>PUFA01000011.1:5140000-15140000 GCA_003508835.1 Eonycteris spelaea | reverse complement strand
CAGAAAAGGCAGGGTCCCAAATCCCAGAAACAACTTACATTATACTCACACCAATTATATTTGGATGACTTAGCTCCTGTAATAATTTTATCTCTCTTAAGGCTGTTCTATTTATACCTATATAAAAAAGCAAAACAAAAAGTGAAAAGTATTTTCAAATCTTACATTTTTGGGGAAGGGTTTGTCTCTCAGGAAATAGCAATGAATATTCTACAGAAAAATAAAGGCTATTTTGATCATTTCAATGACATCTGTTCTTCTTTTATACTGTTTTATTTTTAAAATAGCTTACATGGACTAAGATAAATAAATGGTGAACAAGTATTAACTTTATCTGTAGCATATAAGGTCTAAAGGTTGCTGGAATAACAACATGTAAAAGTGAGATGCATATAGATGCTAAGTCAATAGCTTCTCCTCTCTTGTCCTATGAATGTTAGCAGCAGATTTATGTTAACAGCAGACTATCGATAAGACAGTTTTTTTCCCCCAATGCAAAGGCTAGAACTCAAAATGAAAAATAAGATCTGGTACTAGTTATATAGATGATGGGTCCTTTTTATAGGAATTATTTCTTGACTACTAAACAGGACTTAGCACTCTAGCAAATGAGGCTTTGGAAGAGGGATGAAGAAATCTTTTCTTCCATACATCCATTCCATTGTGAGTTTTGTGTCCTTCCATGAAGGTGTATCCTGAATTTTCAAAGTAATTAAACGCTCATAAAAAGAAGAAACAATGACCTAAAACAGTAACAAAAACACCAAGATAAACCACTAATAACTTTGCTGCCTTCTATTTTCTAAGGTGATTTGAACGTTAATCTCTATACCCAAACAGTGGAAATCACAAATCTCCTGTCTCTACTTTGAGTCAATCTTTACTCTTCTGGGACCCTGCAATAATTCTACCCAGAACCACTGTTAACACTAATACTTTGCTCAGTTCCTCAGTGAGAATAAAAACCTTTCCTGATCTGTCAAATTACAAGAAATACTTACCATCTTTAGCTTCTGATCTATGTCCAAGTTTGATCTGGTAGAGGAAAAATACAAACACATAAAAATGTGTTAAGTTATTTAGATAATACATATACATAAAATTTTACATATGTATGCACACATACTTCAAAAACTTAGCTACAGCAAAAACATGTAGCAACTCATATGTACTTAATATTAGTGGGCAAAGAGAGTGGGAGTCATGAATCAGAAAGATAAACTTAACAATATAAGGATCAAGTTCCTTCCATTCCTTGGACCTTAAGTTTTTGAATTACATATTCAAAACCACTCGAAAAATAATGATATAGCATATTTAAAGAAATGGAGGTAAATACAGAGGAGACAGTTATAGGAATTGAAAGTGACTGCTCCAAGGACTGAGAACCAGGGGCAGAGGAGTCAGGCATGTTAAAAAGCCTTGGCCTACTAACTGACTTTTCAAACCACAAAGACGTATTACTTGAAACAAAAATTAAGTGTAAAAGAAGATTCCGCTATTGTTATCAAAAAGAAAAAGTTCATCCACCTAGTGCTAACAGAGCCAAACACTGAGAACTGCAGTAGAGAAAGACTGGCTAATTTATTATGAATGGCACCACCTAGGAGAATAGGAAGCTAATGCTCAAAAGGCTGAACTCCCCGATGGCTTGTAGGTATATAAGGCAAAATCACAAGACACTGGTGGGTTAGGGTTTCAGGGTCCTGTTGGGACCTGATTGGTTGAAGGTAAGGGTAATAAATCATTTCTTCATGTCTGGAGGACAGCTGTGAGGTCTGCTCTGATGTCCCTGTCTGGTTTCATGGAAAAATAGCCAGGGGTTCATTCCACGTTAAGGCTCATGAGCTGAAACATAACTAGGGTCAAGATATTATCTTTAGCTTAACAGAAATTCATACCTTGTGACCCTTAGTCAAGGTATGGCCACTGTTTCTGGCTGCCTGAGGGAGTTAATGGCTAGTGAGGGAAAGGGCTAAGTCTTATAGGGCATGCTGTAAAGAAACTGAAGAAATCAAAACCACATTATATCAGGACCCTTGGGTTCCACTATGAGTCACCCTCATGGTGTAAAGTGTATCACAGAGAAAAAGAAAGGATTCTTCCCTAATTTATGTTAAAAACAAGTAAGCAAACAACAATAAAAAACCACTAGGACATTCAGATGACTATGGGACTCAATATGCCCACAGTTTGAAGAGATTAGTCAGTTAAGTCAATATATTTTTAATGAATGTCTACAAATGTACTAGCCATAGTCCTAAGTATAATTCGAGTGGAAGTGAACAGACAATAAATTCATAGATAAAAGGATTTCAGATTTTCAGATAATAATGATAGTAGAGAAACATGGCAAAGAACACTAGGAAAGGACAGGAGCATGCCTATTTTAGCTAGAGTGACCAGCAAAGGCCTCTAGGTGGAGAAGACATTTTAGTGAAATCTAAATGATAAGGAACCAGCCACACCAAATTTTGAGGAAAAATATATTAGCCAGAAGGCGAGCAAATGGAACAAGCCTAGGACTGGAATGAATTTAATGTGTTCAAGGGACAGAAAGGTCAGTGTGGCTACAATATAGAGAACCAGGAGCAGAATCCACAAGATAACTTTAGAAAGAGGAGAGTAAAAGGTTTCACAAAGGACTAGCTATAGTGCTAGATTATAGGATGTAAGCTGGAAAATGAGATGAGAGAAGCCAGAAAAAGTAAAAAAAGATAACAATGACTGGAATAATTTTGCAAATAAAAGGGAGCCAGGTGTTAAGTAAATGAGGGGAATACGCTTCAAAGGAGTCAGGAATTTTGAAGGAAAGAGATTCAAAGCAGCAGGAATGACAGGAAGGTGGAGGGCAATAAAAAGGTTACTGGTCCGTAGAATGGGAATGAGCAATCAAACTGGCAGCGGGACACCTGGATTTAAATCCTTGCTTTAGCAATTCCAATCTATCATCTTGACAAGTCACCTAATCTCTGTTAGCCTCAGGTACCTCAATTATAAAACAGAGACACTTACTATACCTATGTTGCAAGGCTGTTTTGAGAGTTAAATGAAAAAATGTAGATGAGAGTGCCTGGCGCATAGAAAGTTAGCTTAATATGTCCTAAGTTTCTTGAATGAACGCAAATAAAAAAGCTACTTAAATCATTTTTTAAAATGCAAGCACATCAATGTTGTTAATGTGGGTAAAGCCTTTCATGGTAAATCTGTACACAGAAAAGAGAGATTTAATACACAGAGTGGATGCAGGTGAGGCAGAAATAGTGACCTGGGAAGATCATGATATTAAACGGTTCTGAGGATCCAAAAGATTGGCAGTAGTTATCCCCCTTGCCAAAGTCTGAGTTTATAAAGCAACGATAACATACAGCTTCCTCTTCATTCCAATTTCAATTAATGAAACAAAAACCTAGTTCAACCTGAGTTCTGTCTTGGAACACAAGACACTAATAAATTATGCTTTCTTTGAAAATGACATAAGTAACTCCTTATATACAGGGCGCGGTCAAGATTTAGTAAAACGGCCATCCATCAGCTCACACAAACCTACACCTTCGAAGAGACTCAAAGGAAAAAAAAAACTCACTTTCTTAATGGCGACAATTTGGTTGGTGTTTTTGTCTCTGGCCTTGTAAACCGTAGCAAACTAAAAAGAAAAACAGAAATAAGGTAAGTTTGTGGGAAGATTTTTGTTGGTGTTTGCCTTTTTACTTTATATATTGAGAAGCAGAGAACTCAGGGTTCTTGGGGAGGACTCGCAGCGGCTTCAAACGTGTGGGGCAGTCCACGTCCCGTTCCCAAGAGACTCACCTGTCCCTCTCCAAGGAAGTCCAGTTTTTCATAACGCTTTGCTCGCGACTTCACGTCCACAGCCATCCGTCAAGGGAGCCCGACTCCAGTTGAAAAGGACGAGCCCCCAACACACCAGGAATTTAAAGCTACCTGAAAGCCTCCAACAGCCACTTCCGTTCACTGGGCTCTGACGCTTTAGTAGCTCCGCCCCCACTTCCGGGTTGGGCGTGGGTGCTGTTAAATAAGTCCGGCCCCCTCCCACCTTCCGGAAGCTGCGCGAGGCCGGGCTCGTTGCCTTTTCTGCGCGGTTCCCCGCCCTCTCACGTGATCGCCTGTTGGTCCCCAAAGCGGCGTGTTTTCGGTGGTAGTTACCTGGGTCACTTTGTTACTGTTTTAACTTAGATATTTTCTTCACTACCAGTGTCGGCTCAGAGTTCTGAGACGGTGGTTTGAGTTCGGGATTTAATAGGAGTGCCTGAGTCGGCAAGCTTGGCCTTCTCCCTGAAGACCCTTTCTGGTTTTTGCTCGAGCGCGTTCTGTCGCGACGGTTACTACGGACGCCTAGCCCCGCAATTTCAGGTTAGGCACGTGACCAGTTCTTAATGCCAACTCAAGAGACAGCCTTACCAAGTTCAGTCCCATCATGAAGCACGCCCGGGAAACAAAATCCAATTCAATTCATGAATTTTGTCTGTGGACAGATTTCTGGTTATCAGTTTTATACTCTTCAAAGTGGAAATAATAATAGACTACGTTATTGGCGATTGTGGGGATTAAATGAGACATGCATAAAGTTTAGACATAGTGCTCAATAAGTGTTAACTCTGATCAGTAACCAACTTCAATTCTCAAAATTTCCATCCAAATCAACGAATTAAATACTTTAATTCATTTATTCAGTGAATATTTATTGAATGTTTACTATGTGCCTGCCAGGCTCTGCTAAGATATCCTAAGGGAAAAAGACAAAAGATCCTTGCCTTCAAATAGGAGTAGATAACAAGTAAAACATGTTAAGATACATAGTGATATGTGCTATAGAGATAATAAAACAAAGGGGATAGAGATATTAGAGCTTGCAGTTTTAAATAGGGTTAGACAAGACAGATATCACTGAAAAGCCACTGCAGAGTTTTGAGCAGACAAGTGATACGATCTGACTTCTTGTTTTAAAAAGTTCTTTTTGGCTGTTGTGAGAGACTATAGACTTGGGCGGGGGTGGGGGATGGGAGTGGGGAGGGAGGAAAAGCAAGGCCTGTAAAAAAATTATTTAAGTAATACAGATCGCTGTATAGGTGGTACCAGTTCGGCTTCTAGCAAATAGGATTTACTGACAGACTGGATAAGGGTTGGGGTGTGAGGAAGCATAATTCTAAGGTTTTGAGCTGGACCATTTGATGTTTCTAAGAGTTGAGAATACTAATTTTCAGAGTTATGTTGAAGAAGGCAGCAGAATATCAAAGGCTTAGAATTTGGTCAAAGTTAATATAGTGTAAATGTTGAGTCCTTGAGCTGGATCTAGACTACTTGATTGACTATTGGCCCAAGTATTCAATCACTAGATTTATGATACTGGCTATTTAACCTTTGTGTCCCTAGTTTCCTCCTTTGTAATAGGACCTACTCATTGGGTCTCTGAAAGGCTTAAGTGATTTTACACTTCAAAAACCCTTAGAAAAGTGTCTGACAATGTTTTAGTTTATGTTAGCCATTGCATAATAATTATTATTGGTCACCTTCTAGATCTTTGTCACTACTTGGTTGTTTATCGAGTTCTGATCTATTCATGGCAAAATTCGTACATATTGCAGAAGACACCACCTTTACCACTTTTCTCTCTTAAATGTGGCAAGTCATACCTAATGATGCATGGTGTAACATGACTTAGGCCGAAGTTCCTTCTGGAAAATCACTGTAACAATCTAACCTTAAACTTGTAGTAGAAATAAGCTAAATATGAGTTACATTTGATGATACACTTGTGACACTTGAGCTTCCCAGTGTGCCATGGCATATGAATTGATAATCACTACTTTATACCATGCTGCTGACAGTGAATGCCTATATGGGGATATTTTAAATAAGTGACAATGGTGTTTAGGTGATATTCTGGGTTCACTAGGTCAATGTATATGTAAAATACTATTCAACCTCTGTATACCATTTTAGTTTATAAAGCGCTTTCACACACTGGTAGTAGCCAGATTTCCAAATGGTCCAAATGATTCTTGCCTTCTGGTATTAACGCACTTGTGCAGTTTCCTTCCGCAATGAAACAAGCTGTTAAATGTGACCAATGGAATATAGCAGAAATGAGTGTGTAACTTCTGAGTCTAAATTATCAAAGGTATTGCGGCTTCTGCCTTGTACACTTGGATGATTTGCTCTGCAGGAAGTCAGCCATCATATCATAAATTCACTATGGCAGCCCTGTGGCAAGGGCTATGTGGAGAGGAACTGAAGCCTCCTGCCAAGAGCCAGCATCAACTTGCAACCATTAGTGTGAGCTACCTTGGAGTAGATGTCCAGCTCTCAGCAAGCTCACAGGTAAGTGCAGCCCCAGGCAGCATCTGATTGCAACCTCATGAAAGCCACTGAGCAGAACTGCCCAACCAAGCTGCTCAGGAATTTCTGACGGAGAGAAGCCATAAGCTATTAAGTGATTGTTGTTTTTAGTACCTACATTTTGAGGTAACTTATTACAAAGTAATACATAATATACTAATTTGTTCCTTCCTATTGCATTGTATTGTGCTGGAGAGGAAAACCAAAACTTGGACAAATTAAGCAACTTCCTGATGGTTATGTATATTTAAGTGCTTAACTTGTAAATGGAAATACAGGCTATTTAAGCCAAGACAGAATTCTATGACACTATTTTCCTTGGGAGCTCATTTTAAGACAGAAAGTTCCACTGACATGCCTTTTTGCCATACCTGTACTTAATAAATTCTATAAAAGTTATATATATTTTTCATTGTGACTTTCATGGCAGCAGCTGTAGTAAAGGTGGCCCTCAGACAGTTCCAGTATTGGGTCTCTAACTACTACTGGCCCACAGTATTACTAAAGCCACCCTTTATTACCTGAACCCACTCTGTTTCTAAAAGCAAAAAAATTCCCCTGGGCTTCCTGTTGCTGAAATGAGAAAGCTAAGGAGAAAAGAGAATAGTGCTAGTTTTTAAGAAAATTTTCCAAATAAAAATTTTAAATAGTAAAAAAATCATGAATCATGTATTTTTCATGAATCATCAGAACAGGTGACCGCTAGCACCAAACCCCTATCTCATATTCAAGTTGGAGCAACATTTACACAGAATTTACAAGCGAAGCATATCAACGCTGGAATAAAAAAAGTTTAACACCTATAGGCAACTGGGCAATACTCGACAATTCTACTTGTCTATTTCTCATGAGCTACTCTTACTATTAGAGATGACTTCTTGAAAGCATATTCTAGAAATCATTAAAGGTATGGAAGAAAATTTATTTAGATTTGTCAGGCTTTACTTTCACAGTAATACATACCCTTGGCACAGGAAGACCCTGCTGAAGTTTCCTTAATTGCCTTAACAAGGTTAAAATTTAGGTTGATTTCATGAGGCTTTCAGACATTAAGTTTGAGAAAGTTAATGGTTATCAGGATTGGCATACATGATCACAATCAAAACAATAAAGAACAAGACTTTCTTAATAGCCCTAAACACAATAAATTGCAGTTTCTAGTCAAAAATTTATTCGTATATTTATTCTGATCTCTTCCATTTTATACTTGACTTTTTTTCTGAATATTGTTACAAATAGTCTTAACACCACAAAGTCACTGGTTACTTTGGCTGTATTTTTATCATTTAGAGTAGGATGCTTATTAAGCCAGTTATACTCCAGTGACTTTGCAATGAAAAAAACATTGAGATTAAGAACAAATAATGGAGATACTACTTCACTGATTCTCATCCAATTTCAGGAAGGTCACTTCCCAAAAGCAATAATTCTGCTTGACAAATTCTATGTCTAAATAGAATTTGAAAGAAAAGTAAAATTATGGGAAACATGACAGTTTACTAGACACTGTGTTCTTTTAATAGTTCAACACTGGTTAATACTTCACAAGAGTAAATTAATAGGCTAACATTGAAAAATGTGTACTTTAATAAGTATAAAGTATATAAACAATTAGGTAAGCTTGTGAAGCTGACCAAGATACATAAATTAGGAGATACAAGTATTCATCTAAATTTCCTATATATTTTTTTACAGAATATTTATTAAAGTTGTTTAATGTACAGTTTCTCATTTGTCATTTTGGAAGTCCTTTATTGTAAAGACTATTCTTTTGTCTGATGAAAAACAGCAGCCACATTGTCTGATTATTCTGGACCTCCACGCTGAAAAGGAAAAGATAAAAAGATTCAGGGTTAAATTTACAGAAAGGTTTTCATGGCCATTATATAAATTCACACTATTTTAAGCAAATGATCTTTAGTTTTTTTAAAAACAATTTCATTTTTTCATTGCTTTAGGCACTCACATCAATTTTACAAACAATCTAGATCTGGAAGGGACCCAAGGCTGACCTAGATCAGTGGCCCTCAAATTTATTGGTTGCAGAAGCTCTTTACACTCTGAAAAATTATTGAGGACCCTAAAGAGCTTTTTTTTAATGTGGTTATATCTATTGCTATTTACAATATTATACTGCTACACATATATTCTTTATACACATTTACTGAAGGCCTAGTTTATTTTTCATTGTCCTAGCCTACCAGACCATCTGTGTCTTAGATATGGACACACTATGACAAGACAATGGGAAAAGCATGTAAATTAGCAGATGAAGTTCTAAAAGCCAAAAAATGTTAAGGTGTTTTGCACTGTGATTTAAGACCAATAACATACTTGGATAAATTCGATTTCTTCTTGAGATACAGGTTTCCTTCTGTATTTCTGAGGTAATGTTTTTATTATTTCTGCAGTGTCTGGTGGACCCTGATACATCAGCCAATCTGGTGATTTACTTCCCTTAGAATGCTGTGAAACTGAAGAGTGAGATGGTAGTCCTGCGGATCTCAAAACTTCTGATGCTGAAATTTAAAAAATGTAATTAGAGAAATTATTCAGGTGACTTAAAATAATATTTTGAGTTATGTATTATTGAATAATCTAGTCATTCGTGAAATAAATATAACTCTGAGAGGTAAGTATTATAGAGTAACTTAGTTGAGTAGATACATATATATCATTTCATAAAGTTCTTTTTAAAACAAATGAGGTACTTTTAAATGAGTGAATCGCTAATTGAACAAAAAGTATATAACATAATTTTTAGGTAGTGGAGTTCAACCCATATGAATAACCTACAAGTTTTGTCATATGTTGGAGTTTACACGTGGTATCTTATAACGGGGAATAAAAAAGTTGGTAAAAGTAGATGAGGTTCGTTTTCTCAATAACTTTATACTTGTTTATCTCCTGTATCTTAATTCTTATAGAGTTACAATAAGTTAAAAATATCTGTATAAAATTTGTTAAAATTCTTCCTGAATTAAGGATCAAATAAATATCTTCTAATGAATGAAGACAGGGACAGAGGATCTGGTTAAAAGGAAGGGTCACAGAAAAAGAGGACTTGTTCGGAAACTTCAATTACTTTGTAAGCAATGATTGCTAAGGTCTACAGCAATCTAAAAAATATTTACTGATTGAATAAATAGATAAATGAGTGAATGAAAGAAAAGGTTAGCAGTGAGAGAAATATTTAAATGGTTATTATTCCTCACCATATCTGCAAATGTAAGTATGGGAGATTCTTCTAAAGGACAAAAGGTAAAACAAAAATTCCCCTATGTAAACTTGGTATCATTAAAAATTCAGACACATTGAATTGAGTCATTACCTTTTTATTTTATTTATTCCCCTCCCTTTTTAATCCCCCCCACACTTCTACCCCTGACCTATGGATGTTGCCATTTCCCCTTAAGAACTAGATTTCTGAAGGCAGGGCATCTCCTCCCACACGCTTGGGATGTGCACCTGGGCCCAGTTCACTCCGGGCCTGGTGAACTTGGGGTATGGTGTGTGGCTCCACCTGGGGTACGAACCCAGGCCCTTCTGCGTGTAAAGCAGACATACTAACCAGGCCCTTCTGCGTATAAAGCAGACGTACTAACCATTACTCTATGGAGCCACCACCAAGTCATTACCTTTTCAAACGGAGGTGATAAAAGTTGATTTCCACTTGCATGTAACCTAAGGTACCATTTTGACTAAGCTATGGTCTACCTGATTTTAAATGAAAAATACTGCCTATGGTAGGATATTCATGTATAAATATACATGTATGCATTAAAAAAATAAAAACTAAAGTATACCTTACCATTGGGTTTAGGATGGTCTCTTCTGTCAGGGAACCTTATTAATGGAGTATGTGGCTTGACAACCTAAAATGGATGAAAAAAATGCATGGGAAAAAAGATCATACTTTAGAATAAACTCATTAACTATACATAAAAGAAACAATCTACTGAACCTCATAAAGAAGTACCTTCCTTAAAATAACAGTATTTGACAGCACCTTTAAATTTTATTATTTTACTCTTCTTCAACCATGAAAGCTAGTCTATAAACTGTTAACTAACTTGTTTATTTTGTCTGCCAGTTATAATAACTTTGTACTTTATACATCAACAAGATATTTTATTGTACTGCCAACTGACCTTAAAGGCAACCCGATAAAGACTACACTGATTTATGTTGTGTGATTGGTAACTGGAAGTTTCCTGACGTATATTGAGTATTGCTTCCCTACTCTGTTAATGTTTAGTGGTTGAGAATAGGATAATAAAGCTTATTGAAAATTAGGTAATTAAAAAAATACTTTTTCTAGCTACAAAAGTAACATGTTCTGTATAAAAAAATTGGAAAAAACACCAAAAAGCACAAAGAAGGAAACACTATTCATAATCCCAAAACCCACATAAAATAGGTTTAAACCTTTGCCCTTTATTTTACTCTTTTTCCTATACCCATAGAAATATATATTAGAATACTGTTTTTATAAGATATTTGAAGAGAATGCTTTATCCCTAAAATTCCAGGTAATACTATAGAGTACCTTAAATGGATCTTTCAGTATAAAATCTCAATATACAATGCTAAGACTCCTAATAAACAGAGTACTGTTTTCAACTAATTTGTAAGTTACTTGTAACTAGTGAGACTGAAGTATCTTTATCTACAATATATTTGTATACTCTATGTATTACATATCATACAGTTTATATGAGTACAGAAGTAAATGGGCTTGTTGGGACTGGCCTGAAAACTCACCACAATTCTGCCGCCTAGAAAATGCTGGAATATAGTTGTCTCCCTCAGCATAAAAACATGCTTAAGTCTTTCATGTTAAAAAACAAAACTTCTTTCTCCCTCTAGTAACTGTTTCTTCCTTCTCATAGCCAAACTTCTTGAATGTTCCATCCATCCTACTGTCAATACCCCATTTAAAAAATTTTGAGAGGATTTGAGATCTAGCTCCCCAGCATTTTTCACCAGTTTGGCTCACATAAACTTGTATAAAAATTCAAAAAATTGTTTAAATGTTCAACAGCTTTCAGGATAAACTTCAAACATGTATTTAGCAATCACAAGGCCCATCATGATTTCCATACCTCTCCAGCCGCATTCCCCACCACTGTCTTGTGTGCATTTGACTTCAGGTATTCTGAAGTACATTTCATTTCCCTAATTCATCATGCCATTTCCATCCCTATTTAATCTACAACTTGTGTCCTCTGCAAGGAAATCTCTCCCCAATCCCACCCCACTTCCATCCCTCCACTTTGACCTGACTGCTTATCTTTTAAAATAACTAAAATAGCACTCCTAAGAAACTTCCTCTGATTCCAAAATCTGATACTTCTCATTTGTTTCCATAGTATCATTAACATCTTAAGAATACTGTGCAGACAGATAAATGAGCCACTAATTACAGAAGAGCTTAGCTCCTGAAAAGGCAGAATCAGAAAATTTATCACTTCGGCAGCAGTGCCTGGTACATAGTAAATGCTCAGAAACACCTGCCAAGTGAGTAAACAGACCATCTGTAAGGTAGGACTAACTACATAGGCCTGTAAATATGTATACATACAACTTCAACAGTAATATAGTCAATTTTATTTTATCAACCTTTATCCCATAAGAGGAAAAACTGATAATGTGGACTGTACTAAAAAGAAAAAAACCCTTTTACTCATCAAAATAAATAAATAAATAACATAACCAAATAAAATATAAGTATAGAAAAATGGGCAACATATTCTTCACAGGTAAAGAAATGAAAATGGCTCTTAATGATACAAAACGATAGCCTCATTTATAATGAAAGTTAAAACTACATGAAGATTTTTTATCAATTAGATCATATTAAAAATGTACAAATTTGATAACATAAGTCTGTTGGGCAGGTAATGGAAAAGCAGAACTCATTTCTTGCTATAGGAATGCAAAATAGTATAAACCTCTATGAGGGGAAAATAACCTAGAACCAACAATTCATTCGACTTTCTCTTATCAGCACTCTCAACTTCTTTGCTGGAGGCTTATTTTCACTGTATATGTAAATCCCATATCCTGAATTAATCTAACCATCTTCTTCCCCTGTGTCTTATGCAGCCAAATGATTTCCAAAATGATATATTATCGATTTTCTGCTTTTACATCAGCCCAAATGTATCAAATATATTCTGCTTGGCATTCAGCAGGCATTTAATACCTATTACTTATTCTTACTTTCTTACTCTTACTTACAACTTACCTTGTAGTCCCTTCAGTTTGTGCCAGTGTGTCTGTTGAAATACTTCCCTTTCTTTAAGGTATGGATCAACAGCCAAATTCTAAGATCTATGGAGGCATTGTGTCTGTCTTGCTGACACAACAGTCCCAGCAATGACTATGTCTGGAACAGAGGTACTCAATTTTGCTAATGTAATATGTAATTATTACATAATATTAGCACATACTGCTTTCTATTATGACTATCTGAGTACAAGTCTTTCCAACTGTTAGGAGATAGACTATTCTTTATTATATATTTCACAGCATCTTTTTTTAAATATCAGTAGTTTTTCATTATTGCTGTGTACTATTCCATTTTAACAAATATACCACAATCTACCCTGCTAATGGACATTTGGATTGGTTTCTGGTTTGGGAGTTACTATGGACAAAGCGGCTATGAACATTTTTATATGAGTCTTTTTATAGGTACATGCACTCATTTTTCTTGGGTATAAACCTGTGAGTAGAATTGCTGGGTCAAAGGGTAGGTATGTTTAACTATGAGAGACTGACAAAAGTTTTCCAAAGTGACTGTGCCATTTTATACTCTTACCGACAACATATGAGGGTTTTAGGTGCTTCACATTGGTACTGTCACTTGGAGTTGTCAGTCTTTAATTTTAATCATTTGGTGAATGTAGTACTACTCCCTGGTTTTAATTTGTATTTTCCTGGCAAGTAATGATAATGAGGATCTTTTCACAGGCTTATTTCTCATTTGGATGTCTTCTTTTGTGCAGTATCAATTGTTTTTACTCATTTTTAAATTGGGCTATATTATTATGGGTATATATTATGGTCCTGTGTCAGATGTTCTCTTTATCCTCACAGAATCTTTAATTAATGCTCAATAACTACCCACTGACTGAATAAGTGAGGATCATTACTTGGAATGAGACCAAAGACTGGGATCTAGGATTATCTTTCAGAGTGAAATCAATGTCACCCTGATAATTTTTAATTAAAAAAAGGCCTTTTAAGAGATATACTTGTGCAAAGGGAAATGTACTTCTCATATTAAAGTTAAAAGTTAATCATACAGCAATACACTCTTAGAGTTGAAAAAGATAGTGTAAACCAACCGCAAAAGTGGAAGTTGTGTCCCTTTATATCCAGTTTTACCTCTCTTATTTAAGCTCGAGACCACAGCTGGAGAAGCAAATGCAAAGCTCTCAGGAGTTAAGTAATTGATGTGTGGATTAACAATAAAGTTCTCTAGCTGCCAATCTATAAACTCAGGGGAAAAAGCTTGGGAAACCAACACTAAAACATATTACAATTACATTTCAATAATCTTTTTTTTTTTTTTTTAATTTCCTCTCATCCAGCTGTAATCAGACACTTGCATTGAATTGGTGGAAAGAACCAGCCCCAGACAGGGACGCAGCCAGTTCTCTGGCCATTCCCAAGACCTTGAAGGGACACTCGGTCAGATGCAGAGATCGCTTCCTTTCACTCACCGATACCGCCTTCCTTTTGATTGGTTGATCCAGGACATCTCTATACTATACTAGACGCCGATTGGCCAGCTTACAGCCAGGGAAGCCTAACCCACAGACACCTAGGAGGATTAATGAGGTCCAGTCGGAGGACAGTCCAGGGACCCCAGAGCAGCTATGTGCCTACCTGCTGAGATGCGACACTCCTGCAGCCTGGCTCGAACCCTCAGCTCCGGTCACCAGCTCACTACCCGACCCAGCGGCTTAAGGTCCAATTCTCACATACACCCCCGGGCGGTGTCGCTGGCCCCATTCAGGGCCGCGGTCTCCGCCACCGCCTTTCCTCCCCAGCGCCTTGGCTACAGTCAGCACCATCCCTACCACCCTTGGTACGGAAAGGCGACCGAATCGCGTTACCTGAACGACCCTGCTGGCGGACGCCATCTTGCTGCCCATCATGACCCCGAGAAGGGGCAGCTTCCGGGGCGCTCTCGAGCCTCAGCGATAACAGTAGTGGGCGGCTGGGGGCGGGCCCTGCACGTGACGTCACAGAGGCAGGACGGGCGGGTTCAACCTCCACTGTGAAGCTAGCTCCACCCCACTGCTCCCCACCCCGCCCCTCCCCTCTTTCCGCCTAGAAACTGATCCACTTGTTTCCCATGGTTTTCGTTCTGCAAGCGAAGGTTTGTGATGTGGGTTTATTTTGCGCATTAGCCACGAGTTACCTAGGACCATTTCCTCTCCAGAAATCTAGTTTCTAATTTTAATAACTAATAACGGAAAATCTTGTTAAAACTTGGGAGTTAATGGAAAGCTGAAGAGAGGTCAATTCAGGGTTTGCACAAAGCCATCTCATATGCGCTTATTTATTGGTGTTGCTTGATTTGGTCTTCTGTTCCTGTTTTCATCCTGATATTAAATTGATGCCTGCTTCAAATTTGAGAACTCAAAAGTTTACGTTTTTCTTTTTTGAAACATAAGCCATCCTATCATTTCCCAATTCTATGGTAAATAATTTTTAATACACGATGTTGTGGTTATTTAACACAACTTTGTAGGTAATGTGGCCTTCAGCAAAAGATAAATATTTAGAGTGACATTTGTTTTGATGCTCTAGGTCGGTACTTTCTAAATCTGGGGAGCTTTATAGAAATGTTACTGAGCCCAACTCTAGGCCCTTTCCCATTCGGTCTGTCAGTGGAGACCAGAAATCTATTTTTTAGAAAGTTTTCAAAGCTTATTTTAACAGTGCATATTCTAAAATTAGAATGATGAAGTGACTGGATGGACAAAGGACATAAGAGAATCCTCTCATAATGTGTATCAAATCATCACGTTGTGTATCTTATAATTTTGTTAATGACCTCAACAGTTTGTGTGTAAATCTCAAAAGCAACAGCAGATTCCTAATGGACTTCATTTGCATAAAAACAAGTGAAAATCTACAATATTAGATTCTTGTCCTGAAATCATTTAAAAGACAGACTTCCTTGGTTATTTTTCTAAATAAAATATTTTGCATTTTCCTTTATGACTATTACTGGAGAGATGAAGAAAATGGGTAAATAAATCCCACGATGTAGAAAGAGATTTTATTAAAACATAAACTTTCCAAATCCTCTAATACCAAGAAGTCTCCTGGGAATACCTGATGATAAATGCACAAAATGCCAAATGCAGTGCAAATTACTGGTCGTATTGATATGGTTTTGTTTTGGGGAAGTCTGCCAGGAAAATGCTGTAACTTTTCTCTAACTGTGGGTTTATTTCTAAGTATTAGCATTCATACTCCTTCACAATATTCTCATCCAGGGCTAGCCAGGATTTTAAAAGATTTTAAAAGACTGACATGTAAGATCTTTGAGTTCCCCAATAAGAAAGCTGCTGAGAGGGGGCATACTCTTTAATGCCCTCCTCAGATATATGGTCAAGGTAATGGAAAGGGAGGACCTCCCAAAGGACAAAGAACCATGGATAAAGAACTGTTTCCAAAGAGCACCATGAAAGCTGAATCCTTAGCACCTAGAGCCTAATCACTATTTCTAGAAAGGGAACAAGGTATGTTTCAGAATTGCTATAGACTTTGCCCACTATTGTTTGCTGTGTGAAACAATATAACTGGCCTTCTCAGTTCACAGGCCTCCAGATCAATAAGAGCCATATCTGGACCTGATGTGAAGGACTGTCATGTAATCCTGAACTTTGAAATCATCATGATTGGATGACATGGTTAGCTTATCTTCCCTGGAAAAGGATGCATCTTTTACATACAGAGGGAAAGTTAATATTTAAGATCAAGACAGCAGACTGAGAGACTGTAGTCTTTTCAACAAATATCCATTTTCTACCAACCACTTTGAAACCCAGCACTCCCCTGCAGTGAGAGAAGTATACTTTCCTGCCCCAAAGATTTGGGCTGGCTAATGGAAATAATGCACCTCTTCCAAATAGAAACTTTAAATATGCTTGTGTAATTTCACTTGGCCTCATAAGCCATAAGAATGTTTCCGTCTGTGGCTATTCCCTCAAGCCTGGGTCTTAGAATTAATCAGCCAAACCATGGATCCAAAAGAGAAATAAGTTTGTTATAAGCCACTGAGATTGGAGTTGTTAATCAGCAGGATTTCAGAAAAAGCTGACTAAAACAATTTCTCTCTCGGAGTTGGGCTTTCAGAGGGAACACGTCAGACAGTCAAACCCAGGAAAATGCAGAAAGTCTTTCCTATGCTACTGATAACCAATTGAGTTGCGATTCATTAATAAAATGTGCATCTATAATTTATTCGATGCTATATCTTTGGATCAGGAAGGCATTTTCCAGAATGTTTTTCTAGAAGAAAAATATAATATAACCTGTTTTACAACTTACATAGACAATTTCCAAGAACACACCGTAGCATCACGAAAAAAGTTACTAATAAATCATGATTTATTAAAATAAATGACATAAAAGTATAAATATTCCAAAGAAAAGTGCTTATAATGCAAATTCAGGCAAATCTCCATTTCTATTATTGATCTAAAGAACAGATTTCAAATGCTATAACCAATTGTTGTGCATCTTTTCAAGTTCTTAAAAATTTTTTTACATGGAAAACTTTTATTTTCGAATTGTACTTTGTATACTTAAAAATGTTACCATTAAACACATTAATTGAAATGGAGATGTTGTAGAGCTAGCCATTTAATGGCTCAATTAGTGACATAGAAACTTATTTGCAAGTGGATTATTCAGGAATAAACTGAAGCCCTGGGTTCCAGACAATGGCCCCCTGGGCTTTCAGTACCAAAACCTATTATGCAAAATCCTTGTCAGGAGAAAGCCAGGATGAAGTGATTGGCATGTGCCAATCTGGATGGCGCTTCGCCTATGATTAAGGGAGCGGAGACCAATGGAAATTGCTACCAGGCTGGTTGCTGTAGTCATGTGCAGGACCCAGGTGGAAGAGCAGCCTGGGGTAGTTAAACATTTAGCGCGTTCAAAAAACGATTTTTCTAAATAGTTCGTAGGATGCTTTTCTCAAACAGTGCCTTTTCAAGTTTAAAGTCTTTTAAAGAATGCTGAAAACACTACACTGTCTATAAAAATGATAACAGCTCCAAATTCATAAAGATCTCAAAGTAGTTTTTAAAAGATGGAATGGGATGTATAAAAGAAGACAAGTTCTATTTTTTAATTAGAAGAGTAACATTCATTTTTTGACTTATAAAAGTAATACATAATATAGAAATACAGAAGTAAAAGTCACAATTCCTTTATAATGACCACAACTGTTAACACTTTGGACATAATTTTCTTTTCTTTTTCAAGGCTGAGATGCTTTATTTGGGTCTTTGTTTAAAGAAATGATTGGGGGGATGGGGAATGAGATGTTGGCCAAAGGGTACAAACTTATAGTTAGAAGATGAGTAAGTTTTGGAGATCTAATACATAGCATTGTGATTAGTTAACAATACTGTATTATATACTTCAAAGTTGCTAAGACACTAGATCTTAAATGTTCTCACCATGAAAAAGAAATGACAATTATGTGACATGATGGAGATGTTACCTAAGGCAGCGGTGGTCAAATCAACATACTGTACAACAACCTTAAACTTACGCATCGTTAAAAGTCAATTATATCTTAGTAAAAAAAGAATCTGTAGTGAGATAAATCTAAAAGAAGATTTATTTGAATAAAATACAACTGCCAAGTTAGAAAAAATCAAGATATGGACATGCTTTCCTAATTTATAGTATTTTGGTTGACAAAGAAATGCATGGAAGTATTCCAAATGAAAGTTGGCACTTCCATGAATGTTGTGGAAATATCCACATTGCATGGAAAGCTGGACTAGATGATGTCTTTCTGGATCTTTGCAAGGCTAAGATTTTCAGATT
This sequence comes from Eonycteris spelaea, assembly GCA_003508835.1. Classification (NCBI taxonomy): domain Eukaryota; kingdom Metazoa; phylum Chordata; class Mammalia; order Chiroptera; family Pteropodidae; genus Eonycteris; species Eonycteris spelaea. The sequence continues at coordinate 15,121,547 of PUFA01000011.1, read as the reverse complement.
CTTTGAAAGTATGCCAGTCACTTTAATTATATTTAAAACAATAGATTCCATGTTATAGTGTTAACTCAAGCTAAAAAATAATTGCAGTATTCTGATAGTTCCAAAAATACCAAAAATATGTCACTTGAAATTTGCTATTTAAAGGACACACCAAAGACAGAAACAAATAATGCCAAAACAGAATTCCTATTAGATCATGGTGAGATTCTTCTCAAGCTGCAGAACAGTTTCCTTAAAGGCAGAATCCTCTGCCCAATTGACTTTACTCCCCAAAATGAGATTCTGTAATACAAAATTTTTTTTCAAATGAAAGTTATAAGTACTTCAAATATTTAACAAAATTATAAAAAATCTTCTTTCACTGATCTTATCAAGTATTTACCAAACTAAGTATAAACATTTACTGTTATGAGGAAAGAATAGTAATACATTCTTATATCCTCATTTCCACATTCAGTAAAACTTCATTTCAGCCGTAATCCCTAGAGAATATTAACAATGCTAACAATTTTTTATGCTTTATAAGTTTTTCTGGATAGTTTTTACCCATTAAGGATACTTGCGGTGGTATCCCAGATTTAAGGAAAAAGATTGCAGCTGTAGTTCAGAGTTCATTTTGTTTTTCTATGGTGAAAATCAATTTAAACATAAGCAATATGACTTATTTTTAAAAAGTAAAAGAGCTTAGTTCTCAGCCCTTGCAATGTTTCAAGACCCCTGAAGAATATTTTTGTGGTAGACAATAGAGAAATGGTTGGGATAATTAATGAAAATTCTGGTCATTCTTTGAAAACCTATGGCTCTGAGATACTGAGTTACTAATTGTAAGATGTTAAAATAAATTTTAGAGTATAAGTAGCATATTATAACACAGAAAATATTTCAATCTTTGGCCTATATGTCACATTCTTGCTATAAGTGATTAAAAGGGCTAATGTGTATAAATCCGGTCAAATTTACAAAGACAGGTAGAAGAAAGCATTCAAGCATGGCTTAACAACCCCTAAAGGCTGATCTTCCTTTAGGAATAAAGAGAGCTCCTAAGTTGGCCAGAGTGATTTTCTGTTTAACAAAGTAATGAGTCTATTAAATCAAAATTAACACTAACTTATAGAATATGAGTAAAAAGAAATGTGGGATAATCAAAGTCTCAAAGCAGTAGAATGGAACATATGCCAAAGAAAATTAAAAATGATTCTGTACTTATGATACAATATTCCACATGAGGTTAGCCTAGGGGATTTGATTAATCCTAATCAAATCACCCACTGCTACTAAAAATAGGTGTAAGACCTGGGGAATTTATGATGGTGAGATATAATACCTCATATTCTGCAAGGATATGGTTTACATGTAATAGGCATTTGCTTTACATATAATAGACTTTAATGCAGATCTTCATAATTGAAAACTGGTTCATTTAAGTATTTCAACAGTTCCAGGGTCATTTTATAATTCAAAGAGTAATTTTTAAAATCCTCCAGAAGAAAGGAACAAACACTTAAAACTGAAAACTTGACCTGATAATAACTACCAACATTTATTGAGAATTTACTTGGACCAGACACTATGCTAAATATAATTAACACAAATTATTTTTTTTAGTTTTCACAACTACTCCTTCTAAACAAGGACACTGATGCTTAAAAAGTTAAATTATTTTCTCAAGGTCAGCAGCTCTTCAGTAGCAGTTAGGATCTCACCCCTAGATTCTCATCATCCCCATCCACGGTTTCCCACCTCCCAACTTGGAGTCTAATACTCTCTGCCATTACACCACGCTGCCTCCATAGAGCTGCTAAAAACCATTCCATTTATAAATGCCTAAGGTCTAACCATAATGAAAAATCAAAGCTTTTAAACATTAAATATATATGAATTCTAGATATATGTAAACAGACCAATTTTCAGTACTGAATTATTGTGTCAAGATCAAAGACTAACTGTAAGTAAGACTGAAGTAATAGAATCAATCATTTAAAAAGGTCCTTTACCTCCCTTCCTAATTTATATAAGTGTTACCTGGAACACATGTTGAATAACTGTAGTAATTTGTATCTCCATCTGTAGGTTTTGTTGTATGGTCTTTATCTTGCCTGACTTTTCCATGCAGTCCAAATCATGTTTCTGTTTGTTCTTTTCAGTCTGTATTTCTAAAAGCTTACTTTCTGAAGCTTGTTTTAATTCTATTAGGTTAGAAATAAAATAATACATTATATTTACCAACTCCTACACGTAAGAATCTTAAAAAATTTCGAAGTAGAACAGTTCTTGGTTATTTCAATCAAGAGAATATTTTTAATAAAGAACATTTTAACTTGCAGTTACATTGTGATGTGAAAATTACTTCCCTGGTGCAAAATATCAATATTTTAATTATATACTTAGCAATGCAAATGTTCAAGCTTTGTACATGACAATGATAGCTGTCTACAAATGTCTGAAGTGGTATCATGTTAAACAGGTCTTACTCTGTGTTACCAAATAGGCAGGAGATATATGTAAGAGTTTTCCCTCCTTTATTTACAAAAATGACATGACACGAAGATAAATTTTCAGTGAAAAGTAAGATTCCCTTCTCCAGGGATAAATGTTATCAACCATTTTTTGTAGTTCCTGAAATGTTCTAAGAATTAAACTGTTTGAAAACATAAACAGGTATGTCTTAGGAGCTTGGATACCTGACATTAGGGTATCAAAAGTAGGTTGGAATGCAATGGAAAAATGACATCCAAAGGGTAATTAGATCAGATGACCAAGGCTATTTCTGACCTTGATATTACTTACAACCAGGCAGGTCCGTATATTTAAAAATAAATCATGCCTATATTATATTGTTAAATGAAAAAAGTAGTTTATAACACAAAATAAACTGATGCCAATTTTATAAGCACTGAAAATTTATTATTTCTTGATGGTAAAATAAAAATTTTAACTTTTCTTATGTACACTTTTGTTTCCAAAATTGCTGCAGAATGTGTATTACTTTTGAAATAAATATTTCAGTAATTTCAATGCAAAATACATTTTCATGTTCATTAAGTTAAAAAGCTATAGAACCATATGTATCAACTTATCATTTAAAAATTATGTATATCTAACTATGACTAACTGTGGTCACATAGGAAGGAGGCATGACTTTCACATTATACTTTTCTGTATCATTTGATTTTCACCCACTGAGAATATTTTGATTTTGTGATTTAATGTTCTAAAACAACAAAAATGCATCAAGCAAAATGCACTTTATATACTACTTCTTAAATTGCCATATCCAAAATTTTAAGAAAATATGAAAATTAAGAAATTTCTCAGTAGCTGAGATCCAGCCTTATCAATCTCCACAGTAAATGAAAATGTGTTCTATCTTAAAAAAAAAAAGAAAGAAAAAAGAGCTATTCTACATACCAAATCTCTTCTTTCTAACATCAAGCAGTTTTTTCTCTAAATCCCAAGATTCCTGTTATTAGGAATAAAAACATTAAGGCATATTATGTAAGAACAAACCTATAATACTTAAATCACTGAATTTTATATCTTAGTTCATGTTTTCTAAAGCTCTAGTTTTTAATTCCTTCATTTCCACACAAGAGAAGACAGTAGCTTAAATTATAAACAGATACTTAGCTACATTAGTCAAAAATAACAAGAGTTATGAAAAAGAGAGAGAAAACTTAAAGACAGTGAATTCTAATCATACCAGTCCCTTTGGGAAATTCTATTTAATCATATACAATATAGTTACCAGTAAGAAGGTGTTACTGAAATCATAAGAATGAAGAAGCAGCCTAATGTGCAAAGTTACCTGCTGTGATTTCATTATTAATTTATTTAGCTTTAATATATGTTTCATGTTATCCATGAGCACACTGAAAAGGAATAAAAAATATGATTTGTTAACCTTAGTTAAAAGCAATAAATCTCATTAGAAGAAACCAATTAGCATATATTACTTTCATTAAATTCACTGTACACTTCAATAGAAAAATCATCATTTAATGTAATAAATCTGGAAGTTTGATGTAATCTAAATTCATGTTTAAAATTAGAGATGCATTTCCCTAGTAAAGTTTTTAGTCACAACTAAGAACATTAAGTTTAAGCATGTAGAAACATTTCTAAAGAGTTCTGTCTATTTAGGAGAAAAAACTATAGTAACATGCTAATAAGTTGCTTAAAAAAAAAAAAGACTACTTTTTAGAGCAATCTTAGGTTCACAGCAAAATTGAGCAGAAAGTAAGTCCATGTACCGTCTGCCTCTATATAGGCACAGCCTCTTCCACTATCATCAGAGCGGTCCACTTGTTACAAAAGCTGTCCATTTATTATAAAATGATAAACCTATATTTGAGACATTATATTACATCAGGGTTCACTCTTGTTGCTGTATATTCTATGGATTTTGACAAATGTATAATGACATGTATCTACTAGTACAGTATCATACAGAATAATTTCACTGAATGAGCGCTTTTTATCCCCATTTTCTCATCTAGTATTTCGGAGTGCCTACTATATACCGAGAATCGTGCCAGGCACAAGGAATGTAAAATAATAAAATATAGTACCTGTTTTCAAAGAGGAAAGAATCTGGTGGGGGAGAAAAATCCACAACTATAGGACGGTTTCATTACAACCACTAACAGATAAGAACCACTATAATAACTGCAGAGTGGAACAAGGGAAACCCTTGAATATTAAAGGACATGAAGTAATTACCTGAATCAAGTAGTTTGGAATGCCTGGAGCAAAAGGGCATGAAGTAAGACTGGGCAAGAACAGTTCTCATACTACAAACTGCCACAATTCCTTGGGAGGCTTGCTAAGTATAGATTGCCAGTCATCCTTCTCACAAACCCCTACCCCGCACCTTAGTTTCTAGACTCTGAGACCAGTAGGTTTGGGATGCGGCCAGCAATGTCATCATTGTGATGATACCAATCATTCCGATATTATAGAAGGAATTTATTGGGAGGCTAAAAAGTGGGAATTTTTCCACAGACCTGGAAGAGCTGAATTCATTTTCTACTAGCTACAGCTGACTTGGTTATAAACTTTATGCTGAACCTGTCCTACAGCACATTAACTCAAGAATGTTTTAAGCTTTCAATTTTATGGGGAGTAATAGTTAGCTCGAATTCAGATTTTAGAATTTATGTAGTTCTGGATTTAAATGAAATATGGAGAGAAATGTGTATCAGTCTGGACAAAGATGCCAAAATGGGGGGTGAGGGGGTGGTGGTGCCCAGATCCATCTTGGAACTTTGCTGTTAATGGGAGGGGATTTTTTTTTTCACAAGATTTTCAGAGCTTTCAGACATAAGATCACAGGTAAGGCCTGAGGCCAGACATTTAGAACCAAATTATAGAGGACCCTGACTGTTAGAGTCTTTATTTTATATTCCTTGGCAAATTGTTTAATGTATACAAGCTCTTTTCTGTCAAAAAAAAAATGAAGAATATATTTTCTATCTCCATTGGGTTGTGCTGGATTAAATGAGATAGGATTGTTCCTGTTTTTCAGTAAATAATGAACAAAAGTTAATTTTAAAATCCTTCCTTTAAAATTTTCAGACTATCTGGATAAAACCTAAATTGCTTCTTAGGGTTATAATCTGAACAAGTTGTAATGCTGAAGAGGGCTCACGAAAATTCCATCACTTTTCTTATTCTCCAGTAAAAATGGTTGGCAGCAACAGTTAAAAAAACATCATGAAACTAAAGTCTAATACCCATTCTCACCAAATACAGAAAAAAAATTCCCATACCTAGTATGGATGTCACTTTTCTCGAGGTTTTTCTTAAGTGCAGTCGAAAGCTGCATCCTATAAAAAGAAAAAAGCTTGTGTTAGAAAACACGGACATCATGGTGCGCTGAAAAGAAAACTTAAAAACATGACAAGTTAAAGATTGTTTTTCTTTAAATATAACATAAAACATAAGTAGGGTTTGAAACAATATTGTATGGGAAACACTTAGATAGTAAGTAGCAGATATATGAAATAACACCCAGATGGATGAGGCTGTTGCTGAGGGTCTGAGTAGGCCTGAAATCCAGCCTGAGCTTTGTTCTCCAGCCACCCCGTGCCAACAGGGAGGAAGCAACAAGCATCAAGGCACAATAGAGATGAACAAGGGCCTGAAATGGATGGAAAGAGTTCGGGAATATGACGCCATACTTAAGTGTAAACTTTAAAATATAACTACATACAAACAAGCTCCATAAATCATTTTTAAATTCAAATAGCTAATAAATAATAATAAAAATCCAACCAACTCAGCAATATTAGAGCCATTCCTTTCTATCATATACAAAAAATCTGATTCATTGAAAGATGTCTTAATAGCTCTGAAGTCACCTTAGTCAAAAAACATGATCTATATAATGAGCTAGCATGAGATGAGGGAAAAAGCTCATAGCTAGAAGCAATTAAAAGTACTTTAACTGCTTTTCAATTAAATGTATGAAGAAATTCATCAGCAAAGGCCAGAAATCACAATGGTCTTACAAGCAGCTATATACTAACACCTAGCATAAAGCTTAGGATGTAGCAAGCACTCAAATATTTGTTGAATGACTTTTAAAATACAGATGTAAAACTTGTAATTAAAAATATACATTATTAAAACTCAACAATTCTTTTACTCAATTAACAGTTACTGGAATAAATGAATGCACATAATTCCAAACACTGAATGGGATTTAACCTCACACTAACATTGTTTTGATTGACATTTCCTTATTAACCCTATCTTATGTAATTTCTTCAAATGAAGATATTAATGAATAAGGTAACTTTTCTCTCAGGGCTCAACATTTGTGTGACCATTGTCTAATCATCATTTTGATTGATTCGTTTAGACTAAAATATTTTCTTCACCTCAAGTTATACCCATTTTGCACTCAGTTCACAGTGCTTATACCTAAAATGTAATAAGTACCTGTCTAATGCAAGCTTTTTCATTTCCGAAGCAATTTTAACCTCTTCAATTTCATTTTCTAGGTCTTCAATTTTACTATAAAAGAAGCATAAACAAAAGAATTTCAGCAATATCAGAAAAAGTCACTATTGGATATATTTGTAAAGTAAACCTTTGAAAAAAGTAAAATGTCTCTAACTACACAAAAGTATTCTACACGCTGACCACGCCAATACATTTACAGATTTGGTAAACTGATCCCTCCTGAGATACCCTCATAAGTATCTTATAAAAGGGGGGGATGCCAAAAGTGCTAATATGGCCACTCATATACATTTAAATCTACATCCCATATCACCAAGTTCTCAATACATCTGTTACAAATTACTTGGAAACAAAAAGTGGGAAAAAAAGACAATGTTATAAGATGACTATTATTAAATCTTACTAAAAACCACAAATAAAATTTAAAAATATGACATACGTTTCAATTTGTTTTTCTGGAATGATTTCTTCTGGAGTTTGTTCTTCATCTACAAATAAATAATTTTTTTGGAGTTAGCAACATTTTAGAACAGTGCAGTCCAACAGAAATATAATATAAACTACAAATAAAACCAAATATGTAATTTTTAATATAGCTTATTTAATCCAATAGATTCAAAATAGTACCGTTTCAATAGGTAATCAATTTAAAATTACTAATGAAATATTTCACAATCTTTTTTTGGTGTGTATTTTACATTTACAGCCTTTCTCAAAGAGGACTAACCACACTGCAAGTGTTTGACAGTCCCATGAAATAAGTGGCTACCATATTGGGTAGGACAGTTTTAGAATGATAGAACATAAAAAGGGGTAAAAAAATGAATAAGATCAATATTAAAAAATAACTATGTCTAAATAAGCAACAAATTATTGGAAATTAAAAATTTTAAATACCCTGTACAATTGCATTCAAAAAGATGAAATACTTAAAGATAAACTTAGCAGACTATATGTATGACCTCCACACTGAACACTATGAAATACCGAAATAGAAAGATATACCATGTACATGTATTGAGAGAAGCAATATCGAAGCAACAATTTCCCCCATACTGATCTAAAAATCCTAAAAATCCCAGTCAAAATTCTATCAGTCCTTTTATCCCCAAAGAACAATATTCTACAGAGAGAACAAAAAAAGCTGATTTTAGATTGCACACAGAAATGCAAAGGCCCTAGGACAGTCAAAATGACATTTACCATGGAGAATAAAGTTGGAGGTACAGCAGCTGATATAAAGATTTACTATAAAGCTACAGTAATCAAGACAGTGTGGTACTATTGTAAACATAGTGGAGGCAACACATGAAAAAGCCCAGAAGTAGACAACACATATACAATGGAAAAAGTCTTTTCAACAAATAGTACTAAAAACTGGATTTCCGTGTGGAAAAAAAAATGAACCTTAAGCCTTAGTTCACACCATACATAAAAATTAACTCAAAAAAGATCAGACCTGAATGTTGAATCTAAAACCAAATGTAGGAGAAAAATCTTTGTGACCTTGTAGTCATAGATTTTAGATAAGAACTTTCAAACTCAATAAGACTAACAATCCAATTAAAATGTGGGCAGAGATTTGAACAGACAAGTCATAAGAGTAGATTTATATATAAATTACCAATAAGCACATGAAAAGATACTCAACATGATTAGCTTGCAGGGAAATGTAAATTAAAACCACGAGATACCACTACATATATACTAGAATGACTAAAATTGAAAAAGCTATTAAGTAACTAGAAGTCTCATGCACTGCTGAGAGTAATGTTCCATAATGGTATGATCATTTTAGCTGTTTAGCAATCTATTAAGAAACTTACCACATGACTCTAATTTCACTTTTAGGTATGAAATGAAAACAAGTGTCCAGAAAAAAACATGTATAAATGACAAATGTCTATAGTAGCTTTATTAATAATGAGCAGAAACTGCAAACAATTCAAATATCCATCAACAAGTGAATGGATAAACAAATTGTAGTATAGTTATTATGAAATACAGTACAATAAAAAGAAATTAATTATTGAAACAAACAACATAGATGAATGACAAAAATACTATGCTGTGTAAAAGTAGCCAGACATACTGGAAGTGACTACTAACATGTACTGGATTTCTTTTTAGGAAAATGGAAATATTCTAGAATTAGATAGTAGTAATGGTTGTACATTGTGAATATACTAAAAACTACTAAAATGTACATTTTAAAATAAATTTTATGTTACATGAAGTCTCAATTAAAATAGTGGTCTGACATGAAAAATACATATATAATTCCATTTACATCAAATTCTAGAACAGTGCTGTACAACTTCCTGTGATGATGAAAATGTTTAATATCTTCACTGTCCAATATGGTAGCCACTAGACATTTTGATATGTGACTAGAGCAACTAAAGAACTGAATTTTAAATTTTATTTAATTATTTGAACTTTAAAATGCCACGTGTAACCAGTAGTTACTGTATTGGACAGCACAGCTCTGGAAATCTGTAGTAACAGAAATCAAATTGGTGGCTGTTGGAGGTAAGGGTGAGAAATGACTGTGAAAGGTAGGTATGACAGAAATATATTCTGTGTCTTGATTGTGGCGGTGGTTGCACTGATATAATTTATCAAAACTCATTAATTTATACCTTTAAAATTGATGCACTTATAAAAAAAATCCTTCAAGTAATACGGTCTCAGTAATATACTTTTTAATGGTAAAATAGTCAATTTTAAATATCTTCTTCCAAAGACTACAACCTAATTTCTGTGGCCTGCTTTAAATTTGCCCTCTCCTTTACCTGTAGATTTAATAATGTGGACTATTAAATCTACTCAAATCTTCAGATGTCACAATCTCCCCAAAATAAAATCTATACAGGAAAAACAAGGACTGTATGAGAAAGCTGCCTTTATATTATCACTTGGATTTAACTCTAATGTCATCTCATAGAAGCCATCTCTGACTATCCTATCTAAAGTAGCCTCCCATCTTATCACACCATTATTTCCTTCATCACATTTACCATACTTCCTAATTATATGTTTCTTTGCTTACCTGTCTTGCTAGAAAATTTAAGATCCATGAGGGCAAAGTCTGTCTTGTTCAACGCCATATCTCCATGCCTAGTATGGTGCCAGAGGCACACTTATAAAGAAGTTAAATGAATGCAAATATCTATAGAGATAATTCATCAATGGTCCAAATTTCGAATAGTTTTTCTGCTACACCCTATCCTCTAAGAAGATAGGTTATCTTTTTTCTATTATGTGGGCTTTCATGTCAGCAAAAGTATTAACTCATCTCTGAGGTAAACATCATTGCTTTAATAAAGGAAGCATGAGCTTTGGAAACAAAGAGACTATTAGCTCCTCTAAGGGAAGGACAGTCACCTATTGGTCATTCTGCGGTAAGCATTATTGACATAATAAAAGGGTCATGGCTTTGGAGGTAAGAAGGCCTGGTTCATATCCCAGTTCCATAATTTACTAGTTGTGGTAAGCATAAAAGAAGCTAGGGGGCCCATTTTTTAGTTTGTTTTTGTTTTTGCATAAAAAAACTAGAAATCCTGGAACATCCAACAGAAAATACAGCAAAACTGCCTTCAGATCTACATCCTCAAAAAAGAGCTCAAGCAGAGTCTGAAAATTGCCTAGGTTCAAACATGGATTCAGGTGAAGCGACTCAGGTATCTTTGAGGTCCCTTGATTTATTCCACAATTCTTGATTTAACCTATTATTTGGTTTTATTCTTTAAGCCCATTTCATAGAGAAAGTAAGATTCACAAAAATATTTTTGCGACCCAAGAGATTTGGAATCAGGTGGCGATAGGTGGTTATTACTTCAGGATGGCTCAACCCATTATTTTACTACTCTCTTGGTCCTAGAGCCTTCTACATTAATAATTCTAAAGGATAAATTAAAATATTTTGTTTAGAATTGAAAATTGTTACTCGTGTCTTTAACCTGATATCTGTCTTGCCTCTCATTCCTATAATCCAGTGCTTCTCAAATATAAGTCTCTGATCAATCACTTGCTTAACAATTATCTAATTTAATCTTCAAGTTGTTGATGGTAGCAAGTTCTACATGGCCCATAAGGAATTCCCAATTCTCTGATCTCTAGATCTCAATTGTTTTGCACTGTGATTTAGTTATTTTACAGCTATTTCATGAATCCCTAACTAGTTCCCGAGGGCCGAGGCAAGACTATTTTTTTGCCTTCTTACATGTGTGTAGTACAGCATCATACTGCCACTTGTTACCAAATAAATATTTCTTTGTGTAGTTGATTTTCCTTTTCCCTAAAGAACTGTTCATCGAACTCATAAAACTTTATTTGAAAATGAAAATACTTACTTGCATCAATCATTGATTTATATTCTAAGAGTTGTTGTTTTGTCTGTGCTCTCAGCCTGAAAACGGATAAAGAGAAGAGAAAGTCATATATTTATCGAGGTTTTACTCATTACTATATGAGAAAGCAACTCATCTTTTTTGGAAGCTGATGCAAAAAAATGAAAATAAATAAACTCAGCATTAAAGTCTTCAAGTTTGGCCTGTTTATTTAAAATGCATATGTATGAAGAAATTTAAGGCCTCAAGAGGAATACTACAAAATTAAATAAACAGGGAAAACAGCATCTGTGAGAAAAAGTTAAAAATTAGATTTTTAAATTTCTTACAAAGTTAAATTTATTGGGTGACATTGGTTAATAAAATTATATCAATGGGCCACACTGAAGTGGGGCTTAATGATCAAAATGGGGAAACCTGCAAACACTGTAATGAGTTACAACCAGATTGTAACACTTTCAGGAGATCCAGAAAAATAACAAAGATACTAATCCTTGGATAGATAAGTAACTCATATAATTTCTTAGTTGTTCTATGATTCTACTTAATTCAAAATCATACATAAAATAAATATAAAACCTATGGGTAAAATGGTAATTAGTTACAAGTTGTACTTAAAAGATGTTTCAGAATTACATGGTAGTTTCATAATTCTGAAACTGTTTACTTTGTGCCTTTGAGATCTATTTAAGAAGCTAAGAAACATTACACAAATTTCTAAAGCTCCATGACATAAGTTCCTTATGTTTCAAAATTCCAAATGAAGAGAGCAATTTCTGGGATGTTGTCGGCTAGTGTTTTAAAAGACACATTGAAATACGAGTTTCTTTTTAGCTGAGATGGAAAAGGAAATCTTATATCTTAAATGTTTATTTTATATTGCAAGGAGGGAATTTTTAAAGTGAGGTTGTGAGGTTTATAAGCCAAAGCCTTTCAAAGCAGTGGCAAAGCTAAAATACACTTACAATGTTTTTTTTTTTTTTTTAAATCCCCTTGTTATGATTAAGAACCAGTCTGCGGTATTTTTCTGTAAAGGACTAAGTAGCAAATATTTTAGGTTTTGTGAGTCATATTGTCTCTGTTGCAAATAAGCTCAGCTCTTATAGCAGGAAAGCTGTTTCAATAAGACTTAAGGGCAATGAAATTTGAATTTCATATAATTTTCACGTTCTTAAATATTCTTGTGATCCTCTCCCCCACCCCCACCCCATCCTTAAAGACAAAACCTATTCTTAGCTTGAGGGGCCACACAAAAACAGGCAATAAAGTAGACCTAGCCTAGAGGTATGGTTTGTACACTGGTTTAGAAGATTGATGTCCCCTTCTTATTAAATCTTCCCCTAGCAACTGCCTAGTGTAAAAGTATAAACATCGTCCTGTTGGTAGAAAATACAGCAAATGAAGCTTCTGGATCGAAAAGGATCACAAGCTGTAAAAGAAAAGGGCAGGGCAATCTCCCCCCAGTAGCTCAGGGTTTGGATGAACCCCACAACCCACTTGAAAATAGGGATCCCGGGGGGAGGAGATAAGAAAGGGAAAAGGCTCTGGGCACGGTGCTAAACGCTCGCCCCAGAGTATCTCATTTAACCTCAAGAGCAACTCTACTAGAAGAGTGTTTTTTTTCTCTGCTTTTCGAAGATAAAAAGGAGCTTAATTGAAAGATGCAGTCACGCAGCCACTCAGTACCGAGTCTAAACTCAAGGCATTCTGGCCATTCAGAGCGAAGGGCGGAGCTGTTGGCCACATCGCGCACTTGGTTCCGGCCAAGTGGGCCCGAGGGAACAACCTGAGTAGCAGGGTCGTGTGATCCTCGGGACGTGCCACCTGGGCGCCGGCGACCGGCGGCGGCCCGCCTTCCCCTGGGGAGTCCGCGGGCTCGGCAACGGCATGCTCCTCGGATGGCTTCTCCATCTCGGCTGGCAGAAAAAAATACCGCGTAGGACTGGCAGACAACACCACAGAAGGGATCGCTTTTCCCGCCACTAAATTGATGCCCGGAAGGGGCTGGAGAACCGTCGCGTCCCGCCCCGCCCCTTCCGCCTGCAGACCCGTAGTTTCCGCCTCAAGGCTACGCCTTAGCCGTCTTTCTTCGGTCGCCACTGTTACTCCTGTCCGTTTTATCCTGGCTCTGCCGGTGGAAATCGTTGCAAATCGCTAGTAAAAAAGTTCGGGGAACTTCAATTAACCGTCAGTTCTGTCGAATGCTACGCTATAACTGTTTAGTATACTTAGCTGCCGGGAACTGCAGACTCGAGGGTAAAACCCCCAAACGGGAATGCTCATTCAGCCTTGGCGCTGGGACTCGGGATCTCCGGGACAACCATTTTTTGACGCATCATGTGCCCACTAGGCGAGGAAAGAAGTATTAGAGGGTTAAGTAGACTCGATCTGAGTTCACAAGGTCCAGACCCGATTGGCGGAGAAACGAGTAGCCCAAATTCAGATACCCACAACCCCCTAGGAGGCAGTGCAGATACTTGAACCCTAGACTTCCAGCGTGAAATTCCACTATCAGTAAATTTCGCGCTCGTAACAGAGTTGGATGCCCCCAAGATTCAGCCTGTTAATTTTGGATTACAACTGAGCTGTCTTAGCTTGGCAGTGAGCTAGTCATGAAGAAAATGCAGGACATAAATGCCTGATTGTTTTTCATTATGGGCAGCGGTGTAAGGGACACTTCTCGTTAAGCACAGCAGCTCAGACCTCTTTGAGCAAGAGAAATGAGCATTCTCTTCTACAGCTGGTGTTCCCCGAGTTACACTTGATCACACAGTGCGACCCCTTTCTTCCTCTCCATTATCAGAGAAATTTGGCTCCTGGTAAGATTCAAAAGGCACCATAGAATCGAAATAAGATGTTCAGTTTGCCATCCCTACCCTCAAACTTATGGAAGAGCATCTTGTTTCCATTTATTTTTAGTTCTACACAAAAGTGATCCTATTGTTCTTTTTCCACTTTATCAGGGATGTTTTCCAATATCTCATGTCAGTCTCATCCTTTTCTGCAGTTGCCTATCAAGTGTCCACTGGGAAAATTCAGGACAAAGACAATGCAGTTCTCCAATGTGAGCAAGCATCAGAATCATGGAAAGGTCTTATTAAAACAGATTGCTAGCCACCTAAGTTACTGAGCTGCATTTCTAACAAGTTCTAGGTGATGTTGATATTGCTGGTTAGAGACAACACTTTTGAGAACCACTGTATTAATGGAGTCTAACAATGATATATTTTTTAAATCCAGGGTAAACAAATTAGTAGAGGTGTGGGTGGGAAGCTGTTCTGTAGAGAATGTCCAATATATAGAAGGGGTAATGGAATTACATAACAACCATCATGCCACTCCCAGTGAGATAAATGATTCAAAGCAAGCATCACAAATAGATACTAAAACTAAAGAGAACAGCACCTTTACAGCAAAGCTGTACCTGTACCTAGTAGTTACCACCTTAACCAGATGATCAAACTTGGTATCACCAGTAGTTTAACAATCTGATATGTAACTCTACTATGAAACATAAGTTGTACAAATCACCTATATTCTTGCCAAAATGCATAACCTGAAATTATGGAGAAACAATCAGATAAAACTAGAATGAGAGACATTCTGTAAGACAAGTGTCTGAGACAATGCATGTCCATGCCTTGAAAAACAAAAAGCAGGGCAATTGTTCCATTTGTAAAAACAAATGAATCTTGATTGGATACTGAACTGGAAAAAAGTTAGTCTTTAGAACATTTGAGGAAATTTGAATGTGTACTGCACATTACCTATAGAGTTGTTAATTTTCTTGCGTGATAAAGATTGTGGTTATTTAGGAAAATGACCTTAATTCTTAGTAGATGCATGATGAAGTATTTTAAGGTGACATCCTGAAACCTGAAATTTACTTTCAAATGACTCTGAAAAAGAAAAGGAATATATGCATGTGCATGCACACATGTATATACCTCTACACACACTTCTCTCTCTCTACAGCTATAGTTTAACTAATTTTCCTATGTAAGTCACTAGAACTATGTCACCTATAAGGAAATCAAATCCCTTTTTATATCCATGGAATATTTACAAAAGTCAATCAAGTACTCATCCACAGAGAAAACATTAACTGTTTCAAAAAAGGCTTTTTAACAAAAAATTACAAACTACCAACATAAAGATGTTAAATAATCTCCAGGTCAAAAAGGACCACAAAGAAATTATAACTTAACCAAAAGCTGATAAAAAGGACTTTAGAAATAAGCTATCCCAGAGGAAAATGTATAAAGGCTTTTATTACTAAAATACATTAAGCATTTAACTTAAATTAGAAAATAACCAAAAGAAAAACAGATAAAAGTAATGTAAAAGCTAAAACTACACATTAAAGGTGGTAGAAATAACACAAAAACTGATTATTTCAAAACAAAACCCCCATGGGCAAGTCTGATTAGAAAACAAAAGTATTTAATACCAGGAATGATAAAGAAGATATAACTATAATACAGAAAAGACTAATTATATCATTTACCGCTATAATTAAAAAAAAACCGAGAGTAGATGATTTTCTAATATTGGGGTAAGAGGAAGAATTCCTAAAAGACCAAAAGACCATAGAAAACTATTTTAAGCAGCTCCAGAAACAAATGACTTTTACTGTTTGATGTAGCTAGTTTTCAATGAATGAATAAAGATTTCAAATTATAAAGTCTTGAAGATAAAAATCTTTAATCTACCTTAACTCTGGTAAAAATCAGAAAATGGTAGCAACAACAAAAAGTGAGCTAGTTTCCCAAATAAGATGCAACAATTTTTAAATGAAACATTAGCAGATTATATATTGTGAGCAAGAACTCATTCCACTTCAGGAAACCTCCAGTATGGAATATTTTAATCAAATTAAGAGAAAAATCTTAATGATATCAAAAATGAAAAAAATCAAGTGAAATTCCACAGCCTTGCCTGTAACAATTCTCAAAAGGAATAGAAAAATACCTAAAATATAAAAACCATTTGAAGACTAACAGTGAAAATATTAAGTGGTAAAAATACTTAAGAGATGTCTAGTTCAGGAACAAGACAAGGATCTACCTATTATCAATGATTATTTTGGAGCTTCTAATACAATACCATAAACATTGAAAAAAAATACTTTTTGGATTTAAGGCTTAGAAAACTCCACTAAAAATAAATCAAGAAAATTGATATCAGCTGAATAATAAAAGACAACTAGCAATAGATCCTATTTATAATAGTGACAAAAACCTCATCAACTCAATAATAAACTTTACAAGAAAAGTGCAGCTACATAATTAAATTCTAACATTATATTAAGGACATGTGAAACACCTTGATGGAGAAAAATGCTTCTGGATGGGAGGGCAATATATCAGTCCATCCCAAACTAGTACATAATATATTGCACTTATGCACATAATGCAGTCAAAATCTCAAGTTTTTCAATAAACCTGACATAATCTTAAAGTTTATATATATTTAAAAATAGTGGTAGCCCATCTTACCAGGTAATATAATCAAGTTTATCACAGGAAAAAAAGATCAGGGAACAATAGATGGGCATTGGTACTTCAATTCAGTTAGACAAGGATGACTAATTATATGGGCATGAATGAGCACCCATCTGAAGAAAGAATCCTACCTCATACCACAGGGATCATAAATATAAATGGGAAAAAAATTTCTTAGAAGATATTTATAGTTTTGGGAGGAAGTTGACCTTAACATTGAAAATCCAACAGCAACTATAGGAAAAAATAGATTTGATAATATAAAAACTTAAAATGTCTGCATGGCAACACAGCATTAATAGTCAAAGGGTGAATGACAAACTGGGAAAGCCTTACACATTAAAAAGTTAGTAGACAACAAAAATTTATTCAAGTAATCATTAGGAGTATACATTAAAACAGCAAACAAGGTAGAATTGCCAAATTCACAGAAATCGAAGAGATTACCTTTAGTTTTGACAAGACTGCGGAAAAAACCAGCACTTTGTACATTGCTGATGACACTGATAAAGTCATCTGGCAGGACCTGCTTTAAGCGAGAACATACATACTCTTTGGAGAACCCAATGTATGTAAAAAAACCCAAAAAACCCAACATGATACTTAATGATATTTAAACAGCATTGTCTTTAGGAGCGAAGAAAAAAGCTTTCCAAATGTCAATTGAATGACTGAATACATTATACTATGAAATGTAATACCCTAAAACAGGTAAAGTCTATACATATTGAAAGGAATTGTTAAGCACGTAGAAAAAATCTCATGTTTTAAAATCCGCATGACAATTTATATCTATGCACATCTATGTTTATAGAAGTCATGGAAGGCTACATCTCAAACTGTTGACATCTTCAGGTCGATGGTGTGGAGATTTAAAAGGGTTGGGGGGAGAGGTAAAATAAACTTTGGTATGTTTTGAGGAGCCTGTTTTGTTTTCTCAACTAATAAACAAAAAGTAAAGTATGTTTCGAATATAAATTAAAGTTATTTTTCCAAGTGAAAAAGTTGATACTAACTAAAGTTGATAATTTAAGAAATAGTGGTAAAAGTAGATTACTTAGAATTACGGCAGCAACCACCAGAAGAAACAGAAAATGGAGTAGGGATGAGGTGGCAGATTTTTACTTAAGTAGAACAAGGCAGCAGATCCTCCAAGATGTCTAGGCTTACATGCAGTATGCCATATGGAAAGTAAGGGTTTTAAATGCCTTCATAACTTTAGTAATTCCCATTTATAAAGCAAAATCCAGGTAGGTACATAAAACAAGAATCATATAAGCAACAATTATATATATTAGTTGGGTCCCTAGGTTAACTGAAAGCACTTTTTTTATATATTCTATATTCCCCAGCATATCTTTAAGGCTACTTTTAGGGTACCCTAGAGCAGGAAGTGGCCACATTCAAATGAGTTAAGGTAAGAAGTAAAAAGGACCACAGCTTTATTAAAAGTAAATAAATGTAACATATAATATATACAGATAGCACATGGTGCCAATTTTATTTGCAGATCATTACAGTACTCCAACTCAATTTTACAAGTTACACTTTTGCCACAGCCTTGGCCAGATCTTGAACTAGTGCAGAATTCAGCTGTGCAAGAGTGCTGATCTTAGCATGCTTAGCCGTGGCATACTTGTTCTTGATAGTCTGGAAGAGAAAAGCATAGTAATTAAGGAAGGAAAAGAGGAAAAAATAAGTTCCAGTGCTACAGATATTCATGTAAAATATCAACTCCTCAAAAACAAGCTATGCATTTATAAGCATGAAATCTTAATTATTCTCACTTTCCCAACGTCCTGAAGTGCCACTGATTGACTTACCATGTGCTTTGTAAGTCCACGATTCACCATCACTATATTCTTAGCCAGGTGTTGCATAACAAGAAGAAGGGATTCTTCAGTATATGACAGGTAATGCTGTAGAGTTAGTGTCTAAGACAACAGGAGCTAATGTTAAAAATGCTCATCAAAAATGGTTTTCATAAAATTTCCAGATGTTATTTAAGAGTAAAGTAGGGAGATAGATACTGTATGACTGATTATAATTGAAATTTAAGACAAGCTTAAGACTCCTTCCCCAGGTACTCTTCCTTTCATGATTCTCAAGGATCCTGTGCTTAAACCTATTATACACACTAATGTGCTCAAATCTGTACACTTTTGCAATTGCTGACTTTCTACCCCAAAGCTAGACTCCAAAATTCCTTGAAGGCCCACTTTCTCATTCATACTTCTATTTCTAGGGCCTAGGGTGGTAGCACATGGCCCGTAGAAATATTTGTTGAATCAACGAATACGAATGAATTTCTAGTATGTCATTTGATCTGCTTGAACTTCTCCATCTATAAGGAGCAGCAGCTACTCTGCCTTTCCTAAAGGGATATAGAAAAAAAAGTAATGAAATGAAGGTATTCTATGAAGACAACACAAAGAAGATATCATTTTTGATCATTCCCTCAAGCAGATGCCGTATTTAAGAACCATTTGAATTGTCCTTTAATGAAAACAGTTCTGTATTCAGGCAAATACTATTTACAATTTAAAAGCTCAGAGTAATCTAGGTCTGTGGGACAGAGCTTACCCATTCACCATTATCAAGAATTTTCAGTGCTAAACAAAAGGCTCCCGCTGCAATCTGAGAAGGAGAAAAGTGCACCATATCGTAGTCCAACATCGTTAGTTCCATCAAGTATTTAGCCAAAGTATGTTGCTCCACATCAACCTGAAACAAAATCCACATATAAGTCGTTGAGCTTCTGTCAGCAAATTCTCCCTTGGCAATAACTGGCATGCTCGTAACTGTAACTACAAGTGTTTATAAACTCTCGAGTGCAACTGCCAATGGAAGGTCTTAATAACATATAGCCTAATTGAAAATAAATGTTTATACCTTCCCCGTGTACTTAGGTATGTATATAAGTCAGTTGAATTGGATTTGCTTGGTCGGCAGTATTCTCTAATGTACCATACCAAAGAAATCTATACCTCTCCGATCTTAGATGCTCTCCGAAGGAAATGCAGGGGTAGAGGGCGACCCAGACTAAAATTTAAAGCTCTTAGAATCTTCATTTCCATCTGTCTGATTTGGAGCTTAGTGTAAGTGTTGTCAGTCACAAAGGCAAAGTCACCGATTTCTGGAGGGTACATTTCTTCATACTTGCTTGCAATAAACATGGCAGTGACACCAACCAGCTGCAGCATCTTCTTGGGAACACAATTATTCTGCAATGGGAAGTTCAACGGGAAATAAGTAATATGTATTTGAAAAAGGAGACATAGTTATGGAGAAGTAAAAAAGCAAAATCTTAAGGACACCCTACCCCCAAAACAGATTTTAGCTGAAAAGGTCTATTTCTTATGACTCAGCTTAGACCTGGAAGGGAGAAACCTCAATTACTGAATTATGCTCACCTGCATGAACCGATCAATAATGGAAACAGTCATGTACATGGTCTCCTGAAGTAATCTGAATTTCATTTGAACTTGCACTAGCCAATCAATTAGGATGGCTCTCATGTTTCCAGTGACTTCACGACCCAGTAAATATTTTGGTCTGACTGCTTGCTCTTCCTGCAAAAGAAATGCTGATTATCATTAGAAGCCAGTCTCCATGTGACATTTCTGACCAGAAATATTAGTCACCACAGAATAGCTCTGGGGTGTTTACAATCTGTAATAGTATTTAAATCACTTATTCATATGGTCAATACAAACAGCTCTATCACTGAAGAAGAAAACGCATGTTAAGTAGCGCAGTGTGATAGGTTTTTCATATTGGCAGACCTTATGTTCAATTCACTATCACCACTACTGGCCCACACCCTGTATGCATTTCTCCCCAAATAAGGATCTCATACTATCATCTCTGATCTTTTCACCTAAGACTCTAAACCCAGAACCTGAGCTTTACAAAACAGAAACATAGTGGCAGCTCTTAGATCAGCTGGAATCCATGTGCTACCACTCCGCTGCTCCAGGGTTTAAACTGCCAAAACACCACAAATACGGAGAATGAACCATCAAGGATCAGGACATGCATCTGCTAAACCCAATCAGAAACTTTAAAAGAAGGAAGAAGCCCAAAGTAGAAGGCTGGTTCTGGCAAAGGAAACCTTGCAAGAAAACGAAGATGCTCAAAAGAAACAGGCAAGAGACTAAAGATGTTAATGATGCCAAAAGAAAAGAATAATCCTTAAAAATTGGGTAAATCTGATAACTGTACAGCTTATGTTGTTACCATATAGAATGTGTCCTTGATTTTTGGTGGGGATGGAGTGGGGTGGGGTGGGGAGGAAATGCCACTAATAGAAAGTTTCAGAAGTAGCATGAAAGAAAACTAAAACTTTAGTACTTCTCTTGGACACAAAAGAATAAATAATTTCCCTGATATCACATACACATCAGCTACATTGACCCAAAATGCTTTGTGTTGAGGATGGCTATCATTTTTCCAGCATATTCTTCTTTACTATCAACCTCCTGCCTGTTATCCTTCTTAAAACCTAAATTTGGGACTTGCCTGCTTGCTTCTGTGATGGATATAAAAAAATCATTCCATCTGTGAGCTTTCTATTAGAAAGAACCATGGTAGTATTCACTCACTTTGAACTTTCCCTATTCTAAAAGGCAAATAAAAACTGCACTAGTTTGTTTAGTGACTTTTTATTTTTGGTATTCCATAATAGAATATGAAAGCAGAATCTACTGTTAAGAAATGCTGCTCACATCCTGCTTGTATTATTGTAAACTGTTAATGGAAAATATCTTTAATAAAGCTAGATGCAATTTACTGACCTCAAGTTGCCTCAGATAAGCATAGATATCTTTTACATATTCACTACAAAGGTTTGGATCAGCTCCATCTTCTGCATCCACATCGTTCACCGCAAGAATCACATCAGAGAAAGCCTGACACAGATATTCTTCTGCAGGGGCACATCCAGATGTTTCCATTGGGCTTGGAGAGGGAGTATCAACCTTGAAACAGAAAGACCTTTTGAAATAATAGCAAAGAGGAGCATACAACCTGGGAATAAGGGTCCAACTATTGGTATCAACTCAAGAGGCTATTTGCTGAGTCGTCATATAATTCATTTCCTTAAAAAGTATTTTCAAATTTATTCCATTTCTCTTTAGAAAGTGATTAATATGAAATTGAAATGCCAACTTGACTGAGCCAATTTGAAGTCAGCAGAACCTAAACTCTAAAAGGTAAAACAGAGAAACAAAAGAAATTGATATTCTGGACTTTCCTCCAAAGGAAACTGATAAGAATTTGTTTATCAGTGTCAATGTGAAGTTAATCCAAACAAGTGACAAGTCACTCTTTATTTCAAAACCTAGACTGCTGCTCACTGGTCAGGACAACACAAGTTCTGTCCTGACTACTAATTATTAACTGACTCCATTAACCATTTCTTTCAAGCTCCGTTACCCCATTGTTCGTTCATTTATTGAACACTTTTTTCAAGTCAAGCTCTGTCCTGGGCACCAATTTTATGGTGTCCTCAAGAGGTTTTGATTTTAGAAGAGAGAAGTACATGAAATAAGGAGATTGATTCTAGGAACAAGGGTTGGGGCGGGGGAAGTTAGGTAAAGCTTTGGGAGTTGATACTTGAGCTTTTTGAAGGATAAAAAGGTTATTAACCAAATGAAAGAGAGTAGGAAAGCCATTTTTAAATAGTGTGAATCGAAGGCAAGAATCTGTATGG
Source organism: Eonycteris spelaea (assembly GCA_003508835.1). NCBI lineage: Eukaryota > Metazoa > Chordata > Mammalia > Chiroptera > Pteropodidae > Eonycteris > Eonycteris spelaea. The sequence continues at coordinate 15,099,012 of PUFA01000011.1, read as the reverse complement.
GACTTTCAAGGAAACCTCAGGTAGTTAGTTTGGAATAGCCAATTAAAGACTGTGCATACTACAAGTTACATGTGCTATGTTCAAAGGGTCAATACTAAAGCAATAGCCTCAAACGCTTTTTGATATAAAGAGCCAGGTTGAATGACTTTTACAGATTTTCCAAAATGAGTTTACTACGTTTTTAAAATTAAGAGCTTCAGAAAGCAGTTCATTAGAATTTCAGCAAAGTAGCCTCTTGTAGATGGCCTGTTTTTCCTTCACAATAGATAAATTTACCTAATATTTAATAGAAAGTTCTTGGTTTTTGAGGCTGTTAACTCATCTATTCTCTGGGAGCTACATTTTCATTCTGCTTTTACATATTTAATATATTCCAATGTTACAGGCTTATTAATTATTCGGTGGCCATATTAGCAAGTAAAAAAAAATTCAAGAGAAAAATCTGTGTTTCAGTCGATAAATTCTGGTTAGAGATGGTATGTACCAAAGATAGCAAAATCTTTGATCCAGGTAGCTAGCTACTACTCAATACCATCAACGAAATGACTAAAAGCATAGGCTCAAGTCTGGGTTTGAATCTAATAGTGCTACTGGTTAGATACGACTCTAGAAAATACTTAATATTTCCCTAAGCCATTATCAAAAAAGTAGAAGTAACACTACTAGCTAAGAAAGTATAAGATTATGTGAGTTTAATGTTACTATTAATGTTGTAAACGTTACTATTATTACTATTTATTCAAATGCTATTCCATGCATTAGAGTAAAATGAGGGGGAGGAAATCAATCAACAGACTCTAGAAGAGTAAAATAAATTTACCACAATAGGCTCAGGAGAAAGTTTTTCTTCTTTGTTAACAGACTCAGGTTCTGGCTCTGATGCAGGCTCCCGCACAGGCTCCCGCGCAGACTCAGGCACAGGCTCAGGCACAGGCTCCAGTGCCTTTTCCAGAGGTTTAGGTACTTTTTTAGCAATAACTTTTCCAGCAGCTAAAGTTTTTGCTTCCTGTGAATGAATGGGAGAGAATGGAATGTTTCTCCATCAAGAGTCCCAGTTGGAAGATGGACTTTTACAGAGAAGTTGGACGAGGAAGATAGTTACCTTTTTCAGAGGTAATTTGGCCTGTGGCTGTTCACTGACTTTGTTACCGATGTCTCCAAGGGCTGTTCTTGGTCTCAGGCCCCGGCTTGGAGGCTGCAGCAGTGGACACAGGCACGCGCTTTGCGCCTGCCATATTGATCTTCACCTTATTTTCAGCATTAATTTTCGTGTTCTGAAAGAAGCAAGACCACTTTGAGAGCTCGCCCAGCCAGGTTAGAGTAAGTCTGGGGTTAATTAAGATGAGGCAAAACAGAGGCTCTCAGAGTTACATCGGCTGTAAATGAGTTACCGGGGAAACCGGGTTCCAGGGTCTACGCTAAGACTGCGACAAGTCAGTTTCCTACCTGAACCTCTTCACTTACCTACAGAGGCATAGCACTTTTAGTCCCGGCCAACACTAAAGTACAGCAAATTTACATTTGAATGAAAACCAAAAAGGCCTATAATTGCAGGCACCTTTCCTCTCTCCAGAAGGGGTTACGCAGTTGGTGGGAGCCGACAAAGGCGCCCTCCACCACCTTTCAGAAAAGTTTCCCACCGACCCTCCCTCCACTTCCCCCAAACGTTTTATCCAAGGCCCATCCAGATCTGTTTGTCACCTTCTTTTCTCCGTCGGTCTGCCTCCCACCCCCAAACTACCCTACCATGCCAGGAGCCTACCGACACCCCATGCCCCCAAATCTCTCTCCTGGTCCCGCTCCCGCCTGGGGGGCTCCAACAGGCGATAGGGAGAGGACAAGCAGCGGGAAAGGCTGCGTTTGTTCACGGTCCGCAGCAGCTCACCCTGGTGACCCGGAACGCCATGGTTTCCTCTTCAACAGGCAGCAGCTCAGTGGGGAGAAGCAGAGAACTGGAGCCCCCGACAAGCCGGGGACCTGAATCCAACACAGACCAACAGCCGTTCCTCTGCAGCACGCTGGGAGATGCAGGGCCCTGCCTCAGATTTAAACCCCGCACTGCTCCCTCCTTATTGGCCTGTTTGTGGCACTCGCTCCCTTCCCATTGGCGGCTGCGGGTTCCCCCGAGAATGCGTCTCCAGGGCGATCCCGCGGAGACGTACGAGAGGGGGGCGGAGCCAGAGCCTCCCTCGCTCGCTTGGTCTGTCTCCGCGCCTGCGCTCTCGCGCATTTGAGGCTGCCACTGGTGAGGCGGAGAGGAAACTTGTGTGTGCCTGATGTAGCCTCGGGGACCGCCTTGTGGCCTCCAAAAAGTGACAGTTGAGCAGCCGCATCCTGAGAAGCAGTATGGCTCTACTACTACTTATTGTTACACATTTTCCTCTTCTACAGTGGTATGTAGCTGGCAAGGCTTTGCTATATATTCTTTCATTTGATTTTTCCAGCAGCTTTCTGGAGGAACTGAAGCTCAGAGAAGCTTTAGGTGACTTTACCTGGATCACAATTAGTAACATGGGGACGGAATGTAGGGGGGTTTTTTTTGGATCCGTGACGTTTCCACAATGTTAATTGTATAAGAATATTGTCAATTTTCTTAACCTGCCAGATCACTTCACATTCTTTCTCAAGCCATTCTTTTTGTTTTAGCTTTTTATTTGAGAATAATGTCGAACTTAGACGAATTGCAAACAGAAATATTATAAGGATTCAACTATCCTTAACATTCTACTCCATTTGCTTAATTAACTTGATTTATGTATGAACTGTGTATAAAATTATTCTTCCTGAAACATTTGAGGAAAGTTTTATATATCATGGCCTTTTAGTCTTCAATTCTGCAGTATGTAATTCCTAAGAAAAAGGGATATTCTACATAACCATATGGTTACTAACTTCAAAAAATACTTTATTAAAATATTTTATTCATCCTAGTTTACATTCCAATTTGTCAGTTGACCTAATTATATTCTTTATAGAAGCGCTTCCCAGTCTTTTTGGCACCAGGGACTGGTGCTTCTGTGAAAATCTAATGCCTGATGATCTGAGGTGGAGCTGAGTCAATGCGGAGCGGCTGTAAATAAAGATGAAGCTCTGCTTGTTTGCCTGGCTCACCTCCTGTGAAGCGGCCTGGTTCCTAAGAAGTCACAGACCAGTACTGGTCTGTGGCTGTGGTTTGGGGACCCCTGCTTTATAGCTTTTCCTCCTTCAGTACATGATCCATTCTAGGGTCAGATGTTATTTAGTTATCATGTCCCTTTAGCTTCCTTTAATCTAACAGTTTCCACAGCTTTTCTTTGTCTTTTATAATATTTATGTTTTTGAAGAACACAACACTCCCTACCACGTTTTTAAAAATAGAACTTTCTTATTTTTGTGTTTGGTGGTTTCTTATGATTTAAATTGAGGTTGTGCATTCTTAGCTATTATACCATAACAGGTGACATCATGTTTTTAGGGGGTCAACTCTGCAGATACATGATATTCGTCCATCATAAATGAAGTTGATTTTAATCACTTGGTTTAAGATGTTGCCTGATTTCTTCCCTGTACATCTACTGGTTTTTTAAAATTGCAACTAATAATTTGTCTGTAGGGAGACTCTTTAAGACCATGCTCCTCTCAAATTTCCCCCCAGATTTCACATGCCTTCACAGCAGCACTTGCTTAGAATGCTTAAACTGTTGTTTCATTGCCATGGGCTCCAGCTAGCTGAAGCTGATAAAAAAAAAAAAAAAACTAACTTTGAATGACCCTAGGATGCCAGGGTCACTCAAAATTAAGTCTTCACCGACTTAATTGAAGACCCCTTCCTGACTATTGCACTATGGGGAACAACTGGGGGACATTTTATCCCACAGGGGACATTTGGCAATGTCTGGAGGCATTTTTTGGTCAAGACTGAGAGGGTGCTAGTGGCATCTAGTGGGCAAAGACCAAAGATGCTGCTAAACAGTCTACAATACACAAGATAGCCCCCGCCCCAAACACACACACAAAGAATTATCCAGCTTCGAATGTCGATAGTTTGATAGTGTGAAGCTTGAAAAATCTTGCCAACTATGAAAACATGACTCATTTCTATTCAGAATGCTAGTTATTCTTAATTACAATAAGTACCATGTGTGCTGGCTGGAAAATTACTGCTTGGCTATCGCCCATGGGAACATAACATTCTAACAATAAGCTTTCTGCTTCTGTACCCCTGCTTGCACAACCGACCTGTGGGTTGACAGTAAATAGAAGAAAAATAGACTTTTGTGTTCAGACAGAATGAAGAATGGGGTTTAAGGCTTAAAAACTTTGTACCTTTACATTTCGGGGCTGCTTAATTTGGGGTCTGTGTACCCCTGGCAGACCCAGCTGGCTGAATAAAGAGTGTGTTTCTTATAACTCACTGATTTCTGGTGGTCTGTGTGTGTCTTTGGGGGCTGGTGGCTACAATACATGGATTACCTCCTTTTTTTATAGCAGGTAAAAACTGCGGACTTTCCTCTTCAGTGAAATACTCAGGGTTTTCTCCCCCGGCCAAGTTAATAGTGTCTATAGTACATACCAGGCATTGATCTAGGTGCTAGGAATAGAGCTCTGAACAAAACAGACAAGATCCCTGCTCACAAAAGCTATATTCCCATAGGACAGAGAGACTAAACAAGTAAGTAAAGTGAAACAAAACAAAACAAAACAAATTGGCTAGTACTAAGTGGTAGGTAGAGAATGAAAAGAAAGTGAGGCAAATAGAGCGACTTGGTAGCTACTTTAGACATGGTGGTCAGGGATGGTCTGAGAAAGTGAAATTTAAGCCAAAGCTTAAATGACAAGATGGAGAACATTCTAGATAGAGAAAATAGCCTATGAAAACCCAATGATAGGAATGAACTTGTCATGTTCAGAAAAGCTAGTGCGGCTAGATTATGTGGGAGGGGGATTACAAAGGAGATTAAAGAAATTATAAAGGGTAAAATTGTAAAATTCCTTGTAAACCAAGATAAGGAGTCTGGGCTATAAGTGCAGTGGAAGCCTTTGGAGAGTTTTAAACCAAAGTGCGGCATAATCTCTTTCAAAAAGTTAACTGTAATTGCTGTGGAGATAATGTATGTAGGTGGGAAAGAGGAGGGGGAAGCAGAAGGGAAAGTGAAGATAGGGGAGCCATGAAGAGGCTATTGTAGGAGGCCAGGTGAAGAATATGGCTTGGTTGGTATGGTAATGCTAGACAGAAAGGGATGGTTCTGGATATGTTTTGGAGGTAGACTTGCTGGGTCTTGAGGGCTTGCATGCTTGGAGATAAAAGGAATCAAGGATGACTCAGGCTTTGCCTTGAGTAACTGAAACAGAGAAGTCTAAGAGATGAGCAGCTTTTAAGAGGTAGCAGGTTTGGGGTAGGAGATCAGAATTCTGCTATATTTAGAATACTTTAAGATATACAAGAGGAGAGGTCCATTAAGCAGAAGTCAGGGTGGCAGCTAAAGTCTCTTTTGCTGTAGATAATATTTAAACCCTGACACGGATGAGGTCGTCTAGGCAAGGGAAATAAAGAAGAGATGCCCAGGGGCAAGCCTCAGGGCCCTCCTTACTTGAAGATTGAACAGAGAGGAAGAAGCCAGTAAAGAAAATTGAGCAAGAACACCAGAGAGCATGGAGACTAAATAGTGTGAGACGAGAAGGCAATGTTTCACAGAGGACAGTGTTTTAACATGGCAGACTGAATATACACATTTATATGTTTCTTTCTGAAGATAGTAAAGGGATAATTTTTAAAAATGCATAAAATTTCAAGGATGGTGAAAGATCATAATGACACCACTTTGGAAGTAGAAAGCATATTAAAGACTGGTGATGGAAGTATCGGACTAAGATAGTTGAAATTTAAGCTGGCAGTGGAAAGCCAAGAAGCAAACTGACTCATGCTATAAACTCCAGCAAGTCTCAAGGAATGGGAGGCACCAGGAGCCCATAAAATTGGTGGTGTGGGTGGAGCTAAAAACAGGATTTGTTGCTTCTCTCCCGCAAATCTGAGCACAGTGGGAGTGCAGTCTCTTCCTCATCCTGGCAGGTGACTGGAGATTTATGTTCTGGAGAGGCTGAACTAAAGAAACTGGATTTTGTATACCAGGCAAGCTGAGTGGAGATGAAGTGAAATTCTTCATACCCAATGTGAGACCTTCAGTTTCCTTCTTCCACTCAGTCTCCTAAATGCAGCTAGCTGGACTTATACCCTTATAAATAAGATAAAAGCATGTTTTCGGGCAAATGGACTAGTCCAAGAGAAAAGGCTTAAAAATACTGATGGTTAGAAAGGGTGCCCAATGAAATGGCTGGGTCATCCTTAAAGTGACACTCATCACTTGGCATGCACGTACACTCTAACACAGAGCTACTAATCAATAATTCAGTGTCTTAATCTTAACAGCCAGCCAAGAGCACCAAACATTTGAGAAATCTCTTTGAAAGAAAGAGACCTACACAAACAAAAAAGAAACTCCAAGCGAACAGGCAATCAAGGAGAAGAAAGCTAAAAAATAAAAATAAAAGTTAGTTATATCCTTAGAGAAATAAAAGCTAATGCATCCAAAAGCAAGTTTAAAAAAGAGGCCTGGGAAATTAAAAATATGATAGAAAAATTAAAAATGCAATAGGATGTTTGGAAGAAAAAGTCAAGGGAATTTCCCAGAGTAAAGGACAAAAGACAGATGGAATAGAAATGATAAGAAAATTAGAGGATCATTCCACAAGGTTTGACACACAACTTATTAAGCATTCTAGAAAAAAACAAAACAAAACTGTTGTAGCCGCCAGCCCCCGATAGATACACGGACCACCAGAAATCAGTGAGTTATAGGAAACACACTCTTTATTCAGACAGCTGGGTCTGCCAGGGGTACGCAGACACCAAATTAAGCACTCCTGAAATGTAGAGGTACAGTGTTTTTAAGCCCTTAAACCCCATTCTTCATTCTGTATGAACACAAAGGACTATTTTTCTTCCATTCACTACCTGTCAACCCACAGGTTGGGTGTGCAAGTGGAGGTACAGAAGCAGAAAGCTTGTTGTTAGAATGTTATGTTCCTATGGGTGACAGCCTATGTTCCCATGGGCGATAGCCAAGCAGTAATTTTCCAGCCAACACAAGACCAGATCCCAGACAAAAAGCTAAAAGAGTTCACCGCCAAACCAGTATACAAGAAATGTTAAAGAGACTTCTTTAATTGAAAAGAAAAAAGATCACAATCATGATTAATAAATGGCAATAACTACATACCTATTAATAATTACTTTAAATGTAAATGGATTAAATGCTCTAATCAAATGACATAGGTGGCTGAATGGATAAGAAAATAGGACCTATGAAGATGCTGCCTAGAAGGGAGCCATTTCAGATAAAAAGATACACACAAATTGAAAGTAAAGGGATGGAAAAAGATATACAAATGGAAACAAAAAAACAAAGCTGAACTAGCAATACTTAGATCAGACAAGATAGACTTTAATACAAAAGCTATTAAAAGAGAGAGGAGGACCCAGCAATTCCACTTGTGGGTATTTCTATGTTTCACTAATTTGAAAAGACACATGAAAAGACAATGGACATAAGTGTCCATTGATAGATGAGGTGGTACCTATAAACAATGGAATATTACTCAGCCCTAAAAAACAATGAAATTTTGCCATTTGCAACATGAATTGACCTAGGAGGTGTTATACTAGGTGAAATAGGTCAGAGAAAGACAGATGCCATATTATTTCACTTATATGTGGAATCTGAAAAACAAAATGAAAAAAAGAGAAAAACTCTTAGATACAGAGAACAAATTGATGATTGCCAAATGAGAGGGGTATAGGGAGAAGAGTGAAAAAAATTAAGACATACAAATTGCAGTTATAAAAAAGTCATGGGGATGCAAAATACAGTAAAAGGAATAGTCAATAATATTTTAATAACTATGTATAGTGTCAGATGGGTAGTAGGCTTATTGGGATGATCACTTTGTAAGTTATATAAATGTCTAGTCACTATATTGCAGACCTGAAACTAATATTCTGTGTCAACTGTAACTGAAAAAAAAGTTATCAGAAAGAAAAAAAGAAAAAAGCAGAGAAAATGCAGGGAGGAAATTATTAAAGAATTAACGAATACAAGAAAACTTCATAGAACTGAAGGACATGAATTTCATGAATTCATGTCTGAGTTCCCTGCATAATAAGTGAACAAAGACTCAGCCCATGGCTCACTGTGCTGGCATATAACATTAAGAATAAAGGGAGGACCCTAAAAGGAAACAAAAGATAGCATACAAAAGGTCCAGAATCAGAATGGAATTGGACATTCAACAGCAATGTTAAAAGCTACAAGATTCTGAGGTATAATGACTTTCAACCTTTCAACTCAACTAAGCCATCAAACAACCATGAGGAAGAGTAGACATTTTCAGATTTACAAAGTCTGAAAAATTATCTTCCACGTATCCTTTCTTAGGAAGTTATTGGAGTGTATAGTTTCCCAAAACAAAAATGAAAATTAAAAAGGAAGATGTGGTTGCCCGACTTCAAATTATACTACAGTGACATGGTATTGGCAGAAAAACAGACACACAGAGCAGTGGAACAGAATCGAGAGTCCAGAAGTAAACCATATTAATATGGGCAAATAATTTTTGACAAAAAAGCCAAAAACAGACAGTGGAGAAAGGAAAGCCTCTTCAATAAATGGTGCTGGGAAAACTGGAAAGCCACCTGCAAATAAATGAAACTAGACTGTTGTCTATCACCACACACCAAATTTAACTCAAAATGGATTAAGGACCTGAATATAAAACCTGAAACAATAAAATACATAGAAGAAAATATAGGAAATATAGAAAATATAGGAACTAAACTCAAGGACCTTGGACTTAAAGAGGATTTTATGAAGTTGACCTCAAAAACAAGGGAAGTAAACACTAAAATAAATGAATGGGACTACATCAAACTAAAAAGCTTCTGCTCAGGAAAAGAAACCGTCAACAAGGTAAAAGACAACCATCCAAATGGGAAAATATATTTGCAAGCAACACCTCCGATAAGGGCCTAATATCTAAAATATACAAAGAACTAACATGACTCAATAACAATAACAAAGAAGATCCAATCAAAAAATGGGCAGAGGATCTGAACAGACACTTATCCCTACAGGACATACAAATGGCCAACAAATGTTTGAAAAGATGCTCAACATTGCTAGCTATTAGGGAAATGCAAATCAAAACCACAATGAGATATCATCTCACGCCTGTTAGAATAGCTATATAATCAACAGGACAAGTAGTAACAAATCCTGGAGAGGATGCGGTGGGACTGTGAATTGGTACAGCCACTATGGAAAACAGTATGGAGGTTCCTCAAAAAACTAAGAATTGATCTACCATATGATCCAGCAATCCCTCTACTGGATATTTACCCCAAAGACTTGAAAGCCCATATCCAAAAAAGTATTTTCACACTGATGTTCATAGCAGCATTATTCACAGTGGCCAGGACATGGAAGCAACCAAAGTGTTCTATGATAGATGATTGGCTAAAGAAGCTGTGGTACATATATGCAATGGAATATCACTCAGCCATAAGAGATGAAATACTGCCATTTACAACAACATGGATGAACCTCGAGATAATCATGCTAAGCGAAATAAGCCAGATAGAAAAGTTGAAAACCACATATCACTTATATGTAGGATTTATGCCTAAAAACAAAAATGAACAGGACAGAGACTCATGGACATGGACTATAGACTTGTCATTACCAATGGGTAAGGAGTGGAGGAGGAAGGGGAGGATGATGGGGTAAAAGAGTCAAATATGTGGTGACAGAAAGAAATTTAACTATGGGAGGTGAACACACAGTGTAAATATTTATATATGCCTTACTGTTAAAGTGTACAGCTGAAATTTATTGGATTTTGTTAACCCACGTCACCACAAAAACATATATATTATAATTAAAAAAAAAAATAGGTCTAGCACAAGAGAAAGGCTAAGGGAATTCCCAAGACTTTGAAGATCCTAGACTGGCACTTTTCAGTAGGCCTAGAGAACAAACAGTGGGATAATAATTATACATATTTTTTGCTTAGAACAGTGCCCATCTGACATATGGTAAGGGTTCGGTAGTTATTTTCTTCATAGTACTTTTTACAACCTGACATTTTTACATACTAGGTTGTCTTCTCCATAGAAAGTTAAGGTCCATTAGGGCAGGACTTTGTTTTGTTGATGACTTTATCCCTAGTTCCTAGAGCAGTGTCTTCGTATGAAGAACTTTAATAAATTTTTCAGAGAATTTGTTAAATGTTTTAAAAAACGTAATAACTATTGAATTGTATTATTTTCTTAAATGGGCTTTCCATAACTGTGTGAATATTGACAGATCTAGATACTATACTTCGTTGCAAGGGGAAACCTGCTTGGCCTTTACATTCAAATGGAAAAGAACTGTAGAAAGTGGAAATATATGTACCTGAAAACATCTAATCTGCATTATTGAAATATATGTTAAAGCAAATTTAATATGTGATAACATCAGAATACTAGGAGAAAAAAGCAGATTATGTAGTGCTTATTACAGAAGCACATAGTAGCTTCTGAATAATTACCAGCCAACTATAAAAACACTTCAAAGAAACACTTAAAAATATAGAAGTTAAATTATAATTTAAGCTTTTGATAGTTGTATACACCTGTGTAACCACCACCCTGATCTAGATATAGAACATTTCCATCACTCCAAAAAGATCCCACCTGCTCCTTTTCAACAAACTCCATGTCCCCAAGCAACCATGTGGTAGGCAGAATAACCCCTCAAAGATGTCCTTGCTCTAATGCCCAGACCTGTGTATATGAACAGACCTGCGACTATGTTATGTGGCAAACTGTGCCAATCTCTATGAAGTACAACTTAGGAATATTTTTCAGATTTATAAACGCCCTAAACCTTTGCCTCTGAAATTGTTTGTTGGAATTTATTCTACATATTTATTTGTGTATATGCAGAATGATGTTTTGTTTGTACCAGGCTATTTGTATCAGCATTGTCTTTAACAGCAAAAGATGAGAAACTAAAAAACCCATCAATAGGGTTACTATACTGCTAAGAAAAAGAATGAGGATGCTCTTTAATGTTTCAACTATGGAATAATTTCTAAGTAAAAAATAATACATACCTGTATTTGCTTGTATATTCATATACAATATCTGGAGGGTATACTAGAAACTGACAAGTGTGGTAATTTTTAGAGAGGAGAGCTGTATATCTGAGTGATAGAGGTGGGAGGCTATCATTTACTCTTTTGAATTTGGACCATGTGACCATTAACTAGTAAACATGAATCTCTGCATTAATATAGTAGATATTTTAGGAAGAATCATGATCTAAGTTCAATGTAAAACCAGAATCCTTTAGAGATATCTAATTATGTATAGCTTCATTATTCTTGTGCTGCAATTAGAAGTTTAAAGTGTCATCATTTATCATGTAAAAGAAACAATAAATCTATATTATGAAAGATGTAAAGTTTATTCTAAGTAGAAATCACAATCTCCTAAATTGGTAATAATGGAAAACAGTGGTTGGAGAGAAAGGGAAGAGAGAGAATGGGGGTATTAACCAATCACCACCACTCTTTTTGGGGCAAACAGACTATAATTAGGTTTCTGTTTGGGGCATTATTTTAACCTCATTTGTTCACTTAATATCTAATTACTCTCTTAGATACTGACTTCAAGAGAAAGACGAGACAAATTAATAAAAGCTACCTCTGAAGTCAGGTTTAAAACAATAATTCTTCAACTTTATTTAGCCCTTTTCATCTTTCAATTCACTTTCATATACATTATTTTTCTTCCACATAATCCTGTGAATTTGAGATTTTATTCTGATTTTATGTATCAGAAAAAAAAAAGATACCCAGAGAGGCTGATTTGCCTCAAGTCACATGGTTTGTATAACCTGGAACCAGTAGCCTGGTGCTCTTCAATACTTGAGCTTTTCTACTTCCCACCTGCACCCCTTTAACCTTCAGCCCCTCTTCTCTCCATTCTTGATATCTCTCAGTCACATTTTAATTTTCCTGTTTTCCTTCTAAGGGAAATGGTGCAATATTTATTGTACCTATCTACTTATAATTTTTTAATGTGTAAATATTGCATTGAAACATCAATATGAATTATTTCCCACCACTCAAAAATTTTTAATATGTATTGAAGATTCTGGACCAGATAGTGTGTAAAGACAGGGAATATCAAAATAACTTATAACAAATTTCTAAACCTCTCACATATTAAATATAATAATACAAAAATATGATTTACAATACACATTGGCCTTTACAGTATCGATAAGAAAATAGTACCCATACTAAAATTAACTTATCCTATTTATCAAAATTTCTAGTATAAGAATGAAAATATTCAGATTCTTATAAATAGATGGGTAGTCAAAAGTTTCTTTTGGACAACGTTCTTTGGTGTTACTAAAACTGCATGTATATCATACAGTCTTCTCAGACAATACTTTCAGTTTACATTAGAAATTAAAAAAATAAGTTAGCTAATATTATAGAAGGCGGTTATAGAGTAAATATTTTGATTTTGTGGTACCCAAGTGTTTATGGACAATATTTACTTATTAAACTTTAAATAAACTTTAACTACCTATGCTTCAATATTTCTTATGTATCTACATGTTCCAGAAATTTTTTAAAAATTACATTTAACTCTGAGTTGACAGTTATTTATGATTCTCTCAACTGGCTATTCCACAACATGTGTAGTTAAATGAAAAGATGGAAAGCATTGTTTGGATACCAAACTGATAAGCAACTAGGAATGCCAGATGCATAAACAGAAATGGAATATTCTACTTTAGAGACAGAAACAAGTGAATGAAAACATGGATACAACTTAGTGTAAGTTCTTTACCCTAATAAAGTAATTATTCATTTGCAAATATTATCAAAAGTAAAAAAAATTTTATGGAGTGGTTGGTTTTTTTAATACATCAAAAACTGTATATGTTATACTTCCCTGTTCTCACTGCTTGTCTCACACCAGTGGTTGAAGTTTCTCCCAAATAATTTAGCTTACATTTAAAGTGGCAATACAGATTTTACTTAATGGATTTAAGTTATAATTAGAAACCAGTTTTATATACAGAAAAATCCATAAATATAGAACTTTTATCCCTATTTTATCCTAGGGCTATGCAAAAAATTGACTAAAAATTTTTCATTTTGGTCTTTGTAATAAACATGTAAATACATTATTTACAATGGAGATGCTGTCTAACAAAGTAAACACAGAAGTAATTTTGGTCTTCACTCGATTCCATTATATGTTCATTTTCAAAGATGATGTGATATATCATGTTCATTCAAATTTTAAGATTCTTGTTATACACATAATTCAATAATTATTTTAGTTGAACAATTAGTGCCTCATTCTGTATTTAAATTTCCTTTAAGAAAGATTCCTTGATCCAGTAGTAGGGAGCTTTAAATTTCAAATACGACAAAGTGTTTCTATACAATTATATGCAATTTTCTTCCTTCTGGCAATATTATAAATAATGAGTCATTTAATCTTCATTGTTCATACCCCAGGGAAAATTCTTGAGTTATCTCACATGATGTAAGTACCATCTTTGTAGTATTTCATGGACTCCATTTGTTTTGTCATAGCCAGGACATCATGAAATCCTGCACTTAGGCCAGACATATGTTGAAAGTATGCCTCTTTTTCCACTTGAATTGTTAAATTGTTTACTCCAGCATCTTTAAGTATTCCTGTAACCTGTTATAAAAATACATATTTAAAAGCATTTAGATTAATGCATTTAATGCACATCTTAAATAATTGGTACAATGTTTTTATAGCTACAGATAGTCAAAGATAAATCTTCAAAATAATGTTTGCTATTTATTTGGCCAAATGTTAGACAGGATCTTTTAGAAGGCCAGTAAATTCTGATCTCGCATTCAAAGTAGTAAAAAGAAACAGTTATTGTTTCCGATTAAGTATGTTTTAGAATAGGATACAGGAACTGTTTTGAACCTTATCTCTAACCATAACATATACCCTGCCAACTTTAATGTTATTAACTCTGGGCTACATTTACAATAACTTATTTCTTGACAATTTATTGGGAATGAAGGTGGACCATGAATGAATTTTTTACATTAACTTAAGCTTATCCTCTAAATACTAAAACTTGATTTTGTTTTAACCATTTTTGGATATGAAACAAATTTATATGTAAAAATAAGTTACATAACTTTATCCTTAGTTGAAAGACTGATATTTTCTAACAGTTAAATCATTATCAAGTTGTGTAACTTATAATGTGTACAATTTTATGCATGAATTGTCTCAATTGAAATTCCTTTAAAAACAAAAGATTATTACCTGCTGCACTATTCTTTGTTCCAACACATCAGATGTTACCTGTATGTGAATTGTTCCTGCCACAATACTGGCAGAATGACGCCAAAAATGAGGGTCTCGGTATGATATCAATCCTTCAATTTTCTGTATCTGTCAAATAAAAGGAGAGGTGATATAAATGGGCTTAAAGGGTATAATTTACTTAACATAAAGCAATCTTTTTAGGTCTAGGAACCACTATTAAGCTGGTTGTTAAAAAAAAAAAAAAAAAGAGAGAGCCCAGAAGTGAGAAAGAATAGGAGAAGGTCAAATAGATTGAGGTAAAGGTGCCTAAAATATTTGACCTAGGAGTGACGCCAAGGAAGGTAGCTCTGAATAGGAAGTGACTGGGGTATAGATGTCTTTATGTCCAACAGATGCACACCAATTTTTACCTATATTAGAAGTACTTTGCCTATTCTAAAGAGTAGGTACATTTAATCAACTATATAGTTTCCTTTACACTGATACATTTGCAAATTGTTTGTTATACAGAGATAACACATTCAAAAGATATACTCCATATTCTATAATTGAGGGCTGGGTAAATAAATAGACTGCCCATACAATGTAACACTACATTGTCATTAAAAATGCATTAGAATATTTATCAACATAACAAAAATGCAGAAACATTTAAAAAGCAGTTACAAATTTTTTGTCATTTTCATATTCAAAATATTTTTATGAAGAAAAGCAACTTTTAAAAGTATTTCTTTCCAGGTGGTAGAATTATATGTGATTTCCCCCGCTTCTTTGTACTTTTCTGTAGTTATGAGGTGAGAAAACTATTCTTTTATGAAAACAGTAGGTTAAGATGCTATGCTTTAAATATTCTAGATGCTAACTTTTCATCGGTAGATCCTAAATGAATAGAAAGACAAGTTGAAATACATTCTATTTTGTATTTACTTTTTCTATGAATTGCTAGTTTATATTCTCAGTCCATTTTTCTTGATTTAAAAATAGTTATGAATAGTAGGCATTTGCCTGGTTATACATGTTGCAAATATTTTCTCTTGGCCTGACTTGTATTTCATATTTGTTATGAAATCTTTTGCCAATGGACAATTTTCAGATGGTCCAATTTATAGATTTTTTTTCCTTTCTTTTTGGGTTCTGGTTTTACTTCAAGCATATGAAGGCTTTTGCTACCACTGTGACTATAAAATAATTTTTCTATTTCATTTTAGCAGTTTTATAATTTTTCATTTATATGTTTAATCCACTGGAAATATATTTTTATATGGTGTGGCACACAAGTATAGCTTTTCTTTTCCACCAAGTGGAAGTGTTAATTTGGTCAACCTTTTCTTCCCCAATGATCTGAAATGTCATCCTTGGTATATACTGAATTTCTTAAGGTCCTAGGTCTGTTTCTGATTTTTAAAATTAAAATCAATTTATGTGTTTATTCTTATGCAAGAACAAAACTGTTAGTTTCCTTAGTTAATTCTGTTACTTTATAATCACAAGATAGGATCCTATTAATTAATTAGATAATTCTGTAAACTGTATTTTTTTTTTGTTCACTCTTAAGTATTAATTCTTCCAAATAAGATTCCAAGTAATACTGGATTATCTATCCTCCCCTAAAACAAAAACAAACAAAACAAAAAAATCCAAATGAAGCAACTACGTTGAGATTTAAATGAAAGGAAACCAACATCTTCACAATACAGTTTCCCATGCAAGGAAATCTCTTGCATAAACTGTCATGCAAAGTTTGACATGTCCTTTAAGTAAAACTATTTTATGTCCTTTAAGTAAAACTATTTTCTTCATTCATATCTTGTACATTTCGTGTTAGGTCAACTTAATCAATTTCAAATGCTATTTTAAAAGAAAATAGTGAAGAAATTACACATAATACCTTTTCTAAAGCAAGATGTAGTTCTTTTTCATATTCTGGTGGCAGTCTTAGAAGGAGAACCTGACAGGCATCTTTAATCAGTGGAATAACACTGAGAAATATTAATACAGCAATAAAAAGAGAACAGACGGGATCAGCAATAAACCATCCAAACTGTTCTATAAGAAATGTGGATACGATCACACCAATACTGCCAAGTGTGTCTGCCAAAACATGCAGAAATACACCTACAAGTAAAATATATAAAAACATTAAAAATTAAAGCACATCTAACAAATTAGTTCTTTTATCCATTCTACAAATATTACTGGGTACCTACTATGCACCTGGCACTCTGCTAGGGGCTGGTACTTCAAAATGATTAAAACATGGTTACCACCCTTATGGAATTCCCAGCATTGTGGTAAAAAGGTGAGTTTTATGATGGTGTGGTTTGTCTGGGAAGGCTTAGAGAAACTGAGCTGAGTTTTAACATTACCCAAATTATTTAAACAATCCGAATAAATAATTCAATATAAGTAATAAATACTTCCCATTTTTTTACAGTACAATAAAAATCTCCTGGTTCTTCTGTAGTGAAAGTTCATAATGGCACACTCAGTGTTCCCTGGCAAATAATATTTATGTAACTGTCACTATAAAAAGGAATCTATAATTACAATAATTAATCAACATTTATGAACAAATGTGAGCATTTTCTACAGCATACTTTAGACCTTTTATAGCCACAGATTGTTTTTCAAAAAGAATCATACCAGAAGACCAGTAATTAATATAAATAGTGTCAATTTACAACACAGTTGAAAAGTAGACCAATATTTGGCAAGGACTCACCCCTCATGTTAGCATTCATGCCTCTGTGTGCAGATCCGTGGCTGTGACTGTGCCCATGGTCACTGTGTCCATGTACATGGTGTGAATGGCTGTGATCAGATGAGTGACAGCTTCCTTGAGAAGCTCCATGGGTATGGTTATGGGCATGGCTAAAGGCACAGACACCAATAAGGTTTACTAGCAGCCCTCCAACTGAGACTGGCTAGCAAGAGGGAGAAAAGAAAACCTTTAAATTTGTAATTTAAAAAATAAATTTGTTATTTAAAAGTTAGTATATAGTTATGTATTTTTTTCTGTTTATAGTCTTGAGGGTATTTATAGTAAAACCTCATTAAGTTCATTAAATCCAAAATATACAAAATGTGAATCTTAGAATATTTTAAAAATACCAAACAAAATTTTGACAAATAGAGAAATTGAATTGCTTTAAGTGATTAAAATATATAACTGGTTCATGGCTTATGAATAAATAAATGATGCTTTTATTTAAATAAAGTATGAAAGTACTGCAAATATACACTATACCTGAAATCTTGTTTATATTACTAAGTAAATTTCAATAGTTTTGAAGGTAATGATTATAATTTACTAACTAGTGGATTCCAAATAAATATAGTCTTACTGTGTCTTATAGGAAAATTTTCCAAAGTAAAAAAGGTACAATGGGAAAGTAAACATATAAAAGCAATCTCTCATTTTTTTTAAACAAATGAAATTATCTTGATTTTATGGTACCACAATAACACCTCAAAGGATAAAGTTACCCTCGATTATCCTCTTACAAAATGATTCTGAATAATAGCTTGAGGTGTTATTTAATTTACATGTCTACAATTTCTCCTTTAGAGAAATCCATTTGTTTTATTAAAGAAACACAAAAATACGGGGGACTGATAATTTTTATTAATTTTCAAAGGTAGTAAGAGGAGGGATTTACTTCTGTAAACATGTATGGAGCTTATTTACTTCTTCTAGTGACTCTCGTGTTAGATTTAAATTTTCAGTTAGCTTCAAGAGCTTGAAGATGGTTAATGAATTTTGAATGAAATCAAATATTGCTTAAAGAGACCTCTTTGCCTCATAAATTCTTCTCCTCTACTGAGAAGTGCTTTATATTTATGTATTTCATCATACAAAAGTAGAAAATGAAAGCCCTCTATAATTCTATTCCCAATAGACACTCCTAAGAGGATTGTGTATTTTCTATGCAAATACTAATATAGATACATATATACCATTTCAAATCAATAACGGGTTCATATAATAATACTGCTTTGTAATTTTTTTTCACTTAGTAGATCTTGTAAATACTCTTCACACCAGTATATAAACTTCATTCTTTTTGACAGCTGCATGGTATTCTATGAGTGATGGATTTACTTAACTAGTCCTTTTATTGGTGGATATTGTTTTTTTTCCACCACCACTGTCTCTATCAATCAATCAATCATGCACCTCTACATACTTGTGTGAATATTTCTGTAATAAATATTAAAGGCCAAAGGACATGAGCATTTAAAATTCAAAATGTATTTCCAAACTGTAATCCAAAAACATTTTACTTATACTTCCACCACAAGGCTTATACGTGCTTTTTAGTCATTCAATTAATTGCTGAGTTCCTACTATAAGCCAGGTGCTAGAAGTTAAGCTTTAATGATACACAATTCAGGTCCTGAAACACTTCACTTATATCTTAATTATGGAAGAATGACAAATTATAACTCAACATTGCTAAAAGAAGAATGCACAAAATACAATGGGAATACTGAGAAAGAGAAATCTAGTAAACTTTGAGGAAGAGAGGGATTAAGAAAAGTAAGCCACCAGAGGAGACATATAAGCAAAGTCTTGAGGAAGGCTGAAGGTCAGAAGAAGAGAAGGGCAGGCCAACTACAAGAAACAGCACATGTAAAGGTCTGGAGGCATAGATAAACATTAAAAGTTGCTATGGCAGTAATATAATCTATGGAGTAAAGCCTCACAAATTATGTTTTTCTGATTGTATCTCTAACAAATTTCCTCAGGTATTTAAAAATGCATCTTCAAACAAAAACATTTAATAAGTCAGAAAGAAATTTGTATGTTTTAGAATGTCATCTAACCTTCTGACTACTAAAATACTGGAGAAAAAGATTAATTTCTAAAAATCAGCAGTGTAAACAGTAAAACAGGAATTCATGTTAATTTCAATAAAAAAATATGAGCAGAAACTTAAATAGATAAATAAAAAAACTTACTGTTAACATGTATGTGTCTAATTCCGGAGGATCAATTAATCTAACCACTGACTCCACAAACACAAAAAAAGCTATTACCATTAGAAAAAGTCCATTAATAAATCCAGAGAGAATTTCTATTCGGCCATACCTAAAAATGTAGGACATATTTTTAGAAAAGGGAAATGACAATGATTTTAAAAGTATAAACATTATTTATAAATGAGAAAACAAGTCCAAGTTTTCAACTGCCTAAATAGTAAGATTAGAAAATTACCAAGATTTTAAACATACTAGTGGATTGGAAGGTACTTTCTGGACATACATCCATTCAAATTTTATATATTTATTAATAAATAAATGTATCTTCTTCTGCAAAATCTTTCCTAATTTCTTGGCAAGAAGTTATTTCTCCTTTAAGCCCTTGATGTGCTCTGTATCTCTGTCACAACACACAAATTCTGCTTTGTACCAAAATCATATCTATTTTTGGCTCACTGATCTTTAACAATATCAATAGTTCAAAATAAGAGCTGAATTTATTAATCTATTTAGAGTAGGTCTTAACAAAATACCTTATACAAATCAGGGATTCTAATATTGTTGAACTGAATTATTTACTTAATGAAAAGATAATTCAGTCTATACCCATGACACCCTGAACAAGCCAATCCCATCTGATTGTAGAAGCTAAGCAGAGTCAGGCCTGGTTAGTACTTGGATGGGAGGCCACTTAGGAAAATCAGGTGCTGTAGGTATTAAAAAAATAATAATAATAAGGGATTGTAAGATGGCAACGTCTTCAATCTGTGAGGTCACCCAAGGGTTGCCTTGCCTAAAAAAATAATATTTCATGCACAGGTCTTTCAAATTTTGAATACTCTTAACAGCAAAGATGTGAACGACCATGCACACTTCAATGTCTCAAAAACACGTTGAGTAAAGAGCTCAATGTTTAACTGAGTTTTGCTTCCTGCCTATAAGAGGGATTTGTCAGCGAGTATAATCTTGAGCTTACTGCCACTGTATTTATCAAATACTTGGTTCATTTCCCCTTATCATTTCAAATTAAAGGAAGTGAAGCTCTGAAAAATTATTTGTGTTAAGAATAGTAAAATTTTATTCCCTAAGATGGAATTTGCAGTTAAGATTTTTCATTATGCTAAATTACCTCGAACAGTCAGTGTACTTACCCATAGGAGAAAATCCGAGTTGCTTTCCATCTACTCATGAGGGCCGCAAAAAGTCCCATGACCAAAGCAGAGCAGTCAAAGAGCATGTGAAATCCATCTGAGATCAGACCCAGACTATTGGTCAACACGCCATAGAATAATTCCACAAAGGTAAAAAGCTAAAATATGTTTAAAAAAAATAGGGGAGGAGGAGTGTATTGGGAAAAACTGTTTCAAGAGAGATTTATCAGAATTTAATCACGAGGATTTTAACCCTTAATTACACCCAATCCTTACTTGAAAATATAACTGCCTCTTTATTTAACTGGCACTTCTATGAAAACTTCATTTCACAAAAATTGTAAGAAACTAGGCTAAATTAGATATGTTCATCTCATAAATTATTTAAAAGGAGATAGTTTTATTTATATGTCTGTAGAACTCAATAAACTAAGCTATAAAATGTTAGCAATCTGGTCTGTAGTGAGATCCTACAAGTAGATCAAATCTTTACAAGCTACTATGGTTACTGATTTGAAATAGCACACTAAACCAATGTTTCTAAAATGCCTCAAAAATTGTTTGCTTAAGTAGTCTAAATATTATCCCGTAATCTTTCTACTTAGAGAAAATGTAATTTTAGCTCATCTCCAATTACAAGAAATTTAGAAATTACTAAAATTATACCAGAATTATCAGAATTAAAAGATTAAGCTTTTTAAGATATGCCACTAAATTTTAAAAATCTTACCAGGTTCAAGCACAAGAAGTAAAAGATCTGCCTAGAGTCGTTTTCCTCAAGAATTTGTTTTAGTGATTCCTTAATAAATCTAGGAATTGATTGGGAGCTATGTTGAAAAGCATCACCCATGAAGTTATAAAGAGGTGTTCCTTCAGGAGAATATCCAATTAGGGTACCTTTCTGTCCTCTCTTAGAAGGAGATGATAAAATGTTAGCAGCTAAAAACAGGAAAAGAAAGGAATATTACAAAAGTTTAAAAATTAAGCTACCCCAAAACCAACACAGCATCTACTAGTGCAAAATGCAAGCACTGAACAACTTCCCAAATATAAGTAAATGATGTGAACATCAGAAACCATAAGAAGAAATTTGCTAAGGAGAAAAACACTTACACAAAATGAAGAATATAGCGCTCACTACCACTCCTCCAGATAGGACGTGTTCAGTGCTCTCCTGGTGTACTGCTTTGTTCATAGCCCGAAGCTGGTCTGTTATTGGATGCGTCCAAAAATTTCCAAAAACTAGAGCACTAATAAAAATGGGGAAGGACCCATAGCGGGCACATTTGGAAATGTCCATTTTGACTGAACAAATGGAATCAACATAGAAATCCAGGATCATGACAAAAAAGATAACCGTTGTGAAAGGCATAATGAGAGAAAACCAGGACTCAACTTTACTCTAGAAATTAAAAAAAAAAAAATGTCAATACTATATGGGTATAAAGTTCATATCTTTTAAGATGTTTCAGTTAATCCCTTTATGTATAAACAAATATTCTCATGACTCAGTATGATTTTAAAATGCCAAAATATAAGAACTATAAGATATTGGCACATTTCTCCAATATTCCCCAAAGTATTAAAAACAAAAGCATTATTGTATAATAAATGAATAGTAGATGATCCATAATCCTTGTGCCTAGTACATGGTAGGTACTGTTTCAACTGATTCCTTTGAGTCACAGGCATGGTAGGAATAATTATATGTAATGCTACTTAATTCAATTTTCCTATAAACAATAAAATTTACTCCAAAAACTTTTCAACAGAAGGAAATCTAAATATGGGCAGTGAACACACAATGCAATATGTGTGTGTATTTGCCTTACTGTTAAATTGTACACCTGAAACTTACTAGATTTTTGTTAACTAATGTCACCATAATAAAAATTAAAATAATAATAAGGTAAAACAGTTAACCTTAAAATTTTTTTTTCAAAAACTACAAAGAAAAAGCAAGATAATTTAAGCCACTTGCAATCTAACTGAAATTACAATGTACTGAACTAACATTTAAGTAATCAGCAATTCATTTTACTTATTACTGATGAATTCCTGGTCTTACCTCAGTTGTCACAGAAAGAACAATGACCCATGGGGACAAGAGAAGCACAGAAACCAGGTGGGATAAAGCCTGAAGACGTTTGGCTCCACCAACATCTATAGCGAGCTTTTTGGAAGCCGTATGAAAACCAACTTTACAACACAAAGCCAGTACTAGCAACAATACTCCACCCTACGAATAAAATTAAATGTCTCATTAGAAATACATGCAGTCCCCAATAGTCAATCCTTAAATACATATTAGAAGAGACAGAACTAGTATATTTTTCCATATCCCAAATTTCTGAACTACTTAAATGGCAGGCAGCATTATAAATTACTGATAACTTTTTAAAAACACACTTTTAAAGTTCCAGTACCAGTTACTGTAACTTCTCAGAATCTTTTGGTCACATTAGCAAAAGAGAAAAGAACATACCTTATGATCTGCCACACCTAAGAAGGCAATGGCTGTGTAAAGCATGTGAGTTAGAGCACTGTCATGATGTCCTTCAGCTAAGTGAACTGGAGTAAAGGAAAAAATTCCAAATACTTACTTGTTGAATGCTTAAGTCTTCCTTAATTTTAGCTACATCATTTTAAGTTGACTACAGACTAGTCTAGGGCCCCAAAACTAACAACCTTCAATAGTTTCCCTTAAAACAAAACAATTTAAAATTTAATTTGGGGCTATGATCAATAAATTGGATGACCTTATATTCCTTTTGTTGCCTCTAAGACAACTATAATGGTTCTTAAGATATAGTTGTTAAATTTTAGTACTTAACCTCCAAAAGACATTTAAGTACACACACAAGTAGAAGGAAGGGACAAGAGCAAGAAACCTCCTTGGACCACTCCTATCCAATGGAATGAAGTTTGCTCTTTTAGAATGACATGTAAAATCAGTTCTATATCTGTTTCTAAGTCATAGACAATATAACCCTTAGCAAAGGAAGCAGAAAGCAAATGCGAGTGATGGGGCATAGCTGTATCACAAGCAACCTGGAGTTCTGCAAAGTCATGGCACCCTCTTTCATTGTAACAAAGTAAATTGATATTAGTTAACCAAGTTTTAGGTCAGTGAGTATCTGTAACCAGAAGAATCAAAACTGGTGTTCTGATTTCTGCTAAATGGAGAAGGCAAAGGTGTATGGATAGGAAAGAACAAGGTATGTCTGTAGGAGAAAATAAGTAGACATATTTGACTGGAAAGTCAGGTTTGCATAAGAGAAGACTGGGGCTGAGTTGGAAATAATAATTTAGAGCAAGAGAGTGAATACCAATTAAGGAATTTAAATTTTTCTTTTCAGGCTTGAAGATGCCAAATGTTCATTTAATCTAAAAAAAGTTTACATTTAGTAATTGCTACTGACTTCTAACATGAGCATTTAAACTGTTAAATTACAAGGGAGCAAATAGACTGCTTTTCTTGAGTAGCAGATCTTTTTTTTTTTTTTGTATGAGGACAATCTAAAGTACTTCCATTGTCCCTAAGTTTCTGATAGTTTAATTCAGTCACTCTATTTCCCATTGTTCCAGTCTTCTATTTTTCTGTAAGACTTCATAACTCTGACATATTGCAAAAGGATACGGTGTTCAGCCATTTTAGCCATGAGATCATCATTGTCAAAAAGCAATAGGCAGATCACAGCGATTATGAAAAAAGCGGCCCCTCTTGTCTGAAAATGAAGAGAATAATCTAAGGATGGCTTTTTCAAGAGTTCATGTTTAAGACCAATGACTATACAAATGCTAAAGAAAAAAATTTTCAAGTAAATATTTAAAGTAAAATAACATCTGACATTACAGCCTTTACACTGTTCAGTATAAATTTACAGTATTAACAGTAAGATAAAAGTAAAGAGCTTCAACAAATTAAGCAGGATATTTTAAGGGCATTTAAGACACATAATGACAACTTCAACTGTCTACTTGCTAATATGACTAGCCATGTTACCATGCACACACTGAACACAGAAATTATCTTTGCAAATGTTACATTGCTTCTGTTTGAAAAGCCTAAGTAGCTAAAGAATAATTAGCAAGGACTTATCTTATTCTACAACATATCAATGTTCT
This sequence comes from Eonycteris spelaea, assembly GCA_003508835.1. Taxonomy (NCBI): domain Eukaryota; kingdom Metazoa; phylum Chordata; class Mammalia; order Chiroptera; family Pteropodidae; genus Eonycteris; species Eonycteris spelaea. The sequence goes on along the minus strand of PUFA01000011.1, from coordinate 15,074,319 downwards.
AGTTACCACTCTTTTAGGGAAACAGAACTAAGAGGGCACATGAAGAAAATCAGCAGTCATTTCTAATATCTAGTAAAGGTGTAAGGCACTTAAAAGCTGATAAACTTTTTATGTTCTCATTCCAGAGAAAGGATTTTGACATGAGAAAATTATGAAAAGGACATAATAGCCTAGTTTATGCAAATATTCCAGAATTTGGGGTATAGAAGCAAACTAAATAACATTATTATACATGCTATGGTTACAAATGTACAGGTATAATACCAGATACTTCCATTAAATAAAAATTTAAAATGAAAAGTGACGATCCTATTCTATTCATTATGTGATTACCACTACACTTGTGGTAGTGTGGTAGATAGCTAGCAAAAGTCAGTATACATAAATGACATAATTTAAAATTTCATAATTTTCATTGAATCAGGATATGGCAACATCAAGAACACTCAGGTATGGAGAAATTTAATCCTTTGTTAACAAAGAGGGCAACTGAGAATTTTATAGTGTTTCACTCATAACTTAGAAAAAAAAATCACTGAGTCCTGGATCATTGCCAAGATTCAGTAATGACACTAATGAGAAGATATGCATTTGATTATTGGTTCTGCAAAAATTATTTCTTTTAATGTTTTGAAGTCATTTGTATTTATTTTGTGAGTTGTCTTTCCCTGTCCTTTGTTCATTTCTGTTGAGGATCTTAAACATTTTTCTAACTGATTTATATTTTAGAGAAATGTAAAGTTTTTATTTGTAGCAATTTGTTGTTTAGTTTGTTATTTACACAATGATTTCTGTTATACAAAAGCTTTATGAAGTCAAATGTACTAAATTTTCCTTTTGTGATTTTTTATTTAAAAAATTTTTTCAATTACAGTTGACATAAAACATATTAGTTTTTAGGTGTATAATATAGTGGTTAGACATTTATATGCCTTACGAAATGACTGATTTTTTCCCACTGCTTTTATCATCAGAAAGTTCTTCTTTGCCCATAGATTACCCATCTATATTTTATTCTATATGTTTACAAATATCTTCTACCAAACTCTTCAGTCCACTTGACATTTTGTAGTACTCTTATGAGTGAGGGGGAAAAGCTTAAACAGTGGCATATGCTTTAATATTAATGATCCAATGTGAAACCTACAGGCTGAGTAGTCTCTCATTCTGCTCTATTTGGCACATTATTTTGTTCATTTTATTTTATTCATTTGCCTCCATTACTAGCCTGAAGCCCCTTTCAGAACAGGGACAATTATACTTTGTCTTTATTTCTCCTTTCCCCTATAACTAGAACAATGTGCCACGCATAGGAAACATTTTAGTAAATAAAAATATTGTTAGAATTTGGAATTAAAGACTGATGACTCGATTACTATAAAGGGATAATGCTACATTATTTAAGATGAATAAGATTGCCTCGTTGGCAAAATGTTGTATAAATATTCATTTAAAAAATATACATCAGACTTTAAATATAACAAGTTCTTAGGTATTTTCCAAAAATGATGTATAGGAATTAAAAATGAGGTGGAGAAGGGTTCGGATACATCATAAAGGAGATGTTTGTGGTGATCAGTAGGTTCTGTGCCTTGACTGTGGTGGTGGTTACATGAATCTACAACACACAGACACAAATGCACACACACAAATGTATTTAAAACTGGTGAAATCTGAATAAGGTCTATGGATTGTACCAATGTCAATTTCCTGGTTCTGACAGTAGAAATGAGTTTGGTAAGATGTTACTACTGAATTTGAGTAAAAGTCACAAGGACCTTTCTATTATTTTTTGGGCAACTTCCTAGGAATATACAGTGATGTCAAAATAAAAAGTAAAAAATAAAGTTTGTAAGCAAAAAATTTAAATTAGTAGAAAAAGCCTCTGCATTCTTTTGAATGGTAAAAGATATTATATTCTTGCTTTGGAGAACATTTTACATGTATGCTTTCAATTTTCAAGTAGCTAATAATGGAAAATTCTACCTTTGCTGGTCCTCCTCCAGAACTAGTGAACAAAACACTGAGTAGTGAGATGACAACAATATCACTGTGTTCAAATAGCAGCAAAGTCCTACAAAAATAAAACATTATAATTCATGAATATAGGATCTATATCAAAAAGCATGAATTTGACTAGAGTGAAAGACAATAAATATTTCCCCTTGATTTGTACACTTTACAAGTGCTAGACTAAATGTTTATGTGCCCTCCTCACCCCCCACCAATTCATATGTTGAATCCGTTTCCCAATGTGAGGGTATCTGGAGGTAGGGCCTTAGGGAGGTGCTTAGGTCATAAGGCTGGAACCCTTATGAATGGGATTAGTATTCTTATAGAAGAGACCACAGAGCACTCCCCTGACCCTCCGTCATGTGAGGCCACAGTGAAAAGACATTGTCTATGAACCAGGAAGCAGTCCCTCATTAAACACTGAATCTGCTTCACCTTTCTCTTGAACTTTTCCACCTCCAAAACTGTGAGAAATAAATTTGCATTTGTTTATAAGATACTCAATCTATGGTATTTTGTTACAGCAGCCCAAATGGACTAAGGCAAAAAGGGTGAATTTTATAATTTTATGATGTGTATTATATTTCAGAAAACTGACATAAAAATGAATGAATCACACACACACACACACACACACACATACTACATACTACATGCATCAACATGAGAAAATCTCAAGCACAACACTGAATGGAAGAAGTATCTTGTAGAAAAATAGATGCAATGTAATTCTAGAAAACCTATAAAGTTAAACATTAAAAAAAGAAATATGTTTATATATGGTAAAATTATAAAGAAAACCAAGAGACTAAAACACTTAAGATGCTGGTTACAACCAATGGGAGGGGAAAGGGGACATATCAGGAGGGCTTCAAAGACACTGACTGGTAAGGTTTTATTTTGGGGGCTGGATGTTGGATACATGAATGCTCATTTTATGATTTAAATGTATTTACTTATATTTACTCTTATATGTATAAAACATTAAAATTTTTTTAAAAAACATCATCAGCCAAAGGGAGCTTACAGGATCTAAATAAACAGATTTACAGCTGCTCATTAAAATTTTTCATTGTTTCCTCTTTACCCAAAAATCTATAATGAGAACACAGCAGTAATATCTTTAGTTCTAGTAATACTGGGAGATTACAATTTAAAAAAACAAATATATCAGTAGAATACTACTAACCTAAAATAAAAGACAGGTTATGAAAACACCAAAGGAGTCTTTCTAATCAAGAAATTGTGTTATGGCTTTAGTAAGAGAATGAGAGGGGCAATGTTGGCAGAGGAGCTAGTATTGTGAGGGGTTTTAAGGGCAGAAAGTAAATAAGGAGCCAAGAAGAATTTAAGAATGATTTCCCCTCCTTCCCTATTCTAACACAGAAGGACAGTGATTTAGCAACATATGGACCAAAACATAATGTCATGAATAAGAATTTTAAAATGAGAAGATAAGCAACACCACCAATCATATTCAAGCATAAACTGAAAGCTCTCCTCAAGGTGAGATATTTCAGTCAGCTTTCCACCACTCCAGGATGCTCCTGCTGTCATGGATGTGACATTTGGAATCTGCATATTCTTCACATGACAAAGTACAGGGTAAATAAGCCAAAGGGACCCAAATCTAGAAGTTGTCTCACAAAGCATTTCCTACCTATCACTTTCTACTCTGTCCATGCCACTATTCTGAGTGAGATTCTTCAGGATATCCTTCATCTTACTCCTTACTTCTTGTACTCATATTCCCCCCTCATCAACGGCAAGGTACTTTTTCTTATACGTTTACTCAATAAGTAAAGCCCTTTAAAGATGGAGAACTATTAAAAGAATGCTAATGTTGTTACAAATGTTACAATTCCTATTATATTAAGTGGCCTTTAAGCCTTTCCCCCTCTGAACTGGCCCATTTGCATAAAAAGATTATATAGATCTAGGGAATATCAAATTTGTTATTCACCTTTAATGTGATGATTGACACACTAGTCCTAAGACATTTTGTTTACAACCATATCTTTCAAGAACTTTCTGTGGGTGTTAAAGTACTTTCAGAATTGTATTTAAATAATGTGTGTGTGTGTGGGGGGAGGGTTAAAGATTTTGTTCTCTTCCATATTGGTTTTTATCTACTATTTCAGGCCCTTCTAATTTTTTAAAATCAGCTGCTAAAAGGGATCACCAATAAATGATTTTAAAAAGTCACTTATGTTAAAAGTGTTCTGAAACTTTGGACTCCAAGTAGTAAAATATCTATGACAGATCATGAACAAAATGTTAATGGTATTTACCAAAGAACTAGTCCACAAACTAAACAGGTACTCCATATATTTATATATATTTGTTGAGTTATACCCAATGCTATAGAAACATTTGTACATAACTTGACACAAGTATGTGACAAAATATAATGGAATAAACTAATATTAAAAATGAAGAAATATAAATAAACATTCAAAATATGCACTTTTAATTACCTTAGTGGTCCGCAAAGAGTAAGGCCAAAAAACCACAAGAGTGAAATGATACACCCAGCAACTGCATGTTTACATATCTTGATCCACTATAAATGGAAACAAAATATTAACAATTTTAGTCATATGCTTTGCTAAATATCTAAAAATCTTAACTACTACACATAAAGATGATAATGTAATAGCTATTTTAAAGGCTTATTATTTTGAAATAGAAAATGTTAAGATCCCTTGACTAAATGTGAATTTGCAAGACAGTATTGTTTTCCATTTTCTATATTCTTGTGTTACACTTAAAATCTTTTCCAGTAAAGTATAACTTTTTAATTATTTTTAAATTAATTTCTCACCTGTTTGCTAGAAACACTTAATATTTTAGTCTTTAAATTCTTTTCCACCAAGACTATTCAATGTTTCAGTTATTTTAAAAGAGATGAAAAAGGTCATGATGGGTTTAAAATAATAACTCTATTTTAAAAAAAGTTCTTGGTCTCTAAAACAGAAGTACTAAAATGTCATTCTAACATAAAACATGGCACAGGGTTCCAAGTTGTGGCATAAAGCAAATGTTCAAAGTGAGATTTAGTAAGTAGGGCAGACAGGCTATGAATCTGTCTGACTCTACAGGCCTCATTCATAACCCCTATGCTTTATCCACATCCCACATTTGTACTAGGCTCTTGGGCATAGATCCATGTCTGATTTGTAAATCTTTCAGAATAAGGAACCTGTATTAGAGAAAATAATCACATGCATGCCTTAAAAATTTTCTATCCTCTTCTGCATTTTTAAATATTCCACTATTTGAGCACTTTATAGTTCACTCTTGAAGCCCCAATTCTGAATAGACTAGCTAACCCTGGAAATGTTATGCTTTGCACTTAAATCATTCATTAAGCAACCCTGATGAAAGAGAGAGCACTGTCTGTCTCTTGGCCTGCTGAAAGAGAAGCTGCTAGGAAAAAAGGATTCTGCAAAAAACTCACCTGGCGTTTGGTAATACTTTTTCCAGAAGAAAATGGCTTTTGAAACAAAACCATAAAAAATGCAGTCCTGTGAATATTGAAACATTAACATATTAATCTTATGTACGAGGTGTGGTTTTAAGCAAAGACACTTACTTTAAACAAATATACTAGAACTTGAAAGGTATTTACCTTCTAAATAAATTATACTGGAGAACAATACTTATTTTAATAAGGCTTCCATTTCAACATTTTGAGAACTTTTATTTTGTAATTGCCTGCTGAACTAGGTCACAAGCCAGAAAAAGTCTCAGTATTTTTTCATACTTTGAAATACCAAAAAAGATAATTCCAATCACCTCCAAAATTCAGTATAACAAATCTTAAAATAACAGAAATGAAGTACTAGTTATTTGTCCCTACCTTTCACAGTCCCAAAATAGTTATATAAAGATGCATACAAATGAGCTTAAAATTTCCTTGTCAAGAAGCATTTTCTGTAATTACTAAAATTATACTCTTAGGAGTCTTTAGCAGATTTTTATTAACACAGAAGGTGGTCACTATCAAATGCAAAGTTCAGAGAATCTTTATTTAGAGAGAATTTCTTATTATATACAGAATAATGTAAAATTTATATTATATGAGGATCCTGTAGTGTGAAGTGATCATGTAGTGAACATAGCCCAGCATGGTTTAACTTAGAAAACAAGGAATGTCTGTGCCAAGACAAGTTTCAGGTAACATTCTGTCTGCTGGGAGGTTGGATTAAATTAGGAGTATAGTCTGGGAATCCCTAAGACCTCTGAGAACCTTTTAGGGAGTCTGTGAGGTCAAAGCTATTTTTATAAAATATACTAAGACATTATTCACTCTTTTCATTCTTATTCTCTCAGGGACATACAGTAGAGCTGTTCAGAGGCTAAATGATGTGAGATACTACAAGAGATTGAATGCTGAAGCAGATATGAAAATCCAGCTGTCTTCTACTAAGTCAAAAATTTGCAAAAACCTCACTAATGCAAACTAAGGTAAAAGTCTACGTTTTGGCAAGCTATTAGAATACAACAACCCTTTTTTCTGAATCAATTTCCTTGTATAGCTAACCTCAGGTACTCTATTAAAAAAAATTTAACAACTACTCATCAGGAAAAATGCACAAAATATTCTATGCAAAATTTCCTAAAGATACGCAGATAAACAGGATTCTCCAAGAAATAAAAACATTAAGGGAGAAAAGCATAAACACTCACCCAAGTTTTAATATAAAAATGAACTGAACAATGTGAACTGCTTTTAGGAGATCATATGATTCGAAAAGTCCCACAGCCTTCAAAAACTTAGTGAAACATAGTAACACAATATATTTTGTTAATCTGAAAAAATAAAAGCAGAAACAAGTTTCATTATCATTGAAATCACAAGGAGCTCTGTAATTTTTGTTTTCTCCTTATTATACAGGTAACAGGAATCATTATAAAAACCACAAATATACATAAACAAAAAATGAAACAAAAACCCAAATATGGAACCCAAATATGAAGCCCAGAAGTTGGAGCCCACAGAATGGGGCCCATGTCACTTAAGTATGCTCTTTTAACATGTTACACAGAAAATCAAAGTTCATCCAAAAGGCTTTGAAGGTTCCCATCTTCTAAACTGTTTACAATTATACATTCACACTGGCTCACATGAAAAATAAAATCTTTAAATATGAAAGACAAAATGCATATTAAAATCTAAGAATTAATTTAGATTTTGGCCCACTTAGCTAGAGAAAAAAGTCGTACAGACTTAGGTAAATGAACTATATTAATGCTAATTAAACACTCTAATCATGGTAGCAATTCATAATTAGCTAATAAAAATAGTAGTTGAGTGAAATCCTTTGTTTATTCAGCTCCTAACACAGGGACTTGCATAATGTGTTCAGCAAATGTTTACCAAATGAAAGAATGCTAATTCTACAATTATACTTGTGTGATACAGTAATATTTAGTACCGTAATATATATAATGCAGTAATTTGGTACATAAGAGGTAGTCAAGCTTCTGGCAATTTAAACTTTCAGCAACTTAGCCATGAATTCAAACTGAAAGAAAAGAATAAAATGAAGTAAAGCTCAAAACCTTTGTAAGCTCTTAACTAAGTGTAAATATCAGGCAGCAGGATAGAAAGAAGGGCAACACTCAACAAGGCAGAGAAGGAACAAGACCAGGAAAAATATACAGAGGTACATTAGAAATCACAGCAGTCTGGGAATTCTTAATGTCAGCAAAGAGCCTTGTACATCCCTTATGAGGCTATTTAGTTATTCTTCAAATATTCCTTGTACAATTTACTATATGCCAGATGCTATATGTGGCCAATGAGAGCTAAGGGATGCCTGACAGGGTAGCTTCAGGTACAGCTTTCCATCTTTCTGATAAAAGATGTAGCTAGGACTAGTACTTTTACCTTCTTTCTCCCTTCAAGGGAGGACTTTTATCTAAAACTTATCTAAAAAATGTTATTCATTTTAGGACAAGTATGAATATGAAAGCTACACTTAGGATGGCACTGAACCGAGGACAAAGAATCTGGTCCCAGATGGTATCACGGAGGGGCTGAACAAATACCAGCAACCTCTGGTTTCTCTGAGGTCAGAATACATCCCTATTTGTTTAAAGCTTTTGTAGTTGGTTACTTAGAATTAAACACATTTCTAAGTGCTATCCAAGACACTAAATGCATAATAGAGAGCCTGCCGTCAAGGAGTTGAGGTCTAAGACAAACAGGCAGGAAAACAAGAATTTTTGTGAGCCAAATGTAAGTAAAAGAGTTAAAAAAGATTAATTGTGGAAATGACTATGTAACTGTTAACCAGGGAAGCAAAGGTCATCTTCAGACTTTGAGATGTCTAAGTGTGTATTAAGGACTAAGTAGGAATTATGAAGGAAAAAGAAAGGGTATGTCAAAGGGTATTTTGCATATGCAAAAAGTTTGCACTAGGAAGGAGCCTTTGAAGAAATGACTGTATTTAAGTTCAGTTCAGCAGATTATGCTCAAAATGACCAAAAGTCACCAAGGAAAAGGTAAATTATATTTAATATATTTGTTTTAAGAAGATGGGAACAATATGTACAATTATTTCTAAATAATTTTTGTTTCAAGTATTAACACAACTTAAAAAAATATGGCTCTTTAATGGCAAGATTTACACATATGGAACACTAAAATACTTCTCAATATGTTAACTATTATGATCTGACACTTATTTGTTCCCTTTTTAATTAAAAAAAAAACCAGTGATTACAAAAGTAATTCTCAAGTAGCTAGTTGTATAAAAGTTTTAAATAAAATCATTCCCAATTTCTTCCTCATAGGTGACCAACCAGGTACGTATGTCCTTCCAAACCTTTTCCTTTGCGTTTCCATGTATGGTCATACGTATATTTAGGTACATTCTAATAATGCTATGTGACTTTTAATGTAATCTATATTGAAATTTTCTAACTTCAAAAGTTGAATACTTTGATTTTTAAAGTCTCCATGAAGTTTTCCTGTTGGACTAATGACGACACACTAAGGCCAAGTAACCACACATGGGTAAGTAGACATTCCTAGTTCATACTGCAGAGGGAAACAATAAACAGTTTCATTTACTAAGGGGGAAAGTTGGGAGTAGAGGAAAGAGTCTCTTGAACAAGGGCAGTGGCCCTTAAGCCACTCACTGATTCTCTGGGCAACTGAGGGGAAGACAATCCACCTCCTCAACTTATAAGTCATTATTTGCCATGAACTAGTCTCATCAAAGGTATCACTAGTTTTCTGTTCAAAGGGTTTAGAACAATCTCTGGTTCTATAAACCTGGATTACTGAAATTTGGGTTTGGGCTCAAACCTGCTTCTTGGACTGTGCCCACTGCAGCAGCTCAGTTTCCTAGTTAAAAAAAAAAAAAATCAGTGCATGCAATTCAAATACAATTCATTTAGCAAATACTCATGTCTACTATGTAGAAGGCACTATACCTATACATGGGGTTTGGGATAACTAATTCTCAGTTCGGTTATTAGATGTGTGACTTTGGGAAAATTACTTAACTTTTCTACATCTTGGTTTCCTGACCTGTGAAACAAGATCTGCAGCACCATGCTAAGGGTTAAGTGAGATGCTATAGTCAAATCATGTGGAACATAGGAGGTGCCTAACAAATGCTGGCTGTCACTCTGTGGCCTTATATGCAGAGAACTTATAGATGCCTGAATAGAAATGTTTAAAACAATTCATATTTGTGAATTCATGCATAAAAATATCCATATTAAAGGATTTATCAATTAGTTTTAGTTGCAGATTATAACCACTATTCTATTTTTAGTCTTTATAAAGGAAAACTTGCAAAATTCAACCAGTCCTGAGTTGAATTGATTCTGTAATGAACTACAATAGAAGGGCAGCTCTGCTAAGCAAATGATGCACAATAAGATGGCAAAAGACTGTTTCCCCCATCTACCTGACAGTCTCTTGAGTAAATAACTTTAAACTGGTTATTCAAAAATAACTTCAAGTTTACAGAAAAGTTGCAAGAATAGTATACCCTTTTTATCCATATTCCCTAATTGTTAACACTGTCCCATTTGCCTTATTCTATATCTAAATACACACTTTACTTTTTTTCTAGTTTGAGTAAATTACATGCATTACGCTCCTTTACACTAAATAATTGAATTTCCTAAGAATATGGACAGTCTCATAAAATTGATTACCAACTTCAGGAAATTTAACATTGATATGATACTTTTTAAAAATCTATTGTCCATAGTCTAATTTGTCAATTGACCTAGCACTGTCCTTTATAACATTTTCCTCATTTAGACCAAATCCAGGCCAGAATCGCCTACTGTGATTGGATTTACTGTCACGCTAAATATCTGATATGGTTATTTACAAAATGAGTTTCTCAAAATAGATTAGAAAATCAAACTTGTACTACAAAAATGAAGTTCTATTCCAGCATTTTGTGTTCTTTCCTTTTCACAAAAAATAGTTGTAATATTATTTCTACAATTCGAAAGACTTTATCAGAATAAGTATTTAAAATGGAGAAAACCTTAACCTCATTAAAAATGAAGGCAATGAATACCAGTTCCAGCTAAATTGTTGGGCCTTTTTCATACATCTTTGGTACTATCTCAGAACTTACGACAGGTCAAGAAGGACACGCTTCGAAAGTGGTTACTGTATTTACCTAGGGGTTAGTGAGAACATTGGCTGGGAGGGTAAAGAGGAATGTTCGCTTTTTACTCTGAATTTTTGTGCTGTTTAATTTTTTGACAACGAGCACACATTTCTTATTTAATAATAAACAACGGAAGGTAAAGAAAACTAGATGATGGCTGGATTCTTGATGTGTGGGGTTAACCTGAACATCGAAGTTCATCTGTACTTTGCTTTCTTCGTCAAGTGACGGCAACACCTTCCCCTAACTTATGCGGGGAGACGTCAGAAATTAAGTAGTCGCTAAACTACTATTTTAAGGAGAAACAGTCAACAGAAATGTTTCTCATTGATCAAAAAACCTCTCACGTTAACTGGCTGGCAGTTCTAAGGTTAACGGTCTGCCCTGAAAACCTGGGATTCAAACGGAACCGTCCTGGAGTTTAGAGCATTCATTCTGCAGCGGGGAACAGAGAAACCAATGAGAGCTAAAAGCAGCTTGGAAGCAGGGGGAAAGAACGGATGGTTCCAGGGCGCGTGCTAAACCAAACAGGCTGTCCGGGCTGTCAGGGGGATGCGAAGGACTGGGTTTCCGCGCCAACCCCGAGAAGGTGTGCCCGCATCCGCCAAGCGGCCGTCCAGGTCCGCGAGCGAGATCGCGAGCGCAGGCGCCGGGAGAGGGCAGCTCCGAAGGCAGGAGGCGGGAAGCCGGATCAGTCCCTTACCGAGCACTGGGCACGTCCACCGGCCCGAGGCCGCCGCCGCCGGGGCCGGCTAGTACGTCCCCGCCGTATTTCTCCTCCATCTCGGGGCTCAAGAACCGCCGCCGCTGCCTCTGCCGCCGAGGCTCCTCATGTCTCGCCGCTGCCGCGGAACTGCGGGCGCAGGCGCATCACTCTCCCATGGCAGCGGCTTCGTCGAGTCTCCGCCGGCCGGGCCGCCGCTGCCTCTGTCCCTGGAATCGGCTTCCAGGCACACGCGCGTCGGGACTAGGCCGCGAGCAGTTCCGGCAGCGTCGGGTTCCCAGCAGTCGCACCGGTGCGGACGTTGCCAGGCCACGTCATGCAGCCCAGCAACCCTCACTCTCGGGAAGGGGCCAGCCCCGCGCCTGCGCACAACACAATTCTCGCCTTCCATTGCCCTTCCTTAGGCTCCTCCCATCGCGGGGTGATTGATAAATCCTTGTCTGCTATAAGCCCCTCCTATTGAAGCGGCCCCTGCGCTTACTTGTCCCTGCAGCGCCACCTATGGGCCTTTAGGGATACAGCGGGTTCTTATAGCGAGAAGGAGGACCAGGCTTTATTAGGGGTTTTTTTTTTTTTGTTGCTAAAAAGTTAGGAATGTGGGCTCCTGTGTCTGTCTTGGTTTGAATTCTATACATGCTACTAACAATTGTGTAACTTGGACTTTCTACACCTCAATTTTATTATCTGTAAAATGTAAATAGTAATATCTATTCCATAGGTTTGTTGGGAGGATATGTGTTAGTCTGTGAAACTGTCTAGGACAATGGATGGTATGCAATACTCAATAAATGCCAGCCATTACTAATACTCATAGGGAAATTGAGGATTGGGATTTGGAAATGAAAATGGGTTTGGAGCAGTGTAAATTATGATTAGTTCATAATACTTAATTCGAATAGACATAAAGAGTTTTAGTAACATAAAACATTGAAGAATACAGTCTGCCTGCTGTATAGCAATGTTGTATAGCATATGTTTGTTTATTGAATTTATACAACAGTGTCCATATCTTTTGCCTGCATCAGGTGATACTGATTGGCCCAGAGTGGGGTGGATCAAGTAAAGTCCACCAAAAAGTGACATTCTTGCTTCAGTTTCTCAAAATGGCTTTTTTTTTTTGTACTAATTTTTTTGGGTAGCAATGTCTTTGTAAAATTCTTATTTTCAAATCAGAATGGCAGTGGAAACAACCAACTACCGTGTTTCTAGAGCTAGTTCCAGTCCTAGCTCAAAAAACTAGGTGAAATGTCATATATAAATTGACATTAACTTTCATCCCAAGTGGAGCTTCAGTTCAGTTAATATTTCTGATTTGGTTAGAATTATGAATTCTTTTTTTAGGCCAACATAAGTAAATTCCCTACAAATGTGAGGGTTTTGTGTGTGTGTGTGTGTGTGGTTGAAGAAAAAGTATTTATGTTTTCTTCCTCTACTCACTTATCAACCCATTCAAGCTGGCTTCTACATTCATCACTCCTCTGATACAGCAATCTCATATATTTTTCAGCAATATATTACCTTACCTCTCTATAGCTTTCAATATAGTTGATCTCTCTCTCTCCTTCTTGAAACATTCTCTTTCCTTGGTTGCAAGAACCCCACATTTGGTTGTCTCAAAGGAAGCTCAAGTTCTTTATGTCCAACAATATATGTATGATGTTTCTCATAAACCTGATCCTCTTCTAATGTTTTCTACCTCATTAGTTGGCACCATTTATTTAGCTTAGCAAACCAAAACTTAGGCATCATCCTTAATACTTCCTTTTCTTTGTGTTATATATCCAATTCATCACCAAGTTGTATCAATTTTTCACTTTTCCAATATTTCTTGAATCAATCCAAAATTTTCCATCTCCATCACCACCATCAAGTCTAAGCAACCATCATCTTTTGTTTAGACCACTACAGTAGCCTCTTTACTAGTCTTCCCAAGTTCATTCTTTCCCTTTTCCAACGTGTTTTCCACATGTGTGACAGTAACAGTAATATTTTCCAAATGCAAACCTTATAATGCACTGCACTCCACCCTCCAGCCTTCCAGTGGCTTTCCATTACTCTTAAGACAAACTCAAATCATTAACCTGGCCAACAACAGCCTATATGGGCTTGCCTCAACTTATCTTTTCAGCTTCATCTCAAGTCAAACTACCTCTGCTCTCTGTGTTCCAGTCACCCTTTATTCCCCTTCAACTGTATTGTTTATCTTCTAATAAAAGACTTTGCTCAGACTCGTTTCCATGCCCAGAATATCCCTTACGTCAAACTTAGCTTGTTAAAATTCTATTTGCGCTTTACATTGCAGGTTTAGTTCTCCAGGAAGCAGACTCTGAGATGGACCTTAGTGTGCAAGATCATTTATTTATTTATTTATTTATTTATTTATTTATTTATTTATTTATTTGATATTTTTTAAGGAGTGCTTTTGAGACCAACAACTGTGAAAGGCAGGAGAAAAAACGTAATTAAGCAGAAGGAGAAGTTGAGCACTATCTTACATGCTTCTCCATTAAGGTCCTGTATAGCTCCACGATCTAATCAGTTGCATTTAACTGTCATGTCTCATTGGTTTTCTTTCATCCGGAGCAGTCCCGATCTCTCCTTTTTTTCATGACCTTGACATTTTTGCAAAGGACAGTACAATTACTTTGCAGAATGTCCATAAGTTTGGGTTGTCTAATGTTTCCTTGTGATTGAATTTAGGATATGCATTTTTGGCAGGAATACCATAAATGTAATTTTATATTCCTCTCAGTGCAGCACTCGAGAAGGCATGTGATGCTGATTTGTTTAATTACTAGTGAAGTTAACTTTTATCACTTGTTAAGGTGATGTGTACCAGATTTTGCAATCTAATGTTAATGAATATTTTGTTTGGAGATACTTTGAGACCATGTAAACATTCTTTTCCTGCTCATACTTTCACTCATTTATATTAGTGTCCATTTTTCACCTTGACCAAAACAGTTATTACTGTAATGATTTCAAAATGGCAATTGTCCCTTTTAAATTTAATAAATTTACCATCTACTGTCAGGTAAAAATTTTCTGTTCCCCTATTTATCTAATTATTTTTGTCAGAACTCATGAGTTTCTATTTTATTTACTAGGTTATAATTAATTGCCAGTGGGAGCACCAGATCTTTTCACATATCCTCATCATTCTTTTAGAATTTCCATGCTTTTTGGTACAAGATGCTCCAGATTCATTAAATACTTTTCCTACCTTAGCTCTGGGATTAGCCATTACTCCAAGAAGCTCTGATTCCTTTTGAGGAAAATGGTATTTAGAAAGCAAGGTGTGGGTGTTGGGTATGCTCGTTGCTGCTGGTGTACACACTGCTCCTTTGACCTCTCAGTGGACAGAATTGGGAATTATATATGCACACATACACACATCTATGTGTACATAGATATATCTTTCTATTTATCATCTATCTATCAGAAACCAGGAGTTTTTATTGATTCCTCCAATTACACTGTAACCTTATGTGTTTTATCTTTGTCTTTTGTCTTTCTATATTTTTACCTGTCTTCCCTGATAGTAAGAAATCTGGCTTCCATTATCCTCAATGTGTTAACTTATTTGCTTAGTCCTCTTGTATATAAGCAATCTCCTGACCATATGGGCCATCTTCTCATCTTCAGCACTGCCTCTTTATGCTGGCCTGTGCTGGCTTGAGCCTTCTTCTTCATCCTAGCTATTAGTTTTTAAATATAGTTTTGACTCATTTGCCCACAGTAACAAGTATGAAGATGAAACATTTTCTCTCAACATAACTTTCAGGCAACTGGAAAATCAAGAAGGGGAACTTTTTGTGGAGGTTACTATGTACCAGGAAGTCTCTTATTTTGTTTAACGTTTAGTGAGTGCTTACCATATGCCAGGTTCAATTCTAGGTACTTGTTGGGTTTCCCAGAAGCAAACTCTGAGATAAGGATTTGTGTGAAAGTGATTTATTAGTAAATGTTACCAGGAAAAACTGGTAGGAGAGTGGGAAAATGGGACAAGAAAGAAAGATAAGCAAGGGTGTGATGTCAGGCAAAGTCTCACTGGAGAGCTTGGATACGTGAAGGTTACATCTCAGAGGATCCTGACCAGAGGCTAAGTTTCTTAGTCCACCTGGGATGCTATAAAAAAAAACCATTAACTGGGGTCTTATATAAATAATGAACATTTATTTTTCCTGGTTCTGGAGGCTGGGAAGTCTAAGTAAGATCAAGGTGTCAGCAGATTTGGTATCTGGTGAAGAACCACTTCCTGGTTCTTAGATGGCACCTTTTCACAAGACGGAAGGGGGAGCTAACTCTCTCAGGTCTTTTAAAATCATAAGTGCCAATAACACTTTATTTTTTCTTTTCAACATCCTGATCTGCAGCTTCCTTGGCCCTTTTTGCCAGATGCCAAAGAGCGAGACATTATTCCTGGCCATGCGAAGACTGGCGAGCACCTCAAAGTTCTCCTGTGCAGTGACATGATCCTGGCTTTCTCCATCTTGTAGAGGTTCCATATGGTCATGACTGGTCCTGTCAGCTGGGTAGCCAATTTGAGTTCCTCAGCAGAGCTATCTCCCTTCTTGGGGGCCGAGCTTCCCGGGGAAGAGGATGAGCTTGAAGTGGTACTCCTTCAGCCATTGTACATTAGCTTGCTGGGACTCAGTGGTCTTGCTCCATCTCTTCAGATCCACTGAAATCTCATGGTCCAGGTCACCTTCTTGTGGATGCTGGCCCCCTTAATTCCTCTAACTGAAGCCGCTTCTGGATCTCACTTTGTTTGGTACCTCATCATGGGGCATCTCACTATGGGCTGGATGGGTTGGGACACAGAGGCAGGTGATGCCCTGTGCTTTGGCTTGCTGGGCCTTGTCTCTGCAGATCTTTTGGGGGCTTTTGGGTCATTTCATTTCATTTGGGCACCATGGCTGCTGCCTATTGGCCTTCTGGAAGGAGAATGGCCACTGGAAAGGTCTGAGGCCTTTTTTGTAAGGGCACTAATCCCAATCATGAGGTCTGTCTACATGACTTCCTTTAGGCCTACCACTTAATACCATTACTTTGGGTGTTAGGATCTCCACATATGAATCTTAGAGAGACATAAACATTCAGACCATAGCACAAAGGATTTGGGAGCAGTTCTCTGACTAAGAGAGGAAGGCGCTGTTTGTTAGGCGTGCTCTTGGCATGTGTGAAAATAGGAAAGGGATCCAAGGGGGTATGGACAAAGGACTTAATGATAATGTCCACTACAAAGCTACATATATTTTTGTTATTTCACACATTATGTGTTCTTTCTTCCCAAGTCGAAACCAGAAAGCTCACATTTCCAGACTTCCCTATAGCTAGGGTTCAGACATATGCAAGTGTGGCTTGACTTTAGCTGAGGAGGCAGCAAGCAGAGAACTGATTTTCTATTTGAGAGGAGGCATCCAGTGCTTTGGACGTTGGAGTGGCAGAGCTTCTGGTGTTCATTACTGAGCATCGTTGGTGCCAAGTGGCAGTGGCAGTGGTCCTCTCTGGCTCTCTAAGAGGTTCTGTGAATTACCCAATATCTTTAATAATTTCTGCATGAACTAGTCAGAGTGGAGGTTGTTGTTTGCAATTAAGAACACTGACTGGTACTGGTGATATGGTACCAAACCTTGAATAACAATAAGCAACTCATAGATTTTGTAAGTGCATTTTCAGACATTTTTACGAGCAGTACAATGCTTGTAAAAATCAACTCTTAATAGGTTGCACCTTAGCGGAGAAAGGTACTCCAAACTCATCAGATGACTTTGCCTGATGCCAAATATATTCTTATCCTCTATTTGAAAGCAGAAAAGGAAAATAAGACAATGTTTAATAATTCCATATCACCCCGACCAGGCAGGAAGAAAAATGAGGGTGTTTGAGTGCTCTTGAATTCTCAGAAAAACACTGGGCTTCACACTACAACTGCAAAGCTATAAAGGGAAGTCATGGATCGTTTTCAGGGTTTGAGCTCTTAGTGCTCAGGGATTCTACTGATAAAGTGAAGAGGCATAAGAACTACACAAATTGACTATAAATATTAAACCAGGTGGTATTCAGAGCCTGCAATATGCTGCTAGACACAGGAACCTGGCTGATCAGCCCTAAGGCCAGACCGCAGGAAACTTACAGAACAAAGGAATATTCCTGCTGACAACTATTTACCCATACCTTTAACGCTGCATACCCATACCATGAAAGGAAAACAGGGAAACAGACTTTAAGCTGTAATTTTTTATAGAAACTAAGAATCAGCTATAAATCTTAATTCTTCAAATGCTTGGGTCTCATTCTCTGTCTCTGGGAGAAGACCACGCTCTGTCCATGAAGTGTTATTCCTTCTCTAATAAACTTTCCTTTTGTCTCTAGCTCTGGCATGCGCTTGAATTCTTTCCTGTGAAGAGTCAGGACCTTCCCTCTCTGGGTGCAGGACTTGAGTCCCCACTCGGAGGAATTCCCGTCCTGCATCCTACTATGCGAAATTTCTTTCACAGGCATTAAATGTGGGCAGTTAATGCATATACACATGATGTGTTATTGAATTGTACACTTGATACCTATTTGATTTTATTAACCAACATCACCCCAGTAATTTTAATAAAATAATATTTCCCCCCCCCAAATGTGGCAGTTGAAAATGAAAAAACAGTAATTATGTACAGGAACAATTATGAAGATGTGAATGAGAAGACAGAAATAATTCATATTTAGACATTTTCAACCAGAAGATGAGAATTTGACAGTGCATTTGAAGTTTCATTGTAATTATGATCCAAGTATTTCAGGAATTTATTCTTGCATTTATCCACTCAGCAGTCCAAAAGGAAATATTTATTAGGGGCCTGCTATATGCCAGTACCAATTATATTCCAGAGTGGAGGAAAATACAGTGTTATGACTTTTTCCCAAACTGATTAGAAATTCAACTGGTAGCAACATACTTTGGGGAAACAAATTGAAAAGAAGAATCTTGTTGGAAGACAATTCTCTATGTTTCTGCATGTCTTCTCAGCAGAGGCATTGACAACTTTTGTTCCAGACTATATTTTCAAAGATGTTTATTTAGCAATAGCTTGTCAAACAGATAGTATCTTCTTTGGTTGGAAGATTTATTTGCTGATCATAATAATAAAGATAATGCCTCCCTCTAGAACAAAGGTTGGGCAGGTTTGCTCCCAGAAACTCTCAATTATATGGTTAGAATCTAGCTAGGCTGCCAGCATCCTGGGATGCATGATTTGGGGTTGGGAGATTTGGGGGTAGTTGCGCAAGGCAAAGTGATGCAAACATGCAAAGTGATAATAAAGGTTTTTATCTCTGACCCAGGAGTTTTGTGACTTCCATCAGCTTCTATGAAACTATGGCAGGCTAATTGTGAGCTGGCAAGCAGGGGGAAATTTTAATTTTCTCAAATTTTCTAATATGTACATGATCTAGGAATTTAACTTATAGATACATTGCGCAAATGTGTAAAGACATAAATATAGGGATATTAACTATAGCAATAATTGTTAACAAAAGACCTATATGTGCTAACAATAATAAAACATTTATTTAGCTTTTATAAGGTTTAATGCACTCTTTTAAGCAACTTGGTATGAAACAATTCAATCTTCACATCATCTCTATGAGACAGTACTAATATTATCCCTTTTTTACTGATAAGGAAACTGAGGCACAGAAAGGTTAACTTGCCCAATGTTATACAGCTAGTGAGATTATTTCTAATAAATGATGGTATATTCATTCAGTAGAATACTATGCAGTTAAATGAGGTAGGTCTACTTGTAGTTCATGAAAAACCAAGAGGCAGAACAGTATGTTATTTTATGCTTCTTTTTTTGTGTAAAAAGAAATTAAGAATTTATTGATTTATGTGTATACAGAGAACATGTTTGAAAGGATAAAAAGAAAGAAGTAGCAATGAGAGAAAGTAAAAAAATGAAGGATGTTTAATGTTCACTATACATGTTATATAGCATTTATATTTCTTCTTTTTATTCATTTATTTTTTGCCATGTTCTGGTTTTTTTTTTTTTTTTGAAAACTGTGTGTACTCTGGTTTCTCCCTGCATTGTAAGCACTTTGAGGGCAAGATGAGTCTCATTTGTACCTCCATCCCTCTCTACCCCACCCTTCCCAAACTGACCATTGTGGTACCCTGCAATAAACAATAAACACTTGTTGAATGGATTCATAGGGGAACCCCCCCCCGCCACAAAACCAAAACACGCAATATACCAAGCTGATAACAAAAGAAAGATTAATGAACCATAAGCTTACATAGTTTTTTTATTCAGTAAGTGAGGTGTTCACGTTTCGGACATGACCGAGATTGTGACTACACACAATACTCTGGAATAGAGACCAGTTTAAACATTTCAACTTGCTTTATTTGTTCGTATCAGTAAAGAACTTGTAGTGATCATTTTTAGAGCTTTGCACTCCCAGGCACCACAAATAGATACATTGGATTTCCTTGAAACTGTATAAGAGGCAATGGCAAACTATATTGCATTATCTACTACAGAAGAAAGCCAGTGGTGGCATAAGTTGACTAAAATACTTAACTACCCATTCTCCAGGGGTAGCTGAGCTAGGTTGTCCTGTCAGGGCAGTCATCCTGAAGGATCTCTCTCCGTCATTCATTCTGGTCCATTTAACAGACATTTGTTAAGCACCCTGTGTTTTGTGGCCCTTAAGTTCTGCCCTTAAAAAATGCATTTTTGAAACCACTAGAGGACGATATAATACAATGGAATCCACCATCAGGAGGCTTGTAGCCTTTTCTTCTGGGTTTCTACTATGAAGGAAAAACAGTGCATACTATTTATTCTTCACAGCACTCATTTCACAGGCTGGTCATATAGGACCTTTTCCAAAGCTACTGCATACTTGGCTTTTTCCTGCCTTTAGCAGATCTGCTGAACATTGCCTCCTTTCCAGATAAGCTTCCTTTATTCCTTTACATGTAGCTGGATTTTGAGAGCACAGAGCCCAGTGTGTTTCATTATAATATCCTTTGTTTTACTCAAAGTTAGAAATTCGGAGTAGTTCATAACTAATTCTTTTATCTTAATTAATTTTTTGAATGTGCTTTTCCTGCTTACCCACCTCTCATTCTTCTGTTTCCATTATGATATGATTTGGGTGGAGACTCTTGAAAATTTCTGTGGTTTTCTTTTGATGTGTTTTTATATTCAAATGGAAACCAAAACATTTATCTTGATTTGTACAAGTATTAAAATGATTTACATGATTATTGGAAGTTAAAATTACCTGTTTTTGTATCTCCAGAGCTTAGTACATTAAAGGCTTGGCACTTAGTAGGTACTCAATGAATGCTATTGAATGTTGCTTAGAAAAAGAGTGAACATGGAATGTGTTAGAATGTGGTTTGCCTGTCCACAGGCCATATTACAAGCTTTACGTCCAGGGCCTCTTGCTGAGGGAAATAGCACTTAAAAGTTCCTTATTCATAGATGGCCATATTCTAAATCATATAACTTATTATTCTATCTAAGGACCATCAACCTATAACTACTGGAAGAATGAGTGTGGGGTTTTTGCTAATCCAATCGTAATTTTTTTTTTTTCAACTAGACTAGACCCAGCATAAAAAAAAGGCAATCTAAGTTTTTGGGTGGACTAATAGCATTTAGAAAAAAAGTCAGTGTGTCAGAAGAGTCAAGTTAATGCCAAAAGTGAGTGGATTTAAAGTTTTATAGATTCCTAATGCTGGGAAGTTTACCTGGAATTGAGACTTGAATGTAGAAGCAGAGCTATTTGAACCTACGAAGCTGATGTAGGCATTCTTTGGCAAGAAGCAAAAATTCTCTATGTATGGTGTAAATCTACAGCAGATAAGAGAAAGAAATCAAAATTTACAGCTCCGGTGAATGGCACAATTTGTAAGGAAGAGCTAGATATTAAGTAATTAGCTTTAAGAAGCAAAGTATAAATCTCCTTTAGCTTGGGGAAGGGAGGAGAGCCAGAGACAGTCTTATTTGAGATATTGAACTAAAGTTGTGCACATGCAAAAAAGTTTTTTTTTTTTTTGGTTCTTATTTATTATTAAGATTAAAAAAAAAAATCAGGGAGGGTAAACCTTGTAGAGCCCACACTCCCAAGAGCCTTGAGATAAAGGGTATATATAGTGAGGCAGGACACTTGGGGTATGAAGGAGCAGTTGTTTTGGCATATGACTTATTTTGCTGTTCAAGAATGACAGATACATTGAAGATAAGTGTCACTGCTGAGATATAAGTAAGGCAGAAGGCCAGAGCTGAGAAGGATGACAAATTAATGCACACAAAGCTCATGCATCACTAGAACTATACCTGGGTGTTCTGATTCTATGGCTTCAGATTTCTGATTTTTAAAATTCAGAAACATCCTAGTTATTACGCATTGCTATAGACACTCTAGTATAGCCCAGGAGAATCAGGTAGGAGTAGCCCTGTGCTGAGTCTCACTTCTAGGATGATTGTTGGAACTACATGCAGAAGTTATCAAAGTCTAGGAGTCCTGTCTACACAGTGATTAGTCACAAGATTTCAGAGATGATGGGAGCCACGTTTCTACCCAAAGTTTGAACCATTTTGATAATATATTTGATTAGTAGTTGTCTTAACTTCTGCTTGAACCTTCTTAATGAATGGAAACACATCCTCAGTAAGCAGTTCATTCTATTAATATTTTCACACATTTCTACTTTTCACTCTGTGCTTCACCACTCCCTTCTGCGGTACCTAGGCCTCCTAACCTTGGGTCTTTCCAGGATTCTTCATTATCATTGTCATTGGCATTCCCTCTTTGCAGGCATTTTGCTGGTGGGTTCGGCCAAATCAGTTACTATTTGTTTTCTGTCTTTCAAATTATTGCTTACATCTCCAGTCCACTATCTCTTCTCTCATTCTCTTTATTATTGTGGACTTAGACTTTTATTTTTTTAAAAATTAATCTACTATCATTTTGGTAGGTTTGGGAAGAAGGAGTAATGAAAGCAAGAGGTAAAACCCACCTTGTTTAATTGGAAGCTACTAAACTTGTTTTTCTGATTTGTTCTTAAGCATTAAAAATGTAAATATAGGGTTTCACATTTACTCCACTTAAACTTTTTATTGTTAAATCTGCCTTGTCATTATGGCCTTTGGATCTCACTATGCCATTCAATATGTTGGCTACCTTTCCCAGCCATCAAAGATGTAGAAAATCTAGGCAGCTGTACACTGAGCTATTTACCCAATGAACAGAACAAGGCCGAAGACAGAATCCTGTGGCATTAGAGATTCTGGGCTGACATTGATTCATAATTAGCATCTATCTTTGTGACCATCTGGGCCACATTCCACCATCTTGTTCACAAGGTGAGAGTCCCTGTCAAATGCTGAGCTAAAATGCTCAGAGTGTTGACAACTTTCTATGATTTATTAGTCTGACAGAGTATGGGTAAAAGGAAAGTGTTGTTAATTCATTAAATCATGACTTGTCCTTCCTGATGCTAGGCATGTTTAAGTGCCCCCCCCATTCTACTCTCTGTGTTCAAAGTGATATTTAATAACCTGAGAATCACACTGCCCATTGCCTGCTACAGTTTCTAAGATTATTTTTTGATAATAAGTAACAGCTTATTTGATCACCACATCCTCCCAATAGTAGCTGGGATGGAGATCGTTGGGACCAGAGGATTGCATTGATGTAATGAACCAGGTGCTTTCTTATAATCTCTCCACCAGTTTGGCTTTTTAGGTCTCTTATCTGAATAATTGTTCTACCATTTTCTGTCCAATCATCTTTCTCTTTGGCAGAGATGAAATATGGAAAAGAAACATTCCATGAACTATGTATTGGCTCCTATTACCAGTCTTTCATGTCCTTCTTCTAATTACTCCTATATCATTTGAAAAAGTCATCCTGAACATTTAAAAGTTCATAGCAGAGCACTTGGGTTTACAAGAAATTGTGAGTTAGTCAATATTTCTGATCTTATTAAATGGCTTTTTATTGGGTTGCCATATTTTGGTCTGTGCTTTGTAGTGTTTCAAGTGGAGCTCTTTGCTTAGCAACTCATGATTTAAACTCATATTCAGGGACAAAGAAAAATGTCTCGAAATTCCTCATAGCTTTAAGTTATCTGTCTTTCATACACTGTATAGAATCTGAAGTGATTTGTCTGGGCAAGGGTGTTGAATTTTTCTAGATCTGTTCTCCACCTTTTCCCTACTGTTCTCTGCCTGAGAGCTGTCCTGCATGGATATCGTCAAGGACCTTTGTTTCTGCCTTTCTGCAGGAGCTGGGAGGAAGGGAGCGGGATATGGGTCAGGCCATTTATTTCCTGGTTCTTCCTATGAGGTTGCCATAGGCTGTTGTGTCCATCGACAGAAGGGTATGCTCTCGTCTAGGTGATCCACTTACGCTACTTTCTAGTTCAGCCAGCTCTGCATCCCCTATCCCTTTGAAGATGGTGACAGCTTCACTGCTGCACCTTTATGGCTCCCTATACCACTCCCTTTTTAATTAGTCCTTCTGTAGTCAAACCTCTCAAAATTTCCTAACTTGAATATACATTTGTTTTTGTGTTGTTTGTTTGTTTGTTTGTTTGTTTGTTTGTTTTGGAGGGTGGGGAGGTCAGGAGGACCTTGACTGATAAGGAAGTGTAAGCAGTCTAAAGGAAGGTTCTTTCATTGTGTCAAGTTTTATTGGACATATGATGAAATATTCTTAGACATTATAGGAAATGGCCATTTGTAGAATTTTTGGTGCTCGGATCAAGATAGAAAATTTATATATTCTTTAGATCAGAATCAATGAGATGTTTTTTTTTTTCTATAAGATATCATATAACTGAATTTTATACTTCAGAACAATTACTGATATTTTGGTTTCCAACTGTTGGTAAAAAATTAAAAAAAGCTGCTCAGATATCAAAAATGAATAGTTTCCAGAATATATAGAGACTCCTATAAATCAGTGTGAACAGACCAAAACAGTGCAAAATGGGCCAAGTCACAGATTGCAAATGCATATAAAAAGATGCTCAATCTCATAGTAATCTGAAGATTGTAAATAAAGCAAAAGTACTTCATATTCATTGGAATGGAAAAATTTTAAAAAAGTCATATAATACCCGGTGGGAAGTGGGTGTGAGGATTAATTGGTACACTTTGGAAAATATTTAGTACTATTTGGTAAAGTTGAAAGTAAGTATACTAAAGGATTCAACAATTCTAATATACATTATCTAGAAAACTTTTTGCATATTAACACCAGGAGACAGTATGTAGGATGTATACTGCAGCATTTTTTGCAAAACAGGAAAATTGGAAATAAGCTCTGTGAGATAATGAAGAATATATAGACCTCTGGCACAAAGCTCTAAAACCCTTGTAATTTCTATGATAAAACCAGGAGCATCTTTTGTTTTTGTATTTGGTCTTTGACCCAATTCCTGACACTTGGTACTAAATCCAGGAATTTCCAGGGTAAAGGAGTGTCTTTTGTTCTAATGAGCAACTCCGGGCGGGCTTCTGGTGGCTCCTGGATGGAGGGCTCTTCACCAGAAAGGACAACCCATGATTAGAAGCTCGAGATTTTTTTTCTGCACTGCTGTTCATTCTCCAGATTGGGGAGAGGGGCTGAAGATGGATTCAGTGATTGGTCATGCCTGTATGAGGAAGCTCCCAAAAACCCAATAACACAGGGTTTGGGACCTGCAGGCAGGCAGACTCGTTCCCGCAGCAGGAGAGTGGCACACTCAAACATGGGACAGAAGCTCCTGTCTGTCTCAGGACCTTCCCAGACTCGCCCTCCGTATCTCTCCATCTGGTTGTTCATTTATCCTGTATCGTATTCTTTAAAAAGTAGTAAACATAGATAAGCGTTTCCCTGAGTTCCATGAGCTGCTCTAGCAAATAATCAAATCCAAGGGGAAGGAGGTCTTGGGACCCTCCAATGTGTAGTGTTAAAGAACAAAATTTGACTAAGTGATTTCGAAGATCTCATTGGCTTTCTTAGGCAATTCACGACTCAGGTCTCATCCTATCTAGCAATAGAAGGGCGCTTTGAGGGGCTGTATACAATGGGAGGTTTTCACAGGAAGAAGGGTAGAGCAAAGGAGCTATTAACAACAAAGAAGAAAGGATTATTTTAGACCAGAGCATCCTCTGGTGGAAGGAAATGGCAAGTTTTTATCATGCAGATTGCCTTCTAGGGTTGTGGGAAATGGAGCGGCCCCTGTGATAGATTACCTTATTGGTATTGACTAGAAAATTCCGGAGGTTGATTAAGATTATATTTCTGGGAGAGGTTGAAACAGCAGGTAGGTCAATTATTAATTTAGATTTGGTATCATGGGCTTTAGACAATGTCATTATTTGGGCCTGTAATTTTCTCTTTAACCAAGTAGCCACGTCATAAGAAGTTGTGGGTAACCTGGGGACTACTACTTGTGATTGGCATCTGAAGTGGGAGGCAATCTTGTAGGGACTGAGACCTTAACTTGTGAGATCTGACTCTGTCTCCAGGTAGATGATGTCAGATGTGAGTTAAATTGTAGAACGCTGTATTGCAGAGATTGCTTGGTATGGGGAATAACCCACACTTCAAGTGTCAGAGTGTTATGAGTGTGATAGTTGTGTGAGAGTAAAGAAGACACACAGGAGGGAAACTGAGTGTTTTTCCAACACATCTACTTATCATCAGTAAGAGGAATGAATAATAATTATGGTACATTCATGTGTGGATGATAGGGAGTGGTTAAAATGAATAACTAGATCAATATACATCAGGAAACAATACATTTTGGAAAAAGCAAGTTGCAGAAAGATGTGTTAAGATGCTCTTTTTCCCACGAGAGTAAAAACAAAAACAATTCTGGTATTTACAGATGATATTATATGTAGTAAACAGACGAAAGACAAAACTAATTTATGATAATGATTCTCCTGGGAGCCTGAGAGGGGACTGGGACACGCTAGCTACTTCGTTCCTTCTCACCACTCTCAGTTGCTGATCTGAATGTTCTTTCTCAGTTCCTCACACATCAGAATTTGTCTGTTTTCTTTAGCACCAAGTCCCACAGAACATCACTTCATTAGGCGCCCAAAGGTGGTACATAGTGAATTCTTTATACTGAATTACTTTTTTCTTTCTTTCTTTTCTTTTTCGTCTTTTTCATTTGTCTTTTTTTTTAAACAACTAATGTCTTATATTTAAATATTTTCCTAATCTCAATGAGAAGTGCAATTTCTAATTCGCTTTTGAAATCCCACGCTCTTTGTTCTTTGTTGCTTAGGTCTCATATTCCTCTCCCTTGTTCAGCCACTGTTTTAGGGGATGTCTCCTCCTGTGTTGTTGCATTTCTGGCAGAGTTGTGATTTGTTAAACCCTTAGATTTGACTGGTTTGCTTGGTTTAAGTTGAGAGGGCTAAAATATTTGCTCAAGAGTAAATGTTTTTAAAGCCAGGAATTGAAGAATTTTGTGACTTCTTTTCAGAGCATCTGGGTAGTTGCTCCAGATGGAAATGAGGAAGGAAGGAGAGTCTTCCATAGTGAGATGGTGTTGGAGCTTGCTCCTTACATCACCACACTTCACCCTTGGCCTTTTCTGAAAACGATTTCATAGCATTTGCCACTTATAATCAATAACGTGTGTTATTTCTGTCAGTTTTACTTTCTAAACTTTGTTATAAAGAAATTCTCAGAAATAAGAGGATAGTTAACACTGCTTTCTTGTCACCATCCTGTCATCTCCCTGGAGTTCCTGAAACAATACAACTAATGTCTCTTAGCAGAGGCCAGAAGTCAGGATGGGGCAGAGGCCCTCCTGCATGGCTTCCTGATGGATCCTTTCGTTTCTTTGTCCTGCCAGCCTATTATGAGTGCATTATTTGATACTATTAGTGTATCCTCTTTATGAGTGACATTTCCTAATTTTTTTTCCAACAGGGCATGTTTTTACCCGTAGCAGCTTAAAAAGTTGCCTGGCTGACAACTGCTGGTGGGTTGGCCAGGTCAAGGAAAGAAAAGGTGGTGTCCTTAGAATAAGGCAGCCTTTTCCACCTCCAGTTTGATATATGCAAACATATATCTTATTTTCTTTTTGGAGGTGGGGTCACTCTCTTGAGATAAGCAAAAGAGATCTCACTCCCTTGTCAACTTGCCATGTTGGTGATTCTGCTGAATTCTTGTAAATGAAAACTTTATTAACAAGATCATGCATTTGAGAGTTGAAAGACTCATTTTGTTCAATTTTCTGATTTTGCAGATGAGAAAGGGCTGAAAACATAAAGAGATTTCCCCAATAAAGTAATATTATTTTATCTTACATAGCTCAAAGCACTATTGCTTCCATTTTACAGAAGAGGAAAGGGATGATCAGAGAGATGAGGTGACTGGCCCAGGGTAGCATAGCAAGTCAGTAACTTAAAGCCAGGTCTCCTGATTTTGACTATGATGCTTTTTGATGGACACAATGCAGCCTCTGGGCAGGGGAGGGGACTTTGGAAATAGCTGGGTCAGCTGTTGGGAGCCCACTTTGTCTAGACAGATACTTGGTGATCTAAAGCACTACTAAAAAATCATATGCATTGTAAAAATTAAATTGTATTTATTTGTTCTTCATTGGTAAAGCAGAGTGTATGAAATTCAAAAGGCACAAAAGGTCATACAGTGAAAAAATTTTCCCTCATGCTCCTGTCCCCAGCCATGTAGTTTCCACTCCAGTATCACATGGGTCTTTCCTTCAGATATATGCTATGTGCTTAGATGAGCAAATACAAACTCACACATACATAACTTTTAATAAAAAATAGAAACATGCTCTACCCTGTTCTGCACCTTGCATTTTAAAAAAAATTTGTATGTTTTGGATATTAATCCTTTTCAGTGCACATAGAGCTGCCTCCTTTTTAGTGGCTGCAAGTATTCGATTGAATGGATGTGCCACAATTTACTTTTCCTGTCCTCTCTTGATGGACCTCAAGATGATTTCCATTCTTAGGCTATTGCTATGAAGAATGCAGCAAACAATATATATTTTTGAATGGATTTGCTAGGATACATAGCAGGGATTTGCAAACTACAACCTGTGAGCCAAATTCAACTTGCATTTGTTTTTATAAATAAAGTTTTGTTGGAACACAGTTGCTCCCACTTGTTTACATATTTTCTGCGGGTGCCTTCACGTTATAGGAGCACGGCTGAGTACTTGCAACAGCAATATATAGCCCGGACGCCTAAAATATTTACTACCTGATTCTTTAAAGAAAAAGTTTGCTTGTCTCTGATCTATAGAATAAATTCCCGTTTGAGAAATTGCTGAGTCAAGGTTTCGCGTTTCATACTTGCTAGTTAATGGCTCAATTCTCCTTGTAGAGGTTGTGCTGGTTTATTCTCCCACCTGCGGCATGTTTTTCCATGTTCTCACTAACGTAGTCACCGAACGTTTCCATCTTTGCCAGTCTGATAGGTAGAAAAAATATTTCCCTTGATTGGTATTTCATTTCTCTGATTTTGCGTGAAATAAAGCCTATTTTTATGGTTAGAGGAGGGTGGAGCCTATGAGAGAAAAAGAAATGAATGTGAAGCAAACTACCAGTCTTAATTCTTAGAGGCGAGCCGCAGAGTTTATACCGCCGAACGAGTTCAGCAGTGACCGTACTGCGCATGCCGGCCTGGCGATCCCAGGTGTCTGGGTCACTCCCTTCCACGTGGGCCACAACATGGATCCCGAGCAGCACCTCCTAGTGTCGCTGGACTCCTCCTGATTCGGCGTCGCGCACACTGTGAGCAGCTGCTAGGTGGTAAAAGTGAGTTCTGGTTGGAACCTAAATTGGGGAAGTGGAACTTAAATTGCTGCATATTCCTACACGCTGGAGAGCTATTCGAAAGGTGCAGGGTCCGTCGCAAACAAAGAAATGCCCGCAAGTGCTACTCTGTGGGGCGAATCCATCTTTCAGTGGTGGGGACAGAGAGGAAAAGGCTTCTTTTCCCCTGGGGCTTTCGACTGTGCTGTCTTTGGGAATAAATGTTTGTTAGTGGAAGTGGTCCTGAGAGACCAAGAGCTCCAGCGGTTTCCTGCCAGACTCAGGAGGCTTGTCTGTTCCTCTTACCAGCAAGGAGGCAAGCGGTGAGACCCAGAGAATTGAGGTTCCAAGTTAAGCATTTGCGGGTCCTTATTTTTCTCATGTTTGGAATGGAGGTTGGCCCTTGATCTGGTGTTAAGAAGCTCGGGCTATGAGCTAGGAGCCAGCAGCATCTTGATAGTTTATCAAATTTAAATTGCTTTGGGAATACAGCTTTAAAAAGATAGCAAGGTACTAAAGTTTTGCAGCTAATGAGGTTGAAGAAAGGCTCCTCAGCAACTAACTAGATGCTTAAACCATGGCAAGGCATTAATTACATTTAAATGTGTAAAAATCTGATTTTTAAGTTCCCAGAGAGGAACCCTTGGAAATGACAATGCTCAATTAATGATGGTAAATCCATTTAAAGGAATAGTACGTGGCTGTTAAAAGAATGTGACAGATCCATATATACAGATATGGAATCTTTTCCAAGAAATCAATAAGTGGAAAAGTCAAGGTAAGGGAGGGATGGTGAGTAGGTGCCGTAGGTCAGTATTTCTGAAAGTAAAGACTGAGACAGGGATTCTTGTGCTTTTAGTAGAGATTATTCACAGGAGAATGGGAGGAGGAGAACCGCAGGGTGGGGAAAAGCCAAGCAAGGGGGTGGGTGGTCTCATTGCCAGTTTTAGCCTGAAGGCATGGTGGACTCTGGAGTGTGAATTGCACTATTCATCCCACCTTTAAACCATGGTTGACTGCTGTGTGCCACATGATTGGGAGGTGGCTTGTAGGTTTCTCTGTAAAGGGGGCACAGTGAACCATTAGTAGCCAGAACCCACGGCAGCTGGGGGAAGGGTGCACTGGCTGTACAGGGGGTCTGGGCAGAGCTCTAGCAGCACCTGCTGCGGAAGACATGCTGCCGTTTATGGGAAAGGATAGATGTGCACACGTGTAAGCTTGCACATGCGTGAGAGCTATACGAGCAGTCGCTCTTACACTACAGTCCATGGATCCCTAAGGGCTTCATGAGTAGAACCATATTTCAAAATAATGGTTTCCTTTGTAATTCTCTGTTGTATTTTACATATTTTCAAGCATTATTCTGAGAGGGGCATCCCTAGGCTTCATCAAATAGCTAAAGGGTCCATGGTACACACACACACACACACACACACACACACACACACACACACACACACACAGAGGTACAAGAAAGTGGTAAGAGAGCTTGCCTTGAGGGGGTGTGGGTGAGGGAGAGGTGGATACTAGGGGCTGGGTCAGGAGTTGGAAAGAGGTTTTCCTATTCTTCGTATGCCCTTTTATACCATTGGAATTTTCTCTATGTGTGTGGATTATATTTAAAAAGATAAAAGAAAAAAAGAAAATGTATTTTAAAAAGTTGCCTGCTGTTCCAAAGAACTAGAGAAGAAAGAAAGAGGAAGTGTGTACAGGGGGAAAGTATCCCTCAAATGAGGCTGATTTTTCCTGGGTTTTCTTTTAAGTCTCATTTCCTGGCTTACTTTTTCTGTTTTCTATCATTTCTCTGATTGCCTGCTTTTCTCTTCAAAAAGTCTTATCTCCCTGACGCCTGCAGTTAATTTCGAAGTCGTTTTTGCCCTTTTGGTTGGAACCCTGCATAATTATCTTTAATTTTTATCCAACTCCTAATCAAATGATAACTAAAGTGTAAAGTCATTTCTTAGCATATATGCATATACTTGCAAAATACTTAAGTCTGCACAATATTTGGGTCAAAAGCATGCCTTTAAATTAAGAAAATATATTTATAATGAGAATAAATTTTGGGGGTTGTTTCATGCTCAAGATTCTTTGAGTTTTTTGTAATTAAAAATTTTCTTGGTTTTTTCATTTTTGCTTCTTTGAGTTTCTAATCAGAATAGGTTTGAAAACATTTGATATCTCCTTTATTCATAATACATTTCCAAAAAGTCAAGATTTACTAAATTCTACCTCTTGGTTTTTTAAAATGAATGTGTATTCACCACTTTTGTTGCCAGGGGAGCTCACATCTGCCCTGGAAAATCTTCCTGTGGAGCGATGTCAGCAGAGATAAATGAATGAGAGAACATGTGGTTCTGTAATAATAGTGCAATTTGGCTAAAGGGTGACATCATCTTTTCACTGTTGTATTTGCCATCCTAAATAGCAATAAGTCCAGCTAAGCTAGAGAATGAATTACAGGGAAAGTACACTGGCAAGGGAGAGAAAGCATAAAAGTGGAAAATAAAATTTAAAAAGAGGGCAGCTTGGAATATATGCAGTCCATAATATATTTTTTCTTATGGAACGTTTTGATTTAATTACCACATCATAATGTGCCATCATTTTGGATTATGTGGAAACATGCAAAGCTTCTTTCCTAATGGCTGGTTTGCTATATATACACATGTGTACCACCAGAGTATAAATAGGGATGTTGGAATTGATTTTAGTCTTTAAAGGGCACATTTAAATGCTGGCAGATAAAATGCCTTTATCAGTTCAATCAACTCAGTGTGATTCCACACGCCTCACTGGTAGCACTTGAAGAGGGTTTGCTGGGTTTTATTTGGATAAGAGAAGAATGTCACCATCCTTTTTGCTTGATAGACCCTGGATATAGTTTATTTCTGGGGAGGTCTGTATGTGATTCTGTTGGTTCCTTAGGGGCTGGGTCAGTATTAACTCTTTACTTTTATGTGTTTGTTTTTTTTTAAGTAATAACTTTATTGAGATAGAATTTACATACCAATATATCACTTCTATTAGCTAATTTTCTAGAGTGCAACCCAAACCCCTATTATCTCCTTGTCTTCTAATGTACACAGGCATCAGATAAATTTATGCATAGGCATTGATAAGGGCAATGAGGGATAAATATTGCAGGTAGATCAAATCAAAGAATCAAATTTCAAAGCCAGTTAAAGAGCCAGGAAAAGGAGGGAGAAGCAGAAATGAAGGAACAAGATAATTACAGAAGTAAAATGAGCAGTTGATTATTGAAAAGAAATCTGCTGCTATTTGAATAGAGACCAAAGAGCGTTCATTGTTGGCTCCCCACATGGCTGTCTTTTTTTGAGCAGCAAATCCCAAGATCAAGAAACCAGAAAGAACTTAGACTTTGACTAATTGGTTGTGCAAATCTACTACACATCAGCAACAGATTTATAAGGCCATGTCATTTCCAAAGCATGTTTGTGTATATCACAGGTAAAATGATGTTTCCTCAAATACCATTTTCACATAGGATTTTGTTGGCAGAAGCTATTTTCCTGGCCTAGAGACCAAATGGTTCATTGAAAAAGAACTTTGTTGATCTAGTTTCAAAGAATTCTATGATATGAAAAATTCTGTAGAACAGATGAGATCACAGGTCCCTGAACACGGAACAGGCATATCTTGTAATGAAAATGTTCTTTTGATATAGTATTATATTTTATGTTTAAAAGTATTAGTATACAGAGAACTCAGGCAGGAACAGAAAAGAGGAAGTAAGTAGGAATAATACTTTATATTTAAATAGGCTTTATACTTTAAAATACAGATGCCACTAATGATGAAAAACTCTTCTAAGATGTGTTACAAGTGATAGCAAATTCAAGTCAATCTCTTTCTCTCTTTGTATATGTATATGTGTATGTATATATATGTGTATGTGTATGTATGTATATGTATATGTGTGTATATGTATATATGTATGTATATATATGTACATGTGTGTGTGTGTATGTATGCATCTATCTACCTATCTATCTACCTATCTATCTCCTTCCCCTAGCTCTCCCCTCACAGAATTGAAAAGTCTAGGGCAGGATGTCCAGTCGATACCATCAGGGCCCAATTTCTATTGATAGCTCCCAGTTCTGTTTTCTTAATACGCAGTTTTCTTCTAAGACAGAATTTCCCCATGAGGTGGCACAATGATTTTTAATAGCTCTAAACTTACATCCTCAGGTCTAAATCCCGTAGGAAAAAAGAGAGTACCTCTTTTCTTAATAGCCCCGCCAAGTCTAGATTGTGTCTCATTGCCTCTGACTGGGTCATGTGTCAACCCTGACCCAAAAACTGTGGCCAAGAAGCTGTGGTCCTCTGATTAGCCAGACTAGAGACAATGACTCCTGGCCTGAATGCAGGGAGAGGTGCAAGGGTGGCCTTCCACAGGTGAAGGGGCATTTCCCTCCCCCAGTTGAAATATAGTTGGCATATAACATGGTATAGGTTAAAATTACCTAGTTTTGTATCTCCAGTGCAGTCTGTTAAACAGCTCCAGGGAGACATCATTCCTTTATTTTCGATGTGATTGGTGCCCCCTAGAGTTGTGCATCTTGGTGGGCAGGCTGATTGAATGTTAGTCAGCTATTGACATTTTTTTTTGTAACAGGATTCTAAACTTTTTCATGGTAAAGGTTATATTTTGATAGTTTTTGTGTCCTTATGCACAGTGTTTATCATGCTAATTTTCCTTTAATCAAAATTCAGAAAATGCTTAATTGAGTTATTGAAATAGCTTTCCTGGTGAGATTATTAATTAACTCATATACTGTTACGGGAGCAGCTGGATACAGATTCCTTATCCATCATGGTGAAGGAGTGGAGGGGAGGATGGAGAATCCATTTTTATAAAGATCTCCAGGTGAGTCTCTTCAGAGAATTTAAAAAATTTGCCTCCAGATTTCAGCATATAAATATCAGGAAGCAGGTTGACTGACATAAAACTCTTTAATGTACCACAAAGAGCCAAAGAAGTGACGCTAAAGTCAAGGCTCATTAGACATCTCTGTAGAAGAGCAGAATAGACTACAACTATAAAAACTCAAAAAGAGCACAATCAAGACGCATTAAAATGGAAGAGAAAGACTGGTTAAATCATGTTTCAGTTACCTATCATTGAATAACAGATCTCTCCCAAACTGGGTAGCTTAAAACAACAATCGTTTATTATTTCTCATGATTATATAGGTTCCTAGGTTAAGCTGGGTGGCTTCTCAGCTCCATGTGCTATAACTCGTGCATTGCATTCAGCTGGGAGCTTGGCTGGGGCTGGAACATCTGTCTAAGATGACCTCTTATTGTCCATAGCCTCTCTCCTTGAGATGTTCTGAACATCCAGTAGTCTAGTCCCAACTTTGTTACAGCATGATGGCCAGCTTCCTGGAGGAGGAAGCAGAAGCTGCCAGTTCTCTTAACTGGACTTAGAAGTCCTAGGATGTCACTGCTGCTACATATATTGGGCAAGACAAGTGACAGGGACAGCCCAGATTCTAGGGAGAAGGGGAGAGGAAATAGATTCCTTTTCTTAATGTAAGGACTATGTGGAGGGAGGAATCGGTGGCATATTTGGGTACTGTCTATCACATATTCATAGTTACATCTGGTACACACAGAAGTGGCTTACCTGTGGGCCATCTAAACTTAAGCCTCCAAACTATAGGATGCATACAATGAATGCTATTAAGCAAAAAGGAAGAAATACCTGTACATTCTACAACATGGATGCTCTTCAAAAACGTTGTTTTAAGTGAAAGAAGCAAGACACAAAAGAACCACATGTTATATGATTTTATCATATGAAATGTCCAAGATAGGCAACTCTAAGGAGACAAAAAGTAAATTAGTGGTTGCCTGGTGGTGGTGGTGGTAGGAATGGGGATTAATGTATTGGACACAAGAAATCTTATTGGGGCTATAAAAATGCTCTAAAACTAGATTATAGTATTGGTGACACAATTCAATAAATCTCTTAAAATTATTAAATTGTACACTTAGGAGTGACTCTCCTAGTATAAAAATTACATTTCAATAAAGTTGTTAAGGAAATATGGGGTGGTAGCTTTAATTCAAGAGACAAGTTCCTAAACACACACACACACACACACACACACACACACACACACACACAAGAGAGACAAGTTCCTGAAGCCTTGCATGATGCAAATCTTCACAATTTAAGGCTATTTTCCTCATAGCAATATGTATAAAGTGGAGGGGATGTATTCTTAAAGTATAAAATCCCCACACCTATCTCGGTCTATTTTTGCTTTACCTGCTTTTATTTTCTTAGCCTTACATCTTTCACACAATTTCTCTCCTAATTTAACAATAGGGTGTACTGAGGTTGGTATCTGGACTGCGTCCGTAGCTTTCTATCACATCTAACTTCCAGTCCAAAGCTACTGATTTTCCAGTGTGCTTTTCAGTGGTAGAGCCATTACTTAAACGAACACCTGAGTGACGCTGTTACAGACTATTGAAAAGATTTTACTTCTTAATAACCGTCAAGTTTAAAAATGGCTACTAAAACCACTGGTGGAAGTCTGGATGTACATTTGTAATAGTACCTGCTTACCAAAGATCGCAGGTATTTCTGCTAACCAGTTAGGGTGACATTCCTGTGGCATTAACAGAAACACAGTTTTCAAGTCAGCTTGCCCAATCTTGAAATTTTGCAAGTTTTGACAGATTTTTACATTTAAGGAGGTTGATACTGTTTTAAATTTTGCTCAAAAGTGAGACTTTATTATATGTGGATCGCACTATTTGAAATAATTCACATTCACATGAGATGCAAATATCGAGTTGTGAGGGGTAGGTGATGGTGAGACCTTGCCCGCCTGGCCTTTTCTTACCTCCCCTATGTTGCTGAGATGGGAAAACCTCAACAAGGAGCATGTGCATCCCAGGTGGCTCATGAGCCCTACTCTTTGCTTCTGTTCAGTTTGTAAGGAGTTTGTGTTCCATGAATTTGCTTTAAGTTTCAAGTTAGACCCAATAATCCTAAATACCAAATAAAATGCTATCTGATCCATTCAGCTTCTGAAGCTTGTCAAAATTGGTTTGGGTTTTCTTCAAGGATTTGTGAATCAGGGCTAAATGTGAAGTTCATAAAAGGGCCCAGCCAGCATTGCTTTAGTCTGGAATTTCAAAAGAAGTGTTTTTTGCATTTCTTTGTGTATGCATTGAGCAAGTTGTCTGTTGCATTTGTGTCCTGCTCTCCCTAAATGACCGGACTTCTCATTTTGGGTCTTTATTTCTTCGTTGGTATTATGGGTGGAATTGTGTCCCTCCCCAAATTCGTATGTTGAAGTCCTGACCCCCAATACCTCAGAATGTGACCTTATTTGGAGACAGGGTTTTGCAGAGGTAATCAAGTTAAAATGGACTAATTAGTGTGGGTCCTAATCCGATATGACTAGTGTCGTTATAAAAAGGGGAAATTTGGACACAGATATGTACACAGAACACCATGTGAACACCAAGGTAGAGATCAGGGTGATATATCTAAAAGCCAACAAATGCCAAAGATTGTCCGTAAACCTTTAGAAGCCAGAGAGAGGCCCGTGTAGACTAATACAATTAGTTAAATAAAAATACAGACAAATAACGTTTATTTTTGACTTTGACTTAACTCTTTCACTGTATTATATCAGTTGATTTTTATAAGAACTCAGAAAAGTAGTCATGAACTTCATTGTACCTGTGAGTTCATGGAGGCTGAGAGACTGTACCAAGATTACAAAGCTTCTGTGCCTTAGCTGACACGGGGACAAAGAAGTCTGGTCCTCCTGTGCTTATTACTGGCAGGGTGTGGGAATTAAAGGCAGGATTAACGGAAGTGATCTGATCTGCATTATTAGGAGTCGAATTAGACAATAACAAGAGCTAACGTTTATTAATCTCTGTGTGTCAGGCGTTGTTTAAGGCTTTATCAAATTAACTCCCTCATTTACCTTTCAAAAAACCCTATGAAATAGATGCTATTATTATTGCCATTTCATAGGAAATAAAAGCGAGGCACAGAGAGATTATATAACTGAGGAAGTGTTTATAGCCATGTGAATGAGTTCCTGGAGGGGGATAAGGTGGTGGTGGAAATTTGCCTAATTTCTTTCTTCAATGATTTTAACTTATTTTTATCTATAATACAGACATCATATATCAATTGTGAGGAAAAAAATTCATGAGATTTTTACTAAAATACCAGGTCAGTTATTTTAACATTTCTATACTGCCTTCTAGACTTTTTCCCATTCGCATAAACAATCTTTAGAATAATCATAGCATGTATAAAAATTGATATTTGCTTTCTTTCCACTTAATATCATACCAGAAGCCCTTTCCTTGTCCTCATGT
Organism: Eonycteris spelaea; assembly: GCA_003508835.1. Taxonomy (NCBI): domain Eukaryota; kingdom Metazoa; phylum Chordata; class Mammalia; order Chiroptera; family Pteropodidae; genus Eonycteris; species Eonycteris spelaea. The sequence goes on along the minus strand of PUFA01000011.1, from coordinate 15,036,718 downwards.
GTCTGCTGTGATCATGTTAATGGATATTTCAAAAACACCGTTAAACCTCAGAGGCTCTTCTTTTTGGGAGGGTTTCAGAGTAACCTGGCTAAAGCTGGGAAAAGATTAACATAACTCTCCAGGTTACCTGCAATATTATATTTCTGTGCTTTGGCGTTTAATTAGCACACCAATGATATTTGTAGAAAGCCATTCCAGTTTCTATTGCTGTATAACATATCACCCCAACCTTGATATAAAACAGCAACCATTTTATTATGTTAATGGATACTGCGGGTCAGGAATTCAGAAAGGAATTCAGAGTTAGCACAGTGGGCACAGCTTATTTCTACTCCATGATGTCTGGGCCTCAGCTGGGATGATTTGGAGATTAGGGGTCAGCATGATGACAGTCTGAAATCGTCCGAAGACTCTTCCACTCACATGTTACGGGTTGATGCTCACTATTGGCTGAGATCTCAGCTGGAACCTTGGCTGGAACATCTTGAGCTGGCTTCTTTGTACTTGGACTTCCCCATAGCCTGGTGGCTTGGTTCCAAGAGCAAGCATCCCAACAGAACTAGGCAGAACCTTTTGTGACCTTGTCTTGGAAGTATATAGTGTCCATTCCACCATTAGTCATAAGTCCTAATAGAGTTCAAGGGAGAGAACCTATATCTTGATGTGAGGAGAGTTAAAATCCCACTGAAAGCTTGTAGGATGGGAGTTATCATTGTGACTGGTTTTGAAAAATAAAACCTGCCACAAGGTGCTAGAAGTAAAGCTCTACATTTATTTGTGATCTGTTTACTTTCACAGATTTTGTGAAATACTTAAAAAAATATAATTGCACCTCTAGTTTCTTTAATCTAGATTTAAAATTTTGGCTTATTTGATACATTTTATCCCTAATGAATAGGTGCTGAAAGATAGAACTAAATCTCGTTTTACCACCAGCTTTATGACCTTGGACAAGTGACTTCTCTCAGCTTCAGTTTCCTCATCTTTAATAACTGAGCCTACTTTGTTGGGCTGTTGTAAGTGTTAAATACATTAATGCAGATAAAGCAATTAGTATGGTGTCTGGTTCGGAGTGAGCACTCCATGAACGATAACTGCTGTTGTCATCAGTGTGGTCAAGGCATGGATGGCCTATATCATTTTTTTCCACAGCAGATATAAGGGGTGCCTTGACCTAGCACTTTGATAAAAAAAAAAAAATCTCAATATCACCTTGTTTGAAAATTTCAAATAACCTTAAAGGAAGATGTGGGATAATAAAAAATCTGAATAAAAAGGGTGGCAGAATGAATTTAACTGGAACTTGGAAGAATAGTATGTTGAATTGATGTCATGAGATTCTTGTAAGACCCAAATGTAAAGAACTCCAGTGAATCTTAACTTGAGAAAATGGAGTCTTTGAAGAGTTGATTTTATATTGAAATGCCTAGTGGTATCACTTGGCACCCACGTTTTTATTTCTTCACCTCCCCCCTCTTGGCTCAGACACATCCAGCACTCTTCCCAAAGCTCTTTGCTTGTCCTTGTTCTTACAAGGCTGGGCTCCCTTGTCTCCACTAGCATGTCTTTCCAGGGCCGTATATAGTTTATATTCTATATCTTTTTGGAACAAAACATTGCCTTTTCCAGCTTTTACAAGAAACTGAATCCCACCAAGGACATTTATCTATTAATTTTTATAGATCTATTAAAGATGAGCTGTGGGGAAAGGGTCAGATTGTAGAGCATTTAAGAGAGGTTCACTCTTGCCTCTTCTTCATCCCTTGCTCTTTCCTGCAAATTTGAACTCTAGATACCAGACCCTCCCAGGCTTGATTAGCCCCCTGGGAGGCATGGTTCAATTTATCATCTAGAGAGAATAAATAAGAAAAATTTAAACAGAATTTGGGAGAATCAGAACAAAATCTTCACCTATATAAAATCTAATGCTGTTTTCAACTATGGAAATGGAGTTTGACTGGAGTTTGTTGAAATATGATTTATATACATTATCCCATTTCATCCTGAGACCAGCGCTATGATGTGAGTACTATTATTAATCCCTATTTTGCAGATGAGGAGACCGAAGCACAGAAAGTAAAGTAGCCAAAGCTATTTGAAGCCATGATGTCTAACTACAGAACCTTTACCTTTAACTATTATTCTCTTTTATGTTATTGATACTCTGTATGGTCTTTCCCACTACTGGCTAAGAATTTTTCAGACTTGAATGGTTTTAAGGAAGAGTTGTCTGTACCCAATGATCTTCAGGAGGCTTTTTCACCTGTTAGGGGGGAGTTCTGTGAGCCCCTTTATTGATAAATTGGTGCTCTCCCAATTTCGTCTTTTCAAAATGCTTTTTATATACTTAAAATGTTTTAACAGAGAAATCACCATTGTGCAAAAGTTACAAATTAATCGATATACTGTAAAAGATGTTTATTATGAAGATGAGACCTCCCTAGTTTTTTTTTTTAGCAATTATTTTATGATATTTCTGATTAATGATTTCATTTGGGTCATTTCAGTGTTCAGTGGTTTTCATTTGTTAGTGTTGATTATAGGATTCCATGCCTCATTGGAATCTGACTCTTTTTGACCAACAAATGTGAATTAAAATCAATAGAAATGTCATTAGCATCTCAATATCATAAAAGATAGTATAACTATTTCTCATGCATTCAGTTTATTAAAATTTGCTAAAGTGTGAAATATGTAGGACAAGTAATGATGTTTTAATCTTTCACCAAGGTAACAATTGAAAGCTGATTGATTCCATTCGGTAATTATAAAATCAGAATGATGGAAGATTGTAATCAAGTAGGATTCATTCTCTTATTATGTCACTCCTCCATGCGAGATAAAATTCTAATTTGCATCATCTCTTTTATCTGAAAAGAAATCAAACTTCTATTTGCTTCACTAAATCCAGGAGATAATAGCCTTTCCTGACTCTGGAGGGGATGGCAAGGCGGCCACTGCTTACTAATGTCAGAGAAGAGAGGACAGAGATTTAAGACTAGATTGTTTCTATGAGAAGGGCCAACTCTGTTGGGATCTAAATATTCAAACTACAACAGTGCTCCAACTTTTTCATGACCTATTGAGTGAGGTAGGGGCTTGTCTATTATGGTTTCCCTCTGCCTTGCTTCCTTCAGGCAACCCTGGGTGAATGTAGCTGCCGAAACATCATAGGCCCACACTCAATTCACTTGGCTCGTAAAGCACTAGGGGAACTTTCTTTGTTCTAAAAAGCCTTGCCTTTTCAGATGTGGGAAAATTATCCTTAGCCCATGGACATATAGTTGTTAGGCTAGTATAGAGTGGGGAAAGAAGAACATTGTGGGCAGGGGAGGGGAGGCAGTTGGATCAATGCTGTTAGGCCTAAGACCTATAAATTCAGACCCCGGAAAAGAAGACGACTAAAGAATCAGCAGGTGCTTACAGTATTTTTGGTCAGTTTTTTTGAGAAATAATTGACATAAATCACTGTATAAATTTAAGGTGTAAGAAAGATGGTTTGATTTACATGTGTTGTAAAATGATTACCATGATAAGTTCAGCTAACATACATCATCTTATTTAGATACAATAAAAAGAAAAAAGAAGGAAAAAAGAAAAATACTTGTGATGAGAACTTTCGGAATTTTCTCTTTTAACAACTTTCCTATATATCACACAGCAGGTGTAACTACAGTCACTGTGCTGTGCATCGCATCCCTAGTAGTTATGTATCTTATAACTGGAAGTTTTTATATTTTGACCACATTTCTCCAGTTTCTACTTCCCCCACTCTCTGCCTCTGATAACCACAAGTCTGATCTTCTTTTCTATGAATTAGGGTTTTTTCCCCCGCTTCCAGATTCCACATATAAGAGAGATCATATGGTATTTGTCTTTGACATTTCACTTACTATGATGTCTTCAGAGTCCATCCATATTGTTGCACATGGTAGGATTTCTTCATTATTTACTGCTGAATAGCATTCCATTATATGTATGTATGTATGTGTGTGTGTGTGTGTGTATGTGTGTGTGTGTGTATATGTGTGTGTGTGGGTATGTGTATATATATATGTATGTGTATATATGTGTGTGTGTATATATCTATATATATATATAGATATATCTCACAACTTCTTTATCCATTCATCCTTTGGTGGACACTTAGGTTCTTAGGTTGTTTTTGTGCCTTGGCTATTGTGAATAATGCTGCAGTGAACATGGGGGTCAGATATCTTTTTGAGTTAGTGTTTTCATTTCCTTTGGATATATTCCCAGAACTAAAACTGCTGGATCGGATGATAATTCTATTTTTGATTTTTTTGAGTATTCTCTGTATTGTTTTCCATAATAGCTGCACCAACAGAGCACAAGGGTTCCCTTTTCTCCACATTCATGCTGGCATTTTATCGTTTTTCTTTTTGATGATGGCCATTCTACAGGTGTGTGGTAATAGGTGCCTGCAGTTTTAATGACTAGTATTCATCATCTCACAGGCTTGGTTGGTGGCTATGAAGATGGAGGAGGTTGGAGAGTAGACCACATCTAATCATTATTTCATAACCCAGAACATGCCGTTAGCTGACTTGTGAACACCAAACTCTTACTGGGAAAATAAAATTCCTCAGGAAGTCTTTCTTTACTGTACATGACTTTTCCCTGCCTCCCACTTAGATCAGGCCCTCTAATCTATATGCTGTCAAAGAATCCTGTGCTTTTCCTTTATAGCACTTTTCACATGATCATGTTTATGGGATTATTTAATTAATACCTTTTATACTGAAAGCTTTATGAGGGCAGGGATTGAGTGTGGGTGTGTTTTTCTTCACCACTGTGCTTTGAATATGGTTGAATAAATGTCCCTGGAGTTTGCCCACAGTCTCTGTTCTCTCTCAAGGAGGAGCCTGATCTACATAAGAACTTACATACTTTGTTTGAAAGTGTTTTTCCTAGGACGTGGTTCCATAGTGTAGCAGTTAGCATGTCTACTTTACATGCAGAAGGTGCTGGGTTCACACCCTAGTGGAGCCATGGTTCATGGTCTGTGGCCTTGCCACCCTGAGCAAGTCCAGTGTTTGATCTCAGAAGCTAAGTAGGGTTGGGTCTGGTTAGTACTTGGATGGGAGACAACCTAGGAAGACCAGGTGCTGTAGGCATTAAAAAAAAAAGGTATTTTTCCTAGTTGACATCAAAAAGATGTCCATCTTTCTCTCGGAACTTTTAGTTCCCGTTCTACAAGTCACACTGATTAAATGTCTATAGGATCCGATTATACGTGGTTTAGAAATGACCTTATAACACGCAGATTAATCGGGATATACTTCCATTTTCAGGGGCCTTGGAGGCTCTAAAGACTTTTCTTTAATGTAGTTACGGATGTGAAAGCTGAGACTTAAGGATGCTTTTCTTTGGTTCAGGCGTTAGGAGAGAACAATGGGCATAATTCTGCTCTTTGGGCAGTAGAGCATTGTGGAAAGATCATTTGGAGACAGACAGACCTGAATTTGAATCCCAACTCTAACAGTTACTAGCTATGAGGCCTCTTCTCATCTGTGAACTTGGGAAAACAGTGTTTGTTTTGTAGGGTTGTTCTATGGGTAAGAGATACTATATTTATAGTGCGTTAGATGGTGCCTGACTTATTATAAGGGCTAAATATGTAGTTGATTATAGGGAGGATTATTAGTGCCAAATGAAAAAAAGTGAAAACTGATGGCCACAGAAGTCAGATAATGTACTTTAAAAATTCACAACAAACTGAAATAGTGCTTAGGAGAAATGGATATAGCTCTTTTAAACTCCATGAAGAACAGACTTTTCAGAATTCTGGAGAAAGTTTAATATTCAGGAACATATGGGCATTGGCTCTACTTTCTCCACTACCTAAGACGTGGCTTTGCTGATGAGTAGCATGTTATAGAACCAGAAGAGCTTGGCACTGCAACACATTCCCTTAGATGGGGGTGCAGAGATTATTAGTGTAAGTTCTCAAATGCTGATGCAAACCTCAAGGTTAAAAGAGCACTTGTTGAGCAAGAATATGGTGTTTTTTGTTTGTTTGTTTGTTTGTTTGTTTGTTTTGCCCTTGGTAGGACCCTTGCTTGCTTGGGGAATGTCTGTACCAGATACAAGCTCTAAAAGGGAAAGAGAAAAGCCAGATCAAAATACACAGCATCTACGGGTATTGTGGTAGAACATACCTTTTGTTAAGAATTCTTGGCTGACAATCAAAACCACAAATGAAGTACCACCTCACACCTGTTAGAATGGCTATCATCAACAAGACAACTAATAACAGGTGTTGGAGAGATTGTAGGGAAAAAGGAACCCTCATATACTGCTGGTGGGAATGTAAATTGGTACAGTTACTATGGAAAACAGGTGGTTCCTCAAAAAATTAAGACTAGAACACCATATGACCCAGCAATCCCTCTTCTGGGTATCCCCCTAAATTTGCATCATTCACAGTGGCCAAGACATGGAAACAACTGAACTGCCCTTTGATAGATGACTGGATAGAGAAGATGAGGTACATATATACATGCAATATTAGCCATAAGGAAAGATGAAATACTACTATTTGCGACACCATGGATGGACCTTCAGATTATCATGCTAAGTGAGTAAGTAAGACAGAAAAAGTTGAGAACCTTATGATTTCACTCGTATGTGGGATATAAAGTTAAAGTCACAAATGAACAAGACAAACACAAATGCATGGACACAGTTTAATGGTTACCACAGGGAAAGGGAGGAAGGGAAGTAGATAAAGGTAAAGGGGTCAAATACAGGGTGACAGAAGGAAATTTGAGTGGTGAACACACAATGTAGAATACATATGACGTATTGTTGAATTGCACACTTGAAACCAATATAATTTTATTAACCAATGCCATTTCAGTAATTTAATAATAAAAAGAATTCTTGGCTGAAAAGATTCGGAAATGTAAAGCAAGTCTGTCTGTGGTGCTGTCCGCTGCTGTGCGCCCTCTGGAAACACTGTAGTCCCTCAGCCCAGTGGGTGTCACCCTGGCCTCGTATTAGAGTCACCTGGGGTGTGATTAGAAAAAGACTGACTCCTGTATTTGCACCCTGCCCCAAGAGCAATTAAATAGAAAATTTTGGGGAAAGAGTCCACATATGTATATTAAAAAACAAAACAAAACAAAACAACAAAAAACAAAAATAAAAAAACAGAAAAAACAAGGTGATTTGAATGTTCCAGGGTTGAAGATGACTGCTGACCAAAATTTCTCAATGCTAATCACACTATAAAATCTCAGGAGCTTACATATAGGGCAACAGCAAATAGAAGAATGAATAAGACATAAAAGAACTGTCTTTGCTATGGTATATTTGGTTGAGGGCACTGATCTGGGAAATTGGCCTTTTGCTAATATCACCTGGAATCAAAAGCGCAATGTTTTTTTTTTTTTTTTTTTTTTCCAACCAGTAAAACCCCATAGGAGGTGAAGTGATGGGTTCTGGGAATGAGATGTCAAGATGTGTCATTTTAAATGCTGAGTTTTTAGAAAATGCTCTTCTTAGAGCATCTTCATTGGGCTTGATGGCTTGGCAGCTTTACCTCCAGCACTTAGCTGCCCATTCCACTGGGATCCTCCCTCTGATCTTAGAGAGCTGAAGATAACTTTATTGGCAAAAGCAGCATATAAAGCCAGCCCCTACAATGAACTGCTTGGTTGTTATCCCTATGCAGGTGAGGACCCTGCCAGTTAGGCACCCATCACATGGGTGTTAAGTGAGGGGGCAGCACCCATTCCATAGCCCCTGTGAAGGAATCATGATCACAGTGTGCTAGAACTGAAGGGACTTGAGAGATGTGATGGGCACTCCTCTCAGTTGGGAGATTCAGACGCAGAGAAGTAAGCCAAGAGCCGTATAGGCCAGGGGTGACTGTTGAAGCAGCTGGTCTATAGAAAGCAGCCTGGGTCCTTATACCCAGGTGAAGCTTTTCCCAGCTTTTATTATTTTCTCCATTTTATTTATTCCATTGTTTTCCTGGCTTTTTCTTTTCTTTCTTTTTCTAGCTTCCTTCTGACTGTATCCAAATTAGTCAGGGCTCTCCAGAGGGGAAAAAAAGTATATATATATAAAGAGATTTATTATAGGTATTGGCTCATGTGATTATGAAAGATGAGAAGTCCCATGATCTACTGTCTGTAAGCTGGAGGCCCAGGAAAGCCAGTGCTTTAGTTTGAAGACCTGAAGCTGGGGGTTCCAGGTGGGATCTGAAGGCCTGAGAACTAGGAGTGTGCTGGGCAGAAGATTGATGTCCCAGTTCAAGGAGTCAGGCAGAGAGGGAGTCAGGCAAAGAGGGAGTCAGGTGCCTTTTTGTTCTAGTCACCACCTCAATGGATTGGAGGATGCTCACCCATGTTGGGGAGGGCCATCTGCTTTACACAGTCTAGCAATCCAAATGTTAATCTCTTCTTGAAATGCTGTCACGACACACCCAGAAATAATGTTTAACCAGATAGCTGGGCATCCCGTGGCCCAAACTGACATATAAAATTAGCCATCATCTTCTCTTAATTCCTTCATTTTTCTTTATTGATTTTGTTGTCTTAGGTCTTACCATCTTTAAGCCTTTGTTTTGCCTTGACTGAGGCACTCAAGCTGGAAAAGACTGTTAATTTTTGGGCTCAAACAATCAGTTTCAATGAAAAAGATGTCTGTTAAAGCTTTATATTTATAGTTCAAAAGTATAAAAAATTAGGTCAAAAGTAAAATAAAATTAATAGGGAAACCAATAAAAATGAAACCTAAAGTTAGACATTTCTGAACTCCTTCACAGAGACAGAGGCTGTAAGGTAGAGGGAGAATGAGGCCATTATTCTCAAAACTCTTCACAGATGGGAAGAGGTGATGTTGGACAACTAGAGTGTAATGTGAAAACTCATTTGAAGAAAACTTCTTGTTGCATCTCAGTGGAGAATATTATTTTTTAATTTTTAAATTAAGTTTATTGGGGTAACATTGGTTAATACAATTATATAATTTTCAGGTATATATTATTATTTGACATCTGTATATCCTATTGTGTGTTTACCACCCAAAGTTCAGTTTCCTTCAGCTACCATATATTTGATCCCCTTTACCCACCTTATCCTCCCTCTACACCCTATATTTGACCCCCTTTACCTCATCTACCTCCCCACTCTTTCCCTGCCCCATCAGTAACCACTAGTCTATAGTCTTCTGGTAACCACTAGCCTATAGCCCATGTCCATGACTCTGTCCTGCTCATTTGTTGCTTTTAGGTTTGTATACCACATAAAGTGATATCATGTGATTTTCAACTTTTTCTGTCTGACTTATTTCACTTAGCTTGAAGTCCACCCATGTTGTTGCAAATGTATTTCATCTCTTCTTATGGCTGAGTAGTATTCCACTGTATATATGTACCACAGCTTCTTTAGCCAATCAGCTATTGTAGGACACTTTGGTTGCTTCCATGTCCTGGCCACTGTGAATAATGCTACTATGAACATCGGTGTGCAAATATCTTTTTGGATATGGGTTTTCAATCTTTAGGGTAAATACCCAGTAGAGGGATTGCTGGATCATATGGTAGATCAATTCTTAGTTTTTAAAGGAACCGCCATACTGTTCTCCATAGTGGCTGCACCAATTTGCAGTTCTACCAGCAGTGTATGAGGGTTCCTTTTTGGAGGACATCTTTATCGAAATTTTGTATTTTCTGCATCATCTTATTTGAAATCATGGGATAGTTCCTTCTCTTTGTAGGACATTTTGTATTTGGGATATTACCTTCTCCCTCAACTTCTTAGGATGTCAAAATGTTAAAATGACATTTTTTTTTTAAACCTTAAATATTACTAAACCAATCCTATAAAAGCAGAAAAGGGATAAAATGTAGATCCAAATGTACTTTTATTCAATTTCTTTTCTGTTTTCTTAACCTTCTTGGAGTGAATATATTATTGTGAAATTCTAGAGAACCAAAAATCTGTGCTCTGGGAAAATGACCCCTCTTAAAATGCTTACCAGGCTGTAGTGGACATTAGTTTATTTTTGGTGTCGCACACCTATTCACTCTTTGCGGAGTCTCATCTTCCCCATGCTCAGATCATATAGTTAAATGAAGCTGGCTCTGTTCCCACCTCCAGGGATGGAGCATATGACCCAGGCTTAAGCCAGTATGCACATAGCATTCTCTTGCCTGTAGCTGTTGGTTTGCGTTCAGCACGTGATCCTATAGAGCCTATGAGACTGCTGAGAGAGAAACCTGCACTATTTTGTATTTGAACCTGAAAGGACATGAGCTGTAGCCAGTCATAAAAGGGAAGCCCATTTGAGTGTGGAAAAACACAGGAGATAAAACCTGATAGGAAACAGAAAATATTTGAATGTAATCAGAGGAGATTTAGACAATTGGGCAGAGTTTGGGGGTAAATTAGTGAAAATAAATATGGGTGCAATAGTGCCTCCCAAAAGATATGTTGAAGTCCTAATCCTTGGTACCTGAGATGTAACCTTATTTGGAAATAAAATTTTTGCAGATGTAATTAAGATGCATGTTAAGGTGAAGCTCTACAAGAGTAGGCCCTTAATCCATCCTGATAACAAGAGAAGAGATTACAGAGAGAGACAAGCGAGAAGAATGCCATATGAAGACACAGACTTACACAGGGTAGAAGGTCATGTGACCATCAAGGCAGAGATGTTCCTGAAAGCCAAGGAATGCTGAGGATTGCTGGCAGACACTAGAAGCTGGGGACAGGCAAAAAAGGATCCTTTCCTAGAGCCTTCAGAGAGAGCATGGCCTTGCTGATACCTTGATTTCTGACTTCCAGCCTCCAGAATTGTGAGACAATATGTTTCTGTTGTTTCCAGGGTAGTGGGAGAGGAGAGCACAGGATGGGTCAGAGATCCTCTGTAAAGCCTTCACATCTCCCTTTGTCCCGTATTCAAATCCTGCCCTTATAACAGAATAAGAACCTCTGTTACCCTAAGTTTGTAATTATAGTTTAAAACCAATCAAGTTCATTTTAACAGGGGTCTTCCCTTAAAACTGAGATAGGTTCTCAAGATGAATGACATATATATTTCCTTGAGGGTGGGAGTTACAGTCACTTTCTTACCCGACTGGAATTCTGAGTCAGATAGGTTTATTTCCAACTAGTAGCTAAGAGTTGAGTGTACCTGGTCTCTTACATTGACCTTAAGGCAGATACCCTCTCGGCCTCCATCCAGCCTGTCCTTAATCCTTGAGTAGAGGCGTCCAGCCTGCATTGCTGCTTTTCACCATCAGAGGGCAGTGGGGGCATGAGTGCCTGGGAAGGAGAGGGAAGGATGCTTAGCACCTGGGGAGTGGGAGGAAGTGTCTTGTGGTGTATGCACTTAAAGCACCTGGGTAACTGGATATTGCATTGGAACAAATGGTGCATTTTCTTCTAAATTTTATGTCAGTCCAAAGAAGCAAGAAGTTTGATCTTAATTCATTTGCCATGGCTATCTATTTTACTATAAGCCAGGAATTTATTGGAAAACAAAGAGAATGGCAAGAAGTTTAGATTGGCATGTCCCCATTTCTACTTGTAGAATAGATCTGGTACATGTTCTGAAAGAACACAGTGTCAGCTGGAGTGGGGCTCTGCTTTCGTCCTATTATTCTAAAATAGATGTACTTCTCACACGCATGGATAAACCATTTACCCCTGATTTGTATCTCAGGGACAAATCTGGTTTGTTAGCGCTGTTATTTGTAAACTGCTAACCTGGTTTCCTGTGCTGTTGTAATGCTATCTTGATGGGGTGCTGTGAAAATGTGAAGATGTCTGTCAGGCAGGAAAAATTATGTAAAAATGATGTGGGTATAGAAAATGGGATCGACAAAATGTAATAAACTCCTCCTGGGCTGAAGAGCGGAGCTGCATATGTAATGAAGTACTTTAGGATTACGTCACCTTTTATATAACATCTGGCAGTGACTTTTATTTCAGAGCTAATTTGAAGAAGCCAGGCGCTTTTCTCCTCCCCAAGACTGCCTTTATCTGAAAGAAGAAAGAGAGAACTGTTATATCTTGTATGCAAAGAAAGCCTGAGTGGCTAGATTACTCCCTTAGGGTAATGGAAAAAGGAAAGAGAAATTGAAAAAGGTCAGGCTAATAATACAGCAGAAGGAATGAAGAGGTGTGTGTGATTCTTAGTGAAATTAGACCTGTCTAAGCAACCAGACATGTAACCCGGGTGGCTTTACCCTTCCCCATTCTTCCCCTGCCTCTGTAGACCTGACCCAAGAGTGCTCTGGAAAGAATTTATCCTTAAATATTTTGTCTGAAGTCAGAGAGATCAGGAAAATTATTGAGATAATTTAGAAAAATTCTAAAATTTCTTCCTTTGGCTTTTGAGAAAAAAAGCTTTCTCTCAAACCAACACCTTTCTTCCCTAATAATATCCCTACTTTTTGATCTGTCACAAAAGCTTATTCAGATGGTCAGCTCACCATTTAAATTTGTCTGTATAGACAATGGGGAAAGGTCTTCAGTGACCTTGAATGGGACTTCACTTTGAAGCCAGGACCCAGGAGGGAAGAAGACCCTCTTTGTACCTCCCCAACCCTCTCTCACATCTTCCCTGCTCATGCTCACCCCTGTACAAGCTGGACCTTGTCAGCTTCATCATGTCATTTTAAAATCTCCCATTCTTTCTCAACCTTGGAAATGCCCTTTTCTGAATTTCAAGGCCAAGGCTACATTTGGAAAAGGCAGTGTCTTACTTTAGTATACCTAATGGATTTCCAACGATGTGTCTGAAAGTTAGTTGGATGTTTGAAAGTTGAACAATGGGTTTGCACGTTGTAAGGAAGAATTTGTTCTCAAGGAGCACAAGTAATATAATGATATCTCTAATTATGGTTTTTGACAGTGCCACCTCCCTCAGGCCTTGGCAGCCCTGTGGGTGGGTGAGAACAGGCACATGGGCTGGAGTGGGTGGCAACTGCCAGTTGCTCTGGGCTGGGAGAGTTGATCCAGGAATCTTATCTTCTAAGACTTAGCTTTCCTTCCCTCACGCCAGCCTGAAAGGGCACAGGCTAGAGTAAGGGGTCTGGTTCACACCTCCCTGCCAAGAATAACCACATGTGATTTCATGAAGTGGTGGACGTGGAGTTGGTGGGCATGTGTTTGGTGGGGCATTGGAGTGTATGGGGCTGGTCAAGGACACCCTAAGGGATGGTGGCCCTGTGTGAGCTGGCAAACTCTAGGTTCTGTAGTTCATGATTTCTGGAGTCCTCGGTGTCAGGGGGTGGCCCTTCAACTTAGCCATGTAGACTCATCGCTAGCACTGTGGGCAGGAGGTGCTGGGGGAGGAGATCCTTCTATTGTCTCAACTTGGACCTGACTTTCTTCTAGTAGCCGTGGCTGCCTGACATGAGATAGTTCTATCATTTTTTAAAACAATCTAAGAAAGACCGAATTTTGAGTATGAAAGTGTTGAAGATGTCAATGTTTAATATAGGCATACCTTGGAGAGACTGTGGGTTCAGTTCCAGACCATCACCATAAAGTGGGTATTGCAATAAAGTGAGTCGTAATCATTTTGCTGATGGAGAGTCTTACCTTCAATTTGTAAAAATTGCAACCTCCCCAAACAACAACAACAACAACAACAACAACAAAAGCAAAGCACAATAAAACAAGGAGAAAGCTGCTAGTTCTCTTAAAGACTGGACTCAGAATTGGCATAGCACCAATTCAGCCATAGTCCATTGGCCAAAGCAGTCATAGGGCATCCCAGAATCAAGGAGGATAGAAATCGATCCCACCTCCCAAGGAAAGGAGAGTCAAAGAAGTTGTGGCCATTTTTGATCCACCACAAGTGGGTCACATAAATGTAAACCATGTGGAAGTGAAGCAATAAAGAGTGTGTGAGAAGGAGAGATGTTCCTTTGTCTTTGCTTCCTAACTAGGAATCAAGGGAATGGGTTCATTGGGAGGACGAAGCTCACCTTTTTGATATGACCAGGAAAAGGAACTTCTGCTAAACCAGGGCAGTACTGAGGTTTGTGTCAGTTTTTGAGCTTTTTAGTCCAAAACAAAACTCTTGTTAAAAACGCTTAGGAACACTAATAGTAGGTGTGTTGGAAAAACATAAGTGGATAATGTCTGAAGGACACTTGGGAGATGATATTGGCAAGTTTCCAAAGGAAGAGTTGGGAATGTTTCTCATTTTCTCCACTGTATTACACAGCTGTGTCACTGGCTAAACAAGCAATGGATTATGCAGGTTTTGAAAACTTTTCCAGTTTTTCTTTTTATGCACAGGAGGGCAAAGAGAGAGAAATGTTTTTTTAGTCTAATTTAACTACATATAATTTCTTTTGTCTATAAGTTCAATGCAAGATTTGAGCAAAAGCCTCAGTAAAAAATGATAGCAATAGTGTGTTTCTCATTATTGTAGGTGTGATACAATACTGGCAGTGTCATGAGGTCCCCTTTCTGACACTCATTTAACTAATTAGTTTTGAAAACATAATATGTGCACCTAGTACAAATTTTAAGGGAACAAAGGACATAGAATAAACATTTCCCCCACATTCCTATCCTTAAGGTCCCTTTCTCAGAGGCTGTCACTTGTGCAATTGAGAGACTATATGTAGAAATGAAATGGAATTGTGGGATTGAGAGGTATGAACATTGTAATTTTGGTGTCAATTACCAAATGACCCTCTATAGAGGTTATAGTAGTTTACATTCCTCTGCCCCACTTTTGTTTTAGAGTCTAGGAATTGTCGGTGGAATTCATTGCAAGGAGGTCACAGGTGAAGAAAAAAGCTGTAAGATTGAACAGCAAATGATTGACATTTGTGTTTTTATATCAGCCTAATTTTATGAGACTTCTAAGTTTATGAAGTATTTTAGCAAAATAGACCAAGGGTCAGGCAGTCTTCTCTGCTAGGAGGCCTGTCACATGGAGGAATGAGAAGACTGGACATGGAGTGATAAGAATATTTCCAGTCTGATATCTCCAATGTGGGATCTTGATTAAGCCAATAATCCTTTCTTTCACCTTAGTTTTCTTATTTGTCAAATGAGTATTTGGAGTAAATGATCTCAGAAGACTCCTTGGATCCAAAATTATTTGATTCTATGAAACTCCCTTCACTTTTTATAATACAATAAAAACCCCTTTACTGTAACAGCTACATAATTTGCAAGACCTTGTGTAAAATAAATATGTAGGGCCCCTTATTCAAAAATTATTAAGATGGTCAAGATGGTCACAATGAAGTACTAAGCGAAGTGTGGGTCCTTTAAGCGCAGGGACCCTGTGCAACTGCACAGGTCATAAGCCTGTGAAACTGGAAGATTATTGCCTCCAAATTAAGGATTTATTTCTACATAAGTATTTGGTGGCAGTTTGGTATAGATATCTGCTTGAGACACCCACCATTCTTTCCTAAAGAAAGTTGCCGTTGTCCACAGCCCCTTGCTAAAAGAAGCTGCCCTAACCTGTACCTCGTGCAGTGATCCTGCTGATTGGACCCAAGGTAAGACCCTGACTGCGAGGCAGTCAGTTTCATAGACTGGTGAGTATTTGTAGGGTGGCCTGATAGAAAGGCCGCTGAACCAATGAGAGTTAAATAATTACAATTGTAAATACACTCTTTCTGGAATTTGAACTAGGAAATATGGAGAGGATCAGCCAGTTTGGTTGGGGCTTATAGGGGATGGTGAGAGTGAGTGTGGATAGGTAGAGAGGAAAGAAAGCCACACATATTACCTTGTAACTGAACAGTGAACCCTCATTACGTGAGGTATCCTGAGTGAAAATTATTTCTGTTCTTTATCACCAAAGAGCATAATTAACCCAGTGTTATGCTAGAGCATAGCTTCAGTCTATTAATGCTTAAGTCATCTAGGGAGTGTGGATTAAGAGCAATTAGGCGTATGGGAATAGGAAGTAACTCCAAAACCTCACCTTCTCCTTCACCTGCCAGCTACTGCATTGGAATCAGCTGGTGAGTAGCCCGTGTCGGCCAGGTGAGGGGTGATGTGAGCTCACTGAATGCTGTCCTTTTGCCTGTTTCATTTATTCATGGCTTAGCCAACTTTCTTACATATCCCTAGGACTGTTATTTTTTTTTTCTCTAACTTCTTCTAAGTTATTCTTGACATCTTGTTCTACTTCCACTGTAGTAGTCCTAGGAAAAATGTAGCTGTCAATTGTGCAAAAAAGACACGCATCTTCTTCATATATATCTTTTCCCTTCCATTGGACTGTGCTAATGGATCCCTGGAGTCTGCAGCAGGCTGAGGCAGGAACTGCACTAAATGACCTCTCTAGACCTTTTGCGTGTTAGCCGCACTAAGGAAAGGATTTCAATATAGTCATTTTCCCAACCTCTAAATAGAATGTCTATATATAATCATTTTATGCTTTTCCCGTTCCTTCACGGTTCAATAGAGGCTGAGTTTGTTGGTCTCCAGATGAATAGCCAACTAATTTGGTCAGGAATGTCATATAACTTATTATTGACAGTAATTTGCTTTCTAGGATGCATTAAAATCTGTGGTGTGTGGGCGCATTACTTATAACACGTACTGCACAGAGTGGCCTATTTAAATGAGGCATGCACAGAGCTGCACTATACCAAATGGACCCCGATTCTTAGGAATCACTGCATAGCCTGAACACCCTGGATAAACATGAGATAGGACTCAAAGGGCCTATCTTCCTCATGGGTGCCTTTTGGCAGGACACAGTTTAACTATGTTTAGGAGTAGACTGCGAAAATCAGTTATTCAGTTGGCATTAAATGTGGAGATAGGGTCATTTCTTCTTGCCTTTACATTAATGCACTGCCTCCAAGGTCCTGCCCCGAAAAGGCTCAAATCCTGGAGGTGGAAGGCCTTGAGTTCTCTGTTCTTTCTTGCCTGGGCCATCAGCCGTACTTGGCCACACCCAGCAGTTATTTCAGAGAGTAGCTGAGCATCGATGCAGGGACTGGCTTGAGCCTGTGGGCTGTCTGGGGTAATTGTTATGAGAATATGCTACAGCCATGGGTGGGCATCAGTTTTGTACATAGGAAAGGGAAAAATGAACCTTGTAATATTTCCAGGTTCAGATTTTGCTTTTAATTCTGGGAACCTAAACCTTTTGATATCTGTTTTTTCTTCATAAATGGAGATGCTAACCATTGATGTTATACTTAATGCTGAGACATAAAGCCCATATATATTGTTGTAATACATTTTGTTTACATAATATATATCTAGGTTTCCAAAAATAATAAAGATTTAAATTAGGTTTTCTTAGTAGAAGAGTTAATATTTGGGGAAATCTGACTGATTGAAAAGTAGCTGAGGAAGATCAATCTACATATCACCTGTCTGTCTATCTATCTACCTACCTACCTACCTACATTAAAAAAATTTATTAAGAGACTACAGTGTTAACAGAAAAGTGGGCGGGGTAGACCAGGAGGATATGATTTATTTGGCATTTAAAGCATTGTCGGTAAAATATCTTCTCCAGAGTTACCTGGTAATTGAAGATGTGAGGGAAAGAACTCTCGTGGATTAGAAGGTGATTATCCTGAGGAAATCCAGAGGGGAAATTAATAGTTTATTCCTGGGATGCAGAGGAATTAATGGCAGATTACCACAGTGATCTCTGCTAGAAGCAATTTGGTTTATTTTATCATTTCTATTTCCCATTTGGTTATGAGAACATGCTCATTAACTTACATATTGCACAGCCCACATGCTAAGTTCTGAAAGCAATGTCATTTAACTTACAGCCGAATATAGACCTGTCATTGAACACTACCCATTTATACAGAATCATGGTTTCCTTTGCAGAATCTTCAAGGAGAACAAAATAAATTGCATAAACAGAACATAGGGTCAATGTGTCCCCTGTTTCTATATGATGCTGCCATGACTTTGGAGTTGGTGAGTAATGCTGCTTCCTGCTTCTACAAGGCAAGGATGGCCGCCCATCGGAACCCACAGGCTCTATTGTGGACTAGGAGAGAGCATACAGTTTGTGGATTAAATGAAATGTTAGTGAACAGTATGGCCAGAAAGAATGAGGGACTTGGGCAATACAATGCAACATTTTCCTTAAAAATTTGTCCCACTCCCATTTATCCTGGTTGTAGAATGTTCAAACAATCTAAAAGAATATAGAACAAAAGGTAAACATCCCATCTTCTCACCCTCCTGAGTTTTACTCCCCTTCTGAGAGGTAACCAGTATTTGGTGTTTTCTTTATATGTAAACCTTTCATACCCAAATATATGTATGTATTCAAGTGTGTAGGTTTTTTAAAAAAAGTAAATGGGATGATATATATGAATCCGTTGTCTTGTCATTTAGCAATATGTCTTAGCATACATAGATCAACTGCATACTTTTAAATTGTAGTACAGTTCTTTAGGTGGACATTAGACTTCTTTACTATAAATAATACTGCAATGAATATCTTTGTTTTTAGCTTCTTTTTGCACAGGTGCAAACATTTCTCTAGAATAGCAGTCTACTGGTAGAATTTCTGGGTAGAACTGTATTTACAATATCAACAGATGTTGCCAAATTGCCTTCCTAAAAGAATACCGATTTTCATTCCCATCATCTGTGTATAAGGGTATCCATTTTTCTTATATCCTCGAAAACTCTAGATATTATCCACCTTACTAGTCTTTACCAATGTGATGGATAAAGAAGAATGACTTAGTTGTTTAAACTTTATATTTCCTACATTAGTAAAAGTGGAGCATTTTTCCTGTACTATTTGACAATTTGTATTTCTTCTGCTGTGAAACATCTGTTCTTGTCCATTGCACATTTTTTCTATCGTGTTGCTTGTTATTTTATTGACATACAGTCACTCCACGTGTATTTTCTGAATATTAATTACTTGGATTTTGTTATATTTCACATAGTTTATATACTTTGACATTCATCTTTTTTCTTCATCCACAATGTCTTATTTTGTCCAAAGTTTGTATAGTCAAATTTGTCAGGCCTTTCCTTTATGGCCTAATGATTTTATTCCTGTCCTAAGATTAAAAAATATTTTTTATAATACTTTGTAGTTTAAAAAATTATTTGGCCCTTTATTGATTCTGATACTTTTGTGTAATGTCTTATATAAGGAAACTTTTTTTTTCTTGGAACAAATTCTCATTCCAGGCATCCTTACCTCTGATCCATTCCACTTGTTTCTCTGTGACACCTTGGTATTAGGGACCCTCAGGACATCTGTAGAGAGATCCCCTGAAATTGTATGCATATTTTTTTGTGATGTGTATAGGTGCATTTTTTTCCTGTGGAGAGAGCCCAGAGTTTTCAAGTTTCATAAAAGGATGCATGGTCCAACAAAGGTTAAGAGGTGCTGTGTTATAGTCTCTCCTCTTCCTACCATCGGGAAGTCCCAGTGGGCAGCCTTGTTTCGGTGTCACTTCTCAAACTTCCTCTTCCAGTTTTTAAATTCTCATTTAGCATCAGTAGCATTTTCCAATTTATTCAACACATGTTAAGTGAGCAACTACTACATTGCACACAGGATCAGCAAAGCTCACTAAGACCTAGAAGCTGCCTTTAATTGGCTGATAGTCTGGTTGTGGGAGACAGACAAACAATTCTCAGTATATTAGAATACAGTATAAGTGTTAGCATAATGCAGTGCGTTGAGTGCTGTGAAAAGTTCGTAGGAGAAAGGAAAGTCCTAGCTTTTTTTTTTTTTTTTTTTTGTATGTGAGTCATTTCAGAAAGGTCATTCTGGCATCAGTTTGGAGAACAAAGAGAAAACAAAGAGACCAGTTAGGAAGCTGATCTGTTTCTATGGTGGACAAATGGGAGAAGTATCAGGGATTGAACTGAAATTGTGTCAGCAGAGGAAATGAGTGTGAAATGTTCTGGACATTCTGAGAAAGTAAAATAGATGGGAATTATTTGTTGTTAATATGGGGACTAGTAGAGAATGAGAAGTCAGGAATAATTTAGGTTTTGCTTTGGGTGACTGGTTGGTTGGTGGAGTCATTGCTGAACTAGGAGATGCAGACTGAGTAGCAGATTTAAAGGAAAAGTTGAATTTAGTTTGGTGCATTTGCAATACTGCATAATGATATAGAGGCAGTAATGAACATGCTCATCCTAACTGAGAGTACAGACAGAGCAAAGATCTGGAGAATGCTAATGTTTTAAGGGTTTATGGAGAAAGGAGAAGGTTATAAGGTTGAGAAAGGAGTGAGAAAATCAAGAGAAAATATCATAACAGAGGGGAGAATTTCAAGAAGGAGGGAGTGGTCAATAGGGAGAAATACTGCTGAGAAATCAGCTGAGATGAGGACAGAAAAGGGCCCACAGAGTAAGCAACCTGGAGATCAACCAGAGCACTTTCAGGGGAGCAATAGGACTAGATGCTGGTGGGAGACAAGCTGGTGGGAGGAAGGTGAGGTGGTTAAAGTAATACATGTAGATAGGTCTTGCCCAAAGCTTTGCTTGGATAGTTTGATGGTAACCGAAGTGGTATGTGGAAAAACTGCAGTTTATTTCCTATGGAGTCTTGTCGTAAGGCTATTGATGAAGCTCCATTGAAGTTAACCCCAGAGCTGATGAATTCAGTTATCTGGTAGGTGTGCTTTATTCTTGAAGGATTTGGTACCTGAATGCGATAGAGATTTTCTTTTACATACATTCAGGGTGTTAAATATTTAACCACTGAGGTGGCTTGGTCACTGACCAATGAAAATAGAAGCTATAACCTATCAGAACAGATGCTGACTCTAAACAACTGGTCGGGCTGTACTAATGACAGTGCTGCTCCTGTGGACCATCTGGCTATTTGTATGGCTGTCTTCCTCAGAAACATCTTTATCAAAGCGACTGATTCTCAAGATTGGATTAGCAGGACTTCTAGGCCCCAAAAGGACCAGATCACAGAAGTTATAACTAGCACTGCAATATGTATGCAAACTCTTCTGCTAAATTTGCTTGGAGGCCACATTTGTAACCAAGACCTTTGGGGGCAAAAGAAAATAGAAAAAAGAAAATAGAAAAACAAAAAGGAACACTGAAAAACTTTCTTTTTCTGTCCCCCCAAAAATAAGATTAACAGTAAGTGACAAAGTATGGAAGAAGAACAGAATGAATGTAATATATTCCAGGTTAAGAATTATAAGGATAAGAAGGATTTTCGTTTGATGTGGTAATTTCATTTTGAGCTATAGTTAGGGACAAAATGGATTTTTCTATAGGAGAGTACATGATGGGGACATCTGTTTCTGCTGATGTTCCCTCAATGACCAGTGCTAATGCTGGAATGAAGATGATAGGCACTTGTATTCTCTTGTACGTGTGTTCTTTGTTTTTATGATACAATGGGTATGCAGGGGCAGAGGCCTACAGCTTGAAAGAAATGTACTTCATCATTTTAGCTCAAGACTCCTCATTTTTTTTCCTTTGGTAAGTATATGATCTTGCATTATCCCAGGAAATAATTTTTCCAAATAGGAACTGAATCATATATATATTTTTTCTTTTGACAAATGCTGTATAGATAAACTTCTCAGCATAATTGGCTCTCTTTCAGAGATTTTCATGTGGAGTATTTATAGTGAAATGTAAGTCTGTCTGGTATATAAACAGAGTTAATTACAGCTATTATACTCACTTTTACACTTCGCAGTGATTGCTTAGAATGTCACGTCTTGATATACTTTTAAGAAAATTGGAATTTAAAAGTTCATTTTGAAAAGAAGGCAGAAAAAAATGATAGTTCTGTGGGATGGATAAAGTGCTTAATGTTCTTTTGGTGAGTAGAGTCAATAATATTACCTTTCTTGAATAAAGAGAAAGAAAAACTCTGTTTGTTTACCTGAGTTTTATGCTGTTGTCATTGTTCTTTTTTTTTTTTGTCGAAATCTTTTATTTTAGTTACGTGTTTCTAGATAAAATAAACCAGAAACAGGCTTGATTGGTGGCACCTCTTAGATAGGCTAGAAAAATGTTCTTATTAAGGAAGTATAAGGAAAGGAAAAAATATCCAGAATCAATATTTCTCTGTAGATATAATACTGTTATTTGGCAGTGTTTCTAACTCTCTTTTTTAGGTCACATCAATTTGAGGGATAGGCTTGGAAAACCAAGGTGAAGGTGACGGTTACAAATAAGTTCAACCTTGAGCACTTTTCAGACAGAATCATTGGAACCTCAACCTTTCTGTCCCTCTTCCACCTTCCAAGCTCAATCCCTATCTTTGCCCTGGTCCTGGTTCATGCACCTATCTTCCATGGAGACCATCAACTTCTTGAACATCTGTTTTGGTGTTGCCAGTGCTGATCTTTGTTTTTGAGCTCCACTGGGAGTTCTTGCCCACCGGCTTGGTGACTTTGTTGTATCTGCCTACCGATGCGTCTTATGGTGTTCTTTACCAATGTTACCGTTCTCTAAGTAAATAACATCCCAAAGTTTGTCTGGATCTTTCTGTCCTTCTCAAACTCTTTGTTTCAAGTGGATTTGGATAACTAGCCTCGAGGATTGGTTGAGGACATTTGAATGGCACCACACAGTGCTACAAAAATTTGCCTTTTTATCAGCACCAAACCAGTGACCCAGGAAGACATCCAGGTGCTTTAGTAGCCTCCTACTTCAGTAAGGGTTTTCTGTTTTCCCAAACACAGTTTGGGTAGAGCTGGGGCGGGGGGGGGGTAGGGCAGAGTTTTAGAGACTCTGCCAGTTGGTCCTCTTGGCAAAGAGACCCATAAATTCCTCAGTACAAAGACTCCCTGAGAATCGATTCTGTTATGATGTCGCTCAGGAGATGGTCATGCAAATGAAATCCTACTTCTGAAGACCTTTCGAAGCATTTAAAAAAGGGAAATTCTTCCACAAATATGCTGACCTGATATTTCACTTAAATATCTAGAGTCTTAATTAAAACAATATTTCAGCCATTTTCTGAAGAATGCTCTAGGGGTATCAATAGATCTCTCTATTTTTTTGCAAATGATAATGGGGTCATGGAAATTAGACTGTAGGGGAAGCCTGATCACATCTCTAGTTCTAGCACAATCCTGCCCTCATCCTAACCTTTTACTTTGCATCACCAGAATTTGCATTAAGCAGAAAATCCCAGGTGTGTAAGTTGTTTTTTTGCCTTGGCCTTTCTCAGTCAAGAGCATTTATTGAGAACCCACATGGCTGGTACCAGTACCATAAGATACCATGAGTGTCTGCTTTTAAAACCCTTGTAGTGTGGTTGACACTGTTGGGTCAGGTACAGGCAGGGGCATGGTCTCTTAAGACATCGGAGGCCATATGTTTTGTCAGTCCAAGAGGAGACGGAGACTTGCAAGATAGACTGTAGGGGTTTCACATTTCAGGAGGGAGATTATATAGTATAGTCTTTCAGAGCATGAACTTTTAGGTCAGATAGATTTGAGTTCAAATTTTGGCTCCACCATCCATTTTGCTATGTGCCCGCAGGCAAATTTCTTAACCTCTCTGTACCTTAGTTTCCTCTTCTGTAAAAGAGGAGTGATACTATAAGGCTTAGCACAGAGCCTGGAACATATTAAGTGCCTAATACACGATAGCCTTCATATTAAGTGGCCTGTTAACCTATTCTTGGAATCTCTTGTCCCAAGGAGGACCCAAAGGCATAGGTAACTGCAGAGATATTAAACATTTAGATTATACCAAGGAAGAGGTGTATTTTTTTTCCATTGAGGGCTGCTAACTCCTGACAGAAAGGATCAATTGAAGTCCTTATAAAAAAAAACTAATTTGCTTTTTTCCTCTCAGGGAAATATAAAATATTGAATTTACCTACTTTTAAGAACATGGAACATAGCACTTTTCTCAATAAATGCCTTGGATAGATTTCTAGAACTTTAAGGGACCTCAGAGACCATCCAGTATAATCTCTTTATTTAATAGATGAGACAGCTGAGGGCCCAAAATATAAATTGACTTTGTCATAATTACCTGCCTTCTCTGTGACAGATCACAGGAATAAAACCTTTACTTCTAATGCTTAGCATCTTCCCACTATATTTTGTGCCTAGTTGTTCAGTAAAACAATAGGAAAAGGAATAAAGAAAGAGAAAATTGAAAAGAGGGAGAGAGAAGGAAAAGGAGTTAGAAAGAGGGAGGGAGATACATATAGAAAGAGGAAGGTGCAGAGAGAGAACAAAAAAAGGAAGAAATAAGTGGTCATTTCCAACAGCTATACGGCTTCATGAAATGTACATCATGTTACATTAACCTTTTCTTTTTCTGTGGGGTTTGTTATTCTGAATGAATGAATGAATGAATGAATGATAGACCCTCATCACCAGTTGGGAATCTATGGCATGCTCCAGATGAGAGATATTAAGAATTTGGACTAGGGTGGCAGCAATAGAGATGGTTCCAGAGGTTGGATTTGGGATATATTTCAGATCTATATCATTGGATTGGATGTTGAGAGATAAGGGAATGGAAGAAAAAAGGGTGAATTCAAAGTTTTTAACTTGAGAAACTGGATGGTGATAACCATTTCCTGAGATGGGGTAAACCTTTGGACGTGTTATCTTTGATTGCTCAGGAAAAATTCTCAGTGTACAATTGGATATTTGGGTCGGGAACTTAGGAAAGAACAAGGCTGAAGATATAAATTTGGGAGTTGTCAGTGTAAAGATATTTATGGGACTAGATGAGATTACTAGAGATGGAATGAAAATAGAAAGAAGAATGCTGAGGTTTGAGTCTAGAGTACTCCATCTTTTGGAAGGCCAGCAGGTGACCCAGGAGTTATTAGTGGGGGAAATGCTGAAGATACGGGTGATTTGAGTTTTAGCCAGTAATTTAATAGAATCATTTATAAGGGAAGAATGGGGTATGAAGAATGTGGGCTGGATAGTAGTACAGTTAGGTGGGTTAGGACTGTGTGTACCGAAGTCGCGTTGAGCAACAGATTGGTGGGAGCTTGCAGAATCTGTAGGAGACTATCTCAGGTCTTGCCCCTGCCTCATGAACGTGGTTAAAAAACCTCTTGAGAAGCAAGAATATAAGTCAGATTTGCAGTGATACAAAGATGAAGAGATAGTTCCCACATCAGATTTGATGAGTAGGTTTTGGAAGACGTGACAAGCCAGAGTGGATGCTCTGTGTCTGTTGAGCTGATCCAAGCATGGGATGAGGAGGGCCTGGCCCAGAACAGCTGCTATGGGAGTAGAGGGTTGGATGATAGTGGTGTTTGACAAGGAAGAGTTGGCAGAATTTTGTGACTGAATGGATATAGGCGATGAAGGAGAGGAGGGAAGCGCAACTGATTCAAAGGTACTATGATCAGTTTATGTTTTTAGTGTAGGAAGGAAGAATAATTAAAAAAAAAAAAAACCCAACATGAGCTAGTAACCCACCTTTACCAGAATCATTAGGAACTCTGATTGTTTGTGAATGTATATAATTAGTTCTTTATATTGAAGGGATAATAAAATTTAGTAAAACTAATTATAGCAAATTGGCTCTTTCAACCTTAAAAGATTACTAATTAACCAATTAATGTTTCTGTTTGCATAAAAGCTGGTAGCTGAAGCCAAATGGTGTAAGATCAGTTCAGACTTCACTTTTTGATAGTTTGCCAGTTGAATATTGATATGACTTCATTTATTTATGAGGTTGCTCATAATTTGAATTGCCTAGTGAGGGCTTGAGTTATATTACAGAGCTATTTTCTCCTGCTTAACTAAAGGACATTAATCTTATTCTTCTGAAAGCAGTGATTTCTGGCCAACTGGAGATTTCTGTCCTTACTGAAGATGCTCGTAGTGATTGGAATGTGTGAGTGCCATGCCTGAATGGCCTGTGGCTTTCTCCACACCGCAGAGACTTTGCTAGGCTCCTGAATGATGTTCGCAAAGCAGGAGGCATGTTCAGTTTTCTCATGGGGAAATAAGCCCTTCTGAGCACTTATTTATATAAGCATTCATTTATATATAATTGTTTTTCTACCCTAGTTTGAACTCAGGCATGTTCTTGAAAAGAATGAATATTACTGTTTTAGAAACTCTCAATTTTTGACCTTTCCTGTACTCCCTATGAAATGACTTCAAGTTCGCAAGTTTTGCTGTATATGCCATTTTGTGCACTTTCTGCCTGATTTGCTTATGTAAGAATATCAGCCACTTAAACTGAGATAAGAGTTTCTACTTCCCCTTGCCAAGTCTGAACATGATGACATGTATTTCAATTAGTTCGATAAGTATTAGACTAGTAGGAATTTAGCACTAGAATAGAAATGAGATATTATCTAGTCTACTTCTTTCCTTTTATCAGGAGAAGGAATAGAAGTCTAAAGAGCTATGTTATTTGGTCAAGTTTATATACCTAACTCGTGTTCTCACTGTATCCTGTAAGGTGGCATGTGAGTTAGATTTGTCCCATTACTGGTGATGTTAACTTCGATCATTTGATAAAGGGGGTATCTGTCAGGTTTTTCCACTATAAAGCTATTCATAGTCCTCTTGTAATTAATAAGCATTTTGTGGGAATATACTTTGAGACTATGTTTATATTTATTTTCTCATCAAACTTTTACCAACTATTATCCATTGATGTTTTCTTGACTAAGTTAATTATTACTATGATGGGTATTAAATGGTGATTTTTAAAAAATTCTGTGATTTCTCTACAAAAATTAATTGGCATTTTACTATAAGGAAAAGTCCCCCCCCCAATTTGGAATTATATATTGCTTTGGACTCATGGGTTTCTTTTTTAGTCAATGGTCTATAATTGGCTTCTGTTACTACTTATTTTGATGTTCAGATTATCCCAGATGGGCCAGTAGGGGATGCTTCAGGCAGATTTCCATGTCCTTTTGACACATTTCCATATTTTATTTTTTTCATTTAATTTTTCAATTGTGGCAAAATACATGAAACCTAAAATTTATCATTTTAACTATTTTTAAGCGTGCCATTCACTGATGTTAAGTACATTCATGATATTGTGCAACTATCAATACTCTAGTTCCAGAAAATTTCCATCATCCCAAATGGAAACTGGTCCCGTTTAGTGTTAGGTCTCCATTCCCCTCTTTCTAGCCTCTGGCAACTGAAAACCTACTTTCTGTCTCAATGGACTTGGCTATTCTGGATATTTCATATAAACAAAATCATACAATATATAGTTTTTCATGTGTTGTTTCTTTCACTTGGCATAATGTCTTTAAGATTTATCTGGGTTGTAGCATGTATCAGAATTTCTTTGTTTATGGTTTAATAATATTTCATTGTATGAATATATGACATTTTGTTTATTCAGTCATCTGTTGATGGACATTTGGCTATTGTGAATAGTGCTACTGTGAAAATTCGTATGCAGTTTTTGTTTGAACACTTGTATTTAATTATTTTAGGTATATACCTACCAGTGGAATTGCTGGATCTTATGGTAATTCTATGTTTAACATGTTGAGGAACCTCCAAACTGTTTTCCACAGTGGCCGCACCATTCTACATTTCCACTGGCAGTATATGAGGGTTCCAGTGTCTTCACATCTTTGTCAACACTTATATACCCTTTTTAAAATTATAGCCATCCTAGTAAGTGAGTGCGAAGTGATATTGTGGTTTTGATTTGTATTTCCACAATGACTACTGATATTGAACACTTTTCATGTGCTTGTTGGTCATTTATATATTTTCTTTGAAGAAATGATGATTCAACCATCTATTTGTTTGTTTGTTTGTTTGTTTTTTTATTTATTTATTATCATTTCTTTCAGCCCATTTTTAAACCGGGTTGTTTGTCTTTTTGTTGTTGAGCTGTAGGAGTTCTTTCTATATTCTGGTAACAGATTCTTATCAGGTGTATGACTTGCTCATAACTTGTGCTGTTCTGCAAATTGTATTTTTGATCTTGACAGACACTTCCTTTGAATGCACAAAACATTTTAAATTTTGATAAAGTCCAGTTGATCTATTTTCTTTTGTTGCTGTGCTTTTGGTGTCCTATCTCAGAAACCATTGCCAAAGATTTACTCTTATGTTTTCTTCCAAGAGTTTTATAGTTTTAGCTCTCACTTTTAGGTTTTTGACTCATTTTGAGTTAAATTTTTTATATATGGTGTGAGGTTGAGGTCCAGCTTTATTCTTGTGCATGCAGACACCCAGGTCTCTTAGCACCATTTGGTGAAGAGACTGTTCCCACTCCCCATGCCCCATTATCTTTTAGGCACTTCTTTTCAGGCTTTAGAGTTTTATTCACATTCTTTGGTTTTATATTTCCATTTATTTTTTCTTACACAAAAGCCCTGTTTTCCATTTATATTAACATGTTTGCTTCCAAAATACCATACATATACATTTTAGTGAAATACATAGACAAAGTTTAAGATTTCTTTGCAGGTAGTTTTGACCTTTTTCTTTTTAGTATTTTTTTAAAGCTCTGTTGAGGTATAATTTACAAATGTATATATTTAGGTGTACAATGTTATGATTTATATATATGTATACATTGTGAAAGAGTACCACAATCAAGTTAATTAAAACATCTATCACCTCACATAGCTACCTTTGTTTTGGGGTGTGTGTGTGTGTGTGGTGTGAACACTTAAGATTTACTCTCTTAGCAAATTTAAAGTATGCAATACAGTATTATTACCTATAGTCATCATGTTGTACATTAGATCCTCAGAACTTATTCATTTTATACTGGAAGTTTGTACCCTTTGAACTGCATTTCTCCATTTCCTCCACCCTGTCCAGCCCCTGGCAAACACCATTCCGCTCTGTGAGTTTGACTTTTTAAGATTCCATATACAAGTGAGACCATACTATTTGTCTTTCTCTGTCTGACTCATTTCACTTAGCATAATTCCCTCAAGGTTTATCCATGTTTTCTCAAATGGCAGGATTATCATCTTTTTCTTAGCTGACTATATTTCATTTCATATACATCACATTTTCTTTATCCATTCGTCTATTGATGGACATTTAAGTTGTTTGCATATCTTGGCTATTGTGAATAGTGTTTCAGTGAACATGGGAGTGTAAATATCTCTCCAAGATACTGATTTTCTTTTCTTTGGATGTATATACACAGAAGTGGAATTGTTGGATCATATGGTAGTTCTATTTTTAACTTTTTAAAGCAACATCCATACTTTTTCAGTGGCTGTACCAGTTTACATTCTGATGAACTTGAGCACTTCTTAATTTCTAGACTAACACAGATATACTCCAGGCTTTCCCTGCCCTAGCCTGTGAAATACCCATTTCTCCAAGAAGCCCTGGTCCGTTTTAGTGAAGAATAGTATTTGGAAACCAAGATATAGGTACTAGTGTGCTTATTGTTTTTAGGGTGTTGATGCTCCTAAGTTCTTTCTCAGTGGACGGAGCTAAGGACGCATATACCCACCCACATTGAAAACCATGACTTAACACCAGTACTTCCAGTTCTAAACCATCATGGAGTTCACTCTAGTTTCCTCCCTTTATATGTAACTCCCTTAATATGTAATTCTCTTCTCTGACAGTAAAACCTGGCTTTTATTATTCTCAATATATTTACTTGTTATAACCAATCTTTCCACCACCTCTGTTCTTTCCCTGTGCTGCCCTGCTCCCAAGATGATGTCTTCACTTGACTTGGGCTTTGACATTTTGTGCTGGGCTACTACTGCCTGTCTCCCGGGTGGACACTCTCTTTTCTTGCTTCAGCTTGGACAACCATGCTGTACTGCACAGATGACCTCATTTTGCTCAAACTTCAACAACTATGCTTAGCTGCCCCTACTCCCTTCCCCATAGCTCTGTGATACCTACCTTGCCTGGCCCCACCTAATAGATTTTGAACGGAATTATTTATTTTTGTAATCCTAGAATTTTTCTCTATGTTCAGTGTACCTCTTGCAGATGTATATCTTTAATAATTATTTTAATGTCGTTGGCAGGTATATTAGCTGGCTATAAATTCTAGTTTAACAGTTTTTTCCTTTCTCTGTTCTTTAAAAAAGTAAACATTTTTTGTAGGGAATTATTTTTGATCTACAAAAAATTTGCAAAGATAATACAGTTTTCATATACTCCTCACCCATTTTCTCCCTTATGTTGTCTTCTGAACTTTTAAGATATTTCATTAACTTCTGACATGTGTTTACTAACTAGAAATCTGCTGTCAGTACAATTGTCACTTCATTTTAGATTCTTTGTCTTTTCTCTCAGATGGGTTTCTTTACTCTTGACTTCTATGGTTCCATGTTAGTGTGTACAAGTTTGGTTTTATTTTTATTTATTCTACTTAGTATTTGGATTGTTACTGATCTGATGATTCATCAGATTTTCTTTCCTTAATTCCGGAAAAATTACCAACGCATTTTTTTTTCAAGTAATGCTTCCCTATCATTCATTTTGGTTTATTCTTCTGGAATTCCTATTCATTAAAATGTTGGGCTCTTTCAGCCTATCTTCCATGTTTCATAATTGCTCATTTAAATCTATCTAGCTATCTTTCTATTTGTCTAGAAGGGAGAACAATACAGTTTTGTTTATTGTATTTTTAATTCAAATGTTATTTTTTCTTTTCTTAATTTCTAATTATTTTTAAATATCTACCTGTTTGTTTCATTGTTTACTTGTTGAAAATTTTTGTATTCTTTTCAACTGGAGGTTATGCTACATTGTTTCTTTCTCACTTTCTCTTTCTGCAAATGCTCAGTTTCTAATTTAAAGTCTTTGTTAAGCTGTTCTATAAAGTTAATTTTCCGGGCTCTTTCAGCCTATCTTCCATGTTTCATAATTGCTCATTTAAATCTATCTAGCTATCTTTCTATTTGTCTAGAAGGGAGAACAATACAGTTTTGTTTATTGTATTTTTAATTCAAATGTTATATTTTTCTTTTCTTAATTTCTAATTATTTTTAAATATCTATCTGTTTTGTTTCATTGTTTACTTGTTGAAAATTTTTGTATTCTTTTCAACTGGAGGTTATGCTACATTGTTTCTTTCTCACTTTCTCTTTCTGCAAATGCTCAGTTTCTAATTTAAAGTCTTTGTTAAGCTGTTCTATAAAGTTAATTTTCCAGAATGAATGCATGATTGTTAATTTTGTTGGTTTGCTTTCTTGGCAACCAATTATTGTTTTTGGAATATTGGTTTACCACTAACTTTACAAACAATTTTTTGTTTGTTTGTTTCTCTGTCTTTCTCCCATCTGTCAACATCTGCCTGTCTGTCCAGCATTTTTGTGGTTTCCTGCCCCACATCGTTTTTCAGATCCGCTCTGTATTCAGGCTTTCAGTCGCTGGTTGGGGTTCCTGCCCCATGGTAATGGTGGAGGTACCCAAGAACAAGTCAGATGGCCAGTCAGCCCTTTGACTCAGTTGTTGTTGGCAAGGCTTTGAGGTTGAAAGATATAGCTCATTTTCAACATGGGTAGTATTGTTCCCAATAAGGTGAAAACTGGTTCTTGGAGGGCAAAAAAATCTTAGATGTTACAGTGGCCCTTCAAAGCTCAACCCTACTCCTAAAAGTGTTATTCCTTAGTATTTAATTTCCCTCTTTAGAGAAAATGTAAATGAAAATTTTGACCTTAGGGGGATAATAATGAAAACAAAGTTGAGAAACATTGCTATAGTTCTAGGCAGAAGTTAGCTGTGTGTTGTTCAGCCTACTTTCTTGAGTAGTGAGCCTTTCCATCATCTATGGAGCTTTTTAAACTCCTGAAGAGCAGAGCTCCTGGCCAGCAAAGCTGCAGCCTCAGCTTGCCTCTCAGTTTTGCATTTCTGTTTCATGGAGATGCATATCTCGTTTTTGAATCCGGAACCTTTTTCTCCTTTTATATTTTATCACATATCACTATATATTTGGAGCATAAAATTTGGAGCATAATCAAAGCATGAACTCAGTATATCATTTTTACTGGAAGTCAGTATTTTTTAATTTACCAGCTACTATCTTAATGTTTTTAAAGTGTTTTTCTTAACTTACATAAGATTTACAATACTTATATAAGACATAATACAGGAATATCCAGTTGATGGATACAAATTGCATTTAGTCAGTTATCTGTGTTTTACTTTCTAGCTTAGCATTTTGAGGTTTCTGTATAATGTTGATCCTTTTTGGTTAGACCATCTTCTCTGGGAGATTCTGGGCTTTTGAGGTCCCACTGTTTTGCAGCTGGAAATTAATGACTGAATCACTCTAGGGTACCATTAATGTATTGATGATCTGCTCTTTGGTAACACTTGCAATTATACTCCAAAAGCCCTTCTTTCATCGTTGCAATCTGAGTGGCATGCCTCTTCAACCATTCATGTTCCATATGGCAATATAGCTTAGTGGTTAAAGGGATAAACCACGTAGTTTATTGGGACCTCTATCTCTGTCTCTTGGATTTAATACATTGGTTTTAGGAAGAGGCTCTCTCAGACTTTAGTAAAGTTTGCAGTGACTGACAAGACAATGGAATTATTTTTTTTTGAGCAGAGAAAATTATTTCACAAGATGTTTGGTTAATTTCATATATCCAAAATCATTTAGAAAAATATTAGAAAATACAGACAAGTGAAAATGAAAGAAAAGTCATTCACAATTCTGTCACCTATTTTAGTGCATATTCTTTTAGGCCCCAAGGTGCAACTATATGTTTATAAATAATATACTACTATAAAAGTGTTTATACTACAGCTGCCACTCTATAAAATACATATTTTTCTCATTCATATGAGGTGATTATATTACTGAGTCAAGAACTATGGAATACACATCATATTCTATTGTATCAATTACTTGTTTTAGACTGTTTAGATTCTTTCCAGTGTCTTGCTATTTTAAATATACAGAAGTGAACAAACTTATCCATATAATTTTGTTCATTTGTAAATGTTGGAGGTGGTAATCAAGCAAACATGACCACTGGTTGACTCATGAGCCAAACCCAGGCCATCTGAGGCTCCACACCCACTCCCTGTCCTTGGAATGTACATTGTGCCCACTTTTCCCACAGTGGGAGCTGTTTCTAAGGATGCAGCCTTGAGAGAGGAGAGTATTGTTGAGACCATCTAGACAGTGTATGTGACTAAACACAGTTAAGGCCTCTATCTATATTTTAAGATTCTGGTGGGCAGGTACTGAGGTCTACTTGTTTACGGCCTCTCCAGCCAAGCCTCAGAAGTAAATTCTCTTGCTTATTAAGCCTGCCACCTGCCAATCCGGAGTGGCCTGTCTCTTCCCTCAGTCTTTCCTTGCCTTCTGTGTACTGGGGTCAGTCTGTGAACCAACAGGAAGAATTCTAACAACAAAGTTCTAGAGACCCTTTGATAATCTTTAGCCAGAAGGAGATAGAAAGCTAAGGGAAGGGTTTTCTGACAGTACCCCGAGAAGAGCCACGCATGTCGTAGGACCTGGGTAAATGTTTTTAAATGCACACTGTGTAAGAGACAGCGCTAGGAGTTTGGGTAAGATGAAATGAAAGAACAAATAGCGCTGAAGGCTCTAAAGTGACAACTGGGAAACACAACTTTGTGTCCCCAAAGAAGGGTTTTGTGAAGCCTGACAACCTGAAAGTATGTTTTATAGCAACAGTTTTCCCTTTTATCTACGTTAGTCCTGAAACAAGATAAAATTTTATTTTATGATTTGAATGAGTTCAGAATACATATAACCGCTCTTCTGTCTGGAATCATCTTTATCTCCCTTCATTACATTAGCTCCAAATGAACTTTTCCAGTTTTCCATCGTGTACTTTGGTGGTCTCTTTTTTACCCTCTGATTGAGGTTATGGAACAGGGTTAAAGTGAGGAGGTAAATATTTGAAAATTTGGAGCAGCCAGTCAGCTAGGAAAGAAAAAATATAAAACCTTCCTCTTGCTCTTTTTAAAAAATTTTTTACTTTTTATTTTCATTTTTTGCCGCAGTCGTGTGGTCCTTTCAAGTCACCCACTCATTCCTTAAGGGGTCATTGAAGAGTTATTATTTTAAGTCTAGTTTAGGTATGAACTGAGATACTGTGAAAGATTCAACTTGTGAAACATCTGTTTTGAATGATCTACCCAGAACATAGTAAGAACCAGGAAGTGAACTGACAAGACTCAGAGCAGCGAAATAGGTAGCATCAAATCGATGAACCAAAGTGTGGGCATTTTACTCTTGGGAAAGGCCCTCAGACCCTACTGTTACTATACACTGAGACCAACAAGTTTTAATCAGTGGATTCTGAAAACCAGCATATTAGCAGCAATGGATTAGAAAAGTGAGTCAGGAAGCAGAAATAGTGACTTCTCCAAAGAGAAAGGAACCGAAAAACTA
This sequence comes from Eonycteris spelaea, assembly GCA_003508835.1. Lineage (NCBI taxonomy): Eukaryota > Metazoa > Chordata > Mammalia > Chiroptera > Pteropodidae > Eonycteris > Eonycteris spelaea. Next base: position 15,002,441 of record PUFA01000011.1, on the reverse strand, counting down.
AAACCTCAGAAGAGAGCAGCGTGGGGCTAATAAACTTTTGTGCAAAGAGTCTTATCCAAGCAACAGCTCCCACAAAGGCAGGCACTCACTGATATGCATGAGGATGAGTCATCAAGAAAATATTAAATTCAGTATAATCTATCTAAGAAAGCAGTGAGCATAGACTGTAATGAAGAAAGACTTACTTTCAAATCCACGAATGTCTTAAGTTTTGATGCTTAAAGAAATAGGACCTGCAGTCATCGAGGAAGTTTGGCTTTTCCCAGAGTATTCTGAATGGCAGAGGTGTTACCAGGTGATTGACATTGGTTCTTTTCCTCTGGTTTATAGAGCTTCAACCACTAAATGTTTGGTGAGATATGAGGATGTTGGTCACTTAATCAATGAAGTCATATGTGACTGGGTTGTGGAAAGGAGATGAAATGGAGAGTAGGGAAACATTGTAAACATTGCTTGAGTTTAAAGGAAAATGAAGAGATGTCTGAGGCTGGGCACAGAATGAGTGTCAAATGCATTTGTGTAGAACTGAAGGGAGCTTCTTTTAAGACTCTTACTCAGCGCTTTGACTGTCACACCTACAGCTGAACATGATGGAGGATAGTTGAGGGAGGAGAGGTAAAGTCAGCCTGGGGAGCATAGACAGGACCAGGCTCCGAGTTAAGGGTTCCTGAAGTCGAACCTGCTTGTGGTGCCCATGTGGCCTGTGTTGGGCGGTTTTGTGTGGCATTTTGATCTGGAGGTGCTCTCACCAGGTGAGAAGCCTGGATGGCCTCCCAGCCATGTTGCGTGGTCTGCCTCTGCCCTGTCCAGGGCTCTCAGTGGCATCTCAGCAGGCTGGCGAGGAGTGTCTTGTCATACCTGGCCCTTCTGGGCCACAGTGACTGTGTGAATGCAAAGCAAGAAGAGCCCTGAGGTTATTATTTTGATAAGTCTAGTCCCTATTCCACTAAAAACAAAACAAAACAATAGCAGAAAAAAACCCCAAAACAAAACAAACAAAACAAAAAAAAACCCAAACCAAAACAATACAAAAAAAAAAATCCAAAAAAACCTGAACTATTTAGGTTATCGATATAGATGGGTTCCTTCTTTTTTTTGAATCATCCATGGAGAATTATTTCATCGTAATTCACTGGCTTTAAGATAAGCACAGTCTTAGTTTTTAAAAGAGAGATTTGTAGAGTTTTAAAAGATGCAGATTTTACTGAAATTTCCACTATTAGTTGACAGTATTATTCCCTCTAAAGTCTTTGTTTTGAAAACTGCATAAAGATCACATAATCATTTAGTGTATAATTTAATACCATTATTTATTTACAAAGCTTCTTACTGGAAAAGTTTTAACTATTTTCGAGAGCCTTATGAGGAAACCAATATTGCTCTTATTTTATAGATAAAGAAAAATGAAGCCATAGGATTGAAATGATTTGCCCCAAGGATTACCAGAAAAGGAGTAAATGTTCTGAAAGAGAAGATAAAAGTTCTCTGTAGCTTCATCTCCCTTCCCAGAGATAACAAAAGTTGACATTTTGATATTTTCTCTAAGCTTTTTTTCTGCAAATGCAAAATATATCATTTTCTTATGTTATTCAGTAGTCTCTGAAAACATGATTTTTAATAGTTATGTAACGTTCCTTCATGCAGATGTCCCATTATTTATATGACCACTCTTCCCTTGTGGGTTATTTGGGTGCTTCCTATTTGCTCTTGTAAAGCATTTTGTGAGAAACATGTTTGTACACACGTCTTTATAGGCAGAGAGGCTTAATTTGTGCAGAGATTGTCTGAAAAACCTAGACAGGTAGAAAGCCACCACTGACAAGCATCTAGAAATCCCCAAAAATTTGCAAAAGACTCTTCTAAGAATGTAGAACAAAGATGGAAAAGACATAACTGTAAAGAGTTAACACTGATTACTACTTAGAATATACATGAGTACACACGAAAGATGACAGGACAATAAATCCCGAAGGCACGGAATGAACAGCAGCACGTGATGACATGCTGTGCAGAGAGTTGATACTCAAAAATGTTGATTACTTTGTTTTGGTTTGTAAGAGTGGAGAGTTTGGACCACTGAGGATGTAGAACTTGAATTGGGCCCCAGAGGACTGTTAATGTGGTGTGGATGTATAATAAATCATCTGGCTTCAACTACTAGCTCTGCTAATTACTAGCAGTAGGAACTTGGACTAGTTACTTTCCGTCTGTCATCTCAGTTTTCACATCTACAAAATGGGAATAATAATAACATCAATGTCACAGAGGATTAAATAAAATAATGACTGTGAGGTATTTTCTAATGTCATTAATTAGTATAGGTAGAAACCTTTCAGAAGAGTGCCTGGGCTTTTGATATCATTTCACGGTTGCTGTATAATGAGAATGAGACAATGTTCCACATAGAAAGTATCTTGCCTTCTAGTTTTTGAAACAGCAGAGCAAGAAGGAGTTTGGGGCAACAGTGAAATGTTCAAGAACTATTATGTTGCAAAGTGGTAGCAAACTCAAAAAAAATTACAGGAGTACGTCAAGTGCTGTATCTCATTCTTCTTTTGAAATGGTTTTACATCTAGAACATTTGCAGGTCAGTGCTCCAGGGAAACTGAATGGCCTGCTGGCAGCACAAAATGCTGGTTTCACAGTGGTCTTTGTCCTCCGGGGCTGGTGAGGAAATGTGCTTATTTATGCTTGTCCTAAGAGGATGCATGTTCTCCTAGATAGATGGAGGTTAGTGCCTCTTTCTTGTCTAGAATCAGATTGCATGAAATTCTTCATTCACTGTGCACAGAGAAACTGGAAGCATAAGTAGAATGGAAAAACAATCTTTCCTTCTTAAGGTCCCAAGGAAGAGAAAAATTTTCATTGTTAGGGGCAGTAAATGGAAGATGGAATTTGCCAGCATGGAACATGCTTAAGAGTATAAATGGGTTGGGTGGGCTAGAAAAATGGATTCCCATATTTTATTTGCGAAAAGTTTATACATAGAGAGAAGGTCCTGAGAGAGGGTAAGGGAGAACGGGCCTGACAGGTCCAGGAATCTTTGGGCTGGAGTGTGCTAGGACCAACATTCTGTGCCAGGAGCACAGAGGAGACGTTAGGCTAGAGCCAGGGAAGGCCATTATTGTGTGTATGAGTGTGCAACTGTGTGTGAGAAAATGTATACATGTATGAATCTGTGAGGTATATGTGAGTGTGTGAGAATGTATGAATGTGTGTGCAGGAGGTGAGAAAATGTATGTTTGTGAGTGTAGGAATGTATGCATGTGAATATGAGAATGTATGAGTGTTTGTGTGTAAGGGTATGTATGTTCAGGCAAAAGGAAGTCTCACGTTTTTACTACTAGTAAAGGGCTTCTCCAAACTTTTAAGTAAGTTTTTGGATTTTTAACTTACAGTACTCTCTGCTATCAGCTCTTGGGAGAAACTTTCTCTGGGGGAGCCACATAGCACAGTGTCAAATGCAGGAACTCTGAAATCAACCTGCCTGAAGTTTTGTCTGTGTAAACCTGGGCAAGTAATGTAACCTCTTTGTTCCTTATTTTCCTTGCCTCTAGAATGTGGCAGATAGGAATAGTTCCTACTTCATAAGAGTGATTGGGAGGGTGAAGTAACTGAGTTAATACATGTAGGGCATTTAACATAGCGCATGGCGTATACTAGATACTAAATAAAAGTTAACCGTTACTGAATGTTGAGTAAAGGAAAGCTTCATGCCCATTCAGGCTGTCATTTAAAAAACTACTTAAAGTTTTGGCTAGTTAAAGCAGTCACATCAAAGGTCAAACTACATAACAAAGTGAATTCCTTCTCACCTCTGTCCACCACTCCTATAGTTCTCATGCTCCTATAAACATGTAGCCAGTACACAGGAAATATTTTACTTTATGCATTTAGAAGCAAATACAAATATGTGTCCTCCTTTTCATGCAAATGATAGCATATGATATATATTGCTTCTGTAATTTTTCTTTTTAAACTTAAAGATATGGAGATTTTTTCATGTGGGTATAGAGTGAGCTTCCTCACCGTTTGTCCCCCCTGCCCCAACTCTTTAATTCCTCTCTCCCCCCACTTCCACCTCTGACCTATGGATGTTGCTGTTTCCGCTTGAGAGCTGGGTCTCTGAAGGCAGGGTGTCTCCTCCCACATGCTTGCAGCATGCACCAGGGCCTGGCGCAACTGGGGGGCCTGGCGCAACCGGGGGTGGGGGGAGGCCTGGCGCACCTGGGGTATGGTTCGTGGCTCCACCTGGGGCGTGAACCCAGGACCTTCTGCATGTAAAGCAGACGTGGTAACCACTACACTATGGTAACCACTACACTTTTTTTTTTAAAGCTATATTGTATTCCATTATTTGGATGTACAATAATTTATTTTCTCATCTGCTCTTGTTTGCAATCTCTTCCAAACTCTCTGATGTGATATCTTTACATCCTAAATACTGGGCAGAGCCCTCTGCATGAAACATTTCTAGAAGATTATCCATGTACTATGGCAGAGAGGGGAGAAGGTTCTTGTACCCTCTCTTTATCCTCTCTGTTTACTATATTGTGAACCTGTAGTCAGACCAACTGAGAGGGTTTTATGGGATTTGAGTTTTGTACTATCAACCGTCATTAATTCATACCCTTATCTGTTCCTCCTGTGGATAAAACCTTAGCTAATTGGTAATAACTTACACATTTACTACCTGAAAAGGAGGACGCAGCCCCTCAGGATTGGCTATGGTGCACAATCCAGAACAGGCCCTTTCCTAGCAGAGTGTTAACTTGCCAGTAGAGGGCTCTCTTCTTTTGGGAAAAATAAAAACGTCTCTGGGAAATATTTTAAAACTTCGTATCTATACACTGAGTGTGGTGTTTCTCTTCCTGTAGTTGATTGACGTGCCATTCCTCCGAATATTTAGGAATTGAATACTGCCGTTGTCAGTTTTTTTGGTGTGTTTATGGGGAGGAAGCATGCCCAGAATTCCATAGGGGTTTTAGGGCAAGGCCTGTGATCTGACCCAGACTGGAGAATTATAGCTTTTCCCTTCTTTAGGATGTGAGGCATCCTGGCCTTCTATATTTCAAGATTCAGAAAGCACACATTCCTATACCAGGGTACCTGGAATATGCTTGTGAGATCTGTTAACAGTGCCTTTAAGCCCTCTTTATAAAGCCCTGTTTATATAACCCCTGGTGGCTGCCCTTTGAGGCTGATGCTCTCAGCCAGTCAGGTAAAAATCCATTTTAGCATTTTGAGAGGAACAGAAAGGAGCCAACATTAATTTAGCATCTCCCGAGGTGGGTCTGGTGTGGTTAGGCCACTAGGCCCTATATTTCTTCATCCTTGCCTGGTGGATGTTATTCCTGCCCCCTGCTCCACCAAAGCAATTCAGGAAACTGGCTCAAGAAGATGAAGCATATTGCTCAGTGTCACACAGGTTGTCACTACAACTTAGGAGCCAGAAGTTCCTAGCTAGAACTGCATGGCTGGCCAGCATGGCTGCAGAGTCCATACTTCGTTTTCCAGCAGAACAGTTCCCTCACTACAGGGCACAAGTGGCTTAATCCTATCTGAGGAGGTCGAGGTCACTGACTCAGGCCTAGTGAAGACATTCCCCCTCTATTTCTGACTTTGGCCCAGTTTGAGAACCAACTTAAAATCATTTTTCTTTTTCAGGTAAAGGTAGGGTGATGACCGTGAAATTCTGTTTTCCTTTATTCCAGGCATACCCAAGCTAATATTGAACAAGCTCCAAGGAAATAGAAGACACAAGGGGTTTGCGAAACTGATCGTAGAGCTGATTTCCTGCAAAGTGGCCAAGTCCAAACCCCAAGTCATCAGGTGCAGGTGTCCACGGGGCACTGGACTCTTCTGTCCTCCAGCCAGAGGTTTTCCAGCTAGAGGGAATGGAAAGGCCTCAGGCTGGTGGGCTTTTCCCAGGCCAGTGCTGGCTTCTCAGTCTTATTTTGGTTTAAGAAGGAAGCAGCACAGAATGAAGAGAAAGGATGAGGCAAATGCTAGTCAGATGAACCCTACAGGTGCCTTTCACAGTGTCCCATGTAATTTTGCATAAGTAGGGAGCAGTCTAACGGGAGTGGATTAGTTATAGCTACAGTAGGTCACCTTTTGCTCTTTTTTAAACTCAAGAATGCTCACTACACTGCTTTTAAACTCAGTCTTATTAGATTACTTCACAGAATTTTGAGAAACTATTTTTCATATTACTTCATTTCCATTCACAATGCTTCACACCTGTCAAACATGTGCCAACAGTATTTATTTGTTCAAATCTCTAGAGTTACAATAAAATTCTAAAGGAAAAGGAATTTTCTTTTAAGGAATGGATGTTACAAAGGAGTTACTGCGGACCCATTTTCAAAACTTTAAGAATCTGCATTGATGTCCAGTGATTTTCAGACGAGCGTGTGTCAGATCATGTGGAAATCTCGTTAATACAAATTGCTGGGCCCCACCCCCAGAGTTTCTGATTCTTTAAGTCTGGAGTGGGCCTCACATTTTGCATTTTTAACAAGTTTCCTATGGGATGCTATGCTGCTGAGCATACTTTGAGACTTGCTGACCTAGCACTGTAAGGTGGAAAACTCAACGTAGTAGAAATATTATTGCTTTACCCCTATTCCCACTCTCCTGTATCTGGTAGGAGAAGACAGTGAAGGAGAAGCTTTGGATTCAGAGAATTGAGTTTGGAGTTTTTCCTCAAACACTTTTCTTTCTTTTTTTTCTTTTCCTCCAACACTTTCAATTATGTGATCTTGGCTAACTTATTTAAGTCTCAGCACTTCAGTTTTCTCATTTGAAAAACAAGAACAGTAACTTCTAGTCTACAGGTTTGTTATGAGGAGTGAGACAATTTATATATAACTAGTTTAGAGCATATTCTGTATTATATAGACAAATAGTGTATACACACCAAGTGGTAGCTGCTCTTTCTAAGAGTTTTTGCACATCTCTGACGAAGCTTATTAGGTTTACCAAAAATAGACCAAAATAAAAATAATTAAATATAAGGCTTGCTAACTTTAAATATGGGGGAAGTAGTATTTTTGTTTTTTAAGAAGCACTAAAATCCACATAAATGTGGTACAGCTCTGGCCTTACCAGCTGTTGTTATTACCGGAGGTCAGAGGAAAGCCCGAGGTCTCTGAGGTCATCAGGACTGAAGCGGTGGGGAAAAAGAAAAAAGATGACAAGGGCTGGTAGCTTAAAAAGTAAGATGCAAAACCTTCCCGGCTATAGGAATAGGCAAGGCTGTTTAAAATTTTTAAATTTGGTCTTGACGCTCCCACCCCTTGCAAAATTGCCTCCCTTTTTAGCCTGTCAGGGTAATGGAAATTCCCACTCCTTTGGTTTAAGGCAGGGTGTGTCTAGAATGCAAATTGTATTTTCTAGGAGTAATAGCACATCAATCCAACAATACTCGCTAACTCTCTCAGATTAAATTATATTGGATTAGCTAGGTGTTACCTTGGAAAATACAGTGCTTTGCCCTGAGAGAATAGGCACAGAAGAAGCTGATTGGGAGGAAAGATCTGGAGTCTGAGGCGAAGTGGGGACTTCGGGCAGCCAGTGGCACTGGGGGGCAGGAGAGAACTGCTGGTGACCGATGTAGCTGGTCGCTCCTTCTGCTGGAGAGAGTTCCGTCTGGACCTCCAATTCCCTGGAACCTTTAGGTCTTTCACAGTTTATTCTAAGGCTGTGTTTTGGAAATTACTGCTGCTACTTTTGTGGTGAAACTCAGGAGGATGGTTTTGACTGCAGAGTTCTCGGCAGCCTCAGGGATCTCACGTTGTCTCCCGGCCTCTCTCCCAAGCTTTTCTAGTTTGGAGAGCCACTCACCCTGAAAAAATGGAAAACCCAACTTGTTTGAGTCCAGCAAAGCAGTTGCTGCTTTGGGGCGGTTAGGCAGAGATAAACCAGTGAGTTTTTTCCCTTCTCCACTTCTAATGATGACTAAGTCACCTCGAGCAAACGTTATATAAGTCTTACCTAATTATCGTGGGAAATCCTGAGATGATGGAATGATAAGACTTACTGAAGAGCAAGCTATGACTTTGTTTCATTTTAATAGCTTGTGCTGACTGAGACTCTTAAAACAAATTCCACTGGATGTTTTTAGTGACATTTTCCTGGCTAACCTATCAGGTGAAATTAGAGCACAAGGCTTGCTTCTTGCTTTAACAGCAGCACATAGGCTTGCTTCATTTTATGAGAGAAGCACCATGCATCCCGCAGCCAACTGTAAAGCTGGAAGGCCAAAAATTTCACTCTGTAGCCCCTTTCAGGTCCTTGAGCTTTGCCGCAGGCTGGTTCTCTGTTAGGGGTTCTCTGTCCTTCCCCGCTTGTGGAAGCCTGGAGGCCTTCTATTTTGAATCTAAGTAAACAAAGGTCCACTTGCAATGCCCTTTGACAGAACAGTGCTGCCAGATGGGGTGATGGGACTGAAGGGCAGAGGCAGGGCCAAGTTCAGGTCTAGCTGGTCTGGTTTCAGACATTAGCCCTGTCCTTTCCTTGCTTTGCAAATGGGGAGAGCATGGAGGAGTTGTCATCACTGTGGCCAGTGTCGTCAGCCCATATCGGGTTTGTGTTTGGAAGGTGTTAGTGCTGTGGCCTGTGGAAAGGGCCCAGGGGAGAGGGAGATGGGAAAGAAGATATGCTGTGACTATTTAGGAAGCTAAGTGGCTTGGCATGGCCCTGCTAGGTTGTGTGCATATTATAAGAATACATTAATATAAAATATGGACATTCAAAAATAACAATAGAATAAGAGGGTTAGAGAAATTGAAGTCATTTAATAAATCCTGGCCATTTTCTAGAAATAACTTACCCAAACCCATATCTTTGTAGAGAAGCTCCATATTAGCTCTGGGAAGATGCTGATGAGTGGGGTTAGAGTTGGAGTTAGATCAGGCATCCTACAAGTTTCTTGCTAACTCCTAGGATTTTCTGAATTATTTCAGACTTGTAGGTGAAAATTCCTAAGCGCCTTTTGCAGGTAATTCTACAAATAATGTTGCTCACAATTGCTACTCTTCTTCCTTCGGAATGGCTCTCTTTGGGGCCTAGAGTCACTGCAGAAAGGAACGTGTATGGGCTTTCTCCGGCAAATCTTTCAGAGAAGCTGTAGGTGATTTGGTTGAAGTCTTCATGCACTATGACTGAATGGGACCCTTGCATGCTAGTAAGGGTCAGGCAGAATGTTATTGTCCTGATTTCTCTCCAGGAGCAATCTTCCTTACTTAAAGCAGAGTGGTTCCTAGTTTGTCAGAAGAAACATGTTATATAAGTCTGGCAGAAGGAAAAGCTCCCTGAAATGGCTTTCTATGTGCTTCTTTCATCAAAAGACTTATTTTTTACAGAGGCTGAATTCATGAGGATTGGGGAAAATAGGTTTTCAATGGGAATATTTTATTAAATGCAAAGAAGGGGATCACTCCAAATCCAAAAGCTTGTCTTTTAGATGAGGGTCCCCAAGCCCTGGGCTGTGGACTGATACCAGTCCATGGCCTGTTAGGAATCAGGCCGTACAGCAGGAGGTGAGTGGTTCGTGAGCTAGTGAAGCCTCATTTGTATTTGCAGCTGCTCCTAGCTCTAGCATCACTGCCTCAGTTCCACCTCAGATCATCAGGCATTAGATTCTCTGTTCCCATAGGAGCACCGGTCCCTGGTGCCAAAAAGGTTGGGGACCCCCGGTTTAGAACCCTTCTCAGAGACCATCTATCTTGACATCAAAACTTCTTTCAAATGCTGAAGAATAACAATAGCCATTCAGACTATTTTATGATAATTATTGAATCCTCAGAGGACCACTTTGAGGTGAATTTTATTGACTCTTTTGCAGATGAAGCTTAGAGAAATATCTTGTCCAATGGCCGCAGCAGAGAAGTAAGTGTTCCTTTCCACTCCCCCAGACCCCATTGATGTTCCTTTGGCTCTGACTATTCTTTCTCCCACCATCTCTGGCTCTTACCAGCATGAACCTGTTCCCTTAGGCAAACTTCTTGCTGGCTATGGTGATCCTCCCAGACGTCTGTGTTTTCAGACCTTGTACCTTCCTCTAGCTCCTGCAGAAGAAAAACAACTTTTCCCCAGTTGCTTTGTGAACTTTCCTGTCTGGGACTCAATTTCTCCATCTGTAAAAAGGGGGAAATTGCAAGGAACCATCTTGGCTGTTATCCTACTTCTCCTACCTCAGTCAGATGTGCCTACTCATCAGGCACTGTGAGCCCAGCCTCTGATCCACCTCCAGGGCAGGAAGTATATGTGGAGCCCAGTGTGGAGCCCAGGGCTCAGGAAGCCTTTGTTCCTTATTCTTAAACTTTTCCTTGATGTCTTATTGTAGCTGCCCCAAACTAATTGCTAGTATTCCTGGCCACAGCCCCCAGCCTTCTTTTGCTTAGTCCCTGAATCTCATCTTCTCCAATTAGCAGCTATATGATCTTGGGCAGATAATATCACTGTTTTGAGCCTCAGTTTTCACATCTGTAAAAAATGGGTTGATAATAACTATCTTGCATGGATTAGTTGTGGAGTAAACCAGTTATCTTATAGGAAAGCACCTGGCAAATAGTAGCCACTTGGTTCATTTTAGTTTCCGTCTTTCTTGATTTTGGCCTTAGAAACAGTAATCTTTTAAACAGCAGGTCAGTAATCTTTTAAACCTAGTCTACCCAGACACCTTAGCCTCTTCACATTTCTAGCTCCATGTACCCATGCATGTCCTCTCTCCACATGGCCTTGGTCCCAAACCCTCAATGCTGTTGAGCTACTGGTTTTGGTGGCCTGCCCCTTTTTTTACTAAACCTTTTTTTGCTTCTCTGTGTCTTCTAGGCTTACCTTTGTGCCATTTATCTATGCCTTGCTTGCTGCCACAGCCAGGTGTTGACTATAATGATACCTGCTCTACTTAACTCAGAGATTGTTGTGAGGATCAAAGGGGAGGATTTATGCAATGAAAATACTTTGAAAAGTATGATGGGATGCATTCACGTGCATGATGATGATGATGATGATGATGATGATGATGATGATACTCCTGGACTCTCTTCAGGTGACTAAAAATATCTGTGCAACCTGGACCTTCTCAGAATAATCTTATCTTTCTTGGACCTCCCCATATTGGCTGAGTAGTCTGACATTTTAAGCAACTTGCTGGTAGACAGCAGCGTTGGGGGTAGAGAATGCCTGGATAATGAATTATCTTCTTTAGGGTCCCAATGGGAAACTGGGTACCCTGGAAAGTGTTAATTGACCTCACTTGAGTGAATGCTTTAGACCCAGCAAGCATTTCATTTGCCCAGGCAGCCCATTGTGATGATGACATTAAATAATCATTATCATTACGTGGAAACCCTGTCACTTTGGGGATTTAGAATGTGTTTCTCAAGTTACATACACATAGGCAACCAAGATGCGCAGAATGTTCATCTAGAAGAAAGTATCTGGGAAGACAACATTTGTTTGTAATTGTCAGCATTTGGCAAAGGCAGGAAATGAAAGAATGAAATGAACCACAGCTTTGGATTCCTTCCAGTGTTTTTTCCAATTCCAGATCTTCAAGGTGAGGGCGGAAAGTCTTCCTGTCACAGACAGTGAGCTCTAGGGAAGGGAGTAGGAGCCTTCAACTCCTGCACCCCCTCTGTCTAGGAAGTCAATTCTAAGGGAGCTGCCTTTGGGGGAAAATCAAGAGCCCATTGGCCAATATTTATTTATAGTCTTATACCCTGTAAACTTGTCTTCTTTTTAAAAATTAAGAGCAAAAAATATTTTGGTTCTCATTTGTTTGCATCACCTCCAGGCGGTCGTATCTGTTTTCTTTATTTCTGTGCTGGTTTCTCAACATCTTTGGTCTGATGGAACTGGTTTCATTCCTAGGCTCTTCCTTATTATTTATGTTCTTATTATTGGTTAGTTCTTCTATGTTTGCAGTGTCCTTGACAATCTTTATTTATTTTTTAATTATTAACTCTTCTTTACAACAATGCAGGAAGGTAGATCAGCCTTACTGAATATTTATCCAACAAATTGTCCAACATTTTCTTTTGTTGGCTTTTGTTGGGATTGACTACAACCGTTTTTTTCTTTCTCAGAGTTACCCTTCTGCAGGAAGTGTATTTCATGTTTGTTCTTGTGAGGCTACGTGAGCCAGGGGCTTGTGTCATCTGCTTTCAATTCATGTTTGGTTTCTTCCTTCCCTGCTTGGCTTTCTCATCCTTCTCAGAATAATTGTTGCCTTCTTCTATTCATGCAAATGATGCTCAACTAATTCAAGGCAGGTTTCAGTAGAGGGCTTCTTTTTTTTTTTTTTTTTTTGCTTTCTTAACATTTAGGCACATTTAGGCAATTGGCAATTGGTTCTTCAGCACATGATTTAATACCAAATGATCAGTCACTGCTAATATTTCGTGGTTGTCATTGCTGTGGTTGGCTATATATTTGTTCTATGGTGAACCATTGGACTGTCTAGCAATGAAGAGAGATGTTTCACGGATGGCTGGAAATTTGTACTTTAACAAAAAAGGTCATCAATTCTGATTAATCGAGAAATGACCAAATCTTTCAAAACTTACCATCATCACCACTTCTGCCACCGCCATCTCTTCTACCACAATAGCTCACACCCTCAGTCTCACGTCACCATCAAAAATATTTTATTCTATTTCTATCTATGCACATATACCATGATATTCCTGATGTCTGGGAATTTATAAGTAAACAGAACTCCCCCAAATACCATTTTAAATTTTGAATACTTAACATGCCAGTTATCCTCCTCCTATCACTACACCTTTATATTTCTCTATTACACATATATTGTGTATTTATTGTTGACTTGTCTTTCTTACCCACTAGACTCTGGATTTCTTGAGGGCAGACACCATGTCTTATTCTTTATGCACTAAGTACTGTGCTAGGCACCAGGGAAACCTATTAAGGGATTAATAGAGGTTGAGTGAATATTAAAATGCTTTGATTAAATGAGAAGGTGCTTTCGTAAACTATTAAATGTTTTATAAACTTGTAAGGACTGTTCGAACAATTCTTTTTATTATAATTACATTTCATTACTTTGTCTATATAGCAATGAAGGTTAAATATGAATCCTGTGGACTGGACAAGAAGTACTTATCCACTTTATAGAGTGAGAATGATGGCAATTTGACTGAATTTGCAAGTGGTTAAAAAGATCAGCCACATTATTTTGACTAGTTTCTGATGTTGGGCCTTCTTGGTCACCTGTGGCAATTGAGAGAGCCCAGGAATTCATTTAAAAAAGTCTCTGCTGCACAGATAGGCATTTTTGAAAATGTCCTAAGTTGTACTTGGGTTCTAGATGTAGATGGTTCTGAAAAGCTATGAGTTGTTCTGTGTTGTACCGGATTTAAGCCAATGGAATAGGAGTTGCCAAAGCAATCAGTGTTGTTAGCAGTTTGAAAATGGCTCAATACTTCAGAAGTCTCCCCTCGTGGAACTTACCTTAGAGGCTGTGAAGAAGGGAGGAAAGTGGTTCCTCCATCCATTATCTTGTGGCATACTGCTTCAAAAAATGGACCTGCAGCTCAAACATTACAACTAGTGATTAAAAAAAACTTCTACTTTTGAGTCTGGCACATTTCAGGTATTTAATAAGCACTGAGTAAATGAATGAATTTAGCCTCCTTATCCTAGCTATCCGAAGTGTTCAACATTTGCATATAAAAAAGGCCCAGGAATGGCTTTATTGGCTTTTATCCAAGGGTACCCAGGGACCGGTCAGCAATAGCGGAAGAACTCTGAGTTTGGGCCAAGTTTACTTACAAGAAGCAGCTTTTAATAAAAGCTTGGTTCTCTTATCAAGATTCCTTCAACTCTTTCTGTAGCTCTGACAAACTCTTGAAAAGTAAATGTACTGTGGGCAGAAGCCGAATTGGAAAGCCACAGGGCCAGTCCCATTCCCAGCTGGACCACAAGATGTCCCAAATCAACGTTTGGTAGATTTTGGGGATGGATGTATAGAAGCATTAGATTTGTTGCTGGAGGTAAAAAATTAGTCTATTAGGATTTACTGTGTTAAATGAAATTGCCAGGAAGCACTATAGGATTCTGGCTTTTCATGAGTTACCCTTATTACTGGTAGCAAGCAGAACAGGATCTGGTAATTGTCTTAAATTAGTGCTTTAAAGGCCACAGAGACACTTTTTTTTTCCTTATTGCCTTCTTTTCTGTTCTTTATTTTTACCATTGATTTTGATTTCTTTCCCTCATACACTGATCTCTGGAACTGGCCATCAGAAGACTTTTGTGTCTGCTTAGTTCTTTGGGTACTGAAGATTTAGCTAATTGGGAATTGAATGAGGAAAGAATCAAGCAGAGAAATTCGTGCATGAAATGGATTTTTTGTTCTGAAGATTTGTTGCAAGCCGATATAAAGTGTCTTTCTCACTCAAAGCACCTCCAAGCACAAATCAATTAGTCACTGGCAAAGAAAGAGAAAGGCAAAATAAGCCATGTGGTGACAGCCAGAGATGCTGGCTGCTCACTGTCTCAGGCATGCTGTCCTTGATCATTAGATAACCACAGTGACACTTCAACCCCTGGCGACTGTTTCCATTACAATCAGAACTTCAGAGGGAGGGTATGGCTTTCAGAGTCTCACTCCATTTCATTAATAAACAAACACCCCCAAGGAGAGACTGGGGAAAAGGGAGAATGGCCATCTCTTTGAGACACAAAGCCAAGAAAAGGAAACAAAGAAATAAATCTTTTATTTGCTCACTTTGACTCCAGAACACTTATGTATTTTCTGGCACGTTCAGTCGTTGACTAATGTGGAACCCGAGTGTTTATTAGACAGACCAACTGAGCACCGCAAAAGAATCTTAATTTTAAGAGGATGAGACTCTTGACAAAGCCCTTCTAAGCCTACAAAATAGGTGCAACCTGCCTCCTGCTAGGTACTCAGCGGACAGAGTTTAGGACACATGCCTTAGGGGCCTTCGAAGTACAGAGTGAGGGTGGAATCTGAAGAACACCTAAAAATGTGTCCAACTGAGCTGTCAGAGGAATTCTCATCAGTCACTCTGCAGGAACAAATGGAGTTTCTGAAATGCACACATCATTTTAGGAGCATGCTTTGAACTTTGAGTTCCCAGCTTGTTGATAATAGGCAGAGAGGAGAGGTAGAGGTCACAGGGTGGGAGAACAGGGTGACCACTGCAGTAGGTTCGAAAGAGTAAAGGTGAACCCCATTCTTTATAAGATTTGGAGCTTTTCAGATTACTCAGCAAGCCAAGTGGTTGGAAAGAAAACTGCTTCTTATATAACAGCTGAGAGCTCTTATCTCATTCTTAGGAACAAGCTGGGGGGTAGGTGGCAACTATTTTGGTCTTCGGTTTCACAGTTGGCAGAGCTGAGGTACAGGGAAGGGAATTGGTCTGTCAGCCCACTTAGCCAGATGTGCATGCAAAGACAGTCCCTCGAATGCCCCTCAGCAGTTCTGCAGCACTTCCCCATCCTCCATCAATGCCATTTACAACCTCTGCTCAGGGCCCTTTGGAAGCCTCCTGAAGAGGGGAATTTACAGCATCATTGAGGTCACACACAGGCTTGGAGTTGGAAGACCTGAGCTTGAATTTCAGCTCTTACTTGCTCTGTGGCCTTGGGCAAGTTTGTTATTCTCTCTGTAGTCTCAATTTGTTTCTCTTTAAAATGAGAATGACAATAGCAGTAGCGCAGGCCATCGTGAGAATTAAAAGTGTTTGAATTCATTTAACCCAGTGCCTTGAATAACTCAGTGAATGTTAATTGGATCTGAATTTAAGGAAGAAATAAAATGAGCCCAAATTTTCCTTCTCTGACAAGCAGGCTCCCACTTACTCCAGCTCACTTATTTCCCCACACCTGTGATTCTCAAACCTTGGTTTCTGGACCAGGAGCGTCAGAGGCACCTAGTAACGTGCGAGAAATGCAGATTCCCAGGCCCCATCCTAGACTGAATTAGAACCTCTTAGTTGTGGGGAGGGAGGGCAGCAATCTATGTTTTAATAAACCTCCCAGGTAATTCTGATGCACACTCAAATTTGAGAACCACTGCTTTATATTAGCTTCATAATAGCAGGAACCAAGCATCTTTGGCAGCAACTGACAGAACATCATTGTAACGAGTTTGACAGCTTGAGCACAGGCATATGTTGGTGGTACCCCCATATCTGTCCTGTCTTTGTCCATTTGTTGAGTGAAGAGAAAATGCTATAGTCGACCATCCCTCTGAACTTTTAAGACATTCTGCCTTTTTTTTTTTTTTTTTGGTGCAGGGAGTGGAAGTGACAGAACATAGTGGGTCTGCATAAACACAGAGCTGGTAGAAGAAATTGTCACATACAATCCAAAACCCCCACGGTCCTTGTAATGTTGGAATCCACAGAGACAGAACACTCCTTGAAACAAAACACTAGGAGAGGTTCTGTGTTCTGCTAGATAAACTCTAGGAGAAGTTGCCGACCTTTACTGCTATTCAGAAGGATGTTTGGAGTGTTGGCAAGTATTGAAAGTACTTTGAACATTGAATATATGATGTAAAGTTTGGTTATTTTAGAGTTGTGAAGATCAGCCTTTCTCTTCCTCTTTCCAACGAGGGATAGGAAGTTGTGTCACTTGACTGACTCCTCATTTATTCCACATGACTTCTTCATTGTGGCTTCCAGAGAGCCTCTAAGTAAGAATGGCTACCGGGCCCTTCTCCCTCTGCGTCCTGCCCCTACTCCTTCACCTTTATTCCTTTCTACTCCCTACCCCCACTTTTCAGGGGCAAACATTGGTACAGTTGCCTTCGCAGCACCCAAAAGCACAAAATATTTAAATCCAAAGGTTTCTTATCACTTTTTAATTCAACACATTTTACAGGTGACAAAATTGAGGTACAGAGATGGAGTCTTCTGGCTCCAGGTCCAATACTCTTTAACCTGTTTGCTAACAGAAGTGTCTCCACACAGTCTGCGAGCTTAGTAGTCATTGGACGCAGCACGGAAAAGGGGAGTCATGGAGTTAGAAGCCCTTTCCCCCAGTTTTTCAGATATCATACCTGTTAAAAAGGTCAGTCTACATGTGGGTTGGTATAGTAATTTTCCCCTTTGTTTAAATAAGTGAGGAATGCGATGCTTGATTGGTCCATTTTTAATTGTAGGTACTAGGGAATGGGTGGAAGTCAAAACCAAATGAGTACCAAATAGTTTCTAATTTATCTTTTTGATGGAAGAGCTCATCACTGGCAAGCCATTAGCTTTTAATTGCTGCCAGAGTCATGCTGTTCAATTAAATGGGGAAGAGTGGGTGGAACCCAGTTCTCCATATCGTATCCGTAGCTTGAATTTCCAGGCCCAATGACTCTTTCCTCCCTGTAAGGTTGCTTTAAAATAGGAACAAAATGCGCCTTTTTGCCTTTGGCACTAGGACTATCAGGTGTTTGCTTAGTATTCCTTAAATTTTGCTTGGCGTTCTTCATGCTGACATTCTGAAATACCCAGGCAATAAATGAAGTTATTTTGTAGATATTCAGGATTTACTACATATAGTCAGTGAATAATTTTTCAGGGTAATGAGAGAAAACCTTGGCCTGGATAACTTCAAACCAGACAGATCATCAGAATAAACAAAGGTGTGTGTGTGTGTGTGTGTGTGTGTGTGTGTGTGTGTGTGTGTATTTCAGCATTATTTCCTTTTTGACCCCGTTAGTGAGACTCTGTGATAAGGACTCACATGAATATTTATTGTATTTCATCAAAATGATAGTAACGAACACTTATTTATTGACCACTTATTATGTACCAAGTACTTGTGCCTATAATATTTATTTCTCACAACTCTCTGTGGAAGAAATTTTATCCCCATTTTAAAGCCACAGTGAAGTTAAGTAATTTGTCACAGGTCACATGGGAAATAAGTGGGAAAGTCAGGATCGGTCCAGATTGTCTGAATTAATACTGTTTCACATGCTTTTTGAAAGCATAATCCTTTCCCAGTCTTCCACTGGCATCTAATCCTTGTGTAAATGACCAATTGTGGGTCAATTACATGAGGAAGAAGCTTGGGTGATGTGTCTGTGAAAGAGCCTAAATCCGAATGGTGAAAGGTAAGGGGAATAAGCACTTATGGGAATGAAAAAGAAAGGGATGTTTTTAGAAGGGATGGCTGAAAGAGTGGACAAAGTCAAGAGATTCTGGGGGTTAGCCTCTCTGAGAAAGTTCTAGGAGAACTACTTAAAACCTTGAACTACATTGGCTTTGACAATAAATGACACCCCCACCCTGTGCTGCCACCCTCCCTTCAGCCGTTCTCTACATAGCAGTGAGAACAACTGTCTTAAGCTGTCGACTGAAAAGTGTTGATGCCTGGCTTACTACCCTTCATCTAGGGATTATTGGTCCACGGCTCTTGCACCTAGCATAAAATTCAAAGCTTTTACCTTTGTCTACAAGGCTCTAGCCGGTGCCGTCAGTGCCCTGTTCACACCCCCTTGGGACGCACTGTATCTGTGTATCGGGCAGCTTGGTACTGCAATCACCTTCAACTCTCTGAGGTTTTCTGGTTGCTAGCTGGATCGGCAGGAAGCCCCTGGGAGTTAATGCCCTGGGAGCAGATCTCAACCAATGATGGACCAACACTGCTGGATAAATAACCCAACTCTCTGGGCAGTCAGGTGGAGGAACTCTGAGGTGTGTAGTGTACAGTCTTCCAGAGATCCCTCACGAGGCTGAGCCCTAGATGCCCACAGTGGTAAACTGCTCCCCAGTATATCCTGTCCTGCCTTCCTTCCCTTCCTGGCTCACTTCCTGGCTCCCTTACTGTGCTTTCAAATAAACTACTGGCATTCGAATCATTGCTCATCGTCTGATTCAGGGGAACCCAACGTAAGCCAAAGGTCTTGTTAGACTGTCCTCTGCCCACCTCTCCAACCTCATCTAGAGCTGTTCTACCCCACAAACTGTTTTCCAGCCACATTGCTGTTCTTTGTTTTCCAGGCCTTTTAGCTTCTTGGTGTGTGTTGTTCCTACACCTCCCAGAATCGACTTCCCATCAATTAGGACTTAGCTTTATTGTTCTCCTTTAAGAAGCTTTCCCTGATATCCCAGAAAGGTGCTGAGGTCCTGGAACAGGGCCTCAGGCTCTCTTGGCTTTGTCCACAAATGGCGTGAAATGCAGAACAGTGGGAGTGGTGGATGTGAAGGCCACATTCCACCTTCCCTCACTGCACCTTGTTTGATCTCCTGCCTTTTCCATATCCTTGTTTTTAGGTGTGGTGGTCTGGGCTCATTCACTGTGAGGTTTGGACTTTTCTTCACTTGATCTTAGCCAAATGCTGAGAAATGATGGTTTGTACTTTCCCTGAGCACTCCAGGGTTTATCTGTGGCACCAGGGTTAAGACAGAGGCTTAAAACAGGAGAGTGACGGCCAGCCTGAGGAGAGAGACTGAGGGGGCGGTGAGTATTCAGAAGGTCTGTCTGACACACATCAGAAAAGCCTTTGAAATTATGGACATGTCACCTGAATCTAATTCTCAGCAACTTTTGAGGGCCTGTTCATCAATAAATATCCTTAAAATCTTCTATTGACTTTTCCCACAAATCTCTGTAAGGGGGCAGTTCTTTCTTTTCTTAAAGTTGGCTTGGTTTTTCAAGTAAGAGAAATGAATAAATTATAGACTCTCTTGTATCTGTGCTTTCCATTTTATTACCAGATAGGCTAGTACCCAAAGGTACATTTTCATTGAACTGCTGCTTTTCCTTTCAAAGGAGCCCAGAGCATTCCTTCGAGTGAACTGAGAAGAGGCCGCCCCTCTAGGTGGAGGCTGCTCTGCCTATGCCTGGATGGCAGCCTCTGCTGCTCCTCCCGGTGTGTGGCCCATCCTGGACAGCTTAGGGGGGAACCTGAGTCTAGAGATGGGTTTTTGGTGGCCCCTCCACCAGCGGTTCTAGCTTCTGAGAAATGGTCTTTAGATTTAACGCCAATCCTAGGTACTGTATTTTGCCATTTCCCTCTCTTTGAGCTTGATTGGATCATGAAATATCAGCACTAGGAGCTCTTGAGAGCAAAGTGTCAGCCTCTCATTTTACCCAGGAGGAGACTGAGGCTTACAGCCATTTAACGACTTATTCAAAGCCACACTGCTGATGTGTGGCACATTTGAGATGAAAACAGGCTGAAAATCATGGGAACATTCTTTTAAGGTAGTAATTGTCTAAAAGGTTCTTGTAATTCTTAGGAAATTCAGCAAAGAGTCTGGAGGGCTATGAGGACATTTTAGGAAGCTGTGGCCCCAAGGGGAGGTCCCTTTGCAAATTTTCACTTTGAAAATTCACATTTCAATTTTAATTTTCTCAAAATTAAAGTCTTTGCCACTGAATGGTCTTTTTGCAGATGTTTCCAGAATTGTGGTGATTACTTTGAAACACAGCATGGTACAGATGTGAGGTAAGAATTGATATCGACCCTTAGATCTTATTTTAGATTAATACTGTTGAAGCCCTCAGCTTGCTGTCATTTGAACATTTTTCTTTCTTTCTCTTTCTTTCTCTTTCTTTCTTTCTTTCTTTCTTTCTTTCTTTCTTTCTTTCTTTCTTTCTTTCTTTCTTTCTTGTTAAGGCCTGAAATATGTCAACGACTAAGGAATTTCATTGAAAAAGAAAGAAAGAATGTTTTATCCTTTGGAATAAATTAATCCTCAGGAAGTGTGGTAAGGTGAGCATGGGTTTGGGAGTGTACGACCATTAATTATTAAGTAATAAAGAATGAATTCACCTTCTTTGGGCTCCAGTGAAATCGGGATTCGGATCCCTTCAACAACGGCACATCCCGCTGCCCACCATCTGCTGGTGCACGCTGCTGAAACATCGTCATTGCTGTTTCGTTTAGTTAATTATCAAATACTCACTGAGTTATTAACATTCTGTAATTTCAAGTGGAAGAGACTTTAAGTACTCCTATGCACCAATACCTCATCTGTAGAAATAAAATAAAAAGAATATGGCATCTCAAATGAATATGAAAATCACCTTTCATAGAAGATGGCAAATTATGTTTGTTGCATTGTTTCTGTAATGGGTCTGATACTCTGTGCTGAATAGTTTCATGCTGTTTCACCCAAGGCCCTTGAAGGCACTGGCATATCTTTCAGGGACAGCTGGTTAAGATAAAGCTGAGGTACATCCTGTTGCCATAGACTTGAATATTGCCAAATGGACTGCTGGGGTTTTTTTGTAGTAGTGCAGCATTTGAGAGTACTGGCCATGGAATTAAGCAGACCTGGGTTCACTTTCTTACCCTACTCTTTGACTTGGGTAAGGGATCTAACGTCTTTCAGTCTCAATTTCCTCATATAAAACAAAGTTAAAAATTCATCCTTATTGGGATCTATACATATAGTGCTTTAGGAACAAAATGTTCATTTTTTTTTTTTTTTCTAAAATGAAAGCTCTTTACCAAGAAGGGTGGGTCTGTTTAAAGGGAAGGCCCTTTTCCTGCTTAGAGCCTTGGACTTGGTTGTGAAAGTCTGGGAACAGGAGTTGGGGGATAGGAATGTCCTGGGAGAATTTCACTAGTTTTAGAAGAGGGAAAAGAATGGGGCAAGGAGGAGAAACAGGAGAAGAAAGGCGAGAGGAGCCAGCAAGAAGGAGGAAGGCGGGAAGGCAATGAGGCCAGTGGAATGGCAAGGTGATGGTGCAGATGGGCCAAAGGACATTTCAAGAACTGTGATGTTCCCTGATTGATTAAAATTGTATGTGTGTTTTGTGATGGTCTCCATTTTTCATGTTCTCAGCCAGTCTACTCACCTTCCTCAGCTCCTGGCCCAATCTTTGGTACAGTACGCCAAGTTCACTAATGTTTCATGGAAGTTAGGTTGTATGTTTATAACGTAAGTTGGCAGGGAGGCTGGGTTTTCTTTTTGGATCAGTGAAATGACACAGGTGCCCTGGAGGAAGAGATAATGAGCATGGAAGCCCTTGAAAATTTGCAGAAAGTTTGTGAGAACTTTGGATTTTCATAGGCTTTGGTGGTTCTATCAAAGCTGACCTAGATTTTGAGAGGGCTTTAACTGCTATCCGAATATCAGAAGGCAATATTTATTGAGCTTTAACTCTGAACCAGATCCTGATACATGAATATCGTATGCATTATCTCTTTCCATTCACTCAACAAATACTTATTGAAGGGCTAATTTAATTCTCACAACAAGTCAATTAAGTATTAGAGTACTATAAATAGGCTCATTTTATAGATGAAGAAACTGAGCTTGAGGGTGGTATGTAACTGGCTTAAGGTTCTCTAGCTAATATATCTATTTTAAACCCAGATCTTGAGATAAGGTAAATCTCATTTCAAACACAATGCTGTTAATTGATACCTTACCTCCCACCATTCTGTATTGCTTTATTCCATGAGGATTGAATAATGATTGCTGTTTAAAGATCCTGGCGCATAGTAGGTGATTTAAGTGACATTCCTTAGAAGAAGAGCCTGAGATACGAATTCTTGCTTAAGGGATTTATTGGGGAAGTGCTTCTAGGAGAAGGCATATGAGAGGAGAAAGAGTAGGGCAGGTGTAATGGTGAATTTTATGTGTCAACTTGAGTAGGCCACCGGGTGACCGGACATATAGCTAAACATTATTCCGGCTGTGTCTGTGAGGGTCTTTCTGGATCAGATTAACATTTGAATTGGTAACTGAGTTAAGCAGATTGCCCTCCCCAATGGGCATCACTCATTCATAGGGTCACCAGGAGTCAGAGCTGACTCAATGGCACATCGCACACAATAATAATATAGAGTTTTTAAATTATTAAAAATATAAAAGTAATAATGCTAATTTTGAAAAGTCCCAACAATATAGAAAGATATAGTTTGGACATTAGTCTTCCTTAGCCATTTCATGCTAGTCTCCTCTCTAAATGTAATCTCTATTATTAGCACTGAGTACCTTTCAGAGCTTTGATTCTCTATTTATATATACACTCATATACGCACATATACACACACACTCCAATTGGTTTAATGGGGTCTTAGCTCATACATTGACCTGGGACTTGTATTTTTTTCACTTAACCATTATATCTTAGAGATCTTCTCATGTAAGTACGTATAAGTCTTCCTCATTCTTCTTAATAGAGCTGCAAGTTTTGCTAGCACTATGTATCAAATGTGTTTAACTATTCTATTGATGGTGTTTAGGTTTCCCATTTTTTCTTTCACAATACAGTAATGAATTGGATAAAATATTGTGTTCTGCTCCTTACACTTAACTCTATGTTGCTACACAGTCATAATTATTTTGAAATTGCACCGTAATGATCTATCATGTTGATGTATCATCATGTATTTAATCATCTTCCTATTGCTGGCTGCACATGCAGCCAATGTCTCTGTCTCTGTCTGTCTCTCTTGCTAGCTATATATATATATATATATATATATATATATATATATATATGTATATTTTATATATATACATACATGCATGCACATATACACACACATACACATATATGTATATATATATATAAATTTTTTCCTTATTCTGAATTATTTTCTTACTCTCAAGAGTTGGATTGGTAAATTAGCTCTATAGAGTTAGGCCTCCTTTGTGTTATGCTAAGCAATCTGGTAGACAGCCTTTACATGGCAGAATGTTGTAAAGATATATAGATTGCATGAATTGCTATATTGGATTAATAATAAACACAGATAACTCTGCTATGAGGGGCAGTGCATCCTCAGGAAGTAGTCCTAAAGTCAATGAATGAGAGGTAGAACTCTCTCTCCAAGGCCTGTGCTGAATGATCACAAAGCGGCATTCTCATTACCAGGTGTGTGCTTTGGACATTTGCAGTTCACACGCGCATGTTCTTGTTGGTAGAAACCAAGAAACAAGTAAGTAAAGATGAGGAGATTTGAAATATTGGCATTTCTCAGAATCAATTCAATCATGTAGTAACAGTCCATGTGCTGAAAATTAGTAACTGTTTGTATAAAGGAGTAATTTATACAGATAGTCATAGAATAACTAGTGATTTTATACATTCAATAATAATAATATTAATATTGCATTATTAATTGTTACTATTAATATCAATAATATATACATATTATTAATATAAATTATATATTAATATATAACATTAATATATAACCATGTATTATTACATATAATTAATTATATACTAATTAATTATATATTAATTAATTATATGTAATATATGGTTATATATTAATATATAATTTATATTACAGTAATATATGGTTATATATTAATATATAATTTATATTACATTAATATATAATATATTTATATGTATTTATATGTATCATATGTTATATATTTATATGTATTATATTATATATTATATATTAATAATAATATAATGTAATATGATATATTAATATTAATATAGTTACAATCATAATTATTAATATTACTACAACTAAAATTTGAGTGCTTATTTTACTATGTTCCAGACACTGTTCTAAATGTTTTACTTAAATTTACTTAGCACACATTTAATTCCTACAGCAATTCTTTGAGGTGGGTCCTTTAGTGTTTCTGTCGCTTGACTACGATGCTCTACTGCCTCTTGATAAAGAATAATCTAATGTGTAATTACATATTTGGTTTTCAACAAAGCCATTCCTCAAGGGAACAAATACTAGATAAAATTAAGTTAAATTCAACATTATAGCTGAGATTCTACAAAGAAAGAGTCACTAGTTGAACTGCTTTGTAGACGATCTGTAGGACTCTGAGGCTGTCAACTTTGAGGAGTGGTCACAGAAGAAAATTTATGGGCTTTAAACTTAGTTTAGTTCTAAGGAAAGCCATGAAATTATTGATGTGGCAGCACATTCTTCAGAAGAGATAGTTAGATAGTGACAGATTTCTGATAAAGAGACCTAAAAGTTAAAAATACCAGTTCTGCATTTTGCGTACCTTGCGTGGGAGGGAGATTTCTGAAAGAGCAATATATTTCTTCATCACTTCATTATAGGTGGTTGCCCTGTATGGAAATGAGCAGGTAATGGTGGCTTGTTATGGCAAGAAAAACCATTGGGGGAGTAAGGGAGGGTAAGAAATGGGGGAACATGCCCATTAAAAATAATGTTGATACTCATTCCTTCTATGGTCATGGGAGGATTATTTTCTAGGAGTCATTTGAATCTGGAAAAGGGCAAGGCATTGCTATACTTTGAGAGATTTCAAAGAGCAAGGAAAAAAAAAAATATCAGCTCCATAGCCACTGGGTCCGAGGTGTGTATGCTGTCACATCTCATGTAGGCTTGAGATGTCATCCAGAAACATAGAAATTGATCTGATTAGGACCTCTTCTCCAATTGCAGTTTCTAGGTGCCCAAAGGAAGATTTATTTCTGACAGATGAGTGATAATATCTAAAGTCATTAGTAACGGTAGTCTAAAACTCTGAAACGCTTCTTGAAAGATAGAAATTGAATTAGATTCTCTCCCTTCTGTAGTTAGGGACTGATTTGGGCTGCTGATGGGCTGCTGACCCAGATATCCTTTGCTTCTCTTCCTATAACTATAACAACACTCCAGTTTCAACATGCCCAAACTATAACCAGGCTCCCAGGGAGTTTGCTACAAGAGAAAAATCCATCTACTTTTTGGTTATATGTGGTTCTATTATTACCACTACAACCACCACCACCAGATGTATCTGCCAGTCTGGGTTTTCTGCTAAATGCCTTGTGAAGATCTCATGTAATCTTTATATGCCCATGAATGAGGGAATAGCCGAAGCCAAAGGCCCCAGTGCAAGTGGGGAGTGAGTTTATACCTGGTGTCTGTGCTCATTGACTTGAAGGGAGCTGGCTCAGTGAGCTGTTAGAAAGAGCTACTTTTGGTTCCCTTCCAAAGTGCATCTTTTTGATTTTCCTAGGATTTATGTTAAAAATTCTAGCTGTTCACTAGGCATTCAAAATTATTTTTTAAGGATTGGGGTTTCGAACATCACAATTCCCATAAGCACATGTTCTTGAAGGACTTATAGCTCTCTCTGAGCATTTGAGGTATTAACAGAAGAGATTCTGGATATTCTCTTTCTGCTTTACTCGAAGACCATTTTCAATAGAGGCAGTTCTTGAGTTAAGAAAATCGCTTAGGGGTTGACTCTTCCACGATGGGACAGTTTATCTCAGCGTCATCTTATGTGTGTTCTGCAAAAAACTAGGCCTGTGAAATACTTAACAACAAAGAGGCTCATGAGCACATACATGTTGGAAGTATCTCAGTGCACAGACCTAGTTGTACAGGGAAATATCACATTTCCATATTTTCTGTGAATCAGCCTGATTGTAACTCTTATCTACCATTTCTCCAGATCGATGGGAAATTTCACCTGGGATGTACTTAGAGTTCCATCCTCTTCGTCCGAGCAGCCGTGTCAAGATTCTTTGGTTTTGCAGAGTGCCTAAGCTCTGGGGAGATGCTCACTTTCCCAACATGGGTGTCCTCTCAGGTCCCCCACTGTTGCTCTCCTGTGCTTGGGGTATGGGGTCTTGGGTGAAGTGGGAAACCCCACTGAAATACCTGACTCTGGGAGTTGGGAGGGAATAGGGAGCACGTATCCTTGCTCTGGGGACCCCCACATTTCTCTTTCCTTTAACCCTGTTTGATTTGAAAATAAAAATCAAGAAGCCCTGCCTCTCTCCTAAGGCAAGAAAGAGAAGAACCTCATTTTTCCTTTAATGGAAGAAGGGAAAAGAGAAAGGACAGGCAGAAAACATGAACTTGTATTTCACAAAATCATCCGACGTAAGTTGGGGAAACATTGCATATCTTGTTCTTGAGTCTCCAGTCTATATTAACATATCAAAGGGTCTGAGAAGTCCTGTAATATGAAAATGTGTTTACATGTATTTCAACCAGCGGCTCCAAAAATTTATTTGATTACTGAATCTATGAGATCCCACAGAGCCAAGTGTTCTGGAAGTGTTCTCTAAGAACTCTTTAGTAGCTCTGTGTGGGCACATTGCTCTCCATGCCTGGGAAGCCATAGAAATAGGTTCCGGTGTCTTTTCACAGAGGGACAACACTCATTTCTGTCCTGTGGAGCTCATCTCTTCTCAACCCTCTGCTATCCCCACTCTCACTGCCTTTCCAGTGTTCTAGAACGGTGCCTTTCAACATTCATAGAATGGTTATTCTTTCCTTAGGGCTTCTCACGGGCCTCTAAGTCACTGCAGTTTTTTTGTTAGGCATGGAGAACACAGCCAGATGCTTGACATAATCCATGCAAAGAGCCCAGCGGCACTAGGCACTTGAAATATATTCCTAGAATTCACATCCTGTCCATATATATGGATGTTTTAACCATATGGAGATATTAACCAAGTCTAGGGTAGTAACCAAGATCAGCAGATGAGAACCAGGATAGGCCTGACCGACCTGCACTAGCTGTAGCACTGCTGGACACAAGGCCTGTTGAGGCTCTTTCTTAGTATATCAGACTCATAGGACTTTTCATTATTCAATGAACTGAGAAGGGAGACAAGATCAGGTCACAAGAATAAGACAGAGATCACACTCTATTACTGTCTGTGTGTTCTAGTATATTCTTTTAAAGTGGACTGTGTATTTTAGTTCCTCTTCTACCTTTTGGGCTCTTTGCTTCTCTGCTGCCAAGGCTCCTAGTGACCTCTTTGCCCTGTCCTGGGTCTTGTTCTCTGCCACATTGCTTTGCCCCAGAATGATTTCTCACTTAGGATTTTCACCCCTATCAGAGTTCCCACTGCTGTTGTACCCTTAGCTAGGTAAAGGAAACCGAGCTGGATAAACAAAACCACCCAGAGATGTGCGATTCGAATGATTGAGGGCTCCCTTTGCACTCCCACGGTGCATGTCTCTCTAGTTAGGAGAATTTCAGGGAGAAATTTTAGGCAGGAGGCTTTTTTGGGAATCATGGCCCTTGACATTTTCTCCTAGCATGGGTCTGGCCTTAAGGGAGTGGTAAGAGAAAGTTGCAGTCACAGCCTTTGGAAAACTTGCTTCTGGCGCCCTTCAGTGCAGGGGGGAGGAGTTAGTCTTGCTTCTTTCCTTTTTGTTTATCTTCTTCTTTCACAAGCTTTTGGTCTGAAGTCTGAGGTTTGAGCTAATTTTGTTGACCTTTTTTTCCTCCACAGATGGTAGAAAACCCCACTCCCTAAAGGAAACTGACTGCAACTGTGAACCTCAGACATGTCAGGGTTGGGAGTCCCCAATAGATGGGGGTGAGCTCAGCTGTCAGCGTGGGGCTCCCGGGAAACACAAGGCAGTGGGAGGCTCTGATCACCAAGAAAAGCTTCCTCTGTGTTAGCTGATTAGGGGGTTTTAGCTGGGCTCACTTCTTACTCAGCTGACCCTAGAAGTCTTGGCTTAACTGTAGAGCTGTATCAATTACAGTGATTTACATGAATTATTTACCAATTATCCTTAATTACTAGGCTGCATATAATGATTATGTATATCGTCAAATGTGTGCCAGATCAATGTGGTTGTGAGATTTATTTGATTGCAATACTAATCGTTGTGCACATCTGCTTAGTCTTTGTGAGTTGCTCACGTAGTATGGACGTTTTCTCAGACCCTGAGGACAACAGAGGTTACATTGGAAACACTTGCTATTTTTACTGATGGGTTGAAGGAAGGGAGAAAGAAAGCAGTGATGATTAATATCTGCTCCCAAACCCAGTCAATCTAGATGATTAGTTTGGAAGGTATAGCAGACTCGTAGGACTTTTTGTGATTCATTAGAATACAAGTTTCTATCCTTAAGGGCAGGAACTTATGTCTTACTCATGTTTCTACCTTAGTCTCTATCATAGTACAAATTCAATAAACATTTGTTGAGTTGAATTGAACTGAATTTGAAATGGCACTAGGCTTTATTTCATGGTCAAAAATATTAAGGATCATTATCACAAAATAATATAATGAGACTGTTTCTTCCACTATCCTGAAGGTTCATAATATCATAGGATGAAAAGCAGTCATGGTGTGCCTGGAGTTCATTACATCACATTTCATGAGAAGGGGGGTTGAGCTTGTCAGCTGCTTAAATACACGTGACAATGAGACCATCATTAGTGCAAAAGCTATGTATAGATATTATCAAGTAACCCATGTTTGTTAAGTAAGTTGTTAGAAAAATTATCATATTATGAGAATGAATTTTCACATGGTATAAATTCAAACTGTACAATTTAAACTGTACAATAGTGAAAGGTGAATCTTGCTCCCACGCCAGGCCCTCTGTTCCACTCTCCAAAGGCAGATGCTGTCAGTAGTTTCTTTTGATTTCTTCTGGAAATCCTCTATGTATATATTTATAGTAGATTTGTTTGAAAATTAGGTAATTAGTAGTTAGGTAATATTTAAAACATACAAAAAAGTATGGAGAATAATGCCACTAACATGTATTCCCATCCTCCAATTTAATAAGTAAAGCCCAAAAGTATAAGTGCCCTTTATACTTTTACATCTTTACCCTTACTACTCCTGTCACTCAGGCATTTTAATGCCCCTTTCCGATTCCATCTCCCTCCAAGAGGTAACTGTTCTCGAAGTTTGGTTCCATGCTCACTTCTTACACTTCTGTGATACATTTATGTATCTTAAGTAATGTAAAGTAATGCTTTAAACAAAATGCTTGCTTCTAATCCTCATTCTGTTGTCACATGATTTTTTACTCAGTATTGTAAGTCATTCATATAGACATGGATAGCTATAGTTTATTCATTTTCATAGCTGTATGCTATTTCGTTATGTGAATATATTACAGTGTACACATTAATTCTCGTTTTGATGGATTATTTGATTATTTTCAGTTTTTTTCAACCACAAACAATACTGTAATGAGCAATCTGTATGTGTCACCTTATGTAAATATGTGAATTTCTCTAGGGTGTATACCTAGGAATGAAATTGCTCAGTCATGGGATAGGCATACTTAAAATTTTTCTAAATATTGTCACATTGTTCTCCAAAGTGATTTTATGTATCCTTTTAGAATTTATTTTTAAATAATAAAAAGGACTTGTCCTAGGGTGATATATGTATAATAGGCAATCAGTAGGTTTTAGAATTGTATTGATTTGTTAACATCCATTTGTTTCAAAAGGTGTGCTTCTAGTAAGAGGTAGGGCTGGGATTTGAACCTAGGACTTCTACTTCAAACCCTACGTACTTTCTTTTGCTTCATATTCTGTTTCCTTTTTTCTTGAAAGCATCCAGCCTCCTTGCATGTGTGTGCTTTTCAGGAACAGAAATTGGGGCCCCGATGAAAGTATAAGTTCATGTGTAGCTTGGTTTGTACGTTGCTTAGTGACTGTAGAGGAGAACCTAATTCCTTGGCTTCCTTTGTTTTATGCTGCATTGAAGCATTTCTTTTTCATTTCTTCTTCTTCCTCCTCTTTCTTCTAAAGCTTAACTACTTTTATTTTGGAGACTCAAGTAATATGTGTTCCCCATTCACGTCTTCCCATCCCATTCTCATTTTGCTTGCCAGGCTACCACCACCTTTTGGGTGGGTATTCTTCCACTTTCCTGTGGGGACATTTTTTGAGACTCTAATACTTTATTTCTAATTCAACTTTCACCTGCTAGTTTTAACATTCACTGGTGATTATTGCCTAAAACAGTTATTACTGTGGTGGTTGCCAATTAGTGAAGTATATATAATCTTATTTAAACCTCCAAATAACCTCAAGAAATATATTCTATTATTATCATTGTGAGTAGAGACAAAGCAGCGAAGGAATTAAGGAATTTGCAGCATTACTTGTTATCATCTAATTTCTGAATCCTGACTAGATATACAAACCCCCTGTCTCCAAACAAAACAAAACAAAACAAAAACCTCATTAGAATTATATTAATCCACAATTACAATGGGATAACTGGAAGTATTAAAATTAAAAGTTGTAGAAGGGATACTAAAGTCTCTTTCTGCATCTTTAAGATGCAGAATATGATTATGCACAATCATAAGAATATAATTGTCTGAAAATTTAAATACATATGAATTTTATTCTGTACCTTTAAAAAAATGCAGTATAATTCAGAATAAAATTTCCCCTACAACTTGTGCTTCATCTGAAAGAATTTATTTGCTGAAGTTGCCAAAAAAAAAAAAAATACAACTTTTCTTAAGAGGTGATCTGTGGCATAAAGGCCTGTAGGCAGCTTCTGGACCCAAGATCCAAACTAAAGAAAGCATAAGTTGATGTTTTATTCTAATAGGACCTGCAGGGGTCAACTTCTCCTGAAAAGGAAGGTTAAAATTTCACTGTGCATCAAGAGATGTGTTCTTGCCTCTAATCCTCATGTTTAAAAACATGTGTATTGGAGGAAAGAATGCTTCACATCCTTATCAAGTAGGGCATAACATAATTGGAAATTGGTTCGTGATTTATTGCACCTCCGGCGACACACTGAAGTGTGTTAGTAAAATTAACTTTTGGTATATACAGTAGCTGCTTGCGCAGCATGACTAAAGAAAGACCCTGTGAGTAGGAGAGGCTGCAGATGAATGAGGCCAGAAGTGGAAAGCTTCCACTGGTGCAGGCAGCACAAATGGTGGTTGTTAACATTTGCTAGCGTTTGCATTCGATCTTTGTGGCTAGTGGGAACACAGACTTAGAAGGCCCTGAAGGTCCTTCTCTCTTCCTTCCTCCGGCCACCTGGACCTATGAAAGTCCTTCTCACACAAGGGTCTCTTTGTCTGTTGTCAAGTCAGGGCTGCTACTGGTCGGCAAGCAGAGAAAGTCAAGCAGAAGTCCAAACTGCAGTTGCACAAGACCATATTGTTGCAGTCTCAGGCCTGTGTGGCATTTTGGCGAGTGGGACAATTTGAACACCCACAGGAGCTCGGGGTTGTGGACAGAGCCATGGATAGGGAAAATATTTGATAGCAGAGCCCTTTCTGGAAATTCCCATGTGGTGAACAAGGATGTGCAGTGTAATTTTGGTTTCATATGAAAATTCTTTGAAGCAGGCCCTATGACTATATCGGGTTCTCAGATCTTTCCCTTAATGAAATGGCCAAATGCAACACTGAAGCGTTAGGATTGCATTGCAGTAATATAAACCGAAAGGGGGCTAATTTACATTTGTGCCCACACTATTAATGTAAATTGGTTATTAGCTATTTATGCTAAAGAGCAGCCATATAAAACATAAAGGTAGTTTTATTAACTACATTTGACCTCTGAAATCTGCTGTGCATGGAGTTTACAATCAGTGAATTTTTTTCCCTCCATGCTGTATGGCATTTACTCTTCCTAATTAACATATTTATTAACAAATTACTGCCTCCTTTCTGCAATTTGCATTTTATAACACATCACTACAACGAAGTTAATAACACAGTCCCGTGCTCTGCTTTTGTGATTCTGTTGGAATGTTGCGTTAGCCTTTTTGTCTCCTCTTGCCTTCATTTCTCTTTAGGCAGGGGTAATTAAAGAAAAATGGCATTTACACACAGTGGTAATGCAGCAATAATGGGGATGTAAATGAGTTTTGGTCATCACATCTTTTTCTTGAGGCTATGGGCAGGTGACAGCAGGGATGTGGAGCGGGGTGGGGAAACCAGCCTTGCCCTCGACCCCATCTCTTGCTCACAGTTTTGGGGAACACTCCCACTTCTCATTTCTTCTCTGATCACTCTAGGCATGTCTAGGATGTAGAAACCCTAAGAGAGAACTCAAGAGCAAAAGGAATGTGGGAACAATTCTTGAAGTTGGAAAAAAAAAAAGGCTAGTATTTAAGTACACATTTGCTATAAAAAACTTCCAGAATTGAGTTTTTCAAACTTAACAATTCTGATGCGTGGGTATCAGGCATGAAAATTAAGTGAAACTTTGTAGGAGTGGGTCCCAGGAGATTCCAGTGTGCAGCCAGGGTTGAGAAGTGCTGCTCATAAGGCTTTCGAGACCAGGAAGTCTCAAATTTTTTAGTGTGACAGCATCTTTTTTGTTTATTTTTTATATCAGCTAACCGAAAGTATGTGAAGTTTTAAAAATTTATTCTTAGGATCAAAGTTAAATAAAATATATTTAGTTTTGAGAATATGGGGTGGAATTTAGTAGGAGGCTTTGAAATAATTGTAGTCCACATGTAAGAGTCATCACTGCTAGGGACTTGTCACTTATATATGAGCAAAAATCTTATTCTTTCACAAGTAGCTTCGCTTAAAATTCCGCCCTCAAAGCAGCATTCACAGTGG
The DNA here is from genome assembly GCA_003508835.1 of Eonycteris spelaea. Taxonomy (NCBI): domain Eukaryota; kingdom Metazoa; phylum Chordata; class Mammalia; order Chiroptera; family Pteropodidae; genus Eonycteris; species Eonycteris spelaea. Next base: position 14,969,190 of record PUFA01000011.1, on the reverse strand, counting down.
GGCTTTCCAACACCTTATGGGCCCAGGAGGATAGGCCGCTTTCAGCACACCTATCGGTTTCACCAGCTTGCCTCCTTTGAGTTCCCTTGTTGCCGTTTCTCTTGTTTGATGCCTATAACTCATTTCTTGCCTGTATCTTTAATGTTTCCTGGAAAACAGCTTGAAACACTGTAAAAATATAATGTACATAATCAGAGTCATTTAGAGAGATCTGATAGTTAAAAAGAGAGATGGCAGGGAGACAGTACTATGCATATGATATTAAGGAATCTTATTGGTGATAACTATGCTTTTTCTGACAGTTTTTCCTGAGGAATTTCTCATCCTTAATTTGCCACTGTTTTAGCCTGGGCTGAGAAACTGCTGTAGCAAATGGGCATCTCACACTACCTCTTTCTGACTCTATCACCCATGGTTTCTTCATCAGTGACTTCAGTCCCTCTGCTGAAAGATGAGTATGAAACGGACGCCCACAAAGAAGGCAGAATCCATTTATGGATTTCCAGTTTCTTATTTGTTTGTTCGTTTGTTTGCTTTTATCGTCACATGTTTTATTATAGGCATTATTCTTTTTTTTCTTTTTACCTTTTGACCCTTTTCACCATTTCTTTCCCCACCCCCTGCCCCAGCATCTGTAAACTTGTTTTTCTGTTTTCAGATTCCACATATAAGAGATATCATACAATGTTTATCTTTCTCTGTCTTATTTTACTTAGCATAATGCTCTCGAGGTCCATCTGTGTTGTTGCAAACAGCAAGATTTTATTCTTTTGTTTATGGCTGGATAGTATTCCATTGTGTGTGTGTGTGTGTGTGTGTGTGTGTGTGTGTGTGTGTGTGTGTGTTTCTCCCATTCCATATATTGCCTTTCATCTTGTCTGTGATTTCCTTTGCTGCGCAGAAGCTTTTTAGTATGATATAGTTCCACTGCTTATTTTCACCTTTGTTACTTTTGCTTTTGTTATCAGATTTAAAAAATGGCTAAGACCTATGTCAAGGAGCTTACTGCTTACATTTTATTCTAGGAGTTTTATGGTTTCAGTTCCTACATTCAAGTCTTTAATCCATTTTGAGTTTATTTTTCTATATGCTGTAAGATGGTAGTCCAGTTTCATTTTTTGCATGTGGCTGTCCAGTTTTCCCAACACCAAGTAATGAAGAGACTGTCCACAATGTGTGTTCTTGATTCTCGTCATAAATTAGGTGACCATATATACATGGGTTTATTTCTGGGCTTTATTCTGCCCCATTGATCTGTGTGTCTGTGATTATATCAGTACCATGCTATTTTAATTACTATAGCTTTGTAATACAGTTTGAAAACAGGGAGTGTGATACCTCTAGCTTGTTTTTCTTTAATCAAGATTGCTTTGACTATTCAGGTTTTTTTGTGGTTCCATACAAATTTTAGTCCTGCTTGTTCTATTTCTTTGAAAAAATGACATTGAAATCATGATAGGGATACATTTAACCTATAGGTTGCTCTTTGTATTATAGACACTTTAACAAGATTGATTCTTCCAATCCATGAGTACAGAGTATCTTTCTCTTTATTTATGTCTTCAATTTCTTTCATTAATGTCTTGTAGTTTTCAATAAATAGGTCTTTCACCTCCTTGGTTAAATTTATTCCTAGGTATTTATTCTTTTCAATTGATTGTAAAGGCAATTGTGTTCTTTATTTCTCTTCTGATAGTTCATTATTAGCATATAGAAGTGAAACATTTTTGTGTATTGTTTTTGTATCCTGCAACTTTCCCGAATTTGTTTATTAGTTCTAACAGTTTTTAGATGGAGTCTTTAGGGTTTTCTATATATAATATCATGTCATCTGCAAATAGTGGCAGTTTTACTTCTTTCTTTCCAGTTTGGATGACTTTTATTTCTTTCTTTTGCTTAATTGCTCTGGCTAGGACTTCCAACACTGTGTTGAATAGGAGTAGCAAGAGTAGGCATCCTTGTCCTGTTCCTTATGTTAGAGGAAAGTCTTTCAGCTTTTCACCATTGAATGTGATGTTAGCTATGGGCTTGTCATGTATGGTCCTTATTACATTGAGGCACATTCCCTCTATACCCATTTAGTTGAGAGTTTTTATCATAAATAGATGTTGAATTTTGTCAAATGCTTTTTTTGCATCTATTGAGATGATTACATGATATTTTTTATTGTACAAGTTCAGGCGTATCATGTTTTTTATCTTTCATTTTGTTAATGTGGTATATCATACTGATTGATTTGTAGATGTTGAACTGCCCTTGAATCCCTGGAATAAATCCCACTTGATCTTGGTGTACGATCCTTTTAATATATTACTGAATTCAGTTTGCTAATATTTTGTTGAGGATTTTTGAATCTATGTTCTTTAGGGATATTGGCCTATAATTTTCTTTTATTGTGGCATCCTTGACTGGTTTTGGTATCAGGATAATGCTGGCCTCATAAAATGAGTTTGGAAGAGTTCCCTCCTCTTCTCTTTTTTGGAAGAAGTTGAGAAGGGTTGGTATTAATTATGAATTTTACCAAACAGTCAAAGAAAATTACCCTGATCCCCAAACTAGTAATCAGTCTGTTTAGATTTCCTATTTTATCATGATTCGGTCTTGGTTGGTTGTGTGTTTCTAGGAATTTATCCATTTTTCTAGGCCATCCAATTTGTTGGCATATAATTGTTCCTTGGTTCTGAAAGCAGCTCCAGATGAGAAGTGCCAAACTTGTGTAATGGGTATGAATTGGCTCCATAACACCAGGTGCAATACAAAAGAGGCCTATCCCTTAGTATTTTTACAATCAAATTAGATACAGCTCATTGAATTTGTTTCTTAAGCGCCTATAGTATCTCCAGCCATTTGGAAGATACTGTTACTGCACTCCCTGTTCTTAGGGCCCAGCAGCCTGAAGCATGTGCTCTCTGTACATGAGTCTCCTCTTCTTCCTGCCGGGTGTGCTTAAGATGAGTTGGATCAGCATCAGGAAAGGACATCAGGACAGCCTAATTCATCAGGGTAAAATTTAGGTTCTCAAACTAGTGATAATTCCATAGAGCATTATTGTGTGTCTCCTAGCTCATATTTGGCTAAGAGTGGTACTCAGACTAAGGTCCACGTGTCCATCCATCTAGACATGCCCCAGTATACACAATAGCATTGATAAGCAATAACCTATATTAATTTAGCACTTCTGGGAAGGAAGCCAGATAATTTAATTTATTGTTTTTTAAAAACTTCCTTATTGAGGTATAATTGACATGTAAAAAGCTATTTACTATGTACAACTCAGTGAGTTTGGGGATAAGTAGATACCTATGAAAACATCACCCCCATCAATGCCATAAACATCCATCTCCTCCCAATGTTTTTTTCCATCTTTTTTATGATTATTAGTTTTTTTAGAGGGAAGAATGTTTAACATAAAAATCTATCCTCTTAGCAAATTTTAAGTATGCAATGTAGAATTGTTAGCTATGGACACTGTGTCTCCAGAACTTATTTTTGTTGCGTAACTGAAACTTTGAACCATTGCCTCCCCATGTCTCCCTATCCCAGCCCCTGGCAATCACCGTTCCACTCTCCGCTTCTATGAGTTTGACTATCTCAGATTATACATGTAAGTGAGATCATACAGGATTTGCCTTTCTGTGTCTGAGAAGCCAATTAATTTTAATCCTGTGTATCAAAGAAAAGCAAAATTACCCTAAAGCAGGTTTCTTAGCTTAGAATTAGTTCATAGGTCCCCTAAGGATCTGGCTGGGCTTTGATAAGTTTGTGAACCTACTGAAATTAAATTAAAAAATTTGAGCAAATTTTGGATAGAGGGTTTGGGGTATCTACTAGTTTCTAAAGGTGATTTGTGGTCTTAAATAGGTTAACTACTACTGATTTTGGAATTTACAATGATAAGAAATGTGCATTATATAGGTAGGGTGGGACCTTCCAGATAAACTTCTACATTTATAGCCACCATAGATGTGCTAAACTATAGAAAGCTGACTCCTCAGTTCTAAAGCCCTCTCTGACTCTTGTTCTTTTTGGTGTCAGGTTGCCCAGAAGAGGGACCCAAATGAAGCCAAATGAATGCAGGGGATACAGGGAACCAGTAGGAAGGCATTCACTTCCAAGGTTTGACTTGTCTCGGTCCGCAGCAGAACCAGACAACTGGAGTGAAGCCAAGGGGCTGGGTGTCATGTTGGAGCTGGAGAGGCAGTAGCCACAGGCATGTGATGACATTGGATCTATTTCCCTGTTGGTTCAGGTGAATCCTTAGTCCACTGATCTGGAAAATGGAAGCAGTGACTACTAGTTTCTTTATCCCTGTAAAATAATAAATTTAGGAGTTTCTTTGAGGAAATGGAGCCACATGGTGCTACATAAATTTCATTACTATTATTATCAACGCTCCTGTTTTAATTTGATTTAAAAATTTTATTGGTCCTAATCGTAGCAGTTATGAATGTTGATGTTATTTTCTGCCATTTCTGATTTCTATAAAGAATATAGATCTTTCTTCTTAATAATTGAAAATGACTTCTGCTTAATGGATTCATGCATTTATGTGGAATTTCAATATTTGACTTTGACGTTAAGGGTTAGTGCATATTATCAGCTCCTTTAAAATTATATTGTTTTTTAAATCCAGTAATGTCTGATCTGTATGATCTAATAGTCTGATGTTGTTCTTTATGCAGAAAAATTAGTCAATTTGGAATGCAAAAAAAGCTAAATAAACATTTTTATATGCAAAAATAAGAATAGTACTTAATGATATTTTGCTATTGGCTTTTGCTAAAGATTTTTTAAAAATCTAAAGTAATGTCAGATGGGGATCTTTATAGATAAAGATAAAAATCTTTATCTATAAAGGGTAAAGGATAAGAGTGTTTGTTTGACTTTGGAACAGGTACACTTCTAGGTCCTAAAGAGTTAAAACATATTTGGACTACCTTTATTAAACAGGCTGCTGTATTAGGAAGACTTATATAAATATGCAGGAAAGGCTTTGTGAGAGAATGACCTGCTGTACTCTATTTGTGTCATGGTCACCGTATGCATAAGCTAATTTTAAATATTAAAACTTCAATTATAAAAGACCCCTTCCCTGAAGGGCACGCCATGTGTGGAGGGGCAAGACCTGAAGGATGAGTCACAGGGCCAGATGACTGAGTGGGTGAAGGTGATAACTGGCCAGTGAGTGCATAGCATTATTTCTTAGGTTGTCCCTGTATTGTGGGAGGGAGAGAAACTCAGAACTGGGTTTGTTCCTCCGATTGTAATTTGGAACATAATACTTAGATGGAGTATGTATGCAGATGGCCCTCACATTTTGAGGGATAATAAGCTGCAGTTTTGACCTTGGGGCAGGAAAGTCCATGGAGAAGAACCCTAAATGAGTAATACGGGTGTACATTACTCTAAGTGGTCTGTGGTTCACGAGCAGTTACTGAAGGAAAAGAGATTTGGGCCTCAGCAAAGCACTTTCATACTTTCACTGAGATTCTTGGGGTCAGAATCCTTTATGTCTCTGACTGATCCTGTTTGTATTTTTTTTTTTCTCATTTTCTCTAGCTCCTTGGTTTTTTAGTAAATGTTGATTGAATCAAATCACTTACCTCAAGTGCACTAAAAGAAAGCAGCATAAGAGTGTTGGTTCTGGATTGGACTCAGAGAGGAATGGCTCACATGGATGATCCAGGTCAACTCGAACTTAATTCTGTCTGCTTCTTTAATTCCCCTTTGACGTGTGACATAACATATTTACATGTTCTGGGGATTTGGGCATGGATATCATTGGAAGGCTGTTCTGCCTACCAAAGATGGAAATATCCTATATAGTGCTGTCTAAAACAGGAGCCACTAGCCATATGCGGCTATTTGAATTTAATTAAAATAAATAAAATTAAATATTCAGTTCCTCAGTCACATTAGTGACAATTCAAGGGGTAAGTAGCCACAGGTGGTTGTTGGTTAGCATAATGGACAGTGCCCCTCTAGAGAGGTAGGAAGCAGATACTGTAGGGCCTGGTGCTTCTCAACCTCTTTCATTAAAGAACCCTTGAAAATAGATGAGCCTGCCTACCTGGTACCAGGAAATGTGGGAAAGCCCAATGAGACCTGATTCAGACACCAACTTTCTTTAGAAACTCTTGCTAATTTTTTTTTGTCCAATAATATATTCAAGTTTATTTTATTAACAAAGTATATATATACTTCCAAATCTTTAAGTCAAAACAGCATTCTAGAAAAGTCATATGTTTACTCCAGGACTCCCCGAGCCCATTGCCACATATTCCAATGCTAATACAGATACCAACAGGAGAAGCCCTAGTGTAGAAATTTTCTGGGCAGAGGAGGAATATGGTCAGATTCGAAGAGAGCCCCCAGGGAGCAAGAGGTGGGGGCTGGCTTTGACAGAAAGTAGACTAGAGGTAAGGAGACCAGCTAAGAGGATGATATATGTCCTTGTCCTCTTAACTCAGGTGACATTATGTGACTTGCTTTGGTTAATTAAACATGAGCCAAAGTGACACATGTCACTTGGGGCAGAAACTTTAAAAGACAGTTCCTGCTTCATGTGAGCTTTGTGATGCATTCTTCTTCAACATCTGAATAATGTTTCAGATGATGGCTGCTCCATCAACCTTGATTCCAGATTGAAGACAGTATGGAACAGAGCTGCAGTTGACTCATGATGGGCATATAGTGTGAGCAAGAAATTATATTTTTGTCAGCCACTCAGATTTTGGGTTATTTGCTACTACAGCAGAATTTAGTCCATCCTGATTAATACAGAGATGGTGCAAATACTTGGACAGAGGCCTTGGCTATATAAAATGTCAATTAAGAGATATGTTGCCTTAAAAATTGTTCCAGCTCATAGGTGATCTAAGCTTTATGCTTCATTTATGCTGTTTGCTTGTCTTTATACAATAACCATTCTCTTTTTGTATTTCAAGTTAAGTGTGTGTGTGTGTGTGTGTGTGTGTGTGTGTGTGTGTGTGTGTTTGACAAATTATATAGTGCGAGAATCATGTAATCAGAATATTCTCTTTTTGGATTTGGGTTGTAAAAACAGAGCATGGGAAGAACTTAATGGAGACACAAGATTTTTCTGTTAACTAGAATTGTTGGAAATTAAGGAGATGGCTTTGCATCTTTCAGATGACTTTCCTTCCTGGTTTATTCCATTGAGTTGTCATTGGTTTGAGATGCCCTTACAACTCCAAAACCAAAAATAGAAGCAATTTTGGTAGCTATTTTTATAAAGAGTTGAGCACTAAAAGCAAGTTAATGGTTGACTTGCATTTTTAAAAACTTTCCCTAATCGGTAATAAGTGATACTATCTGTTTCTCAGAGCAATAAATAATGGCACTATTATATTTGATAAATAAAATATATTATGTTCCAGAGGCTAAAATTGGAATGTATATCCCAAGTGTAATTGGCCTGCTGAAGTTGGAGATTTTAATAGTCAGAAGAGACTCAGAAGCAGCATGGAAAAAAAAAATGCTATGAATCACTCACAGTAATTATGTCATTTTTTTGGGTCCAACTTTGAGCAGTTTATATTATTGTTGCTTGACCTGTTTGTGTGCATAAATGAAGGCTTGGAAAGAAAGTAGAGTTATGGGCGGGGGAGGAGAACAAGTGTATTAAAATAGGTGTTGTGAGCCAGAGGGTTTATAATGACTGGACTGAGGGCCACTGTTCACTGGATGAGTTTGTGTTTTCTTTTTTTTTGTTTCCTCTTGTACAAAAATACCCTTTGTTGCTTTTTCTTGGCCAAAAGTATTAATCTTAAAAAATAGGGACGCCACAACCTGTGTGCTTTACATGGACCCTGAAGTGGTAGTGGTGAGGGGAAAATGGGGGCGAACATGGTTGATGTGTAACCTTATCAGGACTCAAAACCCTGCATGCTCTTTGTTTCTATTGACAAAATTCTTCCCTTCTCAAGGGGAAAAACTGTCAGGGAAGAAGATGTATTAGGTGTTATCTTTGTTCCTTCTTGACATTCTTAGGCTGTTTTTGGAAGGCGATAGGAAAACTTCTAGAGGAAAAGCTATGTATATTCAATTTAATAAACCATGTATTTTTGATGTGTGTTGTTATATAGCGATTCTGCCCTCAGCACCTAGAACAGAGTGAACATTTTTCCCCTAATGAGGGGGAGAATCTTATCAGTAGAAGCTTTTCTATGCAGCAAGCCAGAAAACTGCAAAATAGATTGGAAGTCTTTAAGTAGTTGGAGGTAGGTTAAATGTCTTAAAGATATGAATTATGTTTTTTTTTTTCAAAATAAGTTTAATTGAATTCTAATTATTATCTGTATAAGATATTTTGGGAACTTAAAAATAATTCCACAGTTGTCTTGAGTGAAAAAAATGGAGAATGGCCAAATTCTTTTAATAAAGAATCCTCATGAGAGAACACTTGTACTATTATGTATTAAAATGTGTTATACCACTTCACACCCATTAGGGTGGCTGTGATCAAGAAAGAAAACAAGTGTTGGTGAGAATGTGGAAGAATTAGAACCCTGTGCTTTACTGGTGGGAATGTCAAATGGTAGAGCTGCCGTGGCAAACAGTATGGCAGTTTCTCAAAAATTAAGCGCAGAACTACCATTTGATTCAGCAATTCTACTTTTGGATATTTACACAAAAGAATTTAAAGCAGGGACTTGAAAAGGTACCTGTACATCAGTGTTTACAGCAGCATTATTTACAATAGCCAAAAGGTGAAGGCAACTCAACTTTCCATCGACAGGTGAGTGGATAAACAAAATGTGGTATATACGTCAGATGGAAAGGAATGAGATGCTGATACATGCTGCAACATGGATGAACCTTGAGGACTTTATGCAAAATGAAATTAGCCAGACATTAAAAGACAAATATTTCACTTACCAGAAGTACCTAGAATAGTCAAATTCATAGAGGCGGAAAGAACAGTATTGCCAGGGGCTGGAGGGAGAGGGAGTGGGGTGTTACCGTTTAATGGTACAGAGTTTCAGTTGGGATGATGACAAAGTCCTGGAGACGGATGAGGGTTATGGCTTTACAACATTGTCATGTACTTAATGCCACTGAACTTGTATACTTAAAAATGGTTAAAATGGTGAATTTTATGGTGTTACGCAAATTTACTACAATAAAAAATACCTACAAACTGTATTGCAAAGTTACACTAGGTGAAGTAGCAGAGTAATTGCTCGAGATTGGTATTCAGATCAACATAATCACCTAGATAGTGAAGAAACTCTATTATGTTAATGAATTTAATATCTGATGTAAATAGCCATCATAAATAAATAGAAGAATTATTTAATAAATACTGGAATAGTTAGTGAACTATTTTGGTAATCTTGAATATACTAAATTTTATTATAGTCTAAAATACCAGATGCATCAAAGTGTTCAATTAAAAAATATACCCATGAGAATACTTGTCTAGTCTCAGGACGGGGAAAGACGTTCTATAAATAAAAAAAAAAATAGCATCACAAAGAAAAATTTGACAGGTTTCATGCATAAAAATACTTCTGCATCTGAAAACTATCATAAAAAAATCAAAGGCAAGTGATAATTAGAAAAAATATTCATAGAATAAAGGTTTACTAGCGTTATCCTATACATATTCATGCAAATAGAGACAGTTTGAAGAAGGAAATAAGGATTGATACTAACGTTCAACCTTGCTAGAAATCTAAGATTTGCAATTTTTTTTTGGCCTATGAACAAAGCTATTATTAAAGATAATTCTTAGTGTTGTAGAGACTCGGGGTAGGTGGGTACTCTCATTCACAGATGATAAGGGAACGATTTTGGACAGCCTTTCAGGAGAGCTATTGTAGGTCTTCGTTGTGATAAAAACTAAGCTTAAGCTAGTTTAAATTAAAAAAAAGGAATGTTTTTTGATTATGCAACCAAGCAGTTGAAGGAATGGAAGTGGCTTTACGCAGAGTTGGATCCAGTAGTTCAAATAATTCATTCTCTGTCGCTACCTCTCTGTCTCTCATTTGCTTGCCTCTAGATGGCTATATTCTCAGGTGCTTGCTCTACATGGTAAGGAGATAGCTGCTGGCAGACTCAAGTTAATGCTATTGTTACTGCTTGCCATCTTAGAGAAAGGAAGAGAGTGAGAGCCAACACTTAAAAAAAACCCCAAAACAGCTTTATTAAGATATAATTTGTACCATCCCAATTCACCCATTTAAGTCATACAATTAAATGATTTTTAGCGTGTTTATATTTGTGCAACCATCACCACAATTCGTTGAGAGCATTTTCATTACCACCAAAAGAACCTCATACCAATCAGCTGTACTCCTCATCCTCCTACCCCCCAACACCTCAGCCCTAGGCAACCACTACTCTATTTTCTGTCTCTGTAGATTTGCATGTGCATGAGCATCTTTTCAAGTATCTCCAGCGAAAGTCCTGAGGAAACTCCAGTTAGCTGGCTTGAGTTAAGTGTCCATCCCTGAACCACTTAGTACTGGGTCAAGGGGATGTCGTCCTCTTACTGGCCGGCCCAGGTCACCATCTCATCTCTGGGTCAGGGAGCTAGACCAGCCCCATTTCGGTCACATGTTCTGGGCAAGATTACTATGAAAGGGGAAGGAGTTCTTCAAAGGCAGGAGAGCTGGGAAGGCAGATGTGTGTTCACATGCAGGGCAAATTGGCAGTACGTACCCAAAGTCTTTAAAACATAAATATCTCAGAGCTCAGCAACTCCAATTTTGGGACTTTATCAAAAAGGAAGTTTCAGAAGCAAACTTTCACTCCTCCTCTGCCCATGGTGATGGGGTAAGGATATGAGGAGGCAGAGAAGAGCAGCCCCCCTGTTGGTGCAGAAGGGAGCACACGGCTCTTGGTGAATGAATCAAAGTGGAGCCTCTGGACTTCAGCTTCCCCTAAGGGCACCGGGAGGCGGGATGGCAACACCTCAGCCACAGGGTGAGTGATATTCTCCAGCTGAACTACTGCAGTGTTCGCCCCAAGGAAGCAGGTTTTTCATCAGCACCCGGTGCGGTGGTGTGTGATGCTTTAAATCCTATCCCAGACACTTGGGACTTGGGCAGTGTTGGAGTCCTGTCCTGAGCAGGTCAGGAAACAGGTGAGATCATTTCAGTCAGATGTAATCAGATGTAACAGTGCAGGTGTCAGGGAGCAGCATTGCCTCGGCCTTGTCCGTGCCTGTTATCTCTTCCCTATTAAACTTGCCAGGCCTGGAGTCCGGGGCATTGGCGTTCTCTTGAGTCAAAAGAACCACTGTGCTGTGGCAGATCTTGCAGGAAGATTTCCATGTAGCCTGAAAGACTGTCTATAACTGCATATATCGGTTTTTGTTTTTTTTTTAAGGCAATCAGAAGGTGGGTACTTTTGTTTAGATGGTGCCTGCTGCTTTGTGAGTGACGGAAGGGTCAAGGAGAGGGAGAGGGACTGACTAAAGGTGAAATTAGTGTCTGCAAATTTAAAGGCTAATTTGAGGGCATTAAAGAAGCAAATAGAGTCTGTAAGTAAACAAAGAACTATCACAGATAGCATCAGGCCAGTCTGTGTTTTTATACTATCAGTTTGAATTAAGTTGTTAATTGTTAGAGGTTGGGGCCTCAATGGGATTTCAGGAATTGATATAAAAGTTGAAGATTACTTTGGATCCCCAGGGTGTCCCATCTGCTCAGATTCAAGCGGGAAGGTTGTCTGTTACCATTCAAGTGGTCAGCACCCCAGAGCCCAGTGATGACCTCACAGCAGGAGTTTTAGGTGTTCAGCCCTGCTGTACCTCTCTACACCCTGGCTGCCAGGCGGCCCTCAAAAGCTGTGAAATGCCAAGGCTGGGAGCTGGCATTTCTAGGAGCCAGGATCAACCCTGGCTTGGCCGCATAATTTGACTTTGTTCTAGGCAGGAACTAGGAAGTTTTCTTCATGTGATTCCAGACAGAATTGGAATATTCCATTCAGGTACATTGAGAAATCAAATTAAGGCTGGAGTTATAAACACTAGGGATGGTAAGAGTGAGATGTTGAAGAAAGAACAGAATTGGATTGGCGTAGAGAACGGTGTGGGTGTGGTGGGGAGCAAGCCTTTCTTTAGAGTCTTACCATTTCGTGATTTAATCTTGGGGAGAGAACTGGTTTTTAACCACATTTAAGATCTGGTGGGTGATGGAGTGGAAGATGTCGGAGAGCAAGGTGTTTTTGCCCAGCTGTTTGGCGGGCTGTTGGTATAAGCAGTTCTGGTGCGTGACGCGAGGCCACCTCTGAGTTCCTGCGCTGGAGTCAGGCGTGCCCTCGGCGTGTTGAGGGAAGATAAACAGGATCTGAACTTAGAGGGTTGGAGTCCAGCTATTGCCAGCTCTGTGAATTGTCTGCGGCTGACATTTCCTATCAGTGACGAGAGGGGTTTTCTCCAAGTGCTTTCTGTGTTCCATGCCTTGTTAATGTTAATCTTTTAGAATTTTAGTTTTAGTCTTTACAGAAGTAGCCTAAGAAGCCATGATAGAGTTAAATGATCCGCTTTCCTCTGACCCTGTCTTCCGAGGTGATGAAGCTAAATGTACGATCTGGAAGTTAGAAGAAAAAGATGGCATTGGGGGGATTTTTAGATACCTAAGCTTTGAAACTTTTCTTCTTCTCCCCTTGTCCCAAATAGTTTAATTTAATATAAATAATATGACATCACACTGGATTATAAAAGGCATGTGATTTTGTTGTTGTGAGGTATTGTCTTCTGTAGTTTTAAAGGAAAAGAAGTGTCAACGTGTATCATCTTATCTTGCTTTCGAAGCCAGGGTAGTTGTATAATTTTATTACCAGCGGTGCTAACCTGAATGTGATCTGGTTACCTTGGAAATGCAGAATGTACTATAAAATAAATTGTGGACTGATTCTCAGAAGAGGAAAAAAATCCTATAATCATCTGCATCTGAAAAATGGAAAAAGAAAGGGAAAAGGTCATTATCCCAATGATTATGATGATGAAGATGATGTTACCTGTCATAAGTATATTTTGGGCTGGGGGAGGAGGTGGTTTATTCAAGAGTCTACGGTCTTTTTTTAAGCACAATGAGATTGTCTTCCTTTCCTACCCGCCACCGAGACAAAGCTGGGGATGTCCATCTGGCTTCTCAAGGGCCCCTGAGTTACCCTTTTATTATTCCTTTTCTCCTCTAAGTGTCTCCTTACTGATTATTCAATTTGGTTTCATGTCAGGGCAGGGGCGGTGTTTTATTCACCTCTTTATCCTCAGCACATAGCATGGAGCTTGACATGAGGGGACAATTATTGCCTACTGAATTCAATTGAATTGATTGTCCTTGGCCCTGCACAGCTTGCCCTCAGGGCTGGGTTACCTTCCCATTACATCATAGCTTGGACTACTTCTTTTCCCAGCTTCCTATGTCTAACCTTGGGCACCATCTCAGTAAAGGCAGAGGTCTAGATACCAGGATTCCTTCTCCCTTAATCCTTTTAAAGAATAGTCACTCACCCTATTTATGGATACACTACATAGGTCTTTAGTATTTTGGTCTTTAGTATTTTGAAGATTTATACCTGAACTCTTATTTCCACATTTCCATGTCTTTACTAGTGCAGAAGTTTTTCCTACTTTGAAATCAACAGCAGTTAAGTATGTATGGGCCAGATACTGATTCAGTTGTCTTTGTCTGTGTTAAGATTACTTACTACTAACCTGGGCTAGAGTTTGTGTGAAGATTGCATTAGTGCAGTGCTTTCAAACTAATGTTCTAAGGGAACAGAGCTGTTATGTAAGTGAAACCATTGGTTCATGGATAAGGTCAAATAATAGTGATATTTTTCTACTTTTAAGGAAAAGCAAATTAATGAACGGAATGTTTTCTCAATTTAAAAATTTCTCACATCTGATTATATTGCTTTATTGGTATTGAGGGCTAGCTAGCTAGTAAATTATGTGTAAGTAGAATAGAAACACATATCTGAAAAGTAATTCTTTCAAATTTAAATGTGTAATTATTTCTTGAATACAGAAATATAAATACACATCCTTAGGCCATATTTAATGCTCGTAAAACTATAATTTGAGTGGTAGAATTAAATATTTCATGATATTTTGCCATAACTCTATTACAAGGTCTCTCCAATGAAATAAAATTGGAGGATCATTGTAATCATAGTTAAGTGCTCAATATGAATTTTTGTCCAGTGAATTTCTAAAAACAATGATTCGAGTGCTTACTATGTGGCAGACACTGTGCCGGGTCTGGGTATATGCAGTACGATGTGACTAAGAATCTCCTTCACTTACTGACTATATTGATTGTGTTTTTCTTCAAGACAATGATAAGAGTTAATCTAGATGTTCATGCTGTTTATCTTAATGGGGAAAGGATAAGCAGTTCAAACAATCAATTTATCATGAATGTGTTTACAAATACTCAAGAAAGGCTTCTGGGTGAGTTTGGGGGGGCAGCAGTCTCCTCCTCTCTTGCTCAGACTCGTTCAGTGGCCAGTACCACCTTGCTCTGAGTATAGAGAATCAGATTTTTGAAAATATTTACTGTCAGTTACGTGCCTTGGGAAAAAATGCCTGGTCTTAGCTTCAATTCCTTCATCTGTGTACTGAGGATATACCCAAAGGTCTTCGCTTTAAGCTATACTAGGATGTTTTTACAGTCGAAAGGTTGCTAAACATAGTTGTAGGAAGCTGGAGGTGAGTTTCTGTTGCTATTATGATTAGATTTATGGCCAGGGACCAGGAATTATAAATCTTTTAAGTACTTTAAATACTTTCTCGCTGAGGGAGCTATTGAACACCCGTAGCTAAAATGGATTATTAAGCCCCTACTGTGTTAAACTAGCCGGCCCAATGAATACGACCTCCAAAAATGCCTCTGATCGAAGATGGTTGGGAAGTCCAGCTAGGCTTGATGACTTGCCATGAGTCTTTGCCTTCTTCTTGAATCTAAGATGGTGCCACCTCCCTGGAGCAGGACCTGACTTACCTAGTTGCAGGTAAAGAGGAGACCAGACACCAACAGAAAGAGAGAGAAAATCTGATGAGAGCCCATCTCCTCAGACAGGCCTGGACCTGCAACAGGGAGAGAATTGAGGTCCTCAGAAACAGACCCTGGGGCTCGGGTAATGGGTAAGTGATTTCTTCAGAAAGTGCTCTCAGAGGAAACCTCCAAGGGAGTGGGTGAAGAGAACTGGGAAGGTGAAGCCAAGCAAGGAAGGGTACCATCCCAGGAGAACTCACAGATTCAGGATGTTGTGGGGACTCTGAGTATAACAGACACCTCAGAATTTGTTTTTCTCTGAGATGAGGAAGCTGGGTGATCACACTCCACATTCAGTCACTGGTTAGGAGCCATCCCAGGAAGGGGCAGGGTGAGACAAAAACTCCTGCATCCATGGCTCTTAGAATATCTGGGTGAAGTGGCTCCTGGCTAATCCTTGAAGAAGGTCATAGACTTAGCCATTAGGAGCAAAGTAGCAGATAGACACTGGATGGTGCATAGAGCTGATACAGCGATCTGGATGGAGCTCTGCCAGTGTTCCTCAGAGAGCAAGAGAGAAGACATTGTCTTAGCTGGGATCACCACATGGGTCTAGGAGGTGAAATATGAACCTTACACAGTGCTCACCTTTCACTGCCTGCTAGTGAATCATCCTCAGTGACTGCTCTGCTCTCTGACTCCTGTGATTAGCTGTTTCTCTCTCTTTTGGGAGGAGGGAGAGCAGGAAGAGAGGGAGGCAGAGGGTGGAAACAGGGGAAGGAAGGTGGAAATGATGCTTCTCCAATAGTCATTTCCACTTCTTCAGAGAGCCTAAAAAATCATAAATGTAAGTATGCTCTGGAAAGTATAAAATCCTTACTAAGGTAGGCTGTGGTGATATAAGTGATTTGCCTAAGTTACATAATTTTGGCAGAGGTCACGTTTTGTGACTAAAAGTTAAGGATGTATTGGTCTCCTGTAGTTAGCCCCATTTGTTGTAAACTAGGATAAGGAAAATAAACTTTGCAGTGGTTATTTTATGACTTAATTCTATAGCTCCCCCCACCCAAATATTTAGTAGCCTCTCAAAAGCTTTAGGTTTTACTGCTAATGGTGTAACAGTTTTGGCAGAACATAAACAGCTGTTTTTTTAAAAAATTATTATTATTAATTCTGGCACTATGGGGTTTGGGACCATTGAATGTTAGAACTAGCACCATGCCAGGGATAGGGTGATCAAGGCAGAAGATCTCTGTTTTATGATTGGTGGTAAGGGTGGTGTCATTAGTGACACTGGAATATATGACGCAAGAACCAAACTTTCTGAGCAAAACATTAGATCATATGGCCTGATGGTAGAAGGATGATTATATAGAATATTTGAAATTGGAACTCACCTAGGATATACATCGTATATAAACCCCTGAAATTGGTGTGTAATCAAATGTTTTGTTAAGAACTAAAACTTATAGCAGAAAATGTATTTAGAAGAGGCAGGCTAGATGGAGCTGACATTGCCTCTCAGAAAAAAGAGAGAAGAGTATGTCTTCGCTGGCTCGCCACATGGATCCAGAATGTGAAAGAGTGAACCCAGGCCATAGGTTCCAGGGCTGGATTGCCGAGGTTCGAATCCCGTCTGCTACTTGTTAGTTGAACCATCACAAGTACATTACTTAAACTCTCTGTGCCGTAGTTCATTCAACTCTATAACTGGAGTAAAAAAGAGTCCCATCTCATTAGATGATCTTGAAGACTAAATGAATTAATGAATGTGGCATAGTCCCTAGTACATATTAAGCATTGATGGATGTTTGTTAAAAACAACTTTACATTTCACCTGGTACACATATACTTCTACACACATAATAGCTGAAACAACTTGATTATGTGTGATATATTTTAATTTTTTTTTTTTATATTCTGTTTTAATAAAAATATATAATTCGCTATCCTCTCTAATGGATTTGAATTATACTTTCAAAAATAGTTGTCTTATATACAACTGTCAGCATCCTCTAAGCTAGCAATGCTCCGAATAGGGGGTTTTGTTCAAATGTTTATGATAAAATTATTTCTCCTTTCTTGATAAGTTAATGAACTATTAAGACTTAGAGATCAAAAAAGGAGATAGGCTAAGACTTAAGGGCTTGGTTTGTTACATTGGGTATTTGAAAGGCGGAATCGATGGGCCTTAGTTATTGGAAATTTGGGTGGGGTAAATCTGAGGGACTTGAGAGGAGAGGAAGAAAGTGAGACTTTCCAAGATTCCTGCTGTGTCTCTTGAACTTCTGCTCTCAAAAAGTACAATTAATAATATCACTCTCCAGCCCCTCTGTCTCCTGTCCTTTCCTGAGGAAATATGTTGTTGGCTGGACCTCAGTGAGTTGAAGTGGTGGATAAATGAAGACCTTGTTCCTGTCCCCCCTCCCCACACCCTGACCTCCAGGTAAATAGGTTAAGTGCAAAAAAAAAAAAAAGTGCCTTTGTGTTTGTTAGGATTAGGTGATTTGTTTCCAAATGGGAAAGAAGTTATGCTTTCATCTGGGAAATGTTTTTCTACTCTCTTGATGATCATAAGTGTATCCGGAGACGCGGTGAGGCCTATAAACCCAATTCATAAACAGTGTGAATCCACAGTAAAATTATATACGTCTTTAAAAATGGCATCCCTTCATATAATTGCCTTGATGCAATATATAAACTTCTGACTTGAGACGTTAAATGAGTGAAAAGAAAACCTTGTCACACTAATTGAAATGTGTTAAACTGATTAAAAACGAATTTCTAATGAGAAGGTTTGTTAGTAAAATCATAATTAAAATAGTGCTTCAGATGATCAGGACTTGCTTTTATTTTATATTTTGTGGCACAGTATTTCCCAGAAGGTTATGACTGCATATGGCAGAGATGGAAAATGGAGACATGAAAATGAGGTCATGTGCAAGGGGGTGAGAGGCGATCACCATCAGCAGCCAAGACAAATCTGCTTCCTATGCAAATGACGGCCCAAGGGCTGGCTGGAGAGTCATTAAGGTCTTTGTTAAGTCCTGACTCATCGCCATCTGCTCTCAAGTAGCACTGTACTAAATGGGCAATGTCCTAACATCTGGGGTAGAGATTTTCTTCAGCAAATTCTGATTTCAGATGGTCAGACAGGTTCTGTCTGATTAAAAAATGGTTCGAAGTTTTTTTTGCTCATCTCTTTAACTCCTCCTAACCCCACCCCCTGCTGCTTTTCCTATGCAATTAAAAAAAGTTTTGCTTTTTTTCAATGGAAAAGGTGGGTGGTTGGGATGATGGTCAAAACTGAGGTAGGAATTAGTATACAGTTTATAATTTTTCTTGTTTCTATCATGAATCTAGAGATTGTTTTGGGATTCCTTGTGCATTAATTAATTTATTCATTGTTGATTTATTCAACATGTTTATTGATTATCTACTTATGTGTTAGAGATTGTAATGGAGCTATAGAGAATCACTGGTGAACAGAACCAAAAAGGCCCTGGACCCCGTGAGGATATTCTAAGTGGCGAGAATGGAAGATAATAAGAAACACAGTTTTGTTTAGTTTTGCTGAATCTATGAAGAAACCAAATAAATCCTCCAAGAGAGAATTTTGGTGTAGCCGAGGTCACAGGTAGGGTAATGGCCGAACTATTTCAGACAGGCTCATCAGGAAGGCTATAGGTCAGGTTGCTAAAAGTCAATTAATTGAAAGCCAATTTACTAAAGCTAATTCATTGCATGGCCAAATTCACTGAAGGACTAATTCACTAAGCTTATTTATGTTGTCTGTACTATTTAGTTTTGGTTTTCATTTTGATTTTCTAACAGCATTTTAAAGACTTACCAACATTTTTTTTCCCTAGTCAGGCTCAAGTTTGAAAGACAGAAAGCAGGGGAAATTAAGGGCTGATAGTGCTCTGAGGACCACAATAAAAGTTATTTATAAGGATATATTCTTGAATAGGAAGAATTATTATAAAAATATTTTATTTTTTATTAAGTTATTCATAAAGTTAATATATTAATATGAACTCTTCACATGTAAGAATATATGCAAGAAGGCACTATGTGTAACGAATGTATTCACAAAAGTATTTTTATTGAATATATTCACAGAACAATATATTCATAATGCGAATGTATTCATGAGAAGAATATATTCAATTTTTCTTTGCCTCAGCTCCCTGCTGTTGCTGCTGGAGACCGAGGGACAGAATTAGAGGCCGAGAGGGGGATACTGAGGCACAGATGGTGAGGGAGACCCATTTCTAGCTCAAGTGTTGGGCTGGGGAAGAGACAGTCTAAACATTTCTTAAAATGGTATGAAAGCAAAATAAAAACCAATTAACTAAACTAGAAGGTTAAATGACATAATTACATTAGGCAAATTGATCATTTGGGGAATGGGTCATTCAAGAAATTGGTTATTTGGGGAATTCGTTGAATGACTATAATTTATCACCTAAACTGGGATACTTTTGAGAATGAAAGAGATATTATTAGTTATCCTGAGACAATAGGTATAAACTAGAACTGTCCTGGGCAAACTGAGATGTAAGGTCGTCTTGCCTCCTGCTCCAAACTGGTCTCTGGTAGCTGTGTTTGAGTACGGTTGGGCATGTGTAAACCTGAGGAACAGTCTGGATCTGCTTGGTTTTGCAATATAGATACATGGCTGGATTTGAGATTGAATAAATTGATTGTTTCTCAACATGAATACCATCTTCTGTTTGAAAGATGCAAAGCTGTGGGGTATTAGAAAAAGTTTTGAGGAGAGTTGTGATTTCTTGGATGGCATCCATGGCAGTTATTACCTTTCAGTGGATGACTTCCAATTCTAGATCTCTAGGCCAAGCTCCAAACTCAAATTTCCAAATGCAGGCTAGACATCTCCCGCAGGCACCTGAAACCAACTTGTCTCAAATCGAATTCCTAGGTAAAGAGTGTAGAGAGATAAAAGAAGACCTTTGGGAAGGATTTCTCACTGTCATTTGTTCAAGCCATGGTTGGTTATATTTTTAACAACCCAAAAGGACTTTCTTTGTTCTCTTTCTTACTTTAAAACATACTTGCCTGTAGAGCCCAGCTCAAACCTCATCTTTCTATGGTGTCATCTTTACAAAATAGCGATATTTTTTCCTCCCTTATCTAAATTACCAGTTGTTTATATATGATCATAACCCAGGTGATTGTAAGTAAGGCTTGTAACCAGTACTATTTAGTTTAGAGTTGCATTGTTTTCTAAATGTTTCTGATGTGTTAGATGTTTTTACCAAAGCACTTAGCACATGGCTAAGCAGATAACAAGAGCTTATTCCTTAATTAATTCAACAAATATTTATTGAGTACTGTATTATGCAACAGACATTATTCTACTTCTAGAGATAGAGCAATCAGTAAAGCAGAGGTTCTGATGTCCAGGAGGTTACATTTTAGTGGAAAAGCTGGACAATGAACAAATGTAGAACTCGTTTTAAAGAGGAAGAAAATAAGACCTTGCAAAGTAAAGGGATATGCCCAAGGACACAAAGAATCTTGTATAGGAGCCAGGACTTGAACCTGATCTGTTTTCTAGTACGGCATTATTTCTAAGCACAACAAACCAATTGCTCTATATAACATTCTGGAGGATGAAGTCTATGTGCTATGGGAGTATTTGCCTGTCCTTAATTTTATTTTGAAAATTTAAAAAGTATATATATTTTATTGTATGTCTATATTTACATATATGTATATCCTGATGAGGCAGATAGGACAATTTCCCAAAGAGACTAATCCCCTAGGCCAGTTGAGACATTTGCCCCAAATCATATAATAAACTGATGGCTTAATTTGGACCCTAGACTCCCTTTTCATAGGACCAGGCTCTTTATAGCATAGCACAATGCTCAAGTATGATTCAAAACCACCTGTGTATAATTATAAATGAGGATCAGGAAATGAGCTGAAAGGATTCTGTGACCAGAGAATCCCTGCCCTTTCATAGCTGCATTTCCGGGCAATCAAGAAGGAGCCGAGTCCCACCTGTTTCTGGTAAGAAGCTGCTCCCTTGGCTTTCCACATCTCCATCTGCAGGAGTTAAGAGAGAGCCCAGGAGCTGTCAGTGTCCCAGGTAACACCACGTGGGCAGCAGTGATGGTGGGGTCCCAGAATTCTATGTGCTCCTGGTGACCCCCAGTCAGCTCTCTCCCCACCACTCAGAGCTTAACCACTTTTTGTCTTGAGATTCTCAAGACGAGTCTTATCATGCACTTTATTTCAATTTCCATTAGTTACCACATAACTAGACAAATATTCTATGATTCTTCTTACATGAGGTACCTATAGTAGTCAGATTCATAGAGAGAGGAAAGAGTGGTGGCCACTGGCGCCTGGGGGTATGGGTATGGGGAATGGGGGAGTCGTTTGATGGGTGGAGAATGATTGCAAGATGAAAAGAGTTTTGGAGATTGATTCAGTACATTCAAAGCAATGTGAATGTACCGAACATCACTGAACTGTACTCTTAAAAAATGGTTAAGATGGTCAATTTTATTATGTTTGTGTGTTTAATTACCACAATTAAAAAGCAAGAAGCCTGGACCTAAGGTCGCCTTCTAGCACCCGTTTCTCATCTACATTCGTGTGTGTGACTGTAAGGCGACTCCTTCCTCCAGCAGTTCATGCTCTCTCCGCCAGGGCATTTATGAGGATTGAACCCCTGCTTATATTATATGCATTTCTTTGTCTGTCATCTCTCTCTTCTCAACTAGAATATTAGCTTCATCTGAGCAGAGGTTTTTGTTTGTTTTGTTTACTGCTGTAACCCTGGCACCTGTAAGAGTGCTTGACACATAGTAGGTGCCAAGTATGTATTATTTGTTGACAGTTGATGGGTGAATTTTGTGTGGACCTTAATAGGGATACGTGCAACTTATTAGGGATATAGGAAAAAGAAGGTAGAGAAAAATCGTAGTAGGCACACCACGACCTTTCCAGCTCACATAATAAGGCATCACCACACAGAATACCTTTGTGTGATATGTTTCATTAAAAAAAATAGAATTAACTATTTCAAAGCAGTTGTTTTGAAACGACTGCTGGGAAAGGGCGGGGAAGTGCTTTTGTGTTTTATGAACCAGCCAGCTGGCCTATTTATTGCTGCCTGGGGTGTTACCTTCTGAGGCTGCAGGGTGCCCCTTCTACCACCCCATTTTTTATCTAGTGACATTATTTATTTCATGGCTTGTCTCCACCTTCATTTTTCATTAAAAATACAGACTCTTTCTTCATTCACCCCTTGAACCCATCATTCACTTGTCTTGTGTACATTTTAATGTTTTGAAAATTGCTGCAATCAGGGGGAATCCGCAGAATTCTACCTTATTAACAGCACAGCCAGGAGCTAATCAGAAGTCTTCATTTGTCCAACACAATTCACAGCCCATGAGGAGTAATTGCTCCATCACTTGCCTTCTTCCTTTTTCTCAACATTGTTTCTCATTCTGATTATTTGGATTTTCTGCTACTTACTGGATCCGTTCCTTTGAGTTTTCTTGCAGCATCTACACACATGTGCTTGAACTATTTTGTTTTACTTGACCATTATTAAATTAATAATCTGGTCAATTCCATCAAAAACAGTAAATCCTTTTTTTTTTTTTTTAGACAATACTAAATTATCTGATTGATTTGATTAATGAATCCAATCCAAATGTCTTAGCCATTAATGGTGACGCCTTCTCTCTTAAAGAGATTTACCTTTTCTCCAATGTTTTCTTCATTTTATTTTTATTTAATACCTTCCCTTTTGTTTCAAACTGATCTCAGAATTCCTTTTGAGTTATGGGCTTTTCGTGAATGCTGGGACAGCTTTTATGCCTTAGATTACATTATAGACTCCTATTGCTTGAAGGGACAGCAAAGGTTTTCTTGTTTCTAGACTTCTGCATAGTAGAATTGAATGTGGTAAGTAAAGCAAACAAAGTGTGTATGTATTTGTATATGCTATTTAAGTTTATAAAACTTTTTTTTGTACCCTTAAACTCTAGGTGGTTTCATATAATGGTTCGGTTGGTCTGCATAATTTACTTTTTTTCTTTTCTTTTTAAAAATTGGATATGAGTTGTAGTAAGAGATATTCCATGATATTTTCCCCAGCCCCCATTCTACCCTGGCCCTTATATTTGACATCAGTAATAACAAGTCATATTGTGGTATCCCTTCAGAGTTTGAATGTGGAGATATGGAAAACCCTTCAAATGAAATTAAATTAACAATAGTGGTGTTTATAACCATTTCCTGCTTCTGCTACTTATACCTACCCCTCTCTGACCTCCCTTTCCACAAAGAGACACAGATACACAAAATGCATGCCATACCTACACTTTCTTGATATTTCTAAGTATTTCTTTCATTTGAATTATGTATTATACATTGTGTTGTACATCATATCACCGTATGACTTCAGGAGCATGGCATGGTTTGGCATAAAATGTTTGGATGATTGTTGTTTTGGATAACTTGACTTAAGTAACAAAACCGTTTTTCCCTTCAACTTTTTGTTTTAAAAGGAAAATTTCTAAAATAAAGTCTATACTCTTATCCCAGTAATTGAAGTATATAACATATAACTAAACCTTTTCCTAATGATTAGGTCATTCATTAAAGAATGTTGGTGCTTTATATAGGCAAATGCTTTTGGAGCTGGCTTTTGATTCGGTCAGAACTCTTGGTTGCAAGCAACAGAAATGTTCTTTGGCTTATTAAGGCTGGAGGGTACTCAAGCAGTTGTAGAGAGGGCTGGAGGCTAAGCATCCAGAAATAATGCCCAAATATAGACTAAAGACCTAGTCCTATAATGAAAGTACTACCATTTCAGTGACCGAATAGTGGGTAGCAAAGTTTTAAAAGTAGCTTCTATACAACAAAGAAACCATCAACAAGACAAAGAGGCAACCAACTAAATGGGAGAAGATATTTGTAGACAACACCTCCAATAAGGGGATAATATCCAAAATACATACAAAATAACTCATACAACTCAACAACTAAAGACAATCCAATTAAAAAATGGGCAGAGGACCTGAAGAGACACTTTTCCCAAAAAGACCTACAAACAACAAACAGACATATGAAAAGGTGCTCAACTTCACTAGCTGTTAGGGAAATGCAAATCAAAACCACAGTGAGATACCATTTCACACTTGCAAGAAAAGCTATCATCAACAAGACAAGTAACAAGTGTTGGAAAAGTTACAGGGAAAAAGGAATTCCATACACTACTGGTGGGAATGTAAATTGGTACAGCCACGATGGAAGACCAAGTGGAGGTTCCTCTTCCGGATATCTACCCCCAAATTTGAAAACATTTATCCATAAAGGTTTATGCACCCTGATGTTCACGACAGCATTATTCATAGTGACCAAGATATGGAAACAACCAAAGTGCCCTTTGATAGATGATTGGATAAAGAAGGTGTGGTACATATACACAATACTATTCATCCATAAGAAAAGATGAAACTCTAACCTTTGAGACCACATGGATGGATCTTGAGATTACCATGCTAAATGAAATAAGTCAGACAAAGAATTGAGAACCACATGATTTCTCTTATATGTGGGATATAAAACTGAAAGCAACAAACAAACAAGACAAACACTCATAGACACAGAAAACAGTTCAGTGGTTATCAGAGGGAAAGTGGGGAGGGGGGGCAGATAAGGGTAAAGGGGGTCAAATATGTGGTGACAGAAGGAAACTTGAGTGAATATCAATGCAATATACATATGACATATAATTGAATTGTATACTTGAAACCTATATAATTTTATTAGCCAATGTCACCCCAATAAATTTAATTAAAAACAAAACAAAACAAAACAGTAGCTTCTGTGCCAGAAGCTTTGGGTTGCAGTTTCTTCTGTTGCCACTAGCTTGAGGGAGAGGAAGAGAGACATGAAGAGAGAGAAAGAAGGATTAAGAACACTCAGCACATCAGTCGGGTGGGATACTTTGATTGGCGGAAACCTTGCTTCATGGATGTGATGTTGAGGGGATAACTAACATTTTCAACTCCTCTAGGGTGAGATGTTTTTTCCCTATACCCAAACTCATAAAGTAGAATTCCCCAAACAAAGGAATGGGTTTATATCTGAAAGCCAAGATAATTGTCAGATGCCCACTTTAGGTTAAATATATAATATTCAAGGACAAATCTTGGCACTTACTTCCTTGCATATGCCCTGATGTGAGCCCAACTCCTTGGTTCTTTCTCAAGAAAACAGCATGCAGCCTATGTAATTGCAGCCTAATGTAGTTGTCTTTCTGCAGAGTCAAAATCAAGATCTCCTAAGGTGTTTACTTGTCCTCAGTAAAACTCTTTAGTATTCTTATCATTGAAGCTTGGCCTCTTTGGCACAATTAAGATAAATATATTTTTAACATCCAGAGCTACTTGTTCTAGCTTCATGGAAAGTTTTTGTGCCATCTTTTTGAATTTCATGATTTTTACCCCTAGACTTTAAAGACAGGTGTTGTTTTGAAACTATAGATGTAATTGGGCATCTTGTTTCCTGGATTTCCTCGTGCCAGATAATGGTGAAATTTAGAATTCTGGATATAGGTTAATTCAAGTTTACCATTGTCTACTTATGAAAAACGTGGGGCTAGAACTCAACTTTGTGATTCTAGATAATTGCCTTTCTCAGCTTACTTTTCTGTGAGTGGAGGTGGTACTGCTTGTTTGGGCTCCCGGGTGCTAAGAGAGTGGCTGAGATGATGGGTAAAGAGAAGAAGCAGAAATGCAGGAGGAACTCAGGACCTCCTGACTCCTGTGCACTGTGGCTCTGCTTCTTGCCTTCAAAATGATCATCCAGAAATCAGACTGCTTTCGCTCTTGGCTTCCAGCCCTTTCAGTATTTATTGTACCTGCCCATCAACCAATTTTATGAGTTTTAGAAGCATTGATAGTAGATTTTGATGGGAAGGAAGAGAAGGTTTAAAAGCATTATGTAAAATTAAAATGCTGTATTTTAGAGAAATGGACTGGATTCAGACCCAGGCTCTACCGTTGACTCTGTGAGCCCTGGCAAGTTTTTCACCCTCTGTGAACTCCAATGCCTTTCTCTGCAAAGTGGATATAATAATGATTATTTTATATAGCCTTTGAAGGTTGAATGAGATAAATATATAAGTTGCCAGTTTTAAAGTACTCAGTAAATGTTGGATCCCTTCCCCTATGGAGTCTATGCACACTGACCCTGCCCCCTTTGTGATGACTTTATTATCTTTTTACAGCGTTGCTGATGGTGGGGCTGTTAATCCAGAGTTTGACAGCCTCTCACTGCAATGTAAGTCAGATGTCACTCCTGAAATCATAATGAACCTCCAGCTTTTTTTTGCATGATTTGATGGGGTTTGGGAATTATGACTGTTTTGGAAACATTCCAGCATAAAAGCATATATCAGAAGAAATGAAATTCTGGCAAACTACTTCCTCTAAGGAATTAATTTTGTCTTTGGAGGACTATCACCTATATTTTGCTTTATGTTGTATTTTCTAAATTATATTTACTTCTTTATTTTTAAGTAATGCAGTAATTTAAAAGAAAGCACCATCTTGGCTTATATTTTTCCCCAAAGATGATAGCTTTCTTCATTAGATGTCTCATATGAAAAAGAGTATTTGTGCTTTCTCTGCTACCCTTCCAAAAAATTCACTACTGGGCAGAGGAAGAGGCTGATAAATAAAAAGTAATTTGTTCATAAAATGTATAAGCTGCTGGAAATGAGGGCCCAGGAAGAAAGTGCCAAGTCAGCTTTAAGTAGGCGATAATCATCAAAATAGCAAATGTACAAGTGCATTATGGTTAAGAATAAATCAAATGGCAAGGCTCGATGTGAACAATATGGAAAAAACAACTAAGTGAAGAAATGTCAAATGAAGGATTCTCTGTACTGGTGAAGAATCTATCCAGAGCATGCATTCAGTGCAGGGTTTCTGCTCTCCAAGACCTCCTGGGCTTTGCTGAGTAACTCCAGCAGCAGCAGCAGTGGCAGCCTTGGCAGCAACAACTACGACAACAGCAAAACTCTTCGTTTTCCTACCAGCTCCTCATGGTTTTGTCTCTGACAGGCTTTTCATTGGATACTTAACCCTGAAAGAAAGGCTCCTGCCAGCTCCGCTTGGGGCTGGAGGTATATATCATCAAGTAGACATGTGTTTGCTTCTTTAACTTGCCTTCGCCATGAAGAGCATTTGTTGACCATTTTGTCTTGACCTCCTAAAGTAACTATTATATTGAACAGGCATGACTTTAGTAAAACAATGAAATAGCTTTAGTATTATTTTTCTTCCACTGTCCCTTTACATGTATTCTGTGGAGCTAGTTCTTCCCTGTCCCTGGATAAAAGATAAAATTTAGGGCAAATCATAGTAGCTTTCTGGCCCCTTCCAGTTAACAGTGGTCATCTGGCTGTTATGTCCAGGCCAGCGTGATAATTGAGTCTGTATATTTCATTGAAGGTTAGTGCTTTTCCTCCTTCAGCAGCTCAGCCAGGCCGTGGGCATAGTGCAATAGGGGATCTGGTTTGCTTCCTTTTCCACAATGTGCATCATACCCCTCCTCCCTCATTTTGAGATGAAGACCCCTATTTTGGATCACCTTCAAGGTAGAAGGTGGGTGGGGCTAGAGTTAGGAGGGACGGAGCCAGGTCTTATTTGGTCTCATGCTGTCATCAGATGGCCACTGACTGTATTGTGGGTCACTTTTATGGGTTCTCTGAGTACCTGTACCCTTGAAGAATTCTTACTTGCAATCCATCACTAAATCTGTTTTGCCTTCAAAAATACCCCAAATCTAAGTATTTTATATCTCTTCCACTGCTCCCCACTCAACAAGCTACCACCAACCCTCTCCTAAATTACCACAGCGGCCTCCTCCTAACTGGTTTCCTGCTTCTGCCCATGTTCCCTAGTCTTTTTTACATACAGTAGCTAGAGGAATCCTTTTAACATCTAGTTCACCTCATGCTATTCCTTTGTTCAAACTGTCTGGTTGTTTCCTGTCTCACTCAGAGTCCTTTGATGAACTATAGACTATATGGTTTACCCTTCCCCAGTCATACTTTTGTGATCTTCTACCAGTCTCCTTTTCCGGAACACTGCAGACATCATTCTACCTCAAGGCCTTTGCTTTTGTTGTTCCCTCTACCCAGGGTGCTTTACCTCAGATATCCACATGGCCCACTCACTTATCTCCTTAAAATCTTCGTGCAAATATTTCTTTCTTAATAAGCTATTCCTTGACCATTCCTTTGAAAACAGAAAACCTGCCTTTCCCTAAGTACTCCCCTATTTTCCTTCTTTTATTTTTCTCCATAACTTTTTTTTTTTTGACTGGCTATGTATTTTACTCATATACTTTATCTTCTCCTTTGGTATAAACTTAATAAAGGCAGAATTGCTCACGGTTTTATTCATAGCACATTGTTCTTGACATATAGTTGGTGCTCTGTAATGTTTTTTGAATGAATGAATGATCGATTACATTTATCATGCTTTATTGCATTTAGCTGTTCACACAACTTTCTTTTTAGGCTAAGAGTAAGTTTAGCGTCTTGATCATTTTGTGTTACCTATATGTTTAGCTCAGTGTCTGACACAGGATAAGTTCTCAAAAAACGTTTCTTGAATAAATGAAGAATAAATGAATCAAAAACGATTATTGGAGAGGTGGGAAAAGAAATGGAGGAGTAAATGACCATAGAAGATTGAGGAGGAGAGAGTTTCAAGGGAAAGTAAAGTAGTCAAATAGTGAAGGGAGAGGAAGCCATGAAATTCGGGATGGGGAAGGGGCTTTGGGACCTTTGAGGAATGATGGAGCGGAGGGTAGGAGACAAGTAGCAGTGGCATGAGGTGCGAGATGAAGGTGACTGAGCAGAGACTGAGATGTGAAGGACGAAACGGACTTTAGCCTGAGGGGAAGCTGGTTGGGGAATATATGTGTGTCTATTAACATATAAGAGAATTGTTCACTTACAAACGTAGGTGAACATCTGGTGGAGAGAGATTAAAGACTCAATAGAGAAGTGATAGATGTTGGAACACATTTGAGAGGAGATAGGAGGAAGTGGAATTAAGAGGACAAGAGAAGACCCAATCCTGGGAAGAAGTAAGTTACCTCTTCTCTGAGGTAGGAGATATTCACTGCTCCTGGCTTGGATATGCAGGTGTGAAGTGTTCATCTATCGAATATTCCATTTTTCTTAGAACTCAGCCTCATTTCCTTGGTCCTTATGATTGCTTGTCCCCAGAGATTGTGGGAAAGCCTGTGGTGTTCTGAGGTGGGGCCAACATATAGAGAATTTTTCTCAAGATACATGCAGCCCTCTATGGTAAGTTAGCAGTTTTGAATTCCCCTGTACAGTAATTTCTCTAGCTCAGAGGTCAGATATACACAGTGCAATATAAAAAACAATAGCTTACATATATTTAGAACTTTATACTTTTCAAAATCCAAAATCTTCCAGCTATTTGCTTATTTCCACTGAGTTCTCTGCAGACTTGGCAAGATGATTATAGGTAACTAATTCCTACCTTTCCCTGTATTATCAAGCAAAAGAACTGAAGAATGCTTTTTTCTTCCAATAATTACCACTTCTGTTTATGAACAATGGAAGGGAACAAACTAAAGAGTAAATGAAAGAAATGAAAAACTAAATCCACCTTGACTTGACACTCTGTCCAGTTAATGAACCCTACAGAGGAACCACATTAACACTGCCACCGTTTTTAATGATGGAATAACTCAATATGTGCACTCATTTGGGACATTTATAGGTTATTAATTACCCATACACAGTATTTGAGCTATGAGTGTAATTACCCAGAGTCTGTCTTTCCTCACTAGCCCAGCATCTTAGACCCATTTCCTGAATCACTCTTGGGTGTGCAAAGCCCAGAAATACTCTGTGCTCATCAGGATCTTTTTGACCAAGTTCCCCTTAGCCTCTACCTGAATTGATCTGGCAGGCACCCTATGCTAAGTGCCTGCTTTTAAGTGTTGATTCTCAGGGCAAAGATAAGATGATGATGACACCCCAAATTATGCTCATGTTTGATGAGGGGACCTGGGAAACAGATTACAGAGATTGATTTATTTCAGAGACTTAGGCGACATTCTTGTTGCCTTTGCTTCTGAATCTTTGCTTAAAGACAGTTTAAAAATAACGAGGGCTGTTAACTGGGGCAAGAGACATGCGAGCAGATGGTCCATTACAGGCCAAGAGCCTAAACTGGTAATAAACTAGGGTGGAGTTTTGGAAACAGGGGCTTCCTTGGGAAAAAATATTTGTCATTCCCAGTTGTGGAGTAGTTATTTCTCTAGCAATAAGGGTGACTTAAAAGAGGGGCCAATTCCTGATGTGACTCAAAGCTCAGGTGTGTAGAGCTTTACAAAGCAAGGTACCCGGTGCTTATCTGGTTTTTGCCCTAGTCCCAGTGACTCTGCCTTCTCTGGGGAGGAGGGAACACAGAGTCTCTCTTTTTTCCTCACACAATGCATTATTATTATTAATTATTATTCTGATTATAAACAACGTGCTGATTATAAAATATTAAAATTTTAGGTATAAAGTAGAAAAATCTCCTTCATTCTACTCTATAGACATACTCGTTTTTTAAAAATTTGTTGTATACTTTTCAAGAAGTTTTTCTACATATCTATAAACCTAAATATCAACATATATATGTCTTTTAGATAAAATCGTATGAGACGTACTCTTCTATAAAGTATTTCCTGGACATCTTTCTATGCTAATAAATGTAGATTTACTTGTTCTTTCCACAATTGGGAGTATTGGTTATAGGGCTATGGCAAAATGTAATTGGTAATTTAGATTAGTTAAAAATTTTGATAAACAATGCTGCACTAAGAAATTTACATTAATTTTTATCTGTTTATTTCCTTTGGGCAGATTCTACATGTTTAACAGCTAGGTTAAAAGAAGAAATAGTTATATAAAATTTTGGTATATATTGTCCAGCTTGTTACCTCCAATAAGTTCAACTAATTTATATTTCACCAGTAGAATATTTACACCATCACCAACTTTGAATATTATTGTTCTGTTTAATCTTTGCTAATGTTAAAGTAGAAAATGGTATTTCATTGTTCTTCTGATCTAATTTACCTTTCTTTGGTTACTAATTAGACTGATTATCTTTTCCCATGTTTTTTTGTTGGCAGTTTGTGTTTTTTTAATTAATTAATATTTTTAAATTTTGTGTTAGCTTCAGGTATACAACACATTGGTTAGACATTGTATAGTTTATGAAATGATCTCTCCGATTAGTCTCTCACCCATCTGGCTCTGCACATAGCCATTATAATACTATGGACTATATTCCCTATGCTTTACTCTATGTCCTGTGATTAATTTTTAATACTAATTTGTACTTCTTTAACCCTTCACCTTTTTCTCCCAGTCCTCCAACCCCACGCCCCTGTGGCAATGACCAGATTGTCCTCTGTATCTGTGAGTCTAGTTTTGTTTAAGTTTGTTTCTTTCGTTCCTCAGATTTCTGCATATAAGGGAAATCACATGGTATTTATCTTTCTCTGTCTGACTTATTTCACTCAGCATAATAGCCTCTCGGTCCATCCATGTCATTGCAAATGGTAGGATTTTATTTTTTTAAATGGCTGAGTAATATTCCATTGTATATATGTAGTGTAACTTCTTTATCCAATCATCTGTTGATGGGCATTTACATTGCTGCTATATCTTGGTTATTGTGACTAGTGCTGCCGTGAATGTAGGGGTGCATTGATCTTTATGAATTAGTGTTTTGGTTTTTTTGCAATTGCTGGTCAAAGGTAGTTCTGTTTTTAATTTTTTTGAGAATCTCCAAACTGTTTGACACAGTGGTGTACCAATTTGCATTCCTACCAACAGTGTATGAGGGTTCTCTTTTCTCTACATCCTTGCCAATGGCAATTTGTGTTTCTTCTTTTGAAATTGCCCTGTTTATGATTCTTCTAACTTTTGAGGAAGTGGAGATTACTTGAGTCTTTTAAAAAATTGATTAGTTAGACCTCTTTAGAAAATAGAGATACTAACCGCTCTATATGTTACGTATTTTCTCCCTGAAATACATTTTACTGCCGCCTTTGTTATTTTTTTAACCAAGGATCCAATAAGATTAAGGTTAAGGTTAAGTACCTTTTGTTTCTTTTTAATGTAGAATAGTTACTCATTTTTCCTCCATATAATATGAACTTTTAAAAAGAGATTGTATACCAGATTTTGTACCAGATAAGTTTCCTTCTATTTTTAGTTTATTCAAAGGTTTAACTTGGAATGAATGTAGAATTTTATCAGCTGCATTTTATGCATTTATCAAGTGGATCATTTGGTTTTTTAATTTTAATCTGTTAATCTAGTGGAGTACATTGATAGATTTTTTAGTGATCCATCCTTGAATTGTGAAGTAAATCCTAGTTAGAGGTGCTATATTGTTCTTTTAATGTGTTGTTGGTTCTTTTTTGTTAATACTGTATTAAGTGTATGTATATCATATTCATAAGTGAATTCGACTTATAAGTTACTTTTCCCCACTATCTTGGCCATTTTTGATATCAGTGTTATACTAGCATTGTGAAATGTGTTCTTAAAAGCTTTACGGAACTTTCTTATAAAGCCAACATCTGAAAATTTTTTGAGGGCTTGAGTTCACTAATTATTTCATTTTTATTTTAAATTCAAGTAGTTTCTTAGAAAATTGTTGATCTTTTTTTGGCTTTCACATTCTGGGCATAAAATTATAAGTAGTAGTATTCTATTAAAGATGATCTCTTCTCCATCTGTAGTTATATTTAATTTTTCATTGCTGATATTGTTTAAGTGTTCTCAAACTTGTTTTCCCTTTTGTTAGATTTATTAAGCATCTCTTAATGCTTTATTTCCCCTAAAGAACTAGTCTTAGTCTTACTTAACAATTCTATTTGTCTTAACCTTTCTAATTCATTGGTTTCTATTGTTTATTTTGTTGTTCTTTTTCTGACTTCTGAGTAAAATGTTCCAGAAGTATTTATTCCAGACATTTTTTGTTTTAGGAAAAAAAAAATTTAAAGATATGATTTTTCTCCTGAGTAATATTTTGGTTACGTTCCATAAAATTTTCCATTCAGTATTTCAACAAATTTTAATATCTAAATAATTTGTAAGTTAGTTTTTATTTATTCTTTGACACAAGAGTTATTTAGAAGACTGAGATTTTAGATTGAATTTCATTTTAATCAGTGAGTTGTCCTATAAGAATCCTTTTAGAAACTTATTGAGAATTTTTAATGGCCTATGAAATGATCTTTATATTTATTAAATAAACATTCCACAGACATTTGAGAAGAATGTGTCCTCTCCCCTTTTTAGAGAGCTCATGTTTGCTGTGAAGCCAAGCTTGTAATATGTATTGTTTATATCTTTTATATGTATTTTTTGTCATCTTAACATGACAAATTTTGGGAATGGTTTGTTAAACTTTCCTACTGTACCTGTGGGTTTGACAATTTTTTTTCTATTTATAGCACTTCTTTTTTTACTTTTTGGAATGAGTATAGTAAAACGTTAAGGGCCCTGATGTTGGTCCATCTGCCTGTTTTGAATACCAGCTCCACCCTCACGAGTTAACAGACCTTGAAAAATTTTCTCAACTATAAAATCATGTCATTTATTTTGTAGGGCTCTTGGGAGGATTACGTGAGTTGCTTTATGTAAAGAGCTTAGAACTGTGCCTGACATACTCTGAGTGAGCTATTACTCTTTACGTATCTGCTGCCGTGATATTGAGAGTGAAAATGTTCATTCATGGTTGCTATATATTTTGATAAATATGTTTATCGATGTGAAATAACTTTCTTTGTACCACGTAGGTCTTTTTTGCTTGGAATTTTATATGAGCGAATACTAATATATCTGCAGTGCTTCCTTTTTGTATTTACCTGGTCTGTTTTTGGGATCTGCATATTTTTAACTTTTTTGTATTTTATGATTTCTTTTAAGTAGCATATACCTGGAGCTCATTAAAAAATCAGTCTGAAAGTCTATTATCATTTAATAAGGGAACTTAACCTATTTAAAATTATTGGGATTACTGATATTCCTGTCATCTTTATGTTTTCTGTTAGATATATTTCTAGATCTCTTGTCAAGGTTGGATTGTTGCTATAGCTAGGCTGGTATGGCTAGAGAAAACTGCTTCTTTTGCTTCAGAGTAAGAAAAACAAAGGCTCAGCAGGGATATAGCATCTGAGGTCATACTCCTTTTGGCATCCTGGAGCTGAGTTTTCCTATAGCTATCATTTAGTGAGTACCTAACATAAGCCAGGTGCTTTTCTAGACACCTTTTATGTATATTGCTTCATTTGACTCTTTCTTACAACAGCCCCATGAGATAAGTATTATTATACTTATAGACAGACTAAAGAAACCAGGGGTTACTCCAGAGGAAATGAAGAATATATTATCTGTAATGTGTAAACTCCCTCCCTTTCCTACATGCATGCGTTGGGTATGGAGTAGGCTAAGAACTGGGTTCCTGAATTGACCTTTTTTTGAATTTCTAAATGAATAAGCTATCAGTGCTGCTGGGGACAGGGGGGCTTCTTACCCTGGTTCACCCGTTTTTCGTACTAGTTTAAGTTTCCATTCTATGTTGATTGTTCTGGAGTGATAATCCAGTCTAGTAATCTTTTCACTGCTAGGAGAAAAAAGTCTTAACTTAGTGGTATGTGCCACACCCTGTCTTTCATCCTGTTTGTCTTTTTTTCAGGGACTGGGTCTGGAGTAAGTGGGATCTGCACTTGTCCTCACGCAGTCCTGGGGAAGACAAGGTTCTTGCTTTGTCCATCCTTCTATCTTCAGCACGGAGAAGAATGCTGGGCCTATAGTAGGCACGGTTTCTTGAAATAGCCTGAGCTCAGCAGAGGGAAAGTTTTATATTAACATTTAAATTATTAGGATTTGGAAGAAGACCCATGGAATAGAAATGTATTTTCTTAAAATTATGCTTTCTATAACTCCTACATGACTGTATATAATGCAATAAAAAGAAGGTGTGTTTATTACTCTTTTAAGAGCTTACTTTAGACTAAAGCAGATGTGCTTTCCGTAAGAGAAGGTTCCAGTCACCACGGGAGGGTGGAATGACATTGACATAGGAATGACCGTTTGCATTGGTAATGCAAGTGAGGATGTCCAACTAATGAAAGTACTCCCAAGCCAGCTGCTGGGGAGACATATAGCTCTGATCTCACAGGGATTCCACAGTTGAAAAAAAAATAGCAACCCAAACGAAAACTCCCCGCTTACATCAGGGAAATACTGCTGCAGAGTTTTTAATGAGATCCCTAGGTGAATTAGTTTTTATACGGGCCTGTTTGACTTCCACAGATATCTGGCTAGACCTTGATTGATTGTCAGGCTTTTTAAGCAGCATTGATTTTTACTGCTGCAACACTGAGATGATGAGGTCATTGTATTTTGCCATGTTATTGAAGTTCTTGTTAAAGCAACCTGGAGGTTATAAGTACATCTAGGCACTGGCGTCTTGCTTGTGCAAGTTTGAGAGATGAGAAAGTTGAGGTAAGTAAAATGCTAAAGGCCCCCCAAAATTTCTCCTCTAGTTGTGAGGGGACATTTCAGAGTGTTATGAATTGAAAATATAATCGGTAGCTATTAATCATAGCTGATCATTTCTTTTCGTTATTAGCCCTCATTTATTGAGCATGTAAGTACACAGGCCCGGGGACTATCATAGTGCTTTACACACAGGGGCTCTTTATCCTCATTCCACCTGGTAGATGAGGAAGCTGAGTCTCAGAGAGTAAGAGTTGCTCGCTCAGGGTTAACTAGTCCGTGAAAGAGCTTGTTTTAGCACTGTGTCTAACTCCAAAACCATGGTTGTAACTACTGGTTTTTTACGTGACAGGTGTGAGTAGTTAGAGATTCTCCTTGGCAAGATCAGAAAGGAATATTTGAGGTGGCTGCATATGTGACAACTCCTCTCCCCCTCTCTCCCATATGGACCTGGGACCTGGGGAAACTGGAAATATTACAGTACCTTTGGACACACCATCTTGACTTTGCCCACTTGCAGAAGGTGACCACCCGAACTTCCCCTCTGCTTGAGTGAAACTGTGCCCATGAAGGCCCTGAGAGGGCTTTGTGCATTCTGGGATTCCTCCAGCTACCGCCTATTGATCACTGGCTGCCAGAAGCTTTAATCCGATTAGTCTGTAAAACTGGTTTCCATCTTTGGCGCCTGACTCAGGTTTCAGAGCAAGGGAAAAAAGTATGACATCATCCCTGCTTGCATCTGTGCTGGGTGGCTAATGAAATTACGTGATGGATTTGAGGGCCATTAAAGTCAATGTTGATCCTCATTATTATTAAGAGTACTTTCAAATTTACTGCACCATGGGGCAGGCTCGAAAGCATCATTTTTCATAGGTGTGTTCATTGCTCTGGATTTTAGCGCACCAGTCCGTGGGGTATGGAGAATGCTCATAGCACAGAGAATCAATTCTGAAATCTGCAGGATGAAAGTGCACGTAGCTCTTTTGCTGGAGGGGGAGAAGATTCTGCGATTTTTCCATAATGAGGCATCCTGACGACCTTCGATTGAAAAGGACTAAAATGAAACAAAACATGTTCATCAAAGAAATATGAAGTACCACTGTTGCCATCAGCATATGCAGTAGCCTTTTCAAAAAGTTTAAATGGTTAGTGTGCAAAAAGAGTGTTCAGTTCAGGTCACCAACAATTTGCATAGATATTGAGCTAGCATCAGAGAGAGATGCACTATACTGAGGGGAAAGGCCATGCCTGTTTTGTTCATCAGTATAACTCCAAGGCCCAGCTAAATGTCAGGCAGGCAGAAATTATTCATATATATGTGTGTGTATACACACATATATCCATGTATAACACAGGGGGAAGATTCAATGAGCCAATCCATGTAAAGTAAGTACTTAGACCACAGAGTTATACATACACACATACACATATCCGTGTATCACATACATAGGGTAAAGTGCATAGATCTTTACAACTCAGATAGCAACACACATGCACACCTGTGTACACCACCCAAACTGAGACGTAGAACATTTGCTTTATCCTAGAAGGCTTCCTCTTGCCCCTTCACACTCCCCCACACAGAGATAATCACTTTTTTGACTTCTTTGGCCACAGATTAGTTTTGTGTATAACTAAGATATTTCATATAAATTCATATAAGTGGAATCTTCATATAAATGGATCATACAATGTTTTGTGTCTGGTTTCTTTTGCTTATCTTTATCTCTGAGATGGCTTCATGTAGCTACATGTAAGACTGTGTAAAAGTACTTTTTTTTGCTATGTAATATTTCATTGTATAAATATTCTACCACTTATTTACTTTTTATGATGGGTATTTGGGTTGTTTCCAGTTTTTAGCTATTATAGACAAAGCTGTCGTGAACATTTTTATACATGTCTTTTGATGTACTTTTCCACTTATTTCTTTTAGTCATATATGTATGACTAGAACTGGGTCATGCAAAACATTTTTTGTACTTTTGCATTGAAAACTACAGTTCTTTATTTAGCTGTAGCCCACACAGGCCTTGCAAAAGACCCACAAGTCACCTATCTCATTTGTTCTCAGTGGAAAATAATTCAATGATTGCAAAGAGTTAAAGAATATATACAAATCCCTCATTGTTTAGGTATGATAAATATTGTTAATAAGATGACAATATAAGCTTAAACATGTCGCTTTATGGTTAAAAGTAATGCTGAAAAGCTTAATAATCCAGTAATTTTATTACATCAAAGTCTATGTTATACTGCTTATATAGTATAAATTCATAGTTAGCAGATCAGTTCATTAAAAAAAATTATTGTGAGCCTGTGTATCAGGTGCTGTTGTAGGCATTGGGGCTATAGTAGAGAACTCACAGGTAAGAAAAGGTCTCTGCCCTTATGAATTTTAGGTTCCAGTGGAGCAGAGAGATAGTAGATACCAAACAAATAAATATGTGCTATAAAACATATCACTAGTGAAACGTATAGTATGAACAAATTTTGGAAGGATTATAGATATGTCTGCTTTATCAAAAGATTTATAGATGAATTGTATTTGAACTGCATCTATACATAAAATCTAGTTATTGGAAAATTAGAGGCCTAAAGTTCTATTCATGCTCCTAGTAGTAAAATAATAATAATAGCTAACTGTGTGGTCTCAGTACTTCACATGGATTATCCCATTTAATCTTCCCTCTGTTTCTATTATGTGGTACTGTTCTCCCCATTTTAATGGTGAAGAAACTGAAGTGTAGGAGTTTGAATAATTGACTTAAAGTCATACAGCTAATCTATGGTAATATTGGGATGCAAACCAGGGAGTCTGGATTTACCCTGTTCTGTCCTCCAGGTGGACAGATATGCATAACTCTACACTGTAAGGCTATCCAGATGATACATAATAAACTAAGTTGATAAAGATATTATACTAATGGTAATTTATGATGCAAAAGCAAAACTCAGGTAGTAGTAGTTGAAAACCATGACCAATTGAAGATGGCATCAGTGATACATTATTCACAAATCATCTTTCCCGAAAACTGCTGTAATTGTCTGATATGCTTATACTCAATAGAAGTTTTGCAGTATTTCCAAAAGAATGGCTGCCACAGTTAACAGAATACTGAATTAAAGATTCAGTAAATTCCTATTAATGCGTTCAACTTAGAAACTACTACTAACTCAGTAGGTTATTACTAAGTAACATTAAGTTAAAAGGCAATGGAAAGTTTGTCACTTGCTGTCAGTATGAAAGGAAGACTTTTCTGGGTCAGTTCATGGCAATTGGAAGGGCCCTCCAGAGGACACAGAGTCACTGATCAAAGCAAAAGAAGATATACAAAGAACACTTCTGAGCAACATGCTGAGTGCTGTAGCTAGTGGTATATGTTGTGGTTAGTGGGCCTAATAAGTAGCCCCCCTGTTTCTTTCCCTCTAGAGTTCTGAAACAAGAAATAATCTGGAAGTAAGAGATAAAAATATTGCTGTTGTTACTAATGAAACTAATAATGGGAACTCTGGAGTGAGACAGATTTACACGTCCAGGCTCAGGCAGCCCTGGACAGACCAGCCTTTCCAAGCAGTGGCACAGGGTGCCCCTTATGGCGTCAGGGAAGCAGGAGGAATATGTACTCTGTGTGGGTGGGCAGTTTGCTCTCATGAATGGAAGTAGTAAGCCTACTCCAAGTTGCTTCTTGTCCCATAGGAGGAGTAAGTGGCAGTAGAGAGGGGCCAGCAGTGTTATGGGTGGAACTCCCTCCACGTGGAAGGGAACACGAGGCTGGGGGAAGAGGCTTTTCCTGCCCCTGCAAAATACGTTCAGTATTTGTGCTACAGGGGCACAAAGAAAGTGTGCACCTAACCGGAAACAGGAGGAAGGACTTTGAGAAGGTAACTTGTGCTGGAACTTGTAGGAAAGCCAGGAGCTAGCCAGATGGAAATTGAGAAGGGAGGATGCTTTAGCCCAGGGTTTGGCAACTGTGGCCCGCAGACCAAATTTGGCCTGTTGCCTGTTTTTGGAAGTAAGGATTTGTTGGAATGTAACCACACTCATTTATTTATGTATTATCTATATACATTTGTGCTATAATGGCAGAGTCGAGTAGTTGTGACAAAGACCATATGGCCCACAAAGCTTAAAATATTTACTATTTGGTATTTTTCAGAAAAAGCTTGCCAACCTCTGTTTTAGGCAGAGGGTAATGCTTGGAGGCATGAAAGAGGATGGTGGTGTGCTGGGGTGTGGGGTTGGGCGTTATAAGTGGGTTGAGATATGAAGGAAGAGGAGGAGGTTGCAGGGAGTGGGAGGAGGGATAGAGAGCTGTGAAAGATAACATGTTCAGCAGGGCAATGCCGTAGTCGGCCATGATAGGAAGGAAGCGATTAAAAGATGGACCCCTGGTTCTCTAGAACTTTCCATTATTCTGCAGAGAGCAGTGATGTAGGTAGACAGGTTAATTCTATTAATTATATGCAGACAAATGAACATCTAACAAATAGAGCTTTAAAATTCATGAAGTAATTGCATCATATACAAGATACATGTAGAAAGTGGAGCTAGGCAGTAGCATTTCTAAAATCGTGAAATTGGTCACTTCTCTTTGGGGGTCTTGGAGAAGGGGTTCAGGGAAGAGGCAAGAGAGCCACAGCTGTGGAAAGGGAATGGGGTGAATTAATAGAGGGAATGTGTTTCAGGAATAGGGATGCAATGTAGAGTCAGAATGAGAATACAGAATGAACAGAACAGAAGAGCTCTATGCAGAGAAGGGACTAGGATATTGGGACCAATCTTTATTATTATTATTATTATTATTATTATTATTATTATTATTATTTAAAAAGAGTAAGACAGTTCCCTCCACCCTCAGCTGTTAAAAATTAAAAAAATTATTAATCTAAGAGCGTTTCTCTCTGTCCGGATCTATTCTATTTCCAAGGGGGATTAGTTTAAGTTTTTGGTTTCCAGGATTTGGTTAGGCTGCTTAGGATAATAGAAAATGCTGAACTAGAAGAAAGAGATCAGAATTGAGAAGAAATAGAAGTACTGGTGGAGGGGGTGGCAGAGTGACTGGAGAACACATCAGGCAGGTAGGGGAAGGATGGGAATAGACCACAGTTAGTATTTTGGGCAGGGCTGAGAAAGAGAGGACTGGGGAGCTTTAAAGAGAAAAGGAAAATGTCTTTGGGGCCAGTTACAGGCATCTGTGGGAGGTAAATAAGATGATAGCGTTGGCCAATTGATTTTGCTCTCAATTATGAATTGGGTTCCATTTGATGTTTCTCAGGTGCCTCAATAAAGATTAACTGTTGTCACTTAATTCTTGGCTGCTAAACAGTTGTTTAAATACGACAGTGCAGAGACTAGACCAAATATGATTAATTTGTCTTCCTAAATATATATTTTTATTTTTATTTGAACAGCTTTATTGAAGTACAAGTGACACAATAAATAGCACATATTTAAAGTGTACAGTTTTTTGAGTTTTGACATATAAAACACCTGTGAAACTATCATTATAGTCAAGATGATGAACATATCCATCACTCCCAAAAGTTTTTTTGCATCCTTTTGTAATCCCTTCCATTGTACTTTTTCTAGGTAACCACAGATCTGCTTTCTGTTGTTAAAGATTAGTTAGCACTTACTAGAATTTCAAGTAAAATGGAATCATATAGTATCTACTCTTTTTTTGGGGGGGGGTGGTTGTAGTTTGGCTCCTTTCATTCAGAATAATTATTTTGAAATTTATTCATGTTTTTGCATGTATTAATATTTTACTTTTTAATTACTGAATAGTATTCCATTGTGTGGGTATACTACAGTTTGTTAATCTATTCATTTGTTGGTGGATATTTAAGTTGTTTCTAGTTTTTGGCTATTGTATTACCTGCTATGAACATTCACGTTCATGTCTTTGTATGGACACATGCTTTTAGTTCTCTTGGGCAAATACTTGGGAATGTAACGGCTGGATCACATGGTAGGTATATGTTTATTGAAGAAACGGCCAAACTGTTTTCCAAAGCAGTTGTACCATTTTACATTCCCACCAGAAGTGTATGAAGGTTCCAGTTTTATATCCTCCTTAACACTGGTATGTGCAGTTTTTCAAATTTTAGCTGTTCAAAGAGTGGTTTTAATTTTATTTCCCTAATGATTAATGATGTTGAACATCTTTTCATGTGCTTATTTGCTATCTATATATCTTCTTTGGTGAAGTGTCTATTCAAATTTTTGCTCATTTTTTAAAATTGGGTTGCTTGCATTCTTATCAATTTTAAGAGTTTTAAAATACATTCTGAATACAATTCCTTTACAAGGTATTTGATTTGTAAATATTTTCTTTCAGTCTCTGGTTAGTGTTTTAGTGACCTTAGCAGTCTTTCAAAGAGTTGATGTTTTTAATTTGATAAGTACAATTTATTGATTTTTTTCTTTTGTAAATTGTGCTTTTGGTGTTGTAGCTAAGAAATCGTTGTCTGACCCAACCAAGATCGCAAAGATTTTATCATATGTTTTATTCTAGGAGTTTTATACTTTTAGGTTTAGCTTCATATAGTTTTACGTCTATGAACCAGTCTAATTATTGTATAAATGTGAAGAATGTATTAAAGCTCTTTTTTTGCATATGGGTATTTTTTTCAGCATCATTTATTGAAAAGGCTATCTTTTCTCCACTGAATTGCTTTTGCACATTTTTTCAAAAATCCATATATTTGTAGGTCCATTCCTGGATTCTTTATTATGTTCCATTGATCTATTTGTCTATCTTCACGCCGAATACCACACTGTCTTGATCACTATAGCTTTATAAGTCTTGAAATTAAATGCTGTTAGTCCTCTACCTTTTTTTTTTTTAAATCAGAGTTGTTTTGTCTGTTCTGTTCTTTGCATT
This sequence comes from Eonycteris spelaea, assembly GCA_003508835.1. Lineage (NCBI taxonomy): Eukaryota > Metazoa > Chordata > Mammalia > Chiroptera > Pteropodidae > Eonycteris > Eonycteris spelaea. The sequence continues at coordinate 14,926,693 of PUFA01000011.1, read as the reverse complement.
TTAGAATTAGTTTGTTGATTTCTGGGGTTTTGACTGGAATTGCATTCACTGTCTAGGCAATTTCGAGAGAATTAGCATCTTAACATTATTGAGTCTTCCAAGTCATGAATATGGTTTTTATTTAAGTATTTTAAAATTGGTGTCGGCAATGTTTGGTCATTTTCAGTACAGGTCTTGCACAATCTTTTGTCAGAATGAGTCCTAAGTGTTTCACTTTTTTTAGGATCGTATTGCAAATGGTACTTATTTTTACAATTTGTGATTCTTTGTTGTTAGTATATAGAAATACAATTGATTTTTGTATATCGATCTTGAATTGTAACCTTGCTAAACTCATTTTTTAGTTTTAGTAGTTTTTTTGTAAGTAAATAACTTTTAATGAGCAAACCGAACAGGCCCATTTCCATAGGTGAAAGAATGCCATCCACAGCATTGGTCTTAAGTTGGCTTTTTAAGCTGGTCTAAGATGCCCTCTATGCTCTCTGGGAATGGCTGTGTGATGCTTCTTCCAAAACAAAAGGTCTCTCATGAAGAATGAGTTAGGGCAAAATCCTAGTGAGTGATTACTCCCAGATAGTATGTAGGCGAGAATACCCAGGCCCTATGGTGGGCAAGAATAATGAAGATTTGAATAAACCTGAAATGTCCGAGGACATTCCTTACATACCAAATGGAGGTAGGTCTGCAGGAGATGGCTTACCTATCCTTGCGGATAGTTGTAGGAATAGGGTGAGGGAGAAACTGCTGTAACAGCAGTGTTTCTTATTCCTCATGATGAGAACATTCTTCCTTTCTTTAAAATAATTTTTATTTTTCAATTATAGTTGACATACAATATTAGTTTCATGTGTACAACATAGTGATTAGACATTTATATGACTTACAACGCAATCACCCTGATGAATTTAGTACCCATTTAACACCATAGATAATTATTACAATATTATGGATGATATTCCTCATGCTGTACTTTACATCTCTGTGACTGTTTTGTAACTACCAATTTGTACTTCTCAACTCCTTCCCCTTTTTCACCCACTCTCCCAACCCCCTCTCATCTGGCAACCATCAAAATGTTCTCTGTATTCATAACTTTGTTTCTCTTTTGTTTGTTCATTCACTCTGTTCTTAGATTCCACATGTAAGGGCGATCATATAGTATTTATCTTTCTCTGTCTTACTTACTTCACTTAGTATAATACCCTCTAGGTCCATCCATGTCATTGTGAATGGTAAGATTTCATCCTTTTTTAAAGGCCGAGTAATATTCCATTGTATGTGTGTGTACACACACACACACGCACCAGCACCACCACCACCACCACCACCACCATCACCTCTTCTTTATCTCTTCATCACTTGATGGACACACAGGTTGCCTCTACAGCTTGGTTATTATAAATAATGCTGCAGTGAGCATATGGATGCACATCCCTTTGAAATAGCGAGAACATTCTTCTGAACCAACCCTGAGAGGAAGGGCTGAAGTGAGAAGAGCGTCAGCTATGTCTATGTGATAGTTAGTATATGTATAAACAATAACTGGAAAATTTAGGTAATGCATTGGAAGTTTATTTCAATTTCTGGATTATTGTTATTATTTAGGTAAGATGAATTATTGGGATAACTTCGTTTTTAGCTGCTTATTTTATGACACGGAGGTACAGTTGTTATAAAATAAGAAACATCAGGTTGTAGCAACCGATTGGTTGTGGTAAAAGAAGGATTGAAATAGGCTTAACAGAACTCCAGCTCTTCTTTTATGGGATTTTGATGATATTGTCTGTAGTGAGAAGAAACCCTCGCATGGACAAGTAGATGTACAGATAAGGCTTACGTTATGTTGAGCTAGGTATTCAATTTTAAATAAGACTTGGTGGGATTGACCAGATGATTGATGTTCTACATCTGTTCTGTAGAATCCGTTTGTTCCAAGGAGATCCTTTGGGGGCACTGTGAGAGCAAAGATAATGGATAAACCAAGTGGGGAGAGATCTAGACCCTCCATCTTTCTCATTCCTACCCGTAATGTTTGCATTCAATCAGAGGACCTTCCCCTCCTTTTAGAAAAAAAAAAAATCTGTATAATATATTAGGATTCCACATCAGAAGTTGTTTTCTAAAGAACTCTGTGGTGTGTGTGTGTGTGTGTGTGTGTGTGTGTGTGTGTGTGTGTGTGTGTTTGAAAACCACTGGACTAGATCAATGAAAGCGATCAGTAATAAATGCCTTCCTCACAGACAAAGAGTGAAGTGTCACATATTATTTGTGCTCTTTGCAAACTTGAAGGAATCACTTTCTTCCAGCCTGAGGTCCTGCTAAAGTGATAAATTACTGGTAGCCCAATGTTAAGGTTGCCAAATATTGCACGGGGCATACTTATGCTAAAAATTATTCAGTTTATCTGAAATTCAGCTGGATGCCTTGTATTTTTCTAAATCTGACAATTCTGATAAATGCACAATTCATAACAAGACAGTGAGTGGATTCTCCCAGTGTAATGATTTTGTTAAACATGACCAGAAAATTCTCGCATCTTGGCTACGTGCCTCAGAGCGCCATAGCACGCTAATCTTTGGCCTGCTGTGAACCACTTTCCCAGCAGCCAGCAGTCCTTCCTGCTGGAATGGGGATAAGAAAACAGGTGTTATCAGCACCTTTTTAGGCCAGAAGGGCCTCACTTTCCCCAGGACACTGAAGACAAAATTAGTCAAATTTTGCCATTGAACTAATTTTTCCAGTTCTTGTTATTTGTTCTTAAGTATCATTTCATCTTTGAGATTTCAAGTTGAAAGTTTTTATTAGAATATCAATGGTATCTTGGAGTACTTCATTTGTACCGTAGACTTTTTCCTCACAGACATATTTAAAAAAATTATTTTTTGCTTTTTGTTACTTCTTTGCGATCTCAGTTCATTTCGTATGTTATATTGCCAAGCACTTGGCAGTGCCACTAAAAACAGCTTGCTCTGGTCCGGTGTACTTCTTTTCTTCTTTTATAAATGCCCATTAGAGATCTGAGCTTATCAGAGAACCCCCTGAGCTGCTGCGTTGGTAGTTTAGAGGCTGCTTGCTTGTCTTTTCCATTTAAATTCTGTCATAATAAATGCCATTATAAGAAAGCTTTCTAGGCAGTAAAACTAAATCCATGTTTTGATGATCCATTATATGAATGGTTAATAGCTACTTTTAATATGTGCATTTATCATCACATTCAGTTCTCATCACCCTGTTAGATAGATGTTATACTTCATTTTATAGAAGAGGAAACCAAGACACAGAGAGTCAAAGTAACTTGCCCAAGGTCACACAGCTAGAAATTTGTAGAGCTATGGTATGGATCCATATCTCAGATTTCAAAATTATTGCTTATGGCTGCTGTGTTATACTGTGTAAACAGGGCTTTGTTGGTCTGCCTTCAGTTAATTATGTTCAATAATAACCTGATAGAGTGACTGCCTATATTATAGTCACTTTAATAATAAGAAATTGATTGTGCACTTCCTGGATGGTGAATGAAAGAAGATAGGTGAGCTCTTCCTGGTAAGTTTATTTTTCTAATAGAAGTGCTTTTCTTTAGTAACTTCTGTTTTTCACCTAGAAGAACTAGCCATCTAATTGGGTGCCATCTCATTTTCTAAATAATTAATTTAAAAAATCTATATACAACAGCATCTAGTGAGAAAAAGGGGGAGCTGTGTGTGTTTGTGTGTTTATGACATTTTTTCCCCCTTGCTGGGCTTAGTTCCCTTTGCTTGTGGGTTTATTAAACAGACGCTGGATGTTGGCATTCTTTCTTCTCCAGAAACGTCAACCTGGAACCTGGTTTCTAGCCATGTGTTAATTTTAGCCCATTTTAGTTCATTAAAATAATTGGCAAGTTCCTTGAGTTCATCACAATGGGAGTTTACCTATTTTTAAATGTTTAAAACTTAATGTGGTGGTGCTATTTTTACTCAGAACATAATTCTTTATAAGTTATTTCTGAAAATTTTTCCCTATAAGGGAGGTCTATTTAACCATTTTCGATTCAGAGTGGAGAGAGAGCCAAGTCTTCGAGAAGTTAAATAATCCATAAGGGGTTTCCTGGAGCCCAGCCAAAGCTCTTCAGTGTTGAGACCTGCTTCTGTCATTCTGTCCTTGGGAACAAAAATGGTTCAACCCATCTGTCGATAACCTCAGCCCTGCATTCTGCTTGTAGCCAGGCACTGACCTTTGTAGCATGAAGGACATAATTATCACAAGTCTGTGACCAGACTCCCCTCCTCTCCAGGATGTGTCCCTCATCAAGAAATTTGCTCAGCTGTTGGCTGCTTGGCTGCTTCTTCTCTCATTGCACACTCTATTTGGGGATGGCTTAGTGAGCAATGTCTGGGAAAGGCCCCCAAGGCGTCACCTCTCTCTTCTCCCGTCCAGCAGTGGCAGTCCTCCTTGTTCCCTGGGGTGGCTTTTGTTACCTCATTTACCATTCTTTCTGCTGGAGTGGCTTCTTTGAAAGGCCTCTGGCTGCTAGCCAAGGACAGTGCACAGGCCTAAAGGAGAGGACGGAGAGCTCATTGACATTTCACCAGCGCTTTGTCCTTCAGCTGATGTTGAAGGAGAATTAGAGGCAGTGTCTTCAGGAAGTCTAGGGTAAAGTGCAAATGTGATGTTTGGGATGGTAGCAAAGCATTTGAAATTGGACTCAGTCCTGGCCCTTTTCTCTGTCTGCCTTCACATCTTCTCCTGTGGCTCAGAATGCCATCTCTATGTAGATAACGCCCAACTGGTGGCCAGTTGCCAGCTGAACATTTCACTTTGATTTATAAAAGGCAGACCTAGCCTAATATATTCAAAAAGACTCTCAACCTTCCTCTCCAAACCTGATCTCTCATTCTTCTTTCTTGATGAATGTCCACTTCAATCTTTCAGTTACTGAGTCCAAAAATCTGGGCCTTCTCGCTCTCTCCTTTTTTCTCTCACATTTCACATCCAATCAGTCCTCAGATCCTGTCAGCAGTACTGTCACAACATGTTCATAATCTGGCCACTTTTCATCACCTCATGTCTATCACCCTAGTCCAAACTGCCCCCATTTCTCTCCTAGATTATTGCAATAGTTTCCTCCTTGCTTATTCCCTTGCCCTGCTCCCTCTTTTCCACATACTGGCTAGACCAATAGATTATAGTCCTCTTCTGTTGAAAATCCTTCATTGATTTTCCATCTCACTTGTTATCAAATGCGAGATCCTATCTGATGTGTCTCCCCACCCACCCAACTCTGATCTCATCTCCAGCCTCTTGCTACCTCTTGCTACCTCTGCAGGCCGGTCACAATGGCTTCTCTGGACCTTGCTCTGTGAGCACATTTGTGTCTGAAGTGATGTAGATGAGCTGCTCTGGTTCCTGCATCTGCCAGGAACATTCTTGTCCTAGAAACCATACGACTTCCTCCCTCCCTTTACCTCTCTGCTCAAGCATTCCCTGATCAGAAAGTCTTACCTGACCTAGATAAAATAAATGCTACCTCCGTCAGAGAGCAGGCCCTTTTTTGCTTTGGTTTACTGTATGACCCCATTACCTAGAACAAGGTAGACAGTAAATACCTGCATTTGGTAAATACAAATAAATTCTTTAGTTTCCAGGCAAGAAAATCAGTTTTGTTGTTGTTTTTCCTTGAATGTGTTTGATTCAGTTTTGGATTCCAATACCATCTTGATTAGTATCTTATGTAATCATGGGCAGATCACATATCCTAGTTTCTTTATCTGTAAAATTCACAGTTGGTGGACTAGGTAGTATGCAAAGCAAGTTTTAGCTGCCTTTTCTGGTTTTGTGAATGTGAGATCTCTTCTGAGATCCAGTGATAGGCGCCAAGGGTCGGGGCTCTTCTATGACCCAACATTTGTGTCTGAAGTGATGTAGACAGTCCGTCTTCCACTTCCTGTCCACTGTGTGAATCCTTCCTTTTCCTCACAATGAAGCGCTTTATGCACTTGTGCCATCATGGCCCACAGTGTGCAGAAGCAGTTGTGAGGCGTGTTGCTAGATACCAGTTGAGAGCAACAGATGAAAATTTATATAGAGGTTACATTAAAAAGTCAGAATGGATTAAAGAGTATCTGTAAAATGACCTTGCTCATCTACATTCTGTTTTGCTTTCTTCAGTGGGGGAGAAATAGTAGAGCATAGTGGGAATTATGTATAAACCAGTGAATGCCTTTGGGGAATGTCCTATATGTGAATGTCACTTGTTTTTTGTGTTGTGGAAAAATAAAAGGTTTAGAGCCACCGGCGTTGCAATGCTTGAGATTTAGAGGTAGGATATGTGGTCTCTGCCTTCATAGAATTTATGGTCTAGATTACAAGATAGAACATATCTGACCTGTAAAAACGTGTGTAAGTACACAGATAGTATGTGTGAGTACCAGGTGTGCAGTGCAGTTTGTGCTAGATGTTCAGGGCAGCATTCTCACGGGCCAAGACTATTTGTGGGGATTGGTTCATAAGAGAAGAGAGACTTGAGCTGTATCATGTGGGGTCTCTCCTTCTCTCAGGTAACCAATTCTACAGTCCTCTCCTTTCTGTGGTCTAGGGTGATAACAGCTTCATTAGCACTAACGATCAGGTTTCTGCATGATTCCTTTGGTCCCCTACATTCACACTGTCATAAAGAGATGACTTTTGAATTATACTAGTTCAAATGGGTCATCTCTTTCTTGTTGGGATCCTGACCAGTACCGTCATTTAACAAATTTTCTACTTAATGGAAACAGATGAGACCACCAGATTATGACTATTTTTTCTTTAGCGATATGCAGCCTCACAGAAAGATAAGCTTGATATCTCTGCCAAAGAAAATGAGTACCATGTCTATATCTCTAATCCGCTTCGAGCTTCTTGATTTAGGAATCCTGTTTGTGCTTTGACACATATGCTACCTTGGATGGAATTTGGTCTTGGTACCCTGAATAAGTAGGTTGACAATATAATTTATTTTCTAAACTGCAACACTTTTGAGAGTGCAAAGGTGTATCAAAAATAATTATTCAGGGACAATAGGTGTAAATCAGGGTGGTTGGAGGCAAACATGACTGACTGAATGGTCATTCTACAGATAAAGTAAAGGGATGATGTAATTGGCTTTCATTAATCTGAAATCACATTTTCAAACAAAGTAAAGAGCACCCCTTCTTTTTCCAGGAGCCTCTCTTTTGGTCATTTTCAGGGGCCCTGTTCTGGGCTTCAGGGAAGAACTTTTCATTGTCTAGCTCAATTACTAAGTGAAGGCCAGCTCGGGGGCTCAGGGCCGTTTGGATGATTGAAGATTCTCACTGCTGGGCAGAGGCCAGGTGGCAATATGAGTAATATCTGGGCTCTTTCTAGCATTGCCTTTGATAAGGGAATTAAGGTCATGTGATGCTCTTTGAGAAGTCTGTCTCTTAGTGTCTTCAAATTATATGTCATTGTGATCAAAAGAACTGAGGCATGGTCTGGCCCAGGGAAGAAAGTGATTTTAAGTCTGGCAGGCCCACAATAGACGAGAAGGATGCAGATCCTCAGAGACGAAGGGCAAGAGCACTTCAATCAGGACTAGCCTTGTGAGCAAAGGCCAAACATCAGGGTGCCAGCTGCTACACAAAGCAGATTAAAGACCTGAGCTATATCACCAATGCACTCCTGTGTGTGCAGGGCTAGGCTTATTTAGGGGGATACATTTTCTTTATAAACCTTTCATCAACTAAAAATGTGAAGAGATTCTTCAAAGCATCAGACCTCCCTAGTAGCCTGGTGTGTGAGTGGAAGCTGATGTTCCTCATTTGGCTGTGTGCTGTGAGCTCAGATGCAGTATTTGGGATTATCTAGCCAATTAGTACATTGGTACTCTGTCTGCCTCTCAAGGGATTTCTTTAAGCTCTCTAATAGAAACATTTTGTTTTGCCTAGAAGAACAGTTTGGACACCCTCTGGGTAACCATCTCTTGTAATCTGTACTTTTGTATTTATTTCCACAGTTTGAACATACTCTTTTCTCTTTGTTGTTCTTAGTACTGGGTGTTCTTGCTGGTAATTTATGGGAGCATTTTGCATCATGTTCTCCAGCCTGGTGGTCATCATTTCTGTTTTTGAAAACAAAGGTATACCTTGCAGTAGCAAATTCTTTGTGTGCATTCAGAAATTTGTATCTGTATATTTGAATTTCATGAAAGAGCAGAGAGAGCTGCTGTGGTTTGTTAGAAAACCTCTTCCAGTATTAAATGATATTTTTATAATAGCAAATCAGAAGCTGCTAGCATTTGGGGCCTATTTATTATTTATTATAAATAAAATTGACAGCTGAGTTAGAATTTCAGGTATGCAACATAGATAATGGTTAGTTCCCTCAGTAATAAATTATGCCTACAACTATAATGGCTGCCATAGGGTGAAAGGCTGTGTTTGAGATTATATGCCTAGTGGCTTGGCTCTTCTTAAGTATGATTGACTTAGAAGGGTCAGGTAGGTGAGCACATGCTTTCAGTTCCATTATGCAATATTTGCAAGGCCTAACTATGGAAGTAATACATGGACAAAGACTAAAATGGATATGAACACCTGTGTATAAATTGGCTTCTCTGGCTTTCTCTCAATCACTACTATGAACTTTTAAATTTTTTTAGTGTGGGTTTGACTTTATTTATTTATTATTAAAATTTATTTATTTAAATTAGTTTTGAGTATATAGTACATTGGTTAGACATCTATATAATTCATAAAATGATCCCCCTGATTGCTCCCTCCCTCCCCTAGACCTCCACCTAGCCATTATGTTAATGCTAACTGCATTCCCTCAGTCATGCTCCCCATCCCCGTGACCAACTATCAACTACTAATTTGTACTTCTTTAACCCTTCACCCCATTCTCCCAGCCCCCCAACCCCCCCTCTCTGTCCATCAGCAAATTGTTTACTATATTTGTGAGTCTGTTTTTGATTAGTTTGTTCTTTTTGTTCCTTAGATTCCGCATGTAAGTGAAATTATATGGTATTTATCTTTCTCTGTCAGACTTATTTCACTCAGCATAATAACCTCTGGGTCCATCCATGTCATTGCAAATGGTAGGATTTCATTTTTTTTAATGGCTGAGTAATATTCTGTTGTATATACGTATAATTTCTTTACCCAATCATCTCTTGATGGGCATTTAGGTTGCTTCCATACCTTGGCTGTTGTAAATTGGGCTGCCATGAATATTGGAGTGCGTAGGTCTTTACAAGTTATTGTTTTGGTTTTCTTTGGATAAATACTGAGAAGTGCAATTGCTGTCAAAAGGTATATCCACTTTTAATTTTTTGAGAAACCTCCATACTGCTTTCATAGTGGCTGTACTAATTTGCAATCCCACCAACAATGTATGAGGGCTCGCTTTTCTCCGCATTCTCGCTAACACTTATTGTTTTTGATTTATTGATGATAGCCATTCTGACAGGTGTGAGGTGATATCTCATTGAGGTTTTAATTTGTATTTCTCTGATGGTTAGCGACCTTGAGCATCTTTTCATATGTCTATTAGCCATCCATATGAACTTTTTAAGGACTCTTCCTAGATTTAGAAAGCTCAGGCTGCCTTTATTTCTGTGTGTGTGTGCTTCTGGATCCTTCACTGAAATGCTCCTGCAGGTGAACATTTGGCTAGCTACCTGCCCTCACCCAGTGAAAGCATTAGTTTGTCTCCTTACACCTTCTAATGCAGTCTAAAGAGAAATGACAACTTGTTGCTTCTTCCTGGTCAAAATAACAAAGCCTCTATGGGCAGTTTCTCTCAGCGCAAATGAAAAGAGGAACTCAAAGAACACACACTGGAACTCACTCAGGAAGATCCTAATCAGGACCATATTCCCCGTGGCTGTCATACTTATTCATCTACATTACTAGATTCAGAAACTTATGTGGTTTCTAGCAAAGAAATAGCATTCAAAAGGAAGATTAGGAATTCATTTGAATGGTGCTACAATAGAAAGGACTTTGCCGTTCATGCGAATGACCTCTGACCCACTTCATTTAATTTATTCATGAATTCATTTGTTCATTCATTCCTGAAACTTTTATAGAGTTCTTGCTAAGTACTAGGCACTATTTGGTGCTAAAGAAATAATAAGAGTAATTCTATTTTTTTTTTTTTTGGCTGATATAGTTGTATACTCAGAAAATCCAGGAGCCTTTAGTAAAAACTTTAAGAATTAATACAGTTTTTACAAGATGTCTGGGTTCAATAGTTGTTGGAAAAAAAGCTTTTTCCCCCTTCTACACAAATAATGGCACCTATAAATGGAAGTGGGAAAAGTATGTCTTTAAAATAGTGACGTAAAATTGTAAAATATTAAAAAAATGAAGAAATATTTAGAAATAAGTTTAGCAAGAAAAGGACCTATATGAATAAATACAAAATAAATCTGAATAGAAGGGCATACCACATTCCTAGGTGACAGACATTATAGTGTGTCAAATTGCCCAATTATTATATAAGTAATAGAGTCACAAATCATTTTTATTGGATAAAAGTCATGTCAAATTTCACCTATAAAAGTAAGTGACCAACAAATGGTAAGTATGAAAAAAATAGAGGATACTTTTCTTATTAAATATCATTATATTCAACATAACTACTATGGTAAAAACCAAGATGGTATTGCAAAAAATAAACAAATAAGTAGACTAGAATATAAAATTAAAAATACATTCAACATACATGAAAAATTACCATATGATAAAGGTGGCACTTCCATTCAGTGGGAAATGAATGATTTATTTAATAAATAGTGCTGATATAACCAGCCATTTTTCTAGGCAAAAAGTGGGATGCTATTACACAAAATATACAAACATAAATTCCAGGTAGCCTGAAGATTTTGGTAAGCAATAAAATAATTAACATTTTATAAGGCACTCTTAAGAGACAATATGCAACCAAGGAATAGAAGAGACCTTTAGAATTAACTCAAGAAAGCCTGACACCATTATATATGCTGTTATAGTTGACTTAAATATGAAAAAAACTACAAAGTCAGGAGAAATATGGTAGATTTGGAAAAAAATTTGCAACAAGCATTGCAAAAGCTAATTATTTATAATACAGAAGTAGGGTTAAGAATTAGAAAAACCAAGTGACTTCTCCCTAAGTTTTGGTCAAGAATATGAATAGGTAACACACAGAAGAGCAAAATCTGAAAGTTCAACTAATTAATCATTGAAGAGATGCTCAAATTTACTAGTGGTCAGAGAAAAGAAAATTAAGATAATAGTGAGATGTCATGTTATACATTTTTAGATTGGTGAAAATTAAAAAAGAGTAATATTTCCAATTGCTACAGAATAGGCAGGGAGTAGATGTTCTCATATTTTACTGATGGAAGGAAATTGTTACAGTCTTTTTGGAAGCATCATGGTAGCATCTATGAAAATTAAAAAAAAATAAATGTGTACCTTTTAAACTTTTGGTCTTAGTACTGGGAAACCTATAGATATAATAGCATTGAGAAACAGGTAAAGAATGTTTATTGCAGTATTGTTCATATTGCAACAAACAAAACAGGAAACAAAATTAATGGACATCAAAAGGGTAATGTTGAATTTATAATGATTTATCTTAACTATGAAATATTACACAGCAATTAAAAACAATTAGAGCTAACTGGGTTGATTTTGGGTAAGATTGCTATGAAGTATGGAGGAGGAAGAACATGACTCAGAAAGGTATAAAATAACATGGGAGCAGTAGGGATGAGCATGGGAGGTGAGGAAGAGAAGAGGCAGGCAAAGAGGAATACAGTGTACTAAAGCAATGCATGGGTGCATGTGCATGTGTGTGTGTGTGCACGTGCGTGTGCGTGTGTGTAGGTACATATGTAAAATAAATTGTAAATAAAATAGAGTTTGAGCTACATAAACTGACTTGTTAGTACTGTGGAATTTAAGGCTTTGGAGAGGGAACAGATTCCATATGAAGACAAAGAACAAGATATGGCCATAGCTGGTGGAGAGTAAAGGGAAGCAGAAGTGAAGGTCCTTGGATCCTGGGAGGTGAAGCGAGGCTCCAAGGCTCACAGTCTGTGTGGATGTGTTAGAAGCTGCTCAGGCAGAAGGCCTGACCTGACAGTCAGCATTGAGACCATGAGTCAGAAAGAGGGACAGATGTAGGTTTTGAGGGTCCTGAAGCTTAAACAGTTCTTGAAGAGAATCAAAATCGTGAATACTAGATTAGATATAAAAAGAACATTTATTTAGAATGAGAAAAGAATCACAACCAATTACACATCGAAGAGCTGACCAATACCCCAAACATCAAAAATAAATTCTGTCTTCAGAATCTTTGATTGCCTCTTCATATGACAATTTTGTAATATCCTTTTCATAGAATAGAAAGGTAACTCAGTTTTTCTTCTGGCATGGTTGATTGCAGTTATTTTTATTGATAGTTTAGAAAAGTTTATCTTCAGTGTCACAACTCATTAGGGTCATATCACAAATTTTCAGGATTGTTGTCAAATTTGGAAAAATCTTCATCCAGATTAATTTTGATGATATATCAATTAAATCTGAATCTTCTGCTTATCTTTTAGGAGATTTGATGATTGGAAGAATTTTCCATAGGTCAGCTTCTTGTTCTGTGTATTTTAAATCTGGCTCCTTCTTGGCTACTCAACACACTCCTGGTGCTGGACCTTGAAGCACGTGTTTATATTGAGATGTGATCTCTTACCCTGTACTTCAAGGTCTCTCTGGGTGCTTCAGGAAGCCGTCGTTCTCCTGCGACACTAGGAATGATGTAACTGACATAAGAGTGACCAAGAACCACCTGACTATATTTTACTTTTCTACTAAACCCAAATGAAACATATCCTCAACTCAGTTTTCTCTTAGCTGGATCCTGTACATGCTCATAGCCTGTTTAATGCCATCCAATACAGAAGGGAAATTGAAATAGACAGAAAGAGAGATCATTCTTAACCATTTTGGTTAAAATAGCTGATTTTTGCACATTTTATAAAACCTCTGACTGTGTTGCTAGGTCCCCTCCCAAGGCCTTGGAATTTAAGCTTCATTAGTTTATGATTATATTATTTTCCTTTGTTTATTGGTAACCTCTTTGGTGTTCCACTGAATATAGTGTTAAGCTCACTGCCAGTGCATGCGTGCATGTGTGTGTGTGTTCACATGTGTGTTCATGTGCGTGTGCGTGCACATGTGTTTATAGCATTTCTTATTTTGTAGCAAACTTTTTGCCACATTGCAGCATAGGTCCAAATAAGTCAGCCTTGCTTTTCTGACTTCAAATCATTTCTTTTAAACCCTGGAATTCCAATATAGGAACATTAAACACTATGACTGCAGTAATTTTAGAGTCAGTGTCTTGAAAATGAGAAATTCTGATGAAATGATGTACTGCACAACATCGTTTCCAGCCCCCTGCACCACCACTGAAGCTTTGCATACATTTCCCTCCTTCATTTTCATATATATTATATTTACCATCAATCTTGTGGCAAGTTGCAGAGCAAGGAGATTGGGTGACATGGTTCTTTGATGGGGAGATCAATCCACAAATGGTCCTTTCCTGCTAGGGGTGAAAAAATTTGAGAACATAGCATTGCTACTCATGGTTCTTTCTTTTAACCCTGGTAGGAATTTCAGTTCTGGTAACAGTAGCAAAACAGTCAGCCAAAGGTCTGAAGAGAAAAACTAATCAGGAGGAAAGAAGAAAAACCGCAAGAAGTGATTGGTCACTTGGGGACAACTTTTGATGAGTTTGATAAATAAATGCAAGAATCCTGAAAATGGCAAAAGGAGGACTCGGATAAAGCACTCAAAGCCAGATCTATCTGTGGGAAGAATTTTTTATTTATTAATGGCCTATTTTTTAATGTTTCATGTTCCTCATAAGGTTTTTGTCCCCTGCACATATATTTCCCATTTGAAATCGGAGAGCTTAAACCTAAGGCCCAGGCTGTTTTTCTTCTCCTTTCCTCTTTCCCAAGAGATGTCATCATATCTCTATCTAAACACTGCACCACTTGGGAGAGAAGTGTGTGTCCGTGGGCCTGTATGTATGTTTACCATCCCCTTCCCCTATCAAACTGTGGAGTAGAATGCACTGAAAACACACACACACACACACACACACACACACACACACACACACACACACGGTTTCGACATTACTGGTTTAACCACACTGCAATTGCAATAATGAAAAGCAGAATGGGCGGAAGCCCGGGGGCTCTGGATGTGTTTTCCAGAATGGATTACAAAAATTGGTGGGAAAGAAATAGCTTCTTGTACAGAGAAGAGTTTGGAAATAAGGGCATCAAGAGCCTTCTGGGAAGAAATGCAAACCAGATGGAGGAACCCAAAATTAAGGATGATGATGAAAAGAAAGAAGTAACTATTTCTTAGAAGCAGTAGGAGAATGGGTCAATTGTCTGTTACCTACTTGTCAAGATAATAGTGTGGAGGAAGGATGGTGCCGTGCACATTTTGGATTTGGGGCTCTGAGGGGCAAGGTAATGTACCTCTCCAGATGTGTCTGGCTTCAGACTCTGGGCCCTGGCCAATTAATGGAGAACCCTTGGCCATCCTCCCCAGAGTGAGGGCCCTGCTTATGCTCGGCTCCATTATGCTCACTGGGCAGAAACTGCAGTGACCCTACCCCTTGCCCTTTCTTCCACGTCCAGGCTTAGAAGAATGGTTGGAAAGTGGCATGAGATCTGACTATCACAGTGGCTGAGTGGAGAGGGTGGGTAATACTAACACACTCAGAGTGCACAGGGGTCCTTTGACCAGTGAGGACAAGAGACAGAAAGGAGCTGGAGGATAAATTCTGCATCCTCTCTCCCTCAGTGGGCTGTTCTGAGCTGCAGGGGTTCTACGTGGCCTCTCTGGAGATGTCCTGCGTAAAGAGACCAGCGGTGTGTACTTGCAGAGCTGTGGCCAGCTCAGTAATAGACTGCCTTGTATTTGCTTTCCTTCCTTTCCTGCCTTCCTTCAGGAACTATGGCGATTGTTGATTATCTTAAATATTATGCCATTAATTTAGGTATGAGACACCTAAATGGTAATTTAAAAAGAACCCAATAGGGAATTATCAGGCTGATTATAAGCAGTTATAGTTTGAGATAAGAGATGACTCTGAATTTTAAAGTCACTACATTGTACCAAATTTAATATAATTTATTTATGCATACTTGAACATATTCATTTAGTAATACAAGGCAAATCTGATAATAAACCTTTGTAATTAGTTTATTAAGCATTCTGAAGTTGGTAGATGCACAAAATAGTTTACTTTTCTTCTGTTACTGCTATCAAATGTATGCTGTTGAATCCCTTCCTATTAGTTTTCCATTGCTGCGTTACAACGGACCACAAACTTAGTGACTTAAAGAACATTTATTATATCATAGTTCCTGTAGATCAGAAGTCAGGCATGGCCCAACTGGGTTCGCGGCTTAGGGTCTTGAATTCAAGGAGTTGGCTAACTGGGCACTTATCTGGAGGGTCTCAGAAGAGCCTACTTTCAAGCCCATTCGGGCTGTTGGCCTAACGGCTTTGTGTGGGAGGAAGGATGGTTGTAGGGCTGAGGTTCTAGTTCCCTGGCTATCAGCAGAAGGATCGCTGTCATCCAGAGCCTACCCCCAGTTCCTTGCCAGGGGCCTTCCCACAGGCTTTCCACAGATCCTTTCCAAACGGTGCAGTTGGCAGTAGGATTCCTTCCTTTAAATCCTCATCGCCCTTCTAAATTGAGTAGTTTAAATATGTTGTGTGGATACAAGCAACCTCATTCACATTTACCTACATGCTGCAGGATCCACATGACCCGGGGAAACTCGTCCACTGCACTATCCAAAAGACAAGTGTGAGTCCCTGTGTGCCTGTTTGTGTGTTTACCCCCCCCCCCCCCCGCCCCAGGAGAGTAGACTGTCCCATGGCTCCCCATTTTAGGGAGTTTCCCATCTCTTTGCAATTCTCTTCTCTTGATGCTAAAATAGGTATTGAAGCTCAGCCAGTAAATCTACTGTATAAACAGATTTCCAACAGGGGAACAAGATTCCAATCTACTTTTTTTTTTTTTTTGCTAGTGTCCCCAATCTCTGTAAACGATTCTATTATTGGGTTCCATAGGTGGGTGAGTAAAATTCTATAGGTGGAAGGAGTGACCCTGTCTTAGTCTAGGTCCTCAGAGACAGATGTCAAGATGGGATTTGATGTGCAAGAATTTATTGGGGGCAATATTTCTAAGAGGGAAGGGGCAGGAGTTGGAGACGGTTGAAAGGGCCACCAGACTGTGATGCTGATCTGAACCCTGTGAAGAAGGCATGGGAGGAAGGAAGGAAGGTCTTAGACTTCAGTGCCGTTCTAGGGAAGTTTCTCAGGAATGAGTCTGCTTTAGTGTCCCTGCTACACTTCGTCCTTGGTTGGGGAGCAGCCAATGGAAAGCTTGATCTTAGCTCAAATGTGATGATAGATTGCAGCGTGCAGCAGCTGGGGTGTTAGTTATGCAGGAGGAAATCTGAAAGGTACATTTTCATGGCCTTCCCAACCATAAACTGTAGCACTTTTCCCTGAGACCAGACCCAAGACTCATCATAAGATTCTTCCTAAGTCTTCTGCATCCCACAGTTGTCTGCTTGAATAAATGGAGAGGTGTAAGGGGTTGGCAGGGGTACGCAGCTGAGCCAATTCAGCCCTCTGTCTTAAGAAGCTGCCCCCTCCTCTCACATTTTGTCTTTCTTTAGGATGTGATATCTTTATGGTTCTTTGTGATCCCCTAGTTTGTGGAGCAACATGACAAGTTCCTCTAATTCTATTACGTCTTTCGACAAAAGACCAAGTAGAAGTCGCCCAGCGTATTTCTTAGGTGGCTTAGTTATTCTTAGAATCTCGAGCATGATCTTTTTTCTTTTATTCTTTAAAAATTTATCTTCTGGCATAAAAGAGATATGTTTATATTAAAGGAAAATAGGAAAATACCCAAAAAAGTAGAAAGCCAAAAATTATAGTGACTTATAATCCTAAAATAACAAAAATTAACAAGTATTTCTTTTCAGGATTTTTTTTCCTATACAGTTTTATATTCTGCTCCCTCTTCTCCCCAACACTATGGCATACACCTTAAAATTTTCTTTAAAAAACAACTTTTGGTGATTATAGAAGTAGTACTGCTTTGATGTAGAATGCTTGATCACATGAATTCTGACTCCACAATTGAATGATAACCATTATTAATATTGTATTTCCTTCCAAAAATACACACAAACAAACCTAAGGTAATTCTACTTGTTATTTTACATCTATTCTTTTTAGTTAACATATATGAACATATCCTCATATTACTCACTAATCTTAAAGGTACAACTTCAATAACTGCATTATTTCCTCTGGTATGGATTCTCCTATTATATATTTAGATGTCTAACTCTTCACCATTTTAAATAATTCTATACATGCATATTTCTCCACCTTTTCTCCTTCTCTCTCCGTCTCCTCCTCCTCCTCCTCCTTCTCCTTCCTCCTTCCTCCTTCCTCCTTCCTCCTTCCTTCTTCTCTTCTTCTTCTTTTTCTTCTCTTCTTTTTATTTTAGGGTTGATTCCTGGAAATAGTGTTACTAAGTCGAAGGTAATACATATTTTGAAGGATTTTGATGAATATGTTACCAAACTGCTTTCCAGAAATGTACCAGTTTCCACTCCCATAAGCAGTGAATGAGACAATTTTCTTAAACTGCCTCCCTTCTTATCTTGATCTCAATTTGCTGGTAGTTTCTTTCCTGTATCCCACTTCCTTTATCGGTGTGAGGATGTCCTGAGCATGTTTTGAGGGAGATGGTTTTCAGTGAGATGAGATTTAGTTTCTCTTACCGTCTTTAGCATCACCTCTAGCAGTTGCCTTTGATATTTCTTTAATTCAGGTTCTCATCTGTGAATTTAAAAGCTATCAAGAAGCACATAATTTTTTTTTTTTTTGCTTCTATAGAACATAGAGGCTTGAATATGCCTGTATCTGGCTTGCTGTAATCATAGGAGGCTTTTCTGATTTTGTTACTTTTCATTTTTCTGCTTTCTCCAAAGTTTTTCTATCTATTTTTGGTAGCCCTGGCTACTTTGTTCCAGCAGCTAACTTCTTTAGAGACTGCTTCTGACGCAGAATTTAAAGTGACAGTCTCCCTTCTAACATAGTAGAAAATTAAACAGAAAATTAACTGGCTTCATGATGTTCTTAGTTGCAAAATGTTTGGCTAGGCTTACACATTTAGTCTTTAACTACGGGGTAGAATTTTCCCTTGCGGGAACTGCCTCAAGGATTGCCCAAGTTTGGCCTCATTGGCATCTGCTCTAACCAACAGGAAGTGCTAGCTTTGCCTGGAAAAGATTTAGGGACGCATTCATGGTTTCCTTTGAGATTTGGTTCTGTACCTGGGATTTCCAGACTTGGATCAGTGAATCATGGTAGTAGTGACAGTGGAAACTCTTGTGATGGGGAGACAGACTTTGCGTGCAGCAGTCAAATCCAATCTCCACTGAAGTCTGATGTCTGCCTGGGAGGTTACACGGGTTCTCCTAGTCTATCAGGGCCACTTAGCCATAGCTCTTGAGTCAGGACCCTAATTCTCTGTGATGGCGAGTTCTGTTTTCCTCAGGCTTTCATATATCCTCAAGGCATGTGGGAATACATTTTGTTGGAGATTTTAATCTAAAATTTGCAACTAGTCTGATATCTGAAGCAGAGAACACATTGACCTGCATTAAAATTAAGGTAGTAGTGAAACACCAGTTCTTTATAACTGAGGCCACAGATCTTATTTTGGGTGGCAGAGTCATTTGCCTGGGGCTGTAGTCTGACATCTGGAGGGAAGCCTTGGCAGGGCTGGGCTCTGCTCAAAGACCTGCTCCCTCTGATACTCCATGGGTGGGCTCTCGGCCCCATCCGCTCTCTTGTAATCATGAGACCCACACAGTTGGTTTCAGACATGGTCACACATCCATGTTGATATAAGAATATGTTCACATAAGCAATCTGTAGGTTGGAGATTTAATTAAGTCCACAAAACATCTTTTCTCTGCTCCCTGCACCATGGCTTTCTGTGAGTTAAGTATGCTACGAAGATCTTGTACCTGTGACATGACTATAATGGCATCTGGAAAAGATTTCCAGGGCCAAGCTAGACCATCCTCTCTTTTGCTTGTATCATCTAGACGGGTGAGCAGAAGGTGAAAGGGAACTTCTTTCTTTTGCTCAAAGAACAAGAATAGATTTGGACCTATGTTTGCTAAATGGGCGGTAAGGGATAAGGATTAGGGCAAGGGACCAGAAACTGTGAGTCAAGGTTCTGAGGTCTTCTACTCCTATTTTGAGTCTACTCTCTGTGCAAGTGAATACAAGCAAAGCAATGGCAAGATTAATAAGGGCTCACAGAGTCACAGCAGTGTACATAGCCAACAGGGAATATTTGGTTTCAAGACTGAAACAGTTATTATTTTCAATTTCTCTCCTTTCCTCCTCTCTCCTTATCCCTTATAAATGCAGGACAAAATTCACTTCAAAATCACCCAAAAAAACCCAGTGTTATGGCTTCTGGGGAAACAAGCCTGTGGGTAGCTAGATTGTAATTAGAAACAAAATGAGTCTAATAAGAGGGAAAAAAGAAAAGTTGAAATTTGGAATGGGCAAAATTTGGATCAGAGTATAATACTCTGGTGGATATCAGATTGGATAATACAAAAAAGAGGACAGAGGGAAAGAAAGAAAATGTTTAAAAATATATTAATTGTAGCCACATACAGATCCTTCAACAAAATTAGAAGCAGCCTGAACCAAGACAGCATAACACATTTCTAAATTAATAGACTACATCCAACTTAATGGCTATGCAAGCCAGAGAAGCAGTACAATGGTGAGTCATTTAAAATGAAGTATTTTTTTGTGAAACAAAGACAGGAGAACAAAAGGGTTGAAAGACTAAAATGAAGATAAAAAGTTTAAATATGTAGGTCCAAAGTCCAAAGAAGACTAGAAGCAATCCAAAGCAAGACAAAATGAATAGTGAGAAATAAGAAGATTGTACTTAACAAAGAAATGTTTTTTGTTTGTTTTATTTTAGGCTTCACAAAGGAATGTAAAAGACAAATACCAGGAAAAGACATGATTCTATGTAAGTAAAGAGAGAGAAACCAACATGACCCAAATGAAAATAACTGAAGACAACGATCTTTTCTTGAACAATACCTACACATCACAACTGAGAAAGTGGAAGAAGCGGAACACTGGTAATTATTGCCAAGAGACTTAAAACATGTATTTAGGCAGTAATTATTTTTAAATTTGCAAGTAATCTCATGAACACATTTTGTTATAATAATTGTAATGATACAGTCAAAAGAAAGGTCCTTCTTTGGCCTCAGCCCATCTCACTTTTCTTTTCCAATAGTTTATCAAAAAAATGTAATAGAAATAACAAATCTGGAGAGTCTTCATTTTCTCATTATGAAAAATGGTAGCTACTCTTATGCTCACTTTTGATCATCAGGAGACTTGGCTTTGAGTATAAAATTTCTAGTATTTCTATTTCCCTTTTGATTTTTGTGGTGCTAAAATGTTCTTGAAATTGAAATGTTCCACCCCCTCCCACTCTTCAAATCCCCATCTGTTCTCTTCTGAGTACAAGACCCACACAGCTGGTCTCAGAAATGGTCACATCCATGTCAACATAAGAATATGTTCAAATAAGCGATCTGTAGTTTGAAGATTTAATTAATTCCACAGAACACCTCAAAAGTGCCAGGCAGTGGTTCTAGGAGTTGGAAGGACAAAAATAAATAAGACAGGGTCCCAGCCTTTAAGAAAATTCTGGAATAATGCTAGAGAAAACTCATAATATTTTAATCTAGCAAAAGCTGGAGTTGAAGTGGTTAATGTCCAGGCCCAAGAGTCATGTAGACTTGTGTTTGAATCCCAGCTGTCACCTATTATTGTATGGCTTTTAGAAGTTGATGATATAATACTTAAGCAATACCTTTTGTTATGCTTTGCCTTTTCATACCATTCCCCCCTACCTCACCCCACACCTTATGACAACTGATTCTATCCCTGTGGCCACGGAGGTGGACAAGAGAGACCAATCATAGTGTTTATTACCCCTGGCCACAGTGTTTGGTTCAGGGATGGACCCTTGATCTAATCTGGGCCAATCAGAGCACTTCTCTGATATTTTTTCTATCTGCAGCTAGCAGATAAGAACTTTTTTTTTTATCTGATGATGAAGTTATAAGAATGTAATTTCAGGGGTGCCTGCAGGATTGTTTCAGTGCTGTGGAAACAGAATATAAAACAATTTAAAAATATTATTTAATTATGTATTACTTGAAAAAAAATCCCAATTCTCATGCCTTTTTTTAGAGGTAATTACTATTCTGAATTTTGTATTTATCATTCCTCTGCTTTTAATATAGTTTTATCACAAGTCTGTGCATACCTAAACAACTTATTCAGAGTTTTTTTATTTTGGAACTTTATAAAAATTATGTCATACAATAAATATACTCTTTCCTTCATTTTACTAGATAGGTGAAAATGAAGAAATCTGACAATCTCAACTTGTCGATGGTTTGAAGGAATGGGAACTTATGTATCTCCTATAAGAATTTAAAATAGACCAACCACTTTGCATAAAGAATCTGGCATCATCTTGTGAATCTGAACATGAATGTAGTCTAAGACTCTGCAATTCCACTTCTAGGTGCATACTCTAGAGACGTGGCAGAATAGTGTGCAAGAGTGAATGTGAATAAACCAGAAGTACATGAAACTACATGGATGGATTTAGAAGCAATATTGGGTGAGACTAAAAGCATTTTAAGGAAACAGTTGGACTCTGCGAAGAGTTCTGGACGCTGTCCTCCTAGTCCTTCGTTTGATAACTGGCCTTGACAACAGCAGGGAGCAGGCTGAGATGGGCAGTAGTCATCATTACTCTGGCCCACCACATTAGTCACCTCAGAGGAGGGAGAGCAGCGGGGAGGGAAAATGCCCATCTTCACAGTGAGATTGAGGGTACCCTTTGCCTGAACATCTGGTCTCCTGAGCTGAGTTGCTAGAAGGATCAGCGAATAGGCAGTGAGGAATCTTTCTTCTGCTTTGGTAGAAGAGACCTGGGACAGGCTCTTTGCATGTCTTCTCTGGTCTACATGACTTAAGAGGTTTTTAGTTACTGACTTACCATTATCGATGTTGTCATTGAGATGAGTCAATGTGGTTTCTGATAGTTTTGAGTCTGAGCCCCGGTTTCTGCGTCCTCCACTGGGGGCTTGTGTAGTAGTAAATGGGGCATTTTGGGCTTTCCCCTGGAAGATGGTATAAACAATTTCTCTGTTTGAGATCTTAGGTGCTATACAAAGGCAGCTTATACTTTATTTTCTCTATGTACTATTTTATCGAGTATCACATTGTTTAACATTTTAACGCCTCTAAAAATAAGGATGTCTTAGAATTGACAGCTTCTTAGCAATAATAAAAGGTAGCATTTTGTTTTCTTTTTTTTCTTTCTTGATGATATATAAAATAGAGGTATGTCTCACAATCAGTGGAGCCTTAGACTTGATTAAATAGGGTATGTTCACCCGATAGGAATAACCTACTTTTGCTCTTTTCCCAACAATCATTTTCATCTATAATGACCTGCACACATAAATAATATTCACTCAACACTCCTAAATAGAAATTGAATCATACAGTTTTTTACTGGGTGGGTGGGAATCTCTCCACAACTCTCCATTGTAGTGTCTGGCAACCTGGAAGAGGCAATGCTGAGAGAGAGGGAGAAGGGAAGGGATGGAGGGAGAAAGAGAAGGAGGGAGGAAGAGGGAGAGGAGAAAGAAGAGGGCAAGGAAGAGGGAGGAAAAGATTGATTCCTTGGTTTGTGATCACTTTTCAGTCCCTTTGGAATCCTGATTACATGTCTTGCTGCGGGTTTCCTGAGTTGTTATAACAAATCCCCTTTTCTTGGTCCCAGTGAGTTTCTAGATCCTACAACCTAAGGATCTGTAAGTAAGACAAGCACTTAGTACTATACCCTGTATTTAATGAATGCTTCATAAGTGCTTTATTATTTATTATTGTGCTGAGGGATTTATTGAGGTTCACCCTAAAGTACTTTGAGAATAGAAAGGAAAAGAGGAAGAAGTTGATTATTTGGCCCCAGATGGGACAGTTGGGTAAGGTCTTAATAAATGGTTATATTTGGACAAGTGGATGTGGGAAGCCGATGCCACACAGAAAGGATGGCCCACAGAGGCAAAGGGGGTGCTTCTTTGAGGAGGCAAGAACTTGGGAACTGGGATAATGTGAGTTTTGGAGGGAAGGCTGGGCCTGGTTTGGAAGGACCTTATGTGCATGTGACGGGATTTTTGCTTTATTTTAAAAGGCTTGAAGAGTAAGGAAGTAATAGAGATGAAAGAATAGCTTGCTTTTAAAAAATTTTTATTAGCCAGAAAAGTGACAGTATAACTTGGTTTAAAGATATCACTCCGGCACCAGTATGTAAGGTGAACTGAAGAAGAATGGATTTGTATTGGAAGGCTGTTTCAGTCTGTGTGAGAAGAAATGAAGGGGAAGTAAGGTATCAATATTCCTCTCCCGTGTAACATTAAATGGTATGTGAGGAAGAGTGAACTTGTCACTGATCTCTGTGAGCAGGCTCCCACTGACAATCTAAATGGCTCACAGCTGTACAACCAGCCTGGCTTTCTCTGCACAGGAGCTGTTATATTTATGTGACGACTCGATTAGCAGCTGACTTGTGTCCTTTGACTCCTTCCCTCAACTCTCCCCATGTTTTCCCACCACCTGGTCTTGCTCTGTTTCTTTCTCCCTTCCATGCTCTTTTGCCCAAATTAAAAAAGAAGATTTTCCATTTCTTCCTGGTAGCTCTGCACATCGATTGGACAGTTTTAGACGTTCTGTGTATATGTGTCCATGCTAGCACGTCCATGCACACCACAGAGTAATTTGGGAAGAGCCTAAAACTAACGATTTACACAGGCTGACTTGGGACCTTTTTTCTTCTACTGTGGCATTTTTGACAGCAAGAAAAATGACATTAGGATATCACTTATTGATTCACAGAGGCCTTTCTTGTGAATTTGGATACAGATCCATCTGTGCAATCTAGACAAATCTATGTCTATTTGGGAGGTAAAAAGCTATAGTGTTATAGATGTTGTCACTGAAATTGACCTGAAGAGAGATTTTGCTTTCCCAGTGGATGGTGCAGAAGTAATCCATACATGTATTTGGCTCAATAAATGTTCTTATACATTATATTTAGGATGATATTTTTCATTGGGGGAATAATTCTTATACACTAGAAGTAAGGGAAAAATAAATGGGGAATATATGGCTCACTTCTGGCCATGTGGTCATTTTAATGATGCAGTAAAAACAGATATGGAGCAAATGAGTACTTGTTTATGAGGATGGCTGAGTACTTAATGCTCTCAACCTGGAAAGATGAAGGTGGAGTGGGATGTGATAAAAAATTTACAGTGTCATAAAGGGAATGAATCAGGTAAGTAACAACTCAGAAGAATAAGAATAAGGAGCACATACTGAAAGTAGTTTGAAGAAAGTATGGCTTTACACATTTATAGTAAAATCATGAAAGTCATTATTTCAAGAAGTAGTTATGTCAAAATCTAATGGGATTCAAGGAGGGCTTAGATATACTCAAGAATGTCAGGTCTGTAGAGGTGTATTTAAGAAAGATACATACAATTTTTATTTGAAATCATAAAAATAACATGTTCCTTGGAAAGAATTAGAAAAATTATATAAACAACATTAAAAATTAAAAAAACTATAATCTTTTAGCAATAGTAACTATTGATATTTTACTTTATGTTTCCATTTGTTTATTTAATTTACCCAAATGGGCTCAAACTAAACATATTGTCTTGAAGTTTGCTTTTTCAAGTTAATATTTTATCATAATTTCTCCAAGCCAATAAATTTATAGCTATACAAACATCTCAAGTGACTACAAAGTGTTGTTTTGTATGGATGTTCTATAATTTTCTTAACAAATTCCATAAAGGTAAAAGTATTCTAGGTTTTCTTATATGTTTATCTTCTAGGTTTATGATACTTTTGTCAACTTAAAAATGTTCCATTGGATTTTAAATACAAGTGCATTAAGTTTACAGCTTAATTGGTTAAAGTCTTTATAATATTGAATAATTTTATCTAGAAACATAGTAGATATTTTTATTTATTTAAGTCTTTTTTCTCTCGGTATAGTTTTTATAATTTTCTTCTTATTCAGTCCAATGTATTTCTTATTAGCTTGAGTTCTAAGTCCATAGCATTATTATTATTTTACTATGTTCTCCTATTGTAAATGGTTTTCTTCCATTCCATAGTTGTTTATTTAGAGTATATAAGAAAACGATTGCTTTTAAAATACTTTATTGTTTCAAGTGGCCTCTCTGCCAAACTACCTTACTAGTCTTATCTGTTTTCCAGTACTTTTTATAGGTTTTCCATTTAGATAATCAAATCACCGACCAGCAATAATGTTTTTACTTCTTCTTTTTCAGTATTTTCAGTATATACTTTTGTTTTCATATTCATTTCAATTCCAGGCACTTCTAGAATGATGCTAAAAAGCCGATGTATGCCTCTTGTTTCTCATTTTAATGAGGATCCTTTTTATTGCTTTATCTTTAGGTATAATATTAGTAATTAGATTGAGGACTTCTTATTCTTTTTCAAGTTATGTTAAGAAAGTATTAACATATTAACATATTCTACTGAGTTCTTTTAAAAATCAAGCATACATTTAATTTTTCAAATATCTTCTTAGCACCTTATGGATGATCATATGGTTTTTCTCCTTTGAAATTAAATTTGATTAATTTACTAGTGTTGAAAATTATCTTGCATTCCTAGAATGAATCATATTTGGTTATTGTTTTGGTTATCTATTGCTTCATAATAATCTACCTCAAAATTTTCATTTTGCTCAGTTTTGTGCATCATAAATTGGAGTTTTGATGTTTCACCTCTGATACTCATGGTATCAGCCAGGGCAGTTGGAGCAGAAAGATCTGCTTCCATGATGGGTTCTTCATTTAACGTCTGCTGCCTGCGGATCCCGTTGGCTTCTTTCTCTTGTTCCACAGGACCGCTCATCCTGTAGTGACTCTCCATGTCACTTGAGCTTCTCATGGCACAAGGTGTTGTATTTCTTACATCTTATTTGGCTTCCAAGAGCAAATGTTCCCAGACATGGAAGCTCCAAAATTTCTTGAGATCTAACCACAGAAGTTTCAGAGTGTTGCTTCTGCTGGGTTTTGTTGGCCAAGCAAGTTGCTAAAGTGAGCCCAGATTCAGTTGAAAGGGAATTAGGCTCTACTTCCCTGTGGGGGAATAGCAAAGAATTTGGAGTCATTTTTAATCTACCCTATTTATGGCTTATTTATTCTAAAATATGTTGCTGACTTGATTTGCTAATATTTCTTTAAAATAGTTTAATGAACATTCCTAAGTGATGTTGGTCTATAGATTTCTGTGTTGTATTTGCTAGGTTTTTGGTGCTAGAGTTATGCTAGTTAGTTTTAAAAGTTGAATTGGAAATTTTTGATCTCTTTCTTAGTTTCTTTCAGCATAAATAGCATCGGAATTGCTTGCTCTCTGAAAGTTTATAAAGTCTCCTAGGCCAAATGTCTTTTATAATTTGACAATTCTTCAATGGCATTTTTTAGTATATGTGATGGTGGTATTAGCTTATTTATATTTCTTACCTTTCTTGAAAATTTTTATTTTGGCATTTTCCTAGTAAAAATGGTCACAACTATCTTTGTAAAATATTTGTCAAAACCTTTTTTTTTATGGCTGATATAGCCCATTTTAATATTTTTGATTATTTTAGTAGGAATATGTGAAGGAAGGCAGTTCAATGCATGGGTTCAAATTGGCATCTTATAATAAATGCTATTATAATCCTTTTTTAAAGGTGAGGATATCTTAGAATATGTTCATAGTGTTTTCATATGCAGAGCATTAGGCAGAATGATCTATAAATCCACTTTTGATGGCATTTAAAAATTATCTTTTGAACTAAAACTAAATTGGAACTAAATATGATTTTATACTGGCTGTACTAGTAGAGATGTTAAGACTGTCCCTACTGATGAGGGCTCTTATCAAGTTGTGTCATCTCACAAAGGAGAGAAGGAAGATGACTCCTAAGTAACTGAATTCACATATCTGACTGTTGATCATCAAGTCCAAGAAGAAGACAGTGAGGACCATGAGGATTGTAGGATAATTACTGGTTAGTTTTCATCAACAGTCTTCTAATGTGAATCTGTGTGGGGTGTGTGTGTGTCTGATGCAAGGTTCGGAAAGTCCTTTGTGGAAGGGTGAAGAGATTATGGAGAAGGCATGCCCTGTAGGATGCCAGGAAAAGAGATGCAAATAATTTACCACTGGTACAGTCTCACTGTCAGTGTAGTTTCTCAGTCCTGGAAACATTTTCTAATAGGGAAATGTGGTCTATGTCACTAATGACAAGAGGAGATACTAGAACTCTGGACAAGTCAGGCTGGAAGCAAATGAATGGGTGGATCGCTCATCATGAAGACTTTAAATTTATGCAGCAAGGAGAGGGTACAAAACTGTCCTGGTAAGGCATTTCACTGTTTAGAGGGTAAATTTTACTTAAAAAGAAGCTATGCGTAGACTGTGCATAATGAGATCCAGAAATTATTGGAAAGGCAGCAGAGGAAAGATGAGAGAGTTTGAATAAGTCCTGAAAGCCCAAAGGCCAAGAATACCAGGATAATTTAAAAATACAGGCAAGATTTGAAAACATATGTAGCTGCAGGGTGGGTTGGCCAAAGAACAGAAACACAGAAAACCATAGGAAATGGAAAAAAGGTGCAATGGAAAGAGATGAAGATGTTACCCATATAGGAATGCAGACGCACATGGAAAGATGCCAACAAAGCTAGGCGAGTAAGTGCTCTGGTTGGAATTTAGTGTATGTAGCTGAGGAATGAAAGCAAAACCCACCACTATGCTAGTAATAGCGGGAGGGAAGACGACCAAAAAACCAAAGGGAGAACAATGTGGGTTTCACCAGAAGGCAATATATTGTATTCAGAGGCACTTGAGCATACAGCGTAGCAATTAGACAAGATCTTGATAGAGAATGCGAGTGCAAAGGGCAAAACAAGGAAAAGAATGTCTGGCCATTCTATATATAAACCTGTAAGTCAGAACTAAATATCTCTGTCTACTCTGGTTACTGTTAGCACCTACATTGACAAGTAAAACATTTCCACAAAGTAGTTTGGGGGCATTTTAGCAAAACAACACCCATGGTAGAAAACAGAAGACTATGGGAAGATTTTATGATATTTGATAGTTGCTTTATAATACAAAAACAGATTCGTTTCTTTTTTTGGTTGTTCCTGTGTGCTCCGTGGAATTAATCTCATGGTTTAGTAACTAACACATTGAGCACCTCTGATTTTATGCTTAATTGCAAATAACTTAGGCAAGAGCAGTTGGGATCACCTTTGAGGAACTATGTCTTCTAAGAATTCATCTGACCACATAGCCTAACCTTAGTGTTCTGAGGAAAAGATTTGGTCTGTAGCTACATGTGTGTGTTTTTGTTTCAGCAAAGTTAGAATTTGTCTTGTAAGAAGTAAATACTTATCCTTTGGCACCTGGAAGATGGAATGATATCCTAAAGTGACCAGAAAAGGGATATAAGAATCTTTTACTTTTTTGCCTTCAGTCCATATTTTTATTTGTCTCCCCTCCCCACCAATGGAATGGTCTTTAAAACAAAATACAATAAAGCCCACCACTTGACATGGTAAATGAGGTCCAAACTAACTCAAAGAAAGACAAATATCTGTAAGTTAAGGGAACTCATAAACTAAAATATTGATTTTTGTGGCATCCTTCTGTTACCTGGGAAAAGGCAGGTCTCTAGGAAGAAAAATGTGAAAAGGTAGGAAGGAAAAAGAAGATGGAAAAATATCTTATCAGTCGTTTTACAAATATTTCATAGGCACTAAATTGTCTTCTAATACTTCAACTTTTCAGTGACATTTGGACTTCTCAGAGTGCAAAAAAATTTTTTTTTTTGAAAAAAAGGATTATGTCCTTAACACAGACCACAAATTAAAAAGAATCCCTTTCTCTTTAACTTCTCTATAGCATTTGACCATGTTGAAAAATTTTCTTTTTAGATATTCTCTATTTTTGTTTCTCTCCTGCCACTGCTCTTATCTTCTCTCACGTGGTGACCCCACATGCATTCTTATCTCCCTACCCCTCCCACTTCATCCTCTGCATTGCCACCGAAGTTATCTTTGATTACTTCACAGCCCTGCTTTTAAGAAACCTATTACAGCTCTCTATTACCTTCAGGAAGAGTTAAATCCTTGGCCTTGTATCCAAATACAAACTCATTGGATGGAGGGGATGATCAGTTCCCCCTTTTCCATTGGACCCAGTCTTATTTCTCCTCCCAGAACCTACTCTACAGCCACACTAGACAGCATGTGGCTATCCAGTTGCTTCCTATGAGCAATTTGGGTCTTCAACAGAGACTATAGCTGTGAAGACCTGAATATCAATTGTAGCCGAGAACAGATGAAAGGTGGAAAACCAGAGGGCCTTTCTGACTGATTGTGATCTCAGCTGTCTGGGCAAAGTGGTTTTCCATTCTGAAAATAACATTGTTGCTTGTATATAGTGACCACAGTGGAGAAATTCCATGGCTTGAGAGCAGAGTGGAGTGTATTGTTTTGTGTTCAGCACAATTGCTCTGTTGTTTTGGGATGGGAGATGGGTGGTTGCTGGATATGGAGAGGCGAAGGATGAAAGTGCAAGGGAAGTGACAAATGCCTCCATTTGTCTGAACTTACTCTGAATCACTCTCATCCCAGGAATCAAATTTCCTGGAGAACAGGTTCATGGGTTAAAGAGAGGCTTTTGAGAGGCTATTTTTGGCCATTATTGTGGAGGCTGTAACTGTTAGTATGCTTCTGTATGTATCATAACCATGGTGACAATATGTTTTCCAGGTTAGCATGTGTCAAGGTGGTAAATTTTGGTATTTACTTGGGAAGACATGGTCACCGTAGCTTTGGACTGCAAAGAAGAATGATCCTTAGATGAGAAATGAGTGGGATGCCTCATGAGGCAAACAATTAGGAAAAATTTAATATATTGAGTAAAGCAGCGCAAAACATGGAGAGTCAAAATTAATTAGAATCTGATTTCTGCCACCCCATGTTCTCTTCTTTTGAGCAGTTTGGTAAAATTTGTCTTCTTTTAAAATAATCTTTAAGTAGGTCAATTCTAGAGCTGAATTGATCAAGCACAGACCTTTGGTTTGGGTGTGAAATCCAGGACATGAAACTTTGGATTTTTGTGAATAAATTGCAGTAGAGAATGAGCCATCAAGTTTGCATGTGACTTTGAATTAAAAAAAAAAAAAAAAAGAAGACTGTGACACTTGCCATAATCAACATTAGTACTTGGTCAGGACATCTTTTGTTTTTGAGCCCTACATAACACTTACTCTTCACATTCCTTGTAGTACAAGCAGAAGCCGAATAAAGAGAATTTGACAGAGGCACTGAAATCACGTAGGATAGATATAATCATCATTCAGCCCCCCCACCATCTAAAGGTAACAGAAGAGCACCCTGCTATTACTCCACATCCTTATGTATATCCAGTTTCAAATATCTGCTCTCCTCGCAGCTCCACTAGGTGGGGGCAACTAGTCCTGCGGATTTTCTTTAGACATTGGACTTTCAACAATCCAGTATCATCATGTCAGAATCCTAAAGCCCATCTATTTTTAATGCTGCATATTCCCACTGCAAATGACACCAAATATCAGAATAATGGGACATCCATGTACACTTTCCTTTCTAAACAGATATCCAGGCAAATGTTCCATATGAAATGGGCATTTTAGGGTGCTCGTGATTTCCCTTCGAGCTAGAAAAGTGTGAAGTGTGAGCAGCAGTGTGATTCAAGGCTGCGATGGACCATTGAATAGGGCTAGGATGCTTGTGTCTATTCTCACTATCACCTCTGTGTTCTTGTGCAAGTCAGACTTCTACTTGCCTTCTTTGTGGATGAACATATTGCAGGCTGTCAGTGTTCCCCTTCAACCCCTGGACACTGTTATCTCCAGATTTGTTGGCATTTGGGAGGGCACTATCTATGGCAGAATAAATGTACCCCATTTCAGTGGCTCTAGTGCACGAGAGAGGGTGCACAATGTCTTTATCCGTCCTTCCAGATCCTTGCTCCCCACTTCTCCCCAGTTCCATGTTCCAGGAGGCTGACCTGTGCGGACTGCATCAAGAAGCTACCGTGCCTTCAGCTTCTGGTTGCGTTTGGCAGTGGGAGCTCTCGCAGCAGATGGAAGGGAGAATGAGACCCAGGCATTCATTTCCGTGGCTCTCCCTGTGTGCTCATTGTGCGCTGGCTGACTTCCTCAGCTGAAGGTCTCAGCTCCTGTCAGCTCCACACAGCTTTGTCCCTGGATTCTCATGTGGTAGCAGCGCTTTGCTATGACTAGCTCTGAGGTAATACTTGGGTTTTATTTCTACAACCGGCCCATACCTTTGTAAACAGTCTCATAATTAAAATTTCAAATTGCCCCATTTGATGGTGGCATCTGTTTCCTGATGGAACCCTAACTGATAGATACGTGGGTTATTCTGGAATAAGTGACATTGGTGGAAGACTCCTGAAGGACTTCGCAGATGACCCCCAGAACCTGGTAGTCAGCAGTGTAACCCACGCATGCACGTAAGTCGCATCGGATCCAGGATCCAGCGGCGGCGGGGAATCCCAGGAGGAAGCTCTTCTTGTGTGTGATTTCTGTTGCTGATTCTGAGATGTTTCCTGGGTTCCCAGCCCCCTTGCCCTGGGGGCAGTTGCACCACAGCTCCCACTTTTATCTGGAGCCTGGGGGAGAGGAGGAAGCAAGTCTTTTCTATTAGTGCTGCTGGCACAGAAGGAGGTTCTGAGTCAGCAAATGAGGATAGACGATTTTGCAGCCAGTGCCACTTGTCTGTCCTCTATGGCTGGCGGCTGAGGTCCATCCTGGCGTCAGGCGTCAGCAAGGGGAGCTGCTCTGAAGCTTGGGGCCTGGTGCCTCTCTCCTGCAACCTTCTGTGGCATCCCTGTCCCTTTGCAAAACAGAATCCCATTAGCAAGTGAATGTCATAGTTTCAAACAAACAAACAAACAGGCCCTGCAGTCTGCCAAGTCGTCTGGGAGAAATCACAAGGAAACCTCAGTGTCCTGTGCCTCCCTGGGGCCTCCTTTCAAAGGATTCAGTAATCCTTTCAAGGCTCGAGTAGAACTCACTTTCTTCCTGCTTGCTACGAGGTGACCATCTCATCTCCAACTCTGTGACATCCTCTACCAGTGACCTTGCCTGAACAAGCTTAATGAGTCCCAGGGAGCTGGGGTTACTCTTTGTCCATTTCCAATTTAGGCTAATTAGTCACTGGGATTTAATGGATTCCCTCCTGTCATCCTTCACCACTCACAGGATCCCTAATGGGGAAGCCTTCCCCTCTACCGCCTTTTCTTGGCCAGCTCATTAGAACACCTACCTCCCTGCCTCCCTTCCCCCCGCCCCCCCGGACTTCTCTAGACTGAGAAAAATGGTCAGGGCAACTATCTCTGCCCAAACCATCAGAGCTGACTTGATCGAATTCAGATAACACAGGAGTAAGGAAGATGCCATGAGAGTTGAGTTTCCTGGCAAAGAACTAGTGAACAGCAAAACAGTCATTTCAGAGGGCAAACTGTTTGCCTCGCTAATAACGGCTCATGATGGAAAATAACTCAGAAGAAAGTAGGGAGCAAATGGATTTAGTTGCTATGGGAACACAGTTGGAAAAAAAACATGAAATATGTAAATACTGTAATTTGGTATTTTAATGTACTTCTTTTCCATGAAGAAAATTCCCTGACAACGAAACTAACAACTTATTCCTCTGCTATACACAGCACTGATTGACAGAGGCTGGGCAAGTGGGTTTCTGAATTTAATTTTGCCCCTACGAGCAAATACGTCTTTATTCTCAGGCATAAAAATCAAACATCTGGAGCAGTGGTTCTCAACTCTGGCTGCACATTGTAATCACTTGGGGAACTGTAAAAAAAATTGGCCACACCCAGGCTGATTAAATCAGGTCCTCTGGGCTGGAGGTTGTATGGAATCTGGGCACTGACATTTTCTATAAGGTCCACAGTCTTTTCTACTGGCCAGTCAGTATTGCGAACCACTGGCCTAGAATCTTGGTTTGATAGACTTGGTAAATATAGGTCACTTATTTTGCCATATGTCTTTGCTAGGTTTTATTTCACCAAATTTTTGTTGACTTGGATATTTAAATACCAATGGAAAATGCTTAGCAATCCTTACTCTTTCATTATTAGTGTTATTATCATCACCATAATAGATTAGTGCTACTCTTGTTATTTGGAGCAAAAATATTCTATATTACAAATCATTATCATTTGACTGTAGTAATGATGATTAATTCTGTTATTTAAAAAAATTATAAATTGATAATTTGGGAAGTTTAGATGTTCTAAATGTTGATATCAATTTATATTTTAATAACCATCATCAATTATCATTAGCTATATAATAAATCAATAGAGAACATTTACATAGGCATAATTGTTCAACTTGCATAATAATATTCCACACTAGAGTTGGTAAGTGGCATAATTTCTGTTTTCCAGATGGGAAAATGTTACAAACAAGAAACATACGACTTGCACTAGTTTACGTGTTGCACCATGGCATACCTCAGTGCAGAACTCCAAATTTTCAGTTTTTTTCTCATTGCCTGGCTCTTCGTTCTTTAGCTCTGTTCAATGTGAAATATCAATCCTTCTGTTATGGGATCACTCCAGGAACAACACTATAAATTTATCCTGGGCTTACTGGTATCCAAAGGGAATTTGAATGGGTAGGGGAGGTGGATTCATGAAAAACAATGTTTTAGGAAGCAAGAATAAATTGTGAAATTCTCACCTAGTTGTCCAACATAAATTCAGGTGGTCAGGGGGCAGGCAGAAAGGTGACTGGGGATTCCAACCTACGGACAGCTTGCTTTCTTTGGAAACATTTTTACTCTTTTTACCTTTTACATTATCATTGTTATGTCCATACCTTAGAGACCAGCCCTTAGGTCCAGTCTGACAACTTCAGATTATGTTAGTGTTCCAGGCTGCTGGGCCTTCTAGAAATAGGCATAATATTTAAAGAACAGGGGTTTTCCCTGTACCATTTTTTCTTGTAGTCTTTGAGGTGACCTGCCTGACCCTCTAGACCAGGTCAGATTCCCTATTCTTTCTTATCTGTTCTCTCAGCACTATTTTCTAAATCTCCTTTGTAGCTCTTAGCATAAATAATTAATCTATAGTTATTTATTTAATGCCAGATATTAAATAGAATATTAAATGCAATAGATATTAAATGCAATAGATATTGTTCACTAATGACTAATTACCTTTCTTTCTTGTCCCTATTAATTATATCTATCCTGTTTCATATGTTTAACATTACTTTTTTACTAAAAACAACTTTTTTTTGATATGGAAAATTTCAAATATACTTAAATGTAGTGATTTTATAAAGAATCCCTATGAATCTATCACTCAGCTGTAACAATTACTGCATCTTGCCAATCTTGCTTAAATTTTTTTCTAGTTATAAAAGACACTTTTTAGACTTTCAGCTTTAGATTTGAAACCTCCTTAGATCGGGTTATCACTTCCATTCTTACAACGAGAAAAACTGAACAAAATAAAAATGACTTTTCTCAGACCCATCAAAGAAATCAAGGTTTAGGGTAAATCACCACCCTGAAATCTGGAGAAAGCAAATTTGGTCAATCCCAAGCCACAGCTGAGATCTGCGTATCTGTGGTAGAAGCCACTGGTAATTTGGTAATTAAATGATCATTTTGATGACTTTCCAGAGGCTGATTGTCGGCTGGCCTATGAGAAATTCCTGGTGCTACAGTCTTGGAGAGACCCTCACACTTTTGTGGGTCATATGTACCTCCAAGAACCCCACCAGGTACTCGTCCAAGAGAGATCCCCTGCAGTATTGGCAGGGATAGGGGAAGACTAATTATTGTAATATGGTTAAGAGCATGTTCCCTGAAAAAGGCTTACTTTCCAGGGGAAAATACTTTGCCAGAGCCTTATCTCACTAGAGAAAGAACATTTCTCTCACTCCAGACACCACCAGTCTTTCTTTTCACTTACTGACGTGGGGAAAGCTAGAAGAATTACTTGTGAAGGTCATTGCCCAGAGACACAGGTCTGCTTAAAGACTGATATTTAATTGTATAATTACAGAGTGCTTCCTTTCTCCCATACTTTACCCCAAGTCTTGCCAGAGGCAAGACTAAATTAGTCTGAAGGGACAAAGTAAGCATCAGGACCAGACTCAGATGTGAAACTGAAGTTGGAATTGTCAGATACAGAATTTAAAATAATAACTATGATTTATAAGTTAAGAGCTCTAATGGAAAAGTAGCAGTATGCAAGAATATATGGATAATGTAAGAAGAAAAATGGAATTCTAGAAAAGAATCAAAGGAAATGCTAGAAATAATAATTTAAAAAACAACAACGACACTGTAGCAGAGATGAAGCCTTTGAGGGCTCATCAGTATACTGGACACAACCAAAGAAAGAGTTGTTGAGCATAAAGATAGGTTGATAGAAACTTCTCAAACTGAAATGCCAATTGAAAAAAGAGTGGAAAAAACTCCCACAAAAGGCAGAACTGATCACCTAAGAATTGTTGGTACAATTTCAAATCATATGTATAGTTGGAATAGCAGGAGAAAGAGAAAAGAACAGAAGAAATATTCAAAGTAATAATGGCTAAGAACTTTTCAAATTAATGACAAGGCACCAAAGAACAGATCAAGGAAACTCAAAAAGCACCAAGCAGAATAAATGTCTGCTTGACGTATATCATATTCAAACTGCAGAGCACCAAAGACAAAGAGAAAATTTTGAAAGAAGTCAGGAGAAAGAACACCTTACTTGTAGTGGAACGAGAATAAGAACTACAATGAACTTCTCATCAGTAACCACACAAGCAAGAAGAGAATGGAATGAACTATCTAAAGTGTTGAAAGGAAAACCCATCAACTTAGAATTCTATATGTACTGAAATTATCCCTCACAAGTCAAAAATGATGAAGAAATAGAGACATTTTCTGATTAACAAAACTGAAGAGATTTATGACTACCGGATCTTCTTTCCAAGAAATGTTAAAAATGCTCTTTAGGCAGAAGGAAAAAGTACAGGTCAGAAAATAAAATCTATATAAAGAAAGTATTGGAAAAAGAATAAAGATAATATAATTTTTTTTTTTATCATAGTCTTAATTGGTATAAAAGATTTATTTGAAGTATTAATAGTAACAATGGGTGATTATAGCATATGGATAAGTGAAATGAATGACTGCATTGCTGTAAGAGATTGAGGGGGAATTAAGAAAACTTTGTTGTAAGGTACCTGCACTCCTATATACACAGGAACAATTTGAATTTGAAATTATAAATACCATTTACAGTAGCAAAAAGTACTTCGCATAAATCCAACAAAATACATACAGGAACTATATTCAGAAAATAACAAAATAACCAAAGATCTAAATAAATGGAGAGATATTCTGTGTTCATGGATTGGAAGATTCAATATTGTTAAGACATCAGTTTTTCCCAATTTGGTCAGTAGACTCAAAGCAATCTCGGTCAAATCCTAGTAAGTTATTTTGTAAATATTAACAAGGTGATTAAAAGTTTATATGGAATAGCCAATGTAATACTGAAGAATAGACACAGAGATCAATGGAACATACCAGAACCCAGAAACAGACCAACACAAATATAGTCAACTGATCTTTAACAAAGGAATAAAAGCAATTTAAAGAAGAAAGGATAATTATTAAACAAATTACATTGGAACAGTTAGGCGTTTGTATGCAAAAACATGAACTTAGAGACAGATCTTAGACCTTTCACAAAAATTGACATGTATCATAGACCTAAGTTTAAAGTGCAAAGCTATAGAAGAAGCTATAAAACTTCTAGACGAAAAACGAGAGAAAATCTAAGTGACTTTGTGTTTGGTTGTGAGTTTTTAGATACAACACTAAAAATACAATCCATAAAAGAAAAAGTGATAAATTAAACTTTATTAAAATCAATAATTTCATTTGTGAAAGATACTACTAAAAATGAAAAGATAAGCCATAGATTGGCAGAAAATATTTGCAAAACTTGAATCCAAAACATACAAAAACTCTTAAAAGTCAACAATAAGAAAACAAATAACCCACTTAAAAAATGAAGTGAGATCTGAACAGATACTTCATGAAAAAAGATGTATAGATGTCAAATAAGCCTATGAAAAGATGCTAAACCTCATTTTCATTAGGGAATTGTAAATTAAAACAACAATGAGATACTACTCCAAACCTATTAGAGTGGTCTAAATCCCCCAAATTAACAATACCAACTGCTCATAAGGATGTGGAGCAACATGAACTCATTCATTGCAAAATGATACAGCCACTTTGGAAATTAAAATGAGTTTTTTACAAATTTAATTACAAATTTAATTATAGTCTTGCTGTAGGATCCAACAAACATACTTGTAGGCATTTACCCAACTATATTAAAACTTATGCCATTACAAAAACCTGCACATGAATGTTTATAAGTTTTATTTATAATCACAAAAACTGGAAATAACCAAGATGTCCTTCTGTAGGTGAATAGATGAATAGACTGTGTTACATCTATACAATGGAATGTTATTAAGTGATAAAAAATGGGCTATCAAGTTATGAAAAGACATGCATGAATTTTAAATATATGTACCACTAAGTGAAGAGTCTGAAAAAGATATATACTGTATGATCTCAATTATATGACATTCTGGACTTTTCCAGAACTACAGAGAAGGCAAAGAGATCAGTGGCTGCCAGGGATTGAGGATTGAATAGGTGAAACATACAGGATTTTTTTTTTCTTTTTAGGGTGGTCAAACTGTTCTGTAGTGTAGGATACTGTTTGACAAAGTTGAATTTGTCAAAACCTATAGAACTTTAAGGTGCGAAGAGTGAACCTTAGTGTCTTTGAATTAAAGAAGAAAAAACATTCAGGAAATCGGGGATCCTAGGATGGAATGTGACAAAACAATCTGGCTTCCTTAGAAACATGAAACAACCTCACTGAATGGGGTGCAGGGAAAAGGTGTTGACCTAAGGAACTTTGGAAATGAATGGAGTCTGTAGGACTAAAGGCAAACGAACGTGTCCGTAAGCATTGTACTCTAATTAATAAGGTGGTTTCCCATGGGAGCATGGATTAACAATCCTGATGCCATTGTGATGTGTACGAGAATTAAGTGATTCAGTAAATAGATGGTGGACAGTGGATGATGGTGGATGATGGGAACCAGGTTTCTTTCTGCTGAAGTGGGGGGTTACAGATGAGCAAGGGAAGGAGGTGAGAATGATCCTTGTGGTAAGAGTGTTGGAGATATCACAAATATTGATGAACTCATATTTAGCCCAATATAGATATAGATGGTTAAGTAGTAGAAATAATTACAAATATGATTATGTACATGGGGTGGTACACACACATATATAGCCTTGCTGTACCAGCTGAGGGGACTGGAAGCAACATTACTTCTGTAGCCAGCAGTACTCCTAGTGCCTGAATCTTGGCTCTAACATGATTCTCCAGTAAACGAAATGAAGAAATAGGTGATTCTAGGACTGGGGCGGGATATATACAAGATGATCCTGGAGTATCTTGCAGTACCAGAAAGTAAGGAAATGTGTTAAAAAAATAAATAAATAAACCATAACAAAAAATCCAACCCCCCACAATAATCAGGATAAATAATCCCCAATATAAAATAAAATATAAAATAAATGCACATGAGTTCATACTGATATAAATAAATAATTGAGTAAATAAATGGGAGAGAGCAAGCAATTTATGTAGGTACTCTGCCCTCAAGAAAGGAAGTGTAATTTCCCAAAACTTAAGTGTGAGCTGTGCATTCCAAAAAGCACACATAGAAAGGAGGAATAAATGAATTTCACAATGAAGAAACCTGACAACTGGCCTGAGTCAGGCGGTCAAGATTAACATCAAGAGTGATAAGTCATATAGAAAGCAGGTACCTTTGCTATGATGTAATGAAAATGGTACTTTACCTCTCGGGTCTTTCTCTCGAGAACATATAACTGCAGTTTAATTACGTATCAATACTGGTTCATTAATTTTAACAAATGTGCCATACTAATGTAAGATGTTAATAATCAGGGAAAATGAGTGTGAGTTTTATGGGAACTCTCCACTACTTTACAATTTTTTTCTATCAGTCTAAAACTGTTCTAAACAGTTTATTTATTTATTTATTTATTTTAAAGAAGTAAGTGTTGGAAATGTTTTCCAGAGTGGATATATGGTGAATCAAGGCCCTAAGTCACTGTGTAACTTACCGTGGATCCTGAGGGGCGGCACTTCACCTGCAGGAACACAATATGGACTGAAAAGCCTGAGCCTGTGGCATGTTATTCAGGTTTTTGATGTTCACATGAAATGAAGTGGCCTCTTAATGGTCTATGCCATCTGCACTCAGTGGTACTGAACCGGGGTGAAACCACCATGTTGAGGGTGTTTTAATTTTGTCACAATAATTGGGAAATGCACAACTGGCACTTAATGGGTAAGAAGCAGTAAATGTTTAATGTCTTAATGTGTAGATCAGCCTCATACAGTGCAGAATTGTCCCACGTCTGAAATGACTTTCTAAAAGTCTCTGTACTTCTGTTTAGGTAGAAAACCTATTTAAAATGATCTAAGCCCAGATCTTTTTATATATTAACAC
The DNA here is from genome assembly GCA_003508835.1 of Eonycteris spelaea. Classification (NCBI taxonomy): domain Eukaryota; kingdom Metazoa; phylum Chordata; class Mammalia; order Chiroptera; family Pteropodidae; genus Eonycteris; species Eonycteris spelaea. The sequence continues at coordinate 14,886,667 of PUFA01000011.1, read as the reverse complement.
TAAGGATTTTTTTTTACATATTTTTAATATTCACTGAATTTTTCAGAATTGTCACTATCATGTAAATCCAAGGAGATTTTATCTTCTTTTTTTTTCTTTTTTTTCGGAAGAGATGTTCACCTATTTGAAAAAATTACGTCCCTGAATATAATGTGGCTTTTGATATTTGAGTCACCAATACTGTATGCTTCCAAAAAGCTTTTGCTTTTATGGTGTATCACATATAAGTAGAGTAACAATGTAATTTATTATCCATATCAGACACTTTCAAGAATGAAAAGAGAGTGCTATTAATAATTATGCCAGGGAAATGAGCACAGACCAGATTGTCCCAGGAAAATGGAGTCATACAAGGGAACCTGAGAAATGTAGGTTTAGATTTCCAGCTCCACAGTATAGGAATACATGCCAGAGAGAGATGAGAACAGAGGTTGAGTGAGAAAATCCATATATCCTTAGTGATAATATTGTGTTTGATCTTTCAGTCACTGAGAGAGGTACATACAGTTTTCCTCTGTGATAGTGAATTAGTCAGTTTTTCTTGTGGTTCCTTCGATCTTTTTCTTATATTTTTGAAGCCCTACTTTTGAGGGCCTACAGGCCCATAAGTGTTATGCCTTCCTAGAACTTTGTATCAAAATGAACGATCCTTTTAATGTCTAAATAATACTTTTTACCCTAAAGTGTGTTTTATCTTATATGAATATCCCAACTTTTTAAAAATTAGTATTTGCTTGGCATATTTCATCTTTTTACTTTCAATGTTTCTGCATTCTTATTTTCTTTATTCTTTACAGTTTTCTGTTGTAGTTAACATATAGCTGGATTAAAAAATGCCAATCTTGATTTTTAACTGGAGGAGTTAATCTGTTTATATTAAATCTAGATTACTGCTTGATATGGATTTATTTTTATCTTATTTCATGCTTCTCCCCCATGTTTAAATGTTTAGTTCTATTTTATTGCCTTTTGTTTTGTATTGATTAATACCAGTTGCCCAACTTTTCTATGCTAGTTTGGAAATGATATGAAGCACTCTATTTCAATTGCTTTAATAGTTATCCTAGAAATTTTAACATATATTTAATATAACAATGCCTAAAGAGTATTAATATCTTTCTTCTCCTGCATAATACAAGAAACTAAATGTCTTAGCTTCAGTCTTCTTCTCTTCTTTTAATTATAAATTATTGTTGCCATGACTTATTGCTTTAGTTCTCCATTGATCTTTTAGTCCCTAAAATGACCATAATTGTTATTAATTATTAAGTCATGTTTATGTTTACTCCGTGTCTATCATTTACTTGGTTCTCCAGTCTGTCCAGTTTCTAAGACCGCTTTCTAGGATCATTTTGGTTCTTTCTTATATACGTCAGTTTAGAAGATTCCTTAATGAGTTTCTGCTAGTAGCATATTCTCTTAGATTTGATATATTTGAAAGTATCTTTATTTCACTCTTAGTCTTTAAAGTAAATTTTATTTCATAGAGAGTACTAGGTTGACATTTATTTTCTCTTAGCACTTTATCATTTTACTGGTTTCTGGCTTATATAGTTGCAACTGAGAAATCAGCTGTTGGTCTAATTTAAATTATAGGTAATCTATTTTTCCCTCTGCTTGTTTCAAAGATTTCTTGGCTTTTGTTGTTTGCAGATTAACATTATATTGGGTCAAGGTTTGTTTCTTTCCTTTTTCTTTCTTCCTTTATCTTGCTTCCTGAATGTGTGGATTTTTTCCCCTGGAAAAATTCCCAGTCATATTGCTTTTACAACATTCTGTTATCTCCTTTTAGACTTCAGATTAGGCATATGTTGGACCTTCTCATGCTATCCTCCATATCTTTTAACCTCTTGCAACCTTTTTAATCTCTGCATTCCTGTGCTATATTTTATGTATTTTCTCCAACTCTTAAAAAACATACTCATTGTCTCTTCATTATATACAGTTTAACTCATCAACTGAATTAATAATTTAAATACTTTATTTTATTTGTAGAAGTCCTATTTTGGTATTTTTTCAATCTAAATTGGTTTCGATAAGCTTTTTTTCCCCTTCGTTATACTCCTAAAAATTTAGAAAAAAAACTTTGAATACATTAAATGTACTTATGTAATATTTTGTATATGATAATTATAATATTTGCAGTCTGTATGGTTCTGATCCAGCCATTTTTTTTCTTTCTGGTTCTTGCTCATGGTAGCTAGTTTCCTTATATGTTTGGTGAGTTAAAATTTTGAATTAATGTTACTGGAAACTTTATCTGTAATAAATCCTGAAGCTTGAGTTTAAAGTGTGTTCCTCCAAAGGGATTTGCTTTGCTTTTGCACGACTAACTCAAAACCATTTAAAATAAAGATTTCAATGAGTTTTTTAGTCTACATGTATAGTATACATTTTTTTTTTTAAAGAATGTGAACTTGTGTTTAGGGAGTTATTGGGGAAATGTTTCTTATGCTGTTCCATCCAGAATCTGGTCCGGATCAGATAATATCTTTACTGACTTTTTGTGGCTGACTTCTGTTTTGTATTTCCTCTGAGGAAAGAAAGCCAAACACAGATACCTGTGTTGATTTGAATTGCATGAGAGAGAGAGAGATGAGATTCTTTGTATGTAACGTTCTGAAGTGTAACAGGAGGATTGCTACAGGAAATGACTGGGTTCAGTATTGGGAAGACTGCCATCAAATAAAAGGAGCTGTTTCACGAAGTAGTGAGCTTTCCACCAGAATGATTCCAGGACAGGCTAGACAGCTACCTACTGGGGACGTGGTAAAGGGCACTTAGATATGGAGGAATGGATTGAATTGAAGGGTGAATACTGTTGCCACCCTTTCCTCTACTTGCTTGTTGCTGATTGGCATCCCAGAATCAAAGCCGTGGCATGGGAAGAAGACTCCTTTCCATAGCCATCTGAAAGTTTAAAATAACGGCTTGTCAGGTCAGCTCTCTGCCCACAGATGGCTCCTTGACACCTGGCAGCAGGGCTGTCTGGGCCTGACAGGCTTTGCTAGAGCATGTGATGATTGGGCTGCCTGGGTCTGTTTATATGGCAGTCGGTATCCCTGGGCTCTGTCAGGTGGCCATGGTTTGTCTTGGCCACATTGCTGTTAAGAGGGAGGTGGACTGGGGGCAGGATGAGTGAGCAACAGGTGTTAGCAGGAGTCTAGACAGAAAAGTATCTTTATACCCACAGGAGCATTCATTTTAAATAGCTCTTTCTCCAAATATTCTTCTGGTGGCATTGGGCCTGTCTGTGCTGCGGTTTAAGATCATTTGGCAGCTCTCATTCTCGCAATCAGAGAAGGGCTTCTGGGGCTGTAAAATCATCAGTGAGCTAAGCCAATTAGCTCAGCCAAGAGAGGATTGTACACATCAGCTTTGGTACTGGGGCAACTTTATGCAAGCTGATTTTACAAAGTTCCTGTGTTTTTGCTTGCCCTGTTTTTCTCCAGGGCAGTTATAGTTTAACTGGGATGAGGCCCTGGCATATGATGCCTTTGGGTGCTTTTTTAATTGCTCATGGAGAAACTGGGTGAAAAGTGTTCACATACTCATGCTTGGGGTAGTAAGGAGGGGAGGATTGCCCTGCCAACATGGGCAATCTGTTTCTATGAAGAGAGCAGGAAAATGCCTCTTTCCTGTTTGGGAGGAATTGGATGCTTTCTCAGAGCTCAGTCATGAGGATCAAGGATGATGCTCTAGTAAGAGAGCTGGGGGCCCTGAGGACACTAGAGGGAACCTAGGCTGATAATGAGGCCAAAGCCAAGTGTCAGTCCAGATGTAAGCTCAGGGACTGTTCTGTGTTAGTGCAAATTAGTGCTCTGGGTTGCATGTGGAATCGTGTATACGTAATGTCATGTTATTTTGGCATGCAGAAGACAGTGAGTTCATAGGTGAACCTGAGAAGCAAGAGCTGAGTTTGTAATGGTCCCTCATCCCTCGGTAGTTTATTTTTTGCTTTGGCCCTTGTTACAACAGCATTTCAGCTGTGCACGGGGAAAAAAAAGATAAAAGAAGGGTTTAAAAAAGCCCACCTACCCAGAGAAAGCTACTGGGAACATTTTGATGCATATCCTTCCTAATCCTTTGTGTGTGTGTGTGTGTGTGTAGTAGTAGTAGTAGAACCACAGTCTTTTTGTCATCTGCTTTTTTCCACTTTTTATATTGATTTGACCAACAAACATTTAATGAATGACTATTGTTTGCCTTGCCTGTTTCTCGGCGTTGGGGGTACACTGATGAACAAAACAAAGCCCTTGCCCTCATGAAGCTCATGTTCATGTAAGCATTGTTTAGTGAGCACCTCTTCATAGCCATAGATCCATTTATGAAATGGTATTTTTAGGAGGTACATACTATTCCATGATATACATGGACTTATTCTATTATTAGAAATTCAGATGGTTAGCAACTTCTGGGATAACAAACAATGTTTTGATGAAAATGTTTGTAGCTAATATGTATGTACTTTTTAATGAGATAAAGGCTATAATGGAAAATTAATAAAACTTAATATTCCCTTGGGTTGGGGGAATAAATGTGTACTCTCTGATTGTGACCTCCAAGTAATTAGTCCCAAAGATACTAGAGCCCAGAAGGTATCGCTAACTGACTTGGCTGACTGCTTGGCTTGGGTTGGGACAGGTGAGCCACATGTGGATGAATGTGTTTGAGCTGATCCAGGTGGACTGTGCAGCAGTACTTGGACCTATGGATCAATTAGGGACATTTACGGGTTTCAGGAGCCTTTAGAAGGCCAACCGCTTTCATTGTAGTTTTTAAAAAGAAAGGTGTGCTGCTCCCTGACAATAAGCCCCTTTAAATTATATTTTAGCAACTCAAAGAAAAGGATTCTGGATAGCACACCCAGATGAATTGAGTACAGGCTTCATTTGTACATTGAGGGCCGGGCATGGACAGCTCAGTAGCAGGACCAGCTTTAAAGAAGGCCTTTCTATGGGCTGAGCTTTTGTGAACAGAATTGGGAGGTGAAGCAATGAAAGGGAGCAGCAGTTCACAGGAATTAAGGGTTGCATTCCTGGGGCTCCCTAACTATGCACGTCACCATTCATGCGGCTTTAGATTTTTCATGTGCTCCCACTGTGCGCTCTTCTGCTCAGTGCAGGAAGCGTGTTCCCTTTGCTGGAGAGTTGGCTACTGTTGTGGTATATAAGCCCAAAATATTGTAATGATTTAAATACTTTCCTCCTTTATGTCCCTTCTTCACCAAATTCTGTCTAATCTCCTGGACAAAGTTTCTTGAATCTGTTGGTCAAGCCCTGACGCTAACTTGAACACCTGCAGGAGCTTTCATGGGTCTCCTTGTCCCCACTTCCTTCCAGTCCATTTCCTACACGGAGACCTAAGTTATCTTTGTGACATGAACTTTGTATCATGTTATCACCCAGTTAAAAACTTTCAATGATTTTCTGTTGCCTATAGGGCAAAATCCAACTTTTTAGAGACTCACCAGCCTTCTAAGCTGCCCTGGCCTACTCGACCAGCCTTGTCCCCAGGCACACCCCACACCTGCTTTCCCGCTGAACTACTTGCAGCTACCTGGGAGTGACATTTTCAATCAGGCCTCTGTATCCTCGCACATGCCCTTCTCTGCTGCTGGGGATGCTTTTCCCGCTTTTGTTCGTTGGTGTGCTCCTATTCATAGCAAAGCACCTTCTTCATGTGACCCATTACATTGTGCCCATCTTTGTATTCTGGCTTATCGTGCTGCTCACTCACTTGTCTACTTGCTTGTATCCCTTACTGGACTGTGAACTACTTGAAGCTGATGACTAAATCTTTCATTTTTGTGTCTCCTATTCCGTAACAGTGCTGAATGTTGGAGGAGTCGATACAATCTGGCCTGCAAAAATGTTTTCTTTGGTGCAGATCTAACCAGATAGAATGTGTTTACAGTGCTCAGTTATGATTTATATTTTCAGACACTTTAAAAAAGATTTTTGTTCTAAATACAATTAATATTGTTATATAAGGGATGCTTATTAGGTAGGGTTGATTCTCACACATGCTCTCTCAGACACATGGTTTGATGTTGTAAACACACACAAGTTATTTAACTAGTCAGTGGTGAGTTCAAGCATGAGAGCTCTTTGACTCCAGACTGTGTTCTTGATTTCTATCTCTCTATGCCTGGGGGTACTAGTGTTTGTATCCAAAAGAGGAAGTTGTAAATGGAGAGAAAGGGAAACGCGCCCTACCGCCAAATCCCTCCATGAAAAAATAAACATGAAAAAATAGGCAATTGCTTTCTCTTTCAAAGTCTTGGTTACCATATTTGTCAAATGTGAATAATAATATTCTCTCTTATAAGACAGTTATAAGGATCAAATAGGATAACATACTTTATATACTAAATGATGTGAAAATAGCTATTGTATTTATTTAGAATTTCTGGCTTTCTCTTTTGCATGCTCAGGAATCTGTGAGTGCACCCTAGAATAAATATTTGCAGAGGGAAAGCTCAAGACTGTAATTGTTGAGAATCAGACAGCTATTAAAGACTCCTTCGGATTTCTGAAGACCTCCATGCATCTTCTGCCCTACCACTCCTCTTGTTTACTCCATGAAATCCTGTAGTCAGATTTCACCTAAGGCCATGTTTGCAGATAAAATCTGTGAGCTGATACCCTTGCTGGGGTTACCAAGTTAAAGCTTTACTTTATATCGTCATGGGATTGAGTTTTGGGTTCCTTTCCTGAAAAAGGATTTTTTTCTTGAGTAGATACCTGAGGCTAGGTGTGGAGAAGAAGTATCTGGTGAGGAAAAGGCTGAAGAAAGAAAGTTGTGGAATGAGGGGGGTCTACAGAAAACTACACTGAATGTACTATACAGGATTGGCTACCTACCTTTCTTCTTCTTGACATCTTGTTCAGGGTCATCCTTTAAACTTATATATTTTTAACATTTTAGTTCAATCCTTTGATGTAATTCTATTGGTCAGTTTACCTCTCTGGTAGGTGTGTGGTGAGGAAGTATGTCAGAGGGAGGATGAGGAAGAAAGGTCCTTACTCTCTCCAGTGCACATTCTGGAGATACAGAGCTGAGCTTAGGGTAGAGCCCCGTCAGAGCACAGTCCAGGGGCAGAACTGAGGAAGGAGAAGATGACTTCATATCATGGGGGATATGGTTGAGAATTTTACTTTCCCAGCTGCCTTTTTTTTTTTCTTTTAAAAATTGTAGTTAAAATATACATAATGTAAAATTTACCATTTTTAAGCGTATGGTTCAGTGGTGGTAAGGACATTTACACTTTGTTGTTCAGCCATTATCACCATTCATCTCTGGAACTTTCTCCATCTTCCCAAACTGAAACTCCATACCCACTAAACAATAATTCCCTACCCTTCCCATGCTCCCACCTAGCCCTGGCCACCACCTTTCTATTATCTGTCTCTATGAATTTGACTACTTTATATAGTTATATAATGACTAGTTTAGTACATTATATAAATGGAATCATACAGTATTTATTCTGTTGTGGCTGGCTTATTTCACTTAATGTAATATTTCAAAGTCTGCCCATATTGTAGCTCTGAGCTGCTTCTGGTTATTGCTTTGGAAGCAGGAAAATGAGAGTTGACTATTGCCCAATGTTCAGTACTAGGCTTGAGTTCAGAAAGGGGCATGCCTGGGTGATCCTTTCTCTTTCAAGGAGATTGTGATGGCACACCCCGGAAAAATCTGTTTACCATTCTCTCTGCCTGTTGCCTATCCCCTTTCAGGGGCCATTAAAATCCAGAGCAGCCACCTCTTTCAACAGAAAAGCCTTAGAGGCCTGGCAGTGAGGTTGGGCACCGTTGGTAGCCAGGACAGACTCTGCTCCCGTTTAGGAACTAGGCCACAATGTACCATGTTTGGTCCAAATTTACATTTTGAAATAGACTTTCCCTGCCTCCAGTGGTCTCTGCCCCACCATACGATGAGTGGCTTCTGTAGTAGGGTGAAGGAAAGCTGCCACTTTCTGTGCTGGTCATGCTGACAGCCTCGTGGGAGTATTGGCATAACTGGCCAGTGGCGGCCAGTCCCTTGGATGATTGCCTTGTCTACTGCTTGGAAGTCTTGTCATGTCTGATATGACAGGGTCTGGCTTCTGGGGGAAAGGTTTCTCTGGGATTTGGATGAACTCTGGGCTATCCTGCCCTATCCCCAAAATAATTTGAGCAGGCAGCAATTGTAATTAATACTTGATGAATCATGCCCACTGGAGGGTTAACTCCTGACAGCCCAATGTTCTGAATGGGTGGAACACATGGTGTCAGTTGGGTGCTAGCCATGCTTGCTAATGAAGAATTCACTTAACTTATTTTGGCCTTGGGGTTAGTCAAGGATAGAAGCTCAGAAATAAAAAGCAATGCCTCCCACAGCTCTGATTGCTTTTCTTCCTCCTCCTCTGTGGTTTCATCTCAGTTCTACTTGTTTCTATATATTTTAATTTCTGAGTAAGAGAACTCTTATTTTTTTTTAATTGAAATATAGCACATTTAATAAAAGTACACAAATCATAAATGAGCAGTTAATGAATTCTAAGTACAAACCCATGTAACATATAGATCAAGAACCTAAAGTCTTAGAAATATCCTCATGCCCCCTTCCACTGTTCTGACTTTGAATATTCTAGATTAGTTTTTCCTGTTTTTGAACTTGAACTTTGCCTGTTTTTGAATAACCAGTGCATACGTTTTTGTGTCATTTTACTTAACTTTATATCTGTGAGCTTTGTGTATGCTCGGGTGTGTTGTTGTAGTTCACTCATTTTCATTGCTGTATAGCATTCCACAATATTTGTCCATTCTATTATCAGTTCTGTGTGGAGCCTGAGGACAAAGAAAAAATTAGTGACACCAATTCTGCCTTTATTTAAAATTTTGATATTTTGTTCATCATGGTTTTTTATTTTGCATTAATTTTGACTTAAAAATGTTGCATTAAAATAATATTTATTTTGGCTATGATTTTTTTTTGCACTCATTTAAATTTTGATCCCAAGGCGAGTATTGTACTTACCTTATTCTACTCTCTCAGCTTGATCTAGTCTAGATGGACATGTGAATTGTATACAATTTTTGGCAAGTAAGAATAGTGTTACTCTGAACATTCCTGGACATACTTCATGGTGAACATATGTTTGCATTTCTGTTAAGTATATACCTATGAGTAAAATTTCTACAGGCAACTTTTTGATGGAAGTATTGTATGCAGGGCTGGGGGCTTTTTTTCCCTTCTGTGTACCAGTTTTCCCTTCCAAAGTTATTTTGAGAACATCTTCAGCCTGAGTATGTGAGGCTGACTGTGTCTTTCTGTTGGCAATAGAGGACTTGAGGAAAGTCAAGCACCAAGCTTATTGGTATGTGCGTCCATCAGAACTGTTGAATCCTGGAAACCAAAGTGTGTGTGTGTGTGTTGTGTGTGTGTGTGTGTGTGTGTGTGTGTGTGTAAGTATTTGGAGAGCAGAGTGTGGGTCCCTTTCTAGGGAGAGACCCTCAGAAACAAGGTTCTCGAGGCTAATTGTCTAAGTCATGGTGTTAGTAAATTAGTTTTGAGAACCAAATTGGTTATCTTTCTATCATATTCTCTGCAAAACTTAGTATCTGTTTCTTGAAAGTTTAAGAGAACTTACTAATAACACCTTTTAGGAATATACAGTAATCATTCAATATGCATATTAAAAAATTTCCTCCATAGATATTTGTCTATTTGGGGTTTCTACTCTTTCTTGAGATGATTTTTCCTCAGAAAAGGTCCATTTCATTAGGATGTTCATATGTGTTAGTATATATTAATTTCTTGTCCCTTAAAAATATTCTTATCTCTGCTATTATAGACAATTTATGTTGTTTTTTTGTGGCGTTTTTTCCTGTCTTATTCTTGAGTTGATAAAGGATAGTAATCCTTTGCAAATATTTCTCAGGGTTTTTGTTGTTGTTATTTTTAAAATATATTTTGACCAACAGAATATAGAAATTTTATTTAAGTGTCTTAATTTTTTACTGTTGTGACTTCTTCCATTGCTTCAGTGTTTAGAAATTCCACGCCCATTCCAAATCAAATATTTTTGTATTTTAAAATTTTCCTACGTTTTAGTTTTTATGCTCAATTTTCTGAAAGTGTCTTTGATCTAAGGTATTTATTTGCACCAAAAATTGCTAGCTGCTTTTAATATAATTTTTTTATATTCCATACTTTTTCTGTTGGTTTATATAATTCCTTTATTGTATACCAAATTCTTACATAGACATGATTAATTCTGACTTAATGAAATATATGTGTTCCTGAAAAACCTCTCATTTTGTAAAATGGTACACTGAAAATAACAGGAATTATGAGGAAAATAAGTTTAGAGATTAGCCACTATAAACCTAGCCTCCTTCATAACAAAATCATTGCAATTATTATAAACATTTTAGCATAGTTAAACCTTTAATGTATGCCGTGCCTGTTATCATAAGCAGTCCATCAGCTAGCTATAGGGCTTCGAGAGATAGACCTTCAGGGAAATTTACTACAATAGAGACAAATTTATCAAGATTAAAATTTGATATGATTTTACTCATGATAGATTCTATTGTTCCATTATTTATTCTTCTTATTTTTTTAAACACAAGGGAGATGACAGTGTAGTTTTGCAATTTCACCAAAATTGTCACGTTGTGGAAGACATGGTAGGTCTGGAAGCCGTTAAGTCAGCCATGAGTTTCAATAAGATACTTTTGCAGAATTTTAAACTTTTTTCTTATGTTCTACATCCATGCCTAAGACTTTCCTCTTTGTGATTTGTTTTGTCAGAAGATATCTATTTTGTTGTATACCTTATTTCATGAACTGGCTCCTGAATTTTTAAATTGTATTGATATTCTCTTGATTCATTGATTTCTGCTCTTTACCTTCATTTTTATTTTCTTCTTAGGTGGTTATGGCATTTAAAAAAATTTAAATTATTCAGTTTAATGCTTAATTTGTTTATTTTCAAGCTTTTTTGTTTAATTAGTATTACACTTAAGGCCATGGATTTGTCTTTGAACACAGCTTTGACTATAATAATTTTTGCTATTTATTATTCTCACTTATTTTTAAAATAGCCACTCTGCTCCCCCATTTTGGTTATTATTTAGGAGAGGTTATTTTTTTTAAAAAAATTTATAAATAAATGTATAAATTGTGTAAGTATATAAATTCACTTTCCATTGATTTTTTTTTTTTTTCCTCCACTGATTCTGAGTTTTACTGCTTTCTGGATTTTATAGAGTTAGTCTTTGTGGCCTAATTTATGCTCATATTTTATTAAACAAAAATGAACAAGAAATTTGAACTGATCTTTACTAAAAGTTTCATATATGCTTACAAAAGTATAGAATGTACTTCAGAACTGTCTTAGTAAGGGCAAGCAAGTTATCTGGCCCCTCTGGATCCTCACTGGTTGAGGGCCACTTCTGGCTGTTAACTCCCTGACAGGTGGGTGGAGCACTATCTCGTGGCCCAAACCAGCCTTTGGGCTGTGAGATGCAGGAAACTGTTAGAGTGTGGGGGCACCATCTGTGGATGGCACAGGCCGTATCTTGAGGAAGCCAACAAAGTCCTCTGGGCTTCCGAATGGGCTGAAGATTGAGTAAGCGGTAACGGTTGGAAGCGGCATCCAAGAGGTAGGAGTTTCCAGACAGAATGTACAAAAGGTCAGAGATAAAAAGAAAATATGACACTTTTTTGAATGTGAAGTGTGCGTGTGGGGAGAGCACAAGGGGGGGAATGTATAGAGAAAGGTGGTGGTGGCGGGGGGAGGCACAGTTCAATAGACAAGGGCCTTAATTCCGTGTTAGCGATTTTGAATTTCATTCTGATGGCAAAAGGGAATATTTCGAAAGGTTTTAAATGGAAGAGTGAGTGATATGATCAGATTTACATTTTTTTTAAAAAAGATTATTCTGAATGCTGTGTGGAAAATAGAGGGTGGTAAAATTAAAGTCATGAAAAACACTTGGTAGGATGTTGCAAACCAGGCGAGAGATGATGGTGGCTGAACTAAGGCAGTGCTAGCCAGGATGGAGAGAGATGCTTGGGAGATGTAATTATCAGGACTTGGATAGGAATGGAGAGGTAGGTGGGGGGTGGGGTGGTGGTGAGGGAAGGCAGAATATGTATGGATAGAGAGGATGATAAGGGGAAAATAAGGAATATGACTTTTAAGTTCTGGGTGTCTGGCATCCCTTGAGATGAGAATACAGAAGGAGGATAAACGTGGGAGTTTTGGACATTTTAAACTTGAGGTTTTGGTAGGAGATTCAATGGGGGAGATATTTAACCAGTAATTAATTCCTTTGATAGGCCTGATGTGCAGATTTTGATTTAGAGGTGGTCAGCCTAAAGACAATAGTTGAAAGCAGAAGATCAAGTGAGATGGGCCCAGGAGAATATATAGAATGAGATTTATGAGAGGAAGAGAAAGAAAGCTGTAGAAACATGAATCCTACCAGGGCTGCCCTTTAAAGTGTGTATTGCTTTTACATTTGGCCATGAATGAACCTCCTGTCTCCTAACTTTCAAAAAATGGCATGTAGAAAGGCGGGTAGGAAGCTGCACGCTTGTGTATGCCTGAAGGCCAGGTTTTCCTGATTAAAGCTCTCCTTGGGGCTTGTGGTGTTGCACCTGTGGCTTTTCTTGGCACGACCTTTATTTTGAGAGAACGTTTTTGGAGGGACTGATCTTTTCTTCTCATTTCTCCTCTGGTTCAGCCTTATGCTATAATATTTATGTTGGCCACTTGCCTTTATTTTACCAGTTGGGACTAGTTGTATCCCCATAACCATTTTTCCCACTCTGTTTTAGAGAAATAAAAAATGGAAATGCCAGGTTTAAAACAGAGAGTTTGCCAAAGATGTGTCTTTCTTTTGCTCGCATAGGAAAGAAAGCCTACATATGACAGAGAAGCCCATTTCTAAATCTAAATGCACACTTGCTGTCCCGACTGCGGGGGACCGAAGGTGGTTCCCCCCTTGTGGGAGTAGAATCAGCTTCAATAAATCCATTTTTGCACTTCTCCTTGGTAAGTGAAATTCATTTTCTAACATGAACTGCAACTTGTGAATTGTTAATAGCCACCCCCAAGGTATTCCACTGGCCTAATCTGGCCCAGCCCTGTGCAAACTGGTTTTGATTCTTCTCATTTAGAAGAGACTTTGGCCATCATTGAGACCAACCTTATTTGTATTAATGCATGGGTTTCCTCCTGAACACATCCTAAGCAGCCCGTTCAATTTTTGGGGGGTCTATTCATTGAACATCCCTTCCTTTTTCCCTACCTATGCTTTTGTTTTGCACTTCAGAGTCATGCAGAATAATTCTAATGCCAATTCCAAATGACAGGTTGTCAAGTATGTATGTACGTATGTATGTATGTATGTATGTATGTATGTATGTATGTATGTATGTATGTATTTGGTTGTCAAGTATTTAAACTCTCCTATGGCAGTGGCCTATTTTTCCTTTCCTCTTCTCACTTAAATTTCTCTACTTTCCTCTTTTACAAGATATACATGTGACATATACAACTTAGCTACTGTCTCTTTTGACTTAAACCAAATCTAAGTCTTGTCAGTTTAAGTTCTACAGTTATAAGAGGGAATTTAACAAATTAAAGTGATAACACTTATGAAGATCCTTGAAACTCTCTTTTGGGTACCACATTTCTCTGAAGATAGCCTGAGATCCAATAGTTCTTTTTTTGGTGATGACATCACACTTTTACCTTAGATTCTGTTGACATATAAGAAGACTTCGTATGGTTTTCATGAGAACTATTGTCTTTCTTATCCCGCAGTTGTGGGGAGGGCCTTAAATTTCTTCTAGTTAAATGGCATCTTGCAAGATCTAGCCCATTGTCCCAATTTGTTTCTCCTTTTAAATCTTGATTCCGTCATGCAGACTATTAGCAATTAACCTCAGGATTATGTGATAGGCACACTTGAGCACTTTTTCCTCCTTCAAAACATTGTTCAGAAAAATGTCAAGAAAGGAAAACTGCGGTGAACTGCCAGACACCTTTGTCTATGTCAAGGTGGCTCTTCTCTGTTAGTCAGTTCCCTTTGGTTAATATGTAACTTAGCTAAAGCTTAGTTAGGTTATGCCCCAATTCTAGTGGCTTCTAACAACAAAGGTTTATTTCTCACTCACAACTTCTGCTGACTGTTGTTCAGTTGTGATTCAGCCCCATTTGCCTTTATTGCAGGGCCAGGAAGAAGTCCCAATCTGAGATACACTTTTTTTTTTCATGTCAAGGAGAGAAAAAGAGGTATTGCTAATCCATACACAATGATTTTTAAAGCTTCTGCTTGAATGTGGATGTGCCATTCCCTCACATACAATTGGCCAAAACGTAACATGATCAAGTCTAATATCAGTGGGCCAAGGGTGCATACTTCTTCTCTAGAAATGTTCTAGAAGTATGGCAGTAAGTAGCAGTGAATAATTAGGAATGATTACACGATCATTTGTTTAAAACGTGTAACATTTGTGTATCAGTTCCAAAATGTTTTCACCTCTCTGTAACAACTTGATGAGGCTAAGGTTGTTATCTCTAGCAAATAGGTCCCCAGAAGTGAAGTAAGTAGCAAGTTAGACCTAATCTCAAATATTCTAAAGGCTACAATGTCCTTTCCAATACTGATGATGACAATGACAACAAATATTACTTATATTTATTGAGTATACTTTACCCGACAGGCACTATTGTGAGTACTTCATTATCCTGTTGGGCAGGATAATGAGCTCTAGCTGCCTCACTAGATGAACTGCAACATCCCAATGTCTTAACACAATCTAAGTTTATTTCTCATTCATATTTTATTCCCATGTGAGTTGAGCGACTCTTTAGGGTAGTTCTTTTGTTTTAATGGCGACGTGGGAATCCAGGCTGCTTATGTTTTCCCACTAGGCCCTGTGGAATACGTGACCTCTAAGGCTGCCATTGCAAGGTGAGAGAGACAGAGAGAAGCAGGAAGGAGAGGGGAAGGGAGGGGAGAAGGGGGGAGATAGAAAGAGAGATGGACAGATAGGTATGGAGGAACCTGACAGATGCTTTTAAGGGGCAAGATGGGAATTGGCTCACATCTCTTCTGCCTGTATTAGTCATACGACCTCACCTAGATGCATTAGGGCTGATAAATAAGCAGAGCACTAAGTATTTGGTAAACTTTAACCTTCCCTTTTGCAAAGTTAGAATTATTATCATTCCTGTTTTTATAGATGAGAAAACTGAGGTAGAGAAAAGTCAGGTACTTTTCCCAGGCACATCTACAGTAGTTAAATAAAAAATCAGGCTTCAGAATCTGTGTTCTTAGCAGCTATACTAGATTGCTTCTCATTTTTTTTTTATCATGGCTAGCTAGGTCATGAATATATTGACTACGCTGGCATCCAGTCACATTTATCCATTTTGTCAATAACATCATACAATCTTTTTAAAACTACTCTATTAAAATCCTGATACACTGAAGATACCATGGTCATAATCGTATTAAAATATGCAATAAAGCTGGTAAAGCAGGATTATCAGTGATTACTGTTTTTTTCCTTCCTGAGAGACTAGTACTTTTGGACCCCAAATGGCCACAAGGACTTGGACAGTAGATGCCTTAGAGGAAACTAGAGGAGTAGATTGCTCACCCACAACCCTATGCCCTAATCCGCCCATCTCGTATCTTGGCTCTACATAAGACCCAGGGATTGTGGAACAATCTCAGGAAGCACTGAGTTTAAATTTTTTCATAAACCTGAAGGTGAGGGCTCAGACTGAGAAATTAAGTTGTAGAAAATCAAGAAATTTAAATTTCTTGAGTCTGTGGACTGAGATAAATAGCTAGTACATACAAAAAAAAATTAGAATTTTTCCCATGTTGTGATCAAATTTACCATTCTCTTATTTGTAAATTCTCTTTCATCTCATACTTAAAAATGGCACTGGCTGTCTCCAGTGCCTCTCCTGTGATTCTCTGCAGTTCCTCAGTAATTACTGACCGTGATCCAGCCATTTCATCTATAGGTTTTCACAAAAGAAGTATGTGATATGTCAGAGCCAGGGTACTTGACTGATTCTGAATATGGAGGTAACATGTCATAAGCTCTTCATTTACCTTGAGTTTTACTTTCCTCTTAGTCAGATGTATCCCACCATTTACAGAAGATCTTTTTTTTTTTTTTTTTTTTTTTTTTTTTTTTTTTTTTTTTTTTTTTTTTGACGACAATGAAGCTGGAAGCAAAATTGCAGCTGAAAAGTCATGGTTTCTCTTATTAGCCCAGCAAGAATCTCAGCCTTAGCCTACGGAGTAGTCATTCTGTAGTTAGATATGAGCTTGCCTGCCCAAAGTATTATGGAGACAGCTTGACAGTGCTTCTTTACTTGAAGTTCTGAGGACCTCAAGGGATAGAATTACCAGAAATAACAGAGAGAAATGAGAGTGGAGCCCAAGAAATCCAACTGAGGATAATGGGTCAGTTATCAAAAGGTGGGGAGAGTCTGAGCACAGCCCAGCATGTATCACTGTAGCTGTCCTCTGGCCTCACCCCCACCAAGTCATGCCTGCGCCCAGGGTGAGGAGGCTATTACAAAAGCAAGTAAAGCTGAAAGGGCCATTTCTTAGCAGCTTTCGTGGGACTTTGAAAGTACAAGCTGTGAGCAGCAGTGGTGTCAGCAGTAGAAAAGTTGACAGAGGTGGTAGCTCTTTCACCAATGTCGGTAGCTGCCACCTTTGGTGTTGGCCATGACATGAGAATTTGCTGCAGAGAGCCAGAGTAGGAAAAGAGAAAAATGGAAATTACATCAGTGAAACCCGGATGACATGGTATTATCTTTCTTTTCCCTCAGGGGTTCCCAAAGCTGTATGAAAGGAACTTCATGGAGTGTGTGCCTGTGTGAGTGTGTCTGTGCGTTCGTTAGAAGTCCTGCAGAATGGGTGGGGTCGAAGGGAAGTAGTATTATGTGTTTATAATTATTATCCTATTGTTATTTCCACGTTTTCATGGGCAATGAAATACAAGTTATATTAGTTTTACCTCATTTGTCCAAAGGGCACTTATACCTTTCTTGTTCTATTCAGTCTAAACATAAGGAAAACAGTTCTTTTCCTTGTCCTTCTGTGCGGTGCAAGCCTTAGCCCACTCTGGGCATCTGTTTTCCGACCCCATGTTCAGCCTCTTTACCAGGCTTTCATATTCATCTCTTCTCTTCATCTTTTGAATGATTTTCAAAGGCCTCAGTGGATTAACAAATTCTCTTGGCATCCATATTGTCTCCGGGAGCTATCTTTTGTGTCTCCCCTCCCACCGCCCAGTTAGGCTCCTGAACTTCCTTTTTTCGCTCTGGTTTTTAAAGAATCAATATTGAAAAGGTTTTCCTCTGAATATAAAAGTATTAACTTTACATTGTAGAAAATTTGAAAGTAAAGAGAATCATTAATTAGAAAAATTTACCATGACTCCGTGACCTAGAGATAATTAGTGTTATTACTACTTTGGTGCCTTTCCGATCAATTTCCTATGCATGTCTATACAAACATTATACGGGTATATGTATGTGTGTATATGTATGTGTGTGTGGTGTGTATGTAAATATATACCTATAGGTACAAAATTGGTAGCATACCAAACGTGACATTTTGTAAACTGTTTCACCTATTGGTATATCGTGATTTTCCCCGTGTCATTTATTCTTCTAAACACTATTCTTAATGACTATAAATACTTTAAAACTTTTCGACACATCTTACTAATTTGCTTTTCAACAGGGAGATGACAGCGCACACTCACCAGCATTGATTTTTCATGTTTATTGGGTTTTTCTTTCATGAGTTGTTTGTGCCTTGTCATGCATTTGTAATGGTCTTGTTGGAATTTAATTTTTCAGACATTTCATAATCATCTTTCTTGCTCTTCTCTATTGAGAGTCTCAGACCATGTGATCCAACTGATATCTTATCTGAGATTTGGAAATCTGCCTTCCTGAAGCCTGTGGCACATATCTGATGGTACCTAGCCATTACCTCCTTGACAGAACACAAAAATGGGTTTAATTTGCCTCCAATACCTGACTGACCATACCTAAGTAGCTTACCCTCATTATCACAATTAGCATAGGATTTCCCCAGAGATGCCAGAGAACTGAATAAAGGAGAGGAAGCAAAAATCTTTGAAGGCAGGTGTGGGGCAGTGAGCTTCACTCACTGGGGTACAAGAGAGGGCATAATTTGTGGTCCTTTGGATATGCGTGCATCATGTAAAGATTCCTAAAGATGACGTTTGCAGAAAGTCAGTTGAGCAAGCCTTTGTTAACTTGAATGTAGTATCATGCTCTAGGAAATTTTGATCAGAGATCAGGATCTCATTCCAGAGGGAAGGACAGAGATAAAGTTTGGAGCCTAGTTTGTGAGGAAAAGTTAGTCGAGGAAGGACGGAGGACAATGAGCATGAACAGGACTCAGGTCCTGAGACTGTTAGGAACAGGGCCCCCTCAGTGGACTAAGGCAGTGCTGGGTCTGTTCCTCAAAGTTTCCAGGAACGTGTGAAAAAGAAAGACCTTCCCATCCACGCTAGGAAACCAAGGCCAGCGATGTTGAAGGGACAGTAGTGGGGGTAAGGCTGAATATGAGAGGGGGTTACAAGTTGGCTAGAGTAGAGAATAAGAACAAAAACCTCCTTTAACTCCCACCCACCTCTCAGTGCCCTGGACTTCCTCCTCCCTGACCCAGCCCCCTTTTATACACCCTCTTCAGCCCTGTACTGTACCCTCTGAACCTCATTTTATTCTAAATTAATTTTTCTCTATTCTCAACTTCTTACAGAGCATTCTCTTCACCTCTTGCTTTAAGTGAAATTTATTCCTCCCTAAAACTTGCTTCGTCAGTGGCCCTTTAGACGAAAGGAAGGTCATCCCTTCATGTGCCACATGTCACTGAGCCAAGGGAGGTGTTTGTATTTCTTTATGTCCCACTAAACCATTCCTCTTGGATCTTCATGCAAAAGTCCCTTTTCCTTTGGAATTTATGTGGTCTAACTCTGCCACTCCCCTCCCCTCCAACCCCCTTCAAGTTGGGTAAGCCAACATTTATGAGGGCTTTGGAAGGGTTTTTTCATTCCACTTCTTGATTGACTTCAATTTCCAGCTAACATTTTACCTAAAATTATTTCGCTTCTTTGACTCCTTTGACGTTCATCTCTGCCCTACTCAAGGCATCCAATCTCATGGCCTTCTCTACGTCAGTCGCCAGGATACTGAGTGCTGCTGGAGAAAACTACAACATTGTCACTTGGTCCCACTAATAGTAGGTGATCTGACTTAATTGGGCCTCAGTGCAGTTCGTCAGTGCTTTTTGATGAACTGCTGGTCAGCTTTCTTTCTGTGTCCTGTCATAGCTATTCCAAGTCCTTCGATCGTCTCAAGCTGACAATTTTAATCCCACCACCTTCTATCTAAACAGATGCCCTTTCTTTCTCTATCATAGGGGAAATTGAGGTCATTGGTTGTAACTTTACTCATTTCTCTCCTTTCCTCCTCACCTGCATCTGACTTTCCCTTATCCTTCACTCTAGCATCCAAGCAAAATATTCCTCTCCTGTTTAAATGTAATTCTTCCCTCTGTGCCGTTTATATCACACATCCTCCTCATTTCTCTGGAAGCTTGTTCATACATTATTCTCTATTCTGTGTCTTGTTCTTTTTTTTTTTTAATCATTGGGGTGACATTAATTAATAAAATTATATAGGTTTCAAGTGTACAGTTCAATAATACATCATATGTATACTGCATTGTGTTCACCACCTGAAGTTATATTTTCTTCCATCACCATGTATTTGACCTGCCTCCCCCTTCCCCACTTTCCTTCTGGTAACCCCTAAACTGTTGTCTATGTCTATGAGTTTTTGTTTGTTTGTCTTGTTCCTTTGTTGTTTTCAGTTTTATATCTCACATGTGAGTGAAATCAAGATCCATCCATATGGTTGCAAATGGCAGTATTTTATCTTTTCTCATGGCTATATAGTATTCCATTGTGTATATGTACCACACCTTCCTTATCCAATCATTTATCAAAGGGCACTTTAGTTGTTTCCATGTCTTGGTCACTATGAATAATGCTGCAGTGAACAACAGGGTACATATATCTTTATGGATAAATGTTTTCAAATTTTTTGGGTAGATACCCAGAAGAGATATTGCTGGGTCATATGGTAGTTTTATTTGTAATTTTTTGAGGATCCTCCACACAGTTTTCCATAGTGGCTGTACCAATTTAAATTCATACCAGCAGAGTATGAGAGTTCCTTTTCCCCCACAACCTCTCCAGCACTTGTTATTACTTGTCTTGTTGATGACAGCCATCCTAGCAGGTATGAGGTGGTATCTCCTTGTGCGTTTGATTTGCACTTCCCTAATAGCTAGTTCAGTTAAGCATCTTCTCATATGTCTCTTGGTTGTTTGTACGCCTTCTTGAGAGAAGTGTCTTCTGCCATTTAGTTGGTTATCTTTCTGT
Organism: Eonycteris spelaea; assembly: GCA_003508835.1. Taxonomy (NCBI): domain Eukaryota; kingdom Metazoa; phylum Chordata; class Mammalia; order Chiroptera; family Pteropodidae; genus Eonycteris; species Eonycteris spelaea. The sequence goes on along the minus strand of PUFA01000011.1, from coordinate 14,866,138 downwards.
CTCGTTGATGGTGTCTCTTGCTGTGCAGAAGCTTTTTAGTTTGATATAGTCCCATTCATTTATTTTTGCTTTTACTTCCCTTGCCTTTGAAGTCAGATTCATCAAATCCTCTATAAAACCAAGGTCCATGAGTTTAGTACCTATGTTTTCTTCTATGCAATTTCTTGTTTCAGGCCTTATATTTAGGTCTTTGATCCATTTGGAGTTAATTTTGGAATATAGTGACAAGTAGCAGTCTAGTTTCATTTTTTTTTTTCATGTGGCTTTCAAATTTTCCCAGCACCATTTTTTGAAGAATTTCTTTTCTCTATTGTATATTTTTGGTTCCTTTTTTTTTTTTAAAAAATATTGTTCTTTCTCTACTGATTCTTTCTCTTGATACATAAATAAGTACCTGTCTCTTTCTTCTTAAAAATGCTTCCGTGAATACTATACCATCTTCCTTCCTAGCTAAACTTCTTCAAAATATTATCCCTGTCTGCTTGCTCATTTCCATGTTGCTCCTTAAATCTAAGCAACCTGTTTTCCTACCACAGTGCTCCACGAAAGCAGCCCTTACAGAGATTACCAGTGATCCAGTTATCAAATTCAGTAGGTACTTTTTGGATTTATAGTACATGCTCTCTCTTTTGTATTTGAAACTGCTGATCTTTTCTTTTTCATGACATTTTTCTTTGTTTTCTATCATGTCACTCTTTTAGCTTTCCTTGTTCTTTTTGGGTCATTATCATCCATTATTCTACTCTGAAGAACATTCTTTCTGATGTTCCCACAGGCTTTGTGCTTTTTCTTCTTTTGTCATTCTACCCACTTTATATTAAAGGCTACTAGTGTTACTTATATGTTGTTGACTGTAGACCTCTTCTTGAGTTTAAGAACAGAATATCCAGCTGCCCATATGAAAACTCCACTTGGATGACTCTACAATGCTCAACCTGGAAACAGTGTTTAATTAATGACTGTTTTATGAATTAATGTCCGTACTGAATTCATTATTTTTCTCTGTTTCCAAGTCTATTTTTATTCTTGTGGATTTGTTTTTATGTGCCTGAAATGACCATAAAGTTTTTATAGCATAAAGAAGTAAGACTTTCTGTGCCCGAAAAATTCCCCCTCTGTTTTATTGAAGGAAGAAGAGAAAAAGAGGAGATGAGGTGTCTGTAAGCTATAGTTTTGATAATCCTACATAGACATTTCCTTTTTTTGCTTTCACCAAATGGAAATAACTTCCTTTGCTGTTGTTGACATCCTCCTCTACATCATGTAGGTGTGAGAAGCTTGATTTCCTTGGTCTGAGCAGGTATCCTCATTTCTATAATACAGTGCTTCTCAAACTTTAGAATATAAAATACTTGAGAAGGATTTTTTGTTTGTTTATTTTTGTTTTTGCAGAGTAATGGACCCTATTTATGATATTGTAGGACTAGGGTGGGGCTTAGAAATCTGTGCTTTCAGAAGCTTCCCAGATATTTATGATAAAAGTGATTCACAAACCACATTTTCAGAAACACTTTTCCAGTACCTCGGAGCTGCCAATCACTGTCTGCCATTTTCTCTAACAATTAAAGATCTCTGTCACTGAAAGTTCCATTTAATTGAGATGTCAGTGTATTTGGGGGCTTGATTCCATAAGGTCTGTATGTAGATCCTACTATTTGCCATACATGTATCCAAAATAGCATTCCATTTATGCTATTAATTACAGATTTTGAATACACTGACTTGTAAAGACAGAGCTGTAGTTCTTGTTCACCTGGAAAATGGGGCAAATTTTAGGTGACTGAATATACTGTTTGGCTGAGTGCCAACAAACGATTGTCTTCTCATTGTATTGTGGAAGAACAAGACAAAAACGTGGAAGCTTTTTCTTGCTGAGCGTTTTCAACCTAGGCTTCAAAGGAGTCTTCCTCAGAACATGTATGGCAGCAGTTAATCAATAATAGGTGCTTGCTTTTTTCTGTGATTTGCTCTTCCAAGGCCACTGCCAGCTATTCCTGGTATCCCGGCCAAGACAGTGTTTATACCTCTCTCCCTCCAGAGCTTTGTGTCTAAAAGGTTTTTCCTGTTTGCCAATAGTGAACTTGTATCTAAAAACAAAGGAATTATTCACAGCTTCTTTTATTTTTGTGGGCTTTATAGCCAGGAACTTTATAAATGCCGAATAGCTCAATAACAACAACAGCATTAAGGCAAGCTCATGCTCATAAACTTTACATAACCTCAAAAAGGACAGCACAGTGAGCCATTAATCAGCCTATAAAGTTTCAATGTTTTTTTTTTTTCTTCAGTTGCTTCTATTTCCTTCTCCAAATATAATAAGACTTTCCATATGACTACTTCTTATGACTTTGGTGAAATTCAAATGACAACTAGTCCCTTTTGCTGTTTTGTAATTGTGAATAATTCCAAGCTTCAGCTGGGATGTTTCAAAGTGTTGCTGCATGGCTCAAAAATATCTTGTTTTCTGACTCCAGCAAAGATCTTTAAAGGGTCCACAGGAGGGGACTGCAGGAGATAAATGTGCTATAGAATAGATTAGTCAGATTTTCCTCTCATTATAGGATTTCCCATTAGTGGTATTTCAGGCAACGTAGAATTGAAAGGTTGAACGTGATTGTTGTTTGAGGCATGTAATTAGGAGCCAGGCAGGAGTTGTATGTATGTAACTCCAGTCAAGGGAATTCTCAGCCCCAGAATAGTCTAGTGGTTGAGGGAATAGAGTTTGGAGTCAAAAATGGGGTGGGTTCCTATCTTGGCTCTGCCACTTATTAGCTAGGTAAGTTTGAGCATGTGATTGAACTGCCCTGAGCCTCTGTAAAGTAGGCTTAGCAATTCTTACAGCTACCTTGAGAGAGAGATCATTAGTCTCCTCTGGCAAGCAGTTGTCGTGAGGGTCAACAGCAACTAGTAGCTCACACTTTTTTATTCATTTATTCATTCAAGGAATTTTTATGAGCCAGCCAACTGTACCAGGGGCTAGAGACAGAGCGGTGAGCATGAAAAATAAAATCATTAACCTTATGGAGCTTACTTTCTAGTTGGTGTGAGACCATGAACTACTATTCAAGGTAATTTCAAATTGTGATTCATGCCATCAAGGAATGAAACAAATTGGTGTTATAGAGAGTAGCCAGGGTAGTCAGGTTAATTTAGATTGGTCGGTGACATATGAGCTGGGAACTAAGATTGACACTATCTGGTGATGAGTATGTCAGGTAGAGGGGTTCTCCTTTGCTAATTCCTTTAGGGGAGTTTTTATTCTTACAAGACCCTTTAAGGCAGAATGAATTAATATCTGGACTTTTTATAACAAGGAAATTTAGGTTTAGAAGGTTAAATACATTGCCCAAGGTCACACATGTAATAGATCATCAGGGCTTGGATTAGAAGTCCGAAGACTAAGTTTATGACCATGATATGCCAGGGATGATGCCTCTTGGAGGAGAGAAAGAGGCTTAGAGACCTCCTAGCTCATGCAGTCATTTTATGAATAAAGAAGGGCAAGGCCGAGAGAGCACATCACCAGAACCTGGTCTCCTGCTCTCGTGTCTGGACTTTTCTCACCGCTTGCCATTGTCAAATGGATTTGCAGTGAAGGTCGTAGTGACCCAGCCAGTTTCTCCATTCAATTCTAGTCTTTGATTAAGATAACAGTTGGCTGAAGTTTGGACTCCTAAAGTGTACACTGGCTTGTTGAAAGCCACATCAATTGACACATTTTGTTTTAACATACATTCTTATTTTCGTTTTCTTTAAATGCCTATGTGTCTATTATAAATATAAATCAAATCAATCTATGAGGGCATTTAAAGAAGCCCTTTCCTCCTAGAGGTATCTTCTCATTCCCCATCTTGATTTTTTCTCCCTAAAGGTAACCACTGTTAGCACTTTATGTGTATCTTTGTAAAAATATTCTATAAATATGTAAGCATGTGTATGTATATACCTTCTTTACATAAGACCTTGTATATAGCATATTGTAAACAATATCTGCACCTTGCTTTTTTCACTTAGTTCTTTCCTTCTCATCAGTATAGAGTTGACTTATTCTTTTTAATGCTATAGAGTATTCCATTGTGTGAATAAAACTAAAAACACTTATCCCATTCTAATCAATCAATATTTAGGTAGTTTCAATCTTTTGTGACTATAACATGCTGCAGTGAACATCTTTGCAGAGAGATTTTTGTGCATATGCGCAAGACTATCCGTAAGATTTAGTTGTAGTGGAATGCCTGCATCAAATGTCATGCAGATTTAAGTTTTGATAGGTACTGCCAAATTGCCCTCTAGTGGGTGGGGAATGCCCAACAACTATGGGTAAGAGTATCATCTTCAAACCAGATGACTGGCTGATGAACAGTCTCTTTTCCTGTAAAGCCATCCTAAATTGTTGGGGGGGCTGTAGAGGAAGCCTTCAGATTTCTCTGCTCTGGATTGCCTGAGCATCTTTTTTTCCCAGCGTGTTCATACCAGAGTCCAGGGGTACGCGAAACCCCAGGGAGCACCTGAACTTCTTGCTGGTTTCCTTCCTCTGACCCCCTGTCCTGAGTCCTCACTTACCTGGCTCCAGTTCTTGAACATGTATTTCCCGGGTTATATCTCGTAAAGCATGGCTTCAGGCAGCTTGGCCTTTTTCTGGGGTTGAGAAAGAGGGAGAGGGGAGTGGGAGGGAGAGATTAGATGTCAACTTTCTTGTTTTTTCACATCTATCTTTTCTGGGTTTCTTTGCTTTAGATTGTGAATCATAAAGGAAACTTTGGACCTCCCAATTCTTCAGTCATTTTAATATGTTCATCAGCAGGGTCTTTAGGGTCAGCTGCATCACTGCTGCTCAGCTTGCTTCTTTCGCTGCCGTCTGAACCATGTGAAACTAGAGTTCTCATGCATCCAGTGACTTGCACTGTATTTCTCCTTGAGGAGGGATGGTGTTCCTTGGAGGTGGGGGTTCTGATGGGGGACCAAGGGTCATGATCTATAGTGGGGAAATAGGTGTTCAAGTTCTGGGCCACTCATTTTGCTTTAACCAGAAAGATTTTGATCCAGTTTATATTATTGCACTTTTATGTAATATTATATTTTAAAAGGTACTCTGCTGCCTAAGAAAAAATTTTGAAAAATTCACTGGTTTAGTCCTATTTCTTTTAGATTGACTGGAAAAGAAAGTTGACTTATCCAGTCATCCAGATATGTATGTATGTATGTATGTAATGTATGTATGGTGACAGTGGTAATTGTATGTGGTGTGTGTGTGCGCGCGCGTGCCCGTGCACGTGCACATGTGTGTATTATGTATATTTTTTATTCATTCATTCATTTATTTATTTGTTTGTTTGTTTATCTATCTATTTATTTACTTATTTACACTGTGTGTTCACCATAGTTAGATTTCTTTTGTCACCACTTGACTCCCTTTCCCCTCTACCTCCCCTCTGTCCCTTTCCTGTACCCTCTGGTAACCACTTCTGTTGTCCATGTCCATGAGTCTCTGTTTGTCCTGTTCTTGCTTTTAGGTTTACACTCCCACATATAAGTGATATCATGTGGTTTTCAACGTTTTCTGTCTGGCTTATTTTCATCCAGATATTTAAATAATGACAGAGGGATTTGAACTCTACAGATTTCTAGTCCAGTGCCCCTTCTGCTGTAGAGCATGAACCAAATAAGACTTCACCTCAATAAATCACCCAGGTGATGGAGAGGCTTTACTGTCTAGCTTAAACTCAAACCAAGTCTTTGTTGAAATTTCTTTGCTCTTTAAAAAAATAATTTTCACTTTTGCACTAACCCATCTGGGAATAAATGTGTTGAAAGACTCTCAGAAAAGCTGTTCTCACTGCACACATTTCTTTCCATCTAGAAATTCCAGAAGGACTTGCCATATAGTGTATCTCTGGAGAAAAGTGTTAAGATATATATTTTCTGGCTCTGTTCAGCTGACTTCTCCCATCTCCACTCCAGAGAGCTCGGAGAAGATGGAGATGCACTAAGGTCTGTTCTAGAACTTTGGATCTGTTTGAGTGTTGAAGTCACTAATAGGGAGGGATTTTTCATTTGGCATTTTATTCCTAAAGTCACCATTACTGAGCTTATTTTTTTATCTCAACAGATGATGCATACCTGCTGGCCTGTAGTGCCACAAGCAGGCCATTTCCAAATGGCACCATAGGGAATACGTACAAAAAGTACAAAGAAAGCAAAGGCACAAGAGGCAGAGAAGTCCATGCAAAAAATACACAGAAAATATAGGTATGAGGGGAACATTCATTCAAACATCTGTATCTAAGTCCAAACAAACACATCTGAGAAATGCTTTGGAAAATGAAATCGATGAATTCCAGATAATAGAAGTTTCAGTCTTGGGATGGTATTGACCACCACTTCTCTCTGTGTAAGAGCCTTTTCTGGAGGTAGAATTTTCTTCATAATTCAGATTTGCCTTTGCTTTCCTTCAGTCTCTCCTAGTTGTAGCCACTTGAACCATCTTAAAAAAGTGTCCCTCTTTGTGGTGATTGGTTATATCTTTCAAATGCTTATGGGTATCTGTTTCCCCTTCAGATGTCATTTAGCCAATTCTTTTACTTTCCCCCAAAATGAATATTTCTGGCCCTTTGATCCTCCCCTCTCCATTCAGGGACGGCTGAACTGAGCTATTATTGATGGGTTCAGGCCTCCTTCCCTCCCAATGACGGGGGAGTGAGGGCAGGTACTTAGCACGCTGCTTATCCCAGTACAAGTGCACAGATTTTCTTATTGCAAGATACAGAGGAAGCTGTGGTTTTGAGAGTTATTTGGTTGGGGTAATGAGAGATTTGCATGGGGAAGCGAGGAGCGACAGAAAGTTATATCAAAGGCTTGGCTCCTCATACAGGGCCTTCTGGAATTTCCTTGCCTTGGAATCCCTCCCTATTCCAAGTAGGACTGGATAAATAGATCTTGAAAATCACTGAGCCCACGCTTGTTTACTGTGGCTGCTTTCATTTGATCGCTTGGATAGTGGAAGTATGATGGGATTTGGTTTGGGTCACGCTTGGAGCCTGGTTTGATCTTCCTCCTTCACAGGAGCATTGGGAGGACTAGTGAATCCATTCTGGTGAAGGGCGTTCAAAATCCAAGTTCAAATGCACACCAAGATGATTCTTGTATCCGTTCAGTCTTCCAAATGTGCACGTTTGTGTGAACAGCCACACTTCTCTCTTATTGCCATAGCTGTGTTAAGTGTGTTTATGGAAGCACACTATTTATTATGGGGACTGGCAGAGCACAGATATAGGGACTGTAATTCGGGGATTACAATAGAATTCAATTCGAATAGATTATAAATGCAATTTCACAAATTAATAAAATGGAGGATTTTCACTATGAGCAAACAAAGCTTTGTTGTTAAATGATACTTCTTGTTGTTGCTTTACCTGGATCTCTGGGCTGAGATGCTGCAGAAAGTTCTCATGTGCTGATAAGAGAGGGGAGTGAGACTCTCTTCTTTTTCTTCTGTCAAGTGTTGCTCTGTAGCGAGGATGGCTAAGTTAAAGGAGTAGAGAAAGGAATGACATGGGACAGAGGCAAATAAAGACTCAAGAACCAGAATCTTTTATCAACCAGGTAAGCACTTTTAACTCCAGAGATTTTTTTCATTTAGAATGTTTCCTGTGTTTTTTCTGGTCATCTTCTTAGGGATTAATTTGAGGCCAGAGGTATTTAAGGAAGGTATGGAGAACTCCTGGGCCTCTGGGGCTTTTCTGCCCACATGTATAAGGCGCAAATATGTTTAATCAACATAGCTTTGGCTTCCTCACTGTGTTTATTCATTCCATAAACTTTTGTGCAAGTGTGTGCAGATTTGCTGTCCATAACCGTTATCGTAGCTATTGTGCCGATTTTTTCTCTTTAGTTTTAGTCCCAGCCTCTCACTTTCACATTTTAAAAAAGTCCATCAATCAGTCAATTAATTCACTCACTCGTTCATTTATTCAATCACTCAACAGATGTTTATTGGACACCTCATATGCGCTTGAGATAGATTCTAGCAGGGACCATGGGGAGTCATAGGCCAGTGTCTGTCCCTTCAAACTCTAGGGAACGCGAGTCAAGCTCTCCAATGGTCCCTCTCAAACTTCTTCCCTAGGGATTGGATGGGGATGGGAAATTCTTGCTGGTAATAACCCTCTTCAGAGAAATCTCCTAATTCTGCAACTCACACTTCTTCTCTGGGCTAGAGGTGGATTTAGGGGCTACCCGCATCCCTTTAGAACTATGGTTTTGTTTCTTTGGGAGACTCTTATAAAAATCCAAGACAACAGGAAGAGAGGATGAGTTGCGTTTAATGTCTGGCTACACTGATAGGCCCTGTTGGTGAGTATATGCTGCTGGAGAGGTCAGGGGGTAGCTTTCCAGGAGAGGGAAGGAGGAAGGGGTAGTGGAGAGGGAGAAGACAAGAGGATATCACGGTGAGAGACTCACAAGTGCAACCAAATCTAAATATTACTAGATGTTCTTTTATCACCCTTTACCCTTCTTTTTTTTTTCCTTCTTCATCTTGCCCTTTTCTTTGCTCTATTTTCTGGGTAAAGTAAATTCTCCATCAGTCAGTTCACTTAACTCCTCACCGGTCATCCCCATTTTGATAGGGTCATCCATATGCCTCTCAAGGCCCAAGACCCCCTCTTCAGGCTCCTGGACAATACCTACCTGTGCTCTCTAGGGCAGTGTGGTACCTCAGAAGGCTGTGAAAGTCAAGCCCAAATGCTGTTGCTTGTTTGCTGTGGATTGTCAGGCAGGTTGCCTACTATTTCTGACTTTCAGTTTTCTCATCTGTAACAACGCACAGGGCAAAAAAGCTGACTGAGCATGGTGGCTAGGAGAATTAAATAAAATAATGTGAGTGAGGGCATGTCGTAAAGTTCTATACAAATGTTAGTTCCCCTCTTTTTATTCTATGTCATTTGCAACATAATGTGTGTATTGACTGCTGTGTATGAGGATAAGTTGTCATTATCTCCAAAGTACAATTTCCCTTTTGTCTCCTCAAACCAGTTTCCTCTTTCTCTCACTTAGAGTTTGAATAAATTCATATGCTAGTTTTTGGCTATATATTGGCAAGTTTTTCAAGTGGTTGGGCCATGACTTTGCTATATTCTGCTGAGTGCCTTGCCAGTTGTTGAGAACCCCCCCCCCAACCCCCTAAAAACCATTAATTTTCTGTGCATAAAGGAAACAGAGGCCAGGTCTGAAGCCACTGTGAGACACTTACTCTTTAGTGAGGCCCAGGGGCTGGGGGCCCTCTGTGCTAGGATTTGCTTCCCCAGACCATTTGGATTTGGTTTTTGCCTTCAGGCCTCTTCCGTTGTCAGGAGGATGTGCATAAACAAACAGAAAAAGGGCATGTGAGAAGGTGCCAATGAGGGACACAGAAGAAGGCGCCAACATTGGCATCACAAAGGCTAGGCTCTTAATTGGCATCAAGCAGAAGCAAAACATAGCCCTCAGTCTTTTCAGGGCCACAGCTGTTTTGGATCAGAAGAACTGTCAGTGTGTGTAATGGATAATGGAAACTCTTCCATGCTTGCCCATTAGGAGAAAGAAAATACTTTGCCATGTATGTCTTAATAGATGTTATTATCAGCTGTACTCAGATTTGGTACATGTGAGGAACTCACCTGCCAAGACCAGGGCTGACTGGATGTGGCTTATAAGATGAAATTAATGTTTTACCATAGGAATATTTTAGTATTTTAGTGGAAAATACCTGTGACTTTCTGATGACAAGCAAACTATATATAGTGAAGCCTGTTTAACCGTGTGGGTTTTTTCCACTTTGAGTTGATTTCTCCACTGAGAGTGGCCTCTGTGCCTTGTTCATTGATGCCCTCTCAGTGCCTAGTATGGTAACCAATTTGCAATAGTTGCTCAATAAGTATTTCTGGAATCAAGTAGAGAAGTGTTAGTAATATTAATTCAATAGAATGAGAAAAGTCTGAGAAAAATTCAGAATGTTAAAAAGGGGTTCCCCCCCCCCCCGCCCTTTAGATTATTGCTATTGGGCAAATTTTCCCCAAATTCCTTATGCCTTGGGGCTTGGACAAGCAGATGAAATTTTAATAGTCCAACAGACATGGGCATTTTCTGTTTAAAGTGGAGTTGGATAAACAGCTGAGGGGTGACCTGCCCCAGCTGCCAACTGGGAGAGAAGGACGTTAGGCGAGATGAGGCCTAGAGGGGAGCATTGTTTTCGACTTGGCCGAGGCACCAGTATGGGCTCGGCAGGCCCACTTATTTCCATGCCATTAGCTGGCACGCGCCCTTTTCAGCTGCAGCTTGTGGCCTGTGTCGCTTGGGTGTCGGTAGAAGGAAAAACAAAGGCAGGTTAAAATGGTGCTTGTGTGCCAGGTCCTGGTAGCCAGAATCGCTGTGGCCCAGCCTCTTTGAAACTTCTCCCCAGTAATGATTTTGATATGGATTAAGGGAGAGGGAAGGACAACACGCCAACTAATATGGAAAAACGTTTTTCTTTCCTGAGGTTAGAAATTGCGAGGAGTGCGAGAAGGCTCTTAATCCCTTGCTCGGAGATGACCCAGTTTTGAAGGGAATTAAAACATCATTGTCTGTTAACAACAAGACGCAAAGACAACAAATAAAAACAAGTGTGTGGGGAAAGGACAAAAACAAAACAAATGTCAAGGAAAAAAATAATCAAGTCTCCTTCCCTCCAACTTCCCAGCACTGCTTCTCTTTCTAAGGGAACACTCAGATTCCCACAAAGCCCCGCCCCTTTGAGGAGAAGGGTCCAGCTCAGAGATCTGAGCCTGCCAGGCGTCAAGGAAGGACTGAGAGGACAGGAGGCAATTATCCGGCCTTTGCTTGCCCTTCGCCTGCATCTCCCCAGGCCAGTTTTGATTTCTGTTCCAAAAGACATGGGTTCTTACGTATCCTGTTTTACTGTTGCGATCCAAGCACTACATATTTAGGCATATCTATTGAAATAATACTCCAGCTAGAGCGAGAAGAGGAAAGCTTTTCTCACTGAATGGGAAAAGTTGTCAGAGATGCTGCCAAGGATTAGAGGTCCTACAAAGGACTAGGAAGGGCCTATCTTGGGGGAGGAATTTATTGGAAAAGCATAATATAATGGAAAAGATTGTGAGTTTTGGAGTCAGACAGGCCTGGGTTCAAATCCCAGCTCTGCCATTACTTGTGGTGGGATCACAGACAAATGGCTTACCTCATTGCGGCCTAAATTCCTTCAGCTATGAAATGGGTGCTACCTCATGGTGGTGTTGTGCAAACTAATGCACACAAGCGTTTAGAACATTGTGAGTGCTGGGCTTACTGTGCCCTTGCTATGGTACTTGTTAAAAATTATAAAATTATACGATTCATAACAATTATCTAATTATTCATAAATTAGGAGAAAGCAGGGAAAGGAGGGAGTGATCAGACCCTTTGCAGGCGGCAGCCTTGAGTGGAGCTGGGACGTAGCCCAAGTGGACCTTTTCAGGGTCTCTTTCTCCTTTGTCTGCCACACTTTTACTCTCTTCCCCCAAATCCAAATTCTTCTGCATCAGGCTACCAGGCTACTGCAGTGAGGTAATGGCCCAAGGCGTTCTGTGCTGAGCAAGGCAGAGGCCTTACTGAATGGACTTCTTTTTACCAAGGCACAGGGCCTGCTGCAAGTTGCCTTGTGGAGGTCGAGGAAGTGTAGTTGCCCTTTCTCTTAGCCTGAGAGGAGGGACACTGGGAGAGATGGCATCAGCGGTCCTGTCCTTCACCCACAGGTGTGATAGGACAGAAGCCCAAGGTCGCCTTTCCAGACAAGTCAGAAACGATAAACCAGCACAGCAGAGACTCTGTGGTCTTCGAGCCTTCCCCTTCTTGTTAATTTTGTTTCTTCTCATCTCTCATTCCCTGTATTGCTTTCCTAAAAAGAAGACAAATCCTGTATGATGATTTTGGGGCAGGGCAATAAGAGGTGAGAGAGCTGGGGCGAATGCTTCCCTTTATAGCCAGTTTTGGAGAAGCGGGAGAGGAACTCTCGAGAAGCAGGATGAGTAGTGGAGGCCTTGGGAGGAAATGAAAAGCTGAAGTGGGGGCTCTGGTCCTGCTTCAAAAACAAACAGTAGATGGGAGCTTGCTAGAACCTGAGACCACTGGTAGGACCGGGCCTCGAGCCAGGTTTCATCCAAAAGTTCCATGGCCAGGAGATTCTCTGCCAGGACATCATGCCAAAGGTGTTCCAAATGTTAGCTCTCATGCGTATAAAGGTTCTGCAAGGTCATTATCACTCCCATTGTGCAGCTGAGGAAACCAAGGCTCAGGCTAGAAAGTGGCAGATTCAAGATTTGCACTGAAGCGTGTCTGGTAAAATGTGTGTTTTTGCCCTACTTCGTGCTCCGGAATTATCCTTTCTCATTTCTTTTCACGAAATAGTCTTATTTTCTCAAACTCTTATCTCAGCTAGCAATCCTGAGTAAAAAGTGGCCGACAGGCCAATTCTTACTGAAGTGAAGACTGAAAATCACTCCCATTCACTGCAGTTCTGGAGGAGGGACCTGGGAGAAGGCTAGAGGTGAGCCAAGAAAGTGAACCTCAAAAGGTAGAATTTTGTTGACTATGAAAAGAAATGGGAGAGGTAGGGGGTAATAATGAGCAGTAGTTTCTTCCTGGTATCTTTTTAATATTCAGTGGAAGTGACTGTAACCTGCCTATTTATTATGTCATTCCAAATTCCTGGAATTATTAGAATGTGAGTGTAGCTCATTAGTTTCTGAGCCTCTTTTCCAAGTATTTGAGCAAGAAGTATCCCTTCCTGTTCCTACTTTAGAGCAGGCTGACAGGGATGTTTGCTCTCATTTGATCCCCGGTACCCCATTCACTGAAGAGTTTATGCTCAGATGCTGCCTCTGCTTCTTGGAGTACAAAATGCTTGATGCTTTACCTTCTCCTCCACCCCATCCACTATCTTTAATTACCATCCAGCTGTTACAGTGGGAGAATCAGAAGATATGGCAGTTAGAAGACAAGATGTGCAGGATGAATATGATTATTTGATTTTGTCTCATGCGGATCAGTCAACAGGTTGTATGGTTAATGCAGGGGGTACCCCTTGGGGCCATTCAGAAAAACAGATACCACTGTTAGGGCTTTCAAAGAAGAAGATGAACATAAGGGAATTGGTTAAACATGTTTTAGAAGAAGTAAAAAGGGAGCACTGAGATAACAGGAGTAAGAATTGCATGAAGCGACTACCACCTGCAGGACTGGGGAGCAGAGGGAAGAAGTGGATTTGATCAAAATCTAGGGCTCAGAGGCGGGTAGCACAGAGTTGAGATTCAGACTTCTGAGGATGGGGTACCACCCAGCTTCAGATACCTCAGCAGCTTAGGGAGGTCCCCTGGGCTGGAGGGGATGAGGCTGGTTCTGAATTGGGCAGAAAGAAGCAGGAGAGTGGAACCAGCTGTCATCTCCAGGATGAAGAGCCGTCGTTGGGACGATGCTAATAGGAGCTAGAAGCAAACGGGAAGGAGAATGTTGCTTCTCCGGACTTCTGCCTTGCAGTTTCCCTCTCATGTCCCCTATTGGCAGAACCAGACGTAGAGCTGTATGACAGAAAGTGATGTGGTTTGCAGATTCCAGCCCCAGCATCATGGAGCAGAGTACAAAGGGCTTGGTTTCGGAGATGAGAGAAGTATCTTAAAAACTGGCATGTAGAGTGAACAATTATATATGGTTGCTGGTAAATAACTAAAAGGAGCCTTAAACTTGGTGTTTGTAGAGAAGAGTAAAAGACTGTGTGTGTGTGTGTGTGTGTGTGTGTGTGTGTGTGTGTGCACGCGCATTTAAGGATTAGGAAGAGGGCTTGGCCTTTTTCACATCTGCAGGAGTCCACTCCATCGTGCTGGGAATAAACACTATCACTCTCCTCTGAGTTGTTAATGAGACTCCAAAATAAATGTTTTCCTTTAGATTACACCTTGTAATTTATGATTCAGTCCCAGAAAAGAAATTTTAGTGTATTGGGAAATGGAAAATGAAGAGGGTGTACTCAAAGAAACTTAATGGGGGCCAGAGCTGGAAGGATTTGGAATAAAGACAAACCCCATTGCCAGTAATCCTTAGTTAAGCTTCATGTCTCTAAATCTTAGAAGCAAGCTAATGGTTTACAGTTTTCTCCTCTTGCTTATATAGTTCCAGGAAGACAGGCAGCTCACAGCTCAGAAAGCTTAGTTACTGAACTTTATATAACACCTGGGAACATAAGAGAGTATGTGTAGGGAAGTGATGATGGGGACATTTGCAGGTTGAAGTTAGTGCCCGGAAATTGTTCATCTGCTCACCCTGTAGAACCACTGGAAACGAAATTGATGATGATCGTGCAAGAAAGGTAAATGGGAGCAGAATAAACATCATGTGAAAGGCATCATGATCGTTGAATAAATTAGAATGGAGTTGCAACTTTCGTTCGTTGGCTAGGCCTTGTTCAGTTAGTCCTCTGTCAAGCACTGGTTAAATTGGAGCCTACCATAAAAAAGGACTAAGTGTAAAATTGCAAGTGTACTGTTTGGTACACTCCTACATGGCACCAAAATAGATAGAGCTGATCTCATAAACAACATTATCTGCTGGCAATGTAGTTCTCTGGTACCCAAAATTATCATTGATAGAGAGAAATCAAATAGTCAAAACTTTTTCTAAGCGGTAGATGGTTTATCTTATTCTGTCTGCAGGATTCCTGTTGGTGGCACCTTAGGGTTAATATAATTGATTGCATAATTAAATTGTCAGAAAGACGAAAGAGCTTGGCCTCCAGAGTCAGATTAACCTGGATTTCAACCTTTTTTCTCCCAGTCATTATGGGTGTGATCTTGAGCAAATTGTCTAAAACTCAGTTTCTTCATCTTTAAAGGGAGGTTAATTATAACACCCTCTCTTGCAGTGCACTTATGAAGACTAAATGAGATGATACAAATAAAATGTTCAATAGAGTTCTTGGCACAAAATAGGTGTTCAAGAAATGTTTGCTGCTCTACCTTTATAACCACTGCTATTATTAATATGTACTTATTGAAAACTTACTGTATACTAGTGCCAGGCTTTAGAGATAGGAAAATAAATTAGCCCTAGCCTCTGCTCTCAAAGAGCTCATAACCCACTGTAGAAAGATATTCAAGAGCTTTATTTGGGGAGAATGACCCAGCTCAGGTTGTGGTTGTGTATGGACTCATTCTGGGAGATCTTAATTCGTGAAGGAAACAGCAGGGTCATGGAAGACTGTGAAATCAGGAAGGAGGCCCATGTATACAGGGCTGGATGGCAGTGACTGAAGGAGCAGGAAGAGATGGCTGAGAGAGAACATCTGCTTTCTTTACCTACTGATTTAAGTCCTAGAAAGCCACAGAGCTAGATCGATGTAAAGGGCACACTGTCTCTGTCTCTTGAATCGTTTAAATGATGCAGTGGTATTGAGATCATGGGGCTCTGCTAGATACCATTATGAAATGTGAATTTGTGTTGCATTGACAACTCTTGCTGTCAAGTGGTTATCTGCTTGCTGCTGAAATTGACTATTGAAGATAAGGTGTGAAATGTGTTGATTGCAAAATTGTTGAAAAGACCATGATGGACAGAAACTACTCATAATCCTTGGGTTAGGAATTGAGCAGGTGGACCTCCTCTGGGCCTGTCAGCAGACCTTGACAGGTCCTTTATTGCTCCTGACAAATAGGCTTTCAGTATCTTCTGTGAAGAGAAACAGGGTGGCCTGGTTCTAAAAGGCTCCTTGAAAGATTTCAATGTGCTGCCTTGTAGAAGACGAAGGGTGGCAGGACCCTGAAGACCACAAAGGAAATAGCTGTGTGCTGCCAAGATTTAATACATATACATGTTATTTTAAGGGCCATCTATACCTTGGTAAAAGGAGGTGAAGAATTTGTCAATTAAAAAGTTTATTAATTTTTCTATTCTGTAACAGAATATTGAATCTCCATTAACATATGTGTTTACCTGAGTGGGTTTCTGTGCAATTGCTGGTGCTCAGCCATCAGCATTTGCTTATCTTTGTGAGAATTTTTAGGGTTGACAGGCCATCACTATTCTCTTTCATGTTATTATAGAAATTTGATAAACCACCTGAATAAAAATCCCCCATGTAATAACACTCCAGCAAAGGGGAGATCATGACTTTTGGAGTATAAATTTTCTTTTTTTGTTCACACACTTTTTTTTTCTTATATGGAGTCTGCTATTTTTGGTTGACATGTGCAAACAGATGAAAGAAAGCTTAATCTTAGGCTAAAAAAAGCCGTTAAATAAATGGTCTATATTTTTGTGAGCCAGTAAAATCCAGAAGTTTTGCCTCTGGATCAAAACTCTTTCCACATAGCATATCTTTCCAGAAATTAAAACAAAAAACAAAAAAACAAAAAACCAAAACCAAAACCAAAACTGGATCATTTCCCCTGTGTTCTCTCTAAATTTGTTTGTCTCTTGGAAAGGGAGTGCCATGTGTGAGGTTTATAGTAAATCCGTTCGTGGGACACTGGCACCTTCTGTGAGGTATCTTAGAGTCCAGGTCAATGAGGAAAGCCATGGGTGAAATACCTTATAATTCAATCGTTTCAGGTCTTATTCTAGTTCTTTAGTGACTCAATCCCATAGAGAGGAGTTCATTAACAGGCTTTTATAAACATATATGCTCAAATGGCAGGTTCTCCCATGAAACAGAAACATTACAGACAGTCAGGTTCCAGGATGATATTTAAAATTCATTTAGCACATCACAGTTTTATCATATATTTCATTGCCCAGTTTGAATAAATTTGGGTCTGTATGTATGTATGTATGTATGTATGTATGTATTCTAGAATGCATAATTAGGCTTAATTGCAAAAGTTTAAATATTAACTAAAAATTTTAAAATTACTTCCAGAAAGCAATAGTTCATCTAAAAGAGGTTGCTATCTCTAATATTCAGGAAAATGACGAGGCTGGCTAGATGTTCAAAAAATTCATCCACTGCCCAGAGGGCCTGGCTTGGAGCAGAGCAGTTTTAGGAAGCATGCTGTTCCTGACTGTCCTAATCTGATCATCTTTTTCCCCCTTTTCTTTTCTGTTGTCCTTTCTCTCCTGTCCAGAATGTCTCCTGTAGTATTTTCTTTCCTGAGGGTGTAGGTCCGTGGGGTTGTCCATTGAAGTTAGATATACATGTACTGATCTGGAAAGATGACCAGATGCTTTTCAGTTTTTTTTTTTAAAGGTACATAACAAAGTAATGTGCATACTATATATTAGAGCAAAGAAAAGAGAAAAACCTCTCTATATGTGCATTTTTATTTTATGAATATATATGAGCACAGAGAATGGTGTGAAAAGTTACCTACCACACATTACATTGACAAAGTCTGAGGATGGATGGGGAGCTGAGAGGGATATTATAAAACTCATCTCTGTATTTTTTATTGGTTATAATAAACATGTATATCACTTTCGTAACTAAGAATTCAATCAAGTTTAAAACAAAGATCCCCTCATGAAGCCTAATTTTTAATGAGCTCGTTCTATGAGAAATTACTATATTAGACTTCAATAAATTATAATTGCCTTAATAATTCTATAGGTAGGCACTAATATAATTTTCACCTTACAGGTGAGGAAATTAAAGATTAGAGAAGTAACCTGTCTAAGTTCACAGATGGCAGAATTAATTCTATCATATATTGATGTAACAAGAAACTGGAAATCTTTTGATGAGAATTTAGGTAAAAGTACCAACAGACATGAGATTTTTATTTTCAAAGCACAGTTTCCATGTGGTATATTCATACAGTGGAAAGTTATTCAGCCATAAAGAGGAATGCAGTACAGCATGCCGAAACCTTGACAACATGCTAAGTAAAAGAAGCCAGTCACAAACGATCAGATCTTATATGATTCCCTTTATCTGAAATATCCAGAATAGGGCAAATCCATAGAGACAGAAAGTAGAATTGTGGTTCCCTAGGTCTGGGGAGTGAAGGGGAATTGGGGAGTGACTGCAAATGGGTACAGAGTTTCTTTTTGCAATGACAAAATCTTCTCAAATTGGATCATGGTGATTGCACAACCCTGTGAATATACTAAGACCCATTGAATTATATACTTTAAATGGGTGAAGAGAATGGTGTGTGAACTGTATCTCAATGAAGCTGTTATACGAAAGAACTCCATTAATGAACATCTTTGAATGGACAGAAGGGACTTGTACAGCCTTCTGCCTAGATTGTCCCTGATTCTTCTGAGACAGGACTCATTCAGGTCAGATTGCTCTGATTTATTGGAATTCAAGGAACCTTGCAAGATAGTGTCAATAGAATGAATGCTCCTAAGGACTTTTATATATATATATATATATATATATATATATTTTTTTTTTTTTTCCTTTTTTTGTGGCTATAGGATGTCATGTTCAAAAAGCTTACCTAGATCACTCTACTTCCTTAGCAGTCCCTTTTGTTAGTCAAAGTCTGCTTTAATATTTGATGAGGTTGCTAAGTCTCTCTTGGACTTATGAGAAGGCCTAGCTCTGGGGATTATCATTAGTTCTTTCTTCAGCCAGACTTTTTTTTTCTCAACAAACCACCCCCCCCAAATTTAATTTCTCAAATATGGTTTTTTAGATCTGTCATTCTTTTTATTCACTCTTTCCTCTGACTGATTCATTAGTACAGGTTCAGGTGTGAGTTTTCAGTTGCTTGAACACTATTAACAATAGCTATTGTTTTACTAGTAAAATAGTTACATCTATAGTTGTTTTTAAAAATTAAAAAGAAACGATTACTAGCAACTGGTTAAAATCACTCTCAGAAGCTTTCTATTATCTAGCCACTGTTTGGGTTATGACTCACAATTACTGAGATGACTGAAAAAAAGTAAAACCTCAATATGTTAATAGGATAACTTGTAAAAAAAAACCCAACAAATATTATTAGAGTACAGATTATGTTTAGGACACTGGGATTTTTAAAAATTAAATTTATTGGGTAACATTTTTAATAACATTATATAGTTTCAGGTGTACAGTTCTATAATGTATCATCTGTATGTTGCTTTGAGGACGCTGGGATTTTTATGGGAGATAGAAAACCTGTTAGGGACTTAAAAATATTTTTAGGGAATATAGGCATGAGGACCTGTAATGTAAGAGTTAACCATAAATGTCCCAAATGCCAGCAATTTAAATGTTCAAAGTATAAAAGGAGTGTGTTAATTCATTCACTAAATAACCTTTCATTCAGCATCTCTTACAAGCAAGCTCTCAGGGCGAAGTTGATACTACTTTGTGAGGTTAGAAGCCTGGTGAGGGCAGCTCTCACTCCTTTTCCAGGTAGTAGAATAGAAGGCTGCTAAACCTCAGGGAGCTTACAATCTATGAGAAGACAAGCACTGAAGCAGTGGCTCTACTCCAATTCCTTAGACCCAAGCATCAGGTCTTCTGCCCTGGCCCTGCCCTTCAAAAGCTCCATGTTAGCCCTCTCTGTGGAGTGAGGAGCCTGTGGGCTAAGGGGAGGTACCTCTCAGTGTCCACACCACTCATTGTGGGTACCCAGCCTTGGACTTCCCTGTCTATGTGGCTTGAGTCAGCTTTTAGAACCTGAGCAGGTCCCTTCCCTGGGTCTGTCTATGCTGCCAGTGTGAGCATCCCTGGGCAAGAGAAGGGAGTCAAAGGGGGCAGCTCTTTGTAAAGGATGTGTTCAGAGCTTGGGCATGGAGGTTGGGGTGCATGCAAACTGTGTATAAGGTGAATTGTGATATAAAAAGAAGGAGAATGTGCCACAGGCCAAGGGCTGACTCTTCCTACCAGGTTGGTCCTGAACTGGACTTGGAGGGGTCCCAGAATTTTAAATTCTCATCTGGCCTTCCCAGTCACCATGATGGTAATTTGTCAAAGAAGGTGAAATACAATAAGCCTACTTTATTTAACAGTCTTTTCTCTTATCCTCAGCCCTGTAAATGGGGGGCGAGTCTTCAGAGTGTGATAAGTGTCACCATAGAAGGAGGAACAACACATTCTGATGAGGCAGCTTCATAGGAGGACTGACTTCTGTATTAGGCCTTAGAAGGATCTGTTTAATAAATATTTTTCCAGCACTTGCATTGCAGCAGGAACATCTCAAGGCACTCAGATACCTAGAGACATATGTTGTGGTCCCTGCCAACAGGGAATATGTGATCTAGAAAAGGAACGAGATTTGTAAACAAAAACTGCCATCAAGTAAGCTAGGCATCAAAGTGGAGATTTTGTCACACATACTGAAACACAACAAAGGGACTGATAGTTCTTCCTGGAGGTGATCGGCCCAGGCTTCACAGAAGCCTCTGTTTGAGTTCAGAAGACTGAGGAGGAGTTTGAAGTAGATATGGGATAACTGAAAACCTTTCTAGGCTGAAGGGAATCACATGTGCAAAGACAAGTGTGGTCAGTTTGGGCAACTGCACACACTGTAGACTTATAGGTAAAATAAAGTATAGAATGTATTTGGGGAAAGAAGGAGCAGTTCATTTGGTTCACAGCAGGGTTTCTTAACTTTTTTTGTGTCGTGAATCTGACAGTCTGGTGAAGCCTACGACCTCCTTAAAATAATGTTTTACATGCATAAATTAAAGCACTAGGATTGCAAAAGAAAGCAAATTATATTGAAATAAAGACATCAATGAAATAAACACATTTATGACATAGTAATAAACAAGGTGGCAGCAGTCCTAAAATGACGGTCACTTTCAAGTTGATGACCTTGAGTGATATTCTGTGATACCTGTGACAACTGTAAAGTGATGTGAAAGTATCTGGGATTTCAGTTGGTGACACCATGACCAGTACTATTGCTCTTGCTGTGCCTGCAGTCATAACTGGTCCCTGCATTCATAATGGAAGAAAATACAAAGTTTGAGTGATTATTGAAACCAAGGATGAATGTTTCCCCCATACACGTTTATGCACTGTGTACATTCTATTCTCAGATGCCGGGGGAATCATGGACTCCAGTTAAGAACTCCTTTAGAGAATGGGGTTTGGTAAAGTAATAAGCCACAGTGTTGCTCTAAGTTGTGAGCTCTTCTAGGGCTTTATGATAGAATTTGATTGACAAAATAAAAATTTATTCTGCACCAGAAAGGACCATGCTTACTGAATAAACTAAGAATGCCCATGTGTTTGGCCCTCCATTGCTTGCCTAAGATCTCTTGATAGTGTTTGCAGAATGAGGAGAGGATGCTTCCCAAGGCCACGCACACAAGAAAGGCACAGTGTGTTTTTTCTCTTCCAAACTTTAGGGAAGATGTGGAGAGCAGGAGAGAAGCTGCCTGTTGTTCTGGCACTATGTGCTGTTCCCTGGCTTTTTTGTTTTGTGCCGCTTAGCTATTAGTTGAAGAAATTGTAATAAAATACAAATGAAGCAAGCTGTTAGATGGAGGATGAATGGACAAAATAAGCAGAAGGAAAAAGTGAGGGGGGCATTAGAAGGGCTTTTTTGGTGGTAGTTGTGTCCAGAGGGTTCAGTCTTAAGCGTTGATATTTTCCTCTGTGTCTGGGGTTTGGTTTAGGTGACTGCCTTTTGGTTTTGGAATATGGCAAAAGCTGTGGGTATGGCTGCTTATACTACAGACAAATAAGGACCCCTTTCTTTTCTAACGGTGAAGTAGGAACAAAAAGGCTTTACGTATGTGGCTCTAGTCACAGCCTGACCACACAGAATGAGAAATCTTGGACGTTGGAGCTCCTGAGGTACAGAGAAAAGAAACCTTTCTATTCCTGCAGCCTTCCTACCCCCTCCTTTCTTCCCTGGGCAGTGTAAGTCTACAGTGATGTGGTCAACATTGTGCTTGTGAAATTTGCTTTTTATTCAGTTTATGACTGCTGTTTGTTGTGCCTCCTGGGGACACTTGGCATGGTTTTGAGCTGAAAGTCCTCAGGGCATCCCAGTTAGGCTGCTTCATGGTTCTTGTCATCTACCATCAGATGCCTATGCTCACAAAAAATGTCAACTGTACCACTGTACCCTGCACAAAGGAGTAATTCTCTCCGCAAAGTCAAAGAGGGGATATCTGACATGGTAGCTAGCCATCTGGCTATCTTGGGGGACTGACTATGCATGTTTACTTGACCTTTCATTTGTTACTTAGATCACCCTCAGATACTTAGATGTTGTTAATTGCAGTGTTTGTAAAGCAGGCTCCCCTCTGCAATCCACCCTTTCAATCTCAATTGTTGGGCAATTCCCACTACTAATTTGCTTCTAGTCACCAGCAAGCAAAGTGGACTGCCTGTATCTATTTCTCTTGGATGATGATCAGTCAGCTATTCTGGCTCTTTAAAACATAAAGCTGAAATATATTATTGAAAGATTTAATTTTACAAAGTTAAGAAATTCAAAGGGAGTTCCTTGGGAAAGTAGCGTGTGTTCATGGAATAGTACTGTCTGAAACTTATTTACATAAAAGATGCAAAAGATTTTGGTGGGTCATATTGTCACTGGAGGTATAGGCAAAATAAAGTCCTAAGAGATAATTTGGCCTCTCTTGAATGGGTTTTAGTCACTGCTTTGCAAAAGTAGTACACTTAAAGGCCACATGACCCATAAATATCCTTTTTCTGTTTGCCAAGGATGTGAGTAAGCCAGATGACAATCTAGTATTGACAGAGGCACCTGTATTTACATGGACTTCTCCTTTTGCTTCCTCTTATAACACATGCACTACCGACTACAAATGAAAATAGCATCTTATTCTACACAGCAGAAAGTCAAGTAAAGAGAGAATGGCTGGATAACCAGATCACCATACATGCTGAATTGATTCCTAGTTCCTTTTTCAACTAAGGCTGGCAGATGTCTCTGCAAATATGAGGTGGAAAGTTGTTTCCATCTCAGAAAGTGGCTTGGAAAGAGTTTCAGAGATGGGAATGGAAAACAGAAATATTAGGAGGCAAAAGAAGAATTTAGGATAAAACTCTGGTATATGATTTTTTGTGTGTGATTTTTCCTTAACTGACATTTCAGTGCTGTGTGATAATTTCTGTATGGAATGTTTGTAATTTCTATCCCTAATTTGTGAAGGCATGGAGTTGAGCAAGTGTAGAAGTAGCTTATGACCCAGAATGGGAAGGGAAAAGAGAATGGGAAAAGTTGGAGATTTTTAGAACTGCTTTAGGAAAAGGAAGTTTGAATCTCTCCCAGAATCAACATTTCTAAAAATACACAGAGCTTTATGCTTAGCATTTTTTGTTTTTCCTGTGCATATGTGTACACATTCATCTTCTGTTTTATTTGTTCATAATGTCACAAAGATAGGTAGCTCTGTAGCCATTCGTCTTTCATGATCCTGCAGTCAATGCAAATTTCTAGGTGCCAGAAATACAACACTGGTTTCCTCGTCCTTACTCTTTGTGTCATGTAGGCTACTCTGAAACATGTATACTTTGAGAAACTTGAAGGGAAACCAGGTTGGCAGAAATGTAATTGGTGATTTAACCTTGTTTGCACTGTTTTGCAAGGACAAATTGAGTAAAAACTTAAGGCAGGTAATTTACAACCATTTGGATTCATTCTCTACAACTGGGTTTGTTGGAAGTGACTTTTGGAATAAAGGTGCGGATTAATTAACAGTTTTGGCTGTTTTACATTTTGTTCTTAAATTCCCTAAAATCCTGGCTTGCCAATAGTTTTTATCAAATTAGTTTGGAAATTAAAACCGCTTATTTTTTTAATTCCAAGTAGAAAAGCTGAAGCACATTGCATTTTAAGTTGCAAATTATAGGCATCCAATGAATGCTTATTGCATAAATGCCCAGCTCAATGTTAAAATCGCATGACTTTCTTCTGATTCTGGGCATGTTTATAAGTATGCCATATATTTTTAATAATAATCACCTTTTCACAAAGTGTGTTTTCATATATTCCTCATAGCATTATTATTCCTTTTTTTAGATTCATAAAGTTTCAGTGACTTTATTTTTCCAGTGATTTTATTTTTATTCATCATTTTATTATGAAAAATTTCAAACCATTTCTAATTATCTTCATTTTTTCTTGAAGATCCATGTTTCCATCAGTCTGAAGAACTTCCTTAAGCATTTCTTATAGTGTAGGACTACTGTAATACGTTCTTTCTGTCTGTCTCTTGCATGTGCATGTGTGTGTGAAAACCTTTTCATTTTACCTTCATTCTTGAAGGGTGTTTTCACTGAATGAAGAATTCTGGTTTTACAATGATTTTTTTTTTTCAGAACTGTAAATGTGTTCTCATGTTTTCTGTTTTGTTTGTGATGAGAAGTCAACCAGAATTTGAATCATTGTTTCCTTGTATGTAATGAGGTTGTGTTTCGTCATGGTTTTATTTGTATCCATTATGCTTGGGGTTCATGGAGCTTCTTGAACTTGTAAATTTATGTCTTTCACTGAATTTGTGGAATTTTTAGTTCTTCAATTTTCAAGTATATTTTCTGTTTCAATCTCTCTTTTCTGCCATCTAGAACTCCAGTTGCCTTATGTTTGGTAACTGTAATTTTTATATTGTCCCGTAGGTTTCTTTTCATTTTTTCCCAGTCTTCTTTCATTTTCTCTTTTAGATTAGAAAATGTTTACTGATCTATCTGTTAAGTTCATTGACTCTATCCTCTCTGTCACCTCCATTGTATTGGCAAGCTTCTCTAGTGATTTTTTTTTCCAGATATTTTACTTTCCAGTTTTAGAATTTCCATCTGGTTCTTTTTTATAGTTTCTGGTTAGCTATTGACATTTTCTATCATTGCATTTATTAAAAGCACATTTTTCTTTATGTTACATAGTTACAATAGTTACTTTGAAGTCCTTGTCTGATAATTCTATCATCTGGGCCATCTCATGATTGGTAAACTCTGGGTATCATATATTTCCTTGAATAGAGTTGATTTCTTTTGTTATAACTACTAAAACTGCAACTGCTATCTCTTGGATGCCAGTTCCAACATCAGTTTAATTGTTTTATCCTTGACCGAGCTGCTTGGAGCCTGCCCACACATGTGTGGTTCAGTGGCCAGAGATTTGGGAAGAGTTTATGCACAGAATTTAGGGCTCCCCATTCCTGGCTTTTTGCTTATTGAGATCATGCCCTCATACTAGAAGCCATTAAAACAGGAAACTCACCCAGTATTGTTTTCTTCTTTCAAGTGATAATCTCTATTCAGAATCTGCCTGCTCTTGGTTACTCTCCAGTGTCTTCAGGTAGTTGGTTTTTGGGGTTTTGTTTTGAATTTTGTTGGAGTCCATTTTCTGTGGGAGATTCAGTTTGTTAAGAGCTTATTTAGCCATTTTAAATTATTCTGAACCTTTGCTTAGAGCCACATACTAGCAGAACGAGTGCTCTGAAAGCTGGCACTCCTTTTCCAACTCTAAAGCTTCCCCACTGGTCAGTTATCTTTTAACTTGATTGCTGTACAGTAGTTTTCCTTAGGTAGGTGAAAGTTAAGTGTTTGTTGTAGACCATAAAAATATATGTCAGCTTGGACCTTTTTATGGTGTTCAACCCAAACATTTACCTTTCATGGGCCTAACTTAGAAGTCTAAATAGTTAAAACTCTCGTCTGATACCCTTGTGTTATAATAGAGCAAAATTAGTTACAACAAGAACCATTATAATTATCTTATTATAACAAAGTTAAATCCAAGGTTATAATGGCTCATTTACTTCAAGTCATATTTGACATGAAAAATTGTCACTCTGAAAAAGAATAAGGGCAATCGTGTGGGCTTGGCTATGATGGGATTTGAACTATCTTAATAGATTCCAAACATGGGACAGTACACATAATCCTAGTTAAGTAACTTAAAAACAGAAACATATATAAACTTGTTGAAATTTTCTTTTGTATTTAGCATTCTATTAGTTTAACTATAAGAAACATTTTCATGGAGTTTTTTTAAATTTGTATTTTGAAGCATATTACACAGTTGATTTTTAACCTACTAAAATATTATATATTTATTTATAGAGTCTGTAACATAGCCTACTAATATTGGGCAAGCATCAGATATACTTAAGCATTGGGTAATGTCAGTCTAAATTGGAAAAATTCCAGTTTTATTAAAATCACCACTGGAAAAACTCTTCACAAATATTTATGTTGAACAGGTTGTGTGTACTATTATTTTGGGAGTGAGATTTGCAGAAACCTCTTTCTCTTTTCTCTATTTTTTGTATTTATGATATTCACTTGAGATATTCTTTGAATAGATATCATTCTCTTCAAATCTGAAGATCATTTGAAATGCAAAATGATAAACCATTTCATGGTATAGTTTTGTGGTTTAAACTTAATGTGATTAATTTGCTCCTTAGTGAATGAATCCTTCTTTTGCAATAGCTTTAATTAGCTCAATCACTTACTTATTCTGCTATTGTTTTTCTTTTTGATTTGTTCTGTTGTGAAAGGTATCTCCTTATGAAAATGAAAGTTTCATCATATTCCCTCTAAGACCTCTAAATTGCTGACAAATGTAATTGAAGAAGAAATTCCAGTTGAATGAATCTTTCCATATATAGGCTGACATATTATATAGGACATATACTTCTGGAATTTATGTTTTAGCTTTGTATCTAGTATATGATACAAGTCTTTGCTCCTTTGGAAAATAGCTAAACCAATTTTTTTTTGTTTCATTCTTATGGTGATATTTAGACTCATTTGTTCAAATAGTACTTTCCTTGAAAGTTCAGCTGCTTAAACTGATTGTTAGAATTTTACTCTATAAGGGAAGAGATGATTTATTTCTCCTAGTAGTTATGTGTCTTGCATATAGTGGATGTTTAATCAGGATATATTTTACTTAAGTATAGAGGGATGGAAAAATGTTAAATAGTATTTTTTGGCAATATATTATTTTCATTTGAGAGTTTATTAAGTTCATTTTCATTAACTTTTAAGCTTTTTGGTTTTAGGATAATTAAATGTTGATAGTTATGCCATGACAATTAATATTTCTTCTTTATATAAATACTATTTTTTATTTAATGTAAAAATGAAAGATTTTTAAAAAATATTCTTTTGTACTTTACCAGTAATGGGGGAAAATCCCTGAAACTTTCTATAAAATTATAAAATACTTCTAATTCAGAATGCCATTTGATATTAAAACTATTGAACTTAGGTAAGCATGTAGTATTCATGCTATAGATGCCTACCAAGTTGAACTTTGTGGTTTTGGATGCATTATTACTCTTGTGAAATTGAAGGATGAGCATAGTTAAGCTTCAAAGAAGCTGAGAGAAGTGGTGGGCAGGAAATTATAAAACTCTGCATAAAAGCTCTTTCCCCTCTATGGATTTTAGCCTCCTAAATTGGATATTTTTTTGGGAAAATATTTCTTCCTAATCTGTGTATAAGAGTATATACTTTTCATTGCTGTGACTGTCATTTCCATATTTTCAAATCAATGAGCAATTTTGCATTTTCCCACTATTCAACTAGATCTTCCGTCTGTCTAAATAAGGGTGTAACTAGAGATTGACAGAATCTGGTGGGTTGCATTTGCATTATGGTGGAAATCTCAAGGCTGGCTAATTATATTTTTAGCCTACACTAGTCACTGTCTCCCTCCCCTCTCCTTTCACTTATTTCTATTCACTGCCTTATAGTTAGTTATTACAAGGAGTTGTGAGGTTTTTTTTGAAAGCAAGAGCTGAGCTTTACTCATTTGATCCCAAGACCTAGCACAGGATAACATACAAAGTAATGATTTTTATATAAATTAATCTGTTTAGCAGTGAAAGAAACAACAGTTGATATTTTCATTGTCATTGACTGAATGAGTGAAGTGATGTATAAAGTAATGATACGTGGGATCTGCCCTAGCAGTGTTGTGCACACACATTACTGGTGGGAAGCTGATCCAGGGCCCAGGGTTGGAAACCCCATGCCACTTACCACCAATGTATGTGCTGTGTTTCTCAAGCTGCTATCAGCTTATGAAGGTGGCCATTTCCTTCACAGAAACCAGCAAATATTAGTTTACACACATTACCTTTGAGACCTGGATTACTTAGTACGATTCTATGCATAAATTAAATTCTCCAAATGTTTTGCATGATTGAGACAAAAGCAATGAAAACTTTCCTGGTATTAATGAAGTGTGATAAGGAAAGATGCCCATGAATAATGGTCAGTCAGTCTGTCTGTCATTTGGTCTGCCTGGAGTATCAAGTATGATTGTGATTTGGCTAAATTGAATCTAAAACTGTTTGAGCCTTTACCTCTGTGTATGGAATTTCAGCAGAGTTGACTTTCTTCAGAATTATTCATGAAAAATCACACCACACTCAGCATTCCAGGACAAATGGAGCAAAATTGTCTAGCAAGAATTAGTGCTATCTTTAAAATCTGCTAACATCTTTAAGCAACACTAGCAAATGTGTGAAGTAGGTCTAAAGTTATTGACATTAATGAAATTGTGAAGTAGGCATTAATAGTCTTCAAATAACAAGAGGGGAGGTGGGTTGGGGCTGGGAGAGTGGGGTGAAGGGTTAAAGAAGTACAATTTAGTAGTTGATAAATGGTCATGGGGTTAGGGAGCATGGCATAGGGAATGCAGTTAGCATTAATGTAATGGCTGGGTGGAGAGCCAGAGGAGAGAAAGAGCAATTAGGGAGGTTGTTTTATAAACTTTGTAAATGTCTAACCAATGAACTTGAAACTAGTAATAAAGTAAAATTAAATAAAGTAACATCAGGACATTTGAAGAGAGGGCAGATAATTTTTTTTAGCTCTGCCTTTAGGTTTGGCTGGGACCCCCTTCCAGTTGATCTGCTTTTGAAGCAGTAGTTCTTTGCTGAGATTGTCAGATGTACTGATGGCAACTCCACAATCCTTGAAAATAACGTCCACTGTGAAAATGGAGTTGCCATGAATAAGAATGTGTTGGTCCTTATTTCTAAAGGAGATACAGAGAACTAAAGAAAAAGAATTAGAAATGGAGGTGGTGAATGAAGCTTCCCAAAGATAAGACCATCTTAGGATAGAGGGAGGGAAAAGATATTGACCACAATTATAGAACTGTGAAATTTTAGAGATAGGAAATACCTTAGACTTGGATTAGTATAAATATGGATAGTAGAGCTGATAGATTTTCAAAAATTTCTGGTAGTTAGAATCAATTAGATGGTGGAATTTTACTCTCAAGAGTCTCTAAGCAGTATATCCTAACCCTTTAATATGTTTGAAACAGTGTTCTATAGGATTTGTGCTATACCTCAGTTATACTACATTGGGACAGTTCGTAAAGTTAAAAGCCACAGCACACCTTTATTATAGGAAAACCCTTCCCTAATTTTTAAATAATCTTTGCATTTCAGAGCAAGTTATTGATGGTGATGTCTTGGTTTAGGCAATGAAAAGTAACATTGAAACTAGGGGAGTGTAGAACAATGAATAGGGGCAATAAACCCAAGGTCTTAAAAATGATTTCTGGGAAGTCTCAGGAAAATTACCTAAATTGTCTACTACTAGCCCATGCAGAAGAAACTAGGAATAAGCCACATTTCTAAAGCATGTATCTGTGTGTTCTGCTCTAAACCCTTATCTTCTCATCTTTTTGTAGTTATTCTTGTTATGAGTTCCTAATGATTTTTACAATGAATGGAGTTGGTATGTCTCTACTCCTCTTCACCATTCGTTTCACAGATCTCATTAGGAATTACAATGTCAAGCTGAAGTCAAATGTCTAACATGTCCCTTTTCATGATCTATTCTGAGATCTTACCCTAAGATATAAGTGGTTACTTGGAATACAGGATTTTGCATCAGTGTTGAGTATCTCACCCAGCACTTGGTGGGCAGCTCTTAATAGCCATGGTGTCATTGTAAAATCCATTGATTTAACGTCTTCTTGTGTGACTAACTCCTAAAAATGAATTGCATTTTGATGTTGGACTTTTAAGTCTCCTATGACCTTTGTGAGTGATCTTTCAAAGATTTTAATCTGTGGTCTGAAGTCAGGATACCAAGACTTCAAGGCTTGACTTTGTACTGGGAGTTGTCAGTAACCTGAGTATGTCCAAGGAAACTTTTTTCCATGAAAGTATTCTTTAGTTCTTTTCATTTTAATAAGTCAGTTGAGGAAGATGGTGACATGAATGAAAAGTAGACATGGATAGGTAAGTTGTAATGAGCAGCTTAGGTAAATGTGTGTCCCCAGTCATACCTGTGTTCAGTGTTTCCTATCAAGAGTGGCTTGTTATAGATCGAGATAAACTGAGTTTTTCTGCTTGACCCAAACACTGATTCTGTGCCTCACATTCTGCATGGTTGCTGTTTAGTAAAACATAGCCAAAGATGAACTCTAAGTGCTATGTCTAAGTAGCAGCAAAAAAGAATCTGGTCCTCCGAAAGTTAAGAGCAGTTCTCCAGTGTGTCAAATGGTCACAGGCTCTCCTGGACAAATCAGAGTCTGTCTGGAAAAGCAACACAGAGTGCCTCAGGCACATTGGAAACCCAGACACACAGGGCCAGGAGAGGACTTGAAGAGTGAGGGTTGTGTCCTGTGTATGGAGACTTGGTTTTGGTTATTGTCTGTTTGGGCTGATCTAACACTGGGACAGACGAATCACTTAATTTTTTTCCACCTTGATGTCTGTCTGTCTGTCTGTCTCTCTGTACATATATTTCTCTCTTCCCAAGAAGACTTTTCCTCCAGGGCTAATTGAAGTAACACCAACTACACTAATTCTTTATTCTAAAGCAAAGCTCTTCAAAGAATGGCTCATTTGACTTTTGAATATCCTTTTGTACCTGTGTTTCCTCAACTTATCTAACTACCATGAAGGATTTCAGTATGAATCCTTCTTGGGCAGATGAAAGGCTTGTGGAAACACTCAAGGTTGGCTTCGTTTTTGCTTCCCTAATATAAATAGGAAAGCCTTCCATTCCATGGACCTGAAATTCATGATACGGCATTAACTTTACTGAACAAGGTAGGGTAGGGCTGGTGCTTAAAAAAAAAAAAATTTTTTTTTAATGGAAACTAACCACTATGCAGCTTTCTGGTAGTACAGTGGTCCTGAGGAGAAATTTGATCATTGATCATAACCCTCAATGTGGGGAGGATGACAGGAGGCCAGTTGTAATATTAGGAATGCTCTTTTCAGGTTCTTTCTCATTTCTCCTAAGTCTTTGTGTTTGTGTTTGGCAGGCTGCTCTCTGTTTTCTCACACAAAAGCTCAGTGGAGGAACTGTTCTCACTAATTGCTAATGGGCCAAATTGCTGGTGCTCACAAAGAGAGATTCTGGTGGCAGATAATTAAGTATCTAAGTAGTTGAAAGTGTCAGGAGAGAAAATGACATCCTACCTCACCAGGTTCCTTTTTTAAACTGTATTATTTGGTCTTGTTTTTCTTCCTTTGACCCTCATTCGTGTCAATGAGAAAAATCCAGAGAAACTGAAAAGACAATTCCCCTTGACTCCAGACTATTTTTGCCCTTGACATAGTTCTTAAATAAAGAGTGCCACGAGGCTCCGCGGAAGCCACCAGTACCAGTGTCTCTGAGACTTTTTCTCTCTTTTCAGAGTGGGTTGTGTTTTTCATCTGGAATAAGCAATGCTTTCTTAGGCACTTCTTTTCTGCAGTGCGAATGAATGTCTACCTATGGTGGTGAGTAGGGGATACACTCCAGGGCAGGGCAGAGACACTCTTAACAATTAATGGAGTTCTCAAGAATTTAGAATAAATACAATGACTTGGAGGAGAGGGGTTATGGGAGTTTTAGATTTAAAGGGATTCCTTCTGTGAACTTTTTTTTTAAAGTAAAATATTGAATCTTTTTTTAAAACAAATTATCACATCCCAATTTATCCTGTGTAAATCTGGAGTGCCACATGGAGCCTTGACTTTAACTGGAACACGCCTTCACTAAGCTTCTTCAAAGCCAGTTCTTCCCTTCTCTATCTAGAAAGGAAACTCCATGAAAGCAAAGTCCTTGATGTGTTATGGACTGATGTTGTACATAGTAGGTACTCACTAAATATTTGTTGGGTCAATAGGACAAATAAAGAAGAAGATGAAGAGCTAATGTTCCAAAAGTTGGTCAAAGAGACAAGATC
The DNA here is from genome assembly GCA_003508835.1 of Eonycteris spelaea. Lineage (NCBI taxonomy): Eukaryota > Metazoa > Chordata > Mammalia > Chiroptera > Pteropodidae > Eonycteris > Eonycteris spelaea. Next base: position 14,834,045 of record PUFA01000011.1, on the reverse strand, counting down.
CAGAATTCCTTATCAGTGCTACTGTTTACAAGAGACCTCTTTGGTTTGAAACTGGAAAGAATTTGGTTTGGGGTCTTAATGTAAGAGCTGAGTACTAATATTGCACCAGTGCAATTTCTTCAGACCAGTGGAATCCTTTATAAATTTATGCAGGCCACAAACAGTATCTACACAGGGAAGTAACCCATAGCTGGCTATTTGGGGGTGTTTGGATCAGGCATTCTGGTCGGCTTCCTTTTTCTGTGTCAGAACTTGGTTATAAATTTATGCACAGGTCACGAACTGTTCACGTGTACTTTTATAGCATTTCTCATTCCATGCCATAACTTTCCCTTGTGAAAGCATAAAAGGGAATGGATAAGGTGCGGGTGAGGGAGCATCATTAAATGGAAACATGGTCCTGCTGTTTACTTATAGTGAGCTGGAGACAAGGGCCCCCAGCACGTGGCAGCCCTGTTCATGTTGCACTCAGGGAAAACCAGAGCCACGTGTTGGAGTGGCACCTTCTGAGCTCCTGTTTCCAAATTCAAACTGAGCTGACACGTGGGGTACACGATTTCAGCTCGGGAGCAGATTTCACTTAATCCACAGGGCATCTGAGCTACACAAGTACAAAATGAGAAACAGACGTGGCTGCAGGTGCTTTCTGCCCTGCTCTTGTATAACTAACTCAAAAGTGTCTTTGATTTCAGATGAAATTTGGCAGAGAGCTTGTCCATAAAGCAGTTTAATTGCATTGGTTTTTGGTAAAAGGGTTTCTCTCTCCTCCCACCTCACTCTCACCACACACATTCAAACACACATAAAACTCCCATTAGAAAGAGTAGAATGACTGTGTTAAAAATAAAATTTAAATTAAAGGCCAACCTCAGGAACCTGTAAGTTTCCCATTCTCACCATAAATGGTCATTGGTTTTCTTGCTTTGGATAGCCTGATTTTAAGTGGGTAATAATTACCCAATAGTCCAGGATGGTTCCAGATCTATTGTGTAAATAATATGGCTTTTAAATATATTAATGAATACATATTTAACCAATAAACCAAAGCAGTTTCAAAGAAGTCAGCTCCAATAGGGATATAATACATTATTTTAAAAAATTGCCTGAGTAAGGATTTGTTTAGTAGGTTGTAACTGTTCATGGCTCAAGAAGGAGTATGTTACCTTTGTGTCTGGAAACGTTTTTAGCCAAGTCCTCATTTCCTGGACCAAAGCTCATGTGTGACTGAGGCAAAGCTCTGCCTTACTGTTGCTTCATGGGCTGGGACCTTTGGAGGGACTCTTTCTGTATTCTCAAGGCTTAGCATTTAGAAGGTGCTCAATAAATGTCAAATTATGATAATGATAAATAAGACTCAGTTTGCAGTCTGGGTGGATTGAATACCATGTACAGCAAAGTGACCTATTTTGACCATCTATGGGAAGCAGATAAAAGTCTGTTTTGCCTTTTATCATAAGCTTGTTGACCTTGGGCGAGACACATTATGTCTCTTGGCTTCAGTTGCCTCATCTGCACACTAAGGGGATTGTGCAGATGGCTTCCAAGGTCCCCCCGGTTATAATTTACGATATAATTCTGTGGGGAGTTTGGGTTTTACTGTGTGCATTAAGAATTTTCTACAGGATAATCCACAGCAATTTAAAATTTTCTACAGATTCAAGCTGCCACTCCTGTGTGGAAATTGTTGTAGGCACTTTTAGGGTAGATACCCTGAACTAAGGCTGAGTTTGCTTTCACAGGTTGTGTACTACACAACTCCAGGGGGCACCATTCACATAGACTGTGAAATGCATGCCACCCCTGTTCCCCAAGTTATGCCATGTTGCTGCCTCGCCTTAAACATACAGTATGTTTTCTTTATGGCTAGTGAGCATATTCATGTTGTTAGATTTTTTTAACATCTATATTTGTTGGAATTCTTCCAGCTTCTTTCAGATTCCTTTTCTGAGAAGACTCTTCCCTGATCTTCTCTCTAAGCCTTGATTAAAATGAAACTAACATCTAGCTTAAAAGGTAATAATTTGCTCTGAAAGTGAGGGAAAAAAGATCCAGAATTGGAGCACCAAGCTACATGCCCTGGTGTTGGACATGTAGAGCAGGAGAGCATCAGACAGAAATAGAAAACAGTTTTTTGATGTCCTGAGGGATAGATAGCCTGTATATCTCATATATCCCCAATATAGAAAAGAATATATGATAGATTATTGGTTTTTTTTGCAACTCTGCCCAGTGGTTTGGCTAATGGGACTTTTCCATCTTGCATTATGGAGAGAGTTTGATCTTAAACTGGGGCTTATCCCATCCCTAAGCTGGCTTCAGGCTTGGTGGCCTGGGGACGGCACCGGTGGAGTGATGGCTGACGGCTTCTCTGCTCTCACACTTGGAAGAAAAGAAGACCACTGGGGTTTGTTCATGCCAGGCCTTTCCCTTGTGGGCTCTTTAAAAAAACATTATCGCTTAAAAATAACCAGTAGATGCTGAAGTGCTTTTCAGCTAATGGGTAAAACCTAGCTCTTTCTTTCTGAAGCCAAATTAATATTTAAAGCCTGGATTCTGGGCTTTGAGATGTTCTGACTAACTTAGTGGAGTTTTCATCACCTGCTACGAATGAGAGTTACTTTTTGCCGAGTGTATTCCCCTCTACGGCACGCTTCGCTTCGTTGGCAGCACTTTCAGCTGTGGGCACTTAGCTTTGGGTCTGCACTGTGCAAGAGACGGAGTTACAGCCCCACCTCCTGCACCCCATCCAGACTGACTGGAATGATGAGATTATTTGACATTAGAAGTTAGACCTGTCTTATCGACTGGCGCATACATACAAGCTTCTAAGAAATGAGCAGCCCCATGGCTAATAGTCCACATCATGATAGTAATATTTAAGCCAAAACAGGAAGATTTCAACAACGGAATTCTGACTGATCTCCTCTGATGTTATATACTGCTCCTGGCTAATCTATCAGTAATAATAATAGAATTGTTAACCCCAGCAAGGGTACCTTTTATTGAGACCCTGCTTTGTGTTGGCCACCTTAGATACATTATCAGCAATCCCTACCCAGACTTTCGAGATCATAGATATTATTAACCCTATTTTACAGGAAAAGATATTGAGTCTCAGAGAAGGGGGAAGGCATTTGCTCACAATGAGGTCAAGCTTCAAGGCCAAGAGTAAAGTCCGATTCCATCCTCCAAGCCACACTGTGATCCCATCCTTCATCCCAGTTAGAAATGCGAGCCTTCCTACCATCCCCTCTCGTGTCATCCTCCCTCCTTAGCCCAGCCCCATTCTTCAGTCTCAGGCCATTTTGTGCCTCTTCCAATTGCTGCAAGGATTTTTCCATCTTTCCACAAGGTTCCTTTCCTCAGCCACTTTATAGCTATGTGATCTTGAAAAAGTTATTTAGTTCTCTGGCTTTAACTTTCCTCATCTATAGAATGTATACAGAATTATGTATATCTAACTATAGGTTTTTTTTCAAGGCTTAGATGCAATAGATACCTTTAGCACTGTGCTTTATACATAGTAGGGTCCTCAATAAGAGACCTTATATATAGTAGACATTCAAATCTGGTGGAATAGATGTCACACTTTAACTCTTTCTATTTGGTCTCTCCCCGCTATATCACCTTTCCATCACACTGTTCATGCACTAATTCAGATTCTCATGAATTAGGGCTTCACTATATTGCAGCTGGCTACTAATTTTTCTTTCACATTAGTTTTTGCCTTTTATAATCTATCCCATATATTTCTGAAAAGTTAATTTTACCCAAGCAAAGCTCTGGTCACAACACTTTTCTGCTCTGAAACTTTCAATGATATAATATGTCCCATTGACATAGGTAAATATTATGTGGTACTGTTCCAATTGAAAAGTCCAAATGAGGGTTTTCTATTGCCTAAATGTACCCTCACTAGATTAAAGTTTATCCTAGAGATATGATCAGATCTGCCCTGCCATCTCTCCTTTCCTTAGAAGCTTCCACAACCACAGCGCTTGCTAAACAACACACCTGAGTACAATTGGTTGGCCCAGAGCTGGGCTTCCAATCCAGAGGCTGCCAATTTCATAAGCTGTTTGAGTGGTCTATAAATGTTTGACCAGCTCTAAAGATAACCTGGCCCAGTTAGATTTTTGTCTTAGAAATATCAGGTAAACCAGGAAGAATTATTAGCTAACAGCAGGATTGCAAGACAAAAAAAAAAAAAAAATGTAAATGGGCGACATGGAAAACCAAAGTCATGTGTAGATGAAATAGACACATAAATGATAGGCAGAATTGGCATGGCTTCGCACATGTTGGTCCTCAATGAATATTTGTCGAGCGAATTAATAAATGCCACTTAGAACAGAAGATAAAGCAGATATGTGTGTTAATAGTGTTAATTGTGAAACCAAAGGAAAACTTCACAGGGCGTTCTTCAGGGCCATTTTGAATCCAGAGCCCTCTTACAACGTTGGTCTCTTTAGAGTTCAAGCCCTACTATGGTTCCTGTTCTTGGATTTCAGAGACATTGTACCTTGGCACTCCATATGTATCCTCACAAAAATTCCCTTTATTTGAATTAGCTTGAGTGGATGACTGTTCCTAGTAAACCAAAGGGCAGGATTGGAACACCACTGGAATTCAAACTGAAAAGCGTAGATAATGCTTCTGGTTCTAGAATTATTTCTTAGCATTAGTGAGTATTTATTTATTTTCCAAAGAAAACGGTTTTAAGCAGGTGCATGATACTGATGCATTTTTTTGAGTTAGAAAGATTATTCTGATTACTACATGTTAGATCAACTGGAAAGGGAAAGGAGAGAGACCATCATAGAACTATTGAAATAAAACAGGGAAGAGCTGACTGTAGTGTCAACCACATAGTAGAGGGGATTGTGGAAGAGAGTTGGACTAGTAATTAATTTTCGGAAATGAAACTAGTACCTCCATATAGCCACGGGGTATATGAGAAATGAAGAATTAAGGAATGATGGCGAGGTTTCAGACCTGAGAAAATCTGGATTTTGAGATGGAGAAAGTGAGGCTGGGCGATAGGATGGGGAGAGGTTTGGGTAAAAAGCAACAATTTTGTGAGGGAGATCTGGGCTGAGAGTTATTAATATGCAATGGCATTTAAATTCATGGGACCGGATGGGCTTTCTAGAGAAAGGGTGTGAGATAAAGAAATGAGGAGAGCCAAAGGCAGAGTTCTGGGCACTCTAGCTGACCTCAGGCTGGTTACCTACCTTGTTTTTATGGATTTTAATTTCCCCCTAAAATGAGGGATGTGGACTAGATCTCTAAGCTTCCCTCTCACTTTAACATTCTTAGGTTCTGTAGTCGAAACAAGGACAAATACATAAATCATCTGAATTTGAACTTAAAATTTTATAGTGTCAAAGTCGAACACATTCAATAATGGCTTCCCCAACAAAACAGCAGCATGCAATAAAGTCGGGTTCACTTGGTTGTGAGAAGCTGATTATCATTATTATTCTTTGTTCAGGAAGTGGCATTTCAAAAAAGGAATGCCTTTACTTATGAAAAGTAACTGTTTTGTGCTGAAAAAGAAGATGAAGGGGAAAATGACAATAAAGGGCCAAGGTTGCAGTTATAAAGTAGGAACCCTTCCCACCCATTAAGTTGGGGCTCAATTGCCTAATTATTTGAAAACTATTTTGTTTCATAAAAGCAATCTGCCCAGTAAGAAGAGCTTATACCTGAATATAACACCTTTTGTTGGTTCCTTGGCCTGTGTTAAACAAATGCCAAGAATTAGCCGTAGATGAATTCCAGCTCAAAGGAATCCGTCATGAGGAGAAAAGTTGCTGATAGGATGCACACCTCCCTGCCTCTCCACAGGAAGAGCTCAAGCCCTAGCTTTGCTATCTGCCAGGGCACGTGGAAAGTAACTTAGATAGGCACAGAGCATAACTCATGAGCTGGGGAGCAAGGCTGAGAGGAGCAATTAATCTTGGGACTTGTGTGAAAACTAATAACACCAGGCCCTGACATTCCGCCATTACTCAAGGAGCCCAAAGCACTTCATAAACATGGAATAATTTATTTATGCCTCCAAATTTTTCCTGTAAGACAGCTCAGTGTTCTGCTTCTTTCCTCTTGCTCCTGTGACTGGGGAAGCGTGCTGAATCACAGAGAGGTAAACTGCCTCCAAATCCACCACAAAATAGTCACCAGTTGCAGGAGATGAAAATCTCAGTGCAAGTGTTGTCATCCACCTTGCTTAATATCTTCCAGTTTAATGAAAATAGTCCCAGTTGCCTAGGAGACTTGGTATATCTTTGTAGATAGGCTAAAAGCATTTATGAGCTACAGAAATGTTCAAGCTGTCAGCCTGATTTTCCACCCTAGCTAAGACTTACTGTAATCACTTATGGGACTAAGCTGGAGTCACATGGTAGGTGACTTCCCAGTGTTGGGGTAAAGATGAGATAAAAACTACAAGGCACTTTTTTTTTTTAAGGGTTCACATGCCCTCCATTTCAACATGGTATAGTCCACTGATCCTCTTACCGACATGTCTGAGACCCCCTCCTGACCAATTAAGTCAGACTCTGGTGATGGGACTTGGGCCCCAGGTGGTTATTCTACTCTGCTGCCAGGTTTGGAAACCATAGATGGAGCAGAAAGGATTCTGCACTTATTTGCTATAGGCATGTCAGTCACCTTCTCTGAACCTTGGTTTTCTCATAAACTGAAGGGAGTAATACTTATATCATGGAGTTCTTAGAAAGATTAAGTGAAATGAAGTAAAATGAAGTACCTTAGGGCAGGCATCTAGGGGTCACTGAAAAAAAAAAAAAGAAAAAAGAAGTTAACTTTTCTTTACCTCGGCTGTTGTGGGAACATTCTTTCCATCTGTGGTGTAATTAGGGCAGTTTCCTTTCTCTTTTGTTTTCTTTCTTTTAAAATTGAGGTGTAATTGACATAATATATTAGTTTCAGGTATGTAACATAACGATTTGATATCTGTACATATTGTGAAATGGTCAGCACGATAAGTCTAGTTAGAGTTTTCTATAATATGATAGAAATGCTCTTCTATATCTCATTGTCACTTAAAAGACTAAAGCACGAAAAGACCAAAATCTCTAGCTTGGGATTTAATTGAAATTCATAAAGCCAAATAAGTGGCTGGGGTTGCCAGGAAGCCTCAGGTTCAACCTTCATAAAGGGCAGTTTCTTCATTTCTAACCAGTTCTTAACTATCCATTTCACCAGGCAGAAGCCAGAATGAAAAACCACAGCAGAAGGGAGGTGCTCCCTCTTAGACAGGCAGGGCCTGTTGGGTCCCTGTGTCCCCCAGAAGGGGCCCACTGAGGACGGCAGTCCAGGGTGGGCCAAAGGGGAGCGATGGCCTTGTCTCCTTAGAAGCTGGGTCTTAGAAGAAGCAGAATTCTGGCCATGAGGAAGTATCATCTGACTCTAGCCTGACTTTTCCTTTGCTTAATTTCATCCTCTGCCCCTCGGTTACCCTGGTGCTGGGCCTCCCGTTTCTAGGTCAGAGGAGACCTGCTCAGACTCCTGAGGAGCTCAGTCGTCTCTGCTTGACAACAGGCTCTGCCTGGCTGGGAATAAAGTCAAGCCAGTGAAATGGTATTTTCACAAAACCAACTACCTTCCACTCAAAGACTTGTGGCCTTTTAGGCTTTGTCCAAGGGAACAGCTCTACTACGTACATGGAAGCATCACAGTCTGGCACAGATAAATAAGCTACATCAGCTCCAGGCCGTCTTCAGCCACATCCAGGATGAAAGGTCAGTGTGGCAGTGGAGACCGTAATTACAGGGCCATGACCGGCCTCCTTCACCATGAGGGGACCATGGTGGGACTGTACTTTCACCCTTTCTCCTTACAGAGTGAAATAGCTTGCAGAAAAATAGAGAAGCCAGCTTTGGGTTGTTTTAGTGAAAGTCACTGTGTTCCACAGGTGATCCCAACACGGTTCCCTCCTGGGCCTTCTATAGAGGGGCCCACCTTTACCCCCGGCTGGATTCAGTTTTGGGCAGGTGACTCAGAGGGCAGGACCATGGCACCATCATGCTCTGACTGGAGCACCTAGAGAGCTCTTTGTAAGTTCCAGGACCAGGCCCTGAGTTGCAGGGCACAGCTGTAGTCAAGCTCCTCAAACTGTACTTCCTGTCATCTGTCTTTATGTCTACCAAGTGCCACACTGAGGCAGTTCCTTCCTCATTTCTCCCTCCATTTACCTCTCCATCCCTTCACCCAGCATTTATTGGGCATCTGCTATGTGCTGCATGCTATGGTGGGTGCGGATGGTCCACAGATGAGGAAGACACAGCACTGCTGTCAGGGACCTCAGGGTTAGTGAGAGAGACTGACAGTGAACAGATTGGTTGGTTAGTGAATCCCATCTGGTGAGATAAGAATGATCACAGGAACAGAATATGTTAAAATTCTAAATTTTACAGTAGGAGCTCTGGGTCGGGGAGTGGGGAGAAGGCTCACCTCTAGTGATTTTTCTGAGGTTAATCAGTGCCCTGGGACAATTGGCTCACCTCAGGGACCAAGTGTTTTGAGAGGGGCCCAGTGAGAAAATGAGAGTTTGGGCCTGATGGCAATCCTGGGTGGCGGACGACTGTTGCCTACCTTTCCTCTCACCCTAAAGGGAGGACTGGGGCAGAGACAGTAGAGAGTTGCCCTCCTGTACCTCATTACCCCAAGCTGCCTTCTTAGAGGGGCCAGCCTCTCTAAAGAAAAAGCCCAAAGACCCATCCTTCCCATTTTATTATTTTGGAAGGAGAGAAGCTACAAGAAGTGCAGGGATGATGGCAGAGGCTGATTTCAGGGTTATATTTAGAGATCGACTCTACATTCGGATAGAATCCTAAGCAGGCTTTCAGGTGGGTGGAGCAGTTGCTGGCTGGGCAATCTTCCTTTGGATGCTGGGAACAGATACCTTAACCTCGGTCGAGGAGGATCTTTGGTTTGTCGCAGGCGGAAACACGAGAAGGTGCACTTCGTGAGCTGCATAAATAAGCCCCCAGCCTCCACTCCAGCTGGGGCAGATTAACATTCGTGGCCTCTTGGCATTTCCTGAGGAAATAGAATTTTTTTTTCTCCCCAAAATGACAGGTCCCTGGTTCTGTAATGAAGCAGTAAGATTTCAAAATAAAGACGGACCTAAAATTCCTTTTGATTAAAGCCAAACTTGATGTGATGTCTGTTTACAGTGACCTTAGATATTTTTGCTTTATTACTCAGTGTATCATGTTTGCATCAGAAAAGAGTTGTTACTTGTCCAAGATGTGACTGAGATATGATCACTTTTCACCATAGTTTGGGCTAGTTCCATTCCTCATGAGGACAAGACTATGGAATAAGGATGAGTACGAGATGAGAGACAAAGAAAGGTGAGAGCCTCATTATCTCTTTCCCCTTACAACAGAGCTCCAGAACAAGCCAAATCCCTCTTTCCCTTCTACCTGTTACCTGGGACTTTGTTCCCCTTTGATCTAAACTCTCTTGGCTCATACAGTCCCACTGTCCATGCCCTAATTAACACCTTCATTGAGCAGCACTGTGCAGAAAAGTTGAATAATATGTCACTCATGTGTGGTGACACCTTTTGTCCTTGGCAGAAATTCTGTAGGAGAACATGTAGAGAGGGATGCCTCAGCCAGGGATCCATGAAGCCCAATATTCCTTCCTTAAAGTCATCCTTGGGAATGTTTCTGGTGGTTGTAATCTAAAAGCAATGTCGCTGTCAACATACGAGCCCCAAATACACTTTCCATTCTTTTAAGCTGAAGCTGGACAATGGATATCAAGAACCAAAGATGACATAAAAGCCACATGTTTTGGGCACATGTCTGGTTATAAACAACTCGCCTCTCCCCATGTCCTTAGTTCCTGTCCTGTCCCACCAGTTTATCAGAATTCAACTGCTGTTCCTTGACAAGGCTAACATTGCCATCACCATTTCTTCCACATTAGTTAGTCATTCAATAAACATTTAATCAGATACTTCCTGTGTATCAGAGATACAAAGATGGAAGAACTGGTTCTGTTTCCGGGAAGCCTCCAGTCTAGTGGGAACACAGACGTGTAGACCTGTTACATCGTATAGGGCCCGGTGTGGGTGTGAGTGTAGATATAACAACGCAGTAGGACACATGGGAGAAAGTGAGTCTGAGTTGACCATGGGAGCCAGGGAAGTTTCCCAAGGGGAGTTGCCCTGAGGATTGAAGGATGACTAGGAATTTTCTAGGATGGTAAGAATGGAGAAGGCATTCCAGCAGGAAGAACAGCGTGTATGAAAGAGCCATGAAAGAGGATGGTAATTTCTGGAACTGGAGCCTACATTCCATGGGGGAGATGGGACATGGGTTTTGGTCTCTAGACCTAAGAGGAGCTTAGGTAGATCTGTTTGCTCCCATGTGTGATGAGAAGCTTCTGAGGGATTTCACAGAGGCATGACAGGAGTAGACTTTGATGTGCACTATTGACAACTGGATGTAGACTGATAGGAGAAAGAGTTGACATCCTTCTGTTCGGGAGTGGATGCTGTAGTGTGTCCCCGAATCCTAGGCACTTGTCCCCAAGCTGTTGGGAGTTTGCCTGCTGATGTCTCAACAGCTGAGAGCCTCCCAGAAAATTGGCTGAAGAGAGGTGCTTGCCCAAGACCCTGAGGGTCTATAATAGCTCAGCTCCAGCTTGGGACAAATCTGAAGGGCTGTCGCAAGTCCAGAGTGCCCTGTGGGATCTGATACCTTTGTTGTGACTTTATAACAGCTCAACTCCCTTTGCCTAGTTCTGCTTCCTTTACTTCCTCACTGGTGTTGTCCCCAAGAGCCCTACCCAGTCAGCCACCTATGGCAAATCTTCATCTCAGAGGCTTTTGCAGGGACCTCAAACTGCATCACTCTTCCCCAATCCAGAGAGTTGGTGGCCTGCCTCTCTTCTCTTGCGTCGCCTTTACTCCTCCAAGTCTTCATGTCCTAGCAGTGGTTGGGACTTGGACACACCATGTTTTGCAGTTTCTGATTCTTACTGCACACCAGAATCTTTCTCCAGGCACTACTGAAGACGGTTTGGGGGATAGCAGAGGCGACCGACCCTTCACTGCCATGCTTTTTCTCCAGTGTATGGAAAGAATGTGTTTAGGCTCTCCTCCACATTTGTTGCAGTGACCAGTTGGATCTATGATTTTGTGGGATTCTACTGGGAAATTATGGCTTGTTTTTTGGCTCAGAATCTGTCTCAGTTCTTAACCAATTCAAAGAGAATCTCTGATGTAATGTTTACAAAAGATCCTAGATTTTAGAATTTTAAAAATACATAATGAATGCATATAGCACAACATTCATAAAGAAAACTTTTTTTGAATTTTTGGAATAAGTAATAGACTTTTACAGCAAAATATTCAGAAGGTACAATAGGGTGTAAGGTAAATATGCTAGTTTTTCCTTCCCTTAACCTTTCAATACTTCCCTTTCTCCCCATCCTCCACCCCAGCCAACCACTGGGACTAGTTTCTTGGCACTTTGTAAAGGTAAAAGGTTTATCTTTTCCATTTTTTTTTTTGGTGAATTGTTCTCCATTGACAAGGCCTCAGTATGTAAAGCCTGGGAAGAATGTGTTGTTATATAATCGAACTGTTCTATTTCTTAGGCTGTAGCTAATTTATAGATTTTTGGTGTTGGAAGGGACATTAATAGATGCTTAGTTTGAGAAACCTTTTCTGACTTCCCAGGAAATCTTTACCCACTTGGAGATGCTATGCTTTTGTATTTACATCTCAAGACATACTTTCTTAATGTTAAAAGTAGCTTTTATTTTTTAAATTATAACATGATATCATTTAATATCAGGATATTTATACTACCACTGTCCAGAGATAAACACCTATACCTTGCTGTACATACTTGTAGAACTTTATCTTTATGTGTGTATGTACATTTATATACATATTCTTTTAAAAAGTGATATCACACTATGAAAGTTTTAAACTTATTGTACTCTTCTCATACATTATGAATACCTTTCCATTTCAATAAATCATTTCAACATTTATATTAATTAGAGTAACCTGGTGGCTCTTATAAATAGACCCACTCATGTGATGGATAAACTTAGTAGAAGTTTATTTCCTACTCTTGTACCACTTCTGAACATGACTAGACCATGAGGGTAACTTTTCTTCAAGTGGGCATTCAGTGAGTCAGGCTGTCTGAGGCTCTGCCATCTTTAACATAGGACTTCCAGGGTTTGGTGATCTCACCATCCCGATCAGCCAGAGGAGGAAATAGTGTGCAGGATCTCACCCGCACATCATCGGAAGTGTTACACATCATTTCCACACACTTTTTATTGACTCAGGCACGTGGCCACACCTAAGAGTTGAGAAGGTTGGGAAGTATATCTAGTTATGTACCCAGGAATAAGAGGATGAATTTGGTGAAAAGCTAACAGTCTGTGTCACATAGTTATTAGTATAGCTTGTCTGTGGTCTCTCCTGTTTCTGAAAAGCTGAGTCCATGTCTGATTCATCCTAACAACACTTTTTACAATATTTGGCATATAGTTGCTGTTGCTCCATAGGTATTTGCTGAATGAATGCATGGAGTCTACCTAGTTCTATGGTTCTGGATTAATGAAAATTTAATACTGTTTTTAAGGGATAGACAAGAGACATCTCAGATCATGAAGGAAATATGGAGAAGAAAAAAAACCTTCTTAAGAGAAAGGCAGGGTACTTAATCTGGATTAGGAATAGAAGTGAAGGGAATGCAAACTTCCTGGAGGTTAAAAAGCATTCTGGCCAGAAATAGACTTGTATTTTAAGGGAAACTGTATGATTCCTGTCATACTCCCTCCCAAGCTGGATGAAGTGGATCCCTCTCTAACCTTTATGGGTTTGAATTGTAACTTTTGGTGTTTGTGTAGTCTGTGTCTTCATGACATGCTTCATTTTTTTTTTTTTTAGTTGTTTCTAAGAAGACATGTCTGAAAGTACATTGTTAGGGATCATTCTGAGAAGTGTGGAAGGCTCTACAGCCTAGGATATGCCACAAGCCCTCAGGGGACTAGCAATGGGACTCTGAGGTAGTACCCAGAGAGCAGCTGGTGAGGACAGCTGGTATCCTGGCATTGCTGGTAAATGCAGGATCAAGACCTTCATCAATAAAACAAATACCAATTTTTCTATGAATCAGGTGATCCTGATAGTGATTTTGGCAGACAGGTGGGGGCAAGGAAAGGCTATGCCAGTTTTCCACATCCCCTCTGCTCAGGAGAGCCTGAAAGGTCCATACTGTTTTGTTCCCCTTCTGCCAACCTCAGAACATAGCGACCAGTGCCAAGGCAGCTGGCAAAGGAGGCTGAAGCCAGGCCCAGAATTCTCTCCTCCCTCCAAGCCTGGGTTTTACTGTAATGTCAGGAGCCAGTGAGCTCAGTGCATGATCTCCCTATTCTGACTTGGCCAGCTCTGCTCTCCACCTTTATTTTGGGACACCCATTAGAGAATAGTTGATTTCACCTTGTGCGATTTGATCTCTCCCCTGTCCCCAATATGTACTCTTAGAAAGCTACCCATAGATTTTGGGCTCAGTTTCCTCTTCTCTGTAAGAGGGTAGCAGAAAAATTCCTCTGTAGATTCTCAGGGCCAGTGGCTGTTAGAGGGCCAAGAGCACAGTGGCTCTGTTCCACAGTTGGCCTGGTTGGGGAGTGGACTGAGGACTTCTGGGTATCCTGAAAGCCTATTTCTCGGGATTGAGCACAACCTACTGGACACACAGGATGCTAGAGAAAGAAAGAGAAGTAATGCTCAGCCCCCTCTCCCAATTTGTCTTCAGAAGCTGGTGCCCAGTCAGCCAACATCTAGCGGCAGGCATACATCCTTCAGGGCTCGTGAAACCACCTTTTTGCCTCCTCAAAGAGAACGTGGGTGATTGGGCCAGGTAATTACATTGTTGGATAGAAGTTCTGGCCATTTAATATTTTACAACTTACATGAAAATCAGCTTAACGTGTTAAAGGCTACTTGCTTTTTCAGTGAAATTTTTAAATGGTGCAGCAGTCACTTTGGCTGCAGTAAAAGCTTGGAATGAGGCAAGTAAAGAGTATATATAGTTTCCTTTCAGTATCCCGAGTGGCACATGTAGTTATTAAGATTTAAAGCATTTTAACTTTCAGATCATAAAATTCCTAGAGCTGGAGGCAGAGTTTGGAGACAAAGGGACAAAGGAAAGGAGAAGGGTAAGAGGATTCTTATAAATGTTCTCAGCTATTAAATAACACTATTTTATGGAGCCCCATCCATCTGAAAGCCTCTGAGCCCTTTGCAGGATTATACCATCAATCCTCACTGTCCCCTCTAGGAGATAAGAGGCAAATGGCAATGAATATGAAATGTGAAAGAATAGGTGCTAAAGATGGGGATATCAGTTGGTCTCTGAAGGTCACCCAGGAAGTTTCCACACCATGAGTGTGGGGCCAGGCGTCCCAACCCGTTAGGAAGCTCAGACTGCTCACACGGCCTTGCCATGGGCTGAGTGGAGGATGAATGCCGCCATCTTGTTTTATGATCCATTGGAGTAGGGGGCGAGCACTAGAAAAGAATACAAATAACCATTGAGGTAGGAATAGGAGCAAAGCTCTTGGAGTGGGCCAAATGATAGCTTTACTTGCCACCAATTTAATTATGAAGTTGTTTGTTTGAATGTGGCTACCATTTGAGAGCCACAAAAAGCAACCAAGAGCATAACAGTATTCACTGTGTAGAAAAATCAATGGAAAAAAAAAAAAAAAACGTAGCTCAGGTGGGCAGGGGAAGGGAATATCATACATTTATTCTAATCCCTTCCCTATCACTTAACTCCCCACGCAATGAATCTCATTAGTTGTTATATAAGAGGGAAATTGTAATTTAGTCATGGTTGAATGTATCCCATTTCCTTTCAGTATTTAGAGACTTTTTTTTTTTTTCACAGTTATACTTTTGTGATGAGAAAAGTACAGGGATTCTTGGGGGTTTGGGAATATCTTTGCTTTTCCCTGAAAGCACCTGTTTATTCCCTCTGTGCAATGGTTTCTAATCCTGCCTAGAATGGAGAGATACAAATTAGGCTTCTAATTTCATGGTTGGAGTGAGAAGAGATAATATCAGCTCAGTACCCTGCATAAAAATTATTTCTATTACAAATCTTCTAGAAGTTTGCCTTTTTGACCACGATTTGGTCAGGAGAATAAGCATGTAGATATGTGTGTAGGTGGTTTTCATTCATATACATTTGCACATAGATTGTGAGAAGAAATTTTCTTAAATAACCCAAGAATTAGGCAGGTGCCCTGTGTTATCAATGTGAGCATCCAAGGTGATTTTTTTAAGCATTTTGTAGCATCCCTTGAGATAGCATCATGGCAAGTGTATTGGCCGATGATGGGGAGCAATATTTCAGGCACCATTAGCAGTGCTTATCTCAAGATGATCGTCCCTGCACCGGCTCTGCACATTGATCATTGGCATTTGCTGCAGTACGATGTAAAAGGAGCCGAGAGAGGAGAGGGTTAAGGAAAATAAATGGGGTTCAATGTGAACATCTTTCCCCTTTTTCAGCTTTTTAGAAGATAAATGTTTCAGATTTCAATCTGTGGTTCCCAGCAGTTCTTTGGGAACACTGCAGTCGGCCACAAAAATCGCTACTGCTGAGCCAACCCGAGATAATGCGTCTCAGCAGGGATGACATAATGTGCTAAAAGAAGAGGATGATGTAATGCCCATCTCAGAAATCAGAGCCAATTTCCGTTACAAAGCCTCAGAGTGTAGCAGGAGGTAATGAGCTAGCATAAATTGTGCAGCATGGAAAACTTTTAGGTCTGATGTCTGATCTGCATGTTTAAAGGAAAGAAAAAAAAAAAAAGAAAAGAAATAAAATAGAATTCCTAGATATGCTGGGCTCAAGAGCATCTGCTCAGCAAGAAGCTCTGCCCTATTCCAATTTGGACAGAATGGTGCCTCAGGCTGCCCAGATCACCTTGGCCCATGTGGGAGGTAGTTGTCTGGGTCCGTAATCTGCAGCAAGGGGGTGATGTAATGTTTAATGCTAAATTTGTTCCTGCAGATGACGTTTGAGAAACGGGTGTGGTGTTGAAGGAGATTTGCTTCCCTGGAATGTGGGGGTAACTAGGCTAGAACTGCCTAGGAGGAAGTTGGGGGTGAGGAGCATTGGCGAAAGTCACATTCACCTTGAAAACTTTATTAGGTGCAACCTGCTCTGGCTTGGGAAATATGTGTCTGGGGCATCGGAAGCTCCCAGGTACCCAGTTTGCAGCCTCCCCTTAGTTAATGACGCATTCCGACCTCCTGGGGTATAGCCGGCCTGGCACTAGAGTTCAGGTCTTTGTTGTGTTTCATATAAATGTTGACAACAGTTATAAATTCACCTAAGTAATTATCTAGACTCTCAAAGAATAAGGAAAGAAAAACAATTTTCGATTTAAACTGTTCTACCCTCAACCCCACTATAATTTTATATTTTAGTTCATTCTTTTCCTCATTTTATTATAATTGCTCATGAAGAACACATTTTCATTTGCCCTCTATGGTTTCTGTTGCTTATCCCTCATGGGGGCCTTGAATTTGGCAACCAACCCTGCATACAAGCGACTCCGTCTGGATGGAATGGCAGTGGTTTTATGTCACTTCTCACTGCAGTTGGGTCTTCAGTGCCACACACCTGGATGATGACAGCATTGTCAGAGAACTGCTGGCTTCACGGACTGAATGCTGCATCTTTAAATAGGGAATGAACATCAGGAACGGATGAAATTTTCCTAGTATAAGAAAATGAGAGAAATTAAACAGAAAACATACAGGCTAAAGAAGGTTGTTCCTGTGATGTGCAAATCGAAATGGGCATTGCTTTCTAGACCTTTCCACAAAGTGCTAGCCAGTCTTTTAAGTGGATTCTTGCCTGCTAAAAGGATAGTCACCATCATAGCCACTGGTGGTCATTCGCGGTCTGATCACAGGTCAGATAGTAAGACTATTAATGATAATTTTAATCTAGTATTTTTTAATGTATAGCAATTGCTGTCCTAAACTCCTTGCATTAATTGTCTCACTTAATTCTTACCAGGGCCCACCCTGTGTGGTAGGTACTAGTATTATTACATCCATTTTATAGAGGAGAAAACCGAGGCTCAGAAGATTTAAATAACTTGATGGATTCATAGCTAATACATTGCCCAGCTGGTGCTGGTACCGTCTTATCCTAGGACTCTGTAGTGGACCTGCTTAACCACTCAGGAGCACCAATGAACAGATGACACCAGGTTTATGTAGAGATGGTTTCTGTCTGCAAGTTGAGGTGTTCCACAGGCCAGATGAATTCCTTTCATTAATATTTGCACAAAAGATTGTTGCCTTTTATCTTAGGATGTGCATCACTAGGCCGGTGCTGGGCATACACCAAGTGCTCACTAAATATTTGCTAAGGTGGGACAGGGGCAGGCAGAAGAATGAGTACACAAAGGAATAAAATCCAAATTTGAGACTTCTCTGAGAATGACATGGAGTCAGGTTGCTTCTAGTTTAACAGGGAAAACTGCCTGAGGAGATGGTTAACTATGTGTCTGCATTAGCAGCTAAGTAAGACGAACTGGCTATTATTATTTGTTTCAAAATCCTTTAGCATCTGACTAGGTGATTGAGGCTCCTCAGAGAATAAGTGATAGAGAAATGTTATGTGCAGATTGCATTCTTTATTAATAGAAGACCCTCCAAAGGCAAACTCTTACCCATTCAATAATGTCAGTTTTTAAAAGGAAGCTCTGATGTAACAATGAATTGGGACACAGAGGAAGGTCATGGTAAAGCAGAATTATTGATTCAGACAGTTTGTAATAGATCATTTCTTTTATATTCAACAGCCATGGGCCCATTACTATATAGTTGTTGCTATATTCATATACCAGAAAAGAGATTATGAGACCTCCTGTAGTCTTTTTTACTCTCAGATATGTGATAACTGTTGTTCGTTTGTTTATTCTGGTCCTTCTAAACCATAAAGAGATACAGAAAGGACAATACAATAAAGACCTTACAAATATTCTCATTCTACAAGCAAGATCATTAACTCTAGTAACAAACAGTGGGCAACAGTGAGAACATCTCCGTAGCAAGTTCAAAATCTCACGCTTTCAAGCGTCTCCTTGATATGGCGGAATTTTGTTTTCATCACAAATACCCTGGTAAATGCTCTTTCAGCCTTTATATTAAATATTCCTGTCCTTTCTGTATCCTTAATGCCTAGTGAATCTGCCTCCTTTCCATTGTCTTTGTAAGTGTTCATTACTTCTCATTTAGATTATCATAGAAAGTTGATCTCTTCTTTGTAGTGTCTTTCACTTCAGTTCATTGTGGTCCAATTAATCTGCTCAAAGACCACCCCTCTGAAAAATTTTCAGTAGCTCCCCATCACCTACAGAATTCAGACCAAGCTTTCTAGCTCATCCTTTTAGATACTCTGCATTTGGCTTCTGACACACTTTCACATATCACCCTTCGTTTATGCATTGTCCAAACTGGTCTCCTTCTCTTAACTCCCATAATATTCAGGTCAAACTTCTCTGAAGGCACTTGTCTTATTCCTCCCTGCATTATAATTGTTTGTGTGAAATGTCAAACTCTTAGAATTCTGTAATCAGGAGGATATTTCCTGTCTTTCTTATTAAACTGTAAATTTCCAGAGGCAAGACTGTCTCCTTCATATCCATGTCCTTTGAATGTGCAGTGGAGTTCTTAGCACATGGCAGATGTTCCGTAGATGACTGTCACATGAATGAAATTAGCGTTTAACACCCACGGTTGCATATTAATCATTGAGGAATCTATAGTCCCAAAGCTGGAAACTGAGGCTCACTTGGTATACTTGTCTCTGCCTCTTTTCGTCCCTTGGTATGAGTGACCAAGGATTTCCTGTGAGACTTGCTGATATCAGGTTTATCTGATGAGACCAAAGAGAACATAAAACTAGTTGGGAAGGAAAGGGCGATGACAAAGAGATGACAGCAGCTACCCACTAATTGACTCTCTCATCTAATTTTTCACTTTCGTCTCTTTTCTATCCCCTTGTCTTCCTCCTGTTTTTCACAATTTTTGACCCATTGTGAGGACCATGAGTGTTGATAAAGTTTAGAAAGATAATATTAGTTTTCTTGCTCCATGGGAATTTTCTGATTCTGCCAGGTTATTACATCCACTGAGGAAATTTAAGTCTTGCTTTTCATTCCATAAAATGAAAGGCTGATAATGGATTATCTCTGAGTTCCCTACATCATCTGATTTTGTTGAAATCTAGTAAGAGACAGTACTAAAGACATTTTCCCCCTCATTTGGGCTGTTGAGTTCTTGAGTAGAACATTGATATTTTCTTTGCTATAGATAGCTTTATGGAGTGCATACAGAGCAGAAGCACATATTGCATCAGATAAAATCCATTCATGGTAAACCTTGAGAGGGTGGAAAGGATTTGAGTTGATTCATAGAAAACTCATAAGGATAAAGAAATTCTCTTTAATGAATAATAGGGTAATAAAATCTCCCTGTAAAATCTAGCAAAGTAGAGAAAAGAGTGGATATTACTGTGGTGGAACTTTCATGAACCAGAGGGGTAGTTAAATATAATAGTGCCTTTTTCTGGAAGCTGGTGTAGGTACATGCATCTCTGAATCCAAGGAAAAAGATTTTTCTTGTCCGTGCTCAAGCACCTGTTAAAAGACCAGTCAGTCAGCCGCTATCCCTGAATAGCTGATACAGATCCACCTCTGGTATCCTTAAAGCATTTCCTCTGACCGAAGATCACATCCTCAGCCTATCCAGGTTGACTTGAAGCCAACTACTCCCTGCCCAAACTAAAATAACTTATGAGCCAAGCCAAAGTATAAGACAATATGAATGAATCAGTAGAAAAGATGATGATGAGTTGAGGATCATCAAAGATGCCTTCACTGATGGTTCTCAGGGTCTCCTGCCCATGATGGGTAAACAGGGAGGGGAGAACAGACCTCCCAGGAGATATACATGGATCATAGGCAGTTCCCCGTGACTACCTATTGACACCCTCCTTCCAGGAATGAACTCACCAACTGACTTCAAAAGGAGCCCAGCCCACGCCTGCCATTGACCACAGTCTTGTCACCAACACTTTATGGTTAACTGAATCAAAAGCTTCCGACAGATCTAAAATTAGCCTGGCTAAACATATCATTAAGGAGTTAGGGAGGAGTGAATGACCTTTCTTCAGCCCTGTTCTTCCAGATCCAGTCAGCTGTGGGGGCTCACTTGAGTGCTAAATCAGGCTTTTAGGTTCTTGAAATAAATGACCCTTTAGATTGATTTTTTTTAATTGCCTGGAGGTGCGTATTTTTAGAAAGTTTGGAAGCGTTCTGTTCATCTATTTTGAATCATTTGAGTATAAAATGTGGCATTTTCACACTTTGGGATATTCAAGTCCCCTATTCCTTTTTTAAAGGCTCTAATATTTTTTTAAACCTTTCAAATTAGTTTATTTAAAGGCCAAATTTGATTTCTTCACAGTTTCTGAGGTAGGAATGTAACTTTACCAGCTTTGAAGGAAAAGAAAATCATGGTAGTTCATCGTACAGAAGTTATAAATATGCGTGAATACTATTCTAAGCATTATATTTCTGGTAGGGATTTAAAAACACATGGAGGAGAGTGGCAAAGGCAGGGTCTATGTTTCTATTCTTTTATACAAACCTTAATGGTAAATTAAAGAAAAAGATTTATTCTCTTTATCCTCGCTACTCAAGGACACTCTTATACCCCATTTCTTTCTAAGTTTCAAGCGTGAAAGACTCAGGGGAAGAAAATGTGGATGACATGATGCCATTTTTGAACTCTTGCTTGACATGAGCCAGACTGTTTCAATTTCTTTACTTTCCAGCCCAATTATTTTGAAATTCATTTCTCTTCTCACTAAGCCAGTATGTCCCTATGTATATATATTTCCAAGAACACCGGGTCTGTAGGATGTTAATAGATGTGACTTGGAAAAAGAGCTTTGGGTTAAATAGATTTCTTTATTGCTGGGCTTCATGCTCAGATTTCCTAGTGTGTGATGTGAATCTCCAGGAAGAAAATATAGTATGTAGTATTTCTCCTCCTCATGTGCCCTGGATTAATTAACTAACTCTCTCTGTTTTCCTGTCTTTCTATCTTTTGTCTGCCTGTCTGTCTCTTTTAAACCAAGTATCTAAGTGTTTTCAGGAGTACAATCTGGGACATAGAGGATGATATTTGTAATTTCAAAATTATCTCTTTTTAATTTGGGCATCATCTCCTTTTCCTGAGCAGTAATCGTCTAGAATGGCTACTGGTATGTCGCAGCTCTCTCGCCACCGGATGGTGGCCCTGGACAGTCACTTGTTATCTTCAAGCCTTCATTCCTTTATGTGTAAAATGAGCAGGCTTGGCCAGATGATCCTTTGGACCATTATAGTGTCTCCCTTCCCCAAATTCCTGCAAGCTAAACAGTCACAGGGCTCGAGCACTGTGTCTCTCACCCACAGCTGGTTGGACCAGGAGTAGGATAGTGTTCTCTGTTCAGGTTTGAGTGATGTACTTTTGGCTTATTATTTTTCAGATATTGCTAGAGTCATTAGTGGTCAGAGAATAAACCTAAGAAATATTAGGCTAAAGGAAACCCTTTAACAAAAGGCAGGGATCTGAAAATGGGAGTTTGCCTAGAAAGTGGCTCCTGAGCCAGGATTTTAATACATGTCTTATGGCACAGCTAAGGTCATTTTCATGGTTTTTAATTAAAGTCTGTGCTAATGCTGTAATTATAAACAGGTTCTGTCAAGTCAAGGAGCATTTGCCCTTCAGTCATTGTATTTCAAGGCACTGCCTGCCCACTTTTGAGGGCATTTTGAAAAATGTCTTTAGTTTGGAAATCTACTACAGAAAGATACAGCTTTATAGTTGAGTGGTCATAGTCTGTCTCAAACTCAGAGCCTGCTATAAACATTTGAGGAGCCCTGGACTAGAAGTAGAGCTCATGTTCTATTTAAGGATACTAGATTCACCCCTACTGGGCTCCATTGTCTTGGTTCGTGAAGTGAGATCCTGACTACACTGTCTCTGAAAAGTACATCTCCAAAGTCTTTTCCATTTTCCTCCTAATCTTAATGTTCTCACCCTAGAGCTTCACCCTCATCTTCCCAGCTAAGAGTTTGCAAGATATTGTAGTGGGTTAGGTGTTCGTGGCTGAGAGCTCCATCGCTCTCTGGGGGACCTGTTCCTGTTCTCTTGCAGCAGGACACTCTTGCATACACGCTGGAGAGTTTGATGGAATATATTACTCCTGCTGCAGGCATCATGTTCCGAATGGGGCAGTAACATTTTGGAGGCATAGCGTTTTGGAACTGTCTTCACTCATACTTCTGGAGCAGTTTCCTCTTTTTCCAAGCCTGTCTATCCTTAACAACAGTATACAGAAGCAAGGGTGAAGCCTCATTATTTACGCTCCATCCCCACCTTGGCTCAAACAAGCAGCACAGCATCAGAGTTGTGAATACAGCACCTGTCTGTACGTGGAGGAATTTGGGGCAAGATCCTTTTCCCAAGTAGAAATCATTGTGTGGCTGTCATGAATCTACAGTTTATTTTCGTTGAGGTCTTGCTTTGCCATACCGGTCCCTCTCACAGTCCCCTTTCATAAATCGGCTTGCCCTCTCCAAGTTCCTTCGGTGTAGACAGTAGATTGTGTGACCTGGCCCACCTTGGGTCCTCCAGCCACAAGTGATTGCAATAGGAGTAGGCCTGATCCTAGAAGAATCAGTGTGTCGGGTAGGCTGATCAATGATATTTTCTTTCTCAAAAAATTTGAACTGCAAGACGTAGATTAACCATGCTTGAAATTAGACAGAAAAACCGGGCAACGTTGGGCCAGCATACCCCTGTGGCCATAGCAGCCTGTGCTGGGTAGCTGTTGCACTCATTTGAAGGACGCGTGCTTCTCTCTACTCAGCTTCAGTTTCCACCCGTCCTCATCTGTGTGACCTCGTTCTCCTCCCATGCGTTCGAGTTTGCTCCTTATTTCAAAGCTTTATCTCAATTATTTTTGCCTAATCTTTTTATCACCCCCCCCATTTCTCTTTTTCTACAATTCGAGCTGAGGAATTCTTACAGGAATGACATACCTGTTGTTTTCTTTCCCATGCATATGAAAGTTTGTTTGTTTGCCTGTTAGTCCATGATGGAGGAACAGCTGGATGGAGAGAGCATTCATATGGCCTGACGCAAAATTCAGGCTGCATGATATTCATGAAATTCACCTTTGGGGGATGAATGGGGCTAGTTTAATCAGGGTTTTGTTTTGTTTTGTTTTTTTTCATAGACATTTTCCAAAACACCTGTAGAGACTAATGTGCAATCAAGTTGCTTTTTTGTATTGAATAATGATATTTGATGTAGAGGTTGAAGTAGTTTGGGAACTAAAAGGAATTCGGACTTTAAGGGTGTTTTTCACAGTCGTGTGGAACGTGGTATGGACCATCTCTGCCTGTTCTTTCCCAGTGGTGGTTTGGTTTTCTTCTGCAAATATCTGAATCACTTTAGGACTAAAGCCAGATGAGGAGGAAATTTAAGAGACAGAGAGGGAAGAGGTGGCTTCCTGCCTTTAGTCCCCAACAAGCAAGGATCTGTGGAAATAAGAAGGTAGCGAGACTGACTTTCTGATGATGCGCAGAGCCTGAGAGAAGGCATCTGTAGATAACCACAGGGACCGAACCAAGTGGGACTGAGATGGAAGCCCGGGGTGGGGCTTGGGAGAAGGTGACACAGTGTTGTCGTAGGGACCATGGCTCAGTGTCCTGGCTACAGTATTATGTCATGGATCTGGGACTATGTTTGGGTTTAGCAATTTTTTCCCCACCATGTTTCTCAGAAACTGTGGAAAGCAAATGCTCAGGCATATGGGCTGCTGTCAATGATAACAAATGTATGGTATATATATTTTTCTAAATTCCTGGAAACTGCATTACCACATGGCTAGATGTAAAATAGCCCCTCCCTTGTTTTAGATTGTTAAGTGGGTTTTAAAAGATGATGGTGATACATTTTCAAGAAATTAGAATTTTGGGGGAAATCTTGATGGTCTATCCTGTGGCAATTTCAGTGACATTTCACAACTCTTCTGTTGGTGTGGTACACCATTCAATCCTGCAATGCATTGGGTGTTTTAAATACCGTGAATTACAAACTTCGTGACTGAAAAGAAGCAGAAATGGTCAGAGGGCACTATATAAAAGTTGATTTCTTTTGTATGAACAATTTAAAATTTATGGAATCTTCTTCATTTGTTAAGAATAGTGAAAATGAAATAACATTCTAAATAAGGAGACAGTGTGACTTTATATACTAATACTACTCCCCAAATCACATAAGGTAGGCATTATTGATGCCTGTGTTTCACTGGTGATAGTCAAAGAGATTGATTGACTTGCTCTAAATGACACTGCTGATGGCAGAATCAGGATTCAAGCCAAAGTCTTCCCCTGCTGTTCTGCATAATTCCATACCTAGCCCCGTGGTGTTTTCTTGTCACAGTTTATTTTTGGTAAAAATTAACCTGCAACAGTAGACAAAACAAAGCAAAACACGTATCCAAGAGGTAAGGTACATTGGCTAACTCTTGTGCCCACCTTATATCCTCTTGCCCTACCTTAACTCTAACCATTACCATGGAAACCAGCTATACCATCTCTCTCTCTTTTCATGCCTCCAGGATTTTCTGACTTGACAGGGTAGGACACCTGCAGGAACCCACCAGGCCATTTTCAAGCATGCACAACTATGGAACTGAGGATTACCACCCATGGGCAACCCTTCACCAATGGAAGGTAGTAGCTGCTCAGTAAATACTCTTTTCCTGGGTCCTTCCTCCTACATACCTCTGTAGTGTACCTTGCATTTATTTTCCTTCCTTTCCTGTTTCACTCTTTCCAGCTCCCAACTGTTTCCTGGAAATCAACTCTGTAAATTAATGTCCCACATGCAGTCCTTTATCTCAGGCTTTGTTTTCTGGGGGAAACCCAAGCTAAGACAAAAAGTTTCCAAAAACACCAGCTTCAAGAGCGCTCACTAATTATAGTTGGCATTTGTTATTTCTATCACTAAGTAGTATTTACTCTTTCTTCTTATGATAGCCATAGCTTGAATTCCATTTTTTTCTAAGTCAATCTATGTGGCTTTGGTGTACCCGATTCTGTCTCTTGATTCCACATGTTCCAGGCCACACTCTAGTTTTGAAGGTGAACATGTGACCCAGTCAGATGCTCTGGGACCAGGACTCTTGCTCCTGTGCTGGGCACCTGAGGGGCTGAGAGGCCTGTGTTGCCAATGCCATCAATGGGACTTGAGACTGCAGAAGGCAGGACTAACTGCTGGGAAAAAAGCCATGTCCGGATCATATTATTTGAGTCCTGAATCCATCTATGCACCGAACCAGATATACCTCTAAACTTTTAGTTTGTGTAAGCCCATAATTGCCTTTTGGCCAAGCTACTCACTTACAGTGAAAATATCTCAACATTTTCCAGATCTTCAGGATTTCTAGGTTGAAGCCTTTTCCTGGACTGGTGGCCATCAGGGCACATCTCAGTTCCCATCACACAAGTACCCTCCCAACAACAGGATTAAGGAAACTGCTATGGGGAGATAGATTTTCTTCCCCATTGCCATCCATCCAATCAGACTAAAGTGTTCTGGGTGAAGTAATTTGTGGCACAGTTTCAGTCTTCCCTCCTAAAAGGACAGCAGATTCTCAATATCTTTGTTAATGAGCTCATGGAAGCTGTGGCTAATATGGAGTAATTTCTGCCTTGATGAAAGGGGTGGGTCAGATGTGTTGTGATGGCTTTGGTGTGACTCACTTCTTCTGGAGCCCTAGCGTCCTTTTTTATTTTCTAGAATTGCTGTTGTGGGGGAATGCTTTATACTAGGCCGTATTCTGAGCCAACACTAGGACGGTGCATTCAGAAGCATCGCTGGTGGTGGATTGGATAATCCAGGTTCTATCTGCTGCCATATTTTGCACCTCAGATTCCACTTTCTTGTTCGTATTTAAGCTTATTTTGCTTTTCCAAATTCATGGTCTTCTCACCTAATCAAAATCAGTGTTTTCTGCAAATCTGCAGCTTCCACGGAAAGCTAACTCAGATTTAAGGAGTTTTACCAGAAAGACCTTTTCCTTTTTATTGCCTTCCATCTCTATTTCCGCTTCTAGGTGTCAGTGCATTTATAACCTCCCTAAGGGTGTGATGCAGCTAAAGTTTCCTAGACAGAGAAGGAAGAGCTACATACTAGTCTGAAGACGCCCCAAGCTATTGAACATCTCAGAGGGAACTGCCTAAACCCTAGAGCTTGTTTGCTTTCTAAACTGCCTCTCACTCCGCATCAAAGTATCTCTGCCTCCTTACAGGATCAATAAATCCATAAGCTCATCTCGTCTATTAACCATTCTCAAAGTCTTTTCTCCACAGCTGAACAATTTTTTGTAGTATTCTTAGTTCTCTGAGGTGTAGAAAGCTCGAGAAGAGGTGCCCAGATTCACTCTGGGACAAATATATGGGCCTAGGGCAGATGTGCAGACAGACGTCCTGAACTGCAAGGAGATGGCAGACTAAAGAGAAGTTCCATTCCTCATAGTAGGCTCCCTGAACAATGCCTTCTTCCTGGGGACCAGATCTACCGGTATCCATCTAATCATGTTCTCACTGTCTTCTATCTTCTGAAGATAATGCTCTCTTTTGAGAAAGACCTCTTTATCTCTGGCATCAGGGTTTCTCTTCTATTTGCCAAGGGGCCTCGTGGCTCAGTCTTAATTACTAAGCGTGCTTACGTGTTCTTTTGAGCTATTGTTATTTTTGCTTCTAGGTATGTTGTAGCTAGTTATGTATTTCTTAAAGTAAAGCTCTAGATATAATTACTCTGCTATTGCCTGTTGGTGTACTTCAGTAATCTACTTTTTGGCTGAGACAGTGGAGTCCCACCAAGAAAAAAAAAAAGGCAACTGAGCAACAGAGGAAGGAGGAAGGCATTTCTGTTTCTACTGATGGCCTTGAACTGACTTGGTGCTTCTGTTGGCTTCTCTCAGGCCACCGACTGAGGGCCTCAAGCAGAATCCTGTCTATTTAGGACTGCCTTGAGGGCCCCACATAGGACCTGTGAAGATTGCTTACACCTCCTACTTTATGTGAACAAATAGAATTTCTCAATTATTATGGGAAAACACACTTTACCGCCACCATCAGGCATCCCTCTGGCATTTAAGGTTTATAAATCAAAGCTCTGGGGATTGCACATCGGACCTCAGAGCAAGCAAGCTGTCTCACCACGGCTAGTTAAAAGGATGTCTGAGACATCCTGTTGCATACGTTCAGTGTTCATCACCAAGTCCTTTAATAGGCTCCTCTTGGTTCTTACGTTGTAAAGACTTTACAGCTGACCATTAGATGGTAGCGAGCACCTGCCCCGTGCAAGGCATTGCATTTGGCACTGCAAGCCAACAGAGAGAAGGCTAAGAAAGGGTTTTTGCCTTCGGTGCATTTACAATCTTGACTGGGAAGCCAGGGCACAAAAACAGACCAAATTTAACAATGATATAAGTGTTTCGAAGGAACACAAGCCTGCAGTCCCAGAGATGTTACAGGGCAGCTTGTGATTACTAACTAGGTTTACTCTATATAATTAACTTTTTCTATGAAAAATAACTGTGTCTGTTGTTTTACATAACCTTAATATTCACCACCCAAAGATAGATATTGATTTTATTTCTGATGATGCATACCCCGTGATTTATTTTGCGGCCAAAACATAGAAACAGAGATGTTTTTATTTTGTTTACCAAAACTAACAGTTGGTGAATCGAGATTGGATATTTTTATGGCCCAGGAAAAGTTCCGAGCCACTGAGACTACAGTGTTACATATCTTTAAAAGTTTCTGGAGTCAGATGAGACAATGTTCACATCTAAGACTTGACATTTAAGTCTTGACTGTTTGTGAGCTTTGTGACCTCAGGCAATTTACTTAATCTCTCTAATGTTCTGTTTACTCACTGGTAAAGTAGAGATGATAATATCTCTCACAGGGATTTTGAGGAGATAAATGATTTAATGCATATAATGCACCTAGTGTAATATGTGAAACCAGTAGACACCCCCTAATGATAGATTTAGTATTTATGTAACACTATACATCTGAATTGCCTCTAATCAGGTCATTTTGAATCTTTACATGATCAGGAATTGTGGCATATGTTGAGGCTCAGGGTAAGTTATGCTAGGCTGTATTTCGACTAGAGGTCATACTGTTTTAAGTGCCAGGCATATAACAGTAAGAATTTAAGAAGATGCTATTGGTCTGAATAAATTTTTAAAAATCTAGAATTTGTTTTTACCAATTGGTAATTGGTAATTCATAATTGGCAAAAAATTTTCTATAATTATTTTTTACAAACGAGATTCATAATGTCTTCTAAGATGAAAACTATAATATAATTGATACTACTAACACTTTCAGTAGGAACTGTGGTTTGGTCACAGAAAAACTTAACTACATCATTATAGGGAGGTAACACACAAAAGCTTTTAATGGTTTAAACTCCTGGTTGTCAGGGTCAAAGGCATTTACATTACACAACATAGACAATTTTGTATAAGGAAGTTGTGGGAATACTGTTATTATGAATTATGCCCCCCCACAAATTCATATGTCAAAGTTCTTACCCCTAGTCACTCAGAATGTGACTGTATTTGGGGATAGGGTTTTTAAAAGCAGGTAATTAAGGTAAAATGAGGTCCTTAGGGTGGGCCCTAATTCAACATGACTGGTGTCTTTATGAGAAGAAGGAGCTAGGACAGAGACAGGTACAGAGAGAAGATGATTTGAAAACAGATGGAGAAGAGACAGTTACCTGCAAGCCTCAGAAGAAACCAACCCTGCCAATACCTTGATCTCAGACATTTGGCCTCCAGAATAGGGAGAAAATAATTTTCTGTTGTTTTATCTTCCCAGTCTGTGGTACCTTATTATGGCAGCCCAGCTAAACAAATACAGATGCCAAGGTAGTCTTAAAGAGTTGGGAGCTTATAACTTGGAGCCAATATCATTCTATTAAGATCTGGCCACTATTTTCCTCAAAAGAAGAAAAATGAAAAAGAGCTTGGGAGCTTGGGAACCTGGGACCCCCTGAACCAGTGATGTGCTGCTGGGCCACACCTCAAATGTGATAATAAATACAGCAGCCTAAGAGAAGAATTCCAAGTGGATTTTAACTGAAGTCATTTTAGATGTGTGAAGAATCAGCTCGACTAGCCAAGGGAGTGAGAATTTGCCATTAAAGTAAGGATCGAAGCCCTTACCATTCAAAATTTGGCATGTAAACAACAGTGATTAAGTTCTTAAAGTGATTAGCTAGGAAGATCTGACTTCTAACCTACACTCTAACATTACAAATCATGTGGTTTTAGCAAAGTTATTTAATTTTTCCTAGCCTCTATTTACTCACGTGTAAGAGTGGGGTACTTCATACGGTTACCATAAGGATGAAGTGAGTTGATAGTGAGTTATTGGGTAAATGTACAGCCAATATATAGCTGTTATTATTATTCGTGTTCATATTAAAACACAAAGTTGTTTAAACAGCAACTTGCTGATGAGGGATAAATACATGTTTTTGCAGGCAAACGCTGTGGAAGAACTCACATTCACCCGCACTGGTTTACACAAAGGATACCAGATGCGTGGATGTAACGTGACATTCAATCCCAGTTAGTGCTGCGGTGGCTGATGTGGAGACCCCTAGTGGTTCTATCTTGATGAACTACTTTCCAGTGAAATATTCTCATTGGGTAAAAAGTCTGTTCACTAAGTGGGTAGGAATACTTCTTTGGGCCAGGGTGGGCTGTGGTTAATCACTGTGTTCTTTATTGATTCTTTTGAACTGTGGGTGGTTTTCTCTTCTAGCTATCTATATATGCTAGAGGAAGTAGGATATGGTTAGTGACTTATTTTTAGATCTCATACAACTCTTAACTTTGCCTCTGTTATTATAATTCCAGACACAATAATTTCCTTAGTTACCATTGCCTCACTAGCTTCCTTGTACATTTTGTGGTAAACCAGTTGATCATTGAGGCCGAGGAAAATGGAGCCTGCAAAGCTAAAGGCTGAGAAATATACATCTTTCCCAAACCTTAAAGAGGAGCAGTGACTCAGACCTGGGTGAGCATAGCGTTCATACCCAGGGCCTCTTAAAATAGGAATGTTTTTCCCTTGAAGCTGTAGGGATTATGCTGTGGGCCTGGGAGTTCCTGAAATGAGTGCCTCCTGGACTTCCCCAGGTCAGAGCGTGGGCCCCTGCACCTTCCTGGAGGAGGGTGGGGCCTCTGAATCCCCATGGACACTCTTCCTGCCACCTGCCAGAGTTGAGCTCACCAGAAAGGAGAGGAGGACAGATCCTGGGGGAGGCGGAGAGACGAAAGCAGGGTTCCCAGCAACAAAGCACCACAGAGATGGAGACGCTTTTGGCAACTCCAGGGGAATTGATTTGAGTAGGGGAAAATGTCCTTTCAGTATCTCCAGGTGTGGTGCGCAAGTCACCTTTCACAA
This sequence comes from Eonycteris spelaea, assembly GCA_003508835.1. Taxonomy (NCBI): domain Eukaryota; kingdom Metazoa; phylum Chordata; class Mammalia; order Chiroptera; family Pteropodidae; genus Eonycteris; species Eonycteris spelaea. The sequence goes on along the minus strand of PUFA01000011.1, from coordinate 14,803,373 downwards.
ACCCATCAAATCCTTTCTGAGGCAGATCTTGCCTGGAATGTTCTGTAACATTCTCCAGAATATTGTCTGAAGTGCCTAAAATCGTAAATAATTTTCCTTCCTTCCAGAGTGGAAGGCATTATAGAACTCCTTTAGTGGAAATGCTCACGAAAATTATTCGTGGGGAGAAGAAACCTGGAAAGCAATTATGCCAAAGGGGACCTGGGGTGATAGTGGACAGCCACCGAGCAGCCAGACTGCAATGAGAGAAGGTGGCATGAAAGGCCAGACCTATTTTGGGACATGAATCCAGAGTCATAGGGTAACAGAGAGCAGAGGTGACAGCTGGTCTCTGATCCTCAGTGAACAAGCATCTGGAATATCACTTCGATTTGGTAAAGCTCAGTTTGGGGCATAGAACCTTAGGAAGTATGGAGAAGGGCAAGGAGGAGTTCAGAGGTGAGGGAGACTTAGGGAATCTGATTGAAGGAAAGAGTAAAGAAACTAAATATGGGTAGTAAGTGGGTAGATGGAAATAGTACTAACTCCTGACACCCTAGAAGGCAAGAATTATTTATAATAGGAGGTGATATAATTAGAAGATAAGAAATGGGAATTGAAAGACTGAATAGCACAAGGAAATGCTCTGGCCAATTATATTAGCTTATAAAACAGGACCGCCATTTCCTAAGGAAATCCAGTATGTGTGTGTATGTGTACCCCATTACTTGAAATATTTTAAAGTAGATTTTCAGTCCAATGGTACTATAAACTTCTCTGGATTAGAGACCATTGTAGCCCAAGAACAGAGTCCTGTGAAAATATTTTATAATTTTATTGTTTGATCAAAGTGAATGATACTGGTAATCAGCTGACCTCTCAACTTAGCAACAAGTGTCTGTGTGCAGCTTCTAGAATCAGAGACTTAACAAATTAACCCCAAAGTGCTCTTTAAAATGTAGGTTCCTTTCAAAAGGTTTTGATTTGATTCTTACAGTCCATTCTGTGATAAGAAAAGGAATTCTCCCAAGGCTGGGAAGTAGAGGGCTTATACCTCATGTGGAAGAAGCCCAATACTTCCATGGTGGGTGCAAAGAGGCCCAGAGAGTGAAGTAGAAGGCAAGGGACCACACTTGGTAAAAACCCTTCAATTACTTTGCTACACAAATCCTAGAAGATGCTGTGGCAGGTACAGTTTCTGGTCCAGTACTGGGGATCTGCTTAAGTGTTTGGAAATCCATGGAAGATGGTACTCTATATAAGCAAGGATTTTGATTTAACTGAAACAAGCCTTCCTTTTCTTAAATTCCAATTTCAAAAATGAGAGTTTGCTACTAGGTATAGAGGACAGCTGGGAGAAAGCCTCTGGACTTGGATCCGTGCAAGCCTCCTCAGACAGCAGGGGCCTATGCGGGGCCAGACATTTTTGCTGTCTATATTTATTTATAAATAAGTCCTACCTCCCAGGTGCTGGAAAGCTAATCCAGGCTGACAGATTTCCTTACTTGACTGCCTTGGCTTTCAGTGGCCTGTGTCACTGCTATTAATAGTAAACTCTATATTCTTAAAGAGCTTGTCTGTCTGCTCTGCCAGTCCTGGGGCAGACCTTGGTAAGAAAGATCAAGTTGGGGTTAGGCTGGGGAAGACAGAAGCAATTAAGTAGAGGGGACAAGGAGGGACTGAAAGAAGAAAAGCCAGGAATTTCTTGAGGGATATTAACCTTAAGCTGACTTTGAAACTTTCTTTGATACATTCTTCTAGCAATTGGTTTTAGGGTCTACATAATACAAGAATTAAAGGGCTCAACAGGACCCATGGATAGATGGAAAGTGATTCCAATTACCAGATTAGCTGGCTTCTTTGAGAATGGGACTCAAGAGATGATTTTGTTGAGTGAGCTTTTCTGGCTCCTTTTCTTAAGCAAATATAAACATAGTCCTTTTAAAACAGAGCAGTGTGTATCTTTTTTGCTGGCCTCTTTCTTGGGGTTTCAAAGTGCATTGCATATTTTGGGAGAAATTCCAGTTAATTTTGCTGCTTTTGTGTCTTGCTTATTTATCCTTGTCGCCCTAGATCTCAAGCAAAGTCTGTGCAGTGCCCCTGAACACTTTAGAAGCAAATCTTTATTAATGAAACTCTGGGGAAATAGAATTTATGCTTAACTCCTAGTTAAACATAAAACCCCTTTTGCTTTAATCCTTACTGTTGAAATCCATTCTAAAATGTTTACATTTGCTTTTATGTCTGTGCACAGTACATGGACATGATCTAATCTCAACTCTGATGATTCAGCATCTTGTAGCCCCTCAGTTCTAACAGTTTTATGGCAGGGTTAGAGGGTATAGAAGATTGGAGTGGTTCTAAGCCTTGGCTGAAAAGTCTCCTTTATCTAATCGTGTTTTGAGTCCTGGGGCAGACTGGCATTCCTGGTTCAGCTCCAAATACTTGCAGACTTTAACCCCAAACATTGCCACTTCTCTAGCAGATTCAGAATGAATCCTTTGCTTCATGTTATCTCCCCCTGAGAATTGCAAAGCTCTGATAATGAAGACTGGGGGAAGAGCTGTGTCTACAAACAAGACAACCGGCACAGGAACTGTTCGCCTGAGCATGGCTGGATGCTTCCTCATTGTGAGGCCTGAGGCGGCCTGCTCCCTAGTTTCCCTTTTGACAGGCTTGAGACCTGGGTGGGCCCTTGAAGCACATGGAGCTCCCAGCTTTTCCCCCAACACGAACAGCTGAGAAAATGTAAATGTATTCACTTACGTGGGGTAGAGAGTCACGCCACAGTCTGTCTTGGTGTTCCCTTTAAGTTCAAGGAAAAGTGCCAGGTTGGAAGGCAGAAATAGCCCATCCAAAGACATTTTAAAAAATCTCCCCTCTCTCCCCATTTTTTATCCTGGTTGCCAGAGTAATGTCATTGTGGATCCCATGGGAAGGACAAGAGGTGGTAGTAGGTCAAGATTCTTATTTGCCTTGGCTTTTCTTGCTTCTTCTGACAGGAGGAAAGAACTCACTGCATGTAAACTTCTGCACAATCTCTTTCAGCTACAGGACTTACCACATTTATGGAGTAAATGGCCAAATAAATTAGAGCTGGGTCAAGGACAAGAGGACTTAGCCAAGGGAGCCCTGTAGTTCCTTGCTTGTCATGAATGATGTATAGAATGAGGTAATGCAACCAAAATTAAGTGAGAGATGTACAGTCACTTTCCACACAGCTGGGAGTAAAGCTTTTTGATGACTATGTGATTTTTAAAAATGTCCTAGAGCATCAGAAGGCCTGAGTTTTAGACTCACATTACCTTGCAACCTTATGTCACAGGTAAGACTGGCCTTCAAGGGGGGATGCCAAAGGTACTTTGACACTGAGAGGTTTACAAAAGCCTTTCCTCCAATCGTTCCTCCCTCCCCATTTGTGGTCTTAGCTTTCAGCCTAGAGAATCAGCACACATGCACACTTGCTATTGGAAACTTGGGGGATGGGAAAGTGTGGTTAAGAGAGGATAAGAAATGAAAATCTGAAATGGGGCAGTATGTCCAGAGGGATCTAATTGACTAAAGCAGCGTTTACAAAAAGAGCAACCTCTATGATTCAATGAGAAACAGGACTTTTACCTGCCTTGAGCTTTCCTTCAATTACAGCTATATTTCTAATGTATCCTGGGTAACCCTTCCGGGCTCATAGGCTCTCCTGAAGAAGGGATTCAGGGAGACCTGGGTTTACTCTGGACCCCATCTGCAAACCGAGAGAGAGAGTGTCAGCCACACAGTGGTTTTACGGCTTGATGTCCGTGGCTAACAGATAGCAATTTTCTCCTTCTTTCTATTTTCACCCTTTTTTTTCTTTTCCTGTTGACTTTCCTCATTAATATGCTAGTAGATGTTTACCTTACAGATGATAAAGTTGTTGCTTCTAAAGTGGACTATAGGCCTGCTCTTTTTGGAAAATGCTTTAGCCAGTTAGTTTCCTTTGGAGAAAAATATTCTCAGGATTACTGGAGAGAGAGAAGGGAAAAAAACAGTACTTAGGGTATCATTTTGGGTGCATATGATTGTTGAGAAAGGAGTAAGTAAGAGGATATCCACCATGGGTAAAAATGGACCAAGTTTCTTATAATCTGCTTGTTTTCTACAGTATTTTGAGCATTAGCAAGATACTTCTTGAAAGACAAGAAAAAAATGCCTTTTGTAGACCTGTGCCTATTTGACATTTGATTTTATTCTGCTTACATTATCGGGGAAACCCCCAAGCTAAGGAGTTTTTATAAAAAGAGCTAATGACTGAGGTTCCTGGCAGAAGCAAACACAAAACTGGTATGTGGGATGAACTCTTAAATCTGAGTCTCCCAGGACTTTCACAGACAAATACCTGCTCAGCGTGAGCTCATGACACATAGTTGCAAAATACACAGGAAAACAATCTACCATAAATGTGCATTAGTAGACATAAAAAAAAAAAGTACATTAGAAATTAGATAGTTTCCAGTAATTTAAGCTGGTAATGTCATTGGATAAAAGCTATGACAATAATGTTTTAAATGATTAAGGATATATAATGAGGATGTGAAATCTAAAAAAAGAGTAAGCTATTACAAAAACAATTTTTAAAAAAGGAAGGGCAGATTTTAAAAGAATTTACTAGAACTTCTAGAAGGGAATATAATTGGAAGCAATTGAAATGAGAATTAGTGAATTGGAAAGTAGATCTAATAAAATTATCCAGAAACTAGCCCTGAGAGATTAAGTGATGGGAAATATATAAGTCTGGTGAAAATGCATTTAGAATAGAATTAAAAGGTTTATATATATTAATTAGCATTCCCAAGAAAAGAATAAAGAGAGTAAGGGAAAGGCAGTACTTGAAGAGATAATGATTAAGAGTTTCCCAGAGTTAAAAGTAGACCTAAGACCTAATATTTGACGAGCACAACGAATTCCAAACAGATTAAGTAAAAAGAAATACAACTAGACTTACTGAAATGAAATCTCATAACTCAAAGACAAAGAGGAAATCTTAGAAACAATAAAAAAGAAACAGCTTATTACTTATGAGAACTGACAATGGAGTTTTCAATAGCAAAAAGAAGAATATTTTCAATGTGCCAAGAAAAAATTTTATTACACCTTCACTCTTGAATGATAATTTGGCTGAACATAGAATTTTTCATTAACATATTAGACCCAGAAATTAGAAGTGAGATACAAAGAGGAATGATGAACACATAAATTGGTAAGCATGGGATAAATCTAAATTAGTAGCGACTCTATAAAATAACAGTGCCAGCAATGGTATGATTTAGAGGTGAAAAGACAAGGGAAATTAAAAGCCTACAAAAGTAATATGCAAGACAGGAAGGCACCGACTGGATTTAAAGTGTTCTAAGTTCCTGTACTGTTATGGAGAAAGAGAGAGAAATTGATTAAACTTTTAAAGGTAAGTATGCATATTAGAACTTTACAAGTAACCACTAAAAAAAAAAAAAAAAAAAGGAAATTAATATGCAACTTCTAAACCAGAAGAGAATGGGCAAGGAATACAAATAGGAGAATAGGAGATAAATGTGCCTTTGGGTAAATAGGAAACAAAATAAGACAATAGTAATACATTCAAATATGCCCATAATCCAATAAATGTAAATGGATTAAACCCTCCTGTTAAAAGATCAAGATTATCATATTGGATTGAAAATAAAAACAAAGCAAAACAAAACAAAAACCAGAGACATATCTAAAAGCTTCAAAGTTAAAAATAAAAGGATGGCAACAGATACACCAGACAAATTTTAACTAAAAGAAAGTTTAGGTAGCTAAATTGATATATACAAAGTCATGTTTACCATTAGAGGTAAAGATCGTTAAACAAGGCTAAAAGAAACAGTATGCTAGGAAGATCCAAATTCCTTTCAAGGACTCAAGGACCATTTAAAAAACTAACCATAAATGATTATAAAGAATGTCTTAATGAATATAGTAAATACTAAAAAAGCGTGTATACACCAAGTTCTCTGACTACAACGGAATTAAATGAGAGAACAATAAGTAAACATTTTTTTAAAAAGAACAATGTTTTTGGAAATTGAAAACTTTTAAAATAAGTCGTAGGTCAAATAGTAAATAATGATGGAAACAAATATTTATAATCAAACAATAATTAAAATGTCATAGATAATAGTAGGTGTAGGAACTAATAGCTACTTAGAGTGTAATTGACAGCCTTATCTACTTTCATCAGAAGTGAAGAAAATCAGGACTTAATGAATTAGGAATATATTAAAAGAACAGATAACTGAAAGAATTAAAAGGAAGGAAAATGTGAGGCTGAGAACAAAATCTAATAAAATCAAAAGCTGAAAACTAGAAGATTCACCAGAATCTAAGAACTGACTTTCTTATGCTTCTTTATGCATTCTGTCCCTAGGAAGGTAGGATGATTTACCTAATCGGTAAATTTGAGAGGACTAAACTGAGCTTACTCAATTCAGCTCTGCTCCCCACCACCTTATTTTCTTTCTTTCTTTTTTCTCCAGAGCAAACCTTTCTGGAGTCAGAATAAGTATTCCTCTGCCCTTTCATTCCATAGATCTGACCAGGCAGCCCTTTTGGGGGATTTTAGTTAGTCTGTCCATCAGTCAGTCAGTTAGTCAAATTCTGGCTCCCATAATAAGCTACTATCGCCAACCTAGCCTTCATTAGTATAAATATATTATACTATATTTGATTTACCTTTATTTATTTTTTCAATTTGTTCATAATTTGGGCAGGAAAAAGGGAAAGCACAATAAATCCTTTTATAATGGATAAGGAAACATTGATGATATATAGGAAATATTTAAAAATAAAAAAAAGTATACTATGGCTAACCAAATATCAATAAATGTAAAAACTTTGAAGAAGTAGTCTATCTCATAGAAAAATATACATTTTCCAAAATTGACTCAAGAAGAAACAGAAAATTATAATCATTTAACAAGATTCAATCATTTGTAAAGATCTACACATATAATGTGTATACACACGCACATTTCAAACTCTGAATTTATAGGTGGATTCTATCAAACATACAGTCTTAAATAGATGTTCCAGGTGATAAAAAGAGTGAAAGCGCTCCATCCAACCATTTTATGAAATTTGTATAACTTTGATAGAAAATCAGATATACTTGACTAAAAACAGAAAACGTCAAGATGAAAAAGGATGTCTATGGCCTTGCCACCCTGAACATGCCCACTCTCTTTCTGATCTTGGAAGCTAAGCAGGGTTGGGCCTGGTTAGTACTTGGATGGGTGGCCACCCAGGAATACCAGGTGCTGTAGGCATTTAAAAAAAAAAAAAAAAAAAGAAAAAGGAAATTTGTAGATCAATAATCTCTAATAAACATAGGACCAAAAATCAAAATATTTGCAAATCAGAATCCGGCTGTATCTTTGAGTTTTATACATATGCATTTTTGTGCATGTGCACAAGAGTGTGTGTGTGAGTGAGAGAGTGAACCAAGTGCGGTTCAGAAGCTATGTAAAGATGGCTAAACAAATAACCCCTTTTCTAATTAGCGTATTAACTAATTCAAGAAGAAATATAATCATTGAAATTGAAGCAGAAAGAACTCATGAACAATTCAAAATAATTCAAAAAAATTCTTAGTGAAATGGAAAAGAGGGGAATATTTGATAAAGAATATTACTAAAATATTGGAGAGAATGTTATAGTATGGTATTCACTTCAAGGAGGAATAAGACAAAAATGCCTGTCATCTCAGCATCTATTTATGAATGTACTAGAAGTTCTAGTCAGTGATGTTAGATAAGAAAGAAATAGAAGTATAAGGATTAGAAAAGAACAAAAACTGTCTTGGTTTTTAGACATTTTATTTGTAGATCCAAGAAAAGCTATCACATAATTCAGTAATGAAGTTGTTGGATAAAAGATTGTAGGTTGGGGTCCAGAGAAGCTTCAAAGTGGAGATTAGCATGTAGAGAGTATATTAGGTTGTGCTCTTGATATCAACGCTTGTGGAAGCAGGGCCGAGCTGGGATGCAGTCCTCAAAGAGGCCCGGACAACCCTATGGAAAGATCTGAAGCTGGCAGGTCCCTTTGGAATTGTCCCAAATTTGGGTGACGAGGCCAGGCATTTCTATCCCAAAGATGACCATTTACTGGGTGTGAGATGGCCTAGGGAGCGGCGTGACTTTGGGCTCGGCAGCTCTTTTCTGCCAAGACACTTCTTTAAGAGGGCTGGTAGATGAGATCTACCTGATGGTATTTCCTGCATCTGAGGGGGGTAAGTTCTCAGTTCTGAAGGGGGATCTGGGAGGCACTGGGATCTATTCATTTGGCTAGCTCTGGGAGCCATTCCTTCAGGATTCCAGTGGGAATCTTCTTTGGAAGAGACTTAGAAGAGGAAGATGAGTGGGATAGACTGTAGCTCTCGTTGCAGCTGGTCTTAGGGCCATAAATGATACTTGTTAATTCCCGCTTTATTATGCATTCTAACCCCCATTCCCCACTCCTGCCGTAGCAGTCCCTCTGATAGTCTCAGTGGCCGACCTGGTGGGTGACCCAGATCCTTCTTGCTGAGAGGTCTGATATCCTGGTCACTGGTGCCCTTCTTAGGCCAGGGTTGCTGCAACTGCCCAACTACCATCAAAATTGGGCAAGATAGTATCAAGAGGCACCCAGGTGCGTCACTTAAATGCCAAATGTGTTCTTCCTTGCCTGTGCTGTGAAACAGCGACTTACCTTCTCCTGATAGTCAGTGTTAATACCCCAGCTGCTCTGAACCTGCTACTCATTACGATAATTACATCTCCTTGGCTTCCAAAAGTTAAGTGCGTCCAGCTGGCCTCTCTTATTTAAGGGTCCTCATATCCCCATTACCCTTGGTGAGCGCAGTTCTGTAAGGGGCTCTGCTCCTGTAACCCCTAGCCTACAGAGGGGACCCAGCACTGAACGTAGGGAAGCGGTGCCCCTCTCACCAGCACATTCTTTATTGCTTTGGGTGCTCCTAGGGGGCATTGTCATCCTGTGGATTTTGCAGTCTTACACGGTATCTTACATGGTAAGTCCATTTTCCCGTGCCGGTTCACCTGAGTCTTTGAATTATTCTACATTTTGCTTTGGTGATTCAGCCATTTGTATCTTCACTTATTGTGGGCTGGGGTCAAACTTTTTTTAATAAAGGGCCAAAGAGTAAGTATTTTAGGCTTTGTGGGCTACAAACAGCCTTGTTTGCATATCTTTTTTTTATAGTACTTTAAAAATGGGGAAAAACCCCCAAACATTCTTAGCTTGCAGGCTGTACAAAAATAAGGCATAGGCTAGATGTGGCCAGCGGCCTGTAGCTTGCAAATCCCTGGGTGTTCGCTTTTATGCTTCTGGGAGCCGTCCTACCAAGGTGCTTGCACAGTCTCTCAAGGTCCTTAACAGGACCCACATTGAATCCCATGTTCCGCCACAGTACCCTGAGTTAATAAACCTTCACTTCTTTAACTTTATATTCTGCCTCCTGTGAACCAGCATCCTCAGAATCCAGCCCAGTACACACGCTCCTGGCTCCTGCTGGGACGTACTCTCTAGGTCCTGCAGCTGCTTTTATCACATTCTTTCCTTCTCTGTCAGGCTCAGGACATGCCAACTGGGTTAACCTTAGTTACTGTGCTGGTTGTAAGGAGGGGAGGCGGAGGTGGACCTTGAGGGGGAATGAGTATTGCCTTGTAGGAGAGAGGCCTCTTTAATATCTGCAAACGAGAGGGAAAGAACTAGGCCTCAGCAGGGAGAGGTTTCTGCAAGCTCAGAGGGTTCCAGGGAATGTGGAGATTAGTTTCAGGTGTATCAACCCAGGTGTCTCTATTCCTGTGAGTGGGTCCATTCTTTCCTAGCCAGGGCTCTGAATTCACGTAGCTGGCCTGTATGAACTGAGAGCTTCATCTGCACTGGAGCCTTCTGCTCCTCTTAGGTTAGGTCTTGGGCCTGGTCTGTAGCTTTCCTTCTTCACTTCCCTCAGACTGCAAAGTGTGAGAGCCACTTGATGTGATACTATGAAGACCCTTTGGCTTTCACACGGATTTTTTAATTGATAATTCATTTCTATTAGTTTTTCAATATGTTTTTCAAAGGATTTATACATCTTAACTGTACTCACCCAGTTTCACTGTTCCTATAGTTATTTGCCCTGTAGTTTTCAAAAGTCTGGTCAATCTCTTGTGCACTTTCACCAAAATGCCCTCAAGCACGCAGGGAGGTGTTAACAGTTTCCTCTCAACCTTGTGCCAGTGATGGGTCCTCATTGCCACTCAGGCACAGGATGACCCAACTCCAAAATTCCCTTTTAGCATCTGCTTTCCTAGACTATTTCAGGTTGGGTTCTCCAGGAAGCCAGCTTTGAGATAGATACACATGAAAAAGCATGCTCTTGAGGTCAATACCTTTAGACAGGACAGGAAAAAAGCAGGACTGGACAGAGGAGAAGATGGGCTGGGATGGCCCTTCAGAGTTGTCCCAAGTTGGCATGAGGAGAATGAGTCTTTATGTCCTGTCAATCAACCTTTGCATGTAGGATTATCCAGGAAAGGCATGGGACCTTAGGTAAGGCACTTCCTCAAGAGGACCACCAACTGGGAGCTGTTTGCCAGTAGCATATCCCACTGCTGGGCAAATAAGCCCTTCAGTCTAAATGGAGATCAGAGGGGTACATGACAGCATTCACTACAAAGGTCCCTATGCATTGGCCAGAAAGATGGAAAATCCTCAGAGTTAGAAAGCATAATTTAAGTAACAAAACCTTTTAAAAAAGTAACAAAAATTCTAAAGTGTCTGGGAATAAATCTAAGAAATGTTCAAGCTGTCTTGAGGAAAAAAAATTAAAACTATTGGGAGATGTTAAGTAGACTTAAATAAATAGATATGTCTATGGATGGCAAAATTTAATATTATAAAATATTAATGCTCTGTAAATTAATATAAAATTCAAAACCTCAGTAGTTTCTTTAATTTGACAACTTTATCCTAAAATTTATAAAGAAAAACAAATGGACAAGAATAGCCAAAACAAGTTTAAAAGCAGAACAAGGCAGGAGAACTTACCCTACTGTATATCAAGATTTATTAAGAACTAAAATAATCAAAATAGAAAAGTATGCCAAAGGAATACATAAATAGGCTAGTGCAATCTAAGAGAGATTTGACCCTTGTTTGAATAATACTTAATGTATGATAGCAATAGCATTGTAAATTATTGGGACAACAGTAGCTTTTGAAAAATACATAGTACGGAGTCATTTGATTATTTCTATGGAAAAAAAATTATATCCCTATCTCATTCTATGTATACAAGTTTGATTCTAAGTAGATCCGATATGTATAAATCATACAACTTTTAAAACATTTACAAAAAAATATACAGAAATATCTTTATAACTTTGAGGTAGGGAAAGATTTTATTTTTTGATTTGTAAGAATTTATTTTATACCAAGTCCTGACATTAGTAATGCCACCTAACCTTTTTAAAAAAATTACATTGAGGTGATATTGGTTAACAAAATTATATAGGTTTTAAGATTTCTTAAGGCATGAAAATCACATTTAAAAGAAAATATTGGTAACTCTTGACTCGTTTAAAAGTTTTGTTTAACAAAGACAATGTAAATGACAGATCATAATATGAGAGAAGATATTTGAAATATATGTAACTGACAGAGGATTAATGTCTGGAATATTTGAAGAACTCCCAGCAAACAATAAGAAAGAGAGAAGTCAGCTTATAAATAGGTAAAAGGTAAAAATAGGTAATTCAGAGAAGAGCTGTGAATGGCCAGTACTTGTAAAAAGTTGTTCACCCTGCCCAGTGATCAAGGAAAAGTTAAAACCACAATGAAATGATTTTTCATACCCATCAGGTTTGCAAAAATTGAGAAATCTGCAAATTCTGGGTGTTGGTGAGAAGTTGGGATGAAGAAATATTCATACTCTGCTAGTAGGAGTGTAAAGTGGGAGTGTTGATTGGAAAAGCCATTTTGGAAAGCAATTTGATAACATCAAGTAAAATCTAAGATGAACTTAATTTTAACCCCTGCAATTCTCTACTACCCTAGAGAAATTTTTTTTGCATGTGGACAAGAATGGATGGAAATATGAAACAGTCTTAATTTCCATTTACTGGAGAATAGATAAGTGAAGTATATTCGTACAAGGACATATTATATACAGGGAAGTATTACATTGAAGTTAAAGTGATCTAGAACCACATGTTGTGATGTGGATGGACCTTAAATTGTAAAATCTTGAACTCCCCTGAAACAAAACCCAAGATTGCAGAAATTTATAGTATAATGCTATATATTATTTATGAATATATACATTCTGTATGTATTTCATATATATAATATGAAAATTATATATTTTAATATATTACACATTTATTATTTATGTTATATATGATATAATGAAATATTACAACATGAATGGAAGTAAAAAAAATCAAAGATAATTTCTTTTGCAGAGGGGAGTGTGAGAAGAAGAATGGGATTGAGGAAGGGCTTTTATCGTATCTAATTTTTTTTTTTTTTTTTTTTTTTTTTACAAACCCTGAAGCCTAAAGATAGAAGGCGGATTTTAAGCTTGACAAAGATGATTGGTGAATGCAGGAATGTTTATTTTCGATACTTTTTGGCATGTTTGAACTACTTCACGGGTTAATAAAAGAAAAAAATAAGGAGGTTAAATAGACGAAAATCTATTATTGTGATTTGATTAAAATTAAAGTTGCCAATCCTGACCAGTAAAACCCAACTTCCATAGACCACGGCATTTAGCCCAATAAACTTCACCTCTACTCTACAGGGACTCTGAAAGAGGATAGTTGAACATGAATCAACCAAATGCACTGAGAATAATCAGATGGGATCTTTTTGGTTCTTCTCTGGGGACTTTGAGGGTAGGATGGGGGAAGAATGTCAGTTCATGAAGAAGCTCAGCTCAGGAACTTCTAACGAGGTTCAAGAACTTGGGCTCTCATTTCTGCCTCAGGATCAGGCTTCCTACCACTCATACGAGCCCTCTCTGGGTTCATTCACTTGCTACTCTAGGCATCCTGAGTAATGAAGCTGTGGATTCCAGCACCTCTGATAACATCCCCTTGTCTCTTCAGTGGAAACAGAAAGACTGGGCTGTGCTGGGAGCTTTGGTGATCAGAGCCATAGGAGGGAAAATTTGGAAAGTCAGATGAAAGAGACCTTAGAGACCATCAATTTAAGCTTTTGTGTGCATGCGTTCAAACTTTTGTTGCAACAGAGTAGGTAACAGATGATCATGAAACTGTGCTAGTTAAAGCAAATGGGGTCCCTAAAGAATATTTCTTAGTGCTCCTGCTTCCCCCTCTCCATCCCTTCCCTCTCACTCACACCCCTGACAGCCCTGACCAGGCTCTAGGAAGCACATGGTGTAAAATGCTATTCAAGTCCAAGGCTTCATTTGACAGATGAGGACATGGACCTCCAGTAGGATACTGCGGTTTGTGCTCAAGGTCGCACTCCTGGTGGGGACGGAGCTCCTCCACCCCTGCCAGTGTTCTTTCTGCCTTCTCCCTTTAAGCGGTTTCTTAGAAATGAGCCAATATAAACAGGCCTGTACTGATTTTTTTTCTTCATTTTTTGGTCGATTTATGCTCTATATTCTGGATTTTAAAAAGACAATTTTGAGCATTTCTATATCAATCCATGATATTTTCATCCTGTTGTTACAATATTACTTCGCAGAACTCCATACAAAGCAGTCGAGGTTAATTCTTAAGTGTTGTGATGATGGAGGAGGGAAGAGGGATCCAGACTAATTCCCTGTGAGGGAGAAGAGAAATAAACGTTAAGAGGGAAAGGACTATCCCACTCTGCCTATTCTGCCCAAACGGCTCTCTCCTAAAACCCACTCATTTAGATAATAATTTGGTTTATCAGGCTGCGCTGAAAAAAAAAATGCCAATGTCTTCCCTCTAGGCAAAACTCATTGATTACTTGTACCACAAAGAGAATATTAATACCATTTCCTGAGCACTTGTACATGCCAGGCACTATGCTTAGTGTTCACATGCATTATCTTATGTAATCCACATGATAATGGTATGAGGTAAGTACAACTGTATCTTGATTTATAGAAGGATAAATGGAGGTTTATAGAGGTTAAGTATTTCACTCAAAAGCACACAGCTGATAAATGGCAGAGTCAAGATTTGAGTCCCTGCTCTTAGCGGCTATGCTATCCTGCAATGAGCAATCAGTCTCATACCCAACTACCCAGTTAGAGAATGGGCACTTCATCAGATCCGTAGAAGAAGGACAGGGCTGGGTGGGTCTTTCCTTTTCCATTACAACCTGGCTTAAGTTACTTCTGTATAGATTTTGATCAGAGAGTCTCCAGAATAAACTATAAAATAAAAGAAACTCATCTAAATATAATTAAAAACTGTGGTTAACGTATAAGATTTGTTGTAAAACACAATTGAGAGCATAATTTCTGGGGGAGCTATATGTGATCACCCCTGACTTCTTATTGCCTTTGTGGACTCTCAATTCTTAAAATCTTAAAATTATAGGGAGAAGGGATTATTAAGGACATTTAAGTATAGAATAGTTAATGACTCGTTATCCATTTTAAAGAGAGGTAAACTGGATATTTGAAATAACTAAATACTTAAAAAATCTTGTTTAGAAAATGGTGTCAGTCTTCACATCATTCAAATCTACTTGCAAGAAACAGACTACCAAATTCAAATTGGCCTAAACAATAGGATATTAATTAGGTTTTATAGCATGCAATTCAGAAGTTAGAGTAGGCTTTACGTTTGATTGATTCTGTGATGCAGAAAATGTCATCAAAGGGCCAGGTTCTCTCTGTCTCTTCATGCTGCTATCTTAAAGTTTGGCTTCGTTCTCAGGTTGGTTTTCCTTGTGTTAACAGAATGGCTGCTAGCAGCATTTGGGGCTATAAGTCTCCTTATTCTCATAAGTGGAGAAAAAACTATGATTCTATTGCTATTTCTCTTCAGAACCAAGAACAGCATTCCCAAAGACCTCTTTTCTTCTTTCACTGGCCAGAATTAAGGACCACATGAACACCTTTTTTTTAGCTAATTTCTAGAAAATGGGTTGAGATTTTTTTTCCCAACATTGTGTATTTATTGAATAAGTTAATCCTGGGTAAAGAGAAAAGAGAACTAGGTTTGGGAAAAGAGACTGGGGAGTGAGGGAAGTCCCTGGGTTCTGTGCTGTAGGGGGAGAGGTCACTTATAAAACTCGGGCTCCTGTTCATCCTTCTTGATGACCTTCTTGCATGCTTTCTTGAAGTCCTTGGCCAGAACAATGTAGCGGTTCTCTCGGATGGCCAACATTGCACTCTCCTGATAGATGGAGTTGATAGCAGCCTCTGAAATCTTATCCGGCTGGGCCACATAATCTTCTAAGTCACTCTCCTCAGAGAGATTCATCTTGCTGGTGATAGTAGAGAAAATCAGTCTTTTCTGGTGGCAGTCAGGGAGTGGAAATTTAATTTTACGGCCACAGTAGGGCAGGATCTAGGGTGTCTGCTCTGTTTGTGGTCATGATCACCTTGACATTGATGCTCTGGTCAGAGCCATCCATTTGATTCAGCAACTTCAGCAGGATTCTCTGAACCTCCCTGTCAGTCCTTGTCTGGGCATCAAATCTCATGGTGGCAATGGCATCAATCTCATCTATGAAGATGATGGCAGGTGTATTCTCCTTGCCCAGGTGGAACACATCCTGGACCATGCGGGGGCCCTTGCCCAGGTACTTCTGTACGAACTCCAAGCCCACAACCTAGTTAAATGCAGTGGTGGTGTGATGAGTTACAGCCTTTGCCAGCATGGTCTTCCCACAGCCAGGTGGGCCATACATGAGGACGCCTCGTAGGGGGATCGATGCCAATGTATTTATAGAGCTCAAAGTGCATAAGTGGAAGCTCCATCGCCTCCTGCACCTCCTGCTTCTGGATGTCCATGTCCCCGATGTTTGCATACACCACATCTGGCTTGTGCTCTGAGGTGAGCATCATGATGCTACTGTTGGCCTTGGGAGGCAGCACAGCCACCAGGACATTGCTGTGCTTGTGGGGGGCCACCAAAGCATTGGACTTGAGTAGCTCCCGTCGATGGTGCTCAGGATATGCATGTAGTAGTTGGAGCCTGTGGTGGAGCCCACAATGGCTGTATTCTGATCCACAGCCTCCAGAAACTGCCCAATAACTAGCAGGATGCTATGGCTTTGCTTCACCTTCTGGCGTGGAGGAATTCCTTCTTCAGGTTCTTCTGTTCATCCTTGATGTACTCCTCCTGCATCTCCAGGGAACTCCAGCTCTTGCTGTAGCTTCTTGTAGTGGCTATACAGGTCCTCCAAGTTCTCAGGCTCAGGCCCCAGGAATGAAAGGTCAGTCTGGGACCGTGACACTGACAGTGCTGAGATCTCTTCCTGAGCTTTCTCCACCAGGATGCCTATCTCCTCCATAGTGACCCGTTATGGGTTGAGAGTACTCACTGTCAGACAGGTTCCTCTCTTTAAATGAGGTCATTCCTTCAGACACCATTGCTTTTTTCTCAACAAGAGAGAAGTGGAATGTATGTTACAAAGGCAGCCACAATCCCCAGTGTAGGATTTGCCTGTACCAGATGGGTACCCTGATTCATTGACATATTCAAGAGACATGTATTAAATAGCTACCATCTGCTCAGAACCAAGAGAGTCTAAGGAAAAGTCACACATGAATCCATTTTCCTATTAGGTGACAAAAAAAGACAAACTGTGGCTCATGCCCCTTCTGCTTTCTCCTCCCTACCCTTTGGTATAAGCACTCAACAAAATCTCAGCACAGCCCAGGGTTGCACTAAAGATGGAAACTGAGACCAAATCGATGGCTCCAAATCAAGAAAACTGGCCGGATTCAGTCAACCATGTAGTTACTAACCAATTTTTATTAAACACAAATTTTTAAAAGAATCAATCTTTCTTTTTACATAGACCAACTTCCCTTTACCAGGTGACAGATTACACTGACTTAATCTTTAATTCTAGAGAGCACTTGGTATACATCTCCATCACCCACCACTCATCAATTTGACAGGTAGCAACTTTACTCCTGGGCTTACTACGTTACGTACTTATATATATTATTTTTGGAGCAGTAGGAGCAGGGCTCAAAAATACTTATATGCAGAGCTCAGTGTGTCCTATTTTGGCAAAATAATTTCATTTGTTAGTGAGAAATACCCTCAGAAACACTTCCCTTGAAAGCAATTAAGGTATGGGCACTGGGAACAAGTTATGAGTTGTCTTATGCTGTGGTTTAGCGAGACTTAAAGTTGGTCAAATAAACAGTTTTAACCCTCTCCCCTTTTTTTCCTAACAGCCCAGCTGACTGCACCTGCCTCTTTATTAACCGCAGAAAAGTGAAAACCTAGCAACATGAAATTAAATCTTTTTCTGCTTTGGCACCAGTATGCCCATGGAGAGTGCTAAAGACATGTGAAAGATTTAGTGCTTATGCAGAGCAAAAGATTATTTGCTTCTGCCCCAGCAACAGAGCTATTCTAAGAGCTCTGATTGCTTAAGAGAGGCAGGGCATAGGCATGGCCTCCCTTTTCCCCTCTTGCTTAGACTTTTAAAGTTTTGTTGGTTTATTTATTTGTTGAAGAGATTATAACATAGTCTAGAGCAGTCGTTTTTCTGAGTTTGTTCTGGGTGACTCCCAGATGATAACTAATATTATTTGTAATTACAAAGATTACAAAAATTGTTTACAAATAATTTACATTTTTACTTTTGACATAATTTTATCACTTATAGAGCTCATATAAGTTTTAACTCATAAAACCCAAGAAGCATCCTATTCTAGTGTTAGGGTGTTTTGATGGTGGAAATGAACAGAGAGAGGTGAGGAGGGGAGGGATCTGGGGTAGGTGACCTGAGTTATTTCACTGTGCCAAAATGAACATAAGGTTTTGACTTGCCACAGACCTGTATTCATATAACTTTTCAGAGCTCAGCCTTTCAACTTCCAATGACTATATTTTATGACTTTCGTTTCTCACAGATTAGACACCAACTCCCAAAGCTATTCTGTTTTGCCCTACACATCTTTTACTGCGTAACCTTTATCCAGGTCAAAGCATGGATCCCACCAGTGTCAGACTCTTTAACATACAGAGTGTGAGACCCCTATTCCAGAACCTTAAGGATGCTATGAATATTAAATTAGTGGTAAGATGGGAAAGCAAAGAGGTTTTCTTGTTGAGTCTCCTTCTAACCTGTGTATGTGACTGATTTTTTTTTTTAATATCAAGGACTGAATGAATTGTTTTGGTGGGTTGCAGACATTTTTCCCATTGTTCTTGAACCCAGGGAATAGAATATTATTTACCCTTCACTTATGTTAGAAACATGGGAACAATCTTTAGTGCTTCCATTTTTGTTATTTCTTGCTTCTAATTCATTCTGAAAGCCTGTGGTTCTGCTTACAAAATACACACAAATGTGTCAACATCATCTCTGCAGTCAAGATCCTAGCCCATGTCACCATCTCATCCTCAGGAATTTTCTGTCTTGTCTCCTTGGCTCAATCCTTGCTCATGCATAATCTATTCTCTAACTCGAGGCCAGAAGTTTCTTTAAAAAAAATAAAAATCAGAGTATGCCAGTTTCCTTCATAAAACTCTCTATGGTTTCTCAGTACCCTGAATAAAATCACCTCCTAACTATGCTCTCCTAAACCCTGTTTGAAGTAGCTTCTGCTAACTCCTCCAAGCTGTCTATTGCCTTCATTACTGTGCTTAGGGTTGTTACTCTTGTTTTTCTTTTTCTTTTCCTTAGTTGCCGCATGATCTTAGCTTAAACGTCACCTCCTCCAGAGGCATTCCCCGATGAGCCTTTCCAAGTGGTGTGGCAGGTCACTACAGATCAGGGAGTTTGACATGCATTCGAACCGTCTTTTCCTATGTTGAGAATGCAAAAATAAAATTCACATTTCCTTGACTCTCTTGGAGCTTGGATCCCAGAAGTGATTTAGTTTCTAGCATCACAATGCATTCTGTGTTTCACAGGGTCTCAGTATTGATAAGACCAAGCAGAATTTGGCGGCATGGGTCGTGGTGGAAGTGGGGTGTTTCCGGAGCAGGCAGGTGTAGCTGTGGCCACCGGTCTAGCAGCAAAAGGCACCTTCCCCCGTCAGGGGCTCTGGGACAGCAGCAACAGCTGTTTTGATTGCACTTGGGCTGGAATGTCCCACAGTCAGCAGGGTCGTTTCACCTTCCTGATGCAACAGCTTCTTTGAACAGATTGTGCACAGGCTGGGGACTGTTCTTGAGAGGTCAGGCTAGAGAGCCTGCTCCTCCAGCCCCTTTTAGCAATTTTATAGTCACTGAGTTTTCTGTATAGAATCCCTTTCTGCTTAAAGTAATTAGGGTGGATTCTGTTGTCTGCAGTAAAGTCTGGACCTATAAGGTCCTTCCATAAGTTATTCTTTAGCTCCTTTTTTTCTTCTTTTTTTCCCCACTTTTATCCATGTTCGTATGATCTCTCTCCACTACAATATACGCTTCATGAGAATGGGGCTTTGTCTGTACTTCATTGCTCTGTCCGCAGCACCCGAGATGACTCTTGAAAGCATGGATGGTGTTCCATAATCATTTTTTTGGATGAATGAATGGGCCCTAGGAATTTGCTGATGTACTCCACACCAAGCCCCAGCCATCTTACTAGCAGGGGTTTGCTCTGCAGCTATAGTCTTTCATTTGACTCACCATTTGTTTCTGGTCCAGCTCCAATTTAGTTCTTCTGACTCAGCAATGGAAACATGCACTTCTGATAATGATGACAGAGTGAGTCCTTGAATTCGTTAAAAGCTCTGCAACAGGAAGCTTCTGCTAAATGATGCCTTGCACCGTTATCAGAGCAGTTGCTCAGCCGGATTTCACTATCAGTATGTCGGGCAGCGGGGCCCAGACTGGATGAGGAAGGCCAGCCCGTTTTGGCTATTGCAAGTTCTTCTTGTATGATGGACCATTTCACAAACAATGGCAAGACTAGGCATTTTCCTTCTGAAAGACTGCCCATGATCGTCCTATCCATTCTCGTTGTTTGCATGTCTCTTTCCCATAACCCAACATGCTTTCTTCCTTTGCAACATGTTCCCAAGTCTACAGCATGCCTAGCTAATTTAACACGTTATTTGCTCTTTCTTAGAGCTCTGCTTTTCCCTTAGCCTGTTTCCAAATGAAGTAAAGGTTCAGAAATGCATGTAGTCTTTTTGCTATGTTTTTAACAAACTGAGAATTCAGTTTCTTGGCATAAAGTGTTGAATAATAGATTATTTGCCTAAAATAATTTATGCTTCCTTCAATTTTTTTATTCTAGTGCTAGGTACAAGGTTTGCTACATAATGGGTGCTCAATAAATGTTTGAAGAATGATTGAATGAATGAATCATCCTAGTTTTGTCCCTTTTTAAAAAAAACTGGAAAAAGGTTAATATATGCTGAGGAGACAATATACGAGAAAAAAAAACCCCACATATGACTTTGATTCTATTCAAATTTGTTCCTACTGTTAGGCAGGATTTCATTAACATTTTCTCCACGTCATGCCTACTGAATATCATTGCCAGGTTTTGTTGATAAGTGCCATTCACAAGCCACATCTGTGAACCTAAGAGGGTAGCCTGCCAGATGGGTCTTCCTTTTCTCAGTCCTGACACAAATAAGGTGGCAAACATTATATGCTCTTTTTTAGAACTCGTATACGGCATGACGTGCTTCTCCAAGGTCAGGGCAAGCACCCACTTTACTTTGCATTCATGAGCAAGAATGCTGGTGACAGGTAACCTTCAGAGAGGGAGGCTGTCATTGGAAGAAGGGCGCTGGCTGGAAATTGAATCTTCCTTAAAAAGTCACATCTGTTGGCTGGCAGGAGAAGGAACTCATGTCAGGGCAGGTGACTAACTGGCAGTGGAGGGCTGCTGGTTACTGATTAAGCTGGGCAAGGCATTTTAAAAGCAAAGAGCACTTCCCAAGTTGAGATTAGGCAGGCTCTTGCAGGCTCTCCCAGCTGGGAGGGTAGCAGGGAGCAGGTGGGTGGAAAAGGGTAAGGTCAGAAAAAGGACAGGTAATGGGTATGGTCCTTGGCTTATGGGTAAGAGAAGTCCTGTTGCAGGGGTGGCCAGGCCCTCTTTTGTCACTGGAGTTGCCTGAGACAGGTAATGTCTCTCTCTAGAGCAGAAATCCCTCTCGCTGAGGTGTTGAGGCACTTCCCAGCTCCGCAAGCTGTCTCAAAAGGGCAGTGTGCAATTCTCAACCCCAAGTGGTTTCCAAGTCTCTATTGGTCGATAGGTAGATCACACAGTTACCTTTGAGTACCTTTTGAAGGCTGAATATTTCCATTCTCAGAACGCCTGGGAAGAGCTGTTGTGGTCGCTACTGTGTTCACTTGTTTACGGTGTAACAAGCCTTGAGTTATGCGGTTTGTGGATATTGTGTTAACTATTAAGTTAGCCTGGTGATATAGGTGTATTTATCCCATTTTCTAGATAAAGCACCTGAGGCCCAGAGAGGCTGAACAACTTGTCCCATATCACAGAGCTAGAAAGTGACAGAGCCAGTTTGCCTGAATGAGAGCAATTCTGCCCCTGTCTATGGGAGTGAGTCACTAAATAATGATTCTTTGCCAAACGCAGAAGATTTTAAGACATTTGGCCCTAAGGCATGCTATTTTCCATAATTGGGAACTAACTGTACGTTATCGCTCTTGTGTCCCTCAGACGGCATTTTATTAACTATAGATCAAACTATGTTTTTTTCAGATTCAATTGAGTAAAGCAAAACACAGTCTGGGCATAGGGTAGGCAGCAAGCACAGGAGGAGTGGGTAACTGGCTTATAAAATGTGAGTGGACAAGAGCCAAAAGCCATAGCCTCTCCCTCTCTTGCTCTCTTCCATGCCAACCTGCCCTGATGCCTGAAATTCCCCTGAACCAAACCATTCACTTATGCGACAGTTTTCATGGTCTCTGCTAAAATGTCAGTGTGTTACCTGTGAGGACTAATGTGCTGATGGCAGTATTAACTCCTTAACTTACGCATTGATTTCTCTCACTTGATTCTCTCAATAAACCGTAAGGCAATGGTTTCCTCTTGGCATGGTTAGCTTATCAGCATCGATAGCACTGAGCAAAGTCCTTAGGGAATGGAACATAGGACAGTAAGTTTTAATGGTGGGAAATATTATCCGGAGCGGGTGTCAGAAAAGATCAGGAGCATTTGGCCCTGTCCCTTGGGGGTGGATCATGATAGAAGCTAAAGCAGCCAGAGATCAGGATGAGAATTTGAGTATTTCAGGAACTGAGGGTAAGACCATGGAAAGTTGTGAAGCTAAAATGTGAGGATGTCTGTGTGCAAGAGGGAACCCATGGGCAACTTTGAATATTTAAATGGCTTTTTATTTTTTGGTAAGATTTACCAATGTACCACTCAAGAATTATATTTTATCAAAGAAGTAAACCATTTCTCTTAACAGCCTGGCCCTGGCAGTCCTAAAGGGAGCATAGAGGGGTTGTGGGAAAGAGGATGGGAAATGGAAAGAGTGTTGTGAAGTTGATGAACATATTTCTCATGCCAGGATCAGGATAGGGCCATCTGATGTTGCCAGCTCTTCCTCACATGCTGTCTTTCCCTCTGAGATAGAAATCCCAGACGGTTTTGGAGACACTTACAGATGCTTGGCCAGGAGATGGGCCTCTGACATATTTCGCTCTCCTCAACCTGGAGAACTTCTCACCCTTTCCTCTATCTTTCCTCTGTTCCTGCTCTGCTCCTGATACTCAAACCACTCACAGCTCTCTGAGATCTTATTGTTCCCTTAGGAGTGGTGCCAACGCAGGCTGTGTGTACAAAACGTGGCCTGCAAACCAGGCCCATCACCATTCTGCTCATGTCTCCTCTTGTATAATAGTAAAGGAAGTGCTGGCCCCAGGTGAGTTTGTCTTTTCAGCCAAATCTGGTTTTCATTTCTTCTCTTCCTCTTGCTCCTTTTCAAACCAGCTTAGGGTTTGGTGCCTTCATCCTCTTTCTCCCACTTACTACCCCCATTACTATTTGATGTATTGTCTTCCTAGGTCACTCCCTATTGTGGATCATTCTTCTCTTCCTTTTGAGCCTAATTATCCAGACTTACCTGTCCTATGTCCTATTGTTTCAGGACCTGTTCTCTTTGTAGATGATACCAGGTTGTCCATATAAAAAGAAAATTTGCCAACATGTTTGGTGACTAATATGTTACTCTTTCCTGATAAGCAAAACCTTAAAACATTTCAGCATAAGCTTTTGTCTATATAAGAATGTCTTCTAATGGGAAACTCAAGAACTATCACCAGCCAAAAAGTGAAGACATCTCAGCCACTGGTCCTCTTAGTGGAGTCAGCTGCCTCTTCTGTGGTCTGTGTGACAGGCCCTGGGGCAGATATCTGAAAGTTTAGATTGGCACTTCATTTATTACCCCCCAGAGATCTTGGCAACTAGCTGTAAGCCTCCCACATCTCCAGGGCTTGTCTCTGCAAAGTAAGTTGATAGTGAGAGTGCAGTCTCCTTTCTCTGAGCGGCGATCTGGGAGAAGACTACTGAATTATTGCAAAGTACTTTGCAAACACTAAACGTTTGAGAGAAGCTTAATAAAAGACTGTGATGAAATTTCTCAAGAAGTTAGATGAGAGGTTAAGATGGGATATTTGGCAGTGTCCAGTGCTGAAGAGTGAACTTATGGCAACGCATTAGAAAAAAAAGTACAAAATGAAGTATTTATGACCATTAGATGCTTTATGCCCTAAAAAAATACCCACGTCTGGCAAGGTTGAGAGAGGATTGCTGCCAGCCATTGTCCAATTTTGTGATGCTATCTTAAGGCATCTTAGAGACATATTGTGCTGTGAAGGTTTTAGGCTGGTAAAGGAGTGTGTAGGTGGGGTGACTTCTCGTTCACAGAGTTAACTGTGTGTGGGACATGCATGCTTCCAGACCTTGGCCTGAATAAATCCTGACTACTTGCCTTGTTTCAGAAGCCACCCAGAATCAGATTTGGTAATATTTACAGACAGGACAGAATGTCCCAGGAGGAATTTAATGATACCAAATTGTTCATGAGAGTGTCTTTTCCATTTTCTCGGAACTTGGGGTATGAGTGCCTCACCTCCGGTGGCCACTTTGGTTTATATGGAAATATATCTTTTTGAAGACTTGAAATGCCATCTCTCTAGAGTCTTTACTTGCTTGCCATAGCCAGTTCTATAGAGCGCAGAATAAAATCAGGCTCCATTGTAGGCAACTGGTCTCTAAGGTCTTGACCAGAGCAGGTTTTAAGACATAAACTATACAATGTAAAGGAGCTGACGTGTCTTACTTAGTATAAGATGAATGTAATTCACTTCTTTTTTAGGCTTCTATTGGTATCTCATGTCTGAATGTCATGACAAGACAGGATGAGAGAACATTGAAAATTTGACTAAATATTTGTCTCTTTTGGCTGTGTTCCTCTGTGGTGTTCTGCTGTGGGTTGTGTGTGTCTGCACATCAAACACAAAAAGCAGAGGCAAGGCCGGCTGGCTGGGCTTCTTCTCTCTAGCTATTTCTGGTCATGTTTCTTCAAGCAAGTGTTTTGAGGGAAACCATTATTGCGAAGTTTCCTGGGCAAATGGAGATGAATCAGTACCTTCGATCGGCCATGGAATAGATCTCCCATGCCAGGGGTAAACTCAATACTCGGAAAATCCATCCACTGGCCTTTATTCTCAATATTGATTATTCTGACAGTTACCTATTTTTATTTTCTTTACCATTTTGGGGGGTATCTTTTCATCCTACCAGTTTGTTTAGAAAGAAAATCACTTTAGGATACTTATACATCTTTAATATCTGGTCTTTTTAATCAGGAGGAGGTGACTTGCTCAGGGAAGTCTTGCGGCAAGAACAAGAGTAGCAACTATTGAAAGAAGAGGAGAGATATTGGAACTGAATTTTCGATGATAAAGTGGGACTGAGAGAGAAGCCATTGATAGGCTAAGGTAAGAGTGAATATTCAAAACCAAAACCTTTGGATTTGTGAATCAGGATGGTGTTCTTGAGTCTTTTCTTAGATGTATCACCCCAGTGCTGATTACAACATGAGCCCTTGATAGTTGATGTTTTACTGGTAACATATCTATTCTGTACTGAGCCAAGCCTCAAATTTTTGCCTCTCTCTTTGTTTTTTTTCACTTTGTTCATGCTCAAAAGGTTTAGACGTTTGCTAGGTGAGGCATACAGTTTACGATCATTTGCAAATATTTTGGAAATAACGATTTTTCCATGAAGTCAGGGATACTAAGCTGCCGTTTCCTCAATCCCAGAGCTTAATTGTAAATGAATTATGGAGAAATCTTTTCTCCATAAGATGTCTGTGCAAGGAAAGGAAAGAGGCTCTGCAGGTGAAAGGAATAGAAGTTCCAGTCTCTTTCATGGAAGGTTAATGGCTCAGTCATGGAGAAGGAGGTCTTTTCAAACTCTGTCCCATGAAGACCAGGTTTGCCAGCCTGATGATAGCCAGGCACACTAGTTGGGATTGATGGAAAGATAGAAGAGGGGCCTTAGTCAAAGAGTCACAGACTTACCTTCTTACCTGGCAATGCTTTGTCTCCTAGCCTCTTACCTCCATCATAGAGAGAAACAAGCTTACAATAAAAGCCTTGGGAGAAATAAGTGTTCAACTGTGTGGGTTTATATAACTTAATCAAAAGATCTTTTTTTTTTATTGCAAAGGTAATTTAATATTGATCTTAAAGAATATTTTGAAAAACTAGAAATATTATTTACAGTGCCTTCCATATTCTTTTTAGTGCTTTTATATATTTTCCAAAGTTTTTATAACCAATATGTATTACTTAAAAATAAAGTTATAAGCCACACCAAGATACATTATAATTAAAATAGCTAAGGTTAAAGACAAAGAGAGAATTTTAAAAGCAGCAAGAGAAAAGCATCTAGTTCCCTATAAGGGAGCTCTCATAAGACTTTTAGCTGATTTCTCAACAGAAACTTTGCAGGCCAGAAGGGATTGACGTGAAATATTCAAAGAGATGAAAAGCAAGGACCTACAGCCAAGATTACTTTACCCAGCAAAGCTATCATTTAGAGTTAAAGGACAGATAAAGAGCTTCATTAAAGAGTCGATCACCACCAAACCAGTCCTATAAGAAATATGAAAAGAAATTCTTTAAAGAGAAGAAAAAAAATACAAACTACAAATAATAAAATGGTAATAACTACATATCTATAATTAATACTTTAAATGTAAGTGGATTAAATGTTCCAATCAAAAGATAGAGTGGCTGAATGGATAAGAAAACAAGACCCTTACATATGCTGTCTACAAGAGACTCACTACAGATTGAAAGACACTACAGATTGAAAGACCGAAAGTAAAGAGATAGAAAAAGATATTTTATGAAAATGGAAATAATAAGAACAACAAAAAACTGGGATAACAATACTTATACCTGATAAAATAGACTTTAAAACAAAGACCATGATGAGACAAAGAAGGACCCAGTAATTCCACTTCTGGGTATCTGTCCCAAAACACTACTTTAAAAGGACATGTGAATCCAGGTGTTCATTGCAGCATTATTTACAATAGCCAAGATATGGAGGTGACCTAGGTATCCATCAATGGAAGAATAAAGAAGAGGTGGTGCATACATGCAATGGAATATTAGCCATAAAAAAAGAATGCAGTTTTGCCATCTGAAATAACACGGATGGACCTAGAAGATAGTGTGTTGAGTGGAGTCAGACAGAGAAATACAAATGCCATATGATTTCACTTACATGCGGAATCTAAAAAACAAAATAAACAAAACAGAAACAAACTGATAGATACAGAGAACATTTGATAGTTGCCAGATAGGAGGGATTTGGGAAGCTGGGTGACAAAGGGGAAGGGATCAAGAAGTACAAATTAATAGTTACAAAATAGTCATGGGAATGTAAAATATAGTATAAGAGAATATAGTCAATAATAGTATGAGAGCTAGGTATAATAACTAGGTAAGGTGTATAAATGTCTGATCACCATGTTGTGCACCTGAAACTAATATTATATTGTATGCCAACTGTAATTGAAAAATAAAACAATTATTAAAGAATACAGTCCACAAATTCCTACAGTCAGTTCTCTGGTGTGCAATCTGCAAATAGCCTAAATAGAGCCTGTAGTTTGTGTTAGTTTGCCATACCATCCTTCAGTGTGGGAGTCCAAAGAGTTACTTTCCAGATTCTATTGATGAAAGTAGTGAACTCTCAAAAATAGTTATCAAAAATACCTATAATTTCTGGTTGCCACATGCTAATTAGAAATATTTAACCACTTATAAAGGGATTTGCATATTTGTTTACATACTGCTTGGGTACTACAATGATAATAAAAATAAATATATGAAATAAGAAATCTGTTTTTAAAAAATAACATTTGTATACATTGAGATCAGACTATCTGCAGATTTCATTGTCACTTTTTTCAGATATAATTTATAGAAGTTAAATCTAATATTTCCTGTCTAACAGCTCCCAAAACTTGGACTCTGTTGTTTCATTAGTTTATCTTTCTTTTACAACAAATGAAAAAAAAAAAGATTGCAAAAATAAATCACTTATAACCCTCAGGCTACTTCATCTATTTACATTTTGAGGTATTCTCTCTTTCAATGTGTGTCAATTTTTTTGTTCAATTTTGTCATACTTTAAAAAGTAATTTATTGAGATGAAATTTACATAACATAAAATCCATCATTTAAAAACGAATAATCCAGTGACATTTAATACATTCACAGTGTTGTGCAACCACCACACCTATCTAGTTTTAAAACGTTTCCATCTTAATTTAAATGTGATTGTAATCTGTGTTAAAGGGTAAAACCTCTTACTCATTAAACAGGTTTTTTTGTGTTTCTCTGCATCTTTTGCTTCCTCCAGCCTGTGGTAACCACTAATTTATGTTCTGTCTCTCTGGATTTATTTATTCTGGATATTTAATATGAACAAAGTCATATTATATGTGTCTTTCCTTCATGTAGCATACTTTTTTTTAGAGGTTTATCCATGTTGTAGCATGTATCAATATTTTTTTATGGCTGCATAATATTCTAGTTTTTGGCTATACCACAATTTGTTTATCCATTCATCCACTGATGAACATTTGGGTTGTTTCAACATTCTGGCTCTTGGGAATAGTGCTGCTGTGAATATGTGTGTACATGTTCTTGTTCATTTGTTTTCGCTTCCTTTGGGCATATATCTAGAGGTGGATTTTCTAGGTTACATGGTGATTCTGTGTTTAACTTTTAGAGGACCTGCCAAACTGTTTTCCACAGTGGCTGAATTGTTATACCTTCCAACCAACAGTGTGCGAGGGTTCTCATTTCTCCACATCCTCACCAACATTTGTAATTTTTAACCATTGTGAACATGTAATTTTATGCAATTGATTGAGTATTAAGATTTAAAAATTTATATTTGTGTATGCTGGTACATTTGGCCTTAATCTGGTTGCCACGTCAGGACAATTTTGTTCCATTATCCTGTTTTTTCTCAGATCCTATAATTCCTCCTTGTGACTTTACATTTGATAATTTTTGAACACAGTGTTTATTGTTGGAGCAAATTCTCTTCAATCTTAGAGAAATCTCGTATTACACATGAGAGATTGTACCTGTGGGCCCCTGCCCTCCTCCCCGCCCCTTTTTGTTGGCTACACGAACTTTTTTGAAGCATGATGTTTGAAACAGAGCTCTCTCCTGAAAGCAAAGAAATAGTGTTCATATTTGGCTTCTGTTGATAGCTTTGCTGAAAATAGGAATGCATGTATGACACAGAATAGTGATCAAATGGGAGATTTCTTGGAGGGTGTACTTTTCCTTAGCTTCACCCACATTTCCACACTATACCTTGCACCAGAATGAGGAGGACTAAGGTTGTCCAGTTAGGCTAACAGAGTTTGGGGACAGAGGGAGAGGCAAGGGTGGTCTTGTACCTCCAGGGATGAACTGGATAAAAGGCAAGGGTGATAACCTTTGAGCTGGATTTGCCTGTTATACTGAACTGGTGAATTAAGCAATTATGGAAAAATGATAGAAGGCAAAATTCAGGGTTTCTCAATCTTGGTACTATTGACATTTTATGCTGGATAATTCTATGTTGTGGGAAGGCTGTCCTGTGCTATATAGGATATTATTAGCCTCCCTGGCCTCTACCTACTAGATGCCAGTAGCAACCTATAGCTCCCCTTCCTGCCCTGTCCAGCATTGCCAGTGTCTTTGTGGGGGGTGGGAGGGAGGGTAAAATGACCCCCAGTTGAGAACTACTGGGCAATGTGAATATTATTTTTTACTTACTGAGTTATTTAAAAGTTAGTATTTATCGAGGCCCCACTATGTGCCAGGCATTATGCTCAGCATTTTCAGTCATTTCTCAGCAAATATTTGAATGTCTATTCTGCCAGGAACTGAATCTATAATGTGGACTGAACCCTGGAAAATTCCTGTCCCTGTTGAGCTCCTATTCTAGTGGAGAGATACTTATTGAAATAATCACACAAATGTATAATTGCAACTGTGGCAAGTGATATGGAAGGCAGACCTTGGGAGACTGACAAGAACAGTTTTGTAGTGCTCCCTCTATACCAGGCTTTGTTCTGGAAGTGTCACATGTATTCTCATGTGATCCTCACAACTGTTTGATGTAGGTACTAGCATTCATGCCTGTTTTGCAGGAAGGAAGCTGACTCTTAGGTGGCAAAAGTCACACAGGTTGTAAGTGCTACGTAGAGTTTGGAACCTGATGCGTTGTCTTCAGAGCCTGAGCTTCTAACTACCACCTGGGATAACGTGAGGTGAAATCTGCAGAATGAATACACATTAACTGTTGCAAGAGGGAAAGGGAAGGTATTCCAAGGTAGAGGGAAAAGCACATGGGTCACCTTGAGACGGGAGAGAGAATAGAGGACTGAGAAAAGGCCAGCATGGCTGATGTTCAGAGAAGGTTGAGGAGGGGAAAGCAAGAGAAGCCTGGTGAGGTGGGAAGGGTTACTCCATTGCCAGGTCTTGCAGACCAAGTTAAGGAGATTTGTCTTTACCCAGAAAGGGAGCCTCTGGGCATTTTAAGTAGAGAGAGGACACTCTGGGGTTTGCCCTCATTACCATATTTAATATTTACAGCCACCCAGTGAGGACAGAATGAAAGCCATTTGACCAATGAAATGGAAGGCACTGGGGGAGCCAAATGCTTTCGAAGGTCACAAAATTGGAAAATGGCAGAGCTGGCATTTAAACTCAAACACACCCTGTTCGAAAGCCCATTTCTTCACCACATGATGCCGTGCCCTTCTGTTCTGGGGTCTTTTTCCCTAACAGGGTCACTGAGCACACCTCTCTCAGAGTAGTGAGTTGGGTCTGATATCTGGATATTTTGTCCCCTTGCATTTTGATGTCGCTGTGTGAACACAGACATAATACTATGCACCTCAACAGTTGTTCTTTAACTTGAATTTTCTAGTCTCTGTTGTTTATGTTCCTGCACTCCAACTCCAATTCACCCTTTCACCCTGCCCACCCCTCAGCCCTGCAATTCTGCCCTGGGACACTGAACACGTGGCCTCTGATAAGAATCACTTCATTCAGAGTAGCTGGCAGGTAGATGTCCTATTTGCTCAAACATGCATGAAGGTCTCCACTTCCCAGATCTCATGGCTGTAGAGTCTGGAACTCTTTGGCTAGCCTTCTTCTGTTCTTTTTGAGATAGAGTGTTTCCCCCTCCAGGTAAACTTCAAACTAGTGTTCATTTAAATATTAATTTGCAATTGCACATCTCTCCTGTGATATTACCACACTCTGGGGGGATTAGGCTGAGTGAGCCTCCTTGCTCCCTTTAATCACACGTTTTGGCAGTGCCGGGGCTTGAAGCCAAGTCAGATCCTTCCTTTTACACCACCCAAAACGCTCTGCAGTGCTAACCAAATTGAAATGAGCCCCTTCATCTTACACATGGATAATTAAACTTCAAATACTGTTTATTTCAGTCCCCAAATCCTCAGAATGCAGAAGCAAATTAATTTTAAATCTATATCTGCTTTAAATAGTAATTGTTTAATCAACAGGCTTGATGTATAATTATATTCTTTGTTCGTACTCCCTGCAGGCTTGAATAGACCACATAATTCCTGGGTTGCTTTCATTTCTGTAATTAGATCATGTGACAGACCCTTACTATATTACAGTTGACTATAGTTGCTTCTCTCCCACCCCCTTCTAAATTCTAAAATGGTTTCTCATGAATACTTAGATTATAACAGCCCAGCTTAACATGGAGCTGTGAGTGTTTTGCTCTAATCCTTCACTGTTTTTTCACCTAATAATTTGCTTGGGAGCAAGTGATTTTTGCTGGTGGCTGCTGCATGGTGCTGGTTGTATCCTTTCAGAGTCATGAATTCTTGTCCTTATTTTGAACTCTTTTTTTCCCTAAAAGAAAACCCTCTTGATCACATAGAAAAACACTGACTGGCCCCTTGTAGTCAATATCATCTTATAGAAGTGATATTTAAGGTTTGAACTGAACAAAATAAAATATACTGGGCTTTTTTTTTTTTTTTCCTGACCATCTGGGGCTTCATGGAGAAAGAGGAAGTAATTTTCCTTATTGGAAAGAGTAGTTTTGTCTCCAAGAATTTATTTTACTTGCCTGGATTCATCACATAAAAATAAGAGCTGGACATTAGATAATTAGGTCAACATTGAAATCTATTCTCTAATTGGAATTTGTTTGTTCCACACAATATGCCTGATTTTCTATGGGTCTGTGCTAGAAATATGATTGTTCAGCCAATCTGGCTCTTTTAACTTCCTTTATTATTCATATCCTCCACCTCATTATTTTTCACATTTTATTTCCCAGAGTTCTTGCAATTCTTAATAATTTTCTTATTTTTGTTCTTGAGAGAAGCCATAGCAAGTATAGCCTAATCAATACTGTATAAATTGGGGTGATTGACTGACTGGAAATTGGAGAGAGAGAACATAATTTTATTTTTTGGTTAAAAAAATCGTAAGGTGTCTCTTGTCCAAGCTTAAAATAACTAGGCTCTTTTCCTCCATCATTTTTTCAAAATTGCATCCAAGTTTGCACTGCCACTCCTTGGTCTTCTTTAGTTTTATTCATTTCTTATTTTCTTTCCTTACCCATGGAAATCTGTTTTTGATTACTGTCTCTTACCTATACAAGTGTATGTTTTTCAGGCTGTGTCTCATTTTGCTATTTTGATCCAACGTAGCATTTTTATGAGTTTCACCACCACGTCCTGGCCATATTTCCATAACTGCCAGGTTTTTTTTTTTTTTTTTTTGATCATTTCGCCATCCTTTTGGGTATTTACAACATCTCCTAATTATGTCTGTGGAATTAATTTCTGCATTTGTTGTTCACCTTTCCAGATCACCCATGCAAATACTAAATTAAATGTGACATTCTCATATATACTACTACATTTACAGATTAATAGTTCTTGAAGTAACAGAGCTGTGATATTTTTTGGTTGGAGAATTCTGACCCCAATTTCTCTCCAGCTCTTCACTGGGAGATCAATAATTATGTAGCTTTTAATTGTACATTTTCCAAGACGTAGAAACCCACATAAGCATTCAAAAATAGTCTAAGATTTATTTTGATTTAGATGCTATGTCAATTAAGGTCTAGTTGGGAAATATAAACCACTTTTGGTTTTTGATAGAAGGAATTAGTACAGGAAACTGGTATTATTACCCAAGTGATGATTAAATTGAGAAGCCAAAGAGGAGAGGGTACAGCAACCCAGAGGATGGCAATGGCTGGAAGTCGCTCCTACTCTGAGGCTGGATAGATCTCAGAGGGAGCCTGAGCTGGGGCTGCTGGCAGAGCTGGGGCTCTGCAGAGGCTGCCTGCTGGGAGCGCAGAGGACAAATTTGCCTGATGGAACTGGAGACTCCCAGGAGAAATAGCACTTCCCAAGATGCTACCCTGGGCAGGGAGAAGAAAAGATAGGCATCTTAGCGTCCTTCCTCCTCCAACTTTGAATCTTTCTAGACTCCATTGGCTGATCCTACAGGGAAGCCAGGTGACAGGAAATCTAGTCCCCAAATATACAGGTTAGAGCAGGGGAAGTTCAGAAGTGGGTCTGAGAGCAGAGGCAAATGACCAACACAGATGTGGTCAGATGTGCTGTGAAAGCTGGTACAAAGTCTTTTATGCATTTCGGTGGGCTTGCCAATTCACCATTAACCATCACCTGCCTCTAATCCAATCTGGATACATCGCTAGGCTGGTCTTCCTAAAATTTTACTTTGCGCAATGACCTTTACTTTCTGCCACATCAAGCTTGAACTCTTCAGTACTTTCTTAATCTGGATTGATCTTGCCAGCTCAGATCCAGATTTAGTTCACATTTGTCTTGGCCCAGTTCTTTGCCAGAGGAAAGGGAGGAGAAAATGTAAAGTAAAATCGGCTGACCACCTGTCGTGTGCCAGACACTAACCTGGGAACTGTCAGGATATTTAATTCTCAGGTATTACTTTCATTTTTAGGTAGGATAGTAAGGCTCAGCAAGGTAAGGTTAACTGCTCCAAGGTTGCATGGTTAAACAGATATTGGAGCCAGGTCCACCTAACCCCAAATCTTGTTTCTGCTGTGCTGCATCACCCTCTTGGTTTTATTACCAATCGGAAAAAATAAGTGATTTATTAACGTTCAGATGGTTGGTAAGTGACTGACAACTCAGCCCATCCATTTTGGATTTAGAAGATTTCTCTAGTAGTCTTATTTTAGCAGGATCTTATCCACTTCTCCTTAATTCAAGTCCTGCTTTCTCCATGGTATTTCTCCCCACCAGAAAATATCACATCAAGCTCTTCTTTCTTTGAACTTCTCTGGTACTTAACACCATTTAAATATATAGTGTCACTGAGTCTCTAAGTGCTTCATATAAGGAACATAATTTCCAGAGTCAAGATGTACATAGCAACAACCAATTCTCATATATTCCCTCTGACTCTGTATAAAATCTCATCCTAGTGACATAGTTAACTTTTAATGATTTACTGCTAACCTGTATTCTGGAATATGATAAGCGCTTAGCAGTTTAGACAGAACTCCCTACTTCTTAGCAGTGATTTTTAACTAATGTGGATAAAAATCACATGGAGATAATGTGAAAGTGAAAATTTTGACTCAGTCAGTCTGCGTTGAGGCCTGGGGTACTGCTGATGGTGTTAATTGAGGAGCCACACTTTGAGTAGTGAATCTAGAACACAAATGTACACATCAGAGCAGCTGATAGCCTACCAAGGACACACATCACAATGGTCATGGTGGACAGATACATAGGCTTTTTGATCTAGGGAACTGGGACCATCAAATTAAGGGTCATATGTTGGAAGATAAGACCTGAGAGCAGATATATATTAGTGAGAGTAAATTTGATGGTTGAGGGGCTCGTATTGTATAATAAAGCTTTGTTGTCCTTAAAAACAAAGTTCTTATAATCTATTTCCATTTTAACATTTTACTTGAGGGAAGGATGACTACAGAAAATATAAGGTATTCTTGAAAGGGACTGTTCTGAGATTCAGTTCTGACTTAATAGTCTCCAAAGAGGACCAAGAAGGTGTTCTTCTGGACCTTTGTTTGGAGATTATGTTGGGAGAGGCCTGAAATGTGCTGTGATGGTCTGACTTTCTTGTTCTCCTTTGTCAAGTCCTAGCTGGATCGTAGGGAAGAAGTATCTCTTAAGGGAGGAAGGTGGGTAACTGGTAGCATATATGTAAATTTGTGTACATATGTGCATGGCATGCATGCGTGCGCGCACACACACACACGCACACACACACACCTGCAGTGTGTTTTTGATGTACAGTAAAATTTAGCAGGAGATCCCCACTCAGCCATCTCTCCTGACTGTGTGTGAGCCTGGAGTCAGTTGGAAATTTCACCTGGGTAGATGTGCTGGTCCTCCAGGGTCATGAGTGGGACTGCTCTGAGCATACTGTTGACTGCTCCTTGAAGATCCATGGAGAATAATGGGAAGATAGACCTTTCTTATTTTCCCATGACCTCCCCCTGGGTCTCAGGAAAGTTTCTTGAGGTGCCTCCTTGATTGTTAGAATCAAACTGAATATTTTAATAGAGATCAAAAAAGTTTACCTGAGGTACTGGCCAGAATCAATCTTACTTCCATTTTCAAAAATCAATACAGTATTTCCTAGAATTTAGTCTTCTCATTTCTCCCCCAAATCTCTGTTGCTGATATAAAAAATCATTACTGCCTTTGTCAGACATTTAACTGTCTATGATCCATACCATCTGCTGCAGATTTTTCAGTTTTATTTTAGGATTTTAATGAAGTTTTTTATTTGTTCATTTCATCTCTCTTATACTAACCATCACATCTAGGACTCAGCTCAGATTTCCTCAAACCATCTGGAAGAGGATTGGATCAATCTCATGTACACTGCTGATTTTGGAACTAGATCAGAAATTTTTTTTGACGATTTACACACTTTTCCCTCATCGATCAAACCTTAGAATGTCCTTGCCCATTGCTTAAATTTTATTCATGAAGTGGTCTTCCTTAGCTACCAAATACTAGTGATTCTTATTGACCTTGAGTTTTTGGGTGGTGTGTTTGAAAAATATTGGGATAAGGAAGTGGGGCAGAAAGAGATAACCTTGTTAGAAATAAATATTAATTGTAAAATATTACCACACTCTTCTCCTATCTCCTATTAACCCTCATGAATTTCCGACTTGAATTTGGCTAAGTACATTTCTTCCCTCTTCTAGAAAAGACTCTAAGCTCCATTGATGTTGAGATCATGTATTTTCATCTGTCTCTAGTACTTGGCACATAAGTGCTCAATAAATACCAAAAAATAAATCAATGAATAACTTTATCCGATTAACTTATATTATGGTCCAGTGATAGGAGCCTTTTTGAATTCTGCAAAGGACTGGCTAGGAAGTGCAGACAAGTCCTTTTTTCACAGAGTGAAGGTCAGTTTTCCTGAAGTTAATAGTTTCGTTCCTTTCTATTTCATTCCTTCCCATCTATATATAAACACAGATACTGTATTTCTTTATGGAGAGATTCTATATAGAAACATAGACTTGATTTATAATTTCTGTTGCTAGCGAAACATCTCACCTCAGAAGGTGGAGGGAACTGCAGGGGGAGACAGGTGGGCAGCAGAAAAAGCACAGGTTTTGGCCTTAAAGAGAAGTGGGTTTGAGCACTGGCCTCATCTCTTTCCAGTGATGGAACTTTTAGCATGTTCCAAGTGCTCTGAGTCTATGAAGTGCAGGTATTAATAAATACAAATGAGATAACACACATAAGGCTCCAAAGCCCTGCCTGACTTGGCCCCCAGTGCCCCAACATGCTTTCTTAGCTCTCTGAATTTCACCCACACTGCCTTCTTTCAGTTTCTCAAATGCTCTAAGCTCCTACCCATCCACCATAGGGCCTTTGTACATGTAGTGCCCTCTTTCATCCCTACTTTTTATCTCATTAGTTCATCTTCATGCTTTAAAGCTCAGCTAGAGCATCACTTCCTCAAGGAAGCCTTCCCTGATCGCCCTCAAATGAGTGAGATCTCCCTAGAAGATGCACCCTGAACTTCATAACATTTACCATAATTGTCATTAAAAAATAATAGTGTAATTAGTTGTATTCCCTTTGCCCTTCCTACCCATGAAAACGTAAGTTCCATGAGGGTAGGGAGCATACCTATCTTATTCATCTTTGTATATGCAGTGTTTAGCAGAACGCCTGGCACAAAATAGCTTAATAAATGTTGTCGAATGAATGAATAAATCAATGAAAAGTAATTAGTAAAAGCAAAACAAAAACTAGGTGCACAATAATTTTCATTTCCATCCCATACTGCCACCTTTTATGAGACTTCACATGGTAGAGTTAAGAAAATAAAAAAGGTTCATGATTTGAATGGGCACATTCTGACCTCCTTCAGCTGTCTAAAAATTTCTCCTTTGCCCATTGTTCTAAGTCTGTGATTCTCAAGCCTCACCTTGTACCAGACTTACCTGGGAAGCTTTTTAAAACTGCATATAAAATTTCAATTATTGTAGGATGAGGCTTTCACACCAACATTTAGAAATGCTTTCCAGGTGATTATAATATGTAGCCAGGGTTGAAAACCACTGCTTTAGGTCAGGAATTATTTTGAAAAGACTCATTAAAATTCAAGAATGTTTTTGTCTGTGTGAGCCATTGTATGTCTGTTGGAGTGGGTTAAATGCCTTAGCATCTACTGGCACTTTTGCCCTCAGTGATCAGATTGACCTTCGGAGAAGGGGAGGGAGGAGAGACTAATCATCAGACTGGTAAATCATCACGTATTGGTGTCTGTCCCGAATGTGTACCAGCCCATGGTGGGCATAATCAGGTGGATTCCTGCAAAGACAGACCTCATCTTTTCAGCATTGTCAGTGTACAGGCTTTGCCCAAATGCACCAGACTTCTTCTTATTTCCATGGAGTGAATAACACTTGGCTAGTCCTGGATATGCCTTTTACTGGATGAAACAGTGCTGGAATAAGTTCCTAGTGTGGGAACAGCTTCAAGGACATTGCCCCTGGAAAGTGCTATAGAGCAGGAGTGGTGTGAATGTGCTATGGGACAGGATCTTGGAAGCCAGCTGACAAAGATGGGAAAGAGCAAGCAAGCTTTAGCTTCAAAGAATGAATTTGTCAAGTCTTATTTAAAAATTAAAAAAAAAAAACAAACAGGAAACGGGGGAAAAAAGTAATCATTGGGAGCAGTAAAGCTCCCTGATGTAGCAGAAATGTGAAATTTTAGAACTCTGATAAAGCAGGGGTTGCCAGAGTAGGGCCTTTAGGCCAAACCCTGCTTGCCGACTGTTTTTGTGTGACTTGTGAGCTGACAATGGTTTCTACACTTTCACATCATTGAAAAATAATCAAAAGAAGAAAATTTCAGGGCTCATGAAAATGAATATGAAATTCAAATATCAGCGTTCATAAATAAAATGTTACTGGAACACAGCCACATGCATTCATTACATGTTGCCTGTGGCTGCTTTCATTCTGCAAGGGGGCCGCTGAACACTGGTGATGGAGGCTGCAGCCACGGAGCCTAAGATATTGGCCCTTTGGCTCTTTGCGAAGAAGTTTGCTGACTCCTCTGCTAAAGAATCAGAAGTGGAACTGGCTAAAGGGTTGACTATGGGTGGAAAGAGGAGTGAGGGACAAGAGAAAGGAGGATGCAGATACATGGTGATGCTCATTTACTAATTTCTAGGTACAGTTAATCCTTTTGGTAACCCTTAAGGTAGAGTCAGGAAACCAGCAAAGCACAGATGCACACTCAGATTAAGGTGGGGAAGGGTTTTATAAGTAGGTTGTTTACAAAGTGAGAGCAGAGGTATGGAGCCATGGCATAGTGCCATATCCCTGGGTTGTAACAAAGGCGATGTGACCGTCCCTGGGCCTGGAGGGCTGTGCAAAGGGAGGAATTTCCAGAATCCAGAAGGAAAGAGTTATATAGATAGGGCTTCATGAAAGAGCAGCAGTGACCTTCACTTGAAGGACACAGCCAGTCAGATGGGGCTTTACAGGGAGTGAGACAATGGCTTCAATACCCTACCCTCACCCTATTTCCTTCCTTCAGTCTCCTGCCGGAGCAGGAGTCTATTGAGGAATTTCCTATCGGTCAGTCTCCTGGGGAAAGGAGGACAGCGAAGGTACAAGGGATCTGCAGGGGCAAACAGAAGATATCGTCATCAAGTGGGTACCACTGGCCCCCACTTGCCTGCTATTTTACAAATGATGAAAGTTACATTTAGTCAGGTTATATAACGTCCCCCAGTAAATGCCGGGCTGGTATTTGAACCCAGACACTGATTTCAGGACTCATTCTCTTAACCATTATCCTCATTTCAGATGGAAGGAACCTTAGAGGAAATCCAGTTTTCCTCTCTCCTAACTCAGGAATGGCTTTTTCAGTGTACATTTTAGGTGGTCCTTTGGCTACTACTTGACTATATGCCTGTATGGGAACTAACCACTTTTTTTATGGTCATTTTTCTTTCCACTGAGATCCTCTCGGGACTGGAAAGTTCTCCCTTAGATTGGACATTCCCAGGAGGTCATATTTACCAACTTAAAAAATCATACACATACACACATTTGATACATAGACATCTAAAGCTCCAAGTTTTCTTCTTTATCCACTTTCTCATGTTTTTCTCTTAGGAGTTTCTATAAAAATTCCTCCATTTCTATTTTCTTTTATGTGGCCCTATTGATGTCCTTTTCTGTATTCAGTTGTATGACTTTTTTTTTAATGGACACTTCTCCAGCCAGATGGTCATTTCCCATCTTCCTTCAATATTCGAAGTCACAGCCTTTGATCAAAGGAATTTGGCATACAGTTTTTCTTTTCTTTCTTTCCTTCTCTCTCTCCGCTCCCCCCCCCCCCTTTAAAATTGAGCTCTTAAAAGTCTTGGGAAGTATATTACCAGGGCTTTGGGTGGCTGTCCTATGTGAATCAGTGGAAATGGGTGGTGATCAGTGAGAGTGATGCATCTTGAGAGGCTTTTCACTGTGTCCCACACACATTCCAGGAAGATGGCTCACCTGTGAATGGCCACATCAAGCCCATAGGTCTGCCTTTTGCATGTCATAGTGGGAAGTCACACTGGGCACACTCCTATTCTGGTTGAGGTAACAAGCTACTTCAAACCTACTGGTGTTTATGAGTCCTTATTGTTCCATGGAACATAGGATGTGTTTTTTTTTTTTTTTCCCAGAATAAATCTAGGACTTGATGAAACTCTGTGGACTCTGAAGATGATGATGATAGTGATAACAAAATTTTATTTAGTGTGTACATCCTTGATATACCAGAACTAGTTTTCAACATTTACCATTAGAGTCCAGTGAACCCTTTTTATGGTTTTCAATCATTTTATGAATAATTTACAGAAATAAAATCAGATATTATGAAAAAAAACTTTATTAGAAATTTTAATAAAAATTTAAACAGCAAATTTATTTTTGATTCTGTTTTCCTGCTTTGGAAGATATATGTGCCTTTCTTTGAATACCATTAACTGATCATCAAGTGTCATGTATGATTTCAGAATATATCCATCTTGTAAATACTGATTCCAGGTTTCAGATACATCTCTAAAAGGTTTAGCTTATCGTTACTTCTGATTTTTATCTCCTTGTAGTGACATCATCAAAGTGTAATACTTTTGACAACTTTTATGGCTTATAATTTTGTTTGAGAGGACAACCATCTTTGCTCCATAACTTCAAAACATTTCAGATTTATAAACATCAATTAGAATGATCAGTAGAATTTTTGCTTTTTACATTAACTATTTTTTCTATTCACCTTTTTATACATACCAGCCTTGTTTACTTATGGCTATCAAGCAAATTTTGATGCACAACTATCATAAAAGATGAAAGAATATTGTCAGTCATCTTTTTAGCAAAATAGGATGTTCCAGGTTCTGATCCCAAATATTGCATAGTGAAGTTCTTATTGAGTGACTGACTCATTGAAAACACCATATTTCCTTTTGTCTTAGAAATATAGTGTCCACTCATTGAGTCTAGAGTTTGAGAAAGTTCATTCAGGACATTGTCATCTGAAGACTCACACTCTGAGATTTTACTTATATGAAATCTTTTTTTTCATTAAAATTCTGATTTGTTTAATAATTGTGAAATATTTCTGTACATTTCTTTATTTTTGCCACTAAGGGTAGAAAATAAAAATTATGGATTCCCAACTGTGTTTACTGAGAGATTAAAAAACTACAAAGTTGGTATCTTCTGTTTTCTCTTAATCCTTAAAAGATGCTAGAAATACTTAAGGCAAGACAATAGGGAAACTGAAAGTTGATGGTTTATTTCATTATTACATCAACCTTTCTGACAATTCCATCATTTTCTATTTTCCATTGTTTTAGTTTTTTTTAGCATAGTTGAAAATAATTAGTGAGTAATATCAAATAAATGCCTAAGATGGTGAACAGCAAAGTATTTTAAGATATGGGAAAAATAAAATCGCTAAGATCCTGTAATGTATCTTAAATTTACAAAAATTCAAGATAAAATGTTTAATTCTAGTTTTTAAGGAATAAATTTCCTCTTTGTTCTTTGGAAGGCTTTAAGTAAAAGCAATGAAATATCAATCTCTACAAATAAGACTGCTCAAAAATGAAATTCAAAAACTAAAATGGGATTCCGTGATCTCCCATATTATGCCTGCAGTTAACATGTGTTGGGAAACATGCTAAGAAATTTATGAACATGACCAAAACCAGTTAGTGGATCAAAAAAAATAATAATGTTTCATTTTGGGGCGATGAAAAAATTCTGGAGACGGATAGTGGTGGTGATGGTTGCACAACGGTGTGAATGTACCAAATGACAGTGAATTGCAATCTTGAAAATGGTTAAAATTGTAAATTCTATGCTGTGTATATTTTACAATGAAAAACAGTAATGTTTACTTAAAGATATTTAGATAGTATGCGTATTAGAATTCTCTTTCTATTACCCAACTTGCAGAAAGCAACTCCTTAGTAGTCATTCACCACAATTGTATAAGTTAAAACCATCCCTCTTCAGGTAGGTGACAAAGGGTTACAGAGACTAAGTAACTCACCTACGATCAGAACTGGTAAGTAGCAGTGGGTGTAGAGCTCCAGCAGAAAGATCCCAGAGCCTCACACATAACCACTACACCCGCCGTTGCCCGTGTGAGGTGTGACAGGTTGGCCCTGTCGTGGTCCAGTTGTACAGAGTTTCATTCCCCCATGCCATGCGCTCTGCTTCCTCTTTCCGTATTCTTAGTGTGGTTTGGTATTCCTTTCTATCTCTTGATAATCTTTTTCATCCGATTTTATTAAGACTAAAAAAAATACTTATATGTACAAACACTTTCATTTTGGCCAGAATACCTCTGACACCCTTAGAATGGGAGATGAGCATGCTCGTGTGTCTGTCACAGGTCAGAGGAAAACAGCCTCCCCTCTCCAGCCCTTCTAGCCTCAACTGGACTTCACTCCATGGGCTTCACTTTATACTCTGCTTATGAATGGCTGTGGCACTTTTCACTATTCCTGGTTGATACTCATCTGCCAAGTGGTAATAAATCTCACTAATCTGTATCAGGTCCATAGATGTCAAAGACAATTTGATTTTATTACATATTTTTTGATTTTGTTATATTTTTGAGGAAGGTAATATGTGATTAGCTGGGTGTTTTCTGCAAGTAAGGTGATGAATTATAAATATAATACTACCTAAATACCTTTAAACATGAAATACACAGATAGGTATTATTCTGTTCTAATAAAAACCACATTGACATAAATAAACAAAGAGAGGCAGCAGAATAATGTCTGTTACTTGAGTGGAAAATAAAATATTATTCACCATTCAAAGATAAGTTTATTTTAGGGTAAGGATATAATTGGGGTAAAGAGCTTTAAGAGGATACCTTAGATTTGTAGTTCCTATCTAGACCACCTGAGGGCAGTAGTTCTAGTGAGAACAATTGTTCACCTAGATTCCACTCACGATGTCTAGTGAACAGTCATTTTGAATAATTAGGAGAAAAAATTATCTTAGCTTTCAGAGGGCCCAGTTGGGTGAAGGGTGACAGAAAACACCCAGATTGTCTACTTATTGTGTTCCTTAAAGAAGTCCTAGGACAGCCTTTCAAGTACATGCTGGAAGTACAGATTCCAGAGCACCATAGTGGTCTACTGAGTCAGAAATTCTTCAGTTGATTCTTTTTCACAGTAAAGCCTGAAAATCACTGCTCTTTTAGCATCTCTTCAAGTAGAGAAGAGGATTTGCAGACAATAGAAGGAACCAGTCCAAGATTAAATGTCAGAATTTATGGGATTGTTATAGTGCCATATAGAATCTGATGTGGGATCAGGACATAGAAATGCTAGAAGTTAAATGACAAGATCTCTCAGGAGACTGTTCATTTTCTAGCTTGGTTGGAAATGCAAAAAAGGGAAGCAGAGATGAGGCAGGTAGAGCCATAAGATAGTAGGGTGAGAACTTGGGAAGCTTGAGGCAGAAAAGGCACTGGGTACAGGGCCAGTAGACCTCACCATCAGGAAGGTTCAGAATGCACTCTAGTGCATGACCATATAGGCCAGGGCTAAGTGCTGGACTGGCATGGCCATAAGCCTTCCTCTACTGCCCTTGGCTCAAAGGCTGAACTCACACTTCTCTTGTATTTGACAGCACGTACAATGTGGGAGTTAGGGGTGCTGAACACCCTGCACTGTTGAAAAACTACATGTAACTTTTGAGTTCCCTAAAACTAAACTAATAGCCTATGGTTGAACAGAAGCCTTACAAATAACATAAGCCATTGCATGCCCATTTTCTATGTTATGTGTATTATATACTGTGTTCTTAAAGTAAGCTACAGAAAAGAAAATGTTATTAAGAAAAATCATAATGAAGAGAAGATACATTTACAGTATTTATTGAAAAAAAAATCCACATACAAGTGGACCCACCCGATTAAACCCATGTTGTTCAAGGGTCAGCTGTTCAAGGGTCTACTACAATTTCTAGAGGTGCTGTTACAAACCCACCACTCAAGCTTTGGCATGGGAAGCTTTGCAGTGTAAGAGGCTTCCTCAGGATTCAAAGAACAGACTTGCTTCATGGGGCTGATCAGTGTGACAACCATCCAGCTGATTTCCTGGTCTACGTGGGGAAGAGCATTTTAAGTTGCAGGATTGCTGTGAGCAAATCAAATTGGGTGAGAAGAGAACCAAGCAGTTGGGATTCACTAGTCTGTGTGTTTTTGCACACATGGGGTGCAGGGCTGGAGAGGGCAGCCTACTGATGACTTCGTAAGTGTGGGATTTATCCTGAAGGCAACGGGGAAGGGTTAAGCTAGAGAGCAACATGATGAGATTTGTTTTTAGTCTAAGAAGTACTGTAGCTGGGCTGATTATTTTGATGATATTGGTGACAAGAGAATCAGAAATGGGGCAAATTAGTTGCTTTTTCACTTGCTGTTCAGACCAAAAAAAAATACATTTTGGAGGCATTTGATGGTGTTTATCCCTAAGTCACATGTGTGGTTTTGGCCTATTCTCTACTGTTCACCTTTTCTGATGTCCTTCATAGAGG
This sequence comes from Eonycteris spelaea, assembly GCA_003508835.1. Taxonomy (NCBI): domain Eukaryota; kingdom Metazoa; phylum Chordata; class Mammalia; order Chiroptera; family Pteropodidae; genus Eonycteris; species Eonycteris spelaea. The sequence continues at coordinate 14,759,075 of PUFA01000011.1, read as the reverse complement.
ACACCAGGATACTTCCCCTAATTCCAAGCAGGAAATGGGAAGAAATATCCTTGGGATGAATTTATCTTTCAGAATTTTCTCATATATTCTTCCAAAATTTGAAAATAATGATTATAAAAAAGGATGCAAGTGGAACTGGCTTTAAAAAGTTGTAGATGAAACTGCTTATTTTTTGCAAAAAGAAACACAAGAACAATAAGCCAGAGAAACTATGAAATGAAGGGTTGGTGATTACCTACAGGGGTGATTGTAAGGGTAGAGACCTTTCTTGAGTGTACCTTTTGATTTATTTTTGACTTTTCAGCTATGTTAATGGCTTACATTTCCAAAAAATAATAAGATGGAAAAAACATTGTATTTAAACAGAAAAAGAAGACCTAACTTTATGTCAAATAGATAAAAATCACACATTAGAAAATTATTCAAGTCAACTTTAAGCACAGTATTCTGACTATACTCCCACTGACATTTTCTAAGAATGAAAATTAAATTGCAAAATAACCTTGAACTTCACTCACTAAGTGGCTGGTATTGGTAATGATGCAGCAGGGCTGAAACTGCTGTGTGTGCAGAAACTGCTGTGCAGGACTGAATGAATGAGTAAAAGTCTTGGGTTGGTGGGAACCTGAGTTCTCACTATGGGAGAGAGGAGGGATAAATATGGACTGGGAGGTGATGCTTCTTGACTAAATTATTACTACGATGGCTATAAAATGGTAATTTTCTAAATTCCTTATTACTAGTTGATATTCTTCTGTAAAGAAGAGTTCTCTCTTCTTTCCACTTCTATTTTTTACATCAGAATATATATTCGTTAAATTTTAAATTAAAAAAAGACATTTATATAATCCATGAAGTGATCTCCCTCAGACATATTCTTTGTTTTCCTAATATGTTATAGCCATTTCTGTCATTAGCTATTTTGATGTCCAAATTATGCCAGTTTTCCCAGTGGGAATTTCTTCAAGCTAAATACTGTGTCCTCTTGACACATCTCCATTATACTGAAAAATACACGTCTTGAAAAAATAATGAGCCTATACTGATACTGCCAAGAGCAATCCAGTACCACAAACAAAATCAAAACCAATGCAAAGCAAAACAGAGACCACAGTAAAGAGACATGTGACTAAATGCAATGTGAGGTCCTTGATTAAATCCTGGAGATTTATATCTACATATCTCTATCTCTATATCATACGTCTATATATACATATATAAATATATAAGTATAAATTATCCTATAGTTTATATATTTAAAATTATAATTTTTATATATAATTTATAAATATATATACATGTATATCATACATATATATGCATTAAAATCAGCTGCATAAGACTGTAAAGGGACAATTGGAGAACTTAAGTAAGGACTCTATATTAGATAATAGAATGTATCAATGTTAAATTTCTTGAGTAAGATAATTGTAGAAATGGTAATCTTTTTGTTCTTTTGAGGTGCACCCTGAAGTATGTTCTGGTGGAAGTCTCACAAAGCCAAAGCTAAGGCAGCTAAGTCTCAAATGGTTAAATAAAAATATGTGTTTATATGTTGGAGAAGAGGGAAAACATTTTGGTTTGAATGAGAAATGCAGTGAAAGGCAGGGCCGGAGTGGGGCTAAAAACTTGCCGCATCAGCAGGACATCCTAGAGGGGTTCCGGAAGGCAGGGCAGCATGGCAGTGCAGTTAGGGGCACGGCAGGAAACAGTCCATCTGGTGCAGCTGTGATTTAGGGCCTGCGAGCCTTAGGATTTTAATTATGCAGCTATTTGGTTTAAACATACATATAACATTATTTCATTTCATATTTATATTCCATACACAAAACATTGAGGTCATATTCCAGTCCCACTCACTCAATGGGAGACACACTTTTGGCTGATCTGGTAGTGAGTTTTTATCTTCTTCATGAGTGATTTCAACTCTTTCGTGTTAATCTTGCTGTGGAATCACAGTTAAATGATTGTGGGAGAGTACATTTAAGATATCCAATAATCAGCATGTGGCTTATTTTCTGTCAAGTATGACTTTGTCATTTTTATCTGATGCTCACCACACGGCTTCACGCAGAAACAGATCGGCTTCACTGCCGCCCTCACTTCCCTCCAACACCCGCCGCCTCCGCCCGACCGCTCCCAAGCCCACTGCCCCTCCAGCTCCCATACAGATTTGTATTCCTGGCATTCTGCTCTCATTTGATGAGTTTTAAGAGGCTCCAATTTTTGTTTTGTCCCCATGAGTAAAGCAGCAACTGCTATAAACTGATAACGATATGATTTTGCTGTTCCATAGACAGTCATTTAAGCTCTGTGATATGTGGCCACTGCCTTGAAATTCAAGCAATGGAAATGACATCATTATCAGCCGACTCTTTATGATGAAAAATGACCCACATTAGGAAACAATCTGAACCCAAGGAAACTTCAGTGATCAATCATCACAATTATAATGTGCTGGTCTTTTATGTAAATCCAACCCACAGTGTAGCTGGGTTTGGGTGGAGGAGTTGGGGGAGGAGAAATCCTGTGGAAAAAGAACATTAGTACAATATAATTAAGCAAAAGGGAAAGCTTCAGATAATATATGTTTCTCAGGGGAACATTTCATGCCTTAGGGACCCCAACAGATCTAGGCTGAGAGGGTTGCATCATCATCATTAAAAGCATTTGTTAAATGCCCAGAGCTGCACAGAAATGGGTTGGGCTTTGTGCGTGTGAAGTTAGTTGAAACAGACCAAGGCCCTTGCTCCAGGAACAAGAGTGCTGATGGGACTCAGGAGGGGACAGGGATTCCTGGAGGATGCAGGGAAGGCATCACAGTTGGCAGAGGATAATGTTACAGGAGTGGGAGCAGGGAGGGAGTGTTACCTGGCTTCTCTCTTTCTACTTCAGTTCCTTCTTGGCCAGCAGTCCTTTTCAGCACTGTAGACCAGGTACAGGCTCATGGTGGCCTGAGTATGAGGTAGAAAGGAGTGGAATTGTCATCTTCCACCTGCAAGAAGGCAGATCACTTTCAGAGAACACACAAGGTGGGATTTTGGTTATGAATCTTGCCTTTATCTGTGGGTACAGACGATTGCTCCTGTGCACGTGTGGTCCTTAATTTGTGTTTTGTCTAGTCCCTTTTTCTCAAACCTAGAAAAGTGGGGAACATGTGTGAGGAGATGTAAGGGAAATGAAGAGAGACAGAGATAATTGATGTGGCTGTGTTGGTCCCAGAAAACTACAGAGAACACACTTATCAAGGTGCCTGTACCTGTGTACCTGTGAAAAGCACAAAGAAATGAAAGTTCAGCTTGATCATTCTTCTCCAAGGATTCGAGAGGCTGTAGGCCCATGGGTAGCCTGGTGGCCAGGTAATACTGGGCTAGTGAGTGCTACAAGGAGGACCTCTACATCTCAGTCTTCATCTGGGGATACTGAGTCCTTTTCAACAATATTTTTTTCTGGAAGAACTTTGTGGTATCATCTTTTCTGTCCTTCTTGACTCCACCTGCAAAACCTGTCATGCATGCTTTTCTTATCCTAAAATCAATGTCTAGGTTATGCTTCTCATGTCTGGTCTGCTTCCTTTTCTGTTCTTTAATACTTTCCTACAGGATGCAAAAAACAGTTTCTATCTGTAATAATATCCGAGATTCCCTCCTAGGAATTATTCCTCATAGCTAAAGCTTTGCTCTCCTCTGGAATATAAATGTTCCTAATAGGGTAACACATTAAGCCTTGGGTAGGTTTGTGAATTGTGGACCCTTTTCCATATGGCAGTGGAAAGCAGGATTCAGAAGGATAAATGGCAGAGCAGCCCAGAGCACACACACCATTCTAGCAGGGCAGACAGGCTGGGGTCTGGGGTAGAAGTTAAGGTGGCGGGCCCAGTGCCAGGAAAGAGGAAAGTCTAACAAGACTCCATGTTTACTCAGGCATCAGGCTTTACACCAATCATACCACTTACTCCCACAACATGACGTTGTGTGGGAGCTTTATTGTCCCCCTTTGTAGGAGAGGAGCCTGCAGGTCAGAAAGGTTAAGTGTTTTGCTCATGATCACACGGTTTGTGAGAAGAGCGGGGGTTCACACCTTGGCCGCCCAACTTTCAACTCCTGCTTTTCACCATTACACTGCACTGGGAAGAGGAGGAGCACCCATGGGGAAGAAGCTTCCTGGGAAAGAGGGTCCCATTGCAGTCACCCAGTCCTGCCTCTAGTCCCAGGGGCATTGATTGTCTCTGGTTGTAGTCGACATGTGTCGTGGTGGTGGCAGGAGGCCACACCCTGTCTGGAGAGAGACATGGACTTGCCAGTAGAGCCCCTGTTCTGTTCGGATAGGGTCAGCTGCAGAGCAGCCATGAGATCTTACCCTTGGCAGAAGCCTAGAACCACCACCCCCCACTCAACACACACACCTTTGGGTTGCCTTTGGTCTTGCGGTGCTAGCAACTTCCTAATTTGACCCACCATGGGAGTTTAAACACTGCCAGCAGATGCCCAGATGATTTGTCTACAGAGATTAATGAAATCAAATCAAGGGTTCTACTGACATCACTGGGCATGCTCCAGGTGACCTTGGTTGTGGTCCAGTGGCTGCTTCCAGAGAGCTCCACGCCTTGAGTTAGCTCAGTTGCGTGGAGTGCTCTCTGAACACGTGGAGGGCAGGGCTGTGTTTTCTGCATAGGAAACAATCTCTTTTACTTTGGGCTAAAAAATGAGGCAAAAAACTACTTTGGACTATACCCTAAAAAAGATAGCTTCTCTGGCTTCCTGATGTAGCTGACATTCAATCAAGGCACTGTTCCTGTGCTCCCCACAGTGACAGAGTCATGGAGTTGGGCTCCTTCGAAGGTTTGTGTGGTGGCTCTGGCTCACACCAAATGTCCACCTCTACCTCGTCAGCTTCAGGTCTGGCTGGGAAAGCACTGTGTGTGATATTTTGAAATAATCATTTCATGGCTATGGTTTAAATCATGCTTTCTCTAATGAATAGTCGATACATGGTTACAAGGAGTCATTAATTGTTGTCAGTCTTTGTTTTCCAGGTGGTGGGAAAGGGAGGGTGACACGGGTGTCACTGGGTCCGTTTTGGCTCTCTTTGTGAGTGTTGCTCTTAAGGCTACAGCTTAGGTCTTTCATCTGTACTTAGCAAAGAAGAGGCTGGGGTTGGGGGATTGGTTTGGAGATGCTCTGAAAATGTTGTGTTTTGAGGGACAGAAATAATTCATTTTGGCTGGGAACACAGGAACGGATCTGGCTCTGTGAACTCTTCATTCATTTCTTTGGTGAGACGATTACTTTATGACTGAGGTTCATGGGATATTCTATCATTAAAATTGCCATGGTGTTAAATTCAACTCATTCACAAAGTAAATTCCCCCTCATGTCCAGTCTGTTTCCTAAAGCTTACCAGTGAGGAGCCTCCACCCCCCGATCCCACCCCAATGAAATTCCTGGACTCTGTTTCTTTCCATTAAGTCCTTTTGAATCTGGTGCATATTCATGACTAGATTTTAAAACCAGAGATTTTTCATGCCCCATTAACTCACACCCCTCTTCAAAGCCTCTGTATTGGGCATGTTTCTAATCAGAGTCAGATTGAGTCAGTGAGTGTCAGGTGGTGAGTGTGGTAGGGGTCGTGGAGACCAATCCTCAGTGGGTAGATAAAGCTGAATGATGTAGTGCAAAGAACACCAGGGTCAGAATTCTTGGGATCAAGAAATAACTCAACCAGGTATTAACTGAGTGGCCCTGGACTTGACTTAAAACTCTCCAGGCATCAGCTGCTTCTTCATAAATAGGAGATAATCATATGTACCTTGAAAGGTTTTGGGAAGGCTCAAGTAAGATAAGGTATGGGGACGTGCGTTGGGAACTATAAAATCTTAGGCACATACAAGTTGTGGCTCCTGGACTTATGTTGGATCAAATAGTTCTTGGAAGAAGAGAGTCTAAGTCTGGAGCTTTGTTAAACAGATATCCCTTATTGATTTTTCTCCTAACAAGATCTGTTGTGTTGTGTCTAATTTTGCAAAAGACACAGCAGAGCGTTCTTCTGTGCAACCTCAGGAACAGGTGCATGTCCTTGTAAGGGAGGTCCTGCCTGACTACCATGGTGGACCCCTCACTCTGTCCCCATCTTCCATACCTACCACGCTTTCGAGCCACCATACTGGTGCATCCAGATCTGTAGAGCTTGGGGGCTGTGGTCAGAGTCTGCAGGCCCTTTCAGAAACAGAGGTGGTTTGACATTTGGAAAATTATTATAATTTTTACCACTTACTATTTACTGTATGCCAGGTGCTGAAATAAACACTTTAAATGCATTACTCTCAATAAATCTTCGCAATAGCCCTGTGAAGTAGGAATTGTTATCATCCTTATTTTACAGATAGAGAAACTTAGAAGCTTAGAGAGTCAATTGTCCAAGGTCAACAGTTAATCTAACGCAGATCCAGAGTACCCCGGTGGGTCTGACTGACTCCAAAGGCTGTTCTTAGGAGAATGCTGCTCCAGGACCTGGTGGGGTTGGGACTGGACACAGTAGCCAGGCCTTAGATCAAGTAGCAAGCAATAACAGCAATGTATTCTCCTTTTGCTGAAGGGAGTAGAGGCAAAAGGCTGGGGCTAAATGTGACTTTCATCTTGTGGCACAGACGTACCAAGCCCGACTTCAGTCCCAAACTGAAACAGCAGGTGTGTGGCTGTACATAGTGCAAGTATGTTGTGGGACAACTTTGCTTCAAAGTCTGTCCATTACTGGCAATTTAAAATATTTATTTTCCAAATAGCTACCCACACATTTTTTGGCAGTTTAAAGGGGTGGGGTGGTGTGAGCTGCCGATCATTACAACTCTTTGATCCTGACTTCTTACTCCTCATTCATAACTTATAAGTTATTGTCCAAAAAAAGAAGGGAAGAAAAAAAAAGAAAAGGAAAGCGTTTATTCAAGGAAGGTAAGGAAAAGTAATGGGAGAAAACTAAATATGATCCAGAGTTGGATCAAGTGGCATGAAACCGAGGATTTTTAAGTTTTCTCCACCCATCCAACACCATCTCATAAATCTTTACATTACATTCCACCAAATGTGTCAGAAATGCAACTTGCAAATAATTGCTGCCATTGAACGGAGCCGCCCTGGCATATCCATTTGAGCTCAAAATAACCCATGTAACCTAAGAGTAAATCAGTGACTGGACACCCAGTGCCAAGCATAATCTCAAGCAGCATTTAACTAGGTTCAATATTTATTTCCCTGCCTTTAGTCACTTTGAAATGATCTGGACTCAGTTCAGACAGGACCAGCCCTAATTTTATGGTGCTTTTGGAACCCTTCCAGCAGCACCAGGGCTCAGATGTCAGGGAGTTCCAGAAAAATGAGATCCCTCACAGGAGATTTCACCATTTAAGGCACCCCCTTTCAATAATTTGCAACACGTGGGCCTTTTGACAGAAGATGTAACTTTTTGAGAGGTCTTTGCGTACCATTAAGAAGTATGCCTCACCCACACCCCAACTCCTACCTCCTCCCTAGGAGTAGGGCAGGTAAAGTAACTTAGTTACTAGCTTGCACAAATAGAACCTCTGAATAACTGCAAGTGAAAAAAACGTAGCCCACAGTTTACCACCATTTTCCAAGCAAATAACATCTTTCACACAGTTAGTGGAGCCGGATTGCGGAAGCTTCAAGACACATTAAAACAGCAGATAACACTGCTCCAAGTCTGATGGATACACATCAAATAAATAGCAACCAATTCTCAAGCTTTGTATCTCAAATGCTCAATCAATAGAAAACCAACCAACTTTAGTGTACATCAGAGATAAATCTCAAGATGGCAGAATCGACTTATAGCTCCCTGTTAAAGGGGTATTGAACTGACATTGAGTGACCTTACATTCAGCCAAACATTTATTATAAAATTCTGACGTGGTTAAGTGAGATGATTGATATCGGTTTATTCTGCTCTAAAATGCAGACTTTTATCTTTTTTAGTTGAGAAAAGAGTTAAAGACCCCACTCATGAAATCAAACATTTCCATTTCTTTATTTCTCCTTGATCTGTAATGATTAGTCTTAATTCAGAATAACAGTACATTCTAGAGTCTGAGAGATGTAGTTCATATCTTAGAAGTGTCATTTCCCAGCTTTTGAGCAAATTTTTAAGGATTATTTAAAGCAAAGTTTTAACTCTCAGGGGCAGTTTCCTTATCTATAAAATTGGAAGGATTGGGATGAGATAATATATTAAAAGCAGTTAGTAAAGTGCCCAAACAAGACTCAAGAAATTCTAGTCATATTATTGTCATAATAATAATATAGTAATAATAATAATAGTTATTTTGACTTCTGACTTCACAATTCCATAGACTATTGTGCTATCAACAGAGGTAATAATGACAATAACAATTATTATATACACCTACTAGGTACCAGGCACTATGCTCAATGCTTTAAGTACATTTTCTCATTTAATTATTATAATCCACTGAGGCAGGTGCTATCATTATCCTACTTGTTAGAAATGAGGAAACCGAGGTTCAGAGAAATGAATGAAATTATGTGGGATCATACAGTTAGTTGGCAAACATCCAAACACATCATGTTACACTGGCCTCCCTGCCTCAGGTCACATAGTTTATTGCTTTTTGTGTTGTTACACCTTCAGGGGAATAGAAAACCTTAATAATTTGGGGGAGTCACTTTATCTCTCAGGACCTTGGGTTTTCCATCTGTCAAATGAAAAAGTTGGAATAGATTATTTCAGGCATTCTCAGATTCCAGGATTCTAATGGAATCAGTTGTGGTCAAGAGAGACGAACTTTGAAAATGTAGATACAGGATTTTATAAATGTTTAAAAGGGAGATTGTGTACATATCTGGTGTGTTCAGCGTGGTCACTTCTTCTGGCCAGTCTGGAAGGAGGGACCTCACTGCACTTTCCATAGTGGCTGCATTCCCTCTCCTTGAGCTGTCCTTTCAAACTTTGCTGTGGAGAAAGCTGTCAGCTCACCTAAACATGCTTGTCTGTAGTGCACATGGTTGGCCTAGCAGAAGCTAGCACCATCCTTTATTTGGATCAGCCTTCATTTCCTACTTGCAACCTTAATCCTGTGAGACACTTAACAGTAACTCCTTCTTTCCCAATCCTAAAATAAATGCTCCTGCCATTCTGGGACTAATGTTTGTGATTCAAAAGTTATTTACATTTGGTCCTCACACTTCAGTGTAGACGTAAAATGAAACCACTGATCACTGTCATTGTAGGGTTAGAATGTTTAAAATGTTTCACATCTCGATCAAACTAAACAGTTTCCAAATATAGCCTATTTTGAGGCTGGACTTCCAGGATAGAGAAGGTGGGCAAAGATTGGAAGACATAGCTGGAGGATAGAAGGGTCTGGAGGTGACAGCCTGAGCCTCAACTTCCAGCTGGACCCCAAGCCCTGGGCATTTCCTGATGACATGCTGCTGTGGTCTAGTGCCATGACCTAGACATGGTGTCCCGCCTCTGAGTCCTTGAGTCCCTCTTGAACATAGCCGTCTGCTGGTCTTGGTCTCCTAAGACGTTATTTGTTCTGCTTGTGTGAAGGGCGTATACAATATTGTATAAGCTGGATTGACTTTTCAAAAGTAGGTGGGACTCCACATTTTGGCCTTCCAAAATTTTGGATTCAGACTAAGGAAAAAGAGAGAGATGACAGAAATCATCTGCCTTTGGTTCCAAGGGCTAGTCCCTTTGTATGGTAGTCCCCCTACATGGGCCTATGAGGAGGATCATTTATCCACCCTAGTATCTTCAATTAAACCGTAGATTATTGGAGAAAAACTGGGATGAGGTAAACAACTGAGAGTAAGGATACTGGCCGCTTATGTGGCTAACTTAGAAAAACATAATTTTAATGTGTTTGCTTAAATTGACTTACATGTGTGGACATAGACCAAGTCAGGGCTCAGGCAAATGCATGAGGGAGGCCATTCAGCCATCACGTGCTTTCTGCCAGTTTGAAGACTGTAAACAGAAAAATCTCAATTGAGTGGAGCATTGTAGGGATGGGGGAAAGGGACAGCAGTTGATGGTGTATTTTGTAGAATTTTCTTTCAGTATCACATCAGAAACCAAGAAAACTCTTACTATGAAAGTGATTAGCCTTGGCTCTGTTAGTTTGTACCTACCCATTACAAGTCAGTAGAAAGTCACTCATTGGTGCCATTTTTCATGGGAGGTTTAGAGTTAGGTTAAGTGAGATTTGATGACCTTTAAATATTATTTACCAAAGATGTGACTGAGCTTTTCAGGGAAAATGTACAAAAGAGATAAAAATGTCTTTTTTTTTTTTTTTTTCTCTCTGAGATCTCTCAAAACCTTGCAGTTCAAGCCTTGTCAGATTTTACCAAACTTGTTTTTCAGGGATTTAAATCTCATAAAAATTAACTGCAGACTTTTATGCAAGTTAAAAACAGAATTCATGTGGTTCTTTTAAAATCTTATAAATCGTTAAAATAAGGACTAATAAAAATATACCTTCCTAGATGGCTTTTCCTGTGGCTGCGAGACCTGTTTAAGGACCCATTACAGTCCAACAGCTCGTCCCCCAGCAGCACAAAGTATTTCCGGTTTTATTCCAAGCTCTCAATGGAAAATGCCAGCTGTTGGGTTTTGTTTTTTTCTCCCTTACTGAAAATTGAATTAAAAACTCAGGAAAGGTATAAGGTAACTTCACATTGCCGAGCTTGAATTCCTGTGCAGGTCTCCAGGGCTAAAGTCTCTCTTACTGCGTGCTCAGGAACAGCCCACATTGTCCTTTGAGTCTATAGCATGGGCCATCAGCCTCACCTTGCTAGACTTTGGTGGCCAGATCTGTCATACAATCCAAGCCTATTCCCTTTGGGCCCCAGTCACCAAGGAGGATGTGCTTCCAAGGTCATATATCGTCTACCTGTTTAGGGTCAACCTATTCTCTTTTGTCTTGTCTTAGAGTGATGTCACATTGCCCTACCCTGGCAGCATTATGGGAATGTATCAAAACAAAATGAGCTCTTTGGTAGAAGGAGAGACTGTATTACAGAAGATACAATTCTTTCATTTACATTCAAATATACAGTAAACTTATACTATGCACAAGATGCAATTCTAGATGCTAAAGTTGTGAGCCAAAAGATGTAAGCCTCATCCTCAAGCCTGAGCCTCTGGGTGAGAAGAAGCACACAGTTACAGCCAGTGTGTGTAATGAATGAGTGAGTCAGTAATGGGGTAGGGTATGGGGGAGTTTAAGAGTGGTGTCTAACCCAAAGTGGGGAGGGGCTTATGGAAGGCTTTCTGGTGAGTATAACTCATGGGTGAGGTTTGAGGAACTGATACAAATGAGAATCCAGGTATAATAATTGTAATTAACAGTCCACTTTCCAAGGTAGAGATTTTGATGACTGTAATTTAGTCCCAAAGAGTATATCGCCTTTTAGAGATAGCCCAGTGTCCTTCCTTTGTAGCTGTTTCTTTGAAGAGGGAACTATTTAATTCCCTAACACTCAGTGTGGTCTCTATAGGGCTTTATCCCATTTATAGTAAAAGCCAAAACGATGAAAAGATTAGATTGCAACTTTGCCCAGCTCAAATTCCCACCTACTACTTATTATTTTTATATGTAGGACTCACCCGGTCACTGCTACTTGGCCAGGTCACAGTGTCTGACACAAAGAAGGATCTAGCTGGAGATGCCTCTTAGGAAAGCTACTCTGTCCCTTACTGCTCCCAGCATAGTACCTTAGGCCATGGCTACAGTCTCTACAGAATAAAAATTAACAAGTGTATAGTATCAAGAGGATTCTTTCTCCCAAACCCAGGGCAGAAACCCAAATGATGTTGCCCTCTACGTGGAGCAAAGCTTCCTTAGTCTGAAAGAAATCAGACAGACTCACCTGTCTGTGACTCAGCTGAGAGCCTAGCAACCAGCAGGTCTCACAAGCTCACGCTGTTTCCTCATGGGAGCTGCTCAGGTCCTCTCTATTATTCCTGACTCAATAGGCATGGATGTCTTGTTTGCCAGCCCCCAAATGTTAGATAGCCAAAGAAAGGGGAAAGGTTGAAGGAGATGGCCAGGAGAACCTGCTGTCAGTGTGGCGATAGGGACAGAGGAAGAGGAGACCCATGAGAAGTAAAAACCTGAGAATTTGAAAAGGAAGGAAGTTCTGGCCATTGGCTAAGGGTAGAGTTTCAGTGAGAACCTTTGGTCTTTTCCCCTTTTTAGTGAATCTTGGATTCTGCTTTCTTGGCATTTTGTCCCATTGAAAAATGCATTAAGTATTTTCCTAATTTCTAATTGACATGAAAATTATGGTAATTTGTGATAGGAAAGGATTTTCTCAAGTCACTTTAAAGTCATTACAAAGGTATTGCTCTCCTTGATGACAATATAGGTAGACCCTTATTCTTTTTAAGTCCTCTTGTTTGAAAGGGATGTAACATGGCTCAATGGATAAGCAGCAGATGGTATATCTGGAACTTGTTTCTGGCTTTGCTTTCCCTAACTCTAAAAATCGTTCCCCCTCCCATTCTTTTCCTTTAATATTCTACAATCATTTGTAATAGAGGTGTGTAGGCAGAGATTTTCAGAAACATAGTGTATATTTACATGAGACTTGGGAAAGGAAGCTCAGGCCATCAGATGAATCTCAGGTGACATCTAGAAAGTAATTGAAGAATGGAAGAGGTTACAGTCTTCAACGTGCAGATGGTGCGACCGAGGCACAGTGAGGTCAAGTAACCTGCTTGAGGTCCCGTGAAGGGCATCGTTGAGATTGATATGAACACTGAGATTTTTCATTAGATTGTGATTCTAACATGAAATTTGTGGACTGTTCAAACTAGTTGACCCCACCTTTTAATTTTTATGTATCTTCTAAATTTTATTCATTACATGTTGTAACTCTTCTCTCGACATTGTGCTTGAAATTATTTTGTGGCTAAAGCTTTGAAGGTCTATAATAGAGCATCCTCCCAATAGCAGGTCAATCTGAGAGACTTTCCCTTGGCTTTGGTTCCCAATGATCTAACTGAGCCATTTAAAGCTTTACATGAGCCCAGTAAAACTGTGCAGTTCTGTCCTGGGGCTGACTGGCTGAAGTGATGTGGCTCCTCAGAGAAACCTCAGGGACAGTAATTGCCATGGCTACGCTACTTTTGTGGCAGAGCTGGTACATCTTTGCCAAGCTTCACATGGCCTTATCTATTACTGGGGGTTAAGAGGACCATAGTGAACCCAAGCCGGATGATTTTGTTGAGTTTCGAGGTGTCTTTCCACATATCACTGCCATCCTTTCCTCTCCATGCACCTCAGCACCACAGGATCTTTCTTATAAAGTCCTTTGAGAACTTCGAAGAAATATGCATACCTATTCATTCTACATCCGTTCACAAAAATTAGGAACCTACTGAGTGCCTAGCCTTGTGCTTGACAAAATGAGGATTATACACACATATAACGCATGATCCCCACTGACCAGTGGAGTAAATGCCCCTTACTACTAAGGATGAGAGCTAAGCATGTATAGAAAGGATACAGGGAAAGTATATTATGAGGTACCCTGAAGAATGGAGTATGGAATGCAGGGAAGAAATAGGCTTTACTGATAACAGATCCGGATTAAAATGCCATTCCTGTCACTTACTAGCTCTGTAACCAGTTTCCTCAAATGTAGAATAGGTTGGGATAGCTGTGAGGATGAAATAAGATAATATTTATGAACTGCTTAGTGTAGGACCTAGTATGTAGTGAGCTGTCAATATAAACATACATACAACACTGTTATTGATATTATTATGTAGATTGTAAGTGATACAAGAATTCAGAGAAAGGGGAGCTCAGTGTGGATTGAGATGAGAAAAAAAGGCCTGCAAACTGGGAATTGGTGAGTCCTTGAGGAATGAGTCCAAGTTAGACTAGGATGGGTTTAGAAGAAGGGCCATCTAGGAAGTCCCAGACAGACAGCAGAACAAAGGTCTAGAGGTCCTTTAAGAAGGCTTGGGGCGTAGGATGGGGGAGGGACTTCAGGGGAGGGGCCTGTGGGGGAGCATGGGAGATGAGGCGCCGCCGGACCTCCGTCTCCTCTCCCAGCTGAGTCTCTGTGACCTGGGCCTGCTTTCCTGCCATCCGCAGCCTGGCAGCAGGAGAGCTGTTCCGTGAGCTTTTGAAACATTTTTACACAGTCGCTTCTGCCACATTTTAGCCAGTGAGGGCCAGGAGAGGTCTATAGGTAATCTAGTGACTAATAATCGAGAATCTTTTTGTTGCTGTTGTCGTTGTTGAAGGAAGTGGAGGCACCAGATATATTAACCGAGAAGAAAGAGCCACCAGAAAAGGTCATGGAAATAAAACATCTGTCATTATGGGATCTCCCCTCGCTTTCCAGAGACCCTTGTAAAGTCCTGCTCTTTTAAGACTTGGTCAGTCTTACAACATTCTTAGCACAAGAAATTATCCCCTTCTTCCACCCCCAGAGAGACTCCATGAGTTGTGTAGACTTGTTAGTGTATTTTCAGTCTCGCTTCCACAACAGTTGTCTTTTTCTGCTATTTCTTACTAATTACATATAGTGGTAGGATCCCCCACCCCCAGAAAACCCATAAGGCATTAACTGTCTCCATTGCCATTCACGGACCTGCTTAGCTGAATGGGAAGAAGACCGCTACAGCCAAATTGCTATTTTGAAAGAATGATTATGTGTCCCTTGGGAATTTTTTGAAGTGTGTTTCTTGATAGCCTCACTGAGAAGAGAAGTAATAGTACATTTCCCAACCAAATAGGTATGGAAAGCACACTGCAAATGAGTTTCTGAAGTTAGGAGTCAATAATAGCTGCTATCTGGGCCATCTAACGAGTGCTTTTCTTAAAATAGGATAATGGAAATAGCTGAGTTCTTAATGCCCACTCTCAGCAGCCCCTCCCTCTTTTATTTTAAAAAGGAATTAGTGTAGCCTTTGGAATCGTCTTTGTGGCTCCTTAAGTCACAGATACAGCCTGCAAAATCTATGGATTGCAAACTCATTACACATTAGCTGCAATCTGGAGTGACCGAACCGTTTGGTGCAAGGTGGTGTTCCACCCTTTCTCCACCCCCACTGATGTTGTACAAACAGAGAAAACTGGATGTCATTTATTGACATCCAAAAAGACTGTTGGGCAGGGGTCCCCAACCCCTGGGCCGTGGACTAGTACCAGACCATGGCCTGTTAGGAACTGAGCCGCACAGCAGGAGGCTAGCGAAGCTTCATTTGTATTTACTGCCGCTCCCCAGCACTAGCATCACCATCTCAGCTCCACCTCAGGTCATCAGGCATTAGATTCTTATAGGAGCACCGGTCCCTGGTACCAAAAAGGTTGGGGACTTCTGGTGTAGGGGAGTGTTTTAATTTTAAGTTGTTTGCAAGTTAGTATTTAATTTATTATTTATATTTTTAAAATAATTATTTCCTGTGTAGCATTGGCTTCAGGTACAATGACAAAGAATGAATATTTTATAATAAAAAAGATGTTAAATAGCATCAGCTTATTGTTATAAATATATAAATGGTGTTCTTGCTTTTTCCCATGGAGAGAGGGTAATGAAAATGAACAGCCCCCTAACTTGAAGTATATTTGGAGAGTCTGTATCATTATCAAAAGGACCTGTGCCCTAACCTAATATGCTTCTTTATCAACTCAACCCAAACCAACCCAAAACAAGTCCGCAGACCTAACCTGTAATTAGGAAAGAGGCAATGAAACTGAGGGTCCTTAGGACTTTGATTAAATTTAGTTTTAAATCCTAGCTCTAGAAATCACCTCCCCGTCTCTCTCTCTGCCTCTCAGAGACCTGGCCTTTCCCCCAGATAATCAGCAAGCCCTGAGGCAGCAGAGGACAGTAGCCCAGCCCTGACTAATGGTCACACGTCTGGACCTCTGGCAGGCTAAAGATAACATCTTGACCTAAGTTATGTTTCAGTTCCTGAGACCTAAGGTGGAGTGATCCCCTGGCTACTTCCCCATGAGACTGAAGACCTGGACTCCGAAAAAGACCTCAGAACTGTCCTCAAGACCAGAGGAAATGATTCATTACCCAACCCACCATGTCTTGTGATTTTGCCCTATATTGTCAGTAACCTACATGCCATCAGGGAGGCGGGGCTTTTGAGCGTTAGCTTCATGTTCTCTTGGATGGCGCCGTTCATAATGAAATAGCCAGTATTTCTCTGCTGCATGTCTCTGTGTATAGAGTTTGGCTCTGCCAGCACTGGATGGACAAACTCTTTCTATCCTATAACAGCAACTCCTGTTATGAACGTCTTAATATTTATTGTGCTGTGGGGGGCAGGGTTTGGGGGACTCTGCTTATAACAAAAATGACAGGAAAATCTCTATGCAGAAGCTTCAAGAGGAACATTCCATCCTAATTCACTGGCATTCCCCAAAAAGTAAAAAGAAGGGGTTACTCTCTTGTGTGCGATGTAGAGATCACTTCACACTTCTCTCAGAGGCAGCATCTGCCACAGTGGACAGGCATCTAGTCTGCTATAGTATTTGTGGTAGACAAACTTCTAAACTTCTAAGGATGGGCCCATTAGCGGGAACAAAACAAACAAAACACCTCACTTTGGAACTCAACAGTGTCTTATGTAGAACAAGCTAGGTTTTTGATTTTAGTTTTCCCCTTTTTATCATCAGCTTTTCAATTACTGTTGCCTGAGAAGACAAACCCTCCCTAGTGCCCTAGGCCTCTTTGGGTAAATGTTAAGAATGACTCCTAGGTTTAGCCCTATATTCAGAACTGGTTATTCCATTTGCTTAGAATCTTATGTCAAGAAGCTCTAGAAATGATCTCTTAAGAACATACCTGGGTCACCTTCCCCAAGTTGTGGGGCCCTGGTGTTGATTAACTGTAGTCTCTTTGAAGCCTTTATTTTCCTTCCCTCCCTCCCTCCCTCCCTCCTTTCCTCCTTCCTTCTCTTCCTCTTTTGCTTTTTTCCCCTCCTGATCATTTTTTTCTTTCTTTTTTTTTTTTTTTTGTCTCTCAGAACACATCAACATCTAAGACTTTTAAAACATAAGTCCCATATCTACAAGTTAATGTGTCTATAGCAAAAAATATAGAGATAACAGCATGCTGTAATTAGGAAGGGTGGCTGTGCATCACAATTACAAAAAGAAAGTGAGTCCCCTGCTATAAATGCAGTGACCTGTTGTAAGCCCGGCATGAACATCAATTGGTGCAACTCTTTTGGAAAACTTTGACAATATCACATTGGAAAAATGCATATTTGACTCAGCAATTCTTGGATTAGGAATTCATCTTACTGATATAGATCTGCAACATAAAACATGTACAAAGGTATTTCATTGAGCAGTATTTGAATAAGAGTAAACATTAAAACAAATATCTTACAAAATAGGAATAGATAAGTAAAATCAAAACCATTTTTTTCAATGTAATATAGTAGTTAAAATGAAAAAGGTCTATTTAGTCTGATATGGAAAGAAAGTATGGATTATATGAATCAAAAAGTTTCAGAATTGTTCACATAAAATGATTCCACTTAGGTTAAAAAGAATGGCATAGTATTGCACTATCACCCAAAGTATAAAGTCAATATATATGAATTCATATGAATATAACTAAATAAATAAGTTAGGAAGAAGGGAAATACTTTTCCCTTCAGAAAATTCCAAATAATATATGTTGATACCACCTCCTCCAGGAGGTGTAAGTTAATACCCATTGCCTTGAGCGTGGGCTGAATTTAGTGACCTATTTCCAAAGAATGGAGTGTGGGAAATGAAAACACCAACTATACACAGGAGGAACCTGGTAGACATCGCCTTAGCCAAGTGGTCAACAGTCATATCATCAGTGATAAGCCCGTACTGATAGTATATACCCCTGATGTGATGTGATGAGAAGGGCACTACGCCTTTGTTATTCTTGCCCCAAACTCATAACCCGAATGACATTATGAGAAAAACACCAGACAAACCGGTATTGAGAGGTATTTTACAAAATGTCTGACCAATACCCCTCAAAACTGTTTAGATAGTTAAAAAAAAAAAAAAAAAAAAGGAAAGACCAAGAAACAGGGTAGAGGAGACTAAGGAGTGATAACAACTAAATGCAGTATGGATCCACGGTGGATTCGTGCAACAGTAAAAAAGGACTTTTGTGGAAAAAAAACCTGAAATCTGAATAAAGTTTGTAGTTCAGTTAAGAGTAAATATACAATGTTAATTTCTTAGTTTTGGTGAATATACCATCACTGTGTTATGTTAACAGTGTTAAATGTTAACAGTATGGGGACCTAGGTGAAGGGTATATGGGAATTCTCTGTAACTTTTCTGTAAATCTAAAATTATTTTTTTAAGTTTATGTTCAAAGGCAAGGGAAGGGTTTGATAACACACATACACACATGTGCGTGCACACACATAGAAATTTATGAAAGGCTGGCCAAGAAACTAAACTGTTAATACTGTTTACCCAAGAAATAGGATTGGGTCGGGACACAGGAAGAGGCTGGGGGAGAGTGAGGGAGTGGTGAGCGGGAGAGAGACAGTGAGAGAGAAAAGAGAAAGGGAGGGAGGGTGAAAGTAGGAATTTACTTATCACTTTTACCTCTTCACTATTTTTTTCATGTTTGACATTTTTTAAGCCCACCATAGTTATCAAATCACTCTCAATCCTCAACATACTCTCAACCCATCTTTCTAAAACAAAATGGAGACACTTCATTTAGCTATTGCACTAAGGCATAACTCATGGGCTCTGAGCAATGGTATTAGCTTAATTCAGTATTTATGCCTACCATATCATGAATCTTATACCCCGAATCTCATATTCTAAGGTTTGAGTGTCTCCTAGATTATAACTTGTCATAATGTTAGTCATAGAGGTCCAACCCTTGAAAGCAACAATACCCCTTGTTAGCGATATTCTAGTAAAAAGAACTGATGTTCTGTCCGTAGGCACTTTTTTTTTTAATTGAATTTTACACTTAATTTGACATACACAATTCACTGTTGTAATAGAAGAAAAGTTTTGGGTTCATGCTGGCATCATCTTGAGGTCATGGATTGGTTCAATAGAGGAACACATTTTATATTGAGAATCTTTCACTTCCAATTAATTGTGTGGGCAGAGGAGAAAATGATTATGTCAATTAGAAGATGGTAAACTTCCCACTATCTAGAAAACAGTAAAAAAAAATCATAAAAATGAAAGCCATTTGATATAATTTAGTTCATAAATAGAAGTCCATCAGAGACCACTTTTTCTACCTCCTCTCAAGATGCAACTAAGATTATAGTGTTCAATAAAGAGTTTCTGCTGACCTCGAAAAATTTTGAGAATGTTTATAAAAAACTGGGGACACACATCTTGCCTGATGATTGGGTTTGAGGAAGGGCAGAAGGGGAGTATGTATGCTCAAAGTGGGGTTAGCAGGAAGAATAACACACGATATCCCACTTCCATATGGAATAATTATATGCTAATGGAAATGGGTTCAGTGTAGAATATTATCTTGGTGTCTGGCTAAAATAATGAATTATGTACTCTGTTATGAAGAATAAAGTTAGATAAGTTAAGGGAGGCTATTTTCTCAAATACAGACTCTTGTGGAGATTTGTCAAGTTTTCATAAATCCACTTTTTGTTTTGTTTTTGTTTTATGGTTTAGACCAATTCTGTTTTGTTACCTGACTTCCCTATATTTAAAGTGTGTTGCAAGTAACTGGGTCTTGTTTTTTATCCATTCTGACAATCTCTGTTTAGCTTATAAACAACTAATAAAATTATCGATACGGTTGGATTTAGGTTTACCATTTTTTGTACCAGGAGTTTTATTGGGAGCCATGGCTCAAAGCTTTTTGTAACTGGTCAATATGAAGCCTCCCTTTGAAAGGTCTCCATATTTTTATTCAGCTTGTTGTTTTAGTTGGCCTGGAGTCATTATGGCAAGAGGATTTCTGCCTTTTCTCTAGATTGTTTTGTGGAGGTGTTTCTCTGTTCTTTTTTTTCTGTTCTTTGGAAGTTTTGAGTTGTTTTTTTAAAAATGTTTATGATTATTTATTGTTAATTTTTTTATATATGTCTTTCCATTGTTTTTAGTGGTTATTCTAGAGATAACAGTATGCCTAAGTAACTTTTCATAGTCTACTACTTAGAGAATATTTTACCACTTCATGTAAAATGTGGAAATCTTATGACCATGTCTCCCTATCCTTCATGTTATAATTATCACATGCATTATATCAATATATATTATGACCCCCATGAGACAATGTTATGTTTTTTTGTAAATGCTGTTATGAATTTGAAAGAAATAATGGGAACAAGGACTTTTACATTACTCAAATATTTACTATTTTTGATGTGTTACATTACTTTCTGTAAACTTGAGTTTTCATTTGGTATTATTTCCTTTCAGCCTGCAGGATTTCATAACTTTAGCTTTTCTTATAATGCAGATCAGCAGACAATAAATTTTCTTCATTTTATTTTACATAAAAATGTTTTTGTCTTCCTCCTTGAAAAGTATTTTTACTGGATACTGAATGCAGTATTAATAGTTTCTTTTTTTTTTCTTGCAGTTCTTTAAAACATGTCTTACTATCTCATGGCTTCCATAATTTCTGATGTGAGGTCATTGAATTTGAATCACTGTTCCTGTGTGTAATGTATTTCTACTGCTTTCAAGATTTCCTTTTTATCTTTTTGGTATTCAGTATTGACTTCAACGAAACTGGACATAGCTTTCCTGTTTGGAGTTCACTGAGCTTCTTACATCCGTAAACTTAATTCTCATACCAAATTTGTAAGATTTTCAACCATCATAACTTTAAATATTTTTAATGCCCATTTTGTCTTTTCTTTCCTCCTGAAACTCCAATTACACATATGTTAGACCTTTTATCATTATTCTATAGGTCTGTGGGTTCATGAGGATCTCTTCTGTTTTCCCCAGTCTTTCCCCCACTTCCTCTTTTAGATTGGATAATTTTTGTTTATCTGTCTTCAAGTTTACTGACCCTCTGATATTTTCTATCTATTATTAAGTACATCCCGTGAATTTTAAATTTCGGATGTGGTGTTTTTCAGTTGTAGTATTTCTACTTAGTTTTTTTTTTTTTTTTAAATACTTTCCATTTCTTAGCAGAGATTTCCTTCTTTTCATTTATTGTGAGAATATTTTGTTGAGGATAGTTTTTATATGGTGAAAATTTTGGTTTATATTTTGAACATTATGAATAATTGGTTGTAGAAATTCTGAATGCTATTATATATACTTTTTGTTTCAGCAGGTAACTTAGTGACTCAAACTACGAACTGTCTCTTATGTGGTGGTTCAACTCTCAGTGTAGATTTTAATTCTTTTCTGAGATGCTTGGATTCTTCTACATACATGTATGATTCAGGGGGTATCCGGATGCTTGAAAAGAGTATATGTATGAAATTTGGGGCTCTCTCTATATGGATCACTTTTTTCTGGAATTTCCCATTCACTTTCTAGTAGCCGTGGTTACTCCAAATTCTTGTTCTTTGGTCATTTTCTTTAAAAAAAAAAAGTATGAGATTAGAGATTTAGTCACCTTGTGTGACACGGACTTCATCCTGCCTTCAGGCAGAGGTATTAAAATTGTTAATTTATCCTGAACCAATCTCTTCTATCAAATCTTAGCCCCTATCTAGAATTTGCCTACTTGAGTTTACTCTCTAAAAATCCTTTGGTAATTTGATTTTTGTTTGTATATTTTGTCCACACTTTATCATTGTTGATGGCTAGCATCTGGTAGGAGCCTTTTTTGTCATACTGGAAGTGGAAAAATAGTTTAAAAGCCAATTTCTTCTCTCATAAAATGGAAATAATATGATTTGCTCATTTCCAATGGAAGTTCAAAACTTGGCGATAAGAGTATATTTAGAAAAAAATATAAACCTAGTTAAATTCCATTATGGGTTTCACTTGTAAAAAAGTCACCACAAAACAATGTAGGCTAAACATAAAATATAAAAAGTACTTTAGATATAATTCTGCTTCAAACTCATTAGCAATATTTGAGGGACCTAGTCTGGATTCTGTGTTGTAACTTTTAAAAATAGGTGAAAGAAGCGTTATCCAAGGCTTTTGAAAACCAGTACTAGCCTAGTGATGTTCCCTAAGACTTTAAGTGGGTCTTTCAGGAACTCAAAACCCCCACAGTTCATCTCAGATAAAATTCTCTAATACTGACTATAGAGTGGGGAGAGAGAAAGTCATACTAATATATGTGAATCCAATGATGGCAGTGGGGAATGATTATTTGTGGATCTATGTCAGGTGCCCAAAGAAGTATTTATGGAAAGAATACAAGAACCACTGGTTTAAACTTCTATACGAAGAGAAAGTATAAAAAGGGAAGTTATATATAACTGAGAAGTTCTATATGGGATACATATTAATTCTGCATGTGTAACTTCTGAATTAGAAGTAGGAAGGGGAATGTTTTTAAGAGAAATGAAAGTTGAGTTTCTTGATCTTTTCTGAAATGTAGAAGCTTCAGGACCCATTTTATGTCTCTTACCTGTTTTTATTACTGACTGTTCCCTGACCGGATAGGAATTCGAGAGGCCCAATTGAAGGGCAACTTCACAGGGACGAGTGTCAGTTTCAGGCCCTGGCCCACAGCTCAAAAGCAATTTATTAATTTTTGACAAGTATGAAACTTCGTTGCTGGTGATGTGTGAAACTAAATTATTGCAACTTGAGTTTTGCTATAGCCAATGAGCTTGGAGAAGAAAATTAGTGTCTTCATGAGCTGGAACAAGCTGATTTGCCAATTTAAGCATCTCTGATGATGGTGTACTTGCTGTTGGTGGGATGTGGCAGTCTGTAAAAAGGTCTTTGAAAAGCTCCCAGAGAGCTCCTAGAGGAGTCCCCAGCCAAACAAACTTGGAGTGCCTGGAATTTTACTGGGAACCAGGAGTTTTATTGGGAGCCATGGCTCAAAGCTTTGTAACTGGTCAATGTGAAGCCTCCTTTTGAAAGGTCTCCATATTTTTATTCAGCTTGTTGTTTTAGTTGGCCTGGGGTCATTATGGCAAGAGGATTTCTGCCTTTTCTCTAGATTGTTTTGTGGAGGACAAAGTCACTCTTTGAGTTCCCTTTACAAAGGTCCCAGGCAGCCACTAGGCTATATTGGGCCCTGCAAGCCTCAGTATTCTCTGTTTTGGGGAGGAGATGGTCAGAATGAACAAGGATTTACTTACTGCCTTTCAAGGATATTTATTTGAACCAGTGAGTGATTCGCTGCTTACATTAGAAAGAGCTAGTAGAAATGCCTGTAGGAGGGTACCCTTTAAGCCATTTCCCATTTGTCCCAAGAATACTCACTAGTGATGCTGCAGCTGCAGCCGCATTCGCCCCAAGATAACTCATGGATTACAGCCCTAACCTTACCCCCAAAGTTTACTGCGAAATACCTTGCTTTTGTTATTATTTTTGCATTGCTCTAGTATATCGATAGTCTTTGGAAACAATGACATCGTTCGATTTATAGCATTCTGTTTTTAGTAGTGGAATTTCCACTAACAAAATGTAGTAATTCTCGATTGCTGAAAATGTCAAATCCTAGAAAATGTAGCCTTCCTATATGTGATGTTAACATCGTTCTCAAACAGTTGTTAGCCGAAAATTCATTTGATGAATCTGATTTATGTAAACATTTCTGTTACATTAAGATTAGAGGCAAGTTCTGTTTAGAAATAACTCCAAGAACAGTTTTTAGATTTTATTTTCGCATTGAAAACTAGTCAGTTTTGCTTCAGCCTCAAAGAGCATGTTTATGTAAAATTAAATGAACACTGGCAGCAAGCTGTACTTTTTTTTTTCCTAAATGGAAATGGGTTAAATTGTGTGCCTCCCATATTTTTATAATTTCTGATCTCTAAGACTTTTTCCCATCATCCACACTGTGTCACCATGTGATTTTGTAACAGCTAGTCAGGTTTCTGTAGTGAAGTGGGTGTTGATTGGAATGCAGGTGTTACTGTGGCAGAGATAGAGACATTGCTGGTCATAGCCAGACACTATGACCAGACATTGCTGGTCATAGCCAGACACAGGCAGCACGCTCTTTTAGTGGTGACCATACTCTTCTGCTTCAACTGTTCTAGCCTGAACTGGTGGACTTCCATCACTTCTCTGGTCTCTGACCTTGGGAGTTTTGGACTTAACTCTGGAACTTCAAATTCCCTTGGTTTCTACCCAATGCTGTGTTTACTTTGCTCCAGAACCTACCCTCCATGTTTCTTGCTCCAGACTTCAGATCTGGTTTCTGTTATTGGTCTGCCCAAAAAGAGAGTTTCAAAAGGAAATCACCAACAAGTTTTGATGAGATAAATGGTTTGCAAATGTTCCGGGGAGATAATTATCTTACATGTAAAGAAATAAAAATGGCAGTTTGTCCTAGAATGTTAAGTGTTAAAAAGAAACTACAATAAGTTTCTTGCATTTAAAGTGCAGTTAAACAGAATGACAAACACTGCTATGAGAATGTAGGTGAGTACAGGTTTTCTGAAGGGCAATGTGGAAAAAGGTATTTGAGGAACCTTAAAAATGTGCTGTCTACAAATTCTTCTTCTAGAATTTTTATCCAAATAAAATAAGCAAAGAGGCACTAAATATTTTTTAAACTGATTTCATTGTGCGTAGTTAACATAACCCAAGTGCTCCAAATGGGAATTAGGTAAATATTAAGATGAACCATGTGAAATTACTGATAGTTGACAAATGTCGGCCTATGAAACAACAGCTTTTTATATGGTTCAACCTAATAAATTATGTGATGTTCTCATGACAGACTTCTATGCAGATATTGAAAATATATTTTTAAAGATTGTTTAATGCTCATAAATAAAATACTGCATAGCAGAAGTAGGATATAAAAACCACTGTATAGCAATGAGATCATTTTACTATAATATGTGTTTGTGTGTATTATACATACATGATCTGAAAAATGACTGAAGGAAATATTCATGTTAATAATTCTCTGAGTGATTGGATTATTTATTTATTTATGCTTACTTTTGTCTTTATTCACAATAATCTCTGTAGTAGAATTCCATCAATTATTTAAATATCCCTCAGTGGTAAGGTTTTAGGCCTTCCCTTTCCCTTTCTTCTTCCTGTCCTTTCTCTTACCATTCCCTCTTCCCTTCCCTTTTCTTTCCTCCTTCCCTTTCCCTCTGTCCCTCCTCTCCCTCCTCCCTCCTTCCCTCCTTCTCTCCCTTCCTTCCTGCCTGCCTGTCTACCTAGCTACCAACCTACCTACCTTCCTGTCTTATATAAATAATGCAAGACTCCCCTTCTCATATTTTGGATTATTTCCATAAAATATATTCCAAGAAGTCAAGTATTCGTTAGGCGTAGAAGGAGGCAGGAACAGGAGGAACTGGAAGCTGAATATTGTCCATGGACTTCTCCAGAACCTTACCCCGACCCTCCCAGCCTTTTGAAATGCTGGAAAGACACCATTCTACCTATTTCTTGTTATAGAAACATTATTTCCCACAGTTCTGATTCCAAGGCAGCAGCATTTTATAAGTTCAGCTCGTTGGAACAGCTTAGTGTTTGCATTCCTGCTAAACCTAGGGAGAAAACTTTCAGAATCAAATAAAGACATTGCCAATCTGTTGGCACATGTAACTTCCCACCTTTTATTATTTCTCTGTCAGGTGACATTTATATACCTTTGGCTGCCCAGTGCTTGCTTGGTGTAAACCCACCTGGAAGCCCATGCTGAGGGGTTCAGTGGAAGACTATGTAAATGTGGGGCTGTCTAGAGCCCTTTCATGTGTGAGGAAGTTCTGCCTGGATGAGGCAGATGGCAGTGAGGCTTGGGGTGATGATAGGAGTTTGTGTTCTCCACCCAATGGTAAAACGTGGATTGGAGGAATACTTTTTCTTCCTTCAGAAAGCTGTGATGCTTGGACACATGACTAAACTAGCCTTCCATCTTGTTTTTATTTGAACACAGAAGGCTTTAAAGCAGTCAGCGATACAGAAGGGCAGCATCCCATAGCATCTGTGATATTTGGGAGGTACACTACACTATCTCCATCCCTTAGACCTGGATGCCCTCATGTGAAGGGGTTCCTGCTGAGGGCCTGGACCAGCGGAGTGGGGCAGGGCAGGGCTAGATTAAGCCAGCTGCAGGAGAACATAGGGGTGTGGGAGATTTCTTAGGGGACAGGAAAACTGCTGACTGCTGGTTTATCCACAGGCATTTATTGAGTTATATTTCAGATGATAGACTTGGTCTGGAAATAGCAGCTTAATAAAACATGCTTCCTGCTTTCCAGGAACTCAGATGAATGGAGATAGGCAAGTGAGTGGATCATTTAGAAGCTAAGAGAGATAGTGACACATAGGAATAAAGAGAGTGTTGTGATGGGGAGGAGGGGGGACAGAAGAGAAGCATTAGGACTGGGGAACCTTCCAGTGGAGGTGAGATTTGGTTGGGTGTTGAAGGATGAGTAGTATGCTGCTGCCAGGTGGTTGGAGGAAGGGAAGAACATACCTTTCATGGAGGGGCAGCCGAAACAGCAAGGCTGGAGACAGTGAGGCTTCTCTCTGAGTGCTGAGCAGATACTTTTGCTGACCCCTTGATTGAGTCAGCTGCCTTTGCAACGCTGACAGTAAGCTGTGGCTGACTTGTTCACAGCCAACAGCAGAGTAAGGAGCTACTTGCAAGAAATAAACTGTAAATGCCCAAGTCTAATGGCCAGCAGTGTGCCTCTTTCTTCATCCAGGTCTTTTCTTTCTCTTTGAAGTTTTTAAATGACAGTAATGTAATTAGCTGTTTCTAACCATGAAAATGACTCATGCTTATGATTATAATTTCAAACAATACATGAATATATAGAGAACAAAGTAAGCCTCACCCCAATTCCTTCATCCTAGAGATCACCACTGTTAACATTTTGAAAACATCGTTCCACATATCTTTCTACAGGCCCACACTGAGACACTTTCATAGAAATGTCATACAATTCCACTTAATAGGCATTTAATGTGCCAGAGCTGTGCCAGGGCATTTGCATACAGCAGTAAATAAGACAGATAGGGCCCTTCCTAGTGGAATTTCACTACCAGTCTTAGGGGAGACACCCAGATAGGGGAAGCTAATTACAAAACCACATATGGACCAGCATCTCTTTGAACAATCCAGTTTCTCTGCCTGGACTGATACTCCATCCCCTAATACTAGGCAGAGAGTTCCATGGCGACAGATCTAATTCTACAGTATATTTAATGAAAGTATGTTTTCCTCTGTATGGCCAACAAGATAGATAATCTTGTCCCCATTTTACATATCTTAAAAACCAACCAACAAACAAGGCTTACAGAGGAAAAATGACTGGCCTAAGGCCATGTAGCTAGTAAGTAGAAGAATTTGAATTTGAATTCTGATTTTAGCTGAGTCCAAAGCTAGTAACAACAATAAAAAGCTAGTATTATTCAATACTCATCTTGACAGGCATTGTGCTAAGTGCTTCACATATATTAGCTCTTTTAATATGACAGTAACCATGAGGTAAGCATTTCTATTTTAAAGATGAGAACTCTGAAGCCTAGAGCAGCTGAGTTGCATGCCCAAGGTCACACCTCTAGAAAGTTTTGCAGAATCAGTAATTGAACCAAAACATCCTGAATTTTGATATCTGTAGTTTTTTCTTCATCTAGATCTTTTCTTTATTTTTTAATTTTATTTTTAGAAGACACTAACTTTATTATTTATAACTATTAAATGCTCATACTTATTAAAATTTGAAATACATCAAACAAATTGTTTCCATCACTCCATGCTGCTTACTTCCAACATATTTTCTGAATTAACAATTGCCCTTGAGAGAATTTAGCACCCTATTCCCACCCTCCATGCTTTGAAGGTTATGTCCCTGTCTGTTATCTTCATGAAAATATATTTATTGGGCAACTACCAAATGGGTAAAGGAATAATTTATATAATTACTAGGCAACCTTGGTGTTGTCAAGCGTGACCAAAGTACCTGGAAAAGTTAATAAGTGAGTGATTGTTTAATTATTTAACTACTAATGATTTCCCAGAAATCGAACCATTTGGTTTTACATCTGAACATTTTCTATTAAGTTGATTGGAAATAACCTGTGAGGCAGCAGAGTTCTCAGCTCCAAAGGTCATTGCATAGGGGTCACCATTATTGATTCTACTATGGGATTTCACTAAAACATTGATTAAGATATTGACCAGTTATTTTAATGCACCCTCTCTTTTAGTAGGCATGCTTAACACAATGGGTGATCAAAAAAGTTGTGCTTTCCAAATCTTGCTCCCCAACATGGAAGCTTTTTTTATAATGTGCTTATATTTCTTTACTAAAACATATTTTTTTCAAAGCTTGGCCATATATTAAATTTGAGTATATAAATGGTGAATGTCAGATTTCAGACAATCTTTTGATGCTTAGAGATCATTTGTATTTGGGCATTTTCTCTACCCTCTTCTCCGCACCACTACATATATACAATCCAACCAACCTCACAATCTCTCTCTTCTCTCAACTAATTGCTTTTGGGATAGTAAGCAGGGTTTGGGGCATGAATAATTCAATGAGAGTTATTAGAAAGGAACAAAAGTGAGAAAATATTTATTCCTGCATACAAAGAGAATGTTTCTTATTCTTAAGAACAGGGCCAGAATCACCTGTGGGGTTGGTTAGAATTATAGGTTCTTGGGTCCCACTCCTAGAGACTCTGATTTGGTAGGTATAGTTTGAGCCCTGAAATATTGGCATTTCTCATAAGTTTCCTGATTGTGGTAGATTTTACCCTTTAAATGTATTTCACACCTGCTGACTTTGAACTACCATTGGCCAAATTTCTACCCTCTTCATCTTTCACCTGGACTATTGTAATAATCTCTTTTTTTCCCCCATGCCTCTTAGACTTCCCCTGCCTTGAATCCATTTACCACTCTCTAGACTATAATCATCTAATACTAAAATTAATTTCTTTTTGTATTTCTTTCCTATAAAGTTGTTCATCTTTTAAAATTCACTTTAGAAATTATCTCCTCAAGGAAGCCTTCCTTGAGACCCTTGCTGGGCTAGATGGTTCTCTTGTCTCACACATTTCCCTGTACTTTTAACTTAGTTTATTTTCTGTTTATGGAAATTGTGTGCAGTGGTTTCTTCCATTAGACTGTCCCTTCAGGTAGAAATCATAGCTTATTCATTTTCCTACCACAGCTACCCAAGATTGGAACATAATAGTTATTTAATAAATGTCAGACGGCACTAAGCAGTAACACTGAATTAGGTGTTAAGAACATATTGGGCAGGATGCCATTCATTCATTTTCATTCATTCATATATTTATTGAGCACTATTATGGACTGAATTGTGCCCCCTCCCATTCATATGTTGAAGTCCTAACTCCCAATACCTCAGAATATGATTATATTTGAAGAGAGGTTATTTAAAGAGTTAATTAAGTGAAAAAGAGGCCATTAGGGTGGTCCCTAATCCAATGTGACTGGTGTTCTTAGATGAAGAGGAGATTAAAACAGATGCAAGGAGGAAAGACCATCTGTAAACTAAGGATATAGGTCTCAGAAGAAATCAACCCTGCCAACACCTTGGTCTCAGATTGCTAACCTTTAAAATGTAAGAAAATAAATTTCTGTTGGTTAACTTACCCAGTCTGTAGTACTTTGTTATGGCAGGTCTAACAAACTAATACAAGCACCTATTATGTATTAGGTGTTATTCTAGGTCCTGGGGAGATTTAGATGAATCCCATACACAGGTCCTCTGCCCTCATGAGCCTGAAGTCTTTTTGTTGTCTCTTGTATGCAAATGGCTCTTTATTTCAACACAAGAAATGGATTCTGGCATTTGTGCAGCCATGTGTAGATACAAGGATAACACAACCAAATACTTGATCTCAAGGAATTTACAACATAAATGTGGAGACAATGCTTACCATACATAGTATAAGGGAGAGACAATTCAAGACCAACTTAGTCTGAGGACAAAAAACACCCTTAGGAATGCCAAAATGGAAAAGGATTGTTTAGGACAAAGTGTATAGAAAAATTATTCAAAGTCTTCAAGGAGATAGAACTTCAGATAGGCAGGACCTAGACAGAGAAAACAGGGACTATACCCAGAGAAAAGAGCAGCAGGAGCAAAGATCCAGAAGCCTTTAGCTTGATGCTTTCAGGGGGTGGAGTGGTGACAACAGCAAAATCATCTGATAGAGAATAATAAGAGTTATTAACAGTAATTGCCACTATTTATATGCATTTTCTATGTGTCAGGCACTGTACAAAATGCTTCGTAAACATTGCCTCCTTTGCTCTTTAAGCCAAAGCTATAAGTAGCTATTATTATTTTCTTTTCACAAATTAAATCCCAAGACTCAGAGGAGTAAGTAATTGTCTATGGCTATTACAGGTCATTTGTTGAAAGAGAAAAATGAAAGAAGAGATGATACCTATTCAATAATTGGTAAGGAAACAATGTGAAATCTTTTCTAGAGAAAACAATAAAATGAGAATAATTGAAAGCTTGATCTGGTGGCCGTTTGTAGGGTGATATAGATCAATGGTTCTCAACTCAGCTACGTAGAATCATCTTGAAAGCTATGAAAAATCCTGATGCCCTGATGTACCCAAACTCAAGATCTTTACAAGAAATCTCTGTTCCCCCAAACACTTCTTCTGTCTTCTCCTCTCCCCTCCCACATACTCTAAACCCCAGTTCTCTTCACCTCTTCTATTTCCTTTGCAGTTGTTTTTATTTTGTTTTGCCTATTTCTCCATATCAGACTTCTAAAAATGTGGTACCCCAAACGAACTTTTTTTTGTAACAGATCTACAAGTACTGAGTATTGCCCATTTTTTTCATTAGAATTACCAGATTTAGAACAAGAAAGTCATAGATGCTCTTAAATTTTCTCCTAGTTCCTGAGCAAATGTGGAGACTGCATATCTATCTATCTATCTATCTATCTATCTATCTATCTATCTATCTATCTCCCTATCTCCCTCCCTCCCTCCCTCATCCATCTCGTCCGTCCGTCCATCCATCCATCCATCCATCCATCCATCCATCCATCCATTTAACTTTGACATTTATAGGGGAGGGTAGATCTGGTATATATTACAAGTATTTAATCCTCTCTTTTTAATTTACTGATGTCTCTGCATAGTCATTCTATCTCCTATGTCTATTGTAAACTTCTTTTTGTCTATTTTTGTTTCTTCTACCCACTGAATCCTCCAAATGTTAAGAACCACACCTGTTTTATTTACCCTGAACACCAATTAGTACAAAGCAGCTTCATAGGTAGTAGTATTTTTTCAAGAAAGATGTCAAACAGCCCTTTCTAAAAAAGAAAGGTTAAGGGCCTGCATGGCCCAGCTGAGCATATTAGTTCTAGCTTCAGTGTGAATTTTAAATTATGATGGAAAACACAGTTGGCAGGGTGAGAGCTGTATGTTTTCTTCTGCCCACTGGGGCTGGGCCTGGCTAGATGCTCTGTAATTGTCGGAGGGGCACATGTACTAGGTAGGCTCAGAGAGCTTTTTGATCTAGGTTGCAGTCCAATGATTCTCCCTGAATGATTCATCTCCACTCCATTTCTATTTTCTTCCAAGCAACACATTAAAGCCTCTTAAATAGTGGTTCTCAGATTTATCACTCCAGAAGTTCTTAAGGCTGAGAATATAAATAGGGTCAAGAAGAGTTTAGATAAATTAATGAAAAATGGGCCCACTGACTTGTGTTTTGAAATAGAAAAGGAAGTTAGGGATGTGAGTTATCCCATCCTCTGAGATCATCACCTAAGGTAACCCTCTTTTAGCAAATAAATACCTGCTTGGCCCTGTTCTCAGAGATAACCAAACTGCATTTTCTTACATATTTCAGGAGTACAGATGTACAACTAAGTCACTGATTCTACATATGTCTGGGAATTTCAGTCTGAGACACTCATGTGTGAGTAAATGATGCTGTCCTTCATGTAATCACAGAATCCCGAATAAATTGAAATTTCAGAAAATTCTGGATGTGTCGCCTGTTCTAATAGTCCTTAAATATTTGTTTTGTTTTATTTTATTTTGTTTGTTTAAAACAACACAGCTTTATTCACTCACAGTCTAGGAGGCCAGAAGTCTGAAATCAGCTCTTCCTGGCCTGAAATCAAGGTGTCAGCAGGGTCACACTCCCTTAGGAAGCTCTAGAGCAGAATCCGTGCCTTGTATTTTCCAGCTTTTGGTAGCTGCCAGCATTCCTTAGTTTATAACCACATCACTCCAATCTCTGCTCCTGTCTCTACATTGCCTTCTGCTCTGTGTATCTACTCTCCCTCTGACTCTCTTGTAAACACTTGTGATGGCATTTAGGATCCACCCAACTAATTTAGAATAATCTTCTCATCTCTAGATCCTTAATTTAATCATACCTGCAGACACTATTACCCAAGGTTACAGTCATAGATTTCAGGTATTGAGATCAGGGATTAAAATATCTATTTCTCTTGTGAAGTAATTCTGGAGGTAGGCAAACAAGGGCTGGTAAGGCAGAATGTGTTGTGTCAGCAGAATGATAGTTCTTAAGTAATTGCCCAAATACATTATAAGTAACTTGTGAATCAGATTTGTACAAATGCCTAATAAATTGCTGAACAAGGAATCTGGTTGATTCTATGAATAACCAATAAGAAAACCATATAGGAGAACATAAAGGAACATTCTAAAGAAGATGCTTAAGTTTCTGTCACTGAGACATTCATCCAAAGGAATTCTTTCTTTAAAAAGAGTGGAAATGTAGCTTGCCGTTACATCTCTTTAATATTGCCTTTCTGGTAAAGTGGAGAAGACAACTTAGAATTTCTTTTAAAAAGTGTTGACTCTAGGTCTCATTAACTTACTTTTCAGAATGTTCCTGCCATACGTTGCAAATAACTTATGTCGAGTAAAAAAAGACAGGCCAGTTATCTGCCAAATCAAGGATGAGAATATTGGGGGATGTTTGTATTGGAAAATTCCATTTACCTGGCAGTGAGGGGCCAGGAGAAGCTGACATTTAGGAGAGGATAAATACAAATAGTGTTTTCCTGGTGTTTTAAATCATTTGGCAACAGAAAGAACAAGCTAAAGAAATGCAACCCAAACCAGACAATAGCAACTTCCTGTTGCTTTTTTTAAAAAAAATAAATAACTACAACAAACTATGGGATGAAGCTCCGATGTTACAATAAACAAAAGAGAGGAAATATGCCTTTGACTCTTGGGGTTCCAAATGGCAATAATAACTTGCCAAGGATTATTGTGTGACCGCTGACCACAAACTATTTCCTTGGCCATCCAACAGTGAGAACTGAAAACCATGAAGGAACCAGAGAGTTTTCCTGTATGAAAGGTGGGGTTACAGGCTCAGATGCTCATGAGGCCTGGGCTCCATCACTAACCTGAAAAGCATGATTTTCTTAGTAACTGAATCATCTAATGGCTGGAGGGACACTGAGCCTGTTTTGTTAGGAGGAAGCATTTGTAACTCTGGATCTAGTTAAGTAGAGAACAGTTCTTAATATTCTCTGAAATTAGAAAAACAAACTCTAATTCTTTAAAGAAATCAGCTAAACCCAGGAATAGCAAATATCATTAGAATATCCAGTTTATTAGTCGGAATGCTAATAAGATTGAACAGATGCAGATAGATACAAAATTATACATTTTCCTCTAAGTTTTCATGGCCTGGTTCATTGTTTAATTTGAGCGAGTCAGGGTGCTGTGTGAGTTTCACGCATCCTAAGCCCTCCTAAAGTAGGGGTGTGCCCCCCAGCAGGCAAGGCTTATTGCAGCATTAAAATGAGTTACTACTCTTCTTGCTGCCAAATATGAGATGATTTTTCCCTAGATGTGGGATAATTAGTGATAAAACTGCCCAGTCTGAGCTTTTTATTGTAAATAAAAAGTGAAAACTACTTCATCATGAGGTAACACAGCATCTTAATAGTAGATACAGACAATTTTATTTTATTTTTTTAAAAAAGGCCCTATGGCATAATGAAAAAGAGAAAACTTGATGCCATTACTGGTAATTATGGTCCAGAGGGAGAAGTTGTAAATAGGCTAAAAGATGCTAAATGTAAAAGTTAGGGATGATAGTTATTCTTTTGGCTTATGTTTATCTTTAAGGCTTTTCCCTTGGAGATTTTATTTTTCAAAGCCGATAACAGAAATTTAAACTCTAGACATACAAACAAAATTTTATGGAGTCAGCTTTGGTAAAATCCTCCATATTCTTATATGTGTTCGGAAGGGATGGGTTGGAGGGTGGAGGTTGCTTATGGTTAAATCCCAAGTTCAGCAAGATATTTACTTGAAGTCAACTAAAAATTACAAGTTCACATGAATTTTCCTGATTCATTTTTGTTTTTAATAGCTTTGTTGAGGTCGTCATACAATAACTGCATGTATTACAGTTTTGATACCATTTAACATATTCATATACCCATGAAACTATCACTATAATCAAGAGAGTTAAAATAGCCATAACTAAAAGTTTGGATCCCTTTATAATGCCTGTTGCTCTTCCCTTCTCACTCCACCCTTCATTCCCTAGCAAACTGGTTGATCATTATAGATTATTTTGCATTTTCTAGAATTTTATGTAAATAGAATTATTCAGAATGTATTCTATTTTGTCTGGCTTATTTCCCTCAGCATAATAGTTTTGAAATTCACCCACATTTTTATGTTTGTTAATATGTGTAATAGTTCATTTATTTCTATTCCAGGTAGTATTACATTGTATAAATGTACCAAAATTTATTCATGTATTCAATTTTTGATAGACATTTGTATTATTTCCTGTTTGGGGCAATTATAATAAAGATTTTAAGTACATTCATGGAAAAATCATTGTATGAACATAGGTTTTTTTTTTTCCTCATGGGTAAATGCCTGAATGGAATGACTAGATTGTATGGTAGGTGTATGGTTAATTTTCAAATTTCGATGTTATGTTTTCATTTCATTGAGTTCAGAATATTTTAAAATTTGAAACATTCTTTACTTATAGGTTATTTAGAAGTATATGGTTTAATTTCCAAATATTTGCAAATTTTTCAGATATCATTCTGTTTTTGATTTCTAGTTTAATGTATATTCAAAGAACTATGTTGTACAGTTTCTATTCTAAATTTGTTAAGTTTTGTTTTTTGGCACAGAATGTGGTCTATCCTGATGAATAGTCCATGTGCACTTAAGAAGAATGTGTATTTTGCTATGATTGAATGAAGTGACCTATAAACATTAGGTCGAGTTGGTTGGTTGTGTTGCTAGGCTCTTCTAGATCTTTACTTGTTTTCTGTCCACTTTTACAATCTATTACTGAAAGATAATTGTTGAAACTTCAAAGATAATTGTAGATTTGTCTATTCTTTATGTATTTTAAAATCCTGTAGTTAGATAGATACATATTTAGAATTGTTATTTTTTATGGAGAATTGACTCCCTTCTCATTATTGATTGTCCCAGTTTATCCCCTGTACTATTTCTCATTTTTAAGTCTATTTTTCCTGATATTAATATAGCTTCTCTGGCTTTCTTTTTGTTAGTGTTTGTATGCTGCATCTATATCTATATTTTTACTTCAAACCTAATTATTAATTTATATTTAAAGTTGATTTTTTTGTAGACAGTGTATAGTTAGGTCTTATTTTGATTTTTATTTAATTGGATAATCTTTGTCCTTTCACTAATGTGTTTAGGTCATTTATATTAAAGTAATTATTGATATGGTTAGTTTTAATAATTTGAATATTTGATTCCACTCCTTTCTGGTTTGTAAGATTTGTACTAAGAAATCCAATTGTAATCTAATGGGTTTTCTTTTAGAGGTTACCATCTTCTTTTCCCTGGCTGCCCTGAGAAATCTTTCCTTGTCATTGATTTTTGATAATTTTAATGCAATGTGTCTTGGAGAAGACCTTTTTGGGTTTAGATAATTGGGTGTTCTGTTGACGTCTTGAATTCCAAGCCCCAGCTCATTCCTGTGGTAGCGCTTATGTGACCATCCATGAGCAGATGTGCTGGTGTGCACTTTGGGTATTTTTTGTTGAGTTTTAAATGTTCAGCTTATTGTTGTTTCAAGAGAGAGATCTGGGGACATCTCTCACTCACCGTGCTTCTGACATCACTCCTCAATATGGTTAGTTTTAAATTTATCTTGCTAAATGTTTCCTGTTTGTATCATTTATTATTTTTCTTCTTTTTGATTGACTGTTTTTTTTTTATAACTTCATTTCATCTCCACTACTGGTTCATTACTTATATTACTTTAAAACACCATTTTTAGTTTTTCCCTAGGATTTACAATATACCTATTTAATTGACCAGAATTCAAATAATGTTAACCATTTTACGTGTCATATAAGAACTTTATAACAGTATATTCCCAATTTCCCCCTCATGCTTTGTGTCATTGCTGTCATACATTTTATGTTATACATGCTTTAAATACCCAATATGTTGCTTTATTTTTGCTTTAGATAGTTACCTTTCAGAGCAATTAAAAATAAGAAAAGATAAAGTTTAGATTTGCTTTTATTCTATTTCCAGTGCTCTTCATTTCCTTAAGTAGGTCCAAATTTGTCTGATAATTTATATCTTCAACCTGAAGAACTTCCTTTAACATTCCTTACAGTGAAGATCTAATGGAAACGAATTAGCTGAGCTTTTATTTGTATGAAAAACCCTCTATATCTTCATTCCTTTTTTGAAAGATCTTGTCTTTGAGTTTAGAATTGAGTTAAGAGATGTCTTAAAGTACTTCAAAGAAATAACCACATTGTCTTTTGGCTTGTGTGGTTTCTGACAAAAGTCTCTATTCTTCATTTGTCTACACTTAATGTGGCTTTTCCCCTCTATCTGCCTTCAAGATTTTCTCTCTGTCATTGTTTTTCAGTAGTTTGAGCTTTCAAAAGCAGATACATTTCTCTGAATGGCTGCAGGATAGTAGGTCAAATATTCTACATACAAGTGGGATTTGATGTCATTGCTGGCTCGAAAATGTAGGGGGTCATTTGAAAAGGAAGGATCCGAGAGAGGATTCTAAGAGCTAAGAGCAATTCCTTGCTAATAGCCAGCAAGAAAATGAGACATCAGTCATACAACCTTTGGAAACAAATTCTGCCAATAACCGGAATGAACTGGGAAACAGATTCTTCCCCAGGGCTCCTAATAGGAGGCCAGCTCAGTTGACACCTTGATTTTAGCCTTGTGAGACCCTGGGCCGAGAATCCAGTCAAGTCTGCCTCCTGGACTTTAACCCACATAACTATGAAGTAGTAAATAAGTATTGTTCTTAAGCTTCTAAATTATTATAAATTTTACTTTATAAATTAATTTATGAATTATTAGAAATATTATTGTAAATTATTATATGGCAATAGAAAACTAACATGGTAGTCTACATAATATCCTGTCAATTATGAGGTTTTTTACTTCTGACTAGTGGAAAGAGATATTATTCCTTGTCCTGCAGTTGCTCTGAGTTTTGTTCCCTCTAATCCTTTTGCATGATTCTCTCTCTGGCCTCTAGTAGATACCTCACATTCCTGTGCTGGTCAGAATTCAGCTGAATGCTCAAAGGGGTTCTTCTAAAGATCTCTAGAGTTCTCTCTCTGAACAGGTCTCTTCATTCTGGGACTTTGCTCTGTAAACTTCAGCATCTCTATACTCCCAGCTCTGTCACCTCAACTCAGGTAGACAGTCAGGCTCTGCTTTCTTTCTCCCTGTGCTGCAACCTAGGAACTCTGTTCAGGAAGTAAGCTGGTGATTAGAGCTCCCTAATTTGTTTAATGTTTCTCAGATCACCATCCTTTGTTGCCTTGTTCCTATGTCTTGTAAGCCATTGTTTCATATATTTTGTCTAGTTTTTGGTTGTTTCAGGAAGGAGGGTAAATTCAGTTTCTGTTATTCCATCTTGATCAGAAGCACAATTCTTCAGCTAAATGCACTTGGAATCAGGTACTGGTTAAATCCAAAAGTTAGAGTCTAAAATGTTCAAAAATGCCCATCCTACCACTGGTGGGAGATCAGTATCCTCTGTGTTTAAAGACTGAGGATACCATGTTAAATAGAACAATCCACTAATATTTTTTATGTAGATGGGGGTTAGAATGTCAAAACAGAGAGTCTTAGATAGGCAAACCCTAACCTGGGTCTTTTGAGTTCTGAAGGAGAGAAATAGGGTAGATTGTCTGAAAATTGGTTTCTTTACAGTTCAGTCTTCTTTTCACACTTTAGGAGTCAGGCTGATTTCCAGTTTCAAGAGTGGGAATCTGCAGTGATCCGATCTCCTTTCATACTGAGTGAGTCCTTTCTTTTTTTATTCTTTTGGTGATATGAGCTCTTGCTTTAGAAAAAGGTGCTTCAATCTTGGGATCAAAAAATGGCCCTTTAGGTTCTCTAGAAAGCGTTGTCTCAGATACACCTCTTTTATTCCAAGTTTCCATAGCCAGGTGCCAGAGGGTTGATGTGAATTTGAGATGAAATGTGTTGTTATGAAACCCTCCCAATGGTTGAAACATATGAGCTACTTTAGGGGCTTTATTTTATGTCATAGTGATGAGCAGCTTCTTTCTCTGTACCAGGAAGAGGCTGTGGGTCTTTGCTTCACCTGAGCTACTGCTTTCAACAGCTCACCTGCAATACAGCCTACTAAAGCCAGGTCTGTGTGTGTGCGTTTGGGGGCAGGGGAGATTCTCATATGTTCGCTTTGAAGGAAGAAAAAAGCACTAGCTACTAATGCTTACCTTCAGTAACACTGATCTTCTCACATAGAAACAAGTTCTTACAAAAGGAATAGCTTTTGTAGAACTGGCCAAATTTTAGACTTAGGGTGGGAGTTGAAGAGCCTAGAGTTAAGGCATTTAGGTGTTAGGTGTGTATTAGGTGAGAGAACCATGTGGATATAGTGGAAGAAATTTGTTAAATATAACTATGTGGTTTAAAAGGTGTTTTTCAAACTTTAATGTGCATGTGAATCATATGGAAAACTTGTTAAAATGCATATGCTGATTCAGCAGGTCTGTGGTGGGGCCTGGGACTCTGCATTTTTCACAAGGCTCCAGGTGATACGTTTGCCACTGGTTTGGGACCACACTTTGAGTAGTGAGGTGCCAGAGGAATATATTCAGGAGTAAATATATGACTAAGAGAGTAATGTAATCATTTATTCAGTACCTAAAATTCTCTCATGTTTAATATACTCAATGATACAGGAAAAAAATAAATCAAAATAAAGCTTCATCTTATAGCACTTATAAAGTATAAGGAATTTGAGATACATATACTGCATTAGACTATAAGCAGTAGAGTACAGTACCTAGTGGTCAGAGCTAGCTGGGCATGAATCCTGGTCTGTGAAAAATTGACCAAATTACTTAACCACTGTGTGGTTCAGTTTTCTCATCTGTGTTATGAAAAACATAATACTAATGATAGCACCTACAACATAGGGATGTTGTCAGGGTTAAATGAGTTGATACATATAAAAAAAGTTAATAGATATAAATGAGTTGATACACACAAAACAGTGACTGGCACACAGAAAGGACTAAAATTTATCTTGTGAGTTGGAAGGTGAGAAAAGTCACAAAAGGGGTTTAGATAAAATACGTAGTCCAGCCCCAGCCAATTGTAAGTGACTCTTTCTTTCTAGTCCTGTATCTGGAAATGGAGACTTTTTCCTGCCAGTTCCAGGCAGAGATAGAGGGAAACCATTGGGCTGCCCGTGCTAAGTAGGGAGAAGCTGGGAAGGAAATTTGAGGAAAAAAATTGGAAAAGTTGTCATTAGTGGGGTTTCTGTTGTTGTTGTTTGTTTCTCTTCCTTTCCTTTTCTTCTATAAACTCAGAAGGATTGGGTTGGAACTTTGGATGTGCTACTTGTTACCTAAAACAATGATACATCTCTTAATCTATCTTTGCTTGAGTAGCTTTATCTGTAGAATGAAGATAATAATTTCTATGTGATGTTATAGTTGTGAAAATTAAAAGAAAAATTGTGGTAGGTTGAATAATGTCTCCCAAAATATATACAGGTTCTGACCACTGGAAACTGTGAATGTCTCTTTATATACCAAAAGAGACTTTGCCAATGTGATTAAGGATCTCGAGATAGAGAAATTATCTTGGGTTAGCTGAGTGAACCCAATACAACCACAAGTGTCTTTATATGATGGAGGTAGAGTGAGATTTGATACAGATGAAAACAATGTGACCACGGAAGCAAGGCACCACATGGCTGGCTTTGAAAATGAAGAAGGGGCCATGAGCTAAGGAATGCAAGAAATACATTTCTAGAAGCTGGAAAATCCAGGGAAACAGATTTTCTTCTAGAGCCTCCAGAGGAAGTATGGCTCTGCCAACACCTTGATTTTGGCTCAGTGAAGCTCAAGACTTCTGACTTCTTGAAATGTAAGAGAGTAAATGTACATTGTTTTAAGCCACCAACTTTGTGGTAATTTGTTACAGTAATCACAGAAAAAAATACAAAGATTATAAAAAGCAACCATGAAATACTTCACAAATGTAGTTTTTCATCCTTAATTAGAGAGCCATCACTAGCATGAAAGATCTTTAAGGCCACTATAACAGCCCTAGTTTTCTGTGAAGAAGCCTAAAGCCATGAAGTATTCTCCCCTTTCCATAAGATTGAGATGTAAATGAAGCAGTCCTCATGGTTCTCCAAAAGGATGTTAAGAATATCGGAGACTACAGCACTCTTTATAAATAAGTCCTCTTTATAAATAAGTGGGTTGGATTGGAGTGGGGAGACGAAGATAAACCCACTGAGTAAGTTGGTAAAGTGCTTAGCAGCAGGGAAAAAGGCGGGAAAACCAAGAAATGCCAATAACGTCTGCTACATGAAGCATCCTTTTCTCCCTTCCAAACTCTCCTATGTGCAGGTACTGTATGTCTGGAAACTACATTTCCTTTTCCTTGAAGGGTTCAGGTTTTGGTTTTGCCAGTGAGGGGTGCTCGCACGTGATGTAGAATGTGGATGAGGAGAGGCCATTTCTGGCTGCAACTGTGGGCAGGCATGTGGACATACGCAGACAGCATACACGGGTTTTCCAAGAACTTCCAGATAACCCCCTGGGAGTCACCTCCTCGTATGCACAATTAGCTAAGTTCATGAGTAGCAGTCTCCTATAAAACCTTTTGTTCCTGAATTGTTAAGTGCTAACAGTGATATCCTTGGTCTTTATACCACTCAGCCTTTCCAATTATTGCATAAGCTGCTAAATCCCTGTATTAAATCACTTTCTGTTTTAAATAGCTAGAGTGGTTCTGTTTTTCTGACTTATACAGTAGAGAGAAAATACAAGTATTAAAGCAAATAGCCCTACTTGCCTCAACTACCTTTACAGGGATTATGCAATAGACATAGTCCTTTATTTAAGGATACATAGGAGTGGATCATAGATTGACAAATATTTCTATTCTACTCCAAGTGGTTTAAATACAAACCTCCAGTGGTTTGATGCTGGGGCTTGATACTTAGAACATTTAGTTGCCCAGCAAGCTTGGCTCTTTAAATGACCTCATTCCCCCAAAATACTGGGAGAAAGGTGAAATTTTGCCAGGGGTAAAATGGAGTTTCACATTGGCCAAGTGCAGGAATAAAAAGATTACTAAATTTGAAATTTCATGTATGGTCATGTTCAGATGGGTTGCTGATAGGTGGATTTAAAAAGAATTTTCCAGGAACCCATAG
The DNA here is from genome assembly GCA_003508835.1 of Eonycteris spelaea. Classification (NCBI taxonomy): domain Eukaryota; kingdom Metazoa; phylum Chordata; class Mammalia; order Chiroptera; family Pteropodidae; genus Eonycteris; species Eonycteris spelaea. The sequence continues at coordinate 14,717,240 of PUFA01000011.1, read as the reverse complement.
ATTGATGGAAAGATATTCAAATAGACTGGCATTAGAATGCCAAAAATTTCCATGCATTCCTTTGGGATTTTTTTTTTTTCAAGTAAAATAAAGTTTTTAATGCCTGGAAAAAAAATCAAATAATATCATCTCACCTTTCCTCAATACTCTTATTGTCCTTTGTGTTTCTAAATTCTGGTCAGTGTGGATAATAGAAGCCCCTGTCAGCCATCCAGCTACAGTGATGATCTTTCTCTCAAATGAGCATTTCCTATTCATTTGCTATTTTTGTTAATTTTCTAAGCTAGACAGCATAGTTGTAAACACAAAATACGCTGGCCTTGGTTCAGTTCTTAATATCCTGGTTGGGGAGGAGGGGAGAAGCTCACCTTTATTCTCAGGTCAATGAATGGCTATCTTTTATGGTACTGGGCAGACCGAGTTATTCAGTAACTATTGGGCATTTCCACTGCACTCCCAAAGCACGTAGGCAATTTTGGTTTTTCATAAACTTATTTCCCCATAAATATATTTGACACTGAATCAAACCTTGATGAGCCAAATTTCATTTTTCCAAACTCTAGGGATGTGTCAACCTGGCTTTGTGTTCAGTTCACTGAATATCTCAAAAACTATTTTTCAAATGTTCAGGGTTTGGCCAAAACCAAATCTACTTTGCCAAACATTTTACTTAATTTAATAATGAAAAAAAAAGCCATCTGTATTTTAATGAAAATTTAATCCATATGTTTGATTCACTTTTTACAATCAATTCATCAAAAATATTTTGTAAGAGTTATCTGAAGTCCAAAAGGCCTTCTGTGCCATTTTAAAGAATAAGCTAGTGTAAGCCTCCCCTCACCCCTGCTCCACCTTACAAATCCACCCCCCCACACACTAATAGAGAAGTTCTGTTTTCCCAGTCCCTTTCTGACTCAAACCTTATCTATACTCTCACTCTGACTCCCTTTCCACACCAGTTCCATCTGGTATGATCACTAATTGAAGTGGTTCATAAAGACATTATCCATTTTTCTTTCCTGAGCTGCATGAGGAAGGAAAAAAGTAAAAGAGGGGAAAGAACAATGAAAATGCCTTAAGTTTTTCCTTTGGGAAGGAGCCTAATTACCTAAACTTAAGCTAAAATAATTTATGTCTTCTGTAGCCATGGCATTGAATGAAGAGCCATAATCCCACATTTATGTGGGTACATTCCTTGTCAAGGGGGATAAGAGAGATGATTTATTTAAAGTTCCCCTTAAGTATGATCCATCAAGGTAGTGCCAACCAAGAGTTTTGGGGGAAAAATAAAAACCAGAAGAGAGGCCATTCGAAAGTAACTGGTTAATATCTATTCATTTAAAGTTCAAGATGGTTTTCAACAGGCAGACACTTAGTTGGCTGATTGGGAAAGAGACTGTAGGTTCAATACATTAATATATTTACTCCACAGACTAGCTGGCTTCACTGGGCAGCTGGCAATTCAGTGGTGGCTGAGGAGAGGGAGGGCAGACGCAGAGAGCGGAGAGGGTCGAAAAGGGAGGTTGGTAGCCTTGGCTGCTCACTTCAGTGAGGTAATCCTTCCCCAGTGCTGCACTGCTGCCCCTGTGCCTGCTGCCAGTGCCCAGAGAGCTCCAGATGTAATTGATCTCATTATAGATCAGAACAGGATTGGCTTGGACAGTCTGTTCTTTCCTAGTGATTAGGACATAGCATTTTTTCTTCCTCCTCCCCCTCAGCCCTATCTTGGTCTCTTGGTTGAAGGTTCTTTTGTTTTTGGATTAATCTAGGGTTAATCTAAGTTTACCTACCTGCTGCCAGCCTTAAACTGGCAAGGGAAACACAATTCTTCAAATATCTCTGACAACCCTGCTCCCATCATCAGCATAGACTCTGATTTGTTTAACCTCTGTCTGATTTGGACTCAAACTAACTTGAAAACACTGGGTACGTAGCTTGGCAGGATTAAATAAAAGATTAGTTTTGTTTAAGATGAGAGTCTCATTTTGATGTTGACTTGCTAGGAAGCTTCCTGATACTTTCTATTTCTCCTAGAAAGAGTAGAATAAAAGAATCATGGGACCTGAAAGGAATTTCATAAGATCTTCTGTGCCTTTGTCTCCAGGAAAGACTGCATTTAAAATATTCCCTTAATAGAGCACTCCTTCTCATTCTTTAAACTCTCTAGAAAGAGACCCGCAAACTCTTGTTGATGTGTTCTGTATCTCTCTGATGTAAGGCAATTCCTTAATGAAACTGATTATGAGATTTGGGGAATAGAAGTGGGTAGGTAGTGTGATGTATCTGTCGTCTAAGAAAACTATGAAGTAAAAACAAGAGCTGAAAACAGTGTTGTGGTCTGGAAGCTAGGAGAGCTATGGCCTTACTTGGACCCAGAGACAAACTCTAGTTTGAGTTAATAACATAACCTGTTTGGCCTTAGTTTTCTCATTTGTATAATGGAGATGATCCCTCAAATTCCTTAGAGCTCTAAGATTCTTCAAACTTGTGGTTTAATTCACTTGGGAAATAATTTCCCAGGCTCAGAAGGAAAGTGTAATCAGTGCCCACTGGTTATTCCACATCTGCCTCAGAATCTTCCTTTTTCACACACGCAGCAGTATACCCACCAAGCCACAATATAGACTTTTCTTTTTTTTCCCCCTGAAAGATACCAAAGTTTCATGCTTAGAGTTACCCGTAACTCAGGCTACGGTACCTGAGAATCTGTGTGTCTTTGCATGGAGCAGCTGCTATGGCAGGTGAGCACTAAAGACAAGCCTATGTCCATGAACTTTTGGGTTTCTCAGATGGACCTCCTTATCCAGGGTGTTAGGCACTCTATGTTCTTTCTCACTGCACCCCCCACCCCATCTTCATTTTTTGTTTCTTTATAGATAAGGAACTTCTGATAGACTCCAGATTCCAAGGGAAAAGATATAATAACCAGAAAATACATGATTTTTAAGTAAAAATCCTTGATGTTTCAGGATTATTGATTTTAATGTTCTAGTAATATTACTATTGGTTGGCAGTGTTTACTCAGGGAAAGACAGAGTTCCCACTTGGGCCTGGGTAATGCTGAGCAAGCCACTTACAAAGCAATTTTGAAGTTATGAACGGAAAGTATAGGTATGGTGTAATTCGAAGCAGAGGAATAAGCTTTAGTAAGACAGTGTTCTATAAAGCACAGTTTTTAAAATGTTGGACATCTGGAAACTACTTAAGAAATAGATTACTGATGTCAAACAAAAAAATATTCATCATGATGTTTTAAAAATAAGACATATCTTAAAATTAATAAGACTAAAAATAGCCTTATTCCATTTGAGCTTTAGGTCAGATTTCACATCTAGGTGGCTTACCATTTACCTTATCTTCTACTTAATTATAAAATCTTAATGCAGGATTATAGGTCCTTAGAAATGGCAATGAGTTCTTGGTATTTAGATTAAGACACTATGGAATGATTTTTTACTGAAGACTTTGCTTTTCCATCGTATGTTGCTTAACAAGTCTGTTACACTCAAAAGTTGGACATTGGATGCTGAATGACTCAACAAGATGGGAGTGAATATGGTTCAAGTTCACTCTTTAGTAGTATTGACCTATGTATTTTTCCATGTTCTATGTTAGAATTTGGGTGTGATTTTCAAAAAATATACTAAATAATATACTTTCAGATTTCTTTCTCTGCTGAGTAAAGAAAATCATGAAATGGTAAAAAGATTCAAGATTAGAGATTGAGCCATGTGGGTTACAGTTTGGTCTTAAGAAGTTCTGATATTTTATGTATAGCATTAAAAACTGCAAGTTTACCCTAAAGTAATGGGTTCAACCTACTGAAGATGCTTCATATATTACTAACAGACACCAGTAAAGATCAGTGTCATGAAAACATGTTTTCATTTTATCTTTTGTCTCAAAAATTACTGTGAGCACCTTCATCTTCATGGAGAGAACACTTCAGGTGCAAAGACAAAATCCTGAACTTTCTGTTCATTTCATGCAAGTCACCACTTGATAGTTTAACTGTTTTCACTAGTTCCCTCCACACTGATCCAGGAGCCGGGGGCATGTTGCTGACCACTAGCTGCCTTTCCTAAGTGAATGTGTGGGCTTATATTCAAGCACAATATCTTTTATTTGTGGAGCAAAACCATCTCTTGCCCAGTCAGATGGTATTTTATCACTGTTAGCCCAATTGTACTTTTGTCTACATGATTTAACTCCCCAAATAATTAATAATGAAAAAAAAAAAGCAAACAAATATCTCCTCCTGATCATGTGTTTTCTAAGATAAAATCTACAGACTTATCAAGTATTTCTTGCTAACAAATATACTGCACATATGCCAAGAAGTGATTTGTTTTAGGTTCCTCTGTAGTTGTATTTTGCAAAGTACTTATGTATATATGAAAGAACCTAATGTCCACATTTTGCTGCCCAGCAATATCATTTGATACAGGAATTTGAGAAAGCTTATTCTTCTTTCTCGCTGAGAATAAAAATTGCTGTCAACTTTCAAGCTGCTTGTGAAGCTTCTTGGAAGCAGTGTAACTTTGAACATCTTTTTGTTATGAGGAGCATAGCTTTTGAATAATGAGTCTGCAATTTTGATCTCATCCTTGCCTTTGGCAATAAAATTAATCAATTTGGTTTAAAAACAGTTTAAAACTCATCACAGAAAAACTCAATTGGTTACTGTTTTTGGTTATTTGTCTATAAAGGATACAGTTCTGGTGTTGGTCTTCTATTCTCTTCAACAAGGACTTAAAAAATAGACCGAGAATTTCTTATTTGTAATGTATGGATGTTAGGAACTAGATAGATTAGTTGGGCTCAAGTGGTATAGCAATTTGATCCACATGGTAAAGAATTTGAGAAATGATTCATTGATATATTTTACTGGGCAAGTAACTGCTGTCAGAATATGTGTTTGGCATTTGTGTGTAAGATACCTTAAAAGGGTAAAATATTAGAGGCAAGGAGTTTGGTTAGAAATGATTTATCAAGAGCCTGAAAAAATATACCTAGCTTGTTTGGAGTAACTCTACTCCATATAAGGAAAAGTTCCTAATATGGAAAATGGTTTATACACAAAGATGCTCAGTCTTCCTCCACAAAAGTTAGGAAACAGAAACTCCTAGAACACCTGGTGGAGGTGATCAGGGAGATTGTGCCACTGGGCCAGACTGGTAGACATAGCATATTGCCTAATATATAGAAATGAACAGAGAGAGGCAGCCAAAACAAGGAAACAAACATGTCCCAGATGAAACAACAGGACCATTTATCAGAGCAATCTTCTGCTGATGTCCTAGAACATTCATCTGTTTCTGAGATTTTGATACTGAATCATAAGCTGCCTGGTATCATAATTTCTCTTTTTCACATGGATTTTAATTCTTGTCTGTCTCATTAGATAGCTTCTTAATGGTGTGAGCCACATTTAAAGGACAGGGCCTCACACAAAACAGACACTCCATAAATGCTTCTATAATTAAAGTAGAATCGAAGAGTTGAACTTTATGTCACCAGTAGCAAGTTGAAAAGTAGGAAAAGAAACTCTAGCTATGTTTTATGCCACACTAACAATTTAGGTTCCCCATTTAAAAAGTGTAATGACATACACATGAGTAACAGACACGTGAACCTTCTAGAAAATCCCCTTTCCGTTCTTAAGGCTCAGAGAGAGACAAACAACACATGGAGGAGATAAAATTAGAGAAAATTACAAAGCATAAGTGCACAGGTGCTTGTTTGTAATATTTCAGTTTGCACATGTCATCCTCGTGTTTGTCAACTCCCATTAGATTGAACAGGCATGCCCTGAAAACAGTGACTGGTGGTAGAGCCACACGTTTCTATGAAGCTTTCATTACAAGAAGCCAATGTGTTTCTTTCTTTTAAAGTAGTCACTTTAGGGAGATACTGCTTACTTTAAGTATGCTGCTCTCATTTAGCATATTTTTGAAACTCTAAAAATTTTTCAGTTCACAGACTATAAGAATAAAATATATCCTTTGCTTTGTAATCTCCTCTTGCTGCTGACAAATTGTTCATCCAGTTGTATCACCCACCTGATTTAAGACTCATTCTCAAAAGCCTTTTGATACTCTAAAAAAAATCACATGTCCTCCAGGAATAGCGACAATTATATTATATTAATACTAGAAACGTTTACTGAACACTCACTAGGTGCCAAGCACTGTGCTGAGTACTTTTTGTGGGTTTTCTCATTTAACCCTGGTGAAAACCCATTGTGGTAGGCGCTATTATATCACCATTTTGCTGGGAGGAAACTTAGGCACAAAGACATTAAAGTGATTTATCACCTTTGAGGTTTTTCAAAAGAAAATGTTTCATACTCTGAAGAAAATTCTAAAGTATTTTTTTGTCACTTTTGGACAATAGCATCATTATGATAATGTTTCTAGCTTTGTGGATATCTTCTCTAAAGGCAACAGTAGTTGTTTAGATATATAAATGTTGGAAATTTTGTAAAAAGTCAGGCTCATGAGTTTATAGTTTCATTCCTTTAATTTCTTCTCCTTTGATATTTCTCCACAAAACCTAGTACATTATTTTAATGAGTGGTGACATGGTTGATGTCTCTTGTTGTAGTAATATGTAAGCCAAAGCTTTAAGGATTGAATTTTAATGACAATTGTGGTGGCATAGAAAGTCATCTTTCTCTTAAATTTCAGTTTACAGTAATAATAATAATAATAATAATAATAATAATAATAATAATAATAAAAAGAAACTCAAAGGAAACATCTCTTGGTCCAGTGAGTGGAGAGAAGGGTGTCTTCAATTCCTGACAAAGTGGGGCTGTCATAGGTCAGCCACAGGGAGGAACAGAGCTGGTTAGCCAGGCCTGCATCCTCTTCAGTGGTTATGACCCCTGCCAGTTCTTCACTGGACAATTTCTTGCTCTGCTGTTGGGCTGGCCTCCTCTGCCTAATGCAATGTCTTGTATACGTATACACTAGGTAAGTATTTTATGACAGACTGATCCGTCTGTTTCTAAAGATAAGTAAATGCCCAAATTCAAGTTAATCTTAAGCAGATTTGAAAACCATGTGGCAAATGTGTTTCAGAATATTACGTACTTAATATCTTTGAAGACTCCTCCTTTCAGGGCATAGGTTACGCCAGACTATTGAACTCTAGTCTTCTAAAAAACCTATAGCTCAACTATCTTGTTGGTTGTTTTTTGAAACAAATAGAAATAAGCCAATTCCTACTGTATCTCTTTTTACTCTTTATTTAATAGAAAATTAATGTTTAATTTCACTGAGGTCCCTCACTCAATTATTTTAAGCCCAGAGAATAAGATCTAAAAATTAACAAATGGAAACCTCTATATTTGTAGTGTGTCAAACAGCAAGAAACTCTTAAGACCATTAAGACTTTAAAAGGCAATAATGCTTTTGCTTAAAGGCTAAATAAATTTTGATTGGCTAATACTTGTTTCAATTAATAAAAATAAGCTAGTTAGTCAAGTATTACTTAAAAATGTTAATCTTTTTGGTTGACCCAGTGTTTTAAAACAGCATTCCCGGGGGCAATAAAGTTGGTCCATGGGGGATAAAAATGTAGCCTGGCACATAGTAGTGGCTCAGTAAAATTATATCAGTGGAGAATTGAAAGAAGTTTGGCTTTTAATCAGTATTTTTGAATTTTTAAAACAATGAAAATTTTCTTAAACAACATCTTAGGTTGAATATAAATTACGCCACAGAGAAAAGTGGACTGGCTCTCATTAAAGTGAGCGTGTAAGTGAAGGCGACAGGGTCCCAGAATCCTGCTCTCTGCACTTTCTTTGACCTCATGGATGGTCCTCAGGTAACTGAAATCTTAAGTCTTCGTGAAATGTAGTTTTAGAACTACTGCTCTAAACCATCCCATCCCAAATCTGCTCTTTATCTGACTTCTATATTTGCTTCAGTCTCAGCTATTTGGTTTGTACAAACTCATTTTCATTATGTTGATAGACAGTGATAACAGGAATAGAAAAAAGTTCTGTCTTAATTTCACGAGGGTTCTTGTAATGAAGTACAACAAACCAAAGGTCCAAGATGAAGCTGTCGGCAGGGTTATTCGTTTTGAGAAACATGAGCGAGAACTGTTTCCATGTCTCTCTCCCAGCTTCTGGAGTCTGCTAGCAATCTTTAGTGTTCCTTGGCTTATAGAAGCACCATCTCTTCTTTGGTTTTATCTTCACGTAGCATCCTCCTTGTGTGTGATCTGACTCCAGATTTCCCCTTTTTATGCTGTTTCTATGGACAACAGTCATATTGGATTAGGGCATAATATAATGACCTTGTTTTAACTTTATTACCTCTATAAAGGTCTAACCTCCAAATAAAGTCTCATTCTGAGGTATTGGGGGTTAGGACTTCAATATGTGAATTTTGGGAGAACACAATTCAACCCATAACAGATAGCTTTTACAGTGAGGAGGAGTAAAAGGATACAAGTGGGATTCATAGTTTTCCCCACTGGTCAACAATTAGATCTCAGTATTCTGTTTAATGCACATCAAAATTAATTAAGTAGTAGGAATCATATTATCAGAGGCCTTTATAGGACAGTGGTTAAAAATACAGGCTGCAGAGCCTTTCTGCCTGAGTGTTCTATTCTTGATTTTATCCTTGCCGAGTGACCTTGGGTGAGTCATCTAACTTCTTCGTACTTCAGTTTTCCCATCTGTAAAATGAGGATGATAATAGCACGTGCCTCACAAGGCTGAGTTAATATGTGTTAAGCACTTAGGGCCAGGCCCAAGGAATACACTTTATTAAACTTAATTAAATTATTCATTTTAGTTCATGAAAAGATGATTGCATAGCAATAGAACTCTACCATGACATGCTATCTATAATGTACTCTTACTTGGGTAAGGTCAAGGACAGTCTAAGTTGCTTTAGTCTTTGTACAGTGTAGTGCATAATTGATGACATAGGTGACATATCTCAGATACAGTCCTAGTACTTAGGGTAATCGGAGGAGCAGACATTAACTTTCTTTCCTTTGTAGAAGGAGTGTCATGAGAAACTCATTATAGTGGTGAGAGACCCTTCAGTTTCTTTCCTACCCTAAGCTAATTGCCTCTCTATCACTTTGCTTTGAGGCCATGTTCAACAGAAGGACTCACTAGCTCTTAGCATTCCTCACATGGATCCAAAGACCAAAGTAAGAGGATAGCTTGTATGGCATTGGAAAGGGAGGATTTCTGCTTCAATAAACTGCATGGACTGTGTTTTAAAACAACTCAAGAGAGATACAATAACATGTAAACTAAAGCTCTCTGCCATGTCTTTACTAAGGACTCGATTACTTGTATGTTTAAGGTGGGAAATGGTCATGACCAAAGATTTTTCACAGGAGTGAGGGAGGGTTAAAAACACTATAATTTTGCCATTTAGATGACAACTCTTGTTAGTTGGGTATGTTAGTTTATATGATATTTTGAAATTCTCTTCTAATTATAGATAGAATAAGCATCTTCCTATTTAGTTTCATTTTAACTATATTTTTAATGGCCATATAAAATCCCTCAGATGATGTATTGTAATTTCCTTAACCATCCCCTTATTGGACATTTGGATAGTTTTTATTTTTTCGTAATTACAAATAATACTGTGCTGAACAGCTTAAATAAACCTTTTTCAATATTTTAGACTTTTCCTTAGAACAGATCCCTGGAGTGAAATTATTGGATCAAAAAGTAACTACATTTTTATGCTTAATACATATTGTCAAATAATTTCCCTAAGAGCTGCACCAATTACAAACATAGCATTTATGGATAAAAGTCCAACTATTGTTTACTGTATCTCTTCAGTGTTGGATTTTATATAATTTTTTATTTTGATAATTTTTCAAGTAAAGTAGTATCTTATTTTTAATTTAGATTTTATTACTAGTGAGTCCAATCATCTTTCTAAATTTTTTCTAGTTTTTTCCTATCATGAATTGGCTTTCCTTTGCTCATGTAGAAATCTTGATATCTTTCTTAATAATTTGCTTAAACTCTCTTTTACTTTAAAAATATTTCCCATTTGTACATTATATCTGTTAACAAATACTTTCTTTAGTCTGACTTTTTTTGATGGTTGTCTTTTATTCTTTTATGGGTATTTAGGATTTAGTAGTAAGCCTATTTTTTTCTCTTTTAAAATATCTTCTATTGCTTCTAAGCTTACAAAGTCATCCTCTCTTCAGAAATTTGATAGGTATCTGAGTCTATTTTTTCTATGTTTGAATTTCTTGAGCAGTTTACTCTTAATCCATATGGAATTTATTTTGGTCTATGCAATAAGAAAGTTTCCCCTCCCCCCATTTATTTAAAGCGATTCTTTCTTAATTTAGAATTTCGTTTTGGAAAAAGTAACCTTAAGGTAAAGAACTTAATATAAGAGAACCTAGTAGGAAGTCACTGGGATTAATGGCACGAGATCTTGTCTGGTTAGGGGAAGTGGAGTATGGAGTTGAGGGAATAAAGGAATTTAGAGGGAGGGCTGTGTAACTAATGGATGAAACTTGGTTGAAAGTAGGGAAGTGGACAAAATAGTTATGTTTAGCCCCTATTTATTTGTAAAATGCCAATATGCCTAGATTGTTTATTGAAGATGTTCTTTATAAGATCAAAGAGTCAGAAGCATTATCAATCATCACTGATATATTTTCATTTTGGGTCTTATCAGCAAATTCTAAGATAATGAAGAAATTAGGGACGTGTTCATCTATTCTTTCATTCATTTAATAAATATTTATTGAACCCTTAAATGTGCCAGCCACTATTCTGAGTGCTGAGGATATAATGGGGAGCATAACCATTGAGATTGGAGGATCTATGTTTAGCGAATGATTTCACACCCATACATTCAAGATCCTCCCATTATGGCCCTAACCTGCCATTCCAACCATAATGCCTGCTCTTCTCCTACATATACTGTGTATTTCAGTCAAACTAGACTCTTTGCTAGTTCTTCGGTTTCTGGCCTTTGGTTCATAGTACCCCCTCTCGTTAAACACTCCCCACCCCATATCTCCATTTAAAAGGTCTTGAGTGTCACGCCTACTCAAAACTTTGTGGTATTCTGAAACAGATGTGATCATTTTCTTCCTCCTTTTTCCTCCTTTTAGAACTTTGCTTCTCTTGATGGAAACTACCTGGATTTTAGCTGATGATTTGTTTCTTCCCTCATTTCTTCCTTATTAAACTGTAAGCTTTCAAGAGTAAAGATAAGAGCTTTTTCCATTTTCTGATCCTACTCCTCCAAGTATAGCACTATGTGACAAATTCTATCCAATGAGACATGAATGGAAGTAATATGTGTCACTAGGAGAAAGTGTGTTCTGGACAGTACAGCTACAAGATTGTGTGAGTCCATCACCCTAGATCCTTGAGTGGATATGGAACACATGGCCCTGCCAGCATATGTTGGACAAGTAGTTAAAGGAAGAAAAAAAAAAACTTAAGGAGCAAATATTTTAGAATTATCACTGAAGCATAGTCTAGCACAGGGGATGGCAATTTTTTTTTCTTTTTTGTAAAGAACCACATGTAAATATTCTCAGTGAAAGCAGCCATGGACACAGTACATAAAAAAGGAATGTGACCATGTTCCAATAAAACTTTATTTGTAAAAGCAGACAGCGAGCTGGATTTGGCTCATGGATATAGTTCATCAATACCTGTTCTATCATATCCTGTTATGATATGATATCATATCATATCATAATATATCTCCAAAGCATTGTTTTTCTTTGCTCTAACACCTCTTTACAGTGACTTTTTCAAATGAAACATAAGAAACATTCCCCATTAAAGTTATGTACAAAGTGAGGAAATCCACATTTCCTGCTATAATCTAATGCTCACTGTTCCAGAGACCCAAACCGATGCAATTGGACAAAAAAAATACATCCAAAAAGTTTAACTATAAAATTATTATTAAAATAATTCAGAAAGATATCTGAGTATAAACTTAATATAACAAAATCAATAATCTCTGCTTTAGACTGAATATGTATATCCCTTCAGAATTCATATATTGAACCTAATCCCCAGTATGATGGTATTTTGAGGTGCTTAAGGCATGAGGGTGGAACCCTCATAAATGGGATTAGTGCTTTTATAAGAGGCCCCAGAGGACTCTCTCACCCCTTTACCTGTGGATAGTGCAAAAAAAAAAAAAAAAATTGCTGTCTATGAACAAGGAAGCTCGCACCAGACACTGAATCTTCTGGTGCCTTGATCTTGGACTTCCACCTTATGGAATTGTGAGAAATAAGTTTCTGTTGTTTATGCTGTTGTTTATGAGACACCTAGGCTATAGTAGCCCAAACAGACTAAGCAGTCTCTATGTGCAATGTATAATAAAAAAGTATAATTTATAACATAACCAAAACTAATAAAATTTAGTAATAAATTACTAAGAAATGTTTAAGATTGATGCAAAGAAAATTTTGAAAACCTAGAGAACCTAAAAGAAAACTTGAATGGAATAGAAAAAAAAATACTTTGTTCATGCATAGAGAGGCTAATTAGGGTAAAGATAACAGTTTCCTCCTCAATAACCTATAAATTCTATTCATACCAATAAAACAAGAAAGGATATTTAAATTTAATCTTTTGAGTTGATAATAAATTCATTTAGTTGAAAAATCTAAAAAAGTATTTAAAAGTTAACAAATTATTTCACTCACTCTATGCCAAACTCAATAGCTATCCCTCACCAATTTAATTTCTATATTTTTAATGTATCCTTCCAATGTATATTTATATAATATAAGCAAATATGAATATTTTTTATTTAACTGTTCTTACCCCAAAGTTATCATACATTTACACTGTTTTTTTAGTTTATTCTTTTTACTTAGTATATCCTGAAAATATTTTCATGTCATATATATTGCTTCCTCATGTTTTTGAGCTTCATAGTATTCTTTGAATGGCTAGACTATTACTTATTTAGCCAGTCATAGTAACACTTGAGTAGTTTTTGCTATTACAATGTCACAAAAATAATATTGACTACATTTTCACATGAAAATATATATCCATAGAAAACATTCTACAATGTTGGATTACTGGAGCAAAGTATATATGCATTTATATGCTTTTGTAATTTTTAATTTTTCCAACAGAATATCTTTTAAACATTTGGATAACGTTTGGATTTTTTTTTGTCCATTTGATATGTTAAATAAATGCATCCCAGTGCTGCTATAATGTGCAGTCTCTTACTGATATTGAACATCTTTTCATTTTTAGGTATTTGTGTTTATTATTTTATATTCTGTAAACTTCTAGTCATATTATTAGTCCATTTTTCTATTTGCTTGTTGGTTTTCTTATCACTTCTTAGGATCTCTTTAAATATTAGAGAAATTGGCCTTTTGTGATATAAGTTGCAACCATTGTTTCTTAGTTTGTCATTTATCTTTTGACTTTATGATAATTTTGCCATGAAATTCTTTTAAGTGTAGTTACACTTCTCTCTCCTTGTGATGGCTTTTTGATGGTGTCTCATATGGAAGGCCATTAACATTTTAAAATTTTCAAAAGAAAATCATTTTTTTCTAGTGCTTTAATGGTTTACTTTTGCATTTAAGTTTTTGATTCATTTGGAATATATCTGGTAAACTAAGTAGCCGATATAATATTTTTTTTTCTAGATGGCTACTCTGTTTCTAATACCATTAATTTGAAATGTCATTTTTATCATATAATAAATTTCCATTTTTATTCAGGCTATTTCTCAACGTTCTATTTTGTTCTGTTGGTCCATCTCTTAATGGCTAGTATCATGCAATTGGAATTATTGCAGCTTTATATTAAAATTCAGTAGTCCTGTTACTCTTTCATTGCTCCTCCTCACAGTTTTACTGGATATTTCTATTATTTATTTTTCATATGAGATTTAAAATAAATCTTTTAGCTTCAAATAAGAAAATGTTTATACATTGTAATAAAATTTTGCTCGTATGTTCAAAATTAATGTTCTAGCATTAATTTATAAAATAACTTTGACATTTTTATCACCTTCCTATCTCAGAAAACAGTATGTGCTTTTATTAAATCAAATCTTTTGTGCCTTTAAGGAGTGTTAAATTTTTTTTTTATTCCCCCGTGGCTATTTAAAGAGTGTTGTCCCATTTCTAGATATTTTGGTGTAGTGATAATTGCTATTGTAAATGTTTTGTTGTTGTTGTTCCATTATGTCTTGAAACTGAATTTTGAATATATGAAAGCAATTAACTTATATATTTTAATTTAATGAATTCTCTAATTGTTTGAAGTCATATGTAATTCAGTTAATTTTCTCAGGGTTTCCAGGAATACAATTTTACATCTTTATGTACAATTTTTATACAATTTATTCTTTTTCTCAGATCATTACCCTAATGGTGATAATGGCATCATTGAATTATTATACCTGATCTGAATAGAAATGCATCTAGTGTTTCCCTCTTGAACATGGCATGGCTTTAGATCTGAAATACATGTATTTTATGATATTTAGGCAGTCTTCACCATTTGTTATTTGGAAGAATTTTATTTGAAATTATATACCTAGAAACGCATGAGAATTACTAAATAAGACATTTTGATTGGGTAGTAGCATTCAAAATTAATATATGAATATCAACAGGTTATGCAATAAAAGACATTTCAAAAACTATAAAACAAAAAAAATAAAATGACAGTACTAAAGCTAAAGTTAACTTATATGTGCCTTAGCAATAAATATACGTAAGCTTAAGTTATCTCTTAAATACAAAACTTTTCAAATTGAATGGCATAGCAAAACACAATTTGATGAGGTCACGGGAAATAATAAAATAAAACCATAAGATGTTTGAAAATAAAAGGGTGAGCAGAATGATACAATAGTATAGCAAATTAAAAGACAAAAAGAGAAAAGGCTCTAGTCCTGATATTAATTTCAGATAAGGTGGAATTTATGGGCCCAAATAATTTCAAAAAAGAAGACCATTTAATGCTAAAACATACAGTTCACAAAAGAGATATTAGGACAAATTTCTATCTCTAATTAACATATCAGCAATAATAATGAAGGAGAAATAACAGGAAATACAAGGAAAGGGGATCAAAACAAGAGGGAAAAATAAGTAAGGATAAAGGAAACCAATATAACAAATAATATGGTAGATAATACTTACACGTAGGAACTGATGATTGAGAATATACCATCTTATTAAATGCCTGTGAACATTCATGAAAATCAACAAACACTAATCTAATAATAACCAGATATTAAATGCAATAAAGGCCCCAAATTAGAAGTTACATGGTCAGTACTTTCTGATCACAATTCAATAAAACTAGAAATTAATAATATCCAATACAAAGACATATTTACCTGTTCTATGGACACTTTCTCAAGGAGTTGAGGCCTATGAGGATTTTTCAATTTGGTGAAATCCTTATTTTCTATGAATCTATCTATGAATTGTTTAAAAAATGTTATCAAAGTAATTTTGTGTGTATGTACTCAGTCAATATTGGATATGCAACTGAAATGAAAAGAACATTCATAAAATTGAGATGAGCATAGAATGATACTGTTATTAAAAAGGAAAGGAGACCTAATTTAGCTATTTCCAAGGGACAGACACTGAGCCTGTTTCCCCTATACAATACTTTTGCTATTATCTTCAAGTGCTTGCTCTTTAGTGAGTGATGAAAAGTAAGGAATGAGTGAAAATGACACGAAGATTGACACGTACATTCACACAGGGCTTACCTGTTTGTGATGTTATAGCCAGCTTAGAAAACTGTAGATACAACAAACTCATTGTTGAGATTTAATGAGTCTGGATTTTAACCTTATCAGCTATATTTCTTTTTTTTTTTTAAGTATGAAAGAAAATCACTTTTTTATTTTCTTGAAATCATTCAAAGCCACAAGGAATGAAAAACAAAAGCAAAAGCTCCATTATTATTGAAACTGAAATCTTACACTATAAAATAAGAGGAAGCACTGCCCAAAAGAGTGAAGGTCAACCGGGAGTGTGGGAAGACGGAGAGGATGCTGAGCTGCATGTATCACAGAAAGCTAGCAAACACCTATCTGTAAGTGATACATGCGAAGTATAAAACCAACACTCCTTTATTTATCAATGGAGATGGGGTGAGCAAGCTGGAAGATAGAGCTTCCCTGATTCCATTGGAAGGAGTTTGTGAGAAGCTGAGAGGTCAGAATTGAAAAGGAATCAAATAGACAAGCCATATTTACCAGAAATAGGCTGTTGGTAAGACTGGAGAGAAGCCCCTTTTAGGTTACAAGGTGAGCAATGCAGTGTGATTTTTGTCAGCTGGGGAGAAGTAGTGATTAAACAATCTCATTCATGGACACAGTCTTGTGCTGTGAGAACTATTTTATCTTGAAACCTTTTCCTAAAAGAAACTGAGTACAAATAGCTGATCCAGGAATTACTCATCTTATTCAAAGGTAAACCACCACAACAATAATAGAGGAACCACCACAGGAGTTAGGGGGAAAAAAACAAGAACAACTGTCACGTGGGGGAAAATATTTGTCATTAAAATGTTGTAGAACAGGTAAAAATTGTGATTCAAGAAACTGCTGTAGAGTAGAGGAGAAGTTATAGACCTGGAAGACAGGAAAAGGAGCTCCAAAATATGTATAATTTGTGACTCTAAATTAGAGAACCAAATAAAAATATAATTTAATTAAACTTTCAGTACTGGAATCTAGAAATTTTAAGGGCATAGTATGCCTCCAGGAAAAATCGGTATAGAACAGCAATCTCCAAATCTCCTTACAAAGTTGCTAAGGGGATTAAACTAAAGAATATTGTGGGTACCTAGGCAAAAAAAATGAAGTCAGAGTTCTTCACAGCAACAGTCAGTATTGGAAGAAGTTAGAGTAACATCTTTGAAGTACTGAAGGAAACAATGTGTGAGTCAAAAATGTTATACTCATGAAATTTCATTTACATGTAAAACAACAGAGCAACAAGAAAATATTTACATGGAAAAATGACATAATTTTCTTCATTTGAGCCCTTTCTGGAGATATTGGCAGAAGGATTTTATCCAACCAGTAGGTGAATGAAGAAAAAAGATAAAAGGGAATGAGGATGATCAATAGAATATAAAAATTACAAACCGTGAAAATGTAAAAATAATGTACATAATAAAAATTGGTTAGGAAAGGGAATAAAAAGCTATAGTGAAGTTATGCCTCGTTTTATAAAACTAGGGTTCATTTAATAAACTAATAAATAATAGAGTTAGAATTATAAAGTTATAAATACAAACATTAAGAAAAATATGAAAATTAAATTTAGTGGGGAAGAGGAAGCTATTTATGAAAGATCAAGTGGACAAAAATAAAGAAAACCAAACCAATATAAAATTATTGAATTAGATTATGTTGATATACAGTCTCTGTATTATGAAAATTGAAGATAAACTCACTCTTTATATTGGTAGAACATTTTTAAAAAATTGACCAAACTTCAAGCTATATGGTATACCTGAATAAATTTCAAATGGTAGAAATAGATCTAACAAATATATTCTAATCACTGTGCAATAGAACTAGAAATTAAACCAGAACAAAGCAAAACAAAATGTCATTCGAGGAAGAAAATCTCTCTTAAAACAACTTTTCAGCTGAAGAAGGCATCAAACTTGAAATAGGCAATTGTCTAGAACAGGACAATGATAAAAAAAAACAAAGCATAAGAGATTCATCAGGATATAGACCCTCTTATATAGTACTTAGAGAAGAATTTATAGTAATAAGCAGTAAGTAAAGGGTGAAAATGGCTGAATAAAGTATCCAATTTTAGAAGAGTAACAATATAAAAACAGAACAAAGCTAAGGAAACCAGAAGGAAGGAAACAAAATTAAAACAGAAATTAATAAATTAAAAAGTATACAATACAGATATAACAAATTCAATAGCTGGTTCCCTGAGGGAAATTTTTTTAAAAAGATGTATTAGTTGACCTAAACAAGAGATAAAAAGAAGAAACCGCAAGTAGAAAATAAGTGACACAGGTGAAATAGCTACATATGCAGAAGAAAATAAGTTACAACTTTCTGTGTTCACATTTATGAAAATAAATTTGAGAATTCAGATGCAATGTATAATTTTCTAGAAAAGCATAAATTGCCAGAAGTGACCCAGAGGTAATAAAAATGTCATCCTATCATTATCAGGAAAAAAATAAAGAGAGAAAACTATTTAAGATATATCCTTTCCTAAGAAGCAGAGGGTTTGTTGTATTAATAGGGTAATTCTACCAAACCTTTATAGAGTGGTCCCCAAACTTTTTGGCACCAGGAACAGGTGCTTCTACAAGAATCTAATGCCTAATGATCTGAGTGGAGCTGAACAGAAAGCTTATGCTATCAGTTTCACTTGTGTATGTTAATATAAAATTCCAAATAAAATAGTTGCAAACAGAATCCAGCAGCATATAAAAATTAATATAGCATGGTGATTTTTATTTTAGGAAAGCAAGAATTATTCAATATTACAGAAATTTATTCCAAAGTTTACAATATTAATAGGTAAAATAAAATAATATTATAACCTTCATAGAGTTATAAGCATTTAATAAAGTTCAGTTTTCATTACTGAATTTAAAAATTTTCAATAGATAGAAATAGGTCTTTGTTTGTGTATGTGTGTATATATATTCTGCTCAACCAGTATGATTCTTAATAGGAAAATATTAGAAACATTACCATTAAAATTAAGAACAAAGCAAAGATATCCTCTCTGATCAGTCTTACAGTTAATAAGGTCTAAGAGCTTGTAGCCAATATAATTAGATTAAAACAACTGAAAAGGAAATATATAAGGTTTATATGAAGAAAAAAATTGAATCCTAATAAAAGACTTGAAGACTGCAAAAGAAGACTTGCGCAAATGAAAAAGCATAGTGTAATTAATTTTGGAAAGGAAGCATCAATATCAGAAAGATTTCTATTTTCTGTAATCTATAAATTTTATATGATTTCAATAAAAAAATCAAATGAATTTTTTGTGGAACTATGCAAGCTCTTTCTAAAGATCAATGGAAATTAAGCAAGGACAGCTAGAGAAAATTCTGATAAAGAAGATAAAAGGAAGGAAACTAGCCTACTAGCTATTAGGTCTTATAAAGCTACAGTAATTAGAACAATCTGGTGTTACTCAACAAGATAGATCAGTAGGACAGAATAGACAATGTAGAAATAAATCCAAAATAAAATTGGTATTTCAAATCAATGGAGAAGAGAGGGATTACTCAATAAATGGTATGAGAACAATTGAGTGGTCATCTGAAAAAAAAATTAGAATTTTGTATGATACACCAAAATATATTTCCAATTGATTAAAGGTTTAGGCATGAAATATAAAATCATGAAATACCTTAGAAAACTCTGGAGAATCATTTTTATAATCATGATATGGGAACACCTAAGTATAACACAAAACCCAGAAGTGATGAAAATGATAAATTAGACTATATATTTTTTTAAAATTGTAAAACAATTTTATCAAAGCCAAAATATAAATGGCAAACTAGGAAATCTTTGCAACTCACAACACAGATAAAGAATAATTTACTTATATAGAAAGAAATTCTACAAATAGTATGTGTCTAAAAATAAAATAGAAAAATAGGCAAAGAATACATGGTTCACGGAAAAGGAAAATACAAATGATTCTGAGATCTATAAGTAATTTTTCAGTCTTCCTCACAATTATAGAAATAAAAATTCAAGTAAATTAGATACTGTTTTTACATATATAGTGAAAGATTTTTTAAAAACTAACTATAAATGTATACAGTACTCGTGAAGGAGAATTTATCAAAGTTACAAAAATAACTTTTTTGGATTTTCTGAACATATGATCACATCATCTGATAATTTTATTTCTTCTTTCCCAGTCTATGTACCTTTTCCTCCTTTTCTTTTTTTTTGTCTTATTGTATTAGCTAGAAGTTCCAGTATGATGTTAAAAAGTGATGAGAGGGGACATGGTTACCTTGTTCTTGATTTTTGTGAGAGAGCTTTGAACTTCTCACCATCAATTATGATCTTAGCTGTAGGTTTTTTGTACATGTACTTATCAAGTTGAGGAAGTTCTCCTCTACTTCCTAGTTTACTAAGAGTCATAAATGAGTGTTGAATTTTGTCAAATACTTTTACAATATCTGTTGATGTAATTAATAGATGTGATTTTTCTTTTTTAGCCTGTCGATGTGATGGATTACATTAATTGATTTTTTAATATCGAACCAGCCTTTCATTCACGGGATAAATCCTAACCAGTCATGACGTATAACTTTTTTTATACATTGTTGAATTTTATCTGCTGACATTTTGAGGATATTGTACATCCATATTTATAAGAGATATGGTCTGTAGTTGTCTTGTAATATATTTGTATGGCTTTGGTATTCCTGTTGAGTAAGGAAATATTTCTTCTCTTTCTAACTTCAGAAAGAGATTGTAGAGAACTGGTATAATATCTTCCATAAATGTTTGGTACAATTCACCATTGAACCCATTTAGGCCAGGTGCTTTCTGTTTTGGAAGTATATTAATTATTAATTTAATTTCTTTACTAGGTATAGGTCTATTCAGATTGTCTATTTCTTCTTGTATGAACTTTGGCATAGGTCTATTTCATCTATCAGATTTGTGGGCACAGAGTTGTTTGTAGTTCCTTTATTATCCATTTAATATTGATGAAATTGATAGTGATGTTCACTCTCATTTCTGTTAAGAAAATTAGTATTTGTGTTCTCTCTCTTTTTTTTCTTAGCCTGCTTAGGGGCTGATCAATTTTATTGGTCTTTTTGAAAAATCAGCTTTTGGTTTTGATCATTTTCTCTCCTAATTTTTTGTTTTCAATTTCATTGATTTCCGCCCTAATTTTTTATTATTTTTTAATGCTTACTTTGATTTCATTTGCTTTCCTCCCCTGTTTCCTAAGGTAGAAACTTAGATTATTGATTTTATGTCTGTCTTTTCTAATATGTGCGTTAAATGCTATAAATTTTACTCTAAGGACTGCTTTTGCAGCATTCCACATATTTTGTAAATTGTATTTTCATTTTCATTTAGTTCAAGACATTTTAAAATTGAGATTTCTTCTTTGACCCACGTGTTTTTTTTAGAAATGTGTTGGTTAATCTCCATGTATTTTGGGATTTTCCAGTTATCTTTCTGTTACTAATTTCTAGTTTAATTCCATAGCCATCTGAGAATAGTCATTATATCATTTCCATCCTTTTAAATTTGTTAAGGTGTGTGTGATGGTTTAAAATGTGGTTTGTCTTCACAGATGTGGTGTTTTTTTTTTTTATTCCTGCTTGGTATTTTACGTGCTTTTTGAAGGTGTAGGTTTATAATTTTTTAAAACCAATTTTGAGACTTTTATGCAGGTTTCTGAAGCAATTGTTTTGTGTAGCTCTCTCTCTCTGGAATGCTTTCCTACATTTTCCAGGCGCCTCAGCCTTGCTGAGCTCCTGTCTTTTCACCACACTATCTGCCAAGCTCTGCATAGGTTCCCCCTTTCTACCCTGAGGCTGAGAAGTTGGCTTCAGGCTTCAAATCGTGCTCTCAGGGATCACAGATCTGTACTGCCTATTATCCAATACCTGCAAACAGGCATTTTATATATTTTGTCCAATTCTGTAGATATAGGTTATGGGGGAAGGGATACATATACATACGGTTACTACTCCATGTGTGGAAGCAAAGTTCTTCCTCTTTTGATTTTAAAAATGGAAAGAACTATTAAAAGGAAAAGAAAACTCCAGATAATAAAAATAGTAACAGGTAATACTGAGTATTAGCTGGAGTGTATGTAAATAAGCTACGTTAAAAACTACTGGTTGGTGTTCAAATTTGAACTATCAGGAAGGCATTTTGGCAAAATGAAAAAAAGTTACACATTTTCTATTTTTGAACTAGCAATTTTGCTTTTAGGGATTTAACTGGAAAAAATAATCAGACATATATGAAAATGTTAATTACAAAATTAAGTATAATAAGGAAAAGTTTTAACTTAAAATAAGTGAAAAAATTAACCTAAGTATCAAACAGTATAGACTTAGTGAAATAAATTTGTTGGTGCATCCACATAATAACATAATATTTAACTACAAAAAATGATTTTGTATAAATATAATGATATGGGAAAATGTTTTAACAATTATATTAAGTTGAAAAAATCAGATTACAAAGTATGTTCAGCTTAATCACCACAGTATTAACCTATGAAAAGTATGAGGTAGAGAATACAAAAATATTAACTATAGCTATCTCTGGGTGATATGATTATAGAAATATTTTCTACTTTATGCTTTTCTAAGTTTTCCAAATTTTCTACAATAAACAGAATTTTTATTTTTAATTTAAACATTATTTTAAAATGCTTCATTAGATTAATCTACAGTTACATAATTGGAATCTGGATAAAAATGGCTACACGGGGGCCAATATGGTGTAATGGAGACAAGTCATGAAATGTGGCTTTGAATTTCATTCCACAATTTGTTAGGTAGACAATCATGAATAAGTTTTAGTTATAACTTCTTGGAAGTTACTTTACCTGAAAAATGGGGATAAAGATGTTACATACCTCTTAGGGTTCCTAAAAGATTTAAGTGAGATAATCAGGCTAAACCTTTACCATGGTAAATAAAATTCTCTGCATGACAGGTAATGCATTGCATTACTGTTCTTTACTGCTACTACTACTACTAACTAGAACTAATACGAATGCTATTACCAATACAATTATTAGAAAACACAAGAGCCAGAGGGAAACTTTACTAATTTCCTGACTTTTCTTATGACTAGTACTAGACAAAACAAAACAATACAAAACAAAACAACCCCTCCACTCCTCCCCCTGCCAAAAAAACCCTCAAATGGGGAAATGAGGAATTATCTTAAAGATAATTAAGATAAACACTTATCTTTGCAGATCTGCAAGCAGAATAGATATTACACCCTGCTTGATTTACAATGAGTATCAGGTTTTTTTGCTTTTGTTTTTGTTTTTGACAGACAATAACACTTTATGTGAAAAATGGATTATGGAACTTTAAGGTATAATCTGACAAAATATTAGCTCATAGCTTAGTTTTTCCATCTGTCAACAAGTTGAAAATTTTTGACAGGCTTTTAAATGGAATGTTTAAAATAGATACTCCTAAAACATAGGAGAATCTGAACACTACCCTCTACCTTCGCTGCTGTCACATGTGCCAAGCCACCATCAGCACTGGTCTCTCTGCTTCTACTCCTGCCCCCAAAATCTATTCTCTATATGGAGTTACAGGATTGATATGTTTTAAAATTTTTTTTAATTTTTATTTTTTAATTAGATTTGATGTTCAATATTATTTTATGTTAGTTCAGGTGTGCAACATCGTGGTTAGACATTTATATAATTTACAAAGCGATCCCTTTGATTAGTCTAGTACCCACCTATACACTATACCTAATTATTACAATATTATTGACTGTATTCCCTATTCTGAACTTTATATCACCATGACTATTTTGTAACTACCAAAGGTACTTCTTAATTCCACCACCCTTTACAGCCAGACCCCTAAATCCCTCCTATCTGGCAATCATCAGCTCATTCTTTGTATCTATTAATAGTCTGTTTCTGTTTTGTTTGTCCTTTTGTTCTTTAGATTCCACAGATAAGTGAAATTTTATGAGATTTGCCTTTCTCTGTCTGACTTATTTCACTTAGCATAATATCCTCCAGATCCATCTGTGTTGTCACAAATGTTAAGATTTCATTTTTTTTTATGGTGAATAATATTCTATTGTATATATACACCACCTCTTTACCCAATTGTCTAGTGATAGCCACTTAGACCGCTTCCATATCTTGGGCATTGTGAACAGCGCTGCATATATCTTTTTGAATTAGCGTTTTGGATTTCTCTGGATAAATACCCAGAAATAGAATTACTGGGTTGTAAGGTAGTTCTAGTTTTAATCTTTTGAGGAAGCTCCGTACTGTTTTCCATAGTGGCTGTACCAAGTTGCAATCCCATCAACAATGCACGAGGGTTCTCTTTTCTCCCTGTTCTCTTAGTTGTGTGGCTTCAGGGGGAGGGCCGGAGAGACAGCTGCCATTATTCCTGTGTCAAGCCCTCCTCTTGTGCAGCCTACAGGCAGGCACTATCTTGCCCTTGTTGAGCCCCCCCCCCCCCCCCCCCGCCCCAGAGCCTGTGTTTTCATTTTAATTTGTTTCAAGGTATCTTTTGATTTCTTCCTTGATCTCATTGTTAACCCATTTATTTAGCCCATTCACTTCTTAGTAGCATGTTATTTAGCCTCCATGTGTTTATGTGTTTTCAGTTTTTTTCTTGTAATTGATTTCTAGTTTCATACCATTGTGGTCGGAAAAGATGCCTGATATGATTTCAGTCTTCTTAAATTTATCGAGAGTGGTTTTGTGGCCTAACATGTGGTCTGTCTTTGAAAATGTTCCATGTGGACTTGAGAAGATTGTACATTTTGTTGCTTTGGGGTGAAATGCTCTAAAACATCAATTAAATCCTTCTTGTCGAGTGTGTTGTTTAAGGCCGTTGTTCCCTTGTTGATTTTCTGTCTGGAAGATCTGTGTCCATTGGTGTCAATGGGTTGTTAAAGTCCCCTACTATGACTGTATTATGTTGATTTCTCCCTTTATGTCAGTAAATATTTGCTTTATGTATTTAGGTGCTCCTATGTTGTGTGCATAAATGTTTTCTAGGATTATATCTTCTTGTTGGATTGACCTCTTTATCATTATATAATGTCTTTCTTTGTCTCTTATCATAGCCTTTGTTTTAAAGTTTATTTTGTCTGGTATAAATATTACTACCTCACTTCCATTTGCATGAAATATCTTTTTCCATCCCTTTACTTTCAGTCTGTGTGTGTCTTTTGATCTGAAACAGGTTTCTTATAGATAGCATATGCATGGGTCTTGTTTTCTTATTCATTCAGCAATCCTATGTCTTTTATTGGAACATTTAATCGATTTATATTTGAAGTGATTATTGATAGATACACAGTTATTATCATTTTATTATTCATACTTCATCCCCCCCCCCACACACACACACCTCTTCTTAAAAAAGTCCCTTTAACATTTTTGTAATACTGGCTTGTGGTGATGAATTCCTTTACCTTTTTCCTATCTGGGAAGCTCTTTATCTCACCTTCAATTTTAATTGATAGCCTTGCTCAGTAATCTTGGTTGTAGGTCCCTGCTTTCTATCTCTTTGAATATTTCACGCCAGTTACTTCTGGCCTACAAATTTTTTGTTGAGAAATCAATTACCAGTCTTACAGGAGTGCGCTTGCAGATAACTAGCTGCCTTTCTCTTGCTGCTTTTAGGATTCTCTCTTGTCTTTGACCTTTGCCGTTTAATTATGACGTGTCTTGGTGTGGGTTCCTCTTGTTTGGGACTCTCTTCACTTCTTGGACTTGTATGTCTGTTTCCTTAGCCAGGTTAGGGAAGTTTTTCATCGAGGTTCTTAATTCCTTGCTCTCTCTCTTCTTCTGGTACTCCTATGATGCAAATGTTGTTACTTGATGTTGTCCCAGAGGTCCCTTAAACTATCCCCATTTCTTTGGATTCTTTTTTCTTTTTGCTATTTTGATTGGGTGTTCTCTGCTACCTTGTCTTCCAAATTGTTGATTTGATCCTCTGCTGAAGCTGTTGATTTTCCAATCTGTTGATTTCTTCTAACGAATTCTTTATTTTACTTATTGTATTCTTCATTTCTGACTGATTCTTTTTTATGGTTTCTATGTCCTTTTTTATGCTTACTATCTCTGCTGACGTTCTCACTGAAATGACCTTTTCTTACTTATTGAGCATTCTTATGAGCAGTGTTTTGAACTCTATATCTGGTAGGTCTCTTGCCTCCTTTTAGTTCTTTTTCTGGAGTTGTCTCTTGTTGTTTAATTTTGGACATGTTCCTTTGTTTCTTCATTTTGGCAGTCTCTCTCTGTTCATTTCTATGTATTAAGTAGATCTGCTATGTCTTCCAGTGTGGCCCACTGCCGCGGTCTCCCTGATCACCTCCACCAGAGTGTCCCTTTTGTGGATTTTGTGTGCCTTCCTGTTGAAGGTGAGCTTTGATTGCTGTTGGCACATCACTGAGTGGGATTGACTCTAGGCTGACTGGCTATGAAGATTGGCCACACTCACAGTATATGAGCTGCAGTGTGAGCACTGACACTATACAGTGGAATTCACCCCTGTGGGCTTATGTGCCATTTGAGACCCCTTTCGGGTATGCCGCTCGTGGGGCTAATCAGGTCATGCTCTGTTGTGGTTTGAGGTCAGCCTCTGGGTGTGTTAGTTCTGGGGCCCCTTGGAAGAGCCTCCCATGCAGGCTAAGGTGACCTGCTATCTGTGACTTGCCTGGGGCTACCTGGTAGGAGCTAAAAGCTGTCCATGGTTGGTTGCTGCCTGTGCTAGACCTGAAGGTGCATCAGAGAAGCCACACTGTGAACTGAGGTCAGCTGCCACCCAGGCATGGGGCAGCTCAGTAAAAGGCCCAGAGCACCCCAAGGTCAGAGGCTGCCTCCTGGCTGCTCATAAGGCTTAGTTGCTGAAAGAACCTCAGGCATTATGAGAGTTGGGTGAGGCAGGGTTGTGTGGGGTCACCAAGGAAGGGTGAGCGAATTTCAGCAGGCCGATGCATTTTCAGATTTGGCCATGTTGGCGGTAGGCTCAATACAGGAAACATGGCCTAAAAGTAGCCTATAGACTACACAAGAGGAGGGCTCAACACAGTGATAATGACACTCTCTCTCCAGTCCTTGCCCTGAAGCCACACAACTCAGTCTTTCCCTGTATGTCTCTGGTGCCTTCCAAATCACCATCCTTCCACTGGAGCCTAGGGTGAGTGCCTTTAAGGGAGTGAGTATATGTGCCAGCCCTTTAAGGCATCTGGGTTTCAGCAGCCTTCTGTCTCACTCATATGATTAGAATCCCTGCTGATTTTCACAGCCAGATTTTGTGGGAACTGCTTTTCCCAGTACTGGAATCCTGGGCTGGGGAGCCTGATGTGGGTCCTTAGGGGGTCCTCTGCAGATGAGATATTTCTCCTGATATTCATCTGCCACATGTGGGTGTCGGGCAAGGCTGATTTGTGTCTCTGTCCCTGTTATCGGTCTCGATGTGACCTCTTCTTTATACCCTTAGTTGTAGGAGTTATGTTCAGCTAGTCTTCAGATGGTTCTCCAGATCGATTGTTCTGTAATTTAGTTGTAATTTTAATGTGGTCATGGGAGAAGGCAAGTGCAGTGTTTAACTACTCCACCATCTTGACTGGAATGCCCAGGATAGATACTTTTAAAACAGAAAAGAAAGTCAAATCAGTGAGAGGCAGTACCAAGCTAGAAGAGCCACATGTACAAAAGCAGGGAGGTACAGAATTACACAGTATAGTTGGGAAACTGAGAGTATAGCATTGCTAAAGATTCATGTGAAATTTGGGGACCAAGGAAGATAAAGAGAGAGTTGATGAGATGGAGAGAGGGACTATATACTGAAATTTTACACACGGTTGACCAAGTTGTATGTTTTAGGTGATAAAAATCTATTGAACAAATTTAACCAGAGGTATGACAATGTCAAGTAAATCTTTTAGAGAGATAATTCTGAGACTATAGAGGACAACCAACTTTGGAGGGAGAAGAGAGAGGGAAAAAGATAAGATTAGAGTTATTACATTTAAGACCTTATTGTCTGGCATAGTAGTGCATAAACTTTTTTGATCTAAGCTCACTTAAGTGTGACAAAAGATGCTTCAATACACCTACTCTATGAAGTAATGAAAGAATTTAGAGAAACAAAAATTCTGAGTAGAGCCATATTTTTGCTCAATGGAAGAATGAGTTTAGATATATATGATGTTTATTATCCAACAATTCCCTTTAAATTTATTTGATCATTCTGCAGCTTATTGGGAGGTCTTTCATGGCTAACTAGCAGGCTGAAGATCCTTTGTTGAAAATCATTGTGTTAAAAGACATGGCTATTTTTTGGAGGTAGAGGGAGGAAAGGTGGATACAAAACTCTGAGAGGTAGAATTGGAAAGACTTGGTGATTAATGGATATGCTCTTTGAAGAAGTTGGAGGAGGGAAGGTTTCTGGCTTCGATGATTATGTATGGGCAATAGAGATAGGAATTCAATCAAATTGGGAGAGATGGGAGATGATGGGTTCTGCTGTAAACAGAAGGTTGAAATTCTTTTGCACCATCCATATGGAAATATCTATTCAACAGCCAAAATGCCAACAGTATCCCCACTGGGAAACACTAAAGCATTGGAAAAGATAGGGTTTATAGTTGGCACAGAAGAGGCCATAATTAGGACAGAGAAGGAAGACCCAGCAACAGAAAGCAAGAAAATTGGGGTAAAGTAGGCAGAGTGGTATCATGGAAGCCAATGTCAGAGAGTTTTAAGAAGATTCAGCAGTGTTAAAGACAGACGAGGTATCAAGAGGCCAAGTGAAACAAGCCCTGAAATGTGAAATGAATTGTCCAGGATTAGTTCTTTCCTCGGGGAACTGAGCAGGGCAAAGATGAGAAAAGTTTTGGGGGTGCTTTGAACCATTTGTACTCTCTCCTATAATTATCAAGTATTTTTTCATCAAAATAAAGCAAATACTTTCTAAACTAGAATTAACATTTGTGGTTCTGCCTAGATAATAGTAACACATGATTTTTTTTTTGTTCCAACAGCACACTGCTTGGAACAGAGTTTTTAATTTACCCTAATAATGCTACATTGTGTTAGTAATGTGATATTTGACTAGAGATTGTCATACTTTAGTTATTGTGGTCCAGCTCCATAATTCCAACCTCATTTCACAGATAGAGAAGAGAAATTTTAACTCATCTACGAAGATGTGCATAGAATAGAAGATATCTGAGATATTCGATTCTTGCCTATAAGATTTCAGCTGCTTCCTGCCCCTTTGTTGCCCCTCGCTTCACTTAGATGAAAAAGTTAAGTTTGCTAAGGCATTCTTAGCTTATTTGCTATGAACAGAGTTTCATCTGGAAGTTTTAAATTATGTTTGCATCTTTTTCTCCTCCCTCTTTCCTTCCTTCCTTCCTTCCTTCCTTCCTTCCTTCCTTCCTTCCTTCCTTCCTTCCTTCCTTCCTTTTCTTCCTTCTTTCCTTCCTTCCTTCTCTCCTTCTTTCCTTTTTTCTATATTTTCTTCCTTTATTCCTTCCATTATTTGTAACCAGAAAGGGTTGAAACCAGTTTATGAAGGTATGCATAACATACAAAACAGCATATAAAAAAGCAGAGATGATAGAAGAAAATAAAAAAGGAAGGCGTTATTTAGAAAGGAAACATCATTTTAAGGCAGTGAAATAAGGCATTGGGGGAATGATGTTGACATTGAGGGTGCTCCTAGAAATGAAGGTAGAACCAGGGATTTTATGTTGACAATGCTGTGATTTTGAACACTCCTGGCACCTGGAAATGATCTTAGGGCAAGAATCAGGACTCGAAGCTGCAAACTTCTGATTGTTAAATCCTAAAGTCCTACCTAGACCACATAAAGTAGATAAAACTGTCAAACCCAAATCCCTGGCCTAAGGGAAAAGAGTAGCTTGCAAGCGTGAGTGGCACCACCCAATGAAAGAATATAAAAAGGCCAAGGTGGATACGATGAGTGGAGATGGAATGTGCCCAGAAAAGGTGGGGCTCCCCAAGTGTCAGAGAAGGTGGGGAGAAACATGGAGTGTGTTGACTGCAAGCATTCCAAGTTCTTGGCAGCCCTAGGTGTCAGGAGGTCCCATGACAAGGCTGGGGTAAGGACAAAGAATCTACTAGAAGGCAGCCCTCTTTGGGCCAGGACGGAATGTTTAGCAGGTTATGCAAGCTGTGGTGTGTGAAGAATATGAAGGTGTGGCTTGAAGTGAGTGGGGGGGGGGGCGAAGAATCTAACACATTGGTCAAATAGCATTCAGCTTGGGAGATGAGGTCCTTTGTCAAGAACTATTTACTCTCAGTAAGCTGCCACATCAGAGAGCAAAACAGCAGAAGTTGCAGACTTCTGGGGCATGTGGAAGGCATGTTGCCAGAGTGAATGGTATGCGATAACTATGCATTTGGGGCTGAGGCATGCCGTGAAGCCGCCTCGTGTCCGTGTTAGTTTGTGGCATGCCACAGGGCCGTGAGCAGGTGGATAAGAACCACGTTCGCCCGCATCCCTCGCCTGAAGCTTGCTGCATACCACGTCACCATAACATTTTTATACGAACAGCGCCTTTTTAGTTGTCTTCCTTTGTCATAGAATTTGTAAATTGTCAGAAGACATTAGTTTAAGAGGACCAGGCACTGCCACTTGACTCTCAAGAACCAAAGAGTGATTAATAGTCAGTGCAGCTGTTGCTCGTGACATGCTCCCCACCCCACACGGGCCCTCCTTTCCAGGAGGCAAATGATTTGGGTCTGAATTGTGAGGGAGAGGACACAGGACTCTCTAGTTGGTAGAACCTAGAGCTGCAGAGTGCTGCTCATTTGAGAGAAGATAAAAATCCCGCGGTTAAATGCGTGAGCTCTGAAGTTGGCTGTGTGGATTTCAATTCCCGTGTCACCTGAGACCTCAGGTTCCTTGGTTGTGGAAAGAGAGGAGACCAGAACTGTTTTTGTAGAGTGGCTATGAGGGTTTAGGAAATAATCCCGGGAAATGTATTGAAAAAGTCCCGGCCCACGTCAAATACTCCTTAAATGATAACTAGCATCATTACATTTATGATCATGATACTCAGAACCAAGGAAAGGCCTGGCTCAAATGGTAAAGCTTCTAGTGCTAAGGCTGGGTTCACACCCTGCAGACTTCCCTGTCAGCAGGCTCCTACCCTGGCCTTGTTCAGTTCAGGCCTGCACTTTCTGCCCTTTCCATATTTCTGTTTTACTTTTAGCAAAATAAGAACGGAGACAGAGTTGTCCCCTGGGCCTGGAAAGAGTGAGTGGCTAGCACTGGCCTGGGTCCCTGGAGTCAAAGGCCCAGCTCTTCTGTTCGAGGTGCTGAGTCATGAGCTGTGGTTGCAGGCCCCTACACCGCTGGGCTTGGCATGGTGTCTGGGGAGGATTAGGAGATAATGATCAGAACAAGACACAAAGGAATTCCAGCTGATGTTGATAAGCGATTTGGAAGGTACTCAGAGGAGGGAAAAAAATGAAGACAGTATGTGGAATCAAAGCGAGTGTGGGCAGAGAGAGCCTTGTAGCAGACGGAGGCACAAATCATGCAACTCAAAGAGGGTGGGGGCTTCGCTTTCTGTTATTGCTTCTTGGGGGTATTGAAAGGAAACTGTTGAAAGGACTTTGATTTTGACATTTAGTCTAATAAAAACATTTAAAATGTGGAGCAAGGAAATCAATCAGGCATTGCTGGTGGGAATGGAAGATGGTACAGCCACTCTGGAAAAGAATGTGGCAGTTTCTTACAAAACTAAACATGCAACTCCTATATGGCCCAGCCATTGCACTCTTGGGCATTTATCCCAGAGTAATAAAAACTTACATCCGCATAAAAACTTGTATATACATGTTCATAGAAGCTTTATTTGTGATGCCATAAAGTTCTGCAGCATGTGACTAGGTAAACCAACTGTGGCATATCCGCCATGTGGAATGCTACTTAGCGATGTCAGGGAATGAATTGCTGATGTACACAACAGCCTGGATGAATCTTCAGGGCACTGTGCTGAGTGGAAAAGTGCTGATGTCAAAAGGTTGCATCCTGTCTGATTCCGCACACAGTATATAGCTGTCTTAAGATAACAATTTATAGAGATGGAAAACAAGTCAGCAGTTGCCAAAGGTTATGGGGTAGGGCAGGGGGACAAGGGAAGTGGCTATGGGTATAAAAGGGTGTCATAAAGGGTCCTTGTGATGAAATTGTGCACCTGGGCTGTGGTGGTGCTCACAGGACCCACACATGTAAAAAAATTGCATAGAACGAAAGACACAGACATGTAAAAGGAGAGCGTGAAAACTGGTGAGATCCGAAGAAGCTCGATGTAGTGGATGTGTCAGTATACCGGTTGCGATGTCAAACTGTGGTTTGCAAGATATTACCTCTGGAAGAAACTGAGTGAAGGGTATACAGGGCCTCTGTATGATTTCTGCAAACTGCACATGAATCTGCAATTTCCTCAAAGTAAACTTTTTGTTGTTGTTGTTAGAATGTAGAGCAAGCTCTTAAGATGACCCTTCTTCCTGGCACATTGACATTGCTGAAGGGATTTTGTAAAGAATATTGCATATTGGTTTGCAGAATGAAGTCTCCTTAAGAGAGCAGCTGGTACAAATCCCTGGTCTGCACGGAGCTTGGGCAGAGGCAAGTTACCAGCCCGAACCCACTAGCAAGTTGGGGGCTGTTAGCACTTCTTTTCCTTGAGCCCAGGTACTGAATGAAAAACTCCTCCCCTAATAATGACTGGAACAGAGGTCAACTAGACAAGATACGTGTGTGGTTTCAATGGAACTTTAAGACATCTTTATAAAAGTACGTCCAACGGTACTTATAAAGGGTGCCTTCCACAGGCTGAGGGGTGAGTGACTCTGTGAATCCCTGGGAGAAGCCATCTGGTGACCTGAAGGCTGACAACACTGCCATGTCGGCCAGATGAGCCCAGAACTTCCAGGGACAGTAGTTTAAAGGTTCAAGGAATGACGGGTGAATGTTCCTGAGTGGAGTCTCTGAGAAGAGGGGTCTAAATCTGGACTTCTAAAACATTAACATGTATATAGTAAGTCACCTATTAAAATGCACATTCTGTTTCAAGGGCCTACATTTTTTAAGCTCCAGGTGACAGCAGTGCTGCCACATCTAACCTAGCCACACTTTTAAGTGTGAGGCCCCTCAAAGAAGAGAAAATGAGATGAAAAGAGAGGATGAGGCAAAGGAGTTGAGGACAGAAGGGAGAGATGAAGTGTTCTTTTGAGCTGTTGGAGGTGAGAGCTCTCCCCAGAGAAATTCAACCAGGACCAAGTTCCTTTAAAAATGTCCTATGAGAAATGGCTTAATGTTTCACTATTTTATGATTACATTTTCATAGATGCCTTCAATGTGGTAACATGAAGAAATATCTTATTTGGAGCTTTCAGAGACCATAAGAGATGGGGTATAGAGATGCATCTGATTGAGAAGACTGTTTTAGAGTTCTTCCAATCAAATTCCCTCTATCCAAATTAGTGCTTTTCCTGGCCAGGACTCAGGCTTTCTAGGAGTTGAGAGGTCAGATCAGAGCAAAATTCCATGTCCCTGGAGCCAGAGTAGTGGAGAGAGATGGAGATAGGCTCCATAAGTGGCCATGCCCTCTTATCTGCAAACAACCCATGGGTGGTTGTTATTCTTGGCTCTCTTTGCTTGGGACCCGCAGGAACTGTTTCGTTGGTGGTGTTTCTGCTAGAAATGAGGAGCAAGGCTAGATCCGCATGAGAGAAAAGAGAAAAAAGGTCATTATCTGACCCATTGATTTGATCCCTCAAGCTCACATTTGCCAGAAATCCATTCTTTCCTCATAATAGCTATCACTTACCCATCCCCCCCATCCAGGCTTTCCTGTTTGGGGACCAACTGAGATTGACCTTGCTCCATGAAGGGGAGAGTGACTCCCCAGAGCTCCCCTTGCAAAGCAGAGGCTCTCAGAAAGGTCAGATGTGAAACTGTGGTCAAAAGTCTGGATGGGGCCAGCATGTAGAGTGGGTCCAGAGTCCCAGTATTTAGAGAACTTTACCTTATTTTTACCATTGGTAGAAAGAGTTCTCATATTTCTTATTGACTCAAGATGTATTTGATGGTTGCTTGGCCCCACAGCCCGTCTGCCTCGACAACTGCAGAAGATCCAGAGATACACAGCCATCTATCAAATCTGACAGGGCTGCCTCTTACGGCAGCTGTATTGTTTATGAAATAAGCCATTTGCATAGCAAATTCAGCAGCAAACTTGTGCTAGGTTTGACAGACGCATCCCACTTCATTCTTCTCATTCTCTCTCTTCACTTGCTTGTCCGGGTCCTGAGTAGCAGCCTTATTTTGCTAAAATGGAACTGAGAAGCACAAGTGGGGTTATCTTCCTTACACAAAATCATTACATTTGGTTTCCTAGGGGTAGACTAGTTCAGCAAGCATGTATCTCCTCTTTTCTTAGCAGTGCTAAGTGAGGGAGGAAAAAAATAGGTGGGCGAGAGTGGTGGTTGCCACATGTGTACCCTGAGAAAAAAGTTCTCATTATTCTATTTAATGGACACAAGAAAAGATGTCTAAAAATTATTTTTGCAGCATCAACTTTCAAAAGAGGTTGAACTTCATCCCTTTACCAATAACAGCAAAATAGAAGCCACTAAAGATGGGACTTGTGTTTACTGTATGACTCTGAGTATGAACGAATGACAAAGATAACTTAAGAACTAGCCAACTTGTTGGGCAAAAAGTCACTTAATCTGGTTGTCTCATCCAAGACAAGTAGGCCTAGAGATAGAATTTGAGTGACTCTGCAAAGGATACCATCCTTAGTTTCTTTTGCTAATAAAACTGTTATTTAAGAGGAGTCACAGTATCTTCTTCTTAATACTGTGTGACCAATGGGCTGAAAGAATTATCAGATGCTGAAAATCTGAGAGAATTTAGTATGGGCACTTAAAGAATAAGGGGCACCCAAATGAGAGGAGAGGCCATCATAATGGCATGAAGAGAACATCTATTGAACACCCGTTGTTTGTCAGTCACTGTGTTAGGCTCCAGGGTTACGACAATGAACAAGACACAGCCCCTGCCTTCAGTGGAGGCCAGTCTGGTGGGAGACACAGAGATCTATCCAGACAATTACATAAAATATGATAAACACTATAAATTGAAGTGGTATCTGCTATTTAATGGCTCTTATCCAGGATGTTGCAAAGTTACCCCTGAGAAAATAAGACCTCTCACATGTGCAGTTTCTCAAGACTCCTAAATAAGTCAGATATGAACAGGACAAGAAGTAGGAGGCAGAGGGCAGACAGTGCCACTAGGGAATCAGTGAATCTCCTGAGAGGAAAACACACACAAAAAGTAAAAGATAAAAAAGGAAAGACTTATTACTTGACTACATAAGCATTCAAAATTTTGGCAGGGAAAATTTTGTGAATAAAACTGAAACTTCAAAACTTAGGAGGCAGAAAGAGCCACATTAAGAGCTACCTTCCTTCATATATGAAGAGGGCTTCCAAAAACGGAAGTTCGACTGGCTCATAAACAAATATAAAGATGCTCACCACCACTCACAATTAAATAAAAGCAAACTGAAACAGAATGAAGCAGGAGAGAGGCTGCTTTCGAAGTCAGCCTGCCTCTGGCCTTACCAGGAGAGGGAAAGGGACTCAGAAACAGTGAATCAGCAAACAAAGGCGTATTTCAGCTCGAAGTGACCTTAGCTGGTTACTCATCAGGTTTACGGCTCAAATTCCAATTTTGCAGTTATTCTTAGAATAATAGTGGGAGTTTAGAGCAAGGAATAAAAACTTCATAACTCCCTTGGGAAACTCAGTTTCCCTTTGCTTCCTGTCCTGGTCACGGGAATGATTGTGAGGGGAAAGAAGTGAAGTTCTTTGACTGTGACAGCTGATCCAGAGGTTACACAACACCTGTATTCTGATCAAACACGCTGGTGGAGGCTCTTGAAATCCTAAGGCTTCCAAGTTGGAGAAAATTATATCCCCAGAATATGCGACCTAGCCTAGCTTTCTGAGCCCCTGCAAGAAGTGACCATATCCAGCCTGCAGAGATATGTGACAGATTTTTATTTCATTGTGTTTTTAGGCTTTCAGGTGGCCAGCTATAGTTGCGCTGACTTCTGCTATCCCTGTTAGCTAGCTCCCTCAAAATTCATTTATCGAAGCCCTAATCCCTGGTACCTCAGAATGTGACCTTACTTGGAAACAGGGTCCTTGTGGAGGTCATCAAGTTAAAATGAGGTCTGTAGGGAGGGCTCTAATCTAAGATAATGGTGTCCTTACAAAAAGGGGAAATTTGGAGACACAGGCATACAGAGAAAGGCCATGTGAGCATAAAGACAGACATCTGCAAGTCAAGGAGAAAAGTCTGGAAGAGCTCTTTCCTTCCCAGTCTTCAGAAGGAGTCAATCCTGCCAACACCTTGATTTGGGCCTTCTAGCTTCCAGAATTGTGAGACAACAGATTCCTGCTATTTAAGCCACCTAGTCTTTGGTACTTTGTTACAGCAGCCTCAGGGTACTTATCTAGTCCCTAGATTCAGTAATTTTCATCCACATCCTTGCATCTAGAGTGAAACTGTGGGAGATGGAAAGCAACGAAGAAATGGTGCGGAACAAAGAGGAACGTTTGTCCGTTTGAGAAGTTTTGTGTTTCGTAAGAATATCTCTTTATGTATGTATGCCAGAGTTATACTGGCGAATGAGAGAAGATGGTTCCTGCCCTCATGGAGCCTACAGTCTAGCAGAAAAGAAAACAACCTGAACTTAAGCAATTATAAGAGAGGATAATGAGTGCTTTCTATGGCAAGGGGACTCATAACCTCCTGTGGGAGCAGATGAGAGAGCCTCAAATCTGCCCTCGGGATCCAGAAAGACTTCTCTGACTTGAAAGTTACATTTGATCTTAAACTTGAATAATGGATAGGAATTAGCTAGTGAAAGGGGTGGAAGATAATGGACAACTGTGATGGCAATATTTCTTAGTACGGAAACACCAGGGTCTGTGCTTCACGTATGAAGAGGGAAGAAAACTTGTCTACCATTTTGAAGCTGCACAAAAGGCCCCAGAGTCATAAGGGAACAAAGCAAAGCTGATAGAGCTGTGCCAGCAGAAAAAACATTATCAGCTGCAGGCCTTATTTGAGCAGTTTATAGGTGTGGAGGTGACCTTGACCTTTGTGGGTCACCTCAAGAGCTAAATGCAGGAGGAATAATATTGACTGCTTCAAATGGTCCCTGAGGCATGCTATCCAATCTTCCTGACCCATTGGCCTCAGTGTTCTCAAACATCACTCTCACAGCCTGATTCGGGAGCTTCTAGAAATGTTTTCTACAGAGCCAGACTTTGTGAGGGGCCAACCAAAAAGGAACACCCCACTTAGCCAATGGAAGAATTGTTGGGGCTTGTCCCCTGATGGGAAAGGCCACTCCCTCCTCTTCCAGGCCCTTCCAAGAACCTTAAAAACTGAAAGGGCCTTTTATGTTTCTGATAAATGGTTTGGCAAATGTTTAGAGTTTTGGAATCGTATGCTACCTGACTCTCCTTCCACTAATCCCCCGCCCCCCCCCATCAAAATATGTTGTGTCTCCTGGCAACACAGCCTGTGGAATGAATGGTGTCTTGGAAAGGTTAATGTTCTAGAGGTCACTTCTGGGTCCTTGTCCTGGCTTTGCCGTTAACGAGTCCCGATTGAAAAAAATCACCTCTCATCCCTGAATCTTAGCTTCTAAACATATAAACCAATTGAAGTTAGCAAGGCTGTTAAGATGCCTCCCAACCTGAATGTTAAGATTTTATTATTCTTTCTGTATCCAAAGCCACTTTAATTCATTCCACTCAAGTTAATTGTGGCTCAGTCATTGTCAGAGGTCAGAGGAAGTGGCCTTTCACAGTGTTGGGTGGCCCAAGGCTGCTGTGTTGTCATAAGTGTAGTGAAAAGTAGCTGAACATGAACCAGCAGAAACTCAGTTTCCCCCTGCTCTCATCTGCCATCATCTACTGTGTCAGCCTTCCCCCCATCTCCCTCTTACCCTCTTCCACCCACAAATTAATCCACAAACTTTTGCCTAGAGGGGAATTCAAAACTTGTTTCTTTAATGGTCAGAATAGTGCTGGGTCAAGACTTTTAACTGTGTATTTAATTAGTCATCTCTATGCATGTAACTTAAAGGCGTTCAGCTGTGCCTTTTTATAGGATTAATAAAGCGGGTTGTAAATCACCTATGCAGCCTATAAAAGTATTTATAGCAGCTTTTCTCTCTCTTTGCCATTACAGAAGCTTTGTTTGAACTAGCTGAGGTTTGCATGAGGATAGTTCTACCCAGTTCTAGGAGGAAAGCGTTAACAGCCCCTTCCTGGCAAACCGCAACCCCATCATTAGGCAATGCAGAATGTGCTGAAATGTTAAGCTCCAGCAAGGACGTTCCAAGGCGTTATTGCCAACAGCAAGCCTTCTGTGTTAATGAAAATCAAAATACAAAAAGCCAGTCAACTGCAAGCACAAAACTTAAGCCGAACTTGAGAAATATGACCAGAGCTGGAATGCCATGGCTTCTTGACTTCTATAAACCTTAACAGGATTTGGCAAGCCCTTCTCCAAGCTCATACATTTGCACTGGCCAAACACCTTTTGGAACCACCTCAGCCAATTCCACAGTATCACTGAGTCTGCAAAGGAACAAGCCACCTTTTGTCTGATAGACATTCAGAGTTTTTGTGGGTAAAATAAAGTTACCAGAACCCCTTTTTTGTGTCAGCAGGAGATTCATTTCTCACACCCTACTCTCCAGCCTACCAAAGAAAAGATCCCAGTTCTTAAAAGAGAACCAGACTCAGTCACCTCTCCAGCAGCATCTCTCTGTAAAGCCTCCCCGGCTTGAAGTCCTCTTTAGCTGAATGCAATAGAAAGTAGCATTGATTAAGATCTTGTCAATAGGGCTAACCTGGAGAGAAGTAGCCATAGGTTTTGGTTTTGTAGACACATGTAATGATATCTCACAATTTACATTTCTTCTTGAGAAGAATCTTGACTGTCTAATAATTAGCTCTCTTTACCTGAAAGAAAAAAAGGAACAAGAGTGTTAAAGAGATCATAGGACCCTGTGTGAAAAAATCTGGCTTGGGGTTTGGGCATAAGAAGCAAAGGATAATTGCATTCTCCTCAGGATTGGGGACTTTCATCATAGTTAGTTGTTTATATATTCCCTGGATATCAGAGGATAAGGCATTTGGTCACTTTGGTGGCTTCTAGAGTTAATGAACCTTGGGGGTGTGGGGCAGCTGGGCTTTTGCTTGGTGTCCTGTGGTATGACCTGTGTGTTTGTGTATTCAGGAATAGAATGTGAGGGAGTATAAGAGCTAAGGGTGTGGACTAGGGGTGGGCTCTTTTACCTGAAAATTGGCCCTAAGAGTTGACAGCTATGGGAATTTGGTTCACTAACTGTGAAATTTTTCCAATTTGGAGATTGGCTTGAGGTTTTTCAAATCTTGAATGTTTTGTCTTTTCTTTTAGCTTGCTTGCTTTTCTTTCACTGTCTGTCTGTCCCTCCCTTTCTCCCTTCCTTTCTTCCTTCTTTCTTTCCCCTGTATTTTCCTTCCTTTTTTCCTTCTGTTTAGAAAAAATCTTTGGGAAAAATATCATGAACAATTGCTCCAATATCTGACTTCAGAATACAGGAATCATATTTCTCATAATTCTTCTTTAGATGGGATATATTTTTATGGAGATGGAATATCTTCAAAAGATAAAATATTTAGATGGAAATTAGGTTTCCCTTTGATTATAGCTAGGTTAACTTGACTTTAATTGTTTTCTATTAATGAATCATTTTATGCTTCTAGAAAAGACATTCTTCATTAAAGAACTGTTTTTCTATTTTTTTGGGAGGGAGACATGTTATAAAGAATAGAAAATATTTGAAGTTGGTATTGAGAGTTTAGCATTACAGTCTTGTATCATTGCATTTCCTTTGGTTGCTACTGACTTTTAACAAACTTATTGAGGTATGGCTTCATATCATGAAATTAATCCATTTTAACTGTAGATTTACTAAGCTGCATAAACTTACAGTTGTTTTAGAATATTTTCATCACTCCAATAAGATTTCATGCCCATTTACACTTAATCTCCATCCTTCTCCGAGCCTCAGGCAACCATTAATGTACTTTCTGTTTCTGTAAGTTTGCCATTTCTGGACATTTCATATAAATGGAATCATTCAATATGTAGTCCTTTGTGTCTGGCTTCTTTCATTTAAAATAATGTTGATAGATAGCATGTATCAGTATTTCACCCTGTTTTATTGCTGAGAATATGCCACTGTATGTATACAGCACATTTTGTTTCTCTAGTCACCAGTTTATGGACATTTGGATTACGTCCACTTCTATGCTAAAATGAATAATGTTGCTATGAACATTTGTGTGCAAATGTTAGTGTGATGTATTTATCATTTTTCTTGGTTGGATGTGTAGGTCTGGAATTTCTGGGTCGTAAGGGAAATTTATGTTTAACTTTTAAGAAACTTATCAAACTTTTTTCTAAAGCATCTGCACCATTTTACCTTTCCACCTGCACTGTATGATTTCCTATTTCTCCGCATCCAGAACAACATCTGCTATTAGCTGTCTTTTGATTATAGCCATTCTGGTGGGTATGATACCATGTCTCATTATGGTTTGGTTTGTGTTGCCCTAATGATACACACCATCTTTTTGTGAGCTTCTTAGCCATTCATGTATCTTCTTCAGTAAAATATTATTTATACCTGTGGTCCATTTTTAAATTGCATTGTTTTCCTATTATTGAATTGTAAGAGTTTTTTTTTATGTGTGTATTCTAATATCAGTTCTTTATCAGATATGTAATCAGATATGTAAATATTTTCTCCCAGTCTATGGCTTACCTTCTCATTTTCTTTATGTTATCTTTTAAAGCACAAAAGTTTTGAATTTTGATGAAATCTCAAGTTATCTTTTTTTTTTCTTTTTATCAATCATGCTTTTGATGTATCTAGGAAGTCTTCACCTAACCCATAAATTTTTAGATTTTAGATTTTAGATTTAGGTCTTGGTTCCATCTTAATTTTTGTACAGTGTGAGGTCTGAGTTCAACTTTTCGC
The DNA here is from genome assembly GCA_003508835.1 of Eonycteris spelaea. Taxonomy (NCBI): domain Eukaryota; kingdom Metazoa; phylum Chordata; class Mammalia; order Chiroptera; family Pteropodidae; genus Eonycteris; species Eonycteris spelaea. The sequence goes on along the minus strand of PUFA01000011.1, from coordinate 14,676,321 downwards.
ATGTGGATATACAATTTTTTCCAGCATTGTTTGTTAAAAAAGAAAACTATTCTTTCTCCCCTGAATTCTTGACACCATTGTCAAAAGTCAATTGACTATAAATATCAAAATTTTGTTCTCAATTCAGTTGCATTTTTATATCAGTCCTTATGCCAATGGTTACTATTGACTTATTATTCTGAAATTTTGATTGTCTGAAGAGAATCGTATAATTGGACAGAAGACACTGAACTAGATTAAGAAAAAAAAAAACAAAACTCCCCACAGACAGAAATTGGAGGAATAAGGTGATTTAACAAATGATTTGCAGGAAAGGAGAACCCAGAACCATTGCTATTTGTGGGATTGGAATGATTTTAATGCAGAGAAAACCCACTATATCAAATGAAAACCCAAAGCAAAAACAAGATTTGAATTAAGTAGGGAACTCTTAGGAGAGGGAGGACAGGGGATGGGAGAGCTGAGCCAGGTGGCCAGTTAAGGAAAATATTTATCTCTCCTGCCTGCCCAAACTCATCAAAGAATGTAAACTTGGAGCAATTTAGTAAGAACCTCTGTTTATTTTTTAATGGACCTGTCTCTAAAAGACTATGATTTATGAAAAAACACTCCTTGTTTTCTTAAAAAAAAAAAAAAAGCAAAAACAAAGCTACCTTGATAAAGGAGAATAATAGGAGGAGACTTTAGCTTCCAACTTTCCTTCCTTCTCACTCTTTTCATCCTTTCTCCAACTTGGAATATGTCAGGCATCTGTTGTTATTCTAGATACAGAGAGAACCAGTCTCTATGATTCTTTTTTAAATAGGTATATCATCAACACCATAAATACTGTTCAAAGTGACAACAATATAGCAAGATTGATTTATGACTTATAATTTAGTGCAACATGCAATGGACAGGAAAACATTGGGACATTACTGAGTCCATTGATTTGAGATGTTTCCTGAGATTCCTAAGATGCTCATGTTGGATTTATGCATTGCAAAGCATGAGTATTGTAATTGCTTCAGCAAAGGGAACACTCTTTCCTAAGACCAAAAGAAGTTCACTGAAGCAACAGAAGTTGACTGTACAGAATAAAAGGGCGTTTCCTGGTATGTTGAGAAAATGTGGCCTTGGCTCTTTTGGTCACCTGGAATCCCTGAGACTTCTTAGAGGGTGGGTATGAACTACAATTAATTTGAGGACTTTTTGTAGCTGTAGGTGAAGTGAGTACCACATTGCCAAACACTACATCCATGTCATTTCTTCAGCCCACTAGGTTAAGTGAAAATAATATAACCTGTAGAATCAGGAATGCATTACAACGAGGGTGGGCCAATCTATTGCTAGAATCTAGTGACATTCAATAATCTCGGCCTCTCTACCATGCCATCTACTCTTTATCCTCCATTTCCTTAAGAAGGTGTCTCTCAGTAGAGCTAGAACATTGGACAGGTGAGTTTTAATGAATGGCAATGGAGACAGAAGGCTTTATACAAGGCACAGTTGAGTGCTTGTCACTCAAGCAAAAGCTTAGGATCTGAACATGTGAAATGCATTGACCCTTCAGAACGTTAAATGCATATGGATTTTATATTACATTTCCTTCTAAATAACCAAGTTTATACCAACTATTCTGAGTATAGAACAAAAAAATCGGTGGATCTCAGTGGAGTAACACTATCCTGAGCCCAGCTCATATGCAAATCAAACAAGAAGTCCCTTTCTCCCTGCATATCACATCATCAGTATAAGCACTGAAGACAGGGAGAAACTCCAAATGCAGGGCTGGCCCTGGACAAAAAAATGAGGGAAACTGTCTCAGAACCTCTTCACCCTGCTTTAAGTACTCCCTCTTTTTGTGTTTCCTTCTCCTGATGGCTCCTGGGTCCTGCAGGGCCGCTTTATCACTCATGGTCTCCTGCTAGATTGGTCCATCTAGGAAGCACCTTCATCATCGCCACCCCTTCCTCAGAAGGCACCCACCCACAATTCTGTTTCTAATGGGCCCTCTAGGGAAAAGGCTGCAATCTACTCATATGGACACTGATGGTGTTAAGGCTTCTAGAAATTGTGTCAGTTGACAGAAGCTAGTTGGGGAGGAACTTAGAGGCTAACAAAACTTTCAAAATTACACCACTGTGTGGCCCAGAATCCATTCTACCTGTCCATATCCTGTCTCTCTTTCCTTGCAGAAGTCCACGAAGCCAGGACTGTCCAGACTATGTGCATGAGGGAACAATGGCAATGTCTCCTTAGCCTCGTTCTGTACAGTTACAGTTAACCTCAATTATTGCAGTAAGACTCTTGTCTGGTTGTGAAAAAATTATCCTAGGCTGGCCTCAGATGCTCTGGTTAATCACTGCCATTCCATGGGGCTCCGTTGTCAGCCTGGACACATGAATAATGACAACAATCGCCACAGGCTGCCCTCTGGTCTGTGGCTTGGACACTTTGTTCTCACCATCCTGGGCTCTCAGCCTGGCTTGTTTTCCATGGAAGCTGTGAGATTCCCATTGTGTGGAGGCTGGCCGGGGCTCAGGAGAGTCATGCAGGGATCAAGTCCGCTGGAGGGTGCACTGTCCACAGGTCTAGGGTGGAAGATTGGAGCAGCTGGGGAACCTCAAGTCTCAGTGGGGCTTTCAGCCTTTGCCTTATTCCAAGAACCCAGGAAAGGGCTGAAAGGAGGAGCTGTTTGTGTACAAAGTGTACAGAGGAGCATTCTGGGGATGTAGGCCCTGGGAGGAAGGGTGAATGAGCAGGGATGGAGGAGGAGAAGTGAGCCTGACTATATCTGGTGTTGGCTTGTGAGCCAACCTCATTACCAGCAACTTTTGGAAAAAAAATGTTAGTAATTGTCATTAAAGGGCTCAAATCATTTCTTTAAATAGTGGATTGTTTTTCCTCATAATAAAAACATTCGCGATCACGATAGAGAAGATGAAAAACACAAAAATTACTAATGGAAAAGCAGAATCATCCAAATAGGGGTAACTTGTTAATGTGTTAACATTTTGGCATGAATTCACCTGATTTTTTTTTCTTATGTGTATGCAGACATTATATATTATATGTGTGTATATATTTTTAACTATAGGAGAAATCATATTATATCCTGTCTTTTTCACTCCACATTACATTTTTTTCTACAAAATGGTTTAATAGCTGAATATTATTCCATCTTTCTCATGTACCATAATTTAGTCAATCAAACCCCTATCGTTGGACATTTAAGTTGTCTCTAATTTTAATATAAGTCTTTGCTTACCTTCATAATTATATCTTTAGAATACACTTCTGGAAGTAGAATATGAACATTAAATTTTATACACACTGACATATTTCTCTCCAGTGAGATTCTTGTAAATTATATTTGTGCCAGTAGTATAAAAACTATACTTTCTTCTTGCAGTCTAACACTAGGTAGTAGTCTGTCTTTGTTAATTTTTTTCAAGTTGAGAAGCCTAAAGTTCTATTTCATTATTTTTAATTTGAATCTTTTTGCTTACCCTGTGATTTGGTATTTTTAAAATTAATTTATTGATGATATACATACATATCACAAATAAATAGGGTCTCCCTATTTTAAAATGCTTATAGGAGCTACTTATACATTGGAATACATTCTCTTGGTTTTATGTAATGTTATTTTCTTTTCATTTTAGTTTATACTTATTTAAATGTCATGTAATAAAATATCTTCATCTTTTAATTTTAGAGTATCTGTGCTTGATGCTATTTAGGGAAATTGGTCCTACTGCAGGATATAATACTCCTTTATTTTTCTAATATGTAGAAATAATTTTTTCATGTTAAAGTAATTTTTTCATCATTTGTAATTTTGAGTACATGGTGTAAGGCAGAAAATCTAACTTCCTTCCCAACTCCTTTATGTTAACTTATTTTCCCAGCATCATTTATTGGTATAAAAGTGTCACCTTTTGATATATGAAATGCTTATATATGAACTCTGCTTCTGGATTCTACTTATAATTTCATTGATCTATCTATATAATTCTGAAGCAGCACAACACTAGCAGTCATAGATTCATCCTGCCTGTATATTTATCAATTTTTTCTTCAAATTTCAGTTTATTAGTTTTTATTTCTCATTTAATGAGTCCTTTTCCTATTTATTTTGATATTTTGGCTTCTTTATAATGCCTTCAGTGAATTTTGAGTACACTTTTTTTTACTCTTTAATGGATTTAATGTTATAAATAAGCTTTTAATTACATTGATCCCATACTACAGATTTTAAAATATGTTCTCATTATTACCATTTTATAAGTATTTTTAATTATAGTTTTGATTTCTTTTTGTCCCAAGAGTTATTTCTAAAAGCATCCTTGAATAATCAAGTAGTGATTTACATTTTTAACATTTTCATTATTAAAATCAAATATAAAATATCCTATTTAAGAAGCTCACTGCTGTTTTCTCAGTAGCCCAAAATGTCAATTATGAGGGAAAATATCTGTTTATGAGGTCTAAATATGTAAAAAATGAGCAGCCATATCAATTATATTTCTCAAATTCTCTTTCTCCTTATTTACTCTTTGCCCCCTAATTTATCAAAAAAAAAAAAAGAGTATTTTGTTAGTATTTTCCTACTATTGTACTTTTAATTCTTTTGTAAATTCTAGGGTTTTGCTTTATGTGTTTAAGTGCTTTATTATCCTGTTAATAAGAGTTAATGTAAGTGTGACAAATTGATGTACCACGTAAGATACAAGAAGAGTGTCAGTTCTGTGACATTTCTGCCCAAAATACACAATCTGATGTAATCATGAGGAAATAGCAGACAAATCCAAATTGAGACATTCTCTACAAAATAATTGTTCTAGAATCTTTTTGAAAGTGTTAATGTCACAGAACTCAAGAAAGAGGGAAGAATTATTCCAGAGTGACAGGGATTAAAAGGCATGACAATTAAATCTAACATAGGATCCTGGATTGGGTGCTTTTGCCATTAATAATATTATTGGGACAGTTGGCAAAACTTGAATGGGGTCTGTGCATTAGATGCTAGTGATGTATCAGTGTATATGTCTGATTTTGATGTCTGGATTTTGGTTGTGTGAGAAAATATCCTTTTTAGTAGTAATTACACCCCAAAGTATTTTGAGGCTATGGCACATCATGTCAACAACTTACTTTCAAAAAATTCAGTAAAAAAAAAAAAAAAAAGTACTTTGTACTCGTAAAGCTTTTCTATGAGTTTTCAATTGCTTTTAAAAAAGATTAATTTAACATAAGTATATTCTGAGTCATCTGGACCTCTTCCTTATAACCAAGTCCTGTCATACAGTTTATCTTTGCAAGTCATGTTGGTGTCAACTAATATCATTATAAAGAGATAGTTTTTAACTTTGTGTTAGTAAACACATCTGAGTGCTCTGTGTTCAGAGGGGGCCAGCTAGTGACTTCAGCAGAAAAGTGTAGAATTTGGGAGAAAGGAGGAAATGTGGGCAGCAAGGGCTTGTGACAAAAATTCCTGGAGATGTTCTGAGTAAGGAAGTTTGAGTGCCATAAGAATGTAGTTGGAGGTAGGAGTCTGCTTCACAGTGGAATTAAATGAATTCTGCTGAAAGCAGTGGTCCTTTTGCCTCAGTTGCTTTTCAGGGAGACTAAATGAGAAATGCATAATGCCCTTGGTGATCCACAGGCATCTCTGTCTCTGGCAATCATTTGTGGGGAAGGTAGAAAGGCAAGTCATTGCCAGGAGACCTGAATTCTTGTCTTACCCTCTAATACCTAGCTGGGTGACAAGTCACATAAGCTCACAACTCGACTTTCTATTCTTAAACAAAAATGGTTGGAGCCTAAGGTTCCCTCCAATTCTAAAATTATAATTTCGAACATCAATGAGTATGAATATTTTAAGTATCCAAAGAAAAGAGATCCATTTGGGCTGGAACAGAGAGAAAAGCCCTTATGGAGTTGCTGGCCTGGAGTTGGGCCTTAAATGCACAGGGCAGGATATAAACCTTTGGGCAAGAGCAGAGAGCACTGGCGGAGACACGTGCCTCGGGAAAGACTCGAGAAAAGGTGGAGGTGGGGTGAGTGGTAGGCATGGTGGGAAGCAAAGGAAGTTGTCGGACCTGGCTTGGAGTATGGTTAGGTTACTCATCTTTCACCTCCATGAACTCTGGCCCAAGAAGTTTTTGCTTTAAGGTTGTTCTGTGGATAAAAGTCATGTTTTCAGAACTGCTAGGAAATGATCAGCTGTCAAAAGTAGACCAAATCTGCCTTCTTATACTAGAATTATTCATGTAGTGTTTTAAGGGGATTCTATGCTTATTTTTTCTTAAACTAGTGGACAGAGTTGAGGACCAAGGTAACTGGAAAGAAAGAACTATAAAAATTAATGCAGCATTGCCTTATGAAATTTAATATGCCACGGTTGGCCTCGTGAGTGCTTTATTATATTTTCCCTTCTCTAAGAAAAGGTCTGGGTAGGGTCCATGTAGAAGAAAGAAGGCAAAAGAAATGGGGCTTCCAAACGGGAATGATCCACAGGAGCTCAGTAGAGCACATGCCTCCTGTTTTAGTGACTCGGATACCAAAGACACACAGGCAGCTATGACACTCTCTCGAGAGGCAACCAGTTGACTGTAGTGGATGGGGAATTGCCAAGGAGTAATCAGCTCTGGCTGGGACAGCAAGGGCACATGTTGGGACAATAGTCCCTGCATGCTGTGGGGTACACTGGCTCTGTCTCTTGGTGACAAAAGGGTACAATACCTTTGGCTGTCTGTTCTTGAGTGCCCAAGGAGGGAGGAATCTGTCCCATGGGGCAAATGTCAGGCTTGATAGTGCCCCGTGGCTAGGAAATTCTTCATTTATCTAAAGGAAATAAAAATGTGGGCAGACTGTCTATTTTGTGAAAGGCAGACAAATGCAGCCCGGAGGAGAGAAGATCCTGTACCCAATGGCTAAGTGGAGCGTGGAGCCCTGGCAGGGAGGAGAAGAAAAGCAGGCCTGGGCTGAGGGCCATGGGTAGCTGCCTAGTGGGAGCACCATTATTCTGCCCCCTCTGCTCTCTGTGGTTGGGAACACAAAGAGAAAGAGGGTGGGGTGGGAGGGCTTGGCCCCTCTCCCTGCAGAGGTCAGCCTACTGGCCTCAAATGATTATTGCTGTTTAATGAATTGCAGCTTGTAAAGGCTTTGAAGCTAGAAGGCAGAGCCTGAGCGCTGAGGATTCTTTTTCTTAAATTATTTGATTCTGTGACTTGAAAAACAAAATCTCTCTTGAGCAGAGAGCAACAGTCAGGACTGCCAACCTCCGGTCGCCTTAACTTTTTCTTCCCCTTTCAAACTGCAGTTGAAAGAGAAAGACTGCAAAATGTGGAAAACTAAAGCACCAAAAAACAATGGGCTTGACATTTAGGCGGGAGGTAGGGGGAAATGTTAAAGGGGATTCCACTGGAGCAGCAACAATTAGCCCCATTAGCTTGTGCATAACCCATAAATGTAAGGAGCGAATAAACCATAAACCATGAGAGCAAATCACCACGGTGCCCCTGGGAAAATATCTCTATGATGGAACCACCTCACTAAAGGGGATGCAAAAAGATCATATGGTGTGTGTCTTCAGTGGCAATTAACCTCAATTACTATCCTATAGTCCATAAAAAACAGCTACATTGGTCAAGGTCTGTGAGGGATCTGTATCTGAGTCTGGGTTGCACACACTAGTTACCCCATAGATAGCGACTACGTTTGGGACATTTTCAGACACGGTATACATCATTACTAGTATTTTGTGCTCCCACCTATAAAACAAAGAATAGCAGGTGTGTCTTCCTAACTAACTCTGTTGCCTGGGCATTGTGACAGCATCTTGCTGCCTTGCACCTCAGTAATGAGGTAGAGAAAAGCAAGGAAGGGGAGGCAGTTGAATTTACCAGGGCTCTTCAGTTACCTTGAAAAAAAGAGTTGAGCCCAGCTTTTCAATTCGTGTAGCGCCTTTCTCTGAGGAACTTTTTTGGTATTATCACGGTAACCTGTCTCTCTAGTTTTGTTTTGGAATTATTAAAGTTATTTTTTTATTTGTATTCTCCCTCATTAACAGAAAATCAGTGTTTCTACAAATATCAAAATAATCGCATGCTTACTTGTTGGAAACATTTAAAAAAAATTCTCCCTCTCCTTGATTCTCCTGTCATCCCCTTTTTTATTTGTTCTCCTTCTCCTCCGCCTCCTTTTCTCTTTCTCTCTGCTTTTGTCAATTGATTTTTCTAATTCTTACATGCATTTCTAGGGTTTATCATTGATGTACTCTTATGCTTATTTGTACTTTCTTTTCCACTTCCTCTTTAAGAAACTGAAGAAATACTTTTAGTTGGATCTGGTCCACATTTGTATTCTCGATAATCTTGGTCACTGTTCCCTAACATCTTTATGGGTGTGTGTGTGTGTGTGTGTGTGTGTGTGTGTGTAAATATTCATGGACAAGCATTTGCTGCTCGTTCTTTTGTACCCTTAGGTTGTTCTCTAATCTACCCTGACATTTTCTATTAGTATTTCTAATTATTTCTCAAGTCTGTCTTTATTTTAAAATTTTTGCTTTTTGTTCATGGTTTGTTAATGGTGATGTTGTGATTTATAATAAGAAATAAGTTTGGTCTTCCTCCTTATTTCTGGCACAGAGCTCCTAAAAACCTGGGAATTTCCTGAGGCTATCAATTGATCAAGGTGTGTTTTATTATGTTAACGAGTGATATTTGGAAAGCCCCTAGGTAACCTAAGGAGGGGGGGTGGGGGGGTGAGGGGGGTTGTTTGCCTGAGGAACCAACCTTGATCCTAGGGTTGGAACTTTCAAGGAAAGAGACTGGAGATTGGAGTTCAGTCGCCAGTGGCCAAGGATTTAATCGACCAAGTGCGTGTAATGAAGCCTCCATTAAACCTGAAAGGATGAGCTTAGAGAGATTCCAGGTTCGTGAACCAGAACGCATTCATGTGCTGCGTCCCAGACTCCACGGAGACAAAAGCTCCTGCCTTCGCCCTGTGTATTTTCCTCTGGCTATAAATTCATATCCTTTGATATTCTTTGTAATAAACTGGCAGTCTAGTAAGTAAGCGAATTCCCCGGGCACAGGTAAACAGCCTTACTTGCAGTCGGCATCTAAAATGGAGATGGGGGCAGTCTTGTGGGACTGAGCCCTGTGGAATCCAATGCGCTCTCCAGGGAGATAGTGTCAGAATTGAGTTAAATTTGTGAGGCATCAGGTCAGCGTCCATGGAGAATCAGAACTGGTGTCAGAATTGGAAATGGCCTAGTTCTAGAATGCGTAAATGCCTTTGACAGGTTTCCATCGTAGTGCTCTCTTTCTTGATTTTCCCTTCTAGGTTGCTTGTCTTGGTCATCAGCTTTGCCATCTTCATTTACTACATATTTTTTCCAAGAAAGCCACATAAGAGAGGAGGTCCCAGGTTTGGCTCAATTTGACCTTGGACAAATCATATAGCCTGTCAGCCTCAGATTTCTTGTTCACGAGATGGGGGTGATAAAGCAAGCTCTCACTGATGATGATCGAATTGGCTACCATAGCTGGAACCCCCGTGTTGTGGGTATACTGTACCTGTCCACAAATGTTAGTTCTTTTTGCCATTTCAGGCAAACCTTGTCCATTTTATAAATTTTGGTAAAGGAAATAACTTCCAATGAGGCTTGTTTTTTTTTTTTTTATTAAATGTTTTTCTATATTCAATTCTATGTAGACTTTGATTATTTTTTTATTTTTATATCACAGGTGACATTCAGTATTATTTTGTGTTAATTTTAGGTATACAGCACAGTGGTTAGACATTTATATAATTTATGAAATGTTCCCCAATTAGCCTAGTACCACCTGGCACCGTACATAGCTATTACAATATTATTGACTGTATTCCCTAGATTGTGGTTCACATCCCTGTGACTGTTCTATAACTACCAATTTGTACTTCTTAATCCCTTTACCTTTTTCACCCAGTCCCCCAACCCCCCTCGCATCTGGCAACCATCCGCTTGTTCTCTATGAGTCTGCTTTGTTTGCTCGCTTATTTTGTTCTTTTGATTCTACATATAAATGAAGTCGTATGGTATTTGTCCTTCTCTGTCTGACTCATTTCACTGAGCATGATACCCTTTAGGTTCATCCATGTTGTTACAAATGGTAAGATTTCTTTCTTTTTTTGTGTCTGAAAAATATTCCGTTGTATGTATGTACCACCTTTTCTTTATCCAATTGTCTATTAATGGGCACTTAAATTCCTTCATATCTTGGCTATTGTAAACAATGCAGCAATGAACATAAGAATGCATATAATTTTTTGAATTAGTGTTTTTGAATTTCTTTGGGTCAATATCCAGAAGTAGAATTGCTGGGTCATAACACAGTTCTATTTTTAATTTTTTGAGGAATCTCCAAACTGTTTTCCATAGTAGCTGTACCAATTGCAACCCTGCCAGCAATGCACAAGGGTTCCCTTTGCTCCACATCATTGTCAATGCTTGCTTGTTGATTTATTGATGATAGCCATTCCCACCAGCGACCAGCATGAAGTGGTATCTCATTGTGGTTTTAATTTGCATTTCTCTGATGGTAAGTGACATTGAGCATCTTTTCATGTCTATTGGCCATCTATATGTTCCCTTTGAGAAATGTTTATTTAGATCCTCTGCCCATTTTTTAATTGAACTTTTTTTTTGGTTGTTAAGTTGTATGAGTTCTTTATAAATTTTGTATATTAACCCCTTATCAGATACTTATCTTCTCTCATTCAGTAGGTTGTCTTTTTATTTTATTGATGATTTTCTCTGCTGTGCAAAACCTTTTTAGTTTGATGTAGTCCCATTTGACTGTTTTTTCTTTTGTTTCCCTTGCCTGAGGAGCTATATCAGAAAAAATTATTACTAAAACCAATGTCCGAGATTTTATTGTCTATGTTTTCTTCTAGGAGTTTTGTGGTTTCTGGTCTTACATTTGTCTTTAATTTCTTTTTGAATTTATTCTTGTGTATGGTGTAAGAAGGTGGTCCAGTTTCATTTTTGCATGTATCTGTCCAGTTTTCTCAACACCATTTATTGAGCAGACTGTCTTATCCCATTGTGTATTCTTTCCACCTTTGTCATAGATTAATTTATCATAGGCGTGGGTTTAATTCTGGGCGCTCTATTCTGGTGCATTGATCTATGTGTCTGTTTTTATGCCTGTATCATGCTGTTTTGATTACTTAGCCTTGTAGTGTAGTTTGATAGCAGATAGTGTGATATCTCCAACTTTGTTCTTTCTCAAGATTGCTTTAGCTATTTGGGGTCTTTTGTGGTTCCATATAAATTTTAGGGTTATTCTAGTTTTGTGAGAAATGCCATTGGTATTTTGACAGGGATTGCATTGAATCTGTAGATTGCTTTAAATAGTATGGACATTTTAACAATATTCATTCTTTCTATTAATGACCATGGTATATGCTTCTATTTATTTGTATCTTCTTCAGTTTCTTTCTTCAATGACATAATTTTTTGAGTACAGGTTTTTTACCTTTTTGGTTAAATTTATTCCTAGGTATTTTATTTTTTCAATGTAATTGTAAATGGGATTGTTTTCTTAATTTCTCTTTCTGATATTTCATGATTGGTACATAAAAATGCAACCACTTTCTGAATATTAATTTTGTATCGTGCTACTTTACTGAATTTACTTATCAGTTCTAGTAGATTTTTGGTGGTATCTTTTAAGGATCTCTCCATATAGTATCATGCCATCTGCAAATAATGACAGTTTTACCTCTTTCCAATTTAGATGTCTTTTATTTCTGTTTCTTATCTGATTGCTGTGGCTAAGACTGACTCCATGAATCTTTCAGTACTGACAGGTGGAACGTGAAGCTTTATCTCCAATGATAGTTATTTTCTACCTTTTTGATATTACAACATTTTTTAAAAATCCAGAAAACTTAGTCTGACTAACAGCAGAAGGCTTCAACTATGCCATACTTTCTCTTTGAGGAGCACACTTCCCATAATAGTTCTGTGAGGGCTACGGAGGTAGGACAGCCCTTGTTCATACAGGTTCAGGCAAATTGTAGAAGGCTGTCTCCATCAATGGGGGGAGTCGTTCTGTTGTACTCCATTCTGAAAGTCCCTACTGCCCCAAAGGAATGGGAGAGAAGAGAAGGGTAGCTGTCTCAGGCCCAGGATATGGGTGTTGAGGGAGAAAAGTAGGGGAGAGGAGTCATATTAGATCCTTTTCCAGTCAAAGTCCTTGGCTGTCTCTATTTCAGGTATTTCATTTTATTGTGCCTTATCAATTTCACAATTGAATCACCAACAATTAGCTAATCTATGAGAAAATTGTGAGCAATAATGTAAGACAGGAAGAGAGAGAATTTTAGACAGAGGGACATGGTACTGACATTGCAGCTGTTTTGGTACTTGAATGACTGAGTTCACTGTGGGGTCAAATGGTGGAGCTAGGGTAGCTCAAGAGCCATAGAAAATACAAAGTATTCTAATTATGAGAACTAATCCAAGAGCTAGCAGATAGATAGAGTAATTCCTATGGGATCAACTTTGCCCATGTGAAAGAAGCATTCACTTTAAGGGAATAGCAGCAGTACTAAAGATGTGTGTCATGGGTGTCCTGGGCCGGTGTAGAGGCTTTCTTTGAGCTGAGACATTGTTACAAGAGTAACATGCATGTCTAATTCTTTACTTTTTCCTGTTTTTTGACTTGGTCTTGGACACACCAGCCATTGTTTTCAGATTCTCTTTTACGAAGTGGCAAAAGGGACAGAAGTTATAGACTGGTATTCTGTATTTGAAGTTCTTTCTTGAATAGTCATTTTTGAATATGGTTATGATGATCAGAGAGAGGCATTAGAGTAGTGTTTCTCAAAGTGTGAACCCCTGACCTACTGAATCAGAAATTTTGGGGGGAGGCTTAAGGTTTTATTTTGACAAGCCCTCCTGGTGACTTTGATGTATGCTTAAGTTAGAGAACCACTGGATTAGAGTACAGAGTTTAAGAATGCAGACTATCTTACCTGGGTTCTAATTCCAATTTCGTAATTTGCTAATTGTGTGATTTCAAAGGGCTGTTACAAGGATTAAATGAGAAAGTTCTCCTCCGTGGGGTTTTAACAGTATCAGTCTCATAGCTGCCACATAGATGGTACCTGTGAATTTGGAGGGGTAGAGTTGTAGTTTGCTTGTTGGAAGGCTTGCTAAGGGAATTTCTTCTTTTTGCATATTGAGCCTCTCTCCATCTTGTTGACTGTCCTGAGTTCTGAATGACATTGTCTGCCTTATGTCCCACTACTAAAAACTGTGGAAAATGTTGCTTTGTAGGTACCCTGTTGGTGAGTGGACTGGCTCCATCAACAACATTGGAAATACAGGCTGGTTGAATCCAGAGCTCTATCTTATTTTGTTTCTTTGGAAGCTGGGTGGAGGGAGCAGGAGTTACCCAATTTTTTCCCCTTTGGCGACACTGTTCTTCTTGAGCCCTGAGGAATAAAGAAGAGAGAAAAATGAACATTTTTGTGGTTCAGCTGACATTAAAATGGGAAAAGCACATCACTGGAATTAGAATGTCCTGTTCATTAGTCACTGTTTCTTCTAAAATTAAATTGTCTCTGTAAGTAGGAAAAAGAACAAACCCTCGTGACCTCATAACTCATTATTTCTAAGGAATATACTTGATTCCCGAAGGAGATAAATCTGAAATCGATTTTCCATTTCTGTCAGCCATTGACTGGTGGCCTCTTGGGTCTCTGAAAGAGAATACTTTTGTGTGGTTGGCAGGGGCCGACCGGGACAGCGGTTTGCTGTTGATACCTTGAGGGCAGCTGTTGAAGATCCATTTTCCTCTGCAAGCCATCTGAACCTTTTAGAAACTGAGGAAGAGGCTCTCAGGCAGTCTTTTTCATTGTGAGGGTTTTTGTAACTGTATGCATGGCCACTCTTAAAACTGAAATCCCCTTTCTGGGCCATTAGAAAGGAATGTGCCCGGTGTCACACTGATGCGTAATGAGAGGGAAGCGCTATGGAGCCTCATTGACACAAGGATGTTTGCTAGAAAGAAGGTTTGCTGTGATGCTTTCTGTAACATCCTTGGCCCCCTTGGCCCCCCAGACTTCTGCGCCTGACATTAACCAGAGCTGTAGTCAAATTCTGAACTCTCAGAGAGCCTGTCCCAATGCCAGGATTATACCTGTTCCTTAAGCAAGTGGAATGGCTCAGTGTCACTCTCTGTGGTTAGACCAAAAAAATATTTCTGGATATGGTTCAAGTATCTTGTGCTGTGGCAAGCTGGGCCAACATTGGACCTCTGTGTGGGTGACACCTTAGCCATTGCTTACCCCCAAAGTCAACAAACTAAGAATGGAGATTATCACAGAATTCAGCAGTAACAAATTCACCCCCCTAAGCTCAGAGAAATGTCTGCTAATTTTCAAATACGTTTTCATATTGAATTTATAGTTACCAGCTGTGCAAACACAAGATGATAGGAACAGAAGTCACGAATGAGCCACACCTCAGAGAATGTATACTAAATTTAACATTTTATAACTTAATTCCACATTAACATGCTCACATTCATTTTTACAGCATTAATTACATTGAAATTATGCTCCAGGCAAAAAACAAATCATCTTGGGGCTGACTACATGATGCAAAATAGCTGAATGATGAGCAATCTATATTTCCTCAGATATATTAGCAACCTTAATATATTGCATTTAAATAGCAAATTTACATATAACACTCTAATTTGAGCCATTGCTTAGCAAACTCTCTCTCCCTAGAATGCTAGCATAAGTTTCTGGGGACCTGGCTAATGTCCTTATAGTAGGCTAAATAATGGTCTCCAAAGAGACCTCATCCCTAAAACCTGTGAATATAAAAGTATATGGTAAAATCTTTGAAGATGTGACTAAGTTAAGGATCTTGAGATGGGGAGATTATCAGGGTGGGCTCTAAATGTGACCATATGTATCCTTATAAGAGCAGGCAAAGGGAGATTTTCTAGACACAGAGGAGAAGTGATGTGAAGCTATAGCAGAGAGATATTTGAAGATGCTGGCCTTGGAGATTGGAGTGGTATGGCCACAGCCAGGAAATGCTGCAGCCACCAGAAGCTGGAAGAGACAAGGAATTGATTTTCTCTGGGACCTTCCCTCTGTAGGAGGCATGACCCTACCGATACCTTGATTTTAGCCCCATGATAGTGATTTTGGACTTCTGGCCTCCAGAGCTGTAAGAGAATGCATATGTGTTGTTTTAAGCCACGAGGTTTTGTAATGATTTGTTACATCAGCCACAGAAACTAATACTTATAGTACCTATAATCTCTGCCTAAGTGTGAATTTGATTGGAGGACCGAAATGCTAAGGCAGACTTAATTTCAACCGCTGAGACATCCCACTACCTCACTGCATTCAATCACTGATTCTCCGTTGAGATATCTGGATCTCACATAAACCACCCCTCACCTGCTTTCTACTCATGCTCAGAGGAGTTGTTGAGTGTTTAGGAAGCAGACAGATCAAACCTTCATTCTGTATTCTGTTACACACAAATCCATTACATGCCATATTCAGAATGTAGATGTAAATACAAGAGAATGTAACCCATTCCAAAAAAAAAGTCCACTCAGTGTGGTTCTTTTATTTATTTATTCATTCAGTCACTTAGAAATTATTTTTTAAGAGCTTACTCTGTGCCATAAACTGTGTACTTTCAGAACTCAGCAATAATTTATCTCCCATATCTGCACCTCTAAGACAAAACTCAGCTGAATCTCATTTTGTGGTAACTTGACACAGAAAAAAGAAGTGCTACTTTTTCTGCTTAGAGAAAGGCCTTTCCTAAAACCTAATCTCACTTATAGTTCCTGGGCACAGTGTATGAATAATGATTTTTTTCTTCACCTACCCAAGCCATTTCTGGACACGTAAGCCTACTATGTTGCCTGTGTTGACAATATTTATAGTCTAATCAAGTTTGTATATATTGTTAAATGATTTCATATTATGCCACTCTCTGTATGTCCAAAATATCCATTGCATTTTAGAATAGAAACCTCAGAGATCCAGGGAATATCACATTAATGTGTGTTGTATGATTGCTAATATTACTAAGCCTAGGAGCACAGATATGACTCAATCAAATTGATTATAACAGAGAGGAATATGGTAAGTTCATGAGACTAATTGTACTGAGCTTTATCTATTAAGGTATAATTCAGATAGAGTTTAAACTTTAAAATCAATTGAGTAACTTTTGCAAGATGTTCTCATCTTTGTACCCCTCACGGCTCTGTGTACTTCCTGAAAAGCCTGAGCATCTTGAGATCTTGACAGTTTTTCACAGGTATCTTAGTGCCTGAAACAGTGGTTAAGGAGCCAGACACTGGAGGCAGAATATGAGAGTTCAAATCTTATCTCTAACTACTTACAAGCCATTTATAACCTTGGGCATGACCTCTTTAGGTTTTAACATCTTCAGATAAAAAAGTAGTTCTTATCTCACAGGGTCTTTGCAAGTATTTTCTGAAATATCTATGTAAAGTACATAGCATAATAACTCCTGTGGATATCAGAGACAAGGCAAGAATGCGTCCTCTCACCACTGATTTTCAGCATGAAAGTCCTAGCCAATACAATAAGGAAACAAAAGTGAAAAAAAAAAAGAAGAAGAAGAAGAAGAAGAAGTATATTGATTGGGAAGGAAGATATAAAATTGTTGTTAATTGAGTATGATGTGATTGTCCATTGATAAAAAAAAAAAAAAAACCCTCCTGGAACTAGAAAGTCAATCACTTCTTTTTAGATACCAGCCATGAACAAGTGAATTTGAAATTAAAAACACAATACTATTTACATCATCATCCCCCAAATGAAATGCTTAGGTATTAATCTAAGAAAATATGTATAGGATCTATATGAGGGAAACTCTAAAACTCTGATGGAAGAAATAATAGAAGAGTAAAATAAATGGAGAGATATTCCATGTTCATGGATAGGAAGACTCAATATTGTTAAAATGTCAATTCTTTCCAACTTGATATATAGATTCAATGTAATTCCAGTCGCAATCTCAGCAAGTTATTTTGTGGATATAGACAAACTGATTTTAAAGTTTCAGTTTAGAATCCACAGAATAGAAAACACAGTATTGAAAGAAAAGAGCAAAATTGGAGAGCTGATACTACCTGATTTTAAAACTCACTATTAAAGATACAGTAATCAAGACAGTTTGATATTGTTGAAAGACCAGAGAAATAGATCAATGGAACAGAATAGAGAGCCCATGAGAATACCCACATAGATATAGACTACTGATCTTTGAAAAGGAACAAAGGCAATATAATGGAGCAGAAATAGCCTTTTAAACAAATGATACTGGAACAACTGGACATCCACAGCCACATGCGCCCCCCCCCCCACCGCCCCACAGTAAAAGAATCTAGACACAGACTTAACACACTTCACAAAAAGGGATCATAGACCTAGATATAAAACACAAGGTCTAAAACTCCTAGAAGATAACAGCAGAAAGTCTAGATGGCCTTGTACATGCTGATAACTTTTTAGATGCAACACCAAAGGCATTATCCATTAAAGAAAGCGATAAGTTGAACTTCATTAATATCAGAAACTGCTGCCTTGAGAAAGTTACTGCTAAGAGAATGAGAAGATGAGCCACAGACTGGGGGAGAGTATTTGCAAAAGACATGTCTGATAAAGAACTGTTATCCAACACATACAAAATATATAGCACAATATCTGACCCAGTAAATGCTCACTAAATGTTAGCTGTTATTTGATTATTACGGTTTCATTTTGCTTCAGTATCCCTCTATTTCCATCAGTTTTCTCAATTTTATTAGTAGCAGTTGGTTTATTCTCGTCAAATATTTCTGTCAGTCATATCCTCGTAGCTGGCTGGCCGATTATATGCAAGTTTATTGGGCTCATCTTCTAGACAGGTCTTGGACGCACAGAGGAAATGTGTTTGATGGGCTTGTAATTGCCCACTGAAGCCCACCTTCTGTTGGACAGATTGGAGGTAGTACTAGGGAGGATGGGCAGGCCACTGGCCCACTTCATTCTACTGCTTCTCAGTGAGGAAAGAGGGTGGGGTTGGTGACGGGTTGGTGCAGCCCTCAGGGAGCAGACATTGTTGTGCATCCATGTGTAGTGACTGTGGAGAACTGACTAAACCAAACTTGGAAACAGTACAGCTCCAGGGGAGTGCCTTCCATACCTGCCATATTTGAAGAATTGGCTTTATAAAGTGTGGAGTTCTAGAACACATCTTTTAGGAAAGACACTCATTGGGGCAGAATTCTGGAGAATTCCCTCCACTCCTTCTTGCTCATCCTGTGCTGTGAGCACAGTCTGCCACCCTGCCTTGGGCCTCACAGAAGCAGGAAGATCAAACAACAGCTGCTGGGTGGAGTCTGTGTGGAGTCTGGCCCACAGTGGAGAGGGGGCTGTGTGAGTGCGGGGTGGTAAGAATAGTGGCTCTCAGCTATGCCTACTGCCTCCTCGCCCACCTGGCACCCCTGCCCCAACGTCTCTCCCATCTCTCCCTCTCGGCTACCTCCTCCTGAAGTAACAAGCTTTCTCCAGCTCCTGGTCAAATGAATTAAAGAATAGCTTTGAAAGGAATTGCGAAATATCATAAATGAAGATTACTTTGGGTTTCCCTCCTCTCATTGTGAATATTTAATTGCTTATTAAATATTCATGTGGTGTTGGCAGCATTAGAAGATGAAGAGAGAGTTCCTGGTCAGTGAATTTATATTCTTATCAATAATGAGAGAAAGCAAAGCTGTAACACAGAGCCATTTCAGGTAAAGAATTAGACAAGCCTTCCTGGTGAGCCACTGAGAGCATTTCATTTCATTTTCCCTTTGCCCTTGGGTCTGTTCTTCTCATCCTTCAGCCTTACATCATTAAGAGTGAGGAGCAAGTAAAAGTGAGTAGCAGCGTCTTGCATTATATGATTTCTCAACATGCAGTCTATAAAGAGGGCTTTGAAAGAGCAGAGAGATATAAGTTTGACAAACTAGGTTATAGAGCATTTGCAAGTAAAAGGAACAGCAACTGAGAAAAATAAAGAAATGGAGAAAAATGTAAAACTTAAAGAGGTTTCATTGACTTTATTGGCAATAGATGGGAATTGAATACCTAATAATTAATTTGAGGGCTTTAGGCTTTTCGCGTGGGGGAGGGGAAGTATATGAAGATACCTAGACAGGGAACATAGAAAAATAGGCAACCTTTTTTCTTTTCTCTTCCCTTCCCTTCCCTTCCCTTCCCTTCCCTTCCCTTCCCTCTTCTCTCCTCCCTCCCTTCCTCCCTCCCTTCCCCCTCCCTCCCTCTCTCTCTCTCTCTCTTTCTCCCTCCCTCTCTCCCTCTCTCTCTCTCTCTCTCTCTCTCTCTCTCTCTTCTCTCTCTCTCTCTCTCTCTCTTTCTTTCTTTCTTTCTTTCTTTCTTTCTTTCTTTCTTTCTTTCTTCTTTCTTTCTTTCTTTCTTTCTTTCTTTCTTTCAGAATAAAGTCTTTCATGATATGAGAAACTGCTGGCACTTGGCAATCCCTGTTCTATTCTTTGTCTCTGTGATGAGCCTATATCAGAATTAGCATTGGTTATAAATAATGAAGACCCCAATTACAATAGCTTAAACAAGATAGAAATTAATTTCTCTCTCGCATATCAGTAGGAGTGAGTAGTCCAGGACTGAGTGGACACTGCTTTACAAAATCCACAGAGACTTGAAATCTTCAACTCATTGCTCTGCTATCTTTATGGTGAGGACTTTGCCCTCAGGATCCAGGATGGTGATTAGAATTCAAGCCATCCCATCCAAGTTTCAAGCAGTGAAAGACCAAAAAAAAAAAAAAAAAAAAAAAAAAAGGAGAAGAAAGGGGCAAAAAGAATACTTCAACTTCATCTGAGGAAGTTTACTGACATTGTTCCATCTATTTCCCATTGGTTAGCAATTAGAGACATGGCTACATCTAGCTATAAAGGAAACCAAGCAATGTGGCATGAGCCTAGCTAAAAGTCAGGGGTCCCATTATTGTAGAGGAAGGAGAGAAAATCACCAGGGCAATTTCCTGAATCCCAGCCCTCAATAAATCATTTTAACAATGCATGCTGGCATAGCCTTCTTAATATCGAAGTAAGACCGCCATTATCTGCAGTGTAAAAGATGTGGTTACTTATTATTTAAAATCAGGGATTAAAGGATCTAGCTTCTTTTCTTGATTCTGATAAACCCAAACAGCTTTTTTAAAGGGTGAGCTAATATTTGAGTTTCTCAGTACAAATCAAAATTAAGAGGTAGACATAACTAGATTCAAATCCTGACTCTTCTACTTACTCGCTATGTGACTGAACAGATTATTAAGCTGTTCGAACTTAAATTTCATCATCCTTACAATGGGCATGACACTCATGCCTAAAGATGTTATTAGGATTAAATATCAGACATGAAGTAAGTTGATATGAAAAGAACTTCTGTTCCCTCCTTTCATACATTATCCTTATCTGGAAGCTGCTCTTCTGCCCTCTGACCATTGAACACTCCCAACTTCCCAAGGAGTTTTTTTTTTTTCCATCTTGATTCAGATCTTTTCCAACCACCTCACATAAAGGGGTAGCCCCAGTGTACCCAAGGTATACCATTAACTTCAGCTATTGCCATGCTGACGCTGAAAGCAGGAAATGCTCTATGACCAGGAACACATTTTATGGACCGGTGTTCACCCAGAAACATGCAGAACGCGCACAGCTACACCCAAGACTTCCATAAATATACTGCAGGTGTTCACACGGATAGCATTTATCTTTTTACGAGCAACAGATCATGGCTGCTTTTAAAATTTCCTAGAGGAGCTGGAAGAATCTCTGAAGTAGTTGCTTGATGAAACTTTAGAGCTTTATGGTTTTTAAAGTTGTTGCTTGATGTAGACTTAAGGGGCTCTAGATCAAAAGAGAACCAGTGCTATAGACAATAATTGTGTCCCCCCCCCCCACCCCCGCCGCCCCGAATTCATGTTACATCTAATTGTATTTGGAGGTGGACCTTTGGGAGGTGCTTAAGTTATAGGGTGGAGCCCTTATAAATTTGATTGGTTCGCTTATAAAAAAGACCTCAGAGAGCTCTCTTTCTCCTCCTGCCATGCGAGATTATAGGGCTATCTGTGAACGAAGAAGTGGGTCCTCACCAGACCATGAATCAGCTGGTGCCTTGATCTTGGACCTCCCATCCGTCAGAACTATGAGAAATAAATTTCTGTTTTGTATAAGCCACCAGTCTATGGGATTCTGTTATTGCAGCCCAAGTGGACTGACTAAGGCAACCAGGCTTCAGGCTGCCACCCAGCTTGGCTCCCATATTCTCTTCTCATGCTTGTCCTGGCTCACAGCATGCCATTTTGTCTCCTCAATCATGAGATCCGCTAGGAGTAATTTCTTTTAATACTTTACTGTATTCATTTCCTGGGGCTGCTATTGCAAAGTATCACAAACTGGGTGGCTTAAAACAATGGAAATATATTCTCTCATAGTTCTGGAGTCTAGACATCTGAAGTCAAGGTATCAGCAGGACCATGCTCCCTCTACCACTGGATAAGTCATTCCTTGCTGCTGCCTGGCTCCTGGTGATGGCTGGTAATCCTTGGTGTTCCTCATCTTGCAGCTGCATCACTCTGGTCCCTGCCTCTGTTGTCATGTGGTGTTCTTCCTGTGTGTTCTGGACCTCTTCTTTTATAAAGACATAAGTCTCGTTGGATTAGGCTCTACTCTAACAATCTCATCTTCATGCAGTTACACCTGCAAAAACCCTATTTCCAAATAAGGTCACATTTACAGTACTGGGGGTCAGGACTTCAACACATTTTTGGGGGGGACACAATTCAATTCATGATACTTGCATCATAAAATTTTGTGAAAGTAAAAATAAATTAGATTCAGGGTTAACTCTGTGCAAATTTCATTCACTTGTAATTGCTTTCTGGTAATCTCGATTAACAGAAAAGAATGGGGTAGAGTCATGTAGTACTGGCACTGGAGAACTTCGGGTCTCTGGGTGACCTTGGGGAATAGGTGGTGAATGTGAATGTCACTATTGTCATGTAGATCCCGAAAGGTTTGGGATCTTCCATCAAGGAGATGGAAGGTTTTCCTCCTGCTTGGGCATGAAGCTGGGGAGTTCTGGAGGGAAGAGATTACTAAGTGGTTGCATAGATGGTCAAAGACAGGAGGTGGGTTGTGCTAAGCTAGTGTGTGCGTGCGCTCATGCTTTAGAGTGACTTTGCATGTAAGTGACCGTATTCATGACTGTACGCAACTGTGTGTATGTCTGTATGAATGTTTGTGTGTATCTGTGAATGTGTACAGATATAGTGAATGATTGTGTATTTATATATGTGTGTGTGAAGTTTCTAGGAGAAGGGCAAAATGGGAACCTTGAGTTGTTAACAGCATCTAGGTGGAGAGGAAGGACCATCACAGGGATAGACCATCTAACCATAAGAAGTTAGAATGTGACTTTCTGGTGAAAGAAGATAGTGCAAAATTAGAAACCTACAAACCTGTGCCAAGTCTATCACCACTTGCCTTATTCTTCTCTTCCTCTAATATTTAGGATGAACGGCTATAGACTGGATCCAATTGTAGTTTTTGCCTTTGATTTCTTTAATGAGAAACAAACACTAGTTTTTCTATGTCATAGGAAGAAAACTCTTTTCCTCCCCTTTTCTTGATTTTACTCTAAGAACCACCAAACAGATTGAGATCAATACTGCCAAGAAAGTTTTGTTATGAAGATGAAAATATACTGAGAAAAGTTTTAGTCTGAAAATACAAGGTGGTTTGATAGCTACAAAGAAAAAGGAAATCAGAATTTTAATGCATGTGCACATTGTGCTCTAATTATTTTATTTGCCATTAGCAATGAACCTCAAGCTGCAGAGCAACTAAAAACTAAATCAGTACCAGTGAATGAACCATTATCTTTACCTATTCCCCTTATTCTCACTTTATTTTCAAAGTTCTTTGATGTCACATTCAAAAAGTTTGACTGCAATGAAATAATGCAAAAGAAAGACAAAATGGAAATTGAAACTAGCTTTGAGGCTATTTTTCCTGGAAACAAAATAATGAAAGAATTCCCAAGAACAAGGTACGTTAAAGGGAGAGGAACACATCTTATGCCTGTTGTAAATAAATATAAATTAAAATATGGTGCCCTCCACATGAAGACCCTAAGTAAGAACTTATGATAATGGTGGTGGGTATGCTGATTTGAGATCTGGAATAACTTGAATGAAAAAGAATACTCATGTGGCAGATTTGGTTTTCCAAAGATGGCCATAACAAGAAGGCCTTAATTAGATGGCCATCACAAAAAACCTCTTCTCTTCACACAAGGCAATTTCACAATGTGACCTTTTCATACTTTGGGTCTGTGTTTCCTCCCACTCAACCTGGGCAGACATTTGTAACTACCTTGACCACTGTAATGTGGCAGTAGTGATGCTGCATGACTTCCAAAGCTAGGTACTACAGCTTCTGTGGGTGTGTGGATGTCTGTCTGTCTGTCTGTCTCCCTCCCTCTCTCTCTTTTTCTCTCCCTCCATCTCCCTGATTGTCCCTGGAGCCTACCTACCATTTTCTAAAGAACGTAGAGCCCACATAGAAAGGCCATGTGTCAGTGTTCCAGCTGACAATGCTAACTAGGCCTTCGAATGACAGCCCGCATCACTGCCAGGCATGTGATTGAAGGAGCCTTCAGATGATTCCAGTGCCCAGCCCACAAGTCTTCCAGCTGAGGCCCCAGTGCCCTGTCTGAAGTTCTGACCCACAGGAACTGTGAGAGACAATGATTATTGTTGTTTTAAACTATTAATTTTTAGAAGTAATTCGTTATGCAGCAATAACTTCCCTCTTGGGAGAATTCAGGAATACCACCAGATCACCCACCCAGGTAGCTGGGAGATTTTGCTGCTCGTAGAGTTATCTTGCTAAGGTAGTGCAAAGGCCCTCTGTCCTGGGTGCTCCTTCTTGACCCCAGGTCCCATCGTTGCTGGTTTCAGCCACTAGGCTCTCACAGGCTTTTCTAACTGAGACATCTTAGCTATAGTCATGATTCCATAGTCTATTATCAAAATTCTTTTTATATGTCACATAGTTTGCATATTTTGAATTTTTGCCTGCCATTTTGAATAGATCAGCACTTCCCAAATTTTAATGTGTAGAGATATCACATGCAAAATCTGATTCAGTAGCTTGGGGTGAAGCCTGACAGTCTGCTTTTCTAATAAGCTCCCAGGTATACTGATGCTAATGGTTTGTGAATACTATTTTTGAGTGTCAAGGGTACAGAGGGTTGTATGGACAAAACAAAATTTTGTATGACTTATGCCCGAGGAAGGAAATCAGGGATGATGCTTACTGTTATTGATCATCGACAATGTGATAAGGTTTTTCCTAGGTGTTTCATATACATCAGTTCTAACCCTCATAACACTCCTGCAAGGGAAATACTATTATCTCTACTTCGCCTATGAAGAAACTGAAGTTCATAGAGGTGAGGTAGGCAAGAGAGCTAGGACCTGTCACAAAACTGTGTCCTTGACACCGTGCCATCTACTTGTCATGCTTTTTAAGCCTGCAGTTCTCTAGTTCTCACTTCACTTTGAAAAAAGAGATGCCTGTATAACAGGGCTGTTCTATGGAACTTTTGCCAATGACAGAAATGTTCTATATCTGTTCTGTCCAACATGGTAGCCACATGTGGCTGAGAATTGGAATGTGGCTAGTGAGATTGAGTTTTTTTTATTTTATTTTAATTGAAAATTCAAATAGCCATATGTGTTTAGTGGCTAGAACAAGAGACTGATTACCTCTCCACTGTATAGGGCAGTATAGCTCTGTAGAAAGGGACCTAACAGTCATCGGCTTTGAAAGGTGACTTGCATCTGTACTGTAGGGATATGTGCCGTGACCACCCCTGCATGTAAAACATTGTAATCATTTTATACAATGTTTGTCATATTCATCTATAACCTTTACTTCCCTTTCCTGTATCACATTGCATCAAACACATTCTTCCTTTTGCATTCACATCCATTAAATAGAAGTCCTAAACACAGTGCAAATACTGGAGGCCACAAAGAGGAAAAAACACCAATTCAGAAAGGGGGAGGATATGATGAGGGAAGTCCCAAAGAGATGGGAATAGCACGTGGAAACCACCCTTCCATTCTTTGCGGGTTTGGGAAAAAAAATGAAAAAGATCTGTTCAGATGCTTCCCTTTCCTCTTGTAACTTTTAACAATTAGAATGCTTTTAGCTACAAGTAAAAGAGATGCTGACTCAGATTGCTTTAAACAATGAAGAGGTTTATTATTTCACTTAATTGGAAGTCCAGGGCAGACTGGACTTCAGTGTTAATTGATTCAGTTGTTCAGTAATGCTGTAAAAGACCCATATTCTCACCATCTCTCTTCTCTCTCACTTTTGATGCTGGCTTCCTCGTGCAGGCAGTGAGATGTCTACAGCAGCTCTGGGCACTATACCCATACTTGACAATCTGCAGAGGAAGGGGGAAAGTCTTCCTCCATCTCTCTGGGAAGATTGAAAGCTTTCCGAGAAGTGTTCAGATTTCCCCTCGTGTTTCTTGGGCTGGAATTAGGGCACGTAAACGCTCCTGAACAAGTGAGGCAAGGAAAATGAGATCCTTTCCTTACATCGATCAGGCCTACTCCTGGGGCTGAGAGTGATGTCAGCTTTTTCTGAGTACATGGCTACCTGAGCAAAACTGGGGTTCTATTAGAAGGAAAGAAGGGCAACTTCAGTCAGTGTCTGCTAGGACCAAACCTCAAGGAGAGGTTGGAATGGGGGAGCTATTAAAGCATCTAGTTTGGTAAAAGCAAACTAGAGAACATCAGGCTCAGCAGCCTATTTCTCCAAGTTGGCCATGGTTGGCTCCACATCGCTAGAGGAAGCCCCAAATTTGGCTCCTTGCCATATCCAGTGCATTTTAGAACTGAGAATATTGGTGAAGTCTAGGCCAATGGACCTGTTATAGTGCTTCTGATTCTCCATGCTCTGGACAGGGCACTCAGAGACTCAGAGGTTCCTGCATGCCCTGGTGAGGGCCACAGAAGGAGTAATGAGGTATTGAGATGTCCAGTGTGCCATGCAAGAGGGTGCCTGGAGAGTAATAAACAGCAAGTTTAATCCCAGCACAGCATTCAGGGTAGTGTCTCATATTCACACATAAGATTCTTCACACATGAGACTCTTCTTTTCTAAGATTATTCTCCACTCATGTGTGTCTCATGTTACCATCCTGAAGCTGATCTTTGCCCACCCCAAGATGATTCCATTGTATCAGGGGATGCTTGATTCTTGTTCCATTTAGCAAATACCCGACTAGCTCAACTCGTTACTTCAGGAATGCACCTGCAGCCCTTTGTGTGAATCAAAGGTCTGGGAACAACCTGATTTGGGTATCTTTTTCTCTACTTGAAAACATCTAGTGAAAGAGCGGCAAATATCATCAGCATCATTTTTTTTTTTTAAAACTTAAATAGATCATTTTCTTGAGTGGCATTTTCTGATTTTGTTCTTCTTTAAATTAATGTGGACTGTTCTGGAGCTCTTGGAATGAGATATCCAAGGTGGCTGACACTCGCCCTGTGCTAACTCACTCCTCTATCCTCTCCTGGGTGGCATCTACAGCTTTTCTTGTTGTAACAAGAGAGGAGCCCAGCCTTGACCCCCTCTCTATGCATTCAGGCTGAAATCCCTTACCCCTGGCTATGAAAGCTCTCCTGTCCTGTGTGTTGGAAATCTCCAGGGTTGAACCTCTCCGTAGCCTTTCCTGAATTGCTATGTGGCTTCTTTAGGCTTCCCACCTGCCTTACTGTCCTCGTCCTTCAAAAACCCTGCTTCTGGAGTTTACCCTTTTCTTTATTGATGTCACATTCCACATTCTTCCCTGGCTTCCTGAATTCAACAGTAAGTTTATGCTCTCACCTTTACCTTTCATGTCATCCCACCCTGTGCATCTCTGCCTAACATATACCTCCATTAGTAAATCCCATTGGCCAAGAACACTGCCATAGCATTCCCTGGGTGTCCTTCCCCTTTCGTTGATTGTACATCCCTTGTAACACAATGAAAAGTTTAGAAAAGTCTTAACTGAGCCCTGATGGATGACTCAAAACTGAATGGAGAGTTATTTTAAATGCATATTCCTAGGTCCATGTCTTGACTAAATAAAAAACTCAGGGGTGGGATAAGAAGACAGGAAGGAGTCTATATTTTAAAAATATACTTCCCAAGTGATACTGCAGATCTAGGTGTGAGGCATACTGCTTTGGTTCATCTCGAGTTCTCATGTAGCCATCTGATTCCATAGCTTCTGCCATGTTGAACGCACTTTTGTAATAGTGATTAAGTTAGGAACTGATGCCTCTTTCAGACTCCGGGCCAACATGGTTCTTGGGGAGAACAGAGGGTGGGAGAGCAGCTTCATCTCCAAGCCAGACCATGGTTCCAGTTACTCTGAACAGCCATTCATAGGGTTCAGCAATAGACACTGCAGACATTTTGTTTGTTTGTTTTTTTGAAGAGCAGGTATGCATGGATTTGGATTAATGATAATGCCTAGGATTTTGTCATGGGTTGAACAATAAGGCGACATTAACTCAATGATGATCATAGTCAGCAAGCATCTACTACTGAGTATCTACCATGTATAGGACTCTGTTCATAGAGACTCAAAGAATAGTTAAGCAGCTTTACTTTGAGTTGCTTATAAAGCAGCTGAGAAAGAGCACACAGGCTTCAAAAATGTGCTGAAACTGTTATTTTCCAAGGAAAATTGGAATCTACTTGTTTCAGGTCTATTTTTCTCTAAACTCATTCATTTAAGACTTACTAAGGGGCCATGGTATACCAGGCACTGTGCTAGCCAAGGGTGGGGTAGGATGATAAGAATACAAAGATGAGAAGAGGCGGTCCCAGTGTAACAGGAAGAAATACAACTTCCATGATATGGTCAGGGCTCAGCAGAAAATCAGCCTAATTGTTGTGAAGGCACAGAGAAGGGAGCTTTTACTGTGGAGTTCTGGTCGTTTACATCTGCCTAAGAATTAACTGTTTACCTGGGACTACACCAGACATTTTAAACATGTTATCTTATTTAATATAATTTAATTTATCATTCTCCAAGATCATTTTCGGCAGATATCTTAATTTTACACATCACATGGATTTCCCCTGTATGGTAACTGGAGCTTATTTTAAGAGGAGATAAAATACTATCCCGTAAAGCTCCCAGTACCCATTTGCATGTGATGATTTGCATAGAAGGTACAAAGGCTTAAGGACTTGAACTCTCAGTTGGGACTAGTGAACTCATAGGTGGGAACAGATGGGAAATCCTTGGGAGAAAACCCCCAAGGTGGTGGAAGTGATCCACTGAGTTGACTTAGTTAAAGATGTGGTCAAGGTTTGGAGATTTCAGGATACAGGCATACCCCGTATTTACAATCCATCACTATCTGTAAAACTTTGGAGCCCAATCAGCACTGTTGTATTGTTTTAGAAACCCTTAACTGACTAAAACATGTAAGATGAGAGCTTTCTCTCTTGTTCTGAAAATAACTATTAAGAAACAGTGGTGGTGGCACCCAAAGACTGGAGCGAGGAAGATCAAATGGTGGCTTGTAGGTTTTTCTCTTGATGGGCAGCCAATCTGTTCCAGATGGCAATGAAAGTCAGTCACTTTGAGGTGACAAGGTGACTGTTCGTAACAATAAAGGAAAAAATTCCAGCCCCCAAGCACACTTTGTGGACCCACTGGGTTTGGATTTAGAGTCTGTGTTCAGTAGTCTCAGACCCTTAATCTCCAAACATACTTGGGAGAGGGGATTTGTTAAACAAACAACCACCCACGAATGAATTGCCTTTAAACTGACTGGGGGTGGGCCAGTAAGAGTCGTGGGTGCACATTAAGTGCCTAGATTTTTATTTCCAGCATGATGGAGTTCTTTGGGCCACCTACAGTTGAAAAATCTGAAGGCTATTTATTGTGTCAGGGCACAGAAGAGCCAGGGTTCCAACCTAGATGCTTCTGACCAGAAATGTATTCCTCTTGTGAGGCGACATTTGAATAGAGGCTTTGTAAGTGGAAAAGGGGGCTAAAGACAGGTCATGCCAGAGATAGTTGCAGCCAAGTTTGCAAAGACAGGAAGGATGAAAGGGCAGCGTGTTTGGGAGACTAGACCGTGTAATGTGTAATTCAGTGAGGCTGGTAATAGGCTTCTTGGAGGAAGTTACAGTAGGTGAGCCTGAAAAGGGGTTGAGTGCCCCTACCATAATCTACCAGAGGGTAGATTGCCCAGAGCCCTGCGTGTCCCATGAAGGCAGAGCGTCTAGCCCTCTCTTAACCCATCCTTCCACCTTTTATTGAACACAAAAATCTAATTTCCTCCTTTATAATGACTTGAAATAGCAAATGCAATAAATATTTTGACCAAAATATTACAGCGATGGAAATTTTTAGAATGTGAATTTTCAAATTACTACGTTCTTGAGTTTATGTAGTATTTTCCATCTCAGCTGCCTGGTGATAGAGCTATGGAGTCAGGGCAGCAGGATGAAGCCGTCATAACTACAAAAGCAGTGCAGAAGAGCAGGAACAGATTCCAGAGCCATTTCAGAGAAAGAGCTGATAAGAGCTCTCAAAGGAGGGAACTGTTAGATTTCTAAGCTGCCCGATTATTGGGAACTATTGCTTTGAATAAGGAAGACGCAGTATTCTAACTCTACACAGACATTAGAATTTGATCCTAGGTTCAGGAATAAATAAAAAAAAGTGAATTTTAGTGCTGATAAATACTCTGCTATTCATGGCATCAATCTAAATAGGTGTTTGGTGTCAAAATGAGAGAATCTATGACTTTAATGATTTTTCCCTCAAAACAACTGGACCCTTTCCAGATGCATATTGATTATTATAATAACTGTGAATGGTTTTTGGGCTCTCACTGTGTGCCAGGCACTGTAGGATGGACTTTCCATATACCTCATCAACCCTTGCAATAACCCCGTGTGTTAGGTGCTATTCTTATCCTCATTTGGCAGATAAGGGGACAAAGGCTCAGAAAGGAAGAGGGACCTGACTAAGGTCACACAGCCGGTAAATCGTAGAGTTAGAATTAAACTCCAGTGTATTTAATATCAGGGTCCCTCTGAGCGTGTGAGGAACTACTGAGAAGGGAGCTTGGGAGCTTACAGAGTGAGCAGGGGTGTGTCCACATCCCCATCTATACCTCAGGCAGGAGATCTAGTCAGTGCCAAATAGCAAATACCTCCAGGAGTCAGGGTGTATTGTTCCCGTCGGTAGACTCTTATTCTGTGCAGAAGGCGGCCTGTGTAGTCCTTTGGCTCAGAATGGAAAAGGCAAAACTCAGTCATCATTTTCCATTGCTTGTCCCTGATGCCACCCAACGCAGGTCCCAATGGAGTGTGGAATAGGTCTAGGTGCTCATTGGCTGCACAGCTTGTTTCTGAATTGTGTGACTGATTCAGAAGCTGAATTGTAGAGATTGAGCAAGCAACAAAGGCATGACAGTACCAGGAATAGAGTTTCAGGGAAAAGCAGAGAGTATCATCTAATTCTTTGACTCAGAGTCTCCAGTCATTAAATGACCTTGACTCCTCCTTACCTGGCTTGTATTGAATACATACATTTATTGCTCTTATTTTTTTAAGTGATTAAACATAATTCTGAAAAAAAGGCGAACATGCCTTTTCTTTAAAAATTCAGATATCGTAAAATCCTTGAGCAACATTTAAACATCTAGTTTCAAAATTTAACAACTTAGGCTGCAACTTTGAAAGAAACAAGTTGCAAATGACATTTAAAAACAAATCGAATTATTTTCTCAGGACTGATTTGGACTTTAGTCCTGCTAGTCACCGGACACAGTTTATCTTATTATCTATGGAAGCCTTTTTTATTTGTCATGGATTCTGGGGAGAAAAAAAAAAGATCGTATATGCTTATCTCATGTAGTTGTTTTAAACTTAATAAATGGTCTTCTAAAATCTACTTGCAGGTTATTTCAAACAGCCTACAACCTAAATTGCCAAGGTTTAAAAGTTCACGAAGATCTTACAAAAGCCCTTGGCTACTATCAAGCTCTGTTCTCCATGATCTGGCACCTGAATTTATTGTCAGACAAGTCTCAGCTGTAATTTGATGATAACCAACCTCAGCATTGTGATATATAGCTCTAGAAAGTAAAAAGAAAAAAAGCCATCTTTAAAAGAGTTGAAATTTGTTACTACTTAACTGGCAGAAACTGAATAGTGGAACAATGAATCCACATCTCTTTGGAAGAGGAAACTAAGTTAAGAATGGAACAATCTATAAATGTGGGAGGGGAGTAGGTAGTGAGTCTCCCAAGGTTAACCACAATGCTTAAGTTTTCCCAAGTTGGGAAAAAACAGAATACGTTTTGCACCACCCAAAATGAAGTCAGACCAAGCCCATCATGTCTTAAATATGTGGTGATGCTTTCTTTAGAAAGGGCCCCTGAAGAAGACATAAGAAAGAACAGTTCTGCCTGCAGGCCTGGTCTAACATTGGCTTTGACAGCTCCCATGGGCTTTTATGTGACGATTTACGGTGAATAAATAATGGAACCACATTCTCACACAAGGGCTGTTCATTCTGCAGCCTTCAGAGATCCGCAAGTTACCACAAAACCAAACCTTGTACTTACATGTACAAGGGGACCTGGGACTTCAACAAGAATCTTGCGTTCTCTCATATTGCAGTCCCTAGTGTAACTAATCTCAGAAACCTTTGTTGCACTGGCATTTAGGATGTACTGCTGTTTTTTTGGTTGTTTTGTGGTTGGTTGTCTCTTATATTGTTATATTGGAAGAAGTAATAGGGAAATGAAATATGTAGATAGATTTGTAGAAAAAGGTTGATACTACTTTCTTTCACATGAGTCTGGCCGTACCATGTTGACTCTCCAAAGAGATCGCTTGTCAATTATTTAGAGGGTGGAGGGGATTAATAATTCAATCTTCCTTCTCACAGGATGATGCTAAAGGAATAAGTACTAAATAGTCAAGGAAAAGGGCCTGCTACTCACCTCCTCTTGCAGATCTCAAATTTCTCACCTTGTGGTCACTGAAGGTGTTCAGATGGTTCACGTCGTGAGGAAAGGAACTGGGCTTGAATGCATATTCCTGTTTTGCTGACCTCTCAAGGTTGTAGTTCTCTCTCACTGCCACACTCACCACTCCCCCGGCCCACAGGGCGCCCTCTCTCATTACTATGCCCTTTGGGAACTGGACTCTGGGCCAAGGAGAATAAATGGATAAAAAAGACTAGAAGGAAAGAAAGAAAAAAGTGGGCCTTTACTTTAGCAGTGGTCAGACTTCAACTTGAAAACAGACAGCAAGAAATATAGAGTATAACTACTGTATAGACTGTGGTTACTATAAGCAAAATGCATAAAATTCTATTAAATGTGGTGCAAGGTTTTATCTCGATGTACTTGTAACCTTTCAAATGATTCTCTTCTTAAATGCTATGGAATAGAAGTTTTCTTAAGTTTCTTCATTGCTGGCTGTTGTCTGCAGAACCATAAAAATGCAAAAGCTGACCATTAGCTTCCTCAGTAACTGTCTGCTCAATTGCTTCCTTCCTTGATCATGAGCTCCTTTAGGGAAGCATTGGGTCTTATGTTGTATTCCCAGGGCTTTGTGCATGGAGATACTCAATAGGTAGCGAATGAATGAAGAATGAGCAACAGGGAGGATTAAAAAGTTAGGAATTGAGTGCTGTAGTCGCAAAAGTCACTAAGTATTAAATTTAATTACCACGTGCATCCATAATGTGGCATTAGGGTAAAAAAAACTCTTTTGACTATTTATACCGAGGTTCAGTTTTAGAAGTGAGTGATGACAGGAAGAGATTAGGGTCAAAATATTCAATGAAGCTGCAGAATTCAAGGCCTGGTAAGCAAAAGTTATTAGTAAATCAGTGGCAGGATAATTTGTGGAGCCTCAAATCAGTCATTTGCAAGGAGGGTAAAACAAAAAGGTGGAAGGATTCAGTTTCTCTACATTATCTCTTTGTAACTGAAACCGCTTTCTTTAAGTAAGTTAGACATGTCATGCTAACCCTTTAAGGCCAATGAGTTAGCAAGAATTGACTCCCTCCACCCCCATTAATCATTTATTCTTTCATTCAATGAATTTTTAAAACAACTATCATAGGTCCTGTGGAATAGAAAAAAATTGTAACATGCAGTTATTATCTTTGTTATTTATAACCTGTCTTAGTCTGTTTTGGCTGCTATAACAAAAATCTTGTAGATTGAGTGGCTTATAAACAACAGCAATTTGTGTCTCACAGTTCTGGAGGCTGGTAGTACAAGATCAGGGTGCCAACATGGTCCCAATGAGGGTCCTCTTCCTGGTTTCAGGTTTCTGACTTGTCATTGTATCCTCATATGGCAAAAGAGGCAAGGTTGCTCCCTAGGGCCGCTTTTATAAGGGAACTAATTCTATTTATGAGGGTTCCACCTTCAACCTAATCACCTCCCAAAGATTCCCACCTCCTAATACTATCACCTTGGGGGTTAGGTTTCAGCATATGAATTTTGGAGAGACACATTCAGACCATAGCGTAACTAAATTGGGGAGAAAAGATATAAGCATATGAAAAGCTAAGTAGAGATAGCAATATAAAAAAAGATATCAGAAGCAGTGTGTGATCAGAAACCTGAAGAAAGGGGTCTACCTGACCTGCTTCCTTTTTGGGGAATCATCATTTCCACATCCTGAAGTACACGGGTACTGCATGAACACAGCTGCCTAGCAAAAGTTGAGTGGACTAAGGGTAGCCACTGACCAAGCTGGACCAATCATATCCTAACCTAGGAATTTGGAATTAAGTGCGTGATTTCAGTTTAGTTTGCTTACCCTCCCTTATAGAAGAGATATAAATGTTGGTAGTGGCCATTTTCCATCATGATAAATCAGAGAAAGTCAGTTGCAGTGAGGAAAAAGAATGAAGCAAATGCGAAGAGAGAAACAACAATAAGAGAAAGAAAGAAGGGACTCTCTTGTGCCCTAATGGGCTCTGGTCCCTAGTTTCAGCAGTTCTGAGATTCAGTATCTTCCCTGTCCTTGTGATACAGGAGACATATCTGTATCCATTTAATAATGCACTGTTACTTGCTTTTGTAGAAAACACTTTTATCTTTATCAAGCTGACTAGTTAAGCTGACATCTGACTGGCCTGTATCATCGACAATCCAAGGAATTCTTAGTCCAGGTTGAGGGTGCTTTCCTAATACCTCCCGCCAGCACCTCTCATCTCATATCACTTCAGAGGTTGGTCCTTGAAAAACTCCCTGACTGCCCTTTCAGACTCCAAAGTGGACAGGTGCTCCACATATTTTATCTTATTTAATCTTACAATAATGTTTTTATGAGGTAAATACTGTGAGCACCTCCATTTCTCAGGTAAATCTGATGTGCAAAGAAATTGATCTATGTACCCAATATGACATCACATATCTATAAACTGTAGAGCCATGGTATGAACTGAAGGAGTGTGGCTCCTGAGCACAAGCTCGTAACCACTAAGCTACTCTCCCTTTTGCTGCTGTAGCACAGCGAACATTCCACAGGATGATCTTGTCTTCACTCTTTAAAATGTTATGATCTTTCTATTCCTGCCATTCCTCTTATGCTCTTATCATGAGGTATAAACCACATAGTGGAGACTAGAGATAGGTGCTCACTAACCCCTTCCCTTTTGCTCGGCACACCAGAAGTCTAAATCTCCTTTCTCTTGAAGTTAAGTTGGGGATATGTGCTGTCTACTGGCCAATGGACTCGGACAGCAAATGATATATGCTACTTCTAAACCTGGACATAAACTTCTCTAGACAGTTTTCTTTGTTCTTAATTCTCCTTTCATATAGATAAGGAGTTCATATGCTGTGATGGTGGCATAAGTAATAAGGAGCCTAGATCCCTGAGTCGTCATGTGGAGGCAGCTACCTAGGAGATTATCCAACCCTCATGGTCTATGACATGAGTGGGAAATAAATGTTAACTGTTACTGCAATTTTGGGATGTTTGTTACAGAAGCCACCAGTTTTCCTTTTTTGATCCACCTACTGAATTTCAAAAATTGGGTGAATACTGGTGGCAGCCAATAAATTAGACACTTGGGTATGCATACTAAAATGACTATAGAAACGTGGCCTTTTAAGAAATCTGGTTTGTGTTATTAATGAGAGAAAGTACTAATAATACTCTCAAAAGACACTCAGCCCAGTGCTTCTGTGATTGTTAAGAGGACAGACTGCTGGAGGCTTTGCTATAGCCGATGGAGTAGATAGACCTTTCTGTGGCTCCTCAGAGCACTCCCTGGGTGGTGGGGTCAGCTTCTTGTATATGCAAAGACAGGGACTTCAGTCAGAGAGTTGGGAGTTACAGTTCAGGACGAGGTGCACAGGGGCCCAGCTCCAACTTACATAGAGGATACATTTAGTTGCTTTTTGACAGCAAATGAGCAGGATAGAAGTTATTTATTTATTTTATTTATTTATTTTTTTAAACTCACATACAGTGTGGCCATTCAGTCTTCTTGAGCCCATCATTGTAAGGGCTTTATCCATTCTTACAACTTAGAAAGGGGAGTCACTGTTATCTAAATGGAGGACTTCTGGCTTAAAGGAATAAATGAAGATGTAACCAAGTAGAGTTGATGATTTAAATCATGTTTCCCCTTTTGATTTTTTTCTTCATTGTATTTTCATCATATATATTTACATCATTATATTTACATTAAATTATCTGATTTACATGAAATTTGGCAGAGTGTTCTTCTCACAACATACATTTAGCAAAAATTCCGTGTATGTAGAAAAAAACAATGAGCACTTATTCTTTGCAGGGCCACTGGTGGAGCTACAGAATACAACCTGTTTCTTCGTGCTAGGAAGCTGATAAAGTCCTTTGGGAAAGTTGTACAAAATATGCAGTAACAATTGCTAAGTGTAATGTTACTCTCATCATCAAGTCAAAGGTCAAGGTTTTATTTTAAATTAAATTTATCATGAATCTAAGAAAATAGACTTGCCACACTTCTAAATGATCTCAGCAATCTCCATATGGTTTTGGTATATTGTCATCTTGCAAATAAACCTTCTGACTTTCTCAGTGCAAAAGGCTCTCTCTGCCTGACCAAATAAAGGTAAGGGGAGACATGAGGACTAAAAACTATGTTTTTGTTATATTTTTACAGTTTAAACAACCCAAGAATACCCACAATTCCTTCAAAATGCACTGGGCTGCCAAGAGATTGCTGCATTAAAATTTGAGGACATGAGCTTTGGAGATGTTATGCTTAAAATAATCCATGGCTGCTGCTTTTCTCTGTTATTATTCATTCAACTATTTTTTGAGTTGCCTCAATGTTCTAAGAACTATGTAGTGCGACAAAACTTCTACCTACTGTCTATGGAGTAATGATTTTTTTTATAGTTTGCTGCCACCTCTGCTAGAGCAAACCCAATTTTAATATACTACCAGATAGAATACAGAGTCTGGCGTGTGGTGAGTGGATGCTCGACTGATGATTGTTGAATGAAGGCATGAGGCCATTGTGAAATCTGAGAAAAACTTTATGTGAGCAGCAGCATCAACATTACCTCTGCTTTTCCTCAGTCTGTGATCCAAAGAAAAAGATTCACTTTCCCACTTCAAAAAAGGAAAGGAATCATTTCTATAATTTATTCATGTAATCAGCATTTATTGAGTGGCTATTTTGTGGTGGACACAGTGCTGGGCAACACTCATGCTCAGACCTCTAGTTCCAACAGCAGCAGCATACTGTGTGATTCTTGCTTTATTGACTTGGATAGATAGGTAATTACTCAGTTAAGCACTGATGCCTTTGAAAATGTCTCCTTTCTTTCACCCTCAATTATTAAAAGTGGGGAGAGAGGGAGGCAGCTGGTTGGTATGAATGTCAGGGCCATAATAAACCCTGATTTACTTAAGAGTACGTGGAATAAAACAAAAAAAGTGTTAACCAACATTTTCTTTGAAATGAGGTTGGGTAGGATTAGCTTAGGGGAAAGCATCATGAGAGACGAGCCATTAATCACTGTCTTGCAATAATCCAAGTTGAATATCTTATTGTTTAATTATTTTTAATCTTTTGGAAATACTGAGCTGCCCCGGGGTGTTTTCTTTTCTTTCTGCCTCCTGCAGAGCAGCCTCCTCTGGGAGCTGAAGTCTTCCTGTGTATTCCTTGAATTGGATCCAAATTCATTACAGATATACTGTGAAGTGGACATAGCTGATGAGGCTTGTGTAGAGGGAGGGGGTGGGAGAGAGGGAAAAAAAGAAAGCTACCGTAAGTAGCTAGGGCTAGTTTTCAAAGTTGAAAGGTGATCTTTGACCTTCTCATGACTCATAAAGCACTTATGACTCCCACCCTAGAGTCAAGAATTTTTGAGCTCAACAAAAGGACTTTTAGCTAAAATGCCATTTTTAACTTAGCTTCACAAGGACAAATTATTTCAGTTTCTGTGGAGACTGAGTAAAGTTCTTCGCTTTTGACTGTCTAATAGTTGATCACTTTGATTGATCCCATGTCTATTTGCTGTACTTTTTCCAGGTATAGAGTCAGGTATGTGAGGTCTTATTTCTCACAGTTGTAAGAAATGGATCTCAGGATGACTTATTTAGACACAGGGAGGAATTAGAACTGCCAATATACAAAATAAAAAGAGAATTTCCCATAAGAGTCATCCAGAGTTGCAGACCCCCCAAGGCAAGGTAGGGGATTCCTCCCTACAGTGCGGCATTCCTGGACTAAGTAATAGGCCTATTCCTAGGAATTTCTGTTTTTTAGCTCCTACCTCCGACCCTGCCCTTAGACTGATAAAGGGTACCAATCCTTCCATTTGCTACCGTGAAAATATCTAGTTTCCTTTTGGGAAAGAAAACTCATTATTAGAAAGTACAGTGGGATTCAAATGTAGTCCAAATGCCCTGTGACCCAGTTGTTTGGATGGTATGCTATGAAGGCCATAGGTACTAGAAAAGCCCTTGGATTTTTCTTTCCTGTTTTATACCTTTTCCTATCTTTTTTGAACTCTGTTTTCCAAGCCACAAAACATGATTGGTTTATTTGGCTCCTTGAAAGGCCTATAAAGTCAGATTAAAGAATTCCAGCCAGTTTTTTAGAATAGGCATTAGCTGATGCTACGTAGTAGATTAAAGATGGCTACAAATCCTTTAACATTAGTTCAGTGAAAGTGGGGGCCTGTGCCCCCTTAGATTGAATCTAGACATGTTCTCTGACTGCTCGACCAATAGAATACTATAGAGATGACACTGTGCCCCTTTCTGTGGTACTTTGTTATGTGACAATAGATACTAGAATATATTAATTGAGTTCAAGATATAGGCATTTGAATATGGTAATATATAAGGACCTCTTACAGTTGTGAAAAAAGAATCATATTTAACAAGAATCTACTATTTTCCTGAAGTTATACCATGTTTGGTGTATATGAATATTCATATAAAGCTCCTGTTTGTTTTTAAGAAGTTCACAGCCTAATGGAGATAATAGATGTATATGAAATATCAGGTTTGAATCAGTGATGGTCTGGTGGGGTTCAGGCTTAACAAAATCCTCAAGTTATTCTGAAGAATGTGACCACATTTTAAAGAGCACTAGCGGTAGGAATGCTGAGTTTGGAGTAACTCTCTGGGACTGTGCAGGGAGTCATCTGGAAAGCCTCCACAGAAAAGGTGACAACAGTTCAGCAAGGTTTTAAAAGAAGAGCAAGAGTTTCTGCTCCCGACCCAGACTTCTGGCAGCCCTACATGTGACTGGTATAATATGACAAATGCTAAAAGTCTTTCTCCACCCAAATAACCTTCCTTGCTTGCTCTGCTGTTCTGCTCGAAGCTCCTGCAATATTCAATCTTTGAGATTTGAATGTCTCTCAAAATGTTAAATATTATTTAGAAAGGGTGACACGGTGGGCGGTGGGTCATTTTTAGTTATTGATGCATTGGCCCAAATGGTTTTATTTTTATGTTCCAAATGATTATATTTCATTGACTATCTGTTCTAGTCATTGTATGCTGTAGGTTTTCAAAGTATTTTTTTCCTAATGAAATAAATACTTGTCCTAGGCTCAGAAAGTATGCACATTGGGTACTTAAAAATATATCCTATTTTAGAGAAAGACACACCAGTGAGTTGTAAGGAACCCCTCCTTTCAAAGCGCAGATTGCTTCCTCGTTAGAGAATGACCATATGCTCTTGAAAAAACAAATACCTGTCTGTGTTCAGAGCATGTTTAGCCCTGGGGGTGGTAGTGAGAAGCACACAGCAAGATTTGGCATGGTGCATTCAAGGAGGTTGTAATCTAATTAATCAAAATTACCAACAAACAGAGAAAATTATGATGTGTACATATTTCAATGTGAAGTCATGTGGCAGTCATTTAAAGTGGTGCAAGAATTCAGCAAAAAACGTCAGCCAGAGGGGGCTTCCAGTGCCAGGAAAGGTTGTTTATAAGCTTTATGACAACAAAGGACCTGGCTCTTCTAGGTGGCATGCTCATCGTTGCTCTATATATGCAGAGTGTCCATTGAAAGAATATTTAGATCTTTTGTAAAAGATAATTAAGTGTAATAACTGTTCAGGTCATAAAAAAGATGATTGTGCAGATTTCTCTCAGCTGTCCCAAATTCTCTGGGACTGTTATGGTCAGAAGGAATTCTTTCCTTTATTTTGATTATCTAATCACGTTGCCCTACCTGTTTCTAGAAAAGGGTTCGAAGCTCTGCGGGGTCATTAATCCCATTCCCGTACAGCTGACAGCCTTTCTAAATGTAGGTCTGATGATAACACCTCCTTGCTTCAAGTCCATAGGAAATCCAGTGCCTCAACTGTGCATAGGATCCCAGAGCCTGGCCCCCTCTCCTTTCCCGGCTCCTATCTTGCCACAGCTCTTTACACCCCAGGCTCTGGCCCCATAGCTCTTTTCTAAAGCTCCTTTCCCCATACTCCTTTTCAGCTTGCTAACACTTCCATCTAGACTAGACTTCTATCTGTACTAGAACCAGCTCAAGCATCAATTTATTAACTATACATTTGCTTTTAGCTTCCAAGAAAGAATGCATTTATTGTATTGTTCATTGTGTCCTCACTGTGCTTAGAAGAATGTAGTATTCTAGATATTGTTGTGTGTACCACCACCTGACCCCACCCCACCGCAGGCTCACGCTCCACCCTGCACCATGCCCCAGGAGGCTAATCCATATACACTCTGGACTCTCTTGTCCTCCAGCTCCTGGTGGGATTTGGCTAATGGAAGATACCAGCAGGAATTAAGCAAGTAGGATGAGAGGGTATTGAGGTATCTATTCCCTGGCTCTCCTTTGCCTGGTTGCTAAGGTTTGTCTGCGTCTTTCCATCAAAAGCTACACTTCCTTTCGGGCAACCCTGTCTCTATAGCTGTCCTGTCCTGCTTCTGGTTCCTCTCCTGCTTCTTGCTTATTCTGGTCTCTACTGGTAGCCGCAGTTCTTAGTTACTACTGGCCATAGAGTACTGTACCATCCTCGTTTGTTTCCCTATATCCTACCTATGCTATTGTAAGCAGTTTCTAATTCATTTCATGACTAACCCAGTATGAGTGGCCCATTTGTATTCTGAAGGACCCTTAACTGCTACACCTAGTTTGCAGAGTAAGATTAAGAACACTAAGTAACGTTTTGGGGTCTTTCTTCCAAGATGTCATCTGAACTGCATCTTTGATCTGTAAGACAGGTAGACTCAGCCTGCTAACAATACAGGAAACATTATTCCAAGCCCCCCACTTCTGCATCTCAGATGGGGAGTTTGGATGCCATGTCCCTTCACCAAGTTCACAGTGACAAATCTAACCAATTCAGATCAGGAAAATTCTAACAGTTGAACTTGGATTGTCGGCGGGGTGTATTCCTTCCTCATTGCAGGCTAGGAAACATGTATATTGAGGCTGGAGGCATATATAGAGACCAATCTTGATCTTCCAATCCCATCACTGGATATAGAGGCAGGAATTCAGTTAAATAACAGTGTGTTTTTTTTTTTTTAATTTGGGTTGTCATAGATAATTAATCTGAAGTAGATGCTCAATAAATACTTATAAAATAGAATTTAATTGGATGATTGCTCAGGCCACAAGTACTGTGCAGAGCTGACCTGAAACCAGAATTGAATTCCTGTTTGAACTGTTCAGTTTCTGAAGGCCCCCATGTGCTTTCTTGGATATTGGTGACAAAGTTAATGTAATGATCCATCTGTGGAGGGTTCTGAATGGGGAAGACTATTCAGTAGTCTCTAAATTGCAAACTAAGAAGAGTAACTGTAAAGTATATGCCAAATGATAATGTCAACCACACGTAAACCTCAGTGGGTGGAAAATTGCATGTCTGAACTGGGGACAGTTGCACATTTAAA
Source organism: Eonycteris spelaea (assembly GCA_003508835.1). NCBI lineage: Eukaryota > Metazoa > Chordata > Mammalia > Chiroptera > Pteropodidae > Eonycteris > Eonycteris spelaea. The sequence continues at coordinate 14,634,725 of PUFA01000011.1, read as the reverse complement.
GGTTAAGATCAACAAGGGATCTCTCTGGCTTTCCTCCACAACAAATGCCCAGGTTCACACAGGCAGATGTATCTGAGCCTCTAGGCTGGGGGGTCTGGGGAGGCAGCCACCACAGAGAGGGAGTTCTTCATGAGTGATGCTTGTGGATGAAAGTGAAACCCCTGACTTGTGTGCCCAGGGGCTAAGATCTGAACTCCTGGCCTGAAAGAGAGGCTCTGTTGAAAGAACAGTAGGCCTTCCTATGCTGAATTTGGCCACTGGGATTTTTTCAATTTGCACCTGGAGTTGGCAGGAGTTCATGAAAATCCACAGAAAGGAATGTTTCCGAGTTAAATGATGGAAGAGGAAAAAAAAATTGAACGGTAGTTTTTTGGAGTCATGAAAAGCACTGATTCAATTTGTGAAACGGAGACTTAAGTCTTTGCTGAGGAGAATGTTTCTGGGCCGGCCTTGGAGGTCTGCACTCCGCAAACATATGCAACAGAGTATTTGGAGTATTCACTGTCACCTTGTCGGCAAGCCTTTGAAAGGGGAGCTGAGAAGCTCAAAGCCTCTCAGGGGAGCCAGAAAGGCTGTCCTTTTCTGACCAGGAGTCTTTTTAGTTTTCCCTTTCCAGTGCAGAAGGTTTTTTCCAACCCACTAAATGTTTAAAATTCATACTCAGTGACAGCCCTTTTTTGACTAAGCCAAAGATTTACAGCATTTTCTAAACTCGCTTCTTATTTTCAAAAGGCCAGAATGTTTTTGTAAAATATGCATTTTATTTCGTCTAAAAATTTATCTTTTTAATAAAATGTTAAAATAATAAATGCTCATTACACAAAGTTCAAATGTCATTAAGGAGACTCATATAGAAACTTAAAAACACTCCAGAAATGATCACCAACAAAGGATTAGAGGATATTCTTTCATACTTATTTTCTAAGCATTTAGCAACATACAAAGCATGCTTTTTTTTTTAACTATAAAAGAAGAACCAAATGTATATTTTAGAACTTGAAGTAACTAAAATTAAAATCACCAAAGACCACAACATTCAGCTTTGCTGAAAGGACTCCTCTCTACTCTTATTTCACTTGACTTTTCAGAGCATTTGAAATTGTTGATCAAGTCTCTTGGAGCTCTTACTGCTACTTCTCAATTTTCCCTCCAGCAACCCTTTTATTGCTGTCTTCAAAACTTGTGCTTCCTAAAGCTCTTCCATTATGTAACTCCAGGTCTATATACCCAGGATTTCCAAATTTGTGTTCTATGTCGTTACAAGACATATATCTTGGCCATAATATCAAAATGTGAAAACAGAGTTATGCACTAAATTCTCTTTAAAGGAATAAACTGCCCCTCTGATATAAGTATAAATTATCTAAATAGTTTTATTCTGCTATGAGAAGTTTAGGAAACTTACCAATGACTTGTTCTAAAAATATTAGGCAGGACACATGTTAGGGAACTCAGACCTAGGGCCAGGTAGAGAGGGAGAGATTCAGGCTATGATTTTTATCTAGGGCTGGTTCCACACTAATGAGGGGGAAGGACGGTAATCCAAGTAATGTAGAAAATCTTCACTGTGTTTCATTTAAATGCCTTGCAATTTTTTTTACAGAAAGGGTTGTTCTGACATTGCAAGCTCCTGGTCTCCTCATCAGGCGAGACTCTTGGCTCCATCACTCACGATTTCAATTCCCATTAAAATGCTCATTTGCTCCCAGGTTGACTTGTCTCAGCCTCCATCATATTTCTTATTCCTGCTTAAATGTGCTTGAATTCATCAATGTGCCGGTGTCAAGAATCAGCTCCTATAAGAAGTTTGTAAATCACTCCCTTAGTAATGTCATATTTTTTTTTGGCCTGGACATTGGTCTGGTGAGTGCCATATAGTTAGATTTTGATTAGTTTATGTATGCACATCTTCCCGCCTGGTTAATTTGTATAGTTCTATAATCAATAAGAGCAGCACTATGTCTTCTCCAACTTCTGTTTCCCTTAAGTTCTGCGTGTTCAAGTATATGAAAAATGCTGGCTGAGTTAGTGGCTGGCTAACTGCTGTGGGATTTCAAACCTGTGAGAGAGTGTGTAAGGTGCAAAGAAGAAAAATTAATCAAGTATTGGCAGTCTTGTTATAATAATCAAATCGTATTTCATTTATGCATTCAGTAAATATTTATTGAGCATCTAGTGAGAGATGTGAGCTCATCATGTAAATAAGCTCATAAACAAGTCATTTCAGATAGTATTAGTATCTTGAGGGAAATAAAAGAAGTGTATGTGGACAAGAGTGAACGGAAGGAACGGAGGCCTTCAGGAAAATTAGGGACAGCCTTGCTGAGGGAGGGGACGATTGAGACTGGAATCTGAGGAGTCAGTCATAGAAATTCTGAGGAGCATTCCCGACAGAAGCCCTGGAAGTAGTTACAGTTTTGGTTTGTGTGCTTGAGGAACAAAATGAATGTCAGTGGGACATATGCACTGAACAAGTTGGCTAGTGAGAAGGTCAGAGAAGAAGGCTGTGCCAGATTCTGCAGGCCTTGAATGTCACCGTAAGAAGTGGATTTTTGGGGGGACATAATGAGATTTTGAAAATTGCAATTCACAGTCAATTAATGATGCAAATGAAGATAGATGTGGGATATCCTAATTATTTTATATACTTGGATGGGGGACCTTAAGGAGATTCTGGTGACCAGTAAGGTAGGGAAAGCTTTAGTGTTTTGGGTTCTATTTATTTCAGCAAAACACATTCCTTGACACAGTGTCCAAATGCCTGAAAGACAGATAATTATTCACTATGGTATTTTCTACCTATGCTGGAAAAGGGCGAAAGGCATACCTCTTCTGTTTACCCAGATGTTTATCCCATTTAACTCTGGTGGTAACTTGGCAGTAGTGGATTTGTGGTTCATTGTGTCATTTAATAACATCAGTTGACTATAGAGCTCAGCTTTCTTTTTCATTATTTCAATATGAAACCTATAAGTAGCAGAAACCATTGTGATAGACACTTGGTGTATTGGTTATCTATTGCAGTGTAGGAAATTACCACAAACTTAAGAGCTTAAAATGATATTCATTTATTAGCTCAGATTCTGTAAGTCAGGAGTCTGGGCACAACTTAGCTGGGTCAGGCTCTCAGAGGCTATAATAAGGGTGTCTGCTGGGCTGCATTCTCATTTGGAGGCATAATTGGGGAAGATCCTGCTTCTGACTCACTTAAGTTGTGGGAGAATTCATTTCCTTTAAATTATAGGACTGAGGGCCCTGGCTTCTTGCCATTTGTCAGCTAGAAGCCGCCCTAGCAACCCTCAGCGCCTTCCTGTGTGGGCTAGTCTGTTAGAGAGATGGCATCTTAAATAACACAACAATCTTGGACGAAACAGCCCATTACCTTTACCATAGTCTGCTGGGGTGGAAACAAGTCACAGGTGCCACCCATACACACGGGGAGCAGATTCCAACAAGGGCGTGAACAGCAGGAATACAGAACCAGGAGTCATGGGGGCTGTCTTAGAGACTGTCCACCACACTTGGTTTTATTTTAAAAAAAAAGATGTTTTTCTTTGGAAGTTATAACCTATTAATGTAATAAAACTCAGTGGTCGTCGATAAGCAAATGTCTTAAATGTTCCCCTTCTATACATTTAAACCTCGTCCTCCATGTGTCTCTTCTGTAAGTAGAGGGGGAAGTACATTTTTTTTAAAATTAATTTTTCTTTTATGGTGACATTGGTTAACAAAATCCAGTAAGTTTCAACATCTTTTAAACATTAGTTTGAAACTGGCTTGTTAACTGACAAATGTCAGCATAGCTGTTGATTTTTATGACAGTCCAAGGCCACCTCCTATCTTTTCGAGGTAAAACCACTCCATCCTGCAGCATACAATAGGCAGCCAACATAAATCTACTGAATTTTTCAGCCTGCCTTTCTAGGAGACAGCCTTTCCTGAAATATTTGCAGAGTGAAGGTTCTTCATGCACGCTCACATGATGCTCTGTCATCTTTGGGAGGACAGCCAATAATTTAAAAAGTTGCCAGGAAAAAAAAATGGATCACAGCAAAATAACCTGGGCATTTAACAGCCTGTGAATTTGGCATGCTTGATGTCCATATCCTTTTAGCAAAGATTGGCCTTTTATTCTCATCCTTTGCCTAGCCAGTATTTTAGTGTTTCCTTTTGCTTCTGGAAGGTTCAGCTCCCAAGATATTAAATCCAAAGTGTGGTGTTGTCAGGTCAGAAGCAGTACTAAGGGGTGGCTTGGGAGAGTACCAAGGATCCCCATTACTATTATATTCTGCCCTCCCACCTTTTCCTCCCTGTTACTACTGCCCTTTCCTTGATATAGACAGTCGATGTTTTTTCAGACTTAGGTACAGTGCTCTGTAAACTGGGCTCCAGGACAAGACTCCTACTCTTACATCCTTCCAACCAGATTGCTGCTCCGAACCTCTCCCATTGTGAGATTGTGGGACTCTCTCTGTTTCACTTAGATATCAGCAAAGAGAGATTTGGAAGTACTGCTGTCTTTATCTTTACCTGTGCTATATAATTCAAAGGGGAAAAATCATTGTAAATATCATCTGAAGGACAGATGTGAACTAGCTGCTTCCCAGACCCAGTCAACAAGCTTGTTTTTTTTTTTTTTTTTTTCTCTAGTTGCTGGTTGCTGCCAACCTCTCCAGGTTTCCTGGGTCAGAGAAACAGAAGTTATAACCTGTAAGTGTTGACCAAGACACATGTGGAAACTTTGATGCGTTAAGAATGAATAAGTCAGAAATTCATGGTTTTAATTCCCTTTGAAATACATACACACTTAGAGGTTGAGGGGAGAAGGCGTTTGGCAGAGTACATCGGAGAAGTTGCCAGCCATATAATGCTTGAAAAATAGCCAGACAGAGTTTGCCAAACCCGAAAGCAGCCAGGTTTGCTCATCTCCACATCAAAGGAACATTAAGGTCTTTATCTATTGACCTGAACCCACTAAAGAAAAAAGAAGTTTAGAATGGAAACTAATGTTTCTTTGAAAAAATCACCTCCTACTGCCTAATGATTGCTGAGATCTTTGTGTGATGTTACATACCTAATGCATGTTATTTAATAATATACAAGTGTGGACTTTGCAAATAAATAAAGGATGTTATAAAGAGGGCAGGGGCCAATTAGGCTCATTAGGTTGAGAAAGTGTAAGGACAAGTAATGGTCTCTGACTGTAGTAGGCAAAAGTCGATGACATCTGAGAAAAGATGGCATTATGTAATAAGCAAGGCCACAGCTGCCTCAAGATGTCAAATGGCTTTCCAAAGAGTCCAAAGGGGAGAGTACACAATAGACACCCTCATGAAATTCTAAGAAAAAAAATTCCCCAAATAATAGTGATTCATTATTGTTGTTATTGTATATATTATTTCTAAACCTAACAGCCCTTCAAATAGGTGGTATGACTTCTTTTACAAAATTCCTGATCAGAATTTAGAAGCCATGGTATTAGCCGTCGGAATCTTAGGTTCCTATGGAAAAGTATCTCTAGACAGCCAGAGTACCTAATATTTAGAGGTCCTTGAAGATTTTCATCCCTCAAACATGGTGTCTCGCTTGGTCTGACTCAAAGTGACTATTTTGAAGCATATTGTAGAATCAATTTAACAATTATGAGGGATAGGTGGCCTGATCCATGCTCAAATTTGCTAAGGAGATGCAAATAGTATTTCTTAGAACTAATGGACTAAGTGGGGTCCTCGGATTTAACCAACTGGCCAATTCTATACTGATTGTGATATGTGAAATAGTATTTATTCAGAGCTTCTGTACCTGGTACTGTCCTAATAGTTTCTGTATACAGTAGCTCATTTAATCTGTGCAGTAATCTCATGATATAGTTTTTCGTCAGGAGTAACTAATGCTTTGAGATAGTATTAGAATTGACTTCTGTAGTGAACATCCCTCAAATCTTAGTGGCTTCCTACAATAGAAGATTTATTTCTTGCTTATATCACAATCAACTGGATGATTGACAGACAAATTTCCCATCAAGATCTGGGCAGGCAGCAACAGCTTTAGGGGCTTCAGAACCCTCTCCTGGATCTTCTGCAACTGGCCAGCAGACAATGAGAGGAGAAAAAGAGCATGGAGACTCTTGTGGGAGGTTTTAGGGGTCATCCCAGTGGTGGCATCACCATTTCTGCCCAGTAGTCAAAATTAGTCACAAGGCCCCATGTCGATGCAAGGAGAAAACGGGAAATGTGATATTCCTTTGTTCCAGGTGGGAAAAGAAGCAGTGTGGTAGACGTACAATGATGTTTCTGCCACAGATAGCTACTGTTATTATCCCTGCTTTGTAGCTGAGGACATTAAGGTGTTGAAAGGTTCAATACCCAATGTCGCACAGTAAGTAGGGTGGGGATTCAAAAGCAAGTTGTACCTCCCCTCATTATTGCAGTGTGAGAAACATTATTTTCAAGTCATCACTATTTAGTTTGATGATTACACCCCAGATCTATCCCAGACTATTATTTAAGCATATTTATGATTGAGTTAGTATACCATTTATAGAATCCCAATCACAGATCATTTTAAAAACCAGTTTTTCAAACAAAACAAGATTCTGAACTCTAAACTCTGTGAGAACACTATGTATCAGCTTTTCACCCCCACCTCGCATAATTTTTCTCAATCTCAAACCCACCTACCCACTTACTACCTCCTACTACCACCCCCCCCCCAAAAAAAAGAAAAACATCCTGATGAAGCTTGCACTGTATCTGAGGTCAAAGTGAGTTTCGTGACTTCATAGCTGCCTGTCCCTGAAATTAACCAGGTATTTGGTTCTCTTCCTATAATGGATGGTTAAAAATATCAGACTGAGAACTATGAGTGAGTTCAGGCCAACCTTCAACTTTGTGCTCAGTGGCAGGCTGTTACATGGCTCTCCCTACCCACCACTGCTGTGGCTCCTGCACACAAAAACCTCTGAAACCGTATCGCTGGGGCTCCCCGTGGCACCTTTCCCCGAAGTCTTAGAGACAACCTCAGCCTGACCTGGTCAGTCCCTTGGAGAGTTTCAGAATCCTGCCTGTCAGATGTGTACATGTCAACACGCCACCTGTTCTGGCAGGAAACCAATTTTCTATTTTTTCCTCCTTTGGGAAATGTGCCTGTTTCTGGCATCTGTCCCCACTTATCCTGCTTCACATGCTGAGACAAAGAAGCCATTTCATTTCTCAAGCCATCTTTCCCACTTTAAAAAAAAAAAAGGTTCTTGAGTTCTCTTTCAACAGTCATGGTGACGCCTCTGTCTTCCTCTACTTTATGTATTTAAAACTATTCTTGTTCTTTGTATAATATTCTCGCTCCATTTTCCTTTATAGGTCTCTGTATTTATTTCTGTTTGGAATCTTAATTCCATCTCTTTTTACCACCTTTGATTATGTAGAAGAACTCCTCTTAGGTAATCTAAGATGTTTTCATATGCATCAACTACTGATTAAATGGTTTTTATTGCTGTTCTGGAACATTCTGTCATCTCTCTTAGGCGAGTTCGACTGCTTGTTTTTCTTTCCTCCTAATAGTGAATACTAAGGTATGGCTACTGTGAGTGAGAAGATATGACAGTATTAAAATATGGGCTTACGCTATTGATCTGTACTTTAAGAAACACTGTTGTCTGGATTAAAAACAATAATACTGGACTTTCACTGTTCTCCAAATCCCAGCACCTCTTTTGTTGCAAACACGATTTCTTTGGAGTGTGAAAAGAAATGTGTTGCAAGGAAGTTGCCTCACTGTCATGTAGGCAGGTCAGATGGAGTCTCTTCTTCCTACAGAATCGTTCTGTGATCTTGAAAAAGTGAAGCTGCAGGACAAAAGTGTATTTAAAGGAAGATATTATGGGACCGGAAGCTTAGAGAATTTAACGTTACTTCTGTGACTCAGACGCCTCCCATTTTAAGCAAGTCATCTGAACGCTCTGTACTTTGGTTTTTGCCATTGAGCTTTTAGGAAAAGGAAACCAATAAAAATATAGTACCCGAAATATCGGCCCCTAACAAACTTCCAATAAGCGGCTCATTAAAATCCTCTTCAGAGTGTTACGGGTGAGAAATTAACGAACTTAGCAGCGAGTTTGTTGGATTTTGTGAACATCCTGTGCCTTCCTCCTTTTACCTCCTCCTGCCAGTTTTCATCTCGTTCTTTTCTCCAATGAGCAATGCTTGGATTTGCCTAACGTGTCTCAAGAGGCATGGAAATTTTAGTGAAAAACATGGGAAAACCAGGTTGTGATGAAGTTTGTGGTGCACGCTCTTGGGCATGATAGGATTTTTGTGTCCTTGCGCATGCTTCTGTCCTAAGACACAGTGTCACAGTCAGTACTCCTGCAGTTGGTCAAGGCAGAAGAACCTCTGTGCTCAGATCCTGGCTGCATTCCTGATGAACTGTGTGGTTTTCAGCAAGGTCTACAACCTCTGAGCCTTACTCTGCTCATACGTAACGTCCTCCTGAGGAGCTGGGAGGATTACGTGAAAGGAAAGCACAGGGAGCATGTGACACAGTGCCTGGCATATAGCTAACATGCATCAGTTGGCTCTCACATAAGCTCGATGGAGAATTTTTTAAATATTACACTAGTCTCTCTTTCTCCTCCCTTCAAATGTTAATACCTAGCAAGTCTTGTTTCCCTAAATTCCTTTGGCCTTTGCAGTTGATTGCGCCAGGGAAAGTGGTTGGGCACACACTAAAATACAGAGGTCATCGTTGACTCTCAGTTGGAAAGCTGACAGTTTGAGTCTATAGCATGACGATAACCTTGAAAGCCAAGCTTTTCTTCTTCTTCTTCTTTTTTTTAAAGCTACTTCTAGATTGTAAGGCTTCCCTTTACTTACTGAGAGCCAAGCCTGGTAGACAGGGACTCCAGAGCTTTACTTATAAGTCCTAGAAAAAAAGGAAGAAGTAATGTAAGAAAAAAATGTCACCTGACTGAAAGGGAAAGTAAAAAAGCCCTTCAGGTTCCAGAGAGAGGAGTTCAGGAAGGAGAAGGAGAGTCATGATGTCAGACTTGAGGAAAATGACTTCACCATCAGGATCAGAATTTTGGGTAGAAGAGAGTTTGAGAAAGTCTGGGAGCAGGTAGACGTATCCCAAGCATCTCAAGATAAATGTTAGGGAATTCCAAAGCCCTTTAGGGGAGTGCTCCATTTTCAACTTAGCACTAGAGCAACATGGCACCACCCAGATGGGAGTTTAGAAAAGCTGGAGGTACCGTTCTAGGTCCAGATGAAGCTCCAGAACCCTTAGGTGTCTCAGTGAAAGAACCAAGATGTCTGAGGGGTGAGATGTGTTTATTTCATGATGCTGAGTCCTCAAGTCAGAGGATCGCAAATGTCTACCTCAGGTGCTAAGTGTCATTGAGAAGAGCTGCTTCACAGTAGAGACAAGCATGGGCAACAGAGACAAGATCTGAACAGTCACATCATGACAGAGGCCTGGAGCCTTCAAGGAACAGCAGAGACAGAATAACCCTGAAGCAGCAACATTAACTTCTCTTGCTACCTGTGGAGATGAAGCACTCCCAAACAAGATAAGATCTGAGAGGAGATAAAGAATCTATGTTTACTTTTGCCTATCTGAATATAACTTATAAATTTCTAACCCTTCTACAAAAGTAATTGAGAAGCTGCCTTTCAGTTTGTTCTGTACTGTAAGGGGAGGTATTTGGCGTAGGATATCTCCTCCACAGAGCTGTGAAGAACAGAGAAAGATACCTTTTGAAAAATAAGTTTTGAAGTTCCACAGAATAAAGATGGTAGTTTGCCACAATAACATATTATTTTTCCATATGAAAGTAGGTCACCTAAGGGCATCCACCAAAACACACACACCTGTAGACAGGCCACGCCAGCCACTTAGCTATAGGAGTCGTCCTAAACAAATTTTGAGTCCTAATCAGATGTACCTCAGTACTTACTGCCTAAAGCACTCCTTGTTTGGGGCTGAAGTAATCCAACTAAAAATATACCTACCAATCAACACCTCCCTGTTGTTTCTAGTTGCATAGATGCTAAGGGCAGAAAAAGTCTCCAAATATACTTCAAAGAGCCCACAGCTCCTTGGGACGCTAATTCACACCAGTATTGTGGAAAGCAGAATAGATGTGTAGCACAGTCACCAATAATGTCAACAAAGGCAAGGTGTTAGCGTGTGAAATGAGTTTTGTTATTTTGATAACAGTGATGATATCAGTGGTTCTTCCTTACAATTATAGGGTACTTTTAGATCATGGACACTAAAATTACCAACCAGTGATGTGGAGATCAAATTTGCAGCAACCATTCAAAGAAATTGGTCCATTTCAACTCAGTGACATTAAACAACAAAAAGAATGTGAAGTTCTCAAACTAGTTTGCACCACGTCTTTGCAGCTTAGGCTTTGAAGTTCTGGATGGATGGTCTTTCAGACATTTCTCAACTAAGAGGTCATTCCTCCTTTTGTCAAAATGGAAATCCCCAAAATGTATATCTTAGAGTCTGTGTGGCTCTCTTAGTCATTTATTTCATTCACTCTAAAAGCTTCAATTTTGGAAAATTATTTTGTAATGCAAGTTTCTCCAGCCTCAGGAGAGTCACTATGTCCTTCAATGTCTGTCAGTTTTAGTCCAAGTCTGAATCTTGAATACGAGAAGTCTTGTCTCCTCAAGTATTTCTGAGGATCCTTGGATGGCTTACGTTCCTGGTGATGCATATTGTATCAGGAGTTGGGTCCAGTTTCATGTACCTGAAACTTAACTGCTGTAATTTAAAAAATAGGAAGATTGGTGATTTTCTCACATATTTGTCTGGAGATGAGGGTCCCAGGGCTCTGTATGGTCTCCAGCATTCCAGGCCCCTTCAGTATTTCTGTCCTCTATCTTTATTACATGGCTTTGCTTCATTCTTATTGCTTCATGGTCACACTGCCGCCCCTTTTCCAAGGTGATATCTTTGAGCCAAAGGAGAGGACAAAGGTCTAAAGGGCAACACTCGAAGCAGGAAAGCTAAGCTCTTCCAGAAATACCCAGCAGATTTTTAATTATGTCTCAGTGGCCTGAAATGAGTGCCAGTGCTTTTCCTGAAGCCTGGGAAAGCGAGGAGTTTAGTGAGTTACATCCCTACCTGAAACGAAATACAAATGTGGTTGGTTAGCAAAAAGGAGAGCATGGCCGCTGAACACCCAGCAGGGTCTGCCAGTCTTCCCGCCCCTCATCCTGAACCACTGACCCAGCTTCTCCTCACTGGTCATGTCTGACCATTCCCTAACTACTGGACAGGAGAACTCTAACGCTAGATGCCAGGTACGAGTGCCTCGGTAGTGGCCTTTTGTCTTCTTGGGGTGTAGCCACCTGGACCATTCTTTCTATTCCTCCAGCTTGATATCATATTGCTGAGACCGCTTTGTTTCCTTATTCATTCAATTAAAAATACATTTTAGCAACTTATATGAGTCAAGGGCTGTTGTAGACATTGGTGATAGGTAAGGAATAAGATCTCAGGGCCCTACCTTCCTGGGACTGACATAGGGGAAAACTGGTTACAGCTCCTATTGTTGTCTTAGCTGAGCACTTTTCTGCAGGGCACAGCTTACACCGCTGTTAATGACAAACCTGATCATTCCCCAGGGATCCAGGCTCCTATCTCTCTACCAGAAAAAATAAATCAGAAAAAAAGAAAAGCCAGAAAGAAACATTATTTTTGCTAAAATAAACCTGCTGACCTATTCCAAGTCTTATTTATCAAACAGGATATTTACCATCCCAGTCTGAAGCACCTGCCTTGAGGTCACTCCATTTGTTCAGAGTTTCCTCGAGAACATTTTCACTTTCTTCCCACAGGAGAGATGTTGCTAAACACCATTCCAGTTTTTACGTTTACAGCCACCAAGAGTTCAGAAAATTTGGGATCCAGTGTTGGAGCATCCATCAAATTTATACCTGTCTAATGGAGATTCCTCACAGAGCAGTCTGTGCCTATTGATGGTCAGTGGCCAAATTTCCCTGGGACGTTTCAATTGACAGTGTATTCTGAAGCTCCTTTTAAAAATCAAATTCAATGTTTATTTGAATCGAGTCAACTTGTTGCTTTGAACCTTTACTTTGGTTAGGAAAAGGGAAGATAAAATCTCATTTCTTACAAGGTCTTTATCTCTTTCCCTGTGGACTCAGGACCTAAGATATAAAGGGAATATGATAGACTCAGTGCCAGAGTCATTTCCAAAGCTATTCAAGATGGAAGGGGGTCCTTGAGGAGGTTTGAAGGTTCTGTGTGTGGGTGATCAAGGGTATTGTGGTTGAATTTATGAGTTTCTAAACTTCCCAGCACATATTCCTGACCACATTTTCTCATCTCGAGCTGCTGTACTCTGTTTTGTGTTCTCTGTTACAACTAAGCATTCGATTTTCCTTCTCTCACCTTACAACCTCCCCTCAAATGCTCCTCCCTGCTCTCTGCCAAGCCACCTCCTTCAAACTATCCGCTAAGGATATTTCTCTTTCTGAAGCTTGTTATATGCTGTGTTGCCCTACCTGTCCTCACCCTATTCTGCCTGACTCACCTTTAGCACTTGTGTACAGCTATGTCCACTGTCCAGGACCATGTCCTTTTAATACTGGCTATTCTGGTTCATCATGAAATGATAGAACTGACAAAAGGGTCATCAGGGTCTTCTTCATCTTTAGGAACTCCCCCTATGTATTGTGATACTCCTTGCCCAGAACAGACCATCTGTAAATAGGGCCACTGCAGGTTTAAGATACAAAATTTCTCTTCACCATGCTCAATTTTCTAGGCAATTTACATTTGAGACTGCAAAGCAGTGGGTGTGTAACTGATTCCAACCTTCTCTGAGTGGTGACGCAGTAATGGGGAGGCCATCTGTGTTTCCTCCATCTGCTGAGGCTTTTGTGAACCTAAGTAAGTGCAATGCACCAACTCAAGCCTCGCCTTATCAAGCACCTTTTTAGACTGAGCCACTCCTCTTTGGGAGTCCACTGACTCTAGGTCTCCAGGCAGTAGGTATATAGCAGGGCTAGAGTTCCATGCATATGCTAATAAAAAAATTGCAGAACCTCTAAGCTTTATTTTCCTTACCAATAAAATGAGGCGATTATATATTCCTCATGAGTTCGATGTGAGGAAGTGTATAATAAAACCCTTTGCACATTGCAGGTGCTCAGCATATGTTAATTCTCTGCCCCTCCCTATCTTGTTTTTATGCTGGGACATCAATTGTTTGTTTGCACAAAGTCTCATTTACCTTCTATTACTGTGAACCCCTCCAGGGCAAAAGTCACATTTTATTTGTCTTTAGATAGGAAAAGTAGGGTGATGGAAAGAACATTAGGAATCATGAAATCATGATCTTGGTCATGAACCTGTCATTTATTATCTGTGTAATTTTGGGCTACTTAGTAAAGCGAGTTTTGGTTTGGCATTCATTGTCTATGTGACTTTGAGCTACTTTGTCAGTAAAACAAGGTTTGGTTTGGAGGATTGCTAAGATCTAACATACATACATACATACATACATAAATAAATGATATTTGCTATATTAGTCAGATTATAAAATTGCCAATTCTATTACCACATCTCTATATAAGGAGAAAGGTTTTTCCCTGCCCCAGGCCATTTTTTAAAATTATACAAAACCTGATAAGTAGTATCAATCAATTTAGATGGTACCCTTGAGCCTGTATTAAACAAAGATGGGTGAAGTTTCCTGTTCTTGGCCTGTTCCTGATATCATCATAAGAATATCTACCTAATTATTTCTAATAAGCTAGTTTGGATTTTTTTTAAGAATGCTGAGACACAGGATCATTCTGCTGCAAGTTCATTTCTGCCTCTAAAAACCAGGGACCTCTAACAATACACATTTTTATAATTAATTGAAATTGTCCAAAAGTCAAACTGGTGGGAAGAAGAGATTGGAAATTGGTCACCAAAAGGAAATGAATCATCCAGCTCAAAAGATAAGTTAATCTACCTGTGGCCCTAACCTCTGTTTCATCAAAGTCCTCATTTGGAAATTTGGATGGGAGAGCTGTAAGGTAAAGAGGTACAACTCATTCTAAGATATGAGCTCTTGCCTATTTTCAATTTTCACAGGTTTTTTAAGGATTTATAGAAGGACTTCAAAACAGATGTTATGAAGACTGCCAACTCAAATGTACCTAGGCATAACTGATAGATCCTGCTTCATCAGTTTGAAATATGAACTAACCTCACATTTCTTTGAATGTTCAATTTATAATAACTCCCTCCCACTGTTATCATTAAGAAGAGAAGTCTGTTCTTTCTTTCCTGGCTGTTGCCCACGAGAAGTTCGCGAACCCAAGTTCTCCTATGGAAGAAAATGACAGCTTTTGCTATGTCTCCCCTGAAAGCATTAGTCTGTCAGTCTAGTGCAAGCAGAAGTGCTACACCCAACTATTGGAGTCAGGGGAGGTTGGTAGGGCAGAGTGCTTCTCCCTAGAATGCCATGTTCCACTCAGCCATGGAGCCCCATGCCATCACGAGCTGGGTGCCAGCAAGATGAGTCTTTGCGATTAATTTTCTTCCGCACATACTCAGCCACTTTTCACCGGGCACAGCCATTGTGAATGTGCTGACTCAGGAAAGGATAATATCAGTGCCAGACCACCTCTCCTCTGGGACAATCTTGACTTTGTTCTTAAGCTTAAGGCACTCAAATGTACCAGTGGTGAGTTTTCCCTCAGGCCCCACCCCAGGCCTTTCCTGTTAAATTACTTCAATTAAAAACAATGTAATATTTCAGAGATGATCTGTAAACTTGGAGTGTCTAAAATTAAAACTCTGAGTCCTGTTTCTCTTCAACCTTCAAAGAATCCCCTGAATCCCATTATAAATATGGGATTCGCACATGAAGGAAGGAACAGACTGGAAATTAGTCACAAGTTATTTGCACTGTCTAATGTCATTGCCAAAAGCAGTCAAGAACTAAGACCGCCGAATCAGGGAATATCCCATTAACAACTCTTGTGAGAACAGTGGGAGGGCACTAGCCTTCCATCTACAGGGCCTCTCAGATTGCTCAGCACAGAACAAAATTGTCTACAGCAAAGACACTTGATGCCGCAATCAAAAACAGCAACTTTTAAATAAATAGGCTTTTTCAAATATTAATAATAAAAATAATTTTAAGGTCTATATCATCGGGTCCCTGGTGGTAAACTAGTAGTTTGTGAAAATTGACTACATGCTGAGTACTTTTCGTGCATATTATCCTTATTAATAATACTCAGTGAAAAGGAGAGGATAGAAGGAAGAGCCCTGAGCCCCAAATGTACAGTACTGTGCTTGTCCTGACGTGCTTTGTCTCATTTGAAAGCTGAGGTTCAGAGAAGTTAAGAAACCTGTCCGTGGTCAGACAACTAGGACACGCAGAGCTGGGATTCAGAATCAAGTTCTCCTAATTTTTAACATTCATCTTTTAACCACTGTGCCCTATGGCCTCTCTGGGTTAGCCTGAAGTAGTTGTAAACTTATCAAATAGGCAGAAATGTAGAAAACACAAGATATGGGGTCCATCCAAAACTCTTCTTACATCTCTATTCAATGCCAGGTGTGCCTTAGTGATTAACGCGTCTGATGCTCTGGGCGTGTCCAGATGATATGCCATCTACAGCACGCAAATGGGAAATTTCAAGATGGTGTTTTTTTTTTTTTTTTTTTTAACAGGCTTGCCACCAAATGCTGTCAGAAAACTAAAATTGCCCAGGCTATTTTGAGACCAAACTCAAAGTTTTAGCCAGCTTTTCTCCTGAAAGTAAATTGACGTTCATGAATCTCAGAGCTCTCTGCCTCACATCTCAGTTGGAGTAAGATAGCTAGGGTTTGTGCTCATTCAGATTCATCTGTCTATGTTGCCCCAATCCTTCTGAAAAGCCCAGTGGGATTATAGGATCTCAGATGGAATTAGGGGCCTGCTTTTACCAGCTTCAAAATAAAGAGAAGAGTTGACTCAGAACATGAACACCATACCAAGAATAAAATTAGAATTGCCTGATTAATGTTTAATACCTCATAGGCTGGGGGTGGGCATAGCTTGTTTACCTGAGTATAATTGAGTATAAATTACTGAGTTTTCTCACCTGGAGATAGAAGCCTGACCTGTGAGACAAAATTTTCTTTTCTTTCCTCCTTTCATAACAAGTAGGGATGGCTTGGTGAAATGTGTGTTGGTTTTCATTTCAGGTGAGAATGTAGAAGTAAGGCTGCGAATTCTAAGTGATGCATCTAAGACGCATCTGAGACTAGGCTGCTCAGGACATTAATATAAATAGTAACGGAGACTAGAAATTCACACACACACACACACACACACACACACTCACTCACACCGCCATTATTGGCACTTGACACTTGGCCCCCAGGTCCCAGAATCCTCACCGTCACTGTGTAGCCTGGGAAGTGATGCAGGGTGACACACATGGAGAATCTTTTCCTGGAAATGGGTTTGGAGGCAAATTTATTATAAACAGTAAGCCCTTGTGTATGGGATTGAAAATAAACTCAGACAGTGATTAAGGTTACGTTATGTGTTGAAAGGCAAAAATCCACCATCTGTCACCTATCCACATGCCCTGACCTAAGCATTTGCCTCTGCCTAGAATCCCATTCCAGGAACTCAGACTAAGTGATCAGACGCTTCTTTATACAGAGTTCACTGACTTAGGAGTAGCTCCCATGGAATTTAAATTTATTTTTAAAAACACATATTTCTTTTTTTGCAAGGAAGGGAGCAATGCTGCGCTGGATTGTTACGTGATCTTTTATCTGTCAACTCATTTGTTGGCTGTAAGCTGTATGAATAAAAAACAAACAAACAAAAAACAAAACTAGAAGCTCTCTAACTTCGCTCCTCCATGCAGAAAAATTTGTGATTTTCTGTCATTGCTTTTTAATTCTGTACTAGATTTCTTGTCGAGCAAATAGTATTTCCGGACCAAAAATCTGTATATGTGAGTCAGGATGTTGTATCTTCCCTTCCCCATTGATGTGCATCTCAGTAGAAATGTTTCCTTCCTGTCTTCCTTTTTCATGTTGCATAGCTACAGTTCTAGAGTTAACTGTATAATTTCAAAAGGATACATTTCTGTCAACTCTAAGCAACTTAAAAGGACTCAGGGAAAAGTATTTTGGCACTTACTTAGGGAGAATTATTTTGCTCGTTGCAATAACATTTTAGAAATTAAACGTGTCTTTAGTCTTATGATTACATAAATTTTTACTTGGCAAAGAAGGATTGTTCTGGCATTGGGGGCCTAGAATTTAAGACATCATCTGTTTTACCTAAATTCTTTTTCTGTGAATCTACATTGTTGACAGGGACACAACTAGTGAAGTACTGGCTACAAGTACCTCATTGTCCAGTCCTCAAGCCTGTGGACAGTGTGAGGGTCCAGGGGCTCAATGTTCTTAAGTCATTTTAGGGGGTAGAGAGGACAGGGTGGAAAGTCACAGCTTCCCATTCAGTTGGCCCATGTTCAGCTATCAGTGAGGGTGCGCAGGACACACAGGCAAAGTGTGGCTCTTGCTTTCCCGCAGGAAGCTCCCCGAAATAGGAATACTTCAGGTATTAAATGAGTCTAAATGGCAGTTTAATGCTTTGAAAAAGAGAAACTTTACCCTAATATAGGTTCGCAACTTGTGGACTGTGGGTCCTGACAGGCTGCAGTTTTGTAAAGGGTGGAAAATTCACAAGTGGGCAAAATGGCCTGGTTGATGTCTCATACTGTTGTGTCCTAGATTATCAAGCACAGTGGCTAAGGCTCTAGAACCTGAAAGGTTCAAATCCTAGCTGTGCCTGTTTCTAGTTATGTGGCCCTGAACAAGTAATTTCACCTGTGAGTGCTTCAGTTTCTTCATCTGTACAGTGGGGGTGATAGCAAGAATACCACCTCAGAGGGCCATCATCTTAAATGAGTTAATATATGGAGACTAGTGTTGCTCACACAGTTAAGACTCAATAAATTTTAGCTATTATGACTATTCGGCTGCCGTCGTGATAAATTAAAAATATTTATATTTAAATGTGATTTCATTGCTGCTCTTTATCAATATATACAGTTTTAATGGATGAAAACCAAATGCAGAGTTATCATCATATAGGGGATCCTGATTTTCAGAAGGGAATGGAAGGAATAAAGCAGTGGGATGAGCTATCCTAAAATAGGAAAGAAAATAAAGATGGGAGGCAAGGTCAATTTCTCCCATTAAGCATAGTAGACAGAGAGTCTAGGGTCCATGATTCTTTTAGGAGCTTATAAAAATGTTTTAAATTCTTTTAAAATTAGAAGAAATGTTTTAATGTGTAATATTAATACATTCATCTTTATGCAGTGTATATAAATATAAAATATAATTTTTAAAAGTTTTATGGAAACAATGGCTAATGAAGGCAAAAATATTAGGGCCCATGGAAGTTACAATGCATCCCTGACTATAAGTGTGTGTGTTACATTTGTTCATGTGCTTTTCTGCGTCCCCTTCTGCATGTGGTGGTGTTAGAGCAAAGATAGTCTTTTATTTGCCATTATACACACAAAGCCCAATTTGCATCAACGCATGGTGCCTGGCACATAAAAAGCAACTGATACATATTTGATGAATGAAAGGGATGATGAGCATTTGGGGTCACATACAATAAGCTTGATGCCCTAGGATGATGGACATTGCTAAGTCTCCAAGCAGGTCAATCTCCAGACAGCCTAGAAGTACATTTGAAAGTTATGTTCTATGTTACTTGGATGAAAACTCAAAAGGATGGAAAAGTCACTGAGCAGGGCAAAAGAGAGAGTCATACTTTGTTTTCTTTGGATTTGACTTTAGAGTAGTCTTTACACGAAAGACTGAAAGTTTAGCTCCAGCTAAGGCCCAGCTACTGGGAAAGGAGCCCTCAGCAAAGGAGCCCGGAAGAGTGAGGCTCTCCGTAGCAGAAGGGGGAATGCAACTGCAAATACATGAAAATGCAAACAAGTAACATCCTCCCAACTGTCCTTTAGAGCTTTTCTGGGTCCTCCACTGTCTGAGGCGAAGGAAGAGAGAAAGGTACCCAGTAGGAGGGCAC
Source organism: Eonycteris spelaea (assembly GCA_003508835.1). Taxonomy (NCBI): domain Eukaryota; kingdom Metazoa; phylum Chordata; class Mammalia; order Chiroptera; family Pteropodidae; genus Eonycteris; species Eonycteris spelaea. Next base: position 14,615,617 of record PUFA01000011.1, on the reverse strand, counting down.
CACCTCCAGGAAGCCATGGTTATAATGGCTGAAAACCAAACTCAATTGGAGATAAGTCAAAATGCTGGGTTCTGCCAAGAGCTCCCTGTGAGATAGATCCACTTCCTGGGATGCCGAGGAAGGGGTTGGGAGGTTTCTATTCAGGAGAAGAGAGTTGGGGAGAAGCATGAAAGAGATTGAGGTAACCGTAGTCAATGGAAATAAGGAAAATATTGTCACTTTGGATTTTTAGATTAATCAGAAATCTCCTTTTGCACCAATTCTTGTATTCAAAAATATTTCAAATGCACTGTGTTCTCTTTACCATAAAATATTATACAGAAATCAAAATAAGTAACAATATGGATGATTCTTAGCAATAAAATATTTAGTGAAAAAAGTCCCCAATATTGCATACAGCATGATACTCTTTAGTGATTTTTAATATGGGAAACTTTAAACATATGCAAACATTTTTATAATATTAAAATTAAAATTTTTATGACTACGTTGATGCAATAAGACCTAATTTTCTTTTTAATAAGGAAACTCATGGCAATGAAAAAGTGCAGCACTTAGGGTGATAGTGCAGGTGGGGAAGGATTATATGTAGAGTAGTGTCAAGATCTGAGACTTGTTTTGGGTGGTCAGTTCTGGGTACTTAGTACCTTGTTGAATATAATCGATTAAAGAACTAGCTAAATCTATAAAAGGAGACCACGCAAGGACTAATATGAGAGTGCACAAACCAAGGATTCAAATTCATGCAGTTATGTGCACTAGAATCTTCTTTGGTGCCTTTTTTGGCCTGAATAAATAAAATCATCATTGTCTTTCTTTTCAACGGTGACTGGAGTACGTGGCAGGGCCGTGCGGTCCAGACTAGGACTTTGCATCTTGCTTGTTGAGGCCCTGGTTAGATAGCTGGCTTGCAGACTTGAACTCCGTGAGCATGTCCATGTCCTATTTTGCTTTAACCTACTTCACTTTGCCTCATTCCTGCTTGCAGTCTGGGACCCAGAACCAGCTTGGTAGAAGAGGCTGCAGAATGACTGTATCCTGTACAGGAGAGACACACCCGCTATAGCCAGGTGACTGCGGGGGCTTCAATAAGATGCCTGTGCAACAAATTTTATTCCTAGCAGGAGACGTTCCAGAGCAAGGAGGAAGCTGGGGATGAAGGAAGAAGTAAGAAAGAGAGGAGAAAGGTGAAACAGAAAGACAGAAAAAGAAAGAGGAGAGTATTTGTTCATAGCCATTTATGATTTATATTTTCTTAATCCAAAATAATTACAAATTAATTAACTCGAAAGACTGTGCCATTTCATCATGTGTTCTAACTTGGGTTTTGGATTTCAATACAATTGTGATAAGTTGAATTGCTTAATTTAAGAAACTATCATGAATTAAGCAAAGGGATGGGAGCAGAGCGCAGTGCGTTGAGACGCCCTATGTAACTCTGGCTCTGACCTGTTGAGCAGGTCATGTGAGATCTCTAGGTCTAGTTTCCACATCCGCAAAAACAAAGAGTTTGGACTAGAAAATGTCTAGGGTCCATTTCACATGGAACATTTAGAGATTTTAAGTGACCCAAACACACCAACAGTAGCACAGAAACCTGTATTTCACAGGGCTTAAAAGAACAGTAAATTTTGTCTGTGACTCCACAGATTAATGTTCAGTTTCTACACATGCAGTTGCTTAGGTCTTGAGTTCTCATGTAGTTCCATATTTTATGACTTCACACCTTGAAGGAAAGTGAGGGTGGTAAAATCTTCTCTACAAAAGCCTGTGTTAAATGGAGCAAAACTTGTCTTGAATAAGAAAGAGTTCTCTGAATGATAGCAGGCACTAAATCAGCCTCAGACTCTAGACACTGTATTCAGTAACACAAGTCACAGGTAGAAACGGCTCTGTGGTTTGGAGAACCACAGGATATAGAAAACCAGCCCCGAGATACATACACACACACGCGTGCGCACACACACACATACTCACACATATACACACACTCATAATTGAAGGAAGCATCTTTTTTCAGTCAGTGCATTCTTATTTGAGGCCGGGAATCATGGCTCTTCTACCTAGAGAGATGCAAAGGAAACACTGACAAGATATTAGGTGCCGATGCCAAGTCTCTTGGTGCCCAAGGGAAAGTGATGCTGACATAGGAGGAGCAGGCTCTGCCCTCTAGCACCTGGGGTAGTCATGGCGTGGAGAGGGGAGGAAACTGTGACTGGCATCAGGATTACCATATCAAAGGAAGTGAATAGAAAGCCCGGAGTCAAACCCAAATATAAATTGTACTTAAAATGTGATGAAAATCAAATCAATGAGGGAAAATATTTAATACGCAGTGCTGGGATAACTGTTTACTCATTTGAAAAATTTCAAGCTGATCTATTAGCTCACGTTGCACACTTAAATACATTCCAGATGGACTAAAAAATTAAATATAAAAGAAAAGTACCAATTAGGTAGAAGCAAATATATATCATTTTGTATTGAGAAGCCTTTTCCAAGGCAAAAACTATTGGGAAATAGGTAGATAGATTTGACAACATAAAATTTTTATAATTCTGTTTATCCTAAAGTATAACCAAAGTTAAAGGCACAGGATGAACTAGAAAATATACTTGCAAAAAATATGATAGATAAAAGATCAATATCTTTCTTATAGCAAGAGTTTTCCTTAGTCAATTCAGAAGAGATAAACCCCTCAAAAAAAAAAATTGCATAGGCAATAGGCAAGAAAGCACTATAGAAGAGCCTCAGGGATAATTAAAATATAAATAAAATGAATTAAAACAACAAGATACTATTTTGCTCATAAAGTCAAAGAGTTAAAAGACTAATAGTAACCTTGGTAATGGTGTGGTGAAATTTGCACTCTAATTAGGTTTACTCCTGGCTCTGACCTTAATGTAAAATCTTAGAAAGGCTATTTAAGCTCTCTGAGCCTCAGTTTTCTCATCTCTAAACTGGGCATCATAAGAGTCTCACTCACCAAGTTAGTGTGAGGATTACATGAGATAATTAATTTAAAAAGAACTTTGTAAATTCAAAGGCAATATACACACAGGTATAGACAAGTATAATTATTGGTCCTTTAAGCCAGTGCCTTAGAGAACAAATGTGAGATGAGGGAGTAGGTAGACTTGCTTCTTTGATTCCATCTTTAAGATATTGCACTACTCAAGTAAGTTCTTTGAACTTAAAAGAAGTGCATGGCATTGTAACTTCAGTAAGCTCTATGTGTTAGGGGTACTGACAAGGACTGAGGCACTTGGATATTGTTATAGGATTAGCAGATACGAAGAGGACCCTGAAGCTACCATTCATTGGGAGCAGCCATGACAAGAGGTGGTAATGGAAGCCACTTCTGATAACAGAAACTCCCCAGGGGAGTACCTATTGAGAGCGATCCTTGGGATGGTACTATGTTCAAGGCAAGGAACCACTAGGAGCAACTTCAGTGAGCCTGGCGGGATTACCTCAGTGCTACCACCGAGAATCACAGGTCAGAGATGGCACTGGGGAGATCCAAGGGGATCTGGTGGTTACACAAGGTGGGCGTCAGAACCAGACTTCCTGGGTTTACATCCTGACTCCACCAATCGTGTGACCTTTTGTGTAGTGGTTAAACAAGGTGGGCGTCAGAACCAGACTTCCTGGGTTCACATCCTGACTCTACCAATTGTGTGACCTTAAGGAAGGTGTCTGTGTATCGGTTTTCTCATTTGTTAAAAATGTGAAATAATTGCATCTAAGTCATATGGTTATTGTGTGAATTATATGAGTTAATACACATAAAGCGTTTAAAGATCTCTGGAATGTAATGAATGCCTAATTCATGTTAGGTATTATTATTGTTGCCGTGGTCATTAGAAATATAACTACTTACCTCTACCACAATCTTCTTTAAAAAGAGAATAGCTCCTCACTAGGAAACCTGGCATTATTGGAGGCTTAAAAATTCTAGTTAGGGTCTCTATTCAAGCACTAGAACTCCTCTAACTTTCCAAAGGAAAGAGGGTCTAAAGAGAATTTAACCAGAATAGTAGGTTATGCCCCTTGCTACATAGAGAAGTATTCATCCATCATTTTGGCTTCATCTCCTCTTTTCCATGAACAGAAAGGAAGTGAAAGTTTTCAGCACGTATTATGATAACTTACAGCATTCACAAAGGTGCAGCTCCCTCTCACACCCACCGGTGTGAACCTTCTCCGGCTCACAGCCTCAAATCCATGCTCCAAATAAGTGCCCCCAGTAAGAGGGCTGTTACTGTGCTCTGACAGGAGAAAGGACAAGTATAACTTTTTGCTCCTTGTATTCAACAGTAAATTCAAATATCTCACTATGAATATTTCCTAGAGAATATCCCATGATGTTTTGGAATTTCCAATATGGTGGGGTTTGATTAAAAAATGGCTGGGAGCAGATCAAACTTAGCAAATTACTCTGCCCTTCCCTTCTGGGTCAAAGCATGTTTTGTGCCATGGTGTTAATGGTGCTATAAGCAAAACATTTTCCCTATGTAATGTGGAAACAAAAAAGATTTGAGAAACTAATTTTTTAAATATAGCATTTTGGTGGCTGTGACCAGTGAGTGACATGTACAGAATGGGTCTGCAGGAATGTCTGATCCCCACTGCCCCAAGACTGGTGCCATTTACCAATTATAACTGCCATTCAGAAGAAAGCTCACTATGTGATGTCTCTCTTTAAGGCATATAATTAGAAAAGTCATTAATTATTCATGCATAAGAGAGTGTTTGTTTTGACCGATAGCTTTTTGTGTGGGAGAGATGCTCTGGGCCCTGACCCTGCTGTCAGACACATAAAGTACTATCACTTCTACTCTACAAATAAAATCACCAAGGTTTCAAGAAGTTAAGTGACTTGCCCAAAATCACCCAGCCAGATGATTATTAGTGGGAGAGAAAAATAATTGGAGAAAGGAATAAAAGAACTATTTTCCTTATATGCTATTCATGCTATCTTTTTCTTCAGAGAGAGAAAGGGCTACAGCCACCACAGACTATACTTCAAATAGTACTCCAACTCTAAACTCTAAAAGAGGCAGCCAGAGAGAAGGAAAGTAGCAAAGAAACCAAATGGACACTCAAAAAGGACAAAATCACATCCTAGATGGTGAACAGGCCGGACCCCCAAAAGATGACCATTCTCTCCATGTTGTCAGGGGTGAGTTGAAAGAAGAGAGTAATACCGAGAGGTGATAATGCAATCCAGCATTTTGACCTCTCTGAGGAGCAATTTGCCATTTCTGTCCTATTTAAACCCAGCTACTCCGTTGGAGCAAAAGTAATACTGTTTCTTCTGAGGTTTCTCGGGGGATGCTGAAAGGATCTTCTCCCTTTCCCTGTGTAGTAGAAAGAGCATCCTTTAGAGTAATATATGATACTGACCTGGCCAACTAACAGTGTGAAAACATATTTGCTCATCTATACAATGGGAATGACAACGATAGCAGCGCTTTTGGAGGGCTGTTGCAAGAACTAAATAAGAATATTTGTGAAGCAATCAGCCTAGTACCTAGCATGTGGTTCTTCCCTGACAAAGGCAAATTCCCTACTTTTTTTTTTGGAGGAAATAGAAATATGAGCAAAAACTGGTACCATACTCTGTCAGCCTTTTCCTTTTTCCTTCTTCTCTGCTTTGAGTTTAAAATAGAGAGCCTGGGCTTAGTAATTTCCACTGTTATTGCAGTTTTTTTTTCCTCTTTACCTCTTGAATTGTGAAATATCAGATCAACCAACAAAATAAAATTTTGATTCACCATCCTCTTGAGCCTGCACAAACCTAGGATCAGATAAGACAGTCTTACCCAACCACTGGTTACATAGCCTCAGTATCATATATTTATAAGGAATGGAACACTATTACTGTAGATTTATTATGGGCATTACATTATGTATTAGCAAGCCAGGAGTTCAAGTTATGGGGTTGATGTGACTAAGCCCAAAGTAAGGACAACGAGTAGCTTACTGAAAACACTCTAGAGCAGGAGTACATTTGGAGTGTCCCAGTCAATGTCAACACCTCTGAGGCAGCTGGGACTGGGGCAGCCCATTGATACTTAGAGAGTATATCATATTTCAGGAGGCACATTGCTTCCTCTGTAATATGACTTGAACACATCTAATTTTGGTTGTTTCAAATGAAGAGGGTCAACAAGTCAGCCTTTGAGGTGAGTCGTATAAGAAAACTTCATTTATATTATCAGAAGAAGGGGAGGAACAGGGCTAGATTAGTTAAAAGGCCAGCAACCACAGAGGAAAGGGAGCTATGCCCATTTTACAAAATTTTGGCTGGACCAGGGAGCTCAGAAGCAGGAGCTGTTTCAACGAGAGAGGGAAAACTCTTCAGAACATGACATTTATATTAATTGTATTTCTTAGTTGGAAACAACAAACTTTGACTGAGTTTCACTAAAAAAAAAATTCTTGAAGAGAGATTTAATCACTTCAGAAAAGCTTAGATGATGGAGAAGCAGGAATCTAAGGAGACTAGGACCAGAGCCAAAAACACACCACAGGAATTTTCTGGTGATATTGGCATTTTAGTTTCCTAAGGCTGGCATAACCTAGTTACCACAAACTGCGTGGCTTAACAGAAATTTATTATCTTGCAGTTCTGGATGCTAGAAGGCCAAGATCAGGGTGTCTTCAGGGTTGGTTCTTTCAGAGGGCTGTGACGGAAGGATCTCTTCCAGGCTCTCTAGGCTAGATGGTCATCTTTGTGTTCACATGGCATTCTCCCTGTGTATATTGTCTCCCTCTTCATATTGTCTTACTTCTATGCATATCTCTGTGTTTAAATTCCAGTTTTTTATAAAGACAGCAGCCGTATTGGATTAGTTCCCACCCTCATGACCTCACTGATTACCTCTGCAAAGGTCCTCCTATCTCCAAACAAGGTCACATGCCAAGATAATTGGGGTTAGGTATTCAACATGAGAGTTTTTTTGGGGGGACACATTCCAACCCATAACAGATAACCCTATTCGATACTAGTTTAGGATACTTCTGGTGTCGTTACCCCTGCTACCTTGGTCACTGAGAGGGAATGCCCCACTGACCCAGGTGGGGAATACCTGATTGGCTAGGCTTGGTCACCTGCACAAACCACTCCTACCAGTGAGAAGAAGGAAAGCCAGAATCTGGCCTTTTTCGTTTTTAGAGTGGGAGGCATGTTCTGCCTTCTACCAAGACTCATGCGGCAAAAATGCCCCAGTGTAGGAAAGAGGTTCAGTGGCTGAGCAGTTAAAAACCTGACAAGAAGCCACATTAGTACTTTTTAAACCAACCAGTATCTTAAGTAGGCAAATTGATCTTTGAAAAGAGGCTTAGACAACATTTAAATAGAGGTTCTAGAACAAGTCAGTTGAAGAAAGCACTCTAATGATTGATGACAAAACTCATAAACTGTAGTACAAGTCTCTCTCTCATTCACACTGAGAGAGGTGGGTTAATGTGGAGCCTTCCTGCTCAAAAATGGTTAAGTTTTGCCTTTGCAATTCCAATGGAAGACTCGAGCACCAAGTCCATGTGTCCCTTTTCCTCTCTGACTTTGTCACCACAATTGCCTGTGATGAGAAGTGGAGGCAGAACCTTCTTTGGATTACAAGAGAAGCAAAGCTAGACAAATGTTGCCAGAGCCATTGGTCAGAATCAGTGCTGAGTGATAGACATCCATGTCTGGAAGGTCCTTCTGGAGAATTATCTAGAGACAAGAGTGTCAGGGAGAAAATGCAGTCCCTATGTCTTGGGAATATGTGAGTTGAAAGGAAGTAGAGCCTAAGAATGAGTAGCTACTGTCATGAAAGTTCTTGGCTCCATACCTCTCAGTGCTGTCCGTTCTGTGGGTGATGCCTTCCCCAGCGCCATCTTGCCCACTCACAGTTTCATTATTTATTGAGCACCAACAGGGTACTAGACACTGTGCTAAGGACTTCAGATAAAAAGATGAAAAGACTTTATCTCTGTCCTCAGGGAGATCCTGGCATAGTGAGGGAGACTAATATACTCATAAAGAGCTACAAAGCAATATTTTTTAAGCACGTATTATTATGTAAAATTATGTACATTTTTATGTGTTTACTTATTCACTTTCTGTCCTCTTCCACTGCAATGCAATGGACTTTGTCACATTTACTTCTATGTGTGCAGTGAGCACCCCGGCACCTTGAGTCTAGGAAATAGTAGGGATTCAGTAAAATTTGTGAATAATTCCTATATTGGAAGCACATCAGAAAGAGTGCTCAAGTCTTCTGAGGAAAATCAGGGAAGGCTTCCCCAAGGATGAAGTGCCTTATTATCGTGATTCAGTTCATTGTATTGAGTTGATTGCATTATTGTCCATGTATCCGTGCCCTTTGGCAGTGGACTTGGCCCTGTGAAAAAAAAAGACCAATTGGGGATAGTGGCAGATTCTGTGCAAGCAGAAACTTGAAATGTGGCTTCCAATTTCCCTCTTGGAACCCTTCCACCACAAGAAATGCAAGTCTGCTGGAAAACGGGAGACCATTCAGAACAGATGTAAGTTATTTCAGCTGGAAGCCATCCTAAGCCACCTAGCCCAGCTGAGTGGACAGCTGATGGCAGATACATGCATGAGTCCAGGCCTGATCAGCAAAGTGGCCCAGATGATCCATAGAGAAATGAGAAATAATAAATGGCTGTTTTAAGACAATAAGCTTTGAGGTGGTGGTTTATTATATAGTGTTATTGTGGCAGTAGATAACCGAAACACATCTCAGTAACCACCTGTGAAATAGTAATTTTTATTGCCCTTAAAAACTAAGAAAGTTGAGGCTCAGAAACAAATAAAATAGGAGAAAAATGGAATTTCACCTAAGTCTTTAAACTTCAAATCAAGTCCTCCTTTCTTTATACCATAGCTACCTTTATTTTTATAAACATGACTCTGATCTATCATGGGGGCCTATGAGTTAATTATGTAAAAGGAGGGAGGAAGGGAGCAAAAGAGAGAAGAAGGGAAAGGAGGAATGAAGGGAGGAATATGTTTGATCCCTTAGGCAATGCTTGCTCTGTTAATTTAGCCATATAGGTGGTGCTTAAGGAATTCTAAGTGATGTTTAATATCAACTACAGGCTAATTTAAGAGATGGGTTAAAGAGGGTTTTTTTTTTAAGGATGAAAAAGAAAAAGAGGGGTAGGCAAGAAAGGACAGGGAAAAGGATGTATATATTTCTGTGAAATAGTTGAAATCGTTCATCCTCCTTTTGACTGGATAGTAAGGGAAGAACTCTCTGAAGAGGTGGCAATATGAGATTTTAATGACAGGAAAGGACCAGATACATGAGGATCAGGGAGAACAACATTGCAAGGCAGGGGAACAGCTGTGGCAAAGAACCTAAGGCTAAAACAGGCTTGGCAAGTTCAAAAACTCAAAGGGGGCCTGGTTAGCTTGAGTGAAGTGGGGGCAGATTTTATTATAGCTGACATCTGACCGATGGTTTGAAAAGATGACTCTAGAGAATGGGTTGTGGGGACAATAGATTATAGGCAGGCAAACATGGAAGCAGGGAGACCAGGAAAGGGTTACTGTGGTCCCTGTGAGGGATGATGGTTGCTGGACTGTGGCAGTGGTAGTAAAGACTGTGAAAAGTGGATTTTTCTTGCAAGTAGAGTCAGCCAGAAGTGCCGGTGGACTGAATATCAGGGAAAGACAGGGATAGTGACTCCCAAGTTTTTGGCTTGAACAAGTGGATGACTAGTGGTGCCAGTTGCTGCAATAGAAACAACAGGAAGAAAAGGGTTAGTTTTGTTTTCTCAGAGTAGGGGATCCATAGGAAAAGGAGTATGAAGGGAGAATGGGAATGGCAGGTTAAAAACACAGTGCCTACAGTGGGGCCACAGGGTAACCTCCTTTGAAGTGTCACTCTGAAGCATTAGTCCTCAGGCTGCGGCTCTGATCTAATATTTTAATGTGTGCGAATGACCAGGAGAGGTTAGATTGTTGTGGAATAAAAACAAACAATTAAAAAAAATTAAAATAGAACCACAGCACCACTGAAGAACAGCTTGTTGGTAAACAGCAACAGCCCAAGGCAGAGTATGCTGTTTGTTTTTCCACAGCACAAGTGTGAGGCCAGCCCTATTCAGTGGTGAGGTTTCGATAACCACCTCCCTTTCTATATATCCCCTTTCTACCACAATGGAAAAAAGAGACCTTTGGGTCTGTTTTCTAATATAGCTCACACTTTTATAGCACTTCGGATGATTACTGACAGCAGCTCAGTGAGGTGAGCAGGAGATACCATTATGGCCAATTTTTAAATCAGGAATCCAAGGCAGAAGCAAGGCCACATGGCTAATAAGTGGTAGAGCTGGGATCTTCCAACACCTTGGTCAGTGTGCTTTCAGGCCCAAGGCTGCCTCTCCCTCCTATGGCTGACTCAGTATGGCTGACAGCCAGCCCTCTATAGTTCCCACATCTGTTCTTCTGGTGCTCTTCTCTCCCCATTTTTCTCCCTACCCAACATGGATTCCATGGTTCATCTTTTCAATCATGCTCTTGTATACTAAGTAAAACCCTATGAGAACACATCCCGTGGTGATACAAAGTCAATATACATCCTCCACCCAGCTCCCATTCTCATTTCACTAGGCTTAACAGGGCTCTCCATTTTATACAGTTGAATTTCTGGATCCCATGTATTATTTACTGTGTTCTTCCATCACATTGGCTGACCAGTTGTCCATCTCCTCACATTCAGTACTTAGGCTGCTGGGAGCTGCTGGAGGAAATCACCAGTTAGTCATACTAAGGCAAGTTCAGGCTCTGCTGGGCCACAGGCACTGCTCTGAGATCCCATTCTGCCTCTAGTTTGTTTTCCTGCACCCCGTTTCAAGACTTTCTACTCTCTTCAAACCTCAGATCCTTCCTCAGTTAAAGGAGATGACTTCCTACTTCACAGAGACTAAAGAAGCCTTCAGCTTCCGGCCATGGGATCTGCACATGTCCCTGCATCCATATTCATTTCCCTTCCAATTAGAGGGAAGCAGGTGGCCCTTCTCTATTCTAAGGCCTCTCCATCCACTGTGCTCTGGATCCCGTCTTCTGTATCAATAAGTTCAAGTTTCTTTATAAAAAATGAGACAAAACAAAAGAACCTTCCTTAGACCCCCATTCCTACTGTAGCCATTATTTTGTCAGTCTCAGTTCACAGCAAACTTCTCATCTTTGCCATCTTTTTAATTCTTGTTCACTCTCCAACCTCCTACCAAACCTGGCTTCCTTCTCTATCACTCTATCTAAACTTGAACCACTGACTAAGCTCAGCAGCGATCTCCATGTCACTATATTCAGTACATCCTTTCTCATCTGATCTTATCTCTCAGAGGTATGACACATAGGTAGATGTTCCATATGCACCTTCAGGAAACATTCTGGACTTTCATGGCACTGTTCCCACTAGGTTTCCTTTTAACTGGTTGTCCAGATCTTCTTTTGCTCTCTGCTCTGCAGCCTCCTCCTCTTCTTCTACTCAGCTAATATCTACACTTCTCATTTGACATACACCCCAAAGGATCTCATCCGTATCCTGCACATGGATAACTCTCAAACCTTGAACTGCTGCCAAGAACTTTCTACTGAGCTTCAGACCCCTGCATCCATCTGCCTACTTAACATCTGCATGTATAAGCTTAATAGGCTTCAAAAAGAACATGTGCTAACTGGAACCTATGATCTTTCCCCCAAACACTTTACTCCCTCCTGCCATCCACTCAGTTGTGCCTCTAAAAATCCTAGTTGTTACCTGTAATAAGTACTGCCATTTTTGCCTGCCTAGCATCCATTCACCATTGTACTAGTAATAGCTCCTCAGATTTTCTTCTCTACCCTCAGTCTATTTGCTCCAGGTGGGACAGAGTCTATCCTTTATCTTTAGGGGTGAACATGTTACCAAGCTAATGAGGCTCAGTTCTAGGATATTTATTGAGAAGTTCTCTTCTGCTGGAGTTGCTCCCCTGTGAGGATTGAACTTGGAGCTGCCAGCTATTACCTTACCACCGTGGGGAGAGAGGGGGAAGCCAAAGTACCAGATGAAGAATTGGAAAGAAACTTACTCCTAAAGACATCATCTGAACTCCTAGATCCAGCCATGTCTGAAACATCTGATCTACTCCCAGGACTTTTCCTGCACTTGACTCAATCAGTTTCCCCTGGGCTTAAGCCAGTTTGAATTGAGTTGCAATTACTTGTACAGAAATAGCCCTATTACCTTTAGTGCTTCCCCTTCCTCACCTCTCCCCATCCAGTCAGCCCCCACGTCTTTTTCAAACCAGTTCCTAATTAGCTAAATATCTTTAAAATCACTCTACTTTAGTCTACTCCAGCCATTACTGTAGGATCATTATCTCTCAGCTGGACAGTCACAGTGGCATTCTAACTGGTTCCTTGTACTCACTCTTGCCCCTTCAGTATACTCTCTACACAATGGTCAGCGCGATCTTAGTAAAACCTAAATCTGATTATGTGTCTTTTCTACTTAGAGTTCTTCATTGCTCCCCCTTGCCCATATAATTAAATCCAAAAGTTAGTTACATTGCCTCTAAATGATCCAGCCCCTTCCTAACTTTCCAGCTTTATCTCATTCCATTTTCCCTCTTATTTTCTTTATCCCAGTGATGCTAAATACCACTCCTAAATTTTAGTACCTTTGCAGATACTGTTCCCACTGCCTGGGACAGTTTTCCTCTGATCTCCCCTTAAGTAACTATAATTTAAATGTTATTCCTCAGAAAAAGGCTTCCCTAATATACTAAACCAGGCCTCTTTCTTCCCTCAGCCATCTCTCATGCCTTGAAACCTTGTATTCTATGCTTTGCCTTCCCAGCATTTGTATTTGTCATCCTTTAATTAAACATTTAATGTTAATGATTAACTTAAGATCAAACTCCTCTGCTAGACTAAGCTCCATGAGGATAGAGACCGTGCCTATTTTGTTCACACTATAGTTTATCACAGAGTTTTACATAGTTTTGGCTGATTTTCCTTTGTTTTGGGGCTAGGTGTGGGGAGAAGAAGAAATTTTAAAAAAATAGAGATGTTTGATCAGGTTTACAGATTTCATTTTAAACTAAAAACTTTACATTTAAGCAGTTGACCATCTGTTATACCATTAAGGCAGTATTTCTTGCAGGTGAAGATAAAGCAGAAAGTTGGGCAATTTTCTAAAAATATGGTTTATGTAAAGAATTAAATCTGACAAAAAAAAAAGAGAAGAAAACCACACAAAACCTCAACCTGCCGTGTTTTCTTCAATGAGTTTCATGAAAAGAAAAAAAGAGAGAGCAAGTGAGAGAGAGAGAGAGAGAGAGAGAGAGAAGAGAGAGAGAGAGAGAGAAAAGCTTACTAAATTATTGCAAGGGACATAATAACTAGGTGCAATGCAGGGTCCTAGGTTTGAATTTTGTTTGGATAAACTATAAAGGACATTTTGGGGATAAGAAAGGAAATTTTAATACAGACCAGGTTTTAGATAAGATGAATATTTATTGGCAAGGAAAGATAGAGATCATTAACTAAAGAAAGCAGGTTAAAAACAGCATATGATTTCATTTTGGTAAAAATACGTATACATATATTTATGTATGCATAGAAAAAACTTTCAGGACACACACAGGTGTGTTAACATTGGTGATCTATGAGTGGTAGGAACATGGTGCCATCATTTTCTTATTTTTCTTTAAATTTATAACTTTCTACAAGGCACAAATGCTGCTTTTGTAATGATAAAAAACGAAAACATAAGTTAATCTGAAAACATCTTTAAGAAGGTTTAAACAGACTCAGATTTTTACCAAAAGCTACCTAAGTCATTTTTCTACGTCTTTCACCTTGGAAATGAATAGTGTGTCCCAACTTCTGAGTAGATCTCGGTGGGAAAGAATACAGTTTTTCACAGTCCTTGAACTGAAAGTGAATCAATCAGCTATTGAGAATGCATACACTTTCTGCTGGCAATGTCACTAAACAACCTCCCCATCAGTAGCAGGAAAGGTCATAAGAAAGTAACCTTATGAGGTACTCACATAATTGCCAAGCAACGTCGAAGCAGTCATTCCCTGCTCTAATGGAAAAATCCACAGTTCATCAACTCTTAAAGGTAGTAAGAACATAGAAAGTTTAGAAAATGCTGAGTTCCAATGCTGTATGACAAGCGGAGGTCAGAGTGTTTTGAAGACAACTGTAAAAGTCTGGAAAGGTCACTACTGGATACTATTGAACTGAATATCAGGAGACTTGTATTCAAGGCCCAGTCTTAATCCAAAGGAAATGGAAAAGTTTATAGCCATGGTAGTCCTTATATTTCCTATCTGTAAAATAAAGTCTAGACAAAATCTAAAATTAATTGCTTCACAACCATGGCTCACTGTATATTGAAATATTATGTTGGATGCTAAACCACAATATTAATTATATCAAAAGAATTTTGCTAACATCCCCTTGAATTCTCACACTGTAGAGCAAGATGCCTGTAGAGGGCACTAGTCTGTTAATAACATCTACTTTTTGAATCAGTTTGACTCAAGAGCAGGAAGGGACCTTATGGATTGCATATCCAATCCCAGGCCCAGAGAAATCAGGTGACTTGTTCAGAATCACCAAACTAGCATTGGGTAGAGCTGAGGTAAAGAATTCTGGTTGACATTTGAAAAAGAATCTAAAAATCAAATTGCATTTAGTTTTCTATTTACTGAATCACCATAAAAAGAAAAACAAAAAGGACACTGTAGGAAAACCTACTCCTTAAAGCACTTTTCTTGAAGATATTTCATTCCAATGTCACTCAGCATTCAGTGTTATCCGGTGAAATACCCTTAGCTTATTACAACTTTGTTGATAAATTTTGTCTAAATACTTCTTTGCCAAGTGTATATGGCCCTCAAAATGTAATATGGGCAGGATGGTGTGTCGGGTTTCTTCCCCCTCCCAATCCCATCAAAAGCAGTTAAGCATCAACCAATGGACTGGATCTACTTCACTCATTTGTTAAAAAATCAGGCAAACATCTGGACTGGCACTGTGGTTCCCTGAGGTTGGTGTTCAGTTATTTCAGTCATCCTATGGTCAGATTAGAGCTATCAGTTTGCAAGATTGTCTATTCCTTGCCAATATTCCAGAAAACAGTTCATCTAGTCAAATATTGTGCATGGACCCAGGCTCTGTAAAACCACAACTAGGATGCATTTGACATATTATCTTTGTTTTTTTTTCTGTTTGTTGTTGTTTTGAGAAATAGCTATATGGTGGCATCATACTGTAATAGAAGAATCATCAGTTTTGGAGCCCAAAAGATGTAGGTTTAAAGCCTGCTGCCACTCCTGTATCAGCAGATCTCTTCGTGAAGTTACTTTGACTGTATCAGATTTCTCATGACAATATTTACCCTATAGAGTGAGAATTAAATGAGAAAACTATATGAAGTGCCTAAATCAGTCCCTGATATAGTACAAGTAAGTCTCCCACTTGTGCAATATGGCCTGTTTTCAGAATTAGGAAAATACAAAGAGTAGAATTCTACAATGTAATGGACTCAAGGTCATGGCTATTAAAACAAGGTATTGTGTTTAAAATGTTTCAGGAAAAGAGATTGGATGAACATTCCAGTAGATGAGTTTCAGAAAAGTAACATTTATCTCAAGCGAGTGCCATGGTGCTCTGATTGTTCACCAACTTTCACAGCAGTGACATTAACTAAACTAAAGCCTTAGTCACTGCCCACATTTTAGTGGCAATTGAAGACCATGTTCCATTGATTATGATTGGAGGAGCCTAAAACAGTTAGACACCTCACCCCATAATATTTCTAGGATGCAGAGAGAGCACTTCAGTTTCTTTTAAACCCAGTCTTTTTTTAGAGCTGGTGGAAAAGACAATGAGGGAGTTCCCCAAAAGCATGTTGTTTCGAGCATAGGTGCACTGTTGCTATGTTTCACAGTTTTGCATAGTTGGTTCACACCCATTGAGTACATGTTACGTTCAGAGCACTAGACATGTATTATTTCATTTGAACTCCACCACAGCCTGGTGGGGAGATACTATTATAAGAATCAGTGTGTTGATGGAGAAACTGATATTTGACAAGAGTGTGTGCTGGCCCAGATCACACAGTGTTGTAAAGCAAGGATGAAAACCTGACAGGCCATGCTGTTCACTTCTGCCTCATTGGTCTTTTACATATTGGCTTTTCTGAATGTGGTAATAGTGGGTAGAAAGGCAGCTAGCAATCTGAGGGGGCAGAATACAAGGAACTTAAGAAATCCACTGAGAACTGAAATGATTTACATCCACACAGCCTACATTAACTATTTGGGGTCATTATCATCTGGAAGAGTAACTTTACTCTTCCAGAAAGCTATTTCCCAGAAAGATAACAGTTATAATAATGTTATCATTCATTCCCAAACTCATCAACAGAAAACATCAAAGGGCACTTTTATATCGATATGAACATTTTCAAATCCTTCACTTCAAAATCTTCACCTTGCTGTGTCCACCAATCCTAAAGGTTATGATCCTCATCTGACCCTAACCAGAACTTCCTCATCCTGGCCCTGAAAGACACACACTGAGGAAAAAACAAAAACAAAAACAAAAACAAAAAAACCCACAGCCTTCAAAATCTCAATAGTATTCTCAACCTTGCCCTCCCCACTCTGAGCCTCTACTAAGACTGTTGAGATAGTGTTCTCTTGTACCTATAAGGTGTTGGTTCTCATCTGGGGCTGATGTGGCCTCCAGGGGACATTGGTTGATGTCTGGAGACATTTTTTTATTGTCATGATGGGGGTGCTGTTCGTATATAGAGGGTCTGGGTCAAGATTGCTGCTAAACATCCTGCAACGTACAGGAAAATCTCCTTCCCCCAATAGGGTATTATCCAGTACCAATAGGTTATTTTGATAATACTTCGGGAAGCCAGCATTTGAACCACTAATTAGCAATGTGTAAATTAGTTCTATAAAGAAATTTCACATCCTTTTTCTCTGTTGCTATTGATGTCTGGTGTCCCTGAAGGTTAGTGAGCCCCAAATCTAGAGCACCCATTAATGCTTAAGAAATTTTCATCCTGGGAGTCTATACTGCAGACATATACCTGCCTTTCTTTTCTTTTCTTTTCTTTTTTTTCCATCTTCTAAGAAAAGATTACATGGTGGTTCATTTATCTTTACTTTCTACACTTTGTATTCTGTATGAGCTGTATGAATTGATGGACTTGAGACCACTATTTTTTCGATGTCCCTAATTATCTTCATAACTACAGAGTTCCTAAGGTTGTGAAGATGGCTTTAATGAACAGGAAGCATGTTCTTCTTGCAGCCAACTAGCACTAATTCAAAGTAATAGGAATGTGGAATACTGCCTTTTGAAATTAGCATTTTGAATTTCACCTTCTCTTCTAGATATTCCTTGGAAGTAAGTGTTTGGGGTCATAAGACCAATTTGTGGCCTGAAAATATAAACAGTCAACTTTTCCTGCTTGTGGTGGGTCAGAGGCAGAAGCAAAAACTATATATAAACAGTTAAAAGAAATTGATATTACTTAAGTCTTGAAATATTTTGCAATGATTTTCTGAAGGCAAGTAATGGGTTTTGAATCTTGGAGACCTAAGTTAAATACCAGCCTTCACTGTGGCACGGAAGCCAGGGCTTGCATTGTTGGAATGAGGCCCAGGATGATCTCAGCCTGTGCAGAGATGACATCGATAACCCACACTGCCTTTCTATTAAGCAGCAATGTCTCTGTCACCAGGAGCTTCATTGAACCCGCTCGAAGCCCTTAAGCCCATCACAGAAATATCGCCTGTCTCAAAACTTGCCTGGTGAAGGACCCAGGAGGCTTTTCCTTTTTAAAGATTCTGTGATAGATGTTTTGGGTCTTGTGGGGACACACTCAGACCCCAGCGCTGGAACAATGATAATCTCAAAGACAAAACATTTTAGCTAATGCAAACAAAGAAAGAAATTTTATCTAAATTGCTCTTATCTGACTGCAGCAGTGCCTCCAGAAAATACAACTGCCCTTAATCCCCCTTCTGGAGAGTTTCCTGCAAATCCAGCTGCCAGTGAGGCAGATTGCCCCTGTCTTTTGGTACCAAAAAGCCCGATAGAACCTTCCATACCTTCCCATTGAAGCCCTAACCACTACCACAATTTTGGTACAGGAACTTTTTATCTTTGGCTATGTAGTGAGTTCCTCATCACTTCTAGACTTCCATCTGGAGGCATAAATAATTCTTGTCTTTTAATCTATTAATCTATTGTTGTTTGATTTGCAAGCCAATTAATATTCCCCCTTAACAAGTCCCTGAAGCCCTTTTCCTTAGCATACCCCAGCTTTTAAAAAATAACTTTTCACTCCACTAGACAGTCACCTGAAACTGAACTGCAGCCTCTATGTATTACATACACATCTGGGCAAAGAAAATATCTTAAAGGTTTCTTTTACAAATATTGATAAAAGGCTTAGCCCGTACATTGAACAAATAACAACTTGTTCCACCAGCCAGAAATACAATTTGAATAAAAAGTGGGGCAAAGATGAAAACTAACTCTTACATAAACTAGTGAGTTTTGTATTACTATGAAAGCTGTAAGGTCTCTGGGTCTGGGTGTATGCTTGTGTATGTCTGTGTATGCATGTTATGTATTGTGGTATTTTTTTACCTCTAGATAGTATCGCCAAATTAATGTATTAGATTACTTAAAAGAGCTCTATCATAATTAGCTTAGAGAAAAATAAATGCTCATGTAAATTAAATATTTCTAAAACTCAGAATATAGGGACTATTCCAAATGTTTTTCAGTCTCACATGACTTGGATAAATCTTTGGTAAATAAAACTAGTTTAATATCGTTGGCTTAATAAAAACAACTGTGTCTTCTTAGTTAACATCATTGTGATGCAAGCATATATTTTTAGATCATTTTATTAATCAAATAAGCTAATATCGTATCACTCAATGCCTTAGTTTATAAAACTTATAGATTTCATTTTAATCAAATCGAACCATTGCTCTTACAAACTTTATTTCAATAATTGTGTTTTATAATATGTCTGCTTAGAAGTAGTTTCTAAAATATTTTTGGTAGCTTGAAACCTTAGAGTTAAATGATAGATGTCCATTGAATATCTAGATCATTTCTAAATAAAATACTGAAACATTAATTACTGAACATAGCTTTAAATTTATCTACTTTTGGCTTCTTATAGATATGGAAAGACTATAGATATTTGGATCTATTAATAAACATGCTTTTTGTCACATCGAGAAATTATACTATGAGGAAACATGTTTCTAGAATTGTGAGGTGATATATTAATAAATTTGCTCATCTATAGAATGCTGGTATTGACAGTTCACAATTGTCTACTTCCTAGTTTTCTCTAGAAAATAAACGTTACTAAGTGTTAAAAATTATAATATATGTAAATGAAACTTCAAGAAATAATAAAAGTGAAGGAAAAAACTCTGAGTTCAAAGTATTCAAGGCATGTAGGAATTGTTTTTGTTATGGAAAAGAAAGAGTAATTCTGTCCTAAAGTACTTGTTTAAAGATCATGCCAGAATGAAAAGGAGAAAAGTGAGGGACAGAGACATGAATGGATATAGAAAGTTGTAAAGGGTGGGGGATTACGCCGAGAAAATCTTATGTGCTCAAGCCAGCTAAAACTGAATGGATTTATTATAGGTTGTAAAATAAGCTTCTACATCAGTAGTACACTAATGTAAAATATTTAATATCAAAAGTTCTCTCTCTTAAAAAGACAAAGTTTCTTGATCTGAAAATTAAAAGTCTTTTTTTAATCTTTTAAGTAATCCACCTAGGAAACAAAGATTCTGTGTCTTATTGGAATAATTTCTAGTGTTTCATTGTGTCTTTGATTAAGAAGACCAAGTCTTTCATTATATTATTAAGAAACTGACCTGTGATACTATTTAATCAAGTGTTCAGACCTTTGACAACTTCTCAAAATCAAATTCTAAATGAAGTCTTCTTGACCTCAGACTAACTTTCAGGCTTTCTAGAGCATCCTTAGAAAATTTCAAAGGATTTTGCAATTTGTCCTTATAAAAAGAGAGATGTTAAACTAGTTAGGTTTATGTCTATGTTAAGTTGGAAATTACTATCATGTAAGAGACACTTAACATTTCCTAGGTTATATTTTTATGGCTAAATTATTAATATAAGTACTTCAGAAATTCTATGATAATTCCTAGAAATTTGTCAATGCCCTCACTGTCCTTGATATGTCCTGATATATAGTGTTATCAGTCTAATTCTAGTTATTATCTTAAAATGTTATATGTTACAGAAACAACCAAATGTGTCAATGGCATTATTTATTTATTTTTTACAATGAACTTATCAAATTTTAACCATGGCTATTTTAAGTTTTTTGTCATTAACAGATAGTTAGTGTTTGGCTCTGATGCTTTCTTGAAAGCTCTTACAATCAGACCAGAATACTTTGTCTTCAACAAAAAGGATGTCATAAAGAACTTTAGAAAAGTCTATGACAGGCACTCTGGGGTACAGGCTTACAACACTGCTGAAAAAAACTTTGAGATCAGACCACTGAATTTAGTAAAAACTTTCCAAAATCTAGTTCATAAAACAGCTAACCCAAGATCAAGCAGAACGAGAATTAATTACCTAGGTCGGAATGAGTTGAGGAATGAGTATCATTTTAATAGGTTTTTTGTTTGTTTGAAACGTTGGTTTCTTTTTCTTGATAAAAGGAACCCCTTTCTCCTTCCTCTTTATAACTTATAATAATTTCGTAGAGTATGTCTTTGTAAACAGAAATGAAGCATTTATCTTTTTCTCCCTACCTGATCTCTCTAGATTTCAAAAGCTTGTACTGAATATCCTTATTTTCATTGCTATAGAGTTGTTTTTATAAGTTTAATAAAAAATCTGTTCTCTTCGTAACAGGACATAATTGAGAAAACTGGTTAAATCACCAAGGCTTTGACCGGAATGTCATATTTGAATGACGTGTGTAGAATCAGATATGACTAGTCAGGTTTAAGGAATTAAGATTGACTTTATGGAGCTAATGTTTACAAAGCCCGCTTGAAAAAACTGGGGGGATACCTGGCTTACAGGTCCCCCAGCCTTGTAGGTGGTATGGAAGGCCACTTTCTGGCCTGCCCAGGAACTTTAGAATTTTGGGGGGACCTCAGGAAAGGGGAATTCACCCAACTATAGTATAGGTACTGCACATGAAGTCCAATAAGTTCTTGGCTTAGTTTAAAGGCACTGAGAGGCATTTAAAAGTTCAATCTGAGATGCCTTATAATCTTAAAAAAGCAAACTTAAAAAAGCCTTTGTGGTCATTTACCAGTCTTGCTGCATTTATGTAAATGATCAGGTAAAATTTAATGAGACTAGACTTATTTGGTAAACAAGGGTAATCATGTTTTGTTTGTCTTCGATCAAAGTGGGAGTAATCATAGAGAAAAATTTTATATTTTAGTGGAAAATAATAACCCACCCTTGTGCTCTGTCAGATTTGAGTCCTATTCATTGTCTTTGAGCTATTTTCACCTCTTTGTAAATTATACCCTGCTGTCTTACACATTTTGTTGATACTTAACATTTCCAATTTTTCACTACTTTCCTGATTTGGCATCGCTGAGAACTAAAGCTGCTTTTTCTGCTGCAGCCCTATAAGCTGAAGTTGGACAACGCGATATAACTTTAAAAAATTTATCATCACAACAGTGTGGGCCAGCCACTCTGAAAGTTCATCAGGACACCTACATCTTCCATGCTTGCATTAGGAAATAGCCATGACTGTCATATTACCTCTATCATCCTCCCTAAAGATACTTCAAACCCAGTGTATAGAAATCTTCTTGACTGGCTGCTCCCTGGACTCAAACCAGGTTTATAGTCTGCTCCAACCATTAATCTTTGTTTTCTCTCCCTTTGCATATGTCTTTTCTTACAATTTCTAATCCAGGTCTCTCTCCACAGCTGCAACCTAGCTTTTTTTTTCTTTTTGGTGTGTGGGGTGGGGACTTTTAGGGAAGTTTCAGATGGGGGAAATATAGGGCTACTCAGACTCCAGAACTGATTTTAAAGTAAAAACATTTGAGCTTAAGAAGGTACAGAAAAAAAAATCTTATCTCAATTCCCCCTCATCTGACTCAAGCAGAACTTCCAGAATATACAGCTGCCATTGTCACCACCCTCACCCCACCATGTGAGTTTACTGTGACTTCAGCTGCCATGGAGACAGACTTGTCTATTCCCGTTAGCATCAAAGAGCCCTACAGAACCTTTCATACCTTCCCACCGAAACCCTAACCTCTTCCCCTTTTCTTCATTTGATATATAAACCTTTTTATTCCTGGCTGTTGAGTGAGTTACCCATCACCAAGAGGTGTGTAGGTATAAATACACCTTGCCTTTTCTCCTGTTAATTTATCTATTGCCAATTAATTTGCAGGCCCCCAACCACTGGACTCAAGTTGGAAAAAGAAAAGTTTCCTAGCCAACAGTCTCCTTCCTGCTGATTGCAATGGACTCCCTGATGAAAGCAGCATTCACTGCCATGACTACAGAATTTCTATTCCTGTATGTATATGTGCATATGGGCATGTGTATATTTACAGAGCTGGCAGCTCAGCAGGTCGTGACTGAACGTCCTTAGGAATTTCCTTGGAGAATCAAAGCTTATTAAAGTAGAAACACTTCCCAGAAGATCAGAAATCTATCTTGAAACCAAGCTCATTCCCCTGCTTGTTGCATCATCAGGCCAGGCAGCTTAAAATAAATCATCTATTAAAAGTGAGCCAATTACCAAACTCACCTTCCAGCACTAGTTTTGGGAAACGGGCTGGGTGGACTCCTTCAGTGGTAACTTGACCATGCTCTTTCTGATGACATCATCTTGGAATGATGATAAACTTCTTTGGCATATGCTTTAGGGAGAAGACAGTTGTCTTAAATTAACGGCAGTTTTTAATAAGAGGCAGTTTTGAGCTTCGGTGGCTAGCGGACTTAGGTTCAACTCCCAACTCGGCCCTCCGTTAGTTTTGCAAACTTAAGCAATCTTTTAGCTTCTTTGAGGCTGCCTCCGTTTTCTTATTTGCTGAAGATAATAACCAAGATCATTCCATATGTTTCCCAAGGGGAAACAACACTTGACTTGAAAGATTTGGGGAGAGGATAAATGAGATAAATGTACATGCAAGTGCTTATTTTTTTCCTGGCTTCTTAATGGTGCTTTCAAAACCACTTGGGACATAGGATCAGTACTCTGTAGGCAGCAATGACACAGCTCTTCTCTACATTATAACATATACTCTATTCCATTTACTTCATTTTATTTTCCTATTTTCCTGCTCTCTTATTTTTGTAAAAAGATCACAAATGCTTCATATGGACAGAAAACACTCAATTTTTCCTGTGAAAACCAAATCCAAATTTAAATTTTTTTTTGTCATTTCTAAATAATACAATGACAACAACTTTTCTGTTTAATTTCTTGAAGGTTTTCTAGATTTCCCTCTAGCTTGGGTGTGGTGGGAAGAAGCTGATACAGAGTCTGCATCCCCTTCTCTGTCCTTTTCTTGCATATATAAATCTTATTATAGCTGGCTCTACTCACCATGACCTGAGCCACCCTGAGTCTGGACTGACTGTATTGAGCAATAAGCAGGCCAAGATCTTTCTGGTCAGGGCTTGGCAAAATGAATGGAGGATGATGCCAACATTGTTGCCAAATGGATGGCTCATATTTTCCATTCTTTGTCTTTTGTGGATTGGTAGTCATGTGCTTCCCATGGTGCCCAATTGTGCAACAGATGCCAGAGGCACTGAGCCAGAGCAAGGGCCTAAGATGATGTTAGGCCTTCCTGATCTGATGATCATGGGCCTAAGTTAGCCTAGCAGATATGTGTTCCCCCTGGACAATGAGCTATGGCAGGGTGGACCAAGCCTTGGTTGAGTAGATAAAATCAGAAACAAAGGCTGAGAGTGGCCCTAGGATTGGCAAGATAGGGTGGCTTATAAGGGGAAACTTGGGCTATTGCTGATTGTAGAGGTAGGGTATGGTCATCAGGTTAGGTTCAGAATGAAGGACGTTGAGGAGTCAGGTAAAGCCATAGCTCAGACATAGTTGAAGATAATAACCAAGATCATGCCAGATGCTTCTTAAGGGGCATGTGGTACTGATGGGAGCTTCCACTTATCAAAATCTGGCTTAGAATTTATCTCGGCAGCTCCACTATAGGGCAATTAATCTGTTTCTCTAAGACCCAGCCCATGGTGGGTTAGGACAGTAAAAGGAGGGTTCTGGTTCAATTGGAACAAAAGCTGAATATTCTTTGGACCAGGGCCACTGAATCTTTCTAGATAAGCAGTGCTGTCTCCTGAGTTGAAATCTGAGGCAAAGACTAGGATTTTCTTTGTCTATTCACAGGGCATTGAGAGACATACTTATATCATGAGGCATCTAACCAGAGTTTTGAGATGAGAAAATCAGCGCTTTAGGAAAGTGATTTTCAACTGATATCTGTATCCATGTGAGAGCGATACCTATGGTGACTTTTAGAAAGTATATCACTGGACTGTCAAGGATATACATCTACTGCACTGAAAACTTACCCTGTCTGTAAGCATTTCTATCCATTACCCCAGAAGAATAAAAATTTTGTTAACAATAAATAGGTATCGCTGTCAGAGGTTAATAGCAATTGTAAAAATGCCTTGAGATCCCTTAATTAACTTATTAGTACCTTATCTGGGGCTCTTATCAACATGTGATTGGTCCCTCAACCTGGTTTGTGGCTTATAAGACCCTAGATATTGGCATAAAGCAGGGGTAGGGGAAGGAGAAGTAATGAGTGATGAAGGGCCACTCCCATGAGCTCTCTGGTCCTCTGTGGATGTGGTACATGTTTCTTAGGGCTTCCTACATCTTCCAGAACTCTTTCCAGAACTTCTGCAACTCTCCTGAGTCCTCTAAACATCCCTGGAAAGGAAATATATCTGTTTAGATAGTAGGTGAGGTCAGGGAGCTTCTATGACCTTTTTGGTAGTGATGTCCAGACACAGAGTAAAATGAGGATTGTGGGATTGAAGAAATCAGGTGTCCTGGAAGAGTGCCATATCTTTTCTGAGAGCCTCCTGTCCTGACACTGAGGCAGCCGTCACTGATCCGGCACTGTGCCCCAGCCAGTCATCCCAACCAGGTGTCCCTCTGGAGGGAGAGGCAGCCTTCCCAAATGACTACACTCCAGTTCCCTATAACCACACCCTAGTTCCCAAAAAGTCCAGGCCCCTGGTTTTCCCCTTGATTAACTTTCATGAGACTCTAGATACACTGTATACACTAAATGTGTAAATTAAAGATCAACATGAGATGTTCTCTTTATTGGCAGATAAACCTCAGTCCTAGATACAGGAAAAAAATGGCTTTATAGTATATCTGAAAACAAACAAAAAGAAAAAAACTGTCATTAACATAAACACAAATCTTTGGCATTTTAAAGCTTCACATATAATAAAAGGCTTTGCAATTTTCAGCAGAAATTTCTATGTGCATGTCAAAGCAGGACACAAGTGCTTAAAGCTTATAATGGATACTGGAACATTTTCAGAATTCACGGTGACATGCAATGTAGGGTAGAGGGAATTTTCACCTATGTCTGGCCCATGTGACAATGATCTCATCTATCTGGATCATGTCCACCTACAAAACACTTCTTACGTTGGATTATCCAGATGATTGCTTTATCCCTCCAACATACTTTCCATGTACAAGAATAAATTAACACTATACAACTTACTGAGCTTGTATAGCATTTTCTAAATCTATAGTTTGACTTGTATTTCCTGTAGTTTTTAAATTTTCTTGTAACATTTTTAAAGAAAATTCTCCGTGTCGATTTGTGCAGCTGAGCTCCCCAGAGAATAGGCTGACCTCCAGCAACTCCTCACTCCACCCCCAGTAGGAGCTTGAATAATGACTGAGTGACAAAGTGTCCCATTCAGTTATTATTCAACTATATTAAATTGCTAAAGTTGGTAATTGGAGCATATCTTATTACAAAGGCAAAAGTTCAACATTTTTCCCCAGGCACAATAGGCGTGCACATTTAAAAACTTCTGGTCTGGTAAGGAATAAGAAGTCAGGGCATGGCACATGCAACAGATTAAACAAGGAAAGATATATTAACCAAACCTGGGCCAAATTGCCAGGCATTACCTCAACTAATTTACCAGTCTCAATCTTTATACAAAGGGTGTTAGAGACAAAGTAGAAGAGACTCTTGAAAATATAGCAATATTCCCTAGTTCTGTTAGGCTAACATGGTTGAAAAACTATCATTTAAAATATAATGCTAGGGACTGATATTCTATGTATTGTGTATAAAATGCCAACACAGTACTGATTATTTAAATATTTTGAAATATCACCAGATTATGTAAAACTCCGTCAGTGCCATAGCTACAGGCCATTTACTGGAAGTATCATTTGGGACATGAGCGAGGGGTGTCCAGTTTTATCTACAATGGTGCTCCAGTGAAGGAGCAGTTTACTAGGACAATAAGAATTTTGGGAATCTGCTTGGATGTGGGCACCACAAGTTACTGCTTCAAAGAACAATAAATGACTATGGTGGGAATGATGGAGACTGCAGCCTATGTTAGTAGGTCCTCATCAGAAGACTTCTTTGGGGGCACTTATTTAAGAATCTAGATTCCCATATGCCTTCTCTGGAGATTGTGATAAGCCTAGGAATCTGTATTTTTAATAGGTGTCCCAGTGATTCTTATGGTAAAGCAAATCTGAGGAACACTATTCAACTTTTGATATTCATTCATTCATTCATTCATTCATTCTTTTATTCAGTTATTTAGCACTCAGTATGGTATTTCTCAAACTGTGATCATGGATCCTCCACATCAAAATCATCTGGGGTTTTATTAAAATCCATATTGGGTCTCATCTCAAAATGACTATATTAGAATCTCTAGTGGTAGGACCCACGAATCTGCAATTTTTAACTGAACATTTCAAGTGATTCTTATGTAATAAAGTTTGAGGATATCTGCTGTGTGTCAGGCACATAGCATGTCTCTTAAAGTTGTCCATTCCCAGTCAATAGGAAAGAACATTAAGTTAAAGATTTACTAAGGCAGGGATCAGTGGATGATGTATGTAACAGTGATATAAAAGGTAAGGGGAGAGAGGCAGCTCTTCCTGCTTTAACTTAGAGGTTTGCAATGCTTGCAGGAACAAGAAAGGAAGATACCCTACAGATGGAGTTGTAAGGTTTGGGGGGAACGCTGAGTGAGGCCCAGGTCCCTTTAGCCTCTGGAGCCTGTGGGTGGAGCCAAACACATGTCTGACTGGAGATGGCCATGCAAAGGCTCCACAAGCCCAGGGTCAAATGGTGGGGCCCTGGCGGGGACTCTCACTCGGAATTTCCTGCCAGAGCTCCTGCCCTGCAAGACATAAATACACTTTACTTTTCTTCTTTCTTCTCCCATTTCCTTAGTGTTGTTTGTGGAACAGTAATGGAACTTGCCCAGGCATTGTTTCATTTTGACACCGTAATGGGGTCTGTTCTGAATTCACTTTCTCCATTAGAAACCTATGGAGCGTTCATTGTTCCTGTGGACTTTTACTGATGTATAATTGTGCTTAAAATAACTTGTCCAAAGCATAATCTGGAAAGTAATAAGTAAACTTAGTTTAAGTTAATTTTGGCTGAGGATTCCAATTCTGGTTCCTCTGATTGCTCATGTGGATGGAAGTTCAGACAAATGCCCTTTTGGTTGCATGATACGAGCAGTAGTAAAAACGAAAAATAATTAAGTACTCAGGAATTCTGTGGTATCATAAGCATAGAATTTGAAATGAAAAGATCTGAATAAAACACATTTTCCTTATCTCTAGAATGGGGATAATGAGACCTGCCCGAGCCACCTCACTGGATTACTGAAAGTCATGAGATGTTCAGCACTGAAACTTGGTAAACAATAACGCTTTATACAAACATTGGTTGTGAGTTTGAAGATTTTTTTTTCTTTGACACCTGCCCTGTCTCTAGCTTCAGATGTTGAAACTTTTCTAGATAGTATGGGTCAGATCGAAATAAAGTGCTGCAAAAGCATGGGAATTTGGGTAAAAGGTGCTTACCATTGCAAGTACCTCCATTACAGAGACATTTATTTGGACCAAGACATTATATTTGCTAAGGTCTGGGAAGGAGGAAGTATGATCCAAATAGCAAAGGTCCCAGTGACAAATAAAAGGCATTTGGAAACTGTGGTGCATTGTTCTGTTCTTCTGGAAGGCAAAGCACTGCCGGGATGAAGACGGAGTCATTCCAAGTGGGTGATGAAATTCACTTTATTGACATTATCAATAAGGATGTATTTATGGGAAACAAACATGAACTATAGCTCACACTTACAGAACTTGACAGGTAAGCAAAAGGAAGTGAGGTGTCTGATCAGGAGGCCTAAAAGTTTGGGCTTTTATGACACTGGATGCATGCCTGGTTAGCTATGTGATTTTTAGGTAATATCTTCCTTCATGGATCTTCAACTTTCTCGTGCATAACATGGGCCTAAAACTCTCTATTACACATTGTAAGAGCATAGAAGGTCATGTTTTTCACTAGAAGGAAAAGGTCATGTGTAGTTTATCATTGCTAGGTAATGAACATTACTTCTTTCATATAGGTTGAAATTTACAATAAAGTTAACAAATCACAGAGAGGCACAGAAGCTTCTCTTTAATATTGTGACTTGTGTAATATAAATATCTTACTTTTGGTTTTCTGGGTTATTTTTCTCTTTCAAGTAAGGGCATATATATCTGCCCTGTTAGATCTTCAAAAGGGAAAAACCATCCCTCTCAGGGCTGCAGATGAGAAAGGAGCTCCGTCATTCCAAATCACCCCTCTTTGTACTTCGTGGAATCTTGGGAGAAGAATGAAGACTTTTGGTACATTAAATGTAAGTTCATAAAATAATTATCGCCATGCCCTAAATTCATGCGGAATATTACAAGTTGATGAATCATTGCTGGTTCCCGTAGAATTTTTTTTAACTGGAACAAAAGTTAATATATTGATTGTTAAAGTTGCCAGGTTGACAAATCCAGAGAACAAAGAACTTTTCTTTAAGGATTAGATAGGAGTCATAGCATGTTTAAAGCAGAAGGAAACTTCAGAACCATCAGCTTAAGATGAGAAAGCTGGTGCAAAGATGTAAGTTGTAATGGTAATAATAAACATTGGGTGTGTTTTATGTGCTAGATTTGTGCTAAATTATTTGCACATATGATCCTCAGAAATAGATATTATTACCAATGCCCTGTTAGAGATAGGGAAACGGAGATGGGGAGGAATTAAGTCACTTGCTTAAGGTTCACTGCTTATTGATTCTCCAGAGCTGCTTTGGTCTCTTTGTCAGTTCAGGCTGCTATAACAAAAGAATGTGGACTGAGGGCTTAAACAGCAAGAATTTATTTTTTTACAGTTCTGGAGGTGGGGAAGTTCAAAATCAAGAAGCCAGACAATTTGATGTCTGACGAGGGCTCTCTTCCTGGTTTACAGATAGATGCCTTCTGGCTGTATCCTCACAGGGTGGAGAGAAATCTCTTCTTATAAGGGCACTAATCCCATTCATGAAGGTTCTATCTTCAGGGCCGAATTATCTTGCAAAGGCCTTGCCTCCAGATACCATCACAGTGAGGGTTTGGCTTCAACATATAAATTTGGGGGGGGGGAATAAACATTTAGTCCATAGCCATTGATGAGAAGAATTATTGAGTGATCATTCACATAACCATTTAACATTTATTGGGCACTTATTATGTACTAAAAACTGTACTTGGCACTCGGGACACAAAGATAAACCAATGAGATATAGTCCTGTCTGTATGGTGTTTACAGAGCAGTAGAGGAGACAGACATAAACTGTCACATGAACACATAATTTTAAACTAGGAAAAACAGTTTTGAAGAGAAAGTATAGGAGTTGTGACAGCAGGGAACCTTGTCCTGTCTGAGGAGCCAGAGTAGCGTCTCAAAGGATATAACCAGTGAGCTGAGATCTGGAAGGTTACCAAGAGTTAATGAGCATTTGGAGGAATGGAAGAGTGTTTCGGACTTGAGAAATGCAAGTGCAGAAACCCTTAGCTAAAGTGCTAAGAAGTGGGTGGGAATGGGAGGTAGGCAGGGGATAGATTATCCTGGGCCTTAAGGTAGTTGGTCTTTATGAGAACTATCTTCAGTAAAGGTCATCAGTGACCTACTAGTTAGCTAGTTTTATAGCCCTTCCCCAGGTTTCTACCAAACATCTGGAGCACCTAAGAGCAATGGCCTTGGGTCAATGGTCAGAGAGAGAGAGAGAGAGAGAGAGAGAGAGAGAGAGAGAGAGAGAGTGAGAGAGAGAGTGAGAGAGCGAGTGCGCGCGCACGCATGTGTGTCTTGTCAGTGTTCATTCTTGCTAATTTTCCCAAATGCCCTAATCTCATATGCGGTATCAACTCCATTTGGTGAGGCCACTTAAATTCCTGAAACACAATTATTTTTTTAAGTGACATACTTGTTACATATTTCACTTTAGCCCATGTTCATTGATACATCATTAATAGCTCCAAAACTTCTATGCTATTAAGATCTCACTTGGGTAGGGAAGACATTCCCCCAATGCTACCACCCGCACTGACAGAAATCATCCTTCACCCATTGTCTGGCAGCTGAAATCCCCATTAGAGTTTCTTTCTTTAGACTAAAGCATTATCTAGTATGTTAAAATAAATGAATAATAGGAAAACTTATAACACGTAGGTTATCAGTCATTTATACCATAATGGAAACGAGTTTCGGATCTTTTCCATTGGGCAAGTTTTGATGGAGAGAAATGGAGGGGAAATGCTGAAGGTCATTGGTTGGAGTGGGAGGGGAGTCGAGAGGTGGAGGAGGGAGGAGCTGTGGGGAGGAGACTCTGTTCTTCGAAGCTGGCGACTTTTTGTCACTCTTCATTTTCTTTTTCCTAAATATTATTTATTTGTTCTTTGGTAATTATCCATTATAATGAGTAAATATCTGGTTAAAAATTTGACTGTGGTTTCTTTTAGGCTATAATTATTTGAAAACCCTTGATTAAAAATAGTAATTTAAAATACAAACACTTAACCCGGGATATATAGCCAACCATCCAAGTAGACTTACATTTTTTTTCACATTTAAGTTATTTTCTATTAAAATGTAGTACAACATTTTAAAAGAATAATGTGCCCGAAGGCATCATTTGGCTTAATGGGAGATACTGCTTTGAAAAAACATAAGCTAAATTCAACAGCAGCATGATTCAAAATGATTGACACTTGAGAGTGGGCATCCAGATTTCTTTCATGAATAGTGGGGGAATTTGGCTTCAACTGAACATTTACTTATCTGTGTTTATGCTACTGGTTTCCAGGCAATGTATAAATTACTGCTTGCTTGCATGTGGTACAGAGAATCAAGGCAAATCCATCTTTTGGGAGGCAACCAGCCTCTGCTTGATTTATTACATATGGTCACATTAAGCTGACTAATGAGAGGGCTCAAATGGAGCCATGACAAAATGGCAGCTTTGTGCAAACTCAGGAAGACTCTGGAATTCTGCTGGTACATTGGGCTTATTGCTTGACTGGAAGGAAATATGCTAGAGTGGTTAGAGAGAAATGGTCTTTCTGTTCCAAACCTGTATCTCCAGTGGCTTTGAAGTGGTTTGTGAAGTTATATTTCAGTCTGTGCAGCCTCATACCAGGTGTTAACCCAGGGGTAACTGCTTTGTTAAGCTTCCTTCAAAGTCAGTCTTGCAAGGACTTTGAACAAGTGGAAAATGTCTGCTGTTTGGGGATTACCTGCATTGTTATGGAATCAAAGTGATTTATCCTCTCCACCCCTTAATAGCCACTTCTGGCCAGAAAGAGGTAAAATGGGTCACTATGTCAAAGATAGCCCAGGAACAGAGGAAATCAGGACAAAATTATCCAGATTGGGGAGGGGGCAGTTGGAACACAATGATGGTCAGAAAGTGTCACTTGAGCTCTGCTTGGCAGGTGCCTGGGGTATCCAGTGGAAAGTAGACATGAGTCATGGGAATACGTAGTAGGAGTGATGGAAACATGCAATCCTAATGCTTCTTTCTTTCTGCTCCTTAAAGGGAGATGTTAGCTAAAAGGGGAGAAACATGTCCTTCCTTTATATGGAAAGCTGGCCAGCTGTCCTGTGTCTTGCCAAATAGAGAAGAGCAGTAGTAGCTGCATGTGTGGTCTCCAGTGAGGTAGATGAGAGGAATTGAGAGTAGTCATCAGACAGCAACGCTTGGAAGGGAAGATTACTTGGTACTGTAAAATCATCATTTTGCCTTTTACCCCAAATATCAACCTCCTTTATGATTCAATCAGAAATTATGTTTGACAAACATTTGAAGAGGCCAGAGGTGAATGTCAGGGGAATGATCTGAGGCCCCAGCCTCCACCATTGCCCCTTTCCCTCTGCATTTTAGAAAGTAGACACTCTCTGGAGGGAAGTCAAACTCCTTTGAATCACCAGTGACTTTTCTGATGTGTTACACTTACTGTTCAGTGTTGGCAGTGAGGGAAAAAAGTGGACCATTAGTGTGGGTGGAGCCCACAGGGCTATGTGGTGCACCGTTACAGGGAGCAAGACAGCCCTCTGCTCCACGTACTCTCTCAACACCACATAAGTTACCCCCAAGGAGCATGTTTTCCCTCACGACCCTCAGTATTATGGGCTTCCCGCATTGCTCCAACCCTCTCCCCAGGAAGAAGAGCAAGGGGAGAGGGAGGGGGAGGAGGAGAAAGGGAGGGGGAAGATTGAGTTTGGAGAAGAGGTGAAAGTGGTCTTTAATAGCAGGGAGACTCACAAAAGTTCAGTAAAGCACCTCAGTGAAGAGAGGATAGGGGCAGGGTCAACATTGGGAGTCTTCGTGCCCCCTTCCCCTTAGCCGCTAATGCCCTTTATCAGTGTGTTTTGTTCTCCAAAGCTGCTTCTTCCTTTCTCCCAACTTCTGCCAGAGAGCTCCCATTGATACTAGCAAACTGGTAGAATTTACTCTGTTCTCATAGTTTAAGGAGCCTCTATTACTGCTTGGAATGGGACAGCTCAAGTTCAACCTGCATTTCCTACTGTTGGGGAATTAAAAATCTAGCCAAAAAAGAAGTCTCCACATCACTGTGGAAAGAAAGGCAGCTGATTTATTGCTGACTATGTACAACAGAGCACATGTGGTTAGGTAGCTTGTAAGAGACTACAGAGTCAGGATGAAATTTCACACAAATTTATACAGCAAAGCAGAAGAAATAGCAATAGAATATCTCCTGTCTCTTCAAAAGTTATGTCTTGAGATAGGCTCTCAGGTCAACTCCAGAGATATATGGTTACATTTTAAGGGGTTTATGAGGCCCATGACCTTGAAGACATCTCTGCACTGTAAACCTGGAGACTAAGTTTGTCTAGTCCCCAGAGGGACTCATTTACATTCTAAAAGACTAGAGCAAGGAATTAGGCCTGTTATGTTTTCAAGGAGATCCTTACTACTAATAATAGTAATAGCAGAAGGCCTCTTACACATGGAATCAACCTCTTTCCCACTCTCATAACTAAAGAGTATCCTGTTTTTTTATACATCCGTCCTTTGAGGCTGTATGCTTTTCTACATCTATACTACACTTTACCTGAGTGCTTCTGTGTAGAAGTATCTGTGATTAGGAATCAGACCACAGAGTACAGTTTTCCCAAGTGACAACACACTTTGCTAGAAACAGCTGCTGTAGAGATCAAGATGCGCATTCCATGAGGGCCAGGGTCTCAGCAAGCCGGTAAGAGGAAAGCAATTGGATTAAAGGATCCCACATGAAGTTATAACTGATGGTGTCCTTTTAAGCTACCCACCAGAGCGTCCAGTGTGAAATAGAAAAAGTTTCATTTTTGTCCCTTGAATCACATGTTAAATCAGCTCTAGAAAGCTGGAGATTGAGAGAAGTATTCAAGGCGCCTTTACTACCGCTGGCTTGAATTGGACTCCTAACACCTTCCTGGTGCATCCCAAACTTCAGATTGATGCTTGTGATGCCTATTTAAAATGCATACTACTGACCTCCTTGTATAATTTAGCAGCTCTGAGGTGGAGTCAAGGAATCTATGTTTTTGTAAAGCATCCTAGGTGATTATGATGCTTGTGGTACCCAGAAACACAGGCTTCCATTGTGCTGATACCAACAGCTATGCATGATCCTATCTGCTCAGCCAGGGGCTCCTGCAAGGTAGACTAACACTTGCCAACAATGACCTAGGCCTTTTAAATTGTGCATTTTGGGGAAAAAAAAATGTGCATCATACAAAGTGTATTTGGGCTCCAGGGACCTGGTCCTGGGATGTTAATAAGTGTTAGAGGATACATGTCAGAAAACTGAGTTAAACCAAATTAAGCAAGTATTTTTGCTGCAGTACTTCTCAGATCCTTTATCGTGTTGATATATGATTCTCAAGAAGTATGTAACATGCAGAGTGTTCCAGATTTATACGGCTACAGACTTTTTTTTGCTAAATTTAGAGCACATAGTAAGAAAGTATTCTAGGAGTCTTTAGGAATTCACCAAAGCAGTTTTCCACGCAACGTAAGTGGCTACCAAAGCACTTGATTTGGCTGTATAAAACAATGTCAGATACGTAAATATATGTGGGCTGCACCATGTATACATTAAATGATAAATATCATACATTGAGTGATACCGTCCCAGGTACTATAATAAGTGTCACCTATACTCTTTCATTTAATCGTCACACTAATTCTGTGAGGTAGGTATTATTATTCCTATTTCATGATGAAAACACTGGGGTCAGGAGAGCTTAAGTGGCTAGCCCAGCATTACACCATTAATAGATGGCATAGCTGAGATTCAAATCCAGAATTTACGCCCATGTCAATCTGTCTTCAAACCCACATCCTTTATACTCCTCTGCCCTCATAGCAACACAATAATGACTAGAGTTGGACTCTCACCTTCTATGGGGTAAGTGCAATCAAAGTTAAGTTAGAAAAATATTTACTCACCCATAAAGTATAGTTACATGAGGTTTTGGGCATATAACCCTGCCTAGTATTGTGTTCATATAAATATATGCTATGTATGTGTATGCAAATATAATTTTACAGCATTTTTATTTTTAAGTACATAAAAGAGACAGAACTTGCATAATTGAATTCATGTAAGCAAAACACCTATACGATGTGGCTCCATATGTGCACCTATGTAAATGTGCGCCAGATCGACAGTGATGACATCGTATGGAATTACTCAACTTTAGGATCGAGGAACTTTTATGACAAACTGATTTGTTTTACACTTGAGGGAACCGAGGCCCCATGAGGCTCTCCTTTGCCAAACTTCACTGCCTACCTTTGCTTCTAGCTTGCTTCGTGACCCTGAGCGGGGACCTGCCCCTTCTTTCTTCTGCCCATTGCTGCCCTGCTGACCTGAGTGAAATGCAGGGAGCTGCCAGGTAGTGCAAGGAGGCCGAGGTCTCTTGGCCTTGACATTTTACAGGGAGGCAGCTTCTTTCACAGGACAACTGGCTAAAGCTCCAGCTCTACCTTGGAGCTGTCTCCCCACAGGAGACAGATTCTCAGCCAACTGCCTCTTGTCTGTGCAGTTCCCGGGATTGTCCAAATTACTGTACCCACGAAAGGGCCCAATTGGGCACATAACAGGAAAGAAATCTGTAGCTGTACAGCCTAACCCCAGCCCCCCACCCCTCCCCCACAAAACATACTTTCCCCACTCTTTTGAAAAAGAAAGAAGCTAGAATATGTGATGTGACCAACTGTTTGGAGTCTTAATTATGAGTATTAAATCTAAAGAATGGGGCAAGTTGGGGAACAGAGGCTCATGGTTCTTGGTAGGGAGGACAAGGACAGTTCCAAATCTAATCATAAGGATGAACACAACTAGCCTTTGACATGGGACCCCCGCCCCCTCCCCCCACCGCCTCAAGGTGCTCTGTCTGATCTCATTAGCTCCCTTCTTTCCCATTATCTATCTGATGCCTTCTTACCTGCCTTAATGACAACAGCTGCCAGGGTGTATAAGCAATCCCTTCCAAAACGGCAGATGACAAAGAAAATACCGTGTTTCTTCTCAGGCACTTTATATGGGTAGTCTTGCAGTTCCCAGTGCTTCCGGAGACAAAGAAAAAGCATATAAGTATAAAGTGTCAGGCAGGTTGGAGAGAAATTTCTGGGCCACATGGCTTTATATATATATATTTTTATATATAACAACCCAGGTCAGTCCTTTCCTTTTGCAAGGAAGAGGGAGTCCAGGTGTGAAATTAGAGGAAGTGCTTCACCCAACAGCCTGAAGAACCCTCCATGCCTGAACTTGGAGGGTAAGTCACCTTCTGAAACACAAATCTTTATCTGCCCTCATTTTCCAGATCTTTGTTTTTATTCACGAAAATCTGTAGCTATACAGAACTTTCGGGAAACAGGCCCCTAAAATCTGGCCCAGGCTACTCAAACTTGTATGTTTTTTCCTATGATTTTCTTTTCCAGGCCCCCTCCCAGAACCTTCACCTATGGTTGTCATGAGCAAACTCTTTCCAGTTCCTTAAAAAAAAAAAAAAAAAAAAATCCTGAAAAGCTGTGGTGGGCAGCCAAGACTCCAAGGTCGTTAGCCTTCATTTGATAAGGAAACTTTCAGTGTCAGCTTTCTTCATTTTGTTTCACCCAGGATGGTGACCTACATCCCCTAGAGTGAAAGGCCCAAAGCGGTGTTTCACGAAGAATAGTCTTAAGCCCTGCTTATATTCTAATGACCTGGGGAACTTGTTAGCATGCCAATTTCTGGACTGGGGATATGATTTTAAAGTCACTAATGCTTTAGAACTTCTGGACTAATGGTTGCTTTCTCTCAAGAGTGGCAACTGCATTGGAATGGCAGGTTATCCTGTCTGTCATTTCCTGGGGAGTTCCATAATAAATCACTGGCATAGAAGGAAGGCCTACCACACACAGGGCATTGAGGGACCAGGGTGGCGGCAACTCTGTGTTTATTAAGAGCTTCTTGTCCAGTGCTGCCTGGGGACCTCCCACCTAGACCTGCTACTCAGCCAGAGACACATAGTAAGCCTCATCCCGCCTATAGGCAGGCCCCGGGGCACCCGGGCCTAAAAAGATGGAGCCAACCTCTCCAAGAACTCCCCAACATTCCACCATTCCCTGTTCAGCCTAGAGACTGAGCGCCCTGAGAACACAGCCTACAGAAAAGGTATTCCAGCTACCCAAGACTTAAGATGACATCAGCGTCATCATCATCAGTTAGGACCAAACAAAATCATACTGGGAGGGAATGGCCTATGTTCAAATTCCAGATCTGATATAAATTGTGTGGTATTAGATTGTTCTGCTTCTCTGAGTTTCTGTTTCCTCATTTGTAAAACAGGGATCCTAAAAGAATCGGCCTCTTAGGATTGTTGTAGGACTCAAATGTGGCAATGTGCTTCAAACTCTTAACACAGAATTTGGCATATAGTAAGTGTTCTGTAAACAGGACCACAGCTAGCATGTAGAATGTCTTATGATAGTGGGGAAAAGCTGTCCTCCTCTGGGTAGACATTGGAAAACACACCCATTCCTCTAGCTGGGTCAGGCTGATACCTGGGCCTTGCAGATGACTGTAGGGGCCCACACAGAGAGGGGTGGCTACACCTCATTTCTCAGAAGTGCAGTGCTGCGCTCAGTAGACATTCATCTCGATAAACTTCAGGGAGAACAAAGGCGTGCAGACATGCTGAATTTTCCTTTTCCGAGCTTGGTACCAGCTGACTATGCTTCCTGTTTCTCTAAGAGCTTCCCTGACATAGACGACTTGCTTCTTTCAATATTGGTCATCACCCTGTTGCTTTCCTGTGTGAGTCAGCATAAGTGCCCTTGTGTACCCCGGATCCCAAGTCTGTGCTCCAGCCTGGTTTCCTGGCCTCCCCAGGTAATCCCCCTCTGCCCAGGGTGAGTGTGTCCGCCTACGCCACTCTGCCTCAGAGACGTGCGCTGGGGACATGAGTCACTGCACTATCCTCCCCAGCTGAAACTATTATTGGAATGCCTCTGCACGCAGCACACGCTTGCTTCCTGTATTTCACAGACCTGTGCTCAGGGATCTGCAAATCACACTCCTCAGCAGGAGGTTCCACTTGGGAGATCACAAGGTGGTTTATGCTAAAGTCAGAACGTTTCTAAGAAATGTCTTGTTAGCTAGGCATTACGCATCCTTCAACAGCATCAAGCTCATGTCTTCAGCATTGTGGTCTCACAGTGTGCCCACCTTTATGGGTGGCTCACAAGAAATTCTGAAGTTCTGCATTAAGTTTAGAAGAGGGCAGTAAACTAAAAAGCAAGAATGTGCTTTGTAAACAGGATATGGGGCAGGAGAGATCTTTTTGAGTAGACACACCTGGGGTGTTAAATTTGGGAGGGGACCTTAAAAGAGGCAGACAACTGGGAGGAATGTGAGAGAAGAACCAGGGAGGAGAGAAGCTTAGACAAAGATGTAGAGGGGAGGGTGAGTTCGGCTCATTTATACAAGCCTAAATATTGAGCTAAATTAAAATTTTGAAGAGCCTTCTCCATGCTAGGATTGATAGCCTTATAGGCAGAGTATTTACTGTTGCCAGGCATACACCTGCCATGAACCCTACAAGTTGCACAACTCCTGTGTTCTTTTTACAAATGAGGGAACTGAGCTTCAGGAAAGTGAAGTCCTGAGTTCACGGTCATGTGGCCAGTAGATGGTAACGTGCACACTCAAGCAGTCAGGCTGTTAAGCATTAACCTCCATTGCTCAGGATAAGAATAGGTTTGTTTCCCTCCCCCTGCAGGTAGATATTTGAAGGCAGGGGAGATAAGTTTAAGTTCACTAATCCTTCTATGAAATCCTAATGTAGATCTTACCTCTTATATGCTAGATGTTGATTTACCATACCCAGCTGACAGGGAACTCAGACAAGTTCTGGCAATTGTTGCAGGTTAGATAATCTTGTAGACAAAGCATGGGTTCTGAGCTCAGGAGTCCTAATTCCATGTTGGTCTGGCACTGGCTGAACACCTAAGAGAGAGAGCAGTTAACTTCCTCTAAATTTTCCCTATTTGACAAAAGCGTGAGAACATGAGCGTGACACAATGTTAGAGCATTTTTGGATACTAAGAAATAAAACCAAAAAAGGGAAAAAGAAAATCCAGGGGCTACATAGAAGAGGATCCTGGAAGAGGTCGCAGGACGGTTGTGTTAGAGATGCCTTAGCAGTCAACGTGCAGAAAGAGAACATGGGAGAGATGGAAACACACGTAGCATCCCAGGACACTTCCTTCCGTCAATGACAAGGGACAGGGAAGGGAGCCTGTGGCTCACTTCACCTGGCAAGTGGTGCTGGTATAGGGCAATTCCATAAAGAAAGGCTGATCAACCTTATTCTATTGCTAGGTGCAAATCTTATTCTGAGTTTCTCTTCTTGCCCAAGAGTGGCCACCTTGTAAAAGTGAAGAGAAAAGCCTGCTTTTTGTCTGCTGCTTGAACGCAGCTATTTGAATTAACATGGAGGAGGAAGCTTAAGTTTTCGCCTCACGGATTGCTCCAATGCAGAACGTGGGGTTTGCAGACAAGAAGTGGAAATTTGGGACAACTTCTTATTCCTTGATCTGAAAGAGAAAGCTTAAACTTCTGCAGTTACAACAAGTTGGGGGAGGCTGGAAGATTCCCTGCAAAGGACAGCGAGTTATAAACTGGGTTACTGAGTTCTCTTCACACCTCCCTCAGAGTTGTCCAAGGATGCACATCTCCGTCTCTCACTCATACCTCTCCCTGGCCCCACAAGACCTGGTCCAAAGAATGAAAGATGCCTGTCTGAACTTAGGATAATCACATCAGACACTTATTTAATACCGACTAGAAACTTTACTAGAAACGTCTCATTGTATTCCCTCCTTTGAGGGAGGGCCTGTTACTATCCCTTTTTCCATATAAGGAAACTGAGGCAGAGAAATTTTTTGAAATCCATCTGATTTTAAAGCTGTAATTCTAATAGGTCTCTAATGAATAGACATCTTCAGGATTACATGAAATGGTTTTTAACAAAAATTAAGCAATTCAGTCGATGATAATATTCAACTAGCTCTATTGGGATGACGACTAAAAAGAATGGGAAATTTCCCACCAAGGTTGTGTGTGTGTGTTTGTGTGTGTGTGTGTGTGTGTGTGAGAGAGAGAGAGAGAGGAGAGAGAGAGAGAGAGAGAGAAAGAGAGAAAGAAAGAAAGAAAGAAAGAAAGAAAGAAAGAAAGAAAGAAAGAAAGAAGAAAGAAAGAAAAGAAAAGAAAAGAAAGAAAAGAGAAGGCGAGAGAGGAGAGAGAGAAAGAAACATGAAGAAAGGTAAGAACCAAAAGGAAATGTTCATTCTCTTTGGTTGAACTCTGTGGCTCAAAAGCATTGCATTAGAACTACTTGAGGAAAAAAAAAAAAAAAGCATTTAAAACACCAGTACCATTAAAAGAACTCAATACCACTGAGCTGTTTTTGCCAAAGTAGTATCACCAGATAACTATGCTAAGAATGAACCATTTGGCCAAAAATAGGGACATCCCTGAAATAGGATCTCCTGTTTGAATAGCTCCTCTTCGTTCTGCTTTTCAGGTTATAGGTCTCCAAGTTATAGGAAAAGTTTTGCTCACATTCCCTGGGTATTTCAGACTTTTCAATGTGACTTTCCTGAAAACTTCCCCCACCAATCCCTTTAAAGTACAGAACTAGAAACTGCTTCTGCCATGTCAGTTCAAAGTTCAAGTCAGGTCAGAGGTCTTCAGAGAATGAAATGGTATGCTTTGGGCACAAAAATCCTTGGTAAAGGAGATGATTTAGAAAACTTAAAAACAGAAGGATCTGTAATTTTTTAAAATTTATTTTTATTGAAGTATAATTGACATAACATTAATTTCAGGAGAACAATGTAATGATTTAATATTTGCATATGATAATTGTTTATAAACTTTTTTCAATACAGTTGACATACAATGTTATATTAACGATTTGACGTTTATATTACTTAAAAAGTAATCATCCCGATAAATCTAGTATTCACCTGACACCATACATAGTTATTACATTATTATTGACTATATTCCCTATGCTGTACTCTACATCTCTGTAACTATTTTTATAACTGGCAATTTGTACTTCTTAATACCTTCACCTTTTTAACCCATCCTCCCCATCTGGCAACCATCGATTCGTTCTCTGTATCTATGAGTTTGCTTCTGTTTTGTTTGTTTGCTTTATATTTTCATTTCTTATTTGTTTGGGAGGGATAGCTTTATTCTGATATAATTTCAAGCTTACAGAAAAGTTACAAGATTAGTATAAGGGACTCACTTATGCCTTTAACTCAGATTCACCAATTGCTTACATTTTGCCCTATTTGCTTTATCATTGTCTCTGCACATATTTATAGAGACAAAATGATATTTGAGTTTATATGTCAGATTTCATTTTCTCTTAAATAATTGCCCTTCCAGAGTTATTACCTTAGGCTTATATATTATAATAATAAGTTGGTTGATGATAATTTTGATAGAATTAGGAAATGTGACACTGATTTTTTGAAGGAAGTTGTGCTTATTCCTTTGAATATCAAAGTATGAATTACAACAGCTTTGAACAGGCCCCATGAAGTTTATCAGCACTATACAAATAAGAATGATTTTCTTTTTCACGTTCCTGGAAACTATTGCTGTTTGGTACAATAAACTTAACATGTACCACTTTCCTGCTTTTTTGGTGTAGTACTGCTAACAATATACATATGTGGCCATTCTTATTTTTATAGAGTTAATTATTAGTTTCACTTTTATTTTTCTAATTTTATTATTCATTCATTCATTCATTCATTTATTTTAAGTGAGGTAAACCTTAGTTGACCTCACAGATTGCAAGGACCTTGTCAGCTTACAGTCCCTTATTTTTTATTTTTTATGCCTACAACACCCAGTATTCCTAGGTGGTCTCCCATCCAAGTACTAACCAGACCTGACCCTGCTTAGCTTCTGAGATCAGACGGGATCGGGCTTGGTCAGGGTAGTATGGCCATAAACCTGTTTTTCTAATTTTAAATAAAGGTATGTCATCCTTAACACAGAATACATTATTCTGAAATACAACTCAATTTAAATAAGAAGTCTATTTGAAAAGTGCCTTGTAAACCATAAATTGGTATAATCGTTAGGCATATCTTTTTTAAATGAGCTATTTTTCTTTAATTAAAAATTTCTTTTTAAATTGCAATTGATATTCAATAGTATATTAGTTTCAGGAGTAAAGCATAATAATTAGACATTTATATAACCTATGAAGTTATCACCCGATAAGTCTAGAACCCACCTGACACCATACATAGTTATTACAGTATTATTGATTATATTACCTATGCTGTACTTTATGTCTTTGTGACTGTTTTATAACTGGCAATTTGTACTTCTTAATACCTTCACTTTTTTCACCTATCCCCATAAACCCTTCTGCCACCTGGCAACCATCAAGTTGTTCTCTTTATCTG
Organism: Eonycteris spelaea; assembly: GCA_003508835.1. Lineage (NCBI taxonomy): Eukaryota > Metazoa > Chordata > Mammalia > Chiroptera > Pteropodidae > Eonycteris > Eonycteris spelaea. The sequence continues at coordinate 14,572,920 of PUFA01000011.1, read as the reverse complement.
AGTTTCTTTCTGTTTTGTTTATTTTTATTTTTTTTAATATTCCATATATAAGTGAAGTCATATGGTATTTATCTTTCTTTGTCTGACTTATTTAATTTAGCATCATAACCTCTAGGTCCACCCATTATGTTGCAAACTTAAGATTTATTTATTTTTTGTAGCCAAATATTATTCCATTGTATATATGTACCACCTCTTCTTTATCTAGTTATCTATTGATGGGCAATATTAGTAATATTAGGTTGGTTCATATCTTGACTATTGTGAATAAAGCTGCAATGAACATAGGGATGCATATAACTTTTTAAATTAATACTTTGGATTTCTTTAAATAAATACCCAGAAGTGGAATTGCTGGGTCATAAGGTAGTTTTTTATTTTTAATTTTTTGAGGAATCTCCAAACCGTTTTTCATAGTGGCTCTACCAATTTGCAATCCCAACAACAATGCATGAGTCTTCCCTTTGCTCAACATCCTCGCCAACATTTGTTGTTTGTTTCTTTATTGATGACAACCATTCTGACTGTGAGGTGCTATCTCATTGTGGTTTTAATTTGGATTTCTCTGATGATAAGTAACATTGAGCATCTTTTCATATGTCATTGACTATCTGTATGTCTTTCTTGGAGAAATGTCTATTCAGGTCGTCTGACCGTTTATTAAATTGGGTTGTTTCTTTTTTTGTGTGTTAAGTTATATGAGTTCTTATAAATTTTGAGTATTAACCCCTATTGGATGTATCATTGGCAAATATCTTCTCCCATTCAATAGGTTGTCTTTTTGTTTTGTTGGTAGTTTTCTCTGCTGTGCAAAACCTTTTTAATTTGATATAGTCCCATTTGTTTATTTTTTCTTTTGTTTCCCTTGCCTGAGGATACGTACCTAAAAAAATATTGCTAAAAGCAATGTCACAGAGTTTACTGCCTATGTTTTCTTCTAGAAGTTTTATGGTTTTGGGTCTTACAGTTAAATCTTTCATTCATTTTGAGTTTCTTCTTATATATGTTATAAGAAGGTGGTTCAGTTTCATTTTTTACATATATTTGTCCAGTTTTCCCAACACCATTTATTGAATAGACTGTTGTTACCCCATTGTATATTCTTGCCTCGTTTATCATAGATTAATTTACCATGTAAGTTTGTGTTTATTTCTGGGCTCTCTCTTCTGGTCCATTGATCTATGTGTATGTTTTTGTGCCAGTACCATGCTGTTTTGATTACTATAGGCTTATAGTATAGTTTGATATCAGATAGCTTGATACCTTCAAGTTTATTCTTATTTCTCAAGATTGCTCTGCCTATGCTGGGTCTTTTGTGGTTCCGTGTAAATTTTAGAATTGTTTGTTTACTTCTGTGCAAAATGCCATAGGTATTTTCATAGGGATTGCACTGAATCTGTAGATTGCTTTGGGTAATATGGACATTTTAATGATGTTGATTCTTCCTATCCATAAGCATGGTATACGCTTCCCTTTATTTGAATCTTCTTCGGTTTTTTTCTTCAGTGTCTTATAATTTTTCAAGTACAGGTCTTTTATCTCCTTGGTTAAATTTATTCTTAAGTATTTGAATTTTTTGATGCAATTTTAAATGGGATTGTTTTCTTAATTTCTCTTTCAGATAGTTTATTATTATGTAAAAATGTAACTGATTTTTGAATATTAATTTTGTATCCTGCTACTTTAGTGAATTTATTTATCAATTCTAATAGTTTTTTGGTGGAATTTTTATGGTTCTTTATATATAGTATTATGTTATCTGTGGATCTGCAAGTTTTTAATCCAAAGTGCACTGAACATTTGAGTTCACCTTGTTTAAATATTGAACATGAAAAGCCTATTGTTTACTATTTTTTTAAAAAAATTAGCATTCTTGAGGGTTTTTTTGTAAAGATCTACTTTATACTCTGAATATTCACAGACCTTTCCAAAGCCTCCATGAAACAGAACTGGGAAAAAAGTTCTTGGTATGAACCCCAAATAAAACCGGTCAGCAATATCTTTAACTGAATTTTGAAACAAATCAAAATGGGTTTCTTCCCATAAAACCACTAGTAAATTGTTCAGAATCAGAACTGAAATTATATCTTTTCTTAAAATACTGAATAAGAATAAATGAGAACATCAATATATTTTTCAAATTCATAGTCCAATTAGTTCAACTTTTTTAGTTTCTCTGCATTAACCATTAAGTGTGAAAAAGTGTCATTAGTTGATAGCAAGAGTTTCAACATTTTGTCATCTGCTAAAGGACATACATAGTCAAAGCAAGGAAAATGATGCTACTGTAGAGGGAGGGATGTCCCACCCACTGTAATACCCATGAATGCAGCAGCTTTATTATCTGGGACAATAGAAAGGTGACCTTTGGGTTGGACTCTGCCCACACACTTTTGTGCAGTTATATGTGACTAAAGGAGGTACAGTTTTGTGATTATGGGTTTCTGGGCAAATCCTGAAAGCAGAAGCAGCTTTTGAATATAGCAGGACAAGAGTCAAATTGTTCTGAGAAGTTTTAAGCCCAAGCTGACCTCTCTCCTCCTCCTTCCATGTTTCCACCCTCCTCATGCAGGAACAAGTACACATAGAAGGTATGTTGTTTCTGATCCATATTTCAAACAATGATGAGGATGAGTGATTGATAATAAGACTTGATTTCCAGTCTTCAGTCAGTCGTTAAATATCCTTGACAGTTCGGACAACTCAGTTATCTCGCTGAGTCAGTATTTGCATCTGTAAAATGGGGCATAATAATACCTAGCCTGTCTGCACCAAGCTGTAAGAGGAACACGAGGAGAGATGGCATGATGTTATTTCATGTTTATCATCTTGCTTATTTTGAGCCTGATTATCCTATCTTCCACTCTGTTTACTCTTTAAGATATAACTTAAATTGCCCAATATCTCTGTACTCATAGAGGTTCCAAATAGAACATTGTGTGGACATAGCAATCACCCCTGCCAATCTGGCACCACCTCCTTCATGGCACATGTGGCCAACTTAAATTTATTTACTATTTCGTGAATTTATTTTTCATTCAGATATGTAAAATAAACTTACTCCTTTCCTTCCCCTCATTATTGACACAAAGCCTTTAAATTCTAAACAAATTGTAATGCATCTATTTAGGAGGTAGATTTGGCTGTGCTATGTATGGTATGAATATTAATAGAAAGTCCATATGTTTCAAGTCCTCTAAAATATGAAAAAAGTGCTCTTAGCATTCTGTGTAAAACTGTATTAAATATATGTGTGCGATCATTAAAATAAAAAGTAGTGATGCTGGGATGAACTTGAGAACGTCCCTGCAGAGAAAGCTTTTAAACCAAGCATCACCCCTCTCCCAATCAGAGAAAGGGGCTAACGAGGTAGAGAAATTAGAAGGACAAATTGAGGGTGAGGTCAATTATATTCCTTTGGAAAGATGAGCAGAGACATTTTCAGGATTTCAGGGGGCAGGATGAAAAAAAGGAGGAAACCTACTGAGTCAGATCTTTATTGTGTGGTTTCATGAGTTAGCATGTGCACACCCCAACTCAAGGAATGATATTCCAAGGTGAAAAAATACACATCTGGGGTTTTTCCATTCTTCTGGATTTTCCAGGCCTCTGTTGGTCTCCATCATTCCTGATAATTAAGAGGTCATGGGATCAGAGGAAGTGGGAGCAGCAAGGGGCGTTGGAGATCCTCCTGCCCAACCTTTTCATTTCATACATGAGAGGCCGAGGCCCAGACTTGGGAGCAGGGCTCGGCTTAAGGAATGCGGACCCCGGAAAATCTAAAAAGAATGTCTTTCCTGCAAACAACTGTTAGGCAGGCTTGAAATCTGCTTAGCAGATTTTTTTCCTCAAGACTCAATAACAGTAACCATCCTGTGCTGAAGGGCAAAACCCCCAGAAGTTGCTGCCTGAAGCGGGCATCCCTCCCGTTTGTGGCTGGAAGGGAGCCACGAGGTGAGCTGTCAGCACCTTAGCGCCATGGTGCAGCCTGGAGTTTTTTGTATAAAGGGCTAGAGAGATTGATGGCCCTATAGCCCTAGGTTTTGCATTTGAGGGAGGAAAATGTCTTGGTAAAAACAATAAGAACAGCAGACTAAAATGAAAGGAACAAATGGCATTCAATCAGAGCCCAGGTTCCCTTCCAACCCCCACCCACACCCCTGCATATATTTCTTGCTTCTCAGCATTTGCCTGACATGCTGCCTCCAATGCTTATTTCGAAATATCATCTGAGAAAGCTCCATAGGACCCTGTCATGTAGGCAAGCACTTCAGTCTCCCTTTTGAAGCTGAGAGGAGTCAGACAGAAACCGTGTTAAATTAGACAAGCTGGGATAGACACCCCCAGGCCTTCACTCAGGCCCCTGAGGTATGCATCACATCTGGTATCCAGAAGCACAGGAACTGCCCCAAGGGAGGCCCTGGGCGGCCCAGAGGCTCCTGCCCCTGTTATCAGCTTCTCCCTTGCTCCTGTCTAAGCTATCAGAGCCTTCTGCAGTCTGGACATCAGAGCTGTGCACACAGCAGCTTCATGTTTGATTAAAAAGGAAGCTGGCTGCCTTCTCCACCTTCTTGCCTATGAGGCCTGTTTGGAGATAATCCTGGCAAGGATGTGCACTGCAGATCACAACAAGTCACTGAAAATCTTTCTACCCTGCTTGCTGACTCAGTCTCCCTTCTGTTTCCACAACTACCCTCCCCCCCACACGTTTTTCCACATACATTTTTTTAAAGATTAGAAGAAGATTAACGTACTCATGACTAAAAGAATAGAGAACTTGTAAGTGTGATGTCCAATCTATTTTTTCTGCTCACCTTCTAGCTGATATTTTGTGACAAATAGTTTTATTTTTGTTTTATAAAAAGTACCTACATGTGCGTCTAAGTATTTTTTGATAAGTACTTACAAAAGAAATTGTACATTTCTGCATGGATAGTTAAATGTAAGGGGCCAGCCTTTAGTATAACATTTATTAAATGCCTACTATTTGCTAGTCCCTATGTTAGATGAAAAGGCACACACCTGCTTCCTATAAGCTTAGATTACTCTGTCTTCTACCCTATGAGAGAACACAAGTAATTCTAATCAGTGTTCAATTCCCAAGTGACTTTTTTAGAGGGATGAAGGTACCTGAGTACCTGTATATTTCTATTGGGGAATCTAAACATTTAGAAAAGAGGAGCAAATCCACTTTACCCAACTATAAGCCGTAAGCTTTCACAGTGCTCAGGGTCGAGTACATGATATATATGTTTCTTAGGTATGAACGGTGAAATGTGGAACAAAGCTGAGCTCTATTTGATGTATCCAAGCAACAGAAAGAGGATAAAAGGCGGGAGTAAAGTCTTGGTGTCACTTCGTGGGTAGAGAGGAGGGGTTTGGGTGCGGAGTTAATGAGAAAATCCAAGATAGCAATGATGAGACCAACCAAGACAGAAGGATAGATCAGCTCTCTTTCACAGTGGAGTATAAAAAGGTAGTATAAAATAGATCTTGTTTATATTTATGCTTATTAAAAAATAAAGTCATTAAACTTTACTATTTATTGATAATATTTAACAAATAGCTTGTCAGTAGTACATTTACATACCACAAATGCATATATGTATATATGTGTGTGTGTATGTATGTATGTATATATATATACACACACACATACACACACACACACACACATGAAATGCTTGCTCAAACATTTATTACTAATAGGCTACATAAGCAAAAATGTGTACAGGCCACTGATGTATAAAAATATATAAAGAAAAAAATTAAGGTCAAAAACAGCATGTTACCAATTGTAAAGTGAGGGTAGATTAAAAAAAGAAGCATCAAATTTAGTCTGTGAGAGTAGATCCAATCATCGTCCAAAGGTGGCCACTGGCTAATTCCTTCTCTCTCTGTGTGCACATGCTGTTCTACTCTTCAAGAGGCAGAGCCCACTTCTCCTCCACTTGAACCAGGGATGGCTTTGTGACTTTCCTTGACCAATAGAAAATAGCAGAAGGAATGTTCTGGGACTTGCATGCCCAGGCCGCGAGAGGACTGGCAAGTTTCACTTTCTCCTTCTAGAAAGTCAGTCACAATGCAAGGTATCTGACTACCTGATATTGAGTTGTGGGGAGGCTCACTTTAGCACCTGGGCAGAGAGAAGCCATAGGGAGGGGGACAGTGAGGCACTAGCATGCGGAGCCCCTTTGGATTTCCTAGTCCTGCCAGCTACCAACTGAATGGAGCTGAGTGAGTGACTCAGCCCACAACAGTGGAACAGGAGAGCTGGCTGTGTCCTCCCTGGATTCCAAACCCACAGAACTATGAAAAAAGGGAATATTGTTTTAAGTCACGATGTTTTAGAGTATAGTTTGTTCCACAGCAAGAGATAAAACAGTCATGTATTACAGTTCAGGCATTAGCTCTGGAAACAAACATATTTACCAAGAACCCTCTTTTTACATGTTGCCACATTAAAGAGGAAAAACAAAATTCTAATAACCAAGAGAAAGTAATCAGGGAAATCTTAAGGCTAGGAAAAGCTCAGGAGATGTGGGACAGCACAGCAAATTAACAAAGAGTTGTTTTAAAGGAAAAAGTTGCAGGTGGGTACAAAACACTTAGGGATTTTGATATTTTACAATAACCAGGAATCTCAGTGCTGGTGGTTATTTTGCCTGTTTCTTTTGTCAAAAGTTCTCTCCCTTCAATCCTTTTGGGTGGTTTCTTTCTTTAGCTACGTAGGCCAGCTTGTCTGTTATGCACTTTCTTATTGTTAAGACTGGAAGTCTGGGACTACATTTCCCAGTATCCTTTGGCAGCAGTTTCAAGTCATGCTGACAACCAGGGGTACTCGCATGAGATTTGGAAGGGAAAAGTGAAAGCCACATTATTGCTCCTCTGCCAGAAGTGGACAGATGTGTGGGTTTCAGCAGATGTCAGAGTTTGTATGGGCTCCCAGACATTTCCCTGTGAATCATCCACGTCAGTGCTGGAAGTAGATGAGCTCACCAACTTTTTAGTCCCTGAAACTTCCTGCTCTGAAAAGCTAGCAGCAAACTTGAAAGCTTGTGGCTTTTTCTGACCTTCCTTCCTCTAGCCCTTCCAGGAGTTTGTATGCATCCTTGCATTTAATTCCTTTTCTGCCTGAAATCCCTAGAATGGTTTCTATTTTTCTTTACTAATTCTAATTATATATGTCTAAATCTCACTTTATAATGAAAGTCAAGAAAAAGTAGAATTTATATTTACTTTTTTTTACCTTCCATCCATCACAAACAACTACAGATCTCTTTCTAATGTTATAAATATAACACATTCATATAACAGCATGGAGGGAGATGTCTTCAGAGATGCACATGGATAGAACAGGAAGAGGAAATAAAAGGTATAGTTGAGGTTCTAGGGGCTCGGGAAATTAGTGTTTTTCCTTCTAATTAATCAAAGAAAGTTTTATAGATAGGGTCACAGTCTTCAGATTTAGCAAAACAGGACACCTAACTCAGTTTGAATTTTAGATAAACAGTGTAGTAGGCAGAATAATGTCCCACCAGAGACATTCTTTAACTAATACTAATTCCTGGACCCTGTGAATGTGTTGCTTTCTGTGGCAGAAAGAGCCTTCAGGTGTGGTTACCCGTGTGCACCTGGAAATGCATATGCATAGAATGGATCATACAGCTGTACCCAATCTAATAAAACGAGTGGAGAACCTTTGCCAGCTGCAGTCAGAGGGAGACGTGACTAAGGAAGAAGCTGCATTGTGCCTGGAAAGATGGAGGAGGAAGGCTGCACACCAAAGAACATGGGTGACCTGAGGAGCTGGAAAAGGTAAGAAAAATAGATTGTCCCCTGGAGCCTCCAGCAGGAATGTAGCCCTGCCAACACCTTGGTTTTAGCCAGTGAGATTAGCGTCAGACTTCTGACTCTATAATAGTAATAAATAATCCAATCCACTAACTTTGTGATAATTTGCTACAGCAGCAATAGAAAATCAATATAAACAATGGATAATATTTTAGCATAAGGATGACCCATACAATATATCGGCACATACTTAGACTAAAAACTATTTCTGTTTTGAAATTAAAATTTAACTGTGAGTCCTGTATTTAGCCAGCAACCCCTTTTTTAGAAAAGTAGGATTACAGAACTTTTTTACATCTCTGCTGAGAAACTATGTATAAATTTTGTGCAAAACAATTAAAATTGGCAATTTACCTATCCTATTTCATTTAATCCTCGCAACTCTTTGGTGTAGGCATTATTATACCTATTTTATAACTGAGGCAACTGAGTCTGAAAAATTAAACAAGTTGTTTAATTCACATTTTAGGCCATGCAGGAACTGGAGGCGGGTCATGTCTGGCTGATGCCAAGGCCCATTATGCTATGCTATCTCTGTCTAGTTTGCCAGGCTGTCACTCCATTTCTCAGCCCCCTTTCATTGCTGGAACCCCACAAAGCTCGTTTCTACTGCTGCTTACACATCTTCCCCACTCACTCTCTCCTGTAGCCTGGTACTCTGATTTTGCCCCAATCTCTTATATACATCGAAACTGCTTTCTCAGAGGTCACTGACGGCCTCTAATCTGCCATCATTTCTTAGTCATTCTTCTCTTTATCCTCTCTGCGGTACATAAAAGTGTACTCTTGCCTTCCTCTTCCAAGCATGCTTCCTCTCCTTCCACCCCCAAACACATACACACTGGGCTTTTATTTTGTAATACTGAATCTCCTTCTGCTACTCTTGTTTTTTCCTTCCTGTGATGGCTAATTTTGTATATCAACTTGACTAAGGGTGGCCAGAAAGCTGATAAAACATTTCTAGGTGTGTCTGGGAGGATGTTTCTGTGAGATTAGCGTTTGACTCTGTAGACTGAGCCAAGATCATCCTCACCAGTGCAGGTGGGCATCATTCAGTCCACTGAGGGCCTAAGTAAAATAAAATGAATCGCCCTCTGCTTGAGCCAGCACATCCATCTGCTTCTGCTATTGGACATCAGTACTCCTGGTTCTCAGGCCTTTGGTTCAGGCTAAAATGAAACCATTAGCCTTTCAGGGCCTGCAGCTTACGGCCTATTATAGGACTTCTTAGCCTTCATTACTGCATGAGCCAACCCTGCATAATCTCTTTCTATCTAGACCTATATATATCCTATTGGTTCTGTTTCTTTAGAACCCTGACTAGTGCACTTCTGTCTCCTTACTCTTCTCACTCATTAAAGCTGTATGGTACAGCCTTGGTTCTATTCTTGCTCATTCTCATTTTTTTAAATTTCAAAACTCTCTTGGAAATCACAGTGTCATGGCTTCAAGGTACCCAACTCCCAACATGGCTCACCTGCCCTTCTCTGGTGTATGAAAGGCATAGGTGCTGTCCACACACAGGTTCTACAGCTGATCCATTTTTGACCCTTGCCTCTTTAAGTGAACTAGCCGAGTCATCAATAGATCCCAGGTGTATTTTTTTCCACAATATCACCTGCATTTCTTGCTTCCTCTCGGTAGCTGCGCTCCAGGTCTTAGATGTGGCTTTGTTCTGCCTCAGAGGCCCTCAACCTAGCCGCACACCTGGGAGATATTACGATCACCTGGGCCCCACCCTCACTGTCAATCCCTCTGAAATGGGGCATAGATATCAAAGTTTTGTAAATCTTCCGCAGGTGTATTAGTTTTCTGTCCCTTTTGTAACAAATTACCACAAATGTTATGGCTTAAAAGAACACAGATTTATTCTTCTACAGTTCTGGAAGCCTCAAGTCCAAAATGAGTTTCACTGGCATTGCTCCTTATGGAAGCTCTAGGGATGAATGTTTCCTTGCCATTTTTATCTTCTAGGAAATGTCCCATTCCTTCATAAGTGATCACATCATGTGGCCTTTTCTTTCCCTGCTTCCTTTGTCACAGTGCTACCTTCCTCTGTAAGTCAGATTTCCCTCCTGCAGAGACACTTGTGGTTACATTTAGGGTCCACCTGGATAACCCAAGACATTCTCCCCATCTCAAGATCTTAAAGCACATCAGCAAAGTCTCTTCTGCCATATAATGAACATTCACAGGTTCCCAGGATTAAGCCATGGGTATCCTTTAGGGCTATCCGTCAGCCTGTTATACCAGCTGGTTTCTAATTTGCAAACAAGCTTAAGAATCATTCTTATAACAGAGGAACCTTCTTCCAGGCTCCATTCTCCAATCCATCTTGCTCACCATCTTCCTGATATACCATTTCTATTTGATGAAATGCCACCAAAGTTCTCCTTTGCCGCATCTCCTAAGTTGCAATCAGTACTACATGTGGAGGGGCACTAATTTGACTCTTTGTTTTTTGCAAATAGAATATGAGCTCCTTGAAGACAACCATTGTGTCTTATCGATCTCATTATGCTCATGATATGGGATATGTACTTAATATTTAACTTAATTTTGGCAAATTTGAGAGAGTTTAGTTTGGGATGGGGAGTGTGGGCAGAGATTATTCCAATGATAGGAAATGATCTAATAGTATATAGCACTGAATGAAAGATCCCTTCAAGGCATTTGTTGCAGAGAGAGAGTCAAAGAGAATACTTTCTCGTGGTGTGGTGTTTAAAAGCTATGAGCTGACTAAAGGGGAAGAGGAGAGAGAGGAGAGAAAGAAGAAAAGCAAATCTCTAGATATTCAAGCTAATTAATCTAAAAACTGGATGAGTCAAGGTTAATGGCATTTTGCATCATCAGTATCACCACCCAGTCCTCACTCTTCAATGATAGCATGGGGCTTTGGAGGACTTATCAAGCTGAGGCAGGCAGCCTGAGTTGGGCACTCTGCCACTACTTTGCTGGGTGGCCTTGCCTTTCCGCTTCCTTGTTTTAGGTTGCTATCCTGCCTAGTAGGCAGAGAAGCTCTGGTCACATTCACGGAAGTGGTGTACAAATTAATGAGTGGGGGACCGTCAGGTTGGAAAATGTAAAGGGCTGTCTACATAGGGAGTATTTATTACCTTAGCTTGTGTCCAGAGGTCTGAAACGGGAAAGTCTCCCGTATTAAAAGGAGGCACTAGAGCACAAAAGTGTGTCATCTCTTCAGAGGGGACTGTATCTGAGTTCTATTAAGAAAACGATGAGGCAGAGACTTGAATCAACTGCTATTTAAAACAAAAAAAAAGTCCCCCTTTACCGTGAAATAGTGTGGAACTTTAACAGCCTGTATTTTGCCTGGATTATGTAGACAACTTCTTAGCCCCTCCTGCCCCCGCCCCCCCCTTTCCTTGTGAGTGGCCATGTGGCTTTCCACATCTATTTGACATTGCCGGGCTGCAGCTCCCGCTTCTTCAGTTTCAGCTTTGTTTCTTGTTATTGTTCCCAGGTCACACCAGCTGTTCCTTCCCGGTGTTGACATAGGGAGAGACTGGAGCCTGTTCAGCTTCACCCTGACTTCCCCACAGGTGGGGACTTCCCCACAGACTTCATTAGTGCCCCTGTCACTTCTTTATGTCCCGTCCTACTCTCTCTCAAGTGGGGCCTGGGTGCCCAGGAATGGCCGCCGCCTCCTCTGCTGTAATTTTTATGTGCTTGCCCAGCACCGTGTGGGACTGAGCATTCTCTGGGTCTCCTTTCTTGGTGCAGCTGCCGCACTCGGAGAAGGAAGGAGAATCTTCAGGCATCCAATGCTTGCTTGAGTGGGCTGCCCTTCCCTCTCAGGACTTTAAGTGTGGGGTCGGGCTCGTCCCCATGCCCTCTAGCACTCCTAGGACAGCTGGAGTTTATTTTTGCAGTAGGGGCATTAAAGGAACAAGAGTGCAGTTGCCCAGGGCTTTCTTCCATGAGGGACTATACAGGAGGTCAAAGGTTAGGGTGGAGTAGGGCAGGCTGAGTCAGCTTCAGGGAAAGGGAGCTGGGCTGGTGTGAGCCTGGCCCACATACCTTCTCAAAGCCCACTCCATCAGTCTTTCCTTTCAACCGCTAAGCTTATTCCCAGGAGGACATGGGTCTGGATTACCTCATTTTAGCCCACCAAGCTGTAAACAACTCTTGACATTTGACCTTCAAGGATTCATGCAAGCGATGACCTTCTCTCAGCCTATTCTGTGTGGATTAGGAACACAGTTCCTCTCCCTGTTCTCTATCTAAATGATTGACCTAGCCTTAATGTGCATGTGTTATAAATTCTTTATAGTTCAGGGGTATGTTTAATGCTCCTTCGTGTGTGTGTGTGTGTGTATGTATCTTTGTATTTTCATCTACATCAGTGCTATAAGATTGGAACTTAGCATTCTATAATAAATTCATGTGGAGTAATGGGAAAATTTAAAATGGAAACTTAAAAGAGCTCAAGAAATGTGAGTGGGAGGAAAGCAGTGCATGGCTGGTGAGGGCAGGGAGGGGGCTCTGCTCCAGAAGGTCCTTAGAAAACAATTCACTGGGTGGTTTGCTATATAGTATCATCTCAGGTTTAGGGTCCAAGGTGGGTATTTGCTTCCAGGCAGCGAGAAAGGTGAAGTGATGAAAAAAGCAAAGACCATATGTTGGCCAATTTGTAGAAGGTTCCCAGAACCCGCCCTGACATTTTTGCTGACTTCTCATAGACCAGAACTTAGTTGCAGGACCACTCTTAGCTGCAAGGGAGGCTGGATAACATGGCCTTTATTCAGGTCAGTCATGTGTCTGCTAGGAACTGTATCACTAGGAAAGAAGGTGAGCATGGATAATAGAGGACAATTAGCCTCTGCCACAAGAATCTATTCTAAAAATAGATTTTCGGACAGTGGGGAGCTCCTGGTAAAATATGTATTCCTAAAAAGCAAACCAAATGATTGCTCTTAGAGTGAAAATCATTATCTGTCCGGATATATACAAATACACAAATTTACGGCAATACTTACATAATAGAATTATATTTTAAGTCAAATAGAGTTATACATTAAGATCTTTAAGCTATCTCTGTGAATAGTAATGACTTGTTCTGGAAAGTTTTCCCCAAGATTGCAGTAATCCTCTGAGTCATTAAGTTGGTCTGTGACCTTAAACAGCACAGCTGGGCACTCACATGGTGAAATCTCTAAACTCTCTGGAGTACCAGTTGCCAGAATTATTTCAACCTAGTGCCAGGAAACAACACCGCATGGCTACAAAGTCTGCATATTTTGTTACAAAGGAGAAGGGTATGGGGGAGACTACAATAGTTAAGTTACAGCAAAGTGTGGGGAAGGTATGTATGTTTTGGGAGTACATGTACAGGCTGGACATCTGCTTGGGGGAAATTGATGGAAAACCAGGTGAGATAAAGTGCTTAATTAAAAAACAAATTTTGACTCCCTCATATCCCTTGGATATTCTCTTGGTCTCCATCTAATGGAACTCAAAATAATCTTTTGGGTTTTTATGTTAGCTTTTTAAAGAGGATATTTTGCTTAATTTTGTTCTTTTTGCATTTCTGTGTAGAAGAAGAAATTATTTTCCCCCTCCCCCAGAAATACTAAAATGCTGTAAGGGAGCAGCCTCTGGCTTGATCAGAAACACAAAATTTGAGAATAGTCTTTGAATGTTGGTTTGCAGATCTATTAAGTAAAAAACAAACAAAAAAATTAAGTTATTACATTTTAAATTTTTAGTTATCTAAGGCAAAAAGAATATTGATTAGAATCACTTTTTAACAACAAAAAAATCTTTTTCCCTTCAATTATAGATGCCTTTGTAAATCTCATCATTCTCCATTCCCACCCTAGGAGTTCTCTGCATTACATTTCTAAATCTCAAAACGTAATTTTATTAATGATGCTTCCATAGGGAATCTATTAGACAAAACAATACGTGAGGAAGACATTTTGCAAATACGGATATGTTCTCCACGGTATAGGATTTCTGTGATAAGTTTAGCTTTGTATTTTCATATATGTTACTGTAAGCAATTCTGGACTTCCAACAATTAGCTTGTAATTGGGTGCCACTACTCAGTTTCCAGGTCTGAATTTGCATTTGTGTTTCCAAGAATTGAGTACTCTCAGCAAGTAGGCAGACCTCGCTCAAAAGGACCTCAGTCACAGCAGTCAACACCAGGCTCGTGCTGCTCGCAGGCACAGTAGTAGGTGCCTGTCTCCGCATTTGTGCGCATGGAGCAGTTCATAAGCAGGCAGCATGGGGAGTTATAAAAATACATGAACAACTTTTCATTAAATGGAATTTCATGTGGTTTTTTTTTCCTGCAATATTGCATTTTGGTAGACGGTTTTAAATGGCCCATCAACCTAACAAATTGATGGCTGAAATTAATTTTTTTTTTAACAAAAATAACGATGACTTCAATAGTTTATCAAAAGCAAACGAATCCAGTAAAAAATGAGACATTAAACACGCAAATGCATCTTTCTTACTAAATCCAATCTGGATGATTTAGTTTCAGAGGAAAGAAACTCATCAATTTCATTAAACTATTTTTACTAATTTGAATGTATAAATTTTGATAGTTTTATAATTTACTCTTTTGGATTTTAGCATAATATTAAAATTAAGTACATATGTTCAGTACTTGTTTTATTTTTGTAATTAAGTCAAATGATAAAACATTTCTCAATATTGAAAATCCTGAGACTTTTTTTTCTTTAATACGACAATATAACAAGCTTGTAAAACATGGAACCAGGAGGCTAATTTGTAGTGTTTTCCCTTTCTCCACATTTCAGTACCATTTCCTACCTGAACTTTCAGGTCCACTTTTCCCCCTCCCCCAGCTGGTCAGGAGCCCATATTGAACTCAACCACCCCAACCTTTATTTTACTCCGTCACTCTGCAGAGGAAGCTGACAGACCTTTACCTTAATAAGTACTAGTGAAATGTCAGAAGATTAATAAACAAGGCACAATAAATGAAGAACAAGAATTCATATTCAACACCAGAAAGCAAAGATGATAAGTGGATATTAGTTGGCAGAGAGCCAGTCCTATAGAGCTATTAGTTAATGACCTGAATTGAAGTATAAAGAGGATTCTTCTGAAAATTTGTGACAAGGTAGCCCATTGTAATTTGGGTCCTTCCCAAGGCTCATAATTGAATTTGTTACCTACTGTGTATGTTTTTACACTCAAACAGCTTTTAGTTTTCCTTGATTTTTATGAGTCTATCTCCTCATTCTCTGGCAACATCCATCCGTGCCTTCTTGTCCCCAAAGCCCATTGTCCTCTGTGCACGGACACACACAGTTCTTGGAGAAGGAAGAGACTAACAAAGTATATAAAATACTCAAGAACAACAACAAGAAACAAAACAAAAACTAGAGACAAGATGAAAGTGAGAAAAACTGAACACATCTTGTTTTCTCTGGGTATTACATAGAAATTTTTTATAATTACTCATTTTAGTTTGTGAATTTGTATTTTTTCTAATGAGCACAGATGTGATTATTAAGCAGCATTCTCTTTTCTCTCACCTTATTTCATCCTTACATAATGTAACCAGCTCACTACTGGAATGCATAACCTGTTTCTCTCACTAGAAAAGATCTTGAGTCTTACAAATTAGGGATTGCAGAGCCAACATGAAAAGACGCTGTTGTATTTTTTCCCCCAATCTCTCATGAAATTGTTACACTTTGACACTGGAAGGCTGATTTATGTCTATTAGGGAGAGATGCTTATTGGACAAAGACTAGTGGAATAAATAGAATTTGGCACATGACTTGGTACTGTCTGAGTTTTTTAGTCAGGAAAAGAATGTTTATTTGTGTACCTTCAAAGACATTCTCAAGACATATCATCCCATAAATTTCCAAGTGAGTAATTTGTATTCTCAAAGGCCCTCTGAAGAGTGATCCACAGAGTAACCTTCAGGGATGTTCGAGCAACAGGGAACAGGCTGGATTCCTGAGAGGGCACATGGCTTCCTTAGTACTTCATCAAAGTCTGTCAGGAGATGGGCAAAACCTCCCCTGATAAGTTGGCTCTTCTGCGTTCTAAGGTTACCTTTGAAGCAATAATATGAAGAATTATTTGTAAAACATTTTTCAAACTTTACATTTTTTAGTCTACTTAACTGGAGGCCAAGTGGGAAGGGATTTGTGCATAAATAGTCTAAAACTCATGACTAACAAGCTCTAACTAACATTCCCTATGGTGGCAAGCTAATAGATTGGTCTGCTTTACTACAGGAGAAAAGGAAAGACAAATCTCTGTGAGAAACGGCTGTAAAATGAAGGCAGTATCCAACTCAAAAAGGCTGAGATCATGTAAGTAAATCACTTTTTACAATATCAGCACATGGCGGTTATGAATAAAGGTATACTGGTAGCTATCACTTTCTTAGTTATTTAAGAAAATAACCATTTAGCTTATTGAGACTGGGCTCAGCCAGAGAGTTCTGATTTTAGCTGGGCTCCCTTATGAATCAAGTTAGTGACAGAGCATCCCGGTATCTCTGCTTCTGGGGTATGGCTGGACCTCATGAGAGCTTTTATGACACCAAAGGAAGAGCTTTGAAGTCAGAATCTTGAAGACCATCCCAGCTGAGAAACTGAGATTTGAATCTGGTTCTGTGTGGCCTTCTCAATTTTCTCAAATTAGGGCTAATGATGCTTAGTAGACAGAAAGTGTTAAGTCATATAAAAGAGGTGCTTTAGATGTCAGTAATTTCATCCCCCCCTTTCTGATTCTTTTACCTTAATTTATCTTGTCTTCTAAGAAATGTAACTCCCTTTAAGAGAGAGGTTTTTTTTTTTCCTTAGAAAGACTTCTTAGTTTCATCCATAGATACTATCAAAGTACCACATAATTCATGAAATTGAATGGGATTGGTGAACGTTCTGAGTCTTGACACCATATAAGATTTCCAAGAATAGTTTCTCAACCCGAAGCAGGGTCCCTACTCAGTACAGGAGCCTCTGACCTGTTCAGCCGTCCAGTTGTTTCTAAGCTCCAGGGGCATTTGGGAGCATTTCGTGACATAGCGATTTCCTTGCAAGTGTGTAAAGGTGCCCTTTGCTAAAATGAGTCTGTAGCCTGGTGGAGCTGCATTGCTTTTCTCTGTGAGAAGATAGTCGACTGCATGGCTGGAAGGACCTCGGTGCCTTGCCTGAGTCAACATTTATATTTCTCCTTCTCCTATGTGTTTTCTTGGCTCTGGGAATGTAAGAGAAGTTCCTGCTCTTATGGAAACCAAAGGGAAAACAGATAATAAACAGTGAATTAAATGCACAAGGTGAGTTTAGATAATGACAAATGGTATTTTTTAAAAAAACAAGGATGTTGTGATGGTGACTGTTGCTAGGAGAGGGGGCACTATTTTGATTTGGTGCCGTGGAAGACCTCACTGGTAAAAAGGACTTATTTGAACTGAGATCCAGATGAAAAGGAGTTAACCAGCTAGGTCCTTCCAAGCAGAGGGATAACAAGGGCAAAGACCTTGAGGCAAGGACAAACTTGGTGTATTTAAGAAACAGCAAAGACAGTACGACCGGAGGTCCAGGGGGAGAGAGCGATGGGAAGAAATAAGCACAAGAGACAGGCAAGAGTCAGATCATGGGGTTCAAGTAGGTTCTAACAGACTTAGTAAGAAGCTAGAATTTTCTTAATGGCAAAGTGTATGAGTGTGTGTGTGCCTGTGTCTCTGTGTGTGTAATGTAATAAGGGCATTTTCAAATTCCATATGTAAATGATATAGTTTCAAATCTAAAGGTAGCTAGCTTTTGGGGTGTAGTTTCCATCAGTGATTGACTCCTTGATTCAAAGCCATAGAGTTATGAATGTTTTGTCTGCTTGAATTAAATTTCCAGTGTGTACAACTAACTCACATATGCTGGACAAATTTTAAACAAACTGTACCTTGAAACATGAACCAGAGCAGAGGACCGCAGGACCTAAGTGAAGATAGTGAGCATGCCATGGAGTGAATCCAGCCTACGTAAGGATTCATCCATACGCACATGCGATCAGAGACTCCAGACATGGTCCCTTTGCTCTCAGCCTCCCTTCCCCTCCATTATTTATTAGGAGATAGATATGTACTTTTTAAAGAATGTTCAATGGGTGATTTATGTTAGCATGTGCTTATATCTGTGTCATCTGGGACACATTAGCTTGTAGATTCCCCAACTATTCATGATATGTTTGCAAAATTTCTACTCACACTAGTAAGCCGTCCTGTAGCAAAATCCATTTTCTCTAAAAATGGGAACATGAATGTGGGAATTATGAGAAAAAAAGTATAAAGTAATTTATCAGTTTTTATTGAGTACCTACTATGGGCCAGAAAGTGCACTAAATGCTGGGGTAATAATATAATAAACAAGAAATGAATAGACTGGCTTCTTTCACTTAGCATAGGGCTTTTGAGATTTATCCATGTTGTGTTGGCAAATAATATTCCATTATATCCCTTTTCCACTTTTAAAGACCTTTGTGATTTCTATGCCCACCTAGATAGTCCAGGATATTTTATTTTAAGGTCAACTGTTCAGCAAACAGTTCCATCTGCAGTATTAATTCCCTCTTGCCACTTCACATAACATAGTCACAGGTTCTTGGGGTTAGGATGCAGCTCTTTTTGTGGTGGAGGGAGGCATTATGCTGCCTATCAGAGTGCCTAGCTCCAAGGGATGCCATTCACAGCAGAACACAAGTACCTCTGTCTCCAGAGATAACGTCACCACTAATGTCTTTTATATTTTTAAGTCACATCGTATGTATATGTAAATATATACACGAACTTTTAAAATACCAATAGCACAATATATATCATACCGTAGACTGAGTATACTGGCTCACCTTGTTTTCTTTTTTTAGTTTCTAGTCTTAAATCTGTCTCGGGGTTGTTTAGTTTCCTAGTACTGCTGTAACACATTATCACAAACTGGGTGACTTGAAATGACAGAAATCTATTCTTTACAGTTCTAGAGAGCAGAAGTCCAAAATCGAGGTGTCGGCAGGCCCGCCCCTCTCCAGAGGCTCTAGGAGAAAGTCTGTTCCTTGTCTCTTCCGGTTTTTGGTAGTTCCAGACATGCCTTGGTTTGTGGCTGTATCACCCCAATTTGTGCCTCCATCTTCACATGTCCTTCTGTCCTTCTCTTATCTCTGTGTCTGTGTCGTCTCCTCTTCTGCCTGAATATTTTCATTGAATTTAGGGCCCACCCAGATAAGCTAGGATGATCTCACTTGAGATCCTTAATTACATCTGCAAGGCCCTTCTTCCAAATCAGGTCACATGCACAAGTTCTGGAAGTCAGGATGTAATCATACCTTTTTGGCACCATTCAACTGACTACAGGATTATCCGTATTATTTTTTAAGTAACTGCGTAATATTTCATGGCAAGATTATGCTTAAACAAGTGTCCTACCGATTGACAATTAAGGCTTTCCTTTTAAATTAACTGTCAAAATATTTTGAAATGGCTTACAAAATTTCATACAGGTATAAACTTTAAGAAAAGGAGGCCTAGTTTAGACTGACATGTGGGGTTCTGCTGAGGATAGAAATAAGCAGAGCAGCCTAAGGGAGGATATCAGGTGTGCCTAATCCTGCTGAACTTTGAGATTCTCTCAGTGAAGGAGGTGCTGAAATATCCCAACAGGCTTCTCTTCAGGCTGTGAGGGGACCTGAGGTCACTCTCTGATCGGGGAATAAGATAGAGCCCTTGCTGTCTCTTTCCCATTACTCTTTACCACTTCCGGGCAGTGTGCTTGCTTCAACAATGAGGTCATGTTTACAGAGTGCTTGAGGATCCTTGGAGAATGGTGTGTAGGCAAACTAAATATGCCCACCTCGGGAGAAGCCTCTTCTCCTCTGGGAGGAACAAATGTCTTGGAACCTATTTACAGTTTAACCTCGGGCTTGCCAGTTACGACAAATGTCCTGCCCAAATACTACACAGTGCATAACTGTGTGGTAGCATTGGGTTAAATCACCCTCCACATGTGACTTCAAGTGTTGCATTTTATTCCCATATCTTTAGTCCTTTACAAATTTTACAAGTGAGAAGTTTACGTTTGAGTTATAGTTTGGTTCACTTACCCATTTCCCTTCCCCCACAGCATATATACACCTTTAAAAGAAATGAGTCGGATAAAGTTGGGCTATTGTGTTTCTTAGGTAAGGCTTTTAGATAAAAACCTGAGGTGAGACTGTGGCCTGCTTACAGTGGCTTCCAGCCCAGAAGCAGTTTGCACAGATTATATTACACAAAGACATAATTCAGGTAGGGCTTCAAACAAGGAAATATTGTATCATCGTCGCTTTGTTGGGAATCCTGTTAATGGTTTACGTGCACTGTGTCGTCCAACTTATATACATCCCGTTTGGCAGGAATAATCTGGGGAATTCTACTTGACTGTGCCATCTGACTGCATCTGAGGGAGACCCTCAAACCTGGGAGGCACAGGGCCTCCCATCTCCTCCTTGCCAACCTTTTCATTCTTCCACTGTCAGCCTCCTCCTCGTGGAACCACTGTTGGCTTCTCATGTGACTCCAAGCCTTCAGGGCCCTTCCGGGGCTTGAGTCTAGCCAGTATCATGAGGCCTGAGAGGTGGGGCAGTGGGCATCTCAAACCTGACAGGACAGAGCAGCACCCTCTCCTCCCCGGAAGGAGGTAACTGCTTCATTGCCTCTTGCATGTGACTTTCTAGCTCCCTGAGAGTAGGATGAATTGTTAGCTGTTCTCTATAGATCACTTAGTAAAATAATCAGATAATAAAATAACACGGCGCTAGTTCTCGATGCTGCCCTCAGGATGATACAGGAGGCTGCCTTCCTAAACAGAGAGAGGAGAAATCCTCTTACCTCTTTTGCTGCACCATGAAACTCTAATAGGGCTAATACTAATATAATTCAAATTAACATTCAGGGAGTGCTCACTATGCACCCAGCCCGGAACAGTGCCCTGTCCTTTTTGGGACTATTCCTATCAATTCTCATAAGAGCTGTACGAGGTAGGCAATACGTTTGACACCATACATGCAGTCGAGGGAGTGTGAAGCCGGGGAGATCAGGAGAATGCTGCCGAGGTCACACCTAACTCAGGGCAGCTTCAGGGCTACTGCCTGTGGGAAGATCACCCCACTGCAATGCCCACACTCTTCTCACTGGCCCCACCCACTCCTGTTTGTGGCACACCCACAAAGCCTGGAGGTAGGGCATATGAATTTGGGGTGAGGAGCCATTTCTCTGATCATGTCCACAATGTAGGAGTGACCTTTGGATCTTTTTTCTCTTTACAAATGGCCATGAATATTGAGAATGGCCTTTTTATAACCCCCACCCAACCCTGGAGTATATCTGAAAAGATAGTAAATACTTTGTGTCAATTTGAAAGACCCAAGACCCTCTCTTTGGAGCTAAGCTGACTCTACTCTCTCAAAAGCAAGCACATTCGAAAGCATCATCCCTGGTCTTGTGCATGAAGAGAGGTGGTCCTAATGAAGGCTGGTCAATTGTTATTTGCCCTGGGCCTCCTGGGGGACTCCCAGTGGTCTTCCTGTAATCATTTATCTCCTTCAACTTTTATCCACTATTTTTGGCATTGACTGCCACCATTAATATCCAAGTTCTTTTCTAATCTGTTCCACGGGTCAGAACTAGGGCAGCTACTGCCTATGTGCAGGGGAGCCTACACTGTATGAGTGAAGGAGAGTGGGAAAGCCCCCTGCGCTTCACACCGTCACTCCTCAGGAACTCAGAGGTTCCCGCATCTCCCCAGTAGATTCCATATGCGGCTTAAACATTTTCTTCTAGGCCTTTGTATCATTAAGACCGTGTTGGATTGCACTTAATCAAAAACTAAAGTTCTTTTAGTATGGAAGAAGGGGAGATTGGCTCTCAAGTAGGGATTTAGCGATGTCTGCCACACCATCTTTTGAGCAGGAATATGTTTTAAAAACATCATATTAAGCCATTAATACTATAATAAAAATTGGGGTGAGGTAGGCCTGTGTTGTTTTCCTTCAACTAAAGGAACCAAGGGCCATGTAGGGGCACTGGATTCTCGGGATGAGGGGTGGGGACGGGTTGTTGAAAGGAATAAACGACTAAACTTCTCCTCTTCACAGATTTGCCCAGGGTTGGCCTTGCTTCTGGAACGTGGTTAAGCTTTCTTTAGTCCAGGGTTTCTGAACCTCGGCACTATTGACAGGTTGGACTGGATAATTCCTGTATGTGTGGGCTGTCCTGTGCATTGTAGGATGTTTATCCTGGCCTCTACCCACTAGGTGCCAGTAACGCTGCCTCCTGCCCCCAGCTGTGATAACCAGACTGTCTCCAGACCCTGCCAAATAGCCCCTGGTTAAGAATCACTGCTCTAGTCTCTTCTGTACCACAGAAAACTGCTGACAGAATTCATCTTTTTTCCTGGTTTTGCAATGAGAAGTGTGGAATTGACCTGCTCACCAGCAGTGGACCCTGGCCAAGTAGGCAGCAGCAGGAGTGCCTCCTGGCAAGGTTTGTCCTACACATCTGCGGAGCAGCTGGCCTGGGTTTCTACTGGCTTGGCCAGGATAGCACCTGCACGGTGGCCTCCTCAGCCCCTCATGTTCAAAGCCCAGCACCATAGGCAGAACTCACGGTAGGCACACCAGGCTGACACCAAAGTAGGGCTATCAGATTTAAGCAAATTAACGATACAGGTCATGCCAGTTAGATTTGAATTTCCGATAAACAAATAATTTTTCAGTATACGTATGTCCCATACAACCCTAAATGCGAACAGTGAGTCTATTTTTAGTTTGGATAATTCCTGGGATCAGCTTTTGCTGCCAAGTTTCATGGGGTGTGTGCAGAGAACACTTTCTTTTCCTATAACCAGGTATGCTGGTAGCTAAAAGTTCTGACAGAAGGGCATCAGATGTAAAGTCTGTGCCTTGCCCTGACCTTGAACCCTAGGTGGTGCCAAGCAAAGTCACTAGGCACTCAGATTGCAATGCTTATTTCTGCACACAAATCTTGAATGCATCGAGGCCCTTTCATTGTCACTGGGTAAGCAATCACATTGCTGTGCTGCTCTCCTTGTTCTCCTTACCTGGGTGGCATAGAGAGTATTTGCTGGGCAAGGGGTAGTTTGTGTTACCAGAGAAAACCCAGATGAGCACCAGACTCTCCAGGGCCCAGGTGTTGGCAACAGAAAAGGACAATTTTCTTCTTCAGATGGAAGCATTGAAACTCCACTCAGAAAAGTGTTTCCAAGAGTTCCCCCCAGAAGATCAGGTTCCCAGGGATGCAACAGAGAAGTGCCTGTGACAGCCTGCACAGCAGAGAGCTGTTTTGGAGACCCACAGTGCTCATTAGCATGTTAAAATCTGGAGAAATCCTTCATTAAGGAAGCCTGTTTGCCTTTGTCTAAACCAGAGTTCCCCAAAATTATCTGATCATCTTTCTCTTGCCTAGTAACTATTACCAGAATATACTCAGGTATTTAGTGCCAAAGCAAATAACCTGTAGAATGGCAGATAATCAACAAATGTTTATTATGCATATATATTGTACTGGGTCAAGGGCTTGGAATATAGAAGTTTGTTCCTTTCTTTGCAGTTGTTAAATCAGTTGTAAATATTTAACTCTAATTGTTTGTATAGTGTCTGACTCTCCCCATAAAATTATCATGAGCACAGGGACTTGTCCCTCTTATTCACTGTCCTATGGCCAACTCCTAACAGTTTTCGTCCCTTTTTAGATGCTCAATAAATGTTAGTTGAATAGAGAAAAATATGGTTATTGTCCTTTGAGAACTTTCGGTCCAATACAATGGTTCTCATGGGACAAAAGAGCATAATCATGGGAGGTGGTTTTTTAAAATGCAAATATCTGGTCCCTGCCATTGGAAATGATGTAAAAAGATTGGGAGATAGAGCTCTATAGACAAAACCGAGGGTTGAGGCAATACTTTTGACTCTTGAGAAACACACACACACTTACTTTGGATTAGATTTCTTTGTTGAGTTCTCTCTTTTGTCTTTTGAGGCTAGTCAGTTTTGGCCTAGGTTGTGCCTCCAAGGAGGCCTCAGGAGAAAAGCCACTTGACCTGGAAGCTAGGTGCTCACCAGAGGGCAACAAACTTTTCAAAGGACAATAATAAAACTTATTTAAAACAAACCCAAAACTCTTAGAGTATGTTTGTGTGATGGAGTAGGTGGCTCATCATCTCTAGAAGGCATTTAACTTCCCTTTTTGAACTATACCCTGTGCTCCAACATTAGAGGTTCTAACCAGCCTCTTCCTCCCCTGAGCTCCCTACTCTTCAATATTCTACTCTTAGGAGTTCTTGAAATAATTTTTTCAGAGTGCACTTTCAGTCCTTGGCTTTTGTTGAGACAGAATAAATACCTGTTCCAGCCCCAGGGAGGTTTTTGTCTTCCCTTCTTCCCTGAGTCTCATCTCCCATCACTGCCCCTCAGTTTAACTGGGGGCAAACCATCTGCCTGAAGAAGCCTTTCCAGACACACACACACACGCTTCCCACTTATATGGTTATTAAAAAATGACTTTTTGATTTCTCTACAAAGCTTTGAATCTTGACTTAAGTCTAAATATAATTATATCTCATATCAAGAATTTTGTATATACATTTAAAGTCATTTAGTGTCTCAGGATCTGGTTTGAGATACACACACACACACAACACACACACACATACATATACACACATACATATACATACATACATATACATACACACACGCACATTGCCTAACAACATACTTTTCAGGCATTTTAGGTGTCTTTTTGCACTGAATTTTAGTAGGGACGCATAACATCTTTGGTTGCTGATATGTGTATGCTATTATGCAAGTGTCTATTCATCAATTTACTGGAACATGATGATTTATCAACTTAACTTGCCTTCTGAGTCCTTACGTCCTCCATAGCTTCCTTCCTTAGAAATGGCTAACTCTTATTATTTATACCTGTCTCTTTCTTACACTATTACTTAAAGAAAGAAAAAGAAAGAGGAACATTTAAATAGATTTGAATTAGTTGCTAAGAAGTCAGCATTCACAAAATTCGAAGATGTAGAACTCTAGCAGTAGCTTAAGTGAATAATGTAATATCCTGCTTATGTAATTTGGAGCAGGAATTTGATATAAACTAAAAGATTTTTCAGTTCAGTATGTTTTGTTCTCTTAAACTGTCCTGATTATGTTACATATGAAAATAATTCTAGTTGTTTTGTGTGGATCCTTCTACTTTTTCACATTAATGCATTCTCAATCTCAGAACTTAACTGGCACTGTTTCTAGTTCAACTGACATGCTCCCTTGGGTCCCACAGAATCTGTGCTGACGTACATCAGAGCACATTGTAGTGTCATCACGATATTGTTTGCCTTCTCCCATGATTGACTGACAGCCCTGAGGACAGGAGGTATTGTTTCAGATTGTTGAAGAGGTCTTCTTTAGCTTTCTTGAGTAAGACCTGCACTGTTGGCTAATGGAGGGCACTGCCAGCCCCAGGTATTGACCTCCAAACTCTTCTTTCCTGGAAGACCACAGCGGAAGATCAATCTCAATAGGAATCTATCAGCCACACTAAGGAAATGTTAGCTTTGAATTCAAGGTATTTTAGAATTATAGAATCTGTATAACACAGTAAATGCTAAAATAGGGGAAGCACTCCTATTGTTTTTCTATTTCAAATTTCATTGATTTCCACTTTTAATTATTTCCTGCTATCTTTTTGTTTTGGGTTTAATTTGCTCTTCTTTTTTGAGTTTCCTCAGGTAGAAGCTTTAATAATCAATTTGAAAACTTTCTCCTTTTCTAATATAAGCATTTAGTGCTATTTCTCTCTAAGTACTACTTTACCTGTGTCCCATAAATTTTGATATGTTTTGTTTTTATTTCTATTTTGTTAAAATATTTTTAATTTCCCTTGAGAATTTCTTGGAGCCCTGGGAAATTTAGAAGTACATTGCTTAATTTTTAAGTATGTGCGGATTTTCCAGATACCTTTCTGTTATTTATTTCTGTTTTAATTCTATTACAGTCAGAGAATATAATTGTATAATTTTCTAGTCTTTTAAATTTGTTATAGTTTGTTTGGCCCAGAATATGGCCTATCTTGGTGAATGATCTATATGTACTTGAGAAGAAAGTGTATTTTGCTGCTGTTAAGTGGAATATTCTCTAGATGTCATGAGGTCAAGTTGGTTGATAGTGTTTTTCAGGTCTTATTTATTCTTACTGATTTTCTGCCTATTTTGAATTAAGAACTGAGAAAAGAATGCTTAAGTCTCCGCATGTAATGGTCAATTTCTCTTTTCATTTCTGTTCCTGAATCAAATATTTTTGATGCTCTGGTGTTAGGTGCATTCCAATTTCAGATTGTTGTCTTTTTGGATAACTAACCCCTTTATCATTACACAGTGTTCCTCTTTACCCAGAGGCAGGAGGGTCTTTACTCACCTCAGTTGCAGTGGACTGTCTGTGTTCGTTGCCTCCTCCTCCCCCACAGCAGTTTAAAGCTTTTGTTCTCCAGAGGAGATGCAGGGGAAGATCTGGGCAAAGCTCCAAGCCTTTCTCACAGTGGCTGCCCTTCTCCTCCTTCATCTTTCCCATGATTCTCACCAGTCTTTTCTGGGAGCACTCTCTGAGGTCGGTGGAGAAGCACCTGCACAAATTTCCCTTATACCTTTGGCTCCCCGGGATGCTATACTGTATTATTCCCCCACTCTTGGTCACTGCCGGTGGATTTACTAGTAGTTTACCTAAATCCTTCTTACTAGGGTGTGCAGCTGCATTGGCCTTAGGAAAGGAAGTGCTCACACCCCACCTCTATTTGCAGTCATCTGTCTTCCTTAGATCGAGTTAGTTTTAGTTAGTTGTTTGCCCTGTGACCTCAGCTCTCTGATACAATTGTACGAAGTCGTGAATATGCAAGTCTGGCTTTTTTAAGAGTGAAGCTCTTTTCAGCTTTCTATATCCCATGCATAAACAAACAGTGTGGATTATTATTTTATTGAATACCCCCTCCTTTCTAAAAAGGAGTTGAAATGGCAATCCTGAGAATATCTTTCTGGAGCCCCGCCTAATATAAGATCCATTTCCTTGCTCTTAATACTGGAGACAAGAGTTCTGAAGGGGGGGAAGGAAGAAAGGATAACATGGCTAGGAATATAATTCTCTGCTTAGCCTTTTCCTTTCTCTTTGATGGAAAATGAGTAGGGTAGCATCAGTATTTCTTTCAGACTCCAAAAACAACAGGTTTGAGCTAGAAAAGCTAGATATTATCTGAAAATCAAAGGAAAAAAAAATGGTAGGAAATATTTAGCCAGTTCTAAATAAACTAATATAAAAATTCCATCGAAACCTCTTTAAGAAATTAAACAATTTGGGAGATTAATTAATAGTTCACATTTTGCCTTCTACCCCCACCTCCATGCCGACCTCCCTGCCCACTGCATTTGGAGCCTAAATTCGGAACCTAAGTCCACTACGCTTCTGGGAGAGTGCCTAGAGGCAGGTCGCAAGTGGAAGATGAAACACTGTTTGCTCCTGCCATTTGTGTCTATTAAATGGTGGCATCCATCTCTTGGCCATGTTTGCATCACAACACACATCATCAGCTTGCTTTGACCCTGACACCATTTTATAGACTTAATAATAATAAATCTATGTCCTGAAATAGTTTCACAGATTATAGCAATCAATCAAAATTCAGGGAGCCCAAGACCATTAATGTCATCAGCAGTGATGCAGCACCCCGGGAATCCATCTAAATCAGCATTATGATGGAAATACACCTTAAAAGCCTGAAGATAGTGGGAGTGGATGAAAGTATAAATTGCAATTCTATTTTTGTCAGCCATCAAGGGATGAATTTCTTGGAGAGGCTTTGTCTGTTTTTGGTAGGAAATGAAACTAGGACTTACTGTCCATTGCTGATCCCCACTCCAGACTATAAACTAGGAAGATTTTGCTGATCCTGGGACTGTGAGCATGAGGGTGCTCTCTGTAGCTTAAGCACCGAAGATTTTTCTTTTGAAACTTCCCAATGAGCTAAGTCGGCGTCCTGTAGTTTGCCTTTCTTTGTAGATGGTTCCAATTGCTCATGCATTTGTAGAGACAAGTCCTAAAGGAACACTCTCCTGAGAAAGACTTGAGATATAGCTACACGGAGCTTCCAGACTTTCCACAATGATGGTTTGTCATTAAAACTGAGGGTGGAGGGGTACTGGGGAATGAAAGAGTTCCTTCTGAGGCCTTCCGTAGTTTGAATCTTTCTGTAACCTCTAAGACTTATTTCTTGTAAGTGGTATGGTATAGTGAAAGAAACTAGGATTTAATAGTCAGGAAAACTGAGTCCTGGCTCTTTAGCTAGTTGTATGACCTTGGACAAGTAATGTTGCTTGTCTGGTTCCTAGTTCACCATCCGTGAAATTAACAGATTGCTCTAAGTCAGGCATTCTAAACGAGCAATCCATGGAAATGATCCAGAGGTGGGTTTTGTTTGGTTTTGCCTTGGTGTGTGGGTGTGTGTGTATGTGTGTGTACGTATGTGTGTACACCAAATAATGACTTAGCATCAGTAACTTTCACAAACTACCATTTAGACTTCTGAAAAAGCAAAGGTGCTGGTTATACTGGGCGTATCTCCACACAGCAGTAATGATATTGCTGAGCACTGAATGCCACTTTGGCCAGAGTCTGTCTTCCCCTCCAGGATCCTAGGATCCCCACCTATTCTCCTACTTGCCCCTACCCCCATGGCTCATTCCCATGGAGGCATAGGGATTGGCAATTCCTGAGTTATATGATCTATATAAAGAATGATATTTAACTTTTATCTAGTAAAGCAAAATTTATATTGAAAGACTTAAAAAATAAAGTCTTTAAAAAATATAATGCAGGATGGAAGCCCCCCCCCCTGCCCCCAAATCATTCATTGTCTGGAGCCCACACTTTCATTCTTCACTCCAAATAACCAGTATGAATATAAGCAACAACAAATCAGTAACTAACTGCTGGCTTCTAATTCACACTAAAAAAGAAATATTTTATATGTAGAGTCTCCTTCTACACGTACTTTAATGCCTCATCATATGCCTGGGAAACAGGCAAAGAATTTGAAACTTTTTAATTCTTTAGTCCATAGTGCTGTGGAGCACTCGGGCCACTCCCATCTCACTCTTCTTCTTCTGGCAGCATTTACTGTTTTATATTCTTTGGTCCATATCTTCAGGCCTCTCTGGCTGCCTCATGTTGCTGTTTCTTCCCTGAGTACAAACTCCTTGAGAGCAGGAATCAGATTTAATGCTTTTGTAACTCTTTCCTTCCAGCTCCAGTGCCAAGCAGAGCCTAGACCCATCCTAAGTGGTCACTAGATGCTGCCCTGTTTTTGCAGCATTGACTTTGGTGCGAGTGTGTCTCCCAATGGATCAGCTAAGTCCAGGCCTCTTAGCATAAGTCCATCCCAACTCAAGATAAAGGTGTTCTGAATGTGGATAAGTTCTCAGATTCCAGGGTCCATATTTGAACAATCAAAGACAGAACACTGGCGATTAACTGTGGGGTTGAAAGACTCACCGTGTTATTTCACTGCCTTCTGTGGCTAAGCTGTCTTTACCAGATGTATCCCTATTCACCTCATTCCCTTCTTCCCCCTTAAAGCTCTTTTCTTCCTTTGTCCTTAACCATTGTCTCAAATGGAACTTGTAACCCTTTATGCCTTTCCTGATTAAGAGAAACATTGATTCCATGGCACAGATTTGTGACCTGGACAAAGTCAAATAACTTAATTAATGTGCCATGAGGTGCCAGGCCAGTCCACTGGGTTCATTCGAAGTTGTTTCTGGCTCTGAACAGTATGGCTGTTGAGTGGTGGTCCCACAGCAAGCTGCTAAAGGAGCCTTCCATTTCATTGTTAATAGGAGAATAAAATCATTTGCTGTATCAACAAAAGCTTTTCATAAAAATCAGGTCATTGTATGGTCCATGGCTCTTTTATTATGATTGGAATCATGTGACTAGCTACATACATAATAAAATGCCGCTTTGTAGGTCTGAGGAAATAGGCATGAAAATTGGGTTTTAAAAAGTTTCACTAGATGTTACTTCCTTGAGACAACAGTACTGTGGGAGTTTTAGGAAAAGTGCAGCCTCAGCTAGGCCAAGGAGAAAAATGAAGCTATGTGGGTCTCTTCTGTGGAAAAAAGAAAATGAATTTTCTTGTGGGAACATGAAGCCTGCTTCCTTCAGTGAGAGACCAGGCCATTGTACCTGGCCCATTACTGTCCCTTACAATTACACTGGTCACCAGCTCTTGACTTGAGCTTGAAATCAAGCACAGTTGATTTTGCATCTGGGCTCTTTACTTACTGGGTGACCTTGGGCAAGTTACTTAGTCTTCACCAAGTTGCTGGAGGAATTAAATGAGATCCTGCTTGTAAAGTGCTTCTTACTCAGAGCCAGAGGTCAACAAACAGTAGTTGTGCTGGTGATGATGATTATTGGGCTTGTTCCTTGTGCCTTCGTTATCTGTGGGCCCCACCTCCAGTGTCTGTCTTTCTGAACAGCCTTTTTTCTAGGCCTTGGTTTCACATTTAGGGTTTTACTGTTGGGCTGTTGCCAATTTCTCCCCTACAACGCGGTGAGGGAATGGCGTCGTCTTCCTTTCTCTGGGTTGTAAAGTGAGAACCCCTACGCACTTTCGCATTCCTCGAAGCAGAGCTGTAATCTGACAATAGGCGTTCCCTGAACTGTGGGCACCCAGAGCCTTGGGGCACATGGCAGAGCCCAGCCGGTCTGAGCTTTTTGGACCACCCAGCTTGGGAACTCCGGATCTCCACACCCTCCCAGGAGTACCCAGCCTCTGCAGGGAAAACCAGGGCACAGTCATTCTTTGTTCCTTCACAGAAATGTTCTTCCAAGGTGCACATAGACTTTCTTTATAATACTTCCAAGTACCTGCCAGCATACCTTGGCCACAGCACTCCAGACTATCCTAGTTACATAGTGGTCTCTCAGCGGCCAATCAGTGCTGCTTGCAGCCTCGGGGCAGGAGATGTTTGGTGACCCCACAAGTTCTGTTGTTTTCATAAAAATTTGAAGTGCCAACATTAAATATCAAGACTTCTTCACGTATAAGTTTGGACTTGAGGCTTTCCTTGATAAAATTCAGAGGACCTGGCAACATTGGACCAACACAGTTTATTGTAGAAGGAAGAATAGTCATCCTGCATGTTTAATGGCAAATAAAGTGCTTAATTTACAAACATCCTACTTTATTCCTTTAGGTTAACTTACTGGCCAACTAAATATCTGAATTTGTAAATCCTGAGCTGGAGCTCAGTCTAATTTCATTGAATATCATAACATCTTAAAACTGGAAGAGGCCCTAAGATTAACTAGTCCAGGAAAGTAGTTCCAGAGAGATTGAGGGACATAGCTAAAGCTCACAGAAAATTTGTGGCAAAATTAGAACTGGGCTCCTGGGCTCACCACCCTTTCTCAGGGTGTCATACTTTCTCTACACTTAGTAAGAGCCCGGAACCTCTGGTTCAGGGGCCACTATCCATCCTCTGCAAGTTTTGAGGGTGTGACCAAGGGCCTAGAGGAACCACTCCACCCAGAGTGTCTCCTCCATCTGCCTCATAACCCATACTTCTCACTGTTCATATTATATCCCAGCATTCAGCTGTGACGTAGCTCATTTCACTGAGACACTTACCTCAGAGTGACAATGCACCAGTTAGAATTTTCCCTGAGTACTTTACTCCTGTCATGGCCAGCAGAGAATCAGGAGCACAGAGTATGTGATCTGGGCAATTTTGAGCTAAGGCTGGGGTTGTAGAAAATGACCTTGTAAAGTGGAAAATACATAGGCTGTGAGCCATGAGCCCAGTGTAATTGAGGGCTCCCTTGTACTCAATTTCTACCCCTGTAAAATGGGAGCATTTGGCATGATGACTTCTGAGGGCTTCACCAGGCCCAGCAGTCCATGATTCCATGAACAGAAAGGTCCAGGGCCATGGTTGTTTCTGGTCTCAAAGGCCAGTACAGGAGAGTCTGTGGAAACCAAATCTATTGGATTCTAAGACCTGGGGGCTGAGGGCAGAAGGTGGCTTGCCAATATGAGGTTAAAAAAAGATTCGTAAGGGGAGGAGAAAGTTAAGTTTATAAAGAAGTGAGGAAGCAATGCACTCTGATCTAGCGAGGATGTAAAGAGAATGTCCAACTCTGAAAGCAGTGTGATGTGAAGGAAGGAACATTGACAACTGAGTTATAAGACATGGGCTCTAATCCTCTCCTCTGGTGATACAAAAGATGTGACACGTGAGACACAGAAGAATGCCTTTAAGAAGTCTTTCTCACACTTGAAATCTGAGCAAGGTCACCAGTCCTGACTGTCACATGCTCCCCATAGCAGACTTCTTTTTGATGCATATACCCTGTCATAGGACGTTCACAGTCTTCAGAAGTAGCCACAAGAAAATTACAGGGCAATATAGATAAACCTGACAGTTTTAGAGACAAGACCATTGTGAACAGACTTGCAGTTTTACAGTGTGATACAAATGGATTTCAGAAAGTCATAATAACTAGCTGGTCAAGAAACCTGCCTGAGTGTAGTGAACCAAAACTCAGATTCTCAAGGACTCCACTGTTCATCTGAGTGTAGCATGTGTATGTTTGGCAGGACAAGGAAGACAGCAGGGATGAGAGAAGAGGGGAAAAGGCAAACAGAAGACTGTCATGCCTTTAGGTACAGGGGTTCTGCCTTCACCCAGGATTGAGCAGCATCACTTGAAGTCTAGTGTGTCTTCTGCCATCACAACCCATAAAAATGCGGGATGGAAATCCTCTTTGTCTTTGTGTTCGCTCATCTCTTTGCTTTAAGCTGACAGACCATGGATTGTTGCGCCTACTTTCCTAGAGTAATAGTGGATCATTCTTTTGGATATTCTTCTAAGGTAAAGACTTGTTCAAAGACTCAACTTAGGGATGGTTTTAGTGCCCTGTTATAGTTGCCATCCTATATTGTCTGAAAAGTCACCAATCCACCAAATAGCTCAAGCATGAGGTTTATAATATGCCAATACTCTGTCTCCCAGAGAGACTTTGTGTCTGCCCCATAGACAAAGCTCCTTTTTGGGGAACTCTGTCCCCAAATGTCCTGCTGTGAACTCAACATGGTTTTCATGTTGTTATCACAAGTTATAATTGCCATAAGACATTATTACTACTATCTGTTTTTAGAAACCTCCATCCCCAAACCTCCTTAGGCTCATGAGAATCTTTTTCATTTTAAGCATTTCTAGAAAAAAAGATGGCTTTGTCAACCTGTTCTGGCACCTTCACATCCATTTCCTCCACATTTTTTTTTCTGGCCTCCATGAAGAGGAACTGTTTGCCATCACTTTATCAGTAATCACAATAAGATGCTATTGTGATTACTCCTGTGGTCTCCTCTAGTTTGTGGAAAGCAGTGACTAAATCAAAGACATATGCAGGATTGAGAATCTACTGTCTCCCATGAGCCAGGCAGAGATGTGGGGAACAAAAGAGTTGTCGTGGTTCATGCCTTCAAGGACCTTCAAGTTATGCTGAGGCAAAGGTGCAGGAATACACTTACATCAAGATATGAATACTTTTAAGTACCACTTAATCTGAACCTGGAAATGAAGGAATTCCAGAAGGCTTACCATGTAGCCTCTGGTGGAGTAGCAGACATTTCTAACAAATCACTGGAGTTTGTTCAACTATTTCCTTTTGATTATACTTAGCTGGACCCCAGCAACTTTCCTGGGGTTCAATTACATTTATGACTTAAGATATTTATGCATGATTAAATAGCACTGTGTATATAGTTTATTGTGTGTCCACTATAATACAAACTCCAGGAGGGCAGAAATTTTTGTGTCTTTGATCATTGATTACTCCAAGTGCCTAAAACAGTGCCTGGCACAGCTGAGGCATCCCATAAATAGTTACTGTAGGAACATTTGGAGTGGAGAGGGCTTGAGGGTAGATTTTTACTCTGCTAGGCTGTTAATGGTCTGGTTTAATTTCTTTTCCACCTGAAAAAAAGTAATAATGAAGAATCACCAAAGTCATTGTCTCCTGATTGTATAAATGAGAAGAGATCAAACTAGCCCCACAGGTAACCCCTTTCCAACTAAAGATGTTGTTACCTTTTCTTTTTTTCCTCCTCTCCCCCCTTCCCCTCCCCTCTTGTTTCCTGTTTGAGAAGCATTTTAGCTTCACATTAAGCTGTTATACCCTCTACCATGATTTCTTACCTGGGCAGTTGACTTTGATGTGCAACCTTATCAAATGCTTTTTGAATTTTTAGGTAAATATAATCCTAGGCTTACTTTTTTTCTTTTGTCTCCTATAACAGTAATTCCTGTAAAAAAAATAAAATAAAATAAAACTGCAGCAAATCCAACGTGTTCTTTCAAGCCAGGCCTGCCCTCACAAATCCACATTGGCCACATCTTATCAGACTCCATTGCTGCAAATCCTTTTGCAACTCTACAGCTCAAGTGGTTGCTGGTGTTTTCTTAGCCAATCTGACATACACCCTCTTCTAATTCTAACAGTTTGGTAATGAAGTGTGTTGGGCTTGGCATTCACTCCTTTTTTAATTCTTAGCCTTTCCACCGTCTTTGTAATATGCTGTGGAGTTCATTAGCTGGAACCTGGCCCTGGTGTGCTAAGCCAGGGGCAAGATGTCTCTCTTGAATACAGAGATGAGTTTTGGTGGAATGATCAAGTTTCACTTTGTTCCAAAGGCAAGATTTTATAACTGCCCTTTGGGCAGCAGTCTGAATGAGGGTCTGGAAACAGAATGGATAGAACCTGGTAAATTGACATCACTTGGAGTTTATCAAGGTCATTCCTATTTCTCCTCCCAGTTTTCTCAGCCTCTACTTGTCTACCTCCAACTTCTGCATCCCCTGGGTGTACAATAATTCTCATCCTTGTTGAAGTTAAGTGGTGCTTTAGAGTCAAGTAGATCTGGATTTGAACTCTGACCTTGGGTAGTATACTTCACCTCTTGTTATGGAATGAACATTGCACGTGTGTGTCCTTCCAACATTCTCATGTTGAAGCTTTAATCCCCAATCTGATGGTGTTTGGAGATAGGGCCCTAGAGAGGTAATTAAGTTTAGATGAGGTCCTGAGGGTGGGACCCTCATAATGGTTAGTGCTCTTAAAAACAGAAGAGAACAGAGTTCTCTCTCTCCACCATGTGATGATATAGCAAGAAGGTAGGAAGAGGGCTCAGCAGGAACTGAATCCACCTGCACCTTGACCTTGGACATTCCAGCTTCCAGAACTGTGAGAGTTCGTTATTTAAGCCACTCAGTCTATAGTATTCTGTTATAGTAGTCTGAGCAAACTAAAATGACTCTAAGCCTCAGTTTCTTCACCTCCCAAATGGGGTAATAATACTTTCTTGAGAATGGTGTTATGAGGATTAGATGAGATAACGAATATATAGGACCAGGCACTTAAGAGACACGAAGTGAAAGGTACCTATTGTAGTATCCTCTTTCTCTATTCAAGTCCACATCCTCCATGAATAACAATAATAGTAACAGTAATATATTTGTAAAGCCCTGATTAAATGTTAGGTACGGTTCTAAATGCTTTGTATATATTAATTCATTTAATCCCAATTAGTGTGATCTATAGTGATCTTTCCCTCCCTTTTCCCCCACTCTCCTTGGGTTTGCCTTCTCTCCATTATTTTCTTTTATAAAAGTCCTTTCTCTAAACTTCTATGCAGATTTCTGCATGGAAAATGAACAACAGAAGTAAACTACACTTTACTGGGTCAAGAGTATGTATCCAGTGCCATTTTTTATCTAGAGCTCGTGGCCACATCTCAGAGCTCTAGAGCAGTTCTCAGCCATGGTTGCCCCTTAGAATAGCCTGAGGAGCTTTCAAAGTCTCCTTGTCGGCCATAAACCAATTAGATCAGAAGCTCTGTGAGTGGGACCAGACACTATCCTCCAAGTTTAATGTACGTGAGAATTACCTGAAGACCTTGTGAAGTGCAGGTTCTGCTTTTCTAACAAGCTCCCAGAGAGGCTGATGCTGCTAGTCTGGAGAGGACACGTTGAGTGGCAATACCCTTCTCACTGTCCAGTGGCTTTCTTCTAACTCAGTCACAGGCTATCTTGTGACTACTACTTCATGTTTCTCCTCAGCCTATTGTAAATCCTAACTAGGCTTGAATCTGAGCTCCCACAATAGTAGTCGATATGACCAGTGGCAGAGAAAGACTCACATTGGCTCACACACATAGGCAAACCAAATGTCTTTGCTTAGGAAATTCATCTAGAAACCAGGGATAAGCCATCACCGATGCCTGGGAACATTTTTAAATGGGAAAACTTCTCCATCTATGCTTGTTTCGAAATCATGGGCCATTCTCATAGGGTCGTTAAAATTAGCCCATAAGGGAGCAGCGAATTCTGGTTTTGTGACTGTGTCACCTTCCTGCATCAATCTATGCCAGAATTCCCCTTATTCTGACCTCCAGAGTTAATAGTGACCACCGTGTCTCTGGCTCTGTGCCCAATGCTGGTAGCCATGATATTCATGGAATTCCTACCTGGGCACACATGTTTGCAAGACTTTTTGAGCTATTTAAGTCACATGGAGGGAAGCAAAAGTAACCCTTCCCACTAGGAAAATGTGATTCTTGCTGGGACTAAACTTCCTCATTTATAATAAACGAAGAGGCTAGCATTAGCTAATCTCTGAGGTGTCTTCCATCTGATGTGTTTCTGTGCATTTTGAGTTGAGAACAGAGCTTGGTTACCTTTCACTGGTTAAGCAACCAGGACTTTGAGGGTAATAATAATTTCCCAAGTGTGCATTGCCTGGTTGTCTTCTCTCTTAAATCAGTCTTATCCTTAAAGATGACAAAGAGGTACTGTTAGATTTAAAAGTGAATCTCCCTTATCACAGTTGACAATAATGCATGGAAACTTAATGGAGAATTCAGGTCAGAGAAAGAGACTGATTCCAGTCCTAATTCTGCTATAGAAATGTCAAAGGAGGAACAAAATCAAGTTTTTAATAAGCGAAGTTGTTTATCTCTTCATTTAAAACTAGGACGTCCCCAGTGGGCAGAAGTTGCAATCAAACAAAACAAAACAAAACAAAAACACACTACATATTGACCATACTACCTATTGGCCTCTCAGTTTGGGATAGGTTTAACAGGCAACTAATGACGTATTTCTTCTTCTCTCTTCTATTTAACAGAAGAGCAGCAGCTGTGAGGAACATTTCTTGTGGGATGAATCTAGACTGTCTTGAGGAGCTAAGATTTAAGTTCAGTCTTTCAACATTTCCATAGTACCCAGTTTGATTTCAGCTGTGTGCATGTTTCATCTTGTTTAAAACCAAGCTCCTGGAATGAACCTGGAAAAGACGGGAAATGCTGGGAAACTAGACTCGTATTTATTTTGGAAGCAAAGGGCCACTGCATTCCAAATTTCATGGCAGAGAGGCAAAGCTATATAGTGTTGTAACACTGCAGTTGGAGTGTGGAGAACGAAGGGAAATTGAATCCTACCTGGCAATGGCATGGGCATTCTGAAAGCAGCGCTATATAGGCTGGCTATATACACAATAGGGACTCAATAAGTAAATGTGGACTTGATTTTGAAGACTCGATTTGGAAGCCTTGATTTTAAGTGCAGCCACTTTTCAAAACAAACTCCTTAAATTATCTTACAATACAGACAGCATTTTTCTGACCACCCTAATTTTTAGCAGCCTTTCTGCCATGTCAGAATGCACCCCTCCATCCTTCTATAGTCAGT
The DNA here is from genome assembly GCA_003508835.1 of Eonycteris spelaea. NCBI lineage: Eukaryota > Metazoa > Chordata > Mammalia > Chiroptera > Pteropodidae > Eonycteris > Eonycteris spelaea. The sequence goes on along the minus strand of PUFA01000011.1, from coordinate 14,535,196 downwards.
AACATGATCAAAATGAACAATTTCAATTTTGTCACTCAGGTATTGTGGTTTGCCTTGGTAAAGAGGAAATGGTTATTGATTGCCTCAAATATTATTTATTCTTTGTAAAAGCAAATAGAGGTGACTATAACCAAGAAAAGTGCAGGCATGGCAGTTTTCAAATATGTTATTTTTTAGGTTTTCTCTCTTCAGAGGTCAAATCCAGATCAATGATAGGAAATCCTATGCGTAGAAAACTTTTAAAAAGTTTTATTCCACTTTTATGTAGAAGGATAAAAGAATACTAATCCTTTTTCTCAAAATGAAGGTAATAAACTATTTCAGCGTGTTGTGTTGGTAAAACATCTTACTTTCCTTTAGCTAAAAAAAAAAAAAAACATATTTTTAAAGCTTAAACTTCTTCTGGAATCCAGGCTTCTGGCCGAAAAGTTTCAAAGACTTATTAAGAGATTCCAATTTATTCTTCTTATCTAGTTTGAATTGCATTATGTCAGAACAGAAAAAAAAAAAAAAAGCTGCCCATCTAAAATATTTATGCATTATCTGGAGAAAGAAATGAAACCATCCTTCGCATTCCTTATGGTCAGTAGATTATTTGTCTCAACTCCATCCATCCTCTTGCTGCTCAAGTCCTTCTCTTTGGGTTGGGTCCCTTGGAGGAAGAAATGAACATGCTCTGTCATTCAGACAATACAACTGAACACTCTTCTCCCTCCACTCTGTAATTAGGCCTTCTTCACAAAAGCCCTTCTCTTTTCTGTACAATTACATCCCATTTCCATATTCCTTCCAGGTATGGCTCGTTTCCAAAACTTTCTTCACTTTTGCTGTCTACTTCCCTGGCTCATCCTAGTTGGCTCTGCCCCACCATCTCTGTGGGGCCCAGATAATAAGAACCTAATAAGCAAATAAAGGTTTGACCGACTGGGGACTGAGATGAGGAGTCCCTGGTGATTCCTTCAGCACTCTAAATAGGCTGCTGAAGGGGGAAGAATCAAATAATCTTGCGACTTCTTCTTACTGAAAAAAATAAAGCTAAAATATAAAGATCATACCATTCTCTGAAATGCTGATCTTGCATAAGCAAGCACGTGCTTGTACCAACAGCATGAAAGGAATTGAAACATTTGACCCATCCAAAACAAACACACACACAAAAAAACCCCACAGAGATCAGCCAGCAGCCCGTCCCTTGCTACCCTCAACATATCACCAAGCCAGTCTTCTTAATTTGCATCTGCCACCACACCCCAGTCCATATGAATGCTGTATTTATTTGAATGTGCAATCAACAATGGTTCTCTTTCTCTTTTAATTTTCTATGCCAAAGACAACAAATGCAAATGGTGAGATGAAATTGGGATTAGAGGAGTCCAAATAAGGGTTGGCATAGCATTAAGGTTAATGGCCTATATTATAATCTTCAATCAGAGGGAGGCAAGTACCTTGCAACAGCTGTGCAGACCATAAATAAAGCTTTTCTGACTTGTAAGCATGTAAAGTCTCTACCACAAATGTTAAATTAACATTTTTTTGCATAACTCATAGAAGACAAGTTCTCCTCGAAGGACTTTACCCTTTTGTTGCTTATACCTAAGGCATATGGAACCAGACTTTGATTTAAGGTTTTGAAAGTCTTTAGAATTGAGCAATTTCTTGGAATATTGGGGTAACTGCAAAAGATGGGGAGGAGTGGGGAGCCTGGTGGTTAGGCAAAGGGCCAAGAGCAGTTTCCCAGAAAATGTTGGATCTATTCTCTACCCTGCCGGAAATGCCATCTCTTCATTGAACGTGTCCATGTTATGAGCTGTTCTTCTCAAGGATGGTTTAAACAGTTTGGAGACAGGCCGTGGCTTTAAAGCTGAGATATCCGTTGCTTCTTTTTATAATATACACATTAAAATAGGGTTGAATATGTAGGAAAAGCTCAGTTGGCTCTTTGGCTAGAATATGCTCCCACAGTCATAAAGATGCAGACAGGTAGATCTATCACTTTCATTTAAAAGTGAAAATCCCTTTAGAAAACTGGCAGACAGTCAGCCCTCGCCAAGCGGATGTGAAAGGCTTGTGATTTCTCCTGCTGTCAACTGGCTCTGGGAGAATTGTTGCCGGTTTGCCCGTTCATAGTGGGATTTGCAATGGAGCCACCAGTGTACCACCACCCTTGGCTTTGGAAGAAGGTGAGGAAAGCTAAGAGGAGGTTTAAAAATCATTTAGCCTGTCTATACTGAGTACTCAGTAAGTATCAAGCAGTGCATGTTACTTGCATTATCATGGGTTTTATAGATAGTGTATTCGTTTTCTGTCGCTGCTGTAGCAAATTACCACCAACTTAGTAGCTTAAAATAATACCAACTTATTGTCTTATAGTTCTGCAGAAGTCTGGGCTTCACTGGGCTTAAATCAAGGTGTCTGAAAGGCTGCAGTTCTTTCTGGAGGTTGTAAGAAAGAATCATTTTCTTGTCTTGCTATCTTCTAGAGGCCACTCGCTTTCCTTGGCTCATGCCTGCCTCAGCCATCTTCAAAGCCAGCAAAGTCTGCATTGAGTTTTCATCATCTCACATCACTCTGACCTTTTCTTCCTTCTTCTTCCTTTGTTATTACATTTGGCCTGTATGGATAATCTAAGATACTCTTACCATTTGAAGGTTCACTATTTTTTAAGGTTAACTATTTAAGCTATTTAGTGCATGTTCTCATTTGAGCCTCCTTCCACTTGCTTGTCTAGAACGTATATGGCAAGGAGGGAACTAAAGCAAGAAAGGGCAGAAGCTCTTTTGAAGTTTCTCTGTAACAGGTATTTCCTCCAGCTCCTCCTACTCAGGTGGAATTACTGAACATTAACGAGACATCTGAGACCAACTGGTCCAGCTCTCCATACGGTTGCATAAACTGAACTTCAAAAGACTTAATGTTAACATTCACAGTCACACAGCCGATTTCAGCAGAATTGCATCAAACATTGGGCATAGGCTCTAAAGTCCAATCACCAGGCAAAAGTCATGTGAAAATTACACTAACATTCCCTTAGGAGGGCTCCATGCTGGAGACTTACATGTGGTTTCTTGAAAAATCTAGCACAAACAGCTTTTCCTCCAGTTCTAGAATAGATGATTCCAGTACATTTCAAGAGCCAGGTTAAATGGTAAAATACACGCCTTTAAACGTGGAAACCACACTTGGTACAAAAAGATGCTCTTGAATCAGCACTGGAAGAGACTTACTTCCACCTCACACCCATGTTAGGGCCTCCACATTTCTGAGTAGAAAGCCACTCTATGAATTTTAGTTACTATGAGTTATAGTATATAGAGCCCTCCCCTGGAGGTTGGGGGCGGGGGAGGAGGGAGTGGGTAGGTGGGGCCTAAAGTCCTAATATTCTCTTTATACACAACCAACCCCCATCCTTAGGCACTTTACAGAAGTTTCCTTATTAACATAACAAAAGACATCTTATTTTGCTCTCCTCCCTTAGGAAATTCCAAGGGTTTTAGGAGCTGTGAGCCAGGAACTATGGACAGAGACCAAATATTTCTATGAGAAATACATTTTTGGTCATTTGACCAAATGTATATTTCTTATAAATCCCACTGGAAAACAAGGCGCATGGTGTCCTGAGATGCTAAGGGTATCACATCAGCTGAAGCATGCTCTCAAATAGAGCAAGGTTCCCAGACACGTGGATGGACTGTTCTCCAGCAAAAGCAGAGATCAGTTCATCAGGTGAAAGAAATGGGTGGGTGAATTCATCCTATGTTTGGACCTCACATTATGATTCATTTTCTCTGCAAGACATCTACCCCACCCACTGATGGTGTCCTGTTCTTCTCTGTCCACATATGAGGATAGTTGCCTCCTCCATAAAGGGCTGGAGGAAGGGGAGGGTCTTAACCTGGTCAGGAGGTAAAGGGGGTCCAGGAGCTCTGGCGTCCATCCAAACCTGACTGATATCAGTTGAAAAATGGGAGACCTAAATGTAAAATGATGCAGCTGCTGTGGAAAACAGCATGGCAATTTCTCAAAATTAAAAATGGAATTATCATATAATCCAATCATTTTACTTCTGAGAACATATCCAAAAGAAATTGAAAGCAAGATTTTGAAGAGATGTTTGCACATACTAACATTATTGACCATAGCCAAGAGGTAGAAGCAACCCAAATGTGCAGCTGTGAGGTAAACAAATGTGGTTTACACATACAGTGGAATATCATTCAGCCCTAAAAAGAAAGGAAATTCTGACACATGTTACAACATGGATGAACCTTATGATGAAGACATAGTTGAAGACATTATACTGAGTGAAATAAGCCTAACACAAAAGACAAATGCTTTATGATTCCACTTAAACTAGGTACCTAGAGTAGTAGTCAAACTCATAGAAACAGAAAGTAGAATGGTGGCTGCCAGGGGCTGGGGGAGGAGGAGATTGGGGAGTTGTTGTTTAATGGGTGCAGAGTTTCAGTTTTGCAAGATGAAAAAGTTTTGGAGATCGGTTACCCAACAGTGTGAATGTACTGAACTCTACTGAACCGTACAGATTAAAATGGTTGAAGACACTAAACTTTGTTACATGCGTCAATGAAAAAACATCCAGTCTAAGAAAGTCTTATGAGTTTATCTGAGCCAAATTGACAATTGCTGGGAAGCAAAATCTCAGTGGATGGAGAAGAAACTCTGGACAATGACAGTTTTGTAGCTTATTTTATACACTAGAATCCAAGGAGGAGCCATAAGGAGGGTTACGTGGAATCATTGCTGGTAGATTAGGGAGGCAGGAGAAAGCAAAGCAGGAAAATCAGATTGGATAAAAAGTAAAACGGAGGGACGTGTACTTTTACAATGGTGGGTACAGGATAGTTAACCTTTACAGCATATAGGGGTGGGATGTGGGCAAAAAGATAATGTGGTTTCACACCCTGGTGTTGGCAGTTATGCCTTTGAAGGGTCTGGAAAAGAAGATTACTTTGACATTTCAAAGGTATGTTATCTTAGATGCACAAAGACAATAGACAATTTCAAAGTTAAAGATTGACCTTTGTCAAGGCACTACAGACCTAGGACGTTACTAACTACCATGACCTGCTTTTAGTTAGGAATTGTTCTGTTCAGCCTACTCTGTTTGGTCTCTCGGTTTGTAAGGCCTGACATGCGGGCCTCTTCTGAGTTTGTTAGGCTTAGTATGTGGCCCTTTTTTTGTCCACACATTTTTTTTTTTTACCACAATTAAAAGTTAAATTATTTTTAGAAATTTAATTTCAAAAAGATGGAAGACCAACAGTGATAAACAACAACAACAAAAAAAACCCAGTCTTAACAACTAACTGAAATCAACTTTCATTTTCCTGGTAGAGAAGACTTTTAGGAATATCAGTATATGGAAAGGATTCCTTGGAGTGCTTGCCCCAAAAGGTGGTGGTTTATTTAGTCAGCTTACTCTGGAAGCCAGCCAGCATATAAAAATTATAATAGTTTAGCTACAAATGCTCTGTTATGCTTCCCTCAAAAAAACAACAATAAAAAATGAATGAATGATGAATGAATGACTAAATAAATAAATAAAAGGTGATTCAAAACCCTCTGGCCTGGTTCCAGGAGCAAGCTTGAGGAATTGCATTGAAGAGCCCACCTTGAATTGTACTCCACACCTACACACTTCTCTGCTCTGGCTGAGTGCTGCCTGGGAACCCTGGAAACTTGGCATATGAATGGACAATGATGGATAAATGAATCAGGCCTTTCTAGTTTGCTTTCAGTGCAGCTCCAACTTCATCCTCTGTAGGGCACCTGTCCCTGTCCTCAGGCTGTGTTGGACCCTGCTACATGCTTCTGGATCTCTCTGTGCATACTTGTATCTCAGCACTTCTCGTGCTATATTGTAATAACTTGGTACACCTCTCTCAAAAGTCTGTGGGTTCCTTCAGAGCAAAGGGTTTTTGACCACTAGCATAATGCCTAAATAAGTTGAGTCTTAGTAAATAAATATATAACGATGGCATCAATGATTTTTTTTTTATTGTCATGTGGGTGTCCTTTTTGGACAACTACCCGCATTCACAGAATAATTCATTTCATATTCCAGGCCCAGTGTTGTGTGCGTGCTCAGCACTTCCTTGAGCTACACCTTCAGCTTCCATGCCTTGCCTCATTTCTCCAGTCACTCATCCCCCTCCTTAGATATGTGTGTGGTTTTCGTTTAATTTGTTTTGGTTCTACATGTCCTTAGTAGACACATGTGGGTGTCCCTATGCTTCCATTATCTCTTTAACTTCTTAAGAACCAAGTATCCAATGTATTCTTTGCATCTTCCCAAAGTATCATACAGTGAGATACCAAGTATCAAGGCTGTTACTGTTTAAGGAGAGTCTGGCTTGTCAAATGCTTGATTGAACCTCTACCTTCATGTACTGCCAGGACCTCAAAAGGTGAAATTATCATCTTTTCTCCATTAACCTGCTCATTTCAGGATTCCTTGAGGGATGGTGCTTTTCTTAATGGCACCAAACATTCTTCCATTTCTAAGGCTTGAAACCTTACTGTGATCTTTGATCTGGTTTCCTCATGCTTGCCCCATCTTACTCCCACCTCCTGCCCCATCAAAAATTTAGGCGCTGGCTCCTATTGATTATATTTTCACAATGTTTTCTAAACCCCTCCCTTTCACCTTCATTGTTATCACCTTGTAGCAATTGACATACAGACCTTTACAATGCCAGTTTGCTTCTGTTAGAGTAGCTATCTAGATAGAATGGAGTTCCGAAAATATTTTGATGTCTTGTCTGAGATTAGCAGAGAGAATATTTCAATCAATTGAAGATGTCTGTCATGAGTATAATTGAGAGGAGTTGTCTAAATGCTAAGATTCTGTCATCTCTGGCCAATAAGTGCAATAGTCTTCCTTTTGCCCGGACTCCTCATCCAAAGCATCCTACACACTGACCCAAAATTGACCCTCTTAATTTGCACTGTGACATCTTGCCTCCTAAGACAATGAGATGCTATATCAGCATCTGTCAAGCTTCACCTTTCCCAGCCACTCAGATTAGGAGCCTCTAATGCCATCCACCTCCACACTCATTCATGCCTAAGAGCTGAGCTGGTCTAGATAAGAACAGAAGTATATCAGTTGCCTCAGTGCCTCAGATGTGGGGCCTGCAGTTAATCGTGGCTGCCCACAGACCTGGTATCTGCTCTACCTAGCATAAGCCCTGGGTGCCAACTTAGCTTCCAGGCCACACCACTTTTTTTCTGTTTTCAACTTCTCCTTTCCCCACACGCTCAGACATACTGGCCCATGGGTGGGTCTGAGCTTCTGCTACAGGCTACCTGGCTGTTCTCACATTTAAGCTTTGAACATAACCTGCTTACTTAGGCTCCCAGGAATTTAAGACTTGCCAGGTTCCTTACTGCCAGTCCAGTCTGAGCTCTGGCTATATATGAGCAGATTGCCCAGAATGATATTGGAGATGATGAGAATCTTCTCCTACAGGGTCACATCCATCAAACTCATCCCCTTCTTACTATAAGCACTCCCTGGTCCCTGTGTGAGACTACCACACAGCCTGGACATTGCATAGGACCACTCAGCTCAGCCTAAAGAAGACAAAGACTTCCCTACTTCCTGGCTCAGATGCCTTCCTTTCCCCTACAGATCCAGCACGTCCTGTGCTTGACAGAACAATTATAAAGATGCTTTTTTTTTTTTTTTAGCATTTGCTATGTGCCAGGCCCTTGAGTAAGTGCATTGTGTGCATTCCCTCACTCCACCTTCACAAGGACCCTATGAAGCAAGTATTATTATTATGCCCATTTTACACAAGAGGAACTTAAGAATTGGAGGTTATTTCACCTAGAGTTACCCACATAGTAAGAAGAGCTATTTGAACTTAGAGCTGTTTGAATCTAGAGCATATGCTTTTAATCCCTTGCTAGAGATTGCAAACTAAAGGCCCATAGTAAAATGTTGGCCATGATTATATTTGGCCACCAGAGTTTCCATTTATTAATGATGGCCAGTGTTTAAAAAATCAGGGGATGCCACATTAAAATTCAGATTTATGATCTCTCTTTACAAAACCGGAAGGTTTGGCAACATAGGTTCCATACCCTACAAGGCAAAATTAAATAGACTGAGAAATGTCTGCCCTTTCTGTGGGGTGTGAGCACAGCAGTTTGCCTCTGTCTTCACTTTTCTTATTGCAGTACTTCCCAGACATTACTATCCATCAGAACCATCTGGAGATTGCTAGGCCCCACCCCAGAGTTCCTGATTTGGTAGGTTGGGGTAGGGCCTGAGAATTTGCCTTAATACAACCCAAGTGTTAGTTGACATTTCTCATCACATTTGTGCTATTGCTATTTTTACATTTAGCCTACCCACCCACTTCTTTTACCTCCATGCACCCTGTAGGCATTTGAGTTCGCAGCCCAGGCACTATGCTATATACTAACACCAAGGAATTCAGGGCCCTCCCATCTGTTCCTGAATTCACGCTAATTTCTGACATGAATCTTAAAGCCAATCTGGGCTTCTTGTTCTGACTTCTTTCAACTCTGAAAAACATAATGCAATTTCTTTATTCAATTTCACAAAAGCAGTAAGACAATACAAACAACCAAAACAGACACGTTACAGTAGCTTCTTCCCCTGAGCTAGGGGGAGCCAGCAGAAAAGAGACATGGGTGTATATGAAAGGTAAGAGCTTCTGCTAATATAATACTCTGATGGCTTGGATTTAAAAGCCATAAAATTCACACAGAAGCAACCATTTTCCTGTTCTTCCAGAAGTACCTGCTTCATAGCCTCAACAAGTGGTCTTCTGTGGTTATAGAAAGTCTAATTTCCAGGGGAAATCTATTCAGACAATTATCTAGGAAAACAATACATCAATTCAAAAGCTTCATTAGATTTCACTCTGCCTGGAATCCTATTATAATCTTCAGTACCCAACTAAGATGCCACCGATTCAAATGCCTTTCCTAATTAGCCCAGGCAGAAACAATCCCTTCTTTTCTCTAAATGAATATTATGGCCATTTCCATGACACTCATTTCATAATATCCTGAAATACAAAATACGTTGTCTCATGTCTCTCTGAAGAGATTATAAACTCTTTTAAAGCACAGGATCAGACCTACACAATTTGCAGCTGCATGATGCCTGGAATAGTGCTTTGCTTTCAGGGGATACTTAGGTGAGACTTTCTGAATATTCAGGTAAATGGAGGACTCAAGCACCATGTCGTAGAGAAAACAGAGCAGAGCAGAGGTTCATAGAAATTTGTGACCACCTGAAGTTTTCAGTTATTAATTGAGGGCCTAGCACTAATAAAAGCACTATTAAAAATGGGAGTGGAGAATGATGAGCTCTGCCATGATAACGTTTGCAAGACCAACACACATGACAAAAGTTCTGCAATTTACAATGTGGTAAACTATGTGGTAGTAATTTAAGAGAGAGAATAGAAGTTCAGAAAAGAGCTTAATCCAAGTGAGCTAGAATAAATGGAGAAGACTGTATAGAGCGATCAGATATATCAGATACATCTCATTCGATGTTTTAACATGGGTGCTGTTCCAGTTTCTACTGCCAAGGTCACCTTACTTTCTAGATGCTTTAATATTTTACCCTTCACATCTAGATCTATAATCCATCTAGGATTGATTTTTGTGTGTGGCATGTGGTAGGACTCAAGGTTCATCTTTTCTGTGGTGGGTATCTAATTGATCAAGCATCATTTATTGAAAAAAGTTCTTTACTGCAGTGCTGTGGCATCTTTATTGTAAAAACAGTTCTTATGTATGTATAAATCTACTTCTGTACTCTTTTTTCACCTTTCTTTCTTATCCTTGCAGCAATACCATACTTTTTCCTTTTTTTTTTAACTAACTTTACCTTTATAACACTAGACGTGTGGTAGCTTATGTCCTCTAACTTGCTATTTTTCTATTTCTAACTTTATCTCTTGCTATTCTTGGCCGTTTGTGTTTCCATTTAAAATTTTAGATTCCACTTGTCAATGTCCACAAAGCCTTCTGGGATTTTCAATTGGAAATTTATTGAACCTAAAGATGAATTTAGGAAAATTGATAATTTTACAGTACTTAGTAGTGCAATCCAAAAACTGGCATATCTTTTCATTTACTTTTCATTTATTTACTTTGTTGTTTATTTTAATGTTATATTTCCCAATGAATTCCATTTTATCTAAATTTCTAAATGTATTGGCAAACAATTGTTTATAAATACTCTCATCTTTGTAACATCTGTGTGATCTGTAGTAATGTCCCCTATTTTATTCCTTTTATTAATGATTTGTGTTTTCTCTCATTTTTCTTGCTAAACAAAGTTATCAATTGTATCAATGTTTTTAAGGCACCAACTTTTGGCTTTGTTGAATTTCTCTATTGTATGTTTGCTTTCTGTATCATTAATTTTTTACACTATTATCGCCTTTATGTTTTCTTTGGGTTTAATTTGTTCCTTTTCTAGCTTCTTGAAAACAGATCTTTCTCATTATCTAATAAATGTATTTAAAGATACAAATTTCCCTCTGAGTACTACATAAACTGTGTGCTAGATTGCAGAAATGACCACAAATCTTTCCTATTTCTGGCTGCATTACCTATTTTAATAAAATTTTGCAGTTTTTGTTATCAAGAAAGATCTCCAGCCTTGAGCCTAGGTTTGGCCCTGTGATTTGCTGTAGTCAATGGAAGTTAGCAAATATAAAACAGATTTAGAAAGCTTTTAAGCATTGTAGCTTGTCTTCTCTCATTGTGCTTGGAAACTTGAGACTACCATGTGAATGAGAGTAAGCTAGAAGGTAGGAGTTCACATGGAGAAGAACTAAGGCATCCTGGCTGAAAGCCTAACTGTCAGACATGTGAATAACGCCATCTTCTGCAACCTTTACCTGATCATAGATACAAGAGAGTCCAACAATATCAGCCAAGCCAGAACAAAAGAACCATCCAGCCAAACCATAGAATTTTATAAATACAATGGGGGTGGTTTTAATCTATTAAGATTTAGGATGGTTTGTTATACAGCAAAAGCTAGTGAAAGTATGCTTTAACCAGAGCCAAGGGTTTTGATAAATAGCAAAACTCGTAATAACATTTTGATACTAAATGTTAATGAGAACATTTTCTAATTTCCATTGTAATTTCTTATTTAGGTCAATGAAATATTTATAATTTTATTGCTTAATTTTCAAACACTGAAGAATTTTTTTAGTGATATTTTTGTGACTGATTCCTAGCTTAATTCTGCTAAAATCAGAAAAAATTTTATGTCCTTTGAAATGTGTTGGGACTTGCATTATATCCTAGCAAGTAGTCAATTTTAGTAAATATTCTGTATTATATATTTAAATTTGCTAAAAGAGTAGGTTGATCTTAAGTATAGGATTAGTCTGGTACATGCTACTTTATAATTGCTGGCAGTGAAAGTGTCCTATCTGTAACATTAAATATCTTTAAAAGAAAGTTTGCATATTTCTTCTGAAATTAAACATGTTGTAAGCTTGATCTGACCAACCTTATTGGAGCAGAAAGTACAGTAGAGGAGAGCAGTGGCGAAAGTATGTTTTTAAACTATGGTATTTGCCAGTATATACTTGCAATGTTGGCTTATAGTACTTCACAATGATTTTGGCTTAATGCAAATAAATGGAACTCAGCTCTACTGAAGATTTTTGATAATAAAACCCTTTCAAAGCCTTTGTTTTTTAAAGTTTTTTCATTGTTCCACCCAACTATAAAGCACGTCAAATCACAGTTATGTTGTGGCTGATGTCAGCCATAAATACCAACAAAAAGAATGAATTTGGAATGATTTATTATTCATGAAAGCGTAACGAAATTTCTTTTTCAAATTTTAAATTTTCTTATTTTTTTAAAACCTCAAGCCGTAGATCCTAGTTATGACTATCAACTCTCTGATAATTTACTTATTTTTATGAAAATGGTAATGCTAATACTATAAACTTTTTTTCTTAGTCACTAAGTGGCTAATGGAGCAATAACTTAGACCTTTAATGCATTTGTAACGCTTTCCTCAAATCTTTTAAAACACATACAAAAAACAGAATTATTTGCTTTAATTTTATAATTTTATATGATTCTACTTCCTTTATATAAGGAAATCATACATGCATGAAAATATATTCATAAAAATCTATTTTTAGCACTGTTATAATAGCAAAATATTGACAATTGTTAAAACATTGAACAACAGCATTGTATTGTAAAAGTGTCGTATCCATAGTACCGAATTATATGCCACTATTTAAAAATATTAGAAGAATGTGGAGTAACATAGCAATTTGTAAAGTAGGGGAAAAAATCATTTTTAAAGAGCCACCTGTTGTTTAAACTGTCAGTCCAGGAGAAGGGTGGGATTTCTTTTGGAGTGAGACTTCTCTATTGATTTATAGAAAAGCACCTTAAATGGCTTATTTTACTTTGAAAGTTGTGGCTTTTTTCTGAACATAACCTAGATAGAAGACATTTAGACAAAGAAGTGTCCTATCCCACTGCTTAAAAAGCAAAGGAATTTGGGAGTGGGCCTTTGGCAGCTCCTTAGTTTAGATGATACAGGAAGGGTGGAGTGGATTGGGGTGGGAGGTAGTAAACTACCTGGGAGCAGGTGGGGCCCAGGGCAAAAGTTGGCCAGTGTAAATTTGCCCGTGGTAGGGGTGCCAAGGAACTTTAGGACACAAATGTCAAATATTAAATTTCATGTTGTTGTCTATCCTGGACTGAGAACCACATGCCGTTTGTTCAACTGTTAAACTAAGTATCAGCAACAAACTAAAAATAAAATAATATGGTTCTGATATTCACTCTACTCTGTCTTCACTATGGACTTGGTGAGAACCCTAAGCAAACTATGGTTTCAAAAGCTGTCTCAGCTTTTGTCTGGCCTGCGTCCTTTTCTTTCTTCCTCTTCATTATCTGATTCTAGTCTTCCCCATATTTTTTTCTTTCTGTCTACATGGAATTCTTTGTTCTAAGGCTTTAACCCCAATTACAGAGAACTCGTCTACCTAATTGTTCGAGCTCCACAATGTATGTATTTCTTCTTTTCTTTTACTGTGTTTATACTCTGGCTGAGAAGTAAATCTTATGCTTTGGTTTTGGCTGGGAGGCTAGAAAGAGCCTCCAAGTCAAATCCTTCCAAGAAAAGACTCATTCAAGAGTTACGTACTCCATACTTCCCGTGCAGCACAATCAAATATTCCCCTGGCTGCAGCCCTTTATGTAGGTCTTGTGAGCACAGCACACACTGTAATCCAAAATGATTCTTGAATCAGGTATGAAAATCTAAAGTCTTACCGCTGTCTTTTCCTTTCCTATGCGGCTGGTTATATTTATGCGATAGTCTTTCCTAGTCCTGTTGCCTTTGCTCTGAAACCTTTCAGCTGCTGGCTGGGCCTGAGAGAGGATGTTGGGATGTGTCAGTGATTAGGTCCATAGTAGATACAGAGATGCACGTTACATATTTTTTTGATTATCCCTGATTGTTGTAAGAGTACAGTCACCCACCTCACCACCATCTTGTGTTCGAACAAGAATGTTTTATTTAATATACACTGATCGTATCCTTGCAAAATGAATCGTTTTGAATGGAAGATAAAGTTCAGTACATTACATCATCTCAGTGTCAAATCCTACCATGTTCTCTCTCTAGGGATTTCACTTCTTGGGTTTTTTTGTGATTTTTTTTTTTTTTTGCTGGATTCTGCTTTATTTCTTTTAATGATTTTATCATCAGCTTCCTAATTACAATTCTGCAAGCTGCCCTACTTTTCAGCTCTCTTTCTTTAAATGTAGTTCAGACACATCTCCCGGTCCCCAGACAACAAACTGGAGTAAATATCCTATAACTGGTAATTCACTTTAGAAAAATCAATTGTTATATAAAGGGCAGTTCCCCCCTGAGAACTTCATTTGAATGAGATCTAAATATTCACTTCTCAGGATTTAATAACATCACCTCGATAACTTTAGTCATTATCTTGGCAACCGTCTATACCCACCACTTGGACCTCTTATTCCTTTGAGATTTTCAATAGTAGAAGTTGTCACTATCTGGCAAATGGAAGATTTGTAAATTGTTTCTGGGCAGACTACTGGTAGCTGGTGTTTCATGTATCAAATTAAGTTTCTAAGTTTCAGGTATAATTTTTAGACTTAATGTTGGCTTTGCAGGTTATCTAACATAGTGTGATGGTTTCAAATGCTTTTTGGACTATAGCTTGACTGTAATGCTAATGAAAAGTTAGAGAGTGTATTATGTAATTGATAATTTCTTCTAATGACAAACATCTCTTATATAACAGAAAATGAGCTAGTCCTGAAGGACAGGGCAAGCTACATAGTTTGCAGAGCCCATTACAAAATGAAAATTCAGGGTTCTTTGTTTGAAAATTATTAAAAATTTAGTGATCTGATAGCAGAACATTAAACCAAATGAAGGACCAATTCTAAGCACTGGGCCCCTTGTGACTGTACAGGTTGCAAGCCCAGGATCAGGGACCTTTAAGACTGTAATGTCTCTGACCTCAAGGGATCAGGTAAGTGAGAACCAACTAGTCCCTAGGAGGGATACAGAATGTTCTAGAATCCATTATGCAAACTCCTTAAGCAACCATTTGACGATGATGTTTATGCTTTACTATTGAGGAAATCTAAAGTTTTAAAAAAATTATTTTTTAAAAAAATTTCTTTTTTTTTTTTGAATTATTAAACAAAAGCCAAAGACCCCAAACTGCCAGAGGCACTATTTTTACTCTCAAAGTCAAATTAGCAATTTTTAGTTTTCAGGTAATTTTTTCTATTCATGGATTCTGCTTTTAAATCCTGCTTGAGAGCCTTGAGGATGTCAATATCTCATTTCTTCCAGGCCTTGGAAAGCAAGGTGGTCTCCAGGAGCTTGGGGAAAGGCAGGGCTGTGTTTCCTCCTAATCTGTAGACCACGTGTGCCTTCTAATGGAGCCCTGACTTGGTGACAGATTGTAGAAAGGGTAGATAAAGTTGAGTGTGGGCCACCTTTTCTGATGGTTCTGTAACTGTAAAACAAAAGTTAAGTAGGAATTCTGTCACCAGAAAGGGATTTGTTTGGCAAAAAAAAAAAAAAAAAAAAAAAAAAAGATTGTAATCCCATATATGTAGACCTGGCAAGCCACCAGCACCAGCACAAAGAAGGAGCAAGAAGAAGCTGGGAGCCCTTTTACGGAGGGGAAGAGAAAGTTAAGGGAAGGGGCTGTTTACAACCGTAGAGCCCTGTTGTGACCATAGGGTTTTTTTTTGTAGGGCTTTCCAATGACACAGGGTTTGAGAGCGCTTTCTACAGGCTCTCCATGTTTTTATCTAGGTTAGGTCTCATAAATTTTGACAGTGCATGTCGGTCTCCAGTCAGCTTCTCCAGAAAATTTACCTTGAGGGACATGAGACTCACGAGGCAAGTGCAAGGGAAGAGCTGCCACTGTCTCATCTCTGAACAGGTCACAGGACCTGGTCTTGTTATAAGTAAAAGCTACCATTATTAAGTGCTTGCTCTGAGTCAGACATGGTGCCAACCCACATCACTGAAATGACTCCTTACAAATACTCTCCTGATACTCATTTTCACAGAGGAAAACTGAGGCTCAGCAAGGTGAAGTAGGCTTACACAGCGAGCGAAGGTCTGAAGCAGGATGCAAACCCAGATGATTCTGCCTCCAGTGTTCCTGCCTTTTACCACCACTCAGTGCTATTGGCCATCCCTGTTAGAGAACCTGGGGTCTGGTGGTTAAGTCCCCACTTTGGAAGAGGCCCTAGCTCAATCCTGAAAAGATAGGGAAGCAATTCCTGGCCACCCACTCTGTTGTTTTCACCAAGGAGAACATACTATAGACAGGACATTGAAAAGAAAAATGTTAGTTTCACCCTGAGGTGAAACTTCACGGGGCTGGGCTTCATCTGCAGAGTGCTCTCAGTGTCACAGAGAGCCACCAGATATGGGGACAGATGTAAGATGGCTCTGGTGGCAGAGCCTGTTTAGGGTTCCTGAGGAGCCTCCTTGGAGAGCTAGGGGAGATGACCTGGCTGGTTACCGTGGGCAAGGGATGTAGAGATGGCAGTGCTCAAATGCCCATAGGCAGCCTAAAAACGTGTTGAGGGCATCAGAAAGTAGGGCCAGAGAGAGAGAGATTGATTGTGTCAAATAAGTGTCCAAACCTATAGAAAATTTTTATGAGTCTATTAGAACCAAACTGACTACAATTGCCAGGAAGCAAATCTCGATTGAGAAAATGCTCTGGAGAATGACAGCTTTGAAACTTATTTTATACATTGGAATAAAAGACATAAGGAAGGTTACATGAAATTCATTGGTGGTAGAGTAAGAGGGGAGAGAAAGCAAAGCAGGAAATCCCTGAGACTGGATGAAACAACAAAATAGAGCAGAATACTTCTTTTACATGAATGGGTACATAATAGTTAATAACATTTACAGCGACACACAGAGATGGTATGTGGGAACGAGGTAACAGTGAGGGCTTCTGTGGTCTTGGGCTCTGGTGCTGGCAGCTATGCTTTGAGAGGTGTGGAAAAGATTACTCTGATATTTCAAATGTGTTTTATCTTAGATGCAAAAAGATAATAGATGACCTCACTTAAGGTAAAAATTGACCTTTGCCAAAGAACTACAGGTCTAGGAAGTGATACCCATTGTGACCCAGTTTTTGTTAGGAATTTTTGTTAAGATCACCCCGTGTGGTTACTTTTAGTCTCTAAGTTTGTAAGGCCTGCCATGCTGGCCTCCTCTGAGCTTGTCAGGTGTAGTGTGTGGCCCTTTTTCATCACAGTTGCATTGATTCAGCTTTGATGAACACATCTAGAATTTTAAAATCAGGAAATCTACAATTAAGTTGTTTCTGTTTCAGCAAACATGTGGGTTTTGCATTTATGTTTTATGTGTGAATTATATCAGTAGGATGGGTGTCAGAATCTTATCAGTGCTTAGGGCCTCCAACAGCCTTACTCTGGTCCTGAACTTCTGGCAGCTCTTCCTGTCCTATTATCCATCCATCTCCTACAAATCCATTCTTGAACTATCCTTGTGACTAAAACTTTCCACATACAGGCCCCTCTTTAGAAGGGTAAGGGTCTTTTCCAGTACCTCTAGGATGATGATAGTCTCTCAGCAGTTAACCTAGTTTGGGATATGATAGTAGACACCAAAATTTTCAAGATACAAGATAAGGACCTGGGGGCCACTTGGAGCTCAGGATGATAAAGGTTCTAAAACCAAGCTGTAACTGGCATGCACCCTTCCATTGTCTAGGGCTCATCCTGTGCACTTATTCAACCAGCTCCATCCTCCAGTTTGAATACCTTTGTCTTAACTCCCTGAAATCCACTCAAGAGCTCTCCCCTTATCTCCGTGGGAAACTCAGACCCCTGCTGAATACAGAGAGTTAATTCTATATTTGGGACTGCATTTCCTCCCCACCTCACCCTCACAATGTAGACTACAGAATTCATATATATTAAAAGTTATCATTTCACAGAAGACGTAGAAAACCTCTTGTGTATAATAAGATTATGCCAAAATGATAATAACAAGGTCTTTTTTGTCATCTTATATTCATTAAGAACTTGAAATAATTCATTATTTCTCCCGAAAACTGTCTGAAGTAGGTTTTCGTGTCCCCATTTACAGATAGATAAGTTGAGGAAGATAGAGGTTAAATAATTTGCCCAGAGTCACACAGTTGATGGGGCTGCTGGTCTCAGTGTGAGCTCTGCATTCCTATTTCACTCTGCCTCTGGATCCCCAGTGGTCCTCTCACTTTGCTCTACAGTATGAAGGATGGAGACAATGTGGGATGCCGAGAGATCTTAGTTCAGGGGAATGATTCCTTACCTTCATCCTTCGGCAAGGGGGAAATGGAACTTAATAATCTGTTGTGAAGAGCTGTTTTCAACTGAAGTGAGAAAGGCTAGCTGCCCCACCCCCCTCAGCAGAGAATTCTCTGGTGGATTTTATGGAATTAAGAGGTGTTTAAACAAGAGGATAAGGGAGATGATGAGAAGGAAAAGCATGAGTGTGACCTGGTGCTCCGTACTTTGCCTCACAGAAAATGCACATACATATTTTTTGAATGGAATTGAATCCAATTCTTTGGTATGCATTTTTCTCTTGAACAATCTAACAGCAATTCAGAAGTAAAAGAAACAGCCTGCTTTCTAAAACATTTAGGCTTTTGCAAGACCAAAAGTTCTTCAGACTCCTATAATTACCTTCACATTTATTGCTACACATCAATTTAGTGTCCAGATTGAAAAATGGAATACATGTTCGCCAGAAACCCATTTACTTGTCAACTTCTGCAGTGAGTCCGGGATGAGAAACAATACTCTCGGAGCTGAGGGGTATAATTTTACACCTGACAATCATTGTCATGTTTCATCAATGGAAAATCCATAAACTTCAATCAGTTGCTTAGGTCCTAGTACCTTAACCTTTGGACAGCAAAGGAGCCCTTTCTGCTTGAGACCTTCAGGTCTAGCACGCCTTTTTCATAATCAGCAAAGCTCAAACTGCTTGCTGATTGAAGAAAATTGCTCAGCAGCCCCTGGCAAATGATTGGGAAGTGTTTTCCAGTTTCTAACAATGCCCTGGGGAAGTGAATGCAGTTGCTGAAGGCCAGACTCTCAGCATCGCTGCAAGTCCCTGTCGTTCTTTTCTTCTTTTTCCTGTTTTATTATTTTATTTTTCCTGTGTTTGTTGTAGTGCCCTGAAGTTAGTTGGGCCACTCTCTCCTTCTGAAAGGGACAGAGTGACCCCCCATCGGGAGCCTGCTTCAGCAAAGACCTTCCATTGCAGGCCCCAAAATATGCCACTGTCCAGCCTTACCCCTCACCCTTGCTACACCAGAAGATTTCACCAGACTCTTGCAAAAATGCAGGTAGGCTTTTCCTTGCACTGGTGAAATCTTGGGCTAGGTGGTTTCTTCCATGTGTCTGCTGCTGTCTCTGCTATTTTGCTAATTTCTTCCCAGATGCCAGCCTGTTGATAGCACTTTTCACTGATTTTCAGAATAAAGGTTTTATTTTTTTAAATCACATTCTGAAACTTGTTTTTGGTCAGTTCCATAGGAATTTGGGAAGAAAGGGAGTAGTTAAATGTGCAGGCTCAAATCGCCATCTTGGAAAGGAAGTCTTAAAAACAATTTAAAAAACAATTACTAATACAATTTATAGTCCTGTTTATGGCATAAGAGTAAAAAGCCCATGAAACTACTCAGCACTGTAGGAAATGAATAGTTTATTAAACTGTTGACTGTGCTCTAATCCTGGCTTCAGAATGATTAACTAACAAATCCATCATCTGGGGGAAAGCTGGCTTGGCAGAGATTAATTCTTAAACTATTCTTATTTGGGGGTTATTGTTTGGTTTTTATTTGGGAGAACTTCCAGAATTGTTTTAAAAAAAAACATTGTATGTATATGTTTGCTTTTTAACAAAGACTGAAATAATCAGTATTTTATGCATGGCTGTAGATACACTCCATACATTTTCACTGATTTTTCTTTTTTTTAGTGGTGAAGGGACCAGAATTCCAACAAGAGGCTCTAAAGTATTTCATCAGTACCAAAAGGGAGCAGATATATCTGATGGCAGGTACGAGAAACCAATTTATATTACATCAAAAGAGATATTTTTTATAAGGCTATGATGGCGGGGGGGGGGGTGGTCCTCCTAGAAACTAGATGAAGTTATCAGTTACAATGTATTAGCTGCCAGTCACAGAAAACTAGGTGTATAATGGACTTCTTCCTGACTCAGGTAACTGGAAGTCCATATGTAGGAAGGGCTCCCAGGTTGGTAAGTGATGTTAGCAAGTTTCTTTGAGCTCTGTTTGCTCTTCATGATACTGGCTTCATCCTTTTTACTGGTTCCCAGGATCACAAGAGAGCTGCCAGCAATCCGTTACATTCTTGTCTTAGCCTGGATACCCAGAAAAACTGATGTGTCAACACTTTATTAGGGACTAGAGTGCTGTTTTGGGAAGTAGGAGAGGAATAAAGGGAGAGACTAAGCACAATGTGGAGACTTTAGAAAGTTTGCACAAGCTGTCGTATCTCAGGACCAGCTGTGTGGGTGCAGGAACAGAGAATAATTTATTCACCAGCACCTTTCTGGCCCCCATCTTCACTGATTAGAGTCATTTCTATGTGATCTTATCCCCTCTCCCATCCTAGTTCTGTCTCTAGGCTTCTTCCAGTGGCTGTCAGGAAAGCCACAGCCCCCATAGGACCAATGGGGCCAAGGCATAGACTCTGCAATCTCTCTTTGCCAGGTGGCACTGCATGTATAACTTCTTCATCTCTAGTGATAAAAATGGCGACAACAGTGACCCGAGGCCATAACCTTGGGAAGAGCAGACTGTTGCTAGGACCCTACTGGTCCATAAAGCAAGGCAAATACATG
The DNA here is from genome assembly GCA_003508835.1 of Eonycteris spelaea. Taxonomy (NCBI): domain Eukaryota; kingdom Metazoa; phylum Chordata; class Mammalia; order Chiroptera; family Pteropodidae; genus Eonycteris; species Eonycteris spelaea. Next base: position 14,514,708 of record PUFA01000011.1, on the reverse strand, counting down.
AATTGGGGATGGCACATAAACTGACTTCAATAAATCCTCCTCATCTGGGGTGGGAAGCCACTTCAGAGAGTAAGGAAGGCTCTTCCTTGAGTCCCACAGTAGTTATCTTCCTCTGTCTCATTGGCTTTACCTGGTGCCCCATCCACCAACACCTGTGCCCAGGGAATAGGATTATGATATTCTTAGGTCATAATCATTTGTTCATTTCCAGTGGATGCTTGGGGTAGCTGTGGATATTAAGGAGGCAGTTACCATAAAAAGTGTTTATGAGATACCATAATGTCCACTTTAAGAAAAGGCTTGGAAACAGGAGTTAGAAGAGAGAAGAATATGTCATGTTTCTCCCCCATACCTATCTATGTCATTGTTCTCATTCTACAGAGAATTTAGTGTGCAAGGCATAAAAGATGGCCCTAAAAGCATGAAAGTTTAATTGTTGAATTTCTTATTTTCTCCTCTACCAACCCAATTATAGCCAGGGCAGTCGGTTCACATAAAGAATGTGTTTGATAAAAGCCCAAACCCACAAAACATCCATGTGGATGGGGGAAGGGTGTTTATACAAAAAAAAATAATATTTCTAACATTTCTTGATGGAGCCTTACATTTTAAGGATAAATAAACTACATATTTCCCTCCAACATTGCCTGAACATGACATCTCTGACTCTATTCAAACATTCTTGGTGCCAGCAAAATAGGGCCAATACCATTACCCCGTTGCTGAGCAATGTCTTTTTTAGTTTCTGTTACATCTCTTTTCATTTCATGGTGACAAGGCTTTCACCCCATTCCTGAAAATACTTAACTTCAAGTTCTGATTGTTTAAGTCTTACTACTTTTTGGAATATCCAGGAAATCACTTTCTTCCTGAGTAGCTAATTCATTGTGTAAGTGCAGGCATGCCGGTAGATTAAAAACAATCTACCGGCTTTAGGTACATATTCAAGTCCCACTTGCCAAGTAAACAGGTGATCCACCACCAATACCAAAACTGCCAACCAGATACACTCGAAGACTTGTCATTTTCATATAGGAATCATAGTTGTGTCAGTTAATATAAAGGGGCAAGAAGTTAATAGTTGCCCCTTAAAGGCGTGACGTAGAAGTGAGAGAAAAGTAATCCTAAAGATTAATTAAAAAAAAAAAAGTGAAAAAGAAATGGCACTGTCCTTCATTGGTGAATGGATAAACATACTTTGGTGTATCAACACAATACAATATTTTTTCAGCAATAAAAAGTAATGAGCTATCACACTATGAAAAGATACAGAAGAACCTTAAATACATATTGCTGAGTAAAAGAAGTCAGGCTAGAAAGGCTGTATATTTCCAACTGTATGATATTCTAGAAAAAAAAAACTATAGAGACAGTAAAAAGATCAGTGATTGACAGGGATCTGGGGAGAAAAAAGGATGAATGGGTGGAGCATGGGGGATTTTTAGGGCAGTGAAAACATTCAATATTGATAGAGACATGACATCATACATTTGTCAAAATCCTTGGAACTGTATAATACAGAGAGTGTATCCCTTATGTAGACTATGGGCTTTAGTTAATAATAAATTAATATTGGTTCATCAATTATAAAAAGTATATCACACAAATGTAAGCTGTTAATAATAGGGGAAACTAAGGGTGGGGTAAGAAATGTGTAGGAACTCTCTACTTCCTGCTTAATATTTCTGTAAGCCTAAAACTGCCCTAAAAGATAAAGTCAATTACAAAAAATAGAGTAAGAAAGATGAAATAGGGAGGAGGGAAGAGTGAAGTTTTATTGCTTGAACATGAAAGAAAGGAAAGGGAAAAGGCCAAGCCCATCTAGCTCTTGCCAGAGTTTCCCTCGGACATCCAAGTGTGGTAGTTAGGTTGTATTCTAGTTCCCTCACCTTGGGAACTGCACCCTTCTCCACTCCCTCCCCATTCCCATGATTCTTGTGGGAGTGGGTCTCTTTCAGGCACATTCTTGATGTGACTCCATCCCTGTGGCTGCATTTGGATTGGTCTAGAAGAGAACACATCACTCAGGTTGGGCCAAGAAAAGATAAAGAGGAAGCAAAGACTGGGAAAGGAAAGATTTGGTCTCTTTGAATGTAGATGGACTTGTAATTTTAAGAACCCAAAAATGGCCCAGTTAAAAATTGTGTTACTAGAGAATAGATTTTTCTACTCTTTAAACACCATAATTTGTTTTCTTGGAGATTTTGTACAATCTAGTCTAGCAATAAAGGAAAATTTTTAATTCAGATCTCCATAATATAAAGTCCTTGAGGATGCAGATTCTATCTGCACAATCAGCCCTCAAAAAATATGGTTGTGCATCATAGCAATGATGGTCATGATGAGGATAATGGTAGAAGAGGAAGTCATTAATCTTACACCAGTCTAGTCACCAGTAAAATAGCATTTCCCCTTTTTGTAGATGTCAGTCATTAGGATGAATCGGGATATCTGTTCATCTCTCTCACAGTGGTTGCTCTATGAGTGAGAGCTATACTTTGTGATGTGTGCCAGAAGCCCAGGACTTACCTGCTGTTGAGTGCCATGGTCCATCCAGTCTCAGATCTCTGCTCACGGCAACAGGTAAGTTACGAAAAAGAATAACACACAAACCTGCTCCTATTACAATGACATTGTTAATGCTTCTTAATATTTTGCCCTTTTCTTCTGTGGCCTGAGTGTGCTTCACAATAACAAGTTCTATTCTTGGGCTTCCTATGAGGTGGGCAGTTAAAAGAAATTGAGAAATCTTAGCATGTCTGAACAATAGCAGGTCCTCCTCCCTGGCATTGCCTGAAGAGAGCATGGCGACATTAGCAGCAGGGTCCGTGCCCTCTCCCACACAGTGCCGTGGAGCTTCTGTGCATGGGTGAGTGAGCATCTTTTGAGCTGAATGATCATCAGGGAACCCATTGAGAAAATGGGAGAAACATCCTGCAAATTAAGGGAAGTTGTAATGTAAAAGGAAAGGAAATATTTACTTTTTAAAACAGAGAGGCAATCTTGCCTACCTGCATGTTGACACCACCCCCCCTTTTTTTCACTTCTTCCCAGTCCTTGCTCCCCCGTTATCTTTTCTTGGGCCTTCATTTAGATTTTCTGAAGCAGTTGATACTGCTTCAAACAGCTGTGTGGTTTCCGTAGGTGTGTCATGAAAACGATGATGTGGCTTCTAGGCTTCTAACGACTTGGTGAGTTCAAGTTCTATGCACTGAGCACAGGGCTCACCAGATGTCTGAGGTGCTGCATGCCAGGCTCTGGCTGGGCGGTCATTATCTCATCCAACAGACATGCAAAGGCTGTCAGTCAAATGGCATGGCATCGGATGACTTGTCTGATGGCCCTTCTTCCTGCACTATGGGAGCCTGCTGGGACAGTGTTGAGCAGTTTACTGAGTAGGACTTCAGCTCATCTAACCCTGGGTTACTCTTTCTGGAGCTGTGTGGTTAGGCGCATCCAAGCTCTGTGCAATGGTTTAGATGGTTGCTTCCCAAATGTTAGCATTCATTTACATCAGGGGATCTTGTTAAAATGCAGATTCAGGTTTAGTAGGTCTGAGGTGGGGCTGATGATTTTGCATTTGTAACATGCTGCTGTCCCTTGCCTGGACCACACATAGCAAGAGTTTCGCTAATCAAAGCCGAGCATGCCATTTTATAAAACCTGCTGCCATAAAGAGATGAGAGAACAGAACCACATGTGTGTCTAGACTTTTCCAACTCGTCACCTCCATAAAGGGGAAGGGAAATGGAACTATGACTGACGAAGCTTCTATCAAGCCCAGGCATGAAGCCAAGCTGCCAGAATTTAATTATATTACCTCTGTTGATGAGAATCTGAGCAACTTGAATAAGAAAGTGATTAAGTAAACCTTGGTTTTGTGGGTCCCACCCTGACATTATGAGTAGCTAATGTTGCCAAGGCAACTTGACAGGCCTCTGAGAGGAGGCGACCTCAAGAGAGACCGAGTACTTAACACATACTACAGGAAACCCCAACTCCAGGCAAGACCTGCCCGAAATAGAGGTGTGCTGATGCAAATCAGTAACCACTGCTGTTCTCAGGGTGTAAGAATAGGCTGGAGACCTCGCCGGTGACTTATCGGCCTTCACAGCTGCCTGGAGTTACCTCTAGCTCCAGACAGGCAGCCAGTCACAGCTGGGCAGAGGGGACACCTCCTTTCAGTCTTTTTCTCAAGGAAATTCTGGATCCGAGGCAGGAGCTGGCTTGGACTTGTCAATTTGGTGGCACTCTGTGGGATGGCCTTTCTGAGGGTACGAGAACTGGCTTAGGTTGTCACATACCCCTACTTCTCCAGCCTAAGTCTGTGAATGGTAGTTCTAAGACTCTTCGAAGCCAGAGAGAGACCCATTTCTCGGGAAGTCTGGCTGTTTGGCCAAGTAGCTGAGGAGCCACTGTCAGAAGGGTCACACACTTCAAGCACCATGTAGGGCCGGCTGCATGCACCAGTGTCCAGAGTTCGGTCCCCTATTGGGAGCAGAAGCCTTGAAAGTCTTTTTAGCTGAAAGTGCCACTAGCAATAGTTTGGGGGAGTGTCCCCCACTTCCACACTCACGCTTCTTTGCCCTTCTCTGACCACTCCTACCTACAGATCTACCTCTTCCAAGGTAGGGCTCCTGCTGACTGAAGAAACAGAGTAGTTAATTCAATTAAGGGTGGTTTTTTAATGATGTCAGGTCTTCTGAAATGTTCACTTCTCTACAAAGCATTTCTAAAACACCAACCTCCTAACCTGAAACTTAGCAGAGTGTTTCTTCAGATTTTTGAAAGGATTAGCACATGAGAGAACTATCAGTGTTGGCTGGTAACATATTCTAAGGGTCTGTTATGGGAGCAGAATCATGTTAAGAGCTACAAGAAATAACAAGTTACACCTCAAATTTTTATTATCTGATGAGGAACAGGAGTTATGTATTCTAAAAATGGACATTAGAGTTTATAGAGCACTTTTATATAGATTCGCCTATTTGTTACAACCAACCTGTGAGGTAAAAAAAAAAATATTATCTTCCTCATTTTGTAGATGAGAAAAATGAACCTTAAAGAGGTTAACATAATTTTTCAAAAGTAAATAGGTGTCTAGAAGTAGATTTGGGATTAAGCTCTGGGGCCAGCCTCCTTTCTCTGCAACTCAGTGCCCAGCACCACTTCAGCCCCCCTGGAGTTAGGGAAGGGAGAGTTCTTTTTCAGACTCTTTACCCCTTGTCCTAAAAGAGTCTCAAATATATGCATCTGGTTAGCTGGGAACTGACCCCATGTCCTTCTCTCTCCCTTCTGTGGCCTCTCATTCTCCAAAGGGCACAGAGTCTTCTAGGGCAAAGCCTATGACCTTTTATAACACAGCCACCCACTTCTCCCCCCAAACAAGCAAACAAACATACTCCTAGTCTCCATGAACTTCATTTGACTTAGCCATACTCCCTTCCCTGCCTAAAGGATGAAGAAGCAGAGTTGCTGGTGTGCAAGGGGTAAGTCATAGATGACAGGGTCTATATTACACCTTGCATTGGGGCCATTTTCACCAGTCACATTTTTGGTGCAATATCTGCTCTCCTAAATAACTTTATCAAGGACTGCCTTGTCCTGCCAATTGATCACCTGTCCATAAGCATTCCAGCTATGAGTTGTGTTTTATTCTTCCTTATTGCTATAGTTCCTAGTAGTGCTTTAAATATAATGTTTGATTATGATTATTAGAATAACCCAGCGGTATTAAGGAAAAGCCTGGAAAACTGTTTCTATTAGAAAGTATCCTCCAGGATTCCCTTCGGAGGGGGTGGGGCAGAGTGCGGAAATAACTTGCAGAACATGGGTTATACTCTGCCCTTGGGAATTCAGTGGCAAAGGTTCACTGAGCTGGGAGTGGGAGAAGGTTCTCAGAGGGAGGTTCAGCTACACCACCTCCCTGGAGTCTCCTCCCCTCACTCCTCTAGCCCAGCCTTGACTTAGTTAATTCCATCAGGCTCTGGACCAAGAGAGGACCAATGATGCCAGTTCCCACCTCACCCCCACCCAAGATGTGCTAGATCTATAGATCTGGGTGGAGCCCAGCTATGTGCATTTGGAAAGGTACTCCAGGTGATTATGACTCAAGTGGGCCCCATACTGCAGTATGAGAAAACATTGCAGGCAAGACAGTGGGTACAGTTCCCAAGGGAAGCTCAGATCTGAGTCATGCCCCATCTGGTCATACCTCAACAGGCAATCCAAAAAGGCATTTCTGAATCATACCAGGACCATTCTATGGGAATGACACTTCTGGCCCATCCCAGCGTCACAGTATATGCATGGCCTGGGACACACTCAGCCTTCTTCAGTTTAGGTGAGAATGTACTCATCTCTTCCCTTACCCAACAGACTTATTAAGTGCTTTATATGTGTCAATCAGTGTGTTGCATCTTTCACATGGGTCAGTTAATTCCTGCAGTAACTATGTGGGTCTTTGCCCATTAGAGATGATAAAACTGAGGTCCGGAGAGGTTCTTAACCTCTAAACACAACCTGAGAGTGGCTGAGTTTGGATGTGCATCCAAACAGCCTGGTTTCACAGACATCCATCTTACCGCCACTATGCTGTGCTCTCTTCTGTCTAAATAGAACAGGTCTGGGATTGGGGAGCAAGGCAGCTCAGTGGGGCTTCTTTCTACCTAAAGGTAGTTATCTCCCACCAATACTGCATTTTCATCCTGTGATCTATATGGAATCTTTCTCTTCTTTGGACATTCGTTCAAAGGACTAAAATAAAAGCTAAGTAGGAATTCTAGAGGGGTAGAGGGGATGGAACATTTACAGGCAGGGCTGGATGAGCTGCCCCGTGTGCCATGAAATTCGCCCTTTGCCCTGCATACCAGCCTGACCTCAGGGAGCACAGGCAACCCCTCGCCAGGGCTGACCAGGGCAAAGGTCAGTGGGAACCCAAGCTCAGACTACCTCATATCCTGGATATGTTAGTTTTGGCAGGATCTGACCTGTTTTATCCTGTATATAACATTTGTCTCTGTATCCAAGTGGAGAAAAGAAATGATCAGCAAAAAATACAACAGCAATTAGGAATTGGTGAAAACTCTTTCAGACAGACCCACAAGTTTATATAGAACAAATAAATAATATAATAAATTAATAATATCTTGGTATTTTTTCCTGCAAAATTCAATACAGAACAGAGTTTGGGTTAGGCATACCTGGATTTCCATCCCGTTTCTGCCTCTTACTTGGGCAAGTTACTTAGCCTCTGGGTCTTAGTTTCTCAAATTTTAATTGTTGACAATGATATCTGCTTGAAAATCTGAGTTGTGAGGATTAGAAATGATGTATGCAGGAGAGACCCTCAATCAATGGTAGCTAATATAACTGCTTTAGAACTTATTTCCAAGCTAATGGAGTGTTTGAAGATGAACCTAATTGTATGAGAGATGTAGACTTCTGGTTGTTAAGATCTCAAAAATAACATTAGAGAGTTTTATTTGGCATATTCTTGCTTCTGTGAGCTCAAAACACTTTACAAGTAAATCAAAATTTTGCATCTGTTTTTCCATTCAATCCTCATAACAATCCTGTGATGTAGGTAGCTATTGTTTTCTTCGTTTTATAAATGACGATGTTAAGGATTAGCAAGATTAAATGGTTTACCCTTGAAATTTCTAAAGACAAGACCTGAAACACACACTAGTCTTATAAAACCATACTTGAATTTATTTCATTCATCTTCGAAATGCCCAATGGCATTTCATACTCTTATCCGCACTCATATTCAGTTATTAGAAAATTGTATCCCAGATATGAAAAGAAAGTTTTTTTGGATCATACAGAAAATCAGCAAGAGGAATGGGAATTTTTTAAAAGGAGACCTTAGTATATAACAAGTAGAATAGTACCAGGAGATCGTGAAAAGGCGTGGGCACTGTTACTTGTTCTCTGTACAGCCTGGACAAGTTACTAAACCTTATTAGGCTGAAGTTTCCCAAGTTCTGAATTGAGAATAACAGTATTCACTTCATCATGTTGCTGTGATGATTAAATTAGGTGATAGTAAGTACCTGGAAAACAGATGACCAGTAGATGTGGGTTTCCTCTACTTCATGCATTAATTAAGTTAACAAATGTCTACTTGGCAAGATCTGGTAACTGAAGGCCTAGAGTCATGAAGACTTCTCATGCCCACAAAGCAGGCACAGTGTATATTCAGCAGAGGTAGCCAAGCATCTCGGCAGGTCTTGGCCTCAGCTGTCCTCAGGAGGAGCTGTTCCTGTGGGGCCAATGAAAATACTTCGGCCTCTGTAAGTCAGTTGATGCCTGCCCTTTGCTGTATAAGGGTAATTGTCAGTAAGGGTGCTAGTGCGATCCAAGTGTTGTAGTGATTTGTCTGCTCTGGATGACTTAGATGCTGATAGCTAATAGATAGACAAGCACTAAAGTTCAAGCTTAATGTGAATATGCATTGGCCTAAGAACAAGACTGAGACCATTAGCTCACAGCACCAAGACTACTGATCCTCTATGAAATGACCACCACATTCACTTGCTATTCCCCTCAGAGCAACAATGAGCCCTGAGTTACCAGCTGTTGAAGCCTCTTTCCTCTGGCCCTGTTTATAGTCTACCTGCTCATGGAGCAGTTCTCAGCTGTGGGAGGGAGAAATCCATTTATTTCAAAGGAGGCAAGTTTTTCCTTCTAGTGTTCATTTCTTCTTGACAGACAGGTAATTGAAGAAACTAAAAAGTTTTAAGGGTCTCTATGAGAGTATGTGTGTACATGGGTATGTGTAGAATCTCACCAGCTAACTGTGAAGGAATTTTGTTTGTCATAATTGTCTCCTTCTGTACAACCATGATATAGGGCACATCACGAAGGACAACTTATGTGAGGATTATTAGCAAAAGCACCTTTCTAAAGGCCAGGCTGTGTCCATGACTCTCTACTTGGACTCATTTACTACTTGGTCTGTGGGTTTGACCCTGGTTTCTTGGCTTATAAAATTTCAATTCTTGCAGTATTCTACCTAGCTCATACTGATGAAAAAATATCCATTTGTTTGTGTTTGAATTTAATATGTTCTAATTTGATGTTAATAACTTGAATAAAAATGGCAGTCAAATGATGGCCAAACTCTGGCCTGCCTTGACTGCAGGAAGGACACAATGGGCCAAGAAGAACCTTGTTCCCTGGTACCACCTCGAGTTTAATCCCCTTACCTGTCACAGGAATCAGAGCAACTGCCCTCCTTTTCCAGCCTGTGGCTCCTTTCATCTCTTGAGATTAGCCTAAGAGATATCCACAGCTCTGTCCTGATCCTGAGGGTCTCAGTCAAATCTAAACCCCTTTATCCCATGTACTTTCCAGGGGTGATGCTGCTAAAAGTCTGAGCCATAGTGTGGTAGTTTTTATTGCTGCTGCGACAAATTAAAACAAACCAAGTGGCTTAAAATGACCTAAATTTATTACTTTGCAGTTCTGGAGATCAAAAGTCTCCTGTCCCAGTGGGCTACATTCAAAGTTTGGTAAAGCTGCCTTCCTTCATGAGGTGCTAGGCAAGAATCTGTTTCCTTGCTTTTTCAAGCTTCTAGAGGTCACTCATGCCTTGGTTCATGGTCCTCATCTTCCATCTTCAAAGCCAGCAAGGTCTGGTCGAGTCCTTTCTTGCTGCCATTTCTCTGGTTCTGTCCTGCCTCCCTCTCCACTTATAAGGACTCCTGTGATTACATTGTACCCACCTGGATAGTCCAGGATAATGTCCCCATCTCAAGAATAACTAAATAGCAACCTTAATTTCATTTGAAACCTTAATTTCCCTTTGCCATATACCCTATATTCCCACATAACTCCACATATTCCATAACTTAATCTGGGGATTATGCTGTGAACACCTTTGGGGGTCGTTTTTTCTGCTACCACAAGCCATCTCCCTTTTTCTACATGGCAGAAGGTGCACAAGACCATTGCTAAAAGTAGGTCTAGGCAGGTGTCAGACTTAAAGCAGCCTTACCCACTGAACTGCTTCCTCCCGGCCATTGGTAAATGTTTGTGATCAGCTTCCCTTGGCAGCCTTCCCAGGCATGTGATCTGAATCAACTTCCAGGGATCTCAATGTCCTCTCCTTTTCAGTTGACACAAGCTCTGTGTTCTCAGTCATCACCCTGTGACCAGTTCACCAAACTCTACTTTGGATGAAATTTCACTTTGGGGAAACATGGCTGAACTACGCTTCCTGAGGATTTAAACATCTGCTTGCTAAGACCAGGTTGAGTGTCAGCCCTTGACCTTGTCTTGGGGCTGCTGGATCTCTGAAGATGTTTTTATTGAGCTTCTTCACTAGTCCTTGTGATGGCATATGGCCTAGGTCTAGCAATCAAAGCAGTTAATCCTCTGGCACAGTCCAGCCTAAAGATGGGCATCGAATTCAAGCCAGATATACTACAGACAGTGATGCTCCTCAAACATTCTAAATCCTCTTTCATGTTCCTAGTCACCTTACAGTTACCCAGGGCTATGGGGTTAGTTCTGGGCAAAGAAAGGAAGAGGAAATGATATTGGTCGCTACTGGGCTGAAGCAGTGAGAAACCCATACCTAATTCTATAGTCATGCTGCAGCAATAAAGGAAATCTTACATTTCAGATGGCGCAGCCACAAAATGGTAGAGTGTCCTTCATCCTGGGTGTCTGAGGACCAACGACACAAATTGGACATGTAATATGAGCAAGACACAAACTAGGTTGTCGAACTTCAGATTTGAGATCAGTTATCACCACAGTATAACCAGCCGTTGCTGACTAACATACCAGAGAGCTTCCTGAGACTTACCAGAGCTCGCAGGAAAGACTCTGTCTCTTTCTTTCTCTGGCACTGCAACTACATTTTGAGACATTTCAACTTGGAACTTCTAACAGCCACCTTACCACATAAAGAAAGGGCCTACCTGAAAACGAAGCCACTCAGAAGCAAGCAAGGCCAAGAGGTGAAGGAAAAGAATCCCAGTTGACCTCATCTGAATTCTTGAATACATTTGGGAACAAAGGCTGCTTGACCCTTTGAATTTCTCTGCACTATGAGAAAGACATTCCCATTTTTGCTGAAGCTGATTTGAATGGCTTCTCTGTCCTTTGCAATGGCAAGAGTTCTCCCAATCACAACCCTCTCTTCTGACTGACTCGTGTGTGTCCTTCTAGAATTATTTTCTTCTTCTTTTTTTTTCTTTTTCCTCCCCTCAGGGATCTTTGCCATAGCAAGCAAGACTCCTGCATATCCTAGCAGGGCCCTCAACACAATTTGCTATCCCTAGAGGCTATAATTCTTCTGTAATCTGGATGCATGTCCTCTGTTGAAGTATAGTTACATCCCCCTTTTCCATTTCCTGAGAAGGAAGGGTGTGTTGACAGTTGGTAGCAGAGAGACAATATAATCATCAAATAACTAAATGGAAAAATCACCAATGATTAAAAATAAAATAAATGGAAAGTGAATATTAGTGATCTTCACTTACTGAGAAAAACAATACAGAGAAAAGGGCACTCCCCTTATTTCTCTATCATACTCTCTGTCAGCGTTGACTTACCTTCACATGCTTCCTGACTGTTAGTTTGGGCCTTTGGGAAAATGACAAAGTTTTGAGGTTTTCCCTCACTAGAAATAATGAAAATGCATAGACTCATCCACAGTTTCTCTTTTGTTCCCTGTCTGAGCTAGGAAGGAGACATGTAGGAGATGACAGCTTGGAATGAGGTTATACTCTGTGGCCATGGAATTGTACCAAGATAACAGGTCCACTGAGGGGTCAAACCAACAAAGCTGACCTCTGCTCCATGCTTTAACCAATGGTGCCAAATTTTGACCAGCTGACTAGGCTGGGCTGAACCACAGTTTGATGTGACCTGAGCTGCCCCACTCCCCACAATCCTAACATGTGATTGATTCCTCAGAAAGCTCCCTGAATTGACCAAATGAAACCTCCAAATTTAGAAATGGTCAGTGGCCTGGAGGCGGCAGACTCAGAATTTCTTCAACCTTGACCACAGCCATGAGTCAGTGGATAAAACTGAGGCTTCACCAAGTGTCCTTCTGGTACTAACTCAGAAATTCAGGAAGATCTATGGGAGGGCCATTTCATTGTGCACAGATCACGTTCAGGTTTTCAGAAAGCCTGTTGTTAACTGCTAGCTTTTTTCCTTTTCTCTTTTTCTTTTCTTTTTTTCTTTTTTGTCTTTTTTTTTTTCTTTTCTTTTTTTTTTTTTTTCTTTTTCTTTTTGGCAAGAGAACATATGTGTACATTCCTGTGTATTACTGACCTGGAAATTATTATTAGAAGATTGGGCATCTCATTTCTTAGTCATGGTGGCCTCTGGTAGAAAGTGTTCAGCTAGTTTTCTCCATCCTACTCACCAAAAACAATAAACACATTTTCCAAAAAGATTTATTTCTCCATTGTAAGTATTTCTATCTTTAGGTCATGGCTAGGTAGTTCCTGACTTGGATGAAAAGAAGTTGGATGCTATTGACATTATTTCCTTAAATTATACTTCTCATTACTCTCGATAATTATAATGTTAGTGACCTAACATATTTATTAGTTGTCAAAGTGTGATGGCCCCTATGAACTTTTACTTAGAGATTTATAGAATGTCATATGTCAAAGGATGATCTAACCTGCTAAAATCTGCTCTGCAACATTCCCCGCTAATAGTCTTTCACCCTTGAATGGCACGGCTTCTTGACACAGTCTGGAGTAAATATTGCTGGAGCCCAGTCACATCACTTCACCCCCTCTGGTTTTAGCCCAGACCAGCCTCACCTTGAGTTGGTGTCTCACCTCTCTTGGGCACCCCACATGTTTTGACATCTGCTTATGACTTTCTCCCAGGCCATTTACTGTACAAAGGCAGCCTGGAAGTAGGGTGGTGCTTTAGTCTTAGAGACAACCCTCAATCAATGGGGAGTGACTCTTGGGTCAGTGTTACAACCTACTCTCCTTCAGGTGGGTGGGTGATGCTGAGAGGCTTTCTGTAAGATGGCCAGCAGTCCCTGGATAATATTTATATTGGCTCCTCTACCTTCCCTGTCTCACTCCCCAGTCCCCCTTCTCTTTCTATTACTCTGAATCATCTCCCAAGTAAATGGTTTGCTTTCAAGCCCTTGCCTCAGGCTCTAATTTTGAGGGAACCCAAACTAAAATATAGTCTATTCCACTGTGACTGGTAAGAATATGGACTTTAGAAATATACTGCCTGACGCTATGTGACCCTGAGCAGGTATCTTAACCTCTGTGCCTTAATTTTTTTTTTAATCTGTAAAATGAGAATAATAGTATTTCCTATATTCTAGGATTATCATGAGGATTAGATATTTTTAAAGCTCACGAAAGAGTATCCAGTGCCTCAGAGTGCTATATGAGATTGTTTCTGTGAATAGGTTCATGGATACATGAAGCAGCAGTCATTGTATAAGAGCTTTTCTCTATGGTGAGGTGGAATCTGTCGTCCTACAAATTTCCTCCTTTAGACCAAGAGCTTCAGGTCACAGCAGCTTAGTTGATTAGAAATGAGGAAGCTGGGAAGTAACTTAAGCTTCTGGAGACTCCTAAATCACTTGGTAAATCGTTTCTCTGGGCCTGGCTTTGTTCTAGGCACTAAGGCCATTAAAAACAAAATAAATTTTACAGTGATGAGGCAAATAGATTATTTTAATAGGACTGTAAATGAATAGCAGTTCAATATTACAAAAATACTAATGAAAATGCTATTAAATACAATAATTTCACTTTTTCAATTTTTTCTTTTTCAGAAGCAGGGTCATAAATAGCAGAATACAATATCTAGCCTCCTGACAACCCGAGTTTATTACTGTAAATGTTCTGCTGATAACACCTGTCTCCCTTTGATACAGAAGCCTAACACTGTTTAGATTTAATTTGCAAGTATAGAAGTAAGTTTCAAGGAAATGATAAAAATCAGAGATTGAGAGACCGCAATGTATTTGCTGGAGTCACCAAAGTGGCAGAGTCTGCGTGTGACCAGGAATACCAGGGGAAAAATACTAACTTGTAATTGCAGGAGGCTCCTACCAGTGCTTCTCCTCCCACTCCTTCTCAAACATATCCACTCAGTTTCCCAGACCTCTTAACTCAAAGTGGGGTCTGTGGGCCAGCAGCAGCAGCAGCAACAGCAGGGAGATCAGTATGCCCACGGAATCTCAGGCCCCACCCAGATCTACTGAATCAATCTGCATGTCAACAAGATCCCCAAAGCGCTGTCTCAGTACATTAACATTTGAGAAGCTATAGGAAGGTCATTTGCTTGCTGAGCTAGTTACCAGGTCCCAGTTTTTTCTGGTATTTCCCCACATCTTTCTAGGTTCGCCCTGAATGACTGAAGGCAGAAACAGAGTAGAGCAGACTACTTTTTCATGTGGGAAGGAAAAGGAAGGAGAGAACTGGCATAATAAAGGCCAGCGGGACAGAGAGGAAGGAGAGAAGAGATGAGCAGTGGGACTTAGGGAGAGGAATCTTAGGAAGCTGTGGCTGTGATTTATGTTTCAGTCCTACTTTTCAGCTTCTTTGAGAGACTTTCAGTAAAACCTCCATTTTTTGTTTTAATTTAGAAAAAGTAATGGATAGCTGTAATGAATGATATTGCCAGTATTTATGTACTCACCACCTACAATTCATAAATGTTAATAACCTTGCATATTTATCCTAGATTATTTTTTTAAATAAAGGGTCGCTGAGAAAGTCGAGGTCCCCTGTGTCCTCCCTGGTCCCATTTCCTTCCCCTCTTCCTCCAGGCAACCACGGTCATGATTTGTGTCAGTCTATTTTATCACATGTATAGCTCCAAATTACATAGAGCATTGTTTTGTGGTTTAACTTACATAATTGTTATTTTATAAAAATTATAAATAACATTCTAAAACTTAAAATTTTGAAATCTATTCCTATCAAAAAATATCGATCTAGCTCATTCATTTCTTTACTTTTTTTTTATTGTAGTAAAATATACATAACACACTTTACCATTTTTAAGTATATAATTTAGGGGCATTAAGTATATTCCAATATTGTATGACCATCACCACTTTCTATTTCTAGAACTTTTTCATCATCTCAGACAGAAACTCTGTACCCATTAAACAATAACTCCCCATTACCCCCTTTCCCGAGCCCCTGGAAACCCCTATTTTACTTTCTGTCTTAGCTCATTTGTTTTTAATTGCTATATCACATTTCTTCAACAAATACTATACATATTATGTAGTCCTCTTTGGGCTAAATTACTCTATATTACACAGGTCTCACTGGGCTAAAATCGAGGTATGAAAAGGGCTGTATTCATTTCTGGAGGCTTGAGAGAAGAATGTGTTTCCTTGTCTTTTCCTGGTTCTAGAGGCTCTCATTCCCTTGGTCCATGATCCCTCCTTCCATCTTGAAAGCCAACAACATAGCATCTCTCTGACTCTGCTCCCATTGTCACATCTTTTTCTGCTTCTCCTTTTACTATGCTTGTTTACTTTTAAGGACCCTCGTGATTATATTGGGCTTGCCAAATAATTCAAGATCATCATCTTATCTTCAAGTCAGTTGAGTAGTAACCTTAATTCCATCTATAGCATATTTCTCCTTTCCAGGTAACCTAACATATTCGCAGGATATTAAGATGTGGATATTGTGGGGAGGGGCATTATTTGGCCTGTCACAATTACTAAAACAAACATTGTTGCAGTCGACATTCCAATATAAGTCCTGAGTACTCACTCATGAGAGTTCCCTGGGCAGTACCACTGCAGTGGAATTTTCTCTTCCTCTTTTGCTCTTTAAGGTCATTTTGGAGTCAGGTTTGTCTTTATTTTGGATACAGTTCTTGCTGAGACTGATCGTAAGGGGGCCCAGCCTTACTCAGCCTGCACATGTGAATGGAGGAATTGACCTTCACCTTTCAGACCTGGCCTTGTATTTACTCCCTCGCAGGGTCCCTCTTTGGAAGGTTATAGCGATGACTAAGAGGGAGGCTAGCAAGTACCACAAAGTCCGTGGAGGAGTTTATAGAAGAGGTGTTTGGGACATGTGCTTAAAAAGAAACTCTCTGGATATGGGAAATCAGAACCATCCCTTAAGCGAGAAGAGTTGACAGGGAACAAGGCAAGGAGATGGTCCTGACAGCTGACCCAAAATAAGAGTGGGGGTTCTCAAGCACAAGGTGTAAGGATACGTGATGTATAATAAGCATGTGCGTCCCAGGGCTTTCCCTCTAGGGCTGACATATTACAAAGATGCTGCTGTTGATTGAAAGACATTTAGAATTTCATTAAGCAGGCACATTCTTTTCACTGTCATTACAGAAGGGAAGTTTTCATCTTTTTGAAAAAGGCTTATTTACTGCTGTAGATAACCAGAGATCACCACAAGTTAAGTCTGAAAACTGATTAAGAACGTTTTTGGTCAAACAGTGACTGAAATTGATTTCCAGTGTGGTTCTAGAGCAAAGTGACCACCCATCCTAGTTGCCTAAGACTGGGTTTTTGCCAGTTATTCTAACTTAATTATTAATGATACCCACCGTCAGTCTCAAAGTGCTCCAGTGTGTGGGATAAATTATGACATCCTATCCTGAAAGCAGTTCCAAAAAGGAAGTAACAAATGTGCAAGCAGTGGCAGCCTTTGGGGATTGACTGCCCAACTTCCCAATGTGACATTTTTAAGAACACATTGATATACATGTATAAGTCTTGATATGTTCGCTTGATAAATAACACACAAATAAGTAATCCTTTACATTTTCTTCACTGTTTTGGTAAAATCATGAGCATACAGAGAACAGGCAAGTAGAGTTGTGGTGTGACAGTGATGGGCAGCAACCTCCCTCCTCCCCTTTCACACACAGTAAGAAGAATTTATATTACTTCTCCTGCAGATTGTCCTTGATGTTATTTACTTTAACTAGACTTTATCTCTGTAATAATAAATGAGAAAATGAAGGAGCTCATGTAGCGTGCTGTGTCCTGGAACATGCAGTCCCACAGGAATGCCCTTGGAGATACAAATTTCTTTTGGGGGCCAGGATAGAACCAGAAGGAGTGGTCGATCTGTGGCACTATCACAAGGGAGTTGTGAGAACTGTTGCTAATGAAAGCAGCTTATTCCTGTGCATTGCCAACAACTTAATTTCATACACTGTCTTCCTTCTTATACTGGGGAAAGACATACTGTCACTTCATAAATCTGACTTTACCCATTATCATAATACACTTTCCCGAAAGCTGAAAAGGGCAAAAATACCTTATGGTGACTTGTGACTATTGATGTAACATCATAAAATTCTATTAGAAACATGAAGACATAATACTGACACTTCAGACTATTTTGGGCTAAGGAATGTAAATAGACAATGTTTCAAATAGAAACATCCCCAACCTTCTGATATCAAAAATAACAACTTTACAACAGGTTATATATCTGAGAGTTCTGGCAACAAAGAATTTCAGAGTGGAATCAAAAACCACAGTGCTGAAATACAGAATCAAAATAACAGTTTCAACTATTTTTGGAACTCTTTTCTCCCAAAGAAGTCAACATAATGAAGATGTTTGATCATTTTCACAAGCCAGGCTCCCTTGAGAAGTGTAGGCAGGACTGGGTCAGAGGAGGGATGGGAAAATCAACAATTAATTGATGAGCAAATATTTATTGAGGGGTTATTGTGTGCAGGGCATAGCACAGTGGTTAAGTACATACACATGAGACTTACCTGCTCTACCACTTACGGACTTCAGATGACTGACTTTACCCGCCTCTCTGTCCCAGTTCTCTAGTGTGGGACTAATCACAGGACCTGCCTCATAGGTTCCTTATGAAAATGAACAGTTAATTTCAGTCATTTATGAATTATAAATTAGCCATTTTTGAAGTAAGTGGCACAGAGCAAGTACTCAACCATTATTGTTAGGGAAATAATATATCTGCAGATAAAACTACAGCTGCCTAATGAGGGCAACTTATAATAAATATGGAAGGGTAACTAGCAAGTTAGGAGAGGGAAGATCTCTGTGAATTAGAGTGGAGGGGTTCTTCATGGAGGAAGTGAGGTTTTACCGAGTCTTGACATACAGGTAGGAGAGGCGTCATAGGAGTCTCAGCAAGGCCAGGTTGTAGGTATGCCATGTGCAGGTGAGAAGGGGATGCAATAAATATGCCGTTCTAACTGGAGCAGAGGGTTCGCGTAAGGCAGACTGGGAGGAAAAATGGTAGAGGTAGTCAATCTTAGTTTGGGATAAGCTTAGATTTTATCCCGATAAATGTTTTTTTTGGATGAGTTCGTGCCTTGATGCCAGTGGTACTGTTGGGAGCATCTTGGGGCAGAGCTGGTTGGCCAGCTGGCACAATGGAAAGGTGACCTGTAACATGGGGGTCAACTGTCATGAGGCTTTTGTAGTACGACAGAGGTCAAGTATGAGGGCCTAGACTAGGGTAAGGCAACTGAAAGGGTAAGTCCACTCTCCTGTGGATTTAGCCAGACACAAGAGGCCTCTGCTAAACTTGTGCTAACTGACCCCAAGGGCTTTCTGGTGCTCAGAGGATGCCAAAGGCCAAGGTCCAGCTTGGGTTGCTAGGAAGGCAAGGTCTTAATAAAATAACGGGTGCCTGGATTTTCTTTTTGTGTTGGACATTCCTGTCCAATAAGAACGAACAATTCTTATTCATCAAAAAATAATATTGGGTACTTACTTGTGCTGGAGACATTAGGAAGAAATGCAAACTAGTTCTCTAAGATCCCGTAGGATCACACAACCAGGACAGGCGAAGGAAGAGGAGGTGTTTGTGGGGAGGCATTCGTTCAGAAGGTCAAATATGTGGCCTCTGGTTGTTTGATAAGTATCACATAATATGGGTAAAGTGTGCTACCGAAGGTCAAAAGAGATTCCTACAGGCCACAGTAGTTATAGAAGGCCGATTCAATGATTTACTTGATTAAAAGTCAAGATATTTATAATTTTAGAGAGGAAAAAAAATCTTGTTTTGGTTGAAGTGGAGACCAAATTAGAAAAATAAAGTGAAATTCGACAATGTTATTCATCTTTTTACTCTTATGTAAAATTCCATCTGGGTCACAGACTTGAATGAGCAAAGAGGTTTAATGATAATAGCTAACAATTACTGAGCACTTTGTGTCAGGTACTATGTTACACCATTTACGTATCAGCTCATTTAATCCTCACGAACTTTATTAAGTAGCTGTACTATTATGATGTTCATTTTACAAATGGAGCTTGGAAAGAGTCTATTTTATTCCCCTAAAAGCTTCGCTTCGCTGTAAGCGTTATTACCCCAATGGTTAGACTTTGACTTGTCATTTCTTTTGTTTTTGTCACCATTTCCACCACTCTTTTGAGACTGAAAACTTTATGTTCAAGTAGCTTCAATTGCAGAGACCCTTCAGCTCTAGCCGAGGCAGATTTGCGGATTCAGTATTGGTGGCATCACCCCATAACGGCTCTCTACATATGTTGCTTGAGCACTTTTTAACAGACACTGCTGCTAGCACCTCCCTGCATTTCTTCTAGTCCCGGCCACCTGCTCTGCCTGGGACGCCTGTGTGGTGGGTAGGAAGCCACGGGGTGGAAGGGAGTGAGTTGGTGAGGCACTTGGAGACCGCTTACATCTTGTGTCTTCCTTGGCCCCTTGGTTATTATTGAAAGGACTGGCAGCTCATTATATTTCAGTCACTTCTAGCTCTTCAGTTTATTAGCTGTGTGGCCTGGGTAAGTTGTTCAACTCTCTAACCATCAGTTTTTCTACCTATAACATCAGGATAATAATAGTACCTATCTCTCAGGGTTGTGTGGTTAAATGAGTAACTGTAAAGCACTGAGCATAATGCTTGGCACATAGTAAGAGCTCAATCAGTGTGTGTTTATTATTGTTTTCAGAGCTTTGCAAGTGTTCATTGGGGGATATTATGTGGGTTTAGAATCAAATCACAAGTTAGGAATTGTAAATAATTATGTATAAGAACAAGGTGTAACATGATTATACAACAGAACTGACAAGTAACTATTTTACAAGTTACTACATTGGGCTGTAACTTAAGTTTCATTATCAATTAGGAAGTAGAGCAACAGGGAAGGTGGACATTTCCTGTCTCTTTGCAAGGAGAGAGCACAGCACCCTGGGTGTGCACGTGATGAAAGTTGTCATAAGTGCTGATCAAAGTGAAGTCTACTGACCTCTTGCCTGGTACTTTTAAGATGGTAAACTCTTGGATCCTACCGATTCAGAAGCCCTGGGAATTTCTTTTTCTTTTCTCTTTCTCTTTTGTTAAACAAGTATCCTAGGTGATTGTTAGGCACGTGAATTTTGGTTACCATCCATTCAAGGATTGAAGGTGTCCTACCAGGATCAAAGTGGACTTGCAGCTGGACAAAAGCAAAGCCTGAGCCTTGAGATTTAACAAAATGATCCCAATTCCTAGGCCTTTAGGACATCAATTGACCAGAGAGGTAATTACAAACTGGCCTTGTGGGACATTCATTGAGTAAAGAGCAATGATCAGTCTTGCCTGATGCCAGCTCTGTAGGACACCCAGTGATCAAGGGACATGGGGCTTAACAACAGCAGAGTAACAAGGCTCCACTTTCCTCTGAAAACTCATCCCCTCAATAACAGAATTACAAGAAACAGCAACACTGCCTTCCATGATACTAGAAGCCAAAGGAAACCCTGAAACATAAGATATGGAGACAGAAAGCAGATTAGTAAATGACTTAGCAAAACAGCACAAGGTTAAACTAAAGGTCTGTGAAGGAAGACCTCAATTCAGCCTATTTGCCCTATAAAATCTTAGGTATCGAAAATCGGGGACACCAAAGTATTGTAAAATATGGGAAAGAGATTGGGTGGAGGAGGCTGAAAAGATTAGTGGGGTGATTAAAAGCTATATAAAAGTTATTTGGACCTCTGAATTCCAAATAATTATCCTACCCACTTTTTCAGGAAACTATGGAAGGATGTATTGACCAAAAGAGGGTATAAACTAAGAAAGAGGAAAACAGGGAATTTAGGAAACAGGAGATTCACACAGGAAGGAAGTGAAGGGAATTCCCTGGATGATGGCAAAGGGAAGTCCCCCAACGACAGCTTTGCAAGAATAGAGAACAGCCAGCCCAAAGAGGGGTGGGGAAGCAGAACGCTCTGGGACTGATGTCTCCAGAGAGAGAGATGAAAACTTTGTTATCTGATAGGTTTGAAGATGGAAAACATTGTATTGAAAACCATGGTGCACAGCTGTAGGAAGACATGGAAAGATTTTGTTATTGATTAAAATAAAAACCTTAAAAAAATACAAGGTAATAATTAACTGTAGGAAAAACAAAATTTTATACAATATAAAGAATGTAAATAGCGTACATCACTTGGCTTAGAAGTCAGCAGTGGTCTAAATAATGAAAACAATGAATTTTACCAAAAATTAT
Organism: Eonycteris spelaea; assembly: GCA_003508835.1. Classification (NCBI taxonomy): domain Eukaryota; kingdom Metazoa; phylum Chordata; class Mammalia; order Chiroptera; family Pteropodidae; genus Eonycteris; species Eonycteris spelaea. Next base: position 14,493,239 of record PUFA01000011.1, on the reverse strand, counting down.
GATTATAACTACATTGAAGGAATATGGAAACTAAAACACATCTACCATAATAAAAATTAAATAGATTATGCCAAAATCATAAACCAAGAGATATAAGTATATGAATATTATTTAAACTACAGTGGTAGATACCCAAAGACATACCTCAAAGCGTTAAAAGTAGATGCCTCTCAGTGTGGGACAGTAAGGGTGGGGTGAAGGGGGGTAGGGGGATCTGCTTTTTTAAAAAAACTAAACTCTAAACTTTTATTAATAATTTTCTTGAAGCAGAATACTGTAATATTAAATGTGTTATTTCTGGAGAAAAACTGTTAGAGGTTAATGCCACTACTTGGTAGCATTGTGACCTTGGGATTGTTACTGATGATCTGTGTGCCTCGGTTTTAACACAATACAATGGGGACAACATGACTCATGGGTTGTGTTCAGAATTAAATGAGCTAATTCTTGTAAAATACCTAGTATGGTGTCTGGCATATAGGAAGCATTCAATAAATCTTATCCATTATCATTTTACTTTTGAATTCATGTTCATGTATGCCTTTGATAAGAGCAAAAGTAATTATTTTAAAAACAGGACAAACAGAAATCCCTATCAAGGAGCTTTGGGGAAGCTTTCTATCCACACCAACCTGAAATCGTATCCTAGTTGACCAGGCTCCAAAAAGAGGCTGAGAGAGAGGGAGAGAAAGGGAAGGAGGTGGGTGGCGGGAGAGAGAAAATGAATGAGAATGAAGTTTCATGTTTAACGTACCTATTTAAAAACAAGTGTATTTTACTAATATTTTGTCTTTAGCCTTCCTCTCTGTTTTCACATGTGTAGAAATAGTCCTTCTCCTAGACCTGTTTTTTTTTAAAGGTAGGGAGAAGAACAGTCTGGTTATTTCTCCTGATGAATTAGCTCAGGTACTGGCATAGTCCTGCTATTTCCTTGTGCGGGGTACATAATTCACAGGCCAGGGTCAATGGGGTTTCATACAGCCCTGTCTCTCCACTTGTCTAGCTGGGGGAAATGACAAGTTAAGATTGGAGATAGGCTGAGCTCTGGGTGCTTTTCCTGACTGCTGCTAAATCAAAACAGCTAATTGGTACTTTTCCCAGCTCACTCTAGGTACAATTTGCTGAAAATCAACCATAATAGCTGATAGAGCTGGAACTTGATTTTGTTTCTCCTAGAGAGCTCTGTCTGCAGGGCTCTTATTAGGAGCAAATAGCGTCCGCTGACTCATTCTGCTCTGAAGCTTTTCGGGCCAGGGTCCCCCCTAAAAGCTGTCCTCCTGGGAACCCACTGAACTGTAGATGTCTGGAGTGCAGCTTCTCTTACTACCCCCTATGTAGAGGTTCATTGAAAGCCATGAAACGCCACCCCCTTCACACAAAGCTCTTCCCAGCACTGACCGCTAGAACGCAGATGACTTCTCACTTCTTCCTGCTTGGACTTGGAAACTGTAGGCCCCCCTCCTACGCTCCCCAACCCCAGCACCTCACTCAGCCCAGCTCCACACCCTTTAGGTACTTACCCTTGACCTAAATGGGTAAATTCTTTCTTGTCTATTTACCGTTTAGTGTTCAGGTTAAGTGGCCTGTCTTGTCCACGTCTTAAGTTGTGAACGCCTAAGGGTCAAGGCTTCTGGGTTTTTTTGCAGCTCTCTGGTTTCAGCGATTCATACAGCAGTGACAACTGCTTTTATAAATGAGAAAGAAGAAGAATTTTAAAGATCAGTGTTTAGAAGAGTAAGAAAAATATTTTAATTTTGGGTAGAGAACAAGAAGACCAAGTTCGGGGACCAAGCAGCATTTTGCAGTTCATCCCTTGGCAGTGTGAAGTGCATGTTGAGAGCATCCCTTAAATGAGGAATTGGGCCAGAGCTGCTGAAGTCCTTGGGAGGATGAGCAGCTTGGCCACTCACCTGTTGACCTTCAGAGAATCACATATGCTGTGGTCCTTTGCTGTCCTTATTGAGGAATTACAAGAATAATAAGTTATAGAGGTGATATAAGGCTGACAAATGATTCTGAGAGTCTCTAAGAATTGAGGGCTTTAACCTTAGTTGTGTCATTTTTAGTAAGTATAATTGAAGGGGGAAAGAAGAGGTGATTAATCCATCCTTCTCCCTCCCTCCCTTCTCTCTCTCTCTCTCCTCCCTCCCTCCTTCCTTTTCTCTTTCTCCTCCTCCCTCTCCTCTCCTTTCTTACTCTTCCTCTCTCTGCCCTTCCTCCTCTCACATTCTCTCTCTCTCTCTCTCTCTCTCTCTCTGCCTCTTTGTCCTGGATGAGTCAGGATGGCTTACAATGTACTGGCACCTGAGGCAATTTCTTTTAACAAGAAATCTTTCACCATCCATACCCCCTTCCTGGAATAACAGCAGGGTTTAGTCTTATTAACTTTATTTTATGCATGTGGCTTCTAAAGCTAAGTTCAAGTGCCCAAAGTTACTTAGCAGGTTGGTGCTAAGTCCTGGTCACTACCCACAAATGCCTCTAGGGCTTTTCAATGAATAAGCCATCCATTCAGGCTTGCTTGCTCCCAGAGAAAATGCTACTGAGGTGAGTGGAAGTGGACAGGCCTGGAGTGTGACTCAGAAGTGGGCAAGGAAGAATGGGTTTCTAGATCCTTCCAGGCCGGAGCCCACAGCTGTACCTGGAGGCCATCCAGCAGCCCTGTGGAAAAGAGTGTGGGGAATGCTGAGGCCCAGAGAAAGTGGGGAAATCCCAGGGTCTATGCTCAGCCCTGTGCCCGCTTTACAGAGAGCCCAGTAATAGGTGGGTAGCCCAAAGACTTCATTGCCATCAGTCTTGTGTTTTCTTCATCCCTTCCTTGTTCCTCAAAGAGCTCACCTAGGACCATCTTCTCAGGAAAGTTAGGAGGATAAAGGCTTTTTTCAGTTACATGGGGAGTTCAAGTAACATGTTGGCCTGGTTCTTCTTTTTCCCGTCTTGTTCATTTTGTCTACATCTCTTCTCCCGCCTGTTAGCTGTGCCCTTGGACCCTTACAATGACTCCTATTCCTCTCTTGGCCTGATCTAGCCCTTTCATAATACTGCATGGCCATAACAGCGTTTGATAAACATTCCATTCCTGGGAGATGGACCCCACATGAATGGCCCTCCACAGTGAGTCTTCATTACTCTGCAGAGATGTTTTCTATTTGTGATCATTTCTTATCAATCAATGGCTTATATTTCCTGGGAGTTTTGTGCATGCCAGGCACTGAGCCAAGTTCTTTATACAGTTTTTGCCCCTCATTTAATCTTGCTAACACCTTGTGAACAGGTATTACTATTGTGCCCATTTTGTAGATGAAGAAACTGAGTCACAGAGAGGATAAGTGAGAGTTTGTAGTAAATGTGTTATATTCCATAATGCTCTTTCCGATTCTCATGGAAAAGGTCCAAATGGTAGGTTACTCCCAGACCCCTGATGTGGTCAGTCCCCAAACTATGAGCTTCAGCTACAGGGCAGCAGAAGAGAAACTTCTGAGTGTTCTCTTCGCAGGGTGAGTAGTGTTATGCCATGTGTGGGGGAAAAGCACAAGACTCAGCTACCTCTGGTTGTCATCAATCCCAGATACTTCTCATTATTCTTTAGTCCTTGGTCTCATCATCGGTAAAAAAGCAATGGCTGAGCTACGTGACTTCCAAGAACATTTCCAAATGTGAAGGCCTATAACTATATAAAAGCAATATTTAAAAAAAGCAGAAGCCCTATTGAACCCCAAGTGTCTGCTCCCCTTTTGTGTTTGTAAACATGAAGCCAAGATTACCTACCTGTTGGACAAGTGGACCAATGGGGATGTGACCTGAGGTAGCCCAGAGGCTTTGATTGGACAGTTCCTGCTACAGTTGTAGAACTGAACTGCAGGAAGGAGCATTTTGGCTGAAATGGTTTGCTAACACCCATATCTCAGCTAGATTCCTGTTTTCTCATCCAGCTTATAGGGTTGCCTAAAGCTTTCTCTATGTGCTCCTCCTCCCTCTGCTGTGGTCTGTGCTAGGAAAACATGTTCTACATCCAAAGCCTTGAGAGCTGCCATCTAACCAAGGATTTATAAAGTGTGGAGCTGATCCAGTGGGCAAATGATATTTCCTATCCCCTGGAACCAAGGATCTTCTGAAAAATGGAGATGGTATGAGAAAGAAGCTGTGATGGGGAGAATATGGCATGAGAAGTCATGGAAAACATAGGCCTTTCTTCTCTACCCAAAACTTTAAATAGCTGGGAAGCTCTTGAACTATATGAGGAAAACATACCATTAATCTGTGAATTAAGACCAAGCATCTAGAGTCATCATCTTTACACCATTACTTCAAACCCCTCTTTGGTGAAAAACTAAGATTGCCAGAGGAAGACTAAGGCTTGAAGGGAGAAGGAAGAGAAATATAGTTCAGAGAGATCGTGTGCATTTCCCTCACCTAGCTCAGTAGCATGGTTACCGCACCCAGGATGCCCATGGCAACAAAGTCATTATCTTTGATCCTAGTGAGAGGCTAGGATCTAAGCTGGGGTCAACTTGAGTACAACTCAGCCTAGTAGTTATGCCAGTGAATCATTACTCTGGAGCAGGGCATGAAATGAGGACTCTGGTGTCACTTTCCTTAAGCTGCACTGGCATAGTGGAGGGCAAAGGTAGAGAATGTCCCCGACTAGAAATACGATGATCAGGGTCTTTTGCCCGGTCCCAGCCTACATTAGCAATGCGAACTTGTCTCTGAGCCTGTGCGCTCTCGTCCGTGGAGCGTAGATTGTCATACCTGTTCCTCCTACCTCATATAGGATAGTTGTAAGATAATAAATACTGAGAAAATAAGTATATTAGTGTTTTAAAATCACTGGCTTCTGAAAACAACGAACATTTATTATCTTACCCAGTAGCAGCAAGTCAGGAATTTGGGGTAATTTAGCTGAGTGGCTCTGATATGAGGATTCTCATGGGGTTGTACTCAAGATAGCTTCCAGGGCTGTATCATCTGAAGGTTTGACTGGGCTGAGGATCTGCTTCTCAGATGATGTACTCACATGGCTGGCAAGCTGATACTGTCGTTTGCTGCGAGGCCTTTGTTTTCCACCATGTGGACCTCTCTGTAGGGCTGTTTGAATGTTCTCGTGACACTGAGCAGACTTCCCCCAGTGCAGGCCTTCTCTTGGCTACATAGGAATGTGAATACTGTGGTCAGAAGTCACTGGAACCATCTTAGAGGCCTTTTTGTAAGTTGGCTACTGCTGGTGTCATCAGACTTTTTATTCTATCTGAGAATATTACTGTAAGTTGGAACTACTTCTAACTTAAGTGATGACTTTGGCTAAAAATCAGTCTTTCAACCCAGTAGCTCTTTCTGCTCTCTGAACTAATGACTCCAAAATGCATTTTCCTCCCTAAGGCCGTTTGGGAGAGCAGGAGTGGGTAGGGAGGTAATGCAGATAATAAGAAAAGAAGACAAGGAAGTGTCGTGGATACTTAAAAAGAACATTGAGCAAGGATTGGCTAAGAAGCCGAGGAAAGCATCCGGACACTACACCAGCAGTGTCTGGTCAGCCCTCATTGTGCCTGTTACGAGATGGAAGCAGTAACAGAGTTAGCTTTAACCAAAAGTTTCAAATTTCCACCCCAGCAGACCATTAAGTAGTCTTGCCAACAAAAAGTCAACATCAGCTTGACTTCCTGTGCTGTTTCCTGCTCAGCCTCTGCAAGGGGGTCACGCATTACAGAAATGGTCAGAAAAGTGGCCCAAACAGAAAGTTGTAGGCTCAGCAACTTCCCTTCTCCTCTGAGCCTTGTATTTTTCTTTCACAATAGTGAAGTACAATCAGATCTTGACAGAATTTTTCAAAGGTTTTCTTTTGCTTTTGGTGTGTCAGTCGAGATTTTGTGAAATAAAATTTCAACTGAGAACACATATTTCTAGGTATTTTGTACCTAATAAATTCAATTTTATAGGCATTTATATGCTACCAACAATGTGCCCCTGATTTTGGCTTGATAATGGTGAGAGCTGGGACGGGACACAGTGAAGAGAGAATTAAAAAGACGCTCTGCTTTCAAGAATCTTATTGTCTTTGTAGGGTGACAAAGGATTAAAGAAAAAGACCTGAAAGGGACAATAATGACAAAGTGGCAGACACCATGGACTGCCTGACCCAGCAGCCATTCCAGTACCTTCTCCTTGCCCAACATCCACTAAAGATGTGGAAGTAAGGTACTTGCTTTCCTGATGTCGCTGGAAGCTAAGGGTGGCTGCATAACCCAGTTCTGTTCAAGGAGGTATACAGTCTGCTGAAAACTTGGGAAAGTTTCCTTTTCTTTTTAAAAGGGACAACTGTGAGAAGATGACTAAATGGCACTTCCCCTTCCTCTCTGTCTTGCTTTGAATGTGGGTGTGATGGCTGGAGTGGAGCAGTTATCTTGTGACCATGAAGCAACAAACATGCGGCCAAAAACCCATATGCAGAGCAAAGCATGAAAGGAGCATCAGTCATGGATGGCATAGTTGTCCTACCAAACCAATTCCAGCAATTGCCTGCCTCCAGACCTCCAGTAATATTTATTGTGGCATTTTTTAGGTTTTACTTTTATTTGCAGATTATTCCTAACTGATGTGGAAGATACAGCTTCAGGTCAAATGAGAGTGTTAGAGAGTAAATGGCTTGCAAAACCAGTGAGAGGTGAATTCAGTGAAATGAAGAGGTAGGGGAGAGCTGGTTAGAGAAATCAGGGTCGATGCGGAGTGCTTGGCTAGATGAAAATGTAGCAGATGGGATGAAGAATGACTTTCTAGAGTAGAGGTACCAAGAATTGCCGTTTATTGTTGTCACCAAATCCGTTATCTCTAAAGACAAAGTTGTGGGTCCCTGTTCTCTAAAATGTGTCACAGGGCTAGAGACATCTTGTAATTGGAGGCATTACAGGGTTTTGTGTGTGAACAAGGACTCTGGCATTAGATAGACCTGAGTTTGTGTCCCAGCTCCACCACAAAGTAGCAGATCGACTTCGGGCACTTGCATAGCTTCTTGAAGCTTCATTCAGCTCCTCATCTATAAACTCAGGCAAAAAAAAAAAAAAAAGAAAAAAAAAAAAATGTGTAAAGCAGGCCAGCAGTGCTCAGTACAAAGCATTCAATAACATGAGTGGTAGTTACTATCATCATTATTGTGATCAGATATTATTTTGTCTGTCTTTACATGCCACCATAGGGATGCTTTCTTAACCCTCTGGAACCCAATTATTCCATCTACCAAATGGGAATGTCATCCCTCAAAGTGTATTCAGTGTTAATGAGGATCCTTATGAAATTGTTTTTCTTTGAAGCAAATTTACCCGGAGCATGTAAATGATACATAGCACTTCGTTATTTGTAAATAGACGTTTGAGCTATAAATCACTATGTGATTTTATTTTTCCCCAGCAGAAGATACAGTAATTAAAGCAAGATCAAAATTTTAAACAATGACCTTTAGACTCAGAAGGTTTTAGGGTTGCGATCATATGGAGTAAACTGACTTAGACTTTGACCTTTTCAAAAAAAAATGTTTGGACCTCAAGGAAGGCCCGGAAAAACCCAAGCACATGAAGTTGTCTCTTTTAGTAGGACTTTCTTGTATCATACAGTCTTCACTATCAACAAAGGATGGGGCATAGATGGGAAGATTGAGGATAGGAGAAAGATAAAAAGTCAAAGAGAGACCTAGAACTTGCCATCTGAATGGGCTTTTGAACTCTTGAAAATTCTCCTGTGTCTTTCCAGATGGTGGTTCCTCAGGCAAGTGATGGGACTCTCTGAACAAACACGTGAACAGATGCATGCACATGTGCACACTCACCTCCACACATTTCTTCCTGCTTCAATCTGGATGCCTCTCAAAACTTTCCCCTCCTTATTTATGGTATCTCTTAAAAGCTTTTTTGACACTCTTAATCAAAATTTACCACTCCTGTTTCTCCCTTAAATATTTACTTTTAACTTTTCAAATTTCATCTGTGTTCCATGCTCACTAAGGAAAAAAAAAGTGAGAAATATAACACTAAAGGTACAAGGAAAGATTTCTGCTCTGCAAGAGACATATCAAGAGAATAAAAAGATAAGCCACAGACTGGGAGAAAATATTTGCAGAAGACACATCTGATGACTGTCGTCCAGAATACACAAAGAACTCTTAAAACTCAACAATAAGAAAAAAACCCTATTAAAAATTAAGCCAAAAACCTTAAGAGACATTTCACCATGAAGATATATAGATGGCAAATAAGCCTGTGAAAAGATGTGTCACATCACATATCTCCAGGGAAATGCAAATGAAACAATGAGATACCACTACACACCTATTAGAACAGCTAAAATCCAGAACAGAGACACCACCAAATGGCTGGCAGAAATTCCTGAAAGTTCTTTGTAATGATGATAACGCTTCCCCTCAGGAAAATGTCAGAAATCATGCACTTCCAAAGAGTCACAGGTGTTATTTAGCGGAAAAGTATTTTTGAGAGATGATCTTAAAAAAGTGAACAGTCAAAATGAACTGGAACTAGTAAGTCCCGTGGAAGATTTTTGAACAGAATGTAGTGCCATGTGAAGTTTGGCTCCAGACCAGACCAAGCTGATGTCTGGATAAGAAATTGCAGTGTCTGGTTCTCCATAGCTTTGAGATTTGGCACAAGGACTTCTTGAAAAGTTGCATTAACTTGTATTTTGCATTAGCTTTTATTATCCCTTTGCCAAAATTAACATTAAGTGGCAAGAGAGATTTAACACTGAGTTTTTGGCCTGGAACCATCTAGCATATAAGCTGTGGTCTGCGATTTTCCTTCTGAACAACTAGCAATTGAATAATAATAATAATAATAATAATAATAATAATAATAATAATAATAATAAACTTGAATAATAAAGGCCAACTTTATAAGACATACTGAAGTGTGTGCAGCCCAAAGAGTATTAAGAAGTGGACAAGTTGCACCATGAGCAGGGTTTTAGAGCCAAGGCACAGAACCTCCTTTCTAGAACAATATTCATCTTCTCACATAGGTTGAATAAGAAGGCACTATGTGGGGAATATCTCTGAAACAATTCTTTAAATTGTGTGAGAGGCATTATTTACAAAGACCCCTTTGAGAGATTCCTCTCAAACATCGGGGCAAGGGAAATGTTTATCTTGCAACGAACTAACAAGTTCCTCCTATTGGAGCCTTAGGACTGTGAACCATTGTGTGGTTCTTTTTTGGCCTAGCTGGTAGGAAACTCCATTTTCCTTCAATTATTGGAATTTTCCTTAGCTATGATTTAGTTTTATTTTCAATAACTTCTCCCTTTCCCGCCTCCTTCACTACTTTTTTTGTGTGTGTTTATGTTGGTCTTTTTTTTTCTTTTTCAAATCTTGTCATACTGTGTTTAACAAAATGTTATGTGATATTTTTTTCAGAATAATTACATAAATAGAACAGCCAAACATTCAGCAATCAGTGATTTTAATGTGTTGGATTAATGAGTAGTCTAATGTTGTGTGCCTGTTTCAATAAAAGTAAAATATTTTCTGGAAGTTGGTAAAGGTATAAATAAATATTTTAGAAGTTAATACATTTAGAGTGGATCTACTATATGTTCAACTCTATGCTAAGGACTACAATAAATCAATAAATTAGTTTCTTCTGAAACAAATCTTATTGGATAGGAAAGTCTTACCAACAACTGTAATTTTTGGCTTTCTTTTATTATATGCCAGCCATGTTCCCAGTACAAACTATACATTATCTTATTTAATCTTTGCCCAAGACTCCAATAGGTACTCTATTAAATTGCTACCCAGGTGATTCTAATGTACAGCCAGGGCTGAGAATTTCTAATCCAGAATGAAAAGAAAAGGTGTAACTGCACGCCATTCTTATTTGATGTCAAGTGAATCCCTGGCACCTGTCTATGCATAGGGAGGACAGCAGCCTGCCTGGAGCAGAGGGCGTGATGTCAGCTGTTGGAACCACCTGCAGTATAGGAACCACAGATGGGAACATTCAGTTCTGGAGAACTTGGAATCATGGTACTTAAAAAAAAAAATCACTTGAAAACTGAGTGTATTAAAAAGGTGCAATGGCTTAGTCGCAACAACATTAGCTCTCATGGAGCCTGGGGAAGAGTGTTATGGGCTAAATGTTTGTCTTCCTACCCCCATTGATAAGCCGAAGCCCTCCCTCTCCCCACCCCCACACCCCAATGTGATGGTATTTGGAGATGGAGCCTTTGAGAGGTACTTAGGGTTAGATGAAAACAAGGACGATGAGATTAGTGCCCTTGTAAGAAGAGACACCTGAGTGCAGCCCCCTCCACGCACACATGCAGATGCGGGCCCGTGAGCACGCAGCAGAAAGCACCGCCTACAAGCCAAGAGAGGAAGCTTCGGGAAGAAGCCTGCCCTGCCAGCTCCATGGTCTTGGACTTCCCAGCCTAGAGAATGGTGAGAAATATGTTTCTATTTTTCTGGTGTTTATAAGCTACCAGGTCTGTGTTACTCTGATGGCAGCTCTAGCTAAGAGCAACCAGGAGTAGGGCTGGTTTTTCAAAACTAGGTGACATTTTAAGATGTCTTTTTTCTGAAGCTTTGCTTAAGTCCTCCTCCTGGCCTCTTGGGGCTTACTGTTCATTGCACTGCTATATTTCATGAAGGATTGCAGTTGTTTGAGAGTTTGCCTTCATCAGCAGGGTGATATCTTTGAAGGCAGCCACCTGTCTTCTTTATCATTGGATGATGCAGAACAGAGCCTCTCTTAAGATGACAGTATGTGATATCAAGTGACCGGCACATTTTGTCCATTGTGATGAAGTTATCCATACTTCTTGGTTTGTGAAAGCTGGGACTATAAATCATTGAGCTCTGAAATGAGAACTCTATAAATAAATTGATTCCAGTAGGTTAGTCATAGTCGTGTGGTGTATTTTCCAGTCAAAACCATAATTCTAATGAGCAGTCTTGGTGATGAATGGCACTATCCTATAACTTTGCTGTTAATGTGATGAGTGGTGGTAGTTGGAAGTCAACTGTTCTGTTCTTGTATCATAGGCCAAACCTTTACATGTGTCAAGCGAGGTATAGTTTTAGAATTTTTTATTTAACAACAGTTAAGCCTGAGGTCATTCTTCGGACAGTTGTGATTGAGTATATGGAGAGCAGGGAATTTCTCAATTTCCTTCTGGAAAGCAAAAGCAGATAAGCATGTTGGTGGTTACTCATTTATCTTTTTTTTTTTTTTTTTTCCAAAAGCATCTCAGAGGTTTTCTCTTAAGCTGATTTATGACATCAGTATCAAGCTGGAGATAACCAAGTGCAATCTTTGAAAAGATTACCTGAAGTTCGAATGGCGAATAATCATATCTGTTTACACAAGATATCACAACAGAATTCTTTTATTTATTTATTTTTTTATGTGTTATTGAGATAATTGACATATAGCACTTTGTAAGTTTAAGGTATACGGCACACTAATTGGACTTGCATATATTGTGGAATGATTCCTGCAGTAAGTTTAGTTAACATGCATCATCTCATAAAGATACAAGAAAAAATTTTTTTGATCTTGTGATGAGGACTCAGGATTTACTCTATTAACAGCTTTCACATATACTAAACATGGTAACTATAGCCATCATGTTGTACATTACATTCCTAATACTTATAACTGGAAGTTTGAACCTTTGACTGCTTTTATCCAGTCCCCTTCCTCACCTCTGGTGACCACAAATCTAATCTCTTTTTCTATGAATTATTTTGTTTGTTTTTGTATTTTTAGATTCCACACATGAGATTATACAAGATCTGTCTTTCTCTGACTTAATTCACTTAGTATAATGCCCTCAAGTTTTATCTTGTTGTTGCCAATGGCAGGACTTTTTTTAAATGGCTGAATAATATTCTATTGTATTGTGTATAAATCTATATGTATAAATCTATCTATATGTATATATCACATTTTCTTTCTTCATGCATCCATTGATGAATACTTAGATTGTTTCGATGTTTTGGCTATTATAGATAATGCTGCTATGAATGTAGGGGTGCAGATTTCTCTTTGACATAGTGTTTTTGTGGGTTTTTTTGGATATATTCCCAGAAGAGGATTTGCTGGATCATGTGGTAGTTCTATTTCTAACTTTTTGAGGAACCCTCCGTATTGTTTTCCATAGTGGTTGTACCAGTTTGCATTCCCACCGACAGTGCATCAGCATTCTCTTTTCTCCACATCTTCCCCAGCATTTGTTATCTCTTGTCTTTTTTGTAATTGCCATTCTCTCCCCACCAGCTTTAAGATATAAACTGACATGTGTCACTCTATAAATTTATAATGTAGAGCATAATGGTTTGACTTGCATATATTGTGAAACAATTATAACAGTAAACTTAGCATCCATTATTTCATACAGATAGAATAAAAAGAAAATGCAAAAGAAATTTTTCTTGTGATAAAGACTTAGGATTTACTGTTAACCAATTTTCATAAATATGATCCAACATCGTTAATTGTAGCCATCATATTGTGCATTACATCCCTAATACTTATTTATCTTATAACTGGAAGTGTGTACCTTTTAACTACTTCCCTCCAAATCTTCCTCCCCTGACTCCCTACATCTGGTAACCACAAATTTGATCTCTTTCTATGAATTTGGTTTTTTTTTTTTTTGTAATTCCACATATAAGTGAGATCATACAGTATTTGTCTTTCTTTCTCTGACGTACTTCGCTTAGGTTCATCCATGTTGTTGCAGATGGCAGATTTACTATTCTTTGGCTAAAAAATATTTCATCATATATGCCACAAATTCTTTCTTCATTCGTCGATGGACACTTAGGTTGTTTCGATGTGTTGGCTATTCTAAATAAAACTGCTATGAATACGAAGGGTGAAGATATCTTTTCAAGTTATTTCCTTTGGATGTATTTCCAGAAGCAGGATTGCTGCCGGATCATGTGGTGGTTCTATTTTTAATTTTTTGAGGCGCCTCCGTACTGTTTTTCATAGTGGTTGTACCATTTTGCAATCCAACCAGTAGTGCACAAGGGTTCACTTTTCTCCACATTCTCACCAGGATTTGTTATCACTAGTTTTTTTTCATTGTTTTGATGGCCAAACAGGTGTGAGGTGATATCTCATTGTGGTTTTCATTTGCATTTTCCTAAAGACAAGTGATATTGAACATCTTTTCATGTCCCTCTTGACCATTTGTATATCTTCTTTGGAAAAATGTCTATTTGGGTCTTTTGTCCATTTTAAAATTGGAATATATGTTTTTCTGCTATTGAATTGTATGAGTTCTTTATATGTTTTTGGATATTAACCACTTATCAGATATATAGTTAGCAAATATTTTTTTCCCACTTTGTAGGACGTCTTTTCAGTTTGATTGTTTCTTTTGATGTGTAGAGAAGCTTTCAGCTTTAGTCTCACTTATTTGTTATTTGCTTATGTTTTAGGTGTCTTATCTAAAAAATCATTGCAAAGACTCATGTCAAAGAACTTTTTTCCTATGGTTTCTCTCTCTGAGTTTCTTTTATGAGTTTCAGGTATTACATTTATGTCTTTAATCCATTTCAAGTTAATTTTTGTTAGTGGTGTAACATGGGGTATGTGTCTAGTTTCATTCCTTTATGTGTGGATATACAATTTTCCCAGAACCATTTATTGAAAAGACTATCTTTCTCCATTGAGTATTCTTAGCTCCCTTGTAAAATATTAGTTGACTGTATATGGGTTTATTTCTGGGCGCTCAATTCTGTTTCATTAATCTATTTATTGTTTTTTTAATACAAGTGCCATTTTTTTTATTGTTATAGGTTTGTAATATAGCTTGAAATCAGAATGTGTGATGCCTCCTGCTTTGCTCTTCTTTCCCAGGATTGCTTGGGTTATTTGGGGTCTTTCGTGGTTCCATATAAATTTTTAGGATTGTTTTTTTACTCCTATAAAAAATGCCATTGGAATCTTGATAGGGATTGCACTAAATCCATAGATGGCTTTTGGTAGTATCAATTCTTCTAATCCATTAACACAAATGCCTTTCTATTTATATCTTTAATTTCTTTCAACAATGTCTTGTAGTTTACAGAGTAGATGTCTTTCACCTCCTTGGTTTAGTTTATTCCTAAGTATTTTTTTTAATGCTATTGTAAATGGTAGTGTTTTAAAATTTATTTTTCAGGTAATTTGTTGAAGGCATGTAGAAAAGTTATTTTTGTACGTTAATTTTGTATCTGGCAACTTTATTGAATTTGTTGATTAGATGTGTAACAGTTTTTCTGGTGAAGTCTTTAATATTTTCTCCATATGAAATCATGTTATCTGCCATTTTACTTGTTCCTTTTCAATTCTGATGCCTTTTATTTCTTTTTATTGCCTGATTAGTACTATGTTGAATAGGAGTGGTGAGAGTGGGCACCCTTGTTTTGCTGCTGAGGAAAAGCTTTAGAGGAAAAGCTTTCAAACTTTTACTGCTGAGTGTGATATCAGCTGTGGGCTTATCATGTATAGCCTTTGTTATGTTGAGGCACATTACTACTATATTTGAATTTGTTAAGAATTTTTATTGTGAACAGATGTTGAATTTTGTCAAATGTTTTTTCTGCATCTATCGAGATGATCATTCACTTTCTTTTTTTTTCTTTTTTTCTTTCTTTTTTTTTTTTTAGGCAAGGCAACCCTCAATTGACCTCACAGATTGCAAGGACCTTGTCAGTTTACAATCCCTTATTTTTTATTCTTTACACCTACAGCACCTGGTCTTCCTAGGTGGTCTCCCATCCAAGTAGTAACCAGACCCGACCCTACTTAGCTTCCGAGATCAGATGGGATTGGGCTTGTTCAGGGTGGCATGGCTGTAGGTGAGATGATCATTTTCTTTCATACTGTTTATGTGGTATATTACATTGATTTGCTTATGTTGAATCATCTTTGCATCCCAGGTATAAATCCTGCTTAATCACAGTTAACAATCTTTTTAACGTGCTGCTAAATTTGGCTTGCTAGTATTTTACCGAGAACTTTTTTTGCATTTATATTCATTGGGGACATTGGTCTGTAGTTTTCTTTTCATATTATCCTTTATTGGCTTTGGTATCAGGGTAATGCTGGACTTGAAAGTGAGTTTGGGAGTATTCTCTCCTCTTTGATTTTTTTTTTTTTTTTAATTTTTGGAAGAGTTTGAGAAAGATTGGTGTTAATTCCTCTTTGGCAAAATTTACCAGTGAAGCCATGTGGTCCTGGGCTTTTGTTTGTTGGGAGATTTTCTATTTCTGATTCAATCTCCTTACTAGTAATGGGTCTATTCAGACCTTCTGTTTCTTCCTGATTCAGGAAGGTAGTTTGCTTCTAAAAAAACATTTTCTTTTAGGTTATCCAGTTTGTTGTAGTATAGTTGTTTATAGTAGCCTCTTGTGATCCTTTGTATTTCTGTGGTATCAGTTGCAATGTCTTTTTGTTCATTTATAATTTCGTTGATTTGGGTCATCTCTTCTGTTTATCTAAAAGTTTGCCAATTTTGTTTATCTTTTAGTTTGGCTAACCTTTTCTATTTTCCTGTTCTCTGTTTTATTTATTTTTGCTTTAATCTTTATCATTCCATTCTTTGGGCTCAATTTTTAATTTGTTTGTTTTGTTTTTTTTGTTTTTGTTTTTCCCCTAGTTCCTTAAGGTATAGAATTAGATTGTTTATTTGGGATCTTTCTTTTTAATGTGGGTGTTATTGCTGTGAGCTTCTCTTTTAGAATTGCTTTTGCTGCATCCCATGAGTTGCTGGTATGTTGGATTTTCCTCTTCATTTGTCTGAAGATACTTTTTATTTCCCATTTAATTTCTTCTTTTATCCATTGGTTGTTCAGGATAGTGTTTTTCATTTCCACATATTTGTGAATTTTTCTGTTTTCCTCTGGTTAATGATTTCTAGTTTCATACCATTATGGTTAGAGAAGATACTTGGTATGATTTCAGTCTTGAATTTTGTAAGACTTGTTGAGTGGCCTAACATATGGTTTATACTAGAAAATATTCCTTGTGCACTAGAGAAGAACGTGCATTCTGCTATTGTCAGAAGAATGTTCTATATATGTTAGGTTCATTTGATTTATAGTGTTGTTCACATCTGCTGTTTCCCTCTTGATTTTCTGTCTGGATGATCTACTCGTTGAAAGTAGGGTATTAAAGTCCCCAACTATTATTATTAGTATTATCATCATTTTACAGCTTCAAGTGATTATTAGCATCTTCTCTATTTTACAGATGGGGAAACTGATTTGCCCATGCATTTATTCATCAAATATGTATTGAGGGCCTATTATGTACCCTATAACTTATCTAGAAGCTTTGAGTAGAGCAGTGAACAAAACCAACCGAATCTCTGCTTGCTTGGAACGTAACGGAGACAGACAATAAATACACGTTCAATACCTCAGGTGATAAGTGCTGTAGAGAAAATTTAAGCAGAGCAGTGGGGTTGGGAATGGGGAGGAAGCAATTTGCACTTCTTAATCCCTTCACTTTTTTCACTCATCTCCCACCTGGCAACCATCGATTTATTATCTATATCTATGAGTTTAGTTTGTTAGTTTGTTTATATTCCACACATAAATGAAATCATATGGTGTTTGTCTGTCTCTGACTTATTTCACTTAGCATAAAGCCCTTGAGGCCCATCTGTGTTGTTGCAGATTGCAAGATTTCTTTTTTATGGCAAAATAATATTTCATTGTATATAAATACTACAGCATTTTTATTCATCAATGGACACTGATTTAGGTTGTTTCTATATCTTGGCTATAGAAACATTGTTAGCAATGCTGCAGTGAATGTGGGGGTGCACGTGTCTTTTTGAATTACTGTTTTTGTTTTCTTCAAGACAAATACCCATTAGACAGGACTGGGTACTCTACTCAGCAGTAGGTGGGACTGTGAATTAGCTTCCGTACCCTGACCGGGCAGCAGGTTGGGACCCAGGGACCGCATGGCTCATTGTTTGGGAGCCTGAATCAGGCAAGAGTATGCACTGATTATCCTGGTCAGGTGAGGCCACCAGTCCTCCTATGCAGATAGGGAAAACCACGGGCTATGCTTTCTTCTCAAGTTCTACTGTACACAGGGCTATTGCATGGGCTACACAGCTTCCTGTGTGCTCTGGTAAATTTCCCTGGTCAGGCAGGCTAAAGGCTGTATTCAGCAGTAAGAAGACTATGGGTTAGTTTCCTGGCCCAGGCACAGCAGGAGAAGCAACTTTAATGCCACCAAAGGTCTTTGTAGTCTTAAGCTGACCTGTGCCCCAAATTCTCTGGCTGTATAGGGCCACTGGCTTTGCTCTGGGGGCAACCAACTTTGCCAGCCTGCCTTTTGGCTCGAGCATCTCTTGGTTACACAGCTTTCAGTTGTTCTTGCTAGCCTTTCCTGTCAGATGGGGCTGGGGCCATACTCTACAGTTGTGTGGGGTGTGACTCAGCTCTTTTGCCTGGATGTGGCAGACCAAGCTCTAGGGTCAGCAAAACTCCTCATCTGAGGACCTAAATCAGGCAGACCTGCAACCTGCCGAAAACCCTAGTCAAATTGTACCACGACTTGGTTTTGCAAGTAAGCAAAGTTGATGGTTGGGATTACTGCTTGGGCCCTGCTAGTGGGAACTTGGTCTGCCGAGATCTGAGTGTTGGTTGTTGGAAGGCCCTCCCCTCTTGGTCACAATCAGATTTCCAGTGGAGCCCTGCAGCTTCCTCCTGTATACCTGTGAGACAAGACCAGAGTAGGGGCTCCCACGAGGCGATCCACAATGCTGTGAGAGAAGGCTGGATGCTACCTCTGAGCTCTCTTTTCCCACTGGAACAATTGTAGGCTCAGGGAATTTTGGGGCATGGTGCTGTGCTAGCCTGGGGAAGGGGCGATGCAGTTCGCATGCAGCTGTTCCTCTTACCCTTCTAATGTAGTCTCTCTTGATCTCTGGTGCAGGGGGGTGCTTCGGCCTCATTCCTGAGCTCTAGGATTCTCAGTGGCGTCTTGTCCACGGATAGTTGTTAGTTCCTCTTGTGAGGAGGAGTAAAGTCAGGAACAACCTATGTCACCATCTTCATGACGTCTCTTGCTAATGATAGCCATTCCAGCAGGCGTGAGGTGATATTTCATTGCGGTTGTGAAATGCATTTCCCTGATGATTAGTGATGTTGAGCACCTTTTCATGTACCTGCCAGTCATTCATATATCTTCTTTGGAAAAATGTATTTAAGTCCTTTGCCCATGTTTAAATTGGATTACTTGATTTTTTTTTTTTTTTGCTACTAAGTTGTAAGAATTCTTTATATTTTGGATATTAATATCAGATATATGATATGGTTTGCAAATATTTTTCCCATCCCATAGATTGCCTTTTCATTTTGCTGATCATTTCTTTTGCTGTGCAGAAGCTTTTTAGTTTGATGTAGTCACACTCATTTATTGTTTTGTTGCTTGTGCTTCAAGTGTCATAGCCAAAAAAATCATTGTGAATACCCACATCAAAGAGCTTTTCTCCTGTTTTCTTCTAGGAATTTCATGGCATCAGGTCTTATGCTTAAGTTTTTTTATTTTTTTATTTTTTTATGGGATTCTTACTTTTAGACTTTTTAAAGGGCACGTTTAGAAAAAACTTTTAATGGGCTGACACTGTATCAGATCTTAACATAGTATATTTACCTGCTTTCCACCATGCTCCAGAGGGCTTAGTAGGTCAAGTTCTCTGACTCAGTGCCCATGCTTTAAATAGGCAAATTGTCGCTTTCAAGTATAGCCCCCTCCATATTATCAAGGATTTGGCTGTCCTTTTTGATGCACCTAAAGTGTGGCTTTAAGATATCAGCAAGATAAGTGGAGCCTAATTCTGCTAATGCGTTCTTGGCCTTTGTCACTGACAACACAGAGGACCGACCAACTGCAGTGGTCTGTGGTCAGAAGCATATTGGGTTATAGTAGTGGTCAGATTGTGAATGGAGAATGAGGGCATTGAGAGTCTCATTTAGGACACCCAGTCACAGCATATGCCCTGGAAGGAACCCCAGAGACTCTTTCAACTCAATCTTATTCCACAGATACAGTTGGAGGCCTAGACAGGTACACTGAGTTGGTTAAGTTTCCACAGAGGGTTAAAGACAGAGCTAAGATCAGTCTGAGCCTGTAAATCAGCATATTATCTTTCCTGTATAGAGTTTATACTATGAGCATAAATTTTAAAAGTAAAATATTCATTAATGGTAATGACTTTTAAAATACTAGAATTTCTGTTTCAACTATTGGGTAACCTTAAGTAGTGATTCTCAGACTTGATTATACATTGAAATCACTCAGCTTGTTGAAACAGATTTGCTGGGTCCTACTCTTAAGAGTTAATAGGTCAGGGATGGGGCCCTGGAATTTATACTTCTAACAGGTTTTGAAGTGATGATGCTAATGCTGTCAGTCTGGGGACTACGCTTCAGCAACCACTGGTATAAAGCAAACTCTTGCCATTTCCTGCCATTCATCACTGGCCACTTGCACACTGTCCACAGTTGAGAGCCACATGGTTAGATCCCCAGCAGGAAGGGTGACTGGTGAGCTTTTCTTTGAACTTCCCAGTGCATTTTCTGTTGGAAGGCTGTTACAGCACAGGGGTGAAGTGTTCTGCCTTGAGTCCGACAGCTTACACTCTCTACTCTGTGCCCTAATTGCTGCATGATCTTAAGTCATTTAATGTCTAAGTTTAAGTTTTTTCGTCTGTAAAAATGTGAGGATATTATTCATAACTGTGGAAGGATTAAATCAGATAATACGCTGAAGTGTTTAAT
Organism: Eonycteris spelaea; assembly: GCA_003508835.1. Classification (NCBI taxonomy): domain Eukaryota; kingdom Metazoa; phylum Chordata; class Mammalia; order Chiroptera; family Pteropodidae; genus Eonycteris; species Eonycteris spelaea. The sequence goes on along the minus strand of PUFA01000011.1, from coordinate 14,473,441 downwards.
GAATAAAAATAACTTGGTATATCAATCAGAGTCCAGTCAGGAAAAAAAAGAAATGACTCTAGCTCTTATAGAGATAGTAGAATAAAGAAAAATAGTTACTCAGATGATAGAAGGCCTCAGAAACCAAACAGAGGATGATGAGAGAAATCAGAGGTTTAGCAGCAGCAGAAAACAGCTACCACCCCTTGGGCTAGAGTAAAAATTGGGGTGGGGGGGCAATGCTACCAGAGCTCAGAAGCCAAAGGCTTCTACTGAGCAGGAGAGAGCATAGTGAGGCTGTTCACACCCCAAAGAGAGAAGGTCTGTCTGGCAGGAGCTGGAGCCGCAGGGGAGGCTTGCTGCCTACATGCCAGCAGGCAAAAGGCCCTCAAAATACAGTTCTCTGTGATACAGAACAGAGCAGGAGAAAAGCAGGAAATGCATCCATGCTATTGTTATCCTCAGCAAGTGCTAGTCATTGTTGTCATGACTGGGTGATCTATGTGCCCCTCGTCGGCATTACTAGACCATGTCTTCATGCCTAGGACCCTCATTGTGCCTACGTGTGAAGTGTGATACGCTGGCAGTGTTATAAAATCATTCGGCAGTAAAAACAAAATGGGCAGATTATTTCGGATTACGGATAGTTTGACTCTGTTAATTAGATGCTACAATGTGAAACCTGAATCTGGAGTGTGCCTAGCTCCCTGCCTACAACACTGTGTCACACTCTGCATGCTGCACAGTCACTGTATGGTGAGTGTTCAAAATATGCAGCCTGTAGGACAGAGACCAAACCAATTTCTTCACAGACCAGAGTTTGTAGAGAATCCTGAAGGTTTGGAGATGGATATAGTGAAGGAGAGGGATTGAGAGACAGTGGGCATTCTTGTATTCTTATAGCAAGAATATATCTTAAAATGACATCACCTAAAGGTACTTTCATCATTAAGTATATAGTGTAATTATGTAAACAACACTGAGCCATCGATCATGTGACCAGTCTTAACGTCCTTCTCACTTTATAAAAATGAGATAATAGACTGAAAAGGGGTGGGTGGGAGACTGTAGAAACAGCAACTTTTATTAACCAAAAGAGCAAGAGAGTGGCTTTAGAAATATTTCTTAGGTGATAACTGACATTTCAAACCATTGCTTAAGTTTCAAAACAACCTTTATTCTCTTTGAAGACCTAATACAATGCATTAAAGCAACTTAAAACAACAAGACATAGCTCCATGAAATCTATAGCTTGAACCAAATGTCAAGGAGGCACACTCCCCCCACCCCCCCTCCCAGTTGCCTTGTAAAGGCAAAATTACAACTGACCATCACATCCTCCCTCTCGTCAAAAGACCAACTTTATTTTAACAATGTCATATAAACAGATTTGTAAAAACATTGAACAGGTCGTAGCTTTAAAAAATACACACATATAAATGATTTTTTTTTGTTTTGTGTGTGTGTGTGTGTGTGTGTTTGTTTTTTAATAGCAGCATCCTGGGCAGCTAATGCTATCTCATGGTGACAAGTTTAATGTTAAGTTGGACAGTGTTTCCAATGAACCGAATTACCTTCCTTCCTTACTCATAATACTAGTATTTTATATAACTACATTTTTTTTTTTAAATAAGAATTTGGCATTTTAGAACTTTGTCCCATGTGAGGCATTGTGCTTTAAACTGCCCCTTTCTTAAATGACCCTGAACTCAAATTTCAGGGTCTGCTTTCCAACTGACTTGGATACCATGCATAGCAAAAGCACAGTTGTTAAAACCAGCAGAATTTTTCTCCCAATAAGGAACATCAGTAGGACTTCCCAAACACATTACTAGTTCATAACCAGCTATATGACAAAGCAATTGATCCCCTACAGTGACAGCTCACATAAACACATTTTGACATGACACATTGAAAACGAGGATTTCCAAGTTAAGCAAGTCATCTAGACCAGCTTCCCCAAAAGAGTAACTTTTAAAAACAGAAAAAGCCAAAGAATTATGAACTTCTCACTTCACTTGCAAACAATTTTCACCTTTATAAGACAAAACAGAGCAACTTCAGAGGGAAAAAAAAAAACAACCCATACGCATATACAAGAACTGTACTACACATTTGCTTGTTATATACTTGAATTCAATGACTCGATCTGTTCTGGCTGTAAGGTGTACTGGAAACACAGTCCATGCACATATACATATATACATATATCCAGGGCCGTGAAGTTGTCAGATGTTGCAAACACATGCTTTTTGCCTTTTCACGTTATAACTTTTTTCTTCCGTCTAATATCAGGTCCCAATACTTCCACTTCTCTAGCCTTGTCACAGCCTCTCTGCAGCTTAGCTTCTGGCTTTTTAGGATGCTACGTGGGTGGGGAAAATCAATGCATGGACAAGAGCGTGTATCAGAGTGCCTCTGCTGTGTCCATTCCTATTCTTGCGCCACTGAGACAGTGTTGTTAGATGACCATCTGAATGAACCCATGGAGCCCTGCTGGTTAAACACCTAGGAGGACATGTGTGGTGGGCACGCAACACACAGTCAAGAAGGCATTTGGCAGAGGTGTGACATCATAGGTATGGTGTCACTCACTGGGATATGGAATGAGGAATCCCACCCTTGTACTTCAAAGATCTAGTGTTTATGCTCGAGGTGCAAAAATAAGGCAGGTGCCCATGACCATGTCATCTTGCAAAGTGTTGAAGCAAAAACACTGTTAATGAAACATTCCATCTCAGATCTTATATTTTAGAAATTAAATGAAAATTTATACTTAATGGCATACATGGGTGTGCTAACCTAAAAAAAGTCCTAGTTTATAAACTACTATGTGACATGGAAAGATAATTTTAAACCAGACACTCACAGAACCCAAACCAGCGAGAATATCAGTTGTCTGGAGATGAGAGGAGATGGTCAGATCAGTGTAGTCAAGTTTGAGGGCTGACAGTCTGGCTATAAGACTGACTATTGCTAGCTTCATGTAAAGAGGGAAAAAAATACATTCTACAGTTAAGTCAGCTGCTAGATGAATTCTTTCAAAAGAATTTTAAAAGGAACAACATTAACAAAACCCCTCACTCCAATATTTGAAAGTAAGAGAAATAAAGCTGTGGGTGAATCTAATGTTGAGAAAAGAAAACAAATTGTAACATTCTATTTTAATCTACCAGCATAGTGCCCACGATTATAATTATCTTTTATTCCTCCCAATACTTGTACAATTTCTCCTGAACAGAAAGGCTTTTTTTGCGTATGTGAATCAGGGAGCTCTCTCACTCTTGCCTTAAATTGGAAAGGTGACTCTAACAACCCCTTCCTTTTCCCCACAGTGAAGTATACAATTATTTGGATGAATGAGAAGGACTGTCATGATGATCCCTGAAATGGCCATGGCTTTAATGAGCTCCACGCAGCCCAGAGCAGTAAGTTACAATCATACCTATTTGCTTTATGATCTAACGTGAATAGAAAGCTAGGGAAATAACAAATATCCAGATAAAAATATTTTTCAGATCATGCTTCCTCTACAATGAATGTTGTTTGTAATGGTAGTCTAATGTTAAAAAAGAGACATTTTCTAACTGTAGCAACTATACCTTGAAATCAATGTTCCAAACAAAGGTGGAACACTGTTCCCAGAGCCTAGCTTCCTTCCTAAGAACTGAAATATCTGACCAGCTGCACTACGTTAGAGTCCTAGTAAATTCGTAATTGTCATAATTGATGAGAACTAGCTGATCAAAGTAGGAAAAGACTGAAGTAGAAGCGACTTCACTTTGCAGTGCAGTTACTGACGTCTCTAACCATGAAAGAGAGAAAGTGCATGCCACCGTGCCACCCCGCCTGTACATCCCTTCGCTACATTCCCCCCTCCCTAGATTCAAGAAGTTCACAATTCTTTATGAAACAAACATTGCCAGGTACCGTATTTGAAGAGTCTTGAAACAACATTGTTGAACTCAGCAATACTTTGTCATATTCATATATCTTTTTTTTTTATTATTGAATAAAGCAGCTTTGAAGCTTATCAGGCACTGCCCAACAAAACATTTAGTCCAAAAAATCTGTTATGAACTTTTTAACCTTGGGCTAACAGCCAAGTACTCTGTACAAGAAAAACTGTAAAATATTTCATAGTTTTAATTCTGAAGCCTTTTTTTTTTAAACTGGCATCCTGTACATTTCTTTTTAAAAAAGTAAAAGAATAACAAAATGAATATTAACACAAAAATCAGGGACAACAGTATTTTCAAGCAACAAAAATTGGGGCAGGGGAAGCTTATTCTGAAGTTACATTTAAAACTGAGATAACAACTTAATGAAAATTAAGAATTGCATAGCGCTGTGAATTTAGCCTTCAGCAAAACAAAACAGAAGCTATTTGGTATTGATACAAATCCATCTATTTGATAGTTAGTCATCCAATGTTATGTACATATTTTATATACTGAATGTCATTTTAAGTCCCGTTTTCCAAGTTCCATTTTTCTGTTGGATTTTTTTGTTTCTTGAGAAGTTTAAACAAAACAAAACACTGTGGCACTTGGCTACAATAGAATTTCCTCTGAACGTACGTGAGCCAACGTTCTCCCAAAGTGTTCCTTGTGAGGAAGTGCCTTTCTGCTACATATTGTTCATTTGTTAGAAAATGAAGTAATCCACAGTGCTAAGTATCTGGGTCCAGCAGGCACGGCTAAACCAGGCTGGGCCGAGCGTCTCCAGGCCGGGCCTCTTCAAGCCCCATACATCCTCTGGTCCCAGCTTTGAGCTGGTAAAGCTTCAGAAAGCATTGACGAGCACCATAGTTAAAGGCCTCTTTGTCCCTGCACGCAGAGATTTTTGCATTTCTTTTTCTCTTTGTTGTGTGTTGTGGTGGTTTTAAATTAAACCAGAAAAAAAAAAGAAGGAAGGAAGGATAAGCACTCCAGATTTGAAATGTCTGGTCATCATCGCACAGCGCTGGGCTGCGTGTCTTCCCCCACTGCTTTTTCTGTCAAAGGCTCGAGTCCCATCTGAAGGCAGACGGCTTCGTTTCCACAGCTCAGTTCTCAGGTCAGGCTGGAGAGGAGCCCTGTGCTTCCCGGAGGCCTCAGGGTGGCTGAACTTCAGGAGGAGGCGTGGGGCCCGCTCTTCATCGCCTCTGCTGTGCGTACACCGGGTAGGCTAGTGTGACGTTGAGGGAGTCGTTGTGCTGCACGAGGGAGGTGTGTTGGTAATGTAGCACCAGTTCCTTCAGAGAGCTGTACAGGTTATAGGGCTCGGCAAAGCCGTAGCCAGTCGCCGTTTTGTTTATGACACAGTGCTTTACCTCGCCGTCCACCTGGAGAGAGAGAGAGAAAACGCCTTTTGAAATTGTCCAGCACAATTTGTGACTCCACAAGGTATTTTTACCAAAATCATCGCCATCAAAAAGTAGATTCTATGCAAGCCAGTATCCCTGTAGGGAAGAGTCCTAGGTTAGCAGTAGACTCGTGTCTCTGTCACTTACTGGCTAAGCAACCTGGGTAAGGCAGTGTGACCTCCCTGAGCCGCTGTATTTTCATCTTTAAAATGGTTTAAAAAGATAGTAATATAACGGGTGGCTTTCAGAAATGAGACGATGTGCTTGACAGAATGCCTGGAATGCAGTAAGCACACAAGTGGTCGTTTCTAACCGTCGTCATTAGCGCCGCTGTGTGACCGGTCATACTATTACTAGTTATTAATAGGCTTCCTCCTCTCGGACAGCCTTAATATGTCTAATATGCCTCTTCATCTTGGCATTCACTATCCTATTCCCTCGTCAGAGTTCTCCCTCCTTTCCTGCTGGACTATGTCTTTGCTAAAATGGAGAGATCTCATGGAGTATAACCTGTCTCCTGGAGAACACGCACTGCTCTGAAATGATGATTCCTCATTCAAGGTACTTCCTAGAAATGAACAAAAATATGCTGCATGGAAAAAAATATCTTCCCTTGGGTGTAATTATCTCAAGGACAGTGATCAGGGTCCATTTGTCTTGTTGTTTTGACCTGTTCCTGATAGGGACTTTTTACCTGTGGGTGGTATTCTCATGTGAGTTAGAGTCTTGGGAGGCAAGCATCGTTATTTCCATTTTAAAGATGGGGAAAAAAAATGTTGCTGACTTGGGGCCCAAACCCCAACTAAGAAGCAGGTTTCTTTCTACCAGCTTCTATTAACAGACTTTAAAATATGCTGGTTTTCTTTTTCCTCCTCTACATTACTGTAAGATTCTTCTCAAATCCCTGCCTGGCTGAAATACCTCCTTTAAGAAATGCTGACCACGAGAAATGGTTTGCTGTAGATACATACACCACAGAGCAGGCGTAGCAGCCTTGCTTACTGCTTTCCCGGACAAGAAATGTGCCATCGCGCTTCCCCCGCAGGAGGTTTTCAGCTTTGTTTCGGTTGCTGCTTCCGACGTTCCATGTCTTCTCATCATGGTGGGGCAGATCCTCATCGTCTTCCACCAGTGAATATTGGCTAAGTAGGCGGGAGAGAGGGTTTCTAAACCAAGTGCATGGGACCCACTGGGCTGCCCCCGCCACCCTGTCCCTCATCTTTTCTACCTTGTTTCTGCCCCACCTATAAGCAAGTCAGAGCCATAATCACAGGTCTGACTCAACCAGCCTCTCTGGCCTGAGTTTAGCTTTCAAAGGACTCTTCCTGCGTTCAAGTCAGCAACTATGCTCAGATACCTGGGCAGAGAGGTTGGTGTTAAACAATCATGTTTGTCCAGTTTAGATCAAAAAATGATTGACTAGGAGGATTGCCAGTTTTCAGCTAATTGAAACATAACATCCACTTAAGCTTCAAAAATAGACTGGGCCTGTGTCCTTTTCTAAAAAAAAAATTCTAAAACTATGTTGGGATTTTTGAGATATTCAGGGACATCATTATGGACACAATTTTGCTCTATAGCATTAAGTGAAAAAATCTGTATCTTCCTTCCCTAAACTTTCCCTTTAAAAAACGCTGGTAGTGAGACTGAGTTTGTCCATTTTCTCCTACAAGAGGTTCCAAACTCGCCAAAACACCTCACTCGTTCTGCAAATAAAGCAAGTCACGCGTTTTCCTTAAGTCAAAACCTTTTGCAACTTCCCATATGTAGTAACTACTTACTCTTCAGTGTTTTCATTGCCCAGCCACTCGTTCAACTTCTTCTGCCGAACTCCTTTCTGCGTCAACCACCTGAAGGGTTTTAAAAAGAAAATGTATTGACACCTGATCCTTAATTCTGGCCATTACCAATCATTCGGTTACAGGGTTCCATTTCCAGTGCTTACATCAAGTATTGGTCTCGTGTCTTTCTCAGCTGAATGAGGTCTGGTTTGATGCTGTTCATGCGTTTGTCAATCTCCCGATACTCAGCTGCCTGCTTTTTTAAGTCTTCCTCCAGTCTTCTCCTACTGTCGACAATTTCACTGATTCGGGACTTCAACTTTTCATAATTATGCATAATCCTACAGGTAAAAGAAAGGCATCTGTAATCACCTGAGTTCATCATGAAGGTTTCCCCAAGTTTATGAAAAGGTTCTCTACGGATTCCCAGCCATTTTCCTCAGGTAAAGAATGCTTTCTCTTCCTGTTGTTTAATCATGCAAAGTACAGAAAGTGAGATCATCTGGTTATCCCTAGCACAAGGACAAAGGGAACACTCAGGGTTCACCAACCTTTGTATTTCTTTCTCATTGCCTTCACGTTTAAACTTTTCTATGTACTCTTTGCTGTACCGCTCTTGGGTTTGGCACTGTTCTTCAAATATTTTTATGGTTTCGTTAAATGCTTCAATAGCTGTTCTTTTCATCTGGATTTCCTGCAACACAATTTTAATAAGACAATGTCACACCTTTCGTAGAACAGGCAAGTTCCCATGGTGAGGCACTACCAGGACATCTGATCTGCATGATTGTCTAGCACACAAGCACTCTATTGGCAAGGTGGGACTCTAATTCACAAAACCCATTAAAATGCTCTCAGGAAAGCGCACATTTCCTTTGGACATTTTCCCAGTCTATGGAAGATGGTTGCTTGACAATTTCCTATAATTTTCATCTTTGTTAAAACCGTTCTACTTTTATCAGTAGCTCATGACATCTGGGTTGCCTTCTACTCCCTCTGGCAGGCCCAACTACACGATGGCCTCGAGAAGGTTAAGTCACTTGGATAAAGTTACAGTCAATGGCAGAGGTATATAATGGTTAAATCTCCATTTCCAAGGTTAGACAAGTCTGTGGAACTTCCCATTATTACTAACTTCCAACCAAAAAATAATTCTTCTGTCAGGAATTACAACTCAAAACCCATAGCAACTTCTTCATTTATCTTGTGAACTTAGTTTATTATTCTGATACTTATAGGCTTCATGTAAAAGGTTGAGATACAATGAGTAAATTACTAGAATAGTCAATAATGATCTGCAAGTAAATGATCTCTCCCCTCACTTTATTTGCCGAAATTCAACCCTTTTTATGAAGCTGATTATAACACGTGTTATGTTTTAGTAACTAAGACTTCTAAAATTTTAATCTGATGATTGTCACAAAAAACTCACCTGGGAAGTACGGGTATAATCCTCATATAATCTATCATATTCCCGACTTTTTTCTTGAAATTGAGTGTTATATTCATGTAATTTTTTCCCTACAGCTTCAATATTATCTTCTTTAACAACTTGATCCTAGAAGGATTAGAGACCAGAAGAGAAATTCAATTGATTGATAAGGTATTAAAAATTAAGAATTGTTTAATAAAATATCTGATGTGGAAAAATCCTTAAAGTATTTTATTGTTACTCTATATGTAAAGGTGTATTACAAGCATTGAAAGCATCTTATTGAAATAACATATCAGTATTTGATTACCTGTTGGTATTTGGACACTGGATAAAGTAATTTCACATCCAGCTTGGGATTGTACTGAGCTAGAGACTCATTCCGGTAGTGGTTTATTAATTCAACCACAGAGTTGAAGGTTAATGGGTCAGAGAAGCCATATTTCCCATCTCGGTGAAATATTTTGATTAATTTGTTATTTCCTCCTTTCCTGTAAATACAATACAAACATAATGACACAATTTTCTTTAATGTGTTTTAACGTCAACTTGAATAATCCAATTTTAGCTACACTCTCTGACTTACCTTAGTGTAAGAGTATAATCACCATGCATTTTAGTAGATGCGTCTCGTACCAAAAAGGTCCCATCAGCTGTATCTCGAAGTTTTTCATTTACTTCTTCCCTGAAGTGAAAAGAACACAAGACAGTGCTGACTCTGGGTGTATATATTTCTTAAAAAACTTAGTTTTAGGTTCACAGTAAAATTGAGCAGGAAGCACAGAGGGAGCCCTGTATATTACTCCCCGTCCTTATAGATTTACATTTATTAATTTTCAGAGCTTAACAATTCTTTGTTTACCTGAAAATGTTATAAACTTCATCTCATTACAAACAGGTGCATGGGAGTTGTGTAAAAAAAAAAAAAAACCCTACTTTCACTATTGGTATGACTGTGGTACCGGTTTTATTTTTTAACCAAAACACTCTAATCACTGTGACAAATCAGCAAAGCAAGTCATGGTCCCAAAAAGGTTTCCTCCCAACTCCTCACTCCCCTTAAAAAAAAAAAAATTCAGAATAAAAGTGCCATTTTATTATGTGTAATATTAATTCTTAGCGTTTTGCCTAATAGAGAGTGACTTTATGTGCTGCCTTTGAGGCAGTGCCACTTCATCATGGTGCTTCCCTGACATCTCTGTCAATACTAAAAAACTTCTCGGGTATTTAATTTCTTGTGGCATCCAGCACCTACAGTTCTCCAGCGGCTCAGTGACTTCTCTGGTCATCTCTGGAAGAAAACCAACTATGCTTCATGCTTATGTTGTATGATATTCTAAAAATGGAACTTAGCAAGCTGGTGCTTTTCTTTCTCTTAATCTAAAACTCTCTAGTGAAAACTAAGCATTTCTGTAGCCTTACCTTGAGATATCTCCCCAGTACCATTCAGCATCTTGTAAGGACATATTGTTATTCATACCGTTGTTGGCTACAGTAGTGGGTTTTGGTGGTTTAGGAGGCAGTGCTGTAGATAAAGGAGAAAGAAAAAGTTGTTTGCAACCCCAACTGAACATTTTAAATTAGACCTAATTTCTTTAGACACATTTCTATGTAGAAAAAAGTACAATGTGAAATATAGCAACAATTCACAATTCCGTGAGACATAGAAGATAGTTCTTTAAAAAAAAAAAAATCAAATCTTTCAGACTGCGGCTCAGAGAATAGAAACTGAAAAACAGCTTAGACACTAACAAAGAAATTGAGCTGGTCACTTGAATGAATTTCAGAGTAAATCCAGAGTCACGACATTTTCTACTTCTAGGTTCTAGTTATATTAAAGTTTCACGCCTGGTCATATCCACCTAAAGTAAGAAACCATGAACATAGGAGCAGGAGGAATCACATGGGCTGGCTTTAATTTAATCTTATTAAATTAGACAAATTTGGTTTCTGTCCTCCACAAATGCTGTTGTGGTATAAAAAAACAAAAAACAAAAACCATCTACAGCAGTATGTTTTAAGAGGAGGAATTGGGTTTCTCTAATCTGACAATGGCCACTTTAGTGTCCCTGTCCTGTTGGATAAATTGTGCTCTATATGCCAAGACTGATTAGAAACCATACTCCCTTTCCTCAATGTCAAATCAGTATTCATATACCAATTGGGGACAAATGAGAGGCTGCAGTGTTTCTGAGATTTCTTAATTGGGAGGGAGGGCTGATGTCGGGATAAATTAATTTAGAAAGCAAAGTCAGTCTAGGATTTTTACCTACATTTTAAGTCATAAGTTTTACAGCACTGTTGCCTTTTTATGTAAAAATTATTTCAGGTGTCTATCAAGAATATTTTGTAAAGACTAGGACTAAATAAGGGAGAGCTAACTTCTTTTCTCATTATAGTATCTTAGTATAAAAGAGCAGGCAAAGTCTTAACATTTGATTTAGAATAGTTTCAGGTCACCTAGAACTGAGTTGCAATCACTGCTACATTTTACATGCTTTCTAAAGTACCAAGTGTTATCACTGCAAAGTACCACACTGTTCTCATCCACGGTCAACAGAGAAAAGCAGCACAAAGGAGACATCATTTTAACTAAAGGAACGACATACAACAATATAACCCAAATAGCAAAGACCTTGATTAACAAAAGACACCAGTGAAAAACTGGAATTCCATTCATATCCATTCAAGTAAGAATAAGCATTTACCACACACAGCCTGATCTGCTTGCTTCCACAGGCAGTTTGTTTAATTTTCAAGCTATGATCAAACTAATTACTAAATTAGAATAAATTAATAAAAACAAGAATCTAAAGAGGTTCTGTTATAGTAGTTGTCAAAAAATAAAATAAAATGCCACAAAAATAGCTTTCTATAAGAATACCGCAGTATTACCTGGTGGATCCATTTCTATATAAAACATCAAGTCTGTGCCACAATTTATATCTGTCTTAGCATAGTCTAAATCCAGGTCTTCCATATTCCAAACAGTGTTGTACATTTGTGTGAGTTTCCTTGGCTGAGCTCAGTTATAAGAAAAGAGTCCGGCTTTCTTTGTAATGGTGTCTTGGAATTCATTTTAAAACCTATAAGGGGCTGCACTGTAACCTATTACATCACACACCCGAGCCAATCAAGGCAGAAAAATGTCACCAGACCACTCCTGCTTCATCATTTCTCTTTTATACCAGCCTTAGCACGGTCCCAACCTCACTAAGAACCTACACTTAATAGCACGACAATGTATACATGCCCATCGTTTCAAAAGGTGTTTAATTTGTTCTCCTCCAGCAGTGAATTTTCTAATTCCTTTTTTATTACTCCTTGCAGCATGGTATGCTCCACTGTTGGCAGGTTGACAAAAGCTGATATGCTGCAGCACGTAGCTTTTTTTTTTTCACCCCCCTTTCCCTAGTACATCTGGGTTTTTAGATAGCCTAATCATTCCTCGGCTTAAAAATCTTATAAATGCCTCAAAATGGTATAGTAAAGGTATATTTTACAGTCCTTAAATACCACTCATATATATTAAGGGCTGAAAGGATCCAGAACTCTAGATATTTAATTTTAGTCTTACATAATTCACTGAAAACTGAGAACTTAAACCCAGTCACAAATGTGTCACATTAGAAAGCACAATTAGAAGAAAATGTAAAGGCAACATCTCCTCCTCTACCCAATATTGCAAAGTTAAAACTAGACGTTATGGAATAACAATGAAAATTCTTAACAGGAATGAAGATGTCTATTAGCAGAAATAATCACCATAACCGTCAACATTATTAATGGGAATTTTAATATTACTGTCTAACAAGACTGGTCAAAGAAAGCTGAGTCTTCCGAAAAGAAAGAGGCCATATATCAGAATACAGAGTAGGGAGAGACTTATCTTGGCAAAGTATTTCTCACTGATGAACCCATCTTCAGATTTACTGTGCTAATACTGCTTGTGGTGGGAGCGGGGCGGGGGTGGAGAGAGTGATGTAATCACTTTAGGGGGACTTCTAGCCCCTTCATCCCAAATGCCTCACTCTGGGGACAGATATGACTATTCCTTCTGAGCAGTAGTTAATGTAAAGAAGTCAATTCCCCTATAAATCTAATTATTAATTTTAGTTCTTTATAGCCATTCTGCATATATTCCTGCTGTTCTTACTTAATATTCATTCCCCTTGTGAACCGGTCTCTCTTTCCTTTTACAATATTATAATGAAAGGAAAAAAAAGCCACCCCTCCATGTAAATATGGTTGATTTAAAAAACTGTAGCAGGCTTTCTGATCTACATACACATGTATGTCACATATTTGTGTGACAATTTAAAGAACACAGAAGCCCTTGAAACTTAGATTTTCTATCGCATTTAGAATCATAAAATATATAAAATAGCAGAGCAAAAGCAGGACATTCTCTGTTCACTTATATCTCCACTCTAGTTTAATTCATTTTCCCATTAACCAGGAAGGCAGACTCAGCCTATACCCTCCCACCCTCTCCCATTCACTTTTACATCTGCTGAAGGGTTTGAGTAACCCAAAACTCAAATTCAAATAAAAATGGTACAAGTGGGGATAGTGATGGTGGGTATGCCTTCAGTTAAGATTCAGAAAATAATTCAGTTTAATACAAATGTTGATGTTTTCCCCAAAAGGGAGGGAGACTGGTCTGGCAGCTGTCTGATGGGCAGCACAGGGGGCCACCCCCATGCCTTTGGGAGCACTTGGTGCAAACCAGTCCCGCTGCTCGAGCCCAGGTGACAAAGCGACCCCGGGGAGGAGGGCAGGGAGACAGGTGATTTTCCATGTCTCTCCCAGGCCTGGCCAGGCAGCTTCCAGCCAAGCAGTTTGTAATTACCTCCTTCCCCATTTCCAGCCTTAACCCCATCTTCCTCTCACACTGTGCCCCTTGAGGAAATGGGGGAGTGTCTCCCCTAATCTCCCATCTGCCCTCCCCAGGGAGTGCTTAATCTCTCTCTCTCTCTCACTCACACACACAGAAATGAACCTCTCACAGAAGTACATGGGGGGGGGGCAGTCCGGGCAACAGCGAAAGGGCAGAGAAATGCACAAATTAAAAGCAACTTACTTTGCAGGTTATGCATTTCAGCGGTTTCTCTTGCAATGCTTGTATCCGACAATAAAAAAAAAAAAATCCAAAAAGCTATATTCTTCCAGAAACAGGGACCAGCCCCAGCGTCTCCCCCCACAGCTCCGGCGCGTGGTGCTCGCGCCCCGAGTGTGCGCAGGGCGGGCGGCGCAAGACCCCGGGACGCACCGGACGACCGCACGGCCCCAGCGGCGCCCTCACCGCCGGCTCCCCACGGAGAAAGCTGCAGGATGTCGGTACAGTACTGGGGAGGGAAAAGGCCTCGGCGCTCGCACGTCTCTCTTAGATAAAGATCGCGGCTTCATGATTAACTTGGGCAGGTTCAAATATTTGCTGAGCTAGGGATTTCAGGGAGGGGAGCCGAGCCCAAGTCAAAGTCAAAGTTGTCATCTGCTAACAAGTGGCCAATGCCAGCCCAACTCGCTCATTTTCGCCGAGGAAATGAGAAGGCCATTGTGCGGGGACCTAAAATAGTCTCTCTAACTGGCTGCGGCAGCGCACTCGCTGGCTCGCGGGGCTCAAGTGGCCACAGTGAAGCGAGGCACTATGCGCAGCCAAACACAGGAAGTGGCTGAGCTAGTTCAGCAAAAAATAGAATCAAAGCCTTGCTTGTAAAGGCCTGAACCTCTCCGAACAGCCCAGAACACCGTGCCTCGCTCGTGTCCTCCTCCTCCACACACTAGCACGGTCAGCCCACAGGTGTAACAGGAAAGCCCTATGCAGCAGCTTGGCAGGGAACAGGTTTAAAAAATATTTAACAGTCCTAGAGAAGATTATTCTAACTCTGCATGGAAACTGTACTCCAAGAACATGTGAAGACTGAAAAAGAAAAAAACCCACTCTGTGGCTATTTTTATAAAGTCAATTTCAACTCTTGGCTTAAATGACCATAGGACTTTGTAATAATTAAACGGTGTGTCTCTATTAGGTCATATGGAGCAAAGGATGGAAAGGCAAGGAGAATGGAATAGTTTCTAGAGGATATCAGTCCTCTATTTAAGAAAGGTGCAAAGAACCAGACTTAGGTCAAAATTTAAATAGTCGCCAACTAAGAAATTTTCACTGGCATCAGCACAGATTGCTTTACTGTTATTCTAAGAACCATAATGCAATGTAAAATCACAGAATCACTACCTTTAAAACCGGAAAGTAATTTAGAGATGACTTCAATTTCCTCATCTCTCTCTTTCACTCACTCACTCACACACACACACACGTGCGCACGCACGCACACGCACTCCTGTGAAGTGGTTTGCACTAGGACCAGAACCCAGCCTCTGTCGTCCTAAACTCCTTTTTCTCCACCCACTGGCCCTGTTCTTCACTTCCCTCTGCCAGAGAAAGTAAAAATTAACAAGTGAAACTGAAGTTAATTTCTTTTAAGCCACATGCCAAAATTTCACACCTACAGCAAAACTGACTTTTTCTGTTTTCTATTTTTAGTTTATTTAAATTTAAAAAGCCACCTTCTAATTCTCTTTGAAGAAATCTGAGTTCTGTCTATAATACACCCAGACTCTGTATGAAAAGGTGACCCAATGGTCACATGCAGGGATAAAGGAAGATCAAGGTACTGATATAAAGTCCACAGGCAGGAACCAGCTTCGAAAGTACTTGTAATTTCTAGGAAGTGCTGCTAAACTCACAATGAAAATGATTTTATAAAATTTCCTTTGGTGTAAGTGAAATAATAATAATAATAATACAACCCTACTTTTCCAACGGGGGAAAAAACAGTCCATAAGTGAATCTTTTAGCTCCTGCCAGCTGATTACAGGGATGTATGGTTAGTTTAGGAAATAAATACCCTTGCATCCTGAGCAGCATAATCTTGCCCTGTTTTAAAAAAATAGTCTTTCTAATTCTGAAACCTTGGAAGCATCAGTCTCCTAAGCATACCTGTCTGGATGCACATGATGTTTCATGTCAGAACCTTCTAAGATTAAAATGCTCTTTAGTCTAACAGTATATTTTGTTTCAGAAGGAAAATACCCACTGGAAAGCAGTACACTCTCTACTTACAGAAAGAAAGTCTTAAAATAGATTTGAAAATTTTGCTCCAAGTTTTTCACAATAAGTACAATCATCTACCATAGAGGTTCTGTTATATTACTGAAAGTGTGAACTGAGTCTTTTCCCATTCAATTTTAGTCTTTGAAAAGTGATCTGTAAGACACATGCTCTTTATTAGCTTAGAAAGGGAGCCCTCTGCTGGTAGAAAGGGTTAGTGACTTCTGCTTGGGAGAAAATGATCAACTTTCTTAATATTTCATTTATCTAACACTATGTCCAAAATTTCACACAAAATAAACATAATTATTCAACTGTAACTTAATCTATATGATTCACTAACAAATAACTAATAAATCAAGTGCACAGATGTCATAACAACAGAAACCAGTTTTCATGTGGTTGCTAAGCTCTTTTAAGAAACTTTGTAATTTAATTTCAGCATTTATCTGAGACTCAAAGACTCAGCCCCTGGAAGACTTACATACATAATTGAAAACTAACGATCTTTCTTTATCCTTCAAAACAATGTGTCTTACTACTTTTCCCCAAAGTTTGATAAAACTCATTTCAGAAGCAAAAATGGGCCCCATTTTACTTCTCAACAGGTGTGATCTAGTCAAGAAAATCTCCTTTAATCATCACTAAAATGTTTGAAAGTTATAGACTGAACCCTGTATCTCATCTGAAAATCACCACCAAATAGTGAATGTCCCAAGCAACTTTTCATCCTATACAACTTAAATGTTTTTTAATAAATGGCCACGAGGAAAAAAAAAAAAAAAAAAAAGGAATGAACCAAAATCTTCCTTTATGGGTTAAAAAAATGCCTCCCTTCATAATTTTAACTTAAGACAACTTAGGACAGAAGGGCTTTTCAGGATGATGCAAATTAATTAATTACTCCACATCTAGTGCCCTTAATGAGTCTGCACTAAGAAAAATGTCCATTTGAATTCCAAAATAAACTCAGCTTTACATATGCACGAAACCGACACACTCTACAAAGTACCTGAAAGGGTGTGCCCACTGCTTAGTGGAATAAAGAACAACTGCCCTGTCATTTCCCTCTCAGAAGCTGTCCCTTGAAAGAGAAGGCAGCACTGTGAAAACAGAAGTAAAACTGAGCTCAGCATACCAACATATGCACCCTGAACTATGTCTCTTTTTCAGAGCACAAGTAGAACTTCCTATTTTTTGGATATATAACCTCATAGGGTTTGCCTCTGTTTACTCCTACCCATCTAAACACATTTATTTTTTTTTCAAGGTTTCATTTCTCACCTCTGAAACAACCCTCTAATGTTAGACCACATTTTAAACTCCATAAAAAATAAATCAGAGAAAAGTAAAACTCTTTGAAAGTCATTTCCCTCTAGCTTAGTGCTTGCTTTAGTCTTGGTTGAAAACCAACCCCAGAGCATTTAAATCAAGATTTATGAATCAGGTTCTTTAGGATGAATGTTTTGCAGTGTACCGGTGGTTAGAAATTAACTCTGACAGGTGTAGAAAAGCAGGGGGGAGAAAGAGTCATTTATTTTCCACTCTGGACTTCAAGGTGCAATATTAGACTTCAGTTATGCTACATTAATATTTCTGAATCTATCCATGAAATCTGAAATATGTAAATACATGTATAATGGTCTTCATTCAAAGGCATCCATGTCAAGTGGTCCTGTTTTTACCTCAGTTGCCCTACAGAAATCTACATTAGTTACCTACATATTAGTAGGGTAAACAGAACACATGATGATTCAAGAAAACCTGCTGTTCAGCTTTAAATATTTAAAAAAATTTTAATAACAAAGGGAACAGCGCTTAATCCATGCTTAACCTTTCAAACCTTCGTTTCTCTCCACCTAGGGGAGAATCCTTATTTCTCTGGTTTGCTGGATGCATTATATGCATTGGTGTGTGAAAGTTCTTTGAAAGTGGGAAAGTTTATCAAAGAATAAAGAACAATTCATTTGGGTGATTATTAATACTGTGCCCTGTTCTATGCTAGGAAGAGCTCAAAAGGAGAAGCCACCTTTGTCCTTGAGAGATGTAGCTGAACGGTTAAAACTGCCCGGAAGAACTACAGAATAGTTAAGTGTAAGGAGACGAGGGGCTTCAGGGCACAAACGTACTACAAGAGGCAACAACCTGCAAAAGAAGCGGGAGGAACACGTGCTTAGGCACAGATGAAGTGAATGGCACTGTGTGGGGCTGCTGGGTACAGCTGTACCTTTGTGTGCCGTGTAAAGGCGCCTGGGCAAAGTGGCAGGAAGAGCGGGCACTAAAATCCAGGCTCCTGCACTCACCAAGCCACACAGAGAGGAAGAGGCATCGTGCAAGGGCACCTTCCTCCCTCCAAGTGATGCTCTGACAAGGCATCAACTGCCCAGTAAGTGTTTCTGTCACATTTGCATTAAAGCGCCTCCTACAGGCTTCCAGAGGCCGAGCTCTGCTGGCGAGGAACGTGGGGTCAGTGGCAAGAATGGCCTCACAAGATTCGGACGGTATTCACCAGGAACAGTGAACTGAGGAGTCCGAGCTGCAGAATGAGGCCAGCTCTGGCAAGGCCTTAAAACTAGACTTGACACAAAAGACAGTAGAGCCACATACTATAGTGTCATGAGCTGCAGTACTTATCGCCTCATTTAATTCTCACAACCACCCTGGGAGAGAAGCATTATTCCCATTCCACAGACTGGAAAAGTTTGGAAAGGCTGAGTTACTTGATGATGAATCTGGCAAGTAAGTAGCAAGAGCTGAGTTCAACCCCAGATCTATTTGACTCCCATTGTTCTTTCCACTGTGCAACCAGAGGAGGGAGTGATTTGGAGCCTCCTCCCGCAAGCTGTAAAAATCGCATGTGGCTCTTTATGTGACCCAAGGGAGCAAATTTCACATATTTTTAGTTGATTCCTTGCTGGAGACTTCAGAGGACTTTTTGACTGGACACGAAAAGCTCAAAAACCCAGGCAGCAAAGGCAGCAGAGCAACAGGCTGGAGCGCGGGGCCGTCCCCCGGCAGACCCAGCTCCGGCACACACTGGCTGGGTGGCACCAGTCCCAACTCTCAAGCTCTGTGGGCTTTAGTTTCTTCACAACCAAATGAAGAGCTGGACAATGATTTCAACTTTGAAGTGCCGCTTTTTATGATACTGTCACTTAAAATACTGCTCTTTAATAGCTGATATAAACATCAAGCCATTGTTTTTGTACTTTGCAATTTATCTGGAAAATCTTTGAAATTCCTTGAACTGAAATTCTATTTCTCCTTTCCCTATCCAAACTGTACCTATTATTCAAAGCCGATTTCAAGTCTTATTTTTTTTCCTATGAGCCTTTTCTGTCTACTTAATTACCCTAAAAAGTCATCGATCACATCCCTAAAATTCTTTTCGTACTTAGAGTACACACCCTTCCTCCTAGTATTTAATTAGATACTATGTGCGAATGGGTCCTATTTGAATTGACACACTGCCTCAGTCATCATCAGTTTTGCCTATCATTTCAAGTTCTATCTGGTAAAAACTAACAAAGCGATCTACCTGCCCCTAATGGTCTTGCTCTCCCCTCCTACAAATATCCATGTGTTTATTTCTATTCAAAACAATAAAGTTATTGCAAATAATTTATGACCATTTATGGGGATGCATCAGTGTCATGCTTCCAAAGTCTTCTGGTACTAGCATGTGCCGGGGCAATGACGGAAATGTCTGAGAAATGTCACATTCCTACCAGGCCTAAGAAATAATTTCTCTAACCCATCCTGAACATGGGTATGTTCAGGATGAGGTGTTTTTCCTGGGGGTGGGTAGGAATTTTCACAAGTGAGAGGCACTGAAGCACTCTTTTCATTCCAAGGGACCCACAGAATTTCCAGAACAGCTAAGAGGTATCACCCAAAGGGAAAAATGGTCCCAACTATGGTTTAAAATGACTTGGATTCAACTTTTTTGAAGAGGCTGCATGAATTCTGGGATGTTCTAGCGAATGTTCCAAGCCTTATCATTCTTCAGCAGAGCTGATGGAACTAATCTACCTTTGAAACTGGCACACCAATTTCTTATAGACGAATATAGGTAGGATCTATGATATATCAAGCAGTTGCAAGTTTGCATTATGAAAATGGCTGCAGATAAATCTTTCCTTTGGCAGAATTAGGCTGAAACTGACCAAGATGTTTAACCCATTTACACCAGTCAGACTCATTAAACTCTAGCACTGGTCCTACTACACCCCGTGTAGCAGAAATTCTCAAAAACTCTATGTGATAAATTTATTTGTGGGTTTCAGTCACACGCCATCTGGCAGTTAGCTTCTGTGTCTCCCCTCACCCGAGGGGCGGCCGCTAAGAAGAGCAGGACCACTGCATAACCCTTCACTCCCCCCCCCCGGCCCCCCATAGGGCCCAGCACTCCCAAGTCTCTGACAGATGGCCACATGAGTGAGGAGGAAGTGAAAGGTCGTGGCCCAGCCTTTGGCCCAGACTCCTGCTTTGTTCTTGGTAGCTGTCTTCCTTTCCCACCCATGTGACTAGTCTAGGGGCAGTCATCAATGAATGGCTCAAGTGCCATATTCCACACCTACCCTGTCCCCTCATCACGGAGTATTCTAACCCATCACTGCTCTCTTTCCTGCTGAGCCCCAAGGCAGCCTCTGAACACCAGCACAGAGCTCCAACATTCATTAACAAACGACCCCAGCAGTCACAGGAGGTGAAACTTTGGGCCGCCCCTGGACTGAAGTCCCAGGCCATACCTGTCGATAGACTTCTGTGATGCAGTCTACCTATAATTCTGGGTCTCCCTGCTGAACATCCTGCTTGCTGTGACGTGGAACACTTGGATCTCCTCATGCAAGCGTACCTTATATACCATCTCTGCTGCCTCTCTCACCTCTGGATACCATATTTTGGGCTTGTCCACAGAAGCCCTTCCCAATACCTGTGCAATGTATCTCAACCCTAAAGGTGGGTTTTCAGTGTAGGCCTTTGCCTCTCTCAGTCTGCCCCATTCAAATGCAAACAACCAAACCTGGCCATTGAACGCCTGAAAAAGCACAACTTAAATGTCCACTGCATGCCACTGATAACTGGGTCCCCATGCCTGCTCATACAGAAATCAATCTGGTAACTTGCATGAGTTACTGATCATAAACAATACATTCGTGATGTTTTATTTAAACCCTGGGCATAAATTAAGACTAAAAGCAACACCTTTTATTGTTCCTAAGACTCCACTTACAAGACTTTAATCAGTACTCTGAATAGCAAGCCTCTATTAGCTTTTAACCGTATATAACCAAAGCAAGGTTGTTTAGACTTTCTACAGTAGAAGAAAAATACATCAGCTTAATTTAAATCCCCTGCTAACATGGTCTACGTTTCCTGCTTTGTTAAACGGTTAGGTGAATGCCAGCCTACTTTCAAAGAAGTGTCTGGCTTGCTTTAACCTGCTGCAGTGAACACCCTGGTTTCATACTGCTTGCATTATTGAAAATGTTTACTTCAATAGACATTGCGCAGCATACCTGCTTCCAAAAGACACATTCTCAAATACTTTAAATTATATAGTAATTATAAATCCCCTACTTTTTAAATATTAGAAAAAAAAATGTCAGAAAAAAAAGTTTTTGTAACTCCAAGATTTATGTAACAACTAGAAGCATAAACGTTGAGAGGAACAGGGGGCTCTCCCAAAAGTCTCATCTCAAACCAAGATTATTTAAAATCCACACATACTGAAATCTGGATAGTATTTACCATGTACACTACTACTCAGCTATTTTTTCTTTAAATCACAAGATAACATTTTACTATGCATCTCAATTCTACCCGAAACTCATGTTATTTCAGATAAAGTCTAAAGCCACCATTTTTCAAGCTCTAAAAACTGAACAATGAGAGAATTTTAAACGTTCCAAAGGCATTACCTGGTGCAGGCTGTCGTTCACTCCATTCCGTTGAGATTAAAATTTCTATAATTTTTATGAGGTGTTCAGTATTCTCAGAGCTACCAGGAAAAAAAAAAAAGTTTTCTTAGAAACCTTTCCCCAAACAAACTCATTTTCATTATACACATTCAAGTGTACACATGTGTCTTGTGAACCTGCATCATTAGCATAAGTTTAATGACCAATCAACCTTGGACTACCTTCATCCCCCCAAAATACTTGTTTCTCCCCTTTCACTTACCTGGCTGCTGGGAACCTGAAAAGCAGAGGGCTGAAAAGTTCGGAAAGGACTCTTGCAGTCAAAAGATTTTTGCTGGAGGTTTGGGAGAGCTTGAAGAAATGTTTCAGCAAATACTGAAGTGTAAGCCAATACTGATGAGGTATGTTAGGTGACCTAATGAGCTTCTTCAACAGCTGGATATAGTCCTCAGAGCTTTGTACTTCTACAAGTTAAAAAAGAAAGAAAAAAGAATAAGACACAGTTTCTAGGTATCAGTGAATAAACACCTAGAAATTTTCTGTTCTTCTAGCTATAGGAGTCATTTAAAACAAAGTCATCAGAAGAAGCAGACAGTATATGTGTTCTTCTCACTAGAAAAGGCATTGTGAGAAAGTAGAAATTTCAAGTCAAATGGAAATGCAAGAAACTCTTGGTGTAAAAACCACAAGAAGTTCAGGGTGTGCTGGCAGAAATCTGCCCTCTGTTAAGCAGCTACGAGTGTGATTGGCTAATTCAGAGGAGCAGCAGATAAGTATCACAGGTTTTAACTTTGAAGGTTACAAACCACAATTTCCTGTCCCCAAAGCACTTTAACTGAGCATTAGCTCCTAAAACTGACAATCCTCTTCCCTCAACACTTTTGTAAGGACCACTTGAAGGAGATGATAAGAACATCCCCAATCACGGGTCCTAGCCTTAGTTCCCTACCCACAGTGGTGGTACATGGAACACTATGGCCTTCGCTGATGCAGTGAACTCTGTTGATACTAGTAAAGGTTAACGATTAGCTATCTCGACATGTGGACAGCCTTCCTAAGCAAATGAGAATTGGGGTCTTCTATTGGATGCCTTGGTAATGGAGGGAAGTTGTGCTGGTCAGGGCGATGGTAGTGAGGGAAGGATAGCAGGTTCGACGAAATACCTTCTAAAAATTATCTTTGTATATGCAACACTTCATAGACAAGCATATCCACATCTCAATATATGTTCAATAAGGTTCTCGGAAGAGAAAACAAACCTTGGGCTAAGGAAATCATTTCATTGTAAACAGCTACTGGAATGACAGGGTTTGGTAAGTCCAGGAGATAGCGTTTGAAAGCGTCTGCTAAAACTTGAACATCGATCGTTTCCAAGTCCACGGAGGCGGCATCTACGGTAGAAACATTAAAAAAACAATTTCAGAGATTTTATACATGGGTCGGGCCAATTTTATGAATGTGTGACTTATATGTGACACGTGAAAGGAAGCAATGAGGATGAATATGAGACACGAGTAAATATTAGCAGGGTTTCTCACAGGGGTTGCTCCTGGCATTTCGAATAGAACAATTTTTCTTTGTGCAGGTCTCTCCCCAATGTTGTAAGCACGTTCCTAGACTTTCAGACAACAAAAAGTAATTGTCCCCCACAATTCATAAGTGGAAGCCCTAAATCTCAGTACCTCAGACTGTAACTGTATTTGGAGACAGGGCCTTTAAAGAGGTGGTTAAGTTAAAATGAGGCCCTTAGGGTGGGCCCTTATCCAATTCAACTGGTATCCTTGTAAGAAGAGGAAATTTGGCAATAAAAGACGCCCGAGGTGCATGCACAGAAGAAATGTGATGTGAGGACACAGAAGGTAACCATCTGTAAGCCAAAAAGAGAGGCTTCCGGAGAAACCAAACCTGCCTTGATCTGGGACTTCTAGTCTCAAGAACACTGAAAAAATTGGTTTCTGTTTTTAGGCCACCCAGTCTATGGGATTTTGTTACGGCAGCCCTAGCAAACTAATACAGCCCTGGAAAACATTTCCAGATACCTTCTGGAGGGTGGTTCTACCCTGATGAAGAAGAGTTCTGCCTAGGGATGGTTAATCATGTAATATGTGCTTCCTAAAACCTTAACAGGAAAACATGAAATGCAAATCCATAGATTTCCTAAATTCTGAGTTGCTAGCTACTGGATCTCAGAATTAATATAAATTGAACACAACAGAGTGACTAATTAAACAGTCAAATATAGAATTTTAGCAGCGAATCTAAAAAAAATTCATAAAAATAATTTGAAATCTTCAGACTGCTTCCCCTTAATGCTGACAGGGTATTCTGATTTGGGTATTACTAATCTAAGCTGTGTCCACTTAATTATTTCAGAAGAATGATGAGCATATCTGTCCAGTAAATCCTTCAGTTGGAGAAGCAGTCAGGCAATTCGATGAGAAGGTGATATGAAGCAAATCAGAGCTACTCTCTGAGAACTTGGGAGAGAGAGATGCACAGTACTCGGCAAAAAAGAGAGATACTGGGGGGTCCACAGGCCTCAAGCAATGAAGCATCTGGCTGCTGCTGAAGGATGCTCACCAGCGACTGGAAGGTTAATCTGAGGAGAATTACTTGGAGACTTGGGAACTCAGTGAAGAAAAGGTGAGGTGATGAACAAAATGTTTCATTATTAAACAGCTTTATTTATTAACTGTGGTGTAAAAAAAATGAGTTGGAAAGGAAAGATGCTGGAAGTAAAGCTAACACTTGGAAATATAAATTCTAATACAGCTAGAAATGTCTGAGACATTATCAAGGACTAACATAACTTGGTGACTGACTGGATGGGGTTGTGGCCTAGGAGAGAATGAGAAGAATCAAAGCTGACTCCAAGGTGTTTAGGAGATGGTGGAATCCTGGATACTGTGAAGTGTGATTTTATAAATCATCCAGGTTGAGCCTGAAGCTAAGAAAGTTCCTTGGACACATCCTTATAACCCAAACTTGCCCCACTAACTAGGCGACTATTGGGAAAGGTAAACACGGTAAAGCTCAGAAAAGGCTGTCTCAGAAAATGTGGATAGGGTAGTTTGAGGAAAGGAATGATTAAACTTAAAAGGTGGAGGAAGGGCAAACGTTGAATCACTGAAATGTCCTACAAAGAACTAACCAGAGACATATCACATCTCTAGTAAGCACGGGAAAGGCAACACTAGGTCTTTGCATAAGGGATCCACCTTGAAAGCAATGCAGCTGCTAGCGGAGTGGCAAACATGTGTGCTTCACTACAGGAAACCCCAGAGCCCCACCTGCTGGGCAAGCTGCTGCCCTGCTCGCTTCGCCCCTGTACGCTTCACATACTACGTCTTTTGTGTGTGTGTGTGTGTGTGTGTGTGTGAAGTCCTGTAATTTTTTAAAAAATATTTTATATATTTACAATTTTTTTTCAATTACAGTTGATATTCGGTATTCTTTTATACTAGTTTCAGGAGCATGGCATAGTGCATGTACTATGTATGCACTTTGCCGGCAAATTAATGCTACTTAATTTGCTCATCCTAAAAAATGTGAAAAAAAACATTTAGTGATGGGGTATAAACATTAATACATTCAATATCCCACATGTCCCTCCCTCAGGCAGGGTTTCTGTGCAAGGGCAGAGCTGACATCTCTATCGTGACACTCCCAGACAGTACACTAACGACGTGTCTCCCCACTAGACTGAGAGTACTTTAGTGGCCCAGACTGTGGCTCTTACATGCTCTCTCACTTCCCCCAGTCTCCAGGCACTTATCTTGTGTCTGTTAAATGTTTGTGGGCTGAACTATAAAACGTGTTTAGAGTAGGGCTTTGGTGAATTAATATTACTCTAACACATGAGGTGTGCCCCAAAGAGCCTTTAGAGCCTTTGAATAAAATAACCTTATTTCAAGTTTTTGGATAAGTTTTCCATAAGCTCACTGTATACCAAATTCCACTGGACATAGTATTTGACATAGTATGTTCTATTTTTTTTTTTTTAATTTAACTTTTAAAGCTTGGAGCTTCTGACTTCAAGTCCTGTGTCTCCTTTTTTCCATTAAAGCTCTTCCAAGAGCTATCCATGTCTGTCACATGATGACTTTTGAAGCCAGCTATGAGAGCTATACAACCTTTAGGTCTTGGGTTGGGGGATTTACATCATCTTCCACCCCACTGAGACTACTCATGACAGGTAACCAGGAAACTCTCCAAAGTTTCACCTACAACCAGAAAGGAATTCCCTCAGCTGATCTCTATATATTAGTAGTTCTCAGTTCAAAATTCAGGGGTTTGAATTTTTCTGCCCCACCCTGACCCTCACCAGACATCTGGCAATGGAGACATTTTTTATTGTCATGCTTGGGGACAATGGAATCTAGTGAGTAGAGGCCAGAGATACTGCTAAACATTCTATAATGTACAGGAAAGCCCCCATGACAAAAAATTATCCATCCTAAAATGTCAATAGTGCTGAGGTTGAAAAAGCCTGATTTTTACAAATTGTGATATTACTGACATATACCATTATATTAGTTTCAGGTGTACAACAAAGTAATTTGATATTTGCATATATTGTGAAATGATCACCACAATGTCAAGTTAAAATTTTTTTTCTTGTGATGAACTTTTTTTTAAAAAAAAAAAGTCCGATTCAGGTTAAGGGAAACCAAAAACAATCAGGAAAAAATTCGCACGATTAAAATTCAAATGACATGAGAAAGAAATAATTCCTTTTAGGGCAATATAATGAAAAAAAAGACTTTTGGAGTCAGAACAATTTGGGTACAAGTCACAGCTATGCCATCAGCAGTAACTAATACTCACATCACAAAATTAAGGTGTGGAGGAAATAAAATAACTTGGTATGTGCTAATGAAAGTGGGATGCTCCCTGCCATGTCTGCCCTTTTCAGACACTGGTAATTCACAGGGCTGGTTAAAAAGACATTTTTTTAAGTATAAGTGACTTATCTCTTAGCTTCTTCCAGGAAACTACAATATTTTTATGAATTGAGAGAGCCTCAAGATGGAAATAGTCCTGGAGAATCCACTCCTAAATTTAGATGTTTACTTTTTTTTTTTTTGCCACAAAATTCACTTCTATAGCACAGGCTCCAAATGAAACCAGTGTTCTATGTGTGTGTTTTGATCTCAAATGAGAAAAGAAAGCTGTCTGTCAAAATACATTGTTGACGTGAATTTTGGTTATTTATTCCATCTCGCAGGTGGTGTGAAGTTTTTTTAAAAGCTAAACTGCATCATTTTGCATTTGGTCACATTTAAAGACTCAACCACTGTTTCTCAAATAGCTTCCATTTCATAAGTTTCAGATGTCTAAACATTTCCTGTGACTTTTAACATGTTCAACTTGACCGCTTTTCTGACCAAAACATGTATCACTATTTCAATTGGCTAAGGACAAAATTCAGTGTTTCCTTAGCATCCTGTTAAAGCTGCTAATGTCAGTCAATGTCTGATGATAGACGGTGGGTAAGACGGGAGCCACAGCAGTAAGAAGATGTGCTGTGTGTGTGCATGGAAGGCTGACTTCCACGTACAACAGAAACAAAATGAAAGCTTAGAAAAATTTTTCAAAGCTTCAAATGTTGGTGCAGTGCATTTTGAGTGAGACCATTGACTGATAAAGATCTAATCTCCTTTTTCCCTCAGAAACATCTTTTCTAAAAATGTTCATATGCTGCCTCACTTTGAAGCTGCCTCATGCTTCAAATTTTTCATTTACTAAATATCACGTGGGCATTCTTTGCACAATTATATGTTTGAAAGAAATTCTTCCAAAACTGGATTTCATTCCGTTTGGTTCAAACATTCATCAGTTCAAGTAATGTGAGGCAGAAAATCATTTTTCTAAAAAACAAAAAGTACTGGAAGGGAATGAAGGATCTGAGAGATTCTAGAAGTTGATATGGAAGATGACTTGCTGGAATGATTACAAGCAAATTTATTCACATTTGTATAGTTCTATTCCGTATGGCAAAGGAGGGAGGAGACAAATAATAAAGCCACCACTTGGTTGAATTCATTGATGCCATTTAACCAATGGTGTGCTGCAGCTGGCTTGTACTCACTCACGAGGGCCAACTGTGCTCAATTCTGCCCAAGTTGGAGTTCAGTGATAACATGTTGGGAGCTGGAATCTACCATGCTGGGAATAATCACATAACATAAATGGGCAAATGTGGCAAACTAGAGCTCCACCCCCCCACCAGGATTGGTTTACCAACATACCGTGGAATGTAACAATACCATGATGCTACTTAATGTAAAGATGGCAAGCAAGACAGAAAGGAAGGAAGCAAGACAGAAAGAAAGGAAAGGAAAAGGGCGAAAAAACGGAAAGGGAAAAAAGGGGAAAGGTCACAAGCGACATTTGGTAAATGACATAGACTTGTAAATATTTTTTAAACTGATCCAGATGAATTAGATGCAGCCAACTGCAGGGCCAGAGAAAGAAGGAAGATATTTGGAGCCAGAGAACTCCCAAGAGGCTGTTTCTTCCCTCTGCCATTCCAGCAGGACCCAGAGGCTCCTGGCTGCGATGGAGGCCAACAGGCCTGCAGGCGATGTGCACACACACCCCAGTTAGGGAGACAAACGTCAGAAGTCTGCACTATTACCCTAATAGGGCAGAGGGGGCTGCGCCTGCTTTCTGAGCTGCCTTCCAACTTAGAATGTTGCAGGGTTAAGTTCAAGTCTTTTGTGCTTAACCTGAAACAGAAGGTAAGAACTCTTTCCCATTTGTATTTCGAGCTCCATGATACTCACCACAATCAAGAAGCTGTCGTAATTCTGCTGGGCTGCTGGAGCTCTGTGTTCTGTAGAGAGTCGAACATTCCAGACCTAGGACACAAAGCAGACCAAGTATGCAAAACACAGCTCTCTGGAGAACCTGTGAGCCTGCTGCCAGAAAGACATTCCAGTTTCCATCCAGTATCTATTCTAGATGTGTACCAAATATTCTTGGAAGTCAACTCCTACTATTAATCTTATCTGGCATGTCAATAATTTTGGCAAAATCGACTGGCCCCTAAGGAGCAAGTTAATTATATTTATTAAGTTACGGAGAATTTAATGGTTTCCATACAGTAACTACATGTTATATGGAGTCAGAAGTCAGACTAAGATTATATACCCAGAACACAGTGACAAATAGCTTGCCTGTCTAGCACAGGTAGCAAGAAATGTATTTAATGAATGCCTAAGAGACCAATATAAGTTATAACACCCATGAAACAAAGATAGAGCAAGCTAGCTGAGTCACTCTGCCTGCTGGGTTACCTTTCTTTTCAATGGCTTCCACGAGCTTGATGAGCAGAGGTGGAGCTGCGTCCGGAGGGGCAAACTGCTCTGCGAGATCCAGAAGGGTCGAAGCTGCAAGCAGACAAAATTCTACAATTATGTTTAATCTGGGGGTAATCAAATGCATCAGACAACAATGAAGAAAGTTTAAATACAAAAAAATTTAATTCTATCTCACAGTAGCAAACGCGGGCCTGAGTAAGAGAGAGCCCTGTGCCAGGCCCTGGTCTTCGGATGGCTTCCCTGTGGCACTGCTCCAGCTGTGCCTCTTCCCACAGAGTTATGAGTTTTGGGAGCCAAGAGGACAGGACTTTCTTCTCTCCTAAGACACACTCAGACTGCTTACCCAGAATTCCCAAATCTCATGCCCCAGTGGTCTCTCATGGCCTCTTCCCCAAGTCGAATCCTTGCTGGGGAAGATCTCCCTTCTGGGGTGCTCCCCTGGGCCCAAGAAGTGGGCTGGGTGGGAGGGGCTCGGGAGGGAATGGGGTGTGGATATGCAAGACCCAGGCAAAGCTATGTTCTGGGGCCCAACTTGGAGCCCAAGAAATTTAAATTCAAGTCTGGCCTCCTGGTCAATATGACGGGATAACTGTTCAGGCAGGAGGCTAGAACAGATTTTATTCAAGTTTGTCAATGTGATTTATAACTTTAACACATTCAGATACAGGGAACGTGGGTCTCCTATTGTACTCTTGTCCTGAGCCCAATAAATGTCAGAGGCAAGCCTGGTATAAGATTCAGAAGCCAATACACATGATCACTGGCCACTGGACACTCATATTGAGTCCCCGTGTATCTGCCGTCAAAGCCTTTATTTGCTTATGTCATTCTGGTTAGTTAATATCTATCTTAAGACGTGATGCTTTCATAAACTGTTTTGCCATGCTCTATTTGCATGGTTTACCAATTGCAATGACACCAAAGAAAAATCGAATTGGATGACACTTACAAATATTCCTTCAACATTACGTTGATAACTGTATTGTCACTCCCAAAACATATAAAACTATTTTAAATAAAATTTTCTCATCCTATACCAGAAGAGGGAGCTAAATATATTCACCTCGAATTCCTCAAATTACAAAATATAGGTAAATGATAGTCTTTCATGAAAATATCTACATGCACAACCTGTTATTAGCCATCAATGAATAAGTTTTTAGACACTTTAAGGTTCATCACTGTGTACTCCTATCTAGGGATAGTTTATATAATCTAAGAAACACTAAATATTTATTAGTTTAAGTGCAATTTTAGTGATGTGATTATATCGAATTAAGCAAATTTCTAATACTGAGTCCACACAGAACAGGTTTATAATACAAAAGTAATGTTATTACATTTTTACCTCAGAGAATATTAATGACCTTGTAACATTTTGCAAACTCTATACCCTGTAGTCTAAGACTCTTTTAGATCACAATATGCGCTGTGACCAGACACATGATATCTTGCCACCTACCTTGATTAGCCATTCCAATTACCCAGAGTAAAAAGAGTGGCGCTAAATTGCGGAAAAAATCCTGTGCTACCCAATAAAGCAGTGACTAACCACATGTGGCTACTGAGCACCTGAAATGTAGCTACTGTGACTGAGAAACCAAATTTTAATTTATACTGATTAAATTGAAATAGCTTTATGTGGCTAGTGACCACAGTATCGGAGAGACCAGTTCTAGAGCCCAAGCAAGGTCAAATTTTGTCAATAGCAGACAAAAGGTTCCTGAGTTGGCTTTGTGCTAGAAACCCCACTATGAAGCCATCCTGGAGGACACGGCCTCTGGACACAGGGCTAATCGCCATCTGAAGACTAGGCGTGCCAAGTTTATTACTCAGTTTCCTGGGTGCCTTTATCCTACTGTAAAATCACTGGAACACTTTTCTAAATGCAGAACAGATATATGCCACTGATTTTTCTAGACAGACACGATGCAGAGAGCTGAGTGGGAACTTTCTCCTGTGTTTCCTTTACCTGCCTGAGCCTATGGATCAGCTGGAGAACTGGCTAGAAAATCAGAGTCCCGGTACTACCACAAACTCCCAGAATTGGAATATCCAGGAGTGGAGCTGATAATCTGTTTTGGGTTAGTAATAAGTCTTAGAACATGCTATTATGATAAGCATATTCATGTGAGTGACTCCCTGAAAAAATCCAGCAATGGCATCCCCCAAATCTCTAAATGTTAAAATGTGAGTATATTAGAAAAGCACTTAAAATATAAATGTCTTAAAAGTTTCAGTCTTTCTAATTAAAAGTATTATAAAAGAAAAACTATGAAATGAAAGAGCATACCATTTTATTTCCTTTGATCAACTATAAACTACCTCCCCTTGCTTTCAAAGAGTATCAGCTCACAAAAATATCCTTCCCCATAAATGTCTTCTACACTGAACAAAATGAAATGTCTTATCAGTACATGTAACAAAAAGAAGACATAAAGGTAGAGAAATGATGTAGAGAAATGTTATTAGTTAGGATTCACTGTAGTGTCTCCTTAGCCCTCTCAAACTTACAGGTGCCTTAGCACACGCCAAGATGCAGAAAACTGAAAATTAAATTGTAAATACACGAACTCATATATTCATCCAACTAACATCCAACTCATCCAATTAACATGCCCAATTCCACTTTCCCTTCCCTCATAAATTACACAACAAGCATTTTGTTAAAAAAAAAAAAAATCTTTAAGTTGGCAACCGAAAATGGAATTCCTTAATAAAGGTTTATCTTCTTTCAGAATCTTATCAAAATGATCATTTCTGCAGGCGAATATGAAAGTTGGATTAAGTGATAAAGATTTCACCTAATTATGATTGGAATATGCACCCAGCAGCTGTTACATTACTGGGTTGGCAAAGAGTACCTATAAAAGGGGTTCCAGCTCTCTGTTTCCTTACTTTAGCTTGAAGAAGGGGACACAGGGGAGTAAAACTTTTTTCCTTAGTCTTTTCACTGTTTCTTTGGCAAAAAGTGGTAGTTTACCTTCAATACCATGAGTTCCAAAATATTATTTGTTTCTCTCAAACAAGTGTTCAATGAAATTTCTAAAAAAACATTGTGATAGCTATAAGGTATTAGGTATGTTTTTCAAAGTATACACCAGAATATTTTAAAAAGAAAAAAAAAAGCTAGACATATATAGTAGAAAGTACAAGTACTTCTTTTATAATACATCAAATTTCTCACTGAGTTTCTAATATTAAAAAAACTTTATCACCGAGATGTATGAATCATCACAGCTAATCAAGGTTTTGCAACGGGAGTTTTAAAAGGTAAGTTTTACAAGGAGAGATGATTTTTTAACATAACAATGCAAGGATTTCCTATTCTGTAGTACAATATCGGTGATTCAATCCAGTTCCCTTTAAAATATTTAAACATAGGGAATGTGGAAGTCCTGCCCAAGTGGTCTTTAAAGTTCACATCTTCTACTGTCAAGCAACAGGATCAACTAACATCAAAAGTCTAAAAGGTATTATTTCTAAAGCAAAATATTATTTCAACAATCCTAAAATGAACTATTCCTTTAGTTTTATTCAATATACAAGGTCAATATTTACTTTTCCATTAGATCCCATTTTAGGAAATTCCAACAGGAAATGACAGTTGCTAGGATTTAACCAAATTTGGCAAGTTGTTCTTTGAAAAGTCCATGATAAAGCCCCACACCATACAGTTCAATAAACCAAAATATAATGGAACTAAAACCATATGTATACAAAATATGTAGATCATATATGGTGGCTATGAAATAAAACATAAATTAGCATGATCCTCATAAATTTTGTACATAAATTCTTGTTACATTTCATCTTCTAGACAGATTTTTATACCTGAATGAGGAATGCTTTTTAGTTGTGGATCCTGTGGTAGCCAGCGTGTAAGTCTGGAGAGCCAAGTCCACACTTAAGAATCCAGGTGAACTTGTAGATTGCTCTACCATAATCTAACAGCAGATTTTCACTTAGCTGAACCATTTTTCATCAGAAGAAATCAGTATTTAGAAGAAAGAAGACAAAAAGGAACAGCAGAAGATTCTAAAAGTGGTGAAGCCTAGACATGTATTATTTCATAAGAAAAGAGGAATCAGTCTTCAACACTGACAGGAAACACCAACGAACCAGGCGTCCCAGGTTTTAGCCAGAAGTTTGGATGACAAATCAGATTCTGCACTTTCCACTACTCCCGTTTTCCCGCCTTTGCCCTGCTGACAACCGATCACATGGAACAGAAGAGAGCCTACTCTCCAAACTTAGGCCCTTCCCAAATCACTGACATGGACAGGCCTGAACAGTCCTCAGGCACCAGCGGTGTGTGGGAGACAGTGGCTTTCCTCGCATCACATGGTGCCAACACCGCTACAAAGTGCAAGATGAAACCAGCACACAGCTGCACCTTTGGGAGGCGTTCTCCATAAAAAAAAAGATATTTCAGAGTTAGTGCCTGGCAGGGACAAGTGGAAAATTTAAACTGAAATTCTGGGACTGAAGAGACTGTCCAAGCCAAGTATTTCATTACTTACGGAGGCAGCTTGGAAGTATATGAAAAACTGCCACTTACCTTTTAAAACTAATACAAATACACAGAAAAGAAAGAGATATGCAAAGTTGGGATCAATATTAAATCAAGATGTTTGTCTAATCACTGTTGCTGAATCAAAACTCTATTTCTGTCTGAAACAATCTGCCTCATTATTTCAAATGAAACATGTACATTCTGGTGCGCAAGAATCTAACAAATCCCAATACTTTTATTAAATAAATCTTATAAACACATTCATACTTCATGCCTAGAATGGTTAATGCACTGAACGTTTTTTAACTTCTTAAGATCTATGGGCAAAGCCATATCGAATGCTGGCTAAGATACTGCAGCTAAAAATCTAAAACAAAGCAAAAAACCAATTACAGGTTCCTTAACTTTGGAGCACACCTATTTAATCAGTAATAGAGAAATTATTAAATATACGGGTTCAAGAGACTTGGCTTTTAATCCTGATTTTGTCACTTAGTGTAATCTTGGGGATGCTAGTTAACTTGAATCCCAGTTTCTTCATCTGTAATACAGGAATAATTATTAGTGTAATAAACATTCAGTAACTAGTACAAATAAGCATGGTAGGCATTGTGCTCAGTATGTACAAAGCACAAACTAATGGGTAGTTATTATTAATTTCAAATTATTCATGTCATCTTTTTCATTATTAATAGATTTTTAAAATATTCATTGCAATGGCAAATTTTAATACCAGAAACTGACAGAAAGAATTCTCAACTCTTTTTAAAGATGGCACACTGAAAACATATTTGATAGTGTAGACACTTGCATTTTGCCTTTAGTCTCTATATAAAAACAGTTATCTTTTCGTAAGTCATACCTAAAATATATCACATTATTTTCAAGATATGGCACTTTCCCCCTATAAGGACTATCATAGTAATCTGAGTTATTATAGTTCAGTTTTCAAGATATAAAAGAAACATGAAGTTGGTGGAAAAAAGGACTTCTTTTTTGGAAGATGAGGAGGGAGAAAAAATATATGGGCAACTGTTAATGGAAGTAAAAAGAATAAATGGAAATAAATCTTTAGCCATAACTACATTATTTCCACAGATAACTAGTTGGAGGTAATTAAAAGAGTTGTCAACAGATTTAAATAAGAAGTTTGCAAATCTTTTTAGCTACCCTAAACTAATTATTCTTTAATATCTTTATCTTCTCCCACTTATCTCTTCTTCCCCACAGCTTAAAAACAAATGAAGGGGACCTGAAATCCTCTACTCATTTAGTTTTGTTTCTAGACAACAGACTAACACAGGAAACAAACAGCAGGTGAAGATCTTATTAAATATAAGCAGACATAATGGCTTTGCTACTGATGGCCTCAGCAAAGCTTCAGAGTTAAGAGATAACTAAAATGCAAGATTACATTTAATCCTTGACAGGCTAGCCTAATTAATTGTGATTCTTATCATCTAAATTGGAGTCTGATTTAAAGATTACCATTTACAATGCATAGCAAATTTAAATACTGGACAGGATGTATATGGAGAAAAAAGGGATTTCCCCTTTTCTCTACCAGGAAAATAATTTATAGTTGAGTCTGTGGGATTTAGGAAGCTAGAGATTTATAAGGGAAGTTCGTCATTTGGTTTGTTGGCTTAGAAAGACTTCATATAAAGTGTAACTGAGAGGCCCCAAAAGGGAAGGCAAGAAGGAAAAATAACACACACAATGGGCACTTGGCCATTTGTTGAATGAATAAGTGAGTAAGTGAACATCAATTATGAGTCACATCCCAACAGTAAATATTTTACAGACATGCTTTTATTTATTATCCATACCAGTTCAAAGCCGTATAGTCTTTATTATCCCCAATTTAAAGTAGAGGAAACTGAGACTTAGAGAAATTAAGTCATCTTGCCAAGGTAGCAAAGCTCATAAGTAGTGTCCCTAAGTTCAGCTTGGACCTCTTTCTCTCCACTAGAGTCTGTAAGTCCCAGTCAAGGAAAGACACCTGTGATGAATTTCTCACAATGTCCTGCCAAGTCTCCCTAATTTAAAGGGTAACCGTGTAAGGGTATAATGATACACACAGACATTAGATGCCTGCTCCCACAAGTAGCCATAGTAACTTTCGGCTGTGTTTAAATAAAGCTAACCAGTTTTATTTCCTCCAAATAAGCAAGTCAGTACAATTCTCACATATTTTGAAATGCAGATAATTAACATCGTAAAGAGAAGGCAATGGGAGTCCTTTTAATAATGAGGGAGGTGAGGGCTTCGAGTGAGCCATGTTATCTCCCTAATGGCTCAGGGTGAACCTGTGGGGGTGCTCACTTCTCTTCCATTTATATCCAATAATAGATTTCATAGTCAAACATACAAAATACATTAGAAATGCTTAAAAATAATAAAGCAAGGTCTTCCAATGTAACTTCCAATGTAACTTGAGAAGGCCCAATCTCAAAAGAATTAAAGGAGCCTCTGATCAGGTGAGGGCAGAGGTGAGAGAGGCACTGGACAGAAAGCTATTACTGGTGAAACTGGAGACCGGAAAGAAATGTTTTGATCTAGGTTGGAATCCAAGTGCATGGAAGCAGGGCATGGGCTGACCAAGGAGAGAGCACAAAGAGAGGGAAGAACTGCCAAAGAGGCAAATTTATTCCAGTTAGGCGGGACAGGGAATTTTAAGAAAGGCTGCATGGAAACCAGAAAAGCCGCAAGATTCAATTCTAATAATTAGAGAGAGACTGGGTTTTATTTCTCTGACATTTTTAAACACTAACTGAAAAGTTCAAAGAACTGTACAGTGAATGCTCATATATCCTTATTCTAGATTCCACAAGTCATTTTTTACTCTATTTGTTTTATTACATATCTATCCATCAATCTATCTTACTTTTCTTGGATGCATTTCAAAGTAAGTTGCAGAAATCATTTGCTATGGACTGAGTGTATCCCCCTCTCCCCAAATCCATATGTTGAAGCCTCGACTCCCAATGTGATACTATTTGGATACGGAACCTTGGGAGGTCCCATTAAGTAATTAAGCTGAGGTAAGGGTCATAAGAGTAGAGCCATCATTATGGAATTAGTGCCCTTTAAGAAGAGATGCCAGAGAGCTTCTTTCTCTGCAGTGTGAGAACACAGGTAACTGTCTACAAGCCAGGAAAGAGCCCTGGCCAGAACCCAACCATGCCAGCATCCTGATCTCGGACTTCTGGTCTGCTGAACTATGAGAGATAAATTTCTGTTGTTTAAGCCACCCAATTTAAGGATTTTGTCATGGCGGCGCAAGAAGTCTAACAGATCAATATACTATACTCCAAAAGAGGAAAAAAACCTTAAGTCTAGGAAAAAATATATTGTTAAATATCAATTTGTAGGTATTTAGTGAACATCTTGTGTGTCAGACTATTCCCAAGGGCAGTGCTTCCTAAACTGTGCATATTAATAACCTGATTCAGTAGATCAGGGTTAGGGTTCAGGGTTCTGCACATCCAACAAGTTCCCAGGTGATGCCCAT
Organism: Eonycteris spelaea; assembly: GCA_003508835.1. Classification (NCBI taxonomy): domain Eukaryota; kingdom Metazoa; phylum Chordata; class Mammalia; order Chiroptera; family Pteropodidae; genus Eonycteris; species Eonycteris spelaea. The sequence continues at coordinate 14,436,509 of PUFA01000011.1, read as the reverse complement.
GCTACTGGTCCTTGGCCCACACTGAGTAGTGAGGATTTTAGATGAGCTCACCAGTCACAGAGAGAAAATCCAGATCATGGTGGAAGACAGAATCCTGACAACTAACCTTCATAATTCTTACTTGTTGCCTAAATGCCCTGGACTTCAAGGGCTGGTCTTACACCAGACCCCAGTAGCCCAATGTCTGAACATGTGTCAGGCAGATGCTGCTGACTGATGCAAGCGTCTAGCTATGAAATCTAATTAGATCTGATATGATACCTAATTACATGCCTAGGGAGAGAGATTAGTGGTAGAGGCTCTGCTCCTCTGTGCAGCTGTGTACCCTTGTGTGGGGAGAGAGCATGTGGGCTACAACTTGCCAAGGTTCCACTGTAAGTTCAGGCCGAGGACTTGTACCCAGTTCTCCTGATTCCATGTGAGCGCTTTTCCCACCTTCTGCCACATTCGAGAGGACTTTGTTGTTTAAATTAGGGGGTGGGGGGAGGAAGAGAGGAAGGAGTAAGAAATATTAGACTAATCTGACAAATTAGTACTACTACTATTACTAGTACTACTAGTAGTTCTCATGTATTTAACATTTAGTATTGGCAACTGTGCTCAGTGATTTGTGTGCTTTATCTCATTTAATCTGTACAACCTTGTGAGGTCTTATAATGGTTCCCATTTCACAAGTGAGGAAACTGAGGCTAAGCCAAGTTAAGCAAGTTGCCCAAAGTCATGCCAGTAGTAGGTGGTAAAGGTAGGATTTTAAAGTACTGATCAACTTCAAAGCCAGCCGTAACCACTCTTGAGTCTCTGTTGCCTCTGTAAGCAGACACTGCACGATGCCATTCTGATGCTTACAAAGCCACGAGAAAAGGCTGAAAAGTCTTCACAACAGGAGATACCCACAGTTACAGTCCTAAGGGACAAGAGGTGTGTTTGCTCAACTTGAGCTTGGACTGGTGGGCCATCTTCTCGTCATCACCTCTGCTTTATCAGGATTGAACCTTTGCCAGTCCACTCAGCCAGGCTAAATATTTTCAGGACAGCATTTATTAAATATTTTCTCATAAGGCTAAACTAAGCACATTCTTCTCCAAGGATGTAATGGGTTTTATTTAGCTAAATATAGCTGGCTAACTTATCACTTTCGGCAAGGTACAAATGGACTATTCTGGTTAATCTTCGGGTAGAGAAAGGACCCAGCAAACAATTTACAAATACTTATATTTTGTAACTTGTATTTCACAGGTTCCAAAATGAAGTCTTAATAAGATATGCCTAATAAGTATATGAAGGGAGTTTAAGTGATCATGATTAGAGAGAGAAAGAGAAGAGAAAAAAGATGAACTGTCTGTGGAATTGGGAGAAAAAGAAAATAAAGGCAAAAAGACAAGAGGCCAGAAAATATTGACTAGAAAATTCCTTATCAGTTAATACAGAAAATTTACATAAGAAAATAAGATTGGTCAGATTTTTTTTAAATTAAAAAGGTTTTTAAACAATCACATACAAAGCTACCCATATATAATAAAGGATACAATTTTGAGATAAAAGTAAACAGAGAGCCCTAAACAATTATGTGAGGAATCAAGAGTTTTAAAAAAATGAAGCAATATATTTTCTACCTCAGTAAATATGATTCATTCTGGTGGATTAATCAATTCTTATATCTCACAATATATTAGGACTGTCAGTGAGATGAACAAGAAGTTATTCACCTCCCAGCTAGCTAAAGAAATTCACAGACTTTTTCTGGTTATGATTTTCTTTTTAAGTATAGTAATTTTAGATGGGTCAAGTTGGGCAGTGGATCTTATCATTAAATTCTCCAAAAAGCTCAGGGTAATAAAGAGCACGATGCTATAGACTTATTTGTGCTAGACCAATCTACCCTTTTAAAAAATAACTGTGATATACAGGAGGCCCTACAGACAGGAAGAAGCAAAATGTAAAATATAGATTGATTACAGAAAAAAATCTGCCCATGTTCCCAAAAAGATTCTCAGAAATAAGCTAAAACATACAGATATAAAACATATAGAGTTGAGGACCGGGTATATTTTTATAATTGCTTCAAGTCAGTAAGGAAAAGGTGGCTATGTCAGATAAACTAGAGCTAACTGGTGAAAGAAAAGGAATGAAGTCAAAACTTAAGCTGGACCCAGATACGGAACTATTCGACCAGTTAATTTTAATCAACACTTGAGGTTCTTGATAGAAAACACACTGGTAACAATGTGTAGATAGCACACGACTGAAACTTCCCAGCAAAACTGGGAATGGTAAGGAAAATGGTGGTTTCTTATAATGAGAACACCGTCATGTCGTTAATGAAAAAGTACCCAGTGACTCAGGCTGGTGGGCGGCCCAGGGGAAAGCAATCGCTGATCACCACAGGGTATTCCTCTCTGCATCCTCCTCTGAGAGTCGCCTCTTTCTTAACCTGAGCTCCACTTCGCCGTAGCGCCACTTCTGTCTTTAGCTGAAAGGGAAGCGATAGGGCCCGAACCATGGGAGGGAGGGTTTTGTACATTTTGTTCTATCAGATTAGGCCTCAGTAACTTCAGGAATTATGAGCTGTCAACTTCTTTTTCATCTGCTATAGAATATGCTTCTTAGAAATTGTGGCTATAAATAAAACAACAGATGTTTTTTGCTGGCTTCAATAGGAGCTTGGGTAATTTTTTAAAAAGGGGCAAGAAGTTAAACAAATTAATCTGAAAGGCGGTATTAGGTTTCCCCCTGTTGGTCACTTTTGGCGTTATTCTTTTGAAGGCACAGATTCATTTTAGTTCATAGAATACTTTTGAGGGCCATTTAATGTAATCTACTGGAGAAAGCAGAAAGGGGTTTATAACATCCTGCCTTCTTTCTGTGATTGTTACTATGTTGTACTAAGACAACTGAAAAGCTACCTTGCAGTAGTAGAAAAAAATAGACAACAGGTGAGGACGAGTTCTGGATCTCTCTCTCTCTCTCTCTCTCTCTCTCTCTGTCAATAACAGGTCAGGGAATTTGGGTGAAAACATTTCATATCTCTGGGCCTTTATGTCTATAACAGTGAAGTGGTAAGGTTTAGCTAAGAAGTTCTAAAATAAATTCTAGTTCTTAAATTCTATGACTGGAAGATAAAAAAGTCAAAGAGACCACATGGCCAATATGAAATTACTAAAGTACATTTAATCATGAATTTACTTCCCAAATAACTACTCCATGTTGTTGCAAATCTCGCAAAAATCACAGGGAGGCACCTGGGAGATAACTGGAATTGGTACCAAGCAAAAAAACTTCGATTTGCGGAGGGGGGGGGAGGGGGGAGGTGATGGGGAGGGAGGCAGTAAATAAATTAAATGAATGACATTAAATTAATGGAAAAAAATGGCAAAATTTAATTTTATTCCATTGGACTACTTTAACCTACAATTTCTAACAGAGGGAGGGGGAAGCCTTTTTGGAAATAGTGTTATTGAATACGATATAAATTTTCACTGTCAGAGTGAACAAATTCACAAGGTCTAAAACATGCCTCCGATTTCTGCATGTGGATCTAACAGAAGACAACTAACTACGTATTCCTAAATGTATTCCAAAGTCAAGACTACCACCAGTCAGAGGCCGTAACTTTAACTTGGTTTCTGTATATCATGACTTGGGGGAGGCAGGAGTGGGCGTGCAGATCCTGAAACTGAAACCAACATGAAAGAAAGTCCAGCTAAGCGAGTGGGGGTGCGGGGGCAGGGAAGACAGTCACTGGCCTAGATACTGCGCTAGCCACTTAGGTTATTTCCTTGAGTCATGACAGCAGCCTTGTGAAGGACATCCGTCTCGTTTTGTACATGGGAAAGACTGAGAGGTTAGGTGACTACAGTAAGGTCATTTGACCAGTGTCTGGCAGATCAGCTCCCACAGCCCACATCTGTCTGAATCTAGGCCTTCCTCTTTCCACTTCATCTGTGATTTCTCCTACAGGTGGTTCTTTCTCTTGTTCTCCCTATTCTGAGTTTCTGAGTTAAGTTGCTTATAAGTTCAGTCCCTTTTAACATTTTGAGATTTCTGACTAACATATGCTGGCTCTAAGAGGCAGGAGAGGTCTGTGAAGAATCAGCTCATAATCTGCACAGTGAATACAGACGTCTGTGATAAGACAGGTAAAGGGATGGAAGTCATGACACTCAGGGGAAACTGTTCTGTCCCCCAAGCCCTAGATCATTGTTAGTTTTTCCACTCTCCTCTCAAGGAGCTTGGCATTCAGACATTTGGAAAACAATGGATTCTCAATAACGTGGTAGTAGGAAATAATCCCAAATCACATAAGATCAGACTGCCCTTAGCATTTGAAGCTCTCATTACCAAGATGCTAATAATAATGGCCAACATCTATGATGTACTTAATATATTCCAGGTACTGTGCTAAGCTGCTTTACTAAAATTAACTCATTATGAGGAAGGTTCTGGCATCATTTCCATTTTAGAGGAGAAAACTGACATTCAGAGAGGTTAAGTGATTTGTCGAGGCTCACACAGCTGTACCAGTCAGAACCAGGATTTAAGTGACAGAGATTATCTGGTTTACAGGAAATAAAGACATGTCCCCCCTTCCAAAGGATCCTTCCAGACTGAGTGTAATCCCACTGAGTTCCTTTAGGGCATACAGTTTCCTTAAAGACTGCACCTTTTCTTGGTACAGCCCAGTGCTGGGACTGCCAAGAGCCAGATAACAACGAAAGATAAGAGTTCTCTAGTTAAAGAACAGATCCAGAAAGTAGAGGGCTCAAGAAGAGCCACGCCTACGTATAGTGTCAGGTGGGTACCAGATTAGTCAGGGGGATCGCTTCGTAAATGTATGTCTAACCACTATGCTGTACACCTAAAACTAATAGAAATAATACTGAATGTTGACTGTAATCGAAACATTTAAAAAAGGGGGAAAGGTGAAGCGGAATAAGAGTTTCAAATTTCCAGGTATAAAACAATTAAGTTATGGGGGTATGATGTACAGCATGAGGAATATAGTCAATAATATTTTGATAGTGCTGTATGGTGTCAGATGGTTGCTGGACTTATGGCAATCACTTCTTTACATATACAAATATTGACTAACTATGGTGCATACCTGAAACTAAACTAATATTGTATATTAGCTATATTTTAATAAAAAATCTTGAAAAAGAGAATAGCCACTCCTTGATTGGCCTGTTTCCCCATATTTTTAAAATTCTATGATATTCTACAGGATGTTGAGTGTATCTGATCTATGCCCACTAAACTTCCCAGTCATGATGACAACCAACCCTCTCCATCCTTAAAAGATCATCCTTAAGCCAGCCTCTTTCTATATTCTATCAGTTAATCATTCATTTTGGAAGAAAAGACACAAATATACATGAAAAGAAATCCAATAAAATATACAAAATAGTCATGAGTAGAGTTTATACCAGAAATTCAGAGACAAAAATGACTTTTAGCACTCTGTAATGATTGGATCCAAATGTAAACCATATATGTAATTTAAAATTTTCTAGTAGCCACATTACCAGCAAAAAATGGGTGAAAATTCAATCTTTCATTTAACCCTGCATATCCAAAATATTACCATTTCTGCATGTTATCAGAAGAAAAGTTATTAATGAGATATTTTACATCCCTCGTTTGTTTTTCTACACTTACAGCACGCCTCAGCTTGGGCTGACCACATCTCAATGGCTCTCTGTGACATGTGGCTGGTGGATCCTGTCCTGGGCAGCACAGCTCTAGAACGCACAGTCTTTGGTTTTTCTCAGTGTGAATTTGGTTCTCTGGAGAATGTGTTGCTTTGAAATCAAAACTAAAAAGATATATAAAAGAAGAAACATATTCCTTATATCCCAAGAGAGTCAAATAAGAGTTCTGTGTTCTTTACTCTGTGTGTAATGAGTAAAAACAGCTTAACACTACTGTAAAAATATTTAATCCAGGTAGATTAGGGAGCTGGGCCACCTGCAGTGTTCATTATATACTGAGAATACCAGGAAGCAGGCATCCGGGTGTCTGTCACTTGCCTGGTGTGGGGGGAGGACATTAGGCAGACCTACTAGTAGTTCCTCAGAAATGCAGTGATTAGTAAAACTGTTTCATCTACTGGCTCTTTGTCTGCTACTGGCAACCTTTAAAATGAGCATTAAATGTGTCTGTGTACCTCCTGCAAGAGATAGTCTGATGACAGCAGTTGACAGAAGGACCCATTATCAGGGAAAGGCCGCCACACAGGCCAGCTTATTAAGTCAGAAAAATCTAAGGTCTGCTTAGGTTCAAATCTTGACAGTATGAGCTGCAATAATTTCATTTATAAAATCAGTGATCGTTAATACATCTGATAGTGGCTATGAGATAAATGAACAGAAGTTAAAGTAAAAGGAGCGAAGGCAGAAATGTGTACCTAGTATTGGAGGCAGAGGGCAGGCGCCTTAGAGAGCTGTCTTTCTTCCTGATAAGATGGTCCAATGGCCTACATTTTTATAGCCCAGTATCTTTGTATTCAGTCTTGAACATATCCCTATTTCCACAGCAAGCAATGTAACGAATCTATTCTTATAAAAACTTGGAAACTATTTCTTAACTTTGTCAATAACACTGTTATATACATTCTGGGCTTCACAATTCTGCTGAAAAGACAGCATGACATAGGGCTCTGGACAGCATGACAAAGGTTGTGGAGTGACTTAAGTGACACCTAGTACTGCCTAAAGCCATCTCCCCTGCAGCAGGTGCCCATGTTGCTTGCTCTCAGTCCTAAAACTTGACTTTTTCCAGGTATATGGAACATGAAGTTTAAGCCTGAGTCCCAGTGGACACTTTTAAGTTTCACAGCTCAAATATCTGCTTCCAATTTGGACCCAGAAGAGAAACTTTTTCCTTTAAAAAGTCAAGCAACTATTGTTTTCTCCAAATGTAACATGTTTTATGGGTGGCGGAAACTGGAAGTGGCAAGCAGTTCCCAGCTCAGATTTACGATAACATTATAAATCGCTAAAAGGCCCTGAATCGAAAATTATTACTCAGGAAAGGCAACAAGAAAAAGAGAGAGATTTGCAGTAAATGTGCTCCTCAGACCTCTGGGCTCTTCCAGGGGAAGGCCTCTGAGTCTAAAGGTGGGAGTGGGGGTGGGGGTGACTCAGCCTGAATTTCTAAGGAGAGTTTTGAAAGAGCCCACCTTATGAGACAGTGGACAGGGAGAGTTTCTTGAATTAACAAGTCTTTCAAGGTGTTAATTTTAATGGTTTTAGGGTTTGGCTATGCAGGTCAAACCTTGGTATCGTGTGTTACTTTATGATGATACCCAGGAAACTGGCTCTCAGAAGGAAGTGTGTGGTCTGTAAAATTGTGGCCATACCACCTGCATTAAACAGCTAGAAAAGATTAACTTCAGATGTAAATCAACATTTCAAGGAGACTCAAGTTTGCTAAGAGAATTTAAGCTTTTGGAGGTCACTTATGGAAATGGTGCCAAACTCATCATACCAGAACAGAAGATGTGATCGATGAGTATCTGCTGACTGAATGCATTTGTAAGGGGTCTATTTCTCCCCAAATGTTCAAGAACTCTTAGTCAAAAAGGACATTCTGAAGATGAAACTTATGATAGACTATGACCCATTTGAGATGTTTTATAAGTAAGAGACCTTAGGTAGTTAAGGTAAATGAAAGAACAATCACTTTAGAATTAGTTTGACCTGGGTTCAAATGACAACTCTGCTTATCTTCCAGTGTTAAGTATCCCAGAACTGGGACCTAAAGCAGGAAAATTAATCACTATATCCTGCTCTGTGCGAAGTACCTGACACATGGAACTTTTTAAATGAACATTAGTTGGACTCCTGTACGTCTAATCTTTGCGGACATCAGTTTTCATAGATATAAACTGTATGGACTGGGTTATCATTTCTAAGATCCTTTCAGGTGCTCTGTGAATAATGAGGAATTGAACTTTCTGTTTGAAATAATTGAACAATTGAGTTATAAAGTTCTGCTAACAATACTGAATATAAACCTTGAAATAATGTATTATCGTGATTTTAACATCTACAAGTAACTTCCCTTTCCTTATCCATTACTTGAATATAGTATATGAATAAGTTAGAGATTATTGATGAATAAAAAGATGTTGTGTGTTAGAAAACACAAAAAACCAACCACCCACCCCAGATAATCAATGCCATTTCAAGTGACCCAAAATATTAATTAATTTGTTCTGCAAAGGTTGTTGGAACAAAGGAGAACACCATATTCCAGGACACAAGAAAAAGTATGAGCAGAACATAGTAACTTCACAGTGTAGCATGCCCATTTTCCCCACCCTAACTGACTGTCATGACAGCAAGTCAAAGGCATAAACAAACAACATTAAATTCCTAAGGGCCAGCCCTATGCTAATAGAGGTCACTCCTCCCTGCTTACATGTGCATGTCCACGAGCTCTGTGGTAGACAGGGGGAAGTGAAATTTGTGGGTATGGGAAACCGCGAGGCTCCTCCTAATAAGGAGGTAGCTTCTATCACCCATCTGTCCACAATCCATGGAGTTATGAATCCCTTTCCTTGTTCCTATAATTCAACATGCTGAAGTGGGAAAATAAGAGGATGCAGAGGCAAGCTGGGCCGGGCTGGGCCACACAGCTCTCACCTCTTCTGATACTCCTGCCTCAGACTGCTGCGGACCAGGCAGCATCCTACCTCCCGGGTGGTACACATTGCAGTAGTTGCTGATGAGACCCCACAAAGTGTTCTGCCTTCCCCTAGTGCGGCCACACCCCGAGGAAGACGCGCTCGACCCCAGGACAAATGCTAATGCATCGCTGCCCCCACCTTGGCAGGTCATCAAGCTGCAGCTGGCATGGCGAATGCACTGACCTGCAACAGGGAAAGCCGCTGGCAAAACTGAGCAACAGGAGGCTTGTCTTCGGCACCTGTGTCTTCCTTTCCTCAATCTTTCCCCAATTTGGCAATCTTTTTCTTCCTCCATCATCCCACTCTCTTGCTGATCCCCCTCCCTAATCCATAAAACTGCTCAGTGCCTCTTGGTCCCTCTGATCTACACCTCCCCTCAAAACTCAGTCTCGTAGGGGAGGATCTGATTAACAGTTATGAAACAAAAATGGCCAGCAAAGCTTCGTGAGTTATCACATCAGATGGATGTGGCTGATTTTATTAGGGTCTCCAGCCAAATACTCCTAATTATACAATTCGAGGTACAATCTTCTCCAAAAACACATACACATGACTCTTGAGTGCTTTGCTATAAATCATTAAAATGGGTCTAAGATCAATAAAATCTCCAGTCAGTAGTGGGCACCAGAAGCTGACACCAGATGACCATTTAGGTCACCCAGTTATCCTCACTGTTAGTGCTTCAACAACAATCAACTTCACACCACAACAATAAAATTAAGAAGTATAACAATAATACCTTAAATTTCTGTAGCATTTAAAAGATTACGAAATGCTTTTATACCTTTTTTTCCCCCCGATCCTCAAAACAGAGAGAGAGCAAAAAGCAGAAGAAAACCAGAGGGGAATGGTGAGGTGGAGAAAGGCGCTGAGTTAATAAATTAAGTTCAGGCTGTTTTCATTAACGAACAGAAAAACATCCAGTTGGGGTGATTGAAGTTGCTTTGAACGATATGTGCTATTTTGAATAAACAGATACTTGGTTTTAAAGATTTCTGTGAATACGCCCCGATGAATTCAGTGCCCCCATACGTACTTCAGAAAAAAAGAATAAAACCACACCACAAAGGCACTCAGTTACCAAGCCTACAAAGCCCATGTCTGTGGTTTTTTGAAGATGTTATCAGCATTTTAACGTGAAACGTCTTGCTGACTGAAGTCCTAAACAATCACATAAGTAATGTTCCACACGACATAAGAACATTCATGAATGTGCATATTATAATCAAATTACAAAAGTGACTAATGACAACAGATACCAATACTAGATAGGGAGTAGCTGGTTTTACCCTGACAGTATGTTCCACTTTTGCCCTCTGATTCCCTCCCACGTTACAAGAAAAGCAGTGTGAACAGGTCAGGCTGGGATCCTAAAAGAATACAGTACCATGAAAGTATGAGGCTGAGAATTAAAATGAAAATACAGCTCATTATAAGCAAGCTTAAATGTTTTACTCAACCCCCCATTATCCTTATAAAATCACTAACCCATTTCCCCCAAGTACTATTTCATGGAGCATGGCTTCAAATTAATGCTTGGTCCATAAGGGTCATGAAAAAGTAACTGACAAGTGACATTTGTTTAACCCACGCTGAAGGAGATGAGGCTGAATCAGAGGCTGACCCAGATAAAGATGCTATTCGCATACAGCTTGGTCAAGAATGAATACCTCCAAAGACTCCGGAAAAGCTCTGAATTCACCATTTGTTCCTGTATAACACTAACTTCCCTTTATCAGAGAGTGGGTTATTCCTTCCACATCTGTGGCATGGAAAAATCTTTATCTGACAAAAATTTCAAGAGACCAAAAAGTGAGTACTTTGCAAATCAGAGACTGAAACAATTCTCCTTTGGTAATTTTTAGAAAATTAGATGCTGTTAAATTTCACCATCCGTTTAGAAACCTCTGAAGTTAAGCTCTAAAAAGCTTCTGGAGTAACCCAGTGACTAATGCTCCAGGCTATTCCAGATTTATTTCTCTTGAAGGATTTCTCTCCTCGGCAAGTACAGCCTCAGAGAAGGGTCACATCCATTCAGAGGACAAATCACGGCCTGACTCATGTCAACTAGGAATAAACGTAAGAGAGAGATTTGGAGGTTACCCAGTGGAAAATTTAGGAATGAGATTCTAGAACCTCAGGAAATCCTGGTTTAATTTAAGATACTGCTTCATTTGCTTCATTGGTGGGGAGGGGAAAGACTGTACTTATGCCATTGACTCCCCTGTATTATATAAAGTTTTAAGGCCATAAAGAAACATGATTATGGGATGAACCATAGCTAAGCACTTACAAGGGTGCCTTCCCTTAAATTCTATTAAAATTGTAAAAAGTAAGTCACAAATGGTGACCAACTCAAACACTTACCAGCCCATTTAGGCCAGCCCCAAGGTAAGAATGACTTAAATATTAATCCGGTGTTCTGGCAATATACCATAACCCTATCCTTAGTATTCCTGACACAGGGTCATTTTTTAAAATTGAAGACTTCACTTAAACAAAGGCCTTGTAAAGATATCCTTGTGGATAGAGGTTTAAGATGAAAATGCCTTAAGATGACTTTTGCTTTATAAGAAGATTCCAGTGTCCCAATACTACATCATTCATCCTCTTTGGATTTTTCTGGCAAGTTGGACTGAATGATCCCTATGGTCTTTTTCAAACCTAAAATCCCACTCAAAATACTTTTCGGTAAACTTTCAATTTTCCATCATAATTGCAAAGGACAGAGGATAAGTGAAGGAACTGACCATACAAAATAATAAAACATCTGAACAGTGTACATTTAGGTTTAGGATGCAGAATTATTCTTTTGTCAGAAATAGCTCTCTCCTGGTCTGGCTTTGTATTTGCTGACAGTGCCTGAAGAATAGGGAGTTCACAGAGCGATTGTCAGAAGCTTGTTTAAACACTGATTGTTAAACCGACTTACATAACCTTCAAGTGTGCAGGCTCACATTTGCTTGCCACCGTCATGGCCAAATGGCAAACATTTAAAAATCACTCAGGATTCTGCAATGGTTATAAAAATACCAAAACAAAACAAAACAAAAAAGGGATTCACTGGAAAACAAAAGGAAGACATTTAATAGCTCTTTTCTTGGAATTGATATAGATGGGTTTATAGTTCATCGTTTTTAGTCGTTCCTGTGACTAAATAAACGTTCCACCTGCTTAGTCAAGTGCTGAGAAAAATATGACCATACCAAAATATGTATGAAGCATGCATTTCGTTTACCATAAAGAACTCTAATAAGGCAGATGTGTGCAGCTGGAACTAACTCGTACCACATTTCGCCGATCCCCCAGCGCATGGTAGACATTTGCAAACACCTCTATAAATCCCAGCTGTTTTTAGTTAATAGCTAATGTTGGGAGCATCTTGCCTAACTTACTGGACTATCATTTCTGAACTCTTTTTGTAAAAAAGTAAGGACTGGATCCATTTATTTTCAAGTCAAATAAATGACCCAAAGATAATTTTAAGTTTAGCTCTTTTGAAACAGTAATATTTCACATTGAATGTGCTCCTGAGGCCAGAGGAAATGTTCTTTCCTTTCCTAAAATTTCTATCCAAGTACTAATAAACCCGATTTCTTCCCAAGAATATTTGTTTTCTATTTATCCGAGTCTAGTTTAAAAGGGCTGGAACCTTTCACAAGACAGAGTAATTCCATTTGCTAGTTGGCTCTTTCTCCAAGTTCAGCTCCATCCTATGGGACACATAAATCCTTGTCTGAAATGTAGGATAAGTGTCATGAAACAGACTTGGAAACTGGGAAACCAGAGTTCAATGCACAAACACAAAGATATAGTGAAGACCTACTTTAAATTAAAACTATAGCAATAAGGAATAATATCAACCATTAATTCTTTAATGGAAATAAAAAAGCCAACAAAACAAAACAAACCACCACACTAGGAATGGCAAAAAGGAGGAAGCTCAGGGAGAGGAAAGGCAGAACATGGTATATATTACAGCCACTCTGCTGTATAGGCAGCTGCCACTTGATGGCAGCGGGCTGTCACATAGATAAGTTACTTAGAGTGTTAGGATGGGTCATTCAACACTCCCTACATGCTCCGCCCAAATAACTCAAGGCTTCAGAAAGTAAAAAGTATCTCCCCTCCACAATAAAGGTTGGGGGCATCTGGCCTAGAAACTGCAAATTTTTGTTCTGATCATCAGCAAGCTCCTTGAAAAATACTTATTTACTATCAGAATATTGAATTGGGGACTGAAACAAATTAAAATTTCTAAATAACTTCTAGGATTTTGAAATTCAGCACACACACACATATGCACACACACCCTATAGTTTACTATCGAAACATTATCATCCTAAGCCCAGTATAAGAAATTGAAACCACATTTTATCCTACTTTTTCTTGTTAACTTGATGGCTTCACCACACTTTTAAATGCTACACACTCCTCTCCCTTGGCATTTCTTTCTTTTTCTTTTCTTTTTTTTGGTGATATCAGTAATCTCACCAGCAACAAGCTTTGCTTTCAATAAGTCTATCTGCCAACTTAAACAGCATCTCCTAAGGCAACCAAATAATGAAAGACACATGTAGGTACTTGCCTGTCATCAGACACAAACTCCTCAAGTCGGCCTGAAATTAGGCTGATAATTCTGCTGGATCCCTGGGGTCAGGACAGTGTGCCAACAGGGGTCTAGGTCTTCTCTTCACTTAAACAGCAGATGAGAGATGCAAGGGGCTGGCCTTTTAAAAAAAATCTCTGCTGGACTTACTGTGGGGCAAATCATAGCTCTTCAGTTCAATGGGGAGATGTGAGGGATTGCTCAAACACTTGGCAAACAGTAAGGTCTTAAGACACCAAAACGTGAATTCTGCCTCATTCCTGCTGGTGAACTGGAGGCAGTGCTTTCCATGTTCTGGATGATCCGACCAGAACACTCCAAGGTCAGTCATTCCTTCTGTGCACAGCCAAGGCTCCGCCAACCCCCAACCGGGGCAGGGACCCGGCATAACTCCCGATCTGAGTCTCTGCCTGGATAACAGAACGTTTGCTCCTTTCTCCCTCTCACAGTGCTGTCAACTGTGTGCTTTCCTCTGTGGATCTAGACTGTTTAAAATTTGCGAAGTCTGAAAAAGGGACAAATGAAAAGGCTGAAAAGTTTGAAAGAATAGGATTTGTAATTCTAGCCCATAAGAAAAGCTTCCTGCGTCCGTTTGCAGCTGGATCTACCATTAGAAATCAGGGGCTAATTAATCCAGGTCTACCGGAACCCCCTTTCCACACACCCTTTTGTGCATTTCCTGTGAATGTTAGTCAATGGCTCACAAGTCCAGCCCCTGTCAGTTCTGCCAAGCAAGTAAAAACCTTGAGGACCGTTAGGGCTCATAAACATACTCATTTTAAAAATTACTTCTTTTTAACATAACAGGGCACATTGAAAAATCAACTCAGAAACACTGTTTACACCTTTCATCTTCTGAATCAAGAATCTCCGAGTCATCTCATGTATAGAAAGGCTACCAGAGATGTGTTGCAAGGGTTTTATCAAAAGTATATTTTCAGCACACATTATTACATCTAGAATTCTACAATATTTTAAAATCAAATCTAGAATTCAGGAGTTTTAATTTCCACTATGACAAAGGCAACATTAGTCAACAGAACCACTAAATCACCTACCTTAAAGAATCTTCGAGACCAAAAAGAAAAAAGAAAAAAAATCCTAGAATAATTTAAACGAGATCGTTATCTCATTATCTAAAAGCAACAGCAGTAACCCATTGTATGCTCACAGGTTCTGAAGTTAAAGTTTTAGTACCTAAAAATTGGTTATTGAGTTAGGAAAGTAATCATTTCTTTTACTTCCCTTCTCCTTTGGGAGTCTCAAGGTGTCAAGTGTTGGAGCAACAGGTTAATTTTAGTATATACATAAAAAGTAAACACACACTCTTGACTTAAAAGAACATTTTAGGATATGGATTGAGTAGGTTTCCCATAGTTCAGTGGCACTGGTAAGGAGGTTTTGAAATCACCTAACCTCAAGAACTCAAGGAGAGTCAACTCAAAATTCCCAGCAGCACTGCTCTTAGGAACAAAAGGCTATAAGGGCTACCAAACCTGGGCTCTCCTAGAAGGGCTGAACATCAAAACAAGAAGTCTCCAACTTCCACACGGACTGTGCTTCCAGAGCTCATTTGTAAGTTGGTTGCACAAAACGAAGAATGCACTGTCCCCCAGAAATGTTACAAAAAGTGGTTAAGTCCCAAATTAGACCACCGAAGTCTATTTTACTCAAATTATTTTGAATAACTTTATTGGTGATAACTGTAAATGGCCAGATTTGAATGACCTTACACATCATATAAATTTTAATAAATAAACATGGAAACTTACTTCAGATAATTTCTATATCTAAGTATGTCAAGACCAATGGGAATCATCCCATCCTCCCCCCTTTGTAAATGACATCAGAGGCAAGGGCAGTGACAGAGCAGGAAGCATTTACAAGGGGCGGGATGCAGGACAGAGGAGGCCTGGCAATGCGTAAGTTCCCACTGCATTGCCTTAACTTCCCTTCCCATGCTGGGCCCTGTCACTGAGATCCCAGACCCTGTGGAAAGTACCCACTCCACCCTCCTGCTCTGACAATCTGAGATGGGGGCACTGAAGCTTAAGCAACCCAGACCCAGAGCAAAGAAACGGCAGTGACACCAGAGAGGAGCAGGTGGTAAGCGGGGAGGAAGGTGCCTCCGCCAAGGCACGCGGCTCACGGTCTCTGCTTTCCTTCCCTACGTTTGGAGCTTCAGTGACGGCAGTGGAGATACCCTGAATCATTATGGTGACTACAGCATCCAGCCTAGTACTTGGCCCAGAGTTAAGCACATAAAAAATGACTATGGACAGGGGTGCGCAGGAAATCACATCCAATTCTCTAGGGGAACAACTGAAGGTCACTGTCATGAGAAGGGTAGTCATCCATTTATTCATTTGCTCATCAAATAGTCTATCAACTGCCTTCTATGAGGAATGTTCAAATGGTGGCCTGATTGAGAAAGTATGTGTTAATTTCTTTTCCCAGTAGTTTCCATTCAAAGAGTACTTGAAATGATGCCTATAAGAGTACGGTAAGTAAGTGATGCCTATAAACACCTATTAAAATGCAGCTTTATGGGAGGTTAAATCATTATGTGCTAGCACAGTAACAGGAGTTCATGGGGAGCAGAATTCCTCGAATGGCCTGTTGAACTAACCTAAGTCACTGGGAGAAAGAATTTATTTAGTTACAAAGTCCAAATGCCCAAAACAGTGTTCTTTAAAAATGAATTTGAATTTAAATGGTTCAGTCACGTGTATTTAAGAACTGGATTTTGTGACAGGACCACTTAGTGCTAGGCTATGTAATCTATCCGGGCAGCATTTAAAAAGCCCTCTACATCGACTTTTATGGAAATATACTACAAAAAGACCAAGGAGAGGTACCACGATACAGATTTGATGGTTGAAAGTAGAATTTAAAAAGGAATAAAAGTTAGATTGTTGGAAAAAGAAATATAAGAGGATAAAAGTTTCATGGGTACCTAATTCTATGCTTCTTCAAAGGTAGGAACATAACCAACTGGAACAGGAAAATGACTCTGAATTTTAGATAATGAGTAAGCATATATTCCTTTTCCTAAAGGAAGGGACAAAAATAGAAGAGAAAGAAGGTATCATTACTGGTAAATGGGCAGGTCTTTACAGAAGGAAATTACACAGACTGGTTATAACAATGTATTTCACTTTCCTACATAAAATGCCCATGTCTTAAATTCATTGACAATGTTCACAAAGCTACTTCTCCTCTATGTCAACTCTTGAAATTATACAGCAAGACCAGGTATAAGCCTACTGCTGACATCCATAGGGATCTGCTATAAAATATAAGTGTTTTACCTCTTTCAGAAAACATACATCGATTTATCATGACCTCAACTCCAACCACTTTTCTATTTGGCTTTTGCTTTAATTGTGCTCAATCATTTAAATTCATCAATATGTTGTTTTATAACAGTTTATGTGTTTGTTTTTTCACACACACATATAGGTAGACTATGCAAAAATTAAAACAAATAACATATGGTTCTCCCGGTCTCTCTGTACCACCTCTTTCTTTAGCTGTTAGAATACTTAGTTCCCAACTGAGGATGGGGAAGTAAATAAACTTTGCCAAATTAATTAACCAAATATGTAATCCCAACAGGTGAACAGTGGTGGCTTTATTCCTAAGTTTGTTAGGATATATACCAACACACACACACACACACACACACACACACACACACACAATCGCTGCTAAAACATTAATCTGTATAGATTTTAATTTTCTCAAGATTCGAAGGGTGTTTAGATATTGGGGACACAAAGGGGAAGAGGATTTGGGATGATACAGTGTTAATAGTAAAAACTGCTATGCTGGTATTTAAATACAAGTATTCTTAATAAATGAATATATCCATACAATGAATATAATAATTAATACAACCATCCAAATAGTGGGGAAACAATTATTAAAAAGAAAGTTTTCCCAGTTTGTAATCACTTGAGACTTTTCAACAGTAAACTTTTTTTTTTTTTTTTTTTTTTTTGTGGATACACCTTAAGGATGTTCAACGACTCTGGGGAGATTTGGCTGTTCAGGGCAGTGCTCTCTGTGCAGAGCTCATGATTGGAAAAACAAATTCTTGCATCGAGTGGCACAAAAGGCCAATGTCACCAAGCCCGTCCCACTTCGGTTGGACAGGAAATTCTGGATTTCAAAGCTTGGACTGAAGGACTGCCCAACTAACAATAGAGTTAAAAAAAAAAATGTTTTCAAAATCAAACCTCTAACATTTAGCCAAGTAAAAATGCATTTATCCACCTAATATTCCATTAAAATGGAATTCTGACAGTCTCAAAAACATGCTTTTAAAAAAGGGGCCATGAAAGCTACACACTTCCTCTCCCTAAATATCTGCTATGACTTAGTGAGATTGTTGCTGTGAAATTCCAAGCACAGAACACAAGCTCCTTATCAAATCTTACATTTTCAAATACTTCAACTAAGAGCACCATCAAAATAATTCTGTTTTGATCCCATCCACTACCTGTCAGACTGGCAAACGTCTTTTAGTTTTAGTTCTTTCTTTTCACCAGTAGGTGGCAATCTTTATTGCTAAGACTACTTGGGCAAAAGATTCGTTTAGAAAGATTGTTTTTCCTCCCTCTTGTTATAAAAGCAAAATAGTTGTAATTTATTAAGCTACTGTAATTTTGGCCTTGTAAGAGAAAATCACCTCAAGAAGAAACAAAAATGAGCCTTTTTTCGCCCCCCAGTATGGTTTTGATAGTATTATTAACTCCAAGTAGGCAAAGAGTAAGTATAGAATATACCCACACAACATATTGAAGATTCGGGTGGAATGGCTCTCAACAAAATTGGTACAGGTAATGAAGACATACAGTGTAAAAAGAATACAGGAGTTGACCAGAAAGCATCTTTCCAAGGACAAGACTTACAAGTGCAAATGAAAACACCGTCTTAGGAAACAAAGAGCTATCCCGGTGGTTTTTCTGAGGCAGCATGTACACAGCTGTTTCACAAATTCACTGCCCCTTTTATTGAAACTGAAGAGAATAAGCAAGTATGTGTCTTAGAAAGAAGAGATCAGTATCATCACCATTGCTGTGTAATTTATGTAATTCTGCTGTAATTTAACCTCATTTCTCCTATGGATAGCCTCAAAGAAGCTGAAAAAGAGTTCATTACTACTCTTCGTAAAACACTGCTTCACATAATTTTCAACTGTTTAAATCAGCCCTACATTTTTATTTCCTGTGATGAAACAATTTCAATTACTTTCATTTCCTTCAGGTGTGAACATATCACTTAAGTCTAAGAAATAATCTGTGCATGTATGTGCACGCATGCATGCATGTGCACACGCCAAACGTGTTTTCAAAATTTTTGAATGGTACTAACAGGTATTTGTTTTCACCAAATATCTGGTTTTTAATACTCTAGTTTTTTAGGGACTATGTCGTGATCATGATGCTTCCCTGAAATCCTTGGCTTGGTAGAGTGTCATTAATTCTCTTTACAGATGGGACAATTAAGTATGTTACTGCCTTTAGGTCACACAGCAAATTAGTCACAGCAATTAGGACTAACGGTTGGCCAAGGGCATTGTTTAAAACCCCAAGATGCCCAGCCAGTGCACAAGTGCTCCATGTAAGCAAGAACAATGAAAAAGGACATTGAACAGAAGTTCAGTGGTTGCTCTGGTGCCCTATAACATCAGGAACAAACTCATTCTCTTATAGATAGATCTTCCACATTCCCACAAGGACCCAAATTAGCAAATTCAAAACTCAACCAGCTAAAAATGAAAAAGGAAAGCATATTTATCAGAATTCCTAAACTTTCCAAGAGGTACAACCGCTGTTGAATATATTTATTCACAAAGCGACAAATAATTATGAAATATAATGAGGATTTGCTGACGTACTAACGTAGTTGGAAATTTTCCTCCAAACAGGAGGTTCTTTTGATTAGAAAACAGGTGATAGTTAATAAAGCCCATCACATATTTATTGCATGCTATGTTCTTTTCAGATGCTGAAATGTATTTCTTCCTTTTGAGGGCTGCAGCTGAGTCTCAGAGATTCAACCAGAAGCAAAGTGACTTGGATGCCTGATTTAATCCGGCAATTAACTGTGAGTCACTTTATCCCTGTTTTGTCCCCTCGACAACAACAACAAAAATTTCTTGTGCCACAGGGATGCAAGGAAGTTGATAAAACTGTACACTACACTTTAGATTTCTTAGAAATTGCCTGTAAAATTGCCTGTACAACAGAATATTTCAGGATTTTAAATGATGTTCAGTTAAAACCATTAGTTTTTACCTCTAGCTCCACTGATTGCCACTTTAGATCTGAGAAGTTAAAACAAGTGCACTTTTTCTAAAACACACATTGTCTTAAAACCATTATTAGAAAAAAAAGAAGAAAACTCAAAATTAACAATGGATCTGACCAGTCAACCGTGGCTAGCAACATTAATATATCAGCATGAGCTACAAAATTGGTTACAGCAAAAACTTTTCATTGTACCACAGAAATTTAACTTACTAGTATATATAAAATATGCAATTAAAATAAAAATTTTCACAAGGACTATTGATTGAGCTTGAGCTTAATGTTCTAATTAAAAGAATAAATCTTAAGTCTTTAATTAGGACCCATTTGGGTAAGAAACTTTCAACACATGAATTCTGCTTAAGTCCCACTGAATGAAAGAAGAGAATTGTCAGTCACTTAGCCCTGAACCCGTGCAAATATACTCGTCACAACTGTTGATTCTTTCATCTTCTACCTCACTAGAAGAAAAAAAAAAATCATTTCTATTTTAAAAGGCTCTTATGTATAAATCAAAGATCAACAAGGGTCAATGGTTAACAGAATTCTGGTTTGCTCTGGATAAGCCATACTGTTGCTTATATGCGTCTATCAAATCCACAGGAATGTAATCTTAATAAAGATAAAATTAATGCAGCCACAGAACACTCTAAATTAATGCTTTAATTTAAACTACAGCTGTTTAATCTTCTCATTGTAAGAGATCAGAATGCCTAATGCTTGATTCTAGAAGCGCAGGAAGTAAACAAGAGTAAAGAGAGGAAACTGAAGTTACTCAATTGGCCATGAAGCTTCAGGAACCATTTTATGCAGTCTCAGTTAAATAAGCCGCCTGTCACTCTGCTCCATGTGACTGTGCCATGGCAGACTGTTCAGAACCTGGGTCCCAAAGCTAACTTATTTCTGCCCGAGGCACCGACGTTAATCGAGCACTTGCTCCATGCTGAAGCCCTGGGGCTGGGAGCTAGTCTTGACTGCAGACGCTTTTGGTTAGCAACTAAACTGCCTCTAAGGCAAAAGAAAGGCCGCAACAACGTGATATGTGCGATTAACACCACAGGTTCACATACCTGTTCTCCAGTGGACATTTCAGGGAGGAAAGAGAGGTACAACTATGGGTACGAATTCCCTGTGGGACCCCAGTCTCTCTCTCTCTCTCCTCTACTACGGACTGACATCAGTGACTTCTGTAGACATGTTTGTTACAAATTATGGGACCACCCTGCCTCCAGAGTGCAATGGTTGATCTATAGCTATGGTAGAACTGAACTTTCAGCTTCCCAACTCCACCCTCTTCTAATTCACTGAAACTTCCCTTCAGAAATATTCTAGGTCATGACCTCAACGGATGGTTCTTCCCAGGGCTGAATTTTCTCTGAGGAAAATCCTCTCATCTAGTTGGAGTTCATAAGAGAGTACACTTTAAAAAAAAAAAAAAAGAAAAAGAAAAAAAAAAAAAACAGGAAACTGAACATCAAAACCTTTCAAAGTTTTATGTGTCTAGTCACACCAGTGGAACAAATCTTTTCTTAATCACAATTATTACTCTAACGGTTAGAGAGCCTAGTAGGTTTTACATGCCTACAAGAGAGGTTCAAAATCCATCCTTCTGATACCAAGAACAGAAATGCAAGTTATGTTTCACATAAAACAGAGGCAAAGGCCTCAGAAAGGGCCTTCCTCTTTCATCATGGCCTTTTGTAAAAACTGCAACAGTTGACCAGTGGGAATTCTGGCAGGAAGAAAGTCCCAACAGAGACTGGCTTTTTTTTTTTTTTTTTTAAAGTCTTGCTTATGCAGAAAATTCTTGCTTTTTCCATTATGTGGTGTCTGGGGGAGGGTGGGAAGAGGAAGGCTTTTCTATATCTGTAGAGCACTGTAATTTAAAATGAGTCATGCAAAACATAAATGAAAATGTTAGCCTTTGAGACTGGGGTCAGCAAATTTTATTCCCGCTTAGATCCAGTTTTTTTCTGGCAAACTTGACTAAACGCAAACCAGGGGCTTTCCCTACAGATTAGTCCAGCTTACACAGAAAATGAGGGTTACGTCTGAAAGCAAGCAAGCGCAAGAAGCAGGCCCCTGGAATTGAGAAACTCTTGACTACGGCTCCACTTTGGGCATCCTTGGGCCATCCAGTCTCAACCACGGCTCCAGAGGACACACTAACTCAAATCGTGGCAGTTGACATTGGGAAAGAAAGCATGTGAGGGCCTACTGACCCATGCAAGACCTCTCTTCCTGGAGCCCCCTGCTGTGGCTCACTAGAAGCAGTGCTTCAAATAAAATAATTAAATCAGTCTTGATGATTTCAGGGCCCCGCCTAGCATGCAGGACTTTTCTTCTGGCTTCATGCATCGTGAATGTGCTAGGAACCAAAGTTTAACTGCAAGACGCAACCTGCGGCCGTGTGCAAAAGTCCAGACCCCTGATCCACATTGTAGTGGCAACCATTCTCAGAGCTGTTTTCTTAAGAGTACACTTTCTTTTAATCACAGAAAACATTCTTCTCAACTGGAGTTGCTATAAAGGAGTCCAATCTAAGTTTAACCACTGATAGTGTTCTACTAGCACAATACTTTTGTGTGAATGAAACGAAGCCCTTGCTTTAACATATGGTATTTCATATTCTTCCCTCTTTATTGCAAGAAAAACTTTTAAAGAAGTTGATGATTTCATACAAATGTATATACGAATCATCTTCGATAAGGTCTCTGGTTTGTTGTACAGTTCACGTACATGATCTTTGACAGAGGCAAAATCCTGGCCAATCAAGCATTTTTAATATCTCTATCTTTGGGATTTTTAAATTACTTTCAGGATAACTGGAATATGGGCCAAGATAACAGAGATGTGAGACAGTATTTGAAAGTCTACAACTTACAGGCTACTCCTTCCTAGTATCTATTTAATATTTGCTTTTAGAACCTGTGATTGTTCTACCATGACATGACTTCTGAAGAAGTTAATCCCTGCTAGAGGTTCCTTTCGCCTCCATTTCAATTCGAGGGAGGTATAACATGATGCTGGGAAGTCAGAGTCTGTATGCAAGTCCCAGCTGTTCACCATCTACTAGTGTTTGCCTCTGAGCAAGTTTCTTTTTCTAAGTTTTACCCTGTAAATAGGACGAAGAGAGATAATGCAAGTAAAGCACACAGCACGGTGCCTAATACAAAGAGAATGCTCCATACATGCCAGCAGATATATTAATAAAGAATCCTGTCGAAGAAATGTCAAACTTTTCATCTCAGAAGTAAATCATTTCACCTTACATGTACTTAAGAAAAGAAAAGGTAGCATCCAGGTATCATGAACTAAAAACAGTAATATAAAGAAATTGCAAATACGATCCTTTTAGCAAATCAAAAATTTATGTAATCATTCAGCTAAAAAACCATAAATGAAAGGTTCGGAATAAGGTAACACAATTGAGAAGAACCTACACTGCCTTTGCCTGAAACATTAAATATCAATTTCATAAGAATTTCTGGGAAATGGCTAAAACCAATCATTAATGGTTTATTCAACTCCTATAAAAAAAAAAAGATATTTTTTCCCCTTCATTTTCAGAAGTTTTAATGACTATAACCCCACCCTCTCCATTTTCTTCCCTTAGGAAATTATACATTAATGTGATAAAACTTAAGCTGAAGATTACTAACTATATTTGCTATAAAATTTAAAACATTTCAAAAATGCAAAATAGAGCATTTGACACTGGCAAAAGATGGTCCCTTAGAGATCCACTAAATCAAGAATCTTTGATAGATGACTGGATAAAGCTATAGTACATATATACAATGGAGTATTACTCAGCCATAAGAAAAGATGAAATGATTATCTCAGAACCCAACATGTATGGGTTCTGAGATAATCATGCAAAGTGATATAAATCAGACAGAAAAAGTTGAGAACCATATGACTTCACTCATATGTGGGGTATAAAACTGAAAGCAATAGAAGAAACAAGACAAAAAAACTCATAGACACAGACAATAGTTTAGTGGTTACTAGAGGGAAAGGGGCAGGAGAAGTGTTAGGGGTAAAGAGGGACAAAGTTATGGTGACAGAAGGACATCTGATTTTGGGTGAACACAATGCAATATACACATGATGTATTATCCAACTGTACACTTGAAACCTATATAATTTTATTAGCCAATGTCGCCTCAATAAATTTAATAAAAAATCCATTTCCTAGAACACATTTTAAATATGTTTTAGAACATGTATTATGAGTGGGGGTTACCTGAGAAGTGGAAGAAACAGTGGTTTTATAATTTGGAAAAAGATCATCATGGAACTGACTCCCTCCTTCCCTTCTAGAGTATAGAAAGGCAACTAGTCTCACAACTAAACTAAACTAACTTGACCCCCACCAAAACCAAAACAAATATTTTCACTCTTAAAGAATATGTTACTCAAAATATTAAAGGGATGTCACAACTAGGTTGGAATTTACCACAAGCAGTTAAGGAGAAAAATAGTTAACTGATGACAATTCACTTATTTGATCATACTGCCTTTAGATAGGCAGAAGTTTCAGAGGCGGCCACATAGACTCCGGAAGCTGGTAAAGAAAACAAGGGTAAACATTTTGTGCATCTTGTGGAACTTTTCCTTCATGCAGGCCAAAGTTAAATGATTCTAGGCACAGAAAAGCTGGATAGATGTGGTTTGACAAGAAACTGGAGTTTCAACCTAAACAATTTTATGCTCCAATATGTTTAAACTTCCTGTAAATGTTAAAGCTGACCAGGTTTCTCAAGTTTCCCTTAAAGGGAAGATTAGACCACAAGTGACAGTTACAATATAACTGTACATGTAACTGCAAATAATGATGGCTAGTAAAGTAGCAACTTAGAATTAGCTTTCAATCTTAAAGCTGATTTTAGTGAAATAGCAAATTCAGTTATAAAGGTTTGGCCGGATAACTGACTTCAACCATGACTTTTCTATATTGCCTTATATACTGGACCATTATGGTATGTTTATATATAATATTATATATAAATGCTATTCTATATGTATATATGCTTTATATAAATGTTTATATGTTATGCCATTTGACAAATATATCTTGTTTATATATAAACAAATATTTTGAGAAGCACCAGACAAGTGAGGGCTAACTTGAAGGTTAATATTTTAACCATTTAAGACCCACAGGTTCCAACATGCCTTTAAACTAATCACCTATTCCCACCCTGTTGTTCTGACAAAGTTCCTCTGCTGGAAGAAAAGGTAACTCATTCATCTGCTTCATTCTCTTTAGTTTTTCTTGGGTCTGTTTCCTGAATGTAGAAAAATCCTGTTGTTTAACTCATTTTCCAATATCAGGCCAATTGATAGGTCACTGGCAAGTCAGAGGAGCCTCTGCCTTTGGCTCAGAGGTGCCCTCGTGGCCAATCAGTTGTGCACAGAAATAAAGCAGTGTCACACAGCATAAACGTTACCTCCCAAGGGCGCTTTATCAGTATGGTACAGTTGCTTAAGAACACTGGGTCAAAAGCCAGATGGTTTGGGGACAAATCCCAACTCCTCCACTAGCCTGGTGAGCTCAGGCCATCATTTAATTAAACTTTGATTTATCCTGATAACAGTTGTAATAATGAGGCCAAAGTCACAGAATCCTTACGAAAAGTAGTTAGTTAATGTAGTAAAATGTTAGTATAGCACCCAACACAGAACTAGTATTTGTTGAACAAATATAGGTAGGGATAAGTGCACAGTTTTATATTCATGTATATATGCATATATATACACATATATGTTTATATATGTCTTTAAAGTTTTCATATCTAGTATTTTTCCCATGGCAATAATTTTTACATTTTCTCTGTTGCCTATTTTTTGAAATACGCATAGTATTTCTAGGTACATAAAAATATATAAATTTTACAATTTTACTCTTTTAATACTTACTCTTTAGTCAAAACATTTTTAAAGCTATGTCTTTCTAATTATAAAGTTTAAGAATGAAAAAGCAACTTTTAAGTCCTCCCGTGTGACATAGGAAGTTATATATATTTTCTGAGCTCTTGCTTATCAGGGAACGTGCCCCAACTGCCTTTCCACAAGAATTATAAGGAAGCAGCACATTAAGTTCTTGAGTCACCACTTGTCTCAAGACTCCACTGAAAGCAAACTATTATCTTTTGCATTGACTACTACAAAGGAGAAGGAAGCCTGAACCTTGTTTTCTTGATAGTTAACCAGATATTTTAACTAGATGCTTTAATAATATTCTTGTAATTAAAAAAAAATGCCAAAACATATCTGGAGGGGGCCTTTATTGATTTCAAATCTGTACACGTGCATGCAAGCTTACTTTTCTTATGCTGTTCTTTTTCACTCGATATGATTTGATCAACACCTAGAAATCTCATGCATCTGCCAACTTCTTCCTTGTTTTACGTCTTTGTCTTTGGATTCTGGAAGAGCTTTATCTGCGTTTCTCCTTTACAACCTTAATTTTCTTTTCAGCTATGTTAATTCTACTCTTAACTGCCTCTCATATGGACTTAATGTGCCATTACATTTTTAATTTCTTTATAATAATTCTTGCTATGGTTTCACTCTCGTTTCTTCCCATCCTATTCTTTTCAACGTATAATCATCTGCTTTTTTACCTCTTTCATTAGGACCATGTATTTTTTAACAATGAATCATTGTCAGAGACCTGTTCTTCCTTCAAATCTTCAACATGATCTTCCCTTTGCTTTATGGAGCAACACTTTTCAGTAGGCTTGGCTCTATTTCCCCTGGTTTTTGATCACTGAACAAGGAGAGATCTACCCAGATCTGGTGTTTGTTTGCTCTCAGCTACTCTTGATCCCCTTGGATGCAGGTTTCAATCTATAGTTAGTTGGTTGGCAGGTGGAGATGAATAGTTCCTAGGCTGATTTCCAATGTGATTTTCATTTCAATGTAGTTTTGCTGGCTAAAAAGAAAAATTTTTGTATTCACTGACTGGCTTTCTGAAGCTCTGTATAATAGAGAACTCAAATGATACTCAAACCCTCAGTAAACACAGGTCTTTCTGACCCGAGCCCACCTGCAACACTACTTCTGTGGAGTTAGAGTCTCAGGATGTGACAGTAACAGACCCTATCCCACCCTCCCAGCTCTCCCTGGCTATTTCCTGAGTTATGACCTTCTACTCAATAAAAAAGCACTGTTGCAGGAGACAAGAAAGGAAGGGCAGAGCATTCTGAGGATAGCCATCTTTCTAAATTATGAGCAGGGGAGATGGGTCTGCCTACCTATTTTTAGGTGGTCAAAATTTATTCTACTTATGTTTTCAAACCTGGTTCTGCTGAGTTCATGCAGATATTTCTTTAACTAGTTACAGTTTTTATAATTGTTTAGAAGCAAGTGATTTTCTCTACCTTCATGGAGACTCTACTGTGTCAGGACTATCACGCAGAGACCTTTTTAAATCAGAAAATGTTTAAATAACCTTCTTTTTCAACTGAAAAAAAAACATAAGCAAAAATAAAAACATCCAAGAAGTTTTGTCTTTAAGAAACTATCTCTGTGCAATGTCACACTGTCCTTTTAAACCCCTAGAAATAAAATTCACCTGTGCCTTTGACTTGCCCTCATTCACCCTCCTGTCCTTGGAATTCAGGTAACAGAATCACAATGTTTGTTATAAACTTGGCAGCGACGGACTTTCTGAGAAATAAAGTTTGACATATCAAGGAAATTAGCCATTTTAGCTAGTCTTTTAAAATGGCATTTACTGCTAACTTTCACAGGACTCAGGTACAAGAACTTCACAATTTGAGCCAAATTAAGATTTCTTCTTTTATAGATTCCAAGCAGCCACTACCCACATGCCAAAAACAAATCTGTAGGCTAGATCCTCAGCTCTTTGGCTTTTAAGCAGGTAATAACCAGCCTATGTTCCAATTTAATCAAAATGATATAATTTTGAGTCCAGAATAAGAAAAATTTAACTCAGGGAACATTTGAAGCAGACATTTAACTTCTTCAAAAATAAAAAGAAAATGGAAGGAAAATCATTTATTAATGTTACTATAACTTTGGACTACCTGATCGAGGTATATTTCTTCCAAGAAAAGCTACATATACACATATAACAAAAACTGGCCTTAAGTTTCATGGCCTTGTCAGTCTCTTCTAAACTCAACCCTTTAATATATTTAGCAGACATGACAAAATGTTGTAATCATATGTAAAGCAAAGGTAATGTGCTTAATGAAACTTCACAGGTAAACAGATAATCGAAGACCAACCGAAAAAAGCCTAACATACCTGGTTTCTTCAGTGACATACTTCACAAAGACTGCTTACAAGACTGTATTGGCTGCCTGCTGGGGTTCTTGAATTCTCTGAATGAATCCCCTCCTTTTTAAATATTTACATAGCATTTGAGCTTTCGTTTCTTAATCTGGAAAATGGTTTATAATAACCATCTTCTCTGTAAGGTAGATGTGAGGATCAAAAGAAAAATATCCACAAAAATGTAGCAGAAATGCTTGGCAAACAGAAGCCTGCACATTTTTTAAGGTGCATTTTGAAAAAGGCCGTTTCACCATTGAAAATAGACTAATGGGGAAGTGTGGGAAAAAATGACGATAATATACTTCGATATGTGGTAACCAAATTTATTAAATCTCATTCCTTACATTCATTCAGTAGATACTCAATATTATTTAGGAATGAAGTTATCTTGATCTACCCTCCTTGAATCTCTCTCAAAATAAAAAATGTCCTTTCTGCTACCTGAAAAAAACATGGTAAGATTTAAATTAGTTATGTGAAATACTTTGAAATTACAAATTCATGACACACGTATTCAACTATGTTCCTGTAGCTAGGACACAGGGATAGAAAGGTATTTCAAATGAACTGATAAAGAAGTAACATTCTTAAATATTAAAAATTATTTTTAAAAAACAAGTGAACAATGAAACCAGTAGTGTTTAATGCAAATTAACAATAGACTGTCTTATAAACGAGTTTAAGTAACTTTGAAAACTTCATTTTCCAAAACCCAGTAGCAACTTGGAACCAATGCCAACTACTTGCTGAGGCAATGGCACCTTGTGCTGAGTCTGAGGGCACTTTGGCAGCTTTCTTCCTCAGAGTAAAGCCTGGAAGATGATGATGATCACCTGACAGCCCTGCTGGCTTTACAAAGCAGCCTTGCCTGAGGCCTATGCTAATGCGTTACCTCTTGGGTACATATTTTAATACTTCTATCACATAAATTTGAAAAAAGTGTGAATAAACAAACCTTTATAACCTGAATAGACAAATGTAATAATAACCATCACCCTCCACGAGCCTTGGAAAATTCAACAAAAACCCCACTAGACAAATACTTATGATCTCTGAGCAAATATCATGTCAACAGATTTAGTTTTACCGCGCAGGTGAAGTACAAAGATATTTGAATAATCGATGGACTGCAACATGTGAAACTGGAAGAGTCTCAAACCAATTCAGATGTCAGCAATTGCTGACTGCCCACCAATAGAGGCAGAGCAAAAAGTCCAACATTGGTGAAATGTCTTAAAATCATACAGCATGCTGATTCGCAAAAACTGACTTGGCATTTCCATTAGCAATAATCCCGCAGAACAATCTCCGATGACATCTTGCAATGAGGTTCCGTGAGTACATCTGCCCAACCATCCTAGCTTCTCTCCATAAGACCCTTCCTTCTGACTTCTAGGTTGCATTACTGGGGAAACACTAGTACTGGGAGCTTAAATTTTCTGGGTTTGGTTTCTCCAGCAATTCTTATGAGTAGGAATGGAGAAACTTTTACTGATCAAGTGTCAGTGAGAGGTTAAAACAAAAGTACAGCCAAACTCAGAAGAGGCAATATCTACTTATTTTACAAAAGAGAACACTAGGATTAGAAGAGTAAAGAAATTTACAGGAAGCAAAGCAGAGTGGAATTTCGGGCTCAAATAATATATATCATGGAGAATTATATTTCGCTAATGTATATTATCTTCACTATCTTGGATATCAAATTTGATCATCAAATTACAAAGATTCTCCAATAATACAGTGTACTAAAATCAGTCAGAACTTCGATATGGATCAAATGTGACAGGACAGAAAAATCTATAGGCATTGCATAATACAAGCTGCTAACTGAGAATTGGTAAGTAGATGCGTACAAATATCTCCAAGGAAGAAACAGTCCAGAGAAGATATTCCTGAAAACCATAGACACACTTCAGGTGGCATAAGAACACTGGGAGTTCTGCATGCATAATTAAACAGAAAGATCTGCTGCTTGCTACATTTTATCAAAACATTTTAACAATGTAAACTGTATGAAATTATCATGGTAGAAACAAAATATCATGGTCCCTTACATAAATTAGTAAGTAAGAATAACTCATTTGTAAAGTACTCTTGACAACATTTTGTTAAATGACATTTTAGGGAAATTGTACCTAAGTAATTCAAACAAAGTCAAGTTCTAGTTCCCGTTGACCTCCTCTATTTAGATTATTTTCACTGAAAGGCTAAGAACTATTTTGATATTGAATAGTATAAACTCAATCAATACCTCAAAATATTAAGATGCAATCCATCATGCAAGTATCCTTCTCATTTCTAGCTATCACACCAAATATTTTCTGTTTTAGACATCGAACCAATTTTATGTCCTTCCTCATGGAAATTTGTCACCAACAAAGTCACACATATCTGCAATAGCCAGCTATTGCTAACATCTGTTTTCTTTTACTAAGAAAAACCTGGATATGTAAATGGCATCATGTACTTAGTATTCTTATTTGCCAGAGGTACAAAATTCCCCCCATTTTCATAGTACTTAGCAGATGTGAGGTACCATTTATTGTTCAATTTCAGAATTTTGAATGGTCATTTTCTTAAACTTAATCTCACTGGAGAAGTGCTTATCAATCAAAATTTCTTCTGTTTTAGACAAAGATGTATTCACTTAGAAACCAGAAAAGACTACATCAAAGTTATCAAAGAATCTATTGAAACTAAGCTAGAAAGAAAACCACTTTTAGCATATAGAGTTCTACTTTTATGACAACTTGATTAGTGTATCAAAATTAGCTTGACTGCTAGTAAACAAAATAGGCTCACTCCACTTACACGGCTCTGTTCAAATAAGAGGTGTGAGGCCTTTTATTTAGTTGTAAAGATATGGATATTGGACCCTTTGCTCATTTTAAAAAGAGAACACAAAATAGAAATCTCCAAAGCCAGAAGCCTTAATGAAAGCTTCTGAACATATATCTCAAGTAAAAAAAATCTATAATTTGCACATCTTTTCCTCAAATAATTCATATTTGTAACCATGAATTTAACTGTCACTACAACTCCAGGAAAGAGAACATTGAGTCCTTCACTTCAAGTAAGAGACTGGAGGAAGGCAGGAAGAAGGTCTTCCTTCCTTTCTTCTCTGAGAGCAGTGGGGTGGCGGTGGAGGTCAGGGGAGCTCCCTGCCCTCCCCATTCAGGATCTGCCTGCTAATTCCTAACCAGCTTGGCCAGCTCAGGGCAGAAGCTTCCTGCTAAAATGCAGCAAAGGTGAGAATCCTTTCTCTTGTCAATTTCCTTTTTTTTTTTTTTTTTTTTTTTTTAATAACAGTGGATACCTAAATTACTCATTATGGTTATTTTCCTGTCTCACATTTCTAGGAAAACAAAATAATTAAAATTAACGGGGAAAAGGTCTTAAAAATCAGGAACTTAGTTAAAAAAATAGAAACACTGGTGCTCATGAGAACTGTGTTATAACATGTGACTTAAAACGTGAGCAATGTATTCTGTAATCATGAGGTTAGGCTCATCTGATTTTATCAAAACTTATAATCACATGTGTTTTCTCTAGACCCACTTAATCAACTATATTGGTTATATCTTTCAGAAATGCATTTCATTTTGTCCTAAAACACAAAGGACAAATACTTTTTTTTCACATCTAGGTTAAAAAAAAAATCTCTAGTGTTCTGATTAATTTTTTGGTTGGTCAGAAGTTAGGGCTTCAAAGGCCCTATCTCCAAATATCCTATAAGCAGCCTGGCTTTCTCACAACAGCAGAGCAGGGTCAGTGCAGAATGGGGAATCAGCACCAAGAGCCAGTTGTCTTACCCCCATCACTCAGGGGGCTTTACCAAGGCAATCTCCAACTTCACAGCAGAGTTTCACTTAAGTAAGAGAAAGGGTTGGGAAAGGTATGACAAGGCATACTTTGAACCAAGACAGATACCTAAAGGTAGGAATTTGTGATGTAAAGCAAATTACTTTCACAGGTACTAGTTCTGTGAAGAACAACAATACATTATGACCATGGGGCTCAGCAAAGGTGTGTAATGTGGGATCAAGTTGCTATCTTCTGTGACCTCTGTACAGTGTCGTCAATTCAATTTACACGATTTATTATAGCTTTGCTTTCTAGATGGGGAGTGACAACTGAGGGACACTCAAATACTGAGTGTGAAAAATGTGAAAATAACATGGCTAGGGAAACTATGAAAGCAAATACAAATTGCAAGCTTTTTTCTTTTCTGTTTAGAAAGAATTTCTATCACAATTTAAAACAGGTCACACAAAATGCTTGCTTTATGTTTTAGATGTGAAACCAGACGAGACCTGGGACCCACTGTTCAAACTGTAAGATGGGGACGGGTGTGTAGATGGGGATGGACATGAATTATAAACTCATATTCATAAGTGATCTCTCAAGCTAGCAGATTTTAATGTTACATACAAACTAATATGGTCACAGAATTTCACTAGTGTAAACATTCTGTATTAACATGGTTTTAAATATAGGATCTTAAAATCCTGTCTGGAAAAATAGCCCTACTGGACAGCTTACTTATGAAAAAGAGAAATACATTTTCATTCCCCTCTCCTTAAATATCTACCTCCATCAACTCATTTCTTTGTGTGTGAGATGAAATATAGAACCACAGTTGAATGGGGATATATATACAGAAATGAAATGAAATGACAGTGTCTGAACAGCCTAATGCAGAAAGAGCTACCATACTGTCTTTCATTAGCACGCTTCTCCTAAGGGGCAGGAAATACACCCATTTTGGACACCCATCACACCCCCTTCACTTGTACAAAACATGGAAAAGGTTCTCTCCAAAGAGGGTAAAATTGGGCTTTACTGAATTGTGGAAAAATAAAACGTGACACTCATATCAAAATTTTAGCTCTCATGAAAAGGGAAGGAGATAAAAGCTGGGGTGACAGGGCAAAAAAATTCTGTGCCCAAGGACACTCACTGACCTTGACACATGTTCTACTCACTTTGCTTAAGTGGCTAACAGAACACACCATGAGCTTAATATACTTCCCCATTAGCAGAACTACCTGTCCTAAGCATGAGGTAAAAAAAAAAAAAAAAAACAAAAAAAAAACAACAGTTCTGGAGACAGAGCAGGCAATGATCAATGCCAAGGCTGCAAGATTCTTCAAATGTGAATGATGTGTAAAATTAACTGATTTCAAAAACGGGATGGGCTGTTATAAATTTATGGGCCCAAACATGATATATAATGCATGTGGTTAATTTCAAGTCATCTGAGATATGAAATAGCTTGATGAGCTTCAATAACAAGTGTTTATCTACTTGCAGGGAACCTCCTGCACTATTCTAGATACTTGGAATAATGGAGAGACAACCAAGATCCCTGCATTCATGGAGCTTACAATCTATCAAAGGGAACAGGCAATACACAATCAATGTGGTAGGTAAATTCTATAACAATTTAGATCATAAATGCTTTGCAAAAGCAGAGGGACAGGTTGCCACATGAAAAAAAGGTGAGCAGAGCCAGCCTCCATGAGGAGAAAGATTTCAGCAAAAAGGGGAGTGGGTTGGGCAAAGGGATGTCCCTAAGGGCTGTCCAAGCAGAGGGGACAAAGCCCGGCCCTGAGGTGACAGGGACAGGAGAAGGCATCAGAAGGCAAGCTGTATCTTGAGTCTTGATTTCATCTTTCATTCCTGTTTCCAAGCACAAAATAAGGACGCAATTCACGTTTACTAAATTACTCAAATTCCAATAGATACGCGATTACCTAATACACATATTTAATTCAAACTATAGGCTAGGGCTTTGTAAGAAAATTGCACAAAATGTAGTGATGAAAGGTCCATTTTCTTGAGAGGAGCTGCATGTCAGATTTTCAAATGGGTTTTTTGCCTCTCTTTCTCCCCAAAAGTTCAAGGAACATATAAGGAAAGTGGAAAAGTGATTTCTATTACATAAGGAGGGACCTCTCACACAGAATCTACTTTGGGCCAGAGTCTAATGACAATTTTCTTTTAAAAAGAGAGAAGGTAGCAAGAGCAGAGTATGACGTGCACATGATTGGCAGGCAGGCAGTTCTGAGCACCCGGTATCCCCCATGCTCACTATGGGGTTTGGCCAACTGTCCACAAGACACCAGCTCAACAAAAGAGAGCTGCATGTCGTCCTTAGACCTCAGGGCAACCTTCTAAATAAAATAAAGGCAGTCAAACACGAAAAACAGGCTAAGTCATGTGGGAGAGTAAAGGGAAAAAAAGGGCTAAAAATTCAATTATAGTAAGAAGAGAAAAGAACTATCCCTTCTCGCCTTTGCATACTTTGTCACTGCAAAAGCTTTTCAAATAAATACATACTTAGGCAAAAGAAGTACGAGTCCCATAGGTTCCAAAATATAAATTTTTCCTTACAACTATTTTCCACATTAATATGACATGTAATAAGTAGGAGTGATAAAATCGTCATTTATCGGAATAATATTTAAATGAGAATGCAAGATTAATATTTCTAGAGAATCTAATTTTGAGTACTACACTTTCTGCCTAAACTCACTAATGCCTTTTCGACCTTTCAATTATTCCTAATTTCTCATTTATATTCAGGCCTGATCTAATACTTTAATGCATGTTATCATGGGTTTGTTTCTTAAATTCTGCTAAAATTTTTCATTTTACTCTACCTTTCTATGATTGTTTAAAAAATTTTAAAAGGTATTAAAAATTTCAATTTTTCCATATTACAAAAGAAAAAAGCATTATAAAAGAGTTTAGACCTAAAAAGAAAAAATCATATTTTAAAAGGAAAGACTCACTTCTTGTATACTATGTCCAAATAAAGTCACACCTGACAGCAGTTATGAAATGCAATTTTGTTTAGAAATTATTTTTACAAAATCTTTTTGTCACTAGTCTTGACAAGTTACCCCTTTCTATCTTTTAAATAATCTTTTCTAAGCCAACTCAGATATTTTCATGATTCTGTAACTTTTTGTATTCTTGGATAAATTAAATCATTTTTCCTTTTGAATCAGCCTCCTTAGAATGAAGTGTTTCTAATTAAAAATATGTAGTTTGGTGGAAAAAACCAACTGCCTATATACCTTCCATGTGCCAAGTGCAACTATGCAAGAAACACAAAAGTTGACAAAAATTACATATTGTGTGTCAAAATTTTCTGATTAATTTACAAAAAATTAAATTTTGCTTTTGAACAATATAGCAAAACACATTATTTGGACATTATTATAAACTACGGTGTAACGTTTATGAAACAAGTATCTCTTTTGTGTCTGGCCAGAGAGGGAAAAGCACTTCCCTTCAGGCATTCTTAGTAAACCCTTGGACTTTCACAAACTATTCCAAATCGTATTATTACTCTAAGCTAAAAGGCAGCTATTTATCCTTATATTCTACTTCTTTATTCTTGTTACCTCCTCATCCATTATTCCTAGAATAAGCCAACCTTAAAGAAGGCATAATAGTACCAGAATCTCTTCCAAAAATACATTGAAATACCACGGTCACTTCTAA
The DNA here is from genome assembly GCA_003508835.1 of Eonycteris spelaea. NCBI lineage: Eukaryota > Metazoa > Chordata > Mammalia > Chiroptera > Pteropodidae > Eonycteris > Eonycteris spelaea. The sequence continues at coordinate 14,401,066 of PUFA01000011.1, read as the reverse complement.
TCAGTATTTAACCACTGCCGTTTAGTCCACACATTTTAAACCTATCTTTCCATACCTTCTTAGTCTCTGAGAAAAAAAAAAAAAGATTGCACGAAGAATTAAAAGAATTAAAAAAGGCTTGAAATTTACTAGTGAGGAAGTGAATTGACAAAGCTGATAACAGCAAAGCTGAGTAAAAGGCTTGTCACTGTGTGAAACTGAACAGAAAAAGACAACCTTAAATGAACAGCTGTGCACAAAACTCCAGTGTGGGACCACCTCCAATAAACAATGAGTGGGTTTTGCATCAATGTGGTTTCCATTTAAGAAAAGTATTCAGTGATTTTTGTTGTTGTTGTTCTCATGAAGGCCAAGTACACTATAGGCACTAATGCTACAAATGGCATTGCCCATGAAGGAAGAGAACTTCCTCTACATCTATACTAACTACAGGATTGGGTTTCAGCTGCAGCCACAGCGTTCTTGGAGAGGAAATCAAGAGGTAGACACCAGGTTATAAAAACAATGGTTTCTTCTCCGCTGAGTTTTGTGGTCATTTTATTACTCTCTACATTTTTCCGTACAAATCACATTAATGTTAAAGATACTTATATTAGACTTACCCTCTACTTTTCCCAAATGATTTAGATATGTAATACCAATTATAAGCATAAGAATGCAAAAGGTATTTAATTCAATTCAAGGACAACTACAACAGTAGTGTTTAAAGACACTCACTAAGCAGGTTCTCGGATACCACCTCCCTATTTTATAACCCTCCACCCTACAAACACAAATTTCTAGCCATGTAGTGACTGACCAAGCTTTTATGCACCATATAAAATTCATGTAAAACTGCCAAAACGACTTCTCCCAGAGCATTTTAGCTCAACCCAAACCTAAAATCTTTCATTAAAAAAAAAAGGTGGGGGGCGGGTGGTAGTGGTGGGAGTCACTAAGCAATCACTCATCAATACTGACCTTGTTGCTCACTTTCTGCTTCAGGTTTTGAGGAACCTGGTGCAACAGGAAGCGGTCGAGGCGGCCGGGGCTTTGGGGTCGGAGGCGAGATTTTTTTCCTTCCAATATATTCTACATAAGTTCCTGGAAAGTCCCCTCTTCCCCCGTGGTTTCATTATAGCCATTTACCAGCCAATTTCTTCAGGCCTGGCTTCCTGTCCATCACTGAATCCAAGAGCTACTAAGGACCCTTTATTCACAGTCAATATGTCACCCAAGTGCAAGTCAATATCTTCTTCTCGTTCCTTTTTATAATCATACAGTGCTCTATATTGGTACCCCTCGGCACTCATGTTTGCAAATCTGTGACCATGCAACAGATGAGTCTGGCGACACACTGAAGTCTAATTTTACGTTTCAATGCAAAGTGAATTCAGAGAGTATGTTAAGATTCGAATACGTGTCCAGCAGAGGACAAAGGACAACTCTCCAAAGGCTTAAGGAGAAAGGTGATTGGCCATTGGCTGTCCATCTGTCCTCCATCAACGGTGTGACTGAAGACAGGGCTCCACTTCCTCTGCAGCAGGCCACAGTCCTTCCCACTGGCTTCCTTTTCAGGAACTTGTCAACACTTTGCCTCCAGGCTGACTCTCACAGTGAGGCCCAATCCTTTCTGACACTCTTGTCACACTATCCATCTGTCGTCTGATTTTACTGTTGCACTCCACATGCGAGCTTTACCTAGCAAAAGAAAAACAAGACTTATGAATGAACATCACACTTTGCCATCTGTGTGAATTTGAATTTCTATTTCCATTCAACAAGTTCTTAATCAATTCGGTAGATACATACAGGCCGGCAGGCTATACATGATATGCACAACATATTTTAGTGACACAGTCCCTGCCTTCTATGAACACTGGGCAGCGGGGTGGGAAGGGTGCTGGCATGTGGCAATTTCTCAGCGTTGAGACGAGTGGTACAATAGGAACTGGTGGCATAGTAACACTAGGTAAATGTCAGGAGACCACAGACTATAAATGCTATGGAGTTCAAATGAAGGACAGACAACATCTAACTGCATAAATCTGAAAACAGAATGGAATGTGTGGCATGGCCTTTGGTACAGAAGTGACTGAGCAAGTATTATGGGAAGACCTGCAACATGGAGGAGCCCAACCCCTCTGGAGCCAAAGAGGGAGCATCGGATCCTGGTCAGAAAGACAGGTAGGGGTCGTGCGACTTCATGCATGCCTGCGCTGAGTTTGTGAGTCATGCAGACCACAGTGGGGAACGACTGAGAAAGCTTGGAGAAAGGGATGCAATAGGGTCAGAGCTGCACCTGACGAATATCAGTCTAGTCATAGTGCATAGGAAAGCCGGGTGGAGGAATAGAAAGGGTGAGAGAAGCTGTCAAAGGTGTATTGCAGTGGTTTGGGCAAGTGGTGGCAGAAGGTACGGAAAGGGGAGGACTGAAGTAAGAGGCATTGCACAGAAAGCATGTGGAACGTGGCAATGCTGAAATACGAGTCGAGAGAAGAGAAAAAGGTGCCCAGTGCTATGTTAATAAGGAATATTTAGCTACCAATACCAGGCAAAAGGGAAGAAGCCAGGAGGCCTGGTAGGCTTAAGGTGACACTGGTCATCTAAATGCAAGCGTGCTTATGGGTAGATAAAACCTGGTTTGTGATTCAGGAGAAGGAATGCACTAGAGAGTTGTAATCAGCCGCAAATAAGGCAAGGCTGAACTCAATGGAATGGAGGCACTCATAAGGAAAAAGGTGACAGTTCGAAAAATGACCCCAGGATTAAACATTGAGGCTCAGTGAATGCAACTGAAAATGCAGAGTCAAGGTCTGAAGACAATGCAGTATCCTGGAAACAAGAGATATGAGGATTCAGGTAGGAAAAGGTGATACCTATGACTAAATCCTGCAGAAAAGGGAAACTGAGGCAAGGCTCTGTCCATTGTGGAATCCTCACTGACTTCTGAGAAAGCCAGTCTAGTAGTATTGAGGCTAGTAACTAGAATTGTAAGGAGTTAAGGAACTGAAGAGGAAGTAGAGATGGTTATACAGATTACTCTATGAGGATAGCTTAGTGGAGAAAGAAATGGGAAATGAAAGTTTTTTTTTTTTTTTTTAACACAGTGGAGGCAAAGGAATTAGAGTCAAAGACTCCCAAAGAGTTAGTAAATCAGTGCCTGCACTGTCAATACAACAATGTGTACACATACACACTTTGCACTCTGTTCATCTCTCAACATTATCTTTATTATAAAGATTAAAAGCAACCTAAAGGTTTCAGTTAAGCTGGCTGAACAATAAAGCAATAAAAACAATAGCCACAAAATTACGATGTGCTCTATCAAAGAGTGCTTGTATAAGTTTTATAGCGTGGAACACTTTAGAAGTTTAATATTATAGGCAGTCTTCAAGGGTAGGCACCTAATCACAGATTAATTGCTACGTTGGCATTAGAAGTGTAAAGAATTCAACTTTACATGGTTAAAGCCTCTTAGCTGTAACACAATAACACTCTTAGGAGAGTTACATATTAAAAGAAGCAAAAACAAACACTGGAAGTCTTTGTGTGGCAAGAATATTAAGTTAGGATAGTATTCTACTTTGTATTTCAGGTGTCGGGAAAAAAATTAAAGCGACCATCGGAGCGTATGAGAAAAATAAACTATATTATGCTTGAAGACAGCCTCTCCTTTTGCAAGATTCAGAATCCAATTAAATATTCACTGCATAAATTCACACAAAAATGTAGAACTAGCAAATCTCATTTTTAGTACTAATGTACTCTGTACAAATGAGACACAGAACTCTAAAGAACATGAAAATTTACATATCCCTAAATGCCTGGAAACCAGGCAATATGCCTAAGAATAATTTAATTCCGCCAAATCTGCCTTGAAATTTTTGTTAGCTTTTTCTGGCAATGTATGTCTTTGGGGGGGGGGGGCGGGGGAGCCTCAACCAGTAGGCTGGTTGATCTTTCCTCCAGTTGCTACCTATGGCTTCCTCTATTTCAACAACCCCAGTGGGCCAGTTTGGTGAGATTCTTAACAGAATGGAGAGTATAATGATCTCTCTCTCCCTTTCTTCCTCTCTCTCTCTTTACATAGCCCTCAGCAACCGCCATTGGTCACTGCATACCTGTATGTAGCTATGCACGTTCCTCACTAGGAGACAATGTAGGAGAAAAGGCTTCGTGTCTGGTCAGGGTATTACAAACCTGAAAACCAGGCTATGTTGGCCTGAAGCTGAATTTGTGCAAGGAGAAAAATAACCCTGAGTAAACTGGTGGCTTTAATAAGGCCAAACTCTAGAGTAGCAATCCTGGCTGCATGTGCCAGTGACCTTTAGGTTTCTATAAATTCCCTCCCCCCTCCCCCCCCGCCCCCGCCTTTACCATTTTTAAGAAGAACATGACTTTCTGTGTAATAAGAATCCTCTGCAGAACTCTTAGGCCCTTGTCTGATAAAAACAACCCCAGATCTTCTACAACTGTAGGATTGGATGAAGAACACACCATTCCTGTCTTCTGGGTCTCCACCATCAAGGTCAGCCACAATGCAGTGACAATTAAGTGGTTGGAGAGCAATGTTGTATGAGAAGGGGGAGTGCTGACTAGTCATTTGGGCTGCAACTGGATGATGTCCTATAGGGAGGTACACAGCATCCTTGGCTAAGGAGAGGGGCAGGCGCCGCTACCCTACTGCACACTTTCTCCTGACTGCCAGGCCCATTGTAATGACTGTTGGTGGTGGTGGTTGTCATCATCTGACACTGGGAACTATACGTATACTAACCTATTCGATTCTTTTCCTTCTCCTACTCATTTAATACTTACAGGGAGCTATGTTTAATCATCATCATCTAATATTTGTTGGGAGCTATATGTGTATTAACATGTTCAATCATTGGGATAGTCATCAGGTAGGTATTAATAATTTTCACTTTACATAGGAGGAAACTGAGGTGCAGAGAGTTTAGTGTCTTGGCTATGATAACACTCAGCAATTGAGAGATGGAACCAGGATTCAGATCCAGGAGGTCTGGCTCCAGAGCCACTAGTGTTACTACCACCAGAACCTACTGCTCAAACCCAATTTGCTTCATTGCCTAAGGACAGCCCAGATATGTCCACAGGTCAGCAATGCAGATTCCTGGCCCATACACTCTCACCTCTCAGATTAACCTTGAATGTCTGCTTTTTACTCTGCAACAGCAGCCTTACTGATAGTGTTTGGGACTCTTTCACAAACACACCTGCACAAAAAGAGGCCATTATAACTCAGCAGCAGTTCCACCAAGTCTAAGACTCAGCCTCTTGGGCCATGCAAATTTTTTTTCCAAAGAGACCTCATTAAAATGCATCCTTGCCAAAGAAGTCCATAAACCAGTGAATAAAAATATACTGAGCACATCACTTCTAGAAAGCTGTCCACTTCTGGAATCCGGCTCATTCCTGCTCCATGAGCCTGAGCTTCTGCCACTTGTATCCCTCTTGGCATCAATGCCCCCTGTAGCTCTCCCAGGTTGCTCACTGCTCACTTTCTGAAAACTCATGGCCCCCTTAGGCATGTGAAGTATCAATCCAGATAGTCAGAAGGATTATCATATTTAGAGGACTGACAAGTTCTCTTTTCTCTTATTCTTCAATTCTCCGCAGGAATGCCGAAGCCTCAGCAGCCCAAGGCATCGGCAGTGTCTCTATAACCCTCCCGAGATCAGTGAAGCCCAAACTATCCAGATTGGCAGGCTGCTTGTTGCCCAGATTCACAAGATTTCACTTCCAATTTCTCTGGCTACAAACGCCTGCCCATTGCACTATTTCCACCCAGAGCTCATATAATTATTCACAAAGTAAAGGTGTTTATATGTGGATAATGTCCACGATTCACAATTTAATGTTTCTAAATAACCAAGACAGTTTTGATATCTAGGTGCCAAGCTAGTACATACGTAAAGTTACTATAACAAAGGGTATTTATAAAGGAATCTTATGAACAAATAACAAATTAACTTATATAATGTCATATGCAACAGTTCAAAATTTCCTTAAAGGAAATTATTTTGCTCTTGTCTTTCAATCCGGTTAAAGACCTGCAATACCATTAATCAGAAGTGTATTTCCTCTCTCTGCTAAGATAGTGAGCAATTCTGATTCTGTTCCTTAAAATAAAGTTGTTTCTGATGCCTGACAAGAAATAACCATGACTTCTTAATGTACGACTGCTTGAGAGTAAAATTTCGGTTTAACCCTCTAACCTGCAGGCATTTTGGCAAAGACTCAAACAAAATTCTTTGAAAAGTCCTCTGACTTTGTTGACTTGCTCCTTTCCATTTTATAAAGAATGAGGATTTAGCAAACTTGGTGGGAGGCAGGAATAAAGGATATTTTAAAATCACTTTAAATCAAGAATATATCCTCATCATATGATTCTATCCCATGATAAAATTAGCAGTTTGGCACAGAGACCCAGCAAAATGGGTCTTCAGTTGCAAAGGCTATGGAGGCGTTCCTGGGCCCCCAGCCCATACTTCTTTATATTCCATCTCTCCATCTTTGGTGTGCTAGCTCTAAGTCTAGGGCAAGCTCCCCACCTAAATTCACATAGTTTTTAAAAAACAAAAATCTTAATTTAAAAATCTTTTCACTTTTCCAATATGGTGTCCTGGTAATCATGAAAATCAAACTGAACTAAAGTTAAAATTTCCTACTTAACAATGAATTTCAACTTAAAATGATGGCTCGGGATAAATTTCATGGTATACAAATTTCATCTCAATTAAAACAAAATAAAAATGATAGGATCAGATTAATCCTGAAGTCAAAGTCATCAAATATTCCCACTCATTTTCAAGCCAACTAGAATGTGCTGCCCGCTGCCATGCTTGCTCAGGGCTGAGTTCGTGCTGTGGGGAAGCAGGGTGTCTAGATTATAACTACTGTCTGCAAGCCCTTCTGGGGACAGGACAAGCCCAGGTGAAAAAAGGAGGCAGGGCTCTCCAGAAAGCTAAGTGATGGGATGGTGCCAGAGCACTCACTGCAGGAGAGAGAGATCCAGGCCCAGCTGGAGGCAGCTCTTAGTCTCAGAGATCATCACCCAGGGGCAAGGAGAAAGGATGATGCAGGTGTTCATACTGTGGCTTCCCGGGCCTCAGAAACATCCTACCAACCCGAAGAGTCCATTCCGGTTCTCTGCATTATTACTGAAGTGATGGCCATAGAATGAGAAGAATGAAGTAAATAATTTAAAGTCCCTTCTTTTGTTAAAAAACAATGCTATTTTGTACAATTCTTAACAAGGTTAGTATAAGCACTCAGTTTCAGATTCCAGCAATTTGGTGCCTAGATTTTTAACCTTGGGCAAGTTACTTAACCTCTGTGGGGTATAATTTTAGCATCTATGAGGCAGATTCAAAAAGCAAACCTACAGTGCAAATGATTATTATAAGGATTAAATGAAATTGCATATATAAAGCACTAAGCTCCATGCTTGATAATTGAGCTTAATATAATTAAAACCAACACAGTGCTTACTATGGGCCAGGCAGCTCTCAGAGTTTTGCATATATCAGCTCACTCAGACCTAACAACCACCCCAGGTACAATTATTATCCCCATTTCACAGATGAGAAAACAAGCAGAGAAGTTAAATAATTTGCCTGAAGTTATATAGCTAGTAAATTGCAGCTATGGTATTATTACTATTGTTACTACTATTATTAGTAGCACTGAATGCACTTACTGTCATTTTTACAATTCACATTTGAAACAGGAACATTTGCAAAAAATTTTCTTTTTCATTGCCTCTAAGTGCTGCAAACTGTTCTAAATGAATCCTGAAGCTAGACAATTTTTTTTTTAAAAAAATCTCTGCTGTCTCCTAACTCCTTTACAGAGTAAATAGACAGATTAAGACAAAGTGTGGACTTTGACCATCTAGTTCTTTCTCTAAGTTAGAGAGTGGCTCAACAGAGGTTGGGCCAGAGGAGGCTGAGTAGGAGTCAAGGGTGTGTGAGTGTGGTGTCAGGCAGGAGGTAAAGTTAGGGGACAACTCCTCTCCAACAGGGTTGGGTGGCTGCTCCCTAGCTGCCCTCAATGAGAAAACATGACAGCACTAATGCAATTCTCTAGCTCCTGGGGCTGAGCCCTGAGTCCAGACCACTGGGTGCCCAGTGAGAAAGGCCAGGGGCATGGCACAATGGACCAGGCACCTCGCTTTATTATTCACTTCACCCACTGGTGGCGTAGCTTACATTTTTGCCAGACTCCTGTGACTTAAATAATCTTGGGGGTGATCATTAACCTGAAAATTATTTTGACTACAGGTGCCTGTGGGTATGTATTTGATTTACTTTAAGGAAAACAATGCTGGGAAGATAAAATCTCCAAAGATGTTTTTACAGCAGGGTTTTTTTTTTTTTTAAACATAATTTATAGTATACTCCTTCTACCCTTAAAAAAAAAAAAAAGAAAAACTAATATAAGACAAGTTTTTGAGTAATTACAGTCTTTTTTTCAGTTCATTTGGCGTAATATACATGAAATGGCTTTTAATTAACACTCTTTTAGACAATAATTCCAATAAGACGTTGGCACAATTGTGGCAAGTAATTTTATGATGGGTATCGGTGCAGGAGACAGGAGAAAAAGCAATAAATAATATGAATATTTTAAAAATTAATTCTAACCCAAGATATTGGTTAAAAGGTGTTTCAACAATTTATATTATGCCTTCTAAGGTAAAAACTAAATTGATAATCTCTTCCTTCTAGTCATAAGTAACTTTCTCACCTTCTGAGGGCTTCACTGAGATACTCCATTCTCTTGCCTTCACTGGCAGATCCCTTTGCCTTCTAAAAGAGGGAGATCTATGGGAAGTCTGTCTATATAGTATAGAATATACTGAAAAAAGTACCTGCCATTTTCTTCTGCATTATGTATGCCTCAGATGTGAAAAAATAAAGTCAAAACCTTTCTATATCTCAGCTTTCTATATCCTACCTGACCATAAATTAATGTTTTTAAATGTGTTTATTTATCAACTCTTCATTCAATAAAACACTTTTTGCAAATTGCAAAAGGCAAACACAATAAAAGTTGAACTAGATCTGCTCCTGTTTAATGAGCATATGGACAATCTTTCCGAGTGGATGCCTTTTTAGAATACTCCCCTAAACTACCTAAAAGAAAATTTCAACCAACATACTAACTTAAAAATTACATGTATTTATGGAAAATTTGATTAAAGGTATGGCCAACACTTTTAACAACACAAAATTTGGGTTAGGTAGAGTATGTCTGTAATTTAAGGTACTAAACTAAAATCAGCTGTGCGACTGACATTCCCAGCAGACGCTACCATCACTGCTGTCGATCACCTTTAACTTACTGCATCACTTGTTTCCCAAAACCAACTTTATGCTGCATGGATTTCCTGATCTTAATAAATTTAAATTTCAAGAAATAGCTAAAGACAATATAATTAATCCATGGGAAGGGAAATGCTTTTTTACATTGGCTATCAGCATCACAGATGTGAAGACAGTGATATCGTTTTACGAAAAGCAGATAAAACAGGAGATAGTAGTGTGTACATGGCAGAATTCTGTTATGCAACGGACAAGAACAGGTCCCAAATCAAGATGAAAGTTAAAAAACAAGTGCACAGGACAGTTTGAAAGCCAACATCAGAAACCTAAAACTTTCTTCCAATCATAAAAATCTGTACACCTCTATGAAAAAAGTATGACTCTAATGCCTACTTGCAACTGGCATGTGCAAGCTGCAGAGGCCAGCAGTGATATAATCCAACACTTTTTCAAGGCACAGTCTCCTTCACTGGTCTTTTCAGTTTAAACTTTGATTCTGAATCAAACACACCTTCCCAAACTTTAGAGGGATGCCCCCCCCAATCACTCTTGAGGTATTTTCCTTGTAACTATCAAATCATTTGCTTCCCAAAGTTTAAGTAACTTTTGTTCCTAAGAAAACTATCACCTACTGCTTTTTAACTGTTTATTTCAAGAACAGTGTAATCTGTCAATAAATTATCACGAGGGGGTGTTTTCATTTTATTTTTCAACAATAAAAGATGTTTGTGGCCGTTGGTGCAGAAGTTACCAAATTCCCAACGATTTACACCTTGAAGGCCGAATACTCTGATCTGATAGCCTGCCTGGAAATCAATTCTGTCCACTACTCCAACCTTTTTCAGCTAATACCTCAGTATGTTCAAAGTTGCCCAAATGCAACACAAGCTGATGAAATATTAAAACACAATTCCACATAAAGTCTGGGTCAATAAGCTTTGTGAATGTACCCCCTAACAACTAAAACTTGCACCTCATCACACTGAAAGGACAATCTCATGAGGCATTCAAAACCCGGAACTGTTCGCTCGCATTGACTGACAAAGAGGAAAAGAAAAGAAAAAGAAAAAAAAAAAAAAAGCCTTATCGCTTCTAGTTATAAAACCCCTACATAAGAGTAAACTCAGACTCTGATACCAGCATCACTGCAGCTCCACCAAGGAGTAACGATGGAAGTGAAACCTTTCCTATATATTAACAGTACCCGGGGAAGCATAAGAATTTCCCCCAATCCAGTTCACACACATTTCTGCATTCAACATGTAACAGCCATTCCGCTCACACCCGTACATTTCATACTCCAATTCTGGTTACCAAAGTACATTTCTGGACCGAAGTGGTTGGCCTGAGCTTTTCTGTTCTCTTTGTCTTGTGATATGCAGGGCAGTTTCTGCCCTTGGGAAGTGAGTGTTAGAACTGTGGTTTCCAGACAATTCCCCCACGATCTTTCAGAGGCGGCTTGCAAGCTCTTCCTCTCCCGAGCCGGCTCCATATTGCTGGACAAATCCCACCAGTCTAGCCTCGCGCGGCAAAAAGCTGTATTTCCGGGCTGTTTCAAGACCCCATTAAACGAGTCTCCAACAACCTGCACTGGCCCGGTGGGCACTAGACTCCGAGTTAGGGCCCCAGGGAGCAGCCGCCCCAAGGCGCACTTCCCCCACCCCGGAAGAGAAAGGAGGAAAACTTCAGAGGGCGGGGGTTGGGGGGGAGCCCCGAGGACCACCGCGGCCCCGCCCGCCCAGGCAAGAGCCGGCCCAGCGACCCTACTTGCAGCTGGAGGGCGCGGAAGGAGGCATCGCTCCTTTCCACTAACGCAAAGGCAGCGGTCAGAGCACTCTCCTCTGGGGAAGGGCCCCGAAAAACTGCAGCAAGGCGACAGTGGGGACCTTCATAAGTGTACGGTGACGGAGGGTTGGGGAAAAGCCCAAGGTCGCCTGCAACTCCGCGGATGGATGCGTCCAGCGGCATGCAGAACCCAGCTCGGAAGTTGGGCAAACGGGAGCCAGGTGGTGGCCGGGAGCACGCAGGACGCTGGCTGCGAGCGAGGCTCCCAGCTGTCCCGAGGGTGGGAGATGCCGGCAAGCGGGGAGAACCGGCGGCCAGTCGCTTTCCCCCGGCTCCACTCTGCTGAAGGAGAAGCGGCTGCTGGTGACAGGAAGAGAGTGGCGACAGCCGCGCACGCACGCACCGCCTCCCCCTTTCGAGCGCACGCACCCGGACCCGCTGCCGCCGCCTACCTCTCCAGCCGGCAGGCTTCCTTCCTCTCCCGGGCCTGGGCTGCAGCGGCGGCCTCCTGCACGCACGGTTCCGACGCGCCTCTAACCCAGCTCCAACCCACCGCGGTTCCCGATCCGAGCTCGCCGTCTCCAACCCGCTTGCCTGGCAGCCTCGCCGCAGCTGCCTCTCCCTCCAACTCTGCTCCAGCTGCTCGCGAATGCTCTCCGTGCGCCTGCAGCTCCAGCGCTCGCGCCGGCTCCGCCTTTGGTCCGACCCCTCAGCCCCGCCCCCGAGCCCGCGCCAACCAGCGCCCGCGTCTCCGCCCCTCTCCGCTGGCGCCGCGCCCTCTGCCGCTGCCACTCTGGGTGCCCGCCCCCAAGCCGGCGGCCAAAGAGGGGCGGAGCTCCAGGCCTAAGGACCCTTCCTGTCACCCCGCTAGCCTTCCGCCCCCGCCGCGGGGATGCCCTGAACAGCCCGGTAGCTCGCTACCTCGGTTGTGAAGCGCTCTGGGTCTGCACCCTGCCGGACGGCCAACCTGCTGCCGGGCGTCTCCGGGAGAGGCAGTGGGGCTGGGGGAGGTCGAGGACAAGTTCAGACTTAGAGGCTGCGTCTCTGAACCGAGAGTCTTGAAACAAACCCCAGCCTCCTTCGAGCCTCCAGCGCCCGCGGCACAGTGGCTGGGGCAGGAAGACTTGGATTCCAGGGCTAGCCAAAACGGGGAGGCCCTGCAATTCCCGGCCTCGCCAGCACAGCTTCGGGGGTGGGCGGAAAAACCACGCCACCCCGCGTGACGCCCGGGGATGAAGGAGGGGTGAAAGGGTGAACCGGAGGGACAAGCGCCCGCAGCCTGCCGCGAAATCCAAGAGCCTGGCACCACCGCCACCGGGAGCCAGGCGTGTCCGCGAGGACGGAAGAGAGTTTTATAGGAGCGCACGCTGGCTGATCCCTTGCAGTCCTGAGATGACGGAGCAAATGTAGGTCGCTCAGGCAGACGGCGGCCCCCTAGCTGTTCGTTCATGGGGTCTCTGGAGAAAGCACACGTGAATTATATTCTCCCATACATAAATCAGTTCGTTTTCAAACGCAGATTCTTCAACTCGTAATCATTGACTAAATTGTTCAAGAAAAACCTGATGTTGGTTCATGGCTCAGACCTTCCACTGATTGGTAAAATGAAATACCATCACCTTGTGTTCTGCTCTTTTCCATTAAAACATGTAAACGTCCACTTTTAAAGTTCCCAGACTCCTCTTACTGCAGTTTTGAGATATGCACCCGCCTAGCCTGCTTGCCCTAAAGACTTTTCACAGCTCTTTCCCAATTTCCTTGCAATAATATTACTTAAAAACAAAACAAAACTAAGCACAGACTTTGTCAAACTTTGAATTTGGTGGTTTATTCCAGTGGGCGTTGGAAGCAGAGGAAAGAACATCCTGAAATTTATTGACTGTCCTTAGAAAATATGATTTTTAAAGGTGACTCACATTCTAACGGAAAAGTTCTACTTTAGTTTATTCGGGCATGGCGTTTCTATTATTACAACACGTCTCTCTCTTAAAGTGGAGATGCAGAAACAGACAGCTACCTAAGAACCCACTATCAAAGTAGATAGGAAGTTTACCAAGCATCCTTCTTACATCCTTCCCACCTACTATGTGAAATAAAGGGCCTTATATTTTGTTTGAGCTTTATAAATAAAATGAGTTGTCTCCTGCTTATGGTAAAATTACTTTGAGTCAATCCAATAAGCTGAGATGTAACTGCTGTGATGTTCACAGTATTTCCTTTAGGCTTGGGTCTGAAGAAACCTTACCAGCTGCCTCCTATTTTTGTACATGAAGAGTTCCTGGAAAGGAACTTAGGTAGTGCTACAGTTTTTAAAACTAAAAACGGCATAAAATCCTTAATTGAGCTTCCTTTTTTAGATAGTCTTCAGTAATTTATTTTCGTCATATTGGAACACATAAGTCCAAAGAGTGTCCCATGGAAGGACAATAGGGTTCTTTTTCCATAAACTGAATAATTTCAGTCTTTGTTTCAACTGTAGTAAATTGGTACCTGCCCCCTAATCATTAATATTAGCATTTTTCATTTTCCATTGATTTCTGTGAAATAATAAAAGGCAACAAAACAGCAGTATTCAACCTTAAAAAACAAAACACTTTCTTTAATAAAATTTTATCTAAACTCCCAAAATGCAACTGTTGTAAGAAGTCACGTGATGAGGCTAAGAGAACCACCAGGTCTTTTGATCAGCCACATCATTATCTCCAGTAAATTTGTTGGAAATCCAAATTCTCTGTCCTCACTGAATCAGAAATGCTAGAAGCGGAGCCTAGCAGCAATCTGTTTTAAAAAGCCTTCCAAGCAGTCTGATGCATGCTAGGATTTGAGAACCATTGATATAGGCCTAGAGCATCTAGGAATACAGACTGAAAACTACTGTAATAATATGCTCAAATAAGCACACAAATACCACAGTTCAATCAGTAACGGCCAAACTGTTGGCTGGCAGGTGGTGTCACCACCAAGGAGCTCAATATTTCAGAGGATATACAATTTCCCAAACAGGAGATTGTCATGTACAATTGATGGCAGTAAAGGTGTTTTGGAAGTCAATCTTAAGGGAGGCAAGGCCCCCAGCACCATGAAAGGCTTTCAGTAGCCACAGCAACCTGAGAAAGGCCCTCCCCAAAGAGGACCAATAGGAAACTCATTTGTCACCATCACTCCAGCCACTTCAATAATGTGAGTGCCAGAATATATTTTCATTAGACTTGAAATCTTAGTATGTAGTTTGGGGTCAAAAAAAAAAAAAAAAGCAAATGCTATAGAGCCTTAATTCTCAAGAGCGATCCACAGACAGCAGCTTTGTCATCATCTAGGAGCTTGTTGGATATGCAAAATCCCAAGCCCTATCCCAGACCTACTAAATCATAATCTTCATTTTAACAAAATCCCAGGTGATTAATATGCAAGTTAGACTGAGACACTCTGTGTTAGACAGGGGTCCTCCATTGTGGCTACACATTTAGAATCCCCTGGGCAGCTGATAAATATCCCACTGTCTGGCTTGCACCCCAGATGGTTACATAAAGATTTCTGAGGGTGGGACACAGGCATTGATAGCTTTTAAGGTTCTCCACATGATTCTAGTGCAGAGCCAGGTTTAAGATCACTGCCTTGGAGGAACCTGGTAGGAAAGTTACCATCAAGATAGTTAGCTGGGGAGACAATAGAGCCCAAATGGCTGGACTTTCAGGAAGCAGCTGGTACTAGGGTGTAGCTGATGGCTGCCACACAGGGATGTGAGCCCAGATTTGCTAGACCTTTCAATTTTCAAAGAGAAGCTGGAAGCCTAGATTTTATGGGCAATTTCTCAATTATTAAATGCTTGCAATTAATTCAGCATTTTTTGAAACATGGTTTAGACCATTAAAGTGTGTTGAACATCAGTTTATGGTTTTATAATGGTGTACCTCATAAAATTAAGTGGGCCTAAGAAAAAGTACAGCCAAGAAGAGAACTGGCATGTTGGCAGGTGAAACTGTTGTTCTAAAAGCCCATGTTTTTTGAAACTTCTGTTCACTACAGCACCAAACGTTGCCGGCATTCAATGAGTGAGAGTTGGTAATAGGTAAAATACCAGTGGTAGCAACCCTGGGGGAAAAACACTACAGAATTTTGCCCAATATTTTCATTTTCCCTCTCTGCCCTGATAGCTGAAATGTTTGGGAGTGGGGGAAAATCAATCTTTGTATTACTTAGCTTAAAATCTCCCACTTTTATTGAGTTAATGACCAAGTTAAACACATATTAAAAGAAACATGAAAAAATTATTGGCTGGAATGCTTCTTAGCAAACAGAATTTAGAAGGCCAATACTACTATAATTCTCATTTTGTTGTTTCTAAGCTGTACAAGCTCCTAAACATGTTGAAATATTAGGGGAGGCAGCTTCCTGGCTGCATCCTGAAAAACACGTCAGACCATGATTACCTATACTCAAAGTTTTCTGACCATAATCTATGCTCTGGGCATCCTTATCTCTTTTAGCTCTTTAGTCCTCACACTTTATTTGGGAATAGGTTAAATAAATCAACTAGTATGAGAAGAAAGTAAATGAGCTACCTTAGTGACAGTTTCAGTTAAATTCTACTCAGTCTCTGCTCTCAAAATCTCCTATAACAAAAAAGCTAGACTTAAAAAAGGTTATAATGCAGGAATGTCAGATGAATT
Organism: Eonycteris spelaea; assembly: GCA_003508835.1. Classification (NCBI taxonomy): domain Eukaryota; kingdom Metazoa; phylum Chordata; class Mammalia; order Chiroptera; family Pteropodidae; genus Eonycteris; species Eonycteris spelaea. Next base: position 14,385,279 of record PUFA01000011.1, on the reverse strand, counting down.
CATAAAATACAAAACAAATATTTGTGTAGTCATTCTCTGGAATGAAGAGCCTATTTTTTAATAACTCCAGCAGCTAACAGACTTTCTGAAACATAGTGGGTGGTCTATAAGGGAGAAAGATTTGGAGGGTAAGGGAAACTCAGCACAGGATTCTTACATTTGTGACTATGAAAGTGATAAACTGCAAATGCTGTTCAGCTAGCATCTCTGAGGGTCTGAATAAGTCAGAGCCAGATCTGGGAGCGAGCAACAGGGTCACTCACACTACCAGTCTACAAGTGGCACTAAAATATCATCTGGGGCCACTGTAAAGCTGTGAGCCAGGAAAAATGAACATTGACATTGAAATCCCACCATATACAAAATTGACTAGAAATGGATCATTGATGTATATTTACCAGGTGAAACTATAAAACTTCTAGGAAAAAAAAAAAAAAACCCTGCAGGTTTAGAAAAGATTTCTTAAATATTAGCACACAAAAAGCATAAATTATAAAAGGGGAAAAAAATCAATAAATTGGACTTCATCAAAATTGAAAAGTTTTGCTTTTCAAAAGAACTGTTATGAAAATAAAAAGCTGCATCTTGAAGAAAACATTTGCAAAATATATATAAGAAAAGACTTGCATTTAGAATGCATTAAGAATTTTCACAACACATTAATAAAAAAGCAAACAAAGCAGTTTTTTAAATAGATGAAAGATTTGAACACTTTACCAAAGAAGATATATGAATGGCAAATAAACTCATATGTAGAAGTTCAACATCTTCGGTTATTAGGGAAATGCAAATGAAAATCACAATGAAAAAGGACTTTGATAGATACTTGTATGCCAGTGTTCACAGCATCATTATTCACAATAACCAAAAGCTGGAAACAACCCAAGTGTTCATCAACAGATGAATAAACGAAATACGTTACATACATACATGGAATAACAGTCAGACACAAAAAGGAACGTAGTTATGATACATGCAAAAACGTGGATGAACCCTGAAAACATTCAGAGAAGTGGTGGTAGAGAGGCTTGAGGGACATTTCACACCGGTTTGGAGCACCGTGCTGAAGTGTCCCAGGTGCCCAATGTAGTACACCTCCCTGGGGAACAGAACATTTATCTCCCACATCTCAGCAACTTTTTCCCTGGTGCTGTCTAATAAACATGGAATCACTCTTAGTATCTGGCATCTCTTTTTGTGAGCTCCATAAAGTTACCTCATTTTGACTAAAAATTTTTTACAAAGCTTACAGTACACTTAGCTTTCAGCTTCCTAAGCTAACAATACATTCCTGTTCTGCCTTAGAGACTAAAAATCTTGTTTAGATTTGGGTGAAACAAGACTTTCTCCAACTCCATTTACAGATTCTCTTTCTGAGACTGACTCATCATGTACTAATTGTTATATTGATTTCTTTCTTGAAGGGTCATTTTTTCCCAGAGTTCTGAAGCCACCTTACTCTGACAAGAGCAACCATAGATCTTAGGTCCATGAGGATGTGTCATTTGAACTAAAGAAGCAATTCTGAAACATTCTACCATTTTTTTTTTAATTTGAAAATGAGCTTGCATTTGAAAAGTGACAAGAACTGTAAATACAATGAAAATCAAGCTAATAAACTATATTTGTTAGTGATTCAACTAATTGGAAATTTAGCCTGTAGTTGATTATAATCCTCGCCCAAGCTTTGAGCACTGACACTAATTGTTAGGGTGTTGTCACAGCTGTCTGGGTCAAAGGATTTGCCTAAATATGCTCATGTTGGCACTGGCAGCTTAAAAATTAAGGGCAAAGTCACACCGATAGATAATGAACCCTTTATCAAGGAAACTGTGTTGGACAATCTCATTGCTCAGAAAGATTTTTCAAAAGAAACCCCAGCCTTTGTTCCCGCCACTGGAGGGGATCCAGAACTGTCAGTGCTACTGACAGAACCTAGCCCCAAGTATTCAGCCAGCCTTACAGAATAGAAGAAACACATTACCACCAGCCTCCCCACTCCAGCTCTTATCACTCAGCCTTTTCTCTGGGTCTTGCCAAGTTATGTGTACAAAGAAAACACTTTTGATCAGGTGAGGCTATATTCTGACAGTACCAATTTCTCTGAAATTGGTTAGAATCTTATTTTAACACTCAAAATTTTTGTTGGGTGGATGTATCACAATGTTAAAAAGGATTTGCTTTTTTCAATTATGAATAAAATGTATTTTGAAGAGATGATTACTGATAATTTAGTTATGTTTGGTAGGTTATTAGTTTCTTTTCCCACTAACGTGTTTGAAAAACATTTTATTTTTTCTAAGAAGAGAACCATGCTTATGATGGCTTCTGTATCTAATTTTAATATCTAAAGGAGGCCTCTGCATGAATTATTTTAATGCAACAGCCCTGGGTTGTAGGCAAAACATGTTATGATTTTCCTTTTTCAGCCGAAGACACAGACTCAAAAAGGCTATGTGATTTGGCCTGAGCCCCATAGATGGTAAGCAACAGAACCAAATCTCCATATGGGCCTTCCACAGGGCTGTAGCACATGCTGCCTCGTTGTTTGATGATGACCGCCTTCAGGTTAATGTGCTCACTTTGCATCTGTGCTATGCCACTTCTGGGCAACTTTCAGTTTAACTACTGCAATTATTAACTGATTTATCATCACCACAAATTGAGGAGAAACTTTGAAAAGGCACAAAAGGATGTGGGCTGGTCAACACAGAATTTCAGACCTCTGGCGCCACCTCATCTCTTCCCTAGCGTAATCTTGAATTATGGGGTCGGCAAGTGCCTTAGGCATCTAGTTAACTCTCTAGTTTTTCAGCTAAGGAAACTGAGTCGCAAGGAAGTTAGGTAACTGTCTCTATGTTACAAAGTTAGTTGATGTTCCAAGTCACACAGTGACAGAATGATGACATGAACATGAGTTTCCTAAACTCAGGCACAGAACTCACTGTTCTGTTCTAGCCCGTGGCCTCACTGCTATCGCTTTGGTTTAGCTAGTGCCCGGTAAACACTTGCCAAATATAACAGGCACCATTGACTTACTGAAGAAAAGATTTATGATTCTTATACACAATTACAGGTCTGTCAACAATACCCTTGTAAAAGATTAATAATCTTGTACATAATGTAGGCACTGTGACACATGAAAAACAGGAGGAACTTATATAGGCTGATGATGCAATCTAAGGCAAAACGTCTTTAAACCTGAAATACTATAAAATACTCTACCACACAATTCCATAACAAAGGAACTAACAATTCCTGCTATTTTTTTTTTAGTCATAGAATTAAAAGAGAAAAAGTACGTATCTGTTCCCAAGCCATTTACCTGACCCTGAATGTTTGTACATACCCCAACAACATCCACCAGCACCACCTCCTTTCCACCACAGTCCGCGTTGGACCCCATTAAAACTGTATCTTAATATTCCCCTCATTCAGGGATCCTTCTCTCACTAATCTCTGTGTACCTAAAAGCCTACTATTACTAAGTACTAAAACCTTAGTGTTCTTTCTAACGTGAGGTGGCTTTGCTAAGTTTTTGTTATTAATTCCTTCTTGGAAGAGGGCTCAGAGACTTCTTGGCTTACCAACAGGCTACCTTGCCGAACACTACACAACCATTTGTTGTTAGATTCCAAGTAATGCTATATGAGTGAACGCTAGAGCCATCGGTTTGTGGCAGTCCAAGTGGATGTGCTTTTGCTTTACTTTGAAGCTTTGAACATTTATCTAAAACTGTTCACAAGTAGCACATTCATAAATTGAGGAGCTTCCTTACAGCGGTAGGTGTTTCTTCACCTGGCAGTCTCTTGCCCTAGTATCCCCTCCCTGAAGAAGAGGATGTTGGGCCAAGCTCATCAACAGAAAAATAGTGTGCAGAAACAGAAAAAAAAAAAAAGCCAAAAAGAGGGAGAATAATAATAGTTAACAACGCTTATTTATTATGAATCAAACATCGGTCCAAGTACTTACATACATAAATTCATTTAGTCCCTACAGCCACCCTATGAGGGAGGCACAGTACCATTTCTCATCTTACAGATAAGGAAACTGTGGCATAAAAAGGGTAGGTAGCTGGTAAAGCTGAACTTTGAACCCAAGAAACTTGGTTCCATACAACATATTCTAAACCAGGGTCTGCAAACTATCCCCTGCAGGCCCACTCTGGCTTACCATCTATTTTTGTAAACAACGCTTGTTGTCTTCTGTGGTTGTTTCCATGCTACTAAGGCAGAGTTAGTCATTATGACAGGGACTGTATGACACACAAAGCCTAAAATATTTACTACTTTGTTTTTATAAAAAAGTTTCTGAGCCTTGCTTTAAGTCATACTGGGGAATAACAGAGACTGTCCCTCTTACTCCTTTAAAAAATACAAACACCAAAGGGTGTTGTTATATTGACTAATGATTTAATATCTGGAAGACAGTTTAACATCTATCTAAATCCTTCCCAATAATTTTAAAGATGAGGAAACTGAGGCCTGGGGACATGAAAAATTACCCCTAATGATATTGAGTGATAACAGCAGGGCCAGGTCTAGAATCTAAATCCCCAAACCCACATTTCTGCCATGTTTGAGATAACACCTTAACTTTTGTTAGCACCTTAACAGGGATTAGTTGAAATGAGTTGAGAGTAAGACTGGAAAAAAAACTTTTGGTACCATCCAGCAGAAGGAAAAGAGAGGCAAAGGTAAGTATAGAGAAATCAAAAGGAAGAAAACACAGTCTGTGCTGACAAACGGGTTCAAGGGCACCCAAGACAAACTGCACCTACATTACAGCTTTATCAAGGGCCAGCCCTGGCTGGGCCACTTGAGCCTGCTTGTGCTCCTACTCCTGACTTCCCTTTCAACAAATGTAGATCATCTACTGGACACTCAAGAATAAATTATTTTCTAAACTTTGTTAACCAGGTATTTATTTAACCCTAACTGGATTGTAATTTCCTTGAGAGAAATTCCGAAGGTCGTGAACACAGGAGGCACAAAGTCTACAAGGAGGGCCACACCCTGGGAAGGTCGAATGGAAAGACTAGCCCAATGACTTCCTAGTATTTTCATAAGAAAGCTCATAAAAGATCCTTATGATTATTTCCATCAGCAGTAATTTGCAAAGCCCTCATTTTATCTTAAAGCTTCAAAAGAATATACTGTCGAAACCAACTTCTTTATGACTTGTCATCTAACGTGTTCTCCTTTATTTCTAAGGGAACGAAGTACATATTTTCCCAAATACAATTGACATCTCAACTCCTTAGGGCTTTGGGGAGTCTTAGTGTTAATCAAATACTAATGAGAATAAAAGATCTAGAATTTGTTATATCATTTTCCATCTACACAAATGCAAATGATATTCAGAATCACTATTGTTTCAGAACCAGTGCAGTGCTTTGTTGAATCAGTTCAAAACTTCATAGACCAAATAACAAATGCAAATCTATTTGCATACATCTCTATCAAACATGAAATTTTAGAAATTTTGGAAACTTCAGATGCCATAATAATACCAGTCCAGAGAAATAAAATATTTTGTAAAATTCTCAACCTTCTTGGAATTGTTTGCACTTGAATCTTGTGGTTCACTTATGCTAACTCAACTGGGCTATAGCAGCGAACGTGTACTACTCGCCCAGTCCCTACTTTTCAAGAATTTGTACCTGCAGGCTCAATGCAATGCAACAAACTATCGTAAGAACAATCCATTTTTGTCACAGTTCAGTGAGGTATATGAATCGATGTGGGATGATCATAACCTTTTCCTTAGTCTTACTTCCTGGCCACAGCTGATTGGACCAGTTGGCTCAACTGAACCAACAAGTTCCTCAGTAGTTTGTATTTTGTATTGAGAGAGCCTCTCAGATGTCTGAGCTCTAACAATTAAACCTCATAAGCTATCAATAGCTGTTTTCTTTTGTCTTGACCAAAAAAAAAAAAAAATGATGGAATCTGGTTTGTGAGAAGATGTGCAGAGAGGAAGTGAGAAGAGATCCCATGAACTTTTAAGTTCGTGATTTTAGTTTTTCCTGAAACCTAGCTGCAAATTCATCTGTGTATTCCATGAAATACTTTTATATCCTTAAAATAAAATATTATTTATGTTAAAACATATTGGAATGGGGTTTCTGTCCTTGGCACTAAACATTTTAAGAAATACAAAACATAAAAAATGTTATATGGGATGAAATAGAAACAATTTTGCTAGGAAAACATGTATATTTTCTAGGAAAGTGAATTTTCTTAGCAGTAAGCTTCTTCAAATTACATTCGGATTAAGGTTTAATCAGACCAATGTCTTGGACTTAATAAGCACTCAATAGTTCTTTTTTTGTGGTTATTGTTGTTGCTGTTTGTTTTAATGAATAATAGCAAGCAGTGGTGAGTGATATATAGATGCTCTAGAGAAATGAGAAGTAAAGCACATGATAAAACGAAAGCATACTCCACATGTCAAAATTAAAACCTCACCCTGACTCTAACAATGTCTGGGTCTAATCTTTGTCCTTATCTCAACGAATAGCACAATTATCCACCCTGTTATGTAAGCAGAACCATGGTAATCATCTCTCTCTTCTCCTATACTGAGTCTATCATTTCATCATTCCACCAGTCCCATATTTATCAATTTTTTAAATCTCCATGGCTGCTGCCCCATCCATCATTGCAACACTTAGTAGCCAATTAATTGGTCTCTTTTCTGAAACCTTTTATTCCTAACTCTAAAGGATGCTTTTTGAAATGTAAATCTGATGACAGCATCCATTTCCTCCTAAACACACACAGCATATTCTCTTTTAAACATTATGGTTTCCCATTGCTATAGAGCAATGATTCTGACCCGTTTTACAATAAAATCACCTGAAAGCAAAAAACAAAACAAAACAAAACACTACACCTGGGTCTCATTTTCATAAATGTAGATTTAACTGTTCTGGAGTGCGATCTTCTTATTGGTATTTTTCGAATGCTGTCCAGATGTGAAAGAACTGTTGTAGGCCCAAATCCCAATATGAGCTGTACGCAGTCATGCCCCTGCTTACTTCTCTTCCCTCATCACAGACCACATCCCCATCCTCTGTTCTCCAGCCACACTGGCCTTCTCTCAGTTCCTCAAAATTACCACACTCCTTCCTGCCTGGGTACAGGACTCTGAGTAGGTTCTTCCTGTGGCACACTCTCTTTTATCTCCAGATCTGCACTTTGTACCACCTCCTTAGAGAAGACTACCTTGATCTCCCTGAGCAGGTCAAGTGTCCATTCTTGGCTCACTGAACTCTGCACCCTTTCTTTATAGCACCTGTCATAGTATAGTTTTACATTTATGTGTAATTCTTTGAATATATTTGTCTCCCCCACTAGACTACAAACTCTGTGTGGGCAGGGACCATGTTTGCTTTGCTCGCTAGTTCATTTCCAGTCCTCAGCCTACATCTGGAAGGGGAGGCCCTTTGTATATATGACAAGGACCAAGTGAAAAGAAGGGTGATATTTACTGAGGGGAGCACTGCTGGCTGTGGAAACGAAAATTTAGTGCCAAGATTATTGTTACAAAAGAAACAAAAACGTTAAAAGGAACCCAAATCTTGACTGGAATGGACAGTAGAAAGCTTTAACGGGCATGTGATTGATGGTGGGATGGAGGATGGAGGGAGCCAGGTGTTAAAAAGCTCAGGACAGGTAAAGGGTCTAGAAGAGAGATCTCTGACCCCAGCTGATCTGGTCTTTCATTTCATCCCCATAGAACCCTATCTGTGGCTTAAGCAGCATGACCTGAAAGCAGAAAAGGGGAACCTTTGCCCAGTAATCCCCATGGGACTTGGCAGTTACTCAGGCAGACTGTGGCTTTGTTTAGGTGGCAGAGAGAAAACTCACCCAACTAAGAGGTATCTAGTTTGGTGGTTAGACTTGGAGCCAGAATCCCTAGTTTCAAATTTCTGCAGGTAGCTCACTACTTACCTGCTCTGTGGCCTTAGGATCAGTTACTTATGTTCTCTATGCTTCTGTTTCCTGACTGTAGCATGGGGATGATAACAGTGCTTACCTCACAGCAGGTATACAAGATTGGATCATTGGATCCATATAATCTCTTTAGCATGGTAATTACTAATACAATGAATTCTAGCTAAGACACACACAAATTCTAGCTAACAAAAGTCTTCTTCACCCATTGTTTTTATAATTTTATTCCTACTCTAAGAACTCTAAAAGGTTCCCCATTTTTGCTTCTTTGTTAGTAGATCTGCAGCTGGAGTCCTGCTAGTTGCATGCTCTTAATCACTGAAGCGTGTGGCCTCCACCATGCAAACCAAACTTCTGCCATGGAATGAAAACAGCCTACTGGCTTTTGCATAAGACCAATGTGCGATTTCTAAATTTTAGATAGATCATAATGTGCAGATGATTTGCCTCTGTGTTGACTAAAATGTCATTGCTGTCTGAGAATGTCTGTGAAGCTGTGCTATAATTTCCATGTCCTGTCATACCTCTAAGGGCAAGTCTGTCACCTTCTGGAGTGAAGATGGGGAGCTTTCACTGGAATCTCTTCCTAGGATGGTCACAGAGGCAACCAGGTTACAAAGAACGTCCTCTGTCCTCCGGCCCTGCGTTAGCACTGTAAGTGCACTTCCAGGCCCTGGAACAGTGTTCTGAGTACACAGTAACACCTGAAGGCTCAAAGAATTGGGCACATGACACATCTTTGGTAAAATATCCCCTTTAACCAGAAAATCCTTTCTGTTACAACCAAGCAAATTTTGTCTGAAATTTTAATTTAACTTGTGCTCATTGGTAGAAGAGTGTGATGGTTCATTTTGTTATCTGGATTGGGCCATGGGGTGCCCAGTTATTTGGTTATATATTATTCTGGGTGTGCATGTGAATGTTTCTGGTTGAGATAAACATTTGATTTGCATTTAGTAAATTGAATAATCCACCAAATGTGGGAGGAAACCATCTAATCAGTGGAGGACCTGACTAGAACAAAAAGCCTGCCTGACTCTTCCATGAGTAAGAGGGAATTTCTTCCTGCTTGACTGTCTTGAGCTAGAACAGTGTTTTTTGGGATTTTTTTTTTTTTCTGCCTTTGGGCTCAAACTAAAACACCGGCTCTTCCTGAATCTCAAATATACTGGCTTTCAGACTAGAACTACACCATTGGCTATCTTGATTCTTAGGCTTTTGGAATCAGATTGGAACTAAATCATAGGTTCTCCTGGGTCTCCAGCTTGTCAACTGCAGATCTTGGGACTTATCAGGCTCCATAATCACATGAGGCAATTCCTAATAATAAATCTCTTTCCACTGTGTGTGTGTGTGTGTGTGTGTGTGTGTGTGTGTGTGTGTGTGTGTGTGTATTATATTGGTTCTCTGGAAAACCCTGACTAATCCAGGGAGCTTAAGAGATTTATCTGCCTTAGTAAATTCAGGAGGCCAAATATTATTGACTTTTTCCTTGCTAACAAAGATTCAGAGGATTTTAGAGAAATACTGAACTTGAATGAACATAAGTCACTCACGAGACAGTGCTGTGGGGAACAAAAGGGGAATTAACATGTACTTGAGTGCTCACTATAAGCCAGTCACTTTCACAAACATTAATTTAATGAGTTAAAGGAATATTTATTGACCTAGGACATGAGTTTAAGAACAAGTCTCATGCACTAGTTCTATCATTTGCCTTTTCCAATAAATATGGAACTTACTAAATTGGAAATGCCCTCACACTGGTTAAGGCCAGAGCCTCTCTTGCTATGGGAAGCTATAGAAACTTCAAACATGAAGGCGTGATTTCTTTTCCTTGTGTTAATTAACTAGGTGGTCACTTTAAACATACTATTCTTCTTTCTGACAAAACTGCATCATTATGATGCAAGATAGGTGGCTTTATATTCTGCCTTCCTGACCTAAAACAGCTAGGATAATGTCTTATCACACTAGGTGTGTGGGGACCACCTGGAAATAGGATAAGTCACTGTCACATGTTTAGGCAGGATCAGGGACATCTATTTCCTTACGGGTGTTTGGTAAATCACAAGAAACTTTCCAGACTCAGTACTGCTCCAGATGTAGAAACTATGAGGAAATATTGAAAGACATGGGGAAAAGGTTAGGAAGTTAGTTTTTCTGACCTTTATCTGAAGAGAGCAACTTGGAATCCTGTGGCCTCCTGGTGAGATCTTTCTGGGACTTTTCTTTTGCTGCCCATGGAATGGATAGAAGGTTTAGGAGGAAAAGGACTCCTGCTGAGATCAACAGGTTGGCAGAAGTCTCACCTCAGTCTCATGTATAAAAAATATCTAAACCTCAGTGACTCTGCAATTTTTGATAGGGAAACCCAAACAGTGACTGGCACGATGATGAAATGGAAAAGAAGTAATGGCTAGAACTTAGGAAGAGAGCCTCTACCTTTGTCACTTGCTCATGTCACTGTGCTTCTCTGGGGCTTAGCTGAAAAATTGGGGTGAGGTGAGGAGGGCTGGGAGGGAGAGGGAGAAGGAGGGTGGGACTATAGGATTTCTGAGACTCCTTTACCTTTAAAAATCCAAGCTTTTCTGTTTTCTCTATATGGAGTGCTTTTATCAGCATGATAAGCCTTTCCGCTTATCGAAGGTACAAATTTGGCAGCCACAAAGTCTCTTCCCCTTCCTTCAGATGGCTGTGTTCTTAGCTTGTCAGCCCTCTGTCTCCTTTAATATAACACATTTTGGAGCATTTGCTATTACTTAGACCCTTTGCTAGGTTCTCGAGATAGAATGAACTCACAAACTTGTGGGATCTGAAGGAGGATCCCAGTTGCTAGTTCAAGATAATACACACCAAATTGTTCCTTTTAAAGAAAAACACAAAAACACATGTATTTGGCAGTTTTTAAATGAGCCTTTGATATTCCTCCCGAGAGGGCCCAATCTTAGGGACTTGCTTGTAGCCAACTGAGTCTTGTGAGAGCAATGCCATGTTATGTCTGAGGTTAGGCTGGAAAAGGTTTCTGCTTGGTTCTTTTGGGACACTGGCCATGAGGGCAGCCATTCACCATGTAGCAACTGACTGCCCTGAGACCATCGTGCTGGGTAAGTGCCGTTAATTGCCCTGCCCCTGCTGGGCTCCCTTGGGATGCCTCACCTGTGGACCTCTGAGAGCTCAGCAGAGCCCCAGCCAACATCTGCCTGTAAGGGCATGAAAGATCCCAAGGCTGAGTTCTTCCCGAATTCTCAACCCATGAAACTGGCAACATAAAATGGTGGTTTTAATCTACTGGTTTGGGGTAATTTGTTATGCAGCAATAGTAACCAGAACAATACCTTCACCAAAATTATTCTTAAGATTACACAGAATCAAAGTTACCATAAAAACATACATTACATATATATTTTGCAATGGTATCCATACAGCCTAGGTTCAAAGGAAGGAAGATAACAATGGTATGTGACCTAAAACCATGAACAGAATCATGCAATGTTCTCAAATGTCTTATTTCTTTTTAAGTATAACCTTGAAAAGTAGTCTGTTTCCTCAAACCACAAACATATCCATAGAATATTATATTCTGTAAAGCAAAAATTCAATTTAAGAAAAATGAAACTAAGAGGACCATTTAAATAACAACTACAGTTGTTGTCCCATTTCACATTATCAGTGTTTGTCAGGACAACTGAAATTTTTGCTTTTGTTTGAGAAAAAAAAAAAAATCATCCCAACTCTTTATTTACTCTAACCACAGTGAAACACATTCTGGCCTGTTTGTTTAATGACCAAGACTCACTTAGAGAAAAAACACAGGCAGATAAGAATAAACTCCTGCTTCCCACCCCTTCAGCTAGATTGCATGGCCCATGATCCTCCCATCATAAATTCATAGATATTTTCAACACCATCAAGATTCAAATGCTCTAATTGGAGAGTGGAATATACTCCATCTCCTAAAACGACAGCTTCATGACTCACTAGACCAAGAGCTTATCTGAGGATACAGTCTCCATCACTGCAGAAAATATCTCTATTTTAACAGGTGACAATTTAAGGGCCTACCTGTAGGAGCAGCTAACAGCTAACTTTGCTTCTTTTTGGTTTCTCTATTCGAAAAGTTGTAATTATAGTCCTGACCTATCTTAACAGTCACTATGTTGGCTGGCGGAGGCTGAAAACAAGTTTTAAAAAGTCTGAGAATTAAAAGTACTAAACCAGCTTTGCAAATATAATAGTTAAGTTGTGAGCCCCATGGGGCCAAGGACTGTGGTTTATCCATAATCCAGTGTGCAACTCTGTAACAGGTGCTCAATCAATGCTGGAGAGCCTGTCCTTGGATCTGTCTGCTGTCACTTTTGCTTCCTCCACACTTCTACTACATGTTTTTCCCTCTTAATCTTTGTAATTTTCACTGGATCCTTTTGCGTTTTGATTCCAAAGTTCTTAGTGAAGAGACAGATCATGATAGCGGGTACAAGGCCCGCAAAAGCTGGTGTGTGTCTGTGTTAGCTGAGTCATACTCGCCCATTTCTGGCTTTGTTCCTCACGGCCTTACCCCCATCCTTATGCTATATTTTCATTCCTTCTTCTCATTTCCCTTTTATACACATCTGAAGGCGAGAAAACTTTATCTTACTATTATATTTGTACTTGCCAAGTACTATGCTGAATCCAGCTACAATTCTTAAATTATTCTAAAGAAAGTGGTATGTATCTAGTACAATAGTACAAAATAAATTTCCTTGTAATCTCTAGCTATAAAAATCCTATTTTATTATTATTATTTTTTAAGTATAGCATGGTGTAAGTAAAACTTTGTTCTGAACTTTTTCTGGCATTAAGAAACACAGGGTGAAAATATTCTATGTCATCACAGGTCACTGTTTTAAGAATATCTAATGGCATGGGGAATGGTCACCAGAGGTGGGGGTGGGGGGGGGGAAGCATGGTATAAAGCTAAATAGAATTAAATTCCATTTAGGTATGTTAAAAATTTATTTTTTCTTTTCTTTCTCTGTGTGTATGTGTGTGTAAAGACTGAAAGGCAATATATAAAAATATTAACAAGTGCTAATTCAAAGACATGGGACATATATTTTCTTTATTATATTTCTTTTCTGCATTTCTTAATTTACCATAATAATGTACTTTATATACATAGAAAAATCCTGATGTTATTTTTTTCAAAAATTGAAAAAGCTAAAAACACAGAACAGACAGGATATTTAGGAGAAAAATCTATGTTTTGTATTATAGCCTGGGAAAAGGGGAGAGCTAAATGGTTTTTTTATGATAGTATTTTTTAATGAATAAATTTTTAATTCTCGAGTATAGAATAGTGTAACAAGGTCTCAAGGATCTATCACTCAACTGAACCCATTAACTGCACTGCCATCATTCTTTCATCTAGTCTTCCCTCCCTGCTTCTTCTTCAAAGCAGTTTTATAAGGATCCCAGTTATCCTTTAATTTGTTTAGATATATTTTATTTTACACAGCTTGAGTTTTCTCTTTGGAGATAGCTCACAAAGCCTCAAAGCTTCTCAACATCCACTAATGTGAGACAGCATCTTGATTCTACAAGTATGTGCCCTTCAACCCCACTCCCAGACGAATCCTATTGAAGTCTCTGAGAGCAAACATCTATCAAAAGCAAAGCGATATGGTATTTACTCAACTTTACTCCTGTCCGGTGGGTCAGAGAACAGACTCCAGTGTCCAGGATAAAGCCAGGCCTGGCCAGGCCTTGGCAGCTCAAGCTACCCCATTGTGATTCCAGATTCAGGGTGTAAACACATGCAGTGTTTAACCATTGCCAGTTTGCTTTGAATGTTTGATAGCCGTGACTGGGGCTCAGGAAGAACACAGTAGTGACTTCTTCACTGGAACTGAAGTCGAAGCTTTATTTAGTATTGGGCAAGCGACACTGGCAGCTGCAAGCCCTCAATGGGAGCTTTCTAGTCCCAGAGTGGGCTGTGCTGTGTTGCTGGGAGCTGAGGGTCTGGAGCTGCCTGGGAGATGCGTGGGGGGAGGAGGAAACAGGACTGCCCCAGCCTGGGCCATGCCCCGTCTTGGTGACAGGTGCTGAGGAAGGAGCAGGAGAAGCAGCCGCTGCTCACGGGCTCCCAAGCTCAGGCTCCGTGTCTGGACACTGACTGCCGTTTTCATTGCATTTTTGTTTCAGGAATACAGGATGTTGGCAGGCAGAGATGTACCCTGTGGCTTGTTCTTTCTCTGCCGGACCAGTGGTGGTGAAAACAATAATGAAGCCCCTGACTTTGTTTAATGACCAAGACTCACTTAGATAACAAAACAGCGCAGCTGGCAAAGAGCCTTCTAGATGTTGAATGTAGTGTGACCTATTAGAGTGGGAAAGGAGATTGGAAGGAAAGAGTTCTAAGTTATATGTTGGTACAAAGGACATTATCTTCTCTTGATTTGGACTGAAATATCATTTACTGGGAACTTTTCTGTGTCAAGTACTGAATTAGGTACTTTATGTTCATTTTCTTGTTCACCACCATCCTGAAAGGTTTTGTTGTTGTTTTCCTTTTTTTAACAAAAGAGGAAATTGAATTTCAGAAAGGTTAAGTAATTTCTTCTATATTATTACATAGCTTATAAATGGTACAGCCAGAAATCCCATCTTGGTATGACTATCAAATAACTTTTATTCTTTTTTAGGGAAAAACCTAGCTTATGCCTTATAAATTTTAAATTCAAGGTACCTAGTGGCTGTGGCTTAAAAACGGGTGAGCTGACCATCAAAGTACAGAGTAAGCCAATAATTTATAAACACAACGATATCTACTCTTTTCATCAAAGAGAATCCCAGGAAAATTCAGATGAGATAGAACCATTATGTAGAATTGCAGAAGGATTTCATCTCAATATTTTAAGAAAACCTCCCAGTTTGGGCTTGGTGAGCCAATAAAAAAAAATTTTTTTTAATGCTATCAGGTCATTGTTCTCATTTTAAATGATTGCTCATTAATTTTTAATTTAAAGAAATGGACTTCATTATTTAGAACAGTTTAAGCTTAATGGAGAAAATAAGATGGAACAGAGAGTTCCCATATACCCTGAATCCAGTTTCTCCTATTACCATCACTTAATAGTAAACACTTGTTATATTTAATGAACTAATATTGATACATTATTAACTAATGTCCACAATTTATTCAGATTTAGTTGGCTTTTACCTAATGCCCTTTTCCCATTCTAGGATCTCATCCAGGGCACCACGTTACAATTAGTTGTCATGTCTCTTTAGGCATCTCTTGGCTGAGAGAGTTTCTGAGACATTAGTTTTGATGATCTTGACAGTGTTGAGGTATACTAGTGATTTTGTAAGAGGTAAGAGGATGCCTCTCCTTTGAGATTTGTCTGATGTTTTACTCATGATTAGACCTAGGTAATGCATTTTTGAGTAGAGGACCTCAGATATAAAGTGCCATTTTCATCATATCATATTAAGGGTATATACTATCAACATGATTTATGACTGCTGATGTTGACCTTGATCATCTGTCTGAGGTAGTATTTGTCAAGTTTCTCCACTGGAAAGTTACCCCTTCCTCCTAACCTTCTGTACTGTGCTCCTTCGAAGTCGCTATGCACAGCCCACACCTAAGTGGGGTGCTCATCTACTTAAAATAGTCTTATTCATTTCTCCCAGTCTCTCAAAGTAATCTCTCCTTGGTTAGCATGACTCGATGCAGTTTGTATTAATTTTTTCACCTCCACTTCCACTCTCCAAGGTATAACTACCATAGACTTTCAGAGCTTGGAGAACATGTAAAGTGGTGTACCTGGCCCTTTTAGGATGATGATCTGATATCTGATAGCCAGACGAAGCAGAAATATGTACATGTGTTGAAACAATTTCATATTTCCCCCAAACAAGGAAGTAGTCATCCTGGGATATGCAGAAATGTTTTTATTTTGAATAATATAAATGGGTGGCCTAGTGTTTTCAGTATCAAAATCCTAAATACTCCTCATCTTTTACAGAGGAGTTGGAAATGAGTTGTTCCAGTTTACAAATGTTGTGTCTCAACTCAAGGAAACAGTCTACTTGCTGCAGATAGGAATAGATATCTGTTATAAACACAGATTTCCCAACAAAACACAAAGGTTAACTGATTCTTTGATGAGGAGGAGGAGAAGGAAGAAAACAAAGATGCCAAAGGAGAAGAGAAGTTTGAGATGGAGGCAGTTCCACTGCTTCAGTGTTATATACACAAGCATTTTTTGGATGTTACAGTATTTACAAGAGAAAAGAAAAATAAACAGCCATAAAATAACCTCAAATGTAAGCACAACCATTCTCTTCCTAAACATTTCAAATTTTAATCACCTTTGTTTATGGATTAATGAAGATACTTTTTCTTTATACACTTCTATTTTATTTAAACTTTTTACATTACGTTTTTGTAAATTAAAAAAAAATTGAAACAATTAAAAATTATGTCAGAAAAAAACTATCTGATATTCAACTTACTTCAGTGGAAAGAAAACTGAAGTTAGCAGTGTGCATTTGACTCTGAACTGTTATTTGACTAGCAATCTGAGTAGCATTTTTTTAAACATACTATCATGGTCCCAGGTTACGTAAGTATATCTTGCCTATAGTTCACATTTGCTTAATTGTGAGTGGGGAGATTATTTCAATTTCCCCCCAGAAGAATCTGCCCCCAGATCTATATAAGAATCTAGTAGGCAAGATTTATTGGGTGAATTCATACCAGGGAAGAACTCTTCAATGGAAATACTCTAAAGGGTATTTTAGAGGAAATTTTTAACAAATGCTTTTGTTTGATTTACTTTATCCAATGTTCGGAAGAGGACATCAAATAGATACTCTAATGGTGAAGGTAGTGGGCAAAGGGCTTATATTTATAAACCTATGATTGAAGTACATGGCAGTGGTAATGGAAAAGCAATAATGTAGCACAATGTATGCAACCTTTTCAAGGAGAATCTCTTTCAAAAGTCAAAATAATTTCATGGGCATGAAACTAGTTGTATTTTACTATCCGTTCATTGACAAAATACTTACAAATTAAGGTATTAATCATATAACCACAGTACAGCTCCATATACATTTGAAAAACCAGTGGCATACATGTGTGGAAACATGTATCTGTTGAGTCTGTAGTTACTGTCTATTGCACATAGCCTTGTAATTACACCTAGGACCCCTAATCAGGAAAGTGTGCACTTCTTTTGCTCCCCTTGCCCGCCCCCCCCCCCCCGCCTTTTCATGCTTATCTCTAGGCTCCTGACCTAGGTCTTCTATTCTAGTAAAGGAACTATTCTACCTGGACTACCAGTCTGTATAGACCCATTCCCACCTCATATCTCCAGAGAAAGAAGTACAAAGGAACTCCATATGGGCCGGTAGGTTGACATAGATGGGGTTTTTCCAGAGTCCAAGCAACCATGGGTTACTTTCACCAATCCCTCATCTCCCACCCCTTTGGAAGGTCTGGAAGGTGTATCAACACTGAGAGCAGCAAGAGTAGGCAGCAAGGAGTATCTATGCCTCAGTGACTTGAATCTGTCCCTGTCCCACAGCATGGAGCTGGCTCAAATTAAAAAAAAATAAGGGTGTGAGCTCTGGGTTCAAACTCAATCCTGAAGTCTCCTGTGTGTCTATTGTGTCCTATTCTGGCTTCTAGATATGATGTATGCTCTCTTTATCCTCAGCAAAGGCCTTGCTTCTTGGTGGAGTCTGCCCCTTCACCCAACTCCTTGGTTCCCTGAGGCAATTCTGATTTTTCTGCCAGAGCTGGGCTGCCTCAGGAAGACCTGGAGAAAAACCCAGCACTTATTCCTCATGTATCCACCTGGATAGCTCATTCCCAGCCTGGAGTGTGAAACCTGGATTTATAGGGAAGACTTGGGTTTCCTCCATTTCCTTGTCCACTACCAGCAAAACAAAGCCAAAATGCAAATTTGTCCCACTCTTGACCGATACCCACAATGCAAAGTTGGAGACCCTATGGTTTAGATTTTAACCTTGATAAAGCTGCAAAATGCCCTGAAAAACAGAGGTCACTGGTTAAGCCTTATTAGTCCAGTGCCACTAAATAAGCTTATCGTATTCTTTTCTGGAGGTGGATTTCAACACTAAACCTTCCTCCTTCCACTTCTACCAACAGCCAGAAAAAGCAAAAATGAAAAACTAAAGGTTAGACATTAAAACACCGAAAATCTTTAATTTTATGGAAAAAAAAAGGTTAGATTAAGACTAAAATTAGGGTTTGTGTCTTACTGTCTTCCTTGCCTCATGATGTAGTTTTCTTTATGGAACAGATATAGGCAGATGACTGACAGATTTGCAATTAGTTCACACTGGAGGTTAACCAGAGGGGAAACAAGACTCCTGAGAGAGCCAGGATGGGGAAAGAGTCTGTCACTGAGGCAGTGAATTGTATTCTGGTCAATGGTAGGAAAACATATAGCGCTCACTATATTCTTAATGCTGTATTATGGTGAATTATATCCAAGAGATAGGTGCTGATAGTATGCCCCATCACATAATCACACTAGAGCTTCCATATACATTTGAAAAACCAGTGGCATACATGTGTGAAAACAGGTAAGGAAATCAAGGCTGGAAAGGAAATCAAGGCTGGAAAGATTAAATAACTTGCCTAACCTTCTCAATAAATGGCAGGGCCAAGCACTGAACCCAGGCAAGATGGTTCCAAAATAGGAACTTTAAAACAACACTAAGCTATGGACCAGAGAGGAGAGCCAAAAGCACAGTCTGGCTCTAGTTTAATCACTGCCTCTTGTTGTATTAATGTAGAGTAGGTCATTTCAGCTCTCTGGCCTCATTTCTATCAACTGCAAAAGGAAGAGACCAGAGTAGAGGACAAGGTTCTTTCACTGCTCCAACATTCAGTGATTATACATTGAACACAGGTGGCCATGAGAATTGACAGCCTATGCAATTAACAGAGGATAAATCTTGTCCCTCCCTCCACTCCCACACTCAGATATTTACCAGTCAAGAGTTTGTTTGTTTTTTGTTTTTTGTTTTTTGGTTTTTTGCCTTTCTTTCCTTATCCTCATTGTTAATTATACTCAATGGTGATGATAACAGAACTGATATGAGATGTGCTTCTGGAATCTGTCAAAGGACAGAAGAAAGGAGTGTTGGAGTCAGATGGTAACTTGCTTGAGATTTAGCAATGACATTGGCCAAGTAAGTTAATCTTCTCTAAGGCTCAAGCTTCCATATTTGCAGTGGTAAGAGTAGCTACTCAAAGGGTTTATATGGCAAGTCAACAAGATATGCAAATAACCAAGGCCAGCACCTGACACATAGTAAGTATTCATTAAGTTTTAGATTCAGTTATTTTTTTGTAACATTCTACTTTCCTAATTGGTAACATGCAGGATCCAGAGTTGTAATGCCACTAGGGATGCCATATTATCTGATAACAATTTCTCTTGCCCCAAACTTTTGTGCTCCCAAGGAAGCTCTTGATCTAGGTGAAAGGGAGTTACATCCCCTTTGGTAGACACCTCTTGAGGTTTTTGCCTAGCTTGTAACACTTTTTTCTTTTTTGGGAATGGCCCTGATGCACAGATGATTTCAGATGCAACTAACAGACAATATGATATATGAAGATGTGAATATAAAGAAAATTTACTGTCTATATATGTCTGTTAAGTCCATCTGCTCTAACAGAAAGTAAGCTTCAGATGAGGCTTATTCCAGTAGCTGAGTGATAGTCCTGAGTACATGGTGACTCAGGGCTCCCCAAATGAAAATATTTTCTTAAAGTTTAGGACCCAAACTGTTACTATATCATCTCTGCTGCATTCTGTTAATTAAAAAAAAAAAGGCACAGAAAACAAGAATCTACAGAAAATCACCAAATCACAAAGGAAGGGAGCAAGAAAAGAAAGAACAAAAGAAAAGAAAGGCATTATAAAACAGCTAGAAAACAATTACCAAAATGGCAATGAGTCCATACCCACTGATAATCAATTTAAATGTAAATGGACTAAATTCTTCAATCAAAAGACACAGAGTGGCTGAATGGATTAAAAACAAAAACAAAAACAAAAAAAACAAAAAACCCCAGACCCATTTATATGTTGCCTACAAGAGACCCAGTTTAGATGTAATAACACAGAAACTGAAAGATAAGGGATTGAAAAAGACATTCTATCCAAATGAGAACCAAAAGAAAGCTGGGGTAGCTACACTTATATCAGAAAAATAATATACATTAAGACAAAAACTGTAATAAGCGACAAAGGTTATTATATAATGATGAAGGGGTCACTCCAATAGGAGAATATAATGTTTATAAATATTTGTGCATCAAATGTAGGAGTGCCAAAATACATAACGCAAATATTAACAGACTGAAATGGAGAGATAGACAGCAATACAATAATAGTAAGGGACTTTCATACCTCACTTTTGTCAATAAATAGATCATCCAGATGGAAAATCAGTACAGAAACATTGACCTCAAATGACATGTTAGATTAGATGAATTTAACAGACATATATAGAACATTTCATCCCAAAAACACCAGAATATACATTAGTCTCAAGCGCACATGAAAAATTCTCCAGAACAGATCATATATTAGGCCACAAATAAGTCTCAATAAATTTAAGAAGATTGAAATCTTACCCAGCATCTTTTCTGAACACAATGGTGTGAAACTAGAAGTAAATAACAAAAGAAAACTGAAAAATTCACAAATATATGGAGATTAAACAACATGACATGGAACCAATGGGTCAAAGAAGAAATCAAAAGAGAAATCAAAAATATCTTGAGACGAATGAAAATAGAAATAAAGCATACTAAAACTTATGCGATGCAGTAAAAGCAGATCTAAGAGGGAACTTCCTAATGATAAACACTTACATTAAGAAACAAAGATTTAAATAAGCAACCCAACTTTATAACTCAAGGAACTAGAAAAAGAACACACTGAGCCCAAAGTTAATAGAATGAAAGAAATAACAAAGTGGAAATAAATGAAATAGAGACTAAAAAGACAGTAAAAGATCAACTAAACTAAGTTATTTTTTGGATAAGATAATCAAAATAGATAAACTTTTAGCCTGATTAGTCAAAAAAAAAGAGAGGACTCAAATAAAAAGAAATGGAAGAGGAGATATTACAAAGGAAACTGCAGTCATACGAAGGATCTGAGACTACTATGAACAAGTATATACCAAAATGTTGGACGACCTCGAATAAATGGATAAACCCCTAGAAACATACAACATGCCGAGACGGAATCATGAAGAAATAGAAAATTTGAAAAGACTGATTACTTATAAGGAGATTCAGTCAGTAATTTAAAATCTCCCAACAAACAAAAATTTTTAGGACCAGATGATTTCCCTAGTGAATTTTACCAAACATTTAAAGAAGCACTAATACCACTTCTCACACTCTTCAAAAAAAAAAAAAAATTGAAGAGGGAACACTTCCTAAATTATTTTACAAATCTAGCATTATGCTCATACCAAAACCAGACAAGGACACCACGAGAAAGGAATTTACAGGTCAACATCCCTGACAAACAGATGCAAAAATCTTCAACAAGATATTAGCAAACCAAATTTAACAATACATTAAAAAGTTCATACACCATGATGAAGTAAGATTTATTTCAGGGATGCAAGAATGGTTCAACATCTACAAAATAACCAATGTGATACTTCACATTAACAAAATGAAGTATAAAAGCCATGAGACCATCTCAACAGATGCAGAAAAATCATTTGGTAAAATTCAATATCCATATATGCTTAAGACCTTCAATGAAATTCAATATCCATGTATGCTTAAGATCTTCAACTGGGTATAAAAGGAACATACCTCAACATAATAAAGGCCATACAAGATAAGCCAGCAACCAACATCATTGTCAATAGTGAAAAGCTGAAAGCTTTTCTTCTAAGATCAGAAACAATACAAGGATGGCCAATCTCACCACTTTTCCAACATAGTACTGGAAGGCCTAGCCAGAACAATTAGACAAGAAAAGGCATCCAAATTGAAAACGAAGAAGTAAAACTGTCGCTATTTGCAGAAGACATGAAATTATGTATAGAAAACCCTAAAGATGCTACCAAAAAACTATTAGAATGAACAAATTCAGTAAAATTGCAAGATACAAAATCAATACACAATATAATAATGAATTATCAGAGAAATTAGAACAATTCCATTTACAATTGCATCGAAAAGAATAAAATATCTAGGAGTAAATTTAACCAAGGAGGTGAAAGACCTGTATATTGAAAACTATAAAATATTAATGAAAGAAATTGAAAAAGACACAAATAAATGGGAAGATATTTCATGGTCATGGAATAGATGAATTAATATTGTTAAATGTCTATATTACCCAAAGCAATTTACAGATTCCTTTCAATCCGTATCAAAATTCCAATGGTACTTTTCACAAAACAGAACAATCCTCCAATGTCTATGGAATCATAAAAGATCCTGAATAGTCAAAATAATCTTGAGAAAGAACAACAAACCTGAAGGCATCATGCCTCCTGATTTCAAATAATATTACAAAATGATTGTAATCAAAACAGTATGGTATTAACATAAAAACAAAGGTAACAGATTGAAGAGCCAGAAATAAATCTACGCATATATGGAGAACCAATTTACGACAAAGGAGCCAAGAAAATATAATGGGGAAAGGAACATCTCTTTAATAAATGGTGCCAGGAAAACTGGACAGCCACACGCAAAAGAATGAAACTGGACTATTATCTTACACCATACACTAAAATCAACTCAAAATGGGTTAAAGACAACCATAAAAACTGAAAGCACAAGCTCCTAGAAGAAAACATAAGTAGTAAGCTCCTTGACATAGATCTTGGTGATTTTTTTTTTTTTATTTGACACGAACAGCAAAAGCAACAAAAGCAAACAAGTGTGATTACATGAAAGTAAAATAGCTCCTGTACAGGAAAGTAAAAACATCGATAAAATATAATGGAAGAAAATATTTGCGAGTCATATATCTGATAAGGGGTTAATATCCAAAATGTATAAAGGATTTATACAACTCAATAGCAAAACATAACAACAACAACAAAACAATCTAATTTAAAAATGGGCAGAAGATCTGAATAGACATTTTTTTTTCCACCAAAGAAGCCAGCAGGTACAAGAAAAGGTGCTCAGCATAACTAACCATGTGAATAAAATTCAAAACCACACTGAGATATCACCTCACACCTGTTAGAACAGCAATTATCAAAAAGACAAAAAGTAATGTGTTGGTGAGGATGTGGAGAAAAAGTGATCCTGTGTACTATTAGTGGGACTCTAAACTGAGTGTTGTTTGCTAAAGGGGAGTGGGTGGGGACTTGGGGCATTGGTAAACATGGTCAAAACATTCAAACTTTTAGTTATAATATTAAGTTCTGAGGGTATTATGCATGGCTTGGTAACTATATTTAAAGCACTGTACTATATATTTAAAAGTTGCTAGGAGAGTAAATCTTGAAAGTTTCATCATTAGGAAACAATTGTAACTAAGTAGGCTGACTGATGTTAACTAAACATACTGTGATAATGATTATGCAATATTATATATATATATATCAAATCATTATGTTGTAAACCTTAAACTTATACAATGTTATATGTTGATTATATCTCAATAAAGCTGGAAAAACCAAAACAAACAAGGAAAAAGGAGTCACAACACCAGCCCAGATTCTATGTGGGCGTATACAAGGTCACCAGTACTAGAAGGTGTGGTTCATTGTGGGCCACCTTTGGAGACTGGCAACTGCAATTAGACAGTGTCCTAGCAATTTCTGTCTTTATTCCCCTGAATTAAACAGTCAGATTCTATTGCTTAACACCAAAATCTCTTTAATTAATATGTACCTGATCATCCCTAATATGAGTAAAATAAGCAAAAAATAAATTAATAAAAAATAAGTTAAGAGAAGTCAGTTACCCAAAATCAATTTTATAGTTCCTTATGTGTGCGTACATGCTTATCTCCAAAGACCTCAAAAATTTTTACAAAATCATATTTTCTATTTTTATTTTTTAAGACATCATATCATTTTATTTATAAATGAGCCTATATGCATTTCTAAGAGACTTTAAAAATCCACACTATTATCACACTTAAAAATTAATAATTCCTTAATATCATTTAATATCAGATGAGTATTTAGATTTCCCCAATTGTTGAATAAATGACTCTCAATTTTATATTTTTAAAACCTCTGATGGGTAAAAATAAGGTGTCTGAGAGGTTCAAGATAATATGACGCTCATAAATTAGTTAGATATTCAATAAAAATATTTCTTAAACATTACCTGTTGGTGAGGGGAGGGAGTTCCCAGAGGTGTCATGCTCCATGAACTTAAGGAAGAATGAAACAGACACTTACATAATTTTATCTGTTGTATTCCCACTCATACTTCCCAATCGGCTCAAACTTGACCTCTTCTCTTACCCTAATTCTATCCATTCTAGAAGGCAGTTATTTGTTCCCTTCTCTGGGTTCTCATAGCTCTCAGTAGCTATCTTCAATATATCATTTACTCTGGCAGACATAACTTTTTGTTATGTGCAGTAGGCAGAATTCTAAAATGACCTCCAATGATCCCTTGTTTAATTCCCTCCCACTGCATGTGAGCAGGATTTATAAATGTGAGGTTATATTACTCTCATGACTATGTAATAGTATATGTCAAAAGGGATGTTACAGTTGAGATTAACGTGCCAAATCAGTTGACCTTAAGCTAGTAAGATTACCCTGGGTAGGACAGACCACCTGATCAGGTCACCTTTGAAAAGAAATGAAGCTTTTCAAGAGAGACTTGAAGTGTGAGAGGAATTTGATGAAAGGGAGATAACTCAGTGCCTACTTGGAGATGAATTGGGTCATATGGTGAGAAATACAGGCAGCCTCTAAGATCTGAGAACAGTTCCTGGCAGACAGCAAGCAAGGAACTTCAGTCTTACAATCTCAATGAACTGAATTTGTCACAAACACATGAGCTTGGAGTAGGATCCAAGCTCCAGAGAAGAATGCAGTCCGCCCAACACCTTGATTTTAGCCTTGCTGAAACCCTTTGCAGAAAGCCCGCTTGTGCTGTACTCAGACTTTTCACCTATAGAAATGTGAGCTAATAAAAGGGTGTTATTTTAAGCTGCTAAATTTGTGATTTGTTGCATAACGACAGAAACTAATATATTATGCATCTGTCTTCTCCACTAAATTGTGATCTCTTGGAAGAAAGGGTTCATGTCTTAATTATCAATATAGGCCCATCTGAGCAAAGTGCTTGACCTGGAGCAGTGGTCTAACAAGTGATGAGTAAATTAATACATTAATAGTAAGTGCTGCATTTTTCAGTATTACATAGACAATTAGAGATAAGGATTCAATGTATTCAATCTAGTTCTGTAAGTGTTCTTTAAATGCCATGTGCTCAGCACCATGTCAAAGTTCCTCCAAGGTAACGTCTCTGATTTTCTTGGTCTCCCAGTATAGTTTTATTATCAAATATTGAGTTCTTATTTATTTTTAAATTTTTTAAATTTTTATATTTATACTTTTATTTTTTTAGGCAAGGCAACCCTTGGTTGACCTCACAGATTGCAAGGACCTTGTCAGCTTACAATCCCTTATTTTATTTTCTACGCCTACAGCACTTGGTCTTCCTAGGTGGTCTTCCATCCAAGTACTAACCAGGCCCAACCCTGCTTAGCTTCCAAGATCAAACGAAATATTGAGTTTTTAAACACTACTGATATGATGTAGGTGATCACAGTTATCATGGTATAAATAAGAGCTGATGGGGAAATGAAAATAAGAGGTAGAAAAAGTTCCAATATTTATTTTGTAGAATACCTCTATTATGCTGCTCTTATAGAAGAACTTCTGATTAATGCCACTCATGATTATAACTTTGGGCAATTCATTTAATCTGAACATCATTTACTAATAAAAAGATAGAATATATTATGTCTTTCCTAGCCATAAGATTCTATGTAATATACAACTGTCACGTGTTCTTCCCATCACCACTCATGATCTGTATGAGGTAGCCACACTGTGGCTTGCAGGCTCAGGTAGTGAAAAGGCCACAGCAACCCACAAATGGAACAAACACACTGCCTGAATTATTTTCTCCCTGTAGTTCATAAGGAACATTTCAGAATCCTCAAGAAGCAAAAAGAAAATGTTTATATTTTCAAAATAACCTCCCAATACCAGCGCCTAAATGTTTTAAAAAAGGGTAAACAGCATTTTTACTCTGAAAAAGTTCAGGCATCATAATATAACTGGAAGAATCCCAGCCTAAAAGGCTTGACATTTGACAATCTGGGCAGCAATACAGCATGCACTCAAAAGGAAAAGAAAATGACATGATGCTTAAACTATGCTTTAAAAGCCTTCTCCACACCCATCCATTTGGAGGAAGGGGGAGAGTATGAATGATGTAAAAATGAGTTTCTCAAGGGTGAATGAAGACATTAAAAGTGAGCAATATCCAGCAGCTTCCAGTTGGCCAGTTTGTTTTAACCCAGGAAAAATAAAAGGCATGGATAACTAATTTTTGGTCCCCTCTACAAATAAAAAAATATTCAGAAAAAGAGACTTCTTATTCATTCAGCAAATATTTATTGAGCCCCATGTGCTGGGTACTGTACTAAATGATAAAGATACAGCTACGAACTTGACTATGGAGCCTACAATTTTAAATATATTAAATAGGGGTCACTTTGGCCAGAAAATTCAGTTCCACAAGGGTCCAGTCTGAGCAAGCACTGAGTGCAGAGGTAGATTCTTTGTAAAGCTAATGAACTTTAAGCTTCATGGCTGCTTACTTTCATGGGCCCCTTCTAAGGTTCGGTGTGTCCTCCTCAGGGATTTGGGGTTCATTTGAATGCATAGAGCACTGCTCAGCCAAAGGGTCACCCTCTACTTCTAGGATCTGTGGGTGATGTCAGTGGGCTGCCAGTATAGTATCCCTTCTACTTTTACTGGCCCACAGTGATATCCTGTACCATGCGGTCTCCCCAAGTATCCAGAACCCAACTTTGGCACAGAGGAGAAGGTTGAATGGGATGCCACTCCACTTTCTGCTCATGGTCCTCCAGACTAAGGCTCTATTACAAGAATCTTGTGCCCTGATACTTCCCCCTCTTGCTAAGACCACTAATAGGCTGCTGGACCTGGCTAAGCAGGGCCAGCCACTGAGGCAAGGGCCAAACAGCCAGCTGGAAACCTTTCCAGTAGCATTAATGTTCTTGAGCCTCTAAGGGCTTTTGCTAGGAAAGGAGGCACCTCTAGAACAAAGAATTGTTTTAGCTGTAGAATGACCAATAAGTTCTGAAGCTGAAAGAACCTTGGAAACCATCAACAACAAAAACATATTTCTATCTACTCTGCCAGAAGACAAAATTATTTTTCTATTCTCTCTACACAGAATACTATTATGAAATTTTTGCCATGCAAAGAAGAGTCAAAGAGTATAAAGCCAAATAGTAATAATTGTTAGTTAATTCTATTGATGATAATGCTATTTTTTCTGGATACTTTTAAAAATTCTTACTTTGTTACTTTGTTTTTCACTTGAAATATACACTCTTGAACTTAATTACACTTTTTTTTTTTCAATTAAGAGAACTCCATATTTGATAAGCTTCAGGCTTTGTAACAATCTGGATCCTGACAGGGCACCTTTTCCTGAAGAAGGGGGCAGAAGAAAGAATATAGGAAATCACTAAAATCTTGAGAAACCAATTCCCACAGTTTGTTTTGTTTTGTTTTGTTTTGTTTTTATTCCATTAAATCCTCACCCTTTCATACTTGGTCTTGAATCTGTTAAAAAAGCTGAGGAGATTCAAATGCTGATAAGGAGTGTTCAAAAGTCTCTAAATACAAAAGACTTGCAAAAGACTTGCCTGACCTGACCACATAGAAAAAGCAAAAGCCCAACTCTGTCTTCCTCATTTGGAAAAAGACAAATTTGCCTGGATTGGTTTTTGGAAGAGAATTACTTTGGAAATGCAGAGTTCCAGAAATTGAAGAGCATATCATTTCTTTAGTACATTTCTTTTAAAATTAATTACGACAGAGGCTGCCACTATCGAATGTCTTCAACACATCGACTGCTACTTTTCATCTATTCAGGAGGGAATGGCAAGGCTGAGAGCCAAAGAACGGAAAAGAAAGTACTGCCCATTATGTTGCAACAAAACCAAAGGACCCTTGGTTTATCATTACATTCGGCACACCCTTTTGGCAGGGAGGGGTGACTGGGTGGTGGAAATAAAGGGCTGTAAATTTTACAAATGCAAGTCCTCTAAAGTAGGCCAATTGGTCAGCTGCAAACTTGGCAGCATCATGAAGCATGTGTGCTGGGGCAGTTTCAGAACACGATGTTCTGGTTCACTCTGAGAGCAAAGGAAAGTGGAAGAAGGGCTCGACCCAGGCCAGAGAGAGGGCTCAGCACAGACGTGCAAGAGGGCCAAGGGATGGAGGAAACACTAGGAATAAAGGCAACATAGTTAGACTGCTGACCACAAAACTGAGAGAAAAGAGAGGAGATGCAAAGAACAACAATAACAACAACAACACAAAAACATTAAAGCCCCTGAGAGAGATGCCATAGCTCTGATGTTCACTGAAACTAAATTCTGGAAAATTGGGAGCAGTTGTGTGATTGATGATTAAAAGTAATAACTGAATGTTTTATATAAGAGTACTGATGAAATGTTGCAAAAATGATTGGAACTAATACTGAGATTATAAACTTTGAAACAAAGATGAGTGGCATAGAGAAAGAATAAATACACACGTATACACACACGCAAAATTGTTTGAAATATCAACACTTTTAGATCCAAATTTAATAAGAACCTGCTAGGGCTTTTTCAAACCTAAATCTACATTTCATATTGTTTTAATAATTGCTCAGCTGCTAATGGATAAAATAATGCATAATGCATAAAAATAGCTTAAAATCTTTGACATATTTGAGTATGCAGCCTTCTCAGATGTTTCAAATGGCTTGTAAGAAAGTAAATTGAATAAAGTGCACAAATTATGAAATAGCATTAAAAGTTTAAGAAAAATTAAGAGCCAATATTAAATTATACTTTAATTCATAAAACATTTTGTGGAATGGTACTGACTGCCTGTAATCTTGAGATTTTTATTCAAGTGATTTTGAATTGTTCTATGGTGATATTCCATTACGCAGAATCATTTATAGCTGATAGTATACAATGAATAAATTTATGTATGTTTTTCTTCAAACATCAGGTAATGAAATAAGCTTGAAAGGACAGAGATCAAACTAGTGAAAACTGCTCAATTCCAAATGTATGCTCTCATTTAAAAATTTTAAGTTGAAAATAATTTCTTAAGGAATGTCCCTATACTTGATTTATTGCACAGTAGAAGTTCAAATAGACATACAAAAATGCTTTTTACTTAAAATCATCCCTTCCTCCTGCATGTAGGAAAAAAAAGACACCTTAATGTAAAAAACGAGAGACCATAGTGGCCCCAAAACTCAGCTGGTCTAAGGGAGTTTATAGTTTTCAGCTGAAATCTTTTAAGTGAGAATCCTCATTCTCAGCTGCTGGCTCCCTGTTTGCTCCCTGTGGCCTTTGACCCCACTTCCATGGAGACAGAGGTGAGAAAACATAAAAATAAGTTAAAGAGGAAACATTTTTTTTTGAGGCAGCATTTCCAAATCCCCAATCTTCCAATACTAATCACTGTCCTAGTTAAAACCAGCCACACATCAGTAACTGAAATTTTCTCAGTTCTTCAAGGGTATATGGCTGAAAATAAGGTATTTGATTGTAAAGGCACATTTGCATAAATAAAAGATACCTATGTTGTTTGGCATTGTTTAACTAAAACTCAGAATTGAAGCTCAAAATGAATGTAAAATGGCTACTGACATTTAATAACGGAGAGAGAATCCTACCATCTTTCAGGGTCTGGTTTTTGTCAATGCTCTGTGTCAGAACCTGCAGACTTAAGTGAGGGGAGAGGGAAAGGCGGCTGGTGTTTCCCCAAATATCAGGAAGCTGAGATCTTCATCAAGAGAACTTAAAAAAAAAAAAAAAAGTGATGGTTTTCCTCATATGTAGCAGATAATCAACTTCCTTGCTGTAGAGGCTTTTGTTCCTGACCACTTAACTAAGCTAAAAGAAATAAATAGGACCCTATAATAACTACTGCTATGACCACAGTTCTATAGCTGGCTACCAGCAGCCATTTACTGAGTTATTTCTCTCATGTAATGAGAAAATAACTTATTAGGAAAAATTTTAAACATACACAAAAAATGAGAGAATAGTTTGATGAGCCTTATGTGCCCACCCCTCAATTCTTGTTTTATCCATGGCCCCACCCATTCATTGCTGTCTATTATTTGGAAACAAATCTCAGATATTTTTATTTGTGAATATTATACTATGTATTTTTAAACACATTATTACGTCTAAAAAATAAACAATAACTTTCTAATTTCAACAAATACAATGACAGGAACTGAGGACAACAGAAGTTTAAAAATCCTACATGATATCTCAAAGAAGACAAATAGGAGAGTCCACTTCTAGGTTCAGGTAGAGACGAACACAAAGCCCACGTTTAGATAAGTAACTTTATCAAGGTCACAAAGGCTTATGATGATAAAAATAATGATAGCTAACTTGTTTTGTGTACTTACTATGTGTCAAACTTTGCTCTACTTGTCTTATCTCATTAAATTCTCATAATGACCCAAGGAGGTAGGTATCAGTCATTTCCCCCATTTTACAGATGGGGCAGTGAAGGTACAGAGGGGTTATACAACAGGTAATAAGTGCTACATCCAGTTACAGGATACATTCACTCACTGACTTTTCTTTTTATCTATCTTCACATCTATCAATCTCTTCTATACATCTATTTATTTGAATAGATAACATTCCATCCTGCCCATACACATTGAGAAACAAACCCAGATCTGATTTTCTAAGTCTCTAAATTTTAACTTCCATGTAAATATTTAATGTTGACTTGGAACTTCTTCCATGTTCTCCTCATTCATAATTTGAGCCTGCCTAAGCACTGTTTAAAATCAATTTATTCTGCTATCACTGCCTTAGGCAATGACCCAAAACCTACTTCAAAAGCAAAACACATTGGATTGTGTTGCCTGAGATCCTAGCAAAGTTTCATTTAAAAATAATTCAAAGTTATAATTAACCAGGCTTTAGATGTTCTTTAATGTATTCCTTTCTTTTTGTAGTCACAATTTAAAAATGTTCTTAAAGAGGATATACGATGGCTTTCAGTAAAATACTATCAATTAAAGTAAAAATACAAACAAAAAATAAAGATGGCAAAATATTTTAAAATGTCTCTTTTCAGAATTTCTAACCACAAAGATTTGAGGCCAGAATTGTCAATATCTGTACAGCTTTAAGAGATCCCAAATCACTATTGCCCCCAGATGCCTGGCAGAAGCAAACACAAATCCTCTTTAAACCCAGGCCTCAAATGAATTCCTATGTGTTAAGTTCCAAGGATCAGCAGACATCATCACACTCTAAATCCCCTTCCCCCAGTAATTATAACAGGGAGAAACAAGCCACCCTAATTGAGTCAGCTTAACTACAACTATAGAAACAGAACCACAAAGATAGGAGATATTGGAATTACCAGATAGAAAGTTAAAGAAAAATAGAAGGATTTGAAAAAGAATCAAAATATTAAAGAGAGGTTCAAAGATATCAAGCATGGGGTCTGACTATTATCCTACTATCTTTTCTAGTCTGACTTCTAGAAAAGATAATAGGAAAATGTAGCAGATTTTAAGTTAACATGAAAACTATAGAATTATATTGGTGTCCCTATGAAAAGACCAAACCTTAGATTCAGACATCTCAACAAATCCCAGGCAAGTTAAATGTAAATCTACATTTAGACACATTGTAGAGAAACTGCAGAAGTAAAACAAAAAAGAATATCAGTTTGAGAGAAGTACAGGTTTACTACAAAAGAACAATTAGCTGACTTCTTAACAGCATCATGAAATGTGATGACGTCTGAATACTATTTTTAAACTGCTGAATATGAAATAACTGTCACAATAGAATTGTTTACCCAATAAAGCTATCATTTAAAGATAGAATGAAATGAAGAACTTTTCATGCAAAAACAGATAATTTACTGCCACCATATCTTCACTAAAAAAGCCTACATGACAGATTTCATGAAAAGGATCTTATAAAACTTGAATTACAAGGAAAAAGAATAAGCATTAAAAATAGTAATATGCTGATATCTAAAAAGTAATATCTAATTTATGGAGTTAAGAAATAGATTTAAAAATTAAAATCTTCAATTAAAAAAACATGCCATTTAACATTAAAACATCATAAGCTTCTTATACTGTTCAGAGTAGAAATGCTGATTAAATTTATACTTTAAAAATTAAATATGGATATTTAATTTATTTCTAGAAAAAACACTAAAACATAAATAAGCAGAAGAAAATGGAATGAGGAAAAATTAAATATCAAAGCAACAAAGCAAAAAAACAGAAAATGCAAAACAAAATGGGAAAATCAGAGCAAACAGAATCTGAAAATAAGATCATACAAATGAATTAAAATAGATTAGTAATCAGTGTAAGTAGACTAAACTCAATTTATAAGACTTGACTGATTTTTTTTTCAAAAAAGGTAATATGCTGTTTTACAAGGGTCACATTCAACCAAAACTTAAAAGTCAAAGGACGGAAAACTAGACAACACACAGCAAAACGAGTTATTGTTCTAATATCAGACAAAATAGACTTTAAGGCTGAAAGCATTACCAGAAGTAAAGTGAATCGGTATATTTTTACAAAGTTTCAATTCATCCAGAAGATATAGCAACTTTAGTCCATATATCTCTATAATGTAGCTTAAAAATACATAAAGTAAATATGGACAAAATTACAAGGAAAACTGAAAAACCCATTATCACATTAAATCTGTTGTTCTTCACCTTGACTGTGCACCGGAATCACCTGGAAGGCTTGTTAAAACACAGATTCCTGGGCCCACCGCTAGAGTTTATGATTCAATTGTTCTGGGGTGAGGCCCAAGAATGTGCCTTTCTAGCAAGTTCCCAAGTGGTGCTAGTGCTATTGGTCCAAGGACTACACAGTTAGAACTGCTGACCTAAAGAAGTCTTGCGTGTATACACCAAGAGACATGAATACTAAAGTGGCATTGAAAAATATTCACTACTGTTATGCAAATTAACAACAGAAAATAAAAATAACTCATAGTATATTCAGACAACTGAACATTGTATAGTGATGACAAAGAATGAGCTACAGCTACATGCAGCAATATAGCTAATTCTCAAAAAAAGTTGTTTGAATAAAAGAAAATCTAAGAAAAATACATAAAGTAGGATTTCATTTATGTAAATTTCAGGCAAAACAAATTAAGACATTATGTAGGAATACATCTAGTTGTGATAAAAACATAAAGAAAAGCAAGAAAATGAATAGCCTAATAATAGAGATATGAATTTCCTATGTGCAGAAGGGAGATGCAGTCATGGAGAATAATGTTCTCTTCCTTAAACTGGCAGGTGAGTTATTGGATGCTTATTTTATCCTAAGTTGTACAGACACAATACGCACACCTTTTGTATCTGAGGTATATTTTGCAATAAAAGGCAATGTGACCAGCTAGTATATGAGAAGGAGAACATCACTTTCAACTGGAGTGGTCAAGAGTAGATTCCACAAGGAATTGGGATTTGAGTGATTACTGGAAGTTTGATAGGCAAAGACTTGGAGGGTGGGAGGTATTTTAACCTTGAAAGAACCACATAATCAAGTGATAAGAAATAGATAAGTCTGGCCAGCGAGAATTGTTTATGTGAGGTATAGTGAGCAGAGCAGGTTGGAAAAGAAGTTAGAATAAATGATTAATTTCATATAGAAAGTCAGAATTTTGAGGGACTAGGACATACTACAGATATATTTGGATGGGAGGTGGTCAGGGAAAGTCAGAGATGCAGCTGGTCGTCGTCTCTACATGAAATAAAATTCAAAGAGTATGGTTTACCAGAGACTCAGGCAAAAGTCCAGTTATCCAGTCAGATGCATCTATATAGAAAGTGAACATCTTTGACTTATTAACTTTCATTTTTCAGCAATATAATTTGAGGTAATGTATGTATGTAGCTTTAAGTTGATAGCTCTATAAGGTTTATAATGAAAAAATAAGTTACTACCCATTCCTGAGTTCTACTACCTTAGAAGAACTACTTTCAACTTTCTTTAAGCTCTTTCTCTGGTTTTAATTTTTTTTGAAATAACATACCTAAAATGCTTCTTCTTGATTTAGACATGACTTTCCTTACTAGGATTTGGCTCTTTCATAACTACCACCCGAAGACTCTGGCACACACAAACACTTTCACACCTTTATCCTCTCTACATAAATCTTTCACAATTTTTGGCTAAATCAATGTAGTGTTTCAATTATGCCATGCACACACTAGTTTCAGCTGAGCCATGTGGCACACTGTGAACATTTTTTTTTCTTGTATAGTAGCTAATTGCCTTTTTTATATTTGAATAGTTTTCTATTTATCTGTCAACAATTTATACCCAAATTCTCCATTCAGATCTCTGGAATTTCTCTCAACATGGTCAAATTCAAGAATAATTTCTATATTCCATTTTTCCCCCTTGGAGACATCCTTCCTAGACTATCCCATCTTCATGTTTAAATTCAGCTTACTAAAAAATTGTATCCCAGGACTTTATTCAATAACATCCTAAAAATTCTTGTCTCTTCTTTCCTCAGTTGAATACCATCTTCTTTTTTCTCCTGCATACATAGGGTAGGGCTTGTCAAATGGTAGACCTGTCTGTACACAAGGCCCATCTAGTTCTTTGGGGAACTCTAAATGTCAGTTATCTTTAAGTCTTCCCACTTGGGCTTATCAGCTTTCTCAGACAGAATTCTTCTATTGCGTGATAGTTTCAATACAGAGCCTTACTTTTGCCTTCAAATATTCCAGGGGTCTTAAAAATTAGTTCTCTCTTGTCCAGACTATAAAACTATCAAGATTATAAAGGGTATATCAATTAAATTTTAGAATCAACAAATACTTATTGTATGCCTAATCTGAGTAAAGCATTGTTGTAAATGGAGTGAATGCATTATTCTTTACCAAATTCCTTGGAACTGGAAACGTACTCTTTAAGGGAAGAAAGAAATAGAAAACTGTGCTGACACAGGAGGTCTTGAAAATAATTACTTCAAGAGTGTAGACTAAATGTGGAAATAATTTCAAAAAAGGCATAGGTAAGTTCACAAATGTCAGCTCTACCAAGAGAAACTAAAATGTTTTAGAAACATTTCTAACATCTAAGACTCTCATCAAGGAAAACAATATTTCTCATAATTTTGGTGGTAGTGGGAGGTATGTTCCTTGAATGTCATGCGGAGTTCTTGGATCTCCTTAGTTCTAGTTTGATGAAATGTATCTGCTATCGTGTAGGCCTATCAGGAGATATTTTCTGTGTTATTCAAATTCACTGTAGAGTAGAACGGTCTTCATGATCCAGTAGTTCTCAAAGTCAGCCAATGACAATTCATGCTGGTGCTTTAGCGTGGACCAAGAGAGTGGCATCAAACTGTGCTAACAGACATTGAATTCTTAACAACCAGGTACTTGCAGTGGCCAAAAAAAAATGTCAGGTTCACTTAAGAATGTCTTTGATAAAACAAAAATGATTAATCTTATTAAACCTCAAGTATTAAGTAACTTTAAAAAATAGTTTGTATGACAAAATGGGAAGAGCACATAAAACACTTCTGTTGCATTCTGAATTAGGACAGTTGCCTTGAGGAAAGGTGCACATGTAGTTGTATGGGTTGCAAGCTACATGAGACATTTTTTGCAGAACACAGTTTTTTATCTACAAGAACGACAGACGAATTATGATTGTTATACTTAAGCATTTGTCAGACATTTTTTTTCAAAAATTAATAAAGTGAATCTTTCGCTTCAAGAAAAATTACTGGTACTATTAGTTACCAATGACAAAATTCAAACTTTAAAAGAAATTAGAACTTTGGAAAACTCATATCTACCACTGTGAACTGACGACATTCTAACACTTAAAGACATTGCCTTTGAGATTGGTGGTGATATTAATAATTGTAATTTTTTATGTTAAAATAAAACCGATAATA
Source organism: Eonycteris spelaea (assembly GCA_003508835.1). NCBI lineage: Eukaryota > Metazoa > Chordata > Mammalia > Chiroptera > Pteropodidae > Eonycteris > Eonycteris spelaea. The sequence continues at coordinate 14,349,020 of PUFA01000011.1, read as the reverse complement.
AATGTGTCAAATTTTTGGAAGAACCACATAATTTGGTGAAACAATATTTTCCAAATGACCAATGCATGGGTAAAACATCCATTCAAAATAAGAAGTAGAGAAAATAATGTTAACCTGACAAAATAACCTTTGAGAAAAACTACTGGTGAGTTTGGGGAAGTAGTAAAGAAAAATATCCATAACTACTTGAAAAAGCTATTAAAATATTCCTCCATTTTCCAACTATATGTTTATGTGGAATTTTCTTTATATACTCAACCAAAACATAATATATTAACAGGATGAAAGAAGAAGATATGAGAATCCAGCTGTCTTCTATTAAGCTGAACATTAAAGATATTTACGACAATGTAATAATGCTAGTCTTCTAATTTTCAGGGGAAAAATATAGTTAAATTTTTATAAAATATACTATTTATATGGACCTGTAATGGATTTATTATTGTTTTTAAATGAATAAATATCAAATTTTTTCTCATGCAGTAAATCTAGATAAATTATGCCTAACAAACAAAAGCTCTTTGAGGTTCTCAATTATTTTTAAGAGTGTTAAGGGGTCTTGAGACCCAAAATATGAGAATTAAACAAACTTTAATTGGCCTTTCCTAGTTCAGTCTTAATTGGGTCATGCATTTGAATAGACTGAGAAGTTTGGAAGCAATGGCTATCAATTTTAAAAAACTTGGCATGACAATGACTCCCAGCTGGGGGTGATATTTATCATCATCCTCTCCAGGGACACCTGAAATGTCTGTAGACATTGTTGGTTGTCACACTGGGAGGGTGGAGGTGGGGGATAGAGGAACTATTGGCATCCAGTGTGTAGAGGCTAGAGAGGATAGTACACATCTCACAATGAGTAGGACAGTGCCGACAACAAAGAATTATCCAGCAGAAAAAGTAGAGTACTGAGAAACGCTTAAGTATAGTAGATTCATATAAAAATTGCCTGTCAAAACAAAACAGTGAAGCTAAATTACTTAAGTGTATGAATTTAAAACACTACATTTTTCTATCAAGACACACACAGATCAGTATAGGATAGTAGATTTAATTTATGTCGCTGTTTTTGGATTTACTAGTGACCAGTCTGTCATCTTCTGAAGACTAGAACGAATGTTTGTGCTCTGGTCTATTATTAAAACTCTAACAAGTTCTTAGAAGTTCATTTTATCTCATATTCAACATATAACTCAGGTCTGGTAATGTATATCTGTATCTGCATTTCTGAATATGTAGCAAATGTGAGCCCTGTGGGCCTGAATGTCAATTAAAAAGACAGTAATTAATATCTTGTGCTCTGAGGCAAGGCAACATCCAAAGGTTTCCCATACCAGACTCAAAGAATTAGCAAGTCATCACATAAACTGACTCTCAAAACAGAATAGTACTTACTAAGGGAGCTAGTCAATAATTGTTGGCCAACTAAAGACATCATTTTGGTAGAAAGGAATTATAAACTAGAATCTCACAGTCTGTAGAATCATCCTGTCAGCCAACTAGTCATACCTACTGTTGTGGGTTGGACTGTGTGCTCTCCTGCAACCCTGAACCCTCTGTGCCTGTGAATGTCACCTTGTTTGGAAAGAGGGCCTTTGCAGATGTGATAGAGTTAAGATGATGTAGTATTGGATTAGGATGGGCCCAAAACTAAATGACTGATTTTCATATAAGGAAATTTGAAGAGATGCACAGAGGGAAGTCTATATTAAGGCAGAAGCAGAGAGACAGGAGTGATACAGCTACCAGCCAAGGAGCACTAAGGATTTCTGGCAACAAACAGAAACTAGGAAGAGGCAACAAATAATTCTTCCCTAGGCTTCAGAGGGAGCACAACCCATTAACACGTTGGTTTCCGACTTCTAGACTGTAAGACACTGTTCCTGTTGTTTTAAGCCCCCCGTTTGTAGTACTTTGTTACAGCAGCCTAAGGAAACGAATACACCTACCAATCTATTCTAGTCTCTTCTTTAAACTTCTTATAGATTGATTTCTGGCCTTGTCCTGAGAAGGCTCAGTGGTGGGGCACTCATCACCTAGTAGAACAAGCAGGTTTCACTGCTGGATGGTCCTAAAAGCTAGAAAGTTCTCTACATAATGAGCAGACAGACTTTTCCACTTAGTTACCTGAATTGTTTTATTTTGATCAACCGTCAGTTTAAAATTCTGTCATATGTCATACATATCATGATACACTTTGGCAAATGGGTCGCTGAAAGTTCATCTTATCCAAAGGCAGAAACTAAGAACCCCAAAGGCTTAATTAAGTCCCTGTCTACTCTACGGAGTAGACAGTAGCACAAATGTGTGAAGCTGCCCACTGAGTTCACAGCAAGCTGTGGGCCCTGTGAATGAGAATGGGTGGCATCACCTCAAATAATTCTTATTTAGTTTTTTAAAAGTCTGCAGGGGGAATTAGGCCCTCAGGGTAGGGGCCCAGTTTACTTTAAAAGGATTAAGTGACCTTTTAATCTTCCATAGTTAGTGGCAGAAATGGGGTTAGAATCCTAAGCTCACTGTTGGAATACCCACTATTTAATCCATTATATACTATCCCTTGGAAAGGGAGATCTTAATAAGGTGTTAAATAATTGCTCACAAATTAGTTTACTTGTGTACCATTGAATGGCCTTCTTTCACAGCAATTGAAATTCCATTTATAATAAATTCACTCAGTATTCACGTGGGCAATGCATACATTTCAAAATGTTCAGCTGCAATTTGGATCTAATTAGTTGACACTTTGAGTACTGCCAAAAGTTTTTTTTTTTTTTTAAATTCAGGAGTGGATTGGCTGTTTCAACAACAAATCCTCAAAAACATCCGTAGAATAAAGTCAACTGACAAAAATATTTATGTTACAGTTTTCAGCTGTGACATAAGGGGACATTCCGTTTCATGTGCTTTGCATTTATTGCAAGAGCTTTGGCCGCAAAGATGCTCTGTGAGATGGGCTTTCCTCATTATCATCTTGTCCTTCCTTCCTGTTGGTTCGAATTTATAAAATGATTTAGATGGAAAATTTAACAGCCTAACTGGATACTTTGTTTTGCATCTCAACATCTCATTGTCCGTAGTTAAAAATTAAAAGCAAGGATGATAATCACATTGAAAATCACTTTTAACATTGAAGAATCATGACGACAAGAGCAGGCATTGGCTAATTATGATAAAGATGTTGAAGAAGGTAATAATGAAAACAATCACAGCCAACAATCGCAGTGGCTTAACGCACCAATCACTGTACCAGACGCGTATCTCATTTGGCCCTCTCAACAACCCTGTAAAGTACTTATGTGTCATCTCCATATTGAAGATGAGAAAACTGAGGCTTAGGGAGGTCAAATTACTTCCCCAAGGTCTCAGACCTAATAAGTTAGGAGGCCAGCATTTGAAACCAGCTCTAAGCTGCAAAGTCACAATGTAACATGGACTCAACTGTGTTTCCGGGATACCACATGGGGTATAAGGTAAAATTCACATCTACTATGTATAATAATATGTATATTCTATATCTTATAATGCTGTCATTCCAGTCAATGCCTCACTGATTTAGAGTAAAAACAAACAAACAAACAAAAAAACTAGCTTTCTTCGGGGAAGAACAATGACTCAACGTGAAAATCTGGCTCTCTATAGCCACAGAGGAAGGGGGTATCCAAGAGACTGTGGGTTTCTAGTAACTTAGACGTCTCCCTCCCTCCCTCCCCAATTTTTGTTCAATTTCATATTAGAGTATGGGGCTGATTTTGTCCAAATATGATTTTTTATTGTGATGTGCTTGTAAAAGGATACAGACCTATTTCTACAGTCTGATAACTTGATCCCCTCACCTATCCCATTCCAAAGGGATTTGGACTATAAAGGCCAGATCCCAAGGCAGTGTATTGCATAAGAGTTCTGGAATCAGGCTGTCTGGATTTAATTATCAGCATCATTACTCACTAGCTGTGTGAACTTGGAGAAGATTTTAAGTTTCTTTGTGTTTCAGTTTCATTCTCTTAAAACAGAGAACACTTATAACTCTTCAAAGAGTTGTTGGATAGATAAAACTAATTCATAGATGTAAATGGCATGGAATAGCATTTGACATATAGTAAGGTTTCATTAAGTATTAGCTATTGTCATCATTGTCATTGTCATCTCAGTCCCTTGTAGAAATCTAAGTGTTTGACCCTGCCCTAAACGGTGCTTTTCACTGTGGAAAACTAAAGTTTGAAGATCTTCACTGATATCCCCAAACTTCCTTAGGGAATTTTAATATGTATCAGGGCTTTTATTATTATTTACATTTGTAATCAATAGCAATAATTTTCAGAATAACATGAGCTAGAAAAGTTTTGGAAAATCTAATTTTTACAGAATTATCATTTTGAAAAGTAATCAATAAAGAAGCTTTTTAAAAGAAGTTATATATGGTTAGAAATAATGTAATAAAACATATATCACAGTGCCTGGCACATGACAGGCACTCAATAAATGTCATTATCACTACTGCTATGTAATATCTTCATATCTGTTTTGTGGTCCTTTAGTACTTTAAAACAGTGTAATTTTCTATTGTGGATTTTAAGTATTTATTACAACTTCTGAACACTGAAAATGTTGACTTTTTAAAGTACAGCAACCATAATTTCTTCTTCTCTGAACTTTCTGGCTAAAATTATTTTCTCTAAAGCAGAAATTAGAAAAAATTAACCTGGATGTGAAAGAATAAATCAATCAGAGCATGCACACACTTCACAACAGTATCCTGCCGAGAGCTGCTTATGCCCAGGCTTCGATTTCATGTTCGTCAATAGACCTTGTCTCAAATGTCATTGTGAACAGCGTTCTGTCAACCTCAGTCCAAAGTAAGGAGAGCACAAAGGGTTCAAGTTGCAGCCCTTTTTATGATGAGGAAAAGCAACTCTAGGAATAGGACCACTAGAATAAACTACCTGCCACGAAAACATTTCCTTTGCCTGAGCAAACATATTTAGTCTATGTTTTATTGGAAAATGATGTTTCAGTAGGGAATCTTTTTACTGTCACAACATATCATGCATTACTTTGATGTGCTCTATAATAAGTTTATTACTAATAGGTGTTCATTTTTTTTAAAAAAAGAAAAATCATAACAACCTACCACAAAAGCAAACTACTGTTAACATTAGAGCACACAGCCTTATAGATTCTCATTCTCTCTCCCCCTCTGTGTGTATAATTGTTTTTAATTAATATTGGGGGGATTTTGAAGGTTTTAATTTTGATTTAGTTAATTATCTAGCTTTTCCTTCACAACTTCTTCATTTGTGTCATATTTGATGTCCTTCCCCATGTCAAGACTGTAACACTGTTCAGATGTATTTTCATTTATTACTATTGTGATTTCATTTCTTTCATTCAAACTTTTTAACTATTTGAAATTGGTTTGGTTTAGGAGTGTGTAAGAGACCAAACTACTCCAAATGGCAGTCCTGTCGATAAACACAACTTATTAGATTGATTCCCTCCTATCGATTTGAGGTACACCTTTAGCATATACAGTTGATCCTTGAACAACATGGGCTTCAACTGTGTGCATCCACTTACAAGTGGATTTTTTTCAATAAATATAGTCAGACCTCTGTGTCCCAGGTTTTGCATCCACAGTCAAGAATTCGTGGATTTGGAGAGATGACTGGATATGGATTGATCTATGTTATTTTATATATGGAATCTGAGCTTCCGCAAATTTTGGTATCCATGGGTATCAAAATTCTGGAATCAATCCCCTGGACATACCAAGGGGTGACTTAATTTGGGGGGAGTCCAAAGTATACACAGATTTTTGATAGCACAGGGGTCAGTGCCCCAACCTCCTGTGCTTTTGAAAGGTTAACTAGAGTAAGTCCCTATATCGCCTAAGGTTTTCTTTCAGTACTTTTCATTCCATATTATTGATTCAGCTCTCTACTCCTGCATAGAACCACATATATTAACTATTATTTAGTATTATTAGCAAAATCTGACAATTTTATAAGTTCTACATTTTATCTTAAGTTTAATCATAGGCTTTCTACCTTTACCTTTTAAGAAATATTGATTTTCATAAGTGATATATTTACAGTGTATATATTTAAATGGCACAAATGGTATAAAAATGTAGAGAGTAAAAAGTAAGTCTCCTTCCATTTCCTTCTCTGCCAGCTACTTCCCTATCCTGGAGCCAACTGCTATTACATATCCTTCTAATACTATTCTATGCATCTCTAAAAGCATAGAAATAGGATGTTAAAGTGGCACTTTCAGCTAAGGCCCTCAGATGACAGAGGTTATATTGCCAGATACCAATCAACGTGAGTGCCATACCAAAATATAAATCTTCAATGGATATACTCAGAAACCAATTTCATGACCCTTAAACTTTATATACACACAGAGGATATACAATGGTGGGTTGTTAGTGAAAAAGGAAAGTGAGATAGATCTGTGATTAGGAAGATAATTTATTTGGAGACAGCAGTACAGTGCATTTCATTTCCCACCTACCTCAGGCCTAGAAGAATGTTCCACTAGACTACTTTGAGAGTTTGACCTGTGGCTTTGCAAAGGGACAGTCACGGAACAGTGAAAGTGTCTCACTCTTATCTGAGAGCCTGAGGCAACAGATGGCCACTACTGAAAGTGGAGCCACGTGGATGGGGTTTGCAAGCTCAGTTTGTCACGAGTGAGTGATTGTTATGTGCCAGATGTGGATCACACAGGAAAACAGAGGGGTTGAGTGGGAGAGAGGAAATGAAGAGAGGAGAGAGAGGGGGAGAGGGGAGAGAATTGTGTTTAGTGATGCACAATAGTTTGTCTAGATGGGCATGAGATCTCGGCAGTTAAAAAGCTGAAAACAGATGCACATTTCTCAGGAGGAAGAGTAGACAGTGCCTCTCATGACCACACATCACATGCATTCAAGGGAATGCAGGTGAGATATCTCCATTGGAGGAAGGAATGCCTTTGAAAAGCTGCAAAGTGTTTCCTGGTAGGGCAACCAATCATCCCGATTGATCTGTATTGAGGGAATTTCAGAGAGATGGACTTTCATTTTGAAACTGGGAAAGTCCCAGAAACCTGGGACAAGTTAGTCACCTTATTCCTGAGTTAAAAATACCAGTTTCAAACACCTGTCAAGACACAGAGAGTATAGACAGTATCTTAAGACAGTAGAGTCCAGCTCCTACTTTTATGTCCCCTTACTCTTATTATCTCACCCAGGTATGGTCAGAAACAATGAGTAATAAGTAGCTCAAGAGTTGAGCTAGAGAAAGCAAGGCTCATTTGGGAGGGGGTGCAACAGTAACTTTGAGTTGGCTTGGACTATGACATGGGACTTGTAATGAAGATTGAGTTGTGATCTAACGTGATCATAAAACTGTATAATTTACAATGGATCAGAAAAGCCATGGAACTGAATTTTCATCCAGGGTGGAAGACTTTCCCCACCGAATACATTTTAATGGGTCAGAGACACCAATTAAAGTTGTTTTGTGATCTCACTCATGAGACATGCTCTTTGAATACACTACCTTTATATTTATAGGTTTAAAAAAACTCCACAAAAGTATAGTGTGTTACACATTCCACTCTGCTTTACTTTCTTCATGTAATGATATATTTTGGAGTTTATCCATTATACTTTGGATAGAGCTGCCTCATTCTTTTTTAATATTACACGGTGTTCTATAGTTGGATGGTTCATGTGTTACCTAACTAGTTTCCTAACGGTGGCTACCTAGGTTGTTTCCAGTACTCTGCTATAACAATCAACCATTTTGCACATGTTTGAATAATCTAGAAGAGGAATGGCTGGGTTAAAAGATAGTCATTTAAAATTTTGCTGGTTACTAATGAAATGCCACCCAAAGAGGTTGCACTAATTCACATTCTACACAAAAAGATATGACAGAATGTTTCCTTCCCCTAGACACTCGCCAACATGTGTTATCTAGCCAATGTGATAGGTGGAGACGAGCATATAATTTAAATTTGCATTTCTCTTATGAATGAGATTGAACATCGCTTTATGTGTTGATGTCACTTATACTTTGTCTTTTAGTTAGAACTAGCTTTGCTTACTTTTCTATTGGGTATTTGAACTTTTAAAAATTGATTTTTAGAAACTACTTGTATATTAAGGAAATTAATCATTTTTCTTTTATGTGTTTTAAAATATTTTTACCCACTGAATTTTTCTATTCTTTTTTATGGTATATTTTATAAGTAAAACTTGGCTTTTGTATATTCTAATTTTTCAATTTTTAAAAAATGGTTTCTAGGGCTTTGTGTCATACTTAGGGAAGCACTTCAGACTCTGCAATTATAGAAACATTCTTCCATATTTTATTTTAAAATTTTTACATATAGATCTTTCATCTCTCACTTATTTTAATATAATATGTAAGGCAATGTTTCAAAAAAATTTCCATCTTGTCCCAATGCTATTATTCAAACAGCCTCGATTTCGCCCCACTAATTTGTGATGCCATTTTGTTTTTTATCACAGAGTAACTCCCTAAAAATCATCAGGCCCAGATTTGGTCTCATAGTTGAATTTTACCAAACTATTCTGGAATAGGTAACTCTCATGCTATTTCAACTGATTTGAAAAGAAAAAATAGTTTCAAACAAATAAATGAATGTTTGTAGGGAGCAACTCTTTGAGGTTCCCCATTTCTTCTCTGAAAATTGAACTGTTTTATTAGTATTTTTCTTCTGGCTTCAGTTCTGGAAAATACACATTTCATGTAGATTTCCAATTTTACTTGTCTAGAGTTAAGATTACCATTGTTTGTATTTCTTCTGTAGTTGTGATTATTTCCCTATTCTTTCTTCCTTAAATGTGTTTTTGCTTTATTTTGTTCTTGATGTGACTAGCTAATGGTCTCTCTCTTTTATTAGGTCCTTGTTCTTAGTTTATTGGTTTTATTTTTTGATTTCATCATTAATTTATGCTTTTACCTTTTTTTAACTCTTTTCTTGGGTTTCTTTTATAATTTACTTTCTAAATTTTTGCATTTAGTACTTAATTCTTTATTAATATAAATATGAAATTTCCTTTGAGCATTGCTTTAGCTATATTACATAGATTCTTTTGTGTAACATTTCATTATCAGCATTTCTTAGGCGTACTTCCAGTTTGATTTGATTTTTTGTTCTAAGAGTTGTCTGAGAAATTTTTTTTTAATTTTGGGATTTAGGTTTTATGTTGTTGTTCTCTAGTTTTTAATGTTAGAAGTTTCATTAATTTGTTATCGGGTAACTTTTAAAAAATGTTTAGATGGAGAAACTCCTTTATATTTCTCTGATGGCTGGGGAGAGGGAGGCGGGAGAGAGAAAGGAAAGGTGCGTGCATGTGTAGGAGCAGGGTAAGGTGGGGAAAGGGAGTCTCTATGAATTTCTTGTCCAGAATCACTTCCCTGAACCTCTTTCCACACCCCTTGAGAAAAACATGAAGAGGGAGGGGAGGTAGAAAGGGGATGACACATGAAAGGTGTTGTAGCTATGGTATATTTAGGGGTTAACCAGGTAAGGCTTTTGTGTGACAGGACCCAAACCTCCCAAGCGACAGGCTTAATACCATCTAGCTAATTACTAGGCTTTCATGTTGCCAAGCTGGGTATGAGGGCAGAGGCCTTGAGCTGAATTGCTCCATTGGAAGGAATTCATAGAGATGACGTGAGGAAAAAGAAAGAAAATAGAAGTAGTAGCTAGAAGCAAGAGAAACCCTTCAGTTTACTGATGGTTGCGATAAGAGTTCCACTCAAAGCCTTCAGAAAATCTATTTTTCATTGTTGTGGTGTGAGGTTGGATCTTTTGGGGGAACATGATTTTAAGTTGTATAAGAAGTAAAAGCAGAGGTTGTCAGAAGGAGGCTATTATTATTCCTGGCTATACTTCTAAGGTCTTGATACAAAAAATGTGTACCTCTACTATAAGGCATGAAGAAAGGACACTGAGAGGAGTGCTGTAAGACCCTGAATCTAGTTTTGGCTCTCTCACTTTCTGTGGGATCCAGAGGTCACTGACATCACTAGGTTTCAATTCTTCTGGAAAAAAAGAATGTAAAATAGCAGCTCATCCTCTATCTCTTTCTGGAATATTGCAAGAATTAAGAGCTCTGGATAAGGTCAATACACCTGAGTTTGTCTCTAACCCCTAATCCCTTTAAGAATTGGATTCCTCCACTGTAAAGTTATAATAAAATGTTGCCTGCTTCAAAGAGTTGAGGTGATGATTAAATGAGATGATAGAAAAGAGTTGTTTATCAGAGTACTGGACACAGAGTAAGCAGCTAACAACTGGTATCTTAAACAAAAAGACAGGCAAGTGAAGGAATGAGCAAAACTACAAGGAGTCCTAGTCCAGTTGAGCATGGCTTAGTTTTGTAGTTGTGGGAAGTTCATTTAACTACTCTTACCTTCAGCTTTCTCATTCAACTCTTAATTATACAGGTGTTCCAACAGACGTCACAATTCACAACACCTATGGTCCTTGGTTTCTCCACTGGCATAACAATGGGTCAACTAGCTGGTCTTTAACCTCTCTAACTTTTCATGAGATCATTATAGTTAGTACACCCTCAACATTTTGGGCTCAGTCATATATATATTCCCCTAATTATCTATGCTCCAGGCCAACAAAAACACTGCTCTTAAATGTAGTATAATATCCCCATTGCTCAGATAGTCAAACATAATCATGCTCATACACAGTTCACTCTTCTGTGAACTGTGTATGATGCCCTAAATGGACTCTTAGATAATCCTTAAAATCCACAGTCCTAAAAAAAAAAAAAAAAAAAAAAAAAAAGATAAAACATGCAAATATGTAAGGGTGGATTGTATTTAAAGTCATTATATGTCCTCTCTTGAATTAGGAAGTAAAGGTAAGGTGCAAACAAAGCTTTGATGCCAAACAAACCTGAATTTGAACGCTAGCTGACTGCACTTATCAGCTGTGTTACCTTGGGCTAGTTTCTTATTCTAAGCTTTAATTTCTTCATCTGTATCATGGGGCTAGTGATAGTCTAGCATACTGTTGAGAATGTTAAATGGGCTTGGCAGTGTTCTATGTATTCCTCCCTTCTGTCTTATGTGGGAGGTACAGATGACAAGATATGTCCATCCCAGTGGACCATGATGTTGGAACCGCAAGGTTTTGGTCTAATACTACGTCTGAATGGTAATACCATCTTTGATGCTACATTTATAGAAGTCTTTAAATTGGGGGAAAAATGTACTCCAGTGAATGAGGCCTCCAGGGGTTGGTTAGTCATTGCAGTGTTACTCAGCATTTTAAAATTCTGCGACCTGCCTTAAATTTCTAACTGTCTTGTGTACTCCACACGAAGGGAGAAGAGCTTTGAGGTTGTGTTGGAAGGATGTGTGTCTTGGGGAGAGGACTGGTAGGGTGATGCAGCTCTGAACTGGCCACATGAAGGAGATGGTGGGAGAGGACACTATAAACAGGAAAAATGAGAAGGTAAGAATAAAGAAAAGCAAATTGCTGATACATCGGAAAATAAATACTGTGATCTTTATCTTTCTGCTCTATCCAACTGGTAGTAGATATTCCAGCGAACAGTAGTCTCTCTCAGATACGGATGAGAAAGAGGTTCTTTTCAGATGTGGTGACATGGAAAAGAAAAGCAAAACTGAATAACTGAAAAACAGAATATTCAAGTGCCGATTAACCGAGCATCGGCTCTAAAAAGAATGAAAACATCTGCTGGCTTCTTTGAAGGAAAAAAAAAAAAAACAAAAACCAATCCCTTAGGGTTTTTCCTGCAACAAATCCTGTTCTCAATTTTCTGTTTGGGAGTGATCCAGGAAAAAAATGACCTCTCCCAGTCTAGTAATGAATTTCTATTCCCTTTTGAACTTTAAATATGTTAATTTAATCCCCAGATGGTCACCAAAAAATATGTATTGTCAAACCATAGTTCCTGACACACTGCTTCAGGGCTTGCCCCTACCCTGTTACTCTGATTTCTCTGGTTCTAAACATAGATCTCACCAAGGGGAAAGGTGGCTCAGCCCAGGCCTGTCTCTCCACTGTTTATAAGAATTTTGCCTTTTTGTCACGATGTCCCTTCGCTGAGCTGAAACATTCCTACCCCTCCAATTTCAGAGATTGGCTAAGAACAGTCAGTGGAATGGGATCAAAACCACACCACTTCTCATTTCTGGGTTGGACATCTCAGGCAGTCAGAACACATTATCCTATAATCTAGTAAATAACTCCCAACTGGGATTTTATTTTTTTTAAAAAAAATAATTCAAGTACCTATCCTAATTAAAAAAAAATACATGGTGTGTTAATCTTAAGGGCAAAAAAGTCTTGGACAAACCTGAGTATGCTTGAAGCACTTAAGGTGCTCAGATGAGTTTATGCTCCCAGTAATACTGACACTTGCTGCCTCTCAATGTCTAGTTGATCAGAAGTAGATTCTTTATAAGGTGGGAAGTCATCTTTCTAATCTGGGGCTCACTGGCATTTATTAAATACAGGACCCTGTACTGAAGGACATCCAGGAGCTATAGGAGATCTTGTTCCTGTCATTGAGTAACACCCCTTTTCCTCTGAGGCATCCAGACCTACTGTCTTGGACATCCTGAACCCTCCAACTTATACAAGTGACCCTAAGCTGCATGAACAGAAAGCATATGTGAACATTTGAGCATTCACATAACCATTTGTCAAAACTTATACAAATATCTAAAGATTTATTGAAACCTTTTGCAAACTATTAATTCAATAAGCCTACTGAACAACTGCTTTGTGTGCTAAGAACTGTAATAGGATGCACAGAAGATAAGCCACAGACCTCTTTTCAAGGAATAAATATATACAGGCCCATAATATGAGGAAGAAATTAAGATTGCTGAACTACATAATCCATGGCCACTTTTTATATCCAGTAATGACTTTTGGCCACTTTTTATATCCAGTGATGACTTTAATATTTAGTCCTTTCACTGGCCCTCTACCTATTTAATTTGTTTTCTCCTTTTTCTGCAAATACTAGAATTGGCTGATAACAAGAGAGCATACAAGAAAATAATGATACAATATTATTGGAAAAAAAGAAAGCATTGCCATCACCATAGATACTTTCAAATCCTGTTGGTACACTCAACAAAGAAGCCTCAAGATTCATGCATCTTTAACATTTCACATTCTTTTCATCTCAGGCCACTATTCCATTGACAAATAACCCACAGACATACCACCTGAAACTCTACCTCTTCCAATACCTTAAGTTCCAATTTCTCCATCATTGACTAACCTACATTTTCTGCTCTCTTCATCCCATACTCACATTATCCTCACTATTCAACCTCATCTCCCTTCTTTCAACACACCAGCTCTTAAATGTTCCTTCTTCTTCCCATTGATTATCCTCCTCATGGCTTTGCTTTTTTCCTTATTCTAACCTAGACCCAAAATGCAGCACTTTTACAACTGTCTTTCTGCTGCACTTGTCTCCCCAACCCCCAAACTTAGATTAACTCAATTATCTGTGGTCCCCTATTTTTACATCACTTGACCACCCATTGCTGCCCCTACATATTCAGGGTCTTCTACTCACCTGCTCTGTATGGGCCTCTGTGTCCTTTAAAAATTTCCCTTCTCAGATCTCTCTCTCATACCCAACAGGGGCCAGAATTTCACTACTCTCTTCAGGCTATCCTCCTCCTCTCTTCTGTCTCTTTACTTCATAGGAAAAGTTAAGGTCATTGTGTATACCTGCCCTCAAACCCAAGGACTCCTTTTAATGAAATATCTACTCCCTCACCCCACACCTCCCCACTTTCAACTGCAGTAGAAGAAGTGCCCCTCCCTGAACAAAGTTTATCCCTCTGTGTTGCTGAAGCAGCTTTTATAGGGTTATAATGTGAGGGGAAATGAGTTTCCATGCATCAGTGGGAATCTGTGCTTCTACAACTTCTCTTAGACTACTGCTTAGGGAACTATGTCCCAACATCTATTCTTATAATTGGATCCCTGCATCTAGGATCTCCTTCAAGGACTCATTATTGCTGAATCTGTGGGCAAATGGTAAGAAAATCTATAATGAGACACAAATGTGCTAAGTTCTTGAATATCTGATTTCATATTCTATTTTGGCTACTGCATTGCTCATGTACCCACAATTTATACTTTCTATTTAATTTTTTTTTTGTTTCCTGTTAGCCATTATCAAACCAGGACTTAAGAGAACAAGGTCCATATTTACCCACACACGGGACAATCAGTACCAATCAAGCCTGTCAACAGTAAGTTGATAGCAATGGGTGGAGAAAAGGTACTCATGGGTGTTAATAAAAATGGAACGTCAGAAGATCATCAACAAAAGAAAATTATCTCTATGTATAGAAAGCTGTTTACTCTAAATCAATTGATTTTAACAAGAGTAAATTATATTTATAGATGGGCCTGGTCAGGAGTTGTTCGGTATAATTGCAAAGTCTTCCCTAGAGGAATGGTCTTTGGGGAAACAGTGCTCCAAGTTGAACCAGTCTTTAGGTTAAGCCACTTCCAGCCCATTGTCAAGCCTGGCATTCAGCACTCTGAAGGGGATTACCCCATCCACCACATTCATAGAATCTGTACATAGAAATATTATCAAACTAAGTTAAACTTCTGAACCATGAGCGTTATATTCTGAGAGATGGATGTATTCCAAGCTCACTAATTCCATGCCACCAGGATTTGTGATGAATGCATAATTGTTCAGCAGTGAACCTATTTCCCTTGATACAGCTCTTCCTGTACATCTGCTGATATGGCTCTTTCTCAGCCAGAAAAATACCAAAACTTTGGGAAAAAGGAATTTAGTACCTGTCTTGGGTGTCTGCTAAATCCCCTGTGAGAAACTCTCACAGACAGAAGTTGTGTAGTATGTTTTAGGCTAAGGAGTCAGGCAATCCTGGGTTTGAATCAAACTTCGGATGAGGTACTTCCTTAAATCTTGGTTTCCTCATCGGTAAACTGGGAATAAAAACAATATCTACTTAAAGTGTGGTTTCAAGGGTTAGTTATAAAGCCCTTAGCTTTATAAATAACAAAAAGTGCTATCTATATTATTATTATTGTCATTACATCAAATACCCCATGCATTCCTAATTTTCAGAAGAATCTGTGCCATTGAGAAACATGATCAGAGGTCAGGCCTGAGAACATGACCTGAGAGAATAAAAGGAAACTGTAGCTACTGGTTGAATATACTGACTTGACGTTAACAGGCCTAGTCATTTTGGCCAAGACCTAACATGAGCAGCCAGTTCCTTGTGGTAGGAAAATCTGAGGGCTCCCTGGACCCGGTTACCCACAGAAGAGCTGGGCTCACAGAAGAGGCCACAGATGCAGATAGACTATAGCTGGGAAGAAGGGAGCAACCAAATGTTAACAACCAAATGTAAACCCTTAGGAAGAAAGGATATGGGATTAAACAAGGTATCTTCATTTGAATGACAAAGGCTGATTATGAATCAAAATATTCCCCTCCACCTAGTAAAGTACCATCATCCTGAATAATCTCGGATATATGTGCTAGCTCTGCCAATGGACAAATATCCGTATCTACAAACACAGCTATCAGTACGTGTAAACCTAACTATATCTATAAACACATCTGTAACTATAACCTATCATTTAGATCTAGAGTGATAGTCTAAATCTTGGTCTATATTTATAAGAAATACAAAGTTTATATACTGAAGTGTTTACACTGGTTATCTCTGAGTGTGTGGGGTTATCGATATTAAGAAATTTTATTTTATTGCTGTTTTTGGTATGTACTGTATTTGTAACAATAACAGAATATTAATTTTGAAAAGGACATTAAAGAGAAAGAAAAAATATTAAAGTTATCTCAGCCTTTGTCACTTCCCTTTGGCTCTCATGAAAAGGAGCACTGGGGAGGTGTGTCCCAAGGAAAATCCTGCAGTGAGGAGGGGTCAGAGTGGGATAGGCTCTAGAAAGGAGCTTTAAGGAAAATCACTTGAATATGCTTGTGGATTCCCTACTCAGCTTTATTTCAAGGTTATGTTCCATATAATCATTTTCTTTTTTCTAAAGTAAAACCAAGAGAATTTTGGTTTGACCTCTGTTCACCTCTCCACTCCTTCCACTGTAAAGTTCTGTGTTCATATAGTTTCCCTGAAATCAGAGAGTAGAATTGAGATCATGTCTCTTAGGAAGAGACTGGATACAGGCCACCTAAGAAAGAAACTTGTTTTCGTTTTTTGAAATGAATTTACCCACACAGGTAGTGAATTGTAAATCATGTGTCTCTTGGGTTTCCCAGGTTAATATTTTGGCAGGGATTTAACTCTAGAAGTCGTGGAAGACCTAGGTGGGAAAGAGGAGGAATAGGTGCAGATATGGAGAGAAAAAGGATTTTCATGTCTGTGTCGGCTGATGGGTGGTATAGGATCCTTGCTTTGAGAATGAAAAGATCTCAAGCTCATAATGGAGACAGGACTAACAAATGAAATGGGGTGTCGGGGGGGTGGGCCAGAAAGCCAAGGGTTTCACTGTGCTTCTTATCCTTGGGTCTTCATCTGAAAATAATCTTCGCATGACTTCAGCACAACCATCCCTCTCAAAAGCATGGCCTTTGCTTTCCAGGTCCATATATTTCACCCCAGTGGACAACTACATTTTGCTATCTCAATGGCATCTCAGACTCAAGAAAACTGAAACTGAATTCTTCATCTGTTGTACAGATCTGCTTACCCTCCCATGTTTGCTGTCTTGGGCACTGACATTACCATCCACCCAGTCATGAGAATCAATGAAGTCATTTTTTGACTCCTCCTTTCATTTTCCATGTCCAATAGTACACTCAAGCTTGCAAATTTCACTATAATTTTCTCCTCTCTCCATCCTTGCCTCCACTGTCTTGGTTCAGGCCCTCACCATTTTTTTTCCTGAACCATTTCTAGGAATAACCAATTTGAATTCAATTTGTTTCAATTCTATTCAAATCTTTTCAATCACATTTAAACTAAACATTATTGTACACCTATTAAGTAATCAGCAAAGTGCCAGATGCTGACTATATAAAGCTTATAAAATGGCTAATAGCTAATAATCATTTGTCTTTACTTTGTAGCAGATATATCCTTTATGTGTCTAATTTTATCTTCACCATACCCCAGTGAGGTAGATATTACTATTGTATTCATTTGACAGAGGAGTAAACCAAGAATTACATAGCTTAAACAAAATTGCTGAAAGACACATAGTAATTGTTGGTGCTGAGATATGGACTCAGGCTCTAATGGACTCTAATGCCAAAGACAGAGCTTTTACTCTCTAAGAAGGGACGTCTCTGGTTTTAGGAGTCATAGACTACTGGGAAAGATAATAATCAACTATATAAATATCAATTGTTACAATGTTCCTGAGGGAACATGAAGCAGATGTGAGGTCAGAGGACTCTTCTCAGAAGTGATTCTTGACCCTTCTGTGATGAATAGAGTTCACCAGTGCCCAGTATTTAACAACAGCTAACTCTTAAACAGCATTACTACATGGTAGGTGCTGTTCAAGTGCTTTGCCTATATTTACTAATTTTATTTTCATAATATTTGGTAGAAGGTATGGTATCCATTGTATGAAGGAGAAAACTGAGATTAGGAAGGTTAAGTGATAAGTTCAAATCACACAATAACAGAATGGCAGAGCTAGAATTCAAAACCAGATTTTTTTCTAGAATCAGTACTGTTAACCTATACTCTACTGCCTCTAGAGAAAGAGTGGGAGGGGTTCCAGGCAGAGAAAATAGCCCAAAGGCATAGCATCTGGTGTGGAGTGATTTAGGCAATGACAGGAGATGAGTCCTGTTATGGTCTGAATTGCATTCCCGTAAAAACTCACATGTCTTAATCCTCAGTACCTGAGAACATAATTGTATTTCCAGGTTGGGTTTTTAAAGAGGAGTTAAGTCAAAATGAGGTTATTAGAGTTCCAATGTGGATATCTTGGTAAGGAAAGATTAAGATGCAGAGAGAAGATGGCCATCTATAAGCCAAGGAAAGAAGCCTGGAACAGATTCTTCTCCCCAGGCTCTCAGAAGAAACCAACCCTGAGGATACCTTGATCTTAGACTTCTAGCCTCCAGACTGTGAGACAATAAACTGTTGTTTGAAGCCATCCTGGATGTGGTACTTCATTATGGCAGCCCTAAAAATATAAGCCCACAGGAGTAGGTAGGGCCAGTTCAAACTGGTCCTTGGTCTTAGAGGCATTATGAATGGACCAGTGGGTTTTCAGTGGCAGTGTCATATGCTTCACCTGCCATTTTGTATGTCTTACTCTGGAGGCAGTGTGAAGCATAAGACATGAGGCTTGGTGGAGTTCACCTGGAGGGCCAGGAAGAGGATAATGAAAACCTCATCCAAGTCAGGAATGGGATGGAGGAGATGGATGCAGAAATCACCAAGAGGGAGACAGCTACCCACTTCTCCCCATCCCCTGCTCCTGTCTCTCAAGTCATCTCAAATTCCCCATCAGTTCCCGAACATGCCATAAGCCCCCATCCATCCCCACCCTCCATGCCTGTATATCTTTATATATATCACCCTGAGCTGCCTTGCATTTAATGATCCTTCAAGACCCACTCAGGGAGCAACTTCTATGACAGTATCTCCAGTTCAATTTGACTTTTCTTCTTTGCTTCCACAGCATCACGTGCATATCACAATTACGATTCTTACTCTCCAGCTCTGTGATTATGTGTTCCATGCCTGTCTCTTTTGTTAAATGACAAGCTCCTTGAGAGAAGGTCTAGCACACTGACAATCAGAAGTGTTCAACAGATGTTGAATAAATGAAAACACAAAGCCTTTTAAACAGGTACCAAAAAATATCAAAAAACAAACAAACAAACAAAAAAACAACAGTAATTTAAAGGAAAAGTAGATTTTGGTCCTGCATGGTTTATAAGAAAGTATATCATAAATCAGGCATTTGAGAAGATATAGACTATAGAAATGTGACACATGTACTTGTCTGACCGATAGCCTTGTCCTTTTTTTCTGGGTATATAGGAATGCTGGGAAGATGTAATATGCTGACTGTTCTAGTGGGCTTTAGGAAAAACCACTTTGGAGATGGCACAGGAGCAGGGGTCCCCAACTGCCAGCCAAGGACCAGTACTGACCCACGGCCTGTTAGGAACTGGGCCACACAGTACAAGGTGAGCAGCAGGCGATCAAGCAATGCCTCATCTGTATTTGCAGCCACTCCCCAGTGCTAGTATCACTGCCTCAGCTCCACTTCAGATCATTGAGCTTTAGATTCTCATAGGAGCACTGGTCCCTGGTACCATAAAGGTTGGGGACCACTGGCACAGGGGATTCAACATGCTTAAGAAAGGGTGATAAATGGGTTGAATAATCCTAATGGCCAGTGGTCTCTAACAGTTCTAGCATAATTTGCTGTGTTGGCTTTGATTTTTAAACTCACATATAGTAAGGTACCTAAAATTGGCAAAATGATGGTTGCCTCAGTAGCCTTCAGATCCATCAGAATGTCTTGGTTATAGATCTCATTTTTAACTTAGAGGAAAGGAATTGAGCAATTTTCTTTAGTCAGAATTAAGATGTGATCACATTCACTTCTATATTGTCTCCTTAGGTAGAGAAAGTAAGTGGCTCAAATATGTTTGGTTTTCAAGGCATCTCTCTCCTGAATATTCTTCTCTGTAGTTTAATTTTCTTTGTGGGTTACATGAGCATTTTACTTTAGGTTTAATGGCATGAAACCTGGATTTTAAGTGGAAGAGTTGATTTTTAATTTTCGGCAGAACTTCTTGATAAAGCAGGCATCCTTACTGAAACCTTTGGATGTCAGATAGTGGAGGTGATGCTTACAGATGCCCTGTTTAGAAAGATGATGCTACTGACCTGTATTGGTTTCCTAGGGCTGCCATACCAAATTACCCACAAACACGGTGGTTAAAGCAGCAGAAAGTTATTCTTAGTGTTCTGGAGGCTAGAACCATAAATCAAGATGTCAGCAGGGCCACACTTTCCCCCAAGGACTCCGGGGAAATTCCATTCACTGTCTCTTCCAGCTTCTGGTGGCTTTGGTTGTTCTATGGCTTGCCCCTGCACAACTCCAATCTCTGCCTCCATCTTTGCCTGGTCTTCTCTCTATGCCTACCCTCTTATAAGGACACTTGTCATTGGATTTAGGGCCCATCTGGATAATCCAGAGTGATCTCACTTTCGGGTCTCTCACTTAATTGCATCTGCAAAACCCCTTTTTTTGAAATAAGGTCACATTCACAGGTTCTAAGGAATAGAATGTGGACATATCACTTTGGGGACCACATTTAACCCACTATATGATTCATGGTCAGAAAGGCCTGAAGGTAGCAAAGGAGCTTTCCCAGGAGTGGTGATGGGTTTATATTAATACCGCCTCAACCCTGAAAATAAAGTTAACAATTTGCACACCAATCAGCCTAACTCAGAGGTGAAAGCAGGGATTACAAACAAAAAGCCAGCTCTAGTCAAAAATGTGTCTGACTGCCTTCCACAATGCTTTAACATGTTGTAGTTAATTAAATATATGAAAAATTGGAATATTTTTACATAAAAGTCTGATGTTTTCTTGTAAAGTCAGATCTAACAATGTTGGGCCCATATTTCCTCTCAATAACAAGGCTGCAACCTGCCTCGCAGCTGCTCCTTTAGATGGGGCCTGAACTCTATTTGCCACAGCCCTCACCACTCCCTGTTGTTCACTGCAGTCCCACTTCACTCATTGGAATTATGTGCTTGGTTCCTGAATTTTTGAGTTGGCAACCTCTGGTCCACAGGCATGTTATTAAGCCAGCTAACCGCTCAGGCAGAAGTTCAAGTAATGACCCTGATTCACTCTAACCATGGAGCTAAACCCTGAAAAATTGTTGTCAAAAGTTTGTGCAGACAAGAATAATGAGCCATTTTAGATTTGCCCGGTGTAGCCATTGGCAGCCAAGACTCATAATTTAAAGATCTACGACTCTGTTACTATGACATAGATCCTACATTTTAATAGTCTAACTTCTTTCAGGCCCGGCCTTGTGTAAACACAATTTATAATCTTGAGTTTTGCAGGACCAACTTAACTCCAGAAGACATTGCTTATTGCTTTATGGGCCAAATATTTTATCTCTTTTAAATATGCTATAAATATTATACAACATGTTGAATATTTTTCTTCTTTTGGTAAGCGTATATCTACAGAGTTTAACTGAGTGAAATCTCCTAGCACTTCATTACTTAGAACCTTTTCTAAGGACACACAGGAAGACAAGTAAAAAGAAAATTCTCTTTTCAGCAGGAGTAGTTTTAACAGCTATCTACTTTTTCCTTTATATTCCAGTACAGATCATAAAGGGTTGGGAATCGTCTTGAAGCACTGAGATATATAGAGACCTTCACCATGCAAGACTAACCTATTATTTGCAATTAGCTGACAGTTGGCAATGAATAATTAAAGAAAGTGACCTAGCTAGTGTTCCTATTGAGGTATTTTCTCTGGGATTAACTGTTCTTGCACAAACTTCCCCATGCCATTCTCAATTTTAAAAACAACACAACTTCTGTCTGTAACAGGAAGATATATTTTCATGTGTCCTAATCTTTTGAATAAAATAAAAATTCCTTCTTATATTTTGTGTGTCTTTAAATACATTCCAATACTATAATTCAGAATTCTTTTTAAATTTTTCACACACACACACACACACTGGCTTTCTAATGGGTCAAAACTGTGATACTTGTCTTCATTAACAGTGAACACAAAATTGACTTGATTTATCAGAGACAATCTAGGTGAAATGACTTATTAAGTGGCAAATTGAACACACGGTTTACATAAAGTCATCACTTTTTAAAACTTTGACCAAGATAAATTCCACAGAAAACAGGAACATGAATAGTAAGACTGAATTTCAATCTACTAAAAAGGCACGTATTTTTGGTACCAATAAAGATAATTTCTTTTTAGTATATATAAGATACAGGAGATAATTACCTTAAGAATGATTAAATAACACCTTTCTTTAAATTTTTTAAATTTTTTATGCCTACAGTACCCTGTCTTCCTAGGTGGTTTTCCATCCAAGTACTAACAGGGCCCAACCCTGCTTAGCTTCCGAGATCAGATGAGATCAGGCATGTTCAGGGTGGCATGGGAGTAGACTAAATAGCATCTTTTCAAAGGGACATCTCACTGCATAGGTCATTAATGATGCAACAAGGAGCTTAGCTGCCCACTTAGATAATTCAACAGAGCAATTCTACTCATTTCATTGAAAACACTTTGGAAGAAATTATTCTAAGGACAGACATACTTTATACCTTTTATATAAAATATGAAAGAGTTAAAAGGAGAAGGTTGTCACTGATTCTCTGAAGACTACCTCCAGCAGAATTTTTGTGAATGCTTATTGAAGATCATGGAGACATGATTTAAACTGAGCAGCAGGCAGGATGAAGAAAGGAAATACGAATTAGCTAGACCTGCTAGCTGTAACCCTCCAGCCTTGACATCTGTCACTGGTTTTTGTGAATAATGAATTTCGTTCCTATAAATTACTTTGAAATAGTTGTAGTCAAAGAGTAATTAGTGATGATAAATAGCTATATCAGAGGATATTGCTGCTCAATCGATCTTCATTTTTCAAAGTGTTTCTTCTTTATAGAGAAAATAGATATGCCATTAACTGCTGGCAAGGCAAGGTTGACTAAGCAGAGGTTGATAATAAAATAATTTACAAAATGTGTATTTTATTACATATGGGTCATAAAGCTTTTAACTTTTTCATTCATTTTTGCTAGTAACAAAATAATCTTGAGTCATAAGCTCTGACATTTAAAAATTGTCCTCACAGAGTTTAATCTCAAAATAAGTTAGTTTTTAAAATGTCTTCATCAGTAATATTTTCAGTCTTTAAGCTACAATAACCACTATTATGGCCTCTATGGATATTACATGTATTTAACAATTGTCTAATGAGTACCTACTACTGTGGAGAGCTCAGGGAAGAGGAGGTGAAACTAATATGACACGATCTCAGCCTCAGATAGCTTGGGATCTAGGTATGGTGGTGAAACAGACCAAGGGGGAAACATTCAAAAAGCAATGTAAGAAACTGACTATGGAGCAGGATGACTGTCACAAACAGCTTATGTGAGGATAAGATGGGGTGGACAGAAATGTGAAATGTCATTATAATACACAGAAAGGGAGAAAGGAAGTAGGATGCAGGTCTAAGAAATTTAGCAATGAAATAGCTAGATTTGATGAAGAGCACGGTGGTTGACCATATGGACTCTGAAAAGCAGTCCACCTGGGAAGGTAATTAAACATCTCCAAACATCAGTTTCCTCACATATAAAATGGGAATAAAATATTCACTATTTCTCCGTGCCACCTTGGCAATTATTATATTCCTAAGTATATTTTCTGTAGTTTTAACAACAGTTCCAAAATGTCTTCAATTTCTAAAATAATTTAATTTACTTTATGATATTGTAAATAAGTGCCATACAAAATATAATTAGATATGTTGACATTTTCCCTAATTGTAGCATAAAAATGCCTGCTTGGACCCATTTATGCTTCTTGTCCCCATAAATGTTTATAAGTTGAACTCCTAGAAAAGCCCTCTCATGAATCATTACTACATGAAAAAATTAAAATTTGGGTGCATACTTGAATTGACAGTTACTGAGTTTGGCCTGGCCCCAGATTTGCAGATTGATAAATCAACAGCCTTTCAGCCCATCTGTGTGGTTTCATTTATTTTTCCTCTCTTCTCTTTGCTATCTCTTTCCTCTGAGATTTGAAGGCCCATGATGTGAGCAATTTTCCAAACTTATGACATCTTTCCAGCACAAATCACTGTCCCTAGAGACTAGCAACTAGCCTCAGTTGCTACATATGTAAAAGAATCCTATAACAACACCTTTCTAATGTGATAGGACATAGAGCAGTTTTGACTTTGGCACAGACAGCATGCTCAGGTAGGTAACTCCTTCTCTCATCCCTCCCTACTACTTGAGGGGTTTTGGCCAAGTGGGGAATTTTAGGTCTGGAGAGAGGAGGATGCTTGGAAACAATGAATATGGAATGCACTGGGGGCACCATGTTGAAGGGAAGGGCAGTTTTGTGGCCTTCACAGACCCCTCCCCACCTCTTTGAACTATTTCAGTCCCTTGTACAGGCATCTTCCCCCTACCCCATGGTACACAGTTGACCTATCGGCTCTTGACAGGATTCTGCCAAAATTACAACACGCATTGGCTGTCTTATCAGCTCAATTCAGGTGCCAGCAAACCTGCCAGATATGGCTTCCTTTCTTGTTTCCCAAAATTTCATGCTTATCAGACTCAATTGGGAAACTTGTAAAAATGCAGATTCTGTGGCTCCTTCCCTGATGTCTGTGGTAGAACCCAGGAATCTGGCTTTTTACACACCCCAGATGTTTCTTATGATGTGGCAATTTTGGAAAACACCGTGTTAGCCTTCCAAGGATCACCTTTGTATCCTGATATTGAGTTCTTGCAGTCGGAGGTGTGAATATATGTGTGTATTAGCTTTCCTGATGTCGAAACACAGCTCTGACCATAGTCAAAGTTCTCGAAGTGTTCTTGACAAAGGGTCTAATCCCTGATCTCATCCCTAGGCACTTAAACTATCTGCGATATGAATGAAGTTCTTTAGCCTTCACCTAAAAGAAGAAAAATTCCAAATTCCAGTTGCTCTCTTAAGCATCTAGACAATTTTGCATCAATAGTGAAAACTTTCTTGACACTGGCTGAGAACGAGGGATAATCAAATATTTGTTGAGGGACCGAGAATGAATAAATGCAGTAACTTTTTTTTAAAACATTACTATCTGCCTCACTTCTAAAGAGTCATAAAATAAGCATCTATTTTTAACCTAAAGTTTCATTGATACTTTAAGAAAAAAAAATGTATTATCCTTGTATATGTTCTAAGATTTCCATAATAAAAGATACAAGTATCTCAAAAACATTTTTTTGATAAATGTTTACTGTTTGGTGTCATTAGAGCTGTAAAGATCTATAGAATAAAGATGTTCCTTTGAGAACATTTATCAACTATCTGACCCTCATTTCTTCTGCATATGTTTAGGAAAAGGAGAAATATTCTCATCACTGAGGCAGTATTAAATAGGTAGTTGTCATGCCCAGGAATACATTTCTCTTTGCTAATAGCAACTTGGCTAAGCCATTCTGTAAGTTAACTCTCAGTATGCATTTAAAATAACATGAACCACAGATTATAAAAAATTTTTAAACTTAAAAATTTAGATATATTTACATAAAGTCTGTAGATTATAGTTATGTATCAATGACAACTGCTCAATTTTGACCACTGTACTGTGGTTATATAAGGTACTAATAACTAAGTGGTGTACGGAAATTCTTTATGCTACTTTTACAACTTTTGGCATACCTAAAACTACTTCAAAATAAAAAGTTAAAAATACTAAATAATTTAAAATTTAGATGCAATGTAATGAAAATTCATGTATTTACCCCCTAGATTTAATAAATGTCAACTTTCTTATTTATCTCACTTTTTAAGGCAAAATATTAAAGAAATGATCAAATCTGCTCTGTATCACTCTGTACTCCCACTAAACAATGAGTCGAGGTGCTCATTTCCCTTCTTCCTCTCTGGTACTGAATACTATTAGACTTTTTAGTTATTTCCAGCATGATGTAAAGAATGATATTTGTTTCAGTGTTCATCACATCAAAGACCAGCAAAGCTGAGCATACTTTTACAGGTTAATTGGCCATCCAGGTTTTCTGTTCTTTATATTGTTGTTTATACTCTTCGTAGATATTTTTTCTATTTCTTTTCCTTGATAATGTGGTAGCAGCTCTTTGTGTACTCTGGACATAAGCCTTTGAAATATGCATGCAAGTCTTTGCTCATTTTGTAGCTAGCTTTTGATATTTTCAAATTTAAAAGTCACAATTTTCCATCTTTTTCTTACTTCTGGGCTTTTTGTTTACATCACATAACAACGCTCCACATTCCCCAATATCATAAGACAGTTTCTGATATTCTGATATTTTTTTTCCCAGAGGTTTTGCTTTTAACATTTAGGTTTAATCCTTACAGAATTTATGTTAATGACTATTTTGAGGCTAGGATTTATTTTTATCTATCCACTTGTTCTAGCTTATTGAATGATTTATTCTTTTCCAACTGATTTTAAATGCCACATTTTATAAAAAGTTCTCCAATATGCTTGGACTTGTTTTCGAGTCTCTGCACTGTTCTTAGTTTGTCTATTACTGGGTCAACACTTCACTTTTACTGAACCATAAGTCTCACAATCTCATAGGTTGAGCCTTCCATTCCTTTTCATTCTCCTCTGAAATTTTGGTGTTCTTGACTCTAATCTTTTGTACATATTTTGCACTAGTTAACTAACAAAAATCATCTTGTTTCCTTTTTATTGGATTGAGTTTATAGTTAATTTTGACATCCTACCTTCCTATCGAAAAACGTGATAATTCTCCAATTACTGAGGCCTTCTTCTACATTCTTCAATAACATTTTAACTTTCTAAAGTATCCTATTTAGATTAAGTTAGATTTATCTGTGAATATCTTATAATTTTTTCACTTAAGTAAATAAATGTTTTTCTTTTCTATTTTCTAGGTGGTTATTGATACAGTATAGGAACACTATTAAATTCTGTGCAGTAATCTTATACCCAGGAACCATACTGAACTTTCTAATTAGAAATCCAGATTCCCAACTCTAACTCTTACTGGAAAATAAATATAAAATAAGTAAAAGTACTAGGGTTGAAGATCACAAGAGGATTTTTTGGGAGACAACACGGGATGTGTCATGAGTCTTTTCCACCAAATAGAGGGGAAGGGTGGGAACTTTCTCCATCTCACATGGAGATACGAAAGATTTAAAAAGCCTAGTCAAATGTGTCCTCTACAGTTTATAGTTCTATGTGAACTGTTGTTCCTGACTTCTGGTGAGAAATGTCTAAGAGATGGCTGGGTTAAGGAGAGGTGCCTGAACTGATGGTGTGGACCACTGGAGTTGGTCAGGGCAAATGATGCTGAGATGTTTCTCATGGATCAGATAGGGTTCACTGGGAGAGAGCACCTATGTGGGGTCATCATGAGACTTGTTCATGAGAACTGCCTCAGTGTGCGAAAGACCCCAACAGGAGGAAACTGTCAGATACCGAGAGAGTTAAGGAGCTAACAATCAGACTCTCCTTATTCACGAGAATAAGAGGAGGGAAATTGCTGATAATGGGGGAGGGGTAACACGAAAACCACAAAAGTGCCTTTGAGAGATAGCAGTAAACTCGGTAAACTGGGTAAACTCCTAGCTGGAGAAAAATCTGTCACATTATTGCTAGTTAGGTGAGACATTTCCTGCCATTTTAGCTCTTCTTCCCCCTTTTGACTCTTGAGGGTGAGGATTAGAAACCACAGCTAGCAAGATAGGGTAGAAGGAGTAAAGTTCAAGGCTGGGAAAGGGGACAAAGGTTAAAATTCCCTCCACCACTACCTTTATAGGTTGCTAATCTGTATCAGGGCTACTTTGGGAAAAAGAAATTGTGTGTAATAAAGTTTCCATTTTAGTTGTTGCATTGGACTAGAGGTGCATATTCCTGAAAGTAGGATCTTATATTATTAAGAATAACTATAAAAGTCATGACGCAACCCCTAAATTTCATTCAGGGAGAGGGAAAGAATTAGATCTACTGAATAAATGTGAAAGGACAGTGGGAGACAAAAAGTTGCTTTCTGATTATGCTCCATGAGTTGTGCTTGTTTGGTGTAATTGTGACATGACATTAGATGAGAGGAACTGTATTAGAGGGGTTGGATACTGGGCTTAGAAGCCAAATTTTGGAATCCTAGCTTTGTCATTTATGAGATGTCTAACCTTTCTGTGCTTCGGTTTTATCGTTTGTAAAGCATGTTAATTGTGTTCTTATGAACATTAAATAAGTTAATATATTTAAGTGCCTGCCATTTAGTAAATGGGCAACATTTACTGTAAACAAGCAGTAAATGTTAGTAGGCATGATTACAATAGCTCTTTTTATAGTAAGTTGTAAAACTCAGTTACTACATATAGCAAAGTGGGTGTTTGAGAGAGAATACAGTTACTGAAGGTATTTGAAAATTTGTAAACAGTTTTAAAAAGTATAACTCGGTTATTTTCAATGTACTGGTTTAACTGTCTGAGAATGGACTTCAGGTTTTCTTTAAAGACGAGAACACATTTTTTCCCCCTCTAAAAATGAAGGCTCTGCCCTTTCATGAAGATGGAGCTTAAAGTGAAGACAGAAGTTGACTTTGAGATACTCCTGCCTCTCCCAAAGCCAAAGCAAAGCCTCCGGAGGCCAAGTAGGCAGCACTGAAAGGTGTCCACGGCCAAAAAAAAAAAAAAAAAAAAAAAAAAATCCACATGTCATCCATCCTCTGGCAGCCCAAGACACTGCTGTGCTGAAGGCAACCCAAATATCCTCAAAGGAGCACTCCCAAGAGAAACAAACTTGACTACGATGACCAAGTTCTCCCTGACAGCCGAATTGGCCACAAAGATAGAGGACAACAACACACTTGTATTTACTGTGGCTGTCAAGGCCAACAAGTACCAGATCAAACAGGCTGTGAAAAGCTCTATGACATTGACATGACCAAGGTCAACACCCTGATCAGAGAAGAAGGCATATGTTCCACTGGCTCTGACTATGACACTTTGGATATTGGCAACAAAACTGTGATCATCTGAGTCCAGCTGACCAATCTGAAACAGAAAATTTTCACTATTGAAAAAGAAGATTATACCTCGAACTGAATACAATTAATATTGTTGAAAATTTCATAAAACCATGCTGGGTAGGCTCCACAAAAGCTCATGCTAAGTAACTTCAGATGTGGTGCCTTTGCTATATGGCAAAACTCCCCGCAACCCTGACTTCCTGTCAACTTCCTCGTGACCTCCTGTGGGACTATTCTCAAATTCCCTAACTTCCTCAAACCCTAGCTGCTCCATTATATCCCTTACCTTCATCTCAAGACTATCCACTAAAAACTCAGAGAAGATCATTTGGTGAACGGTGCCCTAACTCCCGTACTGTTTTCTCAACTCTTTCCTTATTCTTTTGGTCCCATTTCTCTACAAACAGTGCCTTTCCTTTTTTCCAAGGTGAACTTCCCGAACCAAGATCTAATTTTTGCCTACTACTAGCTGTTTCGTTAATTATCTTCAACTTCATCTTCCAATTTTCCTCATATTTTTTTTTTGACCCCATAGCATTAGTATTCACACACTAAATCAAGAGGAAGAAAAGTATCAACAGAAGCTGAAGTCCCTAACAATGAACCAAATAGTTGAATAACACTTCTTAATCAATCAGCGCACAGGGAGTATGAAGTAAGAAGAAGTCAAGGTGGTGGAGAGACACATATAATGTAGAATAAATATACACTGTGATATTTTTAAAAACCACCTTCAATTAATGTGAACTAGTCATGTAGTGTCAATCAACTCCTATAGAGAAGAGCCATCCTTGCCAATGTTCTTCACTTTGTCCACATTCTCCCATACACTCTCTAACATTTTACAAATCTACTGAGCTATAAATGCAATAAATAGCACCTATTTAACGGTATAAAATTTGATAAATTTTGAGACACGTATAGACCTGTGAAACCACCACAGCAATCAAGTTAATGAATTTGTTTCCTCATGCCCTCGGACAACTGCAGATTTGCTTTCTGTCAGTTTAGATTTGTTTAAATTTTCTATAATTTTATATAAATGGAATAATACAATATGCAATTTTCTTTGTCTAGCTTCTTTCATTCAGCATAAATATTTTGAGATTCACCCATGTTATTTCATTATATTAATAGCTCATTCCTTTTTATTGCTAAGTACTATTCTATTGAATGGATGTACCACAGTTTGCTTACCAATGCACCTGTCGATGGACATTCAGGTTGATTTTTTAGACGTTTGCTATCATAAATAAGTTGTTGTGAACATTCTGTATGAATCTTTGTGTGGACATGTACTTTCATTTCTCTTGGATAAACATGTAGGGGAGGAATGGCTGAGTTAGTATGGTAAACGTATGCTTAACTTTTTAAGGAACTAACAAACTATTTTCCAAGCTGGTATAACACTCTGAACATTTTAAACATTTCAAATACCCATTTTGGGGGGGTAAATTATGTGAATAGAAAATATGCTGGGCTAAATACTGTGGAAAGTACATAATTTTTCTAAAGAAAAATGATGTCTAGTCAGCTATATTTTTGGTCAAAACCTAGGAATATAATCCTCTGCATCTGCTTTGCTGAACAGCACACTTTGAGCATTCAACAACGTGAGGACACATGCCAAACAGAAATGCATTCACTGACCAAATCGCAGCTGTCCTTTGGAGGGCTGCTCATTAACCAGCAGGGCTGTGACAGCCCTGCAGCCTAAGCAGGGTGGCCCCGCGCCAGGAGCATAACTATCTCATTCATTTTAATGGTCTTGGCAACATGCACTATTCTTGTCATCTTATTTTGATGAAGATCCATGTTTCATTACCCTTTAGGGAAATTAATTTCAAATAGGCCACTGATAGCACTGTTTGTGTGTGAATATATGTTTCTATATACACACACAGATATTCACACATAGTTACATATATAAATCTAGACATTTTCTCTTGCTCCACTAAGACTAAAGGTCACAGTTATGATTCAATCTGTGTTATGACAATCTGAGCAACCCCTCGCTTGTGGGTTACTAAGCTTAGTGAGAAACCTGTGGCATTGACTTAGCAAGTTTCCAGGAGGAGGTCAGTGTAGGTAGGTGGGAGAAAAGAAGCCAGGTGAACTCTGGCCAGAAACTGTGGGAAGAGATGAGGGCTCACATTGTAACCACTGGAGCCAAGAGGTGGGGACAGATCATGACGAAGTACAAAAGTAGTCAGGGAAGCAACCTACACATAGAAGGGCACTCCTGCAGATTATTCGATAACTTTCTGCCTCTATCACCACTCATCCAAACTAAGATGAAATTCTCCTTTAAAGATGGCATTTGGGAGTTACAGACTTTCGCCATTTAATTCTGCTGCATTCCTGTTCCCACACTATGTAATAATTTAGAGTACACTGCATCAAGACACTTAAGGGCATCCACGTTACATAGAGATTTGTTAAGTCATAGCTTAGCACAGGCTTCAATTAGTAATTTTGTTTTTGACCAGGCCTGCCCTATTTTGCTTCCCTCCAGGAGCTAGTTGTTCCTCTGGGCTCACTCAATTTTCAGACCAAACCAAGGCAGGGGTCCACCTTAGAGCATCATGGTCTTTTCCCTCTGGCTCTTTGGGCTCCCTGAAGTTTCAGGGTGAAGGGGTTTCCTTACACTGACCTTAACCAGGTCTTTTGAGCAAAGGGAGAACATTGTTTTAAGGTCTCCTTTTCCTGGTTACCCAAGGGCATCCAACAACCTTGGGTCACTCTTCACAGGTACCAACTGCCCTATTTTCCCTACTTTGCTGCTTCTTTGTTATTTCCACACTCTACCCTCTTTGGAAAAACTCCTAATTCCCATTAACTTACACACTCCATTCAGAAAACATCTTCAGGCTGTGCCTCCTCAGATGGCAATGTCATCATGAGCTCAGTGGCTGTACACAGACCTGATATAATTCACTGGGAAGAGTGCCGACCCGAATCTATTTTCTGGAAAGGACATTGGCTTTTAAGTCAGAAATGCTGAATTTATTTACTAACTGGGTAACATTGGGCAAGTTATATTGAACCTCAGATTCCTTATCTGCAAAATGGAGATAATATCTACCTCACAAGGTTGTTTATGAAGATTGGGTGGGCTGTTGTGTGCAAAAGTACTCTAAGCAATGAGTTTCTTTTAATGCATGTGGTAGGGGAGGTGAAGGGGTCTCAAAAGTGTCAGGCTTGGTTTGAATCTTGACTCTGGTACTAGCTGTGTCCCTGAACAACTTATTTAATTCCTGGAGTTTCGATCATTTGTTAAATTATAGTTAATAATGCAGAAGTCTTATAGGGATTAAATGAGATTGGGCATTTTCATGTGTACTGAGCCTAACAGACTTTCATAGAAATGACACAGAGTCAAAAGCTAGTATAATTAGATAATTTAAAGTATCAAGACTTCCTGGAATCCTCTTTCTGCCCAAAGCAGGAAATCTAGTTTTTTCTATCTTTCTAGTAATTTTCAGATCCAGGCTATAAGAAAAACAATCATGAGATGTTACTTTCTACCAAATTCTGAACAAACAGAAAAAATTGGATAGATACATGAACATGAGTCTCTCATCTTCAAATTCATAGTAGCAATGGGAGAAAATGCTAAATGTGGTTTGACATGAAGTTCAGGGAGCTGGTTGAGGCACAGCCTGACTTTTCTGTTACTCATGCCTGATTGGCTCCCTTTTCAATTGGAAAGGACTTTCATCCCTTCTCCTACCTCTGTGCTTGGAAACTTGCTTTTATGTCATTAGGAAAAAAAAAAAAAAAGCTGCCCAGCAAAAACTCCCTCAGTTTCCTTGCCTTTCACCTTCAATTGTTCATCTGCACTGACCTTTTCTTCTCTACATGGCTGACTCATTCAATTGCATGCCCACCACTCATTTTTCAGATGTGACCTCACTAAGTTCTAATACTAAATTCTCTCAAATTATAAATTCCTTTCCTTCTACTTACTGGTCCTTTCTTCTTCCCCTTCTTCCCCATGACCATTTTCTTATTTCTCTCTCATTATAAAATTGTTGTCCCTTGACCCTGCATCTCCTTCAAACTGCTCCTCTCGCTATCATGACCAAAATGCTTCCGTATATAGTCTACATACACCAGCTCTACTTCTTGACCTCCTCATCATACCTGAGTTGCATGTGGCCTCTGCCAGTAGCATTTCCCACTTTCTGACCCTTCAAAAGATAGTCTCATTTTGATTTTCAGTCACCAGGACTTATCTACAGTTAGTGACACTGTAGATCCGTACCTCTCCCTTGAAATTCCTCCCTCATCCTTTATCACATCCCTCCTCTTTGGTTTTCTTTTGACTTTTCTTATTATTTCACAGCCCTCTTCAAAAACAAGTCTACCTCTGCCAGTCCTTCCAGGTTGGGCTTGTCGGAACTCTGTCCCTTCCCTTGCTGTTGTTCTTAGTTTATTCATGACCCTTGAGCAATCTCATTTAACTAGGACAGGCTATATAATTTGTGGGGCCTAGTGCAAAATGAAAACGCAGGGTCTTTTGCCCACGATTATTATAAATTTCAAGACAGCAACAGCAGAATATGAAACCAAGCATGGGCCTCTTGTGATTATATAAGTTGTATGTCCCTGAAGCTGGCCCTATATTCAACTTCAGAACTTTAAGTACAGATTCTCCCAGGTCCAATGTCCAGCCCAGTCCCCTCTTTGAGCTCTAGGCTTAAACACTATTCTGTATGAACATCACTCCCTCTTGCTCCAGGTAGACTTTTGTTTAAATCCTGGTGCTTTCACTTACTAGCTTTGAGATGTTGAGCAAGACAACCTCTCTCAGCTTCAGAATTTCAGGTAATATCTGCAAGGTTATGGGAAAGTTTTTGCAAGTACCAAGCTGGTAAGTCAATATCAGATGTTGATAATACTTCCTAAAAACATTTATAAACTGTTGACATTCATAAAATGTAAAAAGTCCTGAAATAGAAGACTTAGTAGCTGCGGCAACATAAATGCTGGCTGTTCATCCGGTTGTTTGGAAATTGTGCAAATCAGTATACATAAGCAGTAACTCTTGCATAGAGCTTGAGAATAATTGTTGCCCCAAAGGGTTTTTTAAAAATATATATGTAATGTTGTATTTCAAAGAAAGAACAAGGACTCTGAGAGTGAGTTCATCTAGCAAGGATCTAGTCAGTCTGGTTCTAGGAACTTGACATTATGTGCTTTGAGCTGATGGCTAGGCTCCAATCTAATATAAGCAAAGAATGTGAACTCACATAGCAAAACCAGAACACGACTGCCAGGCTTGGGCTGCAAACATCCATAATGAGATTGAAAGTTTGGTGAGTGATGGGTATATTTCCAAATTTCTACTGGACATTACAACCAACATTTTTTTTTTGGAATCGAAAACTCAATATGCTCCACACAGAACTTAATGATTCCTTTCCTTCTCAAAGCTACTTCTTTTTGTCAATCCTGTATGTCATTTACTGGTATCAATGACCACCAGCCACTGAATCTAAAAACCCTGGTCAATTTTTATTCTGCTTTTCCTCCTTCACGCTAGCAATTCCCATCCCCCATACACAACCAGAAACAGTACTTACATTTAGAGTCCATAGAGATGATGATGGTCAGATTTGATCAAAGAAAAACAGCAAACAGCTCTGTATGACAAAAGACATCATAAATAAAAGACAAATAACAGACCAATTTAAATATTGTTTACAATACTGATTTCATAGTTATAGCCCCAATTGTATTAGTATTGTGATTATTGGTTGTCATATTTTCTCATTTCACAGATAGAATTACCATGCAGACTATTTAAAATGCCAACAAATCTAAAGGGAAAAAAACCCTCAAAAGTAGGCAGAGAATATGAACATATAATTCACAGAAATAACACAGATGATACATATACTTATGAAAGAATCTCAATGATTAGGGAACTGCAGATTAAAATGGTAAAATATAATTTTCACCCATTTGATTGAAAAAGAAAAAGGGGGCAGGGGGTTGGGGATATGGGTAAAAAGGTGAAGGAGATTAAGAGGTACAAACTTCTAGTTACAAAATAAATAAGTCATAGGGATGTAATGTACAGAACAGGGACACAGTCTACGATATTGTAACAACTGTATAGTGACAGATGGTTACCACACTTATGATCACTTCATGAGGTAATGTAAATGTTGAATCACTATGTTATACACCTGAAACTAACATATCATTTACAATACTTTAATAAAAGGACAACTATAATTAAGTTTTTAATCAGGTGGTGGCAAAAAGGTTGTATCTGAAGGCAAGCAATAAAAAAGTTTTATGTACCTTTTGACTCAGAATTTCTACTTGTGGATAGCTATCCTTAGGAAATTCTCACACATTTGCACAAACAGGCATACATAAAGATAGTTTCACTGGCTTTCTGTGGTAGCGAAAAAGGGGAAGAATAACCTAAATGTACATGTGTTGGGAAAAGTTGAGCAAATTATGGTATATATATACAAGAATATAAAAGAACTTGGAAAATCTCCATACATTGTTAAGTGAAAAAAAATGTAGCTTCTGTAAAATTAAAATAAAGTGAAACTTAATTGTCTCATACTTATAAAACGCGGTTGTACAGGCTGGAAGGGTCTGTGTCTCAGTATGGTCATGTGGGGAGTGTCATGGTGGGAAGGGGATGAAGAGGAGAAAGACACTTTTTACTCTATATAATTCCCTATTGGAACTTGTGTAACAAAAATGAATGGCCATGTAACTGCATAACTTAAAACTGTCATGATTTTCATTATTTTAACAAAATATAGCTTATTTTATCATTTTACTCTTGGACCAAAATACCTGATTTTATCTGCCTAGCATGCATGTTTGTGTAAACCAAGGCAGTATTCTCACAATGACATTAATAAACTACCTCTACCTGAACCCCTTGACATGCCTGGAAAAAAATAAATTAGGCCCCAGTCTCAATGGATTTAATTCAAAGATGTGGGGTGGTCCAGGAATTTCAACAAACCATGATCAGAGCTGGAGAACCCCTGGGACAGGGAATTGACTTTGAGTTTCATTGGCCCTTGAATGGTTTTTAAATTTCTGGTTCTCTTTAAGGAGACTAGAAATAAAGCCAGATTAGCATAGGGTAGGAATAAGAGACTGTAATTTAACAGCTAAATTTTCAAAAATGCTGCCCAACCACCTGTGTTTGGCTGCAGGTGCTGACCTATGTCTACCTGAAGTGGTTACTTGTATGCAAATCCACACCTGCCAGATCTGTACCAAATGAGTGAGTAGGCAATAGAATGCATTTATGCTGCTTCCTATTTCCAGGGTTTGGGTTTCTGTGCCTAATTATGGCTGTATTGTGTGTGTGTGTGTGATGCGTGTGTGTGTGTATTTTCAAAGGATATTTCTCTCTGCTAGCAATACAGAATCAAGAAAAAAATAGCCTTCATGCTGCAGGTATTGTAGTGCTTAAAATATTATAGTTTGCTATTAACCTGTGCTTTTCTCCCTCAAGACTGAGCTTCACAAGGAGAGCTTCTTAGCTTTGTATTTCCAGCATCTAGCATAATTCCAACTGACTCACATATGTGCTGTTCATATATTCTTCCTACCATAAGGTATTTTCTTTTTAATAATGCAACTCAGAAATTAGTCTGCGAATGGTATTTATTAATGATATTTACTAATGTCATTCTTCAGAAATGTGGCAACGAAAACTTTCAGATTACATTGATTCCTATTCTTCAAGATGTTTTACTTCTAATTCTTTTCATAGTATTTATATACCTATGTTATAACACCAATTTATTAAATTTATTTGATATTTGTTCAGATGTTTTCCTTCACTAGGCTCTCAGTTCTTTCGACCAGGCAATAGACTCAGTGCCTGGTACACAGAAGGCATTTGTGAGGATTTCACATGGTTTAGGAATTTTTCAAATAATTTTAACTTCTATGCTTATTCCTGATATAGCAGAACTTTTCCACCAAAAAAAAAAAATTCAAAGCATACAGCATTTTGAGGGGGAAAAGGTGAATTTTTATATAAAGAAGGAATCTCTTCAAAGAAATCTTGAAAATAGTAAATAGGATTGTACCAGTAGAACCTACATTAAGAAATAAGTAGTATATTCATTCAAATGATACTTTCACTTCAGCTGATCATTTGATTCTATGTCTAGAAAGTAAGCAAATTGGACTGATTGAATTTCAGTTAGCCCATTCGATTCTAAAATTCTGATTTTAATAACTAAACTTGGTTTCTTCGTGACAACTTAAAGTGATTCACAGCTGTGCTCTTGTTCTTTTTTGCTGTTTTTAACTTTCAATTCATTTTCTGCCCTTTTTCTGGCTCTTTAACATTTGAAGACTGAGAAGAGAAAAATCGATTGTCCAAATATTGACCTTTACAATATCAGTGCCACCTGACTCTCTTTAGCTGATAATCTCCCCTTTCACCACCAAAGATTACTGCATTGTCCTGAGCTGAAGGCCAGTGATTACGTCTAATGCAGCACTTGATTTGATGAAAAAGCAGTTCACAATCACCTCGGAGGTGACTTTTTCAGTTAGGATGGCTGACTCAAATTTCAGTTTTTCTTTGATTCTCAGTTTTGAGGTACCAGACGTGCTAAGCATAATACACCATATTGTTATCTTTATTTATTAGTCTCTAAGAGAATTAATTATCTTTAACTGATAGCAAGCTCTCCATAATTTATGGGCTCTCTCAAATTTTCGCTCATCTGCCATCCCGGATTTCATCTATTTTTCATGCCAGTAAATAATAATTTGCCTGAAATTCCATTTTAATGTTATGAAGATGACTACTTCTACCTCTGAAATGCCATTAGGTCAACCAGGGCCTTGGCACATTGAAAATTATATTTTAGTCTTATATTAGTTGTAACTAACGTTCACTGTCATTTAGGTAAAAATAACTATTTTTTTGGTTAAGAGAAGAATACGTTTAGGTTGTACCCTTTAAGACTATTAAACTACATTTCTGGCTATCTGCAAAAATGGAGAAACTCACTAGGATCATATTGCTAGAACTTATTCTATCACTCTTTTCAATGTTTATTGCATACACTGAAATATTCAATTGTAAGTAAGCAAAGACCTTTCATGGATTCACACCAAACCTCTCTGTACTGGTGAATAATTAACGTATAAGATAACCTTAGGTTCACTCAATGTATTAAGAGAGAAGGACTATGGAAAGAAGGGCTACCATTTCTTCTGGATTGCCTGCATGAGGGTATCAAGTGCACAGGGGGAAGCCACTGATTGCCACTGGATTTCCCTGGGCACTTAAATGGATCCGAGGACGGGTCAGACCAAGGGGATCAGAATCTTTAGGAGTCATCTAAAGCTGTATTTCAATGAACTCTGCCAGGGATTCCAATGTGACTAGTTAGGGAAGCAGTACCGGCAATGGCTCCCTAACCTTAGTGTGCTTCAGAGACAGACATTACTAAAATGCAGATCCTGAAGCTCAACCCCAGAGATTCAGAATCAGTAGGCCTGGCTTGGGGCCCAGGAATCTGCATTTTTATCAAGCATCTCAGGTGAAATTGCTTCTGGTGGGCCAAAGAAACACACTTTGAGAAACACTGGTACAGTAGCTAACCAGACTCCAGCCATAGACAGCTAATAACTGAGTGGTCAACTGATTAACGCTGGTTATGAGAAGGGCGCATTTCAGTAGTTGAGCGCACTATTTGTAATTACTGCAAGAACTATGCAAAAAGTGGTCTTTCTGATAGGGGAATATTAGTTTTAGCTTTTATTGCTGAAGATTGAGCAAAAGTATGGAGAAATAAGTATAAAACAAATTACCATCTAGCAAGTTTCATTTCTATGTGTTGGAAAACTTGAGATGCTTTTTCTTTAATTTTCTCCCTCCTCCTCCCCCGCTGCATGATCACTGTTGGAAAACTAGAGAAGTCAAATAAACAAGATAAAAAGAATCCAGAATTTTCCCAATATTTCCTCTGTCTCCTGCCCCATATAACTACTAAGTTTATCTGGTTGCACCAGACCTTCTAAAATACATTCTGACCAAGTTAATTTCTTTCAAGCACTCCTAGATGCTTATAGGATCAAGTACAGACTCCTTAGTGTGACAGAGAGGGCTCAATGATGTAGTCCCTTCACAATGTTTTACCTGCCACTTCTTGCTCTTGTTTAGTTCTAAGACAAGTCACCAAAAATTGATTCACTGGAAACAAATTTAATCAGAAATCGATTATCTCAAAGATACCCAATATAATTTTAAAAAAGCAATTATAACCTTTATGGCAGTTTATATCGGATGGAATTTTTAAACAGCTCCTGATGATTTCTGCCATGTTTTAGTTAACTGGGGTTTTCATTTCACTGTTTTCATAGAATCATTATAAGGAAGTGAAATTCAATTTTTCAATTATGATTAATTAGTTCATTCCTTTAACATTATGGTACAGGATATGGACAGAAGAAACTTTTTATTGCAGATGTGTGTTGGTCAGAAAAAGCATCTTTAAGATCTTAATAACAAGAGGTAGCTGCTATGTAAAGATCTAGGGTAAGAACATTCTAAGCTATTTGATAATAAAATTTAAAGTTTCTTTAAAAGTAATATTTATAGCATTTTATAAATTTTATAGCAAAGCATGTTTGCCTTAGCTTCCAAGGCGCTAAGGAATTCAGTAGCTGCTATTTTTAGCTTTCTTAGTAGGAGGCAGGTTGGCCTCATTAGGAAACTTCCCAGTTGAAAGGGGATTCAGATGTGAGTTGATAAAAAGAGTGATAAACATCATTGGTAGCACTTGGGAGGAATACTGGAAACAAATACTTTAAACATTAGATTGTTTTAAAGGAACTGTTTTGTTTAAAACCATCTATAAACACAGTTTTTCTTTAGTTTCCAGTTAGTTTAATCTCGCGAAAGTCATTTAACTTTATTTTCAGTGACTAGCCAAATTTTCTGTACTTTATAGGTACTTTGGATTTATGGTTTGGGGAATGGAGAATTCGCGTGAATTTCAAATTGCCTCAACTAAATGGTGAGAAACATCCTTAAAGGCTATTGCAACCATTTATGGGAAATAATTTGCCATATTTGGAGAAAGTTAAAATAAGTTTTTGATGAACTGAAAAATTGGCAAATTGTTCCTTTAGTAAACTGGTAATACTGAGAATTAAATTTTGGCAAACCCCATGTTACTCGGCCAAATAGTATAAAAAAAAGAAAAAGAAAAGTCTCTAGCTCCTCCGACTCCGCACCTGAATTTCTCTTCACTCAAGCCTGCAAACCACAGGGCCTCTTCCCACGACCTTCTCCCAGTTCACGGCTCTTGCAATGTCACACATTCCTACCCTCCACACCAGGTGGGTTCATTTTTCCTCGTTATGGGGGTGTTGAGGGCAAATATAGTAATCCAAGCTGAGTTTAAATGAGAATTATTTCTTTTAACTAAAAAGACATTCAGCAAACAGGAATCATACTTGTCAAGCAGTAGCAGATCCCAGCTCCCGGGGGTCTCAAACACGCTGTCCAGATCTCCCAGGGTCCCTGACCGCAGGGACTGCGAAGTCTTGGTAAGTCTGGGGCCCAGTTTCCAGAGCAGGCTCAGGAAAGCCCTAAGAGGCGGCGGCTCTGATACAACTGCCTCTCTTGCGGCTCTATTAGCCAAACCCAGAGTTTACTGCATTTCTTTGCAGATAGTCTGTTTCCAACCATGTGATACCAATGCTCCTCCAATGGCCAGCTAGCAAGGAGCTGGTGGGGAAGTCAACTATTGGCGAGAACTCAGGCAGCAGAATGTCTGGGATTGGTTCTTGGTGGTGCTACTCTGAAGCCCCACCCCTCATCTCCAAGTATTGAGATGAGAGGATTGAGGCTCAAATAACAGGTGCTATAACTCACCTTAAACTCTGGTTGTGATGCAACAGCACTATTGCAGAAGGCACATAATTTTTATGTAAAGGGAAAGTGAGATTCATATATATGAAGAAATTTAGGCATAAATATGCATATGTATATGAACGTATACATGCACATGTGTATAACTATATATATGTATAATTATAGATGTATAATAATAAATGTGTAATAGTTTGCTATATGTCGGTCTCTCCATAAGCCGTAAGCTCCTTAAATCGCATCTATTTTTCTTTTTTAATCTTCATGTACTTAAAACCTAAGAGTCTGACACATGGTAAATGCTCAATAAATATTTTGTGAATAAATAAACATATGCATCTAACCCAACTCAGATTCAATACGAAATCAATGTACTGCTCAATTGATGCAGCAGAGAACCACTTTAAAGATCATAATATTGTTCTAAGTTGCTGAATGTTATCAGACAAAAATTTTCAAACACACTGCCAATAAATTATAAAAGCTGCTATAAAAATAAATTACATCTATATGTGTATATTAAAATGTAGGCAGATGTATACTATGATAATCCTGATGTTAGACCAGGTCACTTGAAATGCATCAATCTACTTCTCTAATGGTCTGAGCTGCCTTAAAATATTAAAAAATCAAATCCTAATAATTTTACTTATAACTCTATATGTGGTTCCTACAATATCACCTGAAGCTCAATAAATATTTGTTGAAAGTATAAAATGGCCTTATTTGATTGATTAGGCGAATCAAGCACACCCTGAGGGTATATAAATTTGGTTTTTAGAGGAGTGGAAGAAATAATCTTTTCCATGTGCCTGGCTATGAAGAATCAAGATACAACATCTTCTGTCTTTCCTGCATTAGTTTTTTTGTTGCTGTGTAAAGAAAAGTAACACATTTAGCAGCTTAGAACAATACTCAATTTATTAGCTCATAGTTCTGTAGCAGTCCTTTAAGGCATAACTGGATTCTCTGCTCAGGGTACCACAAGACTGAAATTCAAGTATTGTCCAGATTGAGTTCTCATCTGGAGACTAGGGAAATTCACTGCCAAATTCATTCTTGACATAAGCAGAATTCAATTCCTTGTAACAGGACTCAGATCCCTCTTTTTTTTAACTTGTTGTCAGTTTGTAGGGGGGCTTCTCTCAGCTTCTAGAAGCTACCCACACTTCTTGCCACAAGGACCCCTCCATCCTCAAGCCAGCAATGGCACATGAAATCCTTCTGGTGCTTCAAATTTCTGACTTTCTCTGTCAGTGTTCTCTAGACTCAGATTTAAAGGATTTATGTGATAAAGTCAGGCCCACTTGGACAATCTATCAAAGATCACCTGATTTGGGAATTTAATTGCATGTGCTAAATCACTTTGACATACTGATGTAACATAATCATGGGAGCAACATCTTATTATATTCAGATTCTACCCACGTTTAAGGAGATGAGATAAGTGCAAGGGTCATTGGAGTCATCTTAGAATTCTGACTAAGCCATTTCCTTACTCTAGGGCTTTGGCTTGAGCTCAGGTATTGTCGATTGTATGTGTGTGTCCGCAAGTGAGTGTGATGTAAGAGAGAAAGAGAACATGTGTGGGGTGTGAGAGGTAGATTATTCTGACCTCTGAGGTCAGTTGGATTGGTTTGTAAAACAGGGATTATATGCAAAGGCATACAATATGAATATACTTTGTTTTCAAGTCTCTTGGACAGCTTCTGTTTCTTCTTTACCCACTCCCTTTTCTTTCTTTAAAATACTTCATGAAGGTCAGCAAGCCTTTTGCTTTTTGTTTTTATTTTAGTT
The DNA here is from genome assembly GCA_003508835.1 of Eonycteris spelaea. Lineage (NCBI taxonomy): Eukaryota > Metazoa > Chordata > Mammalia > Chiroptera > Pteropodidae > Eonycteris > Eonycteris spelaea. The sequence continues at coordinate 14,306,480 of PUFA01000011.1, read as the reverse complement.
ATTTGCACCAGAGGAAGTATGTGGTGGAAATAGCTGGGCCTAAACATTGGAGACCCAAGAATATGGACATAATCTCTCCTCATGGTAATCACTGGGGAGCTGTGGTGTCTAGGGAAGTTTCTTAATTAGTTTCCACTGAATTAAAGTTAAGTGATCACTCAAGGTCTGCACAAGGGTTTTGGTTGCAAACGTTTTACCTGGGATATCATATTATCATCGGCATATATAGGGCAATAATTGCCATTAGAGAAAGGGGTGGTAGATGAGTTACCTGGAGGTGTGAAGTGACATATTATCTAGAAAGGGACTGTGTGTTGGTGATGTGGTTCAGAATTTCAAAACAGTAATTCAGAAAGCCTTATTCCAGCTGAAGGATTTTTCACCTGTGGTCCACAGACCTCCAGGTTCACAGGTACTCTTTAAGGTGGGCCAAGAACCTTTTGAAATTAAATGTTAATTATGAATTTGTATCTTTATGTTTCCGGACAGGGGGTAATGATATCCTTAGATCTACTCATGAATCTATCAAAATGATTAGAAACTGCCAAGCTATTTGAAAAACAGCCTCTCACGATCAGGGAGATTAATGCCACAGGGGTGAAGTCCAAACATGTGTGATCGTCATATGTTAACTAATCTGATATTACTCTGTTCTTCGGGAAGTGGTTTTTTAGATACGTGGTATCCTTAAAAAGGTGAGCTAGAAATAGAGAAAAGGTATACCGGGTTGAGATATACATATATACTGTTTTTCACATAATAAAAAATTTAAAAAATTGCTGTTATACAAATGAGTGGTATAGAATGCTCTGCTTATGAAACAAAAGTGTATGGGGAGACTGCTTTTTGACTAGTACCCTGTTATTTGCTGCTGGAATTGCTATGTAAATTCCTTTTGGGTCAAATAGTTTTTTAGATAAATTAAAGGCAGGAGAAAATAAAAAATAATCAATAGTGATAATAATAAGAGTGCTTGAGTGATTATGATAGACGAGGCATGATTGTGCTAAAAGATTTACTTAAATTATCTCATTTAATTTAATCCTTACCATAAAGAAGATATGGTACAAAATCACAGTGGAATATTACTTGACCATAAAAAAGAATGAAATCTTACCATTTGCAACAACATGCATGAACCCAGAGGGTATTATGCTAACTAAAATAAGTCATACACAAAAACACAAATACCATATGATTTCACTTACATGTGGAATCTAAGAAACAAACAAAAATAAAACAAATAAACTCATAGATACAGAAACAAACTAGTTGCTAAATGGGAGGATGGTTGGGGGCTGGGTGAAAAAGGTGAAGGGATTAAGCAAATTAGCAGTTACAAAATAGTCACAGGGATATAAAGCATAGCATAGGAAATACAGTTAATAATACTATAATAACTTTGTATGATGTCAGGTGGGTACTAGACTTATTGGGGTGATCATTTTCTAAGTTATATAAATGTCTAACCATTATGCCATATACTTGAAACTAATATAATATTAAAGGTCAAGTGTAATTGAAAAATTCAAAACTTTGTTTTTAATATTTAAAAAAAATTTTAATTCTTGACAATCTTCCATTATTTAGGTATTGTCACTAAGCGAGGTACATAGTGAGATGAGGAAACTGAGGTGTGTAAAGTTTTGTTTACTTGACAAAAGTCAGAGTTAGTAAATGTCATGGAAGGATTTCAAACCCAGATAGTCTGACAAAAGCTTTTGCCCTAAGCTCTAAGCACAAGGTCCATCCCCAATAAGTTGGAATGAAACATTTGAATAAGCAAGTCTTTAAGAACTGAATAACAAAAAGAATATTAATTATCTTCAAGGCAGCATAATTAAACCCCCACCCCACAAATATACACATACATATTTATCTTTATGATTTACCTCAGCATTAGCCATATGTTTTTCTTTTGTTGACTTTTTTTTTTTTGAGTCCAGGATCAGCTGAATTAATAGGAAAGAAGTATTTTCACCAAAGCCTGTTAATGTAAAACAAAAAAAAAGGAAGAAGAAAAAAAGTCACCTTGTATATTAACACCAAGAGATACCAGGAAAGTCAAATGTAAGAACTTGGGGTTATAGGAAGTGGGAGGTGGGGGTCTTTTTAAAGCTGTGCTAATGTTCACTCTTAATTTGGTAAAAGAAATCTAAGTTCTCACATGAATGACATGTGGATTGCCAGTTGTTCTTAGTGCAAACGTTGATGACATAGGCAATTAATCCATACATAAAAAAACAAAACTATTTTATTGACCTATTACATGCTGCAATAAAGAGTACAACCTGTGGGGCTTTTCAAAGTTTGACAAGTTCCAGGGCAACTGAATTTGGGTCCTGGGAAAGGTGTTTGACAGACAGTGATGACAGAGGGGATCCAACAGTGACCTAGTTGTTTGGTGTGGCTTTACACTTGTGTTCCAGTAACAGGAACCAACACCAGGGCCAACCTGTCCCAACCAGTTCATATTCAAAGCATCACGAGGAAAACTTGGGTGAACCAGCTGTTCTAGTAAATTTATACAACACCACCAGGAGACCCGGTGTCCCCACTGCTATGCTGAGGCTTTACAGTACCAACGACAGCTGCCTGAATGTTTGTTGTGAAAATAGCTGTGTGTAAAATGGCTATAATTTACTGGGGGTCATTGGGAATGCCAAACCAAGCCTGGATATTGTATAGGGAGAGGGAGGGCACTGCCTGGGGAATGAATGACCTTGTTTCACAGCCTCTGGTTTAACAAAATATGTTTGGGGATCAGTAGTACTTTGCTTCCCTGTCCCCAACTCCTCACTCTCAAAGTGAAGGGGTTGGACGGGATTGGTGATTTCAAAGGATGAGGATTTTCCTTCACAACTTTCTCTGCCTGAATTTATCAGAACTTCTGGAAGTGGTGAGGGGAATTTAAATATAGTCAGTAGTTAAGCTTTTGGGCCTAATGACTTCTTTAGGTCTTCATTTTTCTTTTGAAGCCTCTAGTATACATATAGAAATATTTAACAAAATCTGTATGCTTTTCCCCTGTTAATCTTCTTATGCTGTCTTAATTCTTAAGCCCAGCCACAAATCTAAGAAGGTAGTCTTTCTCCTCTATACTTTCTCTCCTTGAGGTCCTATAAGATGAATCCCTCCATATGCTTTCTGGATTTCACTTTGTGCACCGGGTGTTCCCCCAAATTCATGTCCACCTGGAACCTCAGAATGTGACCTAATTTGGAAATAGGGTCTTTGCAGATGTAATTAGTTATAATGAGCTCATACTGGATCAGGGCGCCCTAAATCCAATGACAAGTGTCCTTACAAGAAGAGAACATGCGGAGACACAGACACACAGTATAGAAGCCCATACGAAGTGAAGGCAGAGATTGGAGTTACGCTACTACAAACTAAGGAATGCCAAGGGTTGCAGGAGACCACCAGAGACTGGATGAGACGAGGAAGGATTCTTCCTCAGAGGTTTTGAGGGAGTGTGGGTTTGGAGCATGGGTCTACCAACACCTTGATTTTGGGCTTCTAGCCTCCAAAACTGTGAGAAAAGAAATTTCTGTTATTTTTAAGACACCTAGTTTGTGGCACTTTGTTATGACAGCCCTAGGAAACATAGACTTTCGGTACCAGGAGTAATTCCTTTAGAATGTCACATCCATTATTACCATTACTGGCATCTTCCATTTCTCCTTCTTGAACTCTTCATTTCCATCTTTTTTCATGATTACCTTATTCTGACATATTTTTTTTTTTTTAAGAATTCTCAATTTTGGCTTGCCCTGATAGCCCTTCAATATAAACTGTTTTCTACCACTAAATACCTTCTTTTCTTTTATAACATTAAATTCTCAAATACACCCCAAAGTCCTTAAAAATTATCACCTATCTTATCACGTTCTAACTCCTGTGGCTGATTGTTCCAGGCCTTTCTTAATTTTGTTTCTCTCAATTTATCAGACTCCACCACGTGTTTCCTCCACTCTAACCTGATGATCCCACCTTGAAGTCTTTGCTCATGCTGTTTCCCTGTCTTTCGTTTCTGGAATGCCTGAAAATTCCAAAGCCTCCTTTCCCCTTCTGCCTGTCTCTGTCAAGCCTACTCAGCTTTCAAGACCAAACTGAAGGGCTCTCTCCTCTTGAAGACTTTTCCATCTTCTCCCAAACACATTTGTTTATTTTCTGAACTCCTTCTATAATTATGGTCAGCACCACACTCACATATCTTGTTGTTCACTAATGATTTTGTGACCTCTTTTAGTCTTGCTGACTTGATTTTAAACTGTTTAATACCAAAGCCTATGTATTTGTTTCTTTCTATCCCCCATAGGGTTGAGCATCATGATGAGCACACATTAAGATTTAGATAAATTTATGTTCATGAATTACAGATCAGTCACGGGTTACTCAGCAAACACAACCAGAGATTTCTGTTAGGAGAGAATGTGCCTCATTTACAAAATTCCCTTTAGAGCTGCATTTATTGAGGGGATCAATGAGCATGTGTACATAATTTCTTTAAACTTTAGAAAAGCCTTGACAAAGTTCCACACCAGAGGTTATTTTAAAATACAAATGAGTCATGATGAGATTGTGGGGAATGTTTTGTCATGGTTAGGGAACTGGAAACAGCCTGAACCAACTCTTCTAGTAACAAATTCCATATGTTTACAAGCTTCCACCCAGAGGAAATGGGCCCCTCTCTGAATGGGGAGGTGCCTAGAGGGACCCCGAAAAAGCTGTGCAGGTAAGTTTTGTTTAATATGTTTTGAAAGAGAATTTACAATAAAATTTTTCTCAGAAGTGGAATGTCAAAAGAGGAAAAACTTGAGAAGAACTTGGGAGGATACATGTCATTAAAAAAGTGACTGATGAGGCTGAATGCTGGCAATAATAAGGGAATATGTTAGAGAAAAAGCTCGTTGTAGGAGGTGATGAGTTCTGAGCTATCTGCCACCACCAAGCAAGAGAACCAAAGACACTGGGATCTCTGGACAGGCTACTAATTTGGCATCTGTTCAAATAGTGCTAATAAAATGTTTGATCAACTTTATTTAGAAGAAAAGTCTGGGGGAAGAGAAGATGGCAGCTCTCAACCTCTTTTCCATTGTCCTGAGAAATTCAGTTCAACTCCAAAGTTGCATACCTGCTTCAGGAAACAAAAACTCTGCAGTTGACTGAACCCGCCTTCCCTAGTGACTGTCTCCTATGACTCTGACATGAGTCTTAGACTCTCATTTTCTCACTCCAGAAAATATTGGTATTCCAAATGTACTCCTATTTGGTAAGGAGGGAATTTTAATATAAGAACATTTGCCTTCTTGCAGAAAATTCGTCTTAGGAGGAAAGGAGATTGTCCATGTAATCTAAATGACATGGATAGTCAGAAAGAGGGCATATTGCAGGAGTGTGACTCTTGACTTAAGGAAAAAAATGGTGTTTAGAACCATCATGAGCAGGTGTGCTGAGAAAGGTACAGGGTGCCTGAGACCACCAGACCCTATGCAAACTTTGCCAGGGCTTAGCAAGACATAAACAGCAGTGGGACTGGGTGTTGCAGTTGTATATTTTACAGCTGCATATTTCAAGTCTAGAAACTTCTGCAAGAAGTAATCACAGAAAAAGTGTGAATTTCAACCCCTAGCCTTTCATCTTCCTATAAAAAAGAATTTAAACAGAGAACCAGTAGGTGCGAAGATAGTCTTATTTTAGGTGTAAGCCCATCTGCTGGTAAAGCCGAGATTAGAACAGTTCACAGGAAAATCATGATTTCAAATTAAACAGATAACAGTGACTTTCCTATTTAGCAACCCAACTGTATAAAGCAGAAGTCATGCTAGATTGAACACCAAACAGTGATGTGCAAGGATTACTTTGAAAGGCAAAAGCAAGATTTTTTTTTTTCTTCCTAATTTAAAGAAGTCCTACAATATGATCACAGTCATTTCTTTTTAGGCAACTTGACAACAAATAGTTCAACAAGAACTCTACTACAACCACCATCACTGCTCCTAGTCAAGTAGCTGTTCTCCCGCCTAAGGCTCATTAGTCCACAATATTTGGTCAGGCGTATGGCTTCCTCTCTCTTGCATCTTTTGCCCTCTCTCTTTCTTGATTCCTTTTTCTTTGCCAATAAATCTTGCCCTTCCTCTCCTGTTACTTTTCTTTCTCTCCTTTCTTCTATAGTTAAGGTGCTAGAGAATTTCTATATTCACAATCTGAATCTCTTCTCTTCTAACTCACTTGTCAATGCATTTCAATCTGCATTTGATCCCAAATTGCTCTTGCCAGGTTCCAGTGACCTCCAGCTAAGTCTAAAGATCATTTCTATTCTTATTTACCTGATATTACCATGGCATTTGAACCAGCTGACTATTCCCTTTTTGAACTCCCTTTCTTCTCTCACCTTCTTCCCATATAGAAAATATTATTACATATCTGGTTTTATTTACAGGTTTAGGCTCCTATGCTTGTCTCTCAAATACGTAAGTTTCCAAGAAATACTTATCTAGACCCTAGATAAAAGGTTACAGGGACATAACTGGGCATCATTAGTACATGGATCCACATGAAATCACCATAAAAGATTATATATAGCAAGGAAAGAATAAGAACAATAATGTAATCCTAAAAAATATCAATTTTTTAAAGTTGGGAAGAAGGAAGACAAAGAAAGTACAAATAGAAGAACAGATAGACAAAAGAGAAAGAACACTGAAAAAAGCCATGGGACAGTTTTAAGTGGGAAGTGCCTATGTCCTAAAGGAAGGTCTAATACAGAGAGTCCACTAGATGTGACAAGAGTCTAGTGTGGCCTCTGAGGAGACAATTTCAATGGAGTAATGAAAACCTACATTTATGTAGGTTACTAAAGAAATGGTGATATCAAATTTATACTTTATTTTAACAAGTTTGGACTTGAGAGAAGAAAAGAATTTAGAAGGAACAAGAATATGTTAGGATGGTAGAGAGCTGAACACTCTTACAAACTCCTGGCAATCTTTGAAATTGGTAAGAAGTAACTTTAACCTTGTGACAAATAAAATGAAGTGCTAATTGATTCAGAGGTTATTAATAAATCTAGTCTTCATAAATAGATATTTATTAACTAATCATATGAGTGGATTGAAGTGCTGACATTTTATAGACTTTGTTGTCAAGAAATGTGTTGGCTTATAAGAATGTCCTTTGAGTCAGGTGGCTTTGTGGGTACAACTTATTGATGGGAGGTGTCATTACAAAACAACTTGTTAAATGTTGATTTAGTAGAAAGGGGCATGAAATTGGAATCTGGAGACCGGATGCTTCACTAACCATCAATTTAACCTCTTTAGGTCTCTATTTCCTCATTTCAACTTGAGGGGAATAACCAAGATGATTTAGTTCCCATAGGCATTTTCAAGGGCTCCTTTCTACTCCAAAAATTTCAGTTGTTTTCAAGCTGAATTTCTCTGATTCCAAGGTGTATGGACATATTCTATTTGTCTGTGAGTTCCCAATGAAAAAACTCTAAATTTTATGCTTTTATTTTGATGATTAAAAAAGGGGAAATTTTTTATCATTTAGATGATCAACCCATGTCTGCAGATTTTATCACCTGCATTTCTTTTTGTATCTGCAAATGTATATCTAGGTTGGATTTTGATCCCTAAAAATATTTCAAGAAAATTTAAAAATCTTAGAAAGGTAGCTTCTCTAGCTACCTATGATGGTTTGTTGTATTTTCAAACTGATAATTAATGGTCTATGTCTACTGCTAAATTCATGTCAAATTATGTCATCTGAATTAATAATGTCAAACTTTACTTTTATATCAAAAATGTTCAACTAAAAGACCTTCTCACAAAGCAAGACATTAATTTTATGAGTGAATTGATATATTGATAATTTGATGGGACACCATGGAAATGACATATTGCAGCAGAATAACCTACCGGAAAGGACTAGTGGAAAAGAAGAGGCACATTTAACTCCTACATGACATTTTCTGGACAAGTAAAGGCCAAAAGATCTTACATGGTCAAAGGCTTTACAGAAATTTCGATGGAAAAATATGCTGGAAAAATGGAATCATCACATCACAAACAATAGTACGGGTGTGTAGAACTTAAAAAGAAACTTTGCCACTACAATTAGTATACTTGTCACATTGAGACAAGGGTACTTGGATTTTATTCCAATAAGCAGCCTCATTGTCTACATTAAATCACCTTATGTGGTTTTGGTTTATACTTAATTTATGATTTTATTTTTGATTTGATAACTGTATAAAAGCTAGAGATATAAGAAGTTTATAACTGGATTTAAGCTTATAGATATGTAAGTAACATTTCAATTAAATAATTTAGGTTAACATGTTTACTTTACTAATTTTTTCCCTTAAAATATGTCCATACCTAAGATTTGAGAACCTGGTCTTAATTACATAGCTCTATATACTTCTTTAAATTCCCCTGAGCAAAGTATGGGGAAGCAGATAGTATTGGTAGCTAAAAATGCTGATGACACAGAGAAAAGCTTTACAATTATGGGGCTTCATGCCAGAGTTTCTCCATAGCTAGATTCATATCTTTTAACTAGGGAAAAGCAACAAGGAAAGGTAGCATTAGATCTCAAAAAACAATCTGCCAGACTTTGAAGAAAATCAAATGAACAGGTTCAGGTTAGGATGGCAGCAGAGCAAGAGAGAAAGTGACTGCACAAATGTAATATTGGTTTTGTACGTGTTCAAGGAATTGGTTATCAAAAGCTAAACATAAGTCAGAAAACCAAAAGTGGTTTTCAAAAGGCCACTTCAAGACTGAAGCATAACTAAAGGAAGCAGCCAGGAGGACACCTTCTGACACATTAGGGACCCTTAGGCCCTTCAGAGAGGACTGCATTCAGTGAGCAAGTCCACGATTCGAATGAGGGACAGTGAAGCTTGATGAAGATGGCAGGAAATAGCATCATCTGAGAAGATGAAAAGGGATGCAAGAAACCAAAATTATTTTGCTTGGAGAGGTAAAATGAAAGAATAAGAACTTACTTCTATTGACTAGTCTGCAAAGGGAGATTATATGAAATTAGTGACTGACGGTTCTCCATCTTATGTAACGGAAACCAAAAAAGCAGAACACAGTCCAAACTATAAGGATTTAGATTAGTGAAACACTTAAGAGAAACTATCTTAAAGGGAGATCATGGAGAACTCACTGGATTCTTGATAGACAGTATAGAGCTTGTCTCTAGGAGAGTTTGTAATGCAGTTTACTGAGGTTCAGTTCTGACAGAATGAACTTTTGATGTGGTGGCGATTTCTGTTGCACCTCTGAAAGGAAGAAGTCAGGAGATGAAAAAGGACTGAAACCCAATAGCAGTATCAGGAGTGGAACTCTACCCACCCCCACCTACGCCCCCTGCAGGAAAGGGGTAAGTCAATGAATCGAAGGTTGCCTGCTGAAAAGGGTCATGTTTGGAGTTCTTTGAGTGGAAGGAGCTGTGTAAATATTAGGTTGTCTTTTTTATTAAGGTTCACATACAGCAAATTATTTTCAGTATTTGCTAATACTTTCTACACTGAGTGTAAACTCCTCCAAGAGTTTTTCTAGGCTCTTCTCAGCAAAGGGTTGGAAGAGGTTTGTTCCCCACCCCCCACCCCAAGTTTTTAATCCTAGCTGAAGGTCAAAATGCTTCTGTTTCACCAGAGACCTCCCCAGAAAGAGCACAAAAGAAAAAACAAACAAAAAAAAGAGGACAGGGCAAACGTACTGAAAATTTGGCCTTTTGAAAGGTAGGTTGAGAAATTCTTGCAAGTGTACTTCTTAACAGTTTTAGCAGTTATTTAACCAATTAGTGAGTAATGATCTCATAGCTACTCTGGAAAATGTAGACTGGAAAAGTAAATCATACTCTGATGATGCTTTTTGTTATTAGACGGCTACTCTATAAGTTCATACGTGGGGCATGACACCGAGGAGTTTAGAGAAAAATTCATTTTGTAAGAATGGTTACTGTGTGAGACATACTGGGAAAACATTGGAAAATGTGACTACTCTGATGACATTTGCTGTCTCTGCCTTTACCATGAAGAAAATCTGAAGATCAATGAATTTCAATAAAGTGAAACCCAATAGCACCCCAAATGTCAACTTTCCTGAGATAGGAGTAAGCAAGGACCTCTCTCTGGGGGAGGCCTTCCATCTGCATGTGTTTTATACTTGGGTTTGAACTAGGGATGAGAAAAAGGAAGATATTCAGGAAAAGCTACAATAGCCTTTTTATTACCACATCTTGAAATTGGTATTTTGAGTCACCCTGAGGATATTTTCAATTACCTTAGATGTTGAGAAGTTATAAAAAAAGGCAGTTTCTCAGTTAATTGGGTCTGCATACTTTGAATTAAAAATGAAGCAAATCTGTCCATTCAGTTATTGAATGTTAGTCTAAATCAATTAAAAACTAGTTTTAAGTACCCTCATTCTGATGATGTTTACAGAGGTTTATCCCCCCCATATGTATGAATGAATAGCCACAAAAACTAATGAGTGATTTATTTCCAGTGAGCAGGGAGACCTCATCTTGCCGTTACAGCAAAGTCTGTAGGCAGAGGGTGCCGTGGAAAGAGCTGAGGACTGAGAAAAAGCACATGTGGACCTGACTCCCCCGTGACTGGCTCATGTCATCTCCCGGGGCATAAGGTTTTCTAACTGAAGGGAATGCCTCTGAAAACCTAGCTGACATCTCTGCCTAGGTGTCCTCCGTGTAGCTCCATTTTCACAGATCCAGTATTCACCTCTTCACTTTGCCTCTACAATCTTCTCCTGTACCCTGTCAGTGAGGGAGCCACTGTCCTCCTGTCTATCCATGAACAAAGCCCCTGGAGCTAACCAACCCTCTGTGCCTCTCTTTCTTTCTTCCTTCCATAATCCATCTTTCTCTCTCATTCAATTTGTCATAAAATTTGGCCACTTTTCCTCCTAAATATCTTTTGACTCTGTCCCCTTCTCTGCGGCTCCCTTCCAAGAGCCCTTCCTTGGGGCAGGCCTACAACTTCCCTCTGCTGCTTCTTCCCTTTGGACTGGTCTCCTTACCTCTCTTAACCTGACCTTATCACAGCCATCGTGCTGATGCTTTAAAGCAGAAATCTGCTTGTACCTTCAGGCTTAACTTCAAAACTCTTAACACTACCTTCATGCTCTAGCTCCGACCAGCCCCATTTCTCAACATCTGCTTTACTTCTGCAGAGAAGGGAAATGCTTGTTCTCACACATGTTGTGCTCTCTCATGTCTTCATACCTGGGCACGTATTTCTTTTTGCCAGCAATTTCCTTCCCACTTTTCTGTGCCTAAACAACCCCATTTAGTCTCTAAGATTCAAAGATTAACATCACTTCTGAACCTTCTCTGCTCTCCAGCCCACCTGCCTGTTTGTCCCCAGTCCTGAGGAGTGCCCCTGCCCCCGTCCCTGTCCCACCAGCTACAAAACTGCCTTGCATTTTCAATGTACACTACAATTGCCTGTTTACAAGTCTTCTGCAGTAGACTCAGAGTACGATTCATCTGTCTATCTCCTGTGCCTGGCATGGTCCCTGACACATTTCTGCTTAGGTGTTAGTTCCGTGAATACAAATAAGAGAAGGAAAATTTAAAAAAAGAGAAAGAGAGAGAGAACAGGGGAAAGAAAAGGAAGAGAGAAAAAGAGAAAGGAAAGGATGGAAGGAGTGAAAGAAAGAAAAAAAATCAGCATTGAGCAGTTTGGTGAAATTGAGTAATGGGGATGTAAGATTGGGAGGTAAGGAAGGATTATCTTAAAGGATATAATAAGGAATCTGGGTTTACTCCTCTGGTCAATGGGAGCTACTGAAAATTTTTAAATAAAGAGATGTACTTTGCTGTTGCTTTAAAAAGTCTACTTACTTACTCATTTTAAAAATCAATATTTATTGAATGATTATTATGTACTAGGCTCTATGTTAGACACTGGGGTTCAGATATAAACAAATATAAACTTTAAGTTCAAAATTCTTATAGTCAGTAAGAGGCAGTAGATAGGGAGACAGCCAAGTGCAACCCCTTGTCAGAGGCATTCTGATAGAAGCATGAATGAAGCGGAATGGAGGCTCTAAGGAAAGACTGACGAGTTTTCCCGGGTGAATGTTAAAGCAGAGTCTTAAACAGTAACATGACTGGATGCTCACTAGATTGTTTCTTTTTTCTCAGGTGCGTAGCTGAATTCTGTTTTCCAGACTTCTCTCCAGGTGAGGGGATAATAGTTCTGAATTCTGGGCAGTAGTATATGGGAGGAAGTAGACATTCCACGTCCAAGCCTGGCCCCTAGAACCTCTCATAAGGTATAGGAATTTGAGAAGGTAGAATGAGCTGACAAACCCTAGGGGATTGGCTGGCTTTCCTGGGATCTACTTAATCACAGAAAGGTGGCTGTGATGGAGACCACAACATCCATGGAATACAAGACCCATTTTTATTGAGAGAAGGAGACTGAGTCCCAGGTTGATTCAATGACTTGGCTATACTTCTTATCAATGGATTCCCAGAGCTGTGGGCCCACAAAATGTCTGCCTCATCAGGAGGATTATTGGCTTTCCTCTAAACTGCAGGGGGTCAGGAGGCTCAGAACAGAAGTTAATAATCAATTGCAATGATTAATTAATTGCGGTGCTTTTAACAACAATCCTATCTTTTAATTGGTTTTGTATTGTACTTTAAATTGTTTCCTTCTTCTTCTCATCTTTCTTTTTCTCCTCCTCCACATTCTCAATCCTCTTTCTTTCCCTAGTCCTATTTCCTCAAATTTTCATAATGCCAACCACACTGCAAGAAGGCAAATTATCCTTCCCTAGGACCAGCTGTCAGCAACACTGCAGGTACTATGGGCTTTTCTTGGCTCTTTTGGAGGCTGAGCAGAGCCTCTAAGAGCAAGCTTCAAGCTCTCCTCTCTAACGAAAGGCACTCTGCCTACAGGGTACAGAGAAGGGAGCCTTGGCTTTCTCTAGGAGACCAAATGCCTTTGGGGTTTCCAGCTGGCTCCCCTGCTTAGGGACCCAAGGCGGCTAGTGCTTCTGCCACCTATGCTTCCAGGTGGTCTCCAAAGTGACTGCAGCTGAATTTCTCTATAATTGGAGTCTCTAACCTAAATAGGTTTGAGACCTATGTGTCCCATCTCTCCCAGGCCCTGGGAGGCCTAGTTGTATGGGCTGCACCCTAGCACTGAAACCAGGGGCTCTGGCTAGAAGCTGCTGCTTGTATGTGTTCTGTATTCAGGAGTGCTACCTCTTAAAATGGCCCTCACTATCTGTATATGTTGGATGATCCAAACATTTCTTTTTCTTGTTTTTACCAATATATTCATAAATCCGCTTTGGGTTTTTTTGTTTGTTTGTTTGTTATCTGAGTGGATTACAACGAAAAGATCTCAAGTTCAAGAGAATGGAGTTGGGGTAGTGGGGAGCAGACAATGGTAGGAATTAGTACCACTGAGGCTTTTTGGGGGGGTGGTGGTAAGGTCACTGAAAGATGAAAGATAGGAAATGGGTTAGATAGATGGTAATGAAAATCTAATGCCTAGAAAAAGGGAAGAGAAAGCAATATTGGGCAGGAGGGTCCTCAAGATGCAACTTGGACCTGACCAAGGTTGGCCAATCCAATGAGGGTTTCTGGAGCAAAGATGACCTGTGAGGGGAGTCTTACACTGGGTTGTGTGGGAATGGCCAGGTGCTAGTCCTCACTGTGCCCATTGACTGAGGGCTGCCTGGGGAAGACTGCGGCCTCAAAGTGCGGCTGGCATATCCTGGATGTGTTGGCCCTGGAAGCTGTCACCTAAGAGCACTCCTTGAAGCTGAGCTCTAAAGGGATGTCTGAGCAGATCACGTCTTCATGGGGTGGGGATGGGGAGTGGGTGAGTGAACATGTAAAAAGAGAAGTAGAGACCATTTACTTTTTATCAAGAATGGAGTATCATCATTTTTTTCTTTTATAAAAAAAAAATTACTAAGTATGAAGATAATGTGATTACTGAATACATTTAAATGTGCTAATCAAGCAACTGAACCACATTAGATTTTTAAGGGCCTAGAGACTAGAGTTTGGGATTATTTTACATTTCCCCTGGGCCTAGAGCAGGGGTCAGCAAACCATCTCTCATGGACAAAATCTGACACACTGTCTGTTTTTGTGAATCAAGTGCCATTGGAACACAGCTAGGGATCTACTGTGTATGGCTATGTTCACTTAATAGCAGAGCTGAGTATGGTTTCCAAAACCTAAAATATTTACTTTCTGGTACTTTGCAGAAAAAAGTTTGCTGATCCCTGGACAAGGACAATACTGCCTTCTGATATCCCCATGTGTGAGTGGTCCTACTCCCAGCCTGATGACCTTAGCAGACTGAATTAGAAGCCTCTGAAAAACGCTTCTAGTCTGACACCCCTCCTCCCATTGTTTGGTGGAGACTCAAGAATGGTAGGGCCCTTGGGACTCGATTTGCTGCTTGCTTGAGGCTAAGGCTTTAAGTCACAAAGTAATTGCTTATTGTGCTGGGTGATACATTCGACTACTATTTTTCTGTAGATTTAGTTTATCAAGTTAGCTACCAGGACTAGTTTAGGTGAGATTTGATGGCTGGGATGGGGGCAGGGATCATGGACACAGATCTAGGCTAGATTTGATGCTTTAGAAGAGGGCTCTTGGAGTCTAAGATGGAAACCCATTAAGAGTGAAGAGAAAAACTAGAGTAGTCATTGCCCGACATTAATAACTTATGATGATGGCAATGCAGTCATTCAGCATATATTTATTGAGCACCTATAAATACTATGTGCCAGGCCCTGCTCTAGATGCTGGAGACAGCGGTGAACAAAACAGACAAAAATCCCTGTCTTTATGCATACATTTCATTGAGTAAAATAAACTATAGGCAAAATAAATAAGTGAAATATCTACATGTGTGTATGCCTGTGTATGTGTGTGTATGTGTGTGTTGAAGAGTGATAACTGCCAGGAAAAAAAAAATAAAGCAGAGAAGTGAAATATGATATTATCTGTGTTTGGGGGTTGAGGGGAGCATTGATATTTTATATAGTATGCCAGGGAAGGATTCCTGAGATTCTCAGTCAAGAGAAGTTAGAGGTTTTTCATGGGTCTTGTCATCAGCTTGATCAACAAAACACTAAGAAAATTAAAAGAGAGAGAGAAAAAAAAGGAAGGGGAGAAACATTACACACAGGCATTCTAAAAGTGTTGCCCAGACAGTGTTCCTTATCTAAAATTCTTCACAAATATGTTGTACAAAAAGGAAATGAATAAAACCCAGAATTATGGCTATAATCATTTTTTAACCTATGGCATTTTCAGAAGTAAAATGCAAAGTAAGAGATGTGTGAATGTCAAACTGATTGATTTCAAGCCTATTGAAACCTTGGCTATTGAAGTCACCTATAGGTTAAAACAAATTGAGGGTCTGCCCTTCTTAAAGGGTTTCAGGCATGAGCATAGCGTTCCTTGCAGTGTTAGAGCACCACGCGAAAGCCCGGACTATAAATTTTGCTTGCTTCTTGGCTAAATGGACACTTTGAGTGGAGACAGACTGGCGGGAGCTGAAGCAGTTAGAGCTTTGATTTACCACCGCTCTATCATTCCATCCTACTGAGAGTCTTGAGCAGTGATATCAAGGAATCTTGATTGGCTCCTGTTTGGAGATTGAGACAACACAAATGATGTCTAACCTATGTCAGTAGGCAATACTACCTGACTTAGTGTGGTAAAGTCACATGGCCATTAGGAGATAAAGGAATGGGAAGTTTGCTAATAAATCTGTTGAGAGATTAGTCCTCTCTGACCCTCATTTGTTTCCAGGAAGTCCTGTAGGAGTGTCATGGATAAGAAATCACTTGTGAAAATTTGCTATTCATACTCCACATTTTCAGTGAAGGCCAATTTATAACATTTGCTTTGAAAATCCCAGATTCAGAGCATTCCTACTGATATATATATATTTTCCCCCACCTGGTGATAAAAAAGCTCAAATAAAATTTGGCCAAAAAAGCAAACAACAACAACAACAACAATAAACCATTTGATTTTAAAAATTTTTTAAAAAGTCAACTGCAGATGCTGGAGATAAATTTAGTTGGAGACTGAATACTCAGAATATAGCTGAGGTCCTTCAGAGCAGTGTTTTAATTCCAACTCCAGGCCTCTGCATTAGAAAGTAATGAATATATTATTAAAATGAATAAGAGATTCTATGGCTGTGAGATTTAAGAATATATATTATTCAGTCTCGTTAGTTTTTCATCAGCTTTCATTTGGAATGTTTTTATTTACTTTGATGTTGGTAAATCTCTCCTAATGCTGTAATTATAGGAGTAAGACTGAATATGTTTTGCTTAACATCTGCAAGGAAAATGCAGTGTTTGGTTTGTTTCTTTTTTAATTTTCAGTTTGGAAGAGGTTGATTAATCCACTGGTAGTCATCTGTTCCATCTTAAGTTAACCCATTAGATGTAGTTATAAATCCATCTGTGGAGTCAACTGAAATTTTTGAGACTAAATGAGGGCATGGATCTGTAACTATATTTAAAAATACAGTTTTGCTCCTTAATTAATGATTTTTCTAAATAGTGCACATGAACCACATTTTTAATGTTCTTTGGTGAAAATAAATTTCATTCACTTGTCTGTATCATCAGTTGTAGTCACCTTCTGTCATCTTGGCTTATGGTACCACATTGAGTCACCATTTTAGCATTCATTTAAAAAGAATCCAAGTAATTGGTTCTGTTAAATCACGTCTGAAGACTTCTTGGTTTAACTGTCTTTTGAAGAGACGCTCTCTGGAGAGGACGGTGTGCAGATAAACGTGTGCTCACTCACCCCACCTCCTCTTCTATTGCTATGATGCAGTTGGAGCATTATATTAACCTCAGAACACCAACCCTGTGAGCTAGTAGAAGCCACGCTAAGGGACAGTTATCTCAAGAAGCCCCGAGGGGAATTGATCATTGCCATCTTAAGTTTTCAAAAGCATGTGCCTGATGTGCACCATTGGGAAAAATAAAAGCCAGAATTTTAGAACTTCAAACATTTTTCATTTTGATCCACTTACAAAATGTCAAAAAAAAGAAAGAAAGAAGAAAGAAAGAAAGAAAGAAAGAAAGAAAGAAAAGAAAGAAAGAAAGAAAAAAAGCATGAAATTTGATTCATAGCTTTACCACAATTATAAATTGAAAATAATTAGTAGCTGTGGAGAGCTGAAAAGTAAAGTGAAATAACACTAAAATGTAGAGACTAAACTGAATGAGCACCCGAGAGAACATCACTATTATTGGGGAGAACTGAAAAGCTGTGTCGACTGCTCACCATTTTATCTATTCTCATGTCCTAGTGGGGAGACCCATTGGAAGATATTTTCATCTCTGTGTATATAACGGGTACAATGAGATTTTAATAATCTCATTTCCAGGAATTTCTAAATTCTGGGAATGGGAATGCAACAGGTTCCTAATTTTCCACATAATAACCAGGATGTAGATTCTCAGGCCACCTGGATCCAAACATCTTGGTCAAAAAACTTGCTAGATCTGGCATTCAGATTCAGCTGGTTCTATTAAAGCTCTGGTTTAATAAAGGTAGCAACGCCTTCTGGATTAAGTTTATTTTAAACACTTATTAGCTTTAAATGCCTAGGTAAATTTAATACAGCTAGAAATACTATAGGCTACTTTTTAAAAGAATTCCCACTACTATGTGGGAAAAAAGGTGTTTTACATATAAATATATCTTAACTTTTGAAATTTGGTGATCTTACCATTTATAAAGATTTATAAAATTGCTAAAGAGAGAATGAAGTAGAACAATATATAATTGTGATGACTGTGCTATAAATTAATTTCTTAAGTTTAGACTCTGTTCATTTTAAAGTAGATGAAGCTTTAGATAGTGATAAGTTTTAGCTTTCCTCCATGAGTAGTACTCATCTTATTATGAGTGCTTAGAAACAAGCTCTAAGTATAAAATATCTCTTGGAGCATGTTATAACTAAATATGTCATTTTTTTTCTTGTAGCCTTCTTAAGCTTTTAAATGTTTTCACTTGGTATTAGAAGAAATTCTATTTTGGGAGTAGATATATCCTGATCTTCCATCTTGCAACTATATGCAGGATACAAATATGGCAAACTAAGTATCAACCCAAAGATCCCCAGAGGGCTCAGGAAAAATGATGTTTAGTTGACTAGATAGAAAGAATGAGACACTGAAGAGTTTAGAAAATAGATCCTCGGACCACCCAGCTTATCTCAGGACATTCCTCAACGGGTGTTGTTCATGACTATTTTTTAAAAAATGTCTTTGCTTGAATGAACTCAAAGAAATGAAAAGCATGAGACTTAGTCCAAATTCATGTCTTTGAATGAAGGTCAATTCCAGAAGGAGAACCAATGCACTTGCTTCAGAAGTCAAAGTGTAGCTTCTGAATTTCAGTCCTACTAGGTCAATGTAGCTTGTACATGGCATTCTGCTTCAGGCCCAGGCTGTGACTTATAGACCCGTCTGCTGTTAACAGCACTGGCTTTAGGGGCTCTGAGAAATGACAGAAAATAAGTGCAGTACTGAGTCAGAGTGCCTGCTGAAAACTGTGCATCTTTACTGTTCCTTGCAACACCAGATTTATTATTGAATTTCTGTTCCCTAAATTGAGGCTGTTGAAAAGGATCTTGAGTAATTCTAGTCTCTTTTGTCACTCCCCACACTGACAAAACTTTTCTATAAACATATTTGGTCTTCTTTCTACTGTCACTTCTAAATTTAACTTACTGTGTGTTTTTGCCTCTAGATCTCACTTTCTGAGCACAATTGTAGAATTTAATCCTTAAATAATTGGGTTAAGGGTCTAAATCATCTAAAATGGTTTTTTAAAACCATGAGATTAAAGTTTGTATTTGTTCCCCTGTGTTTTGGAGAGAAGGTAAAAAGAAGAGAGATGAGGACACTGAACTCTCCAGTCCAAAGCCATCATGGCAGGA
The DNA here is from genome assembly GCA_003508835.1 of Eonycteris spelaea. Classification (NCBI taxonomy): domain Eukaryota; kingdom Metazoa; phylum Chordata; class Mammalia; order Chiroptera; family Pteropodidae; genus Eonycteris; species Eonycteris spelaea. The sequence continues at coordinate 14,287,468 of PUFA01000011.1, read as the reverse complement.
AGATGTAGAAGTTAAGACCTGGATGTCCTCCAATTGAATAGGACTGAAAGACATTGTAACACAGAAGTGGGCTCTTCAGAAAAGCCACCAGCTGCAAATGTCTAACAGTTAGAGAACTGCCTGGATTCGAAGTATTACCTGGACCTTCAGAGAAGCTTTAAGAAGCTATTTTTGGTGGACCTGGGGTGAAATGTTAGGGATGATAGGTGGACCGTCTCATGATTTGGTGTCCAAATCATAATTAACTGCAATTGTTTTTGGTAAACCATGAATTTAATAGCTGTTCAAATTAGACTTCATGGGACTTTTGGATACTAAAAGATAGAAAGATTCAGTAGAAAGAGCATAACACAAAAAGACCTGGTTTCCAACGTCACCCCATCACTTAGTTAACATCTGATGCTGCATAAATCACTTAATATTGTTAGGCCTCATTTTCCTTAGAGATAAAAAAAAATTACCTATGAATTTGTAGAGCTCTTCTAGCTCTACAATTTTAATTTTTAAAATATTTTCTTGAGTTTTTTTGCATATTACTATCCAAATGAAAAAATGCAGAGCACACTTCAATGGGTGAAAAAAAAGATCCTGTCCTTAACCCCTACTCCTCCTGCCTTCACTACTTCTAATGAAACTCACAACTTCCAAAGCTCCTGCTAATGCTTCTGTATTTTCTCACCAGGAAAATCTCTGGGTAAATAATAGTAGATGACACATTTTTCTTAGTTGAAAATAAAAAAGGCCATTAGATAATTAAAATAAAAATTAGAAGTTTGGGTAAATAAATTAACTACTAGCTAGTATTTATTTTTGAAGACAATTTTCTCCAAATGTGTATTATATTTTTTTAAATCAAATAATATATAACTATTAATTATTCAAAAATTCAAACATTACAGACTACCTCTCTTCTTCATCTCCCAATCTAATTTCCATACTCCAGAGCCAATCACTGATAATGATATCATACGTGTATCTCCCAAACCATGTTTAATTAATTTACATCATGTCTATAAAAATGATGTAAATTTTGAGACACATTAACAAATGTTAGATTATGCACAATACTTGAAAAGCTCAAGATGTATAACCTCGAAAGAATCATAGCCGTCATTTTTCCAATACCTCTTATTTAATAGGAAATTAAGGCTTAATAATATGTCTAAGGTCAGCTTTCTCTTCCAGTAAGATAAGATGGATGAAAATTAATAAATTTTTTATCTTGGGTGTTTAAAGACTTGTGAAAAGAGCACTTTAATTGGGTGAATTAAATAGATCTACTGAGATTACAATGGTGAACAATGATTCCTTGACCTAAAATTATCAATTCAAAACACATAAAATTTAAAAGACATAAATTTAGTCACCATAACTTACTTTTCTATAAGTCTTTATGATGTTTCAACAGGTTGAGTCTTTATGCTGGGGTGGCTGTTGTTTATTAGGAGCAATTGTATCAAAAATTGGTCTACTCTATCACGAGATGCCAAACCTGGGTTGGTTTGCTTAACTTCTTACTCCCATAGCACCCTGGGCATATCTTTGCCATAGTAATTTCATACCACAAGACAAGCTGCACCAGATCTGGTGTTTGCATCTACTATGATCTGCTGTGTCCCAGCACCTAGGACAGTGTCTGGTGCATAGCAGATGCTCAATAGTTCCTTGTTCAACCACATTTGTTTTACTGAATCCTCTATTATATTGAAAACTCTTTGGCTCTATGGACTATAACATCCTTATCTTTTTTTTTTAAGTTCTTAGTTTATTAATCTACTCAGTCACTGTAGATAAAGTCATTGATGAATCTTTACTCCTTCTGTTGTCCAATTTCTACCTCGCTTTTTTGCCATCACAACATGGCCTTGGCTGTCCCCCTAACTTTCTTCATTCTGTCCTGTGTTCCTTTCACTATTTTCTTGAGGTATATTTTTCTTCTCATACAGGCCATATCTTGTAAATCTATACTTGGGTTCATTTTTCTTTGCATAACCCAAGGAATCATAAATAATGTCAAAGCCAGTTGTCTCCACCACCAAAATGGGTTCCGAATCCAAATACATAGATGACATCTGGTGTGTATTGCACATGTTGGTTAGTTTTTTACAAATTTCTGTCTTGGGTACTGTTGCCTTCCCAGGATGAAAGACCTTGATGACCATTTGTTTCCATTGAAGTAGTCTACTGGTCATGAATTTCTGGTCTGGATAGTTATTGTGCCATTCACAATGGCAGGTGACTTTCAAGCAAGGAAAAGAACAACATATTCATCTTTATTGTTTTACTACAACTGCTATTAGAACATACTGGTACTCAAAAATACTTGCTAAATATTATATATAAAAAATAAGGAGTGAATAAAGGAGTAACTAAATGCATGAACAAAATAAGTATAAACTATTACGACCAGAAATGGATATCATTGTTTACCAAGTGAATTTGTCTGAGCCTCAGTTAGAAATCTGAACTGGTAGCCTCTTTGATTTATTATTAGGGCCTGGCTCCTACTTTTTCCTCAGCTACGTTGGCCTGCTATCTTTTCCTTTGCAAAGAAAACCCTGGACCATTCAAATATAATAAGAAATACATAACTTTTAAAAGATTCTCTTAAAGGATCTGGTTCTTTACTTCAGTGATGTTTTTTTTTTTTTCCTAAGGTTTCCAGTCTGTTCTACATACAACATACCAAAGGCTTGTGTTTCATATCAGGCAAGATATGATCATTTTCATTCCCACATTCTTTAGATTTCTTCTGAAATGTACAGCTTGTGTGCATCTATGTTTGTGTGCAGATTATCATTTAATTTATAAGTTACTACCATTGAATTTTTTTCCTGGATGAGAATAAGAAGGAATTAAGGAAGTACATTAATAACCTTATCAGGAAAATGGGAATTCCTTGTACCAAGAATTCATATCAGCCTGAAATAATTCTTGTTTCTTATCTGCTCACAACTTACTCTCAAGAAGTTACTACTTGAGGAGTGTCCAAAATTTTCACCACCAAGCAAAGACTGCTTTGGGGTTATTTCCCTTTGCTATTGCATCTCCATGTACACAGATCCTATTTATCCACATATTTAACTGAATTTATTGAGAAATAATGCTTGCTTCACATGTTTTATTTACAAAAAACATGTACGATTACCACTCTGTTCTAATCAGCACAGGCTAACTAAATTAGGCTAATCATAACCAAAAGAAAAGAAATGGACATTTTAATTATCACAACAAATGGATGACATCTGAAATACTGAAAATAGTTTATGTGTCTATTGCCACCTTGATGAACTTCTGTGGACCTTAGAAGTAGCTATTTATAGAATTCCCATAAGTTTTAAGATCCCAAATGAGGATCAGAAAGACTAAGCAAAGAACATGAAAAAGAAACCATGGATAGTTACTGAATGATTGTGGGAGTCATAATTCTTTAATATATATGCATCTCATTCCTATCTTCTGCTAAGATTTTGTCTTTTCTGGGTTAATGCTTTGATGTTTATTTGCTACATAATCAATGTGAGATAACAAAGATATATTTGTCATTGCCTTACATTGTCAAAGAAAAATACTCACCAACCATATTTATAATAGGAAGTAAAACAAGTAGGTTTAAAGTGTCATTTAGATTAGCTGTGGTGAATTTATCTGTCTACTGCCTGGGTCTGATGCAACTTTTTCTCTTCTGATTTACTGTTGTAAAATATATTTGCATACATATGTTTTTGTGATACATTCAATGCCACACAGATTAGAATTATATTTGGTTCAAAAGAGTGGAGGTAGAGTTAGCTGAAGATAATACTGCATTTTGTCATTTGTTAGCTATTAAACTAATTTAGGAAATGTGTTGGTGATTAGTTTTATTTGCTGTGTCTTAGAATTCCGTCACTATATTGAACATAACATTTAAAGGGCCCGGTGCTAAACAAATACTGTCTCTAGTTTGTGGGCATAACATTAATCATGCTCTAAAATGATTAATCTTACCGAAAAATCTCTGAAACCTCAGTTTAACCGGTGGTGCAATCCTACCTTCTCATTCTTTTTTCCCTTCCCTACATACCCACATCCTATTTTTTTTCCTACATACTTGTTAAATAGTTGTTAAGAAGTTTAGTTTCTTCTCTTTTTTGGTTCTCTCTTTGGGGTAAAATTAAAATTCAGACAGAAGGAAGCAAATGGAGATGTAAAAAATGTAGATTAACAGAGAAAAAAGAACTACCAGGGTAATTGGTCCATAAAAAACTGAGGTGTTTGTATAGTTTGCACATGTATGTGTTTCATAGCAGTGAGAGAACGTGGTTAGATCCAATTAAGACTAACTTACTGAGGAGGGAAGATGGGGTGGGTGGGATGAGACAGGAGGAAGGGTGGAATAGAATTCAAAGTGGGTATCCCACTGGCCAGCAGACAGAAGTATGATTTTTCTAACAGGACTATGCATGAGCACACATCCCATGTAACTGATAACTGATCCTCAGTTTTTCGATGACAATTAAAAGAGCTCATGGGCGCAACTCAAGGGCTGCACATTTGGATAAACTCAAAAAGGAATGAACTCAGAAAGGATGGACTCAGTCAAGGTCCCATGCAAGAGCACTAGAGCAACACTGGTCTTGATTTCATCTTGGTTTTGGGATAATCATCACCATATAAAATCTTATTATCACAGGCTCAAAAGAATGCTCAGAATAATAATCATGTCATTAGGATAATGCTTAAAACTCTCTTTAAAGTGCTTTGTCATCTATTATTTGCTTTAATATTTCCAGTCCCCCCAGGGCATTAAGGTTAGGCACTGTTATCCTCATTTAATGGATGAAAGAACCAAGGCCCAGAGTAGATGTCACTTGCTCAAGGCCACAGATGCCAGCAATCCAGTATTCAGAGAGACCTTGAATGTTCTCTGATTTCTGTTAGAAAATACCATTATGCAGAAGTTCTATCCTTCATTTTTTTCTTTTTATAAATACCAGGGAGATTATTCAGAGGCTAGCACTCAAGTTGACCAACTCTCTGGTTGGCTTCCCTCCTCCTTTCACAGGCCAGTAGTGGGTGGCTGCTGGAGGATTTATTCCTCACTCCCCTTCATTCCATCCCAAGTATAGATTTCCTGTTTCGATAAGAGGAGCCTGGCTCCAAGTAGCAGGGGTGGGAGTGGAGTTGCTGAAAAGAGAGTTATGTGTCAGTCTGCTGGAGCCACGTGGAACGTCTCAGTTATAGGTCCTCATGCAGTTGCTGGCACTTTCCAATGAGTTCTCTGAGGCAAATAACTCCAAATACTTTACAAAGAGAATAGCTTGCAGATGTGGGTACGATAACCTGCAAAGCATGACTTAAATATAGTAATTGTCTCTAGCCTGCTCTTAACTGTGGCGACAGAGTTTCTACTATGTCATTAGGGAAGGAATTTCCAAGTCTTCAAACAGTAAGGGACACTTCTGACATCGACTGCTTTTAATGAAGTTAATTGGCTTCTGGCCAAAAAGATGAGTTTAAAGTATGTGAGAATCAAAAAGAACTAAGATACATAAAAGTTAAAGAGTGTTCAAATGTTAAAAAATTTTTTTCTTGCTATTACTATTAAGCTTAGAAATAATCATTTTAACTGTTTGTGCTTAACCTATTGTCTTTTCGTTATGATTTTTGTTATCTTTCTTAGTAAAATAACTAAAATTTAAAAGTGAATGATTTTGCTTTGCAGATTTTCTTCACCAGCCCACCTCCCTGGCCTTGCCCAGCAGAGCCAAGTAGAAAATGATCTATGAACTTTAGGCAGGGGTCCCCAACCCTGGGGGCCATGGACCAGTCTGTGGCCTGTTAGGAGCCAGGCTGTACAGCAGGTAGTGAGTGATGGGTCAGTGAAGTTTCATCTATATTTGCAGCTTCTCCCCAATGGTAGCATCACTGACTCAGCTCCAACTCAGATCATCAGGCATTAGATTTTCATATGAGCACTGGCCCCTGGTACTAAAGAGGTTGGGGACCGCTGATAAGGATGGATGAAGTTTAGAGGTTATCCAGTCCAATCTCTCACCCAACAAGGAAATTGCCTCCACTAACCCTTGACAAGTGGCCCTCCAGATTCCCTTCCCTCTAAGGCCTCATATTTGGACAATTATTACCATTAGAATGTGCCTTTCTACACTGCATTTTTATTACTTATAGGTTCTAGTTTTACCCTCTGGAATTAGATGAGACTAGTTTAGTTTTTTCATATCACAAACCTCCAAATATTTCTCTGGAAAAAAATCATACCTCTCTTACAGTCAGAATAATTAATGTAGACTGGGTCATGGCTGCCTGGAGGACTATGAAATGGGCACATGCTATAGGAAAGAAATCACAATTGATTAACGATATCTGGCATGGACCAATGAGGAAAGATTGGTGGCACAAGTAGTGCACATTTTTAGACTTTGTCCTTAAATGTAATGTAATAACTGAGCATCCTTGGATCCTTCACTTGTTAATACCATGGCTAGATACTTTACTATCCTGGCTGATTTTCTCAGAACGATATGCTCTGGAAAAATAGCTCCCAAAGGTGAACACAATACTCCCAATATGGTCTGACTAATTCAGAAAACAATGGGACTAATGATATCTATTAAAACATATTCATCAATGAAGTCAACAATTGCATCTCTTTGTGTCACTTATATGGAACATGGAGCCTTCTATCAACTCTAGGTCATTTTCATATAGCAGTCAACAATGCAGTGTTAATTTGAGGAGTACCACAAGGCCCTACAGTCTCAGTCTATGTAGTCTGACATCTCTTCATCATAGTTACTCTTTGGGATTAGACAACTGTGGTTAAGAGAATGAGTTGAGTGTAGGCTGCTCCTATTAGGATACTAGAAGTCATTAACACATTGATACAGAATGGCTTGTTCATTGCTTCGATGAATATTCATTGATGGCCTGCCTTGTGGTAGGCATTGTTTTAGACACTGGGGATAATGCAGTGCACAAAACCCCCCAAAACTTCCTGTCCATTGGGGCTTGAACAATAATGTAACAGAAAATATAACAAAAACAAAAAGATAATACAAATAGATAGTAATAAGTGCTGTTGAGAAAAAAATAGAGCAGAGGAGAGGAATGGAAAGAGGAAGGAGAAGGTTGTGTTTTAAAATAAAGTGGTCAGAGAGGGCCTCACTTAGAAGATGAAATTTGAATAAGTCCTGAAGGAGATAAGGGAAGAAGCCACGGTGGAGGTCCAGGTGAAAGGCATCGAGGCAGCAGACAGAAGGTGTTAAGGCTGTGGGAGCATGCTTGGCATACTTGATGAAGAGTGGGAATTACAGAGTGGCTAGGGAAGTGGATGATGAGAAAAATAATAAGAAATGAGTAGAAAGATATAGGGTCCAGATTGTGTAGGCTGTGAAGGCTAATGTAAGGGGCTCTGGCTTTTATTTTAGATGAGATGTGACACCACAGGAAGGTTTGAGCAGAGGGGTGACATCACCTGACTTTCTTTTTAAAAGGATCTCTCTAATTCTTGTGTTGAGAATAGACTATGGCAGGTAAGGCCAGGAACAGGACAATTCATTAGAAGTTTCTTAATCTAATTCAGGTGAGAGATGTTGATGGCTTGGACCAAGATGGTAAAGAAGAAGGTAGTGAAACGGTCTAAATTTAGATATATTTTGAGAAATAGACTCTAAAGAATTTTCAGATGTTTAGATGTGGAGTAAGAGAGAAAGAAAGCAATGAGGTAACATTGAAGATTCAGAACATTTGGAAGAGTGGAGTTGACATTTCTGATGTGGGAAGACTAGGACCAGTATATATGGAAGGAAAAATCTGGAGTTTTGGACATCTGAGTGGAGGTTTCAATTAGGCGATGGGGATGGGAGATACAAATTCTTCAGCATATAAATGATCATTATAGCCCTGAGGCTGAATGAGATCACCATGAGAATGAATGATGAGAAGAGGACAAAAGACTATAGGGCTACAACTAGATCAGGTTGATGAAGAGATCAGCAGAGGTGTCCAGAGAAGGAAGGACCAGTGAATAACAGGGTGGTGCCCTGGAAGTCTAGTGAAGAAAGTGTATCACGGGGAGAGAACAATCCGTGGTGTCAAATGATAATGACAGATTACGTAAACCAAGGCCTGAAAATAATCACTGGATTTAACAATTTAGAGGTCACTGGTGACTTTGAGAAGAGCAGTTACAGTGACATGGCTGAGACAAAAGACTTATAGAGTAGATTCAAGAGAGAACTGGAAGAGAAAAGTTGCACATGGCAAGTATAGACAAAACTTCAATGAGTTTTGCTGTGATAAAGAACACAGAAATGGGGAGCCGAGGAAATTATAGCTAGAGGAGGAGGTGAGATCTATAAATTTATTATTTTTAAGATGAGAAAATTATAACCTTTTTTTCCCCACTGATGGTAATGACCCAATGATAAGAGATTTTCAGTTGAACCATTTATTATCCTTAGGATCTTGAGCAAGACCCAGAAAAATATTTTTGATGGAAGGAAGAAATATCTAATTCTTGGAATATTCTATGAAGTGGGTAGACTGTGATGGAAAAAGTAGCCCTTTGGTAGCTGGGTGAGAAGGATGTCAGCATGAACTTATTGGTGTGGACAAAATTGTGTGTGGCAGGGAGTGGGACACGGGGCCCTAAAAACAAGTCTTTCTGCTTCATACCAACGCAATATTCTTCTTAAGAGCACAGAAATCAGGTGAAACTCCATGATAACATACCTTATATTTAATTTGTATTTCTACCTTTTATTTTGCTTTCCTAGTTATCCAGTCAATCACTATGTATTTGTTGAGTATCTCCTAATCTCAATCTAATTTTCCTTCTTGTCCAATTCACCTTTGTGTCTTAGTTAGCTTCTCAAGATACATGACAAAATGTTTTTTAGTTATAAAGTTCTCTTTATTCCTGCAAGTGTTGGTTTCTTCCCCAATTCCTCATTGACTTTTATTATTTTTCTTTCAAGCATAAGCCATGGTGGGACTTAAACAGTTAGCACCTTATCATCCTCCTGCTCTATCTTGCCTGAGACCCACCTAGTTATCCAGAGCTGGTGTGTCTCTTCAATTGGGCTCCAGCTTATTCTCCCTTTGGGAAAAGAGAGCATGTTGCTTCTCGTCTATTCATCCACTTATTCATCCATCCATCTATTCATCTATCCCATTAATATTTATCTAGTTTTTTGTACTTGAGATTGAATATTGGCATTTGAGGTATTTTTCCTCTGCTACCTAGGGCAATCTGGCAATTCATAGAATTCTTCCAGGTATCCCCTGGTCCAGGCACTCAGTCCTGGGCATGGGGAACAAAAGAGTGCTGGGCTTCAATCTTAGGGGAAACAGAGAATATTGATTATTTAGAAATAACTGTTGATTGTAAACACTGCATCAGAAGGATTTTAATGCAAAGGGGACTATAAGTTAGAAGAATGTGATGGTAACTTGCCAAAGTGGGCACTAATAAAAATTTCCCCTTTCACATGCAAAATTATGTAATAGCAAGATCAGCTTGCTTGACCAATGCCAGCATTCATAATTCAACATCCATCACATTAAGTGAAGTTGAGGGAAAATAATACTGGAACAATAGATAACCAAAATAAACACCAGGGTCTAAGATAGTTTGGAAATTTAAATATAGAACAACAAAAGACATTTGTTGCAAATGGAACAAGAGCCACATAAATGGCATAAGAGAGAAGTCTAAGGAAAGAATATTTTGAGAAAAAAACCTCTTGTAATTGAAGTTATAAATGCCAAGGCCCCATGGATATGGAGTTGAAACAATATTTGTTATTTTTAGGCACTTTCTACTATTCAGCATATTTAGTAAGTATTTAATAAGTGCTCCTGAATGGAGTAGAGAAAATATTGCCAGAGGATCTGTGTAATTTAAAGAGTTAATTTGGGTTCAAGATGATATATATTATTGGCTGATGATTACCTCAGTCCTCTGAGTGCACCTCATGCAGCCAGGGCTTCTCCCAGCTCAGCTGGGTTAGAAAACAAACACTGAAAGTAGTACGTTTTAAAAGTTTACAATTTAGTTCAATCCAACCTAGTCTAATCATGGGCTCACAGTGGGTAAAATTACCACTTCCTGTGAATTGAGGCTTAAAACTCTCTGCTATATGTCTACTTGGTTCCTTATTTCATGAAACTTGGGTTGTGTTAGTGTTTATAATGGTCCTAAACCTTAATCGTTCCCATCTGTTCAATCTTACATGGTAATTTGGTAGTGAAAGAGTACTAGGCTTAGAGCCAGTTTGATTCTAGTCCTGGCTTTGTCACTAATTAGCTGTGTGACTCCAGCAAGTTTACTCATCTCTGTCTTGGGTTCCAACCTCCTTCTCTTGGACAAGCTTTTTCTACTTTGTTTTGACCTCCCCATTGCTTTTAGACATTACACCTAAAGGAAGTCAAGATGGAGATGAGAAGAAAAAGAGGAAGACGTCCTCATCTTCTTGATGCACCTCCTTGCATCTGCATCTGCATCTGCCTTCTTCTTCCCACTGATACAATGAATGACTTGTCCCTGCTCTTAGCAAAGCCCAGCTCCTCCATCTGGACTCTGAATCTGTCCCCTATCCTCTCTCAAATATTCTTCTGTTATTTCCTCTTCTGCTATCAGCTCTTTTTTTCTCTTGGATCAGTTCCAAAGTATACAAATATGCTTTTGTATCTCCTCAAATTCTTCCCTTGTCCCATATGCCCCTCTAGTCACTACTCCATTTCTCAGCGAACCCATCACAGGCTGACTTGCTTAAGGAGTTGTCTTGGCAAACCCTTCTATATGCTCCAGACTATCTCCTGACATGCCATATCATTCCTTTCTCATTCTTTCCATGTGTTTATTTTATAATCTAATGTTATATCAAGTTATATTATATTATGCCAAAAAGTCTCCACCTTTGAGTATGTTGTAGTTTCAGTATATTTGTTCCTCACACAACTTTCTATATGTTCTAGAAGTAATAACTATTTAAAAATTTTTGCTTAATTTTCTGTGCCCCATTATTATTTTTATTTCAATAGCCCAATGGCATTGTAAACTGCCCTCTTAATATCTCTGATACTTTGCATCTATTCTATTCCCCCCCCCCCCTTTGGAGATCTCCCTCTGGGAACCTTCCATTCTTTTGCTCTAATCTGAACCTGTTGTTCTCTAGGCCTGCTAATCAGCTGTCGTCTGGGGACTTTCCTTGACTGTCACTTGATGACATAAATGTGGGTCAAGAAATTTTATCTGGCAGGCTTTTGTGGGACATATTGGAGCCAGGAAGTTGGAAGGAAGTAGACTAATTCAGAGGATTTTTGAGTGAACTCAGGCTTGAGATAATTAGAAGAAATTCAAATGCATGCTTATGAATGAGGCAAGGCTCTTTTCACATTTAGTGGTAGTATATCCAGAAATAATAATAACAACAATAAATAATAATATTAACAATAATGTATTATTAATGTATTAATAATAATGTATAATATAATAATGCATTATTATTTGTTATTATTATTGTATTAGTCAGGGATAGGGTTCAGTCACATAAGCAGGGTCATTATGAGTGTAACAGGAAAAAAGATTCTTTGTAATTAGACTTTACAAAATTATGGAAGGTCAGAGGATTTACCAGCCATCCATATTCAGCCTCTAAAGTGAGATCATGAGGGGAATGAGAAAAGTTTGTGGGTCTTCAGCCTCATTTCTGGTAATGGCTTAGGGTCACTTTTGGTGTATAAGGTCAGCAATCTGAAAAAGGGGCTGGGGAGAAGAGGAGAGCCAGGATAAGCTGGATCTTGCTGCTATCTCAGCATCTGTCTGCTACTTCTCCTAACCAGCATGACCTCCAGAGAGTGTGACCACTGTTTTTCTTCTGTACAGTACCTCTTTGCTCAACTCTAATCAGGACCCCTTTAGATAAGGGAAATAATTTCAGCTTAACCAAATTGACCCACATTTCTATGTTGAAGTCCTAACCTCCAGCACCTCAGAATGTGACTATATTTGTAGACAGTCTTCAAAGAAGTAATAAGGTAAAATGAAGTCATTTGAGTGAACTCAATTCAATATAACTGGTATCCTTATATAAAGAGACCAGGACACAGACACAGAGGAAAGACCATGTGAAGACACACACAGTTGAAGACAGCCTTCTACAAAGCAAGGAGAGAGATCTCAGAACAAATCAGCCCTGCCAACACTTTGATCTCATACTTCTAGCTTTCAGAACTGAGAAATTTGTCACTTTAGCCACCTCGTAGGAGGTACTTTGTCATGGTAGCCCTAGCAAACTCATATATAGATCAATACAGCACAATGTCTTATATTTGCATATTGCTTCAGACATGGCAAAGCATTTCAACATGGTAATAACAGAAAACACTGATAATCATGGCTAACATTTATACAGAGTTACTATGTGCTAGGCATTGTTCTCAGCACTTTACATATATTAACTAATTTAATCTACACAACAGCCTTATGAGATAGATACTATTATTTTCATTCCCATTTTATAGGTGGTGGATAAGCACAGATAATTCAACTAATTTGCTTGATGTCACACAGCTTATACATATTGAAGCAGAATTCAAACCCTGATAGTCTAACTCCATGGTCCTGTCTTCACTCTGGCCTCTTGGCACTTGACTTTTCTTTCCACTTATGTGGCGTCACCCTGTTCACACGCACACATCTCAGGTTCAGTCTTCCCCTTGGCAGTCATGACCTTAACTTCCTTGTACTCCTGGTAGATTTCTGATTTTGTTCACAAGGGAAAGCTGTTGGGGAACCAATGTACATTCCCCAAGTCACACACAGGGCCACATGCTTCCCTACCACAGGGCTGTGACACAAGGTCTGTATTTTCCAGAGAAGAAAGCCTCAATCCCAGAATGGTGGGGTGGTCATGTGACATAAGATTGTTCACATAACAAAAGGGGCCAGGTAGTCTACATTTCTTACTAGAATAAGATTTGATTTCTAAGTCACTTCTCCTTGAGTGGTCAAATAGTTCCCCTGCCTGACGTCATGTGATTACTCAGCAGATTTCAGTCTTCAAAACCAGCAACTCTAGAAATTTCCATTTTGATCCTGCAAATCTCTCTTGCTTTTACCAAAAGCACTAAAATCTGTTAAAAACAAAGAGATATGTCTACTTGGATACATCGGCAATCTCTGTTTGGTTCAAAATGGCAAATTAAACTGTGCTTAGAACAAAATGGCCATAGGCAACCATATGAAATGCCAAGTGAGCCCATGAAACAGGCTTCACTTCATGTTGCCAATGAGACTGAGTTATAATCATCTACACCACTTTCCAGAATAATTGGTTATGTTCTACTTGGGGCTTCTGAATAAAGTGAAATCCTATCGTGGCATTAAAAGTATATTTTCTTTACACATTAAAAGAAGCACTTGACACTTTTGTAACTTAGTAAAAACAACAGGGAAAATGTTTGGTACCAAGCACTGTGTAGAGATTGAAATTACAACTGCAACTAACATTTAGCGAGCACTTATTATGTACCAGTCACTATTATGAATGCTTTACATGGAGCTCTTTTCATTCTCACAACACTTTTTACTGGTGAGAAAATGGAGCTTAAGGAGAATCAGAGGACTTGTGAATAGTGGAGCTGGAATTTGAACCCAACTATCCACCTTTAAAACCCTTGCTAATAACTACTACATATTCCTACCCTGAAGAAGAAAAGATGGAAATGAATGATTATTTTTACCTGACAACTTTTTCTTTCTGATTCTGAACTCATTTTGTGTGCAGTAATGACCACTGTGGGAAGGGGAGGAAGAAGCTATTTGAGGGCTCAGTAGAATTCTCTTCCATCTTAAACCCTCCTCTCTCTGATCTCTGATTTAAGACAGCTGAGTCTTGACTGTTCACCTGATGTACAGGCTTTAAAATAATGGTATATGTAATGGTATATATAAAATAGAAGTATGGGACAGGCCTGTTTGCTACATAGCACTGAACTCAGGACTCTCCACTGGCAAGAGAAGCAGGTGACTTTGATGGGATGCCAAGCCAGCACAGATGCTTTCAACTCCACCAGGGGGTATAAACCCACTTTAAACTATTGGACTATCACTCTCCTTTCCTGTACTGCCAAGCTTCTTAAAGCGTAGCTGCATCAGCTAGGGCTCCTGGTTACAAATCACGGAAGCCAATTTGGGTGAACTAAAACCTCAAAGTTATTGACTGAAAGGATACCAAGGATCTCACAAAATGGACGGGAAGGCTGGACTCCAGGAAGTCAGAAGGAAAGTTTCACTCCAGACCATGCTGCAGGAAAATGTCATGAGAATGCCACCCTGGCCAGGCATGTCTGGGATACTGATGATCTCAAGTGTGTCACTCTCATGCATAATCTCTAGCTCTTTCTGCATCTTAAGATTGATGCTTTACAGTGTATGAGGGTTTGATTGGCTGAGAGCAGGCCATGTGTCTGTGGAATCTGGATGGTCATGATGAGTTGTACAGACAAGAATACAAAAACTTGACTGACTTTTGATAAATTCACGTAAAATTCCCTGACTTCAAGGGACTGAAATCAAATAACCTAAAATGTGAGAGCAGGGTCTTGAGAGGTACAGAACAGAGGAAGGGCTGAGAGAATAGGTCTTTTCATTTAGTTAACATACAGCTAACCTTGCTTTTATTCTTGGCCTTGGAAGGTTTGTGGGGAAGTGGGGAATAGCAATGATTGTCTCCAAAAGACTGTCACTCTTTGTTCCACCATTGGCTTTGTCATCTTTGCTTATCCCAGAGACAAGACATGAGTCTGGAAAGGGTGCTGATCTAATGAGGGTCTGCTTAGCTTTATATTCTTTTTAATTCTCCTGTGTCTTATCCCACATGTTACTATAGCATAAATGACACAAGAAGAGGGAGATTGTTTGACTTGCTTCTCATTTATCAGTATGACCAGCAAAGAAAGAAAACAAAATAATTTCCTACCTGATCTCAAATCACTGAGCCTTCTTAAATCTTGACTTTGATGGGACAGAAATGTTTAAATGTTTTAAAAGTATAAACTTTAAAAAATGGTGTAATTTTTATTGTTTTCAATTTAAAAAGACTGTACATTAGGAACCTGAATGGAAGGTGATATTTTATAGAAAGATGAGAAAAAGACAACTTGAGTATTTTTACTCTGTTTTGAATTTTTATATCTAACAAGCTCAGAGTTGCTATTCTGGCTGTTAGGACACATTTTCTAGTTTCATAAGGGTGAAAATAGCAAACACCTTTTTTTTGTTGTTCAAGGAAAAATGCGTTAATAGTTGTCAGACTCCAAACACCAAATACGACAACTCTCCTTGGGTCAGCTAACCAAGATTGATAGAGTATTATGATTGGTCAAATATCATTTAAAAACTAGATCAAATCTAAGACAATAAGTTAAAAGAACAGACAGGAAAAACTGCTCCATGTGAAGGGTGTTTCAAATGAACAGTTATTCCTTTACTACATAACTCTAAGCCTCATTTAGCTGGGATTATTTTGTAGCGTAACTTTGGTAATACTTGTTTTTCTGTTCTAGGTTTTTCTTCCACAGTCCTTTGGAGATCATAATGAAAATGGAGTTCATATTAAGAAGAGAAATCTAGAGAACGTAAAGGCAGGGCTGACTTCACTGTGCGTCGCCTCTGCAGTTGCACAGGGCTCCACACTCAGGAGGTCTCTGTGCCTGATTTCTTTGAATTCTTAATATTGTTAGAATTAAGATGGCCTACATTTTTGTTTTGCAGTGGGCCCCCTAAATAATATAGTTGGCCTGCAGAAAAGCTATATTAATATAGGCTGTACTGGGATCTCATTAGTGTCTCACATCAAGCTCGAACAATGGTTGGCAAACTCTCCTGTGAAGAACCAGAGAATAAGTATTTTAGCTTTTGCAGGCCATATAGTCTCTTGCCAAGCATCCAACTCTGCTATTCCAACTTGAAAGCAGATATATACAACAGTAAGGTAGTGAGTTTTGTAAAGTTTATTTGCAAAAACAGGTGGGCTGAATTTGGCCTGTGGATTGTGATCTGCCAACCCTGGGGCTAGACACATGTGCTTGATCTTAGGTTACTGAGAGATTGTCAAAGAAATAGATAAATAAGGTGAATAATATTCCACAGCCCTTAGTCACAACTGAATCATTCATACTATTGCTTTCCTAATAGTTAATATTATGCCAAAAGCTTTTCATATATTAGAGCATTTTATAGCCCCAGAACCCTCACGAATTATGAATTAGTAACATCTTCATTTTGCGAAAGAAACCAAGGTTCAGAGGATAAGTATCTTGACCAAATTACACATTAAAGGACTGAGACCCAGAGATCATGTGCTTGCTATGATACCATATTCTATCATCTGATGGGATGTGTGGCAGGCAATTGGCTACTATCGTTTGGAAATAACTGGCATGTAAATGGTTTATTTCACTTTTGGAGTAACTAAAATACTCATTTTTTTAAAAAAAATATGTGATAGCATATTCAATGTCAGCCTTCTAATAACATTATCCTAAGCACAAACATGCATTCTTGATGAGGGGAATTATAGCTTAAAACCCTCACTGTGTGTTCCCTCTGAATGCCCATGACAGGGGGTTGTACAAGTGTCATCTGGCCTGTATGGCCATCAGAAAATCAGATGGGAAACACTGCTGAAGGTGTTAGGTGTAGGAAGGTGATGGGATTGAAGGATATTTGCCAATAATTCTGTGGGCCTGATACTGGTGTTTAAAATGCTACTGTTAGACCTTTCTGGTAGGCTAATTGGTATACCCCAATTATTGGTATTTGGTATACCCCAATTATACACCTGAGCAATCTTCTAATACATATGCTGAGTTCTCAAAATCGACCTCCTCTTCACAAATTCATATATTCAAAACAAATCTTAAATACATGATTTCTTGTTATGGATGTGGAATTGCCAATTCAGAAGAATGTTGAAGAAAGAAAAAGATAAAATCTGAGAAGGTTTTTCTCCATTTGGAATTTAGTCATCTGCATAGGGAGAGAAACAGGCAGACATCACTATTCTAATTCCCACTGGAAATAGCCATGCATTTCCTGGGGTCAGGAAGAAGCAAAACCCTTTGCTTCAGAGGTACCTTCAGGTTTTTTGATTTCTTGAAGAACTGCCTCCCTCGGCCTAAAAAGAACAACTTGTTGGTTCTCCCAGCTGTGTGGCAGCTTAGCAAACACTTCTCAGGCTTCTGATATCAGTATGCAAAAGAGAGGTTCTGACTGAGAGGTATGCTGGTGGCATCAAAAGAAAGAATAATTTGAAGTAGCCATTTTAGCTGCCTACAGATAACCAACTTGATGACTAATTGTAGTCCTCAGATTTAAGTCTAAATAACTTTTGGTTGCCCTCAAAACCACCTTCAAAGGGTAAAAGCATACCATCATTGAGGAAATTAACAAACAAAGCTGTTATGGCCTCTCAAAGTATTAAACATCTGATCAATCGAATCAGGTAATACAATTCTCATGGTTTTGAATTAGGGAAATTTATAACCAGAAACTTGGAGAGACTCTGAACCAGGAAAAAAATGGTCCAGGTCTTATTGGCTTCGAGCCAAGCTCCAGGTTGCTTGTTAGAGCTATTTAAGGAATGTAAAGTGGAGACTCCAACTCTCCTAATGGGAGTCGGAGCAGGGCAGATTTCCTCCACTCACATACCCCAAATCCACCACATAACCCCACTCACTTTACTCAACAACAGTTCCAGACTTTGGCCACAGCAAATTCAATTTTATCTAACTTGCTCCTGGTTCTAGTTATTAAGTCAAAGCTTTGTTCTAAACACAAGTTTTTACTGACTGGGTCATCTTATTTCTCTCTCTCCAAAGATAAGTTATATATTAGCAGGATTACTAAGGGGTGGGGCTGTATAAGAAAGTGAAAGTCTAATTCACTAGTGAGCAGAACGGGCCTCACTGGTCACTACAGGAGGAAGGGAACAAACGGAGAAAGCACTGGTGTTCTTGCTGGCATTCGAGTAGGGAGGCGGTGCACAAGGGGAGTGGGGGAAGAAAGAGTCTGGGCAACCGGATGGCGCCTGAACATTCCTATTGCTCACAGAGGAAGCTGTATCCTGAGGGGCTTCTTGGTTTCCACTTGCAGACAAGAGCACTGAAGAGCTAGGAGAGAGGGACTTAGCTTATCGGTGGGAGTGCAGAAACCAAGCACTGGGGCTCAAGAATTATTTTCATTAAAGTATGTTTTCATATACATTGTATATGTAGAAGCTTGATTTCGTGTCATGAAGTCCATGTGTATATGCAGATGTGTCCCCAATTGCATGTGCATGCATGTATATGTGACAGTGCATGTGCACATCATGCCCTGTGGAGGACTAGTGGCTGGCCTTGTACTAAATTCTGTGTTTTAAGATCATTATAAGAAGTCTGTGCTAAAGTCTACTAGCTAGTTATTTTCCCCCTTGCCATGCAAGTCCATAAAACATTACTTTGTGCTTCTTTTCCCAAAGAGAGATGATTATGCAGAAGAGAATGTCAAAATTAGCAAAATATGCTCATAGCTCCTCACATCTCCCCTCCTAATGCTCTCAGCAGTGTTTTAAACAAGTCAGCACTTGCTCACCAGCCTGCTTTACATTCTTGTGTGCAGGGTGCCAGAGTCATTTAGTTTGAAGAACATAAAGTCCCAGAATAAAGAACCTGTGTAGGGTTTCTCATGCATGTGTTGGGAAAAGAAAAAGGAACAAGAATTTTGAAGTCTGAGCTTGCATTTTGACAGGAGCTATATAAACAGACTTTAGTTTTTATTTTATTTTCTTTAGCTATTATTGCTGCATTTTCAATTTGCATTAAGTATTAGAGCCATAATTAATTAACAGATGACTTCAAGAAAGGTAGAAACCAATTTCAATAACAGAACTAAAAACAATATTCTATTTGCAGTTAGTATCTTCTTCCTCCGAAATGCACCACAACTAGTAAAAGGAGGTGAGCAGTGGGGAAGAGAAACAACCAAATCCTGAAAGAATGGGTGAGAGGGAGGGAGCAACAAGAAGTGTAGGTCATGTCATGTGACTACATTTGCACCTTGACAAATAACCCTTTTATCAATTCTTTTGGATAAAGGAACATGTGTTTATAGTGTGTCAACATTAACAAAGGTGTTCGGTAATATGAGTTAATTATTATCAAAGGTCTTATTGAATTTTTGGCTCAATGTCTAGCCCATTTAGCAAAAGTTAGACTTGCTCTAAATTGACATGTTTCAAACTTGACCTAATGTAAACCATTGCAATTGGCCACTGTGACATCTGGTCGTCAGCACAAAACATGAAGAACTTTTGGTGCAGGCATTGGCTGAGAACACACTCTCTTCCCAGCTAGTGTGACTTGGCTAAGGTCCTGAATGTCCTTCCTTGGAACTGGCCACAGAATTTTGGAAACTGAGTGTCCAATTTGGACTTGATAACTCATGTTCTGGGCAAAAGTAGTACTAACATCAAGTCTTCTCAAGATCACGAAAGCAAAATTTATTTTTTTTCCTCCATTAATAACAAAAAGTAAGTCCAAATTTTTAGCACTTAATTCCAACATTCAGTGGAGAATTGAAATTTGGCACCAACAGATTTTCAAATATTTATGGAGTTTTTCCAAGTGGTAGGCATCGTTATAGGTGCCATGGGGAATAGAAAAACTGGAAGACATGGTTTCGGCCTTTGAAAATCATATATTCTTTTTGGAGGCTGAGATACACTCTGTACTGGGGCATCCGAAACTGAGATGAAAGGATAGCTTCAGGGCTTCCATGGTTCCTCTGAAATTACACACAAAAATTATGCATATGTGTATTTTCTTCAGGAGAGAATGGCAAATTTTAAATCACGTATTCAAAGGGATCGGTTTTCTAAATGTGATTAACAATCCATTTATTATTTATTAATACTAAAAACAAGAACTAAAATTTGGTATTGTGCTACTACATGCCAGAATTTATGCTAGGCACTTGACTTTCGACCCATTAATTGTCACAATAACTCTATAGGTATGTCTTATTATTTTCCCATTTTAAAGACATGAAAACCGAGACTTAGAGATGTTGCTAAACTGAACAGGTAGTTTAGACTAGAGTAATGTGTTGTTAAGATCCGAAGGTAAATCTAGCTTCGTATAAAAAAAAGTAGCTGGCTACATGTCACAGTATCATGGCAGTGAATCATAAACACGTTGTAAATATACTGTCTTTACTGGTTTGTCAGTCTGGGCAAAGCCTGACTACTCACATACTTGTTGTATGTTTTATAAAAGTCTCAAGTGAAAAATAGATTCTTGAGCTTTTTAAGATCCCAACAAAAGAAAATAAAAGAGATTTCTCATCTACAGCCCAAGCAGAAATATTAGAGTGGCCTGCCAGGCTCAAACTAGAACAAGAATGTGGCTGTTGCAGCCAAGCTTAGCTATCATAAATTTAAATATGTGTTCCTTTTACTTGAGAATGGCTTACTTCTGTCACTTAAAGGAAGAGCTGATTCTTCCACTTCAGACCAGCCTTGGAAAAAAGCTATAAAGTAAATTAAAGTACCCACAAGATATTTACTAGCCTACAAAATGTTCACCAGCTTCAAGATCTTTCCAGTATGACTCATGACAAGGCTAAATGGATGAAATTGTGTGGCTACTACCAAACTATCTCCAAGCTTACTTGTAAATAGTAACTCTCAAACAATGGAATCAGAAAAAGAAATACTGGACAGGAGAGAAAAACAAACTACATGCTGCTTTCATGAGAAACATTTAAACGGAGAATAAAGAACAAAGAGAGGCACCAGGAAATAAAATATAATTATCACTACACTGAATCAGAACAACCATCCTGATAAGTGTTTTTGGCATGTCAGCTCTATGGTTGCATTGACTGAAGTATTATTTGAGTGGAGGCCATATAGTCAGGCCACCCTATATTTAGGAAACAAGATTATTCTCAGAGATGAGACCATGCAGTCATCAATATAGCACTTCTCTGAATTATGTGGAGGGAAGACATTTATAACCAGAAAGCAAGACTCAGCTGGGGTCTTGAGGTTTTTTTCTGGTGAAACTTTCTTAATCCTCAATAGGAATGAAACAAGGTCATTTCTATGCTAACTCTTACGTAATGAAAAGAAATATGAGATCTGCCCTATGCCAACAGGCCACAGGGAAGCAAGGAGCCTTGAAAAGTTATATACACATTTTGAATCAATATTGCCTGTAGACAAATTAATTCGGCAGATTCACAAAATATTCCTTGTTGGGTGAGCAGTTCTCACAGTATTGATTTTTTCCCCTTATCATTTTATTATGGAAATAAAGGAGAAGGAAATGGACATTTAGAATGTCTATTATGTGTCCAGAATGTTCCATATGTGCTCAAAACATCCAAATTCTCCTGCTTTGGGGGCATCCCTTGCATGCTCAATGAATGTAATCTGAGGCTCCATCCCAAATGATCTTCATGAGTTTCTCCTTTCTTAATAATTCTGAAACATGACAGAAAATACACCCTCAGTGCTCTAAGCTGACTTTCATCACCTTTCACCCTAGACTTTTCCTTCAGGCATTTCTCCACCTACTTCTTGCCTCTATCAACTCCTGCTGTCTTTTCTCCACTCTGAAGCACTCCAAGTGGGCACAAGGACCCTTCTATTTTTCCCAGAAAGTATAATTACCACCTAGTTTTCATGTAGGACAAAACTTTACAAAGGACTTGAGAATGATATAAGGCAATTACAATGCCAGGATGGAAAATTTAGTACCAGATATTCCTACTCCTAGAAACTGTGAACTAAGCTTCTTCACAGAAACCAGCTATTTGGTTGTTTCCTTCTGAGGCCCCAGGCTGCTATCCTGGTCAAGGGCCAGCCCCCCCTTACCTCTGACTTTACTCACTCACCCTAGGCCAAATTCCTCTCAACCTGTATAAATGTCCCAGACTAGTCTTTTACATTATTATGTAAGTCTAGCTTCTCATTCTCCAGAATTGTTTTGTCTCCAGAATTAATCGTAAATGCAGTTTGGCCTTTCCTTTGATAGCTAAATTCTCTTTTGAAATGCTTTCTCAGAATAAAGAGTCAACTTGCTCTAAAAGGACATTCTTGGGCAAAACGTACAAACTGCAGATAGCTTTTGGAGGGTAAATACACACACACACACACACACACACACACACGTATCCTTTTTTAAGAAATGACAAATGACAATTATCTCATTGTACAAAATGTGTATAGCCCATACCTTCTACTTACTGATTTACTTATTGTTTGTCTTCTCGTACTAGATTGTAAGTTCTATGAGGGTGTGATTATGTGTATGTGTGTTTGTGAGTGTGTCATTATTTTATGTGAAACATGTCTGATGCCTAATAGGAACTCAGAATATATTTGTTGAATGAATAATTTTATTCAACCCTCAGTACAAGTCTATGAGATAGGTACTATTAATTTCATTTTTTAGAAGGAAAAAAGAGGCTAAAAGAGCATAAGTGGCTTTTCCAGGGTTTCGCCCAGGAAGTGAGAGAACACTTTGATGAGTTTCAGAACCTATGTTATTTCTGATAACTCTACTTATTTTCATGTTGTTCCCACTAGCATTGGTCTACTCTGGCCTGTCTCAGCTTTGTTAAGAGTTTTGTTTGAGCTTAATCAAGCTTTTAAAGGGGACTAGGAACTTCTCAATCAGCAATGTAATAGAACGCCAAGGAAAAAGGGAAATGCAATGGAATGGAGACAGAACCATGCAATTCAAATGTCTCTTCCTTTTTGCAATTCTTCCTTACTGGGTTCAATCCTCATCTTTGCTAAAAACAAAACAAAACAAAGCAGAAACAAAAATCCCTGATCACTGGTAAATGTTACATTTTGTTTCAACATGGATTTGTTTCAAATTTCCAAGTTCTTTGTACTCTCTCCTTGGTCCAAAGCTTAATCTTGAAGAACTTGTTGCATTTTGATGTCATAGAACAGAGCAAGCTTGGGTGATTGACAGTGGAACAGATCTACAAATTGAAACCCTAGGGCACACTGAGATGAGGCTGTATCCTCACAGGCCACCATGAGTCAAAAAATAAGAAGCAGAATAGAGAGTAAAAAGAAAAAAAAGGCTTAGAGATCACCGCAGTCTCAAAATCATTTTGTGTGTCTTTTTAGCTTTGCTGCCTAGTACGATATCTCAGAGTAGGAACATAAATATCTGATGGTTGACTAACTGGATGATTTTCCCTCATATTGCCTAGTTTCCATACTTTTGAATCTGGACCGACCCCATATTAGTTTGTTCTTGAGAATCTCAAAGACCTTTTGAGGAACTGTAGAGATGGTAGTTTTAGGTTTCACATCTAAAGACATTGAGGGTCCCACCTACATATGCCTAAGGTTCAATTAAGTTTGTAAAAAAGAGCTCAAGTAGACAAAAATGGACAGGCTGTTCACTAAAGTTCTTACAGCACACATGTCTATACTACTCTACTCCTTTTAGGTAACATTTTATTCACCTGCTCCAGACAAGTGATCTAAATAGGAATGACCATCTTGTTACAGGCTTCCATATCTCTGGGTCTTTAGATTGGTTGAGAGTTGCATTGAGTTAGAACACTCATACTTTTCTTCTGCCTTTTTAAAAAAATCTACAATCTATAGGGAAGCATCTATTCCTCTGTTATTAGAGACTAGGAGTGAATATTTAGAGCTGGTAATGGCTAGGCCCCTGCCATCAAGAAACTGATTTAAGGCTATTATTTATAATAGGCAAAAGTGGAAACAACCCAAATGCCTGCCAACTGATAAATAAAATTTGGAATCTTCATAAAATGTAATATTAGTCAGCTATGAAGAAGAACAAAGTATTGATACATGGACAAACCTTGACAACAGTGTGCTAAGTGGAAGAAGCCAGTCACAAAATACAACATCTTGTGTTATTTCATTTATAGGAAATGACCAGAAAAGGTAAAGGTCTATTGAAACAGAAAGTATATTGGTGGTCGTCCAGTGTTAGGGGTGATGGGAGGTTGGGGGAGGGTGATGGCTAAGGGATGTGAGATTCTTTTTTGGGATAATAAAAATATTCTGCAATTGATTATGTTATGGATACACAACTCTGTGAACAAACTAAAAGCCACTGAATTGCATACTTTACATGGGTCACTTATATGTGAAAGATATCTCTATAAAGCAAATGAGATAGAGAAAGAGAGAGAGGAAGAGAGAGAGGAGAGGGAAGGGAGGACAGGGGGAGGAGAATGGAGGGGAGGGAAGGGAAGGGAAGGGAAGGGAAGGGAAGGGAAGGGAAGGGAAGGGAAGAGAAGAGAAGAGAAGAGAAGAGAAGAGAAGAGAAGAGAAGAGAGAAGAGAAGAGAAGAGAAGAGAAGAGAAGAGAAGAGATGTTAACAAAAACAAGCAGAAACAAAGATGGACAGAGAGTATCCAGATGGTGTTTGAGTCACTGGTTATAGACTTTTGTTCTGTATTTAATTTTGGGGTAAATATTTCAAGTGGGTTAGAATTATAATTTGACCCAGACCTAGAAGTAAAAGGTTCATAGCTCATTTCTGATTCCTGAAGCCTCAGTATTAAATTAAATGGTCATGACTTTAGTTTTTAAATGTTCCATTGCAAACTTCAGTTTCTGTCCATTTCTATGGTTGTACTTTCTACATTGGTTCATTCCCAGCATCATTACAATCCTTGGGGGACCACTGGAAATGTAAATTTCCAACTGAACAGGGTCTGGCAGAGAAATGAGGGAGGTTGGTAGAGTGACTGAATTCTAAGCTATCAACTGCATGGTTATCTAAAAATAAGTTAAGGCCAAAAGACTGGATTAGAGATAAAAATGGGATGATTAAGAACATTTTGCAAAATTGCGTCTGAGGTATATAAGTCTTCGTTTGACATTTCCTTTTTTTCCTCCACTGGGAGAAGAGAAATATGCTGAAATGCCTAAATACCAAACATTGTGTGACTTCAAATAAAATTATGAGAAAGGGCAAGTTGGCACAAGAGACACAGGAATTTCAGTGCTCAGCTTTAAATGTTTTTGCTAAGCATATTAAGTCCTCCAAAAGAGCAGTGTTCTGTGCATGTGTGATATGTAGGGACACATACATACATTCTTACATGCATGTATCAGTGTCTTTTATCTGACCTGTAGGTCTTTCAGAAATTTCTAATATAATATGTACAGAACATTACACAAAAAATTGTAGAGCTTGAATTCTCACATACTGAACACCTCTGTAATCAGAACTCAGATAATGAAACAAGTCATTACCATCTACCCCAGAAACCTCCTCCTGTTCCCTCAAGATCCTTTCTCCCGTCTAGGGTAACCACTACCTACACTTCTGACAGCATATAGATTTGGCTCTTATTTTTCATTTTATATAAATAGAATCACTTATTATGTAGTCTTACATGTGCAGCTTTTTCCATGTTTCTGAGAACAATCAAGCCCTAATACATTTTTTAAAATTTAATTTTGTGATTGAAAAAGTAATACATGTGGTAAATAATCAAACAATGCCAAAGGATATTTAAAAATAGATATTTGTGCAGTTTAGTGGTAGATCATTCATTGTCATTGGTGTACAGTGTTCCATTGTGTTGATATACCGCTGATGGACATTTGGATAATTTCCAGTTTGGGATATTATGAATAGAACTATGCACATTCTAGGTCTCTCCTGATGAACATAAGTATGCACTTTTGTTCTGCTTTAAGAGTGAAATGCTAAGTGATTACACATATATTCAGTTTTAGAAGCTACTGACAAATCCTGAGTTTCTCCAGTTTATACTTTAACCAGGAATGTATAAAAGTTCCAGTTTCTCCATATCCTCAGAAATACTTGAAAAATTCTCATCTTATTTACTTTTTATCTAGTCAGTCATTGTGTAATACTATCTCCTTATGGTTTAAATCTACATTTCAAGATGAGTAATGAAGATGACTGCCTTTTGTTTTTTGGGCATTTAAACACCTGTCTTCTTTTGTGACATGTCTAAGTCTTTTAACCATTTCTTATATATTTATTTACATTTATTGAGGTGACATTGGTTAACAAAATTATATAGGTTTCAAATGCATAATTCAATAATGCTTCATCTGTATGTTGCAGTGTGTCCTCACCACCCAAAGTTGAATCTCCTTCCGTCACCTTACATTTGACCTTCTTTACACTTTTTTACCTCCCCACTCCCTTGCCCTCTGGTAACCACTAAACCATTGCCTGTGTCTATGAGTTTGTTTATTTTTTGTCTTCTTCATTTGTTGCTTTCAGTTTTATATCCTATATGAGTGAAGTCATGTAGTTCTCAACTTTTTCTGTCTAACTTAGTTCACTTAGTATGATAATCTCAAGATCCATCCAGGTAGTCACAAATGGCAGTATTTCATTTTTTCTTAAGGCTGAGTAATATTCCATTGTATATATGAATCCCATCTTCTCCCATCCAGTCATCTATCAAAGGGCACTTGGGTTATTCCATGTCTTGGCCACTGTGAATAATGCTGCTATGAACATCAGTGTGCATGTCTTTATGGATAAATGTTTTCAGATTTTTGGGGTAGATACCCAGAAGAGGGATTGCTGAGTCAAACGGTAGTTCTAGTCTTAATTTTTTTGAGGAACATCCATACTATTTTCCATTGTGGCTGTAACAATTTACATTTCCACCAGCAATGTATAGGAATCATTTTCCCCACAATCTCTCCAACACTTGTCACTACTTGTCTTGTTGAGGATAACCATTCTTACATGTGTGAGGTGGTATCTCACTGTGATTTTTATTTGCATTTCCTAAGAGGCAGTGAGGTAGAGCATCTTTTCATATGTCTATTGGCCATTTGCATGTCTTCTTGGGAGAACTGTCTGTTCAGGTACTTTGCCCATTTTTTAATTGGATTTTTTGTTTGTTTGTTTTTGGTTCTTTGTCTTGTTGGTTTCTCTTGCTGTGCAGAAGCTTTTTAGTTTGATATAGTCCTATTCATTTATTTTTGATTTTACTTCCTTTGCCTTTGATATCATATTTATAAGATTCTCTCTAAGACCAAGAAATAAATACCCCTCCATTTCTTATTTATTGAGTTCTTTATATATTCAGAGTATGAGTTCTTTGTCAGATATGTGCATTGTAAATATCTTCAACTATGTGAGTTTCACTTTTCCTTTTTGGTGTCTTTTGATTATCATTTTTTCCTTTATGATTATCACTTTTTGTGACTTTTTAAGAAAGCTTTTCCTACTGCTAGGATACAAAGATATTCTCCTCTATTTTCCTCCAAAAGTTTTATTGTTTTACCTTTCCTTTGAAAATCTGTAATCTATCCAAATTGACATTTTTTTTGGTCTATGATTTGAGGTAGGGGTCAAATTTTGATTTTAATGAATGGATATACAACACCATTTATTTTAAAAATCATCTTTCTTAATTTGTATCTTTTATAGACCTGAATGTCTTCTGTTGAATATTCTTTGAATTTTTTTATTCAAGGTGGCTTTTACATTCTTCTTCTTCTTCATTTTCAGAAGCATAATCCTCACTACGGCCCCTTTACCACAAATATCCTAATTGGCATCTCTGTTCCTGTGATCTGGCCACTCTAGTAGCTATTCTCCTCTCAATTTCTAGGTTATTCTCAGTAACATTTGCATCTTATTCAATTAACTAAGATGTATACTAATTTTTTTTTGTGATTACTGTAACAAATTGCTACAACCTAGTGGCTTAAAATAACAGAAACTTATTCATTTCATAGTTCTAGATACCAGAAGTCTGAAATCACTATCAATGGGCAAAATCGAGGTGTCACCAGAGCTACACCCCTCTGGGGGTCCTAGGGGAGAATAAGTTTCTTGTCTCCTCCAGCTTCTGGTTGCTATTCCATTCCTTGCCTTGTGGTTGCATCACTGTGATCTTAAAGTCCAGCATCTTCAAATCTTTTCTGCTCCATCTTCACATCACAGTTCTAAGGATTAGAATCTGATATATATCTCATTTGATGGAGCTGTTTTTCAGCCTACCAAAAGAGGCTTCAATCAAGCCCTAATATATTAAAAAAATTTTTTTTTAATTTTTAATTAAAAAAAATACTCACATGTGGCAAAAAAAATTTCAAACAATGTCAAAGGACATAAAGGAAAAATGATTCTTCACTCAACACCTCTCCTCATTCCAGTCCCTGGTCTCAGAGGTCACAGCTATTCCTAGTTTTATGCATATACTTCTAGAAATGTTCTAAGCATATCAAGCACACACACACACACACACACACACACACACACGTATGTATTTAAGCAGTTTTTGATTTATGGACATTTAATTTGTTTGTAGTCTTTTGCTATTATAGACAATGCAAGAAACAAATTTGTATGTGTAGCCTTAAGCAATTTACTTTTATAGGATGAATTCCTAGATATGGAATTGCTGGTCCAGAGTATGTCTTAGTTTGTTTGGCCTAGGTGGCTTATAAACAATAGAAATTTAATTTTTATAGTTCTGGAGGCTGACAGTCTGATATTAGGTTGCCAGCATGGTCTGATTCTGGTGAGGAAACTTTCTAGGTTGTAGATGGCTGACCTTTTGTGTCTTCACATGGCAGAGAGCAGAAACAGGAGGCAAGCTTTCCTGTGACCCTTATCAGGGCATTAATCCCATTCATGAGGACTCTACTCCCATGACCTCTCCTAATCCTAATTGTCTCCCAAGGGCTCCACCTCCTAACACCATCACATTGGGGCTAGGGTTTCAACATATGAATTTTGGGGGCATGCAAACATATTGCCAGTGACAGTATGTGAACTTAAAATTTTTATACACATTGTCAGTTGTCTGGATAGAGGCAGAGGCTGTCCTGTTTTACAGTCCCACTACCCATGGCCCCTATTACTTTTCACTTCACATGAAAACGGATCATTTGTTTCAGAGCAACTAGTTGTGATTCCAAGCATGCTGCAGAGAGGAGCAATTAGGGAAAAAGGAAAGAATGATGTGGTCTCCTGGGCCTGATATAACATATTTGGGGCCAGAGTGGATGCAGGCAGAATAGAGAAAAGAACACATCTGAAATGAACGAATTTGTAAGACCAAGACCAGCTACCTAATTTGCCAGGCATAGTGCAAAATGAAAATGTATGGCTACTGTTCAAAAATTAGTATTAATTTTGATTATATGACAAGAGGACATTAAACCAAGTACAGGACTCTTCTGAGCACAGGGCCCTGTGCAACTGCCCAGGGTTCTTGCCCATGAAGCTGGCCCTATAGAAGACTTGGTAACTGATACACTGTGGGACACAAAAGACAACTAAAATCCCAGAAACCTGAGGACATAAAGTGAACCAAATAGTATTGCACTGCTATCTCCATCATCATCAATAACATTACTATCAAAACCATTGTTTGTTGACTGCCTAGTATGTCTAGGGCACTGTGCTCTGAGCATCCAGGAGAGTATAAGCTGTGTCTTTGTCTCAGAAGTACTTGTAATTCATTTGAGAACTCAGGCCTTAGTCAAAATAATAACAATGAAAAGTAGTGATGTTTCAGTTTTAGTGTAAGTCAGAATCACCTGGGAGAACTGGATAAAAATACAAAGGCCCTATTTCTCAAGACTGATGCTGTGTATTTTTTATTAACTGTCTATTAGATTTTGATACACACTGAAGTTTGAGAATCTCTGAGAAGGACCTATTGCTGGGTGATACTGTCAGGATATTGACAGATAATATCTGTTAGAGGGGTGCGCCAGGAGGCTGTGGAAGAGGTTCTCAAACTTTAGTGAGCATTGGACTCACCTGAGGACCTTGCTAAAATGAAGGTTCCTAGCTTCACCATCCAAAATTCTATTCTGTGAGTCTGGGTGGAATTTTGTTCCTAGGCAGAGAGTTTGAGGACTGTAGTTTAAAAAATATTGGTCCGTGATTTGCAGGAAATTGTTTTGAAAGGGAGTGACACTTGAACTGGTATTGAGGGGAGAGCAATACTTAAATGAGAGAGAGGGAAAAGGGAAGGGAGGAGGAGGAAGGGGCAGAGAGAGGGCAGGGGGAGAGCGGGAGAGAGTATGAGTACAAGAACAAGAGCTCTACTGAGTACATAAGCACGTACTTTCATGGTTTGAGAAAAAGCATAGAAGTAAGAATCTAGATGCCATTTTTTGATAAAAAGAGTATTCAGTTTGGCTGGTGTACAGGGTAGTAGTGGGCAGCAAGATTAGAGAGGCGGGTCAGAGCTGGATCAGGTAAGACAGGCCCCAGCCATGCATCTTCAGTCAGGGCCCCTTGACATATGAACTCCGTATGGATCACAGCTTAGGTGGGGAATTATTACTTTAGATGCTAATTCTGAAGCAGTCTAACTCTAGCAGACACACAAGTGTTCCTATCTGCTTTCTCGGAAAAGCCCTATGTCCTTATCAATACCAGCCACTTGGAGGGCTTTTAGAACTTCTGTCTTAGATCTGAGTCAGTTCGAACTTCCTTCAGTTCACCACATGGCTACGACTTCATCATTGCTTCTTAAAACAGCCAAGGCAAGAAAGGACAGGGACTCCATTTTGCTGACTTCCCTCCCTACCTCCTCCATAGGCTTTTTAATGTCCACTTCATTTCTCCTATGTCCTGACTGCCAGGCTGCTCACAAGGCAGTTTTTTTTGTTTTTGTTGTTGTTGTTCTTATGTGGAGCCTGGTCAGAGCAGACTGAAGCCCAGAAGGCACTCAGCTTAAATTCCAGGCTGAGGAGTGGTAGCTGGAAAGGGGTTATTTATATATTCCTCAGCTTGGAATAGTAAAACATTTTTATGGTGTTTAATCATGTCTAGGCCTGAGAATGTAGAGCCCCTGTGAGGAATTCTACTTCATGACGATAAAAATAAGAAATGGTAGCTTCTCCTGCCAAGCCTTCCAAAATGTTCTTCTTGAATCTCTTGCCCTGTCATACTTTATTTTCCTACTGTCTACTTTGTGTTCTGAAATATTACTGTGCTTCAGACTAATATCTATTTCACCAAGACTTCGAATACTCAACCACTGGCTCCTCTTACATTTCATGCAGTTCTCTCCTGCATGTATCCTATGCAAAGAGAATAAAAGCACATTTACTCCTCGAAATAGATTGTGCAATATTATTTATGGATCATCTAATTATCATTTTCAAGTACTTAGGGTTTCCTTTTCATTTACCACACTCAGTCTTTGAGAGGTAGGTAGCTTTTTTGATTTTCACCTTAAAGGGATAAAATCAACAAAAGGTGCTGAAAAGCAAGATGGGCAAATTCTCTTTCCAGGAGACCAAGCTTATCTTTTCTGTTGCATTCTTAGGCTCTCCTTGCCCACTGTCTGAGAATTTGAGACTTGAACCTGATCCTCTCAAATTGCAGTGCAATATATGGCAATGACATCATCTGAAGATCTTTTTAATAGAAAGTACTATTTTTAAACAAAGACAATTCCTACCTTAAAAAGAGTATTATTTAGTATGTAATCTTTAGAATTAAATTGCAAGGCACTATAGGTCTGGGTATGATGTCAAACAGGTTTAATCTCAGACATGCAGGAATGTAAAGGTCACTCTGAAAGGTTATACTCTAAATGACAGGCCTCCTCACTTGAGCTGGGTATGACACCCAGAGTCAATAGAAAAAAAGGTTAAGATCATTGTCATGG
Organism: Eonycteris spelaea; assembly: GCA_003508835.1. Lineage (NCBI taxonomy): Eukaryota > Metazoa > Chordata > Mammalia > Chiroptera > Pteropodidae > Eonycteris > Eonycteris spelaea. The sequence continues at coordinate 14,255,751 of PUFA01000011.1, read as the reverse complement.
TCATAATTTACACTGTGTCTCAATTCTCCCCCAAATGCAGCAAAATATCTAATTCCTTGTAAATGAAACACTTCATTTATAGAAAATAATGGAGAAGGGTACTGTCAATTGTTCAGTTAATTTGCTTTATGTAGAAATAAACATTTTTATTTTTGGACTGGTTGCAAATATTACTGAGAGCTCTACAAGTTTCTTCATGCTTTTATGGCATATCATATTCAACTTTATTTTTGGTTACAAAATTCTCAGCCAAACTTCCATTATGGGAATTGAGAGCCATAATATTGAGAAATAATAATAAAAAAAGAATGATATTCAAGGCCCAGGAATAATTTTTTTCTATATTCAGTACTAGTTAAAGCTTTATTAAAATACATGTTCCAGTTTTGGCCACTGTTACTTCATGGTAACCTGAACCACAAAAATAACTGGTGTTGGACAAGTGAGCCTATAAAACTATGGTGTTTTGAGAAGTTTTAAAAAATATATTAAATAGAAAGTGTGGAATATTAGAAAGGAAAAGCTGAAGAGTATTTAGAGATATGAGTTCAACAACCACAATTTTTTCTACCACCATCATTTTACATATAAGGAAAGGGAGATACAGAGAGGTCAAATTCATGTTTACATGACTAAGTCCTCGTGGAGCTGGGACCAGAGCTCAGGTCTCTCAACTTCTAATCTAATGCAGTTTCCACTAAGGAAAAAGGGGTGATTTGATGACAGAGGTCTCTGGATGAATTGATCTATGTGACTATTCCTGTTTCCTCAGCCACTGCCTTGGTTTCTGCGGAGTAGGAAACTTGGCTTTCCCCTCTATATCACCCTCCATTGTATGAGCCGAGTGAAATGAATCCCTTTTGAGTATGTGATGTGCAGATGGTTTCTGATGATTGTGGAGAATGAAAAGGAGATTTTGTTCAGTATTAAGATGTTATTGACTTAGAAAGACTATCTAAGGTGATTGTAGAGTCTCTACACTCAGGAATGCTAAAAAGAGAATAGAAAATCATCCCTTTTGGATTTGTTACACTTCCTGAAGCTGAATGCTAAAATATGACTTCTTGAGAGTCTCTCTAGATCCAAGAGATGTGATTCCAGTCCAACTTCTAGCTCATCCTTTCTTTACGTATATACCTAAGCAAAACCCTAAGCTCTTAAATGAATACCTTAGGAACTGTTATGGACTGAATTGTGTCTACCCAAAATTTTATATGATGAAGCCCTAACCTCCTATGTGACTATTTTGGAGAGAGGGACTTTTAACAGGTAATTAAGGTTAAATGAGGCCATAAGAATGAGGCCTTAATCAGAGATGACTGGTGTCCTTTTAAGAAGAGAAAGAAACAGAGCTCTCTCTATGAACATAGAGAGAAGAGACCAAGTGAAGACACAGTGAGAAGGCAGCTATCTACAAATCAGGAAGAGAGGTCTCACCAGAAACCAACACTAGTGACTCCTTGATCTTGGACTTATAGCCTACAGAACTGTGAGAAACAAATTTCTGTTTTTTTAAACCACCTGGTCCGTGGTATTCTGTTAGCATCCCAAGCAAGCTAATACAGATTTTGGTATAGTGAAGTGGGATGCTACTGTAACAAATACCTAAAAATGTGAAAGTGAAAGTGGCTTTGAAACTGGGTAATGAGTAGAGGATGGAAGAGTTTTGAGGTGCATACTAGAAAAAGCCTAAGTTGCCTTGAAGAGGCTGTTGATAGAAATATGGACATTAAAGCTGATTCTGGTGAGGCCTCAGAAGGAAGAGAGGAGGGCTATATAGAAAGCTTCACTTCTGTCATCATAGAGATATATGTATCATCATGAACAGAATGTTGGTAAAAATGTGAACAATTAAAGGTGATTCTGGTGAGGTCTTATGGAAATGAGGAATGTTATTTGTCTGTCACTGGAGGAAATATGACAAGTTCAAGTGGCAAAGAACTTGGCTGAAGTGTGTTCTAGTCCTTTGTAGAAGGTAAAACTGGTAAGTGATGCAATGGATATTTAGCTGAGATTTCTGAGCAAAGTTTAAAAGTGTGCCTGGTTTCTTCTTACTGCTTTTGGTCAAAAGACAGAGGAGAGGGAGAAACTAAAGAAACTGTTAAGGAAAAAGGAACCACAACTTGAAGATTTGGAAAATTCTCAGCCTGTCCATATTGCAAAAAATAAGAAAGTGTATTCTGTAGAGAACAACAAAAGTGTGGCTGGACTATCAGTCTCTAAGAGTAATTACCCATGATTTTTATCAGCTATTTTAGCAGAAGCCAAGGGTAGAGAGAGGATTATATCAGCAGAGACAGTTCCAGTTTGAACAAAAGGAGACAGAGCCAGGATGAAATAAAGGAAAGCTGTCAGATTTCTGGATTCTACAGAACAGGACAATAGAGTTATCTAGCTGCAAATATGCTTTATTCTCCAAGAAAAGGGAAGCAGAACCCCAAAGGTGATTCAGAGATCATCAGAGCTGCCTAGACGTACAGGTGTGCAGAGGGGTTTGGCGGGGGAGGGGGGTCAAGGCTGTTTCCTTCTTGGTTGCAGCATTTCATCTAATTTGTCTAAATTATTTATGTCCTATATATTAGAGACAATGGGAATTGTGAACTTATAAAAATGCCCTACAAATATCCAAAGTTGTGGTTGGTATAAATTCAAGTTTTTGTTTATTCATTGCATTCAACTCTATATATTTGGAGCCTTTTTTTTTTTTTAACTTGATGTACAGTTGCTTTCACTGTATGTCCCTTAAAAATATTTTCAAGGTACTCAATACTGACAATGCATAACAATTAAAGAATTAGCCACAAGGGCATAAAAAATTATCCAGTTAGTTGATGATGTTTGGGAGCAATCAAGCAAATGTATGAAAAAAAGTTGACCCTCCAAAAGGAATATATACAATGTAGTTTGGAAAGTCAGAAGAAAAGTTAAATTTTAAGAACAGATGGGAGCAGTGAACCAGCGGAGGAGGCAACTCAAAATGGAGGGCCTAAAGAAAATTAATAGTTTTAAAACAGAGAGACTGATCAGAGCTGTTTTTTAAAATGAAGAGATATGAATTGCTTATAATTGGAATTTTAGACATAAATGTTTATATAGAAGCAAAGCACTCAATCATAATTAGTTTTCACAGGTAAGATACTAGTGATCCAGCTTTTACAGAATTTTACAGTTTAGTAGGCACGTTAGTTTGCTAAGGCTTCCATAACAAAGTACCACAGGCTGGTGATTTAAACAGAAATTTCCTCACAGTTCTGGAGGCTATAAATCTGAGATTAAAGTGTTAGCAGTTTTGGTGTTTTCTGAGGCCTCTCTCCTTGGCTTGTAGACGGCCCTCTTCTCCTTTCATCTTTACATGTTTTTTTCCCTCTGAATAATCTGTGTTTCGTCTCCTCTTCTTACAAAGACATCAGTCATATTAGATTAGGGCCCACCTCATTTTACCTTAACTACCTCTTTAAAGGCCCTAGTCATATTTTGAGGTACTAGGGGTTTGGACTTTATGAATTTTGGTGGGTGAAGGGCATGACTTAGTCCATACAGTAGGCATTTTTTCATCAACTTATTTTCTTATCAAAGTCACTCTTGGAATTGAGTTAGAAGGTCCTTCATACCCACAACAAACAAGAGAGCTGGGATTCAAATAAGGTCTGATGGCTATAAATCCTATCTCTATCACAACACCCCTAAACTTGAATTTATATTAATGTATAAATAATAATATATAATATATAATAAATTTATATTATTAATAATATATATAATATATGTCTTGTTTTTGCTAGGTTAAACTCTGGTTCAGCCCAATGATCACAAATTCCAAGGGAATTGTGTTGAATCTTTGGGATACGTGGATATATGCATTTAGTATCCTATTTTATATACATATAATGCAGAGAGTGGATTTGAAGCTTGAGAATTCATGCTCTTTTAATTCACTAGGGTCACATTTAGCTCATTACTTCCTGAAAAAATAATGCAACCAAGTTTCTAATTTGCTCTCAAGGAGGCCCTTAAGCACAAGAAGAGAATCAACGCTTTTCTTTTTGGATCACCTCTGGTATGAAGTCAGTGGGATATTTTGGTGACCTGCAATTGTATAACTTCTGAAAAAGACAGTATTTGTGCAGTATCTGTATATGTACATATATACATACCTATATAGGCATATATGTGCATATGCATGACTATGTATATACTATATATACAATTGTATATATGCATATACATATATAATACACATATATGCATAATACATATATGCATAATACACACATGTATATGTAACATGTGTGTATTATAGACATTGTGTATTCTATATTTATAAACATACAGTTACTATATTGCTATAATATATCATGTTATCATGATACATTTAATAGTTATATGTTTATAATATTAATATAAGAGGGGCTTAGATGGTGCATAGAGGAAACATATATACATCAAATACACACACACATATAAAATTTACATATAATTATATAGGATATATAAATTATATGTGTTCTATGTAATATATACTATATATTATTACATATAGTCTATAAGTATTACATACAGAATATATAACTTAGTTATTTAGAATATACATACAATATATACATTATTTATGTATATTACGTGTGTTTGGTGTATGTGTGTATCCTCTAGGCTCCCTCTCAGTCCCAACTTCTGTTTAAACGTATTAGCTAATGCTTTACTCTGTTCTCTTAGGCATTTTGTAGAGAGGAACTTATGTTGTGTCCACACACACGCACACACACACACCATTCTCAATATTAGAAAAATTTCCTACTTTCTAACAATAACTGCACACAATGACTATACTAAATAATAATTTTTGCAACATTCCTAACCTGGAGATTTAGTCATTAAGTATTGTGGGAAATTAAAGATGATTTTCCAAAAAGTTGAAAATTGCCCACAAAATATCTCCCTGCACTAAGGTCTTGTAAGACACTCAGGATTTGTCAGAAATTTGTTATCTTGCATAGAAAACATCAGGTTGGACATGGTCATTTCCCATCATTTTGCAGATGATGTCAGCAGGGAAAGCCAAGTATAGAATGACTTGAACAATATTTAGGGTAAGGCTGAGTACAGCATAATGCAGATACTGGGTATAAAGAAGATATGACCACAAAGTTACTTTTTAAACAAGCTTTCCATCTTCATCACACCTCCCGCCAAAGATCATGCAGCATGAGTGGCAGCAATAACAAACTATATCCCTTGGCTCTTGGTGCTGGCTCATATTTCCTTTCCGTGAAGTACAACAGTCTACAGGAGATGGCATATGGAAGAGCTAGCCTAAATCCTTTACTCTATATTTTATAGCCCTTGATTTTTATATAAATGTAGTTCCATAGAATGTTTGTATTTCTTACCAAAAACAGATAAAAAAGGATATATCAATGTATCATCTTGTTCCTGGACATGTTAGATTAGAGCAGTTTGCCTTTTGAATCTCCTTCTTTCCTGGAATGGAACTGCAGGAACTGACTCAATTAGCAGAGTTGTTTTTCAAGAGTGGGTAGACTTATCTCCAATTTATGAACTGATTCTATACAGCTGTGTATTTATTGATATGGGTACATTCATTAGTGTAACTGGGTATAGAACTCTGTCATGGAAAACGGAAGTGGAAAGGAAAATATGTGCTCTTTTCTTAAAGTTGAAATCAGATTCATTCGATTATTCTTGCCAGATAAGCTAAATGTTATACCTTGTTTTTTTCCCCCAAACTCCTTTTGATATGTCTTACTGCCCTTGTCTGTATCTGCCATGACGAACATCATAAAAGGTAGAGCTAATGGACTGGGCCACACAACTAACTCTGTTAGCTGACTAGATCTCACTGAAATAATTCAAAATTAAACAGATGACCATTTCTCACTAGAAATGGTGAATGCATGAAAGGACAAAGAGCAAGTAATGTTTCTAATTTGGGTCTGACAATATAGGTGACATTAATGGCGTATGTGTCCAGAGCTTTTTCTCCAATTAAAATCATGCATCCCCAGTATAAAGACAGAAGAAATGAGCCAAAGAGCAGTGGTAAGTATCTGGCTCACTAATCCTAACTTCAGTTATTAAGCTTTGCTCTGTTACTGAAGAGGGCTATATTCTTTAGCAAAATTAAAATCAAATTTCTGAATCTTAACTGAATCTACTAGCTAGTAGTTGACACCTATGGTTAGTCAGAAAGAAGATGCCATTTTGATTTCTAAAATCAAGAGCTTTGTATAAGACGTAAAATCATGTTCTTGGATCTGCTGATAATTCTAAATCTTGAGAATCTATTGAAATGATGGCTTCTTTCCATGGAAAAACACACAAAAGCTTCAATGTCAGGGAGTCCATGGATTCCTCGAAGCAATTTCATGAGCCTTCATGGACTAGATTAGTGAATCTGATGTCTAATGTATACTTCACTCCACTACTTCCTCCCCATACCTACTAGAGCTGCTTATTTATAGCTGTCCTCACCTCCTTATTAAAAAATTTTTAAAAATACAGTTGGCAACAATATTATATTAGTTTCAGGTGTACGATGTGGTGATTTATACAACATTTGTATAACTTTCATTTACATGTGGAATCTAAAGAACAAAAGGAACAAACAAAATAGAAACAAACTCATAGATACAGAACATTTTGATGGTTGTCAGATGGGAGGGATATTGGTGGTGGGTGGGTGAAAAGAGGAAAAGATTAATAAGTATGAATTGACATTTATAAAACAGTCATGGAGATGTAAAGTACAGCATAAGGAATACAGTCGATAATATTGTAATAACTACGTATAATGCCAGATAGGTACTAGATTTATCGAGATGATCATTCCTACTAACCCTTCCCACGGCCTCTCACTGATCTTCTGCCCTTGGTAGACCTGATCCCTGTCATCCACACTACAGCCAAGGTGAACTAGCAAACACACAAACCCAGCCTGTTGTTCCTCTGCTTCTCCTTCCAGGGTTTTCCTCTACTCACAGGATGAAGCCCAGATGCCCCCAAGGTCTGGGCCTTATCTCTACTTCTCCATCCTCACCTTTCATCATATCCTGACTGGTACCTAATGCTTCAGAAGTTCCAAACTTTATTTTTTTTTTTTGACAGTTTCCTGCACATATTTTTTGAGTCCATGTTTTTTTTTTTAGCAGTCCCCCAGAGTCCATCAGCCTTTGAAACCCACACACTCTCCTCACTCTCATTCTCTTTATTTGGTTAATTTCCTTTGCAATGTAATGACTCACCTCAGTTGCTTTTTTCACCAGCAACCTGTCCTGACATCTTTCTCTCTAGTCCTGGCTCATTCAGGTGCCATGCTCTGGCTGTCTGTAATGCCTTGTACATATCCATATTGCTTACCACATTGCATTCTAATTATCTGTTTAGATTCCTATATTTTATATACTAGACTGTAAGCTTCTTGAGGATAGGGGCTGCATATTAGTCTTTCATGTATCTCCAGGTCTTAAAATTGGGCTTATCGAGAGTAGCGGTTGATAAACATTTGGTTGTCAAATAAATTTAAAAAATGAATAAAAATAAATGCTTAAAAAAAATCACTCATTTTTTTTTTGGCTCATTGTGATGCCCGTTTTGGGATAAACAGGTAACTATTCTTATGCATATTTAGGCTTTAAGAGGGAACATATATAGAATCTAAACTACATGAAATATGTGAAAGAACTTAGTAGAGCTCTTGACATACAGTAATGCTCAGTGTTGATTCTTTTTCCCTTCATATTATATAATTAAATATAAATTTAATTAAAATCTTTATTAAAAAATTAATTTTGCATAATGTATATATTTTATGTTATAAAATATATAATTTATAAATTAGAACATACTGTAAATTTATATTTATTAAATCACATTTCAAAGTTGAACTAAAAATTATGAAAAAAGGTTTTACTGAAGTTATTCAACCAGCAGTTTTTATTGGACATTACTACATGCCAGCTCTATGCTAAGCACTGGAGGTGTTTTGAGGGTCAAGATTTGGTGGCTCCCTGCTTCAGGGTGCTTACAATCAAATGGGCTTCACAGAAACCAAGTCCTCATCCACGCCTCCTCATAATGGTAAGTATATGTTTCTAGGTCCAAGTTAATTTGTTACTCCATTCTTCTTCTTATTTTTTTAATCCAGAGAAAGTCATTATCTCTATGAAACAGTGGGTGCCAGGGACAGATATGTTCTATATTTTAGATCTTAATTAAGAATAATTCCTAAGATACTTTCCACATGCCATCATTCAGAGGCTGATTATTCAGCCTCAGCCTGGATTGTGTCTCTCTTGCACAATCACAAGAAAGGAAAAAGTGAAATTCCTTTGACTTCTTCATCATAGTCTACTCAAAGGTTATGGGGGGAGGAGACTACAATACTATAGTCACATGAGGATGAGAATTTGGAATTATGAACTCCATGGAGATTGTAGACATCAAGAATTTGACCATGAATTCCAGCTTGCCCTAGTTAGATAAGCAGGCACCAACTATCCCAGGAGGCTGTCTTGAGGACTTAACTGATTTATAGTGTTAAAATATTAAAGAAATTCTCCAAAGACACAAAATAGACGTTGGGAGTTAATTCTGCCCTTTGGGGTAGGCCCTGGGGATTGGTTCTTAGTGCACTGAGCTTTACTCAATCACCTTTCAGTACCTTGGGGAAATACGTCCCACATACAATTAGATTTTATAGGTTTTAATGTCAATATTATATATGTATGAATTTAACGACACATCAACAAGAAAGCAAATTCAAGACATTTCAGGGATTTGGTTAGCCGGTGGTTTAATTTTGTTCCCACCTCCTCACCCCAACATGCAGGGGACATTTGGCAATGTTTGGAGACATTTTTGGTTGTCACAGCTGTGGCAGTGTTGCTTCTGGCATCTAATAAGTAGAGTCCAGGGATGCTGCTAACCATCCTATAATAATACATAAGAAAGCTCCCCTTAATAAAGAATTATCAGGGCCAAATGTCAATAGTATGGAGGATGACAAACTGTGGGTTAGGCCTAGCTGGTAAAATAAAAAATAAGACCCCCATTCTAGTTATCTTGTTACATATTTCCATTTATACTGTGCCTACCCGAATTTTCTGTTTTATTTTATTTTTGTTACATTCCTAAGCTTAATTCAGTGAAAATAATGAAACTGGCATAATTCTAAATGTTTTAAAAATCAAATATTACTAATAGAAATGCCAAACTACAAATTAAATAGAAGTTACACATGAAAACAAATGTTCAAGTAAAATAGGCTATCATTAATAGAGATAGCAAATACTTTCTATTTTTTAAAAAAATTATGTGTAATTGACATACAATATCCTATTAGTTTCAAGTGTATACCATACTTATTAGATATTTATATACATTATGAAATGATTCCAACATAAGTCTCTTTACCATCTGTCATGGTACAAAGTTATTTCAGTATTATCGACTATATTCTTTATGCTATTCTTAAAATCGCTATGGCTTATTTACTTTAAAACTGGAAGTTTGTAGCTCTTAATCTCCTTCAACTATTTCACCTGCTCCCCAACTCCTCCCTGCTCTAATAACCCCCAGTTTGTTTCCTGGATCTATGAATCTGTTTTTTATTTGTTATTTTTAGATTCCACATATAAGTAAAATTGTATGATATCTGTCTTTCTCTGTCTGGCTTATTTTCCCATAATATCCTCTAGGTCTATACATGTTGTCTGAAATGGCAAGATTTCATTTTGTTTATGGTTGGTGATATTCCATATTTTGTGTGTGTGTACCGCATCTTCTTTATCAAGTTGTCTACTGATGGACATTTAGGTTGTTGCTATATCTGGCCTATTGTAAATAATGCTGCAGTGAATATAAGGGTGCATATAGCTCTTTGAATTAGTGTTTTATTATTATTGTTGTTGTTATTGATGCATCCAGGCAAACCACTTTTTACTGCACTTTGTTTTATTGCACTACACAGATGTTGTGTTTCATCAACATTGAGGCAAGACCCTCCACCAGCAAAGAGATTATGACTAACTGAAAGCTCAGATGGTTAGCATTTTTTAGCCATCAACTGTTTTTTAATTAAAGTGTGTACTTTGTTTTTTCACACATAATGCTTTTGCAAACTTAATAAACATAATTTTTATATGTACTGGGAGACCAAAAAAATTGCGTGACTCACTTTATTATGATACTGTATTGTGATGATCTGGAACTAAACCTACAATATTTGATGCATGCCTGTATCCAGAAATAGAATTGCTGGATCACATGGTAGTTCTATTTTTTTATTAGTGAGGTACCTCCATACTCTCTTTTATTGTGGCTGTACCGTTTTACATCCCCACCAACAGACAGGGGTTCCCTTTTCTTCACACCCTTGCCAGCATTTGATATTTGTCATCTTTTTGATAATAGCCACTCTGATAGCTGTGAAGTGATATCTCATTGAAATTGATTTGCATTTCTCTGATGATTAGTGATATCAAACATTTTTTCATGTGCATGTTGGCCATCTGTATGTCTTCTTGGAAAAATACCCAAAGTTCTATGCCCATTTTTAAAAATTGGATTGCTTGTTTTTTTGATATTAAGCAGTGTTAATTTCTATATGTATTTTAGACATTAATCTCTTATAGGCTATATAATTCAAAATATATTCTCCCATTCGATAGGTTGCTTTTTTGTTCTGTTGACGATTTCCTTGGTTGTGCAGAAGTTTTTCAGTATGCTGTAATTTCATTTGTTTATTTTTGCTATTGTTGCCCTTGACTAAGGAAACTGGTTCAAATATTGCTAAAACTCATGTCAAAGAGCTTACTGCCTATATGTTCTTCTAGGAGTTTAATGGTTTCAGGTCTTATATTTAAGTCTTTAATCCACTTTGAATTCATTTTGCTATGTGATATAAGATAGTGGCCCAGTTTCATTCTTTTGCATGTAGCTGTCCAGTTTTTCCAACATCATTTATTGAAGTGACTTTCTTTTCCCTATTGTATATTCTTGTCTACTTTGTCATAAATTAATTGACCATACATATGTGGATTTAATTCTGGGCACTCGATTCTATCCCATTGATCTATGTGTCTGTTTTCATGCCAGTACCTTACTGGTTTGATTACTATAGCTTTGTAGTATAGTTTGATATCAGAGAATGTGATACCTCCAGATTTGTTCTTCTTTCTCAAGATTACTTTGACTATTTAGGTTTTTTTGCGGTGCCATACAAATTTTAGAAGTTTTTTGTTGTAGTTCTGTATTTTTGTTGAGATTGCATTGAATTTTAGTACAGATATTTTAACAGTAACTCTTCCATTTTAGCATGGTTTATCTTTCCATTTGTTGATGTCATCTTCAATTTCTTTCATTAAAGTCTTATAATTTTCAGAGTACAGATCTTTCACTTTCTTGGTTAAATCTTTTGAGGGCAAATTTTTTTGATGCAATAGTTTCTGAGATTGCTTTTCAAATTTCTCTGATAATTCATTATTAGTGTGTAGAAATGCAACTGATTTCTGTATATTAATATTGTATCCTGTGACTTTACTAAATTCATTTATTAGCTCTAATAGTTTTTTAGTGAATCTTTAGAGTTTTCTATATGTAGTGTCATGTCATCTGCAAAAAGTGATAGTTTTACTCTTTCTTTCCAATTTGGAAGCCTTTTATTGATTGATTGATTGATTGATTGATTGTAATTATTGTGGCTAGAACTTCCAAATCTATGTTGGATAAATTTGGAGAGGGAGGGTAAACATTTTCTAGAAGGTTAGGAGGAATTGCAAAGTAAAAGTCAGGAGGAAGGAATAGAACTGATATATATCAAGCCCCATGCAGCTAGCTCAAAGAGGGTGTTAAAAGAATGAAGCCAGGATATAAGAAAAAGGAGGTTGGTGTTAGTTTTGGAAATTTGGATTTGCTTTATAGATATTACGAATATAGTTTAGGGCTTTCGTTTGTTCTCTATTAACCCCAATCCCTTTCATGACCTACTTGTTTGAATCTGGGGATGGCTCTAATTGCCCTGCAATGAGGGCAGATGACAAGTGTTTGTGTGTGAGTCTGCACGTATATGGGGAGGGAGGAGGTGTTGTATTACCTAGTCTTCCTCTTATCTAAATGTCTCCCTGCACCTCTTGTCTGAACCTCTTCCTTTTCTATCCAGCCCAGGCTGAGATCCCTGTTCCTGTGTGTGGCAGTGACTCAGGGAGAGGATGGGAGAAGTGCTACTCAACATGTGCTTGGTCACTGCCTGCTGGGATTCCTGTAGATTCTGTGTATGAAGACCCCACTGTTCCTGAGGAAATGCCCACACGATGTATCTACCTTTGAGGAATGTGGACTTGTTGTCATTATAATTCGGCTGCCTCTTAAGTGAAAGTTTATAGCAGCCCTACTGCAGCTGTTGGTCTCCCCAGGGAAAGTGGAAAAGGCAAGGGGCAGGGAAGGGTCTGTAACAGGCTGTCCTGCTTACTCTTCCTCCTCTGCTTGGTTTGGAATCCTGCATGGGTAATGCAATTGGGAGTAATAACTCCAACATGGCCATAGGCCTAAGGCTTTCCTGGGCTCTAGGGAATACGTAGGAAGGGAACAGACAGGGACAGTGGTTCCATCTTGCCTGGAAGGGAGATTCTTTCCAGGCCTGGTAAGCTTGAGGGGTTCCTTTTCAAACCTTACCCTTATTTTCCTTTGATACCCATGTCTTTGTGAAACAGGAAGGTGGTATAAGGCTGCCAAGTGCCCAAGACAGCTAGACAAAAAAACAAAAGGCCCCTAGGATTAGAGTCTATTTCTGAATAACCTCTGACTTAAAATGTTTGGCCTGCACTTTGTAGAGAGGGCACCAGGATACTCAGGAAGTAACCATTTGGGAAAGGGGTAGAGTGACATGATTTTGATGGTTTGCCTCCATTCGCACTATTATTAATTATGATGATGCCCACAAGTATCATAATATCCAATGTGTAACATTAACATGAGAGTAACTTGATTTCACATTCTTTTTTCAGTGACTGATGATGATAATGATGATGTGGATTATTATGTTTTAAAACAATTCTGCTTAAGGCTGAGCAGTGTGGATCACTATCTCCAATTTACAATGGAGGAAATGAGTCATCCAGGAAAGTTCACTTACTGACAACTGAAAAGGTCACCATGTTTCCCACTAAAAGAGTTCACATTATGTAAGACCTATAAGATGTTTACTGAGGTTGAATCACATGAAATGGGGGATATATGGTAAAGTTTTTACATATAAAATTGGCAGTTTCATAAATCCAACTCAAAATTATCAGTAAGCAGTCCTTTCTATCTTTTCTCTCTCAGCAGATCTTCTCATGCTTTTGGGTGAAATGATCGGTCTTTTCTATCTTTTATAGAGTAAGGTGTTTTGGGTCATTATTATATTTACTTAGAACAGGCATACCTGGTTTTATCTCCATTGTAGAATAGGTTTACTTTTTAATTCTAGGAGGGAAGCCCCTCTCCTGTGCTGAGAAGAAAGGTCGTTCTTGCCTTTCCCAGATTTTTGGGTTGCAGCCCTAAGAACATTTACTCTGAAGCGTAGCCCTGCCCAGTGGCTGAGCAATTCCTGACCCAGGCAGGCAGGTTATCAGTGGCTCAGTCTCTCCACAGGTGGACTCTGGAAATAGTCTGGCTTCCTTGAACCAAAGTCCACATGCCAGGGATGAGCCCTGGGCGCCCATAGCCATTACTCTGTAATCTACCTCCTTGATGCAAGCCATGTCCTGGTATATATAGCTGCCTTGGTTTCCTGAGTTGTACCCACTTTTATTTTTTCTTGAGGTTTAGTAGTATTCTGAATCCAAGCCAGCTTGGCACCTGATAAGCTTTTTGCTCTTTCATCCTCTGAGAAACTAGATTTGCCCCCAATATTCCAGCCACTAGCTGGTGTCCTGCTTCAAAATGGAAGAGCCACCTAGACTCACGGAACTGCCCCTCCATCTCCGGCCAACTCCCCAGGCGTCACTAGGCCTGATCACGTCAGACTTTGACATTCTTGTCTGGTCATTGACCTTCTCACATAGAAGCCCCATCTCTTCTTGGCTGTGTCCCAAGACCCAGCATGACTCACAGCATGGGTTTCCTCCCATGGAGAGATGTGAAACCTTTCTAGATGGCCTTCTGGGTCACTCTCAGAGCAATGGCCACCAACAGTTGACTTTGGCTGCCCCTATTCCATGTGTTGGGAAAGAATTCCAGTTTGTGATGGTGATTAAGATATGGAAACAGAAGCAGGGTGGGAGAAAACCCAACATGAGCCAGTAAGAAGCAATGCAGGGAGAGGATACTACAGAACAGATGCGGGAGAAGGAAGGAAGATGGTCACAGTTGTTGCTGTAACCCTGGTCATCTCAGATGTGACTTGGCTAGGTATGTAGTGGAGAAAGAGTGTGAATGTTGGCCTGAAACAGCAGACCTTACACTTTGGTATGTGAAATTAAACTGGCCAGAGAAGTCATGGAACATGTCTTCTGGTGACCCAGTTGCTTTTCAAACCACACTTTTTCCACAGTCAGCTAGAAAGAAATATGAATGGTAAGGTGATTTGGAATTGGGATTTGTCGTTTAGTTCAGAAATACTTTCTGCAAAATAACGATTTCTTCTTACTCCCTTTAGATTACAGGGATAATGATTTCATTTCAATTTATTCTTTCCCATTTCTTTTTTGCTATAAATGTTGCAAAGTAATAAATAAATGATAACTTATAACATTTATAAGGGGAAAAGAAGAACACGTGAGGAGCTTTCACTGGGTAAGCACTAAGTATTTTTTTTCCTTCACTGATTTTAATTTTGTGAAGGGGTACAACATTATGGAAGAACACTGAAGGAGGAGTCATATGACTGTTAAAAGTTAAACTGAATCAAACTACAAATTTTAAGTCTATTTGAGCAAAAGTAGACTTGAATTGGCCAGTGCCAAACTGGAAGTGGTTAGGAACGTTCCACCAACAGCAGCTTGGAGAGACTTTGAGAGAGAAAAAGCAGAAGCAAAGCCAGGAAATTACTGATTAGCTATAGATTATCACCTAGTTAGCTGTTTGTGATTACGTTCAAATTGTGCAACCTTCGATTTCGGTTTGCTTAGGTAGGCCACCAAGGCATTCGGGTCACCGGAGTCTAGCGGCTTCCTTATTTAATTTAAAATGACTCAGGTCCCCAGTCATTAACGAGTAGCCCATCACCTTTGGTGGTTTCAAATTGCTCATTAGAAGAATTTGTGGCTAGACAGATAATCCAGAAAACTGATTCTTCTGTTCCTATTCAGTGGGTGTGGGATGCCTACTGCAGCCCTGAACTCTTCTTTCTAGCGTGCATTCATAATACACCTTACCCCATTTTGCAGCTATTAACGTACATATCTAGATGTGATTTTCTAGAGGGCTGAGTTCATGTATTTAAGAAATTTTTATTTTGAACATTTTAAATGCATTGAACATAACAAAACACTTGAATACAGCAAAACTCCAAGTACTTATCACCCTAAATTAACTAATATTAACATTTTGCAGTATTTGTTTCAGATTTCTAAAAAACAAAAATTATTGTTAGTTTTTTTACCCCCTCCTCAGAGGTAACTACTACCTCAAGGTTGCTGAATATTAATTGTCTGTCTGTTAAGATGTTAAAATGCACTAACTACCTGCAGATATGCCCATTAGCAAAAAAAGCATATTTCCCATGTTCCAAAATTAACACAAATACTTATCAAACTGTTTATATCAGTCTGTAACTCCCTTCTTGCTTTTCAATTTATAATTTTGAGACATTCATACTGATATTCTGGTATCTACGTTGTAGCTTTATTTCAATTGTCATGTAGAATTTCATAGTACAGATGTCTTATAATTGATTTAGTTGTGTACTGTTTAGTGGACATTTAGGATATTGTCATTTTTAAATGGTAACAAATAATGCTGCTGCCTACATTTCTGCTTGTTTCCTTGTGCACCTGTGCAAGAATGTCCCTAATGCACATGTATGCAGATGTGAAATTTCTAAGATGCAACGGTTTCACCTTTACTATATATTGCCAATTGTTCTTCAAAGCAGGTGTACCAAAGAATACTCCCAGCAACAGTTGCCATCTTCACTTTCTCCAAATTCTTGTTAAACTAGGGTGGTATCAAACTTGGAAATTGCTCCCAATCTGATAGTTATGACATGTTATTCCATTGTTGTTTTAATGTGCATTTGCACGTTCATATATTTGTTGTCAATTTAGATTTCTTCTCCTGGAATTATATGTTCCTAACTGTATCAATCAGAGTCCCAGCAGGAAACAGATGACACAAATTATAATTATTTAAGAAAATTGTTACAAAGTTGAGGGCAAGTTGTTGTTTTCATAATGGTTAAGAAAGTTCTTTACTACTATAAAGATTTTTATTGTTTGTTCGTTGTGAGAGTGACAGTCAGTTCCGGAGCAAGGACTGGGATTTTAAAGGTTTTTTCTTTTACTTTCTACTTTGTTCCTGGCAGTGGAATTCTGCAAATAGTTTTTGGGCAGCGGATATGTTTGCTTTGAATTTCCCTTCCGAAAGAGTACTACCAGTAGATCTCCGGGGGAGATCCCCCAACCTTGCTACCTTCATTTTCAAAATATGCTGTTTATCTTTTGATGGAGGTGGTTTAACCACTCTATCTCATTTAGAATACTTCTTTTCATTCATTTGAAATTATATATTTCTTCTTTCCATCTTCTCTCCTTCCTTCCTTTTCAATTTAAAGTCAGTCAAAATTGGATTCAAATTCTAGCTGTTACTTTCATAATAAATACAATAAGCTTAGTAGCTTAAAAGGAGTAATAATATGTACCATACCCATATACACACATATACATATACATACATATACATACACATGTATACATATATGTATGTATTATTGATGAACATAGGCAAACTGGACATATACCAAATGCACAACAAATGACAGCTTGTCATCGGTGCTTACTAAGTGCATGTGATAGGCACTAAAGATATGAGATAAGACATAGGGCCTACTTTAGATAGGCATTTAGACACATATAAACTAAGAAATACAATGTAGCCAACATTACGGATGTATGCACAAGGTAAAAATTGGATTGAAGGAAGGAAACTAGGATGAAGTTCATAAAAAAGTCCTTAAGAGAAGACATGAACCAAATGCTAATGAGCAGGTTATCTCCCAAAAGACTGAAGTGGAGTTTCTCCAAGTAGAGAGCATGGTATGACCAAAGCAATATGGGTGAAACAACTCATCTCATATGTAAGCAAGCAGCTCAATACATAAGAGGAATGGGTGGGAAAATATAAGGTAAAAAAGATGGGGAGGATAGAGGCTTTTAAATGCTGTTCTGTGATAAATACATTTTGAATAAAGCCCGATAGACAGGAAAAGCCACTGAAGGACACGGAGCTGAAGAGTAATATAATCTGATTTGCTTTTAAGAAAAAATTATACCAGCATCATTTAGCAAATTAGAAGGGGTCATGGCGTTTAAGAGTGTGAGCTCTGCTGGCTGACAAAATGGGTTGGAGTCCTTGGTCCCCCCGCCTATCAGGTTTGTCAACTTGGGCAATTTATTCAATCTCTCTAAGCCTTAATACCCCTCTCTGTAAAATGGAGTTAATTATATCCTTATCTCATAGAGTTTTTGGAGGACTGAATGAGATAATTCCCACAAAGAATTTACTGCAGTGCCTGATGTATAATAAGTAAATTATATAGTAGAAACCCAGGGACCTCCCTGAGCCTGTAAGCCTTTGGAAACATCTAACTCTTGTCCGGAAAAGAGCTTAAACTTTGGAATTGCCCCAGTCCTCTGGGTCAGAGTTGATGCTAATTTAGGTTGGCTGTGTGGATCAATTAATTCCAGTAAAGCAAAGGCAAGAAAGATACGAAGTAAAACAAAAATAGACAGTACTAAGAGTTCATAATCTTTTTATGTGATGTAACAGGATATACACAAAAAAAGATTTCAGGATATTTAAAATGCAAATATGCCAAGTAGACATAATGCTAAGTGGAAGACCATTAAGAGAATGAATAAGTTTAATCTGACTTTTCTCTAGGAACCATTGCTGAATGAGTCAGTTATGGACATTGTATGATTTATTTTTATGACTTGCATTTGAGGGAAATGTTTAGTATAGGGCTATTTTATCTTGAACATCTAAATTCAAGACTAGCATATGGAATTCCTATTCATATGCCCCTAGGCCTTGTTGTAATATAGGAATCTTACAGAAAAGATGGAAGTAGAAGAAAGGGAACCATGCCATTGGAAATATTCCTATTCCTGGCATTTCTTCTCTAGTGTTTGGTATTTCACTTATTTTAGCTCATAGTTGCTTGGATAATGTATAGGTATTTCTACTACAAACATAAGAGCTCAGTTAACTTGGATGGTATGGAAGTCCTGTCCAAAGAATGAGATTTTAAGATAATAGACAATTAATTTTGACAGTTCTAGGAAGAAGAATGAATGCTTCTGAACAAATTGATGTAAATCTGTATTTCTGCACATCATAGCTGGTGAACTTCCTGCCAGAATGGGAACTTGAGGAATGCTCTCAGCTTCCTGCTAAAACCTGTAGTATATGTTTACCCGGAAACTGGAGCCCTCTTTGACCATGGTCCTCAGACAGGATGATTTGCTAACTGGTTTGGTCTGCCAACAGGATGTGTTTCTCTGGGACTTGGTGAAAGACTACTTTTATTTTCTTTTTCAAAATAAAGTTAAATTAACCAAATAAAAGGAAATCAGAATGTGTGGTTACACACAGCAACAAACTCTGAACAGGGTGCCTGTCAATTTGCACAACTTATGCATAACTTGCACAACTGAGTAAGGACTATATGACCTTGGACAAATCCCTTTGCTTCTTTGGTTTCAGATTCTCAGGTCAAGAAAGGGGATTGGGTTAGTAGATCTCTAAATCCCCTTTCAGTTTCAACTGCTATGACTTTCTAATATTTGCCACTACTTTCAGATACTTAAAATCAAATAAAATTGTACATTTATTTTCTAAGAAATGTAGTATTTACCAGCTTCACAAAAAAGAACAAGGAATGAGAAAACAAGAACTGCAAGTCTACTAAAATATCATATTTTTACTTGTGAAGGGTGACTAGGATAATGTAACACAAATATAGTATGTCCTCACTTAACGTTAATGACAGGTTCTTGGAAACTGTGACTCTAAGTGAAATAATATATAATGAGACCAATTTTACCTTAGCCTAATTGACATAAACAAGAATTAAGTTCCTACAGCATGTTTGTGGTCACAAAAATATTACAAACTTCTAAATAAAGACCCAAACACTTATAATATTAAACATTGAAATAAATGTGAACTATACTTGCATTTAAGAAACATCAATAAAAACAAGTAAGATCATTATTTTCCAACCTAATTATTCCAGTTCAAGGTCATGGATGGCGAAAGCCCATCCCAGCAGCTCAAGTTACAAGGCGGGAACCCACCCTGGAAAGGATGTCCTTCCATTACAGGGTGCCTCACATTCACTCATTCATTCACACTCACTCACTCTAAGATAAATGTGGACATGCCAATTAAGCTAATGTGCACAGCTTAGGGATATGGGAAAAAAACCAGTGTCCTAGGAGAAAACCCACACAAACACGGGGCTAATGTGAAAACTCCACACAGTGGCCCAGGCTGAGAATTGATGTGTGTGTGTGTGTGTGTTTCCCCTCATCAGTGTTAGAATGGAACAAATGTTTAACATTATGCTATTGGAAAATCTACTGTATATCCTTATGGGAAAATTACGGAGACAGTGACTCTTACAAACGATGCAAATGATGCCTGTAGGTTAAATCTGCCCTGCTGCCTGTTTGGTAACTGAAACTTTATCAGAACACAGCCAAGCTCGTTTGTTTAGATTTTATCTATGGCAGCAGAGATGAGTAGTTTCCACAGAGGTTTGTATGGCCCATGAAGCCTAAAATGTTTATTCTCTGGCCCTTTCCAGAAAAGTATCCCCACCCTGCTATAGGAAATCAAAGTAGGTTCTCTGAATCAGTATCCATGGAGCTCTGTTCTCCACGTAGGACTGAGTACCCTCCTTGGGGAAGAGTGGAAGCTCCTCCGACTTGAGGACTCAGCAAGACCGTGGGTTTTGAGCCTACTTTTCATGCGTGCAGCCACTGGATTCACACTGCATTCTTAGGGGGCTTAGAGTTTTAAATGACTCCATCCAACAAACACCTCTTTTCTGGAATTATATCTGTGGTAAATGTTTTAGGTGAGAGAGGCTTTGGAGCAGGGGACTTGTGTCTTTCTTGAAGTAACAGCCCAGAGATGTGCTGCTCTGATGCTGAGGGCCAGCCTTGTTGAAAAATGTGGCCAAGTTGGATAGCTGGTGGGAGTCATGGTGGCTGCTGCCCTGGTCCAAGACATTGTCATTTCTTGCCCTGACTCCCAGGATGCTTTTCAAATGAATCTCTCTGTGTGTGTTTTTTTTTAATCCAATCAACCCTGTTTATTGTTCTTGAAAGAATTCTCTAAAACATATATCATAGTTTGTAACTACAATGCTTAAAATCCTCCAGAGATTCCTTACTATGGACAGAATAAAACCCACCCTTTGTAAATGGGGCAATTAAGGCTCTCAGTATCTGGTTCTCTCTTTCCAATCTTTTATTCTATTTCCTCTGAACCCCTCATGTACCAAATTTCATGAGGGCAGGATCTGAGTGAAATTTATATTTTCGTCCACTGCCCTAGCCCCTTAATTTTTTTTTTTTTTTATAATGAAGATGTTGTCTATCGAACAGTGTGGGGTCTCCATCTGTCCCATTGAAATCTGTATGGCCAGTGCTAATGGTGGCTGGAACAGCATGCTCCTTCAAACATATTTACAGAGTGAATGAAATACATACTGCTTTATAATAAAAAATGCTTTTTAAAAAAACTAAATAAAGGGTTTAAAAAAAATTTGTATTCAGTTTAAAGGATACTCCCATAAAGATAAAACAGATTCTGAGAAACTTGGGTCCTCGTCCTATATCTGCTACCACGTGACACTGAGGAAGCTTCAAATTCCTTTCCAGCCTTAACATTCTTATTTATCTTAGATGGTCTAAGTCTTCTTTTGATGCCCAGTGCCAAATAACTACACTATTAGAACACCTTGAATATCACAATGAATCGAATAGGAATTTGTCCTACAGAAAGCTCTTTTGGAAAATGTGAGCTCTGAGAAAGGGTTTAGGGGAGGGAAGATGGTTCATCATTAAGTAGAATTTTACAGTGATCACAGGGAAAATATTAGAAAGTATACTAGCTTGGAGAAAATGGGTAAGAAAAGAGCAAATTAAGAGAGTCAGTACAAAAACAGTAAGATAATGCTTCAATTCTTCCCATGAACTATCTTCTGTGTAAGCTGGTGACCCTACATACTTATATGTAAACTCAGAGTTCAAGTCATGTAGATATATTTAAACATCTCTGCTTTAGATTTTGGAAAAGATATTCTCATTCATTCATTCATTCGCTCACTCACTCTCTCCCTCTCTCTTTCTAAACACACCACACACACACTCCCCTTCCAATCTGTTTCTCTCTCTCCCTCATTTATTTTTTTCCCAGGATTATTCCATACAGCCTAGAATATTTACCTCTCAGCTTGTACATCTCTGGGCCATTTAATGCATATCCCATTTACTGAGGGTTCAAAGATTAATAAGGCAAATACATTAAATTGCCCTTAGCTTAGTAAAAAGCCCTTTTCAGCTGGCTGGGAAGTTATTTATGATTCTGTGCAACTCAGAGACTCCCAGGAGAAGAGCAAGGGATCCATTTAATCTGCCTTTCCTTGTCTGTGTTTATGCTCAAGGCCACAAGGGCACTTCCCCCATGAGCTTGTGGGGAGGAGCCATTTTGCTTCCACAGCGTGTGAAATTTCTGGTGGATTTTATTTTAGAAAAGATCAAGGCTCTGAAGAAGAAAGGCTTGATTGGCAGACAGCCCCATAAATTCATATTCCATATTGTCTTTGCACTTAGTATTCAGTGGGAAGACTTTTCACAGTTCTAATTGTCAGTAGCATTTCCTGTTAGGAAGAAAGAGCTAGATCCTCAGAGAATTCATTTCTCACCACTAAAGACAGACAATCAATCAATAGGGTTTTAGAAAATTAATTAGTAGACTAGTTTTTTAGAACAGTTTTAAGTTTGCAGAAAGTACAGAGTTTGGTATATTTCTCCACCTCCCCACCCCCACCCCTGCAACCAGTGTTCCTTATTATCATCTTGCTTTAGTGTGGCATTTCTTTTTATAATTGATGAAGAGTCATAGATTATATTAACTAATGTCCATAATTTACATTAGGGTCCACTCTTTGTGTTGTACAGTTCTATGAGTTTGGACAAATATATAATGAGGTATATCCACCATTACATTATCTTACAGAGTCGTTTTACTGCCCTTAAATCCCCCATGCTTCCTCTATTTGCCCCTTTCTCCCTTCCTGCCCACTGAGCTCCCAGGCAACCACTGATCTTTTTTACTCTCTCTATAGAGTTGCCTTTTCCAGAATGCTATCTATTGAAAGTATGTACTATAAAATCTTTTCAAACTGGCTTCTTTCACTTAGTCATATCCATTGAAAGTTCATCCAGGCCTTTTGTGGCTTGATAGTCATTGCTTTCTATACCTAAATTATGTTGTATCAGTTTGCTTGAATGACATCTCCATTACTTCCAAGTTTTGGCAATTATGAATAAAGCTGCTAAACACATTTGTGTGCTGGTTTTTGTGTGGACTTAAGTTTTCTACTTAGTTGAGTAAATATCAAGGAGTGTGACTGTTGGATTATGTTTAACTTTACAAGGACTTGCCAAACTATATTCCAAAGTGACTGTATCATTTTGCATTGCCACCAGCAATGAATAAGAGTTCCTGTTGCTCCACATCCTCACCAGCATTTGGTGTTGTCAGAGCTTTGGATTTAAGCCCTTCTAGGAGGTTTGCAGGGGTATCTCATTGTTTTATTTGTAATGCCCTGATGACATATGATATTGAGATCTCTTCACATGATTATTTGATTTGACATCTGTATATATCTGTATATCTTTTTGGTAAGGTGTCTGCTCAGATCTTTTGCCCATTTTTTAATTTGGTTGTTTGTTTTCTTACTGTTGACTATAAGAGTTATTTGTATATTTTGGATTGGGAAGTTTTAATGAGCTCCTTCTGCTGTGACAAGTCCTGGGACCACAGAGTGCACTAAGTATATCCTGCCCTTACTAGACTCATCATCTAGTTGAGAATGGACTAAAATTAACACACGTGAAATGGATAAGAGCGCAAGACCACAGGTGTTTGTTTGCTGTAAATGCATTCCTTTTAGTTTGTGAGATGAAATATGAAATCCCACTCAGCATTATTTTATAATTTTTTAGATAGAGTGGAGTGTCACAAGTCTCTCATTTTTAAATATTTCATGATTTTCTATATCCTCCCCTGACCCCAACACACTTAAATGGAAAATTCAGAGTCTAGTGTTTGACATTACTCGGGGAGGGACACTGACTTTTAGGTCACTTTCTAAAATCTACCTTGTAATAAAAATTTAGAACTTCAGATAGTTTTATATTTCATAACCATATAAGTTTTTCAATTAGGATTTTTGTTTGTTTGCTTTGTTTTTATTTTTGTTTTTCTTAGGTGAACTTTAAGAAGGAAAGCAAGCCTAAGAAATGTCTGCCTTGTTGATATTAGGAAAGAGAAGTTTCAGAATACTGGAGATTTTCTTGTAAAACTTTCTCTACAACCCCATAAGGCAATATAAGGTGAGATTAATGGAAACTAAATGGCAGCACTCTTAACCAGCCTATGTTCTAATAACAAATGAACCATTCAATTGTCTAGCACTTCTCAGGGTATAAAGCAGTATCTCATTTACAAGCCTAGATAGTAATAATTATGAATTTTAGGATTGGGAAACAAGCTAAGAAAGGCCAAGGGATATGTTGATGAACACACAATTGATTTCAACTTGAACTATGGTATCTGACACTAAATCCTATGTTTTAAAGTTTTGTCTCTGTCTTAGAGTCTTAGTTTGCCTATTGAGGATCACTATCACTAAGTGATGCTGTCTCAGAAAGAGTAAGTCTGGACCAGTACATCATGCTTAGATTGTGCTTTACAGTTATCTCTAGAAGACCTACTTATTTATGTCTGTCATATTTACTCATAGCCAGTTTCCCATTATATTGAATTCATGAAGTTTTTTTTTTAATCAAAGACTTTTCAAATTTAATATAACCAGTTAAAGATACAGAAAATGTTCATTATATATACTAAGTGAAAGTAAGTGAAAATAAAATAGAATGACTAGTATGATTCTAATTTTATTAAGTAAACATTTACTATATGAGATATTATTGGAAGATTATAAACCAAAATGCTATCAGAGATTATGGTTGGGCAATGGGATTATGGATAATATTTTCACATTTTCCTCCAAATTTTCTACAATATAATGTTACTTTTGTACTTAGGGTAAAGAAAGGCACATAAATGCAATTGAAATGTTACCATAGCCATCTTTGCTACAAAATTCTCCAAGTTTTTAGGGCTCACATTAGCTGGGTACCAACACTTCTATTCTTTCTCTGTGGGGAGAAGCTGTTAGGAGCATACAATTTGGGGCACCCAGTGACCAGAGCAGTAGAGGTGCCGCAGTCTGGCTTTCTCAAATCTTGCCTCTCAAGACCTGATTATGCGGCGATTTTACCCAGTGCTCAGGAAGCAAAATTACCAGATAGTGAGCTTAGGACAGATCTCAAATATAACCAGAGAAAGAAAATTTACTTTCAAAATCAGAAGGCAAGAGTAGACACACGGCCAGAGGGTTAAGGCTGAGCAAAACTGGGAGAAAGCAGGAATAAGAAAGAGGAGCAAGACTGGCAGTAAAATGGAAAAATTGGGGCAGTTGCTATGATCAGGCCTGAAATGAATGAGGTGCCCCCAGCACAATTGGTTTGGTGGGTTATTTTATCTTTTGGCTAGGATAGAAACATCCTACGTAAAAGGGAAGATAAGAGCCTTGCATGTCACGTATAATTTAAAAATCTAATTATAATCACCTATTCTCATTTTATTAAAAACAAAACAAAACAATGGTTAACCGAAATCTTAACCCCAAATAATGGATCTCTGATGGCATGAATCTTATTCATCCTGGTAGAAGCACTGAAGGGCTTTTTACCAGGTCTTCCCAAATCATACTACCTAAGAAGCCTCCTGAAAAGCTTCGGAGCCTGACGAAGGCACATGCTTGCTCTGTTGCCTTAATAAAGGCACTACCCAGATTAACCATGCTTGAATTAGCATACTTCTAAGAAACTTGCTCAAAATGCACTCATCTTATAGTTTTTCTCAGTGTCCAGGAGCCAATGCTCTTCTAATTATCCAGAGCTGTATGATCTTTGTCTAATTACTGTATACACGAGTTTTAAAAACCTTTTATTGTTGGAAAATATGAATCATGATGGCTTGCTGCATACTGTGTTGTTTTGAGGTCCTGCTACCCAAGGATCTGAATTTTCTTAGGAGTACTTGAATTCTAATTGCTTTTTCTGCCATCAATCCATAATTAGAAAGTGTGTTTACTTTTGCCAGAGAACATTTTTTAATCAAAATCATGAGTTTCAATTCTAAAGGAAGAGGAAGAAATTCATGATTGTCCAACTTCATGGACGTGTGCACAGGCAGCTCAACTCGCTCCCTAAGGCCAAGCCAGTACGAGCATCAGAGAGCACTTCATCTAAGATATGTATATTTAATGAGCCCAGCGAGAAGCCAACTAAGCAAGGACGACACACACACAAATAGTTGCCAAAGCATCACACAAATTTAATCATACCAGATCCTGATGGATTTCAGTCCTAGTAGACCACCAGGCAGTGCTGGCGGAGACAAGACACACATTAAGCGGTGACTAGTCGATGCTGGCTCAGATGCTGTCGATCTGCGATAGTCGATCAGCAGAGGCCTCTTCTTCAAAACACAGCAGTCAGGAACCGAGAGACGGAGGAACATAGTTCCGGGCAGATAGGGACCATGCTCTCTAAGTCTTCATTAGAGTCCCTTTTCTTTATACTGTGTGATGACGTCTTCGGTGTCTTATCAGCCAGCCGCATGGGTGTCTGTTTATCTTACATACTTCGGGTAGCTAAGACATTTTTGGGGGTTTGCATTATCTGGGTTACACACACACACAGACCACTGCAACAGTAGCAACAGGGAAAAATACAACTTTTAAATTCTTATATTCTTATACCACACACACACAGATCACTGCAACAATGATAGCAGGAAGAGAGGTCCAAAATTGGATGAATCTTTGAATGTCTTTGGTTGGAGCTCCATACCGCCCCCATGCCCCATCCTCTCACCCTTGGACAAAGTAAAGGAATCTTTTGAACCTAGGGGCCAAAGAAAAATTATAACGTTTTTCTTGACACTCCAGTCACTGTGAACGGAGCCATAAGTAGGACAAGTAAAAATGAAGACCGCTGTTTAGCCTCTCACCTAAAGTCTGGAACGTCTACTCAACAGAACTTCTGCTTAAGGATCTTAAGCTGTTGCTGAAAAGTAGTGGGGAAGCATGGTGGGCTGGTGCAGTCAAGTCTTCGTCATTCAAGCACTGGCTTTACAAAGCATGGACTAGCTGAATCTCAGCTCCTTCTCCTCTTCCAAGAAGCTGACTTTCAGCTACAAACGCCTACAATTTCTGCAAAGTTCATACTTTTTCCTTGGAAGGTTTGATGGAGGAGAACTTTTCCTGAAGGTACCAAGGCTGAATCTATCCTTTTAGGGTTGAATTTTAATCTCACTTCTTCCAGGAAGCTCTATCATCCCTTGAGCAGAAAATCCAACTGCAATTGTTTAAAGTCTTTGCTAGAAGGAAGTTGAGTCCTATCTATACATTTCCTGGTGCACAGGAGTCTCATAAAGACACACCTTGGAGATACTGTGGATTTAGTTTGAGACCGCTGTAATGAAGTGAGTTTTGCAACAAAGTGAGTCATAAGCTTTTTGCTAGTGTAGGGTCTCACCTTCAGTTTGTAAGAAATGCAACACCTCTGAAGCACAATAAAGTGAAGCACAATTAAATGAGGTATGCCTACTTTATACTTATTTGTGTTACATATATTTTCCTCTACCAGAGTGTAAGCTTTTAAAGGAAGTAAACAGATTTGAGGAGAACTAAAACTGAGTGTGTAAAAAAAGAGAGAACCTTGTTAATATCTTCACAAAGTGACTTTTATTTCAGAAACTATCTGGAGCTTCCTAAAGAAACTGCTTACAAAGAATCTAGGCTACATTTTTGGGGTTTGGAGGATGCTTCATCCCACAAGGACAGAAATGATCCCAGAAGTGTTTCTTAAACCCAGGGCAACAAGGGAGGATGTATTAGAAGATTGCTGGCAGGTTTGAGGAGAGGGCTTGTGTATTTTGTGTTGTTTTCTCACTCTGTGAGAGCCGGTCCCAGAGTATATGTATGTGTTTGAAGTCTGCACAGGAAGTTTGGGTTATGAGAGCCTCACTGCTAAATGAATTCCAAAGCCCTGGGAGCATGGGCCAAACCATGGGCCAAGAGCAGTGCCGAATGCTGGCCATTGTGTGCAAAATGCTGGCCATTGTGTGCAGAGTGGAGCTGGAGGGAAGGAAGTACACTGGCCTAATGGCAAGGAAGCCAGTGGTTTGGGTAAAAACATTGTGATACAATTGTCATTTAGGATTGCCTTAATGAGCTGTATTTGTCTAATCTCCAAGGTACCTGGCCATGACCCAGTGTGGTGAGAATTTTGCTGTGAGAACCTGGACCACAGTCACTATGGAAAAAGATGTTGCCTCACTGTGGAAAGATTTTTACAATCTGCAATTTGCTATAGGCCAGCGATCCTCCCACTGACAGCCTTGAAAAAAAATTAAAAATAAATTTAGAGTTCATGCATAATAAAAACTTTATGTGCCATAAAAATTGTTTCTCTGGGACTGTGCTAGGAACCTTGTCTGAGCCACATCTTCTTGAGCTTGTGTTTGGTGATGTGTTGATTTAATTTTCTGATCCATGCCAAATGAAATAAATACTCCTATTTTTGATCTGGTAATGTAGAATGAACAGCCAAAGGGATTTGTGATCAAAGGTTATACTCCCCCAAGGACTAACAGTTGAATGCTGTACTTTAGCGAATTATAGTTTCAGACTCGTTGGTCAAAGACAGTCAAGCATACACTTACGTGGAGACAAGTAGTAAAGTAACATTAAAACAAATAATTTTGACTGCCCAACTAGTCATGCCTTGGCTTCAATTGCATATACTTTCATTTAAAGTGGGGCAGCAGACCTCAGAATGTCTCTTTTGCAGTATCTTAATTTGTTAGGGTTATACTGACCAAAATTAATTGGGTTTGGCAGTGAGATCAGCTTAATATTTACTCAGTTTTTAGATTCTTCTGGGGAAACCATAGTGAATCGATTCAAATCAGATAAGAAGTATACAGTGCCTGAAAATGAGCCATTCGTACTGCTTGATGCTTGGTCCAATACCCTGCTAAACTCTGATTCTGGAGAGAATTTAAGTTCTTTGTCTTAAGATAGGCATGGCCTTCTCACGGCCTCCCCTAACTCTCTGTTGTGGGCCCAGTTGCCACAGGCAGTGGTTGTCAATTTTACCGGCATTGCTGCCAGCCATTACCTTACTGAGACTCTGCCATTTAATGTATTCATACTTCCTCTGAAACTGAATTCCAGGAAGCTTCTTAAATCTTCACAACTAAAGAAATCTACATGGCAACATAAAGCTATCAAACACAGACCAGAATAGGAGTAAGTATCATTGGTGTTTTTCTCAAGGGTGTGGACCAGTTTTTTTCATATAGTGTGTATCTGAATAAGAACCCATAGGGAAATGTAAGAACAATTTTTGTATTTCTAAATTTATGGGTTTCGATTCGAAATTAAATGATCTTTGAACATTTAAACAAAGCAGGAAACTGAGACACCAGAGAACTGGGGAAACACACGATGGGAGTAAGCAGATCCTGACCCAGTGTATGCGCCCTGGACCTCGGTTTCTTCTAAAAAAAATCACAAACACCAAGGAATTCTAGCTTAAGTTTGCTTCTTTCTTTATAGAAGTTATTTGAAATTTAAAAATATTCTAATGAATTAATGATAAATACTATCATAAAATGCCATTTTCTAGTTTTTTAAAGTGGACATATGAACATAGGTAAGAATATCCTAATACTTTTATTTAATTAACGTAATTGTACAGTAAAAAGGTCTAATTGCAGGATTAGAAACAGGAACCTGCTGTTTCAACATTTCTGAACCATTAATATTTGGAATTGTAATGGCTATAGCCAAAAATTCCCCATTTCCCTGAAGGGAAGGAAAAATCTGTTACTCTAAATATTTGTCTAACATATATCCATGCACATGTATACACACAGAATCATCATATGTATTTAAAGTTTTGAATTTACTTTCTCACTGGTATCATTTGCTATTTAAGTCCTCAGACAGTGTCAGAATTATATCTAGATTCCTTCAACATCTTAAAATTGATTGATTACTTTGTGGTAAGAAAGTCTTCCAGATACTGCAATCCATAAGAATAATAAAAAAATAAATATTGTTTCCAAAGGAGTCATCCAATTTTAAATCAAATGCTTTTACCAGCTTTCTTTAAATTTCTCTTAAATCAGCATTCCTATATGGATGAAAGAAATGTAAATCGCTTATTTTGCAATGATATCTAGAAGATTTGTGTAGGCACCCTCAGACTATTTCTTTAAAAATCACTATTATTCTCATTTAACTGTACTAGTTTATGTATGCAGATTTAAAAAAGTTATGGAAAACTTCAAACATACACAAAAGTAGAGAAAGAATATAATACACCTCCATGTACCCATGATCAACTTCAGCAGTTAGCAACATTTTGGGATACAATTTTGATTGAATAGTTTGCCAGGGGATATCATAAAGTATAAGAAAGCTGTGTAGCTTCTATCAGCTACCCATTCTCAGTTCAGGAAGGTATTAATTCAATAATGGAACACATTGGGAAAGAACTGAGTAAATTTTAGGGTAATTGTGTAAGTCTAAAAATAGGAAGATGGTCACCATAGGGTAAAGGATTCCTGTATTCATTGTTTCGTTCATTTTACTAGTGATTACTGAGCACCTATTACATGCCAATATTGTCAGACACCAGGAGGCAAAGATGCTACCATTGGTTCCAAACTTCTGGCAGCTGACAGTCTAGTAGGAGATGGAAAACAGTCCCTCACCTCAAAAAAAAAAAAAAAAAAAAAAAAAAAAAAAAAAAAAAAAAAGAATCAGAATAGGCTAGAGTGGTTTGATAGGAAACTCAGAATCTCAAAAAACTGTATCATGATAAAAAGAAAATTACCAATAGAAATGATTACAGTAGAGTTGATAAAATAAAGAACCAGCAATGTCTTTAGTTCAGTAGATGATATGTGGATTACAGAATTTCTCCTGAGTTGAGTCTAACCATAAGCCAATCTATATGAACTGGACTTAAGTCCTTAAAATGTCAAGGACAGATAATGACCAAATCTTAAGGGCATTGTTTCAACCCAGAGAAAGAGCAAAGGAGAGAGTAGGGGCAAAAAAAGGGGGGTTCTATGGAAAGTAACCTCACAGGTTGAGCTAATCATAAATTCCTAACTGGGTAGCTCATGGTGGGTAGTCACACCCCAGGCATATAGTTTCTTAGTAAAAGATTTATCTTTGCCTTAAACAAGCCTTGTCCATGGTTTCTGTGCTTCTAGGTTAACACACCTTTGAGATAAGCAGTAACCACCCTCAAGAGAGCACATGATCATAACTACCCTGTAATTTGATCCCTGAGTTACTTCCTCCCACCCCCATCTAATCTTCCTTAGGTTCCCTTCTGAATCTCAACTGCATAAAAGCTGCTGCAAAACTGTTATTTTTCTGGAGCATTTGAGATCTTTCTTCCTAACACATGGTATCAGGTTGGCTCAAATAAACTCATAAAGATTCTCTACAGGTTTGGACATTTTCTTATGTCAATAGAAGTTTTTTACTAACCTTCAGAAGAAAAATTCTTTTGAGAAATATAAAGAAAAAGAAATTTTTTTTCTGTGCATGCTTTAAGTAAGCAAATCATATTTTTTCTTCAAGTATCTTCAAGGGAAGTGTCCTCTTATCTGCCGAATGAATGAACAACTTTCAGTTTATCTGAACTATAGCAACTGCTTTTAAAAAGGACTGTTTTTATGTAGGGGCATACAGGGATAGAAAGAAAAGAATGAGGGAGGGAAAGAAGACTAAAAGAGAATAGGAGGTTTAGACTATAATGGATAAGTAAATAAAGTCTCACCATTTACTAAAAGGGCAGCCCTTTTAATAATACCATAAACTTGGCAGCCTAAATGCATGAGTTCAAATTCTGACTCTACCATTAATTAGCTAGTGTGTGTAAAGAAAATTTCCCAACTTCTCTGTTTCTCAACTTCTTCATTTTTACAGTGGGGATAATAAGAGCTGGTTGAGAGGATTACCTAAAATACATAGGAGGGTACCTGTAATATAATCAGAACCACATAAATGCTTGCTGTTTATCAGTTTGCTGTCTCCTCACAATTCCTCTTACAAACTATAATTTGTTCTGCATCTAATAGCTTCAGTCTAGTGTCCTGCATGTTTGATTATCTTGACAAACCTTCATCCAGATAACAAAGTTCCATTATATTTTCCTTAGAAGACCCTGGTTAACTGGTCCGATGAGGTCTCTAGTCTCTGTAATTCTCTATTTGTCAAGTAAAAATAAATCTCAATAAAAAATAAATTCCAATAAAAGAAATACAGTGGAGTGGGGAGGAGGGGGAGGAAGAGAGAGAGGCAGGCTGAGAACCAGAGTTTCTGAAGTTTAAGAAGCAAAAGTAGGGCAGAAATAGAAACCACAAGTATGGACATATTCAAACCAGAATTATATAGGAGCTTAGCAGGAAAGAATATTATGTCCTGTTGTGGTTTATCCACAAGTTGGAGTGCTGGGCCAGTCCTGGAGATTCTAAGGCTGTTTTCAACCCATAAATTCCTGTGTTTTAGAAGAGCCAAATGACTCTTCTGAAACGTTGACAGACAGAGCAACTTCCTAAGATAATGGCTCCATTTTCTGTGCTACTTAGATGCTGGAGCAGAACTATATTTTTAGTTTTGCAGAATACTATGACAACAGACCACCACCAGTTCCTGAAACAAATCTCGGTTCCCTCTCAGAGGAAAGATCTTCCCTAGAGCTATTTAAGGACATCGCTCATCTTTTTTGTATATATATCCTTTTTCACTCCGGTGGTTAAAAGTATCTATTGTCAAATGGGCATCAAGGTTTGTTGACTGAATGAGGCAGGAGGCAAAACTTTCACTCTGCTGCTAGCAGACCCCATATCTGTCTTCACTCCCCACCTACCACTCCTACCTGGAAAATTGGGAAGGTGAACTGTCACAATACTTATGGGTATATTTTTGGCCATTTCCCCTAATAAAGAACTGGTCTGGCATATCTGAAATCATTCAGTATCATTTGGGGGAGTATAGGAAAAGACACTGACAGCCAGCAAATTGCCCCAATTGGTCTGAGACAGCTGGGAAATTCCACTAAGAGCAATTTAGTTCTCTGGGTCAGCATTGCTGCATCCCATAAGTCCTCTTTTAAAGTTTAACTACTCCAAATTCCCTATTCCTTTTAGAACCCTGAAATGTAAAGACAGCTCCTTAGAGAGTTTTCCCCTAGGAATCTAGGTAATGAGTCCTTGAACAGTTTGATATCTGGAGAGAAGGTATACTCAGAGGGAAATAAAAGTACTAAAGGAAAAGTCACAGAGATAGGAAGTGCCTACTGTACGATGTAATTAGGGAAAGCAGGATTTTGTCAATACCAAGTTCACAAGCTTTCACTCATGACTTCTCTGCAGCTCAGCTTCTTCATGTACAAAGATAATGATGCATGGATCATAGAGTTGAGATGACACGACATGATGGAGAGCTTTCTAAAATCTACTGAAATGTGGGGGCACATAAAACATGGGTGGTAGGGTGCTTACTGTACACCTGCAAAAGTAACATTTCTTAGAAAACTCAAGTTTTATTGTAAAAATGTATGGCTAGTTCATATTTTATTTAAAAATACAGTTCTCCTCTCCTTATTTTTAGTAAAATTTTACTCTGAGATAATTAGCTGTGTTTATCCTTTAGCTTTATAGATCCCTTGAGACTCCTTAATGTGAGAATCTGACCATAAGGTACGAAATTGTTCCTCAGTGCTGAGTAGGTTCTAGCTTTTACTACAATTGTTACTATTTTTATAAATATTATTTCTTTATAGTACTGCCTAGAGATGGATCTAGTGAGATCCACACATATTCAAATCCTGGACAAAGCTGTTCTGTTTTGTAGATGGAGAAACTGGGTCTAAGACTTAATCCCCTTTTCACCTCTGGTGCTGTGTCGACCCTATTTTACTGATTTTCCACTCTTGTATGAAGCTGTCCACCATCCCCCCCCCCTCCAGCACTCTTTCCCAGTCTTGATAACAACGAGGCAGGCGTAGTCTGCCCCCAGCACTCTTCCTGCATCAACAGAGCCAAAGACTTGCCTGGCTCTCAGCACCCTCCTGCGGCTTTGCTAAAACCGACAGTTGAGAGCACAGTCCATGCAGGTGACATCTTTGATTGTCTGGCCCTGGTGGCCAGAGGGCTTGTATTCCTGGGACCCAAAGGACCATAACAATGGGAAAGACAGTCCTGGCAGGTTACCCCCTGCACTCCCCTCCCCCCCCCCACCATACACCAGGGCACTGTGGAGACAGCAGATTGAAACATACACCAAATTCCTCTGTGAAAAAGGCCATTTGTCTGGATCTCCGAACTGAGGGACAGGCTTCAGGTTGGTCACACATCTAGCATGTTCAGAGGCACTCTCAGGGAATGTAGGCAGTGAGATACCATCTTTGTGCCCTCCTTTGGCCTCCCACATTTCCTGGCACTTCCCAGAAAGAAGCTTATACACTTGTCTGGACCCCTGATTTTTACAACTGTCACCCAGGGATACCTCAGATTTCCTGGTCCAGAGGTCAGCAAGGTTTACAATTAGAGTCCCACAGGACTTTATATTTTGACTCTCTATAGTTTCACATCCTAGAGGCTGCCTGAAGGTCTGGCTTCTAATCAGCTTGAAACTAGATGCTGACTGAGATCCCTCCCTTTGGAATACCACCAGGTCTTGGCTCACAACTGGGACCTGTCATGAATAAATCAGGGTACCCAGACAATTGCTAAAATTTGAGAGACAATCTAGTTAGAGCCAGGCAAGTCTGTGGCTCTACTAAGCTAAGGCAAGTTTGAATAAAAAAGTTTATTTTCTAAAGAAGGCCACTCCTTCAAGACCGGGAGAGGTGGCTGTTTCATTTAATACATAGAAACAAACACAGAGAGTTAAGCAAAATGAGGAAACAAATATGTTCCAAACAAAAAAATAAGACAAAACCTCAGAAAAAGACCTTAATGAAGTGAAAATAAGTAATCTATCTGAAAAAGAGTTCAAAGTTATGGTCATAAAAATGCTCACCAAACTCGGGATAAGATATGGATAAACACAGTGAGAACTTTAACAAAGAGATAGAAAATATAAGAAAGTCAACCAGAAGTCACAGAGCTGAAGAATAAAATAACTGAACAGAAAAATACACTAGAGAAGATTAAGAGCAGACTAGATGATGCAGAAAAACAGTCAGTAACTCAAAGCTCAGGGCAGTGGTATGCATCCAACAGAGCTTTGAAAAAAACCAAGAATTTTAAAAAGTGAAGATGGATTATGGGACCTATGGGAAAACCTCAAGTAGAATATTATTCACATTATAGGGGTCTCAGAAGGACAAGAGAGAAAGGGGCAGAAAACTTATTTGAAGACAAAGTTTATTCAATGTAAGGTAAGTAAGTTGTGTCCATAATTTTTAGTTTTAATTTTCTAAGCCAACTGAAAATCAAACTTTTAGTATTCCTTCTTCCTCCCATTATTTCCTAGGTTCTCTTTGATCTCTGTTTAAATGGATTCAGTTTAAACTCCTTTTTTTTCTTTTTGATATTAATTATAGATAATGAGATCCTTATATATATACTCAAATGTATTAGGTTTGAACAGCACTTTACTGTTTACACTTTCTCAGACTTTGTGTCATTTAATTTTCACAAGAAACCTACTGTTAATTTATTGTTTTCTCCATATTATGTAAAATAATATTTATGAAAGAGTAAGATGCCAGTTTTTTAACCTTTTAACTCTTTTAATAACCACAAAAATAGCATGTCTTGTGGAAATTCTGACCTACCACATTCTCTGGGGTGGAGGGGAGCACAAAAATTTCATCTTCGATTAAGAGTCATCAATACTTAAACAAACAAAACAAAAAGAGTTAATTCATATAGGCAATCTTCAGTCAAGGTTTGGTTAAACCGTACTTCCTATGATTTTTGTTACAAAAATGATTTGTGTTCTAAAATGTAAAGTTACAGTATTGAATATAGAGTTAAAATAATCTGCAGTCCCAGGTTTCGGGCACATCTTACCAAGTTGTGTACCCACTCCTTCCCACACTAGTTTGTAAATAACTTGGGCAGGACCACAGAGCCATTCAATAGCCACAGTGGCCCTTAGACGTGGGCCTTTGGCTCTGTCTCAGTGTTCTTTTCACCACAGGAGTTCCCTTCAAGTTCTGTGACCCTTAGCAGCCATCATGGCCTATGTATAGTTAAGCCCTAGTTCCAGCAGAGCATGGAAAGCTTAGGATACATAAGCGTTCTTATATTCCTCAGGACGTCAGAGGATTGAGATATGGATGAATGCATTACTATGGCCTGGAGAAATTACATAGAGAGTACTTGGACTGGATGTCAAAAGATGGGACTTATTCAGAAGGAGTCATTGTTTTCCGACAAGAGAACAAATAAGGCAGAAGCGAAGGTTGGGAGCACAATTAGAAAGAAAGGTGATGAAAATCATGCTAAGTGGTACAAACTTTCATTCAGTAGAATATGGGCAGGTGGGGAGGTTATTTCAGCCTTTGAGGCAGGATAGCGAAACAATGAAAGCAAACTGTCTTCCATAGAGTGGGGAAGGGTCTTGTGAGGGAAAGTGTGTGATGAAGACCTATGAGGGGCTGCTAAAATACATGAACAGAGAGCTAGAAGGGGTCTTAGGGTTCTATTCAACACTTTTTCAGTGCATGTATCGCTCCTTTATCTTTGAGAGAAAGTATAAGAGCAGAAAAAAATGAATAGTGCCAAATAAGGATGGTGAGTGAAAATACCAAGAATGCAAGTGAATGCCAGTCTTGCACAAAGAGACACATGCTCTACAGTTATCAAAAACTGTCTTCTTCACCTTTCCCGGCACCCTTTGCTAGCTCTTTGGAATTCTCTTTAGCTTCCCCTTCTTCACACTGGAGTAAAATCTATCCACTAAGGGTAGATCTCCCTAGGTTTTTGACATAGGTGTTATAAATCTACATCATACTGTCTGCTAAGTAAATTCTGGATCTGGGACTATAATAATTTGTTAAGTGGTGATTGGGCCATTCTTAGGGGAATGTGGGGTCAGCTGGGCCCAGGATCATTATGATCATTGCCCATTGCAGCCTAGTAGAGGTTAATACAAGTCTGGTACTGACAGTCCAGAAATAGAGAGAAGAGGCTACTGGCATCTGAAACCCCAAAGACATTCTGGAGTTGTTGCTTAGGGGTCACTGACACTGCTACCTTTTGCCCACTTCTGTCACCTGACTTTGTTCAGCTTTGATTATTCTTCTCTTTTTGAAATTGGAGACACAGAGAAAAAATGAAAATTGAGCAAATCACATCTATTTGGACTTTATCAAGGCTATGACTGTTTATACTTCCAAAAGTTGTCATTGCATCATGTCTAAGCTTTCGCAGATATATGCTAAAGTCACATTTTCTATAATCTTTATTCATGCATTTGATATAATTATAGGTATTATTGTATGGTAGGTGGGAGGGAAAGACAAAAAAGATATATTTCTGCCCTAAGGACCAATAGAAGGGAGAATACTCAGAAAATTTTGAATATCACACTAACCATAATGAATTATATTTTTAATGTATAGGTTCACCCTTTAGGAAAAAACCCCCTAGAGTAAAGGGGCATTTGGTCTCTTCTTTAAACTAATTTGGTGACTTGAAACTTTTCTTTTGAAATGCTTGGGCATACTAAATTTGAGTCCAACAACATTCTCATGTACTTTAAAACATTTTTTCTCCAAGGTGGTGAAGATTTTTTCTTTTTTTGCTTATAGAGGTAGCAGTAAGGGGCAGGAGGAAGGAGCAGATGATGTTTTGACTGCATCACCCATTTCTTTCAGGGAGTTATGCAAACACAGAGAAAATGCATTTTCCACTCTTGAAGCCCTTTGATCACTTTTTGCTCTTACATAACTCCCTAACAGCTGAAACTGTAAACCTTAAAACTGGCAGGCTCACAGTTCATATTGCAAAAATAAATTCATCCCAAATTTGAAGAGAAACAACTAGATGTTTTAGCAGTGATTCTAGTATTTGTGTTCTTAACATTTAGTGAGTGCTGGTGATGTTCGGTACATTAAGCAAAGCTCCCAGAGACATCACCGTCCTAAGACTATTCTCAGTGGGTCTGGCTCAGGAGAATGGGGTATTTATCTTTCTTTTCATTTCCAAGTTCTGGTCTGCTGCATTGCCTATAACCACAGGTGACCAGAGGAATGCTCGCTCTAATGTTTCTGGGCTGCCAGGAGTAGATTCATATCAGTCTACTCACTCCTCTTCCAGAGGCCTTGTGCTTCACTTGGCTTGCTTAGAAAATATGCCTGTTCTTCTCAAAGAGTGTTACTTCCTTCACCTACCTTCCAAAAGATATCCCCACTACCGTGTTCTCAAATATACCCCTGTCCTTCCTGGTTTCCCTACCTCTTTTCTATCTATTTCCTCCTCCTCCTCTGTTGGCTCCTCTTTTTCACCTCCTTTACGTCTGGGATATGAGCTTGTTATCCACTGAAGTGGAAATAAATCTGTAAAGTCGCATGTTTGTTACTATGACTTTTGTGCAATGAAAAATAGCCAACTAAATTCAAATCCACTACTTCAGAATCAATAGCTTCTTCAAGCTGCCTTAACACCTAAATATAGTTGACACCAAATGCAGCAATTTATTTGTATAAAGGTAACTCGACCTCTAACTTTTTAAAATAAAATTTACAAAAAAGGCAAAATTGTGGGGTTTTTTTTGTAGTGAAGCAATTCACTGGAATCACTGAAAATAGTTAAATATTTAGAGTTTTGAGGTAACAAGAAATCCAGGCATCAGTCTTTTATGTTCTTCTCTGTCAAAGAACTATGGATGTGTGGAATGATGCCATAGCAGAAATTGTTGCCGTAAGAAAGACTCCAATCAGTATCTCCAGGAATGGAGGTTGCAAGTGAGGAAGGTGACAATTACCTCCTTGATACACTTAGATTTGATTGCTGCCAGTTCAAGAGTCTCTGCTCTGAGGTACTCCTGGATGGCTGCTCTGTATAGAGAGTAGTTACCTCGTTGTTATGTCTATGGGTTTTAGGGTCAATGACTACTTCATAGGGGGAACATAACATAGCTCCCTGAAGCAGAAGCCACCTTCATCTTGACCTGGAGGCCTCCTCAGTCTTGCCACCAGTTATTCTGAATTCTGATAAAATACAAACTCAGAAGCAAAAGAGATAATACAATAGCAATGAGATCCTGTTTCCTAGTTCTTTGCTGCACCATGATTCTAACTGGTTTTTTGTTTTTGTCTTTACATTTTCTTTTTCTTCTGTTTTTCTTTCTATCTATCATCCACTATCTATTATCTATCTATCTATCTATCATCTAATTTTATTCTGGTGACAATTGGTTAACAAA
Source organism: Eonycteris spelaea (assembly GCA_003508835.1). Classification (NCBI taxonomy): domain Eukaryota; kingdom Metazoa; phylum Chordata; class Mammalia; order Chiroptera; family Pteropodidae; genus Eonycteris; species Eonycteris spelaea. Next base: position 14,216,687 of record PUFA01000011.1, on the reverse strand, counting down.
TCCAGTAAGTCTTGGGTGTACAATTCAATGGTAAGGCATACATATGTTGCTTTGTGTGTTCAACGCCCATAGTCAGATTTCTTTCTGTCATCATATATGTGACCCCTTTACTCTGTCTACCTCCCTCTCCCCCTCCCACCCTCTAGAACCACTAGTTTATTGTCCATGTCCATGAGTCTCTGTTTGTCCTGTTTCTTTGTTGCTTTTAGGTTTATATCCCACATATAAGTGATACCAACTGGTTTTCAACTTTTTCTATCTGGCTTATTTTGTTTAGCATGATTATCTCAGGGTCCATCCATGTTGTCACAAAGCCAGGGTTCTTGTTATTCTGAGGAAGAATTCAATTTTACCTATTGCTTCTTTCAGTTGCCTGCCCATTTTTCCTTCTCTCTGTGGCCTTGAAGGTGTATTTGTGCCTGCCGTAACCACTCTTCCTTATTGTACAATGGTGTTTTGAGGCCTGGCTTCCATATACTTTAGAATGTGTAAGCTGTTGATTATAAGAAATGCCTAAGACACAAAGGTCATCAGGGAACACTGGGTAATGAGTACTGTATTTGTGTCACTCTGATTTCCTTCCAGGATCATGCTAGGCTTCTGAAACCATCTTGAGAGGATTTTCAGAAAGGAAGAGGTATGATTTTTCAGGTATATAGCATGAGATTTTTAAATTTTTAGTTTTTGAAGAATTTTGATGTAATGAAAGAATAAGTGAAATAAGAGGAAGTTGTTATTTTTTAATCCAAATGACATATATATTGCTTATCCTGATGTCCATTTCTTTAATGGTTGAAGTTTGTTGTTTTTGGTTATTCCTTTTCCACAGAAATACTGCAGTACCAAGCACAAGTACTACAGTCAGGTATATCTTGGGGTAGAGAACAGCTCCCAAGTCAAGGGATAAACTTCATGAGATTAAACTGGCAGGTGCTTAATTGCTGTTAAATATAAGTAGTAACGATGCTCATGATAGAGACATAGGCGACGGTATTTGCCATGCCATGGCATTTGGTGTGGATTTGGGAGCTGGTGATCACCATCACTGGCCAGCACTCTGTATGCAAATGCAAGGCTTCTGTGAGCTGGTGTCCTCCCGTGATTCTCCTACTCAATCCAGCTATTACTCTTTGCCAGAAATGAGCTTCTACGTCAGAAAGTTTGCTGGCATTGTTAGAAGTTCATTTGCGATCGTGCAACTTTTTCTCAATGGAAGCATTTTTGACTAATAGAATAAAGAGCACATGTGTTCAAAAAGGAATGGGTGTGTGTCCACTTCTTCTCACCTACTGGAGAATTGAATGCTTTCAGGAATCGTTGCCAGGCATAATTTCCTTTTTGTTCCAGGTTGTTTCTTTTGTTGTTGTTGTTCTCACTTGAAAGAATCTAAGAAAGAACTTGACGTGATGTGATATTTTTAACTGTTTCCATGCCTTATCTTTATTTCCTTTAAAGCAATTTCCTCTCCAATGATTATCATGATGATAAGAGCTGACCTACATTCATTGAATACTTGTGACCACATTGTATACTTACTTAATCCTCATGAAATCTTACTTCTTAAATGCTACTATCCCCATTGATAAAGACATGTAAACTGAGGCACTGACAAGTTTATTAAAGTGTCTAAGGTCATACAGATAATGAATAGTATAGATAATTTAGACTTGGGCATTCTGACTTTAAACCAAGCTCATAACTTGATGTTATGCAGCTTTTCTTGTAGGAGATAACAGTAACTGTTGTTTTTAATGAGGATTTATGAAGCTGTTTACTATGTGCGAGGTTCTAATTTAGGCACTGTGAAACTGAAATGAACAAAGTAAATATGGTAACTGTCAGCACAGAACTTAGAATCTACCAAAAGAGATCAACATTAAGCTAATAACTATGTAATTAAAATTATTAAACATAATGAGAGCATATAACAGGGGATGTATTTGCTCTATGAATGACATTTAAGGTGAGATCTGAAATAACATGAGATATCTAGAGAAAGGTGGTAGGGGAAGGTAGTCAGTAGGAGGAAACATTTGCTAAAGACAAAGGCTGGTGATTTCCATTGTTCCCGTGAATACAATGACCACATGTGATGCATAATTTCTTGAGTTAATATTTCTTTTAAAGTATAGAATGAAATTTGAATTTATTTATATGTACATGAGATGGTTATAACTAGATCATATTCTATTTAGGGAATCAATTTTCCATTATAAGATTGAAAATAGGATGTTTATGATTATGGAAACACATAAAGTGAGAAATTTGTTGGAATTATTCTGAAGAGAAACTCCAAGGAAGCCAGAAGTGTTGAGCCCAATGGGGAAACACACACAGAGAAGATGGTGACCTGTAGAAGACACTGTCACTGTGAAAAGGTGACTATATTTTCTTACATCAGAGCTGTAAGTTATGATTATCACGTTTCCAAGTAATCTATAAGTATCTCATATTAAATGAATTATAAAGCCAATTAATTAAACTTTCGTGGAATACATAGATCAATGGAATGGAGGGGAACTCCAGAAACGGACTCGAATATGTCCACGTAATTGGTAGTCAATAATGTGGCTCCTGTTTGCTGACATGCTCAGGGATGAATAGGACAAGACATAGGCATCTGACACCCAACCTTTACTTTGCAAATCCTGATTATATCAATCAGTTTTTAGGATGAATTGTCCACAGAAAAATTTGAGAGACTCTTTGGCTTTAAAACTCAACAAAGGCATTATCAGTATTAATAGCAACTGATTCTAGTCTTTCAGTGCTTACTGGTACTGGGTATTCTCCTAAGCAACTTACATGTATTAATTCATTTAATTCTGTCAATAATCCTTTAAAATAAGTATTTGTTCTAATTTTATGATAAATAAGCTTGCCCTGGGTCATATGGCCAGGGAGTAGTGGAGATGAGAATCTGGTCACATCTAACACAAAAAGCCCATTTTTAAAAAACCACTATATATCAGCATCTTCTAAGGTGAGAGTGTTGAACTCTTTCACTTGCTTTAGGGTTTGTGGTCTTTCTAGCCTCTCTTCTCCTAGCTGTTTCTGACAGGAAAATGGAAATATAGTGTTTAAAATTAAGTGAGCCATAGTCAGTGCTATGCCTTTTCACTCTTTTGCACTTGAACCTTTAAAAAAATAGCAAGACAAACTCTAACAGGGTAGAAATGGCTTGTACAGAATGTAGGAGAGGGTTTGAGGGTTTCAGGACATGGACTCAATGGCCTGCCACAAGCCTTTTAAGAGAGGCACGCCTGCTAATGTGTGGCATGTCAGAGCCTGAACACCAGTGTGTGACGGGCCTATCACTTTACTGAAAGGAATCCCATATGCCCATCCCTGTAGGAGCTACAAGCACCCCTGCAGCCCACTGAGTTGGGTGCCAAGCCCCAGATACTGAGGCTATTCCTACCAAGGGGAGAGGGTGACAAAAGGACGATAGCATGATCTGGCACTGGAGGTCTGTGCGAAATTTGAGACTGTCACATAGTTATGAACGGAATCCACAAACTGTGGGCCTTCTTCACATTCACTCTTTGTAATGCTTGATGACATTTGCCACAGAGCAGAGGTCCTCGTTAATGTTGATGATTGTGATAAATATTTACATAATAGTATGCTGTGCATGTGTTAGCTCCTGCTATAAAAACAGACATAATATAAATAATGTATTGGATAGGATTTTGGCTTTTGCATTTATAGCCTCATAGAAATGGCTCATAAAATGTAGGGCTAAGAGGAATAATAGAGAGCATAGACACTCCAACTCCCTCATTTTTAGATGATAAAACAGGTTTTTAAAAAATATAATGATTTCCTCGAGGTCATATATACATATTTAATATGAATGTTGCATAAATTAAAAAAATATATTAAGAGAGTTAGTTGTTTCAAGAGAGATCTTTTCTTGGAGGTCAGATCAAATGTCTGATTTGAGGTCCATAAAGCTGATTTTTTCTTATTATCTTATTATAAAACTATTTAAACAATAGTTTTAAATTTCTCATATAGCTATAAAATTAGGGTTTTCTATTTCTCTTGAATCTGTTTAACAGCTATTTTTTTTTCCTGAAAAAGTCAATTACATTATTTTTGAAATGCATTGACATAAATTTTTTTCCCCATTAAAAATTGCATGTGTTTTTAAATCTTATTAAACCTACACATTTTCTCTCCATCTCTTTTTATCATTCATTTTTTTCTCTGGAGGAACTAGGGCATTTGACTTGTACAATTTTCCATATACAGAATTTTGTTGACTGTATATTTATGCTTTATATGGCAATTTTTTTTCTATTTTCTAAATTTCCTGCAAATTGACAGTTAAATCCAGAGGTTTGATCAGACCCAAGTCTAGGAAGAGAGTATATCTGGGCCCTGTGGAGACTTTCTATAGGACAGCCATTAGCACTGTGCCTGGAGGAGATAAATATTACCACATTTTAATTATCTTTTTTCTTCTTATTATTACTAAGAGTGGATTGTGACTATTTGTTAACCCAAGTATCTCCAACCATTTTTGATGTACTATCCTATTTGTACCCTTTTAAGCATGCTTCTCCAAAATTTATCTATCCTCATGTTCATCTTCATATGTTATATATTATATAATGGACAATGCAATATAGTATTTATATTATAAAAACATATGAAATAGAACCCAAAGGGTGAAAAAATAATATTTTTTGTAAATAGGGTTCATTTGAAAAGTCTGTTACTTTTTTGTATGTTTAAGTGTCTCTAATAAAAAAGGACATGGGAAGAACAATATTAAAAATAGTATTTTCTGTCTCTACTTTTATGGATTGTCGAGTGGCACATCTTAGTTTTCTAACTTGAAAGTAGAAAGCTCAATTAATCACCTGAAACCCTTCTTTGACTTCTTGAGGTGGACGCTCTTATAAGAACTCAAAGGCAGCCACGTTCTTCAGTTTCCGAGGGAGATCGGTGTGGTGGCAGACAGGCTCCAGAACAGCTCACGTCTAGTGCTTCTCACAGTGGAGTTTGCAAGAAGAGAGTCACGCTACTCTGAGTATCCATGACATATCTGAGCTCTTCCATCACTTCAATCCCTTTTTCCTGACTCATACTCAACAAATCACCCAGTTCAACTGAGTTTCCTAATATCGACCACACATTATTGGGTTTAAGTAGATGCTAAATGGAGTGTGTGTAACAAGGCTATTTTGGCATTCATCATCATCTCATCCATCCTCTTATAGAAAGCAAATTTAAAAAAGAGCAACAACAAACAAAACCTCTCCTTTCGTCAAGCAGACACAGTCATGAGAATCCTTCATAAAGTACCTGGCAGCCAGAACAAAAAAATGCAGCTTGTAAAGGGACACAGACATTCTGTTGGACTGCTACAATATCTATCACACACTCACAATCTGAGTTTGGACTATCTGGGAGAAAGCTATCAACTGATGAACATTTAAATGCATTTTTTAAAGGGCGAAATAACTCTTAGAAATAATGTTTCTGAAATAAGGAGCAAACATCACTCAGATCTAATCCGAACCAAGGGACTCACAACAGAAGCAGGACCTGCTAACTCAGATGCTTCCCAAAATCCACGGGCTGAGGAGAATTGCCTCCTCTCAGGTTAGGAGGAGCCAGTACCTAACATCAGCATCAGTGTATATCTTTTAGAGGTCAGTGTTTCCCAAGGTGTGGATTTAGAACTATCTGATTTTTTTTTAAAACAAAACAGGGTTTCAGCTATTTTCAATAGTTTCCTGTCATCTTCATTAAATTCTGAGTTAAAGGTTCCCTTGGGTTTATCTTCTATGGATAGATTTGGCTTTAGAATCAAGATTCTAGTGGCCAGAACACTGCAATATGACACCGTTTCTCATTCATCTGCCTATCCCCAAAGCCTAGCACAAAGCCTGGAATACAGCAGGTGTTCAGTTGTGTGTGCTGCACTTTTGAGTCAATCCCAACAGTTTCGCGCAACTTCTTAGCTCTTCCAAAGACTTTCCACTTCTGGCACGTGAGCCTTTTTAGCAGACCCTTACGTTCCTGTTTATTCTCTCTCTTTCTCTTTCCCAAATGCAACCTTCCTATAAATGCTTACTCAGGACTCACTTCTTACCAAGACTGCACTGAGAGTTGCCATATTTTTTTACATGTTTTTCTCTTTTTCTTTTAATCATGGTGAATGCGCGGCACCACTAGCCCTACTCATACTGTCCCATAGCTGTTCGCTCATTGTTCTAACTGCAGTTACACAATGCCAGCTGGGTGTCAGCCTGGGCGCTAAAAGATTTGGATTTTAGTCTTAGCTCTTCCTTTAATAAGCTATTTAAGAGGAGCAAATCATGTTCTCTTCCATATAATTCCTACTTCTTTTGTTAGATAGCATTCTAACTTTAAAATTTTACAACTGCTTCCCCAATTACATTGTGAGATTTCCCAGGGAACGAGCTGTGTTATTAATTTTTGAAATAGTACCTCTGCATTTGACAGGCGCTCCATAAATATTTGTATAATCTTGATTTTGGCCCATTAAAACTGAACTTCTGAATCTCAATTTCAAGGTTTTCTACATTCATTGCTTGGAGAAAAGGTGCTGTGAACATGTATAAGTAGGAGGCAGAACACTGTGTCCTTTGCTTGGTGAGCTGGTTCTAGTCCTGGGCACCTTTCGCACCTTCCAAAGGTATTTACCTTTCAGGCCTCAGTCTTTTCATTTGTAAAGAGGGTCAGTTTAAGGCAATAACTGCTCTCATTTCAAATTCCCCCAAATGGCACAATCTTCTAGTCTTTGGCAAACTCATTCTCCCAGATCTCCTCCAGCCTACATATCTTCCAGAAATCAGGAGCCTCACAGCACTAGCGACAAATGCTGCCGATGGAGACGGGAGACGGAGACGGTGGGATGTGCTTAGACATAACAGTGCTGTTCAACTCAGTGCCCCTGGGGAAGTTGCAATGGGACAGGACATTCACAGAAGGGAGTGAAATGGGTCGTGACCTGGGGGAAGGGACAGGAACAAAACACAGCTTCTCATTTAGTCCTTCAGGAGGCAGGGCTGAAACATGCTGTTCTGGCAGCTATAAGGAAGGTGACAAGAAATCTGAGAACAGGGAACTTAATTATCACTAAAGTTTCCAGAGACACCTCACACCTTCTCATGATTTCTTCCAGCCTTGATTGCATGCTTAACACTTACAGCTCTGGTATTGTGTGCTTTCCTCATGTCTGACCACAAGAGAAATAGGAGAACTGGATTGTTTGTTCACCCATGAAACCTACAATTGCTTATAAATCAATTTAGGATGAAAACAAACTTGAATGTTAAATATAAAACATTATATAAAAAACAGAATGTAAAATGTTTTGTATTTTGTGCAGAGTGTAGCCATTTTTTTTAATGAAGCCCTGATCCTTTGTTAATTCACTGATCAACACAAACATTCATACATTCACTCAGCAGACGTTTTTTTCAGTGCCATTGTATCAGGAACTCTCTTAAACACAAGGGAGACAAGGTGAAGAAGTTTTAGTTGGCCCTGGAGGCTCTTGCAGCCCAATGAGGAGACAGAATAAACAGACAGTTATGATACATTATGATGAGAAATATAATAGAGCTACATTAGCCTCTAGCTCACTCCCTGTATGTTTCTTTCATGGCACTGATCCCAGTTCACAGTTATTTTATTTGTGTAGCTACTTTTCTCTTTCTTTCCAATTAAAATATAAACTCTATATGGAGGGGAATCTTTTCTGATGTTTCCACTCTTGTATACTTTATACCTAGCCCAGTGCCTGGCAGTAGTAAGAACTCAATAGTATTTATTAAATGACTGAATTAATTTGTTGTGGAATTAAGTTGTTCACTAAGGGAGTCAACAACCATGACTATGCTAATGTATAGCACTACCTAAAATTTCTGGAAGCTGGAAACACTATGAACTACAGGCTGAAATGGAGGTATGTGTATAGATGATATAATAACGATATTGGGCATATATCTAGATAATTACACACACACACACACACACACACACACACACCTTTGGATAACAAATGACTCCTTTCTTTTTCTTGAAAGAAATGTTCAAAACATGAACTTGGAATAGAGACACCTAAGGGCAGAGAAGGAAAGATCAGGACACAGACCGAGGTTTTACTTTAAGTCTGACACCTGTTTCCCTGACCAGCTGCCTGGATGAGCACATTTCGGAGCAGTGGGTTACATTTTCTAAGAGAGGAAGGAAGTCTTTACAGTTCTTTGCTTTTCCTTGTAGGAAGGCTTAACTGGCACAATATTCACAGCAGGCATTTACATTTTTCTAGATGACCCTCTGCCTCCTTCTGCCTTAGCCGCGGGTGTGGTCTGCTGGCAGTTTTAACAATGTTCACACTCTCCTGGGAGGGACACCGAACCTACGAGGACTGTGGTTATAGTCCCTCTGTCAACAGGTGCTACCAGCCTAGAAAGTTTCATGGAAGGGCGAGGACAAGTCCTGGCTGCCAGTGGGAAGCTTTAGCGAGCCTATCGGTAGCGGTGCGCTTGCCACTTCTACAGAACAAAGCAGAGCAGAGCTTCTGCACCCCAGATTCAGTCCGTTGTGACTAAGGCAGCACTGCTATCCACCACGCACACAAATGCCTGCTGCGGCCAGAGTCCGAAGGGGAAATCTATCATCTTCTCAACGCTTGTCCCCAAGCAGAGAGGTCAGAAGTCTGGGAACCTCTGTGGTAGGCAGATCATGCTCACTACTTACACCGAAGTCTGACATTCCCACTGGATTCTGGCACAGAGGGAAGAGGGCAAGGTGGAGGGGAGAGGGAAAGCAGGAAAATCATGGTCAGAACCCAAAGCCAGAGATGCTGTGGGGGCTCATGGAAAGACGTGGCTCTGCTGTTCTTCAGGGTGGGTACCTGTAGCCCTGCAGGCATGGGCAATTTGAGTAGTTAACATCTACTTCATTACGGCACATAAACTTCTGGATTCAAGGAAAGTTTTCTTCACTGAACATAATAATTTTTGACAGGTTTGAAATCTGTGGCTAGAGATAAAGAGAGTGACCTCAAAGACAACATTAGAAACCTAAGAATCCAAATATCAAATTTAATTAAATTTCTCATGTTTTTCTTTACTCACAATTCTTTATAGTTGAGACTTAAATATGTGTTGACAGAATATGTATTGACAAAACATATTTGTAGTGATATAAGGCCAGATGTTTAAGAAGCCAGAATAGCACTACCCCAAAATCTCCTGTAATATTATGCCTGAAAAGCTTTAAGTTATTATGTGTGTTTTAATACATAATAACTATTATAAGAATTATTATATTCAAACAATTTTCAAATGCTCCATGGTTTTCAACTCTATGAGCAAATCAGCAATTTTATGAATAAGAAATTCTGGAAAGCCTTTTTATCATAAACATCTAGCAAAGCTTCTTAAGAGTTACTAATTGCTCTTTATAAACACAGGCAGTCTCAGAGAATGAGAGAGAAAGAGAGTGAGCTTGAGATTAATTGAGAGATTGATTGAATGAATGATTGAGAGAGAAGTCTGTAGAAATCAAAACTAGAGTGATAAATGTATAATAGAGACAAGGGTTACACTGAAGGGATCTGTTAATACTAGGAATGCAGCATCTGGGTTTTAGCAGTAAAATTCTTATGGAAGAATGAGAGACGAAGGCTTTGGCGCACCTACATAAAGTATGGAGAAGGAACTGGGACTTCCAAAAACCTTGCATTTGTGAAGGATTACAGCCACAATGAAAGGTTGGGCTAAAAACCCTGCTTCCTGGAAAAGGGATATGTCAAGAAAATGTGTTTAAGGTATCGGATGGGGTAAAAAATATATATCTCTGGAAAGTAGTAATCCATAAGCCTACCCATACACAGATAAAAGATTTCAATTTATATAATTTTCATTGCCTAGAGAAATTCAATTCAATAAATTAAATTAAAATACTTCTGGATCAGGGGTGTTCCAGAACGCTTGGAAAAAAGATAGCACAAATCCTCCTTGGAAGAATGCACCTCAGCCTAGGCCTTTCAGGATTTGCGCAGATGGAACAGACAACTAACTATAAGCTCCCTGTCACATTTTTCAAGAAAAAAAATGATCACACCAAGATGGTAGAGTGGGAGACTCCAACCTCCATCCCCACTTAGAAAAACAATTAGACAGCTATCCATAAAGGAAAATAGTTCTGGGAGAGCTCAGGAATCCACCTGAGAAATTTCAGCAACACAGTGAAACAAAAAAACCTCAGAAGAACTACATAAAAAGGGTAGGAAGAAGAGTTTCATTTTGCCTCCATTGTTCCATTCCCCAAGCTGACACTGCCCAGTGCTAAGAAGGAACTCCCAAACAGAGAGACTTTCCTTTGCTGGGAAAAAGAGCAGTGTGAGCAACCAGCTTCCCCAACCTTTTAGGGACTGTGTAAAGGATCCAATTCAGTTTCACCTCACCCAGAGAATGGCAAAGCTGAGATACGTAAAGATGGGAAAGAACAAAGAACAAGGGCAGGGGATACCAGGATCAGTCACGAGCATGAGTGATAACAGTTCCCAGTGGCTTGCTTAGCAGAGGACTCTTGCAACTAACCCCTGCAGCCATGCACCTGCATGCAGTGACCCTGAATCCTGTCATCACCTCCGCTGCTATACACATGCATGTGGCAAGACCCTACAACTGCATAAATGCACACTAACAGCCAAGGTCCCCAGAATTGCTTGTGGGCTTGGATCCAGCCAAACTCCTGTCACTGGCCTGCACCTAAGTGCAGCTAGCCCCTATATCTCTGTACCTGCATGCCACCAGCTCCAACTTCCATTGGCAACTTCCACTGTGCATATGATTGCAGCTAGGCCCTGCTGTCATGCAAATGCATGCTGGCAACCAGGTCTTTGCAGCTGCTCATGCCTTATGGCCACCATGGACCACCCCAACCCCACAGCTTTTACCAAGGATCACAAAGTTGTTTTGAAGCCCTGGACCCCAGCTGTCTGAGCCAATAAGACACCATAACCCCCAGACTCAAAGCCTCCACATGCCTCTACAGATGGCACCTGCACATTAGACCTGGGGTCACAGCACACTCCAGTGCCCTCAACCAGTGTTGAGTCTTTCCTCACTAAATCCAGTCCATAAAGTCTGGAAGAGATGCTGCTTCTCCATATATGCAGACACCAAAGCAAGGCTACAGGAATCATGAAGCAGGGAAACATGACGACGCCAAAGGAACATAATAAATGTCTAACAACTGACCTAAAGAAATTGAGATACACGAATTGCTGACAAATGATTCAAATAAGGTTTCCCAAAATGCTCAGAGGGAACTACAAGAGAACCCAGATAAACAATTTAATGAAATCAGGAAAACAATACACAAACAGAATAAGTTCAACAAAGAAATACAAACGACAACAACAAGAAATGAATGAAAATTTTGGAGCTGAAGAATATGATGATTGAACTAAAAAATTAAATAGAGAGTTTCAACAGCACACTCAACCAAGCAGAAGAATCAGTGACTCAAAAACAGATCATTTGAAATTATCAAGCAAGGGGAGCAAAAAGAAAGAAGAGGAATAAAAAAAGCCTATAGGACTATGGGATGCCATTAAAAGAAATAATCTGTATATTATGGGAGTTCCAGGAGATGGGAGGAAAAAGGAGCAGAATGCTTAAAGGGATAATGGCTGAGAACTTCCCACATCTGGGGAGAAATATGAGATCCAAGTTCATGAAGCTCTTTGGTCTCCAAATTCAGCCCATAGAGAGGTTCTCCAAGACACATTATAATGAAACTGCCAAAAATGAAAGACAAAGAGAAAATCTTGAAAGCAGCAAGAGAGAATAAGATTGCCATTTACAAGGGAACCCTCATAAGGCTATCAGCGGATTTCTATGTTTGTCTACTAAAAACTGGCACAAGTCACATGGTCATCCCCAGCATAAATGATGCAAGAAAGTAAAATCCTCTTGCGCACAGGGAGAAGAGAGTGGATATTTGTCAAATGATGATACGACCTACCAAACTCATAAATGTTTTAAAAATTTCTTTGTTCTAGGTACATTATATAAATTATATATATGCATATATATTTAAATTACATTCCCTAGACATGCATGGTTGGTGAAGAAAAGTGCAATTCCTTTATTCTTATATCCAAGTTTTATTGACATTTCATTTTAATTCTAATTATGAATACTCATAGTTATCTTTGGTGTACTTACTCTCTAAACTTTTTCCTTCTGTTTGACACACATCTGAGAGATTTAGATAACACAGTATTTAAACTGTCTGTATGAACTCAAGATAGCTGAACTAGGAAATCAAATATGTCCTAAAAGCATTTACTGCTTTTTTAAATTCAGTCTTTTGCATTTATAATCTTGAGTGAAGTTAGCATGTAATTTTCCATTATCTTTTACTTATCTAGTTTAGTATTGTACAAGCTAGAATAAGTAATACTAACTTCTGTAACATAAATCTCAAATCTTAGTGGCCAAATATAATAAAAGTTTATTTCTCACTTATACAAATTCTAATCAGTTTTTTTTATTCAGTGGCATAATTTCATATGGTCATTTGGGGACACATTCCTTTTTTTTAATGGTCTCTTTTCTTTTAATGTTTCAGAAGTCTGTAGTGATATTTTCTCCTTCATTTTGTTTTTTAAATTAAATTTATTGGGGTGACATTGGTTAATAAAATTATATAGTTTTCAAGTGTACTATTGAGTAATGCATCACCTGTATATTGTATCGTGTGTTTACCACCCAAAGCCAAGTCTTCTGTCACCAAATATTTAACCCCATTTACCCCTACCTACCTTCCCCACCCATCCTTTTTCTCTGCTAAACACTTAACTGTTGCCTGGAACACATTCCTTTATATATCTCTGTCATTGACCAAGGCCTTGAAGTCTTCTACTTCTTACTCTGCATCCAGCTGCCAGAAGGGCAGCAGAAACAGTGCCATGGATAACATGAGATGTTTTGAAGGTCCGGGCCTGCCTAGCAGTGGCCCAGCAAATCACAACCACTCACATTCCATTGGCAAAACTGAGTCATGTGACCGTATCTACAGCAAAGGAGGCTGATTTACATAGACTGGTTTGTATAAGATTAAACTTTTATCTGCCTGTTGACAGATTGTTCTGATTAAAACTATTCAAACCTGATTTTTTCTTATTAGGGAAATTCTTCCTTTTGAAATATATTAACATAAAGATTTTTCTCCTATTAAAAAAACTAGGTATGTTTTTAAGTCTTTTATAAACTTTCTTGTCCTTCAGTTTTTCTGTGGTGGAACTAAGGCATTTGACTTGTACAGCTTTTCATACACAGGAGTTTGGTGACTATATATTTATGGTTTTATACAACATGTCTCTATTTTCTAAATTTTCTGCAAACTGGCAGTTGAAACACAGATTATGCTAGGCTCAGGGACCTTGAAATGCTGGTGAAACTTTGCTTCATTTCTTTTGATTTTGATTTCCTTTCTTTTAAAAATAAATAGTCAATAAAGCCACAAAATGCAAATAAAAACAAGTAGACTTTCAACAAAAAACAATAGTTAAACAGTCCTTCCAGCTTGGCTGGAAGAATAAAAGCTCTTCAAATAAACAAAGATCTTGCAAAATTTGGTTGTCAATCGCATCCACTGGTCATTATGCAGATAAGTTGAAAATAAGCATTGGAATTTTCTCAGTGCCCCATGATCCAGAGGTTATCTTTTAAAAATATGTACAGTACCTTGCTTTTAGAGACAAGGGGTATTTGATGATTAATATTAGTTTCCTATGGCTACTATAATAAAGCACGATGAATTGTGTCGCTTGATATAACAGAAATTTATTCTCTCACAGTTCCAGAGGCTAGACGTTCAAAATTCGAGCAGGACTGATTCCTCCTCCAGTCTCGGGTGAAGAAACTGATTCATACCTCTCTCTCAGCTTCTGGTGATAGCCAGCAGTCCTTGGTGTCCCTTGGCTTGTAACTGCAGCACTTCAATATCTGTCTCTGTGGCCTTTCCAGGGTGTCTGTATTTCTTCTCCTCTTATAACACCACCACTCATTCAATTTAGGGCCAACTTAGTTCAGTATGACCTCAACTTAACTGATTACATCTGCAAAGACCCTATATCCAAAGAGGTTACATTGTGAAGTTCTGGGTGGCATGAGTTTTGGGGGAACACTATTCAACCCACCACAGATAATTTGCACTTTCTAAACAGTCTCTGAAACTTTCCGCCTTTCAAAAGTCTACCAATGGTAGTTGTGTTTTATGAAACAAACTGAATAGTATACAATCTCCTTAACATCTTATCCTTGCTGTGCTTTTACTTTTGTTTCATTTGAAGGTCATATTTCTTTTGTTCTTCTCATTTCTATATATTTCTACCCCCTTTCAGGAATGAAAAAATAGTTTCTTAATCAAGGATTCTGAATAATACATTAATGAAAATGTAAAGATTCCTTGTAGTTCCCCTGTTTAATACTACTTTTGCCTTCCTACTTGTGGAAAGTCTGTCAGTGGCAACTTTTTTCATGGCACCTAAAAAATTGTTGAAATTGGCAAATCTCAAGCATTGAATAAAATATTAACATTGTCCAATTGGACTGCAATTTTATGTATAAGTATTCTGATCTGGAAAGAGTTCAAGGAATCTATACTGGTCTCTTCCTTTTTGTAGAAGGTATAATTATTATTATGAGTTTCATTTTTACATTTCTCATAGTCAAAGATACTCCAAAATATTAAATTCTTTTAATCAATTCTTTTAATCATCTGACAGCATGCTCAAAATTATATGCAAAATACTTCTGTCAAAATGGCCATACAACCTCTTAGATGAGATTGTAAACTACAATTTATCTTTAAGCTCAAGTCCTCCAGGCATGGACATTTTTTTTTTTTAGATTGGTAGAGTTACTTAAGTACTATCAAGAAGACAGGGTAGAATTTAGAAGCCCCAGAGCTTTAGAAAGTAAAAGAATCATTACACATGTGAGAGAAAGTTAGACAGAATCTACGTGACTGTGAGCATTTGCAGAGTTTCTCAAATACTTGACTTTTCAAATACTCGATTTTCCTTTCTCACAATTTTGGGTTTTGGTGTGCCCACAAATCTCTAAGGAGGTAAGTCTTTATATCAGTTAGAATTAGATTCAACTGAATATAATAAAGCCCAAAATAACGTTGGTTTAAATAGCACAAAAGTTTCTCGCTCCTGCTCTCACTCCCTCTCCTTCTCCTCCCTCCCTCCCTCCCTTCCTTCTTTCCTTTCTTTCTCCCTCTTTTCACTTCCCTCTCCTCACTCTCTCTCAAGAGAAATTTGCAGAAAGGCAGCTAAGGGCTGTATATCAGCCACATGATGTTGCTGGGGACCATAGCTCCTTCCATTCTAGCAGAGCTATGGTATGGCCTTGTTCTTTATAGTCTTTCTCTCCTTCTTTAATTATATGCTTCTCAGACAGTAGTATGGATGATATGGGAAACAAAAAAAGAGTATGACCCTTTCTTTTAAGGAGACATTCTAGGAACATCTTTTAACATAAGCTTCCATCTCATTGGCTAGGACTTGGTCACATGCTCACATGATAGTCTAAGCCTTGGAAATGTAGTCTTAGCTGGGTAGAAACACAAGCAGTTAGTAGGGGTGCATGATAAAATAAAGAATAACTAATAACATTTGATTTTAGATAAATAAATTTTGGTTTAAGAATACATATTTAGGACATACTTATATTAAAAATGTATTTGTTGTTTTTCCAAAAGTCAAGTTTATCTTGACAATGTGTATTTTTATTTGCTAAATCTGGCAACTCTTGGGAGAAATCACAGTCCTAATAAAAGGAAGAAACAAATAGATACCGAAGGAGATAAATAATGTTCTCTGGCACAGCTACTTGAAAAACCTGATCCAATTAAATGTTATCTATCTATGAGATTAAAAATAGGCTTCATCAAGATAAGGGATAGGAAAACCGGGAACCAGACCTTCTGAGATCATCGTTACTATCTTCAATAATAAATCTATACCAATAAATCTTTACTAATAAAGTCTATAGTTGGGACCATCACATAAAATTGGTAAGCTTTTGCATCTAGTATTTGTTAATGAAACTGTAGAGTATGTCACATGATTTTTGGTATATACAGTAGGAAGATACTGATCATAAAAAAAGAACTTTGTATATTGCTTTTAGAACTCTGTAGGTAAAAAGACACATTCTTATTCATCCTGGGTCAGATTCTCCTCTTTGAGTCTGATACAATTTGTGACCATGTCCCTCTCTAAATGATCCCTTTTTAGCTGTCAAAGATTTTGAATATTAATTCAGACTTACTATTTATTTAACTCATTTAGTTTACTTTGAAATATGAGGGGAGCTCCCAGGGACCACTGGTTTTATTATTGGCGCAGGCTGAGCTTCCTAAATACAGAAGCACTTTTCTGTCAGATCATAAGGTCATCTGTGAATGGACTAGCCTTCATTCCTGAATGGGCCTTCAGACATCCAGGCTAAGTCCGACTCACAGCAGAAAAGGAACATTTTCCCTTTCTATTTACATTCCATTTGATAGAAAGCAGCAAACTATACCTTGAAAATAAAGGCACAATATTCATACTTTCCTGTCTTCACATGCTGGCTGAGACACTGATCATCAAAATTTTATCTGATAAAGATGCATCTAAACACATTTTCTTGATCACCTGTCTCACTTTTTATCCTTACCTATTCTCCCCAGGACATCTGTTCCTGACTTTAATAAGAACATTTTGTAGCAAGGTTTCAAATTATAGCTTTTCCTTAAAAAATTGGAGTAAAACAGGATGACTGGAATATATAGGATTATTGCTTTTCTTATCCCTTTGGATTCTGAAAGTACTGAAAGATTCATAATTCATTTCCAGGCATGAATACTATTCTTCTGGCTGCCTCTAAGTCATGATAAGGAAAAAAAATATATCCTCAGAGAACAAAATGAGAAGCAACATATTTGTGGCTCAAGTTAGATGAATGGAAAAGAACAGAACACTCGGTGGATTAAATAGAATACTGCAAAGCTAGGCTTAGTGATTGAATGGTCGCCCAGTTTATATTAAAGAACTTATTTCCATTTACAAAATGATTCTCTTTGTATGGTTCAAGGCTTAATATACTGGGCATCATCCCAGCTCTGAGAATTTATTTTAAAAAAGCTTTACGTGTCAAAAAAATGCAGGTTCCAAAGTGATAAATTTATTGCTGAGATGTCCAACTTGAAGTTCTGGCTAATTTCAGGTGCTGAACATCCTCCAACCATTTTTACTGGAATGGAAGGGATATATCAAATGTCATGACTCAGTTCCAGTTGTGTTATCACCTCCAATCAAATGAAAATGTCCTTGAAGCCAAGGATATGCATTCCTCAAAGTGCTTACGCTCAACATATGGCTACATGAAGCCAAACTTGAAGATGAAAGTGAAGGAAATCAGACAGTTGCCCAGAAATTTCTGAATGCTGGCAATATATTTGGATGGATGACTAAATTCTTAACTTTTCATCCTCTCCAGTATGCCAAATTGAAGTTTTCTTGGTGGGTGCCCTGCCTTGGCAATAACAGGGCATAATAAGCTTCCTAAGATCATGGCCTGCAGCACTGTGAATACCAATATTGACATATATGCAGTTTTAAACGCTCCTTCTCAGGTGCTCTGGAGTATGCTTCAGTACCATTACTGGCAGCTCTTGAGCTTTCAGTGCAAGGCCTGATCATTGATCATCTCCAACTCCTGTTTCTCAGCATCGACTCTGCCAGATGGTTGGCGCTCAGTATGTGTCTAGTGAATGAAATGAAATGACTAACAATGCAGTGGAAACTTAACCACAATAGCTGTTACACTCAGAAGAAGTATTTCAATAGCTAAGCCAAAAAAGAGTTTTAAAAATGCAAGGCTGAACGAAAGGAGCTAATATAAATATAAAAACCAAGACATAAAGCCAAGTAAATCAGCAACTGGGCTACTTTTAAATACCTGGTTAACATCCTATTGAACTTGGGTTTCATTTGGAGGAGAGTAATGTAATCCCTATAGACACAAAAACCCACACAGCAAGTAACAAGAGTAGTTCAATGGGCAAAATGAATTTAAACAAAATTTTTTTCTTTATAATTTTTTGCAAGACCTCATTCTCTAGTCCACAGCAATGTGAAATCTGTTCCATCTATTCATTTCCTTCACTTATCCCAGCAATTCAGATTTTCCCGATCTCCTTCACCACTAAGTCCCAACACAATACTATTTTTCTTCCCTAATTCCAAAGAGCCTTTCCCCTTCTCCTTCACAGGATTTCTCTAAGTCCTTCATTGTATAGATAAACTTAATTTTTTCCCCAAGTACCAATTATCTATTTCCTTTGGGGAGTATAGAGAAAGGAAATTGGGTTAGAAACTGCAGAATTGTGTTTGGCACACTAGAAGTGTATCAAAGTCTGTATATATGTTCAGATTAATCATTTTTATCCTGATGCCATAGTATTTTTATTCAGTTAATAAGAATCAGCCTTTGATGTATGAGATCCCATAATATACAGAGTATTCATAAACACAATTTTATAGACATTGCAAACATTTCAAGGCATAGTAAAACTCACTCTGATAGATGGTTTATCTGCTATAGTGGGGTAACAAATCAAGTAAGAAGGATCATACCATTTTTTAAAAAAATTAATTGTTTTTAATGGTGAAATTGGTTAACTAAATCCAGTAAGTTTCAGCTGTACACTTTAACAGTAAGGCATATACATATTTATGCTGTGTGTTCACCTCCCATAGTTAAATTTCTTTCTGTTAGATACTTGACTCCTTTTACCCTATCTACCACCCTGTTTCCCCTTCCCTGCCCTCTGGTAACCACTAGTCTATTGTCCATGTCCATGAGTCTCTGTCTTGTTCATTTGTTGCTTTTAGGCTTATATCCCACATATAAGTGATATTAGGTGATTTTCGACTTTTTCTATCTTGCTTATTTTGCTTACATGATTATCTCGAGTTCCATCCATGTTGTTGCAAGAGGCAGTATTTCATCTCTTCTTATGGCTGAGTAATATTCCATTGTATATATGTACCACAGCTTCTTTAGCCAATCATCTATCGTAGGACACTTCAGTAGCTTCCATGTCCTGGCCACTGTGAATAATACTGCTATGAACATTGATGTGCAAATATCTTTTTGGATATGGATTTTCAAGTCTTTAGAGTAAATACACAGTAGAGGGATTGCTGGATCATATGGTAGATCAATTCTTAGTTTTTTGAGGAACGTCCATTGTGTTTTCCATAGTGGCTGTACCAATTTGCAGTCCATCAGCAGTACATGAGAATCCTCTATCTCTGTCACTCTCTCCAACCTTTATTACTTGTCCTGTTAATTATAGCTATTTTAACAGGTGTGAGATGGTTTTGATTTTTATTTCCCTAATAGCTAGCAATGTTGATCATCTTTTCATATATTTTTTGGCCATTCGAATGTCCTCTAGGGAGAAGTGTTTGTTCAGGTCCTCTGCCCATTTTTTTGACTGGATTGTTTTTGTTGTTGTTGTTGAGTCATATGAGTTCTTTGTATATTTTGCAGATCAGGCGCTTATTGGAAGCATTGCTTGCAAATATATTTTCCCATTCAGATGGTTGTCTCTTTACCTTGTTGATGGGTTCTTTTGCTGAGCAGAAACTTTTTAGTTTGATATAACCCCATTTATTTATTTTTGCTTTTAATTCCCTTACCTTTGAGGTCAAATTCATAAAATCCTCTTTAAGTCCAAGGTCCTTGAGTTTAGTTCCTATGTTTTCTTCTATGTGTTTTATTGATTCCAGTCTTATATTCAAGTCCTTAGTCCATTTTGAGTTAATTTTGGTATGTGGTGATAGACAATAGTCTAGTTTCATTCTTTTGCAGGTGGCCTCCAATTTTCCCAGTACCATTTATTTAAGAGGCTTTCCTTTCTCCGCTGTATATTTTTGGCCTTTTTGTCAAAAATTATTTGCCCATATAAATATGGGTTTATGTATGGACTCTTGATTCTATTCTACTGGTCCGTGTGTCTGTTTTGCTACCAATGCCATACTGTTTTAATTACTGTCGCTTTATAGTATAACTTGAAGTCAGGCAGAATGATGCCTCTAGTCTCATTCTTTTTTCTCAGGATGGCTTTGGCAATTCAAGGTCTGTTATGCTTCCATACAAATCTGTTTTTTTTGTTCTATTTCTTTAAAAATTACTGATGGGATTTTGATGGGGATTGCATTAAATCTGTATAATGCTTTAGGTAATATGGTCATTTTAACTATGTTGATTCTTCCAATCTAAGAACATGAAATATCTTTTCATTTTTTGTATCTTCTTTGATTTCTTTTAATAGGGTCTTATAGTTCTCATTATATGTCTTTCACTTGTTTCATTAAATTTATTCTTAGATAGTTTATTCTTTTTGTTGCAATTGCAAAAGGAATTATTTTTTCCACTATAGGCAGACATTTTAAATTGCTGTTCCATCTATGGTTATTGTTTTTTAGTTTACGATTGAGAGAACTCGAGGTGGTAAAATGAAAATGATTTGCTGTTTTGCTTGTGTCAATTGGTTTTTTCAGTTTACTAGTGATATGTGCTTTCTATGCTTAGTAATATTCATTCTGTTTAGTTTATAGTGTGTAAGGAAGCCATGAAATGTGCCTCTCAGATCTTCCAGTGTACGAGTACCACTAACAGAAGCCCCAGCTGTTGAGCTCTGAAATCCTTCTGGGAGTTGGTGCTGAGGCCGCATGTCCCACAGGCTGATCCCAGGCAATAACTAGGGATACTAAGGCAGGCTCATGCCTGGACAAGAGAGGGCTTCTCTCATGGGTGATACTGGCTGAAGGATCCCCTATTGGCCTTGCTGAACTTCCTTAGACTTACACTACCACCTAAGATTTTTCCGTTCAACCTGCCTTCCTTCCCACTCTCCTTCACAAAGGTCAGACCAACATTATGGTCTCTCAGTTATCCCAGCCTTCCCTGGTTCTCGTACCATTTTTCCTCACAGGTGTTTGCCATAAAAAGAACAAACAAAAACCTTGCTCATACTGAACATTCAAAGCAGAATTAATTCCAATTCTTCTTAAACTATTTTTAAAAATTGAAGAGGAAGCACTGCATCTAAACTAATTTTATAAAGCTAGCATTATCCTGATATGAAAACCAGACAAAGACATTACAAAAAAAGAAAATGATAGGCCAATATTCTTGATGACCATATATGCAAAAATTCTCAACAAAATATTAGCAAACCAGATTCAACAATGCATTAAAAGGATTATACACCATGAACAAGTGAGATTCATCTCAAAGATGCAAAGGATGGTTCATTATCTGTACATCAATCAATGTGATACATTACATTAACAAAATAAGATAAAAATCATGTGATCATCTCAAAAGATGTAGAAAAAACATTTGACAAATTCAACATGTTTTTTTGATAAAAACTCTCAACATGTGCATATAGAAGGAACAAATCCCAATATAATAAAGGCCATATATGACAAACCCACAGCTAATATCACACTCAACAGTAAAAAGCTGAAAGCCTTTTCTCTAAGTTCAGGAACAAGACTATAATGCCCATTATCACTATTTCTGTTTAGCATAGTATTGGAAGTTCTAGCCACAGAAATCACACAATAAAAATAAATAAAAATCATCCAAATCAAAATGGAAGTAGTAAAACTGTCATTATTTGAGGATGACATGGTACCTTATGAAGAGAACCCTTAAGACTCCACCAAAACTATTACAATTAATAAATGAATTTAATAAAGTTGCAGGTTGCAAAATCTGTTGCATTTTGATACACCAATAACAAATTATCATAAGAAATTAAGAAAACAATCATATTTATAATTGCATCAAAATATAAAACATATAGGAATTAATTTAACCAGAGAGGTGAAAGACCTGTATTCTGAAAATTATAAGATACTAAAGAAAGAAATTGAAGAAGATATAAATAAATGGAAGGATATACCTTGCTCATGGATTAGAAGGATTAATATTGTTAAAATGTCCCTACTATTTAAAGCAATATACAGATTCAATGTAATCCCTTCTAAAATACCATGACCTTCTCCTTAGAACTAGAACAACCAACCAATCTTAAAATTTATATGGAACCACAAAGACCCCAAACAGCCAATGAAATCTTGAGAAAGAACTAAGTGTGGGGGGGGGGGAGGGAGGAGGGTGGTTATCATGTGCCTTAATATCAAACTATTCTACAAAGTTACAATAACCAAAACGTATGATACCAGCATAAAAACAGATATATAGATCCATGGAATAAAATAGAAAGCCCAGAAATAAATCCTTGTTTATCTGGTCACTTAATCTACAGCAAGGGATATACTTCAATAAATGGTGTTGAGAAAGTTGAACAGATACATGCAAAAAAAGTGAAATTGGATCTCTTTCTTATACCATAAACGAAAATAAGCTCAAAAGGGATTAAAGACTTAAATGTAAGACCTGAAACCATAAAACTCCTACAAGAAAACATAAGTAATTAACTCTTTGGCATCAATCTTAGCAGTATTATTTTGGATGTGTCTCCTTGGGCAAGGGCAACAGAAGAAAATAAATGAGACGTACATCAAACTAAAAAGTTTTGCACAGTGAAGGAAACCATCCACAAAATGAAAAGAAAACCTACTGAATGGAAGAAGATATTCATAAATGATGTAATCAATAAGGAGTCAATATCCAAAATACATAAAGAATTCATACAACTTAACACCAAAAAAGAAAATCCAATAAAGAAATGGGAAGAAGATTTGAATACACATTTCTCCAAAGAGGACAGATGGCCACAGACAATGAAAAGATGATCGACGTCATAAATCAGGGAAATGCAAATCGAAACCGCAATGAGATATCGCATCGCACCTATCAGAATGGCTATCATCAAAAAATCAACAAAAAAGGTTTGGTGAGGATATGGAGAAAAGGGAACCTTTTATTTTGTTAATGTGATGTATCATGTTGATTGAAAGTGAAGTGCAGATACATGTGCACTGTTGGCAGATTTGTAAATTAGAGCAGCCACTATAGAAAACAGTATGGAGAATTCTCAAAAATTAAAAATAGAGCTGACATATGATTCAGTAATTTTACTTCTGGGCATTTATCTGAAGAAAAAAAACCCAATAATTTGAAAAGATGTATGCACCCCTATGTCTGTTTTTATGGAACTGGCTATTGGTTATTTCTTGGATCTGTAGTGTGGACCCAAGAAAATAGACCAGAGATTACTAACCCATGAAATGATTTTGTTTCAGAAGTAGGGCATGTGCTTGCTCATGGCAGGGTCAGCTGAGCAGTGCAGTGATAGTAGGTAAAGGGAGGTGAAGAATGTTTAGAAGAAATGGTGAGGCCAACTGGGTTTCTTATGCGGAAATTGTTTTATTATTCACTTTATTCTCACACGGATTTATAATTAGAAAGTATTTGAAAAATATTATCCTATGAACTTTCAGATGTCACATATGACAACTTCCAGGATAGGCAGAGTCATAATTATTTAGGCAATTTAGATCAATTTATGTTTTTTCCTCACTTGCTTTAATATTCAGCAAGATAGTGCTTGGGGCAGGTGGTAGCAGATATCAAATAATTATATAAAAGAATATGGTGTTGTAGGAAAAGCTGATTGTCAGTCAGAAGACCTGAGTTTTTTTTTTGAGTCCAGTCCTAATCAGCTGGGAGATTTTGGATAAGTCACATGACTTCAGGCTTCAGTCTCATCATTATAAAATGAAAGGGTTGGATTCAATGAATCTCTAAAAGTCTTTTCTAACTCCAATATTCTATAACTTGATGATCCTGGCCCAGATTGGCTGAGAATTCCTGTGACAGTCCTTGGAGTGTTGCCAACTTCCCTCTGAGCAGTGATCATTTTGGCTGAGCATGCTTTGTGCCATCTGTCCTGTTCAGTGCCATACATAGGCATTCCCCTCTAGCATGGGCCTCAGCCATGTGTCTAAATCTGGGTGTGTTCCAGAGTTGGTACCACCAACACCTGTTTAAAACTTATCTAGTCCTACAATCTGAGGTGCTAAAAAATTATAGGGGTTCTATACTAAGCCACAGGAGTCTTTTAGAACATCTGGGTCGGGTTCCTTTTGAGTGGCCCCAAAAAAGGTATTTTGGGTAATCACAATAGCAGTATTGACTGTGACCCCAAACTCTCACTGCCATGTAGAATAACTTTCATAGGGTGCCCTTACTGAGAAGCTAAGTGTGGCAGGTGGTGTGTGTACGTGCATGTGTGTACTCTTTTAGGTGCCCAGAGCAAGATTACTCAATATCTCCAGAAGTTGCATTGCTCATCACAGTTCCTGGCAATGCTCTGATGCAAATGACAAGGAAGTTGAAAGGTACTTCTGCACAATGTTTGTTCTCATTGACCTCTTCTCCTCCTGCCATTTGTCTTAGTGACATTTAATGGGCAGATGTGATAGTTCAAAATCCATACTAGTTTCTTCTTTTCTTCAAATATCTCATATGTATAAGCCTAATCAGGGATATTTCCTAGACATTCTACTAAATCAAATGTAGAGATATCAAAAGAAGCCCTGATATTCTATGTAACTCTTTACTAAAAATAGAATTTATATTTGAATGTCTTAGCTGATTAAATAATTTAAAAAGTAAATCCCTTTGAATTTAGATCCTAGAATGGTTCTTTACCTTCTCCCTCTCTGAAAACGATCCTCTAAGATCGGAAACATGACAAAAATGTCTACTTGAATATTTTTATTTTGTACCCCCCCATACCCTTTTCACTTTGATTCAACATTGTATTGTTATTTTAACCAGCATAACGAGGCAAGAAAAAGAAACAAGAGATACCTGATTGGAAAGGAAGAAAATCTTATGTATCTAGCAAAAATTACTAGAATCAATAAGTAAGTTTTATCAAGTTTGAGAAGATCAATATACAAAACAATTGTATTATGCAATAATCAGAAATGAACTTTAAAAATATCATTTATAATAGCATCAAAATATGAAACATTTAGGGATGAATCTGGCAAATGATATGAAAGATATTAAAACCAGAAGACGCTCCTGAGAGAAATTAAATAAGACCTGATTAAACATAGGTATTCTCTGTGTTCCTGGATACAAACACTCAATATTGTTGAAATGCCAATTCTCAAGATGATTTCTGAGTTCAATGCAATATCAATAAAAATCCCAACAGTCTTTTTTGGGGGGTGGGGGAAGGGTAAATTGACAAGCTAATACTAAAATTCATATGAAAGTACAGAGGACCTACAATAACCAAAACAACTTTGATAAAGAACAAAATGGAGGGCTAGCATTACTTAATTTTAAGACTTATAAAACTATACTAATCAAAACAGTGTGGTATTGGAATAATGATAGAAAAATAGATCAATAGTATTACATATAAAAGCCCAGTAATAAATCTACACATATGTTAAAAAACTGAGGTTTTACAAAGGTACAAAGACAATTCAGTGGAGAAAGAAATGTCTTTTCAAAAAATGCTAACAAAACAATCAGATATCCATATATTTAAAAAAAACCCTTTAAATCTGTATTTCACACCTTACACTAAAATTGATTCAAAATAGATCATGAACCAAAATGTAAAATTTCTACAAAACTTCTCAAAGACTACATTAGGAGAAAACTTTTGGGACTTAGTTTAGGTAAATATCTCTTAGATACAACATCAACACAGCAATGCATAAAAGAACGAATGGTTAAACTGAACTTCATCAAACTTAAAAACTTTCACTCTTACCAAATACTAACTGTTAAGAGAATAAACAGATAAGCCACGGTTTAGAAAAACTATTTGCAAATATTTCCAAAAGATATATATAGAATTTTTTAAAGAAAATCTTTAAAACTCAAAAATAGGAAAATGAATAACCCAACTAAACAATTGCCAAAAGATTTAAAGATATACTTTACTAAAGAAGGTATACAGAGAATAAATAAACACATGAAACAATTCTCAGCATCATTAGTAACTGAGGAAATGCAAATTAAAATCACAATGAGATAACACTACATATCTATTAGAATGGCCAAAAATCAAAAGACAGACATAACACATATTGGTGAGAATGTAGAGGAACTGGAACTCTATTACTGTGCTAGTAAGAATGTAAAATTACACAACCAATTTATAATACAGTTTGTCAGTTTCCTAAAAATTTACACATATCTACCACATCGATCCAGAAACTTCATTCCTAGTTATTTACTCAAGAGACATGAAAGCATATGTTCATAGAAAGACTTGTACATGAATGTTCCTAGGAATATTATTTGTAATAGTTCCAAACAAGAAATAATTCATACTGGAAAACAGTATAGAAATTTCTCAAAAAATTAATAATGGAATTATTATGTGACTCAGAAACTCTTCTTCTGGGTATCTACCCCCCTAATCTGAAAACATTTATCTATAAAGGTAGATGCACCCTGATGTTCATTGCAGTGCTATTCATGGTGGCCAAGATATGGAAACAACTGAAGTGCCCTTTGATCGATGATAGGATAAAGAAGATGTGATACATAAGATGAAATGCTGCCATTTGCAACAACATCATGGATCTTGAGATAACCATGCTAAGCAAACTAAGTCAGACAGAAAAAGTTCAGAACCATATAACTTCACTTATTTGTGGGATATAAAACTGAAAGCAACAAATAAGCCAAAGAAACAAAAACTCATAGACACAGACAACAGTTTATTAGTTACCACAGGGAAAATGGGGAGGGAGGAGATAGATAAGGGTAAAAGGGTTCAAATACAAGTGACAGAAGGAGATTTGACTTTGGGTGATGAACACACAATACACAGATGATATATTAGAACTGTACACTTAAAACCTATACAATTTTATTAGCCAATATCTAATAAATTTAATAAAAAAATAATAACCGAAATGTTACTCAATAAGTAAATGAATAAACAACTGTGGTATATCCATGTAATAGAATAGTCCTCAGAAACAAAAAGGAATGAATGAACTTTTGACACATGGTATAACATGGATAAATCTCAAAATGCTTTTGCATGAGTGAAAGAAATCACATAGAAGTGGTTGCATACTGAATAAGTTAATATATATAAAATTCCAGAAAATGCAAACTAATCCATAGGTACAGAAAGCATATAAGTGGTTGCTTGGGAGTAGAAGCAGGAGGTGAGTAGGAGTGGAAGGGGAAAATGACAAAGATATCTATGGATATCTATTACCTCCAAATACTTCCTAGTAATGTGAAATGTTTGGGGCAATAGATATTTTTATTATGTGCACTGTGGTGATGATTTCCTGGGCGTATACATATGATAAAACTGATCACATTGTATACTTTTTACAATAATACAATTTTACAATAATACATTTATAAGCACATAAAATAGCCTTATAAAAAACATAAAATTTACTCAAAATTAACAGAACAGTTCATGAGATCAATAATTATTAAATGCATGGAGTTATTAATTTAAAAAAAAAAAAAAAAAAAAACCTCTATCCCTGACCCAAAATGACCTTGGCCCAATTGTTTTGAAGAGAGGAATGACAGAGGTGAGTCAGAGAAGAAGCTGACCAAGTGACCAGGGGCAGGCAAAGGGATGAGCGAGGTTGAAGAGCATGGATTTACACTGGTATCAATCAGTCCAGCCAGCTGGTTGATAGAAATGAGGTTCTATCTGCATTACTGACTGAACAAGTGAATTCTGAAGAGAGGGCAATGGGTTTGCTTGGTTCACTTTAGTCAGGCTAACTTCTACTAGAGAGTGAGACTTTCCAAGAGCTCTGAAGAAAAAACGGAAGACTTGAAACCCAAGAACAAGAAAAGTTTCTGGTGTTTATCCATGTGAGAAAAGGCATGCAGAAGGAAGAGGAGGTTCAGGTAAAGGGAGCAATGAATGTGATCATCTGGAGGCAGCACAAGCCAGTTAAGAGGAGGGAGGACTTGGGAGGTAGAAAGAATATAAGTTCAAATACCTGTCCTGCCACACACTAGTTGTGTGGCTTCAGCTAAGTTACCTATTCTCTTTATGCCTCAATTGCTTCTTCTATGAAATAGAGATGATGACATCTCCTTTGTGGGGTTGTTGTGAGGATTACATAAGATTGTATGTACAATGTTCTTAGCCCAGTGGCTGTCACATGGTCAGAGGTCAATAAAGTCACCAGGGCAGTTTTCTGCATGAAGGGAAGAGAGGCCTGTCATTGTTGCTCAGGGCCTTGAAATAGAGGGTGCTGGAAATCATGACGGCATTTCCAAGAGGATAGAGATGATTTTGAAGTGCCTAACTTATGTTGCCTTTATTTCACCATTTAAAAAAAAATTATCCTATTTTCCATAGAATTTCAATTTCTTCTAGGATAGTGGTAGAGTTATTTGATTTTGGTGGTTCTTATACCTGACAGGCATCCAATGAATTCTTGTTGTTAGGGAGGGTGAGGTAGTAGGGTAGAGGACAAAGGATCCAGAGGGAACATCAGCATTCAAGATTCTCTGCAGGCAATAGATGGTCTGAAGGAGGGCTCAAAGTTATATGTTGGGTGATGAAAGCTTAATAAAGAAATTGCATGTGAGTCTGAACTGAATTGAATACGTATGGCTTCTGAGTGAGAGGAAACAGATATGGAAGAAAGCTTTAGAATCTTACGTTTAGATCTGAAGAGGGGAAAAAAGATGGTACCTTAATCAGGTTTTTCTTCTTGGAAAAAAGGGCAAAATGGTGGCACCACCCACAACAAAAATAGAGCTTGGAAGAGTGGCATGCTTTAGAATAATGTGACCAGTTTGGTCTTCGCTCTATTTATCCATTCCCAGATGCCCAGGGTCTGCACATTATAACTACAAAAATATTTGTGGAATGTAGTAAGTACAGGTGCAAAGTAGCTCTTCAAGGAATTTTATAGTTTCAGTGAAATCCAAGTAATTTAAATCTATTTACAGCCTATTTTGTATCTGGTAAAAGTGTTCAATACTTGTAATCATAACAGTTATCATTTCCTCGGCCCTCTGTATATACTAGGCTCTGGGCTCAGTACTTTACGAACATCATCCGTAATTCTCAAACTACACTTAAAAGTGAGTAGTGTGATGTCCATTTTAGGGAGGAGAGACCTGATATAAAGAAATTTGCCCAAGGCCACACAGTCAATAAGGGGAAGATCACGAATTTGAACTAAATCTTTCTGACACCAAAGCCCCTGTACGCTCAGCCACACGTGGCTGCCAGTGCCTGAGAGTTCACCATGTTTGACCTTTTGATCTGGAATCTGCATGGTGATTCTCTTAGCACTTGTATTTTATGCCATCGACCCATGATCTTCCTGACTTCTCTGTAATTATTATTTTTTGAATCTAGTCTGAACTTCTCATTTGAGTAAATGAACTTGCTAATCCAGAAGTCTTCATTTTGAACCCAAACAGAAAAACACAAGTGCAACAAAACAAATGACAGTGCTATCTCTGAACGATATTTTTCTAGGTCCTGGCTTTTGCTGGCCTTTTATAGAGGTAGAGAAAGGGGCTCCCAGGCATCTGGCAATGAGAAGCAAAAAGGCCAACTTGACAAAACCAAACGAAAAACCTCTGTTTGGTAGTTTTCTCATAATAATTGATTAAACATAACTCTCTTGGATTATGAAGCTAGCAATCTACACAACACAGAGTTGATCTAGGAGTAGTAATTCAATAGTCCATTGTCAGCAATTAAAAAACTTAACTGGAAGTAGCTTCCAAAATACAAAGGAGGGTCTAGGAAATGTGAAAGAATATCCACAAGGTTTGTTAGGAGAGAGGTGAGAGAAAGACCTAAGTAGGGGGACCTCCTGGCAAGATCAACTCACAGGAGACCACCTCAGTGCCCGGTTGAGTTGCTGATTGCTGCAGCATACAGCATTGGCTTCCCAGAAGGAAGAGAAAATAGAAGTGCACAGAGTCCTGTGCCAAGCTTCCCCTCAGGCCAGCTCCACATTTTACTCCTACCCCACCTCCCGACTGCAGAGGAGGATAATTAAAACCACCAAAACCAGGCCACACACCTATGAGGACTTACAAATAGATGTAATAATAACAAGGAGGCTATGGATATAATACAACTGAGTTAAGAGGGGGACTATGAGGTTTACTGAGTGTGAGTTCACTCAATAACAAGAGAAGACTATAAAAAATCAGGACCATAGATAATGTAGACCTGCAGACAGGTCTACATTAGGTCTTTCTGTAACTGTGTAGATCAGAAGGATGGCTTACATAGGCACAGAAATAGGCAAACAGAAGGTCCGGGCTGTACCCTGCAGACTGACTAGGAAAACCTATTGGCTATCATTGATAAAGAACATCCTTTAGCTTTT
This sequence comes from Eonycteris spelaea, assembly GCA_003508835.1. Classification (NCBI taxonomy): domain Eukaryota; kingdom Metazoa; phylum Chordata; class Mammalia; order Chiroptera; family Pteropodidae; genus Eonycteris; species Eonycteris spelaea. Next base: position 14,186,230 of record PUFA01000011.1, on the reverse strand, counting down.
AAGTGAATCAGATCTGGAGTATTCAAACTGAAGAGAAAAAATGAGCTTAATTTTTATAAAGATATCCATGCAGGGTAAAACCACAGACAATGGCATTAGTGTTTCCAACTAAGTCTTGTTTTTACCTGGTACCCTGCTTATATTTCTAGTTAAATGAAGGCTTTAAGTGAAAGTTCTCACAGCCTCATTAGATTTATTTTGCTTATTTTCTGTCTTTCTCCACCAGCTTCAAGAAGGAAGAGGTTTTTTTCTGTTATGTTTACTGCCATGTTCTCGTAGTCTAGAAATAGTGCCTGACACATACTAGACATTCAAAAAGCATTTATTTTTGAAATAATGAATTCACTCTAAATATTATCTGATCACCCTCTCTGCTTCCCATTTTGCTTGTATACAATATACCATCATCCCTGAAGACAGTTTTTCTAAAACATGAATCGTTATGAAAGTGCTCTGCTTTTGAAAGGTCATACAAGGCCTAGGAGAAAGTCTCTCTTATTTAATAAGAGCCTCTCTGATCTGGAACCTTCTTGTGTCCAGATTGCACTTCCCACAGCGTCATGCTTCTTCAACAAGGACTGCAGTTATTTTAGTTGATGCATCCTCTCTGCCCCGGATACTCCCTCCTCAACTTTTACACGGAAAACTTTTATTTGTCCTTTAAGATTTAGAAAAATGCCAGTCCTTCTGCTAAGTCTTCTCAGACTAACTCCAATCCAATTTATTCACTTTGGCACATAATGTGACACAAATATTTCTATCGACATGTTTATAATACATCAGGATGATGAATCTGTATGTCTGTGCTCCCTACTACTGTGTTTCTTATAATTATCTCTAGGTTACATATTGTGGCTTAGTCATTTTTGTATCCCCAGCACCAGAGAGTGTGTTTGGCGCAGAATCAACACTGGATAAATATTTGGGAATAGAAACACTGTAAAGAGATGTGGAATTAGTGGCATTTAAAATTTTTTTAAAATCAAATATTTATTTTGGCTTGTAAATCTTGATGTTATTTAAAAAAAATTGTGTTGATGATCACTGCAAGTTTCATTTATTACATATTACCTGGTACAGAGTTTACCTTTGCAAACCATTAGTCTTCATTTTTTAAATTTTTTACCATTTTAACTATTTTAAGTATACATTTCAATGATATGAAATACAATGTGCAACCATCACAGTTACTCATTTCTAGAACTTGTTCGTCATCCCAAACAGAAATACTGCACCTATTAATAATCCTCTATTCCCTCCTGCTCCCAGCCCCTGGCAATCTCTTTTACTTTTTGTCTTTATAACTTTATCTATCCTAGATACCTCATATAAATGTAATCATATAATATTTGTCTTGTGATTGCCTTATTTCACTTAGCATAATGTTTTTAAGATTAATATGTGTTATAGAATGTATTATTCATTCTTTTGTTTAAGACTGAATAGTATTCCATTGTATTATCTTTTGATAGACCATGTTTTATCTTTTGATAGACAGTTGGGTTGTTTCTACCTTTTGGCTGCTGTGAATAATGCTGCGGTAAAGATTGGTGTGTAAGTCTCTGCTTGAGTCTCTGTTCTCAAATCTTTTAGATGTATACCTAGAATGGAATTGCTGGATCATAAGGTAATTGTTAAACTTTTCGAGGAACTGCCAAACTATTTTCCTGAGCAGCTGCAACATTTTACATTCCCATCGGCAATGTATAAAGATACCAATTTCTATATGTCCTCGCCATTTGTTGTTATCCATTTTTAATAATAGTCATCATAATGGGTATGAATCAGTGGCATTTTCATGGCATGAAACTTAGATTTTTGCTATATTGATAATTTTTAACTTCGAGAATGAAATTTGAGTGATAAATTGCTGTGCTTAAATCGTGAAAAATTAGAAACTGTTATTTATAAAACTCTGTCCCAAGCCTAGGTATAATTTTGAAAAAAAAAAAAGATATAATATGGAAATAGAAAGTGTGTGGGGGGGGGATGATAATATTCTCATGACCTGCCGTTCAGCAATTTCCTATGAGTTAATAACTTTCATAATGCAGTCCATGGGAGCTTCTGAAAACATATTTAATTGTCAAATGTATGAATTCAGACCATTCTAGTAATGGTCTCTATGGAAATTAGTTCCATATTTTTGCATTAGTTTGAGCATTTTTATAATTTCAAGGGTGGGAAGAAGCTTACAGAAAACCACATATACATGAATGCTATGGATGTGAAAATATGCATAGAAAATGTTGCTTATTTTTATGAAAAGTTTTTTACAGCATATTAAAGCAAAACCAACGTTATTGCAATATTGCAATATTAAAGTTCAGAATTTCAGCCATCTATTAAGGCCCCTAGAGGAATATTAGTTATAGCAGGCAACTCCAGCAGTTTAGATGGCTGCCAATGAACAAAGATTGATCTCTCACCGACGTAACTAAGGGAAGTATTCAATAGGAGGAATTTTATAAATGTGATTTTATAGACTTTTTGAGGGCAATCAAATACTCTAATTGATTGATATGTAGGAATTTGGCCTCAGTGTTCTAAAATGAGTCATCAGTAGACAGCAGTATTCCCATGAAACAAGAAGTAGGAAGATGGCCATCCTTACATTATATTCTGGTACTGTATAAGTACCATCTGCTGTTATAAGATATTGTAAACTGTACCATACAATTATCTAACAAAATCCTCCTGTTATAACCCTGTTATTAAGTTAGCTATTGCTGAGACTGTCATTTAGATCTGTGCAAAGCAGACCCTGATGCCTAGAGATAGTCTCGTCCCCTAGTATATAGCAGAAGATGCATGGGCTTTAGAGGGAGACAGAGCAAGGTTGAATCCCAGCTCTGGTACTCTCCAGTTGTCTTCTTAGAAAAATCTCCTTTAGTTCTTTAAGTCTCAGTTTCATCTTCAATAAAATGGGATTAATAGCATCTATCTCAGAGCTCTTTTGAGAACAAAGTTTAATTGGGAAAGTTATTTTGATTCATTTCTCTTATTCTGTACATGTCAGACATCACTAATCAATCACAGCACACTTTTACATGGAGCATAGAACAATCTCAGGATGCTTCTCAAGGCAGAGCTGAGGGAAGCTAGACCAATTGAACAGGTCCAGGCAGTAGCGGTGGGACTTATTTTGTCACCCTGGTCCTCAGAGTTTCATTCACTGATGTCTGTGTTTATCCTTTCATCTGTCCCTCAGGAACATTCTTTATCAGCTTACATGAAAGTCTAAGACATTTTGTACTTGGCTGCATTTGCTTAGAACTTGCCCTTCCCCTTCTCCCCATCTATTGCTACTAAGCTAATCTACTCTCACCTGTCTGTGACACTATCCTTGAGTTAGCAAGAGGCAAACAGAAGAGGATAAGTTAAATAGTTAAATAGAGAAAAGAGTGAGAAAAAAATATCAAAGGAGAATTCTAGTCAAGATGGCAGAGTAGGTAAATACCATGCTGGCCTCCTCTCACAACCATGTCAAAATTACAACTAACCCAGAATAACTATCATGAGGAAACACCTGAAGCCTAGCTGAACAGAAGTTTTATAACTAAGGCTATACAAAAGAAGCCACATTGAGACTGGCAAGAAAGGCAGAGGGCTTGCCCTATACCCACATGTGGTGGTTGAGAATTGGGAAGGATAGCTTGGCTATGGAGGTCCCCCCTGAAAAGTGAGGGGTCTCAGCCACATACTGGGCTTTCCAGCCCCAAGCACCAGTGCCTGGAAAAAAGTCCCCATAACTTCTGGCTGTGAAAGCCAGTGGAGTTTGTGGCTGAGTGAGATGCAGGGCTGTGGGAGTCCCAGAAATTTCCATTAAAGGGCCCACGCATGGACTTACTTTCTGACAGACTCACTTGTTCTGAGCTCCAGTGCTGGGGCAGGAACTCGAAAGGCACCAGGGACATACAGGGAGGAACTGAATTGTCTGGCTTTAGGGTGAGGGCTGGAGGGGCAGCTTTTCCCAGGCAGAAGTACTGGCAGAGGGCATTGCTCCTTTGTTGAACTCTCTTCTGTCCCAGTGTATAAATGCAAGTGGTCACCATATTTGGATTCTATCGACCTGGCTAACATTGGTCACTCTGCCCTGGTGATTCCCTGAGAACTCCTCTCCTCCCACCTGACTTGCAAGCCCACTCAAGCCACTTCCAGGAGCTTTTCCATACAAACAGCTTGTCTTGGTTCATGCTATGGACTTTCCTAAAATCTTTCAAATGTTTACAAACCTCAAACAAGAAGCATCTAGTTTTGGTGTGCCCTGTACCACTTGTTAAGCATCCTTCAAACTGGCACTGGTGGCAGCCAGCTGAGGTTTGCAGTATAGACCCTCCTAGGCACCTCCAAGCCTAGTGTGGGTGGAAGACATCTACAGATCATTTTGTGGCTCATTGTAGATTCCCTAATCTGGGTACCACCTAAGCTAAACTTGGCCTGTGGGGCCTCCCAGGAGGGCCTGCCAGCATACTGGTAGCTGGTTGGATGGAGCCAGGTACCTAGTCACTGCCACAAATGACACACATCCAAAGAGCAGATTGGGCAGGCACCAGAGCCTTGCTAAAGCAAACCTTGCTTGGTAGGGTCAGTCCCTGCACAACAGATCCTCCACTGTAGTGATGGCCAGTCCTCACAATCATTTGCCTGAGGGTCAGTCCTGCCCATTGACATGCAAACAGCAACCAAGGCTCAACTATAACAGGAAGGCACATATAACCTACACAAGTGACACACACCTGGACACCCAGCTTAGGTGATAAAGGAGACTGTGCCACTGGGACCATAGGGCACTTACCACATAAGGCACTGTAAGACCCAGAGACATAGTAGCTCTACCAAATACATAAAACAAACACAGGAAGGCAGCCAAAATAGAGAGACAAAGAAATATGTCCCAAATGAAATAACAGAACAGAGCACCAGAAAAAGAACTAAACAAAATGGAGATAAGCAATCTACCAGATATAGAGTTCAAAACACTGGTTAGGATAAGACTCAATGACCTCAACTTCAATGAAGAAATAGGAAACATAAAAATGGAGATAATAAAACATATAAAAGGACAGTCAGAAATGAGAAATGTAATAACCAAAATAAAGAATACATTAGAGAGAATCAACGGATTAGATGAAGCGGAGGCTCAAATCAGTGACTTGAAAGATAAGGTAGCAGAAAACACCCAATCAGAACATCAGCAACAGCAAAAAATATGCCCCCCAAAATGGGGATAGTTTAAGGGGCCTCTGGGAATGTCAGTATCAAGCATACTAACAGTCTCATCACAGGGGTACCAGAAGGGTAAGAGAGAGCAAGGAATTAAAACCTATTGGAAAAAATAATGATGGAAAACTTCCCTAACCTGGTGAAGAATAGGCATAGAAGCCCAGGAAGTGCAGAGAGTTCCAAACAAGATGAACCCAAAGAGTCCCACACCAAGACACATCATAATTAAAATGCCAAAGTTTCAAGATAAGGAGAGAATCTTAAAAGCAGCAAGAGAAAAGCATCTAGTTGCCTACAAGAGAGTTACTATAAGACTGTCAGTTGATTTCTCAATAGAAACTTTGCAGGCAAGAAGGGGTTGGCATAAAATATTCAAAATGATTAAAAGAAAGGACCTACAACCAAGATTATTCTACTCAGATAAGGACTGAGGACAGATAAAGCACTTCCCAGCCAAGAAAAAGCTAAAAGAGTTTATCACACCAAACCAGTATTATAAGAAATGTTAAAAGAAGTACTTTAAGGAGAAGAAAAAAAAATATGAATAAAATGGCAATAACTACATATTGATCAACAATTACTTTATATGTAAATGGATTAAATGCTTCAATCAAAAGATATAGGGTGGCTGAATCAATACAAAAACAAGACCCTTACATACTCTGCCTACAAAAGACTCATTTTAGATCAAAAGACATACATAGACTGAAGGTAAAAAGATGGAAGAAGATATTTGATAGAAATGGAAATTTTAAAAAAAGAAGCTGGAGCAGCAATGCTAATACCTAACAAAATAGATTTTAAAACAAAGGCTATAACAAGAGACAAAGAAGAACCCAGTGATCCCACTTCTGAGTATTTATCCAAAGAAACATAAAAAAAACTACTTTGGAGGGACATGTGCTTTCATATGTTCATTGTGGCATTATTAACAGTAGCCAAGATGTGGAGGCAACCTGGGTGTCCGTTAATAGATGAATGGATAAGAGGTGGCACATATATACAATGGAATATTACTCAGTCATTACAAAATAAATGAAATATTGTCATCTGCAACAACATGTATGGACCTAGAGGGTACTGTGCTGAATGGAGTAAATCAGACAGAGAAAGACAAATGTCATATGCTTTCATTTGTATGTGGAATCTAGAGAACAGGATGAACAAACAATGGGAACAAGCTCATAGATACAGAGAGCATTTTGATTGCTGCTGAAATGGGAGGTGGGGAGTTGGTGGAAGGGGGGAGGGATTAAGAGGTACGAGGTGGTAGTTACAAAAGAGTTATGGGAATGTAGAGTACAGCATGGGGAATATAGTCAGTAGTATTATAATAACTATGTATGGTATCAGATGGGTACTGGATTTATCTGGGTGATCACTTTGTAAGTTATATAAATATCTATTCACTGTGTTATATGCCTGAAACTAATATAATATTGTATGGCAACTGTAATTGAAAAAAATAAAAATATAAAATTAAAAAAAAATTCCAGTCTAACTTTGGTCTTCACTGTTTTCTAATTTTCTGTACTACTGACATTTTTCATTTGAGTTTTGTCCAATAACAGTATTTATTGAAGTAGTCAAATCTCTCAGCCTTAAGTTTAGCTGTTTTATAAGTATTTGTAGAGTGAAAAATAGAGGCACTGATGTGTTCAAGGTCACTCAGTGAGATGTGACTGGCAGATAGCTTGAGTTTGGTACCCTCAATGAATTCGAGGTTATAAAAATGGATTCTTGTATTTTAATCTATGTATAACTTCTTGAAGTAGTCAATTTTTCTTTTAGGCTTTAATTGTATGATCAAAGAATGTGCTTAAAAAAATACTGAGGTTTGAAGTTTCATTTTTCCTAAGTTAACTGAGAAAGAAACATGATTTCTTATTTGCCCAATAGTAAACAAAGAAAATCTTATCCACCCCAGTCTCTTGGGCTCAAATGTGTCTGAAAGAATTTCACTTAAGCTGTGAAACAAAACAAAAACAGCTATCTCATTGGGTTTACCAAATATCTGTTAGCAACTGGCTTAAAAGCTTCATTTGGAATTCTTCCTGACTTAGAATCAGCATTTAGATTATGAACCATTTTCTTATTCAACCCTTACATAGTGTTCTGTCTTCTTCAATCTTACAACCCTGCTTTGCATCTTTTAATGTCTCCTAGATTCATTTGTCATATTTCCTCCAGTGGCTCCCATACAAAACAGATGGAAAGTGAATAGAATATTGTCTTAAAGTATATACATAATCAATCAGGTCTACTTCCTAATACCTGTAGGTAGAAGAGTGGAGATAGAGGCACTGTACTGTAAGCCCTTGATACATGGCTATGATGTGGACTAACTGGGCTAGTACTGAGGCCAGCATACTTCATTTGAGGGTCTCAGTAGATTCATGCCAATGGAAGACCCTAAGAAGTCTCTCACAATCCTGAGATCACTCGTTGGGCTACAGAACCCAGTCCAATCAGTTCTCTTTGTCTAAAATTTGGCTCTCGTTCTCCAGAGACCAGATCACTCCAGGGATAAGTGGGATGTTTAAAAGCCTCATTCTTGTTTCTTAAATGTCTTCGTGAGTTGAAGATCATTTAAAAATAAAAAGACATTTGTTTCTCAACAGTCACAGTACAAAATAACATGCACAAGTCTCCCTGCGGTCATTTCTGAAACTTAAAAAGCTTTTCATGTCCCTTCTAAACAGAAAAACATTTGGAAGATGAAGGAAAGCATTTAGCATTCCAAAATAGTGACCCTGAGTGTTGGCTCCCATGGAACATTATCAAATAACTTTGGTCCACAGGGTCTGAAGAGTCAGAGTCTGTGAACATGGCACATGGCAAAAGACCCACTTTGCAGATGTGCATCAATTCTGGTTATCACTAGAGAAAAATTAGGAAAGGCGAATTTATCTTTGGCATTTCCTGCACTGTGGTGCAGTGAACAAGATCAAAGGCTTTGGAGTTAGATCTTGATTTTTACTCTAGCTCTATCTACCATTAATTAGCTGAGGGATTTTGGGTAAGAATTTTAACCCCCTAAACCTCAATTTCTTCAGCAGTAAACAGAAGGAATTATGATACTTATTTCACAATTTTTGTGATAACTTACTAGCACAGGAAAGGTGCACAATGGGTGGTCATTTCTTTCCCTTGCCCTCCCCCATCCTCCTCGGCTACTGAGATTGCCACTCCTGGCAGTTTCCTGGGCCTCACTTAACTATATTTTAGGGTGGGATTCTCCATTAAAATTTACATGCACTGTGATTTATGGCTTCAGATTCCTGTCTCTGCCAGGTAGGCTAACCAAAATTCTCTACTGTTATATCCTTACATATAGCTCATGGATCATCAAAATGGGTGTCAATGGGTTAATCTCTTACTTCACCTGAGTAAGCATAACATTTTACCTAGAATCTTCAGAAAAACAGTGTCTGAATTCAAAGAAATGCCCATAATGGAGGAACATTCAGGAAAAGTAGGGAGTTAGTTTAAGAATATGTATGTGTGTATGGGGTCATTTTTTAGTATTCACCCTTCAAGTGCCTTCCTTCTACTACCAAACACAGGGCTGAGCCTTGGTGTTGATGCCCTGGTATCAACGATGACCTAACGGTAGATTGTTAAGACTAGTGAGCAAGTATTTGTGAAGCACATTCTGGAGGTCTCCCTGACTCTAGGCCTCTGCTTACCCTATACTCTTGAAACCAGAATACTTAGGTCTCACCCAGGGGTTCTGCCTTAACCACGGCCTAGGAACATTCTGGATTTCTAGCTAGATCAATAAAGGACACTCTACCTGAGAGGCTCTCAGGCACTGCATCCCTCTGGACCATCAGCTGACCCTGCTCTGGTCATATGCTGGCTTTCAGTGCTGGCCTTTTCCTTTGTTTTTCTATCGCCAAACGCTGCCCCTCCCCTCACTTTCAATAACCAAGTCCCTGTTTTGTGGCTCCATGATGAGCTCAGATCCTCCCTCCTTGATACTCCGTTCCTCCAAGACTCTCATCTCAATTCTCTTCCATCCAGTCCAGCCCTCCTTACTTCCCATCTTAGAGCCTAAGTTTCTATCCCTGAATTCCCCCAATAAAGAACACCCTTGGTTTGGGAATATGTTGAATCACCAATGTCAGTGAAACTATGGGTCTGGCAGATATCAAAAAAAGATACCTTGCCTAGCAGAAAAATGTACACTGAAGATTGAAAAGGTAGCATAGCTGATGGTAGAAAGTATTAGCATTAATACCAGACAGACCTTGCCTCACCCATTCCCTCGTGCAACAACCACAGTAAAGCCTCGTGCTCATGCTTTCCCCTCATTCCTTCTGCCTCCTGACCTACCTTGATATTTCCCTATGTGGCCCTTCAAAGTGTGGCATGCACTCTCCTTTGGGAACTGTGACAAACTATCTTTCAATGGCAGTTGTCACCTGAATATGAATAAAAACAGTCCTAGTTATATTTTTAAACAATCCAAAGCAAGAGAAATTTGTATTCAGACGTCTCCAGGTTTTGGCTAGATCATCTTGGACAGGTATCTCAACCACGTAGAGCCTTAGTTTCCTTGTGTATAAAGCTAAAATAACAGTTATCACCTCACAAAGCTGTGGGGGAAGATTCATACACATGAAAGCATGAATCATTGTTAATGCTTAACTAATACATCCTTGCATTTGTTTACTTACCCAGTCATTGCTTTCCACCTGTAACCTATAAACACTATCCGATTTTCACCTTGTCCATGCTAGTTAATTCTGTAGTAATTCTGATGTCTTTCAAAATGCGTCTATTGCTGCTGAGCACTGTCATAAAAACCTCACTCTCTTTTTCACTGCATGAGACCTCATTGGGTCCCCTCCCCTTGAGTCTTTTGCTTGATTTGCGCCACAGGCTGCTCCAAAGCCAGGCATTTCAGAAAGGCCAGACTCACTGATTCTACTGACATTTATCAACCTTATCAAGAGATTCTGTCTGCACAAGGGGAGTCAAAACCCTCTGCCAGGCAGCAAAAGAAATCACATTTTGGGCAGATAATTAGTAAAATAAACATCCGAAAGCTGCAGATAATTTGTATAGCACTACAGGCTTTGTGGATGTTTTACCGCCTACACTCTTCTAATTAGGGAATAGGGGCTAATAAATGCTAAAATAGAGATTTCCTGAAATCAGGGAGCCAAGGCTCCCACCGAACTGAAATCACCAGAGGATCAATAGAAAAAAGAAAGATAATAAGAAAAAAACTGTGTGTGGCAAAGAGAGGGTTCAGTCTGAGACAGATGGTGAACGAGGCAGCTTCAAGAGAGACAGCCAGTTCTGCATTTGTTCTTATATTCCTGAGGAATAAGGCTAAGGAGAAAATGGAGTGCTTGTAAAAACTGTGCAAAAGGAGCTCATGCTAACCGCAGGGTGGGGTATGGGGGAAAATGGCCTTGGATATCCGGGACCTGCTTGCAGATCAGGTAGTCCTGCCCACAGAGAGGTTCCACTTTTTACGGATACAAATAATTCCACTGTATTCTTGTCATGGTCATTTGAAATAATATTTTCAATGACTTTTATAAACTCGAGGAGCTATATAAAAGGGATTATTATCAATTACAGGATTGTATTCTGTCTCCTGCTTGAAGAAGTAAACATGAATATTTAAAAGCAAGGCTCTGGAGGCAGATTAAGTAGGTTCTAGTCCTGGCTTTGCTACTTGCTTTCTGTGTGGACTTGAACAAATGGCCTGATTTTCTGAATACTCAGCCTCCTCTTGCAAAATAAATAATATCTCCCACCTCATTGGGTTATTGTAAGGATTGGAGGAGGTCTGCATATAAATATCTTACTTAGCACAGGGCTTGGTGACAGTAAGTGTTCAGTAAATATTACTAATTAGTATTTGCTTAGTCTCTTCATGTTACTGTTATAAGTAAAACTTTAGGGTTTTTGAGGAGGCAGAAAACTCTGCTGGCCAGACAAGGCTTTCTCTAAGTGTGGGTGGGTCTGTCAACTTTAATGGGAGGGTTGAGGCTGACTAGAAAATTCCGATGATGGTAATGAGTTCCTGCAGAAGTGTTACATGTGTAATGTCATTGTTCTAATATCACACCATATTTAATGCTATTATTTCAGATCTTGGGTCAGAGTTTACCATTTACTCTTCTGTGGAGTTATCAGACCCTTGGACTGACCTAGAGATTTCTGGGGTGTTATATAAATTCCACATCTTGCCTTGGATAATTATTACCTAATTAACAACTTAGTGAGCGATTTTTTTTTAATTAGTATAGAATTTCTCCACACAAATTCACTTAAGCCATTTGATGGCAAGCTTGAAGACTGAATGTCTTCTGACTTTATTCCTTGTAAAAACAATCCCCATGCTGTACATGTCTTACATGAGGTTTGTTACCAGTAAGCCACAACTCTTAGTCACCACTCAACTCAATATAAATATAAGACATTTCTCTGTACTAAGCTTCATACATATATATCTCTAAGCTGTGCAAATATTAAGAAAAATCAGGTGAAAGTCTCTCTTACTTTATAAGAGTCCTATAGCATTTCATAGTCCTCAAACTTAGATTTTTAATTTCTCCAATAATCAGAAGAAAATGGTCCTAAAAATTGCTTATTATTATATTTTTTAAGTTCTGTTCTTCTCTTGACCTTTAAGGTCCCTAAAAATCAACAGAAGTATACAACTTTAATATAGTCAAAGAAGACATCAAAATTGTTAGACTTGGTTTACCTTGCTTTGGTTCATCAATTCAAACAGACACTACAGCCAAGAAATCAAGAGAAGCCTGAGATTTAAAAGACAACCATTTCAGAATTAGGAAAGGTCATCAAGAGCAAAGGTAAGTCATTAGAGACCAAGGCTAAGATCATCCACACCCTCGTATTCCCAATTACTATCTACCTATATACATATGTGAAAGCTGGACAGTGAAGAAAGCTGATAAAAAATTGGCTTATTTGAAATATGTCAGAGGACAGCTTTATAGATACCCTGAAACACCAGAAAGACAAACAGGTGGGTCCTCGAGCAAACTAAGCCTGAAATGTTGCCGGAAGCAAAAATGACAAACTGCAGCTGTCCTACTTTAGGCCCATCATGAGAAGGCAGCGTTCTTTGGAAAAGACAATAATGCTGGGAAAGATGGACGGCAGCGGGAAAGAGGAAGACCAAATATGATAGGTGGATTCCACAAAAGAAACCATAGGCATGAGTACACAGGAGCTGAGCAAGACATTTGAGGACAGGAAGTTGCGGACATCACTCATTTTCATTTGCCAGGAGTCAGAGTTGACTCAATGGAATGTGACAACAAAAAAAAATCAACAATTTTGCAATTTATGCAGTGTCCACTCTGCATATTTTTGCTGATGAAAAACACACCTGCTGGTGATCTGTTTGGGACAGCAACCTCAGCGGTGCAGCTAAAGTGCTTCCGCTCCCAATCAGATGCAATCCGTTATTTATCTGTGAATGATAACTCCAGGATTTGGGGAGCAGAGCTAAACCAGGGGGTCAGGCTCCAGTGCCAGATGGCCGTTTGTGTAAGAAAGCCAGGAATCATGAAATAAAAAGATGGGCAGAGGACTAGATCTGCCAGGCAACTGGTTTTGATCTGTAATGAAGACTCTGTGTTCAGTGGCCAAGTTAAAGCAAATGAGATACGTGCATTAACAAACTTTGAACACTAAAAAGCTGTATAAGGGACTATCAATGTTAATTTAAATGCTGATATTCTCATTTCATTGAAAACTGGTAGACGAGAATTCACAATATTATTTCAAAGTGTCTAGATGCTCTCAGAATGGAGTAATTTGCTATAGTTCTCTGAATATTTTTGATAACTGGAAAATATTTTAAATCTCAATTATTTGAGAAATATCAGATCTATAGAAAAGTCAAAAAATACAGTGAATACCATTTACTCTTTGCAAAGAATTATGCAGTTACTAACATTTTACTGCATTCATGCTGTCTTTTATTTTTAAATTATTTGAAACTAGCTGATATTATGATATCTCACTTCTTAATATTTTAGCTTATATCTCCTAATGAATGTGGACATTTTTCTAGTTACTTTCATCTCACCCAGGGAAGATTAACATTTACTCTATATTATCTAATATGCTGTTGACATTTACATTTCCATAATCATCCAAGGTATGTTTTAAAGCAGTTTTTTCTTTAAGTACAGGATCCAATTAAGTTATCCCATCCTATTTGGTTGTTATCCTTTTTAAGTCTCTTTTAACTTATAAAATGCCCATCTAGTCCTGTTTTTTTTATGACAATGACTTTTTTTGAAGAGTCTAGGAGCTGTCTTATAGAGTGCCCATACTCTACTTGAGTGACTTCTCATAATTACACTACTTTTAAACATTTTTTTAGCAAAAATACTGCATACGATTTACTGCTTCACATGAGGGGCACGAAATGTCAGGTTGCTCCTCCACCTGCAACTGTGATCACTTTAAGACTGGATTTTGCTGAGCTATCTTAGGGAATACTCTAGGGAACACTAGCACTAACATTTCTGCCTATTTCTTTGAGCACACTGCCCTTCCACAGCTCTTCCACTGAGAAACACCCGCTGACAACTCTGGGGACCAGGTGAAGCCATCAAGGAATGACCAGTAAAGGTGATGCTGAAGAAGCTTCTCTTTGGAGACACCAGTTTGTATAATGACAAATTGAGGCAGTCCCTCCAGGAGAAAGCCTGATTGGCATCCTACTGAGAATGGCATGTGTTAATATTCCCCAAATACTAGATTCTTCCTGTAAAGGTGGCAGGCCATGTACTGGCTGGTTTCTAGTTCTGGGCATGACTAGGTGGGCAGTGACATATACATTATGGCATTGCTACCATTTGTTTTTATTCTTTAAAACAGTTGTGTCAGTCAACAATTAAAGTAACCATGTTGCCAAATGGCAGAGATGAAAACTATAGAAAAAGGCTGAAGCTGACATCCCATGGGCCACCTAGGCAAACATATAACTCATTTACTGCCAGTGACTCAAATATATCATTCCGAATCCTTAGCTGGGAGTTCCAGAAGCTTGACATTTTATGGGTCACAAAGCTCAGCCTGCACAAAACTTTGCCGGAACACTCTTTTCTCTGGAGACAGTGCCAATAAAGTTACTCAGGAAAGCATGCCTGGAGAGTTTTTCTCATGACTCATAATACATCGAAATGGAAACCAAGAGCAAAGGCTCAACTGGTTGACTTCCTTCTTTCTGGCAAAAGTTGTACAAGAACAGAACATTTCACTTTACTGGAGGGAATTCATTCAAATAGACTGCACAAGTAGTTTGAGCTAGAGTCTGATTTGTATGTAATATATACAACAGAAGAAGGAGTTTCACCCTTCTTAGTTCTACTTGACAAATAGTGAACAAGCACAGCTGTCTGTCTTCTTCCAACACAGCGTTCCCAGCCAGTGCTTCGTAAAGGTCATAATTGTGAGTTGTATGGATCCAAGGGAAAGGCCAAGTGAGAAAAATCTGTGTTGGCAACTTTATCAAATATAGTAGTAATATTTGCACTTAGCTGTATTTGTTTCCTGTTGCTGCTGTAATAACTATTAACACATTTAGTTGCTTAACACAAGATAGATTTATTCTTTCATAGGTCTGGAGGTGAGAATTCCAAAATCAGTTTTGTTGAGCTATAGCAAAGGTGTAGGCAGGGCTGGCTCCTTCTGGAGTCTCTGATGGGAGAATCCATTTCCTTGCTTTTTTCAGTCTCTAGTGTCCACTTATGTTCCTTAGCTTGTGGCTGCTTCCTCCTCTTCAAAGCACATCTTTACATGTCTGTTCTCTCCTTTACATAATCTTCGCCTCTTCTGTAGTTAAATATTCCTGTACCTTCCTCTTGTAAAGACACTTGTGGGTATATTTAGATAATCCAAAATAATCTTCCCATCTTGATATCCTTAATTATATCTATAAAATCCCCTTTGCCGTATAAGGTAATGGGCTCTGGGGATTAGGGCGTACACATCTTGGGCGCCTACCATAGTACCCTACTAATATATGTACCTTTCACAAGTATGTGTCCCTGGGTAACTTTTATAGTAGCTGACTTTATTACCAACTTCATTTTCAAGTGAAGAAGTAGGAACTCAGAGAAGTTAAGTGATTTACATTCAGGAAATTAATGGAATGTAGATTCTAACCTAAGGATTTGGTCTCTTCACTCACTGCTCTTTCCTACTAATAGCAAAAAAGCATAAAAACATCATGAGAGATAAGGATTTCCAATAGGCTGGCATGTTGATCTGGGTCCAGTCTAGGAAGAGAATCCATACCTTAAATAGAATTTAACAGAAAGAATGGTTAACCAGATACAGGCAGTCTTTGCTTTGCCTGGTAGTATGGGACTGTAAAAATAATTTGTGCAAGCTGCAATACACAAAACAATATTAATAATCAATGAGAAAAATTATGATTGTTCTATGAACTTTAGAAATTTTTTTGTCGAAAAATTTTAAAATCTCTTTGTTATTTATGAATGTATAAGAAAATGAAAGTCACAGTAAAACATTTACTGAGAACACTATAAAGTATTAGAAACATTAAGATTTAAAGTGTTTTATATCTTCAAAAAAACTTCTCAAGAATAATTTGAACAGAGATTTTCTTTTCTTGTTTTACAATTTACCATACTGAGCAATCACCTTTTCTATGCTTGGCAAATTGTCATACTTATCTCTAAGTTTGTATCAGCTTCCAACATTTTATCTTTTATGCTTTCAATGTTATGAAACACCTCCTAGAATTTCTTTAGAATTTGCCAGTGTCCCTTCTTCTGGGACATCCTCATCCTCGTTCTCATTCTCAAATCATTTTCTTCATTTATGTTGATAAGTTTGTCCTAACTTCCTCTAAATATCCAGAGTCTCTCAAGTCATAACAATATCAGTGTTGGCTATTTTTCTCTAATTCCATTTATGTTCAGTTTGCTAAAATGCCTTTGGTTGGACTTGATCCCGACGTTAATACTGGCGTCATTTCCCTGGGTCTTCAAGCTTTTACTCAACTGTAATAACCATTTCTCCACAATCTTTCTCTTTTACATTAAGAATATTATATATTTCAAAATAACGTCTTTCAAAGTATTAAAGTTCTTTAGCTTACTTGTTCCATACAGTGACCTTGTGAGATATGTAAACAGGAATATTATTAGCCCCATCTACAGATGAGTCTCTGAGACTGTAAGTAAATTGAAACCAGGATTTCTTACTCCCTAGTCTCTTTCTTCTTCTCTCATGCCTCACTCTCCAAACTTAACCCAGATCATTCCCTCTGAAAATACCTTGTATAAGCCTAGAAGGAGTTAATTTCTCCAAGCCAGTCTCTCTTTGTTCTCTTTTTTCTCCAGGCAGTTTATCTAGATAAGGTCTTCTGTGTCAGAGATCCTCTGTAAAGTCTCAAGAGTCTGTTGTAAATCTGGCCAGCTTATTTACATAGGTAACAGACTTTAAAAGATTGCTAGGGCTTGTTCCCGGTTCCATTGTTTTGTAAAAATATACATGCTGAATAGAGTCCTTTATTTTGACCTTCCTGAAAGGAAGAACTCTATACTGTAATATTTTCACTTATGCTGGATTTTTTCCCCTGTATATCCATATATCTTGAATTACTGATACTTGGTACATTAACTATGAATCATCTACATTTCTAGAACCCTATTAATTTTCTATAGAATTAAATTAGCCTAGCTTTAACGAACTATTATCAGTTGAAAGGATGTTGTTGTTGTTGTTGTTTTCCAAAGGGGACATATTCTGTTAAACAAATGTCTACACCCCAAGAAGAAACTACTCATGGGATCTTTAGTCATAGCAAGATGCTTTATAACCATTGGTCTAACCTGATTTTGAGTATAGAGGAAAGAGTTTGGAGTTTTAAAGTCAAAGTGATATATAGTCCTGTCTTCTAAGCTTCAGAGTGTCCCAAAAGCACTTGTTCACATTCTAAACAAGAAGAGAAGACGGTGATGACAATTTCAGGAAGAAGGGAGAAAAAGTAGTGAAATTATATCTCTGTTCCCACAGGCAAAGAAAGCCACAATGCTAACTTTTCCCAACAATTTAAAACCCACAGCTTGAAAATTTGGGGAGAAACTGCCAGGGCGTCTGTGGCTGAGTCAGACAGAAGCCAGGTACTGGCTACTTGTTTTTCATACTGTTATCCCTGTGCTTCTAAATGACACAGAGTCAGTCCTTTCCACAAACTCCTCATGATTCTACAATGTCACACTTGGGAGCCTGTGTTAATACGCACTGATTCTGCCGCATTTAATTCCTTTGGATGCTGGAAAAGCTTTGCAGTATGTCTGACGTCTCCCTCACCCTATGCATGTTGTATGAATTCCGTATGTGCTTCGCATTTACCACAGGTCTAGGGTCATTTTTGTCAATTTAGATGCCCTTACAATAAGAATAATCGCAGAGCAGACTTTGTTCTCAAATTGCCAGATCAGGCTTTTGCTGACAGACTTGAAGAGAAAGAATATACACCTTCTGGATGTTTGGATCCTGAATAGTTTGCAGTTGGTGCACCTTTTATTACATCAAGTGCAAAGAGCAGGGAATAAAACAGTCCTCTTAGTGGGGCTTTAAGGAAGAGATTTCTCATATCTGCTGACAGGCAGTGGTAATTCAGAGAGAGGGCATAATGATGGCATCTCAATTTCCTGCTTCTCCTCCTAAAATGATGAACATCGAACATTCTGAAAGCATTTTATATTTGCTATGTGCCTTCCTGGTTTTGGGGGGGTTTTTTTCCCACTAAAAGCTGGACACCGCTATATATTATTCCCCTCATGGTCACTTTCTTAACAGTGAAGAAGTTTGATTTTTACAACAGACAAGGATCTGAAGCAATTAGATCTGGTTCTGCACCTAAATAACCTCTTGGATAGAAGTGGCCAGAGTAAAACCTAGCTCATTGCTTCCTAATCAAGACTCTTCCAAACATACTTTCTTTAGGAAAACTTCTCTTTACCCTAATGACTTTTTTCTTCTTAACTACATATATGAATTCACTATTTTTTTCTATCTATTCAGGGCTGCATCCTTCCTTGGGGTCCCACTGGGCAAAAATTATACTTAAAACTTCTTTGCATGATCCTAGCATAGTCCTGAGCATGAAGCAGATGCCCAAGAAGCTCTTGTTGACAAGTGATAGATTGCTGGCTTCTTGAAATGCCCATAATTTTCTCTCAATCTCCTTCACTAAGTGCCCATATTCTACTTTTGCAGTCACTTCATATATTTTTCTATTTCCTTAGCATATGTGCTCCACTAAAAATGTTTTTCTGAAATTTTGTGCATTCATTGCTTAGAGTTTTTTATGTTCTTAATCTACCTGCAGCTATTCTCCAGGATAATACATAAGTTCCACAAAGAAAAAAAAAAAAAAAAAAAAAAAGCTCTTTAAAGGAAAACACCAAAAAAGACCAATGCCTATTACACAGTAGTAATTCAAAAATTCTTTTGAGTGAATGATTGGATGATTTCTAAGTCATCTCAAAGTATAAACTCTTGACCTATAAGAGATGGGACAGACTACCCACTGATATACCCCCCCCCCCGCCCTACCCATGGGTATCTGGTGGCCTTCTATGGGTTACACAGCTAGAGAAAGAGTATTCAGGTTCTCAGAGCTCTTTCTGGAGAATCCAGTTATGTCAATTGAAACACAACAAATGCATACACATACATACACATGAAGAATATTTACATTACCAGGGACAAAACCTAGAGTTTATTCTGAGGACTAAAATTTACGTAACCTACAATGTTCTCTCTGAATTTCTAAACCACTTAATGTAACTGGTACACAGTATTGACATCGATAAAAATGCATGGATATGTGAACATTCATAAACAGAAACCTCATTTAAAATGGAATTGGCAGGCTAGAAGAGAGAAATCTCATGTACATATCACTCAATGCATACTACTGACCCCAGCGAGAAGAGCTAACCCTTGAATTTCAGACAGGAAGAGGTATTACATTATTACCTCAGCAGGAGGAAGAAAAGATTTCTCCTGGCCCAGTAGCAGCTCGGCCAATGGGAGACTGCCACAATGCCGCCAATGAAAAGTCACTACATTTCAAACTTCCAGTTTCTTCCAACATACTCTTTCTTTACAACAGCTCCTCCCAAGTTCATAAAATAACGTTCATCTCTTTTGTTTCTCTGGACTTGCATGTGGTTCGCCATTAGATCTCATGTCCCAAACAATTCAGTTGCTCCCAAATAAGCCCATTTTGCTGAAGAAATGTCTGGCTATTTAAGGTCAACATATCTATTTTATAGTTTTTTAAAAAAATAAATATTCCATTATAATCTGACAATGATGTTGTTTTCATGAGTACTCCCTTCAAAATGAGTAGATTCTAAGGAGCCGGATAGTACTCCAAATTTCTGTATGACATTTGTCAACTGTTTCAAATGAAGGACAATTTTCAAGTTATTTCCCCCACCCTTTGTTTTCTGTTTGGAATTTTTTTTGAAGTGGTTATTTGGCGGAGGCGGGGCGGGGGGGGGTGGCGGGTAGGGAAAAAAGAGCCTACTGAAATTGAATTTAAAAGAGAATTGGGCTATTTTCTCTGGCAACATTTCATTTGGGTAAGGTCAGTGAATAGCACCTGCTTTTCTTAAGAATTTGCATAAACAGTACAGTTATGGATTTATTCCATAACTAATGTCAACACATTGTCTCAAAAAAAATGTCCATAGGGAGGGCCCCTAATCATTTGTCATCTGGGGCTTGTCTGCTCTTCTGGCTACTCTGGAAAGCCATCTGGCTACTTAATAAAACCAGTATATTTCTTGGGTTTGTTCAGTGATGCCTACATGCAATTTAGCTTTTTCATAGACTTGCCTAATAGCTGTCCTGACATGCATATTGTGTGCTCCACAGAAAATGTCCCTCTGTTATTTTTTACTTCCTTTGCTTTAAGTCTTAGAAAGTATATACAAGGGCCTTTGTGTGTATGAGTATGGATATATCAAATGCATAGTAATTAACAGTGGATGGAAGGTATACTATGGTTACTGGTCATTTTCAAGTCTGTTGAAAGCAGAGTCTGTACTTTGTGTTCCTCTGTTCTTAATATGAACAATATTTGGGGTGGAGTGTAGGTTGGCTGTGGAGTGAGTAACTGGTTCCAAGGACACTACACAAAGCCTGACTGAATGGGCCTCTTAGAGAGCCTCCTGGCCAAACTGCAACCTGTCTTCAAGGCCTAGCTTGAAGCCCATATGTATTGAGTGACATTTATTAAATATTTATTGGTCATCTACCATGACTGGACAGTAGGCTAAATATTGGGGGAAAAGTGAAAAATAAGACAGAACATTTCTGGTCCTCAGAGAACTTACATTTTGGTGGACAATGTGACATAGACGAAACAATGAAATAACTAATAAATGAGAAAGACAAGTACAGCTGGCACTACTGTGCTCCCTTTTCCTCCCTTACCTCCCAATCCCCCTTGGCATTCACTTTTACACACAGAGGGCTGTTCCCAGCAAATACCTGTGACTCTGCCTAAGGACTTTATGGTCAGGAGACCATGCTCAGCGCATGCACAGAGCAAACTGGAAGGGCCAGAATGTTAGAATTCCTTAATCAATGCCAGATTGGAATCAATTTATAAATACTACAGATTCCTAGCCGTTCTGGTGGGATAACTCTGAGGCATACTTCACATCAATGTAAAAATAAATGTGGAAGTTTTTGCGATGGGCAAGAGACAACGGGGTTTCATTTCAAGGGAATACAAGCTGTGGTCTGGAAATCCTTGGGGCATTGTCTATTCTATACGAATGTGCAATTTAGATTGCCTTTGACTAGATATTCTACCAGTCTGCAGAGACAGAAGGTAACTTATAGATGGTGAAACAAATGTTTCCCGCTCATGACAAAGTCAATGGATTTTGTCCAACAGAGGATAAACCAAATTTTATTTGATCTTGTTGTAACATCTTACTTGTTCCCTTGTAATCGAAAAGTTAAACAAAATCTTTGATATGTGTTCATTTTATATTTGCATGAGAGGCATAATTTTGCCTTTTGAAAAATTTTCTTCAATACCCCCATCCAGAGCTCCCCAGTGCTCTGAGCTCCCACCGGCTTCCTTCCTTTCCTATCTCACTTTCTCATTCTTTAATCTACTTTTCTGAGGATATTTTTGCTAAAGAAAAAATTTTATTACCTCAGGGTCTGCTTCAAGGGGGAATGAATCCAAGACAAGTTAAATCTTATTTCCTGAATTCCTGAGGTAACAGACCCATCACTTCCCTGGTCTTTTCTCTTACAAAGTACAACATTCTGTGAACCATTTTGGGAAAAAAGGGAAAGAATATGCTGGTTACTCAGAGGCTGAGGTAAAGATACAGAAAATGGCAAAGTAAAGAGCTGCAAGAGGTCAAAACAAGAAGGAACTCAGGATGCAACCCCTACTTTGTGATTCCTGAAATCTGTGAAGTCATTAAAATTAAGAAATGTATTATGTGAGTCAAATCTGACTTTGACGTAGGAGAGCTTTATGTCTGGTGACAGTACAGGGCACAACCAAAACTAGAGGAATGCAGAGACAGAGAGAAGAATAGGAAATGATCTTCATTTGGAGCCTCAAGGCAAGTGCAGGAAAAAAAAAATAAGAACAGGAACAACAAAACTGTGGCCTCCAAATTGCATTAAATTTTTCTTCCTTAATAGACTTTAAGATGTTAGAACAGGGCTATTTTATAACTTATTCTATCCTTTCAGAGGCTGTACAAATTGGTGGCCCCATAGTCCTTGGTGAATTACACTGTATAACTGGAAATCAAGAGTCAGTGGTATTAATAAACCAGATTAATGCAGAGAAACTAACAGAAAACTATCATTAATTTAATATAGAGTCTATAATCTAATGACAGATAACAATTTGACAAAGTATAACCCGAGATAAAGGTAGAAGAGAAAAGTGGACTGGTTTTACCTTGCAACTAGGTTAGCTTTAAAAGATTCGTAGAGAAGTTCCAAAAACTATAGGATTTTCTAAAAACTCTGTCAGTGTTCCGCAGATGGAGATAAATGGGGAGGCTAGCAGGCAGAAGCATGATAACTGCAGAGCAAAACCAAACTACCTAAAAGATGTTTGTCCTCTGATTTGTTAAGGCAGGGAGCATTACTAATCCCATTTATTTAAAAAATTAACCAATTATAAGTGAAATAGAAAACAGGGCATGATTATGATTTACCACATCAGAATTGCAATTACATCTGTCATAAACCTGTTTTACTTATTATGGTCCTGCTTGTGACACTGATAATCCATTAGCAAGTTGGAATTTCTCCCAAGATTGAACATTTTGGGGCCCAGACTCTTTGTTTTGAAATACGAGGCTTTCTAGAGGGCAGCAAAACCACTGAAGGATCTTGTTCTTAACAATATTCTTAGTAGGGTGAAACATGTTTCATCAATAGAGGAACATTTTGGCTTAAACCCCTATTTATTCCTTCTGTGGATTTTAGATTTAAATGTCTACTGCTATCATTTGTGGAAAATTAAGCTGGACTTGAGAGCTGAAGTACCGTCCCGCAGATTAATGGATAAGTAATATAAAGAAAGAGCGGGATTCTCTTTTTCAGTTGAGTTGTACTTTACTATGGATCTATGTTGAGGAATCTCAAGAAACTGGAGAAAGTATCTCGGCAACATTGTATTCCACAACTCATAACATGATAGTTCTGGTTTCAAGAGAGCTTCCTTTCTCTGGTGGGTCTTGTCTCAACATGAAGTGAATGACTGGAATAAACAAACCGGTGATATATTTCACTAATATGGGCCAACCAAAAACTGTGAGACTTGAAGACATATAAACAGCTTAAAGCACTGGCTCCTAGCCAAGAGCCTAGCACAACGTAATGATCAATTAGTCTTTGTTGAATGACTGGTAAGCCTTGCTCAGTTAGCTATGGATGATGGGCATTCTGACCTGGCCTAAAGTCACTGCAATGTAGTCTCTGGACTAACATATAGGGAGAAAACGATTGGAAAACAGACCGCTTCTAAGCCTAATAAAGAACTGTGGTTCTAAGCAGGGGAAAGAACACTCTTTATCTCACACCAGGCCCTCTTACGCTCTGGTCTTCTTTCTGTCCTTTGGATAGCTATGCTCTTCTTCCCTTTGGATTTCTGTATGTGCTATTCCTGCCGCCTTGAATTATATGCTCCTTTCATTTCAAGATTCAGTGTGTCATTTAACAGCGAACACTTTCCTGGATTTCTTCACTCACGAAGACAAATCTCCCCTCCATACACTCTCATAGCATTATACATCACTCCTCTGCAGCACTCATCGCACTTGTGATCTTGATATTTGGGGTATTTATTTGACATATGTATTTTTCCTCTAATAGCTCCATATAAGGCTAGAATCGTATCTGCTTTATCTTAACATTGTCTCCCTAGCACCTAGCATGATGAGAGCACTTAGAAGATATTCAAATTACTTGTTGAATAAATGGCTTAATCGGGCTCCCCATAAACTTATCCACACTGATGTTGCCTGGCGGGCCTTGAGAATCTCCCCAGATTTTTGTCTTCCAACCTTCACCTCTCTTCTTTGTAATTGTTCACTTCTGTGAATGCTTCACTTGGGGTTTCTTCAAAGCTTTTTGCCCAAATGTTCTTGGCTTCCTGACTTCCTTTTCTTGTTTGCACAAGAAAATGGTGTTTGGCCAGGTCAAATATCAGACTTTGAATTTAATTCCCCTAATTCCCCTGTAATTTGGAGCCCTGAAAATGTCAATCATTTCTCTCCTTCCAGTCTTAGAGTCCCTAGGAAAAAGGCAGAGAGTGAATCTTCTTTGTAATGATTCCTGTAAACCAAAGAAAGAACAATACTGACCACAGAAGCTGCTCACAGACAGAAATGGAAGAATTTAAAACTAGCTTCCTTGGGAAAAGAATTTTTTTCATACCATCATTGGGATCTCAGACCAGAGGGCTGGGTAGTAAGAAAGTGCCACATATACTTAACGACTTAAAAATTAAAATTGTGTCGTGTGCAAAAAGTAAGAAACCAAAAGGATAGATCCATCTAGTTCCACTGACGTGTGCACAGAAGCATAGGCCCCGAGACTTGCTAATCAGAGCCAGGGCCCTATGAGAGAAAGCAGGGGCATGGTCTAATCTGTAGGCGCATCCTCCCCTTGCAACTTGCCCCTAAATTCTACATTTGGACAATCTACATTTCTAAGAGTCTTCTTAATGATTGGTGTTTCTAATCAGTGAGCAGCAAAAGGAAAGCAGATCTACCACGACTTTGCTGCTGTGAGAGCACGTCTGGCCTCCCGAAATTGCTGTGAACAGTCATAGATCCTTATGAAAAACCGACATTGAAGCATCAGGATCCAATCCCTCTGCCCTCTGATATTAGACATCTAGAATGGGATCTCTAATGCTCCTTTCTCTTTTGGCTGACAATGTGGCAGGGTTAGGTTCTTGTGCAATAGGGCAGTGAGTGGGGGAGGAGGAGGATCATGACTGCTACATTTGTGCAAAAGGCCATTCTTCACTTAGCAGTCCAGTGCTAGAGCTGAATTATGTAAACATAACTTTGAGAAAGCATGAAAGGTGGGAAAACCACATTCTAACTGATTAGCAACCTTCTCTTCAGAAATGACAGAGTAGCATCAGTATTTAGTGGCTGTTGGAATAATTTTTCTCTTCTTTCAATATCCTAGAACTCGTATTTAATAAGCTATGGTAAAGTGTCTAATCTAATCACTTTTTATTAAGTATTTATTCAGTTTTTAGTAAATAATAAGTTACATGGCTCTATAGAGGGGGATGTCTCCATTCTATCCCTGCCCCGATCTGCCCAGTTGTCATTCCTTCCCATAATTTGTCTGACCACTTTCTGAAGACATCACTTAGATAATTCCTCTCTATTTCCTATAAACAAAAAGAGCTTTAATAGAGTTGAGTAAAACATTTAGGGACACAGTACATTCCACGTGACATAATTTATATTGTACTCCAAAGTAATGGCTGATCCTTCCACTGCTCAGTTCTCCTCCTTGAGCAGTGTGGACTTTTGGGAGCACCATACCAAGGTTTAGTTCCTCCTCAATCATTTGTTTGATGATTTTAATCTCAAGATCTTTGGGAAATGATGGTAGATGGATAAACCCCATCCTTACTGATTAGCAATTATTGATCTGCCAGAATAATAATAATAAAAAACATTTGTGGTTGCACAATGATGATTTTTCTAAATCTATTGTTCTTTTCATATATATCAATTGTGATTCTTCTATAAAGTAGAACTCCCCCTTATCAAATGGAACTATTTGGTAAACTCAAAATACAAATTCCCCTGGAAAGACAGGATGTTTAATTTTCTCCTTTTAAATTACCAGTTGTCAAAGTTGATTTGATTCAACAGACTCCTCAAATGGTGACCAATGTATATTTTTCTTTCTTTTTGACCATTCTTGTTGACATGGATTTTCATAGGTTTAATATCCGTTACAAACAGTGTTTTTTCTGATGCTCAAATTGTCATATTTTTGGCCAGTTGGACCCTCAACAAACTGGATTCCATACTATTTGTTACGATTTCATTAATCTGTAAAAGCTTTTTGGCTCATCATCTTGTGCTCTCTCTGCTCTAAACCAGAAATCAGATATTTCTTAAAGAATCTTGGCTCCCTTTATGGAGCAATGATACTGAAAACCAAACTCTGGGCATAAGGGTTGTGGATATTGCCGAGATGACCTTCTTTCTAGGCAATTTCAGTGCTAGATAAGAAATAACATGTTTTTAAACTACTAGTTCACATTGACATTTCAAATTTATATTTAATATATTGTTTTTATTTAATTTTGATTTGATAACTGATATTTTCTTTCCCACTAAAAATTTTTTATTCTAATGCCATTAACATAAGTTATTTGCTTTATAGAAAGGAATATAAAGAAAATCATTTCAAAATAGCAATACCAGTACTACTAAAATAAAACTACTGAATATTGTTTCAAATGTATTTGTATTATTTGTATACAAAATATATCCCACTAAAAATATGCCCTCTAACCCATTTTATTTATAGATACTCATTTTTATTAAGTATTTGTACCCCCAAAGAATAAAGGATTCACTGCAGAGTTGTGTTCTAAAATATTTCTTTTTGTAATTATAAGCAAATATATACATATATATGTTCTGATCATCACACTTTATTGCACTAAGCACAAAACTATTCTGTTACTTGCCTTTTTAACATATTATGTCATTGAGATCTCTCCATCTTAGTACACAGCAATCTAATGGGTCTCGATCTTTTTTTTTAATGGTTGCATGTTACTATATTCATAGTGATCCGCATGCTACTTTATTTGGGTTTGTAATAGCAAACTTTTGCTACTACAAACAATGTCACAATGAATAATTTTCTCAATGTATCATTTTGCACTTGTACAGGGGTATCTGTGGGCAAGGTTCTTAGCAGTGAGTTTCTGAAGCCAAGAGTAAAAGTGTGTAATTTTGATAAATCTCACCAAATCTCTCACCTTCAAGGCTGTTTAGGTTATTTCATTTTGCACTTGCACATTCAATGCATTGGAGTGCCTATTTCCCAAGAGTCTCGCAGACAAACATGCTGTTTTAGAGGTGTTTTCTCCTAAATTTCTAAGTGTAGCATGCCATCATTATTAACTTGCATTTCTTTTATTATGAATGAGTGAGCATTTTTTTTATTTAAGGCCACTCTCATATCTTCGTCAGTGTGACCATTTATTTTTATTATCAATGGAATTTTTCACCTTAATTCCTAGATATTCTTTGTGTAACAGAGAGATTAACCTTTCATGTGTGATATGAATTGTAAATACTTTTCTGAGTTTTGACTCTGCTTATTATGAAATTTGACTTCATGCTGAATTAAAAAAATTAACATGGCTAAATTTATAACTTTAGTGACTCTGGGTTTTTAATTACTCTTAAAATTACATAAGCATACATGATTGCAATTCTGACATGTTAGTAAAATTTAAGAAAAAAGGTTGTTTCATGTTTAATTTTTGCTTGGACCCTTACTATCAATACTGTACCATATGTTCTTTGGTGTTTTAAAAGAAAATAATGTGTAGCTGGGAAGAATAAAGAAGTCACTGGAGAGTATTTTTTATTTTGTCCCACAAAAGATGATATAAATAAGTTTAGACACCTATGGGAGGACCAAAAGGTTTTCTGCAGAGAGGCTGGCGAAATAGGAAAGGAAGGTTGAGGTGCTAGTCAAAACAGCTGAAATTCTTTATCCTACTGTCACTCAATTCTATAAATTCTCCTCCTTATTTATTAAAAAATCTTCCCTCCCCTCTAACATACTCCGTATCTTTATTTCCTCTTCATTCTCCATGCAGATCTTAACATGGCATTGCCTTTCTGAGATACTTTCATGGCTTCCCTCTGCCTACAGAATAAGACTAAATTTTTCAACTAATATTTAAATAACAACAAGCTTACATTCATTGAGAAGTTATTTTGTACCAATCACTGTTCTAATGTATTATCATGAATCATCCCATTTAGTTCTCACAATAACCCGATGATGTAGGTATTATTATTATTCTCGTTTTACTTATGAACTGAAGAACTTGCCCTTAGTGATGAAGAATAAAAATATAGGTTGATTGCAGGGTTATTCTCCCTTCCTGATGGCCCTTGCTAACTTTTCTGGCTTCATCTACCATCCTCTTTGTCACATCCAAAACTCCATATCCATGGCCCTATTTTCTGAATTTATTACATTGTTTCATGCCTCTGTACCTTTGCACATGAAGATCTCTCGGCTTTTTCTCTCTGAATCTCCTGATTCCCCAAAAGTCTTACTCATCTCTTTATCTGAGAAGCATTCCATGATTGTTTCATCATCCCTACCTAGAGTCAACTGACTTCCAAAGAGTTTTTCCACATGTCCCTCTCATTCATCCCCATGTAATATTCCCATCATTACGTGTTTCTTCTATGGCAATCAGCAAAGGACCTTTCAACAATTTTGAATGTATGTATGTTTTCTCATAAACCCTAAGCTCTTTGAGGGTGAAACTATGACCCAATAAATCTGTTCAATGCATGTTCGTTGGATGATTAAATGAATAATAAATGCTGACCATCCTCTCACAATACTAGATATGTGTTTGATTCTCTCCTCTCAATTTTCAATGCTGTAAATAAAAATTTTAATACCGTTTGGAAAATTCTAATATTTTCTAAAATCCCCAGTCCTATCTAAATCTCCATATTTTATTTTTCCACAACACTGACTGTACCTTTAAGTAATGGTATATATTTTTTACTTCATTCGAAGTGAAGTAAATGTAGTCTAATGACCTCTAGATTTTACCATTTATGAAAATATGGTGCTAATCCACTGGTAAAGGTAAAAGAAAAAGCCAAACTACTCAAGCCTGGTGGTAATTTCCTCTCACAACAAAGTGATTTCTAAATATCACTATTTACTTTTGCAGAAACACCATTGGACATATTGTTCTATCCCTAACCATTCCAAATAAATCAACCAATTCTTTAACTTCTCTCCTTTCTAATCTTTCCTTTAGCCTGCCATCATCAGAAACAAAACTTTTTTTTTCACCAAAATAAAAGAAAAAAAAGTCTTTTAACTTGTCTGCACAATTTCCCAATGAAGTCAGCATGGATGGCATGCATCATCCTTGTCATTTTAGGAGTGGGCAGACACAGCACAGAGACTAAGCAGCTTTGCCCAAGGCCATAGGACAAGTTAGTACGAGAGCTAAAATCAGATGGAAGAAGCCCTGGCCCTTAGCCCTGGATTCAGACACAAGTTCCTGTTAACCTAAGAATCCATAGTTTCATACCCCAAGGAAGATAAGAGGGTGGAAAAACAAGGTGGCCATTAAAGAAAGGGTCTCTTCCCTTACTGCCAAACCCAAAACAATTAAAAAAGTTCTGAATTAAATTACAACTAAAAGTGATGTATGTGCTTTTTCTCTTTGTTTTTATTTTTCCAAATGGTGAAAGTGACCACCTTTGAAGTCACCACAGAATTGACCCCTCATGGTTTGGTCCTTCAAAAGCTTATCCCTAAACATGTTTCCAGTTTGCCCTTGGAAATGTTTGAATTGGGGTTTTTTTAAGGGGAGATTGTTGGATTCTATGCTTTAGGACAAGTTATCCTTAGCCACTCCTTAAGCCAGAGTTCCACCTAGCAGCTGTTGGCACCTTCTTTCTCAGATAAGAAAGAGATGCATGCGGCAACTCTCTGTAGTTGCTCTGGGAACAGAGGCCCCAGTGCCTGTTGAAGAGAAAAGTGTTCTCCAGAACCATTTCTTGGCATCAAGCAAAATGTCCATAAAGCTCTCAAATATAATAAAATGTAATTAAAGTGCCACATTGAGTTAGCTCCCTTTGAAGTTTCACACTTGCATAATAAACTGAGTCATAAACCAGTATTCCAATTGGAGATTTTATTCCTTTCTACTGATTAATTCTCATTAATTATCTACTTGATCCCTCTTGTTATAGAGAAGTAAGTACCTGGTACACCATAATTTGTGCTGATAAAAGGTAAGTAATAAAAGATGAACTCACCACTGAAAAGGCCCTCTCACACACTGAATGTCGTTTTGTAGCCAGAGAAAATTAGAACCTGTGTTTAGAAATCACATTCTCACAGCCTCATATGACCTCATAAATATGAGTATATTCTGCATTTTTTGTCTTTTTTTGTCACTGATCATTTCAATCTTTATGCCAAGTGGTTGGCCCTCTGATGAAAAGGGTAGCCCCTTACAGAGCAGGTTTCTTGTTAACCCAAAGTGCACAGATACTAAAACCACAGATCAAATAGTGAGAAATAGTATGGGACAGGTCCCCCCCCCCACTAGTGCAGAGAAGTAAGGGTTTAGGGCTTCATTTCACCTTATCATGCAATTTTAAAAACACATTAATAACCACAAAGACAAAGAAGGCTTTTCTCAAGATCAGTTAGAATTTGCTAACTCATAGGTTATGTCACAAAGACTGATTAACTGTGACTTACACTCAGTGAAAGATACTTTCAGTGAACTCACAGAGTTACAATGCTTAAAATTAATTTGCTTTGTGTACAGGGATTTATTTGTGACCTGCACACCCATGTGTGTTTAGGCTGTCTACAAGTAGTTTATGTGTTCTTTCTTCCTGAGCCATAGAGACTGGGATAACTCCAAGGACAAGAGTATCTCAATACAGTGAAAGGATTAGGAAAGGATTGCTCAGAGAAACAAAAATGAATGACTGGTATAAAGAGGCAGTCTAGGAAAGGCTTTGAATTGTGCTAAACTAATGTTAAAACAAAACAAACAAAACAAAACAAAACAAAAAAACAGGAGAAAGTGTGATGTATAACGAAAGCCACAGATTTTTAATAGATTCTTCTTAGCTTTGGGAAATGGCTGGGCTTAAACAGGAAGAGATACAAGAGAATTACACAAAAGGAAGATGGATTAGCAGTGTTGGAAATGAAGCAGTAGAGTCAACCACAGAATAATTCTACCCAATTAACATTTTACTGTGCTCCTAAAGTGAAATCCTGCTGTGCCAGGTCTCATGGGTGAGATACCTTGACCACACTCAAGGAGCTACCAAGTTCCTCAAAAAACATCTGCATCACAAAGGACAATGAACACTATCTAGTTAGAGAAGAGCAGGGTGTCTTTGTAGGCAGAGCAAAGGCAGGTTAGATCAAGAAGAAGTTTGACTTATACCAAGATGGATTAGTTAGAACTCTTTGGGTTGTAAATAACAGAAATGAATCCTAGCAAATTTAATCACAAAAGAAAGATTTATGATTGTAATACAGGTTAACTCATTGAACCCAAGGGCAGGCATATAGCCAGGTTTCGAAAGAGACTGGAACCAGAAGCTGGGACCTGGAGAATCTCGAAGGCGCTCTCTCTCCAATTTTTACCTGATTTATGTTTCTCCCAGTCTTTGTGCTTAACCATAGACTAGCTTTCTCTCCTCAACATGGTAGAAAATTCCTCCCCACAAAACTCAATAGCTAACAGTTTACAATGATATATCTCCTTTGTCTAGGAGACCAGCATGACAGGCTAGGATCTAAATTCTCAAGAGAGTTTTTGATTGGCTCAGGTTTAATCAGATGTCAACTGCTGACCAATTAACAGTGTCTGAGAGTGGGCGTAGGGGATGAGGTGTGGTTGGAGGGACGTCAGGAACCAGCTGAATCCACTGTAAGAATGTACATGTGATGTTGGAGAAGGTAGCAGTTCCCCCAAATCAGGGGCAGAGTGAATTACGTTGGTTAGATGAAACTTAGGCACTTACTACAGAAATATAAGATAGATAAGAGGACATAAGAAAGATAATGTAGACAAAAAAAGGAGAAACGATGGTCATCTATGAATAAACTGTGTAGAGAAAATTCTAGAAAGGGCTTGATATAATGGCAGGTGCATCAAGGCCAAGTAGCCACACATCTGTTTTATAACATTGTTCTTTGCATTGGAGAGTTTATGTTCCTGCCACTTGCATGTCGATGTTATGAACCACTAAGCAAAACACTAAGCAAGACAGTCGGTGGTGCAGCAGAGTGCTAGTGGCAGACTTGATGTTTTCATAGGTTTTATCCGGCCTAACCTAGTTTGTTTTGTCTTATACAGGAACAGGGAGAGGTGACAATAAGAAACAAAAGGATGAAGACTACCCTTCTTTAAGCAACTACAGAGTAATTTCTCAAAATGTCACCAGAGCTAAGGCAAGGGGAAGAATCATGAAGGCAGCTGCATTTAGTGAGAAAATGAGTTTGCTTTTTCACTCACCATGTATACAGCCTGACTGAATCAAGTATGTCACAGGGCTATGTGACTAGGTAAATGGTTTCCCCACAGAGAGTGCCAGCTTAATCTGGGGCAAAAGCCTACGAAGCCAATGTCTCATAAAGAACTATAAAAATCAGGGATAGAAAAAGTGTATGAGGTCATCCTCTCTGTCAGCCTAGAAGAACTCTCTCCAAAATGTTCTTCAGTGAATCTTGTATAGTCATTCTTTGAATAGGAATAAAAACATTTTAGGAGTTTCTCAGAGTGTATACAGGTTTATACACAAGGTTGAATGTCTTTGTAGTCTTAAGTACAACCATTTGGCTGGTTAAATTGAATTTCATTTTCTCCATTTTTCACAGTAATTGAATTTGGTATTGGCCATGAGCATGATGCACAACTGGAGGGTGAGGGGGAAGGGAGCTGCTGCAGTTGTACAGATCAGCAAATGACAGAGAACAGCAAGGAAATGTAGACTGCAAATCTCTCTTCGAAAATATTTAGAAATCTCAGAAAGCTTGACAGTGCATGGAGATAATGGAGGGAGACTCTGAACACATTTTTGCGTGTGGCAGGCCTTTGCACCAGGAGCACTCATCCCATCTTGCTGGTAGGAGCCTGCCAGGGATGATTTTATGTCAAGGAAAATGTTCTTGACTTTTTCTTCCAATATATTAGAGAGGAACAGGCTTTCTTTTAACTCCCAGCATAGTAGGGAAAACATATCCTGCTTTTTTAATGTATTCTTGATCCGTTTTGTAACCATTGATGACAAGAACAGAGCATGAGTCTCATTCTACTAGATGGTCAGGACTCTAGGAGTAAAAATTCATTCTTGACTTTCCCCTGAGTGATAATTGGCCTCTTCTTATCCTTCTGAACTGACATTTTATTACTTATCTTATCTTGGACCTTGATATCCTTTCCTTCATGCCCTCATTCTCTTGACCCAAGAAAATTCTAATGCATTTCTTAAAACAAGACACTAACCAATGGGGCAACAAAAAAAATAGTTGAGAAGGAGAAATAATTAGAGCAAGAAAAACCAGAACAAATCAAAACATAGAATTCTAAGCCACTTTTTTTTTTTACATCAGATGAATACATCCATCTCCATAAGCAAAACAGATTGCATGTGACATCCCAGTGTTCATTGACTGCCTCTACATAGTCACTTCATTTAAGAAAGGTAAGGCTTCCTGCTAGTTTGGGTTATTTACCTGGAAAAAAAGCCAAGCAAGTGAACCTCTGCCATAAGGCTTCTGCAGGGATCACGTTGTGTGCAGAACCTCTTAGTTCCTTGGCCCAGACTGGCATAGAGTTGTTTGCTGGAGTTGTGAAGAGCTGAAGAGTCATGATGAAATAGATACTTAGAAGCCTCTAGGGATTTCCAAATGTCCACTTTACCTTTTCAAGAGAGGTAAAGCTTTTTGGGGGCCAGTGATTTCACAGCCTCAGAATATGGCCAAAAGATTCTCTCTGATGAGATGGGTGTCTGAGAAAAAGGCAGCAGAACCATTTTTTGTTGTGGTGGTGGTGGTGGTAAAAAGTATATTACTTACATACCACAGGAAAACAAAGCCTATGCTGACACAAAAAGTTTAAAAGAGTATAGTTAAAGGCAAAATGATAGTTTACATACTTCTCCCACTCAAAAATTCTCTGAGCTAATGAGTAATTATAGAAGGAAGATGTTCTCTCATTTGCAAGTATGGATACCAGGAGGATCAGGCAAGGAGAGGCTTTTATGGCAATCGTGCGCATACTTGGCTACAAGGGTCTAAAGGAACACTTAGGGGTCTGTATTCTCCTGTGACATGTAGAAATCAACACAATCAACCTAGTTCAAGTTTTTGAAACTTGTGGGCCTGTATTGGAGCCCACCTCCACCTAGGAGACCACTGATCACTCCTCTTGTCCCGAAGAGGGAAGAGGCAAGGCTCTAAAAGAGAACACAGGAAGAGGCAAGGAGGGATGGATTGGAGAGAAAAGGAAGTGCCTCTTTTCACTCTGCTTGTGGACACATGTTCCCTGAGGCTCAGGGAGCATGGGAGTTTGTTCACATCTGTGTATACTAATGACAATGAGCTTGGCTCCATCTGAGAGAGTAAATGGCTTTGAGAGTATAAGAGAAGAGTAGGCGTACCAAAGTCATTGACCACACATGAGGGAGTGGGTGAAGCCAGATGCATTTTAGACTTGATAAATGTCTTGAAGAACTTTCCAATGTCTTCGATTCAGCAAATCCCAAAACACATGTCACCAAGTAACTCCTTTATTTGCCTTTATTTTAAACCCGTGTGTATTTTTAGGACAATGGAATCCATATGTTCCCGTTTCATTTAACACTTAACTTGTTAAAGTGATGTGCCATGAGTGCTATTTAATGTCCAGAATCTTCTGTTACCATTTTATAAGCATTTTGAAGCGTTTGCATTTAGAATCCAGGAGCCAGCTAAACCATATCTGAACAGGACCCAGTCTGGCTTAGAAATTTAAAACTCTTAAGGCTCTACTGGATCTCATTCTTGGCAAAATCTCTTCTCCCGTCCCAGACCCATAGCCAAGAAGGCTGCTGTAGCAAGCCCAGCCCCAGAAGAAGGTTTAAGGGAAGTGTGTCAGAACACTTAATTGAAACAACAAACCCAAGAAATGTCTCAACCAAATGAAATGCCCAAAGGAAAATTTCATTTTAAAGTCGGTCTCTGCTTGCTTTCATGAAATGGAAACTGAAAGAGCAAACATCAGCCTGAATCAAGACAAGGAAAACTTGATAACAAACTGTGATTTGTTAGGATACAAAACTCAAGGTTCTTTGTCCATGTAGATTCTATCAATCACTTTATATTTTTCACTGAAGTAATCATATAAAATATAAAGTGTTTCATGGGATCTATATAAGCAATGGAAAACAGACGAGTGTGTCATTGACAAGCCAAAGCAATAAATAGTTTTTTAAAGCTACAGTATGGATAGGACTGGGTAGAGAGAAATAGGGACTAATCTGTATTTCAGTGTATATAAGATAATGAAGTAGATCCTTCTCTTCCAGTACTCTTCTATATGTGAGAGAATGGTCAGTAAATTAGCAAATTAGGTATGGTCTCTACTCATAGAGAACTCATAGTTTAGCGGGGGAGACAGGAAAAAAATATCATCAGAGTAAATATCTGATTATAAATCATGATTGGTATATTTAAGAAAAAAAAGAGAGTGAAATAAAAGTGTTGAAGAGGGGAGCTAATTTAGGGTATTGTGGGGGTCTGGAAAGACCTCTCTGAAGAAGGGACATTTTAAGAGGATACATAAAGATGGAATAAGAATGGGGTGAAAAATGGGCCAGTTGCCAGACAAAGGACACAGGGAGACACAAAGGCCCTAAGCTAGAAGTTGGTCGAAGAGGCAGCTGGGGAGGAAGGGCACAACCAGATGATGCTAGTCTGATCCATCTGTAAAGCTGCTGTACTGCATTAATCTGTACTGGATGCAGTTCCCCCCAAGATGCTTTATCTGCTAGGCTATATTATTCTTACTTCATTTTGTTTTTCCCCTGTGCTCTGGCTTTCCAAGGCTATATTCATGTATTTTTTCTTTTGCCCCTGTTCTAAACATAGGTTTCAGGTCTCTGCACTATCTTAGACAGTGGTTCTCAAAGTATGGTGGTCTCTGGACCAGTAGTATCAGCATCTCCTGAGATTGGTGAGAAAGATAAAAAGGGTAGGGGGCAAAAGCTGACCTTTGAAAGCTGGCATGGCATGCAGAGTAGGCCATGTCATCCTCCTAGTGAAAATAAACAATCCCACAGAACACCAACCACATGCAAGGTTACTCGGAGCTCATGATAAAATGAGACACAACAAGGCCACTTTATAATTTCATATAATCAAGGACAAAAGCAAGGTCTTTGTGCAGACCACAGATCCTTAAACACACACTCTTTTGGTCAAAATAAATGGCTGCTATTTCGCTGCCAATTCTAGCGTATCCTCTTGCTGGTGTCCTCTCCCTGAGATAAAGTATATGAAGATATCCAATCACAAAACTGCTCCCATTTTCTGACAGCATCAAATATAGAACAAACTCTCTTCTTGCTCAACCTTCCCTCAAATCACTCAACCAAAGCCCAAATCTTACAGTAGGATGTTTCTAACATGCTCTTACATTCATGGTTCCCCAAGGTGTGTGTTCTCCCTCACTGCAACACATAATGAATTCAACTTAACTACAGAGGCATTCCTGGTGGTCTCCTGGCTGAAGACGCATTGACACTTGGGCCCCACCCCAGATCTACTGAATCACAATCTCTGGGGTGGGTGGGGGCAGTTCGGCAACCTGTATTTTAGTACGCTTGCCATGTAATTTCAGTACATGCTCTAGTTTGAAAACCAGAGCTCTAAGGCAATGGCTCTCAGTCCTGGATGCCCATTAGAATGTAAGTGCCTGAGTATCAGAGATTTTGATTCAATTAGTCTGGAGGCGGGTCTAGAAATTTGTACATTTTTTAAAGCTCCTCAGACAATTCTATTGGCAGGTACATCATTGAAGAAGAATACCCGTATCTGCAATGCATTCCTATTAGTAATAGACACTTGATGCAGTTTACAGGCAATTGCCAGGGGAGCCAGCTATAATTATTCCCTTTCTATCCATGACATGCCACTGTCCTGCAGCAGAGGGTGAGAACTTTGAGTTAGGGGACTTTGCCTTGGCTTTTTGGTCATAGGTCAACAAACTTCCTAGTCATGTCTTCCCTTGCACCTAGCTATCTTCCTTCTTTCTTTGATTATATAGACCATTGCTAAACCATGCACACAGGATTTTTAATGTATATGTATATACTAATAATATGTATATACTAATATCTATATCTATCTATTGAGAGGCACGCTGATTTTTTAAGTCTCAAAATAACTAGTTAATGCTTACCTTGCACTTAATTTTGTACCAGTCACTAAGTTAACAATCTTTACAACCATCCTGATGAGGTAGATACTATTATCAACTATGTCTCATAGATGAGAAAACTGAGGCTCGGAGAGGCTAAGTAGCTGGCCCACATCATACAACTGGTGAACTAATAGAGCCAGTTTTCAAATTCTAGTGTCATGCTCCAGAATCTACCCTGCTAAGCTTCCCTATTCAGATGGCCACATCTCCCCAGTCTACCTTTTCTCTTGCATCTCTATAATCTTCTTTGTCTTTGTTGACTCACCTCTCAGCATGCTGTTCCCAAGTTTTTGTGGGGCAGGAGTGGAAGCAGATAGGGTAGGAAAAACTAGCATACTGAAACGTCTGTCCTCTCAGAAACAATAATTTTCTTGCTCTCCCCCTCACCCCACCTCCAGAAATGTGCCTCTCTGTCCACAACTGTAGAACAAAGGGAAAATAGTGTTACCTAGTAGTCAAACTGTATAGTACACATTCAAACTGCCGTCCTGGTGCAGAGGGCCTTTTCAATACTTTAAAATGTTTAAACTGTTTCCTGCCTCACAATTTGTGGGTTATAGTAACATCATGAAATAATTTTTAATGAGACATTCACTTATTTATTTTTCCCCATTTAGATTTCTAGAATATGGTCTTTATGATCACTACCACTCATTGTTTCTTAAGTCCTTTTGGCCAGCTTCTGTCCTTATATCTTTTCAGAAAGTTTTCTACCAGAATAACCAAAGGATCCATCATTATATCTGGGGGATTTTGCTTTCCAAGGACATCATAACCTGGGATAAACCAGGACTCAAACTTAGTGACCCTTCTGCCATCTATTAAGATACTTCATAGAGTGATGGTAAAGTTAAATGAGTTAACTTATTCAAATCACTCAGAAGAGCACATGTACTGTATTTATGACATGTATCATATTTATAATCCTTATAAAAGTTTTTATTTCATATTTAAACATCTGTAAAATTTGAATGTCTTAAAGACGATTATCATTAAACTTATAATTGACATTTTTGATGTATTTTTAAATCTTAAATTTTGTAAAAAGTATTAGTAAATTCTCAAGAAATGTTATTCCTCCTCCTCCTCATCTTTCTCCTGCTCCTACTTTATAACCCAAGGTTACCAGTCCTCATCTGGTATCTGAGGATGGGAAATACACAGGAGATCTTTTCCTAGGTCACATGGTCGATCATTTTGCTACCCCTGTGAGATAAGTTAATTCTCATCCACGAACCTATGACAACAGATATTGAGAGTCTACTATATGCCATAAACTATGCTTTATACTAGGGATACATCTTTCCCTCAAGATGTCAGAGGGCAGGAAGACAACATGAAAAACAAATAAGCATGCCCTCTCCCACCTAGGACTGTTATCAACATCTTGTTTGCCTCAAAGCAGGACTTGCCATTTCCCTTGCAACCTTTAAAAAACAAATCTAACTTCAAAAGGATAAGATTTTTCATGTAGAGTGAGGAGAATGTTCAATTTTATACCACTCAGAAAACATCAAGAATTCTGATTAGACCTCTTTAATTTCCTCAAATTGCCACTTCAATTGCCAAATGATATTTTCCTCATATAACCCTTTTTTCATTAATCTTAGTTCCCTGGCTTCAACCCATTCCCCACTCCTGGTGGATAGAAATCCCCTTCCCACCATACTTCCATGCCAACACACACATGAACACATATACTCACACAAATACACATACACACATATTCCTTTCTCTATATCTTTCCCTTCTCTTATGCAAAGACCTTTAGGTCTCTTTTACCTTCTCCAAATTATTTACATTATCACACCTATCGATATTTTACATCCCGCCAGTAAACATTCACCTTCCTCAGTGCTTGAGGATTCTAGATAACAATTATGCTTTGAGAGAGGGAAAGGAAAAAAGGGAGAGGGAGAGAATGGACAGGCAAATAATAGGTGCCAATATAACAGGTAAATAAAGGATAACATGAGAAAAGCAAACAAAAACAGCCCTCATTCTGACTCCAGCGAGAAGATCAAGGCATACCAGTGGTTCTCTACATTTAGGGCTATCTGGAGACAGTTTTAGTTGTCACAATTAGTGAAAGAGAGTGGTGTGCAACTAACATATAGTGGTAGAGGCCAGGGATGCTGCTAAACATACCACAATGCACAGGACAGACTCCACAACAAAGAATTTTTTGGCTACAAATTTCAATAGTGAGGTTGAAAAACTCCTGAGTTATACATATCAGAAGAAATGACAGGTTACTGAAGTTTTTAAGTAGTTGGAATTTCAGAGGAAATGAAAAAAATCCAGCAGAAAAACCTATATGATGTAATTTTAGATCATTTTTGCAAGAGTTTGATAACTGCTTCAAACATTTGGAGGGAGTTTATCACTATTTAGAATGTAGGAAGTCACAAGAAAATTTTGCTCCCACCCAAAAGCCAGATATTTACAAAATTATTATCATCATAAGTCTGCCAAAGAGCTGAGATTGCAAAGTAACCTGGTAAACTAAAATCCAAAAGTAGACAAATTTCTCCTAAGGGAGATATGAATCATGGTTGCTTTCATCTTTGGGAGAACCAAGAGGGGGAAATAGTCATAGATGTGGGAAAAAGAAAACAGCTTAATTTCTAATAGATTTTTGGAAGCTGAGCATGGGCTAAGTCTGAGGGCTTAGAATCCCTATGATCGTTTTGTTTTTTGAGTACTATCTTACTCTCTGACACCACAAGTTACTCCAGGCTCATCTTATATATTCTCAGCCTTAGCCATTTATCCAAGGAGTCCTGTTTCCTTTTAATGGAGAATGGTATTAGAAACCAAGATCTGCATGTTGAGTGTTCTTATTTGTTTTCACATTGTCATTATATTTTCTTTTAATTCTTTAAATGAACTGTATTTTTTTACAGTTGTTTGACATCTTTGCTCATGCCAACATTTGACTGCTTCTTTCCAGAGTAAGGCTCACACTTTCCTGTTTCTTTGAATGTCTCAATA
Organism: Eonycteris spelaea; assembly: GCA_003508835.1. Lineage (NCBI taxonomy): Eukaryota > Metazoa > Chordata > Mammalia > Chiroptera > Pteropodidae > Eonycteris > Eonycteris spelaea. The sequence goes on along the minus strand of PUFA01000011.1, from coordinate 14,146,176 downwards.
TTTTTGTTGTTGAAAGTTGGGTATTTGAGATAATATACTTGGCAAATCTGGATTTAGATTTTTCCCATGTGGTAATTTTTTAAACTCACCTGGATTTAATTTATGAAATCTCTCTTTCTGATAGTATGCAGTCATGAATGTCTCTGCTCTAATTTTTTTTTTATATACCTTGCTTGTTAATGATTGCTCCTAAGACTGCATAGTACCTTTTTTTTTTTTTTTTTTTTTTTTTTTTTTTGCTAATTGGTCAGCCAGAGATGGGGCAGATGTTATGCTTTAAACATTCCACCCTTAAGGCACCTACCCTCTTCTGGTTGGGTAGTATGTTCAAAGTTCAGGCTTTTGTGAAGTCTGCCTCAGTATCTGCCTTCTGCCAGGACCTCTCAGATCTCCCCTGTATATGTCAGAAGGTACAGATGTATGAAGATGAGATGTGTGAGAAGCTTACATATTCCCTCTGTAATTTTCTCTAGGATCTCACTGTTAAACTTTTGGTGGTCTACCATTTTCACTGACTGAGACTGTAACCCCCAGGCTAACAGAGCTGTGGGTTTTCCTTTTTTGTTGTCTACCAAGTTTATTACTTATATTGGCAACATGGCTAAGTATGAATTATCTTGATATGTTGCAAATCATGTCAACCACTAAGCCTGCTGGTTTTCATTGAAAGTCTCACCCAGATAATACTCTATCACCAAGTGAGCTGGGGCAGGATGGAAGATAGGTACAGCTCCAGACAAGAAGGCTGAAGATTCGCACTGCTCTTACCTGAAATTCTGGCAGTTTTTATGAAGAAACACTTCACCTTTATCATTTGTCTTTGCTTTGCTCAATTTCCAGATGACAGAAATGGTTCTTTTGAAAGTTCTGTCCAGTATTGTACTTTTTGAGGGAGATTATTAGCCTATCTCTTCATTTCATTATGGCCAGAAGTCTGTCTCCTCTGGTTTGGTTTCACAATAATTCTTATTTTATTTTAATAAAACAACTGTAGCCTCCTTTAGCAGAAGAACCCTGGAAGATATGGACTCAACTGTCCTATTTACACTAGACACAGGTGACCTAATTATCTGATATTTTGTATAGTGAGTGACTTCTACATGGGAAACTTAGGAAAATAGATAGTGACTGTGGGAGAGAGATGTCTTCTAACATTTTTTTTTTTTGTCTCAATCTAGTGAGTAACATCTCTGTTGTATCCCAGATGAGCATCTAACAAGAGAAGACTATTCACCTCCACTGGCTCACCAACAGTCCCTAAGCCCCGAATTAATTACTCCTTCTCATAGTAATAGAAAAGAGCAGCTTCAGTGAGTGTTATATCTGGGTCAAAGAAAAGCCACAGAATGGATAGCTAAGATCCGGTCCCCCAGTGGAGAAATCTTAGTAGTTCCAAGGGTTTTGAACTTCATAAATACATTTTCTTTTTTGTTTTTGTTTTGTTTTTAGAATATCAGGGCAATTTTTACTTTACCAAATAAAGACATTTTTAAAAGCAAACATACTGGCCATCCATCACCATCATTACATAATAAAAGACATTTGTCTAGTACCTCTAAAATAAGATTTTGACTACTAATAATGCTTGTACTTTTTCTTATTTTTCTACCTAAGACAAAATTTTTAGCTACAAATACATCTCTAGGAGAGGCCTAAAACATGTTTGTGGCTTATATAATCAGGGACAATGCCCAAATGTACTTCCAGATGACCCCATTGGAGCCCATCCTGGCTCTGAGGTTGACACACGTATTGTGGTCTATACTGCAGACACTCAAGGTGAGATGCTACCACCAGGCCGTCAGCCGCAGCTTTCTTTAACAACAGGATTTTGCTAGCTACACTTCTGTCCTGTCCCAGGTTCCCTAGAAAGCAGAACCTAAGGCAAAGCTTACATGCTGATGCTTTAGGGGCGGGTGCAATCCTAGAGAAGCAAGACCAAAGATAAACAAGAAAAACAAGAAAGAAGTGTATTATTGGGATGGCTACAACTTCTCTCTCTCTCTCTCTCTCTCTCTCTCTCTCTCTCTCTCCCTCTCCCTCTCCCTCTCACACACACACACACACACACACACACACACACACACACAACGTCAGTAGTTATCCAGGCATATGAGATGTCTCTAGAGAAACTGTGAGTAATACCATGTCTTGCAAAATTCCTTGGTAGCAGGGAATATGGGTGATTTATCTATATGTTTTTTCCCTGGTGAAATGCCATCTCATGAGCCACTGAACTTGTGCTACCTGGATCCTCCAGGCATCCATTGGGCACAACCAGTTTCCATAGGTCTGGTGGGTTTGGACCTGGGCCCTTGAACTGCCACAGACTCGCCATGGTGGGAGTGACAGAGGACATGCTGGGCAAGGCAGAGATAAGGAACAGTGATAGTAGATAAAGCAGGAACGGTGTAAGTCTTCACTGGTGCTGCTCCAGACAGAAAGCAACGCAAGGATCTGAATTCCTGGGGTAGACATGTCTCTCCAACAGCAGTTCTCCAACATCAACTGAGTGTGCTCCGATACAATTCAAGCTGATGCTAACTACCTGGAGAGTTAGCGCAAATCCCACTAAGGGCAAAGTGTCAATTCTAACACTAACCACTGAGGAATTAGCATCAAATTTCAAAGTTAAGGGGCTCAGTCCTATGAGACTGTCCTCAACTTAGACACCAGGCAAAAGTCTCAGGGCCTATCCATACTTCTGACCAGCCATCTATAAATTTTCTGTGATCCCCCTTCAGATTTGATAATTCTCTAGAATGACTCATGGAACTTGAAGTGCTATACTTACAATTATAGTTTTCTTATAAAATAGGATACAATTCAAGAGCAACCAAATGGAAGAGACACATAGCCTGAGATCTCAGGGGAGCTGTGTCACCATGGCATCAGAGTATTGCATCCTCCTAGCACACTAATATATTCACCAACCAAGAAGCTCCCCTAACATCAATGTTTGGCATTTTTATTCTAGGTTTCATTATATAGGCATGACAGAGTCAATCATTGGCCACATGACCAAACTAAATCCCCAGCCATCCTTGCATCCTTGGTTGAAATTCCAACCCTCTAATCATGTCATTTGCTTTTTGGGAAAATAGGCCCTATCTTAAAAATGTCTAGGGGACCAGCCACGAATGACCTTGTTTGCATAAACTCAGATGTGGTCCAAAGGGGTTCATTATGAATAAAAAGGATCCTCCTATCACTCAGGAAATTCCAAGGGTTTTTGAAATTCTATGCTGAAAGAATCTGAGTCCCTTGGGGAGGCATGTGCCTACCAGGGATAAAGACCAAACAGCTTTGTTACATTACAAACTGTTACATTTTGTTACAGTATGCTGAGTGAACCTGGGGAGAGCATGTACACTGGACACAAACGCTTAACGGTTTTCTGGGGCTCTTTCTTTTTCCTGTCACTGGCTTCCAAATAGAAATTTCAAAGTGCCTCACTGGTGAGTCCAAGGCCATATGACTGACTTTAGGCACATGAACATGACTACTCAAACGTATAGAAATTCCTCTTAATGTGGAACATGTTCATATGTGTCAACTGTCTACTGCACTGTGCACCACTGAATTCTTTATTACAGAGTGACCCTAATACTGCTTTTTAGAAAAAGGTCATTAGACCACAGAATTTTTTTCTATGAACCACTTTGTTGTCCCCGTTATAAACAGGACACATTCTTTTCCTTGTGATTATCTAACTATAGTCATGTCTTAAGATAGGACTGAAAAGCAATTGACATTTCTTTATATTAGAACTTTAGGTTCTAATATAAAGTTTAAGCAAAAGGATAAGAAAAAAGATAAGTATTAATTTGTTATCTAAATATAGAGTGATAGTTTCTGCACTTAAGGAAAGAAAGGAAGTACAAGCAAAGCAAAAAAAGGAATTTTTATCTAAATATAAAGTGCTTATTCAATGGTGATTTAGTAAGTGTTTAACAGATATTATTCACCCTCTCTTATGTGAATACCAAATACAGTAATTCTGGGAGAGAAGAACTTTTACTCCTATTTTATAGATGAAAGCACAGAAACTCTGAGATATAAAAGCTGGTCACATAGATGTTCCGTGGAAGAACAAGGATTCACCCCCATGGCAGTGACTTCAAGGTTGGTGCTCCTTTCAGTCTCTTTGACTGCTTTTTGAAATGTAGCTTTTAGATACTCCAAGCATCTAGATACAGGTTTGCAGCTCTGCTTCTTTTAGTTTTATAGTATTAATTAAATACCCTCAAGAGGGAAATAACCCTTTCAAATATTCTAGAAAGCTGAACTAAAATTCCTTCCTTTAGTTTAGAACAGAGTGGTCTGAAACGCCACTTTCCTTCTGACTCGTACTTGATACACTGATGTCCTTCTTGTTCTCATAAACATTAATATGGAAACATTTACTAACCTCAGTATATTCTAGGCTTTCTGCCAAACAGTTCTCATTGAATCCTTTTCTAGTTCATTTTGGTCTTTACCTGGATGCTACTTTATAGCAAGTTTTAATTGTTTGGGGTGTGTACATTTCAGCTCATCAATATGATGTTGTGGTCCCTGAGTGAGGGCGCATACCTGTTGTCACCAGTGTTAACCAATAGCTTGCACTGGATCGACACTTTTTGAATGGAGACTCACGAATGGCAAGAAGCACTGGCCCCGTGTAGAATTATCTGTCTTTTCCCATTTCCATGCCACCTTCTCAACCTGAAGACAGAGTAACTTGTCAATAAAGAAAAAAGCTAGGAGGTGTGTGGTAAAAGAAAGGGTGCGTACAGGGTCACAGGTAAGTACTTTGACCTGATCAGTAAGCATCTTGGATGGTTTGGCACTGAACATACACTTCTGCCTGCATAACTGTCCCTCTCTACAGGGGCGGGACTGGAGGAATCATTGTGATTAATGAGTTCTGTAGAGGAAAACACATAAATATAAAGAACTCATGGTCAGAGCACCTCACTCTGCTGTGGGCTGCATCTGTGAAAAATAGGGACTTGGCTGGAACCCTGACAGTTGTCAGGGGTTAGTTGCTTTCAGCATCTTTCTGACTTTCACTAGCATAATGTTGGCCTCACCCATTTTGGTTCCTGACCATGGCATGCATACTATCTAATAAGAATTTCTCACTCTTGTAAGATCATCATCATACAAAGAGTGAAAAAATGAAGTGAGAGCTGCTCTCAAGGTAATGTTAACTGGGGTGTATTGCTTGGAACTATCCAGTTCTGATACTGAAGGAGGGAGAATTGTGTGGAAGCAATGGCTGCCATTCAGCAAGGCCAAGACTTTTGGGCTTACCACACAGGAAGACACCTGGTAAGGGAGAAGACAGTGCCAGCATATCCATAGAACAGATCCATGACCAGCACACTATCTTTAAAGAGCAAAGATGTCAATGAAGCAAGGGCAATGATTTTCATCACTAAATGTGAGGAATTAAAAAATCAGTGTGAGAGGTCAAGACAATTCAAGGTGAAAGAATAATCTTTACAACAAATAGTGCTAGGACAAGTAGATATTCACATGTAAAAGAATGAAACTAGACTTCTTAGAATTAACATAAAAGTAAAAATATAGGAGTACATCTTTATGACCTTGGGTTGGACAAAGATGTCTTAGATAGTGACACTAAAAGCAAATGAAATAAACAAAAAAGGATTCCTTGAACTATATTAAAAAACACACAACTTTTGTGCTCCAAAGAACACTACAAAGTGAAAATACAGCCCCAAAACTAGAAGAAAATATTTGAAAATTATATATTTGATAGGAGACTTATGTTGAGACTATATAAAGAATGTTACAACTCAATAATAAAAAGACAAATAATCTCATTTAAAAATGGGTAAAAGATCAGAATGCTATTTCTCCAAAGAAGATATAACAAATGGCCAATAAACACATGTAAAGATGTTCAACATAATTAACCATCAGGTAAATACAAATCAAAATCACAAGGAGGTACCACTTCGCACCCTGTGGGATGGCTAGAATCAGAAAGCTAGATAATAACAGGTGTTGATGAGGATGCGGAGAAATTGGGACCTGCCTACAATGCTGCCAGGAATGTAAAATGGTGCAGCTCTTTTGGAAAACATTGTGGTAATTCCTCAGAACATCAAATTACCTTGTAAACCCAGAAATTTCTCCTATATACCCAAGGGATATGAAAGTATAATCACACAAAAATGTGTACAAAATGTTCATTGAAACACTGTTAATAGGCAAAATGTGGGAAAAAATGGCCATCAATTGATGAACAAAAGATTATATACCCATACAATGGAATACTGTAAGCAATAAAAAGAAATAAAGTTTTGATATATGCTATAAAATGGATGAATCTTAAAAATGTTATGCTAAGTGAAAGAATCCAGTCAAAAGAGATCACATATGGTATGACTCTATTTATCTGAAATATTAAGAAAAGATAAGTTTATAGACAAAGTAGATCAGTGTTTGCTTGGGCTGGGAGGCGGGCAGAAAAAGGGAGACCATGGGAAGTGACCAGCTCATGGGTGTAGCATTTGGGGAGGAAGGTGATGAAATGTTGTAAAATTAGATAGTGGTGATGACTGAATTTTGCTGAGAGTTGCAAAACTATGACATACTAAAAAGCATTGAATTGTGAGTTTAAGTGAGCCAGTTGTATGGTATGCAAATCGTATCTCAATATAGCTGTGAAAAAATCTACTTGAAATATAATTTATAGCAAAAATAATCTAAATAGGAATTTTTTTTTATGTTGCTGAAACTTGTTTTTAAGAGGTCATTAACGTATCTTAACCTAATTGAATTATAATATCTAATGCTTAAAATAACTACCACATTGAAAAGTCAATGAGATAACTGGTACATGGATTTTATTTGATTATTTAGTATATTTGTATATTTTAATATGTTATTAACTATTATTTAATTTTATTATATATTTACCAGATAATACCTACTACAAATTAAAATATTATTAAATTTAATAAATACATTATGTAACTATTTTGACATACAAATCTTCCTTTATATTTTATGAATATATAAATATTTATATATTTCAATAATGTATTACTGATAATACATTATCTAATGGATTTTTAAACACAGTATTACTACATTAAGCAATAGCATAAGATATATAAAATATATATTTGAAAGCAAAAATATTCTGAACTGAATTATTGGCAAGTACTTTTGTAAATTAACAACTACAATTTCTGGGAGCAATAACACTTTTAAAAAATATATTTTAGTCGATGTTCTCTATTTCTGTTATCTCAAGAATGCAGACATTGGGATGGAGATATTCACAAGGCTCTGTTTATCTACACAAACGGCTTAGTTAGAATCACATTTTACAGCCTTAAAAGCCTTTTAAAGGCAAGTCTTGTGTCTGTCATATGTTTGTTTTAGATATGGACATAGCATAGGCATATAATAGGTGTTTAAATAATATTTTAAAAAATGTATCTCAATTCCCCAACTCTAACCCTTCAACCATACTCATATAGCTGATAAAATTTTAAGATAAAACAGACCTCCTAAGAAGCAACCAGGATATATGTTGCAAGAACCTTTAAAATATTTTATGGAGATGAATACAAAGATATATGTACAAGGAAATTCATAGGAACATTATTTTCTAATAGTAAAAATTCAGAAATTGAATAAATGTCCAATAAAGAACTGGCTAAAGTATAAAACATATATAATGGAATATTATTCAGTCACTTAGTGTTTGTAGTTAATTTTTAAAAAACTTCTTTAAAATTTACTTCTTTAAAAATTTTTTTGAATTACAGGTAACATTCAATATTATATTAGTTTCAACTGTAGAGCATAGTGGTTAGACATTTATATAATGAAGTGCTCCCCGTAGTCTAGTACCCAACACCATACATAGTTATTACAGTATTACTGATTATATTACCTTTGCTGTACTTTACATCCCCATGACTGTTCTGTAACTGCCAATTTCTAGTTCTAATCCCTCACCTTTTTCACTCAGCCCCTCAACCTCCTACTATTTGGCAACCATCAGTTTGTTCTCTCTATATATTTTACAAAATTGAGGTTATACTTTAATGTAATGCTTTAGCCTAAAGAAATGAAGGCCAAAACAATACATAACCAGCACAACTCAATTTGTAATATATCTACAGATAGCTAAACAAAAAATGCAAAATAAATAAATAAATAAATAATAAATAAATAAATAAATAAAAGTACTGGAAGGAATCATATCAATATGCAACTACATTTATTGTGGTACTAGTGTGAGAATAATCAGGCATTAAGAGACTAGTATAGACAGTCTAGAAATAGACACTTATGCATTAGAAAAATATGTAGAAAAGTTGACATCTAAAATCAATGATGGCAAGGATAGATTAGTTCACAAATTTTATTAGAAAAAGTTACCTCTTTATGAACAAAAATCAAATTAAGACCTTACCTCGAATCCTATGCCCATATATATTCCAGCTTCATGAAATATTTAAAATTTTATAAGGTTACCTAGGCACTGTGAGAAATAGAGAAGTTTAAATACTCTGGGGCTCAAAAACAACTCTTTAAGCATAACTCCAAGCAGAAACCATAGAAGAACAGATTGATAGATTTTACCACATAAACATTTAAAAAGTATGACTTCTGTCAAGCAAACAGAATTAAAAGTACAATAGTAAACTATAAAAAATTATTTCAAAAAATTATTAGCAAAATGTTAATATCATAAAAGGAAAACTATAAAAACTTTAAGAGAAAAATATTAAAAGAACATATAGTAAAAAAACATATAGAGAAAAGAAAACATATAGAGAAAAAAAACAGCAAAAGACAAAAATTTTAAACTTTCATTTCCAACCATGATTGTATAATGTGTATGAGTGTTTTTCTTCAATGGTAAAGAATTATAAAACTGATTACATATAGCAACTGTTTCCAAGCAGTGGTTAACATATGATAGAGAGTTGTACTACAGAGAGAAGGGAAATACACAAGATGATCTGTTTACCTGGACTTGTTTTAAGGCCCTTTTCAAACTGTGACACAAGGAAGCAGAACTCAAACTGAGAACAGTGATCTCATTCAGCTTCAGATCATCAGTAAGAAAAAACAAAAACAAAAACAGAAATCGAACTGCAATATACAGAATGCCTATAATTTCTGGGGCAAGATACTGGAGGTGAGGTTGCTACACAGAGAAACAATTTGTCCACAGAGATGACTCTGAGTCTTTGGATTAATACTAAGACATGCATGCACTGAATGAGATTCCATGAGTCCTTAAAGTGAAGCTTTTGGGGAACTGTGGCTTGAACAGACTCAAAAGGTCACATGAGCCTGGGAAAGATTGGAATTTCAAAGTGGAGATCCTACTAAATATCCTGATATTCAGTAGTGATCTCAAAACAACCATGCCTCAGAAGTAAGGCTACTTTAGACCCAGCCTAATATAGCATTAAAAACAAGCCTCAACGGAATCCACCAAAAAGCTAGCTGCCTGACTGAAAAATACTCACTATTCTTTAGAGTAAGACAATGAAACCTAGACTCATAATGGTACCTACCATGTCCAGCATAAAATCAAAGTTACTAAGCATAAATAGAAGAAGGAAAATGTGACCATAACCAGGAGAAAAAACAACGCATAGAAACAGATTCAGATATAACACAGATGTTGAAATTGGCGGACAAGAATTTTAAAATAGTTGCTACGAGCATGGAGTTATACAAATGGAAAATCTCGACTAAATAAAAGTAAAGAATTGAACAAAAACTGTAATTATAAAAAATATAAAAACTGAAAAGGAAAATTTCTTGAATGAGTGTAACAGCAGGTTACACTGCTGAAGAAAAGATGGGTGAACGTGAAAGCAGGGCAGCGAAAGCCGTCCAAATGACCCAACTGGAAGCAAGTACGAAAAAACAAACAGAAACTTAGTGACCTGTAGCACAATGAACTACAAACATATCATTGGAATCCCATAAGGGAGAAATTTGGGCAGAAAAGATATTGGAAGAAATCATAGGCAAATTCTTTACAAATATGATAAAAACTATAAATTATCAGATCTAAAAGACTCAGCAAACCCCAAGGAGAATGAACTCGATGAAAACTGTACCTAGACATAACATAGTTAAATTTCTAAAAAATAACAAAAGGAAATCTTAATAGCAGCCAAAGGGGAAAAATTACATATATTACATACAACTTCACATACAGTGTACAACATATTGTGACAACTTCTCATCAGAAACAAAGCAAACCAGAATGAAGAATCTGTCTTTAAAGTACTGAATGGAAAAGTTAACACGTAATTCAATATTAAGTAAAAAAATCTTTTAAAATTAAAGGCAAATAAAAACATTTAAGAACAATTTAGATAAACAAATCTGAGAGGATTTGTCAAAAGCAGAATTTCTTTGCAGGAAATGATGAAGTTCTTGAGGCTAATACCAGTTCAAACTATGTAAATATAAAAATTCCATAAATAGCATATATGTAAATTCATATACGGAAGTCTTCTTTTATACTTTTTAAGTTCTTCACAAGACAATTGACTAAAACAAATAATAATATATTGTGAGGCTTGTAAGTTATCAAAATTAGAATATATGAAAACAATGACACAAAAGGCTAGAGGAAGTAAACCAAAGTACAGTGTTGTAAAGTTCTTATACTATGAGAAATGATATAATGTCAATTCAGGTTAGACTATAATGAAGATGCATATTGTAATTCCTAGAGCAAATATCTACACATGATCCGTAAATTTAAAAGATAACAAGAGAGGCTTTATACAAAATTTGAAATTTTAGATAAAAAATTTTATCGCAAAATACATTTCAGAACTGACACAAGTAAAATACACAAGGAAAATAAAAATATAAAAAAAGAAATAAGAAATCTAAATATCCCCATATCTATTACAGAAATTGAATTTGTAATTAAAAAAAAAAAAACTTTTCACAAAGAAAACTCCACATCCCAGTGGCTTCTGTGATAAATTCTAAAAATGCATTAAGAAACAATATAATTTTACTTATAATTTTTCCAGAAAATATAAGAGGAGAGAATATCTCTAAACTCATGTAATGATGTTTCATACCCCAGATATTAAAACCAGAGAAAAGCATAGCAAGAAATGAAAAATTACAGGTGTAAAAGTTCCAAACAATTTAGCAGAAAATCAGTCTGTAATATATAAGAATAATGCATGAAGACTGGGAAAATTTTATCTCAGGAATGCAAATTTGCTTTAACATACAAAAGTCAATCAATACTATTTAACATTTAAAAAGAAAAATAATAGGGGGAGGTAGACATGGTAAAGAGGCTCAAATATGTGGTGACAGAAAGAAATTTAACTATGGGAGGTAAACAGACATGTGTGTGTGTGTGTGTGTGTGTGTGTGTGTGTATATGCTTTATTGTTAAAGTATACAGCTGAACTTATTAGACTTTGTTAACTAATGTTCCATTAAAAAATATATATATGTATATATATATATGTGTTGTGTGTGTGTGTGTGTGTGTGTAATAAAAAATAAATAAAAATAAACAAAAAAGAAAATCCAGTGCAAATTATGGTTCATATATACAATGGAATATTACTCAGCCATTTAAAAAAATGAAATCCTACCATTTGCAATGATATGGATGGACCTACAAGTTCTTATGCTAAGTGAAAAGTCAGACAGAGAAAGGTAAATACCATATGATTTCACTTATATGCAGAATCTAAGGGACAAAAAGAACAAACTCATCAAAAACAGACTCACAAAAATAGTGGACAATTTGGTGAGGGGAGGGAAGTTGGGAGAATGGGATAAAAGGTTAAAGAAGTACAAATCAGTAGTTGATATCTGGTTACAGGGATGGGGAGCACAGCAGAGAGAATGCAGTTAGCATTAATATGACGGCAAGGTGGAGGGCCAGTAGAGGGAGGGAGCAATTGGGGGATCATTTTATGACTATATAGATGTCTAACCAATGTACTGTATACTTGAAACTAATTTAAATAAATTAAAAAATAAGAAAAGAAAAATAATAAAATATGATCATTCCAATAGATCTAAATTCACTACCCATATATGATATTTTTAAAAGTCAACAAACTAGATACAGGAAAAAAAACAAAAAAACAAAAAATAACTTCCCAAGCCAGTACAGGAGTCTACAAATCTATCTTAAAACCAGCGTTATACTTAATCATAAAAGAGTAAAGATTTCTCCTTAAGGTTGAGAATAAAAGAGAAATAAAGCATCCCACTATCTCTATTCATCATTGTACTAAAGGTCCTGGAAAGTCCATAAAACAAGAAAAACAAGATGTAATGGTAAAGACTGGTAAATAAGAAATAGTTTTATAATGGGCAATATGATTGTGCAGGTAGAAATCCTTACGAGTATATAAAAGAAACAAAAAGTTCTGCTAGAACTAAAGAGTGAACTTAATAAGCATATGTGTTACAAGGTCAGTATATAAAAATATGTACATAAGTTGTATTGTCTATATTAATGAAGAGGAAAGTAAAAAAATTAAAATACTATTAATTGCATTAAAATAAACCTAAATTCTCAGGAATGAGTTAAATGATAAACCATTAGCTAGAATCACCAAGAAATTAGTGAGGACACAAATTGTCAAAATCAGTAATATAATAGCAAACTACAATGCTAACCCAAAAGAAATCAAAAGGATTATAAAGAAATCTAATGAAAACCTTTTTTCTAACAAATGAGACAACTTACATTAAATGAACACATTAATAGCAAGATCTAACCAAAACTGACTCAAGAAGAAGTAATTTCAACAGACCCATATGAAATAAAGAAATGAAATTAGTAATGAAAAAAATATTCCCACAATATAAAATCTGGACTAATGTCTTTACTGGTCAATTTTATTAAGTATATAAAGAAGAAATAATGCAAATCCTATACATACTTTTTCAGGAAAAAAGGAAACTCTACATTAATATCCTTGATGAATATAAATGCAAAAACCTTTAACAAAATATCAGCAAACCAAATCCAAAACGTGTAAAAAGTATTTTACACCATGACCAAGTGGATTTATCTCAAGAATACAAATTTCTGTAACATTTGAAGATCACATAATATGCTATATTAATAGGATAAAGAAACCACATTATCACTTAAGCAAGGTAGAAAAAGCGTTTTACACAATCAAACACCCTTTCAGGATAAAAACTCTCAACAAACTAAAAATAAAATGAAACTTTCTCAACTTAATAAAAGACATCTAAAAACAAACGATAGCTAATATTGTACTTAATGGTAAAATAATGAATGCTTTCTCTTAAGATTAGAAACAATACAAGGATATCTGCTCTTACCACTTCTAATCAACCATATACTGGAGAGTCTAGCCAGTGTGAAAAAAATTTTAATAATGTAAATCACTAAAGAGATATTCAAGATAATGAATTGGAAGACTTACTATTAAGATGGCAATTCTTCCCAAATTAATCTATGACTTCAAAGAAATCCTTTATCAAAATTTCCATAGGCTTTTTTTTCTAAAGAAATTGACAAGACACTCCTAAAATTTATATGGGAATGTGAAGGATCTAGAGTACACAAAAAATTGGAAAAGGAAAAAATCTGGATGGCATTCACTGATTTCAAAACGAGACAAAATACGTGAATCCCAACAGTATATTACTGGAGTAAGGAGAAATATATAGATCCATGGAACACGATTGAAATTTCAGAAATAAAGACTTACTTTATTGATTTTGGAAACTAATTTTCACTAAAAAGGTCCAAGGCAAATTAATGGGGAAAGGATAACTTTTTCAATAATCAGTAAGAAATGGAAATTAAAACTTCAACTAGAAACCAATGCATACTTGCTGGAAAGCTATACTAAAAATGGCAATATCAAGTGTTGGAGAGAATATGAAATAACAGAAAGCTTTATACAGTTGGCCTTCTCTATTGCAGATTTGTATCCCAAGGATTCAACCAACTTCAGTTCAAAAAAAATTCCAGAAAATTCTGAAAAGCAAAACTTGAATTTGCCATACACCAAGCACTACGCTGAAGCCATGAGAATGAAGTGATATGTAGGTATGCCCTGCTGTAGCTTATATGCAGATGTAAGTTATATGCAAATACTATGCCATTCTGTATGAGAGACTTGAGCATTTGTGGATTTGGGTATCTGTGGGGATCCTGGAAACAATCCTCTCAGATAGGATAATGAGGAACATCTAAACGTTCCTGGAGAGAATATAAATTGCTGTAGCCACTTTTTATAAGTTTGGTTTATAAGTTTATAAATTTCTTAAAATTTGACATATTTATCATATAACCCAACAATTTCACTTCTATGTATCTATATAAAATCATATGTCCACTCCCAAACTTGTACATAAATGTTTATCAGAGCTTGGTTACATAGTAGCCTCAAACTGGAAATGGCCCAAATCAATAAACAAAATATGAAAACAATATAATACTATTCAACAAAAAGAAGTGAACTATTATTACATGTTATACCATCAATGAACCTTGAAAATATTATGCAAGGTAAAAGAAGCCAGACTTAAAAGACTGCATATACATTGCATTATTCCATCTTCATCCGGAGATGAAGGATCTGAAGATTCAAGAACAGCCTGTTAACCCTCTGCCTTCACTAGTCATGGGGGAATAAGAAAAAATACAGGGGAGGGAAACCATGTCAGGGAGGATGGAATAGCTGAATTGCTTGATCAGGGAAGGCTTTGGTAGCATTGAGGAAAACAGTCACACAGAAGGGAAATGAGTCCCTAGTCAGGGTCACTGTTGGGAGTGGTCATTTGTAAAGGAGGGATGCTCATGTCAGACATTCTAAAGCTGGGGACTCTCTGAATACATCCCAGGAGAGTACCTGTGACTGGACAGAAGTATGTGATATGTACAAAGAGCAGAGGGCAAAGGTCATGACCAGAGACAAGTACATCTGTCGCGCAGATGTTTCTTGTTTGGCCTGTCCAATGTTTCAGAAACAAGAGAGAATACCACATACCTATTGTGTTTCTGGATTTTAATGAAGCAAACATTAGAAAATCAGGTAAACATAGCCACATTTCAGTAAAGTAGCCATCAGCTGCGGTGTGCACTCTCCAGTTCTCCACAGTATCCTTCATTCCCTGTTGCCTCACACCCAGCTCTCTTCATTCATGAAAGTGAATGGCCCTGATCCTGGAGGCATGTGGGTTTTAACCACCTGCCACAGACTAAGTACTCCTGGAAGCTTCATAACATTCATCTGTCCATTGGAATATAGTTAGGGAGTCATCTTACTTGGTGCTTTAGCTACCTGTCTTAACAGCTACTAAATGAGATGTTTCAAATAAAAAGCACTTAGAACAGTATCTGACACAGAGCAAATATTCAATAATGATAATAATGATAATGATAATAAATTTTTCACCGATTTAGTTTGGCCAATTCTTACCACCCAATAATATTAATTTTTTTCCCCCTCTAAATCTATTTTACTGAAAATGAATCAAATCTACTCTTACCAAGAAGTTAATGTGAGCCTAGCTGTACATACTGAATTCCAAGGAGGACAGCGTTAGCCTGATGTTGCGTGTTGATTTGATCATTAATCTGCTCATGGAAGAGGAAGCCTGACAACCAAACTGAATGCAGCTCTCGTCTGGAGAATAAGACTTAAATACAAAGTTACCCATTTTTAAAGGAAGCAGGGCATCTCTAGGATAGATTTCAAAAGAAGAGGTTTCTTTGGACAGAAAGAAAGAAAGAAATGAAAACAAACTATAAATGTGACATGTAGTCATAATTGCTTGGAGTAAGCATGGCCCTAAAGGATGGGATAGTCTCAGAAGAATGGAGTGGGACGAGAACTCAGACAGTTGATTCAATCCTTTTCTTTAGCTGAGGAAGGTGCTGAGCTGAAAACAGGGGATCTTGCAGCAAGGACACTGACCCATGGTGGCCAAGTCAGGCTGGATGCAGGTTTGCTCTCTGCGGCCCAAGGCTCCCTCCCCTCGGCAGAGACCTGCATGTGGAGTCAGGGTGATGGATGCCCTGGATGCTTCTCCCACCTCAGCACTGATTAGGCTTTTATCTGAGCTCTCGCTTCACTGCTGCTCTTTACCCTAAGATATAGCTCTGGAAAAGTACAGAAAAGAGCAGTGAAAGTTATAGAAATAGTCCCTGGGAAGACAAGCAGAAGAATTTGGATTATTGCTGGAAGAGGAGAGGAAAATTCAACATAATAGTCTCTACAAAAGAAGATAAATATGTTAGTAAGAAGGCAATGAAGTTAAGAGTTAACAAATCAAAGAATCAAGGCTTTGGAACAGCAAAGAAACTTAAATGTTACAAGTTCAAATCCCTTATTTGACTTATGGAACTAAAGGTTCAGTAACTGTCAGTCACTGACTTGCTTAAAGGTTGTGACAGAAATAGGAAAAGATCTCAGAACTCCTAACCTCTCACCCCCTACTTTTCCTTCTATGAGCCACTGAAAGCAATTCCACAAGAAAAATATAAATACAGGCACAAAAAATGAAGAAAATTGTCCAAAGTTCCCAGTGGGTAAGAGATGAATCAGCATAAGACAAACTTCTTCATTCTCCTGTCAGTTTGATCATTAAATTGCTCTGAAGCTTTGGTAAAACCTAGATTTTCCAGACATTTTAAGCCAAAAGCTACCACTATCTTGAACAAGATTTCTCTGGCTGGCAGGACTTTTAAAAAAGATGCCCAAGGTCCTCTTTAACAGAGATTGTTGAAATTCTACTAAAATAAAAGTCACTTTCTACTATGAGAATATCAGGTTTATTCTGATGAGATCATATTTCTCCTTTTTCTTTTTTGGCTAGTGAGAATTCAAGCTTCCCATATGCTTGGCTTTACTCAGCAGTGGCACAGAAACAATAACATTTGATTTGACTTTTGTTTCTACTCTCTGTAATTTGAGGTGACTGGCCCAAGTTACCTTCATTTCCATAATGCCTTCCGGTGGCCATTTTACTAGGCATTCTTGCTACCTTGAGGGCTCTTTGGCTTGCACCTGGAAGTTTCAGATACAGAAGCCAAGGACAATGGTAGGGTCTTCTACATTAAGTAATTAGAACATCCTTTCAGCACCACAGTGTGAGGGCCCATCCCTGTGGCATAGAGTTACAGGTCAGATATGCACTGGATGGTACAAAGCTGTCTTCTTTATTTCCTTTCTCTCCTTGTCTATCTCACAAGAATCTTCCTCAATAGTGAACATGATCTGATCGTTTCAGAATGCTGTTAAACTCCAAACTAGCAGCAAATGGCTCTTTCATTTTTTTCCCCACAAAATGATATTAAGCCAGATCCCCAGGTTTGTGTTCTGAGGTCAGAGTTAACATCTCAACCTTGGGCAGAGAACTTGTCACTTAGCTGGCCTGAGCCCACAGAGGGTACAGGGGAGCACACATACTTTATTGATCTCAAACTTGCAGCAAGCCTGCTTACTTCATTACCTTACCAAGCTGAAGCCTTTCTGGGGATGGGTATATTGAATTCTTCCACAAGTCCATCTCCAAATTGCTCCAGTGGTTATTTATTTTTATTATTGCCTACTTTATTTTATTATTATTGTTGTCGCTATTACTATTTTTGTCTTTTTGTTAAGCATTGAGCTCATTTTACAAAGATAATTTACATTAATAAATTTACATTAATAAAATCCTGTTAGCTTCAAAGTTAAAATGAACCCGTCACAGAACTGATTATGTAGCTAATGATGACTTCTGTCAACTCTAGGCAAGGCTGGAAAATTCTTAAGGGATTACTCAGCAAAAACGCCTGTTGGTTATGTAAAATCATTTAGTGAACAATGTGTCAGAAGAAAGTGATTCAGTTACTACTAACTCCTTTCTCCCAGCCTCATTCCATTTGACCACTGATCTGTGCATTTATTTTTTGAGATGAGTCAAGGCACGAGTGAGTACTCTTAATATTATTGATTGGTATGTCAATTGGAGCATTTTTACTTTAACAAAGCAATATAATTTTTGAGTTGGAAGAAATCATAATTTCTCTCTGACTGTTGCTGAAAGGTGATCAAACAAATTTTACTTTTATACTTTTAGAGGCGGGGAATACACCACTTCTGACGGGCTCTAAATACCAGAGACATCACCCTTATACTTAACTTCTATTATTCAAAGCTTTTTTTCCTCTTTCAGAAATGCAATAAATCTAGTTAAAGAAATTATAGATTATCTGCTATAGATTATAGATTACTCTGAAAATTGAATGTCTTGAAAATAATACATGTTTCAGTGGAGGAAATATAAGGATAATTTCTTATTTCTTTTATTCTGACTTATATGACCTTCATATTTTCCTATTTCTTACAGTGGAATGCATCTTAGAATGGATATGTGCATTTAATGTAGAATTTTTTTCCCCTGAAAAGTTATTTAATCAGTAATGTGTTCTATATTTGATGGCATCGTGTAAATAAAGGCATGTAGTGATTATAATACCTTATATAATATAGCCTTGTAAAGCACTTTTAGTTTGCTCATTTGTAGATAATGTATACATTTTATAGATGTTTACTCAAATGCCACAGAAAAATATGTTGAACGTCCTGCCTTCCATTTCCCACTCAAGCAATCAGAATTTCCTAGATAGTAAAAAAGACTATGCCAAAGAAAACTCAGGATAGATTTCAGAAAAAGATAGACATAGAAGCAGAAAGTTAAGATTCTTTTAAGAAATGGGACCAGCTCTCATCTATAACTACTAGAGTAAGTCATTTGACTTCTCTGAAGTTGAGGTCTCATCTATAAAACTGAGACATTAAGCAACTCTCTAACGATTACAAGGGGCCTCTTGTGATTTCTTTAAGCTCAAGTTCAATAGCAAAGTGTTAGACATTACTTAAAAATTTTGACTGTTAATATTTTTTTTGAACCACATCTTAGTGATGACTGATATCTTTGCTCATTTGTCTACTACTGTCATTTGTAATGTTAAATTTCAGAGTGTGCTACATTCGGATCTCTAATTCCCATTGTTATATAAAAAAAAGATTGTTTGAAAAGTAGGAGGGTTAATGGTTTCTTTAGGAATCCCTCAGCATTTTTAAGAATAATGGTGGGTAAAGGCAGTTCCAATAGCAATTTGAAATAACATAAAGAAATGATACATTGCAAACCCAATATTTCTTTCAGAAATCACATGACAAGAGAATTTTATTGACCAGGACTAGACCTGTCAATATTTGATATTGTGATCCTGAGGACACCAGAAAATGAGCTATGGAGTCTTCTGTATCAGGTGTTTTCAATTCTCTGTTCCCATATTTATCTAAGCCACAATTTCTGTTTTAATTAATCTCAAAGATTATTGCCGTGCATACCATGGAAGGAGCATGGCTTAAGACCTGTCAACACCGCCATCCTTTAAAAAGGTGGGAAATGTTGTGTACCTATGTGACGTACCTATCTCTTTAGCTACTTATCGCATTTCTTATCCCACAGTACCACTTCAAATCTCTATTTTCCCCTTGAATGTTAACAATGCCCCATTGAGAGAAAACATGACAATAGCCCACATGATATACATATGATCCTAATTATTTAGCATTCAAAGCAAGGTTTTGAGAAGAGTATAAGCATTAATTATGCTTTTGATAAACAATTGGTCCAAATCTAGATCATGATAGATTTTCTAAATATTATCCAGTAGGGGGACATATAAGCAGTGGCACTTATAAAACATGCCTGGTCACCAATGACAAAATATTCTTATGTCTGGCAGTTATCTTGTCAGTAAATCCACTTTGTCTCACGTGTAGCAATTTCTAGAGAAGGTGAGTTTCCTCTGCATTGTGATCAATATTGTGCTGTGACAGGAACAGCAGGAAAACATGTTAACTCTGTTGATGAGAAGCTATCTTGGAACACAGGAATTCACATCAAAATAAAAGCCATGATGCAAATATTATCTTCCCACCACTCCATGTCCTCAATAAATCTTTTTGTGAGTCTATTAATCCACTATGCTGCAAAAAAAAAAAAAAAAAAAAAAAAAAAAAAAAAAAAAAAAAAAAACAAAAACAAAAACAAAAAATTGTATATATTTTCCTAGGCTCAGTCATGCTAACATGTGATTCAGTTTGGTGGGAATGGCCTCTTTCTTTCCCAAGAATCTCACTGGCCAAAAGGAGAACATCAATGAGCCAGAGAAACATTTTGTGTTGTTTAGATCCCATGCCTGTAAGAACTAGCCTGAAATGCCTTTCCTTCAGAAGATTTAGCTGTTTCATAACCATTTTGAAGAAGTCCCAACTAATCTCCTTCTCCTACGCACCTTAAGTCGACAGGATTTGATGGCCATTTCCTGGTCACTCTAGTGATAGAATGCATGGAAGGGACACAGAACATCAGAGCAAAGCACTCCAGGCCCTGCCTTTAAAAGCATCTGATTTTCATTTTTCCTTTGGAAATTTTACACATATCCTTTTACAAACTTGATTCATTTCTTTTTAGCTCTGAAAAAAAAATATTCTCTGGCTGGAATAAGAAATCAGGAATGTGGGAGTTCATACATTGCGTGCATGTGTGGTTAGTGGTGTGTGTGCCATTTGCACACATCACTGACTGGGGAAGTTAAATCATTTTTGGATACAATTTGTAGCAAGAGTATCCTGTGTGCCAGCTCCAGGTCTTTGAAGTAACATTTTGTACAACCTGTTATTGAAGCATTTCGTGCCAGCTTAAAGTAGAGGAAGTGCCCATTGAAAAGGAATATTTTTCCTTCTTTTGCCATTCAACCCACACAGGGACGGTCTTTCAACTCATCTGGGGACGGGGAAGGACTTCTAAATGTTTATTTTCCTTCCATCTAGTGAGGACACAATGACTGATGATATGGATATTTTCTCTCCTTAAGTTCTTCCTCTGCCTCTCATCTCTTCTAAAGTAGGATTTAATAAACAGATGTGTAAATAAGAGATGGTTAAAGTGGGCAGATACAGTTAAGGGAAGAACCCACTTCAGAGAAGGAATGACTGGCTTAGAGGTCAAAGTTTAGAAGGAAAAATCTACCCTATTCCTCTAGGGGCTAAATGTTCAAGTCTTACGCCCCAGCTGAGGCCTCAGGAACTTTAGTATACTGTTTCCTCTCTTGACACTTTATGGATACAGTGAAGATAATGACCACTGTTGCATCACCTTCTTCTTGTCCTGAAACTCATTAAACAGAGGAAGAGTACCTTGGGAGAATCAACACTTGATAAACAGACCCCTTTCTTTGTTTTCCAGGGTTCATGGATTTGTGGGTTGTTGTTAAGAATTTATCCTACTGAGTTTATAAATGTGCTGGACTAAAAATGTACATATAAGAGAATTTTTAAAGGCATATCAACTCCAGCTGTGCATATCAAAAACTTTAGATTTTTCACCACCGATAAGAGTTTCGCAAACCAACAACTGGCTGAAGGAACCACCTGCCTTGTCATAGAGTTTAATCAGCTCTCCAATTCCCAGGTGTGCACATGGCTTTCTGCTTACCTTCTAGTTCAGTTGAGAGAGACATAGAGGCATTCAGTTTACTTAACTGACTGTGGTTGAGAGCTGTGATGCTGAGTGAGGCCAAGAGGCGGTTCCCCAGACCCTCCCATGCACGTTGCTCACTGTTTCTGCTCTCATCCTCATAGAGATGGAGGGAAAACCCCTGCTGCCTGAGTCTGCAGCAGGCCGGGATGGACGCGTGGCAGCCTGGCTGGGCCCCTGCCTTGTAGTCTGGGAAGCTGAGTCCAAAGGGTGCTCACCCTTCACTCCAGAGAAAAGCACAAAGGCAAGGTAGTTAGATTGGGTGAGAGCTCTGTGGTTGTTGGGAGAAACAAAGAGACCTATATTGTTCTGACTTCCTCATCAGGTCAAAAAGGTGCTGGCTGAGAAACTTTACCCATGCACCACCTGGGGAGCTGGCTGCTCCCTAAGCAAATAGAAAATGCTTTCTCTTGAGTATCACATATAACAATGCTGTCAAATGACTTACAAGGGGCACCTGCCATTCACCTCCTCCTTTTAAAAAACATTCCATTATCATAATAACATCTTTTTAAAAAAGAACTCACCAATCTTGTAACTCCACTCCTACTAATTATCCCCTGGGATTCAGAGAGGCGAGCTATCAACTGTGAGACAGCGGTACAGCCTGGGGTCCACCTGAACCCTTTGTTTCCATTGCCACTTCTGTCAGTGTAAGGAGAACATACAACATACGGATGCAATTGCTGTTAGAGGCACCTGCTGACAAGGTGCAGGTCCTTGTTCACAAATCACCTTTCCATATTTCTGACACTGACCAATGGATCCCCCTACCCCGAATCAGTGGACAATTTGCAAGAGCCCAATTTAGGGTGGTACTTCTGGGATCTAGGAGCTACCTCTTCCTCCTACTTGTGCACATTTACGAATTGCCACTAGTTGATGAGGCCTTCTTTCTAGAGAAACCCCAGTCCTCTGTCAGCTTTAGGTCTCCCTGTATGCCTGTTCAGGTACCTAAGATGCCTTTTGCTTTGGGATTCCTACTGATTAGAGGGAAGTGGATGAGCAGCTCTGCCCTTTGTAGTGCACGGCCAGCAGCAGGCCTCACAGGGGGAGGAATGCCAGCTCTTCAGTGAAAATGGTCCCTGCAGCAATGTTTTTTATACTTCCCTTTACTATACTCCTTATGGGTCCTGCTTTGCTTCAGTAATAGAAGGTGACTGGAGCGTCTATTACTGACAAAAATATGATGGACTGATGATCCATTTCCTCTGCAGCAAAGAAAAATACTTGGGCTCCCCACTAATGTGTTTCCTCCTCCCTCTCATTGAGCTGTAGGTGCTGGGCAATGAGCTAGTTTGGGCTACAGTAAAACGTGTTCACCAGGGTTTCCCCCCCCCCCCTCTTTGGTATGTAGCAATACGTATTAACAGTCTGACCTCCTTAATTCATTACAAATGATAAGGATATGGTACAGGAATCTGGATTTTATACAGAGAAAGAGAAAGGCCAGTAAGAAAGTATGCTCTTTAAAAAGAAAGTGAGTGAGACACTAAAACCACATTTCTAGGCTAACTAGTCATTTCCAATGCACAGAAATTCAGAGTCAGGAAGAGCTTGTCTTCTAGTGTTAGCAAAACCGAAATCCATCCCTTTCTGGTGCCTGTTCTACAGCCGTGCCATGCCACTAGCCGCGATTATGAGCAGTGTTCCTTCCCTGGGCGGTATCAGGATATTCCCCCAAGGATTTTTGTGCCTTCTTGTCATCATCATCATTATATTGCTTGTTACCAAAAAAATACATTAATTTTGCTTTCTGTTTGAAAGAGCAGTAGGCAAAATTTGCAAACACCTCCCTGAATGATTTTACAATATAAAGATCACAGCAAGAGGTAGGCAACTCTGAATAAACCATATTCCAAATAAGCAGTGTTACAATGATTTCTTAGAAGGAACTGTTCACAAAATAATGAGATCTTTGATGAGAAAAAGGTAAGCCAGTGAGTTACCATTGAGTACTCTTTTGGTTTTGCTGACCAGTTTGATTCCCACAACTACCATCTCTGTGTAGTGAAAGAGGCCAAAAAAGACCTTTATGATGGAAGTTCATAGAGAATTATTGTGGGAGTGACAAAATGTTAGTGAGTGGAGCTCCTTACCTTGGACAGTGGAATATTTCCTCTCGGTGGAAATCAGCTGTTCTGCCAAGAGAACCTGAGGGAGTGATTGGGAGGTTGTTGCGTGTTATGTAAGCAAGTCTATTTTAGGAGCTCAGGGTATGTTGTGCTTCTGCGTCTAACCACATCTGCTCTATTTCTATAATGACCACTTCATGGCTGGGCTGTGTGGAATATGGCCTGCATTAGTGCTAGGTCATTAGAAGGTGGTGAGGCTCTGATGAAGCTTGTTGAACTCTGTCCAGAAATAAACATCGATTTGGAAATTTAAAGACACTGCCAGTTAAAGCAATGAATTGCATTTGGATCCCCATTCACAAATATGCCCAAACACTCCTTCCTTCGCTCAGCTTTTGCTCTCTGAGTAAAGGTTTTTTACTTTTTCACTTTATTCAGTTAAAAGAAATATTGTCCAACCTTTCTTAATGAATCATATTGCAAATTCTGTATGCTTCAAACTTAAAACCCCAAAAGTTCTGGCTTTGGGAAGTTCACATATCTCCTAGGATTTTCTCAGCTTGGATTTTGTAACTTCCCCTTTTTTATGGCTCTGCTGCCTATGTTGTTCTGGATATATTCCTTCCATCTTCATAAAATTAGTGCTTAGTCTGTTTTGTCAATTTTTTTGTTTCCACTGGTTTGATAATTGTTAACGTATAATTTTCAAAAAGGTAAATCACGATTCTCAGGCACCCATAAAACAAACATAACAATGATTCAATTTAACTCATCAATTTATAGAAAAAAAGATGTTAAAATCAGTCCAAAGAGCACTTGAAATATTACTATAGAGTTAATTTAACAAAGAAATCTTAAGATTTCTGGGTTAGATGTAATACTGTTTAATGTCCAATGGGTCTATGAACCTGGTTTTCACTGGTAATGTATTTATTCCAGATGGTAATTATTTGTATCTCTACTGGATAAAAATTTTCATGTTAAATTCTGCCACACGGAACCACAAATTCAAAAAATTGGAAAAAGTTCAGATTGGCATGCTACTAAAAGTATACTCAGCAATATCCTTTCCAAACACTGAATAACTTTTCAGACATGATCTCTAGTCTCTCATATTACAACCCTACCCCCCATAAAATTTTTTTTACTGGATTTTTCTTCTCTAGTCATCTCTTCCCTAGACAAATTGTCGAGTTTTATTGGCTTGTTTCCTTACCTCTCATTAACTCTGGTCAACTCCAATATGAATTCTGTCTTTTTTTCTTTCTTTTTCTTTTTTTCCCCCTGTCTTTTGCTCTGGTTACCAGTGACTACTTGTTTCTGGATTCAAAGAATACTTTCTTGTTCCTTATCTTATCTGACCTTTCAGCGGGTTCTGAACTTTTGACAACACACTCCTTGATATATTTTCTCCTGTTGGCTCCTGGGACCTAATACTTTCCTGGCTTTTCCCCCTGCTGCTTCTCAGTCTTTTTTTGCAGGCTTATTACCTACTAACCTACCATTAAATGTTGGAATTTCTCTAGGCTGGTACCTGACCCTCTAATATTCTTGAACAATTCTGTTTCCTAGATATCATGCAGACAAACAGCTTTAGTTACCCATTTGCAAGTGAAGCATAAATTTGTATATCCAGGCTAGATATTTCAGCTCATATATCCACATATTTGACAGCCTCTCTTGAAATCCCAGAGACACCTCAAGTTCAATATGTATAAATGTGAACTTATGAACTCCATGGCCAACACTCCTAGAGTCAGTCGCCTTCCAGAGTTCCACAGCTTAGTGAATGGCAACACCATCTACTCAGTTATGCAAACAACAACCCCTGAAGCAACCTGGACATGTAAGTTTCACCAAGGCCTGCCACTTCAGACCAGAGTAGGTATCTCTCTCTGTGCAGAGACGCTCTCCAGAGTTCAATGAAATGGCCTTTAGAATTTAGACCAACCTACAAAAAAAGAGGTGTTCAATTATTAAATATGCTGTTTAATTATGCCTGAGGCATACCAGGTAATTTAGATTCTACTGATAAACTCCAGCATACACATCCCAATTCCAGAAGATTATATGTGGGAGTCAGGATTCCAAGGAAGGACCAAGTTTGTTGGTCCAAATAAGGCTGGAGATGGGCATGGTGGACACATTTTGACTGGGTTGAGCTAGTGATGCTTCTTCATGTATGGGGAGAAAAAATAAGGGTCACATTTTTAAAATAACTGAAGAAGACTTGAAGGAGAGTTCCTTAATTTTTTCTTATTTTCAACTTTTCCTTAATGATATTTACTTTTAAATTATAATTACAAAAATAAATATTCATTATAAAATCTCTTTTGAAAGCATAGAAAAATATAAAGAACAGAATGGATATCAGCCTTAAATTCATCACTCAAATGAAATCATTGTTAACATTTTGTTGTATATATTATTTTAAATATATCTCTATACTTATATACAATTACATATAATATATATTTCTTTAAAAGGAAGTCCAAACTCTACATCAAACTAAAAAGTTTTACACAGCGAAGGAAACCACCAACAAAATGAAAAGACAACCTACTGAATGGAAAAATATATTCACTGATGATATATTTGATAAGGAGTTAATATCCAAAATTTATAAGGAACTCAACCAACTTAACACCAAAATAACAATCCAACTAAAAAATGGGCAGAGAACCTGAACAGATATTTATCCAAGGAGGATAATAGATGGACAATAGACATATGAAAAGATGCTCGACATCGCTAATTATTAGAGAAATGCAAATTAAAACCACCTATTTGATTGGCCATCATCAATAAATCAACAAACAAGTGTCAGTGAGTATGTGGAGAAAAAGGAATCCTCAGGCACTGTTGGTGGGATCGCATATTGGTGCAGCCACTATGGAAAACAGTATGGAGGTCATGAAGAAATTAAAAATAGAACTACCTAATGACCCAGCAATTCCATTTCTAGGTATTTATCTGAAGAAATCTAAAAGACTAATTTAAAAAGATACATGCACCCCTATGTTTACTGCAGCATTATTTACAATAGCCAAGATATGGAAGCAACCTAAGTTCTCATTAATAGACAACTGGATAAAAAAGTGGTACATATATACAATAGAATATTACTCAGCCATAAAAAATAATGAAATCTTGACATTTGTGAAAACATGGATGGACCTAGAAGGTATTATGCTAAGTGAATAAGTCAGACAGAGAAGGACAAAGATCATGTGAGCTCATTTTTATGTTGAATCTAAAGAACAAAATAAACAAAAATAACAGAAACAGACTCATAGTTGCAGGAAATAAACTGATGGTTGCCAGATGGGAAGGGTGTTGGAAGGGTGGGGTTCAAAAGGTGAAGGGATTAAGAAGTACATACTGCTAGTTACAAAATAGTCATGGGGCTGTGGGTAAAGCATAGGGGATATAGTCAATAATATTTTCATAATTAGGTAAGTATTAGACTAGTCAGGGAGAATCACTTCATAATTATATAAATGTCTAACCACTATGCTGTATATGTGAAACTAAAACATTATTGAATGTCAACTGTAACTGAAAAATTAAGAAGAGGAAGAAAGGTAAAAGGAAGTAAGAGGTTCAAATACCCAGGTATGAAATAAGTAAGTTATGGGGATGTGGTGTGTACAGCATCGGGAATATAGTCAATGATATCGTGATAGTGTTGTACAGTGTCAGAAGGTTCTTGGACTTATTTTCATCACTTCTTTAGGTAAATAAATGTTGAATAATTATGATGTATACTTGAAACTAATACAATATTGTATGTTAGCTATATTTTAATAAAAATCATTTTTATAAAAAAGGTCTAAACTACATAAAATGCTAGAGAAGGAGTTATAGTTTCAAAGATAAAATATCCTAACTTTTAGAATTCATTAATTTTCTTAGAGATTTATCTTCCCAAAGGCTAGATTTCAATGCCAATTTAGGCATACTGCACTCCCTATCACTTTTGATCCTTCCTTTCCTGCTTGCCCATTTTCTCCCCTCCCATGTCACTGAGTTCCAGTCACAGCACTGGTAGGAATAACAAAGTCCTGCTCAGGAGAGTGTACAGTCAAAGAGATGAGTATCAGCAAGAGTTAAAGATATACTTGAGGCACAACAGACATACGCTAACAAAATAGATTTTCTTATTTTTTTCCCATCCATTTAACTGTTTTTATTTTATTAGAAGATGAGATTATAGCAGAAGGAATGGTAGAGGTGGGAGGACTATGTGTATGGAGGTGTTAGATAAACATGTAACAAAGGAAACATTTTCTACCTTGCTAGGAAATTCCATTACACAATGGGTATGCAGCACAGCATCAGATGATCAAAATTATGATACAGTGAAAACTTGTTTTCAAACTGAGAAATTATGAGTCTGGAGTGTATTATCACAATGTACTATTTTTTTTTTACTAGTTTTAAATTTACACTCTTATTAATGGAAGTTATAGTTCTTAAACATGAAAAGCTTAATTTAAAAATAATTTTAAAATAACAGAATTTAACCTCCAGAGTTATTTCTGCCTATGTAGGAAAATGTGTTTGAAAGAAGTCTTTACAGTAGAGGATTATTGGCACTGCTATAATTATATATTATTATAATAAGGATTCAAGTGATTGTCAATACTTCTGAGTTTACGCTTCTAACTCCTTGTTGGTATTAATGGAACTGTGTGGTCATATACAAAAAGAATGTACAATGTAACAGTGACAACATCAAATTAAGTATTTGAATCCTCCACAGGGAAATGTATGTTAAATAGGAGCTGATTTCTTGAAAGTGGAATAACCATCCTTAGGCAGTATGCTGAAGAGAAAGCCAGAGCACTGTCACCTACAATTGCTGCTAGGGAGCCAGGGACTTACGTTACTTTTTACACCTGGATCCAGAACCACCACATTTTGCCTTTGACGAATGTGGCAGAGCCTGACAAAATATTCATCAAACCCGTTTCCTTTCTCCTGGTAAACAGCTAGACAACATATTCCAGCCTTTCTTGCAGCGAGGTATGACCTCGAGACTGAATTCTTGCCACCAGAAAGTGGGCAGAAGTGACGCAGAATCCACTGAAGATTGGCTCCATCACATCTCCTTCCTCTCTCTATCCCAGTTGGCAGGATGGAAATGGAACTCTGAATTCATGCTGATTGGAGGAGCCACAAGATGGAATGGACTGGGTCTCTGAATTACTTCTTAAAAGACTCTCTACTAAACATCTGTCTTAATCTCCAGAAATGAACTTCAATTCTCTAAAGACACTATTATATTGGGGTTTAGCACGTAGGCTTACCTTAACTTATAAGACTAGCAAAGTGATATATGTGGCTTTTCAGTACCTGGGTAGTTCAGCATTACCTGCCATGGAATGACACAGGCCAACCCTTTTGTCCGTCTTTAACTTTTTCTCTTCTGTCTCTTATGCATCCTCTTCATTAGGCAAGTATTTGTTGTTCCCTAAACTCAGTACGTATGTAGATTCTCTTTACCTTTGTAAATTCCCTTGCCTCTGCCTGGGGTACCTTTCCTTGGCTTACCCATTCTGAAAGAAATCCTTTTCCTCCCTCAAGAAAGAGTTTGTCACTTGGTCTGTGAAGTCATTTAAATATCCTCTCACTTCTTCTTTGCCTCTGCCTTCATCCACCCATTTATCCACACGGCCACTCAACCAGCGAGCATTTACTAAGCCCAACAAGGCGTCAGGCACAAGCAGTTGAGACTCAAAAATGAATGATGTCCTCTCTGTGTAGAGACTGCAGGGTCCAGTTTGAGAGGAGAAACTTATAAGTGATATTTATTATACAACGAATAAAGACAAAACTCCAAAAAAAATATTGGCCACTACGAGAGCCAGAAAAGGCCTTTGTGTATCTCTCCTGCCCCCAGCAACAGGCTTGCGTGACTGTGCCTCCTTTACCTCCAGTCCCAGGTGTCCCCTCAGAACCACAGGCTTATTTTCTTCCTAACAGTGATCGTGAACTGTCTCTTTTACCTGTTGGCTCGTCTGTTTTTGTTCATTGCCTGTCTCCTTTATTAGACCATAAGAACTCTGAGGACGGGACACAGTATTTTTATTCACTAGGTCTAGTACAACAAAACTGATGCGCCATAATGTAGGTGCTCAATAAAAGCTTGTTGAATGAATGAGTGAATGCACAGAGCCAACCTGCCTGGGGAATGGGCTTATAGGAAGAGCTTCCTGAAGGAGTCAATGCCACATCCAAACTGTAAAGGATAAGGAGCAATTTGCCTGGAAAATGGAAAAAGAGAGATTCCAGGCAGAGGGTACAGTATAAACGAGACCACAAAACGTGCTCCGATGTCTGTAGAAAACTAAGAAATAGAACATTGCTAGAGCAAAAGTGTTAAGAGTCATAGATAAGAGTAAAAAATAAACATTAGTCCAATTATTGCTACTTCTCAATTCCTGCAACAAGCACTGTCTTTAAATTCCCAAAGTATTTCACACATAACACTTATGACACCATGTTGTCACTTTACTTTTGAATGTCTCTGTGGGCTTGAAGGGCAGGAACTGATTCTCACCTGGTATCTCCACCTCCTGATTTTTATCATTGATGTAAATGGTAGGTAATTGAGAAGAAAGAGGATTAATTAACAGTGTTTCTGGGAATTTTAAAATAAAGATAGGTGATACGCAGCATAAAATTATAATAGAGTTAAAATGTATGCTGACAGAAAAAAAAAAGCCTACAAATGGCTTATTTTTGCTTTCAAGAAAAGCAAAAATACATGCACATAACATAAAGCTAAATTCTTAGGAAGACAAAATAAAGTTTTATCTGTAATATGCACCTCCAAAACTAAGGAAACAAATACCTTAGACTTTTAAAAGATGTTTTTCCACTGCTCTGATTATAAAAATTTGTGCTTAAAGTATTAGGATAAAATAAAAAATTTGCAAAGCCTACTAACCAGTGATAAACAGGTAATTTTTTTTTGTAAATCCTTCCAGATTGTTTAAACATACACACACACACACACACAAAATGAATCCACACATGCACACAGGAATCATATTATACACGCGGCTTTATAATTTGATTTTCTATCTTAATATCACAGATATTTTTCATTTTAATGGCTATGACTATAGTTATTTTAAAAGTCTGCATAGGATACAGTCCACTGTATGAGTAAATTTATACATATTTACACATTTTTAGTACATAATTTACTTGTAGGTCACTCAGTCAATCAGTGAATTTCGATCAAGCCTTACTCTAAGCCAGCAACTGTTCTACACAAGGAGGCGGAGCTGGAGTCTGGTGCCTTAGAACACTCGGACACTGACACCTCTAGCAACTGCTCTATACGCTGACGACACGACAGCAGACAAAATCGAGTCCCTGTCACCTAGGAGATGAGGGACAGGAAACAAACACATAGATAAAATAAAACCCGGGCCTGCTGTGTAGTGTAGAGAAGATAAAAGACAATAATATGCTGAAGAGTGACGAGGGCAACTTCAATTTCTGGTGATATGGTCTACTGAGAACAACCTCTTTTTATACCCCAGCACACGTGTACAGTTCGGAAAGAATACAGATTTTTTTTTTTTTTCTTTTGGAAAGCATAGGCAAACTAGCAAGAAAGTAAGAAAAATTCCTAGACACCAAATATAAAAGTAAGCAATCATTTAGAATATATCTTAGCACTGACTTTCCCTATGGCTGTATACCAAGACAGCGCTTTCATGGCCTCACAGGTAGAGGAGACAAAGGTTGCGGAGACTGTAAAGAGGAGCATGAGAACCGTAAATGTGCAGAAATTCAGGGCCTCTAAAATGCTTGCCCACTCAGGAAAAGGGTGAGACAGAAAACATTTCCCTTACCTTCCCGAAGGAGATGGCGAGAAAACTTCTGTCTTAAATCCAAGAAAAAGCAGAAACTGCTCTCTCCTGAGCATTTGCCACCACAGCCCTGCCCTTAATGCGTGTTTGAGGTTTAAATTTATATCACCTGCATGATCTGGGAAACCCGAAAGTGAGAAATTAAGAGGATGGTCAAGACCCTGGCCACCTGACCAAAGCCAAAGAAAACTCTGTAAAGTCTGAGTGGAGGGCCTCCTGAATTCCAAAAGATTTTGGTTTCTCAAATGGCTCAAAAATATTGAAAGACATAAGGGAAACAAACCACATGTGAGTGAGATGTGTGAAATTCAAGGGGCATTTATAGTTTTAAATGCTTATAGAAAAAATGAAACAACACCGGTAAAGATCTGAACATCCAACTTAAGGAGTTAGGGGGAGAATAAAAGAAGCAAGCAAGGAAGAAATAAAATAAACACAGAAATAAATGGGAAAAAAGATATTAGCAGAAAGTCGACTTTTTAAAGGACTAATTAAACAAACCTCAGCAAGATTGGTCGACAGAAAAGGAGAGAAGGTGCAAAAAGTATCAGAAGTGAAAAAGGTACAACCCTGATTAAAAAATAAAAATATATTAATTTTATGAAATGAATTTGTTTATGCCAATAAATTTGAAAACTTAGGAAAAGTAGGTAATTATCTTAAAAACCAAAACTTAAAATTGTAGGGGGGGGAGGGAAACCTGATTAGATCTATATTGTTCCAGAGATTAGATCAGTACTTAAAAATCTACCCATCAAACCAGCAATGCTCGCATGCTTGATGGCTCTCTCCTCTAGGCCCAAGCCTCCCCGAGGTGGTTCATTTCAGTTGAAACCTGAATGGTGAGGAGCGAGCTGTGCAGAGATCTGGAGAATAGTATTTCAAATCTGAGTCATATCAAAGGCAAAGTGTCTAAGACAGTGAGACAGCAAAAAGGCAGAAATAAACTAAAAGAGGTCACAGCAGATACTTATAAACAGCTGGTATATGTTGAGTTCTGGTCTTTACCAGTTGCAGAGCCTAGAGCTTTAGATACGTGATATCCAGCTCAAACTACCCCATTTTATGTAAGAGGGCTTAGTGAGGTTAAGTCATGTGGTGCATAGACACAGAGCTAGTTGAGTGACAGATCCAGGATTTGAAACCAGTCTGACATCGAAGTCTGAGATTTGGACGATGTAGGCTGTGCCTAAGGAGAAAGTGCTCTAAACAAATGCCACCTGAAGCAATTGCTTTCTAAGTGTGGAGCCTGGATCAGCAGCTATCAGCCTCACTGGAAACTTGTTAGAAATGCAAATTCACTAATTCTGGACCTCACCCCAGACCTACTGAATCAGGAGCCCAGCAATCAGTGTTTTATAACAAGCTCTCAGGGAGATTCTGAACCTCTGGTCCAGAGCAACGAGAAAGGTAGAATGCTGTAATGAAAATGACACAGACTTTAAAGTTAGGCAAACCTTGGTTGGAGCCCAGTTCTGTTACTTCCTAGCTATGTGACCTACATTTACCTGTAGAATGAAGATAATTATAGTACCTACCTTTGGGTTTTTGTGAGCATTAACTAAGGCAATGTAAATATTAATAAATCAAAGCCTGGCACACAGAAAGTGCTCACTACATGTTCTCAATAAATGTTTGCTCTCATTACCCTCTCTTCCATGCTGGGAATCTGTCTTCCCTTAGACCTGTCCTCAGGCACTCTGCACCCTCCTGTCCTGGAGAAGAATTGGAAGGATGGAAATAGCTGGAGCCCAGAAACCGTTGGGGTTAAGTCCAGGTGAAAGACAACCGGGAGCTATACTAGAGCAACGGTGGTGGCAGAGGAGAGAAGGGAGAGTTCAAGAGCTGTTTCTCTGGAAGTATGGTTGGGCCTTAGAGCCTGATCAGATGTGGGGAGGGGAAGAGCAAAGCAGAGTCAGAGATGATTCTGGGCCAAGAATTCAGGAGCAAGAGCAAGTTTGGGGGTTATTAGAATTTGTTCATATTTAGACAAGTAAGTTGAAAGCACCTGAGGTAATACAGAAGTGCCATCCCAGAATAAACGTGTGTGGGGTCGGAGGGAGGGAGGGAAGAGGGAGAGAGACTAGAACTATAATGTCAGTGTGACAACCCAATGCTCTTAGTTCTTTGTAAATGAAATTGTTGTTTCCTTCCTGTGAATACCAATGTGACAGAGAAGGTGCTACTTGCCAGCCAGCAGGCCCTGCTGGTATTGCCACATTCCGTTGATAACCAGCAATTATGGTCAGTGCTAATGACACAAAGAAGTGTCATTCAGGAGACAGACTGTGTGGGAAGGGAATGAAGCCATCACTAATGAATAGACTAATGGAAGTCGATGAGCAGTGAAAATCAATGAGGCAAAAAAGGCCTGCCTCAAAAAATAAACGAGGTAAGAATGGACAAGCACCAAACCACCATTTATCTCGTCTGTGCTACAGGCTTTGTCACCCAGTGAGACACAGTTCACACCAATTGTACATTATCCCTGGCATGGTCGTGGGTCATGGTAATCAGCTCATTTAATTCCATAATGTTAATAGCACCTCTGTGCAGGGCTAGGTACAGTGCAAGACACTGAGCACGAAGTAAGGAAAAAGATAGACCTGGGCTCTGCCCTCATGGACTAATCCATTCATATGCCAGACATGAATTTTAGATCATTTAGCCCATTGCATATAAAGTAGATACTGCATATCTCCTCTTCTTTCTCCTCCCTCCTCCAATTAAAACTATTTTTATAATCATATCATCACTATTAATATTATTTTGTCACTCAATATCAGCATGAACTCCTTCTAAATTTCTTTAGCTGCTTATAACTGCCTATCTTGCAAAATCATAATCACTGATCCCAATTAAGAAACTTTATTTGTTATTCCTTTCTGTAGTCCAGACAAGTACTTGCTGCACCTGGGACATTGTCTACCACTTTCTCTAATACTGGAGCACCCATGATATCTGGTCTTTGCAGCCAGGCTTCCTACTAGGCCTATGAGTGCCTTAGAAGGTCATGGGATCTATAGGAACAAGGGCATGGTGATGACTGGGTATCCCACCCTGACCTCCCACCAAGTGAAAAATAAACCCTTCACTGATAAACCCAAAGCTCTCTGAGTAGAGGTGGGTCCTCCTTTCGACCCAGACCCTAAAGGATTCTAGGTTAGCAGCGTCAACCTTCCTGGCTTGTCTTACATAGTGCCAGCTAATGGAATAATCAGCAGATTGGAAGCGGGAGGGTATGCCCCTGACTCCACCTCCTCTGTTAAGCCAGTGCATTTACCTGGGTCTCAGATTCACCGGAAAAAATGACTACATTCAAAGCAAGCCATAGTATTTTAGTGTTTCATCTTCTCCATAATTTCCTCACTAATTGCTTTACATAAAGGCATGACTTAGTGCTTTGCATTTTCTGGAGGGCATTTTCCCACCCAGCACCATATTCCACATTGGTGACCCCATTTGTTTGTCTTCTACAGAAGGCTCTAGGCAAGCTGTACAAGGCCACTGTTTCTTTACTTTAACAGAAGCAGCATAAAAAGTCTTTGATTAACAGAGTGGTGGCCTCTGATATAAAGGCCAAGTGTCTCTCATCTTGCCTTTGTTGTGCTCTTTCCTTTGGCCTACCATGTGTCCCCTGATCCTGACCATCTATTTGGACATTTAGCAATCCAAACCACCTTATCTGTTGGCATTTGTGCCTCAGGGTTCAAGGGCACCACATCTCTTGAGGACTAGGGTCTGCACATGCCCAGTGCTCTGTGTGCCTGCTTGGGTTTCTGACTTCATACTTCAAGTAAACCATTGATGGTCCTTGACTGCTGGTGGGCTCCTCATACCTTTTCCAGATTCTGGGTGACTGCATTCATTCTCAGACACTTGGTTATCTCAGGCCCAATACCTTGACCTGTGTTTATAACTCATGATCTCTTGCTGTTCAGATAGCACCATGCAGATAGGATTACACAAAATGGTAGGTGACTGGCCTGAAAGAGGTTGTTTACTCAGACACTGAAGGGAAAAGATGTCAATATTAATTAAAGCAGTATTCATTTCTTGCTATTTGTGATGTTCTAAAGACCCTGCTCAGGCAAAGGAAAGGGTTTGAACTTGCTCTACCTTTCTGATCAAGGACTTGCTTAAAGGTACTTGCTCTAGTTTATACCTCTGCAGAAGGTCTAGCAGCTGCTGCCTTTATTATAAGAGGCAACTTCAGCTAAACAAAATGACTCGGAACTGCACACTGTAAATAAGGGATGTTATTTCTGTCATTTTTGGCTGCCAACAAAATGCCAAGAAAATTACAAAGTAATAGCTACCACTGTGAAAAAGAATAAGAAATAAAATAAACTTTTTATGCCTAAGGAA
Source organism: Eonycteris spelaea (assembly GCA_003508835.1). NCBI lineage: Eukaryota > Metazoa > Chordata > Mammalia > Chiroptera > Pteropodidae > Eonycteris > Eonycteris spelaea. The sequence goes on along the minus strand of PUFA01000011.1, from coordinate 14,110,244 downwards.
AGCTTTCTATTCTCTCTACTTTTACAGGGCAGTACAAGAGCCTTCTGTGGGTCTTGGCACCAGGCATCACATAAACAATCATTTGCACACACTAGGAATCCAAATGTGCTCTGTTCCTGCGGTCTGCATCCTTTGCCTTGACAGAAACAGAATGAGTTTTAATCCGATTTATTTTATATGCAGCAAATGCTCCTTTTGTCAGTAAGAAAGAAATCCAGCTAAATGGATATTTTTATAAAGAGCAGTGTAAGCACTTTTAAAATTAAATCACACCTTATAAGAGTCGACCTTTCTTCCCTTTTTCCCCACTTCCTCCCAGTGCACCACACAAACTTGGCAATGACCTGCCTTCTCATCGCTCAAAGCACTGGCAGGATCCTACAGAGAAAGAGAAAAGCTATTGTCCAATTAAGTTCTAAGTGTACGTTTAATCCCTGCTGAAAATTTATAAAAAGAAAAGGCCTCAGGTGGTGGCAGTGCAACATTTGACATGTCTTCATGGCTTTTCCTACTTTGCGTCAGGGTTGAAATCTGTAGGATCTAAACAGGGTATTGGTGGGAGGTACTGGGGTTTCAAGAAGGTTGTCTGTCTGGAGCCCGGAGGGCCTGTAGACTTCGAAAAAGACAAAACCAGGGGCAGAAGGGGAGGCAGTAATGTAAGAAATGACTGTTAATTCATTATTCAGTTCCATTTAGGACATGGTGAGCTTACAGATGAGAAACATACTCTGAGACTGATGTGGCTGCCCTGAACTGCCATTTACCTCTGGAGAGCCTGTTACTCACCTGGCCAGCATTTTGGGCAACTAAAGAAGGAGTTTGCTTCATTAGGCTCCCAAACCATGAAAAGAATTAGATTGTCAGCCCCTCCAGGAGAAATAACACAACCTGTACCATGTTTTTGGCATCTGTGAAGGCCCTGTAGAAAAACCTGAATCTCCTTATCTCTAGCTCTGAGCATTCCTTGCTTATGTCACATCTAGTGGTTAGCATAGTATTCTGATTTGAAAAGAAGAAAGATGACAGGTTGAGAATAAAGTGTAAATATCTTTAAATGGTGTTTGCCATGAGAAGCTAAGGCTGTTCCTAGGTGAATAATGATGGTCTTTCTCATTGGGTAGATAACAAGTGTCTGAACTCCATGGGAAAAAAATAGAGAATTTTGCAGCAGAAAATGTGGATTCAAGTTCTTGTTTTGCCATTTCTTAGTAGAGAGATATTGAGCATCTTCCTTAGCCTTTCTAAGTTAAGTTTTATTCATTTATTGAATAAGGATAATACTTGCTTATCATGCATTCTCATTTGTTATTTGAGGTCAAAAAAAGATAATGAAAGTGATCTGACCAAGATGAATTAAGCAGTCTTCAGCTCTCAAAAATCAAATAATCTAATAATCATCTGTGTTTGCTTGTTTACGATAGAAAGCATCCCCGAGGTCTGGAGATCAAGGGTAACTGGTAAATGATGCTCACAGAAACAATTTTAGAAACAGCAAAAAGCAGTAAAATATGCCTCTATGCCATGTCAGTTATGTTACATTCATCTTAGATCTGGTGCCACAAACCAAGTGTAGGAGTTGGGTGAAATGCTGGGAGGACTTCTATCAGAAGCAAAGCAGTGCCCATTCTGGCCGTCCATGTAGAAGTTAGATAAGACATCGAGAGCTCGGCTTCTGTGCTTTTGGTCTCTATCAGCCTTTCGCCTCTCATTACCACTTTGTAGGAAGTCCAGTAAGGAAACAAACTGAAGGTGAGGTTAGAAAATCACTTGTTTTCAAAGAGAAATTAGATGGCCTGGTAGTTTTCATCTATCAAATGATTTTCAGGTCAAATATGAATACATAGATACATTTAAAAGTTGTCTGAACTGTGACCTCTCTATTGGCCTACAAATGTGTGTGGTGGTGTTTAAACTCCCACCTGCTTAACTGTGAGAAGACAGGTCTGATAGACCCTTTTCTAAATAACTGTAGAACACACATGCACCGAGATCAAATTTCGCCATCTTTTGACAATGCTAGCCAGCCAAACCGGTGTTTTGAATCTATGAAGTTAAAACTTATTCTTAAAACTATATTCCTATTGTGACATCTGCTTTCACAGAGCTGCATATCCATGGTGCCCAATGTAGTGAATCTGGCAGATGGCTATGCCTCAGGGCTGGAGATCTTGCCACTGCTCTTGCAAAGTGAGAAGGGGACATTCCAGTTTTCAGCATAGCTTGGTACTATGGAGGGGTCCTCAGTAAGGATGCATGAGTCCCAATATGCCACAGTATTTAATGCTATAGCTCTTACAATGGACACACTCAACTTTCTTCCAGGCAAGCAAACACAACACGAGGGTGCCTGGGGGACTTTTGGTGTCCTTTGTCATAGTTAACCTGTAACCTTTATTTTTCTATAATACTCAACCTTGCTTCTGGTCTGGGTTTATACTAGAAAGATTTTCTTCCCTTGCTGGGGCCACCTCAATCTATCTGCAACATTTGATGACTGAATAGCAATGGATGAATAGGCTTCAATTCCAGGATGTTCCTCAGGCCAGCGTAAATCAGTGGGTGAGAACAGATTTATGGGAGATGGGACATTGCCTTCCTCCACTCACAGAACCAGGAGAACCCTGGCACCAGCCTCGGCAAGGCCCCTGTTAATATTCTCAAACCACTACAGCTTCTGTTTTTGTTTCTTGGTAATGGTGAGCTCCTTTTTGCTTCAGGACTTTGCATTTATTTTTCCTTCTCTAGGTACTCTCTCCCGCTGCTAACTGCTCACTTGTCAAGTCTCAGTTTAACTGCCACCTCCTCAGAGATGTCCTTTCTCAATTAGTCTCTATTATATTGCCCTATTTATCTCCTCCGTGCACTTCTCACAATCTGCATTTCTCTTGTTTATTGTTTCCTCGTTTCATTTAAGAGTCACGAGAGCATCAGCCTTGCCTGTCACTGCTGTTTTCCTGAGCCTGGATTAGTGAATGTCAGAAGAACCAGCAATAGCAGTTAACACTGCTGGGCACTTATTATTTGCCAAGTACAGTACGAAGTACTTTCACACATACTAACTCATCTAACTAATCTTAACTATAGGCCCAGGAAGTAAAAACCATTACGTACTCTCTTTCTACAATAATAGAAATTGAGGCTACATAAGTGTAGTGAATTGTCCAAGGGCACGGAGCTAATGAGTGCTGGTGTTGGGATGCAAATCTGGGCAACTGGATTTCAGAGTTAATGAGCTTAACTACTATGCCATGTGGCCTCCTAAATTAGTATGTACTAATGGTCTTTTTGCTCTATTCCAGGGATAAGAAAAACAAAAACCAAAAAAAACCTCTGCCCATGCTCACACATGAGAATGCTGCCACTTTGGCACACATGTAGAGAATAGTAAATGTCTAGAGAACACTGCTGCTAGTGGAAAAGAATATATATATGGGCAGGATACACCTCTGGAGCACTTGCTTTGCCAGATATTAAAATTTACTATTTATTATATAACATATACAACTTCATGAACCCCAAGCCCTGCATGAACACAACCCTATGTTAGAACATGCATACTAAAGCCACTGCTTAGGTTCTAATGCTGGTTCTGCCACTTACTAGATGCAACTTTGTGATATTTACTAAACCTCTCTGGGTCTTTCACAGGATTCTTGTGAAAATTAGATAGGTTAACACATGTAAAACACTTAGAACATTTAATAACTATTAGTTATAATTGTTAGTATTTGTAAATCTTCATGTGACTAATTTTCAAGGACTATCTGGTTTGACTTCATAGAATCTCACAGAAGTCCTTTGAGGTAGATGTTGTAATTATCCCCTTTGACAGATGAGGAAGCTGGAGCTTAGAAGGGGCTGAAGAGCCTGGCCACACTTAGTCAGAGATGGATCTATGGGTAGGTGCCATAGGTGGGCTGCACAGTCCAAGCTTTAAGCTTTGCATTATTCTGCCTCTCCTTGTCTCCTTCTAAAGACAGCCATGTTAGCATGCCTTAATATGGTCTGAGTGCCTTTTTTCTTTTCAAAACTACCTCTGTATTCATTTGCTTGTGAAGAAAATCCACATACCATTTTCCCCTTTCACTAGCATGACAACTCACTTTAGGGGAGAACGTTCTGGGTCATCAGAGGCATCAAAAGACATTTCAGCCCCAGCCTTTAAGACCTGTGTGCACATCTTCTCTCCAGAACTGGTTAATGGTTGGAAGGGGGTGATCCTGCAGTAAGCTCTCACCCATCCTTCAATACACATATGACTGCCAGAGGCTTTTTTCCTTCCCATGAGTAAGGCTTCTTACTTCTCTTCTATGGATGGTGTCTTTCTGACATTAAAAATAATGTCTTTTTCTCATTCTTCGTGTATGTGTGTGTACTATGCCTGCTGTTGTTTTATCCATGCCTCCTCGCCACACTGACACCATCTCCCTTTCTGCCACTACACATGACAGGGTAGCAACCTGCTTAGAACTTGGAGGGACTGGGGAGAGAAAGGCTGTGTTTCTCTTTGCCTGTGATACACTATTTCCTTTCACCAGTAAGCTGCTCCTCCAGGGCTGTCTCCGGGGGACATGTTGCAGCTTTGGCCTGGAGCTGCCCTGGTTACTTGGTCTGGGCTCATGTACAGCTCTAATTCAATTTACAAGGCAGTTACATAACTGTTCCCAGTCTCCAGTTGACCTTGATGTCAAGCAGCGGTCAATTTGTACCAGCCCGGTGGAAGGAGGAGGAATCTCTGGTCAGCCCTTGAGAACGTTTTAGCTAGGCTTCTGGAACGGAATGTGGCACAGAAAGGCCAAACCAACCAGTAAATTCTTTGGAAGGGTGAAAGGCAAGGGTTGTTAATTTTTGTAAGATGGATGTTGTTGACTTTTAGAGCAAATCTGTGTCGCTCAAGATTGAATAGCTGCCCTATGACCAAAGATAAGGGGACTGTCTTCCTTCCCCATGAATCGCTGTGTGTGAATGAGCCTTTTGGCCTCATGGGAAGGGCTCCGAGTAGCGGAGTGTCTCCAGCTTGGAAATCCCTGAAGCACAGACTTTCAGCACATTCTTTTCCAGAGAGCCCTGGTTCTACCCAGTTCTAAAGAGTGACCAGGATAGCTAAATTTTGATACTTTCACTTCTGGTCTTAATAAAGCCAGGAAAGCTAGGGTTTCAACATGAAAGCAAAAATACAAAGAGAAGGCTGGAAAAATTAGTGCAACTTTCAGAAATTCAATAGTATGAAAGCTCTCTGAGAGCAGGGACTCTTGTTTATTTTGTTCTCTGTTGTATCCTCACAGCACAAAGTATCCAGCATAGCCTAGGTGCTCAGAGATAACATGATGTATAATTATGATTTATGGGTAGTGAATTAATCTTTTTCTAGTTAATTTGTACAATGCTATCATACCAAAAGTTTTCAGAACTCTATCTTGCATATTTATTTATATATGTGTCTATGCAAATACAATGTTAGATAAATGTATAAATTTATACATATGTTGTAACTTTATATACATACATATCATGGTCAATTACTATTAACTGGTTGTTCATCTATGATCAGCACATCAGTAGATTGTGCCTAGACTTAAAGGTTTCCCTTAAACACAGTTCATTTACAGTTACTTAGCTATTGTCATTGGCAGAATTGGCTTCATGAGTGTGAGGTTTATGCAGTTGTACAGGACGTTTTACTTAGAAGCCCCATGCTTTCTTTAGTGCTTTGCTTTCACCATCTTGAAATTCTTAACAATTTTTCATTTTGTACTGGACCCTGAAAATTATGTATCTAATCCTGTCAATAGTATAGAAACAGCTAGTGCAAAGAAATAGCATCTAATATCACTTACATGTGCCAACAGCCCATGGTGAGAAAAACAGATACTTATTAAACATGCCGACCACTGCAATAACATACTCATGAAGAAAGGAGTAGTCTACTATCTACAGATCATTGAGAGATATTAACAGATTCATTAACCTTACGAATGAATAATACATAGATGCTTTGGAATAAGATAATCAGGGATATAACTCATGAATTTACTGTTAGTTCTTTTCTGCTTTGAACAATCTATTTCTACTTTGGTTACCTTTACTTAACGAAATTCGCCAATTTTTCTGGGTCTATAAATATACTTAAATCATCTATATTGCCTACAAAGTGCTTTCCTCATAACATAAACCTCTCAGTTCCTGACTATCCCTGGTGCTTAGTCTGTATCACATTTAAGAACTTGATCAAAATCAATTTGGACTATAATACATATTATCTAATGCTTTCATAAATGTATTTCCACATCAAATTATTTCCACAATCTTACCTCCCAGGAGGAATAGATAAAACGTTAATTTTTCTAATAGTACATAGCCTAGGCCTAGATACATCCAGCCACTAAATAAATATCTAATTAATTAAGTTTAACTAACTAGTAATTAGTCATTTCTTGTGTGCCACAAATTGAAATAGGCATCAATAACTCTCACATATCTTCTGAAAGTAAAAGTTAAACTTGTCGAACAGTTGCTTTTGCTCAAAAAATTTCCCGAAGTTGCCATAATATTAGACGATAGCCTAAACATGCTGCTTGTATAAAAATGAATTCAAGTCTCTTTGTATTTCCAAATTGAGAAACTGAAGAACTTTCAAGAAACATCAAGTCTTTGAAACAAATGGTGATGGTATTTTGGTTTAATTTTCCTGAAGTCTCCCAATTGGAAAGCACGCCAACTGCTCAAGCCTTGCTTTGCAGAACCACTTTTATCTCATAGTCTCCTGTGCTTGAATATTTATTTGTTTGTTTGTTTATTTATTAAGATGCCATGTCACTGAGCACTGTGGCTGATCAGAGCAACATGATCTCATGCATACCTTGATGTTAAGTAACAAAGTTGTTGCTTTAAGTTAAATGGGGACAGATCTTCACAGTTGGATAGTTGTTAATTGCTTTATTTCTTAGGAATTTTCTGAAATATATTTATTTTGCAGTGGAGAAAAAGTTTTAAAACTTTGCTTTCACTTCACACTGAGAATAAGAAATAGGCAGATGGAAAATAATGAGTTTCCTCAGTGCTGTCTTGGCGGAAGAAATATTTTTTTTAAACTCCACATTTTTCTACATATTTCAGCAACACCAAAATTCTGTTTTTCATTAGTTTGAATCTTGTTAACTACAATTCAATCCTCTCTTGGTAGAGTGGATCACAGATGGGGTGCCATCTTATCATGATACCCAGATAGCAAAAATGTTCTCAAACTTTGACATTGATAGAGAAACTAAAATTTAAACTCACACCATACATATTTCCTAGTGAAAGGAGTTCTCATTTCCTCATTTATACTGGTCTTTTCTAAAGAAGTTCAAGTCTTTTATTTTGTTTCTTCATTAAAAAACTAATTATCCCTAGTCAAAAAAAAAAAAAATCCTCAGAAAAGAACACAATGAAATAATGACTTACTGCATGTAAACAGACTGAGTGAGAGTAACTAATCTCTGAAAAGAATAAATTTACAGTTTAAATAGCTATTAATTTAGTGTTGAAAATAGTCTAAACCCACAGGTCCAGGCATAACGCAACGAAAAGATTAGGACTAAATAGCAATTAGGAGACATCCTAAAAATGTACGCATCTCCATCATTTTCCACAAGGTCTGCTTTTCATAAAAATTGTTGTCTCTGGGAGCATTCAACCCTTCATTTCCTGCCGGCAAATAACTCTTTTTTTAAATTTCAAGATTCTCAGTCCCTGAATTGGGATTCAGGTAGCACAAGTGGTTTCTCTTAGTTCTTTCTGATTTGCCTGATTTTAAAAACATATTTTCTCCATAAATGTTTCTCTACATTCAAAAAAAACACACTTTCAAGAAATCTACATACCTACAATAATGGTTACCTAATTAGATACTCATTCTAAAAGGGAAGAGAAAGAAAACAATGAGGAACTTAAAAGGATTGGTTAAAGTAGGTGACCCTCTAGGATGTTGGGACTAAGTGTTTCCCAGACCCCAAAACCTTGAACAGCACATCGTTCTGTTCATGTGAGATAGGAAGCCTGCGGGAGTTGAGGTGAGGAGGGTAGCATGGAGAGGGAGCAGTGTACTTGATAAAGTAAGTAATAGTACAAATCCAGTATGCAGCTTGGACTCTCCACTGATTAAATGTTTCTAACCAACCAGTTTGGTGGATTGATAACTCATCTTTTGAGCTAGTGTAAGTTTTCAGACACTGGTGTCACCACAGGTAAATATAAATTCAACATTGACTAACACTCTAATACTTAGTGAAATTAAATATATTAAAAACCTTAAGCAAGACTTCATGAAATTCTTAAAACATGATTTTAATTTATTTAAATAAAAGAGGTTCTACCAAATATTGTGTGAGGTGAAGGAGAGAGGTCAGGACTGTCAAAAAGTCAATCCAAATTGTTTGAATTACTACTTTAAATGGAATTAACATAACGAATCCTGTATGTATCTACTATTTCCCAAACCTTCATCTGTGACTAGAATTATAATGGTATATCTGACCAACCCGGCCTGAATTCCCAAGAGTGCCCAGGCAAGTTAAGGCTAGTCAATGAATAAAAAACAAAGTTAGATTCAGGTAGTAACTGAGAATATTTATAGAATATTATTATAAAATATTATAAAAGAATATAACTCAGGAACAGGCAGCTAGAAGAGCTGAATGGGCAAAGTATGGGAAGGGACACAGAGCTTCCATGCCCCTCCAGGCCCACTACTCTCTCAGAAGCAATCTTACCCTGTTCTTTTGGGTTTATGGGGGCTTCATTACTTAGGTACAATTGATTAAATCATTATAGTTGATTGATCTAACCACCAATCCCTCTCCCCTCCCTGGAGTTCAAGAGGTGGAACTAAGTAACAACCCTCTAATCAGGGTTGGTTCCCCTGGAAACCAGCCCCCATCCTTAGGGGCTTTCCAAAGGTCATTTCATCAACATAAACTCAGATGAGGTTGCAGAAGCTTGTTATGAATAACAAGATATTCCTTTCACCTTTATGCTCTGAAGTAATTTCAGGAATTGAGGACACAAGATCAACTACTATAACAAAATTTGCTCCCATTGCTCTTATGCTTAGAAAATTCCAAGGACTTTAGGAACTCTGTTTCAGAAATGAGATGAAGATCAAATATACATATTTCTTATTATAAATCACAATATCACAACATTAATTATATTATGTTATATTATATTTATATTATATTATGTTTTTAACACCAAATATTTTAGAGGCTAGATCTATCAGTTAATCATGCTAGAGAATATATTTTAAGCCAAAATGACATAAAGTACCACAATTCCTTTTATGGCAGTTAACCATGCTTGCAGAAATATACATACAATTAAATTGGGCTGGCAAGTTAAAAGCATCCCAGAGACACTGGGGAAAGAAAAGCATAACGTCTTGCAGGGAGGAGAAAAAACCGTGGCGTATACGGTGTGTAAGGAGTTACCTGGCCTGTGTGGGGAGTTCTTACTGAGAAGCAGTGAGATGCACATGCGGGTTCTAAAAGTCAGAATGAAGGGAACATACTTGTATAACGTTAGGACAATTCTCTCTTTGTGTGATATTTCACATTGTGGGACTATTTCACAGGTTAATTTTTAAAATTATTTCCTATTAAGATTGATGTTTGTAAGTATATACATATCACAAAGTGTCTGTCTTTTAAAAGAAATTTAAAAAAACCTTACAAAACTCTTACAGGTGCTTTCACCCCTGAAGGAAGTATATGGTGTTTTATGATAAAGAAATGGCATCTGCAACCTGCACCTTACACAAGGATGAATCACTGAACTTTTGTTTTTAAAAGGAAGTTAAAGAGCTTGAAAGAAATTCTTTAAGAGTAGTAAATCCATTTACAAAGAAAACCAAATAATGAACAATTGATCATATTACATCCAGTAACCTTGTGCTTAGTAACCAGTTAGTCACAGTATCCGGAGGAGCCTACCTAGCACTTGGTTTTCTGAGGCCTAAATAATAGACAAATAGGCTCTTGGAGAAAAGAAGGCTTGTCAGGTGGTTTTGTTCTGTTTTGTTTTAACAAAGGCAGTGATGCACTAAGGACTCCCTAGTTGAATTCCCCAAGCTAGGCAAATTGTTTAAGTGTTTGTTACGGTAAAGCTACTTTAAGTATTAAAGCAGATTTTCTGAAACAATGGTATTTAAATAAAAAACATAATGTAAAGAGGATCGTGGTTTGGTGGTAGAAAACAAGAGCTTTTCCTTAATCTAGCTATTGAGTGAGAATTCCCAGATTGACAGGCAATTTTGAATTTTTACCAGATATCAATGGCATGTCGAAAAGATGCTGCTGGTGGATTGTGGGTAAAATGAAGCTGCAGCTATATATATAGAATGATAGTTAAATCTTCTAAGATTCAATCTGCAAAGACAACTCTCTCCTGAATGGATTATTCGTTTTATTTATTTATTTTTTTTAGTTTCTCCTCCTCCTTCACACACTGTCTCTTTTAAAAATTTCTTGAACTGAACTGGCAACCCAGTCAGAATAAAATCCCGCATCTCAACATGAGAGCTAGAAAAACCTAACCTCAATCGAGACTCTGCCACTCAGCTCCCTTTCCTTCACCTGTACGAATGACAGTGACAATGGTTCTGGACAACATTGTTCTTAGAATTAAAGATGATAATACATGGAAAATGGGCAACAAAGTGCTCAGAACAGCTTAAATCCCCTTCACAAATGTGATTCCTTTTCCCTTTCACTTTCCATGCCCCCATTGAGACTCTTTGGAAGGACCCTAGGCAAATCTCCCTCTAAACTGTTCCTTTCCCATTTCCCTGCTTGCTTCACTTATCCTACTGTTGAAACCCACCTGACCTGCCCAGGCTACCTCTGCTGCCTCTTTGTTTGCCTTGTGTGTGGGGAGACTAGGAGTAAGAGAGCAGAACAGGAGGAAGAAGGAGACAGCCTGAAGCTGACAGAAATGGCAGGAATGAATACCCTTCCCCACTCTAGTGTGACTTGGTAGAGAACAGGGCCTGCCACGAGCCTCACTCACTAGTGAGAGAAATTACTTTGCCCCATAAGCAGGAAATAGGCTACCCTTGTGTCTTCATTGTCTGCCTCATGGAAGAGGGTATGAGAGGTCACGGGCACTCTTTTCTGCCACCATGTAAATCATGCACCTGGGTTGAAGCCCAAGGCCTGCCTTCTAGAGGCAGTTCTGGTCTAACCAGGCAGGTTTGACTCATACATTAGGCACAGTGCCTATGGCTCAAAATACAGGGACCCACAAAATTGTTTTAATTGCTTTTAAAATTAAAAAAAAAGAACACTAAGGTCAAAAATAACATTTTAATATATACTATTAATATAGTACTATTACTATTAATCCTTATATTAACACTGTCAAAAATATAATTTTTGATTTTGTTTTTTGTTTGGAGAAAGAAACCTTTAAAGACAAAAGTACCTGGGATCCATGAAAGTCACATTTTTCTTTCTGTCACTGACCTGGCAGAAGTGAGTCTGCCACCCCCATGTTGACAGAGTCTGCTCAGTAGTGGCCCCAGTCCCCCGTGTGGGAAGGGAGATTAAGAGACATCACCTTGACTTTAGTTCAAGGTATAATTTCCAGTTGATTCTAGCTAGTCATTGAGTGTTTGCCCATTAAGAAAGCTGATGTTATTTGTTTGGCTTTTCTTTTTTGTCTTAATTTTCCTTTTAATTTTGTCTGTCAATTTCTTGCAGCTGTTTTGTATAAGTTAAAGTTGGTACTATGTAGAGATGTCTTAGGTCCCCATAATCTTCAAAAGATTTTCACAGTTGATCCTGACTTATTTTACCATGATATTTTTTCCTTCCTTACATTTCCCTTCAGATTTATTTGGCACTACTTTATTTTTATTAGCAAACAAAGACTTTTTTGGAATCTAAAAATTTTAGAATCAACCTAGAGTTATATGAATAGAAGGGCTTGGTTTCCAAAAGGAAATTTAGTTGCAACAAATACTTCCCATACTGCTGCTTCTCATAGTACTTTTTGGCTCTATGTCACAGAAATCCATTGAGGGACTTTGTGCCACAATTCTAATGCATTCCACCATAATTTATTGAATGCTTACTAAGTTTAATTACCTATGCCTGACCCTGGGGATCATATGACACAGACCCAGCCCTTCAGAATGGAGCAACACTGTATTTGATGACTATTTGGGGTTGAATTGTGTCACTGCCAAATTCTAATGTAGAAGTCTTAACCATAAGTATGTTTGAATGTGACCTTACTTGGACATAGGATCATTACACATGTCATTAGTTAAGATGAGGTCACTCAGGTGGACTCTAAACCAATATGACTGGTGTCCTTATAAATAAAGGAATTTGGACTCAGAGCCAAGCACTCAGGGAAAATACTATGTGAAGAAAAAGGCAAAGATCAGGGTTATGCTTCTACAACCCAAGTGACACCAATGGTGACCAGCAAACCACCAGAAGCTGGGCAAGAGCAGGGAACAGATTTTCTCTCACAGCCCTCGGAAAGAACCAACCTTGCCAATACCTTGATCTCAGATCTCTAGTTTCCAGAACTGTGAGACAACAAATTTCTGCTGTTTGAGACACTAAATATGTGGTATATTATTATGGAAGCCCTAGGAAACTAATACAGAACTAACTAGACCCTTCACATAAAACAATAGAATCAAGTAATCATTACTTAGCAAACATTAAACATTAAAAGGCATTTGTTGTACAGAAAGAAACGCATAAAAAGACATGAAGGCACAAAAGCCTAGTAAGTATTTCCATTCTGAAAATGAGCATTATTTAAAACTTACCAGGAAAAGCTCCAATTTTGGTTTTCCTGATGAGAGGGAAGTTGGATTTTTCCATTAGCACCTTAGGCTACCTTCCTCTCCGGACTGGGTGGTGACCATGTAGCTGTCAGCCCTCTTCACACCACTTGGCTGTGGTCAGGGTTGGCCCACAATGTTTGATTTGGTGTGGCCCTTTCAACAGACTCACTTACTGGCAGATACCCTGCCACCACAGAGAGGATTTTTTGACCAGGTTGTGGCAATTTGCAATAAAAGGATAAACATAAATGGAACTCCCTGTACTTTTTCATTATAGAAATAGTCAATATTTAGTACTTAAATGATACAGTGTACTTTTCTCTGAATTGCTCTGTGGGAAGCATTTTTAAATATGAGTATCTGGTCCCCAAATAGATAGAACATAATGGCTTTAGATCAACCATGAAACTGAAAGACAACTTTGTAGAGCCTTATACAGAGTCACATCCCCACATCCCAATATATAAATAACAATAGTGTCTACCTTGAAAAGTTTCTGAGAGCAAATCTATCTTAACAAGATTTTTTCAAACCACCCATGTAGATGTCTATCCCACATGGGTATCCACCATAATGAAGGCGGGGGGCGGGTGGGGGTGGGAAGTAGAATAATTAATAAAGAGGAAGCTCTGGTTATAAATAAAACCTAGATGTAGGACCAATAGCCTGAAAAGTCCTGTAGGGCAAAAAGCCATTTCTAGACTAACCGAGAAGACAAGTTAAGGTTCGAGAACCTTTGTTGTTTAAGGAAAGAACCGACCAAGGGCCAGATCATTAGATTTCATTCATTTATGCATTTTTTCACTCACTCCCTCATTCAGTACTACCAAATACATATAAATGTGCTGAGTAAAATGTACATGGACCTTGTCTTCATGTAGTTCTCACAGGACATAGGAGAAAAGGCCACATACAATTAAGTCAGTACTGTACATTGTGGGGAAGTAGAGGTTGTCACAGCAGCTCACATTATCTTAATTATGGGAATTCTTCTAGACCTTCAGGAATCAATTCTGTCTTTACCACTCTTGTTCCTGCCATATCAGAGTCAATGGGAAATATAGTCATCTAATAAAAGTTCCTAAATACTTGACTTACAATAAAGTATTTTCTAAACTAAAACATATTCAACATAAGCAAATCTTTCCTTGGTGATTCAGAAGGCCAAGACTAGGAGAATACTGTTTAACAGCGTGTTCAATGCATTTGCTACTTGTTTCTCAATGGAACTTAGTGATTCAATGAAAAAGAAAGTGACATTCTTTGGTTAAAGTGCCCAGAAAAATGTATTTAATGTGTATTTTCCCTTACATTTTTTTATGCATGATTCGTCCCCACTAGCTGATCCATCAATAAGTCTTAAGGATTCTCCCTACAAAGCATATTCCAGATCCCAAACATTTTTCCATCTACACTGCAGCCATTTGACCCTGGATTACTGTGATAGTTTCATAATGGGTCAACCTGCTTTCACTATTATCACCCCCCTACTGCTACCAATGCACTATTATATGAGCTTTTAAAAGCATAAATTATACCATATCAGTCTTTGCTTATAATATTTGCACAGCTTCTCATCAGATAAGAATCTCTTACTGGGGCATGTAAAGCCCTACACGTTTTCGTCTCCGCCTGCCTCTCCGACCTCCTGTCATAGAAGCTTCTCCCTTATCACACTGTCATTTTGTTTCTCCAAAACATACATTACTACCTTAGGGTTTCTCCACTAGCTGGTATTTCTTGTCTCAATTCTCAAATGGGTTACTCTTGTCATTTAGGCCTCACTCTAGATGGTACCTCTTCATAGAAATTTACCTGATTCCTCTATCCCAAATAACCACCCAGTTATTGTCCCATCACCATCTTCTACTGCTTTGCATAGCACTTAAAACCCTCTTCTATCTTTCTTACCTTTTTTCTGCCCTTTTCCATTAGACTGTAAGTTCCATGATAATAGAGACCTCGTCTACCTTGATCAATGATGGGTCTCCAACACCTTGCACATTTGAGATCCTCAATTGCCATTTGCTGAATGACCAAGTGTGTTCCTGATTTACTACTTGCTAATGGTATTATGTCAGTTCCTTTCAGTTTGCAAGGGACATAAGTTATGCTTAAGTTACTGTATTTATTGATAGAATTAAGGGAGAATAGGACATAGTCTTAGGAGCTGCACAGCCAGACCATGGGGACTAAAGAGTTATTCAGAAGTCACACCCCCAGCAACCTCATTACCTGCGCTCTCCATTAGAAGGCATCTGTTGCTCCCTCCTCCAGAGTATGAAGACTTATCCATCCTCATAGATCTTGTGCCTCCTGATGATTCTCTCCTGATGATTCCCTTTGTGAGAGTCCTCCATTTCAGCTCCCCAGTGAGGATATGATTAGGACCCTCCCTGCTGGTGGTGGAGCTGCTGACTCAGGAGGTATTCACAGGCCACCAGCTTACCTCACCCAGGTTTGAAGTTGGTGCTCATCCTCCATGAAAACAGCTGGGGCCAGGAAGACAGGGATTATACAGGAAGAGATCTCCCAAAGAGAGTTGACGGCAGTACCACCAGTCTGAGCCTTCTGAAAAGAGAAAAAGTTCTCATTCTGGTCTGCAGAATATATTGCAAGTTCTAAGATATATAAACATAAAAATGAATAATGAGGCCAGGTGTTGGCTAAGCACCAAAGGGCAAATGTATTTTGAGGACTAATCTCAACCTGATAATTTCCCAAATATCTATAATCAAAATTTGTGTGTCTGGCCTACACTCATTTTTAAATAAAGTAAGTTGTTCGTAAAATACTTACCTATCAGTTATAAATTGCCCACATGTACAAATATGGTTGGCTACAAACTTGAAGAAGGTGAATATAGAACTGCTTGTAATAGCAATAGTGTTAATTTTCAAGTGTTTTCAGAGAATAGTGCATTTGTTTTTAGAGATTTATTTCAATGTTACTTCAGTAGAGGGTAGTTTGGCTCATTATTTCTCAATAAGTTTGCATATGTAAGCAAAATTATATCTATAAGGATATTCATTGCATAATAGTTTATAGAAGCAAAAGTCTAGAAATAATCTAAATTCTTATGAGACGAATTATATAAATTACAGTATAGCCTTAAAACAGAATGTTCTGTAGCTATTAAAAATAAAGTCAATCTATATATATTAATATTTTTTAAAAACCCTCAAATAAGTGAAAAAATAGGTATAGAAATACAAATGCCGTACATCATTTTTGTGATAAAAAATGTGGCCTCCAAAGAGAGAACACAGCTGTCTGAGGTGGGAGAGAGACTTACTTTTCAATCCATAAGCTTTTTTACTATTTTGAACTGTTAAAAACCCCATTCATCTTTTGCTTTAAAAAGTAGGAAAAACCCCAGAAACTCATTTTCCTACTAAAACAAAAAATGTATGAATGCCAGTTCTTACATTATCAGTTGAGAAGCGATAGAAAGAAATCTAATCAGTATCTCTTACACTGAGAAACTAAGCCTGTCAGTACCTATAAAAATTTACTCAGTCTATGCCATTTTTCCTTATTTATGTAATAATTTAACAGGAAAGACTTAGAAATAGAAAATCCCTAAAATTACAGTATAAAGATTAAAAGCATTTGCAATATAAGAAAGTACTTAATACCAAAAATGGATGTTTCCCTGAGGAAGAACCAGTTAGACACGGACTCTTACTATGTCATAGGGCCCTCCTGGGCATTTAGTATGACATACAAATTATATACTTCTACAATTAATTAAAGAATGCTATGCAACTCTTTTCTACTTTGGCTATTATGAGAAAGTAGAGATAGAATGCTCTACTTACACAACCTTCATCATCTTTTCTCTTTTGCTTTTAATACTTGTATTATCTTGGTGTTACAGAATGAATTACAATAGAACGTTAAAGATATATTCAAATTCCTAATCAGAATAGCATTGTAAATTCACAATTTTAAATATTCCAAGTGTTACAAATATATAACAATGATAGTTTTAAAAAGGAGAAAAATATAAAAAATAAGATAGATATTTTTAGGGGCTAGAAGAGGAATATAAATTATATGGTGAAAAGATAGGTTGAAGTTGAGAAACACAAAAAGACACATTCTGTGTGATTCCACTTAGATGATGTGTTTTGAACAGTCAAAATCAGAGACAGAAAGCAGCTCAGTGGTTGCCAGAGGCTGGTAGGGAGGGGAGAAATGGGGAGTTGTTATTTAATGGGTACAGAGTTTCAGTTTTGTTTGTTAATTTATCTTATTTTTACTTAATGCACACACACCCAAAATGATTGTCATTTGTTAAAGTCAGTATTCGGTTTAATTTTACCCATTTTTGTGTTTCCCATTGTTCTCTGCATCTCAGTTTCCCCCTTTGTGATTCAATAAGTGCACTAATGAATGTCCTGCTGTGTGCTCTAAGATGGGGGAAAAAAGACAAGTAGGTCTCAGCTCTGTGCTTGTAAGCTGTGTACCCTATCTTGGTCTTCATGTTTTCCTTCCAGTGGGATCCAGGCCATGGAGCCAAAAATGGCAGCCAAAACAAAGGAAGTAAAAGAGGATACTGGAGAGAAACGATGATGTTTATTTATTTATTTGCAAGACAAGAGAGCTTTCTCTTTCCCTCCATGGAACATAATAGCTCTTTGTAAAATTATCACTTACTAGTCTTGGTTCATATGTTGCTTTATACTAATAATTAACATTAAATATATGTGTCTTATCTCTTCAATCAAACTGTATACCCTTTAAGAGATAGCATTTTGTTAATTTTAGATCTCCTGCACTTAAAGTAGTGTTGGAGCATAGTGAATATAATTATGTTTATTGAATAAATAAATGTTACAAATGAAAACAAATTTTTCTCTATAAAATGAAATTAAGACATCTGCCCAAAGAATTTAGCAGCAGAAGCAGAATAAGAAATCGAAGCCCTTGCCCTCCCCTCAACCCAAAGAGTCAGCACCACACCCTCTAAATACATGACAGACATACTCAGATGCCTTCCTGGCATGCCCATATTATACCAGCCTGATCTGGCACGAGATGCTGTCTGTGATCTCTGCTGGTTATAAAATAATAACAATGATCTGATGGCTTTAATGCCTACCAACCATGATCATGATCCTTAGGTGGACTCCTTCTATACTATATATTGTAATATGTAAAGGAAATATCTCACCCCTTCTACAGCTCTCTTTTTCCTTGAAATAGTCCCAAATATTGACTCTCCAACTTGCCATTATATGAGTATTGGTTTATTTATTTCATATTACAGGGCACTCTCTTTTAGTTTCTTTGTTACTAATTCAGTAATTACCTGTATGCACTACCTTCCTGGAGCCTAAAGGTGAGAGGCAATAATTGTCCTCTTTAGTACACACCTTCTCTATTTCATAAACCTTTCTAATCTAGTATAAGGATCTTTGAAGAACATTAAAACTCAGCTGGTAACTACTCTTTAAGTTATGAATAATATCAAAATTGCCCAGTTAATTTTTCTGGGTAGCGTAGACTTTTTTTTTTTTTTTTTAATTATTGTTAGAAAGGACCTATAGGTTCATTGATCAGGACATATTTTTCCCCTTTCAACCTTATCTTTTAAATTATGAAGTCTTGCCTTGCATTTATTGCCTGATAGACTAGAAAGACTGGAGAAAATTGGCAGCAAGAACAGCTGAATGGAGTTGTTAATTATGATTGACAAAGAGCTGCACTGTGTGCGAGAGAAACAAGGAGACCTTTGTGTTGGTGGGAAGCATGTGACCAGCTGCCTCAGTTCAGCCAGAGCAGTTCCATTTGTTAGTCTACTTTTCTGGATTTTCTTCAAAATTCTTATTGAACCTGGTTTTTTCCACACCCCTTCCCACTTTCCCTCAGTCATCGTAAGGGATAAGAAAAAGGGAGACTCCTCCGAACAGCTGTATGGCTTCTTTCATCCTCCAGCCATTCCCCCACTGTTTTCTAAAACAGTCTCCAAATATTTTTGATCATGGATTTAATCAGTAAAATATATGGTGTTATTTATAAATTGTATTTATGTACTACTTATGTTGATATTTTGTGCTAACATATTAAGTACTTTATAAAACACACAAAAACAGAAGTTAAACAGGTGATGTGAAAAAAAAAAAATTCTTAACAGTTTTCCCCTGTAACCTAATGCATCCTAGGGTGTTTGTACCCTATTCTGGAGGCTCCTGACTAAAAGATGGTTATGAGTTGACCAAAGAAAAGTATAGTCCAATCTAAGAAGCTGCACTCTCTTTTTGACATCATTTGGGGATGTGACAACTTAAGCAATTACCCATGCTCAGAAGACCATGCAAAAAACACAGGCAAATGCCCAACTGAAAGTTCTGAAGACCTAAAATCTAGTCCTAGCCCTATCATTAACCAGCTCTGTGGCTCAGAAAATCGTCTAAACTTTCTGAGTTTAATGTCATTGGTAAAAATAATAACTTTCCTGCCCATTTCTCTTAATTGATATAAATATCAAACAAGGTAATAGATTTAAAATTTTATGCCCATTTCCCCTAATTATTATAAATATCAAACTAGGCGAAAGATTTGCAATCATTTTGTGACAACATGGAAGAGAAATATGGGCAATATGATCTTTTTGAAGACCATGGTAGATAGGGTTATCCCCCACACCATTGTTTAGTTCATCAAGGAAATTAATACAACATAGTCTCACCTCCCCTTTGCCCTTCCCAACCCTATAAATGATCATTAGTGAAAATTTAAACCTATGTTAGACTTTAATGACTAATTTTCCATTTCTTCCTTTCAAGATTTTAGGAAGATAAAAGGCAAGAAGAAGAAAAAAGGTTTTAGAGGTGAAGAAAACTCTTAGGTCATATCAGCTAAGAATATTTTTTTGGATGAAGATTCTGAAGCTCAGAGAGCTAAATGATTTTCCCAGAATCACACAGCTGGGAAAGGAGCCACATTAGGACCTGTACTCTTGTTTTGGAATCTCGTACTTTCCTGTAATGCTGCTACGATTACTTTCCTTCTTTCAATGCTGCCATTCAGGGCTCATTTGCACAATCATAGTTCTCTAGTAAATCATTTATTCCTTATCACCTGTATGTTTCTATCAAGAGCAAATAATGTCCTGATGAAATCCAGTCTATGTCTATTCTGCATCACAAAAGATTCTCTCCCTTTCTCATACTTATAATTCTTACAAGTTGACACAACCCCCAATCCAAATGTCTTGTTCTTTTCTACTTTTGTTTCATTCCTACTCTGATTTCTTTGCTAGCTATCAGTGATATTTTTCTTATCAGGAAAGGACTGTAGATTGGATGGCCAGAGGTGGCCACTTAAATTGTCATAGAAGGTGTATGTCCTTTTCAAAGCCCTGACAGACATTACACAAGACACTCAAGGTAAAATGATCTTCTCACAGAGAGTGAAAAGAAGAAGATAAAAATAATGTTCTCACAGAAGTCTCACAGCAGAAGTAGGTGTGAATATTTGGAGAGGAGAATTTAGAAAAGGGTGATAGAGATGATAGGAACAGGGGCTGGTTAAGTGATGTGTGTCTTTCCAGAGGCTGTGTCCTCTCTAGGGTTTGTTTTTTCTAATCAAGAGGGGCTTCTTCTTTCTTATTCTAGTCTTTTCTTCCTTAGGCTGCAGTCAATCACTTCCCATATCCCAACCTACTGACCCCAAACAATCTCTGATTTAATGTGAAATCGTACTCATGTTACATTGTCAATGGGTCTTATTTTCCCCTATCTAGATTGTTTCTAGGCATTTAATGGAAAAAATATTTTCCATAAGTAAGGTATATTAAATCTCAGTGTACATGTTTCAAAAGGGATAAAAGACAAATTAGTAAATTCATTTAATAAAATGTCTTTAAGTGAAGACTTGACCCAAGATGAAGCAGCCAGAGACCAAAGCAAAGAGCTGGCAAGGTTGTGTGTGTGTGTGTGTGTGTGTGTGTGTGTGTGTGTGTGTGAGTGATTTCCATTCATCCTTGACTTTGTTCTTATAAAAAATCCCCTTGGTGTATAATAAGACCAGAGCACTAATTACCAGATCACTAGTGCAACTTTTCAGAACAAAGAAAAATTTATACATACTCCGTTACCAATTTGTCTTTTAGGAATTCATGGCCATTTAAGTATTCATGTCACCCTGGTCTGTGCATGGAATAAAGCCCAGCATTTTCTAGTTGTTTTTTTTTTCCCCCTGAGTGTTATATTGTATGTTTGAAACCAAAGTATGAGCAAGTCTCCTAGCACAGAGCAGGTGTTCCATAAATGATTACTACATTTAACTGGTGTTCAAAACCAGAATAACCACAATCAAAATGCTGAAATGTTTTTGTCTAAATGTTAATGCTAAACACAATGCGAGCTCGAATTTTCAAAAAAAGAAATTAGAAAATTATGAGTTAGAGGAGGAGAGATGGGATGGCAGAGAGATACTTGAGACCTAGTCCAAAACATTTCAAAAAGAGAAACAGATGAAAGGCCAGTGTTCCCTGGGATGTGTCATAAGACTCCTATGACCAGAGGTTTATTAAATAATCACTGAGAGAAGGTAAACCCTAAGCACAGAAGATGGAGAAGAAAGAGAAGTGAGCAAGGAAGTACCTGTAGAGCCTGGAATTGCCCACCCATCATCTCTTCTTCCTTCACTCCCATGCCAGACCCCATATATTGGTGGACATTGCAGTAGAAGTACAGACTCAACTCTTTCCAGGTCCATCCCACCGGAGTTCACTGGGTGAGAAGGACAGAGAAGGAATTACTCTTTGCTTCTCACCTTTCACTCCTCCACTCCTTTCAGAAATTTAAAATATTTAATGGCAAAGAAACAATCTTTCCCATTACTAAATTCTTAGACTACAATATGGCCCAAACACTTTCACTGGTCTTTTCAAAGAAGTTTTTTGCTCTGAAGCAACACATGTCCTTAAGTGCACGTGTATGTGCATGCGTGCGTGTGTGCATGTGCGTGTGTGTGTGTGTGTGTGTGTGTGTGTGTGTGTGTGTGTTAGAGGAGAGGTGATCAGCTCTAACCTTAGGCCAGATTCATCATACTAATAAAAATTCTTAACTTCTGAGGGTAACTAGGCTCACACTGGAACATTTTTCTTAGTACAAATTTGGTGAATTTTTTAAGACCATAAATGTATTTGGACACAAAGTAAAACAATCAATCAACAAACAGCAGCAAAAACTTACTCTGAAGTTTGAAACTTACCTTCAAGCCTACTTACATTTATAAAAAGATTTCACAATACAATCAATGTTTAAAAATTGATACATATGTATTTTACAAGAGACCTACCAGGTACCTTATGCCTGTCTTGATTTCTGTTATTTCACCATCTCAAGATCTTTACTCATTCCTTTAAAGATCCTTGGGAGCCTGACTGAGCTAATTTGATAGCTCAATCAACAGAGCTTACAGGTAAGATCCCAAAGGCTTATGTGATTGTGAAACTTTCATAAATATCTTCTAGATATTCAGTTGCCTCAAGTTCATTTACAGCATCGGAAGAGTTGGATAATAGAAAAGATAAAAGGTCTAGAGCTGCTCTGGTCAACACAATAGCCACAGGTGGCCATGAGCACTTAAAATGCAGACAGTGGGACTAAGGAAATATAAAGTATGTTTAGAACAATGTGCATACATAAACATTCTTTTCAACTTTAATTTTATGAACTCTTAAGTACAGATCAAGGGTTTGTGGTGAGAATTTAGTATCTGAATTAAGATGTGTTGTAAGTATAAAATACACCCCAGATTCTTTACACTTCATATGAAAAAACAACCTCATGAATATGTATTAGTATTGATTAAATGTGGGAATGATATTATGGATCTATTGGGATAAATAAAGTATATTGTTAAAATTAATTATAATTCTTTCTCTTTACTTTTTAAAATGTAACCACTAGAAAATGTAAGATTACATATTATGCCTGACATTGTATTTTCATTTGATAGTGCTGGTCCAAAGGGCAGTTTTGACTTAAATCAGACTATTGTAGTTCACCCACCTGCCTAATCATACCTTTGGCAGTAAACCTTAATACGTCTTTGTCAAGCCTGCTTTTGGTTTTCAAATAGAATTACTGAAATCTTCAAAAGGAAATTTTTTTCCTTTGAGGAGGTTGGGAAGGAAGAGAAGCCAAAGAGACCAAAGGCTATCACCAATGAGCTCCCTCCATAAACAAGCAAACACAACTGCTTCTTACTGCAGTTTCAAAAATTTGTAAGTTTTAATTCTTGAAAGTTTTAAAATTATATTCTATATGTGTGTGTGTGTATGTGTGTGTGTCTGTGTGTGTGTGTGTGTGTGTAGTCATTGATAGAATCACAGAGAGATTTAAAAATGTGAAAATTACAGAAAAATGGAAAGGAAACTGAATTCTGAACAGTTTTCCATGATAACATATAGGAAAAATTGGAAATGGGAGAGGGATGCTTTGAGAATAAATTTTCATGGTATTGTCAATGGAACTTTGGGCTTATAGGCATGGGAGTAAGAGAGTGAGAGTCAGAGAGGGAACACCACTCATAACATTTCCACATCAGAGATTTGTCTTTGGATAGTTTCACTTTTTTCTTTTCAGAAGGCTAAGCAAAAATCCAGGATTAGTGGCTTCTGTGTCTTAAAAATTACACTCTTGACATCTCTAGTACTAGCCCTGTCAATCACGACTGGATGTAGTATACATGACTTTTTGCACCTTGGATGCTCTGGGATTCACCGTTTTTCACTGTTTTCCAAACTCATTCATCTACAATGCTTAATCTAATTGATAGCTTCATTACCCACCCTAAGATGATGTAGAAACCTGAGTCAAGTTCAACATATCCTTCTTCCTTATCTTCCCAACACCCAATCAATCATTCGATCAATCAGTCAGTCACCATGTCCAGAATCTCTCAATTTTACCCTCACTCTCCATCCCCATTCATCATCTCTATACTGGACCTAAAAGCCTCATAATTCATCTCCCAGTCTTCAGTATTACCCTCTTTGAGTTCATACTTCAAAACCATTCAAAAACTGTCTATCTAAAATTTACTCTGATCACATCATCACCATTTGAATACATTCAAGTTCTTCTGCCTGGCTCACAAGGCCCTTAGCACCTGGCACCTACCCACCAACCTCTACAACTTCATTACTTGCTACTTCTTAACTCACATTCCAACTGGAACACTTTTCCCATTTCTCTAATATCACCTGTCCTTCAAGACCCAATTTAATTTAATCTCTCACAGGAAGTCTTCCCTGAACCTCCAGGCCAAGCTATGGGCACTGTACTCTGTATTCCCAAAGGACTAGGGCAAATTTCTAGTTCAGTACTTAATATGTTATATTGAAATTATTTCAATTATCTGGTTAATGTGTTTCTTCTGCTACACTATAAGACCCACTAAATTAGGGTCCAGAACTTACTCATCTTTGTAATCTCACTGCTAATATCAGCTGACTTTTGGTAAATATTCGTTGGAATGAATTTAACAAGATAAAGTGTCTAAAAGGATTAGGAATAGAGACCTGTATACCACAGCTTAGACTTTTGGTGGTCTGACTGACACCCAGGGGATTGAAATAGCAAAAAAAGAAATATTGCAAGAAAGCTGGAACCCAATGTTGTGGGTCCCTGCTCCACACTGTGATCCAGGGCCCAGTGCTGAGAAGAGCTGTTCCCACAAAACTGGCTATGGAGAACAGCAGCGATTCATCCCACCCCAGTGAGACAGAGGTCCGCTGTAAATAGACATCCTCTTAAAGGGCCTGCACAGAGACTCACTCCCTCACAGGCGCTCACCCTGAACTCCAACAAAGGGACAACAGCTTGATAGGCACCAGAGACACATGGGGGGAGAAACTGATTTGTATGGTTTCAGGACAAGGACTGACATTGTCCCTAGGCTGAGCCCTCCCCCAGACAGGCCCAAAATCTGAATCTACATTAACTAGTATAATATACTGCTGGCTCCACCCTGGTGACTCTCCAAGACCCTGTTTCGTCCAATAAGCACTCTGACCCTGGCTCTTTTAGCTCTGTGCCTCATTGGCAGCCTTGGTCTATACTGTAATCTTTACTAAAAATGCTCCAAGTCTTCAGGCACCAGACTGGTGGCAGCTAGCCTCAGTGTACCTTGTGTCACTTTCTCTGTGGCCCCAGGCCTAGCATCAGTGGCAAGCCAGCCTTGGGTCACAGTGCGGCTTCTCCCACATGCCTCTGGGCCCAGCATAGGCAGCTGCCAACTGCAGATTGCTTTGTAGCTTTTAACAGGTGGTCCAGTCTAGGCACAGGCAGTGGCTGACTTGGCCTATATGAGAGCCCCTCCCAAGAGGCCTTCAAACCAACACATCCAGTGCTCAGCCTCAGACCATAACAGAGCACCATCTAATTAGCTCCACAAACAGCACACCCAAAGGATATAAAATTACTATCCATAAATGTGTTGCATTTTTATACACCAATAACAAACTACCAGAAAGAGAAATTAAGAAAACAATCTCATTTATAATTGCATCTAAAAATAAATATCTAGGAATAAATTTAACCAAGGAGGTGAAAGACCTGTACTTAAAATTTATGTCAGTGAAGAAAGAAATGGAAGAAGATCTAAATAAAGGGATACATATACTGTGCTCAATGTCCCAAATGAAAAAGGAGAAAACTCCAGGAAAAGAACTAAATGAAATAGAGGCAAGCAATCTATCAGATACAGAGTTCAAAGCAACGGTTATAAGATGCATGACAAACTCAGGGGAAGAATAGATGAGCTCAGTGAGAACCTCAACAAAGAAGTAGTAAACATAAAAAAAGACACAGCAATCTGAGAAAGAAGAACAAAGTTGGAGCTATTACACTACCTGATATCAAACTATACTACAAAGCTATTGTGACCAAAACATCATAGTACTGGCATAAAAACAGACACATAGATCAATGGGCACAGAATGAAGAAACCAGAAATAAACCCACACTATATGTTCAATTAATATGACAAAGAAGGCTAGAATATACAATGTGGTAAAGACAGTCTATTTGATAAGTGGTGCTGAGAAAACTGAACAGACACACAAAAAATGAAATGAGGTCACCTTTTTATACCATATATAAGAATAAACTAAAAATAAATTAAAAACTTGAATATAATACCCCAAAGCATAAAACTCTTAGAAGAAAACATAGCTAGTAAACTCCTGACATTACATTTAGTAATATTACTAAAATATTACTATTTAAAATTTAGAAATATTTTAGTGATATTACTAAAAATATTTTAGTAATATTTTTTTCTGATATGTATCCTTGGACAAAGGAAACAAAAGAAAAAATCAAACTAAAATGTTTTCACACAGCAAAGGAAACCATCAACAAAATGAAAAGACAACCTACCAAATCCAAGAAGACATTTGCTTTCATACAACTGATAAAGGATAATATCCAAAATTCATAAAGAATTTATACAACTCAACCCAAAAAAAACCCCACAAACAATCCAATTTAAAAAATAGGCAGAGAACCTGACTGAATAGGCATGTCTCCAAAGAGGACATACAGATGGCTAATAGACATATGAAAATATACTCATTATCACTAATCATCAGAGAAATGCAAATTACAAGCACAATGAGATACCACCTCACACCTGTCAGAAAGGTTATCATTAATAAATCAACAAACAAGTGTTAGTGAGGATGTGGAGACAAGGAAATCCTTATGCACTGTAGTGGAATTACAAATTAGTGCAGCCACTGTGGAACAAACTTTGGAGGTTCCCCAAAAGATTAAAAATAGAACTACCTTATAATCCAGCAATTTCACTTCTGGGTGCTTATTTGAAGAAAAGATGGACACTAATTCAAAAAGATATATGCACCCTATGTTCACCACAGCACCATTTACAATAGCCAAGATATGGAAGCAACCTAAGTGTCCATCAATAGTGATTGAATAAAGAAGCTGTGGTACATATATGCAATGGATACTTCAGCCATAAAAAATGAAATCTTACCATTTGCAATGACATGGATCATCTAAAAGGTACTATATGCTAAGTGAAACAAGTCAGACAAAGAAAGACAAATGCCATACAATTTCCTTTACATGTGGAATCTAAAGAAAAAACATACGAACAAACAAAACAAAAAGACTCATAGACACAGAGAACAAACTGATGGTTGCCAGATGGGAGTGAGGTTGAGAGGCTGGGTGGAAAAGGTGAAGAAATTAAGTACACACTGGTAGTTTCAAAGCAGTCACAGGGATGTGAAGTACAGCATGGGGAATATAGTCAATAATATGGTAATAACTATGTATAACTAGACTAATGAGAATAACTTTATAAATTATATAAATATCTAACTGCTAAGCTATACACTTGAAACTAATATAAATTAATATTCACTGCCACCTGTAATTAAAACTATATAATTAAAAAATAAAAAATAAAAACTGTGGGTTTAAGGAATGTAATTTTCTAATGTCCAAACAAATCTGATTCTGGTCAAGATTAAACCAAGATATGGTGGATTTAAGGGCCAGCTCTTAAGAAATCAACACATCACCTTTCAATATGAAGATCAGACAGAGCGGAAAGCAATATCCAATGACATTAATGACCATTTTAAGAAAGTTTTCTGATGACATTCTCAACTGACCGAATACTTAGTGGCCCTAGTGTGATTATTGTCCATTTTCTATCTAGGAAGATCACCTGGACCTGGAAGATTGAATCGGCAGTCTTAATTTCTAGCTCAGACCAAAAGTTTTGCCTAGATCAGTGGCTAATGGCAAAGTTAGGTTCAGTTACACATACTAGGTAGCGTGTGTTTGAAGTGTCTAGGGATTGTGACTAACATTTTATCTAATCACTTTATTGAGATACCACTTTAAATTTTACCTAAGAGACTGAAACTCAACAAGTCCCCATAATGAAGAACTTCTGTCCAGAGACAGCTAGTAGAGAGGGGAGTTGCCTCTTACAGCCTCTTCTCCCATGTTTGCATTTGGCTTTATTACAGAGGCAAACCAATCACCCTAAGAAGAGCTGATCTTGTGGCTTGAGATTTTCCAAGCCAGATGTGCAGATGAATGTTGAGTAATAATGAGAAAGCATATTTGAAAAGCTTTCAAGTCCACTTGAACTTGCGTAAGCTTCACATGCACTCTGTGAGCCCAAGGTTTACGAAAGCATCTGTGTTCTTGGACTGTGGTGCCTTACGGTCTGTAGACATGCAGGTATTTCTACACCAAAACACTGAGACAACTATAGCCCTGGAAAATGAGCACAGCAGTCTCTCCCTCCTTTTCCCACACTTGTGGCCCTAGGAAAGTATAGCATTAGCTGGGACAGCAGGAAGAGGTAGGCAGAGTAGCAGTGACACGGGAAAGAGCAATGAGGTCAAGACTAATAGCAGAGTAGTAGAAGGGAGGTGATGATCTGAGAAAAGAGGCAAGTCTGACAACCCTGCATTATGTTGTCAAATGCTAAACCAAGTGAGTCTTATTCCCTTTTAGACTGTGGGAAAGGGCGATTATGACTGAGCCTGGTTTCCCACATCATTCTCTAGTGATCATACCTCTCCAAATGGTAAGCAGATGAGATTCTATCGGATGCAACACAGGCAGTTGAGCTCAGGGCATGACGAAGGTGAAATGATAAACATCTCCCTTGTATAACTGCCTACATTTAGAAATGAACTTTTCCTTGAGATATCCTTTTTATACCACACCATGCATTATGAAAGCGTCTCTAATTTTTTGTGTTATCAAATATTTGTTCTTGTACGTGACATCCCAAGTGTGAATGGCAGAAGTGCACACTTGTGTGCCAAATGCCTAATGCATAAAGGGACCGGCTGTTGGTGCTGGCCAGCTGCTGACCTAGACTGGTTCTGCACAGGAAATAAACACCTTGTAGAGAACACAATGTGGCTTCTGCTGAGCCGCAAGTGGATTAATACTGGCAAGACATCTAAAGGAAAATCTCAGCTGCCAAATTCCCTTCTCCTCAAACACAGAACTTCAACTACTTGGTCAATCTGGATGGCTACAGACAGTGACAAGGACACCAATGACAAGGACGCCAGGGCTTCGTTTCTTTGCCATCCTCTAACATTTGAATCGAGAGTTGTTAGGTACGCTGTGGCTGTCCTCACATACACTGTTCCATCTCCATGATAGCTCAGTGGTGAGGTCAGTGTCAACACTTTGACCTCAACTCCTACCATCTTCTCCTTTTGCTTACCCACTCTAGTTATACTAGTTTCTTTGACGTTCTTTCCTCAGCCCTGGGTCTTCGCAATAACTAACTTCCTGCCTAAAAGATCTACTCTTAGTCTTTGCAGGGCTAACTCCCAGGGTTCAGTGCTACTAACACATCACAACCTCAGAAAGGCTTTCTCTGACCATCTCATCAACCTTCTCCTCCAACCTGCCCCTCTGATCTCTACACACTCTATCATCTACACTGTCTTATTTTCCTGTAAGCAGTTTTTACTATCTTAAAACTATATTAGTCCTTATTTGATTACTTTGATGTTATTGTCTGTGTCGGCAATTAAAATGTAGGATCTATATAGGCAATGGCTTTTTTCTCTTTTTTACTGATTTCTAGTGCTGAGACAGTGCTTAATATATGGTTGAGGAGCAATCGATGTTAATTGACTGAATGAGTGAATGATAAGAGGAAAATGGATAGTGGACTGGCTCTGTTAGGCAGAGGGGGAGGTGTGACTCAAAACAGGTCTGTGGATTTCAAATTCCATTCTATTTCCTGTACACAAGGTTACCTCTATTGCAAAACTTACATTTGGTTTCAATATTTATTCTAGGAAAAAATAAACTAATCTAGACAGAAATCCTAAGGCCACTGTCACCACCCTCATAATTTTGAAACTCTCTCATAATTTATGATCAGACATTTTATTTTTAAGCTTCCAAAGAAAACAGCAGTTTCTCTACGAGAGTGCAAAGCTAGACACCTAAGACAACAGTTTCTGGAAGAGTGAGATGTATGAAGTCTCAGTGAGTGGGGTGTTTCCAATTAGCTTATAATAATGAATAATGTTAAAGGACTAGCAGAGGATAGAAGACTCACCATGTCAGGTGACAGATTATAATTCTGAGTGTAGTGTGTTACTCAAATGGTCAATTTACATATGAGTAATAGTGACTTTCCTGACTCCCCAGGTCCCCTGACAGAAGGATCTTTTTCTTTGAGATCTGCGACACTTGTTTTATATCTCTTGTACCTTCCTCATCACAAGATCCATGTATATAAAAAAGTACTCACATTCAAAAATTTTATTATGTACTTATTAAATATGCATTAAGCATTTATATTATTATTGAGTATTTTTCAGATGTGATATATGCTTATTATATAAAATTTGGAAAATAAACTCCAAATGAGAAAATCATTCATGATCTCATGTAATTTTCAGATGAACTGCAGAATCATTTAATAAAGTTCAAAAAAGGAAAATTTGCCTGGAATTGTATATTTCTTTTTCTTTTTATATTTTATTAAATTTATGAATTACCTTGTGAAGAATTGACATTTTTATAATATTCACTCTTCAATTTTGTAAACATATATAGTTCCATTTGTTTAGTGATTTAAAAACATCTCAAGATATATACATTTTATATCTATTATATAGAAATAAACATGTTTTATATACACATACATTTTATATATATTGAATATATAAGATATATAAATATAATGTGTATATAATATACTATACACAGACATATATCAAATATACATAGCATGTATGTGAAGAAAAATGCAAAATTTTACTGAGGTATATAACAAAGACCTGACTATATCTGAATAATGAATATTATATATATATATAGAAATATATATTTTGAATAATATATGGATCATTTGTATATAGTTTTACAATGTTTTTGATCTTGAAAACAATTTTTAATAGCTCCATTATATTTCATTATATGATTGTTGCATATATTATTTACTTCTTGTATTATTGTTGGCTGTTTAGTAGTTTCCAAGTTTTTACTCTAAACAATGTTAAAATAAACATCCTATGCACAGGTCATTGTATACATCACTGATTATTCCTCTAGGTTTTCAGTAGTGGAATTATGAAACGAAATATATAAACTTTTTAAAGTACCTTGATAGATAGCACCATATACTTTTCTAGAAAGGTTGCACTAATTTATTATGCCTTTGACATCTCAACTTAATTTACCATTTTTTTTCAATATTTCAAATTCATAGGCAAACATACTATCTAACTCTCACTTTAGTTCATATTTCTTTGAGTAGTGAGGTTGATGTTTGGGAAAAGAATTCAGCAATATTACTTGTGTTTTGATAATTTCCCACGTTCAGGTCCTAGAATCTGACCTGATTTCAGGTTGTTTTAGGAAGAGAGCAAGTGATATGCTGGCAAATATTTAACAACTAGCTTTTGATTGGGGAGCTCATTTGTAGCATAGGCTGATTTCTATGGTATAAATACTCCTATCATGGCCTCTTTCAAACTATGAACATGACATGACTGAACATGGAGTTGGGACATTCTTCCCAACTAGTGAGTGGGACACTAGTGAGTGGGAATGAGCTGGTACCAGCATACCACTGGAGGAAGTATGTAATTTTTTGGTTAAATAATGAGTTTGGAGTTATCAGACTTTGGTTCCCAGGCTCACTACTTACTAGCTATATGATCTTGGGCAAGCGCATCATACACAGTTGTTCTGAAGATCTAATAAGATAGTGAAAGTGTTAGTACAGTTACTGAGTAATAACTACATAATAGCTTATTATTATTTTTCATGCAGTACTAGTAATGTTTGCTTTTTCTTTCATTAATTGTTGTTCCTATTCTTTGACCATTTATTTTTCAGGGTATTACTCTTTTTCTTACTGGCTTGTAAGCACTTTTATATATTGAGGATATTCGTTAGGAATATTTTTGGCTTTTTAAAATCTTTTTGCTTCTTAATTTTATGTTTTTAGATTTTTAGAAGTTAAAAATATGTGTTTAGATATGTTTGTTATTTCTTCTACCATATTTATGACTAGAAAACATCTTATATCACATAATCAGACATGGCATCCAAAAATTTTTTAAAACTCTCTTCTAGTTATTTTTCTCATTTTCTTTTGTATATTTAACTGTTTAAGTCTTGTAGAATTTATTGTTATATGATGGGTAAGAAAACAATTTTTAAATATATAACCTACTAACTATATACTGCAGGCTATGTTCAAAATTCTTTCTCTTTACCTAGTTTCCTCATTTGTAAATTAAAGATGATAATATTAACTGCTTTGTGGAACTATTCTGAATTATAACATGTAAAGTAAGAGAATGCCTGATACCTGTGTGAGTGGTAGATTGAGTTAGTTATTATCATTATCATCATTGTTGTTACTATCATCATCACCGTCATCACTTTTATGTCTTCCATCCTGTCCTTATTATTATGTTTTTTTTTTTTTTCTTTTAAAGAGATGTTTTATTAGCAAAGCAAAACAACACAAACAAGATACCACCACTATCAATGAATAAACTCGACAGACTTCTACATGGTGCCACAGCCCAGCGTCCATGACTATAAATAGCTGCGAGGGTCACTGTGGAATCAATTTGTTTTCCTTATCTTTGACCTATTAGAGAGACAGTCTTGAGACTGCTGACTTTCACCTTGCAGTTCTTTGTACACAGAGATAAGGTGCTTTAGGATTCAGCCATTTCTCCTTCTAAATCTGAAGTCAAGTCTTTGACCTGTTTTTCATAGAAACTCTGTTGTGGGTAATTCAGTTCTACAAAGAACAAACAGTGCTGGAGGTCCACAAGACTGATCCTTTTCAGAAACATGGAACTTCTTTGGCAAGTCTGTTCCAAATACACAGAGGCCAGTCATTGCCTCACAGACACCTAACACTGATTGTCAGGACTGGGCCAAAGATTCTGTCCACAATTCAGTGTAAGGGTTAGAGAGGCATTTAGTCAGTTTTTGCTATGAATGAACAAACCATCTGTGTGATTATTATGTGCTAATGTGTACATGGCTGACCTAAGAGTTTGGCTGAAAGTAGGGAGAATCACAGTGCTATCCACTGCACACTTAAAGAGGTAGGGAGTCAGTAAAGATTAAGGTAAAGGGAAAGAATAGTTAACAGAAAACAGCAAGATAACCGGCCCTGCCTAGGACAATTGACTCTCATCCCCCAAAACAGCTTCTTGATTCTGTATAAGAGAGCTTTTCATCACAGTGTGACACAAGCTATTATGTCAAAGAGATTTGCTGTGTGTGCTTCCCAGTTTTTGTTACACAACTCTGAACAAACAAACCAAACTCAGCATGTATATTCTACTGGGTGTTGCCTTAATTTAACATTTCATTTCCCTCCTTTGAGCTCTTTAGTCAAATGGGTATCTATGGGCTGCTCCTTCTAGGGAAGGTTTTCTAGGTATACTTGTCTTAATACTGGGTTACAGACAGCAGTTTCTCCTCGTCCGAAGTTTCATTTTCTGTGGTTTTAGTATCCATGGTCAACCACAGCCTAAAAGTATTAAATGGAAAATTCCAGAAAAAAACAATAAGTTTTTAATTGCATGCCTTTCTAAGTAGTATGTTGAAATCTCCAGTCATTGCACTCTGTCCTGCCTGAGATATGAATTATCCTTTGTCCATGATATCCATGATGTTTATGTTACCTGCCTTTTACTTAGTAGCCATCTTGGATATCACGTAGTGCTTGGGTTCAAGTAACCCTTATTTTACTTAATAAGGCTTACCCCAAAGCCATTCATATAACTTTTATTATAATATATTGTTATAATTGTTCATTTTATTGTTAGTTGTTATTGTTCATCTGTTACTGTGCTTCATCTATAAACTAAACTTTATCATAGGGAAAAAATAGCATATATAGGATTCAGAGCTAGTCAGTTTCAGGTATCCACTGGGGGTCTTGAAACGTATCCCCTGTGGATGGGGGTGCTGTATAAGCAGAAGAGAAACCTTCGCAAGCAGCTGCAGGCCCTGCTATGAGGTGTGTGTGGGGGTCTTCTATCATGTAGCTCAATTTTTATTTGTTTGGGAAAGTCTATCTTCTTCTCTTTGAAATGGTAATTCCTCAGGATACAGAATTCAAGGTTGGTAACTTCTTTTATTTCAACAATTTAAATAATTTGCTCCATTCTCTTCTTGCTTGCACAGTTTCTGAGGAGAAGTCAGATGTTTTGCTTATCTTTGCTCCTCTATAGAAAAGGTGATTTTGCTCTCTGGCTTCTTTCAAGAGTTTTCCTTTATCTTTGATTTTCTACAGTTTGAAAATGAGATGCCTAGATGTAGTTTTATCTGGAATTTATCCTGTTTCCTAGTCTATGAGCTTCCTGGATCTGTAGTTTGGTGTCTGACTTTAATTTGGAAAAATTCTCAAATTAAAAAAATAAGAGATAAGTTTTAACACACCTAAATAGAACATTTCCCTACTTAAATTTCAATGTTTAAAAAAAATTTTTTTTTTTTAGTTACTCTTGAATGTTTCTTTTTACTTTCAGGTGAATTTAGGATGACCTTAGCGGATTTAAAAAAGAACGTTCTGTTCAAATTTTAAATAAAGTTATTAATTGTGAAGATTGACAATACAATAGTCATCTTGGAAAAGGGTGTGTGTTAGATAATGTTAGATAATGCCTTCCATACTCTTTCTCAGAGGTAGATGGAGAGTAATTACTCCTGAAAGTTTTTTTTTCTTTTTCTCCATTATGTCCCAATTTGAAGATATGCTACTGATGAAGTGGGGAAAAAAGTAAGGGGAAAATGCTATATGACAGCTTTTGTCTTATGCACACAAAGGTAACAGATTTTGTGAATAAATAATTATGTCCCAACATCTTGAGAAAAGTGTCTTTATCCCTGGTACATAGAATCCCTGTTCATCAGGACGGGATAAAAAAAAATAGAGAGATAAATCATCTCACAATGACAGTTGCTTATTGCAACATGCAAGGATAATAAATAAAAGCTGGAATTCTAAATTGATTTGTTTAATGTGAGAGGTTTAAACTCTGTCTCTGGCAAAGGTAAAGAGAAAATAATATAGCTGTCTAACAGACTCGATCAAAGTAGACTATCAATATGAATTATTTAGCCCAAACAATCCTTTCAATAGCAGTGATTTTTTAGCTAAACAACCTAGAAAATTATTTCAACTTTCGAATAACTTTTCTGATTATAAGTAATCTTATTTTCAGTCCATTACTTTGCAAAATATTTATATTCTTTAAACTCTCCTGAATAAACTTTATAATATTTAAATAATATACATTATGTTATTGAGATTGCATTATTTCTACATATATATTTAAGTTTTTTTCTTAAAATCAATTTAAGTATTTTAATTAAAAACATAATTAAATAAATATAAGATAGTTATATTTGTATGCAATGAACCATGTATCTACTTATAAATGTCAAATATGCTATATTAACTAATGTGTTAATTGAAATTTTCTCAGGTACATTAATTACATAAACATTTCTGGGAAGAGGGTGTAAAAAATATGGATAAATGATGGCACCAATGCTTTTTCAAAAACTTAACTTCAATAGTGGCAAACTTAGAAGAGTTTATTATCTTAACTATTTCTAAGTACACAGTTCAGTAGTGGTAAGTATAGTCACATTGCTGTACAACCAATTTCTAGAATTTTTTCATCTTGAAAAACTGAAGCTCTATATTCATTAAATAACAACTTTTCATTTTCCCTCCCTCCAGCCCTGGCAACCACAAGTCTATGTTGTCTTTCTATGAATTTAACTACTTTAGACCTTTTGTGCAAGTGGAATTAGTAGTATTCATCTTTTTGTAACTGGCTTATTTCATTTAGCATAATATCTTCAACGTCCATCCATTTTGTATCATGTGCCAAAATTTTGTTCCTTTTTAATGCTAAATAATATTACATTGCAAATACAAACCATTTTTTTTAATTCATTTATCTGTCAATGGACACTTGGTGGTAATTCTACCTCTTGGTTATTGTGAATAATACCGCTATCAGCATTGGTATGCAGATGTCTCCTTAAGATCCAGCTTTCAATTTTTAAAAAATATATTTCCAGAATTGGAATTGCTGGATCCTATGAAAATTCAACTTGAAATTTTGAGAAACTGCCTTACTGTTTTCCATAGCAGCTGTGCCATTTTACAATCTCACCAGCAATGTATAAGAGTTCTACTTTCTCCATATCCATATCAAAACGTGTTATTTTCTGGGTATTAAAAAATTATAACAACTATTTGAATGGGCATGAAGTGGTATCTCAGGATGGCTTTCATTTGTTTCCCCAATGATCAGTTATGAACATCTTTTTATGTGCTTATTGGACATTTGTATATCCTCTTTGCAGAAATGTTAGTCCTAGTCCTTTGCCCATTTTTTAATCATGTTATTTATTTTCTTATTGAGTTGTAGGAGTTCTTTATATATTCCAGATATTCACCCCTTATCAATTACATGCTTTGAAAATATTTGCCGTACCTTAGGTTGCCTTTTGCTCTTTCGTATTCTTTGATACATGCAAGCGTTTCATTTTGATGTAGTCCAGCTGGTCTTCCTGACTTTTGCGTCTGTGCTTTTGGTGTCACATCCAAGGAATCTTTGCGAATCCAATGTTATTAAGCTTTTCCTGTTTTCTTTTAAGAGCTTTCTAATTTGAGGTCTTACGTTTAGGTCTTTGACGAATTTTTTTGTTAATTTTTATATATGGTATAAGATAAGGGCATAACTTCACTCTTTTCATATGGATATCAGTATCCGCATCCCCAACATCATTTCTTGAAGAGACTGTTCTTTCACCCATTTAATAAATAGAACTTTTGTCAAAGATCATTTATCATATATGCGAGAGTTTATTTCTGGGCTCTCTATTCTATTCTCTTGATCTATATGTCTGTCTTTATGTCGGTACCATACTGTTTTGATTACTGTAGCTTTGTAATAAGTTTTGAAACCAAGAGGTGTGAGAGCTTCAACTTTGTTTCTTTTTCAAGACTGTTGTGATGATGCATTTCTTTTTAATTCTCATTTCTCATTTTTCTTTCTTAAAAATTTTTTTTTATTATTATATTGCCTCTTTATATTTATGTCCTGCATCCTTCACATCTGGAAGGAAGATGTAGTAAGACAGACTAATTGAGTGATCTAAAAATACTTTTCTAAAGTAGACAGGTCCAAACACTGTTTGTAATAAACCTCAAAGTCTTTTCTAGGAAAGAAAGTGTTGAACTAGAATAGAGATGTGAAGGAGGACTTACAGACCCATTCTTGTCCTGTCTACAATACTCTTTAGTCATCTAATTTTGAGCAAGCCACTTGACTTTTCAAGAATCGAAAGAGGAAGAGGTTTCTATGCTCTAGAATTCTATCATTTCAGTGGACCAGAGACATCACTTAGGGACTAGATCATAGCCAAGGTAATTCAACCCCCATGAGCTAAGCAATCTGTTTCTTGTCCTCTCTCTTCTTTTCTCTTATTCTATATTTCCTCTACGTCTTCTTATTGAGGTTATGGAGAACAATGAGAGGTGGGACATTCAAGCCTCTTTATTTATTCCTTCAGAATATTAACTGGTCCTTTCCATTTTTTTTTTTTTTTCATTTCTCGAATCAATGGTGTAGTCATCCTAACTTGAACAACTCCACTAATCTCAATCTGGTCTCTCTCACTTCATTTACCTTGCACATCACTGCAATGCTAGTCTTCATAAAAACTGTACTTACAGTTGTCATCTGCTCAAAAATCTACAGTGGCTTCCTGTTATCTTTGGCATTAGTTATAAATTCTTCATTTGGTTTCCAGACCATTCATCATTTGATAGTAACTTTATTTCCCAGCACTCCCCAACAAGATTCCTTAACGGTTCATTTCCTTTCATGTATTCTGCTCTTATTTCCAAATCCTTGCCTCTGCCCATGTTGTTTTTCAGTTTTTCATCATTTGTAAGAACTTCTCTCTTCCTCTCTGTCTACCTAGCATTTTTGCCTCCTATGCAAATCTTCCCTTGACTACTCTAGACAATACAGATTTTCCTAATTTCTTATTGCCTATTTAATGAGCACCATACAGTTCTACGCTAATTATTTTATATACTTTGTTTCCCCAGCTGAACTGTAATTTCTTTTAGGTATGTAATGTTTTCATATAATGCCATATGCAAATGAAAAAATATTTTTCAAAACAAAAGAGGTTCTGTGTGTTCAATGACCTATGTATTCAAGTTCCTGAAATTAATTCAACACACAAAATTATTGTTAGTCATATGCTCTATAAGATGATACCTAGTATTGATGGGAACCATTGAGTCTATGCTAGTAAATTTCAAATTAAATAATTTACTTCTCTGTACCAGACAGCCTAGCAGGTACATGCATTTTTTTAGGAAACTACATAAATGAATCTTTCCAATCGATGCATCCAAGTGCAGTTCAGTGTCTTTCAAAATGACGACAATGTACAAAATAAAAGAATACACAATTAAGCCAAACCAAGAAGAAATTTCTCAGCTTGTCAATGAGATAAAACAGCTTTAGAGGCAGATTCCCCAAACGGCAAGCCTCCAAACCTTTTGCAGATATAAATTAAGATGTTTGAGAAGTCACACAGCAAGAAAGAAGCCTAATTCAGAAAATTTTCAAACTGAATTTTAGTTCCTCCTCCAAGTAGTTTGTAATACATTTTAGTTCTTTTCATATGAATAAGGAATGCCTTCAATGCTGCCTTTTTAAAAGAGGCCACATCTATGGTAACCTCATAAATATGCTGATGGTTCACAACTCTATCAGCTATGTTCCCTAGCTGCACTTCTCCTAAATCTTCCTCATTCTTCATAGATACTAAATATTGCTTTCTTTTCATAGCTACTAAAGGCTGGCAAGTGAAATAATCAAAAAATACAAAGGCCACTGGCTCACTCACCACTTCATTTTAATTCAGCTATGTAATTAGCACATAATTTATATAAAGCATATATCATAAATAATCCTGAAGGTATTCAGACTTTTGAATAAGTGTGAGTTAAATACAATGCTAGCATTTTCAAAAGAAATATAAACTTTTATAAATTGGAGTAGAAAGACGAAGCAAGGCTGGTGAAAATTTGCTTTTGCCTTTGCTGCAGAAGCTGAGGACCGAGAGTATTTTGCAATGAATATGCCTGTGCACATGATCCTGAAAGTCTCTGCATAGAAGCATTGTTTTCTCTGAAATATAGAGAAAGAGCTGTGGTCTCCCAGTCACTGTAGAAAAAGGAGCCATGTGTTCTGTTGCAGATGGTCAATTTCCTCTAGTCACATTCACTCACTGTACATTGGGAAGCAAAGAAAAGTGTGAAATGATTAAATAGAAAATGCTTTTTATGCAGAAATAGTGGATTATTTATTTTTGAAAGGTCAGTTAGGAAGGGGTACCATGCATTATAGAGGAATACATATGAAAATTAGTTAGAGTCATGAACTCCTATTTAAAAGTCCCTCAAAGACCTACAGTAAATGTTCTGTTAGATGGAATAGTTAGAGAATTAGACCCTCTGGTTAAAAATACATTGCAGTTAAGTCTCTATGTCTAGCTTTTAAATCTTTTAAAAAGCTAGATCATGTCTAGCTTTTAAATCTTTAGAATTAGGGTAATATAAAGTAACAAAAATTCTGAATTCAGGCAACCTGATTCCAAATCCTGGCCACAGCCCTAACCAGATGTATGTAATATGATGAGTGATCTACCCTCTCTAAGCCTTAATTTTCATATTTGAAAAATGAATATAAGTCTAGATTAATACCATGCTAGATCTTCTATTTATGGCCAAAATGGAGTTTTGAGGACTGAATTTCCCCTCTTGCCTCATGCAAATAATAAAGTAAGCAAAATATATAAAGCATTGGTTTCCAAGACACTGGCTATTAGACCATGGATAGTGACCCCTGGGGTATGAAAAATGAATTAGGTGAGACCTCTGACTGCTCCAGCTTACTACCTGGAGAATGTTTCCTGTTCATGGAACAGATTGGGAAAACCAGGTATAGTCCAGCAGAATCCCTAAGTGGAAGAGACAGAACTGGGTATCCAGGGACACTAAGGCTATTAGAGTTCATAAGACAGAATACAGAGAAGAGTCATATAGAACAGAACTCCATAGGATTGTACAAGGTCCACCCCCAAGTTCAAGAGAGTATTTCTCAGCGCATACACAAGACTGCAGGAATAAATCACCCACAGGATTAGAGGGAACGGTACCCACACAGAGTCAGAACGTATCTGTTCTCAAAAGCTAGAGTGAAAAACTTTGTAAGTTTATAAAATTGGGAGAGTACCAAGAAGGGTCTTGCCTTAGTAGTAGAGAATAATTAACTCTAAACTAACCAAGGCTCTGGTATTGCATAACAAGGATTAAAAGAAAGACTTGAAATGATCAGATGGTTCCCAAAGAACTGTGTCCTAGAATAAATCACAAGAATATCTATAGAAATACAAAAATATCTAATACCTAGAAAAGTAAAATTCATAATCCCTAATATCCGATAAAAAATTACCAGTATAAAAAAGAAAAAAAAAACATGACTCATACATAATGAGAAGAAAACTCAATCAAAACTGACACAAAATTGACACAGATGTTAGAATTAGCAGACAAGGATTTTTAAAAAGTCATTATAACTGTATTCCATATACTCAAATAGTTAAGTTGAAACATGGAAATACAAAAAAAGCCCAGATCAAAAATTTAGACATGAAGACTACAATATCTGAAATGAAAAAATGAACAGGATAGGTTAAACTTCAGATTGGACCTTCAGAAGAAAATAGTGAACTTGTAGATATAACTATGAAAAGTGTTTGAAATTAAACACAAAAAGATAAAACATCCAAAAAAGTGAAAAGAATATTAGTCAATTGTGGAACAACTCCAAGTGGACTAATAGCTGTGTAATTGAAGTATCTGAAAGAGAGGTGGTGAAGAAAAACATTTGATGAAATAATGATAGGATTCCCCCACCGCTAGAAATTTGATGAAAACTAGAAGCCTATAGATGGAAAAAAGCTACACAAAAGCCAGCACACACTCGCGCGCGCACACACACACACACACACACACACACGGAGACATGAGGAATAAAACAGACTATACTAAGGTGCATCATAATAAAAGTGCTCAAAACAGGGATAAAGAAAATATATTAAGAACAAGCAGAGAAAATAGATTTATTACATAAAGAGGAATAAATACAAGGAATACAGAAGATTTTTTTTAAAATAAAAAACAATGCAAAAAGACAGTGACCAGCACTCGAAAGATAAAATGTCAACCTAAAATTCTATGCCCCAGGAAAATATCTTTTAAACACAAAGGCAAAAAAAACCTTTATCAATCATATAAGAGCTGAAAGACTTCATCACCAGCAAAAGGACATTACACAAAATGTGAAGGGAAATTCTCTAAGCAGTAGGGAAATAATGTCACCTGGAATATGGATTTACACAAACGAATGCAGAATACCAGAATGAGGACAATAAGAATGAGTATGTAAGATTATTTTCTTGCAATTTAAATAATTTTAATAGGTAATTGACTTTAAAAAATAACAATATGGCATGATGTTCATAAAAGATAAATAATATTGAAACACACCAAGAGAACCAAGGTTGAGTAGGGAGAATTTCAAGTGTACAATTGTAAACTTCTTAAAATATACTAAAGTGGCACAATATCACTTAAAGATATACTGTAATAAGTTACCAATGTATGCTATAAACCCTAAAGCAACCACTAAAATAACAAAGATTTAGAGCTAATAAACCAACAAAGGAGATAAAATGGAATCATAAAAAAATACTCAGCTGACCCTCCCCCCTCAAGAAAAAGGAGAAAGAGAAGGAGAATAGAATATAAAACAAATAACATGATAATAGAATTATACCTAATCATGTCTATAATCACATTAAATGGGGATAGAAGGCAGTGATTGTCAGATTGGACATAAAAGTAAACAAATATTTTAGGCTTTTAAAAATTGAAATTGGCAAGCTGATACTAAAACTTGTCTGGAAATATAAAGGGCCTATTGTAGCCGAAAATATTCTGAAAAAGAAAATTAAGTTAGAGGATAACGTTACCTTATTTTAAGATTTGTTATAAAACTATGTTATTTAATACAAGGGGCACTGACAAAATTATACATGTATATCAATGAAACAGAATAAAATCCAGAAATAGACCCACACATATATGGACAACTAATTTTCAACAAAGGCAACTCAATGAAGAAAAAAATATATAACAGTGATGCTAGAAATATTGTATATTCACATGTAATGAATGAATTTTGAATTATAACTTGTATCACATACAAAATTAACTCAAATGAATCATAAACTAAATGTAAAACCAAATAATAAAAGGACATCATCTAGAAGAAAAGAGGAGAATATTTTTGTGACCTTAGGTTGGTAGATGATTTCTTAGGCATGGCACTAAAAGCATTATCCATAATATTGAAAATTGATAAGTTAGGCTTTAGGGAATTAAAACTTTGAAGTTTTTGACAGACACTCTTAAGTAAATAAAAAGGACAGATTAGAATAAAACCACTCTAAATCCAATAATAAGAAAAATCATCCAGTTTTTAGAAAATTGGCAAAAAAATTTTAACAGATACTATACCAAAGAAAATATATAGATAGTAAATGAGCACATGAAAATATGCCTCACATCATTACTCATAAGAAAAATGCAAGTTAAAATCCACAATAAGATACTACTACACACCTGTTAGTATGACTAAAATTAAAATGGCTATAAACAAACTCATAGATGAAGAGACCATGTTGATGACTATCAGGTAAGAGGGGTTGGTGGGGGGTGGGTAAAAAAGGGATAGGATTAAAAAGTATAAATTGGTAATTACAAAATAGTCATGAGGATGTAAAGAATATAGTCAATATTATTGTAATAACTATGTATGATGTCAGATGGGTATTAAATTTAGTGAGATGACCACTTCATAAGTTATATAAATGTCTGATCTCTATGTTGCATACCTAAAACTAATATATTGCATATTAACAGTAATATATATATATATATATAAATATAATGTCTGGGAATTTCAAAGAACTGAGAACTTTCATACAGTGCTGTTGAGAATATAAAATGGCACGATCACTTGGGAAGACAGTTTGGCAATTTCTTAAAAAGTTTAACATATATCATTTCACTCTTAGGTAGTTACAACATAAATAAAAGTGTGAAATGTGGAGGGATTAAGAAGTACAAACTGGCATTGAGAAAACAGTCATGAGGATGTAAAGTGCAGCATAAGGGAATATAGTCAAGAATAATGTAATAACTGTATGGTGCCAAGTGGGTACTAGACTTATCAGAGGGATCATTTCGTAAATTATATAAATATCTAACCACTATGCTGTACATCTGAAACTAATATATTGAATGCCAACTGCAACTGAATAAAAATAAATTTTAAAAAAGATAAATGAAAACATATGTCATATAAAAACTTGAACAGAAACGTTTATAAACCCTAACTGGAAACAAACCAAATGTTCAAGTATTAAATAAACAAATGGTGATAAAATGATAAAATGGAACACTACATCAAAGCTCTGAAAAGAGGCAATGCTGGTTGGACAACTTCACTTCTCTGGACCTCAGTTTCCTCATCTGTTTGATAAAGCAGAAACATTTATTGTTTTCTCTAAAGTGTTTCTAATTCTCTTACTCAAAAAAAAAAAAAAAAAAGAAAAGAAAGGCGGAGGATCTTATAAAAAGGATAATGGGTTGTCGTCTTTAATTTCTTACTGTTGATGGGCTATTCTGGAGAAATTGTGATATAACTAGAAAAGGACATTTACTCCAAAAGGAATAAGAAGCCATTAGCTCACTCCTGAGTATAATTCTCCAGTTTCTTGGTAGTTCCAGTAGAGTTCTTTAGCCAAAAATTTAGTGAATATTTGCTTTTCTCTACTCTTCCAACCTACCCCTCCCCAGTGTTTCAAAATTATTTATATAATTTATAGCATTAAAAACAAAATTACATAACCAAATAAAAAGTCTATTTAACCACAATGACACTTGTATGGAACAAAATCT
This sequence comes from Eonycteris spelaea, assembly GCA_003508835.1. Lineage (NCBI taxonomy): Eukaryota > Metazoa > Chordata > Mammalia > Chiroptera > Pteropodidae > Eonycteris > Eonycteris spelaea. Next base: position 14,066,221 of record PUFA01000011.1, on the reverse strand, counting down.
GTAGAAGGATACAAATCCTCAAAGTCACAGGAAATCATCTTTATAGTGAAATTTTCCTAATTCCACAGCTGGGTCAACATCAAACCAATCTGGACATGGTGAATGGAGGATAAGTTGCCATCCAGAAAGTTATATTCCCACAGAATGTTTTACAGGTTGATTATAACTTGTAGTGGTGCCAAACTTTTTAGGATATATGAAGAAGTGTTTTAAGCCAAGAGAATTTGTCTTCTAATGCAAAGGTTAAAGTGAGCAATTTGAGCAATGCCTAAAGGAGTGGGTTACATTTGGAATGTTCATTTAAATGAATGTATATATACCTACCCATATATAAATACATGTATAGTGGGCTTCTTGCTTATTCTTATCCTGGTAACAGGTATAAGTAATATTCTGATTTAGTTCATGCCTTATCCCTCTGAAATCTTCTATAATCTTATTTGAAATGTCTTCACATTAAAGAATTTTTTTTTCCACTGTCAAAAATAAACCGACTTAACATGGACATAATCCCCTGCAAACATTCACACTTACAATCACACTCATGCACACCCTAGGTCTTTTCTGACAGCTTGCAAAAATTTCCATTCTCCTTTTCAGGCGGCCTTCACAATTACTAAGCTGAATATCTTTGGCCATTTCCTCCCATGTTTATATAGCTTAGCTTTTCAAAGGGTTTTTTTAAAATGTCTTAGACACACCTAAGAGAAATATGCATTTCTTTTCATTACTTGGCTAAACGCCAAGATTTTGTAATCCTCATTTACCAAGATAACAGTGCTCTCAAATATGCTAGGTATCAGCAAATCAAAGATGCTCTTGATAGAGATTCACTTTTTTAAACCTCAAACAGCCCATATAATCTGCCCATTTTCTTCTGTCCTTGGTGCAGACAGTCATTTGTTATCCGTAGAAAGAGTTATCTCAGTATTCCTATTCTACTGATGAACCTGATTCATATTTGGTGTTTGATAGAAAACAGACAATGCAAATATCACCCCTTTACCCTATTCTTTATAAGCCTCGTAAGAACGTAGTAAAGTGAATAAAAATATTCCTACTTTTCAGGGACATTTTGTTGCTAAAAAGAATTTACTTAATGTCCTGAGTTTCCCAAAAGCAGAACCAGAGTTGATGTTTTATATGTAAGTGATTTATTAAAGATATATGCAAGAGATACTTGTATAGGAATGCAGGCAGCAGAGTACCTAGGAATGAGCCCAACAGGGGTATAATTAAGGCACATTTTGCTCAGGCAGAGTCTTACAGAGCCTTCAAGGTCATCCTATAGAGAAACTTGGAAGTAAGACTTACACCTCAATTTTTTTCTGCTTTGAGGTCAGAGGGCTAGGCCACTGGCTAGGGATGGGCTAGGGACATATATTAAACCCTAGGCACTTCCAGGTCTCTAAATATCCCAATAATGAGGCTCTAGATGTCCCCAAGGGAGTCCCTCAAAGCAAGTCAAGGTGTAGGCCATGAGAAGTAAAAGCACACAGAAGCCGGGGAAAGGCACACAGAAACTCTAAAAGGACCGTAGGGGATGTGGCCAGTGCCGCAGCGTCACAGCATTTAACATTCATCAAGCAACAGCTCTGTGCTGTGTCCTGTGCTGGGTGCCAGGGATAAGTTGGTGGCAAGTGGAACCGTTGCCCATTCCAGTTAAGTTTAAATTTAAAATGGGGTGAAAGAAACAAAAGATGACTCTTAAGCCAATACTCACACAAATGAATAGAACATTACAAATTGTAAAGTGCTTTCAAAAAAGTTATGGGAACATTTATTAGAGGGACTTGACTTAGTCTTGTGTTCAACGAATGTTTTTCTAAGGAAACTACCAATATGTAGCAATTTGGTTTTCTGGCTACATGAAGAAAACCCACATTGTAGTTATTAGTGTTTTGGCTAGGTAAAAGCAATTTACACACTCCTAGGTGTGCTGAAGTAATTCCCAAAGTCAGGATAAGCCCTATGAAAAGCCTTAAATAGAGAATGAGTGTAAAGGAGATGATATGAGGGTGTTCAGATTGGGTAAACTAGGGAATATTCTATAGTCCAAACTTTATGTAGGCCTTGCAACACAACACGAATGACCTGAATAAGAATGTCTCTCACACATACTTACACAAAACCAATGGTCAGGTTTTGACAGCAAGAGAAATTTTCTGACTAGAAATAATAGGAATTTCCACATGGTGAGACAATCTGACCTGCCAAACACTAGGTTAGGTATTCTACACTCATTATCTGGTTAGGTCCTAATAAACAACCCATGAATTGGGTACCATTTTATCTCAACTTTGCAGAAAGGAAAATAATATAAGAGATCTTAAGAAATTTGCTCAAGGTCACACAGATGCAAAGCAGTTGAATGGGACTGGAATATAAGTCTGTCTGACTTCCAAGCTGAGCCATAACTAATTTGTTAGACTGGGTGGAAAAACAGTATCCGCTTACGTGAAAACTCTCACTGGAAAAATAGAAACTATGGCAGCTTAAATCCAGCAGGGTACTAGCTAATTATCTACTTCAGCTACAGAACTGGCTCGCTAGCAAAAGAAACCCTTTCCAAACAATGTGGTTTCACTTAGGAGTCAGCTGGAGCCCCTGGCTCTATCGACATGCTTCCCATGCGTGGCCTTGTAGGCAAGAATATAATGAAATCTTTTTTGTAGCTTCAAACACATCATACCTGAGACTCTAAATTCAAACATTTTTATCAGGGAATGTATAGGGCGAATGTCTGAAGTTGGGTACCAGAGGACCACTGGATCTTAACAACTAGAGACTCCAGCAAGAGCATATCTTTTACCCTAGCACAAGACATGGCTTATTGGGTAACTTGCTCAATGCTTTCCTTGAGCAGTTAAAAAATGTTAATTTCACATCATGAGTCTATCATCTATTAATTACAATGAGACGATGGATTGGTTTTGTTCTCTCTCATATGGTGACTGAGAGACTGGTAACGACTCCTCTGAACACTGTTCCAAAGAACCCAAAGACCATTTGCAGGCTCAGCAGGCCAGAGCATCGATATCAGCTGATAAGGTCTCTGGTGGGTGCCAGAATGGAGTGAAAGTGTAACCTTTGGCCACATTTGATGAAGCAATAGTTACCGAACCTATTTAATCATAAGAATCATAGGGAACTCTGGTCAAAAACACAGATTCCCAGGTCTTGGACAAAGTTACTGAACCTGCAGGACTAGTCTGGGAACTGGCATTCTAACGATTGCACCACTATCAGTTACTGGTATTTTTTTTGTTAACAGCTTCCTCTCCTCCCAATTCATTGACTGGCCTCTAAGATCCCACCTCATGACCTCTCTTTCTCTTTCAAGCACAGATCTACCTCATCTATATTCTATCCTCTTTCCTCTGTGTGTGGGGTGGCGGCGGGAGTGGGTGTTGGTGGTGGTATATGCTGCACATACCTCAAGCTCCTATGCTCCACTTCCCTAGGGGTCTCTCCTGATTTTCCTGGCCTGGAAGGAATGAAAAGGAACAACAACAATGAATACCTATTGTTTATTTTCTTCTCTCATGCCATAACAATTCCAGTTTTCCTTTAAGCAATATAAATCCCTTTTGTTCTGCCTGATATTGTGGTTAGGAAATACAGAAAAAAAGAAATGGCAAAAATTTAATATTTTGTGATCTTATTTTGCTAATTCTTCACTAGAATATAAGTTCCCTGAGGACAAAAACTCGGTCTATTTTTTTTTTGTTGTGGTATTTTCAGTGTTTTGTCCATATTATGGCACATGTTAATAAATGTTTGTTGAATTCATGCATGAATGACCATATTTCCAGATTTGAGCTTTCTAGTGCCCTCTTTATATTCATAACTTACCTATTTTTTTAAGGCATAGCTCAAGTCTTACTTCCTTTAAGAAGTTTTCCCTACATAGCCATTTTTCCCTAATCCTTTTGACACTTTTATCTGTATCTCACAACACCATGTTATTTTAATAATTTTTAGATTATTGAAGGCAAGTGATATTTTCAATGATTTTACAATAAATACTGTATTAAATTAATTTTATTCAAGTTGTATCTTAGAAATCCCTCAAAGCAGACCAATGGCATTGTTTGAGTCTAATTCAAGAAAAGTAAGTTGGGTCAAAACCAGAGAGCTCTGTGCTCTCTGGGCACAGAGCTCTTTTACTCTTCGACTTGTTGTTATTCTCTTATTTTTAATATGTGTCGTATTTCCTCCTCACTCTCCTCACTTCCTTCATGAACAAAGGATTGTGCATTTTTCTCTACAGAGATGAGTGTGGCACAAGGCACATAGTAAATTCCCACTGATTACTTGATTGATTTAAAAGACTATAGGGTTATTTCAGAGACTCTAATGTTTTTACATGGATAATTTTGTGGCAAATGTCTTTCCTAATTCGCAAGAATACTCTCTTAGTCTTATGCTGTGGTTTCAGTAAAAGAAAATGTATAGGACTATCAACATATTTGGTCTCCCATCCTCCACTGGGATGCAAATGATAATCACGGTCCATGAAAATGATTAATTAAACTTTAAGGTGTGTTTCTATTTGTTCTAAAATGTTGCTTTTGACTAATATAAAATTAAATATCTGGAATGCATGGGCTATTGAATGTTCTTTTCCTTTTCAAAACTGTCTCAGCTCATCGCTGCTTTTGCATTTTTTTGCCAACAACTGAAGGAAAGAGAATATTTTTGCCACAGAATTTGTCGCTATTTCAGCAATGAAAACATAAATGTTCAAAAGGCACTGGCAGAACAACCCAAATTTGAGGAGGTGCTTTTTCTTACACACCAATCTTTAATATTGAAAAGTGAAACACTAATATTGATGGAATTTCATACTAAACTCCAGTAAGTAACAGAATTTCTAATAAAAATAAGTAAAAAATAATAAAAGAAAAATAAAAGAGGGCATTATTAAACAGTGAACCTTATGCTAATGAGAAAACAAGGCTTTGATTCTTTACCCCAAGACTGAGCAGTGCTGGTTGGGAATGAAATGATGGGGGTTTGTATTATACATAGCCCAAGCACAAATTTTTACCACTAATTTCTCATGTCAGAATTTTATATTCTTGAACTCTAGTGTTCTTCCCTGGTAAAGCAAATGTTTGTTATTAATGGTTTCTCTGCAATTAAAAAGTCATTAGATTCATTGAGCACTATTCTAATTGAGGATGTTTAGACATGTACTTCAACAAAAATTTAAAAAGGAATCACGGACATTCAAAGGCAGTAGCTTTTTTAAAGCATGTATATTTTCTCAATTTTTGATCATTTCTTTTAATTTGTTTACAAGAATAATATAGTTCTTGGCTTGAAAATATTAAAAGGAAGGATCATTTTGTAAGAATGTTTTAGCCTGAAAAACTTCATACATTTGGTGAATGTGTCACCACAACTTTAATGAATTTTAAAAGTATTTTGATTTTCCTAAGATTCAGACAATTTCCAGGTGCCTGAACACTGGAAAGGAGTGATTAGACCAAGTAGAAAGCACCATTCATGACAATAAGTGTCCTTACACTGGGACTGACCTTTTGATTTTTCTGCCCATTGGGACTCCAGCCAGATTTTAAATGGATAGTATTTTCTAAATCCTCAACTTGTCAGCCAAGTGGCAGAAGTAATCCATTAGTTAAAACAACAACAACAACAACAACAACAACAACAACAACAACAAAAAACATCTTTTGGTCAATCTGAATAAAGTGAAAAATAAAAAATAGAAGCTAATGACAGACCATAGGCTTTGTAAATTGTAGTTAAAGAAACTCCTATTTGGACTCTGAATCACACAGAAAGCTACAGATAATATTCTTCAGAAAAGATTTCTTGTTTTTATTCACAGTGAAAAAATGACTGTAATAAATTTTTTGATTAATATTAAATGATTTATCTGAGGAAAAAAATACCATTAAACTGATCCAAAGCAAAATCACAATACCCTGGGAAAACAAAAAAAAGATCCTTGTTTCTTCATTGTACTGTAGACTGGGGGGGGGGGGTGGGAAAGTAAGACTGGGTGAAAGAAAAACACTTAAAAACTTTAGAAGGTTTAAAAACACTTAAAAACATGGAAATAATTATACTAGCAATGAAATAAATACTGAACAGGAACAAGCCACAGGAACAGGATCCTCAAAGCGGCAATCTGAAATGACAGAAAACTAAGGAGTATATCTAATGAATACTGACTCTAAAAGGTATTTGGTAATTGTGTTCTGCTTCTTATCTCTATTTCTGTTTGACATTCACCTTCATATACAGTATTTCTTTTACCAGTCGATGTGGTGTCATAGCAGAGAAGCATAGGCAGCTTGCATGGTGTATGAGTTAGCTTATAAAGTTTGGCTTCTGTAACAAAGTTCCAAAAATAACAATGGCTTAAATAGGATAGAAGCGAATTTCTCTTTCACATACTAGGCTAAATATAGTTGTGACAGAGACAGGGAATGAGACTCCTAATTTTTTGCTCTGCCAGTCTCAATCCTTAGCTTCCATTTGCGCTCTAAATAGCTACTCTAGCTCTAGCCTTCATGAGAGAAAGGCCTTGCCCCTTTTCATTAAAGGCAGGTTTCAGAATTTTTGCACATCACTTTGTTTCACATGCACTTGGCCTGAGTGTGGTCACATGACCACACACTGCTGAAAGGGAGGCTGAAAATGCAGTCTTTGAACTGGAAGTTATGTGCCCATGGTAAAATCTGGTGGGTCTTCTCTTAATTTTTATGCCCAGTTCTCATGGTCCGTTAGCTTTTCATCAGGCTTTTAGGACTCTTATTATTTTAGGGACAAAACTTCCTTCTAGATACCACTTCATGTGCTTTGGTTAAGAGAGTTCAGGATGCTTCTCATTTTTTCATTAGTCACCAATGGCAAACACCTTACATCAGTGTTATCATTTGATCATCCTTGTCAGTTCTTCCCTGATAGATAGCTCTGACACTAGGCTAAAATTCTATTTCATTTTTGCTTGTTATGACATTTAGCATGATACTTAAGCTCCACGAAATGGTGCCCTTTAGAGTCTCCAAGTGTTGGATTTGCTGAGAGAGTGAGAGAGCGAGAGAGTGAGAGTGAGAGAGTGACGGCATAAAAGTTTAGTTTTATTGGGGGTAGGGGATGGGCTTGGTGGAGGAAGATGAGCTCGAACTGGAAAAGCTCCACGAAATTTTTAAAATATTTAAAGGCATCACAAAAAGTTAGTGAAAAATATTGGGGCTGTATCTCAAGAGAAGAAAGAAGCTGGGACATTGGGTTTGATTTGTTCCTAAGGGCATCCGTAGATTCTGAAAAGAACTTAGGCAGAATATTCTTCAGACTCATAGGCATGTTCCCCCTGTGATAATTTGTCAAGCTATATAAAGTTAGAATGTAATTTCAATAAGAACATAATACTTAAATAAAAAATTTTAAGAGACATATGTTTGAAATAAAAAAAAATCATATAAAAATAACACCTGTGAACCCAAGATTTAAAAACTCTCATTTTAAAAGAATACTTTGTTTTTTTTTCTATTTTTATAAGACATAAAATGTTTTAGAGATAGCCAGGGATCTTATCCCTATCTGTATCCCCACTAACCTTAGAGAAAACATCATCCTGAAGCTGATGCATCATTTCTATGCACATATTTATACTTTTATCATACTGACAGTAAACATTTATAAAAAATTTGGTCTAAGATTTTGAGTTTTAAGTTTCATATAAAATATCGTTATGTGTCTTTCTCAATTTGCATTTATCAATCCATATTGTTTTTGAGATGTATCCTTGTTGAAATGCATAGATCAAATTTATTTATTTAGACTCTTACATATAGCTTCAATGTGTGAATAAACCAGTTTATTTTTCATTCCCCTATTGAAAGGCAGGTAGATGGTCTTCACACTTTTGCTATTAAAAATTACTGCAGCAAATATCACTGTACATATCTCTCGGTTTTGTTTGAGGTAGAGCACCGTTTTTGTTTTTCCTTTTAGCACTTTTAAATGTTGTTTCATTATCCTCTGGCCACATTGTTTCTGATGACATGTTAGCATATTTTTTAAAGGTAATTCTTTATTTTTTTCTGTGTCTGCTCTTAAGATTTTTCTATCTATTACTGCTTTTCAGCCACTTGATTAGGATGTGTCTAGGTGTGGTTTTCTTTGTGTTGATTCTGCTAAGAGTTTTTAAGTCTTTTGAAGATATGGATTTATAATTTTCATCAAATTTGGAGAACTTTTAGTCTATTTATTTCTTCAATTGTTTTTTCTGCCCTAATCTTTCTCTACTCTTCTTTGGGGTCTCCAATTATATATATATATATATATATCCTTCTTATTCATAAGTCACTAAGTCTCTATTCATTTTTTTTACCTATTTTTCTCTATATGTAAATTTGGATAGTTTCCATTGACCTATTTGCAAATTTACTAATATTTTCTTCTGTAGTTCCCAATCCATTTTTAAGCTCACCTAGAAAGTTTTTAAAATTCTAGATATTACATTATTTTCAATTTTCCATGTGGTGTTTTTTTTTTTTTTTTGGTAGTTTTTGTTTCTCTGTTGAGCTTATCCAGTCCTCTTCACATTATAACCAGTTGTTTTTTTCCTTTAAGCCCTTAAACAGACTTCTAATCATTGTTTTAAAGTCTTTATGTGCTAATTCCAACATCTGTCTGACCTCTGGCTGCTTTTATTGACTGTTTTCTCTCCTAGTTTGGGTAAGTCTTTCCAGCTTCCTTATATGTCTAGTCATTTTTATTATATGCTCAACTTTATAGATGCTACATTATTGACAATTTGTTTTATATTTTTTCCTTTAAAGAGTGTGGGATTTTATGGTGGATTAGCTTGAACCTACAGAAGCTCAATTTTCTAGATTTCAGGAAGAGTCTAGTCCAGTCATTACTCTGGGGTTTCAGTAGCTCTACTCGCAAGGCATGTTATTTCTGGGGTTTCAATTGAGTGCCTGGGCTGTCCATGAGGTGTCTCCATTCTGACTTGTCAGAATTCCAAGGTTCCCCAGTACTGTGTCACGCTTGGAATCGCTGTTTTATTCATAGTCTCCCAAAGCTATTCTCTGCCAGATGTCCTGAGAGTCTTGCTTTGTGCATGCATAGCTTAGTATTTGGCTAAATTGTTTAGAGGATCCTTCTGGCGATTTCTAGGTTTCTTTCTCTGTATACCTCACTCCTTCTGGTACTCTGCTCCCCCAAATTTCAGCTGCCCCAGCAGCCCCAAACTGTAATATCCCCATTTTCCATTTAGGTCAACTATTCCTCTCTGATAGGTCCGTATTTCCCTGTGCTACAATTTGGAAAATGCATTTAGGCAGGAACTGGGCAGATTGGTTCAATTAAAGAACTAATATTGAGACATTATTAACTAAATTTCATATTTTGTTCAGATTTCCATAGTTTTTACCTAATACCTCCTTTTTTTCCTGATACAGGATCAATATCATTGATCATTTTATTGTCTTTATAGTTTTACCTATCACAGAATATGATATAATAGAATTATATAATACGTAGCCTTTTTACATTGGTGTCTTTCACTTAGCAATATGTTTTTCAGGCTACTCTAAGTCTTTTCTTGGCTTGATAGCTCATTTCTTTTTATTGCCGAATAATATTTTATTGTATGGATGTACCAAAGTTTATTCATCCACCAATTGAAGAACATCTTTGTTGCTTCTAGTTTTGGGTGACTAGTTTTGTGTGTATGTTTTGTGTGGACATAAGTTTCAAATCAGTTGGATAAATACCTAGGACCACAATAGCTAGGTTGTATGATAAAACTTTAACTTTGTAAGAATGTGCCAGAATGTCTTCAAAAGTAGCTGTCCTTTTCTGTTTCCACCAATAATGAATGAGAGTTAATATTGCTCTGCATCTTCTCTAGCAATTAGTATTGCCAGTTTTTAAAAAAATGTGTATTGTTTGTCATTCTAATAGCCGGGTATTAATATTTATTTTTGTTTTAATTTGCAATTCCCTACTGACAAGTGACATTGAGCATCTTAACATATGTATATCTATATGTCTTTAGTGAGGTATATGTTCACATCTTTTCTCATTTTTAAATTGGATTGTTTATTTTCTTATTGTTGAGCTTTAAGAGTTCTTTGCATCTTTTGGATACAAATCCGTAATAGCTAACTTTATGTGTCAATTTGATTGGGCCATGAATGTACAGATATTTGGTTAAATATATATGTGGGTGAGTCTGGATGAGATTAACATTTGAATTGGTAGACCTAGTAAAGAGACTGCCTTCCCTAATATGGGTGAGCCACATCCAATCAATTGCAGGCCTGACTAGAATAAAGAGGCCCTCTCACCAGTGAAGGAAGACTCTCCACCTGACTACCACCTGTAGCATCAATCTTCTGCCTTCTGCCCTTGGACTCGAAGTTGGATTGGAACTTACACCATTGGCTCTCCTGGTTCTCACTCATTCAGACCCAGAATGGAAGTATACCTTTGGCTCTCCTGGGTCTCCAGCTTGATGAATGAAGATACTGCAACTTCTCAGCCTCCATAACTCCATGAGCTAGTTCCTTATAATATATCTCTCCTTACCCATATCCTATTTTCCCCACCCTCTCTTCTTCCCCATCTTATCTCTCTGTGCATACACTGATGAAAGACTGTGTGACAACATAGTAGGAAGGTGAACATCTGCAAGCCAGGAAGAGAGGTCTCACCAGAAATTGACCCCAACAGCATCTTACCCTTGAATTTCTAGACACCGAAACTGTGAAAAAATAAATTCCTATTGTTTAAACCACTGAGTCTGGTATTTTGTTATGGCTGCCTGAGCATATTAGTACAACTAAAATAAGACTACAACTTTTGTAAATATCAAATAGCTGAATTATGTTTTCTTAATCTAATCTGACAATCCTTGTCTTTTAACTGATAAGGTTGGTTCATTTAAAGTTATTTCATTCCTGATAGGTTTTGTTTCTAATGCTTTGTTTTATGCTTTCCATATCATGTATTTTTCTTTTCCTCCTCTCAAAACAAGTATTAGACTGATTTATTTTTTTTAATTCTTTCTTTCCTTTCATTGGTTATGGAATTATACATTTAATCTTTATGGTTTTATGGTTTATCCTTTTATTTTAAATATGTGTGCCTCTCTGAATAGAATCCAAAGTGAATCCATAATTTTATCACATTTTGAAATATTACAAGGACACTTCGACTGCGATTATCACCCTCTTCTTTAATGTCATTTTTTAAGGTTTTTATTTCAACTTTATTTTTATGAATCTCATTGTTCATAATTATTTTCATTTTTTATATTATTAACATGTGTTTAGGTTTACCCTATGTTTGGCAATTGTTTTGACCACTATTGGTTTTGGAAACTCTCTTCTTTCTTCTGGGTTTAATTTTCTTCTTTCTAGGGTAAATCTTTTAATAATTGCTTTAGTAAGGGTATGTGGGTGGTACATTTTCCATGTTTCTTTTGTCTAAAATTGTTCTTATTATATTTTCACTGTTGATTGATAGTTTGTCTAGTTTATAATTTAGGGACAGTTATTTTTTTTCTCATCAATTTGAAGATATAATTCAATTGTACTCTGGCCTCTATTGTTACCATGAGAAGTCTATTGTTAATAGTTTTTCCTTGATTTATCTCACTTAAAACTTTATTCTTGGATATAAAATTCATGTTTTACATCAATTTTATAAAATTGTCAGCCATCATCTTATTAATATTGGACTCCTCATCATTATTTTCCTCTTGAACTTTTAGTAGACATATATTAAATGTTCTCGTTCCCTCCTTCATGTCACTGAATCACTTTCATGTTTTTATTTCTATAACTTCCTCAATTCAAATAATTCTTCAGATATATCTTCTAGTTCAATATTTTCACTTTAGCTCTTTCTAATATGCTCCATAAGCCATTTGTTTATTGCTTAACTTTAAAAGTTTTATTTGATTTAACATTTGGTTTGTTTCTTGTACATTTCTTACAAATTTGATTCTTTTTATTACCTTGGTTATTTGAACACAATTTTATATTTTCATTAGAATATGCTATAATGTGAAAATATTGATCTTCTAATACTTCTATTGTGTGCCTTTAGTTTCTTACCCATGTTGGATCATTTACTGAGAAAGCTCAATCTGTGAAAGCTCTGTGGGGGTCATGAAGCACATATATACACAGTGGAGTGATGCTGTCTTTGTGTCTAACGAATTCTTCCAAATTATTATTCGTACAGAAGCATATCGATATTAGTTTCTCAGTGTGGAGATTCCTAAATCTTGAGAACTTGGAGAGTAGTATAAATTTGAATCTCACATTTGTGTATGGAACAGACCCAAAGAACAAATTCTTACTAAGGGACTTGGGCTGAGATAGATAAACTTTTCTGGTGCCTTCCTGTGCCTTCTTTAGTCCTGTGATTTAATGAGGTACAGCTCTTCAAGGTTTACAGCTCACCTCGTGTGCTTACAGGATTTATTCTATTACCCTGAGAATCTTAAAATAAAAGCTCTCAAGGTACTCACACCTTAACTCCTAATCTCCTATGCACTTCTTGACCTGGGATTAACCAACCAGTGAAGCCGCAGCTGCACTTTAGAGATTATGCCCTGATTTCCAGATTACCTGCCACCTGGGAATTTTTCTGACATTTCCTAGTATCTCACCTTGAGTTGATAATGCATGATCAAATGCCTGTCTCTTCATTAATTTATGAGCATCTTCAAAACAGAAAAAATTCTGCATTTATCTCATTCTCTGAAATAGAGCATCAATCTTACCACATGGTAGATACTAAATTACTGTGGAAAGAGAAGAGAGAGGGTGAGAATGGGAGGAAGTGGGAAACAAAGGGAAGGAAGAAGAAAAGGAAGGAAGGAAATAATGAAGGAAGGAAGGAAGGAAGGAAGGAAGGAAGGAAGGAAGGAAGGAAGGAGGCAGCTCCTGCCCATCACTGTGATAACTACAGTAAAAGAGAAACCCTAAACTACTTTCAAAATCTGAGTATCTAGGGTATACATGTAGGTGTCCTTAAGAATTCAAATTCTTAAGTTTAGTAAAACATGCAGATTTCTTCAACATGATTAAAGATATTAGGTGCTTGTAGCATGGATTATATAAGAATCTCTTAAACTACATGTCTGAATTGGAGGAATTTGTGTTCTCGGTAAAGTGTGATACTTGAAAGTATCCGTGGATGTCGAGGAGCATGCCACCCATGCCAGCTAATCTTATTAATTGGATGAGGCAAACATTTCTGAACTGCAGTAAAGAATAAAGGGTACTATTTTGGAATCATTATAGTAAATGTCATATTGAAAAACATGGCTGACCAGAACCTCTTTAATTATTACAAGATGCATAGATTAAAGATATCAGGAATTAAGACTAGAAATGCATAAGAGATGGTAGAGAAGGAATGTATCTATTTGCAGGTGCAAGAGAGAGATTCAATCTAGCAGGCAGAATATAGTATCTGAAAAGCTGGGCAATAGATAGCACGCCAGGTGGCATGCCAGGTTGGCGCAGCACTGGGGAGGCTCAATTTGAAGTCACAGGGATTGGTGGTGGAACTTGGCCTTAGGGAACCCGGGAGCAGATGGTGAACAAAAACACAGGCAGGCAGTTGAAATTTGAGAAATTTAAGAAGTCAGACCCAAACCACAATATTGCTGGTAGGATTTTGCTCTTAAACATTGTGAAAACCCTCCTTGACACTTTAACTTTTACTCCTTAGGCATTGATCTTTCTCTATTAGCATCCTGTCACTGTGGTATTGCTCTAATTCTGTCCAATTCTACTGCCTGCTCTCCCTTCATTATAACCCATTTGCTTTGCGTTTCAAAGAAAAATGGTGGCCATAACAGGGGCAAATTCAGTGGAGCAGTGGGGTAGATGTCCGATTGGAGTGGGTTGCGGAGAGAATGAGAGGTAATAACTAAAGAGTCTTTCCACAATAGAAGGGAGATAAATGAGAAGTCTCTCTGGGAACTAGGCAGTCTTCTGGGTCCTGACCCTTCACCACCTACACTGTCTCTGGAAGTCATCTCGCCTAGCGACTTCTCTTTCAATATCATTCATACAGTGAATTCTGACTTCCTCTTTAGTTTTAAATCTCTAACTTAATGCGCTATACGGATTTGCAAACCTTGGAAGGTCTCTCTGGGCTCACTTTAGTATTCCATTGTGGTTGTGCCAGGTCAGACCCCTAATAAAGGCTGTGCTCCTCTATCAAGCACATACTCTCATGTGTTTATCAAAATTAACTGAAAAGGCAAAGGAACAGTAACCAGAGAGAATGGAATTTGGTAATAAGTTTAGTAGACAGTAAGTCCTTTGTCACTAGTTATAACTCATCTTCTTAGTGCTCGGTAAAGCAAGACGCAAGAGTCCTGGACGAGTTCACTAAGAGTTGATAAAACAAGCAACAAACAAACAAACAAACAAACAAAAAACTCCTCTATTTTGAACTTACAATTCAATATATACTCTGAATTACATAGGCTATTATTTTTCGAAGCTTATTATGTGTTGAATTGTGTTTCTCCAAAATTCATAGGCTTAAGTCCTAATTCCCAGTATGTCAGAATGAGACCTTATTTGGAAATAGGATCTTTGCAGATGCTATAAGTTAAAAAAAAAGTCATATTGGAGTAGGGTGGGATTCTAATTCAATAGGACTAGTGTCTTAAAGAATTAAATTGTATATGGACACACACACACACACACACACACACACACACACACACGCACACACTATACCAGGTAAAGATAAAGGCAGAGATCTACAAGCCAAGGAACCCACAGATTGCCAGCTAACCACTCATACCAGGAGAGAGGCATAAAACAGGTTGTTCTTCACAGCCCTCAGAGGAACCAGCCCTGCCAACACCTGCTCAGACTTCCAGCCTCCAGAACTGTGAGACAATAAATTTCTGTTATTTAAGCCACCTGATTTGTGATATTTTGTTACAGCAGCCTTAGCGAATGAATACCAAGCTTGAGCAGACAAATAATATTCTCAAATATTTTAGTAATGTTTTCCATCTTGCATTAATAAAAGTGCAGCACAATTTGTCCACACTTCAGAATTTTGCCAGCACAAACCCTCATCTCATCAAAATCACCAAAGGGAGGATAAGAAAACAAGCTGAAGTGTGTGTGTGCAAACACACACTTGCTCTTCTGAAGAAACTGATGGAGCACTTCTTAATTTAGACTTATTTCCAAAGAAGCTAAAGAAAAGAAAGTATATTTAAAACAAACATTTACCTTTGTTGCTAAATAAATGCCTCATAACATTACTATAGTATCAGATATGAAAATTAAACCAGAATTATGCAGTTGAGTCTAATGCTGTCTACTCAAGTGCTCATGATAGACAAAGAGAAATAGTTGCATTTAGTATGATAATTGCTTGGGGGTGTGCAGCATGCATTTAAAAACCATGCCAGGGCACTTTTATATATCAGAAAACAATCTCATTAACACATTTTGTGAGACACTTGTATAGTCAAAGAATTTTAATTATCCCTGAGGACTTGGGCAAGGAGCACAATACAAACCACTTCACTAACAGAAAAAAAGAATCTTTTTACTGCAATTGGTAGTGTCAATCTCATAGTTGTCTTTATTAATATTTTATCATTGTTTTATTGGAATAATTACTAACTTGCAGTATAAGTAAAAATATGTGTTTATGGAAATATGGGACATGGACAGTATATTGTTTCCATTTAGCTGACATAGTGGAATCTATTGAAATTGGGAATGGGATGAGAAAGAATATAAAAGAAAAATATTCTTTTCTTATTTGTGACTTTCAAATTTGTACAAAACCCAAAGGATAAAAACCAACAGATTATCTCTTAAACTTGATCTGGTAGTCTGGCTTCATAAAATTTGCACTGAATAAAATATTAGATTCCAAGAACTGACCAAGAACTTTAGAAATCACTGCCCCTTTTCTGACTGCCCCCATCTGCTCCATTCTTCATCTGCTCCATCACCACCCCAACCTGACACACAGGGCTCAAGACCCCTTTTGAGCAATTCAGACAGGACAGAGCAGCAGTGATATTCTCCTAGCCAGACTTTAACCAGCCTCATTTCCAAAACCTGTCTGTTAGAACTAACCTAAGAGTGAGTCACGGGGCCCCTGTGCACCAACCAACCTGTTTAGGAGCATTGCTCAGTCATTTAATAGCTAGACCTGCAGGCAAAAGGTACTCTGTAATGATAGGGTAAGGAGTGTTCAGCTTCTCTAGGATCTGATTGGCAGGGCACCTTAGCACTTGGTAATAATTCTTAGAAATGTTTACAGAACACCACTTTTGCACCTCATGTAAAGCACACTGAGTGAAGCCACGCCCCAATCCACTGTTAGAGTTGGGAACAGTGAGAAATTTCAGTTTTCCCAAGAAGGAGCAGCCTCTCTCTTTACTTCAAACACTATAAAAGAGACATTAAATTTAGATGTAAATAAAAGAGATGTAGATAAGATATGAAGGGCTTAAGGCTCTAAAACAAAAAGAATGGTTTGTCTATCAGAATTCAGAGTCTCCCTGGGATGTTTTAAAGAATGAGAAAGTCGATCGATCTCTCATTCATTTTGGAATACCTAAATTCAGTGCACCTTGGAAGATACTGAAGAAATGTGTAAGACTAAATGGTGCCTCATGGTTTTCAGACTAGATTCTATGTTCTTTTATGTTGTTATGAAATCTCTATGAATTTACAGTGGATAAATTAGTTTTTTCAACTTGTAACCAATGAACATCTCAAATCCCACTTATGGGTGCTTTTACTTTAGGTGTTTTTGCTTTTAATCCTCTTTAAGCTCCTCTTTCTTCTCTGTGTTTGGTCTTCCACAAATGGCTCTTAACTATACATTTAGTTAGTCCTCTTGTGGGCAAAGAACACACACCAAAATAAAAAGAAAAAGAAAAAGAAAAAGAAAAAGAAAAAAAGAAATACAGTGTGCTTTCAAAAACAGCTGAACCTTTCTACTCCAAGCATAGTATGTTCACTTATAAAGATCCAAGAACTCGCCTCATTGCTAAGCCTTATCTTGGTTTGTTGGAGTTGTAAACTGAAGGAAGTATTTTTATGTTTAGACATACCCAGAAATGGTGAAGGGAAAAGAAATGTGTATTTAAATAAGGGCTCACTAAGAAGGAAACATTAATGGATGGATGGAAAAATCAGCTTTCTACACTATAGAGATAAAGCTACATTAATCTCAAGTTCAAACACAGATGGGTATTACAGACCTCTAAAGATCTGGAAGTTAAGCTTTGAAACTCTTGAACTCTCATGCTCCCAATTAAATTCCAGATTTACTTGTGATTCTGTGATTGGGTCAGTTTGACTAGAAGTAAGAAGGGGAGATAGCATTTCTCCCATCATGTTTCCTCTCTTCGTAAGTCTCTGATGAATAGTGGTGAATGGTTTTGGTGATTTAAAGAACACTGGGAAGAATTCTTGCTGCCACCTATGTCTATTTTTTAAATTATTTAACCCAAAAGATAAGATATGATTATGAAAGTTCAGAGAGACAACACTTTTCTGTCCCAGCTGTGCTAGTAACTCCCATAATCATAGTCTTCTTAATTCAAATGTTACTATTACATCATCTTTCATTCATTCATTCTAATATATATATATACACACATATATATGTATATATATATATATATATATTATGTATGTATGTGTGTGTGTGTGTGTGTATCATACACACACTACATGCCAGATATCATTCTAGATTCAGGGTTACAGTTATAAAATATTTGACAAATGGTTCTACTTTATAGACTTAACTTGTAGTGAGAGTAGACATTATACAGGCAAGTGAATCTGCAGGATCTCAGATGGCTGAAGAGGCTTGGAGAAAAATAAAGCAGGGTAGGGGGATGAGTTGAATATTGAAGTCCAAAGTGGCTAGGCAGGCAAGACTTGGCTGAGAAGAAAATATCTGAATAAAGATCTAAAGGAGTGGAGAGGACTGGATGTGGATATTTGCAAGAAAAGCATTCCAGGCAGTGGAAACAGCGAATATAAAGGCCTGAACATGCACCAGACAGAACATTCATCAAAGCTTGCCATTATCCTTGTCCTATCAAAATAAATGTCACATAGAATACTCTAATGCTGCTCTAACAAGAACAGTCAACAACATATGTATCCTGTGCTGATAATTTTGCTCTCCTGTTTATTCTGCTCAGCAAGACCATTATAACAATTTGATGGGATGAAGTGCCTTGGAGTCTGGTCCATGTGTTATATCTATTTTATGTAGCTCTCTATTTGTTTTTATTTTATGCTGCTTATACATATATGTTTTGTTGTTGAAAAGATGCAAACAATACAGAAATTTAAACGAGAAAATGCACAGGTTCCCTCATACAACTTCCCTGTTCTAATCCCCATTTAATTACTGGTCTGTTCGCCTCCCCCAAAAAGCTGTTACTAGTTTGATATGCATTCATCAGTCCTTTCTCTGTGTATGTACATATATATGTGCATATATGAAAAGTTTTGTTCATACTTTGAATAGGATGAATAGGATCATACTTATTTTTTGACAACTTGCTTTTTTACTTAATAATGTGAAAGATTTACCTGGAGTAATACAGAAATATCTACCTCATTCTTCAGTGACTGTGTAGTTATGGTATGGATTTACCATACATTGTTTATCTTTCCCATTGGTGAAACTAAAATTTAAAAAATAAATAAATGTTCTTGTATTCAACTCATGGTGAACGTATGTACGTATTTCCCTAGGACAGACATGAAGAATTTGGAGATGAATAAATGCAGGTTTTTACAAAGATGTTTGGTAACAGCTTCTTTGAGATTTAATTTACATACCATATAATTCATTCATTTAAAGTGCACAATTCAATGGTTTTAGTATATTCGAAGTTGTGTAGGCATTACCACAATCAATTAGAGAATATTTTCATCACCCTAAAAAAGAAACCTTGTACTCTTTATCTGTCACTACATGATCCCCCATCTTTTTTACATCTAGTCAACCATTAATCTTTTCTGTCTCTATGTGTTTGCCTGTTCTGGACATTTCATATAAAGGGAATTATAAAATTTGTGATCTTTTGTGTCTGGCCTCTTCAATTAGCATAATGTTTTTAAGCTTCATTCACAATGTGGCATGTATCAGTAATTCATTTCTATTTATGGCTTAATAATATTCCCTTATATGGATATACATTTTATTTACCCATTCATCAAGTGAAGGGTATTTGAGTTATTCACACCTTTGGGATATTGCAAATAATACAGCTATGAATATTTGTGCATAAGTTTTTGTGTGAATATATGCTTTCATTTCTCTTGGGTATATACAAAGGACCAGAATTGCTGGACAAACAGTTAACTTTATGGTTAACTTTTAAAGAAACTTGTGGAGGGGGAGAGGTGAAAAAGGGGAAGGACTCAAGAAATATAATTGGTCACATAGTCATGGGTATGTAATATATAACATAAAGAATATAGTAAATAATGTAATAACTATGTATGTTATCAGATACTAGATTTATCTGGGTGATCACTTCATAAGTTCTATAAATGTCTAATCACTATGTTGTACGCCAGAAACTAATGTAATATTGTATGTCAACTGCAATTGAAAAATTAAAAATTTAAAAAACAGGCAATAAATGTAGAACAATATTCATAGAGAAAAAGAAAAGAAAAATAAATTTTCAAACTGTTTTCCAAAGTGACTGCACTATTTTAAAATCCCACCAGCGCTGTCTGTGGTTCCCATTTCCATCACAATTCTCACCAACACTTGTTATTATCTATTTTTTTGATTAGCTATCCTATTTTTCCATCTATCCATTAATGTTTTCTTCTTAATGAGCTCTTATTTTAAATCCACATTTCTTTTTCCTCAACCATTTCTGAGTGAAGTTTGTGTCAAGTGGCATCTCATATTTTCATTTCCCTGAAGAATAATGATGTTGAGCATTTTTTTCATGTGTTTCTTAGACATTTGTATATATTCTTTGTATAAATGTCCATTTAGATTCATTGCCTAAACAATCTTTGTAGTTAAATGCTATAAAAAATGTTTTTCTCTATGTATTTTAGATCAAAGTCCCTTGTCAGTTAAATGCTATAAAAATATTTTCTCTCATTCAGCAGATTGTCTTTTTATTTTCTCTGCGGTGTTCTTTGAAGCATGAAAGATTTTTGTTTTGTTTTGGGTTTTTTTGCTTTTTTTTTTTAATTTTGATGAAGTCTAATTTAACTTTTTTTTTTTTTAACTTTTGCTTTTGGTATCATATCTAAAAAGTCATTGCCAAAGCCAAGGAAATAAAAATTTACCTTCATGTGTTTTTTTTTTTTAACAGTTTATACTTTTAACTCTTACATTTAGGCTCTTTGATTCATTTTGAGTTAATTTTGTTAAGTATAAGGTAGGGGTTTGACCTCATTCTTTTGCAAGTGAATATCCAGTTGTCCTAACACCAGTTGTTGAAAAAAAACCTTTCATTCTCTATTTAATTGTTTTGGTACCCTGGTGGAAAATCAATTGATTATAAATGTGAGGGTTTATTTCTGGAATCTCTGTTCTAGTCTATTGATCTATATGTCGGTTCTTATATCACTACGATATTGCTTGCTTACATTTGCTTTATGGTGAATTTTCAAATCAGAAAGTCCAAATCTTTCAACTTAGTTCTTTCTCAAGATTGTTTTCGCTATTTTTGGATCCCTTGCCTATTCATATAAATTTTAGAATCAGCTTGTCATTTTCTGCTAAGAAGTCAGCTGGGATTTTGATTGAATTGTATTGAAATATGTCAACTGATAATACTGTCTTCTAATCCATGGACAAAGAATGTCTTTCCATTTATTTATGTGTTAAAATTTATTCCAACAATGTAAGCTTTCGATGTACAAGTCTTATACTTCTTTCGTTAAATTTATTCCTAAGTATTTTATTATTTTTGATGTTATTATAAATGAAATTTTCTTGATTTTATTTTTAGATTGCAAGTATATAGAAATACAATTGATTTTGTATATTGATCTTGTACCCTGAAAACTTGTTCAACTTATTAAAGTTTTGTTTTTGTTTTTTTTTTTTGGTGGATTCAAATTTTCTACATACAAAATGTCAACTGCAAATAAGTATAATGTTAGCTGTGGGCTTTTTGTAAATGGCCTTTATCAAGATGAGGAAGTGTTTTCTTAGTTTGCTGTAAGTTTTTATTGTGAAGGTTTGTTGGATTTTATCAAATGCTTTTTCTGCATCTATCGAGATAATCATGTTGTTTTTGTCCTTTATTTTATTGATATGGTATATTATTTGATTTTCATATGTTGAATCAATTTTACATTACTGACATAAATCCTACTTGGCCATGATGTGTAATCCTTTTTATACATTGCTGGGTTCAGTTTACTAGTATTTTTGTGTGTGTGAGGATTTTTTGTTTATAAGATATTGGTCTGTAGATATTTTCCCACCTCTGGTGTTGTCTTTGGTTTTGCCATCAGTGTAACTCTGGCCTCGTGAAATGATTTGGAAAGTGTTTTTTCCTCTTTTACTTTTTGGAAGAATTTGTGAATAATTACTAATAATTTTTTAAATATTTGGTAGAATTTATCAATGAAGCTTCTTGGGCCTTCGTTTTTCTTTTGAGTAGTTTTTTGATTATTCATTCAATCACTTCTATGGTTATAGATCAATGCAGATTGTTTATTTCTTCTTGAGTCAATTTAGGAAGCTATGTTTTTCTAGAAATTTGTCCCTTTAAGTTATCTAATTTATTGACATATAGTCATTCACAGTATTCTAATAATCTTTTTTATTTTTATAAAGGTGACAATAATGTCTCATTTATTTCTGATTTTAGTAATCTGAGCTTTCTATTCCATTTATCTTATTCAGTCTAACTAAGGTTTGTCAATATTTTTAATATTTTCAAAGAATCAACTTTTCATTTTATTTTCTCTATTTTTAATATATTCTTTATTTTATCCATTTCCATTCTAATCCTTAGTATTTCTTTCCTTTCAATTATTTTATGTTTAGTTTTGCTCTTCTTCCAGTGTCTTAAGGTGGATATTGAGGTTATTGATTTGAGATACTTTTTTAATGCAAGTATTTACAGTAATAAATTTTCCTGTAAGTACCTCTTTAACTGAATCTTATAAGTTTTTGTGTTTTTTGTCTTCATTTTTATTCATCTCAGTGTGTTATCTATTAATTTTTTTGATTTCTTCATTGATTCATTGGTTATTTAAGATTATGTTGTTTAACTTCCACATGTATTTGAATTTTCCAAATCCTTTTCTGTTTTGGACTTCTAATTTTATTCTATTTCAGTTGAGGAGCATACATTGTATGATTTCGATCCTTTTAAATTTGTTGAGGCTTTATATGAAGCTTATAGAAATATTTTTGATATTGTCAAATAGCCCTCCCAAACCAATACATATCTTCCCATTATATGATTATTTAAAATATGCAAAGGATTTGTAGCAAACCAAAGTAAAAATAAAATATCTTTTATAATTCCTTTTATGAATTCATTTCATTAATGATTAAAATTAGCTGAAATTATGGTACTTTTGTGGAGATCATAGAATGATAGAGTTCTCACTTAACAGTATGGTCTATATAATGATATATATTTAAAATATATTATCTGCAATCTTCACTATAAAAATAGTATTAATATTTTCATATTGCAAAGAAAAAAAACTGAGTCTCAGATTATTTAAGTAACTTGTTCAAAAGTATGTAAAAATGAGGAATTATTGGGATTAAGACTTAAATTTATTTCTACCATCATACTTCTTTCCTAAGGTGTCAGAAAAATAGTCACTCAGAGGCCATTCTTTCCCCTCCTCTTTCCTTGCTTCTGTAATACTCAAAGACCCATCAAGAGCTATATTCAGACTATTCTTGGTGGCCATAAACTTCCATTTTCCATTTCTACTTTTACAGTTTTCCTATTCCAGAGGCCTACTGCATATCATAGTTGCCCAACATGCTATGGTTTCCTCCCAAGTAAATTTACTAATAGATAAAAAGGATTCAGATTCTGTTACATTTAATGAAAATGCATTGATATTTTCACAATTCTAAATCAGCCCCTTCTTTTCTTTTGACTTGGCAGGTACTGCTCAAGTGTGGATCTAATTGTGCTGCTTTTATTTTCTCCATGAATTCATCAAAGAGGAGAAGAGATTATGCCAATGGAAAATAAAATTGTAATGACAGTAGTGTGTATAAATGAGCAAAATCAAAGTAAACCAGATGCCACATTTCACTAATTCTTTGGAAAGTGTTCTTTTATTTTAAAAAAGGCACTCATTATCTTCATATTTTCAATAATATTTAAGTGTTAAAAATGAAATACAAAAAACATTGAATAAGTAGATCCTAAATCTCCATGAGAGAAGTGGCTGCCACATATCTGTTTCTTATCTTCAGTGTATAGTGCAGGGCTTAGATCCTATAGGTGTCCAATATGTGTTTGCCAGATTAAATTAATAAAAAATGAAATGATTTCTGAAAATATTTTTACTATGTACTAATAAACGTGTACTCCTTAATATCCCTCCTAAAAATTATTTATACATCCCACAAATATTCATTATGTGCCCATTATGTGCTAGGCACTAAATAAGGAACTGGAGCCACAGAAGTGACCTGGAAGGACACAGGCTCCAATTTTGTAGATCATCAATCCTTAAACAAAGAGTCACAGGGATTATTAGATAAAATTGTGATAAGTGGATCAATGGGCTGTACATGGCGCTAAAATATCATAGAATAGGGGATTCTTACCTAGTTTGTGGAAGGTTTCCCCGAGGAAATGACATCCTAGCAGATTTTTGAAGGAAGGAAGGAGTTGCTATGTTAATGTGGTCTCTTAGAACTGCACAGTGGACTTTGTGTTTTAAAATATTTAGTTGTTCTTGCCTTTAGATGAGGCATACACTTTCCAGTTATCTATGATGCTTATTACCTTATTCTGACTTGTTACCTGCCTGTTCCCTATAGGTCTCTGAATACTTAACTATTGATATAGACCCTTGGTTCTTGATTTTTTTTAACTCAATCTATGATAATAAATGCATTCTACATCTTGGTCCAGTATGCACATATATATGTATGTATAAGAACCTACCCTCACTACCGATCTATTATTTAAACATCTCTGATTATGGTCTAATACATTCAGTTTATCTCATGAGACAATAATGGGCTGTAACCTGTAATTTAATAAAAAGCTTATAGTTTGAGAATCCAGAGAAAAGGCTAAGTCAGGCTAGTTTTTCATTGTGCATTGAATAATAATTAGTCATCACAAAGAACAAAGAGACATCTTTCTTCCCATCACGCCTCTGAAACTCTGAGGTCAAACTTACTATAATTCTTGTCCTCACTGCCAATTCCCCATAAGCTTAACTACTTTAACTTTTAGAAAGCCACAGCATAGGAAATGATAAGCAACAAATAGACCTATTACTTTACTCAACTGTACATAACTTTTCAGAATGCTCTTTTGGTTGGATTTTCAGTACTCTCATCTTTGTACTGCAAATACAAGTTTAAAAGAAATTATAATAAGGAAAATGGAAGACTAGGCAGGAAAAAAGGAATTGTAGAATGAGAAACTTGGCCAAGGCTTTGGCCAAGTCCACCTCAATGAAAAAATTTGTTCTATGGCATCTAAAAGGTTAAGTATTAAGTTTATGAAATGGGACTTGGAAAGGCTGAGCTTTTCTGGGGGCTGAAGTAGAGGCAAAGGCACGGAGACAACATAAGTGAGGTGGGTCTAAAGTCTAGAGATGCAGAGTTTGTGGCACATTACAGAGCCCAGATGTCCATCAAGGGACCCTTCGGGCAATACTAAGGCAAAATTCAGTAGGTGATCCTGCATCTCTGGGAGAAGACACAATGATTCACTTCCACTCTGAATATCTGGAAATCTTTTTCATATGTCTGTCCATCCTCCTGGCCCCACCCCAACCACCCCCTATTATTGAATTATTTTAAAAAAATTAAGAAAGCTGCCTTAACAATGAGGTATCATTCAATACACTCTACTATGAATACAAATTTTAAAAAGTAATATTTCGAAGGGACATTTTCTGGGCAACTTTAAACAAACAAAATTACTTAATGACCCCTATGGAAAAATTACAGTAGGTTACAAGAGTGGAATAAGCCATGGTAATTTGGAAACAATGTATGTTTCTCTAGAACAGACTTAACTAATAGACAACTCTTGATTTTGTTGGTGATAATTGCAAAATTTCCATGATGAAGTAGGCAAAATGCTCTCATGCTTAGAATTTTATCCAGAATTGTTTTGGCATGTTGCCTTTTCCTTTGCTGGTATTCTAGAATCAAAGCACAGCATTTCTCTATAATTCTTGCAACACTTGTATGGAATTTGGGATTGCTGAGACTAATTTAGACTCCTCCCAAAGAGTCAGTTACTGCAAATATCAGAAGCACCTTGGTATATACAGCCTTACCTATACCATGGTAATAATTTCTGCTTAGTTGTTTATATAATATACATATGTGTTTATATAATATACATATATATTTTTTATTTAAAAAACTCTGATCATGATCCAATAAGTTGATCTTATTTTATGATACAATAATGGACTATAAACTATAGTTTAAGAAAAACTTATAGCTTAAGAACCCAGAGAACAGGCTAAGATAATATATATGTGTATATATATATATATATGTTTATGATATATATGCATAAATTGTTTATTAATTATTATATATAAATACATATGTGTGTATACATACACATAGAATCTCAGAGCTTTCCCTGAAGCATATGTGAGGTCCTACTTGACCTATTTATATGGCTACAGCAATCTGTTAGGTTGGGCTCTCTGGCAGCTTTCCTTAGATTTCTGGAGTTAAGTTCATCTGTTTTTGCTGCAATCTTTTTAATATTAGTATGGCTTAGAAATGTAAGTTCAGAATCCAGTATAACTGTCCCACTTATATCTGGGGACACATACCCTTTCTGTGGCTTTGTATAACCCTCTTATAGGTGATGTGTTTTGCTATATATGGCTTGAGACTTATCTGTCATTGTTCTCAGGCAGTTTCTGTGCCTCATTAGTTAGGATCATTGAGAACCAGCTGGATTTGTAAAACAAAGTCCATTGGCTTAGCTTCAAAGTCTCTCATTTGTGCTACACGGGATGACATTAGGAAGATGGTATTGGTAGCAGACCAAGTCTTGTACCCAAATAGCCTAATGATACAATAATGGACTATAGCTTAGCTACTTGACAATAACTTATATGCTCTGCAATGATGTCTATTCATGTGGGGTGAGGCAAGATGCTGTCTAGCTGGGACAAATTGGGTCCCCTGCTCCTGGATAATAAAAATATTTGTTAGATTATTGTTGCAGAAGTTGTTTAAAAATTCTTCAAACAAGGGGTATAAGATGATGATGAGCTGCAGGCATAATTCCAAATGGGTCCTGACTTCCCCAGCTCATAATTTCCACAGTTGGCTATAGCTGAAAGTCCACAGGGATAGAAGTAGAGATAAAGAGTTTTGGCTGCTTGGACCATTCCTTCCTGTTATCTCATTCAGTGCATAAAGTGAGAGAAAACCTTAGGCAAATCCCAGACTTTGGGAGCCACAGAAACACAGATTTTCAGAGTCAAGGAAAACCCGCATCCAGGACTACAGCCTTAATGTACAAGCTTCTCATTAATTCCTTGACCATCTCAACCCTAAAAATAGAATATCCTATAGAGAGCAGTAGCCAGAGATATCAAGCCAACATCCTAGGGGAGATCATGTCTCATGACAGACAGATTCATAATGTCTGAGGTCAGACATTAATTTCTGGCCCCTGCTGTCACTTCCATGTCCCCAGCCACTGTTTAGACACTCCTTACTGAGCTCCTCTCAGCTATTCTCTTTTTCTTATTCCGCCTCACTACTACTCTTTGAGTGGTTAATGGTGACTTACAACTTTACTCTACTCTTTTTTCACCTGCATATGAAAGTCCTCAGAGTATAAAATTCATGGGATTTGGAAAGAGGCAGATCTGAATTTGATTTTGGCTCTTTGCCTATTTGCAATGGCAGCTTAAGCAAGATGCTTAACTTCTCATCTGTCATCTCTGCACAACGGCTAGAAGAATTAACTCATTCCTTCATTCAGTAAATGTTCATTAAATATCCTAAAGTAGGAAAAGCACAATGCCTGGCATATAAGTACATGATAAATAGTAATTGTGATTATGATGAAAATAATAATAAAGACAGAACCAATTTTAAAGGCCAATCTAAACTGGGTCCCTTTCGAAAGCTAAGCAGGGTCGGGCCTGGTTAGTACTTGGATGAGAGACCACCTAGGAAGACCAGGTGCTGTAGGTGTAAAAAAATTTAAAAAATAAGGGCTTGTAAGCTGACAAGGTCCTTGCAATCTGTGAGGTCGACCAAGGATTGCTCACCTAAAAAATAATAAATAAATAAATAAAAATAAAACTGGGTTCCATATTCTTAGCCATCTCTTTCTGAGCTCAAGAAATATCCATCTGTTTCTATGGCTTTCGTTGGGCCTCGAATTTCTAATTCATTCTCACTATACCACTTTTTAACTTTTTTATTTTTTTCGCTTTGCTCTTACACAAGATCTCAGGTCTTTTTCCCTTGCTGAGATAATAAACCACCTATGAGGAAATTTTAAAACTCCTTCACAAGCGTTAGTTCGTATCAAGTAACTCTACAAGAGTTCCTGTGCCGAGAAGAAGTTGGATGGCATCCTGAAAAATTTCCACCTGCCATATGGTGTGGCAAATGTCAGGAGGTAATTGCTTCCTTCATTACAGTCCAGCTGGCTAGGAACCTGATGCTACCTCCAGCAACACACACAACACCAATGGCTTAACTGCACTCAGGCCTTACAAAAGCAACTACTTTGAACGTTCTGACCCCACAAATTCTCTGAAGTCTCCACAATCCAACAGAGTTTCAGTTTCCGGAGTTCATCCTGCAGAGTACAGCTCTCTAGTTTTATGTTAATTATGCTTATTCTTACTAACTAGCTCTTGGAATTGGTTCTAAATTAATTAACGTTCCTACTACAATGACCAAATGACTGTTCTCTTAGTATTTGTGGTTAATAAACCCCAGCTAATAATGACAACTTAAAGCAACTTGTTTATAATTATTTATGAGTATTTTGTCTATTTTATTTTTTTATGTTGAACAATATACTAATTACATTTTTGCTGCTTGTTCTACGGCTTATTTGCCATTAAGTGACAGCTTCTATGACATGGGTATCTAGAAGGCATTGTCTTTCTTTAGTTGAATATATTGTCTAATTTATTAACCACTAGTCAAATTAATTGCTTTACATAAGAGGCCTTGTGCAATAAAGTTTTTATTCAGTTTTTTTTAGTCACATCCTTAGATTTAGGTAAGCATAACATAGTTTATCCTTAACCTCTTAAAACCTTCATTTACTATATCAATGGACCAGACATTATTCAAGGAAGAGCAGTTTACTATCCCAATTTACTGTCTTAGGGTTTTTTATTCTATATTCTTTACATCATAAAGGCCAAGATACTTTGACATTGAGATCTATGCTATTGAGATGACTATGTTTCATTATATTAAGAATAGAAATTATTTTTATTTTATGACTTCAAATGTATTTGAGTTTTTAAAGTTTCATTGGTTGATCTGTCAATCTTTCAATTGCTTCTAGAGAATGTGTGTGTGTATGAGAGAGAGAGAGAGAGAATGATTCTACTCGATTTTATATCTAGGCATTTTCTTATTAGTATAATGCATATATACCTGTAGGACTTTCTATATTTATGTAATGTCTCACAGGCTTTTCTCCCATAGTTATTAAAATGATAGAGATTAGATAATTCAGATTTTTTCCCTCAAATCTTCAAGAGCTTGGCAAAAGAAGCATCTCACTAACATCATGATTGACAGATCCACAGGTTCTTTGCTGAGTACTTGCTAAGTCTCTCCCTTGGGTTGGCATGTCATGTTCCCCTGATTTTTATAATGATAAAATGTTACTAGAATCTAAATTCTCCATTTCATTACTCACCGATTTCCTTACAGTTTCTTGATATGCTCTTAACTTTTCTGTGTCCAGCCTAGAAAAAAAGGAATCATGGCCACTATGAACTAGCCCCAATCTCTAGTGGATTATATGTTGGGGACCTGGACACAGCTTAATAAACTAACACAGAGATAGATACTTATGGTGGATGGAGAATTAAGGGAAAAGCAGAGGTGAAGGAAAAAGATTTCAACCTTCATAGAAACTTCAAGATATCTTTGACAAACACAATTGGTACTTCTGCTGGAAAATGATGAGTACACACTTGCTTCAGAACAGCTCTAGGCACCCCCAGTAGCCTTTACCTTCCCAGCCTGCAGATAGTTTAATGTCTCAAAAACAAACTTCCCTCATCAAAAGTCTGGGTAAGTCTTAGATAAACCAGAAGAAAGCTGAGCTATCTTGGAACAAAGATTTTGTTTATATTGCCCCAGCAGGAATTTTCTTGCTCCATTAAGTTTCATGTTCCTTGTCCTTGGCTGACTTTTTAAATAAATTTTCTGGTCTTAAAATTCAAAAAGATGACTAAAATTGCTGTAGTACTCATTGACATCTTTATACCTGGACCATGATGTGGTGGATACTGCCATGTACTACTCAGATGCCCCTTTCAAAAATAGGGTACTCGTTTTTTTTCAGCTGCAGGATTGTTGACTGCTGATGGCTCACAGGTGAATCTTAGGTCAGTATTCATAGACAAAGGAAGTTGTCTCACCTAAGATAGCACTCCCTGCAGGGAGGAGCCAGCATCCAATGACTGGTTCCAGTGGCCTCCTTTCCTCAATTTGGGAAATCTCTGAAGCATCATCACAGTACTATACATCCAGTGAGACCAGCTAAGGCCTTTCTTACAATTTATAGTTCAATTTTTCTATCTCACAGCCCTGCTTCTCTCATTTTCCCGGCAAACTTTCTGCATACAAATCTCTACCTCAGGGTCTGTTCTCTGAAAAATGGACAAAAGAGAGTTGATACCAACAGTGGTCCTAGAAAGGAGACTCTAAAATGGAATTTTTAAACTTGCAATGGGAGTCTACAGCCATGCTACCCTGAACAAGCCTGATCCTGTCTGATCCTGGAAGCTAAGCAGGGTCGAACTTGGTTAGTACTTGGCTTGGATGGGAGACCACCTAGAAAGACCAGGTGCTGTAGGCATAAAAAATAAAAATAAAAAATAAGGGATTGTAAGCCGACAAGGTTCCTGCAATCTGTGAAGTCAACCAAGGGTTGACTTGCCTAAAAAACAAAAATAAATAAAAATAAACCCGTCACCAGTGGTAGGTAGAGTACTGAAAGCTCCTGGTGTGCTGTACCAGTACAATTGCTAATGCTCTTACCAGTGGTGAACTGGAATGGGATATGAGATAAAAATAATCCACTGGCTGGTGCAATATCTGAGGAGAGTTTGAGAAGTATGGGCGAAGTAGTAATCATGAAGATCATGAAAATGGTTGGCTACTCTGATGCTGCTGATATAGTGGATAAAGGCAGCAAAATGCTGAAATAAGTTAATTCCCAATATAAGACACAATGTGAAAGTTAAAGGGTGTTATTTGCAGCATAGAAAAAGACTCATCCCTAGCCAGGGCAGAAAAATCTGAGAACCAGGCCCAGTACTTAATTATAAGGGTAGTAGAGTTCAAGAGAAGGTTGAATTCTCAACCTCAACCAGTCTACTTCACAAAGATCAATTTATAAACTTGAGGCTATGTCTCAGATTCTAACTCATTGACAGGAAGAGAAGCCATGTTCTGATAAGAATCATTCAGCACCACAGCAAGACTGTACAGGAATGAATCTCGCAGTCAGCATGGAACAGCATCCAGTTCTTTGGTTAATCATATGCTGAATTAGAGAGAAATAATCAAACATTTTGAGTTCTCTTTGGCAAAAGTTCTGTGTTCACAAAATTAGTCGAAGACTTAAAGCATCACCATAGCCCTTGTTAGAAGTGCAATATCTGAATGCCAGGTAACAAACGGAATCCTGTGCCACGTCTGGCTCATAGAGGATTCAGTTGGTGGTCATTTCCCTATTTAGCAAATGTATATTTTAGAGGGTTATGCTTAGTAATTGGCAGCAAACCTCCTTGGCCTGTGGTGAAGTAGCTATTATAGTGGATAAGGTAAAGTAGGAGTTTATGAAACTGCCTTTTCCTCTGTCCAAAGGTCAATTGAAAAGATTTTTGCATCCTGAAGGGGATTTCAGGGGTTAGTGTTACCTTTGAAGAACTAGGCTGGTGGTCATCTTCTTATCTCCATTTAACTCACCAGTCTGTTCCCTACAAGAAGCACATGGACCCTAACAGATCATAGTGGACCTGCTTGAGAAAATGAACATGGCTTCAGGAACATAATCTAGCAAATGCCTTCTTTTCCATCTTTAACAAGAAGGAAGATCAGAAACAATCTTCCTTCATGCAGGAAGGACAATATATTTAAGACCTTGACTCAGGGCTCTGTCAGTTTTTTAACCCTCTGTCATAATGTATTGTGAAGGCACCAGAATCATCTGGACATTCTGCAGAATATCACATTGTCTTCTGTGTTGATGGCATGTTAATCGAGTTTGAAGGCCATTGTAAAACACTTTTACTCCTGAGAGTGGGAGATAAACTCTATGAAGACTTGAGTAAAGAACAGATTATTGCATCTTGCCCCTCCAGCCACTAAGAAGAAAGTACAGGTTCTAGTGGCAGCATATTTTATACCTGGGCACACTGCTCCAATCTATTTATCAAGTGACAGGAAGGATGAGAGCTTTACGGATGGAACCCAAAATAGCAAATGCAGGCCATGCTATAAGCAGCCCTGTGCTGTAGATCATAAACCCAGTCAATGCTATAGTACTAGAAGCATCTGTGGAGATTACAGCCAGCCTTTAGGGGAAAATCACAATGTAGAGTGCTACATTTCTGAAGCAAGCCAGGCCATCTGAAGTCTAGAACCAGATATACCATTCGAAATATAGCTCTTGCTATGCTACTGGGCCATGGTAGAGTCTGACTGAGCTTCTGACCTGAGTGATCAAGTGATCATAAAGCTATAGCTGTCCATTATAGATAGGTTCTACCTACAAAGCCATAGGTCATGCAATCTTGATAGCAACTCATCATAAGATGGAAATGGTGTATCCAGGATCAGAAATGACTAAGGCCTGAGACACAAGTAAGCTGCACAATCAAGTAGGCCAGACAACCATGCATTGCCCACTATTTTCACTGGCTTCTTTCCCTCAGATCATGTTTATGACTGCATGGGAGTCCTTCACACCAGCTGAAGGAGAAATTAAAAGACTGAGGTTATTCACAGATGAGTCAGTTCAAGTGTGAGTACAAGCTAAAAATGGACTGTTACTGTACTATAGTTTT
Source organism: Eonycteris spelaea (assembly GCA_003508835.1). Taxonomy (NCBI): domain Eukaryota; kingdom Metazoa; phylum Chordata; class Mammalia; order Chiroptera; family Pteropodidae; genus Eonycteris; species Eonycteris spelaea. The sequence continues at coordinate 14,033,687 of PUFA01000011.1, read as the reverse complement.
ACTCAGGGATAGTCTAGAAAAAGGGCAGTGAAGAAAAATCCTACTAATGGGCAGAGTTTGGGGTACTACATCTGGTCATCCACTTTGTATGAAAAAAGACATGGTTGAGGAGAAACAAGACATAGATTCTTGGGCAACAGTGAATGATTTTACTGGTTGTTTAGATTTCTGGATTGAATAATACTGAAAAATAAAGAAGGAGGCATGGGGAAACAGCATGGGGATGGCCTATGAGAGAAGGTACAAAGGGTGAAGACTGTTACTTTGCCTGTTAACACATCCCAGAGAGCATCCACCCAGAAGAGTGTTTGCCAGGGTTCTACACAGAGAATAAGTGCCCAATAAGATGTATTAACTGGAAAATAACAGATAATGATGGTTGTCCCCATTTGAATGCAATGGGTAAAACTAACTGTTTGAGACATACAGAGGAATGAAAACCTCCCCAAAATTCTCATTTGAGATAGTTTTAAAAATAGACATAACTAGAAGCAAAAATGAGAAAACCAAGCGACCTCAAGTAAAATCTTATATTATTTTACATCACATTACTATCAGTCGGATCCGATGAGGAGGATATTTTAACTTGGAGTCAATAAATGGGCCTCAGCATTTCAAGGGAGGTTTTGTAAAGCTGAGTGGATGTTCGTGTGTGAATGGGAAGTGTTTCACTACCTTGAGGAACACTGGATAGTTCAGAGCACTGGTCGTAGTCATGAGACCCATATTCAGCCTCTTGCTAACTAGCAAGCTTTCAGACTTGAGTCTTTCTAGACCTTGATTTCCTCATCTATAAAATAAAGGATTGGACTAGATCAGAGACTCCTTTCATTTTTCCTGCTCTAACATGCACATGCCTGTGTGCAGCTCAGAAACATAAATGATGCTTCCACATGTATGCCCAGACTTTGACAATTACTCAGCAGCCCTGATAAAGTGACCATTTAAGAAATTCCTACACTTAATCACTACAACAGCAAAAGCCTTGGTCGATAATGTATTTAAGTTCCTGTTCAAAATAAATTCTATCTTTTTTGATACATCTTCTAATAATAGAAATTATATAAGAAATAACCATTATGCTTTTTTTTTGTTTTGGTTTTTGGTTTCTGTTCTTGTGCTTCTAGAATACTCTAGGGTGTACTTTGTTTTTTCAATTGCCTGTCATTTTTTGGTAAGCGTGTCTTTATCTTGACCAAAATGTTACAATTAAATGTAAAGTTTATAGTGTACTGCCAGTTTTATGCACTCTATGCTTTTTCTCTAAACCCATCAAATACTTTGTGACCACAGCTATATAGAAAAAAAAAAAAGTAAATAACAAGTGAACTAGAAAACGGTAATTCTGCAGGAAGTATGTTAAGTAATTAAGAAGCTATGTCTAAAGTGTAAATTGGATGAGAATAAAAAGTAAAATATGAACCCTCCCCCAAATTGCCTTTTGGCACATATGAGTACTGCTCTTTAAAAAAATTACTTTGAGATATACTCCTGCAAAATCAAAAAGTAACAGAAGATTAGCCATGAGGGAAATACAAACCAAAAAGACAATGAAATACCACTTTATACCCACTAGATATATATAACTATATATATATATATATATAGAATATATATATATATGTATGTATATATATTCTATATAGAGAATATAACAAAAGAGAGATAATAACAAGTGTTGGCAAGGGTGTGGAGAAACTAGAACCCTCAAACACTGCTGATGGGATTTTAAAATGATGTAGCTGCTTTGCAAAACAGCTTGACAGTTCCTCAGAGGTTAATTATAGAATTACCCAGACTTACCATATGACCCAACAGTCCCACTCCTAGGTATGCACTCAAGAAAAATAAAAATAGAGGTCTGCACAAAAACTTGTACATGAATGTTCATAGTAACATTATTCATAAAAGCCAAAAAATTTAAGAACAATTCAAATATCAACTGAAGAATGGATAAACAAAATGTGGCATAACCATATAATGGCATATAGTCATATGATTTATAACAACATTTCTGTCAACAAGGGAACGCATCTATGATGGTGGTCTCATACAATTCTAATGGAGCTGAAAAATTCCTACTGCTAGTGACACTGTAGTCATTGTAATGTTGTAGTGCAACATATTACTCAGATGTTTATAGTGATACTGGTGTACACAACACTACTGCACTGCCAGTTATATAAAATTATAGTACATACAATTATGTATAGTATATAATACTTGATAGATATATGACTACGTTACTGGCTTATGTATTTACAATTTTATCATTATCTTAGAGTGTACTTTCTACTTATTAAAAAAAGTTTGCTATAAAACAGTATGCCATGGTACACCAGCAGCAGCATCCAATTTATTCTTATAATGTCTCTCAATTGTATCATTTTCTCTTGTGCTTGATTTAACCTGTTTTGTACAGTAACATTCTGTACAGGTTTGTAGCCGAGGAAAAATAGGCTATGCCATTTAGCCTAGGTGTGTAGTAGGTTATACTATCCAGATTTGTGTAAGTATACTCTACAATGTTTACACAATGATGCAATCACCTAACGATGCATTTCTCAAAATGTATCCCCATCATTAAACAGCACATTACTTTATTATTCAGCAATAAAAATGAAGTACTGATACACGCAACCATGTGAATGAACTTTAAAAACATTATGTTAAGTGAAAAAGGACAATGTAAAAAGCCACATACTAGTGATTCACATACTAGTGAATAACATACTAGTGATTCTTTTAAATGAAATGTCCACAAAGGGCAAATATATAGAGATAGAAAGTAGATTAGTAGTTGCCTACTTTCTTTTGGGATCATAAAATTGTTTTAAAATTATTATAGTGATGGTTGTACAAGTCTGTGACTATACTAAAAACCTATGAATTATATGGTATGTGAATTATGTCCCAATGAAACTACTATGAAATGTGATAGAAGAGAGACAAAGACTCAGCAGATAAGGCAGGTTGTACAATACAACCAAGAAGTGATGCAAGAAATTCTACTATGACAACTATGCAGCAGGCTGACAAAAGCTGGTACATATTAGAGCAAAAGAGCTACAGGAGTAATACCTTCAGTAAGAAAATGGGTGTCATCACATAAATCACATGATTTAGAAGTACAGTATGGTCACAGTGGCCAGGACATGGAAGCAACTGAAGTGTCCTATGATAGATGGTTGGCTAAAAAAGCTGTGGTACATAAACATACAATGGAATATTACTCAGCCATAAAAAGAGATGAAATACTGCCATATGCAACAACATGGATGGACTTTGAGATAATCATGTTAAGTGAAATAAGCCAGACTGAAAAAGTAGAAAATCACATGATATCACTACTATGTGGTATATAAACTTAAAAGCCACAAATGAACAGGACAAACAAAGACTCCGGGACATAGACAATGAACTAGTAGTTACCAGAGGGTAGGGGGTGGGAGAGGAGTGGGGAGGTAGATGGAGTAAAAGGGGTCTAATATAGAGGGGTAGGGAAGGGCGAAGTGGGTAAAGGGGATCAAATATATGGTAGCTGAAGGAAAAAAATAGAAGTACAGTATGGTATTGATAAGATGAAGGCATAAATCTCTTCAGATAAATAAGGACAAAGAAAAGCAATTAGAAAAAACATATGTAAAATTACCACCCAAATATGGCATGATCTTTAGAAAATAATGTTCAAGGAAAATGCTATTTGAAACACAGAACTACATCTTCACTATCTAGTAATTCAGGAGTGAGGAGACAGTCACTCAGAATTTATATGTAATATCTTTGGGCCAATAAAAGAAAACGGAATCATTTCTTCATGATGGGTTTGTATTGTTTCTGCTTGAAAGAGACCTGACACTTTGATTGCATATTGTTCACAGAATAGTGTTTCCCTTTTAATCGTTTGTGGAAAATCATCCAAAAATATGTTTGCATCTTAACATTTGTTTTTCTTTTATATATAATAAAAAGGTTTACACAAAATATATTTAATGACATTTTCTTCTGAAATTTTTTAGGAAACAACTGATCAAATTTTGCTTTCTGAAAACTTTAAACTTATTCACATGTAAAAAACATGTAGTTTAAAAAATATGCCAATATCTTAATTTTCATAATTTTTTTTAACTTATGATGAAGTTTTAGGATCCACCAGCTCTAGTTTTGCTCTAGTTTTAAAGAACTTTTGGCTGAAATTTTACAGTTTTTGAAATTTCAACTTGGTTTTTATACTTTATTTGATTCAAATAGAACTGTCAGATTATTCCTATTATAAAAAGTTAAAATAATTACTTTTAGCTTATGTAGTTCATAATATTTACAATTTTCTTTATATTTTTCAGTATTTTTAAGTTTTTCTGATATGACTATATGCTATTTTTAAAATAAGAAAAATGCTATTTAAACATCTAAGCCCCTCAAAAGTATCTTTGAAAATATTAGTATGTAATGTTATGTTATTCAATATATAGTAACAGGTTGATTTGCCAATTAAAAAAATAATAAATTTTCTCTCCATCATACCATACCTCAAAATATATTTTAGATTACAAGCATGTTAAAAACAGTCCTAAAATCACAAAGAAAATAATAATCATTTGCTCATTATACACTTGTATATACCAGATGAGAGAAGTTTTCATAAACCTCAAATTAAACGCAGAGCCATGAAAGGAAAAATAATACATTGGTCGAAATAAAAAACCTATATTTTTATATGTGAAATAACAATATTATCATCAATAAAGAACACAAAAAAACCCAAAAAGGACATACTAATAGCATGAAACATAAAATGTAGTTCATTTTTTACTTAAAAAAAAAATGCCATACAAATAAAAGGGCAAGAACATAAATAAGAAATTCACAAAAGAATACATAAAAATGAGCAATAAAATATTCCCCTTTCATTAATAATCCAAGAATGTGAATTGAAATGAAAATGAGATACTATTTTTTCTTAGCAATAGAATGAAGATGTATTGCAATGGTAGAAGCTTTATAAATATAGATATATAGATATATAGCTAGATAGATATACACATATAGATATATATAACACATATAATGCAATAATATTTAAAACTATAGATTAGGAGGCCATGAATTTGCTGAAAGAAAAGGCTTTGTGCAAAAATAAAGAATTAAAATAATTATGAAAACCTCTTATCCAGTTTTTTAAATTAAAAGTTATTTTTAGAATAAGTTCTGGGGATCTAATGTACAGAATAGTAACTAGATTTAATACTGCATTATATATTTGAAAGTTGCTAAGAGAGTAGATTTTAAATGTTGTCATCAAAAAAGAAATGATAATTAAGTGACATGACAGAGGTGTTAGCTATGTGATAATAGTTTTGCAATATATAAATGTATCAAATCAACAAGCCGTACACCTTAAATTTAACACAATGTTGTAGGCCAATTACATCTCAATAAAGCTGGAAATAATTACTTTTTCGTAGGGAATTCCTCTTATGTATCACTGAAAAACTATCTATCCCTTACTGCCTGTCATTGAGCTTAAAATCTAACACAGTGTCTGGAAATAAAATATTGGTATTTATCTGCATGAATTTATTCTATCTATCAGTTTAATGAAATGCTAGTTTTTGGTTCCCAGAGTTAATTTCTTTGCATGGCCAAGTCTTCAGCCACAGAAACTCTCACCTCTCAGGACAGCATGAGGCTGCTGATCTTGCAAAAGAGGTAGGTGGAGCTTTTTTGACAGCTTGCATGGCCTCAAAGAAAGAAGGCTCTATTGTGTCCAGTCCAGGAAGGAACGACAGTTCCAGGGCAGGCAGGTCTCAGCAAGTTCAGTCATAGTGGTACCATTCAGGTCAGTTTTCCACAGGTCAGACCCATAAGTCGCTCATGAACTATTAAAAAATAATACTAAGAGATTTTTTATTTTTACATTCTAACAAAAATAATGTTGGAAGCTAAATTTAAGCTTCTATATTATAATTGGCATGTATCAGCCAGCTTATATTCAAGGCCTACCTATTTCCATTTATTTAGGAAATGAGGTTGCATTTGCTGAAGGGACTAAGCCCCTAAATAGAATTTTTCCAGAGACTGTTACCAAAGGAATATTTAATACGAATGAACATTTATTAAGCACATACCAAACTCCAGATATTGTTCTAAATACTTTACATATAATAATTTGTTTAATCCAATGAGAAAATTATATAATTGAGGAAAATAAGTCTCACCCAGAGATAACTGACTTACCCAAAGTCACACAACTAAAAATGTCAAGGCCAAAATTTGAACTCTGGTGATAGGATACCCAAGACTATGTTCTTAACTACCAAGTTATTTGATAAAGCTAAAAGAAAAAAATTGAATGTGGATGAATAGTTGGCTATCTTTCTTAAATTTAAAAGTATCTTAAATTTAAAAATAAATTGTTATAGCACATATAGATTTGAAAATTTATGATGTGTCTAAAGAAATAAAATTACTATCTCAGAATTTAAAAGAACAAAAAGTTTTCAAAGACAGGTAGGCTCTGGCTAGGATGGTGAGTTAAATACTGAGGAGCTGAATTGTGGTTGCCAGTGATTTGTGTCTATTAAAATGTACCAAGCCAACACATTAAGCCTCATTACCTCAGTCATATTGAATTACATTTTGTAATTTAATGAAATGTGAAGTTAGACCGTGAAGTGCAGTAATCATCTCAAAGTGCTGATGTGTTCTCTGGCAAAGGATCAACTGGACAGACCTGATTCTCAATCTTTCCTGCTGCAGAGGTTGATCACATCGAGACCCTGCCACCTTTTGGCCAAGGTGCCAAATACTTCCCCACCCCCACCCCTACATCGTATCTCAAAGTGCTTGTCAGAAATAGACAAACTATGTTTATATTTTTATTTCTATCTTTTATCATTAACTCTTTTTTTCCTTTCAATAAGAAGCCCAGAGAAGAGAGAATGCTGGAAAGTACAGCCCAAAATTTTGAAGGCTCTAATATAATGCAGAATCTTGCTTAGAAGATGGCTTTAGCGTCAACATAATAGAGACCATTAAGTGTGCTCTTATGTTTTAGAAAGATCCTGGTACTTTAGTAAATAGATCTTTTAGATGAGCATAAACACACACATTCACATACTCACATTCACACACTGGAATCAACTGAGTACGTTTCTTAGTATTTTTCATCTATCTTCATAAGAGTAATTGGATTAGTTTTTTTTTTTCCTTATATTTTTCTCATATGATTTTGGTATCAAAGTTATACTACCCTTCCAAAACGAGTTGTGTGTTTTTCCTCTACTTTTTAAATTCTCTTAACAAGAATGTATAATATATGGGTTATGTGTTTCTTAAAGTTTGGGTAAAAGTTGCCTAAAAATCTGTCTGGGCAGGTGGGTATTCTTTGTGAGAAAACTAGTTTTCTGTAATTTCAAACTCTTTGAAAGTTATTAACATACTGAGATTATCTATTCTTGAGTCAATTTTGATAATTTGTTTTCTAGAAGAACATTTTAGAAATAATGACTCAAAATATGGAGGAAACAAGGTTAAGAAATTATAATAGGAAAATTCAAAGTTTATTAAGATCTCTACAACCTGATAAAGTCTGATTAAGAAAAAAAAAAAACTTCAAGATAATTTTAACTTACAGAATAGTTGCAAAAATAGGACAGAGTTCTCATATACCCTTTAACCATCTTCCCCTAATGTTAACATCTTGTACAACCTTAGCAATATTATAAAAGCCAAGAAATTAACATTCCTACAATACTATTAAACTACAGACTTCATTTGGATTTCACCAGGTTTTTCACTAATCCTGTTCCAGGATCCAATTCAGGATCCTGATCATTGTGTTTAGCTGTCATGTTTCTTCCAATATGTGAGAGTTCCTTGATTTCTCTTCGTCTTTTATGAACTTAACATTTTTGTGGAGTACTGGTTAAGTATCTTGTAGAATGTCCCTCAACTTGGGTTTCTCTGACATTTTCTCAGGATTAGATTAAGGTTATGCTTATCAGGAAGAACACTAGAGAGAGATTTGTCCTTCACAGAGCATCATATCAGGGTTTAGATGATGTCAACATGTCTTATTATTGATGATATTAACCATTATCATTTGGCTAAAGTGTTATCTACCAGGTTTCTCCACTGTGTTTTGGGGGCAGGTGACACTTTGAAGTTGTGTAATATCCTGTTTTTCTTAAGATTTTACCCACTGAGTTTAAAAATCATTGGTAGATTTTGCCTGTAGCAATTATGGCATTCTATGGTGATTTTCTATTTTCCTCAGTCTTTCTCTATTTGTTAATTGGAATTCTTGTGTAAGGAAGAATAATTCTTTCTTCATCCTTATTTACTCAGTTATTTAATTATGAACTTATAGATATTTATTTATCCTTTCTTAACTCTGAAATCTACCACTTCTCCAAGTAGCCCTGGTTACTTTTATTGGTGAATGGTATTTTAAAACCAAGATCTGGATTGTGAGTGCTTTAATCTTATTTTATAATCTGTGTCTTTTAACAAGTGAGTTTGATATATGTATATTTTATTTTGGAGACTGACATATTTGGAGTAATTCAGCCCTTTTAAAAATAAATTTCTACTTGTTATGCATTTTCTTTCATTTTTACATCTTTTCTACTTTCTGTAAACCTTATGAAATTTTCTTTATTCTATTTTTTTTTCATCTGCAAAGCTATGGAGTATTACATATTTATTACCATTAAATTATTGATGTAAATACTTATTTAAATTTTTTTTTAGAAATCCAGTATTTTTATTTCTAACCCTCTCCTAAGCAAGGCATTCATGCACTTTTATACATTGAATCCCAGCCCATCTTCGATGATTAATATCTCTAATTTTACTTCAACATTTAAAAAACTTTTGATTTTTTAAAAATTTTAAGTGAACAATTTGCTTAATTTTCATCAAATGAATAATTAAACACACTGTATGAAATACATGCAGATCAAGAAACAGATTATTGTCAGCCCCCATGGAAGTCCCCACTAACCCGCCCATTCTGGAATCATAGCCAGCCTTTCGGCCATGGGTAACCATTACTTGACTCTAGCAGCGCAGAATTGTTTTACCTTATTTTGTACTTTTATGCAAAAGTATATAAATGGAGCCATGTAGCATTTACCCTTTTATTTTTAGCTTCTTTCATTTAATATCATTTTGAGATTAATCTGTATTTTTGCATATAGAAAATAGTCTAATTACTGTATACTATTTATTGCATAATTATACAATTTATTTATACATTCTACTGTTAATAGGCATTTGAACAGTTTCCAGTCATGCTATTTCTCCTATGTCTTTTGGTGAACATGGATAGAAATCTGAAGCCAACATGACATTTCCTCCCTCCCCATTTTAGGTGATTTGTTTCTTCTGTCTTGATGCTTTTAGAACTTTGCCTTTGAATTTCAGAATGTCATAAGAAATTATAGTTTATTTTCTAATTATTTTGCTTAGTGGAGCAATTCTTTTTACTTTGCACAGTCAAAGCTCCTTTCCATTAAAGTAGTTTTTTCTTTTGTATTTTTAACTCTTTTTAAAGTACTTCATTCACACATGGTTTGCATATGCAGGATCTCTGTTTTTGCATTTTGTATCTACTACTTTCCCTCTGATTATTTCCCGTTTTCTGTCCTTTTATCTGCATGCTTTAGAATTTTTTCCTGCTCATCTTCCATGTTACTGATTTGTCATTCAGCACTGTTGATGTTTCTTCTCTTCCCTCTTCTCTTCTTTATATCTATGGTCTCTTTTGACTTATACCCCTTAAAATTTTAGAATAATATACTTGTTTTCATAGCTAAGCTGGTGGTTTCACATTTTAGTCTATTTACTTATCGTTTTTATCTTTTATCTCCTTTCTGTCAGAGTTCATGTTTCTCTCTTTTTTTCTATTATCCCTTTTAAATGAAAATATTATTACCTACTTTTCAGTTTTCCAAAATCTGTATTTCAAAAACTACACTTTTTGAAATGTAATAATTATTTTCCTTTTTTATAACAAAATTTTTTTTCACATTTCATTTTCCCCTACTTTTTCCTACATAAAAAGAAGACATGGCTATTTATAATTGTCATTTTTTAAATATATAAAAAAATACAATAAATAGCATAAATGTATTCTTTTTGCACTTCCTCCAATATCTGGGTAAGTTTTTGTTTCCCTTTAGAATCTAGGCCAAATACGCAGCTAGAGAAACTAATGTAACCTGTTCAACCATCAAGTCATTCAGCATCCTCTGGTTGAAGAGGAGATAACTGGTGATTATGAGCCATTATAATTAAAGAATTGTATGATTGTAAGCTTTTTCTTTGCATTTTCAAAAGCATTTCATCAAGTTCTAGTTCCACTGAGAGAATATTCTGCTTTATTTGGTATACTCTGGTTATCAGCCATACTGGTATAAGCTCAACATCAAGAAATTTTTACCACTATGTCCTTTCTGTTTGGTGAGGGGGGCATATATTTTTTTCCCCACCACCAGCTCCTCCCTTTCACATACTACCTTGCGCCTACATTCATAATATGTAGCAGCAGAAATAGCTGCAAGTGAGTTAAATCTCATCTTTTACAAGATCCACATTCTAGACACTACTTTACTACCATTGTCAATCACCCTGTGGGACAAAGAATATTAGGGGGAGGAGGGGAAAGGTCCCATGCTTCCCTTAAAGGGTCTATGACATCTAAACGCAGGACAGAGATGGGTTCTAATGGCAGTGCTGCTGCCCATAGCCTTCCAATGCTTTCAGTCCTTGTTTTTTCAAACTAAAAGATATTTAGGGAAATTTTTCAGAATGTTCTCTTCTTACTTGTCACAATTCATAGTGTCCCATTGTTTTCTCAGTTTGGTAGCTCACCAAATCTTTCTTTACTTTGATTCAAATCTTTTTTTTTTTTTCTGATAGAAATATCAGAAGTTTTATATTGCCAGATTGACATTATCACAAAGATTAAGTGCTGGTATCATTTTATTACATATTTTTTCTTATCTGTAGTCTTTCAGTTGGTTTTGATGGTTAGTAAGAAAAGACTGTTAAAATTATTTCATTTCCATCTTCTGCTAAATTCTTATATTTTAGATATTAGAAGTTTTAGATATTATTCTTTTTGGTTTTCTTTTAATTAATCCTGTATGGTCCTAAACCTTATAAGGTATAATATCTTGGGACAATTTACCTCTCTCTTTATCTGTTTAATAAATGTGGCTTTTCATAAGACAGATTTAATATATATGACCTTAACTATGGTTATAGCAACATACTTCTCAATCTGCTCACTTTTCTCTCTCTCTCTTGATTTTGAATGTGGCAATTACACTTTTTTTCCCCTCTAATATGTAGAGTTCTGCTGGGAGCAATATTTTGGCTAACTTTGCCAATAAAATTTCTGTCACAGCAATATGGCAGAAATAAAAGTGTTTTTTTTTTCCCATAGAAATATCGTTTTAGTTCATTTCTCTAAGTTTTCCACTTTATATATTAAATATACTACAACTTATACATAAGTAAGAAAGTTTTGAAACGAATGGCAAAAGATGATGAGAGATATTTTAACAATGGTTTTTATACAATCATCCTGCTTTAAAAGTCCTTTGAAAGTAGACCATTATGGAGCTGCAGAAAATGCAAATATAAAGTTTGGTTACTGGATTTCTGGTCAAGATGGCAGAGTAGGTAAATGCTATGCTTGCTTCCTCTCACAACCACATGAAAATTACAACTAAACTACAGAAAAATCATCATTGAGAATTACCTGAAGTCTAGCTGAACAGAAGTCCTACAACTAAGGACATAGAGAAGAAGCCACCTTAAGACTAGTAAGAGGGGCAGAGACACTGACCGAGATATTTCCATACCTGTGTGTGGTGGTTAAAATCAGGAGGAATATATCAGCTGTGGAAATCTCTCTGTAAAAGAAAGGTGGCCTCAGCTCCACACTAGGCTCTGCAGCCGAGGGTTCCAGTGCTAGGAAGAGAAATCTCAACTTTTTGCTGTGAAAACTAGCAGAGATTGTGGCTAAGACAGAGGCCTGCTGGAATCCCAGACATTCCTGTAAAAGAGCCCAATCATGGATGTATTTGCTGATGGACTTACTTGCTCTGAGCTCCAGGTCTGGGGCAGCAGCTTGACAGGTGCCAGGGACATATGGAGAGGAGCTAAATTGTTTGGCTCAAAGAGGGCTGGAAGGGCCACTTTCCCCAGAAAAAAGTGCTGACTAAATCCATATTCTCTTTGTTGAGGCCTCCCTGCTCCCAGAATGCAGATTCAGACCACTGCAATATCTGAGTCTCAATCAACCTGGCTAATGCTGGTCACTCCACCTGGTGACTCTCTGAGACCCTGCTCCACCCAGTTTGTGTGCCCCCATAAGCCACTTTCACTGGCTTTTCCACATAAATGGTTTGTCTTGGCTCATACTACAGACTTTTCCTAAAATCTCTCAAGGATATACAAACCCCATACAAGTAATATCTGGCCTAAGTGTGCCCCATACCTCTTGCTGAGCAGCCCCAAACCCAGCACTAGTGGTAGCAAACCTCAGTTCACAACTTGGCCTCTTGAGGCACCTCCAAGCCCAGTGCAAATGGCGGCCATCTGCAGATTGCTTGGTGACTCATGCCAGGTGGCCCTGGATAGGGCACAGGCTGCAAGCTAATCTTGGCCTTCAGTGGCTAAAGTGAATTCTACTCAATAGGGTCAGCCCCTGCACAACAGCTTCTCTACTAGTCAATGGCCAGACCTCACAACCAATCAGCTCAAGGGTCAATTCCAACCAGTGATATGCAAACAGCAACTAAGGCTCATCTACAATAGTAGGATACACACAACCCCTACAAAAGACACACTTGGAGCACCAAGCTTAGGTGACCAGGGAGATTGAGACACTGGGACTCATAGGACACCTATTACATAAGGCCACTCTACTAAGACCAGGAGACATAGCAGCCCTACCTAATACATAGCAGCAAATACAGGAAGGCAGTCATAATGGAGAGACAAAGAAATATGTCCCAAATGAAAGAACAAAGCTCCAGAAAAAAGAACTAAACAAAATGGGGACAAGCAATACCAGATGCAGAGTTCAAAACATTGGTTATAGTCATACTCAATGAACTTAGGGGGAAAGTAGATAAATTCAGTGAGAACTTTAACAAAGCAATAGAAAATTAAAAAATGAAGATAGGAAACATAAAAAAAAAGTCAGAAATGAAAAATACAATAACTGAAATGAAGAATACATTAGGAGGAATCAATAGTAGATGAGATGAAGCAGAAGATCAAATCAGTGATTTAGAAAACAAGGGAGTAGTAAACACCCAATCAGAACAGAAACAAGAAAAATGAATAAAAAAAAAAATGAGGACAGTTTAAAGGATCTCTGGTACAACATCAAACAAACTAACATTTGCCTCATAGGAGTACCTGAAGGAGAAAAGAGAGAGCAAGGAATTAGAACCTATTTGAAGAAATAATGATGGAAAAATTCCCTAACTTGGCAAAGAGAATAGGCATAGAAGTGCAAGAAGTGCAGAGAGTCCCAAACAAGATGAACTGAAAGAGGCCCACAGCAAGATACATCATAATTAAAATGACAAGGGTTGAAGACAGAGACTCTTAAAAGCAGCAACAGAAAAGCAGTCAAGTCACCTACAAAGGATCTCATATAACACTTTCAGCTGATTTCTCAAAGGAAACATTGCAGACCAGAGAGAATTAGCATAAAATATTCAAAGTAATGAAAAGAATATATTACCAAAATTATTCTACCCAGCAAAGCTATCATTTAGATTGAAGGACAGATAAAGAGCTTCTCATACAAGAAAATTCTAAAGAAGTTTATTACCACCAAACTAGTATTACAAGAAATATAAGTATTTTTAAAATAACAAGGAGAAAATAAGATAAAAAATATAAATAATAAAATGGCAATAACTACATATCTATCAATAATGACTTTAAATGTAAATGGATTAAATGCTCCAATCAAAAGATAGGGTGGCTGAGTGGATAAGAAGACAAGATCCTTATATATGCTGCCTACAAGAGACTCACTTCAGATCAAGACACACACAGACGAAAGAAAAGGGATGGAAAAAGATATGTCATGAAAATGGAAATGAGAAAAAATAGCTAAGGTAGCAAAACTAACAGCAGACAAAACAGACATTAAAACCAAGGCTATAATATGACAAAATGAAGCACCCAATAACACTAATTCTAGGTATTTATCCCAACAAACCCAAAATTCTATTTCAAAGGGACATATGAATCCACATGTTCATTGCATCGTTAATTACAATAGCTAAGATTTGGAGGCAACCTGGTTGTCCATCAATGGCTGAATGGATATAGAAGAGGTGGTGCATATGTACAGCAGAATATTACTCAGTCATAAGAAGAGATTGAAGTCCTGCCATCTGCAATAACATGGATGGATCTAGAGGATAGTGTGTTGAGTGGAGTCAGTCAGACAAAGACAAATGTCATATGATTCCACATACATGTGGAATCTAAAGAAATAGTAAACAAACAAAACAGAAATAAAACTGATAGATACAGACAACATTTTGATGCTTGCCAGATGGGAGTGGGTTTGGGAGGTTAGCTAAAAAAAGTGAAGGGATTAAGAAGTACAAATTGGTAGTTTCAGAATAGTCATGGAGATGTAAAGTATGGAGTAAGGAACAGAGTCAATAATAATGTAATACCTGTGTATGGTATTAGATGCGTACTAGATTTACCTAAGTAATCATTTCATAAGTTTTATACATGTCTAATTACTATGTTCTACACCTGAAACTAATATAATATTGTATGCCAACTACAATTGAAAAATTTTAAAAAATTACTAAAAAGTAAAGCAAGCAACAAATCATAAAAAGAGTAGTATGTTATTAAAAGTAACTTTCTTGTGATCTATAAACCTCTTGTTTCTACTCCTTTTACTTTCTTTTAAGAGCAAATGTTAATTGAGGGCTCTCAGTGCTGGTTTGCTAAAGGAAGGCTGACACTGTGCCTCAAGACCTTAAATGAGATATCACAGCCTCTGGCACAGACCATGGAGTTCTCAAACGGCCTTGGCCAGTGACTCTGAAGCTTCTGGACAAAGACCATCAAGTAGGTAGAAAAACAGAAATAGTTTCAGTTGCCCTTAGGATATGCTTAGATATTGTCCAGCTAAATATTGGGAAAGATATTTTGATCACCACACAAATTACTAGACACTCATTTAGTCAAACACTAGAACAGGCACAACAATGTAAAACCAATTGCGCCACCAATATTGCTGCATTAGACACATCGAAGATATTATTCATCATTCCTGAGCATCGCAACTAAGCTCACCACTCTCATTCCCTCTCAACAGAGCATTCCAGAAACTGCCCCCAGTCAATTAAGATCAGCAGGTAAGATGTCACTACTCTGCCACCCCAAACCCTAAAGAGTTACTTAATATTCACAGTAGGTTACATTTTAAGAGACTTAAAGAAACTTGCAATGCCCTACACTGCTTATAGGGCAATAATTTACTGATAAATGCCCTACCATCTTCCTTGAAGACATTTCACAACTGAAAACATTTTCAGAAAACTCTGGGAAGCAATTTCTATTAAATATTCTTGGCTTATGGAATTTAATTTATCTCTGCTTTTAGTCATACCCAATCCATTACAAGGACATATTAATTCTTTCTTACACAGATAAGGCTTGGAAGAATGGGGAAAGAGCTTGAGAATTTTGGCCACTGGAAGGGCTGCTGAAGTTTTTCCATAGAAGCTTCCTGAACTGGAACATCTAATTACAGTGAGGAAAGTCAGAATGACTCCATTTTAAGACTGACTAGCACACTCCCAGCAAAGGTACACTCCTAGATGCTTAGAGAAAGAATGCATTTGAAGCTGCAATTTTCCCATTTATATAACAAATATTTGATGTCAAAAACTATGAGAGAGAGAGAGGATTATAAAGAGAAAGTAATAATTACTTGTTATCTCATTACCTTTGAAAAACTGACATTAATAGTATTTATATGTAGGTATTGTTAATAAATTAATCAGAACATATAACTGTTTTATACCTGATAGAAAGGCCCATTCTTATAGCATATCCCTGTGCTCAAGCACATTTTCATCTGTTGGCTCAAGTTTTTTGAGGTTGAGAAGATTCTTTTTACCTAATTGAATCCTTCAAACCCTAAAATCATAAAAGAGCAAACTGGGGCATGGCCTTCAATCCTCAGGTTTGTGTTCTTTGAATTTTTCATTAGAAACATAGAAATATCTTTATTTGGAATGAAACCCAGAAACTTGAATCAGAACTAAGGACATGTCCAGATTTATCAGATCCAAATTTACTTTAGCAGTTTCGGGGTTGTTTTTTGTTGTTTTTGTTTTGTTTTTAATATTTCCATTTGATTTTCGTATAACACCCATCGCTTTTCAAAGGATGAGCACTCTTTCAGTATTTCACTGAAGCAGAATTATACCATTGCCCAGAGCTGAGTAACAGCAACCTGATGTTTAAATCAGTGTTATAACAATGAGCACTGATGTAGAGGATGAAGATATAGTCTGCACCTTATGATTTCTAGTGCTTTTTAGCCTTACTGGCCCACTTACAGGAAGGATAGGACTTTAGGAATTACGTCTCTTTACATGAAGCAACTGGTCCTACTATTCAGGGGGGAAACGTTTGCAAAGCTTCTCCTTCCCTTCGGAATGTCGGTCAGTATTGCACCCTTCCCTCCGCCCCGTAAGAAATGGGAACTGCCCACTGACTTGGCTTTTTTGTATTAGTGTGTTTTTTGAGAAGTGGCAATGTACTTTTTACCTTTCAAAGATGAGAAACCATATGATTGATAGTCAAAGAGAACCCACAGGAGACTTCACTTTTAGGAAAACACATCTGTCAGTGACATAGTTAAAGCGGGAGGAACAGGGTGAGCGAACGTGCACGGACGGAGCAGAAGAGCACACGCAGCCAGGACGCCTGTCCAATAGGAATGGGTGGAAGAGCCCAGCAAGATGTCCGTTCCCCTCTTGCTAAAAGCCCAATGACAAAGAAGAGGACAGTTCTGGCAATGTTTCCATGAGAGCACATGAAACCCAAATCCAAAGAGAACCACTGCCAAATGCTTGAGAAAACTACAACCACCGGGACTCCTAAAGTTTTCATCAGGGCCAAAAAAAAAAAAAAAAAAAAAAAAAGTATTAAATCCACCCTTCTGGTTAAATGAGCTATTCACCTTATGGCCTGGTGGTTCGTAATCGTCATTCCATTACTTGGGAATCAAGATGGATCCAAGAAAAGAGCCCAGTTAGAACTGAAGAGAAGAAAGATTAAATTGTTGTATCTGGTTTATCTTTTTAGAGCAGGCAATGAAACAACTGTGAAGCATATACTGCATACTTCATGTCTTGGCTCAACAAGGGAGCCACGCCAAATGTCAGATTAAATATTCCACAGCTGAAGTGTTTGCATAACTTTTCAGTGGCTACCATTTAAAGAAAGAAAAACAGCGATGGGCCTTTACAAAAATATTCCCTTGACTTGACATGCTCACGGTGTACTGCCAGCAATTGCTCTCAGCTTGGAAGGCAAGGCCATGCATATCTTGTCCCTGAAGTGTCAGTGCCAGCTGGCAAGCGAGGCTCAGTGTTTTCATTCGCTCCAGGAGCATGAAGCCCCACTGTGCGCCCTGAAGGCCACAGCTGTACTGCTGTATTGTTCAACCACGTCTGCTTTGGCTAGGAAGCAAGCCATTTTAAGAAGGAATTTCCTGGTTCTCGAAATGTCTGTCGTGTTTCAACAGTTAGTTTGCAAGAGCTGCGTGTGTTTTCAGTTTGTGTTGGCTCTGTGGGTCTGCTGAGGAAACTGGAGACCTGTCTTTTATTGAAACAAATAATAAGTTAGAACAAACCGGCTTTATTGTCATTGGCTCTGGTATGGTTTGGAGTAAATTTAGTTTTATATTTCTACAGAATTTCTCAAGAGATGATGCTCTTCAATCTCAGGTTATATGAGGGAAGGGAAAGAACTGACATATCCCCAGGTGCTTACTAAGTATCAGATGTTTTTCATGTATCATCTCAATGACTACTCCTAACAATCTAAGGAAGTAGCTGTTCTTCCACACACTTTACTAATGAGAAAATGGCCATTCACTTGCCCAAAGTAACACAGTTAAAATTAGGAGCTGTGAAGTCCAATTGCTTTTCTCGTCCCAGATCTGCCACTTACTCTGTGACCTCGAGCCTGTTACTTCGCCACTCTGCTCTAAGTTCATCTAGAAATGAGAATTGAGGATTAAATAGAGTAATGTGTAAAGTGATCAACACAGCGTCTGGTCAATAAATTCAGCCTCTGTTACGTGACTGTGCAGAGATTTCAACCTAGTGCAGTTTTTCTCCAAGCTGGTGCTGAAGGCACCTCACCACACCACGGGGAAGGTCTAAGTCAATGCTGATATTCAAGAGACTCAAAATAGAAGGTAATTTAACATCTTCATTTTAAAATTATTTTCTCTATTGATGCAAACAAGGCCTGTAGCTCTGGCTCAGGCATCTACAAAAACAGGTCTTTCTGCAAAGGAATGAGAAAGAGAACTGTTGGGAGCTGTAAAGGCTGGAGGGTTCTGTAATATCCTTGTCCAGGTCAGTGGTTTTGACTCAAAATTAAAAAATGAAAAATTACCATGTGATATGTTCTGTCATGACAGATGATATCTGGTCTATTCATTGTAGCAAAAGTGGAGAAAAGAGGTGATGCTAACTGGTAATCATCCTAGTGTTTACGGCCTGTCAGCCAGGTGTCCGAACCTCCCTGGATGCTTCCTATGTGCCAGGCTCTGTGTTAGGCCCTGGGGTGCAAAGGTGAGTAAGACATTGTCCCTGACCTCGCAGAACTCCAGATGAGTAATCAAATGAGCCTACATAACACCGAGTTGTTTAAATTCTTGATCTCCATCATGGCTATTTAAATTCTATACCCTCTGAATCCATTTAAAAAGAAACCTTATAAACATCATTAGCTGTCACATAACCAGGAATTTTTGAAGCTTTGTGAAGAGGATTAGGTAATTTTAATAAGCCTCGGTGAGAAAGCAAAAATCCACAAGTAGGAGAGAGGTCCATAGTGCACCAACGTAGCTAATCACTTGGAAGGTTTTCCAGCCTTGCATGGATTCCTTGGGCCCCAGTGGCACCAGTAACTACTTCTGAGGATTTGGAATCCAAAGACCCAAACATGAGTTTTGCCACTCTTAAGCTATATAATTTTAGCTCAAATCATTCAACTTGTCTGAGTCATATTTTTTGATTTGTAAAATAAAGATGATGAATAATATTCAGGCTACAGGTTTATTATGAAATAGTGGATAGATTAAAGCCCTTTTATGTAGCGAAGACTTGTAAATGTTTATCATTGTTATTTCTATTAAAACTTTCACTTCCATTCATTTTGGATAAATTTGGCATAGTGTAACTTTAGATTGTAAATTTCTTGTTTTATAGTTTGATTTGTGAATATTTCAACAAAGAGGGTAGAAAAGAACAGCATCAGTGAGCGATTTTTAAATACCACATCCATGAGGGACAGGAGATAAAATGAGGGCATTCCCACCGTAAATTTTTTAAAATGATTATTCATGTATTATTTAGTTTATGTCAGATACCGTTCTAAGTATTATGTATGTTTTAAATCTCAGACATTCTCATTTTCACAATAAGCTCTATAAGTTAAAAAAAAAAAAAAAAAACTATGATTCAAAAAAGGAGGTGGTCCATATATACAGTGGAATATTACTCAGCAAAAGAATGGACTCTTGCCATTTGAGACAACATGGAAGAACCTAAAGGTCATTATGCTAAGTGAAGCAAGTCAGATAGAAAGACAAATACCATAATTTAATTTATAGGTGGAATCTAAAAAACAAAACTAATTAATAAATAAAACAAAAACAGACCCATAGGTATAGAGAACAAGCTGATGGTTGCCGAAAGGAAGGGGGGAGATGGGTAAAATTAAAAAACAAAAAAGTGTAGCACAATTATGTCCAGTACGTACACAATTATGTTCAATATGTAATACTTGATTTAAAAAAATAGTATGGTTCTGCAAGCTTAAGCAACACTCTTGAGGTTTGAAATCTAGTAAACAGTTGAACTAGGATGTGAACTTCTATTGATCCAAAACACAAGTTCTTAACTATAATCTACTCTGTGTCTGAAGATGATAATAATAATCTATAATGGGAAAGGATGGCTAAAACCAATGTCCATTTATTATGTTTATAGAAAACTAAAATGTGATAGTTTATGACTTTGAGGGTTGGCTAATAATTACAAATCTGTACCTATAGATAGAAATTTATGAGATATACTCTAAGCAAAAAGCACGTGGAAAGAATTATTTTCTCCCACAGAAGTGGAAAAGATATGCCTCTGAAAATTTAAAGCCATGGCGGTCCCTTCTTTTCTCCTAACTTTATATATATTTAAATTTATATAAATACATTATTTATATTTATAATAATATATATAAGTATATATTTATAAGTATGTATTTATAAATATACGTGTGTTTGTGTGTGTGTGTGTGGTGGTGGTGGTGAAGAAAGTCCTTAAATTTTTTTTCTGGATTTGATGAGCTCTTTAATCCCCAAATACTTACATAATGTCATTAAATGTGGGGTCCCACGGAACCCTCACATGAAGTCAACCCAGATTCTAAACTCAATGAGATTTATTTACCACTAATCTTTGTCTCTAACAGAAATCTCTTATTTCCAAGACAGAACATGTCTCTATAATATGCCTTTGCAGCAAATTCTACATCCTCACAGATCAGAGTATAAAACAGGGTGGAGAGCTAGATCTCAACCCAGAGATTTTTTTTTTTTTTTAGGTTGGACTATAGATGAAAGAACTGTGTGATTTAGCCATTATGCAGACTAATTAAAACTCAAAGATACTTTATATATGAATGCCTGTTAATGCATCATTATGCTTCTAATTCCACTCTACTCTACCCCACCTTTGGCCAAAGCAAAACAAATCAAATCATTTCCCACCACACCAAAAAACAAAATCCGAAACCTACTTTGATGACAATAATGTGGGACATTTTTTCAAGTCACATGATAAGCTGCTTTTCCCTGGTACCCACCAAACATCAAAAACTTGCATATATCTAGTGTGACCTGTCAAGAACCTTCAGAGGAGTTCTCCCAGCCCCTGCTCCCCAGGAGACCTGCAGTAATGACACCATCCCCCTTTTGGAACTCTTCATGGGAAGTAAAACCATCTTTAAGGTTGACTTGGGAAGAGGACAGAAATGTTGAGCAGATAAAACTAAGATGCCACCATACTTTTTGCATCTACAGTATTAAGGATACGGACTGATTAAGAGAAATGTTAAGGACCTTTTTGGCTTCAAAATTCTCTGATGATCTGATTTCTCCCATATGTAATATGTTGTTCTGCCAAACCCAATTGTATCTTCTTTCTTTGCAGAAACCCTATCTACTTTACACAGAGTAGGCTGCTTAATATAATCTCTCTGTTGGGGGCGGGGGAAGACTTCTTTGAGGTTCAAAGTAAATTCACAGCAAATCAATGCTAGAACAGTTATTTTCTTCTTTGGTTTCTTTTTCTGGGCTCACGAGACACAGTTCATCACATGGACCATTAGCTGTTCATCCTGCTTCTGACAGGCTTCAGAAGCTTTCAAGGTCTGTGCTGAAGCAATGAAGAGAATATATGTCCATCGCATTTTCAGAAAATCCAGAGTTCCCAGGAAATAAATTTCAAACTTTAAAACGTACTAAAGCAACTTGTTACTTTAAGTATTGGCATGACAAAGTATCCCTTTCTTTAACAGATAATCACTCTGCAAGTTCTTCTGTTCGGCAAGTCTAAATTTTCATAAGTTGGGTTCATTTAAAGTAAGTACACCTGTGAGTAAAAAGAGGTTGTTAAACTTAGGAGAGTGACAAAATTCCCAGTGGACTGGCTGTGGCTTGTATTTGGTGTTCTAGCAGCAACACCATGGGGGTTCCTCGTTGCCACTACATTTAGAAGCTAGGAATCTTGAAAATGACATTTCTTAAAAGCACATATTTATTGTACCTGCTTCTCTATGACTATTTCCAGAGTGCTATCGTTTGATAGCTAAGTAAGTTTAACAGAAAACGTTTAAGTGAAGATTCTTCAGAAGTATGTAAATAAAAACAAAGTGTAGAAAATAGTTACTAAAAAAAATGATGGCTGCAAAAAACTAAGATGTCAGCATGTGCTCAGAATGTGTTTTGAAATAGGAAGACACAGAGGCCCTTTTCTCTTCATGCTGTACTTCTAAGCCTTCAATTAACTAAGCAGGGATTGGCTAAAATAAGTGCTTTAAATAAAAATGAATTTAGGGATGCCACAAAGAAGTCATTTTATAATGACACTGAATCTGATAAAACTTTAACCTTCAACTTTTCCTGAGGGACACTGTGAGGAAGATTTTTCTCCAAATCCCCAGTTTCCATAGTTTCAAGAGGCATGACTGGCGTTGTGGGTTGTCACCAGCATGACTTTTCACAAGTCTGATATGTGGGCGCTTTCTGAGCCAGTGCAGAATCATAAGCGTTATAGACTGAATATCTGTGACCCTTCAAAATTCACATATTGAAATATTTTCTTTAATATGATGGTTTCTGGAGGAGGCACTTTGAGAGGTGATTAGGTCATGACGGTGGAGCCCTCATGAACGGGATTAGTGCCTCTATAAAAGAGACCCAGAGAACTTCATTGTCCCTTTCACCATGTGAGGACACAGAGAGGAGACAGATGTTTATGAACCAGGAAGATGGCTCTTACCAGAACCGAAATCTTCTGGAGCCTTGATTTTGGACTTCCAGCTTCTAGACTGT
This sequence comes from Eonycteris spelaea, assembly GCA_003508835.1. NCBI lineage: Eukaryota > Metazoa > Chordata > Mammalia > Chiroptera > Pteropodidae > Eonycteris > Eonycteris spelaea. The sequence goes on along the minus strand of PUFA01000011.1, from coordinate 14,010,751 downwards.
GATAAATGTTTGTTGCTGATGGCACCCAATCTATATGATGGTATCTTTTATAGCAACCTGAACGAAGACTCAGAATAAGCCCTGACTTCATTGCTAAGAAGCAAACTTTATACACTTTCCTTTCTTTCTAAGAACTCTAGTTTTTCATTCTTAGCACCTTGTAAGCTCATACGAACCCCTCTGTCATCTGTTGCTTAGTTTCTCTAAAGCTTTTTATAGCTCAGGTTGCATCCTCCTCGAGTCTGCTTTTTTTCTAATTAAGGAAATTGAGTGTTGTGTCCCAACATGTGAGGCTTATTTTCTTTGCTCCTCTACCATTCCCGATGTTAAGGATCATTTAAAGTGGTTAGAAAAAAATTCTACATCTAACATTCAATAAACATCTATATGCAAAACACTGTGGAACATTCAAAGTTGAATAAGATTCAGACCCAACTGTCATGTAGTTTCAATATGTAGGAAACATGAAACATAAATAAATCTTGTTAAGAAGAAAGTGTTAGGTGTCAGTGGCAAGTTCCAATGAAAATGGTTTACCTGTAGTTCAGGAAGAATCTCGTGGAAGTCATTTTGGGAACTGAGCCTTATAATATACGTCTAAATTTTTTTTTTATAATAAACTATTCCATTTTTCTAATGTAATAGCCTCAGTGAGTGGTTTTGTATGAAATATAATGAAAGTTACATAGAACATTTTGTGTGTGGGTATAGGGAAAAAAGGAAGGAACCACAAGATTAACACATACGTGCGTGCGCGCGCGCGCACACACACACACACACACACACACACACACATGCACGAAAACCCTGGATAATTTTTAGCATCTGTTCTACTCCCACATTAATAAAATTCACCTGGGAATTAAAAAGAACAGAAAACAGCAATGTGGGGAGAGGGGGCATATTGAATAAAAAGTCACAAGGGAGAAAAAACCTATAGAGCGTCTCAAGGACAGACCTCACTCTCCGTCCCCAAACCAGGAGGACTCTCAGAAGGGAAGCTGAGGGTCCCCTCTATCTCCCCAAAATCAAGCTCAGGGGAAAAGAATGGAAGGAGGCAGGGTGTGAGCAGGCAGGGGTGTGGGGAGACATCAGGGAAGCAAGGAAACACACTTAGCAAAGGCAATGATGAAGAGTGAGGGAGACGGATTTATAGACAGACAGTGCTAAGGAACACAAACTGGGTAACAAATTTCCGAAAATTTATCTTTTTTATAAAAAAAAAAAAAAAAGATTTCCTCCTTGCTATCCCTACCCTATGCTGAACTTAGTCCCTTTAATTTCTCTATCCTGTGATCTTATTGACTTGAGACCCAGCATGGATGGACTTGTACCTAGAAAGAAGCCCAGAATTTCCATTGACATTGGACCTTCCATGCCAGGCATTGTAGGAACTGATTTGCCTAGGACCTGGTACATCCCACTATGGGAACTATTTCAGGTTCTGGCTGGGTTTCTCAGATGAAGTAATAGAAGACAGATCCAACTCAGGTTTGACCTCCTGTAGATATGGGTCCACAAACACTGAGGGATGCCGTTTCCCAGCATGGTGAAGGAGTCAGGACCCTCATGCCTCCAGGTGTGCTAAGTGCTATAACTGCTGAATTTTGAGGTAGGTTTTTGGTACGGTCAGGCATGCCTTCTCCTGGGACACCCTGTTTCTTAGGAAGTTGCTCTTCCTCCACAGGGGCCATGGTAAAGAAATGGTACCTGCTGTGAGGAGACCATACTAAAGGGAGCTCCTGGGAAAACCCATTTGTCCTTGAGATACTATCTGAGGAACACAGGACAGATGATCTGTCACAGGATTGCATGACATTGAATCAGGTCCCATTAGAACACCATGAGGGAGTATGTTAGGTCCCATGGCATTCAGGAAGGGCATCTTGTTGGAGTGAGAGGTGACTGGGTCACCTATATTATAAATTTGAGGATATTGTGTATTAATGTCAATTCCTGGCACATCATTCATTGATAATTAGTTGGGTGAAGGATTCGAAGGGGTGTTGTCATCTGAGTTGACTGCAGTCTTGATGGTATAATGAGGAAGAAGTGGACACTGCAAACTGGACATTTAAGACATCATCATGGAGAGCAGCTTGGGGAAGGATAAGCTCAAGAGATCAGTCCTACCAGAGAGAAGACATTATGATATTTACAGAAGTAGATCAACAAGCTGAGCAGAAGTAAACCCTGCAATAGGGCTATTTAATGAAAGCAGCAGTGTCTGAGTCTGCCTTCGAGCCCACGACATACAGTGCAGCCTAGAGGTATCATGAGATTCCCTGAGGGTGAGTTCAGCATTGATGACTGTACTGTACATGGGGGGAGGTTTCAGAGGTCTCACACCAGGAGAATGCCCATGGTTTCTTGCCACATATTTATTTAAGGGCTTCTGTCCCATGCCATAACAAACTGAAAGAGCTGTGTTTGAGGCTCATGAAGTTTCTAGAAGAGTTGACAGGTGTGGTGACTACAACACAGCTGTTAGTTCTTTTGGTAGGTCTGCTTGGTTCTCTGAGATTCTGCAAACCACTGTTGCTTCCTGGACCTTAAAACATGGAAGAAATGGCCTGATGCCCACACCATATGCCTGCTGAGGCTGTTCACCAGATTGTAGGGGGACCATTTTGTGCTAAGCAAGCATTATCTCTGAGCTAACCTGAATACAATCTCCCCAGGGCACATCAATTCTCTTATCTTTTGAGGTATTATATAAGAGCTGGATCCTGTGTTGACATTTAAATTGACATATCCCTTCATGACATTAAGGACCATCTTAAACTGAAATTCCCAACCAGGGCCCATCTGTGGCATATTGTTTTTGTAAAGCCCCTGGTAGGACTTTGAGGGAAAATGACAATGTTCACTGAGAACCTTGGATCATTCTAGTCTTGTCCATGGTGGGCCTGATGCCTACCATGCCTACCACGGAGATGGCCTTGACATTTCTCTGCCAGCTTCATTTCAAACATCTCTGTGGATAATCTTTGGGGGAGGGGGTTCAGATAGACTGCCTCAGTCAAGACCACTGAAGACTTCTTGGCCAGGAGAGAAGTGTCAATAATCTGGAGTTTTTGACACTATCTGGCCAACTGACTAGAGAAAGATCTGGTATGAATGCAGAATTTGGGACATCTGCTCCTTCCATTTCAGAGTTTATTATTCCTGAAAATCTAGGGAGGTATATCTGCCCCTTGGCCTGTTCTGTCCCTAGGAGCAGAGAACATAGCATAGTCATACTATTAGAAGGCGGCTCTGCTTGCCCAAGTGCCCAGCCTTCACTAGGGGCCATCTCGTATCGAAGGAGAGGCCCTTGGACCAATTCTCAAGGTCCATGCTTATAAACCTCCATATACTAAAAGGAGCACTGTGGTATAGCAACTTGTTCAAATCACCTGCAAAGCAATCATATGATCTGGGTGGCTGAGTCCCCACAGGGCTAGACTAAGAGTTCATATAAGGTGGAGGTATTTCATCTGGAAAAAGAGGGCACATGTCTATATTTTGGAAGGATAAGTGGAGCCCCCACATCTGTCTGGGGCCGAAGTCCCTTCCCTAGGCTTTGGTATTGAGACATCATGGCCTATAACAACCCTTCTGGTTTCTTTGGAGGTCCATCTAGCAACCCAGCGTTCTGCATTCTTTGTGCAGCCGTGAATGTTCTCTCATCAGGGAAAAGCATGTGGTGTATATTTCTGAGAGTTTGTAAGGAGTGCTCCTGATGCTGCAGCTGCTCATGAGATAGTCTCTCCAGCTTCTCTCCTGGGGAGGGGAGATCTCCACTGGACACTAGAGGAGGTGTAGGTGGAGAAAGACATTGGGGTCTGCCAAAGAGTGACTGTCCCTGGGGAAGATGGAAGTAACTGTTTGGTTTGGGAGCATGAAATTTGGCCTAAGACCACGTAGGAGCAGTGGTGCAGAAGGATGCTTACAGGAGCAATCAATTTGTTTTCTACTCCAGGATTATCCCAGGCTAGGTGACACATGAGAACCACAGGTTTGGGTGCTGGTGCCAGAATGCATGGAGTTGACTGCTAATATATTGATATTCAGGGAAGAAATCAGGCCCTTGTTGACTGGAACTGGGGGCTCTTGTGGGAAATGTTTCAGATCATTCCAGAGGCAGATATCTGTGTGTTCAGAGGGGCTCAGCTTTTCTCTATCCTGTTGCTAGGGATGTTCTGAGAATGGAAAGGAACACCAGTTTCAACTTGATCCTCAATGCGGCTTCTTCAGCTTAAAAACATATGCATCACTTGTGCTAATGTCTTCTGAGCAGGTGTGAATTTGGATAATAGTCTGGCTATGGGAAGACCAGGAAGACCTGAGGATTGCAGAATGTGATGGGGTCATCAATATATTGTGCGCTGGGAATCCTGGGTCATTACACGGTCAGCAGAATGATATTCTTTAGTCCCAGGAGCTCTCTGACCACAGGAGTAGGTGGAAATACTTTACTGCCTTGGCAAAATTCCCATTCTCATTCTTCAGACCCATGCTTCCACCTGGCCCAAGGAGTGTGTGAGGGATATGGCTCCCCATGTTGAAGTCACAGTGTGATGGGGGGAAGTGAGAAACTGGGATTGACTAAGCAGCTTTCATGTTCATTCTGCCTGGAGAATTTGAAAACCAGGTGGGGGTTCCACTGTAGGGTGAAGGCCCATCACTTTCTGCTTTAACTTGGGCTTTCATTCTCTTTCATGATGGAGAGTTCCTTCCTTTAGGGTTAAAGGGGTGCACTGATTGACTTCTGCTCAGGAGTTCACATCTTGCAGTTGCCATCAGGAGCAGGCTCTCTGTTAAGGCCGTGACAGCGGCCTGCTGCTTGCTGGGTGCATCTTTATGTTGGCTACCCATATCCCTTGTTCTTCTGTATGCTGGAAGTTGGTCTTGCAGTTTCAGCATTCCCTGGGTGTGCCTCCTGCTGCCAGAGGAGAACTTCACATCTTGAGGGCACACGTTATACAGGGTTAAACACTGCTGAGCCGATCCTGGAGCTCAGGGCTGCAGGAGCTGCACTCTCAAAAGCAACCCTCATCTCTCAGAACCTTCAATTTTCTCTTATTTCTACATGGGGTCACAGAAGAACTTCCCAAAATGATCTCTACCTCCCAAACAGAAGTGAATTCCTAGGTCAAAATAGGGCTGACAAGGGCTAGTTTCACATTCAAGTTCCTGGAGGCAGGGTGAGGGCAGGGAAGCCAGAGCAGGGTTTGGTCCAGGGCCAGCCAGCTGCTTGGCTGGGTGGAACTCCTCTTTTTTCGCTTTCTTTTTGCAGCTCTTAAAGTGTTTTAACTACTGGAAGGGATCGTGTAAATGAAGCTTATGAAAAATAAGCTTGGAAAGGTAAGTTGGAACAACATTTGAGAAAGTCTTAAATGCTAGATCATAACTTTGGGGTTTTTGGTAAGCAGTGGGAAACTACTAAAGATTTCTGAACATGGGAGTAACAGGATCATGACTTGGCTTTAGATTGTTTCACTCTCCTATTATTGTTTAGAGAAAAAATAGTCAAGATACTTTCAGATACAAGCAAAAGAATATCAAACCAAGATGGCTTAGATGACAGAGATTTATTATCTCACATAACAATCCATGGCTACAAAGAGAAATATAATTGTTTTTCACAAAACAGTAGTGATATCTGAAACCAAGATACCATCTGAGGGTGTAAAGAGAGGACATAGAGACAAGAAAAACAAAAAAAGTGACCAATAATAGAAATGTGGAGAATGTCAAGGAAGAAAGTTAGGAAACAAACAAACAAAAAAAAGTAAATTCCTTATTAACTAATTTTTTGCCATTTCTAGTTTAGCACAAGGCCTCACCCTCTACCTCATAAAGGATTATCAGTGAATGAAAATAATTCAATATGAATACTCAGCCTTTAGGAATATTACATTTTCATTATAGAAAACAAATTTAGCCAAGCATAAGGATAACTAAGAGAGTCATTTCTCTATAGACAGGACCTCTGAGCTATCTCAAAATAATTTTATTTACTCTTACCAAAAGTAATTAAAGCATTCATCCTTTGGGGCCACTTGTCATATTATAAGGTTTCCACATTCATACAGGGAACACCCACTAAAAAACAACTCAGCAACCCACAGGTCAGTCTCCCACTGAAAACAGGAAAGGCACTGTTTCACGGAATTGCTACAGTTGTCTGTAACTAAGCCAGGTGCTAAGAGTTTCAGATATGAATGTCCAAATCAGGGGCACCTCTCCACTTGTCTTGACAGGACATCCTCTAAGACCTTATTGTAATCACCCTGAGATTCTACTTGGCATGGTAGGATAGAGGGATGTGGACTTGAAGTTAAAAAATGAAAAGACTATTTGCCACATGACACTGTTGACCTAGTGTGGTTAACGTATCATCTCTGCCATTCTTCTGAGCATTCTAGGTATGTGTAGTAACACCTAGCCAAGGAAGGCATCGTTCAGTGCCTTGCCATATAGTTGTTGTTCTTACCAATAGACCAAAAAAATGGGCACTGATGATTCTGTGGGGAGACCAAAGGGGATGATGAGCCTTTGTAGATGATGAAGTAGTCATCAGGAAAACTGACCCTGCAGATTGATTCTAACCCCCATGCTCAAGGACTTAACTCTTTGCCCATTATTTTGCCACAGAAAATAATAAAACCTGTCTAACATAAGTGCAAGTGCTACTTCTGTAATTATAACGCGGTGTTTTCATCTAAAAACTCACTTGTATAATTTTTAAAGTGATTGCTCTGAGACTATTTTTTTTTGAGTGGATTTGAATGAATGAAAGGATAAGTACATACCTATAAACATACAGTTAACATTTATTGAGCACTTAACATATGCAAATATATTTACACATATTAACTCATTTAATCCTTATTAGGTAGTTACTATTATTATTATATAGTTTTTTGGATGAGAAACAAAATACAAGAAGACATTAATAGATGGGTTATAATGAGTTCCAAAATGAAAGCAACAAGTCAAATGCATTCAATGACATTTGCATATTTCCCATTTATACATATTTGTTTTTTCTTTTCCTCTTTCTACTCTAAGTTCCATCACACACAAGTTTTGAACCTGAATAGGCTAAGCAGCAATATTCAGGACTGTAAGGGAAAACTGCTGTTCATGAGCAGGATGTAAAGCACTATTCTCTTCTGGAACCAGGTATCTATGGACATCTTCAGAGAGGGACCTGGCCAAGAGCTCTATGGTGGCTCTCCCAGTCATGTCTTCATACCTACAGTGCCAATGTGCATGCGATTCAATGTATTAAATAATTAGTTCTCACCATCATGTGAACTGAAGACTTATTTCCAGAGTAATTTAGTGGTTTCCTCTGAATTTTATGCTAAAAGAGGAAATAATTAGGTTCAGAAGAGTTTTACCTAAAACCTAGTGTCTCTACTTATCTAAAATAACTGTGCCAATTAAGACTCTCATAAATTTTCCTGCTACACTATTCTGAGGGCCTCAGTCTTCACCTCAGGTGTTTCCTTGGGGTCTGGCATGGTGCTGGAAACCCATTAAGGTAGGAGTCACTCAGTCTGGAATTCCCAGAGATATGGAATTTACTTAGGGACACAAGGCTCTTAAATGGCCATTCATTCAAATATGAGTGTTTGCCCTAACCACATATTCAACTTGTTCTTCTGGAGTTTTGGAAAAAAAAATTAGTCTAAACAGGCCTCCACCAAGTGTGGTCTACAGACCAGGTGATGGCCTATGAATTATTATTGGTCCATGGAACAATAAGTACAGAACTCTGGAGGAAGCATTTAGAAACATTTAAAGTAATTTGCCAGAGTAATTTTTCTATGTCCATTTATTATAAAAATGGGGCTTATATTTTATATGTTATTTTTTCTGTTATATTTTTTGTTATAATTTGTCTTCTAACAGTTGGCTTTTTTCTACATATGGATTATATTTATTGCTTCTTGGCATATCTGTTAATTTTTTTTATTGGATTGTAGTAAGTGTGAATTTTCACTATCAAGTGTTGGATTCTGCAATATTTCTTTATCTAGCAGTGGACTTTATGCAGTTACCTTACCAGAAATCAGTTTGATCCTCTAAAGGTGTGCTTTTAGGTTGCCGTCTAAAAGTAAGCTGAGGCAATAATAAGACTCGCCTTATTTCCCATTTCTGAAGAGATAATATTCCTAAATGGAATTTTATCCAATATCTTAAAATCTTTGTTTCATATACTTTTTGATTTCCTAGTTGTTTAAGGTGGAAGAACGAATCGATCCCTTTTACTTCATTATGGCTAGAAACAGATATCCTAGGACTTTATCTTAACATCCTTACATCTTGATAACCAGTAATTCATTGATAATAATTTTACTGTATTTTATAAAAATATTGATCTGCAATATGAGATAAGCTGAAAAACAAATATAGCAAAAACAGTAACAACAAAAAACCTTAACAACTCAATTAGGAAATGAGCAAACAAATAAACCTTTCACCAAAGAAAATATGCAAATGACCAATAGCACAGGAAAAGATGCTCAAAATTACTAATCGTTAGGGAAATTCAAATCAAAACCACAATAAGATACCACCTCATACTCATTAGGATGGCTATTAGCACAGACAATAACCATGACAAGCCCCTAGAAAGTAACTAGTCTTGGTGAGGGAGAAATTGAAACCCCTGTCCATCACTAATGGGAATGTATAATGATGCTGCCTCTATAGAAAACAGTATGGTTGTTCTTCAAAAAATTAAAATAGAATTACCATATGATCCAGCAATTTCACTTCTGGACATATACTCAAAAAGAATTAAAAGCAAGGTCACAGATATTTGTATACCCATATTTACAGCAATATTATTCACAATACTCAAAAGGTAGAAAAAACTCAAGTGTTCATTGAAGGGCGAACAAATTTTTTTAAATGTGGTATTCCATACAATGTTATTCAGCCTTAAAAAGAAGAATTCTGACATGTGTGATGTGAACGAACTTGAAGATATCACATTAAGTGAAATAAGTCTGTCACAAAAAGACAAACACTGTACAATTTCATCTACATGAGGTACCCAGAATAGATAAATTGATAGAGTCATAAAGCAGAATGGTGTTTGCCAGGGCCTGGTGGTGTAGAGAAAAATGAGAAGTTATTGTTTAATAGGTACAGAGTTTCAGTTTGGGAAGATGAAAAAAGTTCTGGAGATGGAAGGTAGTGATGGTTACACAACATTGTAAATGTACTTAATGCCCCTGAACTGTATATACTTACAAATGGTAAAACAGTAAATTTTATGTTATGTGTATTCTCTTCTCTCTCTAACACACACACACACACACACACACACACACACACACACACACACACACACACACTGCTTGAAAACAAAATAGCAACTGGATCTTGCTCCCAGATAGCTTCCTCAGCTTGAAAATCACTGATCTTTAGAAGCTAAAGGTAGGAAAAGGCCTAAGTGAAGAGGAGTTTGAAAAGCTTCCACCCAGGATTAAATGTGACAAGCAATAGCCTTTCAGGCAATTCAGGGACCACCCAGTCAGGAAACCAGAAAGTCTAAGTATGTCAAATCTATAAAGCCTGCCATGGTTATTATTTTGTATTATCTGTTTTCCTATTCAATTAATAGTGAAATCCTTAACAATGGTCTGTGCAGTGGACTTTATGGACGGCGAGGAAAGAAGAATCTGAGGAGGCTGTAATTGCTTCTGCAAGGAGTTGTGGGAAGAGACCTCAAGAAAGTTGGGAAAGTAACAGTTGCTCTGACGAGGAACAAAAGCGATTATGGTCTGAACGGAGGAAGAGAGGCAATATCAGCCCATCATAAACACACTGTTTATGATGAAAAAGAGAATGCTATTAAATAATATGTATAACATAATACCATTCCTATCTATTAGGAAAATAAATACATATTTCTATGTATATATGTATAAAAGAAAATTCCCAGATGGATATAAACCAAAATGTAAACATTGGTCAAAACTGTGTGGTTATACTTTCTCCTTGCAGTTTTTTTTTTAATCATGTAATTTTCACAATGGGTAGGTAAAACTTTTATAATTGGTAAAAAGGTGATTTAAAAAAAATTAGAAAAGGATTGAAGGGAGATATTATGTAACCCAGACTTGAGGTACCTTTAACATTGTTTTTGGATATTTATACATAAATTAGTCTGTTTCACTATTTCTCATTTCACTCTGTTTTTAACGTCAGAGATCTGACCACCCGTTTTACACTTTATAAGGTAACAATGCTTACTATTTTGTGTGCTGGTAATACATTTCATTCATCTAGGTCAGATAAGATTAATTAAGGTCACTAGACTTTGTCATTTAACAAATCCTTAAATCCAACTCATTATCTCATTCATTAATGCTGCAAAAAAAGGGTTAATCATTAACCTATAATGTTTCATACCCATCCAGACACAAATGTTATAACATTAAATATTATTAATGCATTGCTTTGTGTCCTTAGAGGGATACTGATGTATTCAGTACTCTCGGAGTTACAGATTTATTCGTTCTCAGGAGGTTATCCCTGGGGTAACTCATTATCGCTGGTACAGGCACGGAATGTTCTGTGATAAGAGAATGTCTAAGATGAAATGACCTAATTAATCAAGATGGGACATGCACATGGTGACTATGCAATATGAACAGATGCTTTCAACTCCTGCATTGTCACCACGCAGCCTTGTGGCTAAAGCAATGGTTCACAGAGAACAGGTTGGCTGTTGATGGGCATCCTTCTTACATATCACATCAAACTCATGCTCTGTTGCCTCGGCTTCATCCTGAGCCTGCTGGAAAAGATAATCCTGTTGTCTTATGATTTTCCTACACCAAAACTGTCACCACTTTAAAAAGGAGACAAAGATTTGAGTTTTAATTCCTCTCCCCTCTTTCCTCTCTCTCTCTCTCCTCCTCTCCTCTCTCCCCTCTCTCCCTCCCTCCCTCTCTTTTCCTTTTTTTTTTCCAATTCTGACAAAGGTGCTATGGAGGAATGAAAGTTCTTATAGGCAGTCTTGAAAGATCATCTCCAAGTATGTTATCTCAACCTTTAAATCCTCTGCGGCCATTAAAAATGATGCTGTAGAAGCTTTTTAAAGACATGGAAATGTGTTCACTTTGTGTAATTGTGAAAAGAGCAGTTTATAAATGTAACCCTATGAATATAGGGTATGATTCTAATTTTGTAAACTAAAAAGATGGTGAGAGTCTCTACAAGGAGTGAGTTTCAGTGAAGTTAATGGAGTAGGAAACATTATACTCGCCTTCTCCATGACCACATCAAAATTACAACTTAAATTATAGAACAAATCGATCTGGAGAACTATCTGAAGACTAGTTTAACAGAAGTTCTATAACTAAGGATATAAAAAAGAAGTCATGTGAAGACTGGTAGGAGAGCCAGGAACTTGGAATGGGCTGGCCTCAAACCCATGTGTGGCAAGTGAGAATCGAGAGGGATATCTCAGCTGCAGAGGTTCCCCCTGAGGAGTGAGGGGTCCCAGTCCCACACTGAGCTCCTCAGCTCAGGGCACCAGTGCTGGGAAGAATCCCCACAATACAGAACTGTAAAAATCAGCAGGGATTTTGTCCATTTGGGTGAGAGGTAGAGCTGCTGGAAAACTAGAAGCCTCCTTAAATGACCTGTGCACAGACTCACTATCAGGCATGCACCTTGGGATCCAGTGAAAGGACAGTGGCTTTGGAGGGGGGTGCCAGAAACACACAGGGAAAGACTGAGTTAAATGGCTTCAGGGTGAGGACTGAAAGGACAGCTACCAATATCTTTGTGTTGAGCCCTCCTCTCGTGCTGCCTGCGGGTGCCATCTTTTCTGCATTGAGCCTTCTCACCGATATGGCCAAAGCTGAATCTGCATTGGCTAGGCGAACACCACTTGCCCCACCCTGATGATTCCCTCAGACAGTTCCCTTCCTAACTTGTTCATCATTTGAGGCCCTTTCAGCAGCAGGCAACCAGTCTCAGCTAATGCTTCAGTCTTTCTGGAAAATTCTCAAAGGTCCACAGGCTCCAGGTGGGTAACGGCTGGCCTCGTGTGTCCTGTGCCCCATGTTGAGTGACCCCGGGCTCAGCACAGGTGCCAAATCTTAATCTGCATTAACTTGGTGAACAAAACTCCCCCCACCCTGGTGACTCCCTGAGACCCAACCCACTCAATTCTCTCACCTCCAGAGGCTCTTTTAACAGAGGCATCTGGCCTCAGTCCATACTTCAGTCTTTTTAAAAAACTTTCAAAGGTCTGCAGGCCACAGGCAGGTGATAGCTGGCTTTGATGTGCCTGTTCCTCTTGGTGAGTGGCCCAGGCTTGGCACTAATAACAAACTGAATAATGTGTTAACCTGGTGAACAGCACTTGCCCCGTGCTGGTGACTTTCTTGGACCCGGCCTCCCTGAACTCATGTATTGCCCAAGCCTCTTTCAGCTACTGTACCTTACAGGCAGCTGGCAGGCCACGGATTGCCTTAGGGTGCTATGTGTCTTTGGATGAGCAGCCTTAGGTCTGGTATTGGTGGAATCCAGTCTTGGTTCACAGTGTGGCCCTTCTATGTGGCTCTTGGCCCACAACAGGCAGCTACCAACCACAGATAGCTTTGTAACTTCTACCTGCTGGCCCTGGGCCAGTCACAGTAAGTGGCTGATCTTGGCCTGCAACCAGAAGTTCTCCCAAGAACCAACACAGCTGGTGGCTGGCTTTAGCCTACAACACAGAATACCCGGTTAGCTCTACAAGTTCCATACTCAAAGTGTGGTCTTGGCAAGGACCGGAGCCCACTAGGGCAAATCCCACCCCATGGTGTCAATACCATATAGCAGCTCATATATTGTGATCATAGCCAATCCTCACAGCCAGTAAGCCTGAGGGTCAACCTCACACACTGATGTGCCAACAGCAATTGAAACTCTACTAGAACAGTGGGGTACACATAACCCACACAGGAAAGCATGAACTCAGGTGATCAGAGAGACTACACCACTGGGCCCCCCAGGACACCTGCTATATAAGGTCAGTCTGCCATGACTAAAAGTTGCAACAGGTCTACCTAATACATAGAAACAAACACAGAGAGAAGGCCAAAACCAGGAAACAAAGAAACATTTACCAAATGAAAGAACAAGAGAAAAACTCTAAAATAAGAATTAAATGAAGTAGAAGCAAGGAATCTACCAAATACATAGTTCAAAACACTGGTTGTAAGGATGCTCAATGAACTTAGGGGAAGACCAGGTGAACTCAGTGAGAACTTCATTGAAGAGATAGCATAAAAAAAAGACCACAGAACCCATTTTTAAAAAATCCAGAAATGAAGAATACAATAACTGAAATGAAGTGTACACTAGAAGGAATCAACAGCAAATTAGATGAAGCAGAGGCTCAAATCAGCAATTTGAAAGACAAGGTAGCAGAAAACACCTAATTTGAACAGCAAAAAGAAAAAAAAGTAATGTGGATAGTTTAAGGGACCTCTGGGACAACATCTGTATTATAGGAATACCAGAAGAATGAGAGAGAAAAGAACTGAAAACCTGTTTGAAGAAATAATGACAAAAACTTTCCTAATCTGTCAAATAAAATAGACATACAAGTCAAGGAAGCTCAGAGAGTTCCAACAAGATGAACCCAAAGAGGTTCACGCCAAGATACATCATAATTAAAATGCCGAAGGTTAAAGACAAAGAGAGAATCTCAAAAGTGGCAAGAGAAAGGCAGTTAGTTTCCTAGTTTCCTATAAAAAAGCTCCCATAAGACTGCCAGTTGCTTTTGCAACAGAAACTTTGCAGGCCAGAAGGGATTGACATAGAATATTCAAAGTGATGAAAAGCAAGGATCTATAACCAAGACTACTATACCCAGCAAGGCTATCATTTAAAATTGAAGGAGAGATAAACAGCTTCCATACAAGAGAAAGCTAAAGGGGTTCATTAAAACATTATTACAAGAAATGTTGAAGAAATTTCTTTAAGAAGAACAAAAAAGAAAAATATGTAAATAGGAATAATACAATAGAAATGACTATGTACCTATTAATAATCATTTTTAATGTAAACAAATTAAATGTTCTAATCAAAAGACATAGGTTGGCTTAATGGCTAGGAAAACAAAACCCATACATATGCTGTCTAAAAGAGACCCATCTCAGGTCAAAAGACACATACAGACTGAAAGTAAAGGAATGGGGAAAAATATTTCATGAAAATAGAAATGGAAAAAAAAAAAGCTGGGGTAGCAATACTTAGACAAAATAGACTTTAAAACAAAGGCTATAATAAAAGACAAAGAAAGATATTTCATAGTGATAAGGGACAATAGGATAGCACCACTGTTAACATTTAGGCATTCAAGAGAGGAGCACCTAAATATATAAAGCAAATATTAATGGCTATAAAAGGAGAAGTGGCCAATAATAGAATCATAGTAGGGAAATTTAAAACTTCATAGTTATCAATGGATAGATCTTTCAGATAAAAAATCAATAAGGAAATAAACGCCTTAAATGACACATACGACCAGATATATTTAACTGCTATTTTTAGAGTATTTCACTCCAGACAGCAATACACATTCTCTTCAAGCGCACATGAAACATTTTCCACACCAGACCAATAAATTTAAAAAGACTGAAATTATACAAGCCTTTTCTCTGATCACAATGGTATGAAACTAAAAATCAACTACAAGAAGAAACTGAAAAACACACAAATACATGAAGGCTAAATAACATGCTACTAAACGATGAATGGGTTAACAATGAGATCAAGGAAAAAATCAAGAGATATCTTGAGAAAAATTAAAATGAACACATGATGAATCAATATCTATGGGACACAGATAATGCAGTTGTAAGAGGAAAATTCATAGCAATGCAGGAGTACCTCAAGAAACAAGAAAAATTTAAAATAATCTACTCCTAAAGGAACAAGAAAATGAATAGCAAACAAAGCCTAAAGGGAGTAGAAGGAAAAAAAAAAAAGACCAGAGCAGAAATAAACAAAATCGAGTC
The DNA here is from genome assembly GCA_003508835.1 of Eonycteris spelaea. NCBI lineage: Eukaryota > Metazoa > Chordata > Mammalia > Chiroptera > Pteropodidae > Eonycteris > Eonycteris spelaea. The sequence goes on along the minus strand of PUFA01000011.1, from coordinate 13,995,716 downwards.
AAAAAATCTATACAAAGGTTAATGGAACCAAGAGTTAATTCTTTGAAAAGATAAATAAAATTAATAAAACTTTAATCAGACTCATCAAGAAAATGAGAAGACCCAAATAAATAAAAGTAGAAAATAACCATCTGGAAAAAATTGATAAATTCCTAGAAACATATAATCTTCCAACACTGATTCAAGAAGAAACAGAAAATCTAAACTGATCACTACTAACAAAACTAATTCAATAATCCAAAAACTCCCAACAAGAAACAGTCCTGAACTGGATGGCTTCAAAGGTGAATTTTCCCTACCACTCGAAGAAGAATTTATACCTACCCTTCTCAAACTATTTCAAAAAATTCAAGAGGAGGTAAGGCCCCAAGCTCATTTTATGAGGCCACCATTACCCTGATTCCAACCCCCCCCCCAAAAATGGATGTTACAAAAAAAGAAAATAATAGGCCAATATCCTTTATTAACATAAATTCAACAATCCACAACAAAATATTAGCAAATCAAATTCAGCAGTATGTTATAAAGATCAATGGATAGATCTTGATCATACACGATGATCAAGTGGGATTTATTCCTAGTATGCAAGTTGGTTCAATATCTGCAAATCAATTAACATGATACACTACATAAACAAAAGAAAGGATAACAATCATGTGATCATGTCAATAGATGTAGAAAAAGCATTTCACAAAATTCAGCATCCATTTATGATAAAAACTCTCAGCAAAATGGGAATAGAGAGAACTTACCCCAACAAAATAAAGGCTATATATGACAAACCAACAGCTAACATAATACTCAATGGGGAAAAGCTTAAGATCAGGAACAAGAAAAAGACATCCACTTTTCCCGGTCTCTTTTAACATAGAAGTAGAGGTCTTAGCCACAGCAATCAGACAAGAAATAAAAGGAATTCAAATTATAAAGGAAGAAGTGAAACTCATTATTTGAAGATGACATGATAGTATATATAGAGAACCCTAAATATTCCATGAAATTAACTGTTAGAACTGATAAATAAATTCAGTAAAGTAGCAGGATATAAAACTAATATTCAGAATTCAGTTGCATTTTTATACACTGATAATGAACTATCAGAAAGAGAAATTCAAACAATCCCATTTACCATTACATTTTAAAATACCTAGGAATAAATTTAACTAAGGAGATAAAAGACCTGCACTCAGAAAATTATAAGTCATTGAAGAAAAAATGCAAATAAATGGAAGACGCAAATAAATTGAAGCATATACCATGCTCATGGATAGGAAGAATTAACATCATTAAAATGTTCATACTACCCAAAGCAATCTATAGATTCAATGCAATCTCTATTGAAATACCAATGGCATTTTTCACCAAGCTACAACAAATAATTCTAATATTAACATGGAACCACTAAAGACCCCAAATAGCCACAGGAATCTTGAGAGAGATCAACAAAGGTGGAGGTATCACGTTACCTGACATCAAACTATACTATAAGGCTATAGTTATCAAAACAGTATGGTACTGGCATAAAACAGATACAAAGATCAATGGAACAAAATAGAGAACCAATAAACAAACCTATACGGTCAATTAATCTATAATTTAAAAAAAAGGCAAGAGTATTTAATGGGCAAAGACAGTCTCTTCAATAAATAGTGTTGGGAAAACTGAAAAGATACATGCAAAAAAAAATGAAAACAGACCACTTTCTTATACCATATACAAGAATAAAATAAAAAAGGATCAAAGATTTAAATATAAGACCCTAAATCATAAATCATAAACAGTATAGAAGAAAACATAGACTGCAAACTCTTTAACATTGCTCTTAGTTGTTTATATATATATATATATATATATATATATATATATATAATATATATATATAATATATATATCCTTGGGAAAAGAAAACAAAAGAAAAATAAACAAACTAAAAAGTTTTTGCACAGCAAAGGAAACCATCAACCAAATGAAAAACCAACCTACTAACTGGGAGAAGATATTTGCCAATAATAGATCTGATAAGGGGTTAATATCCACAACATATAAAGAACTCATACAACTTAACACAGGAAAAAAAAAACAATCCAATAAAAAATCAGCAGAGGACCTAAATAGACATTTCCCTAAAAAGGATATATAGATGGCCAATAAATAGACATATGAAAAGATGCTCTATGTCACTAATCTTCAGAGAAATGCAGATTAAAACCACAATGAGGTATCATCTCACATACATTTTTAGAGTATTCCCATTTTTCCACATTCTCAACAATGTTCTCAACAATGTTCTCAACATTGTTGAGAATGTGGAAAAATGGGAACCCTCATGCATTGCTGGTGGTATTACAAATTGGTGTAGCCACTATGGAAAACAATTTGGAGATTCCTCAAAAAATTAAAAATAAAACTGCCATATGACCCAGCAATTCTTAAATCCAAAACATGAATTTAAAAAAAAAAATACGTATCCCTATGTTCATTGTAGCATTATTTATAATAGCCAAGATATGGTGTCAAGCTAAGTGCCCATCAATAGATGATCAGATAAAGAAAATGTGATACCTATATACAATGAAATATTACTTGGCCATAAAAAGAATGAAATCTTACCATTTGTGATAACATGGATGGATCTAGAGGGTTTTAGCTAAGAGAAATAAGTCAGAGAAAGACAAGTACCATATAATTTTACTTACATATGGAACCTAAAGAACAATATAAATGAATAAAACAAAGATAGACTCATAAATACAGAGAAGAAACTGGTGATTGCCAGATGGAAGGGGCATTGGGGAGCTGGGTGAAAAGGTAAAGGGAGTAAGAAGTACAAACTGGCAATGACAAAATAGTCACAGGGATGTAAAAATGTAGAGAATATAATCAATAATATTGTAATTAAGTATTTATGGTGCCAGGAGGGTACTGACTTATTGGAGGGATCACTTCATGAGCTATGTAAATATCTAACCACTATGCTGTACACCTGAAAATAAAATAATATTGAATGTAAAATTGCAACGGTAATTGAAAACATTACAAGAGGTATAAAACAACTAATGTCTGCCTTAGAGAAAGTAAAGATTGGGGTTTTTTTGTTTGTCACAAGTGTCATTATCTGTCCTGACACTGGCAGATTAGGTGAGGACATTGCACCAGCAACAACTTCAGCCTCATAGAATATATGAAAGAATATACACTGTACTGATAGCTAGAACTGGGCCTTGATCTCCCTCTTCCATCTTTATTCTTTCCCCCCTCCTATTCTTAACTTACTAAAAAGAACTCACTAAAAGAACTTTCTACTTACGCAGAAAGTTAATTCATTATTTGGTCATGTCACAGCATGTTTGTTTGTTTTTCGTTTTGTTTTTGTTTTTGTTTTTGGTTTTTGGTTTTTGTTGCTCTTTCAGCTTGATGCAAAACAAAAAACAATACAGAATGTAAATATTAAAAGGGTTTTGTTTGGTTTGATTTGGTTATATACTTTTCTACATTTTCTAAACTTCCTAGAGGAGAAATATACTACTTTCTAGAAAATAAGACTCCTAGTAAATGTTATTTATAGAGTTATTCCCTAAAATAAACTACAGAGTAGCTTCTATTTCTTGATAGTAATTCAACAGCAACAGATATTTTCCTGTAAATTTCCATCTTGTCATGTTGGGATTAGGCTTAAATAGAAATATTTCAACCATGCCATATTTTCCTCAAACTAAATTATATGCACTTCGACCTTTTTTTTTTATCACAAAATCAGAAAACTTATCCCAAAGTGGAAAAAGACACTGTCCAATCAGCTCTGCTTTTTCTCTACTGCAAGATTTAATAAAGAGGCTGCCTTGAGTGAAGCGGTCACTTCCTTTGGGAATGCTTTTCCCTCCCTTTGCCCTGATACCAGGAAGGAAAAAAAATAACAATTAACATTCGTACTGTGATCAGAGCTTTAAGAATAGTGTCACATATAATAAGAAGGATACAAAGAAAAACTGTCTTCAGAACAGTCTGATGCTATGCTGATAAACAAATCCCCTTACCCAAGCATGTTCTAAGTTGGGTCATAAGTGGCAGCAAAGGGAATCACAGAGGCACAAGATAAGGGAATTGATGTTATGCCAGGCACCATTCTAATCGCTGGACAGATAGCATGTAGTCCTTATGATCACACTGAGAGGAAAGCATTATCTATATCAGGGTCAGCAAAATACAGGCTGTGGACCAAAACCAGCCTATAACTTGTTTTTGTAAATAAAGGTGTATTGGAACACAGCCACGCCCATTTGTTTCTTGTCTATGGCTGCTTCCCTGCTACAGTCACAGAAATGAGTAGTTGCAACAGAGACCATTTCTCCTGCAAAGCTTTAAATATTTAATATTGGGACCAGTACAGAAAACATTTGCTAACCCCTGGTCTACATGACACCTATGAGGAAAATAAGGATCAAGGACTTCAATAGTATCACAGTGTCACTCAGCTACTTTTTGGCAGGGCCAAGATATAAACATGTGTCTATCTTACTTTATAGCCCATGTTCTTTATATTTCTCCAAATCAGAACTTAAAGAATAAGACCCTGACTTCCTCCAAAGTATTTTGTACATGTGGCACAGCAAATTACAAATTGAGAAAGATGAGACATGAAAAACCATGCTATTATTTTTAAGATTCACAATTACTGTTATTCCTTAAGCTATGTAAACAACAGTTATCTTTTCCTTCCACTTTCTAATTTAAGTCTATAGCAAAAGTTATGACAAATCATTTGAAAAAAAAGTGAAATTTCACATGCAAAATTGACATAAGATTTCATTGTAAAGCTTTACATATTAAAACAGATCCTAAAATATTTTATGTGTTTCCTTAGTGTGATATGGTACTGCCTGTGTGAAACTTGCTAGCTTCTTTCCAGTCTAGTTAGGGAGGGATAGGGAAAAGTGTGCTTTAAATAATAGTCTAACCTATTCTTCATTTTTAGTGTGACTGTTTTAAATGTCAATTTCTCTTTCAAAACCTCTTTTGCTTGACTCCTTAACTACTTCAATTAGCTGAGGCAGAGGACTAAGCAGAGACTTTTTACAGGTACCTGATGGAAAAAATTGCTGGGCTCGGAATTGCTAACTCTCACCTGGCTCACACTACTGACATAAAGTGCAAGGCATTAAAAATGGAGACTAGAGAAGAAAGATAGGCTGGCTCAACTCAAACCAGGGGAAGCAAATGCAGGAAAGGCAGCATCCCCCAATACCCTGGTCTCTCCTAGACAGATTCCAGCTGTTTTGGCAATCTGAGAAAGACTAGGTGAGGGGAGAATAAGATGGAAGATCACAAACTGATTTTTGCCTTTTAGATAAGTTAGAATTCAGGTTTTTAAAAGTAAAGACTTCCATGCATTTCAGTTCCCTTACCTTTGATTCAGGACCCCAAAGGGAAGAAATTAAATCAGTAATATAGTGGTAATCATCCCAGGCAAATATAGGAAGCGGAGATAAAAGCCTTCATTCCATAAGTCTAATTTGGGAGCATACACAACTCTGGCAGTCAGGCAATGAACTTTCGACTTCACTTGCTAATTTCACCCAACCTTTTCCCTCCAGGAGAGGGAAGGGGATAAAATTCCAACCAATCAGCTCAACTTGGTGAAAGTGTTCATTAATTGTTTAGTGGAGATGGCAGTGAATGTAGAGTGAGTGTAGCTTGGGGATTTCCATTTCCTATTCCAATTGTCTGTTAGCACGAAGAATTGGGTTGGCAATTATATTCTTGGAAGGCCCCTAAGAGAACAGCCTTTGACCTCAGCTCATTCTTCACTGGTGATGTGAAAGCCAAGTGCACGGATTCTATCTAGCAGGATGCACTCTGAGTCAGTTGGGTCACACTGTATAATCACAGGGTCAGGATGACACGCAAACACAGGACAACTTCTGCCAAGTCAGCTTTTGCTCCTCCTGGGTAAAATATTCCTTTTTTTATGAAGACCAGTGGAAGAGTGTGGGGCTGTTAATTCATTTTTCTCAATCCCATTTTATCTTTATACAACCTGCTTGCAACTTGTCACTTCAGAGGAGAATGTTCTAGCAGCCTAGTATATTCACACGGAGTCACTGATGGGACTATTAGTTGGCTCTCCCTATCTGCCTGTCATCCATTTCTCTAGATGTTGAAGGGCAGTAGAACTATTAACACCTCTGTGCCCCTTTTCTGACTCTCCCAACCAGAAAGCACTCCTTTCTTGCCCATGTTTCCTCCCATCTCCACATAAAACTCATCGCATCATAATGGAGGCATCTGGGTCAGAGTCAAAGTGCAGTTTGTAGAGATCAAAGCTGAGGAAATGGACAATTGTCTCATTAGCATTATCCCTAAATTCAGGGTTAGGGCTGTGTGACTTCTATCACAGGTGGACAAACAAAAGCTAGGTGTGGAGATGTTTGTGCCAAACAAGTACTCCTTCCCACATGCCCAGCTTATAGAATAGAGTATAAATACTGCATTAATATAGTGGGACCACACAACACATGTTTTATGAAGAATCTTGCACAATCTCTTTAAAAATAATTGGTATCATCTTCTAAAGTTATACTTTAATATGTACTCTATGACCTAGAAATTCCACTACTAGAAGAGAAATTCTTGATAGGTACAACACAAGTCACGCACAAGAAAGTTGACAGCTGTATTGTTGTAATAGAAAAAAAAATGGATTTCTATCAACTGGAGAATGGATAGCTAAACTACAGACTACTTATGTGATAAAATATTATATCGCAGTGAAAAATGAGTTAATTACAGCTATATTATGGAGGAACTTTAACAACATAATAAATGAAATAAATAATTTGCAGAAGAATATGTATAGAATGATTAAATTTTTCTTAAGCCCCTAAATTAGGAAAGCTAACTGAGATGTTATTCACCATAGATATGGAATAATATTATTAGGAAAAAAAGAGAATAAAAGTCTACAATTCAGGAGAGTGGTTACCTCTTGGCACCGGGATGTGCAGGAGGGTGGGATTGGGGCACACGTATGTAACTGACAGATAGGGGTAGGTCCATAGATGCTCATTTTTTGTTCTGCTTCTGACATACACATAGGTTATATACATTCTTCTGTATAAATCAAATATTAGATACCGTTAAATCAACTTTTTTATTACTAAAAGTCATTTTGTTTTGAGTAAGTTTTATATCTAGAAGCTTTGCTATCCATTGTTCCACTACAGAAGAATGAAGGAGAAATGAAAACCCAGATATGGAGTATAAACTTCTTCAAAGTGGAACAATTTTTCAAAAAAAAACCCCATTCATCCTTAATTTAAAGATGAGGAAACTAAGGCACTGAAGGGCCAATAAATTTGTCAAAATTAACCAATAGGCAAATGTAACTTTTTATTTCTTATTTGTCTAGGCAATAGTAATACTAAAGCTGTTTAAACTTGGGGTTGGGGAGGAGGGAAAGTCAGGGTAAACTTTTCAGTAAGCAGAAATATTTCAAAAGGACCCAAATTTAAATTTTTGTAGTAAGTGATTTTTTTTTTTCCTTGAGACTCTCTCTGGTCATTTCCATAAGGAACTGACTAGAACAAAAGACTATGGCCTCCTACATTCTAAAAATATTTAGAAACAGGTTTCTACCAAAATCTCCTTTATTCTTCCCATGTGAAATACAAAAAAAAAAAAAAGGCTCCAATAAACTAATACTGATGAAAACTTTAAGGATAAAAATGTCAAAGAAAAAGCTTGAAGCTCCAACATGCTTTATATTTTAATACATGAAAAGATCCAGTCAATTGAAATTCCCTTTGAAGTAATTTTGCTAAGCTGCGAACCTGGTTTAATCATACCGTAACACAGAGGTAAACAAAGAAATGTTGCTACTGAGAAATATAAGAGAAATTTCTCTGCAGCCAGAATGAGAAAGATGTGTCATAAGTGGAAAAATTCTCACTCGGAGTGAGGGTCCTCAGACAAACCAGCACCTTTGTGAGAGTGACAATGTGACTCACAAGAGACAAGCAACTGCGTGCCTTGGGACCCAGTAGTTTTGTGGTGGAAAAGCAAGGGAAAACCTAGAGGATTTGTCCTTGGCATGCTTGGTGACAAGGAGGATCTGGTTCATTTTGTTTCTTCCAGTGAATCCCCAAGGAAAATGTCACAACTCTGGGAAAAGGCAATTCCTCTAATGTTTACAAAAAGACATAGAGATTCAACTGTCTTCTGGAAGGAACCAACAGGGGCAAAATGAGTATAAAGAGCATAAAGTGACACCTTACCACAGAAACAGAAAGAAGGGAGATTAAAACAATGTGGTAGAAGAATGGTGAAATAGTTTGAAGCCTGTAAAACCTTAAATGAGAGTTCAGAGAGAAAGTTACTATATTTCAAGGAAAGTAAGAACCTCAGTTGCCACGTTAAAGATACATTATGAAGAGTTAGCAAGAGACTGAAAGTAGAAAGATGTTTCCTCTCAATGTCTTTTTCTTTTAAACAATTTTATGGAAATATAGTCAACATACCATACAATTTACATATTTAAAGTATACAGTTTGATAAGTTTTGACAGATGTATAATACATCCATAAAACTATCACTGCAATCAAGATAATGAATGTATCCATCATCACCAAAAGTTTATTCATGCTTCTCTGTAATTCCTCCCTCCCAATACTCTCCACTCCCACTCCAGAAAACCATTGAACTGTCAAATGGATTAGTCTGCATTTTATAGAATTTCCTAGAAATGGAACACATAGTTTTTGTCTGGCTTCTTTCACTTAACATAATTATTTTGAGATTCATCTACTTTATAGTTCATATTACAGCATCATGCCTTTTTATTGTTCAGCGAAAAAATATTCTATTGTATAAATATACCACAAATATTTCACAGTTTGTTTACCCATTTACCTATTAATAGACATTTGGGTCATATCCAATTTTTGGCTATGACCATTCATGTTCAAACTTCATAGAACATATGCTTTTGTTTCTCTTAGGTAAACGCTTATGAGTTTAGTAGTTGTATCATATGGTACATGTTTGTTGAAATTTTAAAGAAACTATTAAGCATCTCCAAAGCAGTTGTACCATTTTATATTCCCACCAGCAGTATATGAGGGTTCCAGGGGCTCCATATCCTTGTCAACACTTAGTATGGTTAGTCCATTAATTTTAGTCACTAATTGCTATGCAGTGTTAGCATCTGTTTTTAATTTATATTTCCCTAATGAAAAATAATGCTGAATATCTTTTCATGTGCTCATTTGCCCTTTGTATATCTTTTTTGATCAGGTGTTATCGATATCTTTGTCCATCATTTAGCTGGGTTGTTTTCTTATTGAGTTTTGTAAGTTTTAAAATAATATTCTGCATATAAATCCTTTATCGGATATAGACCTTCATAAGTCTGTGGCTTGTTTTTCATTCTTTTAACAGTGTCTTCCAAGGGAGCAACTTTGTCATTTTAATGAAATCCAACTTAGCAATTTATTCTTTTATGGAAAGTGTTTTGGTGTCACAGCTAAAAATATCCTTGACTAACACAAAGTCACAAACATTTTCACATATATTTTCTTTTAGAAGTTTTGTAATTTTAGGTTTTATAGTTAGGCCTATGATCCATTTTGAGTTTATGTTTGTATATGATATGAGTTATGGATTGAATTTATTATTTTTGCATGTGCATATCCAATTGTTAAAAGGATTATTCTTTTTATACTAAATTGCCATTACACTTTGTCAAAAATCAGTTGTGTACATGTGTGTATATATATATTTTTTTCACGCTCTCTCTTCTGTTCCATTGACCTATCTTTCCTTCTTTATACCAATTCCATAGTGCTTTGATTACTGTAGCTTTTAATAAGTCTTGGTTCTTTTTGTCAGTTATTTTGCTATATTATGTCCTTTGCATTTATGTATGAATTTTAGAATTAGCTTGCTAATTGCTGAGAGTTTCATGGTTATTACATCAGATCTATAGATCAGTTTGGAAAGAACTGATTACAGTACTGAGTAGTTTATTCATGAATATGGTGTATCTCTCTATTTACTTAGGTATTATTTAATCTCATCACAGTACAGATCTTTCTCATCTTTGTCAGATTTATTCCTACGTATTTCATTTTTTCAATGATAGCTATTGAGATTTTTAATTTAAATTTCTGATTATTCCTTGCTAGTATATAGAAATACAATAGAATACTTCATACTGATTTTATTTCCTTTAACCTTTCTAAATTTACTCGTTAGTTCTAGTAGTTGTTTTGTGGGTTCTATCAGATATTCTACCTAGTTGATTATGTTGTCTGTGAATAATGGCCATTTTACTTCCTCTTTTAGAATTTTGATGTCTTTTCATCTATTCATCTATCCATCCATCCATTCTTCCATCTATTTTTTTTTTTGCACTCTAGAACCTCCAGTACAATATTGAATAGAATAGTGAGAAGAGACATCCTTAATGTCTTCCTAATCTTATACCTATAGATGATTTTAAAAATAGTTTTTAAAGAAGAAAGAAGACAAACACAAGAAGTAGGTCAATATCATTCAAGTAAAGGAATAAGAAGGGAAAAGAGACTAGACCAAGGGAAGAACCAGTAGGTAAAGGCAGGGTTTAAGTAAATTCTGTGGAAAGGTTAAGCATTGTTCCAGTCTTCGGAAGAATTTGATATAAACAGTATTTGTAAGCTCCATATATGGGCACCAGTACAGATAAGCTGGAAGAAAGTTGACCACAATGCAACTTCTCTAGGAATCATGGATTTGTTCCTCAATGCACTTTTGCATTGTAATAGTGGAGATTACATTTCACACTCAAAATAATCATTTATCAACCAGTGAGATTGAAAATTCTCCAATTCTAAGTTGCAGTCTTTAGGTTGCTGGGACTTGACTCAATCCTTAGATATTAGTAAGAAGTAAAAGCGCACCTGGATAAAGTGACCCAAAAGAAAGCAAACAGCCCCAGAACCAGCATGAACTTATTTCTTATCTAACACAGCTTGATTAATGTGTGTTTTTTTTCATTCCAGTGCTTTATATGATTATATCCCATGAAAAACAAGTTGTATTTAAGTTAAAATAATTCTGCTTAGAATTGAATCATCTGTTCTCAAAATATAGGCAAAGTCTCATGCTCTTTACAGGAATTTTGCTCTATGTATCTCTTTGTACTATGATATGTAAACTCAAACATCATAAGGTTATTTGTATGTTGGCAAGTAAGCCTGGTGCCACAAAAAGAGCACTCGATCAGGAGTCAGAAGATTTGCATTCTAGGTTCACGAGGCTTCTTAAAAACCATAAAACAAATGCAGAGAGCCAGACTGGGCTTAAGTGATGCTACACAATATGCACACCCCTTATAAATATGCCTAAACTGTGAAAATGTAATCTGGTAACATTATGGCTGAGGTAATTTCATTCATTCAACAAACACTTATTTAGCATCTTTTATGTGCCAGCACTGTTCTAGGCACTTAAGGTACGTCAGTGAACAAAATGGAAAAATCCCTGCCTTCCTTGTGTCTACAGTTCATTGGAGGTAATGGACAGTGGGTACAAGAAGTAAACAAATGGTACAACATGATTAAAAGTGATAAGTATTCAGGAGAAAAGACATAAAGCAAGTAAGAAGTCAAGGGGGTTAGGAGTGCTGAAGAGGCTGTTACCATAATGAACGGGGTGATCAGGGAAGTCCTCATCAAGAAGGTAATATTTAAGAAAAGACAAAGTGGGAAAGCAAAGCAGTCAGCTATGTGGAAAGAGCATTCTAGGCAGAGGAAACAACAGTGCAAGGCACTAAGGCAGCAGCATGTCCGAGTTTAGTGGAAGGAGAAGACTTGCGAGGGGTGAGGTTATAAGCTAGTTTATTAGAGCTCCATGGGTGCCTACGAGGACTCAGCTTCTATTCTGAGTGAAATGCTAAGCCACTGGAAGGTTTGGCATAAAGGAGTAACTTGATCCAATTTATGTTTGAAAGGCTTTTCTGGCTGAGAACAATCTCTAGAGTCACAAGGCTGTCAGTAGGGAGGCTACTATAGTAACACGGGGGAGATATTAGCTCAGATCCAGGGTGGTTACAGTGGAAGAGATAAAAAGCATACTGAGGGTAGAAACACAAGGATTTTCAGAAGAGCTAGAAGTAGGGTATAAGAGAAAGTAAGGAAACAGTATGACATTGAGGTTTTCGGTCTGAGTAACAAGAAGGCTGGACTTGCTATCAATGAGACAGGACACAGGCTTTAAGATTAAGAGTTCAATTTGAGGCACATAATGCTCAAGATGTCTTTTAGTTGTGTGTATTTATTTTTGTGATGCTCAAATAAAATACATAATCTGGATGAGTCCTTAAACTGTACCTACATAAGGAAGAAGCAGATAGGGTAGTTTGTTCAGAGAGAACTGGCTGCAGGGAATTCATCTTCAAGCCAGAAAATATGAAGTCACTGCTTTAATCTAATTATCGTGTACTTCTCTCTCTCTCTACTGTCACTGTTTACACTTAAAGCATTTAAAATGTTCATTCCAACCTAATTTCCTAATATGAAAGATGCAAGAGTGAGGTTTGGCTATCACCTAGCTGGGGGACAATGGGAATCTTGGACCACTTGGCAGCCAACACCAAAATCATCACTACAAATACCATCACGTTGTTGCCTTACACCTGGACTGAGCCAGGCACTATATAAAAACACCATTTCCTTCTACCCTCTTCACGTGCCTGAAGCACTTACATATGCTATGCTGGGTCTATCATGGGACAGGGTCCCACTTCAGCAATCTTGCTGACAGGCCCACCCTGTGCAGCATTGTAGGGATGTGTTGCAGATGCTTCTGCCTGCCAGAAGGAAGCCTCCAATCACACATTAGATGAGGCAAACCCACATTCTATCAACCACATAAGTTATTTGAAAAGTTGACCAATCATTTGGAGTTTCCTGACTATGACTGAGAACTTGAAATTTGGGAAATGGGAAATAGTAATGATGATATTTATGGCATTTTCCCACAGCAGTGCTGATAGCAAGTCACCTCAAAGCCTTGTTCTTTTGGGCAGCAGATGTGTATGTATGGATTGTAACACTAAAAATCAAGGGATCACCTTCCTGTCCCTCTGTTCTGTTTTCATGTCCTCCTCCTATAAACCATGTCTCTGGAGGGCAGATGACAGGCTCTAGGGGGCTACTCAGGAAAACTAAGATGTCATAGCTTTATTTCTCCCTCAATATGCACTCATTTAAAGATAGCAAGTCACCTTAAAAGCCAATTCCTGACTTATTTTTGCTTATCCACCAAAAAAAAGTTTTTGATGATGTTCTTAAAATATTTGGACTGAAGAATAGTGATAAAAGTCAGAATAAAGTTTATCCTGAGATTCAGAAAAAAAAAATAAATGAGGAAATCTAATTTTCAGTTTAAAAAACAAACTATTCTTTTGAAATCTATTTAGGAGTGGGGGAAAACATCAATATTCCACTTCAGTGCTTTAATACTTAAAACAGATATATTGGGCTCCATAATTGAACTGCCAAATTCAACATTTATATCCATCTGGACATTTTTAAAAGTGTCCTTGAGCCAGTCAGAATTGGCAGTTGACTGTATAATCACACCTGCATATGGCATAGGAGTTTTTTTAATGGGCAATAGTGAGGGCATGAAAGTACTGCATGATATGCCTTCACTGAGATCCCACACTTAAACATGTTTGCATGTGTGAGTAATTATATTTTAAAGCCCTCTGTTAACAAGTCTTTGTTCTTTATTTCCTACAAATCAAATTTGCTGGAGACCCAGTTCATTCTGAAATTATCTGGAAAATGTTTTGGTGTTCCAAAATTTCCTTTGTACCAAAGTTAAATGGCAAGCCACAAACCTCTACAACCAGTGAAATGAATGTGCATAAAACCAACAAATTAAATATGATAAACACCCATGCAACTGGAGCGTGTAAGTCAGCTTGTGTCTCTGATATGACATGTCAACTTCCACGTGGACTACACCTCTGACTCACTGGAGATAAAGATGATCTTAAATGCTTATGTATCTGGACAATCTGACTTCACAAAATATCATTGGTCTCAGTCCAATGTAGGCTGCCATGTCTTTCCTCCCCCCTCCCTCATCAGTGCAAGTCTAATTACCTGTCTCCCAGCAACATCTGGGAGTGAAGCTGTTGCACAAGGAGTGCTACTCTCTGAGGTGATTTCAAAGACAGATCAAAGGTAATGGGGAAGGGATCCTCTTTACTTGAGAGAGCCCGAATGAAAAATCATCTTCAACCACCTACCCATCTCCTGTATAAAAGGAGCTCAGTTTGGGAAAGGAAATGAGGTAACCTACAAAAAAGCTCTTGGAACAGTCTTATGAAGGATGGCCCACTGACTCTACTACTCTGTTTCTTTACAATAACAGTCACTGCGTGAAAATCCTATATGGAATGGCCACTCATCTTCATGGCAGAGATTTTATCGAAGCATCTTTTGAAGAATGGTTTAATAACTTCCAACCACCAACATGGAATGGGGACATCCAGAAACACCTGGGAAATTAAACATTGCATTCAAAACACATGGTGGAAGCATATAGGCAACTTCCATCTCACATGTGCAGGGAATGCATCTACTTTGGTCATGCTGGGTACTCCTTTTTCAGTCTCCCCATCACCTTCCCTTTTTCCTACTTTCTATCTTCCTATTTACCCACTGGCTGGGCCATCAGTTTCTGACACCAAAAGCCATTATTACCCTTTATGTGCAGACAATACTTTTGAAAAATCAGAAGTGTCTAATGTAAAAGACTGTAGTCATCACAAACATCACTTGAAAATAAAATCATATTTCTTACTAAACTTGATTCTCTTTCTTTGGTAGATAGATATAAAAAGGTTTTGAATTTATACGATAAAACTCATGCTTGGTTTTGACTCCAGAAATGATGAAAAAAAAAATCATTTTGTATTTCTTAGGCAGTGAAAGAATCAGTCTTGCCTTTCCAAATGGGAAGGACTTACAAGACTTGGAAGGGGCGAGTGTCTATACACAAAATTTTATAATTATTACAACGATGGTTTGAGCAGTCACGCCTGGGAGGGATGCATACTGGTGGGAAGGTGGGGATAATATGTTTTAAAAAGAGCTGTTCTTGACGAGGATCATAAGTTTGGGTTGCATAGTAGTTTTCTTATGACTAATTTTTGTTTCTGTTAACAAAAATCCAATTTTAAAATGAAAATAAAAAGCTCAAATTAATTCAATTCAAATGTTTCAATTCAGTCACTTCATGAACAATCAATAATTGGCATGGATTTGAATTTATATCTGATATAGATGGATCAGTCAGAACTCAGTAGAAGATAATGAAACCCCTATAGCTATCTTAAGTGGAAATTATTTAAAAGGAATGAAGTGCTTACAAAATGGGTAGAAGGACACGAGGCTGACTTTTGCGCAGATGACCTGCTCACCAAGGGCACTGCTCTCCACTATCATCAGGTACCCAGAAAATCAGGGAGCTTCTGTGCCAACTGCAGGTTTTAGTCCCACTGCACTTCTGCTGAGGTTAACCCCAGTGAAATGGATGCCCCACCGCCTGACATCTGTGAAGCTGGAGATAAACATTGGGACCCCTGAACTGCAGCTGCAGGAAACCCACAACTGCATGCCAACAGAGTCAGACTGTCACAGCATGCCTTTCAAATCATCCTCAGATACATTTACAGTTGACCCTTGAGCAACGAGGCGGCGGGGGTGGGAGTAGGGGTGCCAACTATTCATGAAGTCGAAAATCTGTAAATAATTTAAGTCAGTCCTCAGCATACTCGGAATCCCAACCACCAGGAGGCCCTTGAACAACATGGTCTGAACTATGCTGGTCAATTGAAAAAACTCTGGGTCTAAGTGGACCTGCGCAGTTCAAACCCACATTGTTCAAAGGTCAACAGCACTTAGATGCTGTTAGGTCATTAAAAGATATAAGATAGCTGGAAAATATTTAGTTTCTCAATCTCTAGCATGATAAGACAGTGGTTCTCAAACTTTCCTGCATATTAGAAATAATGTCAGAAGATTTTTAGAATTCGAATTCCAAGCTACACTTCATAAAAATTCAATTTAAAATCTATGGGGCTTCCTATTGTGTGTGTGTGTGTGTGTGTGTGTGTGTGTGTGTGTGTGTGTGTGCGCCGCGCGTAACCAGTGTTAAACCAGTGACACAAGGCATAGCTTCTCAAACTTCATTGTAACATGAATAAAATGGGCATTTTATAAAAAATGCAGAATCTGATTCAGTTCGTCTCGGGGTCCAAGTTCTACATTTGCAACAAGCTCTCCAGTGTTGCCAATGGTGATGCAGATGACACTTTGAGTAGCAGAGATGCAGTGCAAAGGTTCTCAAACTTGAGTGTGCATCAGAATCACCTGGGGGCTTATGAAACTACAGCTTGCTGAGGCCCACTTCCAGAATTTCTGATTCAGTAGGTCTGGAGTGAGGCCTGAAAATTTCAATTTCTAACAAATTTTTAGGTGATGCTGAAGCCGCTGTTCTGGAGACCACAGCACCACTGACGCAAAGCCTGCTACAAGGGGGTTGAAATGGAGTTGAGTGAGCCAATAGCTATGTCTGCGACAGATGGCCACCATGTGGAGTTTCTAATGAATTCAAAGAGTTTATATTCCATTTGGATCCAACAGATAGCAAGGGACTCAGAGGAAAAAGCAAAATGCAATTACTTATACCAAATTCAGTTACCTTTATCTATCTTCCTCCTATACGTGGAATTACTGGTGAGTTTGCTGGGGATACCTCACAGGAACATTGGCTAGACAGCAGAAGGAAAAGAAAAGAAACGTTAGTGTCCTACATCTCAGTAAATAGATGGGACTATTATCTCTACATTTTACTTTGGAAAATCAAGGAAAAACATTGGAAAGTTAGGTAGATGGCAGATGTAAACAATATATGGCTCATGTTGTTCCCACAGGAGGAGATCTCAGGTGCCATCCAGCTTACTGCTAGTTCATTAAACACACATCAGATGTTGGGTATTGTGTCTTCACTGAAATGCACTGGGATGGGGGCATTTCCTGAATGTATCATCATCCAACAGTTATTAAAAAGTTTTATCATAAGCTAGGCAAACACATCTGGTGTAAGACAATAATAATCTTCAAACGATATGTTACATTGTAATTTACCAAATAGATAGTGTTTCACTCAAAATTTTGGGACCATTACTTATACTTTATTAGAATACCTCTTATCTCCCCATTTTTACTAATTATACTTCATAATCACAAGGTGCTGAACTCCCAAATGGAGATCAAATATCTCACTCATGGTGACTGCATAAGCCAAATGAACCTGAGAACATTATGATCTGAGGCTCCGTGACCTTCATTTATTGAGGAGCTGAGACAGCTAAATATATATTCTTAAAATACAATAGTGTCCACTCACAGGAGATGGAAAAATCCCATGTGGAAAGATAGTTTGACTAGTAGTTTCTGACTCTTTTGAGTTTCAACTCAAAATGACCACAATGTCTTTCCCTGCTAACTTGTTCCCAGTGGTTCAAAGTCTTTTTTCTGACACTAGTAGAAAGCCTATCAAAACTATTTAAATGCGTGGGATATACCTAGGCCTTGGAAAACCAGTGATCTCTTTTTACTCATAATGCTTCTGACACAGAGGTTTTTTTCCCCCTCACAGCAACCAATTCTCTGATGCCCCTGACACCAACTGGGTGTCCAACAATTCAATTTAATTCCAACGTTAATTATTCACAGTTAGCAAAGACTAAGGGCTCAGTCCCACAAGATCGCCCCCTGCCTATTGCAGATGCCAGTCACTAGTTCCAGATGTCCATACTTCTGACCAAATGGTAATAACTGGTATTTCTCAGACTATTATTGCCTTGTATCAATTTTATTTGCCTAGCTTATAATAATTTGCTGAAAAGACTCACAGAACTCAGCACACACTTTATTTACACTTAGTGGTTTTATTATAAAGAGTACAACTCAGGAACAGCTGAATGGGAGATTAATAGGTTAAGGCATGGAGAGGGGAGGGCTGCCACCCACTGGCACATCAATGTGTTCACCAACCAGAAGCTCACAAATCTCATTATTTAGGAGTTTTTAAAGAAGGTTTTCTTATATAACCATGATTGATGAAATTAATCACTGTTAGTGATTAATTCAATCTTCAGCTCCTTTTTTTTTTCTCTGTAAATTAAAGAGTGAGCCTGAAACTCTTTAATGTGAGCCCAAACTCCAATAGAAAATTCAAGGATTGGTCTTTCTGTTGACCAGCTTCCATCTTGAATCTATCTAAGGCTCTAGCAAGAGTCACCTCCTTAGAACAAAAGTCTCTCCCATCACCCCTGTCACTTAGGAAATCCTAAGGGTTTTTGGAGTTCTGTGCCAGGAACTGGGGACAAAGACCAAATAACTTTCTATGATATCACATACAAAGTCTACAACCCTTGAAAGTTTTGCATCCAACTTGTGGAGGTAAGGCGCGGACATAGTAATATAATTAGCAATACAACAACACATCATCTTTGAGTACAATAGACTAAAAGCATTACAGGCATTCAGAAAAGAGGATTCAGTCACCAAGGGCTAGAATAGCCTGGGCCAACCCAACCTCCTAGGTAGGTTTGGAGGTTATTGCATTTACTTTATGCCAGGCTACGTACAGACCTAAAAAGAAAGAAACAAACAAACAAACAAGACTAAAGCTCAATGCTTTCAGTCTGAGGGATAGTGGAGAAAAGGAGAGAATGAGATCAGGAATAGAATCCCATGCCTGCATTTGTTCTTCCTATCTCTAGTCTGTGCCTCAGTTTTGGGGGGAGGAGGGAAGTAATGGGAGGTAGAGGAAAAGAAACTTTAGAAACATTAGATGAGTGACATTGGGAGGTACTGGTCTGCCTTCTAGTCACAGTGAAGAATAGCTTATGACCCCTTAGAGCAGGGGTCCCCAACCCTTGGGCTGTGAACCAGTACTGGTGTGTGGCCTTTTAGGAACTGGGACGCACAGCAAAAGGTGAGCAGCAGGGGAGCGAATGCAACTTCATCTGTATTTGCAGCTGCTCCCCAGCACTAGCTTCACCGCCTCAGCTCCATCTCAGATCATCAGGCATTAGATTCTCATAGGAGCACCAGTCCCTGATGCCAAAAATGTTGAGGACCGCTGCCTAAGAGGAACCCCGGCCTACAATTTGGCACTAAGACATATGTAATATAAGTTATAGTGTTGGAGAAGGTAGCAGGAGGAAAGAGGACACAAGAGCATTTCAGCTCGCCACACTTTGCATGGGATGTAAAGGAACCCAAGAAATCCTTATGTGGTCCATGAGGAGATGCAGAGGTTCTGAGAGAACCTACAGAATGGAACAGCTCGGGGAAGGATGGAAGATGCCTTTGTGGGCAAGAAATTCAAGATGGCAGCAGGTGGACAAGACTTTGAGTGCTGGAAGAACACTCCAAAAAGACAGAGAAGCCCAGTCATACCACAGCAGGGATTGATTAAATGAGTAGACAAGTCTGGCCACCTCTGATGCAGAGGCTAGCAAAAATCCAAAAATCACACCAAATGTTTAGTTAGGTCAGATAGTTTCAAGAAATTCAAAAAAATATATAGGAGTGTTCTATGATTCTAAAAGGCAATGTAGATAAGGGGTTCATCCATATAAAAGTAAAAACCGAGACCCTGCTAGGAAATGAAATCTGAGAGGCAATGTAATATGAGACAGGAAGAAGTAGTATGGCTGTCAGTGATGGAGAGGTAACTACGATAAACTTTTACCTCTCATTTTTGCTGTAGAAAGTGAAACTCAAAACCAGAGAGCCGTTTGTGATTTATAAAGATGTTGTTGAAAGAGATTTCTAATGCTGCCCTAAACCTGTTGCCAATTCACTCTTCACACATCAGATGCTGGGAGCTGTGTTATCGACACCATGTGGCAAGAAAATTCTGTTAGAAAAAACACTTCTGAATTTTATCAGTGTATCATCAATTAATGATTATTAAAGAAAAACAGCAAAGCGGTTTCAGCAGTAGATGACTGCACACATAGCAGGCAAGGAAGAAGAGAGCCTTATGAAAAAGTAAATGGTCAACAATGCTGAATGTCCAGTGAAGCCAACGTCTAAGCTGAGGCCTTGTAGGAAATAAAATTAACAAAGAAAAAAAAGATAACAATAAATAAATAATAAATAATAAATGCAGGGTGGGGAAGAAAGAGGGAAGAAAATTCTACTCATATGAAAAATTTTGCAGTACAAAAAGTGAGAGTGCATCTCAAGGGGTTTAAAGAAGAGTTTTGAGTCCTCAATCATTTAACATCTATTTGGAGGATTCCTACTAAGTTAGGAAAACCTGGTCCATATTTATAGACAAAGAGGAAATGAAGACTTGTAGAAAAAATAAAAAGAATGTAAGAGTAGAGCGAGGGGAATGTGTGATGGAGTGAAGCCCTAGAGGAAGAAGGAAGGGCTCAAAAGCATGGGTAGAGTGGAGGGGATCTCCTCTTCTACAACAGAAGTGGAGGACAGCACGATGGAGTTCTAGACAAGGTATGGAGGCAGCCATCGTTTACATCAGTTTCCCAGTCTCAGCACTCTTAATATGTGGGGCTAAGAAATTCTCTGTTGTGGGGGATTGTCCTATGCAGGGTATTTAACAGCACCCCTGACACAACCTACTGGATGTCAGTAAAATCCTCGGAGTGTGACAACCAAAAGGTCTCCAGAAATTATCAGCATCTTCTGGAGAAGACAGGGGCAAATCGCCCTTGGGTGAGAATCACTGGGTTAGAGACATCGGAGGCATCGAGGTGAGGAAACGGCTCACATATCCCAAAGGGCCTCAAACCTCAAACAGATGAGTCCATACAGGAGGAGAGGAATGTGTGTGTGCAGGGCACTGGTATAAACACTGAGGAAGGGGTGATGAAAGATAAAGAAGGAGTTAAACACCACTAGAAAAAACTTTCTCTTACTCCGGTGGTCTTTTAAAGCAGCAAGGTCTCATGACCTGGTTAGAAAAATTCACTACCATTCTGGAAAGGCAGCCATAAATCTCACAAAATTCTTGTCACTGTTCCATACACTGAGGTAACTGAGGGTTATAGTTGATACATGTCTGCTTTTGTAGAATTATGTAATCTATTTCTTAGGTTCAAAAGCCTTGTGGAATGTTTATAGTCAATTATTGTAGCCACTTTTAAAACTGCATGTGAAAGAAAGGACTAGGGAAGGGCACACCCTGCCACACAGTGGGTCTTCAGCCCTCTTCAATACCCAAGGCTACCTGTCACATGACATGAGACAGTGAGTGTGGTTGCCAGGCCAAGTGGGCAAGTATACTTAGTCTCCATGTTCTCAGGGAAGTTCTGTGGAATAGAGATGGGCAGAGTTAAATAAACTGGAGATTCGAGAACTCTTTGCTTTTGAATCAAACTAGTAAGAATAATAAGTTTACCATTTGCAAGTGTAAGCTTAGGGATATCCACTACATGGCAAGGAGCTATCACTCTCAAAGATCTCCTAATCTCTAGTCTCCCTGTCACAAAACGATTGGTGGTAGGGATTGCTGGGCACTCACTTCTTCAAATATTAGGCATCTGCAGTTAGCTAAGCTACAAATAGTTCCCCTGCCTCAGTAGTACATAAAGTAGGATTAGGAAACTTTCCTTGGCTCTGGACAAAGCCAGACATGCTGTAGTTTAGTTAGACATGAGTACACATTTCTCATCAAGTGAATGGCACAAAATGAGGGACAAATATTGAGAAATTTGAGGAGAGCAAAAACTCACCTCTTCCGGTGATTCTGGCCAAGGGAAGTGTCCTGTCTACTTTTATGGAGGAAACTATCTCTGAAAAAATGAAATAGGGCTCCAGAGGAAAAATGCCTCTTACCTTCCACTAGGCTTATCCAAACTGCCACTTAGAGAAATCACTTCTATTTCCTGAATCTTCATTGCATTCTCCCTCTCATAACTTGAAAATAACCTCTTCTGATGATATGAGGAAGAGTACTATAGGAGAAACAGCACTCAGTTCACTCACTCATCCATCCATCCATTCATTTGACCTATACTGATTGAGAGCACCTGGCACTATTTTTTTTAGCTCTGTGGGTAAATAACACTTGAAATGTTTCTGCCCTCCTGGATGGATTATAATGGGTCCACATGGTGCTGATCATCTCTGCTTCCAAAAGGCATTGGTCTTTTGGCTTCTTTTATCCATAAAAAGCAAGGACATCTACTCTTATAGCCTATTCTATCTTTAACATCCACAATTGGTAAGTCAGTCCAGAGTAGTGGAACAAAACATTTGGTCTGTGCTATGAGGTAAATCATATTTCCCCAGCAAAAACAACAATGAAAAACTTGTTAAAGTTATAACCCTCCGTACAGGGAAACATGATCATATTTGGAAATGGGGTCTTTACAAAAGCAGTTAAGCTAAAATGAGGTTATTAGGGTGAACCCTAAGTCAATTTGAGTGGCATCCTTATAAAAAGAAAAATTTTGGACACACACCCAAGTACAAAGAGACCATGTAAAGACACAGGGAGAAGATGGTCATCTTCAAGCCAAGGAGAGAGACCTCGGAATGAACCAACCCTGCTGACATCTTGATCTCTGACTTCTGTGGGAAAATAAAATTCTACTGTATATGTCACCCAGTCTGTGGAATTAAATGGCAGCCTTAAAAAACTAATACAGTCTATATTAAGACTCACTCAGAAACACTTATTTAAAGATACACAGACCTTGCCTAACTCTAAACTAAATACTTAGTTTTAGGGCCCCAGCTATAAGTATAAAAATTTGAAAGAGGTCTAGTGATACATCTCATGTCACCAAAGTCAGTGGACTACAGATTCAGTCTGTTGATCCTATTGATATCTTTAACCTTTACTGATGTGTTATTTACTTTCACGGAGACATTTAATGAACCTTCACCTCTCTTCAGATGCTGCATGAAACACAGAAATAAAGAGACTGGACTTCCCAAGATGTCCAGTGTCACAAGTCATTCGCTCTTTTCATATCTCACTAGGTTCTTCTGAACGAGGCAGAAAAATCATGCATGGCTTGCTTCATAGAGATATTTTGAAATCTGATTACTAAATGCTTGTTAAAGCTCTCCATAAAGGCTTTTGATAAAACAAACTCCCTTAACTACAAAGCATTGTTTAACTTGGAGGTACAGCCTGGAGGCCCTGCAGGCTCCAGCAAGTCCCAGCTACTTTTTTATGCAAATTAAGTACCAACTTAGTTCTCTTGGCAAATTACTGAGCCAGCAGCAAGATTTAGTCAGGGGCTCTTCAAGTGTCCTTGCTCCTTTTTCAGATTCCTTGCTATCTTTTCACCTCAATCATTTTAGTGTGCTCCCGTCAGAAAATCTCATTTGTGTAATTTCACATTAATGACCTTCTTGACTCCTCTTGTTGTTATGCTGGTGGGGTAATGCTGTGCTCACTTTAGCATGAGTATGAGGGAACTAACTGGCTTTATCACTGTTGTTCTCACTGTCATTTGGAGTAGAGCCCTGAGGGAGTGTACCTGGAAGGTTGGCTGTGTTGAGTCCAAAGGAGGTAGAGAAAGGCATCTAGAAGCCTTGAGTTATCTAGAAGCCACAAGGAGAGAACCAGGCAGAGAGGGCTTAGTAGGAAGTTGGAAAGAGGGAGACTCAGTGTCAATTTAGTCAAAGGCCCTCCTTATCTTTGAGGTTATTTACATTTCAGATTGATGTTCTTAAAAGAGAGAATGTAAGCACCAGATATAGGATTAAATCAGAGCTTTCCAACAGATGTGCAGAAAATGGTTTACAGGTGTGCTGAAATGCTTAGATATTGATTCTCTTCAGCTCTTGGAGCACTCTACTTGCCTGGCAGAATGGGTCCTCGGGCCTGTCCCCTCCAATAGCTGGAAGCCTACTCAGAGTCTTCAAATTCCCTCTAGTGTACATATAGTATGTAGAAAAACATCATTTTTTCATGTATCCCATGATGGGAAAACTTTTAGAAACAACTGGATTGATGACCTTCCCACAGCTTCTTATAATTTTTACTGCGTCCTGTCTTAACCCTTCTAGCTACCTACACAACTACCAGGTGGATCCTGCTAAAATGCCCAGCCTTGGTTCAAATTCTTCCCAAATTGCTCATTGTTTCCAGGATAAATCTCTTAAAATGGCTAATAAAGCCCTTCATGATCTGTCTCTATGTACATTTTAGGCCACATATCTCACCTTCACCTCATTCCCTATACTGACCAAGCTGAACTGTTTTCAGTTTCTCCAAAAAGTCACAATGACTCTCAATTCCAGGTTTTTACACATAATGCTTACTCTGTCTGGAACACCACTGCCCACTCCCATCACACACACTCAACCTGGGCAACTCCTACTAGTTCACAAAGGAAGGAATCATATCCGTTCTGCTCACCATTGGTATCTAATGCTAGTACACTGTTTCATATACACTAATACTGGTTGGATGCGTTCATAGATGAATGAATGTTTTTCATACTGAAGAGTCAATAGTTTCATTGCTTTTAACCTTACTATTGGTTTTTGTTTTGTTTTTAATTCTACATCAGTATTGGAAATAATATAACTTTCTTTTCATTGAATCTCTTCAAAGGGGTCCCACTATCTCTGGCCACATTATATGCAGAAACTGGAACAAAATCAGGGCTCTGCTAGCAACGAATAAATACTAGGTAAGAAATTATAAATGTTTTCTGTAGTTTTCAAGAGAGGGGAAAAAGAGGAAGGGAATACTAAAGGATTACAGTTCAATAAATATTGAGTTCTTATAATGGAATGGGCACGTTGCTAAGTATTAGAGATAGGGTGGCACACAAGGCAAATGGCCTCTCTTGAGAGAGAATTCAGAGAAGTAATTTCATTTTGAAAAGGGTATTATGAAGAAAAGCATAGTTGCCATGAGCAAGTATAGTGAGCCCATCTAACCTGACCTACTGGGTAAGTTAACACTTTCTTGAGCAAAGGAAACCTAAACTGAGACTTGAGAGATGGCTAGGAGTTGTACAGCAAAATGGGAAGAAAGAGTATGCTAAGCTGTACGCCAATGGCCTGGCTTCCAGAGAAAGAATGATGGGCTCAAAGAGCTGGCAGGATATTGGTGTGATGGGAGTATAGACAGTGAGAGGTGTTCTCTTAAGTGAGTGTGAAGAAACAGGCAGTCCATGACACACAGAGCCTTGTAGAACATGTTACACACCTGGGCCTTTATCTCAATGGCAAGTGAAAACAAGTGCTTCACGCTGAGGAGTGTCACAATCAGATTTGTTTATAAGGTCACCTTGCACATAGTGTGAAGAATGCTTGAGAAAGACAAGTGAGAATGTAAAGCCTCATACGGAATGTCCCTATGACATGTCAAATGGTGCCGAAACTAAGGTAGCAGCAGGAATGAAGAATGGTAAATGGATTAAAAAGAGAGTTAGTAAGAAGCAGCAACAGGGCTTATGATTTAACTCTCTAAGGGAGGAGGAATGAAAGGGAAAAGACTTTGAGGCTGCTTGCTAGAAAAATGTTCTTCCACTTACTATAATGGGGAAAATAGGTGAGTTTCGCAAGGAGTGGATAATGAGTCCAGTACTTTATACTTGGGTTTGAGGTGACTGAGAAATATCTGTATTAACGAGTCATAGTATTTGCACACAGCAGTGGTTCTCAAAGTGTGATCACAAAGCCAGCAGCTTCAACATCACCCAGAAATTTGTTGAAATGCACATTTTGAGGCCTCACCCAGACTCACTAGACCAGGAATTCTGGAGGGTAAGCCACCGATTCTGTAGCTCAATGTTCTATTTAAAATTCACTACTTATCATACACTGTTTTTTATGACGACTAGGATGCAGTGAGATGTCATGGAAATAACAACACTTGGAATTCAGAAACTGTGGGTCCGGGTCACAGGGGCCTTCTTTTACAAGGCTTCCATGTGATGCTGATGCACTCCCAAATTTGAGACCCACTGGACTATAGCCAATCTATGATGAATATAAGGAAAGGGTTGGAAGAAAGGAAACAGGAAAATATACCAGACTAGCACTATTCTGGCTGGGAAATTATTCTACTTTCTCCCACTTCAATGACCAAACTGGATTGTTTTAATTTATCATCTCTGACTCTCCCATTTTGTATCTCGATGGAAGATTTTTTTTTCAACAAGTCTTTCTCTAATTCCTCTTGCACCAATTTCAGATGGTTGTTAGAGACATCTTAATAAAATATAGTTCTGACCATAACTGTCCTCAGGTTAAAAAGCTTCAGAGGCCACAGGGGGCTTCTCAACAAATCCCAAGTTCCCTGACTGGCAGTTAAGGCTGCACTAGATCTGGTGTAGCCGCTTATCTACTACCCACAACCTGTTTTCAAGCCCAGTTGTGCTAGCTATCATTCTCAGAACATCCTTAGCACTTGTCCACATTTATGATGTGCTTCTTGTTCTTCTTCCTCTACCCATACTCTATTTTCACCTGTAGATATCCTACCCATAGCCCAGAAGTCTTCAGTGATACTCTCAGGCATTAATGTGTTGGGGATGGCTTATACACACCTCTTCCCAACTCATCATTCTGTGACTTCATGAGGGTAGTTTTTTAAATCAGTCATAATTGGGGTAGTTATATCACAGAAACTGGCAAACTTTACCTAGCAGGCTTTTCTCTCTCCCCTCCCCCCAGAAATCAATTCACCACTACCAAGAAGGGATGAGTCTGCCCTCCCATGATCCTCTATAGCAAAGACAGATAAACTATGAGACACATTTGGACCACCGCCTGGTTTTGTATGTATTGCTAGCCCAGAGCCACCCATCCATTGATGTGTCACCTACAGATTCTTTCACACTACAGTGAAAGAGCAGAGTAGTTGCGACAGATCATATGCCCTGCAGAACCTAAAATACTTACTATTTGGACATTTAAGAAAATGTTTGCCAGCCCATGCTCTTTAGCACAATATTGTATATTCACTACTTATCACACACTGCTCTTTATGAATATTAGGATGCAGCAAGATATCATGGAAATAACACCTGGAATTCAGAAGATTGGTTCAAGTCTCTACTTGGTAGCTGTGAGTCTTGGTCAAGTTACTTAAACTTGCTGAATTTGAATTTCCTCATCTAAAAAGGATGGTCTACCTGAGAGAAATGTTCCAAAATCAGACATGTGAAAACACTTTGTAAATTATAAAGCATTATGCAAACATAAGATCATGGCATTGTACTTTATGTGCAGATCTTTTCACCTGCTAGGCTCTCAGGGCAGGTTTTATAGCTTGGTCATGTTGTCTCCACCTCAGTTAGCATCTTGCATGCTGGTGGTATTCATTAGGTTACTATGGAATGAAGGATAGATGCTGAGAATTCTCTTTTAGAAGCCCTATATTGAATGTGGTTTCTCTGCAATGACAGCAAGGTTAGCCAAAAAAAAAAAATTAAAAAAAAAAAAACTGAAATGATCTCACAGTCTCTTTTCCTTTCTGCCGCTATTATTCCTATTTAAACCTCCTTTCCCTAGGATCCACCTTGTGCCCATTAAATGTGTGTGTTGATAAAAACAGGTAAACAGTCTTTTGAACAGTCTCAGTTCCTTGGGATATCAGCATGAGATAGATTTTTTTTTTTTTCAAACAACTGTCAACTGAATTTGCTTTGTTGAGCCTCATTTCCCACTAGTTGGTGGCTCCTTTTAGGACATCTTTTCTAGGTTTTTTGTAATTTTCCTATCATTTTCAGTATTAGCCTGTATCACTGTCCTTTTAATTTTGTTTTAACAATTATTATATACACTTAGAGAAGTACTGGCATATAGTAGGTGATGGATAAATATCTATGAAATGAATGAATGACTTTCAGAATTTAATATTCATTGTATTCATTTTAAAACTGAAGTGTTAGTACTATGTAGAAGTACATTCTTCTCTGCTAGCCTGGCTAGGCCTGCCTGGGGGAAGGGGATTAAGGTATGCTGTTCACACAATTCTGCTTCCTCTTCCCAGCTCTTTCCCTCGGGTGTAGGGGCCAAGGGGAGATAGGAGAGGCAGTTTTTTAGGAGACTGCTATGGAAGGCTGAAGTCACCTCTTGGGCTGCTTATTGCTGCCTGTCTTGCCAGCACTGACCAAATCACCAGTGTCTTCACATGGCAGCTGTCCACCTGCTGCCTGTCTCCTAAGCCAAACACGTGTTCCTCAGAGGAAACCACTGGGGTCTCCTCAATGGATGGTTACTGGTGAGAAGATTCAGCTGTGAGTTAACATGTCTCATCATCTCTTCCTATAGCTCCCACCTTGGTTGTCCACCACCCACTGGTGATCTACTTCTGCCACTCAGGCTGCTCTCTTTGATGGAACGCCAGCAAGCTGAGCTATCTTTTGTTGGTCCACTCAATATGAAAAAAGATCACAGATTCTTGCCACGCTCTGTGGTAGGAGTACAGGCTGCTTAGTCTTTACCTCTTCTCTTGGCCCCACAGTTACTCTCCAATTCGTTCTCTCCCCTTCTGCTAGTTATGCAGTCTCCTAACAGGTTAATAATAAGGCAGCACCCAGTTTGACTGGTAATTCTATGGAGGCCTTCTTTCACTGGCTTTAGGGAAACCAAAGCCCCCACCTTACTGGCACAATGCAGAATAAAGTGACCAGTCAGTCTCTCTCCATCCAGACCTCTTGCTGGAATGATCAGGTTGGGGAAAGGAATGCAGCTGATTCTGTGGGCTCTTGATAAGCCTTTTAGGCTGGGAGGACAGCTCTAAACATTGGCAGCTGTCCAGACTTTGTAAATCGGGTTCTTGAGTGATTTTAGTGCCCACTTTTGGCTTTAGCCATAATTCTGGGACCACAAGAAACTGCATTTCCACAGCCTGTTATAATTAAACGGTGATACTGTTTACATCCAAAATGTAAAAGCTAAGGAAGTCACTGATGGTAAAGGGGGAAGAGAGTAGGTTTAAGGGCGAGGAGATCACATGAGAAACAGACATCCCCCCATTCACAAAAGTGCTCTCTACTGAAACAAGGTGAAATAAAAAGATTGTTTCTAAAGTCCTGAGGTTAGGTCTAAACTTTTTGTACTAGGGAGTTGGAATCCAGGGAGAATGCGCAAGGGTCAACAAATAGGGGGCAGATGAAAGCAAAGCAATGACAACGAAGCTTCGGATAA
Source organism: Eonycteris spelaea (assembly GCA_003508835.1). NCBI lineage: Eukaryota > Metazoa > Chordata > Mammalia > Chiroptera > Pteropodidae > Eonycteris > Eonycteris spelaea. The sequence goes on along the minus strand of PUFA01000011.1, from coordinate 13,966,488 downwards.
ATGAGTAAAATATGATATTTCCTGGGGAAAAGACTGTATTGAGTCTGAATCTTGCTAGTAACCCAGCATCTCTGTAAAATGAATTAAAGTGACCATTTAAAACTTTTAATGAGAACTACTTGAAATTCTTTAAATTTGAGAAATTGTCATTCTTCAGTGTCTTTCTTATTTTCTTTCCATTAGAGAAATCTTGAACAATGTTTAATAGATGTTTTCTGATAGAATATTTCTTTTTCACAAAAAGCCTCTGCCATGAAAATCAGTGAATAATCTGTAAGTGCTCTCAAATGATAAAAAGGGATGGAAATGGAAAAGTAATTGCATGTCTTGCACCTGCCTCCTGAAATTCATTAGCAGCTTATGGTACTCTGAAAGTCTTCTTCGAGGATGTTAAAAACAATCGCACAATTGTTCTGCCTCATCTTCTGTTTTATGATTCCAGCACTTAAGTGGCACACAGAGAAAAGTTTGAGATAACATAGCCTGTTTTCAGACACAGAATAGATCTCTGCATGTCATTAATTCTGAATTCTCACTTTTCAAAAGCACTTGTTTTTGCTTCAAGGAGCCATATACCAATTTGAAACTAGCAAATCAAGTTATGCATAAAGCAAAGAGAAGTCTGAAACTGATTGTACATTTAAAGTAATTTCACAAGCAGAGATCTTTAATCAGTAGCTTCTCCAGTACTCTAATTTATTTAGAAGAAACACTTCATTTGCTTACATAGAAATGCCAAACAAAATGATAGGTTTAGATGCACAAATAAGAGAATCTCTCTCCTTTCCACATCTCACTCTATTATTGCTCCTCACTGCACTCATGGACACCATCCCTGACTCCATCAATGGCCCCTCTTGCTTAGTACTGTTTTGACAGGGCTTCTGCATTGTGCTTCACACAATCCATTGCCCACAGTCATCCTGCAAAGTTTTCATGACAACATTTTCACAGAAGAAGAACCTCACCTCTCCCACTTACTTGTCCCATTTCCCTTTTGTATAGTCATTTGTGAATGATTATCTCTAGAAGAAGAAATGGCAGTCATCGCTAACATTTATTGAGTATTTACTATGTGGTGCTGTGCTAAATTATCAAAATTTTTCACAATAATTTAGAAAAAGAGTGTATCTTTAGCCCATTTTATAGTGGAGAACTGAGGCTCAGACAAATTGTGCATGGCCAAAGACAGCCTATCTCTTTCTGTCAGAGGTTTTGTCTCAACAAAAAATAGTAAAAAGGTCATGACTTGGCCCTGATAAAAGTTCTAGGGAAAAATATTTGAGGGGTCAGACTACATTACATATTTCAAGAGTTCAAATAAATCTGGTCAATTTATCAGAGGCTAGTTTAAACCCCAATATCCCAGGTGACAAAAGGGATAAAGAGCAAATACCTGATGATACTCTCCTTCCCTCGGGAATATACATTTCACCTACCAGACAAGATTATCTCGGGATAGAGAGAATCAGATACAACAGGTTCAAAACAATATATTCATAAAGTGAAAAACTATGTGGCAAACAGAAAGAGTTAAAGCAGGCCAGAGCAATGGCTTTGATTTAAGGAAGGAAGAGGGAACTGAAAGAGGCCTGTGAAACTCATTGTTATTTCAATAAAAGGAGGAGAGCTAAGGGCTTTTCAAACCAAATTTCAACAATTTTCTGCTTACTCAAACCTAGCCTTCCCCATTTCTGCTCAAAGGTGAAACCTTACCTTGCTCTCACGTTGGACCGAGAGCACAGGCTCCTTCAGAGTGTGCGCTTGCAGAGCTGACCAAGGCTGCTGCTCTGTCAGCCCGCAAATGCAAGGAGTCAGCCAAGAGTGGACTCCCATGAGCTGCTGCAAATTGAACTACTGCTAATTGAGCTCAGCTCTCATTAATTGACTAGATATTTGGTGTTAAGTTGCTATCAATTCTACTTGCCATGAGCTTTATTTGCCTTTCACAGTTAAAACAGTAAATACGCAAGTATCAGCTCCCAACCCTATCATGGGCCATCTTTCCAGCAGAAAAATGTATCTCTGGGAACTACATTCTGGTCACTAATTATTCTCTACCCACAAGCATGCTCCTTTGAGACATCTGCTTTTGCATGAAGTTTTAAAATACTCAGGTAGAGTACATTGACTATTCTAGTTTTTTCTCAATATAAACTTTATAAAAATTCTGCCTTGTTTTACCTATATATACCTTTTAGAATTAAAATACTATTAAAAAGTGTTCAGCTTAGTCTCTAGTACGTAGTGGGTACCCAATCACTATTAATTATTTTTCTTTTTGTGTTTTTCTCTAGCAATTTATAGATGAAGAAACTAAAGCTCATAGAGATTAAGAATCTCACCAAAGTTACAGACCTAAAAGTATTGGTCCTAGGAGATGCATTTAGGAGTGCAGAAAGACTAAGCTTTTGTTCTTTCTATGGGACAAAACTGCTTCTAAAAATACAACCAAAAGTTTAGTTATCTACGTTTATAATTCGATAGTCTCCTCTCATATTCTCTCTCTCTCTCTCTCTCTCTCTCTCTCTCTCGGTTTTGGTTTGGTTTGGTTTGGTTAGGTTTTTTTGAGCTGTTAAGTTACATACAGTAAATTGAGTCATATCAAGTATACAGTCTTATGATTTTAGCAAATCTATTCAGTTCTATGACCAACACCACAATCAAAACATAGAACTTGCCATTATCTGAGTCTCTTCACCCCTTTTTTAGTTAATCCCTTCCCCCAACTCTCAGGCCTTGAGATTTGATTCTATTACTATGGTTTTGTCTTTTCTGGAATGTCATATAAATAATATCACATAATATATAGGCTTTTAAAAATTGAGACATCACTCACATAACATAAAATTCACACACCTTTGAAGTGTAAAATTCAGTGGTGTTTAGTACATTTGGAAAGTTGTGCAACTATCACAATAGTCTAACTCAGAACATTCTCATTAGTTAAAAAGAACCATGCGCATTAACTGTCACTTCTCATTCTCCCCACCACTACATCATAGAAACCACTAACCTACTTTTTGTCACTATGGACTTGCCTGTTCTGGACATTTCTTGTAAGTGGAATCATATAAATATGTGGCCTCTGTGTTAGTTTATTTCAATTATCATAATTTTTCAAGGCTTCTCCATGTTGTAGCCCATATCAGTCCTCCATTCCTTATAGCTGAATAACATTCCATTGTATGGATATACCACATTTTGTTTACTCATTCATCAATTGATGAATATCAGAGTTGTTTCTACTTTTCGGCTATGAATAATGCTGCTATGGGCATTCATGTAAAAGTTTTTGTGTAAATATATGTTTTAAGTTGTTTTGGCTATATACCTACAAGTGAACTTTCTGGCCCATATGGTAACTCTATCTTTACCTTCTTAAGCATCTGCCATACTATTTTCCAAAGAGGCCAAACCATTCATTTACATTTCATTTGGGTTGTCTTTTTTATAGCCTTTTATCTGACTTTTTATATAGTATAATGTTTTGAAAGTTTCCTAATGTTGTTGCATTCCCGTTTTTGTTGAGTAGTATTCTGTTATATGCATATGCTATAATTTGTTTATTCATTCACTAGTTGATGCGCATTTGGGTTGTTTCCAGTTTGGGGCAATTATGAATAAAGCTACTATAAACATTCTCGTACATATGGTTTCAATTCTCTTGGATAAATAGAAGTCACATTATTTCATTATATGGTAGTATAAGCTGATCTTTATAAGAAGTAAACTGATTTTCAGAGTAGCTCTACCATTTTGTATTTTCACCAGCAGTGTACATATGTATGGGATAATTCATGTTTTAATATCTCCTTGTCAGCAATAGGCATTTTTAGCCTTTTTAAGTTTAGCCTTTCTGGTACATATATAATAATATCTCATTGTGGTTTAAAATTCCATATTTATTTGTAATATTTAATGATATTGACTTTCCTTTTTCATTTTTTTAAACTTATGAGGGATTCTTTTTATTGTTTTAAATTAAGAGAAAAATTTTTAAAAGAGTAGTTTTTAATCAAAAACAGACAAATATGGAGGACAATCTGGTGACAGCCAGAGGGGAATACATTGGGGGGGCTGGGCGAATGGGGTGAAAGGTTAAAGCAGTACAAATTAGTAGTTGATGATGGTCACAGGGATGGAGAGCATGGCATAAGGAATGCAGTCACTATTAATGTAATGGCTAGGTGGAAAACCAGAAGAAATTAGGGGGATCATTTTATAAAGTACATAAATGTCTAACTAGTGTACTATATCTTGTAACTAGTAAAATAAAATAAAATTTAAAAATGATTGAGAAAATATGAAAAATTAAAATAAAAAGAGCAGTTTTACATTACAAAATAATTTAGTGAAAGTATAGGATTTCCATATATCCCTCACCATGCCCACAATCCCAGTTTCCTCTATTATTAATGTTTTGCATTAGTATAACACAATTAATTACAACTGAGCCAAAATTGATACATTATTAACTAAAGTCAATAGTTTACATAAGGGTTCATTCTTTGTCTTCTACATCCTGTGGGTTTTTGCAAATGTATAATAATATCCATCACACAGTATCATTCAGAAGAGTTACCCTCCCCTAAAAATCCCCATGCTTCATCTATGCATCCTTCCCTCCCTCTCCTCAAAGCCCTGGCAAACACAGATTTTCTTTTTTATTTCCTCTGTACTTTTGCTTTATCCAGAATATCATGTAGTTGGAAATATATAGTATGTGAACTTTTCAGATTGGCTTCTTTTCATTAATATTCATTTAAGGTCCATCCATGTATTTTCATAGCTTGATAGCTCATTACTTTTTATTGCTAAATAATATTCCATGTATAGATATACCAGATTGTTTATAAATGATCTATTAAAGGATTTCTTGACTGTTGGCATCGTTTGGCAATTATTTAAAAAAAACCTGCTATTAACTTTTGTGTGTAGATTTTATGTCGACATAAGTTTTCAACTCATTTGGATAAATATCAAGGAGTATAAATGCTGGATTGTATGGTAAGAATATATTAGTTTTGTAAGACAATGCTATGATGTCTTCCAAAATGCTTTACTGTTTTGCATTCCCATCAGCAGTGAAAGAGATTCTTGTTTCCTGAAATCCTCACCAACATTTAATTTTGCCAGCGTTTTGAATTGTAGTCACTCTAATAGGTTTACAGTGATACCTCATTGTTATTTTATTTAAAATTCCCTAATATTATGCTGAGAGTTTTTTCATATGCTTACTTACCATCTATTTTTCTTCTTTGTGAGATGTCTGTTCATATCTTTTCCTCATTTCTGAGTTGTTTTCTCATTGATGAGCTTTAAATATTCTTTGAACATTTTACATGCTAGTCCTTTATCAGATATTTGTTTTGCAAAGATTTTCTCCAAGTCTGTGTCTTGTCTTTTTATTCTTTTATTAACAATGTCTTCATAGAAAAATTTTTGAATTTTAATGAAGTCCAATTTTCAATTTTTTCTTTCATGAATTACACTCTTGGGGTTGTAACTTAAAAAACCAAGGTCATCTGGATTTCCTATTATCTTATCTTCTAGGAGTTCTATAGTTTTACACTTTACATTTAGGTCTATAACCAATTATGAGTTAATTTTTGTGAAAGGTATAAGGTACATGTTTAGATCCATTTTTTTTTTCTTTTTACATTTGAGTGTCTATTCTTGGGCCATTTGTTGAAGAGACTATCCTTTCTTTATTGAATGATATTTGCTCTTTGTTAAAGATCAGCTGACTTTGTATGGGTCCCCCTTGAGCTCTCTATTGATCTGTTTGTCTATTCTTTTACCAGTATCACACTCTCTTGATTACTGTAACTTTAAAGTAAGTCTTGAAGTCAGGTAATGTGACTCTTCAGTTTTTCTTTCTGTTTAAGTTTTTTAAGACCATGTCTTTCAAGGGTTGATACATTTTGTCTAGATGATCAAATTCATGATCATCTAGTTCATAATATTTTATTATGTTTTTAATGCCTATGGAATCAGAGTTCATAATATTTTATGTTTTTAATGTGTATGGAATCAGAAGCAATGGTGCCTCTTTCATTTATGATATTGGTAATCTGTATCTTCTTCTTTTCCTTATTTATCCTGGCTAGAAGCTTATCATTTTCACTGATCTTTTCAAAGAACCAGCTTTGGCTTCGTTGATTTTCTCTATTAACTTTTTTGTTTCAATTTTATTGATTTCTGCTTTACTTTTTATTATTCCTTTTCTTTTGCTTGTGTTAAATTTAATTTTCTCTTATTTTTCTACTTTCCTATGGTGGAAGCTTAGATTATTGGTTTTAGATCTTTCTTCTTTTTTAATATATATATGCAGTGCTATAAATCTCCCTCTAAGCTCTGCTTAAGCTCTGCTTTCTCTGAATCTCACAGATTTTGATGGGTTGTTTTTCAATTTCATTTGGATCAAAATATTTTTAAATTTATCTTGAGACTTCTTTTCCTCATTTGTTATTTAAATGAGGAGTTTTTGGAGTTTTTCAGCTATCTTTCTATTATTAATTTGTAGTTTAATTCTATTGTGGTCTTAGAGAATACCTTGTATGATTTCTATTTTTTTTAATTTGTTGGTATGTTTTGTGACCCAGAATGTGGTCTAAATTGGTGACTGTTTCCTATGAGATTGAGAAAGCAGAGTAAATGAAGACAGATGCATAGTCATTTCTGGATGTGACAGTGATAACTTTGTGAGAACTCTCTTATTTTTTACACATTTTTATTGAGCTATGATATATATGCATTAAAGTTCCCAAATATTAATAGTATAGCTCAATAAACTTTTATAAACTTTTGCTCATGTAACCACTATTCAGATCAGGAAATAGAAAATTCCTTGGACTCCACTGGCAATCACATTAAGTTCCCTCTGTACTATCTCACAGCTTCTTCAAAATGGTGGTTGGGCACAATATATGGGGTAGAAGGTCTTATAAGAGAAAGAGTTGGTGAGACAAACTGCTGCCTGACTGCTGCAGTCAGGATGGTGTAACAGAGTTCATTATCCTCATCCTCAACGACACAGTCTAGATTTGCTTCCCTCTTACCCAACACATCTGCTAGGCTAAGTCATTTGCCTGATGAAGTGACTGAGGATTCCTGATTAACATGCTTGATACAATTTCCCACTTATAGGTCAAATTGAGAAATCAATGGGAAATTCATGGGATAATCCACTGGTTCTCTTCCTCCTTGTCCCAAAATGGAATCCCTGTTTTATTATGCAACAGCAAAATTTACTTCTTCTTGATGATCAGAATCAATTACCCCTGACAACATAGTAGTTCTTTTCTTTGCCTATTATCCACCAAAATGAAAAACATCGAATTACCCAAGTTGTAATTGTTGGACAGTAGTTTTTTGATTAGTCGAACTCTTGTGGTCCATGACAGAGCCATGGCTTTTTTTGGAATCAAGACCTCTAGACCTATGCTCTTCAATATGGAAATCACTAGTCATGCACGGATATTTAATTTTAAATTAAATTGAAATCAATTCCTTAGTCACACTAGCCATATTTCAGGTGTTCTATAGTTACATGTGGCTAGTAGTTATCACATTGGAAAGAACAAACATTTCTATCATTGCAAAAAATTGTATTAGACACTGCTACCCTACACTCATATATCCTACAAATTGCAAACACAGTACCATATAATGGCCATTGATGTACGTGCATGTGTGCACACACAGACACACACAGACACACAGTCTTTGAGAGTGCAATAATTTCTGCCATTCCACCAAGGATGAAGGTTTTTCTTTATTTAATTTACAGTCTTGGTTGGCTGGGAAAGGGGACATGTTCAAGGGCTTTTCTACTATTCTCCATAGGTTAAGCAATAAATGTGAAGCTTCTTCCTGTTGCTAAGTATGTCCATCCTGATTATCAAATTAGAAAATATAATTAGAAATAGGTAGACCTATGGATTCAACGTGCCTACTGTAAGGCAGGCCTGGATGAGGATTCTGCTTATCATCTCCCAATTGCTTCTACATCATTGCAGGTACTGAGTCTAACAGACCTCTTCCAGTTATCACTGCATATATTTATGAAATGGAAGAGAGGGTTTTATATTCTCAACTCATAACACTATCTTGACTGAAGGTTTAGAGGTCCTAATACTTTGATATTTATAATACATCCTTTTCTCCATCAGAGATTGACATTTATCACATACACTTACTTGAGTGTTGTAAAGTTTTTTTGTTTTGTTTTTAACTCATCTCTCCTATTAAATTGTAAGTTCCTTGACACTGTCCTATGTCCTATGTGTTGTTTGATATTACTACAGAGTCTGGGTTCTAATTGGTCAATAAATGTTTGCTAAAAGAACAATTTCCTTTATAGTTTTTCTATACTTATGACTCCATAAATAACTCACAGTTTTCGAATAAGACTAAGTGGAAGTGATTTTAAAATATATGTACGGGATCTGACACTCCATAACGGTAAGATATTATCCCCCTAATTTGGACATAATGTGATTTGTCTGTGCACTATTCAAAACACAGTTGGTCCCAAACATAAAGTATTGGCTCAGCCTCTCACCACATGTTGGTTTTAATCTTTCTTATCAGAGTCTGCTTTGCTGCAAATGGCAGGAGTTATGGTCATCAACTGTATCCAAGTTGTACATTTTATAACCTCTATCACCTAACAGGAACTGATCTAAGCTCACTATCAAGTCGAAGAAATCCTGATGAAATCTCTGGTTCATCAGTTTCAGATAAGTACCCTAGGGCAGGTAATTTAACCTCTCAAGCCTCAGGCTCTGAGGACAGACGAGTAACACTCATGTCAAAATATGGAGGCTCCTTCTGAAACTCTGGTTGGAGTGTGAAGAAGAAGCATTTCTAGAAGAAGTGACAACCCTGAGATGACCAGAAAACTGGTATCCATCATCTCTAGTAATAAATGAAAAAAAAAAAATTCTATTTATTTCTGTTAACATAAATCAAATATCTTAAACATGGAAAGTTAGCACTTGTTGGATATTGTATTGTTCTCCATTTTATATAACAAAAATCATGTTTTCATAAACCATTTTTAATAAAAAATTGAAATGCTTTATTTTCCTCTTAATGTTTTTAGGCAGCAAAGTTATTGGTTCACTGATAATTGCAAGGCAATTGCCTCTTCATACACTCGGCCATTGCAGTAGTTATAGCTTTTGACAGCAAGATCGGGGCAAGATAAACTGACTTCAACATTTTGTTAAAAATAAAAAGCCCCAGAAATCTGGCTCATCATTTTCAACTGGCAGGAATATAAATAATTGTTGGACTTTACTATGCAGAAAGCCAAACAAAGGCCAAAAAGATGTTGTCTAAAGGTGATTAGAATGTGTATGTTTATGAAATCAAGATGTGGCCACCCTCTGGCTTAGGGTCCATCTGATTTGGTCTGTTTATAAATAGAGTTCCAAAGTGAATCAACCCACTTCCTGTTAGTTTCTCTCAATCTCCTTCCCCCCCCCCCACCTACAGTGCAAATTTGATGTTTTTTATACTGTTTGGAAGGCGAAAATGCTGCTTGTCATTTATCAAAACCAAAACAGCTGCCATCCAATGTTTATTCAATTTTAATGCTAAGTAAATAAATGTGAACAATAACTATATTATGCATCCGTGGACCTGAGGTTCGAATTTAATGAATTTTACTTTTAATTCAGTTTCACACATTTTCAGATTTTCTTAAGCTCCCTTCATGTTTCTCAACCTTTCTGGATTAGTATGAACAGCATATTCTGTAGAAATAGCCTCTTAACTCACTCCCAAACCATAGTAATAAGCCTGTGTTTGAATTTGAAGGTATTTTTTCTTGAAAGTTCAAAATAATTTACTTCGAGAGCAAGAGTGAGTGATTTGAAAATGTGCTGGCTTGAAATCCATGAAGCAATTAAAGGCATCATTATATTTTCCAGATCAGGTGTAAAATGGAGTGGAAAAACTTGTGCATTTCTCTAGAATGCCACCCATATGACTCATCCTTAACCCATAATAATTGTGTACTTGAGACTTGCTTCACTCATTAGCCAGCCATTTTAATGCACTTGTACTTTGGATCAAATTCTGGATCATTTCAGTGTTCCATAGAATCAAGGTAATTAAGATCATCAGCCAACAATATTTATTATGAATCTACTGTGTGCCATTTCCAACTTATATCCTTCAAGAAGCAAACGTGGTCTGCATCTGGACTCTTGAAAGGTGTTTGCTGTAAATTACATGATAGAATGGCTTAAATTAAATTACAATCATTTAGAACCAAGCTAACATTCAACTCTTTTGAAAAACTAATTTGAAAATTAAAATTTTATTTTTCTGTTGAAGCATAAGTAAATATAGAACTAATTTGGAATGATATCTACGCTAACATAAAATGTGCTCTAAATAAATACTTTTCTCCTTGCAGCTAAGAGTATTTTAATCAATGGATTTTCTAAGATTAACTAGGGTAGCTATACCTATTGGATATTGTTAATACCTTATTAATTCCCCAGGACACTCCCCATAGCAACTGCTCTGAACTTCTTTAGTTTTCTCAAGGCCCAGTTGTGTTACTGTGCCTCTATTCTCACAGGCCAGAAAGGTGAAAATTTTTTCTTTTAAATTATTAGTTGTTGGACCACGAAAAGGCATATCAAGACAGGATGTAGAAAACTGCTTCTACCCAGAGATAATGAACTTCAAGCTGATGCATTCACTGCACGAGACTTTAAGGGTCATCACACTTGAGTGGGATTGGTGCATTCCCTGCAAAGCATAGGTATGGAAGTACTTTTAATTACAGCTGTGGTGGACTACCTGGCTTATCTTTCTGCCTTAAATACTAGAAAACTGAATCAGTTTTCAAACTTTGGACAATAGACCACACAGGACAAGGATGCCTAGGAGGAGGGAAACAAAGAAAGTGAGCTCTATGAGTGTCCCACATCACAACCTCACGAACCTTTCCAGACTGCACAACAGGGAGAAGCCAAAAGTAGTGGTTTCCCTATGTTGAGGGAAAGAGGTTGGCATTCAGAAGGTGGCTAAAATTTTTAAGGCAAAGTCTCAGAGAGAAGAGAGTTGCACAGAGGGAGAAAGAACTGCAGAGATCTACAGAGGGTAAAGTTCAAGTCTATGCCTGAATACTGTGAGGAAGCTGAAGGCTAAGGGGAAGTCAGCAGACAAAAGTAGAAGACACAATCCCCACAGCTTACAAAAGCTGGAAGTAGCTTGTTTTTTTGTTGTTGTTGTTGTTTATTTGTTTTTGTTTTTTTTAATTTTTTCAGCACCCAGAGACTAAAAGCCTCCTAACACACAGTGAGTAGTGTCCTCATATAGGTGTTGTCTCAGTAGTGAGGGATAATTAGTCTGTTCTGGACCCATTCTAATGAAGCTCAACACCAAGGATCGAACTGATTCCAAGCAACCTAACTTCATCTTAGAACTAAGCCCCAAAATATTTAATGAAATATAAAAATTTTAAAAATAGAGAGATAAAATACAGTACCAAACAATATAAAATTGCAACTATTTTAAATATACTTCTCCAGTTAAGGGAAATAAAAGAGTTGTGAACTTGATAGGAAAATAAATGTCAGATATAAAAAAGACTCAAATCAAACTGTTAGAGATAGAAAATACAATATCTAAGATAAAAAATTCACTGAATGAGATTAATAAAAAGATTTTTCTAGAAGATTACTAAATATGAAGATATAACAATAGAAGCTGCCAAAAATGTAATTCAGATAGAAAAAAAGTTAATGGAAAGTCAAATATGTGGTGACATTAAGAATAAAAAAAATAAAGTTAATGGAACATCAGTAAGCTGTGAGATGACATCAAATGACCTCCCCAGCATGAGAGTAGAGTGGAGGTATAAGAAAAATATTTGAAAAAATAATGGCTGCTAAATTTCCAAGTTTTAGATAATGGTAGACCACAGCATCAAGAAAAGCAACAAATTCCACACAGAAGGAACATTAAGAAAAGTATGCCTAGGCATGTCATAATCAAATGATGAACAAAATGAAAAAAAAAAAAAAAGAAAAGAAAAGAAAAAGGAAATCTTAAAAGCAGGCAGAGAAAAATAAGACACATTATAGAACAAAAATAAGAATTACAACAGGCTTCTAGTCAGAAACGGTACAGGCCAGAAGATAGTGGAGCAACATCTTTAAAAAGAAAGTCTCACAAAGTAAAAGATGTTTTCCTTGAGCCTTCCTTTCTGCCTTCAAGTAGCATGAAGATATGATTCTGTGACACACACTGCCAAACTGGCACTGTGAGGCAATAGCTTGGGGACCAAAAAAAATATCATTCTAAGGACAGCAAAATAGAAAGATAGATAGAACCTTCTCTGATCCATTTTTGAGTTGCCAAATCAATCTTACAAACCTTTCACTGTGGATTATATATTAAGTAAATAAGCACATACTTATGTTTTAAGTCACAGGTTATCAAGTTCCTATTACATATAACCAGATAAAAGCTATGGTCTTGGATCTTCTTCACTAGGAAGATAAAGGTCATTTAGCATAAATTCCCCCCCTCATCCACACTGTGTCTCAGTCACAAAAGGAGTACACAGCTCTGCCTCTAGTCTTAAAAGTAACCCCCTCTCTTACAAATGCAAAGATCTCTATTTGGGCTCTGTGTCTATCTTTTCTTCTTGTTTCTTCTAGCATTTTTTCCTCAATTACTCTCTTCCCATTGCTTTTACTACTGTTTCCTCTGCTTAATTCAGTTGACTTGTCACTGGGTAGACTTTATCTTTTTCTCTTTGGCACCTCAAATTAGTGGTAGTGCTTGTCGTTCTATATCTCCATCCGTCAACTTGTTCCTCACACTGCAATAATCTATTTTTTCCATTTATTCTAATGTCTCATAAAACCTCCAAATATTTGCTTGCCATATTTGATATTTTTCCTCTATATGCATTCTTCACTTCTTCAATATATAACTTTGCATTTAAAACTCTTCAACATTGGCTTTTATGACATTATATTATTTTGAATCTTCTCCAGGTCTCTAATTGCTTTTCATTGTTGTCAAGAGCATGACATCTTCCCGTTGCCAGCATTCAATGCCTGTCATTCTGCTCTTTCTCTTTTCCTCTAAAAACTCATCCCTTGTAGTTGTAATCATTATACAAATGCTGGTAATTTCCAAAACTATATCTCTAGCCCCCAACCTTTGACAACTTCTCAGTGTCATATCTCCAATTGCATTCTAGATAATTATTAGTTGAGGCAACATATCTAAATGCAACTCATTCTTATTCCCAATCCAGCTCCTTCATTATTTTGCAATATGATAGAGTACTCCTATTGTACCAGTCACCAAGCTTAAAATTTTAAATTTACCTTCAACTATTTCTTCCTATCATTCATTTAAAAGCATTCATAAGTTATGACCAAATCTTGTTTTGGACAATATCATCCTATTTTAGATCTTTATTATCTTCCAGTTATAAAAATTTAATAGCTTAGTTCTCCTACCCTTGAATCCCTCTCATTCTAATAAATTTATATCTATACTTTGCCAGCATATTGCTAAAGCTTTCATTTCACCAGATCACACTAAAAAATGGCTTCCCATTACCTGCTGCATTTCTCAATCCAAAAGCAGCTTTTAAGGATTTAAAACCAGGCACGGCAGGAAACTTTTGGAACTCCATCACAGCAGAGGCATAAGATTAGTAAGTGTTTTGTATAGAACACCTGCAGGTACCCAAGAGATAGCTGCAATTAATTATCGACTCTATTGGACTGTAGGCCATGGGTATTAAAGGTGGAACTTGATTTTCTCAACTGTGTAGTTATTAAAAAAAAAAAAAAACAGGTTTCTTGATTCTTAGCAGGTACATTATCAACAGACAATATTAGTAATAAATCTTCAAGTTACCTTCCTACCTATGCAAAACTAAAAATGCTAAATCAAGCTCTTATCATTCAAACCACACAGATGTTTCAAAGCTCACATTCAGACATAACTCATCTTCTACCACTTTCGTTCTCTTTCGATGCCCCATTTCTCCCTAATATAAGAAGTATAACATTTAATTTTTCTTTATTTTGTCTTCAGTTGCCATAATATCAAGCAAGCCATTAAAAATGAGTAAATAACACTTTTAATTGTGCATACATTAAAAAAATTGAGCTTAATCAATATTAACCCAAGCCCTTTAGTTTAATTATGTCAGTCGCACTCTAAAATGATGCAAAATACGCCAATGTGTCTAACATGTAGATCTAAGCAGAGCATGTTTTTTTTTTCTTTCACTCTGGACCAAGGTCCCAGCATTTGACTAGACCAAATCAAAGAGGCAAGCTCCCTATGCTTCACTGTCAAGGACAGAGAGGATTGCTTCAAGGTTTTCTGAATTTATAATCAAGAAAATGTTCATGGCTTCCAATCCTGGAATTCATCCTGATTTCATTGATTTTGTTTCTATTTTCCAAACCCTCATTTTTTTATTTTATAAATAATAATTTTATAATAATAATACAATTTCATTTCCAGGGCTGTTTTTAAGGTTGGAAGTTGGTTTGTAGAGAATGGGAACAGATTTTATTTCAAGGGTAGGTAATTTAGAGTAATGGGAATAATGGGTTGAGAGTTTGGAATCTAGGGTCTTTTACGGAACTCTAAGTAATCAACATTGTGATGTAGACCAATATTTTTTAATATGCACAGAATTACCTATGATGTTTCTTGAAATGCAGATTATGAGAGCCCATCTCTAGTTTTATTAGTATTAGCTCTAGAGTGGGACCAGAAATCTGCATATTAAGCAAGTTCCCCAGGAACTGAGATAGGCAGTCTCTTGACTGCACTTTGAGAATCACTGCATTAGGCAAGTCAACCTCTCCGGACTTCAGTTTCCACCTCTGTAAAATGAAGGAGCTACATTAGATGACAGTATGGATAGTGTCAGCTCTTAACATTTTATGACTCAAAGTGTTTTCTATTTCTAGGAAGAAAGTCTTGGTCAGTTCCACAAATGTGGCATACAAGAGACTGCACCTCTCCTTTCATTAATGTACTGCCTATAAGAAAATTTTTCTATTTCTATACCTACTATTATTTTTTTGTGTATTTATATGATCTCAAAGGTAGTTTTTCAAGACGAATCCTAATAGTTTTCCATCATAGAATTTGGAAGCAGAAAGGGGAAATCGGGACTATCGAAAATGGGTACCATCCCCAATAATACCCCAAATAGATTGTCGTCCAGCCTGTGTTTGTTTACTTCCAATATTAGGAACTATCTGAAAACATTGAAATATCTTCCTTCTATTAAATAAGAATCTTCTTCATTGTGGGTTTTATCCATATATCCTGGTTTTGACCTCTGGTTATATATGAAATTAATATAATTCCTCACCCATGTGACAACCCTTTGAATACAATCTTTGTTCCATACTCAGTTTCAATTTTGTTTACATGTTATTTATGTTTACTTGCTCTTCAGTGGATTTCTTCTAAAATGTGGTCTGAGCAGTGCCATTTATAGCAGGACCATATAAGACAACGGAAGGGTAATGCATTTGAAACTCATATTACAGAAAAAGAAAGTATCTCCCTAGCTTGCTGTTCCAGGTTAAGGCTATGCGCTTACTCAGATCCATACACTTTCCTGCTTCTCTCATGGACTACCTCTAGAAAAAGCTTATATTCCTAAGGCCATGTAGGCAGATCATTACTGCCTTCACCATCTCTGCAGACCAAGGGCTTGTTGCAGGTGCTGCTCCAGGTTTCTCTTGCTGCTCATGGGATTTCTCCAACACAATCTCACTCATGTCCATACTCTTCAGTTTTTATTTCCTTCCCAGGGGCTTCCTTCTTGCCAAGGAGAAAACAGAGACTGTTGGACCTAGTTAATGGCTTTTAATTTTTTTTAACCAAGAGGAAGCAGGAATTGATCAATACATTTTTCTTTGACTCTCCATCACTAAAGCCACCACTCCTACCAGGTAGCTGAAGATAAAGAAATATTATCCTCAAGGAAACAAGAACAGTTAGAGCTGATGTTTCAATATAAACAATGGAATATATAAGGCAATGCAATGGCAGTTTTAAGGTGATGAAAGGGGAAAAAACTGTTAGACAGGTATTATATATCTAGCAAAAAAAATGTTCTTTAAAAATAAAGGCTAAATAAAGACATTTTCAGACAAGAAAAGATAAAAATATTTATTATCAGCAGAACCATACTACAAGAAATACTAAAGGAATTTCTTCTGATTAAAAGGAAATTATCCCAGATGAAACATGGAATTGAAGAAAGAGGCAAACAGAACTGAAAAGAGTAAATACAGAGGAAAATAAGAAATCAATTTTTATACTCTGTAAAAAAGACTGTTTACAGCAAAACTAATAATGTTTTGTGGGATTTATAGAATATATAAAAGTAAACTATATGAATCGTTGCAAAATAGCAGACAAGGCTGAAAGCTTCTTACATTATTTGTGAAATGGGAAATTTTAATTCAAGCTTTTACTAAGTTAAGGATGAATATTTTAATATACAGTACAAACACTCCAAGGAAATACAAACTTAATAAAAAAGCCAACAAAACATATAAAATCAAATAAACATACTTGAATAATTTAAAAGAAGGTATGAAAGGAGTAACAAAGAAACCAAACAAGATGCAAAAAATAGAAAGCAAAATAGTAGACTTAGACCCAATCATACCAGTAATTATATTGCATGTCAAACAAAGAAACTTAGATACACTTCAATTAAAAGATGGAGGTTATAAGAATGAATTTTTTTCAATCCATGACTAAGCATGTGCTGCCTGCAAAAGACATAGTTTCAGTATAGGGAGATGGATAGAAGTAAGAGGATAAAAAAGTTATGCCACATAGGCATTAACTCTAAATATTTTACAATGATAAAAGGACCCATTTACCAGAAGAGGTGACAAGCCTAAATGTATATGCAACTAATAGCATAGGTTAAAATATATGATGCAAAACTGACAGAACTAAAAGGAGAAAGAGACCAATTCATAGCCATAATTGAGGATTTTCACATACCTCTGTCAGTCAGAAATAAAGTGAAATCTTTAAGATAGCAATATACAGAAGGTTTTTAAAACTCGTAACTTGGCCTAATAAATATTTATTTAATGCTACAACTAACAAATGGAGACACACATGCTTTTCAAATCTACATACGTGAAATAATAATTGAAGCCATACCCACATCCTTTAAATAATCCTTAGTACATTTTAAAGGATTGACTCATTTAAAAATGTGTTCTCTACAATAAAAATTAACTAGAACTCAGTAACAAAAAGTTAACTAGAAAGTCTCCAACATTTGGAAATTAACAACCTATGTCTAAATGGCCCATGGGTCACAGAAGAAATCACAATGGGCATTAGAAAATATTCTGAAGTAAAAAAAATGAAAATGTAGTGTATCAAAATATGTAAGATGATGCTAAAGCAGTGTTTAGAGAGAAATGCACTGGCTTTAAATGCTTATATTAGAAAAGAATAAAGGCTTAAAGACAATGACCCAAGTGAACATCTCAAGTGTGTAAAGAAAGAAAGCATCCTTAAGGAAAGAAGGAAGGACATTTATATTAAACCCAGAGACGTGTCACTCAGATGCCCCATTAATGCCAAAGAAGACAGACTGCTCCAAGTATCAGCAGACAGTCTCTGGCTGTCTAACTCTATTAGGGTTTGCCTCAAAGGCAGAAAACCTCCTTGGCTCAGGGGCATGCCCTTCTTGGGCCGCCTATATCCAGTGGCAGCTTTTAGTGGAAATATAAAGCCCCAAACATTTCAGACCAATGCAGGACCAACCCTGAGAGCCTAAAACCTCTCAAGCACTGAGTTTTTCAAGCTCTATCACAGTTAGATTTCTCCTTCTGACCAATGAATTTCCAGCCTCCTCTCTTCCATGGCGTTAATCTCTAATAAATACACTACATGCCAAATTTTAACACAAGGTCTGCTTTAAGAAATAGACTTTCAGTAGAATAGTAAAAAGAAGAGCAGAAATCAATGAAAAAAATAGATAAAAAATACAGAAAATCAACAAAACTAAAACTGGCTCTTTAAAAAGTCAAAAACATTACTAAACACCTTGAAAGACTCATTAAGAAAAAAAAAGAGCAAAACAAAATACTCAACAAGAAATGTTTGAGATTGATACAGTCAAGATATGTAATATTTCTATCACCAAAACAATCCCTCATACTGTCCTTTTATAGCCACAGTCACCTTCCTCTCCTCATCCCCTAATCCTGGAAATCACTAATCTATTCTCCATTCTATAATTTTATCTTTTCAAGACTACTATATAAATAAAATCACATAGTATAATTTTTGTTATTGAATTTTTTTCACTCAACACAATTCCCTGGAGATTCATCCAAGCTGTTATGTATATCAATAACTAACATCTTTTTATTGCTGAGTAGTATTCCACTGTATGAAACGTACCAATTTGTTTAACACTTTACACACTGAAAGACATCTCAGCTGTTTCAAATTTTTAGCTAGTAGGGATACAACTGCCATGAACATTCATTTACAGATTTTTTTTTTCAAAGGTAAATCTTGCTCTTTCTGGGATAAATGCTTGAGTGCATCACTAGGTTATATGGTAGTTACCTGGAATTATGGACTGAATTATGTCATCTGAAATTCTTATGTTGAAGTCTTAATCCCCAGTACCGCAAAATATGACCGTATTTGGAAATAGGGCCTCTAAGGAGGTAATTGAGGTAAATGAGGTCAAATGGGTGGCCTTAAGCCAATATGAATGATGCTCTTATAAGAAAAGGTTAGAATACAGATAGCACACAGATCAAGGAGTAATCATGTGAGGACACAGCGAGTATGTGGCTATCTGCAAGCCGAGGACTGAGGCCTCAAAAGAAGTCCTGCTGACACATTGATCTTAGAATTCTAGCCTCTAGCACTACCAGAAAATAAATTTCTGTTCTTTAAACCTAGTCTGTGTTTTTTCACTTTATGCTAGTCCAAACTAATACACATAGCTAGCTTTATAAGAAACTGCCAGACTATTTTCCAGAGCTGCTGTACCATTCTCACCAGCAATATATGAGTGAACAGTTTCTCTGCACCATGTGCAAAATTGGGCGGTATAGCTATTTTTAACTTTAGCTATTCTGATGGATCTGTGACATCTCACTGTTGTTTTAATCTCCCAAATGACTTATCCTTAGCTAAAGATATAAAAGAGCAAATGAGCATGTTCTAAGGTTCAAAATTTTCTTTGGTGATACTTCCAGGTTCATGACTCTTATTCTGCTCTGATTCATGATTATTTTTGTGAGGGATCAATGTTAATTTGACTTTGTAAGTCTATTTATAGAAATAAATTTGCTAATTTAAAAAAATTATGGTCACATTATGTTCTTGAACAAGTGTTAAAACCACAGTGTCTGCATGTACATCACTGATAGCATTCCATGGGCTAAGATACAAGGACACCAAAATTCATTCCTGGCACTGAGCCCATGCGAATATTTTTTGAATAACTGTAACCCAAAGAGGGAGATGAAATGATTAAACAGCAAAATGCTGAGCAAAAATAGCTAAGTAAATATTTTAATGGCCTGACAACAGCTTAACAACAAATAATTTAACTAAGTTTTGTACCCACTGAGCAAGGTGCTGGATGGATAAAAGAAAAACCGAGTCTTTGTGCTTTAGTTTGTGGAAGAAGGAAAAACTAAAGAGATTATGACAGTTGAAGGTGTGCCCCGGGTTCTGAGGGAGTCCAAGGAGGGGTAAATGTCATGGTCTCCAAGTTTATGCATCATGGCAAAAACCCATTTTCAACTCACACCCCCATTGGAAAGTTATGCTCTTAATTAATAAGAACAAAATTTAATCCAGAATGCATAAGGGCAGAACCCAGGAGAAGCCAGCCAGAGAACACAGTGTACTCAGATTAAAGAGCTGAGGAATTCAGGGTCTCCCAGCAAAGACAAGAAGTCACACTTCAGTAGGAAATGATTAGAGACAGGCATTTCACATAGCTCACTGAAAGCAGCTTGGGACAAAAACAGAAATAAGTCCTTCTGGACAAAAAAATGATTAAGGATATTTTAGTTGTGTGTGTGTGTGTGTGTGTGTGTGAGAGAGAGAGAGAGAGAGAGAGAGAGAGAGAGAGAGACTGAGACTTTAAAGGTAAAACTGCTTTAAATGTTAATTAACGGTCTTGATAAATCAAGACTTAAACATGTTCCTTGTAAATAATCTTTTTCTTAACTTGGTGTAATAAAAAGTAACCACAAATATAGTTTTCTTCATCAAAAGAGGGTGAGAGCTAAAGCCCAAGTGTACAAATCACAATTTCTAGAAACATTCTGAATCCTCCTCAGTCATCTCCAAAAAACAAAGGTGACAAAGCTGACAGCTCACATCCTCTATGGCATTTGTAAATGTCAAGTTCAGGTCTCATTAATAAAATTTCTTTTCCTTGCGCTTATACAACACCCTTCCTATGCACTGCTCACCTCCTCCATGCCATCTCTTTCCTTCATTCATACAGAATGAAGATCTATTCTATATGGCTTCACAACTGCCTTTGGATTACCAGCCATGTTTTGAAACCACCTGAAATATACAAGAAGAGAGGAGAGGAAGGATGTATAAATAGGACAGGCAGATGAATTTGGATGTATGGAAAGTCAGGCTGACTGTGAACACACAAAATTTCAATCTCTGCCCTTAAGGAATTTACAGTTTAGCAAGAACCAGGTAAGTAAATCAGTATAATATACAATTGCTTCACTGCAGAGATACATAATGAATATTCAACAGGGACAAAGGAGCAGTGAAGTCTGTCAGGGGAAAATGGAGAAAGCTTCGCAGAAGCACTTGAGATAAAATTGAAAGATAAGTAGGAATTTTTTGAGCAGGCTACGGGGAGGCATTTCATACAGAAGGACCACAAATGGGAAGGTACAGATGAGTTAGAAAAATATGATGTATTTAAGAACCTATAGAGAATATGATATTGCTATGAGGAAGGTTAGGGTAAGACATGTGGGGGGTGAAGCCTGATAGGTAAGCATGAAGAACCAGGAAGAAAAAGTCATAATGGTGGTAAAAGCTATAGAAAAAAACACTAAAAATGTATTCAATTTAGTCATAAAGGTAAGGTACGTTTCATTTTTTTCTTTTTATTGTTTATATTGGTGCATTTTTAATTCGGTTTTAATGTGTTCTAAGTAGTGACTAGATAAAAAGAATACATAAAATATGGGTAGGGTATAAATAACAATATAAATAATACTCCTTTACCGGGTTTAAGGAAAGAAAGGTCACTATCATCTGCAAAGCCCCTCTCATGGCTGTGCCCTTGCCTTCCGGCTCAGAAATCACCATTAAAGAGCTGAGCCCAGGCTCAACCCATGTTCTTTCCACTCCCTGCCTTCCTGTGGATATCTGATTCTTCCCTTTTCAACTGAATTTCATCCTCTGGACATAAAAATGAATGCCTTTAAAAAAAACAAAACAGGAAGGGATGTCTCAGATTTTCTATTCTAACATTTTTATTTTATACCAGAAAACTGAGGCATAGGCAAATAATATCCTCTTATTAATTAGTGGTAAACTGAGAACTAGTACCTAGAGCTCCAAATTCCAATTCTAGTTTGAGTCAGAAAACCAACCCTGATTTTACCTCTAGTTGTATTACTGTCTCACTTTACATGATACCTCATTTCCTTAAAATGTTAGAATTTGAATCATAGGGAGACTCAGGTTAAAAAGCCAGAAGGAGATGATAGAAAAGAACCACAAATGGCTACCTCTGCATTTGAGTACCTTTAGATGAATTATTGTAATAAATCACATGTTCGCCATTGCTGCGGTAATATTTATTTTGATAGTTTGAGGGTATATTTTTCCTAATGGACTAATTATCAATAATCTGAGCCAAGAGGTGTGTCAAACTAAAGTCTGAATCACAAGGAGCTTCAATTTAAAATTCAAGAATAACGTTAGCTCTAGATCAAGGATGTCATTTCAAGTAACACTAAAATGAAAAAAACAACAGCAGCCACATTTTTTGTCCTCATTAAAGAACAACAAAAAAATTGCAACAAAAATTAAAACATCATAAACAAGTACCATGGGGCTCTGCTATCACTCGGTGGGCACAAAGCTCAGAGGTGTCTGAATTTTGTCTGCAGATATCTATTTATAGACACATTAGAGAAGGTGGCTTTTTAACGACTTTGCAACCAACATATGAAAATCATTATTCAGCCAGTAACTTCTAAGCTTCAAATCATTAGCTATTCTTCCCTCATCTAGGCCTTATCTGTTTGTCCTTTAGAATAAAATAACCATAACGGCGGAAACAGACATCTAAAGGCCATTCAATTTTTGAGTGTTGGTGGGAAGGAACTTCAAAGACTGCTTGACCAAACGTCCTCTGTTTACAAAGAGAGAAACTCGAATCCAGAAAAGTATCAATATCCATTGAAGGTCATGAGAAGGTGGGATTTGGGATAAGGTTCATTATTCTTTTCACTGTATCAGTCATTTTTTCAGACAGCAGTACAGAGTGTTCTTATCGTACAAAATGTCTCCCCTTGAAGGGAGATGGTGTTGGTTGAGTCTGTCAGTGAATGTAGCCACAGCCCTTGACTTTTCTCTTTGACTCCATGCCTTTGCACAGAAAGAGCCAGCAATCTGTGTTTCCTCTCAGAAAAGACATCTGGAAGGGTTTCCCAGCAGCCCACAGAGACAGCGAGGTTCTCAGTGTGAGCCTGTTGGACCATCAGTCCTGCAGGTGGATCCTGGGGTAAATGAGTGGGCGGAGTGGTGTTTCTGTCATAAATACACTTGGGGAAAACTAGCACATTAGCCTGTCGATGCTCTGCAATAAGCTGCCTCACTTCATTGAACCCAGGGTATCTCCCACAAGTTTGACCACAATTTCCTCTCTCCTTTATTTTTCCTTTTACATACCTATCATTAGCCCACAGAGTTATAGCCTGTGGAATGGACTTTGTGAATTCAGCACTAAGTAATATCTTCTGCCCACCTCATTGCCTCAGTTTAGCTTTCCAAAAAAGGCCCATGCTCTGCTTAGGCACACAGGTAAGCTGGGGTCTACTGCTGGTGGGTGGAGTGATTTTATCATCTCATTGGAGAGGACCCAAAATATTGTTGCTGTGACACATGACAAGTCAATGATACTTGTCAAAAGACTTACTGCTAAGCTGCTTCTGTCTATGCTTGGCAGAATAAAAACATCAGATTTATATTTTTATTCCTAAAGAAAATCTCAAACTTTATGCCTTTTTTCTTTCTTTCTTTTTTCTTTTTTTTCTTCTGGCAACATATACACATTTTAAACATTGGATCATAACGATATCAAACATAAGTTTAACTGATCCTTACAAATATCGATGTTTTATAAGTGAATTGAAATTCCTTTTTATTAATTAAATCCTTTTTGAAGGGTACTTCTTTCATTCATTCACATTCATTAAACAAATATTTACTGAGTACCTACTATATGCCAGACACTCTATATAAAACAGGCCAAGACACCAACACTTTAGTCTTATTAATGGTGAAGACAACCGATATATTAAGCAAAAAATAAGCAAACATATGTAAAGATTATTATCTGTGTGTGTGTGTGCGTGTGTGTGTGCACGTGTGTGTGTGTGATAAAATAACTATGCTGGTAGGTGGTGGTAAATGCTGTGGAATCAAAGCAGGATAAAGTGATAGGGAATCAGATGGGGAATTATATTATTGAATAAAGTGGTCAGGGAAGGTGTGAGTATTCTTCTGACCATCTCATTCTAAATGTGATTACCTACACTCCCCTGAGAGAGAGAAAGGCTGGAAAAGTAGAAAAAGATGCCTGCTTAGGTGGCAGCCTTGTGCCAGTAGCTACCCTTTTCAGTTTCCCTGTGGTGACACCTGTGGCACATCCAGGTTGGATAGACTGTGCAGAGCCATCTGTCTCCCTTCATCTGGGACTCAGCTGAACATGTAACTTGAGACCATACTGACAGGCCCACTTTTTTTCCTTTCCAGAGTTGCCTACAGGTGGGACACCTGGAGGTACAGAAGGTGATTTGGGTGCTATGCAAATATCACAGGAGATTTCAGGAAATGGTCTCAAATAACATTGTAATGTCTTTTAGGTTCCCTGATTTTCCAGGAGAAGTCTCAGTTCAGTGACAGTCCCTAATACCCCTCTAACCTCAGCTAGTTTTGTGTGTTAGCAGAACAGAAATGAGATCACGGCCCTTTCACAATAACAATATTTAGCCAGAATTTAATGACATTGATTTACTGTCTTTGTACTGAATTTTGCTTAAAATAAATTTATTTAAGCAAAAGTAAGTCAGTTTCAAAAACAATACTCAGTAAATAGCCTTACAAGTGATTTTTAGGTGTTGCAAAAATTGCGAAGTTGGAACACAATTGACTAAAGTTAAAAATCACTATTCTTGCCTCATAAAAGCTGAGAGCAACTTCTGGATTTCCCTCTTGCTCTTAGATTCACAAATCACTAAGTCATGGGTTATTCAAAAAGCCAGTTACTAGTGATTTTTATCTCTGCATTATATGTAGAAATTTCTGCCTGGGTCTAAATACTTTCCTGATGATAGTAGTATTCTATCAATAACTAACATGTGATTTCAGTTCTTTTTGAATCTGCAAGCTGCCCTTAATCCCTTGAAAATCTTGCATGTGGGTTGGAGAACAATAAGCAGCAATCATGAACAGTCTGTACCTCCCTGATGACCTGATGACTCTTCCAAGATTTCTGGTGATGTTTGAAATTGGAGTACAAAGAGCCTCCACAATGAGCCGAGGATGTTATTGCAGCTTTTTATTTTAACAAATGACTAAAATTATTATAAAAATCCTGACATTTGTCATTAGTATGGGGAAGGAGTTGAAAATTAACCCCAAAATGGATATTTCAGTTGGGTCAACTTTGTGAACTGAACCAGTTTCTTTAAGTGCCCATATATCCCTCATATCTTATGTCCACAGATGGGAAACAAGATGTACTGGTGTGGCAGTGACATTAAAAATAAAATATCACCCCATAGGTTTAAATGTGGTCAAAAGTAACACTCATGCAACACCTAGAACTTTCTATTCACCTTTCTCCTTCCACAATTGCCTCACATATTCTTTCCTGCCAACATGTGGCAGAACTAGATTGCCTGGAAAATGTATTTTTAGAACAAATCATATTGTTATAAATCAGTCAAGCTATCAAGAGAACATTTTATTCCTCTTCTCTCTCTGTTCTTACACACACACACACACACACACACACACACACAACACAACCTTTGCTTTTTCTATTGTGAATCTACATGTGAATTTATCTTCCAAAGCTCTTGCATTTTAATATTATCTTAAAACTTTGGATCATTTCCTTCCAAGACACAAGTGAATATAAATACTCCTTATACTAGTCTTCAATTCTTAATCGCTTTGTTCCTTGAAAAACAGAATTTAAAATTCTGTAGTCTGCAACTTGACATCCTCTAAAAGTAGTCCTTGTTATTAAAGCCATTTCAACATAGCTCACTCCTGAAACTGGCTTTCTGTGTAATGGTCTAGAGAAAAATAGGCAAAATCATTGAGTATGAATGTTCTCAATATATTCCCAATGAAGCCATGCTGGGTTAAACTTCCTATGCAAGCCCAATAAATCTGCTGAAGGAAAGAGTTATAAACTGATATCGGAGAAGCAGAGAATGAGTTATTCCACTGATCTCCATGTCCTATGCCTTCCTCTCACAACAAGGCCAGGCAGGGTATAGAGTGATACACATCAAGGCCAATGGGGCAGCAAGTACTCACATTGCGTTTCTGCTTCTAAGCGCACACAGGCTGAGGCTGGCTTACTTTAAATTTTTAAAATTTTGTGTGTGCTGGCAACCGTAGCTCATCCCCAAGACATAATCCAAACAGAAAAACTATAGAGTTTTCAGACTGGATCCACATGGAGTGTCTACAAAGGCCTACAGTGCACCTTGGATGACTTTCAAGTTTTTTCAAAGTCATCTGGAGTCTTTTAAAGTTGTCATTGTTTAAAGAACCTGCAGAGAGGGGAGAGAACATTTTGGATCTCAGGAGGAAAAGAAAGAAAGAAGATGTAAGGTAGCCGACAGGTATGGAAAAACAGGTACTGTCCCCTCCAGTGCTTTGACTCTTGCCTGCCTTTCTCCTGCTGACTCAGCTGCCCTAAGGTGGTTCTTCCTCTAAACACCACCTGCCTAGATGCAGAGAAAAGTGGCAGTCTGCTTTGCCTTATCTTTGAAAAGCCTGGGGTCTCCCCATTGTCTAGAATTCTATTGTGTTAGAATTCTACATAACAGCTGTTTCTCCTTTATTTTTCTCCTACTGTTGTAGGCATAAATTGCCAAACCTAGTTTTGAATGAGCCACCAGATAATTTTAATTCTTCCAAGTCTCTCTTACTAAATTCTGACATATCAACGTTTTACTAATAGTAACTTTTCTGCTTCTCATTTCTGGCATATTTATGCTTTTGATTCCTTCCCTATAAGAAGATTTCCCTCTGCTTTTGTATCTTCCACTTCCATTTCTATACAGTCCTTCATTTGAGTAACCATTTCTCTCCTCTGTCTCACTCTTCAGCATTCACCTGCCACATTAACGATTTCTCACTCCCTGCATCTTATCTGCGTTAGGTCGATGATGCCAATTTTTACTTTATTACCAATTTAGGTTATGATTTCCTGTTTTTATCTTTTTAGCCTTAACTTCCTTCTCTATTGCACTTTTGCTACTGAAAAAAATTTCAAAGATCTCCATTAACAAAAAGAAATTTTTGTGACATAAGACTTTAACTATTTTCCTTGAAAAGCACAAAATAAAACACAGTTTAAAGAAAAGTTGACCAGCTTGACTCAACAATGTTCCTCAGTGACCTCAAATAAGGGTTTACTATCCATGCATTCAAGACTGTGCTGGTCAGTATCATGAAATCCCATAAGTGTTGTTCAGGAATAAAAGGTACACACGGTTCACATTCTTCCTATTTAGATAACATGGTCTTAATCAGCAGAGGCTAAAAATAGGGACCCCTGGTTCCTGGAAAGAACTGACTCCAATTTTTCTTTCTAAGGAATTAGAAATGGGAAGTCAAAGGGTCTTTGTTTCCTGGGAACATCCAAAAAAAATTAAAAACACATTTCCTCTACCAGTGTTCTCTAAACATAAAAAGATTGATGAGTACATTTAGGCTTTGAAAAAACTTTTCCTATGCAGTGTATAACCTAGAGAAATATATAGTTCTTGCTACAGTAATGAATATATTTATGAGCCTTGTACTCTTGGAGAAAAAGTTAGTCCTAAATCTATGAAATGCAATCTTATAAAATGTAAAGTTTAACAATGAAAGGTAAGTTTTTTACCCTTTCCATCTTCAGAGTTACTAGAAATATTTAGGAATCTATCTATCATATATCTAACATTTGTCTATCATGTTCTATCTATCTATCTATCTATCTATTATCTATCTATCTATCTATCTATCTATAATGTTTTTTATTATTATTATTGGGATAGTAAATCTGGTCACTAGATTACAAATTAATGATCCCAAACATGGTCATCTGCATAAGCAGATCAAAAGAAAAGAAATTAAAATGTTCTGTTCC
The DNA here is from genome assembly GCA_003508835.1 of Eonycteris spelaea. Lineage (NCBI taxonomy): Eukaryota > Metazoa > Chordata > Mammalia > Chiroptera > Pteropodidae > Eonycteris > Eonycteris spelaea. The sequence goes on along the minus strand of PUFA01000011.1, from coordinate 13,938,782 downwards.
TTAGTTCTTAATTGATTTTAATTATCATATTTCACTCCTCTCTGTTTGGACATATAAAGAAAATCAAGGTTCTGAATATGCCTGAGTTATGTGGAGAGGTGAGTTAAGGGCAGTGTTGGAAGTCATTTCAGGTACTCTGACACAGTAATATCTGAAGATGAATAAACCTCAGTAAACATTGATGATGTTCTCTCCTCCCACCCCAGGCCTGAATGAATCATCCAGAGTGACCACCCACAAAGTCTTGATTGTATTTAATGAATACTCCACTATTGTGACCATATAAAATTTGATTACAGTATTTCAGAACATCCAGAGTTCTGAGTATAACAAAATCCAAATATATGCTGTATTTTATTCTCCTGTTTTCTATGTAATGTCTTGTGCAGAATGCATCTTCACTATTATCAAAACTTAAAAAAAAAATACCTATGATCACAAGGTTGAACAAATTTCCTGAGAATGAGAGAGTTATTTTATTTTCATTATGCTGATATGCCTTCTAAGGGCTAAATTACTTCTTGGAAGTAAATTCAGAGTAATAAAAAAAATTGATTTAAATTTTTTTAGTTACTTAGGGCTAGATTATTGTTAAATTATCTATTTTAGGGAACCATTTTGCATTTTCTATCAATTAACAGCATTTGTTCATTACTCAAATACAAATTGAATTTTAAATCTATCTCTGAATATTATACAGAGAGTAATAAACAAATTATGTTTATTTGTAAGAAAAAAGAGATGAAGAGATAAGTTATATAACATACTATTTAGAAAAGAATCAATGAAAATAAATGGAGTACTGCTGACACAAAGAATCGCATCTTATCCATCTTCTCTGCTTTGCCAAGTGATAAAAGATCACATTATTTGAACAGCTAAAAGAAAGATGATGCCTTTGGCTGGATTTTTAAGGGCAAAGAGGTAACACTAGGGTGTTAAACATGCAAACCCCTTTCTTATAATACTGCTGTGCAAAAGTCAACATCTTCAAACAGATGGCAGGTCACTAAAAAGCTAATAATTAAATCCCACTTTTTTTGGCTAGAAATAAAAAAGGAAACATCTAACATAAAAATCATTGTGACTTAACTACATGAATAAAATGGCTACTTCTAGAAATACGTTAGTTGCAAACTTCTGAGAAATAATTTTTTTTTCTATTTGGAATGATCTTTTAAGAGATAAAACATAAATTGTGAATATGAAATACAAAATCCCCAAATTCAGGTAACAGTGATTTTTTGTTGTTTTTGGTAAATTAGTCTGCTGTCAAAGAATGAATTAGTAATAAACATTTGAAAGGCTGTTCCATTCAACCTTTGAGCAATGCATTCAATCGAACAATACCATGGAATACATTTTTCCTTACTTTCTCTTGTTTGAATAGTATTAGGGTGGAATATATACAATATGTTCTGAGCCATGTGAAAAAAAAGAATGCATAGGAAAAAAGCACCAGGAAAAAATATGTTAAAAGTCAAAAAATGTTTGCCTTTCACTGGTAAGATGAGTAGTGACTTTTTCCTACTTTTCTATATCTTAAGTATCTCCTTATTTTTCTAGATTGAGAATTTATAACTTTTATAATCACAAAGGAAAAGGAGGAAGGGAAACTACATTCATTTACTCATTTATATGCGAAATATTTGGGGAGTGTCATGCTTGATGACGGAAGAAATATAGCACATTTCTCAGATCCCAGAACCACCTATACAACAGAATCTTCTGGGAAGCTTGGACCTGAAAATCCTGGATTTTCAGAAACCACTTTAGACCAAGTTGATTCTTATCCTCTGGAGAGGGGGTCAGGAGGCTGTATATTTAAATCACACCCAGGGGATTCATTTGCGTAAGAGATTGAGAAGCTATTGAGACACATTGGAGGAATCTCTTTACCTAACTGATATAAAAGGCTTCCCTAACTGAGACCTGGGGAAGTGATTTGTCAGGGGGAAAGAGGAGCAAAAGAAGAACAATATGACCCTAACATCTGATCCTCCCAGCTCAGCGTTTCTCTATTCCAGCAGTCCATTATCATCACCTAGGAATTTGTTCCTCAAAGATGCTAAGCATTGGAGTCAGTTGGAAACAAATCTGCATTTTCACATTATTCTTGGATGATCTGCATGCCTATTAAATTTAGAGAACCGTTTTTGAGAAGCACCCCAGATCAGGGGTTCTCAAATAGAGACCTTTCTTTCATTAACTCGAGTTTTTCTCCTGTCTTTACTCTTAAATCTGTATATGTATTGAGTGGAATTTGGTTTTCTTTGCTTTAAATGATGCTTAAATTCACCATAATCCTACCACTTAAACAATTACATAGAATAGTAAATGAAGATTTCCCTTTTCCGGAGATAATTGGTATTGACAATTTGTTATAAAGAAACATTCTGATCTTTACTGTAAATTTATGAAAATACACCTCAATTCCTTTCCATGTTGGGTTCTTTGCACACATTATTACTCATTCATGGGTTTTCTGTCACTACTCACTTGAATCCATCTCATGTTAAAAAGTCATTTGCTCAAAAACATTTCAATCTCTAAAATAGGTGAATTTTGCTGGTATGTCCTTTTTTTTAATCGATTGAAAAAATTTATTTTACTATTTTGTCTAGCCAATAATTTTATAATTTTCTACAATAATTTTGACCTAAGGGGGGCATATTTTAAAAACCCTTAGATACATAATGCAGTAAAGCAGTCTTCAATAATTCATACCATATTTAAACTTAGGCCAAGCACTGCTACATGTAGAGTTTTGTTGCTTATCTGAAAAAAAATAAATTTCATCTAAGATTGGATTAGGATATCAAATCATAAAAAAATGAACTCACTTTCTATTACAAAGAAATCATTTCTAACTCAACTTTTTTGGTAAAGTCCTTACAAAATTATTTTCTTCTATGTGAAATTATTTCTTTACAGTCATTAATCTTTCCTCTGCATAATTTCAGAAGTGCTTTTATAAACTATGTTTATTGTATTTATCATCCAACAAATGTTGGTACTTAACATTGCCAAATACAATGGCATTTTGTGGTTTAAAATTCTTTAGCTATTATCATGCTGCTGTTTACCTTGAATCACAGAGATGTATACCTAATGTTTATTGTTACTTTATGTTTGCCTTATTTCTTCTCTATGCATTTTTTTATTATGAAACTAAATCAAATTAATTTAGAAACTATTTTAGTCATCTTATACCCATTACAAAAATATGCAAGTCAAGCATGCCAAATATGTCCTCCTGGGCATAATTTTGAATATATAAGTGTAAATTATGTCAAATCTTAAAGTTTCTATAAAAAATGGGCTGTTGCAAAATCAGTCAAGTGCTAAGGTGATTACTGAAACCATTCCCTTGTAAATGGTTTAGAATTTTCATGCAGGTTTCTCATTTCTCCACAAACTTTAAATGTTTGATTTTAAAATATTTTTCTCTCTCTCTTTTTAAAGTTTTTGTATAGTCTCAGACCGTTTTGTTTTACATGTTTTCTGCATGCAGACATCAAACTTTAAAGCTAATTAATTTTTACCATTTTTTAAAATATGAAGCAAGTGATCAGTTAATACTATGGTCAGAACTTTTGTCAGTGATTGATTATGATTGAATGCAGGAGGCACTTTCTCTAAGTCATTCAATCTCCTCAAAAGTGTAGGAGGTATAAGGAAGTGATGAGAAAGGGTAATGTGCTTATAACATATTAGCAAACTACAAATTTGGTATTAAAAATCATATGTGCTAGCAGGTGCTTAATAAGTGTTTATTAAATAATTCTCTACTGCAAGAGACATCGATCAAGATACGTGTGATAAACCAACTTTGTATCACTTAGTCCTTCTATCTCCTTTTATTTTGTTTGACTTTTGGCTATATAACAAAGGTTGAGCTAAATTTTTTACTACGATTGCATCCCATTGTGTTGGCAACTTAACCTTAAAATTTCTTGCAATGTTCTTGCCCATATGAAGTTTACATTCTAATCATGCTGTCTGTAATTAAAACAAGCCAGCGAATACACAAAAAATGTACTTGTTAGTGGTGTTTATTTTCATCAAAATTTTATCCGCATTCAATGTAAAAATATGATACTCTTATTTTTGTAATAATTTCTACTTAATTTTTTTATGCTAGCATGAAAATTCCTAATTCTAATTGTTAGCATTTGCCTGATACAACTCTGTCCTCCTTTTTATTTTTAATGTTTTTGTTATATTTTATCTTGAGAGTGTATCTTTTTAATAGGAGAGTTAATTCCATTCACATTTGTTATTACAAATAATATTTGGACATATTTATGTCATAAGTATGTAGGGTTTTTTATATTACTGATTTATTTTTAGGAAAAACTAGGCCATTTAAAAAATATATAGATTACAGTAGCCTGAAGAGGAGATTACAAATGAAGAAATGAGATATGAAGGAAACAAGGGAAATTCACTTGGTCAAAAGATGAAAGATGGCCAACAAACTCAAAAAACTCCAGAGAAATTAAGTAAAGCGATGACTGACTTTAGCAGCTCAAAAGTCAACAACGTCCTCTTATTTTCAGCAAGTCGAGGAAAGAATGGGAGGTAAAATCAAGTGCAAAAAATGCATATTATCTTCTCTAAGAGGTCTTGCTCTCCTCACTTTGTATTTCCACTCTGTTCATTTCCTTGCTCCTGCTCTGGCTCCCCCCCCGCCCCTCTCCCTACCCACCCCCGTCCCCACAAACAATTATCAACAGTCATAGTAAAAGGAACCTGGGCATACAACAAACATTAATTCTCAATAAAACATCCGTGGCTGTACTGATCATCTGAGCTAATCCTCTAGAACAGCATTTGCTGCACACACCATTGCTATTTAACCAGAAAACATCAATCACTGCAGTGACAGGCCAGAATAGTTGTCATCTACTCTCAGGAGTTAATTTTCCAAACTCAGAGATGTTTATTCCAGGCTTCATATACTGCAACCCAGGACTTTTAAATTTTTTTTTAGTGTCGTGGACTCTTCTACATTCTTGTTTGCTTCTTTGCTAATTCACTGCTACAGTAATGTAGCCTCTAAGGGAAGACTTTCTTAAATTGACAAGTAATAGGATTCTCTAACGAGAGCCAAAAAATTAAATTTAAATTCCACTGACTACAAGGAGACAGATCAGTAATACTTATTTACTAAATGGTTCCTCCTTTTAATTGTTTTAATCACTTTTGAAGGAATAGCAACATTTACTACTTGGGAATTTCACTAATATCTAATGTTGCCTGCCAATTTGCAGTCTTGCAGCCAAACTAAGTTTATATAATAGAAGCAAGATTAACGAGGATCCAGATAATTTAAGTTCAGATCTGAATTGTACCTCTTTCTAGTCAGGTAAAATTGGGCACATCACTGAATTTTCGGAACTTTGGTTTCTTAATTCCTCAACTATAAAACAAAACTAGCATCTGCAGGAATTCTACTGAGTTAACTGAGATAGTGTGACACACTTGTTTACTGGAAATAGCTAAAATAATAATATATATTAGAACCAATCAGATCTGTATTCAAATCCCCACTTTCCCACTTACCAGCTATACTAACCAGAGCAAAACATTTAACCTCTCTGAGCCTCAGTTTTCTCAAATCTGTAAAACAGAGGAAACACTAGCTAACCTAATATTTGTTGTGAAAATCCATAATCATGTATATAAAATATTTATAATATCTAGTATATAGAAGATGCTCAATAAACATTATATATTATTAACATCATTATTACTGCTACAACTGGGAATATCCAAATTTTTTTGACTAAGAAAAAACATTTGTATAAGGGATTATTTTTGTCTACAAGCTAGCTGAGGAATGAAAGAAGTAAAAGAAAAAAAAAAACGATGAGACATTTTATGGACAGAAAAAGCATTCACATCCAGTCTAATGTCATGGCTCATTTTCTAGAACATTTCATTTAATTCAGCTTTCTTGAATTTTTCACCAAGCTCCTCATAGCACTTTGGAAAGAGCAAAATTATTATGTAACCAAGATGGGAAATGCCACAAATTTTTATTAACTCCAAGAATCCCAAAGACCCTTTCTCCATCTGTTTTTGTTTGGTTATATACAAATCACAGAAGATGTGGACTTAAAATTTACAGTGGTAATGTTATTTTTTTCTGGCATTTTAAAATTATAAACCTAAATATATTAAAAATCCCCAAATAAAGTCATTTTATAGTCATATTATATTTCCAGAACTCATTCTTCTTTACTGGTATGTGGCTTTGTATATTCTGTCCACCTATATTGGTTTTAGGAGAAAAATGTGAAAATAGTAGATGCTTAAGTTCTTAAAATGAATTGTACAAATTGACACTACAGCCATAGAAAATGTACTTTCATTCAGTCTGATTAAAACTCATCTTTAATTTCATTCCCCAGCATCTGCTTATATTAGACCATCTCAGCTCAATACCCTCTTAAAATCCAAAAAAGATTGAATCATCGATCTTCATAACTCTAAAATTACAATCATATGTTTGATTCTAAATGTTGGCCAGACTCTCTCATTCCAAATTAAATTAATTTTCAAAAGCAAATCTAAATCGGAGATAACCATATGCTCTCGTCATAGTAACAGGCACGTAAAGCTATTTCTAGGATGCTATTTTATTATGCAATCATTAGTGATTCCTTTTCTAGGGTTTTCTCTTATGCTATACTGACCTCAGGAAAATCTAGGTTAGTAAGCATGACATCATATACAACTCCTCAACAAATTATATCAGTAACACCTGCATATCATTTATAAAAACACTCGGACAGAAGCCAGAAAGGGTACTTGGAGCACAGCCAAACCTCAGTCTCAGAGGCCACATCTAGCACAAGTGAAGCAGCCCTGACTTAGTTTGCATATGATGGATGGGCCCTGTAAGGCATTGCCATGTCATCAGTCATTATAGTTATTTGGAGGTGCCTCTTGGCGTGACTATGGGGTTGAAGGGGAAAGACAAAATTCTCAAGTTGACAGAAAAGCTGTTAGGAGGTCTGCTTATTAAACTCGTTTAAATTCTTCTTTCTTAATGTTAAACCATGCACCCCAAACATCACAGCTGCTTCTATATAGACATTCATAAAGCCTCTATCAGGGAGCATACAGGAGCCCTGTGTGAAAATGAAAAATACAAAAAGATGGCCAAGACTAAGAAGCCAAACCATGTAGCCAAGAGGACAAGAGGACAAGGAGGATCTGTCCTGGACAGGAGAGATTCTCAATATTTTAGCTGATAGTAAGTCAGAAAATTGAATATGGAATATATCAATGACAGCAATAAAAAGACAGTAGAAGCCCAAAGTGTCTTCCATTTATCATTATCAGAGGAACATCAGGAACCACAAGCTTAATTCTATTAGGATAATCTTAAATTTTGTCATCTCCCTTGTATGTTATTTTGACTACTTTGACTCTTTCCCAATACAAATCGAAAAGAACATAGGGGTACTTTCTTGGCCAATTTTTGGTTGAAAGCCTATAATCAGAAGGCTAAGAATGTTGATGTTTCACAAGCTGCTTTTGTCTGGAAATCAAGCATTTGAACTCTGTTTCCAGCTGGGCCAGAGATAGGGTTCAGAGGCCCAGGCTATGTCCAGAATGGGGAGACTTGTGAGAATACTTTTCCTCACTGAGATGAGGTGTCTAAGGCTTATTCCCTCAGGTTTAGAGTGAAGGTCTAGATTTGATCCACCTCCTCTCGACCCTGGAGAACTTTAGAGAGGACTGCCTTGGTGTCATGCATACCTGGAAAGGAAAATAGAAGGAAAAAGGAAACAGGTTTTGACTTTGTGTAGCTTCAGAAGAACCATAGGATAAATTTAGACCTAGGGTAGACCACTTGAGCTTTTCTGGAGACCCTAAATGGTTTGAGGGAGCCCAAATAATAGAACCTAAGGTATCTGACAAAAGTAAATTCCCTCTAACTAAACTCACTCAAAAAGAAATCAAAAGCCTGATTAGTCCACAATAATAATTGTAAAAATAAATGATTAGTCATAAATATTTCCTCAAAGAAAATCCCAAGCCTATTTGTCTTTATTAAAGAACACTATTACTGCCATTCGAGGAAGAAGCAATTCCAGTCTTACATAAACTCTCAGAGTGACACAACAGTGATAATAAAACCAGATAAAGACAATATGATACAGAAAATTGACAGACTAATCTCTTTCATGAACATAGATGCACTAAATAAGTAAAATCCAGCACACAAAAATAATACCTCAGCACTAAGCTGTTTTTTTTTTTAATCCAAGAATGCAGAATTTATTTGACATTCAAAAATCAAACGATATAAATAAGTATATACTAGAATAAGGGGGAAATTATATTATCATCTCAATAAGTGCAGGTAAATATTTGATAAAGTTCAAAGTCTATTTATTATAAAAAACTTTTAGCAAACTAGAAATAGAAAACACATTAGTGATTTGTTTTCCTGTAGTAATGATGTGTAATAAACCATTGTGAAGCTTGGTTTGTTAGAAAAATAATTACAAATCAGTAGAGAGATTTATGACTCTGATGAGCTCAGCATAACTGATCGACTTAACAGGCTGAGTGTTGTGTTTAGGTCTACTGCATGTATAGGCATGCTTCATTTTACTGTACTTCACAGATATGCCATTTTTCACAAATTGAAGGTGTGTGGCAACTATGTATTGCAGAAGTATGTTGAAACCATTTTCCCAACAGCATTTGCTCACTTTGTGTTGCCATGTCATATTTCCAGTGCAATATTTAAAACTTTATTATTATTATATTTGTTATGATAACCTGTGACCAGTGATCTTTGATGTTATTATTATAATTATTTTGGGGTACCACAATCCATGCCCATAGAAGATGGTGAATTTAGGCAATAAATGTTATGTATATTATGACTGTCCCACTGACCAGTTGTTCCCATATATCCCTCGTTCTCCTTAGACCTCCCTATTCCCTGAAACAAAACACAACAACAACAACATAAAACCCTAAACTAAGTCAATTAATAACCCTACAATGGCTTATGTCTCTCACTTTTAATCAAAAGCTAGAAATGATTAAGCTTAGTGAGGAAGGCATGTTGAAATCTGAGGTAGGCTAAACGCTAGACTAAAAGCTTGAGTGAAATGGTGAGCCAAGCTGTAAATGCAAAAGAAAAGTTCTTGAAGGAAATAAAAGTTGCTTCTCCAGTGAACAAGAGAATTAAAGAAAGCAAAACAACTGTATTGCTGATATGAGGAAAGTTTTAATTATCTGAGAATTCAAACAAGCCACAACAATACTTTAAGACAAAGCTTAATACAGAGAAAGGCTCTAACTTTCTTCACTTCTCAAGCTGAGAGGGGTGAGAAGCTACAGAAGAAAGTTCGAAGCTAGCAGAGGTGGTTCATGAAGTTCAGGGAAAGAAGCTGTTTCCATAACATAAAAGTGCAAGAGAAGCAGCAAGTGCTGATGTGGAAGCTGCAGCAAGTTATCCAGAAGATACAGCTAAGATAATAAACGAAGGCGGCTACCCTAAACAGCAGATTTTTCAATGTAGATAAAAAACAACCTTCAATTGGAAAAAGATGCCATCTATGACTTTCACAGCTAGAAAGCAGAAGTTAATGCCTCGCTTCAAAACTTCAAAAGTCAGGCGGCTGAGTTTCTTGCTAGGAGTTAATGCAGCTGGTGACTTCAAGTTGAAACCAATGCTTATTTACCGTTCCAAAAATCCCAGGGCCTTTAAGAATTACATTAAATATACTCTGCTTATGCTCTCTAAACGGAACAACAAAGTCTGGATCACAGCACATGTGTTTACAACACGTTTACTGAATATTTTAAGCCCGCTGTTGAGACATATTGCTCAGAAAAAAAGGTTCCTTATGATATTACTGCTCATTGACAATGCAACCAGTCACTCAATGACTCTAATGGAGATAGATATATATAAAAATATTAATGTTATTTTCATGCCTGCTTACACAACATCCATTCTGCACCCCATGGATCCAGGAGTAATTTTGACTTTTAAGTCTTATTACTTAGGAAATACATCTTGTAAGGCTATAGCTGCCATAGATAGCAATTCCTCTGTTGGATGTGGACAAAGTAAATTGAAAACCTTATGAAAAGGAGTCACCATTCTAGATACCATTAAGAACATATGAGTCCTGGGAAGATGTCAAAATACCAACATTAACAGGAGTTGGGAAGAAGTTGATTCCAATATTCACGAATGGCTTTGAGGGGTTCAAAACTTCAGTGAGAGAAGTAACTACCAATGTTATAATAGCTACAGAAGTAGAATTAGAAGTGTAGCCTAAACATGTGACTGAATTACTGTAATTTCATGATAAAACTTTAAGGCATGAAAAGTTGTATCTTATGGATGAGCAAAGAAAGTGGTTTCTTGAGACGGAATATACTCCTGATAAAAATGCTGTGAAGACTGTTGAAATGACAACATAGGATTTAGAATACCATTTAAATTTAATTGATAAATCAGTGGCAGGGTTTGAGAGGACTGACTAGTTCTGAAAGAAGTTCTGCTATGGGTAAAATATTATCAGATAGCATTGATGCTACAGAGAAATAGTTTGTGAAAGGAAGAGCCAACTTATGTGGCAAACCTCATTATTGTCTTATTTTAAGAAATTGTTACAGCCACCCCAACCTTCAGCAATCACCATACTAATCAATAAGCAGCCATCATATCAAGGCAAGACCCATCAATTGCAAAAAGTTTATAACTCACTGAAGGCTCAGATGACGGTTACCTTTTTTTAAGCAATAAATTATTTTTTAATTAAAGTATGTACAATTGTATTTTAGACATAATTCCATTGTATACTTAACAGATTCATATAGTGTAAACATGATATTTATATACACTAGGAAACCAAAAAAATTGTGTGACTTGTTTTAATGAAATACACACTTTATTGTGGTGATCTGGAATCAAACCCACAATATCTCTGAAGTATGCCTGTATTTTCTCATGCTGCTGGACAATCAGCTATCAAGGCATATGTTTCTCAGAGTAGATGGCAGAAGGCTGTGAAGACAAGCAAACCATGCAATTAAAATATCTGCTTACATCATATGCACTGGCAACTCATTGGTCAAAAAGAGGTCATCTGGCCAAGTGCAATAACAAGAGAATAAGGAAATGTACTCCACCAATATTGGGAAGCAATGAGCAACTATATAGCAGAGTGTATGAACATATGATTCTAACATAAAGAGGGAGTAAAGTATTAGAAACAATGATCTAATATGCTATAGAGGAAAACTTCCTTAATCTGATAAAGGTAAGCTATAGAAACACTACAGCAAACATTGCATATAATGGAGAAAAGTTGGGCATTTTCCTTTCAGTATTAGAAATATGACAAGGTTTCCTGCTATCTTCACTACTATGCAATGCTTAACATTTGAAAGAACTGCCAAACTGTTTTCCATATTGTCTCACAATATTACATTCCCACAAGCAATATATGAAGGTTATCCTTTCTCTACAAACCTGTCAACACTTGCTTTTTTTTTTTTTAACAATTGTAGCCATCTTGGTGACTATGAAGTGGTATCCCATTGTGGTTTTGATATGCATTTTCCTAATGACTAATTATGTTGAACATATTTTTACTTGGCCATTTGTGCATCCTTTTTGGACAACTGTCTTATCCAAATTCTTTGCCCATATTTTTAATTGGATTGTTTTTTATTGTTGACTTGTGTGAGTCCTTTATGTATTCTAGATTTTTTTTTCCTATCAAATATATAATTTGAAAATATTTTCTCTCATTCTGTGTGGGCTGTATTCCACTTTCATGATAGTGTCCTTTGAAGCACAAAAGTTTTTAATTTTGATGAAGTCTAATTTATCCATTTTTTTCTTTTTTCACTTGTGCTTTTGTTGTTGTATCCAAGAATCCATTGCCTGATGTAAGGTTACAAAGATTTACTTTCATGCTTTCTTACTTCTGAGAGTTCTATAGAGTTAGCTCAGACACTTAGAATTATGATTTATTTAGAGTTCATTTTTGTGTATGATGTGAGGTAGCAATTCAAATTCATATATATATTTAATGTGAATACTAATTTTTCCAGCACCATTTGTTGAAAAGACTGTTCTCTCCCCATTAACTGGTCTTCACTCCATTGTTAAAAATAAATTGACCATAAACATATTCTACTCTCTCAACCACATTCCAGTGATCTATATGTCTATTCTACGGCCATACTACACTGTTTTGATTACTATAACATTGTAGCAAGTTTTAAATTGGTATGGGTGAGACTTCCAACTATGTTCTTCTGTCTCATGACTGTTTGGCTAGTCTGGGTTCCTTGAAATTCCATGTAAATTTTTGAATAAGCCTGTCAATTAATTCTAAAAATGTGACTTAGATTTTGAGAGGTATTGAATTGCATATGCAATTATTTTGGAAAGTATTGCCATCTTAACAATATTGTCTTTCTATCCATGAACATAGAATGCTTTTCCATTTATTTATATCTTATGTAATTTATTTAAATAAAGTTTTGTAGTTGTATGCCTTGTTTTTATTTTCTTTAAAAAAAAAAAAAAAACCTCTTCCTAAGAATTTTATGTTTACTTTTTGGTGCTATGGTGAGTGGAATTGTTTTCTTAATTTCACATTCAGTTTGCTGACTGGCAGTGTTAAAAATTATTTTTATATATTGATCTTGTCTTCTGCAACTCAGTAGAAAAATGAGCGCATAACTTGAATAGGCATTTCACACACACACACACACACACACACACACACACACACACACACACAAAACCCAAATCCAAATAACCAGTAACCCAATGAAAGGTGCTGAACATTAGAAAAACAAAAAATTAAAATCATGATAAGATACCAACACTCACCCATCAAATTGAGAAAGAATAAAAGTCTGACAGTACTTCATGTAGGCAATGGTATAAGCATCAGGAACTGTTCTATTTGTAGGAGTGGTAAAACTGAATATATGCAAACACTAATATCCAGCAATTTCATTCTATACATATGTACCTGAAAGATATTTTTGCTTACATACACCAATATTCACATTTAAAAATATCATTGTATATGTTGCTGATAGTAATCAAATTTTTGAAAGAATACATGCTCACCATTAGTAGTATAGGTATATATAAAATGAATTACATGTTACAGTGGGATACCACATCAAAATAGATCTGAATAAATTACAGATATGTAAATAAACTTACAAATATGTGTGGAGGAAAAAGCAAGTCATAAATAGTATTAAGTATTATTCTATTCACATAGTTCAAGAACAGGTAGTACTAATCTAATTTTTAATGATGCATAAACAGGAGGTAAAAAAAAATCTAAAGAAAAAAAAAGAGTGCTAGAAAAATCAGGATAGGGTCATAGTTGCTGTAAGATGCCCTAGGTTGCTTTACAGTGACATAATAAAGACAAAGCGATGAAGGATGTATGAAAAAATCTGTGGTTCCTATAATGCTGTTTCATAGATTACATTGACCTATGACTTAGTTCACCCTGCCACTTATCAGAGATAGATGCTTGCAAATTTTGAAGTTTCTGAAATGGAAATTTTACACTGAAACCCAATACAGAAAACAGATCAAACCTAGATGCTCTGTTTAAAGTGGGGGATGAGAGGTCTGGATTATGTTTCACTTAAATCTCTCCCGGACATCCTTCTCTCAACATATAAGAAATCATAGAACTCTGGCGGCATGAACAGTTTGGAAAACACTGTTAAAGGCTGTTGAGGCAGGAAAATATCTTGGATTTCACCTAACTGAAGCACCTTATTTTACAGAGAAGGTGTGATCACAGAGTCAGCCTCGCTCATTCCCAGCCTTGTGCGCAGCCCAGGAAGTGTGCCGCCCATATTTGCCTTCAAAATATATCTTGCCAGTTAGCTGTGATCAGCAATGTTCGAGCCAGGGCCACACTCTTCCTGGACAGTCTCTAGCCAATGTTTCACCAAACAGAGGTACCAGGTGCCATCTCTGACACTCTGGATGCCTCTGTGGGTAATTTTGTGCCTGAGAACCCATGGGACTGGCTAAGACTCTGTGTTGCTGCGCTGCAGTGTAAAGCTCTTCTTACCCAAACTTCTTTCCCTTCCCTTCTCCTTTAATGGGTAGCACATCTACTTCATGACCTAAAGTTTTTCCTTGCCTCTTCTTGCTCCTTCTTCCTTTCATATTTATTTCATGAGCATTAACTCCAATAAATCTCTGGCACTCTGAATTATCTTTGTATCCCAAAGGATCCAATGGACACGGAGGGGCAGAGAAGCTCTGATCATTTCAATCTGTGCTTTTTTCTTCCCTAAGGACACTACAATATCCAGTTACATAAAAGATGGAAATTATTTTACTTCGTTATAGTATATGTAGTCTAGAAAGAAACAAATTTTTAAAATTAACATACTAGTCTAGGAAAACTTATCATGCCCACAAAATGATTCCTTTCCAGAAAAATTTTGAAAGGACTCCTTTTCACTCAACCCCATTCATACCTTCCTTCTCTATAAGATTTAGATAAAAAATAAGGACTAAGAAAGGCAGGACTCCTAAAGGATCTCTCTCATCCTCCATCACAGTTTGAATGCTCATGGCCTACTCACCCATAGCTACTCTTACTTCTACTAGCAGACATTCTGAACTCAGAGTTAGCCCCAGTTGTGGCTTTTTCTTTGGTGTCATTGGAACTGATAAATGAGAGCCCAGGGAGAAAAATAATGAAAGAGTTATATCTTAGTTTGCTTGAAAGTAAATATTTATAGAATTATCTATTCCTGTGGATCTTAGGAACACTTTAGGCACTGACTTCCAACACACACGCACACACTCACACACACACAGAAATACACACAGACACATGCATAAAACTCAAGCACTCTACTCTCTACATCCCCATATTCATACATCTATGACTTACACTGTCTCATCTCTCTTCCTAAATGAAATACAATCACTTTTTAGAGTGGTTAATTTGGTCTCGTTGTCCTATGTATCTCTGTACCCAGGCATCTATCTTAATAGCAGAATTATGGCAGGAATAAAATAATTCAAGGAGAAAGGAAGAGGGAGGAACTAAATGAATCTAGGATCATTTAAGTTTAAGATCTACCTAGACAAGTAATTTGTTTCTAAACCTCAGTTTTCTCATCAGTAGAATGGGGATATAATGTCTTTAGAATAGTTTTCTAGTGCATATAAAATGTAAAATTAGAATGCTCTTAAATCAGAAAACAATTTGTGTTTGCCAAAATTATGTTACATTTTTACATTTTTAAAAGTAAATATTAAATATCAATTTGTGTTAAGAATAATTAATTTAGTTTTAAAGGTCTATGCTCTGAGATTATTGTGCTACAATGAAATTTCATTTAATTCTCACCCTTACCCCTCAACCATTCTTTCAGCTGCAAAGTTTTATTTACATAATAAATACTTTCACTTATGTTCACCATGACAGCCTGAGTTTTCTCATATATTCGTTCAGGTAGACTTAAAAAAAAATCCCAGATATTTTGTGGATGAAGCAACTATTACTGGCATTAACAGAGTAAAATCTTCCAGAAAGAAATTGTTTAGACTAGTATATGTGACCTATTTGTTGAATTCTCCCAGAAGGCTTTATGCAAAGAAGAATTTCTTCTCCCTTTAGATTAAATCGAATATATATTGCCAACACAAAGATCCACTGAACTGCCATCCAGTAGGTTGACTCACTTGAATTTATAGTTATGATAAAGTCACTTGTGAAAACAAACTGAAGCTGGTAATCAGTGAGAACTAACCCCTCATTTAAAATCCAATCCACGAATAGAGTTGTACCACTATGGCTGTAAACATTAGTTCATGTAAATGCTGCTCCCCCCACCCCCACCCCCTAGATGGCTCTGAATGACAAGCTTGATGGAAAGGAAGGGGGAATATTGGGCCCACAACATTGTTCACCAAATGTGGTGACTAAAGAGAACAAGCAATTCCGTCTGGGACCGAGAGTCGTTGGCAGCTATCAGGGCAGCTTTTGCCTTTGTGGCACAACAAAGTTTTTTAATTTTTTTATTTTTTTTATTGTTTTTCTAAAGGGGATGAGTACAATAATTTTTTAACATTGGCTCCTTTGTGTTACAGACAGTCTGTTAGCACACATTTTCAGATTCACTTGAGAAAGGAAACAAAATAAAAGTGTGGGTACATGTTAATTACCCAGAAACATGGCATACCAGATGGGCACCAAGGTCTGCTTCAGTCTGATAGGTAAATAATGCTTCCCAGTTCCCTTGTTCCCTTTGGAAACGAAATTTTGAATTACTTTCCCTCCAATTACCATTAATTCAGGAAATAACCAAGGGCAACAAGAAAGCCACATCTACAAGTGGACCTCTTGCTAAATTCTGCAGAACTGCTGGGTCCAGAAGAAGTCATGAGAAATTCTTACAATGCCTAAAAGCGTGGTGTTGGCTTTCAGTCAAAACACAAGCACCGGAGAAAATAGTTTGTTTTTCCAAAGCATGCTTACTGTTTCAGGCCTTGTTTGCCTCTTTGATATAGGTGTGATGATTTTGACTTTGAGGTTCCCCTTACTGGGTTCATTAATAAGGCCTCTTGTATTACTTGTAGGAGATTTAAAAATTCATTGTCAGTATATACTGTCATGGGCCATTCTAAGAAAAACAAAACTTGCTTTTTAAAAACAGCTTTCTGCTGAGTTGAGTATACACAATAAATTCTGTGTGATATTTCATTTACTATGTATTACCTCAGTGTGCTCCATGGTTGAAAGCATTAACTTCCATAATATGTTTGTAAACCTGAGGGGCAGGGCAGTTGGCTATGATCATTGCTACAAATGAGGGATGTGACAGGTGAAGAGAGGAATTAACCTACAAGAGAACTTAGTGGCTTGAGTATAAACCAAGTAACTGGGAGAAGCTGGGAAGAAAGTATAGCTTCCCCACTCTGCAGAAGGAGTCCCACAGTCTGGCACATGTGCAATTAGGGAAGACATCAGACAAGATGAGACTAGGCACATGAGAACCATGACCTCCCAGTGGGACTAGTGATGATGGATGTTGAGGATTAAGCCAAACATGGAGATAGCAGCCACTTGCACGTTTAAGAACAAATATCTCTTCTTCCCAAGCTTTGACATCATGTATGCTTCACACATTTACATATAACCCTGTGTAAAGGGTCAGAGAAGATATCCTCAAGTTGATGGAGGTTGTTACTACCCTCCCTGGCAGAATAAGTTCTCAAAAAAAAAAAAAATCAGGTTTCATTTTAATAAAATAAAATAAAAATTATTTTGTGTAACTGAGTTTGTTGATGGAGGGTCAGGGTTATAATGTTTATAGATAATATTGAAGTTTGAGATAAAGCAATTAGAGAGAACAGAAAGAACTTTTCTAAATGAATTTTGAGAAAGGTAAACATGAACAGCTTAACAATTCTGCTGAGGTAATTCTCATGTTTCAGAATGTTGGCCACGCTATATACAAGAGTTTCCTGTATGCTAAGACTTTGCCTGCATTAACTTACCTACAACTCCTAACAGCCCAGACTATTATCTCCAATTCTCAGATTAGGAAGTGAATGTTCATAGCAGTAAATGACTTGCTTGGAATTGGAAACTGGGCTAGAAGGAATCTAAAGGTGCAAAACACAGAACCTTAACCTCAGTACTCTGCTGCACCCTGAATGCGCAGAACCGATGCAAAGTAGGAGGCGCTATTTAAAGCATCCTCCTCTTACTCGCTAACAGCCTTGGCTCAGAATCCTAGCATAATTTGGAGCAAGGATTCTTCCCTTTCAGAATGCCACCTGAAACTACAAATTCATCATGGCTCGTTTATTTCATTCATTTCCCAGTCTCTCCATGGCGTGATTACCTTTAATTACTTTTTCCCCAATAAAACTACTGCTTTTTAATGTCTTCAAGTAAAATGCTATGTAACTGAAAAATACAATTCAACCCATCTCTCCCTTCGAAAATTTCTACTTATCTGAAATGAAGTGGCTTTCATAGCAGTCATCTTCTTACTAGGTTAAACAATCATCATTTTCCCCCAAATATAGGTGGGAAAGTGTCCGTTTTTATAAAAAAAAAAAAAAAATTAGGAAGAAGGATGGCTGTCAACGAAATTATAATTTAAGAAAACAAAATATTTTTGTTAAAAAAATTTGGTTATACATTGAATGAACAGAGTAAAATTTCCTTCTATTTTGTACCTGTTTGTTTTCCTCTCTGACATCAATGTCATTTTTTCATTTCACATAAACTGACTCAGTTTTAAGTAGCACCTCCCTATAGACAGAGGATATTATAAGAAATATGGATTCAACTTCCAGATGACAGACTGGCCCAGTTCCCAGAACAGAAGCCAAGATTTGATTTAAAATAAAGACCCAGATAGTTTCTCAAAAACAACAACAACAACAACAACAAACACCCTGTTGCCTAATCATCCAAAGGGCCTGCTCAAGTCACCAGTTTAGTTTATCCAAGGCATCCTCTGTAGTTTTCCATTCATTATAGCTTGCAACAACAACATGCCATATCGTTTACCTCTTTTGTGAATATAAGCTCACCTTCCCAGCTGGGCGGTTTTCCTTCTGCCATGTTTGGTGTCCTTTCTAAAGCTCCTTTGTTGATTTATTTTCCTCTACTTGACCTTTAACAGTTGAAATTTCTCAAAGTTCAACCCTTGGCCATCTTTTACCCAACATTCTCTCTCCAAATGATTTGGTAAGCTCCTACGGCTTCTGTTACTGTCATAATGTAAGGGCAACTAAAGGTCTATCTTTAACCCAGAACTCTCTCTGAGCTCCAGGAGCCTATGTCCAGAGACAGCTAATATTTATTGACTATTCGCCAAGTGCTATACCAAGTGGTATACATGTATGTTTTCAATTTACTCTTTTATATACTTTCATATTTAACTCTTTTTTTGTAAGTATACACATAATAACATATATATTCTTTTTAAAATTTAAATGATAAGAAATGAAGAGTCATCTCGGGCTACCTACTGTTCCCTTCCTATAATAACACCTCATCTCGTTTCCACTCTTGAATACTGTTAGTTTTATGTGTATTCTCACTTGATATTCACAATAACTCAGTGCAGATACTATTATTGTTAACTCCATTTTAAAGATGGGGAAAGTGATGCATAAGAAGATGTAAAAGCTTGTCCAGTGTCTCGCAGATGGGAAGTAGTGGAATAGGAATTACAAATTCAGGTTCATCTCACTTCAGTCCTTCCACTCTTCCATTTTCATTTTGCCACTTCACTTGGGAGTCTCTCAGAGGAACCCCAAATTCAACAGTTCAATCTTGAACTCACACTTTACCTGCTTCATACCCACTCACTAAGCCCAGTCCTCTTTGAGTCTTAATGTCAGCAAATTACACAGTCAAATTCTCATATGTTATTGAGGAAACTTAGGGTCACCCTTAATACCACTTCCTTTTTCATAATTCATATCTAATCGGTCATATCTAATTGGTCCCCGTGTCCATATGATCTTAAATCTCTCCCAGTTCTGTAAGTTTCTCTCTATCACCACTGGTACCAGCACCTCTTCACTAGATATGCTTCCAGACTTGCTACTTTCCAAATCAACCTACACATGAGCACCAAATGGACCTTTTAAAAATGCTCACATTGGAGCATGTCACTCCCCTCTTTAAAATCTTTGGTTTCCCACTGCTCTTAGAATAAAGGAAAATATCATTATTAGGGTTTACAAGGCTCTCTTCGGCCCAATCTATGCCCACTTTTCTGGCCTCCTGGCCCCAGTCTCTGCTCCAGTCACACTGGTCTTCTCTCAGGTCTTCAAACAAGTCAGCCCCCGTTAGCCACAGAACCTTCACACCTGCTGTTTCTTCTACTTGGAGCTCTTTTTCCTTTCTTCTTGACATACATGTAACTCTGTTCAGTATGCAAACCTTAAGTTGCCCAGAAGAGCTTTTATTGACCCTCTAATCTATTTCTAGCTCCATTCCAATATCTGTTTATATCACTCCTTTTTTGCACTCATTACATTTATCATGATATATTCAATTGATTAGTTTAATATGTTTTCTTTAATAAACCATAAGCTCCAAGAGGGTGAGAACAGTGTCTCTCTCACTCACGCCTGATTATAGCAGGCTCAAAATAATTTATGAAATGAAATTCAGCATGACCCTTAATATGTAGTGTACTTAATTTGCCCTCAAGTTTTCAATCCCAGAAAAGAGGGATGGCAGCACGAGGTTAGAGTCACATTACCTCTTTTAGGCAGTTGGATTCATGCCCAGCCAGTCTGGCTTCTGGTAAGAGTCTTTCGAGGCAGTTTAAATAGTTTGAGAAGTTAAAGATGTTCTCCAGTGGACAACCCTAGGGAACAGAAATGGGGCACTTTAAATCTTGACCTTCTTCCTTCTCTCTCCCCTCCAACCCAAGAGTTGTCAGAGGAACTCAAAACATCACAGAGCAAGATTACTGGAAAATCTTTTGCAAACTCACGTCTCTGTGTATTTCCAAACAGTACTGCTTTAATTGATTCAAGTTTGCAAAATTGGATTCTAATTTCAAGACAACTCCCCAAACAATTCACCACAGAACAGAACATTAGAATTATGATAGGTATAATTAAAATGCCAGTGCATGCTAATATGGTCTCTTCCTCCATTGCTTCCACCCACAATTGGTTTTCCGTACCAACAAAGAAACAGCTGTATGATCAGTGGGCTTCCATCTGTAAGCGTCCATCTGCAGTTTCTTTTGCACTTTGTAACAAGCAGATCTGGAAAAGCGAAACACATTCTATTCTTGATTTTACTCTTTTCCATGATTTCACATGCAAAAACAATAGCTGAACAATCCTTTGGGGCTTTCCCTAAAATTAGTACTTCTAAGAAGTTCAAGGATTATTAATGATATTCTTTGATCTTCTGATTAATGCTATTGCTAAGAATTCAGAAGCAGTCAAGGACAAGGTGAGAGACAGAAGAAAGACAATCCTCATTACATACATGAGAATGGTTGTGAATGCTCAGGGTAATGGCACTGTTATGACTATGCCTCATTCAACATAGAAAGAAACAGATTCCAAAAAAAAAAAAAAAAAGAAAAGAAAAGAAAAAAAGAAAATAATGAGGCATCTAGTTCTTCAGAACACTAGTTGTCAAACTTCTTCACTCCCAATATTTCCATCATTTCCCACCACTAAACTCCCATCAAATATTAATTTAAAAAGTCAACTTTTTACTTGTCATTTGAGCATATTTTAAAACCTAGGGAATACAATATGTCTAAGAAGTTATAAAACGTTATAATTCTGATCACTTGCTATTACTTTTATTAGCTTTTTGGATGTTTGTTCTTTGAAGCAGCTTTTTGGGCCAGTACTGCTTTATGCTATATATATATGTGTATATATATATCTATATATCTATATATGCCTATATATGTCTATATATGTATGTATGTCTATATATGTATGTATGTCTATATATGTATGTATATATATATACATATATATAATTTGCCTTATAATATATATATATATATATAATTATAACACACACTTAAGGAATTAACTGTCAATCTCTTACTCATTCTTCAAAACTCAGTTCAACCATTACCTCTTCAGAAAGTCTTCTCTGGTTTCTTCAGAAAAAGTTAAGTGCTTAAGTGGTCATTTTATTTTTCTCTTATTGTTGCATGTTCAAATCAATTATATCTCTAATTATATGCTATAATGTTATTTATATATTTAGCTCCTTAATTGACTGATTTTGATTTTTCCTATTTTTGCTTATGTCTTCAGACCCTAAAATATGAATAAATGAATAAATGAAATTATTGCTTCATTTTTATTAAAATCTCATTTGTACAGCAAAATGCACCAAACCAGTAAAACCTCTACAAAATATAGTACAATATTCATTGTCCAAAATACACTATAATTCATGGGCAGGCAGAGCATTTTTTTTTTCAGCCTCTCATTTCCACCTTCTCTCCGATCATGTTTTTACCATTTTTAAATATAAAAAATGAGAAACTAGCTCTATTATGTAACTGTGACAGCTCACTTTACCTTACCAAACTTTAATTTCTCCAAATAAGGCATGTAATGTTGGTGTGAAAATTTAATGGGGTGATGCACAATGCACATAAGAGCACCTGTTATAGTACCTGACAGATACTGAGTGGTGAAGACTACTTAACTGTCATTTTTATGACTATTAGCACTTAACATCATATTTTGATTTCCTCCTATTCTCCCAGTATCCCTGCTTTACAAAGCTGTTAGCCATAAAGAAATGATCAAAAGACAGGAAATGCCAGAGAGAATATGAAATAAAAACCCAGAAAATTCATCTTTGAAGAGTAACAGTGTATTTTATTTAAATCAGATCCACAAGAAATCTATCTAAAGGAATTTTCACTACCCACATGTCACATATTTGATAACTAATGGTTTGACAAATCTTTTGGCTCAAAAGATTTATCAACCTATATAGTGCAAGGAATGTGTTTACTAAGGACAGCATGCACCAAAAGCTGCTCTGTAGATGAACTTTAATTAGCTACTTCAGACATTAGGAAACTGATTATATATAATATATATATATATATATATTATATATACATAAAATATATATATAATATATATGACATATATGTATATCTTACACACATGTATTATATGTATCATACATATAATATATATAAACATATTTCAAAGGTGCTAAAGTATTTGTTTCATAACTATAGCATTCTAGTTAAAATTTATAGACAAAAGACTAAAATATCAAAGGGTAACCATATTTATATCTGCTTTTCTATATGTAGCGCAAATGGTCCCTTTTTTGTCTTATAATAAAAAATAATAAACCAGAGATCAGTTAAAGGTCAAATTAAACTTAAAAAATAAGACAAATTTATTCCTAAGATTTTCATTAGGTATACCCAGGATCTCTCATTTTTCACTCAAGTTGGCATAATCAATCATTCAACAAACACATATTGAGGTTCTGGGAGATGCCAGGTTCTGTGCTATTAGTTGAGGATTCTTATTTAAGTAAAATCGAGTTCTTGCTTTCAAGAAACATACGTGCTAGTAGATAAGACAGTTTAATAAATTTAAATTGTCATACTTGGCAACAAGTATTATTATAAATTTGATGATATACTACTTGTGAAGCCCAGAGGAGACAGAAAATCAAGAAAGGCTACCTGAAAGAAGTGGCATAAGTGGAATATTAAAGCATAAGCAGGAGATATTAGCTGCAGAAGGAGAAAAGAGGCAACCAGGGGGGAGGGACCACGGGTGCAAAGGTGTGAAGGCCAACAACAGAACTTGTTCAGTGAGCTACAAACAAACCACTAGGGTGCCAAAAGGAGTCATCAGAGGCTGTGGAAATGAGACAAGCCTGGAAAACATCTTAACTAAGATCTCAAAGGACCTTGGGTATCAAGACTTAAATTTTTTTCATGAAAGCTAGTGAGAGCCATAAAGAATAAATTGGAAAGGGATATAAACAGATTTGCATTGCAGCAGATTACTCTCACTGACTTATAGAGAATGGACCATATGTAGAGATATATCAAACTTTGTTACCCATAGTAAATGCTCTGACACAGCAGCCTAGTGCACTTGCATCCAGAAACAGAACTGAAGAACAGTTTCACAAAAGAACACAATGTGGCACTACATGTGAATCAGTGATACTTTCTATTTCTGTTTCGTTTTTTACAATTCTGGTCTTGGCCTACTAAATTGATTTCACAGCCCGCTAGTGGGTTGCGACCCATGGTTTGAAAACCCATTGATAAGAAGAAACAGACTGGAATCAAGAAGATCAGATAGGAGGTTATTGTAATAATTCAAGCAATAAGAGACCTGGACCTCGGCTAAGGCAACATAATGAAAAGGGTCTGGCAACTTTTGCCTCTTTATTAAAGCTCTATTTATTTCACTTGCTATAAGTGAGTTAAGTAAACTTGGCAGCATTAGTGCAATTCTGAGATAATTATCATCTGAGTGTCTGCCAGGTTTCACACTGTGCAAAGAGCTCTACACATATAATAACTCTAAACTTGACTGCAACACTGCACAGTAGTTATTGCTACGTCCATATTACAGATAGGAACACCAACAGCCTAGGGAAATTAAGTAGCTTTGCTAAGTTCACACAGATAGAAATTAGCAGGTAGGTGCACAGCCAATCTATTTAGCACTAGTTAATTCATATGAACTATTGTACAGTAGCCAATTGAATGAGTACATTGCAGTACCCGTTGATGATTATTTAGCTTATTTCCAGCTTCTTGCTATTATAAACAATGCTATCATAGACATTTTTGGGCCCATGTGGAAGAGTTCCTTTAGAGTAGAATTCCTGAATCATAGGAAAGATTGTATGTTTTATTCTTATTAAGGAGTATTCATCAGTTCTATTTTATTTATTATTTTTAAAACATAGATTTTATTGAAGAGTTAGTATTTGTCCAAGTGACTTATAAATAGCATTGTCAGGCTACTATATTTTAAATGCTATTTATATGTGCTAATTTTCTTTTAGCAATGCAATTTTATGTCATATGATTGAAAAGAAAGGCAAGATTATAAGATTGGTTAAAATATAACAGAAGAATTTTATATAGCAAGTGTAGCATAAAAAATGAAGGACATCTCCCACAGGTTATTTATTCATCCGAAACATTATATTATGAGTGCATAAGTGGATTTTTAAATTACGTTTATTGAAGTAACATTGGTTAATAATATTATATAAGTTTCAGGTGTATAGTTCTATAATACATCATCTGTATGTTGCATTCCGTGCTCACCACCAAAGTCTAGTCTCCTTCCTTCTCTATATATTTGACTAATTTTGCCTTCTTTATTCTCCCCCACCCCCTTTCCCTTCTGGTAACTACCATACTGTTGTCTGTGCTTATGAGTTTGCTTGTTTGTTTGTTTTGTTTATTTGTTGCTTTCTGCTTTATATCCCACATATGAGCGAAATTATATGGTCCTTGCAAATTTGACCCCAAAGGAAAGGAAAGTAAAAGCAAAAGTTAATGAATGGGATTACATCAAACTAAAAAGCTTTTCCATAGCAAAAGAAACCATCAAAAAAACCCAAAAAACAAAAAGGCAACCAACCAAATCAGAGAAGTTATTTCCAAACAATGCCTCTAATAAGGGGTTTATATTCAAAATATATAAAGACCTCAACAACACCTCAACAACAACAACAACAACACAACAAAACAAATGATCCAATTAAAAAATGGCAGAGGACCTGAACATACACTTTTCCTAGGAAAACATAACAGATGGCCAACAGATGTATAAAGATATAAAGATATAAGGGAAATGTATATCAAAACTATAATGAGATACAACTTCATATCTGTTAGAATGGCTATTATCAATATGACAAGAAATAAAAAGTGTTGGAGAGGTTGTAGAGAAAAAGGAATCCTCAGAGACTACTGGTGGGAATGTAAATTGGTACAGCCAGTATAGAAAACAGTATGGAGGTTCCTCAAAGCTACTACATGACCCAAGAATCCCTCTTCTGGGTATCTACTCCAAAAGTATGAAAACACTTATCAGTAAAGATACATGTACACCTACATTCATTGCATCATTATTCACAATAGTCAAGACATAGAAACGACCTAAGTGCATTTTGAAGGATAAGTGGATAAAGAAGATATGGTATACACATGTACACACACACACACACACACACAATGGAATACTACTCAACCATAAAAAATGATAAAATATTGCCATTTGCAACAAAATGGATGGATCTCAAGAGTATTATGCTAAGGGAAATGTCATAAAATTCACCTGTAACTTTCTTAATTCTTAGCTCATTTTTAAATGTTAGGTTATCAGGTTATACTTTTTTTTAAAGGTTATACGTTTTACTTATTTTGTGGGAATGTCTTTTTGGCTTCAATTTTCTGTAGGGATATTATTATGCTCTTTGTTCTATTTTTTTCCCTTACAAATACTTAACGTGTAAACAAATTTAGTTTTTCTTAATTTATAGGAGAGATGAATGGGTCATAATAGCTTTCCAGCATCACTTATCTAGAAATCTGTCTTGTAGTTTTAATGAAGTGTTAAAAGATATAGTTTCTTACTTTTTGACAATTTCTTGGCTCTGTTCTCCTCTGTCACTTTTATATAAACTCCTCTTTTTGCTCCTATTGTCACTGTTCTGCCTAATTTTATTATAATCCTGTCAATTTCTCGTAGGTTTGTGTTTAGTTTTGAAAGTTGATGGTGCTGCTCGGCCTCGTTCAGAACTTATCATCTCCCTTGTGCTCATTCTCAAATTCATGTATGTGGAAACATTTTCTAGTTTAAGCTGCTATTCCCATATTGGACTATAATAATTTCCAGTAAGTATCTGTTGATTAGTTTGAAATATTCTGCTGCTTTCTACTTGCCCACTCATAGATAATACAATGTCAGGATTTGTTATTCTCTAATCTATGGTCTTGGAAATACCATGTTTCCTTGTTTTATTGCAGACAGTGTCCTTTTAGTCCACTAAAGTGACGGCCCAGTTGCTTGTTTGCATTTGTAGAGAGATTCTGGAAGATTAAAAAATGTATACCACTTCCGTTATTTTCTGAAAATCCTCATCCAACTTTTTAAAGTGATCTTTAAAAGGCTTGTCCATAATAACAACCAAGACTTGCAAGTGTGAGGTTTTATACTCCCTCTTCTTCAGAAAATAATCTTTCAGGCTATGTATGGAAGTAAGCTCCAAGGGTACAACTCCTATTTCTAAATATGTTTTTTAATCGTTATTCCCAACTATTTTATTAGACTAAAATCTTCCCAAGGCTACCATGTCATCACTTTATATATTTAACATTCTCGTTTTAATTTTTATTTTGTTTTGTTTTTGGCTCCTACAATTTTTTCTGCCAGATACTTTTTAAAAAATTTAAATATACATTTTATTCTGAATTTTTCTTTTTTAATGAGGAGGGACCCTCAGAAGCTCAATCTCTCTTGTTGCTGGAATCAGAAGATGAATTTTATTTAGAATGTACTTAAAATAAAATGTTCTACCAAATTAGCATTTAGATTGTTTTTCGATTTATGGCTATGACTTACATTGTTTTAGTAACATTTTTGAGTACCGTTGTGAATATTTCCACAGGATATCTCTTTCATTCTTCAATGTGGAATGCTCTATGTGTATTTTAAATTTTAGTAAAAATTTCTAAATTGCTCTTCAAAGACGTTGTAAGAAAAATCTATATTCCTCACCTTGCACTGCTATGCTACTCTTTTCTGAGAGTCGAAAAGCCAAATGTGGTTATAACGTTCCCTGTGATAGGATGGAAGTGAGCTGAAGGTCAACCCATGAAAAGGTTCGCGATTTTCAAGAACAATTTTTGAGGGTCTCTCCAGTTCATGACTAGACAACTGGTTACCTCCAAAATCCTAATCACAAGCCAAAGCTACAATAATTTTAACTTAAGAAATTGTTATGTTAATATCAGTACATGTACTAGGCCAGATAATAATCTCCTCCGTTTAACTGTAACTTTCCAACGTTCCCTGTTCAGTGTGCAGGTTTTCTCCACTACCTCATGCTATGAACTCTCTTCTTGTCTTCTAGTTAGCAAATAAGTCACACTTGCTTTAAGAGAAAATAATATATTTGAATAACGATATATTCAAAACATAAAACCAGAAAGGAGAAACAGGTTATAAAAGAAGTTAATAGCCGCAAATAAAGTAAAAACAAGTTTAAAAGAGGAAAAAGTGAGAAAAAAATTGACAATAGATCTTTAAGGTAATGAGAATAAAAGGAAATTTAAAATTAGAGAAGCAGGTAAACTAAAATAAAAAATTTAAATATTACACAGCCTGTATCATAGCAAACATATATTAAAATATTGCTTATTTTCTGAGCAATAAAACAGAAGACAGCCTTAATACATAAGTATAATAAAACAAAGAAAGCAAGAGCAGAAAAAATGTTGACACCTCACTGAAGGTAGCATTCCTGTAGCAGAGTACCTTACAGCAAAACATGGAGAAAGAGCCCTTAAGAGCTCTAATTCTTACCATCCTACTGATACTGACTATGCTTTAAAACAGCCATCAAAGAAAATTATGTTTTTTTTTAGAAAAAGAGGAACCCACCATTACTGGCTTCAGCTAAAAGTAAAAAAAGTGGTAGAAGTCAATTGAGATTACGGTACTCATTTTCATCCTGTAACCACAGGACCAGCTCAGAATTGTCCTACCCTGTTTAACAAGATAGTGAGTTTTTCAGAAACAACAGACCAAAACTGGAAGTCATGCAGCTGAGGAGTACACAGAAGAGAGAACTTCTATTTCCAGCTGCAACCAGAACCAACAAATGCCTCACCCCCACCTACACACACACACAAGCCAAAAGACTAGGACATAACCAGAACCTGAACTTTCAACCTTTTCACGGAGGGTCCAGTTGTCCAAGAAGATCCTGTGTTGATTCCCTTTAACATAAATGACCACACTCCAAGATCCTCCAATTCAATCTTGCCCCATTAGTTCTTCCACATCCTGTTCCTGCTATACCCTCAAACACCTGCCCCGAACCCTGGATGGAGGAATTAGGGCTATTGAGCATTAGCTTCCCATTCCCCTGGGTGGTGCCATTCATAATAAAATAGCCAATATTTCTCCACTGCAATTCTTAGTGTTTATTGTTTGCTTCCACCAGCATCAGGTGGCAGGCGGACAAACTCTTTCTGTTCTGTAACAATCCTTTACTACTATTTTTTTCAAATATAGTGACTTTAAATTTCAATCTACACTCAGGTAAGTGAGATAGTATAACTTTATAGTCTATAACTCAACTGAATTTTTGCTTTGAACTCCTATTATGTGAGATAACAGAAACAAATTCATCAGTATACTGTGCCCTCTCCCCCTCACAACTTTAGCACTGAATCTAAGTTCTAGGAGGTGACCAAATCTGAAGACATGAGATAATATGTAACATTCTTCTGATTCTTGAAGCCTTCTGTATGCATAGGTATATATTGAACTATTCATTATCATATTGGACACTTGGTTTGCTCCCTATAGTACTTTAGACAGCCCTCTTTGCTCTCTGCTTTGTGTTTTTAGGACTGGGTCTTCTTCACCACTTCTGAAGAATCTCTACTCCAGGAAATGAGGGCTGTTCTGGTGAATCTGTGCAGAAGTGGCAGTCCAGGATCTTATTGGAATGTGGCCATAATGGATTTCAAGCTCTCCTCTAGTGTCTCCCAAGTCCATCTGGTGTTTTATTGCCTTCAAGGGGCTGTTCAAGAAGCAGGGTCCAGGACCCTTCTGTCCAGGATGCATAGCTTTCTCCTTAACCCAAAGATATCTTTTCTCTTTTCCAAAGAAAGCTCCACTCTTCTCAAATCCATGACACTTGTTTTCCTTAAATCTTGAGTACGTGAAACTTTGAATCCAAAAAGCACATAGGAAACAATAAGCTTTGGCCAACTACCAATTAAAAGAAAGGCGAGGAAATGGGAAATATTTGGAGAAAAAGTATTGGATAATAATTTCACAAATATGTTCTTATCATGTGGTCCTTTTCCTTCCTCCTTATGTCTTACTCATCTCAAAAAATTTTGAACTGAATTTAAAAGGTTGCTTTATATTTTGATTGCTTATTTTTAAGATTTTTAGAAACACATTTTCCCCTTTTAATTTATGATATTTTTATATATCAATATTACATATTAATGACACATTAATAAGGTCAGGTTAACACAACACTTTATTATTAACCACCTGGCAAAATAAATATTTCCCCTACCCTCTGTGAGCTTCTGTGCTAAAATATGAGGGTTGGCTTTCTAGGCTTAATTTTAAAAGAAAACATGTCTACAATTTTGATGAAAATTCAGTTTTCTTTGTCTCCCTTTGGTATTAAAATAATCGTAAGTTTTAGAACTTTTTTAAATCTTAAACTGAGACCAGTTTTAGAAAACAATGGTGAAAGGAAGGGGAGGGTAATCTTATTCATTAGTATCAAGTATACAGATGTGGGATCAGAGTTTGTGTTTATAAGACAATTTCCAACAATATTATATTGCCTAGTCTATGTCCCTCTTTTTTCTCTCACACCTTATGATGGAAAAGAACTAGGTGTTACTCACTGACAGCCAATTAAGTCTTTTGTGTAAAAACTCCTCAGAAGAGCTGGACCAGGGGGCTTGAACTATACCTTCTGAGTAGTTTCAGAGGATTATGGCAGCAATACTTAAACACTAAACGTACATAATTTGAAACCTTCTCATTATCATTCTTGACATATTTTTTTCACATTAACAATCCAGAGCTCCAGTTCATGTAAATTTTCCTGATGATTCTAATTTAAACATTAGAAAGTCATTATAACTAAATATGATCTACTGTATCCACATTTGTTCAAGGAGAACTATACGTATACCACCCTAGTAGGAGGATCTATATTAGTGAAATAAAAAGTAGGCATTTGGATTTTTTTACATCATCTTATTTATAAAAATCACTTCCAATTTCCCCAATTAAAGGTCACATAGGATATGACTGCTAATTGCTCCACTAAAATGACTTTATTAAATTTTCCCATCTACTACTTCAACACAAAATCTCTACATTAAAGAAAGATTCTATTTATACAATCTCATTGACAGTAGCATAAAGAGTATGCCCATAATGGTTTCCTAGAGAACATAATCAAAATAACTAAACAAGGTAAATAATCATAAATACTGAAAAAGCCTCAGAAACAGGAAAAAAAGAAAAGATACAAAAATAATAAAAATAAGGCTTCTGAAAATCTACAGTGCAAGATTTTTACTCTATGCTTCCCTAAGTAGTTTAAAATATATCCATTCCAATCAGAAATAGCAAATTATGTAAACCTGTACTCTTAACACAGAACGCTAACTGAGGCCATGAGAAAGTATGAGCAAATGGAGAGACCCTTGGGAGAGCTGATGTAAATAAAAACTCATGAGGCAGACAGGATCCTTTCACACAAGGGGAAAATCCAAGCTTTTTCCTGAAACAGTGTTCTTTTTGTGCACATAGCTATTTTAATAAAGAGTGCAATACAAATGTGCAATAATGAGTTGAATCCACCAGGATACTCAACCTTCCAAAACAGTATCTAGTTCTACTGTTAATAACTTAGTATGATTGATCATTTTAAAGAAAAGATTTTCCTTTCAGAGGGCCATTTTTCACCAACCACATTAATTTCTGAATTGACAGCTCAAGCTCACTTCAAAACTAGCAGGCCAGAGATTTTAGGCACTTTCTCATGGGCATCATGAATCACGGCAGTGATCCTCATGAACTAAGTAAATAACCTGGTGCGTATTTTTTCTACATTTTACCCTGGTTATTGAGACTACTGAAGACTTGCCTTATGAAAAATAAAATATTCTAGAAAGTTACTGCTAACAAAAAAGACTATGGTTGGTATGGGAATATACAAATAAGTGGAATAAAAGAAAGTGAAGATAAATAAAACCTAATATAAATTGGACTTTAATACAGGACTAAGATGATATTTCAATCAGTGGGAGAAGGTGGTATATTTCATAAATGGAGCTAGAACAACTGGTTATCCATGTGGAAAAAAATTAAGTTGGACCCTTAATTTACATCAAATGCATAAATAAATTCCAGATGGATTAAAGAATTGTGTAAAAATTAAAACAATTATTTTTCAAAATTCTATACGAACAATCCTAGATGCAAGGGAGACTGTTCTACCAATTTTGGGAACCCAGACATACAAAAAAGAAAGTACAGATGTACTTTAATTGTTAAAATTAAAAATTTTGTTTGAAAAAGAGACCACATTGATACAAAAATTTACAACACATATGACAAGTAAATGATTAATTTTAGCATAAAAATAGGTCTTATAAATTAACAAAAAGGCAAACAACCTAAAAGATGCCTTTTTAGTGAGAAAAAATAATACTGTATATGAATGATTACTTGTATTTTTCTTTTTCAAAATAACATTGTTATTGACGTAATTCGCCCTTTTGAAGTGTACAAATCAGCATGCCATTTATTTTTACATCTATCTCAAACTTTTCATGGAAAACTATCAAAGGAAGACTGGAGCACAGAAAGACTAGAGCACAAGACTGTCTCCCCAAGCAGGGGACAGAAACACAGAAGCACCAGGAGCTTATCCTTGAAGCACAGGCACAATTTAAAGATACAACACTAAACGTCTGTGGACACTGGTACCATGTAGAAACATTCTGATGAAAAGGGTCAAAGGACAAATAGTCAAAGCATATTTCACCTAGAGCTTCTTGCTGCTTCACTTGAATGAAACTCCTTTTTTTCTTTATTGTACCCTCATTATAGGAGCAAACAATATTAGAAGACCCTGGCTAAGAATTTGATTGACACCTTGTTCTAGAAAGATATTTTTTTACCTCCTGGCATCCTCTTCTTTTTATATGCAGCTCTACCCATGATGGACATATGCATTTAAAGGCAAGAACAGATGACAGCGACACATAGCACAGTTCCAGGAGCACCAATTTCATCCTCCTGGAGGTGTGCAGTGTGGCCATCTGGGCCATGTGAGGTTTAAACATTGAAAACACTTTAGCAAATATTAAACTGAGGATTTCTACTTTCTCCTTTAATGTATATTTCATAGCAGTGTCTCATCTGAGGGTCAAATTAAGAGAAACACTACCCCATGGCAAAAGAGAGAGATTTCACTTCTTAGGGATATTTAAGGCTTTACGAACCAGGGTTGGTGAAAAGAGAAGCTTTGCTAAATTCTTTTGCACTCCCTTAAAACATCCAAAACAATTCTGGAGGGCTGTCTAACCACTCCTGTAGTATAGAGCCGACATCCACAGGACTCTTGTTTAAGCTTAACTAGATTCAAGAGGAAGGAAGAAAGGAAGAAAGGAAAATCCTAGTCTTTCATTTCTTTCCTGAGGAAAATAAAGGGAAAGCTAGGTGTGAAAGAGCAGCAATTGGACACGTGTTTCCTGACTATACCACTTTCCGGGGTTTGAATCCAAGGATGGAAAGTATGAAAGAGAACACAGAAATCAAGGTGCTGCGAGACTCCTGCCTGAGCCAGACCTCAACAAGAGAGGGCATCATGGTCAGGTAACAGAGGAGACCTGAGCTTTACACCACAGCTGATCTCAATCTCCAGGTGGCCCACATGCTGAGTTGGGAAAAAGCGGTCCTGCCAGGGACCTCGCCAAGGCAAAAGCAGGGGGAGGTTAATGCAGGAGGGTGATGCTGTGCAGCCAGTGAGAGCTATGGGGAGTCAAATCATCAAGGAGAAGGTGGCTGAGGTTTCGTGGGGCCATTCTAAAGCAAAAAAGCCACACGCTTACCAGCTGCAGACATGGAGTCAGTAAGACCAATACCAGAGAAGGGACTAGGGGACAGTGCACAAAAGACAGCAGCTATTAGCCACTTCACACCAAGGCGAGCTAGAGGCAAGGGTTCCATTTGCTCTCATGGTTTCCAAGACTCACACAACCAGAGACCACTGAAAGGAGAGAAATGGGAAGGAAGAGATTTGTTCTGCCTGAAAAGAGTGATGGAATGACTGGGTAAAAGTAAACCATTAAACTGCACTGGGCAGTCAGTTAATTTCTGTTTCCTGTTTAATAGCCAGTGATGTCATAGGGTCATGCCAGCTAAATCACAAATAAAAGTAGTTAATTTTCCCTGCAAAACCAAGTGGTGATGCAAATTAAACGTTTTCCTCCGGCACACTCTTTGATCCATATCATCTTCTCCCGTGTGGCTCGCAGACGATTCCCATGGGCCTCAGGAAAACTTCTGCCTGGGAAGCTGTTTGCTGGCCTGTTTCTGGATTGCCAGGGATTTGTCAGAGACACAGCTTCGGGGCTCATATAAATCCCCAAATGGGTTTAAAAGCCCAAAAATATAATGCTAACTATTGCCAAAATGCATCTTCTTAGCCCACTCCCCAGAGAAATTCAGGTACAGAAAAACATACTTCTAAAAAATTATATTATCAACAAGTAATGAGCTGCAGAGCTTAAAAGAGCATGTGGATAAAATTTCTCTCATCTCTAAGCTTGCTTTTTCCAGCCTAGTTTCACTCCTCCTTGGTTAGGCATTTGGTCTTGGCTAAACCAATGTGTTCTGATGTTTTTCTCCCTTTTCTTTTCAAACCACAGTAACTCATGGAGGAGCCAAATCCCTTAACTAAAGAATAATTTATGACAGAACAACTAGTTTTAAACAAAATTATTTTGGGGAAGGGGGAAGAAAAGCCAAGAGGTCAGTAGTTGATTCCTGAGTACGGTATGCTGGCAGTCTCCTCTCCAGGGCTGGCCTGCTGGGATTATCACATTACGCCTAGGGCCTGTGCCAAGGCCAGAAACAATGACGCCCGGGTTCTGTTCATCCCTTCCATGGTCTCGGCAGAGCCCACAGAGCCGTGTCGCTCTCTGCCCTAAGGACACTGGCCCTATGGAGCGACTTGTTTTTCCCCAGTGGAAGAGTTATTGAAATGTAAGAAATTGGGTTGCCTCAGTGAAGAGGAGCAACTGTTACTTGGTTAAGTGATCCTTAAGCACATTCTGTGGTTCAATTGAAGGCAATACAGTCCACCAATCAAAGCTCTAAATGGTGCTCAACAGGACAAGGCCCAATAAGCACAATACAAAAGGATGACTCATTATAGACTTCTTATACACATGCTTGACTTCTCTCCACTCTCAAATCACAACGCAGAAGCTGCAGATCAAGACACTGAATTCCACTCCTAGCTTACCTTGTCAGTTAGTCAGGTTTGAGGCCAAGGTGTCTAACCCAGATGCTAGTAACTCAGAGCTGGCATGCAACCTTGAACAGCGGCACAAAAACTAAGCCAACTGGGAAGGGCTTGTGGGGTGGGATCTCCAGATCTACGTGGTGGGAGTTACTGGAGGCAAAGATTGAAGCAGACTGGTGAAAATACTATTTTTCCTTTCTATTATAGGGAAAACTTCAGATTCTCTGTAGAAAATGAACCAATTAAGTAAATGTCCTCTGGGAGACTGGCAGCGAGCGCAGGGATGAACAGTGGGTTGACCCTTGCTTGAGCAAGATTGGTTGGTTTGGACATCTTCAGGTGGGGAGAACTGCTGCTGTAGTGGAACCCAAGTCCCAGTGAGGCCCTTACTCCTCCTGTCTTTCCAGGGTCGCTGACAGCTGTTTACATCAGTATGCTCAGTGCCACGGGCTGGTGCTGTCTCCCGAGCACTGTGCTCCACTGCCTTCAGAATCCTCTGTGCCTACAGTAAGCCCGGGAACCATGAGCTAAGGGAGCCGCTGCCATCTACAAATGGGCCTCCTTGGGGACTGACTGGGCTGGCAAAGAGTGAACAGGCTCATGCAAATTTCTGTGGTGTGGTAAAATGTGGTTTACTTGGCAAGGCTGCCCTGTACAATATATGAATCAAATCCATAGGTGTCACTCCTGTCGACTCAACACATTTTTCCAGCAGAATTTCCCAAATGGTTTATTAACAGTACATATTTTGCATTTCAAGAGCCAGCATTCTCTTGGAAGACTGTGAGGTATACCAATAGCCATATAAAATCTCCCATGTCACCTATGCTATTTTTTTATGGCTGTAACTCTATAATATCTAATAGCTTTTCTTCCAGATAAAGACAGTTAATTTAATCTACTCATTTTCCATGTACTATCGTTTCAGTTTCAATGAGGAAAATAAGAGCAAAAGTCGAAAATGGATTATTTTTGTTTGAAAAGAATTAATATAGCTAAGCAAGCATGCCCTTCTACACTGGCAATGACAGGTCCCTGCCCGGCTCCAACAGCAGATACCATTGCAAATGTTATAGCACTTTGCTGATGAACATGCCCGACTGAATTTCTACCTAGTAATTTTCTAAATTGTACATTTTAAACTTGACAAGACTTGTTTGGTTACTGAATTATATCCTCTTCTGGATTTCTTCCTTCTGAAAGTGTTTTTTTTTTTTGTTTGTTTTTTCCTTAAAGGGACATTATCCTGCTTTGCAAAACTTTCTTAATAGTCTCAACGCACTTCTGAGGCCCCTCTAGTCCCACTCGTTAATTTTCACATCTGCATGGTGGGTGTTGAGGGCTAATTTCACAGTTAGAAGTTGCCTAAATAGTAATTTACTAGAGAAGGAAAGGGAAGACAGTGTCAGAGCAGGTCTGATCCAGGCTCTTCCCTCTGGTCTGGCATTCCAGCTTCCTCAATTTTTCTTAAAGGGGCCAGATCAGATATAAACCCAAGGCCCACAGACCCACCTCCCTGAGACTCGACTGCTTACGCGCAGCAGAGAAGGAGGACCTCACAGTACAGGGCTTGTGTCTTCAACTCCTTGTCAGTCTACACGGAAACCATTTTCTGGGGTCAGAAAGAAAAATAGATCTTTTTTAATGTAGAATGATAGATACAACATTTACCAGGACATATGGCATTTTTATTGTCATGTCCTGGATACCCACAGATCCTAAAGTGCATTCCATAGAGATTTGGGCTGCTATTAAGAGATCACACCTTTGGAAGAAAAAGGCCTTCCTCTTTTTATAAAAGTCTGCGAGAGGAACAATGTGAAGATTGATTAAAGGCAACAGAAGCCAAATTTATCTATTAATGCTGATTTTAATATTGAGTGTCCGATTTCCTACCTATTTCTTATTGTGGGAAATTCTTATGCCATAAAGAAAGCAATCACTGAATTCCCTTTGCTCCTATGTACTCTATTTTTGCTGAAAATCAGTAAGTTACAAGCTTTCAGGACGTTGCAGTCACATTACTCTCCGGGTATTTTTAACCTGGTGTTGACTTAGTTGGGAAAAAGAAATTAGTAATGGTATCTGTAACTCTGTCAACAGTATAAATTAGATGTTTTATATCATGTTATAGCTGTACATATGGAGGAATTATTTATGTTCGTCACTGTGTTGAAATCCCATAATTTTTGTAAAACCTCACTGGCAGATATTGTTTTTAGTGTACATACGTATAAAGAAGCAAATTTACTACTATGTTACAAATTTTAAAAATATTTTGATAACTACATGTCAAAATAATCCTATGTACTTTATGCATTTAAAATATTTTTCTGAAAAAAAAATAAATATTATTCTGAGAAAAAATCCAGATGCATTGCCAAACTGCTGAAGAAGACTGTGGTATGCATGCACGCACACATGCAAACACACACACACACACACACACACACACACACTAAAATTCACATACCAGACCTACATGATTAGTGGAGTGGCCCAGTGGTGATATATGGAGAGGATTTAAAGAAACTAGAGAAAAGAATGTCATCTTTAGTTATCAAAGACAGCCGTGTGTAGGGATGGGGAAATACAGGAATAAGTATAACATATTTGCTTTTCTCAACTTTAACACTTTTGGATGATATTTACATACTTTGGGGAGGGGGAATAGTGAGCTGCTGCATAGTTCAGTCTCCATAAGAAAATTCTCATTCCTTTTAAGTCCACTATTGCTGAATATTCTATAGGCAAAATTTATGCAGCTAATATCATTGTAAGGATAGTTTTAAAACCCTACAAAGTGCTTCTCTATTTTGAGGCCAATGTAGTAAGAATAACCTGAAATGAACAATTCTTCTTCTTCCATTGAAATATTATTATTTTTTAATATCACCTAAAGCCTTATATTGAGGCTACCTCATTCTTGGATAAGCTGCTTCTAATCTTGTCACGTAGTTTTGCAGCTTTCTGTGACCAGTGATCATAGTTTCAACGTCATTTCAAATATAAAACCTTTTCATAAAGTTTGTTTCAAAATCCTTCTGAGTGGAGAACTCACCTATTTAATCACTCCCACAGAAGACAGCGAGTAGGCCTCATGGTCTGGAATGGAGTACTTAGCATTCCCAGCAAGTGGCTAAAGAGAATGCAGTTAATTGAAATAATCAGTACTGCTTATACACTGAAAGCATTTTGCTATATTTCCTGACCTAATAGAGGCCCTTTTTCTGATTTAAAAAAAAAAGTGGGTATTTAAAAATGTAATGTTATAGAAAAATGAAAAGGTACAGGTTACGTAGTAGTCCTCGTTAGAAGGTATTGTTGGAAATTGGGAGCTGGGTCTTCCAGAAACTTGAGGCCCAAGGAGTAAATACTTGAGAAATTTATAGCAGTAACTTTCTCCACCTTATTATATCCTTTGCTTTTCTTTCCTACCTCCCTACTCCTTCCCTTCTCTTATCTCTATTTTCTCCTCTAAATTTCCAAACTCTTTTTCTCTTTCTCTTCTGTTCTCTATTTTTTATTCTCTCTTCTCCCTTTCCTTCTTCTTTTTTTTTTTTTTAGCTATTTTCCATTCTCTTCTTTTGTTCTTTTCCTCTTTAATTTCTGTTTTTCCTTCCCCTTCCTGAAGTTCTATGAGGAAATCTCACCTTTGTAATGGGAGTAGTTACAGAATCCCTCAAGTGGTAATACTGCATGATATATTATTTCTCATTCTTTTACTTTCAAACTAATTAGGCCTTGATATTTGGTGTATCTCTTGTTAATAGTACATATTTTGGTCAGGAATGTGTGAGCATAAGTGTGTTTTAATCCATTCTGATAATATCTTTTAATTGGAATATTTAGACCACCTATATAAAATCTAATTATCAATAAAGTTTGGATCAGCTCTATCATTTTGCTATTTGTTTTCTAATTGTCTAATTTGTTCTTTGATATTTAAAATCCTTTTCTTTTCTCTTTCAAATTAGAGCAAATTTTTATTAATCGTATTTCTTTGGCTTTTTAGCAAAATCTTTTTGTATTATTTTCAAGGGTTACACTGGCAGTTAAAATATGCATCCACGATGTATTAAAGTTTACCTTGGATATCACAAATGTTTTCATGAACCCTTCTTCCTTTTGCTATTGTTGTCATACACTTTACTTCTACATATGTTGCAAACCCCACAGTGCATTGTCATTTTGTTGTATAACTGCTTTTTAAACCAACTTTTACGTTTAGCCACATGTCTGTCTTTTCTGGTGCTCTTCCTTTCTTGTTAACATAGTTTTGAAATACACAAAGCAAAACCTGATAGAATTGCAAGGGTAAATAGGCAAATCCACAATTATAGTTAGCTATTTTAATACCTCCTTTCTCAGTATATAACAGAACAAGTAGACAGAAAATCAGTAAGAGTATAGAAGACCTAAACAACACTATCAACCTAATAAGCACTTATGGAACACGCCATTCAAAGGCAGCAAATACATAGTTTTTTCAAGTGCACACAACACATTCAATGATATACATATTATTTTATGCCACAAAACAACTTAAAATTAATTTTAAAAATTTTAGGTGCATATATGAAATCAATAACAAAGAGCTAGCTAAAACACCGAAAATGTATCAATTAGATAACACGTTCCTAAGTAATCCATGGGTCAAATAGAAATCAAAAGGGAAACTGGAAAGTATTTTGAACTGAAAAGTAAGCTAAAGAGAGCAAATAATACAGCACAGAGCAGAAATCAATGAAATAAAAGAGACATACATTAGAGAATATCACTTAACTCCCAAACTGTTTTTTTTTTTTTTAAATCAGTTAAAACTGCCAAACCTGTAGGCAGCTAATCAAGAAAAAAAAAAAGGAATCAGGAATGAGGAAGATAACATTATTATAGATTCTACAGGTATTTAATAATAAGTTACTTATGAAAAACTTTGTATCAACAAATCTGATAACTATATAAAATGATCAAATTTCCTGAAAGACACTAAATACCGAGGCTACTAAAAAAAAACAAAAACAAAAAACGATAGAGAACATTAATAGCTATCTATCAACTAAAGAAATTGAACTCTTAGGTAAGAAACTTCCTACTAAGAAAATTCTGGTTTCATATGGTTGGTTTCATTGTTGAATTCCACCAAACACTTAAGAAATAAATGACATCAATTCTTCATAAACTCTTCTAGAAAATTGAAAAGTAGGAAATAATTCCAAACTCATTCTATGAAGTCAGCATTACTTTGATTTCAAAACAAGTTGGCATTACAAGAAAACTGCAGAACAATATCTCTAATGAACATAGCTGAGAAAGTTCTTAACAAAATTTGAGCTAATTTAATATAACCATATATAGAAAGGATAATACATAATGACCAAGAAGAGTTGATTCCAGGAATGCAAAGTTAGTTAATATTTTTTTAAAAGGGTTAAATTTTCAGTTATAAAATAAATAAGTCATGGTGATACAATGTACAGCATGGTGACTATATTTAATAATACTGCATTGCATAATTGAAAACTGCTAAGAGAGTAGATTTGAAAAGTCCTCATCGCAAGGAAAAAAATTTAGAACTAGTAGGTGAGGGATGTTAACTAGACTTATTATGGTGATTATTTCATTATATATAAATATCAAATTATTATGTTGTATACCTGAAACTAATAAAATGTTATATATCAATTATACCTCAATAGAATTTTTTTAATCAAGAAAACAAATTTATTTTGATAGACAATCAGAGTCTGGTTACTGGGAGTGAGGAGCGGAAGCGTAAACACTGATTCTGGGAGAGGCTGGTAAGGGGTACCTCTTGATGTAGGCAATAATTACAAAAATGCATGAATAAAAGAAAAGTAAATGGGTATTATTCACAGAAAAACAATAACAAAAATCTTCCAGTGCTTTTCAGAGGCCATAAGTAAAATAATAATAATAACAACAACAACAACACTTTAGTATTTGATGTCATGAAAAGTTTAAACTTCTATATAGAAAAAATTATCTCAATAATTAAAAAAGCAAACTATACACTCATTTTCAAAAATTGCAATATATCAATAAGACAGAATGATTTGCCTACAAATAAATATAAAAATAAACATAATAGTAGAGAAATAGATATCAGCTATGGCCAGAAAATTAAGAGAATTAAAAAAATACAAATGGTCAAATGACATATGAAAATTATGTAATTAAAAAATGCACTATAGTGACAGAGACATCTAACTATGGGTGATGAACATACCATGCAAAATATATATGACTTACTGTTGAATGGTACATTTGAAACAATAGATTTCATTAACCAATAAAAATTAATGAATTAATTTTTTAAATGCACTATAAAACATAATAAGGTAGCATTTTTATCTTATCAAAATATTAAAGATATTTAAAAGATAATAGTATATTTAAAAGTGAGGGAATGAAGTACTCAAACATATTTTTTGTGAGTATAAATTGGTAGAAAAATTCTGGATAGTCATTTGCAAAAGCTTTATTTAATATATAAATCCTTTCTGTAAGAATTTATCCAAGAAAAACAAATATATGCAAATACTTACTAAAGCAACTTATTGAGTGAACAAGGTAGCAAAGCAATAATATGAAGAAAATTTTATTTTCAGAAAAATGTATTTATATGCATATAAAAATATCTGAAGAGCTCAAACAACGTTAATAAAGACATCTTGAGAGGGGATAATATGAGTAAGTTATAATTTTCTTTGATTTTTTCTATTTATGTGTTTAATTTTAAAAATCATTTGATTTATTTAAAATTCTATAATATGACCCTTAACTATATTTTTGAAAAGTATCTTTTAAATTAGCATATGTATAGAAAACAACTATGAAGAAAATTATCACATTAACTGCAATATTTACTATAATTATAACCTTTGGGACATTAATTTTTTTAATTGTTTTTTTCCAACAATAAACATTTATTAAAATAAAAATTACAATTAATTTTTTTAATGAGAAATTTAGTGAGGTAGTAATCGAAAGTGTGTGTTGATAAACATGCATTCAGTTAGGCAAGGCAAGAGAGTCCACCATGGAAAATGGTCACCAAAATTGTTCAACTATTAAATAGTTAAATAAGAAAAAAAAGAA
Organism: Eonycteris spelaea; assembly: GCA_003508835.1. Classification (NCBI taxonomy): domain Eukaryota; kingdom Metazoa; phylum Chordata; class Mammalia; order Chiroptera; family Pteropodidae; genus Eonycteris; species Eonycteris spelaea. The sequence continues at coordinate 13,896,777 of PUFA01000011.1, read as the reverse complement.
ACTAAAGTAAGGACAAAAATTAAGAAGAGACCAAGGAAAATCTATCACTAGAAGGGCAGCAATGATTCCAGTGCCAATTTAGAGACTTGCTGCTAAACAGACCATTTCTTTGAATAATCCAATTAAGTCCAGTTAGTTAAAAATATTTAAAGACTAAAAGAAAATCTTCAGGGTGGCAGATCTGTTTCTATCTCAGGATTAAGCAGAGACCGTTTGAGAAGACACTGATGCTTTCTTAAGACTCAGATGTTCAAGCCATCTAGGCCAGACCTAGTTTGGTCTTCATGACTCCTGGAGTAATTTAACTTTGTCCACTGTATCTTTTATTACTGATATATTCAAGATGGAATTCTGGCTATTGTATAACCAAACTGGCAAAGCTAACCAAGTTCTCTAGTTATGCATTGGTGAGAAACGCCTGCAATAACTTTCTCATGACACATTCTCAGTTTTAGAGCACATTTAGAACTCGATGACATTCAGATTGAAAGAACCAATTTGTTGCTTCTCTAACTATACACCAATATGTGATGAAATGTGGCTATGAGAAATGGCTTCTCTAACCCCTAAATTAATGAAAACTATTTTGTCATGTGGTGTCTTGAAAGCTGTTTTAAATTTAAAGTATATTTCACTGAGCGGTGATTAGGAAAAGCTCTGCACACACAACAGGATTTCATCTTGTTTTCTAGGTCAGTAGTTTTCAAGTATTAACTGCACAATCTCTGAAGTATCAGCACTGTTAGAAATGCAAATTCTTGGGCTCAACTCTACTACTGAATCAGAAACTTGGGTTGGGGCACAGCAATCAGCTATTTATCAAGCAACCTAGATGATTTCAAATAGAGAGTTTAAGAGTGAATACTCTAGATGGTCTTTCTTGGAGATTCTTAAAGATCTACTTAGAAAAGAAGATATGATGGCTAACATGTACTGAAAAAAATTTATTCCATGATGAATTTGTGTAAATTTGACAGCCCTATTATTTATCTCTGAAAGGTGAAAATTCTGACATTTATCAGAATTCTTATAATGAATAGACAATGGAGTGACATTTCAGAAGCAAATCCATATGTCAATGTGTTCCTCTTTAACGTGGAACATGGTGAAGAGAGCAAAATCCTATTAAAAGAAACTTGGTCTTATCTTCCATTACATGTTGTTATATAATACCTCTGTTCCCCATGTATGTTCATTAAGTTGGACTTACACTAACACCAAAGCCCCGAAGTCCACCAACACTAATATAAAAAGAAGGTTCTCCTATCATCGACATACACCTTAAAAATAGAATTTAAGATTTTACCTTCTAGTAACTCAGAAATATGTTAGAGGATAAAGGTAAAGAATTTGGGGCATACGCTCTCAAAGATAATAGAAATTTGAAAATCATCATTTAGCTGTGCTAAGTCTACATTCTATAGCAAGAGTACTTTCTAGAAAAGAGGATCAGACTATACACTTTGGTGGAAGAATGTGATGTGATGAAACTCATGTTCATTTTTAATTACACACAAAACAATGTGTATCAGCAGGAATGATGATAAAGCCACTTTTGTTTCAGAGTAATCTCCGGGATTTCAGAAGATTTTTGAACACATTGTCGCTTTAATCTTTAAAGCAGAGTGTTTTTATTATCTTTTGCAGTTATCTATTTATTTTAAAATTTTATATCTGCAACTTGGACAACACTCTGTGGGGATAGCTCGTCTCTGTCCCACATGGCATCTACTAGTTTGTCTTCAAACGTGGGGCCTGAAATGAGTGAAGATTCATTGACTCAAATGTCTGTTGATGGATCCTAGTTGTTGCTTGAGGATTTAGCTATGATTGTTGGCCATATCTTCTTTGTGTTGCCTGGGCTTCTAAGGGTGAGCATTCTGACAGAGTCAGGTGGAAAGCCATATTCCTCTGTAGCCCTGCCTCTAAAGTCAAGGCTGACAAGACTTCTGCCATTCTCTATTAGTGAGAGTACTCACTACCCTTCCCAGAATCAGGGGGAGAGAACGCCGACCCACTTCCCTATACGTGAGTGCAAAGGTTCTAAAAGAGCACGTAAAACCAGAAATACAACTATGGCCACTTTTCCAAAAATACAACGTGCCACAGTCCCCTGGCCACAAGAATTCACATTCCTTCCCTAGACATAAGAGTAAGCAATCCTTTAGATGTTTCCAGCCTCTAGCCTTACAGCCAATCCATCTTTTCCAAGAGAGCAAAAGAAAGGTATCCGCACTGAGCCCTGCCCAAGATGCAAATTCATGAGCAAAATAAATGTTGTTTTTGTTTTAAACCATTATGTTTTAGATTGTTTTGTTATTCAGTAATCGATACGTGAAACACAAATTCTCAACTTTTTTCCCTGGTTAAACAGATAAAAGACACAATGACACTGAAGACACTGTTCAACACAACCAGATGTTTGAAATATGATAGGCTGGTTCTCATCCCCTCATTCTATTATTCCAGAAAGCATTTTCAAATACAAGTAAGTGATGGTTGTATCATTATATTAATAACTCTGAATTCACTTGAGTTTATACAAAAATATTATGTTACAAATTTTGGTACCTTACCCATAATTTGTGACACACCTCACAACTGATTGCACTCTGGTGAGTTACAACAAGAGTTAGATTGAAAGCCACTGTCCTAGATACTCTTGGGGGTAAATGTTGCTTCAAAAAGAATTTAACAAATGACAGCAAAATTAACAAATGAATGCAAAAGTCTGAGTTTGTTATTTCTGTTTTCAAGATTAGCCTGAAATAGCTTGCTGCTGGCTATACAGCAGCATGTATAAAAGAATGAGAAGTGAAAGCATTATCGATAAGCAATTTTTTCTGTTCATGCTGAGGTTGTCATGGAACCATCAGCCACTCTCTCTATCATCAGACACTCAGCCCATTGGGCAAGTTAAAGCTTCATAAGTACAGGGAGCATACTTCTCGTACCCAGTAAAGTCTTAGCATTCCATCTGATTTCGCGTTCTTCCCAAATAAATTTTTGAATAATATTTTATGTGGTCATTATATTCATAAGTAAACTTTTCAGAAAATAACTTGTGGCTTTGTGGGATATATTCTGATCTTTGGACAAAGTTTTGGAATAATTTCTAAGAGAATGGATCTGGATAATGTACTTTACATCCCAACAGATAGTCCCAATCTGGAATCAAGACATGAGCATCATAATTGCCCTGGATTCATCATGTTACACTCTGTTAGCTGTCCTTCTCTTAACAATCTGAATCCCTGCCAGTTATAACACTAAATCTGTTAGTTACAACTGGGCAGTAAGTAGAATTTTTGCTAAAAGCATTCAATGTAATTTTCCAATGGTTTCCACTAACACTTTAAATTCAGCTTCTAAATGCTTTGTAAAATTAATTTGCTTGCTCAGGATTTCATACTTCCTTTATCTGAGCATGCAAGAAAGCTATGGGAAAAAAGTCTTTGCCCAAGTTTCTGTTGATTAAGAAACTTTGCCTTCTGTGCAGCCCAGTCACCTTGCAAAAGAGGCTCCAAATTTAATCAAAACATTTCATTCAGTTTTCTAACAGTAACATAGTTTCTGATAATTAAGTCATCATACTTTAAGCTTTTTTTTTAACATTTATTAAAAACAAAGATTCATTTTTTAAAAAAAGCCACAAACAGGTTATGTCACTACAAAACTGGAAAATCTGAAGCTTTAAAACAAGTAGCCTAGTACATGCTGTTCTTAAAATGCAGCCAAGGTCTTGGTTTTAACCTGAAAGGAGCACATGCTTTGCACATATGGGAAGACACTGGGTCCCTGATGCTCTGGTCTAGGCAATAAATAAAGGGTGCATCATGAGACAGATAAAAGCAGAGCCTGCTTTTCCTGTCTGCCCCACACATCCAAAAGATTAGAAGGTCAGTTCTTGTCTCTGAATTCTAAAACAATCAATTAGGAAAAGTCTCTCAGCTAGGGATTACTTTTATTTTCATCAGTCTTCATAAACTTGGAAGTGCTGAATGTCCAAGTTCATAAGATGTATGTCTCTGACTTGCTCATCAATCTATGGAGGAGACTTGTGTAGGCACAGATATCTGATAATACCTAAGACCGTCTCTCAATATTTTATGAAACAAAAGCAGGCCATCATTTGCATTCATAAAGGAGCCCCTCTCTCTTTTTCAGAAAAGCAGGGCTTTTTCAATAAAAGGTGCAACATTCCCGTGAGGCAGATCCCTGCCAATCACTTACTACATTCATCATTTCAGGTGAGCTTCCAAATGAGGGAGCTGACTTTGAGCATTAGTGGGGTATGGTACTGTCCAGGCTTCATCTTCTATTTGCCCAAATCGAAAAGCTCTGTAGTCCTGGAGGCCACTCACCCTGATTGGCCTCTTCTCCTTTACCTAGCATTAATGAAGAGATATAAGTTTGGAACACTTGATTTGGTCAAAGTGACCAAAATGGAAGTTTATAAAATAAAACTGTGTAAAAAGCTTTGGGGGCTGGGACGCAGGCATCCAGGAAGCCTGCTATCCCTGGTGTGGCCTTGTGTTCCTCTGTCCCTGTGTTCTCTGCCAGTTAGATTTAAAGCCAAACTCCCCCTGCCATGCAGGCTGGCCCAGGGCTTCCCGGGATGTTGAGCCTCTTCCCCTGGCACTGTGGCTCCTCCTAGCTCAGCATGGGGTCCCAACCAGGCAACAGATGTGAGCGTGAGGAAGTTCACAGTGGAGAGGTTCTTCTCAGTGTATCTCTGCAAGAACTCCTTCTCAAAAAGTTCAAGTTTAGGTAACTTTGAGATGAACTATAAGAATCAAAAACTAAAAAATTTTATTGGGTTCATTAATTTCTAACTGTGGAACAGTAAATGTTTTCAAAAATACTAGCTATCATGTAGGAAAGCAGAAAGCAAATGAGACCATGTTGAATGACCCTTTTATGTCTCTTATCAACAAGATATCAACTGCCTATGTCTCAACATACCTAGTTCCTGAGTTTAAACAGTGGCTGTTTCCCAAAGGTTTAGAGCTTCTCCAGTGAGCTTCCTTTGGGGGCACAGATTGTACCTAACTCACTTTTATATCCCTAGAAGTTATTATAGTATCTAGAAAAAGTGCTGTAAATATTAAAAGAATAAAGCATTGTGAACTCAATTTAGTGTGCAAACATGCTTTAAGGTCACCCAAATGTTATAAAGCCTGTTTCTTAAATTTATGTATGTGATTCCCTAAAGTGCTTTCAAATGGTAATTGTTTAACCAGTATTTTATTATCATCTGTAGGGAAATAACTACAAGGGGTTATGACTACCTTCTCCAACAACAAAAAATTTCTTCTGCTTGTCTTGTCATTAGTACAATAGTAAAAAGTTAAAAATATAGAAAAAGACTTTTTTTCCCTGGGATAGTAAAATAAAAATATAAGTTGCAGCTCTTGCCCAGCAGCTGTGTAGATGAAGAAAAATCCTGTTAAAGAAGAAATAGCAGGGCAGGCCAGAAGGGATTGGCAGGAAATATTCAAAGTAATGAAAAGTAAGGACATACAATCAAGATTACTCTATTCAGCAAAGTTATTATTGTTTAGAACCAAACGACAGAGAGCTTCCCAGCCAAAAAAAAAAAAAAAAAAAAAAGCTAAAGGCATTCCTCACCACCAAACCAGTCTTACAAGACATGTTAAAGAAACTTCTTTAAGAAAAAGAGAAAAAAATATATCAATAAAATGCAATAACTACGAATCGACGATTACTTTAAATGTAAATAGACTAAATGCTCCAATCAAAAGACATAGGGTAGCTGAATGGATAAGAAAAAAAGACCCTTCTATACCCTGCCTACAAGAGATTCCTTGCAGTTTGAAAGACCCACAGAGACTGAAAGTAAAAGGATGAAAAAAGATAGTTCATGAAAATGGAAATGAAAAAAAGCTGGGGTAGCAATACTTATCCCAGACAAAATAGAGTTTAAAACAAAGGCTATAACAAGAGACACAGAAGGACCCAGTAATTTCACTTATGGGTATTTATTTGAAGAAACCCAAAACACTAAGTTGAAAAGATACGTGCATCTATATGTTTATTTCAGCAATATTTATATAATAGCCAAGATACAGAAGCAACCTAAGTGTCCACTGATAGATAAATGTGTAAAAAAGAAGTGGTACATATATAAAATGGAACATTACTGAGCCATAAATAAGAATATCTTGCCATCTGCAACAATATAAATACACAGAACCAAAGGGTATTATGCTGAGTAAAATAAGTCAGACAGAGAAAACAAATATCATATGATTTCACTTACATGTAGAATCTAAAAAAACAAAATAAACAAAACAAAAACAAATCATAGATACAAAGAACATTTTGATGGTTGGCAGATACGGAGTTGGGAGGATAGTGGATGGAGGAAGGGATTAAGAGATACTGATTAGTACTTACAAAATTGCCATGGGGATGTAAAGTATAGCATAGGGAATGTGGTCAGTAATATTGTAATAACTATGTATGGTGTCAGATAGGTACTAGATTTATTGAAGTAACCACTTTGTAAATTATATAAATGTCTAATCACTATGTTGTACACCTGAAACTAATATAATATTCTATGTCAACTGTAATTGAAAAATAAAAATTTAAAACCAAACTTAAAAAAAGTGACACTCATTGTTCTTAAAGATGATCTTTTCAAAAGCATTGTACCACAGTCCTCCTTTTGTCAAATCCAGTGATAAATATCAGTTCCAGAGAGATCATAAAGCCCTTAGAATCTAGAACACAATCCGTGAGGAAACATGCAATATTGTCTGTGCAGCTACTGACGAATGTGGCTGGTGTAGACAAAAGTGGTCAAGAAAATCCCTTTAAAAAGAGTGTATCAAACGATGGATGCCACATCTAAGAGAAGACCTAAGACCTTCTTGAACTGGGACCCAAGAAGCCAGAAAGAAAGCTTACGCTAGGGAAACAGATTTCTAGGACAGTTCAAGAAGAGAATACTGGTTAGCAAAGCACAGAAAGGTAAACCCAGCACTGATGGCCAAGTATAAAATCTATCTGACAAAAATGTTATTGCTTCTTTTTCAAAATACCCAAATATTGTGCATTGTATATCCAATATGCAAACATATGAGATTCAAAATGAAGATAAATTATATGAAAAGTAATCACAACTAGAGCAGCCACAGTAGCCAAGGCTGAAAGTGTTGACTTGAGAAGTTCTAGTTACTTGTATCTTCATAGAAGAGACACTACTGCTACAAGAAAGCCAACTGGTGAAGAACAGCAGGATGAAGGGTACCTGAAACCAGGAGCAGCACCAAGGCTGAGATGTTGCTTTTCAGAAATTGTGCATTAATTTGTCAACCCATGGGGAGAAATATAATTGAAAGTGAATAAATTTGCAAAATGTGCTTATGTATAGATATATATCCACTCATTTATAGGCAATTTGCATTAAAAATAAATAAACTGTGTGTGTGTGTAAATACCTCATATGTATTGGCTTAAGAGTTTTTATTTCTGGATTCTCTGAAGAGATTGAGTTTGTCAACTTGGACAAATGTCTCAAAGTTTTCATCATATTCTCTTCTGGCAAACTGAATCACCTCAAAGAGACTGCCCACGGGATACTCATGCTCAAGAAATACCCAAGGGCACAGCCAGGTCATAGGTTTTCCATTTTTACTGCCTTGAAAATTGCAGAGTACTGATTTTCAAAACTAGGGTGACTTTCCTTGGCCTAAGTTCTTCTTATGTCCATTTATCCACTTCTATTAGATTTTGAGCACAACTAGGTTGATCAGGGAATGGCTAAAAGACACTTTCACTATATCCAAATCAAGGATATTTTATTTAGTCAGATGCCTTTATCCATTCCATAAGAATGTTAGAAATACTCTTTCCAGTTAAAAATACCTCTTAATCTGCTTATTCTCAGACCGAACTAGATTTACTCCCAAAGACTTGAGTCACTGATACCCAGGGTTTTAAATTTCACAGTACCGTAAACTAGAAAAAATGATTAAGGAGCTACCTGTTGATTTATTTTGCTAAGTGAGCATATTAAAAAATTCCAACTACTATTACATCTTATAATTTTTCAAAATTATATTTTAAAACACAAAGAAGGATATATAATCTGAATATACAAACAAGGACACTTAATTAAGAATTATAAAAATTTACTACGTTTTCCTAACTTTACTTAATTTGTTGTGTAAGAAAATTTAAATCATACTGAACTTCACTGGTTTAAGTGAGAGTTCTCTCACCAGTAGGGTACAAAATCACATAGAAAAGAAGGCATTGGTGTGGGTAGAGTATTATATTTCCCTTAAGATTTTGATGCAAAAGATATGAGAATGACAAACAGACATTAGCCAGTCTGGACTACTGAGAATCATTAAAGAGCTGTGCCTTTTCTTTCCTGCGTTTTGTTTATGGGTATTTTACACCGGCCTTTAAGACAGCACGGACCATCTATTTTACCCTGCATGTACTCATTTGACCAAGAAATACTCTCATACAAGTATGTATGCAAGATATTAATATCGGAAACCTAAGCCCTCCCCAGATTGGTTTCCATATTTAAAATGAGAGTCATATTCAATAAAAAAATGTTTTCAGCTCATTAATAGTTGTTCCAGTTCACATACCCTTTGAACATGAGACAGAAGAACAATGTGTTCTTCACAAGACAGTTTCAGTTAAGCACCCACTGGGATTGAGTTATCATGCTGACTTAATTTACTTCTGCAACTCTCACATCAATCAAGCCAGAGGGATATAATTAGAAGGAAGATGTTCTTAAATATTAAAAATGTAATCATGGCAAACCAGGTCGAGGAGAAATGATTACCAGGGCTGGACAGCTTCTCTCAAGCAGCCATCAGGGTAAATTTCCAAAATGACAAACCATTAAGAAAAACTTTTAGAGAGACCACTAACATTTACTTTCCTGAGAAAATACTTCCTGAGAAAAGTATAGAAAGCATAGGTCCCTAAAATGATTTCAGTTTGTCTTCTGAGATAAAGTGTTCTCATAATTGATTTGTTCTCTTTATTGGTGCATTTGCCTACTTCAAATAAGCTGTCTTCTGTGTTTGTTTCAAGTTTGTATTCTTCTCAATTGTTGAAAAAAAATCACTTTTTTGTGTGACATGTTCAGTTAGGGTTTTTCTTTCATTCTAGGTCACTGGTTTTTAAAAATTTTATTAGAGAAGAAAATTTACTGGCTACATTCTGTCAGTGTGCTTTACAAATCAAGTTCCCTGATCTTCAGCAGAGTCCTGGCTTTACCTACAAAGTCCTCTACAAACCCCACACCCTGACGAGGTAGGGTAACCTTCTGTTCAGCTATGCCTCAAGATCATAGGGTTGCCAGTGTTCACAGGGACAATGAACAGGGAGTACCAGTGTTCTGACCTTTACTTCCAGTTTCCATCGAAAGCCCAGCAGACTTCAGCCGAGATGGTACAGAAAGGCAGCCGTCAGATGCAAACCATTTCCCCCAACATATAGCAACAGTATGGGAAATTACAAAGAAAAACCTCAAGAAAGATAAAGGCAGATTAAAATTCAGCTAAATTCTGTTTATAAAAAGCATTCAGAAATGCTGAAAGCAAAAACATGGAAAAGTTCTACTGGGCAAATAACTGCATGGTAAAATAATGGGGACAATGTAGAATTTAAGGCAAAATTGTTAATAAAGGATTAATACTCTCTTATTAAAAAAATAAAATAAAAAATAAGAAACAGTTCCACTAAGGAGTTCTAACAACTTTTTGCTACAAGTAATAGAATCTCTATATAAATAGAATAAAAACTGATAGAACAAAGAGGAATTAACTAATCCACATTATCAGTAGTATATTCTAACAGTCCTCCATCAGGTAAAGAAAAAACTTGGGCTATAAAGATTTAAAAATTAGCAATACATATACATCTTTATCTTTAGAACAATACATGCAGTAAACACGATTTTTTTCTAGTTCATGTGGAAAAGTTATAAAAATTGATCACACACTAAGCCACAAAACAAGTCTCCAAAATGTCAAATAATCTGTGTAATAAATACTATACCAGATAATTGCAATTTAGATTAAAATAAATAATTAAATGTTAATTTATAAATACATCTGAAAACCCAAAAAGCAATCCTAAATAACTCCTTGGCTAAAGAAGAAACGAAAGGGGACAAGAATGACAATAAACATTCTACTCAAAAGTATAGCTGAAGGGGTACATAGAAAGAAATTACTAACTCCTTTCTGAAGACAAGGTTGTCATGAAGTAGAGTTTAAAGAAGACAGAACTACAAAAATTCATAGATTCTAGAAGACTAATAATAACAACTTTTGAACTCCTACACAATGTCTGATGGCCTATTAGACATTATTAAATCCACAAAGTGTTTTAGTAAACACTTTATGTTGTATTTTTACAGATCATAAGAGTTTTCAAGGTTACAGGATTTACACTTAAGGAGTCAGACTATGAACACAGAAGTTAGATAGAATGGGTTTAAATTTCTGCTCTTCTAGTTGAATGACTAAGAGTAAGTTATTTAGCTTCTTAAGACTCAGATTCTTCGTTTAAAAAAGTTACACAGTAATAATCTTTGCTATGTAAATCCTCATGATGTTAAATGATTCAAAACACATGAAATATAGTGTAATACCCAACAAATAGTAAGAGTTCGATGATTGTGAACTAGTATTTTTACATAGGTAATACTCATTTGGTTACTTTTTCTATCACTCTACATGGCTGTATGTTCCTTGAAGAAAGAAATAATACTTTGTTCACTTTTGACCAATAAAGAACATATACTAGTGCCAAGTACAGAGTGCTAAATAAATTTGTTGTAATAATAAATGAAATGTTTTAAAACTTATTCAGTCTACTTTAGTGTTAGGTGTCAGAACTAGATATCTAATGAGCAAAATAAAGCAATAAAGATGAAGATATTGATAGTTTTTTGTAATTATATTTAAGTTCAATATTTAATTATCACTTCTCATTGAGTGTTGACTCTAGAAATAGAGTCAGATCAATTGTGCTCCATTAAATCTGACATTTTCAAATATTTATTAAGAATATTTATTAAAATGGTTCGATAATAAGAAATTTTTTGCTAGGTGAGATTGGGGTTAGAGCCTGTTTTGATTTTCTAATTTTAGACATACGATGCTGAGAGAAAACATACATTCACAGATGAGACACAAAGACAAGGGCATAATTGGAATGACATAGAATATATACACAAAATATATTGCTAGATGTAAAAAGTTCCTGTATTCTCACAGAAAAAAATTAAAATTCCCTAGTTTTCAGAATCATGTATTTCTACAAAATTTAGTAAAATTAAAATGCTAATTTCATCTTGATTGCAGCACATTTATTTTCTCTGAGTCCATTAATTATGCCAAATAACTCTCTGCAGGATTTTTCCCCCAGTAATAGCTGTGTAGTTTATCTGTTATTAAATTTCATAGTTTCTTAATGTGAATTGTCCTTGGCTGAGTCCATAGTAGATAACTGAAGGTTAATTTACCTTGCTACTGGTACAAATACCTCTGGCATTCTTTTTGTTGTTGCTCTTTTTAAAAGTTTATTTAATTGTGATAAAATTTACAATTTTAATTATTTTTAAGTGTGTGGTTCAGAGGCATGAAATATATTCACCTTTTTGAGCAACAATCACCACCATCCATCCACAGATTTTTCTTCATCCTGCAAAACTGCAACTCTGGGCTTTTTAAACAGTAACTCCCTACTTCCCCTCCCCCAGCCCCTGATAATCACCTTTCTACTTTCTGTTACCATGAATATGACTAAGTGAAGTCACATATAGTATTTGTCCTTTGGGTTCTGACTTATTTCATTTGCATTATGTCTTAACGTTTCATCCATGTTGCAATACGAGTTGTTTTCTATATCTTATTACAGAAGAAATACATGTTCATTTTATAGTCTTTCAACAATAAAGAGATGAATAAAACTATTTCATAGTTCTCTGACCCAACACAACTCTTGCTATTCTGGTATATATGCTTCCATTGAGGCTGTGTCTTAAAGCAGAATGGTTTGGAACAAAATCCTACATTTACTAGGGCCTTTGGTCTCCTCTTTGGATGTGAGAGGAACTGTTGAATATAAGTTTTGTCTCACCTTTGGAGCTTGAGTGTACGCTTTTTTGTTTTTGTTTTTGTTTCCATTTTTATTTATTTATTTACATTTTTTAATTGAAGAAGTGATTGAAAAATTTTCCCCCATCTACCTCCCCCTCCCCCTCCCCTCTGGTAACCACTAGTCCATTGTCCATGTCCATGAGTCTCTGCTTATTTGTCCTGTTCATTTGTTGCTTTTAGGTTTATATCCCACATATAAGTGATATCATGTGATTTTCAACTTCTGTATGGCTTATTTGGCTTAACATGATTATCTCATTGTGGCAAATGGCAGTATTTCCTCTCTTCTTATGGCTGAGTAATATTCCATTGTATATATGAATCAGAGCTTCTTTAGCCAATCATCTATTGTACAACACTTTGGTTGCTTCCATGTCCTGGCCACCATGATTAATCCTGCTATGAACATCGATGTGCAAATATCTTTTTAGATATGGGTTTTCAAGTCTTTGGGGTAAATACCTAATAGAGAGATTGCTGGATTATATGATAGATCAATTCTTACTTTTTGAGGAACCTCCATACTATTTTCCATAGTGGCTGTACCAATTTGCAGTCCCACCAGCAGTGTATGAGGGTTCTTTTTCCTCCACATCCTCTCCAGCATTTGTTATTACTTGTCCTGTTGATTATAGCTATTCTAACAGGTGTGAGATGGTATCTCACTGTGGTTTTGATTTGTATTTCCCTAATAGCTAGCGATGTTGAGCATCTTTTCATATATTTGCTCATCATTTGTATATCCTCTAGAGAGAAGTATCTGTTCAGATCCTTTACTCATTTTTTGATTGGATTGTTTGTTTTTTTGTTGATGTTATTGAGTCGCTTGAGCTCTTTGTATATTTTGGATATTAGGCTCTTATTGGAGGCATTGCTTGCAAATATATTTTCCCATTTGGATTGTTGCCTCTAAGCTTGTGGGTTTGTGCCCTTTTATTTCAACTTTCTAAATTCATAAATTTGTAATAAATAGGTGTCCTGGTTTTCATTATGTGCAAATATTAGACCTCAGAAGTGTAGTCCCTTCCTTTCAAGGTGGGTAGTTTGGGAGGGAAGCTCTGTGCTAAGCACCAGGGGAAGAAAGGGACCCAGGATGAAAATGAATGTGAATGCAGTGCTAAGGGAGCCACTCCTTTCCACCCTCAGACTTAACCCAGTGGGGTGTAGATTTCAGTAAGCTTGACCCCTTCTCCATCCTCATGCTCCTTCTGACCTCTGGCATTCTTTTCATAAAGCTAATGATGGGGTAGAATGAGCATCTCTTTTCTTTTTTCATGGAGTAGGTCTTTAGACACTGGAACATATCACCTAAAAATGAAAGTTTTTTTTTTTTTTTCTGGAGATTGTTAGGAGAGGAGAGGAGTGGAGGGGAGAGAAGAGAAGAGAGGATAGGAGAAGAGAGAGGGGGAAAAGGGGAAGAGAAGAAGAGAGGAAGAGAGGGAGGGAAGGGGGAAGAGAAGGAAGGAAGGAAGGAAGGAAGGAAGGGAGGAGGAGAGGAGAGGAGGGAGGGGGAGGGAGGGGAGGCTATTTCAGTGTAATAGTCCTGTTGTCCTAATCTACTGGGAGTGGGTCTTTCCATTCCCTGAATTTAACTATTTAAAAAATTTTTGAGGCTTAAACTAAAAATAAAAACCATGCAAACATACACACACACAAATGCAAAGATGACAAGATGACCTGAAAGGGAAAACTTTAAATGTAGCACTAGTTTCCATGAACGTAGTACCATCCAAGTATGAAGATTCATTTTAGCTCATCATGGAATGTATGCTGCATCTTATGTGGATTAGTTTCAACCTCATCAAGTTTTTTTCTATTACCTGAATCTTAACTTTTTAAATGCAACCATGTCAGTGTAAATTTTTTGTATTTTTTATTTAGTTCTCAATGACTGCCTTTTGTGGATCCACTTTTCTGTTTTTATCACTTTCTCTTTGTACCACATGAAGAGTAAAGTAACAATATTTCCTGTTGGAACATAGAACCTGCCCAATACTCTACAAAAACACCTGTGAAACAAGTGCATTAAATAGTGAATATTCTGGAGACGGGCAGGAAATAGGACACATCTTAGCTTAGGAGCTGTATATGATAATTAGATTTTCAAATGTCCTTAATAATATGACATATCTCAGAAATACATTTCTTTCATTTATAAAATTACCCTAAGATTTTAATAGCATGTACTTGTGTGGAAGGGAAAGAATGAAATTCACCTCTTCTCAGGAAAATTTTCAGACATAGATGCTTCTTTTCTGAAAGATCACTGCGTCCACATGCCTCAATTGAAACTTTCTTTAACAAAGCTTTGAGTATTCCACATGAAAAATATGTATTCCCCTCTTATATATAAGTAGTTTCAGTCACTCTGTGTCCCTAGATGACATCCTGCTTTGATTGTCTAATGCCCTCGTAAGATCATTTTTAGTTCTTTCTAAACTCCTTTCTCATACAAACTAGTTGTACTATAAGATTTAAAATAGATGTGAAACTATTAAACTTATTTTGGAGGAAAAGGAGAAGAGGACAATTAATATAGGACCTGAGGAAAAAAAGCTATGGAGATCTAGAGGGTAGAAGGTAGCAACATTTGGACTCTTCTTAAGCCATACTTTCTTTATTCATGGAATGGCAACTCTAAGTACAAGTCCAAGCCCATATTCTTGGACAACAACAACCAAAAAAAAAAAAAGTTTTACATAATTCCAATGTTTACATGTCGAAGGGACTATCTTGATAATTAAATGTCATTTGACAGAAAAGAAAAGGAGAAAAGACATGGAAATAGAAGAAAAGGCGTTCACTGCATAGGGAACCCTGTCCCTCTTGAGATTTCCAGTATTTTGTTTCTAAACACCACTCAGTGAGGTTCCTCCACTGAGAGTTTGGACTCCTGAACAAATTCTCTTCTTGCGTCTTTCCTGGGGAATACTCTTTTTATCCTGATTACAGCAAATCTCTTTTAGAATCCTTCCATGTACACTATATAAGTGAGTTTAGAAAGATGTAGGATATGAGGTCGACACACAAATATCAATTGTATTTCTAAATACAAGCAGCGAAAAATTAAAAACCGAAATTTAAATACCTGACCATTTTCAATAGAATCAAAGTATGAAATATCAAAGTTTGCATTTTAAAAGCATATAGAGTCTTTCTATTTAAAACCACAAAGTGTTGAGAAAAGAAATCAACAAAAAGACCTAAGTAAATGAAAAGACATACCATGTTTATGAATATTAACACTGTAGCGATTTCAATTGTCCCCAAAGTTATCTACAAATTTAATGAAATTCCTACCGAAATCCCTGCAGGATTTTATGTAGATTTAAACAAGCTGATTCTAAAACTTACATGAAAGGACAAAAATCTAGAATACCCAAAATAATTTTTAAAAATAAAAAAATGTTGTAGAAATCACCCTATCAAAATTAAAGCTTATTATAAAGCTACAATAATCAAGGGAATGTGGTATTGATGAGAAATAGAAACATAGATCTATAGAACAGAATAATAGGGAGTCCAGGAATAGATCCACACAAATACGCCCAATTGATCTTGACAAAGGTATAAAGCAATTTAATGGGAATTTTCCAGTTAAGATGGCAGAGTAGGTAAACTGTATTTGCCTCCTCTCCTGACCACACATCAATACAACTATACAACTAAACTACCAAACTATCATCCCTGAAAACTGCCTGAAGCCTAGCTGAACAGAAGTCCTACAACTAAAGGCATACAGAAGGAGCTACCTCCAGACTGGTAGGAGGGGTAGAGATGTGGAATGGGCTGGTCTCACATCCTTGTGTGACAGTTTGAAATCAGGAGGAATATCTCAACGGCAGAGGTCTCTCCAAAGGAGGCAGGGGGTCCCAGCTTCACACTGAGCTCCCCAACTCAGGATTCCAGTGCCAAGAAGAGACATCCCCACAAAATCTAGATGTAAAAATCATCAGAGAGAGTGTCTGAGTGGGGCAGAGGACTGTGTTAGTCCTGTGTATGGACTTACTTGCTGGCAGACTCATTCACTCTGGGCTCCAACGCTGGGTCAGTAGCTCAAACAGTACCAGGGACATATGGAGAGGAATTGAATTTTCTAGTTTCAGAGAGAGGGCTGAAAGGGCAATTTTCACACAGAAAGAAACGCTGTCAGAAGCTACTGTTCCTTGGGCCCTCCTCCCACTCAGCATACAGACAGAGGCAGCCATCATTCCTGAGTCCATCAAACGGTCTAACACATGTCACTCCACCCTTATGATTCCATGAGATGCCCCCACTCCACCAACATTATAGCCCCACCCAAATGGCTTCCAGTGGCTTTTCCATAAAATGGCCTGTCTTGGCTCTGCTGTAGACTTTCTTAAAATCTTTCAAAGGTTCACAAAATCCAAACAAGCAATGTCTGGGCTTGGCATACCCCATGTTTCTTGCTGAGCAGCCCCAAGCCTGGCACTAGCAGCAGCCAGCCTTGGTTTGCAATTTGGCCTCTTGAGGCATCTCCAGGCCAATGCTGGTGGTGGCCATCTGCAGATTGTTTGGTAACTCATGCCAGGTGGCCACAGACAGGGCACAAACTGTGGGTGAACTTGGCCTGGAGTGGGGCAGATCCTACTCTGTAGAATCAGCCCCTGCACAAGCTCCTCCACTAGTCACAGGCCAGACTTCACAACCAATCAGCCTAAGGGTCAGTCCCTCACAATTATGATCAAACAGCAACCAAGGCTCAATTACACCAGGGGGGGGCACACATAACCCATACAAAGGAGATACCAGAGCACCTGGCTCAGGTGACAAGAGAGACTGTGCCACTGGGCCCCATAGGACACCTACTACATAACGCCACTCTACTAAAACTGGGAGACATAGCAGCCCTACATAATACATAGCAACAAACACAGGGAGGCAGCCAAAATGGACAGATTAAGAAACATGTCTCAGATGAAAGAAGGGAACAAAGCTTCAGAAAAGAACTGTGCAAAATAGAGACAACCAATACCAGATGCAGAGTTCAAAACACTGGTTCTAAGGAGGATCAATGAACTTAAAGGAAGAGTAAATGAACTCAGCAATAGAAAGAGATAGAAAACATAAACATGAATACAGGAAACATAAAAAAGAACTGTATGATGTTTAAAAATAATATTTTAAAACCCTGCATTTGGCATTGCCAATTCAGAAACTGTTCCAGCCATTCCCTGAAATTTACAATGTACTGCTATTAATCAAAATTTAAGTTATAAATCTACAATTCAGTATGGAGGCAGCTCCACTCAACATATTCAGAAAATGGGGTGAGTCCTTCAGCGCCATGTCCCTTGGTCTTAGCAACTACCAGAGCTGCAGCTACCATATGAAAAAAATTTTTTTTTAATTGCTTCATTCCCTTCTTGGGTAGTCCCTGGACCAACAGTTGTATTTGCCAGACCAGAGAGAACAGAAGAGAGGATTGTTAGTACTGCCATTATCCAGAAGACTGGAAAGAAGAGAAGATGCCATTTTATAGAACACGGTGATATTGCCTAAAGCAAGAGTCAGGGTGAGGGCTGCCATGGTTGTAATGTAGTATAAGAGAGAAGAAACTGGACTTTTCCTTGCTTTCAAGTCTGCATAAAAGCTCATAAACATACAAACCCATCTCAGTTTTTCTAGATATTTCTAACACCTCAATATCAACCTTATCTTTTACTTGATTTGTTTCTTTTGTCTTCTTCTTTTCTTTCATATGTATTCTACATTCTACTTCTATGAAAAAATGGCAAGCAATAAGCTAATAGAGATTTATTTTAAAATAATTCTTATGGATCTACCCAAGGTTAGTATAGGCTGAGCTCCGCTTCTCATGGCTTCCATATATGCAGTCCTGCATTACAGTAATAATAACATGTTACTATATGAGTTGATCTTACAGTTTTTTTGTTTGTTTTTGTGCCTTAGTTCAGAAATTCCCGAGGTATCTACAGATTTGAACCCGATTAAGTCATTTCAGAGAAACTGTTATTGCTAAGTGTATTATATTAAATTCAAATTCATATATCAAAATGCTCAGTTAATCATTAAAATAGTTAAAATAGTCATTGAACTAAAAGTCAGTCCCACTAGAGGTAAACAACCTTATGCAAAATAAGAAAAGTTCACTAGTGCTAAACCTTGCAATGAAGAATATGCGATGAAGTCATTACTTTGTCAACCACATAATTGGAAAAAAATGTTAATGGGTGTTTATGAATCACAAAGAAGGAAGGATAATGGCTGCAATCCTTAATCTTAAGGTCCTACACTTTGTTTTATTCCTCAAGGAATATTTTAACACTTAAAAAAAGACTCAGATAGCTAGCACTCCCAATGACCTAACTGCCATTCATCAACTCAATTTCCTTGAAAAGCCTACACAATTAAACACTCTTTATATCTTCCCATGTATAAATGTTTGACACTTCAGACAGTGGCTGATATTTTTAAAAATCTGATTTGTTTACCAACATTTTGTATGTAGACATCAATTATTAAATGAATTAATTAATTAAGAAATGAATGCACGAACAAACTACTGTGAACAAAAATAGTAAAACAATTCTGCCTAGCTAGGCCAGTGAAGATGCTAGTCACAGACAGTATGCCACAGTGCTGAGGGGATGCACACAGACCCCACCTTCTCTTGTACCAATCATCTAATATAAACTGATGAGTCTATAGTCTCTATGCTTTTTCATGGACCCATAATCTTGTACTGCACCCCATTTCTTTGCCTAATTAAAGCATTCCTTCTGAAAGGCATCACTAAGTTAAAGATGCTTCAAACCAGATGTGCTTGGCATGCAGAAACATTCTGGCCCAAGAAAACTGCACTGGCCTTGGCTGTACCCAATTTAGACATCAGAAACTTGTCCATTTGTACTATGCTATTTACCCATTACTCTCATTCAATTTTCCCACATACCTTTTCCAATTATCTACCAATTTAATCCATTTAATCTATCTCTACTACGGTAAATATGTTCCCCTTTAGCATTTATTAGCACTTGGGCTGGACTTTCAAAGGCCTCTAACAGGCTTTGTGATTCATTTATTTTTCCTCTTCACATTCAATTTTGTACTTATGACTCATCACAAAAGTGGATGCTGCTGCCATAGACAAATGCACTGGCAAGAACTTAACTACACAATTGGCCATTTAGTCCTGAAACTAAATGTAACAGAATAATGGCTGCAAAATTGATCTAGACCACAGGGCAGAAACTATACTTAAACTTCATTCAGCATAGCACCTGCCACAGAGCTGATGTCTGGGTGCCATTTACTGTCCTTTCCATTATTGTTGATAATAGCAGTGCTTTCAAATGGAACAACATTTCTCTTGCTGCAGATCAAAAGGATTTAGAAAAATATCCTATTATTTTATTTGAGAGGTGAATAAAGTAATAATTCAATTTCCTGAGTTCTGCTTTGACCTTGGCAGCTAATGTTAATTATTATCTCTAGCCACCGGACACCAGTAAAACTACTACTTCTAAATTAATATAAACAGAATTTGTCTTTGTTTTGTAAGAGTTTTAGCCTATTCTAACTTGGAGAGAGGACCAGTGTGGCTCATCTGACTCATAGATACTTCTCTCAGCTACTGCAAACCATCCCTAACTTACTCCTTCAACACTGACCATTTGGTATTAAGACTCTAAAAAATGATTTGTAATCAGTTTACTTTTGCATCCTCCATAATATCCCACAGCCATCTCTTTATTGTGGAGGCTTCTCTATCTCCATATGTTTCCTAGCACTTCATGAAAGTTATTTCTCCTATGTGCCAAGAAAAATATGGCAACACTACACAAGAGAACTATACATGGAACCTCCAAAACTTGAGCACTAGCCACTATGAATATTCTGTTGTGGAAAGGAAATCAGTTAATATAACTAAAACACTAATTGGAGAGTTATTAAATTCATAAGAATTTATAAAAAGACACATTCTTGGGAAATATCATTTATTTGGCACCCTTAATGAAACAGGGTCCTTTTTCGATGTGGCCAGTTTTGGAAGTCAAGGGTTAAATGCCTAATGGATGAATCAACAATTTCTTCTACTCAATTTAGAAAAAAGGAAAAATATAATTCCCTAGCTGGCAATAGCCATATTAGCCTTAGTAAGACTAACTGAAAAAATAGATTGTGGCAAGGATGGCTGTTTGATCACCTACTTCGCATTTCCCCTTCTTTCTTACAGAATCTGATTGTATTTAGGGAGGTATTTTGTGCAGCTGAAAGAGTACATTTCCTAGTCTTTCCACAACAAGCAGTGACAAATGAGACTAAAGTGGAAGTAATTGTGTGGGGCTTCTGGGAAAATTCTGATTCTCCAGGAGGGTGTTTATTTACGGTCTTCCCTACCACTACAAAGTACTTCTTTCTGTCTAGTATATAAACGTGATGGACGGCAGCACTCCAGCCTTCACTTTGGAAATTTTGGAGATGAATGAGGGTGTGGAGGATGACGACACAGAAAGAATAGGAGACCGGGTACTGGATAACTATAGTCCTGATGTGCCAGTCCTGAACTTTCTACCTCTTATAGAAAAGAGAAAGGAAAACCTGCATCATTTTATGTCCCAGTTATTTCGGTTTTCTGTTCTGGGGATTCTGCCAAACTAATACTAACTGACAAACTGATCAAGCAATTATCTAAGCTAATGGAACACTATCTATGTTCTTAACACTGTGTTACATGCTTACATTAATACAGTAGATGTTCAAGAGACTATCCTTGCTTTCTTATTTAAAACAGAGAAACAAGACCAACATCGAGCTCATGAAGTGTCAATGCTTCTGTCAGAAATACACATGAACACACATAACATTGTACTTCTGCTTTGCTGACACTTTCCATCACTTAATAAGACTAGATAATCCTTGAAAGAGAAGTTCTAATTCAGAAACGGGGTAATCAATAAGAGCATCACAACTAAGACACAGTGATAACAATAGTATGCAAGTTTTCCTGTCATTCTGCTTCTCTCTCATAGCTAGAGGTGATTTCAGTTGGTCAGCCTTGTGTCCTTCCTGCTCCTCAAATTCAAGAAGATCCTGTTTAATCACTTAAATACTTGGACTTACTACATTAATTAAACAAGGAGGCCATTAAACTGAGGTGACTCTAATGCAGTAGCATCCTACCAAGTAAACCAAAACCTAAGCCTGTAAATGCCTCAATGGTATAAAATCAAAACCTGACAACCAATTGCAAACAGCCATCTAGACTTTAAGCTATAGCCAATTGATAATTTTCTTACTTTGTTTTTTGTTTTGTTGTTTTTTTTTCTCTATAAATATCTCTCCTGCAGCTAGCTGTCTGTACAGCACTACTAAGCACTTTTGATTTGATACCACCTGATTCAAATCAATTTTGGCTCAATAAAGTCTTAAAATTTTTAGTATGCTTTAGTTTATCATTTAACAGACTTTTGTGACAAAGAACCAGTAAGAAAAGAAAGAGGAGGAGTTAATTAAAGCAAGAGCTACACAGTGGCAAAAACTGAAAGAGTGTTTTCTTCTTAAAGTTCAATCGTTTTTTTCAAAGGTTTAAATTTCATTACTCTTCGTCAACTTTTTCAGAAATTGCCAGACTATTTTCCAAAGTGGCTATTCCATTTTATAGTACCAGAAGCAATGAATGATAATTTTAGTTGTTCCACATTCTCAGACACACTTGTTGCTATCAGTTTGGTTTAGCCTTTCTAATGATATACAGTGGTATTTCACTGTGGTTTTAATTTACATTTTTCTGATAACTAACACTGGTATCTTTTTATGTCTAACTGGCTATTTATAGATCTTTGTTTGTGAAATGTCTATTCAAACTTTGCCCATTTTAATTGGTTTAACTTATTATTATTGAATTATAACAGTTATTTTTATGTTTTGGATACAAGTGCTTCATTCTGGTTAGTAGCTATTATTGTGCCTTCAGTATCTAATACATTAAGCTTATCCTATAAATTTTTCAACTCATTTTTTTTTTTCCCAGCTCTGGAAGCTCCACATGGTTCTTTTCTGCACATTCCATTCTTCTCATTATGTTTATGTTGTACTTTAAGAATATTTAACAGGCTCTTTTAAAGTTTTTGTTTTTAACATTGGTTAGGTGTTTACATTAATATAGTAGACATTCAGTCTTTGTCCCTCATCTCTGTCATTTCTGGGTCTATTTTTTTCATATCTAATTTTCTCTTGGTTATTGTTTACATGTTTTTTGCCTCTTTCAATTTCTAGTAATTTTGGATTGGATGTTGCATTATGAATGCTATGTTGTTATCTAAATTGTTCTGTCTTCCTTCAAAGAATGTTGTCTTTTGATTTCAGGCACTTAAATGCCTGAACAAACAATATGTTCCTTTTAAGGTTCCTAGGTTTTGTTAGGGCAGGCCTAATTTAGCCTTATTTCTGAGGTTTGACCATTTGGAAGTCTCTACTGAATGCCTGTGTGTCCACTGAGTCTCTCCATTCTTGCTGAAACTAGAATGTCTACCAGCCCAATATGATCTCTTGGAATTGTTTGGCTTACAGCTCCTTGGTTATTCTTTGTACTCCTTGAGTATCACCCCATATATACACAGTTTAATTTTTGTTCAGAAATTCAAGGGACACTCACCTCCACCCCACCCACACCCCAGCTTTCTTCATGCAAAGTTCTGGAGCTTTGTCTCTCTAAGAAGCTTCCTTTCTTCTACCTCCATTTTAATGAACTCTGATCTCTGTCCCCTCAGGGGAAATCACCAATCACTTGAGTCTTTCTCTCTGGGCCAGGATCCATTGAACATCTACAGGCAGAAAGATGAGTCAGCCATAGAGCCCCCCTTATTTTGTTCTCTTCTCTCAAGGGACATGATCCATCTACCTATTGCCTGATGTCTAAAACCAGTTGCTTTATATTTTCTTTATATAAGTTCCTACTTTCTTACAGGGGAAGGGATAGTCCATTACTAGTTACTCTGCTATGACCAGAAGCACACTTATCCTAGATAAATATTTCTGTGTATGGATTTGTAATAACATGGTTATTGAGAGGAGAGATATTGAAGCAATTGTGATGTATGAGAGAAGTTGGTGCAACAAAAAAGAGAATTTGAAGATGAGTTGCTGAGTATATATTCTCTGGAAATAAAGGACTTTAATAGATTATGTACATTCACCCATGCCAACCCTCTAGAACTGACCACGTG
Organism: Eonycteris spelaea; assembly: GCA_003508835.1. Lineage (NCBI taxonomy): Eukaryota > Metazoa > Chordata > Mammalia > Chiroptera > Pteropodidae > Eonycteris > Eonycteris spelaea. The sequence continues at coordinate 13,873,391 of PUFA01000011.1, read as the reverse complement.
AACCATGACTTTATGTGCATTGTGTAATAACGGTGATACTTGAATGTTCAAGTATAAAAATAACAAGATGTTGACTCTACATGTTTTAGGAGACTAGAAATAAGAGATAAATGGACAAGAACAAACAGGGATATTTATTTTCAGAAGGTTGGTTTGAACTAAACCATGAAAAAGTGATAGGACTAAGATAAGCTGAAAAAAGTGAGGATCGTCTTATGAAGGAAACCTCCAAGTCTTCCAGGTGTCACCAACAGGGTCAAGTATTAAAGCTTACGTCAAAAAGCTACTTGCATTTGCTCAAGTTGAATAGTTTAGCTCTGTACAGGTCTCTGGTATTTACTGTCTCCCTAATTGGCATTATATGTCCACTCAGTTTAGGAGTATCTGTCAAAGCCCTTTCAAAATAATAGTCCTTTGCAAATAGTTATCAATATCACTATTAACCCACATATATGGAATGGAGTTCAGGTAGAATTAAACCCAAACATTTGACGGCTATGACCAAAACAACTCTATTATTGAAAGAAGCAGAATTCAACCTATATAGTCAGTGTCGGATGTTTCAAACATAAATGTTATCCAATCAATATCGCCTGACCAACCCAAGGGTAATATTTAGTGATACCACTTTATATCTAGATATGCTATTTTAAAATGGCACAGACAGATTTAACAGATGTTGTAATGAACAAGTAAATATGTTTCAGGCAATAAATCTGCAAATAGACATTCGGGATAGAAATTTTTTTTTTTTGCTCTATTCTAACCAATATAATCACAGCTAGTAATATCTTATGACTAATCACAGATGCATGCAAATATTCATGGTATACTGGAAGTAGCATCTCCATGTGGACTGACTTGCGAAGACCTCACACATCTCATACATTATTATATAATTGAGAGAACACTTTTGGCATTGTAAATATTCTGCTTTTCACATATCAGATGACTATGTGACTTGGTAAAAAAAAAAAACATCACCAACTATTTTGGTCATATCTGGGTCACAAACTGAATGTACTCACTTGGGAACATCATTTAATATCTCACTATATTTGAGTTTCTTCATTTCTAAATTGAGTTATTATCTAAACTACCAAGCAACTTGGTGTAACGAAGGAAGAACAGAAAGTTGTTCTTATGAGGCAAATATTCTATGTACATTTAAAGAAAAATAATTGTATAGTGTAATATGGAATTATTGCTGCACATATTTTTCCCCATGGACTCTAGAATGAAAAATTAAGGCTGAAGACAGAAGCAAATATGACATTAAATTCTTTGAATTCTAAAGTAAATAGAAGTAATCAATTATTCTCACTTTATTCTTTCTTCTAGCAATAAAATTTTGCAGAGGCACGGCACTTAGTGAGATAGTTGAGTTTAATATTGAAGATCAGGATTATAAAAACATGACTAAAGAAAGATTTTTATTGCAAAATAAAAAAGATCCATTCCTTAGAACAAGAAAATATTTGAGCAAATATTGTTCACATTTTTACTAAAACAATTTCTTTGGCTTTAATTCTTCATATTGGTTAAGCTAATTCTTCTAATGAGACTATTTGGAATGAACAAATAAATTTTTAAATATGTTACCTAAGTTATAGGGTAAAGCAATAATTAATTTTACATAAATAGAAAAGGTGAACATATTATGTAAAATTTTTAGTTAATAAAGAGAAAGAGGTTATTGATTTTGAGTAATATCACTAGTGTTTCTCTAGATTCTGACACAGTTGTGGCATACAATGGGTGCTCAATAAATAATGGCTAAATAAATAAGGAGATAGTAGTGGGAATTTCTTGTAAGATTACAGAAAAATAAACAAATTCAAGAAATGTATAACTCACATTGGAAAAGCATGCAACGTATTTAAAAAGTTATTTTCAGGTACCCCAACATATTGTTTTATACCTATATAGTACTATATAGTTGTTGTTGTTGCTATTGTTTTGTTACAACTGCAAAAATTAAAAGAGGAAAGTAAGGCTCTTACTCTAGGACTCAATTCAAACCTGAAAATGAATCTGCGAAATGAGGAAAGAATTTGTATACTAAAACCAAGTGTTCCAAGACCATTTTCCTGCAGTCCTACAGGTAGTTACTCTATATACCATCCTGTACTTCACACACTAACAGCATTGGGTAGAGTTAATATGTGAATTAATCCCCTTCTCCTTCTCTATTTTACTTTCATTACACCCAGCCCTGGGCACTGTTATTCTAAGGTACAGCCAATCTGCTTGAGTTTTCAGTTTCACATCTGTCCTTAAAATAGTACAACTTAAAACAATACTTTAAACTAAACAATATATTAAAAAGTGTGTCTACATTTCAAGTCTATATTGGCAAGGTGTGTTCTTGGATCATATTGAAAGGTATTCTTTGATGCCCAGTGGAGCCATGAAGAAGCATTGGGATCATTTAATTATGTGCTGGTGTCTGCCTAGAGAGATGATTGGGGGCCAGTTAACCAGCCACCTAGCTGTGTGCATTGTAGTCTTCATCACCGCAAACCAGCCACTTCTCTTTGTGTTTTAGTCTCCATGGCAGCAAGATAGAATCAATAATAATGAGTTCAGTGTAAGCGTTATTCAGTATTAAATAAAACAATCTACCAAAGTGCTTTGAGCTCCCGGGAAACTGTGTAAACACAGTTTATCGTTCGAATTCTGAAACCTTGTCCTTGTTGGAATCATGTGGCGCCCAGCGCCATGTTGACTGTGCATTCTTTCCACATTGGCAGCCTTTCCTGTTTGATGTTTGGACACGTTGGTCCAATTTTTCATAATTTCCAGCCAAACTTTTTTCTCAGTTTAAGAAAAAGTTTTCCTATGCCCATAATCATGCATTTTTTCCTTCTTTTTTAAAAAAGTGAGGTTTTTGGTTGTAATTTTAATACTAGTTAATTTGGAAGTCAGGCAACAAGTTCCAGGCACTGTGTGATTTTTAGATGGCATTTAATCATTGCTCTGGGTTCACTTTGAATTACCGTTAAAATGCAGATGGGAGAGTATGCAATCTTGGGGCAGATTTCTCCAAATATGGACTATGGACAAGAACATCTGCTTCAGAAACATAGGGCTCAGTGAGAATAAAGTAGGTACCATCTCAGTCCTCACTAAACAGAAATATTTAGTTTGAGACATTTTACTAGGCACTCCAGCCATAACAACCATGATAAAGTTTGAGAGCCACTGCGCCAAGATAAGTAATTGATTACCTTCTGGTATCAGAGGCTTCTAATCAAGCTTTGTCATCATTGGCCTCCTCCTCCTCCTTCCCCTCCACCCCTCCTCTTCCTCCTCCTCCTCCTCTTTTCAAATGAGTTTATTTGAGCCAAACTGACAATTTCTGGGAAGCAAAATCTCAACAGACTGAGAAGATGTTCCTTTCATTCTTCCTAACTAAACTCTCTGAGGAATTTGTCCTTAGTAGGGCCAACCCTGCCTAATATACCTTACCTCAGAATATGCTGAGTCGAGCCATGGTTAAGCTTTTGTCTACAGTTCAGTGTGGCACCTGGTATGTAGTAAGTAGTGGTAAGTAGAGTCTCATCTACCAAACCCTAATCTTGAAGAGTTTAAGATCTGCCTGTTTTTCTAGTCTATCCCTGTAACAGCTTTCCCCAAGAAACATAATGAGAATGTGCAGTCTCAGATAGATTCAAACGTCATCAACTAGAAGTTAATCTAGTTAATAGTTAGAAGTTACTTATTCTTTTGCTTCTTGGGAGTTTATAGAAGCATTTTTGATGCCAGCTCAGCACAAAGGTTTTTGTCAAGTCCCTTACTCTAAAGAACATCTAATTTTTAACTTTTTAAACTTTAGAAAAGAACTTCCCAAAACATCTTTTCTTCTGTCCTGAAAGAAGAATGTACCTTTGAGGACACTCTTCAGTCTATCCAAGATATATAATAAAAAGGGTAAGATGTTAGAACATCAATTTCACCTCTATAATCAGAAAAAAGATTACATGATTTTGTCAAAATCCTCATTGACTAGTACCAGACAGAGCAGCTTTTACTCTATTTGACACAACATTCTTTTACTCTATTATAAACCTATCACTTACACCTATAGTGAGACTTTATACCTGTCAAAAAGTTTGACGTCGCTCAAGAATAGTGTTAGGAGTCTGAACTATGTTATATACCATATGATATATATCATATAATTTTGTAGAAAGTTTCATCTCAATTTTTTAAGATAGTCTTTAAAAACAAGAGTTCTTATTATTTTCTGTAGAATAAAAAAAAAAATGTTCCCTATCTCATGAAGAATAATAAAGAAAAAGGGTTGCATGGTGCATTTAGTCCTATACGAAGTTGATAAAAGGTAATTAGAGAAGAGTAGTATGAAGGAGTCTTTTCACAGTGATAGAACAGTTCTGTATCTTGGTTGTGGTTATCTTGACGGTTACATGAATTCATATGTGGGATAAAATTTCTTAGAATTATGCACATACAAAATGAATACTTGTAAAAACTGGTGAAATTTGAGTAAGATCTGTAGTCTAGTTAATTGTATTATGCAATGTCAACTTCTTGGTTTTAATAATGAACTCTAGTTATGTAAGATGTTACCATGCAGGGAAGAGGGAGGTAGCCAGGTGAAGAGCGCATGGGACTTCTATTATTATTTCTGCAACTCTTTGTAAGTCTATAATTAGTTCAAAATAAAAAGTTAATGGAAAAATTAAGAGTTCATCCTATTGTTTATTCCTCAAATAAGCTGATGGCAGATGCTTTACCTACACATATTATCTGTGCAAAATACAATTTATTTAATGTGAAAAATCCAACAGGAATCAGGGTCAGCTTCGCTAATCACTCATCACCCTTTAAAACTCAAGCTAAATTCTACAGAACGTTAAGTAACCCAAACGTGAAACTCGAGCAGGTGTTTTAGCTGACTTATAAACACAGATTTCTCAAACATTGAAAAACTGTCAAGAGATTTATTTCCCAGATCTGGGCCATCTGGTCACTTGAGGAAGTTGCTTCTCTTTTAACCCTTCTCTGAACACATTTGCTTTTTCTTCTCTACATTTTCGTATCTCTCCTTGCCCCTTTACTTGCTAAAAACAATCAAACCCTTCTTGGAAGTTTCTGGATTTTCTCCAGAAATTGGATCCTGAACAGCCTTCATTAAGTACATGGATGGCCTCAAGGATCTGAGATGTGGTGTCTTGTAAATTTCTCCTTCTCTGCTTGGGAGAGCTCGAGGAGCATAAGCCTGTTCTATTCACTTCCTTCTGAAAAGTTTCTAGAGAAGTGATTTGAGTTTTAGTTGCTCAGTCACTATCGCAGGGCACTTCAGGAACTCCAACACTATGCTCAGCCTGCCATTGCCAATGAAATCTGAGCAAAATCAGGATTAATTATATGGAAGTATGTTTGGCAAGGTAGTGTGGGGAGGGGCGGGCAGGCAAGGGATGTGAATGTGTGTTAAAAAGAATTAGATATAAATGGGAAAGAAAGATAAACCAGTATTATCTCTCTCAGCCTCAGTTTTTTCATCCGTAAAATAGGAGTTCTGACTAAAAAACCTAATATGATAATGTTCTGCTAGTTGGATTATCCTAATCAATTAAGCAAATAGTCCAAAAGGTAGAGAAAATCACTTCTCTAAATGCAGCTCATTTTGTAGATCAAATGTAAACATTTTCCTGTATTTTACCTTAGAGAATTCAATTACTGGGAGCAAGGAGAGATTTCAGAAGTAATTTTCTCCTAGATTCTCTTCATAGTTAAACTGTAGACATTAGATTACATATGATTCTATTCCTATCTACGATCTCCAATCTGATTTCTAGAACTTTTTCTGCGTGAGTATTGGAATAGAGAAAAATGGTCTGTAACTCTTGGTCCCTTCTTGTGTTCAACCCACACTGGGAATTAAAAAAAAAAACAAAGCAAAGCAAAACAAAAACAAAAACACATAAAAACCATGTTGCAGGCTCCAGAGCAGCCTTGTCTATTGCACCAGGAAAAAGAATGTTTTCCTATTTTAGTCTGCCTTTGCTCTGCAGGATTTATTGCCTGTTGAGGGCTCTGGATCACGCCAGTTCATATAAACAGGAAACACAAATTTAAGTAAAGAAAAAAGGAAAAAGAAAGCTAGAGCAAACTAAATACTATAGGTACAATGTATAATGAAGAATTAACATACTGCTAAATTTCCTTCACCCAAGATTATGCAATTCTGAAGTTCCAAAGACCCTGATATTATATAGAGTTGATGCAAATCAGGTGCCTCTGAGTTCCAGATGGTAAGTTCATAAGTCCAAAGTTAAATGGGGTAGGGGTGACCTGTTGCAAACACTGAAAATAAGATTTCAATCTCTCATGATAGGTAGGCTCCATAAGTACTGATGTACTGGGGAACTGGAAGCATTATCTGACACAAGCCAAAATGCATTTAGGAAGTGAAAAATTAAACAGAATTTAATGATACAGTAAATCGTGAAACTGCTAGAAGCTATACAATAATGGTGTATAAAATTCAGCCAAAGTTTCCATAGGGAACTTTTTTTAAATAATGGAAATTTGTGTTTAAGTATGACATTTTATCTTTCTATATATCATATTTTACCTTTCTATATATAATGCATAATTGAAAATTTGAACTTACACACTTTTAGTATTCCTAAACTTCAATTCCTTATCTGCTGATGCAAACAGATACAGCAACAGATCGTAGATGACAAAGGTATTCTAATAGTGTGTTGGTGACACAAACTACACAGACATGGCCCTCTCACTCCTTTGGCTTTACCATTTATGTTTATGCACAGCAGCAGTGGCGAGCTATTGCCTTAAGATGGTGCTTTTATTCGATAAGATTTAAACTAGTCTCTAGAATCTATTACGGAATAGAGAATGCAATTTGTGAAAATCAATAAGTTGAAGCAAGTGGTAGGGTTGACTTGAAGATAATGAATAAGAGAGAAAAAATACCTATCTGAAGTGCTCACAGTTTTATAGTCGATGAGAAACGGAGGCATCTGAAGATATATGTTATGGGGCCACACATATTCTGGAACGTTTAAGAAAGGCTTTATGGAAAGGGTGACCTGAGCAGGAGGAAAAATGGGAGCATAGTAGGTTGGGCAGAGAAACAGCTTGTACCAACCCACAGTGTAAAGAGCATGGGACACAGGGAAATGGCAAGTGCATGATATTGCTATGGCCAGGTGACAATGCTACAAAGCTAGTAGTGGTCACATCACCGTGGGCCTTATGCACCCTATTAGGAATTCAGAACTTGATCTTAAAAGGTATAGGAGATGTGGAAGGATTTTAAGCAAGGGAGTAACATGTTCATATTTTCCCTTTAGAAAAATCACACTATCAGTTATATGATAAATGAATTCAAGTGACAATGCAACCAGTTAGAACCTGTTGTAGGGATTCAGATAAGAAATGAAGAGAGCCTGAACTAAGGCAATGACAATAGAAATGGAAGAAAAAGCATGAAAATGACAGGTAATGAGGCACTGACAGGACTTAAAGATGGACTAGGTGCCAAAGGGAGAGAGAAATGAGGAGGTTGGGTGTTTCCTGGTTTAATGTGCATGCACAGTAGCATCAATCACGAATAAAGAGTGTGACAAGGATTCGGAGGGTGATGAATTTGTTTTTAGACATGTTTAATTGTGAAGTATCCACAGAACAAGAAAGAAATGATTTCTTTTAATCAGAATCTCCAAGAGAGAGACTATAATTAAAGATGCAGCCTTTCGATCAATGTCCATGATCGAAATTGAGAATTTGGCTGAGGTCACTGAAAGAGAAGGTAAAGCATGAGAAACGAGAATTTAACTCTTGGAAATAAAACTGTTAGAAGTATGACTTAATGGAGAGGTATCCATGAAGTCATCTGAGAATAAGCAACAAGATACAGCAAAAAAGCATCTTACAAACCAAGAGAGTACAGTGTCAAGAAAGAGGAAAAAATCAGGAGAGAAGACAGAGGCAACAATATGGATGATTATCCACTAGATTTGACAACTTTGGGATATTGGCTAGAGTAGTTTCAAAAAGAGAACAAAGAGGAAAAGTTTAGGATTAAATTATAAAAGCCTTGGACAAAGTTATGTACTAAGAGAAAAAATTATTGGAAATGAATAACTGAAGATCTAGAAGAGAGACCTGATGCAGAGTTCACAAATGAGTGTGTGTTGTGGGGAGCTGGGGAGTACAGTGGGTATAGAGGTTTAGGACACAGCTGAAGAGATAGCCTTAGACAAATGTGAATAGCTTTTTCATTGGGCTAGAAATAAAGGAGAGGAGAGGTACATAAAGTTGAGATCTTCTTAAGATAGTTTCTATCTTCTCCATGAGGAAGGAGACAAGGTTACCAGTAAATGGGGAGGAAGTAAGATTTAAAAAAAAAAATGAGATGAGTGTGAAGGTTTCATTTATTTAAACAACATTTACTAAATACTTATTCAGTTCAAACAACACTCATGACAATGTACAGCCAGGGCCAGAAATTAATTTAAGGTGCTCACATATGCATGGTAGGAGAAAGGTCTAGAATAGCCACCAGAAGGATTTGAATGAGAGCCAACTGGCTGCAGATGGAAGAATCACTGCCAACCAGGCTGGGTATCACTAATAGCGTTAATATGAACATTTGAATGGAGTGAGATCTACCTATGAGCAGAAGCTTAAGTATAAAAGTAAAATGCAGATGCTTAAATAGATCCTGAGGAGGGTACAATAGAAAAGCAACAATAGAGAGTACAATAGAGAACAGAGAATATTAGTGAGAGAATTAGAGAGTAAGGTATTGTGAAGTGGGGAAGTATTTAAATAGAGAAGGAAGCAACGACATCTCTAAAATGGTGACAGACCTGTACATAACAGAGGATTCAAAAGGTTGAGGCAGGCAAAGAGGTAAGATTGATAGATAAATAGAAGGTTTTTTGTTTGTCCTGAAATCACAGCAGCTATGATTTCAGAAGATAAATTCTTCTGGGATGTGGCTATGGGAGTAAGCTGCTGAAGAGGAAGCAAATGTGATTAGGATGTTAAGACATTTGGAAGCTAAGATATTAGAATTGTGGTCCATCTAAACATTGGACCTTGGAGTGATGAGCAAGAGTGTGACTCATGTGCAGGAGTTGCATCAAAAAAAGGATGATCACAATGGCATGGACCTCAAAGAATAAACACAAGAATAGGTATGCACTAACCTGGAAGTAGAAAGAGGAATTTAGGGGGACCCAATCCAATCTTGGTCTAATGGCATGTGGCAGAGAGAGCATCACAAAATAAAGTAGAAGTGCAGTTTTCAGAGACAAGATAAGTTTCTATTATGGAATACACTAGAGGAAAATTCAGGAAAAAGGATACTGGGTAGATAGGTTAAGGGAAGACTGTGGGAAGAATTGGGATGAAAGGCAGTAGAAAAAAGGATGAGAACACACCCAGGGCAATAAAGGATGTGAGTAATAGGATGGATTTCTGAAGAAGGTGGTGTGTTGGGAAATGGCCAAAGATGACAGACATTGAGTCAGATTAATTTAGGTGCAGATGGAACTCTGATTGATAAATTAGTTCAATGATTGCTGAGGTTTACATAGGAAGTCATGCATTGCACTCTGGTGTGGTTAGTGGCCAGGAAGAAAAATGGTGCAAGAAAATATTGTAAGAGTGGAGTTTGAAGAACAAGTTGACGGGAATTGCCATGGTGGAGTTGCCAAAAGAAGGGGAAGGTTAGCAAGGGCACTGTGGCGGTGTTTCCTAAGCATCTTTGGGTTTCCATTATACTTAGTATTGGTACCATACAGCATGGACAGCTCTCATACTCCTACCATTTTTCCTTCCCTGTGGATACTGTGAATCATGTAGCTGACCATGTTCCTTTTCACTGGCTTCCAGGAAGCTCAAAAACAAAAGTTTGGCTTATAGCTATAAGACTTTAAAGCATACATTTGGAGTACTAACTGTGTCCCAAGTTTCACCTTACTTTAACTAACCTTTTTTTTTTTCTTTCACTAATTTTTCCCACCTTTTTTTTTCTTGTTAGGTTTGTTTTTATAAGACACCTCAACTTGTTTAAAATGAGAGTGGGTACAAATAATAAACATTAAGCTATGATTAATTCAATCTTATACAAAGGACATAATTAAACGCTCAAATGTTCAACACCTGAGAAAGAGCATTTATTTGCACAAAACTTATAAGCACATTAATGATTTGCAGGGTGTATGTGCTGCCAGATTTATAGGTTGTATGTATATCCCTGTGTACCTCATTATCATACTGATCATAAAATTAACTGTACAAACCCTGGCACTTTTGAGAGTCATAAGAAGAACCACAATCAATTATGCCAGAACAATAAGTATTTGCTGAAACTTATGATCTATGATCACTCTCAAATAGATCAATTTTAAAATATGAGCTTAAGTTCTAAAGTACCATCATTCTTTAGGAAAAATCTTCAGCTGTTATATTACTCTTACTTTTTTCCACAGAAAATTTGCTTTGTGTGAGAGTTTGTTCAATCTCAGAGTTATTTGGAATGTCCACAAAGCTCTGCTGATTTTCAGTAAAGTATTATAAAGAAACTAGTCTGATGGCTAGGTATTCTCCTGTCAGTCAATCAAGAAACTGGTTAATTCACTATACTCATGGTAAACGGCCCAGAAGGAGAGAAATAGAGGAGCGAGATTGAATTTAGACAGCTGTTCTGTTACCTTCCCTGCACCAATGAAATTTGTTTCACTTGATTACATTTATGCAATATGAAAATAAGTCTCATGCATTTGAAATGCACAGTGTAAAATGTCACATGTATCCTGTGGACCAATTATAAACTAAAATCATTTGTGCTGGATTATGGCTCCACGTGAGCTATTAGAAAATTATATTCATGGTCATTTTGGCAGATGTGTTTTTCTTTTTTTAAAGTTTTTAAAGGGAGTTTTTTCCTTTAAAAAAAATGCTACATAGTAGTAAACCCATGTTCACATCCCAGATGGTCCTGAAGTTTCATGCCTGGCTACCCACTGAAATATCAGAAAAATGCAGAGTGCAGTTCTAACCAAGTGAGAGTGAGAAACAAAAGAAATTTCTGATGGAAATATGAGCTGACAAGTTTTCCGTTCTCAAGTGAAATCCCTAAGACCACCCACATGGCCGGGTTTTCCCAACTCTGAAAGAAGGGCCCACCCTGAATCAAAGTGGCATCTGAAAACTGCACGTGGGACTGAGTTATTTTAAGCTTCCTACTGATGGATCCCTTTTCCAGACCACTATTAAGCAAAGCACTCTTTAGGAGGAGATGCTTCCAGAGACTTTGTGAATGTGTTGGCTGCTTCTCTAATCATAACTTCCTTTGTTCTGCCAAGGAGGGCACCTCAGGGTTGCAGCGGTACAGGAGTGCCGCTTAATTCAGCTGCATGTTCGTGAAACCGATGGTTCCAGAGAGGTTCTGAGGGTAAGTCGGGAGTTAGGCCCCTAAGGGGGAAATAAATGCCTCACATAAAGTTTGGAGCTGAAGCAGACAGGGACATTGATAAGATACACATATACCATGAGGTTCAAATTGCATCACTTTGAGGTTGCCTTCCTTTATCTACCTTCAGATTAAAAATAAAGACCACAAGGAGTGGTGTAATTCTCTGTACATATCTGAAAGTACATCTTAGGTCAATATTTGTGATGAAAAATTAAACCAACACACTATATTAATGTGGCTGATAATGATAAAAGATATTCTTTTAAAAAAAAACTATTGGTTCCTACATATAAGCAATTTGTTGAGCATCTTGTGTGCATTAGCTTGTTAACCTTCACAGCCATTCTATAAGGGAAATTTTGCTCTTAATGAAAAAAGTGAGAATAGGTAAGTGAAAAGATAATAAAGTTAAGCAATCCTCTGAAAGACTGCAGCTACTCCACTAACAATATAAGTAGAGGGCTCCACCAAAATCCTGGCTTTCCTTAAGCCCCAAGTGTTGACATAAACAGAATGTTGAAACAGCAATGCTGTTTCACCACTCTGCATTCACTTTTGTTACTCTCGTCTAACTCATACTAGCTGCTATCCTAAACTGGAGACGTTTGCCTATCTAGTTAGTGACAAAGCTACAGTTTAAACCAAGTCCTTTTCATTTCAAAACCTTAAACCTGCTAAATTTATTAATGAAATTTCCAGAAGGAATCAATACAACAAACTTTTAATCTTATAGCATGTAGTAGAATATATTAGTAATAAAGAGCATCAGCTGAACTTCCCACCTTTTTGCTACCTTTCCAAGGATAGTCCTAATCAAGATGTAGCCATGACATTTACTAGCAAGAAATTTTCTTCAACACTTCATGCTTATAGTTTGTGAGTGTGTTACTACTCTCCATTCTAGGAATATTTTACAAAAAATAAAAAAATAAAATAAAATAAGTTTCAAATGTTTCCACATTAGAAAAGGATTGTATGGTACATTAAAAGAAGGAAAAGTAATACAATGCTTTTTGTTGTTGTTTTGTTGTTTTTGTTTTTAAACACATGATAGACAATGTAACAAAGCACCAGTATTTGCTATAATTTTGCAAAGCATTTACTGGTCCTGTTTAGAAAATATGATAATTATCAGAATTTTTACAAGTAAAACCACTTCTCTTTGCCAGTGTGTATTTGAGAATAAAGTGAAATAACATTAGGCAATTAACCAGAAAACGTCTCCTACTGTGGATCTTTTTGCTGTCATCAGTCAAAAGGATAACTGTTACCTTGAACTGAATCAATCTGAAATTGTTAGTTGATCTAGCGTCAATCATTCTTTTTTTCCCACTTAAAGATCCTACTGTTCTCCCCCAGTGACACCAGAGTTTATCCTAATAGTCTTGTAAAATTCCATATAAGAATCAAACATAATTTCCAAAGTTTTGTAGAACAGAAGTCTGGCTTTTTAGAATTATTGTATTATAGACTGCAGCTACTCCACTAACAATATAAGTAGAGGGCTCCACCAAAATCCTGGCTTTCCTTAAGCCCCAAGTGTTGACATAAACAGAATGTTGAAACAGCAATGCTGTTTCACCACTCTGCATTCACTTTTGTTACTCTCGTCTAACTCATACTAGCTGCTATCCTAAACTGGAGACGTTTGCCTATCTTTTACTTTCACTCTCAGCCAGAGGGGAAATCTGATTTGGTCTCATCAAGATATAAAGTAAAAATAGTTTACCCATGTAACACTCTATAATAAAAGGGGGAAATGGTAAACTTTAGTTTGTTCAAGAAAAATAGACATATTTAAGGCAGGTTTATAAAGGACACTTCCTATCTTCTTTAAAAAAGGGGGGGCAGGGCAATAGCTTTGACAAGAAAGGAAACGAGGAAGAGAAATCCATCTCTCACAGGTTCACACAGCACCCACTGTGGAAGGCTCTCGGCTTCCTCAAAGGTGAATTTTGCACCAGGTCAACAATACACTTGGGAGCAGGTTCTGTAGCCTGAGAGAAATGTATTCAAATTCTCCTTTCATTTGCTGTGTAACTTAAGTTACCTAATCTCTCTAACCAAAGCCCCAAATAGGTAAAATAAGAGTGATGATAACAGCTACTGCACTGAGCTGTCCTGAGAGTAAAATGAGATAACACGTGTGTTGAACACAGTGCCTGGCACACAGTAAGCATTTTGAAAAGCATTGTTACTCTATTTGATTTTCTACATGAAACCCTAGTACTAAGAAATGTTTGTGAAACCTAGTAAGTTTGGAATATTTATTGGCAGAACTAACGGTAATGCCATATCAAGGTACACAAACAGATGTATTTACGTTTTAGGCAAATATGGAATTTTATTATTCTCTCCTGTCACATGGTTCACTACTTCTGCCACCTTCTTTTATTAATTTTCTTCATTGAAATAAAATTATATACCCCTCTTATCACATCTGAAGAAATTATGATGTTCTGTGAAATATCTGCCAAGGTCTTTGCTTAAATGAGAACTTGCAAATCCTACTATTTAACCTAAATATCACCAGTAAAAGCACCTTTTCCATTTGTTAAAAAGTAAACAGAGAAAAAAATTCATGAATTTGAATAAAAGTTTCCCTGCACTGTTACTGTCATGGATATTACCAAAGTCCTACGAAGAATGTGATAGAATTTAACATGTAGCAATATAAAAGCATTTAGATGATTTCTGATAGGTCAAGCTGCAGCGCTAGTGCTCAAGAATCATTAAATTTGTCAGAATAGTAATGTCAAACACACAGTTTTATTCATCATAATCATACACTGCATGCGGAGTTCAAATACTCAGCCATTTTCATTTGTGATGGGCAAAATGTTAAGGGTTGTAAGCACTTAAGAGGAAGAAGCTGTTCTGGGTGGTCTTGGTAAGTGAGGAGGAGACATGATAAGGAATAACAAAGCAAGAGGAAGGAAGGCAAACTTTAATCTAGGAAAAGAAAACAATTTTTCTAACTATACCAACAGCTAATATATTATTTAAAGGAAAGTGAAAGAAACCAATGATACAAAATAATTGGATGAGGCCAAAGGAAGGATTTTAATTTTTCAAAAATCATCAATGAGATTTTTAGCTGAAAGCTAGAGCATTGTAAAATAAATAATGGCACACATTTTACTTTGTCTTGAATGTGAAATGAATAGAATAAAAAGGGGGAACATTTGTATTTCAGACATGACTTTCATATCAGGTTTGGAAAACTTCAGCAAATGTGGCAAACCAGGAGTAAACCGGGGCAAGAGCTAGCAAGAATCTCAACTTTTCTCCCACCCTATTCTCTGGCTTAAGATAGTGAACACCTCAGACAAATGAGATCAGAAAACCAGAGATCTTTTTCTAGAACTCATATTTTGGATGCAGATATCATGAATCATTCCAAAATTGGCAGCAGAAGTGTGAAGAATTTGGAAAGGCACAAAGGGGAGCTGTGTAGACAGCACTGATACTTCAAAGAGAAGAGAGGCTAGAGGGCTGAAGCATGGCCAGGGGACAGCTGGGAACCAGAACTGCTCTGGGAGAAAATACAAGGCATGATGGGAAGGGCTCTTCCAAAGAGTCCAAGAGCAGGCTGCCTGCTCTTGTTTGAAAAAGAAAGTTGTTTATTCTACCCCAAATAGTTGGTCTCTAGTATAAGACTCATCTCTTCCATCCCTCTCTGCCCACACTGGCCCAGGTAAAACTTATTTGGTGCTGGAGAAAAAAATGAAAGAATTAAACTTAACAGAACCTATTTCTCAATTCTTTTGTATGTACATAATTAAAACTCAGCAAACGAGGAAGAGAGGGGAGTATTGAGAAATGGAGACAAGGAGAGGGTTAGGAAGAATGATGAATAAGAGGAGGAGGATGGGTAGAGCTTGTAGGAACGGTAAAGAGAAGAGGGAGATGAGAGTGAACTTTGAGGGTCTAATGGGGTGGGGTCAGGATGAACTGCTGGGCTTGAGGCTCCTGTGGACATTTCCAGACACAAAACATATGGATGAGGAAATAAACAATTCCAATTCCTATGCCTACAATGAAAGAGAATTCTCCATTTTCTGTAGAAAATTGGAGACTGATCTAAACACTGCTGGTATTATATCTGATTTTCTGTGCAAATGATCTACTATAAAATGCTAATACTAAATAATCTTGACATTTTTATTTTCAAGCTCATCTAAAGCACAGAACAGCTTCTCCCATTTTAATTTTGGAACTCTAAATTCTCAGAATTTGAACCACGGAAGTCAACTAGGCCATCTCTTATCAGATTCACAGAAAAATCTTGCTTGATGAGCCAACACCTCCCATGGAAATTAGTTAAGCAATGTGATCTCAGTCCCACTATTCCCAATAGAGTGATATCTCAGATGACTGGCCAAAGTTTAGGATTGAGAAACATAGATTTCAAATTCCAACTCTCTAGGCACTTTAATGAACATCACGTGAAATTCTGAAACTCTCCTGACACTAATAATGATCCTTGCATTTAGATAGCACTTGTGAGTTTGCCAAAGCTATTTACAGTAGTCTCTCATTATCCCAGGTTTCATTTTCTGTGGTTTCAGTTACCCATGATCAACCATAATTGACCATTCAAAAGAAAAAAAAAAAGACTCAGAGAAGCCAGGAATCAACCTCATTGTCACACAGCTAATAAATGACACAGTCAAGCTTTGGCCTAGTCTCTCTGGGTCTAATTGTCCTCAATATTTCCATCTAGAGAAAGTGGTGGTGGACAGGTCAACATGACTGTTGTATGTTATCTGTACAAATATCATATCAGACATCAATTCTGCAAACCTGAAATCATTCATTTAAAAGTCAATTTTTTAACAAATGAGATCTCTTAAAGAAATCGGTATCCATTTGATCAAAGTTTAAGAAGTCATGAAGTTATTAGGTGTGCTGCAATTTTATAGGATCTTACAGTCCACCAAAAGTTTTCAAAGAGAGTGCCTCATTTAATTTTTGCATCAAATGGTTATTGTCTATATTTTATATTTGGAATAACAGGTTCAGAAAAACTGGGTCTTTCTGGTACTTCTCTGCCGCATGGTTAAGGAACAATGCTGCATCTGAGTGCATAGCTCTTTTCTCTGCTTACTTTCATCCCTGATAATTTACACTTATGTTGTTTCTACTTTTTCTTGAAAAAAATTAATGTAATCCTACTAACCAGATGTGCCCCCAGCGAGCCACTCAACAAAATATATTGTATTTTACCTGCCACAGGACAAACCCTGTGTGAACAAGACACTCACACTCAATCTACTGGAACTAGCTTAATTTTATGATAAAGGTGCCCTGCATAGCACAGCATATTCTTTAAGTGGCTTCATAAGTGAGTACTAATGTAACATTTAGTGAAAATTAGTAAGGAATGATTAAATAATAATTATTAAAGAGAGTTAAACAAATAAAAAACATTTGGGGGGGTGACTAAAAATTTCACTTCCACATCTATATAGCCACTTAGGTGGTTGCAAATAACAGAGAAAATAGAAAATCTCCTTTATTAATTTTACTTATACTAGAAAAATATACTTTAGTAATGAGCATTAAAAATGTGCTCATGTTTGATCCTGTCTTAAACCTAAAAATGGAGTAGGGAATGAATGCATATATAGTGCTTTTCAAGGTTCTTGTATAAAAACTTTCAGAAACATCAATGTGGAATTAGGGTATTTTAATATTTATCCAGCAAAAGGATAGTAAAGCTAGCCATGTTTTCCCATCCTCCTTATTATATCCCAGGGAAAAGATCCAAAGGAGCTTCTCTGAAATTTTACTTACACAAAATTTCAAAGGTACCCTCTCCAAATTGCTACTCAGCAGAAAGAAATCACCAGTTTCAGTTCACTTGGGACATATAAATTCAGAAATCAGGAGAAATAACTTTGCATCCACTGATTTGAGTTGGGTGATGCAACTGAACAATTTCATTGAAATATTTCAGAGCACAGTTCTAAGTAGAAAGTCAAAAATAAATCAGATGGCATGTACTTCTCCAAGAACTTTAGACAAGTCAGATTTTATACCCTCTGGGGAATGAATGTCCATTTTGGAGATCATTCCAACATCTACTAAGAACAACGTGTTATATGGTTCAAAGGTAATCACATAAGCGGGACTTACAAAGCTTTATACCGCAAACACTTCCAATCAGTAGGTATCTTCACCAATTATGCCAATATCATCAGCTAAACAATGAAAGTAAAAATAATCCAGTTTTTTCTGGTCCATTATTCCTCCTTTCACAAAATGGAAAAAAAAATTTTGTTTAATTGTGATTCTAACTATTGAGATTGGAGCCCTTAAAAGTTTTCAATAAGATTTAAATCATGTGTATTTTATATGGGTCAGAATGGGAGCAGTGTTGGGAAGGGTTCTCTTGAACTAATTCAGTTCCAGTTACTTGCTTCAGTGTTAATTAATGACCTGGGGACATATTTTGAAAACAGAAATGTTTCTAAGTCCCTTAGCAATGTCAAATCCAGAACTTACTTCTCACTTCAGTGAAGGTTGAGCTGAAATTTCTGCTCCATGGATAATTGGAAACAAGCTTTCTCTTTTGGTGGCTAAAAAAAACATATGTCCACTTCAGTGACTGTGTCATGAAACAAAGAAACAAAATATTGGAAAGGTGAAACAGAAACAGGGCTAAGCCCAAATAACTGGGCACGCTTGTCCCAGCCACAACAAATAGTAGAGCGTTTAAAACCACTCTTGCAATGCTCCTTACATCCCTCATAATGAGATGTCAGGAGTAGCTAGACTCAAAAAGAAAAGGCCCTGCAGAGGTGCATCGGCAATATTATGAAATAATGCACCAAAGAGAAAGGAAAACACTGCTGGTGAAAAAATTAACAATTACACAGAGCATTCCTTTTGTGTTTTATGAATTCTAATGACATTTTCTCAAAAGCATGCTAATCCATTTTTAACCTGAAAGAATATTCTTTACATTAGATAAATACAAAATATGTGTTAAATTACAAATGCCCTTTGGGAATGTCAGCTTCTAGCTGGTTGCACAGTTTCCTTGTCCTTCTGTCCACCATGTTGGTTTGAGTTAATGGTGCTAAATGTTGACTGGAATAAGGAAATCTCATTCAAAATCTCTTCCTCAGTATCATTTTTTTTTATGTGAAAGCCATGTACATACAGCATCTACTCTATTTCTATTTTTAAATTATAGCTCAAATCATCTCTCTTTTTAAAACAAGTATATATATTCACTATAATTTGTCTCCCTCTTTTTCTCTAACTCATGTCTACTTACTTCAGCAAAATCTCTCATCTTCTCTTGGTTACATATGCAAACAACAAAAAGTTTTTGTTTTAGAGTTTAAAAGTACAAAAACATTACTACTATCACAACTATATCAAATAAAAGGGAACGTATCACATTTTAAATGAAATCAGATCTACGTATTTACAAATCTAAAATCTTCTCCAAAGTTTCTATCTTTCCTCATTCTCCTTTCCCTTAAGCACAATCACCTATGAGTAAATTACAATAACAATTCATCCTCTATTTTTACCAATATTGTGATAGCATTGCTTTTTTTTCTCTTATTTTATTGCAAATGAAAATATTTAGCTATCTCATGACTTAAATAAACTATGGATTTCCCTGAAAATTTAACTGCTCTTTATGACATTGTTCCTGTGGAAGAATATGTTTCAGATACTTCAACTTCAAAATAATTGCCAAACAGAACTGATTTAAAAGATGCAAAACACTGACTTTTGAAGAAGCTGGCAGAATGTATGTATAATTCATTAAAGCTAAGAAAAACTGAAGCCCCCCCTAATGGGTTTGCTCTTCCATTCATCGCCATCAAGAGCTACATAAAAGGCAGTGTGACATGATAGTGAATAATGCAAGCTTTGGAGCTAGAAAGTCCATGTCTAAACCTTAGCTGCATCACATACTAGATGGGAAAACTTGAGCAAGTCACTTACTCTTTTAGTGCTTAAGCTTTTTTTATTCTTAAAATAGGAATAATTCTAGTACCTGTGTCATAGAGATACTGTGATAATTTAATGAATTAGTGCATATAAAGTTCATAGAATTATTGGCAGATAGCCTTCAATAAACATCTTTGATGATGATGATGATGATGTTATACACCAGAATTGCTTCCTCTTTTCTGTTGCCTCACTAAAATGCACATGGGGATGGGTACACCAGAGAGCTCAAAAAAGATTTGATGACACCCAGATGTGTGAAATGTGTGAAATTTGGAAGGCAGGGATGCCTGCAAAGTAGCTACTGCTATCATCCAAAATTAGCAAGCTCTTGAATGAGCCCAGCTGTAGGGGGAATGAAGAAGTAGAGAGGATTAGGTGATATGAGAAACTCTAGGGATCAAAATGGGAATGTGACCCTCATCCCAACACACTTGCAAACATTCCTGATATAGCACAGAAGCCCATTAGTAATAGAAAAACAACATTCTTAAGTGACCAGCTCTGCCATATTTCTGGAACTCTGCCTACTTACTAGAATCTTCAGGACTCTGTTGTCAAAGGAAGTTGGAGTATCTGACTCCTAAAATCCTTCATAGGACTTATGTAAATATCAATATTACTGAAGTATTTTCCTTAGCAAACATCAAGATGTCAGTGGTGAGATGGGGCTAGACACTGACAATCTCTATGACAGTTTATTTCTTCACAAGTAAGAACAATCTGGAGCAAGTAAGGTAAAACATTAACATTTGTTAAAGATAGATGAGAATATGGATATGCTTTTGTTTTCTGAATTGTCTATATCTTTCAAATATTTGATAATGAAATTAACTACATATAATATAGTTAACTAAATATAATCCAGAATGGGCAGAAGCAAACATGTAGTCAAAATGAAAATACATCAATGTGTTTTTTAAAATTTCTCATTTAGTTTCTAGTTATACACTTTTACTTGAGGAGATTGGCTCTAAATAGACAGGAGTAGAAATAAGGTGTCCAGTTCAGGGTGGAATAATGTGAGGTAAGGGAGATAGTCTATCATTATCCATGGAATTGAATTTTGTTCAGATAGATGAAATAAGCTGTTCACTAAGTGGTTTTAATTTCTTTCAAACTAAACCTCTTTATGTTCAGGTTCTAAAATGCCTCAAGATTCAGGTCCAAATAAGGACCCAATCTGTAAATGTCTTCCACCTAAAATCACCTCATCTGAAAACTCTTCCTTGACTCTCCAGGCCTAGTTAGTTGCCTTTCACCTGAGGCTCCACTCTACAACAGCGTAAAATGCCATAAAGAAAGGTCTTGGGGAGGCTTCAATCATGTGATTTTTGAGGAGCTATTCAGCTTAGGGGTTTGAGGGTAAATCTGCTGTGGATCCTGATTTTTCACTTTATTCTTCAAGATGAGGCTGCCTAAGCACTCTGTCACCTTATCTAATGAACATAAACATACAGCAATGAGTTGTGTTCCCTTTTGCCCTGGAATATTTTCATTTCTCTATGCTCTAGGTTAGATATTCTCAAACTTGGGATGAAAATCAAAGTTATTTTGGGGAAAATTTTTCATAAACAGTTACAAAGCTTCATACCTGACCCACTGAATCAGAGTCTCCTCCCTTGGACTGAACTGGATATTGATTCCAGGTTTCCCTACTCCTAGATAGGTGTAATTTTACATCATATGGCTTTATTGTCCATTGACCAAACTTTGGAGCCCTTACACTTGCATAAATTTAGATTTATTTCTGAATTTCTACCCACAGACCCCAACAAATTTTTAATTAGGAAGAAGATGACAATATGTGGAATGGGAAGCAAAGAGGCAGCAGGTTGAGGTCTCAGGTACAGGGAATAGAAAGTGAAGAACATCTAAAACTTATACAGAACCACAAAAGACCCCAAATAGCCAAAGTCGTCCTGAGAACAAAGAACAAACCTAGAGGCATCATACTTCCTGATTTCAAACTATATTACAAAGCTTTAGCAATCAAAATAATTTGGTATTGGCATAAAAAAACAGACACATTGATCAATAGAATAGAGAGTCCAGGAATAAACCCACACGTACATGATCAAATAATTTATGACAAAGAAGCCAAGAATATACAATGAGGAAAGACATCCTCTTCAATAAATGGTATTGGGGAAACTTGACAGCCACACGGAAGAGAATGAAATGGGACCACTAACTTACATCATACAAAAAATTAACTCAAAATGGATCAAAGATAAACATAAGACCTGAAACCTTAAAACTCCTAAAAGAAAACACAGGCAGTTTTGACATAGATCTTGGTGATTGTTATTTTTTTTTTAGACTTGACACCAAAAGCAGAGGAACAAAAACTAAAATAAACAAGGGCAACTACATCAAGATAAAAATATTCTGCACAACAAAGGAACGCAGTAACAAAATAAAAAAGACACCTAGGGAAGTGGAAAAAACTATTTGCAAATCACAAATCGGTTAAGGGGCTAACATCCAAAATATGTAAAGAATTCGTATAATTCAGTAGCTAAAAGGGAATAATGCAATTTCAAAATGGACAGGGATTTGGATACTTTTACCAAAAAAGATATTCAGATGACCAACAGGTACATGAAAAGGTGCTCAACATCACTAATCATCAGAGAAATGTATACCAAAACTACAATGAGATATCACCTCACATCCTAGCTATCATCAAAAAGAAGTAACAAGTTCTAGTGAAAACGTGGGAAAAGGGAACCCTTATGCACTGTTGGTGGGAATGTAAATTTGTACAGTGGAAAATAGTATGCAGATTCTTCAAAAAATTAAAAATAGAACTACCATATGATCTAGCAATTCTATTTCTGAGTATTTATCCAAAGAAAACAAAAACACTAACTGGAAAAGACATATGCACTCATGTTCTTGAAACAGTATATGCACTTGAAACATTATTTACAAAAACCAAGACATGGAAGCAACCTAAGTATCCATGGATGGATGAACAGATAAAGGAATTGTGATCTACACACACAATGAAAAATTATTCGCCATAAAAAAAATTAAATCTTGTCATGTGAGACAACATGGATTGACATTGAGGACATTACATTAAGTGAAAGAAATCAGATAGAAAAAGGCAAATATTATATATTCTCACTGATATATAGGATCCCCAAAAAAGAAGAAGCTCATACATACAAAAAACAGAGAACCAACTGACTGGTAGTCACCAGAGGCAGGGGGAGGAGGTGGATGGAATCCTTGAAGGAGCTCAAAAGTACAAACTTACAGTTATAAAATAAATAAGTAATGGGATATAATGTAGCACATGGTACATTATAGTACTGTGTTACATATTTGAAAGCTGCTAAGAGAGTTGATCTTAAAAGTTCTCATCACACACACAAAATAGTGTAACTAACTGGAGTGATAGATGTTAACTAGACTTACTGTAGGGTAATTTTGCACTATATACAAATATTGGATTATTATGTTGTACATCTGAAACTAATATAATATTATACATCAATTATATCTCAATTTAAATAAAGAAATTTAAGCGAGAAACATATATAATACAGAATACCCAATTGACTCCTGACTCATGTCTAAGTTCTGCACAGATTGCTAAATATTGACTAGCAGAAAGGCAATAATCGGGTGGTTACAAGCACAGGTTACACAGTCAGACTTGTCTGAGTTCAAATCACAATTCTGCTACTTACTAGTCATGTGACTTGGAGATATTACTTATCCCCTCTCTGTTTACTTTGGTCAAACAGAGATAACAATGGCACATCCCTCATGAGGATGTTATGAGGATTAAAAAAATTATAACCCTAAAAAATTTAGAACAATGCTTAGAACACAGGAAGTTCTAAATGTTAGCCACTATTATTGTCATCATCAATAACATTATAATGATCTGTCCTGTTATTCTATTCCTTGTACTGAATCTCAACTGTAAGAAATTTTCTTACTTACAGATATGCAAACCAACTAGTTCTGAAATTCCATTCATCCTTCTGCTCCATGGTTTGTATCTTCTGGACCTTTGATAGGTGCATATCCATGTATATCAACAGTGGCCAAAATGACTGAACAGGTGAGACCAAGAGAGTAAGCCTCAAAAATCCAAAAGGACCTCATCATGAATGTATCAGGACATTCTTTCAACAAGTTAGAAGAATCACTATTTGTTTGGGTTATGAGCTAAGAACACAAATCCCCAACACCAAGACTCTTCCATTTCATGTCTCCCTTGAAACAGCAGTAAATGTATAATACTACTGTTTCCATTCATGACCAATCATTTTGTAAGTGGCCTAAAAAAGGATATCTTAAACACATATCGCTAAACTTTAAAATCTTTGGCTTTTATAACTGGAAAAACAGAACTAAAATTGTGTTTCACGCATGGGCAAAAATACAGTGATACCACAGACTCATAAAGGTCACATAAACTCTCATATATAATGTTGCTCATGTTAAAAAATTTTTTCCACTAGCTGCTAAAATCCCTGAGGCTACAATATCTTGGACCACTGTCACTCTATCCTTTTAGAGAGGAGAGAGGCAGAGAGAGACACCAGGGAAGGTACAAAGACTTAGAAGAAGAGGAGATACTCTGAGAGTAGTTAGGCAGAAAGGACCCAAAGGCATCAACTAGCCCAGTCTTCTCAGTATTACATATAGGCGAACTGAAGCAGGAGAAACCTGTGGCACCCAAGGTCGCTTAGATGGTTGGGGCACATGTGGAACAGAGGTTTCAGCTGCCCAACTCTAGTCGAATACTGTTTTTACAGTGCTCCATAGTGCTGTTTTATACATGGGAAAGAGGTAAAAGCATATTTTAAATATAATATTTTAATGAAATGTATATTTTTTCAAACGAAAGTAACCAAGAAGCAAGGGATGTTACCTTTATGTTCTCATTGTGATTTATATTAGCTTTTTTGCAACCTTAGGCATTAATGTAAAGGAGAAGGAGGGACATGGTTATAGTAAAGTATGCTTTATATTTTCTTTTCTAAAAGTAAAACACATACGTTTGAATTAAATTAGACAACACAAAACTAGAAAGACCATCAAAATAAGCCTTGGACCCGCCATTCAAAAAGTCCCTACTAACAAATGGGTAGTTACATTTCCCTCTACTTTTATTTTGCTGCCATAATTTTTAAACATTTGTAACTAGATTATATACATAATGCTGAATTTTCATTTTTACTTAATGGTATACTATAAGCAACATTTTTTTTTAAATGCATGCTCTCAGAGAAAACTGGAAAAGAGAAACATAAAATTCATTTTAACTAAATCTAAACATTACATTCCTGTTAATTTAAAATTTTTAAATAAGATTTAAATCATCCATAACACCACACCATTGGTATGTAATCTTTCCTATCATTGTTCAGGGACGTTCCCCCTCTCCCCCCTCCATTTTCCCTGCCTGGGCACCTTCTCTACTCTGTGTAATTCCAGGGCTTGACTTTGGAGACTTTGGGTACATCGAGTGAACAGAGAAGATGAGAGGAATTAGCAAGAGAGATCAACCCTGTGATCTCACCCTTTTCTGCTCAAGTTCCACCAGGCTTAAAACTCTCTTCATTTAGGATTGTGTTCAGCCAAAGGAGGAGATTCCAGGAGGATAAAGAGGAGACAGAATGATCCAGAAAATGGGAAACTGGCTCTGACCACAAGTGAATAATAAATCTCAAAAAAAAAAAAAAAAAAAAAGCCTCCCAAGGAAGTTAGGGCCAAGCAAGTGAAATCCAAGATGGAAGAATGCAATGAAAGAGGAAAACGGAAAACTAAGAAACAGAAAAAGATAAAGAAGAGATCGACACAGAGAAAATGCTATTCCCTTTTATTCTACCTGCTCTTCTGTGACCTAGACTGATAATGTCACCGCCCAAAGCATGACGGTAAATTCTGACAAATATTCTTCCTCCAACTGATACTGTTTGGCCCCTCCATGTTATTTCCATTTTGATATAGCACTTTACCTCTGATCACCTCCCCTTCAAATGGGGAAATACTGTGATCACAGCTTCTCTCACCCACTTCTGCCAGGTGGAACAAAAATTTGAGAGAGTCAATGGCTGAAACAATGGCAGGTTTATAATATTTACAGGTATATTTAAGAGAAGGCTCTAAGGTTTCAAATCAATTCATTTTTACAATAATGTTTGTACCATTTTCCGTAAAACAAGTTTCAACTTCAGGAAAAATTAATCATCATTTCCACTGATTGGCTATACTGTAATTTACTCAGTTGAGATTTATACTATTGTCTTTGATATCTTTCCTACAATGGAATAAACTCTGCTTCACTTTCTAATAGGTGTTTGTGGACATATCCATCGAGTTTAGAGCTCCATATTTAAAATATTCATTCAGGCAAGAAAAGATACCAGAGAGAAGGTATGATTTACAGTTATTAAAGCAACAAATGGTATGTCCCTTGATTATATTTACTAGGGTGAATTCAATGGATTTATGAGAACTGTTATAATTAGATCACTTTTATAAAATAATTGTCCATTGTTTAGTCTGCCTTTATTTATAAATAGCCACCCAAGATACTATGAGAACCAGAAGTAAGCTCAACTGGCTTCCTCATTCCCATTGACAACTGGCTACCTTGCAGCAATTGGGGTAACCCCACCATCCTGAACTAGTATGAGAAGCATCCAATGGCTTTTGCAGAACTCCTACCTTTTCTAAATCTGTGCAGGTTCATTTGTGGTGCCGTTTGAAGCTAAAGAGCAAGTAAAATTCTTCCCTCTGGCTTGCCTTTAAACATTTCCTATACCTCATACAAGTAGCTATGCCAATATATACTGGTAAACCACATACCTGGTTGAATATCAGTGTTCCGTCTCTGCAAGGCTGCCACCACAACCTTATATACATATGTGAATATAAATAGATATGTTTTCCACTCAGAAAAGGATTGCAACTGTATTTTCATGTATCTTTGAGAGGCCTCTTTGAAAATAAATAAAAAGAATAGAATTGAGTTGAATGATTGATCATAGCCAAATATGTCAGGCTAAAGACTTTGTGATATGGTGACTTTTGAAGCATCAGACTGAAAGCCAAACTATATTGCCAACAGGCTCAACTGACATATATCAACCTATATGAAATAACAGCAAAAAACATCAGGCTAGGAGAAAGTGGTGTAGGGTTAAATAAGTACAAATCAGTAGTTGATAGATGGTCACGGGGATGAGGAGCATGGCATAGAGAATGCAGTCAGCATTAATGTAATGGCTATGTGTAGAGCTAGAGAAGAGAAAAAGCAGTCAGAGGGATCGTTTCATAAACTATATAAATGTCTAACCAATGTCTAACTAATAATAAAATAAAATTTTTATTTCTTGAAAAGAAGATAAACCTATGTGGGAAAGAGTATGCACATTTTTTATTGTATGCAAGCAAACCTAGGCTTTAAAAAATTAAAATGTTTCCTTTAACTTTGATCTCTACTTGTTCTCTTAGATTCATAGTGTTTTCTTATTTCTAAGTACTTACCCCTTTGTTGACTCTCACCCTCAATTCTCACATTTCCAAGAAAAACATTAAACAACCCACCATACTCCCACATTATTATATGGATATGGTTAAGTAGCAGATCAGACATAGGAAAGAGAGTGCCTACCAAATGCTCATACCAAATCTCCATTCCAAAGTTGAATGAAAGAAAGTTTAAGAAGTTCCATTGAGCCAGAGCCAGAATGCCACAAAAACATATTTTATATTAAGGTGTGCTTGGCCAAGAATCTACTCTTTCAGAGTTCCCAGGCAGATGCCAGCACATGGCCTAATCATAGGACTAGCAGCATAGCTAGTTGCTGGCCAAAGACATTGTCTAATAGGCCTGCCAGTGTGTCTGAGAATCCATTAAAAACACATTCCCTCAGGTTAAGGCACTGCTTGTTCCTAAATAACCTCCTTTAAATCAATCTGAATTCTAGAAAGGATAATATAATAATATATTATTTATCAACAAGACAATTTTGTAAATATGGCTCTTTTTATCCTGACTAGAAAACTTCTTGGGTCTATATTGGTTTGATAGTTATATATGTTCACAAATTACTTTATCTTTCTGAGCACTGTTGACTATACTTATAAAAATAAAAAATTATTGTGCAGATTCATTCATTCATTCATTCATTCCAAAACATTTACTGAGACTTTTATGAAAAGCACTATTCCAGGAGCTGGGACAGAACAATAAACAAAATAGGTAATATTCATTCATGCCCTTGTGGAACAGACAATAGTTGTGGGTAGGGTTCAAGGAGACAATCAATGGATCAATAGTTGCCTGGTGCTAAGTGCTATAGAGTGTTCCACTTTTATATAAGGTGATTAGCAATGGTCTCCAGCTAGTCATGCAGGTATTTGATGGAGCAGCCTTTCTGGCAGAGGGAACAGCAGGTAAAAGGCTCTCATGCAGGACTATGTTTACATTCTCACACAACAGTTAAAGCAAAATGAGCTAGTGAGTGGTGGGGGATGAGGTCAGAGAATGGGGAGAGCTAAGGATCACGAAGGGCCTTGCAGGCCAGTGTAAGGACTTTGGGTTTTACTCTACATGAGACAAGAGCCTCTGGAAATTCTAAGCAGAGGTAGGATATGGTCCAACATCTACTGTAAAAAGGAGCATTCTGGCTCCAATGCTATAATTAAACTGTGAAGGCAAGGGCAGAAGCAGGGAGTCCATTTAGGATGCCAAGGCAGTAACCTAGGATGGAGGTAATGGTAGCTTGGCCCAAGGTGGTAGCAAGGAGGTGAAGAGCAGTGGCTGGATTGTGGAGATATTGTCAAGGTTGAGGAGAGAGGACTTGCTGATGGGTTAAGAAATAAATGAGGAAGAACAAAGTCTAATGAACAAAGTCTAATGTTGGCACATAATAGATGCTCTATATAAGTTAGTTACCTTTCATTTATTTCTTCTTAATAGATATTTGAGATAAAGCACTTGGGAAAAGAAGGATTGGGAGGGATGAAAGGAATGAAGACTGATAGGGAGAGGACAGAGCATGGGCTTGGACACAAAGACCTACGTGGTTTGGTTGGTGTCTCTTTCAATCAGCAGGAGGAGTTTGTAAAGACCTCCCACACCTCACCCCTGGCCCCTGCTGCCCTGAGGGGTAGAGAGAGGCAGAAAGTAGTACCATATGGTTTCCAAAGGACACTTTACTGACATTACTCTGACTTAAGGTTATTCTTTATAACTTTATAAGAGGAGGAAAATAACTTCATAAATGTTGATCAGGTCTGAAGGTCTTAATCAAGTCTCATCAATGCTTAACTTTCCCCCATCTCCTAAGTATCTTCACTGACATACCCACAGTATCAGATAAAACCTGGAACTTGGATGAAACAAGGGAAAATGGGGCCATACAAGGACCAGAACTGATTAGAATTTATTTTCACTTTCCAGACAAATGAGGGCTCAAATGATAGTGTCAAAATAATCTGTATTTCATCCACCGACCAAAATATACCAATTTTGTGGTATTAAGATGCTACCCACTATAATGCTACTATCTACTCTAGTAGGTTAACATTCATCTAAAAACATACATTTGAATTTCAATTTGCAAATATTTCTTAAGAATTTAAGCTTCGTTATATTTCAAACTCCAACTCCAGAAGGGTAAAATAGCTTAATTTATCAACATATGACAATTATACTGAGCCAATCTCTATCTAGAGCCTTAAAAAAAGTGAGCATCACAGGCAGGGGCCCCTTTTCCCAGGGATATGCCAGAGTAGAACTTGTGGAGAAGAAGGGATATCAGACATTTGGACATCGCTGCAAACTAGGAAAAATGGGAATTTTATAGGGTCCTGATGTTTCTTTCCTTGATGAAAAATAGCAGCAAACAAACAAACAAACAAAAAATGAGGGTTTTTTTTTTCCTTTTCTTCAAGTTTCTGACAACTTTGGTGTGTTGTGTTGATAATGAGTCTCTGGCAGAATTCTAGACTTCTGCTTGAGCTTTTCTGGGCACATATTACGCAGAGGAATTTTGACAGTTCCTGAAACACATTTTGCCCTCACTGCTCTAGGGGTTTTTTCACTCTCATAACTTGAGACAAAGTTTTATTTCATTTCCTTCTCAACCTTGGCCATGGCCATTTCATGCTCTTACTGCACTTCAAAACCTATTTCTAACAGCCAGAAATCACTTGTGATGAGAATGAGAGTCTTTGAAAAGCTAGAAGCCAAAAGTTTCAGAAGAGAAAAGTGAATCCAAGGAAGTCTGAGTAATTGCTCTCGCGTATGAGAGGGGAAAAAAAGAAAAACAACTCTGTCATGTGACATTCCTGTTTTCTTCAACTTTACAAAATGTTCAGGTTATATACCGTAAGATTCTATTTTTATAACATCTTTTAAAGAATAAATTTTAGAAATGAAGGCAGATTAGTGGTTGCAGAGGTCTCTGCGGGGAACTCAGGAAGGTGTTTGTGATTGTAAAAGGATGCTTACGGTCTTGGTTGGAATTGTTGAGTATCTGGACTGTGGTGGTAAATATGCCAACTTCCACAGGTGACAAAATTTACTGAATTTAATATAGACACACGCAAGTGATGCAAGTAAAACTGGGGAAATCTGAATTAAGATTTCTGATTCTGTCAATGCCAATATCCTGGTTGTAATTTATAGTTTTGCAAAATGTTACCACTGGAGGGAACTGTCTGGAGGTTCCTCAAAAAATTAAAAATGCATATACCTTTTGACCCAGCAACTGCACTTCTGAGTATTTATCCAAAGAAAACCAAAACAATAATTCATAAAGATCTATGCACCCCTATGTTCATGGCAGCACAATTTACAATAGCCAAGATATGGAAGCAACGTAAATGTCCATCAACAGACAACTGGATAAAGAAGTTATGGTTCATATATACATTGGAATATTACTCAGCCATTAAAAAAATGAATTCCTACCATTAGCAATGACACAGATGGACCTAGAGTTATTATAATAAGTGAAATAAGTCAGAAAGAAAAGAATAAATACCATATGACTTCACTTATATGAAGTGTTTAAGGAACAAAAAGGACAAACTAATCAAAACCAAACTCACAACTATAGAGGAAAATCTGGTGACAGCCCGAAGGGAAGGGGGTTGGGGAACTGGAAGAATAGAGTGAAGGATTAAAGGAGTAAAAATTAGCAGGTGATAGATGGCCACGGGGATGGGGAGCATGGCATAGGGAACGCAGTTAGCAATAATGTAATGGCTAGGTGGAGAGTCAGAGGGGAGAAAGAACAATTAGGGGATCATTTTATAAACTATATAAATGTCTATCCAATATACTGTATACTTGAAACTAATAATAAAATAAAATTAAAGAATTAAAAAAAGAGAAATGGCCCAATGTTGTATATGCTTTTGGCCCCATTAACCTAGATCTATTGCTGAGTAGGATTAATAAGGCCAGTGTATGGCTGGAAGGACAGGAACTCAAAAAAGAGAATTATATAAATATTTACAAAATGCTAAATATGCTAGGCCCAATGAAAGGTATTTTATAAAACTAAAGTGTTGACAGAATCCCAGAGCTTAGATTTCCTACATTGGAGTTCACCCCCTCACCTCTTGGCTCAGTGTGAAGTAAGTTTGGCTAAAAAATGAGGCCAAAAAAGAAAGCTGGTTCACAGCTACCCCACAGGGATGAGGGCAATGAGAAAGTGAAGGGATGTTTATTCCTGCCTCAGATCTTCATTGTCTTCTGCTTCCTTTCTTCTCTTGCTTTATAGTACTGTATTTTATTCACAATGCCCCCCTTGGGGTTAAAGTGCTTTCTAACACATTTCTTCTGAGCCTATAACTACCTTAGAAGATAGGCAGGTACTATTAAAGCCATTTTACAGACAAGAAAGCTAAGATTTAGAGATGTTGGCTCGTTTGCTGACGCTTATAAGAAAATAACAGAATAGTTACCAGAACCTAGGCTCTAGGACACCCACTCACCTTCCCTCGACTCCATCTCCTGAGGCAATCAATATAAGAGGCAAATGGTAAACAGAACTTCCTTCGACAATATAACACAAGTTTTTACAAAAACATCTCTGGGCCCATTCCAGGCTAAATCAGAGATGCACAGAGCCACAGGAACTCAGAAGGAGCAAAAACATTAACATGATCATCTTTTCTCTTGACTTTCATTATGAGAGTATCAATAAACAAGCCCATTCATCTAATCCAAGGCCAATGCCAAGCACTGAGACCCTGAATCTTTACCTCTAAAATAAAAGCATCACCCATGGCCTACACCACCATATCTCCAAAATCTTAGTCTTCTCAACTGTCTTCCATAAGCGTCCTCCTCTCCACTCTCTCCCCATTGTCACTCTGGTATTTCAACAAATTTGCCCTGTTGTAACTCAGATCTCATTTTATTGAATGTGGAAACCATGAAAGTAGTTCATGTCAAAACAGAACCACTTATCACCATCCAATGTTATTAAAATAGAGAAAGAAGTTGTGAAGATGGCCCAAAAGATGACCTCTCCAACTCTGACCATGTTCCCTAGCTATAGGAAATTCTTTTCCTTCTCTGACTCAAATGAAAGTTTTTATAACTCAAACTGAACCAACTGAACGGAAAAGTAAAGGTAAAAGACATGAAAAATGACTTCCAGAGAACATGAGCACATTTCTAGAATAAGCTGGTTATGGTCATTGCTTCCATTTTTTTTTTCTCACTTGTTTCTTCACTACATCTTTGCAATTAGCTTCCCTCCTAAAGTGAAATGGCACACTTAAAGCCTCCAATAGCTTCTTCTTGACAAGTCAGATTGGTTCTTAGTCCTTGTTTTCTGTATTCTCTAGTTGGCCCTTCATCCTATTAACTTTCTTGAAACCCTTCTTGAAACTCCCCATGTCTTTGGCCTTTGAAGCACATCAGAGTTCTGGTTCTTCCCTGTGTCTCTACCAAATACTTTTTTCATCTCTGGTCATCCATATAGAATATTCTACTAATCTTGGCCTTTTATTCTGTTTTGCTGTTTTTCCCATTTCCAACTCTACAGCAAACTATTCAAAACTCATATGCTCCCTCTAACCCCCCTAACCATCTGAAAGATTGGCCACTTATTCTCACTTAAAAATATAAGGTGTTTTCAGAGTCTTTCGGCTCAGAAAAGACTCTGAAGGAAGACATGGGACAAAATGTACTTTCCTTGGGTTGAAACGTCATAATCTCAGGCTAAATGAGGTTGTGCAGGAAATCAGTGAAAGCTCACAGACTGCTCTGTGAAAGTCTTCCTCAAGGTGAGAACAAATAATAAAACTTTATAACTCCATCATTATAGGCCACATGCCAAGGTCTCAAGGTCCATAGCCCAAGGGCCACACACTTAATGTGATTCTCTAATAACCATCATCTTATTGCTGATCAGTCATAAGCTAAATTGATATGTAATTTAAGAGCATCTTTTGCCTGTCAGCACTCTGTGAGAATCAGCATGATTGGCTAATAGAAGAGCAATGTAATTAGAGAAGTTATGAATAATGGAATTAGGAACTCACTGAGAAATATGCTTGCCCACAGTGTATCCTACTTAAACAAGGCATCCTCCAGAGCCTCAATATGTCTCATGCCCAGGAAGAAAAGCAGTGATCATTGACTAAATGCTTTGATTAATCTGATATAAAAGAGGTAAAATTCTTTGCTTTCCCCATTATAATCCCATTGAATATTAATGAGTAGACACTGTTAAATATCACTTTAAGTTTTATAGAGCTCCTTAGGATTCATTCATTTAACAAGTGACCCAATTGACTTTTGAACATGCACGTAGGCACTGTAGGAAATGTAAACGTAAAATGGAAGTATTTTTTCTCTAGGCGAGAGATTGACAGTCTAGCAGTATGATTAAACATGCACTTAACTACAATATATGTGGAAAGTAAGCAATACTGTTTAGCTCTTTTAATATCAGTATAGTAAAATTACTATCAAGTAGCATTTTATCTGCATTCCATATCCCAATTCATTCTTTTCATTACACAATTACTTATAAGTTGCTCACAAAGTTCATAAATGTGGAGAATACAGAGTGACAAAACATACAGTAATCCAGCCTCTATGTAGCTCACAGTCTTATCAGGAATGCACAGGTTATATAAGTAATTTCAAGAAACACAAAGAATCACCAAAGCAAAGCTCTGGGTCTTATAACAATATCCAGGGAGACTTGCCTCCTCCCCCACAAGACATCCTTGTGCTTCCCCTTTCCCAACCAGGAAGCCCTGGAAAGTGGCTATGAGTTTGAAAATGTCTACCTATGATATACAAAGGATCCATTTATGAATTACATACAATATCATTTTAGTTCCCAAGAACCCTATTTCTGCTGAGAAACAAAATCAGGGCCATCTAACATATGTTGGTCATTCAACTAATCATGGATGTAGACTAAGACTAATTACTAGTAATGTTTCTTAATTAGATGTGATAATCCTCTTCATTAAAGCCAGATAAGCATATTACGTTTTATACCAAGCCCCTTAGCTTGTTCATGGCCTTATACTGAAACAAACTCGGCATGACATAGCTCCCAAAATTGCGGGTTATAAAAGAAAGTGACTCTTTTCAGGCCACATAAGCAAAAGTATTCAAATCCATTCTTGTCATTCTCATTCACTCCAGATATAAAACAAACTCACTAACAGGTAATTCTAAATATAACAGGGCTTTATTAAAAAAAAAAAAATGAGGGTTCTTTTATAGGTTTATTGTACATTAAAAAAAAAAAGCCTAAATGAACTTTAAGAAATTAACAAACTTACTTCATTTATTCAATGATTTATTCTCTCATTTGTTTGTGTAGTTAGCACACATTTGGCATGGCATGCTGTGTACTACACTTCAGTTAAAGATAAATAAAGCATAGCCCCTGTCCTCAAGGTGTCCACAGTCCAGCTGTCAAAGCACAGAAGAGGAAGTGATCAATATCCAAAGCCTAACTATGGCCTCAATGAAGGAGGTCTTAAAGAAAGACAACAGCCATTACTGGGTCCAAAAGGCGGCCTGGGGCATGCCAGGCCACGATAGAGCTGAAGGGAAAAACGCAGAGGCTTATGGAGAGCAAGGAAGGACCTTTCATGTTTAGAGCTTGGTATAATTACATATTAATTTTAACAAGACTGTTTATCCTGAGAGAGTCTTGGAAGACTGTAAAACACATTGACTATGGGCTTTAAGTGTATCTCTCTAAATAAAACCCTTCTATAAGTCCCGTATTCAATCTGAGTTGTGAGGCTTATAAAAGTGCTGTTTATTAAAAGCATGTCTTCTCCAAAAAGGAAGGTAAACTCGAAGTCCTAAGGACCAGTGTAGAAGAAGAATCAGAGTCTACTGAGAGCCTTAACAGTTACAGTTGCTTTAGCAAACACACTCAGAACTACCAAAAAAACCAGACACTTACATGAGGGTGAACAACATAAATCAGTTATTTTAAGAATCCAGTGTCATTGGGAGAGGGAAGGAGACAGAGAGAGAAAGTTAGAAAGAGCTTTTACAGTCGTTAAATAATGACCAATATTTTCCTCACCACTTTTTCATTTCTATATCACAATATCCTTGACAAGCATCATTTGATAGAATTTTTTCCACAGCTGAAGTCTACAGGAGTTAAGAATCTAATACAAATATATTAACCCAGGATAGCAAAGATGGAGCTAGATTTAAGGCTCAGTGCCCAATCTACCATTCTATTTCCAAACTAGTTCTGGACAACACTTTTAAAAATGAGCTATAAATCAGAAAGGAAATGAACTCTGAGTCACCTTGTAACTGATCCAAAACACCTCAATTCAGTGCCACCACGCCCTCCAACTTAGAGTGACCGAGGGCCAAGACATCTCGTAGATCTTGTGTCATTTACGCTGAACCAGTGCATTTCTGCATGAAACTGCAGACGCTGAACCAGTGCATTTCTGCATGAAACTGCAGAGAGCTCTCCCACCCTTCTCTTTCCATTTCTCAAGTTTAGGAAGTGCCCTTCCCCCAGCTATACTCTTTGGGGGAAGGAGTAGATTATTCTTTTGTGACCATTATTATTTTTTTTAATGTTAGCTCACATTTTATTTTTTTGTTCTCAATAGTACAGTTTGATGAATGTTGATGAATATATAATTTTGCATAACCACTAACCCTAGCAAGGTATACATTTTCACCACCTGAGAACTTCCCCTAAAGCCCCCTCCCAGTCAATCCCTGCCCATCCCAGTCACCACCCCTGGCACCATCCCCAGCAAGCAGCAACAGCACTGGTTTCCATTTCCGTAGAATAGTTTGGCCTGTAATCAAATTTCATAAAAATTAAGTTATCCAAAATAAACTTCTTTCTGTGTCTGGCTTTTTCTTCTTCACCCAGCACATTTTTGAGATCCATTCATGTTATTGGATGGGCTCTTTGTCCCTTTTTGTTTCTGAATAGCATCACACTGTATGAATATACCACAATTGTCCATTATTCTGTTGATCGACATTTGGGTTGTTTTCAGTTATAGGCTATTAATAATAAAGCTACAATAATTATACCCTAATAAATTCTTCTGAGGGACAATTCCTTTCATTTCTCTTGGTTAAATGCTGAAAAGGATCGTAGAGCTAAAGGCTTTGCTAGGACAGGGCTATAGTAATCCTTACTATAGAACTAAAATAGTCCACTTCTAAGGCATGGCCTTTTGGCATCTCAATCAATCATTTAATATGTTCATTGAGGTCTTGCCCCTCTGAATGTTGGGAATTCCAACATCTCCCAATCCTATGCTACCTTCAGAATATCCATCCATCTAAGAGCCGCCAGTAGATACTTTCTGCCAGGGATGGCAGTGTCTCACCTATACATGCATATTCAGCTATAGACCCCGAGAGACTTATACTCAAATTTCTGAAATTCCTTCTCTGTACAATATCCTACTCTCTGATACCAAGTTTTGTCACCCCACAAACTTTGAAATCTATTCCTTTGTCCAGTAAGACAACTGTTTCCTGTGGGCCTCTTCTTCCATGTGTTATCACTTGGGAAGTACTCTGACAGAAAGCCAGGGTGAATGTGGAGCTCATCTTGTTTATTTACCTCTCTCAAGGATCACACACTTGTGCCATCTGTTTTCCAATGACTAAAAATAAGCTTCAAATATTTCACCTACTTTGAAATATGATAATAATTCTGATAATTTCTGATAAATCTGATAATAATTTCTTTATCATGGATGGAACTAGAAGGCCATTACTAGAAGTTATAAGCTTCTCTTTTCCCAAGTAGAAAGATTGCACTCATACATACATGCACACACACTTCAGCAGCTACCTCTCAATGCAAACTTTTATATCTGAAACTTTCCAATGTCTGAAATTTGGGACCTACACACTTCCAGTTATGATTAAATTATCCTCTCACATCCCTCCTCCAAAAAAACCTCAGACATTTACTGGTAGCAACTCTTCTTGCTTTGTTTTAGGAAGATCAGAAAAAAAAATATACATACTTTGGACAGGTGGCTTCATATGGCATGGGACTATAGAAGTTTGACCACCTGGATTGCTGAACCAGTCTAAATTTGTTCCCAAGCATGATTAGCAGCTCTACACACATGATTCTCTAATAACCTTTAAAGTGACATTTAGCTCATTCATTTAGTCAAAGTGCAACTTCTTCGAAAGATCAATATCTCTTATGGCTAAGCTGATCATATATTATTCATACTGGGAAAATTTGACAATTTTAATAAATACAAATGGACAAGAATCATACACCATTACTTGGAAACACGGTCACCTTGCTTATATTGTGTTCATGAGGAAGGAGTCAGAAAATGGTCGCCTGTCTGGAGCTGTGGAGATAAGAAAGGAAGGTGCTTCTACTACTACTTGTAACTCGTATACTCAGCATGATATGGGAAAGCTATTACTTTTCTCTTTGAAGAAACAGGTCTGAGGAGATTTATAGATCTACTAGCTTCAAGTGCCCAGTTCTTACTTCCCTTTCCTTTAATATACTTCCTGTCATGTTTTGAAAGACCACGTCACTCTAACTGCTGGAATTACCATTGTGTATATGCTGAGCCTGTGTATGTGTGAGGGGATAAGAACAGGGAGAGTGAGAGAGAAGAGAGTGAGAAAAAAGAAAATACGTTTTGCCATTTTTCTTGATAAGCACATTAAGTTGCTTTCACCTTTTCATCAAAAGTTAGAGAAATGGTACTCAGGTCCTATTCAGGCCAATTACATCATCTTTTGTGTTATCTTCATTAAGGACATTGTGTCATGGATCGAAGTAAAAATCTTACTTATTAAAGTTTGTTTACCTCATTGTGATTAGTGGAAATATTAATCAGCTGAAGAAGAAACAGGAGAAAAGACCATGCAAGGACTAAAATAAATAGTTTGTTAAAGGGAACCGCTTTATCTCGGCACTTGAAAAATATTCTGTCAATACCCCTTTTTAAAAGGCTTGCAGCATAAAGCATCCCCAGCCCTCTTCTCTTTAGTCCCTTGATTCTATTTAACAGTTGTTCCAGAACATTTACAGCCATTCGGCCTGGTTTCCATTGATTTCTTTAACTGTTCTCAGAAAAACTGATTACAAAATGTTCTCATACCATTGGCCTATCAAGGAGAAAGTGCGTAATAATGTTACAAAAATAAAAAACCTTATTTGTCCTATAGTCATGATCAGATAGGAAATATCTTTCCTATCTGATTTCTCCTTTTTAAAGGAGAAATGAACAAATGTTTTCTCGAGTCTTCCTTCTTAATTAGATGGATAAGAAGCAGGTAATATTCTTTATATAGGAAATATAAATATAAATGATGTATAACTTGCAGAACTTTCAGTGACTTGATTGTTCAATGCCATCCATGCATCAGCGGGCAGGAGATATTTAAATTAAAAAACAAAATGAAACAATGCAGTTTGGGGCAGAGGTGGCATTTAATACAGAACATTGAAGAAATGCAGTGAAGAACAAGCACTCTTAAAACCTCCAGCGTCCTACAGCAGACATTTGTTTCCAGTGCAGATCTGACAGAGCTTCATCTCCTTAAATTCTAGTGTTAAACGGTTATATGAATGCTAATCAGAACATGAATCATCATAGCTTTTTAAAGACAGTTTATGGAGATTCTGAACTTAAAATGTGAACTTTCGGCAATTGCAAAAAATGGTTAAAAAGTTCTCTTCAGTGTCTTCTAATCCTGATACAGGAAGGTTATTCATTTGACCTAAATGAGATACAAACTGGAGGAAGCTGGAAGATGGCTCGGAAGCAGAAGATGAAAGAGAAGAGACAGTGGAGACTAGGACCAATCCTTCCCTTACCGCCTTCTAGAAGAACTGTTCAACTGTTTCGTGTTGAGAATTGATATGAAATACTAGTTAGCATTGCAGAGGACGGCAAGATTATCGTCATTGGCTGAGCCAAAAATGTCCTTCTAATTCCACTGATTCTTGCATTTTATAGCCAATTCACCAGGAAATCTTGTTGACTGTACCTTCAAATATGTCCACATTTGACCAATTCTTACTGCCCTCAGTGCTCTTACTCTACCCAAGCTATTGTAATCTCTCAACTACATTACTGCAATAGTACCTAAGTAATTTCTGTTTCCATATTTTACTTCCCTACGGCCTAGTTTCAGCCCAATTGCCAGAGTAATCATTTTAAAACTAAGGCAGATATTCTCACCCATCTGTTCAAAGTGCTGCAATGGCTTCTCATTTTACTGAGTGAAAAAAAAAAGTCTCATAATGGTGTATATGTCTGTAAATACTGGTGTAGAACCATCAGCATCACTCAGTCAGGAATCCTACCTTATGGTTCAGTAACCACATCCACATTTACACACCAAGCAGAACATATCACTTCTAACATTTACATGATATGACTTTATGGAGCCAGATAGTCTCTGCTAAAAATCCTCCTCTTGTGATAATAGAAATTCAAGCAAGGGGATATTTATGTCTGATCTTATGACTCTGATCTTTGTTGAATAAAAAGTATATTTTAGAAAGACAACAATGTATGCTCTTAGAAATATATTTAAGAGCATAAATTTCTTATACACTTTCTGACAGTAAATTTTGATAGAAAAATAACATGGATGTTGCAGTAAGGGGAGATATGATTCTCAATCAACTCTTACAGAATAAGGAGGCAGAAGACATGGACAACAAACTTCAGCTATAGTATAATTTTACCAAGGGCCCAAAGTAAAAGTGACTTGTATTTAAAATTTAATGGCCTGTTAAAAATTCACTATCAAAAATAACAGTACATGTTTGGTGTTATAGTTCAATACAAAAAAAGTACATAAAAGAAAAACCTTCACCTTTACCTCCAATCTACCCCCAACACCATCAAGATATATTCTTTTACAGTTTAGTGTATATCTTTCCATTGAGATACACTTAAATTTAAAGTATAACCCTAATACTAATTGAGCTAAAACTTTTTTACAATCAGTTCCATTATGCCATTTACTTTGGTTAGGGTTATTTTTTAAAAAATCATCTAAGCTTTCTATAGACTATTTGAAGGTAATTATTTTATTAAAAAATAAAGTATTCAAATGTAGAAAACCTCTCATTATATTTCTTACTAAGTCTGGCAAACTAGCTCATTAAGCAATTTTTTCTTAAGTTTGAGATTTTTGTCAAAGGTCATGCATTCATTTAGAAGAAGGAAATGAGATGCTATTTTCTCAGTGGAAATTCTACAAAATTTTTTACATTGAAAATACACTTGGATAAATTAATGATAATTTCTGTAATTGTTTAAACCCTAACTCAGGGACAGGCTCTATGTTTGGTAAACTCTCTTCATAAATTATCTCCTATAAATCCTTATAACAACCAGAAAGGTTTGTTCTGGTTTTACAGATTACACAGTTAAGGACTAGAAATTAATCAAGGAATTTCCAAAACCCAAAAAGAGAATACATTCTAACTAATGTTTCTAGGATTTATAGAAAAGTGTCTATAAAATGTCACATTCAGATTCCAATTTTTTTTATTTCAGTTTAGTCTTCAAATTTTCAAAAAAAAAAATATGTTTGAACTAACTTTTCCTTTTGAAAAGATGGAAGGATAACCAAAGTAACAAAGTTCTTACAATTGACTCAGCACAGTTTAACTTTATATATTCAAATCCTAGTAAATAAACCATATCTTTGGTTTCTTGGAACCATTTTAGAATATGAGAAAATAAACAGAAAACTCGAGAACATGGCTAGAATCTGAACTAAAACAAAGTCAGAAGGCAATGTGATAGACTGAGAAGGGATAGAGACAAAGCAGACAGATGAGCTAAACCATATTTAGATATGGGAAAATAAAATCATCTTTTATTTACCCAGGGCAAGATGACAAATAGGTTTATCTCATGTGTGAACCTCATCTACAGCTGCTTGTAGTGTTGTGTTGAAAGAAATTCTAAGGCTTTCCTTGGGCTCAACCAGGCAGTATTAGGAAGATTTTGACATGTCTAACATGGGCATAAATTAGGGAATGGTAACATATATGCTATGCATCTGCTATCTTTTGGCCAGAGGACAAAGCAAGTCCTTAAGAACTTGCTTTGCTTCAGATGGTTCTTATGTATTCCCTTATTAAATTCTCAAGGATCCAATAGGTTAACATTATAATCTATAGTTTATAGATGAGGAAAGTAACTCTCTAAGTGAAATCTCGAGAAAGGAGGAAAGAAAACAATGACTGCGACAGAAGGAAGGGAAGCCAGTGTGCAAATTATGAGTCCTACATATGAAAAGTCTGTGAGTTGGCTGTCATCATTCAGGAAGAACCTATACACACTGATGTCTTTCCTTCCCATTGTTTCCAGTATTCCCGATGTTTCTTATATTTACATATCACAAATATTCATCAGTCTAAATTGTCTCATTCTTCAAGATGTGCCATTATGCTAATTATAGCTTCTTTATAAATGGTGAATAATTTTTCCCTTTGAAAATTATCTTAGTTTGAAAGAAACTTTATTCGAACTATGATTACTGCTCCTAGACCACAAAGAGATTATTTTAGAACAATCAAAAGGAAAATATGCTAGTCTAAGAGTACAGAATTCATCAGCAGTCTTAGCTTCCAAGATAATCAGCTACTAATAACTAGATCTGCATCCTGATTAGTTACTTTCTCTCTCCAGGCCTTAGTTCTCCTGATAGGGAGTTGACCAGTTGCTGTAAGGTCTATACTGACTCCCAAAAGTTGTGGTTTCTATGAGTTCAAATGCAATTCTTACTAGAAAGAAACAGAAAGGCTTTAGTATAAATAGTAAATTATGTTGGTTGGGAATAAAAATTAAATATTTCTTTGTCTATTTTTTCAATTCACGTAAGACATTTTTAAGACATTTATATTGGGCATCTTCTAGCTGAAAGCTCCTTGTTAGGCTCAGAGATGCAAAGAAAGTCATTCCTTCACTCAACATGTGTGTACCGAGCGCTGGCTATAAGTAAGGCATTGTGTAGCTTTGAGAAAAATTTAAAGTTGCATCAAGAATAAATTTAAACTTAAACTAATAATGGTACTTTAGTAACAAAAACATATAGCAGAAACTAAAAAGAATTATTAAGGATTATGTAGACAGGCTGCTGTGGGAGGTAAGAGGAAAGGCATAGTACTTTCTGTGGAGCCATGGAAGTTGTAAAGGAAGTCTCCATGGACAGAGCTTTTTAAAATAAAAGAGCCTTGGTCACACAGTGAAGAGTAGGAAAAGAAAGGCAACCCTGGCAGATGGTTCAAAGACAAGGAGGTGGGCAGGCACAGAAAATAAATGGAGAAGCATAAAACATTCTTTTTGGCTGGGCTAAAAGGCCCTCAGAAAGGATTAGTAGTAAATGACAGTGGAAAATAGTACAGAATCTTCAGTGCTAAACAAAGGAGCTAAAGACTTTATTTTCTAATTTAAATATTTTTTTGAGCAAGAAAGTAAAAATCTTTGCCATCTGTCAGATAAACCTGATAGCAAGATGGAAGGTGAATTGGACTGAGAAGATCTTGGGAATGAGGAGGTCAATTAGTAACTATTTTAATGTCCAACCAAGAATTAACAAATGCCTAGATTAGCATCATCACAGTGAGAACAGAGAAAGGAAGATACGTGCAAAAACTGATAATAATCATAATAATGCTCACACCCACTGGGAGTTTAGTGTGCACTCTGCACTGTCCTGAGAATAAGTAAATAACTCATCTAATACAACAGTCCTATGAGAGGAGTTCTATTTTTCAGTTATACAGATACAGAAATTAAGGCACAGAAAGGTTAAAAATTGCCTAAGGTAGCCCATTCAGGGATGCGACCTCTGATTTCGGGATCTCGTTTCTTAACCATTGAGAAGTAAAACTGACATAACATGGCCATCGATTGACAATGAGAGGCAAGGAAAAAGGAAGAATAACCACTGTCACCAAGATTCCAAGCCTGGTGGCAAAGAATATGAAGAAGCAGTTGACAAAAGAGGAGAAAAAAAGGGGGGGGCAAATTTGGAAGAAAGATTATGAATTTAGGGCCTGTTACTTTGAAATGGTAGCTGTGGAGGAAGGTAAAAAGCAACAACAAACAATGGAGGCAAGGAATAGGGGGGGGGGGGGGCGATTGGGAGCCAGAGATGCAGACTCAGTGGGATGCAAGTTGACATCATGGCATTTCCCAGGCTGAGTGGGGTGAGAGGAGCCTAAATTCAAGTACTGGG
Organism: Eonycteris spelaea; assembly: GCA_003508835.1. Taxonomy (NCBI): domain Eukaryota; kingdom Metazoa; phylum Chordata; class Mammalia; order Chiroptera; family Pteropodidae; genus Eonycteris; species Eonycteris spelaea. The sequence goes on along the minus strand of PUFA01000011.1, from coordinate 13,830,177 downwards.
GGACCATGTAAATGGAAAAGAAGAGGAACTAGGAGTTAAAAATGCAGATTGCCCACAGAGAAAGGGAATATGACTGGAGAGTACATGCTGTGGAAACTAAAGAAAAAGTGACTCTAAGAGGGAAAAACGAAGATGTCAGTGAAATTGGGGAAGAGAGAACAGTGTGTAAAGCCACCTAGGAGAGCCCTTACTTGTGAGTCTGCTATTTCATAGTGACCCCAAAGAAGCAATGTCATTCCCCAGGGACTTAACCTATGATCAAGGATACAGAGAAAATCTGATTTGTCTTTGAATGTAATTCATGCTAAAGAAGCAGAAATCAGCAAATCATTACCTAGATTCTGATTCTTTCAGGGAACCTCTGCTTACGCATGTGAAAAATAAAATAATAAGCAGGCAAATAAAGTGTGTAATAAGTAAAATAAACACTCCCAATTTACCTATAACATGTGGTTAATTCTTTAGAAATACATTACTAAATGGTCAACTTTATGGATCAAATAGCTATTCCATGACATCCACGAACAAAAGAAAGCATGCTGTGGACCTCTGAGCCCCACCTACTATTGCATACACTGTTGCTCCCCAGATAAAACGCGAGAAATTTGTTTTCGCATTTAGTAAGAGAAAAGAGTTCTCACTCCCATTCCATTGTGTGACGGCGAATTTTACCATGGAAGGTGTGTGGCCGTACGCAGGGAAAGAAGAGGTGTGGACTCCATAGCTGTCTCCCCTGAGCAGTCATGCTGACTCAGCCGGGTCCTCTCAGCCGTTGGCTACAAAACCCAAAACGAGATTAGAACGTGTGTCCTCAGAGAAAAACACAGGATAGGAGTCAATTTTTTAAAAAAAATGTAGAAGCATATTTACAACTTCAAGTCTCCCTAGTTCTCAGAGGTAACCCTGATATTTGCAAGGATAGTCAGTGCCTACGCCTTAACAACCTATCTGTAGCCCACCTTATGCTGCCACCAAACCATTTTCTTTTGTTTACTTTATTGCTTTGAGTGTGTTTAGCTGTCAATAGTGCCTAGGAATACAATGACATAAGCGACATAAAATGCTGGAAGGGAGAAGAAATGTCAGTGATTAAAAGTCAAAGAGATTCATACTTAGAAACAAAAAATAAATGTCAGTTACATAATTACAAAGAATAGGCCCTTGCTTTGGTGCAGATGCGATTTCAGTGGCTCTGTTCTCCTGCGGCCCTTGTGCATCTGTCTTCCCGCTGGCAGAATTCAGCACGGGGAAGAGGGCTGCTGTCATTTGACAGAACACATTTCATTCCCAGTGGGGAAAATTAACTGTCTTCACAATGCTTCTCTTGATGTAAATATACTCTGTGTTTAATTCCAGTACACCTACTGATTTGCTTTCAATTGTCCTAATAATAATTATTGCTTTAAGTTATGGCAGTGAAATTGCTTCTGCTTTTTGAAAAGTTAATTTTGACAGTAGGTGCCTTTTATGCCACTGTAATTTTTCCTATAAAGATCATTAACACTTAAATGGCAGCTGCTTGGAGGGTATTTTGGTTCCTGATGATGCTTTGATTGATAATTGGAATTCCAATTCCATCATATTTAAGAGTCTAGTCTGTTGGGATTTATAAAAGGCATCACTGAAATTCTTAATATCAGCTCACATTAGTTCGCTCTGTTGCAAACTGTCAGCCATGAGTTAATGGGCGTTTTATAAGACACAAAGACAATTATCTTTTCCTTTTTGGTCAACAAATTTAAAAAATAAACAAAACATTTGTGTGCGGCTTCAAATAATATGTTTCTTCAGCTTCTAACTTAACCAGATATGCTTTGAAGACAACTAATTTAGGCAAAGTGTTTTGTTTGAAGGATAGTATTATATTTAAGGAGGAACAGGAGTTCTCTAGATTTCAAGGGAAAAAGTATGATGAGACTTTTCATGTCTTGAAAAGTAATGCCTATCTTCTTAGAAACCTGTTCAATTTTGTCATTTTCTCCAAACTATATGATAAACATAAAAGGGAGCAGACGTGGTTACTTATCCTTGAAACTCAAGCAATCTTTAGGGTAAAGATTCTGTGGGTACGTATCGACTTTTGTTTTTCATCAGAGAGAAGGATGTTGAATACATTAATTGCAGAGACATTCTGTCCTTTTTGGTAGCCTAACTCAACAAAGAACATAAACAATTGCCTCTGTCCCAGACCGTCTGCTTTTCTAACTTCTTAAAGACAAGCAGCTGCACGATCTTTGGCACTGAGACGCCCTCAGCGTCTCAATGCTGCAATAGTCTCATCTATAAAATGGTGCTGACAATATGACCTGATTTTGTGCAAACCAAATGATATAACCTATATTCAGTTCTTAGAAGAAATACTGTTACATATAAAGCCTTCAAATATTATAGGCTGTTTAATGTTCATTATGAAAGAACCACACAATTTTACTGAGCTCCTCAGAGTCACTCTATTGAGTGCAAGAAGGAAATAAGTCTCTCTCCTCTAAGGCCAGGGGCAGCAAACTGCAGCCTGCGTCAGCATGTTTTTGCTTGGCCCCCAAGCTAAGAATCAACTATATATTTTCAAAAAGTTGCAAAACATAATAATAATATGCAACGAAAACTGTAGAACCCTCAGACTCTGAACTATTTATTACCTGCCTCTTTCTAGAATGAATTTGCCAAGTCCTGCTCTGGAAAGGCTCTCAGTGTAGCGAGGGAAACTGTGATTACTATGCTAAGAGCTCCATAAGGAACAGAAATGGTCTGGTGAAAGAACACAGGCTATAATCTTGCTGGGGAAAGTGGGAAGAAAGTCAAAGAAGGCTTTACAAAAGAGGTTATATTTGAAGTAGGCTGTCTAGACTTGCAGAGCAGGTAAGATCACATCAACCAGAGAAGGGATGGAGGCATGCACAAAGAAAAAACATGATCAAAACATGAGGGCGGTTCATTCCAGGAATTGTAGTTCAATAAAGTGTGGCTTGATTAAAGGGTGCCTATGTGTGTAGGAGGTGGGGTGGGGACAATTAATAGCCAAAAATGAGTGTGGAAAGAGCCATAATGTGAAGAGTCGTAGACTCTACTTAAGATTAAAACTTTAGAAGGTAAAAAGTTATTACCAAAGGTTTTTAAGTAAGAAGGTGACAAAATTCGAGATTCAGAACAATGCACAGTACCAAAAAAAAAAAAAAAAAAAGTTATAAAGAAATTGTGGTTTGGGGCAAAGATGAAAAATAGGAGTCAGATTTAACCTTCTTCATGAAACAACTTTTAAAAAATGAGACAAAATATATGAAAAAAGGTTTTCAGACATTGACAACAGGCCATACTAATGACCCCAGGGAGAAGGTGAAAAAGAGAAACTGAGCTTTATTTTCCAGATTCCTGTGTGGAGAGAGGTTCTAGACATCAGTACAGGAGAGGTACACTATGGCCCATAGGAGGGGAAAAATCAATCAACAGAAACAGACTGAGAAATGACAAAGATTACAGAATCAATAGACAAGTACATTAAAAGTTATAACTATATTCCAAAGGTCTACATCAAAGTAATATGTGAGCATGTTAAGGAGAGACATGAAAATTATTCTTTAAAATGCCTAAATTGAACTTCTACAGACAAACATAATAATGTGTCAGATGAAAAATAAATTGAATAGATTAACAAAAAATTAGACACTACTGAAAAAAGTATCACTGAATCTGAAAACAGAGAAAAAAGGCCTCCTTTCTACACACACTCCCCCAAAAAAGTTGAAATGAAGCTGTGGGAAAACTTCAAGCTTCCTACTATATATGCATTGAGTTCCTGAAAAAGAAAAAAAGAGGTTGGACAGAAAAGTATTTGAAAAAATAATGAACAAAATTTTCCAAACTGAATATAAAATATAAACCCACAGCTTCAAGGAGCCGAATTAACACCAAGCACTTAGTTCATGCAATACTCTTAAGTTTCATCATAATCCAATTGGTTCAAAATCAGTGATAAATAGAAAATCCTAAAAGAAGCTAGGGCATGGAGCAGGAAAAAATAAAATTGTGCTGAGTGAAAGAAATCAGAAAAAGAGGGAGTGTTCCACTTGCATTAAATTCTAGGAAATGCAGACTGAGCTACCGTGATGTGAAGCAGGTTCTTGGCTGCCGGGGAATGTAGGTGTGTGGGAGAGGAGTGAGCGATTACAAAGAAGCACGTGGAATCTTGCGAGGATGAAGGGTATGCTTATTGTCTTTATTGCAGTGATGGTTTCAAAACTCCTCAAATTGTATACTTTAATTGTGGACAATTTACTGTCCGTCAATTATACCTCAGTAAATCTGAAAAGAAAAATGATGTTCAATATTGAGATGGAATCCAGCTAGGACAGAACGACAACAGACAAAGAGAGAAATTATGAAGACTGGAGCCAAAGAGGTAACTTTGGGAATGAAGAGAATAAATGGGTATAAGGTAGCCTTCTGAGGAGAAATGGAAACTTGAACAGCTGCATATGTAGTGTAACTGTTAACAGTGCTAAGGAAAACAGGAAGAACAATTGATTGAAGGGAAAAGGTAATGATTTGAGTTCTAAATATGTCCTATGGGGCCTCTAATTACAAACTGAAGCATAGTTGCATATATAGTGCTGGTCCCAGGAGTGAAATCTTGTTTGGAGATATAGATTTTGAAATTACGAGCATATGTTATAGAATTCCCTGAGGCTAGGGAATTGGGTGAGAATGCCAAGGGAGAGTCTTTAGATTAAAAAAGAAGCAAGAAAGTGAAGCCTTGGGATATTGAAGGATGAGCGATAGGCTTTGTTCTCTGATGAGCTCAGTTTTTTTCATTGTTATCTTATACTCTAAATTTTTTTCAGTCAGGTCAGATAAAAAAATACACAAGCATCTTCAACAAGATATTTTATTTCTTTCCAGGAACTGACAAGATGTGTGTTTATAATTTCAACTCAGTCATGGATCATAACAAAAACTTTCATCAGGTTCTCACGCACCATACAAAATGTATACGTAACTCTTGTCAGAGTAAAATACACAGTGTACTTACCTTTTGCTATGTTTGGTGGGAGAGACAGCAGGGAACTAGGAGGTAAGGAATGAAAGGCTGGCGTGAATCTTAGAAGACAAGCTTCCTTATCCTGGTAAATACTTCTGTGGTTTCCATCAAGGTGTACTAAGATGTAATTTAATCAGTGTGAAAAAAATCTTATACTTAATTCTCTTTAAGATAATAGAAAATGAAGTTTCTACTCCAAATTTTCTGTACTTGCCAAGAAAAAAACAAGGGGGGTTGGACTGAAAGCTGTCTTTTATTGACCAAGTAAGAGAGACTATCTCCCTTCTGGTAAAGTACACCCCCTGGGCTACAACCACTTCTCCCCTCCACCCTGCCCCCGCCCCCACCATTCCACCCCAGTATTAGCGGCTGCATGTGCTTAGAGGAAACAAAATTGTTCACATAATCACTGTCCCTAATGGAAATAAACTTATATTTTGATTTCTCAGAAAGAAACTCCAGAGTCAAAGCCTCTTTATTCTTTTCCCTGTTCAATTAATTCAAACCCTTCAGTCCCAAAGGCATCAGTAACTAGTGGAACACAAATTAAGGAGCAACACCAGAAGGACCTTTTCTTGGATATCCCTACAATCTAGACAGTATTTTAACTTTGGGAAAGAAAAGAGTTTACAGTTAAACAAGGCTGCTTCTTGCTTTCTAACATTTAACTTGATCCTTTATATTTTTCCACTTTCCATATGTAGACCAAATTCAAGCTCACTAAACTCTAATTCATCATATAAAGTCCGCTGCAAATATAAAGATGGAGTCAAGTTGTATATAGCACTTGAAATTTTATTTTTGTTTTTGTATTCATGAGTCATGAATACACTACCTCTCTACCTTGACAGTTCAGACATCTAAGTGTTTCTAGGGTGGATACAAGCAGAGAAAGAGAAAAAAAAATCAGATAGATGGGATAGAAAAAAAAATTCTAAATTTCACTGCAGAGGTTTTTATTTAGGACTTCCACAAGGACTTCTTTCCATAGAAAGGTAAACTAGTGACTCTCAAGTAATTCCTCCTGTGATTGCAATAAATAACTGTTAATTGGAACTTTGCAGGTCTTAAAAGACATGGCATGGTAAAAGTATCATCTTCATAAAGGGATTGTTACTAACACAAACAGATACTAATATCATTTACTTTGTTTTTAATCATCTGAGGTATACTGTATTCCACAAAGCCATTTAACTGAGTATCTGGGGGACAGTAGTAGATCTAAAGAGCAGAACAAAGGCAATTGTAGTGAAAGGTCCAACCCCAAGTACAAAAGGGGTGAGTAAGCCTCAAGCCTCTAAAAGATTTGTTGGTCAAGCTCTTAATATGTTTATCAGATTTTTGATTCAAGCAGATTTTTTTTCAGGTTTGAAAGTTTCAATAGCTTTTATTGCCTCTCGCATTGTTTTTTTTTTTCTTATGTGTCCTCTTTCCTTACTTTCATCCTTCATCTTTTTCAAAAGAATTGATAGTACTTCGACCTCCTACACAATGACCCTCAAAGAGATTCTGCAGTTTATTTAAAATACGATATAAGAGGGAGAGAACTGCAAGTCTGTTTTAAGAATAACAACATGTAATCCAAAAGAATGGAATTACTCAAAAGAGGTAGCCCCCTGAGGAAATACATGACAATAACCGATAAAGTAATTAAAACATTCCTAGTATATTCCAAAGTGGCCAGAAGAATTAAATTATAAACGTCATAGTTACAATATGAAGATTGACACCAAGGCTAGAAGCAAGAAGTGACCAAGCTGGGAAAGACTTAATCACAGACAACCTTAATTCTTCTCTCAGAGAACCACTTGTCTCCACTCTAACAGAAGAATTTTTCACCATTTCTTAATAGCATTCACATCAACTTTTTCAAAACTTGTAAAGCTCACAAATGACAATGATGGGGAATGGAAAAGATGTCATATTCAGATCTTTTGTGAGAAAAAGTAAAGGAGCATCCTCATCTAGAATGGTCAGCCATCATCACAACACCAACCAGAGTATACACCCGGTAAAACACGCTCCATCTGGTTCCATGAGAAAGGTGGGCAGGTTTTAACACAGTGGCATTTAGAATTCTCTGTTAGGCCTCACTTACTCTAGAATAACTAACCTCCTACCAACTTAGAGTTCTGCTTACCTCTGATCAAGTGTTGAGTCATTAGAAACAAGAGCAGATTAAAGAAGAAACACATGATATTGTTTTCAGAAGGCTTCTTTTGCAATATGGAAACTACTAAGAAGCAGAGGAGATGGGTTTTATTCTACTACCTAAGATAATGATTCTGAGGATGCTTTCAGCTATGGATGCAACTGCCTTAATCAGTTAGAAAATTTATGATTCCACATATAACAAAGTGCAAATATAGGAGAGCTCCAAGAACATATTGTGGTACAACAAAAAAAAAATATTTGGTCTTTATCCCTGGTTCCTGGCACAGAGCTCCTAAAACTTAGAATTTCCTAAGTGATAAGAGGATTTTTGTCATTTATAATGAGCTACTTTCTATTACACCTGAGTTTATGCTAATTAGGTGATTTAGGGTAAGGCCCCTAGAGAGCCTTATGGTAGGGCTGGTTACAGGAAATACCAAGTGAAGTTTCAGCCCCACCCGCCATCCTTTGGAATGTGACGGGAGGCTGGATATCAAGCTCTATAAAAACTCTTGAACAGCAAGGTTTGATGGGTTTCTGGGTTGGTGAATAGATCAAGGAGTTGGGAGGCAGCATGCACGAAAGGAGAAGGAAGCTCTGTGAACCCCTCCCCCCACATACTTTAACCTATGTGTCTCTTCCATTCATCTATTCCTGAATTATACTCGTTATAATACACCTGTAATAGTAAGTTAAGCTCTTTCCTGAATTCTGATATTCATTTTAGCAAAGTGTTGAACCTGAGAAGGGGGTTGTGGGAACCTCCTGATTTATAAGCAGTTGGAAGTACTGGTGGTCTGGGACTTGCAACTGGCATCTAAAGTAGAAGATGTCTTGTGTGACTGAGTTCTTAAACTGTGGGGTTTGTGCTAACTCCGGGAGTCATATCAGAACTGAATTGAGACACCTAGTTGGTATCTGGAGAGCTGGAGAATTGGTTGATGTAAGGTAAAATTCCCACATGTTTGGTGTCAGAAGTTTTTTGTGTAGAAACAGATCATAATACATACTAAACTGGGTTCTAGTTCAGGGCTTGGTAGCTATGACCCACAGACCAAATCTAACCAATTGCATTTTTTTTTTTTTTTGGTAAATAAAGTCATATTGGAACATAACCTTGGCCATACATGTATGTATTATCTGTGGCTGCTCTTGTACTGCAACAAGAGAAATGAGTGATTGTAACAAATATATGGTCACAAAGCCTAAAATAATTACCTGGCTTGTTGCATAAAAAAAGTTGCTGACCCCTGCTCTACTTTTATCTTTCTGTTTTCTCTAAGCTCTGTTTTCTTCCATGGTTAATTCTATGCTCAGCATATTACCTCAGATCAAAAGGTAGGTAAATATTCCAGGCATCATATCCAAATATGACAATATTCCCGGGGCGGGGGTAGGGGGAGCCACATTTTTTTTGTATCTTTTGTAAGAAAAATGAAGTTTTCCTAGAAGCTCATAGAATACTTTTATTCATGGAGAACTGGCCTACAATATATCATAAACCAATAACTAAACAAATCACTAGCAAGCAAAGTGGCTTAGGCCAATCAGAATCCACTTTCTCATGCTGGGGATGAGCCAGCCTCTCTCAAAGCACATGGCTATTGGAAAAGGGTGTATGTCTAAACCAAATCAGGAGTCTCTTAGGATAGATGATGGCAAGGACAGTGAATATTGGCTACTACTGAAAGGATGAGTTATCGGAAAGGCAAAGAAACTAAACGTGGCCTAGACACCCACAGAGGAAATTATTAACAGGAAAGATACAGGGGGTCATGGAGAATATTCCAGATTAAAACAAGGAAGGGAACAAATGCCATCTATGGTGATGTTATCTACAACTAGCCCTTCTAGTATCCAAATGATCAATGTCTTATTGTTCACAGGAGCTCTACTATAAAAATATAAATTATATACTCCCGCAAAGCGTGGCAAGAAGAAAAGAACCAAGAACGTAATTCTCCTGGGGAAAATTCTGGAGTGATTCTCTGACCTTTTGTGCTTTATAACTATGTGACACATATTTAATGCAAGTCAGCAATGTCGATCCAAAACTATTATTAGAAAAGGGTTTATAAGGTGTTCTTTCTAACCACCGTTAATCAATAAATACTTCTTACATTATAATATCTTCAGCTATAAAATTATCAAAGCATAAAAACATAAGATATGTATAAAATTATATTAGCATAAAAAATAAGCTGTGTAGTTTACCTCCAGAGGAAGACTTTTTATAATTTCGACATGGGAAAATAGTTCTTAGATATTTTTCATGTATAGCTCCTCTGTGATACATGAGAGTATGTGGCAAGTGGTTTAAACACAGGCAAGTCTAGACAGACTGCAGTATATTCTTTCAGTTGAATAATTTTATAGGTTCTGACCTTCAATGACCTGTACATCTGATACCACCTATTTACCACTCAAACATTATTATATCTTATTAATGGTTTCACTAAATTACAAGTTCCCTGACGGATTATATGTGCACTCCCTCCCAAGGGTAGGTATTTTGTTTACTCCTGCTAAACCTTGTTCATAATAGATGAACAACATAAATTAAAGAATTATGGTTTTTATCATCCAGAGTTTTCAAATAATTTGTGTTTCAAAATTTTACCTATAAACTGGAACTTGAAATTTGGGTCAATTTTATTTCCCTTAAAACAAATACTAAAGATAGTAGTTAGGTCTCTAGAATAGTACATGAAACATTCCTTAGCAAATAATGCAACTACTTTAGTTTACCTTTATAAAAAAATCAGTGAAAAATGTACTAATAGAAGGCTGCAATGATGGCTTTAGAAGTTCATGATTTCAAATCATAAAAATTTCCCTTCAAAGTGAAAGCATTCAGTAGTTACCAGGGCAAGAAATGCCTCCACAATTAAAAGCATTGCATCCAAAGAACATTGATTCTAGCTCCCATCTTATTTCATAATCATTAGCACCGAAAAAAATTCTTCATCTGGCATTTTGTGCATCAGATATGCTGAAAAATCACACCAGCACCTTAACAGTTTTAATCTAAAGAACAGTGATAATCAGTTCAAATAAATAATATTTTAATTTTGTTTGACTCTTTGCTAAGAAAAACTTTACATGTCAGTTGCATTGGAAGAAAGGAAAGGAAAGATAGCTTGTGGGTGGCGGGGAATGGAGGAAGATGAGGAACACTGCACTATTTATCAGTTAACAAACAATAGTTTTCAAGTTATTGGTACCACTTAAAATATATCAAGTATAAATACTCAAGTTTACATAGGATTTTGGTCTTATTTCTAAAATCCTCCTTTAAAAGGAACCTCTCTTAAACTTAGGATCAAATCTCGCAAACATGTAACCAATTTTTTTTCTATTTGCATGGTTACCTATGACAGGTATAGAAACAATTTGAATAGTCCATCCTGTACCTCTGTTTAGCTGGTTCAAAACTAATTCTTAGAGTAAAATTCAAGTCATCATGCTTGCTTGCTCCCTGGAGTTTGTGCCATAATTAGCATAATTAGCCAAGAGGTTTAAAAGGCGAAATCATATGATTTGCTTCTCAAGGACATGCCCTGTGATGCCTCACCAGTTTTTTTATCCCCACCCCACCCCCCGACCTAATGGAGAGAGCGGAGACTATAAACCTCATCTTTCAATTAAACTCAACCCAGAAAGTTAACTCCCAATATCTAAATTACTTATACTTTAAGATTAGCTCAGGATTGATTCCTTATTCACAAATATGCTTAATTAAAACACACAAAACTAAATCACTGTCTAGGAGATATTTTTCTAAAGTCAAATTCTTCATAATCACCAGAGTTAAGGCAATAAAATATTTAGTGGTTCTTTGGAGAAAAAGAATATAATGTTTTTGCAAAAGTGATGTCTGCTCACAAAGAAATCAAATATAACAGAGAACTTTTAAAATCACCGTAATCTCCCAAATCACCATTGACATTTCTAGACATCTATGAATATGGACAAATAAAAGATGGGCAGGTAGATTAATGAATAGATTGAGATCATTTTATTAAAATAGATACATATTACTTATTCTACCTTTGAATAAAAAGCTTGAGTTTAATTTTACTTGAATTTAACAGAAACAAGTACAGTGAAATTAAAGGAATAGCTAAGTTTTAGACTCTCTCAATGTTAAAAATAGAATATATAAAATCTGTAAGAAATAAAGACAATTTTCTTTAACTTTAGGCAGTATCAATTAACATCTTGTAAGAGATAAAGTATACATCTTACATTTATTTCTAGTTAATTTTTTTTCACACATTCTTTTTTATCAGTCATAATATTTTTAAATGTTTAATACTTATAACATTTAGATTCCATTCTATAAGTAAAGATCTCACTTTACTTATAGAATGGAATCTAAGAAAACATAATAAGTCCTACAATTTAAAAACACTTAAAAACACAAGATTAACATTCTGAATGTTGCAAGGGGTTAGCAACAGGATCTTATTTATTAAATTAAAGAGACTAGACGAATGATGAGCAACGTTTCTTTTGAAAGCTGATTTATACCGTTAATCTTTCGATTATATAAAAGTATTTAAGTGCCAGCAGTTTCATGTTTTAAGTTTTAAATTCAAAGATTAATATCACTTCTTTTAAAAAGCTTTTCCATTTGTTCTTTACTTTGATTCACCTCTTGGTTGGCTGGATTTTATAGTATAATAAATTTTCAAAAACTCTATTTCCCTAAATTACTTCATGTTGAAATGTCGGTCTGTTGCTTTTACACTTGAAAACCAATTTGGCCTGATACATAGCTTTTAACTCATTAATTTTCCCTAAACTTTCTAGATAATATTCAACTGTCATATATTACTTATTATTGCTCTGGAGAAGATACTAGGGATTAGGGTGCTAAGAAAACATGAATAAGTCCTACAATTTAAAAACACTTAAAACACAAGATTAACATTCTGAATGTTGCAAGGGGTCAGCAACAGGATCTTATTTATTAAATTAAAGAGAATAGACGAATGATGAGCAACGTTTCTTTTGAAAGCTGATTTATACCGTTAATCTTTCGATTATATAAAAGTATTTAAGTGCCAGCCATGCTACATTTGTGTCACAGGCAATGATCATCTGGCAATTCCAAAGCTATTTCCTTACTTGTAAAATGAGACTATAACAATATCTATGACATAATTATTAGATCAAATGAGAAAGCATAAACTAGTTAGCAAAAAAAGTGCCTAACACAATTGGTCAGTAAATTACACACATGCACAGCGGTTTGGTGGTAAATCTTAACAAGTAGCTGGAGAGAGGTGTATCTAATTTGTAACATTTACTAATTTCCATGGTATTAATATTCTTATAATGACTAATTTCAAGCTACTAACATGATTTCACTAACCAGGGAGCTTAGAAAGGAAATCACTATATTTGTGTGGACATTAAAAAAAGAGAAAACAAAACTAGAGTGAGTTAAAGAGAAACTTAAAGGCTTAAAGTTTCCTAGGGAGTCTATGTAATATGAGAGAGATAATCTCTTAAAATAAATACAGGATCCAGTAAGTCTTATGAGTAAAAAATAAAGAGGTTAATGAGAGATTATAACAAGGAGACCTGGTTAAAAAATTTTTTTGAAAAGATTTAGGCTGATTACCAAAGCATGACCAGATAAAGTTGCAAGTTGTTCCAGGAACTAGAATACAAGGCTCACGAGGTGAGGAAAGTGTGTTTCAAGAACTGATATTTACTATGGGAATCTGGTTGAGATCCTGGAGCCAAAAGGGTCTTCAAAGCTGCTTGTGAACCCACACCCAGCCCTGCTTCCATCACTGGCTTGCCCTGCCATGCTGACCTGCAGGTAGCTCCTTCAGCTGTGTACCTGCACCCTCCTGCTGGCTCAACTTTCATCACTGACTTCTGCTGCTGTGCAAACACCCATGGTGAGACCCTGTAGGCAAAGGAGTGACAGCCAGGGCTCCTGAAAATGCTAATGCACCTGCTGTTGGCTTCAGCCTTTATGTCTGGGCTTGGCCCTCCAAACCACATGTATATCTGCAACTGGGCCCTGACACTACACAGATACCTGCTTTCCCTCTAAGAGGAAGAACAAGAGAATGGTAACTCTCACTATTCCTTTTCAGCACAGTACTGGAAGTACCAACCAGAGCAATTATGCAAGAAAAAGAAATAAAAGACCGCCAAATCAAAAAGAAGCAAAATTGTGTCATTTGTTAATGGCATGATCTTATATGTAGAAAATTGCATGTAGACTCCACACACACACAAAGTCAGAATAAATGATTTCAGTAAAGTTTCAGGATAAAAAGATCAACATTTAAAAAACTAGCTGTGGTTCTATACCCTAACAACAATAACCTATCTGAAAAGATATTTAAAAAAAAAACATTTATAATAGCATCAAAAACAATAAACTACTTAGGAATATATTCAACCAAGGAAATAAAGGATCTATACACCCAATACTATAAGACATTGATGAAAGAAACTGAAGACACAAGTAGATGAAAAGATACTTTATGTTAATGGATCAAAGTTAATAGTGTTAAAATGTTTGCCCTACCTCATCTCATCTATAGATTCAATGCAATCCATATCAAAATGCCAATGAAATTTTTTTGCATAAATAGAAAAAAAATACTAAAATTTATATGGAACCACAAAGAACCCCCATTAGTCAAAGCAATTTTGTGATAAAAGAAGAAAGTTGGGGGCATTTCCTGATTCAAACTAATACAAAGCTATAGTATGATACCAGCATAAAAACAGACCAATGGAACACAATTGAGAACCCCAAAATATACCCACTCGCATATGGTCAACTAATACTTGACAAGGGAGCCAATAATACTCATTAAGGAAAGACCCGTCTCTTCAATAAATGGTACTGGAAAACTGCATGTTCACATTAAAAAGAATGAAATTGGACCCCTATCTAATACCACTCTTAAAAATTAACTTCAAATAGATTAAGGACTTAAGTATAAGACTTGAAATCATAAGACTCCTAGGAGACAACAAGGAAAAGCTCCTTGACATCAATTTAATAAGGATTTTTTTTTCTTTTTTGTATATGATACCAAAAGCACAAGCAACAGAGCTAAAAACAATAAGTGGAACGACATCAAACCGGAAGGCTCCTGCACAGCAAATGAAACAATCGACAAATTGAAAAAGCAACCTAAGGAATGAAAGAAAATATTTGCAAATCATATATCTAATAAGAGGTTAATACCAAAAATATATTAGAAACTTATATGACTCAATAAAAACAAATAGTCCAGTTTAAAAATGGATGAAGTACATGAAAAGGTGCTCAACATTACTAATCATAAGGGAAATGCAAATCAAGGCAATGATATCACCTCACACAAAATGGTTATTATCAAAAACAAGTGGCTATTGTTATTTTCTATTAAATAAAATGATTTTTTAAGTAGTGAAACATGCTAGCAAGGAAATGGAGGAAAGGAAGCTGGCGCACTATTGGTAGGAAAGTAAATTGGTGCAGCCACTATGGAAAACAGTATGGAGGGTCCTCAAACAATTAAAAACAAAACTAGCATATGACCCAGCACTTCCATTTCTGAGCATTTATCCAAGGAAATATATATGTATTTTTTCCCCAACCATTTGCTTCAACAAATGGAAATTTTTCCATTTGCATCAACGTGAGTAGATTTTGAGGGCACTGTGCTAAGTGAAATAGGTCGGAGAAAGACAGATACTGTATGATCTCATATGTACAATCTTAAATCATCAAACTCATAGAAGCAGAGAGTAAATTGACACCAGGGAGTAGAGGATGGGGAATATGGAAATATGTTGGTCACTAGGTATAAACTTTCAGTTATGAGGTGAATAAATCTCAGGGTTCTCATGCACAGCATGTTGACTATGGTTAACAACATTATGTAAATACTTGAAAGTTGCTGTGAAAGCAAATCTTAAATGAGCTCACCATAACAACAAAAAATGTAATTGTGTGTGATGTGGAGGCTATGCTAACTAACCTTATTATGGTAAACATTTCACAATATATACATTTATCAAATTATTACATTGTTGACCACAAACTTACACAATGTTATATGTCAATGATATCTCAATAAACTAAGGGGGAATGGAATTCATCAACAACAAAAGAATAACTAGGAACTAAGAACATATTCTGAGCAAAGAAAAAAGGAGCACAAAATGAGGCCATAGAAGAAGGCAGGGGTCAGATCCCAATGCCTTGTGCACCAGCCATGTTGAAGATTTTGCAAGCTTCAAATTATGGTATGAAATGCAATTTGTAAAAGGTCATTCTGAATGCAGTGTAGAAAAAAGGATTGTAAGAGAACAGAGGAATGAGAGTTAAAGAGCTGTTAGGACAACGAGGAACAATTACGAAGCTCAAAGCAGGAAGCTGTGAAAGTACTTCCAAGAGAAATGTGATTTTGAGTTGATCTATGGTGGAGAAGGCAAAAAATGGACAGAGAGAGATTTAAGAGCCATCAGGATATGGGGAGCGAAGGAGAAAAAGAAGCAAAGACAACTTCCAGTTTCTGGCTGATACAAGTAGGTTGATAGAAAAGCCATTTACTGAGAAGAATAAAACTGATGAAGAGCACCTTGAAGAAAAAGATTGTTTGAGATGTCAATGGTGTATCAAAGTGAATTTTAGAACATCCTTTTGAATACATGGTTCTGGTCTTTATGTGAGCTTAAGATTGAAATTTGGAATTGGTCTATCTATAGCTGGGATCTAAACCATGATGTAGATGAAGATGCCTGGAGAAAACATGTAGAATAAGATCAGAAAAAGCCCTGAGACTGAGCTCTGTAGTTGCAACAGTTAGTGGCTGGTAAGAGAAAGAAATACCTTGAAAGGAGCCTGACAAAAAGCTGTCAGAGGAGAAGAAAGGATTCTGAAAAAATGTGGTATCATGAAAACCAAGCGATAAAATTTTTCAAAGAGACATAATCATTAACCACTGAGAGGTCACAAAAAATAAGTAAAATGGCCATTGGATTTAGCAATTTGGAAAGTTATTGGTAATTTTAGGAAAAATTGTTTCAGGGGAGGGATTGGGGTAGAATCCAGGTATCAGTGGCTTGAACAGAAAATGATTCTACCATATGATTCTTCCTCTTTTGAACATAAATTCAGTACACTAAGATGGCCTAGATTTCTTGATGATTTGCTCAGTTACATGACAAAAAGGGCCATGTATGATATCCACTATAAAAATGGCAACTTACTTTCTTGAGACAAGCTGCAGCCTCATGAGATTTACATATCCTTCAGAGAAAAAAATTAAAATTTCCACAGAATGTGAAAATAAATAACGAAACATCTTTGAAGAAGTATGTCTAGCAGCCTTCTCAAGGCTCCTTTCACAAAGGGTACTACATGCAGACAAGAGCTGGATGGAAGAAAGAAAATTGACTAAAAAATAAGACAGCACTGACTTCCCTTTCTAGTAGAGCAGTACTAGAAAACATTGGATCTAAATTAGTATAAGAACGGTATAGGGTTTCTTTTTTATTGGTTTTGGGGTGGTGATGATGAGTTTTATAGTTTTGTTACTGTTGTCATTACTTGCTAATAAATGGTGCTTTAAAATTACATTTATCTAAAACTGTGGCATAGCAAAAATATACTGTTTTCCATCCAAACCACAGGTGTTATATTTCTACGCAAACATTTTAAAAGATAACTGTGCTATGTTCTCAGATTCTTCACACTGAGAAAAGTTAAATACATTATGATTCATTTCTCAAAGTAAATGATTTGCGTTCTGTTATGACTAAGAACCACTATTGGTCAACTTCTAGCATTCTTGCTCAGGTTTCTTTAAAAGACCATTTGGCAGACTGAATTGTTTCTTCTTGAGTTTAAATATTTGCATAAAATAAAATATTCCTTAAGTCTGCTTTCTCTTTACAGTTGAATGTATAACTATAAATTAAAAATCTTTAAGTAACTAAGAAAAAAAGACAAAATGATGCTCTTACTCAATCTAAATCAATATCTTTCAAATAAAAGTGTGTTAGCAGCCTAAACAATACATTTTTTCTCATTGTATTGCACATATAGAACCTGCTTATGCCACCACTATTATGGAAATTTACAGTTGAGAAATTTAAAAGTTGAAAAAAAGCCTAAAAGATCCTTAGTCAACTAATAATCATAGAAAATGAACACATCTGCATAACATTTTTTCATAAAGTTTGGACAATGTTGAATTTCAAATTTCTATCCAGAGACACATGACAAATATTGGAAGTGACCTTCTGTCCTTTTGAAAAAAGAGAATTTGAATGCTGCATTGTGGAATTTTTTTTTCCGGATACAAGAATTTTAAGATATAGCCCCATCCTTAAATGCACGTATTAACCAGATAGGAAATGAGAAAAGAGAAGCAAGTGAGGGCAAAAGAGGAGGGCAGTCAAGCAATTTTTGCTATAATCTAGACATGAGGAGAATAAAGTAAATGTCTAGGGTGCCGGAGGAAATGTCTAGGGGATTGGAGGAAAAAGAAAATATAAAGACAGACTGAAGTTTTCAATTGAAATGAGAATGGGGACACATTGAAAGAAATATGGACATCTAGAGTAGAACTTAGAGAAAGAAGATGAGCTCAGTTTTTAGATATACGAACTGAAGTAAGGGTCAGACCACCAAGCTATCAGGAAGAGAGGGAAGTGAAATTGGTGCTGAGGAGAGAAGTCAGGCTCAGAGAAGCAGATCTGTAAGTCATGTACATAAATATGATGGTTAACTCAAAAATGGATGAGCAGTGTAAGGGCAGGAATAAAGAGGGAGGAGAACAAAGTAAGTGTTCCTCCTGATACATCTGAGGAAACCCATTATTTTAATGAACAGCAAATGGAAATCAACTGAACATAAAGGATTCTCTATATCAGCAGTGCCCAAACTTTTTTGGCACCAGGGACTGGTGCTCCTATGAAAATATAATACCTGATGATCTGAGGTGGAGTTGAGGCAGTGATACTAGTGCAGGGGAGCAGCTGCAAATACAGATGAAGCTTTGCTCCCCCACATCAAAAAAACACAGGTTCATTTATTATCTTTTCCGTACAGATAAAAATGCTGAAATCTCATAACTCTACATTAAAATGCAGCTGCAAACAATTCTACTAGCAGAACTTTAAAAATAAAAGAGACAAAATGAAAATAAATAAAATTAAATTTGAAAATGATATCAGGGTAGTCTACCCTTATACCTTCCAAGACGCCCAGTGGAATGCTTGAAACAGCAGATAGTACCAAACTCTATGTATACTATATTTCTCCAATACAATTAACCCTTGAATAATGCAGAGAGAGGTTGGGGGCACTGACCCCTGGGCAGTCGAAAATTCACACATAATGTCTGACCCTCAAAACTTGACTACAGTAGGCCCTTTGGAACAGCAGATTTAACCAACCATGGGTCAAAACCAGTATTTTTGATCTGTGGTTGGAAATATGCAAATACTGTTTTCAATCTGCAGTTTGTTGAATCCACAGATGCAAAACCCACAGATATCAAGTGCTGACTGTATTGAAAAATATCTGTGAATAAGTGGACCCACACAGTTCAAACCAATGTTGTTCAAAGGTCAACTGTACATACATACTTACAATAGTTTAATTTATAAATTAGGCACAGTAAGAGATTAACAATAATAACTAATAAAATAGAAGAATTATAACAATATACCGTAATAAAAGTTATGTGAATGTGGTTTCTCCCTCTCAAAATATCTTACTGTGCTGTACTGACCTTCTGCACAATTTCATGTACAGAAGATACTCACTATAGATTTTAGCAATCTCAGCATACAAATTTTCTTATTACGAAACCTTTCACCTTTTCACTTAAATAAAGGAGGCACTTTACAGCTTCCCTTTGGTATATCCGAATTGCCAGCATCACTACCCTTGTGCTTTGGGAGCATTATTAAGTCAAGTAAGGATTACAAGCACAATACCTCAACAGTGGATCTGATACCCAGACGGCTGTTAAGTGACTAATCGGCGGAATCCAGCAGGTACAACGCGGAGACGCTGGACAAAGGAACAATTCACCTCTCGGGAGAACGGAGCTGCTCACGCGAGATTTCATCACGCTACACAGAATGGTGCGCAATTTAAAACTTATAAATTATTTCTGGAATTTTCCATTTAATTTTTTCAGATCGTGGTTGCCTGAAACTGTGGATAAGGGACTACTTTAATTTTAATTTTTTGAAAAAACAAAAAATTTTGAGACGAATGTGGAAACAGGATTTTTTTTTTTTAAGAATTCTCACTGTCTTTTGTTTTCTATTATCTAGAATATAATTTGCTAAACCTGTATATTAGACTCTCTATGCCAGTGGACCCAACTTTTTTGGCACCAGACACTGGTGCTCCTGTGAGAAGCTTGCCTGACGATCTGAGGTGGACTGAGGTGGTGAAGCTAGTGCTGGAAGCAGCGCAAATGCGAATGAAGCTTTGCGCTCTCACCTGCAGTTCAGCTCTGTTCCTAACAGGCCACCGACCAGTACAGGTCTGTAACCCAAGGGTTAGAGACCCCTGCTCTATACTGATCATTTTCCCTTTCTAGAAATATGAGTTTTCCCATTTAAGAAAACATTTACGAGATTAAAAATTAATTTCATATTTTAAAAGGCTTACTAAGTGGTTTGGGGTGTGTGTGTGGGTAGTGCTCTAACCCCCTGAGACACCTACGACAGCAACAGGAAAGTCTTTAATGGGGTAATTTCCCATGTAGCTCACACAGGGTGAAACCGTAAGGATGGAAGCCATGGCCCTTCCTCCCATCCTTTTTCCTATCCTAAATTGGGTTTACTTTATCCTCAGGACTTTTTTTTTTTTTTATCTACAATTAAAAGCACTAAAATTAAATAAATATACTTTTCAGAAGTGACGAGTCCTTTTACCCTTTGTACATGAAGACAGAAAATTCACCAGTGGTTCATATTTCTTCCTCTGATTTCAAAAACCCAAAAATACAGTGTAGCCAAAAAAAAAAAAAAAAAAAAAAAAAAAAAAAAAAAAAAAAGCATAAAATGTTTACTGAAATGGGGTTAAAAGGTAGAGAGTACATAATTTAAATACAGTTGGAAACCTTAAATTACTTCTCCAAGGCGGTAGCATATATGTTCACAATGCCAGATAGAATTTACAGGCAATTTCTCTTCTACCACCTTTCTAAATGCAAAAAAGTTCAAGCGCCCAATCTGGCAGATGTGCCCAGCCTTCTGGAGAAGGCAAGTCCAAGGAGCTGGGGGAAAAAATCCTTGGGGAAAGCTCAACACTGTGTGGAAGGAAGAAGTGCAGATAAAACAAACAAACAAACAAACAAAATTCTTCCCAGTGAAATTTTTGGTGTTTGCTGGTGGAGCCATGGCAAACTCAGCCCTATTCTCCAGCGCTGTCCTACTCTGGCTGCCTGCCACCACTGCTGAGCTACAGATGCAGCCTCACAAGGTACTCTGTCATCTGCCCCTTGTCAGTCATTCATCTGGCCTGACTCACCTTCACAGGGTATTAATATATTGGAAAACACAGCTGATGGTGAATATTTCAAGGTGGCATTTATCTTGGTAGAGGGCAAAGGTTTTATCTCTAACAATTCACTATCAAGCAACTGTCATCCACTCAGAGTGGTCCTCTTTGATACCCTATTTAAAACTCTAGCTTCTCTCTCTCTCTATCCCTCTTCCTCTCCCTCACAAGCCCTCTCCCTCTCCCTCTCCCTCTCTCTCTCATACCCACACACATATATGTATCTGTCTTTGTATCTGTCTTCTCTATCAGAATAGGAGTTCTGTAAATAGAGGTATTTTTTCCTGTGGTGTTTACTGCTACACCCCCAAAACCTATAACTGTGCCTGCCATATACAGGCACTAGTAGTTATTTGTGAATGACTGTATGAACTATGCTAATTATTCAGTGCCATCAGAACAGTTTGCTTATTTTAGATAACTAAATATGTATATTTAGGCTATTGGTCACTAATGCTATATGAACTGAAGGGAGCCATAGTGTTCTTATAAATGACTACATATTAGTTTGAAAATACTTTCTTGCTAATTGTCAAACACTTATACAATTATGTCAGGATGAAAAATGTAAAATAAAACTGGAAATTTGGGGAGGGTTTTAGACAAAGTGCCTATATACATAAATTCAGGAGGCATCTGATTCTAAGTTATCTGTAGAAGAATTAAAAGCACAATTTACATCTTGCAAATGGAGACACAACAGCCTCTTGATCAGCACTTTATGAATTGCTAGCTTTGATGAACACGGCCAGTGACAGACTCTGCTCAACAAGAAGCAAGGAGTCACCCACTTTTAAATGTAGACCTCATCTTAGATACTGGTAATGGTAATGATAAGAGCAATAATAGGTGGCCATTAACTTTTCTGAGTATCTCTAAACATACTCTCTCATTAATGCTGCTACCTCCCTCTCCGGTAAAACTATGAAATTGCTCCTATTGGTAACAATTAAATGAAGTAATCTATATAAAGTACCTAACGACCATATCTTACACCTAGTAATTGCTTTAAATTATAGATTGTTAAATATTATTTAGATTATCATTTTAAAGATGAGAAAATTAAGTTAATCATCTCACCGAAAATGATAGAGACATAACTGGTAGAACTGGGATCTGAATCTAGAATGCATTATCTCCAATCTGAGCCCTTAGCTCTGGTCAGTTCTGCCTCCCTTGCATTCTGTACCTCCAACCCTAATTTCATTACTCCATGAATTTTGTTTGCACATGACTCTATTTCATTTAGGACACATTTTCCCCCAAAACCCTATACCTGTACGTAACTTAAAAGGCCAAGTCTGAATAGAATCAGTAAATATGATCAACCAAAATTATCTACTCAAAGAAAATTCAAATGCCTCTGAATTCACTAATTTTGTAAGGTAAGCATTCATTTGCAAATGCTCATTATTGACACTTCTTTCTTCATACTGTTTATCACTAGTCACAGAGCTAACTGGTTCATTGAGTTGTCACCAATTCATCTATACTAACTAGAAATGTGAAAAATCCATCTCTTCTATATTGGACAAACAGCTATATTTAATTGCATATGGTAAAGTAGCCTCAGCTTAATAGAATGAACACAATTCCAAAAATGTTTTAGAGTTTCCATCATAGAAGTTTTTTCTTCTCATTAGATTTCATACAAATTTCATTTTGTCTTCTACTGGAGGAAAAAATGGGTTCCTAAATGCAATAAAGTCATGTGCAAACAAAATGCATCATATAAAATCACAGGAGAATGATATTTATGAAAAGCTACCCATTTGAATTATGACAAGAGACAAAAAATTACCAACAAGTCTATATTTCAAATAAGTCATAAAATGCCATAAACCATGCTTGCAGTGCCGCATCTGAAAAGGCAAGCAGTCTGGCCCACTGTCTGCCTAATTTGCTTTGAGAACAACAGGAATCTGAGTTAAGCAGTATTTCTGTATTTTCTATTTCCCTTATGGAATCTTCAGATAATAGCACAAAGATATAATAAGTAATTCATTTATTTATACATTTCCTACCAAGTATTTTTCTCCCTAATCAACTTTAACGAACAGCTCTTCTAGAGAAATGAAAGCTGACCATCTGGCAGACACAACCCAAATACTCATTTTAGTCAAAGTAATTGAATATGAGGATGTGATGAGGAGAATGAGATTTTGCTGAACAGAGCTAATCCTAGTCAGCAGTTTCTAGCTAATCAGTAGCTAATCCCACTTTGGCTGCATGAAACCTGAAGCTAGGAAAAATTCTAAGCTTCTTTCAAGTACTCAAGAGTCACCTTCTAGAAATAATGACATCATCTAAGAGGCTACCTATGCTCTTCACACCACCCAACACTTCTGGGTCTACAAGTTTAGTCCAAGTTCAGCCTCCTGCTTGGGTTATCCAACCTTCTTTGCATTCCCTTTGTACTTATCTTATACTTGTCTTTAAGTTGCCCTGTCTACCACTTTCCTACCAATCGCATTTACTTTCTACTGGGAGCAAATGATTTTTAAGTCTTAGTTCTACAAGAGCATAAATTCTCTGAGGACACAAGCTGCACCTAATTCTTCTAAAGCAAATGCCTCTAGAGCAATGCATGCTTGATTATTTTAAATACAATTGTTTATATAGGATACTTACTGGGCTAGCACTGTGCTGCAGGAATCAACTGCCTATTAAGCCATTTCCCTAGCCTGGTTTGAAGTATTTTAAATTAAATCTAGACTTGAGAAAATAATAATTCTTCTCTGTTTTCATAACAGAACAAAAAAAATCAATGACAACACTATTTCCTCCTTGTTTTTCATGATGAGAACCAAGTCCTACTATCTAATTCCAGTCTTAATTCTTTGCTACTGAAAGTGTGGTCTGTGGACTGGTCCATGGCACTGGCGTCTCCTGGGACCTTGTTAGAACTGAAGCAACAGAAGCTGCATCCCAGACCTAGTGGATCAGATGTGCAGTTTCACAAGAGCCACAGGTACATGACATGTATATTAAATTTTAGCACTGATTTAGCTTATAACTGTTTTTATTTATATGATATATTTGCCTTGTGTTTTATTTGATTTGATTTTAAAGTACTTTTCATCTGATGTAACAAACCAGACAATATAAAATTGTATATGTAAAACGTTAATACTCGCATCCTAACCACCTATGATAATCAGTGTTAAAGTTGACTATAAGCCTTTCTATATCTTTCTCTAGGTTCATATATGCACGTAACTGATAAGTTACGAGTGGTGGAACAATCTTATTTTCTATCAGCTCCAGAATATGGACATTGACACAAAGAGGCTGTTAACTAAAATCAGCATCAGCTGCCTACATCTGCCCAAGCCATGTCTCAGACTCCTTAGGTGCTAATGGGCATTTTCACAGCCATCCATGCACAAATGCCAACCTCCATGCAGCAAAACAAAGATGAATAAAGCTAAGGGACAGAATAAATCTCAGGCTACCAAGACCTAAGCCTTGTACATATTTCACATGATGGTATGCATGCAACATGGATAGAATCAAATGTTTATGTAACCAAATCAGTGCACTGTGGTATTTTCTTTCTCTACTTACAATTGGCCATCATTGACAGTGATGAAAATTATATGGCTTAATCCAGAGGACAAAAGATTCTCTAAGCATGGTTTTCCCCCCTAAGGTCAAATGTTAATGTTACAAAGCTAGAAAATGGCCATTATATATTCACAAGTTTTCTCTGTACAAACAATGTACATTGCTCAGGCATCTACAGAGTAGATTATATAAGTAAAAAGGAAATTAAACTTATTCTAGGACAACAGATAGCTGGAATTATCAAAATAAGATAAAGCTGAAGAAAAATAAAGAATCATGTTAACAATGATCAACGGCAGCATATACATCACATTATGAACCCAGCAACTCCTCTAGTAGATGGCTTCCTTAGAGTGGGACAAGTCTAAGTCTAGAGCTATTAATTTGCACAGTTGTTACATTAGACACTCAAATTAGTTCATACAGTAATTGTACATGGCTTGAAAACTGGCTGTACCTTTTTCCTACAGACAGGAATTTGATAGATCCATCTAGTGCCCAACCCAGGAGGTGGGTCAGTGAAAGGCCCAAAGCCCTTTCTGATGGAGTTTTTTTTTTTTTTTTTTTTTTTTTTTTCCGACAGCACAACCACCAGCACAGAGCATAAAGTGTGTCATCAAAAGTGGAGTCAGTCCTTTTTAAGTTATCCTTGGGATCGCACCCCACAGCTTAGCTCTCCAAGTATTTAAATTAAACACTACATGGTTTTCAACTTGATTCAAGCCTCCTGGTCTGGTCTAGTCTGGTCTGCAGAAAAAAAAACAAAGAATCCTTGAATAAATGAGCAAGGACTAAGGGGAGCCCAGATGATGGTATAATGCAAGGCCATTCATTAACCAAAATCTCAATGCCCTGCAGTAAGTGGATATTGATCAGGTTCAAAGAGCCAGAAGCAACTATATTTCTCCTTCTCATGAAACCTTGCTTATTTATAAGCCATTACAAGATGTAAAAAGCATAACATCGGGGAGGTTTGAAACATACTTCGAAAAGCATGGTATTTAAAAAAAAAAAATTGTTCCCCACAAGTTACTCTGCCAAGAACATGCAGTTGGCCTTACTTAAAATAAAACAGGAAACAAAAAGTTAGGAATAAGTATTATCGAATGGGAGTTAATTATGTACCAGACAATATGCTAAATGTATTACCTACACTATCTCATGTAATCATTAAAATAACTGTGTGCTAAAATTTATCATGTGATAGATAATAGTGCCTTGGAGAGATTAAATGGCTTCCAAGGGTCACACAACTATAGCAGCAGCAGAGATGGCTTTTGGTGAAGATTTTTCTGCCTCCAGGGCCCAGGGTCTTTCACACTTTTTTATGGAGGCTTTAGAGTAAATACATTAGCATATGGAGGGAAAAAAGCACTGAATTTGGAGTCACAATGTGTGAGCATAAAGCTGGCTCTTCCACCTGCCATAGGCAAGTTTCTTAACATCTTTTAATGGCAGGGTCCTCATTTTAACACTGGCTGTTTTAAGAATTAAATAGGTTTACATAGAAAATAAAGTGCTTGGTGTATAGTCTAGCTTTACAATTCTTACTTCCCCAAAGAGGAATCCTTCACCATTTAGGAGAAAATGCAAAGACTCATCCTTGATATATATATATATCTAAGCTCCTGCTGCATGTTAGACAGTGGACAGACAAGGGTCATCAAGTACTTAATTATCTCATTGGAAGAAAAATGACATCACCCACAGATACAATGGAAAATGAGGTTGGAGAAAATGTAGTGTTTTACTTTTCCATTAATGCATGGCTTAAAACATAAATTGATAAAGATTTTTATCCTCCAAATATCAATCTAATTAATTCAAACAATTTGAAATTAATATCCAGATTTCAATTCAAGGCATTGTTATTTTTAACTAGTGATGTATATCTAGGCTTAATATTTATGAAACACTACAAATCTAATTTAGCAAAAAGTCTGCTTCTAAGCTGGGCGACGTGCAGGGCTCTCTCAATCTCATCAGCACGAAAGCCAAAAAGGTTAATCCTGATTTAGCAGCCTAGACATTAATAGCTGATCAGCTGTTTCTGTCCTTTTGTTTTATCCTACCTGCACAAATCCTCAAGGCTCCATTTAACTCCTTTGCAACGGGCTGGGTGTCAGGAGGGCCCCAGGCTGGTGACATAAAGGGACCTTACAGAGAAAGTTCCATCACCATCCCTACCCTGCACATGTTGCCAGAGTCCCACACATGGTGTCCAGAAGCTCTGTTGGGAATATTATGCATCTGTTCCAGCTTTGTATCATGTAGTGTCTTTTAAGAGCTTGTATATTCTCTTTATTTCTGTTTAAAAACAAAGAATAAGAAAGATAAAGCGATCAGATTTTTGAAGTATCAGGGAGTATAGATTGGGGCTGGTACATGGGCAAACTAAAAATATCTGTAGTGCCCCCTAGGCACTACAACCCAAGAAAAGCTGAGAGTAGGCGAGGTGAAAAAGACTAAGAGTCACAGAGAATTCTGCAGTTTGGGGGTAATCTGTCATTATCACACACCAAACAGGCAAGCAAGGAAACAAACAAACAGGAAATGATTTGGTCTAACACATGAATTTTGCTGAAAAAAAAAAAAAGAAAAAAGTTAGATACATAGTTGGAGGGAGGGGAGGGAGAAATTCAAGTCTCTTTCATTTAAAAACAAAAAACAAAACAGTCCTTTCTTTGACCCAATCTCTTCCTCTAATTTATAATTCCATTCTCTTTTTCACATATTGCCTTGGTTCAAAGCTTGCTTCCATCGAATTTATTAGCTGTAAGTTTATGGACAAGTTATTTAAATAATCTGTCTCTTATTTCCTAATTTGTAAAAGGAGGATACCAAGAGCCCATACCTTATCAACTACTGTAAGATTTAACTGAATGCCTGCAAAGAGTATTGAACTTAGGAGGGACACTACGAGACCATGGCAAGTCTGAGTCTGTACCTTATCTGCAAGACAGGACTGGCCACTACACTTGGAGAATGTACCTCACGGAAGGGTTTCACTATGAAGTTCTAGAGCAAGTACTTCAAGTAAAGAGGCTGTGGATAGCATGGAGTCTACTGTGGAAAGTTTGTGCACTTTTAACTCAAGGTTTTGGACATAGAAATCAGCAGGTAGTGGTAGAAAATAAGGAGGAACAAAAGGGCATTTGGGAGATATTCACCCCATGGAGAGAAACTTTGGGTTAGGAGAATTGAGAATTGTTGTTGAGAGGAGGAGGAAGACGACACAGACCAGGAGGTAGCTCACATCTAGTGTCAGTGACCAGGGACTCTGTAAGAAGAATACCACTGTATTAGTTTAAGGCCTCTGAGGAGTAGAAACCAAGACAGGATTAGCTACACAGGAGATATGATGGAGGAAATACCTGTGAAGGAAACAAGGATGAGACCCAGAGAAGGTGGGGAAGAACCTCGAGACTATGATGCGGGTCTCTGAGTCCTTTGAAGAAGAGAGGGATGGAAGAAGTTCAGGTAAGAAAAGTCCCAGACTACAGTGCTGTTCCAAAAAGGTCTTGGCCAAGCCAATGAGAAGTCCTCAAGCCTAACTGCGATCAAAGGGGCCCCACATCTCACAGGGAAGGACCTGAATTAGTCCCCCACTGTGCTGTCACTGACTGAGAGAAGCCTGTGGGGAGTGTGGCTTTAGTCGAAACATGGTCTTGGATCCTGAAGGACAGCAGCTGGGGCAGTCAATGATGCTTCTGCAGCACGAGACCTGAGGGTTCATTTTCATGGCCACCACACTCCCCTGTGCTGCTGATTTATTCTGTGCACAGGCTCAGGGGCAGCTCCTCCATGGCCGCTGGAGAGGCCCTCTTATTGAACAAGAGTTAACAGGTCAGAGGGTCTCTATCGCTACCCATTCTAAATTCCCTCACCCTCTGCTGTCACCTTGGCAGATCTCGGGGGCTTATCTAGTAGTGTGGCCCAAACTCTCTTTGCTTCTGGATGATCACACCCTTCTGGGCCCAAGTTTCCTACACACATCTGTTCACAGCTCTAATGGGGTAAGGGAGTGCCAGCAGATGCCACAGCAAATCAGAAAGTTTCCACACACATTCCTCCCTGCCTCCATTGGGAAAATGTGACACTACTGCCCCTGCTGGTAAGCATCAGTCACCCCGCCAGGAAGGTGACTTTTCTTCTTGCCTACTGGCCTCTGAACACTAGTTGTTGAAAGTGCTTTGGCAGCAGGGGTGACTTGGACTTCAACAGGACTTGACTGTGTCCTACAGCAGAACATTATCCTCTTAAACCCTCAAGCCAAGAGTTTCAGGGACAGGAACATCGCCAGAGGGTCACTGGGAGTGATGGTATCTACGCTTCATTTCTCAGACTCATATATATTTTCCTTTTGGGGACACAGTGTCATAGAGAGGTGTTGATTTAACACATATATTGCATCTTGAAGGATAGCACTCCACTATTTCATAGAGTTGCCTCCAAGCTAGTGCTCCAGCCATGCCTCCAGATGGCCTTGCTAAGGTTTTCTGAGGTCAGCTCCTTTTGAATGGTGGGCAGTACTATATGTAATAAGACCAGTGAATCTTATGGTCATAACCCCGTTCCACCCTCCCTTTGCCATAATGTTGGATTCTTGGGTTGGACCCATGTCTGTGGATCAGGCATTATGTGAGTCCTGGGATAGTGGTACTGGTTGAGATCCTGCAGACACGTACCTGGAGGAGATATCTATCCCTGTAAGGAAGAACTACTGGCCCTTCCCAAATAGGCCCAGTGTAGCTACTTTACCACCAAGTGTCCAGTTGGAGTCCCCGTTGAATATCTATATCAGGACTCAGGTTTGGCTCCTTTGCAGATAGCTAGGGTGCTCAGAGGCAGCAGGGGTTACATCTGAGTTGTGCACAGTTCATGGCCACCACTTCATTTACACTGTCAAATGCACCATGTGCCAACCACATGGTCTTTCCACTTTTATGAATAATGAGAGGCTGAACTAAACGTTCTCTAAAATTCCTTCCATGTTCAACACTAAGAAACACTATGAACTGCCAAAACAAAAACAAAAACAAAAACAAAGCAAAACAAAACACTATGAAATGAAGATCTGAGATCTTACTGAACAGAGGTGGGGTGTCCTCTAGCCTCTGAGTGCACACACAGTGAGCCCTCTTTTTAATTACTTGAAATACTATTTTCTGTGGAGAATTCTAGTGGCAGAATATGCAATAATTGGAATTGTAAAATATGTGAGGCTTTTTTACTTTTAAGTAAACTAGGCCAATGCCTAGTAAAGACTCTAATCGAGGAAGAAAACTTTATTTTTTTATTTCACTAATTTGCACATGAATAAATTGCTTTAAAAAAAAAAAGAAAAACTCTCTAAACCTCTGCCTCTTCCTCCTGTCTCAAACTCACTACTTAACCACTACCAAGGCCCTCTGTTTAAATCAATTCCGTTAGGTACCACTAGAGTGACAGATGTAACCAATGTGATAAAATCCAGATGTTTCATTATCAAGATGGAGGTTCCAGGACTTCAGCCAGTTACTGGCTTTTCTGCCTGCCCTGTCCCTGCTTCATCTCTTCCTGAGAACTTCCTGGTTACTCTCATCCAGCTTGACCTTCTACAAGTTACATAACTTCTCTGTAACCTTGCTCAGTTTCATCTATAAAACGAAGATAATTATGTCTACTTCAGAATGTGGTTCAGAATATTAAATGAGATAATATATATTCATGGTTAGCCCAGATCCGGAGTGTGGTAAGTGTTGAATGCATCATCATCTTCATTATTTTGATTTGTTGATAATTTAACTGCCTCATTCTGTTCCCTGCCCATGCCAATAGATCCCCTCAGCATTATTATTCGGGTCTCCTCTCATCTTTCTCAATTTTCAGGAGAAAGTTAATCTTAATTTCCACTGTTCCCTTGTTGCAGACACTGGCATTTCCCATGTGTCTCAGCCTTGGTAATTTCCAACAAAATAGATCCTGTTTTACCTTCATGCTTCCAAAGTGAAGGTGCTCAGAAAGAGTGATCTCAAATATTTTAATCTCCCCTCCCTACACTGAGGAACACAGTCACATTTGTTCATGACAACTGGCACAGTCTGTGAGGGAAGACTTCATGTGTCCAACAAAGATAAGCCAAAGTTCAGACATGGTCCAAAGTACTAGGGTCTGATTGGGAGGCAATGTCCAATACATGCTCAAAGCAAGTAATCTGATGAAACTGTTCTTCCTAAAATAAAGTTGCTACAAAATAAAAGTCCATCATTTTCCCCTTCCCTAGTTTAAAAGTTGTCCCATTGAAACTTATTTTTTCAATGGAGAGAGGCTACAAGTGTTGGATGATACTACTTACTAATTTACTAATGCCTAGTTGCAGGTGATGGTTTTCAAATTGTCCCTCCCTCCCTTTTTTTTTTTTCCCACTTGTGAGGATGTCAGGTTTAATAATTCCATCCAAAGTCATGGATAAGGAGACAGGCTCAGAGCAGACATGTAGTTTGCCAGGGATCACAGAGAAGATGGAACAGCTCTAAATAGAGCCAGCAGACTTTTTCTGAAAAGAGAATGATGGTGAATATTTCAGGTTTTCAGGCTACATATGGCATCTGCTGCATATTCTTCTTTATTCTGTTTTACAACTCTTTAAGACTGCAAACATCATAGCTCACATGTCGTATTAAAACAGGTGCCAGGCTGGATTTGGCCTACAAGACATAGTTTGTCAATCTGTGAACTAGAACAACTTTGCTTATGCACTATTTGCATTTTATTGTTCACCCTGTCCCATGAATCAGATAAAATTAAAAATGCCTTCATATTTTATAACTATGGTTTACTCTCAAACAACACAGATTTGAGCTGCATGATTCCACTTAGACACTGACTTTTTAAAATAAATACGCTACTGTTTTTGATCAGCATTTGGGAGTGTGCAGATGTAGAGGGCCACTGAGAGGCATTAGTCTTTGCCATTTTATTTAGGTCCTTAAGCATCTGAGGATTCTGGTGTCCGGGGGAGCGGGGGCGCGGTCCTGGAATCAATTCCCTACAGATATCAAGGGACAACTAAGTTTTGAGGAAGTCAAAATTACAAGCAAATTTTTGACTGTGCAGGGGTTTGGCATCCCTAAACCCCATGTTGTCCAGGGTCAACTGTAGTTTTTGATTTGTTTCGGGAAGGTGTGTGATTTATTTCTTCAACAGCAATTATATATTTTTGGAATTTTTTCATAGTTAATTCTCTTCCCAAATGTTTAAAAAATAAATTTAGAATTCATAGGTCTCAAAATTAATAGATCTTCAGCATAGAAAAGCTAAATAATTTGACTATAGTTCTATAAAGAGTAAAATATGTCAGTCTAATCCCTTTGATTTAAAAATACCTTATGTAACCTAAACTCCCAAGGATTTTGCATGATGCCTTTTTTTCCTAAAAATTTCTGCGTATAAAAAGGGGGAGAAAATGGGGCTTCTGGGCTTAAGCTAAACCACTAATTGTCAGCACTTTAAATTTAACTAATAAGTCTTTCTCTGAAAAATTCATCAACCCACATAGAAAGCACACAGAGAAGTCAAAATGAATATAAAGAATCAGGTTCTTTCATTAACATTCACTTGTCTGACTAGTCCTCATGACTTTTTTAGAGGTTAAAGATAATTTTCTATATTGACTCAAAAAAAGCAAACAGGAAACCAACAACATATTAATAAATATAAAGGTCATCCTTGGTGAAAATTAGTTGTTCTTCAAATGTTATTGGCTTTAATCTGTTATAAGAATTGCTCTTCTTATGTCCTTGAGTTATGGGAAATGTGAAATTTCAGTAAGCCAGATGCTAAGATGACCTTCTTAATAATCTATTCCATATGTTAATGGTTTCGCAAACCCACTCATCTCTATAATCAGGTGGGTCAAAATCTTTCTGGTATAGTGTTGATGAAAAGCATATTTCATATGTTATGCATTACACACTTGGCATCTGCACAATAGAGACATGGTCCATCCTTCTTTTTTCTTCCACCTTCTTTTAGAGAATAAGGATTGGCTATAGCCAAAAGCTGGATACTATATGTGTTCCAACAATTCCTGCAGGAGCATTTCTAAACCAGGCCCTAGGTTACAGTCTGTGCCTGCTGCTCTACACAAACACCTGTTTCTTCTTTATGGGCCTCGGTATTACCTTCCATTCTCCTTTGCATTTTTGTACATTTCATTAGAACTTCCCCCATTTTCCCTTAAATAAAAAATGATACTTAGGGCTATTTCTCTGATGTTTTAAATTTGAATCTGTCATATACTCATATTCAAAAATGACTAGATCCCAGATTTTAATAAATTGGCTCATGGGGTTATGGAGATTTGGCAAGTCCAAAATCCCATGGGGGAGCCTGGCAGGCTAGAGACTCAGGAAAGAGCTGCAATTCAAGTCCAAAGGTGGGTTTCTATAGAACCAGGAAGAACCAATGTTGCAGACGAAGTCTAAAAGCAGTCTTCTAGAAAATTCTCTTTTGCTCAGGAAAGGTCAGCCTTTTAGTCTGGTTAAGCCTTCAACTTCAACTGATTGGATAAGGCCTACCCACATTATGGAGGGCAATCTGGTTTAATTTCATTCAAGAACACTTTCACAGAAACATACAGAATAATATTTGACCAAATGGCTGGGCATTGAGGTCCAGCAAAATATATATAAAGTTAGCCATCACAGTACAAGGGGTTGAGATTTAGGGTCATTATAATCCTATAACCTCTGGTTGTCTGATTCATTAGTTTTTCAGCTTTAGTACCATATCTAAGATTTAACTTTTAAAGTAAAACTCCCACCTTTAATAGGTAGATATATCTATTTACTCTAAGGGTTGCTGGGCTGATCATACCCCTCCTACACCCAAATTGCCAGTAATGTAATGGAAAACATTTCTAAATAACTCCTTGTGGTAAAGAATACCCTTAGTGACTTTGAGATACAGTTAATTTATTCATTAGGAATCAAAGGCCTCAAGATCTTTATATCAGGCTCTAACTGGCTCTAATTGAGTAACCTGACTATAAAGAAATAACCTGATTATAATAGGCTTTGGAAATGGGCATGAGGTTTTCTCATTACTTTAAATATGCAGGTTGTAATCTGAAGGTTCAGGAGGTAGTTTTACTTTTGTTGATATCTTGCCATTCATTCATTCCATTATTTAGTCTTTGTTAAGCTACTACCCTGCTGAGGTTTTGACATGCAAGCATGTTAACATAGGTAAGAGTGTCCTTGACCTCAAGCAGGTTAAATATAATAATCATACATACAGCAAAAATAATTATAACCATTTACTATGTGATAGGAATTGTACTATATGTATATTTTCTCTAGGCCTCACAAGCTCCTTATAGGGTAGTTAATCCAATTTTACTTTGAGAAAGCTGAACCTAAAAGTGGTTCAATAGCTTGCATAAGATCTCACAGCCAGTTTCTGAGAGACTGAATTATAAATCTACTACTGTGTATTTCTGACTCCAAAATCCACACTCTCATTCTACTCTAGAACTATCAAACAATAGAAGCCAAATAATTGTGCCACAATCGATATAGCATGAAGAAAGAAACACAAGGATGATTGATTTGGAAAACGAAATTTAAACTGGCCCAAAAGAGCAAAATTTTGCCACACTAAAATAATAAGAAAGGATATTCTAAATAGACAAACAGCACAAACAATGGTATGGTAAATGAAAGTGCCTATTTTTAAGTATCTAGGGATAAACTGATAGCAGAACATAGAGATATAAAGAAGAAAAATTCAGAGATGATGTTCAAATATGTAAATCATAAATACTGACTTTCCTTACTATGAGGATGTTTTCAATTAAGTGTGCCATCACCAGATGGAAGGCCATTCTGTCATAATGATATCATAGTGTGAACAGTCAAGATTCAACTATAGTTACTATTCAACTGAATCATTAACATTTTACACTCAATCAGTATTTACAAAGGGAAAAAAGCTCTTAATTTTAAAAGCATAGCAACATTAAAATCAACTTGTTGGTTAGCAACATGAGAGTTTCAACTTTAAAAATATCAGATTATCATAAACAGATAAATACTTCTTTCAATGGAGTAAAATCTGTTAAAAGCAAGAGATATTTACATTTACATAATAAAATGGTTTATCCTTCAGGGTTCTAATTAGCAAACAATTTTTTATAGTATAAGAATATTTTGCTATTGTAAGCTAAAAATAAGTTGGTTGATAAGGTAAATGCTTTTTTATTAGCCCTTCAGTTCCACACTTAGGGGACTCCTAATCTTTTCTCATCTTTGCCCTAAACATTGTTGGCAATTTCATCACCAATTACCAAGGAGAAGTAGAAAAACAAAGGCCAGTTATTCAAACAAAGCACTTCAACTTTGCCTGCAGAGTTTTGATTTACTTTGGGGGTACAAATTCTAAACATATTCTAATTAATGGGTCCACACCATTCAGTTTGCATCCTTTAGTTAATTGACATATTATTTGATTTTCAGTTTAATAACGCACATTACCAAACCTCAAGCATTAAGAGAAATGTCCAAGGTTTAAAATAGCTATCATAACTACCTGTATTAAATTTAAAAGCTTACTTCCCCTTAATTTTTAGATTTTCAAGGTGAGAAACAATTAGTTCTTTTCCACCACTTAGTTGAGATTCAAATATCTAGGATTTGAATTTATAGGTACACCCTTTGTTCTCAACTTCTTTCATAACTATAATTGTAAAAAATCTACCAAATGATTGCTATATATTTCCTTATTTTATCATCAGAAGAAGCATGGGTCTTTGATATTCTCTTTTAACTATATTTTCATAAGTTGAAACTCTAATTTCTTAATCTGCATTAATCAAATGGAGTTCCAAGGACCTCCAAGGGAATTTCAAAGAATTTGCTTTTGCTTTTAAAAGCTTATATGAGCTGAAGACTCAGTGTGGACAAGTCTGAGAATTAAAACTCCAGGGTACCCATTTATAGGGAGGTAATTATTAGGTATTTTGTAAGTTTTACCTCCAAGAACTCTATCAGGTTCTCACAGTGAATATTAGAGAAGAATTCCCTTGTGTTTCTGACAGGAGGAAAGGAAAAGGAGCCATTTTTAAATACACCAGAGTGTTTAGTTCTTCTTAACAAGGCCTGCACTCAGGAGAAACTATTTTACCCAGAGTCTAACATGTAGGGGTTTTTATCAGAGCCTAACCTACGGGGGAAAGGAAACACACAGTTCCCTATAGCTTTCCACGTTCCAGCTAATTTATCTTAATACACTGTTCCTATTAAATTGCTACACCAATAAAAAGAAAAAGAAAACGAGCCTATATGGTGTTCAAGCTTGAAAAACATTGCTTTGCAAAGGTTATATACCTAGCTCGTTCACAAACTAATAAAAGTCCTTGTTTTGCTGGCAATAAAGTGGAAAATGTATGCTCTATACAGATGTTCCAGATTTTCTTGGTTCACATGTACATTTTAATAGTGAAATTTCCACAAGGTAGATTCTGGAGGAAGATAACCTAACACCAACATAAATAAGCATCATCAAGGGGTGGCTCCATAGTCTAGTAGTTAGCCTGTCTGCTTCACATGCAGAAAGTTCTGGGTTCATGTGCACATGCACGCACACACACACACACACACACAGATGGCATGCCAGATTTAGAAACCAGATCTAACATAACAAGTACATAGAGCCCTATTTGAACATACAGATTGAATCCGTGGGAAACTATGTGCTCAGTCAGCATTTTTTAAAATAGAAATTTGCAGGAGCTGCCACTTCATGGCTCCTTTCCTCACAGAACTTAATTCTGTCCAAATCTTGGTTCTGTGTGTTTCCTCTTTTCTCTAGCATAAACTTATACATGATTATCATAAACTATTATGAGCCTCTCAAATTTGTGTGCGTATAATTTTGTTCACAAGTATATTTTTTCTTTTCCAAAATGCTGAGATTCAGTTTAGTCTCTTGAAAGGCTAAATAAATTCTTGGATTAAGTCAGTCCAATCACATTGCCAGTTCTAAATATTGGCTATAGCACCAGAACAAACACATTTGTGCTTGTGGAAAGTGTCCTGGGGTTATTGGTCAGACCCATTTTGGTTGTTGGCTCGATTCCTCACAAAGCCCCTTGAGAAAGGTCCATATTTCTTAGGGAAAAATAATCCTCTTTAGAACCATCTATTCTTGAAAAAGTTAAAAGTTTCATTTATATTCTGAAGATGAATGATTGGTTTACCTGTCGTGAATCAATCGTACTGAGAGCTGAAAGCACAGAGCTGAAACATTTGTCCATCCAAATCTTCTTTGAGCATCTGTGCTCATGATAAGGACAAACAGATGAAAGGACAAATTTTTTCTCCTCTAAGTGCTACATTCTACTGGAAGAGACAGATATATAAGCAGATAATTATAGTACTATATAATAAGTGCTATAAGGATATGTGAATACAGTGATTTGAAACCCAAAAGAGAGGAGCATTTTTGTGTGTGTGTATGTTGTTATTTTTCTCCATTACTGGCTTTTCTTTTCAAGAAGCCTCAGGAGATGGAGGCAGAACAAAAAAAGGTCTTGCTTATGCATCTGGAGGTATCACACAGGAATGAGGGCTTCATTGTATTGGGACTGAATGAGGTGTTGATTACATAAGTATCATTACCTGTGTTGAGCTTTGACTATTTCTAGCACATTGCTAAGAATGGAGGCTTCTCAGCAGCAGTGCCAAGGAAACTGTTGGAGGTTGCCAGTCATTTTAGAGAAATGCCATAGAACACTGCATGCCAGATGGCTACTGATAAAAGTGATGAAGGTTCACGCTTAGAAATGAAGCCCAATTCCATATTTGGTCCTTCTTTCCTTCTTTCTCTTTTGACTACATAAGAGAGCACAGACTCAATATTATTCTACTCCTGCCCTACAAA
Source organism: Eonycteris spelaea (assembly GCA_003508835.1). NCBI lineage: Eukaryota > Metazoa > Chordata > Mammalia > Chiroptera > Pteropodidae > Eonycteris > Eonycteris spelaea. The sequence goes on along the minus strand of PUFA01000011.1, from coordinate 13,792,933 downwards.
ATCCCCATTAACTTTTCTTCTTTTAATAAGGTCCTAGAGCGATGGAGTCAAGTTGAATCTGCTTTATTCCCAAAGCCTTGGAGGCCCCGGAGTACTGTCTCTCTCCCATCAGAAGCTTTCTCTTTCACTTCTTCTTATTCAGGGAAGCAAAGTGGTAATGGAAAAAATAAAGTGAGCTTGTTTCTCCCGGCCTCTTGCTTCTTTCGCGGCAGGGGCCAAGTCACCACTGCTCCTCCACACCTGTGCCTGGGTGAGTGAGTCTGCTCGGTCTGGGTCCAGCCAGTAGCCATCTTACCCACAATCATACAACTGCCATCCAAACTAAGATTTTTATGATAGTAAAGTGATATTTTGATTCTTTTATTAGATCCTCTCAAAGACCCTCTTCGAGTGAGAAACAGTAATACGAACTCCAAAAAAAATTAGCTTTCACTCTCTCTGAGTAGACTGTTACTGAACAGAAAGCATTATGTTACTTTCCGTTCTTGGCCCTGAGGCATAGATGGCCTCACTAGAAGAAAGGAAATAGCAGCACACTACTTAATTCACCTTGAGGGCTATAAGAAAGCTCTGAGATAGGCAAGGTAGACAGGGGTCCCAAACCCAGGCTGCAGACCAGTACCTGTCCTTGGCCTGTTAGGAACTAGGCCACACAGCAGGTGTGAGGTGGGTGATTGAGCAAAGCTTCATCTGTGTTTGCAGCCGCTCCCCAGCACTAGCATCACTGCCTCAGCTCCACTGCAGATTGTTAGGCATTAGATTCTACCAGGAGCATCGGTCCCTGGTGCCAAAAAGGTTGGGAACTGTTGAGTTAGAAAAACCCTACTTTTTGATGCCCTTAACTCGATTCTTGTCTTTTAAGGTAGATAAAAAACAAACAAGCAAATAAACAACAAAACATTCTGAAATTTATATGTTCCAGTTACATAACAGCCTTGAGTCTCCCTTTTCCTTCCACCTACCATGTCCTTATAACTACATCTCCAAAAACCCTTCCTAAAGCTTTCTGATAAGTGTTCCCTGGCCTCTGACAGCCAGAGTGATATCTCCCTCCTCTAGTTTTCCAGTGTACTTGATCTAAAGGCATTTGAATGAATGAATGAATGAATGAATGAATGATTGTTTTTAAAAATGAAACATCTCTTGTTCACCCATCTGTGGAAGAGAGCTGGGGCCTTCCCTGATCTTCTGGGTTACTGTTCTCTGCTACTTTAAGCCCCATTGAAATGCCTCAGGGACAGCAGGACCTCAGAAGCTCTTTACCTAATAGCCCAATAAAATGTATGAAGATCAAGGCAGTTCAGAATATGCAATTTGATTTTCATCACACTGGACTTTTCTTTGCATTGCCTTGAACTTTGGGGTCAGCTTAAGGTTCTTAACATTTAGGGTTGGAGTCTGTCTATTCAGGCCAGAGAGCCAGACTACTCAGCGTGAGACCAGGTCTCCATCAGCACAGGATGGTGAGGTAAAGGGCAGTGTTCCAGGCTATTTGGAGAAACAGAGACTGAGCTTGGCTAGAAAAGACCTGAGAAAAGCAATTTTGATGTCTGGATAATTGCCCCCATTGCTTACAAAGCATGCCAGTGGAAACCTGTCTCAGGGGTTCCAAGCTTAAAAAGTTAAGTGATTGAAGCTCAATCCAGAATGAGGGTAGTAAGGCAATTAAGCAGGAGAACAAGTGGGGACTTTGCCTGGAGCAACTTCTGTTCCATCAATTGAGAGAATTTACTTGCCCTCAAAGAAAGGTTATTTCAGCACCTGGCACCAGAATTCTCAGTATATGAGCTTTGCAGTCTCCTTTGATCTGCATTTACTAGTTCCCGGATTATCAGGCAGTAACTAAGGGAAGAAACATGTTCTTTAGCTTCACTTGGCCCATGAGCAGTGATCAGCTCTGAGGGCTACAGCCCCCATGCTGTCAGCCTTCTTCTGTATAGCCTTATTCATCAGGGATCCCTTCCAAAAACCCAGTTAAAGATCATTTCATCACCTCTAAGGTCAAACTACACCTATGTCTATGCTGTAGGTTGCTTTTAGCTTCACATAACTTTCATCTCCTAGCCCTGCAGTGATGGTCCCAGTGCCATGGCACCGCCCGAAGAGATTCAGGTACTACTTTTTTTTTTTTTTTTGGAGGAAGGGGGACTTTGGATTCAGGCAACACTGAACTCAAATCTCAGTTGTGTGACTTAGAGAAGCAATTTCACCTATCAATTTCCTCATCTAAAAAATGGAAATAGTAAGACGTACTCTCATAGACTTGTTATGAGGACCCAATGAAACATTTTACGTCAAGAAGCAGAACAGTGACTTGCAGGTAGAAGATACAGAATAAGCAATCACTCCATTCCTTGATGCTTTCCCCTAAGCAGGCCCCAGAGAGCCGTTCTAAACCAGCAGCTCCAACCCCGTCTGTGCACAAGAGAGCCAATTCTTAAATGTTTAGAAATTTTGTGAAACAGCTGATGTCATGCTGGGAGCTTGAAAGTGGCCACAGTAAGAGTATTTATACCACAGAAATCAGCAGACACTGTATATCAGGGTTTGCACCCACCCACCCAGGTGTCTGATTTATCAGCATACCTAACCAATGGTCCATAACATGTGATCCCTGAAATGTCAGTAACAATGGCACTTGAAATCTTTTAGTATTGCCAGTTACTGGTCACATCCCAACCCATGAGGCCTGATGAATTATGAACTCTGGAGGTGGGGTCCAGAAAATAATAAACTCTCTTAGTGAGAGTTGTGTCTCTCCCTAAGGTATATTCAACAACTAGTGGAGAGACCAACGTAGCTGGAGTGAGTGAGCCAGAGTGGGAGTGGTAAAAGGACATTGGTGGGGGAGGGGAGGGTCACGGGGAGTGTGGAAGAATTTTGACTTCTGTTCTAAGTGATAAGAAAATCAATGAAGCATTTTGAGTAGAAGAACATAAACCCTTTTAAATCTCATTGAAAAAAATCATTCTGACTGCCGTGTTGAGAATAACAGAGACGTTAGAGGACAGTGCCTTGGTCAGGATGATAGAGATACACATGGCAAGAAATGATTGGCTATCAGATATATTTTGAAGATGGAGTCAATAGGATTTGATGTTGATGGCTTAGATGTTAAGATTGAGATAAAGGGGAGTCAAAGATGACTCATAGTTCTTTAGCCTGAGCAACTAGAAAGCCAGATTTTTATTAAGGATGGGCTGATGGAAGATGAAAAGATGGTGATTTGGAGGATCAGTCTACTTTGGATGAGTTTAAAAAGTCTATTAGACATCAAGAGGAAATGTCAAGACGACCATTAGGAATGAGTTTGGAGAAGTTAGGCTGAGAATGTAATTTTGGAAGTCATCACCTTCCAGATGGTACTTGGTGAGTTAGGATAACAGTGAATACAGATGGAGAGAATGCAGACAGGTCCTGGCCCTGGTAAGTGAAGAGGTCTGGAAGATGTGAAGGAACCAGAGAAGGACACAAAAAAGGATCAATTAGTGAATATTAGTTCAATACAAGTTATTGAGGTACTCAGAGTTAAAATAATGCATTGCAGGTAGCTCCACAACTTTAATTGATGTTTGCCAGTGCCTCCTATATGATCTTTCTTAACCATTAATGAGTAACATAGTCTTCACTCGCAGCCTTCCGGATTAAGGCAATGTTGAGTTACAAATGAAAAATGACCCACTGTGGGAGTAGAAGAGTCATTAGCACAAGCTAATCACAGGCAGCAGCCGGCTTAGCAGACTAGTCTGAAACTACGCCTGAGTTTGTGAATTTTTGCTTTATCCAAAGAAACATGTTATTATCTTTAAAATATAGTTCTCCTCTTTAACATAAACTGGAACAGACAAACCTCCTTAAGCCTTGAGTGCTTTTACAAAGACAGTTTATTTAATTACCTTTGCTTTTAAAAGTCTCTGACTCATTCAAGCAAGTGGGGAAAAAAGACAAAACATCAGTATCTCGCTGGAAAAATATTATAGTTATTGGCACTGAAACAAAAATAACACTACGGTAAAGGCATTGTGTTCCCCAAATCAAATGTATGCATTTTTTTCTTTTTTTCTTAAAAAAATCTTCCTGCACTGGGGACTTTGAGTCGTGAATGTTTGCAACCTACACATTACAGCCTTGGACAAGTTCTTTTCTCTGATTAGTTTCCTACTGGGTAAAATAGGGGTAATGATACCTGCACAATAATATGTTCATGGAAAACATCTAAAACAATGCCTCATACTCAATTCACTTGTCATTGCCCTTAAAACAAACATGGCCACAGGAAGCCGAAACGACCACTCCACAGTTGAAAGAACTGCTGTTACTGCCTGCCATCATCCTTGCCCTAATCACAGTCCTACTCCAATTGCCAATACAAAGCAACGCAGCATGTACTTGGACTCATTGTTGCCAAAACAGGGCATTCTGACTTGGTTGTTTCTTTGTAGAGAATATTAGGACATAGCCTCATCAAAACAGCAGTGAACAAAATGTAAAATGACTTTAAAAAAAATTATAAAGTAATGTGCAAAGCAGTATCACTGATATTCTACTCCAACCAAGGCTTTCAGCTCATTCCTGAAGCCCTTCCGCAAGAGATGGATTAGGGATACCTATTCCTCACCTTATTTCAGTTTTCTAAATTGAGAATTCAGTGCTTATCTTTGTGACCTTGTCCAAATGTACTGTCAAAAGCCATCTTATGGTAGATACATGCCATTATACCGTTAACATACATCCAGACCCATAGAATGTACAACATTAAGAGTGAACCCTAATGTAGACTCTAGACTTTCAGTGATAATGACATTTCTATGTTCATTGATTTTAACAAAAGTTGCTGTGAACCTAAGTCTGCTCTGACAAATATAATCTATTTTAAGTTTTTAAAAGCAAAGCTAAATAATATTTAATAAACATAAAACTTATTTTTAAAAATCATCTTAAAGTAGCATATACCCATCTTTGTGGTCAATAGGGAGACTCTGTGATAACTCAGCAAAGAGTTATCAAATGCCATGCCAAATAAAAGGATGTAGTCTTGCTCAATATAGAATGCCAATGGCATGGCCTCCATAGGGATGAGGTCTGAGGAAAAGTTGGCCGAGCATCTCACCCACAGCTGGGACTTGGCATGTGGATCACTTTAAATGTAGTTGCCTAAAGTAGCTAGTTCCCCCATATGTTAGACTTCCCCAAGGGAAACCTTCCATCCTACTTCACTCTCGCTCCTTCTAGAAACTTCAATAAAGATAAAAAATAAATCATAAAAAAAGTGACAAGTAATAGGGCAATCATGTTTACTATCTTCTAAGAGAATACTTCCAAGGCAGCCCAGATTTTACCAGCTCTGAAGGAAATTCAGAGGAGTGGTTTCCTGACCACTCCCTCTTTCTTGAAGCTCTCACCTTACCTTCTGTGACATATATTCTCCTGGAATCCCTCCTGCTTTACTGACAGGCCCTTCTCTGTTTCCTCAGTGAGTTCCTCTGCCTTTACCTACCTCTAAAATATGAGGGCTCCTCTGCTTTTCTAACTTTTACTTTCGGATTGCCCCTTCCAGGCACAAAAATAGGTGGTTACTCACCTATGCTGGGGTTTCAAGAGATGCTGCTGAACCCAGGAACAAAAAATACCTGGTTTAGAAATTTAGAGCAAAAGAGTAGCAGAATGAATGAGGAACCTTTGCCTGAACTTCCAATCGTAGAGAAAATTAAGAGCCAATTTTTTTCCTGCTGCACTGATTTCAGTTACCATTTACATGGTAAGAAATCACCAAATCTATATCTCTGGCACAATATTTCTTATGAGCTTCACAGTTTTATATCTCCACCTGAATATCCCACAGGGAACTCAAACTAAAAAATTAAACTTACTTTACCTTCTAACTTCAACTCTACTTCTTATTCTTTTCTTTTGGGAGGACCACCATCTGTCTGCTTATCAAGCTAGAAACCTAATCCATTCTCTTCCAGTTCCATTCCCCAAATCCAATTAGAAATTTTATAAATTCTCCATTCCAAATATTTTGTGGACCCATCACACTTCTCCATTACTAAGTCAAAGCAGTACAACGTTGATAAGCTGCCCTGATCTAGCCCCAGCCCAGCTCTAGTGATTAAATCAAGAATACATAGGATGGTGGTGCTGTGCAAAGAGAGCTCAAGAGACCCATCAACCTTCAGGCTACACATTTTCTCCTGCAGTAATTAGTTTTTAATCCTGTAATAAAATGATGGGCATTTTAAAATTTCCTTGATATCTAATGTTCTTTTCAGTCTCCCAGTTTCTCTGTTGGCATGCAGTCAACTCTTGAGAATTTCAGGATTCAGGTCTTTGCTAGGCCAATGCCACTGTTGTCTGCTAGCTATGGTGAAAGGGTCTTCTGAGAGTCAAAATGATATCACAGCCATGACTATAAAAGTTGCACATGTGGAGATTTTCAACACTAAGGACAGACATTGGCCTTGGGTTGGCTGTGCCCCGGGAGGACACCATCACAGAACTAGGTTATTAGGCATTTCCCAATTCTGTTAAGAAACTAGGTGGCTATTTTCTGTTTGAGTTTCCCTAAGGAATTAAAAAAAAAAATGTAGAAGTTTGGGATAAGCAAGGGTTGGGCGAAATTCAGAAAGACAGCATAGATACATCCCCATCCCAATGAACAGAAAGGAAACCAGGAAAGCTTGCCAATTCTCATGGAATTGACATCATTTTATGGATTTTAATTGTTCTACAGATATTTAATGAAACTCTACTCTGACTAGGCAGTAGGGACAGATTAACAGAGCTGCAAATGAGATAATCATGATTGTTGTCTTTAAGAAGCTTACAGTATACAGAAAAATGAAAACAAGAAAACAAGCTCATACAGAGCAATGTCATTAGGATTGTAATGAGTGTGATGGGGGAGCTTGGGAAGGGGGCTGTATGTGAACATCTGAAATGGACAGAGAAATAGTTTAGGAAAAAGGGAATAAAATATTGCTGTGAAAATAATATTCAAGTGAGACCAGAGGTAAATAAGAGTTAGTCAGGTTGCGCCAAGGGAATGTAAATGGGAGAAAAGGGTTCTGGAAGAATGGAACAGCATGAGCGAAGGCCCACAGAAGATGACAAATGGCCTGGTCCATTTAGGCCTCCAAGAGAAGTTCAGTCTGGCTTGTATAGAATTCAGGCACAAAATAATGAGATAGGAGACCAGAAAATCAAAGGTTGGGTTTTGAAAGCTCTTATTAGCCACATGAAGAAATTTGGATGTTGTCATGGTTTGTGTCTTAAAAATATCACTCTGTGGGGGGGGAATGCGAGGGGTGGAAATGGACACAATGGGAAAAGACTGCAGGAAAGACTATTTATTAGGAGGTTTATTGCAATAATTTGTATGAGAAATTACAGTGGCTTATATTACAGGAATAACAATGAGGATGTAAATGAGTGGCTGTGTTTGAGAAAATATTAGAATTAGAATTAATAAGAACTGACAATTACATGTGAAGAGAAAGGATAAAGAGAAACAAAGGATGACCCCCAGGTACTGACATGAGCAGTTTGTTGGGTGGGAATAGCATTCACTATAACAGGAGTCTAGAGAGAAGAAGCAGGTTTAGGGAATGAGAGAAGGATTCCTAGAGAATAGAGCTGGGTTCCAAGTATGTTAAATTCCGCATTTTCACAGTATATTCAAGTGGAAGTATGAAGTAGGCAATTAAGTATGGAAGTTAGAAAAGAAATGTGGACACAAGGTAAAGATTAGAGAATTGGTAGCATATAATAGTGAATAAGAGTAGACGCCATCTATCACAGAGAAGGTGAGAGCTGAGGCTCCAACTCTTAAGCAGGAGCTGGTCCTTGCAGAGGAAACTGAAAAGACACCTACAGGTGAAGAAGCACCACTGTGGTCCGGAGAGCAGGGTCGTTTCAGAAGAAGGGAGTTTACAATAGTACACTGCAGTTATCAAAAATTGATCTATATGCGTTGATATGTAAAGGTGTTCAAAATACAGGTCGAAAAGAGCAGGTTGAAGAACAATATATGTGCTATTATCTTACTGTATTTTTTCATGCTGAAACTCAAGTGAATATTTCCAGGACACACAAGAGACTGTCAAAAAGAGGACCTTAAGAAAGTGAGACTGGAGAGTCAGGGAGAAGAAAGAGGACTGTAAGTTACCACTTAGTACAACTCCAGTATTAATGGAATATTTTACCTTAAGTGTGTATATTTGTCTATATTTTGAAGTTAATTAAAAGGGTGAAAGTGACTAATAGCAAAAGGTGCAGAGAAAAAAAAAAACTAAAAGTGGAAACTGCTCCTTAGCTTTTAACAAAAAGGTCATTCGTCAGTTGATGAAAATCTTTTCAGTAGAATGATAGTGCTGCATTTGTAAATGGTTGCATTGAAATGGAAGAGAAAGAAGAGAAAATCTGAGCAGAAAACTCATTCTAGAAGATGGTTATAAAGAGAAGGGTTCTTAATAGGGAGAGTTTAGAACCTTTTGACATCTTGATGGAATTCATTAAGAAGGCTGCTTCTGCAGAAGCGGGAAGGAGAGCAGACATTTGAGACAGACATCTCAGTAGATAGCAAGGGATGGGTTTGTAGAAAATTAACCTTGGACAGGAGAGACACCTCTTTCACTGCAAAATAATGTAAAAAGAATATAGTAAAGGCAATGCAGGTGAATCTGTAGGTTTGCCAGCAGCAACATACACTTAGTTTCTTAGACTTCTTGAAATTTCCTTTGACTCAACAAAGAAATATAATCAAATTCTATGTCCCAGGACTGTAGCAAAGTAGTTTAGAGTTTGAATACTGACATCCATGATAAAAACATAGTCCATCTTTAATATCATTACCATTATTGTGTAAAGCAAGCACATGTGCTAGTAAAAGACCTTATGCACAATTAGTGCTTTTGAAGGAGTTATCATTTATATCTGGATAAGCTGTATGATTTATAAGTTGTCTCTTCATTCTTTATTTGCACCAAGAAGTCATGCAATATGGTAACATTGATTTATTTTATGAATAATGCTACGAGTTTTTGAGGGCAGGATTTATGTCTTCTTTGTCTTTGTGTACTAGTATTCAAGCACCAGGCCTATCACAGAGTCTCTACTCAATTAATGTTTACTGAAGAAATAAATGTAATTGTAAAAAAAAAAAAAGTCGGTGCTTTATTCTAACCTATACCACCCAAAAGTTTAAAGTGTATATATGTACATATATAAATTGCCATACATATTTTATTCTTTAAAGCCTAAAAAGAAGCAATTGCAAGGGTGCTTTCAGAAACAGGGGAAAGAAGAGGTTGCAAAAGCTTTTAACAGTGCCAACTGGCCTGGGTGCATTTATTCCATGTTGCTCACTCCAGCGTTAGTCATGACTTCAAAATAATAGCACAAGTCAATGTATTTTCACATCTCAAAAAGAAGGTTACACTCCTCGCCCCAGCCTGCTGTGCACAATTATAGGAGAAAAACCACAGGGAGTAACAGCTACTACAAAGCATCTCATAGGACATCCGATGGTTTCTACCAACACGTTCGTTCACTAGAGCCACCCAGCACAAACTTGGTCAGATTTTTCCTTTAAAAATTATGCATCTTGATGGCAGACTCTTCTAAAGGACCAGATTGCCGCAAGAGATTGCAGGGAGAGGAGCTCTATATATCCACATAACTGACTCCATTATTTTTTCTCCCACTTGGCCACAATTAGAATTCATTGCCATCTGAGGACTGTTGACCAGTCTGTATAAAAGGAGTTAAATGTTGAGCTAACAATTTGCCCTCCCCACTGGTACTCATAATGGTAGCCTAGGAAAAGGATAAGAATGTAAAACAGATCACATCTACTTAAGTGAATCCTCTGGTGGGCCAGCTCAGGCAGGGTTAAGGAAATGACCAGAAAGCCATTATCAATGTGCACTCTCTGATTTTACTCAATAGGAAGAATACCTTTCGGAAGTACTCAATTTATTTTTAAAAGTAAATTGAAAGACTGGCCTTCTACAGAAACTGTTCTCCATATAAAGTACAGAGCTTGCCTTGTGACCCCCACACACCAAGAAGAACAACTGTTTTTACTGAAGCATCCTTCTAAAATACCCTGCGTTTCTTTCTGCTCTTATTCTCACCACATACGCTAGTACTTCAACAAGCTAACCTCCAGCGATGTTCTCTCTCTTGCTAGGCTTAAGAGATTTGAGAAGAAAAACAGAAAAAGCGAGTGAGGCAATGATGCAAAATTAGAAGGCAAGCAGAACAAGATGGAGGTCTTGATGTGGGTGTTGTGACATCTTTCTTTTAGGGAGTTTAAGGCGAAATTATACAAACTCATCTAGACTCCCAAGTACATTGATAGTATAAGCATTCATTGCCTCAAAAAAGCAAAGACACCATCATCTTATATGCTGACCAAACCCTTACGCCTCAGTTTCCTCATCTGCAAAATGGGAACAATGCATGTATCATGGGGAAGTCATGAGGATTAAATGAGATCATACAGTAATATACTTAGCGCAGTCCTGGTACCAAAAGCACTCTATCCATTCTGATCATAATTATAATTACCCAGAGCAAAAATCTTACCTTTGACTCAAAGAAAAACTGCCAGATTACCTTAATCCATGAGGTACAAGGTCACTCACCACATCGGCCTGCATTTCAATAAAAATAAAAAGGTCTTGGCCATTGATTCACTTATAGCAGTTAAAAAGGAATCTGATTAAAACTACAAATGATTGAATTATCCTAATATTCACAGAGTCACAGCACAGCTGGAAAATACAAGAGCACAGGCACCCTCCACCACCTTCATGGGCACCACCCCCCAACAAGCCCTAGCTACGCACAGCAGTAACCTTCTCAATACTGCCACCATCGGCTTCTTCCCCTTCCTTCTCTCACTTCCTCACTTTACTACTTAATCTTTCCTGGGACCACCTCCCAAATCTTTTTCTTCACGGTCTCCTTCTGGAAACACCCAAACTAACACACCCGCAAACGATCCTTATTTCAGATTCCACAAGGAGCCCCCGCCATCCACACCCAGCTCCTCATCCCTGAGCTCCCATTCTCCCCCATTCTCTCACAGGCATTACTGTGAGTGCTATTTTTATTTATTCATTTATTTCTAATTTAGGGACATCATAAAGAGCTTCCAAAACAACTTCTACCCTGTGAGAAACAACACCAGCCAACATTTCTTGAGTGTTCACCTTGTACCAAGTATAAGAATCAGTTTTGCGCATTATTCTAACCATCACAATAAAGTAGATATCATTATTAACCCCACTTAACACATGTGGACATCCAAGTTCGGGGAATTTAAGTCACATACCAAAATCTAACAAGCATGTGAGAGGGAGAGCTGGGTTGGAGCCCACGTGGGTTTGGCATCAATACCCATGAAGTTGAATTTCTTATGTTCCCCATAAAACCTGCTGAGTAGCAGGGGGCTGTATATTATATAGGGTAAAATTGGGTGACTAACATTTTGACTTATTGACACAGTTTGTCACGTTTTCCTTCTTTCCCATTAGCAACTTACAGTCTAGTCTGCTTTACTTCATTCTTCAGATATTTTCAATATGTAGTTTAACGGCATGAGTGGTATGGCAGACAGATATTAGTCTCCTCACTTGATTCTTCTCTTCCTTCTTCTGATGATAGAACCCCTTTTAACTGAAGACTTGGCTGCCAGCTAGATACTTCCTCTCCCATGTCTTACAACTAGATGTAGCCAAAAGGATGTGAGCAGTAGTGCTGAGGACAATTTTCAGGACCTACCAGGTTGTGGTTTACCTCAATGTCTTCCTTCTCTCTTCCTTTGGGAGAGAATTCATATTTTGGGGGTCACAGAGTGTCAACAGTGACCAGGAACATAAGGACAATCCCTTTGGGTGGCAAGACAAAAAGCCTGGGTATCCAGACCCCCACACAGAGCTGACTTGATCAGTCCCTCTGACGACCCCCACAAGCACACATTGTCATGTAGAGATAAACATTTAACTCGTTTGAGCCACTGTTATCTGTTCTACTTTGAAGCAGCCAAACTCAAAGCCTAAATAATACAAAGAGAGCAAAGAGAAGGGGGAACGGAGAAGAAAGCCAGCAGGAAAATGGTGTAGGCCGATCAGGGTCAAGGGGGGTGCGGGTGGGGGACACCAGAGAGGAGAGAAAGGCTCAGAATGAGAATGAGCTATATTTTATTTGTTTGCTTGTTTTTAAAATTTCAGAAACAACAAAGGAAGAGGAGAAAATCAAAGCCAGAGAGAAAGGAAAAGCAACGGCATCCTCTTTTATCCTGACTCCTGGGAGGCTGTGGGTGGCAGGAAAACAGAAGAGGGAAGGAATCCCCAGCTGTTATCAGAGCCCATAAAAAGTTCAGCCCCAGCCTTTGGCTGGACGATGTCTCCAAAGCAGAGAGAGTCCTTGGGATGAACTAGGTGCCCACAGACGCCTGAGCGCACGCGGGGACCTCAATCAACCCGGGGCCTCCCTCACAGTGGAACAGAACAGACTCCCCACACTAAGGGGAGGGTACAGATCAGTCATTCCAGGTGACCATGTTTCTACTTTCCTCACAAGTATGATCACCGCACAGTGCAAACATATGCACGTTTCCATCTATTTTCTAAGAGGACACGTTTCCATCTATTTTCTAAGAGGACGAATGGTTTGAAACATTCATATCCAGAGTCCTCTCAACAGGACATTGTCAGTTATTTACATAAAAACAAATATGGCTACTCTGAATCCAAGAACACTTTAAAAAATCACATGCTAATTATTCTTCCATGCAGTGCCGTAACCACAGCCGGTACTTTTGTGAGTGAACATCATTCACTGCCTTTCGGGACTTGGCAAGGCCCCAGTCCCACACGAGTCCCACACACAGTGTTACTTAAGCTGGCTGCCAGACCTCAGAGGCTCAACCGCACTTTGCTGGTGCAGTGATTGTTGATGTGGCACTTTATAAGCAACATGAAGGTCAATTGGAGAAACGAATTAGGCATGGTCAGTGAATAATGACAAGTGAGAAGAAACTGTGACAACAGCACACAATTTGAATCAGAATATACCAAAAGTTAAAAACCAGCAAATCCAGAAGAATATGAATTAAGAGTGAGCAATCCAATCTACGGCCATGCTACCCTGAACAAGCCCGATCCCCTCTGATCTCGGAAGCTAAGCAGGGTCAGGCCTGGTTAGTATGTGGATGGGTGACCACCTAGGAAGATCAGGTGCTGTGTGCATAAAAAAATTAAAAATAAATAAAAAATAAGGGACTGTAACCTCACAAGGTCTTTGCAATCTATGAGGTCGACCAAGGGTTGCCTCACCTAAAAAAAAAGCAATCCTGTCTCCCTATTTATTTTGAGCCTCTCTTGCCTTTCACACCAGTCACCTGAGAATCCATTCTGCAGAACTTCAAGTAGCCCAGGCTTTGGGAAATTTTCCTCTCTCAACTATTTCTGAATTTTTCTCGATGTACTTCCACATCACACAAATCTTTCCTGTCACCCAGCACTTTATTCAGCCATTTATTCTCAGCAACAGATCCCTTCTAGGGGTCGTTACTTGACGTCTCACAACTACTTGTCCAGGCTGTTGCCTTTTTCCCTAAAATATTTCTCCCTGAGCGTTAACATTCTCTGGAATGGCCGAGACCAGGATATAATGTCTCACAATAGACAGGATAGGGGATTCTTAAGGGAATAACCATGCAGAAAGAAAATCTTAAGTAGGCTAGTGGACATCAATCCACTCATGGATTCACAGACCAGGCGACTCCTTAGGTAGTGTTTGTCACCAGCTTGCCCCTCAGTCCTCTCAGGCCTGCAAAAGGTCGTGGGAGAAAGGAAGAAGATCATACTTTACTCTGACTGGACTTCAAGTCATCCAGGACCCTGGAGCATCTCCATTAGAACAATTTCCTCTTTGCCCTTGGTCACTGGTGCGACTTTCAGGTCAACATCCCTTAGAGACGCAACTCTGACCTCAAGAAAGGTGACTTTGATATCATTAAGCAGAGCCTCTTGAGTCCTCAGTGTCCTGAACCTGATTTGGAATTTGTTATGCATCAAACAATTTATAGACTTGAGGAGTCTATTTAAACCTCTAATTAAACAGAAACTGCCAACAGCTTAGAAAAAGCAGCTATCTCTCCTCCCCGCTTCCCTCAACATACGCACACTTTATTGTTATCAAGATTTCAGAGTATAGAGGTTTAAAGGCCTGGATTAAAACCTTTGGAGAACGGTATTGCCTTTTAGAGTGGATATGTCTGTGACATTCACACAGAGAGCTGATGTTAGCCACTCTCTCTCTCTCCAATCCAGCCAGCACTCTCCAGGGAGTGTGCTCCCTTCCACTTCTGTGTGTTCCTCTCATCTCAACCACGGATGAGAGATCTGGCCTCTCCTTTCCCCTCTTTGGAACTTCAAGGCTGTGGGGTCCTGACGGCTGTCCCGCATCTGACATTGCACTGTGTTCATCCACAGATGTTTTCCTTCTTTCACATGCTCCCGAGCTCGAACATGTATCAAGGCTGACAAGAATTGCTTCCCCTCCCCCACCCCATCCAGCTTGTACATAATGGATGTCAGTATATTTCCTCACCATACTAAGAGAGCAGATCCAATTTTACTTAATTATCACCAGAGCTCCGTAAGCAGCCGCTAGTCAGTGCCGAGCCCTGTGGTTTATAAAGAGAACACCACAAATGACAGGAAGCTGCAGGGGGAAAACAGTCTGAGCTGCCTTTGGCATGTTCATTTTCGAGTACAGATACTTCCATTCATCAGTGGGAACATTTATGAAACCTGGGCTGTCGAGATATTCCAAAAGGGAACAAAAGAGGCCCAGAGTGTTGTAATTACGAGGCCATCTCCGAGCAGAAGCCTTACAACTAGAGTGCAAGATGCTCTGTGGGAATCAGGATCAGTCAGACATGTGAAGCAACCTAAGTGTGAATGTCAGTGTCACCCTGCCCCCACCCTCAAACACACACCTACCCTAGTATTTGGGAATAACTGCAGACCCCAAAGCAAATTTATTTAACCAGAACTTGACTTTTTAAAAGAAAAATTTCCACCAACAAGTGCATGGGTTCACCAGACAAAAGGCGCCACACCATCCTCTGATAGACTGAAAGCAGCTGCATGGGCACAGAGAGCACAGGCACCTACGTTATCCTCCCTCGACAGACTTGGGGGCCCTGAGCTGAGGGCCTACTGTGCACAGTGTGGAGCTGTCAAAGGGGTACTCAGAGAGTGACACGCTCAAGTGTAAAAGTGGGGTCTTATTAAAATGCAGATTCTCGTTCAGTGGCTCTGGGACAGGGGCTGAGCATTCTGCATCTGGAACAAGCTCCAGTGTGAGAATAGACGGGGGAGTGAGTCCACTTAGGAGGCCATTGGGAGCCCCTAGAAGTCCAGGTAATAAGCAAAGCCGCTCTGCTTCTCCGCTCCGGAAATATCCAAATTGGGGCAATGATAAACTTTGTTACATGTTAGATGTAGTTTATCACCAAGAAAAATAACTTATTAATTCAATTGCTGTAGCAATTCTGTGTGTTGAATTAAGGTTCAAAGATAAATATAAGTAGTTTTTAAAACATGATAAATCAGTCTCTCAAAAGAGCCTAAATGTGACAATCATCTGAGGAGCAGTTAAAAACACCTGTGCCTGGGCCCCATCCCACAGCAACTAAATCTGGATCTCTTGGCCTAGTGTATATCCATGGGGTTGGGGGTCGGGGGGGATGAAAAATAAGAGGTATACACCCCTGCAGGGAGGGAAGAGAAAAATCCCAAACAAGAGAGACTGAAGAGGAAGATTAAATCCACACATTTCTTTTATTCTCACTTCTTTCAAATTCCACTTCTCACTCCTATTGCTTCTCCCCCGTGTTCTATGCAAATTGTACCATGGATCAGCATCAGCACCACCTGGGAACTTATTAGAAACAATCCCAACCCACCTGCCCCCCCAGACCTACTGAATTAGAATCTGCATTTTAACAAGATCCCCAGGTAATTAGTGTGCATGGTAAAGTCTGAAAGCTCAACTCTGTGTGGACTCAAGCCCAAGCTTTCCCGCACAGACACAAGCGAGGTACAAAGATGATCATTCAACAGCTCAGGCAATGAAAACTGGGATCAGCTGCTGCTTATACCCCCGCCAGGCGACTGCAGAAGGTGCCTGCGAATGTGTAATTGATTTACAACATCATCTGGCTGTAACCCAGTGAAAGCAAAGTTGTCTTTCTCTGTATTGATATAATTACTGACATGAGGGGAAACAGGTTCCTTCTTCAGTTCAATAACCTTATTATTTATCAGCCCGCGCTAGCTCCGCTCCTGATTAGCAATTTATTCTGGGTGGTTATTGACTGACCACACTTGGTTCTCATTATTCATTCTATTCCCACCAGCAACAATCATTTAGCTCTTGGGATGATGGAAATGTAGATGCAGTTATACATATTTGCATTTTCTGTGCATTTTTCTATTTCCCTTGCCTGCCTGTATACAGACAGAACATTACTAAGGACCATGATTGCTTTTTTAACTCTTCATAATACCTAGCAAAGCAGCACTTGCTGAAAAATTTAATGGATGCTGCTGGGTGATGCCAGGAGCCATTCTTAACACTGTTCATCTCAATTCTCCATGTCATGAGCTAGAAACAATACAATTTTAAAGCCACATTAAAACATTCTCAATCCAACAAAACTCACCACCTGCCTCTGTGCACTGACTTTATACTGTAAATCAATCATAAAGAGCAGATGCTGTCACCAGCTTAGAAGTTGTTTCCCAAGAGTCCATTTCAAAGCCATTTACTTAAACTTCGAGTACATTATCCCAAACAATCTCTTCAGTTTCTTCCATTACTGGGTTGGACCCCAAGAGCGGGAAGCTATACTTTTACAATACTCCTAATATACTGCAACAATGTTAAATAAAATCCACGTGGGTTTTTATTCAATTTGATGTTGGTGTTTAACCGACATCAGGTGGGTAGGGGCCGGTGATGGTGTCAAACACCCTGCAGTGCACAGGGCAGCCCCCTATGACAAAGACCCACGTGGCCCAAAATATCAATAGTGCCAAGATGGAGAAACTGCCTTAGAAGTAAAGAGCAACAGGTAAGGTGATCACGGGCTGGAGGCAGACCTGGAGAAGAGGACCATGGAGGTCGTGGAAGTGGGCTCATGCCATTTGGCAGAGAATTCCAGGATCCTGGGTACCAGGGGGATGATCTTGAAGAAGTGATACAGGCTCTAGCTGGGCATATGGGGAAAAACATACTTGAACAATGGCCAGAGAGGATCTAAAGTGTGGAGCCCTTTAGTCAGGGTGATGCAGAAATGATCATCCCCCAAATTTCCTCATGTCTTCTAATGCTGTCAAGGAAACAGGTGGGAAAATCAGTCTATACTTCTCCCCAACAGTATCAGACCTCTTACAGGCTCAGAAGATTTCCATTACACTGACATCTCAAAAAACATTTCAGGAGAGAGGGGACAAATCTCTCTTGCAGAAGAATTCTAACAACTGTAAGTATATATCCTCACTCCAGGAAGTGGAGCTTAAACCCTTCCCCCTTGAGCATGGGCTGGACTCAGTGATTTGCATCCAAAGAAGAAAGTATAGAACAGGAAAATTAACTTTACAATGGAGAAACTTGGCAGACACTAACTTCACAAAATGATCAAGCTTAACCTAATCAGTGAAAATTTATGTGATATTACATACCCCTCAATAATAACATGTCATGTTGATGAAGAGGGACCTTCGCTATGGTGTTCTTCTCAAAAACCCATAACCGTAGTCTAACTAGAGAAAAATACCAGACACGTCCAAAATGAGGAACATCTACGAAATACCTAGCCTAAACTCCTTAAGCCTGTCAAGGTCCTAAAACACTAAGAAAAATAGAAATTATCACAGAACAGAGATTAAGGAGACAGGAAAACAAAATGCAGTAGGAACCCTGGATTGCATCCTGGCACAGAAAAATAACATTAATGTGAAACTTGTGAAATACAAATAAAATCTGGAGTCTGCTTAATTGTACTGTAACAATGTTGGCTTGATAGTTTTGACAATTGTAGTACGGCGTAATATGTTAGCAGTGGGAACAACTGGTGAGCAGGGTAAGGAAACTCTGCATTATCTAGGCAACTTTTCTATGAATATAACATTATTCCAAAATAAAAAGTTATTAAAAAAAAAGTTCATCCACAGCATCAAAGAATCACAGTAAATCCATCATTTTGTCTCATTGTGACCTACATTCACTCGATAGAACAATGGAATGGCATCTCGTAGGTCCGGATTGCTAACCTGGAGCCCTTTGTCATGAGACCTTGAAAATGCCAAATCCCACAGCCTAAATCAGTCTGATCGCAGAGGGGCACACAGGTGACAGATCCTCATTACATCAACATGTGTCTGTAAGTATTCCAAGAAAATAAATAAGGTTTAGAAAAAGAAGGAAAAGGGAAATTACTTGTGGCATGTTTACAGTTTGGAACAGCATAAAATAGGAAACAAATGACTTCAACAAAACTGGTAATAAACTTGAGGAGGAATCACAAAACAGACTATAGAGACCATATCTAAGATAGAACATTCGCTGTAAAATCTCTCTTTAGCACAGCTCACAGTAGGCACACACAACATTGACTCAAAATGAATGAATAGTAAGCGTACACCATTCACCTGCACCTAGTGTTAAAGAGGGATCATTGGGAGCTTGCAGTAAACTTGATCAACTATTTTTAAGACAAGCATTTGGTGTATTGTGGGAAAGTACATCAAGACCTGGATCTGGCCATGTACCAGGTTCCATTCGCTCTAAGGTCCTGAAGAAAACCTTGAGTGTCATACACATGAGCAGATAGATTTGATGTGAACAAAATACATGCCTTCAAGTATTTTCTGTAGTTAATAATTTGCTCTGGCAAAAATAATAATGTCTTTTCTAATTAATTTAGGTATCCTTCAATCAGCCTCACTATATTTCAGGGGATCAAAATCATTTAACTGCACTATAGCTGTTCCAGTTGTAAAGAGAAGATCAGGAAATATCAGCACCTCTTTCAAAAGCCACATTTTGCTCTTGTTGGGATTCTTACTGTTGAGAATTTGTTTTGAAAGTGATTAATTAATTATATGAAACTCTAGATCTTACAAAATTTGGCAGCAAATTAGGAACACCATTTACGTAGGACTAGTTACTTTAGAATAGATGTTTCAACACCCATCTAGGACTTAATTGTTAAACCTTCTTTTGTCAGGTCACCAAAAGGGATTTGAACTCAAAGTGAAAGATATTACTATAAGCCATACGGCTCCCAGAAATACTTTGGAAGACAGAAGAGAAAGGGGGCGGAGAGAAAGGGAGTTAGTGGGAGTGCAGGAGAGAGAGAATGAGAATCTGCTATAGACAGATTTTGAAATAAATGAAGTTTCTCTTTATCTGGCCATGCTCTGAGGCTTCTTTGTCCTCTTTCTTTCCTCCTCATCCCAACTTTCCTGTCTTGGAAATCATTTCTGTCAGTTTACGACTACACTTCATTTGCAATTAACAGAAATCCTAGCTCCAAATGGCTTAGTTAATAGAGGAAAATTTTTAGATCAATTGCTAGAAAATCCAGAAATAGAGCAGATTTCAAACCAGGCTCTAACCTGGGCTCAAAACAATGGGGCTGGGAGCTGTTTGGTCTCTCATTTCTTTCACCCACATTCTCAGTGTGTCTCCATTCTTAGAGTAGTATAAATGCTTCTCAATTTGCATCCAAAGAGAAGCATGTTCAAAATTGAGGTGAGATAGTGAGATGACAAATGGGCAGAATAATTTAGAAAGGTCCAAATTCTGCCTCGGCCTAGTAAGCCTTGCCCCTCATCCTCATCACCACCACCCCTATCCTTCACCTCCAGCTTTGTGGTTTCTTATGGGATACATACATACATATATATATATATATATATATACACACACACACACACACACACATATACACATACATACAGGACAACAGGAACCAGAAAATAAAACTACACTTTACCGTTTGCCAAATGCACGTTACCCACAAAGCAGAGTTCCCTATTAAATTCAACAAGAGTCCTTGATGTAGGCTTAAGACAAATGTAATGAGAACTCCCAAATACTTAAATGTTTCTGTGAGAACAGGAGAAAGATCTCACCTAGCTGGCAACATGGTGGCAGAAGAGGAAGACAAAACAAATCCAGGGCCAGCTTCTTGTTCTAAACACTACTTAGATGAAGGAAGCAGCAGACAGCCATGTCCATGCGTGGAACTTCTCCCACTAGAAAATGTGGCTCCATCGGTAGCCTGAAATCTGACCAACTCTTTTCAGTATTACTTCCTCTGAGGAAAGTACACTATCATGTAGCAGTACCTCCAAAGCTCAGAAGATATTTCTTCCTAAAAGGAGCTTTCTAGCTTCTTAGGCGATGAATGATGTTTCTTATGATACAACTAGGACAGAAAAAGGGACCCAAAAACTAGCTGGGAACATTGCTTTGCATCACCATTCTGGGGAAGCATGACCTTAAGCAGTAGGTCAACTCTACTTGATTTTTCCACAGCGAAGTAACTGAACAAACTTCGTGTGGATTTGTAGTACAGGAATTTGCTGAAAAATGTCTGCAAGATGAATCTGGTCTTCACACTCAAGTTATTCAGAGCTTAGAGGCTATCTGTCACCTATTGGGTAACTCTAGGCACATCACTTCCCTTCCCTCTGCTTTAGTGTTCTCATTTATACACTGGGAGAAGGTGAGGTTGGCTGAACACTAAGGTTTTTTTCAGGGTCTCAAATGTTGAAAGGGATGAATATTTATATATAAATGTGGATTTGAGCATTGTCCGTTAAGAAGTAATGCTTGTTTGCGCACTACCTTATTTTACAATAGCTGTAAGCCTGCTATTATTTTTTAAGCTCAACAGAGAAGATATTGTGCCTTAAAATGATATGCAGCATGTTATGTTCAGAAAATCCTGGGTAAATATTTAGTAATGGTGAAATGGGGATGAAGTCACTCTCACTCAAGGGTCCAGTAAAGAAATAAAATCTTGGTCACCAACTCAGGTAGGTAAACAATTTCTATATTTGTTTTAATTAATAACCCAAACAACAAAAATATATTATAAAATAAAGGAATTTGAATCTACAGATATATTCTAATAATATTCCATGTCCAGCTGAGCTTTTGGCTTATTTAGCACATGGGTGAAAATGTTCCATCTTGCTCGTTTTCTCTTTCCTCGAAGAGTATATTACTCTTCCACTGCTAAGCATAAGCTGTGTCTGCAATATGTCCTTGATTCTAGAGCTTTTTCCTCCATTATTAGTATTTTTTTTTAAAAATAATAAACTGTGTGGTACAGTGAAACAAGCACGAGATCCAAAAAACTAGGCTCAGGGCTCGGTTCTTCTATTTAATAGGTGTGTGACGTAGGCAAATGACTTCACTAATATAAAATAAAGATAATGATTACATTTGTCATATTGAGTTATTGTGAAAATTATTTTTATTTATTCCATTTTATGCTCTTTAAGGAAAAAGTTGACACAGCTGTCATGAATATATATAAGATGGAATAAGAAATAGAACTAAGAAAACACATACACAAAAAAACCAAGACGGGATATAAAATAAAAGTGACAATAAAGTTAAAAGAGTTCATAACAAAAAGACCTAAATCTCTGCTGCAGGTAAGCCACAAACTGGATAGCTCTGCATAATAAATGACATATTGGACAGAAGAATGCCTATGACGGTATCAAGCACTACATAATTGTTACTTATTTGTGTAGGGAAAAGCCCAGGCTTTAAAATCATGTCAATCTCAGTGTGACCATTGTGTTTTACTTTTTTAACCTCTCAGAACCTCAAATTTTCTCATCTACATGATGAGGAGGAGAATAAATTCTACCTTGCATGGATGTAGAGCTATGAAGTGCCTTGTATACGGTGGGCATTCAATGAATGTTGGCTTCCTGCCCCTTCTTTTTCTACTTCCCTCCTCCTGTGAGAAATTTTGGTAGTTTACTAAATTACCCTCTGTTCATCATTTTACTTATAATAATTAATAGTAGTGCTGCAGTACCTATATTGACCTCAGAGAGTTGCATGTATCTATATTTGCTAGAAAGCTGTTTCCTCTCAAGATGTCAATGATAAAACAAAACCAAAAATTACCTTTAAAAACTTGCTCTGAAGCCCACAGAGCCATTATGCCACGTGCAATATAGCAGAGTTGATTTCTTGACAGAAGGTTAATTAGTTCTCCCCCATAGGATGGCAATGATACAACTAAACCAATAACAACAAGAAAAAAATACACCTCTTGGCAACTGAAGACATTCTGACAATAATGAGAAATGGCAATGGGCACTGGGTACCAATTTTCTGTTGTTTAATCATCACTGGCACAAGAAATCGAGGCCTCCCATGCCAGATAACATCTGTTCCTGAGAGAGCCCCATTTTAGACGGAGGGTATTTCATCTTTATACTAGGTCTTTATGTTCTCTTAGTAAATGAAAGCAAGAAGCTCCAAATGTGAACAAAGCTTTGTACCTATGGTTATACGGTACCATAGATCATCTCCCCTGGTAACAATATGATTAATAGCTTCTGTTCTGTGACCTAATTATACCCAAATTCATGCATATTCATGACAGGAAGGGGAGGAGGGAAACCCGCACACATTAGGAGCCCACCTGCATGGATAGGTTCCCCTGAAGGAGAGCGCTCAATAAGACCCCTGCTAGGGCTGCTATGCTGAGCATCCACAGACACCTGCTGACATGGCTAGAGGGTGCATTTTTCTCTCCTCCATTCAGGCACAGCAGAAGTGCACAGTTTCCCCAGGACGCATTTCTCACAGCCCTGGAGAGGATCCAGGGAAGTAGTATTAGACAGCTTGGACTCACTGAGCTACCCTTCAGAAAAGTTTGGGGGGGGGGGGTGTTCAACATTCAAAGAAGAAGAAAAGCAGTACCATGTGGTTATACATATTCCTATACCTATGTCTAAAGGTTGGCTACATCAGGGAAACTACAGCCTCTCAACCCTTGTGTATTCAAGACTCCACTGGGCTGACAGGGGGCCTTCAGTGTCCAATCTGACCTTGATTCAAACACCACCACTTCAAGGATTAGCTGGGTGTCTGGGGCTTGTGGCTTAAAGCAATCAAGAAAAATAGACCCAAACAAAGGTTACTGCTCAGAATATGTAAAAACTGCTCAAAAAGCCTTCAGTCTGAGTTCCTGAGCACTGTCTGTCGACTAAGTCTTGTCTCATGACATGACTTTGGGAGGTCACAGGTTTAACAGCTCCTAAAGACCTTTACCATGCTCTTCCAACAGAACTTGGGTGCTGAATATGCAGGTCTAAATGAAGAGTCATACTTCTCAGTCTGAAACTTCTCAGTCAGAATTTGGACACACTGCTTTTTTTTTTTTTTTTGCAGAAGAACTTCTGATTCCTCTGTCAGTTTCCTGGGCTCAGCCTAGTTTTCAGGGTAACACATAAACCAGTGTTTGCCAGATACAGGAGTCCGCTCAAAGGCAGCAAGTATGAAGGTGGATATGGTTCCCTCAAAGATGAAGGACATTAGTAGATGTAATCAATGGGCTTTGTAATCAGACACCCTTGGAATGTCTCTTCAGTGTCACAGAGAAGTCATAAGTTGATGCTGTTCTCAGATGGTTCCTCACACATAATTTAAAAAAGTTTACCTGCTTGGAAATACTTCATAAGAATCTTTATTGAGACGTGATTCAGAGCAAGGTGTCAGAATATTCTTAAAAGCTGCAGAGTCCTGCAGTGATTGAAACACACCTTAGCTACTTCTGGATAATTTACTAGAAATTTTGGGTTTTACACAATCAAAAAGTATGAATTATTAAATGCAAAACCCTACGAGGGATACAACAGAAATTAAGATACAGTCACTGACTCCAGGAGCTTTGGAACGAGGTTAAAAAGTGATTGATATAAAATGAATAATAGCCTTAATATGAAGCAGAAAGTGATAAATTCCATAGGATGTTGCAGAAAATAGGTACCTATCATGTCCAGACACAGAAAAATGAAAAAAACACAAAACCCAGAGACCTATTATTCCATCTCCAAATAACATGAAACTTCTTCAGTGATGAGGTCTTAATCGATACACATTTCAAATCAATTATTCATTTTGTGGCCTAATGCTATAACCTTTTCAAGTAGCCACACCTATAAATTCACCAAGATGACTAGGATTACAAACAGATTACAAATGAGATGCTCTGGTGGCATCATAAACACAGAAGGCAAACTAATCTTCAAGATAGAAAGTATTTGACATATTCAAATTTAATCTTGCTATCTATTTAATAAATGGTGCTCGTGGGAGAAATGTCAGACTCTGTAAATGGAAAGTTCATTGATTGAATCAAACCTCAAAGTTTAAAAATATATAACATCAAGATAAAACCACTGGTTTGGGTCTAAACTAAAGGCTATTGAAAACTCAGTTTAGTACTTAGTAAATATTTACTGGTCATTGACTTAGAGAATATAATTGCCATTCACTTCATATATTTTATCATTCATGTTTTTCACAGCCAATTAGTATTTACTCCCCAAAATGGCATAGTAAATATGAACTAAGACATTATAAATGGGAAGGAGATGGGTCCAAATGCTCTTAAGTCAAGCGTATTCTACATGCTGCTAAAACCTAAATACTTGGAATGCACATCTCAATACATGTGCTGAGCCCTCCCAACATCTAACATCATTTCTGCCATCGCATCTGCACTGACTTAAAACAAAATCGCTGCCAAGGAACATGTAAATGATAAGTCTCCTTTCCTTTGTTCTTTTGCCTTCTGCTTACCCTCTTTTTACCTTGACGAAGGAATTCATTTATAACTAGGAATTTGATCAAGCTTTGTGGATGATTATAGATCTTGGATAGCTCCCTTTTCACTAAGTTAGGATATAAAAATTAGGTCGCTTATCTTTAAATATTCTTATTAAATCACTTCAAGCTTCTTTATCATGAATGAGTGACTATTTGTCCTCCCTTTCTGTGATAAGTCCAGGACCACGATAATGCTGACTCAACAGGAACAGTTTGGTGACCACCTCACAGAAAGAAAAACACAAAAGCAATCAATCCTCCATGGAACGGCCACCTTTCTGCTGCTGTTGTTGACTGAACCATTACTTTTCTGTTGTTGAAAACAGCAGCTCAGCACAGTCTTTGCCCACTGCTGGGACAGTTCAGTGAACTAAGCACATCCAGACGTCTTGATGCCTCAAGCAGTTGGGGTGGTCTAAGTATGTGCCCACCTGGACCTGACTGAGTTTGTGCTGCTCAGGCTTTGCACCTTGTCCTTGGCTTCCTAGCCATGGAAGCACTAACAATAACTCAAGAGATCCCCATAGTTTGAGCATCTACTGCTGGTGGTGCACCACCAAGACGAATGGGCCCCGTGGCACAGCTCAGAAGGAGAGACTGTATACTGGCTGGCTGGGTGGCCCCAGGTTTCCAGCTGTTTCCCAGAGTGACCAGCTACACACCCCAGAAGTGCATGGGGCTGGGTGGTTCTGAGATGTCTCCTTTTAAGGGTCCTATGAAGACATCCCACAACTGAGCAGTCAGATGTGCTTAGCGCACAAAGCCATGTCTGCTCTTTAACACAGTTCCCTGTGTTTCCCCTCCTTCCCTCCCTCCCTGCTTCATATCCATTCTCCTTCTGCTCTTGCTTCCCTGGAATGATACCCTCCCCATAAAGCATTGGAAAACACCTAAGCTTTTCCCTATTTTCTAGTAAATCTGAGCTAAGACACCACCTCTGCTGCTTAAACTGAAACATCTGTTTTCCAATAAATAGAGAAAATCTCTCTCTCCATACATATTACACACAGCTCTATTAACTCTAGTCATTATAGTGTGGGATACCAATGCTACTGTAGTTAGTCACAGGTTGTCAGTACACACTCTCTCTCTCTCTCTCTCTCTCTCTCTCTTCTCTCTCTCTCTCTCTCTCTCTCTCTCTCTCACACACACACACACACACACACACACACACACACACACACATTATCTCCATGAACTATGACACCTCCACCCCAATGCCAGAGTAGCTAGGACAGAAGGAGCTTTAATCCCTAATCATACTGTGTTTAGAAATCTGCTCCCCTCTCCAACCAAGCCCAAGATAATAGTGTCAGTTTTGAGAGTAGAAGATAAAGTATTTTTCCAGTCTAAAGACCCACCTTATTTCTGCCTTAAAAGGACTTTTTTTTCCAGGAAAAATCTTGGCATATTATATAAGGTTATGAGGAAAAATCATGATCATCCAGAAGTCTGCTTCAGTTAGATAGACTCTATGTCTCCCTGGACCCCTGTGGGTCACTATAGGACATCACAAGGTGGATCATGACAAACAGATATTATTCTCCCCTCATTGTTGTTTAGCCAGGACAAGGCCTACTAGGAAACATTTATTCGGCCATTCTCAATGTCTAATTTAAATGGCAAATAAAGGACTCTTTCACCCAACTTTCCAGCCTCTTCTTTCCTTTTTGACATATTTTTAATTTCTAGCATTGAATTGCTTTCTTAAGAACCTCTGGGAACATGTGAATCTCACCCAGATAAAACCATTAAGTGGAGAAGACAGGAAGGGAAATGATTATATATTAGCCAGTCAATATATGGGCACAGATTCATTGACAGTAAGCCTGGTTCTCATGTAATTGGATCTCATTAGGAACTTTCAGACAATATACACTGAGCACTTACTATGTGCCAGGCATTGTACCAGATGCGGGGAGAAAAGAAAAGCAAAAATCTCTCTCTCTATCCTGGAGAGACACACTGCAAAATGATGTGGGCTTATTTTGTTTGCTCTGTTATTATCATTTTGTTATAAAACTGCATGTTTTGTAATAAATGAATATTGAAACAAATCCATATTATTGTCATTCACTCTGAGGGCATGTTAGGGGATCATAAAAATAAATAAATACCTTTTTATGTGGTTATAACAATTATTTACAAAGAATTTTAAAATAAATATTATGTCATGTTTATCCTGTCCTAAATGAACATAAATATTAAAATTTCAATATAGTATATAACAGTAATTTTTATCCTTTGTTCTGTACCTAATGAGGCAACAACTTACCAGTGACAATGGCTTGTTAGAATAGTGGTCAAGTATGCCTCTAGTTTGTGCCCATATCCTGAAATTCACCAATATATACATCCCATGATTATAAAGAACCAGAGATACTTAAATGTCACTTTATTGATCATTACTTGGCTGACTGTTCTTTTTTTATATAGTAATAGGCACACCTCAATGCTATGGACATTTTTTAACAAATCATTTTTTCTCTTTTGTGGGTATATTCCTCAAAGTGAGTATGTGAATATTGTTATAACATGTCAGATCACTGCCCAGAAAGATTAGAAAAGCATAGGGTCACTAACATGCAATTGATGTGCATTTGTCTCCTTAGCCCACTAGGTTTGATCACTTACAGTTATTTCTGCTGAATCAAGGCGTTCTCATTTTCATTTCCTCAATTATTTTCAAAGCTATGTATTTAATCTATATGTAATACTTCCTGTATTTCCTTTTATACAAGCCATCTGTTCAAATCCTTTGACACTCAGAAGTGAGTTTTTATGAGAAAGAGTAGGTAAGAAGAGACTTGGGATATCTTAGGGCTTATTGGCTCTGACTACCAAGGGGAGGTTTCTAAGCATGAGGGTAGGTCTCAAAAGGAGAGGGACAAGATCAAGGGAGTTTTATGCTGGGCCAGCATTACTTTCTGCACAGAAAGCCACAGACCACTACCTAAGAAAGGGAAATCCCCAACCATTGTGCCAGGTCCCAAACCGTAGACTGTAGACAGTCATTCTACATGAGTCAGCATTTTCATAGGCCTTTTCAGACGTGTCTCACAGCTCCCGAATTAACCTGACCACCCCCAACGGCAAAGAAAGGAGCTGAGTCATGGAGGGTTAGCTGGCTAACTCGGAGGTCCAGGGCCCAGTAAAGAGAGAGTTAGAGACAGAAGTAAAGCTCCTGAATTCTGGCTCAGGGAAAAAAGGCCACCCTGCCTTTTTATTGTGTCCATCAAGGAACAGGCAGGCAATTGTAACTTCCCCACCTCCCACAAAAGAGCAATTTGCTGCTTTGCCAACAGTGGGAACTGAATAGATTGGCCTTTGTGCTGAGTGTATGCTGAACCCAATTTTCTGCACCAAGCTGAGAGCAGCTCCAGCTTGCTGGCCACCCATATTATATGCAGGCCAAATACCCTGGGTGGTGGGAAGTTCTCTCTTGCAGTGAGAAATTGCTTGGGTAAGAAAGGGGGAGTAAATAGCTTGGCCATTCTCTCTATGTCTGGAAGAAGAAAATGAAAAATGCATAAAAGTCCATTTTTTTTAAGTAAATTAATCCTAATTTATGAATAGAAATTTTAATTTATTGATTCTCCAGAGTATTAAAGACAATATCAAAACATCCAATCAATTTAACTGCCCCCCCAAATTGCTTAGCCAGCTTTGCCTAACACCCATGTAGATCGTAGCACCACGTTATTGATACTCAACAGACCAGGTATTCAGCAATGAATGTTTTCTTAAAAAGTCAGGGACTCTGAAATCCAGTTCTTCAATATTCTGACTTTTCTATTTCATGTCATCTGGAAGTAAGAGAAGAAGGCAGATCTGTCTGCTTCCAAATTGACCCTTTCTAACTCACCACAGGACAATTTGGATGCTACTTAAAGAGTTAATCTATTCTCCCATACAAAACCAAATGAGATTTTGTTGTCAGGGTTTTATTTTACTTTCTAGATGTCATAAAATAGGCACATATATTTTTTTAAAGGAGATAATGGATCATGAAAAGACGACTAAGATTTTATGAAACTATTGTTCACACACCCCCTTGGAAATTTGCTGCCTAATGTATACAGTGAGAGTCTTGGGAATGAAGACATCTTTTTAAAAGCCCTTTCTTCAATGTATTGTAATCATTCTAAGCAAATAAATAAAGCAGGATTCACTCCAGGCCTCATCTGCAGTCAAAGGCAGAGAGCCACGTAAACCTCCGGTACTCCTGGGGTCCTCATCCAGCACTTCCTGTCTTCCATTTGCTGCCCCAATTCTCACAGGCAGGTAGACTGTGCATTGGTTGCCAGCAAGTCTCCAAACTTCACCTTGACAGGAATGCATTCTATGAGTTTCATTCTCCAGCTGTAGGAACTACCAGGGGAAATGCCTCTGTTTTGATTTGGTTCCATCAAACTAGCTTTTATGTGCATACTCTACCCAGGAAGGCAGGCCATGGGTGCAGCTTGCTTACTGTGACACTCAAGGCTACTCACATATGGCTGGAGCTGCTGTTTCCTTTAGCTTCCACAGCCCCTAGCACAGGAGGCAATAATTCAACCAGTATTAACTTAGTGCCTACATGTACCAGGTTTGGTTTTAAGTGTGTTTCTCTTTCTAGAAAGGGAAACAAACAATAACCAATAAAATAATGAATAGATGTGATCATTGCAAGCACAGTAAGGGCTTTGGTGAAAATGTAATTGGGTGACATAAGAGTGAGTGACTTGTTTTACATTGGGCTTCAAAGGAGTCCCCTCTGGGAAGATAATAATTGAACTCCTTGTGGCTGAATGATGAAAGCAGAGAAAAAAAAAACATGCAGAAACCTTGGAGATAGAATGGGCAAAGGACAGAAGCATTTGAGGCCTTAGAGGAAGATCCATGAACTCTGCCAAGCCCATTTCAGGCTGTTAGCTTTGTCAGGACAGGTGTCTAAAAGACCAATTGACATTGAGACATGCAGTAGAGCCAACTCCTTAAAGTGAGAAAGCAAAGGCTCAAAAAGACAAAGAGTGGTTTGTCCTAAGTCACCTGACTTCAGGTAGGTGCGGAAGCTCAGGGGCAGGGTGAGGCTATGGGAAGTTGGTGATATTCTAAGGTAGAACATACTTTCTGGAATCTAAAATCACAGCAGGCTACTCCACAACAGCGAAAGCAGATACTGAATTCTCATAAAGGTAGCTGCCTAAATTAGTCAGGAAAAGCCAGACTATTCTGCCATAACAGCTCAAAAAACTTAGTGACTTAAAGGCAATGCAGGTTTCTTATCATGGGTCAGCAAAAAATGTCTGTTTATCATAGTCAAGTAACTACCTAAAACATTCCCCTAGAGGGAAAGGAATGCTCTAGAAGGCCTCACATTGGCATGAGATATTTCAACTCAGAGGTGACGCATGTCACTCTGCTCAATATTCATTGGCCAGGCCAACTTAAATGGTCCTTGCCAAATACAAGGGGGCTAGACATACAGTCTACACATGCATGAAGAGGAGATAAAAACTGGAAGTGTTCGGCGAATTACACTTATGACTATACATTAAATTCTATAGAGGCTGTACCAGCAAATGTAAAACAAAAGGACCAAACAAAAGGCCTTTTGTTTTCTATCCTAGAAAAGTGGAGGCACTACCAGGAATAAAGTAACGAAAAACATAATGAGGAAATACCCAACAGGCAATCACTTATGGTTACTATCAACAGCAGGAAGGAGGGGAAAAATGCAGCCAGATGAGGAAGAAGAATGCCATGCTAAAATCTGGAAGTTAGTTTCCAGGATTCTTAGTCCTTTAGACCATGGATCTAAGAAATCTTATTCTATTAGGAATAGGAACCCTAAAATGTATCTTAATATGCAGTTAGTAGAAAGTCTTTATGTTACTTTAGAAGAAAGCTTCCATGGTGAACTGACTCCTGAAAGTCTTGGCTCTGACATAGAATCTGCTCACCTCAAACGTTTTAGAGCTATTTCCCTGCCAGGTAAGGCTGTCTAATCAGGTTGACTCAGTCTACTCATTCCCTAGGATAATAAACGGTGAAATAAGGCCCACCTACATGCTTATACCAACTAGACCTTGTCTTAGAAATAGGTACATACAAGCTTCCAGTCAAAACAGCAGCATAGGTAAATGCTGTGCTTGCTACCTCTCACAACTACATCAAAATTACAACTAAACTGCATAAAAACTATCACTGAGAGTTGCTTGAAGTCTAGCTGAACAGAAGTCCTACAACTGGGGACAAAAAGAAGAGTCCACCTCAAGACTGGTAGGAGAGGCAGAGACATAGAATTGGCTGGTCCCACACCCATCCATGGCAGCTGAGAATTGGGAGAAATATCTTGGCTATAGAGGGCCCCCCAGAAGAGCAAGGGGTCCCAAAACCAGGGTTCTAGTGCAAGGAAAAGAAGTCCCCACAATTTCTGGCTGTGAAACCCAGCAGAAATTTTGGCTGAGACAAAGGGCCTCTGGAGTCACACACATTCCTCTTAAGGGGCCTACATGTAGACTTACTCACTGATAGGCTCACTCGCTCTGGGGCAGCAGCTCAGGAGGCACCAGGTACATACAGAGAAGAACTGAGTTGTCTGGCTTTGGGGTAAGGGTTAGAGGGGCAGTTTTCTCCAAGACAGCAGTGCTTGTGAAGGCTACTGTTCCTTTGTTGAGCGCTCTGCTGCCCAGCTGGCAAACACAAGGTGGTCGCCATATCTGAGTCTCCATCAACCTGGCTAACAGAGGTCATTCTGCCCAGGGGATTCCCTGAGACCCTCCTCTAAATTGGAGGCCCACCCAAGCTATTTCCAGTGTCTCTTCTGGCTCATGTTACAGACTTTCCTAAAATCTCTTAAACAAGCAGCATCTGGTCTCAGCATGCCCCATACCTCTTGCTGAGTATCCCTAAGCCCAACACCCACAGTAACTGGCCTTGGTTTGCAGCTTGGCTTCTCAAGGCACATTCAAGCATGGTGTGGGTGGTGGCCATCTGTGGATTGTTTGCTGGATCATGCCAGGTGGCCCTGGGCAGGGTACAGACTACAGCTGAACTTGGCCTGTGGTGGGGCCCCTCCCAGGAGGCCAGCCCTGCATGCTCAGTGGCCAGCTTTAATCTGAGCTGGAGCATCATCAGGACCATGTCCCAGCACGATACACTCAAAGGGCGGGATGGATAGGCACCAGAGCCCTGCTAAAGAGAATCCTCTTCCATAAGATCAGCCCCCGCACAACAGCTCCTCCATTTGTCACTGGCCAGACCTCACAACCAATCAGCCCAAGGGTCAATCCTTTCCACTGATGTATAAACAGCAACCAAGGCTCAACTACAACAGGAGGACACACCCAGGGCACTCAGCTCAGGTGACCAGGGAGAATGTGCCACAGGGCCCCACAACATACCTACTACATAAGGCTACTCTACTAAGACTAGGAGACATAGCAGCCCTAATACATAGAAACAAACACAGGGAAGCAGCAAAAGTGGGAGACAAAGAAACATGCCCCAAAAGAAAGAACAGAACAAAGCTCCAGAAAAAAAACTAAACAAAATGGAGACAAGCAATCTACCAGATGCAGAGTTCAAAAAACTGGTTATATGGAGGCTCAATGAACTTAAGGAAAGAGTAACTGAACTCAGTGAGAACTTTAACAAAGAGATAGAAAACAAAGTAGAGACAGGAAACAAAAAAGAACTAGTCAGAAGTGAAGAAGATAATAAATGAAATTTAGACTATTTTAGAAGGAATCAACAGTAGATTAGATGAAGCAAAGGATCAAATCAACTGTTTAGAAGGTAAGGTAGCAGAAAACACCCAATCAGAAGAGCTACAAGAAAAATGAATCCAAAAAAAATTAGGATAGTTTAAGGGGCCTCTGGGACAACATCAAGCATACCAACATTTGCATCAAAATGATACCAGAAGGAGAAGAGAGATAGATCAATAAATTGAAAAACTAATTCAAGAAATAACTGAAAACTTTCCTAATTTGGCAAAGGAAATAGACATATGAGCCCAGAAAGCACAGAGAGTCCCAAACAGGACTAACTCAAAGAGGTCCATATCAAGACATAGTATGATTAAAATGGCAAAGTTTGAAGACAAAGAGACAATCTTAAAAAGCAATGGGAGAAAAGCAGTTACCTACAAAGGAGGTCTCATAACACTGTCAACTGATTTCTCAACAGAAACTTTGCAGGCGAGAAGAGATTGGCAGGAAATATTCAAAGTGATGAAAGGCAAGGAACTACAACCAAGATTACTCTATCCAGGAAAACTATCATTTAGAATTGAAGGACAGATAAAGAGCTTCCCAGACAATAAAAAGCGAAAGGAGTTCATCACCATCAAACCAGTCTTGCACGACATGTTAGAGGGATTTAAGAAGAAAAAAAAGATAAAAATATGAATAATAAAATGGAAATAACTGCATGTTGATCAACAATTACTTTAAATGTGAATGGATTAAATGTTCTAATCAAAGGATAGGGTGGCTAAATGGATAAGAAGACAAGACCCTTATATGTGCTGCCTAAAAGAGACTCGCTTTAGATCAAGACACACATAGACTGAAAGTAGATGGATAAAAAAAGAAGTTTCATGAAAATGGAAACAAATAAAAAAAAGTGGGGTAGCAATACGTATACCAGACCAAAAAAAAAAAAAAAACTTTAAAATAAGAAATATAACAAAGCTATAACAAAAGACAAAGGAGGATCAGTTATCCCACTTCTGAGTATTTCCCACAGATATCCAAAACTCTACTTCAAAGGGATATGTGAATCCTTATGTTCGTTGCAGCATTATTTACAATAATCAAGATATGGAGTTGGCTGGGTGTTCATCAATGGATAAATGGATAAAAAGTGATATGTTTGTGTATTATATATATGTATGTATGTGTGTGTGTGTGTGTATATATATATATATACACACACACATGTACACACATACATGCACACACAAGGGAATATTACACAGTATAAAAAAGACTAAAATCCTGGATGGACCTGGAGGGCAATAGCATGGATGGACCTTGAGAGGATTGTGTTCAGTGGAGTAGGTCAGACAGAGAAAGACAAATGTCATGTTATTTCATTTACAAGGGGAATCTAAAGAAGAAAGTAAACAGAACAGAAACAAGCTCATAGATACAGAGAACATTTTGGGGTTGCCAGATGGGAGAGGGTGAAAGAGGGGAGAGGAGTAAAAGTACAAATTGGTAGTTGTAAGATAGTGATGGGGATGTAGAACGTATCATAGGGAGTGTAGTGAATAGCACTGTAGTGACTGTTTGATGTCAGATGGGTACTAGGTTTATCAGGGTGATCACTTTGTAAGTTATATAATGTCTAATCACTATGTTGTACACCTGAAACTAATATAATATCGTATTCCAACTGTAATACGGCCTTTTAAAACCTACCATGCCTCAATTAAAACTGGAAGAGCTTATAAAAAAGAAAAATAATAGGCACATACAGATTTACTGCCTACCTTTATCTCAGGCCCCTGCAGCCCACCTAAAGTTGTCATCTACTGCGTGTCTCGGCCTGAGTGATCTTGTGTAACCTGGTGATTATGGCACTATTATTGCTCCATCTGGTACAAGATACAGGAAATGCCACATATACACATTCCCATACCCTCTCAAATGAAGCGCGTCCTCTCTAACCCACAGTGTGAATACTGAGGAAAAGAATTACCTTCTGTTCTCTTTTGCCCTAGCATAAAAGTCCATGACAGAATTTAGTGCTCTGTTCTCAAAGGCCATGAGTTTAAAAATTCAGTCCAAGGACTCAGCACTTCAAAAAACAAACAAACAAACAAACAAACCCCCCCCCCACACACACACTTAGAGCTCCAGTCACATGAATCCCAAAACTTTGTTGGTTATTTTTAAATCTTCAAAATCTGCCCACTTTTCCCCACATATATCATTTTCTTAGAATCCTCTTTACCATCATCCCCCACCCCACTGGAAGGAAATATTCCAAAATCACATAGACTTAATGGCTACAGAATTATTCACTACTTTTTCATGGAAATTGTGCAAAAACCTGGCTTTACAGCAGGATGTCAAAATGGCCTCAGCCTGCTGGCTTCTCTGTATGAAACACTGAAAGCCTTCTTAAGGAAATTCCACCCAGTGACCTTTTTCTGTACATAATTAGAGTGTGGGGTTTTCTTAAGCCCTTGCTAAGATGTTTCTGGTATAAACCCATTGCCGATCTGAAATCTCCTGTGATTACTGCAGATTGCTGTGCCACTTCTCAGAGTTCAAAAGCCAAGCTGGTAAATACTGCTGGGCTTTGGGGACACACGGCACCAACGTGTTTGCCAAACCGAAATACTTGCTCATTAGAACCACACAAAATCTGCAATTATTGGCCTGCTGCGGCTTTCGAGAGAATTCCTATACATTTTCTTCACCTCGCAAAGAACCTGCAGGAGCTCACAGACCACCTCCACCCCCTTCCTCCATCTGGCTCAACTTTGTCAAGGCTAGTTTTAATCGTATTGAAATGTCACATCTGAAGGATAAACATTTTCATGAGGCCGCACACATGGTCTTTATGAGGGACTTTTAGTGCTGATTCATGAGCTGTCTCCTGTTTGAGTTGAGGTTCTGATTCGGCTTCTAGCCAATGGTGATCTCTTCCACTATCCCCTCCTTCCACCTCACCCCTTGCCACCTCCACCACTGGCACTTGATCTATGGTTCCACCAGTCACAACCAGGGAGGAAATTCCCCCTCATCATCTACTTTGCAGCTCACTTCTTCCATTGAGTCATGCAAGAGCATTCGTTTTACCAAATTAGAAGTAAATTTTCAACAGTGGTACACCCTCACTCCTCCAGGCAGCCTGCCAAAATTCTATTAGCTCAACCTCCACCAAAATATCCCTATTCAGTGCTACCTTTCCAGGTTTCTATGAGAGATAATTCTTTGCTAATGTGAAAATGGGTAGTAGTGGGTTACTGGTATTGACTACAAAGTCATTATCACCACCATGGTTGCAGCTAACATTTCTGAGGCCTTACTCTATGACAGCACTAATCTATTTCTCTTCTATATCATCTCGTTTAATCCTAAAAATAAATACATGATGGGGCAAATATTATTTTCCACACACTAGAAGTGGAAACACTGAGGTTCAAGCAAAGTAAGTAACTTGGAAAGGTCATGTGGCCAGTTAGTAATAAAGGCAGATGAAAATTCAGATATTCTGACTCTGGAGCTCATGTTCTTAGCATTCTTTCTAGGTGATCTATAGAAAAACACAAAAAGGTGTTCCCGCAGAAAAGGATGCTCTCATGACCTATGTCCTATTTTCTGCTCTCTCCTTCTTTGCTCCTGAGAAACAAAGGAATCCCCCCTTGCAGAACGGTAGGGATCTCAGTGAGGCCCAGCCATAAGCCCAGCACAGGCCTCAGTGCCATACAGTCTGGTTATCAGATTTTCATCGGCCATGTTATGTAAAAAGAAGGCAGACACAATCCCCAGCTTTCAGAGTCATGGACTCCTTTGGGACCGGTTGGGGTCTCCCTTTATTACCTAAGTAGGCTTACACCCTAGGAAAGACCAGTCACCAGTTCATCTAATACTAGGAAGAAAACTAAATAAATCCAAGACTGACTCCTCACTCTAGCATTGGCAGAGTCAAGATGATTTGACTCTTCTGACACTCAGTTATATGGATATGGGAGGCTACAGACTTGTGATGAGTCAATGAATGTAAGGTACAGCACCTGTCACACAGGCCCAACACATGTTTGTTCTCTCTGGTTACTGGAGGTCTCTGCCTCCTGCCCTGGCATTAGTGAGCTACACTATAAGGACCACCAAATTCCACGGGATCCTCAGCTCCTGGCATATCCCGAGTCTATGGCTTTTGATATTCTCTCCGGTTCCAGTTTTGTTTATAATCTCACATCTGACTTCTACTTTACCTCCCTCATTTTCGGCAATATGTCTTCTTTCCCTGAATCACCCCTGCCTCAAGGCTGGCCAGCCAACCACATATGTGTGAGGCTGCTCCAGGCATAAGGATGTGAACTGCTATGTGTGTGAGCAGCAAACTCATTGAAGGTCAAGGCAAAATCACTAAGCAGGTAATTTGTTTCAGCACACCCACCAAATGTGCCTAGTCTTTCCTCTGCTGGCTTATCTCATGGATAAATCCTGGCACTGGTTCCCTCATTCTCACACTCAGGAGATTTTGAGTAATATTTTATGGCTCAGAGAATTAAGCACAAATTCTCACAGAGGCATCCCAGCCCCATATCCATCCTTTTCTTGGCCAACCTTGGCTCTATTCTCATTTCATCTCTCCACAAGAACTTGCTCCAAACAAGCGGAAGCATTGCAAGCCCCCATAGAGCTACTGCTGACTTTGATCAAGTTCTTTCATCTTTCAGGAGTTCACATACATCTGCTAATTGCAGAGGATCTCTAAAGCCCTTTCCCAAAAATATTCAATTCACAGAATTGAGAAAACAGGGGTTTATTTGACAGCAACAGGGCTAGGCAGACACATGTTTTAATCTTAGTGGAAGTTATTTTTGAGTTCACACTACTTTAAAAAACCTACCATTTCATTTTGTCTAGTATCACCTTAACCTCTGCTTCAAGGATGACTATCTCTGGTCCATGGAGTGGCCCCTACCTATCTTAGTGTCAAGCCACTGTGGAATACAAGTGTCTTCACATCCCTTCAGATTGTGCCAAAGACTCATCAGGGTCTGGAATGATCCAGTAATAAAAACCTACTAAAGCTAAAGTTGCTACAAGTGAGTGAACATTTATGAATGAGATTTTTCTCACTGCACTAATGTCAGGAAGTGAATCATTCAACCTCCCACCCACTAGGAATTCCTCCCTTTAGATCTGTAGGATTCACCATCCAACAGTTTTTATATACAGTAGGGGAACAGGAAGGCGGGTCTCCCCATGGTGGGTGTTAAAACAAACAGGCTCTGGCAGTGTGAAGAACCTCTTGTTTCTCTAAGAGGAAACTGAGACAGAAAAGGAAGTACATGGACATAACATGCAGATTTTTATATATTGCTCTAGTGTATAAGTCAAACTCAATTTGCAAATTATGACATGAATGCTAATACCCAGTTCTGTATATAGCTGAAAACCCCTTTTTTTGTTTTTTAAGAGATTATGCTGCTATTTGCTACAGGCAAGAAGAGGAAAACTGAAGAAAATAAAATAGCATGAAAGTTACAGACGCTGCAGAAACCTCCCCAGTCCTGTTGTTATGAGGTACACATATTCTTTGTTCAAAAACAAACAGGTGCTAGCCCATACTTAGCCATTTCCATGAATTGCTTTCCTTGTTTTACTCTTCATTCCTGGAGGTGGAGCTTAAAGGACACATGAACCCCTACAATATCATCCACATCCTTGTATTTATGGGCACGTGTACATTCCTTTAGGAAGGGAACTTGTAAATTTAATTAAGCACCAAAAGGATTCAGAAACCCAACAAAGGTTAAGGACTCACCATTCCAATAAGAGGTCCTCATCCATCTTTTAGGGCAAAGAAGTACAGTTGACCCATGAACAATGCAGGAGTTAGAGACGCTAACTCCCCTCCCACAGTTGAAAACACATGTATCACTTTTGACTCTACAGTTGGTCCTTTGCATTAGACGATTCAAGCAACCTCAAACCCAAGGTTAAGAATGTGAAAATAGTTTTTTCAGTCATGCTTAGTTGAATTCATGGATGCAAAGGGACAACTGTATTTACTGATAAAAATCTGTGTGTATGTAGACCTATGCAGTTCAAACTGTGTTGTTTAAGGGTTAAGAATAGATCAAAAAGAGCCCACATGGATATCTCTAGACTCCACAAACTATTTGTACCAGGAGGGACTCCCAACAGATGTATGCATTTGCACCCTCAATGCCCAGTCAGGCAGGACTCTAACTACACATATTCAAATAATCTGGTTTCAATTAAAAAAATAGGTATTGTACACCTATTTGTGCCAGGGTTGTGATAAGCATTAGTGATATAAATGGTACTCATCATATGGCTGTGTGAATTGTTAAAATTGTGAAGTTCTTTAATACTGTCAATGTCCCCTCTCTCTGAAACTCCTGGAGTTGCCCCAAATTGCTCAACTAAAGGTTTAATACCTGGTAATGCAAAGGGCCTCCAGGACTCTACTCAGCACTGCAGTCAGTATTCCTGAGGAGCGACTGGTCCCAGAATCAAGGCATCTGTTAACATTTTGAATGTCACCACTGAACATAATTGTGCGCAAAAACAAGAATAGTCCCTGTCCTCTTTTTACTTACAGATAAATAGAAGCTGCTGTGAGAAATGACCCCAAAATCTTAGTTGCTTAATACAAAGAAACTTTATTTCTTATGGCCCTGTACAGAATGGCAGTATACCTATCAAGACCCAGGCTTTGACAGGGATTATCTCACTTCCATAATATAATGGCCAAAACCCAGTCATATGACCAAAATATAACTACAAGGGAAGCTGAGAAATACAGTCTTGCTGTGTGGCTAGAAGAGTAAACAAGATTGGTAAGCATCTAGCTACCTCTTGCACACAATCTGAACTTAGAGCCTAGTATGACACGTGGCTATTAATCACAATAAATGTAAAATGTTACCTGAACAAGCCTCTCTTTCACTGCTACCAGAGATCACCTAGATGGCTCTGAATGTCTTAGAACAACTCTGAATGTCTTAGTGCTTCTCAAAGATTGGATGCATCTAAAACCTGGAGAGCCTGCTGAAGCCTGCGCTGCTGCCCGCCCCACCCCCCACTCCCGCCGCACCGAGCATTTCTGATTCTGTAAGCCTAAACATTTGATTTCTAAGAAGTTCTCAATGCTGCTGATACCAGGATGGTACTTCGATAACCAAGCTGGAGTTTTCCAAGATCAGCAAAGAGGGAGTGAGCTAGGAATAATTCTCCTCTTTCTCCCGCTCAGCATTTCTGAAGCTCTTCTCTCCTCTCTCTTGGGTTTTCATTTTCCTCTCTGGAATGTTGACATTTAGAGGGGATTTGCTATCTTTCTGCCTGAAGTGGGGAGATCGCTGGGGCTCTTCAAGACTACAGCGTATTAACTCCTGCCTTTCGTGCCCTTTCTCTCTTTCTGCCCGGTGTCCTTGCCCAAAACCAGATCTCTCCAAAGACAGACAGAGCCACCGAGGCCGCACTGCGGGGAGGTCATCATCAACCAGCTTCCTTTCCTTCCTACTCCTTTCCCTTCCCCACTCAGCCACACTGTGTTTGCAACGACCATCACTTCCTTTTAGAATATGAATGCTAGCCAGAAGGAAACATACACCAAAAAATTTATTGTAACCAGGAACTAGCAAATCAAATTTTATCTGAAATGTTTACTCTTCTGTTTCTCTTAGAACACTGACTCCCCAGATGTCATGAACCCACTGCCTGCAATATCTGTTTCATGTCCAGATATGTTTGCTTTTATATGTTCCACAGGCAGCTGATATAGTGGAGTCAGGCAGATCGGAGTTCAAACTCCGTCACTGTCTCTGCCAGCTATGTGACCCTAAGTCTCAATTTTCTCATTTGCGGTAGCAAAACCAACCTCATAAAGTCCTTCTGGTGGTAAACTGAGATGAATCATGTGGACGCTCCAGGCACAGACAAGTCTGAACTCCAGTTTACAACCTGGGGAGTATTTTTCAGGTACCCTATACACAAAGATTAGTAGTCACTTAAATTGCAGTATCAATTGAGAACTTAATGTTAAGTGCTGGAAGCACCAGACAGCAAGTGAGCATGCATGTTTTACGCCAGATCCTAATTCTAGCTGTGTGACCCTAAACAAATCATTTAACTTCTCTGTGACTCTAGGCCCTTTGGCACCTGTAAGAAGGGCGATTGAGTTTCTATTGAGAACATTCTGCAAACAAATAGGAAAAGAGATTAAATTCTTGGAGCTCCTTGAAAAGGAGCATTCCATAAATTCAAACATATGATTATATAATCCTACAATATCAAAAAGTGAACTAAATAGAATATTTGCTGCAAACTCATTTTTCTAGGTGAAAGATCTGCCTTCCAAGATGGAATTATCTCAAAATAAGACACACTATAATTTTAAGCAGGAAGTTGGGTTCTGGGTTGCTTTGTTTTTTGTTTTGTTTTGTTTTGTTTTAGTTGATTTATACCCAGGTGAGCCTGAACATAAAAGTTTTAACCTGAGATCCAATACCTAAATATTTACAAAGGTTCTATAGCAACTTGAGGATTAAATATCAGTACATCACTCAAGAGAAAGCAGATGCCACTATTTTAATCCAGGATTGAATTAGTATAATCTCTCTCTCCCCTTATTGCACATGAAGCATCTGGGCCATTCGGTATATGTCCCAACAGCCTCCAGAATCTAGAAATATCTAAAAGCAGCATTGCCGCTTAAAGGAAATGAGGAGGACTGATGCCATCCATCAGGAAATTGAGTATTTAGCATAATGTACTTTTCCAGCTTAAAAAAAAAAAACCCTGTGAATGACATCTTTTTCACCCTTTTAATGACAGGAAATGAATCACTGCCTGTTTCGCTGGCCAAGGGAAGTTCCATTTTCTGACCTTAGGGAGTTAACCTGCAGCAGGATCTCTCTCTCTCTCTTGAGGGCAGCACTGGGAAGGCCAACACCACTCAGATTTTCACAACAGGCTTCGACCAGATAGGGAAGGCTGGTGCAACTCAGCACGTGAGGAACACATGTCTACTGGGATGGGCATTCAAAAACGTGGCATCCCTTCCCCTTCGCATTCCAAAGAAAAGTAAAATCATCAAAGATGTGTGTGTGTGTGTGTTGTGTGTGTGTGTGCGCGCGCACGCGTGCAGTTTATTCATTCCCTGTCCCTCTCTGCTTTGCACAAAGAATGAGTCTTAAATATCTCAAAATCAATCATAATGCATAGTAAAATGAGAACTTGCCAGTGAAGACTCTTGCATCACCAAGTGGATTCTAATGAGTTTAAGTCGACACATTCTATAATCTATCTCCCGTCCTGTGCCATCCCAAAACAATTCTTCCACCAGGGAAGCCTGAGCAGGTCTTAAGTGTTTGTGGAGAAAAATAAGTTAGAGAGCAATTAAAACAAAGGAAAGCTCTTCGTTAGTGCCTAACTGTGCCAATCTCTCTTCTAAGTATTCCATAGGGCTTATCGGATCAGATAACATGACCTGAACTAACCAGTACTACGACTGGTCCAGCCCTACCAATTAATGACTTCTTCCATCCCAGTGTCTTCTACTTCTCAGGAGAGGCCCTCATGTAGTGTCACCTATTTTAAGCAGGGATACTTGATTAGAGGCAAAAAGGGCAAAGCCACACAAGATACAGCATGATCAACCTGCACAGACAGGGAGCCGTGGAGGCCTGGCCCGGGAAAGCAGGATTTCCCCACTCACAGAGGGAGCCTGCCCCCAGGCCACTGCTTAGCACATATTTCCATGCTGAATTCTGTATCCTAAGTGGATAGTGCAGAGACAAAACAAGCAGATGCCAAGGTGAGGGAGTGGGCTTTCTAAGTGAGGAAAGACCACACCAAAGCAAAAAGGATCTCAGAATAAATACAGAGGAACAGCAAACTGTTCAATAGCACTGACAAGGAACAAACAGTGGGTTAACTCAATGCAAAAAGAGGGAAGGAAGGAAGAAGAGAGGAAGGCTGGCGGGAGAGAGGGGAAAGAGATAGGAAAGGAGGGGAGAGTGAGACAGAGACAGAAGTAGAACATACCTAGAGGGCAACTTACGCTATATTTGGAGTGACAGGATCCTTTTTCTTCTCTCTAAAGTGTAAGCAGAATGATGGCTAACCTTGATGTTGAAAATGGATTTGATTTTCTTCTTTTTCCTCTCTGCCGCCACTCCCTACCCCCATACACACACAGAGCAGAAAGTTTAGTGATTTTCTTCCTGACGGTTGGAAACGCTCAGACTCCCTGGAACCATAGGTTCAAATTCTAGCAGAATAATTAAAGCCTTCCTCCTTTAATGGCTGCTGACTGGGGCTGTATTCAGTTTACCCTCTTCCTCAATATCCAAGTGGGTGAATTTCTAGCCTGCAGCAAGATTGTTATTTACCAGGGTAGGAAAGACAAGAATGGGTGTGTTCTTAAGAGGGTAAAGAGAAAAAGATCTAAAGTGCACAATAGGGAAATATTTTAGAATTAATGACACACATCTCTTGTTACCTTTCTTTGGAAGGAGTAATTATTTAATTTAGATTAGTACGAGATGAAATTTCTTGATCAAGCATCAGTAGATAAATGTGTTGATTAGAACTGAGTCCCAGCTCGCAGATGCCATAAGCAGAAAATTCAAACACACTTAGATTTGCTCCTGAACACTCATTATTTTAATTGAGGGATAATATCTTTTATAAAAACAAATGATTAACTATGGCTGTAAGATGAAAATGAGGTCATAGTGGTTCCAGAGCCCATTAGTGGTTAAGATCATTGGCTCTGGAACAGGACGGTCTGGGTCCTCTCTCTGCTCCATCATTTACAGAGGGCTGTGATCTTGGGCAAGTTGCTTAACCTCTCTGTGTTTCAGTTTCCTCATTTGTAAACATGGTAAATATTTAGACATCAATTAGAAGTTAGGAGACAAAAATTATCAAAAGACTCCATAGTACAGTATTGGCTGTTGGTGATACCCTAATTGAAAGACAATGGAATAGAAACAAATGTTCTTGTTTTGGTTTTGGTGGGGTTTTTCACATACTAAGGAGCCTCTGAAGTGATAAGATAAAGCTGCCCACAGGTATTGCGGACCAAGTCTTGGAGTTTAAGGAAAAGATGGGAGTCTGAAACATAGACCTAAACATCACTGGCCTTCAGGCTACATTTGAAGACAGGGTCAAGGAGAGCACATAAAGTGAGGAGAAAGTCGAGGATGGAATCCATGGGCACGCGAAGCTCGGTGCAGGCGACGGAGCTGCGGGAGAGATAGGAATGAAGCTAAAACATCTATCGGGTCGAAAAAGGATTCAGGTTCTAACTTTGGGGCCTCAGGCTAAGCTCTGACTCCTCAATTTCTCCTTTTCATTATGCATACTGATGAGAAGAGCGTTTACCTCTATTTGATCTCACAATGAGCAGCTAAGTAAACATCTGTGAAGAATATAGAACCTGGAGCTGGTATTGAAAACATCATTGACGTATGACAAGGACACCACTTTCTGTCTCGCTATCTTTTCGACAGCTTGCACATGACTCTACATGTTCTTTGCACAACCTGTCACTGTTGAAGGATTAGCCTTTTCACCCCTACTGTTTCTCTAAAGGCGCCGCCCCACTTCTGGCTCTGTGCCAGGTCACGCTGGCTCCACGAGGCGTTCTCTGCATTCCATATTGCTAAGTGTTAGGCTTCAGTTGGTCCATAAGCTTTTACAATCTCCTAAAAGGATCTTGCTTCAAATGCAGTCTCATGGAGAATATTTGCAAAAGATACAGGACAGCTATCTACTTACCTGTTTTAGAGA
This sequence comes from Eonycteris spelaea, assembly GCA_003508835.1. Taxonomy (NCBI): domain Eukaryota; kingdom Metazoa; phylum Chordata; class Mammalia; order Chiroptera; family Pteropodidae; genus Eonycteris; species Eonycteris spelaea. The sequence goes on along the minus strand of PUFA01000011.1, from coordinate 13,748,465 downwards.
TGTGTAATCATTGGTGTTAGATAAAACAGGATTATAATTTTGTCTCTGCCCTTCACTAGCCAGGACATTAGACACTTAAACTTTTTGATTGTCAGTTTCCTCATCTGAAAAATAGGGATGATCCTTTAATTGAATACTATTCGGTGTCAATCCCACATCTAATCATCTTTCTTAACAGGACCTCAGTTTTGATAGGTGGCCACACCCTCTCATCTAGGCATGAGCCTCAGGGCAGCTAATCTCACTCTTAACTCTAGGAGCGACCTGAATAATGTAAGAGTAATTATATCTGCTTTTCAAATGACTGGTTCAGAAACAGGCAAAATTCTGAACACTAAAATATAAAGGAAAATCTGCTGCAGACGTTAGGAGAAATTTTTTCTCACTTCTAAGAGAGAGCCACACAAAGAGATGATCTCACCCTGGACTTTGCTACGATTAGCTATGATGTCTGGAACTCCTACCACCATCTTGCTTCTAGTTTAAGAGTGAAGCCAATGCAGGATGGCAGGTGAGAAAGGATCAGGGTTGCACCTAACGCTTTGGATTCCCAAATCAACCAAGTCTGCAGACTGCTCTAATTCTGGATTTCCTATTGGGCGCGAGAATTTTTTCCTCATTTAAGCCAGTTTGCTTTTGGGATTTCAAATATTCTAATTGACAAAGTGATGGTATCCACTTCATAGGATTGCAGTGACAATTACATAAAAACCTGTGAAGTGCTTGAAAGGTAGGAAGCACTCACGTAGCTATTGCTACTATTGTATTGCTCCATTTCTTCCATTTCACTTCGCCCTCCATGTCAGTTATTCTTTGCAAGTTCTATCTTATATGGCTCACACTGAGAAAAAATATCACATGAACATGGAATATTATTTTGTTCTAAAGTCTCGCAGTTGGTGAACTAATATTCATAAATTGAATACTCCCTATATCATGTACACTGTGCTGAGCACATTCCCCAAGTTATTCCATTGAACCCTTACAATAATCCTGGCTCAAGTGTTCACTTTTAATATCTTGTTGTGAAGACAATAGAACTGTGTCTAAAGAAATGAATCTGAACACAGGCTTATGCCTCCAAGCCTATTATTATTCTGCTTTGCTTTTGAATGTTGAAATGATCCATTGCACAGGCACTTGTGAAGGAACAATAGGTGTCTCCTGCAGCTCATTCATGTGCAATAATTTTTGTAAATGGGCACTCCTGTCTGTGAAACTCCAGATAGGACCAGCTGAGGTACAGAGAATTGAAGCTATCCAGACTTAACTTTGGGGTCAAGAAAGCATTCTGAAAGTAGCAGAAATGCAAATGCTGAGATGCACATGATTAAGCTGAGTAGACTAAACTAAAGGGTGAGTGAGCTCACTAGAAATGAGCATAGCCGCTGAGAATATTGGAAAGATCAGAGAAAGCCAACGAGTAAGTTTCCTGTGTCAGAGAAAAACGTATTTATTCTACTTCAGCCTAAACATAGCTAACGATAACGAGCAGGTGTATGGTCATTTCCGATCTAAAATATATGTTATATATGCATGTGCATAGTCATCATAAGACAACTGGAAAGAAATGTAACAATATTTTAGCAGAGATTTCTCTGAATGGTGAAATTATGGCTATTTATATTTATCTCCTTTGGGTTTTTCCATATTTTCCAAATTTCCCAACCAAAATTATTTTATATGTATTATCTAATTAGAGAAATAATTACATAAGAATTTACGCTCACACACACACATAACATTTTGTGTTAATCATACTTCTGCTGAGTCAGCCTAGCTTTATCATTTCCTCTCCTTTTGCCCAAGCTCTCCTCTTCTCTAATCACTTGACACCTTTTGTTCATTCCCTGCTTTCCTTCCCCTAAGGAGTGAGCTCCTAACTTGAGGGGAAGGAGGCAGTCTAGAGATGCATCATCTGTCCTGCCACAGGCCAGGATGAGAGATGCAACCCGGGGGAGGGGCAAACTAAACATGTCCTGCAGAAGAGGACAACTTGCTCTCAGATAACGGGTCCTCAGGGGCTCCATGCTCAGTCTGTAGAAGAAGGGATAAAGGGAGAGAGGGAGGAAGGAAAGGAGAGAAAATGAGGACCAGCAACAAAAAAGGTTTCCTTTTATTGAAATCAGTGTCAGAGTTAAAACAAAAACAAAAACAAACAAACAAACAAAAAAACAGCCAGCTCCCAGATTTTCTTTAGGCAATTGTTTCTTTATGAAAACATTGTAGTAAAGGAGGATGTTGAGGCTATGAGGACAGAGGTTAAGAGAACACAAGGTAACCACAGCTATAAGATGGACTTTGAAGAAAAAGCACATCCAATTTGCAACTGAGATTATACGCTTTTCTGAGATATAAAGAGGTAATTCACCACTGATTCTTTCGAACTCTTGGTAAAACCTACTAAACACACACAGGGACTGGAGACACAGAGGTAGTTTTATGGAAATTAAAAGGACTGAGTTCTATGTAGGGGTTGACATGGGGCTGGGACCCAGTACCCAAGGATGAGGCCCTCCATAAACTGAATTTATGTAGCAGAAGCATGAGCTTAGGCCCAGAAGCAACATTCACAGCAATCATTAGGGTGGAGTCCTGAGCATAGCTGTATGCTGGCATGGATGAACTAAATTAATGCTCACAACAACCCTGTGAAGTAGAAGTCATTCTTAACTCCATGTTATAGATGAGGTTGGTGAGGCACAGATGGGCTACCATGTCCTCCAGAGGCCATGAGCCTAATCACTAAGATTTTTCTCACATTTTTGAATGGGAGTGAGTTTCCAGGCAATCTTGTTTACTAATATCTGAAGTGGCAGGAGGGGCACAACTGAATTTGGGTCAAAGTGCTATCACACAGTAAAGATGTGTTGTCAGACACCCCAGTTTTGCTAACGTCTCTCTGTGCGATCCTCGGTTCTCTCCTCAATAAAGTAGTGAGCTCCTAAGAAGACACACCTCATAAGATTATGTAATATATCAGCCAATGAACCTCAAGCACATACACAGGGCCCAGCACTTAAGTGCCCAAAAATGGAGTCTTTTATTTGTTCTCTGTACTTAAAATATATACTGGTGCTGAGAGTGCAAACAGCTGGTCACCAGCAAACCTGCTCAGGCTCTGATCATCAGATGCTCCTTCTGTAAATGCAAAACATCTGATTTATATAGTCCTCTAGGGCTTCTGTCAAATAAAATAATTACAGGCCTAAAGAAAATTTAGGGAAAACATGCATTCAAAAGAGTCACTTTAATGCATGATTGTGTGGACTGAATGTTAAAATGGGAAATAAAAAGGTCTGCCACTGTCTGAACAGATTGTGATTAGTTGAAAAAATATACTGTTTTTCCAAGGATTAAAGTTTCCTATTCCAAGTTCAACACACATGTTGAACTTTTGCTTTTTTCCTCCCATCAGGATTTTTATAGGGAAGGCTGAATTAAGATTAAACAAACATATAACAAACCCATATCGCATTTTCAGATGAAAAAATTAAAAAGCCCGAATTAGTCAACCCACTTCTCTACTTCCAACTGAGCCATAAACGTCAGTTGTTCTACTTAAACAGAAACAGAGGGCCTGTATCATGCCTCTGTGGGAGCCAAGTGAGATGAGACATCAGAGAAAAGAGACGATTGTTTCAAAAACTGCAATGCTAGTGTACTTGGAGTTCTCAAAAAGCAATAACTGCTGAACACCAAATTTTTAGCTATCAAAAGGCTTCTGTTCAGGAGTTAAATCTCATCCCACAAGAGGACTTTGATAATATGTGATGTGAATAAAAATGTTTATATACATTTTCTTTCTTAACATATTCTAGAGAAAATACTAAAGCTGGTAAAAGAGAAGCACTAAGTGAAAGGAAAATAACCAACTGTCCCAGCTTTCAACAATCACTGAAACGCACAGTGGCTGAGACATGGAAACAACTGGGGTGTCCATTAATAGGTGATTAGATAAAGGAGATGTGGAACATATACACAGTGGAGTGTTACTCAGCATAAGAAGAGATGAAATCCTGCAATTTGTGACAACATGGATGGATCTTGAAATTATCATGCTAAGAGAAATAAGTCATACAAAAAAAGCCGAGAACCATATGATTTCACTCGTACATGGGATATAAAGCTAAAGATAACAGAGTTGACAAACAAGCAGAGACTCATGGAAGTGGACCGTAGATTTGTGGTTACCAGAGGGAAGAGGGAAGGGCGGAGATAGTGAGGAGCAAGAAGGGGTCAAATATTTGGCGGCGGAAGGAAGTTTAACTTTGGGTGGTGAACACATATATGTATCACTGAATTGTGCATTTGAAACCTATTTGATTTTTTTTAACCAATGTCACCCCAATCATTTTAATAATTAAAAAAAAAAGAGAAAAAGAAATACAACCCTGGAAGTTTCAAGAGAAACAACAACAAAATCACTGAAATGCCTCCTGTATATAAATAGTGATCTGAAGTGTAGGGTCCCAGGCATTCATGTTGATATGCACCTGAAGCATTAAGGGTAAGAAGTATAAAATGGAAACCATAAATTTGCATCCACAAAACAGTTCCTTTTAAAAAATTCTGTATTTGATATGTCTTAAATGAAAGAGAGCTGGAAGAAAGAAAGAAACAAACAAACAAACAAAAGAAGTTTCATGATTTTCAGAATTCCATGTGGCTTCAATTGAATTTTTTATCCTCTAAAAACAAAATCAGAGAGTTTCTAAGAAACATAGGAAGGTCTTGTTATTGCACCCCCAAACTGATGCTTTAGCAAGTGGTTCAAAGTAGATACAAGCTAACCTTTAACAGCAGTGCCCTGGCAGCTTCTTTGCCAGCTCATATCGCCCTATGCCTTAGAATTGGACAATCCTAGGTGCCAGTTCAGGGAAACCGGTTTCCCACAATTCAAGGAAAGCAAAGTTATTAATAATGTTTGAAGAACAGTAGTTAGTGTTATAGGCAAAACTACCTCCCTACCCTAACACCCTCAAACTCCTACTCCTGTTAGGAAGACCATGCTCCCTCAGTGATCATTCCTGGGTCATGCCATTGCACTGAGAAGACATAGGACAGAATGTTCAGTAGCAGGGAAAAATCGTTGGAACAAGAAATCTAAGGGAATTAAAAAAAAAACATTGAAAGTGTTTTTGGAACAGTGAATTTTGTGTATGGTGAACAAAAGATCATTTGAATTTTTTTGTTTTTTAATGCTCGTGGGCAGAATGGTCTGATGTGCCACTTTTGTGGGTGTTTCAGCAAGTTCACCCATGATGAAAATCTACTCAGAAACTCTCCCTTCAAAAAGAACACATCCCACCATCTCCACCTCTTTATGCATGTTTAGAGGTTAAAAATTTAGCAGTAGCTGTTTCTTTACCAGAGGCAGAGGGTATCCTGGGAGTATTAAGAGTTTCACCTGCCCAAAGGTCACTCCTCGTTTAGCTTTTCAATTACAGTCAATCATTTGAGGAAGGGAATGTTGAACAGACATATTTATTTGGGTGAAGGGTTGGAGCAAAGAAGAAAGAGACCCCACAGAAAAGCGTGTAGAGCAGAAACCTGCTTAGGCCTCACACTGTGGCTGTCAGAGCCCCCTGCAGGGATGGGATGAACAGGCACAATCAGGAACCAAAATGATTAAAGGGGCTAAAGACTCATGTTTCCTACTTCATAATTAATTTTCCCCAGAGAGCCCAGACAAGCTCAGGAAACAAGAGTGGACCAGAGCACTACCTGCAGCTGCTCTCACATTACAATGAAAACAACAGATTTAGGGAAGACACCATCAAGCCCCCTCTCAGAATAACCCAGAATAATCTTAGAATCACTGATGTGCAACAGCATATTCAAAGAGAGGATCCAGTTCAGGGGCTCTTAACATTTGGGGAGCGCTGGACCATTTTTGGTAATATGACAAAAGCAATGAGGCTTCGCTCCAGAAAAAAAAAAAAAAAATGTCCATGCTCACAAATCTATAACACACGGCAAATTATTTGGGAGGGTTCACAAGATCCCTGAAACTCTCTGAGTCATGAGCAAAAGACATCTAACCCAGCTGCATCCCACCCAATCCTGCTCCATTATAAACTGAGAAAACAGGGCCCAATGGCTAGCATAATATCTCTAGTTTTGAATAGCCAGCGTTGCAGCAGAGCCAAAGCTAGATGCATTTCCCCTTGTTTTCTAAAACAGTTTTCCACTGCTTGTGAATCGTTAAAATGAATTTATATTATTTTTATTTCTCACTCCCATAATAATTCACATAAAATCAGTATCTTCTGTTGCCACTCAACTCTAAAGAGGCCACAGAGCAAAAAGTAAGCTATCTAGACAATTAAACAAGAACATTCTTGTTTTTATATACAGATTAATTTTTTTTTTTTTTTTAATTCTGGGAAAAGAATGTTCTGAGGAGACATGCCTGGCTACTCTAAAGTCAGCATCCCATTTATCCCTGTCAACTCGCTTCTGGATATGACTGTGCTTGAACCGTCCACAACAGGCACAACTGTTCTTGTCTACTGCTGGCTGGACATCTTTTTGAAGCAGTTTCATCTTATTCTCATTAGCATTCAGCTGAGAACTCTGTCCCCTTTTCTCCCTCTATGCAGAACACGAGCTGCTTATCCTTTCCAAATCAACAGCAAACTTTCCAAGTTGTCATGGGGCCAAACCCCCACCCCCACCACTCACTAAAGAATCCTCTTGAAATCCAGGCCTGAAGTGTAAGCTATTATATTTTGGAAGACCCCTTTCGGGGTCCTTTAGGCTATGAAGCAAGGATTTGGGTGGGCTCTCATAGACCTTTGGAGCATGTAATATATCTTTATCACTTGGCTAGGGGTTCTAATTTAAAGTTACTGTGGACCAATATTTTTTGGATCCCTTGCTTCCTTCACTTTGCAAGACCAAGAATTAGTCCTTAGAGAAGCAAAGATTCTAGAAAAAGTAGAACACTCGTTGCATAAATTTTTTTTAACCAAGAATGTAAAACGCTAATCTTTCCAAGACTGGTCATTATCTCGGGTACTTTAGTCATTGCCTAATGGGAGAGGCAGCCTGGAACAAGAATGCAGGTCCTTGGGGGCACTGGCTGAACCTGTTCCAAGGAAGGGAAGTACTGGTACCAGATCAGATCATTACAGGACATGAAGGGGAACCATTCTGAACTTTGTTATGAATTCCAAGCTTGTGCCTACTTCATTTGCTCTCTTACCCAAAGGCTTAACACTAGGTACACACAGCAGGGCCACCTTTTGGGGGCTCCTTAGGTGTCATATGTTAAACTCCAGAGTCTGATTTGGCCCCCAAGGGCCAACTTAATCCAGGAAACTACAGGAATGTGCCCATCTCTTTACCACCCTAGAGTAACTTTAAGCCCAAACACTATGGGATCATCCCCATTTCTCACACGGGAGAACTGGCAGACAGCCCAGTGCTGGACGATCACTGGGTAAGGGGCAGAGCTGTCCGTCCATGGCAGGGCCTCACCTCAGCGGAGAAGAGCTTGTGCATTTCCTCTGCAAGGATGCCTGGTGATGTGCATGCGTATGGCTCCTAGAGTGCTGTCCCTGGCTTGGCTTTCTGGTGCTTCCTCCACAGTGGCTCCACCAAGAAGTACTTTAAAGTCTAATCCTCCATTCACCAATAGCTTGATCTCCTTTAAGATCAAGCCTGCCCCTCTCAACTTCCCCACACTGCTGGGTGACTGTCTCCATCAGTCCCACCAGGTGCAAAGTCCTGGATCCTCTGCCTCTGCCTCTTCTCTTCCAATGTGCTGATACAGTATCAAGTATATGATCTATTTCCCTAAGGACTTCCCCTTTTCATTTTTAAAACTTTATTTTTGGCAATTCCACTTCTGGACATATACCCAAAAGAATTGAAACCAGAAACTAGAACAGATAGTCGTACACCCATTTTCATAGCAGTATTATTTAGAATAGTCACAAGGTAGAAACAATCCAATTTCCCATCAACAGGAGAGTGGATAAACAAAATGTTGTATACATATATAATGGAATATTATTTGGTCATTAAAAAGGAAGGAAATTTTGACATATGCCACAACATTGGTGAACCTTGAAGACATTATGCCAAGCGCACTAAGCCATCCAAAAAGGACAAATATTGTACCGTTACTCTTATGTGAGCTACCTAGATTGATAGAGTCAAAGTAAAATGGTGGTTACCAGGGGCTGGGGGAAGGAAGAATGGGGAATTATTGTGTAATGGGTATAGGGTGCCAATTTGTAAAGATGAAAAAGTTAGATAGATTGGGTTAATGATTGAACAATATTATGAATGTACTTATCATTAAACAGTACACTTAAAATGGTTAAAAGAATATTATATTATGTATATTTCACTGCAATTAAAAAAAATAAGAGTCTAAATTTGGAAGCAAAGCAAAACAAAAAATAAACAAAGTGTCACTTCTTGGGGGCACATGTGCTAAATGCTACACTATTGAAATTGAAGATAAAAGTCACTTCTCAGGCTTTCTTCTGCTTGTTCACTCCCCTGTTCTGCTTTAATAGCTGCCCTAAGTTGCCAGTGGCTCCTGGAGCCCTGGGAGGCATGACATGACTCTGGAGGGCAAAGCATCCCTGCAGACCCAGGAAGATGCCATCTTTTCCACATGTTTCTGCCAAGATGATAAGTATTTACAGCATGACATTCTGAGAAAAAAATTACATAAAAGCAATTTTCCTCAGTACTATTTCTGGACCTTGTATGAGTCACTCACTGCCTTCTGAAGTGCTTGCATTGCTAATGAGGGCTTTCAATGCACATTACAGCAAGAAACCTTCAGAATTCTATTGGGGTGGAGAATAAAGAAATTGCTGTTTCATTCTTAAGTTCATCCTGAAAAGTTAGAGACAACTAGATAGAAGAATCAATGACTTACTTAGCCCTTGGTGCTTTATCTACAAAGCAAACCACATGGAAAGTACTAGCTCAATGTGTCTAAAACCCGCACCCACATGCCTGACTCAGTAACCTTTAATGCTTCCAAGAGCTTTTAGTGCCAGTAGTGAGAAAGAATGACGGGTCCAGCTCACATTATGTATAGGGTTGGAATCTTGCACCAAGTATGAAAAATGACATTTATAATGACCATCTTTATAACTACTGTCAGTACGATGAAACTCAAGGTCGAAGAGCTCCTAAAACATCAGTTCAAAATGACCATAGATAGACTAGGGTCCTAGTAAAAAACCTTCTCATACATAGGCTGTTCATAACACTGAGGCAAATAGCCTTCCTTTCCACCTTCCCCTTTGGTGGAGCGAAATAAACAGGCATGCGAGGTTATTGTGAAAAGCATAAATCATTACCCAAACATGAAGAATTCTATCAGCCCCCTTTGTAAAAATGAGGAAACAGACACACCAAGACATTAAACAATGTGACACAAGGCTGCTCCAAGACTTATGCCTTTCCTCCTCACTCTACCTACCTTCGAAAAAGCTCAGAATTCAAGGAGTATCCACTTGCTAAAGGAACTTAGATCCCTTGGTCTATTCAATGAAGGGGCAGAAGAGCAGGGCAGCAACCGGCCAAAGATGGGAACTCTTTCTTTCTCCTCCCTCTGTAAACAACCTACAGCAGAAAAGCTCCTTTTTTTTTTCTTTAATTTTTTGAAGTGACATTGGTTAATAAAATTATATAGGTTTCAAGTGTAGGACTCTTGTAATATATCTTCTGTATACTTCATTGTGTTCACCACTCAAAATCAAATCTCCTTGTCACCATAAATTTGACCCTCTTTACCCTTTTGTACCTCCCCCTCGCCCCTTCCTTCTGATAACCACTAAACTGTTGTCTGTGTGTCTGAGTGTTTGTCTTATTCATTTATTGCTTTCCATTTTATATCCCACATGAGTGAAATCGTATGGTTCTTGACTTTTTCCATATGACTAATTTTACTTAGTACAATAGTCTCAAGATCTATCTATGTTGTCACAAATGATAGTATTTCATCTTTTCTCATGGCTGAGAAAAGCTCTTTATTTTGGAAAGGCAAATAACCCCTTTCTGAAGGAGATTTCCACTTCCAGTGGGCTGCTTTTCCCTTGCGTCAGGTGGATGTTGCCTCATTTACTGTTTTCTTATTGTTCCCTCTGGATAGTATTGCCACCGAACAGAAATCCTTTCAGAAGTCTCTGACACCTAAGCTATCCTTCCCTCAACCTCCCCTATTTCTGTTTGAGTTTTTAGACTATCAGAAGAAAAAAAAAAAAAGCCAGTATTAGAGATTCAGTCCAATCCCAGAGAAGTTCAGTGACTTTCCTAAGATCATACAGCTAATTAGTGGCACAACTAGCTGGTGGAATATTATTTTTTTTCATCACCCTATCCTTTATCTCTAGCTCAGTGGCTGGCATGTAGTAATCCTGAATACTTTTTGTATCTTACACAAAATGAATCCTTCTATTTCTCTATGGGAAGTGGGATAAGAAAGAGAGATGCAAATTACCTTCATTAGTATTTGACCAGAAAATGAGAGGAAAAACTACCTGGAGCTAAAGGTTCTAAAAGCATACTCAATCTTCTTAGTTGCCTTTTCTGTCACCTACATGTCTAAGTGTAGTCATGTTGCGTGCAATTTGTAGATGAGGATCATGCCTTGCCCTTGGACTTGCATGCATAGTGTAAAATTGTGTGTTTGTATTTGTATGTGTGTGCATGTGCACTTGTTGGAGATGGGGCCAAGGCAAAAACATAATGACTAACTCTTGCAGGTAAGGACAACAGGTGGTGAAGAAGAACAGGAGTGTGGGCCTCAGGTTGCAATTCCTATGCCACCAAATCCCTCTGTAGCAGGCAATTGTTGATAGGAAGCATCATGCCTTATTTGCAGGTAAAATTAAATTGGAGAAGAGCAAATTCTTAGTCACTGTTATAAAATCCTGAGCCCCACCAATACACTCTTCCTCTGGGCTGGAAAAAAAGTGTGTTGCACTCAAGCACATTTCCCAGCCCTAAGCTGCTTCCCTTGTTGTGAATGACCCTGAACAGGTAACAACCATTGACAGCTAGGGCTGGACTCTCTCCGGCCCACTGGCTGCTCTCTGGCCTGTGGAAACTCAGCTCAGCCCCAGACCCTTCTGTGTGTCTGCACATGGCGGGCTGAGGGACAGGGCCTTGATTGCTGAAGTTTTGCATATGCCTGATAAAGCTTTTAAGCATTTTCAGAGGCCATGTGTCATTTGAGTGAAGAATGACACTAGGATTTTCAATCTAATTTACTATGCACTGTAAGCCAAAATCCTTTTAAAACCCCAATGAATTAGAAAGGACAAAACCATGGCCTTCTGCTTTTCTTTGCTAAAGAAAATCAAGGCCGATTAGTGTTGGTGAAGTCCTATCCTGTGACAAAAAGATGAGAAACTGTTGTCAGCTCCTTTTAAGGACAAAATCAGTGCAAAAGGCAAAAGGGGTCCTTTGTGAGCCATCCTTGCTTTTTCTTATTCTTTCATATTGGTCTTTTATTTGAGGTCGTGGGACCTGAAATCCTCCAAGAAGAGGTGGCAAAATTAAAAACTTGTTAAAGGTTGTTCAGACCTAAAGAAAACAAAAATTACAAGTTGTGATTAAATTCTCAAAGAGCTTATTATATTTTCAAGTGTAGAATCATGTCTGATGCATAGATGTTCAAAAGTATTCCATCCATTTCAAAAAGCTAGATATCACAGTAAAACTAAAAAGACATCTGAGAAAAGGCTTTCTTCTATGCAGAGACCAGAGCAGAGAAATGGACAAGACAAAGCTTTTAAGTGAACTCTGCTGAGCGTTCGGCCAGGCTGAAATAGCACCAGCAGAACCCCATCAGCATGTTAACATGCAGTGACTTTCACACTTCAAAATCTAAGTGACAAGCTTATTTCACTGACACTACTACAATCCTCAGAATCAATAAGACTCTCAGTACATGGCTAAGAAGGAATAAAATGTTCCAAAACACAATGAAGATGAGACAAATGGAAGTTGAAATAAAAAATGTTTGAAATTAAATTCATGGCTTTTTGAGGACTTTTCCATCATTAGGTCATTCCTACATTGGGCTGCTAGGAAACGAGGTTGGAGAGCCCATAAGAAAACTAAGGTTGAGCTACCCTAGGTCAGGTCTAGTGTTTCTAACCAAAAGGGGGAGAGCTACGGGAGAGAAAGAACAATTAGGGAGATATTTTATAAACTATATAAATGTCTAACCAATGTACTGCATACTTTAAACTAATAATAAAACAAACTAAACAACAAAAACAAACAAAAAAAGTAAAGCTCTTAAAGTCAGAAGGCGTTCCAAAGGTACTCTTCTTCCACATTTCAGGAGGCATCTCGAGATACTCTAAAACAAGGTTCAACACCTTACATCCTGTTTTCATGTGGTTTATAAGCTCAGAATGCTTTGTATACTTTTAAATCAAAAGAATTGTACCATATGCAAAAATTACATGAAATTCAAAACCTCTTAGTGTAAGTCTGATTGGAACACAGCGCCACTTGTTCATGTCCATGTTCTCTGTGGCTGCGTTTTGCACTGCAAGGGCAGAGTTAAATAGCTGCAATGAAGACCTTAAGGCCCACAAAGCCTAAGATAATTTCTATCTGACTCTTTACGGAAAAGTTGCCCACCTCTAAGATCACACAAGAAAAGAATAAAGAACAGGGAACATTCCTGGTGCCTCTTCCTGGGACCAGGAGGAAAGAAGCTTGTTCCCCCCAGTAAAGATTCCTTTAACAAGGCAGAGGGCCCCAGAGGCCATGCTGCTCTCTTAGATGCCAAGGCCTGAGAGAAACTACCCTGTCACGGGGTTCTGACCCCTCTGATCATTTCCATAGTTGTACAGCCATTAAAGTAAATGATCTGTACATTTTCAGCTCCTGCTTGGGCCCCTCTATTATCTCATGGTAAATAACAGACTGTAATCACACAAACATATAATTACGTCAGCTAAACACTGAGGAGGGCAAAGAGGTAAATGGTCTCCCAGTGTGTGGCACTGCGCTGAGTCATCTTTCAGACACTCCACACATACCCCAGGACAGACCTCTAGACTTGCCTATTGATAAAAGGACCTTCCCAAGATGAAAATTGCTTGGACTGACAGTTGTAATGCCACCATGTTTTTATAATGCCCTGTTTTAATAATTGAGCGCCAAGCTTGGGGTAGTTGGCATTTGACTGTCCCACCAGGCTTCATACCCCAGCATTTGGTGCTGTGCAGAGCTGGGAGAATGTTGCCCCATTTGGGGGACTGATGGAAGACAATGTGAGATTGTTTCCCATCAACAAGTTCCAGTCATCCCTTTGTTAAAATGAGTCTGCAGAGCTGCTGCATCTGTGTGCACTGTGAAGTCAGCACAATTGCCATTGTTTACAGCCCTGTTTGTTGTGGCTGCTCCATGTGCATACATTTGGCCAGGGTGGAGATTTCCATATTAAAGTCATTCTTTCTGTGTGCTTGGTATTTGGTTCTCCAGATACATAAAGTTTTGCCTACCCTGCTCCTGGGCTTCACAGTCCAGCCTGAAGGGATTTTCGGATGGGGTAGTACGTGAAGCAGCCAATGCCTTGAGTCTGAGGATGAACAAGCATCTTGAGATGCAGGGACAAGACCAAAGGAGCACTCAACACGGAGGACACATGCAACACAGCTCCCGTTCTCAGCAAGAATTTGTCCGAAAACACACATCCTGAAAATCCAATCTGCACCTTGAATACTTGAATTCTAATTCTCAAATTAAAAAGTCTGAATCTCTTTAAGAAAGATGGAAGGAAAGGAGGAAAGGATGGTTTTTTGATATGTCCAACTAACTAGGCTAAGCTACTAGGGCAGAAGAGAGGGCAGCAGACACTTTTTAGCAAACACACACTATCTCCCAGTTATTCAACCAAATACTAATCTAGGCACTGCTATGAAGAAGTTTTGCAGGTCTAATTAAAGTCCTTAATCAGTTGACTTTAAGCAAGATTATCTTAGCAGGCCTAACAATCAGTGGGAGCCCTTAAAAGGCTTGGGCATTCCCTGAGCTGTATTCCAAGTAGCATCTGGGTCTACAATTGCTTCCCTTCCCCCCTGCCTGCAACAGCTTCAGCCCTGCGTGGCTGTGGGTCTCCATCCTGCTCCTGATCTTCCCTCCCAGACTGCCTGCCTATGAATTTCAACTTCCACAATCATTTAAGTGAACTCCTTGTCATATCCATCTTCTGCCATTTCTGCCCCTCTGGTCAAACCTGACTCAGACAGAGGACAAGCTAGTCTATCCACGAAAATAAGCACAGGATCACAGGCCAACAGCAATGTGAACTCTACCCGTTCTCAACTTTTTTTCAACTCCCCACCCCTCTTAAGGAATGTGACACTTTTGTATCAAAACCATGGCTCACTCGGGTCATGATTTCAATAAGGGGGTTAGTAGGCAACTATCACAGAAACTCTAAGAGTGTGTAGCTGAGAAAGCCTCCCAGAGGTCTCGCTCTGTTCCTCCCACACCTCAGCTGAGAGTCCGTCTAAACAAGGGCATCTGTGGCACAGGCAGGGCACATCAGCCCCATTTCTTTCTTTGATATCATGTTCACCTGGAAGAGTATCAAGGTAGGAGAATGTCAGGACCTGGAAATGATATAGTGTTCACAGGCCACCAGATCTTGATTCAACATAAGCTTTTCTTTGTCCTCCCCACTTCCAGCACCCAGGCAGAAATGATTAGGCATAACCAGGACATTGTTAGTTAAACATACTGTGAGTTACACACTCAGTAAATCATCTGTTGAAAACCTTTCTCCGTATTTAGACAATCTGGGTCCCACCTGGCCTTGGGCAGAGTTGGAGGAGGGAACAGGTTTGCATGGTGGGCTGGGAGGTGTCTGGCCTTCAACACCAGACCATCCTGGGATCCTCACTTTCCCTAGGGAAAAATGCAGGGCCCCTCAGTGCTAAAAGAGAAATGGAATAAAAGAAAGGAGGCGGGTGAGCAGGGATGGGGGTCATCCTTTTCCTTCGGCTCCCATCCAATTTCCAGAATCTGCATTCAGTTTCCAGAATACACATCTGGGGGGGGGGGAGGGCACGGGGCTTGGAACCTTGGTGGGGTTCCTGCAGCTGGAAACTCCTGTTTGATTTTATGTTTATGTTGGTACAGTGAAATCAATAGAATCTTACAAACACAGTTAGGAGTTTCCTGCTTGTTAATGACTTCAGAAATGACCAGGAAGAAGTTGACACAAAAAAGTATGTTTTTAATGATTCACTAATTTAAAATCTTGTATATGAGAATACCCAGAGCACATGCTCCCTATCAAAGTCAATTAATCCTGTGGTTCTGGGTCAGAAAAAGCACAGATGGAAACTGAGGTAGTGATCACTGAGAATAATGTTTGTGTCTCTTTCAGTATCCCTGCCTGTGTGGAAATCAATGGGCTAAGCTTGCTCTCAACTCAGAAATATTGCAGAAACAATATTTTCATATGCTCTTTACGAAAACTCTTTCTTTTATAGAACCTTAATCTTCAGCAAAAACTATTTCTTTTGGGATTAGACTACAGGATAATGACAATTTGGAAATGAATTTTTGGCTAAGTTGAAGATTTTCACTTGGCTGGATCAAGTTTCTGGAAAGTAAAATTTAAAAAAAAAAGGAAAACATTTGAGACAAGGCACTCCTTTGTATTTAGTTGATTCAAAATCAACTATATATCAAAAGAGGGAAAAAATGAAACTGATCATATGAATAGTATTCTCAAAAGGAGAGCACTTTTATCAATTAAAATTATCTATGCAAACATATATGTCTATAAATATGCACATACACACAGCCCGATGGTTTCAGGCTCACCAAAAGCAAGAGAAAAATACACACACACACACACACACACACACACACACACAACTAGACTTTTGCATCTTTCAAAACTAAAAAAATTAATATTTTTACAGAAATCATCCTGAAGCCTGTTAGCCTCAATGAAGTTTATGAACTTTGCTATAAAACAGGCATTATGTTTGTAAATAATATATTTATAAACCAAAAATTGAGTCACAATGTCTGATACATGGAATTTGCAGGGGGAGAAAGGGTAATTCCAGGAAATCCTGGACACATGATGGCTAATAATGCCACATGTCAAATACCACCAATTTTTAAAGTTTTCATTCTCTAAGAATTACATTTCATATATTCCTTATACCCTCCTCCCTCAAGCCCCTAGAAGATTATAGGTCATGCAACAGCCTCAATATTCTTGGAGGTTGCTTTACAGTTTATAAAATATTTTTACTTTTCTTATTTCTTTAATCATCATAAGTACCTTGAAATGAAAGCAAAGGAGCTATTATGATGATACCCATCTTATTGAAAGTACTATTAAAGTTCTGTTATAGAGAAAAGGACTGGATGCCCAAGGTTAGAGAGAGTAAGTAGCAGAGCTGAGACTAATGAACACTCACGGATGATTAAGAAATTGATTCAAGGAACTGCACTTTGTCACCTATGCAATGGGCAAAGATAAGAATAGAACTAAATATTTGCTGATTGGATTAGATGTGCATTCTTCAGGTAATTCTGTCATGAGTACACATTAAGAGAGTCTCTCTACAAAAGAATCTGGCAATATGAGAAGTGTTCAAAATATCACAATTTTCAAAAAAAAAAAAAAATCCCAACTCTAGGAATCTATCCTATATACCATCCAATCTCCATCAGTGGTGGGCTAAAATATTTGGCATTCAGATGATAGAATATTCTGTAGTGATTAAAAATTTATTTTGAATGCTAAAGACAGAGAAAAATACACTTGATAAAATATTTAATAACAAAACGAGATTCAAATCTGATGGTAGAATGCATTTAAAAAAAGAAACAGGAAATACAATAAAATATGAGCAGCAGTTATCTTTAAGTTGTATGTTATGGGTGACTTTTACTTCCATTCACGCTTTTTTCTTCATTTTTACATTTTCATATGATCAAAAATAGTCCATTTTTCCCCACTGAAAAAATAAGAAAGGTGGCTGGGTCTGGCTTCTCTAGGACTTTGAGAACCAACAATTTTCAGCGACTAAAATCTCGGCAATTAGGAAGTGCTGGGATGAAATATGACAGAGGTGAAATTGGGGTGAGAGGGGATGCTGCAGGGGTCGGTCCTGGGATGAGGGTCCTCAGTACCTCCAGAGCATCGGTAATAAGGAAAGATAAAACGGGGACTGCAGGCCAGGGACAAACAGGTCGCGAAAGTGGCCCGTGCCGCGGGTGGCTCCAGGTGCGTGAGGTAGGAAGGGCTGTGGAACTGCAACTGCGGGCAGTCAACGGGATGGGCCTCCGCATCAAGAAGTCATATCTTCTCCAGCCTTTTCTAAATCTGAGGTAGACAGGCCCCATGGATGAATGTCATCCAATCAGCTTTTCAGAAAGAAGTATAAGAACAGAGTAGCAAAGAAATGGGGCAGCCTCCTGAAGCAGTTCCACCTCCTCGGGTGTCAAACCCCAACACATTCCCCACTCCATAGCCAGTTTCCCTAATCCTGGCCTTTTCCAGGAGACAGTTTCTAGCTGTTAGGTTCCACTAATTTCCCTGGTGGAAAGGAAGCATATCAGACATATGAGTGCCTGAAGGATGCTCTCATGCTCCTAGGCCTCTGGGCTACACTTTCTGCGTAAAAGAGGCTAGAGAGGAGACACACCATGCTCTTGTCTCTGAGACATACCCCCACACTAACCGCCTTTCTACACACTGAACAGCTGCATATGCTTTAGCTTCTTTATTCTTCCCCCTTCCCTCCTCCTGCCCCTGGTTCTCTCTGCCCCTAATGTGACCTCAAGAATGTATTCAAGTGGGGGTACGGGTCCTCTGCTAGATATTTACAGGTTTCTTAATTGTAAGCTCTACCTGACCACAGGTATTTCCCTCTATTAGAAGGCAGCTTCACTTCCTGGGTCTAAAAGAGGAGATGGGTACAAAAAGGAAAAGATTCTGCTACCCCCTTTACAACCCTGCATACACTGGGACCTTTTTCCATGCCACTGAGGGCTGGCAAGAAGTTGTAGGGAGTTGGGCCCGGCCTCCTCAGGCTTGCTGCATTGAGAGAAGCGTGTGGTCAGAACCCATTGGGGGCAAGTGGGTCTGCTCCCTGTCTTCGAACTCTGAAGCTGGGATGGAGGCAGTTTGACATAACGGATGATACAAACTTGTTTCAAATCCCTGCTCAGAGTGTTATTTGGACGAGTTAGTTAATTCCTCGAAACCTTGATTCCCGTACCTTTAGTGGAAAAATACAAATGCCTTATAGATTTGTGTAAGAAAGACTATGACACAAAGTGTATAAAGTACGTTTAAACACAGTTTCTAGAACACAGAATTCGTACAACACATGGTGACAAAAAGAAAGGTAGTAGCAAAACAAGGACAGAAATCCTAAACTCACACAAATGCCATTCTTCCCCCACACTGTTCTCTCCATTTGCTACTGACTTTTTTAGGGAAATTAGGGCTGAGAGGAGATAGGTGATAGTTCATATTTTCATCTGTTTGTTTGTGGAATATGTTTAATAGTCATATTAGAGAAGACATATATAGTAAGGCCAACTTGATAAAAGTGGTCCTAGTGACATATCTAAAACTTAAAGGGGCTAGGAAATAAAATGAGATCCAAAAGTCAGTTTGAGGAAACTTCAAAAATAAGTAGAATTAACAATGGAGGACAGGAGAACAGCATTACGCTGATACCAGAATCAAATGTAGATATTACAAGAAAACTACAGACCAATATCCTTCATGAACATAGATGTAAAAATCTTAACAAAGCATGAACATATTGAACTAGCAATATGTGAATAGAATACTATGCTATCACCAAGCTGGATTTATCCCAGGAATGAAAAGTGGTTTAACATTCAAAAATCAGTTTTATAAGCAGACTAAGGAATAAAAACCATATCATCATGTCAATAGATGCAAAAATAGAATTGATAAAATTCAACATCCATTCATGATAAAACTCTCAGCAAACTAAGAATTATCGTACTGATAAAGGATATCTATAGAAAACCTACAGCTAATAGCATCCTTAATGTTGAAAGAATTAATGCTTTTTCTCTAAGGCTGGGAACAAAGCAAGAATGTCCACTCCTATCATTCTTATTCAACATCTTCCTAGAAGCCCTGGCTGGTGTAATAAGGCAATGAAAGAAATAAAAGGCATCCATAATGGAATGGAAGAGATAAAACTGCTACTATAAACAGAAAACATGACTGTTTATGTAGAAATCCCAAAGAATTAAAAATAGGCTACTAGAACTAATCGAATTTAGCAAGATGAATATTTGAAAAATATATAATTCCTATATACAAAAAATTAACAATTATAAATTAAACAAATTTTGAAGTAGATTTACAAGAAGACCTAAATCAATGGAGAACTAAAACATATTCAGATATTGGAAGCCTCAATATTGTTAAGGTGTAGATTTTCTCCAAATGAAGATATAATTTCATTGCAAACAATGAAAATCCCAGAAGGCTTTTTTTAAAGAAAATGGCAAGCTGATTCTAAAAGTTATGTGGAAAAGCAAAATACATGAAATAGCTGAAACACTTGAAAAATAAAAAGGTGGCTGTTTAGAAAACCTCACTTCAATGAGGTTTTCTCTCGCATGACTAACCACACTCACAAAACTTTCCCCACACCAAGAATCCTCTGCAACCAGCTAGGTGTCCTACAATTTAACTCAGTTCTGACTCTATTTACCTGGAGACAGCATCAGATCCCACAGGTTAAGGGTTCAACCTGCTCTCCTCTCCCACTTCAGATGCCAGTGGTAAGTCCCAGGTTTTCACCTGCATTCCTGGCTGACCAACTATAAATTAGAATCCCCACACTCCCACCTTGGGTTCGATAATTTGCTAGAGTGACTCACAAAACTCAGGGAAACACTCGCTTATGTTTACCAGTTTACTAGAAAACGACATGATAAATGATACAAAGAAACATCCAGACGGAAGAGATCCATAGGGCAAGGATGTGGGAAGGGGCTTCCATGTCCTCTCCAAGTGTATCACTCTCCCAGCACCTGCACATGGTCGCCAACTCAGCATCTCCCAGAACCTCATATTTTGGGGATTTCTATGGAGACTTCACCACATAAGCATATTGATAATTAATTCCATCATTTCTAACCCCTTTCACCTCTCTGGAGAATGGGAGTGGGACTGAAAATTTCAAACTTCTAATCATGGCTTGGTCTTTCTGGTGACCAACCCCCATCTCAGAGCCCACTCAGGAAACTCCGAGCGATTTAGGGGCCTGGTAGGAACCAGAGTTCAAAACCAAATGTTAGAACAAAAGATACTCCTAGTGCACTTTTTACTTAGGAAATTACAAGGGCTTTAGAAACTCTGTGCCAGAATGTGGGAACAGAGGTGTGCATATATGTATGTATGTATGTTCCTATTATTTCCCAATATAGAACTATCACATCTAATTTAGGACTTCCTATAAAGCTACAATGATCAAGACAGTGTGATACAGGATAAAACATAAACTTACATAAGAGTACAGAAGAGAGTCCAGAAATAGACCCATGCATATACAGTCGATTAATTTTTGACAAAGGTGCCAGGGTAAGGAGAAAGGATTTTCAACAAATGATGCTGGAAAATTTGGACATTCATACAGATGCAAAAAATGAATCTCAACCCATAACTCATGCCAAATACAAAAACTGACTCTAAAACAGATCATAGACCTGAATATGAAAACCCCCAACCTAGAAAATTCATAGAAGAGAACAACGGAGAAAATTTTGGAGACATTGAGTTAGGCAAAGATTTTTTGATTAAACACACACACACAAAACCATGAAAAAAAATTATTAAAACTGGACTTAATCAAAATTGAAAGTTTCGGCTACATAAAAGACAACTCTAAAAATGAAAAAGCTGCATATTGTGAGAAAATATGCACACAGTGCATATCTGATAATGGACTACATAAAAACTCTCATAATTTAATAAGAATACAAACAACCTTAATTAAAAATGGGCAAAAGATTTGAAGAAATATTTCATCAAAGAGATACAGATAGTAAATAAACACATAAAAATACTCTCAAAACCATTAGTCATTAGGAAAAGACATCTTAAAATCATGCTGAGATACCACAACCCACCTATTAGAATGTAAACAAACATAAAACTGGTATTACCAAGCGCTGGTGAGGATGCAGAGTCCCTGGAACCCTCATACATTGTCAGTGGGCATAAAAAGTTGTACGGCCACCTTGGAAAATACAGTTTCTTATAAAGTTAAATGTACATTTTTTCCATACAGCCCAGCAATACCTTTTCCTCTGTATTCATCTAAAGTAAATTAAAAGACATGTTCACACCTGAAAAACCACATTGTCAAACCTCCTGTATAGATAAAGGTTGTCAATAAGATTTAAGCAGAAGTTATTGGGGAATGTTTCAGGAAAAGGTTTTCAAAAGTTGATTGAACTGAGATTCAGGTGCCTTTATCCATCTCCTTTCCTTCTTTCTGATGTCTGTAAGGCAGACGTGATGGGTGGAGCCTCAATATCAATCCCGAGACAGTGAGGGGAACTTGAACATAGAAGGTGAGCACCAAGGCTACAGGATCAAAATAGGTATAAGGTGCCTGGGTTCCTAATGACCATGGAGCTACTGTACTAGTCCTAGACTACTTGCCTCTATTTTACATGAAAGAGAAAGAAAAAAAAAGTGGTGAGGGAGCCTTCTTTTGTTAAAGCCGCTGGTGTTTTGAGTCTCTTTTAGTAGCAGTCAAAAGCAATTCCTGATTCAAAGATCTAATTAACTTTATAAAATGATACTGAAAACTAGAAAGAGAAAGTTAAAAATTATAGCTTGATTTTTCCCCTGCTTTAGCCTTCTCAGAACTAACGTGCTAATCTCACAGAAGATTTCTATTACTTTAATCCACTAACCTTTGCTCTTTCCTTTTTCAGTTACACTGAAAATGAATAGAAACATATAACTCATAAGTCACACCACTCTATGTGGTACCCAGCCCTGTTACTTGTTACAAATTGGGGGAAAAGTTACCTAGCAGACAAATTTCTAACTTTCCATCCTCTCATATTAATACTCAATGTACTCAGAGTATCAAAACACTTCCTTACTAAACTACATGATTTTGCATCTTATAGAGGCCAATTGAACTTGACTCTAAAGAATTCAGACAATTTTCTCTTGAAAATACAATTAAATCTACCAAACAGGTATAGAGGTGCAAGTTCTAAAATCTAACAAAAGAAGTGGAGTCCCAGATGAAAGAATAGGAAGAATTGCTGATTGAAGTAACTAAAAGCAGATTTACAAAAGAATAAATGTTGGTGATGATGATGATGATAAAAAGAGCTGCTGAAGGTTACAAAATCTGAGGATCAGCAGCTGGGGTGACTGATTGCCCATGGGCCTGAAGCATCTCTGCCTCATTTCTGTTTACAAGAGCCTCATTCATACCATTTCACAAATCCTCCATTCACACCCCCTTTACAGACTGTCCTTGGGGAGCAATTTGGGGAATTCGGGACTGTAAATAGAGGGCATAATAAACAAGATCACAAGCTCTGCCAGGTATAGGACATAAGGCAGGACAGTTCATCTGCACTGGGCTCCTAATCTAATTTTACCCTCGTTTGAGTTTCCCTCACCCCCACAATGTTTCTCTGAATGAGGGTTTAAACCAGCACAGGCGAAATCAGAACTGAAACGTGTTTGCTGCGTGCACTTCCAGTTGAAAGGAAGCCATGGTACACACAGAAAGGAAGAGGCTGCAGGGAGCACTGCCCAGTAAACCAACCCAAGGACACTTTCAAACAACTGTAAACATAAATGTGCCTCATTATGCCACTGGGTAACAAGATTAAGAGGAACGGGGAGTCACTTCAGTTGCACTTTCATTTCAGCTTAGGAGCATTCTGTGAGAGAAATTGAAAGGTCATTCACACCATGGAGAGGATTGACCTCGGTTGGCAGGGCAAAAGGAATAGAACTTTAAGTTACTGAAGACTTAGGTATGAATCTGCCATGATTCATATGACCTTAGACAAATACTTAACCTCTTGAGCTTTGGTTTCCTCTTTGGAAAATTAGGTTGTTAATACATTTTATCCCAGGATTAAGTGAAAAACAGTGGCTCATAAGTGATTAGTAAATTCTGATTCATTTTTCCCTTCTTCTACATATTTCCATAACCCAAACTGGCAGCCCACAGGCCTAAACTGGCCCCCACATGTTTTTGCTACATATTGTGTATGTTTTGCTTTGAGTAGCCACAATTAAATATTTTCCTAAAACTGCAGTTTCTATTTATCTTAAAAACTGTAATGCTAACATTGTGCCTATAGTCACCTGACGGCTGGCCTTGATGTTTAGGCAGAGCATCCAGCTCATCGTGTTCATTGCCTTGAGTTCATTGCCACTGCCGAATCTGCTAGCAATCACAAAGAGGTCCACTCAAACCACCATCTTTCCTTCCTTCTACCACATCAAATGTTCCTTTGGTACCCTAGTCTAGTATCAGAGTCAAACATGCCATTTAGGCTAACTCTACTCAAGATGGAGCAATAGACTGAATGTGAAATTGAAAGTTCAGTCAGCCAGTTGCATGAGACAAAGTTACGTGGGAGGGAAGGTCAAGGAGACGCACACCCACACCCTTAACAGATTGACTAGACTGAGTCAGGTTCATTTGTTTTCTTTCGTGAATTCGGTGAAATGAGTTTGAGGAATAAAGTGTAAATCATGCACTTTAATCCTATAAGTGTTAATTAATGTTTAAGTATATTTTTCATTCTAAGATAATTTGAGCCAGCTTATACTAACACATACAATCAAATATTATGTTAGCTTAATTAGCAAATAAATAGGTAAAGGAAACTTTTAGGAGAGCATGAGTAGGCATTCTCATGTTGCAGATGGGAGTACAAAATCATGCAGCCTCTGCAAAGAAGAATTTGCAAATATCAAATAAAATTCTAGATGAATTTACCACTTAGACTCCAAAAAAACCACTTCTAGGACTCTATGTTGAGGATACGCCTGTATAAGTGAGAAATAATATATGCATAAGTGTATTAGTTATCTATTGCTGCATCGCGAATACAGGACTTTGGGTTTTATTGACACTCATAATTTTCTGTACTAAACCTGGAACAGTTCCAGGCAAACTGGGATTGTTAGTCATCCTAGTAACAAATGCCCTAAAACTCAGCAGCTTAAAGCAATATACATGTTTTTCAGCTCAGTTTCTGTGAGTCAGGGACACAGGCATGCTTCAGCTAGACCTCTGCCTCGCAGTCTCTCACAGTGCTGCAGTCAGAGTGGGGGTCTCGTCTGAGTTTCAGCGAGGGCAGGATCCACTTCTGAAGTCACTTACCTGGCTATTGGCAGGATTCTGTCCCTCGGGGCTGTTGGAATGAAAGTTACTTGCTGGCTGTGGGCCGGAGGCCAAACTTAGTCCTTGACGTGAGACTCTCTTTAACATGGCAATTTGCTTCATCAAAGCCAACAAAGAGAATTTTCTAGTAAGACAGAACTCACAATTATGGCAACTAACCATAGAAGTTACGTTCTTTAACATTACCTTACTCTATTGGTCAGAAGCAAGTTACTCAATATGGCCATACACTATTGGTTAGAAGGTGGGCGAGTGGGACTTACAGAACGCCGGGAGATAGAAATCACCTGGGGTCAGCGTAGAATCTGCCCCCGCCCCAGGCGTATCAGACACATCTGTGTTCTATTTCAAACTTTATTGCACACTCTTACTCTAGCTACTGATGCAGCGAAAGCTCCAGGTCTTAATTAGCTTTACACAGGTGCAACCTGACAGTGCTTATTTAGCTTCACACTTCTGATCAGGTCTGATACAGATCATAGTATTCTGAGGAGTAACATAGATGGACAGCAGTAGAGTGTTTCTTGACTTTAATTTAAAGCAAAACAAAACAACAACCTTAAGAGCTAGAAGGCAAAAGACTGGTCAGAAGCTATGATGGAAAAATCATGGCCCTCTCCTGAATTCCAGTGAAACGATTTCATAGACCCAGAACCCAGCGATGGAAGGGGAGGCTGCGTCTCTCCCTGAAGAAAACCCCTGCTAGTCCATTGCACGTCCTCCAACAAACCTTTCCCTGATCATTCTCCAGAGTGACCGATGGCCATTTACCAGAGTTGTTGTGTACGGGGAGAAGGAGAAAACAAGATCTTAGAGATACATTTCATCTGGATCTTAATTTTAAATCACTACCAAGAAATCACAAACATCATCTCTCACTGTCTCTGGTTAGGAAAGAAAGTATGGAGGACAGATGATAAATGAGATTTTGGCCCAGATCCACCTCACAGTGGAACCAGTAGTTGTTTCCTCATTAACTGAGTCTATAATTGGAATAAACTTAGAAGATGGAAACCCCTCACAGGTGTTCCCTGAATTTTAAAGTTAGAGACCTTATGGTAAGAATGGCCAGGTGGAAGGCCATTGTGAGTTTGATAGCAGTAACAGCTTTGAGTGATAAGTACATCAGATACGTATTTTCTTCCTGGGTATAATTTGAGGTGGGACTAAAAGTCCTAAATCCAGAGTGTACCCTCTGAGCGTGTTTCTGGACTCCTAAATACATTCTCCACCCTCTAGCCTATCTTTGTAAAATGTAAGTACCCTGAGGGGAGTAACACATTAATAGGAAGTCAGTAATATACCCTCTATGCCAGAGGTCCCCAACATTTTTGGCACCAGGGATAGGAACTGCTATGAGAATTTAATGCCTGATGATATGAGGTGGAGCTGGGGAGGTGATGCTAGCTAGCTCTGGGGAACAGCTGCAAATACAGATGAAGCTTCACTGTCTCTTCTGCTGCTCACCTATGCGGTGAGGCCTAGTTCCTAACAGGCCACCAACCAGTAATGTTCCGCAGCCCGGCGGTTGGGGACCCCTGCTCTATACCACTCATCAGAGGGTCTTCTTGGCCTCACTACACACTCACACTCAAGGTAATTACAGGCCACAGCCAGTCGACTCAGAAGGATGTAGGGTGGGACCACAGATCACCAGCAGGGCAGCTCCAGGCATTTCTCTCCATAAACGTCCAATATTACTAGATCAACTCGAATCAGCCATTCAGCACTAATGTCTCCACAGCTCAAGTACAAGGGATGAAATCCATATTGGGCAGCTGTGGGAGCTAACCTGGCTTAAAATCCTCACTCCTCAAAGGAGCCAATACTATGTCACAAAACAACTCCCCAGATGTAACTTTCATCCACGCCCCGAAGAACACACCTTATAAAAGTTACCACACTCTGAGAAGCCCAAAGCATGATGTCCTTAGCAAGAATTCATGTTTCTTTATAGTTTTTCCCAGTCCAGATGCAAATTTACCAGCTAGGGGTCACTTTTATTATCAGCAATGTTGCCTGGTAGTTTGCATCCTACCCTTAAGAGGTCGCCAGAGTGACAAAGCTATACTGTCAACCTAAGGTCAAGTTCTCATTCAGAAGGAAAAGGTGTACCCTTTACCCACTCTACAGATTCTGCTCTTCTTTAGGAAGGAGCTACTGCAGCTGCATGAATGTTCCAATGTCTTCGGGGGAGCTGCCGAGAAAGATATGGGTGGAAGGAGAGCAATTTCAGAGCCAGGTTTATCTCCATCCCTTGTTTTTCTAGAGCAAGCCCTACTTCAAGCATGAGGCTGACATGTTTTTTTATTTGTTTGTTTGTTTCAAAGAGGGAGACTACTATAGTAACAACCCAGCCAATCTTAGGGATTTACCTGAGAGCCAGAGACTGAGGTTCTCGGGACTACTAAAGCAGAATGTAAATGTTGCCCACTCTGTACTATGCCTCAAATCAGAGGCCAGAATGATCTTACCCAGAGTCTGAAAAGCCACGTTAGGCTCACCCTGCAGAAGCAATCAGGAGCAGTTCTCAACCCCCGGGAGGTTCATTACCTCCCACTGGATCTGTATACCTAGGACACAGGTTACAGGTGGGCGGGAACCTCTCACCTGTTCCTTTCTCAGACCCCTGAGCCCATAGGCCCTTTCAACTCTGTGCTCCTTTTCCACAGTGCACCCTGCTTTTCTCTTCCAGATTTGTCACTTGGTTCCATTCCATGTTCCCTGGCATGGAGCTGGAGAGAGTTTAGGGTTCATAAGGATGAAGGGCTGAATGAAGGTCATGAACTTATTCACATTCACACACAATCATTTTCCTGGGGACCATGAGTGTCTCAGTAAAAAATTCCCGCTCTACTTTGCTAAAAGGATCTCTGAATCTTTTCTCCCCCATCAAGTTACATTAAGAACAGGTCCTATTCTACCCTTTTAGCTTGATGGGTGCCTTACCCCTGGCATGGGTGGGTGAAGTCAAGAGACTCATTCTGCACCCAAATACCTCCAATTTTACAGAAACCTGCCTTATTTGTTCAAGAAACTGAACATCCGTGGAAAGAGGTGTGCCCTGAAGACCTCACCTCCTCCCAAGGATGTGTGGCAGGTAACATCTTCATGGAGACCTGTGTTTTCATCTTCAGGGCTCTGCTCTGTCCTCCTTCTGACCAAATCTCCCTTTGCAGCTTATGGACTGGCACTAGCCCAATGGAGAAAACTCAGTCTTTTCTCCTGCAGCAAGTCTATATGCATCTTTAATGATTCTAGTGGGGCTTTGGTCAACAGTCCAGAAAGCCCAGCAACAGGCCTCTTGGGGAGGCGGGGGGAGACAGACAGGCCAGCATCTGTGGGCCAACGAGAGTTGTGCAGCAATTTCTTAATGAATTTGTTGAAGGGGAGAGATGAAATATAGGGCAAAGTCCAAGAAGACAGAGGAGGAGAGCTGGGAAAAGAGAGCAGATGTTGTAAAAGATACTCTTTCATGTTTCCTGTGCACTAGAAATCTGCAGATGTATGTTGGCAGAGCTACAGTCAGAGAACAGGGGGAGGCTGGAGTTTACACATCTGGAAATCATTTGGCAGGGGGCAGAGTTCAAACGCTTTCTGCTTCAGCTGCTTTCAGACATACCTTGCCATCCACGCCGTTGCTGAGTGAGGGGCCAGCCACTCAGAGTCCCTCTGGCCTCACTCCGGTGGAAGCCCTACCTAAGCCAGTGGGTTTTCCTCAATATCAACTCAGTCACATGGAAAAGTTGAAATAATTATAAAAAGGCAGAAAGGGACAAGGGAAGGAGGGGAGTGAAGAGGAGAATGTGCCACAACTGAGAGAAGCCTGGCTGGAAATCAAGAAACAAAATGTACTTGGACCAGATCCAGTGCATGAGTTAACTTGAGAGCAAAGAACACCATTCAGGGGAAGAAAAAAAGGGCGGGGAGGAGCCTTTCTCTGTACATAGTAACACCCAGGGATCACGCTCACACCACATTTACTTTTCTCAGAAACCCTTGTACATTTTGCCTTCACTGAATTTAGGAATGCAGAAGGCTATCTTGATCCAGAGAGAATTACTCCCTGTGGAAGGATTTATGGGGTTCTGTAGAGAGGGAGCAGTGTCTCTGAGGGCCTGGTCATCACCCCACTGACCCCTAGCCTCCTGCCACCACTATGAGATGTGGTCCTCCCTCTCAAAAGGGGTCAAGGTCAGCTTGGGTGTGTAGCTTCCCTCAGAGGAGAAACACATCTTTGCGGGTAAAATGACATCCTGGCTTAAATTTCCTGCCGTGCTCAACTCTGCACACCATGCAGCTGCTGGCAGGCTTAGGCTGGGGCTTCATGTACTTGCGTGTGGCAAGGTGAACTTGCAAATAGTGGCAATGAGTTAAAGGTGCCGGAGCACCCCCAGGTTGGTCCAGGGTCTCAGAAGGATTAGAGTGCACCTGGGGAGAGATGAGTAACAAAATATAACCAAATACAATGAATGCCACATGTGAAATAAAACACAATCAGATGGATCTCCTTATAATCTCACCCCCAAGGCCTCCTTACCTTCCTTGATGAATGTTTCTGCCATCCTTGAAGATGCCCAAGCTAGTTTATTTCTCCCCCTCCATCACCTTACATATCCAATTTGGCCACAGTCCTGTTGACTTTATGCCCTTAGCCTCTCTTGAGTATGTCCATGCCCCTATCCCACACCCCTCAGCATCTTTCACCTGAATCACTATAGCTGCCTTTGAATTGGCCCTGTCTCCTGAATCATTCTCTGAGTTATCTTTCTGAAATGTAGATCCGAGCATTTAACTTCTCTAAATGGGCCAATGGCTCTCCACGGCTTTCAGGATAAAGTTCAGCCTCCTGAGCATGACATCCAAAGTTTTCATGATCTGGTTTTTGTCTTCTTTCTCAACCTCATCTTCCTTGGTGTGCTGGTAAATGTTTAACGACCAGACCTCCAGATGTACCATGTGTTACCTGGCACCCCATACACCCCCTCAAACAACAATGAAGTGCTTCCAACTTCCTGGTCTCACCCTAATCTCTCCCTCACCTGCATATCTTTCTCTCTCTGCCCAGAAAGAGCTTCTTTCTACCTCCCTCTTACCTAGTAATCCTTCAAGACATAGCTCCTCCAAGAAATTGCCACATAGCAAACATAGCAAACTGCCCATGGCCACCACAATGCTGCATTGTCATTGTGTGCTGCTGGGACCTGCTGCTTAAGCTAGGCACCACCGAGAATGAGCACTGTTTTTATCTTTATATCCACAGTCTTAAATGCTTCCTGGAACATAGGTGTTTGGTAATTGCTGAATTAAAAAATAGAAACAGTGCTGGTTTTTAATTTACTACCATCTTGTAAAAAGTTACTCTGTATCCTTGTGTAAAAAGAGTCAAGGTTGCAGGAGCGCTCAACGATTTAAGACTCAAAAAGAGGTGCCAGACTGGAAGGAGCAGTCAGAAGCGGATGTGCTTCATTTAGACAAAATGACTTTGCTGTGAAAGTAGGACACCCAGGGAGAAATGTACAGCCAAGTTAGAGATGAGGGGCCAGGGCCTGAGCATGACAGTGACTGATCTGGGAGCGACCCTACCTAAGTCAGGTGATGATTTGCAAGAGCTCTCCATCACTTACATGTTCCACATTACATGACAAAGGAAGGGGGCTACCCTCACTAATATCCCACACAGCGAAATAAAACACTAGCACGCTCAGGTGTTCAACAACTTCCCATTCCAAGGCTTCTTAAGAGTCCAATGGTCAGAAGACTGATTCTGGGGGGAATGATTGATGCAGTTCACCTTGACTTCTAAAATGGAAAAGAGCGCTTCTCCAGTACGTCACCTAAACGTCTTGTAAAATGCAAATTTAGTACAGTACAAATTGGTGCCTGAATGGAGAAAATCGCTATCTACACAAAAGTGGCAAAAGCACAGTCTGTGGAAATAATAGGTAGAAAAGTGCTTTGAAAACTATGACGTACTATGCAAATCTAAGAATATTATTATTCACACAAACTGAATATCTGTGACAAAATAATCACCAAGACAGCCACAATTATGCCGGACATCTGGATATTTCAAGACAATCAAATTGAACCCTCTTTCTGACACTCCCTACAAGCCTCTTGTCTTTCTTTTACATAGCACTTATCACCATCTAGCATACTCTATAAGTAACACCTTATTTTCTGTTTTTCTTGACTGCCCACAAGAATGTATGAGCTTTGAGGGCAAGAATTAATGTCTGTTTCGTTCATGGCCATACCTTTCCATGCCCCAAGCAATGCTTATTTCTGATTGAATGAATTAGTTTTCAAAGGGATGACTGAGCTTGCCCACATATATCTTGGTAGCTGGGAAGTGTCCTGAAAAATAAAAAGGAAAGAAATCTCCAAATCACAACATCTATTGTCCTATATCTGGGCATCAAACTGTCATGTAGGACAACCTGATTGTTCTCACAGTAAGATATTTGTAGGCCAATGCCTAAGTCCTTCCTGGTAGAAGATGCTATAGGTTTCTCAGGTGACCTGGAAGAGTTAATTTCCTTCCCTCAGTATGGACCTTGCTAAGTGTGACTGTTTGATACTTCCTATCATACCCAAGAGGCCTCAATCCTTCCCTGCTGAGAACTGACTCAACAAAGGTGCTGTGTGGACTGTGCTCTTCCAATCTTCCTGGGAGACAGTATTTGTTCAAACGCCAAAGAAGAGCCCCATTTGAATTCAGATTCCAGAGCTCAGCATGTCCATTTGAGCCAATGGTTCTTTTTGCACAGTTCATTCTCCCATTTCTGTACCGATCCTGACTGCCTTACAGTGCTGACTGGACACTGCCTTGCCATGGTGTTCTGCAGAACAAATAGAAGAGAAAGAATTCCTGCTAGGCTTCCCAGCATGAACTGGCATCCCTAATGTAGACAAACACACACAAAAAACACTGCAGCTGAAGCTCAGATGAGCCTTGAAAGGCCTCCAGCTGCACTCCTAAACCCAGCTGGTATGTGTCCTGGTTAAACAACGGAACAGACTGGCAAGGCTTGGAGAGCCCAGTCCAAAAGGCTGTCATGTCTGAGAGTGCTTGGCCTCCCAGGGAGGTAGGAGGCTGGAAGGAAAAAGGCTCAGTGGCAGGATGTTAAGGAAGAAGGAGGAGTCCTAACTAAGAAAGATCCTACTGAATAGCTGACTTTCTCTTAAGGTCTAGTTTCAAGGAGATGAATGCAAATTACCGTGAGGGGTGGGCCACAAACCCATAACTGGCCAAAATGGAGAACCTAAAAAATCAGGTGTGGTGGCACCTGAATTCTCAACAGGTCATCTTGATAGGAAACCTCATGCTGCTCTCACCATACCCTTTATCTATTCTTTGACTCCTCTCTTCTCCTGTGTGTCAATCACCTGGCCACCCACAAAGAGAGGAGGCTTCCTGCTGTCTCCTTCTAACTCAGTGAACTGCCTCCTACAAGCCTTCCCCTTCTTCTGTAAAGCTATCCAGCTCCACAGAGGCTATCAACCCTTTCTCTTTTCCATTCTTGTTCTCAGTTGATTCATTGCAGTATTACTTTGGCCTCCTAATTACTGCCAGACATGAAGCTGATGGCTCGGGCTTTAGAGATGCTATTACTGCCAGATCCCCTTCCCTTCATTGTCTAGAAGCCTGTCTCTATTTAAGCCTTAATCCTTTTTGCCATTTTTGACCTAGTTCCCATTATTTTATATTTTTCCATATTAAGTTAAATAAGCACTTGTCGGCCTGCATATGTCTTATTGGATCCAGCTCTTCTTTTGTGATTCAAATAAATGCCTGGAGGAAAACAATTCCACTGGCCAGTTCCAGAGATTACCCACTTTCTTAACTTACAGTCTGGTGATAGTCCTCAATCAGGCAAAGAAGTGCTGTAACTCCCTGCAGTCTTCAGATGGACCAATGAGTTTAAAGATGGCAAAAAAGATGAAACAAGTGTGGATAAAGCACTTCTTACAACTGTTTAATCTACTCATTCATTCCTGAATGAAAAAACTGATAGCAGTTGATGAATGTGTTTCACAGATAAGGAGGCAGAAGAAGTAATTAAGCAAGAGAAGAAAAGGAGCATGAGGAATCAAGAGTTTAACAACAATAATTAGACACTCATCTAAGGCATAATTAATCCTCCTGCCTCATCTTAAGCCCCAGATAACTGTATATGTAACTGAACAAAACCCTATGAAGCATCGCTTTGGAAAATATTATTTCTTGAAACATGCACGGTGTGACCACAGGTCTAAACAAAGGCACTTCTGGTAATAAATAACCCACAGACAGTACCTTGTCCCTCCTGGGCACATTTTAGAAGGAATCACATGCACTGTGTTTGTACCTCAAACGTTTTGTCCCAACCCAAACTTTCAAATGCCCTCACTGTTGCTTTAATGTGTTCTATCTTACTATCCATCACTTGAGGAACACGAGAACTTCTTAGGGATTTTTCAGGTTCTATTCTCAGCCTATTTTTCTCCTCCCAAATCAAGTAGTTTCACAGCTGACCAACTGAAACTGCAGAGCTTGTGGGACCCTCAGGGATTGCACCAAGAAATAGCAATATCGAAGTGAATTTATAATCCCCGCAAGAAGTGTAACTGTCTTGCCCTGGCTGGTGGTATATCATGCTGTGCAAGCCAAAGATTACATCTGGAGCAGGGTGAGAACTAAGAAATAAAATCTATTTGTCTTGACTCTCTAAGAAGAGGAGCTGATGCTTCTCCAATCCCCATCGAATTATAGATTTCAACACTGTGTTTTAAAAGAGTATTTTTTAAATTAACAGAAATAGCAGTGACAAAAAAAGATGCTGTGCAATTTCTATACGTTATTTTCACGCAATGTTCTATCAGGTAGGTATTACTGTGATGGATATTTTATAGGTGGAATGAGGTTTGGTTAGCTAACCAGTGTCAAAGGACATTTGATGGATGTGCACAAGTCCATCTGAGCCCAGAGCCCATACTCTTCTTATTTATGATGCTTTAAAATATGTTCATAATAAGTTTTTTAGATGTATTAAAAGAACAAAACCAATTATAGCCACACTCACTCAAAGACAACATGACAAAATCTCTTCAACAGGTATATACTGTGCATATACCCACAATTTCACAAAAAAGGGGGTGGAGCTCACACTTAACATTTACATAAGCTTTGTATTTTCATTTAAAATACATTTTGGAGGCTTTTTATGTCAATAAATACACTTCTACCACATCATCTTTAATGAATGTTTTCACTGTTATCCCTATACCATAATGTACATAATCAATCCTCTTTTTAGACATTTTATGGAGTACTGTGATAAATATCCTAATAGCTGACTTCTTACACACATATTTCTTTAAGATACATTTTTAGAAACAAAATATACATTTTTCACATATTGCCAAATTGCCTTGGGAAGTGTGAATTTTCATTCTCATCAACAATGTTTTAAAGAGCATCCTCTTCCCCACATGATCCCAACATTGAGTAGTAGCATTTTATCATACTTGCCAATTCAAAAGGGGAAATAAGATCTCATTGATATTTTACTTGCTCTTTCCTAATTGGTATGGGGTAGAACATTTTTCTTCTTCTTCTTCTTTTTTTTTTTTTTTTTTTTGTAATTATATTTGCTCTTTTGTGAACTCTCTACTCAGTTGAAGTAGAGAGTTCATGACTCATTTTTCTTTCAGGGTTCTTACATAGTAATCATTTGCCAAAATCTGTCAAATATATTTCTCCCAATTTCTTGTTTGTTTTTTATTTTTAAGTGTTTTAATTGCATAGAATTTAAATTTCTTCTTTTCATTTTTGATTTATGTTATTGACATTATACTTAAAAAAAAAAAAAAGAAAGAAACTCTCCCTACTTCACGTTTATAAAAATACCTAAATTTTCTTCCTGCAGCTCAAAGTCTTTTTTACATTTAATGTTTAATTTATCTAACATTTCTTGGTATAAGATGTACTTTGTTTCTTACAATTTATTGAACCAAATGTCCAAATACCATTTTTCAAATAATCTGCAAATTCATAACTGATTTATAATTACACATTTATTTTCTACCAAAACTTTAAATATACTTCTTTTGAAATGTTAATTTTTATATGTTAAATATGTTCATTTCTAAAAATATTGCTCCATTTCAAATACTTTTCTCCTGATTCTTATGCCACCATTATCTATTTTACTTGTTACAATTTTATAAGCCATATTAATATCTCAGAGGGCAATTTTCCCTTTATTATTATTAATTGTTTATTCATTCAAATGTATTTAAGAATTATTCTGTAGTTCCCCCCCCACCAAAAAAAAAAACAACTGTATTATGGTTAGAACTATGTTACACAATTAGAATAATTGGGGAAAATTCGATAGCCTTACAATTTGAGTAAATTTTCCTTCCAAGGACAAAGAAGTCATGTCTATTTATTCAGGTTATCTTTGCTCTTTCTCAATAATGCATCAATTTTATTCACATATATTATAATGTCTGTCATTATATGAATAAAATCTTCTCTTTCTTGTATTTTACAACTAGCTATTGTAAAATTTAGATGTATACAACTGGAATCCAAGTTGTACTCATTCTTACAAGGGTAAACTTGGTGTCCAATATACTAATTGTCATTCAAAAGTCACCCACTTTACTTGTGACACAACTCAGTATGTAGAGGCCCCAGCTTGTCCTGATGATTCTTTCTCCAGGATGCATTCCTAAATAGTTCACTTCCTATCTCCACCACCCTGGTCGAAGTACCAGTAACTTTTGCCTGGACTATTATTATTATTATAACTTTCTAACTGGTCCTCTTGATTCCATACTTCTTCCTTTCTTTTTTGAATTTCAAAAATGAACAAATAATATTACTCCCCTACTTCTCAGGAGCTCCTTAAATCCAAATGTCTTATTCTGGCCCACATGGCTCTCCATGATCTGGGCCCCAGGTATCTTTCCAACCATATCTCCTACCTGTTCTCCCTTCTCAATCTTTTCTACCACTCCTGCCTTCTTCTAGCTCTGCACACAATCATTTCCTCCTTGGGGCCTTTCTGCAAACTCTTCCTCTGCCTGGGACTTCTTCTTCCAGATGATTGTTCCTTAATCATTCAAAATTCACCTTACATGTCACTTGCTCAACAAGGTCCTCCCTGACCATTCAATTTAGGGTAGACCCTGTCACTCTCTTATCACAGCCTTCTGTTTCATTTTTATAAATCACTTATCACAAAATTTTAATTTATTTGTGTGTTGTGTATCATCTCCCTTCTATTCGTGGGTGTTTATTATTCTATTAAAAATATCTCCCCTCATCTTCATCCTGAAAGCAAAGTCTCAGAATTGTCATAATTTCCGTCTTGAACACTATTGAATCACCAGGGACTACGTGAGTACCTGACATAGAACAGATGCTCAATAAAATCTGTGAGATGAATGAATAAATGAATGGGCTCAGGTCTTCTGAGTCATGGGGAGCATCATTTGGTGCAAGCAGCATACTTTTTACAACCAGACACACCTGCATTGATATCTCAGTCTCAGTCCTTATTTAATTTGCGTCCTCGGGAAAAAACTCAAAATCTTGAATATTGCTTTCTTTTGTCATAAAATGAAATGATTAGTTACTGCCTTATAGAATTGGTTTGAGAATTAAATGAAAAAATATGTATAAAACCTAACATAATACCTGGTACACAACTCAAGATACGTTAGTTATTTGCACATTCCTGAGCTATTTTCATTCAGCAGCTAGCATCTTTACCTATGTTGCAACTGAGGTGCTATAGAATTTAGTACTCAGAAAGCCTCAATATTAAGTTAAATGAGACTTTCAAATTAGGTACAAAACAGGAAGTGCTACCATCTGGGATGGCTCTTTGTTGCAATTTGTTTTCTGAAATTCAGAAAGAATAAACATTTCAGCAAATTATTTTCTCCCCTAAATTGGAACATAGAGTCAAAGACAGGGACAGTTGAACAAGTCAACAACAAAAAAATTCGTTTCGCTACAAATCAACACAATTTGGGTCTCTAATCTTAATGCCACATTAGGGGGAAATACTCATTGCTCAGATGTCACACAGAACATTGAAATAATAAAAGGGGACTTTAAACATAATCCCTGGAGGAGGATCCAAAATTCAAAGAAATCGATGATGGTTTTCTAAAGCAATTTTGCCAAGTTTCCATGAGCCTCCAACATTAGGGGAGTACGTAAATTATATAAAGCTATAAAGTCTGACACAGTAGAAGTGGTTTATTCTGAAAAAGGAAATGAATGCTTTGACCTTGACTATCAAAATACCACCATTGATTTTTCTATGCTTTCTTTTGGAGTTAGTTTACAATTGAGAGGCCAGTTCATTTTTTTTTTCTTTTATTGATATTTTTTCAGTTTAAGCCCATGAATACAAGTTTCCTAAATCTAAGGAAGGGTAGGCAGGTCACTGGAAAGGCCAGCAATCTTAGTTTGTGGCACCCTTCGAATCATGAGTAGGCCTACTTAGGATAATGCTCACTCTATTAGAAATACTACCTGGAAAATAGTGGGCACCAAAGTACAGGTTTTCTACAATTATAAAGAGGTTATATAAGCCTGGTTTTGTTTGTTTTTCATTTTAACATGCAGCATTTGTTTTCCAAAGAGGAACGGAGATCAGCCAACACCAGGCAGCCGTATCAGCCTGGTGTGAGGATTGAGAGTGTATCCTCCACAGATACTGCAGGGTTGGAATTCCTGTTCTACACCTTACCAGCTGGGTTACTTCAGGAAAGTTATTATATCCTTCTGTGCTCAGTCTTCTTGTTTATAAAATGGAATCATAATAGCATTACCTACATTGTAGGATTGTAATGAGGAACCAGTGAGTTAGAATTTATAAAAAACTCAGTAAAGCTTATGAAAGTCTTTATGTTACTCAATTGTAACTCAAGGGAGACTTTTAAATGTTTTTGCTCTGTGAGCTAGTGTCCTGAGTAGGAAAGGAAGGAATAAATTTTTCCACTCACCTTTAGTGGGGTGATTGACAGGGTCTCTGTTTACCTTGCCTCACTTTATTCCTACTTTGTGTCACAAAATGGAAGAATTAAACACTGTTGTCAATGAAGAAACTGACGTAAGTAAAATGGGTAAAAAGTCCCAATCCAACTCGCCTTAAAAATCAAAAAAGAATGCAGAAATTGCACCCTGGTTCTTGCGTTTCCAGGCCTGCCTGCCACATGTTCCGAAGGGGTCATTACAAATTGTCCCTGTTCTTAGGGCTCAGATCCTAAAAATTACCTTCCATTGCTTGGCAAATGGCAGAACATCAAAATCTGCACCTTCGGAGGGTCCCCGATGGTGCCAAAAGAAGCAAAATAAGACAATGCCATTCTAATGCTCCCGAGAATATAAAGCCTTGGCCTGGAAAAGAACACTTCAAACTCTTCAGAATGACACTTTGACTGTGCCCTACTCCTCACCATCGCTGCCTTGCTGTGTCTTTCCTTTGTCCCTGAGTACTGGGTTATCCCTTTGAGATCTGAAACTAATGTTCAGTACAGTTTCCGAGAGCAGCCCATCTGCTGAGAGGAAATTTAAATAAAACTTCTGAATGGCCTTCCTTACCACTAGATGGGGGTGATTTTAAGAACTAAGGTTTGTGAGCGGGAAGAGGAACAGTAGTCTGTGAATCTAACCTGGGAGTCCACCTAAGAGAGCTCTTCATGGCTTTCAGGCCAGTCCAGATGAGCTTGGTTCTCCCAGGGCAGTCTCCTAACTAGAGGATAATTCTAGAAAGTGAGAACAAAGACAGTGTCAACCCATTCATCACAACTGCAATAATGAAATAGCCGGAATGACAATGGCAGAAGAAAGCAGAGACGATAAAATGTTATCAGATGGGAAGGCAGTTTTAAGGAAAACTGCGCCATGATCATTTTTCCTCAAGACACACCACTGAGAATAATTAAGTCTTTAACCTCTGATAGCTTCCTGTGGCTAAGCCACAGAATCAAATTGAGAGACTCAGGTTCAGAAATGTGCTGTCTGCTCTGGCTGCAGAATCATATTATTATAAACATTTGACTCAATTACTGTAAGATATGAAGAATCATTGCTACAGTATCTTTATATAGAGCGTGAACCCAAATGATGCTTTCCCAATCTTTGTTTGCAAGTCTCCCCCACCCCTCCCCGCATTATCTCCAGCACACAGATGAAGGGAAACCTCAGGGGATACTGTATTCTGTTTGGTTTCGGACTTTTCCAAATGCGCTTTGTATTGCCATCGTCTGAAAGACACAGAATTCAGTGCTTGTATAACAGACAGAAGGACAATTACTTCTGAGAAAGCACTGTAATATTACTGATATGATAATACACTTTTTTTATCTTTAGGGTTAGTCAACAGGTTGGAACCACAATGTCTTCTCACACTTGCGTGCTTCTCTGCTCGTTATATCTGTCCATTGCGCCTTCTGAGACAGTACACGTTTAGCTTTCTGTTCATTCACAAAATTTAGCTCCAACAGTATTTGCACAGAATAAACCCCACCTGAGGGTTGAAGTCTCAGTGTAATCTTGTATTTTTCCATTCCCTGGCTAGTGGCAGGTGTAAAATATTTGACAAAGGCTGTGGGCTTTAAGAGGAAGTAGTAGCAGCTAAAATGTAGCCTCCAATCCCTCCTCCTCCCTGTTCTTCCTTAGAGTAACTTTATTCAGTATTGCCTTAAACCTCCACCTCTTCTTTATCAGGAAAATCCCCATGTCAAACATCACCTCCCTGGTGGTCTTTCCTCTCTCTCCCAGGGTAGAGAGAACTGCCCTGGCCTTCTCCTGCCCAAACAATCTCCTTTATACCAAACTTTTCTCATACTCATCACTTCCATGACAATGAACTCTCAGCAACACTGCCTCCCCCACTTGGCGTTTGAAATCCTAGCACCAAGCTCAGTGCCTGGCTCTCAGCAAATGTTCTCTGAATAAATGGACGAACCAATTAATCAGTCAAGAACTGCGACTACTTGGTCAGAGATCCTCAGGAACATGGGATGTTGACACCTGCTAGGAGTATGCTTCTCTCATTAGGTATGCATTTGAAACTGAAATCGCATATAGAGAACTCCCAGAGGAGCATGGTATTTTTTGATTGACCACAAGTATCCAGAATTGGTTGTATTAGCTTAATCTTCTTTGCATGCAGTTTACATAGCCTGTGGGGGTAAAATTTAATAGCCAATATCTTTTTAAATTTTATCTTCAAGCATTGTTCAGTTTAAGGAAATAATAATAATGACGACGATAATAACGAAACAACCAGTAAGGGGCAATACACTTAAATTTACCATAAAAAGTAGTAGTACAAGTAGAAGTTATTTTTGGTGATATCTTTGTTTGGGATTGGGAAATGGGTTCATGGGTGTTCATTATTCTATTAAAAATATCGAACTATGCATATCTTGAACCAAAAATTATGATAAATGATCAATAAAATTTTGTGCAGCTAGATTAAAAATAAACTAGAGAGAGCAAATCTTCCTACAATTTGTAATTCTTGATCTATTATTATAATTATCTATCTTTCTATACCCCTTCAACTTAAATAACAGTGTTCTATTTCACAATAATTAGATGTTTAAGGTTTAATAAAATCCTTTGTTAATACTGAAAATGGTAGGTAGACAGCTCTCAGTATCCATGAGTGAAGTGAACACATGATATAAGTCGTGATTATAAGCAATGTTTTAGGGGACTTTGTGGACTTGTGACCCATTTCAATCTATACAAACTATGTTAAAAGAAAAAAAGTGAAAACAACAGGCTTCTGCTATGTATCTAGGCACAAAACTTTAAAAATTTGAAAACCAATTCAATTCTATTTTCCCTTATTCACGAGCAATGTCCTTTAGTTGTCAGAAAAGCTAATCCTGGTTAAAGTTCAATTCAGAGGACAGAATTGAATTAACCAATGTTCCAACAACAATAACAATAATAAAAAGAATAATAACGGAGTCATGACTTTACCCTTAAATAGGTTTAACTGTTTTTTCATGATATTAGAACCCAAATTTGTTACCAGATCATTCAGCATGCAGCCAGTGGAGCAGAGCGTCCCATCTGGGCTGGATAAATAACCGTCGAAGAAGTAAATGCATTGACAGGACTGTCCACAGCATTCTACCACTCAGGAGTCAGTATGAAAATGACCATAAACACTTTGTTTTATGGCATGCTTAGTATTCACCTACAGGGAGGAACACTATTAACAGGATGAGATTAGGTTTTAAGCTAGAGGGAGCATTTTACCCTGTGAGGTTGCAATGCTGCCTAAGAAGAGTCAATTAGCTTCAGGTTGAGTGCTAACACTGAATGTGAGGATGTTTAATTAGGAAGAAATGGACATTTTTCTATATGTTATTAGAGAGACCTCCCAATTTAAATCTGGGCTATGTAAGACTATCGCTCCTACTGCCTTTACAACTGTTCTAAAGGTGGGTCCCCTGGTTTGTAACCTGTCTGTCATGCACGGGCCTTAGAGGGAAGT
Organism: Eonycteris spelaea; assembly: GCA_003508835.1. Lineage (NCBI taxonomy): Eukaryota > Metazoa > Chordata > Mammalia > Chiroptera > Pteropodidae > Eonycteris > Eonycteris spelaea. Next base: position 13,707,493 of record PUFA01000011.1, on the reverse strand, counting down.
GCAACATCACAGAATATGGTGCAAGGAAAGGACTTTATTGAGCAAAGTGGAGGCTTGCACAGCTAGACACAGCAAGAGTAGAGAAGGCCTGGTCATCTCCTGTCCCTGTGGAGAGGTAGCCAGGGCATGCAGCTAGACAAGCATGTGGTTTATCTACCGGTAAAGAAACCCAAGCCCTCTTTCTCTATACCTTTACAAAGGACATACAGCAAAAAGTATCTTTGTGATAGGAGTTATAGACTCTTGCTGCTAGGCAGACTGGGTTTAGATGTCAGCTGTTTATTGGAGATCTCTAGGAAAGCCAGCCACAGAGATCTTGAGGGCCATGAAAGACCAGAGGTCTCTCTGCTGGAGAGAAAAGCCACCCTTCGAAGCTGAGCTTGAGCACACCTCTCCTCCTGGCAGAGCGAAGCTCTCATATCAGCTGAATCATCGTCAAGGCAATGCAGAGGGGTCAGCTAAGGTGGTTTCCAGAAATCTGTTCCTTGTATCACAATATGACCCATGAAAGTTTACAAAACACTATGAAATAAAATCATGCTAACCTAAATTCTTTGCTTGCCTGTGCCTTAATCCGGCCTTATTAGAATGAATCTGTTACAGCTAATGTCAAATAAAGCATTCTGGATCTTCTTAAAGAAGAAGACGTCCCTTGCAAGTCATCTCTCTTTTCTCAGAAAGAAGTGTACATATTTCTACACACTTATAAATTATAAATCTTATGCTTCCTTTTATTTTGTAATCTATTACACTAGGACTAATGTGAGAAAGAAAAAAAAAAAAAAAGAACTACGGTGTAGGTCACATTTGTCATCAGAGCTCCTTGCCTGCTCACTGCTGTCTCCTTCCCCAGCTACAAGACCCCTGGGTTGCCCACCTGGGTCTGTGCTGCTAAGTGCCCAACCTGAGCCCCTTTTGCCAACAAGGCATACCTGCTTCCTGTCCCATTCTCTAACAATAAATGATGATTCGATATACAGATAAATTTACCCTATTAAATGTTTTTCGTTATCTAGTGTGCAGTGAAATGAATGATGAAAATTCTAAGCACGCAGAGAGAATATTTTTTTTTGGTAAGAGAAGGCTTCCAAGTTCCTTACTTTCTGTCTGTGGTCCTTTTCCACTTAGATTCAGCTTCGCTTGCCGCCAGCTAGAAGGCTGGATTGGAACAGCTGATGAGCCTCCAAGTAACATACTTGCAGTCCTTTGGTTAAGTTTGTACCGGCCTTTTCTCTGATCTGTATCTTTCGGCTCTTCCATTTTATATTTTAACATTACATTATTGTGTATTAGATTTTGCGTAAATAAATTTGTAATAAATGTATAATTTGGGTCTTGTTCCCTACTGTTTAGTTTGGGGTATAAGTGAATCTTGAAAATGGAGTCACAGTCTCAAGTTCTTGTTGATTAGCTGTTAATTACTTGGTTCGCTATTAATAACACCAGAACAGTGGGCTGAACTTGAAACCCAAAGATCTATTTGATCCCTGACCCTGCATTTGGTTATTTTCCCTAAATGTTCCTTTCCCCTCTGTTGTGTCTCCATACTGGGGAGATGTGAGGTATCATGAAATAAAGAAAAAAAGAAAAGAAATGCAAAATATATTCTTCAGGAAATCATCAAAGATTCTGCTATATTCTTGTCAATCCTTTGCTGTCAATCCTTTCCTTTTTAAGAGGAAAAAAGTATCATATTGAAATGATTTATTAACTGATTAAATACCAAGATAAGATATGACTCTTAAGTGTCATTAACAAACCAACTGCTAGCCAACTCTCCAAACCTCTTTTATGAGACCTTTTAGTATCCCTTAAACTAAATCTCCTAAGGTTTAAAACAGACTGCTTGAGCTCGAGTTCAAATAAATAAAATTCTCCCAAGATTTCCCCATCCCTCAAGGTGAGGGTCTGACAGCTGGATGTGGGCATGACACAGGAAGTGCAGTGTGTACTGCACAACGCATGCCGGGGAATGTCTACAGCCTTGGAGATCAAACAGGTACCTGTCTATGTTTCCTATGGTCTCCATGAGCTGAGAACTAGACCAACTCACACCATATTTCAACTGCAGCAAATCGTTAGCAAAAGGCGCAAATGGCAACAGTGCAATTGCAACAAGCAGGTGGCACTTTTTCGACACCAAAGGCGTTGTCCTGAAAACACAAGTAATGGGCTGGAATATAAACAACACGCTTTTCTCATAAGCAGTGAAGCCTTGCAGTTGTCAGCTGATCCGAGGCTTCTGACTCACACATGTCTTTACAGTGGACATTTGAGACCCTTCAATATATATATGAGTGAATAAATGAGCAAAGGAACAGCTAAATAAATGGCACCCCCTATTAACGTTTCAGAACCACTAGAGCACACAATTAGAAACTTCAGCATAAACTCCAGATTTTCTGCTTCTGTCAGAATGCTTCTTAGCTACTCTTATTTCATATTAATCAGCTTCCAGCTGGTTCAAGATTTGTCATCACAGAGTGAGATTCCATTTTTTATATCAAATTAGGAATTCAATTCCTTTATAATGCATATCTCTGAGAACTATGTTTCTTTTTCTACTCAAATATTGTGTTGCATCCAATTCTGATCACCACAGGACACAGGGGATCTAGTCTTACCTTTTTTTAAATCATCAAAATATCTAATTTTAAGTATGACTGTATGATGATTCGTCCTAAATAAACCACTTAGATTCCTGATGTACTACAGGACTTGATGACAAAATTGAATATTTCACATATACAAAAGTACTATAAGTATCATAAATAGCTTGCTGCTCCAGAATAAGCTAGGATGAGTGACCAAAGCCCACCTCCCTCATTACACTCCCACCATACCACCATCACCTGCCCATACACAATCCTTCTCCCCACATAGCTTGCCAGATGGACACAGGGCACTTCTGCTAAAACAAACTAAAAACTACTAGAAAATTAGAAAAGCTGATAAACATATAGTTCCTTCAGACACTTCAAATAATGAAAACTAAATATATTGCTCTAGGCTCAGATTCTGCCAGCATGTTGAGTATCTAATATGTATCACCATCTTTGGAGTTATATATTCTCATTAACATAATTTTTCCCTAAGCAGAAACCACTCGATTTCTATATTATGAATTGTATTTCCAGCTGGGTCAATGCCTCTGCAGTATGAATTATCTGGGAGCTATCACGGCTACAATTTTCCTAATTGACTTATACTGCTTTCCTCAGCTATAGCAAAAATCCAGCCATTTTCCCAGGTGCCCCGCTTTGTGGATGGTAAAAAAAAATATATTATAGTTATGCTAAAATAGATCAAAATTATGTAAGAGAAGTAGAAAAACACCCCTGTGTGTGTGTGTGTGTGTGTGCATGCATATGTGTCACCATACATATAGACCTCCTCTGGTTGTGGAGGAAGGGGACATTGAAACAGAGCAGGTCTCTTTTTCTTTCAGAAAGCCATATTTTTTTTTAAATCAGATTTTATCTAAATACAAATCACAAGAAAATCCAGACCTTTTTTCCCTTTTACTTTCTTGCATCTTCCTCCCTTGAATAATTTCTGGGTTCAACTCCTGATTCTGCCGCACAGTGGCTTTGTGACAGTTAGCAGGTTACTTAACTTCCCAGAGGCTGTCCTTGCGAATGGAGATATTAACATCATCTGATTCAGAGAGTTGCTATGGAGATGAAATAAGGGAGCTTCACTGTAAAGTTCTGGGCACTTTTATTCACTCGCATTACATCACTTTTCACTCTTGCCCTTTCTTCAAGAGTAGGATTACCTGCATCACTAGATCAACACCTCACCTTCAATGTACACATTTGCAAAATATTAGTTTTTCATCTCTCTGTCCTTCAGTAAGTGGATACCCCATGCACAAGTATGAAAATGTACACTTTTAATAACAATGGTACTGGCATCAAGAAAGCTGCATAATAGGCAACATGTTTTAAAATAAGGAATTATTTCCAAGTATTCATTTACCAACTTTCTATATGCCAAGTTCCCAAAGTAGTCAAGGACATCTAAGACACTGCAGGCTCCATGTTTCCCCTAATGGGTCACTAATTGTTTTCAAATAAATGCCCCTAGTGTGCAAACTCTCTATGTAGAATGAAAGTAGATAAAGGAGTGGTCAACTTAACCCACCATTCTCGTGTCTACAATGTCATACGCGGAAGATTCCAAGAAAGATCTAGTTGGGATTAAATATGTTTAATATAAAATATTTAACATCTGAATTATGAGTATCAATTGACAAACCACACGATCCTGTCACTCCTCCCCATAACTTTTACTTTTCCTAAAATGATTATATCCTCAATACAAAGACTCATACATGAATAAGCATTACACACACGCACTCTACTTTTTTGATTTAAAGTAATTTCTATGTGAAAGGTTCTTTAATTTTTTGTCTTCCTTCTTTATCTGCAACCTTTTTTAGGACTTTAAAATGAAATGTTTTAACAGCACCACCTAGTGGTAATGAACCGTTTCAAATTTCACCCATCCACCATTATTTACTTGTCTTCCCCCACCTTTCTTGCTTCTATTTGTGAGCTGTTTTTTCATCTGCATTCATTAATCATTGTTTAGCATTAGTGTTACTGAAAAAGATAAGGACTGCATCAAAACGAAGGAGGCCATTTTTAAGAACTAACAAAAAAAGCAAGAGTAGGACCTGTACTCTTAAGAATATGCCACTCATTAGGGGAAAGAAGTGTAACTAAAAATGAATAAAAGATTTATTAGGAAGAATAAAAGGAGGAGAGATAGGAATTCCAAAGTGAGTTTGAAAGGGAAAGCTAACATAATTTAAAGCATTTGGGCTAGAGTTTTCACTTTATAACACCACATTTTCTACTCTATTGCCAGTCTGAGAGCCAGGCAGCTTAGAACAGTGAGTGACTGCTTCCCAGCCACGAACAATGGAATATTAAAGCCATTGATATTCTTCTCACAGCAGCAAGAACCATAGCCAGGTGCTAAATAAATTGGTTGTTTATGAAGAAATAATCGAATATTCCTTTCTTCTTTCTTCTTTCTGCTCTCTCCCATAACTACCAGCATCCCTTTCTCCAGGGCCCAGAGTGCTACTTGAGGAAAATAATAATAGCATATGATTTATTCCCCTAAATCACTTCAACTCCAAGGATTTAGACATTCATTAGGAGCTTATGCTCACTATCAGGTAATGCATGGCCTTTTTGAGGATTAGATCATTAAATCCATTGACAACTTCATACACACTTTGAAATCCTTAACTCTTTCAACATTGAAACAGACCATGATGTGAATTCACATAATGAAAAGTGAAAGAGATATGAAGAGAAATTCTCAAGAATGATGACCAGGGAACATCTATCTACTCGTGAGTCAAACCAACAGCACCCAGGCTGCTGAAGAATCTTACCTAAGCAGCAAAGCCCAAGGGAAAGATGATCTGATTTCAAGGTCAAGCTCAGATATACATACATATTTGCACACACAGGCACACACATGTGACTAGCTCAGTAAAAGCTGGGATACTTTGAGTGGCCCTGCAGAATAAACCCTCATGTCGTGCATTCTATTAAGCATAGGGTTTAATCCAAGCTCCTTATGATGACCTTTTATGAAAAGACTTGTCTTCTTAGGCTTCATACCTAGGACCTAGGACCAGAGATGGGAACATGGGGTAGGAGACTCAAAAGTCAAACTGTCAAGTTTTGTGAAGGATGAAAGTTGGTTAACAGGAACAAATGGGCAGCATCAGCCAATGACAAATGAGGGTGAAATGGGGGGGGGGGGCAATTAATCACCTGACTGTGAGAAGGAAGGGATGACTCGGCAGCCAAAGAAATCTCTGAGTGGGCCATGGAAATAACAGAAACCCAATGTATTATCCAGTGAGTTTAGGGCCCTGGAGGCCTGCCAAAATCAGACAGCTGACATTTCCAGGTCTGAGTGACTCCCAACCAGGCTGAAGACTGTGACCAAGGAGTGAATTCTTTTCCTTCCTGGTGACCCTGCATTACTTTCCAGTAAGTTCTCCCATGGTACAATTGTTCCTTTATCTTCGCAGGAAGGAATTTGTGATTCCTTCTGGAAATTGAAGTGCTGTGGGTGCCAAGCTCACTCTCTTGGCTGCTGGCTCTGAGTCTGACCATATACAGACCTGAAAATAAGCCCAATCATGTGTGGGCCATGATGCAACAGCCCGGCTCAGCACCACATCGGGCAGCAGCTTTAACTCTCTAGGACCCAGTAACCTTTTGGTGATCACCAAGCAGAAATTGCCATGATTCCAATGGTATAAAATAGGAGTCAGCAAACCATAGCCCACCTGTGTTTAGAAATAAAGCTTAATTGAAACAGAGCTACATTTGTTTATTTAAGTATCCTTTATGGCTACTTGGGAGAATTGAGTAACTGCAACAGCAACCATCGCCTCAAAGCCTAAATTATTTACTATCTCACCCTTTATAGAAAAACAAATCGACAATGTCTCGTTTAAAAGGATCATCAAGAGAAGGCAGTGCAGTAGACCAGAAGGACCATGAGAAAGGGGCACCAAAGGCTTTGGTTCTAGTCTTGGCTTTGTTAGAAACCATCTGGGTCTCTAGCTCTGAGTGACCTTGAATGTATCTTCTAACTACAAAGGATACCAAAATTCTGTAATTTGAGCATGTGGTAATGCACAGGGTTTCAGATGCCAATTTTACCACCCAATACTTTTCATTTTCAAAAAATGTCATTTGCTATTTGTAATCCAAGGATTGTAATATTTAAAATCATTGGATTGGAAATCATAATTTATTCTTAAAAAAAGAAACACACACATGCACACACACATACTCACAACAGAGCAAGCCATCTAGCCTTCTGGTATAAATGTAGAGTTTCACATCCAAGCTCCTTGCACTGACCTTCTGTAGAAAAGACATATGTCTTCTAGGGCCTCGCCACTTGCTCAAAGAAAACTGCTGTGTCTAGGGCCTCACCATCTGTAAAACTGTGATCAAAACATCACTATTTAGTTACCACCTAGGACACAGCTGTAGAATTATAGAGAAATATTTTCAGAAAAGTGAGCAATTGTCTGAGCCTGTCTTCTAACTGAATAATGCCTAATTCCCAAAAGATTTCATACTTTACAGCACGTTTATATATAACACAGTGGATGCTCTCCTATTTGTTTGTATCCTATACCATCTTTATTTAATGGCTGCTTTATGAGACTTGTGAATAGTTTCCAAACATCTCTCAACAAAAAATAAAACACAGTAAAGCTGGTTTTAAATCAGGGCTTGTGCCTTAGTCTGGGTTCTCTCCAAAACAAGAATCTGAGACAAGATCATTTACTTTGGGGAGTGATTCCAAGGAACAGGAAAAGAGAGGCAGGCAGGTTGAAACAGGGAAGGAGGGAATGCCAACCCAAGGAGATTTTACTGAGCTAGTCACTGGTATGGGCAATCGCAGCTCTATGCCCCTGGGATACTTTGAGTGGCCCTGCAGAATAAACCCTCAACTCTTTATGAGAAATAAAGTGGGGAGAGTATTTATTCACCAGCTCCCATCACTGACCCATTGGGAGCTGGGTCACTTTCCAGGTCTGTTAGTTCACTTTCACTTTCAGTGTGTCCATGGGGCAGAATAGTTGACCTGGCTTCTACAACCAACAGCCTCAGAGAGGCTCCAGGTCAAAAAAGCAAGAGTTGTGTGGTACAGCTGAGGCAGGGAGCTGACAGATCACAACTGCACATAGTTGTCACATAATGGCTGGAATCAAAAGATAGGCTGAAAGAATATAAGGAAGGGCACAAAAAGTAACCCAACCATGCATAATGCTTATATTTAACAACTTCATCCTCCCAACACACCATCAATCAGGTTCATGTGATCACATTAGTCTTTAACCAACATCAGAATACCTGCCTTATGCAAGACACCTGGGATAAGAAATGAAGACATTTTGCTTGCGGTCAAGGAGAATTCCAATTTAAAGGACACAACTCTGTAAACAAACCATTTTAATTCAGTCAGATCTACATTACCTGTTAATATGTATTGGGTGGGGAGCAGTGATTGAAGGTCAATATAAAAGATGTCTTCAGAAAGAGAGTAACACCTGAGAGGTTTCAAAGGACCAATATGGGTTTTTCAAGAAGTAAAGCAGGATGAGAGAATTAATCACTTATGCAGAGTCATGGAAATTGGAGAAGTCAAAATGTGTGCAGAAAAACATAAGGACTTTAGAAAGGTTGAAATAAAGATAATGTATGGGGAAATGTCACCATGAAGAGTTAAGAGAGCCCAGACCACAAAACCTTGGATTTCATCCTAAGCACCTTGAACACTATTCTATTGACAAAAGAGGACATGGAAAGATAGTAAAAAAGGAAGAGGCTATTCAATTTGCTTTTAAGAATGATAACTCCGATAACATTATGGAAGGGAGTTTATATCATTTCAAAAGAATTTCAGAGGTAAATTAAACTTGTGTATCTTGATGATCCCAAGATTACAATAATTCAGTTCTGTCAAACACTTCAATCTATAGAATATACAATATTGTGTTTTTCTGTAAATGTACAGAACATTATGGCTAAATATAACACAAGACTAAATGAAAACCATTTCAAGGCTTTATCAAAGCAAAGACTTTTGTAAGAGTGTAGGTATGTTATTTATTATATAGTGTTCACAGCACTTTACAATGCAGGCCTAGAAATAATTTAAACCACTGGTCATGTTCCTGGCCCTTTACTTCTACAAAACGGTATGATAATTCAGGAAGACTAATGCCAGGACTCAGTCCAGAAATAAGAAATGTAGGTTTGTCTTATTTCGTTGAGAAGAAAATCAGTCATTTAGTCTTTTTTAAGACTATGAACAATGGGCATCTAATAAACAAAGCTTGACTTTCTCAACTAAAGTTTGGCAAAACAGAGTAATCTTATGTCTCCTTACCTGAATTTATGTGCCAAGGACAGAAGACATGGTCATATCAATGGAGGAAGAAGGCAAAGATGTGAAACTGAACATGAAGGGACAGACGCAGAGACAAGAGAAAGACTTAAAGGAGCAAAGAACTTGCTGTGCTTCATTTCCACATCACATCAGATGAGCAAGTACCCTATTTATTTACCCCTTTGCTAGATTGCCCGCAATAACTGATGTTGATGTTGGCTGGCTAGAAACATGACCCATTTCTACAGAGGCAATCCAGAGACTCTCAGCTTATGTTCACGTTCTCCCACTTCTTGTAGCCAAGGCCACCCTCTGTTTTAGAGCCATGGACGACTTTGACAGTATGGTGAGAACTGGGGACACTTTTCCTATTTCTATTTTCTCAACAGTAATGTATTTACATACATAAAGTAAAATTAGATTGAAATACCATTACCAAATAATTACAGAACGAGTTTTATGATATACTGTATGTATTTCTTTATCTATGTATTTCTGTATGTATTTAGTATGCACAACATAAAGATATAATGGTGACTCTGATAATTAGCATAATTTTGATGACAGGATAAGCGTGAATGATATTTTAAAGTATCTGCAACACTGTGAGGTAATATGAAAGTATCAGTAATTCCTACTGGTGACAAACTCATAGGTGCTGCTGACACTGCTGTGTTTTACTGTATACTAATAACTGATGCATATGCTAAAGTTCAGTTAGAGGCTGGCAAAACTAAAGATACAATTCACAACTTCCCAGTTACGTCTGCGAGCCACACTTTTGAAGGCACTTCCATTTTCTGGAAAAAAGCAACTCCCGTTTCAAAGAATTCCTCAGATCGCCATACAATAGAAGTTGTAATTTTTAAATCCATTGATTGAAAACATACTTAATAACTAAACACTACCATAAATGTAGAGTTATTTAGAAATACTTAAATTTTATAAATCACAACCCCATCTGCATGTATTACAGCTAATCATACATGCAAGACCTTGCATTTATGCAGATGACAGAGAATGCACTAAGCATGTAAGAATTTGGACAAAAAGTTATTTTTAACATAACTAACATCTGGTTTTAATAGCAGTATAATCTCAAGTATAAACATTGACTTTGGTTTCTTTGCGTGACCTTGAACAAATTGACTCGGTTTTCTCATCTGTAAAATGGGTATTAAAATTTTACTGACTTCATTAGTTTGTTATGAAAACTGAAATGAGCTAAAGAAGCATCTTTCTAAACAATGGATTATAAACCTTTAAGCAGGACGTAAAATCCATTAACATGTCACAAAACAGCATTCTTTTTAAATGAAAGAGAATAAAACGGAAAATAGCAAAGTGTTTCACACATAGTAAAAGTGTTATTTTTGGAAACTTTTATTCCAAATATATATGTATAACACCACTTTTTGTCATGAAAAAAATTAATACTGAAATAAAACATATGAAATATATAGCAGAAGGCATAGCACACAGCAAGTGATTGTTAGTAATTATAGTAAATCATTGGTGTCCCAAGGTCCAGAGTCAGGAACCACTCCTCTAAAGATGCTACTTAGAGACCTGGCCAGCTAGGAATGTATGGAACCAGAATTTCAGCATACTATAATCCGGCAGAGGGACCAGAACAACTCTTACCATGGAGAGAGGAGAAAATAAAAATATGACTCTAGAAAAATATGATAGAGTTTTATTTAGCTTAAGAGCTTGAATACCCTCTCCATTAATTACTGGCCTTGCAATCTCATACAAGTTATTCAATTACTCTGGACCTCAGCTCCCTAAAAATGAAAATAGTAATAGTAGCTACCGCACAGAGTTGTCATGAGAATTTAATCAATTAAATGTGAAAAGTGCTTACTATGCCTGGCATGTAGCAAGTGCTCAATAAATGTTAGCCCTTGTTGTTGTTGGTGTTATTATTATTACTATAACGAGAGTAGACAAAAATCTACAGTGATCATTTTTCTACTTCCCCTTCAATTTCAAATGATTTTTATCTTTTATTGTAATTCTTGCAGCAAACAAAAGACTTTTTGAAACCAAATAAAGGGTTGCAAACAATTTCCCTTTAGAAAGTCCTATGTATATTACCACCTACATTCTTCTTTCCTCTGAAATCTGGGTTCTTTCACCAGAGTTATTTTTTATTTTTCTGTCTTTTGTGACTGGCTGAGCGTGTGTGTATATAAGTGCTCGCATCCTAACCACATGCTGAAATTTCATCAGGAGACAAGAGAAAGACTTAAAGGATCCAAAGGTACTAAATCCAACTTTCGTGATTTATGATTTCTTGCTTCCACATGGAAAATACCATCAGGAGTTGATGTGACCCATGCAAAGGGTGATGGAGTTTTTCTAATGTTCACAGACATATTTGCCCCTGGATTGAATTTGGGATTTAATACATCAGAGCTCCATCCCCTGACAGTGTCTGGTAAACCGCCTGACTGAAAATAGACTTTCTGGATGACCGCTGAGTTTCTAAATCACATTAGTCTTTTGTCAAGTCACGCAGCAGGTAAACAGTCGAATAATTTAGAACCTGCACATCAGGGAAAAGCACACACTCCAGAGAGGAATTAGCTTCTCCAAGGCTGTGTTTCTTTTTTACCCTCCCCTGCCCTAGAAGTGTCTCTTAAAATTGTGAGGCATGCACCTCTCTTCGAGTCTCAGTCCCTCTGCCAGATCCCTATACTCTGTGTCTCCTTTAAGCCTCCAGAGGCAAACATCTCTGATCCACAGTAAATAAACTGCCTATGGGGCTGGACATAATCTCATGAGAATAAATATCAGCAACCAAAAGCAGAGCCAAAAGAAACACACCATAACAGAAAGGATTTGTCCCGACTTTTTAATATGAAAATTTTCTAAAATGAAAGTTGATAGACTAGTACAACCAGTATCTACGTACTCACCATTTAGATGCAATGAGTGTTCATATTTTGGTATCATCTATGTATGTATGTATGTATTCATGTGATCGTATGTGTGTATGTGTGTGTGTCTGTGTTAAGTGTTCACTGAACTACTTGAAAATACATTGCTGATATCAGGACACTGCACACCGAAACATTTCAGCAAGGGTCTTTTCGAATGGAAACATTCTCTTACGCAACCTTAATAGAATGATCACACTTAAGCAAATTAAGAATAATTCCATAATATCATATAATTCCATAATATCATATAATATTAGTCCACATTCCAATCTGCCTCCTTATCTGAAGAATTAAAGCATTATGTTTGCTTGTTAATAGCTCTTTAGACCCTTTTATTATAGAGCAGTACTCTTACTTCTTATTTCAATGATGTTGGCTTTTGCATGTGTCCAGGCCAGCTATCTATAGAATATCACACATTGAGCCCCAGTGAGTTGTGCGTGGAAGGGGCAGGAGAGGGAAAAGGTGCACAGTAGGGACCAGAAATTGGACTCTCCATCTCACTCAGAGTGGAGGGCAAAGGCTCCCAGCTCTACACACTCCTGTCCTCACCCCACTCGTCCATCCTCACACAATCCACAGCAGCCTCACTGGCCTTCTTGTTGCTCTGTCATCCTAAGGACACACCAGCTCAGCATCTCAGCCCTGACTCTTCCCGCTTCTCAGAATGCTTTTTTCCCACGTGTCCAAATGGGTGACCCACAACTCCTGCAGGTCTTTGCTCTGTGAACCTTCCTCAAACATCTTATTTCAAATTGCAAACCATACACCCAACCTGATCCTTTCTTTATAGCATGTTTTGACATCTAGCTTTCTGTGCAGTTCATTTCTTTTGATGATTGCTTATCTCACCACCTGGAATATATGCTCATCTAGGACAGGGTTTGTGTGTGACATGCTCACTACTGCATCTCCAGCTCTTTCATATGAGTGCTGAGCTCTATTCAATCAATACCTATTTATTAAGACTTGCTGTGCTCCAGACACTGGCAAAACAGCAGGCCACCAGAGGCACCCATCAGAGCTGACACGGCCTGGCTGTCCGGTCCCTGCTGCCCTGGGCTAATGGTGAAGCCACTGCCCAGCACTGAGAATGGCTCTCAGAAGCCAGCTGAGGCCCTGGGGCTGCCCAGAGCCACTCCCAAGCTGTAGCATTTGCTTGGAGCTAAGGCTGCCCACGCATTTCACTCCTACTGTCCCATTGTCCCCACAAATGCCCGTGCAGGTCTCTGACAGTTCACTTGGGCCAGACAACTCCTCAGTGTGTCCCAATCAGAATATCCACTGCAAACTTTCCATCCACCTCCCCCACAGGATCACTTTACCCCCTCCAGTCACTCACCTTCTCACCAGTCCTCCTGAAGACACTACACTGATCTTTTAAAAAAGTAAACATAGCAAAACCATTACCTCAGCTCAAAATATTTCACCTGCCTCCATCCCCACATAGGAGAAAACATAATCACCCAGGATGACCTATGCACAGATCCTTCTTGATCTGACTACCACATCCCCCACTCCATCTTAAGCCACTCCCCTCCCCTTATGTCTGAACACACTAAATTACTTTTAGTACTTTCTGGAATACCGGTGCTCCTCATGCCTTGCACTTACTTTTCCTTCACCTCAGCATGAACCTCTGCTCCTACTCCATCACATCCAGCTTGTGGCCCTGGGAAACCTGTACTCTACCTTCGAATTTCAATTCAAACGCTGACTTTTCTGGGGCCTTTTCTGCCTCAATAGGTGAAGTTGAGCACTTCCTTCTACTATATTCACACAGAGCTTTTTGTCTAAAATGAAAATCACTTTAACAATGACACCTCCCCATTATTTGTTTCTCTCTCTGAAGGAGCTTGGGACTTTGCATCTTCTTATCCACAGGGTCTTTGGCAAAATACAAGGTGTTTAATAAATTTGGACTACTTGGTCTAAGTAGCTATTTTGCCCTGGGCAGAGCTATTTGTTGAGGGCCTTTAAGGGTCAGAGTTAATGAGCCTGATCTTCCCCATTCTGATTTTATGGCTCAGGCCTAGAGCTAATGGTAAATGTTCTCATTTTGGTTTGCTGAAACATTATGTAAACCAGGCATCAGGCAGCTGTTTGACTGGTGACAAACAATTCTGCATTCCAGAGCATGCTGACCCCGTGGCCACTTTGTTTTGTTTGCTTTTCAATAACAAAGAGACTCTCATTTAAAGCTCTGAAAGTTAAACCACATTCTGTGTTCTAGCTTGCCCTCCCTCATACAAATGTGAGTGTGGTACATGTGCACATGTATATGAGAGAGACAGAGAGAGAGAGAGAGAGAGAGAGAGAGAGAGAGAGAGAGAGAAAGAGAGATAGAGAGATAGAGAGATAGAGGGATAGAGAGAAAGAGAAAAAGAGAGGAAGGGAGGCAGGCCATGGAATTAGACTGGCTACTATGTTTCGAGTTAACTTTCATGTCCCAACCCAAAAGGAGGACTCTATAACACACAAGGGATTAAACGCTAGGTCCAAAGGGCCGTGGTAGGCTGCTACTGCCCTTGCAGCCCACCTACTTCCAAAGTATTAATGAGCACAGACCACATCTTACTAATTCTGGCCTCTAGTTTATTTCCCTCTTAGAATCATTATCCTCTTCACTCACCTGCGTCGGACAATTAGATGTGCCTGACATTCTCATCATGGTCAATACTCAATAAATGGCAGCATCAGAATTTCTGTAAGGAGTTTAGGCTAATTTTTACAAAGAATCTTCTATATTGTGACTACGCTTCTGACATTTCTACCTGTGACATGTTGCATGGCTGGAATATCTTTTAATGCATTATTTGTAAATTTTCAACCAATAACAGAACATGCATTTACGGTTCTGTGTAGTAAGGGTGTACAAAAGGACTCACAAACAAAGAGCTCACAGACTTCAAGCTGAAGGTGAGTAACCATTTCTCACAGGGTCCTGAGACTCCCTCCCCTTGCTGTTAGCATTGTTTTAGTTTGTATGGTTTGAAACAAAGCCATTGAACCTCCTCCAAGTTCTAGATTTGGTCAGATCTCAGGAGACAGCCTGTCTGGTTGTTCAAAAACAAATATCTGCCTGAATATTCACCACGACTGGAGTCCTGACGGATCACTGATGCTTTGTGACCCCACCAGGTGTCCTCATCCATGGCGGAGGGGAGAGGCGATGACATAAGTGCTGGAATCTCCACATCTGAGGTTTCAGAAGCCTGAATGAGAAGTCCCGAGAGAGACAGCGGGTGAGGCCACAGAGCCAGCTCCCCTCTTACGCAGTCACTCTCCCCTGCCAGCCATTGCATCCTCTCCATTTTCCGCCTTATTTACCCATGGACTCTCCCCTCATGGCATCAAAGCACTTTTGACTGTCTGCCGCTAATTAACATATAATGTCTGACTCTGAAAAAATAAGAGAGAACTAGAAGAGAGATCTCCACTCACAAGGAATTTACAATACAGAGGGGGATCGTTTTATGAACATTCTAGATGTCTAACCAATGTACCGTATACTTGAAACTAATATAAATAAATAAATTTATTTTAAAAATTAAAACTTAAAGATTAAAGAAGATAACATTCAAAATGGAATAAATATGTGGAAATTTTGTGCTGTACACACATATGAGGGGCCTTATGATCAATAAGTTTTTCTATAAATGAGTGAGATCATCTTTAGATTGACATTTAAGACTTGTCCATGAAGGGGGCAGATGTGGGGTGGAATTTGAGTCAGTGCTTTCAATTATCCACTTTTAAAACATTTCAAAATATTTTGGAATTGAATTACTTTAAATATCTTTAATTTAATTAAAGTCTGACTTTTTAATTTAGTGAAAAATTCCTCATCAAATTTGCCATTTTTAAACATATTTAAATGTATAAGAATATGTATATTTTATTAACCTCTCTCCATGATAGATAGATAGATAGATAGATAGATAGATAGATAGATTTTTTCTTTTCTACCAGGAAAATCAGAGCAAATTCTAACGCTAATGTTAATCTCCAAATGCTAATATAACAGGTATTGGTAATTAATATTATAAATAACTTAATAAAGAGGCAGGTAGGTGTGGTAGGAAGAGCGGCATTGGAAAAAGTGGGCACGAATTTTAACCTGCTACTTTCTCATTATGTGTACCTGGAAAAAAATAACAATCCTTTTTTCTTTTTTCTTTTTTTTTTTTTTTTTAACTGGGGAAAGGATTAATTTACATAAAGTTTATAGCACAGTTTTACATATGTTATTTAAGTTGTCTGGTATACTTTTGGGAATTAAGTATAAATTATTAAAAATCATGATAACTTAACTCTGCTTTTAAAGTTAATAAGTGTTTATTAGTTAATTATAGTATATTTAAGAATAAAATCATGTTCTCAGGCATTATCTATAGACTTGTGATACCAGATAACACTTGTAATGGGGCAGTTTAATCAAAGTCAGGTAAGGTTTATTTAGTAATAGCTTTTCAGAGAAACTGTGTTTAATGAAGGTTTTAATTAGGAGGGATATGTTCTCACAGAGGAAACAGAGAGAACATTCCATTTGAGGAGCACATGAGTGAGACTGGAAGGACAGGAAAAGGCCATTGACGAGAAATAAAATCCATCGATGCAAAAAGAAACTCTCTAGTCCCTGTGAGGAGATGGCATGCTACAGTAGAGTGCTCATAGGCATGGCAATCAGCTGCTTCCAAATTCATGGTCAGCCTCTGGTAGTCGTGTGACCCCGGTAAGGACATATGACCTTTACGAAACTCCAATTCCTACCTGTCATGGAAGGTTAGAGTTGATCTATGAAAAGTGCATGATACAATACCCTGTCCACAGGGCCATCTACTAAATAGCTTATAATTTCCTCTTGGTTACCATTAGCTATTGTAATCCTCTAACACCAGTGTGAAGTAGGTTCTTAACATAACAAACAAAAACTAGCCGACTAGTCAGCCAAATGAGGACAGATACTGATGAGCTAGAAAACAAACAACAGACAATAATAAACAAGCGAAAACATCTTTTTTGGAGCTTTAGCAAGATCAACCAAGAAAAAAAATAGAAAGGATAATATAATATGGAATATTATGGAAACATGTTTTGATGTGCCCACTAGGAATACGATTTTAGGGGACTGGTAGCTAAATATCAGGAAGCAGGAATTCACCAGCTATACCTTATCACCTTCAGGAAGTAAAGCCATGTTCCAATGCAGAGTTGCCCAGGCAGAATGAGACAGAAAAATGGTTGGGCTACCAAACTAACATTGCAGACATCCACTCAAGAAATGTTTTATGTACTGATGGAATAGTACAATCAATATGCTGATTTGGGAAGTGTGACTCTGGCTGTTGGAAGGGCATATCCAGGGAGAGTCAATGAGGTTTTCCTTCTCCCATTGTTTTCTCATCATGGCCACAACAGTGATCAATAATAGGACACTGTTTTGAGGCTGACTGCTTCAAAAAGACGGGGAAGATAAGTAAAACCACAACGACTGGGACCCACAATATTCTCTAAGAACTTCCATGCAAAAGTTTCAGTGCCTGCAGGAGCCAGAGTGGGATTACTTAAGACAAGGCTCATCCCACTTGTGGGTCCTCGATGCCAGATCCAGGAGAGCAGCCACATCCCACAACACACAGGAAAACAAAGAAGTAAAAAAAAAAAAAGTAACCTCCAGAATCATTTAAAGCAGTAGTACCATGTCTTAAATCTACAAAATAAGAATAAATATATCATTATCTTGATTATATAAAGTGTGTTCCCTAAACAGCTCTACCGTATTTAAACTCACAATGTATATTCTAGCTATAAGAAGCTTTAAACATGTAATTGACAAAAATTTCCTTCTTGGAATTTAGAAGAGTTTTATTATGAGGTTATGCTACAAATGGTCTAGCTCTCCTAACATAAACCAAACAAATACAAACTCTAACCCGATAAGTTTGTGCTACTTGCCTTCTTATTCTCATCCCTTTGTTAAATTAATTAAACAGGAAGCCATTAGACTGAGGTGGCTCTAATGCCTTGGCAGGCCTACAGAAGCAAACCAAAACCTAAGCCTATAAATGCCTCAAGGTTAAGAAATCGAAACCAGCCGAAGACAACCAATTACGAACAGCCAACTAGGCTTTTCCAAATAAAGCAAACGCTAAGCTATAGCTAATCAAATAATTCCTTTGCTTGCCTCTGAGTCTTCTCTATAAAAATTGTCCTCTAACTTCCTCTGGCCTGTCTCTGCTCAATTAGAATCCATGTTTGCTCAAATAAACTCTTAAACATTTTAATATGTCTCAGTTTATCTTTTAGCACATTCAAACTTGGTCCTAAGTAGCATCCTAGCTTATTGTCATGTTCACAGACATTCAAAAGAAGAAAGTGTTTTGGAGACCATCTAGCCCATCCCATCCCACCCCTAATCTCGCCCCATCACTGACTGTTTCCAATAAAGGAACTAAGACTCAAGGAGGTTGAGAGATGGCAGTAATGATAACAATGTTTATCCCTTCGTGAATGTGGACCAAATAATTGTAAGAAGACTTAACTATATTCAAGTAGGTTGCCACTCCACAGCACATATTAGCAACCAATGCTGCTCAGTTATGACTGATAGAAAAACTACGATGAAAGTCAAAGTGATGTGTCATGTTCAGTCACATGAGAAATCTATTCTTTTGAAAGTTGCCACAAATTAACTACAATTTGGATGTTTGTACCAGTCCAAAGACAATTTGGAAACAGGAGGTGTTTTTAGTCACATGAAGCATATCGTGACAGCCCTTCAAGCAATTCACACATCATAGAGAAGCATTTTTAAATTATCATTTTATAGGACTACATTTTAAAAAGCTACTTTAAAAATATTTCACTAAAATGAATCTTTCACTAAAAGTCATGAGAAATCATCTGATTAGAGCTTTCTATACTTCCTTGTCTTCCCCTCACCTTCCAAACCACCATCACTTCTCACTGGATTCTGGACTCACTTCCCTGCCATGAGCCCATAGGAGCCATCATTTCAATGCTTGCACTGCTGGCCTCTTTAAGAAATTATTCTGATCTCCCCCTTGGTCTTTCTTCCACTAATCTGCATGTCTCTTTCTGAGGTGTAGTGGTTCTTTTTTTTTTTTTTTTTTGCTTGAATAGACCTACTTTCACCTTCTATATAATAATAATAGCAAACTCATTCCAAATCACAGCCTAAACCCTACCCAGTCCACATGGAGAAGTAGGCCATCCAAGCACCTACTACAGGTACCAATTTTCAGGAAGATGTACTAAACCAACACGAGAATAAATCTACAACATGTGGTCAGTGAACTCTGCTTTGCATATGAAACTCTTTACATAGCTGGCCAAACATTAGCCCACTCTTGCCTCCCACAAATCTCTGTATTTCAAAGCACTCTGTATGGCACTGCCTTTTCCCTGTGGTACACTCCAGCAAGTTGGATGGCCCACAGACTGAGTCACAGATCATGAGATCAGCTCACAGAACAGCCAAGGTCATCACTGAGGGACCAATGAAATGCAGAAGTGCAGAATGCAGGGTATGGCATTATTTACCAGTAAATAAAGTGATTCTCATTATCATCTCAACTTGAAGCACTCCTCTAAGTTCAGAAAAGAAAATCTCAAAAAAAGAGAAAGCAAGAACTAAAAAAAAAAAATAAAATACACTTGGCTATCATGGAAGTCAGAAAAAGAGACTTTTAAATAAATTTTCAACAAAACTACCTTTTCATGTAGTATTTCTGAATATTTAGTAACTAGGCATACCAATTACTACAGAAATATGTGAGACAAAAGATGATTTTAACTAAGTCTGAATGTTAAGCTATAATTAATTGGTGTGTGTAATAAACTCTATTTTTTCAATATCAACATGAGTATGCAATTTTTAAATGAGAAATCAGCTTCTTTCAGCTTCTCCTTGCCATCAAAAATGACTAGTGGACAAATATTTTTAAAATATACACTTGAAGGCTGCCACATTATTGCCATGCTCCCAGAATCCTACCCACACGTGCCAATTCCACCTTGACCTCGGCCCTCTTTCACCAACATACCCATGCATACCATAAATCCCAGCTTTTCTCGCATTCCCTCCTCTCCATGGCAAAGTTGCCCCCATCCCCAACTTGCCATTTCTTTCTGTTGCTTCTTCTGTCTCCTGTTTCAAAAGCAGAGAGGTCCCCTTCCTTTCTGAACTTGTTTTGTCCTCAGTTCCAGATATAATTTTGGTGTGATCAATAGTTTCCTCCTTTACCTCTTCACTCTCCTATTCTTCCTCTTGGACAACACCAAACGGAGCTTAAGTCTCCATTACGTGAACATACCCATTCTCTCCTCACTAGCACCCTGATTTACCATCTTCTTTCACTTCCACACACCATCTCCGAATTTTTGAAGGAGTAGTCTCCGCGAAAGAGTAAATGGCCCATATTTCCTTACCGCCTCTACATGCCTTAACCAACGATGCAAACAGACAGACAGCCAAAAGGAGGAGGAGGCTGGGTGCAGCTGAGGCAACCCCCACCTCCCACACTTCTCCAACCACACCCCCCATGCTGGGGCTCCAGCGGACACCCAGCCCCACCCAGAGTAATGAGGGCCCTGGGTAGCCAGATCAATCGCTTAGGTTGGGAATTTGGGATTCTTACGTGAAATCCAAGGATTTTTAAATGTTCGTAATTAATCTGACTTTCTAAATTCTGAGGATTAAATAAATAGCTCTTCTGGTTGGATTCAGCATATGGCCTTCAGTATGCAAACTATACTTTAAACCTTTGTTTTCCTTGACCAAGCAATTGCCAAAAACAGTTTTCTTAAAAGTCATCAGCAACTTCTTAGCTGCCAAAATGATGGCTTTTCTCAACTCATTTTTCTCAGCCTTCTGTTTGTGTAGGACATGTTTTTTGTTGTTATTGTTTTTTTTCTTTTTTTAATAAAGTCCCGTGTTAAACCGCCATAACTAAAATTCTGGGACTCCACCCTCTCTGCATTATTCTGCCTTATTTCCTCTTTCTTAAGCTTATCTTAACTTGATCATTCTTTTTCCTCTTTCAAAAATATCTAATTGCAAAATCATCTAATATCTGGGCTTCAATTATTCCCACTATGAAACTTGCTTTCCCCAAAATCTGTCTCAAACTTCTATGAATTACGGAAAAGAACCATCCAAAAAAGACCTGACTCATCCTCTTCCTTAGCACTGTGACACCAAACTCACTTATTCCATTTTTTCCCTCTTAGCCAACAAGCCTCAAAACACCAATGTTTCCCTCTCTCCCAGCACCTAATCTGTCATCACTTCTCTTCTGTGCCCTTTGAAAATCTGTTATGAATGTCTCCACCTCTTTCTTTCTTTCTCCTTGACTCTCATTAGCTCTCAGCTGCAAGATAAATCACAGAGACTGCAGATCCATCCCTCAGGCTTGGTCCTGCATTTCTTCACCTCCATTCTGCTGCCAGAGCCATCTTCCTGAAGAGCTCAAGTCCTGGCCCTCTTATGCTCAGAACTGTTAACTGGCTCCCACTGCTTAGACAGAATGGATCTCAAGACCCTTTGCCAGCTGATCCTCCCTGACCTTTTCAGCCTGTTCATCTTTCACTCCCTTTCAAATACGCTGCATTTCAACTAACTTAACTTACCTGTTCCCTAAACACACCTCCTTTTCTTTGCTTAAGCCAGTCTCTTGAATGAAATATTTTCTCTTCCCTCTAACAAAATCCTAAATGGCAAGCAAAGCCCTTTTTTAATGTCCCAACTGCTTCCTGACTAATGCCATCCTTCTTTTTTCTGCAACCCCATAATTCTCTATTCCTCTGGTGGGACTTACACAGAGGAGCCTCCATAGGAGTTCATGGTGCAATCATCATTTCTGTAAGACAGTGGATTCTTTGGAGTGCCAGGCTTTTCTTGGACTCTTCGCAACCCTAGCACAGTGACTTTCATCTATATATCTGAGGACCATTTGACTGGGCTAGTCTCCTGCCAGCCTGTAATAATAATGATAAACATGTCAGGTTTTCACCAGCAAGGGTTAAGTCTAGTAGGATGAGAAAGTGAGGCCTGCTTGTCTTTCAAGTTTAGATAATCTTGTGATTAGAATGACATGTACATTGTGGGCAAGTTATAGGCGCAATTTCACATTCCTCAATTTAGCTTGACACTGGTTTATGTCAAGTGAACTTTAACTGCTCCTTCCAGTTCCCCTTTCAATTTGAGATTCGAGCTATTGCTTAGTCACCAGTTCTCCTTGAAGATCCCCTTCCCTCCTGCACCCTGATACTCTATGCACTTTATTACCTTGGACTTGTACATTCAGCCCAGAACATCCAATCCACAAAGTTGCCTTGGACTATAAAGTCTTCCTTTTGTTCTCCTTAAAAATAAGTGTATTGAAATTGAAACAGGAATATATCCCACATGTTAAAAATAATTTTAAAAGAACAAAAGTGTACTGAATGAAAAAGTCTCCCTCCCACACCACAGTTCTCTCATTCTCTCAAAATATAAGCACTATACCATTTTTGGGTACCCTTCAAAATGTTTTTACTCCTTTACAAATATATATAAAATATAATTTATTTTTATTGGAACAGAAAAACCACAATGTACATTCTCGTGCTACTTGGTTTTTGTTCTTGATAGTAGTCAGTAACTTATAAATCTAAATTAATACATGGCAAAACCCTTAGAACGGTGTTGTCTGGCCCACGTTTAATGCTAAATAAATGACTCTTCACGTGGAGTACATCAGAGGACATCACAGCATTCAAGAGCTTGTACCAATTAGACCCCAAGAGCACACAGGAAAGTTCTGTGGTTCCACTGGACAAGAGCTCAGAGGTGTTTTTCTGATTCATGTTCCCAGAGATTGATTCTCCGCAGACTTGGCTGTCACTTCATACTCTTACATGGCACTTGAAGGAAAAGCTGCCACCATCAGAGCTCATGTCTCCCTAAATGAAGTCACACCTACTTCCCTCTGATCCTGCCAAGTCTAAACAATATATGGAAGAGTAAATACTTCATAAAGGGTTTGGCTGCAGAAAACTGGAAAAAACTTTCAGAAAACTGAAAAAAAAAAAAAACCCGCCTTCTTGCACTTTAATTTGATTACGTGATAACAAAAGATAAATTCTCCCAACTTTAAGGAGCTCTGTTGAATCAGCACCCCAAACAGTTTTGCCTAAGCTGGCTCATCTCTGCGCTAGGTCGTGGATAATGTGGAGTCCCTTGCATTTGGCTCCTGTCCCAAACCTCTCTGAGTCCTCTAGTTAGAGCAGAACTCACAAGAGGTGTAAATTAAGAAGGTGATCAGGGTGAGGGAAAGGCTGTGCGTCTCAGGGGCTTCGTGGGATGACCAGCGAAGTCTCTGTTCCCCCTCACAAATAAGCAGTTTTCAGTTGGGATGACTGCATCCTTCGGAAGGCTCTGAAGAACACCCCCCCTGTTTTGCTATTTTCGGTTCCTTAATCAGGAGGCCTGCAGCACTTCCTGTTGTCTGTTTGCATACCTGCTGAGCCTTTCACTTTTCCCTGCTGACAGCCATCTTACCCAGAATGTGCCTCCTCAGACAGACAACCATATGGAGGGGTGGAGGTGTGGGGTGATCAGGATCGGGGAAGGGTCAGAGCTTTTTGGATGTTGAGTTTGGGGGAGGTCTGTGGAATTTGGGACCGTTTGTGATCGCATTTGAGAAGGAAGCTGGTGACTTACATAAACATTGACTGTTTCTGAACAAATTAGTTGAGAGTCAAAAAATTTGAATTCATTCTCCCAGAGACTTTTCTTTCCAAGTATACATGGGTTTATGGGCTCGCTGACACAGATGCACACACACAGGGTCCACCAGGCAACTGAAAATTGGGAGAAACAGTGGCATTCCTGAGTCTTATCACAAGAAGAAACATGAGATGCTTGACCCCTTCCTGTTACTTGCTGAGAGGCTTATGTGGGGTGAGGGACTGGGTCAAAACAGGGCCTGTCACGGACAACTGTTCTTGCCACTGGCTCTCCAAAATATTTCCCAAAGCCCTAGAGCACCCGATACACGCACCCGCATAACTACACATACATGGAAGATGAGCTTTCTTTCATAACAGCTGCAGCTTCTTAACAGAATGGTCTTTTCACTGAGCCTGTCATACAGACTAGCCCAAAGCCCCTGTCAATATTCAAAATCCAGGAGGAAGTTGAGTAAACAGAGCACAGTTACCTAAAGTGGCACTTGGCCAGGCCACCTGGCTAACAGAGATCCAGGAGCTACTGAATGACCTCAACTGTTCTGGACCAGAATGAGGAGAAGTTTTGTGAACAAAATAATAATCAGGCAAACCTCTAGAGTCCTGGGCGTGAACACAAGGCTGGGGTCAAACGGGCACCCCACAGAGTGTATCAAGGCTCAGACCAACCTGGAAAGGAAAGCCAAGGATGAACTGTGGCTGTGTGTCACACATGGAATGTGGGCTGCAGGATGAGCATTGTACAGAAGGAGAATTGACCAAGTCCCCCTGCACAGATGTGAGCGAGGAGTGGGGCTTAAGTTTAGGGATCAGACACTCTCCAGGGAAGAATGGATGACAGCTCTGTGCAGCTGTCTGAAAAGTTCAGGTCTGTTGAACCGTTCCAGTGACTTTAGAGAATTAAGATGTTTGGGGTAGCAGTTCCAGACAAAACTCTGAATTTAGTCTAGCTTCCAGTTGTTCAGGTCAAAAACCTGGCCATCATTCTTGATATTACTTTCTCTCTCTGTCTCTGTCTCTGTCTCTATCTCTGCTCTCTCTCTCTTCTCTCTCTCTCTCTCTCTCTCTCTCTCTCCCCTCTCTCTCTCTCTCTCTCTCTCTCTCTCACACACACACACACACACACACACACACACACACACACTATATTGATCAGGAAATCCTATGAAATCTTATTGGCCCTACTTTCACAATATAGCCAAATTCGGTTCATTTCTAACCACCTCTGTTGCTATTTATCACCCTGGTCCAAGCCACTTTCATCTCTTACCTTGATTACTGAAATAACATTCCCAGGGCTCTTGTTTTCACCCTTACTCCCCTACAGTACGCACAGCAACCAGAGGGATACTCATAAAATGAAAGTCAGTATTGTCCCTTCTCTGCTGGAAACCCTCCAAAGGTTCCACAGCTTACGCAGAGGGAAAGCAAAAGTCCTTCTACTGATTTCAAAATCCTAAACTCTGGCCCCATGGCTACTTGGCCCTAATCTCCTCTTAGCCTCACTCACTCATTTAAGCCTCCTCATCCAACTTGAACTGCCCAGGACCACTCCTGCCTCAGGGACCTCCTCAAATGCAGTTCCTTTGGCCCGGGGAGCTCTTTCCCCAGATGTATTCATGACTCATGCCCTCACCTCCTTTCTTCAAACAGCTTCTCAGAAAGTTCTACCCCATCTAAAATTACAAGGATATACCAATCCCCTTTTAACTGCTCTGTTCTTTTTCGTATCATTTATCACTTTCTAATGTTACATATAAACACATATATGTAGAATGCATTTATTATATATTTATTAAACTTTCTGTCTTTTCCCTCACTAAAATGCCAAAGTTCCATGAGAGCAAAGGGTTTTACATAATTTGTTAATTGGTGGATTCTTTGAGCCTCCTAGCATGTCTGATATATAGATGGGTAGCAATACGAAGAGTTTAAATGAGTGAATACAATAATTTTGGGTCAAAAGCTATTAAATATTTCCTTCCCCAGATTAGAATTCTTCCATAGCAGGAAATGTACCATCTATTCATTCATACATGAGGTAAGTATTTTTTGGGCACCTACTCTATACCAAGCACTATGCTGTGATCTAAAATAATATGGTGAACAAAACATATATGATCCTGCCTTTACGGAGCTCACAATGTAATGACTAGAGACAGACACTCAACAATTAACCACACAAATAAGAAAGTAATTACAACTGACATGAGTGTACTATTAAAATAGTCCAGTAAAGACATTATGTTTTAGGTTAGGTTGATAGCAGAGCTAGTGAAAAGAGCTAAGATTCAAGATTATTTAGAAGATAGAAAATAAAGGAATTATCAATGGATTCAATGGGGTTGGAAGGATTTTAAGGCAAAGATGAGTCCCAAATTTCTGGTTTAAGAAACTGGATAGATTAAAGTTGTATGATTTAGTGGAGTAGGCTGAATAATGGTCCCCCAAAGCTATTTATGTCCTAATACTTGTAACCTGTTACTGCTACCTTATCTGGAAAACGAGTATTTGCAGGTGTGATTAATTTAAGGATCCAGAGATTATTTTGGATGGATTATCTAGGTGGGCCCTAAACGCAATCATATGTATCCTTACAAGAGAGAACCAGAGGGAGATTAAAAGACACACACACACACACACACACACACACACACCACACACACACACACACACGAAAGGTGAAGATGGAACAGAGAGATTGAAGATAGGAGGCACATGGGGCGCACAGACATGTGATTAAACATCCTTCTGGCTGTGCCTGTGAGGGTGTTTCTGGATGAAATTTACATTTGAATGGGTAGGCTGAGAAAAGCAGATTACTTTCCCCACATGGGTTGGGTTTATCCAATCAGTTAAAGATCTGAACAAAAAAAAAAGGCCGAATAAGAGGGAACTTCTATCAGAAGAAAAAGAAAAAGAAGAAAAAAAAAAGAAAGAAAGAAAAAAGAAAAGAGGGAACTTCTCCTGCCTGACTGCTTCAAGGATCTCTATCTTCTGCCCTCAGACGGGAATTTATACCGTTGGCCTTTCTGAGTCTCTAACTTGCCACCTATAGGTCTTATGGCTTCTCACCCTCCATAGTTGCATAAGCCAGTTCTTAAAACTATAAACACACACATGCACACACCCACACACACTCATGCACACAATAGTGGTTTTGTTTCTCTGGAAAACCCTCACTAATACATCAGAGAATGCTGACAGCCACTGAAAATGGGAATAGTCAAGGAACAGATTCACCCCTGAAGCCTCTGCAGGAAGTGTGGTCTTGCTGACACGCTGATTTCAGCTCAGTGGAACTGATTTTAGATTTCTGGCCTCCAGGATGATGAAAGTATAAAATGCGTGCTGTTTTAAGCCAATCTTTTTTTTTTTTTTTTTGTAATTTGTTATAGAAGCCACAGGAAACTAACACAATAAGAACCCATTATAAGAGGAGTATCTAAGTGTAGGGGGCATCAAGATTCAGTTTGGAACATAAAATCTGTGATGCCTGTCACACAGTTAATAAAGAGGCGGCAATTTAGATGTACAGATATGGGACTGGTAAAATGGTGTGAGCAGGTGTAACCTGAGGTCCCAGGGACGGGAAAGCATAAAAAGTGGAGCAAAAGAGAAAGATGGCTGAGCACACATCCTGAGGAACTCTCAGCATTGAGGGGTCTATAGAAAGGTAGCCTGAGAAAGGAATAAGAGAGAGACCATGAGGTCTTGGAGGCCAAGGGAGGTGAGTGCTTTTGAATGATAGAGTGATCAGCTCTGGAGCAGAGCTGAGTCTGGAATAGATTTGAGAGTGAATGGTTGATCCAGAAGCAGAGACAGCCTGTGTGGGCAACTTATTCTTGATGTTTGTTTAAGTTAGAAAGTATGTAAAGAGAGCAGATAATTACAGGGGATATTGAATCCAAGGAGGCTTATTCATTCTTATTTTCAGATAGGAGAATCTAGATCATTGCACATGACTTAGAAAATGACCTAATGGAGTGGATACTATTGGAAATGCAGGTGAGGGAGGGGTTACCTGGTGAAGCCCGAGAAGGCTAAAAGGGGAAAATTTTTAAATCTCTATGCCCAGCCTGCTCCTGAGACCAATGACATCAGGTTTTCTGAGTTGGAGCGCAGACATCAGTCATTGTTAAAGCTTCCCAGGTGATTCCAGTGAGTGGTCCAGGGGTTTCAGAGCAAATCTGGAAGGCATGGTCCAAGGTGGGGGTCAGGTGCAGGCACAGACAGGTTTGGAAGTTTGCTGAGTGTAAGTTAGGGGGTTCCCAGCTTCAAGTTTGGATTTCCAAAATTCAAGACAAGGTCATGTGCTCAGCATGTGTTGAGCACATAATGGAATAAGGGGGAGACTGAGAGCTGAAGAAAAGGAAGAAAAGATGACATGGTTCATACTGAGAGTGGAAAAGGAAAGATGCCCCAGCTTGGGGGATGTGGTAAGGATGCTGGAAAGGGCTGTGAGTTTATAGCTCACCACCATCCATTCATCCAAATGACATTTGTCAGATAAGCAGCAAACTAGGCTGTGGGGGTAAAACATAAGGAAGACATTGTCCTCCCAGGTTCCACAATTCAACGGAGTAGGGAGTCATATAAGTGAACAGAGGATTCAGGAACTGTACTAGAATCAAGCACAAGGGATAGCAGGGACTCTCACTCTTGTGGAAACAGAACTCTCCTCCCATCACAGTACTTGGCATGTAGGATGCTCTTGAGACATGTTCATTAGACTCCAAACACCTTACTGTTGTGGGGAAATCAGAGATGACAACTCAGCTCTTATTCTGCAGGCATAGCTAAAGCAACCCTAAAACAGTACTGACATAGCAGCAGCATAGTGCCACATGGGGTCACTGAGCAGGGGAAAGTCTCATCGCTCTTGGGAAGGATAGCAATGCTGCAGTCAACAGAGAATTTTCTACAAAGTAATCTCTATGTGACATTCATAAAGTGGTCACTAGGTGGCAGGGCTAACATTTGCAAAATAACTGCCAGTAGCCGGATATGTAGAAAATAATCTGATACCACTAGTGCCAAAACCCCAAACTTCCTGGCTTCCTTGCAGTTTCCTGTGTCATCGTGACCAGCATGGAGAAGAATAGTAAATAAATGATAATTTTAGGTCACTGTTTAATGTGAACCACTAGCCCTTGGTTATTTAGTTTCATTCATCTCTAGCCTCTAGAACAACACTCTAAAAAGGGAGCCACTGGTCACACTTGAAGTGTGGCTTGTGCAACTGAGAACCTAAACATCTAATTTAATTTATTTAATTCATTTAAATATAAAAACTGTACTATATTTAATTACTGAAAAAAATTCAGAGTGCTTGGAACAAATTGGGTATATTGATCTACTTGAAAAACTAGTTGAAAAACTGTGATTTTATGAAATCTAAATACAGATCAAATACTTGCAATGAAAATGTAGTGTCACACTGAGATGTACAAGTGTAAAATACACAGTATGAAAGATAGAAGGTAAATATCTCATTAATATTTTACATTGATTATATTGATTTTTGCATTGCTTGAAGTTATAATATTTGGGGCTAAATAAAATATATTATTAAAATTAATTTCACCTGCTTTTTATATTTTTAATATGGGTATCTTAGTCTGCTCAGGCTGCTGTAACAGAATACCATCAACTGGGTGGTTTAGACAACAAATATTTCTCATAGTTCTGGAAGCCAGGAAGTCTAAAATCAAGGTGCTGGCAGACTAGGTGCTTGGCGAGGGCCTTCTTCCTGGTTTGGAGATGGCCACCTTCTTACTGCATCCTCACTTGATGGAGAGAGAGACCATTTCTCTTGTGTCTCTTCTTATCAAAGTGCAAAATGCATCACAAGGGCTCTACCCTCATGACCTAATTACTTCTCAAAGTTCCATATATAAATTCTATCAAATTGGGGATTTGGGCTTCAACATATGAATTTTGAAGAGACACAATCAGTCCATAGCAGTGGGCTACAAGAAAATCTGGTATTACATACATAGCTCCCATCACGTTTCTATTGGACAATTTGGTCAGAAGGATGTATAGAGTTGGCCTAGGCAATAGGACGTTTGTCTAATGAGACTACAGAAGAATGGGTGACTGCAGGACAAGAAAGAGAATAGGGAATGAGGCCGAGCTGGAGGTCATGGAGCGGTGGGCTGGCATTCTCCCAACCTTGCCTGTTCTTGACCCTGAGGCGCTGACCGTTCTGATGGCCCTTTCCCTTCTTCAGGTTTTCCTGTTACCTTCTGTCTATTTTACCTATGTACCAGACTCCCTAGGTTCAAATCATATTTCATCCACATAGCCAAATGAACTTGAGCAATTTATTTAGCTTCCTTGTGTTTCCCTTACCCAGAAATGACTACTCAGAGTGTAGTCAGAAAGATAAATGATTAAATATCTGTAAAGTACTTAGAACAGTACCTGGCCATAGTAAGCATTGTGTGCTAGGTATTATTATTATTATTTTCTCAAGGAAAAAAGTTAACTTTTTTTTTCAACTTTTTATGAAGATGGTAAATAGTTGGCATTCTAAGTTGTAATTAAAATCAAATAAAGACTTCCAATCTCAATTTTGCAAACGACAGTATAAAGAAAAATTTAACAACTTAAAAAAAAAAAAAAGGCACATTTACTCCAGAACTCTGACCCTGGGTCAGGCTATTTTCCTGGTAGAATTACGGATTGGAAATGGGCCACTCCAGCTTCCCATTCCATACTGCTACCTACTCCATCCCGAAAAACAGAGCCTGAAGCCAAGCCCAGCATGTGTCATGCCAACCTGTCACTGGCTTGTGGTGGTAGTTCAGCCATTCCCTACAGTAGCACAGCATTTTGACCTCGTAGCTGATCTTTCCAGACACTATAAAACTGCACCGCTCCACCCAAGCTGGTGGCAGGGAACTGGGGGACATTTTTCAGAAAACCACAACCTAAGACACTATTAAAACTGACTCAGAGTCTGGTTCTGAGGCGACTGACTCACAAGAAGCAAACATTTTTTGTTGTTGTTGTCATTTGTTTCTTATTGGCTCCAGAATATTAATGCACACATGTTTCAAAGCTACAAGTCAGCTTCACTTTACACAGCAGATTATAGGTGTAGTTCAATTTTGAAAAATAGGGTCATCAAAATGTGCAGTAGATTTGGTTACAGTTTAAAGGAATTCTACAATGCAGTTCAGTCATAAATAAACTTAGCCTTTAAAAAAATAAATCATCGTATTTTATTAGTTCTACAAATTTAAATTTTTATGGCATACTTGCTTAAAACAAATTAAACTATATTTAGAAAGTGAAAAGGGAGTCTTAGAATTTCCTCTTTTTATTTCTTCTTTTTTGTTTCTTAATACTATAATGTAACAGGAACGAATTATGTTCCAAAGAGGAAGACTATGCTAGAATTGAAGCTACAATCTTACAATTTTCCCACATTTGGCCACAGTTGATTGAGTCTCCATGTAAAGACTTTTGCTCTTACCTTAATATGTATTTATGGCTGGTCTTATCACAATATATATTTATTCAGAAATACAAAATGGATTTTCTCTCCCTTGTTGAAGATCTCAAGATATGCCAGTTCTTGGCTTCCTGGTTTTTTTTTTTTTTTTCTCCCTATAGGTTTTGCATATTTGTATCTCATTTGGGGAAATAAAAAGGCCAAAAGCTAGATTAATTTACCTTGGAGGCAAACTGCCTACTGTGTTAGTTAATGTTAGGGTTCTAGGGGTGTGTTGCATCCTGACTTACCTGCAACCAGGCACATCCCATTGGCTAGGCTTAACTGACCCCTAAGGGGAGAAAACAAATAGGTGTTGCCTAGGCCTTCCAGAGACCAAGAAACACGATGAAAAAAAATGTTCACACAAGTAAGGGACAAATGGAGTGGTAAGATGGTGAAAAGCCATAGCTAAATGTGAGGTTCAACGATAAAAAGGAATACAAAAAGTCTGAGGGGAAGCGGGAGTTAGAGACACAACTGAAGCAAGAATGGAATGCTAACAAAACAGACTTTGCAAGAAAAAGATTTTTAAAAAGGAAATGAAATAGAAGTGAAATGGGGGACAGGCAAGAAAATAAACGCAACCTATGAGAAAGGCAAAGGAAAAGAATAATAAAGAGGTCTTTTCCTGAGATAGAGGCAAGAATAATTGTAAAGTTTTGACCGATTCTCCTTCTTTCTCTGCCTAAACTGATATATTCCTACTATTGGGTTGGTTTTGTTTTAAGTCAGAAACAATAGCAACTCAGTAAATGCAACATTTTTTATAATTTCAAAGTAAAGAAAACTCACATTTAAATTGCCTCGGGTCTGCAAACCTTACCCCATACCCAAAAACCGTAATGACGTTTCATCTATGCAGGAGCTAAGAGAGAAATATTTGGCACAGGCTTTATTCATGCCATTGGTGGGAACTGAGATTTCAGGAACCTACTTGGGGTAAATAGTGCCTCTCTCTGGGGAGTAAAAGGAGAGAGAGTTTGGCTCCAACCCTGTCAAATTCAGTGGTTTAGGGAATTTATTGGAGGGCTCAAGCTCTGCTTTAAAATAGACAGAAGCTGGTGTGTGAGATTCAAGCCATCTCTAGAAATGTGTACAGAAAATATAGGCAAGTTTTTCCACAATAAAAGCCCTCTTTGTGGAATCTTAATCTTTTAATTCTAGTCCCTCACCTCTTCCCCAAGCCCCTTGATCCTCCACCCAGGGCACCTAAGCTCAGGCCCGTTGCTCAAGAGCTCATGTGACTGGGGAGAGCCTCCCTCACAGGAGGAAGGAGGAGCAGTAAGAATAGATTGGCCATGCAAACCTGGTGAGCCACCTAAACTTATTTCTTTGTATGTGCAAATATTTTCTCAGCCCTACTTAACAATCAACAGTCATGATGTGCCCTAATTACAACAATGAATTGGGCCTGGGGCAGCTACCTCCTGCTCCATCATTAAAGAAAACTATTTACAGTGGCCCTTGCAATCAATTCATCTCCTTAGCACTGGGAAGTCACCATGGCTCACAGTAGTCACTATTGTGAGCAGGGAAGCCCTCGGTGGCCAACAGAATTAGGCATTCACTCAGCAGCCCGAACAGTAGCTCAGAGCTATAGATTCTGCACAATTTAAAAAACGCATCTGTGCAAAGCAAGGAGTGGCCCACAGGCCTGGGACCAAGTCAGCATGTCCTTGGCATTTACTAAGTCCAGATGTCTTTATCTTCTGGGCAGGAAGTCAGAGTCTGTCCAGATGGCATCTTGATTGCTTTCAGTCCAGCTGATTAAATTCTAAGGCTGACATCTCTTCCAAATACCCTCTCCATCCAATGAAAATATGGTTGCCAAATAAATGCCAGGGAGAATCCCTGCAGAGGACGGCAAACTGGGAAACTGAGTACCTGAGACATCCGTGCCATGCATGTTTCCTGCCCCGTGGCTGGGATTCTGAGATTCTTTCCGCTACAAGCAAAGGAGTTTCTGGAGAGGCAATGTGCTGAGGGGCAAGATTGTGAGTCTGGTGGTGGGGTCAGTCAGATTCCATGAGGAGTCCTGCATACTCTCCTTTCTGCCTTGTGACCTTTGCATATCCCTGAGCCAGTCTGGCCTCAGCTTATTCACCTTTACATTTGGAATAAGACTAGGACCTACTTCAACAAGTTGTTCTGAAGATTTTATGAGATAATGCATGCCAAATGCTTGCAAGAGTGCCTGGCCCTGGTAAGGGTTCCTTGCATACATTTTCTTAAGTCATCTATTTATTTTTGTCTCTAGCTTTACTTTGCCTTTTGAGGAGCTGCTCCTTAAAAACACGAACCCAAATAAGGGCAAGGAACTAGCCTGGTCACTAGCATATGCTTTATACTGGAAATAGTAAGTTATTCTTCACAGTTTTTTATGGGTTACTCTTCTTTCATGAGCACGCTCGAGTGCTCAGGAAAGACAGTATTTCGCTTTAATAGAAGCTGAGACTATGAGACTAACGACTTGTCCAAGGTTACAGAGGCTGCTGTGTCTGAAGATGGACACAGTAAAAGCTGTTGAAGGCCTGTCTGCTGCTAAGCCCACTTATGCCAGGAGGACGGTGCTCCATGTGGAGAAGAGGACCAACAAGCTCTCCGCAAACCACCGCCATCCCGCCCCCCACACACGCTTCCCGTCCTCCCAATGGGATGTCCTGAGGTTCGCCAGAACGAAGAAAGGACGCCATATCACCATTTACAGAAGTCACCCCCTACCCTTCTGCTAGTTCAAAAAATCGTTTTCTCCCACGCTTCCCTTTAAAGGGTTTGGGAATTTAATCCAATACAAAGCTCACAGTAAACAGCCTGACAGGAGACAGGATGTGAAAAATGTTCTAGAAGGCCTAGAAGTAAATGGCTTGATAATATTATGAATAATCTCAGCTCTTGGGAATGTTAGACAAATGTTTTTCTTTAACATTTTTTAAGTTAAAAAAAAAGGCGGGGTCAGATTAGATTATTTTAAAGCTTTCTTTTTAGCTTTAAATGCCTGATGTTAATGTACTACTCTTAGGACAATTTTATTTCAGCGTTGAGAGTATCAGAATCCCAATTCCCAGTCCCGTGGCCTAGTCCTCATAGCCCCTCGACTGTTAGTATCACATGCATTCAAAGCTTGAGTGAAAAACACTAAAGAAGATGTTAACATTCTGACTTTATAAAATGCACTGTTTGAAAGAGAAGTTAGTGACTGGTGCTGACCTTATGTTTGCTGTAAGTTAACATTTTAAAAATATTCTAACATGTTACATTTATTTCTACAACCATATATGTATGTACAAGCAGGGGACCACAGATAATAGCGAAACCTAGATTTAGGGAGATGTCCCAGCATCAGGCAGTTTTTAAATTGTTATAATACAGGCCCCAGGGAGTGGGTATTTTCAATACTAGTCATGTGGGAAAGAGATGAATCCTGGGGCAGAAAATGCAGACTATCCCCAGACTGGGCAAAGAACTCCCTCTCCCTGTGAATACAGAAGTCAAGAAACCTTGGGTTCTGAGATGTGAAAAGGCCTGGAATGGTTTGTTTCTTTTTCTTTTTCTTTTTCTTTCTTTCTTTCTTTCTTTTTTTTTTTGATGGAGGAGAGCTGGTTATGTCACATGACGATACTGCGCCTGCTTAGTTGGTGATGGTGACAGTGCCATCAAAACAGAGCAGAGAAATAGCCTGTTCTGGAGAAGCAGGATCAAGGGCAACACTGTGAAAGCCATCAATAAAATGGAGCTTGAACTCAAGCAAGACATGAGAAAGCTATGTCTCCTCTCCAGATGACAAGAGGCTTGAGGGCTCTGTTCTGATGCACCCATGAGGCAGAACAACAGGAACCCCACAGAGAGAGGTCAGGATGACATTGAGATGGCTTTACTTCCGGCCTTTATGCCTCTGAACCTTGTGTTGTAATAATTTGGAAAATTATTTGGAGTAAACTTGACCATTTAATGCATTAGAATCATCAAGTTTAAGTAGAATTTTAGATGCAAATAGATTTATCTGAGGGCAGAGGGGAAAGCAGTCATGACCCAAAAAGCAGAACAAAAACTAAGTGTACAGAAGGGAAAAATGTAAAAAGGACAGTTTAACACCATCTGGTGCCCATAAGCTAAAATGATAATGGAACATCTAGTTCTTCGCTAACATTGGATCAAAAAAGCATATTTTGTTTTGTACACCCTAGAAAGAAAGTAAATAACCCTTGGGTTGTAGCAAAGAAAGGGTTTGAAGAGCTAAACAAGGTTTCTTAGGACCTCACATCACTCTCCAGACTATAATCACCTAGAAATAAAGGGTAGTGAGTGCACAGGCCTCCCAGACATGAAAATGGACAATTATTTGGAGCCAACTATGGGTGGCAGCCAACCCAAGGTATGAACTACATGGAAAACTGGTGAAATAAAAGAACAACTACCAAAAAAAAAAAAAAGTGGTTTGGGATATGTGTATAAATATAAGGGTACTTAAACTTTACGACATGCCTTGGGTCCACAAATCTGTTGTTTCTCTGCTAAGGGGTTTACTGGTCACAATTTAAAAATGAGTTTCTGATGCCTTATCTAATCTTGTCCTTTCCATCTCCACATCTCTGCAAGAACTTCTTAGAATGGGCAACTGCAATTCCATCCCTGAAGGGCACTGCAAATGAATTAGGATTGCAGCAGTCACGATGTCCTTTACCCAGCCAAACCTTGCTCTCTTTTATGTTTGCCAAGAAGGTTTAAGACCAACTGGTGTAGAAAAGAAAGATAAATTGTCAACAAAAACAAAGTAAATTCATTCTATTGGCTCAAGCCAATGACTTAAATAAGTAAAATGGGAATCATTGTTTTGAAATAAGAGTAATGGGATTTTAGATGAAAAAGTATTTTATAGATAACCTAGTTCAACTCCATCATTTTACAGATGAGGAAATTAAGACAGAAAAACTTTCTCAAGCACACACAACTAGTTAACCGCAAAACTAGAACCAGGATTCATCAGTGCTTGTCTTGGGAGATTTGGAAAATATTGAGATAAACAAACCGTTAGAGACTAGAATGCATGAACTGAGGCACAATTGGTTGAGCTAGGGATTTTTAACCTAGAAAGAGGATGATTCAGACACATGACTATTTTCAAATACATGAAAGACTGGCAAGTAGAAAAAGGGCTTGAACTTGTTCTGTTGCTGAAGGTAACGAGGACGATTATGGGGAAGATGGAGGAACAACTTCAGTGGTTCAGAATAAGATAAAACCATCTAAACAGTCAAAATCTGCCAAAATAATTTGTTGAGAGAATAGTAAGCTTTCTGTCACCTGAGACCTTTTACAAAAGCCTGGTATGTTTTTGTCCATTAAAAAGCGTAGAGTAAGGGCTGTGGAGGAGAGGATTCAAGCATGAAAATCTTAGGGTGGGGTGACCTGTAAGAGTATGTGATTCTTGACAACCTGGGATCCAATAAGGGTTTCATTTTTGCCTCCAAACTCTAAAACCTATCTTCTCATCTGTTTGCAATAGTTTAAATTTTAATCTATTTCCTATTTCAGGGTGTTACACCCTGAATATTTGATTTGAATGCTGTGGCATAAGGTCACTCATATTCATTTATTTTCTTTTACTCTTACACGCTTGCAGTGAATCTTTTGAATTCATTATGCAAACACATGCAAATAATATGCAAATAATGTGGCCTCGGAAAATGACAAAACCTTAACTGAGTCATCACACCTTTTCTTAAGAAGAAAAGTAATATGCCTTTTCAATGTTTTGAGGGGCAAGAGACAATTTTCTGAGAATGATATTTACATGACATTGGAATTGGTTACTTAGAGGAGTCTTTGCCTCATATTCCTCATATTTATGTAGGACTTTAAGGTTTAAAAAGCATTTTTACATAAATGATCCCATTTGATCCTTGTAATTACTGTAATGTCAGCAAGAACAGGAATTGAAATCCCTGTTCTATTATTCAGATGGGAAATAGACTCCAAGAGGTGGAATGACTTGCCCGAGTTTGCTAGCTGATGAGCGATGGGTCTGGACCTCCTTCCAGTCCAGACTCTCCTTGTTTTACCATAATGCATGCCTTCTTTGAAGCAAGGAGATCTGACATAGTCTGGGTTTGCACAGACTGTGTTTCGCCAGAGCATCTTCAGATGTGCTTTCATTGATGAAGATGGCATTTTACGTGTGACCATAAAAGACTAAACGTTTGTAGTAGCCCCAGCACAGCACTACGTGCGTCGTTTCTCCAAACCCCTCTGCTCTTTGGCATCTGCTCTGAAATCTCCAAGGAAGAACTTTCTGCACCCTATTCACTCTTCAGCTCCTTGAGGAAAAAACTGTTCTTAAGCTATGGAGAATAATAACACAGCCTCTACAGTGAAACTGTTGGAATCTGAAGCCCTAATCCACCACTCTCTAGTTGTGTGGCCTTGGAGAATTCATATTATTTTTCTAAATGTCAGTTTTTACATCTACAAAATGGGATAAATAATAGCACTTCTTTAATTGAACGTGTGATAAGAAGATACACAAGAAAAAACACAACCTGCCCACTGTCTGAAATACAGTTAAGTGCCTGATAAGTGGTAGCTACTATAATTATTGTATCAGTGGTGGAAATACAGTAGTGGTAGTATTAGTAGCAGTATCTCAAGTTATTGTGACCCCAGTGCTAACAATTGGGCTCTTGGAAATGGAACGGGAAAACAATAATGCTAAGTATCTCCTATATGTCAGAAGATTAGAGAACAGAGTGTCCTGCTTTCCCAGCATGCCCTAGCACCTCTCCCAGTCACTAACCTGGGACAACTAACAAAGTGATGTCCTTTGAGAGGACGGCTTTCTGCTTCCACAACATCTCTCGAGGAAAGGGACCAGAAGCCATGGAAGTTGTCCATACTCTTGAAGTTAGCCTGAAGTCAACAGAAAACACCACACAGGATCTGTGTGACCAGTCTAAGAGGGCTGCACAACTGATTTGTGTTGCCAGGAAATGCACTGGGCCATTCTGGGGCTGGGTCCTCAGCTATTTTTGGCAAGGAGGGGGTGGCATGAAAAGAGACTTCCCCTTTTTGCAGCACAGAGTCACGAAACGCTGGGCAGTCAAGAGGATTTCTTATTCTGAGATTGCCCTTCTGAACACCTCTAGCTGCTGAATTACTGAGGTCATCATAGCTTGATTAGATTTCTCAGCTCCAAGCATTTGACAAGCCCAGCAACCGGGGGTGGCTTCAATCCTGCGATGGCTCCCCTTGTCAGCGGCTTCCTACTGGCAGTGTGTTTTCTGCCAGCTGTAAAGTTATCACCTCCTCGGATCAGATGTGCATGGAGGTGAGTCTTATTTTCTTTTTGTCTTTCTCTGGATTAAACTGCCTGGAAATGTGAGAGTCAGCCTACAGTCCTATCTGAGCCTTGGCATCCTAATACACACTGTTTTTGAAAGGGCAACCAGATGCATAGAATGTGTTTTTTTCATTTTGTTATATTGTGAAAAAGGAGCAACAGAGTTCATCCAGGGGATGATCTTGTAG
This sequence comes from Eonycteris spelaea, assembly GCA_003508835.1. Classification (NCBI taxonomy): domain Eukaryota; kingdom Metazoa; phylum Chordata; class Mammalia; order Chiroptera; family Pteropodidae; genus Eonycteris; species Eonycteris spelaea. The sequence continues at coordinate 13,668,811 of PUFA01000011.1, read as the reverse complement.
ATCCTTAGTAGGAAGAAATGAGAGTATTCCTTTTCTATATACAATTCCCCCCGAATAATCCTAATTGGGATGTAAATTATCAACAGGGTTCCAGTGCAAAGAGCAGACCTACAAACCTGCTTCCAGCACATGAAGGAGCTATTTGTCCAACATCCTAACACATGGCCACTACCACAAATAGTCCTTTCGTTTTCTGGCTCTCAGGGTGGGGATTAGTAAAGATGACCTGTGCCAGGTTTTAGAGCAAATAAAGATCATTCTGAATGAGTCTGGCATTCTCCTTGAGTTGGACAGCCATCCATCTGTTTTCCTAGCTCACAGGGGTGACATCCATGAACAGAGCCAAATTGCACCTTCTGTTTTGGACCATAGCAATATTTATCAACCTGTGGGAAGTCTTGGAGTAGTAAGAGAGATAGGAAAGGGCCTCGGTCTCTTGCCATCTTGTAAAATGCTTCAGTCTTTCCCTGATTGCCTCTGACCCCAGCAAGTATCTGGTACCCCATGGCCTGTTGGACAAGGGCTGGAGGCAAGATGGACCATCGTGGTGGCTGGGTGGGCTGCTTTCCTAGGTAGAGGCTGAAAGCAGAAGTGGATGCAGGAGAAGCAAGATGCAGAAAGGTGGTGCTTGAGAGCCACAAAAGAATGATAAGGGAGAGCAGGGCAAAGATCTGCCAGGTGACAGCAAGGATCCCAGCCAGGACTGGAAGAGGCCTTGAAGCGGAAAGAAGCAGAACTTTGTTCATCCGGTGTTAGAATAGAGTCAAGATGGGCTCAGGCCAAGAGGAGGCACAATGCCTAGGAGAAATTAAGGCTGGAAAGGTAGATAACTTACTTTGGGCTGCCATAACAATGTCCTACAGATGGGTACCTTAAACAATAGAAACTTACTTTCTCCTAATTCTGGAGGCTAGATGTCTAAGATCAAGGTGTTGGCAGGGTTGGTTTCCTCTGAGACCTTTCTCCTTAGCTGGTTGATGGCCATCTTCACCCTGTGTCTTTATATCTTCTTTCTGTACTCGTCTATCTCTAAATTTATTCTTTTTATAAAAACACTAGTCATATTGGATTAGGGCCTACACTAAGGATCTCATCTTAATCTAATAACCTCTTTAAAGATCCTATTTTCAAATAAAGTGACATTATGAGGTACTCAGGTTAAAATTTCAACATATGAATTTGGGGGAACACAATTTAGCCCATAACCAAAGGGGTGAGTAAGAAGTATTTAACAGCTCAGAAGGCTGTCTCCTCATCATTCAGGTTGGAAGGTCAGTTTCACACAAACACGTGGGTGGCATCGTAAGAGGGTAGGAGTGGAGACACCACCTTCTAGTAATCACGTAGGCATGCCATTCACTTCTGACAACATTCTCAGAGATGATAGTATCACCATTTCAATCTGGCTCATTGAGAAGCGGGCTTTTTTAAATGCCACACTCTTAAGCCTACCAGTTCAACTCTTAAATCCCTATATTCCTGCAAAGCCCTATCAGCCCTTCTGAAGACCATGAGTAAATCCTGGGAGATTTGGAACGCCCATGAAAACAATGGACCAGTCTAGCTTCCTATTGAGGCCACCAGGCCCCAGAGCTACTAGTTTCTTTTATTGCAGATGATTCCTGCCTTGACAGGGGAAGGGGCAGGAAGAGGCAGGAAGAGCATCCTCATTCTTTTGCTGCCTGTTCTGGAGCCTCCTGTGATAGTCAGGTAGCAAGAGTGGTGCTGAGGGTCCCAGAACCTCCAGGCCTAGCACTATGCTGTGGTAAGAGTTTTCCTTTTTAGATAAGTTTGTATTGAAACCTTCTAATACAACCACCTCCCTGCAACTCTCCCTATGAAAAGACTCTGATTTTAAATGCCCTGGGACCTATTCAAATAACATTGGATCTGGATTTTCCTTGACCTCCCCTATCATGTACAAGTTCTGGCAGCAGGATTCTAAGGCTGAGTATTGAGCTCTCTCTCACTCTAGCTGAGTACCGAGGAAGTTGTGGGAGATACAAAGATGAATGAGAGCTTGTTTTAGATGGTAAGAAACTTGGAGGCTACAGGTAAGTGGGACAAAAGTAAGAGCGGTGGGAGAGGAAGCTTTGACTTAAGGGTTTGGCCCTTTTTCAAGTACAAGTTACCCTGGTTTGCCCGCCCCTCTCCCTTGCTTTCCTTTCCTCTTTAGTTCTTCCTCTCCAGCTTAAGCATAACTAACCACATACTGTGATGGTGGTTCATGTGACCACCATTAGCTTATCAGACCCTATTCTGAAAACAAGGTTTTTGTTTTGCTTTGAGTTTAGTAAAGTTTTAATTACAGTAAAACACATATTCAGTAAAGTCTGCTGATCCTGCATGTACAGTTCAGCGAGTTTCACTAAGTGAACACATCGTATGACCAGCACACAGATGGAGAAACAAAGTTCTCAGCACCTCAGGAGCCCCCTCACACCTCTTCCCAGTCACTAGTCCCCTTGCTTCTTTTTAAATTTTACATACATGAGACCATGCAGTGTGTACTCTTTTGTGTCTGGCTTCTTTTGCTCAATCTCAAATATATGAGATTTCTTGATGATGTTGTATGAAACAATCATTTGTTAGTTTTTGTCACTGCACGGTATTCGATTGTGTTAGTGAGCCATCATTTATTTATTCATTCTATTTAATTAATATTTGCATTGTTTGTAATTTTTTGGCTATTATGAATGCTGCTGCTTCGGGATTCTTATCTATGTCTTCAGTAAGCGAATGTGCAAATTTTTATTAAGTGTATATCAGGGAGTGAATGCATTTAGTCACAGGTGTGTACCCATGTTTTGCTTTAGTAGACATTGCCAAACAGTGTCCAAAGTGTTGGCACACATTTATGCTCATCAGCAATGTATATGAGCTCTGATGGCTCTACAGCCTCACTAATATTTGTTATTATTTGTTTTAAAAACCCATTCTGATGGATAGGTAGTGGTACTGCCGTGGTATTTCACTGGGATTTAATTTTTATTTTCCTAATGAATAATTAAACTGAATACATTTTCATACATTCATTGGTCATTTGCATATCTGTGTGTGTCTGTGTGTGGTGTGTGTGCACATGCGTGCATGCACGTGTAATAAGCAACAAAATTAGACCGATGACCAAATCTTTGAAGTCTGACAAATATAGAAAGCATAGCTGGAATTCGGTGTTCTGTGATTTGGAATCTGGTAACATTTTCGATGTGCTCTTGAATAATTACTTGTAGTTATTGTGTAGGCATGATTCATCATTTCAGATGGTCTCATTTTGGCTATCTTGTCCCCTCAAGACCATGTAGGAGACAGTCTTTCAGTCCTAGGTATGGGAGGAGGGAATGGGTGCTTAGTAGAGCTCATTTTTTACAGCTACAAGTTCATGGATATGAGGGCTTCCCAATAGCTCTAGATAATGATATGATGCTGTGATGATCCAGTGAAATGCTGACTCCTCTTGGGAGTGCTTCGCATACATTACCAAAATAATCCTCAGAGTTGGCATGCAAAGAAGGGTTACTGTCCTCCATCTACAGTTGGGGAAAAAGGAAACAGAGAACACAGCTTGGTGGTTGAGCACTGGGATTTGAACCCAAGCGATCTGACTGGAGACAAACAGAAAATGAACTGCACATAATTGGAATGCCCTTTGCCTGGAGGAATCAGATTGACAGCAAAGTTTTAGGACGATGTCCTCTTGGGAATGCTTTGTTTTACTTGCAGAGAGTAATTGTTGCACTGGGATTTGGCTCAGTCAAACTGCTATCTTTGGATATTGGAGTGATTAAGAGGGGGTGGCCGGGGTGCAGAGTCCCAGACTTCTTGTGCATGGGGGGGAGCTGGCTGCTGCATGTGCCAAGTGCAGATGAGACATCTGAGAAGGTGGGAATCAGCACCAGAGCGAAACCCGAATGATTCTAAATTAGAAAATAATTTCGACATTTATGAGAAGAGAAAATACAGTGGGATGGCAGAGAGTTAGAGATACAGCACAAAGAAGCAAAATAAGATTCTGATTGAAAAAATGCAAATGAATACCTGCAGGGAAAAGGGATTGCAAACACAGATGTAACATTTGGGAGTCCTGCTCTGAGTAAAAGGCACAGCTCTGACATGAAGCTAGAGACAAGAGGTTGGTGCAGGTCCCAGGGCACAGTTCCTGAGTAAATGCCCCATGACTTGGAATGAGTGTGGGCAAGGGACAGTTATCCTGAGTACCATGTAGCCTGGTGCAGTCCTGCCGGCTGCAAGAGTTCATATTCAGAAGGGTGCTGCTGCCATGGAACCAGCCAAAGCAGAAGAGTGAGAAGGTGACTTTGGAAAGTGACTCCAAACAGGAGTCTGGAGAATGAAGGCTGGATTTACAGGAAATGGTTATACAGAGTCCAGAGAAACCACAAGGGCTGCAAAAGTGGTGGTGGATATCATCCTTTAAAAGCAACTGAACATGTAGCTCTGGCAGCCAGTCTAGCTCTGGGCAAAATGGCTATGGTCACACTGTATTCCTTTCCTGCATCCTGCCCCTTTCTTCTCTGTTACATTATCATTCTGCTGTCCTGAAATCCTGTGCTATGTATGCTATCAGAATGCAGTCTTGAAGAGTTTTGATATGAACCCTGACACAAAAAGAAAAAACCTCACTGATGTGGCATGCCTAACAAAAACGTATAACCTGAATCAAATCATGAGGATGGATTTAAAAAAAAAAAAAACCTGATGAGGGACATCCTGTCAACTATGAGCCCATATATATATATATATATCAATGCCATGAGAGAATGAAAGGCTGAGGAATAAGATTAAAGGATAAAGAGACACAAAAGAAAATGCAATGTGTGGTCCTGGATTAGAAAACAAATATTACTCTAATAGACAATATGGGAACAATTGGTAAAATTTGAATATAGACTGTCTATTGGATAATAATATCCAATTTATTGGATATCCAATTTATCTGAATTTTTGGTAATGGGATTATTGTAGTATAAGAGAATATCTTTTTTCTTAAGAGATTTTGGGGTGAAGGGTCATGGCATCTGCAATCTACTCTAAAAAAAATGAGAACAGCAGTGTGTGTGTGTGTGTGTGTGTGTGTGTGTGTGTGTGTGTGTGTGTGTACCCTTCCTGCCTTAAAAAATACAACAGACTGAAAACAATTTAATGTTACTTAAATGATTACAGAGCATGAGGAGTTTGGACACCACAGTCCATAATATCTGAAATGGTCATTTTGATTGTATAGGAGTGTGAATGTAAAAGCCAAACAGAGAAGCCATGAGTATGTGGAGTCCAGCACGTTCTCTGAAATGTGCTTGCTTTTTAAATTCTCTTATGAGCTATGGTTCTTGTCATTTGCCTCTTTCTCCCAGGAATCAAGGGCAGAGAGTTCACTGCCATTTTCCCCAACTAGAAATGAATGTTATGACACAGGCTTGGGGGCGCTTCTCAGTACTCCTCAGCAGTGTTAAATATGCTGGCTCTGTTTCTCACTGGGTTCAAACTGAGCTGCTTCGTTTACCTGCCTTTCCTTTTGCTAGGAGCCCCCTCAGCCACTAGCTCAGTAGAGCTCCTGCTAGATCCTCAACTTTTTGAATCACATTAATGCAGTAAAGTACTTAGTAAAGCACAAAAGAGGAATAATTTAGGTGTCACAGGCACTTATATATTCAGGAGGAGGGAATTGCCAACATGAAGCCTTTTCCTGTAAAGCCAGAATAAAGCAAGACAAATTGAGAAAATGCCCCTTTCTCCAAGTGTATGTGACATCAGTTATACCAATTGAGACCAGAAAAGAAAAATGTTCCCTCATAGCTAATCTGAACCTTAACAGCTCTTGGGACAGCAGCTGTATGTACATCTCTCTGGGTCATCCATGTTCATGGGCACCAAAAAGGGGTCTAGCAACATCTGTTTTTCCCACTAGTCAGCTAAATTTTAGTTTTAAATGAAAAGTGTGCATTTCAAGGATATTAGGTGGATTTGTGGTAGTGCCTGGAGGACTTCAGGTCTATAAAACAAAAAATGAATTACGAAGAAATATAAATGTTGGCATTTTCATCAGTGACATTCATAATATTGTCACAATATAGAAGAAAATAAGTGATTTCCTGTAGAAGAGGATGCTCACTCTAACTATAAGAGTGCAGCACTAAGCAGAAGTGGGAGTGAGTAAAGCAAAAAGCAATTAACATGGTGACATCTCTAAAACATCATGCTTCAGAAAGAAGGAGGACGTGTGCATTCTTATGTTTCCAGCTAAGAAGGCCTGTTTGCAACTCGGTATAAGGAAAGTTTATGAGGTAAGCTGCTGATCTAGAGTTTGATGGTGCAGGTCTTTCCCAAACCAGGGACGTCTCAGTGGGGCCTCTAGTGAGAACATCGAGTGGGCAGGGGAAAGGCAGGGTCTGAAAGTTTAGATGAAACCACATGGAGTGTGGGTTCTGAGAGCTGGATCCCAAGGGCACTTTCCTTGTAGATCATATCTTTCTTTCCTAGGAGCCTCCCCATACAAAATAGACTCCATCAGACCTTCCTACCTGCCTCACGACCCTTCATCCTAAGGCATTATCCAGATACATTATGACTCCGTAATTCTATAGACTTCTAATCAACTCCTTCTCAGTTTTACCTAGTTAGTCTAAAATTTGCAACTTGATTTAGAGCATCTAACAAGTAGTGACTGGCTTCTGAATACTTGACTCTCTTGGGACACAGGATCAGATAGTCCTTTGGACTTACATGCAGGAAGTACCCAAATGCTGGGGTCTGGTAGCAGCAGCCTGCAGTTCCAGAGATCCCGAACTGACTCACACATCAAGGGTGCAAGACTGGAAGTTAGGCTTAAAGTCTTGATTGGATTCAAGCTTTCATTTTGGGGGGGGGGGGGCGGGAGGGGGTGGTGGAGGGCAAGAATACCTCACAGTTGGTACTGTGTACTTAATATTGCTTTACATCAGGAAGCATGTAATGTCTGATTGTCTAACTTTGTTGATGCTAATCTAGAGTTGATTTGCTTTCAAACTAAAATAAAACATTTCCATGCATCTAAAATCAAAATTATAAAACAAAGCATATTCAGAGAAATCTCGTTTCTATTCCTGTTCCTCTATCTGGTTCTTTCCTTCCCCTTCAAGAAAACCAGTCTGGGTTTTTTTCCCATGGTTTCTTTTTGCAAATATAAGAAAATATACACAAATTTTCTAAATGAAAAGGTAGCATACAATATACTGCATACTACATTCCGTTTACTATGTACACTATGTATGTCCACTTGGCACCTTGATTTTATTACTGTACAATATACCTGGATATCATCTCATATCAGTGTGGAGAGATATTACCCATTTCATTTTTAGCTGCTAAAGTTTCCAGTTTGTGAATGTACCATATTTTGTTAAGCTAATCCTATATTGATGGTTAATCTGCTTATTGTCAATTTTTTGCTAATATAAGAAATGCTAAAATAGATAACCTTATGCATAAGTCATTTTGTGTTTTTGCAAGTATATGTTTGGTAAAGACTCCTAGAACTGGAATTGTTGTTCAAAAGATAACATATAGATATAATTTTGCTAGTCAATAAAATTATGAAGTCTGATATTAATTTACATTATTTCCCTATCAGAAAGAAGCCAACAAAACATATAACTGTGAAAACTTAGGTCTCAGAGAAATTCCTGACACTCTACCAACTGCAACAGAATTTTTGGAATTTGCCTTTAATTTCTTGCCCACAATTCAAACTACAACTTTCAGCAGACTAATATATCTTATCTTTTTGGATTTAACCAGGTATGTATCTGAGTTTCTTGTGTGTGGTTGATATTTTACTTAAGTAATAATACAACTTGCATTCCAGTTGTTTCCAGGACCTTTTGGGGGGCACGGGGATAATCTGCTTATCCTGTGTGTTTAAATTGGGTCAGTTGTGCTTTTTAAGAAATTCTAAAGGATAGCTATAACAAACCAAAAACAGATCTTATGCTAAATCAGATGCCACGTTATACTACATTATTGGGTGGTATCATTTTAAGAAAAATTTATAGGAGAAACACACACAATCCACTAACTTCTTTTCCCCTACAAATTGGGAAAAGAGTTCCATTATTTGGTTTTAGAGGCAGAATCAGGATTCCATATGCTGAACCAGAGTTTGTGAAACAAAGGGCAGGAGTATCACAAGGAAATATGGGAAACAAGCAAAAGAGAAAGGGAGCATGTGTGTGTGGATGAGAGAGAAAGGGCCCTGCACGTGGACAGTCTCCGTACCCCTTGCAGCAGCTCTGTTTCTTTGGTTGTTCAACTTCGGCTTCTGCAGAGTGGGAGAGCATTCACATCCATAATACGATTTCATCTGTATAACCACCACGGTGAGGAAGGAGTGATCATCCGCTCATGTTCGTTGAGGAAATGGGGGCTCAAGGAGATTTTGTGAGCTTACATAGTCAGGAAACTGGGACTCTGCTCTCCTGACTCCCAGTCCAGAGTCCCCAAATAACTCTAGGCCACCTGTGTTGCATTTTCATATACATCATTTGATTCACAACCATTCTACAAAGTAGTCATGACTATTATACTCCATAAATGAAAAAAACAGAAGTTGAGAGAAGTTGCCACTTTTTCAGAATGGCATAGATTTATACATAACATGTCATGTTACGTATTATGCATTATTTATGACATACTTTATTACTTAAAATAGTAAATAATGGTTTGCATTTTTCCTACAATCGAGCCACTAATTATTCCCTAGATTCCAAACACGAATTTCTGAGAGTTCAATCTAAAGGGGCAAGATATCTGGGAAAAAAGAATCTAAATCAGAATGTTCAGAACTGAGGCTTATCATTAATTCAACAGGTATCTATGGTTAATGAAGAAGATTTTTTTTATGTTTTACTTTAAACAATAATGTACAGTTTTTACTATGCACAAAAGATGATTTTGTTCATACAGGTCACTGTGACAGAGTTTTTTCTTTTTTCTAATGAATTAGTGTTAAATACTATTATCTTTTTAAGGTGCCAGATTAACTGGATACATGAAGACACTTTTAAAAGCCATCATCAACTGAACACAATTGTGTTGACTGGAAATCCCCTGATATTCATGGCAGAAACTTCACTTAATGGGCCAAAGTCACTGAAGCATCTTTTCTTAATTCAAACAGGAATATCCGATCTCAAGTTTATTCCAGTGCACAATCTGAAAAACTTGGAAAGTCTGTATCTAGGAGGCAACCATATTTCCTCCATTAAGTTCCCGGAGAACTTCTCAGCACAGAATCTGAAAGTTCTGGATTTTCAGAATAATGCTATCCATTACCTTTCTAATAAAGATATGAATGCTCTGGAGCAGGCCACCAACCTAAGCCTTAACTTCAATGGCAATGACATTAGAAGCATTGAGACTGGGGCTTTCCATTCAAAAGTCTTCCAAAGTTTGAACTTTGGCGGGACTTTTGACTTGTCTATTGTAATAAAAGGTCTACAGAACTCTACTACTCAATCTCTCTGGCTAGGGGCATATGAGGACACTGAAGACCAAGACCTTACCCCAGCCATGCTTGAGGGACTTTGTGAAATGTCTGTTGAGAGCATCAACCTGCAGAAGCACCATTTCTCGGGCTTGTCATCTACCACATTCCGGTGCTTCACACGACTCCAGGAATTGGATCTGACGGCAGCTCATTTGGAAGAGTTACCTTCTGGGATTGAGGGCATGAACTCTCTCAAGAAATTAGTTCTCAATATAAATAGTTTTGACCAATTGTGTCAAATCAGTGCTGCCAGTTTCCCATCCCTTACAGATCTCTATATCAAAGGCAACCTGAAAAAACTTGACCTCGGTGCTGGGTGTTTGGAAAAACTAGAAAATCTTCGGAGACTTGATTTAAGCCATAGTGAGATAGAGGCTTCTGACTGCTGCAACCTGGCACTCAGAAATCTTACCCACTTGCAGTACCTAAACCTGAGCTACAATTTGCCCATCGGTCTCCAGAGTCAGGCGTTTAAAGAATGTCCTAAGCTAGAACTCCTGGATTTGGCGTTTACACACTTGCGCGTTAGTGGTCCACAAACTCCTTTCCAAGACCTCCGTCTCCTGCAGACCCTGAATCTCTCTCACTGCCACATTGACACCAGCAATCAGCACCTTCTAGAAGGCCTGCCAGATCTCCGGCATCTGAATTTACACGGAAATTCTTTTCAAGATGGGAGCATCTCAAAGACCAACCTACTTCAGACAGTAGGCAGTTTGGAAACTCTGATTTTATCCTTCTGTGAGCTCCTCATTATAGACCAGCAAGCTTTCCACAGCCTTGGGAAAATAAGTTACGTAGACTTGAGCCACAACAACCTGACTGGAAACAGCATTGATGCTCTTAGCCATCTTAAGGGGATCTACCTCAATCTAGCTGCCAATAGCATTAGCATCATCCCACTCCATCTCCTTCCCATCTTGTCCCAGCAGAGCACCATTAATTTAAGTCACAATCCCCTGGACTGCACTTGCTCAAATTTCTATTTCATAACGTGGTACAAAGAAAACCAGCAAAAACTTGAGGGCTCAGAGGAGACAGTGTGTGCAAACCCCCCATCTTTAAAGGGAGTTAAGCTGTCTGAGGTCAAACTCTCCTGTGGGATTACAGCTCTGGGCATGTTTTTTCTTGTAGTATTTTTACTACTGTCCACCATTGTGCTTATTTTTTCAGTTAAATCCTTTTTTAGGTGGAAATACCAGCACATTTAGTGCTAAAGGTCTCTAGAGATGGCAAATAAATGTATTTAGCAAAATTGCCTTAAGTAGAGAAACTATTGTCTGTTAGTGACCAACTTTACAGGTTAGTTTCTGGCACTGAGCAAGGATTTACTATGCTTTCCTGAATCCTAGAACTAATGAAACCCCCTGGAAAGTAAACTGAATAATGCCAGAGGGCCAGAGACAGCTATGAGAGATGTAAAGCCCTTTCCTCACATGGAGGGCAGGTGGAAGTCGAGGGAGGACCCCGGGAAGGGAAAGGCCAGAAGAGTAACCCACGAGGAGGCCGTTTCCCTTATACTCACAGAAGTCCTCTGAAGTACCTTCCACCCTGACCTTCAAAGGAGACCATCAACACCCTCTTGCTGAGGACCTCAACTCTCTCTCCTATAATTCAGGCATCATACTTGGGTCTGAGTTCTCAGTAATGTAGTCCTTTGGGAAACTTGCTAGGGATAAAGTCTTAATGTTTGTTTTACATGAAAAAGGAAAATAATGAATTTTTAAGTAAGTGGTTGAGAAATAAATCTTGCCATTAAATTGACTCCATTAATCCCTAATCCTTAGATTTCTGAGGTCTCTACAATGCCACTGGGGTACAATAGCTACAAAAATAAAATAAAGTCACCATCCACCAGGACCACTCTCTCCCAAGGTTTTGGATTTTTGCTGCATTGGCCACCCTTACCTGAGAACCAGGGAAGCTCCTTCTGCCAACTTGTTATTCTCATTCTTACGTTACAAAGCCTAACTTACAGGTGGGCTATGGTCCAACTGCTCTTCTCATTTGGATGCCTGGTCCTTCGAAGCTTCTTTCCCACAGGAACTCTGAGATGAATGATAATTTGGTTCCCAGGCCAGCTCTCAAATGCCTATTCACCTGGGACAGCAATTGAGATAGCACATTTACAATGAAATCTAGTGGAAGAAAGCATCTCTGCATACTAGCTATCTGTCAGGAACACAATAAGCTGGCTTAGTGAGCAGTAGTTTCTGTTGAGGCTGTGGGTGTCAGCAAAGGTAGTACCAGCAACAGAGAGGGGAAAGACCATTGAATGCAGATAGATGAAGAGGACAGGGAAGCAGGCAGTATGGTGACTTAGGCCTCCCAAGGCCCAAAGGTCACACTTCCTGCAGGGCTTGATCTTCTGAATTCAATTGTGATGAGAGAGCTCTTGTACTCAGGTGCTACAATTACGAAGCCTTGATTAAGTTTTATAACCAAGTTTAGGCTAGAGATGGTAACTTATAGTTATGAAATTCTGATTAGATGTCATAGTAAAAATAATTAACTTTTATATCAAATCAGAATTTATCAGCCCTTAAGTTAAAGGCTATTAAGTGGGACATAACTGAGTGGAAGCTTGGGGTTCACCTCCTCTTTGCCTCTGAATGTCCAGAAAAAGCAGAAAAGACAAGGGAATGGTGAAGGGAAGCCATAAACTTTCATTGTAAATGCTCTCTGCTAGTCTTAGGGATATTTTGTACTAAGTTGGAGGCCAAATTTTCCCGCAAGGCTTGGTTAAGGGCATAAGGCCAGGGCAAGGGTAGGGTGAGTGAGACCCTTGCCTTGGGTACAAAATTTAAGGGAAACCGAAAATCTCAGTGGTCAAGACAAAAATTTAATTCAACATTTTTAAAACTTTAAGTTAATGCAAAAAAATCAATAATAAATAAAACATCAAAATTTTAAACAAAGACAGAATCTGTAACAGTGCTATGCTGAACCATATTAGAGCCTGAGGCAAAAGGAAAAATTAGTTATACCAGCCCTGCCTTTGTCTAAAATTTTGATGTTTTGTTCACTGTTGATGTTTTGCATTAGTTTTTATTTTTTAATGCTGCATTAAAATGTTATTTATCTTCATTACTGAGTTTTTGGTGCCCCTTTAAATTTCACACCCAAGGTGAGTGCCTCATTCACCTGAGGACTGGTGAGAAGTGGGTATTCCCAGCAAACTCCCAGGCTGCAGTTTAGAGTCTATTACCTGGCACACTATCTCAGCTTTACTCGAAAGTGTCCATCTCCTTCCCCTTCACTTTCTGGAAGCAGAGAAAAGTGTTTGAGATCTTCTACTTTGTTAGGTGTGCTAAAGGAGAAAAAAAAATGTGCCAGAAAATACGAGGACATTTAGACATAGCCCCGAGCCACCTTTATTTCTTCCCTGGGCCTAGGTGGTGGACATCCTTCTGAGAAGGCCAATCCACAACACTGGGCTGGTATTGGTCTTGAGTCTGGCAGCAACCAAGGTCTTTTAGCATTGAGTTTTGGGTTCAGAAGGGACCTACTGCAAAAGTGAGCATGGCTACCTTGGTCAGACTCTCTGAGTGTGCAGGGCAGGGTTCTCCCGGTGTCTTTCTAACTGCTGCTACAGGGAAGGTCCCTCCTTCTAGAGACCTTCTAGAGCATGGGTTTAGAAAGGTCAGGTAGCCAACCTCCCAAGCCAGAGAGTACCTTCTGCTGGCCACCCAACCCTGCTGCCTGTTCTGCGCAGGAACCATGCACCTTTAGGAATTCAGTCAGGAACGTTGCAGGACACGTGGTTTTTTTGTTGCATTACTTGTGTTTATTTGCTTGTGGTGAATTGGAAACTAGTTTTGGAAACTTTGGGAGGTATTTCTGGTGATGACCATGAAAATGCAAAAACCATACTCACAGGAACCTTCCTCTCTCCTTTCTTTGTTTCTCTTTCCTTGCTGTTTCTTCTCTTCCTTCTTTCTCGCTTCCTTCCTATTGTAGAGTATGGAAGTTCACACTCTAAGAATTCAGTCTAAGACAGCACCAACCCATTGAGTTCCCTGTGTAATCTAGCAAATTTAAGCTCTTCCCTCCTTAAGGATTTAGGCTCTAGACAGAAAATATTGTCGATCTACCACTTCATAGACACACTGTCCTCCATAATACTTAATGTATAACTTGGAAAAATCAAAGCATTCTGCAGAATATTTCTGATGTGGATTGCATCACATTTAAGACTATAGGGTCCCAAGCCCTAGCGAAATGTAACTACCCATCTTGCTTTCATTTACCAGGCATGCACTCCTTCCACACAATGCAACTTGCTACTCCATAACTTGCACACTGACTAAGACTGTGAACAACTCCTCTGTTTTAAGCACCAGTAAACACCTTACAAAGTCAGAAAGAGAGATTTTGATGACTGCTGTCAATTTTATTGCTTTATCCTGGTTACTAAGATAGAATCTGTAGACACAGTGTGTTTATTTGTTTTATATATCACATGTTGTTGCTGCTCTGACAAGCTACTCCTAAAAATGTGTTATTATTGCATGTTGTAGCTCAGTGAGCTGACCCTGAATTTCAAAGTGTACTGAAGCAAATAGCATTGAAGTCCATAAAAAACTGACTGGCCTCCATCACAGAGAACTCTCTGCGTGAGCTGAAACCCCCACAATCTGGGAGCAAATTATACCCTTCTCCTGTGCCGGCAGCCATCACTCTTAACTGAACACAGCACAAACCCAAACACAAGCATTATCTGTACAATTTCAAGACAGGAAACTGTCATATCATTCCTACTTGTCTAATTCCTCAATAAGTGTCATTTTTATTTTTTAAGTTTATGAAAGTGTGGAATAAATGGCTTTTTAATGCTTTATATATTAGTATTGGATACAAGAGGGTGGCTGACACTGTTTTCTATCTGCTCTGAATGCTGAAGAGAAAATTAACTTGAATTACAGCAAGAGAAGATGTGGTTAGTTCTAAGCAAGTCACAACCTGAGGTGCTAGGTGTTCAGCTAGAATCAAGTGCCTGATATGTTAAGAGTTAGAATGTCCACCATGGGCGAATTAGTCTGAAGGCTGCAGAAAATTAGGGTAGCCCAGTGTGGCTCCCAGATACTGGTTTATCACTTGAATCATCTGGGGTTTCTTTACAAAACAGATTCCTGTATCCCACCCTCAGTTCTGGGATTCTGTTAGACTGGGATTCATCCTGGACTCTCAGCTAAATGATTTCATGTAAAATCCTTCCCTAATCTTAATTTTATCAAAAAATAGCAGAAGCATGTGTTATGCTCCATTAATCAAATGAGCTAAAGAAGTGCTCCACATTCTATAAGATGAAATGTCCTAATAAAATGGGAAAGGGGTCTAAGGAGCTTTGAAACCAAGGGTGAGACATCCTGGGTAGGCAGTTTATTAGTCCCTTCTGCCATCACTGCCTGCCCACAAGGCTCCACTCCTAAACTACCCTGCTCTCACATCTACCCCATGCATTCCCACTCCATCTCTGCTACTTAGATTTTGAAATAATATATTAGATATTGTGGGTCCTGAAAAAGGAAAGAACCCAGACCTATGAATTATTTTTAAGAGCCATCATTGCTCATGAAAGATTAAACAGTGAACTTCATTGAGTATCGATTTGTCCCCCCCCCCCCATCTTTAGCTAATATCCTTTAAGCATTTGATTGTTCAAGACATACTAGATCTTGCCAAGGTAAGCGGAGGAGAGGGGACCACTGGAGCATCCATACATCTCCTCCTTCTCCCTTCCTGTTGGTTCACGGGCCTTCTAAAGAGCTTTGGCCTCTCCTTTTCTCTTCTCTTATCCTTGGAAACAACCTAAATATTGAACAATAGATAAACGATTAAATAAATTAGGACATGATCTGAACAAACAGGGAAACATTCCATGTTCTTCGGTGGATAACAGCATCATAAGCATGTTGATTCTATTATAAAATAGAGAAATGCAAGTTAAAATGAAATAAAATTCTACATCTATTAGCCTCACAAAAAGAGAAATCTGGATAATAGTGTAGGTGGGAAGTGGTTATAGAAACTGCATGCACTGCTTATGGGTGTAGACTGGGACTATGTAGCAATAATTAGTCAAATTAATATGTGACACACAAATTCTGTTCTGGGTATATATCTAAAGAAAATTTTACATTTCCAAAATTACATTCCATGCAGCATTATCTCTGCAGAAGGAAGCTCCAATCTGAGTGTTCACTAATAGGAAAACGGATAGGTAAAACGTGGAAGACACCTACCATGAGGTACTATACAGTAGTTAGAAGCGATGGATTAAATATAGCTATAGCCATGTAATTTAATCTAAAACATACAGTGTTGGAGGTTGCTGGGAGTTCGTGATTGCCTGTTGACCCGCCAGCTGGACCCTGCAATCAAAGGCTCATCAAACCCTTCCCCTGTCCTCAGAATGTACACTCTGTCAAACATTCCCACAGTGAGAACCGTTTTCAGGAAGCAAGGCTCTTGAGACTAAAGTGTTGTTGAGATCATTTTGATGGTATAAGTGACTGCACCCCATTAAGGCCTCCGTATAAACTTTTAAGATTTTGGCGGGCAGATGAGATCTACTTTCTTGCAGCTGCCCTTGTCAAGCTTTGTTTGTAAGTCCCCTTGCTTACAAAACTGCTATCTACCAATCTGGACTGGTCTGCCTCTCCTTGCCCTCCATGTACTGGGCCAACATATAGGGCTTGATAAAAAAAAAAAAAAAAAAGAAAAGAAAACCTAAAATGATCTATTAACATGATCATTTTTATAAATTAAAAATACATGCATACAAAACAATGATATCTATATTTTGTAAGACCACAGAAAGATAAACCATTAACATGGTTATGTACTGAGTGAGGAGAGAGATAGGAAGGAGTGTAAGACTAAATTAAACGAAATTTGGGATAAGCCAAGGTTGATGTGCCAAGAGCTGAGTAGGATGACTTCATTCACCTGCACCTGAGTTTCTCTATTGTGTGCATGTGGATGAAAGAAAACAACATGGCACATCCATAAAATGAAGTGCCACTCAGCCATTATAAATAATATTACTGAAATACACATATACACATTGAAATATATTTGTGATTTAATCCTAAGCAAAACAGCAGGTTACCAAACATCATGCTATTATTTCCTTTTTTTTTTTTGAAAAATAAAAAAAATAATAATTAATTAATTAAAGAATGGTGGGATTGCAGTGATTCATTTTTCTTGCTTTTCTGTGTTTTTAATTTGCCTTCAACAACCATGTTTTGAACAATAAAGAGAAAATAAGGGTCTTGTTCACAAAGAAAACCTTTTTGTTTTTACGAAGGTACAAGAAGAATAACGAGGTTACTGGTCATGAGAATTTACAGGTACTGAAAAAGAAGACAGCCTTTTTCTAAGTTTCGTGTTTTCAAATGCAAATGGTAAAGTCCAAGATTTAAGAGTTGTTCTTTCCTTTGCCCTGAGAACAGAGGGAGCCACGTTCTAAGGATTCCCCGCTTGAACAGGCTGTGGTCTGGGGAGCTGGGACTCGCATTACAGGGTGGTGCTGCGCTGACGGATGTGGATGGGCATGCACAGGAACTGCCCTAGTCCCAACAACAGCAAATCTGTCTCCAGCTCAGGAAAGTTACTTCAGTACAGCACTGTTTAACACAGTGCGTGTATTCTGAAGGGACAGAACTTGCAGGCAAAGGATTTACAGGTCAGGGCTGGAGGATACGGTGATGCCAGCCTGACACATGAAGACTTGGTAGCCACAATACAATTGCTTCCGGCCTTGCAAACGTCTTCATTCTTCACCTCCTGGCTGTTGACAGCCATCTCTGGGCAGTGCTTACTGAAACAGCAGATGAATATCTGTTAGAGGTTTTCAGCTTTACAACATTAATAGACTTTTTGTAAAGCTGTTTGAGGCAATAATGAGTAACCATGTGCAGATCTTTCCTTTCCCCACATCTGATCAGACTTGACTGGCGTGTCTCAGTATACAGGGAACTTCAGTCTTAGGAGCAGATCCCCTTTTTGAAGTGCTTGCCTTCATCCGAGTATTGGAATTGACAGCCCCACTGTCAGCCTGTGATATTATGAGACGACAATCTTGTCTTTTGAAATACGTGGTACCAGAATTCAGTGAGATGCCATTGCATGTTTTTCTATGAAGGGTAGTGCTAATGACTCCAGTCCAGGTCCTGAGGTATCTGAATTGTCAGAGAACTTGAACCTGGGCCAAACTGATTGACTTTCCATATGCAAGCAGTAAAGAAACTGAGGTTTAACAAAGCTGTAGTCATGTCTAGCTTTCCTAGATATATGAGATGTGTATAACATTAACTGGGGAGGAAGTAGAATAAAAGAGGAATAACACAAAATGACTGCTTTGAGGAATTAGTTATAAATAGATTGGTAGGAGAGAAGTTAAATTTGAGAGTGTTTCTACCACTGAGTTCCTTAATGCCTGGCCTATACTGAAAGAAGCCAATTCCTGTAGTTAATATAGCAACACTTTTCATGTTATATTTGCATTGTGAAACCAAAATGCTAGATAGAAAATTATCTGCCGATTAATTGAAACTAATAAAGAAGCCCTATTACAGAGAACGATTAGATTCCTTGGCTCATGGTTTCCCACCAATCATCAAATTTGTAATTTTGCATCACAAGATTTTTCTGCATGTAAAGAAGAAAAAAACGAGGTGGCTTACATCATTCACAGAGGACCTGGGCCTGAATTCAATGACATGACACCTGATACTGTCTGGAAAGCTCAGGAACATTAGAACCAGAAAAATCTGGACTCTTATCCGAATTTTCTTTACAGGGTGTACGTAAGCAAATTCCATAGCCTGTCTGGGCTTGTCTCTTCATCTGTAGAATGAGGATGCCACCACCATCTTGTTTGAGGATTGTGTTGGGGCTCAAATGAGGTGGTTGATGAAAATCATCATGCCCAGTACTAAGCATCTATTCATCTATATTATATATAACTCTATCTCTATCTATCATCTATTATCTATGTATCTATCATCATCTCTCTATCTATCATCTATCACCTATCTATCATCTTTCAATTATCTATCTACCATCTATCTATCTACCTATTGTGGGTAGACAATAAGTGTGAGGTTGCTTCCTTCCTTCCTAATGGTTTCAATGGTTTTAATTATGAGAAAACAGGAGGAGAGAAAAAGAAAGATGACACAACAAGAATTTATGGAGCAAGCTTTTAGGAGACTTGAAGAAGGTGGTGCCACTGAGAAAGGACACCTCTTTCTAAGACGTAGGGAGATGGTGAGCGTGGTGTGGAAGCTGGTAATCTTTGCAGAAAAAAGGTTGATAGAAAACAGGAAGGAGTTAAAGGAAGACTTAATCTTGAAGAATGGAACATGTTTGTATAAATTTTAAAAAGTTAGCAAACCATCCCACTCAGCAAAAAGCAATCTGCGAAACCCCTTATTTTCCATAATACAGAGTTATATTCCGTAACATTTTGGAGATGGTATGTGTGTATATGTGAAAAGACTTATCAGTCATTATCTTTTCATGCTAAATTTTTATTTCAATGTTATGCAACTGCATAAGTATAAATATTTGTTCAATATACAACAATTATGACATCCATAGGGAATTTCTTAGAGAAAATAAGACTGCAAACACTTTATTGCACAGATCCTAACAAACTTTAAGCTGGTAAATCTACCGCTGGGAGTACTACCGAGGAGCACATCTTACGATCACAGGAGACTGACCAAAGAGAACACAGGAGAAGTTCTATCAGCTGATTGGAGAGGTTTACAACAACAGACAGGTATTACATGAAGCAACCTCAAGTACTCTTTCCTCATCCAAAATGCAAAAACATATTTGGCAAAAATGATAATACACTCTATAAAATATACATAAAAATATCATTTGTAAACGAGCACCTAGTTGTGCTTTAAAGGAAACTGAACAGTTAAATAGCAAAGGCTGTAAACCACAAACTGCCTCCCCGATAGACCTGTCTTGATGTCTGAGTGCAGAAGCATTGAGTTATGACAACTGCCAAACACAGATACGAATTATAAATGTTGAGACCACTTTTGAAACTCATTTAAGTTCTTGTAAAGTATTTGTTTCTTCTAAAACATCACAACATAGTGATGGGGAAAAAAATAGGGTCAAGGAGGAGACTTTGTCTTTTTTTTTTTTTTTTTTTGCCATTGCCAAATCATTTTACAATGAAGGACAACCAAGCAGTCAGTGAAGTTACACCTTTGTTTTGGGGGTAGAATTTACAGCCTTGCTAAATGATTTATACAATCCACAGGGCTCTAAGATGATGCTGTGCTTACATGAACAATTTTATAGCCTGGAGATACTAAGATATCCCCAAGGAGGTTTGGGTGCTGGGTTAGTATTCATTGGTAATTATTTTTCTCTAATAAAACAAAACAAAAATTCTTGCTATGGATCCCAAGCATCTTATAAATACTTATCTGTGTGTATTTTATCTTAGTGCCTTAGTACTTATGTCAGCAAGTGCCATCTTATAATGTAAAACAAACCACCAGGAAAACTGAAACAAAAAAAACAAACAAAAGAAACCCCTCAGCACTAAAATGATTGGACAAATTCTACATATTTCATGGTATACAAAATTTAAATAAGGCTTAGCAAAAGTAAAAAGGACAGTCACATTCAAGCACCAAATAGCTCCAACGGGTCTTTTTGTTACAAAAATGCTGCTCTTTATTAATACAGTATTTTTTTTTTGCATACAAATAAAGAGATCATGTTATGAAATGTATGGAGCTACTCGATGCATACAGAAATGAATGTGAAACCCAGGAACTTGCTAAAAACAGCAAGCTTCATCTACAACATAAGGCCCCAGCTATGTATTAAAATGTATCAGATGTCCTGATTATTCCTTAATAGATACGCTGTGATGCCAAATTCCACTTCTCCTTTCCTTCCTCAAAAAAGCAAATTTAAAACCTCTTCCAATGCCTGATGCTTATTACTCAACCTAAGTACTAGATGATTTGTGTGCAGCCAGTAATTTTCCTTTTCGTTCAAGGGCAGGGCTGGTGGAGGACGCCTAAACAATGTGTGCTTCTTAGACTAGTGACTCACAGCATAAAGGCCTGAGTTTAAGAGCATGAGAAGAAGAAAAAGCAAGAGAACAGAAATAAAGTCGATGTGCGTTTAATAGCCCCCGCTCTACCTAGGGTGAAGATCTGACATACACATCCAGAGACAAGGACAGCTGGCCTTTCAGACAGGTGGACCCAGGATCAAAATGTCCATTAAGATGGCCGTGAAATGAACATGGCTAGGCTCCATTTGTTCTGGCCTTTCCTAATGGAGGATTCCAAATGCAGTGATGAGAGTAGTTCTTGCTTTAGATCTGGAAACACAGGTAGCCAGATACAGTACTATCAAAATCTCTGGTTAAAAAAAAAATGACAACATAAAAACTCACAATCTACTGTAGTTAGGGCTTTCTTGCATCTTTCTCTCTACTTAGGATGTTTTAACGTAAGAAAAATGTAGCCTTGAAACAGTCTCTTAAACCACAGACCAAAACATGTGGGTGGATGTGTTTATACACAAATAAGGGTGTAGCTATACTTTCACATTCACCTGATTTAATCATTTTTGCTTCATTACTACATTCTGATAAGTGGTAAAGCAAAACTCCTATTAAAAAAAAAAATAAAAAGCTGTAGTAAACGACGCAATCAGCAGCAAGGTATAGACTCTATATCCCAAACCAAACACATTGCCAGATATTTACAGGGAAATCTTTTTCCTCAACAACCCTCGTCTGCAAAGGTATTTATTTTTCTTGTACAAATACTATCTGGTAACAGTTTTACCGGTTACAATTGGGAAGGCATTTGGAAGAAGGTCCGCTCTTTCTTTCCGTCTTTCCTCTTTCCCCTCCTTCAGTGAGGCTCCAGGCTCTGCCTGGTGATGTTCCCACAGTGCTGGTTTCGAAAGGTCGTCAAGACTCAGTCACACATTCGAGTCGGGTCTCCCCAGTGCCACGTGGGCCTGCCACATTACGAGGCCTTTTTGTGAGGGCTGCTCCGCAAACTCTCCTTCCCCCGTCTCTGCCGGACGACAAAGTCTTTCTCAGAAGAAAGGGCGATGGGGCGGTCAGTGCTGGGCACAGGGGACAGCCTAGTTGCCTCTCTGCCCACATTCTGTTTCCTAGTCTGAGGAGGCTGGCCTGGGGTAGGCTCTTTCCCTTTGGTTTCTCCCGTGGTGGCAGACACCGAGAGGGCCCTGTCCCGCGGGCTGGCTCCCCCTGCCACATTCGGGTTGGGGTGGTGTGACTCCAGAGTGATGGTGGAACTCCTAAAAGATGGCAAAGAGTCGCTCTTTGTCATCTGAGTTCCGCCATCACTCCCAGGCAGGGCTTTCCTATGGTCCTTGTTGCTTGGGGCTGTGGGCTCAGTCGTAGCCCCGTTGGCCTTGGCAGAAGAGGTGTTGCTGCTGGTGGTAGAGGCCTCTCGAACTCCCAGTCGGACTTCGGGAAAGCTGGAAGAGTAGCTCAGAGACTTCTCTGGGAGGACAGTGGATCTGAAAGAACTCTGCCCGGTGGCCGAGGGAGACCGTTTCATGCCGCTGGGCTTACCTGCCTCAGTCGGTGGCTTTTGGGAACTGAGCCCTTTCCCCTTGGCTTCTGGCAAGCCCTTCCCCACCGCTGCTGGAGGCCTCTCTGTGCCTTTCAGTCTGGCCTCTCCGTGTGCCAGAGACAGGCTGGCTTCCAGCTTCCTGCTGTCTGCTGGTACTTGAAGTGCTTCCGTGCATTTCTTTCCTTCAGACTTCCTGTCTGTGGTGGTAGGCTGTGGACTGGGGCTCTTGTCTGTCTGTCTGCACGGCAGGGAGCCATCTTTCACAGTGGATGGTTTGGGGTGCTTTGGAGACAGGTTTAGCTTTTCACTGACAGTGGGGAGTTTCTGGTCTACAGACTCACTAACCCCTGGATGTCCTTGCCGTGGCAGATATATGGACTTTTCCAGCATCTCCAGGGGACGCCCGCCACTGGTGGGCTTCAGCTTGGTGTCCAGAGGAACTCCTTCAGGGGGCGGTGGAACTGAGGGCCCACTTCCTCCCCGGGTGATTGCATCACCACTGTGTTTGGGGAGCATGGGAGGACAGGAAACGCATCCGACACGCCTTTATTGCTGCCCTTCCCCTCTTGGCTGGGGCCGCCGGGGGCTGCATGCCCGGCTCTCTGACCACCGCAGCCCCAGCACTTGGCTTCTGTGAGGAGAGTGGCCTGTCTGGGTGCTTGGACTTTGGGGGCCTGGGTCAGGGCCAGGCCGGGACTTGTGGCCACTGCTTTCACTGTGCACAGCAGTGGACTTGGGCGGGTCCTGGAGGCCTAGGCTGGGCTCTGCAGCACAGGGCTTGCTCCCTGGCTCTCTGCCTGAAGAGGGGCTGGGCGAACTGCAGTGCTGTCGAGTGGCCATGCTGGGCAGTCCTTTGGTGATCAGTGGGGGCTGAGAGCCACTGCCGAGATGCTGTTGTAGAAGCTGTTCTTTACTTTCTGGTTCCTTGCAACTGTCTTTCTGCACAGACGGGAAACCAGAAAGCTTTTCATTCTTCCCACTCTCAATTCTGGGTGGCTGCAGAGACTGCCTGGCAGGAGGGGCTTCCGGCTTGGGCTCCATGCCACTCCTGCCCATGCCCAGCTCCCTCTCACGAGGAATCCCACCGAGTGCGAAGAGGAGTCCTCTCTGGCCGGCTGCCTTGCCTCATCTCGGCCTTCTCTATGATTTGTTTTCCCAGAAGGCCCCCATGCTTTCTCCATAGCCTGAGTCTGTGCGGAGAGATCTGGGTGGGTCCTTCCCACAGAGGGGAGATTTCTGGAGTTTTCACTGGTTTTAGCAGCTTCTAGAGAACGCAGCTCCACGGAGGGGTCTCTGTGGACACCAGTCTTCACAGCAGACCGATCGCTTCCGCTGCGAAGAGCCCGTTTTGGACGATTCCCTTCCACTCGGCTCCTCCCTTGAGGGGACACTTTCAGGTGGGGGCGGGCCACGCAGTCTGGACGTGTCAGACCTGTGCAGGTTCTTCTCCAGGAAGGGCCGGCGCTTAGTGTCAGAGCTGGGGTCTTGGTGTTTGCTAGGGCCACCTTCTCTCCATGGAGGATCATTTTCCGTGACTGTCACCAGGCTCCTGGTGGCATGGGAAACCTTCCTGTCCTGCTTTAGCTCTGGGTCAGGCAGGGGAGCTGCTGGTGAATTCTGGAGACTCCGGCTGGGTGGGGGGAAGCGAGGCTCGAGCAGGTAGGGTTTATTCATCTTGAAGCCAGCAGGAGAAGGCTCCCTCTGACCAGCAGTGTCACCCTTCTTGCCACCATTGCTGGGAAGAGCCAGTGGCACAGAGGGCCCCATGTCACTGCCTGGGCTAGGGCTCTGTCCAGGTTCTGGCGAAAGCAGCTCTGTCTTGGAGGCCTGAGGTCCAGACAGGAGAGCAATGTCCAGAGTGCCCTCAATAGGCTTTAGGCACGACACAGACCTACATTCCAGCTTATACTCAGAGGGGCTTTTCCGGACAGGTGACTCAGGAGCAACCAAACTTGGCTTTTCCGCTCCGCCATCCACCCGGCCAGCTAAGGCCTTGAGAGGGACAAAGAGACACTGCTTATCTGAGCTACATGGGCACTGCTGATAAATGATCTGCTCTCCGAGGCCAGCGGGGCCTCCTGCTGCCCACTGAGGGGCCGGACTGGGTTCCCTGGCAGGCATCATGGGCACTAGATGTCATCTTGGGCTTGAGCACAGGGCAGAGGCTGTCATCTTTGTCGTCGAGTGACATTTTCTTCCGGAGGTAATCCATGTTGGCCAACTTGCTGTCTAACTTCTCGCATCGGAGACACTCCTTGGCCTGGGGAGCCTTCTCTATGTTGTCGGCCTTCCCAGAGGTGGCCTGTCAGTGGAGTGGCAGAGAGTGTCTTGGTGGGTGCCAGGAGCGGAGGCTCGTTTGAAGTCACAGTTGCCCTGGTTGTGGTCCCCAGCTGCTGGGCCACAGCCAGCTGCTGCCCCATCGGAGGTCACACTCTCGCTGGCCCGCACGCTGGCCTGCTTATGAAGAGCGTCCTTCAGCAGACTGCCCAGGGACTGGGTCTCCTGCATGGCTGCTTTGTTTTCGAAATGATTAGATCTTTCTAAAGCCTTTGGGTACACCTTTTTCTCTCTCTCTTCTAGCCTCGGAGTAGAGAGGTTTTCCGAATCCCCACCAAGTCCATGGGGTTTCTGGTAGGAGTCTTGTTTCTCTGGGAAACTCTCTGGTTTCTTCACCACTACCTTGGCCTTCAGTTTCTCTCGGTCCAGGTCGTCCACAGACTCCTGCCTTCCCAGCTTCCGGGAGACGGGGCGTTTCAGGCAGCCTTGTTCCACAGGCCTGGCTCGGCTGAGGGCAGGCGCATCACACACGTTTTCCTCCACGCTCTGCAAGGTCACGTCCCGCGGGGACTGTTCCCGCTGTCCCTCCTCCTGGGTCACCTCCAGGCTGTGCTTGCGGGAACACAAGTGCTTTTTGTCACTGCCATAGGAGGGAGAGAGCTTCTCCTCTGATTGCACACGCTTCAGCAGCGGGGACCGGGGGGGCTCAGCGCTCTTGGGCCTCACGATGTGTCTGACGATGGTCGGAGGGGAGTGCATTTTGCTGGGAAAGGCTTGAGTAATCTTGGAATTGCCAAGTGAGTGTCCCAACAGAGGGGATGGAGATCGCTGAGGGGAGGTGGGCTGTGGTGTTGGAGAGGGTGTCCGGGCCAGCGGGGAGAGCGGGATGCTGCCAGCCGACTTGCGCCTTCCGGACCGGTATCGCTGTCCACTGAGTTTGGGGGCCAGACCGTGGAGAGTGCTGGGCCGGATGTGTCCCGACCCCGCTGGGGAATTAGGAGCACTAGAACTTGGGGAGCTGCTCTGGGAGGAGTTAGTACCTGTGGGTGGAAAACAGAATGCTGTGAGCGATGGCCGCCTTCCCTTTCCTTTCCATGCTTCCAGCCCAAACTGCTTTAGGTAAGGTCAGATAAAGGTCAACAATTTGCATCTAACGCCAATGCATGAATGCTTTTTAGATAAACCTCCCCACTCCAAGGATTAATCCAGAACTTGCTGTCACATTTGAATGGTGTGAATGGCCCTATCTGATGACCTTTAAGCTGGAACAATCCTCCTGTGTGTTACGACCTCACATGGTGACTTTGACCTCCTCTCAACATTCCCTTGTTGTCTTGTCCAGGAGACTCACTCACCGGATGGGAAGTCAGGGGTGGAGCGATAGCTGGGCGTAGGAGATCGGGGAGACAAGCTGTGAGTGGGAGACCCTGGGAGGCTCTCCCCTGATGACAGCGATCGGTTTAAGCAGGAGAAACTTCGGCTGGTGTGGAGTAAAGGAGAAGGCTGCTTGGCTAGTTTTTTGAAAAGGGATCTCCTCCTAGAGTGAAAACAGGAGGCAATTGATCAGATTCTACCTTCAGAGCTACTCTGCATCCCCACAATACCAGCTGTTCTGTTTGTACCTCTGTGCCAGGGACAGCAATATGGTGGCAGATCCTACCAAAGAGTAGGATCTCACTTTATATTAAAATATTTTTTATGCCATTGCAATGGTAGGCTTTCATTTTTTTTTTAACGGCTGAGTAATATTCCATTGCATACAGGAACCATAATTTCTTTATCCAATCATCTGTTGATGGGCATTTACATTGCTTCCACATCTTGGCTACTGCAAATTGTGCTGCCATGAATATTGGAGTGCACAGATCTTTCCGAATTATTGTTTTGGTTTTCTTTGGATAAATACTCAGAAGTGCAATTGCTGGGTCAAAAGGTATATCCGTTTTTAATTTTTTGAGGAACCTCCATACTGTTTTCCATAATGGCTGTATCAATTTCCAATCCCACCAACAATGTATGAGGGCTCCCTTTTCTCCATTCTCGCCAACACTTGCTGTTTTTCGATTTATTGATGATAACCATTCTGACAGGTGTGAGGTGATCTCTCATTGTGGCTACCATTTGCAACAACATGGATGGACCTAGAGGTTATTATGCTGAGTGAAATAAGTCAGAGGAAGATAAATACCACATTATTTCACTTATATGTGGTATCTAAGGAACAAAAAGAACAACGTAATCAAAAACAGATTCACAAATATAGTGGACAATTTGGTGGATAGAGGGGAGGGGGGTTGGGAGGCTGGGAGAATGGGGTGAAGGGTTAAAGACGTACAAATTAGTAGCTGATAGTTGGCATGAGGAGCACGGCAGAGGGAATGCAGTTGGCATTAACGTAATGGTTAAGTGGAGGGCCAGCGGAGGGAGGAAGCAATTTAGGGGATCGTTTTACGAATATTATAAATGTCTAACCAATGTACTGTATACTTGAAACTAATTTAAATAAATAAATTTATTTAAAAAATAAATTTGTGCTGCCATGAATATTGGAGTGCATAGATCTTTCTGAATCATTGTTTTGGTTTTCTTTGGATACATACTCAGAAGTATTTATGAGTATTATGACTTAGAAAGGAAGAGTCTTTGATAGTATACAATGGAAGTTTTCTTCTCTGAACTCTAAACACTTCAAGAACAGCTGGGAAGATAGGAAAAAATATATATTCATTTATTTATGTGCCCGGTTTATGAAGAGGGTGTTCTTTGCCTTAAAGCTTCTGAGTATGTACCCCCAGATATATTGACAAAATTTAATTAAGAGATAATACAAAGTACATCTCTGGGAAAAAATTATCATCTTGGATATAGAATACTTCAATAGCGACATGCTGGGCAGAGGCTTTATCTACGAGGGGCTGTTAGCTGTGCTAATCCATTGTGGGCTCCTGAATATTCCTAAGGACAATGTAGGTTGTTCATTTACATAGAAAAACCGAGAAAGGTGAACTGAAGCTTATCATATCAGCGGGGCAACAGACACCATACTACAGCAGAAGCAAATGTGTATTTAGTGCTCAACAAGCACGTCTTAAAGCAAAAAGCACAGCTTCAAATGGTTTAGAAGTGCAGGTGGCTAGAGTTCCTTAACCATGTGGCAAGCTTGACTAACCCCCGGTAATCTTAAGCAAAAAGTTTAAACTCTGCTACCCCTTGGAATAGTGTGTTCTATATGACTTAAAGCACAATCAAAAATATAATGCATACATTAAAAAAAAGAAAAACAAAAACAGAATCTCAATTTATGTGTTTTTGCATGTGTATAATTTTAATCAAAGTAATAAATGCACTTGGAATAAAACATCAAACAGTTTTATAAACTTACAATGAAAAATAACAATGCCCCTACTCTGTCTTTTGCCCACTCCCCAGAGAAATCAATCTCTACCCTTTTATCTGTTTTTCTCCCATTGGTCTGTATATTGCTAAGTAACATGCTTACGTTACTTTTTAGTTTTTCAGTTTTTAAAATTATCTGTTGAGGTCCTACCACAGAAAATAAGAATTAAGCTTTCCTACCTTCTGACCAAATATACGTCCACTTTTTTCTTCCTCTCAATAAAGCCAAACTTTGGGGATAGAAAAAAGGGCTGGTGTTTATTTTATATTATAAATATCGTTCACAGCTGGGCCATGAAAAGCATAACTCTATTGCTTTTCTTGCACAACTTTGTCTTTCCTGGAGTTGATACGCATTCCTTTTACATTTGCTTATTGTTCTACATTTCTATCATCAAAAATCCTTTTTTTATAATCAGACCCATTAGATTTAAGTGGGTAAAGGAGGGGAGTTGCAGCACTGTGCAGGGAGCACATCCAGACGATTGCCTGGCAAGAAATGTCCCCACCAGAAACACACACCTGTATTTTGCCGGTGCTGGCACAGAACACAGAAAGATACTCACAGTGCCTCCCAGATGGCAAATGGGTGATCGAGTGAGATTGTTCCATCAGTAAAACAAAGTCTTTTTATTTCTAGGCTCATTTAGATGCTTTAAAAATATAGTTATTTCAGAATATCTGGCATTTAGAAAATAGCAAATCTTTGTTTTTAGAAAATGTGAAGGCCATTATTAAATGTAGATTTAATGCTTTAAAGTCCCTGAAGGTTTGGTTCCTGAAATCTAAATCAACTGAAATGAAGTCTAGAGGCTTAAGAAAGAGCAAAGGGCTTTTCGTGGTTCACACACATGAGAAAAAACAATCTGAATTGTTCTACAATATAACTGTGTAAACCTTTACACTAAGAAAAATAATGCTATTGTAGATATGACCTTTAATGTATAAATATATGTAAACCTCGGCATAATATTTTTCATATGTAAGCATTTAAATTAAGTAGGGAGTAATTTTCCTCTAACATAAATATATACTAACCTCGCAAAGAACACTGCTTTAACTAACCTTTCTAGACTTTCTTTCTTCTTAGATTTCTTGCTCCGCCTCACCATCCGGCTCTTATAGCTGTTTCTCCTGGCTGGTCCTGTTTTGATTGATGTGTTTTCAAACGGGGTAGTAGTGATTGACACCTTATTCCCACTCTATAAAAATAAAATGAGTTGATATTAAAGGAAAATGCTGTAAAGAAATGAGATCAGAACAGAGAGAGAAGATTCAAAGACAAATAAAGATACACAAAGACATACATACAAAAGGACTTTCATTTCTAAATGATCCTTTTAAACAATGAAATCCTGGGGAATACAAACTTGGCAGAGGCAAAATGTGATATTTCTTTTAGAGGGTTGGCTCTGGAGTGCACAGATCTGAGTTCAAATGCGAGTTCTGGGACCTAAACAAGTTGCTTCTCCTCTCTCTGCCTCCACTTCCTGTGCTATCTCACAGTGAAATCACACCTGTCTCACAGGGGCTCCCCTGAGGATCACACATAGGGTAGAGTTCGTAAAGCCTTTAGCACCCAGTGTGACACATGCAAAGGCTCTATAAATAACAGCTTCATCCATATGTATCAAGCGCAAATGTGCCCAGGGGCTGTCTGCTCTTCCTTGATTTATTTTCCTTTTTTTCTCATTTTTGTGTTTTTCCTTTGACCTAGAAATCAAAGAGTAACGGAATAAAATGAGACTTTTATTTCTCATTATTTTAAGAGGTTCCCTTTCTATCCCCATAAAACCCGTCAGTTTGCAGAGCTGTCAAGTTTATGCCAGTGAGTATGAAGCAGCCTTTCTTCAACCAGGTCACATGTGGCATGTTCGTGAGCCTTTGCACTCAGTCCTGGGATAAGGGCTTGCTGGGGATGAACTGGAGAATGAGTCAGAAGCTGGGCTGCGGGGTACCCAGGGCAGGTGGGCAGGACTGACTCTCTTTACTCCTGCATCAATGATCCCTTCTTGAATTTCTTAATAACCAAGGGAGAAACATGTCCTTTCAAAGTCACAAGTGGGTCTAATTACCCTGAAAAGACCAGAAATAAAAGAAGGCCTTTTAAAAAGCCCATGCCGAAGACCGTTAGCAGTTCATCTCTATGGTATCAAGTTAAATATGCGTGGGGCAGGGACTGAAAAAAACAAGATGGACTGTTTTAATGTCTATTTCCCACCGTTCAATTTGGGAAGTACTAGATGCCATCATAAGAAGAAAATAAAGTATAGGCAAAAAATAAATAAATAAATAAATAAATCATTGAGAAGCCTACCACTCAGCTAACACTGTAATATTTCAGTATTATTTCCTGCAGGTCTTTTTTCGAGCAAGCATAAATTATGCATATATGTAGACATACTTTATAAATCATTTTAATTTTAATCTAATATTTAGTTTTATGCTGTTTTTTCATTTCACATTATGTAACTTTGAAAAACTTTCCCTTACCACTGAATACCCTTTAAGAACATAGTTTGTATTGACTGTATTGTAATATTTCATGAGATGGGTGAATTAAAATGTAACTATTTCCCTATTGCTATTGTTTTCTACTTTTAAATTCTTCTAAGAGTTGAAATAAATATCCTTATCTCTATATGACTGTCCTAACCTGATACTTTCTATGGATTAGGTAATTAGACTCCATGCACTGAATCAAAGGGTCTATCTAAACTTTTTAAAGACTCTTGGTACATACTGACACACTATTTTCCAGAAAACTTATGCCAATGAGTACCTGAGTACCTGTCCTATCATGGGTTTGTCAGAACTGAATATTAACATTAAACAAATTATCAATTGTATAGGAAAGAGTTATATCACTTTTTATTTTCATTTTTTGACAATTAACAGGCCAGATGCTGTTTCATTTATTTTGGTCATTTGTATTTCTTTAGGGAATGATTTGTTCATGTCTTAGATTCAATTTAGTATCTAAAAGTCTTGGTATTTTATTATTTTAGAGTTCTTTACATATTTAAAATATATAACTCCATACCTAATATCATCATTATAAAAAATATTTTAGATGGATAGGATTTAAACTTGAACAATAGAAATTTTTTTTCATTATGAAAGAATAAATTATATGTTCTATATGCAAATGCCAGAGCTTTAAACATAAACCTTTATCTGAGAGTAGAGACAGACATTCTATTTATTTTTAGATGGAAATTTCAGCTTGTTTAAGGCTGTTTAGAATGGGATCTTTTCTTTGCAAATTGAGCAAGACCATAATAAAATTTTAGTTTTTCCCATATGCCTTCGGTGGAAAAGGGCACAAACAGGGTTGGAGTTCATCTTTCACAGAATTTCTTCCACTCCTTTTCTACATTCACATACAGAGCGGACACACAAGGCTGTGATGATCATGGGCGCTCCTCTCTCCGTGGAATCCAATTCCACCCCTTTCTCACATAATACAGCACTGGCTTTTCTACCTTTATCGATAAGAAGCTAACAATGCCACTCTGCATTTTAAAAGCACGTTTTGAATATTAAAGGATTTGCCACATATATTCTTTTACTTTGTTTTCACAATCAGGTACCAAGGCTATTTGTTGTTGCTGTTGTTGTTTATACAACGGGATGATGGGGGGGGGGTGGGAAGGGATTGTAATCCTTGCATTATAGATAAGGAAAACAGATTCAGAGGCATTGAGGTTCTTCTTTTCCAGGGTCATGGCACCCAGTGGAAGAGCCCAAACCTGGCTGTCCCACCCTTCATCCCCACAGCCCTCCTCAAGGGCACAGCAGGCCCAGATCCTCTCCGTCGGTCCTGTTCCAAGCAACGTGCATGTCTGGTACTTAAGGAAAGTGGTGGTAACAGGACCAGGCACTGCACTGACAGAGGAACGATCATAGTTTCAGATTGTCAAGAAGAAATTAAGGAGGTATAAAAATAACATAAACATTGTATAAAAGAAATATAAATGTTGAACATTTGCTGTCAGAAAATAGTTCAACCAGGAATGCTAAATCAGAACACATCCCTAGATTGTAAAAATGTCCACTTTGCCTATAGAAAACAAATCCAGTTTTCCTTATTTCTACCTAAGGTTGGTCCAGAGGACGGTTCATTAGCCTTATGAAGACACAATAAGAGATAACTTCCCTAAAGAAAAGAAAAGAAAAAAAAAGAGGCAGAGTACTGATATTTGGTTAGAAACATTAATGATTACGAAAATCATAAATGACTGGAAAAATAACTTCATAGAGAATAGGTGAGAAATAGGAAGGCTGCCACCTGGTGGATCCATGAGCTACAGGGAAGGCTGCCTAAATGGCACCATGTGGCTAACCGGGCCGGTTCCTCAACAAATTCTCTTGGAGAATGAGCGCCCTCTCATCAGAGAAATTTTGTGGTACTTGTTTAAAAATAACAACAAGAAATGGGGCCAGTGATTGTTAAATGTTCAGTTAGTTCACTTTTACTTTAAATTATTTGTGTGGTCAATGCACGGTGGGAGAGAAATTATTTTAAGCTGGCTGAACTGAATACAATAGCAGAAGTCAGTCTATTCAATCTCTTCTCTTAATCTGGTTCTTAATCTGTTACTTATCAGTTGGCCTTGGGTCCCTCTTGAGCTAGACTGTTTTTACATTTCTTCCTCTGCAAAACGCATATGGGGAATGGCACTCTTGCTCACCCTGCGTCCTTGCTCTAATTCACACACGTCACAGTCCGGCCCCTGCCATCTTGCACACTTCAACCCTTTTTTGAACCTAAGCTCCAGCTACGCTGGTTTACTCATGCATCTCAAGCACTTTGAGCTCTTCGGCCTTTGTGTTTTTATGCACTCTCTTTGTTTTGCCTAGACCGTCCTGCATCCCCTCCCATTATACTAAATCTCCAACCGGCCTTCACAGCCCCACACAGATGATCCCTAACTGTTCACATCTGTCACCATGGTGGAAGGCCATCACTCTTTCAGAACCTGGGTCATATTTACAGCCTGTTCCATAACGTTTTGATGTAGCATGGTATGGCCACTGTCTTCCCCTGTGAACGTCAGACTGTCAGCTATTGGCAATCAGAGAACTTCATGTATAAGCAATCTATCTGGTGTAGTAGTTGAAAGCACAGGCTCCATTGCTACACTCCCTCCTAGCAGATAAGCGTGGGCTGCTCTGCTAACATTCCTCTGCTTTAATCTCTAAATCTGTAAAATGGGGACATTTATATTTATAGCACCTACCTCACAGGGTAGGATTACCTGAGCTTATTCATTTGTGAAGCACTCTCTAGTACCTATTATTCTTATGTGTCATCTGTTGTGGGACTCTTGCGGTACCTAGCACAAAGCTTTGCACATTTCAGGGGCTCAGCAAATACGTGAGGGTGGTAATAATGAGGTTATTTGATGGTCCCTAGAGGTTTAGTATGCAGAGATTCCCCAGAGTTCACGGAGAAGAATTTTTGAAGCAGGGGCTGATAAAATTTAAAATCTTATACATTGGGGATTATGTATAATAACCGGGCAGGGGATATGACGGGGTCAACATGACCTCCACCCACGACCACAGCAAAGCCATGAAGCAAACATGGACTACGCTTACGGTGTTTACAATTCAAACAATAAATAAGTAATGTACATGTATTTCTAATCATATACATGCAGCCCTATGTGATAGCTCTTCTTCCTTTTTCTAAGGGTGCCATGAGATTTTGTGAAGTAGTTTGTAAGTATAGAACATCACGTAAACAGCACCCAGAGAATAAAAAAATACAGCTACCACCCTGACGTTCCACCAGTGATGGCACATGGGAGCCCAGTGTTGATACTAGTCACTTTACATTTTGTCTAAGACCTGTGGTTAAATTTGGAAGAAAGCTGCATGATTACACAGTTTGCTTGGGAAGATAATTAAATCCCTTGCATCCTCTTTGTTTTGTTACATTGGTTACCCCTTCTGAGTGTATCCTTAATGAACAGAGGCAGGATCCTCTGCTTGGGTCTGTGACAGGGCATACCATGGCTTTGAAGGGTGCCAATGGTTCTCCATTTCAGCATGTTTACACAGTTTCAGACACACATTGACTAGATGCAGGAACAAAGGCACTCCATAACCAGATGAGGGCAAAATGTTATACATGAATCATGGGATTTTGCCAAGAGACCTTTGGGAGAAATATACCTTCAAATTTCATAGAAGAAGGAGAGAAGTTTTAAAATCCAGAATCATATTAAAATAATTACCAAATAAATGATGAAAATGATCAATTATGTCTCAGTAAACAAATGCATATTTTCTAAAGATGCATATTTCGGTTTATTATTTCTTCTTCTGTTTTTATGAGCAGACATGTGCAATTATGTAAAGCTATGTTGTGACAGGAACCACATCATAAATAACACAATATGGTTATAAAGAATGTAGAAGGCCAAACACGTTACCATTTAAAACCCCTTTGACCTTCTTTTAATTGCTGATGCGAAGATATGGGAAAGCTCTAGTAGGACTGATAAGAACTAAGACAAGCTCACCTATAAAACACAGATTTACTACCCCAAACAAAGGGTCAAAGTGAGTTCCTAGAAACGTTTAAGGAGCAGTTTAGAGATAGCACCTCTGCCTGCCTACCTTTGTGGTCCCTAACTAACTGGAAAGGCTTATATATTGATAAAGTAGACAGAAAAACAGCTCAGGCAACTGGACAAAGAATATTATCAGAGAGAGATGGTGAATGAAACCAAAAACTCATCTTATCCATGTAGGTTCCAGAAGTGGCATGTTTCTACCCAGTAGGCATATTGCAAAAGTGTAAATAAACTAACTCCAACCACCTTAAGGTTTTAATTATCAAATGAATGGCATGTACAAGGCAGGAGTCAAGACACAACAAAAGTAGCTATGCAGTATTTGACTCTTCCCATGGTTAACTTTTGGACAGCAATCAAAGGAGAAACCCATCATAACCTCAATTCCACGAACATTTATTGAGTACCCACCTATATACCAGGATCTGGGTGAAGGCTGGCATTATGTGGGAAATTTTAATAGTAACTCTACATCTCTCCTGTAGAGATGCTGTCACAATTGCTATGTGTCAGCATGACTATAAGCTGATTTCCTGCCTATGGCTCTGGAATGTTCTCTCGATCTTCAGTCCTATCCCTCTGGTGATCAATAGCACGCATTTGTGAGAAAGCTGGCTAGACTTAGAGGAATACCCTTTGGGTATGAATGACAGCAAAATCAGACCCCAACCCTTTTGGGGCCTGAGTCCATGACCAAAATCTCATTAATGCTGTGAATTAATCAATGGCAATAACTTTTCTATAATCTGCTACGTCACACTGGACCTTTAACCATACATGCTGTGACTACTCCTGGAACGTAGGCCAGACCTAGAATGTTTTGAAGAATGCACTTGTATTGGCTGAGGGAATGGCGGAGAAGGAATGGGAAAATCACTCAACTTTTGACAGGGTTTTACAGACTCACTTTCTGAAGCACCTTTCAAATCTCTCATCTTTTTCAAGTTCCAGTTAAATGTCACTTCCCTGAGATGCCTCTCCCCACTTATTAAATGTACTAAAAACAAGTATGAAATTCCTCCCTCTGCTACAGCCCTAATTAAGTTGTATTCTATCTGCTTACACATCTCCTACATCTTTCACACTTCCTGAAGGCAAGAATCATACCTAAATTCTGTGTTACTAACGTCTACTATGGCACCTGTCTCAGAGCCAGTGCTCTAGACATGATCCGAATGCACATTATTTAAATGGCATATATGTGTATATGCTTTGTTTCTCAACAGGCCATAGCTTATCTGAAATTTGGCTCACATCTCTACATCTGGCAGCCTCTTACGTGCTCATGAAGCAAGAAGGTCAACCGAAAATCTGTTGTCTGTAAAATAATCCTACAACTAAAGACACCCTATTTCTGATCACAGATAAATCAATTTTTTTTCTGAAAAAAATTTATTATCAAACTCAAATTCATCTTTGTTTTAACCAGATCCATATTTGAAACTATAATTTTATATCCTAGAGTCAGCAGGTGGCAAAGCAAAAGCCACAACAGAATTGAGAGGATCAGAATAGATTCTTTCTCTCCATTCCTATTCATATTTCCTGTGATCTTATTCCCTAGGCTTTATTCAGCTTACATTTAAATAGAAATTGATCTCTATTCAAAGTCATTTGTATGTGTGTGTATGGGGGGGGGGAAGCTTAATGATTGTTAGAACTCCTTCTTTGATTAACAGTTATTTATATAATTTATAGTATATGTGTTTACATTCATAATTCTATCTTTCAAAGAAATTTAACTCTCAGACTAAACTTTCAGATCAGATCCCATAGTTTAATACCACTTTGACTTCTATTCTAAAATAAAACCTTCTGAATGTTCCTGAAGAAAATTACCTTTGGATACTTGATTTCCAAACAGATTTTCCTATGTGAAGTATATAAAACAAAGAGAATTATTTGTAATTTTGAATAAGAGAAAAATTAAATTAGGAAGTGTTAGTATAGAGATAAAGATATGTTTTTCACCATAAAACGAGAGGATTCATATCTTTGTTTTAACACTGAACTTGAGACTAATGAATACTTTTCCCAGTGATAAGACCATGTGCGTATGAGTACATCAGAGATGCACTCTAGAACTCTAGTATAGAATTCCTAGTACTCGTTCTTTCTGGCTACCTGCCTCATCTGTATAGCTGTGACATAAAAAAGACAATACCTTTAACAAGAGCTCTATCACTTCTGTGTGGACAAGCCCATGCACCGGCTCCCCGTTGACATGCGTGATCAGATCCCCAGCCTTTAGTCCTGCCTGGCATGCTGGGCTTCCTTCTTCCACATTCTAAAGTCCAAGAAGACAAATACATTTGTAAGGAAACAAATGACAGCCCTAATGCCTCCTGTTTCTACGGGCAGAATATTCTGAGTTAATTAGCAAATAACTCTTGGGTTTCTAAAAGGAAGTCAAAAAAGCGCAGTTATTATTTCTATTCTGTTATCATCCTATAACAGAATAATTCCTATGGTTCCTTAAAAAAATTT
Source organism: Eonycteris spelaea (assembly GCA_003508835.1). Classification (NCBI taxonomy): domain Eukaryota; kingdom Metazoa; phylum Chordata; class Mammalia; order Chiroptera; family Pteropodidae; genus Eonycteris; species Eonycteris spelaea. Next base: position 13,631,909 of record PUFA01000011.1, on the reverse strand, counting down.
CAATTTAAGATAGTTTTTTTTTGCTTGTTTGTTTATTTTTTTATTTTTTTTAAAGCAGGCCAGGGAAAAAGCTGAAAAAATAATAAAATAAATTAAAATGAAATGAAATGAAATGAAATGAAATGAAATAAAAAATAAAATAAAATAAAATAAGGATGGAAATAAGACTGTCTTTGACTATTTTTACCAGCTTGGTACAACCAGTGGCCAATCAAACATGAAAACTAACAGAACTATGAGAAAGGATCAGTTTGTACTAAATTCAATTCTATCACATAGATAAAAGGAAAGACTAAAGGAAAAATGGAACAGGTCCCAAAATGCAGCTTAACAGAAAATACAGTTGCTGTTAACTGTGTGCGAGCCAATTTATCCATTCTCCAGTTTGGCTGGGAATGAAAAGTAACAAGGTGTGAGAGGCTGCTGGTCTTACCCAAACAATATGGTGTACTGTATAGATGTCACTGTCTCCCACGTAAACCCGGATGGCTCGAATGGTGAAACCATAGTTCTTCCCTGAACTATGGATGACAATGGGCTGATGTGGACTGGCAGAGGCCACAGAAGAGTCTCGGCTAGGAGAGGAATCCCGTGAAGAAGAAGGGTCCGAGGACAGGGAGTGGGGAGACATTGGACTTCCCAGTGGAGAAACAGCAAACATATCTGCGAAAAAAAGGAGCCAGTCATCAAAGCTGATCCTGGTCACACAGACATACATGCAGCCAGCCCTCACCTCAGACCTGCTGAGACTGGGAGCATGGTTGCAAAACAAATTTATTTGTTTCTAATGGAAAAATTAAGGAGAAATAATATAAAAACATTTCTATTAGTAACTAGCATGGATTTCAAAAGAAAGCCTGTCCGGGAAAATTTCAAAGTGTTTCAATTTTAACTAGTTTTTCAATTATTATAAAAATCACGATTTCTTAGTTCTCTAGGCTAATTAAAACACACATAAAACTTAAGCACTATCTTGTTGTGATATTTTTATTTAATGCATTTTATTTTAATTAAAGAAACAAATAATAGCTGTATGGATTTCAAGTCCACCCTCACAGAAAAGACTGGACTATAGTAAAAGATTCTCAGGCTCCAAATCTTGCCCATAACAACCTTAATGTGGCCCTTTGCAAACATTCATGGCCAAGAAGCAAATTTACCAGCTGCTTTTTACATTATTATTGAATTACCAATTTGAAAATTTTGATCAAGAAAGCACTGAAATGGCAGCTTCTTTATAAAAGAATTACTCCTTATTACTATGGTTACATTTGATTCTCTTTATATATTGCCTGTATTTATAATAAGGTTTTTGAGAGGATGATGCAGGTGAAATGTAGAAATTTTAAGAGGAACTCAGTTATTATTACAAAACACCAATTCTATTGTTTTCCTTCTTTTATAAGCAAACATCCTTTTAATTTATAGCTAATATCACTGTTCCAGTTATGCGAATCTAAACAGATCTTACTGTTAGGTGAAGTGTGTGTGTATGTTTGAGAAAAAGAATAATCTACAAAAGGTGCTGAGGTTTAAATGTGAGCTCAGCTGGAGACAGGCTACAAAGTGCCAGCACTACTGAAGACGCACCAGTGTGGTGGGTCGCACTGTGGCCACAGGAAGCTCCAAGTACCCAAACCACATTTTGCTCCAAGTCTGATGTCTGTCCAAAGTAGAACAATGAGCTAAATGTATCACTATCCATGCTCCTTCACTCTCTGACTTCATGTGGCATCTTGGTGCTTTTTTGCTGACTCCTTTCTGTCTAATCAAGAGGTCAGGTGAAAAGACACACGCTGGTGGGCAGGGAAATTCATAACATGCAAGCAAGAGGAGGGAGGACAGGGTGGACATACAGACCAAACCGTAGAAAAGCCAGGCCCGGGATCCACTACTTCATGACGGTTTCCCTTACCTCCTGAATTGCTCTACTTTACCAAGATGTGGGCTTTCTCGCCAGCTTTCAAAAGTGGGCTGGACCACATTACACTTACCTCCTTGACAGCAGCTGCACTGAGGCCACTGCATTCGAGGGTAAGAATAGTCATTCAAACTACGGGGACAGGTGTTTTTTTATTGTACTGAATGTAGAGTGAGCGCAACCCCCAAATGAGCATTTGTTTATAGCCAGTTTCTTCCTGCACAAATTTGAAATTTCAAAAAAACAGTCCCTTTTATACATGGTCTGTATTCTTCCAAATGCAAGCCATCTGCAATATAATTCGATTGCCACTTCGATTCTCATTTTGTCATGTGACTGAGAAGTCATAACCACGAGGTGTGTATTTCATCTTTGCTAGTAGAATTACTATAGACTTAGTGAGTACTAGAGGCACAACCAGGTTGTGCAAAAATACTGCAATTCAAGAAAACTATAATTAAGCCCAGTTTTCTAACACAGGGCAGAAAATGATCTGACTACCAGTAGGAGGAAGCATAGCTCAACAGACAGGGCTGGGAAAACTTATCATTTCAGTGCTGTCTGTGACTCTCTGCATCCCCAGAAAAAAAAAAAAAAAACACAAAACTTATGTTCTGTGTCTATTTCCTCATTAATTAGATGAGAAAAACTATACTTAGCTTTCCCACACAGATGCTGTAAACAGCTCTGTAAAGTATATAAATGATGCATAATCTAGAGAAGAAAAATTATTCCGAGGAGGAACATTTATCACTTAACTTGGGGGTAGAGGTGAAAAAAAAGGAAAAGGAAACACATAAAAGCAATGATGCTTTGTGAAAGGAAGCCTGCCTCACCTCCTGATGCAGAAAGAGGCGAGAAGCAATAAGACACACAAGCTCTCTGCGAACTCTGGAGAGCCTGGGCTAGGTACCCTTGCAGCTTCACACAATCTTGCATCTTAATCAGCATTCCAAACCGGGGGAGGGGGAGGAGGCCACATGCACAAATCACACAATTTCATGCGAGTAGATATCTCTACCTCCTGGGATCATGAGGGACAGAGCACTGGCAGAAAGGGACTTTGTGACTTTCCCCGAGATTTTCTTTTTTTCTGTGCTTTCTAAGCGCTGCCGAGCCATGTGAGAAGCGGGTTCACTGGATGGCTTTGAGGAATTATCTGTACTGTCCACACACTCGCTTCGTCCATTTATCTGATCCAAGTGCTCTGAAAAACTGCCAACTGTACAAAGAAGAAGGGATAACACGTTCAGGAAACAGGATAGGAGAGATGGGGAAAGGGGAGAAGAGAGAGAAAGAAAGGACAAACGCTGGGAAACATACTCCCCGCATGGCTCATGAGTCCCTACAGCGTCAGGCAAACATTAAAAATACACGACTGGTTTGAGAAAGGTGATGTGGAAGAGGAAAAGATGAAAAAGATATCCATTCAGGTTTCATTCCAGTTGTATACAAGTCTGCTAATTCTCAATCAATGACTCCATTTAACTGGAATAATTACTTTCTAGAATCTATATTTTATAATCGTTGTAGAGACAACTTTCCCCCACCCCACCATGAAAGGCTATGTTATGAACCAAATATCACTTTATAAATACATTGACTACTTACTGTATATGATAACAATGATCATAATTAGCAATGCTATTAATAATGGTTTTTGATATGTGGACATCATTTAATTACTTCATGTAGACTAATGTCTGTGTCATCTCCTACCATCTTCCCAGGACACACCTCATACTAGGCTCAGGTATGCAACTTCTAGAAAAGTGCCTGAAGTGTCTTGTTTGACTTCTCACGCTTTTCATTCTAAGCTCCTTCTAAATTTCATAGAACAAGACAAAGGATATTATTTTGGCTACATTACTCAATGGCTCCCTAAATCTTCCTGGCTTTTAATCTAGACAGTGGCAAATGCTGATCTGCCCTGAAGTTATTAGACTAGTAGGAAAATCCCGTTTCCTTTAAAACAGCCATGTTTTCTTTATTTTTAATTTTATTAACCTTTAATGTTAACTTGAAGTTTTGTTTAAAGTTAGAAATTAGGGCTTCCTTCAGCAGAGTATCCTAAGAGAATATAACCACGTAGGAAATGCAGAAATGGAAAATCACTGATGTCAGTCGTCTGACTACACAGGCCAGGAGTAGAAAGAGAGCAGAGTGACTGCTGAGTGCCTCAGAGGAAAGCTGAGCGGCCACTCACCCCTTTCGGTTATCAGTTTCTCTCTCTCTCTCTCTCTTTCGTTAGGTGCGGTAACCCTTGGTTGACCTCACAGATTGCAAGGACCTTATCAGCTACAATCCCTTATTTTATTTTTTATGCCTACAGTATCTGCTTTTCCTAGGTGGTCTCCCATCCAAGTACTAACCAGGCCCTAACCTGCTTAGCTTCTGAGATCAGATGGGATAGGGCTTGTTCAGGGTGGCATGGCCATAGACTTTTTTCTTTTTAGCACTGATATCTTTGTCCCTTCTGAAGAAAATCCTTACTTCATTTTATTTCTAAACGCTATATTATAAGCCTACCTCTTAAAATCATCAACACTATTATCACCTGAAGACATACAATCCAAACAGAGAATTTAATGCCACTATTAATGATCCTTTGAAAGACCAGCCAAAACATTTTAAAGTGCTGACCATATGGCATTCTTTGCATAGGAAAAAGTTAGGCTTACACTCAACTAACCTAGATGTACCACTCGACGGCACAGTTGAAGTTTGGCCTTAGTTCACAGGAGGTGGCACAGACTCCACAGGGTCAAAAGCACGGGAAGCCTGTGACTGGGAGAGTGGGCTTAGGCACAGCACAGGACTGTGCTGCAGGTGCAGATAAGATTCATGGACTTCCGTTTGACACCAACTTGACCAACGAAGAAAGATAATCTTAAGGCAAATATCTACAATCTTTCTACTGTTATATGCCAAACTCAATCTCATTAACAGTGTGTCTATTCCATTCACTCTAAATACAAAAACCGACTGCCGAAGGACTTAATAAAAAACCGCTTCACAAATCAAAAAATCTCATCTCAAACCTTAAGCTTACTTTTGGGTAAGTTACACACGTCCTTCTTTCTAATTTGGTTTGGATAATATCATTGACAGGTATAAAACGAAAAGCTGAATCTCTTTACAATGAAATTTATTTCACTGCATTTGAGCCCTATGACTAGGACTTCAAGACTTCTACTTTTCTCTGATTCAAAAACAACGTGATCATGAGAAAGAGAACAGGTATAAAGCTGTACTTCCCCAAACGCCAGGCTGTGACTACGCAGTGTCCTCTTACCATCTCTTCCTTGCTTCTGCCAGCTCGTTTCCTAGCACTGTACACGAGCGTGTGTTTCTTTTGTGCCATTGGTGGATGACGTCACCTATATGTTCTAGAAATGTCAAGGGTTCTTTCTTTTTGATGGTGGAGCAATATAAAAATCAACAAATTTAATTGTACTACGGTCACAGTTTTCAGATTCCCTAATTACCCTTGGCTATGAGCAAATCAGCTCATCTCTCTATTCTGTACAGCCCCCAAGGTCTTTGATTATTTTTAGTGAGTGTATGGGGGAGACAGAGAAAGGTGGTTTGAATCTATTAATCAAAATACATGGCAGGACCTAGGCAGATTTTTTTTTTAATTAGGAAAGTAATCTGTCAAATGCTCAGACACCATTCTCCTCCCTTTACCTCCCACCTTTCTGATAGCAAGTAGGTTGAAGAGACTAGGGGTCATCAACAATGTACTATATTAAGAATAAATTTTAAATGGAGGTAAGTACTACTTATTCAGATAAGAAAATAAACTAAGAAACAGAAACCTTAGTAACCAAAAATATAAAATACTGAGATTTGATTGGATTATTGAGATGAACTAAAAATGATCAGGGATCCCAGATTCCTAGGTTATTTCTATGCTACCTCCAAATTGCTATTCTCTTGGCTTTATAGATTAGCAGAAGTCAATTTATCCTAAAGGAAACAGAACTGGAGAGAGAAAAGAAAAAATACGCCCATTATTTTTCCCCATGATAAACTCTAAATACATGTGAAACTCCTCATAGAATCAAACTTTTTAATGAGGCTAAAATAAATCCATCCTGTAAAATTTGGTTTTCTGAAATAATTTTTTTAAAAAGAAAACTTTACACTATGAATATTCAGCTAGTTTAAAATATATTCATGAAAAATCTTGGAATCATTTATGGTTATCAATATAACATATTGAATGCGATTTAATGAAAACATTTATTATAGCAACCCTAAACCACATCGACGTTTAATTAAAAAAAAAAAAAAAAAGCATAAGTACACGTTGCTCTGTAGAAGAATCTGCTGTGCATAAAATTTTATAAACCAAATATTTTAAATGCACTTCAAGGGCTTGCAAGTTGATCATCTGATGAGGAAACCTCCATTATTAAGGGCCAGCAAATATGTACAATACATTAAGAATTTTAAAAACCTGTGAAGACACCGTCCTGTTGCCAGGAAGGCTACTTCACACAAAAGTAGCATTATACAGTGCTTCCATCGAAAAGGCCCAAGCTCCTTGACTGCCTCCCAAAGTCATCTCAGGAGTTTCTTACTCCAGTGACCCAGAGACCAGGAAGATACGCACATAAAAGGCCAGTTTGAACTGTGTTGGTACTTCTGACCCTCCTCTCCCTCCCAGTCCCAGATATACAGCAGATATCTGTGAATCTCACCGGGTAAGCATCTTGCTGCACTCACACCGTCTCATGCAGAGAGGTAAGTGATTTGGTACAACACAGCCCCTTAGCAAAAACCACCCCTTTCAACATGAAAGGGAAAACTGGCTTTCTGCTTTACCTTATGGGTGACTTCAGACATTTTTGAGGGTGATTTTGACCACTTGACTCTTTGATACTATTCCTTACTCCTAACTCTTGAGTTAGATGCAGCTTCATGACTCATGCCTTTGCATTAGAGCCAACTCTACAAGACACGCTTTTGCATGAGAGAACACGCTCTCTCAGATCCTGTCACCACAGGATCCTACTGAAATCCAACTGTGAAAGTTACGGCTGGCTCTCAGGTCAAGCTGAAGCAAGAATGGTATGCTATATGGTCATGCACTCAGGTGGGGTCTGAGACATCTGATCTTCATTCTAAGGAGCTCATTCCCCAAGCCCAAGAAGTAGGGCCATGGAAGGAGTCTAGCTGCACAAAAACATCATCCTGCCTGGCAGCCCTAGGACTCAGCACCAGCAGCCACTATCAATGTGGCCAATGTTTGGATGGCAGGCACCACACCCAGGGGCTTACCTGACAGGGTGGAGCTGCTGATGGTGCTGGCTGGGGTGGTGACCTCAGGCTCCTCCTGAGCACACTCTGCAGGAGGTAGAGCTGGCTTTTCTGGCTCTTCATGGAGGTCTCCGGAGCAGGGAGCAGCTTCACCTTGTTCTACTTCTGCTGAAATAGCCAGTTTGGGAAGCAGGCCAGAACTGAGTTTATGTCTGTTGCTTTCAGTATCTGAAGAGTTGGACGTGGATAACTGTTGCCTTAATTAAAAATAAAAACAAAGTCTTATATACATACACACTAGGAAACTGTGTTCAAGATGAATTTTGGAAAAAATCAGGTAGAAATGAAACTTAGAAAGCCTAAACAAGACACATCTAGAGCAGTGGTTCCCAAAGGGTGGTCTCCAGACCAGCAGTATCAGCATCCCCTAGGAGCTCATTAGAAAACACATCCTCAGGATGTGAACTGGGCACTTTGAGGATGGGCCCGGCAAACTGGTGTTTTTACAGGCCCTCCACTTGATTCTGATACACGCTCACGTTTAAGAACACTGCTCTAGCAGCCTCGGCTTATGATATTTCTTAACAGGCATTTCACATACATTTCAGAATATTCTGAACTCCAGCTCAGTGTTTCCGTGGATGGCAAAGTTGTGCTTTTGGTTTTGTCCGCAGGGTCTTCCTTCTCTTCTCCTGAATTTTGAGTTATTCGATCTATACTGCTGAAAACCTGGAAGGCAAATAGTCAGTGTTTATTAATATCTTCTTAAAGAGTTTATCAGAAAAAAATACCGTGGGAGAAAAAGCTGAGAGTGTGACTAAAGTTTGGATCAGGACTGTGTATTCAGAAGGTACTTTCCAATGCTGTTTACTTGAGTCCTGACATGAATGGTATAATCTTTCTTTCTTTTGGGGAGGGGAGTTATGAATTCATCACCCTCTCACTATACCTTGTTATGGACTTTGTATCTGCAAACAAATCCATAAATGCCTGGGGACCAACGCACACCTTAGAATACTTTTTAACCGAAGTCACTTAGCAAAAAGAAAATCACAGACAAAAAGATTTAATGGCTACCAGTTAGGGGTGGGAAGGAGAAAAATGAATTGGAATTGAGTGCAAAAAGAATTAACTACCTATTTCAGGATATGTGTATGTGTGGAGGAGGATGTGGTGCAGACTTGGTTATGAGTCAGAGGTATTTGTTTGGCCTACAGATCCCATACACATATAGGCAGCTTCACCTGTCGATACCGGGATTTTTAAAGAGGATCAGAGCTTAAGCAAATCTGAGATCTCTGTTGGCCCACAGGAAAGACGGAAGGTAAAATAGGAAGCCGAGAGCCCAGCCCAGGAAGCACCTCCCATTGCCCAAGTGGGCCTTCTGCTGCTCTCATGGGAATGGCCCTGACACTGCCTACATCTACGGTGGTTAGAAGGGAGGTGGCTAAAGCACAGGAGACAGTGGGAAGGAAATAGAGTTTAGGGGCTGGCTTTGATGGGCCAGGGAACAGGTACTGGGAAAAGCCAGCACTCAATGATATCAAGGCTTCGGTCCTGGCTCTGGAACAGAGCAGCCACCACGCCCTCCAGGGAAGTCCCCTCTTTCTGTCCTTCCTATAAACAGGGAGGGCTGTGCTGGACAATTTGCAGATACAGTCTAGATAGTCATTTAGAAAAAGGTGCAGAACACTAAAATTACTAAATGCTATGGAAGAGCTAAAGAGTTATCAGGCAAAATGCCATGGCAACAGAAAATATATAGCTATTGAAAATAGCAAAAGGGAGGTAGGGTGCCTTCCAGGTTTATTTCCATCTTCCCAGAGCTCTGATGCCCTGTCTCAGAATTATCAGGTTTCTTTGTTTTGTTTGTTTGTTTCTTTTAACCTTACCACTATCAGTAAAAAAAAAAACCCAAAAAACAACTTCTCAAACATCAATTTTATTATCTTCTACCATTTCCAAAATTCTAGCTTAGGTTCCTCCTGTCTCAAAATATAACTTATATCTTGCATTATTGTTACCAGGCTTTCTCATTCCACAATCAACTATCCCCAAGTGTCTTAGCTTGTGTCAAGGACTAAGGCTTCTCCTTTGTGTTTTAATCCGTATCCTCCCTGGAGAGGGCTCTGCACACACTGAGCTCAACGTCCTCATTGTAACGTGAAAGAAATGGGGGACACCTCCACTGCCTGGCACTGACCTAGCCTAGGGCATGCAAGGTGATGCCAGTATGTGATGGCTGTAATGTACCCCAAAGATATAACTATGAGTGGCAAGTCTGTCCCTCCAAGAAAAAATATGTTTATCTGGGGAGCGTAACACAGAGAAATATACTCCTGAGGTGGGGTAGGGGCTCTGGATCATGAAGACAGTGGCAGCGGGGCGGGGGTGGGGGGCACTTTTCTAAACAAAAGCAAATTTTAAGTACAGGAGACCCCAAGCTCCAAAACACTCTAGGTAGTTTTTACAATCATGTCCAGCTGTTTAGAAGTACCAACTATCTGGCCAGTGGGAGCCCCTCAAAGAGACCCTGTATATTTATGCCATATTTCACTTACTTTTGAAAACCTATGTGAACATGAGGAAATTGCCTTATTTCCACATTAAAGTCTTCATCGTTCGTGTCATCTTCTTCCTCAGTCTCCATATGATGATACTTCTCTGACCGAGCTACCGAGAAATGTTTGGGAATAGTTCCAGTTACTTAGAATTTCAGCTTTTGATTTAGGCATTTTAATCATTAATTCTATATCAAAGCATCATTACATTTAAGAGCTCATAGGTGGGAAGATTCTATGAAAAGTGGAAATAATTTTCTACAAACGAAAGGCCAAATAATGTTTTATGTCAGATAGTGCACATACTATCAAAATAACTTGTGTCATCCTCAGATTCCAGTTGGGGGATAAATTCTGCCTTCTGCCTCAGCAAGCTGTTCCAGTCCAGAGAGCGGAAGAACCGATGCTGTTTAACTTCATACGCACCACCTGGAAGGGGGGGAGGGCAGGGGAGAAAGTGTTAAACTACCCTCCAGGTACAGGTACACATCTGCTTTTAAGAATAACAACGACAACAAAAAAAATCTATCAACAGAGAAACAAATCATGGAAGTCTTACTTTTTCATTCTATAACCCAAACACCCTAAAATTTCCCCCATAATTTATCAGATGACTTATTTTTGTTAAGAGCAGTCATTATGGCACAGATTGTCATTGTCAATTCTTCCAGGGCTTCCTTCAATTTTCAAAGGTTAATGATGTGACCACTTAAATGCACATTATGCTGAACCTGGGACATAGACACACATTGGCCCATCACTGACTTTCATTACAACCCCAAAGAAATTCTAACGAGGCGCAAAATGTGTTCACAGCAATATTTTCCCTGGAGGTTGGGTTAATAAAGATGAATTTTTCCTAAATAGTATATAATGGTTACCACTCAATTTTATTAGATTGCTCATTAACCTGGGTAGGAATTATATTCTGTGGATTACAGATTCTTAAGTAAGAAATGGGCAAACCTGTTTGATAGATGTATAATGCATGTGATAAAAATCAATCACAATTCCTAAGTTTTAGGATTCCTTTTGTCAAGTCAGCATGATAGCACAATTCAGTAAAATAATGTTTTTAATTCAGTTCATGAATTTAAAGAGTGATTTTGAAGGGCAAGCCCCATCAAAATATTACACTATACCCCATGTAAAGAGAAGAAGGCATACATGCTATAAAATCATAGAGTGAGAATCATGCTGTTGATAAAGGAGATAAGAATCAACCCTGAAAAAATATCAGGAAGAGAGGTTTCTCACAATACCAATACCAGAGTCTAATCAGTCTCCCCGCCAGGAGATGCCCTTCTAGGTGTGATGCAAATGCCTCTTTAATGAAGTTGTCACCCATGCTTCCCATTCTATCCTCAGTGGGGCACAAAAGGACTAGAATGAAAAATGCAAGCTGAATGACAAATGGCCTTGGATCTTGGAGTGGGGGAGCTGGCTGTGTGCTCCCCAGCAGGTCCCTCCAGCACAATGTGTAGGTCAGGGCATCAAACCCAGCCAGGGGAAGCTAGCGTTCTGAAACCAATGGAGTGGAGAGAAAAGAACAAAGTGGGAAAATACCCCCCAAAAGAGCGAATGATTTCTTTATAAAGCATTTGATTAGAATCTTTGCCCACGATCCTATCCAGACATTCTCTGCGTTCATAGCACAATACTGCAGTCTGGTGTGATGACAACAGCAATGGCAGCAGCTGTCATTTGAGGGCTGATTTGACAAGTATTGCACTGGGTACTAGAGATATCATTTTTCCTTTAATTACGTCATTGAAAGTAACCCCGTGAAGTAGGTATTATCAACTCCATTTGGGGTGGGGAAACTAAGGATAAACAAGAAAGTATACTGGACCATGATCCTTGCGTAGGTTTAGAGGGCTGAACAAGGTCTTTATAAAAACACCCGGGTCCATTCTCAGCACCATAATGTCACATGCCATACAAGGGGAGGCATGTTTTAGTTTGCATCCTACCCTGCCAACTTTCTTGTATTGATTTGAAAATGCATTCACAACTGGCAATACTAGGGAACCAAGCCACACAGCCAATTTCTAAGGCTGTTCTCACAACACCTTTGCATAGTCCAATGACAGAGCTCCATGCATCATCTAGTCCAAAGCTCTCATCTAGTCCAATCGATGTCCTCAAATACAGCTGTCAATGACATTTTCTTCTAGTGCTCTCATCTTGGAGAAGTTAAAGGGTTTAAATATTTACCTATACAACGTCCTCACTGTGCCAACGACACTGAGGTCCAAAGAGTAAAGAACTACTTTGTGGCCCGCCACGTACTATGCTGCAATGATCATTGCTTCAGCTACTGCTCATGAGGCCACACCAAATGGCAGCTCTGAAGTCAAAGATCACTCCGCTTTACCCAGAAAAGCACAGTTCTCTACAGCCAAGGGCTCAAACAGCACTTCTGGACCGTATCCAGAGCGTCTGTATTTTGACTCCCCTGCCTGCTACCCTTTGGAACACAAGATGGTGAGAGTCTCCACATATCTCTGTGGACAATGACAAATGGGTCCTCCCTAAGGAGTTACAGCTCACTACTGACCAGCTCACATTTCTTATCCTTTGGCCTTTGCGTCCCACTGAGAAAAGGTTGCTTATCACTGGGTCCTATTTCTCATGAACTTTTGGAGAGAAGGGGAACAAAAAATTAAAGGAAGACACTGGGGAAAATTTTCCTCTAGGCTAAACTGCCGATAGAACATGGACACAGAAACTCATGCAAACAACGGCTCTCATTGCATGAATTCACTGGGTAGGGGAGGGGCACACTTGAGTTCCTATGATGCACTAGGATAATGTACTAGATACCTGCATGAATGTTTACATTTAGTCCTTGCAATAACCCTAGGAGGTGTATAACATGCCTGTTTCCACAGATTAGGAATCTGAGACTCAGGGCAATGTAGGAACTACTCCACACCTACAGCTGGTACATGGGTGGACTGCCACTCGATACAAGTTTCAAAAGTCTAGGTCAAGCACAACAAGTTCCCAAATTGCAAGTCATGCTTTGGCACTAATATTCTACTCCCTTGAGTTTTTCTCTCCTTTCATGGAAGTTTCTTAAACATCCATTATGTTCTTCACACTCCTTTTCTCAACCTCTCTACTCTCTCGGGCAAATGTGCATTCGCACATTTTCACGGTGCATTATTTTGCCCACTAAATATGCATTAAATCCAAAATGCTGTCATTGGAAGCAGCATGGCAGGCCTGTGGGATTCTCAGCCTCTTTCTTTGAGCCCTACTGGGACCTGTCACATTGGACCTGCCTGTTTGGCAAGGACTTCTTGACAATACTAAGAGCTTGGGCAGGGTCTTTCAAATGTCTCTTTTGAGCTTTTGCTAGGAGTTTTGTTTCTCAAACTGTCAAACCTGAAAAGACCAAAAGTAGCAGTCAAGGAAAAAAATTGCAGAAAGATAACTTTCAGCATATAATATATAAACATGGATATGCTGACCATCGTCATAGCCCTGTCTCATTAAATTAAGTCCAATCAAGAATCCAAATATTCAGAGTAGGGAAATGGGTAGAATATTAAGTAGGAAAACTCTCCAAACTGACATATAAACACTGAAGAGAAGGGGACTCTTTAGAAGGGGCAAGCTGACTGTAATAATTTTAGTCATACCTTAGGATGACACTTCTCTGGGACAGTTGATTAGGACATGTAAATACATATTTGTGTTGTTGCAGGGTACTCTTAAAACACCACTGCATCTCATATTTAGCTCAAGTGAGTTAAAATCACTCCTCAAAATTCTGCCGCATAGAGAGCCTTGACACCAATTCTTTGACAGCTACTCTTATCTCTTGAACCATAAAGCAAATCTGACTGTAGGTCAGAGAGAGTGGGAAATCACAAGTTTGCACGTCACTTCAGAGAAGGAGAAACCAAATAGGATGGGAAGAAATGTAAAGTACTATGTTCAGAGAGTTCAATCAGCTCAAAGGTAGAGCCCACCACCATTTCTTTATCTCAGATGTCTAAAGGGGAAAACGTGAGATTATACATGTAGAAAATTAAAACAACAATACCAACAACAACAGTGTTACACCTGGTTCTAAGAGCTAGAGTGGGCGATCTTTTATCGTTGCAATAATCCTGAGAGGTGACACTACTCTATGCTTCATTTTACAGGTGAGGTCAAGAGGCACGGAAAAGGAAATAACCTGCTCATGGTCACACAGCTGAGATTTACACTCGATCAATCTGACTCTAGTGATTGTGTGCTTAACTTTGTTTTTATTGCCTTTCCCAGTTAAAGGTCTACTCATCCACTGAAAAAGGCAGAAAGGGATAGGTGATACTCTAGTAAGAGGCTCAATTCAAAACAGTTTCTCCAGTTGAGCCTTGATTTTAAATTTTGATTCTCTAATCAAATAGTCTGCAAGATTTTTCTGTAAAGAGTCAAGTAGTAAATATTTTAGGCTTTGTGGGACACACAGTCTGTCATGACTATTCAGCTCTGCCACAGTAGTATGAAGGCAGGCATAGGCAATATATAAATGAATGGCACTGCTGTGTTTTAATAAAACTTTATTTATAAAATAAAGATTTGGCCCATTGGTTTTAATAGCTCATCATAAACTCTAGTATCACAGCCTTCCACACTTAAGCAACAACAGAGCTCTCCAACTGGGGAAGCTGTGGGCAAATGTGGAGAACAATGTAAAATAAATATTTGGACTGTTGTAAATAGTTCTTGTCTTTAAAAAAAAAAGGAGAAGAGAATAATTTCTTCCATATTTTCTGATATTTCTATTAAAATGGAGTAGAATGAAACAGCTCAGAGTAAATAACCCATCAAGCCAATTTTCACTGATGGAAATTGTGAATACTGTTTACTGTGTTCGTGTGCATGTGTGTGCGTATGTGTGTGTGGTGTGTTCATATTTAATATTTAGTCTCACCTAGATAAATTTATATACTGGGGCTGGCTGGGACTCTATACTGGTATCTTTAAGTCTGTCTATTCAGAACAAGGAAGAAAAAGAAAAGGAGGGATGGAAATTAAAAAAAAAATGGTAGTAAAACAGTCAGGAAAAATAACCAGCAACCAGCAAATCTAGCATCCCCTTAATCTTGAAAGTCAGTGATTTTTAATCCTTTCTCAGGTCTTAGTGCCAATCACCATGATGGAACAGCACAGCTCCACCCCAGGTACTCATTTCTTGTAATTAGTTCAAGAACTGATAAGCCATTCCGAAGCCTGTAGATGGTAATAATGCTGGGTCAAATCCTTCTGAAAAAATATATTTGAAAAAAAAAAATCTCAAATAAAAAAATTCTACATCTCTAATTCTCTGGTTCAAATTATTTAAGATCCATGCTTTTCAGGACAGAAGAATTACATATATCCTTGAGGTTTTCTTCCAGAGAAATTGTATTTATTGAAACAAATTAACAATAATTTCTGATTTGAGAAAAAAAAAAGAAAAAAGAAGAAAAACAATACCCAATGTTCCAAATGTACATACTGTTCTGAATCATAAACAAACAAACAAACAAAAAAACCCAAACTACTACTACTGTTATGATGTCTTGTGGTCATGTTCTACATCAACTAACAGATGTTTACTATGCAAAAAAAACAAAACACAAACACAAACCTCTGAGTGCTCCACATGGACATTATTTCTTGCATATTAGCAAAATTAAAACATATGCGCTCTAACCTGTTCCCAGTCTCTCCAGGGGATTCTGCCTGAGAAGCAACGTAATCAGATCCTGGGCATCAGGTGGTGGTGCCTCATCCTTTTCAGGCCAGTTGATCTCATCTAGAAGGAAGAAAAGCAACTTTATAGCTCCAATGGTGGTCCACATCTCAACACATGGACATCCCCTGAGAGTTTGTCAGAAATGCAGAATTTCAGGCCCCACCTACTGAACCAGAATCTGCATCTTCAGTTGATTCTTAGGCCTAGTCAAGTTTGAGAAGCATTGTTTCACAAGACAGGAACAGCACAGCTTTAAACAAGGCAGGGAGAGAATATTTCAATAACCAGTATCTTTCATTTGCCATTTTGATTCATTTTTCTTTGGCAGAATTGGCTCACAACAAATTGCTCCTTCTGGTCATTAAGAGGACTTAATGGAGTGGAAACTCTAAATAACTGTGTTTCAGGTGGCCACCCATGCAAGGATCATCTGAGAGTAAGACTTTCTTTCCTACTATCCTCAGAATTGGGCCACGGCCATAGAGTTCTGCAGCTCCAAGAAGCAGAAAGTAGTTTTGTAAAAATAACTATTTCCAGAGACAAAGGAAAGATCAAAATGCTAAGAGTGAAGAAGAAAAAAATCTAAAGTAATCATAGTAAGGGAAGTATTTAAAATTGTCATAAATATTAGAATATGTTCTACATTCTAAAGGAGTTTGCCTGAAGATAGGTGTGCATGCTTGTGTGTATGGAAATGCAATAAAAACATGAGTTATTTCTGTGTGTGCCTGCCTCTAGCTTCTTCTGCTGCAGTTTAAATCTGATTTGGAAAATAAAACATGAATATGCATCTGAGCCGTAAGGCATTGAGAACAAAGCCAGCATTTGCTGCTTGTGTTAATTAAACAGTTGATTCCTCTTGCCATTCAGGCCTTGGTATATCAGAAAATAGCCTAGTTATAAATCCATAAACAGCTCGGATATTGTATAAAAGGGTTATTTACTGCAGGCAACTCACAGATCTACTTTGTTAAAATTTATAAACATGCCTGACTCACAAAGTCAGTGATAAAAAATAATACTGTGATTAAGGGGCTCCAAAATGAATTTTCCTTCTATTTCCACTGTTGGGCCCCATAAACACAGTCCAGAGTGAACTAGAGGTAGCTGATGGAGGTATCAGTAACACTGACAAACTTTGAGAGAAGTCTTTTTAATCTACATTTCAAGGAAATTTATGAAAACAGCAGATAGGGTAGGAATAGAGCCTATTTAATTATCATTTAGTTTTGCCACAAGCCGCATAACAATAGTTAGGGTCAGCTTGCAGGTTAAGATCTAAAGGTTATTGAATTTTAAATGAAAGATGAACAGCTGTTACAGAAATAACATTACACCATAACAACTACTAATGAAATCATTAACAATCTGTGGATTAAATTTGCTTCCTTCCCATTCTCATTATTTATTATTTGCTAGACATTTGTTTTAGGGTTTATTACATTTTTGTTAATTTCTTCATTGTGCCATTAGCCATTTTTCCCATTTATGTAAACGTTATCCACATTAACCTTCTCTTCCCTGGTGCAACTTTGTTATTATGGAGAGGAAGACTGGACAGCAATGAATTCATCTGCAAATCCCACAGCAATTTCTTTTGCAGAAAAAGCACACCATAAAATTGGTTACATTGCCAATATATTTCCAAATTCCATGTTAACAAAACTTCCTCAGACCAATTTTCAACACAAATTGCTCTCTTGATATTGTGAAAGTCAGTTATGGGCTATGATGAGCGAGTTCTTTTAATTTGTTGGCTAAACCATTTGATAAAGGTTAACATTTAGTAGTAAATACGGTAATACTTCACAGAATTACATTAAATAGCTGCTTTACAACAGTGGTTTAAAGATAGCTCCCGATGATATTTACCACTGATGACTTGTCCAAATAGCTCTTCTGGAGTGTCCCCAAAGAATGGCACGCATCCAACTAGAAATTCATAGAGGATAATCCCCATGGCCCACCAGTCCACCGGTTTCCCATAGCCTTGTCTCAGAATTACTTCTGGTGCAATGTATTCAGGTGTGCCACAGACCTAAAAGATGATTGCAAAATTAGAATAATTGGAATACTAGACATGAATTAAAATAGGCAAGAGGGCTAAATATCAATTATTTTGCCCAGAGTGCACCTGATCAACCACATGGAAATACGCAGATAAAGAACTTAACAGCAGTTACAAGTCTGTATCCTAAATACCAAATGCAGTAAATTATTTAAATACCAAAGAAAGGAAGTTTAGAATTCTACTCTAATGTTAAACCATTTGTAATGCATCCTTCAAATTGAGCAGCTGACCCTATTTGGTAGTTTTACTTATTTTATAATATTAAAAACATTTGTAATCCATAAATTTAAAATAATAAGGCATTCTTTTTACCTGTCAACATCAGAAATAGTTTCAGCATTTATACGGCCAAAATATATTCACACCCTGGTTACTTCATAAAAGCATGACAGTTGAGATGTGTTTACCTTAAGTAACTTTACAATGAACAGATTGTGGGCACATGGTAATGAGGCATGCTTAAAGGGAAATGGGCCATGGATCGGATTTTAGCACCCGTGATTGTACAATGCATCATGAGTTTCATGAGTACTCTACTGAGACTCCTGAATTCCTTACAAAAACAGTTTTCCATTTGTCTCTCTCACACTTTCACTTGTGTGCAATTAGATCTTTCGTCTTGCTAATAGACCATAATGTGGGGGAGGAATGTGGAGGAATGGACAGTTCAAAGAGGCCCAGGGAGAAAAATAGAGGTAATTTGCACTTTATTAAATGTAAGGCTTATATAGACATCTAGTACTAACGCGGAGATGGCTCTCACACGCTGATCCCGAAATTCACTGGAAATATCATTCTTTGTTATTTCTCTATAGGACCGAACACCATGCAAGCTTACCTGTTTGTCTAGGAACTCTCGAGCATCCTTCTCAATGTGACCCTCATAAAGATTGGTAGTCATGCTCATTAGTCCCACCTTGGATAATCCAAAATCTGTCAGTTTTATGTGTCCCATGGAGGTGACCAACAAACTAAGAAGCAGAAGGACATATATTACAACATTCACTTTGGAGCTTGTTTTTATTTTTTTTTAAGCTTCCTCCTTCCGCAGTTTAGAAGATCATTTAGTATATAGGTGTCAACCTTATTATAAAACCCAGCCTGGGAAGAGATGAAGTCACAGGAAGATGTCAAATACTTGCATCTGGCAGCTGACTGTAATTCACAAGGGAGGCCCAGAGACCAGGCCCAGCTATTCTTTGTTGGAGCAGTCTATCATTTAAAACCTGAAACTGTTAAAAAAAATTCAAGTGTGGAACTCTGACATCTTTCTATTTTCAGAATAAGAAAACAAAAGAGAAAGTGCTACAATAATACCATGTCTCACATCAGGAACTAAGATAAGCAACCCATCTGTGATTCAAATGAAACCAAAGATAAAACACTTGGACAGGAAAATGAGTATTGTTTCAGATTTCAACTTCTGGCTCAAATTTAAATTTCTACTTATTAACCTACACTCTTATACATGTAAAGAATTCAGATTTGACAGTTTTATGAGTTTATATTTTAAAAATTTTTTATTTTAAGGGGGAAAATCAAGATTTTAATTAAAAAATTAAAGGAATAGAGAAGTTAAGGGAAAAAAGCTTCTGAAAGGAAATAGACTAAAATTCTAATAATTGTCCTTGATGACGTTGTGAATTACCAGAAACATTTAAAGAAAACTGTTTTTCTGTATTTTGGCATTTTCCAAATTTTCTGGAATGAGCATGAGTTAAATTTATTATACAATTTTCAACACACATTAAAGCTTTACAAATTAACATGTAATGCTTTTAGAGGCTTTTCAAATTAGTGGAGAAAGACTAAGACATTTACTAAATAGCATAAAGATAAATAGCTAGTCGTTTGGAGAAAGATAGTCTATCTGTATCTCAAATCGGACACTATAATGAACTCTCGATAGATTAAAATTTTAAAAATTATATTATGAGTAAGATAGAATATAATTTAAATATATCTTGGAGTAGAGAATAATTAAGTATGTTGCCATACGCAGAAACTATCCAGAAAATAACAGTAGCCATCTATGTAGCTATTTAAAAGTTTACATAATAAAGCTTTTAAAAAAAATAATTAACTCTCCTTTATAATCATCCTTTTCTTTTGTTTCTTATAAGCTATTATTAGAAGCATCATAGCCCTTAAAGGATTATATATAAATTACTACATATACTGTTAAAATAACTCATCCAGATACATAACAGGAGAATTTTAAAATGTACAATGTAGCATTAAAAGAAAATGTTTTTATAGACCTAAGAAAACTTTGGTATTGTGTAATTAAAAAAAAAAAAAGAAAGAGAGACATTTCATCAGTGTACATACTTGTCTGGTTTCAAATCCCTGTGTACAATTCCATAATTATGTAAATACTCCAAGGCCAGCACTGTCTCAGCAAAGTACATCCTGGCCATATCTACAGGAAGAGGACCCATGTTCTTCATTAAGGTAGCACAGTCACCTCCTGTTAAACAAAAGAGAAAGGTTTAGCAGGTATAGTGTAAGCTAAAAATTGAAGAAGACCATCAGTTTAGACTGCAGCATTTCAAAGCAGAATGGCCTTTACTCACAGATACACCTTATCATATCTGTAGGTGGAAACTATGTTAGGTGATCATGTTTCTAATTAAGATGTGATGTGGAGAAAATATAGCTTTTACTTAAAAAGCCGTAGTTATAAGAGGGCAGGATTGGCTCTGAAGTGGAGCTGAAATTTGAAAAACTGCTAGCATAATTTTAGGAACATGGTGGAAATTTAAAATACATAGAACTCAGGAATCAAGCTTCCTGAGTTCAAATTCTAGCTCGGACCATTACAGGTGGAGGGACCTTAAGGAAACCTGGCTTGGATCTTTTATCTGAAAGATCAGGATAGCAAAATAGTGTCATCCCATTTAGTATTATCGTGAGGATTCGATGAGGTAATCTATATAAAGAATCTATGTAAAGCACGTGATAAATGTTAGTTCTTGTAAAAAAATAACCACAACATAGGTTAATAAAGCAAAGTACTGGCATGGCGAAGAGAACAATGGGTGGAAATCAGGCAAGCTTTGTTTTTGTCTTATATGTATCACTGAATATCTAGTAAACCTACCCCCTTCTTGGGTTTCAGTTCACTCATCTGCAAAATAAAAAGGTTGAACTAATTGATATTTAATGTTTCTTCCAGTCTTACAGTTTGGGGATTTTGTTCAAATAATTATAAGAACTTAAATTAGATGTTTTAAAAATTATTTTGGCCCTTGCCAATCAATTCATTTTATTTATTAACTGTTTATTTCAATAAGTCATGGCCACTCAAATACTCAGAAATGTAATGTAAAATTGATGGAAAAAAAAATTACTTGGAGTACTTAAAAGGCAGACCACAAACAAAAACAAAACAAAACAAAACAAAAGCTAGATTTTCTTCAATATGTCTCCTTTCCCCTAACTTATTCTTAATTTCCTACCACAGACCATAAATAATATATTTTAATTCATTCTTTAAGATCAATAGTAATGAATGATGCTATGATATGTGAAAAAAATAAGTAGAAAAAAACCCTATCCCCTATATTCCAACTTTTATGACCAATTGAGAGGAGGTAGTTAGGATTAAAACTATTCAAAAAAGAAAAACAACCTTTTTCCAAATAGCACTAATTTTCCCTTTGTTATAATAGAGCAGGCACTTTACAAGCAATTATCACAAGATAATGACTGGGAATACAGCCATCTCACTGCCTGGCTTCAGTTCCTAGGTGGATATAACCATTATGTGGCAGAAATACAGAAAGCTTCAGCCACACACAAATGAGCAAGGAGTTTCTGGGTACAGGTGTCACATTCTGTGTCACAGACTGATTTACCTTCCACATATTCCATAACCATGCACAAGTGGCGCCTTGTTTCAAAGGAACAATACATGCTGACTACAAAGGGGTTCTCTGCAAAAGTCAAGATATCCCGTTCCACAAAGGCCTGTTGGATCTGGTTTCGGAGGATGAGGTTCTGTTTATTAATCTTCTTCATGGCAAACCTCTGCCGGGATTCCTTATGCCGAACGAAGTAGACTGCCCTGAAAAGGAGCACAAGAGTTGGGGTTCACCGAAGAGAGGATGCTGCTGGGTAAAGTAAACCATGCGGTCATCAACTTTTTAAAGCAGCCAGAATTCAGTTCACACAAGCTATGCTGGCAGTTACAAACATCTGATTTCTGGCCAAAGTTCTTTGGCTAGATTGATTTTTTAAAAAATTCTTTCAATAAAGGTCAGAGGTCATACATAAGGCATCAAATTCATCTTCACTGCTGAAGGAAATAGACAGTCTCAAGAGTGAGCTATATTTTCAGTTTTTCCACAAACAAAATCCAATATATAAGTCAGAACAGGAAAAAATGACAAAAGTACATCCATATGATGAAAGATATTTCCTAGCATTAGATATATGTTAGGCATTTTTTCTTGACTGACTAAAACAATTATTTTCTATATAATACCCTAAGGATCTGCAAAAAGACCATAGCTTCTTAGAGTAGGCTTCCAACTTGAGAGTAATTTACTTCCAATAAAATTTTCAGATAAATAAGAAGTGAATAATAGGTCATATGAGGCTATCCCGAAATAAAGCGTAGCAGGCCTCAGCATGAGTCACATCTATGCCTGTTTCCCAACATAAAAGGTGGCCAATGATATATTGGCTCCTGTTCCATTCAACCCATGGACAAGGTGTCAGGCAACTTTACTGTAAAATGAGCAGGCTGCATTGAATCTCTGCCGAAAGCCTTAACCAAATACTCTACAAAGCCAAATCTGGCTGGTCCAGAGAAAATTGATTCTTTGAAGCTTCAAATAATGTGGACAAAGGAAATAATTAGGAGGAGGAGTCTTAAAATTCCACCAGGAGATGAAGAGCAACAAATGTCTTGGATGGGTTCCTTTTCTCATTAGTTATTCCTCACTTGTCATTATTGTGAGAGAACAGGTTTGAACTCTCAGGTTAGACGATGCTCAGGTAAATAATAATTGACCTAAAGAGCCATCAGTCATGAGAATTGTATAATAGGTCACATGGGGCTGCCTGCAACAAATGCAACGACCAAGTAAGTAGTAATTTACCTAAAAAGCCATTAATCACAGCAAAGTATATCCAAGAATCTGCCTCCTAAAATGAGGGGTTATCTGATCTGAGACGCATTGTCCACTAGTTATAGTTATCATCCTTGAAGAATGAATATGAAGGACTAAGCTGCCCTATATTCCTGCTGAACCAATATATCAGGGTGGTCCACTTACATATAGCTCACTCAAGTATATTCAATCTCAGTTTATTGACAGTCACATTTTCCCCTTAAGTGGACAACTGAGTTCTTGCAAGTGTGTGTGTGTGTATCTTTATCTTTGTCTTCTCATTGTATTCATCTTTCCCCTTCACTCACAAAATTACACATTTTTGGGGTGGGATCTCTGCTGAAACATTACTCTTCTTTTTTTTTTTTTTTGCTTTATTCCTTTTTCTCCCTATCCTTATATCTTTGGATTTCTACTTCTTCTTTACTGTATAGTAAAAAGCTAGCCACACTCTACGTAACAAAGTTAAGGAACAATCTGGTGCTATTATTCCCACAGAATGACAAACTGATGTGAGAGATGGGCATCTGGGTGCCCAGGGTTTTCTTCACGGGCTAGGACTACTTCAGAAGGCCCCAAAACTTAAGTTCCAACCAGCCAGGTTTATTTCCATACCTGTTTGTATGGCTAGGCTTGATATCATAATTAACTAATTTAAACAAATATTTAAACTGATAAAACATAAGTGTGAAAAGGAAAAGCTTTACTGTTTATAAGAAAACTAAACAGAATGCTTTGGAAAGTATTGATAAATATGAGTCATTAAATAAAAATTTTATTGATTTAGTATGGGTGAGAAGATTTCCAAAAGTTGAGAAAATAATAAAAATCTAGATTCCTACATTCAGATTGCTATAAGTTCCTGCTTCACCTATACAGAAGTTAAAATTGGAAAATAAAAATTACGTATTATAAATATGGTTTATATTGTTTGTTTTAAAAGGACCTTACATCAAAAGACAAGTTTATACATATTTAAATTAAAATGTTTAACATACATATCATTTTTTTATAATTTCCTACTTTGACCAACTTTTTAATTACCCAGCAAACTACTCATTCTTTCTAAATCAGAATAAAGGCTTTTACAATATTTTTCTTTTTCCAATTACTGATTGAATAAAATCCTCGCCTACTCAGATGCTGGTAGCCAGACAGATAAAATGGGAGAAGAGAAAATCATTTGGCCTCTCCTTCAGTATAAGACAACATGGTAAACAAATATTGTCACGAAGAAAAATTTCTGAAGCAGAAAATTTATTTTTCGATGAAATTTAGAATTCAGAATGTTAAAAGGGAAAAAACAATATCATTATATTATCACTTGCCTAAGTCAACTATGATACAGTTCACTTTCCATCTCTCGTTTTCAATATTTAATATTTAGTTCTAAGGACCCTCAGACATACAATATTATTAACTTCACTTTTAGACTATCAGAAGGTTGTCATTTTGATTGTCAATCAGGAATTACCAGTTTTTACATAAGTAACTGTTTGGCAATATGTTTGAAAGCAACAGAAAGTAATGGAAGAAGAATGGAGTTGTACACAATTTTATGAAAAAACAAAAGAGAAAGATATCTCAGGCCCAATTTGACCAGCATCCAGAGTAGGTTTTCATTGGCACTGTGTAAGAAAATGGCTTCTGCCTCTATTCTTAGAGGTTCAGGCTATAAAATTTGATTTGACTTTCTGCTTTCTCTCAGTATGATATACTTAAAATAATCAGTTAATCCTTAGGGAAACTGACCTACACGAATTAAAATTAATCCTATAGGTAGCTGAGCTATCACTGCCTAAGGATACATATATCTTGTTCAAGTTGCAAAAGCCAAATAGACTTCTTAATTAGAATTTGATATAGCTGGATTTTTGTTTATTTGTTTAATGTTCTTCATTCTTACATTTCTGTAGTGCTTCGGAAATATTATTTTTAATGCTGAAATGCGTTTCAGTAATAATTATCTCTCACATACACCTTTCCTCCTTTCCTGTTAGTCAGTATTCCAAATCTACTTAAGTCAGGAGAGAGAGAGAGAGAGAAAGAAAGAAAGAGAAAAAGAGAGAGAGAGAAAGAGAAAAGAGAGAGAGAGAGAAAGAGGGAGAGAAACGAAGAGAGACAGTAGCCAACAGACATCTAACACTGTTAAGCAGAGCTGTAAACCTCCCAAGGATATAAAATTGGAGGGATTCATCCTCATATTTCTCTGCTTTCTGGGCCCCAGGGTTGTTTTCTTTGAAAAGGCTGCTTCTGCCTCTCTTTTCCTGCACTGACCTCCCTGTGAAATCAGAAAACTCAAGGGTGGGAGGTGATGCAGGCAGCCGAGGGCCCTCGTTCTCTCTAAGCCAAGCTTCACTCCACCCATGCAGAACTGAGGTGTGGGAGTGGGGAGAGATGGAATCAGAAGCTGACAGAATCTGGAGCAGAATGAATCAGTTCTATAGAGAGTGTGAATGTCTAATGCGTATAAAATTATGCATGAATCTGAAAGCTGATACATGACTCTGTGCAAGCAAATCTGCATGTGGGAATGAGGGTGCATGTGTTAGAGAAAACCTGAGAGGAAGGCCACAGGGAGAAAACGTATGGAAGTGGGGCACAGGCAACTGGCTCACATGGGCCTCTCAGGTAACTGGCCCCCCTCCTTTGAGGGCCAAGAGAGAACAACTGCTATCAAGGCAAGGAAGTGAAGCAAAGTGGGGGAGAAACATCGTGCCTTCCAAAGTTAGGGTTTTTAAAACAATTTTGAGGGTTTTAAGTCAATTTTATTTGTTCACTTAAAAAACATTCCCAGTTGTAATGTAAAAATCCAGGTGAAAGTGCTCAATGGAAGAAAAGACCTCTATACCCTAATTAAGATGGCCAGAAGCTATAACAACAGAATGCTTAGAGTCAAAGAGAGCTCTGCTTTAAATCGGTGTCTGTGACCAGACCTCTTTCCTCAGATCTAAGCGGAAACAAAAACAGCTACCACCCAAGGCTCTTGAGAAGCGAACATAGATAAAGAAACTAGTACAATACCTGGCACCCACTAAGTGTTAACTTTCTACGGAGTGCTAAGTTGGTTTAACTTTCAGTCAGGGATCCAAATCATGTTAAACAGAGACGGAAATCAGATCTTCATTAAATTAGCAAAATGGCTTTCTAACATGAATTGTCACTAAGCAGGATGTTGAGAAAACCATGATGTGTGTTAGCATGACAGGTGAGAAGCTCTTCCTACTGAAGGTTAGTCTCCAACATAACCAATTTTCAAGAAGTCATGGAATCAGTGTCACTCTGAGTCACTGACCTAGAGAGGTACACTGGTACCAAGATACCTAAAGAAAGCCTCTAACAACTCCAGTTCAACTATCCATAGAGGGATCCATTTGTTTTGCTGTTCACAGAAGTCTGTAATCAGCATCTTGACTGGGTGGACCAATGGGTGTAGTTCCATTCAAATTTAAATTAGAAATAATTAACATGTAAAGGAAATCTGTCAAAAAATGTAATGAGAGATTAAATCTGAGGAGAGAAAAAGAGGGAAAAAAAAGCGTTTTGGTTGATTGGCAGAGGCTCCTACAGGCAGCTTGTGAGCCCATTAATGACTTGGCCTGCATCCTGGGTGTTTACTGATTCACAGCTTGTTTAACTTCATGTATATTCCCAACCATTCCCCAAAGTGTGATATACCTCATCTACTATACAGTGGTTTAATTGCACTACAAATGAGTTTACGCAACCAATTAGAACTCCAAATACTGCTAAGATATATGCCCACATTTTATCAACATGGTGCTTCACAGATAATCTTATTCCAGAATTCCACTGTCAATAAAACCTAGCAGTATTCAAACCCATAAATCAAAGTCCAGTCTTCTCCCTAAGAAATTTTCAGAGGTGCTCCAAAACTAAAGAGAATGAAAAACAAATAAACAAATAAAACCTAAAAAGAAGAGCATGTTGAAACACTTTCTTAGGTAGAAAAGTTTCAACGAGGTCTTTGAAGGAAATAAAATATCACGAAAATAAAACATTAGAGAGCATTTAGAAGCCCCATCAGGAAATATGCCATTTGACATAATCCTGAAAGCAAATCAGTGAAGCGTAGAAGGACTCACAAATATTTAAGTTCTTCACTAAGTTAATGGTGTGGAAAATATCAGAGGTAAAAAAATATTGTAAGGAGAAAGATCCCTTGTGGCACAACAAAAATGACTTTTATCTCATCTGTTCATATGTGTGAAAATGGCAATAAATGTCTAAGAGATTGTTTATTGCTCTCCTTATACAGATGGAATTGAGATTAATACTTAATTAAACTAGAATTCTCAGGCTGTCTAAAATGGACCAAACATTGTTTGTGTGTTAATTGCCCTTTCATACTATTTATTAGTAGCTCAGAGGATCATGTCACTATTGACCCTTTGCCATGAGAAGGGAAATCATGTGTCTACAAAAATGGGTTGAGGAAGGGGCACCACAAACGTGATCAGATTATAGCACAGAGTTCAACTGAAAACAATCCTGATGTAATATAAAGACTAAAAGAAATGTACTGCTCTTAATTTTCAACAAGTCTTTCCATTTTAATACTTCTCTATGAGGCTGACTGCTAGTCAGGCAGGAAGTACTGGCTAATTCTCAAGAACTAACGCTATATATGAATTTATACATATTCATATATGTATAATGTTTTTATCCAGATGCTAATATATATTCAGATACACACATATATTCTGAGATGTGTGTGTGTATGTATATATATCCAGATGTATGATTTATGTATACATATATCTATGTGAACCAAGAGTCAGTCACTTCTGAGTCCAAAAGGGCAGAATAAGGGAGGAAGAGGCAGGCATATATGAACATTTTCATTTACTTTATAAATTTTTACTTTTAAAATCTTTCTCTCCAATCCTCTAAAATAACTCCTAGGCTACTTGATATGTTTTCTGATAAAGTATCCAGTGATAACTGATTGTGGCTGTACATTACACCCATCAATGAAGGAGCAGTGATCTGGAAACTAAAGTCCCTAAACAACATCTATTTGGCATAAGATAAATGTGAAGAATATATTACTCTAGTGTGTTAAAATACAATAGAGAGTTTTCTTGAATTACTCACCCATAGGCTCCATTGCTAATCAATTTAATCGTTTCAAAATCACTTTCCCGAGGTTTCCTTCGAAGTTTCAGGGAAGTATTAGAGCTCTTGGAAACAAAATATGGATGTTAAAAAGTAGTTGAGAATTCAAGAAAATGATTTTAATAGCAAAAAAAGTAATATCTGAATTACATGCTATGTTGGTTAATATGTCGAAGGGGCGTATCCTAGCAAAAGAACCTGGGAAACAACTTTAAAGATCAATTCTCCAGAGCGTGCTGAGAAACCACTCCTCACGACAGTGTCTAAGTTACACTTAAGTGAACCTATACTTCCAGGAGATGAAGGCACCAGGTTTTGAAAATTCCTGATCTTAATTTACCACTGTTAAGTTTAGCCTTACCCTTGACTTTTATTTTAATGTTTTGAGATTTAAGTCCAGAATGCTCAACTTTCCTTCTGATTCAGTAAGCCCGAAAAGGATGGGCTAAGGTGGTTATACATGGGCTGGTAGGTGCAGTGGCTTCTCTGTCCCTGACCAGAGCACATCTATTTCATCCCTGTGGTAACCTTTCTTGTTCAGAAAAGGTAGTCAGCAACTACCCAAGCATAGAATGCCTACCTTTCTTTACTTCCATACCATAAGGTTTACCATGATTTAGATATCAATTTTCAAAAAGAGAGATATTCAAAAACTTTAATTCAAAGGACAAGAACAAATAAAATGCTTCAAAATTTTTTTCTCATACCTCATGTATTTTTAGCATCGAGAGGGTGTCACTAACCTCTTTGCCCCTTCTGCAGAACCCAGAATTCCCTTCCTATAAATTGGAAGACACTCCAGGACTCTAAGTTATGTCCCATCCTCCCCCACTCAGTGTTGTCATTTGCTGATCCTGTCATACTTTCATCTTTGGGAGACTTGGGTACCCAGCTTCCCACCTTCCTTTCTGCTTGCATTTTCTCACCATCTGGGTGGCCCCAGTGTCTGCACAGATGACTCATTCAATATCTCGGACTCTGTGCTACCTGACCACCTCAATTCAAACAACCAACTCTCTCCTCGAGTTTCCCCTGGCCTTTGGATAGGACCTGGTCTAGCCATCACCTGTCACCATCTCATCTTGGAAAATATAATTCAAGACTGGGACCAACTTGTCTTGGTAACTCTTCCCTACCTGAAAGTGGTCTCATTTATGTCAGTGCATGACTCCTAAGTCATTCAGATCTCCACCTAAAACTCTCCCTCCAAGTGCCGAAGGATACCACACCTTATACATAGTTGTTAGTTTGAGGGCTCTTCTTGGATGTCTCAAAGAAACATCACTCTCAACACATTCAAAATTATGACAGTTATAATAAAATGAACAAAACCAGCATTTATTTAGCATTTACTATATGGTGTATCTTATTTTACACAAACCATCTCATTTAATCTTTTATACCCATTCTACAGATGAAGAAACTGAGGCACGGAGAGATACCACAATTATTAAGAGTTGGAGCAGGTTTCAAATCTAGGCAACCTGACTCCAGAGCCTGGGTTCTTAGCCCCCAGGCTACCCAGCTGCTCCTCTTTTCTGACAGCCCTCAACCTGCTCTATTCCTGAATCCTCTTCTAGTGTTCATAATTAAGGAGAATGGGAGCAGCATCCAGAACCTCTCATCTGTGTCACTGTAGCGGCCTCTTAACTGGCTTCCTCAGGGTTACTCTGCCCGTTTCTCTTAGCCCATCTACTTTCTACATTGTAATCAGTGTGATTTTTTGCAGGCTATAAATCAGACTGTGTCATCTCCCTGTTCACCCCGTTTTACCCTACAAACCCATACATTTCCTCCAAAT
Source organism: Eonycteris spelaea (assembly GCA_003508835.1). Lineage (NCBI taxonomy): Eukaryota > Metazoa > Chordata > Mammalia > Chiroptera > Pteropodidae > Eonycteris > Eonycteris spelaea. The sequence continues at coordinate 13,602,288 of PUFA01000011.1, read as the reverse complement.
GCAATAGCTTCCCACTATTCTTTGAAAGAAAAAAATTGACGCAGACGAACTAGGACCTCTGTGTCCAGTTTACCCAAGCTCTCCAATCTCTACTGTCCCCCTTGCGCTTAGTCCTAAGATGGACTCTGCTCCCTGTGCCACAGTCTCTGCCCACGATGTTCCCTCGGCCTGGACTGTTCCCACTGCCCCTTCTCATCCTAGTAACATCTCACATCTTGGCTCAAGTGTCATTTCTTTGGGAGATCTTTTCGGACTGGCAAGACTAAAGCAAATCTCTTCATATTATTTTCCAGTTGCACATGATCATTTTTCTTCATAGATCTTATTCAAATTTATTATTTAAAAAGTTTTGCATGATTTATTTTTATTTTATCATCTCCCAGTAACGGAAGCATCACTTCGCTGGAAGCAAAGATCCCTTCTCTTTGAAGGGAGGGGCTAAAATTGTATGCCTAGTGCCTTACACATAGAAACACAATAAACATTTGTTTAACAAATAATTAACAGCCCAAATCTCTAGCTGCCATAAACAGAAAAACCAATAACATATTTTATCAAGAAAGATACTTACACTCACTGATTCATCTGTTTCTGGTGTTTCTGCTGTCCCACTATCATAGTTTCCCAACTGAGCCATTTCTAAGTTAAAAACAAAAGAAAAAAGCAAAGTTTAAGAAAAAACACGGCAATGGCGATTAGACAAGAGTACCATACTAAAACAATGGAAAAAAATTTATTCTATGCTCCAATGAGCTCATGGGAAAATCTTAAATTCAAAATGGCAAGAACCAGCAACTGACATTTGGAAATTGTCTATTACATGTCCTTCCCTGGAATCTCACTGCATTTGAACACCTAGACACAGGTACTTTAGAGCTGGGCCTGTGCTCCAGCTAGCAAGATTCACTGGCTGACACAATCTCCACAGTGTGGAAGTGATTTGGGGGTCAGTGACTGTGCTTATAATCAGATATCCAAGACAGGCAAATCTTCCGGCTCTGACAGGCATCAGAGAAGCACCAACTGCAGCTCAGATGATTCCTTCACAGCACTGAGATATGGTCCACCTAGTACATGAAGAATTTTTAGTTTGTCAGAAAAGAAGCAATAATAGTGGTTAAGAGAGGTTTGGGGACAAAATGACTCAGGTTACCACTATCAGCACTTACTAGTGACCTTTCCACCTCAGCTATTACTCTGTAAAATGGCAACACTTTTGTTGATCTCTTAGAATTTTTTATGAGTATTATATATGACAATGCATATAAAGCTCTTAGCATGTTGACTAGCAAAAATTAAGTGCTAATTGAATGTTGACCATTATTAATATTACTGATTACATCATGTAGTCAATCCTGGGCTGGATGCCACATGCTTGACACAGCTTAAGTACAATCTTGGTGGTCCAGTTAAAGAGGCAAGGACATCTAATTCCTCAGCCTACACTGGTATGCATCCTTGAAGACTCAAATCTAATTCATTTTACTGTAAAGGCTGATTTTTGTACTTAAAAAAATGTTTTATTAGAAAAAGAACATAAAAGAATTTCTCCAAAATATTGATAGGGGTTATTGCTGAGTGGTACAATCATAGGTAATTTGCATTTTCTAATATTTCAGACTTGAACTGTATAATAAAAAAAGGTTTTTTTAGTTATATATTTTTATATGTATCTAAACGTATTTCTTAGGCTCTTATTCATGTACCTATGTTCTTATAAATATATTCATCCTTTTTAGGGGACAGATTACACATAAAATATATGAAACAAAGCAACACTTGGAGTGTTGTCTTTGGATAAAAATAAACTCCAGATTCTAAAATAACTGGACATTGACACTCACCTTCCCAGTTTACCTGCAGGGAAAATTCAGGAATAAAAATGAGCTGAGTACAAAGTGTATGCTTTCTTGGTGTCACTCAAATGCTGTCAACAACCTATGAGACCAGCACTTGAGATTTATGAACTAGGAGGTGAGCTAAAATGTATTATTAGTTGGAGGACATTTCAAGGAAAGGAGCGATTTTAATATTGTTTAAATAAAATAGTAACAGCAACTAACATTTATTAAGCATTACTACATATTGGGTACAGAGATAAATCGATGCAACCCTGAAAACGATGCTATGAATAGGTACTACTGTCACCCCATTTTTACAGAAAGAACATTAAGGCACAAAGAAGTTCATACAACCAGAGCGAGGTCAAGGGCACACAGCCTGCAGTGCTGGCCACCAGGGCACAGTCCTGGGCCATCCCACTTCAGATCCTCACTCCTAACCTGCAAAGGTCAGGCTTTAGGATTGTTAGTGTAGATGTAAACAAGAAGAGAAGGCAAATGTAGATCAGAGTTTGTAATAATCATATTTTAAGTGATAACAAATAGGTTAAAAACTGTCCTCAGATCTGAATCAAGAAAATTAAGTGTCGAGTTAAAAACACAACTCCTAGTTATCAATTTGTATTACTAACCCTGAAACTTGTCAAAGATCACTATTAAATTTTTTAGAGTCTGTGAAGAATGTGCATCAATGGGCCTCAGATTATTCGCCTACCAAAGTTCAGCCTACAGTGATATTTACCACCAGGTAAGAAAACTGTGAAGAGCTCACTCAGTCTACAATTCAAGAGCTGACATCACCTTAGCTATGCAGCGTGAAAAGTCACTGTAATATACCTTGACAACTTCCCCAACTCCAATTATTTTTATGAAAAAACAAATTAAAAAATGGTTCTGTTTTAAATAGAATTTCTACTAAATAACTATTATCTGAGAAATACATATTATTTATAAGCCATGGGTAGTAATGGAATGGAACCAAGAGTCAGCTTTTGAAGCAGAAACCTAAGGCATCATTTTGTAATGCCTGAAGAGATTTTTAAAACTCATCTAAATACCATTAAACATCTGCCCTTTTTATTTCATTGATTTAAACCATTTCTGAAGACTCATGATTCAAAAAGGTAAAGATGGTAATTTAAAAGCCATGGGGGAAAATCTCTCCCCAGGGAACTTTTCAGAAAAGCAGCCACCAGTTTCTGATAAGTGCTGAATCTGTTGTGGTATTGCTTTCGGTACAGTATAAATTTATCTAGCATTATCTCCCCGTAATGCATGCATCATTTCCCTGGAAGCAAAGATCCGATGGCCGTAAGCGCAAACAAAGCAGGGGGAAATAGGGGAGCAGGGGAGAGAGCAGCAGGGTCTCTGGCTTTTGATGCAAAAATGTCTGTGCCAACAGTTATCATCGTTACAAACAGTTTGGCAAAACAAACACTGTTCGTAAATTCAAATTCATTTAATGAACCAGGGAGACAAGTCTGAATGAAGGAGTCTAGGATTATTTTTGAGTCTTTTTTAGGGAGTATGTAACCTAAATGTTTTAAATGACAATCCCAAACAACAATGAACACAAAAAGGTTGGGTTGGGAGGACAGACAGTGGCTTCCCAATATTAAATTTAAAAAACAAATAATTAACATACTGTTTCCTCTTCTTTGTATTTAATAGCATTAGACCTTTATTTTTTTTTTCATTTGAATCAACCATAAATCCTTTATATAAGCTTAGGAAACTTTTTCCTCCTTATATATTACTATTATTCAGACTTTTTTAGGACAAGTAAACAAAAATATGTCAACCAACTATGCACTTGATTTAAAGTAACCTATTATCAGTCACCTTACTCTCAAATTATTTAAATTTAAATGTCACTTTTAAATAAATTATAATTAATTTCTTTAGCAACAGTTTCAAAATTAAAAGTCCCTTTGAGAAGAGCCCAACTAAACTTTGCAAGTAGAAAAACTACTCAGAAGATTGAAATCTAAACCCTTCTGGGACATTCTGGTACTGCTAAGAATGGCTGATGGGCTACTAATATTTCAAGGTGGTCCCCAACTCTAGGGTTATGCTTACATGCTTCTCAGGATTCAACTTATCGCTATTTCCTTCAAATCGCAATTGACCCCTTAATTTGTACTTTTCAATAGATAGAGCCGAAATATGGGGGGAAAAAATAAAGATTTGTCACTAAGATCTTCTATGAGGTCACAGTGCCTAAGCAAGTGAAAGGTTAGTCCTACCAAGGCACTCACCTTCCAAAGGATCCTTATTGAGCCCCAGCTGGCTAATGATGTACCTGGGATCCTTATTGACCAATGGAATGTCAGTTTTAATACCCTGTCCTTCTTTTGCATGGCCTTCTGCTGCTTCTAATAGGTAGTAAAATTCTTCAGGATCAAATTCCTAGAAGACAAACACAGATGATACTTTGATCCAAAACTGTCTAAGGTTTTATTATGTAAGTCCTATTCACAATAAAATTGCTGGATATATATGGTTTGGGGTTATTTATGATGAAAGGAGGCAAATGGCTTTAAGAAGTATATAATTCTCACTTCATATTTAAAGCCTATTCATATTTGAAGCAATACATTTATGTACTTGGTAACCCAAACACAATGACCATTTCCAATTTCCTTGTAACGCAACTGTGCAAGTATTACCCTCTACTTCAGGTATCTATCTTACTGAAAATAAACAGGTTTGCATTTTTAATTGTGCCTTTTTAGCAAAGTTTGAAAATCTGGGACTCTCATCCTGAAGATTCAGTTTCTCTCTCTACACAAATAGCCACACACAAAAGGCATAATGTTAGAATACATTTTCACCAAGGTTTCCATTGGAAACTCCCTTAGTACAGGTATCCAAAAATATTAGAGAGAAATAGCTCAAAATTATTATTTCATCAGTACACTCTAAAATTAAGTCATTAACATCCACATAATGGAAAGGCTAAGAGAAACATAAAATTAGTTCTTCCAATTACTTTTTTTAAAAAAAATCAGTAGCACATTTATCCCACGTATTTTACTTTCTTGATGTCTGTTGCTTCTAGTATGTAGTAAAAATCTTTATATCACATCACTCTAGATGAATGCTGTGGATTTATGTGTTATAAACAATAATGCTGACAGATTTAAAGCACAGTTGCTATTTTAAGTTATACTTCCTAGATTTTTTTTCTCCCATAATTTTTCCTATTTTTATTAATGCCCCAAATAGGCAACTTTGGAATCTCAGGATTTCACCTGACAATTACTCAAATGTTTCTAAAGGCCATTAAAAAAAAATTGCTGCAAATGGAGTTAAGCCAAACAAATGCACACACTAGGTGCCCTTTTATATAAAAGCTACAATAAGCAGGGAAGCAAAGTTTCAAAATCTTGCAGGCACAAGACTGTTGTGTGGGGAACACACCCCTAAAACTCCAGTTTCATCTGAGCTTTAAGCAGTGCTGAAAGCAGCAGCATTTTTGAATCTACTAAGTTCACTTGTTTGTATCTTCAAAGGCGATGCTTCTACTTTATCTCTTTTGATTAGGAGTGATTACTGAAAAAATACATGCCCTCTTTTAAGGCAAGATTTCTGAGCCTGCCTGCTGCTGTCCAGAGAAACACATTTTAATGTTAAATGGTATTTCTCTCAAAATTAAACAAGTACTGGAAGTACACACATATATATGGTGCATAATTCAAAAGGTACACTAGGAGAATAAAGTCTTCCTTTTACCTGTATTCACCAGTCACACAGTTCTCCTCCCCAAGGCATCCAGAGTATTTTTCCCCTTTATCCTCCCAGAGATACTCACTGCCAAATGATGCTTTTGATTCTGTGGTTTTAAGGGTCTTGGCCTTTGATGGAAAGCCCTACTCCACCATGTCCCTACCTTTCTCCTCAAGATTTCCCCTCTACCACGTCTCACTGTGCATTGGTATCTATTTATGGGGTGGTGAACATTTCACCATTATAATAATTAAAATAAGGGCAAAAGTATAGCAAGGTAACCATATATGTAAGCATTTGTGTATGTATAATTTTGAAAAGCTATATTGTACACAATGTTAAAAATATTTTAATAGCTAGTACAACTTAAAAATAAATGTTGATACTATGTTAGGCTCTTTTAAATATTATTCTTATGTTTAAAGCTTCATATTTGTTCACAGTGTTGAATGAAATCTCAATCAAAATTACATAAAATAAAACAGAAATTTTAAAACAGGGAAATTATCACTGACTAAAAAATATATAATTGATGAAATCTCATTTCTTCAGGCCTGGATGAGGCCCTATTGCATTCCCCCAAATGTTCTGCTGACTAGCACTTATCTCTAGCATGCCACATTTTAAAAACAAATAATAATTATAACCACAGGTTACCATATATAATATTTCTCTCTGCATCTTGACAACACCAAAAATGTGAGGCTCAGCAACTGTTTTAAATCAGCTGTAGCACAGAAATTACACTGAGATAAGGTAAAGCACATATTTCATAATCATCTGTTAAGTTTGTTCAGAATGTGCTATGACTATCACTTAATACAGCACAAGTCCTAGGATTCTTACTTAAAACCAGAAAACAAAAATCACATACGGATGTCATCATAAACATTCGTAGTTGTAGTTCTTGTTGACTCTTTTATTTAGCTCTGGTCTTTGAAACTAAACAAAATTGGAGCTTACTGATGGCCAAGGGTTTCCCATAGTTAACAATTAATAATGGAGTCACATCTAGGGGCAACTTACCAAGCACTCTAATAACCGAGCAGGGCGGGCAATAACAATTAGGATCTTTCGGACTAGTTGTTTAATAAATGCCAATTCTCCACTTTCCGAACGATCATGAGCCTATGAAAAAGCAATGAAAAGAATGATGGAACAGAGTTTCTCCATTAAATGAAAAAGAAAATTGGTAAAGCATGCTAATTAGATAATTGCAAATATTCTAACATTAAGTGATTTAGAAAATACTTTTAAAAGATTGATGAGTGGACATTATCTCTACATAAATGGACACTATTAAATGTCTGTATCTACCAAATAGCTCTATTAGCTAAATTTTAATTACAAACTTTGATTTATACTCTGTGTTAAAAATCAAATGTTAGGGCTCCTAATGTGAACCACAAATGAAGGAGACACCAATTTATGACACATTAAGAGCATGGTACAAGCAGGGTGGGTAGCTGCTAAAGAAACTTGATTTTCCAGATGTAAGATCTTAAATGTATGAAATTGCTGACAGAGTAAAGGACTGCTTTAGTTTTCCTGGGCACTTAACATATGCATGAAACATAGTAGTTTACATATACAACACACTTAGCCTATAAATTAGTTATTTCATTACATGTAAAAAGTGTGCATAACTTATTTCTAAGTATAATGTTTATACTTAGATACATACATACGATTCCACTTTATGTATTGAATAAATAATACCTAGGTATTCAACTCAATAAAATTTAACTGACTTAAAATATTTTTAAATTTTATTTTCATGCTGCCTACATGTGAAATCAAAGCACAACAAATATGCCGAGAACAAAACTCAGTTCACTCAGAGTTGTTTTAATTTTCAATGATACTGTCTTGAAGAAATGAGGTAAATTTGTATCAAAGCAGATATAAAAGCAGTTTTAAAAGTTTAAATGTAAACTTCTATGAATGCTCACTTTTAGGCTTTCTTAATTTTTAAATGATTATAATTTACTTTCCTCTAAGGATTACAAAAAGTTCAAGGTGACGTTGTAACAATAGAATATAATTTCACAGATATAATAATAAACATTTAAAATCATTCTTGAAGGTACTTTATTCTGTCAAGGACTAGAACCTCTCATGAAAAGAACTGGCAGGCCAGGTCTATAAAAAATGATTATATTTAGCAGTAATGTGACTACTGAATTTAAGATACCAAGTCAAAGGCAACTCTCTAAAAATTAGGTATAAAAACTATATAGCAGCAGAAGCAAAGCAAAACAGCTAACGTTTAAAAGAAAAAGACATAGAAAAATGACCACTGGTGAATAATTTTTAAATAGAATATATTCAAAGCAAACCAACTAGTAATTATAACTATAGGTTCTAGTAATCCATTAGAATGCTAGAATGTATATAAGGAATATATATATATATATATATATATATAGTATTTAAACTGTCTAAGTTTTCTTCCCAATTTCTGTTTTGTAACAAAAACAGATTTTGAAACTTACAATGAATGCCAAGAAATAAGGTTATATGTCTTTTTTATAGTTTATCATTAATCAAAACTAAATAGATGAAGCAAACTTAAAGACTAAGCAAAAGAAACTCCCCCTAACTTTTTGATTGCAAATTTGGTACAGATACTGAATTTTCTTCTACTATAATAATTACTGCTTTATAAATTCAGAAATGTAAAGAAAATCTAAAAAGCCTGAACATTCTTTGGTGGTTTCTTCAAAGGGAAACAACTCTATATCTTAAAAAATTAAAAAATAGTTTAGATTACACAAATTCCATTTTAAAAACTATGAAAATAATCAGTTCATTCTGACTTCTTACCTCTTACTTTTAAGAATTATCAGCCAGAACTAAGGCCAGAACATATAATGGGTTATAGTAACTCAAAAATATTTTACCTACTAACATTATTGGGTGAGGGTGCTTTATTAAAACAACACGAACAAAACCACACGCACAGCATGAGAAGAGTAATAGTTTCTTGGCTGCCAACAAGCTTCAGCACTCATGGATCTTTGTGTTTATGTTGTAAGTGTTGGCTACTATGAAAAATACTGAGACCCAGATTTGAAGGTATTTATAACTTCCTACATATTTTATTTTCTTTGGCTAAATACACCTAAGTGGGAAAAAAAAAAAAAAAAAAGAATGGAGACAAAAAAGCATTCATGTGGTATTGACCTGGACATTGGACTTAAAAAGGTATCAGTTAAATCAAGCTGTCCAGATCTCAGAGAGACCTGCCTGGGCATGGAAAGAATTGTAGTGGGACAAGTGACTGGAAGACAGGCCAGGCGCAGGCACCAAGTCACAGCTGGGAACCGACACATTGTATCATGGGGCAGGCAGAGTGGGTTCCCACAATTTGGGCCCATCAGAAAAGGGCACGTTCCCCAGCAACCAAAGGGCCAAAATCCCGAGACCATTTTGCTCCAAACTCTGGAAGGTTATTTTAAACATGACTCTGAAGATAGTTTTAATTTTCATTAAAGGACTGAAGGAAATATTTATCTGTGAAGACAAATAAGAAAATATCCTTATTCATACCTGACAATGCCCTTTTTGCCACAGGTATACATGCTTCCCTGCCCCAAAGAGAAATTTCTCTAAAAATCAACAATTCTTTATCCATTACATGGCCTATTCAGATGATTTTTTTGAAATCTTTTTTTTTTTTTAATTGCCATGCAACAATCTGCCAAGTCTATCAGACAAAAACAAAATTAAATGAGAGATTTCGATGTAAGTGGTTTTGGATATTGATTGTACCCTTTTCAAGGAATGCCTATGAAGGAATAAAAAACACAGGATTGAATTGGTAATTATGGTAATATCTTGGGACAGAACTGTGTGATTAAGGAAAGAGCATCTTTCATAGGCTGACTGTAGGGCTCCTCTCTCATCTGCCTCTTTTGTTTCAAAATGCACTATTTAACAAATATAATTGTCAAGATATTCTCATTAAAAGTAATATGTGTAGTGTTTCCTGTATTTTTCAGAAGCTAATTTAATTAAAAGGAACAGCAGAATTAGATTACTTGATGACAAATCATAACAGATCAAATATTTTGGCATGTACACATACACATCTTGCTCCTCCAACCCTGCCTACCAGGGAATTAGGATGATTAGGATGAAGATTTGGATGATGCTCATGAAGTGAGGCTCCAAAACAGATCATTACAATGCACAGAGATGGAGAGTATAACCACAGGCCATGGTATGGTTTTTACTTGTAGGGCAGAATGAAGCCACTGAAGGATGCTAGACAGACGTTTCTGCAGCTGCACAGAAGTATGAATGTGAGGGATGAGGAACAAAAGAGGGGCAGAACAGTGAGGATGGTGGCCTGAGCTACATAGTGGTTATAGAATAAAAGGGAAGAGCTGAATTTACATCAGGGAGTTTAGTGAAAGGGAGTCCAAAGCCATTTAGCCAACATATATTTATTGAGTCCTTCTGTGCATCATACCTATTCTAGGTGAACTTACACAATATCCCTGCCCACATAGACATTATATTTTAATGTAGTACTACTCAAACTGTGGCCCAAAGACTGGTACCAGTCCATGACTATTATCAGACTGTGATGAGATAAGCACAATATTGAGAGTAAGCATTTAGCAACTCCTACAACAACAACCCTGCATTGCTGGAACACTCAAATGCAGGATGACTTTCCTGTAAATTAATTTCATTTTACTTTATAGGAGAATTGGTCCATATCAAATTGGAAATTAACAACGAAAACCAAAAACAACGTGCGTTCACCCCAAGGAGAGTCTGAGAAACACTGCCTCGGTGAACCGCGATAGGTGGAAATGTGAGAAACGGGAATAGAGTATAAAAAACAGTTGCGAGGCTTGGATGAGAAGGGAAGAAAAAACCGTGGCTGTTGGACAGAGAGGGACCTTCTCATCTCGCCACAACGGAATTTGGTAGAGACAAGGACAGATGAATTTCTAGGAAGCTAGGATGCTAATATTTTCCTTCAGTTCCATGCACTTATTTACATATTCATACTTAGAGAAAACCACCTTCAATTATGTTTACATCAGCATAATTTATTCTCCATGAGATACAGAAATACAATATACCCAAATGTATAGGCTAAATAGGTTTTACTTGTAGGCTGTAGCTGATCAATTTCAGTTAGAATAGCAATATTATGCACTAATTCCATTCTGCCATACACACTTCCTTCCTGCCCTGGGTATTATCAGGAGCTACGTAAGCAAGTGTTGGACCTACACACGCCTGTGTTTATCTGTCATTTGGGAAACTGGATAGTTTGTTAGAAGAATAATCGACATTAATGAAAATATAAGTTGCCATTTACTACCAATACCACATGCGGTTAATTAATAGGACACAGGCCTGGAAGAAGCCAGCAATTTTCCATTTAGCTTTTCCAGATTTAGAACTAGATAGCATCATCAAATAATATACATACACCCAGGCAATTTATAACTTTATGGCTAAGAGGAGAAAATCACTGCTTCGAAATCCTTCACAATCCACTTATCCTAGAGCCATAGATTGTTGGGTCCCAAGGTTCCTGTAAAGGTTATTACATTAACTTTCTATTACTATAAATGATGACCAGAATCAATTTACAGCAAACAGAAATCAGGTTTTTTTTTTCCTTCTTCCTCTTTGCTTCCGTGGAATACGAATGAACTCCATCTCACGGTTAAGGCTTGTTAAGCAAATGCTCTCATAAAATTTTTTCTTTTTTTCATAGGAAAAGCAAAACAAACTAGAAAACTTTACATGGTATATGGTTCTTACCTCCTGTAGCAACTTATCTAATTTGTGCTGTAATTCAAGGAAGTATCGTGAGGTAATGAGACCTTGGTGGGATTTATCCAAGCAATCTCGAGCCAATTCAATAATCTGATGGTGAGTGAAACTCAGCACTCCATCTGCTAGGGGAAGAACGTGGTCAGGAGAGTAGCTGGTGATAATATCCTTTAGACGCTCTTCCATCTGAGCTGTAGCCTGTTTAGAGAAGACACACGTACAGATGTAATACAAGGAAACACACAGGTGGACGATTCAATCATCATATGTATCTTGCATTTTCAAAGACCTCCACAAGTTATTAAATAGAATTCTAGAAATTAAATTTAAAGGAAGTCTCATTTCTGTGTACGATAATGGTGATATATGCCATTATATATTCATCAAAACTCACAGAATGTTCAGCACCAAGAATGGACCCTAATGTTAATTATGGACTTTGGGTGACTATGATGTGTCAGCACAGGTTTATCAATTGTAACAAATGGACCACTCTAATGGGGGATGTTGATGGGAGAAGCTGTGGGGGGGGGAGTCAGGGAATTTGGGGGAACTTTGCTCAATTTTGCTATGACCCTAAAATGGCTGTAAAAAAAAAAAATAAAGTCTATTTGACAAAAAAAAAAAAAAAAAAAAAAGGAATATCACACCAGGTGGAAGAAAGATTTGTGGTATATAAGAGAAACTGAATATCCTTGGGTGATAATTACTTTTTTAATGCCCTATCACATGTAAAATGGGCCATGTAATTAGCTTCTTCAAATATCAATATCTGTCAAATGTTATGCTTTCATTTCAGATCTTAGGGTCTTTCAGATAGATCGTCGGAAATATCAATTAGTTTTGTTTACCTATTCAAAAATCAAGATTTTTGCAGGAGTTCCACAAGGCAGGCCAAGAGTTTGTTCTCTTGGCTATATTTTCATGTACCACAAACAAGCATCTTATATCATGTTGATCCTTTTCTCAAAAAGCTACATCATGTGCAAACGGATTTCCTTGGTAACATAAATCTAAAATTTCCTTTCCAACTTTTATTTCCTTCTCTGTGATGCCCTAGTATTGCCTACTCAATACTCCTTGCTTACATTAATCACATAATCAAGAAGATTCCCTCTGCCTGACTCATGTTCCCCTCTAAAATCTTAACCAGTATTAACTAGCATAGTCAGGGCCTGCTTCCCTGGTGAAGAGGTGACATCTGATAAATAGCTGAAACAGCTTCAATCAATGCCATCAATGTTGGGTTCATTACAAATAATAAGTACTCTACTCCTGATTTATGAAACCAAAGATTTCCTTTTCTTCTCTTGCCTAAGGCTACAAAGGTGGTGGGAGGGGGGATGGTGGGGGGAGAACAGGAACCAAATGGAGACACTGCCTTCTGCCACATGTGGAGGAACACTTTGGTGGAAAAGCCATAAAAATGAGTTGACAGAAACTATCAGACAGAGGCTCCTTGCAGCTGGGGAACCTGGTGACAATCCTTCACAAGGTCCTCTCTGGCTCAAATTCCTTTTGCCAGGCTAATGGGGGAACACTGCAACTGCACCTTCCCTTCCAAATTAATGGGGTTACACATTTAACTGCCAAAGAGGAAGGTAGTCATAGAAAAAAAAAGTTAAAAAAGAATAAACAACAAAGACTTTCATGACAGACCCATCTACATACTGAGGAAGAAAAACTCTCTCTGCTCGACAATGAGTAGGCCCAAGATTTGGGCAGAGGAGCACAGGGTTGAGGGGCCTTTCAAAGCAGACTCTCCTTGGAGCACCTCGCCAGGCCCATCTACCAACTGGTGGTTGGTACAGAGAACCAGCAGTATTCGCTTCAGAGTCAGTTCAGCACACAAAGAGTGTGGCTAGTTCTCAGCAGTCTTAAAAAATATTTACTGATTTTAGCTTTCCAGGAAGGCTATGGTGCTGTTTTATGCATGTCATTACTAGATTGGACCATTACTTCCCTTAAAACCACCTTAGAGACGCTAAACCTATGTTGCCTGTTCATTTTGATGTGAAGCATCTTCAATTCAACTCATTACCTTTGGGAACCTTTCTTTGTAGACATGGTTCATCATAATTATTTCATGGTCACAGCAGGCGGGAGAACGTCCAGGGCTGCAAGCAAAGCAAATTACCCTTTTAAACTTGCCACAGCATGAAATGAAAATAAGCCTCTTATTTATAAACAATTGGTTGCAACAAAAGTACTATGAAACCTTTGTAAAAAAAAAAAAAGTATATTAGGTAATAAACTACAAAATCAGTCATTAGAACACAGATACCTACCCACAAATATACAGACACCCTCAAGAGGATTTAAAAAGAAAGCTCAAGAAGTAGAATACCACAATTTAATTATAGCTGCACTATATAACTAGTTCAAAAAAGATTCTTAAATTGAGATTATATTCTTTACGTAGCGCCAGGCACTTGTGTGCTGGTTCTGGAAACCAATTAATAAACTGCAATATAAAAGATAACAGGATAGCTACAGAAACAACACCGAGGACGTGCCAAAGTGTACAATTTCACACTTTTTTTCATACACCTGCGCTCTGCCACATCCCACTGGAGAGATTTAGGAGGCTTCCATGGCACGGGTGTCACCACTGAAATCCATTTTCTAGACGAGCAAAAATTTATTTGAGGTGCTGAGGTATGCATTGTGTACAATGTGAAACAGAGGCATACAACTGTTGTGACTCTTTCTTTATTTCAGTAGTAGGTTCGTGTTCCTTCCTAGTGGTATGAGCTGTGCACCTTCAGTGTATTTATATTCCTGGGAGGAGATAGTTCACACTAAATATCCCACGATCTCTTTTCATAAAACCCAATGGGCTCCTGTGTGGTAAAATACAATGCCATTAAATGAATTTGTAAAATTGGTCTCTTATTCCATATCTCAAAATAACGGGCACATCCCACAATTACTATGTGAGGCTATATTTACTATCCATTTATGATATTAAATAAGAAAGGTACAAAGGGAATACCCTTCTCAGTAAACTTTGATATTCAACTGAACATCTGACAAACTGTTTTATAATGAAACCTCAATGTTAAAGTGTACCAATTCTATAGCATCAAGCTCTCATACACTTGTGGACCCGGAGATAGACTGCTCTGATTCCCTGCAGAGAAAGACCTGTTGTCCCAGGTCCTCACCCGAAGCCTCATCCTTCCTAGGATACTATATCCAAAGCCTGAAGCGGGGATATAAAGGAAGGCCATTTGGCTTGGAAGAGCAACTCTGATGGGCCATGTCGTCCCCCAGAGTTCTCCACGGGGTCGGCTGCAGTTTTTGGACCTATATTGCCTCTAGACAGCTCCCGCTGCCTAATCCTGCTTCTTCCTCTCTCTTCCACAAGAGTTGATATCAAGCACTCCCTAATAAACACCCTCATCTCTGTTTTAGAATCTGCTTCCTTAAGAACTAAACTGTGATATATATATATATATTTTTTTTTTGAAACAAGGTCAATATAAAACTTCACCTACTCACTGTCAAATGAACTACATTTGACAACCACAAAACTCCAGGGACACGAACTTCTAATACTCTGTTCATAATCCTGGAGAAAGTAAGACTTACAATGGGAAGAATGAACAAAAGATCTGGGTGGACTTTTAAATCAAAATTCCACATCCACGTGAATCTGAATGTGTTGTCCTTCCTTTTCAGCCAAGTTTCTCCCTCTTAAAGTATTAGCTGTTCTTGCACCATAATTAGATTGTCTTAAAATTTCCAATGGCTAGAAGGTTTTATAGGTGGTCCCTTTGGTCCATCGCAATTACTGTTACTACAGCAATTAGCAAATCATGAGAATTTAAAAGAAAAATAATCAGATGCCTTTGAATGGTCATTAACAATATCATGCATAGATAGGAAAATTATACTAGAGTTATAGTAGTTCATAAGTCAATTAACACATATATGAATTAGAGGATCAAAAAGTCTTCCCTTGAAATGGTTGAACAGAGATAATCCAATAAAACATTTTTTCAATCAGGTCTACACACCTCAGACTTCGGGAACGGGGGCGCATGGGTGTGTTCCTGCATCTGTTCTCTGTGGCGATGCTTTCAGTGGTACAAAAGTGTTTCGATAAGAAGTGTAATTCATCTGGCGTTGGTTGATATGGTAACTGATGCAACTTCTCCTGGGAGGAACAGGATGACTAAAACAAACCAAAGTGAAGTTATATGACTACCTCAAAAATTTTTTTCAAATGAATATGACATCAAATCACTAAAACTTGATATATCACCACTTTATATTGTTTCTTTTTTCATGCTATAATTACAACAACTAGTGCCTATATAAAAGTGTCTTGATACTTTCTCTGAGAGGCCAAAATGGCTTTTATATTTCATCTCGTTTATCTATAAGACAATTTCTCTAAAGACAGTTTCTTATCTGAAGAAAAGCCAGGCTCTGGAAATGAATAGGGCACAGTCAAAGCCAAAGCAAGAAAGTGACAATTGGAATGAGATTTTTGGGTGCATTAAAAGTCATATTAGTTCTCAAATGAGTATGGTACACTTCTACTGCTGTTCACAATCAAACACTGTGCCTTTTAGGTAAGTAACATAAAATGAATTGTATGATATATGAACATAAATAAGATATTGAGATCTCACTTTACAGAGCATGCTGTCCTTCGATGCAATTACCATCAATATGTGCCCTGGGTAAAAAGGGGAATGGAAGAAGTTTTCTCTAAATGTCATTATTTTAAAAACTGAAATTATTTTCTTTTTTCTTTGGCTAAGACTATCGTTATTTCTTAATAGCTTCAGTGGTGGTGAGTTTTTAATCCCTTAAGTATGTTTGCTTTATGAAAATTTTCATTCAATAATTGGAGCCGGGTAAGGTAAAAAAAGGTGAATAGCTAAATAACGCTGCTTTTATTTATCAATCTTAGAAATGTAACTATAAAAGCAGAGACTTATTTTTGTTTTTATTGGGCCATGAACTCTGTAAGCAATTTTAACAAAAGAGATGGAGAAAATTTTGAGTAATGGAAACATGTTTGAAACAAGCATACATTGAACAATAGCATTCATTTGAAAATTCAGTTATAGTAGGTTTTTTTAATTTTGCAAAGGTTATTAGGTTAAGAGCACACTTCATAAACACTGAGCACTACAATGCAGTAACACTAGAAATTAATGACTAGAACTCAAAAAATCCTTATACCTTGAAATTATAAAACACCTTACCAAGTACATACTGAGACAACGAGATTTTTATAATGTAATGAGATTAATTTATAAGCCATAAAAATGAGAACACTACTTGAAAGACTTATGAGATAAGTCAAAACTATTCAGAAAGTAAAGGCACAGCCTTAAATACTTTCACTATGGAAAAAGAAATAAAACACATAAACAAAGTCAACTCACGAAATCAGGAAAATAAAATCAATGCAAGCAGGAGAAAAGCAGCAGTGATAAAAGCAAAAATAAGGAAATCAGCAAACAGAAAAACAGAATTAAGAATCTGATAGCTATGGGAGGTGGACACACATCACATAAAATGTGTGTGTGTGTGTGTGTGTGGTGTGTATCTTAGTGTTGAATTGTACACTTGAAACTTATTGGATTTTGTTCATCAATGTCACCATAAAAAAAAAAAAGAATTTTTACATATGTCTCAAAGGTAAATAAATGTTCATGATTCTGTATCTAAGATTTCAAAATCCACAAACGCAGAAGTTTATTCATATGTTTAGAGTAATCCTTTTTAGTGGCAAAGCATCAACTGAACTGATGGGAAGCTATTTACACTATGTATTTAATCCACTTAGTATGAATGTTGATTCACATTGCTGTAGAAATATTAATATATTTGATTATGAGTTGCTGGTCCAATCGCTGTTGGGCTGTTATGTACAGTACAGGGATCATATTACCTTTCTAAAATGTGAAAATTGATTCCAAAATACAATTTCACATAAGGTATTATGGAGCTGTACTTGCATGAGAATGACACCAAGAGACTTCAAAAGGGTGGCCCCCTTTGTGGAGGAGAGAGGAGAAAGGGAAGGTTTGGGTGGGAGGGGTTGAGTGATATATATTTAACATTTTATTTATTAAACAAAATAAAAATTTACTTAAA
The DNA here is from genome assembly GCA_003508835.1 of Eonycteris spelaea. Lineage (NCBI taxonomy): Eukaryota > Metazoa > Chordata > Mammalia > Chiroptera > Pteropodidae > Eonycteris > Eonycteris spelaea. Next base: position 13,584,787 of record PUFA01000011.1, on the reverse strand, counting down.
AAAATAGTTGCAGCAAATGTAATAAATGTTAACATGTGTTAACTCTAAGAGGAAAATACTGTGGTTATACCATATATATAGCCGCATAACTGAACTCCATAAGGAATGTGCCCTGTGTTTACTTATAGGGAATATGTAAAACTGAATGATGCAGTGGTGTGAGTAAGTATTGTAACCTTTACAGCATTAAAGAAGCATGGGGGCAAGCAGCTTCTCTGGGGAGAGGGCCTTTCTTTAAGCTCAGTTGGAATAAGCAAGGTGTAAAAAGAACAGGGTGACACCAAGGTGAGTTCACAGCACTGGGAACAACTGTAGGCCAGCAAAATGTCCCGGAGATTCAAAAGGTACCGAAAAGTGAGTTGGTATTGAACAATAGAGAAATGCAAGGTTGAGTTTCTGCATCAGGGACTCAAAGGAGAACTTGCGAAGCCAGTGAAGAGAGCTTTGAGGAAAACAGAGGGTGCAGGTGCTGTCCTCAAGACCTCATGCACGTATTGAAAAGATGCCTCTACTGGTCAAAATATCTTTGGAATACCACTTTTATAAGAGTTTCAAAAATTAGTTGGGGAGTTTCCTAATAAACTGAGTCTCATTATTTTATAAATCTAGCATGTTCTTTAAGTGTGGTATCCATGAGTCTCATCACCCAACTAGTCTGCGCATGACCTCTGACTATATCATAAGCCAAATCCACTTTGCTGATAGTTTTCAAGGCAATTAGAAGAGCTCCCCAAAATGCTTTGAGCAATGACATCATTCAAATAAGCATTTAATCTCTTAAGGTAACCACTTTGCAAAGCACAGTATTCATATGCACGCTAAATTTCTGCTTGTTATTTATTTAAAGTAATATTTTATAGTCATATCTCATATTTTAGGCATTATATTCTTATTTCCATTCTCTCCCTCAGCAGAAAATAATTTATCTGGTAATTTATCTCCATATAAGGGGGGATGTCTTCCAATTGCTGCAATTCCAATATTTCTTATTTTAAAATTAAAAATTATTATCTGAATATTACCTTGGAAAAGTCCCACAAATTAATTTTAGCTGCAAAATCTGAAGTTAAAGGAAGTTTCAAGACTAAATATTCTCTGGAAGGACTGAGTAACTTTATATGATCAAATCTTTCCAATTTCAGAATATAGCATTTTTAACACTTGCCAATTTTGCAGTTTCTATAATATCCGAAGGATACAAACATGATGGTTATATTTCAGCATAAGTTCTGGGATTCAGCTAATAACACAGTTATATATAAAATTTAAGCTATATTTTCAAATTTAAGCTATATTTTGAATATATTTGTATATATTCAAATTTTATATTTAAAAAAATAACTAAAGTGCATTTCTGATGGGCTAAATGACTAACAGTTAACCCAGAAAATGAGAACCTAAGAGTAACTGAGATTAGATTTAGAAGAGAAGAGAATGCAGCTACTTTGCAGTTTTGCACAACTTTTGCTCTAATATTTAGAAGACAAGGACACAAAGAAACTGAAGGAAATAAAAAGTAGCTTTTCAAACTTTCATCATTCTTATCGACAACCAATAGGGAGAAAAGATGCTGAACATTTGTCCAACACCTACACTCCACAAATTTAACGAGTCCTTATTATGTCTTTTTGCAAAAGAGTACTTTTGAAGGTTTGGATTTAATTTTGAGGGACAAAACACAAATATGAGATCAACAATGATAAGATACCACCTTCTTCAATAAAATAAACACTTGAGAAAACTGATCTCACTTCTGGTCAGAAGCTGTCAAAAACACAGATTATGTGTGTGTGTGACTCATGCTGCCTCAGGAGGCTACTTCTCTACACACATATGGAAATCGGGGACAGTGATGACTACGTTATGGCAGATGGCTAGGTCGGGTTTGCTAATTAAAAGGTTTGTTTTAAGAAACACCATGTAAATTTCTTAAAAAGAGCCAAGAGCCTGGGTCTAGCCCACTTCTTATATTCTTATCGATAAAACAAGGATGCTAGTTAACAGCCCTACGGTTCATTCTCTGTGCTTCATATTTCATGCTTCCTATTTTTGATTCATCAAATGAAACAAACAATGGCAAATAGGGTATGTTGCCAGGATTAAATGAGCCAATGCATTTTAAATAGACTAGTGCCGAGCATATAATAAGTATTTAAAAAATTGTTTTATAAAATTATTTGTATCAAATGGGGTCTGATTCGATGTAATTCACTCCCTTCTTTTTTTTATAGATTTACTTTTTAAAAATATGTATGACTTACTAGTTAGAGACAGAAAGAAGAAAGAACCTGCATTATCCCCATCTTTCTTGCAAAAGAGAAATTTCTATATCCAAAGTACAATAAAACTTGACTGAAGAACAAAGCAAGGTGATAGAGTTGAAATAAAAAAGAATTTGAAGTTAAGAGACATGATATAAATCTGGGGCATGGGAGAATTAAACAAGAATATGAGTGGGAAAGCCGTGAAACAAAGGGCCATGTTCTCTGTTTATCGGTGGCTGGGTTCTAACTGTAGAGATGCCCAAGGGTCTGGGAAAAGAACAACACTTTAAACTTAGAAAATGACTCTTTTCTTCTTTTTGGTCAATCAATTTTAGCATTCATTTTCACACTGTGGTTGTTCATGTTTTCAACATCTAAAATATGGGCCAGTAACCAATAATGGTTACTATCCCAATAACAAAGGGTGACTTTACAGTGACAATTTTATCCACTGAAACCATTCAGGAGTTTTAAGCATCCTTTTCTGATACAAGAATGATGTGCCATTGAAACCACTGAAGGTTGTCTTGATGCTTCACAAAAACAATCTAAATGGACAATAAACTTACAGACCACAATAAAATGGAATAAGGGGTAGAAAAATAAATGACCTCTCCTCAATAAAATACTACAAGGAGATGGTAAAAATAATCCAACACATTTTATTTAACAAGTCAGTTTTAAAAGTGCTCAAAAAAACCCACATTATTTTGCATCTGGAATTCTGGAAATACATAATATAAGGCAGTGATGACACCAGTTAGCATTTATGAATTTAAGTGTAGTTTCTTTTCAATTCAAGTGTTATTAAGTAGCTGGTGCTATAAGCTTAGCACAGTGCTTGGGTCTGTGAGGAAAAAAAAAAAAAAAAAGATGGATAGCCCTCCTCAATATACTACAGATTTTGACAAAGTGGAGATGGAGATGAACCAGAAGGGGCTCTAAAATCATCAGCTCATTCCTGGCTTGCACAAGAGCATTTGGACTACTCCATTAGGTATTGACCGAATGCCTACAACAGACTAAGCCTTTCTAAATGGCCACTGGCTTTTAAGGCTCTGCAGAGATAGGTAACCCACGATATCGCTAACTTAAACCAAGAAAGCATATATATAACCTACTTTCTAGTCATTGCTAGGCCTCTTGTTAAAATGTTATAGTTTGGGGCAAGAGAATATTCTTCTTCCTCTATCCTATTTTCATGGTTTTATCTCATCTCATTATTTACCTTAACTGACTACTAAGTTCTTTTAATCTCTCCTTATAAGAAAGCTCTTCCCTAGAAGACACAGACAAATTTAAGGCTTGCCATTTTTTTCTTTGCAGAAAACAAACAAACCAAAAAACAAAAACAAAACAACAACAAAAACAAACAAACAAGGAACTCAACATCTAAGCCATATATACATTTTTTAAAAAGACCCAGGACATCAAAGTTTAATGGCATTTGAGTGCTAATATCATTGGCGTGGAACCAAAGCAATAAAACCAAATTGTGTTTCCCCCCAAACTATACCAAATGGTATTAAAACAAAAGCTGCTGATTGCCTTCAAACTTGTGATCCTGGGACTTACTCATTTTGTGCACCTAAGTTTAAAAAGGTTGCAGCAAAAAGGATGCCCTTTTTTATGTTCGTCAGCTCATCATCTGATGCGTAACCTATTCAAAGTGGCAGACGTGCAGGATCTGCCTTCTCCTTCCTACCAGGAAAAGCAGAGAAGACACCACCTGCATAAGAGATCTACAGTTGTGAGGGAGAGGGAAGAAATCAGGCACTTACAGAGACCGTGGAGCTGGGCGTGTTTGTTCCATAGCCAGAGGAGGGGAGAGAAGCCAAGGACCAGCGACGTCCATCAGTCCTATTGAGAACATGAGATTAGCTTAGGCCAACACTGGAATACTGTTACACAGGAAACCCAGGGAAACCAAGTATTTTTAGTCAAACAAATGACACAAACATAGTCAATGAGGGTGTTCAGGAAAGGCCACGGTAAACAAACATTATACAGCAGGTTGACTTTTATTTAAACTGAATCAATATACCCAAACAAGGAGGAAGTGAATGGGTTGATCCATATTATTGATCTCTCACTAATACACTTTGACAAAATGAATACCAGGGATAATTACAATGGTCAGACTCAGCAGATTCAAATGAATGAAAACAGAAAAGGAGGAGGAAAACCACTCTTATCTGGAAACTGGGGCCATGATCTTTGGAAGGGCCTGAATTTCCGTATGCTACAAGAGCCTGCGGAGACTTTCATTGCATCCTAACTTTCCCTTATTATTTTCAGGGAGACAGTCCTACTCATTACGCTTGGGGAAGAAGGGATTAGTGAGCTCATGGCTGGCTAAAGCCTTAAGTGACAAATAACTTTAGCACTAAGAAAGCGACTGACCTTATGCTCAGAATCTCTTAAGAGTTATTACATTCTGACATGACCTGGCTTTAAAAAAGGGTTGCAGCAAAAGTCTCTTGTAGAGTTTATGAGTATACAGCCCTGCTCTAGTTGACAGTGGGGACAGAATGAAAGCTTTGAACTAGGCATAGATCTTAATGCAAAGAGTAAGACTTATCTGTCCCAGTTATAGTGGCAAAGGTGTCAGAGGTCTAGAAGAAAGTAGTTTTATCTCCAAAAGGTGATAGGATGAGTAGCTCTCTGGGTTAGGCTCTAGTTATTAGAGTCATTACAAGGGTTTCAGATGAGTTAATGAAGTAGTAGAGACAATACTATTGCCAAGGCGAGTGGACATCAGAGAGCAAATTTCCGAAATCTCTGGCATTCCAGAGCCATTACATCATTAGCAATTTCAAGTAAAACATACCTTCCAAAATCATGTAACACTGTGACAAATACATAAACTTGCCACAGAGAAAACAGGAAAAGCACCCTTTATAAGAAACTCTATTGCATTCTTAGATGGAATATCATATATAGATGCTTGGTAGTTTGTAATTATATTGATTTACCATGTGAGAGATAAGGGTGGACAGAATTTACCACAGACACTCACAGTAAGATCAAATCAGAGAATTCAACAGCATCAGATTTGACTTTGAGAAATGTCACAATTAGATGTTCATCTAAAAAACTGACATTTTCACCTAAATTACATTCAAGGGAAACTATAATCATAGGCTACCACGGATGTTGCCTCCAAGAAATGCAAATGGTCTACAAAGACAAAATGGAGATATTCAAGTGGACAAATTACAGAAGTAATACAATGTTAAGACTTTAGTAAAATTTACCTGTCATTTCTGTGACCATGATTGAAGTACAATTGAATCAAGTATGTTTTTTAAAAAAAGAAGCAAAATAAGATATTTGTAAATATACCAGAGAGAAGAAATGGGGAAAATTAAATCATAAGTTCTTTTAAAATATTTTTTAAGCAATTGAAAATCTTCAAGATTTAGGAAGAAAATAATTATAATAACATGCTTGTAAAGATTTCCGAATATCAATTAAATGAACATAAGTTGGACCCATTTTATTTGGCTACTTATTAAAGACTTAAAAACGCATTCCTGTACTTCATATTTTAAACACCTCCAATTTTTAAAAGTAAGAAAAGGATATAATTTTAAAAGGATTATTCAGTCCATTCAATAGCAATTATCAGAAACTAGTCTCTGGAAAGAGTAAGGGACAAAATTTCCCCCACCACGATTTTATTTTGTGATTCATTAACTCTACTTTCCCTCAGGTATCAATGAACATATTTCAAATGAATGAACAAGTCCAGGATGAGACATGTTATTAGTTCTGAAGTATAAATTACACTTGCTTACTCTGGAAAACATATGACTAGAAAGATGTTTAAAGAAGGATGTGCTCAGTACTTTGTGCAGCTACAGACCAGAAATAATTTATGTCTCATAAAGTTCCCTAAGTTGTTCGTGTCTTTTTACTCAAATGGAGCACAAACGACCATTGCATTTTCATTACCATGACATCCGCACATCAGATGTTACTATTTATGCTATATATAGTACTTAAAGGGAGAATGCTCTTTTTTCCCCCCAAGAAAGCTATCACACGAGTGCAATTTGGATCCTACTAACAATGTTGTCTTTCCTTTGCAGTAGCTACCAATAAAATGTTATCTGAAAAGAAGACTATATTCTTGCCAAGCAACAAGACTTTTTTGAAAAAAGTGTTTTCTCTGTGGGTAGAAATCTCAGCGTTACACTAAATGAAAAAGTAAGAAGAGAAAAAACATCTGATGGGAACAAAGGATGCAAAGAAGTTGGCAAAAAAAAAAAAAATCATTTCAACACCACTCACAGAAATTTAGATTAATATGGTATACAACAAAGAAAGAATGAAGTTTCCATATCAACCTGGCTATTATAACTGCATGAAAAGGAAGCAAATTTCTTTATTTGTTTAATTGTTATAGTCACCTGGAGTGATATATTTTATATTCTAGTTGAAGTCGGACTAGTCAATATAATGTAACCAACTAAAATTCATTCCAGAAAGAATTCTGAAAGAGTAACTTAGTAGGTTGCTCTGCTCACCAGCTCTCTACAAGTGTCTTTGACCTGAACTCATCAGGAAAGTCTATTCTAGTAATTTACCTGTGGAATATTCTGCTATTTAACCCAGTGAATAACAAGGAGACAATTAGGAGACAGTGATGGCATTTATTCAGGGCTCAATATGCCCAACAAAAGTGTAACAATTCATAATACATAAACCTCTACAACTTTGGGGAAAGGCAGAACATCTTATTATCAAGGAAAAAAAGACAAACTCCACAGTCAGATAGATTGTAAATCAGCATCACAATTAACAAAGTAAAAAGATGCTTCCTTGCACCAAACAAAATCAACTATACTACAATGTTCATTTTTGTTCTTTTAACTCAATATTAAAAAATTAACTAGATAATTTTACTCTCAAATGCATATTAGATAATATAAAAAGCAAGTGTGCATCACCATATTTTTTGGTTGAAATTAAACTACTACATTACAGAGGATACCTACTGGAGGACTATTATCATATGGTATAAACTCAATGTGATCTTTATCCCTTCACTCAAGAATAATTTTTAAAAACAAGGCAATCGCTCCTCTGTTGAACCAAATATACAAAAAATAAAATGCAGCAATCTGAACATGACATTAGTTCTTAAAGGCTCAGAAATATGTACCAAATGGAAGCAAATGGAGAACCATGAGTGGAATCTAGGTTTTCTAAATGAAAATCAACTTTAAAATGGAAGAGAAAGACCCCAGATGAATAAAAATATGCCAACTTGAGTTTTCACAGCAAAAACAGAGTTCTATTTACTTGAATAAAAGTTTTAAAAGATGATCACTCATGTCCTAATCTAAATTAATACTTTTTGAAGAGTGTGGCAGGAGTTCCATCTGGAAATTCATGCAAAATGAACTAGAGGTCTCCTGTGATAATCTTCTGTCACGCTTTATGGTTTATTTGTCAAAAATTAACATGCCTGGGGGTTTGTGTATTTTCTTAATAGCAGAGAAACCAGATTCATCGGTCCTCTAGTCACCCACTTAATTATTAAATTCTCTTTATTTTTACAAATCTGGCAGGATTAAGAGACTATGATTCCTGTCATGTTTAAATTCATGCTGTAATGAGATTGAATTTTTCTTATTACTTAAAATAATTAAATGCATTCTCCTTTTTTAAAGAGATGTGTTTTAAAGACTATGGTAGGTTTATCAATTTTTTTTTTCACTTGGAAGAGTAGCATCAGCATGAAATAATATTCATTGCACAAAGACAGGCTTTGTGGGACCAGTTAATTTTCACATTTTGTTTGCAGGTTGTTTGCAGGAAAATCGGGGTGTGGGTCTAAAGAAGTTCTCTGGAGATCATGTCTTAATTTCTTCTGTGTTCTCCCAATGGTGGAGAAGCCAGTACCTACATAAATGAACATTTAACATATGGTGGCAAATGTGTGATGTTTACAAGAGAATCTTAATTACGAGAATTCTGAAAACACTGCAAACAGATCCTCTTCTCTATATTTAGCAACATAAAATGCATTACATGCTAACAAATAGCATGAGGACACTAGGTTTTCCAGGTTAGTAATATCTGTCGAAACAAATCTATTTTTTGACCTACCAATATGTCTTTACTTAGTGCTACTTTAATCCACTTTAAGGTATAGTTAGGTCTCTAAGAAAATTCAGCAAATATTTCGGACATTCAGACCATAAACTGAATTATCCTAAATATTCAGAGACTGGCTGGAGGGGTGTTTTATTTTCTGTGTGTTTTTCCTTGGCAGAAGAGTACAGAGTGTGTAGGGATAAACAGTGATGGGACCCAGGAAGGTGAAGGTCTGAATCTAACAGGTGAAGTACACCAGTCCCATAAGCAGAACACAGAAGAGGTGGCTGTGTAGAAATAACTTGGCAAAACTACAGAGGAAAACTGAAAATTGAAAAGGTTTGATATGAGACCACATGCCCACTATCCTTGGAGCAACACTTCCTCTGGACTCAATGACCCACATATGAAACATATATCTTTGATATCTGGTGCCCACTTGTAAGTACAATAGGAAGAGAAAATATAAAACATCCTATAGTTCACGCATGGTTTAACTTCAGCGGGATCACTAAATTGCTGGCTTGATGCTCTCAAGTAAAGGGGTGTCTTAGAGTTTATACTTTGTGATCCCAAGAAAGGTCATTTTTAAAAAACATTTTAACAACAACAAAAATACATCACACCAGGACACATAGATGAATCAAATCCTTATAATATGAGCTCTGATAATTCAGCCAAATCTGTTGTGTATCAAGCATGCAAAAAACATGGTTCTCAGGATGCAAGAAAGATGGAAATGCTCATTCCCTGCCCTTGCTGGAAGCCTGACATCCAGTGGAGCACCAAGAGGTAGAGAAAACTCTAGCATGAGGCAGAAATCATTATGACTGTTAAAGTAAAAGTGTTACAACAGAGTTCTACAATGGTCTAATGCTACCTTTGTTTGGAGGAGCTTTGGTGAAGGCCCTGTATATATGATTACGAGCAAGACCTCACAAGGCAGAAGGCCAAGGTGTAAGGGAGAGTTGCAGGGAATGTGAGTTGGGGGATAGGATTCTTTACTTAACTTTATTATTCTACTCAAAAAAGTCCTTACCTCCGTGCAAATGAAAAATGGGCTGAGGCACTGGGGGAGAAATTTCTTGGGCTATCTTGAGGGCTATTTCCTGTAGAGAAAAAGAAGGAAAAAAATTACAAAGTGATTTTGTTTTTGTATCATCACCCACATCCAGAATCTTCCTCCCTTTAGCAATAAGTTTCTGTACACTTTGTAAAATGTTCATCTCTGTCATGTTTTAATTATACCTGGAGCAGAAACTTGATGGCGAGGGGGAACTGAGTTCCAAAAAACTTTCCAAGTGTGTAAGATATACAAACACATTCACCTATATCATCGACCAGTAGTCCTCCATATATTTAACAATCTGAATATCTCAGTCATTTTGAATAATGAATTTACAAATACCTTGGTTGTTACTCTTCCAGATGTGCTAATATTTCAAATAGCAGGATAGATGAAGAAGCATATGCTTCAATGGGGTGGCTGGGGGTGGGGTGCTCAGCTTTCTTATTATTTTTTATTTACAGTCAAGTGAATAAAAGTCTGAGTTCTCAAAAATAAATCCTCATATTCCCAAGTACATATTTTAAAGGTGGATGACTATGTTAGAACTAGTTATAAAATACTGGAAAGAACCCAGCAGTTTGAACCTATTTCTCAAATGAGCCAGACCTATCTCGGCATGGCGGAAACGGCCCAGTAGGATTAGCCCTTATCATTCCTTTCTTCAACAGATCCCTCTGCTCCTAAGCAGCTGGGCCATGACTGGCCAGGTAGCCTTTAAAAGCCACAGGCACACAAAGGCTGGCAGAGGATACTCTCCCCAGCTCCTTCCTGGGCGGGTGGGGCACGGATTGCTCAGTGTAAGGAGAGCAGCTCCCCCCAGACTTGTTAGAACACTCAACCTGCTGCTGATCATTAAGAAGCTTGGCAGGCAGATGGTGTGGGGAAGTTCAGGACACTCCAGACCACCCTGCTTCCCTCTGCATGTTTAATTAGACTGGCAGAATTATTTGAGGACCTGAGGGATAGTAGCTGGTTTAAATAAGGAGGTGAGGAAAGACTGCAAACTCATCCTGTATGTTCTCGAAACATATAGAAAAATAATCAAGAAGATATTTTTAATCCTTAACAGCAAGCCAGTTGCCACATTACTGATTTTGTAATGGAAGTGACAATTGTAATTAGGTGTAAGGTATACAAGATTGCACATTAAAGTCAGTACCTAGCTGTAAAGGTAAACAATTTATTACCTATGTGCAAAAAGAATAGACTAACACATTAAAGAGGATAAGTTTAGTGTTACCTTGAGGACTTCTGGACTAGTGACACCTCCAGTGAAATTTTTCAATTAACTTAAGGTTGCAAATTTTATAGTGATGTCTTCAACAGATGCCATTAACTTTATGACAGACAGCATAATTAAAGCCATTTAACTGGGAAGCGCTGAAAAGCCCATTTCTTTGTGGATAGAGAATCAAGAAGCATTTTCCCCCTGCTGCAATCAAATTTATCATGCCTTTGCATCTGTTGTTCCTTGGGCCCTGGAGAAATGGATTCTGCTTTTGCCATCAAGTAATCCAGAACTATTTTTGTCCATTTATCTACACAGCTAAATTAAGTGCTTTCAATTTCTCTCAACAGCCTTTATTCCCCTTGTTTGTACATCACTCTTCACATTTCTTAAAAGGTCTCCATAATTTCAAGATGGCTAAAAATTTTGTTCCTAAAGAGAAACAAATTTAATGCCAGAAGAAATCTTCATGTAAATTTGTTGTTTTGTTTGGAAAAAAATGTTCACTTTGCTTACACTCCATATACAGCAAACTACCAGTAAATTATTAGGAGAAACAAAACAATTGATCATTTGAAGCTAAGGCATTTTAAGAAAAATCCCTGCTACCCTATTCACTTAGAATAAATAATAGGGCCAATGAACCTTGTCACCAAATTCTTAGCTCTGTGTTCTTTGTAAAGAAAACACTGTATCTGGAGATTATATGAGATCACCTAGAGAAACTAGAGAGTGCTTATTAAATATATTTAAGAATCCGAAGGAGAGAGAAACAAGGAATTAGCTTAAAAGCCTTTTTGCTTTTAGAGATTTTAATGAGCAGTCCTCAGGAAGCTATGTAACATCTTAGAACACACAATGGTGACCCATCACTTTGAAAATGAATGGACAGAGAGATACAGAGGTAGGTTAATTTAACTCTGCTTTATATATATATATATATATATATATATATATATATATATATATATATATAATATATATATATAATATATAAATAAGTCTACCACTAAGCATTTCTGATCTTCAGATTCTGCCTTTCCCAGGCCCGTTCATTGAAAATGTTCCTCATTTTCTTCTCATGCACTTCTATGCTGCTGTAAAACCTAAACCAAATCTGCACGTCTTCAATGTCGGGACTATAGAGGCATCTACTGTCTTACTAATCACAGATCTTTCTTCTTGTTTCATGTCAAATTGAAGAACTACACCGAAATGCAAACACACACACACGCGCGCGTGGGCGCCTCACATTATCACAAAGGCTCTTAAGTGTAGTAGGATATTAGAGAAAATGAGAATGCTGTGACCTAGAATACCTGAAAACTCCTAAAGCACAAGAGACTATAGCTTAATATGCGGACAGCTCAGCAAACTCAAGGTAAGAGAATAAGTGGAAAGACTTCAAAAGGGGACAGCAACAACCCAAAGTCAGCAGGACAAAGCAGGAGAGACAGCCTCTGTGGAAGCAGGGAATTTGGCCTCCTAAAGGCAGGGAGCTGTGAGCAGTGTTTATTGGTTCCGACCAGTGGGAGGCCTTAAGAGATGTTTGTGGGCAAGAGAGAGATCCTAGAGATTTTAACCTGGCTTGAGTGTTTCAGGTAGGTGGACAGAAAAATGGATGAGGAGGAGGAGCTAGATTCGGACATGGAAAGCCCATAGAAAAGTTATTTGGCAAGTAAACCAAGCACAATTGGTGACAGATTAGAAACAGCTGATGAAAAAGATTACATGCTAAAAATGATCAGTGTTTCTAACGTGGGTAGATTGGAAGGATGGCTGACCTATGGATAGCTCTTATTGATAGGGAACTTTGAAGTGAGGTGGGAGCGGTAGTGGCAGAAAAGGGTAGATGAGTATTCTGCATATTTTTTGTGTCATTTATTACAGAAAGTTCCTCAGTTTTCTTTTGGGAGAAATTATAAGATTAGCAGTTAGAGAGGTAGAAGTCCGTTCCTGAAGTCTTTTCTTTTTTGAAATAAAAATTGATTTCTGTTATCTGCTCAGTCTTTGAGGACTTAGGGATATCATTTAGTTATAGTGATCTAAACAACCACAATTTAGAACAGATCAAATTACAAAGCATGCTTCATATATACTTAACTCAGAGAGGAGGACCAGACTGCCGTGGACAAGCACAGCACTTTCCCAGGATGAGAATGAGATGGATTGAAACCAAAGTCCTATACGCGACCTTCACTCCTCACAGCACTGCTCTCTGAATTCATCCCCCCATCTGCAGAGCAATACCTGAGAGACTCTCGAATGAAAAGTGGTGCCAGTTAATTCTCTGCCCATATGTGCAGCACTTGCTTATAACTCAAATCCTGCTGCTCCCAGGGATTTGCTGGCTCTTGGATGTTTGAGTGCGAGGACACTTTATAGACTGCTGGCATCGCTGCAGCTGTTTCTGACCTGGTCAAGTAAACCTTAATAGTGGTCAGGCCTTGGGTAGGTAATTAACTTCATGATCACCAGGGGGAACTAGCACGGCTAATAAACAAGCAGTATATCAAAATGGTACTTTACCTAATGGCGCTGCGCAGGGTGCCTCATTTTAGAGGCAGTTATTGTTAAGAAAGTGATTTCCAGATTAATTAAGTTGTTTGATTGCTTTGTAATTAGGTTGGAGAAGTCCTGTGTCTTCACCACAGAGAAACAAGCTGCAAATCTTTTTAAAAGGCATATGCTATAACCACTATAGATTATTAATGTGCTTTTAATAGCTGTCGATAGTTTCTGGTTGCCTTGGTTTTCTATCAGGACAGAGGGAATCCAAGAATTAATGATAATTATGATTTGAAACTCCTAGTGGATCAAAGAGTAAGACCCCATTTGAATCCCTGTTGTTATTACTTGATTATTTGCTTAAATGACTTGTGATGTTTTACATCATTATAATCAGTGTTACGTTTCTTATTGCTTTGTAGGAGATTTCTCGGCAATGAATTGACACTGCTTAAAAACCTCAAGACCCAACTTCACAGAATGGAAGCCAGGATCTTCCTGCAAGACAAATGCCAGCAGATAAAGTGGACAATGAAAAAGTTACGTAGGAACTCCAAGCTGAGGGAACTTTTAAAAATAATCATTCAAATCACCTGAGAAGTTTGAGTTTTTCCTACCAGACCCAGCTGATGCAAGTTAGAAATCTTCCTTCCACTTAGACAGCTGTCTCAGAAACTGGCTCCACTCCAGATATAACTGCAGAATATTAATTAAACCTGGACAGCTGTTCAGAGTCTAAGTGGACAGAAAAACCTTGAGTGGCCTTCAGTGGAATTATCTCTTGGTAAGCTGTGAGGTATTCACAGCAGGCCAATGTATAGAAATAGACTTATATTCCTGGGTTTTCAAGTAGAGAGGATTGCATACAATGAACAAAACTTCCCTCTTTTCTAGGCTCTCTGAAATTCTTTTGGTTTTCTTTGTCCTCTCATTGCTTATTGATCCTTCCATAGCCAGCACCACTATTCGGTGTCACCTGATTAATTGATTCAACAAATATTTATTAAACTTCCATTACATAGAGGGGAGGGTATGATTCGATTACATTTTAAAAAGACTTCTCTAGCTGTCCTGTGGCCAATGGGCTCTAAGCAGACAAGAGTGGAAGGGGAGACGGCATCAGAGATGACCAGCACAGACAAGGTCAAAGACGGCAGTGCTTTGGAAAGGACAGCTGTAGATCTCAAGTAGGTGCTGGCAGTAGAGTTGACAGGATTTGCTGAAAAGTCAGATTTAGGGAAGTGATGTGAACAAGAGAGAAAACAAGGACTCCTAGATTTCAGGACTAAACAAATGGGTAGGTAGGGGCATTGACTGAGATGGGGAAGACTGAGAGAGGTAGGGTTTGGGAGTGAGAGGGAATTAAGACCAACACTTGAATACTTGGGCAGGCTTTAGACTCTTTTACTTAGGGAGGTGTTACTTAAAAAATAATTTAAAATGTACTAAAATGCACTTATATTCCGCATTGTATGCAATTATGTATAACAATGTTATAATGAGTGGCTGTTCTTATATATAGTATTTATATTAATTAAACATTTAAAAATTCTGCTATAGTTTTTATTCTACTTGAGAGCAAATGACATTTTTCCAGCTCACATTATTTAGACCTAACAGATTTAATAGCCCTGATCTGTTTCAGATACTCGAACCAGTCAATAGTACTAGGGAAATGTTTGTAGAGAAGGAAAATTCTACAGGCTAAATACTGAAGTTTGGGTAATGATAATTTCAATCATTCTGTCTCCTGTCACCATAAGTAAAACTGAATGAAATGTAATGACATGTCTATTATATATTCTATTTCTCTATTCCTCTCATTAGCTTATAATTCTAAATGCCAGTGAGAGATAAATTCTGGTTATATGTACAGACACACAAAAAGTGTATTTTGATTCCTCAGTGCCCAATCTAGTCCCTGTTATATAGTAAACTAGAAAGATCATGGATTTTTCTAATTCAATAATTGTGTATTAAGTTTTTTTTTTTTTATGCACAGAAATTTGCACACCGCTAGAACATATTAAATGGGTGAACAAGACTCACAGAGTTAAAAAAATCGACTGATAGATGCAGATCTGCATATTGCCAACTCTACACTCATCTTGTGAAAAAATTCTGGATCCTTATTCACATGAAAAGGAAATTTTCTGAAACCAAAGCCCTTAAATGTATAAAAATTACTAAGGGACAAACCCTCAATGATAATACCATATAGAGAAAGTACAGTGTCACAACAGACTCAACAAATGCACATGTAATGCTTTTTCAGGAATGACTGATGAGGCTACAGGGTGGACGACATGGAGGGAGTGAAAGAGAGTTCCAATAACAGGTCAATTTCTACGTCGTGAAACTCTCCTAGATGCCTATTGTCTCCATTTCATGAAGCTGTTCCTCTGGAATTTGTGTACTGTATTTGAAATGCTGTGGCACTGACACGAATCCCTTAGAGGTGTGTTATAATGGGTTCTTGAGAATGTTTTAGCTTTTCATTGACCTTTCCTTATTACTCTGAATTGATGTCACATCTCAAGGTGATCCTAAGTAAAGACTGGTGAATGTCAAGAGTGATGAAGAAAGCTGATTTTTAGTTGTATGTTTTCTTCCCATCTACAGTAATTCATCTTCCCAGCAATAGAACAGATTACTTTCAGCCTCTGCTTAAAGTTACTGCGTAGCATTTGTAAGGTCAAGGAAGGGTAGATAAGAATAAGAACACAGCCACTATTACAGTGGTTTTGTGCAATTTTGTGAAATTTGATGCATTCGATTAGTCTTAGATAATTTGTCTCTGAATCGAGACAAAAGACTGAGTTAAAGAATGTAACCTGAGGTTTTATATAATATTTTTTGTTTCTTACATGAGGGGGTTTAATTTTTTAATGTAATTAAATACAAAGAATTTCCCTTTTTACTTGGAAGAGGGGTGGATACTATCAGGAAATTGCTTCTCTCAGATTGTTTGCTTCAATTGCTAAGTAATTTCTAGTAAAAGAGGAAGTATTTAAATTAAATGCTGAAATCCATGTAACTTGAATATAATGCAATCTAAACGTATTCTCTATTATAAACCTCTTCCTTTCAGCTCCTCTTAGTTAAATAATAATACTAAATTTAAAATAGTCCCATTTAAAAAATGCCAAATGTTTCTTTGGTCTCTGATATAAAGGAATTCTGTCAGAAAGAAGCAGAATATATGTACATATTTTTTCTTTCAAAACATTAATCATTTTTCAGTTTTTATCTCCAGAAATATGTTCAGACTTCACTTAAAAGAATCACTCATTCTATTGCTTCAAAATAAAATGTGCCAAGAATCTAACAAATCAGAATTCTGACTTTTAGTTTCCATAAATCATACAGATCCTGGAAATCTCCCAGTACTGAGATTCTTCCTCCTCTAATATTTTTCTCTTACTTTCCTCTTCCATTTCCTTAGATCAATACACAGTTCCCCCTCTGCGGGGCATAGGAGAATCATCTGGGAAGCTTTAAAAATGCTGATGGCCAGGTCCTACTCTACCCCCTTCGAAATGAAGTGATTCTGACATGCTGACAGAGTTGAAAGCCATGGCCTTGTCCACTGTAAATCAATTTCAAAACCTCCACTTGCCCTTTAGATCTCTAACTGGGAAGTCTTGGATTTTTCCCCCGCTTCCCTATTTCCTTCTATAACTTTTCCTATCTACCCAAACCAATAGCATCCTATCATGTCAACACTCCAGAAATCCCACCTGCCCACAGGTGTCCTCTTAAGTTAATCAAGTAAATTACACATACCATACTCATATTGCTACTCTTCTCTAAGTCATTTCCACAATTTCTCCCTTCCTCTAAAACAGAAACATATCCAGTCTAAGCTGTGTATCATTCTCATGTTCTGGGGTTAAGATTAAAAGTATCTGGAAAAGGAAAACATAGGGGGGAAAATCCATTAATCACAATCTTGTTTACACTTTTACTATCAACTTTAATCATATGATTGTTCAAAGTTGAGTACCAGTTTTCATTTTATTCAGTACCTAAAAGTAAATGAATGAGATATTTGGCTTAAAACTGTACATCTCATGCCTTCATTTTTTTCTTAGGCAAAATGCCTATTATTTGGCCCACATAATTTTAGAACATTTAAAATTATTAGCACAGTTAAAATCAAGGCACGGGATTTCAATTCAACAAAGTGAGTATCAGAAGCAAAAGTAGGATCACTTCAATTATTCTAGTCATTCGCCTTTGTAGAAATATGATTTGCCCTTATCCATGACAAGGACATGTCCATTCTGGGCCTTATTCTATTTATATTCTATAGATGCGCCCATGATATTTTTAGCATAGAATCCTAATTGGTGGGTGGGGCGCAAGGAGCTTGTTTCAAACCACACATAACCCTGAAATTCTGTATGTGTCAAAATCAACTACCTTAATGAGCTATGGTTATTAATTACAATGGTTGAACCCTTCTGTGTTGGGGTATATTTAGGCAGGGTAAAGAAGTTGTGATTACTCTCCAAAAAGGTAAGGCAGAGTCTTTAAGGACCTCCAAATAAAAAATTAAGTATACACAACAGGTACATATTTTGACATATAAATAATTTGACAAATATTTATCTTAAATGTAAGACTGACACTGTAAAACTACTAGAATAAACATAAGAGAAAAGCTCCTTGACATTGGTCTTGGCAACAATTTTTTTCTTTTTGGGGGTGGAGAGCTTGGGATATGATAATAAACTCACAAGCAAAAATAAATAAGTGGGGTTATATCAAACTAAAAAGCATCTACAAATAAAAAGAAGCAATTAGCACAAAGGCAACCTACCAAATGGGAGAAAATATTTGCAAACCATGTATCTAATAAAGGGTTACTATCCAAAATATATAAAGAACTCATACATCTCAACAGAAAAAGTCAGATTAAAAAATGGGAAAAGAACTTCAATAAACATTTTTCAAAGACATATAAAGACCCACAGGTACATGAAAAGAGGCTTGATGTCACCAATTATTAGGGAAACGTGAATGAAAACCACAATGAGATATCACCTCACCTGTTAGAACGGTTATAATAAAAAACGCAAAAGACCACAAGTGTAGTGAGGATGTGGAGAAAAGAGAATTCTGGTGCACTACTGGTGGGAATGTGAACTGGTACAACCCCTATCAAGACAGTATGGAGCGTCCTCAAAAAATTAAAAATGAAATTACCATGTAACCCAGAAACCCCACTTCACTATCTTTAAAAGACATTTGCAACACTACTACAGCATTATTTACAATAGCCAAGACATGGAAACAATCTAAGTGTCCACCGATGGATGAATGAATAAAAAAAATTGTGATGTATGTCATACAATGGATATTATTCAGTCATAAAAGAGAATTTGTGACAACATGGATGGACCTTGAGGGCATTATGCTAAATGAAATAAGCCAGACAGAGAAAGACAAATACTATACGTTCTCACTTATATGTGGAATCTGAAAAACTTCAACTCATAAAAAGAGAGAGTAGAAAGGTGATGGCCAGGAGCTGTGAGGGGGGAAAATGTGGAGATGTTGGTCAAAGGGTACCAAATTCTAGCTATAAGATGAATAATTTCTGGGGATTTAATGTAAAACACGGTGATTATAATGAACAACGCTGTATTATACACTTGAAAGTTGTTAAGAGAGTAGATTAAAAAATTCTCACCCCCCCCCCAAAAAAAATAATTAGGTGAGAGGAGTGGGGTGGTCACTACCCTCATTGTGGTAATCATTTTGCAGTATATGCATATACTAAATTGTGCATTGTACACTTTAGACTTACATATGTCATATATCAATAATACCGCAATAAAGTTGGGTGAGAAAATAGTCAATAAATGCTGGGCACTTGCTAGACTCGTTAAGTCGAAGATGATTGATACTCGGAGCTTTCTCCAACTGATGGAGGCAGTGACAATGATTGAAACGAAATAGTGGCCATTTCTGGAGGCTTTGTTTAAGCTGGAGCTTTGTATTCTGCGAATACTCAAGGGGTCTGAAACAGCCAGTCAATCTGTGTGTCTGCCCAGGTGTGACTGTAAGAGACTAGTGCTTAGCAGTTGAACAGGAGAGTATCGCCACATTTTCCTCGTTTTTAGCAACAATGGCAGATCCTTGGTAGCTTTTGGAGAAAGCTGTATGAATCAGACTGTCCCTTTTCACAAGGCTCTCACCCACCAGGGGGAAAAGAAAGACCCAACAGAAGATAATAGGACACTGTGCTCATGGCGGTATATGTTAAGTGAGGAAGCCATGAATTCAGAAGGGAGAGGAATGAATGGCTGCACAGAGGTGACCTTCAACATGAACCTTGAAGGAAAGTGGTAAATGAAAAAGTGAAAGGAAACTTTTGAGGCAAAGGAAACTAAACAATCAAAGGAACAGAGTTCCAAAAGTGAATAGTACATTTTGTTTTCATTTTTATTACAAAAACAATTATATATACCCGCTAACAATTTTCAAATAGCTCAATAAGGTATACAATAAAGACTCAAAATCTCTCCCAACCTCTGACTCCCATTCATTACCTCACTGAAAGATTTATTATGACTCATTACGTGCTAGGCACTGGAACAAGCTTTGGGCTCTCGTGACCAGCTCGCCACCCCCAGTTCTACCCTTCAGATACAATGTGTTTTGTTAGGGTATGGATTTGTCCAGAACTATGTATATATGTACAATATGTATTATGTATATAAAAATTCCTCAAGTAGTACTATCGTGCACACACACGCACGCACGCACACACACACTGTTCTATACTTGTTTGTTTTTTTCTTAATAATCTAGCTGTAACTTTCTACATCAGCCCATCTAATCTCATTATCTTTTTAGCATTGAATAAAATTCTAGTATGCCTTGTGCCACAACTGACTTAGTTTTCATTAATGGGTATTTAGGTTGATTTCAGTGTTTTGATGATTCAATGAATATCTTCTGAATACTTAAGCAATTATACGAATGAGATAAATTCTAGAAGCTGAACTGCTGGGTCCAAAAGTAGGTTCATTTTTTACTTTAGTGCATATAGCTAAATTGCTCTCCAAACTGCTTACCACACTACTTTATACTCTCACTAGGGTCATGGGGGGGTATCTCCCCCTAAATCTTGCTAATGTGGAATTTACTCAGGTTTTGGTGGTATCGTATTATTTGATACAAATTTCTTTAGTAAGGCTAACCATCTTTTAATATGTTAGCTCTTTGTGTTTCTTTTTCTACAAACTACCTGGTTCACACTTTATTCCTCTGAGTTGTTAGTCTTTTTAATTATTATTATTGATTTGTTGTTATTGTTGTTGTTTTTGCAATTGAGGCAATTCTCTCAATACACTGAAAATGTTTCTCCCATTTGTGCTTACCTTTTAATGATGTTCATGGTCACTTTTCTGTGAAATTTTTATTTAATCATATTTATCAACCATTTTCCTCTATGGCTTTTAGGTTTTATACTTTGTTTGAAAAGGCCTTCCCCACTCCCAAATTATTTTCTAAATGCAACCATATTTTTTCTCGTACTTTTATGAGTGTTTTAAATTACAAAAAAAAAAAAAAAAAACTTTTTGACCTATATGGGATTTCTTCTTTGGCATAAAGAGTGAAATAGCAGTATAGTTTACCGCTATAAATGGCTATTTAAATTGATTCAGGACCCTTTTTCTTTTGGCTTGAAAAATTTACGTTTTCTCCAACAATTTAAGCAAAGCACATTTAAAGAACTCCAAGTAATTTAATGCCATGAAGGGGAAGTTGCAGGAAATTAGGGCAGGGCAGTGAATGTTGGGGAGCAGAGAGAATGGATGAAGATCAAACTAGAAAAGTCTGAGGGCCAGTTGGAAATAACCATTAGGGCAGTATTCAGGTGAGTATTCACCTAGGTGGGACCCTGGGGTCCCCATTGTTATCAAGTGCTTCAGGTGACTCTTAGGCACACTGCAGTTTCAGAACCCTAGCTTTAGAACAGTGATTCTGAACCTCAGCTCCACATTATAATAGTCTAGAGAACATAAAAATAAAAACCCTGATGTTTAAGTTATACTTCAGTTCAATTAAATCAGAATGAGGATATGAGGATGGGGGTGGGGTGGGCATCAGTCATGTTTAAAGTTTCCCAGATGATTCCCAAGTGTATTCAAGTCTCAGAAATGCTGCTTTAGAGTCTGCTAAAGAAAGTGAATTTTCCAGTTAAGTTGTTCTCTGACTTGACTATGTGTCAAAATCCCCTGGGAAGCTTTTAAAAAGATATATACTGATGCCAGGCCCAGCACTTGAAGTTGCTGATTTAATTGGTCCAGAACCTGAGTTTTTTTAAGTTCCACAAGGGATTCTCACATGCAGCCAGGCTTTAGAACCTACAGTGTAGTAAATCTCAAATGGTAGAGCATATCAGAATCACCTAGGCAGGGGTCCCCAACCCCCAGGCTGCAGACCGGTACTGGTCCTGGTCCTGGTCCGTGGCCTGTTAGAAACAGCAGATGGTGAGCAGCAAGCAAGGGAGGCTTCATCTGTAGTCGCAGCCGCATCACCACCTCAGCTCCACTTCAGATCATCAGGCATTAGATTCTCCTAGGAGCACCAGTCCCTGGTGCCAAAAAGGTTGAGGACCGCTGACCCTGAGGATCTGTTATATCACAGATCACTGGGCACCACCCCACAGTTACCTAATGAGTAAGTCTAGGTTGGAGCCTGAGAGTTTATATTTCTAGCTAATCTGGTGCTGCTGCTCCTGGTCTGGGGATCACACTTTGGGAACCAGTACACTCAGGTGTGTCATGACAAACCACGGAATGTGTTTCTTTAGTTAAAAGACATAATTACGTTTATATTTGAAACAAAAGGGCTTCAACACAGAAAAGAGGTTTGGTGGAGATGGCAGAGGCAGTGAGAGCACGCACAGTGAGGTACCCAGTCTCATTCTCCTACAGAATCCCTGAACCAGCGGCTGGGGAGAGGAGCCTGGTGTCGAAACATATCAGGGAAAATAAGGCTTAGCAGAAAGGGTGTAGCAAAAGATGAGGCTGAGTTTGCTAACTTGGATGCAGGTGGATGATGACGTTGCTAATAACTGAGTTATGTTAGTCTTCAGAATTGGCGATGAAAAACTTGGCATTGGGTAAGAGGTGTTAGTGGGACATATTCGGACTGAGAAAGCTCCAATAAACAGAATTATGCATCTGTGTTTCAGGAGAAATATCCAGGCCCAAGTTAAGGCTGTGGGAAAAATCAGCACATGCATGAAGCAGAGGACCTTGGTCTTGTCACAGGTAAAAGGGTGACCAAGGATGTAACCCAAGGGATCCATCCCAATAGTTAAAATGAATAAGGAAATAAAAAAGAGCCAAAAAGGAAGAAATACAGAAAAGTTTTCATAGGAAGCAAGGGAAGAGAAAATCTTTAGGAAGCAGGAAAAGGCTCCTGTGGGGTGTTTGGGCTGAACAAAAACAAATCATTGGATTTGGCCACTGCGAGGTCATGGCTTGAGTGGGGCGGCAGAGCGGGAGTGGCGGCATGCCTGAGCACGTCACCACTGAATCCTGGCCAGCGCTGTACCCGAACTAGTTTCCAAAGGGTAACGAGGCAGGACTTGCTGGCTCTGTTTCACCGAGACATAAAATAAAGATAATGAAAAACAACACTTACGTTTCGTTATTCACTTAATCAAGTTATAATTTTAGAAGAAATTTCAAATGTTATAACGGCTAATCATCTTATAGGATAATTTAAAAACCTAATATTAAAAATGTGCTATCAGGTGGAAAATGGATGAGATAATGCCTCAGTGAGAGCTTAGCTTTTACATTTTATGATATGAAACCATAGCAAAACAAAACGTTGATATTGCCCCCAGAGGAAACAAGATTTACAGTTTTGGAATCCTAGCACAGAATGGTTTTACTTAGGATATTTTTAATTAATATCTTTTTTTTTTAAATCACAAAATAAAGTAAAATGTTCTGCTAAATAGTTTGTAATGTTTTCGAAGAGCAATTAACTCAGAACAAATAGAAAAAAAGATTTGTATTCAGCACGTACGTGATAAAAACCACTCCAGTCTTTACTCGGTTTCTACACCACCCTCCGCAGATGCATGCTTTTCTAGGTGATATTAGGTACAAGACAGGAGCATGTGCCATCACCACCATGGGGCTGACAAAGGATAAATTGGACTGAGGGGATAACTTTAGTACTGCTGCTACTCTTGGAAAATGCTAAACATAAACCTGTTTAACAGCTCTAAACTGGCTGCAGATGGTGAGGGTGGAAGCAATCCGCATATGGGATTTTGCTGGCGAAATGTTAAAAATCCACAGAAAAGGAACTGCTCACTTTTAAAATAAGTTTTAAAAACTTGATCTAAAAGTAACATCATGCTCATAGTGAAGGGCTTAGAAAACACATTAAATTATTAAAACAAAATTGCTAATCCTACTAATATAATGTGGTGTTTTTCTTGAGTCTATATTTTGATAGTGTGTACACGTATATACAAACATACATTTAAATAGGTTTATAAACCATATTCGGTTTTTGTGTCCTGTTCTTTACAGATAGGCTGTAATTATAATTTTCCAATCCCATTAAATAGTTTTTAAATGTGAGGATCTTTTAATGGCTACAAATTACTCATACAGATAGTTTACAATTGAACCATCACTCTTATTACTTAATGTTTAAGTTGTTTCCAATTTTGTAATAATGCTGCAATTAACATCCTGAAATATATATTTTGGAGTGCTTTTCTGTTTATTTCCTTAAATTATAGTTCATAAAGTGAAAATAATAGTTCATATGACATGAACTATTTTTAGGGTTCTTGACATAAAATATCACCTTGCTTTCTAAAAAGATTGTAAATTTACATTAATATATTGAGAATATCCATCTCACTATTCCATCACCAAAAATGATTTTTACTATGTGTGCTTTTTAATATTTGCAAATCAGTTGAATCCTTCTCTTTCATTATGGTGAGTAGCATTTATTTGATTAGTAAGAGATTGGACTTTTCATTTGTTTACTTGTCATTTCTACTTCTTTTGTGAGCTGCCTGTTAATGTCTTTTGCCTGTTTATCGAGTGAGACACTAGAATTTTTTCTTACAATCACTTAAAAGAGCTCTTTATAACTTAAATTTAAATATTAAACTTCTGCCCATCATATTTGTTTCAGATATTTTCTCAGTTATTTGTTAGTATCTTAATTTTGTCTATGTTTTTTTAATTACAGAATTTTCAACTCTTAATATACTCATATTATCAATCTTTTCCATGGTGATTTCTTCCACTTTTTCATGCTCAGAAATTATCTCCCCCATCCTAAACATATTAAATATTCAACTAGATATTAATTTTACTTTAGGGGGTTTAATTTTTACAGGTAATTTAAAATCCATGCAAAAGTCATTTTAATATAGAATATGAAGGCAGCTCACCTCATATATTTTAATTAAGATAGACAATTTTTCCATTACTATTTGCAGATTAGACTATTTCTCTCTCGATGGTGTGTGATGTTTCCTCCTCAAATCGTTATCAATCCCCGTCAATTTTTTTTATGTGTAAATGACTGCTTGCATTTATCACTTTATTTTTTAGTTAAATGTATTGGGGTGACATTGGTTAAGAAAATTATATAGGTTTTAAGTGTACAATGATACATAATCTGTATATTGCATTGTGTGCTGACCACCCAAAGTCGAATCTCTTTCTGTCATCATATATTTGACCTCCTTTATGCTTATCTATGCCCCCTTCCCCCCTTTCCCTCTGGTAAACACTAAACTGTTGTCTGTGCCTATGAGTTTTGGTTTGTCTTATTCATTTGTTGCTTTAAGTTTTTATGTCCCATAAGTAAGTGAAATTATAGGGTTCTCAACTTTTTCTGTCTGACTTATTTTATTTAGTGTGATTATCTCAACATCCATGTTGTTGCAAATGGCAGTATTTTCTTTTCTTGTGGTTAAGTAATATTCTGTATATATCCATATACATCATATATAATGTGTGTATATATATATATATGTACACACACACACACACACACACACAACACATCTTTATCCAATCAACTATAATGTGTGATCATTTCAGGTAGTCAGGTCTAACTCACTGAATTTACTTGGTCAATTATATTTACTCAGTCTCCCAGATGTACCATAGAGTCATTACATCAGTTTACCATAGTAAGCATTTGTCATCGTTATAGTCACCCAAGATCTTCCAAGAAGCCTCCTTATATAAGAGGAATTTCCTAAGTTATGAGACCTGCCCTCCAAGGCCGATGCCATCACCCACTTTTCCAGCTTTCCTTGCAATTACAGCATAGGCAAGGCTTTGCCAATTAAGTCGAAGTTCAACTTTGGCTTCAAAGGGGACAATATGAGAAAGTACGTGCCAAAGAATCCAAAAACAGTAGTGGAGGCACCTTTCTTGGGGAGCAACAGTGTCAGAATTTCTGCAATCCAGGGATCAGGAGCAGAAGTAGCCAGGACTTGCTTTGGGACGGTGCCATGTTGTGGTCTAGGTGCTTTTGCAGGGTACATGGCCCCCAATGACCACTCTTTAGCCCTCAGAAAAATTCTGGGGGCCAGGCAATACACTTTAATAAATTACTAATTACTTACTACCCTCTGCATAAAAACTAGACAGAATGAATGTGAAGCTTGCAATAAAGAAAACAAAACACACACAAACATATACACAGACACACACACACACACACACACAATATAAGAATTCTGGTTGGAATTGCTTTAGAATTGTAATTTAATTTGAAAAAAATATAATATTTAGCTTTTTGTCTAGTGAACATGACATGTCTTTCCACTATTGAAAAACAGTTTAACTTTCAAATAAAGTTGTGTTTCTTTGTAGCAATCTCCTTCAAGTTTCTTTCTTGTTACTGTAAAGCCATGGTATTTTATGGCCCTTTTTTTGGGGGGGGGGGACATGGAAAAGAAGAATGAAATACTATCATAAATTGTTTTCTTTCTTTATGTCATTATCATTTCTAACTGGTTATAGTTGGTAATATACAATAATATTAATTTCTATATATTCATCTTGTATATAATCTACTTAAATGTTTTTGCTAATTTTACATGCATATATTTAATTCCTTGAATATTCTAGGTTATTTATATCATCTGAATATAACAAATTTTATCACCTTTGACTTACAGATTTTGTTTCAGTTTTATATGCTGCTTGCCTACAAAGAACCTCTAGAAAAGTTAAATATTAATGGAGAGAGATTTTAATAGAATGCCTGTGGTATTTCGCTCCAGTAAGATATTGGCCATTAGTCTAAATTAGATATGTCTTACTATATTATGGACTTCTCTATTCATTCTCATTTTCTGAAGAGTTTTTAGCAGAAATGGATGTTTAATTTTATAAAGTGCTATTTCAACATCTATTCAGATGAACATTTGACCCACTGCTATGATATATTAGTAGTATTCATAATATTAAACAAATTAACATTCTTGTGATAAACCTCAGTAGTTTATAGTAAATAATTCTTATAGTTTTTATTGAATTTTAACATTTATATTTCAAAGTGAAGTGGGTTGGTAATTTCTTACTCTGTGCTGTATAATTATTTTTATTTCTTCTGTGACATACAAGGAAATGACTGTTTTTCATGCTAGTAAATTACAATCTTTAAATGTTAAAAAAAACACTTGAATGCATATTTTGCTACTTAATAAATTCAAAAGGAATACAGTATAACTTGTTTACTGACCCACTCCTCAAAATCAGTGAACTTAGCATATGTATACTTCTGCTGCACCTCCATCTCTCTTCTTAGTCGATGAGTTTTAAGTCTATATTGTTATTAGTGAATCATTATTTATACTATTACATTTTAAAGACTCTTTTCAAGTTTTCATTTTCTATTAATGCTTACTATAGTACTTTTTTACTCCACCTTCTCAATTCTTTAGTTCTTCATTTTAATTTAATTCTTTCATCTTCTGTATATCTCTACTTCAGTTTCTCAGAAAATACATGGAAAGTACATGTTTATGTGACTTCAAATATACAACAGTGCATTAGTACATGAATACACATGTATAAAGTCCTAGCAAGTAGAATTCTTTGGTCTCAACGCCATTACCTAGAGATTTGTAGAAGAGAAGTCTGAGGCCAGCATGAATTTTATTCCTTCATTAGTAATGAATTGTTTTCTTTTTTTGATTCAAAAATTGGTATTTTTCCTTCATTGCTTACAAGTTAAAATTCACAAAACTGTATCTAGGGTAAAGTTTTATTTCTTCGTTTCTTGTTTTTTGTTACTCAATTTTCTTCCAATTTGGGAAAGCGTTCACTAATATTATCCTTAATTATCACATTTGTTCCATTTATCTGGTTCCCCACCAAAAAGATATATTGCTGTAAATTAATTAATGAATTCCCAATTTATATGATGTTGATGTTTACCACCAGAAAGTATAGTTTTTCAAATTTAGTAAAGAAAGATAAGGATGTTGTGAGGGCAATGGAAGTCTCTGGTCAGTTCTAAAAACAGTTTTCTTGTGACGGGAGGTGACTGCCAGATATTTTGGTTTGTTGGCATAGATACAGATGTCGGGGTATGCATGCAGTAAAGGCCGGTGATATCTACCTTCTGTCTTCTGCTGATCAGGCTGTCATACTGTTTCTGAGGTCAAGCCATGAGTTGACTGTTCTTGAATCATGAGATATTGTGTTGTACATAGGGGGAATTTTTCATGAAGACGTGACCAATCATTGGTATATTCTCAATATCCAGTATTACATAATTTTACAAATTGGAGACAGCAGGATGTTATCAATATTTCAATTAAAAGCGTAATTAGCTAACAAACACACAACCCATAAGTCAACCCATCACTTTGAGGTATGTTAATGTCAGTGACTTCAATTTAGGTATTTTAACCCCTATCTTGTTCGTAAAGACAATTTCAGGAAACAAAATGGTATGTAGGGCTCAGGTTAGATTGGCACACAGTCAAGGCAGAAATAGTTAAAGCCTTATATCACTAGAAGAAGTGACATCAATCATTTATGTCAACAATAAGAACAGGAGGGATGAAATAAAATAGCTTCATAGAACTACTGACAAAGCAGACTGCTACTCATTGTGTGAAATTTGTTGTCAGGAGAGGTATGTACACCTCCTGATGCTAAAAGTCTTCCTGAGTCTCTGGAGAGGGAAGAAAATATGCATTTGGCCTTTGTTTTTTGAAAATCAAAACTGTCAAATGAAATGAGTATTGATAAGCTTAAAACACACATTTCCTACTGAAATAATGGCACAAAAGTACCAAAGCTAAAACAGCTTATGTATTTTTTTCCCCATTTTTAAGGATACTAGAATGTGTCCATTTCTAAACCAAATTACTGACCCCCAAGTAAGTGGGCTGTTTACTAGTTACAGAACTAGCTTCATTTCTGCATTTGGCCTATTTAAAATGATTTGCACCCTGCCATTTGCAACAGCATGGATGGACCTTGAGGGCACTATGCTAAGTGAATAAGTTAGACAGTGAAAGATAAATATCATATGATCTCGCCTGTACATGGAATCTAAAAAAGCTGAACTCACATAAACAGAGAGTAGAAAGGTAGTTGGGGGGTTGGGAGAATTGGAGAGATTTCTAAAGGTACAAACCTGCAATTAATAGTTAAGTAAGTTCTGGAGATCTAATGCACAGCATAGAGACTATAGTCAATAATAATACTCTATTATAAATTTCAACTTGCAAAGAGACTATATCTTAATCCTTCTCACCACAAAAAAGAGATGATACTTAAATAATGTGATAAATGTAATAGCTAATGCTATGGTGGTAATTGTATTGCAATATATAAATGTATCAAATCAACAGCTGTATACCTTAAACTTTACACCATGTTATATGACAATTATATCTCAATTTAAAGAAAAAATAATAATATGATCTGTATCTCCAATCATTAAAGTGGGGCATGTTCTTTGCTTGAGATTCTTCTCTCTCTCAATTCCTCCCTCCCTGCCATCTCCTCCAAAATCAACACTAAATTCATTCCTTTCATCACTGGTTGGTCACTCTGGTAATTATTGTAGAGTTCCAGAACATTCTCGTATGTGCAAAAGGAGACTTTTAGGCCTAATTGTTCCAGTGTATAGATACTCCAGATAAGCAAGGGGGATGTGCCTGGGAGACACAGGCAACAAACAGAACTAGTTTCCCATTAAAAGTTCTTTGCAATGGAGCTTCCATCCTCAGATGGTGATAACAAGAAAATACGACCATATCCAGAACATACTTGTGGATCACTCAGGCATGTCTCCACTCCTTTCATCTTAGGTCTGTGGAGTCCAAACTATTTTACATGTTGAAAGATCATTTTCATCAGACCCTAGAATACTAAAAGCAGGCTGTCAATGAAGAACACAAAGCCAATCTGAATTACTCCTGAGAACACAGAGTGCAAAGGATTCCTTTGAAACAAAAGAACTAGAAGTATGAAGTTATATACCCTTAAAAGAACTATTTTAAAAGACAATTAGGAAAAAAAATGCATGTAAAACAATTTCCTCCTTTAACAGAACAGGAAATAAAAATGGAGATAAGAGAATTGTTCAAAGGCATATGTGATTGATAGCAGATCACCATAAAACTTTAAAAATATTAACCTGAAATACAACTTCTTTATAGCTAAGGAAAAAAGATGAGCATAATCCCACTTGTTTACTAGGTAGGTGCATTTTCCTGCTGGCCATCCTTGATCTGATGTGGAGACCTGTTAATATACCACTACCATGTTTATCTCCTGATCACCAGTTACTCTTTTAAAGTATCACAGCACCATAGTTCATTTCTAAATTGATCTGGAATTTTTCTCTTTCCTTAAAAAAAATTGTAAATGATAACTACAACAAAATGTCTGTAAACCCTGTGTTTCTTTTTTGGAAAAGTGATTTTCCTCTATTTCCCCCTCCTTCAGGTGGGAGAACCCACTTCTTTAACAGAGTAGGACAGAAGAAGCATATATGAAAACTATTAATCTAGACACTGTGTTCAGGCCCTAGAGAGAAATGTGAATCAAAGCTCACTCCGAGACCATCCCAGGTCTTCCCTGAAGACCTCCATAAGGCACCTTCAGAGCCAGATTCCAGGGCCTGCTGAGGAAGAGGCAAGAGGCAGTGACCAGTAAGCAAGGTTCCAGACCTGGTTCTGATCTTTGTCTTCAGCTCAAGCAAAAGATGACTCTCTAGCCTAAAATGTGACAAAGATTGTCCTTCTGTGGCTGAAGCAGAGGTAGACTAGGAGGCTGTGAACCCCACTTCCCAAATCACCCTTTCTACTTCCCATCCCTGAGGCAGGCCCTCTGGAACTGTTGTGGTTCTGATCCACTGCAGTTGACTTTTTTTAAAAAGTGCTGTTCATTTCCCAAATCAGCTTTAAGCCAGAGTAACTGCACCAGCTGAGGGAACTCCGAAGCTGCTATGCTGAAATGAAAACATCACACACTACTACAAATGTGTCCCAGCAGAGACGTTACAAGGATGCCACATTCCATCCTCAGCAACCCACTTGGAGACTCCAGTGAGCCTGTGTTCTAATTTGTTTTGTATTTACGCACTATGATGTCCTATCATTTTAACCAAATTATGAATTCAGATTGGTTATAATATTGTAGTGGTTTCTTAAAACCTCATACTGGCACTTTATAATATTGCAAATAGTCTCATATTTAATCATGCGTATGAGGTTGAAAGGGCAAGTTCTATTATTTATATTTTACAGATATGGAGGTTGAGACCTAGAGAGCGATTTTCTCAAAGTAGCACAGCTGATAAATGGGAGAGAAGCTGAAATCCAGATCTTAATTCTGAGGTCCAGTATTTATCGCATGCACCCACTATAATTGATCGGTTGTTAGCTCAAAATTAACGGGGCTCAGATAGCAGGACTACTGACTTCCATAGTAGCCGGAGGTTTTTACACTAGAGTCTAGTTCTCAACTCCTGGGAAAGCAGGAACACAGTGTGAGGTGTGAACGGCTCTGCCACTTTGTGTAATAGCTCCTTCTTCATTTACCTCACTAACTTTGCCAGGTCACCATGATGTCACTGGGTTCAAAGTTCCTGGAAGTTTAATAGGATTAGCTATTGTTTCATCTAGAGAGAACACACTTGAGATGTACTTAGATACATGTAAAGTTATTTTGGTGCCTACACAACACATCCTTTATGCTTATTAAATGTTCTTTGCAGCCAGCATTAGAGAACATTTCCTGTGGAACCAATCTATGACTCTTAGAGCCTGAAAAATCATAGTCAGACAACAATGGACAGCCAAACAATACAACTACAAGACAATAGAAGGCCAGTACTTTAAAAAATACCTTCCCAGATTAAGCTGAGAAACTAATCAGAGTTGATCACAAAGAATTATGTAAAATACTGTTCACCACAGTACACCTATAAGAAAAAAAAAACTGGAAATAGCCAAAATATTCATTAGGGGAAGATAACTATGGCACATTCATGAAATGTATTTGAGGAAAAAAGACATTTAATGATATGTAAAAGTATCAAAATAATATCAAAAGATCTAGATAAAATTATATCTGATCCCATACTTAAACATGTATATACAAATGTACGTGTATAGATAAATTTGTTTATATGCACAAATTTATGTATACACAAATGTTACCAATATTATAATAGATATAGATATATAAAATACACATAGACAAATACCCAAATGTTTAGTAGTTAATTCTGAGTGGTGGGGAAAAATATAGACGATTTTTACATTCTTTTTACTTTCCTGAATCGTCCACATTTTCTACAATAAACACATACAGCTTTTATTAATAGGGAAAAAGTGTTTTAAAGAGTTTTTAAAAACCTAAAAGATTTCAGCTGTTTTTAAAAGCAAATCTCCTCGTCTCCTTCAACTACATGAATTTCCATTTATTCATACATACTCTGCTAAATTTTCTACACCTCTCTCTTCACTAGTCCAGGGAAACCAAAATTGATTTCCAAAGCAGGACCGTTGATAGGTAGCTCTTCCCCAATGCTGAGCCCTCTGAACTAGTGATGGTTACCACTGTGTATGTACACTGTAACATATCATGGCAATCTATATAATTTACCCAGTTTACTCCTAACATAAAAGCTTAGAACTTGAAAAGCCTGAAATCTGCATGGCTTTTGTAGAGAAGTACTCAAACATGAGGCAGTAGATACAAAAACCTGCATTAAAGCTGATATTGCAATTACGCCAGATTAAGTTCAAAGATAGAGATGGCTTTGCTGTACATGATATTTAAGAAAAACCTCTTTAGCATATGTAGTTGAATTTGAAATGCAGATTTTTTTTAACCCTCTCTTGTAGGTTTCCCAACAGGTAAAGGACACTTCAGTTGTGTTGAACATTTAGCTTTCTATCATGGGCCTGGAAAGTTAATGAAGGAAGCTGTCTGATCCCCATGCCTCAAGTTTTTCTCTTTTTAAAATCTCTGCGGAATAGTTTTTCTGTGATATAAATCCACGCACTGTCGCCAGCTGATGAGCCGAAGAAGATAATCAGTATTTACATACATTTGAGATTTCTAACTCAAGTTCAGAGATAACATGGGCTAAGCTGGTGAAGAGCATGCCAGAAGCACCAAAATACCAGAAAAACCGGAAGCCACTATGATAGTCACTGAAGCTGCCCAGTCCTAGAACATCAAGTTCTGAAAACCTCGAGGGTGAGAAGTGATTGGCAAGGATTTTAAATGTACCCTTTTACTTTCTAGGTGACCATTTATCATATATCTTAGATGAAAAGCAACTCTATAAACATAAAACAATCTGATTTTTCAAATAGATTTAAAAAAAGGTTTCTTTTTTTCTGGGGGGCAATCTGAATAATATAAATTTTCAGGAATTTAAAAGACATAACAATAGATGTCATTTACATATTTTAAAACAATCAAATATGCATCATACTATATTAACTTGATAATAAAAAAAAATTAACCACTCCCTCTCTCTGGGAACCCTGGTTTCTCTTGGATCCTGAGACCCTACATTTTCCTCCTTCCCTCCGACTCTCACATTGCCGCTTCTCAATTTCTTGCTGGCTGCCTGTCCTCTCAGAATTTCTAAATGTTGGCACTGGGGACTCAACCCCAGAGTCTGTCTTCTCACTCCAAACTCTTTCCCTCAATGCTTTTCTCCCCTCCCAAGGTTTTAAATACTACCTATGCATGAAGGGCTTCCAAACTGATATCACCAGCACAGACTCACCACTGAGTTTCAGACCCATGTAAAAACACCTGCTTATTTATGTCACTTAGATGTCTTATGGGCATCTCAAATGAAAGTAGAGGTAAGTGAATTCTTAAGCACTACCTATGATCTGTTCTTCTTCCCCCCCCCTTGGGCAATGCCCCCTCCATCCACCCATATTCTCACCAAACATCTGGAAGCCACCGTTGGTCAACTCTTTCTCACCACATATCTAATCTATCACTAAATACTGTCAATTCTAAGTTGGAAAATATGCAATTAGGATCCAACTGGTACTTTAGCATCAAACCAAGCCAAACAAAATCCATAATTGATGTATAAACAAAATATTGCAAAATTTTGATTAAAAAAAAAAGAATGAAGAGTCTTTCCCAGTGGATGGAAGAATAAAATCTTCTGGAGTGGTTGCCCAGGGGACCTGTGTTCTAAAACAAAAACTAAACAAAACCCAAAAAACTAACACTACTTTTGTTAACACAGGGAAGCTTTAAAATTAAATTAGAAGTCCGCTTCCAAAAGTTCAATTTATGGTGAAGGAGAGACTAAAATGCTAAATCTGAGGCCATCCATATTAAATCCTACGTTTAGAGATTAGGGGCATATGAAAGATGTCAGTCATTAAATTATTAGTAGGAATAGATTACACATGAACATAGTAGTCTTCTCAGAGTACCGAAATGATAAACACAGGTCACAGAGCAGATGAATTCTCATGACAAAATTAACAAATACTAATGATGTTGGTATATATCCCTGACTGGTGAGTCAACACAAAGCAATACCCAAAAACTAGGAAAACACACTGAATGACGTCAGTCCGTCTGATTTTATCATCCTTTTCCTTAAGCAGGAAGGGCAAGATGTGTCATTATCAGGCCAACAATTGGTAATTACACAAAAGCTAAGGATTAAAGAATAAAACTGTGAGGCTAAGGATTATACAATAAAATTGTGAATACTGTATGGAGTAAGAAAGATGGCATTCTCTGTAACTCGTAGAAACTGTTTTATGAAATACTTGAAATCACAGAACAGATACATTGTAAAATCATATGGTTCAGACACACACACTAGATTAAAAAAATCTGTCTTAGGGCCCACTTAAGTTTTTAATAAAACAAGATGATTTCCAGGTGATGTTCTACCCATGGTTGACTAAGTTTAGCCAATTTTAAGCTACTTAAAATGGAATCTATGAGGAGGAGTCCAAGTTCTGAACTGAATAGAAATCTAACTTTTACAAATTTAAATTGATTTTATTGAGAGCTGGTTGTAATTAGAAAGAAAATGACAATGAGTGATGATATTAGAGATTGCTCTTGAGTTGAAAGTTTCTATTATTTTAAAGAGCAGTATATGGAGCATCGGGAAACTTAATCTCTATTAAGGCTAACAATCAATTTGCTGTGACTCCATGGACACACAGATTGCTTTGTCCTATTACCCAAATATGAAGAAGCAAAGGAACTATTTGTCTGGTACCAGAATGTCTATGTGGCAAAAGGAAGTCACTGCTGTGCTGAATGAACATTTTTATTAAAGAACTGCAAAGCAGATTTAAACAATTTGGCAAATAATATTTCAAGCATGAAAAACTTGCCAATGGCTTTTGAATGAAAGTCACAAAATAAATAAAACAAATGCATTATTATTACATTCAGGGCTATGTCCCTAGTCTCACTTTATCTAAGGAGAAATGTTTCACCAATACCTAAATATCATTCATCTTTATTGACTAAGTTGTTCTCATCAGCAAACTAAATTTCACAAGTAACAGCTTACTCTCTGTGTGCTGCATGCAAACCTGATGGTACTACACACATCTGAGCAGAAATACGTAAGCGCATAACATCTTCTAGTCATCTAGAGAGTGGAAAGAAACTGTTTTGATGTCTTTATTGATGGCTATCTTCTTCTCTTTGCAGGCTAGTCTATAACGTTTAGGAAGAATTCAGAAAAACTTTTGTAGCTCAGAAACTCTCTCACTGCTTGGGAAAATCATCACCCTATATGACATACTAAGGAGTACGAGAAGGTAAAGAAATGTGTTGCTGATACTAAACTTGCCAAGCATAAATAGGGTAGAAGCAGTGAGGTCAAAGCAGGGATTCTTAGAGCAAGACCAGCCTTGTTAATAAAACTCTTGTTAATGAAACTCTATAGCAACTAGACATAATGACAACAAAAATGGAAGAAACGAGAAAGAAAAAAAGACTGACGAACTAGACCACAACAAAATTAAAGAAAAAAAGGAAAAAAAAAATTGTTAATCAAAAAACACCATGAAAAAAGTCAAATAGCAAATCAGAAAAAATATCAATGATATTACAAGTGATTAAGAAAACATGCACATTAAAATATACTAAGACAGTCATCTCATGCCTATTATGATGGGTATTATCAAAGAGACAAGAGATAAATGCTGGCAAGAATGTAGAGAAAAGAGAACCCTCGTGCACTGTTGGTAGAAATGTAAACTGGTGCAAACACTATGGAAAACAGTATGAAGCTTCCTCAAAAATTTAAAAACAGAACTCCCATATGATCCAGCAGTTCCACTTCTGGGTACATATCTAAAGGAAACAAAATTACTATCTCAAAAAAATATCTGCACCCCTATATTCACTGCAGTATTGTTTACAATAGCCAGTACATGGAAACGACCTTAGTATCCATCGAGAAATAAGTGTATAAAGCAAATGTGACATACCCACACATACACACATATACATACAATAGAATACTATTCAACCATAAAAAAAGAAGGAAATCTTGCCATTTGTGATATGGTGGACCTTGAGGGAATTATGCTAAGTGAAATAAGTGAGACAGAGAAATACAAATACTGTATGTCATTAATATGTGGAATCTAAAATAACAAGCAAACATAGATA
This sequence comes from Eonycteris spelaea, assembly GCA_003508835.1. Lineage (NCBI taxonomy): Eukaryota > Metazoa > Chordata > Mammalia > Chiroptera > Pteropodidae > Eonycteris > Eonycteris spelaea. Next base: position 13,548,397 of record PUFA01000011.1, on the reverse strand, counting down.
CAGAGAACAACAATTAAAAATTAAAAAAATTTAAAAACCACAAGACTGGTGTTGCCATGGGGTGGGTGGGCATGTGGGGTGGGCAAAACAGTCAACAGCGGTCAAAAGGCATAAACTTCCACTTATAACATAAATAAGTTCTGGGGGGGGGGTGATGTACAGCATGGTGACTAGAGTTAATAATAATGCATCATAATTCAAAAGTTGCTAAAAGAATAAATCTCATCACGTGATGAGAATAAGTCTCATCATGAGAAAAAAAATGTTTAACTATAAGAGGTGGTACATATTAACCAAACTCATTGTGGCCATCACTTCACATTATATATGTATATCAATTCATCATGTTGTACATCTTAAACTAATACAATGGTATATGGCAATTATATCTCAATAAAACTGGAAAAAAGTACTACATTATGTTTGGCTTATATTGATGAAAGCTGAAAAACTATAACATAGGTGTTGGAAAGGATGGGATAAAATAAAATGTCTCAACATATGGATTTCAGTCATAGCTATAGACATATAGACACATACGCACGCACGCTACAGAAAGAAAAAAAGACAAGATACAATAAAACGTTAATGGGAGTTATCTCTAGGTAATGGGTTTACAAGGGATTTACATTTTCTAGGTAATTTTGTATATTTTCTACAAACTCTATTAGAACATCATATTTAATTTTTAACCATACACATCTTGAAGGTCACAGTCATGGGAACAGAGACTGCAAAATTTCTTGTGAAATTTTACCATATTTTTAAAATGGCACAGGGTAAGCAGACTAAGGATTTGGCTGGCACTGAGGGAAAATCCCCTACTGCCCAGCTACACATCTTCCAAGCTTATGGTTCTGCTCCAGGCAGTGAGTTACCAGGTAGTTAAGTTCCTTGCTAACATCAGGGATGCTCTCAAGTATGTCCCTGGAACCACTTACTAACCCTGTTCTATCCCAGACTGTCTTCTTTGAATTCATTAGTCCACCTTGCTTATTTTTTACCCTGTCTCTACCTCATTGCCAGACTATTAACTTTCAATTCCTCGCATCAGCATGCCTGTCTGCGATGCCACTGCCTTTTACTCCATCCAACTCGGTGTCACATCTGATGAATGAGTACAATTGATACAGCACAAATGCAAGGACAGCACATTGTAAAGAGAAGAGACCAATTTTCATGTGTGACTCAGAGTCCAAAACAAAAAGGTCTTCACAATGTTCTGAAATAGTGAGAACTTTATTGAAAAAAATGTACATGGTCTCAGTTTCTACTTAGAAACCAGCTTAAATTTATACACGGGTAGTGTTTGTTAAGCCAAAGCCCTGAGCCTGGAGGTGGGGAGGAGGGAGGGTAACGAGGACATGTGCATCACAGAGGAATTCATTTTGAAGAGTGGGACTTAGGATGATTTGTTTTGTTGCCCAACCCTCAAGAGCCTACCTAATGCTTTTCTGGGTTTTCCAAGTTTCTACTTGGAGTCGTATTGTTTTCATACAATCTCCACTTCTCTGATTATTTTCACCTCTATGGGTCTCCCTTAGTTCAGCTATATCTTTAGAGGGGCTTGGTGAACAGAGCAGCAGCACATACAGTGATGACTTAATCCTTCAGAAATTTTATATATATATGTATATGTATATGTATATATGTAATATAGTAAATATACACAATTTATTATATGTTAAATAATATATATTAAATATATATGATTTATGAATGTTTTTCCAACTAGATATTAACCTAACAGGTTATGTGAACTTTTTAGGAATATTTCCTATCTTCAATAATTCCTAGAGTTGCCCAGTTAGGAAAGTTAGACTTTTGTCCATTTTTCCTTCCAGAAACTCTCTTATATATAAATGAATCTAAGTAGTCACTTGAAAATTCCTAGTAAAACAATTCTTGAAGACAAAGTTAGGTATTCTGCCCAATAGAGCAACCTTTGCTTTGAGTTCTTTTAAATACAAGTCAGTAGGTCTCAGTTATTTACGTGTTTCTGGCCTGCAGCTCATTCTCTGTAAGCATTACTCTTAGAGCTCATGCTTTTACCATTAGGTTCAAAATAGAATACAGAAGTGAAATTGTGGTAGGCAGAATTTTACAATGGTCTCCTCAAGATCCCTGTATACAGAGATTATTTAAGTGGGCCTGGTCCAATGAGACAAGACCTTTACAAGAAAGAATTTCCTCTGGTTGATGGCAAGAGAAGTTAGAGATGTGAAGCATGAGAAGGACTGGATGTGCCATTGTGGCCTTTAGAAACTGAAAAGCAGCCTCGGGCGACAGCCAGGATGAAATGGAGACCTTAGTCCTACAACTGTAAAGATCTGAATCTGTCCACAACCTGCATGAGCTTGGACGTAGATTCTTTCCCAACCTCCAGATAAGAGCCCAGCCACTGACACTGCTTCGGGCCATATGATACCCTGAGAAGAAAAACTAGATGAGGATTCCTAAGGAAAAAGGAGCTTATGATTTTCCACCTTTCTTTGATTTTGGCTTTATGATACCTTGAGAGCCCCACCCTGAGGTCAAATCAGTCAAGCCTGGACTTCTGACCCATACACCTATGAGATTAATAAATAGATACCGTTCTAAGACAATAAATTTTGGTAATTTATTACACAGCAATAGAAAACTAATGCAGATATCATTTTAGCTTTTTTATTGGTTTTGTTTTTAGAGACTTATTTTATTATAAAACTACTACATGCTAATTTCCCTACCTTCCTAGTCCCCAAAGATACATACTGCTAAGTTTCTCCTTTCTCTTTCCAAAAATTCCCCACAAATACGCAGAAATATACAAGTGTGTATGTATGTGTATATGCAGTCTAAACACACACACACACACACACACATACATATAAAATTACACAAAGCATTTTTTTCACTCAACAAACTTTCTTGGGCATCCTTCTAATATCAGAACATAGAAGTCCACCTCATTTTTAGTAACCATGTAATGCTAGATTATATGCCTGAATCACTTCTAAACCAGTCCCTTATTGTAAGACAGGTTAAATGACAAGGCAGCAACAACTTACCTTTCTATTTGCTAGTTACAAGCAATGTTAGACTTACTATTTTCTGTTATCCATGAGAACATCAGTAAGATAAATTCGCAGAGATAGATTTGCTAGGCCAAAGGCAGTTGGTAAATGGCAGTTGAAATTTTAATCAATACTGCAAATCACTAACCAAAAGGGTTGAATAAATTGAGATGAACATGTAATGTATAGCATGTGAGAGTGACTGCTTCACATGATATAAAAATTTTGACGATATGCTAGATGAATGATACTATCTCATTATTCTGGTTCACATTTCTCTTATGATTGCAATGAATCATCACTTCAAATGTTTTTATTGGCCATTTTAATTTTTTTCAGTTACATGCCCTTTACATCTTTTGCCATTTTTTTTTCCCCTCGAGCATTCACCAATTTTCACATCTATTTACACAAGTTCTTTGCCTACTAAAGCAATCAGATACTTTTTAGTTATAAGCACAAAAATATTTTTCACTGTTTGTTTTCTTTAATTTTGTTTATTACATAGAAATTTTGATTTTAAGAAAGAGGTATGAGTCTTTCCTTTGGGGCTTCTGGATTAACTTTTATGTTTAGAATCTTCTTGGAACTAGAAGCCTGTGATACTATACCTTTCTTTTCTTAATGGGACTGTCCTGTTCACTGTTCTTTTAGGAATCCCTGGCTCTCAACAAACACTCCTTTGTTTGTGAAGATAAGCTCCAGAACACTATGTCAGTATGCCTTCTTCCTTAGAGCACTGGTGACACATCTACACAAATAATGTCCTCATCTCTACTGATTCATTTGATGGGTATAAATTCACGTGTCAGTGATGAGTGGCCTGACTCACAACATCCTTACCTAAGAAAAATAGAAAGTATAATCTTATCTTTTGGGTCAATAATCATGGAGAAATGGCAGTTTTTCTTTCTCTTTTTTTCCTGGAGACATCTAGGAACCCTCATTGGCACTCTGTGTATCAAGGACATGATAGAGAATGTAGAATAGGAAGGAACAGGTAGGAGGCATGGTGAGTGAGGAGGCATTTCACATGATTGAAAAATGAGGACGGGTCCTTTATTTAATTTATATTTTCTTCTTTTTATACAGAAAAAAAGAAAACTACCAGACTGTGATAAATGCCATCTTCACAAAAAAGTCTGACAGATTTCTACAGCTTCTGAGTGAATAACAACCTGTTGGCTCCTTCACATAAGGAAAAATACTCTCAGAACCTGAAAGACAGGCTCCTCTCTGCCCACTCCTCTGATTAAATGCTAACGTTCTGTTTAAAGGGAAAAGAACTCAAGCTAAGTCTACGTAGAGAAAAGAAAAATAATTAAAAGGATCATTAAAGTCTTAACCACATTTCCTCTAATCTCAGTATGAGAACTGAAGAAAATCACAGCAATAAGAGACTAATCAACAGGCACATAAAGAGTGCTGCAATTACTACAGAACACAATAAAGAGGAGTAGGATTAATTTTTTAAATCATTATTGAATTTTATCTAAGCAATAGAATTTATCATTCACTTAGCACCTAGTATAATGCCAGGCACTGTGCTGGAGGAGAGTAAAGAAGAAAAAAGATGTAATTCCAGTTCTCAGTAATGTATTTGGCCTTGCTTGACCCTCTGTCAGCTTTTACTATTATGACAATGATATAATGTAAACCTCCTAAGTATAAATGGCGATAATATAAATCATTATGTACATATCGTGGAACTTTGGAAATACAGCATTACAATTGCTTATCCTTCTCTTCAGTTATATCCCCCACACACCTTCTTAGATAACTACTATCACGAAATTCATCCTTCGAATGACCATGCTTTCCTTACTCTTACTATAAATTAAATGTATACATATACACATACATATTTATGTGATGTGTGTCTTTCCCTAAACAAAATATTGTATGTAACACCATGTTAACATTACATGACAGTTTTAAATCATATTCTGTTGCAACTTGCTTTTGTTGCCCAATACTATCTTTGAGTTTCACCTATGTAGATATGAGCAGTGCTAGTTCTTTTTATGTGTGCAGTGCTTTGTGAATGACTCTGCCACAATTCATTTCCCCATTTCCCCATTGATAGATAACTAGGTTGTTTCAAATGCTTAGCTACTAAGCACAAGGCTGCTATGAGCAGACTAGAACATGTCTTCTCATGTGTATGGGCAAGAGTTTTTCTCAAGTTTTACCTGGGAGCAGCATTTCTAGATGTTAGTGGTCTTGCAATAATATCATACAGCCCCCTGAGCAAAAGGGGAGAGTCACAGACCTACTTGCAAATATGAAATCAACATCATCTGAAAGCCATCAGCATTAAGTTAAGGTTTTCACAATAGTACAATAGAGATAGAGCTAAATGGCTCATCCTTTCAAGCCATCATCCTTTGCAATCCTGAAGATATCTTTCTAAAACACATATCCTTCTCAAAATCCTTGAAAAGCACTTAAAATCAAAATACCTTCTATTCTCTGACTTTCATTTCTTTCCACATTTATGTTCTCTTACAATCAAGCATACACATCCTGCACTCTAGCCTGACACTGGGGATTTCCTTTCTCTCACCCCATTACTACATACCAAAGTCTTGCTCATCTTGAGACAAGTAGTTTCCTCAAACTCTCCCAGACTTTCCTGATTGGAATTAACCCTTCTCTTCTTTGCACCATCTTGGATAGACCATTAAAACACACACATGCACACATACAACACATAAAAAGTGGTCTTCATTTTAGAGTTTTTATAATATGGTTTTACTTTCTTTAAAATTAGTACTTGAAGCCAAGGACCTCATCTCTTGAATCTTTTTATCCCTACAATGATTATAAATAAAATATATAATTATATATGCTACTAACAGGTAAAATTTTAGATAAACTTGTGCACACATACAAGGAAGACATGTTCAAGACTGCTCAGAGAAGCATTGCTTGTACTAGCTAAAACATATAATAGGTAAGTTCAACTTTAGGGAGAAAAAATGATGAATAGTTCTGATGAAGTATAGGACATGCAAACTCAAAGTACATTATCTTGGTATATTGAATATTTTAAGCTGAAGGAATGTGAGAAACATATGTGCAGGAAGAACTTTCTGACCTGCCCCTAAAGCAAGTCATAAAACACTCATGTGAGAGGTGCTCTTCCTGTACCTGGAGGAAAGAAGCATCCTTATCTCTAAAGACAAGGGACACAGAGGAATCTGAACGAACAAGTTTCCCCCAGTTTACTAGAATTAGCTCACCTTTGTCCTATAATATATTTGTACAGTTTTCCATGCTTAATCAAACCTGCCATAAAAACACTAAGGTTTAACCATTTCTTTGGGTCTTCATCACCTTATGAAGGCTCCCGTGTCACGTAAAGCTTATACTAAATAAATCTGTATGCTTTTTTTTCTTGTTAATCTGTGTCTGGCTATTGGGTTCCCAGTGGAGAACTTAGAAGGACAAAGGAAAGATGTTTTTCCTCCCCTACAGTTCTTAACACTAATCCTCTCCATGTGAACCAACATGTCTGCAGTTCCCAAAGATAATCCTAAAATGGAGACATGTCTTGCATTATCCGTAAATATAGAAATGGAGAAAGGAATAATTGAAAAAGGACCTCATATTAAAAGAAATTCTTGATTTTAAAGTCCAAACACTGAAAGCAAAGATAAGGTTTAGGCTAACTTAAAAAGAAAGAAAGAAAGAAAGAAAAAACAGCAATAGAACAACAGAAAAACCAAGATAACAAGATGTAAAGACACACCTGAATTTCAAAATGCCTGGCTTATTTCCAAAACTAGCAAAAAGAAGTAAAACGAAACTCAAGAAAGGGTAAATACCTGCATGAGCTGAGAGAGGTGAGTGCGGTCGAGGCAATGCTGGTGACTGCCCATTGCCTATCAAGCTCTTCCGGTTGCTTGTTCGGCAACTGTCAAAGGAAAGAAAACAAAGTTTTTAAAAAAGAATACAGCATTAATAAGGTTAGGGTATGTTCAACAAAAGCATAACCTAGAGGTTGAACAACTTATCTGCTCATAATATTGCCAAATGTTTGCAAGTTGATATGCATTCACTAATATTTGAGGGGTGGCTGCCTCTTAAATATTAGGAAATATAATGTGTTCATATAGTATAACACCATCAATATTCCTCACCGCCAGAGAAGTTATAATCAAATGCCTTTTTTCAGCTCTTGACTACAAATATGTGACATGCCATACACACAAGTGATAAATTACGGATTCAAATCAGCAAACCACAGGTAGCATCTTTGTTGACATGAAATTTCTAATACAAAATTACATGCAATGAAGCGCAATGACATTAATCTTACAATGATGCACTAATTAAAAATCTAATTATTTAGACAAATTTCATATTTGTGCCTCTTGTCAATAGAACAGTCGATGCCTAAGATAAATGCATTTCACTACTCATTCATTTTTCATTTAGTATACTGCATTCAAATTCCTTATTAAGGTAAATATTTTGGAATCATAAAAACAGATTCCAGTTATGAAAATAACAGTGAAGGTCTTGTTTCACAGGCACACTGCCTACTGTTTTTTTTCTGGTACTCAGTGAGTAGAAATAAATTACTACATATAGGCACAAGGCAACTCTTTTTTCCTGTTTTTCCTAGTAGAAAATTATAAAATGGCTAATTTGATTCCAAAGTAACTTTCACAAGCCTCAAAGAATAAGACAAATAAAAAATTGATTGATGGTGAAGTAGATATTATTTTCATTGCTTTTCTTCAGTACAGATTGGCACTTCATTCTCTATTATCAGTATATGTTAGGAAAGAATAATAAAAACCAGCAGGTTACCACACTGAATTCACTTATAATAAGGTTTAGGGCCCTCATCCTCTATACTTGGGCTGCCTGCTTTCCACCACCATTAAAAGTTTATTAGAATGTCTTCTTAATTCAGAATATACCTCTGTCAGAGCAAGTTCTTGAAACAGGAATTTTCCCCTGACTTCTAAATTAGGTACAGTGGCCATATTTGAAAGTTTGTGTCAAATATTTGAAAGGAACATTTCTAAATATGCAAATAATACATTTCAAAACCCAACCCAATTTCTTTTAGCAATTTTGACTTGGAAACCAATCCTCTCTTTTAAATGTTTGCTGCTATTGTCATTTGTCAACATTTTCATATTTACAATTCCTTAGGGACAGGCTGCATCAATTTATTTTCCTTCCTGGAGTAATCAACATCTCCTAACATTATCTGTGAGTTTAATTAAGGTCACGTTTACTCAGCCTTAAAAAAGTTGTTGAATAAAAATAGACCCTTGATATTTAATTATGAAGGTTGATTGTGATATTATCAACTCATCTATCAAAAACTGTATTCAATCTATTAAATTAATAATCATTAAATCAGATAGTATGATTGTTTTAAAAAGAAACTGTATAACATATTTAGTGCTAACTCAAATTAATGTCTCCTTTTATTCAATACGGATATTTTAAATATATCAACTTGCTGATGGTAATAAAAGAAATTAAAAATAACAGATTTATATCCTGGAAATCTCAGCAAAGTTATTTGTTATTATGAACAGATTAACTGAAACATGGGTTAATTGTCACAAAAATGGCTATTTGTATTTTTTTATATTTAGTATTTAATCTAAATATTTAAAATTTTTCTCTTGGCATTCAGTTATTAATGTTCATATATGCAAGTCAAATAAGGCATATGAATCAATAGAAACAGTAATGTGATAAATAACTTAAATATCAGTGAAATATGCTGACTTAAAGCTAAAATTTAGAAACTATTTCTAAAGAAAATTTTTAAAACAATGAATTTTCATGAGACATAGAATGACTCTTACACTACCACAACAAGCAAAATAAACAGCTAACAATTTAGATTCATAACAAAGAAAAACACAAACAAAAAATTCTGACAATTTCATCAGTTATTTAATAATCTAACAAAAAAGATAAAAAAAGTATTGATTTCTAAAATGTGATTTAAAAAAAAATCTCAAAAAGAAATATCTAAATAAAATGAGAATGGAATATATTTGTTTAGTCAATATAAAAATATAAAATATGAAAATATTTTTAAAAGTATATATTACATTCATCCTGCAGTTGCCTTCTCCCGATAAATATTTGTAATCTTTACATATAGATGATTATGAATGCAATTTAGAGTGGGGGGGGGGAACCCAGGATTCTTCATCTATGAATACCTGAACAAGTTAAAAGAATGTAAAAGGAAATTGCTTCAGAATTTGAATAGCTTACCATATTTAATGTACTGGTATTACGTCACCCAGAACCTTAAATAATCGGTTTAAGGTTATTGACAAATATTATGAATAATTAGAGTTGCAAGTGTTCTCTCTAACCTCTCTATATGAATCTTCAGCATGAAGCTAGAAGCAGTATTAAAATTATAACAGGCTTGGAACTTTCTTGAATCTCTCAACAATCAAACAGGAAATTTTTAAACATAAAATGTTCTTCAATATGGCAAAACCAGGCTATAAAATACAGGTTAAAGACAGAGGTGTCCATGTGTACACAAAATAAATCTTACACCCAGGAACTAGGGTCTTATTTAACAAATGAATTTATTTATTGCTAACCTTCTTAAGGGTAAAGGGGCATTTTATACTGTATTTAACCTCAAAATACCTATATCTTGATATATAAATATCTGTAAAACCCCAAGACCCTACTAAGATATTCTGTCGATAACTTTCCAAGGTTTAGTGAGGAGGGGCGGCCGTTCAATCTCAATGCTACCTGCATCTGATTCTTGAGAGTCACCTAACTGTATTGTTCTAGGTACCTGATTCCCAGCAAATGAATTAAAAATCTACATTTAACACCACAGAAAGAAAACTGAGTGGGCAGGACCTGTGAGTATGTACTAGCTAGATTGCCTCAGCACCTGGCACTGCCTACATTAATAATGACACTAGTGCAAAATGCTGAGCTGACCTCTGTTGTCATTATTTATTCATCCAGATATAACACTCTTTTCTGCTAATGAAAGGAGAAGATTTTGGCTTCCAAGTATGAGGCAGCTCCTCAGGTGATGGTGACCACAACATACTCATTTGATTCATAAAGTGATAAAATAGTGGAAACATCACACCTTGGGCCAAATCAAGGTCTCTTCCTTTTCACCAGCCTAAGTAATTCAGCCTTGTTTTTCCTCAGGCAGTATCACCCAATGTAAAAACAGGTAATGTCCTATCAGATAAAAAGGAAAATCACATCTACTGTAGCAGAAATCTCTTAACTTATTTAAATTGTATTCTCATCTAGGCATGTGAGCTTGTAGAGTTATCCCCAGTTTTCAGCCTTAGGAAAAAAAAAGGTTTATAATTCCAAAATGAAACCAAAGGACAGTTATGAACTCAAGTTTCAGCTACTCAGCCCCAAATGCATTCTTTCTGCTTCACTCCTTAGGAAGAAAGGAAAGCCTTTCACTGGTTCGGCTCCATCTGAAAGCCAAACACAGGAACATCCACTTCCCATGAGGCACCTCCTCCTCCTCCAATCTCCGGCTGAAGCAACACATGGAGACACCTACTCTGCCTGTGGCTAACAGGCTCAGTTTGTTCTCTCAATTTGGAAGGTGGCACAATGGCACAGTTAGCACAATGGCACAGTTCGAGTCTTTACTTGCAAAATCTAATTTCGCCTATTAGACAGCCATATGCAACTTGAGTCAAAGACAAAGGTAAACAATGGTTTAGGACAGGGGCTGATGGTGCCAGTTAGCATTGCTTTTTTACCTCAGTTCTTTGGTTCTTCCCTGGAAAGATCCACCAACAGACAACACAAACACACACGCAAGCACGCACGCACGCACACATGCTTACACACAGTGTGATAAATACTGTTGACTATGGACTGGGATCTGAGAAGAATGAAAGGTGGAAAGACAATGACAGTCCTTTTGAGTGAGTAGGACTGGCTGGCCCCTGTGAGCTGGAGGGAAGGCAGGCAGGGACAGAACACTCTGACTAAGAACATTACGGCTGGATGGGCACAGTTGGATGAGCACTTGGGTGGAAATGCTTTAGAGTGATATGAGGCCACCAGAAGGACATGTTTTATTCGTCTGCATGGTTTTTTGGCTCAGGCAAGTGAAATGAGGGTTGAATAGGGCACCACTCCTGCTTCTTGAGTTCATTGTTCCCATTCACCAAAGCAGTTTCACAAGGAGCTTCTCAGTCTCCTAATTACTGCCAATAGCACCTTTCATTTGATAGGAAGATAAAGAGATGGATCATGAATTCATCATCTAAGTCAGGCCTGACTCAGTGTGAAGCACAAAGAGGAACATGGCCTGCTAAGCTGAAGGAGAGGAGGGGAGTGTGGTGAACGTATTTTCGGTCCAAAGTGCCCATATTCTATTCTGCATAGGTTGGCCTTATGCTCAAACTCCATATGAAGGGCTTGGCAGGGCCTGTAAACGTTTCACATCTGGATCTGTCACATCTCTCCTGGCAGAAAACCTGCTAATTATCCCCTTCCAGGGCTGTAAAAGCTGTGAGGCCCATCAGGCTGTGGCCTTTTGCTACTGTTCTGAGTAGCTGAAATCCAGCTTAATTTTAAATTACATTCATTTTGAGACATGAATACTGATCATGTCTGATCATGGCAAGGCAAGCCAAAGTGGGAAAATCCCAACAGGCAGTAATTTCTAACATTCACAGCTGACTTATAAGGTCAACACTCAGGGTAACATATGACCGACCACAACTGAGGGGCTGTGATCACACAGTGCATTGCATAAGAAAAGCCCTAGTAATTCTGAAAAGCTAGGTTATAAATTATTACTTCATCTTAATGAAAAATTGATAAATTTGCACAGGAGACCAATTATAGACCAAAGCTTTACTGGATATAAACATCACTAACTAGTTCCTGACACCTTAATAGAATCTGAAATTCAAATATTCCTTAAACAAAGAGGAAGGCTAAAGTAAAGGAACCTGGGTAAGACCAGGAGACAGAAAATGTCTAGCCAATGTGCTATTGCTTAATACGTGTTATAAACCAGACAGGCTACTGTTTATCTTTATAATGAAGGGGTTGGAGCAGGTTAAAGAAATAGTAAAACTTTTATTTTTTTTGCGGGGGTGGGGGGAGGGGGAAGAGGGTGGTTCGAGAAATTTTTAAAATATAAAAAGTATAGAAAAATAGTCCCATAATTCCCATTTCCTGTAATGGCCAACTAATCATTTTGTCATATTTGTTCCCAATCTTTTATTTATATGAGATAGGAAGAAATGTACCCTCTGTCAAACCAATAATCATTTCCACTCCCCAACCAGGGAATATTGAAAGAATTGTGGCTTGTAGCTTTCCCATGCATTTTGAGTACTTTAGTGTACACACATGTATACCCATGAACAACATTTTTGTATGCATTTACACTTTCGACTTGGTATCACATATCGGGAAAAACTGACAAACTCAGAATTGAGCAAAAGATGAATAACTTTCCTTTCAGTGGCTTATGCTATATAGTGGACCCTCGGGGATTATCTGGGTCTATAAAGATCTGTAACTTTCATTGTTTTTCTATTGACTAGGCTATTAAAAACTCTGTAGGGGTAGAAGTTGTACAAAACTGGTAGCAATCCAAATGATTCTTATCCAAAATAATTGAAATTAATTTTGTATGGTACAGATATAACTGATACCTACTCCATGAAAACATGACCGCAAACATTTAATATCACCATCTTACAAGATATGAATCAGTTTCATCATTCCCTGATTGGAAAAATATGAATATGTGCGCATGTGTGTGCGTGCATCTGCCTTTAAATACTGCCTTTGAACTTGTTTTAATATGTTACTGCTGCCTTCATTAATTAATAAATTAAATTAAATCTTTGACACGTATTCATTTTACATTTCTATGACAGTCATGTTCTTGACGTTTGTATAAATTACAGTTTAGCACACACTGTACATTGTAGATATTCGGTAACTTCTCTTCATTCAACATTAACCATGGCAACATAAATAAGGGTCTAATTTATTCCTTTTTTTAGATTATTCACTTGAAGCAAATTTTAGGATTCTTAAATGTACTAGAATTATATATTATGGACTTTTTTTTTCTTTTGCAATACGAAATATCTAAGCCTCTGTGAATTTGCAAATATGATAGCAAAAGCATTGAAAAATATCTCCGAGGCTGTATTTAAAAGAAAAACCATGTTATGCAAAATAAAGCAAATCTTCCTTAAAATCTTTTTGGACACTGTGACCCACAAATCCTGTTCATTTTTTCAGAGGCTGCCTTGCTCATACTTCCACTCTGTCTTCATACTACTGTCTTCTTCCATAAATTACTTTTTGTCTTTTTTTATGTAAATCAATCTACGCTTTTCTGAGCTTCTTCAATGCCACAGTTCTACTCTTTTTCCTGAACAGCACAACAAGGCCAAATCTGGTAACTGGCTGAAGTGTTCTCTTTAGAAGGTAACTGAGTACAAACCAATAATATTTCTGTTTCTGTAACATACTTTGTTACTTATGTGAAGTCAAGGCAGTGCTGGCATCTTCCCTATAGCCCATCCTTGCTTTATTAATTCACTCAACAAATTACTTTTTGAGTACCTAATATATGTTAGAAACTATTCTAAACAAACACAATTCCTGATTTCTTTAAGGGGCTTATGTTCTGGAGGAGGAAGCAGGAAATCAACACAATAAATTAGTACACTTTATAGTATAGGGGATGGTGATGGCATTTATAGTGTGAGAGAGAGAGAGCGATGGAGAAAAATAATGCAAAAAGTAGGACAGGGAGTGCAGATGTGGGAATTCACAATTTGAAATAGGTGGTCAGGAAAGGCCTAACTGGGGAGGTGATATTTGAATAAGACCAGAGGATGAAGGTGCAAGCATCCACGCTAGGTGAAAAGGGAAGTTTTTGGAAGGGTTTGAACATATTCTGACTTTTGTTTTAAAAGAATCATGCTGGCTGCTAGGGTGAAATAACCAAAGGAGGATGCAGAGAGGCTAGTGAGGAAGTTGTTAATGTGCATCTCTAGTCACACCCATCTCCTGTGATTCTACTTTAAAATATTTTATTTATAAATTAATTCATGCCAAAAAAATATATATATATACATATATATATGTAATATATATATATGTATATATATATATCATATATATATAGTCCCAAACATCATTCAGTGCAAGTATTAAACCAGTTATGCTCTTTTGCCCAGCTTCCAAGAAACTAGAGAACTAGCAAGTGCTAATACTAAGTGGTGACTACCAAGTTGAGTGCTTCAGGCCTTTTTATATTTGCATCAGTGTAATGACCTGGTTCATAGTTACTGGGAGAAGTAATTATGAATGCTTATTGTTGATATTATTAGCTTGATAATCGAACTTAATTTTTTTAATAGTAGAAAAACTTTTAAAGGCATTAATTGTAATGAAAATGAATGGTTGCTCATACTATTTTCACCTATGAGCAAAAAAAAAAAAAAAAAAAAAAAATTAGGCTTATTATATGCCCAGAGACAGGGACAGGTCTCCAAACTTTCAAAAACTGTGAGAAAAATCAATAGGAAAAAAATACATATACATTACTGCATATAGCATTTCTTGGGAATATATCTAATTTATTAAGATAAGCCTGTAATGAGGTATAGCTCAATTCTCTGTCTTCATAGAGGAAGAGATGGCTGAACATACAGATATTAGCAAGACACCACTCAATGTAACAAATAGTTATGCAACGTCTATGTACAAAGTACTATGGGAGATAAGAAAATGAAGGAAACATTCTCAGTGTTTACAGTAATGAAAGAAAAGAGAAGACTGATTCACAGAAAACTGTATCCTAAGGCAGAATCTGGAAGATGGGTACAAACAAAAATGTGTTGCCATCTAAAGTATGAGATAAAACACTTTGCAACATATTTTCATAAAAAATAAGCACTAGAATTTTATAGTATATACTATACATGGCAAATTGTCCTTCCACTTCTTGAGTCTTCCCTAAATAAGCCCTTAATCTCAGTGATCTGCCTAACACAAAAATATTTTTTAAAGCTATTTCTTCTTAGTTACTGTATTTTGTGGCTATTTCAAAGTGAGACATACCAACACAGCTCTTTCTCTGTGGTTGACATAGTGAGCTCTGATGTCATATGTTAGCATGAGACGGTGATCCAGGCAAGCAGAGTATCCACTCTGTGGTAACTCATTCATTCAGTAAACATAACTGAAAATTCTATAGAGAGATTATAATGTAGGAGCGGGGATAAATCTCCTGAGGGCAAAGATAATACTTTATATAATGGTGACTCTCTGGATAGCCAGAAAAATTTAAAAAATAAAAATGATTTGAATAGACAGTCAGTACATATTTTTACATGACTCACTAAATACACTTCCTGCCTCTAGCAAGTTAACTTGGAAGACAAACATAGTCTAATTTACAAGACTAAATTGATTCAAGATGGTAATATAACATAGCCTAATACTTCTAGATTGATCAAGGCATGCATAACTAAAAAAAACATACTGGATACACAATGTGAAATATCGTACTAGGAAAACCTTTATACGTGTCATACTAATAAAATCACAGCCAGTAATTGGTAGAATTAAAAGAAGGGAATAACAGAATAGCCAAAGTCAAGTAGGAGTTGCTAATGTAATGAGATTAATAGTAACACGGTAAGTTCAACCACTGAAAAGGTAAGAAGTTAAAAGTAATTAAAGTGAGAAGAGTGTCAATACCTGTGAATTTTTGGGTGCAATTTATCTGCATCACGAACCACAGGAGGTACTAAGTCTGTATACCCCCCACAGGAATCCTAAAATATCAAGGTAGGTCTTCTATTTGAATGAGGACACTTAAAGGCTGGAAAGGTCAATGGTGAGATACTTTTGGACTTATGATTACTTAAGCAGAGCACAACTGTTCGAACCTTACATGAAGCACACATAACACAGATGGGTGTTATCCCTGCTTGGGGTAAGGGCGTGAAGAGAATGCTGGGAAGCCATGGTAATGAATTCTGACCTAAGAATTGAAGGGCATGTGCTGTATTTTGGGAAACTCCTCCAAGGGCTGATCTGGTCAAAGCACTGTGTGGTCATTCAAGACTATGGTCTGATCTGTCCTGGCTGGGCCTACCCAAGCCTTGACTGGGCTATCAAAGTGGCAATGAAGACAGCTGGCGAAGGGGTGAATGTGATGGCCCTAATTTTAATGCTGGGGAAAGGGTCAGGGTTAAATACCTATGACACTGACACCCAAGCCTTAGGTTGTTCTCAGGGCAGTTGGGGTCAGGGACCAAAGATAAGTCTACAGACATGTTGAGGAGCTAAGGAAAAATAAGCAAGATACAAACTAATATTTTTCTAAACCTCCACTGTACAAGCGCATGCACACGTGTGTGTGTGTGTGTGTGTGTGTGTGTGTGTGTGTGTGTTGGAGGAATGTGCGTGACTTAAACAGATTTTTTTTAAACTCCCAAGTTTCATATTCATTATGGATAAAAGTCACAACTGGATACATTTTTTTTTCTAAGTAGCAAAAAACCAAGTTCAATGTCCAAATATAAAAATTACTTTTAATCAGTTTAACTTACTAACACTGGATTGTTCTTAGCTGGCCCGTAATAAATCTTTAAAAACCTACTGAAAGTGGTGGCAATACCAAATAAGAGTAAATGCAACAGCGTTAAGTCTAATGTTCCGATCTTTTTGGAAAAACCTTAATAAAATGTTACTATTAACTCCTTTCCCCTGTACTACTATCTCCTACTTTTATTGCTTTTAAGAAATGGTCAACAGTTTTATAAAACTGGATTGAAAGATTCTCTTATATCTCAACCTTATTTGAATATATATAAAACAGCTGAACTGAAAGAATCCTGTTTTACCCATTCCAGGCTTCTCTACACAGAAATTAAATCTCAATTTAACTTGCCATACCTAGGAACATTTAATTTAATGGCTATATTTTAGTCTAGGAGGGTAATTCAACTATATAAACCACTGCCCATAAAAGTCAAAAGCTCTGCTCCTTCTTTCTGGTTCAAGGTAATCTGGAGCCTCTCCTTTCTGACCCACAAAAGGGAGGGGAGTTCACTTCCGTAACCACCGGATCTCCTTTCGTGAACTCACCAGAAATTTATGTCAAGCCCGGAATGAACAGCATGACTGTGTACGCCCTTCCAGCTCTAAAGCATTTTGCATTTACAGCAATTTGGCATCACGCTTTGCCCACAAGTGAACTGTCCCTGATTCCGTGTGCCTCCACAGTCGGAACACAAACACAGACACATGTGAAGCCGACATCAGCGCTCCACTGTGTTCTTTTCTGGGAGGAAAAGTTATGTGGCAAGAAGCCATTATCTTTCTGTTCAGTATGTTTTGTTGCTAGCTGTGCCTAATTCAGTATCTTGCAAAATGACATTCTGTTAATGACATGAATGTCAAAGCTGTGATAATGGGCAGAAGTAGAAGAAAATGTTTCCTAAACGGAGAAACAACAGGAAAACTGCCAAGTAGATATTAAAATAGTTGTGTGTTCACCCCACACTTAAGCAGTTAGTCCACCCTCTCCTATTTGTGTCCGACATAAAAGAGATGCAGCCCTCTGAGTTGGGAAGAACAGCCCACCTTGAGAAATGCACAGGGAAAAAAAAAAAAAAAAGAGGTCAAAGGAATGTTTCCCTTAATTAACTTGACAGATGTCTTTTCTTTTTCTCATTTGCATCCACTAATGTTTTCTTAGTTGTCTCTCATTTTGCAACGATGAAATTGGCCACAAGGAACTAATTCTGTTGCTAAAGACAGTTGGGCTGGGGAAATACCAGAAAATGCTGGCCTTTAAGTTGCTCATTATTCAGTCTGGGTAATGAATACTCCCTTGCTCTTGTCATCTGAGAGCTGAGTAAGTGAATTTTAACTCTGGAAGAAGATGCAGTTGACTGCCAAGGCAGCACCAACTAGTGGCAAACAGGCCTAAGAAGGAAGGTTGTGTGGCTCCCACAACCAGGGCACATTCAAAGTTAGAAACATGAATTCGATATCGAGATAGATTTAACTACTTATGTGAATGTATAATAATTCTATTCCACAAAGGAAGCGATAATTCTGTTTTAGATTTTATAAATTGGCTATTTTTATTAGGATTATAGTACAGTTATGAAATGCCATTGGTAGATCTGATTTCAAATTTCAGCCCCCTGAAGCCTCAACTTACTGATCTGTAGAATGGAGAGAAGAATATGAACTCCCTCAGGGGGCTATATAGAGATTAAATAAGATAATGTATGTAAATAAACTATTATAGTGCCTGGCATACAGCAAGTGCTTCATGAATATTAGCTGTCGAAATAAAAGATTTTGGTCTTTCTCTCATGCATTTATATTTTCATATTAAATTTAACTTAAAATTATATTTAACTTAAAATGTTACACTAAGGCTTTCCCTTAAGGATTTTGGAACAAGAAGCTTAACATTTCTCACAGAATTAACTTCTAAAATCAATACAATAAATTATGTGAGAGCTATAGAAGCTGGTTCTAAGGCAGCAAAGCTTGACAGTAAATGTAAATATTAACACAGGTTATAGAAAGAATTTAACAATAAGACAAGATGTGAAAACTGAAGAACTGAAAAATTCAGAAAATTGTCTAAGATTACACAGCTAGTAAGTGGTAGAATTGGAATCCAAACCCAGGTAGTCTGTCTTCAGAGCCTATACTTTGAACCATTTAAAAAAAAAATGTTTATAAGGTTGAGAAGAATTTTAAGGGGTGTAAGTCAATAATATTAAATTTATCCTTGTAAATTAATCTCAGCATTCGAAGTTATGGTGAGCTTCGTAACTATGGATCCACACTAAGAGATGGAACTTCTTTGGGGATATTCACCAAACCAGATTTTTGAGCCTGTAGCCTGATGGTCAGGTGCAGGAGGTGGGTCAAGTTATCAAGCTTCATCCCAGATTGTGAGGTTTATCTGGAGACAGTAAGCCAGACCTAGATGGACAGACATCCCAATGCCAATGAATGGGACAGACTTTTTGTCCTGGAATATACTTGTATGCGCCATTTTGGGGCACATGGTGGACAGACGGGTGAGATGTCATGATTTAGATATTCCCTCCTCCACAATATTTTCTCAAGGATCTGAAGGCAGATGACCCAACACATGGATTATCCATGGCAAGGAGGCAATTCTTATCCCTGCCCAAACCAGCTGGTTTCATCAGATATAACAAGGGAAGAGAATTGTGTTTATAAAGTGCCTGATTTAAGAAGTTCGGATTTTTTTTTTGTTCCACTGCTTATTAATAGATCCCAAAAGTAACCCCAAATTTCTATATAATAGACCCTTTAAGGCTTTTTTGCTTTTCTGTTTCTAGATATCTGACTCTTTTTAAATATTCGAGAAGACAGGGATCAAATCTGTAATGTGAAACATCATTGTATATAATGGCTTTGGAGAAAAAAATTAATGGCCTGCACCATAAAATGCATTAAGAAGAGAATTTGGCTAGCAGGTGATCTGAAGTGTTGAATAAGTTATATTGACTGTATAATTGAGGCAGCTTTTTTTTTTTAAGTAAAGTATTTACAAATGATAAATCTCAAAATAAAATAAACTCAACATTATAAAATCTACATATTTACAACTTCTATAAACTTGTGACCCCAAATCTTGGACCCTGCTGTTGCACATTATTCTTTCGATATGTCATTCCTTTATTCCGGCATCTTCTCCTTTTCTTGCTCCCCAAAGACCTTCCAGACTCTAAGAGAACATATATGAGAATGTGTCTGTTTTAGAAAAAGGCTTCACAAAAATTGTGTGAATTATAATAAATTATGTCAGGAGTTCAGACAAGTCAGAGTGCCTTGAAAGCATCAGCTACCCAGGAAAAGTTTAATGCTGGCTTCACTCCCCTCAAATCACTGCCTGTCGCTTATGGGCATGGCCACCTATTTCTCATAAGCCTTTAAAAGGGTGACCTCATTTGTCCCTTGCCTGGGGTTTGGCCCTTATTAGTAAGTACCCTGAGCTCCAGAACAACACACCAACTCCGCCTCTTCATCCTATTCACCGAGGCATCCAACTGAAACGCATTCTACATTCCCTGCAGTGACTCAGAGAGTTCCTGCTCATTGTGTTCTTGGATTCCTGTTTATTAAAGTGATGGAATCCCTGACCTTCACACGAAAACATTTCTAAGTAGAAATTCAATGGTATAGAGAAATGGCACTCTACTGTGTAAAATTTTCATATTGAAAAGGATCCTGAGTAACTAACTCACCCACAGGAAATTAAATTGCATCTCAAGACTAGAATTAGGATACTTCAACTTACTGTAAACAAATCACTGATACTATGAAAGAAATAAATGTGAAATCCTCTACTGGCTACTTTTGTTTATTATTTTCTAAATAGACCCTAAAAGTGAGTCATGTTTTTGGCTTTGTGATCACATAATATTTTCATTCACAGTATAATCATAAAATTGTAGGGCTCACTTATAGAACAAAGAGCATTTTCTTCCTGGGTCTTCAGATATTAGCTGTGCTGACTTTATTACCATAGGAACCAAAGTTTCTGAACTCACACAATTATACAGTAACAGCAAAAATACTTTGTGCTGGTAGCTAATCTGCCTTATGGACAGTACACCAAAAATTTGATACTATGTTCTTCAAATTACAAAAGTTGTCTCCCATTTTACTTAAGAAAAGAAATCACACAAACACTTTAGTTATATATTTTTTTGCATGTGAAAAGTTCAATATTCTAAAATAATTTAAAATAATTTAAAAGCAGATGAGTTACCACTGTGGCAGTTGAGCAACAGGTGATGTCACCTTTGTATAAACTGGAGTCTAGCACCTGGTGATAAACAGTTTCACAAGATAAAGTTATCTCTACCAATACAACCATCATCTTGGTGTTCTTGTTTTAACTCAACTTTTGTTTCTGATGTGCAGCTTTATTACTCCATCAAAAATCCCCCAACATTTTTTAAAGAGTGTTTCTGCCCTAAGCAGAGGGAGGTCTGGTATAGGACCCGAGAGATGTTCTTATGAGTTTGCAATCAGGATATCTGGGGAGGGAGACATTTCCCTGAGTTTTTAAATAGCTTTATTGTTTAGCTAAGCAACATTGTATA
The DNA here is from genome assembly GCA_003508835.1 of Eonycteris spelaea. Lineage (NCBI taxonomy): Eukaryota > Metazoa > Chordata > Mammalia > Chiroptera > Pteropodidae > Eonycteris > Eonycteris spelaea. Next base: position 13,527,156 of record PUFA01000011.1, on the reverse strand, counting down.
TTTGAGAGGACAAAAAAAATCTGTCTATCCAAGGTTTGACAGAAACTAGGCAGTCATTCTTTTTCAAAAGACTAAAGAGCAAAATAAAATAAAATGGAATAAATCAACATATAATCATCTAAATTAGAAATGCACCTGTTAAAGAAAGGTCTCATATCTGGATTAGCAAACTGTTCCCATCTTAGTCAGGTTAAGACATTTTCTCAAACAAGTACTATAGTAAGTAAAGATTCTTAACATGGGAATAATGTTACTTTTGAGAATAACATTATTGGGGGAGGTTCCAGGAAGATTAACAAATGTGTCCATAATACACTGCTCAACTAAAATATATAATTCCATAAAATAAGTTTTTAAATGATTATATTACAGCAAATACCAGTAGAACCAATAATTAATGTTTGCGTTCTAGTTGGGAAAAAAATACATGAGTCTGGCACCACAGAATTAATGGTATATTAATTATAAATGATAACTGTGTCCTCCAAATCCTCCTGGCTCTCATTGTCACAGCCTTGCTTCAGAGATTACCCATTTTTCAACTGTTAAAACTTCCTCTTAGAGAAAGAACTTTGATTAGTTTTCTACCTCCTCTTGCAAGATATGATTTTGCCTCAACAAGATTAATCTCTAACTCATCTATGTGAAAAAGTTAATCAATTCGTATAGAAATGAAAAAAAAAAAACTACTTCTCTAATCTTTTTTAAATATTGTTTAAAAATTGATAAGATTCAGGAATAAAAATAGAGTTTGCAACTTTTCTTAGGATAGTACATTTTTTGATGATTCTAGCCCCCACATGCTTTTTATCCTTTTAAATAAAATATATGTTTTTAAAATCTACACCACAATAAAGACTTTGCTCTGCTTGAATCACGCTCGCCTAAAAACAAATGAAGAAAAAGTCCAGAATTAAAGGCAAAAGGGTGGTCCAAAATGGCAAAAGGACTGAGGCTGACAGAAAACTGTCTTTCCGCCTAAGAACTGACAAGCTGGAAATTGCAACAAAACCTCTCTGCTTGCCCACTCTCTTTTCTCTTTTCTTGCGATCACTCACTCAATCACCACCTAGAATTAAGTGCCTTCTCTCTTGGAAGTTTTTTGTTTGTTTGTTTCTAATCGAGCCAACTTACCATCCCCCCTCATACACACATCTTCCTTTTTTTTTTTTTTTTACCTTTTTCTGAGATGACAGAGAACAAAAGATGATGAAGAACAAATGATTGGCCTTGTTCTCTTAAAAACCGTGAGTGAAACAGTTAAATAAGCTATATGGCAATCACAAGATTGGCATTATTCCAAAAATGCTTACAAAGACATAGGTGAAAAATGCAGAATCCAGAGCCTGATAGCAAACATACTTACAATACATGCAATGAAAAAAAAAATGGATTGGAAGGAAATGCACAGAAATAATGATTACTTCTCAGTGGTGTGAAGATGGATGTCTAAATGTGTGTGTGTGTGCGCTTTAGTTTTCAAAAAATTTTAGTCATGAATCCTATAACCTCTCAGTCTGGAAAAAATACATGTGTGTTTTATAAAGAAAGCAGATGCCTTTTTTGATACTGCTAGCCATGAAACAGACAAAAGGAATGGAGGGAAGTGGAGAGTGATGACAAATGTATCCCATGACAGGATAATTTATTGAGATACTAATTTGTGGCATTCTTCTACTGGAGGAGAATAAAAAGTATGTTTTCTTTCCCCTATTCCAATAAGCCTTGTGTTCAGTGTCTGGGATCCTAGGCTTTAATGGGTATTGAGTGGGCTCTGGTTTCAGGAGTGGAAGCAGAAGTTATGAGGCAGCCTAAAGGCGAGCTGCTCTACCCAGGTCTTTCCCTAAGGACAAAACAGCCTGAGTGATGCTCCTACTGGGAACAGAAGGGAAGGTCAGAAGCTGAGGTGAGCCTTCCTGAGACTGGGTTGGGGGATGGAGAGAAGGCAGAGTGCCTAGTTGTGTATCTGACTGTGTGAGTGACCAGGATCTGTGCCCACTCCTTTCCAACGCAGGGCTCCAAGAGGTAGAAGATGGCAGGCCTCGTGGTGGATATGCATGTGGCTGGGGGATAAAGGTGAGCAGGAAAGAGTTAAGAGCGGGAGCTAGACTTGATTGACAAGTGCCAGTTGTAGATATCCGTGCCCACTATAGGCATCCAGGAGTACCACATACCAGCTTAGAACAGGCCTCGTCATTGCAGGTGGGCTTAGACTATCAGCAATTCAGATGAGTGGGAAGCAACTGCTGGTTTCCATACCACGTGACGGGATCAGAAAGGCTACATTAAGCAGCTACGGTATGGCACAGATTGTGGTGATGGTTGCATATGGTTGCGAGGATCTATACTTATCTCCAACTCACCAAGTTGTATACATTAAATACGTACAATTATTTGGATGTCAATCATATAATAAAGTGATCCAGCAAGAAAAAATACAGTAGAAAAAAATGATACTCTTGATCTCTCTTGCTTGAACAGTGCCACCCAGCCCTAACTCACTCAGAGTGACCCTGAACACCAGCAAACTGTCTCTTTCGGGAAATCATTAAAAAATGTCATTTTATTATTTTATCAAAAGCCTATCCTTCCTCTGAATCTGATTTTAAAAATGAAACCAAACAAAGCACAGAAGGCTGACCATACAAGTTTGCTAATGGAAAGACGCGTCTGTGCCCCTTTTAACTACAGTCTAATGTCTTCTGGTTGCATAGTCATAGTTGTGCTAATCAAAAGCCAGGCCCAGTTCTAATAGTTATTAATGATTGGGGATGGGGGTGGTGTGCGGAGGACGACACAGCTAGATTTTGGCAGGCTTGGTCAACTCGACAAATAACAAAGTGAAAGGAAAAAGGCCTCCTTGAGTTAAAATGCCAGTTAAAGCTCCACAGGCAACCCTGGCATTGCAGAGGTCTGACAGAGAACACAGGTGATCCCAGGAATTCGTTCTAAACCAGCAGTCCTTCAGGGGCATCTTTCTGTGTTCATAAATTAACCCCCTGAGTTACATGAGTGCACTTATAAATGAAGACTATCATCGTTTCAGAATATTTACACAAAGCACACTATTTTTATAGTGTTAGACATCACAGCTACTCTAAAATACTAAAGAACTCTATAGACATCGCCTTTTCTCAGCATTTATTGTTAAATGTACTCACTCCTTTCGGTGCTTTAATTGCTGATTTTAAATTCAGGTGGTGATTACCATACTGCATTGGAATGTAAAGTGTCTCACATTCAATCTGCAGAAACTTACAAAGTTGAAGCTGCAATACCAAATCTAAGCAGAATCACACTGTCACATGTTAAAAAAGCATAAAGTTCCCAATATTGGGGTTAGTGATATGGAACAAACCATCTGTTACTACGTAGCCAGAGATTTCAGGAAGGTCATCCAGTCCTCACCATATAATTTGTGGCTACAGAATCAATGGGGAAAAATGTAAATTAGGAGTCTCGCACAACAGGGTCAATGGAGGGGACTTGTGATTTGGGGATCATTGTTACATACTTCTCCACACACGCCTCACCCAAATGCCCACAAGTATCACTTGGCACAGATCCCATCTATTTCCCTGCCTGAGACTTTTACAAAGGTTGAAGAAACATCATGCTTTTGAGGTGACAGAGAGCATTTTAAATCACCTAAGAGTTCAGGACTCAGAAAGGATATGATGCTTTTCAACACCTTACATAAAAGCAGCTTAGCAGAAAACACCTGAATAAGCTCTAAGAAACAGTTCTAAATGCTCTAGGTGTGGCTTGTGATGACACCACAACAAAAGACATAACCCTTTTAGGTAAGTTGTTTTAAATGAAGACTGCACAAAGCCAGATAAGACATTTTACACTTAAGTCACTGGCCAACTGGCTTATGCTCTAATCTCTTGTTTGAAATGTGGTGTGGTGTGAAAAGCAAGCTGCAATGAAGGGCCTCTTTCATTGAGAACCAAATAGATAAACAAGGTTATACCTATAATGAAATGTAATATAGTGTAAGAACCTGTTCGTAGACTTCATTGTTTATATGCACCTCCAGATGGATGGTGTATTAGATGTAGATTCACAATGCCATATTATTTGACAATAACCTGATACTTTCCTTTGAAACTTGAACTTATTTTGCTTATCACAGAAAGGTGGTTGAAAAGCAAAGATAAAGGTGACAACTGTAATGAGAAAATGAACACAGGCAGACTGTCTTTCCAAAGCAGAGTCAATGTTAATCAGTGATCATATTGCAAAATCTAGATCATTCTAATGTGACACAATTCACAGGGCACCACACATCATTGCTTCAGCATTGTTAACTCTGCTTAACAATGTTAGCTCTCAGTTACTTTAAAATTGGCTGCTTTACTTATGATTTTGACCAGAAGCTTCTGTTTCTTGGTTGAAAAGCACAGAACATTTTCTAGAATATAAACCATGGCTATGCTGCGATACATCACAGGCTCAGCCAGATCTTGAATTTTTTCTCTACACACGGTCTCCCCCAAAAGGAGAGGTACCTATAACAATCTGTAAGAAGCACAAAGAAATTAAGACCCAAATAAAGTAATGCTCACAACTCTATCAGTTAGCAGAGAACAACATTCTACTTTGTTAATTTAATGTTAATAGCTGCCACTTTTTAAAAAGTAATATCAAGTCAGCAAGAGTTTATTTTCTTTTTCAAGGGTGAGTTTTTCACTGTAAGAACTAATTAACTGCTAAGAATGAGATGGGTTTCAAAAAGAATACTATTGTACTATTGTACTCATTGAATGGTGATTTCCAATTTACTTCCTCTATGCACTTACTGTAAGATTATTCACTTCCAATCTGAGAGGATGTCAATAAATATGGTTAAACTACAGCAAAAAACATTTTTTATATTATTCTAAGAAACAAAATAGTTAAATAATGTTGATATGAAATTTATCTTGTTTAATTTTCTATATTAACTTCTAATACTTGAGGTATGTACATTAGACATGAAATTATTAAATCAGCAATAAATCTGAGCTACTATAGGTTGTTTGTAGTTGTTATACATATGTGAGTTTGTGTATTTGTACCTAATAAAATATATAATGTAATCACATCAATTGCTTCTTCTGGGGTTTAGAATTCTGCTATTCTCAGTAAATCTTGTCATAAAATTTTCTGATAAATCATTTCACGTACTGACATACATAGCATGCAGAGTAGATAAGGTCAAGAGAGACAAGGCTGATGCTGAGAGGAACAAAGTTAGGTAAAAAGTAATCCTTATTTTGGTCTTAATGTAGAATATTCTGCACTTCCCATATTTAAAATGGTGTTTTAAAATCGGTCTTACTCTTACAAACTTTTTGCCGGCAAGCATCTGTCTTACTCTTTTTGTGACCCTAGTGTAATACCTGACCTAAAGGCACAATTGATGAAAACTTGTTGAATAAATGAATAGCATATAAGAATAAACTAACAAAAATGAGAAAGATTTTGCTGAAAATGGGAGAGAAAAGAATCTGACCTGATCATACTAAACCCCGGCCTAATAAATCTTAAATAATCTTAAATTAGTGAAAATTACCATTTTATAATTTCTCCTCAAAAGCCTAGAATCTTCGTTAGAAAATCATTAGAAAACAGCAATCATGGGTCAGGATGTGTTGAGAGCTATACAAAGTCAGAGTCTATCTCTTGCCTCTAGGGGCTCATTTTAAAATGGATTATATGTACAAAAGAAAAATTGTTAGGCAGATTTAGGTAACTGTAAATCCTAAATTAACCCATAGGATAAGAGGTTAAAGTAGCGATGAAGCAAGTTTCTGGAAGAGGGACAGATGGCTTTTGACAAATAAGTACACCTTCAATGCAAGTGACAGAAGTAGGTCATGATGAGTAAGTGAATTTTCCACTGACTCATTTCCACATGTATCATGGGCAGCAAAGGATACCAGTGATCTAATTCTCCACCTGGAATAGCTGTACAAATTAGTTCTCTAAGGCAAGGAGCTGAAATTAAAACTGATTCGGCAGGGAGAACCAGCACCTTGACTTATAACCAGGTCAGTAGGCAGTAAGGTCAATAGGCCTGACAAATAATATGCACTTTATAAAAATCCTTGTGTATTTAGAAAATCTAACAACTTAGACTGTAGGTACATGAAAGTAAAGCGATTCTTGCCCTTTTCCTAGTAACAGATCAATGTAATCAGGTTTAATGGGTTACACCAATTAACATATATTCAACAAATATTTACTAAGTCTGCATGCAGCTTTTCAGTTTTTAACTTTGCATGCAAATAACCTCCATTTTAACTTTGATAGGTGAAAAAAAAAACGGTAAATTATTTTTAAAATACAAATTCATTTATTTTAGTGTAAATGGAACATACCTTTGTAAATGTCAAATAGTTACCATCCATTATGATAATAGGGTCCAGCCAATCTTGCCAACTTATTCAAAGTTCATTGCATGAATGATCAGAGCTCTCAGTCCCCAGACAAAGTTAAAATATGTCCTTATTAAAAAATTCAAAGGCGATAAATCAGGTTAAAGAGGTGACAAGATGACCCTCCTCTGCCATCTACTCCGGGAAATGCCTATTGCTTTCTGCTGGAGGAGACAAGTGGGCTCAGTTTCTCTGTCTATGCAGAGTATACCAGGGTGGGGTAGTACTATGAAGACTGATTGTCCCTATCCACCAGGAATTCACATTAAAATAAGTCTGCTGAAATAATGCATGCATTTTTCCCTAGTGGGAGACCATCCACAGATGAAAGAAAATGCTTTCCTTCACTCAGGGAAAAAACCTGTCCCCACTTGGTAAGGTTCCACCCAATGGACAGTTTTATTTTTTCCAGTTTAGTTAATGAATTAGGCAGCCTTATCCATACTTTGAGCAAAAGTAGTCAAATGTTATTAGCCAGCTCTGAAGCACCAGTTGAAGCTATAGGAAAAATAATTTTCAGTGAAATAGCTGATTGGCATGGAATCAACACTCATGACCTTGGCCTCTTTAGCACAATGCACTACTGAACCGAGATACTAAATAAAAATATAGCTATTGAAACACCCAAGGCTCTATACAATGAGACATTGTGAGAGAGTGACATAAATGCCCGGGATAGAAAAGTGCTGAGGCAAAGAACATTTACAAGACATTAGGTGCCCCAAATATATAAAGCTCATATGGTATTAATGTTTCAAACTAAAGCCACTTGAAACCACAAAATAGAATGAAGAGGTTTAAGCCACAATTTCATTACTATATTCCAAATATCATCCCTGGGACTGACCAATTTGCCTTAGGACTGCTTGGGAATGACTATTTACAGAAATGAAAAGATTTTGTTGTTGTTGTTGTTGTTGTTGTTGTTGTTGTTGTCGTCGTCAGTTTCCTTGAGTTAAAATGCCACTAGGGCTAAGATTATCTCTTCAAGAACCAAACTGATGAGGATGTCTTTTTATAACAGCTATCCAATAACTATCATCAGCTAGTAACCTCAGGTCTGTCACTCAGTACTAATCTGGTTCAAAAAGGAAAACAACCTTAAAATATCAAATATTGCCTCTGAAACTATGAAGCAAAAGAGATATGGAATAGAGGTATCATACGATGGGATTACTAAATTAATTATGGAACTTTTATAGTGTATTGCCCTTGGTAATTATTTGTTAAATGAAGTCCTGTAAGGATGTGATGGATGTGAATTAATAACATTTATCCACATGTATACAAAATATTTAGATAATAAAAATATATACTTAGTATGGAATATGGCTTTAAAACTCTAGATGTTTTTAAATATATATAACATTTCACACGAAATCGTGAAATCAAAGTAAATTCCAACTTTAAACATGTCCACACTTTTTAATTTAAGTTAAAATTTTCATTAAATAAACCTTTGCAATATGTAATTCAGAGGAATTCAAAATGTGTAAAAATAATGTATGAGTCTTATTTTCAGATTAATTAGGATCAACTTTGTATAGACCTGTACATAGCACAAACTTTTCAAGGCTACATTTAGGTATTTCAATGATTTAGTTAAAATCAGATTATAAACTCAACCAAAATGAACTTACATTTTCCTTCCTCCTATCATTTTCTCCATATTAGAAAACATGCTTTCTTCTAAAACTCCTACCATCCTGTCCACCTCATTTTAACTCTGTGTGGACCCAGAAATCATGATGCTGACAGAGGTCTTCTAAACAAAAAATGCTTTTTGTTTTTGTCAGGAAAAACAGAGTGAAAAAGCAAAATCAACAAAACCCAACACTCAGAAAACATAACCATATGCCACAAAATTTTGCAACTGATTTCTTATTCATATTCAATCATCTCTTTCCATTCTTATTACCTTCCCCTTCGAGAAAGAATATACAGGATGGCGAGGTTCCCCAATACACGTTTAATTAGAAGAAAATACCAGCATTACCATGAAACTTCAGTAGCTTTCAAATTCTCCCATGATCAAAGACATTTAAATCCCAAATTCTACTCCAAAGTAAAAGAAAACACGAATGCCTATGGGAAAATAAATATATGGTTCTGTGCTTATCCAGCCTAGAACACACTATTTAAACCATCCATAAATCAGCTCTCCTGATTGCCATTTCACTGAGGAACACAGAGGACCTGAAAGATAAGATTCAATTTCTGGTTCTAGGCAACCCTACAACTTAAGACTCTTGGGAAAAAAAAAAATACTCAACACTAATTAACTTTGGCACTCTCCATTAATCTTTAAGCGGATGACTCTTAATCCCTAACCTGGAACTCTTCTCTAAGTTCCAGGCCCTTGCATGCAACGGTCAGCCGCACATCTCCACATGGATGTCTACAGAAACTCCAAGTCAATGAGTCCAGAACTGAAATTACTATCTTTACCCAGCCTGTCTTATTCTGTGTCTCTAATTTCAGTGACAGGTGCCACTATCCAACAGCTTACAGCAGAAAAAAAAGGTCACAAACTCTTTGGCCCTTCCTCATGATAATCATCTATGTGATGATCCAGGCCCATGGATTCCATTTCCTAAAATGTCTCTCTTTGCCCTCACAGCCACCATCTAGTTGTGGTATCACCACCATCTCTGTCCTGGAAACCCTGTTGAAGCTTGCTCTAACTGGAATCTTGGCCTTATTCTTGCCCAATTCCTATTCATCCTTCAACTGCCAGGAATTTTTCCAATGGGCAAATGTGACCTCATCATTGCCCTTCCATTAAACCCTTCCATGGTTCCTCAGGGCCGCAAAGTAAATTCCAGGCCTCTGTTTATCATTTTAATCGAGTTCCTCCTCAGCATTCACTCTGAGGGCTCTGCATACAGGTATTTGTCTCTTTGCCTGGAATATTCTCTCCCATCTTTCACTGACTCCTCTCTTACCCACCAACCTTGTTTACTTCCCTGACGGCCCACTTTCTGTTACATGTCCCCAGGATACTCTTAGAACCCTATTTATGCCCCCCGCATCATGACATGGCTAAGAGTAGGCAAGCACAGACATATAATCACACACAATGTTGTAAACTCTTGTAATCCTTTGTGTCTTCCTCCCCCCACATCCACCCACACCACATTCCCCAAGAAACTGCAAGCTTTCCAGGGGGCAGAAACTGTCTGTCTCCTTCGCCACTGCTTCCCTAGCACAATGCTCAACAGAAGAAGAGATCCAACAAGATTTCCTGAATTCATGCAGAGGACAAGGGCCGACTGCACCCAGCTCCACATCTCCCAAGTGAAATCTCCCCTGCTTTAGGCATATTTTCTTAAACTCAAAGGTGGCCATAGCAACAGATCCTACCCTAAGGGTGGCTTCCAGGAAGTAAGGATATTTCATACCTAAATTGCTTAAAATATACTAAGAGCCAAACAACTCTTTCCTCATCCAACTCTCTATTCACGGACAACCCACGAACCTTTTTCAGCCTGAAAACTCTCCTGGGAAAAAGGTTTATCATTCTTAGGGAATATAGAGCTTCTATTTTTCATTCTGGTAGGTAAAGTTTTTCATTTCGAATGAGCTAAAGAAAACTCGAAAGAAGCTCTCCCACCTTTCAGGCAATCCCATATACAGGCACCAAGTCTAAGACCCCATCGCTAGATGGGTTTTTCTTTTGGAATTGTACCAATAGGCCCATTAGCCCCTCCAGATTCGTATGTGCACAACATGTTGGCATTCATCCGTGGGTATGTACAGGGCTGTGGAATACAGTTAGAGTTGGTTTTGCTTCCACAGCATGGTTGAGACTCTGATGAGAATAAAGCCCATATGTATGAGCTACTGGTCAGGAAAGATATATTTCACTTTGTTTTTGTAACAACTGTATGTTTCGGTGAGTTCCATACTACAAATCAATGTGAACAGTAGTCAAACCGTCTATCTCAGTACAACATTAAAGTAAAAAACTGCTGTCTTCTATACTAGTTATCTGAATAGTATCAATAAATATGGAGATAATAAATATCCTTATACATTTGTGAGTAATAACTGATAATTTACAATAATTACATAAACACGCAATCCTGATGAAGATAACTTTTAATAATCTTACGCAAAAACATTCAAATAGGATATATTATAGTTCTTCTACCTTCCGTATTTAACATGATATATTTGGATTTTCACAAATACAGGTGACTGGCTAATTTCTACTCGATTTCTTTTCAGAGAGTGTTTCATTTGCATTTGCGTTTAGAATTAAAATATAAGGCAAAGCTCAAACATAAAGAATGAAGAAGTCTTTGCCATCCACATCTGTGTCAGCTCTATGACTCACTAAAAAATGATGGATTGTTTTTTTCATCTCTTTTGAACAGAATTGTGTGGTCTCGAGTATTACAGAAAGGAAAAATGTGCCTAAGGGGCTATGATTTACAATTATTCTGTTTCGTGCTGATTAGCATAAACGACCATGATGGAAAATTGCATGCAAACCCTTGAAAAGTCAATAATATATATCGATCCATAGCAGCAACTAAAGGAGGAAAAATTGCTTACAGCCTATGCTTCAAGCTTCCTATCTAATTTGGCAGAGGATCTTTTAACCTGAAAATGATTCCACGTTCACAAAGCATTCTTATGGTTGCATGAATTAGACAAATCTAATCTCAACACTTTGCTCCACTTTCCAATCTACTAGGCTAAAAGTTTGTATCCTGATTAACATGGAGGCATTTATAATGAAACTGCAAAGCCAAAAAGAATCCCTGTCTCTATGAGAAACTAATATTATGAGATTATGTTGTAATAGGCAAGTGGCATGACATTTAAAAGTGTTCATAGTTGTCTCTCTTCCAAAAAAAAAAAATATTCCCTCGAAAAATGCAAAGTTGAAGGTTGTAGGTAGGTTATAAGAGAAAATGGCTTCCATTTTCTGAAAAGATTCATGTTGTTTGCTATTTTTCCCATTCAGACATTCTTAGACCTTTATCATTAATAAAGTTATAAACTCTAGGAAAGAAAACAAGTTTTAAGACTAGTAAATGAGAAATGCTTCATCACCATTATTTCATAACTTCTTTTTATTTCAAAAATCTTACTTCCCAGCTGGGCAACACAATTCAAGCTTGGTAAGCAGGTAGTGCAGCACACAATCCTTGTACATTCATGGCCCTATTTAATGAGAGGAGCGCATGTGGTTATGACAAAGAGATGGAGATGCTCTGATGGCAAGATGCTGAGAAACAGGCTCCTCTAATGTAAGTAAAGGACACAACTTACTACACACAGAGCAGGCGACACAGCCACATTCCCGCAAGCCCTGGCCTTTAGTTCTTTCCAAAGGCAAATGATCAGAGTGATGATCAATGCTCTCATGTTGCTGTTGCTGTTTGTTTTAATAACTCCTGGGTTTTCCTAGTTACATGCTATATAAGTAACTGATGAAAACCCAGCACATTTCTTACTGCTTAGTTCTCAGCTTGATTCCTAGGTGAGTCAAAGGTTATTTTTCTGGCATAAGATCTGCTTAATTATGCCAGGCCCAAACTCAGTGTTCTGATAAACTCGAGAAGCCATCTGGGTCAGCCTGTCTCTATGGTGTTTGAGCTGCCAGGAATGGCAGCAAGCTTCTCATCTGGCTATTCCTAACCAGGACTTGTAAGAGGTCTATGAACAGAATGTATTGGGACCATGAACCTGGATTTTTTGAGGTTTTCACTAACCACAAATTGAAATGGATCATTCCTTTCACGTATATTCACAGTATCAGCAGTCATTTTGATTCTGACAACAACAGAAATCACATATTTTTTCATATCATGTTACAGTTGCTGCAGATGAAACAAAAATAATTTATACTCATTATCACTTTAAAACCATGGTAGTTACAAGACCCACCTCCAGAGCTTGATAGCTGATGTGCTAACAAAGCATCACATATATCACAGTTTTTAAATGTTTCAATACAACTGGTGTCCTTTATTATCCTAAGCATTTTATTTCATACATTTTAAAACATTATTCTGAAAAGTGGTCCATAGGCTTCACCACACTGTCAATGGAATCTAGGATTTTAAAAGCAAATAGGTAAGCAATGGAGGGCCCAGAAAGTCTTGCCAATGTCACATAACTAGCTATTAACAGAAATGTCAGTAGAAACAAGATCCCTCAGTCATACTTCAGGCTCCTTTCACTATACTGTGTAGCTTTACTGACTCTAGTGAGGGAAAAAAAGTAGAGGATCCCCAAAAGAAAAAGCATGTACTATAAGCATGTTCCAGGCATTGTTTTAGGCACTGGACTTTCAAATCCATCACCCCTCCTCTCCTTACACTCACTCATCAGCAGCAGCACACATGGAACCACAAGTTTCTTCTTTCATGGTATCCAATGGCAAGTTTAGATGTTGATAAGTGTGCGATAGAATTTAAACATCTAAGAAACAGAAAATCAGTTCACTTACTTACCATCAAAGAGGATTAACTTCAACTGACCCAAATAGTATTTAAACATTACTTAGGATGAAGATTCTATATCTTTTCTGCAAAATACATTTAAAAGTCTTTCCCACTGGTCACAGAAAGGTAAGAAGGACAAAATATGAGTGAAAATATAAGACTCAAATCACTTTGATGCAGGACAGAGCAAATTCCGCTGGGTGGGAGGAACTCAAGCCCCAAGAGAGAGTTCTCAGCTGAGCTCATGAAAGAATTCAAATGCAACCCAGAGTTAGAGTCAAAAGGAAAGTTTATTAGGGAAGAGGTAATGCTCCATAGAAAAAGCATGGTCTCCTCACAGAGACAGTGAGAGAGCCTAAGAGAGACTCAGAGGAACACGGGTAGAGACAGAGAGAGTGACAGAGTAAAAAACAGCGAGAGAGCCTAATGGAAAGACACCGAGAGGGAGCTCGAGTGTTCTGGGGAATTCGGTTTAAATATCACTCTTAGTTTCTAAGAATCACAGTTTAAAGACTTTGTTTGCCCATTTTCCTTTGATGGTATGGAATGTAGTATTGAAAGGATAAGAGTATATAGTGAGAAAAAGTAAAAATATGTAGCATAAAAGGCCTGATGACAGTTCCCAGTCTTCTATCCATAGGTTCCCCATGGTTTTAGCCATAGGTAAGAAATAATTTTCTTTTGTGCAGGGCATCACATAAGGATGCTGATTTCCTGTTTTCCCTTCATGGTGTGGGGAAATGGTTTGTTAGAGATCCCATCAGAAATTTTCCTTTGTTCTTCAGGTTTCCTCATGCTCTGGCTATAGGGCTGATCGTCATATTGCAGTCCCTGAATATAGCTCGATTTAACATTTTAGTTCTCTTCCCTTCTCCCTACATTAACTTCACACCCATCAGGATGGCAACTATCAAAAATTTAAAAACAATCTTAAAATCAATAAATAAACAAGTATTGGCAAGGATGTAGAACCCTCGTGCGCTGTTGGTGGGAATGCAAAATGATGCAGCCACTACGGAAAGCAGTGTAACAGTTCTTCAAAAAAGTAAAAATAGAATTACACATATAGGTAGCTACCAAAAAAATAATTACCCTTCTGAGTAAGCACCGAAAGAATTGAAAGCAGGAACTCAAAAAGATATTTGTATAATGCTGTTCACAGCTGCATTGTTCACAATAGCCAAAAGGTGGAAGGAACCCAAGTGCCCGCCCATTGATGGATGAACAGATTAACAAATTGTAGTACACACACACAATGGGATAAAATTCAGCCTTAAAAATATACTCTGACACATGCTACATAACATGATGAACCTCTTGGACATTATGCTAAGTGAAATAAGCTATTCACACATACACACACACACAAATACAAATACTGTATGATTCCACTTACATGAGGTACCTAGAGTCAATTTATAGAGACGGAAAGTAGAATGGCGGTTGCCAGGGGCTGGGGAAAGGGGGAAATAGGGATTTATATCATGGGAATAGAGTTTCGATTTGTAAGGTGAAAGGGTTCTAGAGATTGGTTGTACAAATGTGAATGTACTTAACATTACTAAAATCTACACTTAAAAAAAGTATAGATGGTAAATTTTATGTTATAGGTATTTTACCACAAGTAAACATTGTTTAAATCTTTAAAAATAAATACATCAAAGGCTTGAATGGAATGGAGAAGAGGGAAATCAATCATTGATAAAAAAAAAAAAAAAGAGAGAGAGAGAGAAATGAATGCATAAATGTAGCATGTAAATATCAAACTATCACTAGTCATGATTATCATACTATCCTGCCCTCCCCCATAAGTCTGTGAATAACTCAGAATACAACTACTCTTATCTTGAATGATTTAAAAGCTATGCGGGTTAGGATAATCTGTACTTAGTCTCCATCACCTTTACTCTAATCCATACAAATGAGATGGGTTTTGGCTCTGTCTGAAAAATAAAATCCAAGATTTGCAAAAAGACTTTTCCTCTGATTCTCCACTGCTACTTCTCTATAAGGCCTGTCATCTATCTATAAGGCCATTAAATGGTTAAAAATGACCCCCCCCCAACAAAAAAAAAAGAAAAAAAATGACAGGAATCTGCAAACATTGACTTCATTGCTCAGAGTCTTTACAGCTGTGGCTTGGAATTACCAAAGTGTGGTCATGTGCTACCATATAATTGTTGGCTTCTCAAAGATTCCCCCCAAAATTGTCTATCTAGGTCAAGGCCCATAGACTCTAGTATGCTGAGAAAGATGGAAGATAATCTCTGAAAGTCAAATCTACCCCATAGAAAGTTTCTCTAACTCTCTTATCTGACTATCTTTCCAGAGACTGAAGTCATGGCTTTGAGTATGGATTGAAGCTAAGCTGGAAGAATACATATATAAACACACACAGTGAAATATGTAACAGAACACTGTTGCATACTTGATCCAAAAGAAAGCTATTCATTAGAACCTTCAATCTCCACAAAGAGTACTTCTAATTGAACACTGCTCTTGCTCCATTCAACTTAGCCCCCATAAACTTTATATGCCATCTATAAAGTAGCATTTAGGTCCCTCTGTGTTCATCAATTGCATATTTGCATCAAAAGGTAGATATGGCTATATTAATCATTGGTAATTTATGGGCCTAGCAAATACCAAATGAGGAAAGGGAAAATAACAAACTCAAAAAAAGCTAGTGTTGCCAAGGTCACAGTATGAAGGCTCAATCTTATTTCACACACACAAATCAGATCAATTCAAGATGGAAATGCATAATACATTAGACAAACAGTTTCAAACCTTGATAAAAGCAGACCTTGGAATGTGCATGAACAGCAATTTACATTTAGTAATGCTTCATATTTGAACATTAAATATGTTGAGGAGAGAGGCAAGTAAAAATATCCAATTGCTTTCTTAAAATATGGATAACAGTACAGTAAAAGTTGAAGGCAATAATAAAACTCTGAGAGTTATCTGCCCCTATAAAAATATCTTTTATCCTATACCATGCCCCTGCTTTCCTCCACTTTCCAAGTTCCATGGGAGGGATTTTTATTCTTTTAGAAGCTTTTCATCCTAACTCATATACAATGTTCATTCCAGCTTGAATCTGGCAATGATGTACCCTCCTGTCATTTTTTTCTGCTAGTGAAAATAAGGAACACCAGGCTGCCAATCTAGCAATACTGTACCATACAATATGAGAGTCACAAATTTGGAAGGAACTTCAAGTAGACATAAAAACTACTTTGCATTATGCATCAAGATTCATAAACATGTTGCACGTCACTCTGGCCTAGAAATCTCTATTCTGGGAATTTATCCTAAGGAAACAGTTCCAAAAGACAGAAAAAGCTATATGCATGAATATGATCACTGTGGAGTACTTTCATTCAATAAACTTTTATTAAGTGCCTATTATGTGCCAGGCACTATGCTGGCATAAAGTCCCTGCCTCAAGACATTCACGATCAGCTGGGAATTCAGACAAGTATACACAGAACTACAACATGTTGGGATAAATGCTAACGGTCCTGTTCAGAAGCACTAGAAACACTCAATGTGCTGGAAGTGAAGGGCACAAAGAGTCAAGACTTTACAAAATTTTAGGTAATGCTTTCAAAATTTCTTCATACTGTTCTTTTAAAAGACACAAATGTTAAAATATCTTTAAAATCCTTTATTATTCTGAAAAATCACTTCTCAATACACTTTTTAAAAAAAAAAAAATAACAAGCAAGCATAATCGCCCTTAACAGCTCTCAGAAGTCCCCCATCTTTCCCTCTACTATGTGTGGAAGTTGGAGCACAGCCATCAATCACAAAGTCCTCACTGGGCACATTCCGCTAATCTATTCCTGGTCCTAGTTTTCTACTCGACACCGGGATGTCCCTGATCGAAACTGCTGAAGAACTCTGAGTTCATTTTGCTTAAAACACAAAACAAAACAAAAAAAAATTATCACTTCTTTAAGAACTTTCTCTTTCAAATGGCCCCGACTCTTCCAAAAACTCTTGCTTTAAGATTTCGGAAGGCCATTGGTTACGTACAGTATTTATAATGTGTTATAATTTTTTAGTGTATTTAGAAATAAAAAAAAAAATTCCAGTGTTTGGAAACTTTTGAAGAAGTACAGATTGGACATACCTAATATAATACCATACCTGTATTTATATATGGATTAGAAGAAGTTCTATTCCTGTAACATGTACAGAATCCAATTCAAGTCAAGACAGCTACATATTAGGGTGTGGAAGCTATGGGAATCTCTTTCTCAATGTGTTCTGTCTTGTGTCATGCTCAAGGCTTTGGCCATACTCCAGAACGGGCAAGGACTTTAGAAAGATTACTAGGGAAGGCCACACCTACTATTTTTCTTTAAAGATACCAAAGAATCAGACTAAAACTGAAACTTTCAATGGTAAGAAGGTAAAACTAATATTTATTGAATGTCTATATTTTCTAGGCATTGTCCAAGGTTCCGGGTTGGCAAAGTCTTCCTGTAAAAGGCCACATGGTACACATTTTTGGTTTTGCAAGCCAGAGTCTCATGCAACAACCATTGGATTCTGCTACAGTAGCACAAGCAGCCATAGAAGATTCCTAAGTGAACCGGTGTGTCTGTGTTCTAATAAAGCTTTATGTACAAAAAGAGGTGGTAGGACAGATTTGGCCTATAGGCTGTAGTTTGTCTACCTCAACCTAGTGCTTTACAATTTACCTTACTTAAGACACAAAATAGGTTTGCAGGTAACTTTTCCTACTTCAAGCTGGGAAACCAGTATCAGAAGCAGGTGACCTGCCAAAGACACATGTCTAGTTGTTTCAGAGTCAGGATTACAACCTAGGTCTGCCTGACTCCAAAGTCTTAACTCTTTTTACTATATGAATTGAATACAGATGAAAAAGAGAAATCAGCATGGGAGAAAAAAAATGACAGGTTTAAATCCTTCTTTTTACTCAACATTAACCAAACTATGCCCATCTATGAGAAAATAATGGAAGATAGCAAAAATGCTGATAAGCAAGGTTACAGGTGAAACATTACAGGTGAAACATTCCTCCCAAAAGAAGCTTCTGAAATGTTCAGTCCTGACTGAACTCCTTCATACCATAAAGGAAAAGGAACCAAATTCTTCATCATAATGTGTCAGGTTATGGCAAAGCTATAATGTGGTCACTCTCCTAGAATTCCAACACTCTCTGAGAGGATTTTGTAAAACAACCCTGCTGACATTCACATATTCAGTAATTCATTCATTCCATGCCAAGAGAGCATACTATATAAGTGCTGTAAAACCACGTGACTCCTTCAGGGACATCAACAGAGTTGGAGGCAACACACAGTTAATCACCTGCTAACATGAATTGCCACTTGAGTATGAAAAGAAATGACAGGGGTAATATGTATAGTTCAGTGCCTAAAACTCAAGGGAGAACAAGCAATAAATATTGCTTCTCCTAGCTGAACCTTGTTCAAGGTTCTCATTCCTTTTATTCCCCTCAAGAGATTAAAGATCATATTTTCCCCATGGTTACCCTAATTTGGAACCTGAAGACCAGGTTCCAAGTCTATCCATGTTCTAAGTTGCTTACTAGTTTGAAACTTTGGTACCTAAATGTTCGCTTCCTCCTCTTACAATAACACCAACTAGATGTTTCTAAAACTCTCTTCCAAGTTAAGCTTTTTCATGAATCAGTTTTTAAACCTATGATTCTATTTGCTCAAAATAATAATAATAATAATAATAATAATAATAATAATAATAATAATAATAATATTACCCTGGATGAAACTTAGATGTTCACATGTTTTAATCCATTACACAGGATTCTTTAAATCTTTAGTGTGAAAAATATTTTCAATTATTAAAACTATCTCCCTTAAAAAGCAAAAAGTATCACTTAGAGAGTTGCACAATTATTTCTGAAAATTAAATGATGATTTTCCCCAAAGGACACAGGGGAAAGGAAGATGTGGAGCAGATGGATTCATTGTTCCCCTATGGAGAAAAAAACATTTCTACACCTTGCAAAAATATATTAATTGGCCTGCCATCTGGCAAACCTGCTCACATACATAAGGGATGAAGTTTAGATCTTGAGGTTTAACATTTAAGCCTGTGGGGAGATGGTAATTAGAATCTTTCTGAGTTAGCATTAGTATTTTTAAAGGGAACATTTCAAGAGAGATCTAAATACAGGTGGAGAAAAATAGAACCTAAAATGTGAGACCATCCAAGGTGACATCACTGGTGTCAACGGCCTCACCCTTGCTGCTAACCAGGAGCTGGCTGTGGACACTCCTACATCAGCTGAAGCTGTGTATTATTAGCTCCGCGGCTCTCAGACACAATTTTGAATGCTTCCCCACAACAGGTAACCTGCCACTCCATATCTTCTAGTACATTATAGATATATACTTTTTAAATTTCTGGAAATCTTACCATGGTAAAGCTGGGTATTTAAGAATCTCTTTAAAGGAAAAAAGCAGTTCATAAAACAGGAGGTCAATAAAATATGAGTTTTGTGGTATGTATGTACCCATGTGTGCACACATGTACCCATTTTAAAAGTTATATACATTCCACTGCAATTAAATATAATAAAAATAGTGGAAAGACATAAGTTATTTTACAAAGCAAATAAGGTATCTTGAATTCACCTTTTGTAAAAGGCATGTTTTGTTCTGTCTTCACCTGCATTGAAAAGCTCAAACATTCCCTCTGGATCTCTATATTAATTTTCCAATAACCATAATCTATGTCTCTAACTAAATACTTCCAAATCTTCTACCTTATGGCCCTGTTTCCTTCACCACTAAACTCCAAATTATTGTTAACTGTTTCTCTTGATAGTTGAATTTGTTTATCTGGTTTCTTACAATTTCTTCACCTATGAAATATCAAAGGGGTTATTATATATTAATGATCAACCACACAATTTAGGTAGTTTCTGCTTTTCTCTCAACTATCTCATTCTGATGCATTTCCCTGGTATCTTTGACATTATTGACCATGTAATCATACTATATATTAATCATCTTCCTCAACAAAATGATTTTTAGAAAAGATGATACAATATAATACGGTATCCTAGAACAGAAAAAGGACATTAGGAAAAACTAATCAAACTTTTAAAAAATATGGAGCTAATTTTTTAAAAATGGGAGTCAGTGAAGAACAAAACAAATCATCTTATTCTAATCTAATATCAGCATTATCAAACAAATAGAAAGACACCTAAAACTTTTAGAGGTGATAGAAATATTCTGTAACAATTGTTGTGGTAGTTATATGACTATATTTGCCAAAATTCATAGAACTGCTTACCTAAGAAGGATATTTTACTGTATGTAAACTATACCTCAACAAACCATATTTAGAAAAGAAAACAAAACAAAATAAACTTCGCTGCCTGGACTTTCTTTTTCTAGAGTGAGCAAATTGAAAAAAAGTGGTGAACCCTCATCGGTAGAAAAGGAAAGTAGTCTTGGGCCTAGATTAGGGGCCATGAAAAACACCTACTTTAATATTTTTAAAAGCACTGAAGGGAAGATGTCTTTCACTCCATCCTCAACCGGCAGCTATTCTTCAAAAGCAACTCACATATGTAACACTGAGAGCTCACAGATGGCCGGTGAAGGGTTTTTGTGGGGTAGAGAATTCTGGACACAATATGTGTGCCTTTTGCATATTGTAGATTATTTATACTTTATTCTCACACAATTGTTGTATATATAATGAAGCAGTTATTTCTAAGTCCCCTACAAATGATTTTCCCAAAGGAAAAGATGTTATTTAAGTGAGAGTCATCATTCACCTCTTTAAAACTTAGTTAAACTAGCATAATTCAAGAAGAACTATTATATTTTTTAAAGAAAAAAGAAGAAGCCTGTAAATAATCCATTTCTAAAATCTCCCAGCAGATCTTTTCAGGCATTCACATTGTACTGCTATATAAGACTCAAGTATGTTTGTCCCTGCTATAAAATGACCCATATGTGCAATTATTACAAGATCAGCAAGGATTCTGAGATGTGTGCATAACATGTACACTCATGTGAATGCACAGATTTTATAATATACACAGGGATATCTCCGAAAAATAAGCTTGAGTAAGATAGCGGCTAATTCACAGCTACACTGTTAAATAAAATCTCCATTTTAAAAGCACAAGCCCACTCAGATACCATTATAAACAGCAATACTTAATGATGAGAAAATTACAGGAGAATACGTATGCAATTTCCATTAGTGGGAAAGAGAATCAGCAGGTGGCAATTTTAAAACAAAGTAAGATCTGCTTCTATTTTTTACTTTCTTCCCTCAGACAGCAGAGGCATTTCTATAGCAAAGATCAAAATGATCAAGGCTCCATATTCCACAAATATCTCTGAATTGCCACGAGGCTGCTATAATATAAAAATTAAGATACTAAAATCTTACTTTGCAAATATTATTTCCAATAGTTAGAATATTGCTGGAGTTATATTTCCTTTGGAGACAAGACACTAACATTTTTATCTGGATTTACCACTTACTATTGGTGAGGTTTCGAGACAATTTCTCTATGCTCCCATTTTTTCATTTACTTAAGATATTTTGGCTAGGATTAAATAAAAACACATACCAAACCGCCTCAACCTCCCTCTACCTCCTCCTTTGTTGATGTTGGTAGATCTATTGGTTATGACACATTACTATCATTTTCTGTCTACATTGCTTTCTAACCCACTAGATTAAGCTACTTAAGAAAAGTTTCATGCCATACATACCTTTCTTTCCCAGAGAATAATCATAGCCCTGGTCACATAAAAGTACCTGATAAATATTTGGTACATAAATTAATAAATGAGGCGATGTGATAAATACCCAGACCATGTCCACAGAAAACAGACATTGTCAAACTAGGCTATTAGGCTACCAGGCTTCGGAAGGTGATTCAGGCTCACTCATTCACAAGCCATGAAGTAGGAAAAGGGTCACAGGGATGTGCAACTCGTAAACAACACCCTCTAAGTATTTTTACATATAATCAATGTCCCATATACCAGAGGTTATTCCCCCAGCTCTTGGCTTCTGGTTTCTCTCTCTTTTGACCCAGTTTATAATCATTTGACTCCTCTTTAGTGCTTCTAAGGCAGCCAAAGAAAAGGAATCAAAAGAGGAGCTACTGGCCTTCAGAAGTGGGGGCTACCCCCATCCAATCCAATCCATCTTAAAACATCTTAAGAAATTCTATGATGAGAAGACAAAACAAAGCCAAGCAAAACAAAACCAAAATCATGTCGTCAATAGGCCTTAACATAGTTTAAGATATATACACACCTGGAACTTCCCAACAAAATCCATAAATGTTGGGCCATGAATTCCCTCCAAACATGTTAGTTTCTTATTAAATAGATTTGAAATCAAACCTGTTAAGTGGCTGAAGAAACAGCTACAAGCGACTGCTTGCAGGACACACCTAAAAGAATGGAAGGTTTGAAAGGCGAAGGTTTGTTTCCTCGGCTCCAGGCTGGGCATGTCACTTACATGGGAACTAGAAAACTGGCTTAAAATGAGAACTATAATCTTTCCTGAACAATAGGTCATGACGAGCTTCCTTAATGCCAAAATAAGTGTTTAGAAGTGACTTCTGCTAAGTGAAAGAAAGAGTAAAGGGCATATATATTTACTCTGGCTTGAATACAACATTTCTGAATATGTCTTTCAGTGCCAAGAGTCAGAACCCCTTTCTTCACAGATTTTAAACCTGGGACCCGTTCCATGGAGCGTTTGTATTTCCTAGGAATGGCATCCAAAAGTTCCATCATATTAATATCTAACCAGCTCAGTTATTGGTACCTTTTGACCCCGAAATCCCCCTAGGTCTGATGTGAGATAGTAAACTAATTTTAAAATAAAACCACAATTTCTCTTGTTTAAAGTACTTCTTTTAAGAAGCCATGAAATGATAAATAATCAATCACAATTTCCAAAAAAAAAAAAAAAATAAGTCTACCTATCACAAGGGCATCTTGGCAATGGTCATGCTGGTAACTGACATCAAAACTACTAAGTTCTAAGGAGTGTACTGAAGAAAGCAGAGCTCTGATCTTGTGCCTGGTTTCCTGTGTTAAGAAGAACTTATAAAAATCACTATTGACTTTTCACACAAAAATCCTAGATTTTTTTCCCATTTATTTATTTGTTTATTAAGATTTTGGGGGTGACTTGTATTGATAAAATCAAATAAGTTTCAAGGATACAATTCAATACTTCATATGTATATTGCATTGTGTGTTCACCACCCCAAATTAAATCTCCTTCCATCACCAAATATTGACTCCATTTACCCTTATCTACCTCCCTAGATTTCCAAGGCTAACTGATCTGAAATTGACAAAAGTATTGAGAAAGAATGCCACATACAAATTTTAGAAGTCACACAATAAAAATGTGGCAATTTTTATTCCTTAATAACTCTGCAGTCCAAACATCTAACCCCAGACATCAAATCCTAAAACATATAGGAAATCATAATTCGTAAGCATAGCAGCTCATTTTGCAGAATGCGCAACAAGAACTGTGACCTAAAACACCTAAAACTATCTTATACTTTACCTGTCCCCTCCACTGGCCACTATGGTCATTTGAGATTAAAGATAAAAACTTCCTTTGCTTAGAGATCTATTGTTTGTGGAAAATGCAAATTAATAATCCTCCACGGAAACTCCCCAGGCCAGTGAGTGTGCCTATCAGCTCTGTTGCCTCCCGTCTGCCCTTTACAGTGGTTGGGCAAGCACAGGTTAATTTTACAATAACCATCTTTTTGAATTAGCAAGTAATTTGTGGTTATCGAGATGAGTACTAGAATGGGGAATATCAAGTGGATAAAATTAATCCTCTTGTGGAAAAAAAATCTACCCAGCAAGGTGTCCATGTATCCAATGTCTGGTGGCTAACCTACGTCACCTACCTGGAAAAGTCTTTGATTGTGTATCAAAAGTTTTGAGATAAGCCAAGTGAAAGTAATATTTTTGCAGGAATTATATCGAAGTTCCAAGATCAACAAGCCATTCCAAATCAGACCTAAGAAATAACATTACATAATAGTCATTTAATGGCTATTGTTTTACAATAACAAAGGTCTCATTTACCGAATTTCCTAGAGTGCTTTATTCAGCGGGCAATTTTTCCCATGACAAACATACTTTTCCTTTAACTCCTCCAAACATCTATAAAACAGTTAATAATTATAATTTCTAATGTAAATATAACCATCATAGCATTTAAAAAAATATGAATGTTAAAGGGACATAGGTGATTCGTATGTTTGCTACAGGCTCAGTGATTTTCTTTAGATTTAGTAGCTAAGAAATTTGGCAGTGGCCAGATTATTCTAATAGAGACTCATAAGAGAGAAATGCAGTAAAATCAAAGTTAGGGTCCTGAGACATCAAAATGCACTGTAATGTTTAAAATTAGACAGAATGAAGCACAGCAAATACTCATTAGGCAAAATGAGCCTGGTGACTCCATCAATTTTCTTCCCTGATTTTATGACCCTAGGAGACCTTAGCAAGTTTCACTAGGGCCTCAATCCCTCTACACAGGTGATTCATTCCGAACCTAATACATTACCCTCCAAACGATACCTTTAATTTGAACTTCATGTCAGGTTAGAAAGTTTCCAGGGATGCGCAGCTGACCCTTACCTGTGAAGAGCTAAAAGCTTATTTGAGAACTTCGGAATACGAGTGGTAGCTGGCTTACCACAGGTCAAGAGCTGGACTTCTAGACTTTGCCCTTACTTTCGCCTGCAATTAGTTTCCTAAGAGACCCCAAACTCTAACAAAATCCAAGTCATTGATAAATGTAAAACCACAAAATATGCAGAATGTGGAAAGTCCCAGGGTTCTATAATGAAGCAAGCAAGAAGAAAGTTAAGGTAAGAGAGAACAATAATGACTGTCCATTCTTCTTACCAATCTATTTTACCTTCAAATGCAGATCAAAGCCTAAATTCTCTGCTTGGGCCTTTTGTCTTTAAAATGAAACAATGTGATGCTTCGGTTTGATATTGGCATAATTACCTTCTCTAATAAGCATGTTCAATTGCCATCTATGTAGCTAAAACTCCCATAGGTCCTCTCGTTCTGTGAATCGGGTTTAAGGTCAACATTTTCAGAATTTACAACCAAGTTCACACAGGAACTTTCCTAATTACTGAGACAGAGAAAAATAAAATAAAATACCAGAACTACAAGTATTAACTATCATGTGAACTTTTACTTAGAGATCTCCCTAGTTAACCAATGTGCCACTTATCACAAAAACCAAATTTGCTATTATACAGCCAAGACTTCTACTGATAGAGATTGACTTTGCTTTTAATAAATGGTTTTATTCACACCCTGTGCCTACTTTCATCCAGGTAGCCCCAGGACCATTTGAATATCTTGTCTCTACCACTTAACTTTCAAAGGCATTACTCAGTTACCATGATGTCACTCCCAAATGACTAGGTTAAGTGTAGTAAAGACAGCTCAGATTAAAATAGCTTGCTGGAAGCTCACCCACACTAGAGATGGGTGTGTACAGGGGGAGGTTCGGGGTCAGGGCCTCCAGTCTTACTCTCCCTGAGAAACCGACTTATTTCCATTTCAACCAGTACAAGGAGGAATCTCCTGAATTATTCAGAATGAGCCCTATTTCAAGCTTTTCCCTTTGCGGGCCATCTCCACATAGGAACTCAAATGATTTCTCAATTCCAGCATTAATCAGTTTTAGCCCAGGAGGCAGATGGTCTCTATCTTAAGGCTTAAGTTTCCCCTGTTTTAAAGACATTACTTAAGCTTCTGATAATAGGATAGATGTGAAAAGAGAAGCAAGCAAAGCCATAAAAGCATACAATGTTCTAGCCATCACTGTGAACTCATTGACACGCACACACCCCTTTAGAGCAATGACTAGCCTGTGCCTGCCCGTGGAGCATATGCCTCATATTTTTACCACACTTCTTTCGAAATCTACTTTCTGCACTCCTCTCTCTCTCCCATTCTTTTCTCCTCTCTCCCTTTCTGCCTCCCTCTTCCCCCACAAAAGACCTAATATAGTTGAGTGGCAAAACAAACAACTTGTAATCTTCCTTTTGTAAGCTTTACAATACAGACTAAAAGCAACATTTTCAAAACCTACGTATTCATGCTCATGTCTTCTGCATCTGGGAAACTTTAAGAGTGTACATGGTGCACATGGGTCTGCAGGTACACAGTACCCTGGTGTGGGATGGGCAGGCTCTCCACCAAAAGCACTCAGCTTGGGGCTGGAAGCTCCTGACCTGGGGTCCCAGCTCTTCTGTACGAGTATCCCTGACTAGGCTGGGGAGAGGGATTCATGCGTGAGTACCTCACGGAATAGTACCAGTGTGAGAACTGACTAGGAGAGGATTGCAGGGTGAGCCCTGCAGTGATAGGCAGGCCTGTCCAGAGAGTATAATCTAGGGCATAAAAAAAGGAAAAGCATGAAAGGAAGCAGTTAGGAAACATGCCTGGGCAAAGCAAGGGGTGGGAAGAAATGGGCACAGAGACACAGGGAGTGGCAGAGCCTACAGGTCAGGCGTGGAAGGATGAAAGGAGGAGCCACAAGGACTACAGGTTTCAGCCACCTGTGGAAGAGGCTCGAGGGAAAGGCAGGAAGATGCGACTCAGGCTCAGGAGGAGACCAAGTGGCGGTAGGTGGGAGCTAGAGACGCTTAGAGCCAGGGCGTCAAAGAAAGAGAAACTTTTACTGTAAACACGTTAGAAAGGAGATATTCATAAGGCTGTGAAAGAACTTGAGCTTCCAGAGAGGAGGTGAAAAGGAAACTGTCATTGCCTATTTGGGTGATGAAGCAAAGTGAGCAACAGTTGAGTAAGGGGATATGATTCAGGGAAGAGGGATGACCGGCCAGCTGTGAACATGCAGAGGCTATAGGGCACAATGATGTGTCATTACTGTATTTAGCTACCCACAGAGAGTGGTTACCACTCATGGTCTCCAATTCTCACTTCACTACTGTTTTCTGGCTTGACACACAGCCCCACCCCTAATCACTGTGCTGTTGCTGTTCATGCTGAAGTCATCATGACTTCTCAGCTGTCAGATACAATGCACATGTTCCTTTCCTCTCTCTGTGGGGTGGCACTGTTGACCATTCTTCTTTTCAGATCTCTGTGAGAACACTCTACTAGCTTCCTTCCTTCTCACAGGACTCTTCCAAGTCACCTTTTATGTACCTATCTGCATCTCTGCCCAACTCTAGTTCTCCCACAAATTAATCTAAAATATTTCTCAGATAGTCCTACTGATGACTCCCAAGGCAGTCATTTCTGGTCCAGCTTCCCTGAGTGCCCTGGACTTATGTATGCAGCTGCCCAACTGAGGCTCTTTCTTTCCTGCTTCAGAAATTTTAGAATCCGCAGATGTCTGCCCCCAAACTCTTCCCACAGATGGCTCTTTCTCATCCTTTAGGTCTCCCCTTAAATATCACCTCCTCAAAAGATGTTCCCTGACCACATTATCTGAAGTAGCCCCCCCACGCTGTTACTTCTCAGCTCTCTCGCTTGTTGTAGCTTTCAGAACACCGATCACCATTTGACAATTGATTTATTTAGATGCTTGTTTATGTGTGAGGCCCAAGCACTCTGTCTAGGTTACCCCTTGCCCAGCACCAGACCTTGGCACTGCAACGTTCCATGGTAATTAGCATGCAACACATGCTCACTAAATGTAGACTGACTGACTTCTAGGGATAGGGGTGAGAACAGGTTCATGTGCCTTCTTTCCCCTACTCTTAAATGTATGGGTGGTTCATCCATCCCCCTGGTTCCTTAAGTCGAAAACCCCAGGGCCATTGTGAAATCTTTCTTCATCCATAGGAGCCCTTGGCTCATTAACTTCTATCAATTTCATATCCTTAGTATCTCTCAAAGGCATAACTCACTACATTCTTTGTTCAGGTCTGCAAAACCCTTTCGATAGGGTTTTGCTGTAACTTTCTAACTGGCTTCTAGGTCTCAACCTCCTCACCTAGACCTAAACTCCCAGGGCTGCTAAACATCTCCCACCTCCCACCCCCCACCCCCCAGATAAAGGCCAAGGTCCCACAAATACCACACACCTCAGATCCTCTCCTCAGCCTCATCATCCACTACTCATCTTCTTGTTGTGATGACAGTAACAATATTAATAGTTAGGATTTGAGAGCTTTTATGTTCTAATCATCGCATTACACATTTTACACATATGATCACATTTAAATCTTTACAACAATCCTATAAGTAATTTACTTTCACTATTTTATAGATGGAGCAACTGAGGTCCAAAGAAGTTAACCTACCCAATATCATTCAAAGCCAGGCGCATTGGCTTCAGATCAACCCTCCTAATCACTGTGCTATATTATACCACCTCTTGAAACTTATGCTTCAGCAAGACTGAGTTGCTTCTGGTTCTTTATGCCCCAGCAAGACTGAGCTATGTATAGTCCCTTGAACTCTGTGTTGCAAGACCACCATGCCCTGTACACACTATTTCTTTTGCCTCTTGAGAAAGTCTTGTCCTTCTGTCTGATAAATACCAATCTATCCTTTAAAACCTCCCTGAGGTATTGCCTTCTCAATGTGGTGCATCTTCTGACTCCTTGAGACCAAAGTCTGTCTTACTTACTGACCACTCCCATGGTTTATATGTACCTTGTACATACTTCTCTATACCTAAGTTTGCAGTGATTCATTTACATAGGCAAGCCTATTTCTTTCGGCTTTGGGTCACAGTGCCCAGGCACATACAGATGCTCAATAAATGTGGATTTAACTGGGCTTTCCATAAAAGGGGTGATTTCACTAATACCCAACATGTCAGGGCAGGAGAGAAGTGTATTTTCCATACTTTTTTAGAGACATATGTTCATGAGCAAAACAAAAAGAAAAACTCACCAAACGCTACAGATGTTTTTGAAGGGAAGATGCAGTGTACATAAATATTCAATATATTCTGACAACTATAGCAGTTAGTTGAAGATCCCTGAATATACCTGCTGTTCATAGCAACTACTGAGTACTGCAAATTCGGCAAGAAAACAAAACAAAAAAACTTTTATCCCATGGGTTTTCAGAAAAATACATTTGAAAACTTGGTCAAAATTATTTACTGAGATATTTATTTACTCTCATTGGCATGGATAAGAGTTTTATTGATTTAAGTCATTGAGGTTTGGAGATTATCACTTCGACCCAATAAAAACATGATAGATTTATGACTATTAGGATTAAAAATCAAGCATCTTCTAGATTTCTCTACACTGCACGTCAGCAAAACCAACGGCGAACAGTAAAACTAAAGGTGAACCTCGAAACTGAGCAGCAACATTAGAAAGCAATGTAGCCTTTTCTTTACAGTGTGACATAAGTAGAAGCTTAAAGCCTTCCCCACAAAAGTTGTTAATCCAAAGGGAAAAGATGTTATAAACCTAAGCGGTAACAGAAAGCAGGCAAACTCACTGCCATTCTAAGATGTGAGGGGTTCTTCCAAGGAATGGAATATCCCCAGACCTATGAAATTTACAGTCCCTAAAACATGCAGTCATTACTTTAGTTTAAAACAACAAATTTTGGTTGAAATAATCTGTCCAGTCAGCCTAGATTTCTGTCCCTCAAAGAAGCAAGTAAATGGTTGCATAGAGACTGCCTTGAGGAATAAGAGAGGGGGTAAAGTGCAAAGCCAGCCACAAACGAACAAGCAAGCAAACAAACAAACACACAAACCTGTTTCTAATGGAATATGTGAGCCTTACAGAAAAACAGCAGACAAAATCAGTATGCATCCAGACAACCCAAAGTCTGCCACACTCAAGACAGAAAAGAATGATATCATTTTGGGGGACATAGGACAAGGAACCCAAGCTTTGAGTTCATCAGTACTGCGTAAGGGTCTAAGCCTGGGAGTAAGTTTGTAGGCATCTTTCCCCAAGAACCCAGGGTGTTATAGGCTCAAAGGTAGGACTTTGAGTTGGAAGAGAAACCTTTAAAGTTTTCCTGTCATAGGACAAGACAACAAACCATGACCAGCTGAACTGCCAAGGTGAATGAGATGTAGCAAACCAAAAGGTTTCCATGATTACATTCCTACCATAATATAGATTTAAAGGAAGAGTCTTAAACTATTCGACTTCTCTTTCTTTTGTCTAAGTGGTGCACACACATCCTATTCCCAGGAGCTCTAAGATGCTCATTCATAGGCTCAAAGCCAGCTTTTACTTGGATAGATGCAAAAAGCTGATAGTAAAGAAAAAGTAAAGATGAAGTCCTCTGGATTACAATGTTAGTCAGAACAAGTAGCTGGGATAAAAATATGCAAAATGATTAAAAGTCAGTGAGCGTTCAGAAAAGAAGCTAGTCTTGGACAGGAGAGAGATTCCAAGGGATAAAGCACACCCCAATGAGGACGAAGGCAAAGCATCCTCCCCTGGACACTGGGCATGCCCTCAGTGAGACTAGTGAAAGGAGGGGACAGCTTAGTAATGGAGAGATCTTTTTGAAAGGACAGCTTTAGGGAACATTATCAGCTAAGTAAGGAACAGGGTAAATGTGAGTCTTGGAGAAAGAGACAAGATTTAGAGAAGTTAAGGGAGGTCACAGAAGGAGAAGAGTCACACTGTAAGCATATGCTACATGTCCTTAAGAAAGGTCACCCATCCAGAATTGATCACTGTATATTAAGAGAATACAGCAGCTTCATACACTGCCCTGGAGAGGATGACACCTGCCGTTCATCTTCCCAAATCTACATAATAAATAGGAAGCAGTGCTGGCCCTTTGAGACCAACAATAAGTAGAAGAACGTACAGATGACTTTCAGGACACATGTTTCCAAACTCTGTGAATCTTGGAAATTCCCAAGGTAACTCACAGGTTGTCCCCCCATTTTGTTGGGAAGAACCCAGGTTACTTTAGAACTTAGGCTCTCTGCCAGCGTGAGTGTCTAAATTGGAATGTTTGAGCTGGAGATACTGCCCTAAAACCAGCGTCAGAGAAGCCTAAGAATTCTTCATGCATTTGACTCAATAATATCATCAGACAGGTGGTGGTGTTAGGGGGCGGGCGGTGCTCCAACTTGCTTTTCAGGTTCAGACACACAAGTGTGATGCCAGTGCTGACTTATTCCTACAAGAACTGGGTCCAGGTGAGAAGAGAGGCTGCATCACAGCCAGACTATACCACTTAGACATATTCAAGGCCTACTGACAAACTGAAAAGGTAAGAAGTTATAGGATTTACTGCCATGAAGAGTAGTGTGGCCTTGTTCATGTATAGCGTACCTCTTCAACTGACCCATTGTTTGGGGAGTTTGGAGCATGGATGACACAGCTTGAACAAAAATGACCAATCCCAAAAGAGTGTCTCTGAACATATATAGAATGAGAAAAGCATAGCCACCTTATTTAAAAGGCACAACTTTAGAACCTAACATGGTTTAGTGGTACCAACACTGTTACATTGCATTAAAGGTAAGTATGACTTAAAAAAAATCTATGAGATCTCTCTTTCTCTCCCTCTTCCTTCACCCCCCTTTCTCTCTCGCTCTCGCTCTCTCTCTTGCTCTCTTTCTCTCTCTCGTTCGTGTTTTCTGATATGTGTACATACACACATGTATAAATAGTGTAAGCATGCAAGTATTCCAGGATGTTTCTGAAATGTAAGAAATACCACGGGAAAATTCAAAAGAAAACTGACTAAGTTTTCCAAAGTATTACATATTTGCATTTATGCTACAAAAAGTTAGATATAACCAAAGAGAATGAACCGTGTGTGTGTGTGTGTGTGTGTGTGTGTTCTTTAAACACTGCAGCACAGAGATTATGAAGCGCCAAATCTGATAGCATGCATCCTGTTTATTTGACGGCCCTGTTGCTCTCATGCATGTTCATGTGTATGTATGTGCAAGGCAAGTTTTGAAAAAAAAACAAAGAATCTATACTTATACAATTCAGAGGGTGTGCCCCTCTAAAACCACAATAATGCCACCTTTCTGTGCTGGACACAAATGTGGAAGAGGAGGAAACCTCCTATAAAACCATGATCTCACAACCGAAGTGTCAGCAACTAACTAAACCGTCTTTCACTTGAGGCATGAGCTTCATCTTGATTTTAAAAGTCTATTCCCGGCCCCTCAAACCTATTCTGTCAAATATATGTTACCAAACAAAAAAGGGCAGGCCTGTATTAGAAATAAATGTCAGCGAACCAGTAAAAAAAAAAAACCAAAATGGCAAAATGGTTATGCAGACAATCCAAAACAGGCTAACTTGAGTTATCTTTGCATTGTACCTTTGCATCTTATAAAGGTCAAATATTTAATATTGAGGACAAAGAGAAGCAGAGGCCCTGATGTCTGGGTGAATGAAATGGATAAACATGATCAGATCAAAGAGACAGACTTAAGCAAAGTATCTCCTCCCCCTTCCCTTTTTCTCTCCCCACCACTCACAACTCAGCCTCTCATTAACCACATTTCGAAACGAGGAGAACCCGGAGAAGCACATTCATCCGGATTCCCCAGGAAATCCACAAGGAGAATACCTGAAACAATGCCCCCTATCAGGGAATAAACTTTTCAAACTGTCACTCAACAAACAAACCCCGTTTCTAAGGCAGCTCCAGCAGTCCGGCTGCCTCGGAAGCCAACGCATTCCCTCTGAAGGCAAAGGATCCCCACGTTTTTACCTTTGTGTTCGCCGTAGCCTGTTCCCACTCCTCAAATGAGGCAAAGTAAAGTTTGAGAGCACAGTCCAAAAATTGGGGTCAGACATATCCATTCCTTTCTCTTCAATTCACTGTGGGTTCAAGGCCATAAGACCAAAACGAGAGAAAAAAAAAAAAATCCCCAGTTATCTATTCGCTCCCTCCAGAGGAAACGTGCTGCAAACTGTGATCTCGAGAATAACTTGGAGCATGTCTGAGAAGTGCCGTCCCAGCTTTTCAGTAACGAATAGCCATTTCTCCAAGGTTCGGAAACTTATTTCCTCTTGGGTTTGCCCTCTCCTGGTCAGCCTCAGCCAGCTACAAACAGTAATTACAAGAGTTGGGCCGTGCGTTCTGCTCAAAATGCTGTCTGTGTGATTCAGTCCAAGGTACTTTGTCATCTGTTTGGCAGATACCATTTGCAGCTCCTGCGGGGGGTGGGGGGAAGACGACTATTTTAAGTCTTTGGTTCCGGGAGGCTGTTGATTATCAGTAAACCATTCAACATCCGAACATGCCCAGTGCTGAGTTTCCTTTTGGGATCTACATACGAGGAAAAGAATTTCAATCGAAAAAGCCCCTCTTCTGCTCCCCCTCCCCCAAAAAAGGAAACTTAAAAGCACTTTTACAAAATTGGCCTATTGGCGGACTTGAGCCGGACACCTTTGTGTAGCCTCCCCAGCCTGGAGCCGAAAGGGGTTGGGCGACAGGGACCCTTCCCCACTGGCTGCGGACAGTCGGGGAGGAGCGGGGCCTCATGGGAAAGGGAGCAGGCGGCGACCTGGGCGGGAGCCCAGGAGAAGCAGCCAGGACACCCAAGCATCTTCCGCCTCCGCCGCGCCCCCAGCCCGGAGTCCCAAATGGATCGGTCCCCCAAAATAAATAAATAAATCCAGGCGTGGTTCCCCAACGCAGTGAAGTGTGCGTGGCTGCACACCTGAAGGATCATCGGTGATTCACTGCAGAATGGATCACCATTAAAACACTACAAGGAAGTCAGTCATTACTCTGCAGAGACGCTGTTTGTTGGGTAGGAAAATCACCGCAACGGGATGCCACGCTCACCTCTGTAAACTAAATTTATGAGTTTACATCCATTTGATGAATTACTACAGTGCAATTTGGCTTCAGACTGCAACGACTTATGTAGAAAATGGTCAACCACCATGAGTAAAGACTACCTACATTTATTTAGCAAATGCTAGAATTCTTTTCCTTCCACGCTTTAGAGCTTGAAAGGAAGGAATGAAGGGAAGGTTGAATCCATGTTCTTGTTACTCATTTTGAAAAAAGGCATGGTATTCAAATAACTCCCAAACCTACAAATCCTGGTATAAAAGTATATAAAGAGAGAGAAAAAAAAAGATGGAATTTAAATTAGCTGCCTTAACTCTATAATATGGCAAGATATGTCTAACCCCAATTTTTGGACGCTATTTTTTTTTAATTAAGCAAAAATAATTTGCAAAAAATGGTCTAGTTCATCCAATAAACACTGGGACAAATTGCCTACAGAAATAGGAGGATGCCAAGAAGTGGTTGGGGGCAGCTGACAAAGAAGATAGGGTAAACCATGGACAGGAGTTTACTTTGGGATCCTCTTTGTTTAATTCCTGTGATGTACAGAAATATTTCCACTCCAGGGCTCTAAGTTTCTGATAATAATTCTGTACAGGGCTTTCTTATGCATTATCTCCTCAAATATTCAGAGCCACCTCAGATCCTTGAAATCTACAAAGGTAGACTAAGAAGGCAATATTTTCTCAAGTTTACGAGTGACAAAATACACTTCACCAGACACTTAGGGGCTTGGTCTAGTATTTTTGCCCTATACGAAGCCATTTCTCCTTTTAAAGGCCAACACAAAAATAGTACCCATGCTCCAGAGCAGTTTCTCAGCCTCGGTACTACTTGACGTTTTTAGGCTAGATAATTCTTTGGTAGCTATCTTGATCCTTGGAAAACGTTTAGCAGCATCCCTAACCTCTACCCAAATAGATGCCAGTTGCCAATGTCTGTAGATATTGCCAAATGCTCTTTGGGGGTGAGGAGTGGGTGGGGCAAGCAGGCAAAATTACCTCTGTTGAGAACCACTTCTCTAGATGAAAGCTCCCTCTGAGAAAGGTGGCATAGAACACTGATTAGGAGCAAAAATTTTGGGTTTGAATTCTGGATCCATCAATTACCATGATTTGCCTGTCACTTAATTTCTGCCCATTTTTTCCATGTTTATGGAGTTCATGATCAGACCAACCTCTAAGAGGTTCACCTATGTAAATGAGATTACATACATAAACCCCCTCAAGCAGTGTCTAGAGTACACGTCACATAAACGCTGGCGATATGCAGAAGCTAAAAAAACATTATGCTGAGAGATGTAAGACTGGAGCAAAGCACATCCCATATGGTGCCCTCTACTTTCATGCTTGAACAGTCCTCTACCTAGGTACTGGTCACACTGCATTATTGTTGACTGTTCACTGCTGTCTTCCCTATGAGTCTGTGAGGTCCTCGAGGCTAAAGTCATGTTTTATTGATCTCTGTATTTCTAAATCTAACAGTTCCTGATTTATATAAGCATTTAACGCATGCTTTTTGAATAGAGACACTTCAAATGCTCAGGTATCTATCTGTTCTTTCTCTTAAGATGCCCTGAAATTTTCGATATTAGTGGTCAGTTGATTTTCTCAAATAATCCTAAATTCTTAAGAACCTCATGGGGATATTTTTAAATTCTAAAGACTTTCACTTATTGACTCATTTTTATCTATAATCTGTAACTGGAAATAGATGTGCTAACATTCCTCAAGTCTTAACATGACTCTAAGAAATGACACAATCAAATCCAAGGGAAACTCTCTTTGAATCTCACCTTCCTGGCCCTGATCCCCAAACATAAAATCCAGGGAATAACTTTTGTGCTCAGTTTTAGGTATCTGAGTTTAAGAGGGATAATTACATATGAGAAGCTTGCCAGAGAAGAACAATCAAGATGGTGAACGGGAACTTGATAGTGTACTACATATATTATGGGTTGAAAGAACTCTGTCAAAAGTGAAAAAGAGAAAATTTAAGGAACAAATGATAGTCGTGCTTGAATAGTGAAATAACTATGTGGAGAGTCTTTAGATCCAAAGGTAAAAAAGGCTGAAACAATAAGGGAGGATTTCCTATAAGGGTGTTTGAGTAGAAGAAATTTGAAGGAGATGCAGTGGGTGGGATTCAAATTCTAGATGGTTTCAAGATCTGATGACTCTGTACCTCCCAACTCTCATACTCTCTGGAGCCTTCTAGAAAAGCCCATGCATTTGGGCAACACCCATAAATGTGACAGAAACTAAAATGAATAAATTAATGACAGAAAACATTATTTCTTCTTCTCTTAATTGAATGATGCATATCCTAGCCTGTGGACAGCAGATGTCATTACTATTTCCACTCTGTACATTTTGGGGGATCCATTATGCAGATTTTCAAAGGGGTGGGTAAAGACATGAGTATTTTTAACTACCTAATTTTAATATGGCTTTTTTTTTCACTTAAAAGGCTTGGAAGAATTTGGGTTGCACCCAAAATTTCAATCAATCAATCAATCAATCAAGTACATGAGGATCCAGAAATGAACTAGTTAATACAGTGAAAGTTATATATTCCCACACTCATTTAAGATAAAAGTAGGTGTGACACTAAAATGTAACTTGTCTTCTAACCCGCTTGACTTGATTTGGGAACCTATGATTCAGAAGGCAATGTAGTCAGTAAACACAAGAATTAAAACTGTCAGAACTACTGTCATTTTCCTACAGACAAAATAATTATATGGGTAGAAACTAGAGTATATTTTAGTTGTAATTGCAGTAAAACTCTGGCTACAGTACTAAAATTAAATTGAGATTATTGCAAATTCTTAAGATAATAGCTGATATAGGTCAATATACAGATACTCCGCAATATTTCCTATTTATTGCATAACAGCTAAGCCTACACAGCAATGGATGAGCTTTGTGATTCACGATGCTCATTCATTTAATCGGGTTGGTATTAACTGACATTGTTTTTATGAGAAAGGTAAATGAGATTGAAATATAAGCTGGCATCCTACAGAAATACTAGCTGAGGACTCACTGAGTATCTCAGAAATAGTCAAACTCTTCACTATTTATTCCCCTCCTACATACAAAAACTTCTAGGTCCTTTTCACTGACTTAAGTTATCCTCTCTACTTCCTACCCTTTGCCATGCCCATTTGGTAGGATTTTCTCCCACCCTACCCAGAACACATTAAGTATCCTTGGGGCCGTGCCTTTGAACTTAGAAGCTCTGGCAAACTAAGTTTACTAGTGTAGGTGTGAGGACTGGGAAGCTGACAGCTCGCTGCAGTGACCTTCTGGCCATAAAGCCATGTCTAATGAGAAGACACTAAGGAAAGTGGGGTTGTTATTGAGTTTCAAAACATATTTTATCTCTGTGCATCCAACCCTCAGAGCACCTAGAAGTGACCACCACCCCGAAGCTATCAACACTTACAGGTCTACCTTGGTCACCCCTAAATGCTGTTTTGAGAGTTTAAGGGTAGAAGCGTAGATAAGAAATTGCCCATCCTGAATGAGTAATCTTTGTAATCACTGCACATTTTGAGAAATACAGGTTAAAGAACGCAAAGAAAGTTGCATCAATAGGGAGAAGGTTGAAAGAAAGCTCTTCTAGTGTTATTAAGCAATTTTTTAGCTTGCATTACTAAAATATGAAGGAAGATAAAAAGATAAATAAAAATTAACTTAAAGGAATATATCTGAATGCTGAAAACCTGGAGGTAGATAATAAGTAAGACTGTATCATCCTTGGAATATTAAAAATATTTTTAAAACAAGTTCACAAGGTAGAGAGATTCAGATTTCTAAAGTGAATAGATAAAACAAAGAAAATAAAGTAAGACTGATTTATAGTTCCTGATAGGTTGAGCAGAGAACTAATTACATAAACTCCAAGGGCAGGCTGAAGGATAAGGCCCAAGAGGAGAAAGGACAGATGAAAAGACTAACCAGAACGGGAAGAGAACACAACATTTTCCTCATGTGTTTCTCACATCCCAAGAGGACGAGAGGCTCCAAAAATGTAGTAAATAACCAATAACTTTAGAAAATCCAAGAGGAAAGAACAGGTAGATATGGGAAATGAAGCAATTTTCTCCCAAATTAGTGACTGCTTGATTTGTATGATAAAGAATTACAGTAGAAGATGCTTAATGGCAGCTCAAAACATAGGACCAGGGAGGATTTCATAATCACTGATGGTAAGCATATCGCCTTAGCACTCTATCCTTTGACTTTCAAGCAGAGGAAGGCCCTGGGAGAAGCCCCAACACTTAGTCTGACAGAGCTCCATCCCCTGAAAGAGGAAATGGACAGAAAAGGTTTATCATCCTTATAGGCTGAAGGGGCCATCCCGTAGAAAGGAACACTGGGAGAGAGTCAGTGATGAGTGTCTCTTTCTATCAAAACCAGCTGTCTGAAAGACCCATCAATAAACTACACTGAGCCCTGGCCTGTAACAGAGCTAAGAAATTCAATTATGGAGCTAAGAGCAAGGCTTGGAGATCAAGACCTTCATCTGCTTTAAGACCAAACTCATTGCCACTTACTCTAGGCAGCCCCCCTGTGAGCCTCCTGACCCCCACATGGTTAGGTATTCCTCTGCTGGGCTCTGCTCCTGAGAACTCCTGCAGGAAAGAGTTCTCCCACTCTGTCAAAATCAAAATCAGTTCATTTGCAGATCAGTCCCCCATAGAGTAAGAGATCCTAAGGGCAGGAGGTGTATCTCCTTCATCTTTAAATCCTTAATACAACCATTAGGATGAATGTCAAGATAAGGGAGGAAGGCTTTGCTCAGTGTTAGAAAGATACTTGATAGCAAAATTATGTCTAGAATCCTGATATTTTGAAGACTCACCTTGAATATGTTTTAGTAAGATTTTTCTATTTCTGTTTTATGAGCCCATTCCATTATCTATATATGCTGTACCTGTTAAGCAGCTTTATTTTCTCAGATTTCAAAATCTCAGAAATTACAGACTACACATACGTAGCTGTAAATGTATATGTATGTAACCAGTTTATAAGAAATGTCAAATGCTTTGACTATAACAGTGACTCTCAGTTACTAATCATTGTCTAAGACTCTTGGTCTGGAGTTCACTTTAAGGACATTGTATTTCCTGAACTAGAAGCTTGGGTCTAAGAAACATCATTTCTCTTTCAGCTCCTAAGCATAAATTACAATGCAATTATAAGTGTCAATTTGGTTTAAGTGGGACAGTGTAGTTATATTTAGCCCTTTAGTAACTGATACTAAAACCTTTCTGTAATATAGGATTAAGGTTAATTTATCAGTTCTTCTCTTGAATATTTTTCCAGGTCAGACATCTAAAGTTATGAAAAGTTATCCTGTTAAAATAAGAGGTAAGAGTTTCCATCAAAGTTCCATATAGGGAGTATATACAGACAGAGGTGGAAACTATGCTTCAATCACAATTACAATTGTACTCCATTGTTATCACAATTGTACTCCATTGTTAACGTTGATTGAAATTATCACACAAATCAAGGACAATATGTCACTGAAGACACAATATTTTTAGCCAAGGAGTTCTCAACAGACTTTAGTATCTATATCTATTATTATGTAATTTTATACCAACAAAAACTTTAAAAGAAATATTAATTCATAGGGGAATAAATATGCTAAGCATGAAGAGTTCACCCTAACTAGTTATAAAAATGCAAATAAAACATCAATCAGATATTTTTACCCAATTAAATGGCAAAGATTAAAAAAATAATAATACTCGATGACGGTGAGAGTGCAAGGAGCTAAATTCTCTCTACCAACTTTCCGGAGAGCAATCTGGAGAACAAGAACACACTTACACAGACACATACATATAACTGTGGATGTGCACATATATACATACACATATAATACACACATACAAACATATTTGAACTACAAATTAACATCCTAGGATTTATACAAATATAATCAAGTGTGTGCATAAAAAATGTATGTATATGGAAATTAATCTCAGAATTTCTTAGAATAATATTAGGGGAGAAAAAAACCACAAAGATACAAAACGAAGGCAATTATTAATAAATACCAAAATAGCCAAAAAATGGAATATTATAAAACCAATAAAGATGATAGTGGTAGGCAGAATAAGATATTCTAAAGATACCCAGGTTTTAATCTCTGGAATTTGTGAATAGGTCACCTTAGACGTCAAAAGGAAGTTTACAGATATGATTAATGTAAGGATCTTGAGGCAAGATTATCCTAGATTATCTGGGTGGGCCCTAAATGTAATCATAAGTATCTTTATAAGAGGGAAGCGGAGAGAGATTGAGCAACAGAAGGCAATGTGACACTGAGGCAAGATGTTATCTATGCTGCCGGTTTTGAAGTTGGCGGCCGGGGCCATGAGCCGAGGAATATAAGGAATGCAGCTCTAGAAGCTGGAAAAAGCAAAGAGACGTATTCTACCCCAGCATTTCTGGAGGGAGTTCAGCCCCACTGACACACTGATTTTAGCCCAGCAAAAATGATTTCAGACTTCTGATGTCTAGGACTCTAAGAAAATAAACTGTATGTTGTCATATGCCACTTAGTTTGTTGTAATTTTTGACAGTACTAGTTTGTTATAGTAGCCATAGAAAACTAAAACTATGTTTAAAGATGATCTAAATAATGAAAAATGCTCCTGAAATGTGTTTTAAAATAATGGAGCCCTACTATGATATAAGTTGTTTTTTATATATGTGAATATTTATATTTAAAAAGTTGGAACTAAAAAAAAATACCAGTGGACATCTATGAGTGTGGGATTATGGCTGGTTTTATCACTCTTCATACTTTATTTTTTTAAACACATCTACATTATTTTTAATTAGGGGGAAAATAATCTTGACTTCCAGAAGCCATGCAGTTGCAGCCTTTTTATCATGACCTGAAAGTTTAGGTTTCTTAAAATTTTAGAACACTTTGAAGAGTTTACAAACTAAAGAACACACACTTTTACTCAGATATTTCATAAATTTGATTGAAACTTTTTGACAAACATAATAAAATGCATATGCAAAATCTCTAAGAACTTTAGAAATAAATACTAAAATTGCTTTAAAAAAGAAGTCTTTCCTACTCCTGGGAATTTTATAATATAAAAATGAAAAAATCTGTTTTCTACACATAAATCCTTACCTGGCTAATGGTTAACTGAGTAAATAAGTATTTTCAAAGCTGACCGGGTTATAAATGCATAAAATATTTTGGTTTTGGTTGAAAATGCATATTATTTGCAAATTAGTCAGGCTGTCCATTTCACCTAAGAAGTTTTAACCTGCTTTACTCCATTGTACTGTACATGAAAAAGTTATGTGCTTTTGAAAAGTGCACTCAATTTTCATATTAGCCAAATATGTATATGGTAAAAAATAATGTTCTTAATTTCAAAAATATATATTAGCTATAATTTGGGATTATCTCTCTTCAATATACAAAACTTCGTTATTTTCCATGAAGCTAGATAATTTGGACATTACTATCTTTATATCTTTATTTAGCCAGACTGTGAGTTGTGAAAGGCGAAGATCAAGTTTCTGGTACCAACCAGAGAGATGTTCTTCAAACCAAAGTACTGTCATGCATGTCATAGACAACAACCATATTAAAGTTCTTAGTTACCAAAAACTTGCAAAAAACTTATTCCAGTAAATAAGAGCTATAACAGCAGCCAATCGGGTTATTCAATATAGTGGCAGAGGGGTGATGAAAGAATATTTACAAATGTAACATAAGAATTGTCTCTGTAGGTGGGCCTTAGGAAATGAACTACATACAGAATTATAAAGAATGCTGGTACACCAAGGATAAAAGAAAAACAAGGTCAGATGACATTTATACAACAGGAATAAAAAATTGAAGAGTAAAGCAAATCACTTAAAAGTGTCAGAAAAATAAAATAGTTTGGGAAATTAGAAAATGGGAGAAAAGTAAATTGGGTAAAATTTTATTGCAGATAAAATTATAAAAGAACAACAGATTTTTGTGTTTTCTCCCTACTGGCCACACCCTGGGCATGGCCTCCATGACCTCTTACCTGGATTAATACAATATCCTTCCTGCTCTCCACTCCAAACTAATCTTCCAAAGCTGCCCAGCCCCAGTGTGTGT
Organism: Eonycteris spelaea; assembly: GCA_003508835.1. Taxonomy (NCBI): domain Eukaryota; kingdom Metazoa; phylum Chordata; class Mammalia; order Chiroptera; family Pteropodidae; genus Eonycteris; species Eonycteris spelaea. Next base: position 13,485,282 of record PUFA01000011.1, on the reverse strand, counting down.
ATACTGTACAATTATTTTACTCTCCCATGAAACAAAGTTCAATGGATCCCCATATTTCAAATACTGCTTCTGTCCTACCATCACTGAATTATCTGGAGTGCTTGTTAGAAATGCAGATTTTGGGAGGCTTCTCCACACCCACTGATTCAGCATTTGAAGGAGTGAAGTCCAGGAATCTGCATTCTACCAAAGTGCTCAAGGTATTCTTATGCATATTAAAGACTGAGAGGTTCTTCATAGGAAAATCAAAACCTCTCTAAGGAGGATACTTTATAATGCAGGCCCTTGTTATCTCTCCCGCCTCATCCTTTGACACATGTCCCTTGTGGTTTATGCTCCAATAATAATAAAACGTGTACTTGTCAGAAATATTGAATCACTTTAAGATCCCCAGACACAGTAGCTTGGCCACGTCTCATTGCCTTTGCACATCCCGTTCCCTGTTCCTAGAATTTCCACCTCCTCTGCCTGAAAAACTTCTGCTCATCTTTCACGTGTGAGCTGTAAGGTCACCTCTTCAGCAAAGTTTGCCTGAATTTCTCTTGCAAACATAAGTGCTTTTTCTCCTGGGTCTCCAATGAATTTTATGCATATGCATGCCTCTTTTATAGCAGTTATTCTACTGCAGCACGATGGTGTGTTTATAGGTCTAATTCTTCACTATGCTTTAAGCTCTCTGAGTACAAGGACAGTTTCTATTCATCTGTGCATGTCTCGAAGTACACAGCAGACTCTCAGCAGAATGTGTGGATGCATACACATTATTTTCTAGGGCTAGTCAAAAAAAAAAAAAAAACCTGTCATTTTTCTATTTCTCCAACTTCTACACACAAGCCCTAGGGGGATGCTTCCAAAACCGTGTTGCCATGTGTCAATTGGCTGGATGATTTTTCTTTTAAATCACTGTCATTATTGACAACCTTCATGATGATTAAGAGAACGAATAATAAAAATTTAACTCTATGATTTTTAGCCAGATGTTAATGGTTCATTAAGAAATAAACCAAAAAAACACTATTAGCTTTTTACTTTCCTTCACAAGTGTGGCTGAAGTAGTGTTACTTTATTTCCTCTGAAAAGATGACTAAAAACAGGAACTAGACATGGGTGACCTTTCTCCAAGGTTGAGAACTCAGTGCTACTGGGGACATGATCAATTCACATACACCCCATCGCTGTGGACAGAGGAGAATTGACAGTGTCACAGGAGTGGTGCTCAAGGTTTGCTAGCTAACGCCTCACAGACCAGGGCTCAGGGCTCAGATATGTCAACTTCCACAGAAAAACCTTCCATCCCATTTAGGGAGAACTGCAAAAATGAACAGACACAGCCAATATGAGTGACGTTTGGCAGTCAACCCCTTCTGTCTGCCTCCTCTCCTAGCACCTCTCTTCCTCTTTGGCAAATGCCAATTTCTACATCTTGATCTTGATCTTATTCCATGTTCAACCAATCCCATCTGAGGGTTTAACTAAGAATTAAAGTTTTAGTTGATAATGCTGACAACGCGACTATCCAGCTGGGTTTACATTTTAAAAAGGACTGAAAGTTTTAGAGACAAGTACAAGAAGTAGGGGCTGGGCAGAGTCTACCTACTACTGTAGGAGTCTGAGTGGATGACCTGCCATTAAGAATCTGGAAACAGGCTTCCCAAAGAGTGGTGGCCATCGTGTCATCTCCACACTCATTTTTATTAGAGAAAAAAAGAAATGAAGATGCAAAACCTTGCACTGAAAGGACTATCAGCACCTGCTGTAGATACTACTGCCTTTTATTTTCTACACAGGCATCGAGGGCAAATGATGACTAATTATGCAGACACGAAAATGATCATTTTAACATTGCTTGATACAAAACACGCAGAAAGTGGGTGGATCCAGGCTGTATCTGTAGGGTGTCAGGGAGGGGTTGTCCCTCAGTTGTTGAGAATCATTAACTATAATTGCTAAGGGGTAAAAGATAAACATAACTGTCATTGAACATCTTGAGTGGCATTTGACATTATCGAAGTCCTTTCCCCTTCAAAATAATCATTTCTCCTATTTATCCTTTGTAATTTCTAGTCCCACAGCTTTAAAAATTAAGGTATTATTTGTTACTTTCAACTTTACTGGGAGCAAAGCCTGCTGCATATAATTTTCATAACTGAAGAGCTCTGACCCAGTCTCCAAATCACAAAGACTATTTTAGTATGTATTTTTAAAACATAAGACAGGTAATATCCGCTAGTTAAAATATGATCTGTGGGTTGAGTCCATCAGTTAACATAAGTATATACACAGAGCCATTTTAGAGGGGAAGGAGAAAAGAAGTCTTCATGATGTCTCATAAATATAAGCCATGCCATAAATTATTGAACTTTTTTCAGTGTGCTACTTCCAAGGAAAGCAAATGGAAGAATAAGTGGGAAACAATGAACAGATGAACAAACCAGAGTATACAACCCAGACAGCCAGTTTTTATAAGTGAAAAGTAAGTTATCAGGGAAACGTTTTATGCCTATAGAGTCTATAACATCCCTTCTTTCACCCCACTTGCTACCTTTGAGTAGATAAGGGCATGACTGCTTCTTTGAGGAAAATGGGAATTTAAGATCCTATATTTCAGCGTCATGTCTTGAGATGCTTTCACTGACACAATTCTGAACCTTTCTTATTATTTTTCATCCAAATAATCCGCACTTCAGGAGGAAATAACTAAAACTATAACATGCCATTCTCCTAGAAATAGCTCAATAAAGTAAAAACAACAACAAAATACCCATCTTCTGCAATGAAATGACACCTACCTGTTGATGAAAATTTCCAGATTCCAGGAAACTTGAGAGTCATATCTAGAGTTTCCAAGACAAGTTAAGAGACTTAAAAAATCTCATAGAGAAATATGGCCAGATAAATTTATTATCAACTGAGAGATGAAGTAATATAGAATACTTGTGTTCCTATGGCTCTTTAAATTTAGATATGAAAACTGACATCGCAAATAGAACATAGTTCTAATTAAAGTTTCAAAACAAAACTAATAGTTTTGCTTCCGAGTTTCCAAGGCCATATAAAATTTTATTTTTATTTCTTTGGTAAAAGAGAATAAGCAGGCATGAGTAATAAATGTCCCCATAAATGGCGCCTTATGAAATTATTTTAACTTCTTTCACACTGAAACTTCCACAGAGCTATCAACAACTGGCAAACTCTAAATCTAAATTTCACTTCTGCATCTTCCTATGAAACCTTGTGGGCTTACAGGAGAGCAGTACCCTGAGAGAGAGATCTCGAATAGAGCTACAAAAGCAAAAGTCTCAGTGTGTGTAAATACAGATAGTCCAACTATTCGGGAATTGACTACGGATTAAAAAATTAATGAAAATCAAACACGGAATACAAATATCATTTAAAAGAGAGATTTAAGATAGATGGTCTAAAAATTCTTTTATGTTTTAACTAAAAAAATTATGTTTCACTTATTCTAGAAAAATGTTTCCTTCTTCTTTGATTGAAACAACTTTTGCCTAGTGTGACTATGTGCTTAATTGCAGATTCTCGGGAACTCCCTGAAAAAAAATGTATCTGAGACTATATTTCTTTCCTTAAAGGAGCTGGTTTCAAAATGTCAGAGGGGGTAAAAAATAACTTGACCATACAAAATAGTATTTTCATGGGGCAACATTTGTGTGGCAATACGAGTTTTAGCCGAGCACACACATCTGCAGTGTTGTGCCTCTATTCCCAAATGCCACAGACACTGGCCAATTTGCTTGAATAATTCGGGGCTCTCACACACTTCAATGAGACAGTAAGAATTTCAACTGATGAATGGCGGGCAAAATCACTCCAAAGACAAACAGCTCTCCCCAGATGTTCTACAATGTTACTATTTTTGAAGTCTTGATGAGAATAACTGGCTTCCTAAAGGGAAAATAACTAGCCTTAAACCAGATTATGTACAAGGAGAGGTAAAGAGAGATGGGCATGGTTAAAAGGTGGTTCTGCGAATCTGAGACGAGGCAGAATTCAAGGACATTTAAAAATGGCAGGTTCTTGACATTTTTAAGGTTCCTGACTCTTACTTTTGGAAGTCCCATCTCACAGACCATCAACATTATCACATCCCACACTAAACCCTTTTTTCCTATGAAACGTTGTATTTTATGTTTTTACTTCGTATCTAAGCAATCATCACACATAGTTGGGAATTCTCATGAAGTACAAGGATCTAAACTAAAAATTGTTGTGATTGGTAACTGTAACAATTAATGAAGTTGATATGTTATATTTACAAATACCTTATTTCTCCTAATAAAACTGTAAGCCACAATCAGATTTCAGAAAAGTTAAAATGTTAAATATATATATATATATATATATATATATATATATGCATGTTTTCATAGATAAAATATGGTACAATTTTTTATTCGAGTTTGTGTGGAATAAACTGCAGACTCAAATCTGTCATAATTCTATGAGCATCTCCTCATGCTTGGATTATTGCATAGTGGTTGAAAGCATGCATTGAAGCCACTGCTTTGGTTTGTAATTACAGCATCAATAGTTATTAGCTCCACGATCTTGAGTAAGTTATTTAACTTTTAATTGCCTTAGTTTTCTATTCTGTAAAATGAGAATAAGAGTTTTTACCTCATAGGACTGTTGCTAGGATTATGTTATTATTTTTTAAGTGTTGAAAATACTGCCTGATAACCTAGAAGTATTAACCACAGTACCGTTATTTCAAAACCAACAGATGGAATGGTTCTTGGAGAATCACTCACTTTCCCCAGCAAAACTGTCTTAAAGGACTTGGACGACCACATGTTTTGGGAGACATATCCCTATATCAAGTCCTAGACCAATGCCTTTAATCTGTCTAGAAAGTCTTCTCTAGGACAAGAGGAAGGGTGAGACCAATGCTAAGGGTAACCGATTCCAGGTTAAGAGTCAATAAGTAGGCAAATGACCAGAGAGATTAAACACCTTTTCTCCCCAAATAAGTACTAGTGTCACTACCCTCTAGTGGCTGAGATATACAATTACAACTCCCCCAGGCAATTGTGATTCTTCAGGTCAGCTGAAATGGAAATAATTCAAAGGACAGTCAACTTAAGTGAAAAGTCAATTTTAAGCGAGTGGGAGCAAGGCACAGATTAACATATCCTCAGATTTTTTTAATAAAGTAATATCAAGTGTGTGTACAGTGTGATAATTATTAACCTTAGCATCACAAAAAGAGCAACTTTAATTAAATATAACCCTATTGTATTTAATACCTACTTCAGTGTCCTCTAAGTACAGTCGGTGTAATCCACATGATAAATAGCTTTTTCTTTCCCTAAGTTTTTTAATGGATGGGCCTCATTAGTTTACATAATCATCCCTAAAACTAGGACAGTATTCCCACTGTCGCTCTGCAGTAAAATATTAATTCTACTAAACCAAATATTTGACATGATCCATTGGTCTTGGAGTGTTTTCCTTAAAACATTAACTTCTCAGGGGTGTGGAAGACAGAAAAAAAAAAAGAAAAAAAATACCATATCATTCACTACAGTTTTGTTATATATGGAATATATAACAAAAGAAAGAAAATTTTTCTTAAGAGTTTGAAATTCTTTTTTAGTAGTTTATGTCCTAAGTCATTTCAGCTACTCAGGCATCCAGATCTTCTGAAAGGTTCTGATTTTAAAAACACATTGTTCATGATCATCAACATACACAATGTGCTATAAAAAAAAAACCCATAAAAGTAGATTTATTTTTCATCTGTATTTCACTTAAAGCTAAAAAAAAATTACCTACAAAACATAGAAGATCTTCCTAAATCAAAACTATTTCTTTCACGTAAACTTTACATACATACATATACCCATTTGACTTTTAAAAACCTCATAAAATATCCTCTATTGCTATTAAATATACAAACATCAAAAAATATTTTCTGTAGCACGAAGAATCTAATAAATCCACGTAATTTCATACTTAGGATACTGAGAGATGTTTAAGAGTACACACAAGACACGAATATTTGTGTGAAACAAAATATAGACCTTGTTGGAGAGGGAAGAATATCAGTTTCAGACATTTTTATTTCATGTGGTAGCAATTCATCTAAGTGATGATGTTCCTCTCAGCATTTGTACACACAGGGCTAGAAATAAGCAGGGAAAAAGACAGACTGATATCTACATTTATAATTATCTTACTATAATAAAGATAAATTATTTCTCTGTTTAAAAACCTATGATCCCTACAAAACTAAACATATCCCTACCATCTGATCCAGCAGTTTCACTTCTTAGAATTTACATAAAGGAATTAGAAACTTATGCCCACACAAAAACCTGCATGCAGATGTTTATAGCAGCTTTATTTATAATTGCCAAAACCTGGAAACAACCAAGATGTCCTTCAGTAGGTGAGTGGATAAACTATAGTACTTCCAGACAATGGAATATTATTATTCGATGTGGAAAATATATGAACCATCAAGGCATGAAAAGACATGAAGGAATCTCCAACGTGCATTACTAAGTGAAAGGAGGCAATCTGGTAAAGGTGCATACAGTACAAGTCCAACCAAATGACATTCTGGAAAAGGGAAAACTATGGAGACAGTAAAAAGATCAGTGTTTTCCAGGTGTTGGGGCCGGGGGGCAGTGTGGGGGAAGGAGGGTGGACAGGCAGAGCACAGAGGATTTTTAGGGCAGTGAGAATACTCTGACGTCATCATGACGAATACATGTCATTATACATTTGTTCAAACCCACAGAATGTACAACAGCAAGAGTGAAGCCTAATGTAGACGATGGACTTTGGGTGATAATGATGTGTGAATGTAGGTTCATCCATTGTAACCGATGTACCACTCTGGTGGGGAATGCTGATAACTGGGGAGGCTGTGCAGCACATACCTGGGCGTATGTGGTATGTGAAAATCCTCTGTACCCTCTCTTTAATTTTGCTGTGAACCTAAAACTGCTATAAAAAAAATAAATTCAGTTAAGTTTTTTAAAACCTGTATCTTTTAAGCCAAAGGATATCTGTGGTTACTGATAAATTATTTGTTTGTTTGTTTAAAAAGAAACAAACAAACCTCTGATTTCTACTGCCTACAAAAATAAAGCCCAGTTTGGTCTCTCTTGGTCTCAGTCTCCCTTTCCAGTCTCAGCACTACACAGTTTTTCCCTTCCATTCTGTTCCCCACCACTGTGCTCATAAGGAATGATGGCTCCCTGCGCTGTAACCATAACATGCGCTCTGAACTTGACATACCTGCTCCTGCTGTGCCCTCTGCACAGAAGGGGTTTTCCCTGCTAACTCCTCTTCTCTTCCTGATTGACATCTTTTCATCCTTCTACAGCCAACAGCACCTCCACTGGGAGCTCCCTACTGAAACTGAATCAGACAGAAGTCATCCTCTCTTCTCTTTTCTTTTGCTGTTATTACATTACAGTTGACTGTGTTCCTGTCTGTCTTCCCTGAGGGAAGGTCATGGGTCGTCCATCTGGGTAGCCCGGCCTCTATTGTGGGGTCATTATTGGCAATCAATACCTGTTTGTAGGATGAATGAGTGGTTCCACGATGTGTGTCTACACATAGGGGGCTTCGAACCTCTTTTAGAAGCAGGTGATGTACAGTAATAAGTGAAGCTCATGTTTCCGTTGTGGCTGTGCTACTTAATGGAGTTTTCACTACCATGTTAAATACATTGCTGATTTTTATCCCCTAACTCAATTGTTTCTATCCCCTCCCATCCCCCACACCCTTATTTCTACCTCATCAAATCTTATCCTTCCTTCAAGCTTGGCTTCCTATTGTACCTACCCTACAGGACTTTTTCAACTACGCAGACATGTACAGGCAGGCTACAGGTTGAAGGAAAAGAAATAGGTTAAGTCATAAAACCACTCCCACATTACTACTCACATAAGGCTGGCACTAAACATAAACCTGATTTGGCAACAGGGAAGGGAAAGGTCTCAGAATGGGTAGTTCCCAGGTATCTTGCAATGACCAAGATCCTCAATTTCCCAGAAGGAAAATTTAGCAGCCCTCAAGCTGGAAATAATTAAGAGGATGGTCAACTCAAGTGAAAATAAGGTATCATAAGGGCCTCTGTCCTTTATCAAGCATTTCTTTTAGCACCTGCATTATTCTACCTTCCACCCACCTGCCTCTCCCTGCACTCCCCACCCTACTGGCCTAAGTCCATAACCTATGCACAGATCAGCTCTGATCTTCCAGCATCGCTCTGCACAGGGGACCATTCTCCTGCTTGAAACTCCTTCTTCATTTCACTTCTGTGAAATCACTGGCCTGGTTGCCTCCTAATCCCTGGCCACGGTTCCTCCAGCTCCTCAGCTTGACATTTATCATCTGTGGTGTTTCAGGATCTGTCCTGAAACCACTTCTCACTAATTGATTTCATTCAGTCCCATGGCCTTATGTAAAACCCACCGGCCTAGAAGTCTCAGTCTTGCTTCTCCAAACCTAACCTTCCTTTGGAATTTCAGATTCAACATGGGTATGATATAGACATCCCAAATTTAACATGAACAAAACCGAACTCTTAAATTTCTGCCACAAGCTGCTCCCCCACCCCAGTATTCCCCACTTTGGTAAACATACCCACCGTCTACTCTGTTTCTCCAGCCAACAGTCTAAGGGCTGAACTTGAAGGGGTTTTCCTCAAACCTCCTCTTCCATCTCATTCTCCCTTCAGAATACAGACTGAATTCGACCACTTCTCTCCAGCTTCACCATTTACACTCTGGTCCACCACCATTATCTCTCATCTAGAGTATTTCCTAAACCTCTAAATTGAGCTCAATCTACCCATTACCCAAAAGCCAGAGGAAACTTTAAAAATGCAAGTCACCATGTTATTCCCCTATTTTGAAATCTCAAGTGCTTCCATATTAGGCTTAGGGACAAGTCAATACTTGACTCTGACTTATGGAGACCGTCACATATGGCCCTGACCCTGGCCCGCCCACACCAGTCTCCTTTGGGTTGCTCTTGCCCTGGTGGTCTTCTTCACTGAACACCTTTGCTTTGGTATTCTCATGGTTGTCATCTTCTAGTCGTTCAAAGTCCAGCTCACGTGTCAACTCCCTCAGAAAAAGAGATGCCACCACACCAGGTCAGCCTGTTTAATTCCTGTGCAAATAACTGGTGTTTTTTCTGGCTTGTTTATAGTGTGTCCTCTTCCCCCAATTCCCATACCCAGCTAGGATAGCAGCTCCATGAGAGCAGAGACCTTCTCCATCCTGTTCATTGTGCTGTATCCGTGAGGCCTCAAACACAGCCTAGCTAGCAGTTGATGCTCAAAATGAACACGTGTCATATGAATGAAGGTCAGGCCTGTGACCCCTGTGTTACTCCTGAACACTTTTGGCTAAAAGACTTTGAGATGCATGGTCCAGGATTTCTCTGTCCTCCCTCTGTTTACATTTACTGATACACACTCTACACTCCATAACCTGATATGGTAGGTCACATCTTTGTACCTATCCAGGATCGCTATCTTTAATAAGACCTCATAAAAGGCATAGCGCTGGAACAGACCCTTTGTCCCTAAGTTACATCATTACATAAGGAAATAACTCCCAGCTCCTCATCAGCTTGATAGCAACTATTTACTGATCATCTTCTCTGCCAGGTACTCAATTATCCTCAACACTGAAAGATATATGTTAACTACCCTATCACACAGATGAGGAAAACTGGTCCCAGAGATACTATATAACTAGCTCCAAGTCTCTTACAGCAAGTGACAAAGCTATATGTGCCTCGTGAATGATAGGTTAGATAGACTGAATTGAATAACTGTCTATTCACCTTTAAATCAGCATCCCAAATCCTAGTTTGTCAAAATCATGAGAATGATCAGATTGAGAGTCACACATTCAGATTTCTGGAACAAAGCTAACTACCGGCCATCTGTGATCATAGAGAAAGAAGCACCACAAAGATAAGTGACATCAGCTAACGTCTCCAGAACTAAATCTATACTGTGATTTTATTTGGGGGGTTGCACCGCAAATGCTGCCGTTTGTGATGGTACTAGTGAGATTTCATATCCTCCCAAGGAAGAAGCTACACACAGGTGTCGAAAGCATAGGAAGAGCAAACTGGCAGCAAAGGGTTGAAACTGTAAATGGTCTGTCTACCCCTATGAAATTAAGTCAGCTACACAATGAAAGCGATGCTCACCATGGAGCTCCCTAAACAAAAATGCCATATAAATGTTATAGACTAAATAAAAGCTGTAACTCTGACAAACAGGGTAGCATTCCTTGCTACATATTTTAGTGTACTTTAGATTGATATTAAAGCTAAATTTAACTAGACAATGAACCTTGTGTAGTTGGGCAAATCAATCACCAGCCAAAGGGCACCACACACCAACAGTGGTTGCTGGCTGGCAAACTCCTCTGTACAAATTGCAGATAGGCACTTTAATGAGGGAGAAAATATGAGCTAACATAACTGTAGTCAAATCAGTTCCTACAGGAGGGAAAGCACATTAACTGATATGCTGATATCCGCCACCGAAATGTCAGCTAGGGAGAACAAAAGGCTGTCAAAGCAAGATGCCATTAACTAAGCCAAGACAGCCCAGGGTTTGGGCTTAAGCTGCAATATGACATTCTCAAGGGGAACATGAGTTTTGTTTCTAATGTCAGTTCTTTAAGTGATTTTTATTGATGTCATTTTTTTTAGGACTCTCTAGTTCTCCCTGACTGCCAACAGGAGATCCCAACAGATAGTCATGATGACTTTAGATATACACATTTTGAAAAAAAATAAAAATTTCCTATCATTCTTAAATATTTTTTTATGACATAATTTTCCTACCTATGTAGGTAATGGTGTCCAGACACATTAATATCACCGTTACTGCACGGGATGCGTTCCAAGACCTCCAGTGAATGCTTAAAATCACAAATAGCACCAAGCCCCATACATATTATGTTTTTTCTTAAACATACGTATCTATGATAAAGTTTAATTTAGAGATTAAGCACAGTGAGAGATTAACAACAATAATAAAATAGAACAATTATAATAATATACTACAAGAAAAGCTATCTGTATGTGTTCTCTCTCAAAATATTTTATTGTACTGTACGTGCAGCATGGATATGCTGGACAAAGGGATGTTTAATGTCCTGGGCAGTATGGAGTGGGATGGTGTGAAATTTTATCATGCTTCTTAGAACAGCATGTAATTTCAAGCTTATAAATTGTTTATTTCTGGAATTTTCCATTTAATATTTTTGGACTGTGGTTAACTGCTGGTAACTAAAGCCATGGAAAGCAAAACAGCAGATAAGTGGAGACTACTATATGAGAATCAACTTTGGTCTCCTTAAGAAAAATGGAGAAGAAAAAGGGAGCAAGCCCAGACACACACACACACATGTGCGCACATGCATGCACACGCACCCACACACATCCCAGTGATGCCATGGTTCAGAATGGAATAAGGCCAGTGATGTTAAAGGGAAAAGAATATATCACCTGCAGAAAACTGAGATGTGCAAGGCCATAATACAAGGAGAAGCCATGGCCTTATTGCTTTCTAGTTTCTGAGACTCTGGACAAGTAACTTAATCTCTGTAAATCCTGCTTTCCTTACCTATAAACATGGGAATGACACCAGTGAATAAATCCACATCTTCTCCCTACTCCCACAAAGTGGCGGCCTCAAATCACTGGGGCTGCCTCAAGCATTATAATAAAAGAAGTGACGGAATGAAGTTCAAATAAGTAAACAGTAAGAATGACCTCACTGTGTTTTAATGAGGAACCAATTAGTGTGTGTATGTGAGAAGAGTCCCTAAACTGGAAAGCACTTAACAACTACTGAGACAAATTGATCTTGGCTGAGATGCTGAGTCTTTAATGCTTCTTCAGAAGCAATGCCACCGTACAGCACTCAGAAGCAAAGTGGGTCAGAGTTCCTTGAAAAAAGAAATCCCAATTTAAATGGGGCAAAAATATGGCTGGCTCTAGCCTTTCTTACCTTTCAACAACCCATATCAATTACGGGGTCCGGATGCATGCTCTCCAAACACAACTAACAATCCAGGGATATCATCTATTTATTTATTTATTTATTTAGTTTGTTTTTTGGTTTTTGGGTTTTTTTTTTTTTTTTTTTAGAAGCACCTGATGCTCCTGGGTGATTTCCGTCAAAATAAATTCAATGCAACTATGCCTATTTCAGATTGCAATTTCCATTGGTAACTCTACAGCTTAGGAGCTGCCACCCCTATCCTCACCTCTATCATCACCACAATAAGAACTGCTGACTGATCATATAGTTTGTCTGTTGCCTCTACGCCCCGTCAGAATCCTTCTCAAACAGATTTCTGGGTGGATCTTACAACAGACTAGTCAGAAATATCTATTATTTTTCATCCCTAGAATAGAGAAATGAGCAATTGCTTAGAGTTCTAATAACTTCCAAAACAAAACATTTCTACTTTGGGCTGATAATTTTCAATACATAAAAACATCAATATTAAATAATTTCATTCAATATACTCAGCAATGCTAGGTAGCAGTTTGCAAGTACCACACACTAGGAGACTTAAAAATAAGCAATGCCATTCAAAGTCACACATCCTATATCAGGTAACGTGGAAAAGGCAGCAGATTACAAAATTTTGCCTTTAAAGTTGACTTTCCCACAGTCAATTGCATAGAGCTTTGGGGTCTCAGTCCAGTGCTATTTTTCTTTAGCATAGTCCTTGTTCTTTCTTGTGAAAAGAATGGTGGCCTGGCTAACAGCTACCCCTGCAGTCCACCCACGAGAGAGAGAGAGAGAGAGAGAGAGAGAGAGAGAGACTTTTGCTACTGCTGAATTCTTTACGCTTCTCACTGGCATTGTAAACAGATGAAGCCCTGCTGCCTGGCTTCTGGGGCATCTCTAAGGGGTCTAAGAGGCTGTGGGCCCAAACTGGAACTTCAAGCTATTCAGCCGTTCTCCAATCAGAGTACTAGGCTTACTGTCTAGTTAAATGAACTCAAGAAGTCTCAGTTGCAGGTTGCAGGTGAACACGCTTCCCAAGGCTAGCCCCTGTTCCTTGAACTGGAAAACTTCATTTTTTATCCTTCATCTGGACCCAAACCACAGGAACAACACTTAAGGTGGATTTTGCAGAGTATCTGCCTCACCCCTCACAATTTAACAGAAGCCTCATTGTCTCTGTTGATACCTCCCCTACACCTTCATTCACATTTTGCATGAAGTCTTGTAAACTCTTCTAAGCTCTGGGATGCATTTCTGGCAGCATGCTGGATGTTTCCACTTGGCTGTTACACCATCAATTTCAGATTGGACATTACTAATCATGATTAAAAGTGAAATGGTTATCTCCAAAATTGATTTTTCTCCCAAATTCCCTATTTCTCTCTGAGATACCACATCTACATAATACCTCCCTTGTTAAGCAGGTGCTGTTGACTCTTCTTTCATAATATCCTTCACAGTCTTCCTTATTCTCAACACTGTCTTTCTAGTTCTGCTCTTTACTGTTCTTTTTCTGCATTTTGCTTCTCTCTATTCATATCTCGTTTTTCCAGTGCAGAAATTTGCTAAACTACCATTTCCTGGTTAAAAATCAGACGTTGCACACTGAAAAAAATTAAACCCAAGGCTTGTAAACTGTCATGTAAGAGACTCTACAGTTTGTTCCCAGACTTTCTTTTCCATGAAAACCTCTCTATGCAAATTCTAGTTTTACTTAAGCTCTCGAGAAGCTGTCTTACTCCCATCTTTGAAGAGGTCTCCATCATTCCTTTCATTCCTACTCCTCTCTCATCCCTGATGACTTTCCTTCCTCCTCTCACTTACTTAGCCCATAATCGATCTTCGGAGTTCATTCAAATTTTGCTTTTAAATTCCCAAATCCTCTGGCTGTACCACTTATGTAGCCTTCGTAATATAACCATTGTATTTTATTTTGTCAGGTGTCTAGCCTTAACCAAATTGTAACTTAAAACTAAAATAAGTTCTGAGAAAATCAGAACACCTTCTTTTCTTGATTTCTCAAAGCATTAGCAAAGCAAACCAACTAGAGTTGGTTATATTTTCTGATCATATGCTACAACTTATAAATAGCTTTAAGATGACTTCCTAAGAAGATGACTTTTAAACAGAGCAAAGGAGAATGAGTGCATTTTAGATCTTGTCTTCAAAAAATTTACTCTCATTAGTACAACTCACCCAAGGGCCATCTGACTTGGAAGCTATTAAGAATTATAAATTTTGGAGGGAAAGACTGTTTCTGATTTTAACACCTTGTTAAAATAATCACAATAATTTCAAAATATATCCTCTCTCATATTCTTTCATAGACAAACCTGTGCATATAATAAAATAATGACTCAACATAAACAAGCAATATAAAATTTTATATTTGTAATTTTATAAAAATGCTGCTTTAGGCAATGGATTTACACTGAAAAATAAAATCCACTTTGAAGCTCCAAAGAAGCAGAGCATAGAAATGAAAATGCCATGGGAGACAGGATAATCATAGAACCAAGTACTGAGTTCAAATCCTCTGCAATCATTGCCATATTATCAAAATGTCACCGGAATGACAAAATTATGCAAAAACTGACAAAAAAAAAATACACTTTCTGTCAAACTTTTCAGTTCTGTTTTCACAAAAGAATATAGCATCGAATGAATCTCACTTATTTCTCTAACTGTGGTGATTTATAATCTTATTTCCTGTTGGAAAGAAACAATGGCCAGTATAAGGTGAGTACAGACTAATGGGTCATTAAGGTAGAGGACAGAGATTGAGCCCAGTAAGCTATTAGGAGGAATCTGTGAACCCAGACTCTTCTAATGGCCTGAAGAAACAAAGCCACACATACTGCATTAGTATTTTATTCAAATTCCTATAGATGTTATTGTAATTTAGAAAATTTTAAATGCTCTAAAATTCACAGTCATTTTATGCTTTCTGCCTTTTCTCAGTCAAGAGATATATTCAGTCAAGAGATAATGTGGGGTATTCTACAAAATACCCGACATTAAAAAGGATCCCTGAGTCACATTCCTGATGCTGACCCCATACATCATCCAATGTCATTTAGATCTAGGGCTTGTCCAAGTTCTCAGGCTGGCAATCTCTTTGCATACGTATAAAATTTAGTTCCTTCTATTCCATCGATAGAATATAGATGCAAAGGAGTTGAAAATGGTGGCCAGTGGCTATTAAAAGGATAAAAATGGCGATTAATTATCTTACTGTATCTCACACTAAACAAGAAGCCAATATGATCAAGTCTCTTAGACAGTGCTATAAGTTCCAGAAAAGTAACAGGCGAAGAAAGGGTGGGTAATTGGAAAGCACATTATAATCAATGCACACAAAATATCCAGATCTGCACTGTGGCTATGTAAACTGTCCAGATCTTCCTGCCAAATGCCACAGTCAAGGGATTCTCTTTCATGTTCTGGTTCCTGGATGAACCTGCAGAGTCCCTTTTATTAAACACATCGCTTTGTTCTCCCAACGTTTGTGCAAAGAGAGCAGCATGAGATGAGCATCGCTTTTATTGCTGTCACACTTCAGACAAGCTGTTTCCTTGTCTGGTTCCCATAAATGTCTGAAAACTCCCTGAGGGGAGAGATGGAATCTCATTGATTTTTATCTCCCCAGCACTGCCCCGGGATCATGGAAGCAAGATGGTTGTTGAATAAATTTGGGAACATGAAGCCCCACCACTGGGCTAAGTAGCAGGAGCAGCAGTGCAGTCCATGAGGCCGAGAGCATAGATCTGCAGCAGGGTCTGCAGCAGGAGAATCCTAATGGCTGCTGGAGAGAAAGAATGAGCCAAACCAAGTGTTTTCCAAGAGGGGTTAAAGCCCTAGAAGGCTGGAACTGCAGCTCAGCCCATGGCTTTTATCCAGATCCTGCGCAGGCTTATCTAGAAACTGTTACTTATAAAATGTTAGGAAGCCACCACGCACATAGACACCGAAGAGGCAATCGTTTCATGAGATGGGGCCCAAATCTGCTGTCATCTAAACAAAGGGTTCTCTCCTGCATGTGTATACAGACACATGGCCACATACGTGCTCAAAGGCATCCAAAATCTGGGAGGTTAAAACAGCACTTGAAGGGGGAATAAGTCCCCTGGACTGTGGGAAACAGGGCTGGTGGTCTTCCAACTCTTTAAATGTCCTTATCCTCTAAGGATGCCCTCGGGGTTTCACCTCTCACATGTCTGTCCCTGATTTCACTGGTCACAGTGATCTGCCTCTTGAATCAACCAACTTTATGAACAGTCTGTGCTGTTCACTGGCTCTAGTTATTAGAAGGAGGCAGGGTGCCAGAGTGAACGGAGTACTGACTAAGAATCAGAAATCCTGGTTTGAGTCACATGATTCCCTCAGCCTTTGCTCCCTCTTCTATGAAATGGAGGCAAAAGTACCCACTACATAGCTCTCACATAGTCATTTGACAGCCACAATAAAATAAGAGAATATGCAGTTCACTATTACATTTGTTTCCTGTAACTGCTATAATAAATTAACACAAGTTCAGGGGTTTAAAACTACTTAACCCTCCTTAATCACAGTTCTAGGAGCCATAAGTCCAAAATCAGCATCAATGGTCAAAGTCAATGTGCTTGTAGGCCATGTTCCCTCTGGAGATGCTAGGGGAGAATCTGTTCCTTGTTCCTCACTTCCTTGTGTGTCAAATCTCCCTTTTTCCTATAAAGAGACTTGTGATTGGATTTAGGAACCACCAGAATAATTCAGCCTAATTTCTTCATCTCAAAATCCTTAAATTAATTACATATGCAAAGACTGTTTTTCCAAATAAGATAACATTTACAGGTTCTGAGGATTAGGGTCTAATAGCTTTGGGGCCACCATTTAGCCCACTACAACTATCAAATACATTGTTAATAAGCAACTCCTGCCCATTATTCTTTTTTTAATTCTCAGCATTTCAGCTAGAATAGAAATTTTGGGGGGATAAGAACAACTCATACTTTGCAAGTCCACTGGCTTTCCAGGTATTATTTACTTATTAATAAACAATTATTTATTCACTTAGAAAATAAAACTTCTATTCCACTCAATTTTTACTTACCAGCATTAGATCCCATGCAAAAACTCTAACATAGTGTCAAATTTTCATTTTTTAATTCTAAAATAGCCAGACCTTCTGTTCAGAGAAGCTTGGAGAAGGAGAAACTGTATCATAAATGCTTCCACTGTCATTGCCAAGTGCCTTGCAGTGAGTATCATTTGTAATGAACTGTTAGAAAGAGTTGAAAATATCACCAGAATCCAAAGGCAAGAGAGTTACTAGAAGTAAAATTGTAGTGAAGTCCAAACAAATGAGCATGAACCCCCTGAAGCCTCTGCAGCCTGATTCATCTCAGTGTCAAGAAATAGAAAAGCAACAGCTAACCTGGAAGACTGGGATATAGGCTCAAGATGGGGGAATTTATCCATTCATTTTTTTCCAGCAGGTACATGTTGAGCACATACGATGTCCCAAACATCAGGGACCCAGTAGTGAACAAAATAGGAAAATCCTTGTCACATTCTAGTTGGGTAAGATTAACACCTATATCATAAATATCATAAAATGTGTTTAAAATCAGATGGTACAGGACTCTCCTAGAGGGACTCAGGAAGGCCTCTGTTACAGTGACATTTGTACAGATGTTAAGAAGCAAAGGAGAGATGGGATGATGGGAGGATGAGTGTTCCTTTAGCTGTTCTGCACAATCAGAATATCTTTTTGCGCCACCGATTAAAGTGCTCAAAGACTAATAGGGTCATGTCAAAAGGACTCCAGGAGTCCGCTTGAAAGGGACAACCTAATCACCAAAAAGAGGAATGATGGTCATGGATTATTATTTAACAAATCTATATTTGTTTTCTATCTTATTCTTTAAAAAATGGATGAATCATTAGTAATACTCCTAAAAATGGGAGGGGAAGCAGGAAATTTTTTTCTTTAACTGAAAAACACCAGCTAATATAGAATTAGGAAATTGTCACTGGACACACAGCAAGATAATATCTGCATTCATGCATCAATGAATGCAAAAACACTGGATGAAAGCTTGTTAAGAAGAGTATATTCATGTGGACTCAATATGTCACTCGAGAGATTACTCAATAAAGCAAAAAGGGTAGGTGGCAACATGAGGGAAACATCTGGCAAATAACAGATTTTGGACTTTGCAAAGCTACGAGGAAGACATCATCACCTTTTATGCCAAATATGTTAATCTGGACTCTAATGATGAAGAAACCATGGGATAAATTGAGATTGTGGGATAGTCAACAAACAGTTGTCATGTGCTCTTGGAAAAAAAGTGTCAATGTTATGAAAAGACCAAAAAAAGTAAAAAGGTAAAACTATTCTAAATTAAAGGAGATAAAGGAGATATGAAAACGTAATGAATATATAATCTTTAATGGATTTGCAAAAAAAAAAAACAAAAACTGTAAAGAGCTATTTGGGACAATTAGAGAGAAATTTGATGTGGCCTGCTTATATTTTAATCACGTTCAATGTGGGAGTTTAATCATGGTGTAATAATATTATGGTTATGAAGGAGACTGTACTTGTTCTTAGGAGACAAATGTTGAAGTATTTAGGAGTGAAGTGTCTGAGTATCTGCAAACTACTCTCAAATGGTTCAGCAAAAAATATATATATACATTTAAATATATATAGGGGCCAAAAGGGAAGGAGACAGGAAGATAAAACAAATGTGGCAAGTTTTAACTGGTGAATGAGGTGAATGTGGTGTTGACTATACTATTCTTCTGACTTTCCTGTAGGTTTGGAATTCTTTTTTTAAAGGTGAAAGGATAGGGGAGACTATTCCAGGAACAGGAACAATAAGCCCTGACACAAGCATATTTGCACTGGTTGAGTAAAAGCAGAGTTCCATGTGGCCAGAGAGGAAATAATCCATAGGTGGCAGGAAGTGGGGTCACGAAGGATGGAGGGCAGCTATTGGAGGCTATTGCAGATGACTGACATGGACTACAAAGGTCACTCCGAGAGCTAGATGGAGAAGAGACCGGAGGAGGGCAAAGACGGACCCAAAGCAGCAGTATAGGCGAGGAGGTCACTACAAAACTTCAGGGATAAATGATACACTGAGGTGGCATTTAGAGGTGATGAGAAAGTAGATTGCAAAAGTAGAACGAACAGAATTTCCTAACCATGAACACATACACACGCACCCATACGCAAACTTAAACCAGATGAGAAGAAGTGAAGATGACTTTCTGACTAAGAACCTGTTTAAAATTGAACCAACATCCTATTTTACGTAAAGAGGAGAGGGAAAACGATTCTGATGCCACTGCAGGAAAATAAGTGTTCTCTCACTTCGGGGTATCTCCACACTGTTTTTACAAAGCGGATCCAGTAATAATGCAGCTGAGATGTTGTTATGAAAAAAGTTATGGAAAAGCATAAAAATCCAGGAAATTCCGATCATCCCGTTTTGCCTGGACCATCAGTACACCTATCCCAGTTTCATACTATCTCATGATTCACTGTCACATTCAAGTAGAATATGCAACATCCTTGATACAAAAGGCAGGTTTTGTAGTTCATTTTGAATGCTGCGTTTCCAAGAATAATATGAAGCTAATAATAATAAAACAGAATGCTCATCTTGGAACTTTTCAAAAACGTTATCTAATTAATTCTTACAACACCTCCAAAAGATATTATTATCCCCCTGTTACTGCTGGAGAGACTTGAGAATTCTTTTTTAATTCTGCATTTGTATCACTCCTCTTACTGAGACACCTCTGTGTTTCACATTATCATCACCATCTTCTGCTTTCAAAGAATATCACAACTTAATTCTCTCATCAACAGGGTGGGTGTTAATAGCTGTAGCCCTATTTTGAGTGTAGGAAATAGGTTGTTTTAAAATAGTGTGAAATATCTTTTTTCTCTAGTTACAAAGTAATGCAGTAACAAAATGGAATATAGGGTAGTACCTTCCCACACCCTGGCTTACATACTAAAATAATTTTTTCATTTACCCCAAGATGATCTAGTAAATAAGCGGTAACTGCCGAGGCTCCATAGAGTAATTCCAATATATTTAAAAATCAACCAAAATTCCAAAAGTTGGTTAAGTAACCATAAGATTTAGTCCAGAAAGCCTATGTAATAAAGAACATTCTTGAGTGATTAGAATCAAAGGAAGTGTCCTGGCTCCTTGCCCATGGGGTGAGGTTCCTCCTTTAGGCCTGAAGAGGCTTGTCTTCTAATTGGGCTCAAAGGGCCTGGGACCATCACAGCAATGGTGAGACACTGTCATGCCCATGGCAGTAGCAGGCCACCTGGATGACAGAACCCAGTACAGGCCACTCAGGTTAGAGCAGCAGCAGATGTCAGAGCTGCCGAGGCCCACAGCCTGCTTTCCAGAATGAAACCAACTTAACCCTCATTGCATCATTGTAGGCTCTGTCTAAAATAAAAATAGGAACATAGGACATCATGGCTGAAAACATGCTCCCCAACCCCATAACTACTCTCAACAGAGGACTGAAAATTTCCGTGTATAGTGAAACCAAGAAGAGTAGCACCAGACAAACAAAATCACCTCCCCTGTAAATAGGATATTCTATTCTGAATGCAGATTTAAATAATTGCAAACTGAAGTGTCTGAAGGAAAATGTAGACAGTGCAACTTTATGCCACTGAGTAAGAGTGCGGGCTCTCTCTCCAGATGCTTGTTTGAACCAGACCAGGCTGCTTTCTAGACACTGGCAAGTGGATATAATTTGCTGTCCAAATGTGGAGAGTTTCCAAGTGAAAAGGGGCACTTTTCATAATCACATTGAGAGAAGAGACATAAATAGAACTAAACCTGTACAAACGGAGATATGTGGTTTCTAGATATGTTTGCTTTCTGTGCCTCAGTTTGCACATCTGTACAACGGCAATAGCATTCTTTGCCTCACGGGCATGATGTGAGGACTACATGAGTTGACACATTTGAAGGATTAAGAACAGCGCTGGGCATGTAGCAAGTTCTAATAAATGTTGGAAAATTAGCCACTGCATGTTCCCCACCCAAGTAAGTAGACCAAACAGGAAAGTCAACATGAAAAGGTGAACACGTAAAAAAAATGAGAACCATCATGAAGAAACTCAAAGCCCCGAACGGCTCCTGAGGCCTGGCACACGTAGGCACCTACACCTGCAAGTGAGGCTCTGAAAGGACCAATGCTCCAAGGACCCAGTGGACCTGGATGCTCTGCTTGTCATCTGACCTCACAAGATTTCATCCCCCGGGCTCAGTAACTTTTTAATATATAACTTATAATATCAGTTCAAAACATGTGCTCCAGAAAGATCAAAGGAAACTACCCAAGCATCTTTCTGCAGTAAATATATTATACTCACCTTTCCCCATTACTGCTAACCATGTGAGCTAATTACCCCACCCCCAGTACCACAGGCATACCAATTCATTCTCTCTTCTTTGGATTCTTACAAGCAACAAAAGTCTCCAAGTGGTGGCAGAAACCGGGTGGAGCCAAGGGACATGCTAACTGGCCTGTCCACACCTCCTCCGCTGCCCCTCCAGTGACATCGGAGACTGCCAACCCTCCCCATCTCTGCCCGGCCCCACAGGACTAGCGAAGTGCTCATGAGCGAGCTCATTTCTGTTCAGCAGATCCGTTCCTTGGAGTGTCTGCCCTAAGCAGCTTCAGTCCTACATCGTAATTCAGAAAGAAAACTCAGGGATGCATAATGCAATTCATTAAGCCATCACATTCACAAAACACAGGAACTGGTATCTGTAGAGTACAAAACAAATTACCATCTGGTACCAGCCTCTTCAGATTTTTTCAGTGTTCTCCATAAAGCAAAAGGGGGGAAAAGAGAGAATAAAAAAGACAAATGATCCTGCTCATCCTACAAAGTAAATGAAACTGAAAGGGTTTCCCAGTCAGGTGACTTTCCCACCCTTATGTTCCCTGTGAAAAGGCAACACAATATCACATCATATTGCCATGTATTTGGTAAATGCTTATTGTGTCTGCCCTTCACCATGGCAACAAGTGAAGTGAGGAAAATTCAGGCAACTATGGATACTCAGTGACCTTTCTAGCAGCAGCAGGACAAATGAACAAGCTCCTGGAAAAATGGACAACTGTCTCTGACACCCTCCTCTGTTAACGTATTGACTACCTGTCCTTCCCATTTCCTGTAGGAACACCCTAGGTCCCATTCTTGCTCATACAATTTCATTGTGCAAAATACCTCTGAGCTATTATTCTTATTCTTATATCACAGTGAGGTTGGGGATTCACAGAGGAAGACAATGAAGGTCCATGACGTTCATGACTTGCCCAAGGAAACACAGCTTGTATGTGGTGGGGGCAGTAACCGAGACTCAGGCTCTACGACTCCTAGTCTGTTGGGCTCCCAAATTCAGTTCTTCAGGGCCTACCAGGTAACTTGAATGAAGGAAAGTAGCCAGGTGAGGTCTGCCGTGCACTGGAGAGCAGGAGCCCTGGAGGAAGGGGTGGCAGTGACTCAGCTACAGGTTAGACAAGGATCACACTGTGAGGGAATACAGACCCCGAAGGACTCGTGGCTTCGTTTGTTCAAAAGCAGCCCCCCAAAATCCACGATTCAGAACTCCCTTCTTGGTTCAAAGCGCATTCAATGACAACAGCAAATTATTTCATTAACTATGTGTTATATGCCAAGTGCTATCACGGGTGCCAGGGAAATGGCGGTGACCAAGAAAAACAGGCCTCCACTCCGTGGAGCTCGCATTCTGACTACCTGTCCTTAAATAGACTCATCCTCTTCCAGGTGTAATCTGCCGTGACTTCCAGGTTGTTTTCTTTGCCCCTCATCATACCCAAGCATAATCTCTAATATACCCTGAGGTTTACCTTCCTTTAAGAAAGCCGTTCTGCTTTGTCCTTGAACCTTACTTTATTTATAATTGATACCTGATCAGTTTTATATTTGGTGGCTATAATTTAATATTTATGGAAGAACAAAATGCATGCCCTACCTCCCAAGGTGTCAGTACCATTCTCGAAGCATACATATCACATAAGTGTATGTCATGTTTTGAGCGCAGGTAAAAAAAAAAAATGAGAACAGGTTTGAGTTACAGGGACTAACAGTCATTCACTCCATCAATACATAATTTATGGAGCCTACTATGTGTGTCAGGCACTATTTTAGGTGTGTGGTTACACGGTTTTTTTTTTTTTAAAAAAAAAAAACAGACAAAAATCATTTTCCCCATAAAGTCTAGAGCACAGTGGCAATATTCTTCCCTGAAACTAGTGCTGTCTCCTACCAGCAACGTGGCATGTGTGTTTTCTGTCACAGCTGAGACAGGAACGGGGTGCTTGGGAGAAGAAATGTAATCCCTGCTCTATTGTCTACTACCTTGCGACTTCAGGAACCAGAATGAAAGGCCAGTAAAAGGCGGGGACAAACGAAGTTAAAGGCGCGCAGGAAGGGCAGCAGGTGTTCCAATGGCTGTCTTCCGCTTAGAAGTTGGGGCATGAAATGGAACATCGCTATAGTGTGACAGAAATGGCACTGAGTTATGGTCGCCGGCCCCCAGCTACTGAGGGCAAGGCATGCTAGGTGCCAAGAAAGATACTGAGAATGTAAAATGAGGTAACTTCCTCTGGAGTCCTAGCGAATCACAGTCCAGATTACGAGCTGGCTTAGGTTATATCTGCATTACTCATAAGGCACTGAGGTCATCATTACATGAACGGCCACTAAATGGTGGTCAATTTATGCACGATGGATCATGGAAATTCTGAGTGGCTATGGTTACCTCAGAAGGGAAAAAAGGGGGAAATACAAAAATTCCCCTCAAGGTTTTTAAGACGTTTTCTACCACATTGGTATTGACAAACTGATATTTGGGCCTTATTATTTTTCTTTTTTACCTTGTGGACAAATAGTGTATTTTGCCTTTCTCTCTCCAGCCCTGCCGGAAAAGCATTAAAGTGCCACAATTTCAAGATGGAAGGGCCTCTGGGAATAATAGGATCTAATACCCTGCTTGATGCAAGAATGACTTCTGCATCTTCCCAGCTAAGAAGAAATTTGGCCTTCTAGGGAAACTTCCAGTGGCACGGAATGGATGGTCGGATGAGGCAGCCCATTCCACATCCAGAAAGCTTTCTTAGAAAATTCTTCCTGTCGTATTGAGCCAAACTTGCCTTGCTGTAGTTCTCCATGCAGCAGTGCAAGGGTTCATTCCTAAGACATATACTAAACTTGAATTTCATGTAGCAACTGGGCTGCCCTGGAAGCTGCAGATCTCTTATTTCTGGGCAACCTTCAGGAAGCCTGAGCTGGAGAAGCCCAGAAGATGGAGAGCCAACTCACATCTCAGCACAGCCTGCCTCCTGGGCTTTATTATGAAAGGAACAGAATCTTCCCTTGCCATTCTTAGAAACTCTGTGTGTCTGCACCTCACAGGGCAAAGATACAGTTAATATTCTCCTCCAGACCTTCAGACCCCACTTACAAAAAAGAAACAAGGAAGAAATTCAATCCATCACAATCAGTGGAAGAAAAAAAAATTGTGCAGGTCAAAATAAATGAAATCTTTTATGGTAATATCATGACCACATTTGGAATCTCTGCAATTCATTTCAGACCATGATTTGAGGGCACCCTGTCAGATAAACCAAATTCTGAGCTGCCAATCATTTCTCTACCTAGAGATGTCTCAATCTGTTTAAGACCAGACTCATCATTACTATATTTCCCTTCCTCTTCAACTCTGTTTTCTTGAGTTCCATTCATTTAATGCTAGAAATCTCAGTATCAATCATTCATTCAGAATTATCTGCTGTGTACCTACTATGGGAAACTTTCTTTCATCAACTTCTGTGACAAAAATTGCTTCTTACCAAACTCATTTCCTCTGCTTCCTGGACAGAAGTAAGCTATATTTTCCAGCCTTCTCTGTCCTTAGGTATAGTCAGAATACTAAATTGTAAGCAATGAAATGTGACTGGAAGTGATGTGTGCACCACTCCCATGCTCTTTCCCTTTCTACCAGCTAGAGGTTGATGCCCAGGGCAATCCTGAAGGCAATCTGTGGGAGCCATCCTGGATCCCTAAATGACTGCATGGAACAGATCTTCTCCCACACTCTTGCTCTGTGAGAATTACAATTGTATTACTGTAAATTTATTTGTGGCTGATTTGTGAACAGCACTGTTAAAACAGCTTCTATTTCTAATTCATTCTTTAATAAACATCTCAAACACTACATTCCAGGCATTGAGAGAGGCACTGGGGAAATAAAAATGACTAAAGGAGATCACAAGGTCTACCTAAACCAGATAATTAAATCTCAGTGTAAATGATCTCATAGCAATATGTATGTCTTACTTAAGTTAGTCACAGTGGAAAGATCTGAGACTTCATTTTGAATCCTAGGCTATTCAAGCTGCCTAACCTCTAAGCGTGTTAGCATCTTCATCTATAAACAGATCAAATTGAATGAGATAATGTATGTGAAAGCATTTGGTCAACTATATTTTATAAATGCTAATTTAATTGATCACACTTGTTCTAATCCAGGACATGTTACTCATGAAATATTGTACCAGTATCCTCATTGGAATTCCTGCCTAAAATCGAACCTGTTCTTTATACTGGTGAAGGTAAGTTTTCTCACTCTGAGATCAGATTGGTTATTTCCTTATTCAAAAATATCTTCCAATACTCTGGAATGTTGACAAAATGAAAGTCAACCTTTTTAGCCCAGTATTCAAGTCCCTACACAGCATATTCTCAAGTTATTTTTTAAATCTATTAATAACTGTATAACTCCATGCTTTTTTTCTATTCCATCCATGCTATGTTCCAGCTACACACATCATTTCTACACCTTGCCCCACTTTCTCACCTCCCTGCCTTTGATTTATTCTTTGTCGGTTTTGTCCTTCACCACATTCTCTCCCCACTGAAACCCCAAAATTTTTCAGCTCAAATATCATCAGTTCCAAAAAGTCTTTGTTCAAAAATCCTGTCCAGAATGTCATCCTTCTCTGTACTACCATAGCATTTACTCTCTCTCTTTTCTCCTCCACCAGTGATGGCACCTTCATTTTGAACAGCCTATTATTGTCTTTAGGAAGGAAAAAGACAATGTGAGCATTTAATGAAGACATGTGACACTGAAGAAAAAATTTCAGAGGACAGTCCAATTACTTTGGTTAGACCAAAAACAAAAATTACAAGAGCAATGGAATTCTCAGAATTGTCAGAAAATTATTTCTATGCTTTAGGATCTATTATATTCAGAAGATGTTTTAGAAAAGCTATGACATGAAACTTTCATGTTGAAAGTCATTTTTACAATAATAAATATAATCCTATCAGCAAAGAGAGTAGAACCAAAGTTCAAAGCCATTAATTCATTTCTCTAGTCAATTCTTCACAGATTTTAGTTCAGTGTCATGTTAGAAAAATGAGAGGAACAATTTTGTTAAATTGTCCCACTGATATCATCTGAGCATAAAGCTTTTAAGTTAGTATTTTTAAGGAAATGGCCATGAGTGGCTAATTTTTCATTCATTTGCATATATGAAATAAAAAGTATTCATTAATAAATAATTTAAGTCACTTTTGCCATCAACTGAGAGTTTGATTCTACTTTTTCCCTTATGATAAAAAAAAAAATACAAGGGGGAATGCTGGGTACTCTTCTAATTAGATACGGGAAGGCCCACTGTATCCACAGATATTAAATTCATGAAAATTCCATTAGAACATATATACCAATACATACATTACCAGCAGTATTTTCTATCATGTGTTTTTTGTAACAAACTAGTCTAAAATGCAAGTAGAGTTCCTTGGAGGTAACTCTCTAAAGAACAAAGAAGGAAATTATACAGCAGTCTATGAGTGAGGAGGGTAGATGGGGTATATAACTGAGCATTCTTAAAAAGATTTAAAAATACTAACCCATTTCTACACTTTAAATACTTTGTCCTGTAAATAACAGGATATAAAATAATGTGTGGCAACAGATACTATGATACTCTAACATGAATTAGAAATGTTTTCTAGAAATTGTAGTAAAATGCATCATTATAAGAGATTGATGAAAAGTTGTGAAATTTAGTGCAGAACATTTCCTAAGAAAGCAATATGAAAACCGGTAATATACACACTGGAGTGAAACACATAACTAGTCACCAGACACTAAGTGAAATATTAGTAAGATATGATCAATGGAATAAGCGCAGTGCATTTTCTCAGTGCTCCTGTAAGTCATGAAGCACACAACGCAAGCCATTTCCTCACCCTACATGTTAACGGTAGGATGACAATTAAGAAAAACTTGTTTATTGTATATTGCAGAGTCCACAGCGTTCAAGTGCCCGTGGTGGGCACGGGGGGAATGCAAGGGGAAGACAAAGCGGCCTCAGCAGGCACTGGAGCACGCTTACCTCCAGAAGTGAAAAGCGAAGAGAGGACTACAGGGGCTGGCTGGGCTGGATGGGGTTGGACTCAGGCTCCTTGGAGTGAGACTGAAAGTTAAAATAATGTCATTCCAAGTGGGAGAAATGATGGCGGTAAAAATAGCATAGCTCATTTGAGGGACGGCGTTCCCTTTAGGCCAGAATCACTATAGCATGCCTATCAATACCGCTGGGTAATCATCTCATCACTTGTCCTTTTTCAGCTCTATAAGGCAGAACAAGTACAATGCTTCCCGCTGAAATTTACATTCTCAACACTACTACTGCCATTTTTATTTGTGCCTTGCCTTTGTCACGAAGCAACTTGGCAGATATTTTTGACGTGATTTTTTACAAAGAAAAGCTAGTGCTGTTTCATATTTAGTATATTCCATCTCTGGTTAAGGATCAATGGTAAATCTTTAGCAGAACTAAAGGGAAGTAGTTTTCACACAATAGAAAATTCAGGTTATATACTGTAGTTTTAAAAAACAAAGCAGCATTTCCATATAGGAAGATATGTTTTTAAGTACCTTACAGTGAAAAGCACCCAACAACATTTTTTCTTGAATTGTCAGGGGCAATGATAAAAAGTGTTCTTATACTTATATTCATAATACATAACTTCAAATTTTCTTACATATAGCTACAAACTATTTCACTTTTCAGAGAGGGCTTTCAAATCCATATGTCAATGGAACACTATAATCCCCACCCCACCAACCATCCACACCACCAAATGTGTTTACCAGCCAACTCTCAAATATTCATCACAGGGTGATGAGCTTACAGTCTCTTTATCTTTTTTTTTCTTTTTGGCCTCATGTCTCTTCTCCTTTAGAGAAGAAAGAAAACTAAAATTTGTCAAATATCTTACTAATAAGAATTTTGCCAAGCGATCTATCAAAGTATGAAGTTAATACTGTCAATTCCCAATTATTTTTACATGGCAAAATCAAAATAAGAATTAGGTGTTCTGACACCAGTTCTTAGGTTGAAAAAGTTGAAGTGAGCACTAGATACTCCTGCTTTAGTGCAATTAGTTTCTAAAAGAACATTCCTCTGCCTCTCCACTCTACGCCATACTACGTTTTTCTGCTTTGGAGAAAGAGGTCTTAGAACAGAGCTGCACGTTGGCTCATTTAAGCTGGTTGTTCTCTTCACTGAACAAATAAGTGGCATCAGCAGCTAAAATCAGATTTGGGCTTACCAAATGCTTAATGCCACTCCTGTTTCCCATTAAATGGATAATTGAGACTTGGCTGTATTTGTCTTAAACTGAAATATAAAATTATTGTTCAAAATGCTCCAATTTATTAAATAAAATGTTTCAACAGAGTAAAGTTTTATATCTTCTGGTTTGGTTTCAGTACTTGGTAAGCAAGAAATTGGTTTCTTTAAACATTCAGAAGCACATTCAAAAGTTGTTGACCTTAAACATACTGTACTCTAACTTAGCAGCTCACTGGAAAGCTCTCAGGAATGTCCACTGATACAGCCATCAATTTATCTGAGCATAGTCTTATCAGTCCCTTCCAGTCCTAAAATAAGCATGCACAGGCACTGACACCACTCCATGTCTCCAAGCTGAGACACACATGATGTGTGCTACAAAGTGTCTATGAACCTAACTCCATACATAAATTGAAAATAAGGAAGAAAAAAAACTACTTTCTCAGAAACTGGAAAGCCTTGCACAGGCTACCTACAAGTCATAAATTTCTAAATAAATTAATGATCTATTAGTTTCTGAAATATTTATATGTTTGACATCTCATATGCACAGTTTCAATTTCTGAAGTAGGAATCAGAAAACACCTCATGTTATTGATAAGGGACATGGAAAATTCTGAATTGCACCTACAGGGTATAAAATATGCTAGTGTAATAGTTTGTGGCGGCAGTATATGGAATAAACTCTCCTAAAAGAAAAACAGTAATGTTTCATGAGATACCCCATAAATGCTCTATACATCTGATTTGTTATAAGATCCCAAATATTTAAAATTGTATACATGAATTTGCTTTTAATAAAACCAATGATAAGACTTTCCATTATAACATTTCTCTGCGTGGTTAGAAACTGAATTTACTCAGACTGCAGAATTATCTTCCTCCATGAATGAATGTAAAATTAGCTTTCACATTTCAGGGTTAAATAAAATGTTCAAAGTAAGTTTCATGCTAACATGACAATGACATTTAAGAGTGATACTCTGTTTTAATGTCTCAAGCTTAAGTGGAAGAGTAATGTATTTTAAATGCGCATTAACATTTATCAGGGCAGAGGCTAGACCAAGGGGGTGTGGCCTGAGACCAAAACAAAATACTGGGACCCCATATTTAGCCGACCCATATGTCCTGTGTTATCCTTGGCAAAGTCATAAACTTGTGGCATCCCTCAGACTTTCAAAATATAAACAGAACACGATACAACTGAGTTTGCCTTTTAAAAAGTTACTTTGAAGTGTCTCTTCTTAATGTGGACAGGACACAAAAAATGAAAAGAAAAAAGGCATAGTGTAAAATGATACATACTAGTCCAAAGAAAACAAGGAAGCAGCACAACCAGAAACAGGTGAAAGTGAAGCTGGGGGTTAACGCTCTGGGGTCTTGAACACAGAGCTATGGGCACCCCAGCTGTGCATTTCCAGAATGCTGGAGAGAGGAGGGTTAAGGAGAAGAATCAGTGCATGCCATTAAAACATTCAGCATAGGTGGTGAGGGTTAAGGTGAGAAGGCGATGAGGGCAAAATATTAGGGTTATAGGTAAATACTGTTTGTATCTCTCATAAATAACGCCACATCTAGCAAGAAGGTTGTTAAGAGCCCTCTAACTTTTTAGAAGTGAGTACTTGCTAGTGCCATATCAGTGCACAGTTTTAGAGCAAGAACTGATTCGGAAAGCATTCCAACCACTTCAGAAATGTCCTGTTTTTATTAATTTACTAATTAAGGAAATAATTTCTCTTGCATGACGCATCTACAGAATTCAAGAGAAATAATTAATACTGAGAACTGGGAACAGCTCTTCCTGCAGTATCTTCCTGGAAGTGGTCCAGTATGAGATGATTGGGTTTGTACAGATTTCAATTAAAATGTAATTTTATACCTGTATCATAAGTTAGAAAAAGGAATATTTGTGCTTTTCGACCCATTTATATTTTACTTGTTATTAAGTGTGCCAACACAGACTAACTCACAGCTTCTGCATCTTTGATTAACAGATTTAAAATAAAAATTTGCTGACACTTTCTGCATCACAGATGTTTAACTTCTGTGCCACAGATTAGATGTGGACGTTTTCGCATGGTGACATCAAATCAGAAGGCAGTCAGATGAGTTAATGGGTTAAAAAAAAAAAAAAACAGCTAAGCAAACACAGAGCTCAACTAGGTAAACACACTGCATGCAGGGGCTGGAGACTCTGCAGAGAGGATTCAAAATGCACTACAGTTCATTAATATTCTGTTGCACAAATAAAACATGGATCACATCTAATCAATGTCACAAATAACCCTTCTCTTGTCCTCTAATCCATTGTCACGTCTTCTATTATTCAATGCAGACAGAGGCCTTTCTTTAGAAAAAGACAACGTGGGGATAAACAAACAGTAAGAGAGAAAGAGAAAAAGACAGATACACCATGGCCTGCTGATGCATTCTTTCCAAATGAGCTGTTAAGCTGTTTCCAGCACTGAGGTTTAGTAACTTTAAATATGCAGCAATGCTTTTCCTCTGACTGCAATGCAAAATGCAGGGTCCGGGTTTCCCCATTAGCTGAAACCAAATGCCATGCATTTAAGACATGTTCCTCCACCTCACACTGCAGTGCTCTGAGGCTGTCAGTACAAACAAATGCTAAATAGCTATTGGTCGCAGGAAAGCAAGTGCCATGCAGAAAGCATTAAAATATTAAAGACAGACAATACTTACTCCAAGGTCAGCCCCGGAATCTGTAGCCTTTCCCGCTGGGCTTTCATGGTTGTTATATGTTACCACACTCTATTGTAACCATGACACACATCCTCTGCCAGCGTCCTGGTGATGACAGAGAGCCAAAACGAACCTCTATAAAAGGACTGGACTAACAGTCTCTCGAGGGGGAGGAGATCCTGCAAGTTTGGGTCCTTCCACCTCTAGCTGTAATCAAGAGATGTCAGCTGCTTTGCTC
The DNA here is from genome assembly GCA_003508835.1 of Eonycteris spelaea. Classification (NCBI taxonomy): domain Eukaryota; kingdom Metazoa; phylum Chordata; class Mammalia; order Chiroptera; family Pteropodidae; genus Eonycteris; species Eonycteris spelaea. The sequence continues at coordinate 13,453,576 of PUFA01000011.1, read as the reverse complement.
AGGTTAACGGCAGTGCACACTGCACTGATTTCGTTAAGGGAATGAGGCTTTCAGCTCTGCATATCAAGTAATTGGTTTCTGATTTTTTTAAAAAAAGAAAGTCGCTCCGCTCATAGACCCAGTTTTCACCTCAGTGAAATGAAAAGTCCTTTTCATCATGCAGACTGAAAAAAAATATATAAAGCAACAGTATCATACTTGTAAAAGAGTTTATCTCAGAAAACTTGAACTATTCCCCACATCTCAGTGATGTTCTCAGATAGAATTCAGGCACCCCGAGAAAGTTCTGCTTACTCTTGGTGGAATTAACAAAATCACTCACGTTCCACAAGAAAGACATGGGAAATGTTGCCCAGTGAAAACAGATTTTTTTTTTCTATATATGGTAATCATCAGAAATAGGAATAAACTAACTACATTAATTTGGGAGAAGTTGAACTCTGAGGCAAAGTCTTGTGTGAACAGGCAAAACCCTATGGTGGGAAAATACCAACTGGACAATCAAGAGATAGGAACTTGTATTTTCATTTTTGAAAGCTGCTTTTTTAAGAACATCGCAGTGTGACATTCTTTGCAAAAGGAATCCAATACGAACAAGGAAGGAAAGGGAGAACATATATTTTAAAAGCCTGAAAGTTTCATCCTGTACTTATCCAAAGAACACAATTTTTCATAGTATTCATAATAGGACTGTGTGTACTTCTATTGTCATGTATGAAGAACATATCTGACTCATTTCCTCTAACGCATTTTAAAATGTTTTAAAATTTGCAACTGCTGGTTGGTTGAGCAGAAATACTAGAACAAGTTAGAATTTCATTTTAGCCAAACTTCTCATTTTCAAGCACCTCGAGTCCATAGACACACAGCCAAGCTGTGGGGAAACAACCGTGTTCGAGTAGTCGCATTTAAAAGGCTATGAAGGCAAACTTCATCTTTTCGCAGATGAAGACACTGAGGGCACAGAGCTGGCGGCAGTGCCGGGATGAGATTCTGGTGTGCTTGCGCTTACCCCAACGGCCTTCGTAGACAGGGGTGCCATCTGCAGTTGTTCAGGCTGCACCCTGCACAAAGGAGCGAGGCAAGGAGGAGAGCGAGGGCTGGAATCTGGGCTGCTCCGACCTCGTTCTTCCTCAATTTCATAAAACATCACCCTCAGCTCTGTACCCATCTAGAGGGTCATCTATTTTTAATTCTGCAAAGATACATGGGGGCTAGAGGAGGTTCATATGATAATCCTAGAACACTTCTCTTAACCCTACCCTGCCGGCTTGCTTGGGGTATTTGTCAGTGCTAACTAGGAATCGGCTTCTCCTGTGCGGGCTCAGATAACTAACCAGCCCTTTTCTTTTTCAGGGGCAACATATCTGTGCTGGGAATACAGTCACCAGTTAGTGACCACGGAGCCAGACAGAAATGCAAACAAATAACTGTAATTCACATAAAAATATAACAACAAGAAATAATAAAGACATAAGGGAACACAAGCAGGAATCAACTCTGTCCCCCATCATCCCCTCCCCCCTTCCCAAATAAGCTTTTTTCACAATGTAAAATATCTAGAATCTCACCATAACAGTAATGTATCAAAATATATCAAATATTTAAAGCCACGAGTTCAAGAAGATAATGAAGAAAGCGGGGAAGAAAAGCAGCAAGTAAGCAAAGGTCACCTGTGGAAGATGTTAGGAAACTGTTAATTTTGAAAACCGGTAAAGGGAGAAATAATAAATCATTTATCCTGATTTTCCCATAAACTTCACCTCGTAGATGGAAAAATGATTCTTTTTCTAGAAGTTTAACTGGCAAATAAAGAAGGAAAGACGGAATTAGAATAGCACCATTTTTCATACTCTGATAAACAGATGGATCGAGGCTCTCACCTGGACGCCTAGGTCTAGGTCACAGCCTGACGCCACAGAGAGAGGCCACTGGCTGGTCTTACGCGCCTCTAGATGCAACACACAGGAAGTCGTCTCACCAAGAAAGCCGTATCCCCTGGATAGGAAGCAAGCCTCTGCATCCAAATATCAATTTATAGAAAATATAGGGACAGAGAAGCGTATGTGATGTGATCAGCAAAAGCTAGACTATAAACCATTGCCCCTCTCACAAATGACCTCGTTTCTAAAAGAAGAATTTTCAAAGTGAGGAAATAAAAGAGACAGAGGAAGAACCTAAAGATTAAAAAGGACTTAAGAGACATGTCAACTATCTGCAACATGTGAACTTTTGGAGTCCTGATAGCAAACGAACTATTAAACAAATACATAATCAAACATTTAGAAAATCATATTTATATACACACGTATATATACACATACACCAGCCTTGAATATAAAAACATATATGTCTATACACACACAAAGGATATCTGATAATATTAATCGGTTATTTTTTAGTATAGAGATCAGAAGAATTTTTAATTCCCTGTCTTTTAGAAATACATACAAAATATTCAGTTAAAATAAGTCCAGGCTTTGCTTCAAAATAATCTGGGGAAGGAGAGTAAGATACAATGCATATAAAAGAAAATCGTCTATGAGTTGCTATTTACTAAACCAGGGTGGATTCATTCATTATATTGTTCTCTCCAGTACCGGTCTCAAAAAATAAAAAAAAAGAGTTCTCACCATGGCCTACAAAGCTCATGTGGCACATACATACCCATCCTCTTCATCCTCCTCCCTTGCAACTCTCACCCTCACTCCTTGCTGTTTATTCTTCACAGAAACAAAGCACATGGCTACCTCAGGGCCTTTGCACTTCCTGCACCCTCTGCCTGGAGCTCTTTTCCCCAGAGATGTCCAAATGTCCTATTTGAAATCGCAAGCCTTCCCCCCTCCTACTGGTTCCTTTTCCTCATCTTGATGTGTTTTTCTCCTCAGCACTTCTCATCACTTGACATATTTTGTATTTATTTATTGTCTCTCTGCCCCTATAAAAATAGGCTCCAAGAAAGTAAGGGTGTTATGTGTATCTCCAGTGCCAAGAATAGCTCACACAGGTATTAATATCTGCTGAAAAATAAATAAATGACTCTCCCAATATTGCTGAAACCATCAACTTAAGAGACTCGTGCTCCATTTCCTTACAATTATCGTTCTCCACATTGTTAGGTAACCAAACAGTGTCCCAGCAGTGACCTCAGAGAGTGTCCTTCGAGAACCTGGAGAATCTGGACATGCTCAGTTACCACATGAAGACCTAGAAAGGCCCTCACTGGCTGGAAGGCACACACCAAGAGCAAGCTGTGTGCACACTCAGGCAGAAGAGGAGCCTAAGGTTACACTAAGGAGTATACTTCATTTCAGTGAGAGGGGGAAAGGGGGAGGGCACTGGTTTAAAGTACTTAGGTATGACTAAGCAGACATACACACAATGAGGCTGAAGTTAAACAGCCTTATATTCTTACAGAGAGAGGACACCATGGTTACCTCAACGGCGGCAATATGGTTTTTGAACAGACTCACTGGCACAGCTTAAGGCTCGGTCTTCTAGGTATTCTTTGGAATGGTGGTTTTCAGCCCAGCTGGCAATCTCAGGAGACATGTTTGGGTGTCACAACTGGGAGGAGGGGGTTGCTGCTACCGGCATCTAATAGGTAGAGGCCAGGGATGTTGCTAAATAGACAATGCATAAGACGCTCTCCACAACAAAAAATTACCCAACCCCAAATCAACCGTGCTGCTCCAGAAACCCTGCTTTAAGGACAAGGGTTAATTTCTGCAGGACCCTCAGTATCATAAACCAGTTTTAAACATTTTGGTTCTTATTTCATTGCAGTCCTCTCTCAGCAATGCTACTAACCTTAGCACAACTACATGCTTCTGTCCTGTTTTCAGGGGAATGGCTTTTTATAGCCAGAGCCCCAGAAATGTCTCTTAAGTCACAGAAACCTAATTAACAGGGTCTCCATACCACAACTGAAGAGCAACCTAGATATAGAATTCTGCAAAGCAAGATGACCCAAACTACACACAAATGAGCTCCACAGCTGCTCCAAGGCCATAGCTGAAGGTGCGGGCGGGGGGGGGGGGGGGGCGGGCAGCTCACAAGTCCAGCCAGGTATGTAAATCTGAGGCGCATGGGCAGGTGAGATTTAAGCACAAGGGTTTGACTTCTCAGATAAAATTCCAAGAACAGATCCCCCCAGTTCAACCTTTTCTCATTTCCCCACCCCTCTCTAGATTCAAGGCGACTGCAAGGAATATATAAAACCCTAAAGCAAGAGTAATAGTGAATAGCACTCTCCCTAAATATTCAATTATTCATATAGTCTTAAAAAGTGTGCAAGGTTGAGGAGGAGGGGGAGGAAGGAGAAGGAAGAAAGAGAAGGAGAAGAAGGAGGAGAAGAATAAGGAGAGGAGGAGAAGAAATACTGGTAAGCAGAAAAAGGACCCCTCGAAAGACATGAGAATCCCCTGAATCTGTGAATAGGTTACTTAACATGGAAAAGGGGGATTTTGCTGACAATTAAATGAAGGCTTTTAAGATAAGGAAATTGTTCTACATTATCTGGGTGAGTCCAATGTAATCACAAGGGTCTGTCTAGGGAAAAGAGGGAGGCGAGAGCATCAGAGTCAGGGGAGGTGACATGACAGAAGCAGAGGTCAAAACAACAGAGCCTCTAGAAGCTGCAAAAGAGAAGAAATAGATTCTCCCTAGAGCCTCCAGAAAGAATATGGTCTTTGATTTTAGCCCTGTAAGGTCCATTTCAGACCTCTGACCACCTCCCCGCCCCCCAAACTGCGCAATAATAAACATGATGCATTTCAAGATACTAAGTTTATGATAATCTGTCATGGGAGCAGTAGGAAACTGATATGTAGATAATCGAACTAATATGAATACTAGTATTGATTTACCGAAACAAAAACAAAAACAAAAACAAATTGTGCTGTAACAGTGATATAACTATTTGGGAATTTGGGGAATGGAAATAAGAGGCAGAGTTACGTTCTCTGTTCCATAATAGGAAGTCAATATATAATGCACACAATTGATAAATAAAAGGAGCAACATAAGGTATTATTGTGAACTCTGAGGAACATTATGAAAAGAAAGAGCCCCGAGACTTGAAGCAGAACTCTGGGGGAAGCAGACTGGAGGCTGGGATGGGAGAGGCAGATCTCTATAGTCTTTTATAAGCCTGGTAGCAACTTTAAAAATTACATATACATATATAATTTGATAAGAATAAAGTTAATTTAAAAAAAAAGAGAAGATGATTATTTGCCAGGGATACCAGTAATTCCTCACCAAGTGTTTGGATTTTGCTTTACAGACTTTTATTGAACCATTGCCTAATTTCCATGCACTGGTTATCAACTAGGGAACCAACAGGGACAGGAGCAGAGCTGAGTGTGAATGAACTTGTTCGCACCATAGATCAAACTGTGCTTGAAGCTGAACACCTAAACTTCCCAGTTATATGATCCTACAAACCCCTTCTCTTAGACCAACTTGGGCTGGATATTGTCACTTGTACTAGTAAAGATTACAAAGTAATACAATCAGAAAGTTTTGTCAGCTATACGAATAATTTATTTAACCACTTTCCGTTCCATAATGTAAGAAAATAAAACAACTAAACAAAACGACAGAATCTTAAGACCTAATTATCATATGTGATGCAATAGTAGCATTACTTGTAATGGCCTCAAACTGGGAAATTATCCAAATGCCCATCAACAGTAGAATGTCTAAAAACATAGGGGCACATTTACATAATGGAATGCTACACAGCAATGAGAATACAAGACCTACAACTGCAGAGCAATGTGGCTAGATCATACATACATAATGTTGAGGAAAGGAAAGTGTAACTATCCTGTGGGGACGTAAAACAGTGGAAAACAGTATGATGATTCTTCAAAAATTAAACAATTACCATATAATTCACTCAGCAGTTCTACTTCTGGGGGTGGGGAGGATTATACACACAACTTGTGAAAGCAGAGACTTTAACAAGTATTTGTACAATCATGCTTGTGGCAGCATCATTCACAATAGCCAAAAGGTAGAAGCAGCCCAAGTGCCCGCTGATGGATGAATAAATAAAATATATTTACAAAAATGAAATGTTATTCAGCCTTAAAAGGGCAGGTAATTTTGACATAGACTGTAACATGGATGAACCTTTAAGATATTACACTAAGTAAAATAAGGCGGCCACAAAAGGACAGATATTATATGACTGAACTTAAATGAGGTAATTAGAATAGCTAAATTCATAGAGATGGAAAGAAGAATGGTGGTTGCCAGGGTCTGGGAGTAGGGGGTGGCGCACGGAAGTCAGTGTCTAATGAGTATGGAGTCTCAGTTTAGACTGATGAAAAAGTTCTGTGGACGTACAGTGGTGATGGTTGCACAACAATTGAAGGTACTTAATACCACAGAACTATCCATTTTAAAATGGTTAAACTGGTAAATTTTATGTAACGTATATTTTATTACTATTTAAAAAAGAAAAAGAAAGTACATTTATCTATCTTATGGCTCTACTTATAGGAAGTTCAAAATCAGACCACACTAGTCTATACTATCAGAAGTCAGGATAGCAGCTATGGGGGTGGAGTGGGGCCGTATTCAGCTGCTAGCGACAGGAAGTATGACGAGGACTTCTGAGGCACGAATCATGCTTCTTGACCCAAGTGCTGGTTACATGGATGTGGGAAAATTCCTGAAGCCTGTGAATTTGGGGATTCCTCCAAATTTCAAGCTGCATCTCTCATAAAAGCAAAGAATCTATTTCAGAAGTTTTACAACTTTCTCACAAGCTTCTCAAATAAACTCCCTCTTTTAAAAAAGTTACTCATACACTGTATCATCACTCCAGGAAGGATTTGAGGCAATGCATAAAAACTACACACATACAGTACCCAATAATTACTTGTTGAATTAACAAATGAAGCAAGGTAAAAAAAAAAAAAAAAGGTAAAAGTAAATTAAATCGGGAACAGAGAAAATAGGAAATGGAATAAATGGACAAATCCATGGAAAATAAAATAGGAACATAAATATACAGAAGGTGCAGACCCTAAAGTAAATAGGTAAATTGTATGGAGCTATATGGGACCAAAATAATTGTTACTTGCCCAAGAAAGTAAGTTGCCCAGTTAGTAAGTGATTGAGCTGGGATTTTAAATCAGATTTTCTGAACCGAATTACTTCATTCTTTTTATTTTAGTACACTACACTTTTCTAAATCATAAAGTATAGACATTGAGTTACTTGACAAAATCACTCCAGGAGCATTTTTCTAGATAATATATTCAACATGTTTAACTTATACTAAAAACTGATTTTTAACAGCATTTTGGAACAGACATTATAAAGGTAAGCTGGATGTACTTGTTGAAAAACTCTGAATGTCAAAAATGGTCAATAGACAAAAATATTAAATCACATGAAACAGGAGATGTGAAAGAGGTTCACAAACTATAAAACTCTCTAGAGGTGATAATTAATAAAAGAGCTCTTCTATTTTCACACTCAGCAATACCATCATTATCTCCTATTCACAGGTTACCACGGGTATGGAGTATAGCACTATCCTTATTATTTTCCATTTTTGTGAACTGCTTAATTACTGGTGGCCTGACCCATTATCAGACATATCATCTTCTTTCAAGAGCTCAACCCACATTAGCAGAGTTCTTCATTAGAAAAAGGCCATCTTTAATAGGCCATCCTAAGGATGTCTGATTTTGTATTATATTTTTTATTTTCCAGTTGTAAATGACATAACTAAGATTTTTTTCACAGTTGAAGTTTCATGAGAATTTTATAAATAGATGCAAAATCTCTCCACTTTCAGTATTCTGTTTGACCCCTGAACACACATTGGCGCCTGTTACACCCTTGTCCTTCCTACAACAGCATAACTGTCCTTCTTAGACTCGCATCCTGAAGCTTTAATTTAAGAGACATCTATGGCATATTTTAGAGATGAGAGTTGTCCCTTTTCCCTTTCAAAGAGAAAAAGGAGAGAAACAGACAACATTTCTTAGATTAGGGAAGGAAAAGATTTCTTCATTGATCGAGAGCACAGAATCTTAAGGAAAAAAATCACAGCAGAGGGTTTCTTTTTTTAGTCAAAGACCAAGAGTGGTCAAGTGAGTCAAAATTTTAGAGGACTAAAAGAGAAGATTCACAAATGAAAGAAAAAAATCTTACCTTTTAAATAGGAAGGTAGAATGATAAATTTACAGCAGTTGAAAGAAAGAAGGAAGAGTTCATATAATTATCAGTGAATTTTAAACATAAAAGGCCATATGCAGTAGTTTAGTTCTTTTAGAGAAATGTTATGATGAACATTTACAGACACAAGATTCTGAAAATGTGTAAAGAAGGGGCACCAATGCTTGCATCGTCACTGAAGGTTTACATTTTTTTCTTAAAAATGCTCATGTGTCTGAAATGTTTTCCTCCAGCATATCTTACACAATTCCAAGTCAAGCGTACCCTTAGTTATTATGAAATGCTATGAATGACCCATAAGAGATGACCCATATGTGTGTGTTTCTCTACAAGTGGAAGTCATGGAAACAAAATAACAGAGTTAGATGACAGGGTGCAATGCATGTGGTGGAGACTAGCAGAGTGATGAAAGAAACAAATGTCATTTCTTAAATTGTATGGTCAGTAAGTAACTATCATTCCTTCAACAAACATTTATTGAATATCTACTATGCACATAATACAGGAAGTAATTTAAACATTAGTATTTCCTAATTTTATTATAAAATGTTTTCTTGGCTTGAAATTTTTATGAAAAAGGGTTTATTGGCTGTATTCTGAAAGAAGAAAGGGAAAGAGGAAGGGAAGGAAGGAGAGACAAGCTGACCCATACTCATTTGCCTTGACAATGGTCTTTATATTGATTTTCATCCTGATATTCCAAGTTCTACTAAACAATAATTTTTTTAAAAGGTCATATTAAAGACTGGAAAGACTAGTGTTGGCTTTGTGGTCACTATATCTGCTGGAATTTCAGGCATCTGCATGTGACCAAAAGAGAAAATGAGGCCTTACCCCCTGTTTATTTTGATTAGCCAAGCAATGCAAAGAGATTGACATGTTATTAATGTGACATTTTCACATCTTTGTCACTGTGCATTTTAAAAAGTTTTTTGAAAGAGTATGTCCTGCCTCATCTCCTTCACAGCCAACTGTTTTTTGCATCCCCTTAAGTACAAAGAAGCTGGATCTTTATGGCATATGAATCCAAAGAAGAAAACCAAAAAGAGAATGCAGCGCAAAACGCAAGCCACTTTTTTTGGTAATTTGAAAGTCCCTCTCTAATTTCCACCCCTTCCAGAAATAGCTAAATAAAGTCATAACCTTTCAATGCAAATATGTCATCTTTTCAGGAATACACATAACAAGTGCAGAACGAAGTGTCGTATAAAACTTAAAGATCAATGAACTTTGCCTGACTATCAAGTGATCACTAAGGTATACATGCAGATAGATCACGTCAATACACAAAATGCACGTATTCTATAGAACAATGCTGAAAAACACATTTCAAATGATTGATTTTCTCCTGAGCAGAACGTGAATACAGTTATAAATTTATAATATTTGCATTAACCATTATTATTACCTTCTAAAGAATTTCTAATTATAATTTTTATGTTTTTCTTTTAGTCAAATTTTATTTAGAAGAATTTCTAAAACTCTAAAAACATTAACATTATTAATTTCTAGTATTGTACTATAACATTTAACACTTATTTGTCAATTTCATATACTTTCACGTATTGGCATTCTTATCGCTATTTTACAACCGAGGAAAGGGAGGTGGAGAGGTGGTAATAAACTTGTCCAAGGTCAGCTAGCTGGAAGAAAAGAGAAGCTTTAATAGTATGCTTTGTATAATTTATTGAGATTGCTTTCTATAGCCTAATGAAGGATCGATTTGATGAATGTTCCTTAAGTATTGAAAGGTGGAGTGGGGAAGATATAGTCTACATTTATAGCATATAACATTCAATATAGATCCATTCAAATCCTAATTAACTTTATTTTTATTTACTTGACCTAATACTGATTACATTGTGTTAAAACACCTGCTCCCTCCGAAAGAGCAAGCTGCTCTTACAGCAGTGCACTGCATGTTTTTGGTGTTCAGGATTGCTGAAGGACATCATTTGTTTCTGACGTAAAGGTATACTTGTGGAGGGTTGACATGACATCTTATTCATGTTCTGGCACACTCTCTGTCACATAGCAGTTACTCAGAGTTTATTGATCTGAACTCAGACCTTTCCCAGTCCCAAAATAAATAATTACTTTCATTCTCTAGTGGTAATATTTGCTTCTAATTCTCATTATTTTTATATTCAACTATGTTACCCCAATATTTAATGTTGGCCCCAATATTCTTGCTCTTAATATGGTTTATTATTTGTAAACACTCTATACATTTTAAATTACTTTTTTTTTTTTAATTTGGTCATGTCTAAAGTTTATTGCTTGTGTTAGCATTGTAAGATTTAAATATATATAAAGAATCTATTATTTCAACTGCTCAAGAACCCTCTGATAAACCACAATTACTCAAATTTATCTTAGAAAAAAATGCTTTTCTTCTATTTTACTAAATTAAAATATTTACCTCAACTTAAATAGCACTAGTTCAAAGAAATATCCCTTGACCTCTCAATCTAAATTAGACCCACAATTATCCCCACCTAAAACATTCTGCTTTTTTGCTTCAGAGCACCTACCACAATCAGGATACCTTTTAATAAATATATATCAATATAAGCAGGGGCTGTGAATTTTCTGCTCACCATTTTGTACGAAATGGTTAATTAGCATAGTGCTCACACACAGGAGGCATTCTGTTAATACTTGACAAAACAAAGAGTTAATTAATAAATAAAGATTATTAAAAGTGTAGTCACAGGGGGCAAAGGTATTAAATTCAACTGGGAGGTTATTTCTAGAAGGCTTAGTTATCCTTCTAGACTAGAAAAATCAGAATTACTATTGGCTATCTTGAAAAGTCCAACACCCCATGTTTTATTTAACCCCATCGAAGCCAGTGATGCAGATGGCATTGTCTATGAATAGCAACAAAAGTCCTGTCACTGCTTTAAAGGAAAGCTGAGAGCTACCTTGCGAGAGAGACAGATAGGCTGAAGTGCCCTGTCCTGCCCTGGACCGGGGGTGGGAGTAGCCAGAGGCAACAAAAGGGCTTTGGGTATCAGGAGGTGGGGAAGTACAAGTATAAAACCACGAATTTTGATAATTCTGTCATCATGCCAAAACAGGGAATTTCTCAAGAGGACTCTCCGGTGACATTAGACAGAGCATTTGTACATGGATACCAATAATGTCTTACCCCTTCCCAGTGAACCTACAACTTGAAATCAGATTATATGTAGTTCTTATCTCCACAATCCAGCAGAACTCAGGCTCTAGTTCTGTAATAAAGAGTACAGTTTGGAACATGACATGGGTTCTCAACTCCACCTTTCCTTTCTGTCCGCCTTTAAGCATGTTTGAGTCTTGGAAGCCACGTGTCACCATCACTCTACCCCTTCTTTACAAAGGTGGTACTCAGAAGGGGGTGGGACCTGTGCCACTTGCCCTGTGGATAAGAGGGACAGTCACTTTGTATGAGAAGCCTGTCAGTTAGCTACCTTATTTTTCTTCCTCTATTGCAGGGAAGAAAAAAATTTTATTTTACAAGTCCCCTGACTGCACAAGATAATTAAATAAGTATTAATGTATCTTTACCAATTTCGGTCCCAAGCTGCCTTCTCATATCACAGGCTATTGCCTCTAAGAATGGATTCCTAAAACATTAAGAGGTGGAATGTACCCAGGATCTCAAATTCAAATTAAAATTTAACTTTCTTTTCCTGTGGGGCCCAATCAGGCTTTAGTAACATGTTAAAGCTTTAAGGTTAATTCTGTCTCCTGCCATAGAACATGCTTTGCAGATGGGTGAGGACTATGGCAGAGAAGAACTGTCCTATGGAAATTTCACTATAAAACTCTTATAGAAAGAAAGACCACAGGGCAAAGTGGTGTTGAGTGTAGTGAGTGTGAGGCTAGCTCCCAACATCCAGACAGCAAAGAAAGCTTAGAACACTTGAAATCCCTAAGTAATCGGAGAATAGTGTAAACTCATTCCCTTGTGATTTCCACAAAAGAACAGACTTGAAATTTAAAGTGCTTTATGAGAAAAGGCAGAAGAGAGAAATGTTCATACATTTTTCTTTGTGAGGAGATGTATACAATATAGGAATTAACAATGTTTCTTTGACAGGTTAGGATCAGGTAGAAACTCACGTCTGATCCAAACCCTGCAGGGAGCATGAAAGTCACTCAGAAAAAAATACCTATTTTCCAGGGCCCTACCTCTTCTACGGCAGAAATAAGAATAAAGATTTCAGAGGTAAAAAGAATTAGTACGTCATTAAAAAAAAGAAAAGAAAAATAAAATACTCTCAATTGATTGCCCCTAAGAGAATTTACTCACATACTTAAATTTATGTGGCAAGCTACCAGGAGCCTCATAAATACTAGACCCATAATCAAGCTGTAATCATTATTTTATTTACATTTCATTAGACAGGGGAAACTAAGGTAAGAATCTTCAAAAGATTTTGCTGCAGCCAATGCAAAAGGAAGTGGACATCCTAAAGGAGGAGGGCATAGAAAAGGAATGTCATTTGTCCCAAAGGCACAGAATTATTAAAAACAATCTGTTTTAAAAGTTATTGTGTGCTTCAATGTGTTTCCCACTCTCAACTGCATTCTAAATCATTTTTACTCCACACATTACATGTGAGGTAAGACCTGACTCCATTTGACTAAAGAATTTAGAATGAATTTTGAGCATTACATGGGAAACGAACCAACTTCCATGAAACAGTAATTTGCAATGCACCTAGAACATTCACCATATATATTACCACTTGTCATTTACTGGTGGCAAAATCCAGGATACCTTTCAGGCACCTCCAAAGCAATTTGAATAGTTGCACCAAAGGGCAGAGCAGCAATACCCTGAATAAAACATACTGTGCCTGCATCATTCCTTTGAAGGCTGTCAGCCATACATTTTGAATAACCTGAAATGAAGATCAAAGGGGAATAGAATTCACTTATTTATTTATTTTACCTAAGGCAGTGAATTAAAAGAGAGTAAAATTTAGAATTAAAAAAAAAAGTTTAAAATTAGGCTTATATCAATATTTGGTCCCACAGATCCATAAAGTTCAATAATTGCATCTAAGTCACTAAGCATGGCACTGAGGCATGAAATTGAAGCCAAAGCAACAAAAGAGTTAAAGAAAAATAAAACCAGATATTGCTTCCGCCCATCTTTTCCTTTCTCAGTCCCTTTCAACCTGACTCCCACAGACACAGTTCCTCCTGTATTCCAGTCATGAGCATCTCCTCAATTCTCTTCAATAATTCCAGCCTGAGAGTGCTTCCTTCTTCCCCTGGGGATTCCTGGGAATCGTTCATGTACACGCCCCCCCCACCCCTTTTTTTCTCAAGCACATTTTAAAGACAGGAAAGACATGATGAAATCAAGATGGGAAGGAGGGAAAATGAGAGGCTATAGTTGCGTTATTTTGAAACTATTCCGCCTAACGTGTAGATACTAGTTGGATATAAGCCTTATAAACTACCTTTTTAAAACAGATTTTTAAAACAGGATTAAAGAAAACTAACTGAAGGATAAAAAAGTGATTGTCGAATAGTTTCACACATAACCTACTGTTCGAGTTTAATGGCACCATTTCAATACCTGGTATCACTAGACAACCTATTCTATGTAAAGATAATTCAGCTCTAATAAGATTCTGTACATAGAGAATAATGATTACTTAATTGGTAAACTAAATATGATCCCAATTTCACAATACTGAAAGATTTTGCTACTACTGAGGGGCAACACCTACTCCTGCCCTCCCTGGGTGGCCTGGGCCTTGGGGACAGCCATCTCTGAGGAGCTCTCCCACGCAAGGCAGCCACAGCAGCTGCACAGTGTCAGGAGCTTTGATTGTCTCCATGGTGTTCAGGGATTAGGACCCAAGAGGTTCTGGATTACCCTGAAGACTATTTTCCTGAGAGTATGTATTAAGCAGAATTCTATGGAGCAGATTGGGAAATCAGCCATTATTCATACATAGCTTCATTGGGGACCTATGTTCATAAGTTTTAAACAACCAAAAAACAACTTTTTTTTGGTTTATAAAATAGCTCATTAGAAAACCTCTTGAGACTGTTTATGACAAAGCAACTGAAAACGAGGCTACCACTCACTTGGAGATTTTCCCTCCAAAGTTTTTAATTTGTCTCTTAAAATCAATGAGACTTTGTGAGTTAGTCTTGGTGAATCTGTTTTACTCATTTGTAAAATAGAGGTCACAACACTGTGCCTGGTGACCAGGAGGTTGTCAACAGATGGTCATCTATTTCCTTCCCTATACAAAAGTTTAAAAAGCCCAGGATATGATGAGCAAAGTTCTAAGACCCGCAATCAGTTACACTCCTGTGTACTCCCCCTCCTTGTGAAGATGATGCAATATTGCTCCCATGATTTGGTTATTAATCGGATGACTCTCAGTTAATCAAAATAAGATTACCCTGGGTGGGCCTGAGCTAATCAGGTAAATCTTTTAACTTTTCTTGTTTAGAAAAAAAAAATTTGCAGCTTGCGTAGGAATGCTCTGTTTTCTAGGATTTGACATTTTCAGTGATCAAACTGCTAACAACAGAATGCTATAAGTAGAATGATGTCATTTGTTTCCAAAGATTCAATATACAAGAGTGATGTGAAAATAACAATAGATGTGAGATATTTCATGGCAAACTTTGGGGATAAGGTTATGACTGTAACCCACAAGTTATCTCGGGGCAAATGAAAATTATAAGAAAGTGAAATGTCAGAACTGCTTCTCCTGCCTGCCCTGAAGAACATGAAAGCCATTGTGAGCTCTGCAACTGTAAGAAACTGAATTTTGCCAACTGCATGAGCTGGGAAGAGAATCCAGCTAAGCCCAGTCCAGACTTCTGATCTATACAACAGTGAGATAATAAATGGGTATTGTTTCAGGCTATTAAGTTTATGGTAATTTATTACACAGCAATAGAAAACTGATATAGAACATAGCCATAAATTTATGTGTTTCTATAACTCTGGGGAAAAGAAGCATCAGAAGTAACACAGTATACACATATTAGAAGGAGAAAGGGAAGAGATTTGAGATGTATCATGCCAGACATTCTGACAGATGCTTTACAAATGTTATCTCTTGTAAAGAAACAGTTTTATTTAGGAAGAAGACTCTAGTATTGTCTATTATTCTAATATAGAGTTTCAATTTAAAGCCAAATTACCACCAAAATAAAATTTTTTAACTTCACTGTCATGATAAAAATCTTCTAAATAGTAATAAAGGTGTAATCTAAAGATTTTGAAGATTTTTATTTTAAAAACACTCAGAACAACCAAAAGGTAGGTGACTGTGACCTCTGAAACAACTATACACAATAAAACTTATTGTTTAGCAAATAGGCCATTTAGAACCAATTTTCTCTATTGGTGGGAAAAAAATATTATTTCAGAAATCGATGGAACATAATTTGTAAGGCAATACAGAAAGCAATTAGCTGTACCAAAGACATTCAGAATAAAATATAAATTGTGAACTATTTTTTTATATAGCATAATCAGAAAATATCTCTACACTTTAAAAATAAAAATTGTACACATCAACTCCAACAAATCCATAGAGCAAAAAGTGGGGAGAGGGTTACCCGTATTTTAAAGCCTTGACATCTATGAAAGACATGTAACATTAACTTTACAAGGACCATTGGTATTACCAGTGAATGCAAAGCATACCTTTGCTACTTCAGAATTATTTTGAAATTTCTACCATTTATCATGCTTTAACTTTGATTATTAAAAAAGAAAAAAAAAGAGGAAAAGCATATGCATCAGGCATAGCCTCTAAACATTTCAGAATGCTGTCATAGGGAAAACATAGCACTGTTTTTCTGTAAGCCCATATTTTTCTGTATCATAATTGATAGTCCAGTGTTGGAGGAGATAGAATGAAAATATTCAAATAAATACTAAAGTGTTTCAAATACTACTAGTAATAATTTTTGCTCAAAGACAATACTTGAGAAAGTGAATTCACCATGCAATTCTATTAAACAAATGAGCCTTTCAGAATTTGGTATCTTAATTTTTTATAAATATATTTCAATTGTTGTGCTACCGATTCTACAAGATAATGATAAGAGCTATTTAGGCACACAAAACTTCCCTGTAGTCACCGCTTATTTTTTAAAAGCAGTAACAACTTTAGAAAACAGGAAAGAATCTTTAAAAACTCCTTAATGTCAGAGTCTGACCTCTGCATTTTCACTTTTGGTAGCTCTTTGTTCACCATTCTGTACTTGAACCATGATATGAACAGGTGTGTCTTACCAGAAATGCTAACCACAACTTCCAATTATAAGTTCTTGCTCTGGGCTGGCACTTGACAGGCATCGCATTTAATTCTGTGAGGGAGACAGCATCATCAACCTCATTTCATTGGTAATGAAATTAAGATCTACAAAGCTTATTTAACTTGTCCAAGGTTAAGTGGGATGGTGGGTGGAGGAACTAGCATTGTCAGTCTCCGAAGCCAAAAAAAGTAAGTGATCCTTAGGTTAACTATCGTTCGTGACGTAATTAGCCTTAATTGAAACAGAGGCATGATATCTATCATGGCTACTTTATCCAAAAGGGTGAAATCACTGCCATCTTTTTTTTGTACATATGTATGTCAGTAATCTAATAATTTTAGATGTATATGAGAATTTCACACTTATTTCCTCACTCTCACACACATATAGACACACTCTCATATTAGTATCAACAGAGTGATAATCTCAAGATGCATGAAAGCTACAAGCCACTTAATTACACCTAAAATAAATGCTTAAACTTGCAAATTAGACAATGGTTATATTAATTTCTAGGCATAAAGTAACCTGACATAAGTAATCTAAGACCAAAAAGAGAGTCATGAAGAAACTTAACTAAGAACATAAAGTTATCTCCAAAGATTTGTCAAACAAGCTAAATACAAAGGTAATTATAAAACACACGTACAAACATATATATGACAGTCTGCAATATAGAAAATAATGACTGTATTCTTATGAATGTAGTTTAAAATCATACTGTGAAAACTATTATTGTTCATCTCATATAGTCTTCTAATATAATTCTCAGTATACAAATCCAGATTTCTTTGCTTCAAAATAAATTATTATTCATAAATTTTATATATATACATCTAGAAAATGTTTATAATGGAGATGAAAGGTTATATTACATATACAAAAAAATGTACAAATTGATAAGAAAAACATAAATGACCCCAGAGGCATAATGGCAAATACATATTTTTTAAAAGAACTTCTAAATAGCAAAATAAAATGAAAAGACTAAAAAGTGTTTTGTTAGTAAATGAAATAACAATGAAATATCACTTTACACATAAATTGGTAAAATATAAACAGTTAAAATACCTATTAAAGGCAGGGATACAGAAAAGATGGTTCTTCTCAAATCATTAGCTAGTAGAAATGCATGCATATATAATTTCTTCCCCTGGTTCAGTTTGTGTATTTTCTACTAACCTGTTCCCAGGTTACTAACCCTGTCTTCCGCTACATCTAACTTGCTGTTAAACCTATCCATAGAGTTCTTAATTTCAGATATATTTTTCAGTTATAAAATTTTCTATATGCTCTTTTTTCTACAAATTTCTATTCCCTGAAGAAATTTTCCAAATTTGCATCTATTTTTCTTTAACATATGAGTCATATTACTTTTAAGTCCCTACATTCTAACTTCAATCTCTGGAGCAATATTGTGACTATAAATGATGATGTCTTTCCTTTCTCTTGTCTTTTGGTCATTAGGTTCTGTCTCAGTATAGCTATAACTTTTGATTACCAGATGTTATAAAGAAAAAAAAAACTGAAGAGGCTCTAAATCAGTGTTTCCACACTCTGCCCATGACATTTTAGTAACACAGATAAACTGTATATCTCTCTATGTACTGTGGGCCTTCGCGGGCCACAAGCAATTGTTATATTAAACCCCTAAAGAAGCAATTTTTATACCCTTGGGTAAGATAATGCCCTTCACTGAGAATGCATATTCTAAATGATGTTTCCTACCAAAGAGAGTTCTTCTTCTAGGCAGGTAGAGAATAAATCATCTTAATCCATTCACAGACGGAGCTGATTCCAGGTAGATTACAGCTTTGGTTATGATTTAGCATGCCTCTAACTTGTCCCTGTTCCTAGGGTAGAAATCCTCTAGAGGATTCAACTGGGAGTACACAGTATCTTTGCCCAGCTCTCTAAACCTATGACTAGTACACAGAAATCAACATTCTCACTGTATAACCAACCAAGGCGGTGTTCTTCTGATTAAAAGAAATCAGTCCATTGAATTCAGGCAAGTTATTCATCTCTTGAAGCCATTTCCTCTTCCTAGAGAGCAAGCAACTCTCAAACATGAATAAGGCACTATGTGACAAAATTACTATGTAACATAAAAAAAGTTCAGTTATATGGCCCTCTAATTGTAGTAATTCTTGCACCTACAGAGTATATTTTACACTAACAGTCTACATTTATCTTAATAGGACACTAGAAGCATCTCAGGAACAAACCACCTACCACGATCATTATGTAAGGCTTATTTGAGAATAGGGTCTAATGCAGTATGTCAGTTAAAAAACAAGGAAAACATTGGGGGAAAAGTGAAGATAGTTATTTGTACGTGACATGATTTTAACGAGGAAGCCAAACATAATCAATTGGAAAATTACTGGAGTTAACAAAAGAGTGAAGCAGCATGAACAGGTCACACATAAATGTATAAAATCCAGTGTTTTCATTGCCAATGATGAAAATCAAACACAATTTACATAAAGATTTTATTTACATAAAAAACACAAGAAATAAAAATACTCCAGGATATCAATGAAAAAAAAGGTGTACGATCTATAAGAAAAAACAAACAAACAAACAAAAACCTCAGAAAGATAAACTAATACCAGGGTCATTAAATGAATATGATAAATGTTCCTAGAAGGAAGACATCATATGATGACACTTCTTTCCAAATAAAATGCACACTTTTAATATTTAGGAAATACTCAGGGAAATGGGGCATGATGGGAGAACAAATATGAATAGATTAAAGTTAGAAAAAAACGAATAGATAAAAAAATGAACAGATGATCCTATCACAAAAGAACACTAAAAAAGAAGAGAAAATATGAAAATATATGTCTACTGTTGTAAAAAATAGTGTAGTACTAGTTCAAGGAAATACAGATCAAGGAAAAATGAGAATAAAGGACGTATATTTAATATAATGAGATATAAAAATCAGTGGGGAAAGAGTTATTCAGTAATGGGAAGAGAGTAAATGGTTAGCAAACTAGGGGAAAAATTTGCCCTACTATGTACCAAAATAAATTACAAATCCATTTAGACAACAAACATTTATTTTGTGCCTACTAAATGTCAGACCTTGTCAGGTACTGACGATTCAAAGATGAAAAGACAGCCTAGCAGGATAATAATAAATGATGTAGCACGTGTGAAAGTGCACGGAAGTTCCCCTAATCCCTCCTAGAGGGAAATATTTTGTTATGCTAATTCGAATGGGCACTTATAAAAATGAGAAGATGCTATGTGTGTTCTAATCACTGCATCTCCTCAGTGCCTCCACACCCAAATGCGCAGTGCCTGACACATAGGAGGTGATCAAATATTCAATAAGTGTTTTAAAATAACATGACTGTTTTACTGTGTGTCTTTCCTATAGCAAAGCCTGGGATCTTGTCCTTCCACCTCCAATAAGGAAGTGTACTACATTTTGTCATTTGGAGGTTAATTAGTGGGACAGAAACAAAGGGTGAATTTCATTTAAAGAAAAATAAAGAAATTATTTTTCACAGTTTTCATTTTTTTGCCAAACACTGTACTGGGGAGGAAAGAATAGGTCTACATAAAAGGGACAGAGAGAGTAAGAAATGGATAAAAGTATTTCCAATTAGCAAAGAAGATACTGCTAATGATCGTGAGCATAATACCAAGAACCCAAACACTTCAGGTTTCTGACCTGCTAAAAGCAAAGACTGGCAGCACAGGAGCTCAGAGATGAAGATTATCCAAGAAAAAGACATTGCTAGGAAAAGAAACTAAAGAGACTTTTTCGGTTAACTTATATTAAAGTCATTTTATTGTATTTGTTTAACACATCTACACAATGCTTAGCATGTACCAGGAACTGTTCAAGGTACTTTTACATTTATTATTTAATTTAATCTTTACACTAACCCACAATTTGGGTGCCATTTGATCATGTCCTATCACAAAAGAACACTAAGAAAGAAGAGAAAAGTAACTTTCCCAAGGTCATGTGGCTAATAAGTGGCAAAGCTGGGATTTAAATTTATGCTGTTATAAATAAGTATCCATTGACATAACACATCCCAAATATATGACGCCCAAATTAACACTTTCTTCTTCTACAATGAGAATAGCACGATGACAAGAAATAAAGGGAGTAGTCAAAAGAGTGATGAAGGCTCAAGTTTGATTTCTCTTTCTATCAGTTACCATCTGTGAGACCCTCGGCCAGTTATTTAACATCTCTAGGCCTTGGTTTTCACATCAGTTAAATGGAAATAATACGGAGATAATACAACCTAGCCTCAGAATTAAAAATTTAGAGAAAAATGCCCATGGAGAAGCATCTGGCAACTAAGCAGCACAAAGCTTGAATAATTGCAGCAAATGTAGCTATAGCTGCGTTGGGACTGAGTGTCACACTGAGTACTGAGCTGGCGAAGCTCACCATGGAGTCCCCCGGGACAGAGACAGAAGAAAGAACAGAATTGGAAAAAGGGCTCAGAGTATTTAAAGGAGTTCAGGGATAACTACGAGGTGGGAAAAGAGCAAAACGGCAAATTTTGTGGGAGGCAAGGAGGTTGCAAGGTTACAATACAATTGCCCTCTATAGGCACATTGGGAGATAGTAATTCCTCTTATAAAAGACCTAATAATAACAATGCTAAACATCACACTGCATATCATGAAAAACTAATGACTAAGTCGTGTGAAATGGGGAAGCCTCTTCTCAGACTTTTACTTGTCCACTATGTAAGATGAATCAAAAATCAAATATTTTGAATATGTTCCGTATAGTACCAGTGGTACTAGTAGGATTCAGCAAACGTTTATCGGTGCATAGCATCGGCCAAGCACTGTGCAGAGCACTTTTGATGTACTATATCACTGAATCCTCATAATAGTCCTAGTTCCATCACTACCCTTTAACAGAGGTAAAGTTACATAGTTATGAAGTGGCAGAACTGGACTAGAAGAGAGCCTTACCTCAGAAAAGAAAAGCCTTTGATCTTAACTACAGTAGTCATTGCTTGCCAATATGGAAGTTTTGGGGAGCCACCTTTAGAAAAAGTATGGAATCATTAAGTAAACAGCACCACTGTTTCTACTCACTGCAGAGGTCAGGCACCTTTTAACTCATTAACACATGGTTTGCTGACATTCTTCCCCACCCCGCCCTTGAGATTCCTCCTTTGCTGACAGCTTAGTTTACCTGCCATAAATGAGACAGCTAAAAGCAAGACTGGATTGAAAATAAGAGACAACCAAAGCCAAATACAAAAAAAATACAAAGCTTAGGTATAAATTATTATTTTAGTAAAGAACAGGAAGACAAGGATTAATTAAACCCAGCTCATCTATTTTAAGTATAAACATTAAATCAGTCTACTTATAAATCACATCACGTCTATTAATACACTAAAAGTAATTGTACCAATTGACCCTTCATATATTCTATGCCAGTGCTCCTCAAACTGGAGTCCAAAAATTATTCTTAGGGAAATACAAATACTTAATACATTTTTTAAATGTTTGTTGACATTTCATTGATAGTCTTAAAAAATATGAACTGTATAATGACTACGCTTTACTTTCACACTGCTCCATGATTTTAATGTCATAGTTCCACTGTGTTAATGATCAAGTTAGCCAAGTATTACTATTTCAATTGCCCTGAGCTAATGAGAAAAGATCAGAGGCCTAAATACTAAATACTCAAAGTGAGGGCCCAATGATACTGTGGGACCCTTAGGTATCAGAAAAGTCCAATACAAACGGAGCTTCACGTTGCTTAGGATAAATATGCCAATTCAAAAAACAAACAAATGAAGGTAGCAGGTGCTGTAGCAGTCATCAGTATGTTCACATCGCTAAGGAGAATGTAGTTTTAGCAAAGTATCATCACTAATGTGCAATATCAAATTGATATTGTTATTTTAAGCATTACTCTGATGTTTAGTTGCATTTATTTGTATTAGTCGTCATGGTAAAACTGTTCAATGCAAGCATATACCTGGCTTTCTCCTTTGTACATCATTAAACATCATTAAATTAAATATGTTTAAGTTGATGTTGTAAGTTTGAAAAAGTTTCTCTTAAAAAGTTCACATATCATTCTGATTAGAACATCTCTATATGTAAGGTTTCAAACCACACTGGTTTGGGAGGTGTTGAAATTAGTCAGCATTTTCCACACACCTCCACTGTTGGGTACTCCATATAGAACAAGTGTGAGGCAAAGTACCTTACCACAAGAAGCTTAAAGTCTAGATAGAGAGAAAAGGTCCATCTGAGGGAAACAAACAATCTTAACTCTGGACAGTCAAGGAGGCTTTTGAAAATCATGTAGAAACTATAGAAATCACACACATGCACACACCTTTATATACAATTTCAGAGAGTTTATAGATTTCAGAAACAGATCCATGGATCCCAAGATGAGAATACCTGAATATTTAAAGAAAAAGAATACTTTGTAAGAGGCGAATTATTCTATTAATAAGTGGAAATGGAACAATGACATGCAACAAGGAAAGAAATAAGCAGTGACTGAAAAATTTGAAAATAACTTCCTGGATTAGTAAAATAATTAAGAACAGCTATTAATAGTTTTGGCTGGGGAAATTTTGCTCAAATACAAGTATATACAATTCTACATTTTATAATCTTACTTGTAAGGAGTCAAGTTATAAAAAATATCTTATCACTACAGAAATATTTTTATTTATAGAACATTTTCTACATGAGGGGCACATTAGTACAATTAGGCAGAGGGAGTTATCAGAAGTATGAGTACTTAATTTGCTCCAATTAGAGAGATGGACAGAATCTATGGATGGCTAAATGTGGTAATAAATGACAATAAAGTCAAGATATATAAAAGGTTAGTCATATTAGCCTTTGAAAGGCCGAAGATCTCTGGCTTTCTAATGTCTATGGGTTTCAAAATATGATTCGAGTTTAGGTGAGACTTCAAGGATATAATTATCATATTAGAAAAAATTATAAAGAGTTACATTTACTGGTTGCAAAAGAACCACTAAGTAATATTTAAAAAGCTCCAACACATTGTTTTGTTGAAATTTATTCAAGTGCACACTTTGAATAAATAAAAGGATTTAATTGCTAAATTTCATGGATTGCCATAGAGAAAATATCAAATTTCATTCTGTCAAAGATTAATAGAAAAATCATAATAAAAACTGTGAAATTATTTACATACCTCGAGTAGGTATCCAAGATTGCAGACATGCTCTGAAGAACAGAACTAATCATCGACTCATGACCTTTGCATAGCTAATCATCAACCCCAATATGGAGAAAATCTTTGTCGCCTATTCAGTTTATACTGTAGCTTTCAGATCAAGATTTCATCATTTCTGGTCTTGAATAAGAACCAGCCATGTAGGGGATTTGATTCAAAGTGCAAGCATAATTTTAACACAAGCTTATTTCATCTCCTTTTTTCTCTAATTTTTCTTTAATTTTCATGAGAAAACCAACTGTGCACTTCTTGAAATACACAAGCTGTGGGGTTGCCTAGAATTCTCAGTCACCTCCACATCTGAAATCATACCACCCAACTTTAGCAAAAATAATAAAACTAAAGTCTTCTATAGAAAAGACATCTTCTAAAATTACTATTTGCGTAAGCACACTAGAGATTAGAACAAGAAATTCATTTCTCAGATTGAGCTCCTCTCTCCATGCCCAGGAATTTCCAATGAAAAGGGCAATCTCTTATAAAACTGATGAGGTTTTGGCATCTTTCCCAGGAAAGGTGACTGAGCTTTTCCTGATGAAGACTTCTTACCTATTTATCTCCAGAAACCTCTCAAATAATTTGAATTGAAGCCTGACAGACTTATCTATAAAAATCCTTCATTGATTACGATTTTATACACAGCAATTCAGAAGGGATAGTTAATGGAAGGCGGTCAGTATGTTATATTTCTTACCAGCTAGGTTATGGTTTGAAAAATAGCCTCTATACCATCACCCCCCTGATAATGTGGATTCTAACCTCTGTTTATAGTGTTTCCCTAATTTCCTAAAGATGACATGGTTTTAAGGCTCCTTCCAGCTACTTGAAAGACTAGTAATACCATCCAATAGGATCACACGGTGTCAGTACTCTAATATTGGTTGGAATTTCAGTGAGCAACTATGAGAGTCCTACATTTGAGAAACTGCATGCTGTCTCTTTCACACTATTTTGTATACACATGTCTTCCTGGTAGTAATACTGCCTTCAATAAGATCTGAATATTTTTGGTGATGGACAGGGACAGTATGGATAAATAAAATGATTTTCAAACTAAGTTGCCGCAGATTAACAACTAGAAATTAACAATTGAATGGCACAATCTTATCTACAAGTGGTAAACATGACAACTTCATCAGGTATGTGTTAAGAAAATTATTCAAATAGGAGTTAGCTAGGCTCTTTTCACCTACCTTATCACTCTCTCCCTCCTCCCAAAAAAGTAAAGAAATGAGGACATTTATCCAATCCCAGTGCAGAAATTCCTCTCTCACCACAAAGAATTTGAATCCTGATAAACACGAGATGAACATACAACTGATAAAACCAACAGCTTGGGGAAAATAGAGTAATAGGAACTGAGATTAGGAATGGACCTTTATAAGTCCTGGTAAATATCTGAAAAACGGTTAAAATAAAATAAGAAAAAATGTATTCGGTGAGAAAATATATTTATACTTTCAGTAAGTATAAATGGACAATACTAATTGCCTCATAAGTTCCTCAAGGAGTAGATATTTTTTAGAGTCTCACATCATTGTGGCTTCAAATGAGACACTTAGAAAATGACTTCAGCTTGTTACAAATAAAATAAAGTTCAAAGAAGCTATGTTTCCTCTAAATCTGAACCTTCATGAAAATGTTTATCTCTGGAGGCGAGATATGAATCCAGAGATGGAGAAACATGAATAATTCAAGGCGGATCACGACAGCTTTGGGATAACCTTTTTTGCCTATAGAGCTGTATGGAGTGGGTCCCCTCCACAACACCAAATACACAACCTTAGCTCTGATACAATTTTATACATCTCTGCTTCTCCTTCCTCACAGGTCCACCACTGTACAGTCCTAAAGAAGTCTCACTCATCCTTTTCTCCTCCCAATTCACTATGGCAGATATGAGAATCAGTTGCTAAAAAGATAGTGAATCTACATATAGAGCAATTCTCTACTTTCTTGCTTCATACATTCCTGAAAACATGTCAGAGAGTCAAATATATATCAGGGAATTTTTTCTTCCTTGAGAGATAATAAAGTTTTAAATCCCTAATTACTCCTCATACACTCTTCACTGGTATGCTTTCAATCTGCCCACATCCTCTTATTTTGTTCTTTTCATTCACAGACAACTGCACACATCACTGGCCTAAGTACAACGAATGTCTGATCAAAGCTAAGTAGTAATCCTTTTTGGAAAGTCACATAATTTCCCTCTGGTGTCAGCTGCATTAAGTTATGAGAGCTACACTTCTAATCACTGATATCAGCACATTCTTTTCTCTGTTTTCTATTCAGCTTTCTGAAACAAGGGTAAAAACCAATGAAGTACTCAAAACAGAATTGGACTTCCAAGATGGCGATGCTACTGAAACTAAATGTTAGCTGGCAGAAGATGGTAATGACTAACATTATCTATGCTACTAGGAAATAGAGTGTTTAATAAATAAGGCAATAGTTAAAGGGAACACAGTTTCAGAGCCTTCTCTTCCACTTCACATAAAATATATTTTAGGAAAAAGATGTCACAGGGCAAAACAGACTACTTCTTCTTTAGATCTTAGAAAACAACTCTCTTTTCTGCATTCTCCTTGGACCAGGCTTTCCTTTCTGATATACTGTGCACTCTAAAGATCAGTGACTGGGGATCCTGTGGGGACAGTCTCTGAATCAGTTGGGATTAGGTGTAGCTGCAGCTGCATATAATTGGTAACTCAAATATGTGGCTTAAACAAAATAGCTTATTGCTTTCTTTCATAAAAGAGGATCAGAAGCAGGCAGTCAAGGGCTGCAGTGCTGGCTACCAAATCATCAGACTCAAGCCACTTCTGCCTTTCAGTTTTATCATGCTGAGTAGGTAGTCTATCTTCATGTTAACCTCATGGACCATTATGGCTGCTGGAGCTCTAGTCAACACAAATGCATTCCACACAGGAAAGAGGAAGTAGGAGAAAAGAAAAAGGATCCTCACCAGCTGTTTATCCCTTGAGTAACTTCTGCTTAGATATCATTATTCAAAATGTAATACCATATCTATCTGTAGACAGAAGCTAATAGTTATTACCTTTTAGTTGAGCATATTACCACCCTGACAAAAATCAGTTTTATCAATAAAGCAGAGAGAATCATGTATACGGGGTATGCAGCTGGATGTCTCTGCCAGTGTCTCAGCCTGGGTATAAGCAGGGAAGAATACAGTTGCTCAGAGTGTCCTTCTGTATCCTCCCCTGCCAGGCACTCTGACTTGGGAGAAAGAAAAAGACCATTATCTCTGGTCCTGCCCACCTCCATTTCCCCAGCTCATTTCAAAAACACACTCCGCTGTGCTTTGAAAATGCATCTATAAGGTGGACACCAGACCACATTCTCAGAAAAACAATGTTATAAATTGTGGTGGAGATTTCCAGGTTTATTCACAAAGGCCTATTTCACAGGTAATGTAGTAGAAATAGTATTCATTTGCCATCATCTAAAGTAAAATTGATTGGATTTCAATAGATTAGACTTTGATCTAATGAGGTGTGCAGAAGAGCTTGGATAGAAGAAAGAAGAAACAGTAGCAAGGAGCAACTCGTTTTATCACCTGGCTTTGTTCTCTGGCAAATGTGCCTTTCAATTGCTATCTCCCTAACAAGTAACCTGTCTTATCCTGTGCTTTTCCACAGTCCTGTCACGCTCTGTCAGTAGGGTTATGAAGCCCATTCAGAGGATTTTAGTGAGAAAAGGAGACATTCTAGAGCACAGAAAGCTTGAGCTAGACAACGCTCCCTGACGGGAAGAATCTGCCTTCCAGTTCAAGCAGTGGGGATGATGACAGATTAAACTGTATCCACTCCCCAGAAGATGGTAAAATCCTAACCCCTGGTCCCTGCGAATGTGGTCTTATTAGGAAATGGGGTCTTTGCAGATGATAAAATCAGGATGAGTTTATTAGGGTGGCCCTAATCCAATATGACTATGTCCTTGCAAAAGGGGAAAATTTGGACAGAGATGCACACAAGGAAAATGCCATGTGACAATTACGATAGAAATAGAGATGATGCATCTACAATCCAAGGAATATCAAAGAGTGCCACAAACCATCAGAAGCCTGGAGAAAGACCTGGAACAGATTTTCCATCATAGTCCTCATCAGGAGACAACTCTGCCGGTACCTTGATCTTGGACTTCCAGCCTCCAGAACTTTGAGACAAGAAGTTTCCATTATTTAAGCCACCCAGTTTGTGACACTTTGTTATGGCAGCCATAGAAAACTAATACATGGGGGATGGGGCCTGGAGAGTCTTCAACCACTCCTGGGTTCAGCACAATTTTTCTTTCTCTCCAGCACCTACATCTGTGTGCGCCTCAAGTTACTCATCAAGACACATCATTTCCAGATATTATCATTTACATACTTGGGGCTCCAGCCATGCAGGTTCCAGGGAGTTATCAGCAGAATAAGAGTGAGGGAAAGCCATAGGACCTTCCACCCCAACAAGGATCGTCTATCACTATGCCTAAGATCATAAGAAGTCAGATGCTGCTAAATTGGGTACTTATGTTTCAAAGTCCGTGCACGTAATAGAAATGCATAGGTGTGTAGTTGCCAAAGCTATGTAGAAGCATAACTATCTAAGTGAAAGAATAAGAGTAAATGATTATGCATTGGGAGGCGCACTGCAATCACTCACCTGATGATTTCAAATATTAAAGTGTATTCTATTGTGTCTCTTAAATGTGTTGTTCTGCGTCTACATAATAACTCTGCTTTCTTTCCTTTTCCTGGCCTTTTAGACACAGGTTCGGTCTGGACACGCTGGGAATGGCAGAGGCTGAAAAAGCTGGTAAAAAAGCTAAATTTTTTCATAATAAAAGTGACCTGGAAGAAATATGACTTCCAAGCATATCCACTCTCCATCTTTTATTGTTAAAAAGAAAAAAAAAAAAGTCTACGAAAGGAATAACGTAATGAACACCTACCCGTGTATTAACTACTCAACTTGACAGGTCAAATGAGCACTGTTGAGGCCCTCAGCACCCTTCCCTGATCTCAGTTTCCCTATCCCCACAGAGGTAACCACCAACATAAATTTGTCATTTATTAGTCTAAAGCATGCCTTTGTACTTTTACTACAAAAAATAACCCACCTAAAATGATGGTGCTCCTTGGTCACAGTCCCATTGGTTACTTAAAAACAAACAAAAAACAAACAAACAAAAACACCTTTCTATCTCTTTTATTACTTTCCCTCATCTAGCCAAAGAATAATTATTAAATATATTTCATACCACAGGAGTAATAACTGCGAGTAGCTTAATTTTATTCCTATCAACAAATATCTATTTTATTTACCTATGTGACTTGCTTCCTTCCTCCAATAAAGCTGTGATATAGGTAGTTCAAGCCAAACCAATGAGAAATCTACTTTGAATAGCTATCTATTTCTGGCATTCCTCAATCCAGATTGGCAAATGGAAGCCTACATCTCTTATACTTAAAATTTTCCTTGACCAAAAAAAAACAAAATGAACAAATTAGAATTTAGGATAATATTAAATTTAAATTGCACTCCTTTATATAAAGGACTGGAAAAACATTAAAATGTTAAACAGTAATGAATCTATCACTTATTTATTTTCATAAAAGAATTAAATGCAGATAATAAAAACCTCAAATATGTTAGGCGGAAGACCCAACATCTATCATCATATTTGGAGTGTAGCACGTTCTTATCAAAAATTTGAACAACTTAATGTAGGAAGTCAATGATTGCTCAATCAACTAATGGGTTAGTCCATGAAAAGTTAAGCAGTAAGGAAGATGTGTGATTTTAAAACTCAAAACATTAGTCTATAAATATTTATGGAACAACTGTTACATGCCAGGCATGATTTTAGGCATGGAGGGTACAGCAGGGAACAAACCCCCTGACCCCAGGGATCCTACATTCTGGCAAGACAGCATGCACAAAGTTACACTAATGATATTTCCTGAGGTGTTCTGGGAAACCCTCCATGATCAATAAATCACTCTACAAATCACAACTTGACTAAGAATGGCTGCGTGCTGGTTTCTGGGGGAATCTTATAAAGTCCCAAGTGTTAAAGAAAAACAAAGAAAATCTGTTCTAGTCCCTAAAAGAACATAGCATCTCTTTGTTGACTACTGTAGCCTATTAAAATGTATTGTTCAGAGTGATTCCTACACATAAAAAGTACAAGCTTCCCTGAACCTAAACAAATATCACCAACAGCTGCAGAAAAAATGTTACACTTGGAATTTGATGAAATGAATTACCAAAAGTAAGGAAATGCCTCAGTACCCTAAACAACTATACATGACCATTAGAAACAGTCTAGTACTTCTCTCTCCTGCCTGTTTCTGTTTGAAGATACAGCAAATTTTGTGGGCCAGTAGGGCACTCAGCTCCTACACGACTGGTCAGCTCCACAAAGTATTTCCCAGCTGGAAAGAAAATGCACGCCAAGAATCATTTATCAGGTAACAAGGATTTAGAAAATAGCCTGAAAAGAAACATAATAAAATGCTTGTGAGACAAGAATATGGACAAAAACTTTCATTTGTTATACTTCTATATATTTCTACAATGGAAATAGCCAGGAAAAGATGATTAATGCTTTATGACCTAATGATTTCCATGGTAAAACAAAATGCTACCCCATTTGTTAAATGTAAGAGATTGTAATGCTGAAAATACCTGAAGGAAATATTATTTAATGTGTCAAAAGACACAGTGAAAATCAAAATTCTCTGGCTTTTAAACTATCTTTTCTTTAAATTATAAAATATGGGGTAATTCTCAATGCATTTTTTCCTGTGTTTTCTAGTTCTTATACAGTGATCACCTGTGTGATTAATTGAGGTATTACTTAAATTATTTTTTAGAAAGATCAATTAGTCCTAATTTATTCAAATACTATAAATTCTACATTAGTGAAAAAAAAAAAGACCATGATAATAGCTATACATATATCAGTTTATTCTCCAAAAACAATTCTTGGAAATGCCTCCAAGTTTGAATTACTTCCCTCTTTGAAAGGACCCATAGAAGTTCAGAGAGGTCAAAATATACAAACTCTCCTGAAATTAGCTACTTTACGGGAACACAGGCCCCTGGTCCTCTGCCACTGGTACTCTGACAGCAAAGCAGCACCAAATCTCAAGAGACAATGAGAGGAGATGGCAACAGAGAGAAAATGGAATAGCAAGATGATTTGATTTTTAAACCTCTATCACACAGTATACATTTGTAGAATTTGAGTGCTTCCTGATGATGCAAAAATAACTGAACCCAGGGCCGGCTACTTCTTTTATGACAGGTTTTTAAAGCTCATTGTAAGATGAGCTTTTTCTTCTTTGTGCTCCAAACCCCATTTCCCAATAATTGGATGGTAGGTTATGAAGCCAGATAACAATCTGTTACATCCCTGAATCCCTCTACCTACAAGGCCAAGTTTCATCAGTCTCCCCCTCCTCACCCTCAAACAACTTGAAATATAGGACTGCATTCTTAGGTTAAGGTCAGTACTCAGGGTTACAAACATGAGCAGAGAGACTTCCATATGGGCGACATAAAAAACCAAGCTCTCCGGCCTCCTCAGTATAGTCACTTATACTGCAGAGAAAAGGGGTGAGAGCTGCCTCTAAGGTGCAAGGCAATGGAAACTTTGGGGCTTCAAGGGGACACAGATCTTGGACCACAATAAAAAGAAGTCAAGAATGAGAGGATAACTTGAAATGTGTGAGGCGCAACCTCAGGGAGTACCTACAACCCTCAAAGCACCTCACTTACTGGCCGGCTTCATTTCTTTTCAAGGCAGTCCTTGCAATGGTTGGCTAGAGACATTTTTTTCAGCCTTCATTTTAAAGGTTCCTGCTGCCAACACCTATCTCAATTGTCACTGGCTAACTGCTAAAGACAGGAGAGTGAGATTCCCCAATATTAATGTACCTCAAGAGAATAATTCTTTCTGCCAGGCTCACATTGAGTATGAAAACCTTCAACTACCTGGTCTTTCTTTTAATCAGTTATACTGCTTTGGGGCTCATTTTTCAAAGCCATATGGCTTTGTACACATCAATGCAAGAACTATTAAAAACCCCACTTTTTTGTGCCCTTGCAATGAGGAACAATTCGCTTCAAAGCCTGTTAAGCTCCCAGGGTTCTGGTGTAGAAATAGCTCGCTTAGATTCGTCATTGTTCAGACATCCAAGGAGCTTAGCCATCTAGGAGATAAAAGAATTCTTCTGAAAGTGCCATGTAAAAGAAAATATTTGTTCAGTCACAGTGTCCCTACAAATGTGATCTTATGCTCCATGGCTGGGTGTCTAAGAAGATGAAAATGAAGGGGCCTTAACAGATCTGGTAGAGGCCTGGTAAGATAAATTGGAGGTTGGGGGAGATGTGCTATCCTGAATTGGAGAATGCTGAGGTGCCCTCCTTCCTGGGAATATTCTACTCAATCTTACAAAATGTTCGACACCTCAGGATGGCATTAAAGGGAAATGCTTTGACTTTTTTTCACTACTGAATACAACTGCAATTATATTTAAAATATCTTTACTTTCTATCACTTTGACAAGTCCACTTTTGAAGTTTCTATTCAATATATTTCAATAGTCCTATCCCTTTCTAAGAAAGAGTAAGCTGGCCCTTAACAAATCCAATGCTAGAAAAAGGGACCAATGTATTAATTTTTTTTTTTTTGCAAATAGTTCATTCATTTGAATATCAGCAGAAATAAAAATAGAAAACTCAAGGAGACTGACATTTAAATATTTAAATGTACAAAATATTGTGGGGATTAATAACGAGGGATCAAATCTAAGGTGTCATTTTTAAAAAGTCATATTTGAACATAACTTAACCTGGAAGTTAAATGCAGCTAGCGGTACATGGCCCTAGCTCACAATAGATTTCCCAAAAGAGGCAGCCATTCTTCTTTAAGGCATAGAGAATAAAGGTCTTTGATTGCTGACCCTGTGCCTTCATCCAAATAAATGAAGCAGTCTCAACACATTTCTTAATGGCCAGAAGACCTAACAGCAGAATAACCAAGTGCTTGGATCACAATTACAGCTGATTTATAATGTCTCTGGTGAGCCCAGGGACAAAGTGGGTCCTTACTCCTAAGGAACTATGTCTTCTCTGGTGATAGTACACTCTACTACCTACGGGCCTGTTTAAAAGTCAAGCAATTTGGAGTCTCTTGCTTGCACTGGACCTCATGTCTCAATATTTTCTTCTACCCTCTATGTGTAGGAGGCTGACATATTCTAGTGGTGGATTAGGGCAAAATAAAGACAGGAAATTGCTGAGATTTTATTATGAGACAATTTTAAGATAGTGTCAAACACACAAAGGTAATATTTAACAGGGTAACAAGAACAACAGGATAGTATTAAATTAGGACAGAGTTAAGTGATGGTACATTCTACTGTGGCCGTTTGTAGGTATTTACAGGGCTCAAATGTGTATAGAACATTTACCTTCAGTTTTAATTTTTAGTTATAAGATTTTTTTTTCATCTTTTAAAAGTACAAAATTATACAAAGTTGTTTTATTGTAGTTTGATGTAGATTAAGAATATCTACAAATTAAGGTGGATTCCAGTTTACCTTATCTCATTAGGTACAGGAAAGATATCTCTGGCCTTAAGCTACATAATACCAGAAATGTTTTTGGAGGTATATCATTGTATTTTGGTCAGCAGAGTAATATCAGCATTTGCCCCTGTAAAGTCAATGGACTCAATATGCCAGAAGTTGATTCATTTAAATCAACACAGGATTATTTTTACCCAATGTTGCTATTTTGGGGCATATCCCTCCTCATTCCTCAAATGGTCCTATAAACATTATCTTAATTATTCTAAAGTTCTTCTTCCCAGTTTATCACTTCAAGTCTCTAATTATATTGACTTTTTGAATATGCTGGTGCACTGCAGCAACTAGACTTTTTATGGCTTCAGAAATAAAAGAACTCTGTTTATTGCTTGTGGACTCCTATAGTCACTCCAACCCCTAGTCACAAATGGTTGTTAATTTGTTTTACAAAGTTTAAGCAATTGTATTCTTCCAGAGTGTTTATGATTGGGCTGCCCTGTAGCAAATTAAAGACTTAAATATGTGACAATACCATAAAGGAAACATTCTTTAACTATTAATCTCATGATATTCTTATTTATTAGTTTTTACTGTGATTTTAAGTCCTTGCAATAGCCTGTATATATTTAAAAACAATTTTACTTTAAGATTAACAATGTAGAATTTATACACATGCATAATTATACTTAAAATATACTATAATTATACCTTTTTATATTTATCAACTCTGTCAGTTTTGACGATGATTAAAACTTGAATGCAGGAAACACAATTTGAGCTGATCAAAATACACCTTTTCTGGAAACATTGGTACCATGATATGCTCTTTACTTAGCGTGGTTTATGTCATTTATCATCTTAATATAACATGATTGACTCGGTTTTTGGTGGGCTCAGCTTGTTCAATGGCTTATTATTACCATTTCCTCTGTCACTTCAATTTCCAGTAACGGCCAGCAGAAGTGCCTTCAGTTTGGTTCATCTGTGCTTTATAGCTCAACCTCCACACACTATTGAAAGCATGCTTGCTTTTTGGCAAAAACAAAAAACGAAAAACTGTTCCGAACCAACAAAATTTTCCTTATCCCAATCATGGCATCAAGTTATGTTCCAAAAAGAGCCTTTCCACTCTTTGGTGGAAAGTTATATTAGAGACCAAAATTGGGGTACAGCGAATGCCTATTAGATGGTTTCATATAACTATGGAATGGAAGTCAGAGGGTAACTGTTCATTGCCTTCTTTAGAACAGAGCAGAAAACTTATATTTGATTTCAATTTAATAAAGATTATATGTTCATGTAGAAGGTTTAAATTTAGCTCTAAATTTACTAAGTCTTTCTTTGGTCTTAATGTGAATAATTTCAATTAATGTCCCCCTCTTTTCTAAATTACCATCTTTAGTATTTATATACATGCAAAAAATTGCCATACCAATCCACTTATTTGAATTCTAATGCCATCGAAAGTACGAAGTATCTCATTTTTTAAAACTTAGTTGTAGTTTTTCCAATTACATCATTCCATAATAATCATAATACTTTATTTCACCATTTTATTTTTGGCTAAAGAACAAACTAATGTTTCTTTTTTTTTTTTTTTTCCTACAACCAAGTAAGCATGAGTAGAACCTCCATGGGGCTATCCCTCTGCTTCCCTAAGCAAAATACAGACATATGTATTTGTACATGTGTTCATTCATAAGACAATATTACTATCATTTTTAATTGCAGGCAGTTTTATTGTTTGGCTCCAATATTTCAAATGCCTTTAGAAAACACAAAGGTATTTATTAGTTTAATATTATAGCAAAGAAAGTTTCCAAAAAGCAATTAAAAATGTCAGTGAACCCAAATAAATTACTATCACATTAACATGATTTAAAATTAAGAACTGTCTTTAAGATTCCTCAAACTAAAAAATACTAATTTTGGTTTTAGTTACTATATTTATTGTTATATTACCTTTTATATTCCAAACATTTAAGAAAAAATTACCAAACTTTATTTTTTTAATTTAATTTAACCAGGAAAATATGAAAAAAAAAATGGCTAAAAACAACCATGAAAAGAATGAAGACTAGTGAAGGATAACTTACCAGATATTACAATTCACTAGAAAGCCACTGCATTCAAAAAATAATGGTGTTGGCACAGAAATAGATAGAGATCAGAATAGAGTCCAGAAATGATCCAAATACATATGGCATCTTTATGTATAGCAAGGGTCACATTTCAGTCCCATGAAAAATAAAATTTCTTGTTATGACTAGGACTTAAGTAACTGGATATTTATCCAAGAGGGAAAAAAGAAAGACTCCTATCTCACACCATGTAAAAAATTTAAAACTGGAGTAAAATTTAATGTCTAAAATAACTGAGAAGAAAATTTAGGAGAATATTTATGACCTTGAGATAACAATATCACCCTGAGCAAAACAGGTAATTAAGAAGCAATAAAGACAAGATATTCATTAAATAATAATTAACAATCTTCATTTGGCAAAAGACATCATACACAGAGACAAAAACTGTAAAGATATATTTGCACACATATAACAAAGGAATAACATTTCTAAAACACAATAAGTTCCCAAAAACTGTGAAACAAAAACATTACAAAATAGAAAATGGGCAGTGGAAATGAATGTAAAATGGAGAAAAGAGAAATTCAAATGGACAATAAACATATAAAAAAATATTCAACATCAGTGGCAGTGAAGAACAGTAACGATCATAGATAATAAGAGTGGCAAGAACTAAAAGGATAGGTGGCATCCAGTGCTGGTGAGAATGTAGTAAATGGGTACTTTTACGTGCTATTTGCTATTCCTTTGGGGAAAACAATCTAGCAATATCTATTAAAATTAAAAATACACATACCGTTTGACCAAGCAATTCCACTTCTGGGAATCTATCCTATAGGAAAAAGAAAAAGGACCAGTACATAAGGATATAGGTACAAAAATGTTTATTGCAGCATTGCCTGTTGTGGAACAGAGGAAGAGAGGGGACTCTAAATAACATGAATATCATCGATGGGGAAATGACTAAATGAAATGTGATATATCTATAACATGGGATATATATAATTATTTTAAAAGAATGGGCTAAATCTGTAAATACAATTTGGAAGATTGACATGGTGAGAATTTCAAATGGAAGACTGAGTGCTACAATCTCATTCTTAAGACAGCAACAACAAATGCAATAAAACAATGTGAATGCACTTGCATGCACATGAAGTAAGGCATGGAAGAACGCAGACCAGACTAATGATGACCACCTAGGGTTTTGAGTGGAGACAGGGATTGAAGGAGGAGGGGTTTATTGAGTTGCCCTTGGTATATCCCTTGGTATATCTTTGTGCCATTTCACTATTTACTATGGGCACCATATTAATTTTATAATTTTACAAAATATATTTAAGAAAAACTTATTAGATTTTATTATGAGTAGTAGAGTTGTAGTATTTCCAATATTCATCCTCAGTAAAATAGTAGTAAATAAACAAATATTCCCTTCTCTGCTTATGTCAGTCATGTAGTGTTCATTTTTTATTACTCGCCCAGTATCCATTCCATTTCTCTCCCATATATGTACAAGCCATGTGGTTTGGGTGGGAACGACTCCACCCCATTCCCAGGGATTCCCCAATGATGGCCTAAGCCAGTTCTATCCACCAGAAATACAATTTGAAACCACTTACATAATTTTAAATTTCTAGTAGTCACATTAATTTTTTTAAATGGGTGAAAGTAATGTTAATAATGTATTTGTATTCTAACCTAATATTCACTTTGACATGTAATTAATATAAAAATTATTAAATATTTCAAATTCTCTTTTTCACATCAATTTGGCTGAGCTACATTTCAAGAGCTCAGTTACTACATGTGGCTAGTGGCTACCACACTGGACAGTACTGGTCTAAGCTAATGAGGGTAATGTTATAAATACTGCCATATTTAAGGGTGGACACATAATTTAGGATGGCACAATCAAAGAAAAATCCACAAAGGTAAGGGGGAAAAATCCTTTTCTCGTGAGGATGAACACAACAAAAGTATCCCTGAAAACTGCTGGCAGCCATCTATGAGCCAGGAAGAAAGTCTATAGTGGGATAAAGGAGAAACTGGGTCCTTTTGTCACTACTGAACCTCTGGATCAACCCCTGCAAAAAGCCTGAACTTTTTGGTTACATGAGTGGATAAATTTCCTTTATTTTTCAGGCACTATGAGTTAAGCTTTCTATACTTGCAGTCAAAAGTATTTTAATTAATACACTCATCTACGGCTAATGCCATGTCTAAACAAATGTTTGTTTCTTAAGTGAGTTAACTCAATGGTCAACATTTCTTTATTTGTAGTCAAAGCATGCTTTTGTTAAACTAGTTTTATTTGATACTGTTTTTAAACATCTTCTGGAAACATGCCCAAAGAAGAATTACACAGACTAATTCCTGCAGAAATAGTAACTTTCATAGTCACCACACAAGAGAGATTTTCTTCTCAAGACAATACAGACATGAGGTGTCGGAGCAATCATTCAGCTCCTCTCTCACTCTTCTGTCTTTCCTGGTCCTCCCTCTCTAGACCAAGTTTCCCCAACTTTGGCACTATTGACACTTTGGGTAGATAAGTCTTTGTTGTGGAGGTGGAGGATGTTTTCCTGCACATTTTATGATATTTAGTAGCATCCCTGGCCTCTACCCTATAGATGGTAGGAGAAACCTACTGTCCAGGAGTTGTGACAGTTGACAATGTCTCTAGATATTGTCAATTGTCTCTTTATGGGGCAAAACCAACCCTGGTTGAAAACCACTCCTCTAGACCAATAATGGGTTCAAAAGTACAACTGACCTCCGTCTTATCATAACCTTTCCAGGCCTGTGGCCCTTCCCTCTACTAGACATGAACGTGAGGGTCTAGACCTGAAGACTGTCTGGTCATGCTCTTCCTCCTCTATTTCCCAAATACATGGAGCCTGAACTCTCCATTTCAGTTCTTCTTTCCAGAGTAAATGTAGCTAGTTCCCTGTGACTTCAGCTTGAAACCATTACCTGAGCTGCTCCCAGAATCAAACACACAGCATTTCTCTTGGGGATTCTCTAGGAGATTTTTCTGACAAATTATTTCTCCTT
Source organism: Eonycteris spelaea (assembly GCA_003508835.1). Taxonomy (NCBI): domain Eukaryota; kingdom Metazoa; phylum Chordata; class Mammalia; order Chiroptera; family Pteropodidae; genus Eonycteris; species Eonycteris spelaea. The sequence goes on along the minus strand of PUFA01000011.1, from coordinate 13,415,076 downwards.
TATGTCCCTCACTTCTCAACTCAATCCCCTCCAGCTGGGCCATCATCTCCTCCAACAGCAATGTTGGGGGATAATTTCATCCTGGCCTGTCCACATTGTATCAGATATGTGACATTACTGTCACATTCTGTCACTAAGACTAGTGTTTTATTATACCTCTGGAAAACTTTTCATAGCTTTTCAAATTGACCTATATGTATAATGAAATTCCAATAAAAATCTCAACAGATTTTTTTTGGTAGAAACTGACAAACTGATTCTAAAATTAAAGAACCCAGGACAACTTTGAAAGTTAAGGACAAAGTTGAAGGCCTATCTGTTATCTAAACTTATTATAAAGCTACAATGATAATTAAAACAGTGTGGTATTGATATAAAGACAGGCAAATAGGTCAATGAAATGGAATAAGAAGTCTGTAAATAGAGACACATATATATGGACAACTGATTTTTGACAAAGGTACAAAACAATTCAGTGGAGAAAGGCTAGTCTGTCCAACAGATGGTGGTGGAACAAGTAGATACTTATACACAACAATGTGAACTTTGAATATGTACTTCACCCCATATAAAAAATTAATTCAAAATGGATCATAGATCTAAATGTACATTCAAAAACTATAAACATTCTCGGGGGCAAAAAGAACATAAACAATAAATTAGACTTCATCAAAATTTAAAACTTCTGCTCTTGAAATAAATGCTACAAAGAGACTAAAAACATAAGCCACAAGCTGGGAGGAAATTTACCAATCATATATAGCAGCTTTGTTTATAATAACCAAAATCTATAAGAGACACAAATATCCATCAACAAGTGAATGGATAATCAAACTCTGGTGTATCCATTCAATAGGAAATTACTTAGCAATAAGAGTAATAAAACATTAACATAGGTTAATCTCAAAATAATTATGCTTAGTGAATAAAAAACAGACAGAACAGTATAAACAGTATCATTTCATTTATTTAAAATTTAAGAAAATGTAAATTAATCTTTAGGTATGAAAAATATTAGTAATTGCCTGATTGGGCATATAGAGGCTGAAGAAGTGATGATAAATTGGCAGAAAGAAACTTCTGGAGAAATAGATATTTCATTATCTTGGTTGTGGCATTTGTTTCACAGGTATATACAAATGTCAAAATTTATGAAATTGTGTACTTTAAATTAAGTGTAATTTCTTACACACCAATTGTGCTTCAATAAGACTATTTTAAAAAAATGGTGGAGGGAAGCATTAATGTTAGTTGTTGGGCCAAACATTAACTACTAGACCAGGTAGGGTTATATGCTGCTTCTAGGACCACTGAAACCGGTTCATGCTACATGGGGTTTCATGAGAGGAAGCTGTTTTAGGCTGTCATTTTACTCGGTTGTCTTAAGATATGCTGGAGGTTAACACAAATAGAATTCACAATCCTTTGGTACTTAACATAATACAGCCTAGGATGCTACATGGTAGATAAAAGGTACATATTGAGTAGGGAGAGACTAGATAGAGCCTCAACAAGTACCAATTTGAACTACATTTGCTTTAATTCTCCTTTTACGTGTCTCCCAAAACAATCACCACCATTACCATCCCTACCGTGTCTGACCAACATATTTCAGAAAAAAAAAAAAAATAGAACAGAGCTAAATAGCCTGAATTTTCAAGGATAATAATTAAGTAACAGGCTTTTAACCAGATGTTTGATGACATTATTTTCCCTGTGATTCGATGAGAATCAAGTACATTTACATACAAATTGGTAATACCTGGAATCCCACCTAAAAAAGCCACCATTATTCTCCTAACACATGAAACAAGTATACTGATTTCAATACATAATGTCAAGTGCATTTTTAAAACACACGCCATTGCTTCCAAGTGCTTCTTTAATCCACAAGGACTGGTTTTAGCATTTAAACTAATTTATCCCAGACATAAAAAACCTTCTGCTTATTCTCCCAGATAATTGATTCTTGATTTGTTAAGCTACTAAACACCATGCTTTATACCCTAAAATACAAAACCCCTGGTGAACTCACTCATGTACCCCGTGCAGAGCAAACGCTGTTCAGCACCTCAGCAGAGAGGCCAAGGGGAGCTGGGAAGAGGAGCAGAACACCCCCTCCCTGTGTCCCGCCCCCACCCTGGGGCAGGTCTCCACTGTCCCTGCAGTAAACATCATTTGTTCTAGAGCAGCTACACAAGGATGTCACATGGTGCCAACTCCTCAGAGCAAATGCCCTCCTCAGTTTTCAAAAAAGAAAAATAAATCTAAAAGACAACCTCTGCCTCAAAGCTGACCTGCCTAAGTAACACAGACCACCCCAAGAATAACAAGAGACTTCACTGGAAAATCAAGATGTAGTCGGAGTTCAGCAATCAATGCGAATGGCACACAAAGTTAATGCCGTTGGTCTCCATGACACAACAAACGTTAGAAATAATTTTTCCTTCGTAATAAAGAGCACAAGCATTTCCCAACTAAGATTTTCTAATAAATAACACTTTCATATAAGCACCTATAAAATATGGAAATTTCCTGAAAGATGAGTTTACACTTCTAGAATGAAGGCATTTAAAATCTTTCCCTCCATGTAATTTTGAATATTTGAATTTATTATCATGAGAATTTTCATTCTTAATATAGTAAAGTGTACTCTTCCATGGTACGTGAAGTCGATGCCACCTATTTCCACGTACAAATAAAATTCATGGAACATGCTTAATCACATACTTTCCTCTTGTGCCTAGAACTTCTTTATGGCACTAATCGAAAGTTACCTGGGTAACTTCACCATGAGGTGAAGCAGAGCCCAGAGGCCACTGGGAAGAGCAGCGCACAACGACTGGCATGTGCCACGGGCACGTCTTATGTTCCAACACGTGTGCATGGAAAAGTCCTCAAACTCATCCCAGAAGTGGTGATTTTATACAACAAGACAGTGCACGTGGACGCAGATGCAAGGAATGACCCACCGGAATTCTCAGAGACAGGGGCCTCTATTGCAGAAAAGCAGGGGAGGAAACCCTAAAATAATTTTACCCCAACTGTTGCGGTCTGACAGTCGGCTGCTGCAAAGACTAAAAGAGTAGGAAGCGGAATTCTCAGGAGTCAGAATGGCAGAAGAAATGACAGCGTGTAAGGAGAAACACCAAGACAGAAGCGACCTGCTTCTCCAAGTTAGCCACGGAGGGCCCACATTACTACAGCAATGGTGTGAAGAGAACAAACAATACAGAACTCAGCTACTCCACTCACATGTCTGGTTGGATGACGGACACATCTGGGGGCTGCCAGTTACTGCAGCTGTGACGGCCACACCCCCCCAGTGTGGTTGTCACCAGTCTTTTTATTCGTCTGAGCGAACTTAGCATCCTGGTCGTGCTGGTGCGTGACTCGAGGTCTTCCCTTCGGTTGCAGTTTTAAGTGTAAAGAGTTTCAGGCTATGTTTTCCAAAATGTTCAGAGAAATCATGACAGCCATAGTGAAGTCAAGCATACTCTGAAGTCTACCCTTCATTTGGTCACATCATTTGGATGTCGATGCTAAATTTCGTGTGTTTATAGAACATACCTTTGCCAATTATCTCTTTCAACTCAAAGGTACTTCCTTCAGTTTTGCTGGGTAGGAATCCTAAATTCTGGTCATGGTTCACAGCTAAGGAGCTGTCTAAGCATAAGCAAACCTCAAATCCTTCAACTTCCTCACTCATCAGACAAAGGTATTTAACATCAGATTTCTGTGGACGTTTCTTTCAGCTCTGAAACCCTATGGATAAAAGTTTCCATATGGAGGTCTGTATATCCCACTTCATTTCCCTCAATACCTATCCCAAAACATAACTTTAAGAAGTGACCTGTCTACCATGCTGGGAAGAAAGGTGAGCAGGTCTAAAGTGATGGATTATTCTGGAAGAGGGGCCCATGAGCACAGGCAGTTCCCTTACAACCTGATGATACAGCAGCAGAGCATGTATGGGGTCTGTCGCCACAGGACACCTAGAAACCTCTTGTTATTAGTACTGGCCATCATGGGATTCAAGTGCAAGGTCTACCCAAGGCTATGGGGTTACCGGCCCTCTTGAACACCTCTCCATTGCAAGAAGACTTGGTGAAACAGTCCCACAGAACATCCTACGATCTGGCTTTAAGGGCACTTCCCCGTCCTACTTGCAGTCTTTTCCCTAACTACAGCACAAAAATAAGCGACTGAGGGAAAGGGGAAGGCTTAATTAGCAATATGTTTTCTGTATTTAACAAAATGATTACATAATACTGCATGCCAAGCACTGGCATAAACACTTCAGAAATATTAACTAATTTAATCCTCAAAACCCTCCAGGAGAGACTAGTATTCCCATTTCAAAGATGAAGAAACTAAGACACATAGATGTTAAGTAACTTTCTGAAGGTCACATGGCTGATTAAATGGCAGAGACGGGACTGAAATCCAGGCACTGTGGGTCCTAAATTCATGCTCTGAAATGCCTATTGAGTAATGGACTTTGGAAGGTGGCTTGAGTGTGAAAGCACCGGCATCTGCATGCCTCAGTGGGCCATCTAAACAAGCCGAAAAGGACTGCTCACTGAAAAACTCTCCCTAAATTCTCACTTAATACAGGTTTGATAAAAAGCTATTCTAGCAAATATGAAATAGAGAACTTCCCCTCATGCATGTGGGTATCAAGAAGCCACTTTGCCACTACATACCTGAAGCTCTCCGAAGAACAGCAGTTCTTAACTGTGGGTGGCATTTTAGATTTACCTTGAGAATTGGTTAACTGTCCACAAGCCTCCAGCTGCCTCTGCTCCCCAAGAATACACACACAGGTTCTCATTTGCACTCCCAAAGTATGTTTGGAAATGCACGCGCATTTTGATGAACCTCCGGAGGTGACCTAACTCCCTCTTCCCCTGGAGCAAAACTAAGGTCTTCCTATAATTGTCAAAGGTAAGATCCATTCTACATTGTTTCTATCTCCCAGGTATCCTCCCCTACTCCCTTTACTTCACGGTAGATGAAGGCAGGCGTGATATGAGGTGCTACAAATATATACCAAATACCAAACTGGCTGTTCGATGAATATATAAATGCAATTGACATTCTTTCACAGTCTGAAATCCCCTCTTTGCTCTCAGGATATATTACACCATTCTCTTTTTATATAAACATGCCACTTTAAATGCTAATTCAGATGCAACACTCAATTTTTTCTTTTTTTGTTTCTGGGTTTCTAACATTCAAAACAACACTGGACTTCCATCTGGCTTCAACAATAGACATTTTGAATTCTTGCTTCGATATTTGTGGGGATGGGAGGGAAGAAAGTACTATAAAGAAAACTAAATTTATTCTAAAACTCATCCAAATACGGTTTACATGTCCTTTATTTTGCTTGAATTAAGTAAGCTCTTTCCCTCTCTTTTAGAAAATGTTGCCTTCACCTTGCTGAAAATCTCATAAATCTAATTCAACTCAGTTGTAAAACCAAGGTGATTCCCTCTCCTTCATTCCAGAAATAACCTTGTTTGATTCAAACTACTTTTCTAAACAGCTTGTCAAGGTAGCATATTCTGGCTGAAACACAACTGACCAAAATGTCTTCTTTTTAAAAAATACATAGACTCATATATGCCAATTACATCAACCCAAGCTTTTCAGTTATACAGAGGGTCACTTTCTAGCTTGTCTTAAAATGAAGAATTCCAACCAAGAAATGCCCTAACCCAGTATATTCAGTTTAATACATCTATAGTGAGACAAACTATCTTCTAAGTCTGGCAGGGCCAACCCGACTGACCCGAACCTTCCAGCAACCATACGGTTCCTTTGCCTTTGTAATGTTAATCACTCTTTGACAATATTTTCTCCCTCTTCTGCTTACTCTCATTTCCCATCACATACCTGGACACTCTTTCCTGCCCATACCCAAGAAAGATAAAATTACAAAGAAGACAAATAAGTTTCATATATTTTCACACGTTTATTCATTTATACATGTGGCAAAATGGTTCTTTCCAACTGCTGCCCTATCTGGCAGCTGTGTCTCTCACTAGTCTACCAGAAACATCCCTTTAACGAACGGTCTTCTGCTGTGCTAAATGCAGCTCAATGACACCCTGTCCAAAGGTATGTACATGTCAATGAGACAGTGAAAAGAAAATATCTTTAAGATCCACTGAACAAATTCCTAGTACTGGAATGTCTGGCACTGTGATAGGTATGTTTAAGAAGCCTGTCTTTTTTGCGGATAGGGAGCTGAACTTCCCTGCAGACCAGAAACTTTTGTATGCCAACAGACACCCACCCTATTTATCCCATGGCCAGTCCTTCTAGACCCCAACCAGTTTCAGGATAATAATGAAAGGAATGGCTGAATGGAGAAGGAACACAACTCTATAGAGAGAAATAGTTACTAGATACTAGTATTGTTACTAGATCAAGAAATTAAAATAAGCCAAGAGATTCCTAAGCTGTCTTTTAGTAATTTCAATACTCCCAGCAACTCCTCAGTATGCAGAAACACAGTTTCCCAGGACTTCCGTACACCCGAGTTGCTGCTTCTGGTTTGGGTTTCAGCTGCTGGATACCCCTTTAAACTGGGTCTGGCCAAAGAACGTAAAGTCAAGAAACTGATCAAGTGTCAGTCACTGACTGTTTCCACTAAAATAAAGTGGTGATTGTAGAGAGTTTAAAGGGCTCCATGAAACAATTTTCTCATGTTCATGATTAAAAGACATAGAAGAAAAGGCCATTTTAAGTAGCAAGGGGAATTTACTTGCTAAGAATGGACAGTGGTTTCCTTTTCTGTGTAGAGAAGTCTGAAAGATCATTAAAAAGCAAGATTGGAGGAGGCAAAGGAGCTGACCCCAGCCAATTTCCGGCTCCTCTCTCCAGGGAATTTCATGAAAAGAGAAGCTCTCTCTGTCCTGGAGAGCTGTTTATTTGGTCAATTAGCAAAACCCAAAGGGGTCCTTTATAAGTAAAGGGTAGCTGCCAGGAACACCTTGGTTTTGCTCCTAACCATCATTAACTCACACTTTAGGCTTTTCCCCTTTTTCTACTTTCCCTTCCTAAAAACAAACGCCTCCCAGAGAGTTTTTCCATTTAGAAATGTTATTTCAGGACCTAAGATCTGAATATGGGTTAGACTAGATAAGAGACTCGCAACACCATCAGCACTTTCATTAATATGGACAGTTTAGATCCATTGTTATGAGAAAAATCAAAAGAACATCAAGAGAATCGATGGGTTCCACACTGAATTTAAACCAGGAGGAAAACGGTGTGAGCTGTTCAGCTCATGTGCTTGGGTAACATACACTATAATAGGAACTAGAAAGAAAAAACAGGGCGGTTCACTCTGCTGGGAAGCTCACAGTCTAGCAGGAGGAGGCGGACTTGTAAATGATCTACAAACATCTGCACTGTGCCTCACCATGCTGGCTATGTTGTGGAAGACCAAGAGTCCAAAGTCATTTCTCTTAAAAGGCTAAAAGCTCAAAACAACAAATCTAATTCTGGAGTTCAATGTCGTACTGTACCATTATATATGTTATCATCTCGTTTGCCTCATTTCCTCCACCTCCAGGTTAGTCTTTCATAAAGCACTTCAAAGGTACCAAAATTTATCATCACAATTTCCTCTATGAGTTTTTGGCATTAACCAAGAGGTAGCTGCCACAGCAGATATTCCTATTATTGTAAAATTTTTCTTCGAGTTATTTTTAAATTTCCATAAATATTTGGTCAAAACAGTTGAATTCTACCTTCATATAATTAATGAGCATTTTCAATAAAATATTCAAGAATATCAAAATGTAGAGGGCATATTGTAAACACCATGACACACCACCACATTAGTGATATACAGGAAACTCTCTTGAGAGCCACCGAAATCCCATTTCTTTCATTCCCTCCACTGGTAACTAAGCCTTACTGTTTCCCCTCAATGTTTCTTATATTTTTACTATAAATGTTTGTGTTTTGTAACAATATAATACCTTGCTTTGCATGTTTTTAAATTTTACAGTGTAAAAACTCTCTTGTACCTGAAATATGCTTTTAACTTTGCTGGGAATTCTATTTTTTGATAATTATACTTGTTGATACATATACTCTAGGCCGTTCATTCCTCCTGCTGTATAGTATTTTGCTGTATAACTATATTATTATTCATTCGAAGGATGTACATATTTTGACAGGCAGTTGACAGGAGGGGGAGCAGAGGGTATGACAACCTTAGTTCCATTGAGAAACAGAAAAGTGCTGAAAGGATTTGGGATCAGACCTCTTGGCAAAAGGCTAAATACTTCTTTGAAAGCAAGAAGAGAACTATACAAAATTCAGCTATGCAAGGAGCCAGAACAGAGATAGGATCTGGCGCTCTGAAGCTGTTGGTAAAAGGCTGGGAAAGCCTCTGGCAAATTGATATGGGGTCATTTGGTTATTTAGTAACATCTTGCCTGGAAATCAGTTCCCTTGACATCTCTCCTCTGTTGTCCTTTGCACCATAAAAAAAAAAAATGTTCACAATCATTGCCTTTGCAACCTTTTTAAACATATATGAAACATCACAGACCCCAAGATAGTTATTGAGAAAATGATCATTAATTAAAAATTAGTGGAAATTCAAATTACTTTTTCCTAAAGAGAATATGGTTTGCTTTTTTATACTTTTAATGAGCAATAAAAATAAAAGCTTATCTTCTGTGTTCTCTTATTTGCGAAAGCTTTAACATTATATATAACATAAAGATATGTTTTATATGATTTCAGACACAAAAATAACCTTTAAGTTTATTTAAAATAATACTAAAATTTTTAATCTGATAAATTCATACATGTCTGAATGATGAAAACACATTTTTAAAATATTATCCTTTAAAACATACAAATCAGAAGTGGCAGATATAACAAAATCTGGTGCCTCTTGGAACAGCCTTTCTGAAGGTACACACCCTCTGACAAGTTCCATCGCATCACTGTGTAACCACAGGCAATGAGGAATACATCACACTGCAGTTGCTCACTGTTAACATAGAAAGAAGACTCAAAAGAACAGCGAGATCAAATACTTAGTCTGTCTGGGAGAAGGTACTATGAGCTCTGAAAGCATTAATACAGGAGGCATTTATGCAGTAATGAAACTGAGGAGGTTTTGCAGGTTTAATAATCAGGTACTATTATTTTGGCCAGTATCAATACCTAATAAAGACACACTTGTGCTCTTCTTAATTTGATTTGTATTAAAATCACTCTGGCATTTTTTTTTAAGTGTTTTCTTTTTCTCAAAGTCATAAAAGAACCTTGCATGAGGGGAGTAATTACTGGCATCTGTACAGTGGTCACAGAAAACACTGAGTGGCGTTAAGTCTCAGAACATCATTAGCATATATCCTTAATTCTTTTGGCATTTAATAGAAAATACAAAATACCATGTTTATTTTGGGTTTGCTTCACTTAGGAATATTAATTTATCCAGAATTCACAAAAAGAGTAGATTCGTTTTGACATATACACTATGCTTTATTCCCATCATCTGACTGATAGGTCAATTCATTTTTATTAGGGAAGAGATTTTAAATGGCTTAAATGTGATTCTAACTTTCTCTGACGAAGTATTCAAAGCATGGTCTCCAAACTTATATCATCGCCCCCCTTTTTTTTTTTCATTAAAGATTCACACTCCCCAGAGGAGAAATTTAAATATTTTATTTAGCATATATTTCCCCCATCAATTCATGGCTATCGGTTAACATTAACATAATTGAGATTTGCATGAATACAAAAGGAGATATGGCCCTTAAATAGATATGGGGAATCTAATTTGCTAATTAACATTACCTTCATAATAATTTACAGGAAACATACTAACTCAGAAACAGAAAATAAATACAATTTATTATAAATGCTAAAAAGATTTGGCTGAAAGTCTAAAGTTTTCAAATAAAGTATAAAAAACAAACCTAGGATGCTTTAAATATTAAATAAAAGTAGTAGGAAAAAGATTTTTTTCTATAAATATGTTTAATGTAGTTTTTTTTTTTTTTTAACTTGTGTTTTATTTTTCATCATGATAGAAATATCGAGAAGTTTGTACTTTTCCAAGTCTGGGCAAAAGAGTCCAAATCAAGATGCAGAAGAAGAAAAGTTTTTGTCTCTAAGGGAATTCATATGACAAATTATTACACCATTAACTTCTAGTACACAGATATATTAAGCTGAGGGGCTAGTGAAAATTTATCTAGGCACATTTTCCAAGAATAACAATCCAGTGTCCTTCCAACAGCCTAAATTTGTAAAAAATAAAAAATAAAAAAAAAAGTAGGAACCAAAATGGGTAGTTATGAAAAGTTAATGATTGATAAAGTTTGGTTACCAGATGCAAAGGCTGAAATTTTCCAAAATTTAGTCAAATTTTCCACTCCTGTCTTTCAACAGTCAACATACAAGTTTCTAATCCTCCAAGTTGAGATTGCATAAACTTAATTATACTCATTTTTTAAAAAGAGACTGCCCCATCCACTAAATTCTTCAACTTAAATCAGAGATCAAATTTGACTACTTCTAGACCAACCCTTACACAGTACTAGTTGATAATATATCTACCCTAAATTTAGTGTAATAATAAAGGCAATTAATTTCATTCTGCAAGTGATAACGGGAAAAAAAAAACTATGATTTATGCAAATAAAAGTTTGAAACTCATTATAAGAAATCAAGGTTCATAAATCTGCTATTTAAATATCAGAGCATTACGTGAATCAGTTAGTAAGATCTAGATCTAATAACAGAAAGTTTAGCTGACTCAAAGTCTTTTTGAATTAAAATGTGAATATCACCTACTCTGCATAAAATCCATAGTATAAAGAATGATCATAGATTTCCAGGTCATATAGAAGAGCATGAATTACTGATTCAGATCAATTTATACTATCTGCAGACCAAATGTTTTTGCTTGATTACATGGAATTTTTTAATTTAAATTAAGATACTCTCAGGAATAAATATGTATTTTGGCTTACAATGCCCATAAGGAAGAAAATGTTGGACAATTCCTTTCAAGTTATCTTGAAATCATTATTATGTGACATTTATAAATAAACAAAAAGCTTTTCAATTTCCTAATTCAATTGATTATCATGAATCTTCCATTTGCCACCAAAAACCTAACAAGTCAGAGAATAATCGCATTACAAACTGTAACTTAAAACAAAATTGTGCTACTTACAAACTTCCTCTTCTGGGAAGACTCAGCTCCTTCTGCAAAAGAGAAAACAAAACATATATATGAGAAACTACATTAACCTTAGACTACTAGGACAGTAAATGGATGATGAAAAATGTATGCCCCTTCATTATGCTTGATTTGGCATTTTCTATACTGAATAGGTTTTAATGTCATAATTTTATGCTAGATCCCTTCTTACATTGTTCTTTTTATACATTGTGTTTAAGGTGCAAACACAGTTTATCTAAATTCCAGAGCAGGGAAAAAAACCAATCTTCCCAAAACAATGACAATAAAGTACTGAGTTGAGTTACATGGCCCTATAATTGAGCATAAGAAAAATCTAAGGAACCAAAGAACTTACTCAAAGAGGAAACAAATATAAGGAGGAAAAATTTTACAGGACTATAATTTAATGAAAGGTGAAATGAAAACAGCAGTTAAATCATACTACCTGTCCCTGACAGAAGAAATATGCTCATGCAAAACTTTGTGCATACCAAAGATTATAATTCACTTTTTTAAAGAAAAAGGTTTCCTCCTGATGCTATTTTTTAAAAAAAATATGAATTATGACTTAGGATATTTGAAAGTAGGTTAATGAACCTCTAAAAAGGTCACCAAAAAGCAACACAATTAATAGAGTGCTTTATAGTTTTTGAAAGGAGGCTCTCACACTTATCTCAAATTAAGTTCATTATCTACCTAACTATAGGGGGGCTGTGAGGAAAAAAAACAAGCAAATAAGACAACCAAACAAACGCAAAGAGATACAGATATACCTCCACCCACTAATGAAGTTTTCAGAAGCCAGGGTACTCAAAAAGGATTACTTGATGACAATAATTAAAGAATAGGAAGCAATGAGTCATCTGGCTATTTAAACTCCAAAAGAAACACTATAAATTCTAAAGACTCAACTAAATTTGTGTTTTCATTTCCATAATTATCATTTATTTTTTTGTCTTCCAGGAGCTGAACTATTATGTTTGAAAGGTATTTCCCTTCAGCTTCAAACCCACCTCTCCTGTCTCCCATTTTTATGGACTCCTTAAACGTTTGTCCTGCACAGTAGCCTCAGATCTCAACAGTGCAATTTACTCCGGCCTAGTTACAGAAAATGGCCTTCAGAGCAGCAGACCAGAGGGAAGGGTGCTGCTTTAAATATGACGCCTTACTTATTAATTAGCTGATACATTTTGATACAGGGCTATAATGATCATATCACTGTTTAATTACAAGAAGAAATAATCAACAATGGAGTATCTTCTTCTTTCTCTCAAAAGCTAACATTTTTCCCCCTAAGGGCTGCAGGGTTCAGTGGTGAAATGCTTTATTTTTTCAGTTTGTTTTGCTTTTTTCTCTAATACTTGATAAGCCCCAAGAAATTACAGTATTTGCTGAAGCTGGCTCCCTAATTTTAAAACATAAACATATCTTCATTTACTAAAGCCTCTAACGATGAGAAAAGTCTCTAAGACAATTTTTCTCGGGAACTGAAATGTAAATAGAAAACAATGAGTAATTTTCTATCTGTGTATCTTTGGTTATGACAAGGACTTAGGAATTAGTTTTATATTCAGGTATTAAAAAGAAAAAAAGAGGACTCCCTAGAAGTAATTGTTTAGCAGACTATTCCTTCTATAAAAGAATCACTGAAACCCACTGAATAGCAAGAAACCTAGCACTCACGTCAACACTGCTCTGCCCGGTACACTGACCTGACAGCAGTCTAGAAACAAAAGGAGGAGCGCCTGAGGGGTTAGCATTAATAACAGAAAAAAAACCTGACACTATTTCAACTTCATATGCAAATAGATCACTATAAAAGGGAAAGGGCCAAATGAAGGATCCCAAAGAGTTGAATCAATCATATTTCACCAAATGACCCCACTGTAAGCAGGCTGCTTTGCTCTGAGGAAAAAAACGAAAACAAAAAAAAACTGCTGAAACAGCAAGATAAAGGATAAAAACCAACTCTGCCTTTAATCAGAAGTCTTTTCAATGGGTCTAGAATTATGAGTTCTAAACAAGAAGAAAGGTTACGGTGTGTAACCCAGCACCGCTGCTCCGCGGGACAGCAGCCGAGATTCCAAGATGAGGCGCCGAGGACATTTAATAGGCCACTTGTCAACTGACCTGAAGCTTCCACGCTAACCAAGCTGAAGGAGCTAATCCACCTGACGGCTTGAATGTCAGGCTTGAGACTGGAAACTCAATTTGGTAGCAAATTGGAATCAGATGCGATGGTAATAAAGTGAGAGAAATGAAGGTGCTGCGGCCAAGGCCTTGTGAACGGCAGCTGCAAGGGGCTGCACACACCAGCCAGGCTAAGCAATCGCAGCCTGAGCAACAGTGGCTGCTGCTCTAATGCATGGGGACCACACGCTGATGACTCTGCACCAGTCAGGGCCAAATGAGCAGGATCGAGGCTTTTACTGCCCAAGCCCCTGTGGCACGTGGTGCGTGTGTCCTCGTTTTCTTAATGTCAGGATAAGGTCACTACCACACACGTAGGTAATTAGACAAGACATGTGGTATTGCTCCCCGTCATGAACTGGAGTTTGTTTAGTATATTTGAAACACGTGTTAAAAATTTAGCACCAGGTAAGAATTAGAGGAGGGGAGGGTGGGGGAGAGAAAAAAAGGCAAGAAGCACCACTCTGAACTAAACAGTGTGTAATTATTAATCATCACAGGAGTAAGAAATTCATAAGAATATATTTAAGATTAGATTAAATGTTTTTAATTTTATTTTTTTTGATTACGCAGTGATTTCTAATATGTTTTAGAATTGCTTCGTATCATTATTTGCTTGATATTATAATACCTTTTATCCCCCTTTCTAAAAGCGCTAACTAGCAAATATGTACATTGAAAGTAAAGGGAAAGTTAATCTTATTTGAGAACTCTGATGTTTTTCTTGTGATCCCTTCATAAGACTGAAGACACTTCAGGGTTCAAGACCAGAAAGAGAAGAGAATTTCTGGAGTCCAGGAAGGAAAGAAGGCCACAACAAATGATTCTGCCCTCTTCCCCAACCTAGGCCTTAAAAGGAGAAAATCCTTGTTTCATTCATGGAGACAGTAGAGAAAACTGCAATGTTTAAAATGTACAAGCAATTTCCACAATGGTAATTAAAAACATTTATACTATTTAATAACTGTACATATACAAATAGAACGATATTGCTACACAGGCCACATGTGCTCAAGGAATCTTTGAACTATTCATTTTAACTGATAGGTCACGTTTATGATATAAAAGAGAAAGGAAATGTATATATGTTATATTACAAATAATATATGTAGATACCCACTCCTCTAAGAGGTGGAGCTTAATTCTCTTCCCCTTGAAAGTGGACTGGAGTTCCCTCTAAAGAATAGAGAAAGGGAAACACAACAATTTTTCAGTGGAAAAACCTGACCAATACCATCTTTTTTTTTTTTTTTTAGGACCAATATCATCTTAACAACTGATCAACACAATGATAAGTCAGGTTAACATCCTGCATCCCTGATATGATGGATAATTGCAGAAAAACATCAGACAAACCTGAATGTAAGGGAGATTTTACAAAACATTTAACCAGGGTTCTTTGAAACTGTCAAGGTTGTGCCAAATAAGGAAGAATTGAGAAATTGTCATAGATCAGAGGACACTAAGGAGAAATGATGACTAAATGCAATGTAGTTTCCTAGATTCAATTCTGGATCAGAAAAAAGGCATTAGTGGAAAACCCGGTGATATCTAACTATAGCTTACCCTTTAGTTAACAGTAGTATACCAATGTTAATTTCATAGTTTTTGACAAATGTATTAGGGTTATATAAATGTTACTATCAGGAGAAACTAGTGGTTGGATAGATAGGAATTTTCTCTCTTGCAAATTTTCTAGAGAGATACGGTAGGGAGAAAGAAATATTGCTGAGGGATGGAAGTTAGGGTAGGGCAGGGGTCCCCAACCATTTTGGCACCAGGGACCAGAGCTTCTAATAGAATCTGATGACTGATGTTCTGAGGTGGAGCTGAGGCTGTGATGCTAGCGCTGGGGAGCGGATGCAAATACAGATGGAGCTTTGCTTGCTCACCTGTGGCTAACCTCCTACTGTGCAGACTGGTTCTTAATAGGCTACAGACAGGTCTATGGCTCTGGGGTTGGGGACCCCTGGAGTAGAGAATGAAAGGGATAAACAAATAAATGTCTAAATACTTTAAGCTTATTTTAAGGTAATAATTAATTGCAATTTTTAGGAGATTATGAAGTAGTCTAAGTGAGAGGAGATTGTGGCTAGGACCCTCAATGAAGATGGTGAGGAGCAGTCTGATTTGAGCTATGTTTTTAAAGAATTCACCAAAAAAAACCTGAAGATGAATGGGAAAGAGAAAGCAAAAAAGAGTCAAAAGTTTTAGGCCTGAGCAAATGAGTTGGAGGAAAGAATGGTCCTGTTGGAACATGCCATAGTCAAAACACCTATAAGAATTCCAAATAGAAATTTCCAAGTAGGTGGCTGAACTTACAAACCTGGATTCAGGAGATTGATCGGGGCTCAAGATAGACTTTGGAATCATTATCGTATAAGTCAGTACATAGAGCCGTGGGACGGGAGGAGATCGGAAGAGAGAAAACAAGAAGAAAAGGAGAAGAGGCACACCTTTACACAGGGCCATGGCAGGTCAACATTTAAAATCTGGAAGTGAAGAGGATTGTGCTGCAAGAGGTATGTTGCATCACACAGCAGTTGCAGTTCTTAAAAACCATAGAAACAGAATAAGATTAACAAGTAAAACTCTATCGATTGAATAGATCCCAGCTCTCACATAGGTGGCAGGATGGTTGGATGGATAAGGTCAGAAAATGGGCAGGTAACAGGAAATGAAATGCTAGAGAAGATGGCCACACTCAGGGAATGAACAGCTGAACGTCATCTCCAGCTCAGACCCAGGAAGAAACTCTTAAATGTCCCAGTACTTTTCCTTCACCACTCTGGGCAGGCTCCTGTGTCCTGTGACTGACAGTGTGATCAGGCCTGTGTCTCTGCCCCAGGGGCCAAGGGAGCAAAAGAGAAATACTGGCTCCCTTCACCAGCCCAGGCAAGGTGGAACCAAGTCTATCAAGTTTCATATTCAAAAAAAGGAAGAGGATTTGACAGTTCAGCGACCATCCTCCCTTCAAAAAGAAACTCTGCAAACGAACAGAATGATAATGTCTAGCACATAACATTTTCTCATCACTTTCCAGAAACCATTAGATGCAAAGTTCACGAATTTCTCCATTACCGTCATTTGGCCTTGCCCCATCACTGAAAGTTACTACGACTACACGGCACGACAGACAAATCATTACGAAGAGAGTGCAAAGGGCCTAGATGTGCAAGGCAGTATATCAGGCACTGCTGGGGACACATTAAGAGAAAACGAAATAAAACATTTAAAAGCTAGTAGGGGAAACACACACACATATATACTCGCAAAAGAGATATCACCAGGTGCAAGATGACGCAGTGCCATTTGAATGTGCAAACGCTAACAGGGGAGGGAAAATTAAAGCGTGTTTAGTAATTCAGGTCACCAGTGGTTCTGGATGCAGCCCGACTACCCATAATGTCATTTTGAAAAAGACCGATGCCCAACCCCACCTCTAGAGAGTTACAGAGAATTGTTTGTATAAGTTAGTAGAGGCTAGTACTTTACGTCTCATTAAGGGCTATTAGTTTAAATAAACCATTTATCTTTAGATCTTGTTTCTTTATGGAATATTACTTGTCTAGGTCTTTTCAAAGTATGCCGCAGCACTAAGGGAGGGGAGTGATAGGCTTTCTTTGAGAAGGGTTAGGAGTGTTTCTTGCTCAATGATCGTCCCCATTTTCATGATGACACAACACAGTCTGGTGAAACTGCCATTATTCTCAACCTCAAGGCTAAATTCAGGTTAAATTAAGCTAATGGGAAAGCTCATTGCTTGGCCAAAGGAATTGGTTCCAAGATGACATGTGATTCAGTCTGGTAAAATGAGATGCAAAACAATGTTTGCTCCAGGCTCCATGGACAGAACTTTCTTTCCTTTTCCAAGAGAAATAGCAGGAAAGAAGGGGCCTTAACCCGGGAAGCTACTGGCCACCAATGGGGAACATTAAAGGTGGCAGAAACACAGAAACTGGGTCTTAGGTGATATCTTCGAGACAATGGATCTAGCCTTGCCTATTACCTCGATTTCTCAGTTACATCAGCCAGTCAAGTCCTTTTATTGTTTAAACCAGTTCAACTTGTGTTTTTGTTCCTTGCCATTCAAATAGTCCCAAGTGACACAACACTTGAGCTTCATCTTTCTTAAGCATTGTCTGGGAGTTGGCCAGGCAGCCTCAGGAGTGGGCGAGAAAAGGGGCTTTCCAGCAGAGGGAACGGATGCAGCAAGGCAGGGTGGAGTGATACAGCACAGAGCGCTTGGTAAAGCTGGAATGGCTGGGCCAGAGAGGAGAAAGAAAAAACCCATGGGCTGTGAGTGTGGAGGTGGGACAGAGCCAAATCATAGTCGGTTTGGGGAAAGGCTCTGCCTTTATCTTATGGTCAATGGAAGCTCATGGGACATTTTAAATAGAAAAAAAAAAAAAGATGGTCAAATCAGCATGTTAAAAAGGATCATTCTAGCGTCAGGGTGTCAAATGGCTTACAGGGGACAAATAGAAAAAGAATTAGGAGATTTATGCAGTTGCCTGATGCATGGCCAATGCCAGGACCACACAAAAGAGACATTGGGCAGGGAGAAGAGGGGCAGATTCATGAGACGAACATGTGTACAGAGTCCACAAGAGTGGAGAACTCCTGGGAATGCTCAGAACCTTAGGAGGCAGCATCCAGAGATTAGGGAAAAGGGCAGTCCTAAAGCACTGAGGGCCTTTCAGAAGTTAAATAATGGAAATCTGAATGTGGATGAGGGAATGGAAAAACCATTTAAGTTAGGCCAGAGAGTCCCTGATGGGTAGGGAAATGAGATAAAGTTGCAAAGTAAGATAAAAGCAAAGGTTCACATCCCAAATCTTTCTTGCATGGAAGTTAAATATCAAACCCCTTTTACAGTTTGAAATTTTTACACGAATAGTGAAATTGATTTTTTTTTCCACTAAGCTCATCTGCCTTCATATACTTCAAAACGCTACCTAACATTTACTGCATAGTAATGTACATTATCTTAGTTAATCTTCCCTATTATTTCTATTTAACAACTGAGGGACAGACAGCTTTAGTAGCTGACACAAGAACACAGAGTTGGGTAAATGGCTTAGCTTGTCTTTGAATCCACATCAGCCTGAGTTCAGAGCAGTTTAATTCTTTCTCGCCACCAAGTCAGACTTGGTGTATCTGCACCAGGGACTCCCCTCATGAGGTACCAAGCTGCCTTCACAGTTGATAGCATACTGACGATCACTCTTAGACGGCATACAAAAGTTCTCTGCAGCATTTGCTAAGCAAATTTCACACTTAAATTATTTTTATAGACTCTGATTTTACTTGAAGCAACGCCTTGAAAATGTTTTTCTTTTAACACAGACCTTTTCAAGTAGAAAAGCGTAACAACTTGAATAATCAGCTAACGTCAAGTAAATGAACAAATGAAACAAGCTTCCTTTCCAGCCAATTACTATGGTTTTTGATGCTTACTAACATGTTACACCTTGACGTCAAAAAAATCAACCTTGGGAATCAGATATTTATATACCTACGCCTTCCAATTCAGTATTATGCAGGGTTTGCTAAGTAATAACTAGAACTTATATTAACATCTCCAGTTAATTGAGTACCTACTATTCACTAAGTGAAGTGCATTTATTTCCTCAAGGTGCATAGCTCCCATCCCACAGTCATATTGTATTTTGTAGGATCATTTAATTCTCAGAGAACAGAAGAACTCTCTTTTAAGCTAGTGTCTATCATTTGTGAAATTAAATAAACTAGTTTTGACCAAATTAGAGAAGCCACAGTCCTTTGCAACAAAAGCTAAGCAAGATAACGTATATAGATCAACTAAAATTAACACTAAAAAAATTTCATATTTAAGCTAATTGTATACTTCATAGTATTATATGAATAAGACCCAGATTCTGATATACTTATATTGAAATCTTAGCTAATGCTAGAAAGTGTCCTTGAAAAATTTCCTTAACTTCTCTAGGACTCAGTTTCCTAAATTATAAAATCAGGATATTGCAATTTATGTCATAAGGTGCCAAGAAGATTAATGAGACCACATGCCCTATATTTAAACCCAAGGGCACCCTAGATACCAGCCAGTACTATTTAAGCGTTCTACACACATTAGATGAGGCACCGTAGAGTACAAGTGAGAGCTCGATAAAGCGAAATAGGTAAAATCACAGAGCAAGAGCACAGGACCCCGACCTCCTCCTCTCTGAATGCAGAACCTGGGCACAGTGCTGTGAACCACTGGAAGATTTCAAGCAAATCAGGCTTCACCCTGTTACTAGTCAGCAGGAAAATTCCTTTAGCAAAAGGAGATCAAACACAAATGCTAGATATTTCGAATTATAATTGCCTTTAAGACAGTGCAGGTTTAGAGGGCCTGTAGGACCATAAAATTAAGGTCATCGTGGACAAGTCGTGTGATATTCTTTTTACCCTTAGAAGAGACTCGTGAAGGCTCTTGATAAATACGCATATCAGTCCTGCCACTTAACTATGTTTCTTGTTATTCAGGGAAGCCTATGACCCACAGTGAGCTTAGATAAAAAGGCAACACCACACAGCTGTGCCCCACAAGGCTCTGCAATTTTTTCAGTTCTTCCATCCATTACCAGCAAATTACAGTAAATTCAAAATATTGATCTGCACACCCTATATGGGAAGAAAGTTACCATCGACTTTTATTGCTTATTGTTGGGTACAATTCCCTGGAATCAATAAAAGCTACAATGTTCATAAGCTTCTAAAAAGCTAGTTAATATAGTGGATATGAGACACCTCTTAGGATCACTATAAATCTATAGGATTCTTCAACAGCACAGTGGCAAACATCTTCAATGTTCCAAAGCCTTATTTGATTTTAGAATCTTCTCATTATCCAGGAAAATGCTCTGGGAAAGAAATATCAATGACTGGGAATAAAAATTAAGCAACTAGAAAGAACCCTGCTTAACAGACTTTCACTTTTACCTTTTGGTTCTCTTGTATTTCCAGTGTCTCATCACTGTCTAATCCAGGGTCCATCATTAAGAGTTATCATTATTATTTCGAAAACGTATTTTAACACAGATTTAAGATGAATTTTCTTGACAGTAGTTTCAACATTCCATCAAAGGAGACCGGTTTTCCCATAAACAACATTTCAATCACTCCTAATTTAAAGAATCAATATTCTTTTATGAACCGATTTTTAAAAATCAGATAATTCAAACATCCCATTAAAATTACAACCTTAATACAAAAAGAAAAAGGCTTTTTATAGAACCAGGGAAGAAATTGGATGAGACTATTTGACCAGTGATAGTTAATTTATGCAGCTGAGATTAATCATTTTTTATTTACTGAGGACACCTCATAGTTTAGCAGTCATTATTCTGAAAGCCCATTTTAGTGTAGAAATTTACAGGCAAAGCAACTCAAGGGAGCTCCTGAAGTGCTATATGAAGCTAATACCCACAAGTCGGTTTCTTGTGACCATTCTTCTCCATCTAAATGCAAAAGAAGACACTTAAACTGTACGTACAAAATGTATGAGGGTGATGGAAAATTAATGACACACACATTCAAATAATCAATAATGTGACTTAAGCTTTTAATGGTAGTGGAATTTATGGTAAGGAGGTCATAGAATAAAATAAACAATTGGCTTGTTCGGGATATATATTTACTTAGTAAGTAATAGGCCCTATTTGTTAAAGGGTACAGTATCTGGCTTTTTAAAAAAGTATGTTCTCCAATGTGCTATTTCAAATAAAAGTATGCTGGAATTGGGAACCCCAAGACTTAAGAACACAGGTTAGATAGGATCAACTATTTCCTACTTCCGCTGCAGAAATGGTATCTCTGTGGCTGCTGCCTACAGTGTTAAAAATTAGCTTTCTTTGAGTAAGTGCCAAGCACTGTGCTACACATTTTCTCCTACAGGATTTCACTTAGGCCTTACCCCTGCCCTGCAATTACAGAGAGGATACCAGTCATTTTTTCCCCTGATTTTTGGAAAAGTTACATTGTGATTTGTCCAAGGTCGGAGGCTTCCCATTAAGGATAGCAGAGCAAAGACAAAAGTAGCCTTCATGACACTGTTTCCATACCACACCCAACCAACAAAACATTTTTTAAGTGAGAAATTATAAATCCTTATTTGTTTAAGCCACTAAGAGTTGAGTTTTCTGTTATTTGCAGCTAAATACATTCCTGACACTCTTCAAAAATAGTACTGAACTTTGCAAGTCGGCCTTGGAGCAGTGTCTCAGGCAGCAGACAACACTGGCACTATCAACTCTGAGCATTAGGAGGGCTATGACCAAAGAAAATGACCATGTGTTCCTTAAATTATGAGCAGGGTCTATGAAAAGCAAAAGCCTTGGAAACAGTGATTACAGATCTGTTGATGCGGTTCCTTTATACAGATTTGGGAGGCCCGCACAGTGTGTGTTAATGACTTTGAAGTTAACCAAAGAGACTCCAAACTTAATGGCATCACATTTGTGGCAGTTAATTAGCAGAAAATATTACAGTGCAGTAAAGTTTTTGCCTTTTTTTTTTTTTAAGCATCAAAAGCAATCAAAAGCTTTAGGGTTTTAATTGCTTCTTCCTTAAGATTAAATTCTGTTCTCACCACAAATAGAGAATCCTCCCAAAGTTCAAATGATCCCTTGTGATGTTTTGGATCACAAGGACTACAACAGGAGTGGACATTTAAATTTGAGACCTAAGAAAATTTTCATAAGGTAGCCTCTTATTTTTATTAACCAAAAAAATAATTTCCAAGCAGAAGGATTTTCCTCTTGTAATATGTGAATGCTTCTATCTGTAACTCAGGGGTGAGCTTAGATGGCTACCATTTCGTTTCTATTATACTAATTAGGTTCTTCCTTTGAAAAATATAAAGCATACTAGACCTTATTACACTGATATGATTATTGTATTTCACAGAAGCTATGTGTTCTCACACTGAATTATGCTGATTACTTTGGAAGCCTAAAATTATAGTTGATTCTGGGCTCACTGTCTATAGAATAAAAGTAAAAACAACAACAGTAAAAAAAAACAACAACAACAAACTAACAATATCATAAAACAGTATGAACAAAGAGGGGAAATCAACTTTAGAACAATGAAGAATACAAAAGTCTAAACTATCTTTCAATGCTGCACTATTTAGGCAAGCTGATGAATTTACACTAATGCTTTTAAATGGTTGTCACTTAAAATGCTAATTTTAAAAAGAGAAAGTAAATTGAATTACACTGAATCGAATAATACATCAGAAAAAATAAAACAGTAACTAAGTAAAATAGACTACTAAAGAACTATCTCTTTTTATTGAGATGTAATTCACATGTAACCTTATATACATTTAAGGTGTACACATACTGCTTTAATATATTTATATTGCAATGTGATTGCTATTGTAGCATCAAGTAACACCTCCTGAGTCACATAATTATCATTTCTTCTAGTGGTGGAAACAATTCAGATCCAGTCCTTTAGCAAACTCAATGTTTATAATACAGTTTATGGTCTACAACCGCTGTACTGTGTATTCAATCTCCAGGACTTATCTACAAGTTGCAAGTGCGCACCCTTAAAAAATATCTCTACCACCACCCCACCCTACAGCCCCTAGTAGCCACCATTCCTGTTTTTTCAGGTTTGATTTTTTTGTTGATGCCACATATTATAGATTATACGTCTCTTTTAAAAAAAGAATCTAAATATAAAAATCCTGCATGCTAAATGCCATACCCTAGCTAAGTGAATTGTTTCTGACTCACGGGGTCCTTAGGCCCATCAGAATGTAAGTGTTGAGGTAGCAGAGCCTCAGGGAGGCCACCAAGTGGCCCAGAAGACTGCCTTAGGAGTATGGCCTTACGCAAATTACCCTCTCTGCGGCTTTCTTCCCTCATTGGAAATTATAGATAATAAGAGCTCAGAGTTTTGCCGTGAGGATTAAATAATACACATAAGTACTTAGAAAACTGACTTGTACACATCAAGCATACTAATATTAGGTTATTATTGTACCTTAAATATTCATGCACAAATCTGACATTGCAATCCTAAAGTTTTACAATTCGAAAGTATAAAGTGTTCATCTACGTAATAGGTACTTATGTTGATGTATCTTCTGTGCACCAAAGGACACATAAAAACTAGTAACAAATTTAAATTTCCTCTAAGCCTACTTGAATGAAAGCTCAGAGAACCTATCCTTGAATTTCGTATTGATACTCTCAGGTACTTTCCAAATGAGCTCTGTTACTTTAAAACAAGCCAAAAGAGATTACCTGAGCAGTTGTAATTGCTCTCTATCAAGCATGGAGTCCATGCCAATGAAAAACAAACTTCTTAAAAAGCTAGTTCCGTTTTTATCCATACACATGCTAAGCAAGTTGGCATATGTTCCGAGTGTTCTGTAGTGTATATTTTAAGCAGACCCTTTTTATCTCATGTAGCTTTCATTAAATTACAAGAAAGTATTTTTTTTGCTACGTCCAGGAATGATGCTAGATTTGTTGTCTCCTATGTTTGCATTCTGTATTTTTCTCAGTCTACCTTTCATCAATAAATAACTGTGTTGCTTTAACTAAAAAGTGTGGAAAATTTTGATTGAATTTTCCACTTCAAAGTACACAAAATCATTTCAATCTAACATGCTGTGGTTAGAAAATCTATGCTCCATTCTGACCTCCTGTTGCAGTCTATTTCAAGTATTGGTGATGCACCGTATCGCACTGCATGGCTGGTGAAGGAGAGTAAACATATTGACTGAGAAATGTTTTGAAAAACCCTTATTCCACACAGATCCCAGTTACTGTCAAAAATCACAAAAATGTTTGCATTCTGTCTGTGCAAGAGCATGACAGAGCTCCAGGAGAAATCCCCACAATAAATAAAGCCAGCTACTTGCATAACGCTTCATCTAAGCAGGACTGTGCAGGGCTACGGGGACGGAGGAGAGAGATTCGGCCCTAATAATATGCTCACAGGTGTATGAGAGAAGACATTATGAACTGTGCCCTTCCTTTAACCCATTTGCAAGGTTAAAATAAAATTTAGCAGAAGAGATTCCCACCACTAGTGGAAAGGCACAACTCAGCCGGCAGGCAAGAAACACATGGGAGGAAAGGTAATATATTGATTGACCTTTCTTTCCAATTGCAGTCTAAGCAGTTAGCTGTATTTTTTTCATTTGCGGGATATGACAGCTGACCTAGGTTATTTTTCTGGACTAGCAAACCAGATAGTCCTTGGACAATTTAGGCAGCGGAGACCAGTAAACACCTAAATGTCATTTCACTACAACATTAACACCGATAAGTAGCAGACCCTAAGCAACAGTGCTTAATCAGATAGGCTACTGGGTTAGAGCTCTTTTTTCTTCCAAAAATGCAAGCTTCCTTATCAGAAAGCAGTGGGGTAGATATTTTCCAGGTGTACAGAATGACAGCCAATATGAAATATTCATATTCCCTGAAAGAAAGACCAACAAGATCCATTTAATTCAACATTTCTGAAAGAACTTCGTTACTGGGTGTTCCTTGGCAAAAGGCTCTATATTCAAATCAGTCTGAGAAACATCTAATTAAATACAGCTCAGAGAACTGACTTACTGCAAGATTTCTGTGAGATTTTCACAATCATTAGCAATTTATTTAGCAGGAGCAGGGGCCATGATCTGCAGCGTCTCCCAAATTAATGGGGCCAAAGAACAATTTTGGTGGAAACACCGCTCAGGTACACATACAGGACATGCTTTGAGAAATGCAGGTTTAACTGAACCTTCTTTTAGTCCAATAATAGGATGACCTTAAGAAAAACAGACACCAAACTATTGCCATGTTGTATCACAGGTACTGAACTTAGTAACTTTGAATTTCACAGTCTTGTATTGCACTGATGAAAGAGTAGGTGCCCTATGCTGTAATTCAATAAAGTGTCCCCAGCATACCTTGCAGGACTGCACAACAAATCCAAAAAAACACTGAAAATGAGAACTACACAATAAATTCCCTGTGCACCACAGGAATCCAATCTCTAAGAAACAAACACAAAGCAGAAACACACATGACTACCATAATATAGGCCTATAGTTGATGTGAAAGATAAACCCAGGAAATAAGGACTGTTACCGTGTCCATGTGTTTATAACAGTGACAGAATAACAGAACTTACTGGGCCTCCAGTTATCACTGGCTAAGGCTTATCTTTGTTCTCTGTTCCCTACTGGCAAACTCCCTGTTCTCCTTGGACTAATTTCCTATTTCTGAGACTTCTACTGAAGATTATAAGAGACAATTATTCTCAACAACATTACTGAAGATACGAAGAAAATCTAGAAATGAAAAGTATGTTATGAACTTTTCTTTTTCCTCCCTAACCCATCAATGGCTATTCTACCTTCTGCTATTCTACCAGGGCTGAGAGCTAGCCATGGGTCCCCTCTTACCTTCCAAGAGTTTATCACTTTCTAGAATTCACTTTTATAGGTCTACTTAAACCCTTAGCTTTTTAAATGATTTTTTAAAACTAGGATTTTATAGCTTGCCCAGTTTGTTTTGATGAACTATGTAATGTAATGGTGTCTACATTCTAAATGAAAGAAGAAGCCTCAGAAATAGAAGATTTTGCTTCTTTGTATATTTATAATTTTGAGTGCATGCCAAATATTATGAATTAAAAGAAAACTGTAAAAATTGAGGTAAATACTATTTAGCTCCAGAGAACAGGTGTGTCTCTCCTATATCATATCATTTGAGTAGGGTGCTGTGTCATGCTGTTCTCTACCTGAGCTGGGTCTGAGTGTTGTTGTGACTCACAGCCAAGAAAAGAAACAGGAATACAAACAGATGCAAAGAAAGCCAAGATCTTGGCATTATCAAAGACTCAAAAATAACTATGCTAAAGGATACAGTGGTGAACATGTATGATAACATGAATTAAAACATGGGAAATTTCAGTAGAGAAATGAAACTATAATAGTAAAGAACAGAAGGGAAATGCTGGACTGAAGATATCAGAATAAAATGGACTTAGCAGCTAACTGAGCAAAGTTTAAGTCAAAATGATAAAAGAAAACCAAAGTGAATCACCAAGAGATAAAGCTAACAAAAAGTGTCCAAGACATTTGGGAGTATATGAAACTGCCAAACATAAGTATAAATGGAGTTATACAAGAAGAAAAAAGATAATGAGGTAGAAGGTATATCTGAAAAGATACTGGCCAAGGAATTCCCCTAAATTAACGCAAGGCATTAATCCTGAGCAGAATACACAAAAGAAAACCATACTAGAGCACACAAGAGTCAAATCTCTTTTTTAGGCAGAAAGTAGGTAATGCGTGTGAAGTAATGGGAAGGAAGTACCTATAAAAAATTAACTGAAAAAAATTGTTAAACCGGGCAATGGAGTTATCAAGATACTCAAACCACTTACAAAAATTATCATGGTCTATGAGCGCTGACCCACGAGTGTGTCCGAGCTGTTCAGGTTGTTCTTTTCAAGTACTGCTAGGAAGCAAACTCCTTCTAAAACCCAATCAGAACAAACAGAATTCCCAGGCAAGATAACACTTTCCTGGCTGAATGTCTAAATGCTTTTTAGAGTTGCTGGTTATTTTTCGATTTGTTTTTCTTTTTGCCTGAGGGATGGAGGGATATAGAGGCAAAGAATATAGAAGTTCCTTGAAGGCAAAAGGAAGATTTCCATAATTCTTCATAAATTTAGAGCCAAACTGTGTAACCTGTATTTAACCCATTCTGTGATCTTTTCACCTCTAAATTAAAAAGATTTCCTATACCTTTCCTCCAAATAAATTGTTAATCTCATCTTGGCCAATGGCCTGTTACATGAGTCTTTGGCAAGTGCAACTCTGATGACCCTGAGAAAAGTCAACAAATGTAATTCACCAGTTTTTTTTTAAAGCTCTTGGGGAAAAAAAAAAATCCACCTAAGGACAAAAGAGGTGGGGCTACAACACTTCACCTAGTATACTTACCATTGCCAGCTGGGGGAAAAAATTTTTTTTAAAGAAGAAAGATAACTGCTTCAAAGATCTGTGTTAGGAAAAAGAAACAGGCCGAGCTAAATAGCTTTTCTCCTTAATGGTTTGGGTCACAACATTCAAATGGACTTAAAGTAGAAATTCCAGCAGCTGAAATATTAAAAGCCATGGTGATTGTGGTCTTTATACTTGCTCTTTATTTTACCTGTATTTTGAAGCCCAACCTCATCCTCTTCTTAAAAATGAAGGAAAACAAAAAGAAATATCATTTCACTGAATAATAAATTAGAACGCTGGAAAGCAATATCAGGAAAGACATAAGACTTGAAAACAAAACAATAAAAATTAAAAATATTCTGAAAATTGCTACAAGGATAGCACAAGGGGTCTTCTGGTGGGTATGGTGATGCTCTGATTTCTTTTATCTCGATGCTCTTACATGAGTATTGTTAGTGTGTGAAAATTCATTGATATCTGCATTTTTTGGATAAGTGTTACTCTTACAGAAAAAAAAATAGTGTATAAGATCTGTGGGACAATATCAAACTTAAAATATCTCCACCACTTTTCTCTCTCCCTCTCGCTCTCTATATATGTTATACTTCAATAAAAAGATGTTTTAAAAGACATTAGGGAATGATTCTTCAAAAGGCAGCTAGCCACTCACCTTCAAGTCTCAGCACTAAATCTCATAGTGCCTGGCTACCAAATGGATGTTCAGTGTGTACTTATTATTGTTACATGCTGTTGAGTCGGTTTCAACTCCTGATAACCTTATGAATGAGTGTTATCCACAATGTCTTGTCCTCAACGGTCCTATTCGACAACTGTAGACTTGTGCCTATAGCCCTTTTAATAGTCAATCAATCTCATACTTGGTCTTCCTCTTTTCCTGCTGGTTTCCATGTTCCCCACCACTACGGTCTTTTCCTAAGAATCTGCCTTCTCATGACATGCCCTAAGGAGGACAGCTTCAGTTTGGTCATTCTTGCCTACAGTGATGCTTCAGGCATAGTTTGCTCTAGGACCCACTTGTTTGTGTGTGAACTGACTACCAAAATATATGTTCTGGCCTTGTAATTTTGAGTGCTTTAATACTGTGTTTATATCACACCTTATAAATATCATCATGGGAAATAAGTAGAACCCACTTTCCTTAGAATTACTTGTATATGTCTGAGTAGGGAGATGGTAGGCTGAGAAATTGTGGTGGTCTCTGTCCATTTTTTGATAGAATTGTTAGGAGTCTGGAATTGTTAAAGCCAAAGGAGATAATAAGCCTCGTAACCTAGGATAGACGCAGGGAGGAGCAATGAGGAGAATAAACACTTTTCGGACGGCTTTGCAGCCTTACCTACATCCACAGTAGTGTCGAGTCAGGTGGTGCAAGAGTAGTGTCTAGGCCAACAGATGTCTCTGGCACTTGAAGCAAAAACAGTATCACCTAGGGTATAGCAGCTGCCTTCGTTTTGAACCCTGAGAAATCCTGCCCAGTACAGGGCATCCCCTTGCTAGATGGCTGATCCCTTGGCTAGATGGTGGTGGCAAAGAGCATGGCATTGTGGCTCAGTACAGAGACTAACTGGGCCTGAATCCTGGCTTCTCCTTTTACTAGCTCTGTGACCTTGTGCAAGTTATGCAACTTCTCTGTGCTGTGCCACCAAAGGCATTAAATTATTGTGCAAACTTTTGCCAGATAGACAGATCACGTTAGAAGTGTAGCCGAAGCATGCAACATGAGACTCTTCTTGGACGTGAAGAAAGGGAACTGATCATTTTGAATGTGGGCGGAAATTACGCTTTCGGTGTGATGTACATAGTCATAGCTTTGTTCTGCAACCTGGCACATGCAGCCCATAGAAGTTTAGAT
The DNA here is from genome assembly GCA_003508835.1 of Eonycteris spelaea. Classification (NCBI taxonomy): domain Eukaryota; kingdom Metazoa; phylum Chordata; class Mammalia; order Chiroptera; family Pteropodidae; genus Eonycteris; species Eonycteris spelaea. Next base: position 13,385,772 of record PUFA01000011.1, on the reverse strand, counting down.
TAAACATCAAAGACAGCTGTGCAGTAGAATTAAAGAATGACTACAGAGAGATGAAAATATCATTCATCTGCCCACTGCAAAGTCTTATGATCTAAAACCATAAGAAAGGTGTTTGTATATTTATATATTTGTTTCTAATGCCTGAAGCTCAATCCTTTGATAACAGGAGGTTGCCTTAAATTTATTGAAAGACTTTGCTGCTTTCCTTCATGAGTTGTCTGTGTCCCTCTGCTAGTCATAACAGAAGCAACTAATTACAGTAAAATCAATGAAAGGTAGAGGGGTTTTTTCCTACACCTTAGAAACATCTAATATCTGTAGCAATTTTTAGAATGTTTGACATTTCTATTATTTTTATTTTTAATGGCAAAAGTTTTTCATGATGTTGCTTTCTCGCACTGTAACTTAGTTCTAAATAAAAATGACAGAAGTTTTTATTTTTCAGCATTGCCCATTGTGTTGTTTCTCGATCTGGCTGCTGGTTACACACAATTATTAGTTTGTGGAAATTCATCAAGCTGTACACTTGTGAATTTATACTGTATTTCAATTTAAATACATACACAAACAAGTAAATACAACTTAAAAAACAAACAAACTTGTGAGCCTTCACAAAAAGAAAGCAGTTATGATGTCAGGCTGTTATGATGTGTCAAAGTGTGTGAAAAGTATCTGTTCCTCCCTCACCACCTCAGTTATGCCCATCATAGACAGCAAGGCATGCTGGTTAAAAACAGGGATCCAAGAGCCTCACCAACTGGGCCTGAACCCTGACTTCTATTTCACTAGATTTGTGGCCCTGTGTAAATGATTTAACTTTACTGTGCCTCAGTTTCCTCACCTGTAAAACGGTGATAATAATACCGCCCTCCTAAGGATGCTGTCAGAGTAGAGAAGTTAGCCTTGTGTGCAAAGCACCTGGAATCTTGTGGGCCATATGTCAGGACTGCACGAGTGTTAGCTGTTCCATGATTCGAAGTGGCAACATTTCCTCACACATGGCTCTTTTTACTTCTAGAACGTTTAAGTCTCCCTTGTAAACGTATTTCTTGGCTTATCTATTTTTGTGTGTAGAAATTCAAGTGAAGAAGAGACGGTGGGGTTAATCATATTCTTCAGTCCAGAGCACATTATTGTCACTCATTGCTTTATTCACTTGTATACCTACTTTCAACTCCTGTGCGCTCCCCCCGCCACCCCTTCCCTGAGTCCTATGTGCCTGATGGATATTCAGTTATTTGTATGAGTTTTTAAGATATGTAAATTGTATGGTGTGCATGTATTTTTTAATTGACATTAAAAGCACGGCACTAGAGGATTCATTTATTTGTTTTTGCAGAGTCATGTGTTCTAGGCTCTGTCCTCATTGCTGTGTGTCCCTTCATTCTGTTGTCTCTAACTGCTGGGTGTTACACGATGGCATCCGCCCTATCTTCCCCATCACTTTCTCAATGGTCTACCCCTACAGCACCTCTATACTTTCTGGGACAACAATGCTTCAAGCAGTATCTGTGTCCTCAAACAGAGGCCACTACTTCTATATTAGGATTGCTGGGTGACAGGGCAGACTGTGTCTAATTTAACTCAGTACTGCCATTTTCTTCTCAAAATAGCCACTTCTCTGTGGGATGGCTGCACCAGACCATTTAATTATAACAACATCCTTAATGAGGTAGCTAGTGTTATTTGCCCACTGAACTGGTAAGAAGACAAGAGACTTCCCCTTGGCCTCAGACCTAGGACACAAAATTTGAAGACAGGTCTATGTGATCTCAAAACCCCACACACAATTCCACGATGGTGGGGGTGCATGAATGTAAGCATACTTCCACAGTCCACCACAAGTCACTATCCCTCCATTCCAGTCTGGTGGATGACTTCACTGCTGTGCATTCTGCATGTTCATGCTTACACTCATGCTGTTGAAAAAGCCTATCCTTCGTCAAGGTGCAGATTGAAAAACCCAGTAGCTCCAGGAAGCTTTTTTGACTGCCACTCACAGATCTCCCTCAGTTCGAAATCAAACATCTTCGAAATCAACAGCATACTGATATTGTTATCATACTATTATTGTCATTGTTTTATTTCTTTGCTAATTATATTATATTCTTGAAAGTAAGAACCAAATCCCACAAGTTATATTCCTCCATGTGTGGCACGCTGCTGAATGCATGCAAGACATTCAAATATAAGTAGAACTCCACAGACTTTTGATGGTGCAGACATTTACCTCAAAGGTTCACCCTGGTCCTAACCCCTTACTTCGAAATAAAAATGTAGGAAAAAAATTCTGAAAAGATGAATAATAATACCTTATAACTATGATAAGAATAACCACAATTTAAAGGAGAGTTACAATGCGTCTGATTACTCATTAACTGCCTGTGTGTTAAAATTTTTCATGCATTAATCTCATTTCCTCCTCAAAACAACCTTATGAGATGGATATAATTTCATTCCCCATTTTTCAGATCAGGAACCTGAGCTTCCTCATGGGGATTAAGTAATTAGCCCAAAGTCAGGGCTAAGTTTCACATATGAGACTCATGCCCATTTAAGCTGGGACCAAAAGGAATTTATAGATGACTATGTAAATACAAACAAAACTATATGTTGCTTCAAATTTTCTATTAGAAATGAATCACCCAAAAGCCTTTGTAAAAAAGTTTACATAGTACAATATTTAAATGACTAAAATACTCCCAGAATAATTATGGCAACCAGTCTTCTCAATCCCTTCCCCTTCTTTCTACAGCCTTAAAATAGTAACAAGTATTGCATCCTCCAAAAAGAAGAAATTATTCTTTAACACTTGAAATTCCTGGGACTAAGAAGGTGTTAATTACCCTCCAGAAACTCACTGCATAATAAGGCTCAAAAATGTAGTTATTTTAAAGTCTGTCCCTTAATGCTTAAAATCAACCTATTTTCTTTTGCTGTTAGGAGCATAAACACAATACCATGGTTCCACTGCCTTTATTCTACATCATCTTTGCAACTATGAACTCTGGTCAGTGTAGCCCTTTTCCCCTCTAAACAGTGGGTTCTAAGGTCTCAAGGACATTTACTCTTCAGATAGGTAAAAATAAAAAAGGATCAATCCTAAAGGTTATAGGAGTGAGAAAGCCATCTACCTGAAGATAGCTCTGGGGTCATTTCCCAGCAGGGGAGCCTGGGTTTTATAAACCTTTATCTCATTTGAAAAAGGTAGAGAAATCGCTAAGAATTAATTAAGTATAAAGGATTTCAAGCCTAGAGCACATTGAAACAATGTATCTGAGAAATATTTTCAGTTTTTTGCAGTAGAGTACCTGTCCGTTTGGACAGTTTGCTTTGTTTTATTTAAAGAGGGTAGACTGTTATAGCACTTTCTGGTTTAAATTTATTAGATGTTCTGCCCACCACTCTTTACTCTCATACACTCAAAATTTCAATACAATTCTTTACCAATCCATTTATTCTGGATCAGCAAAGCTTCCAATGGAAAATAACTGCTAATTTAGAATAAATCATCCTTTTTTGTTAAAATGCCAGGAGATTTGGAAACTAATCCTTTGCACTCTTGTGTTCTTTTCTGTCCATCTCTTGTCTCCCAGATTGTATCTCCGATGCTCTCATATCAAATTGATTTTTATTTAACAGAGGCCTTTACTACCTCCACATACAACTGCTCTGTGGTCTTTGAACTGTTATTCCTATTGCCTTTTTGCTTCATTCTTTGTTCATTTGCTGTTTTGCAGCGTTCATACTGGGGAATAAGTAGTGAGCATATTTCAAAGTCTGACACTTTAAAATCCCAGTGGAAGCTTACCAATCATAGGTACATTACACCTTTGATTTTCTTTACCTTTACTTTTATTCAAATAAAAGTTTTAAAAGCTTGTTTTCCTATACTCAAAGCACAAAACCCAAACAAGGAAAAAATTCAGGCTAAAAAAAGTGTAAAAAGCCAACCCCTTGAGTAGAAAACAAGCTCCTTATTTCTGGTCTATATTTTCCCCACAGTTTTAAAGTAATTCTGTTTTAAAAATTAACTTCCACTGAAGACACTGATAGAAGACTGTCTAATAATAATGGTTGGCAAGTAATGAGAAATGATGCCATTTGTAGAGGGATTTTAGAATTGAGAAATGCATTCAAAAATCTCAGACTAAATGGTAAAGGATCTAGTTATAAATAGCCTTGATGGAAAAGAAAATCATTCCATCATTTGATTAAGAGCACATTTCATATGCTGTCCTTATTTTACTAATGAGGAAACCTAGAGCAATGGGGGCTCAGTGCTACATGGCCCCCCAAGGACACAGAGCGTATTTATGACAAAGCCCAATGTTCAGCACAGTTTACTGTATTTTTTCACCACTCCATATGGCTACTAAAGAACTAAACATGTCTATTTGCTCACAGTTCTTTCAAGATTATACAATGATGACTCACAACAAAATCAATGTTCTCAAAAGATTTGGCAGCTGGTTTACCAGAAATTATTACAGAACTCCAGAACATGGGCACCTGTAATTTGCAAGAGTTCTTTACTACAATTCAGGTTATTGAGTTGAAAATAACACAGTTCAGATTCTAAACCAATGTGCTTATAATGAAAGGTCACTGGCTACTCAGAGACACATTTCCATTTGCACTTTGCTATCCAAGTAATATATTCACACAGCAAACAGTGGCTTCCCCTATCACTTCTTAAAGTTAGAAGAGATTTTTAGGTCCTTCTTAAATTTCTATTACTGCAGTATTTGGAGGAGCTAAGGATCTGACCTTTAAAACCTATTTGGTAACAGGACTGAACCTATTTACACAGTGCATTAAGGCACCAGACAACTTTATAGCAGTTTAATGAATTCCTCGTAGAGTTTTTGTCTAGCAAAAGAAGCCATATTCTCAGTCAAAACAAAATAAGACAACAAAAAGACTCTCACCACCAACACAAGAAAACTAGCGAATTTACAGAGTAATATAATGCTTTACATGATGGGGCACAGTATTTCTGTGCCAAACCAGAATGAAATGAATACAGAAAAAAAGAAACTGGAGAAACAAAGGCATATCCTGAGGTAAGTCCTTAAAACACCACTGACCAAAAGGCACACGTTGGGTGTAACAGTGGATGTGCTTAATCACACCATGTTTCAGTGCCTCATTAGGCGGGGCCCGAGAAGAACCTGCTATACTCGGAGCTGAGCTCTACTTTAGCAAAATTCACATCTTACATGACAAAACCATCTGACTTATTCAAAGGTGTTTCCTTTTTCCCCCCTCACATACCAACAGAACTTCCATGACTTCATCACAAGCATCCTGAGCCAAAGTGGCTTGTCTGGAGCTTGGAGACAGGGACACCAAAGACCCTTTAGAAATGCTACAAAGGGCCATGATGTCTGGAGTCCATTTTCAAATACTTTAGCACAGGTAACATAATGCAGCTGACCCTGGAATAACGCAGGTTTAAACTGTGTGGGTCCCCTTATAGGTGGATTTTTTTCCAATAAATACTGTAAATGTATTTTCTCTTCCTTATGATCTTAATAACATCTTCTTTTCTCTAGCTGACTTGATTATAAGAATGTAGTACATAATGCATGTAACATACAAAATATGTTAATCAACTACATTATTGGTAAGGCATCCAGTCAACAGTATACTATTAGTCATTGAGTTTTGGGAGAGTCAAAAATTATACATGGATTTTTGATTATGCAGGGGTGTTGGTGCCCCTAACTCCTGAGATGTTGAAGGTTCAATTGGTTAAAATTATATCCTATACAGAGTCAGTGGCTCTAATCAGAATTTATTCCCTTAAGTGGTCAACTAGGATTGAATCAGAGGTATCCACATATTAGTCAACACCAGAGTTTTTGTTAATTGGCATACTGAAATGGGTTTTCATTGCTGAAATCAAATTCTATAGTTTAACAATAAGTACAGTAGATATTAAAAAACAGGCTTTCATCGTTTAAACTAGTAGTATTTAAGGTGAGTGAATTAGCAAAATCATTTTAAAGATATTCTCCACCCTTGCATGAACAAGGGCCTAAGAATTTCAGGAGGCCTTTAACTTGTACCTTTGAACTGGCACCCAGGAACCAACTACTCAATGGCCTTATGTCCAGCAGCTGGCCTAGGAGAGTGTTGTTGTATGAGGCACTCACGACAAAGGTGAGAGAATACCGCCTCTGGAAAGTTGTCAGGTTGTCGACCTTGAGTGAAACTTTCCAAAAAGCCTTGGCTGGAGAACTTAAAAGGCCATAGAGCAGGGACTCAATGAGTTTATAGGACAGGCTGCAGGAATGCTTTATGCCTGTTTGCTAATAAATGTTTGTTTTATAAAAGTGTAGACAGCAGAACTGGCTTGTGACTTAATTTGAGTTGTATGAGATTAGCAAATTCTTGCTCAAAACTTCAGACACTTTTCTATTGCAAATGCTACTCATCAAAAAAAACATAAGAGCTGGACATGACCAAATTGATCAAGATTATTCTCAACAAATATATAACAAATATGTAACATGTATAACCGCTGCACTGCAGCTGATCCACACCAGCTCAGTAAATTTTGTGGTATTTTACAGGGCAGTTATTAAACACAGCCACTAATGTCAATTAAAAATATCTAAATTTACAATTAAATACACTGCCTCAAAAACAAAGATAATAGGCACTCAAAACGGATTCTCTTTTTAATTATTTTGCTACATTTTACTAGAGTTTAATTGTATCTGTATGTTGGAAAATTTACATAATAGCACTGTACCGGGCATCTCTTCCCAGCTCAGAGTTCAGTTTTGTCACAGTGCTACTTGAACTTGGTCATGGTGGAGTATTTATACCACAGAAACCAGCAACTGCTACCCCATCAGGGTTTTGTTTGTTTTCAGGGCTGGTCATTAAACATTTACCAGAACTCCACTGGTGTACATGGTCTTGAATTTATAGAAAAGACTCTGCCTCCTTAGAGGGCTTCAAATTCACCAGCATAAATACAACCCCACATCTCCACTTTCCACAGAAGGACTGCATGGCCATCCATGCACACCTGCCGCCCAGGGCGACAGACACACTCACTTTTGAAGCAGCTGGGTCCACTAGTCTCTGGCGGTGTCGGGCTGAGTTGAAATGGCTCTTCGGAGGCTGCCCTTCCTGACAGTGAATGGAAGATGGGAATGAACGACAAGTGGGAAGGGAGTAGGTGGGGCGTGGGATGATGGAGAAATGGTCAGAAAAGGGAGAGGGACAGTGTTTAACGGCACTGTACTTTTTAACTAAAATCTAATAATAAAAACACATGACAGGTTTTCCCCCACAAAAGCACATGCCACGTGCAGTCGTTTGTTAAAAAACAGCTCATGTGTGCACATGTGTAATAAAGTCATGAACACAGCCAGGTATTAAGACGTTTCCCATCAAATCTTCATTTTCCTATTATCTTATATCTCTAATTATATTTCAAAGATACTAAGGGAAAACTGAAACATGAAGTCCATCTTCCTAGAATAAAAGTCAATAAGCAGCATTCTTAAAGTTAAACTCGTCACCCATTTGAATATACAAAAATGATAAGGAAATCACAGCCTTCTCAAAAGCATTAAAAAAATCTTCTGCCTTGGAAGTTTCTATCTCCATCATCCTGGCAGAATTCCTGGTGTCTGGCAGCCACCAAAAACTCTGCCGCTAATTGAGATTAAATTTTGTTGGCTAAAACAGAGATTTAACATTACGTTTATAACTTAAACTATGTAAAAGGGTGGTCCAGCCTTACTAATGCTCGTGTGTGTGTGTTATATTTTATATCTTACATACATACGCACACACAGATATGACAAATGGACCACATAGAAAGACTAAATACCTCCTCATAACTCATTCCATGCCACACACACATATGCACACATGCGCACGCGCACACACAGAACTATTTTTAAAGGGGACGTGTGGAATAGGGGTCTCCATAAGTGGTATACAGTATTTCACTTCCCCATCTTTCAAAGTTGAACAACAGTAAACAAGAACTAAGAAGCAAGCACTACCTACAGTGAGCACAGACTGCAGGGATAGGAAGATGAAAGCAGCAAAGAGAAGTCTCAGAAACCTCCTGGGGCTTAAAGTCCCTGGTCCAAGTAGGAGACAACATGGGAAAGGGGTGGGGGGGAGGGCCTTGGATGAGTGTCAGCATTTGTTGGGCTATGTGTTGACAGGGGAGAGTGAAAAGACCTTCTACTTAGGTAAAAATGCAATACCTATATTACAATACTTAAGAAGTCTTTTCTATTAAGAATAACAGTTGTATTACTTTGAAGATATGGATCAATCATACCTACTTGAATGGCCAACAATCACTGCTTCAGTGTCCAAAATATAATGCTTACCTTTCAAAACGGAAATGTCATAAGTAGCAGATTGCAAGTCAGGATTATATTTTTCCTAGTAACTATCCTGCCAACATGCATTCTTTCCCTAGTCTCTTCTGGAAAAAAAAATGCAAGGAAAGAGCCTTAATACTCAGTTGACCTAGAAAATGTACCATAGCTTTAACAGCAAAATGACACTCATTAATTCACTGAATACTTGGCAAAATAAAAACAAACAAGAAACTGAGTATGGCTTCCCATTTAATATAATCAGTTGTTGTTACATGAAAAATAGCTTTTTTTAAATCAGAAATTATTTGGTGGATTTGAAAATTCTCCTTTAAATTTAATGGTTTATCAGGAAGTGGTCTTAATGCTTTTTTTCCTCCCTAAAAAAGTTATCAAATATAACATATCTAAGGACTATCAGCCCTTATTAAAGTCCCTCTGGAATGGTTACAAACCATTTAAGAGTTCCAGTGCACAATCCCAGGCTCTCATTCTTCAAAAAAAAAAAAATTAATCTCAGTGTTAAACACACAATTACACTCAACGTGCAAATTAACTAAATCCTGGGCCTGTGGTTTATTGCTCTTCTTCTGACTCCAAGGTGAAAATGTTATTTTTTTCTAATTAGCTAATTGCACCATGAACTCAGCAGGGGACAGATGTTGATATTAAACCTAAAATCTGAATCTTCAACCCCAGTTTGCAGAGGGCTGGTTTAAACAGAGCAAGCACACCCTTCAAGGGGGATGGAGGGAGTAGGTGGGTTTTTAAAACCTGGTCTCCATTTTATGTCATTTATTATCAAGTACAATGGATCTGTAATAATTTGTTTTTGATGAACAAATAGGTCTAGGAAATAATCAATGTATGTGCACAGATTCTAGTAATACATCTTAATAGAAACCAAAGAACAGCCTGGAGGATTAATGTCCTTTTAATGTATTGCATATGGAGTAAAGTAAAGGAATTGTGAATAGCTCACAGCAAGTTTTTCTCCTATGACTCATATCTTAAACTATTTTCAGTAAAATAGTCACCTTATATTCTACCGTTAAAAAAACATTGTTGGTAGTCAGTTGCTCACATATTCTGTAGTTAGTTTGATGATACTGGCGTTTTGTGGAAGGGTGCACATAGCTAGCTTCTAGACAGAAAACTTAGAAAATAATTTAATTATTTAGAAACTAGACACATCTGCTTCTTCACTTTAGAGAGACCTTAATTTATTAAAAGCTGTGTCTTCTCCTTTTCCAGTTTTCTTACTGGCCAGATACCCTAACTCATTTAGGAAAGGTACAAACAATACATCTTTGAGCATAGTCAACTCTATTAATTCAATTATGAAATACTTTACATTTTTAAAAAGTGACCAATGTCCCTATATAACAAACCATGTTCAAAAAGAAAAATTAAATTCTATCGCTTAGGCTAACATTAAAGACAAAATTTGTGACTTCATTTTCTTTTCCCAAATTCTTAGTCCCAAGAATCCATTTCTCTTCCTAAATGACGGCCTCTATGTAGATTCTGATATCTATCATTCCAGACTGAGACATCAGTTATGGTACCAGCTACCTCTTGGTTAATGCCACCTACATCAACAAAATAACAGATTGGACCTGGGTGGGCCCCACAGAGCTCTCAACTAAATGGATTATTTACATATGCAAATAAGACCCCTTTATTGCAAGGGGATGAGGTGGGAGAAAGGGGGTTGTTGGATTTCTCACCATTACTTTTGTGGAAACAGAAGCAGATTATATTGCTTAGACCAATTTAACCAAATCATTTTGCTGTGATAACCACCATTAATAAAAGTAGCAGCCCTCAGTTATGTAAATAAACTATTAAAAGATGACAAAAGAAGTGTTGACATGTGCAAATCTGGAAAGTTAATGAGACATATTTCATCTCCATGCTAAATGCTTTCATCAAGCCCTCTCCCGTTAAGTCACTTTAGAAATTATAATCATCCTTAACACTACAGATCATACTTTTAAAAAAATTATTGCTCCCTAAACATTACAGAGCTGATAGCATAGTACTTTAGCCTAATTTGCATCACATAAACATATTTACAAGAATGCTCTGTGGAAAACAATATATCAGGTGTGAAATAATGGGTGTACATAATGAATTTACTGGCTGATATCAGATTATTTAAAGCCTAATTCTTTAAATCATGTGTAAATTACTCTACGTCAAAATCAGAGCCACAAGAAAAATTTAAAACTAAGTATATCTATAATTTTGGCATTAGTCCCATTATTTTTTTTTAAATCTTTCATTAGACATTTCCAGCCTAGAGATTTTAACTTAAAGGAAAAAAAAAAAAAAAAAGAACATCACACAACTGTCTTAAGGACTCCTATACTTCTTAGAAGTTCTTCAAAAGTTTTAATTCTAAAAAGAATCACATGCATTCTCAGATAAGAACACATTTTTTCATCCAACTCTGAGACATCTTTTGTCTGTGATAAATATATTTCACCCCCAACTAAAGCTCTTGCAAACAGGCTGCAGTAAAGCTCCCTCACCCCACCCCTTCCCTGCACATCAGTAAAGCAGTCTAGGACCACGCAAAGTGAAAAGCTCCACAAAAATAAGTTGATTGAAAGAATTCACAAGCTGTTGATATTTAACAATTGCCATGCATATCAAAAAAGAATCAGAAATCTAAATGAATATGGAAGAAATATGCCATTTAGAAGCTAGAGCACATTTTCGATGATGACATCATTGGCATTTAAAATTCATGGAAATAATCACACAATAATTTATGAAACCTCCATAACTAATACCTTGTAAAGATGAAAGTACACCATTTTTTTGTGTCTCCTTTCAAACTCAAGTTTTATAACTTGACTCAGGAGGAAAACCACGGAAATCATGGTGGGAAGAAACACGCCCCATCTCTGAAAGCAAATACTAAGACAGTGGCTTTCTAACTTCTCTCCCTGTGATATTCAGTAAGAAACATATTTTACATCATGAAACAACACTTGCCAATACTACCTGCAAAGCACTCTATTTTCTGATCTAGTCTAGCTCCTGTTTAGATAATAAATACCAGTCTCTACCTACTAAACAAATGATTTTACCTGCAAATAAAAGGCACATCAAGAGAATGGTTCTTAAATTGTAATGAAAACAAACAAAACTGTGATGAGATAAGAATCACCTAGCAACTCCTTATGAATGCTTCAGGTTGTGTCCCAAACTTCAGTCATTTACTTATTAATTTTTTCCCACATTCACATACTCTGTGTACTATTATATCTACTATGTATACTATTCTTTTCCTAATTGCTTTATTTAAATATATTTCTCCATTTTGAAAAACCTTAAATGCTTCCATTTTTAATGATGGCTTAAGGAATAACATCTAGAAGTCATGGCTTTGATGTGCAAGTTACATTTTTTCTAATACATATTAAATATATTAAATGGTGCATAAATAATCTGTGCACTGACTAGAGACATCTGTGTACAATCAGTGTTGTCTACACCACCTCCTTGCAGGCAATGGCACTGAGCAGCCCAGGCTTTGCATTTTTTTTCGGGGGAGGGAGTGGTTATGGTCACTATAACCTGGCATTTCTCTCTCTGCCATAACAGTTCCCCATCAACTCCAACTGCCTGCTCTAAGATGTCAACCAGAAACCTCAAATGTAACATGTTCATGACCCCATTCTTGACTTGCCCCCCAAATCGTCCCTCTTCCGTGTTCCTCACCTCCAGAAAAAGGTGCCACCATTCACCTAGTTGCTCTGGTCAATGACCTAGGAGTCGTCTTGGCTGTCTCTTTCTTAATCTCAGTTCCCATGGGCCAAACGACACGCTACCCATCTTTCTCTAATCCATTACTAAATCCTACTGATTTTAATTATGCAATTAAATTATGAAGTATGAAATAAATTATGGAATACCTTTCAAATGCAAGCTTCTTACTTTTACCATTACCAACCTCATCTAGCCATTTGTCTGTATTAGCTTGCTAGGGCTCCTGTAACAAAATACCACAAACTGGGTGGCAAAAACAACAGAAACAGCCAAGTTATTATCTCGCAGTTCTGGAGGCCAGAAGTCTAAAATCAAGGTGTTGGCAAGGCTGGTTCCTTCTGAGAGCTGCGAGGGGAGGATCTGCCCCAGCCCCTTCTCCTTGGCCTCTAGATGGCTGTCCTCTCCACATCTATTGACATCATCCTTCCTGTGTGTGTGTCTGTCTCTGTGTCCAAATTATGTTGGTGGGCCCTAATCCAATATAACTGGTGTCCTTATAATAAGGAGAAATTAAAAATTTCCTTTTAACTTGATTATCTCTGTAAAGACCCTAGCTCCAAATAAGCTCACATTCTGAACTATAGGGATTAGGACTTCAAAAAATTTTGAGAAAGATGCAACTCAACCCATACCACCACCCAACTCATCTAGACTTCAGCCCTAATCTCACATCTCTCCAAAAGTCTCTGCTCCCAACAACAGACAAACCACCCTCATAAATCATGTCAGTTTCCTTAAACCCTCTGTTATCTTCCACTTCCACTCACACGAAGTCCCTCCACGGCCTGTAAAGCATGGAGCAACCTGGCCCTAGCTACTTGTCTGAATTCCTACCACTCCCTTCCTTAGCCCACCCTGACCACACTGGTCTTTGTGCTGTTCCTGGAGCATCAAGCACATTCCCAGCTCAGGGGCCCTGTGACTCCCTTCACTGGAAAACACTCCTTTATTTTTGCAAAGTGTGCCTATTCACTCCATTCCCTCCCCTAAAAGAGGACCCCCTCAGCACCCTCTTTCCCCTTGCCCTCCTTCACTTCAGAACAGTTGTGACGACCTGGCATTGCATTGTATAGGCAGGTTTTATCTTTTTTTTTTTTTTTCCTATCAGCTCCATGAGACCAGGAGCTTTGTCTCATTTGTTCCCTACCTGGCACTTGGTGGATGCTAAGTAAGTAATTATCAAGCTAAAATTGGAGCTAATTTTTATATGTGATGCAAAATCACATCAGCTAAGCCATATACTGTGCTTCAGTAAGGATTCCTGCAGGAAATAGAGGGTACACTAAGACTGGGCGGTTTGAGAAAAATTTAATAAAGGAATTAGTATTTACAAAGGGATACAATGAGTAGGGCTCCTTCACCACCCCTAGGCCAGAAGAAGCAAAAAGACAGAGCTGCTTCCACAACCTGAGATGGAGCGCTGAGTGTGGAGGATCACCTGACATGTGCCCGTGCTTTCAGAAGAGCATTCAGCCAACCTGTGCTAAAGCAACAGGAGGGCAGACAGAGAACCATGACTGCCACTATATTCCCTATTCTCCCTCCTTCCCTGCGATCGCCTGCTCCTCCTATGGGTTGAACCCAACCAAACACCAGAGGGCATGGAGCCTTTGATGCAGGTCCCATGGGAGGTAGGTTGAGGGAGAGAGGAAGAAAAAAGGAAGGAGGGTAAAGAGGCAGGGAGGCAGGAAGGGAGGAAGAGAGGAAGGAAGAGAAGTGAAGAAAAGAAGGAGGAGAAAAAGGAGGAGAAGAGGGAGGAGAGGGAGGAAGGAAGACGGAGAGGGAGACATAGGGAAAAGTGCAAAGTGATGTGGAGGTCAAAAAGAAGACAGAAAGTACCCCAGCATCACTGAGCGAAACGTAACAGCAGCAACCAGGGCTACTTCCTTTTTCTCTTCTCTGCTGAGTCTCAGTTTCTGAAAACAGCATATGCTGTTCCGCCTTAAAACTGCCCTTGCTGTTTTGAATATGAAATATGTATTAGCACTGAAGCACTGTGGACGTACCTGTGTGTTTGATGAGAGGAGAGGCAAACAATCTGAACAGAGAATTCACACAGTACTTTTATTTTTATTAAAAATTATTAGGGTGACTGTTCTATTAAACATTACTGGGGTGACATTAAAATGAAATAAGTGTCAAGGGTACAATTCAACAGTATGTTGTATATATACTGCATTGTGTGTTCACCACCTAAAGTTAGATTTCCTTCCATCACGAAATATTGGGCCCCTTTCACTCCCATCTATCTCCCGCCCTCCTCCTTTCCTCTGGTAACCAAGAATCCACTGCCCGTGTCCATGAGTCTCTGCCCATTTGTCACACTTGTTTCTTTCTTTCACTTTTATATCCCACATATGAGTGAAATCATATGGTTTTCAACTTTTTCTCTCTGACTTGTTTCACTTAGTAGGCTTATCTCAAGATCAATCCATGTCACACACGGTAGTATTTCCTCTTTCTTCATACTGAGTAATATTCATTGTATGTATGTACCACAGCTTCTTTATCTAATCATCTATCGTAGACACTTCGGTTGCTTCCATGTCCTGGCCACCATGAATAATGCTGCTATGAACACTGGGGTGCATATAGCTTTGCAGATAAATGTTTTCAGGATTTGGAGGTAAATACCTAGAAGAAGGATTGCTGGATCATATGGTAATTCAATTCCTAATTTTTGAGGAACCTCCATACTATATTCCATTGTGATTGTACTCATTTGCATTCCCCCAGCAGTGTATAGGGGTTCCTTTTACTCCACATCCTCTCCAACACTTATTACTTGTCCTGTTGATTATAGCTATTCTAACAGGTGTGAGATGGCATCTCATTGTGGTTTTGATTTGCATTTCCCTAATGGCTAGTGAAGTTGAGCATCTTTTCATATCTCTGTTGGCCATTTGTATGTATGTCTTCTGTTAGGTCCTCTGTCCATTCCGTAATTTTTTTTTTTAATTGTTGAGTTGAATGAATTATTTATATATTACTTTTCTTCTTTGGCTTTTGCTTCCCAGAAATGCTGAATGGGTAAACTAGATATCTGTGAAGCATCACGTATCTAACAATGGGATTTTTTTTCTTCTGTCAAGTTTCACATTAATGTCATTTTGGCAGGTCTGCAGTCTCAAGTCAAAAGAAAATCCTGGGACTGGATTCCTGACGAAACTCTTACTTGGAACTCTTACTTCCCAACCCTGGTATATCTGGTATATTTCTTAAAGGTATTTAACCTTTAGGAAAGCTAAAAAGCCATTCTACATGGAATCCACCAAGATTCCATGGAGAAGGGAGCTCTGGCACTCTCTAAGGTTTAGGGGGCAAAGAAGACCACACTGAGGGCCAGTCTCCTCCCTGATACCATCCTTTCTGGACTTCAGCATCCACATCTGATGCATTCGAAGGTTTAAAATTCAAGACACTCTCTGAAAGTTAGTTCGATATTGTAAAGATCAAAATATTCAGGATACCCAGTTTTAAAAACAAATGAATTCAATTACTGAGCTCATGCCATAGTTCAAATTTCTTGCAGGCTTCATAATATGTGGGTTTTGGGAATCACAACATTGACTTGCTATTTAGAAAATGTTTATGTTTACTGCTGTTCAAAGACTAATGTTTGGGTCTTAGACTACATTATGCTATATTATACCGATCAGTCAATGATTTTTTGTTAGAGTATTTCATAACATCACATATTGATTCAAATTAATGAATTTTATGTCAGAGACCAGTTAACATATTTTACCATAGACAATAAGTTTATGGATGTAATTACTAACTTGAGCTCTAAAAACACAGCACAATTATACTGCAGCACATATGTCAACCCACTTAAGTCACTTCGATTTAGAAAAAAATCTAATGATATCACGTCACACATTTTTTAATGAGAAAAATTACAAATACCTAAATTAAGAGAACTCGTTTTCCACAAGGAAATCTGGGGGTAGGGAGGAGAACTTAAAGGTATACCAATTTTCTGAAGGCAAAATAAAATTTTCCACACACGAGTTGTACCCAAAGTAAATTATTACCAGCAAGTAAGATGGCTCTGATAATGACACTTGCTGGGGTTAAAATTAAGCAGTGGGATGCACTAGTCTCCACAAAGCTCTTTTAATTTGTTTCATCTCTTCCAGTAGGCATGGGGGAAAATGGCCGGCGTCTCAGAAAGGGGATGCAGGCTGCCTTTGCAGATTGGGGCAGGATGCCGCTAACTGACCTCTTTCTCATCTTTCAGTTGCTTATCACACAGATGAAGGGCCTTCATACACACCTTGATCATTATTACAACACTGAACACCTGACACAACACTGCTAACCTATAAAATAATGACAATCATGTCTTCTACCAACAGTATAATCGCTATAAATTCTTAGGTGGGATAAATGGATAAAAGGTCATCTTGACACTCCCTCTCCTTAATAAGGCCCTTGGACACTTAGAAGACATCAACTTTTTAGACAGGAACAAAGAAAACCATCCTCGTGTTCAGGTCGCTTTGTTATAATTCCATTCTCCACTTTAACCAAAATGGACTTTTACTTGGAGAATGTAAAAAATTGCACTTTGGCTTCTCCACAGTAGTTACTGCTAGGCTTTGCTCTGTGGGGTACACACGGGCTGTGTGGAAGGCACACCATCATAGTGGAACAAACCATAGTGGATGTTTGCATCAATAAAATGGGGATTATAGCAGCTACCTCCATAGGGTTGAGAGAGAAAATAACACATATACTATATTCAGCACATGCCAGGCAGTTATGAGCTGGCTCACAGTAATTGCCGATTTATAGCACCTCAAACATTGACCCACTTCACACTTCTAGTTATAAACTCCACGCAACTGATTTTGTGAGAATTTTGAGCATTTTCTACATTTGTGAATGAACAAAGCAATAGAGCCCAGACTCAGGAGTTCCAGGTTTCGTGGGCACAACCAATGTCTCAGATTTCCTGTCCTAACATAAAAAAAAAAAAATCACATGTAACAAACGCCTACAATAGGTACCTCTAGTTATCCAATTATAAGGCAAATCCTGGGCTAACTAACCTCTTTGGAAATAACTGAGCAGTGACAACAAACGAGTAGCAGACCCAGGACTGCTTTTTGTTAGCCACCCGTCCTACATCCTGACTACATTATAAAAGCGCTGTCTATCCACAGTGACACAGTGACTTTCCCATGCTGTCAGTTCACGTCCACTTTGATTGTCCCAGACAGACACCCAGGAGAATGCAAAACAGGAAGGAAACATGCTAAACAATCAGGAACCAAGTATGTTTTTTTTTTTTTTTTTTTAAGTTAGAGGATGGGGAAGTGGTGGGAGGGAAGTGCTGAAGCATGGAGAATGGAATGAGGGCAGATGACAGAAAGATAGAAGCAGAGGAAGTGTTTGGGGAAGAAAAACAAGAAAGGCTGATGACGAAAAAATACTCCAGCAAAAAAAAAAAAGGAAAAGGTGTTCTTCGCCAAGAAAAATGTGTTAATCTTATGCAGCTGAAACAGAATATTTAAAGAAATATTGCAGGACTTTTGTCTTTAACTCTTTAATAAGTAACCGTGAAGGAATACTTAATCCTAAACACTACTAGAAGAATAAGGAGTATTCTATCACTTCCAGCTATGAACAACACTTCTCTAAATGTAAACTGCTCTTCCTGTGTAACAGTAAACAAACAAACAAACAAACAAAACAGGGTATATATTTTTTCTCAATCAAACTTCAAGGTCCTTAGAGGAGAGTAAATATTCCTGTGAATATGAGTTTTTAAATAGTTAACAGATACTTATGGCACTTACTGTGTGCTAGGCTCCACTGTGCACTACAGGTATAAACTGCTTTAATCCTCATAATAGCTTTACGAAATGGACTCTATTATTATCCTCATTTACAGGTGAGAAAGGTATAAAAAGTTTTAAAAATGCACCCGAGATCACAGAGCTGGTAAGGAGTGGAGCTGGGATTCAGATTCAGGCACAGTGGCCACAGAGTCTGTGCTTTCAACCGCTACCTAAAGGACCTCTCACTGGTCACAATCCGTCAATAATAATACATACCGAACCACTGATCAACTTAGCTTTTTAATTCAGTGACCTCAAGCATGCTGAGACATTTTGTAAAGGATGTGCACATATCTACTAAAAGCAAAACCTTATTGCTCTATTAATAGTCTAATTCTAACAGACCCATAAACATGAGAGGAAGGGTGGATAAGGAAATGCAGGCCTAGGAGGAAGTTTTCAGTCATGTTATATTTCTTATGCTTTAAGGCCATTTTTTTCTTGTTATATTTCAGCTGCTTTCATTAAAAATACTACCTGAAGAGAAATGACAAAATGTAAACATTTCTTAATTCTAGATGTCAGGTATAGAGGTGTTGGTTATATTATTCTCTATGCTTTTCGGTATTTTATGAACTTTTCAAATTTTTAAAAGACCACATTTAACAGCTGGTCAAGCACTGTGGAGCTGTAATGTAACTCTTGTCTAAGTCAATACTTAAAGCACAATCATAAGGTCTTCTTGCAATAATACGAGCATAAAGGCCATCTTTCTGTAAGTGTACAGTGTTTTATTCAAAATCAGATAAAAAGAAAATCAGATTTAAAATCAGAAAGGCAGGCAGTCAGAATGTGTCTTCCTGATAAAGACAACAGACAGGAATTTCTAATCTTTTCCTCCAGATAGCATTGACATTGACTGGCACATGTGAGGGCAATTAGTAACTCTTCAAAACTGAGATCAATATCTCACTCTTCCTTTTGTTCAAGTAGAAATAATAAAATAAAGTAGCACAAATCTTCCAGAAACTACTGTTAAAGTGTTTTTTCATTTAAATTCCCAGTAAAGGCCAAACAGGTCTTTAATCTCCCCCACTTTTCCAACCTGATCATCAAGGACTACCTGTGATCAGGCGTCAGGCCCCCTCTGCAAGTGTACCCCTTGCATGGTAGCCTGCATCTCGTTCCCACAGGTTCCCCCGACCCCATCTGATACCAGCCTCGACTGCAGCAGGGACTCAGACAACTCAGACCAACCTAGTGCTAACAGTGTCCCATCTCAGACACATCCATCAGGCATTTTTCTACTTCTGCCAAGACAATCCTCCAAGACCACAGGGACCTGCCAGGCCCAGAGTGCAAAGGAATTAATTCCTCTGGAACCACCTTTAACCAATGGGGGCAGGAGCTGGCAGTGGGTAAATGCTCCACCTTCTTGTAAAGAGTCCTTCAAATGGACAATTCTGGGTGGATTTCTTTTGATGTGTGTCTCAGAAGGTCCCCACAGAGTGGCATTCCCTGTGCCCATTGCAGAAATTTTATATTAGCTTTCCTTCCATATCTCTCCTACTTGCCCTCAAATCCTTGTCTCCAGCTCTGCTTTCAGGAGAAGGCAAATTAAGAGAACAAACACCACTTAGTCCAGCTCTGAACAAATTTTTTCTAATTCACAATTTTACTATTTTTTAAATACATAAGTGCCAAACAACATACATACCTCAGACACGAAAATAGAATAAAGTCCCTGTCATCGAAGAATTTGCAATCATGTAAAAGAGACACACACACACACACACACACACACACACACACACAAGTAACAAATGTGACGTGAGCTAAAGTCAAGGCATGTAAAAGATAACCATGTTGTGGAGTAAAGGTGATCACTTCTGCCTGAGCAGGTGCCCCCAGTACACAGTCTGTTTCCTTTTCCAACTCTGGTAGGCGGTGTCTAGAGTGGCTGTCGATGATCCTCGGTTCCTGGTATTCCTGTCCTTTTGTAATCTCCTTTCCTTGAGTGTGGAGCTTAGTGATTCACTTCTAAAGACTAGAATATGACAAAAATGATGAGTGTCACTTCTGAGAATAAGTTACAGAATACTGTGACTTCTGTCTTGCTTGCCCTCTCTCGCTCTCTTGCTCATTCTGATGGAAGTGAGCTGCGTTGTAGTGAGCTGCCCTATGGGAAGGCCAACATGACAAGGAACAAAAGATGGGAAAATAGTCTCTGGATAACACCCATCAAGGAACTGAGGCTCTTTTTCCTGCAAAGAGCTGAATCCTACTAACTATCAGCACTTGCGTGACCCTGGAAGTAGTTCCACCACGAGTCCAGCTCTGAGATGACTGCAGCACCAGCCAATACCTCGCTTTTTGCCTTGTGGGAGATCACGAGCCGGAGCATCTAGCTGCCCCTGGATTCCTGACCCACAAAACCTGTGATACAACGAACATTTGTTGATTGAAGCAGCTACGCTTGGAGGTAACTTGTTATGCAGCTACAGCTAACCACAATTAACCATGATTAAGTAAGTCATCACCAATATGGATATAGTCTAGACAGAGCACATCTGACGCCGAAGTCTTGTTCTTTCATGTACTCATTCGATAAGCATTTACTCTGTGTTAGGCAGTGGGGACACAAATGTTAACTTGAAAAAGACACTGACCCTGCCTTCCTGGAAAAGGCAAGCAGGAAAAATTTTTTGGCAAACCTATTTATGCAACTCCATGAACTTACTTGAAGCTATGACTTGTTATAAATGTTTAATTTCTGCTAACTCTATAAGCAGTTTGTTAAATAATTAAACATTTTTGCTATATCAATGCACTTTGTGTTCAATGCAAGATACCTAAAGGTTTGTTCCATCTGCTCAAAACATAAGTTGTATATTTAGAAAAGAATTCTGATTTTCTTCTCCACAAAAATTCTTACAGGAATTAGGCCTTTTCCTTCCATTCATTCAAAAAACTATTCCCACAGGCAAAATAAGCCCCATGAAGTAGTGATCTGGAAAACTTTATATCCAAACATTCTGTAATATTTTCCAACTCAGCTACTTGGAAGTCTACATTCTTCTCTTACTCTCTGCTGAGACTCAGTAACCACTGTGCAAACCCAGGATAAACATTTAAATGTTACTAAACAATATTACTTATGTGATTTTCATATTTGTGACAACTTTTCCCTTTCACATCATACTAACTGGGAAAAACAAACTGATAAAAGGAGAACTGTTCGCTTTCTTATTCATAAACTATTTCTTTAGTCCTATTTGTTTATTTAAAAAATACCATTGACTTTCCCACAGCATCACAACAGCTCTGGGAATACTTAAAAGAAATATGACCATTTAGAATAAATAGAAAAAGAAAGATAAGAGAAAATGATTTTTCGGTGACAAATTTAAACATGCACAGGTACAGTTGGACTTTTCAAACTCATATGACTAGAACAATGAAACTTATCCCAGGGAGAACTGTTACCTAAATGATCACACTGGTTATGCAGCCTTTTTGAACATGCCTCAATTCTTGCCCCGGTCCTACGATTGTCTTTAACCAGCCGCGGCTTGAACAAATGTTAACTTTCGTTAGAAGCAATGCCTTGATTCTCTACCAGTCATGGCAGACTGACAAGGAATACAGAAACCATAACAGAAGTGGGAGAGTCACAGAAGAACTTAAGACATGTTAACTACCCTCTCTGGACATGCTTTAGGTTTCAACCCAGGGATGCCAACCACGACGACCCTGTTAAAAAGAGTATGTCACCCAATTTGTTTTCCAATTTCAGATGCAGTGATACTGTACTCTTTCTCTTCATCTCGTCATATTTTCCACATATCCCTCTCCTCACTCACCAAAAAGAGTGTAACAGGAATTCTACTTAGGGAGGGAAGTTCGTTTACATGATATTAGGGTGTCCTTTGAAGAATACTAACACATATCTCTACAACTTTTGTAAACTCACTGTACACACAAGTAAGCTTTGTGAATTGCACTGGAATAATATTTTCTATGTAAAAAATTTGGCTGTGCGTCTAATTTGGGGAAAACGTAGTGCAAATCAATGGATTTCAGCTATGCAAAATGTCTTTCAGCCCAATTACTTTGGAGCAAGACAAGACCAGACCATACATAGTGTAAGGGATAAGTATAAATCATGAAGCCAAAGAAATACAGGTTTGTATCCATACAGATAAGCCCTATAATGTCCTAGCAAAACGAATATCTCTGAGCTTCGGTTTTTTCTTCGATAAAATGGGGTTAATAATGCCTAGCCGGGTCTTTTTCAGAATTAGAGCTAATCTATATAAAGAGTTTAGCTCAACATCTAATATTTAGTGTGTCCATTACACTACGGAATATTATTATTATGTATTTGCAAACTACTTCACTGCATTGAGCCCAATACTAAAACTGTTAATAATGGCAGGAGGTTTAGCGAGTGTCAGATAACCTCACTGGGCTACACAATAAGGTGATCCGACCAGGTGATCCTCCAGAAGCTCTCTAGCTCTAAAACCAACACCACAATGAAATTACATACCACTCAGCGAATTTAAATCTTAAAACAGTCAAAAGGAAGAGTACAGACAGAAATTGTTCTGAAAAAGAGTTTTTCCACCATGAATTAAGGCTCACATGCAGAAGAACATCCGCAACAAGACGGTGCTGCTACAAAGAGAGACTCCGCTCAGAGGACGGTGCACGCTATAATAATCCAGTGGCGTGTGGTGCTAATAAAAACAAAAAGGGTTTTAGACATGTAGCGCAGGGTTTTTAAAACATTAAGAAAACAGTGACTCTGAAGAGTCATATCCCAAGGAATGAAAGAGCCAGCAAGCTGAAATAGTATCTCGCACAAATTAAACTGTCCTTTAAGAGCAACGGCCAGCACAAAAAGAATGCATCTGAGGCTACTTGGAGCATCTTCATGGCTCTTGTCACGGGTGTTAAATTTTGCGTAACAAAAATTCCTAACTAACGGTTGGTTCCAACTGCCTGGCAGACTAATCAATTAGACTGCTGCCCCTGCCACTATCCCATTAAACCCTATTTAAAGGGATGCTCTACTGGCTTCTTTTTCTCTTCTCCAAGCCTTTCTGTAGATACATGTGAATAGATAGCAAGATAAATATGTAAGATTATGGTTCTTACACGCACACACAACAGGGTCATTAAGGAATTCTGTGCTAAAGTCTCATTTGTTTTTAGAATGATTTTACACCAGTCTAAATTCTAAAAGACTGAGATTATCATCTATGGGGGAACGTTCAGTATGCACGGAGTATAAATACCGCCTAAGCAGCCTCTACTGGCAAGAGAAACCCTCTCCCCATTCCAGGAGAAGATTCTTCCCACTTGGATGCAATGTGTTTTGTTTTTTTGTTTTTAAAGGCTTAATATGGGATACACACACACACACACACACCACACAGAGAGAGAGAGAGAGAGAGAGAGAGAGAGAGAGACAGAGAGACAGAGAGACAGAGAGACAGAGAGACAGAGAGAGAGACCGAGAGCACCTAGATTTGAAAGGATAGCAAAAACAAGTTACAGATAGGTTCCATTCATGGTTTCCAAATAAAATTTGAATTTGGGTGTCTTTAGGCAGGACATATGCTCCCCAGTTTGATTACAGGCCCTACTACACCCTATTAAGCCTCTAGTGGGCTTTACACATGTATCTTATGCTTCTAGCCCCTGAGGATATTTTAATTTGATTTACTCTCCTAAAACATATAATTAAACAGTTAAGAAATACATATTTATTCAAAGTCTAGGAAATGATGGTGGCCACAACTTAGGACAGGCTTTCACAATCAAGTTAAGTCAGCAGATTCACTCAAGGATAGTAATGAACTTTCTGAAAGGGGTCATTTCTGTTAGGCAAGGGCCACTTTTTTATTACAAAAGTTATTACAGGCATACCTCATTTTATCATGTTTCACTTTATTGCACTTCACAGATGTTGCATTTTTATAAATTGAAGGCAAGGCTCTCCACCGCCAAAAAGATTATGACTCGCTTTATTGTAGTGGTCTGGAACCAAACCCATAATATCTCCGAGGTGAGCCCATATTTAAAAGTTCAAACATGACCACACAAAAGAACTCAGTCATTTGCTATGCACAGGATGGCAGAGTGCACAGACTATGAATGAAAACACTTTGATTCTGATACTCACTATTTTGATAACTTCAGACAAGTAACTTTATTTCTCTGAAAGTGGTGTTCTTAGCCGGAAGATGAAGGATTAAATCTAAGGTTTCCCTCTTGGACTTAAAATTCTATGACTCTAATTCTAAGCACCTCATATGTTAGCTATTGAAGCAAAAAGAACACTTTTTTATAGAAAAGCTCTACACCATAACCCTGGAGGAGCTACAGAGGCAGTGAAGGTATATTAGGCAAATTCTTTACCTGGAATTCTGCAGTGAGTCAGAGGATGTGCAGGAATAAGAATCTAGAATTTATCATCTTTATTCTGGCTGATGTAACCACTATAAATAATTGCCTCATGCCTGTGAGGTAATATGTTTTTTGCCAAGGACCCATTAACATATGAATGGACCTTGCCTGAGTCTCCTTCATTTCACACAAAGCTTTTATCAAAATATATTTCTTTTTTAAGTTTCTGTTCTGATTATTAAAAAAAAAAAATACATGACATAGATGCATAATAGAATGGCTCAAAAACACAAAGAGAATGAAAATAACCTGGAACTTAGCCTTTGAAAATAAACTTTACTGATCATTTACCACATGTCTGACTATATATTTTGGGTCGAACAGGGAACAAGACCATTTTCTTAATCTAAAAAGGTTATAGACTTCTCACATGAAGAGAGACAAAAGAATAGGCAGCCATGATGGCATCTCACAAGAGCTGAGCCAGGTGATGAAGAACCTATAGAGGGACACCCTACCCTAGCTTGGGGTTTAGGGCAGAAAACTGCTTCTCTGAGAAAAAAAGGTCCAAGTATACTCACGAAAAAGAAAGAATAAACCAAATAAAGAAATGAATGAATGAATGAATGAATGAATGAATAATGCACAGGAAGAGAAAAGGGAGGTCAGGCAGGGAAAGAGGGAAGAGAGGAACAGGATGAGGGAAAGGAAGATAGAAGGGAAGGCCAGGAGGAGAACAGAGATAGAGATGGAGCAGGATGCAGGAGAGATCTAGGCCGCAAAGAGAAGGGGTCCAGAGAGGCAGACAGCTCCCAGCAGAAGGCAGAGGTGTCTCCTTGGTGAAGATCAGATAAAAGGTCTGCTGCTTCTTCAGCCTCCCACTGATAGAGAAAGCAAAATGGAGTAAATTGGGGAAAGTTAGACAAAACTCTCAAAATCTCTATCAAATCTAAAAAAAAAAATAGCTTTACAGTCAACCTCTAAATCATAGAACTCTGGTTTGACGACATCTCAATTCAAAGATGTCCAAAAGAACCCAGAGAACACAGAACAAGGACACCCCCAATTATCCCAATTAGCTTCCCTGAGTCACATAGGTTTCCTATTTTGCAGAGGCTACAACCCTCACCAAAATTTCACTTCATCGACTGATGATGTGAAAAGAACATGAAGCTGGGTGGGCAGCATGCAAGTCAACCGCCTCCATGTGTCTAACACAGCTTTCTGCTGTGAGCGCACCAGCCATGGTCCTGCCTATGCCACGTGTGTGAACACTGCAGCTACAGACATATTCATGTTTGGCAAGAGCGTTTAAGGAATTGGATCTTCCATCATGAGCACAACAGACCACAAATCTGAGAACATTTCATAAGGTCAGTGCACTGGAAAGAAGAGGAAAACAGGGAAGAAACGACGAAAAAGAAATCACTAGCCTAGATGAACTGGTTCCACATATCCTAATCCTCACATGACTGCAACTAATAGCTGACAGATGTAAACAATTTATTTAAAGTAGATACGATAAAAGGTAATAATGATAGAAAGCTTTATGCTGATTTGCCACATCAGCTAATTATCACTGTCAAATCATTTGGAATAAAAACTATAACAACTTCGGCTAACTGATCACTGGGGAAGTCATGCCTAATAATTCTTTACTTGCTAAACAAACAAAATATCTGCCTGCTTTTAAGAGGTTAGCAGAGTAAAAGCACAAACATACTAATCCTTCAAAGAAGATATTTTATTATTTGTACTGCCTGCTACTGAAAATGTTTCGTTCCTTAAATATCACTTTCTTTTTTGTCCTTTTCTAACCTCTTTATAAAGAAATTATTCACATATTAAAACATATTTTCATTGTAAAATAACAAATAAAAGTAAGATGTCTTTGTAGGAGAAAAAATGCAACATATTTTAGGAGAGAAACATACTAAATTTACTTTGGTATCAAAAGAAAATTTCTAAATATTCAAAAGAAAAAACCACTACTTTAAGCAAATAGTAACTAAATGAAAACCACAAAATAGCGAGGCTTCTTTTTGTTCCAAGTTACAAACTACCCAACACAAGCAGCTTAAACAATATAAAGGAGTTACCCATCGGTTTAGTTGAAAAGTTTCATGAGATTTTGCCTCAGAGTTCGATTCAGCAGCCTCACATTATTAAGGACCTGGCTTCTTTGCATCTCTTGGCCCTACTTTTCATTGCATTACCATATTTCTAAAGCAAACTTTCTTCATATACCCAAACTAGCTGCAAGTTACTCGTAGACTACATATTTCTTAATGTTCAAAAAGAAGAAACATTTTGCCTCAACATTCTCAATAAAGGACAGAAATTCACTTGGTTAAACTCAATTTAAGTTCCATGCCATACCTGCAATCATTGTGGTCCATGGGATAAAATATGCTGGTTGGACCAGAGTAGATCACATGCTCCCCTAGATCTGGATGCAAGTCAGCTTTCACACAACCAAATGCAAATTGGGAGCAAAAAAGGAATGAATGCCACAGAGGTCTTTAACATCAGGGGACCCTGTATTCTAACTCAGTGAGGTCTCGATTTGGTTAAGTCATACAAAGTTATATGCACTTCATCTCAAAATTATTTTCCATTATAAAAGTAATGACTGTTTCTAGACACCATTCTATCTCCAGATCTTTTTGGATATCTTTGATGCTCTCTTCTAAGAACAAAAATTACTTTAAATAGCAACTAAAAGTTAAAATCTTCCATCTTTTTGCCCTATTTACTTCTCCCTGTTTACTAGCAGGGCTCTCCATATACCAAACTATTTTATAAAATCCTTCTAGGATTCAGGAGAATGTTTCAGGGGTTTTAAACGATAATATACCTCTTCTGATACAATTACAAAATTTACAGTTATTGATTAGCTGCATTTTCTCTAGAACCCAAGTCATTAATTACTAGCAACAAACTAGCTACCTTTCTATAGAACAAGATAGCCTGCCTCTTGGGACAGTGGGCAGTATTTCATCCTGCTTTCCATGGATAAAATATCCAGAGCTGATATCTAAGCCTATAGCTGTAAAATTATAACTTTTTAAAGCTACTGGAGAAGTGTGGATGATTGGAACTCATTACTACTCCTATCGAATATCTGTGACTACTTGATTCCTTCACATGAACACCCTTCCACACCTATTTCTGGGCTTCCACATGACTCTAGGGACAAGTTCTATGAACTTGTTATAGTAAACGATAATTATCAGTTGGGCTGTCTTGCTCACTGTAGAGAGGCAAAATCAATCAATCAATCAATCATAAGACCATTAAGAATGTGGTCATGTCCCAAGATCTGAATCTAAGCATCCAGGTTTGAAGCCAGGCTCTGCCACTTAGTAACTGTATGGCCTTTGAGACACAGAAAGCTCAACTGACTCTCCAGTTTTCACCTCTGAAAACTGAGGACGACACTACCTTTCTCAAGGGGTTGTTGGAGAAGTGAAATGAGCTGACACATGTAAAGCACTTAGAATGGTGCCTGGCACTTACTAGCTCAGTAAGCGTTTTGTTTATGAGGACTACCACAGCTCTTCTAAGAGCACTTTTGAAGTCCCAGCATGAAGTAGGAGCCACTAAATACTGTTGAATTATTCAATCTATTTTTTTTATTTATTAATTTGATCCTTAATGAAGCATTCCTAAAGATTAGGGATCCTAGTGGATCAGGGTTATTTTCTAGGTCCTCTTGTTTTCTCATGCCTCATATAGGGTGATTTCTATAGAAAGGTGATCTATTATTCCCAAGGGCTTCAGTCAACACCCATATGATATCTATCCCCAGATCATTTTTTTCATTATCTTTCCAATCTCATACATAGCCTTCTTGTCTACTAGATATTTCCCCCTGAATTTCCAGAAACTTAACACAAACAGAACAGAAATCAGTTGCTAACCCCCATCATTGATGTTATGCTCCTGATAATTCCATCACTGAGAAAGTGTTCTCTTCTGTGCTCCCATGCCATCCTACATACTTACTCCATCCACCCATCCATCCATCCATCCAACCATCCATCCAACCATCCATCCATTCATTTATGAGGCACCTACTATGTGACACACTATCCATCAGACCACTTAACACTCAGCATCTAATTGTCTAGTTACTAGTCTGTCTTCTCCACTTCTGGGTCATAAACTCCCAGAAGATGAAAGGAATGGATTTTATTTGTCCTGGTATCCCCAAGTCTTACCCAAATTAAAAATACATGACAAATATCTGTTGCATGAGAGGATAAATGTTCCCATGAGACTGGTCCAATTATAGAATTAAAACACCTCCCATAGCTTGTAAGCTAATAGCAGGAAGAGCAGAAGATGCTAGAATAATGGAGCTAATCACTGTTTTCAACAAAGAGATCTAAAATCCAAAGATGCTTTCTCAAATTGAATCAATATTCTTATGCTATACCCAAAGCAATGCTGTTTTGAATAAATGTAGAAAGAATATTAAATAATTATGTTTCTAAAGGTTTAAAAGAATAGTTCAGAAACCTCCTCCCCCAGTGGGGGGGATTATGGAAAGCAGAAACCAACAGCATGCATGCATGCATGCGCGCGCGCGCACACACACACACCACACACACACACACACACACACCTGACTGGGATCAGTTGTTAAAGGTGAATGCCAGACTTCACACCAGTTTGCAGTTGAGAACAACTTAAGGAAAGCATCTGACAATGACCGGAAAGACCATTATAAAGAAAGACACCCTCCTAGTGTGAGGAGGCAGGAAGTGATGCAGCCACTCTTCACCACGGTCACTCCACACCCCAGCATATTCACTGAAAACAGCTCTGAGGTCCTGGGGGGGAAAAAACAGCTGACAACTGAGATAACTCATGAAAGTAAGAAAGAATGTCCAATCACAATGACCTGTGCAACTCCTTTCTGCTCTAAGCACAGGCACAAATGTACACTCTCAATTTTGTATCAAAGTTCCCATGAACATTTGTTATTTTCCTGGAACAACTGACCCTACTTGGAAGTTACACAACCTTCAAGAGTGCAAAGAGAACCAATAAAGTCCATTTTCGTGCAGCTCCCAGAAAATGACAGAGAGCTTAATTCAAAGCATCCCTCTATGAGGACACAAGTCTTAACAAAGGTTTTCACTTAAGCCTATATTCTTCTTCCAAACATAACGCTGGATAGTCAGCCTCTCGTGTATTGAAGGCTTTATCAGAAAAAGTTAATGCCAGCATCAAGAGGCATTAGGCAGGAAGCTAGGTGGGAAGGGCTCTGGATCTAGCTAGGAAAATTATTCTCTCCTTTGTTATGGGTGAAGTGACCACTGCTTGGGGGAGTGAAGGGAGAAGGATTTCTTGAAATCATCAACTGTTTAGGAAGGCTAAATTGTAGAGCAGATCAAACAGCAGAGGAACTGCCTTGCTGACACACAATATTCTGTTAAAGTGCTTGGCAAATGGAAAGTGGTGGTGACTGCTTTGAAAATACAGGTGAAATGGGCAGCACCAGAAAGAGCATCCTGTTTCAGGACCACTCACGAGACAACTACCAAACACAGGAAAAGTGTTTTGACATCAGGGCTGTCTCATGGAAGCCTCATAGCTACCTCTTGCTAAAGATTCCGGTTTTTCTGGGGCAAAACAACATAAGTTTTTTTTAATTCTTACCCATTTTACAGAGCAGACTTATACAAAAATGGCTGTGGATAAGGCAACAACATAGGTGTGTATGTAAATGCATATACACAGAAACAAGATCTCATTTAAGTGCTTCATTTCAAATTATTTTGATTGCTTAAAGTTGTCTAGGCTAGTGTGGCATTAGCGATTCAAAGTTTCATTCATGAAATTTTAAATAATGGTGATAAGATTTATCTAGACATATAAGTGGAAACTAAATATAAAGCGCATGAATAATAGAATGTGCATGAATTTTGAATGCTTATTTTTCAGAAGAAAACAAAGAACGGAATGTGTGAATTTTTTGAGTCTCTAAGTGTAGTCTGTATTTGCATTTCAATAGCTTGCAAGGTAAGCTCTGTGAAATTGGTCAAATGTATAGACTCTCTTCTCTCTTCTAGCCCAAATCAGTCAATTAGCTTCTACAGAAGTGGCATACAGAAGTTAGGAGTCAGCATCTCAAAACCTATTCCAGCTGATACAGATCAAAATAATTTCAAAGCAAGTATGTTGAGGACACTGGTTTTCTACGAAACAAATTCTGGACGGGAAGCATACAATACTAGGACCCAATAGCTGATGTGGTCAGTGAACACACACGGAATGGAATAGACAAGGCAGTACACAACAACAACACGTGTACAAAAGAGGAAAAGAGGCAAAAGGCAGATCACTGAGAGCCAACACATCGAAACAATTTTTTTCAGTAGGCAAAATGTAAGTTGAGCAGTTTCTGTCCATTTAAAATGACGGTATTTTTGATGCCAGCTCTGCAAAGACATGATATAAATATGACATTTATAACATAGACATGAAATAAATATGAGCCCACCCTGTCATTCCACAATCCACTTTCATCCATGCACACTAATGCTAAATCTCTCCTAGGTAGCATTTTTCAATGCTCCGATAAAAAGTCTTTGCTGGCTCCACATTAGCCACTCTTTGCCCTTTATAAATGCCCTTATTCCAAATGAGTTACTTTTTTAAAGACCACAGGAGCAAAAGCAAAGTACTACATTATTACACAAGTATTACATTACCAGTGTATCATGACATTATCAATGTGTCACGTCCTCCAATGGCAACACTTTTGTTCTTTGATTTTTCTGACTTCCACAGTTATCTGTCTCTCCTTTTAATAAAAACAGGAAATCTAGAAACCCAGGGGGAAGTTAAAACCCAGGGGCAGGTGTTATACTTGGCCTGGAGTAGGTACTCAAAAACTAGGAATGGAGACACTTCAGTTTAAGGAAAATAATAAATGAAAGAATGAAGAAATATATGGATAGTGGACATAATAATAAAGCTCTTTTTACTAAGTACCTACTCACCTAACTATGATTAGTGTTATAAACTGAATGTTTGTGTCCCCATCCTGCATTCATATATCATAGCCCTAGTGTGACTATATTTGGAGGTGGGGCTTTTGGGAGGTAACCAGCGTGAGACTGAAGTCATGAGGTCATGAAGGTGAGGGCCTCTTGATGGAATTAATGCCCTTATAAAAAAGAGGACAAGACATGAGATCACTGTCTTCACTATGTGAAGATATAGCCAGGAAGTACCCATCTACAAATCAGATAGAGAGCTCTCACCAAATCTTGAATCTGCAGCACCTTGACCTTGAATTTCCCAGGCTGCAGAACTGAGAGAAACACATACTTACTGTTCAAGCCACCCTCTCTGTGTTGATTTGTTACAGTGGCCTGAACTAATGAAGACAGTTAGATATTTGCCTACCTTTGTCAGAGTCCTCATACTAATCCTATCAGGTAGGTGTTAGTATCCTCATTTTATAGAAAAGATAACTAAGCCTCAGGGCAGCTTTAACCTGCTCCAGAGTCACACAGCTAGGATGTGACAAAGCCACAAGGTACAAGGAAGAGGAGGGCTCAACTGTCTAGAAACACAGTAACAACAGCCACAACTACTTACCATGCTTTAGTAAGTAGTTGTGGCTGTTGTTACTGTGTTTCTTACCACGTGACACTGTTCAAAGTAACTTACATGCATCTATCTTATTTATTGTTACAACACTTTTGAGAGGTAAGCGGTATTCCCATTTTACTGATAGTAAAACTAAAGTTTGAGAGATGGTGGCATGCCCAGAATAAAAAAGCCAGTAGGTGGTAGGTCACCATTCACACAGAAGTCTTGTAGACCTCAAGGCCACTGTTCTTCATCACAACGCAAGCTTGCCCCTGTACTACACATTGGTGTCATCATAATGCTGGTTAACGGCCCCACAAAATGAGTGGCTTACAACAATATTTAGTCTCACATTTGCAGGCAGACTATAGGTCTGCTGGGCTTGACACCTGGCTGCAGGTTTATATACGGCAGCTCCATGGGAATTTGTTCTGGGACCCAGGCTAAAAGAGCAATAGCGACCCAGGGCATGTTCTGGGTAGATCACCAAAGTGTAAGCTGGCAAGTCCACCCGCATAAGTATATTTCAAGTGTCTGCTTGTGACACATTCACTAACAGCTCATTGGCCAAAGCAGGTCACAGAGTTGAGCCTAGAGTCAAGTTAGGAAAAGGTTCTCTTGTGGCCTGAGACCACGAGGCCCAGGCAAGGGAGTGAATGTGTGCTACTATCACAGAGGAGTGAAAATTTAAGGGGATAATTGTATCTATCACACTATCTAAGTCCAATTTATGTTTACCATAATGTCTTCTAGTTGGATTGTTAAACAGTTAATGGAAAATGAATCTGTGAGCTTAACAATGTGTATGTGGAATAAAGTTTTAATGGAAAAAATGTAAATAGTCAAATCAATGGTATTGTTCCATCTTCACCTTCACAACAATGTTAACATTGAGAGGCTAGGCAATTAGAAAATACAAAACTACCAGTATCTCATCATGGAAAATATCATTATGATGAAAATGACATAAAATGAAATATTCCTAAACTCAGCCAACATGTCACTGACTTTGAGCGCTAAGTTAAAAAAAAAATCCATTAAAAATACTTAATGTTTTTTACAGTAATTTCAAGATCCTTGTAATACTCTAATTCCCCAATACTTTCCTAAGGATTTGCATTCCTCAACATGCTAAATTACTAGACAGAAACTCAGAAAGTGTCACAACTAATAAAGTTAAGCTTGGATCCTCGTTTGTTACCAAAAAAAGTTCAGTTTTTTATCAATATGATTTAATGTCTTTGTATATACATACAAGAATTGGAAATGGTGTGTCAGAAAATTGATAAAATTGTACGTACACAATGTGTTTTTCTTGGTTGCACACCCTATCTTCAATTACAGATATTCCATTCAAATGGAACAAAAATCTTGGCCGAATTTGATGTAATCTCACTCAGGTTTTTAGATTCACTCACTGTTTCAAGCAATATAGTACCAACCTCATCATCTTCATTTAAGAATGAATTGCTTTTTCCATTACAGCCTCTAGTTTGAGATATTTCATTGTGCCTTTTCAAAATTGTATTGCCATAAGACATGTAGGCAAATTGTAAAAGTTGGAAGCAATTTCCCTCCAAAAAATACATATCTTCAAAATTGGATGCATTATTTTCAAGCCCTGACATGAAACCATAAAACTACTTTGCTCTCTATGCAACTTTAACCAGTCCTGCAAAACATGTGTTAAAATACACTTCATAGTAATTTTTGAAAACTATTCTAACGGAAATCTATTAGTCCGGGAAAAATTGTGTTCTCTCTTTATTCACAGTCTAGTTCAATTAATTATTTAAAGCGGATGACTTCAGAATCTATAGTCAGGCTTGACCTCTCTTTAGAAGTCTAAGCCCATATATCCTACTGCTTATTGAAATCTCCACCTTGAAGGCTTCCGCAGGCATTTTAAATTCAAGATATACAGAACCGACTAATCATCTTCTCGCCATCCAAATCATTTTTACTTCTTGCTTTTATTTGTATCTAGTCATAACATCTCAAACTTGGGTGTCACCTCCAGCTCCTTCTGTCTCTTTCTCCAATGTTCCCAACAGAGCACCGAGTCCTGTAAATTCTACCTTCAGCTGCCTTTCTCTACCTCCAATGTCAACATCTCAGTCCATCAGTGTCATCTCTCACCTCCACATTTCTAACCACCTAGTTGTTCTTGGCCTCTTCTCAGGCATTCTTCATTAATAGTTGACAGAACAGTTGACAGCTGGTAAAATATTTCTGTGCCCTGCTTGGAATTCTTCGGTGGATTCCTACAGTTACATGCAAGTCCAAATCGCTCAATATGACATCATTCTTTGGACTCCACGTATCACGCCCTGCCGCTTGCTTGCTCTATGTACAGCACCTTGAAAAGGGGAAATTTGTGTGGCCACCACACCTTCATACACCCTGTTTCCTCTGCCTGAAACACCCTTCCTGCCTAACCAGCACCTGTTCATCCTTCACCAACCAGCAGAAATATCTCCACCTCCACAAAACCCTCCCAGCCTCCCGCAGCAAAGCTGGGCACCATCCCTGTTGTGACGGACATGAGTCGTGGCACTAGCTGTTGCAGAAATCACTGTCCCCCCCCCCACCATACTATAAACCCCTCATAGGCTGGTATCATATTTATTCATTTTTATAATTTTTGTACTGCCAGAGCCTGAAATAAAAGTGCAATAGTGTATATTTAAGACACAACACTCAGTCCTCTGATGCTGCTGTTGCTGTTATTATTATTAAACAATTACTGAAAGAAGGCAAAGAATGGAGTCTGTCCTCGACGGCCTGAATCAAAAGCATTTACATTCACAGCTTAAGTATAATAATGAATGTTTTGAGAACTCGAGCATGTACGTTACTGAAGAGCACCTATGATACCAGTTCCAAATGGCAGGCATTTGTTATCTCTGGCATTAGGTGGTTTCCTGATGTAAATCACGGAGCTTGTGCCAGCAACTTAAAACAATATAAAACTGCACCTGGACACCACCGGTGTCCTTTCAGGGTAAAAATGGTCCAGGGCTGCCTCCGGCCACAACATTATAATAATTGCCCACCAAGGCGATTGGTTAGTGGTTTGAGCTATCATATGACTCCCATTGTTATTATATGAGCATTCAAGAAACGAATACAATGGATACATCCACCCTTCACCCACCATTCCATAAAAATAACCCTAGGTCTCACTAGCAAGAAAGGAGAAAGGAGGCCAAACCTCCAACATACCTTTTAAAGGTTGTCAAACCTTACCTTTGGAATATACAGACATCCTCCATGTCTATATTTCCAAATGTAAGGTTTGACAACCTCCAGGAGTTCCTGGGCCCCTAATCCCCCAGGAGCAGTGGGTCTCACCTGGCTGCACACGCCCTGTGAGATGCTAATTGAACTGATAGTGGATTACATCTAGGCCGAGGCTTTCGAAATCTCCAGCGAGGTTCAAAAGAGCAGTCCAGCTGAACTTTGCTGCCTAAGGTTTGGAGCTTGCATCACATGGAATTTGATTTAACTCTATTCCAAAAAGATGCACAAAAAATAAAAAAGTCTTAAAGAGCCCTTTCATTTTAGATGATAATAAGAAAAAAAACAGGTCCGAATAATTGTTAGATATGAATGGAAATTTTTAGTCTTTTTATATCGCATTTCAATTTATCCTCAGCAACTCTGCAAATAAGTGTATTTTATGGTTAGGAATTAACTAACCTAGCCAACATCCTATAGCTAGTAGCAAGGATAGCCTTGAACATCCATCCCACAGGGCTCTTCTATACACATACGCACACACACTGTCTCTCTCTCTGTCTCTCTGTCTCTGTCTCTCTCTGTCTGTCTTTCTGTCTGTCTGTCTGTCTCTCTCTCTCTCTCACTCCTGCCTCACACATATGTATATGCATCTGTGTGCGTGTGTATGCTACACGTTTTTACAGAATTGTATGGACATTATGTATACAGTTTTGTAACTTGTTTTCTTTTTTAATTTGGCATTGTTATTGTCAGCTATTCCCCCATCATTCAATATTTGTCAAAAACATGGTTTCAATGGCAGCATTGTCTTTTACCATGTGTATCTCACAAGTTATTTACCAATCTCTATGTTTTTGGTTGCTTCCGAGACAAACGTATGACTTCTGAGACAATTTAAAAAGCTCTACTGTTACTCCTAACATATTTAAAATGTGAGTTTCAAGTAAATTCAATAAAATGAGTGGTCCAATAAAAGGAGTGGTTGCTGCATGCTTATTGCTCTTTGCAAGTTCTCGTAATTCTCAATTTTCATAGTTTATCTTGTTTGTTGATTAGTTGGTCTTTTAGTTTTCTTTTCTCTTCAAAAGTCACTCATTTAAATTTCACTGTTTGAAATGGAACATTGTCGAATTTGTAGGTCTTAGGTTGAAAATATTTTTCAGGCAACTTAAGATCTTAAACAGATATAATAAGTAAAACCACATGTCTCTTAAAAGAAGGAACTAAGTGCTAAACAGTAAATAGGTGGTGGCTCATTTTATCTAGAGAGCTATCGCAACTGACCATGAATTTCTGTTCTAATCAGCTAAGACAAAAATGGAAAAATATAGCCAGTTCCCTCTCTGATTCAAAGCAGCAAACCGTTCACTTAGAGGAAAAGAAACTTTCTGAGTACTAAACTCTAAGCTAATTTCTCGTGTGTGCCTAATATAAGAGACAATGCACAACATAATGGATAGGCCTTCAAGGGGAGTTTTATACAGTGCAAAGTGTTCTCTCACAGCCATTTCTTCTAGCAACCCTCAATAATAGCCAAAGACATAATGTGAAGTTGTAATTCTGTAAAGGAATTTCAAGGGATGCAGAGATGGGCAGTCTAAATACGATAGGACCTGCCATAGGGTGGACCTCAGGGAATCTGGGAAATAAATGGTAAGAGGGCTTTGGGGCTATTTTCTCACACATCACTTCCCGGAGCCAGGATCTATTGAGCTGAGCCATTCAAGATTGAGATTGCTTGCAGTACCTGAAGTATAGGTATCTTGCCTTATTGATTCAAAGGAGACCCCTGGGCTTCAGATACTAAAGTAGAAGGGACAAGCTAACATTTTCCCAAGAGGATTAAGAGCCTGATTGGGAAACATATCATTACACAAAAGTGGGACACAGTTAGGTGCTGTGACTTTCACACACAGAAAAAGTAGCTTTGAATCTGTTCAAATGCTTGAACTCAGTTCAGGCCCCAGAGATCTGCGCTATGAAACTGACTTTTGCTGGTGAAACACTAAGAGTAAGGGGCAGTTCAGCACATGCTCACCACAACCATACTGCATGGACTGCAACTGCCCATCCAGGTCTGCTCTCCACCCTACACTGGGTCTTGGAGGTCGCACACTTGGAGGACATCCATGGGATCCCTTCCTCTCTGGCTTCTGGTTGGGTTTTACCAATAGGGATCACCAGCAAGAGTTCAGAAGGACAGAGGAAATTAAGATTGAGGTGCCCCCTGGCACCTCCCTAGAGTCACCATAACTTGTTGCGTCCCTCTACCTAAGGTATCTGTCACATGCCTTCTCTGTCTCAAGGTTCTGTCACTGTCCTGTCCCTCACTGCTTCAGGCGTAGTAATGTTAATGGCCTCCTGCTGCTCCTAGCCCTTGACACTGCACCATCCTTACTTTCCCTACACCATGCCTATACCTTATAATAGTTCCTTTTATTAAACTCTTCTCAAATTATCCAATTCACACATGCCATCTTTTATCGCCTGAACTCTGCCTGATACTCATATTTTATTGTTTAAAATCATACTATGCAAAGCTCTGTGACAATACAGAAGGAAGTGAACCAAGGTTAACTGAGTAAGTACTATGTACCAGATACTGTGTTAAAAGTTTTACAATTTCCTTCAATTTTTTTTCTCTTTTAATCGTTAAACATCTCATTAAAAAAAAAAATCTCCTCTTACAGCTGTGGATACAGAAGTCAGAGTAGTTAAGAAACTTGTCTAAAATGACAGATATTCATTGTCCCTGGACACATATCTAACTGTAAAACCACTAATCTTCAATGGGCTTATAGTTTCAGTGTAA
This sequence comes from Eonycteris spelaea, assembly GCA_003508835.1. Lineage (NCBI taxonomy): Eukaryota > Metazoa > Chordata > Mammalia > Chiroptera > Pteropodidae > Eonycteris > Eonycteris spelaea. The sequence goes on along the minus strand of PUFA01000011.1, from coordinate 13,347,748 downwards.
GAAACTCTTAAATTCAATAATTTTAAAATAACGCATCATGCAATAGGATATAATAGGCCCTTCTCCAATCTATCCTGCTTATCAGTCTAGAGCCCCACTTCAGTCTCCTGGTTTAAAATTACCACATGACCTTCCATTATCTACTGCAGGATAAAGTAAAAATGCAGCTGACTCTACCTAATTTAGCCTCAGTCTACTTTTCTGGTCTTACTGCCAACTCTCTACTTTCAAATCTGTTTATTTTACAGTTTTTTAAGTTTGCTAAAAAAACAATTATTATAATTCTTAGAGTATAAAATAAAAATTTCAGTGAACATAGATTTTGAGGGAACTCATTTTTATCTCCTGTGGGTCAGGAAACTAAAACTATAGTATTTTATTTCTATCTCAGAGGAAGAAGTTAAATTACAATAGATAAGAAATACCAGTCAGATATGACCACAACTGGCCTAATGAATTAGATACTCATAACTACCAAAAGTTCATTTACCATCTTGATTCTTTTCTGTCAAAGAAGTCTCTACGCCTTTCAGAAACCTGTAAAGAACAAAAGTAACTTATCCCAAAGTATTATTATCGTAAGCATTTCTATTATAATCCTCTAACTAAACTTCCTTATAAGCACCCAGAGTCTTCAAACGAGTTAGGACAAAGGAATACTCCCACATAATGACCGCTATAAAAGTTCAGGTAAGGTGTAAACACATCTGTGATCACATTAAAGTTGACACAGAAGAAACATTGAGACCTTATGAACAGAATGACCTACATTCAGGCACTGCGAAACAGGTAGTTTGATACCCAGTCAAAATGTAAGAGTCCACCTGCTTATTTGCTCTCTAAAATTGAATTTCAGATCAAGACCCACGGAAAATCAGGGCCTCGGTCAAGCTGAGAATGTTAGCTTTCTGTGTTTCAAATAAGGTTGGGGGATGAGGTCAGTTACGGGAAGAAAGAAGCAAATGAAACAAAAAATCCTAAACATAAATCTAAAAATCTAAATTATACAAATTATGTTGTTAAATACATCTTGTAAGAATTTTTTTTTTTAATATTCTAGCTGCATGTGACAGTCTAGAAGTAAACTGAAATGGTAATATTTAATTGAGGAGGAAGGAAATCAACAGAGGATGATACCAGACAGAACAAAGCACAGGAGGATGGCAGGAAAGGACTCGCAAGAGGTCTCTCTGGGATGCCCTCCCTCTTTCAGTGACTCCTTCCTGCTCTAGCAATGCCTGTTGTTCATTTTTCTCCAGCCTTGGGATCCATCACATTAAGGATAGGGACACTTTCATTAAAATGAATAAAAGAGAAACATGTAACAGAAATCACTACAACAATTAATTTCCCTGACGGTTAAAAAATATGATCCATGTATGAGGGATATTAGACCCGAAAGGAGCCAGTTATCCTTTGACAAATTAGACCTGTCCAGAAATTCAAATTGCCCCAGGTCCAAGGTCTGCCCAAGCCCATCCATCCGTCAGGATTTCCCATGTTTTGAGATGCAATCTGAAAAGTTTCCCAGAATCTAACATTAGAAGCCATTGGGGCCTCTTTTTCTCATTCTCATTTCAAAGGCAGTGATTGAAATGCTATCAGTAGTACTGGAAATATTAATACAGTGCACGGAAAAGGTGGAAAATACAGTCACTTAAGATGAACAACTCAGTTGTGTTGTCATTTCATGAGGTAGTCATGCCTTGAGAAATTATGTGTTCTGACTAAAAATAATTTTTCAAAGTCCAAATTTTAAAAACACCACTATCATCCCGGTGTTTTAAGAGCCAGAGGTACTGAAATGCTAAAAATAGGCCCTAAACATATAGTGCTCTACACCTATATTTTATACTAAACAAATACTACATTATTATCTAGCTAAATTTTAGAGAACTGGAATATTTGTGTGATCCAGATTTTTCACACTAGGCTTTACGTTATTTAAAGAATTGGTCAGTTCCAATTCTAAGCATCTAACACTAAACATATATCCACTCAGTGTGACAGACTAACAGACTCACTATTATATAAAAGCCTATGGTCTGTCATAATGATCTTTGTAAATAAATAATGTTACTGTCTTTACTGATAATTCTAACTTAAAGACAAATTCAAATAGCAAACATGGAGTAAAAATATAACTTTTGACTAGCTAGTAATGACATGGAATGCTATAAAGAATAGAAATCATCCCTCACTTTTCCACAATATAATACTTATTGAGTACCTACTATATGTTAGTATATACATTATACGGTGTTTAACTTTAGAATAACTAATTATACCTATCACTATTTCATCCACTCAAGAGTTAGATGTTACAGTGTGCATTTTACAGAAGAATAAACAGACCCCGAGAGGGTATGTGACTTGCTCAAGATTACCTAGAAGAACCAGGAATATAAACCTGTAGGTTTCAGCCTACCTTCATTACAGTTGTATCTCATTACACATTGAAATGTTTCACATGGTATATATTTTTAAATAAGTTAATTCTTAAATTCACTAGGTGGCGTTACTCTTATGAACTCTACAGTGACACCTTTTGTAATACAAATACTTACCTCTTGTATTTTGTAAATAGTTTCCTTATTTTGGAATTTCTGAAAACCGCTACTCTGTAGATATGATGTCTTTAAAAATATTAGATATAATGGGAGTAAAAGAAAAACAGGCTTTGTCTAAACAGAAGTCATAACTATGAGGTGGCAGAACTTTTAAGCACTTTTATGCTGTCATGTCTTACAGAGTGAGGACATTTATTTTATTCATAATAGAAAGCAGACAGTCTTTATTCATTATATATGTTATGGCAGATATAGTAAAAGTATGTTCAGCACAGTAAAGATCTAACACTGCGAATACTATATTAAGGAGGAATATTTGCTTTGTTGCAAAGCTCTTTGATAGAAAATAGCTACATTGTTTTAAATAGTCACAATAATAATTTCTTCATTTCTTAAAGGACTATGAAATTTATATCCCTCAATTTTAGTATATGTGCTGCCAAAGTGAGCACTCTATATCCCTCAAAAGCACCATGTTTCAACTATATCCTCTGAAGTCGTGATAATATGTATTATAGAAATAAACCACAAAAAGGAGTGTTTTATCAAAAACACATTTAAATATTATCTAAAGTGAATTAAAGGAAGGAAAAAACTCTCAGCAGAATTGCCCTCAATTTACTAATATTCTGAACCATTAGAAGTTAAATTAGAGTTTATCATCTTTTTAACAAAGAGCCTTTTCATATTTAACTGGTGGCCCCAAGGAGGATGCAAACCCACACAAACAGCTGTGCATTACCACAACTTTATAAATGTGATGAAAACAAAGAAAAGGAAATCCACAGCAGTGACTAACCACACTGTACATTCAAAACAATGACCACACTGAAAATCATTAAAGAGGCAGTCTGTTTACTTAGGTTTGGAACAATAGATGACATTTAACCCAACTTCTTTAATCCTTCTTTTGTTTACCTGCAAATAATCCTTCAGTTTACCTATAATATTAAAATATTAGAATGTTATGAATAATATAGTAATTGACATTTAGAACAAAAAGCAGACAGCTAGACCAGTTGTGAGTGTAAGATCATCAAGGAATATCTGGAAGCATTTCTAAATGTGCCATGCATTCTGTATTCTCAAGCACACGTTTAAAAACAATTCAAAAATAATGAATGAGAGTTTAACAGCTAACGATTAGATTCTTTTGTAGAGAAAACTATGACTTATACACAAGAAAAAAGAGTTACCAACGAGTTAAACATGCTAATTTTGAACATACTTATGTCTTGGCTTCCTTAAACTTACCAACTGCCAACAGATGTTTTTTTTCAAGTATTCCAATTTGCCAAGTTTTAACTTGGAATACATTTTTACACTAAAGTCAGAGTAATTTAATTAGAGAAACTTGGGCACCAAAAGCAAAGCAATGCGATACATATCTTTCCTCGTGTCAACATAAACAAATTACACTGAACTTTGATGGAGCTGCCAGCAGAAACTTTCATCTCACTGACAGGAGGCAAACTCCCAGCAGCTGCACACATCTGCAAGGCGATCAGACAGATGCTGCGCCGCACGGAGGTCAATCCCAACACAAAACTGGGCCCTGTGTTCCCAGAACGGAATGGGGTGCTGCCCTCCACGGACTTCCCAAACACTTGACAGAATGCCAGAGCAACTCATCGGCTGTCACTGCCAGCCCCAATTTTAACTATTCTCGAACGGCAGGAAAACAACCAACCACCAAAGTATCAAACTAAAAGTTGCATCCACTGTCTCCAACAAAAGAACCTTTCTCATTGAGCCCTGTGATGTGTCACTGAACCCAGCAACTAGAGAGACTTTGTGTATCACGTTGCCAAGTGGTAAGAACTATGCACATATTCGTGCCCAGGAAAGGAAGGAAAAGGTAACTTTGAAATCCTGAATGGCTGGCCACTGACAATGAATGCTACATTGCAAGAAGGGAAGGATCTCCTACCTGGAGCCCTCTTCGTCTTAGAATGCTGGACTCATCCATCTCCCCCTCCGCTTTCTCTGAGCCTCTCACAACAGTCTAGCCATGCTGTACTACCTCTACTTCAGCACGCTAATTCAGAGCCGGCAGCTGCTAAACACTTACATCACGCTCTAGCTGATTGGAGCCCGGAGTCAGCTGGTCCCGCTTAGTTATTCACTCCAGCAACTTCGGAGATCACGGATGCTTGCGGTTCGGTGGGAGAGCGCAGCAAGTGGGCTCCGGCACCTCAAGCATTGATCCAGACGGAGGAGACTCTTGCGGTTAGACAGGAAATTAGGGGATCCCTGTGTTTTCCTTCTTCTTCCAAATGCTCGCTCTGGCATTCTGAGCGACCAGTAAGTGGCTTGCGGCTGTGGCTTCTGGACAAGCCCCTTCTGAAGCAACTGTAAGGTCAAAGTGGCTACGTAAATCAGCGGTGACAGGCACCTCTGTAAAAGGCAGCCGCTGACTGGGACGGTGAGAAACTGGGGCACAGCTGGCCGGCCAAGCAGCACCACCATGCCTGGCGCGCTCATCTCATCTGATGGCATCAAAAAAAAATGTAGCAGAACACACAGGCTGCCAGAAAACCTGAAAGAGAGGGCTCAGGGTGGCTGCTCTCCAGACACAGAGGAACACTTTACACCTCCCCGTGTGAAAGCCAATTCATTTACATAAATACCTCGCCAGTCAATTCCTAGCCCAAGATGGAAATATTTAAGATTTTAATTTCCATCAAGATAACAACTTGGTTCTGTTGATCCTGACCAAAATGTAAAAATGGGAAGAAATTCTAAAAGCCATCATTAGTTGGAATATTAACCTATTTATAGCCTATAACAGCTAAAAAAAAAAAAAAAAGATTCCCATCATGTGCAATTTCACAGTCTGTTTCAGCTTGTTTACGCTGCTCATCCTCATCTTATTTCAATTCAAAGCAACCAAGGATGAATATTAAGTTTTCATTACTGGCCTGGCAAAGGAAGGACAATATATGATACTACCAATTTATAATAAATTATTCCCCCTTGATTTCCATTCTAAAGATATTTAAATTGAGAGAATAGTTTGGCTCTGAAAGGCAAATACTAGGGCTATCTGCAGTTTGTCCGAAATCCACCTCCTCTTTCAGTCAATCCGTTAGACGAAGTCTTTTTCTTGCAGAAAAGATCATCAGGAAAGCAGGCATAATTATTTTTTAAAATTAGTAATTCCTCATTTGCCTAATCCAAATATCTAACGATTTGTAAATGTGGGGGTGGAGAGGGGAGTGTCTCATTGTTCCTTACCCATCCACCTGCTATTACACTAGCTTTTTGTCTCTTTCTGGCTGTCAACACACTATTAGGCTTGCTATCAATTGATTAGATTATGTCATTAAAAATAGCTCAGGGATTTATGAATCTAACCACTGAGGAAAATTGATTGCATTTATGTTCCCTAACGGTCTGTGCATACATCTCCAGATATACAAAGAGAAATCTTGTCAAGAAATGCCACCACGAGCAGAGGCATCAGCAGAAAGGGGTGTCGACGTGTTCTCCCACTTAGCATGCTCATCTGATACCACTTAAGGAAGAAATCCCCAGAGAGTCTTTCGTTCTCTCTCATATATGAAGAAGTAATGCCATCTCTAAAAGCAAAGAAAGCACCAAACGGGTCATCCTCAAGCTAAAATGTAACAACGAATTCTAGCATAAACGATTGTTAGAGAAAACGATTTTTAAAAACTATATGTTTCTGTTTCCAGGGAAGGGCAAAAAGAAAAGGAAGGAAAAGAAAAATTCTAAGGGCAGGGAGGGAGGCTTGCACTGGCTATCTGTGGATGATCTGCAAAGCCGGTCATCCCCATCCTTGACGGGCCCACCTGTACTTTAATCTTTGCCAGAAGAAAGACCTTTCTCTTCAACGAAAACAAAAGGAATGACAGTTGTTGCCCTTTTCCCCTCAAGTGACTCTCCTGAGAGAAAAGCATAAACAGTTCCCTGAATTTGAAGTGCTGTCCTAGACAAAGTGCTTTGGCAGCGGGTCAGAATATATTTACCAACTTTGAGTGTCATTGTTATCTGCACACAGAAGCATAAGGAAGTCTTGATTTTGGGGGGGGGGGGGGGTAATCTTGACCAAAGAAGCCAAACTTTTAAAAGCAAAAGCCAAGCATGCTGTTCTTATATACACTGTACCGAGGACTGTGATTTTCAGTGAGCTGGTCCTTCTAGAAAAAGTGTGATCTAATGGAGAACATCAAGTTCTTAATAGAGAGAGGGAAGGGAACAGACTTTTCCCCTTGAATAAAGATCGCAGTTGCCAGGAGAAGAAAAAAAAAAAAGTAGAAGTATCTTTCTGTGACCAACTGAGTAAGCTAGTTGGAAGTACTATCAGAAGACATTTTGAGGACACACTGTCAAAAAGTCAGGTGATGTGCACCCCAGATAAGTGAACTCTATGCATCCTAGGCACTTGGCAGCTAAAGTTGTTTGGTGGATGGGACTGATAAAAAGAAATTTGGCTCAGGGTGAAAAGTACGTTTCTTAACAAAGGAATATTTTGAGATAAAAATCTAGGTTAGTATTCAACCACTAACTAAGTCTGAGATGAGGATTATGACTATTGCACCATCAAATCTGGTATGAAGAAATATCGATTACCTGTCAAAATGTATCACTTTGAGGAGTGATACACATACATTTTAAAGAAATAAAACCAGCCAGAGGCAAAAACATTTGGGACAAAAATGAAAGGCTGCTGAAAAATAACATCCAGCAATAATGGTTTAGCAGAGGGAATAGTAAAAGGAAAATTGCTACATTTACCCTCTGCTGTATATTTTCACATCAAGATAAGCCACGTGTTAAAATGCAATAAAAACTTCAAGTGTGACACTATTCACAGGTAATAATTAGGATCTAGTCTAATTTCCATTAATGAACTCATTTTTTACTGTGATTTTATACGTTCATGAAATATGTTCACAATATTGTGAGTCAATTCACAAAGTACCAACTTTGATGTGCTGCTTTTACATGCGTATTCAGATAAAATCTGGTAAACTTTCTCATTACTTATAATCTGAAGCCAGTAGCTTCATGGTCCTTGATTTGTTAAAAAGTTATTTTGTATGGATACACTACATGCTCACTCTATGGTAGGCATAGCTTACTTACTTCATAGAATACTCAAAACCTGTGGGCATTGTAATAAGAGTAAAATTTAATTTTATTAATTATTATAAGAAATGGCTCATGGCAACAAAAACAATATCAAATCCCAACAGAAAAATCAAGGAAAGGGTGGGAAGAATTTATTTGCACACGTTTTCACAAAGGAGTAGCTTGGGATTCACTGTCCACAGTAATGCCATTTGCTGCAAGGAGACATACAGGTCTGTCACCTGATGTATATGGTAAGCTTTTTTTTTTTTTCACAAATTTAGAAATAAATTACCTCTCTTCGCTAGTTCCACACTGGTTATTAGAAAGCAAAAGTACCTTCTGGTTTTACCATCTCTTCAGCCATTGAATATTCACTGAGGAACTTCTGTGAGGAGTTTTGTAGAAATCAGAGATGGAGTATGTTTTCATACTTAACCTTGCACACTGCACCCCTGGGTTAATTCACTCCCTGCCAGCAAACAGCCAAGGGAGGCGATGGGTGAGGAGAGTGACAGGACCACTTCCTGGTGGAGGAGACGGTTTCTCCCTCCACATCAGCCAGAGGAAAAAGAGTCACAAGAGCTGTTACCAGTCCCTCGCCCCCAAAGTCACAGTTCTCAGCGTGCTCGGAATGTGATTTCTAGAACCATAGCCACAATTTGTGGTGGGAGCTCCCCTTATGTTCTCTTGTGTATGTGTAGCAGCTATCACTGCCTCTTAGGAGGGTGGACAAATAGCTACATACTGCATTAACGTCCATATCCTGTCCATTACTTTTAGACAATAGACAAAAGGGTTCAAATGTATCTATTTACATTCATTTACAGGGAAAACTAAGCAGATATTATGGCCAAGAGGAAATATCCCTCCATTCATTTATTTATTAATTTTTTCACTCATAAATGAATGCCAGTAGCCAATGAGTGTGCTGTATACTAACAAGGTAATATAAAGATCATAAAAAGTTACAAAGGAGAATCAGACCATTCGTGAGAATGCATATGTCTCCAATATTATGAGTACAATTGTACCTCTGTGTCAATTTAAGTAGCAGCCTGGGACAAGTTATGGGTATGGCTTCTACTTTCTTCTTAAATGTCTCGGGGCATTTGGGGGCTTCACTCTGAGTTTGAACAACTGGCTCTAAAATTATACAGCTCTAAATACAACATAATTATTTACAATTAAGTGAATTCCATAAAAAATAAGTGTATCATTTCATTTGTTGTGCCAGGCATGACACACATCCCCACTAACGTGTGAGCTTTTGGTAGCTCTTGATTTTCCAGTCTGATACTCTTCCTCTTTTCTGGAATTTACCATGAAGGGCACTCCTCAAAACCACTCTCTCCTTTCAGGAGAAATGACTCAAGTCAAGGCTGTTCACCCTGCTCTGAGCAGTGTGAGAAGAATAAAGCCAGGGAAAGCCCAACCCTGACTGCTCCCTTCATTTTCCATAAGCCATGACTCTCCAGCATCCTTAGAAGAAAGCACCTGCACTGGCAGCCAGTCCCTGTAGCTTGGGTAAAGTCCCTTAACTTCCCTGAACTTTAGTTTCTCCTGTGGAAAATGAAGGTGTTACTATGGGCTTAGGGTCCAGAGGCTGGGCAAGAGGCGGGGCCCCCTGCTGGGAAATTGGGAAACTTGTCCCACTGCCTTCGAGGTAAGAGCAAGCCCTGCCTCTCACTCTGGACACCTGGCCCCTCTCTCCTAAGCCCATAGCCATGTCTCCAAACTCCCCTTCCTCCTCCGGGTCATTATCATCCCACCAAATGTCTGATTCACATGCACTCAGCTACCATCCTGGCCTGAGGCTCCTTCGCCTGCCAGGAACATTCCAGAAGCTGAGGCTGGGACTGAGCTATCCCGCTCATCACCACTCTCCCAAGTTCAGGAAGCAGTAATCTGACACCTGGGAAATGCTGAAGCATGGGGCCGAAATTCGCACTACACCTCGTGCTAACCAGAGAACAGTTCAAACACTTGGCTAAGGTTGACACTCATCTTCATTCCTAGTATTAATGCTGTAGTATTACAATATTAATCTCCAATGGTATTATGTCTGATCTTTAGAAATATTTACTTTTTATCAAGTGAACCAGATACTTATCTCCAGTGATATCAATGCTTAAAAGTAAAAGAACTTGGAAATAAGTTCCATTCTATTTAAAGTCCCAGGAGGTGTTATACTCAGGAACAAACAATGAAACCACGAATTGCCTTATCCTATATTTTTAAATAGTCATTCAAAATTTTTAAATAAAATTCTAATCTCTATGGTCAACAAGGTTAAAAAAAAATAGTATTCTTGTTAATAATGTCTTTGTCCCCCTAAGAAGAAAATTTTAAAACCTGTCAGGAAGAAGATTAAAACAAAGGACAGGCTGCCTTCCAGGGAAAGATGGACTTTTTCCCAATCAGAAAAGAAAAGAGAAGATGTAACACCTACCCACCAATACACCAAAGTCTGAATTTATCCAGAGTGTAGCATTCTCTAAAACACGTGTTTCATTTAGCAAAAATTGCAGGTGGGGTCAGTGGCAAGCGTATGCCTATAAAATATGCTGCATCTCACGCTTCCTGCATCTAGCTCCATTTTCCATCCCGCCCGTAATCATGAAGACTTTTTTAAATGTATGCAATTGGTGATTTCTACAATGTAACATGCATGCATGATTTTGCTTAAGGCTTTTCAAAAGAAAGCTATATTGTCTTGACGTTGCCATCACCTTTTTTTATCTAATTATTTTTGGCATAGTAGCCATCAAATCACTGCTGACAATATGACAGGAATCATGGTATTGAAAAAATTATATCCTAGGAGGAAATAATAAATATAAATCACATACATAATTTTCTTTTGAACATTTTAACAATGACACCCTCATATACATATGAAATATAGCAGACTATCCTCATAAATGCCCTAACATCAATCACAGCAAGAAAATATTCTCTACTTTGCGAACACACGATCCAACAAAATATAGCATTTCTAATAAAACTGGGTAATACAACTTCATTTTTTCATACAAGAGCATTGATGAAGATATGACAATTGGAAATAGCTTCAATATATTTTTAATTATGTCCCTTCATCTCTAAATAATACACAGCTAACACTGGGACCATGAACTAATATTTAGCCAACCCCTATATTTCATATTAATATATAGAACAAGATGGGAGTAGATGAGTGAAGGGATATTGGCAATACTGCCACTATAGGATGCCTACCAACTGAATGAACTTTAGAAACGAATATGTCAGCATGTACGTAAATGGATGATAAAACTCCTAGCATCCATGAAGTATTTTATGAGCTTCTTAAATAAAGAGATAGTCCTAAAATTATTCCTAAAGTGATGAGATATACCTTGACATAAAAGATGAAGAAAGATTATTTTTAAAATTTTGAACACCATCATCTATATTCCAAGTATAGCTATTGAGTCAGAGATTATAAAAGCACTTTCAGGCTATACACATATTAAACTTTTTTAAATCTTACAGTGACAAGAAGCTAAGTTACAGGTTAATGTACTGTTATCTATCTAAACTTAAAAAAAAAAGGAAACATAAGATGGAAAAATAATCTGGAAAATCTTCTAAGGAGAAAAACGAAGCAAAGCACCTTGGAATTAAAAATCTAATTGACCAAAGGCAGAACGCTAAGTAAAATTAGGATGGGGATTCCATACAGGAAGTAATCAAGCATTCTTTTTACTTCCATGTTTATATTGACATGCAGAACAATATAAATTTGAATGGCCTTGTGCAAGTCATTTTAAAGCTCATGATCATGTCCAGAGCTTTATTCTAACTTAAGGCATCAGTTTACATTAACTCTGAGGTTTGGGCTAGGAACCTCATTCTGACCTTGTTTTCTGTCATCCTGCACTAATGTATCATCCAATTCAGAAGTGAATAGAAATGGGGCTGTTGCCTGTAACTCATTCTCAGTTGATGGGGAGTATACATTCCTTGGGACTCAATCATATAACACAGTAAGCAATGTGTGTCCCACTTCTCTACGATATTAACCCTGTCTTCTGGCTTCCCTTAAATGTACCCTTCAGAGAAACACAAAATGTGCTCTGGATTCTACCTCATTAATCCTCATCAATGTCTTGTAAAGTAGAAAGGGAAGAGACTAGTCCAATTTACCAACACGGAAGTGTGGCAATGAGGTTAAAAGAAGAGCCCAAGGTCATGAAGATAGTTTTAAAAAAAAAAAAAAGGCAGAGCTAGGAAAAGAATTCAGACTTCTCAAGCCAGGTCCCATTGCCCATAGTAGTGATATTCCAAAATACCCCCTTTTTTCTTACATTTCATCATCCACCCCACCACAACTCCAATAGCAATTCAAGGGCAAAGGCTGTCCTGAAAAACTTTCAAATAGACACACGAATAAATAAAAACCCAATGTGCGTGTACTCACACATACATGTGCTTATTGAGGGAGAAACAAAAGCATTAAATGAAGGTCAGACCAAGGATATTTACTTATGGAAGAGTCACATTAAGCACTACCTGAAGACATAGTATTTATATCTATCTATCTATTATCTATCTATTATCTATCTATCTATCTAGTTCAGCAAGAGGATATTGAAAACACATAGTCCTTAAGTTACAAGTGCACAGACATAGGTAAATCTTTTTTTCTGGTTTTGGTTTTTAGGGTGAAGTTTCTCTTGATACTACAAGACATACAATCATGCATTAATACTCAAAATACCATATGGTTCTTGGGGGCAGGTTATGCATTTAGTCCATGACTCTTCTCTAAGACCTCTCTCTGTTTTTCCTTTCTCAATCTCTTAGCTCAAGAAAAATAAATGTTTGTTTAGCTTTCTTAATAATATTTTAAAATTATAAATGCAATAGATGTTTATAAGAGAACATTTGGAATATAGAATAACACTCATAAAGGCCTATCTGATTTTAATGTATGATAATTTATTATCCTTATTTGTTTTAAACATCAAAATATACATGTACTTTTATACATACAGGACCTGGAAATTTCTATTAAAAGCTGTCTTTAAAATAGCTTATAAAGTATAACTAATTGGTGGCTTTCTTTTAACTGAATGAACATACAACAGTTTTCTCAAAAAAATGACAGTAAAAATTTAAATCTTTACTCCTTCTGGTAGCTGATTTAATTTCTTAGATTTAATTTTTCTCTAGTCCATATGAAAATGCAGCAGAGGCCCTAGAGCATTATCCTTAAAAACCAAGGAAATTATCTCAAGTTTTACAGACTGATATAATGTCACTACTTTCTATTTGAAATCCCCTCATTCATTTATATTCATTAATCTTAATGATATCATTAATGCACAATGTGTTTCGCAGAAATGAATTATATTTTGCCAGAATCAAACATTAACAATTATGCCTCCCATTACTACCTAATAAAATAAAATAAAATTTTAAAAGTCTCTCACATGTCAATGAATATTTTGGAATAGAAAGTGATTTGCATTTTTAATGCTACAATAAATTGACCAGATTATTACCAATTAGATAAATTACTATTCTTTAAATTAGGCAATAGGGAATGATTCTGTTAGAAATTGACAACACTTTACACTCACTTCCTTGAGCTTTACTGAACACAAGCTTAGTCCTCCTTTGTCTCCTTATCTAAAGCTGGCTTTTGTGACTCAAGCTAATACCACAACAGAACACACTCCTTTTTAATTTTATATACTTACCATTGTTTTAAGAAAAGACAGGAGGTTAGGAAATCTATACTCCTCAAGTAAAGGAGAAATGCCTACCCAGGCAGTAAACCCTGAGTCAGAAATGCATGAATCAATTTGTTTAAATCATTGTATTACTACATATATATCTTATCCCCTTGATTTCAAAACCAATCGCTAAGCATCTACCATGCAGGCATTAAGATGAATGTCAGGCAGAAAGAAAAAAGACTCGGTCCCACTGGAATGCAGTCATGGCATCCCCAGACGGATGAATAAGCAAAGTACAGGGAGAGCGATGGAGACACAGGGACGAATGGCCAAGGTGCTGTTGCTGCGCAAGTACTCAGGAAGATGAATTCAGAATAAAGAAGTTTTTGGAAAGGAGTTAAATGGTGGCTCCCAAAGTATCTGCACACTTAGAATCACTGGAAGATCTCTCACAAGTTCCAAAAACTAAAGTCACCTCCAGACCAATTAAATCACAATCTTAGGGGATGGGGGGCAGTGGGCATCAGACACCAGTAGTTTTTGGAGCTCCCCTGGTGATCCCACTGTTCAGACAAGTTTGGGAACCACTGGTCTAAAAGGCATAGAAATGCTCATGGGTTAGTAGTGACAGCCTCCTTACCACCAAGTTCCTGTCATCTTCCCCATTCGTGATTAGGATACAACTTGAGGAAAGGGCCGGGAGACAGGTGATGGGAAATAGCAAGGCCAAGGAAGAACTGATTCTCACGGTCATAAAAAAAATAACTTTAATTTCTTTTCACCAAAGACTAGCATGTTCATGGGAAGACAACACACTTTTAGTACAACCTTCCCCTAAAATTGAAGTTCAGTGAACTGGATAAGTCCTATCTGCCTTGACCTTACTAAATTCATTGCATGACTCAATTATGAAAAGCAAACAGGATCTTTCATCTTTTCCTTCTTGAGGTTTCTCTAATACCACTTGAACTCTAGAGATGATTTCATACCTCACCTGACAATCCTGAATGCCTGTCACCGCTCTCCTCTGAGACAGCAGAAAAGGACATTTGTGAGGAGTCCATTAATTGTATTCTTTAACTGTCCTCTAAAGAAAGCGAGATACAATAAATGTGTGTATCCTGACTGTTTCAGCTACGCACAAAATTAATAGATTAAATCTGATTCCATTTTATAAGACAATACAGAGATTCCTTACCCTAAGCCCCATCAGAAAAACAGATTTCTTTAGGGGAAAAAAAATATAATGAAATTCTAATACTTTACTAGAAGGCAAGATGTTTTAAAGTCCTTATTTGCCTTAGAAATGCATGTTTTAGAAGGATGTTACTAATTTCACTACTCAGTTTTTAGAGGTGACACCTGCATTAAGAAGTGAAAATGCTGCTTCCTTTGTATGCTTCTGAAGATGCATCTTTAACCACCTTTGAGTATAGGAACCATAACTAATACACTCTCAGCATGGAGTTACTGATTTAGCTGTGGTGCTGAATTGTACATGCAATAAGAGGTTCTAATAATGCATTGCAGCAATGTGAAATCTACTCCTTCAAGAAGTTTCACCTAATATGTTCCACTAAAATGCTTTTTTTTTAGTTTTTAATTATAGTTGATATTATAATATTACATATTAGTTTCAGGTATACAACACAGTGGTTGGGCATTTACATAACTTACATGATACCATATATAATTATTATAATATTATTGACTATATTCCCTATGCTATACTTTACATCCCTGAGGACTTTGTAACTACCAATTTATACTTCTGAATCCCTTCAACTTTTTACCCATCCCCCCAACCTTCTTCCCATCTGGTAAGAGGGAAGTATCTATGAGTTTCTGCTTTGTTTGTTCATTTATTTTATTCTTTAGATTCCACCTATAAGTGATATCATATGGGATTTCTCTTTCTCTGTCCAACTTGCTCTACTCAGCACAATACCCTCTAGATCAATCCATGTTGCTGCAAGTGGCAGGTGGCAAGATTTTGTTCTTTTTTATGGCTGAGTAATATTCCATTGTATATATGTACTGCCTCTTCTTTATCCATTCTTCCACTGATGGACACCCAGGTTGCCTCCATATCTTGGCTATTGTAAGCATGCTGCATACATATTAGAAGGAATTTCTCCAGCCCCAGTGTACCACTTTCTAAACATAATTCAAATATATAAATCTAGGCTATCAAAATGTCTACCATACACTAGTCTCTAAAACTCAAAATGCTGTAAAGATTAACAGAATTCTCTTACTCATAGCTGTGATCTGAAGCCCAAATGTCATAGGAAAAAAAGAATCTCCATGTGATATGATAAAGCACTGCAATTTCAGCTGGATGTTACCTTTTAAAAAAAGTTCTTCCTGACAGTTTTCTTAGGAGAGAATTAGTTTTAAATAGTTCGACTGTTTTTTTTTCCAACTGACTTACTAAATCACCTTGCACACTACACACATTATGGATACACCTTTTTCATTAAATTTATTGGGGTAACATTGGTTTATACCATTACATAAGTTTCATCTTTTTAAGAATCCTCAACACATTAACGGCTATGCATTGCAAATGAGATTTGCTGATGCGCCACCTACTGGACAAAACACGATTTTCATCAGTGCAAGTCACCTTGTTTCTTTCTTCCAGCTTTTAAAACTCTTGATTCTCTGAGTTAATGCAAATGAAGATCAGCGAAAATATTTTTCAGAGGAAAATAATCTAACAAGAAACAGAGTCGTCCCATCAAGGGTGCTCAAGGTAGTGATGTTATGAATGATACTGAGCAGATTTCTGGGTTCTTTTGCTTATCCGTGGCTGCTCCTAATGCTTGATAGTCGACAAGGGAGACAAGAGGTCATGGCTTGCTGGAGACCAGGATGAAAGCGATCTCACCCAGCACTGACTATACTGAGTAATGAAGTCGGCTTTTTTACAAATGCCTTAACGTCAATGGGATGCACACTGATCTTAAAGAGATATTTTCGTTTCATAGTTTGCTATTTGGCCAGGTAACATCACAAGCTCTGAAAAATATCTGAAGACTCCCCCTTCCTTGAGGTGGGGAAAGGTGCCAGGCGACTACCGCTGTCTTCATGTAAGGCTGCCCCTGGAAACCCATCTTTCCTCTTCATCCACATAGGCGGGGAATCAGGAGGAGGACAGAAAATGTTCAGCACCCCTCTCCTAAATTTCCAGGAGTGTTAGACGAGGAGGATAATTAAAGGCCTCTTCAGCTCTATCGACTATTTACAATGCCTTCCGAGGAAACCCTCCATTTTAAAAACAATGGAAGGGCACACTGTGCCTTTCTGATTTTGTCTCCCCTTCAGACTATTAGATTTGTACCTAACATTCCCTGCTCCACTACTAAATATTGCTTACCATGAACTCCATCTTCTCTATAAAACTATCAGAACAGGAAATTCTAGATTCAGAGCTAGAACCACTCATTTCTTCTCAATGGGTGAAACATCTACCTAACGCTATTCAATTAGTTTTACAAAGCTGACGGGTACCTGTCTTCTGCTTTGCCCACTTGGACAATTTATAAGTGGAAATACACAACAATGTTGCCAACCTCAGAGATACTTCGTTCAGAAGGAGAAACTGGAGGAAACTCTTTCCTACGTCTGTCCTTCATTTAGGGAGGAGATACAGCTTAAACACAAGAACAGCAACTGAGCAACTGGGATCTATCTATTCCAGGTTCTTCCATATAACTCTTGATTGCCCTTGGGAAACTCATTCAATAAATCATTTTCTTTAATTTGTCTTAGTCTCGAAAGAAGAAAATAAACCTGCCAGTTTTTACCCACCAATATTTATTTTGGAAATTTTCAGACCTATAGAAAGGTTAAAAGAATACAATAAATACGCTTATACTTTTCACCTTGATTCACCAATTGTGAACATTTCTTTATAATTTTTCTTATAAATATTTGTGAAAATATGATGCAGACAAAAATTTCTTTTCAACTTAATAGAAAAATCTTGAGATGAAAAGCTCCCATATAAAGGTGGTAAATGGTCAGTAACTATACATTGAGCAAGATTTCCAAAAAATATTTTTTATCAGGACTCAGACTTCTTTAAAAACTTAGAATGACAAAAGAGTTCTCATTAACGTTTTCCAGGAAATGCTTCAATAAAGATGGTCAGTCTCAGCTAAACCCTAGAATCATTCCATTTCAAACCCTTCATTTTAAAGATGTGAAAACTGAAACCTAGTGATACTGCTTCATACCACCATTCTCCTTTTCTGCTATAAATAATACACTTCATTACAAGAGAGTGAGGACTTTAGAAGGAAAATGAGAGAACAGGAAAGATGGGGAAGAAAGGGAGGAGGTAGCCAAGCATGGCCAAGGACAGCAGCTCCCAAACCCACTGACATTCACCGCGGCCACACAGCATCACCACTCTCCAAGGGCAATGCAGGAGAACCTTCTCTTCCAAAACTCTCAGAATTCTCCTTTTAACCCACAGCCTTGCATCCCCCTACCCAAAAGGTCTGACTCTGCTTCGCACATTGCAAGCACATCTATTTTTCCTCTTTATGCTGTTAATGCTTCTTCTGAGTAATTGTTAAACAAAGGCTCTATGAGAGCAAAGATTTGGTCACAGCAAATGAAGCTTTACCACATGTGGCTTTGCAAGATTACCACCTCTCTAAGCAACAGGCCGGGGCCCTCTGAGGATACACAATGCAAGTTTTATGTTTCCTGAGCCAACATTCAAGGTTTTGTGTTAGAGATGGGATTTCCTCTGCTATTTTGGTCTTCTGCTCAAGAAATGCTAATCCTTCCACCCTTGCCCACCCCCCCCCATAAAATTATCTATGGTCACTTTCAAAATCTCTGAATCAATAAGAATAATTCAGCAGCAGAATGTTAATTTTCAGGAATACATCTTCTATCGATTGGTCGTGGCATACTTTCGGGTCTTGTGTGGCTCCATGGTCAGCTAGGCACCCACTGAATGTACTGCAATGATACTTATCAACAGAAGGCTGTCTGGTACAGAACGTCACACTACTATCCAACTGGCATGCTTTGGCCTTTATTTTGTTGTTTGCTGTTTCCTGCCTCCTGACTCAAACACAGACCTAGACTGTGGATAAGGAGCAGTCTACGGTCAGCCATTCGGTTGCTTTATTTGTAAAATTAGAGCGCTTCTGAAACCCTTTGCAAAATGCTCTGAAGTCCTTTGATAAATTATAGCACCAGCACACAATTATGGTATTGATTCCGAAAGTTGCCAGGTTCTCTGCCAGTCCCTGTTGGATTTGCAACTATCTTTTTAATATCTTTTCTCCTTTCTTAGGAGAATGTCCAAAGCCCTGACAAGTACCATTTTTTAAGGAGTGTACAATGCCTTCATCTTTTGAGCATAACAGAATAGATCTTTTTATGCCTCTTGATGTGTTCATTTTCCTCCTTTACAAACCACTGCACTAGGACCCAAGACAGGACTAAATCAAGATGTTGACCAGATTATAGTTTCTTGACAAGAATGACTACTAAATGCTTAAGATAACAGGTGTTAACCTACCCAGAATGTTTTATCAAGACACAGAAATACTCTGAAGCTTTCCGAAGCCTTGATATGCATCCAACTTACTTGACTAAATACAAAAAAAAAAAAAAAAAAAAAAAAGAAGGGGGGCGTGTAGAAGAGCAAAGTACCTATTTTTCAACATTTCCTGGATCGTTTTCTCAGTTGAAGTTTGAACGTGTTTACATGAGTCTGTCTTTTAAGTGTTTTTCACTCTGAAAACACATCCATATACAAAGAATAGAGCTGTTTGTTCCCACTGCCATCCTAAAATGCTATCATTAAAAAAAAAAAAAAAAAAAAAAGAGTACTGATACAGGGTAATATATGATGTTTCCTAACTCTCAAGGCTGCATGTGGCCATAAACCATTCACTCCGTGCCACAGCCAGGCGGGGGTCCTCAGCAGCGGAGGCGGGGGCCGCAGGGCTCAGGGACCAGCTGTCTGGGAGCCTGGGCGGCAGCATGGAAAGGCCAACGTGGGCCGCTTCTGCCTGGCAGATTCTCTGGGCCTCTGCCCGGTTCCTGTAGCTGCGCGGCCCTCTCTATTCCAGAAATTCATCATCTGGAAAACCCCTGGCGATGGTTTTCCTGCTAACAGCGACACTTAGAAAGACAGAGGGATTAGGGATGCAGGGTTCTGTGGAGCGAGAGCAGCATTCCCAGAGCTTCTGCTCTCACTGTAAAGGTCTTTGCGGGGGACTCAAAAATTTCCTCCCAGTTTGCTAACTCTCTTTTCTTAGGTTCAGCCACATGTTTGGATTAGGACCTTCGCATACCACCCAAACCCTATCGCAGTCTTAGAGAACTGTGAGGGTGGAGGCAGGGGAAGGCAGAGAAGCTGTACAGCACCCTTTCTGGAATTACTGCCAGTAGACTCAATACCAGGAACGCCGAAGGACAAGACAGGCAGCTAGATGGACCATGTCTGCGGTGACCGTTCCAATTCATGTTTTTGACCATGTTAACTGGCTATTTACATGTTCATCAAACCGTTTCCTTTTGTGTCTGACTACACAGCTGGAAGACATTTCCCAGCCTCTCTTGCGGTTGGGTGTGGTCACAAGACTGAGTTCAGGACAGTAGACTACGGGGCAGATGAGCGCCACTCTCTAAGATTTGGCCCATGAACACTTTCCATGAAGTCCTTCACAATAAAGTATCACTCTCTGGGTGCTAACACCCAGTGGGACCTTGGAAGGGGCATAAAGATGGCAGAACTTCTGTCAGCTCGAGTCCCTGAGTGACCACATGAAACAAAGCACACCTCTGACAAAAATGACCTATGGGTGAAGAAGAAATAAACTTCTATTGTTTATTGAAGTAAATAACAGCAGTAAATAAATTTCTAAGGCAGTAAAACTCTGAGCGTATTTGTTAGGGCAGCTAGCATTTCTTTAACACAACCCGATCACTCCAAGTCATCCTGATTGCACACTGGCAGAAAACTTACCTCACCAGTGACTACAGGAGACCTCCTGCAACTAAAACTAAAGGTGTGCAAGCATTCTCACAGCCGATGTGACAAGGGTCAGAGGCGCAGGGCTTTCAAACTCATTTGAGAGTCCACTCCCTCTGGGCTGGTTGGGCAATTTATATGATGGGGTTTCTACGTGAAGAAATACTGTGCCACCATTAAAAGGGACACAGCAGAGCTGTATGTTCCGACAATTTAATTCATGAGAGGTCCTCATATTGAATTAAAAAGTGAAGCTTAGTTTATAAAAATTTGTATAATATTTATTTATGGAGACATATACATAATTTTTTTCTTCAACAACCAAAAAGAAAAAAATTAGCAATGGGTTACCTTTGGGAGAGGGACAAGGAGCAGTCATGAATCCCTTTTCATTTTATAACTTTCTGTATTCTTGGAATTTTCAAAAATTGCATTTTTATAAAAATGTGACAGGGTAGCAACACTGTGAGCTATATAATTTTTCTTTTTCACATTCGTGTATTAAAAAATGGTTACTGTGAAATGTAAATGAGCTTTTCTTTTTCCCCCTCCTCCCAGGCAGATTATTCCTCAAACGAGGACACTGTGAGGTTGTTGGTGATCGACTGCCAATCATAACTATACAGTTTCGAATTTGTATTAATGTCACTAATGACCGTAAGGCTCCCCTATTTGTTTATTAGAAAAGTAATGTGGCAAGAGCATTTCTGATTAGCAATCACAGAGGAAATGCCTGAAGACCCAACTCTATGTAAGTTCTTTCCCAGATGGATTAACACGCCTTTCCCTTCTCAGCTTCCTCTGCTATTTGTCTAAATGCCACATTTGAGGGCACGGGGAAGCACTTCCGTTTCAAACTCTGGAGAAAGGCACCAAGAAAGAAAAACGCAGGGTGAAGGGGGCATATGCTAGCACACAGCCTGGCTCTGCTGGGTCTATAGTTAGAAATGATCTCGGCTAACCCTGGGAGGAATTCTGGGTCTCATTTAAAAGATATCCTTCAGAAAAGGAGCACCCCTTCGACTTGCACATTTCCCGAAAAGTACAAAAAAAATGCATCTTACAATGCAGAGTCTGGCTCATCTCTTTTGCTTAGGTTTCATTTTCATAGCAGTGGAGAAAAGGCTGACCCGGGACACAGGCACCATCCAATGGATGCAGGCGCTCGCTGAGCTGTTTGATATTTTGTTTAAATCAACTGAACGATAATTCCATTGGAACACAGAAGTTAAGGCAGAGAGAATGTGTGTTTAAATATTTGGAGATAAATGGTTTATGCTATGGTATCAAGCGCCATGACCAAATGCAGGGCAAAGAGGATGCTGTTAGTGTAGGTGCTGTTTCCAGAGCACCTTGGGTGTGCTGGCTCTGATCTAGGACAACAGAGGATACAAGGACATGGCTCTGCTGGGCTTCCAAGAGTCTAAAGTTTCATGGGGGAATGGACAGGTTAAAAAAATCACAACTAGCCAAACATTCTACGAAATTACACACACACACACACACACACACACACACACACACACACACACACACACACAGCTTCCTGTGCTTAATTTCAACCTTGCATTATCTTTATCTTTAAAGTATTCAGGAAATAACATAATTTATTTGATTTGGGGCTGTATCAGCGTTAAATCGAGTTGCTCAAAATTGAACTCAGAGCTTCACAAACCAGAGGACTGCCAAGAACTAGGAGAATGAGGCCAATAATTTAGCATTTCCATTCCTGCGTTCTTCCAGCAGTCCTACCCACCACCTCTAGTGGGCATTCCTTAAAAAAAGAGAAATCACTAACAAAAAACCTCGGGCTACATTTTAAGCAATCCTCCTTGCAACAAAATTCCGCTGGACAAAACACAACTGAAAAATTCAATTCATGTCTCTGGCTTTGCAAGTAGGAGACTACTGAAGAACTTAGGAAGACAATATATTGGTCATTTTCACTTCATGAGGGTCTGGGCAGCTTAAAACGCCCTCGGAAACAGAAGGAAGAGCAAGGGGAGACACACGTTTTAGAGACCAGGGCCACATGCTAAACATTATTCTTGGGATTGCAATCAACTGTTCTTTTCTATTCTAGCCTCAAGGCAGAGGGAGGTAGATGCTGCCATCTAGGGATATCTAGGGATATCGCCTTTGATATTAATGCAGCAAGCACAAAAAAGGCTGATGGCAGTGGAAGACTTCATAGTCTTAGGGAAGGAGCTGCCTGAGAGACGCGTTCCTTCAAAACCAGGTCCCCCACTTGTTTGAGGAGAAGGAATACGAGGAAATGCCCCCACCAAACACAGCATCCTCAGCAGCACAGTTCCCATGGGCAGAGAAATATAAATTCCTCTGTGATGGGAAAGCTGGGTACAAGGTATTAAGAGAATGAGAGAGAAGAGATCGCATGAATAAAAAATAGGTAGCTACGGTCAGACCGAGGCACTGGGACAAAGGGTTAGCACCTGCTGAGATAAGGAAACCCTTCAAGCTCCACTGCTAGAGATATGAAGTACAAAAGAAGAGAATGGGCAGAAAAAAAGCCAGAGGGTGAAATCAAAATCAGAAAGGTAATCAGCCCAAGGCTTGCATCTTGGGGAAAACAAGTGATGTGAGCAACGAAAAGTGCATGCATGCTGTCACAAGTTACTGGGATGCACAAAAAGAAAAAAAAAATCTACACTTAGAGAAAAGATGTTAAGGATGGTTGTATATTATGCATGATTTTTACCCCTACCTTTAAGAAAATTTTCTACATTTCCCATCTTAGAAAAATAAACAACTTTTTAAAATAAAAAATGAATAACACTGAAGTTTTCTAATCCTGAATTTCCCATTTGATCAACAGGATCTTTGATTCCTGGGATAGAAAGCTAAATAAAGTTCTACTTGATCAAAGATGGGGTTTCAATGCCTTGTTAGCAGATTCCCAATCTTCCCTCTTAATGAGCTTTCAGCACTGACAGGCTTAGACGATGGTCATAATTCAGACACAAGTTTGTCATATCCTTCAGCCTTGTGGGACAGGTTATATAAGCTTAAGACTAGTGAGAACTATTGCCACCAGCAACTTCAGCTGCATCTAGTTAATTTCGTATCAAATTCAAATTTGTTTAAAATGCCAGACAAATGGGGACCATTCAATCCTGCTCAAGCCTCTCTCTGCTCTGACGGGGAAAGGATTCCAAGGGTTGTCAGGCTTGATGGATGAGGGGAATTACTCCTTGTATGCTGTCAGCGCCCATCCCCCTTTGCACACACCCTCGTCAGCACAAGAGGTAGAAGATGTTCTGAATAAGTCAGAATAAAGACAGTTTGGGAAAAGAGCTCATGCCAGCAAAGTAGTACAATATTAACTTTCCACTTCTCCTCCTGTTGGCTCTGTGACACTGTCACCAAAAGGAAGTTTCCACAGCAGAGGATGTCTCTACAGCTAGAATGGCAGTTGGTGGCATTTATGATTTCACAACTGTAAGTGATAAAGAAGCCTGGTCATTCCCTTCATGAAATCAAGGCAGTAGCCCCTGAGATTGGCAAAGGAGGCAAATCTCCACAAGTGAAGGGAGTGCTGGACCTCATAATCCCCACCCCTGTCCCTGAAAATATCCCCAACCTTTGCACACTGTTGTCAGTAGACTCGAGTTTCTTATCTTGGTGGCCACAGTGACCAGTGAGTCCTCCTCCAGGGAACAGCAAGGTTCAGGGCGATGTGTCGCATAACTCTATGAGAACTTCCCACATCTATGCCTGAGCGAAAGGTGCTGATGCTGCACAGCGTGCAGGCCAGAAGGGTGAACCTGGAAACCTGATAGAAGAAGAAGTGGCTTCTCTCCCCACTGATCACCCAAAAGAACTATAATTTTGAAAAGTAGTGGATCTTTAATATTTTCACAAGGGATGATTTGTTTTCTCTCACTGATTTTTCAAAGAAAGTGAAGTTATTTCCAGAGATGGAAAAATACCAAAATGAGGGGTATTCTTTTAAATGCAACTGAAAATAAATTTAACTACAGTTATGAAGCTGCCCTACCAGCCCTACTAGATGTTAAAAACTGTTCACTACTCAAGTTATGTATCTAAGAGATCTGTGATATAATCATAGGAAGACAAAATCAAAGGAGCAGAATAGAGTCAAGTAATAGATCCATAATATACTTTCTATATACATTAAAAGTGGTATTTTAGTCTAGGAGGAAAGAGAAGTTTTTCAATAATTGTTCTGGAATAACTAGCAAGCCAGTAGGAAAAAAAGAGAATAAGCTGAATTGTTCTTTGCCTCCTAAAAAAAAAAAAGTTCCAAATAAATTAGATACTTAAGCATTAAAAATTAACCCATGAAAATATGAGGAAAAAATATAAGATTGTTAGACTCTGAAAAGAAAAAAAATCCCTTTCTAAGCAGGACATGAAATCCAAAAGCCATTCAAAATTCATGAAAGAGACAAACCTCTGGCAAAATTAATTAATGGGAAAAAAGAGGGAGAGTAGACACAACTAAACAATACCAAAAATGGGAAAGGAGTCAAAACTGCAGATGTCACACGCAAACATAATTTTCAAATATAGATTAAGTGAACAAATTCACCCAGATGACAAAATATCAAATCGACTAGAGAAAAATTAAAAATGTGAATTAGTCTTATAACCATTAAAAAATTGGATCCATCAAAAGTGCCCCTGCAAAGAAATGATCAGGTCCAGATGGCTGAATAGGCAGCATTCAGGATAGTCAAGAGACAGAACGAACCCTCTCCCTTCCCCGTGGTAGAAAAAATTCTTGTGTAGCAAATAGTGCCTCCTCCTACTCTCCACCTTGCTGAAGCTCAATTTAACCATGTGGCTTGCTTTCACCAATGGGCAGAAGTAATACTATATCAGTTCCAAGCCTAGTTCTTAAGAAGTAGTCAGTGTTTCTGCTCATCCCTCTAGGAGTTTCCAGCCTTTAGCATGACAAAAAACCCAAACAACAGGTAAGTACTGCCTTTTACCCTGGATCCCTGAAGTAAGGCATGTAGAGGAGACATGACTCTGACCCACAATCCTGAGGTAAGTCAAACCAATCCACAGATCCGCAACCCAAAGCAGCCACCCTAGCCAACCCACACATCCACAGCAGGAAATAAATATGGAAAGATTGTGGTTTATTATGCAGCATTACTGTAGTATTGTAGGAATGACTGGTATATGTCTAATCCCTTTTGTTTAGCTCACATAACCTAAAAAAACAATACAAGAAAGCTACAAACTAATATTTTTCCAAACATAGATGATAAAATCCTAAACAAAATACTAGTAAACTAAATGTAGAAATGTATTTTACATTCATCATAACAACATTGTAATTTTTCAAAAAAAGTGCAAGATTAATAACCATTGATGAATGCAAAAAAGTATTTGATATTAAAAATAATTTAACCAAACAAAAAAGACATTCTTCATGTAATACAGAGCATTACTGTCCCCCAAAAAAGTACCATAGGATTCATCATATTTAATTTGAAATATCCAAAATATTCTCTTTATGTTTAAGAACAAGACAAGAGTGCATGATATCATCACTTCTATTCAACATAATTCTGGAAGTCCAGGTTACTGAAGTAAAAATTTAAAAGCAAATAAAAGCAACAAAGACTGGAAAAGAAAAAAATAAGGTCATTATTATTTGCAGATTATCACTGTCTATATTGTCTACAAAATACTCCCATTCTCCAAATCTGTAGATAAAAATCAGTAAGAATTAGCAAGTTTGATTAATTTAAAAATATACAAAAGATAATTGAATTTCCATATATTAGCAAACAAGTAGATATGCCTAATTTTAAAGGCTGTTATTTAAAATTCCTAAGAATAAAGGATATATGAATTCCTTTTGTAGAAAATATTAAAGCCTTATTAAAAAAACATTAAAGAAGTCCTAAGTAAATGGAGTAATATACTATATTCTAGAATAGTAAACTCAAAATCATAAAAATGTCCATTTCCCAAATTGATCTCTGGATTTAATGAAATTCTAATGAAAATCTCAATCAGCTTGAGGAAATTTACAAGTAAATTTATACAGAAATTAAACACACCAAATACAGCCAACACTCTCAAAGAATAACAATGACATATTAGATGTGTTATGAAGTTACAGTAATTAAGGAAGTATGATAATGGCATAGGAAGAGACAAAATGATCAACTGCAGGATAGAGAGTCCAGAAATAGAGAAACGCACAAGGAATGCCTACCTAGTACTTAGCAGTTTCCCCTGCCATGTGTTATGTTCTTTAACTGTTACAGCGATGCTGTCAGGATTAACTATTCTCATTTTACTAATGAAGACACCAGGGCTCAAGAGGTTAAATGACAATTGTCCAGAATTACTGAGCCAAGAACTGTCAGTACTAGAATTCAGTCCTAGGGTTCCTGGCACCAAACATGCCAGTCTTTTTCATCATTTGCTATATTTTGAAGAACAGTTAGTAAAGAAAGCAAGACAAAGGGCCTATATGCTAAGGTTAGGAGTTCCGTAAATGCTGAACAAAAATCTTAGAAAAATAGGCAGAACACAGCATCTGCCATCAGAATCACATAGTGATCACTGGAAGAGGCATATCATGCTGGGGCCAGACCATGAATCCAATTAATTGAGAAAGCTGTATTGCAAGTCCTAGAGAAGTAAGGTCATGGCACTGAAAGTGTTAGGGTGATTCACATGGGTCAAAATTGGAAAAAACCAAACATACACACACTCGAATTAGAAAAGGGGCATTCACATCAAAAATATATATACTCAAAACTCTAAAAAACTCTGCAGATATGGCCCCAAAATCATCAAGCAGAGGCATATTTAACACTCTACATATATAAGTAGTAGAGGGGATTTAAAAACAATCGTAAAAATTCTATTTTTTTCAAGAACTATAACAAAGGATAAATTAGGAACGCCACGTCCCATAAAAGTTTGTTTTTAAAGAGCCGTAATCCTCTGGTTGGGCTCTCAAATACTTAGTTTAGTCATGTGAGATGCCTGTTAAAATGTTTTATGTTCTCGGCTCACTTAAAAACTTGATTTTTCTAGTAGTTTGTTTATGCCTAGCTTCCATGAATACAGAGAGAAGCAAGTTTAAATAAAAATGAAATACAAGAAAAATGACATTTTAAAGAATGGAAGTCAAATTAAAATCTAAATTGCAAATCTTCTAACATGTATAAAAAAGCTAAATTAAAACTCCAAGAAATGCTGAAAGGGAATATATTTTTAAGGGTCATAAACCAAATGCTAATATTAATTGCAATAAGAAGGCTTATTTAAATGAAAAGCCTCAAACTAAGGATTTCATAAGCAATATTCCTAATTTATATGTAACATGCTAACATTTGTTTCTGTCTTTTACATAGCTAACCAATTAGAACATATTTCTAAAGAACCAATTTTATTTGCTGGCAATTATTTGTTATCTTAGCTATAATTCTGCCACTTTTCAAGCAACAAATGAATGAATGTCTTCCATCTGGAGAAGAAAGCACAAAAAGTGATGGTATGATGTTTGAATACATGCAATTACTGGTATGTTACATTCTAATTAACATAACTAGTTTAGAAACAGTTCTCACAATAACTGTCAACATTTGTGTCAATTTAGTGGCAGTTAATGACATATGTAGCAAAGATCTGTTATCCTTTCCACTAAGTAAAAGTAAAGTAAAAGAAACCTTTCCAAAAAAGAAAAGGCAGCCAGCCACCCTGAGTATTCAAAACTCTTTCTAATCAATAAAGCTCTACTCTGGCAGGTTTAGAAGGCAGATCTGGTAGAATATTGCAAGGATATACAAATAGGAATATGGGTGCCAGAGTGGTACACAATATTATCAAACGGGATTTAGGGAAAAAATTAGAATATCAGTTTCCTTTACCTACATCTCCTCTTTTTTGTTGGCTTTAGTACATTTAATACCTCAAGCACTCTGAGTATACTCCATCTTTCCCATTACCTACCCCAGGACCTCTCCATTATATGGCAACTAAATGGTTAACACCCGGCAAACAGAGCTACCTCTAGGCCCCTGTTGAAAACCTACAGCAAATGTTCTCTGTCTGTAGAAATCTCTTTTAATACCACCTCTAAGTACATGTAAATCATCTTTAAATATATTCACATATTAGGGATGCATACTCAAAAATGTTTTACTGACAGGGAGAGCCAGCAAAAATGTTAGAGGTCCAAAGGGCATCTTCTAACTTTGTTACACCCGGCCAAACAACAGCAAAATTTAACAATGGCAAAAAATGATAGCAATATGAATATTTTTAGTAAAACACATGTTAGTATTCTAACGTTCCAAATATGTAGGCACTGTGTTAAGTGGTATATAAAATGCTAATTCAAAAGAAAGAAGTCATATATTTGATACAAAAAAAAAAAAAGACTCCTGAATCAGGATTCTGAGAGCGTTTTGTAAAATCCCAATTAAGAGGAATTAAAAAAGAGAGTTGGGGTATCTTTTTTCCATTTCCCTTCTTATTTATTGTTTAATGACAGCCCTAAAAGTTTACTTCATGTTGAAAATACCACATTATCCTTTCCCATAACTTTTAATTTCAAACAAGTTTCATGCCCTACAAATTCTCCAGCAGGAAATGCAGTAGACCTGCAGTTATTTGAAAATAATCATAGAGAAGCTTATGTTTACAAGGCCAACTTCATCAGTTCTTTAAACCATACACTTCAGATATTCATTTAATAAAACTAAAGTTCCCTTATTTAATAACTACATCTGCTTACCACTCTTGAACAAGGTAACAACAGTTAACATTACTGTGTTCTTCCTATGGGCTCCAAGTGCCTTACATGATTCTAGCAATAACCAAGTAAGATAGGTACCATTTAATAATCCCATTTTCAGAAGTTATGTTCCTTGGTCAAGGTCACACATCTAGTCAGTGGTAAAGTCCAGATTCTAGCCAAGGCTCTTAAAAATTACTCGAGACTCCCTATAATAATTAAATTCTAAACCAAGTATTTGTAAAAATAAATGATCACAATTTAGATAAAGAACACTGCAGCACACAACCCTTTACGCAAGGGGAGAGGAGTGACTGGAGGTTTTCTCCAGCCATAAAGTTCTCCAAATCCCAAGATTCGTTTTGAGAAGCAAGGCTCTCAAAGGTCAATTAAAATGTACAGAGGTGCTATGGGCATAACCTAACATAAACTCGTGATAATCCATCCAGTGTCATTTCTAAGATCCCACTCGATGAAATATTCAGTCTCGCATCTTCATCAGCTACAGATCATCTTCCTGAGCTTCTTAGGCAATCAGACCATTTGGAGATAAGGAAGGAAGAGGGGCACAAGGCAAGCAAAGCGGTATTCCAGGACCATGTGGTAAATGCTTTAGTTCAGATATGTCTAATTCGAAGGAGGGTTATATGACCCAGGTTGGGGTGAGGGTGGACAAAGATAAGTGGGAAGGCTTCCTTGAAGAGAACTGCATATGTTAAAGTACACAGAGGCATTGCCCAGGCAAAAAGTATGGAGTTGTATAGAAATATATTTCCTTTCCAGAACAAGGAAGGACATAATAAGAGGAATCTAATGTCCTTTGGGGGAATGGTAAGTGGTTCACTACTGCCCAAGTTATTTTACAAACTTTAGAGTCACTTAAAGATAAAAAAAACCTTCAAGTGTATCTGTCAAGAGAATGGATATTTTCCAGCAAGTGGGGAAAATACAAAAGTTCCTTAAAGTTTAATATCTTTTTGATCAGAACTATAAAAAGGGGGGACAAAATTATATCACTAGTTCATATTATTTATCAGGCTAAAACTTATTACTGCTTGTGCTTAGGAACCCCCAAAAAACCTCAGAAACAACTGACTAAATGACTTACACTTATACAAACAAGGAAAAAAATAAACATGCCTAACTAAGGGCACCTGTATAAGCAAAGCAGGGGGCATCTAAAATGAAAAAAAAAAAAAAGTTGGTTTCATACAATGAAGACATATTTCACAGGAGTTCTAGATGATAACTGTATACTCCTGTTTTCTTGGGCAACACATATTAGTCTATGACATGTTAAAGTCCAGTTATTACTTAGTGAATGAAGATTTCTACAGTACAAATAATGCAGTATCATAGATTCTTAGATTGTTAGGATATACACCATCCAGAGAACAATTAGAGTTTTAGTAGTGGATCATCTTTGATAGAAAGAAAGGTACAGAAACAAAGAAAAACAGGTAAAGGAAAGAAGGAACAGAATCTGGGGCTCTTAGGAAGCAAGTTTGCAGGGCTTGGAATGACGATCAACCTTAGTGTGAAGTCAGAATTACCAAAACTTAAGCAAGGGCTGTATGCCTTTGCATATTATTTGTAAAAATACTCTCTGCTACTTAGCACCCATTGTTTTTATTTTTCCTTTAAATGGAGGCTGTGTGCCCTGAACAATAAAAGAAAGGATTTAGTATATCAAAAATAGCGAAGTTAGACCTGCTACACCGTTTCATTCTTCCACTAACAACAAACAGTGTCAGATCATGAAGAAAATCTCACAATCCAGTTAGCCTTTATTAACATCTTATCACTAACTCTAACAAAAAAAGAAAACTTTATTTCCTTTTGGCTTAAATACCTGAAGATACCAGGCATTCCATGGGCGATGTCCTAAGAAAAGAGAATCAGTGGACTGAGCACTTAAAGGTTCCCATCCACCTACTTACACATTCTTCTTTCAAATAGAGAGAACGACGGTAGCCTTCCAGGGTCCAAGATTAAGTCAAAAGCCATCTATCACTGATATCCATGAGCTTTTGCCTCCCTGACTATCCCAGAAACATCATGTTAAGAAAAAACATCACTATCCACCTTTATCTACCATCCCACCCCATTCCACTAAGGTACATAGTACTACTATTTGTTGAAGCTTGCCTAACCAAAACTTTTCAGAAACCTGCAGCCCATGTTATTCTTCTACGTCTATAAATTCTCACAGCTGTAAACTAACCACCATATTATTATCTTCTATTTTGTTCTCTGATTTCTCAGAAGCCTTATTTCAACTAGCTTAGAAGCGCCTTAAAAAGCAAGAAACATGTCACATCTTTTCCATGTAGGTTTTAATATTAGTTGTAAAATAGGGACTTCATTAATATAGTCAATTAACTGATAAATGAGCAAAATGAGCAATGCACTGATTCAGAATCTAACACTAAATACTTCAGGTAACAACGAATGAGGAAAAGTTACTACAATTACCAGCATTACTCATTCCACTAACCACCAAAGTAAGTCTAGAAAAATAAGGTATTGAAGTATGTTGGCTTTTCCAGACCCATAATAACCAGGAAATCTAAGAAGCCTATGAATTAAAGTGATAATTTTCATTTTCCCCAAGAAAGGAAAGGTTACATCCTAATACCTTCCCTCTCACAAACCATTGTCTAATTACCATGGGTATCTTGGTTTCTCTTGAACTGCAGAATCTTTTTGACAGTAAGGTAGCAAATAGGCAAGGGCTGAGATTTTACCATGGAGGCAAAAGGACACCAGAAAGGACAAGCTGTGTCAAACCAGGAGTCCACCAGAGCGGCACCTGTTCATCAGGACACCAAGGAACACTTCCACGATGGCAGCCATGACTGCTTCACCACCTGTATCTCATCTCCCCAGATCCACAACTCAATCAAATCATTGATATCCCAACCATTCAACTAGTCTGGGCTCCAGAAAGTATAACAACAGGACCCCCAGAAAATTATTGAAATTTTGAATCAAGATCTCCTCAACGTGTGTAGTAAACAACCATTATCTAAGTACCAAATGTGTACCAGGCACTGCCCTTAATGCTAAAGACTCAGAAGAATAAGACAGCTGAGGTGCCAGCACTTACCACTTCACAAATTATCTCATAATGCCTCATGAACAGGTTAGCCGGCTCCCAAATAGGCCCACCAGTTGTGTAAATGGTCATAAATGAAACCTACGCTTTAACACACACACCACACACACACACACACACACACACACAGTATTGCAGTTATAAATTCATTTTCCTCTCCTCTATAATGGTAAACAATTAAAAGACGGCATGTATCTCTTCTCTTTACATTTCATAGAATATTTATGGCACCATTCACTACACTCACTCTCAAATGTCTTTAATAAGCATGAAGTGCACACTCAACCAACCATCTAGGCACCTCATTACCATACATACGGTGATAAATGTTTTAATCTTTGTAAAATGTAAGAAAGAGAAAACTAGGACGGGAAGTTTTAAGTGACTACTTCTCAATGGAATTTCATTAAAAAATAATTTCTCCCTCTAAATAAGTAGTTCATTCATTTGTAAACTGAATCACAATGTACTTCATATGTTCTCTTGCTAATTAGTCTCATGGCACCTCAGCATGTTTAGAGTAAGGAAGCACAGTTAGAGTATCTCTTCACAGAGGCAGTAGTTAGGTTATAGGGAGGATTTCATAGTTTGTTTTTAAGCTGATCTTTGATTTACAGACTCATGTTAAACCAGCTACTCTGTAGATGAGCCCAGGTGAGCCTATAATGAGATTTATCTTCATGGATTAGGCCTGACCTATAATAATCTGCTCAGGGCTCCCTATCGCTATTTCAGCACTAAGTTATGAAAATTCATCCCTTCACTCTAAACAGAACCTAGCTCAGAGGGTAATAACTAGGAGATGTATTACTCCTGGAATACAAGCGCCCCTGAGACTCTGATTATAATGTCCACAGCTGAAGGCACTATTTCACAATTGAGATTAGTTCTTTCCACATGAAAAAAATTCTGAGCTGTAGAGTAATGCCTTCAGCTACATACATTGTAATCACACTCAGCAGTTCTTGTATCCTGAGAGCTGGAGAGGTTACCGCAGTTGGTATGGTAAGCTGATTTAGGGAACAGAAGGAAGAAGTTATAGGAGGAAGCTTGGACACTCCTAATTTCATATTTGCTTTATCTGGGGGCTTTGGGGTAAGAGTTCAATGTATCCAATTACTATATCAACTTCACTGAAAATAAAAAATAAATTTTAAAAAGAGTAATTATTTTTTACCTAACAAACTAGCAAAGTAGGTTTTTTTTTTTTTTTTTAGAAGACAATATTGACTGCTGGCCAGAATGTTGTGAGATACACTTTCTCCATATGTGGAAGTATAAATTTATTCAGCATTTCTAGAAACACTCTAGTAAAAATATGGACAACCTCCACAATCCTCATATCCTTTGCCGCAGTAATCCCACTCCAAAAATCTACCCTGAAAAAATAATTAGGTGAACAAGGACTTATTAAATGCCTTTTTATAACCATTATTTGCAAGAGGAAAACTTAGAAATAATCTAAAGGGGGAAATAGTTTAATATATTGTAAGAAATCCATACATTGGAATATTATACAGCCTTTCAATTGAATAATAATGGCTAAGGAAAAATGCTAATTCATAGTTGTATTCTGCAACTTCTGTTAAGCAATTTATCCAAGGGCATTCAAATTGCTCCTACATCAATATTTAACAGGTATGCTCTGAGTTAACTAATTGAACTTCGGCTCAGGTTTTTGTTTTTGAGCTATAAGGCTAATGAAGTATTGATATAATATTAAGTGACTGCAAATAAAGTCTGTACCCTAAATAAATGCTGACATTATGTCAGTACATTCTGAATGAATTAAAAAGGAAAAAATGCACTTTTGCATACATTTAGTGAATTTTCCCTGACTCTTCATAATGTAATTTTTGCAAATGGGAAAGATGAATATTCATTAGTCTCTTTGAATATATTACAGTTTAAATACTTTGGTTTTAATATTTATAGTACATCATGAAACATAATTTTTTCATTAAAAGAAATGGATACAATGTCAAAAGAGGGCCACTGAAGAAACATAAAATTATACCACTTAACCTAATATTAAAAGTTGAAAAACTTTTAAAAACTTTTATAAAAGATTTCCCCCCTTCAAAAGTTAACTATTCTAGAACAATATCATCCAGATTACTGAGTTAGTGAATTTTGAGTGAAAATGAGAAACAAAGTTTGTCCACCATCATTCAAGCAGGTAAGGTCAAAAAGGCTAAACTACTCCCTCAAATCAAAAGATCTGAGAGGAAAATGCTTATTTCCCTCCCTTCTAATAATATCTCAGCTAAGCCTAGTTGACGACCTCCAAGAAATATTTTTCCTACCAACCCCAGGAACACTGACACCAGCATTTCATGGGTGATGGGCACTATGCTAGTACTGGACACAAGTTCACTCAATTCTCACAATAACCTTGTGAGGTTACTATAACCAATAGTCCCCCTTCACAGATGAAGAAACTGAGGCTTACACAGCTAACTAGTAGAAAGTAGTGGATCTCTTAACCACACTGCTTCCCCCCTCATTCTTATTCTCCAACTGAATAACTATAGTTAAATTCCTGAATACAGTTTGCACAGTTAACTGCTCCTGGCTTAAAGAATACCTTCTTCAATGTGCTAAATAATACAAACTTAAAAAGTTAATCACAGATTAAAACAACAACAAAAATAAATAAATAAATAAATAGGAGTTCGTTCTAGGGCACTAAAAATGTACAGAAATAAAATATATCTACTATATGCATTAAAAGTCTTCATTGAGTACCTACTATGTGCCAGGCACTATTGTAGGCCCTGAGGAAATAACTGGTAAAACAGAAAAGAAACACCTCCACCCTGGTGAATTTTCCATTAGAGTAATAAAAGATATATATATAAGCAAAGCATGTACATTGGAAGGAGATAACGTTATAGAGAAAAAGTGAATGAATTAAGTGGGGGTATGGCATGAAGGGTAGGGAACAGTTTCAAACAAGATGGTTGAGGAAGACCTCAACAAGAAAGAATGCGGCAGGGATGTTCAACAACAAAACAGGTAAGTCTCATGATTCAAATCAACAGAAAATTGGAGAAAAATACTGGAAAAATTTTCCTTGTGCTTCTATCCTCCCTTACTCCAAAGTACATAAGTGAATGTTTCTTATAATGGCCACATATATATATATATATACCATTTCTAAACTTTAACCATCGAGGCCTACAACCCTATTTTCCTACAGAAAAATAAGTCACCACTGGTCTTGCTTTTGCCTCCAGAAATTTCCATCTTTCTTGCCAGAAAGCAGCATCTGTATAAATCCCCCTGCTTTTGATGACTTTGACTTCTTTGATGAACTACCCATGTGTGTGAGGAGGGACAGAAAGATGGAGGAAGCAAATGGGGAAATGAGTTTTCCCCTCTTTAGATTAATGTATATGAAGTATACATCTGACACTTCATCAGCACTCCCGGCTGGTGTCCCAGCAGGCAGACACTGGCTGAGCATGTATTCCGCCAGCTACCAGGCTACTTAGGATGAATTGGCAACATGCCATTTATCTGAAATGCCCAATGTGTCTGAGAAAGGGAGCACAGCTACATTTAGCATTGCCAAAGAAAACTAGATACTTCGGGCTAGGAATTAATCTCCTCCTGGAGAAGGTAGTTAGCATTACCTTCGAGCTTGCCTATGCCATTTAAATCACTACAGGTTATGCATTTACAAAAATTCATACCGACCAAACCATGGAGCTTTCATTTATATCCTACTAACATATGAGTACCTCTCAGGTTGAAGATGTATACTTGTCTAAAATATATGTTGTATTGAACATGAAATTCTGTTATATCAACTTGTAATACAATCATTTGGACATAAACTGCTTTGATCCCTAATTTTCCAATTTTTCCACACTTTTCACTTCAACTTATTTCTTCAATGAATCAACAAACTATTTAAAGCAATGTGACTATATGACTGCATACAGGCATATTAATAAAATTTCCTTGAATGTGGACACTGTAATCTCTTCATAATTTTGTCATCACATTTTTTGAGTGGCTGATGTGGAACTAAACGGGATTTGGCCCATTACATGGACTTTTAAGGCTAATCACGATTGTAAGATGCACATTGAACAGCAAAACCAAAGAGGTTTGAGATGGATGATCTTATTAAGCCACACATTTCAGCATACAAAATCATACCATCACTCTTGCCTTGCAACTAAAGGAATCTGTCACTTTCCAGGAATAATTATTCTGTCCATCAATATTATTTATTGAATGCCTCCTGCATGAGAGGTGTAGTGCTAGGAACAATGAAGTAAAAAGTCAGATGAGACAGGAATTCTGCCCTGAAGGAGCTTGCAGTCTAGCAGGGGAATATTAGACATAAACACAGAGAACTGAAACAAAGGCGTGCCGTGATACATGCTAAGGAGAGTCACAAGAAAGTGTGACCTACAGCTCTAAGACAGGGAGAACAAGGGTGAGGATAGTGGCCAGGAGAGAGGGCCAGAGTGAAGCATGTTCTATTGTACAATGCACCTCCAGAAACATCAAGATAAAGAAAAGGAAAGAGGAGGAAGAAGAGAAAAGAAAAGAAAGTTTTAATAGGTATGTTTCTACCTCTTCTGCATCATTCATTCTCTATCCCATCTGTTAGTTGTAATCAGCAGAGATAAATTAGATGTAATTCAATCCAAGAAACAAAAAACACTAACTTTAACAATTCTTCGAAGAGTACAAAAAGCAAGAAAAGTCATTAACATGTACTGACACATTGACACAAAGAATGTGGTATAGAAACCTGGGCCAACTGCAGCAGAATAATGAGGAAATCAAGAAGGTTCTCTGCCTGGCAGCCCTCTTCCAGCTGCTCTGAATACAACAAAAAGCATAAGGCAGAAGACTCCAATAGCCCACAAATATTTTCCCTTAGACTACAAACAGGAAGGAATGAAATCTCTAAAGGAAATATATGATGATGGTCACATTTTAAACCTTCGCTGTCTAGTAGTGAATGGTGAATCACAGTTTGGCTTCTGTACCCTGGCTTACGCATGATAATAACAGAAGTATTAATACCCACCAACATTTGAGACTTTTTATGTGCCAGGTACTATTTTAAGTTAGCTTTCTATGGTATTTTAGCATTTTCTCTAGTTTTGCTCTTAAGCAAACACTATAAAAATGTGTGGGGTAGATAAGCTTATAATTTAAGTGACTCTTTGCTAGGAATCCCATTGGACTGATCTGGGGGATTATTCTTGCATTTTCTGTTAACAGTCCTCCTTATTTTTCTATCTTATTCCCAAATACCTTAGGTCATCTGACATATGTTTTATCAATAATGAATAAATCAATTTCTGTGTTGAGAATGTGATTATCATTATTAGATAATAAGATCTATTACTTTATGACAGTGTTGCTTTAATTGGAATGATTTTCTTGGCAGTAAACATACAAGATTGCTATTTAAGTGTTAAGAATAATATAGCAGTAGCTCCAAAAGCACTTGTTTTTTTTTTTAAATAACTAATTGTGAGGAATTTTCCTCTTTTCTTAAAAAGTTAATACATACAGTAACATAAGCTTTTAATACAATTCCCCAAGAAGAAAAAGTAACTTTGAACTCGAAGATGAGATGGAGGAAAATGATAACTACTGTCACTTTAACTGTATCTTTAAAAATAAGTCCCAAAATTTTAATGAGAGGAAAAAGATGAATTTTGGCTTAAAGATCATAGTCAATTTTGAAGGCATAAAATATCATGAAAGAAACTTTTTAGGGCTAATTATTCAGTACATTCAGAATCTTTATTATTCAGAAAGTAGAATCAGGGAATTCTAAAACTGAATTCCAGAGCCTGCTTATGGCTTTTATCATGCAGCTGCAGATGAGGTGATACAATCTGAGAAACTAAGTGACTAATGACAAAAGCAGGAGGACAGGCTAGACCTAAATCGCATCCCTCTGCATTACTGAATAATTCCCAAATATCCAACACAATGTATTACCAATGCATAAAATTATATAAGGCATCATAATGTACTGACTAATACATTATTTGTATCATCATTAGTCAAATGTTTATAAAGCTATTCCAATACCACCAATGCAAAAAATACCTTGTACAGACTTTTAGGCTGTACCAAAGGTGAAAATAGAGAAGTAATGGGCCCACTTGAAAAAAAATTCTAGTAAGCATCATGGTTAAAAATAAAGGTTAAAAAAAAAGAAAGAAATGTAGGAGTCCATGCTGCTAACAGACACACAAATATGTACACTGTGTGCCAACTGGTAAATGTGAAGACAGTGCTGGAGCTGGAATAATGACCATTTGAAATGATCATTTCTATAATAAGAAGGGTCCAGGCAGAAATCACATCATTATGGAAATCTAGGGGAAATTTTTAATGAGGAGAAGCATGTTTGCACTGCCTGAAATTATCTCCCCATAGAATACTATTGATTACAAGAGAAGAAGTCTAACTATAGTGGAGAAACTGGTCGACACCTTGACTAGGTGAAAAAAATTAACATCACAATGAGGGTCAGATGGATATCAGGAGCCTGCAAATGGCATCCTCTAAGAGGACACCATATCACCAATACCACATTCTGGCCTGGAATGCAAAAACTCAGATCTCACCATGATGAAATAGCAGACATATAAGACACAGGTAATACGAAAACTATTTCATTAAAGAACATGGGTGGGGGCTATATAGTATTCAAAAATATCAGTGTTAAAAAGGCAAAGGAAGACTATGGAAAGGTTCCAGATTAAAGGAGACTAAATAGATATAACAAATTCAATTGATGACTCTATATTGGATCCTGTATTGGAGGAGAGAAAGTGCTTTAGAGGACATCACTGAGCCAATTGATAAAATTGAAATACAGATGGCAGAGTTGATAAAAGACTTGTATCAGCCATGAATTTACTGAAGTTGGTAACTGTGATAACAAAAGGCTATGATAAATACAAATTATTCTCAAATTGTTCAAAAATATATGTGCATATGTACATATATATGTATATACATGTGTATATACAGAGAGAGAAAGTAAATGACAAAGCGAGTTGGGCAAGAGGTTGATAGTTGAATATAGGTAAGGGACAAACTGTCATTCTATGTATTTTTCTTATTACTGCA
The DNA here is from genome assembly GCA_003508835.1 of Eonycteris spelaea. Taxonomy (NCBI): domain Eukaryota; kingdom Metazoa; phylum Chordata; class Mammalia; order Chiroptera; family Pteropodidae; genus Eonycteris; species Eonycteris spelaea. The sequence goes on along the minus strand of PUFA01000011.1, from coordinate 13,308,357 downwards.
ACTTTTCTGTTAGTTTTAAGTTATTTTTAAATAAGAAATTTAAAGAAAAAGAGCTTAGAAACATTTTTTTTTAAGGGAAGAGTGGAAACAGCCAAGTTGACAGAAATACTCCAAATTCAGTTGAAGAGGACTTGGAAAAATCAGCACACTGAAAGGAAGGAATTTCACATTGCCAAATCTGTGCTTAATGTTAAATGTGGGCAAATTCAAATCTAGTTAAACTCAATGAACTTAAAATAGTCTCTAGGGAGATGGCAAGACAGCTCATACCCAACCCACAGGAGACAGCCCCGGACACTCACCAGGCTGGCAGTGAGCGAGGGCGCCGACTGGCCCAGGGCCTGGTTGCGCATTCGCACAAGGTTGGACGTCTCCGCCGAGGCCGACCAGGCCTGCCCCGCCACCGGAGTTGGAAGGAGGTACCTCCCTGTTGGGGTTAAAAAGAAGAGAGTGTAAGGGCAGGTGGAATAGAAGCACTTCCAGGGAAATGGCAGATCCGTCCTTGTCCATCCTTCTTCTGTACTACTTCTGCCCTACTCTGTAATTATAGTTATTAACAGCAACGGGACAAATCGTTTTAACACAATCAAGAGATAGGATTGCAAGTTGTGACCCTGATTTCCTACATAAACTCAAGAAAACCTCTTCATCTCCAGCATCTGTAGTTTTTAGCCAGGGCAGGATGAAATGTCTCATTATTTTGGCCTATATCCACAGAAATGTGCTGAGGATGTATATTAATGCACAATACATTCTTGGCATCATAAAAATCAACATGTGTATTTACGAATGTACTTTTAAAATGTCCAATACGGAAAGTGATCTAGGATTCAACTAGAAAAGAGTCTACAAAGTAGACATGACCAAAAAAGGAAGAGCTGAAATTCTTTCAAGGTGAGATGGGGCTGGTGCCTCTCTTCTTCTCAGCTTCCCTCTCTAAAGCACTGGTTGGTCATCCAACCGCATCCACAGAACACATAATTGTATCCATTTGCATAAATCAAGACATCAATGTCAGTCTAGGTTCACTGAGCAATTTACATCAACCTTGAACTCTAATATATGTGTATGACTTTGAAAGTCAAAGAACTGAACCGATTCATACTGTATTACTCCTCAGTACATAGGCTAGACTAGTTATCAAAGCACAGAAAATAAGGCTTTTTGACTTCAGGAAGTTAGGGTGGATATGTGTATTTATATAGTAATGAAGCTCAGTTAAAGCAGAGACCATGTTTGACTTTTGCCTGCTTTGCCCCAATACTAGCACGATGACTGGCCGTACTAGGTGCTCATTAACTATTCGTTGAATGATGAAAGAACAATCAGGTACTTCTTTCCCAGAAAACACAAAGGGACAACAAAAGACGGCAGGCAACCCACAGAATCTCTTCCAAAGTCTGCATGTATGGGGACTCCAGTTTCATAGCTCTCAGAATCACGAGGGATTGCAGCCACAGGTGTGGCCGGTGGCCTTGGAGCAGAGGTGACATCTATTCCTTGGATTTTCCCCAATATATCTGCTCTTTGTCAAAGAGTCCCACTCTCTTACCTCAGGCACACACTTCAGAAGCATATTCTAATAGTCAATATTTTAACTAGTTGACTTCTAGTGTGCATGCTAACAATGAGCACTATCAAAGTATAGGAGCTAGGGGTAGCTTCCATTAATTATCCACGTTAAGAGGTCTAATGCTTTCATCTGAGTGCTTTCGGAAATATGTTTTTTTAATTGAAAAGGGAAAAAAATGGCTTCTTATTTTGCCAAAATTGCTCTTTCATCTTATATACTCAAAGCTCAGACTCTAAAGACAAATAGATCTGCTTTTGAGATCTTAACCTGTAGCTGAGTGACATTGGGGAGGAACTTAGTCAACCTCTCTTGACCTTGATTTTTTCATTTCTAAAATTAAGATGACAGGATCAACTATGTAATGTTGAGGGGATTAGAGGATTTAATAAGTAAAGCACTCAGTCAGTGTTAATTATTTAGCCAGAACAGTAGTAAAAATGAAAATTATCTTTTTCGCTTGGATTTGGTTTCTTTTCACTCACAAGTAGGAAACGTATAATCACACCAGGGAAAACCATCATCAACATTTTAGTGATTTTCTTCCAGATTTTTTCACTATAACCTGTATTTTCTTGCAAAAATGGAATCATAGTGATTTTGGGCATGTGCTCCCTCAACCCTACATGATAAATTATGATCTTTTCAAAGCAAATAAATATAGCAAATACTGATTAATTAAAATATAAACCCTATCACTGAAAATTCAAATCTATTTATACTCTGTGGTTCTGATCACTATCTCAAAAATATGCCAATATATGCTTGTGAATGATATGTTAAATTTAAAGTCTAGAATTTTTATTTTCTTTCCTTGCCTTATTTTGAAACATGAACTAAACCTGCACTAAGAGGTGCTTTGGGAAATCTGTCACCTTTTGGCCTAAAAGTATGACATTAATAAAGAAGAACAGAAAAATTATAGACCGTATTTAGGAATGCTAACATCGGTGTTATATGAGTAAATGATTCCTCTCACTCTTTGAAGGACACCACTTGCTAAAAATAAATCAACTTCCAGTCATCAAAAATCATAGATTTTTTTTCTGGTCCTTCCTGTGTCTTTTACTGTATTTTATTTTTGTATTTTCTTTGTTCGTGTTTCAGAGAGAGGCCTAATAAGAGGCATAGTAGCTACACGATGTCAAAATTTATATGATGGAGAGAATGTGCTCCAGCCTCACCATTGTTCTGTCCCAGATGCTTCACATTAAAGTAATAAGGACAGATATGGAAAATGCTTGAAGAAGTCAATGTAATCACAGAAAAATTTAAAGGGCAAACATTTTAAATCACCGAAGAAGTCTATAAATCAGTCTTTTTTCTCTTTTAGTGGAAAATAATTATCAGACTATCTCCCTATAATCCCCGAGATTAAGAAATAAGGTATCCATTTCTGTATCCCCAGTACATAGCACAGTGCTTAATATTTAGTAATTGCTCAATAAACATCTTAACAACCGTATGGGATACCTAAGTAATAACATCTCCAATTTAAAGCCCAGAGAGGTTGCATAATTAGACAAGAGCACATAGCTGATAATTGGGCAAAATCAGGACTCTTACTCTGAAGCCCAAATCCTTTCACAAGAATATATATTCATCACAAATGCTTGTAAAAAAAAAAAAGTTATAAGACAATGATTCTACCTTTATAAGAAAATAAAACATATGTACAGAGACAGAGAGATCGCAAGAGTGAGACACTCTGAAAAGATGGAAAATGGTAGCAGATAAGATTAAATGAGATAATACACATAAGGCACTCAACCTAGGACACAGAAAACTGTCAATATACTATCACTACTCTATTATAAGAACTTTACATCTCCATCAATGCATCCCCCACCACCACAGCAACAAAAATAAAACATGATAATGGGTTCTTAGGCTAGAACACAAAAGAAATAAAGAAAAATATTGAATAACATTACAATAAATATTAGCATTTCTTTGTGAAAAGAATAAATAGCAAATTCAGAACTGTAGTTATCTCTGGCAGGTAAAACAGGGAATGGGTCCAAGGGAGAAGTATGCTATAATATTTTATTGTTTTAAAAATTATCTGCAGGGAATAATGGAGCCTATTAATTGAATTTAAAAGGTTAAAAAATTAAGTTTTCATTTTGGGTTTTAATAAATTTAATATTGTTTTTCTAATGTATATGAAGGATATGGCAAATATTAGGTTTTGATAAAGCTGGTTGGCAGGTATGTGCAGGTATTCTCTATTAATTTTTGTATATATATTATAATAATATCGCTTTTAATGATTCCTATCAAAAAAAAGTGCTCCCTACTCTAACACAGCAAACCAGCTGGAAGTACATTGCTTCCACCCCTCAAAATGTTAGTTCCTAAGGCCATATCAGAGAAGGGCCTGGGTGATGGTAGGGCTCACCAAAGGTTCTGGGTGGGGAAGCAAGAAGCCCAGGGAGAGGTTCCATGGAGAGTGGGAATAGAGTGAGAACACCCTCATCATAATCCCAACATGAAAGTCATGGCAGCCCTGACTTGGAAAGCCTCCCTTTCTGCCAGTGAGAAGGCAGAACAGAAGCAGGGAGAGCCCGGATAAATCCTCAGTGCAGGAAATTCATGATGTAGGATCCTGGCTCAATGAACCTGGGCATGCTTCATGTGGGAAATTGGACTGTGGACAGATCCAGAACAAGTGCTAGGGAAGAGAGAACGCAAGGAACCAGAGCCACTTCCTCTCTCTCCACACACTCCGAACCACACTAAAATACTTCAGTTTTGTTAGATCTCACAGAACCGTTTAAAGCAAGCGGAGACCACTATTAACAGGACACGCATGCCATCATCTCCTCTGAAATCACTCAGTCTAACACTTCCACATACATTTTATTTGTTGCTATCTCTTGCATGAGTCTAATCTTGGTAACAAGACCATAGGAGTACCTTGTCAAAGATAAACAAAGCCGGACGCTACTTCAAGTGTATGGATAGATTTTACTCAGTAATAACTACTGCAGTAGAGGGGAAAAATCCAGCGTGAACTGAATTCACCTTCAATTTGTATAAAAGTAAGCAAGTGTTTTAAGGGAAGGAAGGAGTAGGGCAGGACACAAGCTGAAAGCTTAGGAAAGGCAGAGAAGTGAAAAATTACAAAGGATTAGTCTGTCTGCTGGCTGACAATTATCAAAGATAGGACTCTACCCTCCAACACAGACTGGGAGACAGAGACCCTACCTGTTGGCCAGAACAAATGATAAATTGTTTTGGCAGCCTTGAGTTTTCTCAGGCAGGCACTTTATAGGAGATAGGGTCATCCTGAGGATGTTGCCTTGAGCTGTTAGAAATGATGTGACTGTTCAAGTCTTTAATAGCCAAGGTTGAGGACTAGAGGAGAAAGAGGGCTCAGAGGAGCCTGGCTAGCATTTGGTCAAGGAGACTTCATCGGCCTTCAATTCTTTTGTGACTTCAACAGGCCCAAAACCAAAAGAAGATGTTTTGATGTTCAATAATAGATCCGTTTTTGAACTAAGTTTGAACTAAGGTTTTGAACTTAGCCCACCCAACTATACATAAAGGTCCTCAACAATAATGATAAAAATCAATTGATCTAGTTATTGTTGACTTTAGAGTCAGACTGCTGAGTACCAGTTCTGCCTCCAAAAATGGATTTCATCACTTATTCATGAACTCCTCCAAGCCTCAGGGTCCTCAGCTATAAAACAGAGGTAAACTTAGGGGGGTTTGAAAATCAAAAATGAAAATACATTACACAAGAAACATTCAATAAATGTAAATCATAAAAGAAAAAGAAAAATATAAAGAGCTATCAACACACAATGAATTATAAGGTGAGCAAGAAATAAAATTTTGTTAAACCACGGAAAAAGTAATTCAATGAGGACTTATGTATACACAAATGAAATGTTTACAATACTGTCATGGGTGAGATTCTAGATGTCATTATTCTTGCACGAGTCTTGTCCTGAGGAATCACATAAATGTTACAAACTGGAGGGTCTGTTAGCACAACATGTGGAATGCTTTATTTCTGCCTAGACCATTAGTATTAATAGGGAAAAGAGGACACCAGATGGATTTAAGACAGTCATTAGAAGGCACTACCATTGTGCCATAGTAGTGATTATATCAAACTTTATATAAATTCGCTTCCTGATGACTACTGAGAGCCTCTAAAAAAGTGTGTTGCTGTTGTATTCATGCGTCATTTGCTGCCTACAATTTAAGAAAATTAGCATCTGTCAACTGCATTATTCAGCCACACAGGGTGGAAATTAATGGATAATACCATTCCCGATTTGTTGTACGAGAGGTGAGCTTGCCTAGCAATCTGGCTGCTATGTTTTAATACTGAATCAAACTTGTTCTTACAACTGGAACTTTGATTGGTTCTGTGCTCTTCAGAAACACATTTCTAAAACTCTAGTATATTTATTAAAACTTTTCTTAAACGTTTGCTATTTACATAACTAGAAATTTAGAGGCAACAAATAGAGGTCCACATGAAATCTGGAATTGGTTGGCCAGAGTGATACCTGAACTTGTCAGGCTTCAACCACAGAGATGTGGGTCATTCAAATAGGCTTGTTTACTTGTTGTTACTGTTTGTTTGTTTTTCTCATGTTCTTTTTAAAAACATTTTATTTTATTATTAGTTTCAAGTATATAATACATTGGTTAGATACTTACATAGTTTATGAAATGATCGCCCCAATTACTCTAGCACCCCTCTGGCTCTCCACCTAGCCATTACATTACTGCTGACTGCATTCCCTATGCCACGCTCCCCAACCCCATGACTGTCTATCAGCTACTGATTTGCACTTATTTAACCCTTCACCCCTTTTCTGTTGCAGGGCCTCTACTTAACAGAGTGAGGGGGAAGATCTGGAGCCTTTTAAGGTTATATATAAAAAGAAGCAGATTACCAAGCAGAGACCCAGATGTTGCCTTGGTTCTATCTAGGCTACGCATCGTCTCTATTCGGCAATGTGCTTTCTTTGTTTCCATTCTGAGTTCTGAGAACAAGAAGTAAGACCTCCAGAAGTGCATGCTTTCAAACATGAGATATGGCCAGACTTTCAGAGCACCCCAAAGCTTGAAGTATCCCTCCGAAGTAGGAAAATATCAGATCAGCAATAACTTTAGCAGAACGACTATATAAAGAATTAAATATAGCCTCTGGAGATATACTTTATCATCAAGGAATAATGGTACCTGACTAGATTTAAAAGCTTCCAGTAAAAAAAGCTCCACATCACCTGAAGTGCAACATAGATTTAGTAGTCAGTCCAGGCTTATATCTTGGGTTATTTCTCTTGGAGTGCAAACTAGACATCAAAGAGAAAATAAAGCCTAGTAACTACATCACAAAGCAATCTTTAGATATGGCTTCTAATGCTCAATTATATATAAGAATTTGGGGAAAAGGTGCCTACCAGGAACAAGGGGAAGCTGAGATGGGCAATGTATTACTTTCAAGGGTTTGGCGAGATGGGGGAGCCATGTAATGGAGAGGAAGGGAATGGGGATGCCATTACATAGGTGAAGGGGATGGGGACGAAAAGAATAATGGGAAGTAGCACTGTGCTAGTGCCATCAGCAGGAATATGGGGCCACGTATTAACATCGCTCATCCTATATCTTCACCTTCAACTACCAGGCTGCTGCTAACCTGAGCAGCTACTGAAACTCTCCCAGTAGTCCCCAGAAAGTTCACATCTACCACTAAAATGGAAGGAGGAACATTCTACCATTTTAATCTTCAATGCTTACTAAAACCCCCCTTGCTTAATTCCACTTGTGGTTATATATACAAAAGTTGAAAGCAGTGATTCAAACAGATATTTGTACACGCATGTTCATAGCAGCATTATTCACGATAGCCAAAAGGTGGGAACAACCCAAATGTTGAATGAATGGAAAAACAAAATGCGGTACATATATATGAAGGAATATAATTCAGCCCTGAAAAGGAAGTTCTGACATGTGCTACACATGGATGGAACTTTAAAGACATGCTAAATGAAATAAGTCAGATACAAAAGGACAAATATTGCATGATTCCAAATATTGCATGAGGTTCCTGGAATAGTCAAATTCATTGAGACAGAAAGTATAAGTATTTACTAGTGGCTGGGGAGAAAGGAGAAAGAGGAATTATTATTTGATGGCTATTGAGTTTCAATTGTTGCATAACAATGTAAATGTACTTAAGGTCACTGAATTATACATTTAAAATGGTTAAAATGGTAAATTTTCTTCTGTATATATACTATTTTTTATTTAATTTTTCTTTTGTATATATTTCTTTTGTATATTTACCAAGCACATATGCACGTGTGTGCGTTCGCGCACACACACACACATACACACACACACACACAACCATCCTCCCTTGCTTAGCCAAAACACTGCACTTTCCAGAGGAAAAATAAGGTGTTCCATTTGCTGTCCAAAAGGAGTCACCCACATTAAACTATATCAGTACCTACTTTTACAAATCGTACTTAATAATTTAAGCCCTTCAAAGCATTTACAAGTCAGAGAAACTGAGTGTTTTTTAAGATCCCCCCATGGAGAAAGGTGAAAACTAATGATTTCACTGGCTGAATCTAGGCAGACAGAATCCATGAGTCAGCAGCCATCACCCTCAAGTGTACTCCATCATCATCAAGATATTCCTCTCCTATGGCCCATTGCTCACTCCTAAACACTGGCCCCCTCATCATAGAGACTGTCGTACTTATGGGCAATTATAGCCTCCCTTTATTCATCTTCAGCTATTCTACTACCACATAGAGACATGATTTCTTTCATCTTCCCTCTCACATGGGTGACTGGCTTCCAATTTCTTGTCCCCACTGCAAAAGAATAACTATGCCTAGACAGCACTGACAATGCTGCTAAATCATTCTTCTTAATGGAATAAATATAATTTGAGAAACCGACAGACCTGTGACCAGAGAATGCTGAAGTTCACTGACTCCTATAGTGAGCTGCTATTCTAGCCTTCAAAAAAAAAAAAAAAAAAAAAAGATGGTGTGTGTTTACTCACATAAGAAAAATCCAAAATATTGCTTTGACCCTAAGACCTTGAAGATATCACTGCCTACTTGTCAGAAATGTCCAGTTCCCAAGGAAACCAAAAGCTGAAGGGAGAGAGCATGTTCGTCTTTTGGGAGGTTTGTAGTCAGTGCACGGCGATGCCAATGAGGCATCAAGGTCTGCATCAAATTAACCACCCAATGCAGTAGTCTCTGAACTCCTGTTTTGCTACAAGACTCAAATCCACTAGAGATGCCCAATTTCACTTGCCATTAGCATCCTATTTGTAACACAGAATGGCAAGGCAACATTACCGGCCACAAGGGCCTGGTGACAAAGTTAGGGGGGTGCTTTAAAAGGAGGCTTGTTGCAAGCAGAGCAGGTGCAAGAAGATAAGAGTTTAGGAAAAGCCCAGACTGAGCGGGAACATGATAAATGTCTCAAGGAGTCACTCAGGCCCAATGCCACACCATGAGAGAGCTAGGGACTGTGGAAAAATCATGTAGGCACACGCCTACGTTACAGAATCAAAGCCTATGGACAAACCATGTGACTATGGAGTACTATCTCAAGCTGCCGCCACTGTTCACTGTAACTGCAGTATTAAATCAAAAGTAACTTTCGGTGTGGGTAACGTGCAAACACGATTCAAAGGAGCAATGGTCTTTCTTTCTACCCTCAGTCACAGATAGCCACCCTGTTACTCTTGCCATTTTATGATAAAAAGGCAAAAATGCCAACACAGGTATATTTTTAAATAGAAACAATTTGAATCCATAACAGAGAAAAATGTTTGGCCTTTCTCTGTTTTCCCTTAACTTGTTCTTAAATAAGAAGCATTCTTCTCATCCACTAAGATTACCACCCTCCGTCAAATTCTAATAAAGGAAGATGTTAGAGTCAAATGAGCTCATACATGAAATAGAGCTTAGTAGGCTTCAATGTTTATTTTATTATCAGTACTCACATGGCTGCCTTTCAGTGTACCAACACCCGGCAAATTCTCCCATTCTGTAATGAGACCCTGCTCTGGCCCGCATCTCCTGACCACCTAGATCACCAAGGTAGCCTCCCTTCAGATGGTGATTCTCTGGATTCAAAATTCTTACCAAAAAAAAAAAAAAAAAAAAATAATGGTTTGGCCCTACGCTCTAACTGTATAGACCAAAGGCTAGTGTGACAACTTAAAATTGATTTTTAAAGAAGTGTTAAATAGAGCCTACCCCAATGAGAACATGGTAACAAGAATGTGACACCAAGCAGTATCTCGCTTGGAACGTCTGGCTGAGTGAGGGCACCCGGGAGCAGGGTGGTGGTGGTATCGAAGCGATGCTGGGCACAGGTCAGAGTTAACATCTGCAATCTGGCTCCCTCCATCCGTGTATTGAAATATAATTCAGCAGAATGAATTGCTAGACATCTCTAAACCCCCTGGGAAATGACAGATATTGATGAATGCTGTTGGGAAGATATATGGAAGGAAACAGCGAATAAATAGAACCATTTTTTCTCAGTCAGTTGCAGATATGTGGAGCAGCTGTTAAACTACTTGTCGGCTCCTGGTTCTCTTCCTTTTTCTTCTTCCTCTTGCCCATCGCCCCTCTCTACCTTTCTTGTGCTCTTCAAAAATAATAATCAGATGAGTAAAAGTCATCTCCTCCTTCCCTGTCATACTCTGAATTCTCAGCCCAGTTAGTCCAATCCTTTCCAAAATTTCATTTTATCTAACATGATTGCTGTCCACTCTGGATCCTGGAAATAAGTTTAGTTTTTAAACTCATGAAATGGAACTATTGGATTCAAGTCTGATATCATTTGGCCACAGTCACAAGGTTCAGATCCAAAATTCAGAGACTGACTACTACCACGTAGTAGCTGTGTGTCCTTGGGCAGGCTACTTAACCTTCTAAGCTTTGGTTTCTCATAAACATTCTGTAAAATGGAGATGAAGGAACAACCTCATGGGGTGATTGTGAAGACTAATTTGGAATGTAAACAGAGAGCTTCTTATACCAGCTGGCAAATAGAAGGCCAGCAATAAACAGTGACTTCTTATTCTCTCTACTTTCTATTGCTCATCAACACTTCCTGGTAAGGCCATTCCTCCTTGGTGTCCTGCTCAAACTAGATAAAATTCTCTCCAGCATGTGGCACTTTAGGAATAACTGGTTCTCATACAATTCACCAAGTGGACTTGGGAGCACCTAGTGGAAAACCATCAGACAAAGGTTTACATCCCAGTTTCACCATTTATCAGCTAGGGATCCCTGGATAAATTGTATTCCCTCTCTGAGGTTCCATTCCCAAACCTCTAGGTAACACACATTGTGTGCTCAGTGTGGTGAACACACAGTTTGTGTTCAGTGGAGGTTCAGGTCCATGTCCAGGAAGCTTTACCAGTCTTTGCATCATTGGCATTAAATCCACAACCAGGGGTGCCACTGGCCTTCCCTTCCCCCATTACACCATCTGCTCCCATGGGGCTGCATGTGCACAGAGCGTCATTTATTTCTGTACACAATATGCTCCCCTACATTGTAAACTCCATGTCAACTGGGACTGTAAATAATCTGTATTTGCAGCCTCACATCACACTCCGTACACAGAACCTATGGAACTTTTACAAAATCAAAGTTATGTCTGTGCATGTTAACTTTCCATTCTATCTCTCACTTATATTTTTCCCAGGGTTCATATTTTTTTTCCATTGTTTAGTTCCACACCATCTGGAAGAATATTCAAATTTGGTTCAATTGTTTGTCTTATAACAATAACAGTAATGGATAAGACTCAGTGGCCTTAAACTCGATACTGAGAATATCGTCACTCCAGCTTTGATTTTTCCCTTCTAAAATCCATCTCCAAAAGAAAGCAACACCTCTGCAAAATATTGTGTATTTTCAAAGTAAGCTGATCAACCTTCAATATACTAGAGGACAACTTATATTTAGTATCTATCCTTTTGCAGAAATTATGAATCCTAACCAATAACGTCCTTTTGCACATTAAGATATTGCACTGGCACACCAAATGTTACTGGCAGCCCTGAGATGCTAAACATTTTTGACAACTGTCATACATCAAAACAGTTATGACAGCAGACATGAGGAGCTGGGGATTGGGGGGGCTCTACAAGAGAAACAAAAAGAACAAAGGCAGCCACAGAGGGGGTAAATACACTTCGTAGCTAAGCAGAAATTCCTAGACAAGTCCAACCTTTCTAATAAGTTCTTTGCTTTTACAAGGAAACATCTATATACAGTATAGTTCATATAGCAGTGTATTTCCACATATATTTCTTTGGAACAGTTTCTAGTTCCATGCTGGCTTTTATTCTAAACAGATCTCATATTCTTCCTCCTTGATAACAATGTCTGTGTATGGTGCTTAGAGAATCGAGTGTTTTTGTCCTAAAAAACGTTTGGTGATACTAAATAAAGAATCTAGAACACAACTATAAAATATTTCTTCAAAAAGAGCACATAGTCAGTCTTGTCCAGTGCCTCCAAATGGCGGTTTGTTAAAAATCCCTATTTCTAGGGTATAAGAACTCAGTCAGGGACTGCATTACTTTGTCTCCTTCTTCCCTTCCGAGAAAGTTAATGTCCACTCTATCCATTTGAAAAGCAACAGGATCTAGGAAGTACTGTTATCCAAACTGCAACCCTATGCCCTGAACTAAATTCTAAGAAATCACTCAGTGTTTTACAAAACATAACATTGCCCTTGTTTTTAAGAAGAGAAAAATCAAAGCCAAGATTAGAATCATGACTGCCTGAGCATTGCTTGGAAATGAATGACCAGTGTAGGGTTTGCATTCAAGATTTCCATTTCTGGTCTATCTAACCAGTGACTTCTGAAAGGTCAGATGACATAAAGCAGCAATAAACTCCAGGGTCATTTTCTGTTTTAAAGTAACTGTATCACTAGGCTACTTATTCCTTTTTAGAGAATTTAACCATGCTTATAGGGAATCAGTGTCCTGTGGTGCTCAGGTGGGGAAATGTAGCTACTTGGCGATTCCAATGACACTCTAAATGGTCATCTCTCAAGCCTGATCATTTTCTTCTGGCCATTCCATTAAGCGGATTTAATCTCCTATTATGTGAATCCATAGAGAACACTGTAACTGTTGAAAGCGTGGCAGTGGGGTTTATTATACATGGCGAAGTACATATCATATATCGGATCGGTTTGAGACTGTCTGCAAAGATGGTCCTATATCCAAGGCAACGAAGCAGATAGAGGGGGAAAAATAAGAAAAGGAAACTGTTCTAATGTTTATGTGTAGGGACTCTAATCCCTGCCTCTCAAACCATACATACACCTGCGAGACAACATGTCTGACAAAGCCTATGTACAGTACTATTCCAGTATTGACTGAGAGAGTTGCCAGATTTCACAAATAAAAATACTGGATGCCTAAATAAACTTGAATTCAAATAAATTTTAATACATATGCCCAAATATTACATTCGATATAAGTATGCTGGAAATATTACTCATTTATTTGAAATTTATATTTAATTGAATATCATATATTTTATAGGGCAACACTATTTTTAGCTATTTTTAATTTTTAATATTTTTTTATTTTTCAATTACAGTTGACATACAATATTGTATTATTTTAGGTGATTAGACATTTATATAATTTACAAAGTGAATAGCCTGGTAAGTCCAGTACCCATCTGCCACGACACACAGACATCACAATATCATTGACTATATTCCCTGTGCTCACTCCACATCCCCGTGACTGTCTTTAAAACTGGCAACTTGCACATCTGAATCCCTTCTCTTTTTTCACCCATCCCCCAAAACCCCTCCCATCTGGCAACCATCAATGTCTTCTCTGTATCTATGAGTTCATTTCTGTTGTTTGTTTGTTTATTTTGTTCTTTAGACCCCACATGTAAGTGAAGTCATATGGTATTTGTTTTTCTCCGTCTGACTTATTTCACTCAGCATGATACCCTCTAGGTTATGTGGCAACACTATTTACTGAGCAGCTAGTATTTGCCTTGCAAGGGGTTTTGCTTTGCTTTAAGGATAAAGAAAAGATCCCCAAAGGGTTTATATACTAGTAAAAGGGATGATAGATACACAAATAATGGCAAGTTAAAAGTGATCCATCCTGTAATAAGAGAACAATATAAGATGGTAGTGGGGTGGAGGAAGTGGAAGTTATTGCTGTGGAACAAAATCAGCGAAAGTGATATGAAGGTACTTGGAATGGAATTTGAATGTAGTAAAGGATATTAAAGATTATGAGCTTCATTTCCCTTTACATACCTAGAATAGAGCCTTATTGCTTTGGGTTTGTGCATATTATTTTCCTCTATTTAAAATATTATTTATATATACTCCCACAACCAATAGTTAGTAAAATGGAGCAAAAACAAAACAATAGAGTTCTTTTGCACCAAGATTCCTAAGATTCTCCAAGCTCAGAGAAATTTGTTTTGGAGGTTTTAATAAAAGGGCAATAACATATATATTTTTTATTGTCCTCTAGAGTAACTCAAGGCAAAAAATGCAGGTGCATTCTACATTATGGGACACTAAAAACCAAGGGTACAGCACTATGTGTGCATGCATACATGTAAACAAACACAAAATGAATGTCCAGGTACGTTACTTAACATAGGTATATGCCTCTTCTTTATGGGGAATTGAAAGCTGGGAGCTGTGCTACCTTACGTAAAATCTGTCTGCAGGTCTAATTTGGTTCAGTGTTAATCATTTACAGTAGTCATGATTCTACCAGTGTTCTTATTCAAAAAGAGGGAAACACATTTAAATGACATTATTCTCTCTTTTTAAAAGTTTTGCCATCCCCTCCGCCAAAATGTGAGCAAGTAAGCAATGAGTTAAAAGCAAAGAGGGGACTTAGCCCCAGCTCCCCCTTCAGGCCCTGGTATGATGCAGGAACCTGAGACAGGGCTGTCAAAGAACAGAGAAATTATCTGGCTAGGCAGACACAAGAAAATAAATTTAGCCCTGACAATAAGCGTTGATTAAGTACTTGAATGACAATGGAACATGACAAAGACAAATGTAGGCTACCACCACCAGAGTCATTAATATATCAGAAACAATAATTTTTATAAATCTTTCAACTTCCCTGTTGGTGGCATTTGCATTTCTTTGCCTACTCTTTTTTCCGGGGGAGTTGACATAAAATCAGCCTCACTTTCAGTTTTCATGCAGGAGGTTAAAAAAAATGTCTCCTGATCTTTGATTTAGCCACTGAAAATAAGTTTTAAACAGAGATGGCCTGGTGTGCTCAGTTTCAGAGGACAGTTACAGGGCATCACCGACATGCTCCTAGAGGAGAGAAGGTGAGCTTCCTCACTCGACCACAGTGGAGAAATAATGTATGAGTGAATGGGAGGAAATGAGAGAAAATGAAGGGAAACCAGTCTCTGCAAAGACTTCCCCTCCTTCTCATCTTAGTAGCTTAAATTATTTACTACTCTAACTTGAAGAAAACTTGAAAATCTGGTCCAACCCACTCATTTTACAAGCAAGGACACTGAGAATCAGAAACAAAACTATAGCTACTTAGTGGTTGACTTGGGGCCAGAATCTGGGCCTCAGCTTCCCATATTTCATGCCCTTCCAATTACATCTTGAAAGAGTGGTGTAGGAGATGTCAAGATGCTATCCCTGCTCAGCCAAGTCACTTGCTTTCTATCTTTAAACCCTATTCAGTTTAACTCAGGTATCCCATTCGTTTGCTGATCTACTTCTCCCCTAGTTGCTACTGCATCACACCCAACTACCACAGCTGTGTTACACAGAGGATTTACATAAGGCCCAATTTAACAATTCCAGCCCATGAGCAGTTAGCACAGCACACGTGCCTCCATGCGGCTGCACTGCAGGTTTACCGCACATAACAAAATGTCATCAGAAGTGCCAGGTACTATGTCCAAATGTGTGCATGGGTCCCAGGGTGGCAGGAAATGACAATGCCCATCATCTTCTTTGCCTTCTTCAACCTTATATTTACCCCAACAACTAAAGGAGTGTTGTATGTGGAATTTCATAGTCAATACTTATTCTCTACTATTTCACATTCCTACTGTAATCATTTCAACTTTTGTAGCTTCTTCATATATACTAAAGAGCCACAGGGTACTAAAACCACTTCTTTCTTGTAGACTACACATATAAGGAACCGAGAAGATAATCTGGGAATCCACATGCTTTTCAGAAACTAAAAATATACAATTCACGAAGGAGAGGAAAACCATGTCCAGCAATGCCTAGGCCTCTGTACACCCTATCAGAATCAAACACATTTTCAGGGAAGTATAAAAAAACAACCAGTGGAGAGAAAACAAAAAAGAACATGATTGTGCCCTTTCAAAATATTCCTTGGTAAAATGCTAAAAACAATTTTTTTTTAAACTTGAAATTAATTTTTCTATTCTAAAGGGAATTTTAAGAATAAACAACTTGAATTTTTGATATATGGATTCAATAAATTCATTTTTCTCTCAGGAATAACCAAAGTCCATTATTTATAGAATCACATTAGAACACATGAAATAAGGGGGAAAGATTGAGAGAGTGAGAGAGAGCGAAAAAGAGGAGAACTAGGGGACCGAAGGGGAAGGAGAGAGGAAGGGAAGGACAGGAGTGAGGGAAGGAGAAATATTGGGAGAAATTGGGAAAGAGAGAAACAGGAAAGCCTAGTGTTCGTGTATCCTAATATTCATACGTCTTTTATTTGTTTCTAAGTTTCTTCAACAGCTGAACTGGTATGGGGAGCCTCCTTATATATACTTAGATACAAACAACTTAAAATAATGCCAGCACAAAATTTAAATGACCACTAGACACTCTCTTCTTTGGTATATTTGAAGAATCTCAGTTACTATATTTGATTTGCTACATCCAACATAGGAAGCTGAAGATCAAGGAGACCGACTAATTTTGCAGGTGATAATGGTTTTAGCTCTATCTCAATATGCAAATGGTTAATCTACTCTAGTAATCTTGAAATTCTATGTCAACAATGATTTAAGGCCCAAGTTACTCTTTCCTCTGCAGAAGACACTTCAAGAATCATAAGAAAAACTGGGTCTCTATCAACAACATCTTATTAACACTCGGGACTAATTATTAAGTCCTTCAAACCCTGTCTGGTGCAGAATTGTAAAAAGACTTCTAAAGGGTCAGGTTTGCTGATCCAGCATAGCTCCCAGCATTCTCTGGAGCATAGGCACACATCAAAGCCAACAACCCCAGTCCTCCTCATCTGATTCTCAGTATAAGAGAAACGCATGTGGATACTTTAGTCCTCATTTAGACTCTTTCCTTAATTCTCTTCATCATACCTGACGTCATCACTTCTTGCGTAGCTTTTATTTGTGCAAAATGCCTGAAGGAGAGGTCTGAGCTTCAAATAGGACTCTGAGGCTTGAACAAGGTAGGCACTTAGCAGTTCCTAAGCAGCAGGTAACCAAGGACCTGGGAACCATGTGATCACCCCATTAGAGGGAGCAATGACTCATTGGTAGGCCATCTGCATGGGAGAAGAGCTACAGCAGAAGGCTCCCTGACAGAGAGCCAGTGGGAGGTGGCATTTGCCAAAGGAACGTGCTAACAGCTGCCTGCCCCATTAAGACAACGTCTCATGAGATCTTCCTACCCTGACAAGGAGAAACTGTGAACAAACAAAAATATGCCAAAAAGTCATCTTCTAATTAGAACACCTAGCAAACAAAATATCCATACACAAACTGAGATAGGAATGATGAACACTTAAAGGCTACTTAAAATCATGCATTCAAATCAGGAAGAAGACACAAATGGATCTGCCTTTTGATCCTTGATGGCTCAGAAAATTTGGTAGAGATATCCTCCAACTTCATGAACTATTGTTGATGAACAATTTTACAAGTCCTAAAACAGAACATTGAACCAACTTAAAGGAATCCTTGACCCCAGCTACATACCTTCAGCATAAAGATTTTTGGACGTATTGAGAAACAGCAAAACAAATAGAAGCAGAATGTTTTAAAGCCAATAAAACCTTAAGTGTGAATTATCTGTTGATCAAGATTTTTTTACCTTTTGGCCAAGAGCCAAGAACCCAAACTGAAACTATCACAAGGAAGCACCCTTTGTAATAATTGAAAAGATCTTTTCTACCAGATTTCAAACATCTCAGTCATCCTTCGGGGGCTAGTTAAGTCAAACCTAGCCCACCCACTGCTTAATCCCAAGCTTATGGCACACCCAGGTCCCCACTTCCTGTCCTTCCAAGCTCCCATGAGCTTTAGCTCCATCCCGGAGAAATTCCAGTGGGGGCCCCCCAAAACTCTGCTCACTCTTAAACAGATCAGGTCCACCCTCTCCACCTTGTCACGAACAACACTGTCCACCAGACCTCTCTGTTACGTTCTGTGGGACTATTGCTCCCAGTATACAAATTTCTCTGATGTCCTAATGCTTTCTGCAGATACGAAGACAAACTTTACTTTCAGTTCATAGTCTCAGACCTAAATGGGTTGTCAATGCTTCCAAGAAATCCTTCCTGTTCTCCAAAACTATTCAACTTCCTTCTCTATTCAGCTCCCATATAACCCTCCCTACCCTCACTCAGAAGTCTCATAATGCACTGAGAAAAGTGAAGCCATCAAATCCATTAAACTATCTGCTTTTCATTAAAAAACAAATTTATTAAAACTAGTGATGTGGAAAGGCAGCATTTAAAAAAATCATTTAAAATTTTAAAATTTTTTTCAATTACAGTTGACATACAGGATTTTGAATTTCGGGTGGACAACACAGCAACTAGACATTTATGAAACTTACAAAGTGATCATCCTGATAAGCTTAGCACCTGACTGACAGCATACACAGGTATTACAACATCATTGACTGTATTCCCTAGTAAAAATAAAATTTCTTATTTTGAGACAAGTGCAGATTCACATGCAGATCACACAGGGAGATCCCAGGTATCCTTTACCCAGTCTCCCTCAGTGGCAACGTCTTGCAAAACTATAGTACATTATCTCAACCAGGGTAATAACAGAGGTATGGTAAGTTACAGGACCTTTCCATCCCCACAGAATCCCTCGAGCTGTCCATTTATAATCACCCCTACTTCCTTCCCACCTCCCCCTCCTTAAACCCTGGCAACCACTAATTAGTTCTCTACTTCTATAATTCTGTCATTCCAAGAATGTTATTTACAAATAGAATTATATATAGGATGTAATTTCCTAGGATTGGCTTTTTTTCACTCAGCAAAATTCTCTGCAGATTCATGTGCATCAACAGTTCATTCCTTTTTATTGCTGAGTACTGTTCCGTGGTATAGATGTATCCAAACTGCCTGCTTTTGCATTCATTTTCTCCTCCTTCCTCCTGTTTCAATGAAGTGTCCCTCCTCCTATAAAAGGACAACCCTTTTACATGTGCTCTGGTCTCCCTACCTGGTTCCCCCAAAGCACTTCACTTCTTTACCTATCACCTCTTCCTCTGGGCCATTAATACCTTACAAACGTGCCTGCGAGGCTCCCATACCACTAAGATGGCTTCCTCTGACCCCTCCTGCCTTCCATCGCACATCCCGTTTCTCTGGTCCCTTTCGCAGCACAACCTCTCAAAAGAGCTATGTACACTCTTACCAATGAACTCAATAGCTATCTCTAGTTCCGTAATTACCCTTTGTTTTTAACCTATTCTGCTCTAGCTTCCTTTCACACACCACCACTCTCCCCAAGGTTACCAGTGACCATACTGTTGAATCCAGGGACAAGTTCTTGTTCCTATTTCACTCTCAGATGGAGCCAATCCTTTCCTTCTCGAAATACGATTCTTTCCACTTCTGATTCCACAGTCCTAGGTGATGTATCTATTTAATATATCTTATAGACAGTTCAAATTTAACATACTGAAAACTGAATTAATCATGTCCTATTTCTTTATTAAAACCTATTTCTCTCTGGGTTGATTTAGTAAGTGCCATGTTGCCCCTGCCTCTCGTATAGTTGGACTCAGAGGCAACAGCCCGGCCGGGGCCACACTAGTGCCCCTGCACCAGCACCAGGCCTGCATTGGTCTGTAACCACGTGAGCGATCTTGCCAAAATAATGCGAATGAAAATGAGGTATGTCTTTTCCAGGCTGGGACTTTTAAGAAGTTGAAAAGATTTTTCCTCTCTCTCTTTCCACTTCTGCCAGCTGGAAACAGAGGACCTCAAGGCCATAATGAAAAGCGAAACCGAAATATAGAAGGAGTATGGTGTTCCCTCATGCACTATGAAGAAGAGAGTTGCCTGCTAAACCCCAAATACTTACATGAGCAAGAAATAGACTACTGTGTGTTAAGCCGTCGATATTTTTTTGGTTTGCTTGTTAAAACAACAACAGGCCATTTTTATACAGGCATAATTTTGATGCTATGACAAAAGTGAAGAAATCTAGAGAACATGGGAGATATTTAGGTGAAATATCTACTAAATATAAGGCCACCCATAAAATAGTCACATTTTATATAAATTTGCTTTAATCTGAACTCTTTCAGACTTGTGCACTAAGCTATGGAGGCTTTTAGGGTGAGAAATCTGTTAAGCTCTGCAGGGCACTCAAACGCTAGGTCTTCCAGGTTAATTTTAAAGGAAAGAATGTGTTCTGAGATTACACTGTTTTTCCTTTCCCTATTGAAGTAAAATTGACCTCTAATTCCTTAATTACCATTTAGTAATGCCTTCTTTTAAATTTTCAGCTGTTATTACAAACTGATTTTCTTAGTCCAAGAGAGAAAAATTTCTCAATTTTTCCCTAAGATAGAATACCAGGATTCTAGTTTACAATGTCTACAAAGTTGATTTCTGATTATTATGTGCAAGCTATACACACATCTATAGAGTCCTCTTAGTTTTACATTCCAAACAGCGCAAACAGGTTTTGAAAAACACAACTCTCTTCATGAGGAAAAGAAGCCTTCCTTTTCTGACTGTTAGGGCTGTAACATACATACATCATAGCTGTGGCAAGCAGGGCTAGGATTCAGGGCATCATTTGCATATCAAGAAGCCAGGACTCAAGATCCTGAGGCTCTGCCCTTCATTCTGCAGCTTC
This sequence comes from Eonycteris spelaea, assembly GCA_003508835.1. Lineage (NCBI taxonomy): Eukaryota > Metazoa > Chordata > Mammalia > Chiroptera > Pteropodidae > Eonycteris > Eonycteris spelaea. The sequence continues at coordinate 13,287,636 of PUFA01000011.1, read as the reverse complement.
CTTGCTGTGAACTGTCAGGCGCATTACCACATAGCCAAGCCCAGACTGTAAGGGTCTGTATAATGATTAGAATATTGCTCCCTTCCTCATCAGGGGGCTCCAAAGCTCAGTCAATGTTTACAGGATGCTTCTGGGTATCTATTTAGCAAGCTGCAGGCCATGAAGGCAGAAAACACCCTCAGACGACAACAAAAATATATGTACATATATAAGCAATGATGAGCATTGTAAACTCTGGGTCTGTCATTTAAATGCCAATCCTGCAAAAAAGGTACAGGTTACTTTTTCCTTTAATATTATACCCTCAAATGATTCAAAACTTTAGCTAAGGAAAAAACCGTCAAAAGTGCCACACTGGGTGTGTATGCATGGTGGAATTACGGGCTTTTTTCTTTATAGTGCTATATATTTTTGAAATTATATACATTGAATGCATATTACTTAGCATTAAAAAAACAGGTAAATGTCAATATTTTATTGTAAAAGATGAGAGAGAGAGAGAGAGTGCATGACAGAGACACACAGAGAAAGTGCCTATCTCTGAAAGAGGAAGTATTTATTCCAATTCTTCACTCCCTCTAGTAGCATTATATATATATATCCTTGATGAGGTGTCATGGTCAGTGGAGTGTGAGTGATTCACCTATTGACCCTGGGCTTGACTGTGTATCTCGCTTTGGCCAATAGAATGCTAGTAGAAATGATGCCAGCAGAGGCTTGAAATGTGCCTGTGTAGGTGGACATGCACCCTCATGCTCCTGTCTTTTAGCAGGGAAACAGGATGCCTTGGGTAGCTGCTGGTCCAGGGAAGACAGACATGTTGAACAGATCTGAACCCAAACTTCAACCTAGAACCAATCCCAGCAGAACCCAGGCTAAATCATTTAAAACCCAGCTGATCTGCAGCCATATGAGCAAGAAAGAAATATTTATTGTTGTCTGCCACTGACATTTTGTGGTTATACAGCATTATTGTCACCAACCGATACACTACTAAATGCCACAAAAAAATCAGGGGCAAAAAAAATGTACCATGGATTGAATTGCTATGTGTAAAAAAGGACATAGCGTCCTTCACACACCCATTTATAAAGGGAACCCAGTCAATCATCATCCCAGTTTGAGAAAGCTGTCTGACAGGGATTGTTGTTCTTTTCTTTATTAAATACGCAATTATTTACAGTTATAGTAAATCTTATGAAGCAAGAGGTACTTTGAGACAATTCAATGATTGGATTTCATATTAAAAATAAACTGAGCCGCTTTCAATGTTAAAACATATTCTTTTACAACATGATTTTAAATGTTCATGATTATTTTCCATTTTATGTGTATACCATAATATGTTTAACCAATTTCTTTTGCCGGTTATTTAGATGATATGCAACTTTTATTATTATAAATGATGCTGCTCTAAATATAAGTAGGGTTAATTTTCCACACATATTCATGACTATTTTCCTTGTAATGGAATCTGAAAAAAGTATTGCTGGGTTAACAAATGCATAAATTTTAATGTTTTTTTAATGCGTATTAATTGCCTAGTTTTAATTTACTTTTATAATTAAAGGACCATGAGACCTACAGATTGAGTCAGCCCCAGATCCCAACTGAGCAAAATTTTTTCCACCTAGGATTCACTACGATAATCCTACTGGAATTTATTGAAAAACTAATGGGCACTTCCTGTGTTAGAAACAGTGTAGTGGTTACAAGCATGGACTCCGGAGCCACAAGGCCAGGGTTCAAATCTTGGCTCTGCAGTTTTGAGTGTCATGATCTTGTGCAGTTTACTCATTCTGTGCCTCAGTGTTCTCATCTATAAAACAGGGAAAAAAGTGTATCCCTCCTAAGTACATAGAGATGTTCTAAGAATTAAGTCAGTCAGTAATTTTAACTCCACAAAAATAGTGCCTGTCACATAGTAAGTTCTTAATGTTAGCTGTAATTCTTGTTAGAGATAAATAGATAAAAAGATCACAGATCTTCCTCTCAGAGAGTTACAAATTTAGTGAAACTTATTAAGGATAACTAGATGGCAAAATTTTCAAACTGTAAACTAAGCCTTCGCAATGACTTTGTTTTAAAGAAAGTAGTAGAAAATATCCTTGATTAAAACAGAAAAGTAATAGGACGGTCTTTCAGTTACAGAATATAGCAAGGGCAAACTTTTGATGGCAAAATCAGTTTGACTTAAGTTAGCCACAGGATACATCCCAAGGAAAGATCATATGTGATTATTTAAAGTTGCCTAAAACTAGTGGAAACCATGTTTTTTAAACATGAGGGATGATGCTTTCTTCTCCAATTCCTGATAATCTAATACCTGGCACTAGCAAAGTACCTGCCACAAAGTGGAAACTCACTTGAGAGGGTTCCATACTGATGTTCACAAGCCAAGCTTCTTCATCAACTGCAAATGCCCCAAATTCAGTCATGCACGTAACACTAATAGCCACCCATCCCTGGGCTAGGTGCTTTGCATATATTATTTTATTGAATCCTCAGCCATCTAGAGGACCAATTAAGAACTCCTTTTTATATGCCAATAAACTGTCAAGCAACTGTTTTTAAAAACAAGCTGATGTCCAAGAGATTTTTTAAGCGCTTCCAAATAGTACTGAACATTTTTTTTAATTATCCCACGAAAAACTTAATTAGTGAAGATAAATGTATAGCAAGCAAAATGGTCTAAGTATAGGATTGCTAAAGCTGTTGAAATTATGAAATGAGAATCAAGTCTAGCTTTTTTTTTTTAAGCTAAAGACCAATTTTGTGTTTCAGGTGATATATCTGTATCAAGAGCTATATATGTACATTGTTTCTGCTTTAGCAAAAATTGGAGAGAATCATCCTTACCCCTCTTATTGGTCAAAAATAAGTAAGTAAATTTCCTAAGTGAAATTAACAAGCACAGGGTGAGATTTTTAACTTTTCATATTTAATTTCTCAACTGTAAAATAAGGCTTAGCCCAAATAATCTTTAAGATCTCTTCTTTAAAAAGGAAATAGTCTGTATCTCTAAAGGGACAACAAAGGAAAATGACCCAACAAGCATTAGAACATCAGCAAAACTAAGTGTGAACATTTGCCTTAAACTTAGTGAAGTGCAGCAATTTTTAATGAATTTCTTCCCCTTGGCCTGAGGTCAGATTCACCCTCCATCCCAGCAGTACACCAAGTGATGATGTGGCAGAGGCATTTCTGCGCCCAGAATTTTCATTTCCAAAAATTCAAAATCCACAATTCTCCAATAAAATGTGAATAACTCAACTTATTTTCCAGGCTGAGACTGTCATATATAGAGAAAATTTTATTCTGAGGTTTAAAAGACAATAAAGTTTCTATAGGAAATATTTAAAGGAAAAAACAATAAATGAAATAGATTTAAAGTTAAGTTTAATGACATGAAATTTACATGATAAATTATTTATTAAAAAAAAACCCATGTTGCTTAATTAGGCTATCTTTCAAGTCAATAAAAGTAATTTGTGGGTTTTCTGGATTAGAAAATTTTTCAAATTAATTTTAACATGATTTTTTAAATGGGTGAAAGAATATGAAGATACTTCATAAGACATATGAATGTCCAATAGGCACATGAAAAAATGTTCGACATCATTTAGTCATCAAGAAAATACAAATTAAAACCACAATGTGGTATGACTATCTACCTATTAAAATGGCTAAATTTAAAAAGACTGGTAATACCATAAGTTAGCAAAGATGTAGAGCAATTAGATCACTCACCTGTTCTTGGTGGGGATGTAAAATGTCACAGTTTTGAAAACAGTTTAGCAGATCCTTATAAAATTCGATATATACTACTGATCCACACAACAACATGGATGAATCTTAAAAACATTATAGTGAGCAAATAAAGCCAGGTATAAAAGCCAGGTACAATAATGTACCGTGTGATTCCATAAATATAACATTCTTAAAATAAATTTCATCCATAGTGACAAAAAGCAGACTGATAGTTGCCTGGGGTCAGGGATTTGAGGGTGGGGTAGGAAATGACTAGGAAGGGGCACAAGGAACATTTTATATCTTGATTTTGTTGAGCGTTAAGACTGCATATGAATTTGTCAAACCCCATCCACACATGTACTTAAAACGAGTACATTTTTGTATGTAATTATACTTCAATAAAGTTTACTAATAAAATCTTCACTTTATCTCCTCTCTAGATTGGACTAGATTTTACCAAATGGTCTGCAGAAGGGCAGGCCCATTCTTAAACTGATTTTAACTCCACAGAGGCTCAGGCCCTCTAGTGTATAAACTCAGTCCCTCCTCTTACACACACCGCTCACGACTCACCTGTCAGAGCCCCTCCGAGGCTCCCCCGCCGTAGCTGTCGTCCATCCTCGCTCAACTGTCTTTTAAACTTCAATGACTTTCCAGGGCCAGAAGCCACATCTGGGTTGCTGCACTTCCGGCATGGCATTGGTGGAGGGGATAATATGTGGTCAAGCTGCAGAGACAAGGACAGAGTCGTCACTCTCTGGAGACATAACCAGAATGCAAGACCAACCAGTCACACTTTCCTCCTTCTTTTTCCTTCTCCAAACCCCTCTTTCCTAACCTTGTTGTTAATTTGGCTAGTTTAGAAAATTTAGGATGTCGCTGTTGTGTCTTCCATCTGACAGAGAGTCCGGCTTGCTGCAAAATCTCACTAAAAGGGTTTTTCAAGATGTAGGTCACAACAGACTAGTAAGTCATGAAATCAAGTTTAGTAAATTGTGATCAATATTTTTAATGCAATAGAATAGAAATTATCAGCGTCCAATGCAGGAAGGGGAAGTATAGCTTTATGAAGTTTTGGATCAAGTTTTACATGTATATGTATGTGTCCTGAGTCACTATGCAAAATTTGTCTTTCTGTGGGCCATGACACCCCTCCCCACAGCAAATAAGAATACTGCTCTATAGTGAGTCAATAGATCACTTCTTTAGTTGTTCACAAAAGAAAATTCATAAGCTTTTGGTGCTCACAGATAGACACAGGGGAGGGAAATTTCTAAGCACCATAGCCCATAATGGAAATCAATACATCCCTATATCACTTTATAGCTTAAAAAAAAAAAACCTGTCACAAGAATCAGAAAAACCAAAGTCACTTCAAGAGACAGTTTTCTACAAAAGAATCCCCTGTGTCACAACACTTACTTCAATATCTGTCCTGCTTTTATAAGAAAACCTTTCATATTTGTATAAGGTCATATCTTCTAAAATGTTCACCTTCAGGTAAACCTATATGCATATGTATATATGTCTAGTTATTATGAACAGAAATATTTATGTGCATAGATACATATCTAGATAATTATTAAGACATAAAAAGTACAAAAGATATTCATGTAAATTCGAATTGCCACAGAAAAGGGCCAACTTTATAGAAATTCAAGAACAGAAGAATTGGGAAACACTGCTCAAGGCCATGCATTTTTAAGGATGCTTCACTGAGTTATGTTTTGTTTTCATGGCAGAGAGATGGTCATCTGGTTATATTTGCTCAGCTATTACATGTCAACTTTCTCTTGAGCTCAACTGTATTCATCAGTAATGTGAAACAGCTGTATCTCAAGCACTTGTCAATAAGTACCATCTCAAATTCATTGCCCAGCAGTATTTTACTATATTTCATTGCCACTTAGTATTTTACTGAGAGGTCTTCAAAAAACTAGTAGTGTACCTACCTAGTCCAGGATCAAGCCAGAACAGCAGGGCAAAGCGATTCCAGATCGTACTTTTGGAAGGTAATTGTTGAGGTGCTGTTCCTTACATGTGTCCTACTTAAGAGGGCCTCCGAGGAGGGATTTCTATCTCATTTTAGACATTTCACCTTTAAACCCTATGGACAATGAATTATAGCAAGGGAACCCTGGATAATGACACATCGGCTAATAGAAAATGGAGAACCCAGGCAGTGGTCAAAATGCAGTCACATCATCATACACTGTAAAGCTCCTTTTGCCTCTTTTTTGGTTTCATTTTATATCTTCACTCCAATTTTTTTTCTGCCAATTTTTTTCAGAACAATTTCAGATAAAAATTTGCAACAACAGAAAAGGTGTAAGAATCGTACAATGAACACCCATATTCCCTTTACCAATGGTGAATTTTTAACTTTCTGCCACACTGCTTTTGCTGTCTCCTCTTCTCTTTTTCTGCCTCTGCCCCAAACACACAGAGCTTGTTGTAGACATTGTGGATCTTTACCCCTAAGTACTTCAGCATGCCTCTTCTAAGAACAAGGATGTTCTCTTGAGTTCTCCTACTCTATATTCTATGTATTCTTATAAGGTGTCTCAAATCTTTGGTTATCAAGGTGAAGTACAAATACTAGGAAAAATATAAAATAAGAGTATATCATGTAGACTTAATATTAAAAATTTGCTCTTTTACATTAAAAACTTGCAGCCACAAGGTGGCAATGTGTTCTAGACATTGAGCAAAATGTTCCATAACAGCTATTAGTCCTGTAAATGCATCAAGAACCCCTCAGAGCAATCAAGTGAGTTAAGGTCCATTCTACATATTTTCTCTTGATTACCAGTAGCAGCTGCATAAAATACAAATATTTATTGTTTAAGGTTCATCGGTTCATCAAGTTCTACTGATTTTTCACCTGAAGTTATAATGTTCAGCTTGCAGAATTACAATTAATTACTCTAGGGAAGATTGTTATAGCACAAATTAACAGAGGGTGGAAATATAAGCAGAAGAAAGAAGATAATTCCTAGCTAGGAATTATGTGCTTTTCTTACATATTTTCAACAAAGCCATACAAAATATGAAACAAATATAGAAGAAAGAGAAGGATATCAAGGAGAAAGTATTGGAAAATATAAAAAGAAAACCTATTTTCTCACATATATATAACCCTAAGTTATTAATAAGCCAGAGTTTTACACCAGAATCACAATCCCAAGAGCAGAGCATTATTTTAAATCTGGGAAAACTGAGGAACGGACTGTGAGGGGCTGCCAACGTTCCAAAAACAATGCAAGAAGGAAAAGCTATCAGCAGAGTTCAGAGTTCCAGGACCCCATTTCTTTCTCACATCGAATCACTCCCAGCAGGGCTCTCTCTAAATAGATCATTTTTCCAAATCTGCTATGTTATCAGTGGCTCTACTTTTCTTTCTACAATTAGTCAAAGCTTCTCAGAATGGTTCACTGCAGCCCTGCAATTTATTTGTCATTTTTTTTCTTGCTTCAAACACTCATGATCCCTTGAAAAACATTTCATCACACCCTAGAGTTTATGGTAGACATCAACATATCACTTTGGACACCACCCTTTAAATGATTTCACTTTAATCTTTTCCAACTTTTCCAAACCCTCAAAGTCTTTCAACTACAAGGAGCTCAACTAAAGACAGAGGTTGTGTTTAACCTTTCAAATATTCGAGGGCATCCAGGCCTGAGCTTGCCATTCTGGATTCAAATACTTCTAATTTTGCTCACTAAGCAGACAGCGGACTCCTAGAGAGCCAGAGCTGACTCCCTTGTCACCTACTTACCTGGCACACTGGTAGGCACAAAGTTTCCCAGATGGGAACACATTCACAGATTTATGTCCTTACTTCATTCACCAATAGCACATATTGATTTTTGGTGGACTAGATTTACTCAAAATTTTCTATATTAGTTTCCTGTAGTTCTACCATTATTAAAAACCATTATTAAATTTAGATGTCAGACAGGTAGGAAACTAACAACCACTTACTTGTGAGTGATATACAACTGTTCTTGCTAGCAGTTTATCAAAGGAAACATATAAGCATCTTAGAGAACAAAAGCTGTACAGCTACTACAAATTTGATGTAGATTTGAAAGTTTCCAAAATTGTCAGTCCTATAGAATTGCTAATCACCAGAATTCTATATCTATATTCTTTATATTTATCATCCCCACCAATTGTTTTCTGTTTTACAAATTATCAGGCTGAGAAAAATAGAAGAATTCTCCATGATAACACTGTGGCTTCTGCCATCGGTGAAGGTATATGAAAAGTAAAGGCATATTATTCGCAAACTGGACCTTATTTTGTTCTGCATCTCTACCTCAACCACTATCCCCAAACACAGACCATAGGTTTCTTCTTCTATGGCTATATCCCCTAGTAATGCCATCCACCTCTTTCTAAAAAGACATTCTATAGCTCTCAATGAATATTGAATTTGCAGGTTTCCCAAATGACAATTTTCTCTAATCCCATCCCCACTTTCACGCCCAAGCACATGAGTTCTCTATAGTTCCTAAATAATAACAATGATCATATGAACACAAAGAGGTTTTTCCAATTTCAGTTAATGGCAACTCCATTATTCTAGATACTCACAACACAAACCTTACAGTTTTTTAAAAATTCTCTTGCTACTCCATTTCCAGTCGGCAGAGCCTCTAACTCAACCTTCAAGATATATCAAGAATCCAATCAGCTCACCATTTCTATTGCTACCACCCTTGTCCTTGCCAGCCAGATCTCTCTTGCAGGAGCCTTCCAACGGGTCTCTCTGCTCCATCCTAGTCTCAGCAGAACAGCCACTGACCCTTTGGAAACACAAGGCAGATGCTCCAAATCCTCTGTTGGATTCTCCTTTACCCAGAACAAAACTCGGAATGTTGACAATGCTCTATAAGGCCCTACCACTTCTCTGATCCCTACTCCGACTACTCCATTCAATCTGCCTTGGTCTGCTGCCAAACCTCAGAGGTCCCAGGCATCTTCCCACCCAGGACCTTTACACTGATCTTTTCTTCTGCCTGGTATACAATCCAGATATTAGCTAGTGTGCTTCCTCCATCCTCAAGGTCTCTATTCCTGTGTTACTCTTCCAGGGGGCCTTCTCTAAATGCCCCCTGTAAACCAGCATGCCTACCACTTTATCCCTTTTCTGTTTTTCTTCATAGTATCTCTCACCACATGATGTGTTAGATCTTTTATATTTGTTTATTATCTTCCTTCCTTTATCAGAATGCAAGTTACACAAAATTATGTACTAGTCTGTTTTGTCCAAGGCTCTATTTTGTCTACTGTTCTACATGAAAGGCACCCTGTAAATATTTGTTGAAAGAACAAATGATTTGCAAATCTCTGATGTTCAGTTAAAAATATAACAACAGATAAAAAAAAAGAACACATGCAATAAAGGATTTTAATTGTTAGAAAAATCAGAAGCAAATTGTATTAAATGTTACTCAAGGTAAAAATGCTAAAGTGAAATCTATAGCATTTTAACAAAATTGAAGAGTTTGTTCTCTTTAAATAAAAGAGATCCTAGAGTGACATTTTTTCAAGGAATCTTTTCACATACAAACTAATATGCTAATTTTTTAACAAAGATACCTCTGAAGGTGATTCCTAAATAATGAATTATTTGGCCTTTTAACTATGTCTTAACTAGCATATTCACTTGTGTCTATCAATTCAAGCCTTTTCCTACCCCTTCTCCTTTCTGTAATTCCTCACTGATTTCCAGATGTGGTACTGGCATTTTAAAAACCCATGCAGAATGGATGTGCCCTAAGGCCAAAGTTCATTAGTTCAAAGGGATCACCAAAGTCATCGCATACATAATGGAGGCACACCAGTAAAGCCATTTTTCACTTCAAAAAAAAAAGAGATCGAGAAAGAGACTGACTAGTAATACAGGGTTATAAAGACATTGTTCAGTTATTCTGTTTCTTGATTTTAAATATTCTAAAAAACCATAGATGTGAAAATATAGGAATAATTATAAAATGGCATAGACTACACTTGTAATCTTAATTAACTGCTCTATCACCTCCATCCAAAAAGGATTCAGACTGGCAACTTGAAATAATTTCATTTCAAAATTGGATTTTATTTACTTTCAAACTAAAGCTTATAAACAGTATTTTAAAATTTGATAGAATATTGCTCTATAGTTAAAAAAGTCATTACTAGATTCTCAGTAATTCCATGGTGGTTGGGAACACCAACACTTACTATTCTAATTAAGACATTTTACTATTTCTATGCCTGTTTCCTCATTCACAAAATGTTATTAATCATACTACCTATCTCTTGAGGTTGTTGTAATGATTAAAAGAATTCCTATGTGTACAGCACTTAAAACAGTACATAGAACACAGTAAATACACAATAAATGTTAGTGGTGGTGGCGATTAACATTCCCATATAGCAAGTCACCTCATTCACAAACATCTCTGCATGTATACTTCATCATAAATGCCTTTCAAGAAATTAAAATAATTATAATTTTACTGAGTTGTCTTTTTTCCTTTATGGCTCAAGTGAGAATGTAGTTATATCTGCTTTAAAATCATTCCTGGCTGTAATTTTCACGCCATGCTTGGGAGCATAAACTCCTGGGGCTCGATCACCCATTGGTACCAGATTTTCAGTGGGCATGAAGCAGAGGCAGAATCCCAGTGCCATGCCTTGGGCAAGCCACTTACTTCCTCTCTGAGGTACAAACCTCATAGGTGGTGAGGATGCAGAGGGCTGATGGATGTAAAGAGCTCAACATAGTGCTCAGCACATCTAAGCACTCAATAACATTTGGTGATAACTGTCATCATACCTCAACTCAAGTCTCCCCCTCTCTTAGCCTTAACTAACACTTCACGATCTCACCACTGACTAGACAATAGGTAACCTTCCCACCCCACCATCTTGAAACCTCGCTTGACTCAGTCAGACACTGAGAGAGCTACAATACTGAGCCACATTGGACTGGGGCCCATTTAATCGATTTTGCTGACGTTCATTTTAGATCATGCCACCCAGAATGCATGCTTTCATTTAACGATACTATAAGAAATAGCCCTATAAATCCTGCTACTCTCCTCTATAAAGATATAAGGAAGGGCCTATATTAAACAGTATCCTCCTTATCAAGACTCATCTCTTTATAAAAACATTTATGAAGCGAGTGTGTGCCAGATATTCCTCTAGGCACAGCAGTGGACAACACAAATTCCCTTCTCACCAGAAGCTTCATTCTTGTTGGGGAAACAGAAACCCGGAGAAAATGCTGTCAGTTCTTCAATCTAGAAACAGTTGTGCTTCTGCTGAGTTATGGTATGGTTTTACCTGGGAAGTCCGTGAGCCACATAAATCATCACAGTTCTCTAATTCACCCAGTTCTCTAATTACAGGGCAAAGCCTGCAGTCTGTCACTGGCATGTGTGGCATGTCCAGTCTCTCCAGACTTCATAGATCTAGCTGCTGCACTAACCTCACTCTGGTTTATCCCTACCCTCTGCTCTAAACTAAATGTTTGTGTCCCCATCCCCAAATTCCTATTTTGAACCCTACCCCATAATGTGATGGTATTTGGAGGTAGGGCCTTTGGGAGGTGATTAGGTCAGGAGGGTGGAAACTTTATAAAAGAGATGCCAGGGGGTCCCTTGGAGCATTCTACTGTTCACCACGTAAGACACAGCTAGATTACGGCTATGTGAACCAGGAAGTAAGCCCTCACCAGACACCAAATTTTCCAGTGCTTTGATCTTAGATTCCCAGCCTCTAGAACTGTGAGAAATAAATTTGTTGTTTATAAGCCACCTGGTCTGTGGGAGTTTGTTATAGTAGCTCAAACTAAGATACTCTTCATACCAGTGGTTCTCACCTCATGGTGATTTTGCCACTCAGAGGACATCTGGCCATGTTTGATACCATTTTGGTTGTCACATCTCAGCAGGGGATGCTACCGGTGCCCACTGGCTAGAGACCACAGATGCTATTAAACAATAAACAATGCACAGGACAGCCTCCAACAACTATCATCAATGCCGCTTACTTTTCTTTTGTCTATTTCTCCTATTTTAAGTTATTCATCTTGCTGATTTATCTGTTATTGGAGGTCATCCTACAATCTTTTGAGGACAGAGTAAGAGCACAGATAGAACCTTAGCAAAAAATGTTCACGTAAACAAGATTTGTTAAGCAAATAACTTCCTTAGCTGTTTATTGCAATTCACTTTCTCAGTGAATGTCCATGTTTTGAAAAATAATACATCAATAGAAAGTATTGACACTAGAAGATGTACTAGATACCCATATAATTTTCAATCTTTGGTTTTGTAATTAATTCTTTAAATTACAAACTTCAATTAGCGATATAAAAAGCGTTTCAGAAACATTCTGATATACATTATTAGATCAAGCTACAATGGCATTCACTTAAACTGAGCTGCATCGCTAGTTTCATTTCTTAAGAGAATTGATTTTCTTTCTTCCCTTAAAGAGAAATATGTAAATTAGCACTTTGATAACACTATCTCATTCTTGTCTGTCAACCCAACTTCAAGAAAGTCAATTCCTTTACTTATGAACATCTCTACACACACACACACACACACACACACACACACACACACGATGACCACAGCAATATCATCACAGTCCCAAGGACAGAGCACCACGCAGCAGGCATTTCATTGTTACTGTGATGTTTACATTAAGCAACAGTCTATAGATGTAAAAAATAATAATAATAAAGCTAATAGATATAGTTTTTAAAACATTATATTACAGGTTTTAAAAATGTAGAACTTCTCAAAGTTCAGTTTAAAAACAGTGACACTCAGACAATCTCAAAGAACATATGGATTTGATTTTGCATATGGATAACCTGTTTTCCTGTCACTTTAATATTCTAGAGGTTTCCCTGACCTTTATTTAGGCATCTAATCTATGCCTGGAGTTGTTTATTTATCTGAAGTCATTAAATTCCCCTGGTACCATCCTGTCCCCATTAGTGACATACATAAAGATTCTGACCATGTTTAACAAAGCAGAGGAGGGTACTGCACTCCTCCCAGTCACTGTCCTTCCATTGAAAGTCAGAGGGGAAAACATGTCCACTTGCTCCTCTGGGAGAGAGTAGACTCATACTGGTAGCATGATTATTCCTGTTTTACCAGTGAGAAAACAAAAAGCTTAATCCCTCCAAAGGCGCCAGCTCCATAGGAGGTACGAAAAGACTCAAGCCCAAGATTCCTAACTCCAGAGTCCACGCTCCTTCCCCTGTTCCAAACTGTCTCCGAGGGAGGGCTTCCCAGTGGCAAAGCACAAAATGCCCAGAAAAGTTAACCTTAACTCCCTCTTCCTTCCCCGGTCTAGGAAGATTCCCTGGAGAAGACTGGGTCTTAGACCCTGATATCAACCAATCTAAATGGTCTAGTTCGATCCTAATTGACAGACTACACATGGATTTCTAGGGCATCTACAGCTGAAATCCTTAAGTCAGAATTACACCATCACAAAACATTGGCAGTGAAAAGAACCTAAAAATCACCTGTAGTCCAATTTGTTGCTTTGTATTAGAGTGAAGCCCAGACAAGTCATGTCAGCTGCCTATATTTACAAAGATAACTGGTGCAAAATTGTAGGCCAGCACCCAAATTCCCAGAGCGACACTCTACTGCTATCACACCTTGTTCCCTTACTCACTTTGCTTCCTGCCCACCCCCCCCCACACACACACTCATATCCATCACTCTACTGTAATCTATTTGTATGATTTTTCTGTGGGTTTTTATTCACGCATGCTCTTTAGACTCAGAGCTGTTTAAAAAAAAAAAAATAGCCAAATGTCTGCTATGGACTAGACATTGTGCTAAGGGCTGCAAATAGAGAACAGAATAAATACAGCCATCGTCCTCAGGGCACTCCTACCTGAGAGCAGGAGACAGACACAAAAACACAACCATAAAACAACATGGCAAATGCAAGGATAGACAGAATTAGGTATGGGGACCACAAAGGCTTTGAGCAGAGTTGTGGTCCAGCACCTAGCTCATTTCTTTTCCTTGTCATGTTGGCTGAACAATGCTGGTATTGCCTGAAATGTAGGAGGGGTTGACTTGCATTTACTCACCTAGATTATAGTACCCAGATGCCAGCCATTTCAGAAAGGGACATAGAGTGGTATGTAAACACTAATTTTCCTTCTGGCTTGGGGCTTTTCTAACTCATCCACTATGTCCTTAAGTGTAAGAGAGACAGAGCACAGTTTCTCCCACCATCTGAACCTCACGGCATGACTGAGGCCTTTATGATCCTAACCGTCTATCCCTCTTTAGGCATCAGCTATCTTGCCAAGGGCCAGGAACTCTAGGAGAAGTGCAGGGCATCACATCCCATTTCTCGCAGAGAACAGAAAGCGTAGAGAGGAGGAAGGCTGTGGTGTGAAGCAGGCCCACAGCTAGGGTTGCATTCGGCCACTTATGAGCCATACAAAGGGGGCAAATTACAATTTCATCTTTACAATGAGGATAATTATGTTCTCCTCACAGGATCCTTGTGGATTAAGTTAACTGATCGATGGAAAGCTCCTAATAAGAGAGGATGCTCAAATGTTTATTCTCTTCCCCTTCCCTATCCTTTCTTAGCCTAGTTCATTTTATCAAACCATAAAAGAAAATAATCAAGGGCTGAAACTTCTGTTCAATAACATCTGCAGAAGTTAAAAATAAACTTTATACAAGTTTCTGGGGAAAAAAAAAACTTCGAAATATGCTCTGCTTTTAAAATAATGTTTAGGCTCTTGAACTGAACAAACATATAAATTAATATTCATTTCATGGTTTTACATTAAGAGAAATCTCTCCTGGATAGCAGGAGCAAACTGAACTGTGACCCAAGAGGCTAAATAAACTTCTTAAGAAAAGCATTCCTAAGGATTATGAGTCATGAGTCTTAGCAGCTTAGGGTCCCACCTGGTTACAAAGGAAATGATTTAGGAGAATGGGAGAAACAATCATTGAGAAACTGGCAAATAGTAAGAGAACTAAAGGAAGGGCTCTGGGGATAGGGGTGGTGCAGGGCCGTGCAAACTATTCTTCATCAGTTTGACTTCTTCTTAAAGAGAAAAAAATAACCAGAGAAGATGAAGGGAATGGAGAAGGAAGAGAATGAAAGGACTGAGGGAGAAAGGACAGGATGAGGAAGAGGGTAAGAGGTGGAAGTGATGGACAAGGCTGTTCGAGGAAGTTAATGCTCCCCCCCCCCCCCCCCACCTCCCCTGCTCCGGTCACTGTGGCATCTCACCTTTCCACTGTGGGTTGTGTCCTAACACAGAGCCTAAGACCAATCTTCTCTCTTAGCAAAAATGTCAAATAATAGACAAAGCATTATAATAATAAGTGTATGATTAAATAATTATAAATAAATATATTCCCCAATAATAAATAAATAAATTCCAAGACCTTAAGTAGGCAGCTCCCTGGCTCGGCACCAAATCCATCTTGCTTCTGAATTTCTGCCTGACTGGGTTCCTGCCCTGATGCCTGCCCTGTTTCCCTGGGCTGTGCCTCTGCTTCTTGGTTACTGGTCTCTCTGACCTCAAAGTCTGGGAGACGCTTCGTGCCCAGGGTCTTGCCCTGACACACTCCTGCCTCAGAACATCAGCTGACTGGGGACCGGATCCCGACGTGGTGCTGGGCCTCGTGCTATCTGTCTGCCCAGTGAACAGCCACACATCTCCCTCGCCTCTGCAGGGAATCACACCTGGGTTTAGAGCTTGCTTTAGAGCTTTTGGTAACAGTGTGGATGTGCCAGCTTTCCTTCGTCCAGTTCACACCATCCCAGGGCTAAATCCCAAGTCATTGTCCACCACTGGGTTCCCAGTCCCCAACAGTCAGGCCCAGCCTGAACTGCCAGCCCCCCAGGGGAATCTAAACTAGAGGAACATGAGGAGAAGATGACACAGAAAGACACACAAGAGGAGGAGGACAGGGAGTGGGAAATGCAGTGAGAAAAACAGAAGAAAAAGGAGACAGCAGAGCGATCAACAGCTTGGTAGATTCTGCAGAAAATGAATCTATCTTAACTTTTCTTCATCTTCTACTACTCACATGGGTGATGATCACAGGAGTAACTTGATCACTCCAATCACTAAATACACTGTCCTCTAAAAGTCCAGTTGGCTGACCATCCATTACTGAAACCTAGTCATGTCTTTTATCTATTCCTCCTGAAAAGACGTGGCTCCAAACAGGAGCCCTCTGCTCTAACCTCCCGGTTCGCAGGAAGAAAACTCTTCTCAGATTACAGGGGCAAAAGACAAATCAAGGCATAACCAGACATCTGAAATAGACTGGGCAGATGAGCCCAGAAAGCAAATTTGCAGTCAGCCTGTGGCCCAGTTCTAGCTCCCACATCCCAGGTCTTTATTTTCCCATTCTTGCCCAAGACTCACTGGTGGAAGGGCATTGACTACATGTGGGTCTACAGACTGGAATCAAGAGACACATTAAGAGAAAATTCCAAGTTTAAGCTTGAAATCTGCCAGAGAACAGAGCGCTCAACAACGCAGGTACAGAGACGGCCTTCCTTTCAATAAATCGGGCTTCTCATATGTAAAAGCCTGAACTTACAGGTAGATAAATTAGATTTTCCTCAGTATGCAGAGATTTTAAACAATGAGTTCCTCTGCTACATGTTTATTTCAAGATTAACAAAAAGCAGTCCACAACATGAAAGCATAGTTCTCATTTACAAGGCCATGCCCACTGGACTGGTTTGGCTGGCGAAGTACATAATCACCTCACCAGTTGCATCATCATGGCTGCTGGAAGCCAGGCTGCCTCTCCACCAGAGCTATGGATTGTCTTTGTCCTCCAATTCCATATATCCCTGTAATAGTTATCGTCACCTCTATGGTTAAGTGGCCCTATGTCCACCAAACTCAAACCACCACAGCCACTAAAGGTCCATTCCTGCTCGTTCCCATTCATTGATATTACAGGGATCAGCAAACTACAACCCACATGCCAAATAAGATTGTATTGGACCATAGCCATGCTCATTTGTTTACATATTGTCCACACTCTGCCTGCAATGGCAGACCTCAGCAGTTCTTTTAGGGACTGTATGGCCCACAAAGCCTAAAATATTTACTATCAGCTCTTAACTGAACAAGTGTGCCAGTGCCCTATGTCTTCAATAAATTCATTGAAGTATCTAGTATGTGTCAAGCGCTATGGAGAGGCACTGATCAATGCAAAATCCCTTCCTTCAGGTGGTAATGAGGGCTGTGAAGAAGCAGCAGCAGGATATGGGGCAGAGAAGGAGGGCCACTCTATTATATGGGTGATTAGGGGTCATCTCTCCGAAAGGGGGCCATTTGAACAGAGGCCTGCGGGAGGGAGAGAGATAGAGAACTGTGCAGGGAAAGAGACTTCCAGGGCAAGTAGCAGGGCCCTGGAGTGAGAGTGACTTCAGCATGTTTGAAATAAAGCAAGCGAGGTGGCTGGACAAGTTCCCCTTTCCCCAGGGTCTCAATCTACCAGTCCCTCCTCCAATTAGGCGCAGCACTTGCTATGTGCCAGGCACCATCCTAAGTGCTTTAGGTACACTGTCTCATTTAATCTGTAAAACAACCCTCTGATGTCATACTGTTTTCATCCACATTTTACAGATAAGGAAACAGGCTTGTGGAGCTTCTGTGACTTGCCCAAGGTATCAGAGCTAGTGAGCAATAAAGACTGAGACCCATGGCCAGCCGTCAGACCTAGGCTCTTCCGATCCTGTCTCCATCTTTGTGCAGACGGCACTGGCACTGCCGCCCAGCTACAGACCACAGCTTGATGTCACTGTGGTATCTGGTCTGGGCTGCAGGCTGCCCGGACAGGTGGAATGAAGCTTCATTGGACCAGCTTCCTTTTTCACTCTCCATGTTTGGACCACATCCTCTACTTCTTCCTCCCCCAACACTACATAAGCTTCCTAAGGTTACCTCCAAAACAAATCACAGAGCTGTGGAAGGCTCACTGATGCAGGGAAGCAGCATGCAAGAGGAGGAAGGAGAAAGGAAACCAATATTTATAGAAAGCCTCTGTGCCAGGCACTGATACAAACCCTCTGCAACTTTATTCCTGGGAGATGCTGCTTAGTGAGAATATCAAGGTAGGAAAGCACGACATCTTCCACATGGGTTTCTGCACCGCACAATGCAGGAAGGAACTGCTTAAGGAGTCTCCACAGCAGACATGACATAAATTTAAGAGACAGCACATTTTACCACCCTGGGTTCATCAAGATTAATCCTCATCTAATGTCCTGAGACAAGGTACACAGCAACTTTGTGTTCTTTCCTACCTCAGACTAAGTTCTCTGGGTCCCTCACTTCATTGTTCTCTGTCTCTTCCAAGAGTTTACATAAGACTTTCATGCTTTGCTCCCAAGTTTAAGATGGTGTCCTGAGCACAACTGATTAGTCCTAAAGCAACCATCTACCTCTATACACAGTTAGTTCTTCCCAGGAGCCTTCATGCAGTTAGGACTCTTAGTGGTTTACCGCCACAATTTCCCAAGCATGTCCAAGACAGGTATGTGGATAATCCCCCTGATACGGCCCTCAATGTATAAATACTATGAAACCTAAGAATCACTTGCAACAAACTTCCAAAACAACATGTACTACAGAGCAAAGACACACACCTCAATAAATGCTACCTGCAAAAAGTGGATTGGAAAAACGCAAGAGTTATGGAAAATAACTCTCTGCTCTGTGGGAAGAAATACAGAAATGCTTTGCTGATTCCTCTATTTTAGCATTTACAGAGGAAAACATAATCCCATTCTCAGTCAATATGTTTGCTGCCCCTCTTAATCCCAATCTCTTGTCTGAGCCTCTCAAAATTTAGCAAAAGGCCTGATATAGTCAACATTTAATAGGTGTGTCACATGAATAAATGTCTAGTTATACCTGAGGGTTTTATTAGATGACAAGTACCAAGGAGTGAAGAGATGCACCATTAAGAGGGAATGAAAGGACTGAAATAAGGTTAAAATGGCTCCAATCCTATAAAATGAGAGAAGGATTAGGATTAGCTATGTAAAAAAAACTCCCTGGAGCTGAGTCAGGAAGGGGCCATTGGGCCATTTTCACGCACTATTGCTATTCTTTTCTGATTGAGGAGAACCAGTTTTACTCATCTCATTTTTCTCACAGGAAGTCTGGCCTTATAGGGCAGAGAGGTCAAGAAAAATAAACAAAGATGACCTCTACTCCAACAACTGGAGAAAGATATAGCTACAAGGGTGGGTGTCCTCTGTCTGGGAAGGGAGGCAATAACAACAGCAGAACTATCTGAAGAGTAAAATAATTTTACATTTTATGTAACCAAAATAATATTTCACTAAAAGTGGGGAACTATGTGCCATCTCCCCATTTCCCAAATGAATAAGAATATAAGAAAAAGCAAGAAAGTCAACTCTGAGAACCATTTTTGAAAACTTAGAAAAAACATTACAGAAATCATATAGATGTACTTAAGCGACAACATTTTCTTGATAATAAAGCACCCTTCATCACTTCAGCTAATTAACACCGAGGAAAAAGATAAGATCTATAGGAAAGTGACAATGAAGGTATCAATAATTCAAGACTTCAATAACTGTTCTAAAACCTTTTAAGGATTCTTACATTGAAGAATCTTAGAGAGTCACAATATCTCATAACCAGAATTTAGTCATCAAAAAATGGTATAAAATCAGGTTATAAATGAAAGGTGGAAGGAGTTAGATGAATCTGTAAGGAGCCTAAGAGTATGATGTGGTTCACAGCACAAAAGGCCTGACAGTGCTAAATATTCCCCACAATCAAAAGTAAGAAGGCAGAGCGTCTTCACACTGGAGAATGTCATTACCACCTACCTTTAAAAATACTGAAACACCTCCCTCACCGGACTCTCTCTCCTCGCCCCTCCCCTCCTCCCCTTTCTTTCTCTGTCTCTCTCTCACCTTCCTGCTTTATTCACCTCCAGCACCTACCATCTAACACCTATGAATTTTACTTGTTTGCCTACTGTTCCCTCTTCCATTGGAATATAAACTTCAGGAAGAGATTAGGGTGTTTTCTTCCCCGATAAATGCCCAGAGGCGAGAAGAGCGTCTGCACATAGACATGGGAACCACAGACGACTCTGGGCTCTCCACTTTCTGGGCACACGATATATTTTACTTTCTGTCCCCTTGTCATTGGGTAGAGCCAGGTGACAAGACCTGACCAGCAAGTATGAGGAAAAGCGGTGTGTGTCATGTCCAGGTTAAAGCACTTAATTGTGGGTGTGAGACCTTCCAGAGCCCTCTGATCTAACAATGCTCAGTGACTGCTCCATTAGCCTGTCTCAGAATGGGGACAAGACCCCTAGCCAACTCCTAATGGATGGAAAGCTTGGGCAAGAAATAAACCTTTGTGCTTTAAGCCACTGAGAATCAAGGGTTATCATCCCCTGATAAGGCGGGTGTCCGATAAAATTTGTGGTTGAATCTGTCAGCTCCCCTCATAGAGCTCATGAAGCATGATAAGTTCTAAGGGGTCCTGTGTACTCACAATGCAGCCCATTCTAATTTGGAACAATTGACAGGTTCTTCCTGGAACTAAGTCAAAAACTGTTCTCAAAGAAAAGGCTGTTGTGATGGCTAATTTTAACTTGACTGCTCTCTTTCTTTGGAAAGCCATGACTAATTCAGATGCACACGGCAGGACAAGGTTGTTATCCACCCCACTCCCTGCTTTCCATATCTGCCTCCAGCATTCCTGGAAAATCCTTCGATTGAACAAAATCAAGGCAGAGTGACTGAGACATTATACTGTGAGAAGTAATCAATGTCAGCAAGAGAACGGTTTGTTTGTGTTGTAGCACTTTCACTCAGAAGCCTCTAAATTGCTTAAATCTTCTTCCAAGCACAGGCTTCAAAGATAAAATAGACCCTCCATAGTGCACATTAGACCTGAAAAGAGCCCCTAAGTAGAAAAAAAAATCTAAGGAATCAAAGCATGTGATGGACAGTAGGCCAGAAGGAAGTCTCAGCTGCCCAGCTGTGGTGGTTTTAGAATACATCCGGGGTTCTTTGGTACTCTTCCCTTTAAGAGGTAGACTTTTATAACTCTTTTCAATAACCCTCCCCTTCAGTGTAGGCTACACCTAGTGACTTGCTTCTAAGGAACAGAGCACGATGATGGCGTGTAACTTCTGAGGCACTGTGGTTTCCTCTTTGTTCTCTCCCTTTCCCCTCCTCCCCATCTCTCCCTGCTGGTCCTTCCTCTGTTCCTCCCCTTCCACTTCATCGGATGCTCCACCCGGGAGAAGCCAGCTGCCATCTTATGAGGACATTCAAGCCTCCTTATGGAGAAGCCCACACAATGAGGAATTGAGTCCCCCTCACAACAGCCAGTGCCATGGCCGTATGAGGGAACCATCATGGAAGTGGGTCCTCCGGCCCCTGTCAAGCCTTCGGATGACTGTAGGCCTGACTGCAACCTCATGATGACCCTGAGCCTTAACCACCCAGCTAAGCTGCTCCTGAACTACACATTCAGAAAACATTGGGATAACTCACTGGGTTTGGTTTTGTGATGTTTTGCTTGGTTTTTTAAGCTGCTAAATTTCGGCAATAGTTTCTTATACAGCAAAGGACCACTAACATATGAAGTGTCCTCTGGCCTGGGTTTGTGCAGGTGCATGTGTGCTGTATGAATGACTTGTTTACAGTAACTTTATGGAATGGACTACCCACTGGCCCTAATGGTCCAGATGTATCTGAGGGGCCATAAACACACTCAGCCACATACAGTGGGTCTCTAATCCTGGGTTTTCTTGTTTGTCATATTTAAGTATATAACAGTACTTCCCTTCATTGCTATCTCGATCTTTTGAAAATAGCCTTACACATGTCACATGTGAAAACCAGTTTCATTCCTTTATGTCACGCCATCTATGATAGGCCTTTCACTTCGGCGTGACTCAGAAAATTCTTGAAGAATAGCAAAAACAAACACACAAACAAAAGGATGGGAACAATTAACAACACCTGAACGTAGAAGTGTGGCGTGATGACTTGTATCTTTATTCCTAGCCTACTTTTTCAGAAAGAGACTTAAAGAGTGTAGCGTAACTCCAGGAGGGGTCCCCTCCCTGACACTGCCATCTTCAGCAACTAAATAATTGTTGTTGCCTTTCCACCTCTCCTCAGAACTTCCACTTGATTCTCTAGGTAATTTACTGTCTTTTTAAATAGTAATTCATCGACCAACTCAGCATAAAAGTACAGCTCCAATTGTGCATGCGCCCCCACAGGAAGTACAGATAAGCCTAAGCATACACACAAGGCCTAAAAGAAAGAAAGAAAACACATGGTTACCAAAGTATTCTCTGTCACCTGGCATTTTGCATCTTCTGTTTCTGCCCTAGTTAGGGGTATCAGTGATTGCAAAGAGATGATCATTAAACCATCTAAGTTTTAAAATCTGGGGGAAAAAAAGTTTAACTGAGTCATTAACCCACCCTGGATGAGGACAGGAAAGAAAGAGACAATGGCACAAAGGTCAAGTGAAGTTATAACCAGGCAGTACTGAGTTTACAATGGAGTCAGCTTCAACAGAAAGCAAGCAGTGGAAATGGGGGAATTAACTTCTCCAGATCTCCCAAATCCCATTGCTATTTCCTCTAGGATTAAATGTTCCATATCACTGTATCAGGGAGAATCATGGAAACCTAACATCGCAAGCACTGAAAACACAGAAGTTATCACAAACTCTTTTTGCCTAGATTAAAAGAAAAGCAGTGTACTGGCTATGAAAGAAATGGTCTCCAGTTCCACTCTGAACATATTTATCAAATGTTTTCTCTCTTTTAAGCTCTATACCAGGAAGGGCAGGATAGAAGAATAATTAAACATAGCCCCTGAAATCAGAAATATCTCAATCTAATAAGTAATTCTTGACCTTTGAGGGTCACAGATTCTATAAAAATTATACTGCTTCCCCCCAAATAAACACATATACAGATAAATACAAAATTTTGCTAGCAATTCAGGCTATCTATAAATCCTCAAGGTCCATGAATTTTAGGGTAAGTATTTCTTGATCTACTAGAAAGAAAAAAGATGTGGAATTTTAATAAATGTATTCCATGATATATAACATCAGATGTTAAACTAGCCTCTCTTCCAAGCATCCCAAAAAAAAAAAAAAATTTATTCTTATCAAACACCAGATACTGTAGAAGACAAAATACATACATTCATGTAATAGTAACATTTATGTAAAAGTAACATTTACTAATATTTCTGGCATCACTATTTACAGGTAATAGTAATTGATTGAACTGAAATGAAATTTGCATGAAACCTAAATTTAAAACATCTGCGTTATAACCTCATCCTAATACTAGGTGTAGTTATTTTGTATGATTAATTCTGAATTTAAAACATTCTCTGTAGCTCCAAGACAACAAGCTGAGCACTTCTCATTAGTTTTAATGGTTTAAATGATTTTAGGCTATAATCTTGGTAGAAAAAAAAGTTCATGTAAATTTTTCATTTTTTAAAAAAAGCTCAGTTTCTCTAGATAAACTGTATTTATGCTGTCAAAAATAAAACATGAATGACAAGTGAATTAGGCACCAGGGATTTTTATTTAATTCTTTCTCATCGCATTTCTGCAGTGTCTTCCAAGAGACATGTTCTCAGATTTCATGCAGAGGATGTTCTTTAGGATGGAGTGTGGAATGCTAACAGGTTGTGTCAGGGGGAAGGACTGAGGAACAAGCAGAACAAAGAGAAAAAGAATGAGACACCAAGGGGTAGAGAAAGTGAAAACACAGCTAGAAAATAGGGGGAAAAAATACAAAGTGATATGTTTTCAAGCACCCAGTACTGCAAGGTCCCCAGGCCCCAGGCTGAGGACTGGTACAGTCCATAGCCCATTAGGAATCTGGCCACACAGCCGGAGGTGAGCAGTGGGAGGGGCCAGCGAAGCTTCATCTGTATTTGCATCACCACCTGAGCTCCACCTCAGATCATAAGGCATTACATTCTCATAGCAGCACCCATCCCTGGTGCCAAAAAGCTGAGAACCACTGCAGTACTATACTGTCCAATACAGGAGTCACTAACCGCAGGTGACTATTCAAATTTAAATTAATTTAAATAAAAAATTTCATTTCCTCAGTTACACTAGCCTCCTTTTAAGAGCTTAAAAAACCACATGTGGCTAATGGCTGCCATACTGGACACTGCAGAATACAGAACATTTCTGCCATCTCAGAAAGCTCTTTTGAACGGCTCTATTCTGGAAAGTGAGAACCCAGAAAACACTTAAGAATCTAGTCTTGAACAGAAAGTACATAGGTTCAGAGATGAACTACTTTCAACTAAGTTCTATTTATAAAAGAACATAAATTGATACAAAGCAGGCAGAAAACAGTTAAGATTAAAAATATTAAGTGCAATGGAGAAATGGCCCCCAATTACATAATACAGCCCATAAAAACCATCTATGATTCAAGTGGCTCAGGAGCTACCAATCCACTGGAAGTTCTATGAGTTATTTGTCCTTACCAGCCAATAACAACATGGACTGAGTCCCTAATATTTATATATGTCCTGCAGAAAAAAAGAGTGCTAAAATAATAAGACATGTTTTAGCCTTTGAGAATTCAGTGGAACACAGGAAAAAATTCATGTATAGAGAAAGAGACTTATTTATTTATATAGTTCCCATAACCACATATCAAAGTCATGCCGCGTATAATCATAGCATTGAGGAAAAGCTGTAACATTACTGCAATGAGATAAAATTTCAGTTTTCATTTTCATATTATCTTTTCCAGAGAGTCATTTCCATTACATGCTTCCTAATTCATTTTGGCTCATGACTGAAGATTAGGTCTACTTGAAAACAGAATCTTTCTGGAAAACTACACTTTCTTTACCTGAAAGTTAACAAATTGAACAAATCACCTATGTTTATTTCTCCTTTTGGTTCTCTAAATTCTATGACTATTTGTTGCTCAGAATGCTCTAAAAATCCCCAAAGTTTGTAATTTGAGGAATTGGGGAATTTTAAAAGACTCACACAAGAACGATAGAAAAATTACAAAACATATTTAACTATATATAAACAGAATAATAACTTTTCATTAAAAAATCCAAAGGTAACATAGTATAGAAACAAAAAGAGCAAAGTTTGAGCCATAATTTTTCAAAAAAGATTTGGTAAAAAGGAAGGTGATGGCAAATGCTTGTATGACAGAGTTTTGTATCATTCTGTCACAAAACAGTTCATGAAGGGAGTAAGCTATTAACTAAACATTACAGAAAATAATTGTTTATTACTATATGTCAGTAACTTTCAAAGTTATTTGACCACAAATCATATTAAGATATTTTATGTTGTTTTCTATAGGCATATATACCTGAAATATTTTATAAGGCAATAATTTAGCCTTACTTCAATACATATTTTCTGAAATCCTCTATTATAATTTCATGTTTTAAAAAGGTGCAACAGTAGCCTAATAAACTAAAAACAAAACAAAACAAAAAAACTAAACATAAATTTTATCACCTATCACGGGTTCGTGAAATATATTGCTATAAGGGATAAGAACTTCCATGACAAAAACTGGTAAATAAATGGTCTACCTGAAGAGAAGGAATTATATAAAATTATATTTGTAAAAACAGAGTTAGAAAGCTGTAGTGGGGGGGGGGAAGAACAGTTGGAAGGAGATATTTAATGAAAAGTGTTATATTTCAAATGCTAAGTTTGCTAGACAAGAAAGAATCACTTTTTTTGGTGAAAACAAAGTTAGAACAGATTTGCTTGGCAGCTCTATAGAAAGTAAACTTGAAAGTGGACTTGTAGTACAGTAAATATGGATGTGAAAGGCCAGCCATCGCTGTTTATGAAGCATAAAAAAATAAATGTAATAAAATGAAGACTTGAATATGGTGGTAAGAAAAAAGAGAGGAAGGGACTCTTGGGGAATGGCAGAACTTTCCAATGTGAACACAAAATAATTCTCACTTTTTTGGGGATATTTTATCTCCATTAAAAGAATGAAGCCATAATATATATGCTAACATGATCTCCAAATATAATGTTAAGCAGAAAAAAAAAAAAAGCCAGAAACAGATTAGTATGTAAGGTGTGTCCCATAAAAGGGTAGTAGGGAGTAATATACACTTATTTGCTTATAGATGAATATTATATTTCTGAAAGGATCCTTAATAAGTTGATCATGTTGACTGGACCTAGAAGTTATATGCTAAGTGAAATAAGTCAGACAGAGACAGACAAATACCATATGATCTCACTTATATGTTGAATCTAAAGAACAAAATAAACGAACAAACAAAACAGAAACAGGCTCATAGACAGAGAACAAGCTGATGGTTGCCAGATGGGAGGGAGGTTGGGGAAATGGGTGAAAAAGGTGAAGAGATTAAGAAGTGCAAATCGGTAGTTTCAAAGCAGTCACAGGGATGTGAAGTAGCATGGGGAATATAGTCAATAATATTGTAATAACTATGTACAATGCCAAGAGTGTACTAGACTCATTGGAGGATCACCTTGTAAATTATATAAATGTCTAACCAATATGCTGCACACCTGAAACTAATATAAAATAATATTAAATTTCAATTCTAATTGAAAAAATTTTTAAATGTTTTAAAATGCAATAGATGATATGTCCGCATAGTTAAAAACTTAAAGTCACACATTTGTTCAATGAAATCTTTTCTTCCTGTCTCTCACATTTATAAAAAGAAGAAGATCTTTAGGATTTGAATGACATAAATACTAAAGGAAAGATACAGTTGGGGAGGAGACAGAAGAAAACTGATCAACCCACTCCACAAACCACACTGGTTCCATCTGATCTACTTCTTTTCTTAATGAGCTAGAATGGGCCATGGCTAAACCAGAATGAAAAAAAAAAAAAAAGGGACAATCTCTGTCCCCAAACCCTAATACGACCAGATGCTGAGCCATTCGCAGGAGTGTGCATCGTTTAGTTTTTTATTCAATGAATCAAATGTTGCCTACCTACCATGTACCTGGCACCAGAGGTACAAAGTTCATAAAGCACAGTCCCTGCCTTTAAGCAACCACAGTCAAAAGTCAGCTTCCTAAATAAATAACTACAGCACAAAGTATTAAGTGCTAGCATAGAGATGTGTGCAAAGTGCTATAGGAACAAAGATGGCCCAATGAGTAGCTCTGCCCAGGTCAGCAAAGGCTTTAAGGAAGAAGCAGCAAGGCAAGGACACTTTTCTACCAAAGACAATGGGGTGTGCAAAGCAGGAAGCCTGAAAGTGTGTGGTGTATAGAAGGAATGGTGAATACAGGGGCCACATTATGTGGGTTGGGAGAGAGACTGGGAGGGAGGGCAATCACTGTGAAAAAGGAAGGAGGGACAGTTCGTGAAAGGTCTTGAATGCAGTGCTGACGAGGGTAACCTGCATCTCGAATACAACCAGAAAGCAGACATTCTGAAGCCAGGAAACAGAACAAATTAGGCACACACTTCAGAAAGAAGCTGTGGCAGAGGAGGTGAATGCTGGAGGTGAATAGGAGGTGAACATAGGAGGTGACTAGGAACTGGATACTGGAGGAAGCCAGGAGAGGGGGATGGTGAGGAAGGCTGTTACTTAAAGAAGAGGAAGGGAGAAGAGCAGACTGGCAGATGTTTTGAAAATAAAGTGATAAGTCTTTGTGCCTGAGAGGACAGAAGGTGAAGGAGAAAAGAAAGTCACAGCTCCCTAGGGGTTTCTTCCCTGATGGGGTTTCTTATGAGGGAGCAGGGGTGGTAGGCTTGGGGAAGAAAGATAAGAAATTGTATCATTCATAAACAAGTTGTACTGTGGTTGTCTCTGGAACAGCCTAATGGCTCTGTCAAGAAAGCAGGTGAGAATCCAGCTCTGAGGATCAGGAGAGAAATCAGGCAGAAGCAACCCTTTTGGGAGTTGGCAATATAGAAATGATAAGTGAAACGGAAGTATAGACAAAGAATAAGCCGCCAATAGTTAGGAGTGAGGATGGCTAGAAGACTATTAACCAGAGGAAAAGCCGAGTCTTCCTAAGGAAAAAACAAACAAACAAACAAACAAAAAAACAGGACAGAGCAATTTTTTTAAAAGCAAGGTGAAATGACATAGGGAAGGTGAGCTGAATGATAGGCATATCTTTTTTTTCTATGTATGTTTTAGAAATGAGCAGATATAACCTAACCAAACAATAACAGAAGCGA
This sequence comes from Eonycteris spelaea, assembly GCA_003508835.1. Classification (NCBI taxonomy): domain Eukaryota; kingdom Metazoa; phylum Chordata; class Mammalia; order Chiroptera; family Pteropodidae; genus Eonycteris; species Eonycteris spelaea. The sequence continues at coordinate 13,259,578 of PUFA01000011.1, read as the reverse complement.
AGACTGTTAAAGAAAAACTGATGGGTTGCCATCTCACTAGATGCTCTTGAACCAAAAATCATGCAACTCCCAAGAAAGGTGATGTAATTAAACTATCATGACACATTAACTGAAACACCTTGTTCTATATGCGAATGTCTGACAGATACACCCTAGTGGCTCTGCAGATAACAGCTGTTCTGATCTTTGGATATTGCTAAGCTGCACCCAATGCTGCTTTATCATAAAGCATGTCATGATGAAACTGAAGTGTTATTATGCAATCGCACAACTCTTCATGAGGCTCATGGAGCTCCAACATGCGACTAAACAACAATTACCCCTCTGGGGTACATCAATGACGTTTTTGAACAAATGAAAACATAACTATTCCAATCATTTTTAGAGGTCAGCTAATGCCTGTTTTAAGGAATTTGTGTAACTAGGTCACACTGCTAAACATATGCTTGCAAGTTCCAATACTTACTTAGATTAGGATTTTATGTTTCTATTGCCAATATCTTGAAAATCTTAAGTCAACACCATCTTCTAGTCCCAGTTTTTAGTTTCTAAAATGTGTCTAAAAATGCTATTTTTCCCTTTTTTGAGGGTATCTCTGGATAAATAAGTAAAATGGCATACTGGTAACTCATATCTCCTTTCCTAAGAATTTGATTAAATCAGCTTCCAAAATCTACATTTTACTTAAAGACTTTAAAAGATATTTGTAATTTAGGTTATCTCGATCTTAACTGATTAATGCAAGGAAAATGGCCTACCTTAACTACTGCTCAGAATCCCTTTAAATTACCACCGATCGGCAATCTGTCATCGGCAAATATGCTTATGTCAAATGTCCTTATAATGAGCTATCACATTTTCAAATATTTTCCTCCATTACCTAACCAGGAGATTAACACAACGCTATAATCTATGGAGGGGAGAGGAATGAAACGCTGGATCTCGGTTTAAATGAGCAAACTCCCAGCTCTGAACAGTAGGGGGAGGAATGTATAAATTGAGAAAAGAATTACCTATTCATCTTCATCAATAGTTGACACCATCATCATTTGGCCTCTGAAAAAAAAGGATGTTTTAATTTGCAGGGAAGAATACAACTCTTCAGGGAGGAGATTTGGGGATTTGACCATGAATAATAATGAAGCGAGGAGAGTTTTCTTCATATGTAAAATCTAGCTCTAGTCTTTCAATCCAAATGAGATTCTAAAAGTTGCAGGTGGAGGGCAAGGGATTTGATTTATTTATTCAAGACCATGTAGGCATCCTTCATCCACATTAACCAGATCCACATTTCCTCTCACTTAAATTAACATCAAGACAAACGAAAAAATAAAATAAAATACTCCCCCTTGTATTGGCCAGCTTGTAGCAACAACCCTAGGTTCAAAGAACAACCACTGTTCACGAGGCTGCTCACGGCCCTGCCTAGGATGCTCCCCTTGCAGGAAATTCAGGCACTGCTGACAGAGTCTTCTTATCATTACTCCAACTCCTTTGGTAAATGCAAAACATTCTCTTGGCATCAGCAGCTAGCAATAAATCATTCAGGCTCATGCCAAAGCTGAAAACTCAGCATTTATTAATTTTAAATAAGTTCTGATCCCCATTATCAGTTATGGACAATGACAATACTTCTCTAAGCCCATTATTTGTTCTCCGCACCACAGAAAGCTGAGAGAAAGCAACAACATGCCTGACCTTTTGTGGCTTCCTAATCATGACTGTTTCCCACAGGGGAAAAAAAATTAAGAGAGTCTCAAAGCATTATGCAAGTCAGGTAGAGAGAATGAGAATCTGAGTAAAGCAGACTTAGAATAAAAGAGGCCCTCCCTATGCAGCATTGAAGTGAGGTATAAATCAATAGAGAATGATTAAAACACTGCTATATGAAGGGCCCGCATAGTTAATATACATTTCATTATGAATAAAAGAACACTGTAGTCAGACCAAGTGCTTGGGCATACAGTATAACAGAAGCAAGACATGTACCGAGCTGTTTAAATGTATAGAATTCTAAGGAACACTGCTAATCAACACTATCATTTCTTTATTTTTTCTTAAACAAAGCTCCTTCAACTATTGTATTTGTAATTTAAATGTACACATTAACACACACACACACACACACACACACACACACACACACACGCGCCCACCCCTGATCTCTAATGTACTCTATCTTCAAAGTCCAGCATCAATAAAAGCCATGCTATTTTTACAGGAATTGCAGCATAAAATCCAAACTAAATATCCATAATTGTATGATCGTTGTACTCACTGAAATAAAATACGTGTTTATCTCACTCATCCTTCCTTTTAAATGGGTCGATTAAGTGCTGCCCATGGCTCTCCCTTTTCCAAAACACAAATTTAAGAGCTAAATCTGTTTTTGCTTCAATTAACTTCACTGAAATTATAGTACTGTGTTTCCAAAAAGAGCAAAATCTACCAAACAGCAAATGATGTGCAAGAAAACCCAGCAACCACAGAGCATTCGGCAATCCCCTGTCCCTTTTCCTCTCTTAGCTTCCTCCTGCATCACCTCCACTGGACCCAAATTCTGGGAACTGACTTCTGGGTGTTAGTATTTAGAAAGCTATATTTAGCATCTACTTGTATAAAGAAAGACATCATGACTTTTGTTAAGGAGCATTTTGCCAGTCCCTTCCAAAAGAAAATGAGGTTCCTTCATTCTGTTTTCTACATTTTACTCAAAGGGAAAGTAGAAATTGGTCCCAGTAAAATTCCTCTAATGACGATGTCCTATATTACCTATTTCCATAGACTTCCACCAATAACTTCTTTGAGCTAAACTCTTTCACTATTCAATAGTAATTAATCTCTTACAGCCATAACTTTCCCATTATTCAAAGAAATCACATATTCAAAATTTAAGCTTAATCATCCAAAATGCACTGAAAACCTATCATGCAAAAGACTACAGCAAAGATATTAAAATAGCTAAGATTACATATATTTACATGTCATTTAGGGGGCAGAAAGCCAGTACTGTTTAAAAGTTTTGTTTAAACAAATTCAGGGTATGCTATTACACAGAATCAAAGTCCTTCGAAAGCCACCTATAGAAGCATCTCAACTGGGATACACTTACCTTCCTGAATTCAAATGTATCTTGATTTTTCATGGTAAAAATTTCAGTACACACCAACAGGAGAACTTGAATTTTAGCTTACTCTATATTTAAACTCAGAAAGTTTCCACATCTTTCCTAGGGCTGAGTAAAATGATCAAAGTAGTTCAGTGTCAATACTTTTGTTACATAAGAAAAATAACAGTAGCCATTTATTTAAAATGTTTCCTATGCTTCATTGTACTTTCTATATGTTATCTCATTTAACCCTCATGAATCAAACAAATCAGATAAATGGTATTATCCCCCATTGTATAAATGAAAAATCTGAGTTATTTGGTCAGAGAAAAACCAATAATGTTTTTGTGAGCTCAATCCAGAGTCCCAGAGGCAAACATCACAACTGCAGTACCCTAAATTATGCCATTCTGTATTTAGCATTTTAGTCACAAAAAGAGTAGAAAAAGGTGTCATCCCTTTCCTTCCCCTATTCCCCGCCGCAAAAACCCACATAAACAATGTTTCCAGCACATCTAATCATCCTCACAGCAGAGATATATTATCTAGGCAATTGGCAATGACATATTGCATGCAGCTCTTTAACTGTCCTACTAAGAGGTCATCAGTTGGCTCAACACACTACTTCCTCAAATGAATGTTTCCATAGTGCATTGCACTTGGAAACAACATTTTTATTGCCTTCTCCCTCTCACCCCTCCACTGAGTGAAAGGCACCTGGAGCCATGAGACCACAAAGAACTGAGAGAAGGGAAACCATCCTGTCTATTAAAAGATAACCTGAAGGAGCCTGTGCAGGTATTTTCCACATTGTGGGTCATGGCTCATCAATTTCGCAAATCAAGGCCAGCATTTTAAAGAAATTGAACTGGATGGAAGAGAAAATATCAGAGTATGCTATGCACAGTAAAAAAATAATTGAATTATGAAACTTTGCTTCAATAACATAATCTATAATCAGTTAGGTGTGTATTTGTGGCATGGGTACTAGGGTATGATATGAAATGTATTTCTTACTATATGTTAGAAAAGTTACTTAACTCCTCTCTTTTACCCCTTACATGCAATTACCAAGATCTGTGAAGTTAACTTCCTTAATATATCCTAATCTCTCTACCCCTAATCCCTCACTCCCTGCACACCCTTCCTTGGTTAGGTCAATATCTCTCACCAGAACCAGAACAACCAGCAAACTGATCTCCATTATATTCTCATGCCCCTCCCCTTAATCAACATCCACCCCTCTTCCAGAATGATCTATTCAAAATGCAGATCTGACCTTTTCAATTTCCATCTTAAAATCTTTCAGTACTTAGAGAATCAAATCAAAGCTTCTCAAGCGTGGTATACAAAGCACTTTATAAACCAAACCCAAACATCTTCTAAATTCACTTCCTACAACTCCAGCTTCAATCACTACTCAGTGGGAATACCCAAGCAGCTCACACCTTGTGTAAGCTGCTGTCTCTCAGCTCCATACATTTGCTCATGTTCTTCCTCTGAGGCTCCACCCAAAGAGTGTTCCTGGAACCACGCAATATGGTTATGTGAATCTGCTCTCGGCTCCCAGCACGCCCTGTATCTCCATCTGTCTGATCTTTTACCCCCTGAAAATTAGATTTCCTGTGTGCCTATCCCTTCCTCCAGGCCAGGTTTTTTATCTACTTCCTCCAGGTCTTTACTCAAATGTCACCTCAGTGAGACCTTCCCTAACCACCTTAATTACGTTTTCAACCTATCATTGCCTCCCTGCCCCCTTCCCAGCTCCCTTCACAAGCTTCTTTTTTCTCTTTACCACTTAGCACCAACTATCTATATTTATGTATATATAGATATGTATGTATATATTTTTAACTTAGTATATATATTTAACATAAACATATCTATGTGTGTATATATGTGTGTGTATGTATTTATTTAACATACATTTTATTTAATGTCTGTCACCACCAACTAGGGATGCCAGGTCCATTTCTTTATTACTGCTTTATTACAGTGCCTGACACATAAGAGGCACTCATAAATACTTGTTTAATGAATAAATGAGTGAATAGCATCAAGATCAGAGACCACAGGTAATTCAGTTTGAGTCTCCAGCAAATATCACATGCCTGCTGCAGAATTGGTATACAACTAAGTGTTTTCATTTCGAAAAGTGAAAATAGACTCACATATAACATGTTCTGTTTTTTGCCTCATATTCTTCTCCTTTCGGTAGATACAAGGATAGACCAGTTAGCTGACCAAAAGGAGAGCAGAAATATTAGAATATTACTATACCTGGTGTATGAGAAAGCCATCTAAAAAAATTTTAGGGATATGTTGTCTTTTGGAAGTGAATGCTATTAAAAAAAAAAAAGACATTCTCTAATTTAACACGAAGATATAACGAGCTTTTAATATCCATACTTTCAGCATTCCTATTTGTGGATATTAGAACCATTAAAACTGAAGCAAATGAATCATCAGGCATCGTATCCTTTTTAGCGAAGGAGGCTTTTACTTGGTAAAAAGTCATGGGCACATCCAATATTTATAATCATTTTAAAAATCAGATTAAAATGTAAGGAGAATGATAAAATATGCATATGTTCTTGAAGCTTAAAACTTAATCTCACACATGTACTATAGCAATTTCTGTTAAAACATAAATAGAATAATACTCAGAAATAGCAAAAAATATGAGGCCATTTAAAAATTATTTCTTCTGATCAAATAAATGATTAATCTAGATGTTCTAACAAGAAGAGTATATCACTCCATTCGTAAGATATAAATTAAATAAAACTGACAGAAACACTAAAAAAGAAAACAGTGAAGTCATATGACTAGAAAAATATTGGTATTTCTTAAAAATGACATAATATTTCATTAAGTGCAAGGCAGATTTAGGTGAAAAATAAGGAAACAACTGCTTCTGAGTGTTCTCAAAAAAAAAAAAACTGGAACATTTAAAAGGGAACAAATGAATAGTTATAGTACACAGAGGGACCATTTAAGATAACACTAGTTCAAAGAGTTCTACATTTAATAATACATGAATATACTCTGCAGTCACCAAGTTAGAATGACCCAAATCCAAATCCGTAACTCATCGCTAGCAGTCAGAATTCCACATGTATAGTTGACTGTATTTAAGTATAAAAGTTGCTCTGACTGTGACATCTTGGTTAACCAAAAAGACAGTTCAATATACAAAACCCAGCCTGTATTTTGGTGCTCCACACCTTATGTTTTTATTTATTTATTTATTTATTTTTTAAAATTTGTAGATGCTTGCTTTATTTTTATGGAGAGTTGCAATATGCAAAAGGCACTCTGGATTATTTGTGCTGGACTTTGTAACAGCCATTACATATTACAAATGGTAGCCCATATACTGCCTGGGCTTCCTCTTCCCGCTTTGGGCATAGGCACAGGAAACTGTTGCCATAAGCCACGAGCCATGAGCCCCAAGTTGGAAAATCTCTGACATACATTGTAGTCCTACTCTTGAGTCTGTCTGTTCTCTTATTTTGTACAATTTCTTATACATTTCAATGTCTTCCCAGGCTTTTCCTCATCTCATTAAAGTCTCATTCACTTATCTTCTCTATTTCCCTTCCCCACATCCCTTCTTCTTTCCTTTCCTCCATATTCCTCTTTATTCCCTTCCTCTTTGCATTCTCGCATACCTTGTTTTTAAATCAACCACTTATAACCAAAATGTCAAGAATTAAATATTGATAAAACCATTGTAAAAGGAAAAAGAAAAGAATAAACAAGAACTCTTTCCTCTGCCAGAGGAAAATTAATACTTTGCTTAGTAAAGTGGGCCAATGTGGAATCACCATGTTTGCTTGGAAATAACATGAGAATAATTCCACTAAAAGTGACAACTTTGTATTTTACAGCCTTGAGTCAAACTTTCAAAATATCTCTCTTGTTTCCCTTCAGCCCACCATCCCCAGAAATATCCTGGCCATGTATTTGGCAAAGAGAGAAGGGGGGAGGTGTTCCAGAAACTGCTTAGGGGAGGTATGCCTGATGTAAATTTCACCACCACCAAATGTTCTCCCTAAAGCATTTTCATTTTTTTAAATAGGAGACAAACTAAGAGATGTCTGCTTTATAAAGCATAACATTTTAATAAAAATGTGATTTGGTTTTAAGTAATTTTGTCTTTCCACTTAAACAACCTGGTTAAGTAAGAAAAATATTATGTAATCTAATTTAAAAGAAAAAAAATCAATTTGAGATCATCCTTGGGAAAAGCACAAAGTATCATCTCTGAAGATTCTCATTTCCCTAATCATATGGCCACAAAGAAAGCTCAAATTTTTCAAAAGAGAATAAAAACTTTATCTTAATGTATCATATTCTTTACACCTCCATGTGATATCAAAAATGAAAAATAAATATCATTTTTCATGTCATTAATATTCTATGTCATTTTTAAGGAATTCTATCAAGTCCTCTGAAAGGGCAAAGTCAGCAGCGTCACAGCCAAACCCTCCTCTCAGCTTTCGTCAGTTCTAGTCTGCGGCACGGCATATCCACATCAGTGAACAAACTTAGTTCTGGGCTATTTCTCAGGCCACTTACCAAATCAGATTTAATAGGAGAGCCAAAGTCGAGATTTCAAAAACAGCCCTTATAGTGTTCAGGGAGAATCATTTAACAACCAATCAAAAAAAAGAGCCTTTGAGATCTTAGAAATGGTCAACCAGCGTTTTGAACAAAGGTTTTCACAGACTCACATCTTAATAGAAGAGATTTAGAAAGGAGTGACTATTCATAGCACCTCCAAAACCCAAGCCTACTAAAAACACAAACTACTGACAGAATCTGGAAAGTACCCACTGCAATGAGAAGACAGAAATACACCCACACTTCTGCTTTATAGCACACCCTCACTTCACTTCATTATTAGATTTTATTTAAAAAGGTGAGACATTACTTCATAATTTTTCTATCACATCCCTGACTTAAGCGCATCTCTTTTCAACTAACATATAGAGCAGCTGTCCCATTCTCTGCCTCAGACGCTGATAGGAAAAGTAAGGATGGAGGACATTGCCTCCCGAATACCTCGCCCTTGCTACCACAATCATCACTGCCTCCCTAAACAGTCATCTCTCTCCATTCAGAAAGAGACTATAAATACCAGAAAACGATTTAGAAACTAAGAACAATGAATATGTTGAACATTAAAATTTATGAGCTGCAGCCAATATTTCTCACAGCAAAAGCATAGCCTTTGTTCACCATTCGACAAATATTCATTGAGCTTCCTCCATGTGCCAAGCGCTGTTCTGTATACTTGGGACACATTAATGAAAAACAAAGGTAAAGATCCCTGGCCACTTAGAATCTGCATTCTAATGAAGGAGGGAGACAATAAATCAATACGGTAAAAATATAATTTGAGAGACAAGCTCTATATAAACAACAAAATTAGAGCAAGGCAAATGGTGTTGGGAGCTGAGGGGAGGCGCTGCAGTTTTAAATGGAGTGGTCAGTGTAAACCTCAAGTAGGAGATGACATTTGGAAAGGACTTAAAGGAGCTGAGGCAATCAGCTTCCTTGATGTCTATGGGAAGAACTTCTAACAGAAGCTTGAAGTAGCCATAGCAGAGGTCCTGAGGCAGCAGCATGTCTGGCTCATCCAAAGAACACAAGGAAGCGACATGGCTGGAGTGGAGTGAGGAAGGGAAAAGCAGGAGCTTGGTAAGGTCTGAGAAGCAACAGAGGCCAAGTCACGGAAGGACTTTGGCTTTCACTCTGTGTACAATGTGCGGCAGGCAACACAGTGTATGAAACAGGAAGGTGAGTTAAAGGATGATTCTGGTGGCTCTGTTGAGCACAGACCATAAGCATTCAGTGATGTAAGCAGGGAGACTAGTTAGGAGACTACAGCAGTACTTACAATGAGAGACGGTGGCGATGCAAACCAGAGTAGTAGCAGTGGAGAAGGTTAGAAGTGACCAGATTCTGGATGTATTTGAAGTTAAAGCCAAGATAATTGTCCAATGGCCTGGACATGACTTAAGGGAGAATAAACAGTCAAGGATGATTTCAGTGTAGCGTGAGCAACTGGAAGGTTGAAGCAGCCATTTACTGAGACAGAGAAGACATGTGAAGCAGGATTGGGAAGCAGATGGAAAGTTCAGTTGGGACACATTAAGCTGCCTATTAGACATTCAAGTAGAGACAGAGGGTAGGCAGTTGACATGCTCATCTGGAATGTAGAAAAGAGGTCAGGGCTCGTGATATAAATTTAGGGACCATGAGTATATATACAGTAGCTACTGTATAAGCAAAATAAAAAAGGATGGGGTAAAAATAGACAAAAGAGGAGGGCTGAGAATATATCTGGAACACTCCAACACTAAGAGATAAGGGGAAACTGAGGTATCAGCAAAGAAGAGTGAGAGGAAACAACTGAACGATAGGAAGACAGCCAAGAATCTGAGATGCCCTGGAGGCCCAGTGAAGATCATATGTAACAAAAGAGGATGGACCAACTGTGTCATATAAGATGAGTTCTGAGAACTGCCTATTGTAGTTCAAAGACCAATGGAGGTCATGATAACCTCAACAAGAGCAGTATCTATGCATAGGGGATGGGAGCCTCATAGCAGGGTTCAGGACAAACTACGGGAAGATGAGTTCAAAAGTGTGAGTAGAAATAACTCTTGTGAGAAGTTCGCCCAGCAGAGTAATAAAATTGAGGATATCCAGTGGGAAAGCAAGGGCAAGAGAAGGTTTACAGAAAATGAAGCTATCACAGCATGTAGTGTGAAGACAAGCATGATCTACAAGAGGGAGAATCTGAGATTTAAGAAGTAGGGGAGAATTGCTGCAGTGGTTTCTATCTTTGAGATTAGTTGAGGTATTATATTAATTTAATAAGTACAGTGTGTTGATTCGATATATTTATATATTGCTATATAATTACTACCATAGTATTAGCTCATACCTCTATCATGTTACATAATTATCATTTCTTGGGAGTGTAGTGGTTAGCATGCCTGCTTTCCACACAGAAGGTTCTGGGTTCGTGCCCCAGGTGGAGCCACGGACCATAGCACACTTTGTGGAGAAACTAGCTTTAGATAAGAGAATAAATAGTTACCTATGGCCATTCTGTGACTAGCATGAATTGTTACCCATGCAACAAGCAGGCACAGAGAGGCAGAGAGGACAGGAGCGGAGATGCTGGATGGGGACATGGGTCGGGGGTCTCCAGAAGCTCTCTCCTCACTGTTTCAATTTTTCTGAATAGGAAAAAGTTTATCAGCTAAGAGTAAAGATAGAAGGAGAGATATTTAAAGCTTGAGGAGAGAAGTGGTCAGAAAAAAAGCCACCTTAAGAAAGGCATTTTCATTATTAAAAAAATATATATTAAATTCATCAACTCAATAAGCCAAAAAAAAAAATCAAATAAACCTAAGAGAAGCAAAGAAAGAATTATTAAAAAGATTAAAGCAGAAATTAAGGGATTAAAATATAAACAGAACAGCTGGTTCTTTGAAAAGATCAATAAAATATACAAACCTCTTGCAAAACTCATCAAGAAAGAGAAAATACAATTAACATTAGAAATAAGAAAATAGATATAGATAACCAAAGACACAAAGGAAATTTTATACAAGTATAAGGGAATACATACAATTTTATGCTAAAAAATTGAAACATTAAAGATAATTTCTAAGAAAAAATAAATGATCAAAACTGACTCAAGAAGTAGACTGAACAATTCAATAACTACAAAAAAAACCCATACAATGTTGACAATGATTTTATGGGGTGCAATATCGAGCCTTTAAGAGAGAATTTTTATGTTATTTACAATGTCACAGGGTATAGAATAAAATCAAGAAAAGTTTCCTATTTCATCTTACAAACCCAGCATATGCCTGCCACAAAAATTCAAAAAAATAGTGTAATAAATACAAATCCATCTTATTTTAATATAAATTTAAAAATTCTTAAAAATTATCAAATCACATGCAGCTATAATGTGATCATACTGTTAGATACCACGATTGCATTAAAAAAAAAACTTTTTAAGTCATTTCTGAAAAAATATTTTAGTAAACACATTAAACAATACCTGTCACTAACCAGCATCTGAGATACTATTTCACAATCAACTACCAGTGGTCTTCCATTAACTTCAAAAACACATAATACTCAATAAACCTTAACTGCTAAATTAGTAGTATGTTAAACAAGAATGTCTGTACCTACCACTGATCCTTAACATCTCTATATAAAGTTAACTCATTCCTTTCCTCAAGGGAAGTAATGGTCCAATGACTACAGCCAATGCTTAAAAACATTCAGGCAGGTTGAGCACACACCTTTCCAAGAGGTAACACAAACACAAACACGCTAAGAGAAGAAAAGTGTTTAAACTGCATTTTGTTTTAACAATGTAGTAAATCTTGGTGTTTGCCTAAACTTCAATGAATTAAGAGAAGCAAATCTGTAAAATGCGAACAATGAAGCAAGTATATTTCATTTCCTCTCATTTGTTAATAATTCAGGATAATGGAAAACCTTTTGAACACTTGGTCTTAATGTTTGCTCAGCCAGTAGTTTATAAATAGGAAATTCTTCAGCTTAAGGAGAAAAACTTGAAAAACTCTTGTTTCTCCTTCCCAGCTTTATTTCACTGTGATTTCCCCACTGGGAAGAAGGCTCATTAGGAAATGAATTCATTGGTTTACATTTTCTACACTTGCAACTCCTGAGGTTTGAGAAAGCTTTTAAAAATTACCCAGCAAAAGGCAGTAACCAAGGAGCTATGTGTCAGTAGCACTTAACCTTAGTGCAAGGCAGCCTTGTGCCATCCACTGTCACTGGATTCTCAGTTTCCTAAAGGAAAATAATTTCCTATTACATGTAGCTCACTTCTGTAACTCACTTCAACTATTCTATATTTGAAAGATCTGCTGCTCCTCCTCCAGAGAATACAGGAAATTGGATATTTTTTAGAAAATTCCAGGATATAACTAATTGGTGTTAACCACCAAAAGAAGAGGGAGTTTGGAGCTAGACAGTTGAGCACGTGAATATACACAAAGGTATTACCAAGAATAATGCAAGGTCACTTTGAAAATACAAAGCTTTATTGAAGAACTCAACCGCAAGTCAAGCAAGAGGCACAGAAGAGAAATTGAATAGCAGAGAGTGTAACCAAGAGGAAACATGACCTCAAACGCAGGATACGTGCATACAGGGCACCATCCTGGTAAAGTGGAGGAGATTAGGAATTAGTGAAAACCCCAAACGTTGAATTTCTTGAAACAACTAGATAGTGTTATTGTCAAACACACACAAAGCCCTGTAATGGAGATCTTTAAGGTTGTTGTTCATCGAGTCCATAACTCCTTTCTCTGAAAATGACCACCTGTGAGACATGGCAGCCGTGTCTGTATCATGAGACCTTGTCAGAGCCAGTGGCCCCAAGGATGCTGCCTCTGCACACTGAGCTTGTCATGCTCACTCTCCGCAGCCTCTGCTGGGCACCTGGACTGGCTCTGGGCCCTTGTGGGACCATCGGGTTCAACAGATACCAAGAGAATCTTCGCTAAGAAAAGTCCCTACTAAACCAACAAAATACCAGTAGTAAAAGAAGCCATGTATCTGATTTTATGAGCAAGAAGTTGTCATAAGTTAACTACTTGTACCTAAAGGTAATCTTCGGGGTGCTTTAAAAACAATATCTTCCAATATGGCACATTTCATTTTGCTTATGCTTTATATTCCTAGCAAAGCTAACAAAACACTAGCTTCAAATATACATGTATATTTTTTCCTATGGCACCATATAAAGATTATAGATACTGAAAAGAGTCTTTGAAAGAAGGATATTTTTAAAGCACACAGGATATGAGCTGCTGTACAATGGCCAAGAGCAACAAAACATTGTTGCAGATGAAATGAAGTCCCTCATGTCCCAGTGAGAGCTCAGGGATGGAGGGGGCTAACAGCTGTGCAGAGGTGGTGAGATCCAGGTCTGGACCCAGCCTTTACATGGCCTTCTCTCTTTGTTCCATCAATTATCAGGAATGTGCCTAGCTGGAAATGACTAAGACAGCTAATACCTGAGGACTATCCCAATGATAATGGGTGAAGATAATCTTCTAGGAATAGTTTACAAATATGAACACAAAGGGAATTAGATGCAGTCTCCGCAACATAAAGCTGAGGCCAAGGGGGGGAAACAAACACCTAAGACTGAATGCTTGAGAGAATTTTCCTAACATGGAGATCTATTAAATGCCTAGCAACCTCCCCAGGGAAATAGTGGCAAAGTCACTCAGAATGAAGTGAGAAATTCATTTCTGAAAGCGTCTTTTCCATCTTAAGAAATTTAACTCTGCCTTTGCAATCCCCAGAGACAGCTTGGCTGAGGCTGCACTGGGTGTAACCAGATGTCAAAACTAATACACTGGATATGCTCCTTACCCATGACTTGCTAGAAAATAGTCAAAACTAAAAGTGCCAAAGAAATTTATTCTTTATAGATAGGAGCATAAGTTATGATTTTATAATGTTAAAAATATTTTGCCCTTTGCCTAGATAAGGAAATTATTTAAAGAGGAAATGTTTTAAAGACTAAAAAATAGGCATTCTTTTCTGAGGGGGTAAAGGTTGGGGGCAGAAATGTTGGCCATCTTTTTATCTTAACAGCAGCATTTTTACCAGCAGTGAATCATTTTTCTGTATCCTCCCTTACCTGGCTAAACAGTCCTGGTCCAGTCTTGGTTCCTTATCCTTCGTGACTGGGGTTAGGATGAAGTCCAAGCTTCGTTAGGAAACCCTCATCTTGGGGTCCAATGCACCACAGAAACCTTTGCTTCCCTCTAGCTGAGTGCTCCTCACCTAGGATCTGATGGCCAATCTCCCCTGATAGACCAAGCTCCTTAAGAGAGAACTGGGTCCTCTCCATCTGAGAGACCCATGCTGCATACACAAGAGGCATGTGATTACTGAATCAATGGTGACTGACTGGGGATTGAGTCAAAAGAGAAGAGAAAGGTGTAACTGACATATGTGACATCAGTTCTGGTCATGGGACTCTACTACAATGATTACTGTGGTAAAGGTGATAGGTCAGAAAAACGTAACAAGGGATATCATAAGCCCTCCTTGCCCAGGTCAAGTTCCTTGGAGAAGTAGTCTACTAATATTTTTGCTTCCAAATGCACCCAAAGAAACTTTAAAAACAGTATACACACTAATACAATTTACAGTTGACACCTAAACTTGTTCAACCCAGGTTTAAATAGTGGCATAGATCTAATTTCTAGCACTTTGTAAATAGTGCATTTTAAAATGAAACTCTTTTCATTCAAGCTTTTAAATGTGTCTTTTCTTATCTAAAATACCATAGTGATATGCTACCCAAGATTTATAGTTCCTTTTTTTCATTTAACTTGTTCTTCCATTCCATGTTCCCCATGAAAGTTTATCCTAATATACTTTTACACTTTAAGGTTTTTTATTGATCACATTCTCATATTTTTGTGCTAAACTACTTATAAAAATTAAATTTTATTTTTTATTTATTGTTACCAAATTGTTCTCCTTGTTATAAATTTTCATTCATATCTAATTATTATTACAAGTATTAATAGAATGTAATTTAACAAATGTCAAGCTTTATAATAATTAAAAATTAAAGTAAGTACAAAAGTCTATTTTTGTTGGAAATGCATTTCTCAATGAAATGAATGGTGATAGTTTACCTTTTTCCAAGTAGTTTATGTATCTATGAATATTTATTATCGCTAAATAAGAACTTTTCCAACAGCCATTCTACTCTTTTTTTTTTTTTTTTTTTTTGGTATTAGAAATATAAAGTAAAAAGCTTTATCCTTGTAAGTAAGTTGATGGAAATGGAAGACGTTTTATTATACCAGTGGCACTCAATTTTTTGAGCTCCTTCTGAGATGTATGGCCCCCAAATCATAGGTAATTAAACATAATTTTATATAATAATCACTGTTCCCTGACAAATTGTTTATGCTCATCTTTAGTTTAAAAAAATTAGAAGACATTTGATTTGCAAAAGGAATAATTTCCAAGTCAGTAGATTCATTTTCTATCTCAATACCAAGTCAATATTCTGATAGTCCTTTTGTCTGGCACCCTGGGGGTTAGGAAGGTCATTTCCTGTGATAATAAATCATGATAAGGTTTGGGAGAGGTAGGCAGACAACCCAACACAGGTATTTAGGAAAGAATGCACAGAAAAGGTAAAGCTCTGAAATACTTTCTTTTTAGTATGCATGGGTCCAGTATTCTTGGAAAGTCTCCAACAACCCTCAAAGGTAACGCACACTCAAGTTTGTTGACTTTAAGGGCCAGAGGCCTGTCTTGAGGTAGAGGAAACAGATTCAAATACAAGCAGATGGGGAGAATGCAGAACAGAGAAGCCAAGTCTTTAGTGAAGCAGAAGACAAAACAAGCCCAGCATAGATACAGGGACAATCCCCACCACCAAGTACAGGAGACAAGCCTGGGTGCTTCTTCAGTGAGCATGAGAGCAGGGTTCCTACTCAGAGAGTGGCAAAGCAGGAATGTGCCACCTAAAAGTGAGATTTTTTTTTAAGGCAAAGAGCAACAAGAACATAACAGAAGGAGCAATGTCAGAAAGTTTAGGACTTTATATTTAGATAGTGGAGTTAAGAAAATGCAGAGGGAAAGTGAGAAATCACTTTCAGTGGAGAAATGGGATTTGTCAGCAGCAGTCAATTCTCCACCTGCCAAGGACAAGCAAGGACCAAGACAAGATGCAGAGAAAACAGATGAGACAGTGATTGATTGCCGTGCTACAGAATTAATCCTGGGTTAGGCCCTAGCAAACCAAGTAAGTAGTCCTTAAGCTGCCTTCTTAAGTGAGAGGGCTGGTCTTCTTAGTTCCCAGTTTTTTTAAGTCAGAGATCTTTATTCTTGTATTCCCGGAAGAGAAAACACCAGAACGTGGCAGACAGCCCTAAGTGTCTGGTCAACATGGTGCACAGGCAGAAACTGTCTCCCCCTTATAGATCTGAGTAGTTGAGAAAGACTGAAGACCATAGGGAAAAGCAACTTGGATGGGTCATCTGTGAAGCTAGAGAGGGGCAGTCCAGCACAGAGATTAAGAAGATGGACTCTGAGGCCTGAGTGTGAATTCTGGCTTCTACTTACCAACTGGGTAATCTTAAGGCTCTGTGCCTTAATTTTCTATCTGTAAAATGGGAATAACCAAAGTACCTGCCTCATGAGGTTATCAAGAGGATTAATGAGTATGTGCGTGTATGTGTGTGTGTGTTACATTTATAAGAGTCTCAGGCACATAGAAATAAGTTTTAACTTTTGTGAGTACCATCATCACCAAAGAGAGAACAAGGCCACATCAGAAAGTGACTTAAAAGGCCATTTGGTCCAGGTCACATGTCTAAGTCTTCAGATCTAAAACTGAGATGTCCAACTTCAGATGAAAACCTCAGTTATAATTCTCCTCCAGCCTCACTAGCCCCTGTGGGCAAAAATAAATACTGGTAACTAATCTACTAACCAAAGCACCATAACATTCCCCACAAAGGGTCATTTCTCCCACAACCATGGAAAGTTTGCAAAAAGTAACTCAAAAGCTAAAGCATAAAAAAAAGTTCTAGTGAAGATCTTGATCCAATTGAAGAAGAAATGCAAAGAAAATGAAAGAAGTAATCAGCCCTAAACTTAATAGTATATTATTTGAGCAATGCATTCCAAATCATGTCTAGCTTGATACTCAATATGTTCCAAGGCAAAGATGTGAAGTAACAATGGAGAGAGCATTCAGGGGTACACGTACACTGGTTGTTTCAACTTCAAATTACTTTTTAGCTACTACGAGTGCTTCTCCTTCTCATAATCCATGGTCCTGTCAGTCCTAGGCCCTTCTTCTC
The DNA here is from genome assembly GCA_003508835.1 of Eonycteris spelaea. NCBI lineage: Eukaryota > Metazoa > Chordata > Mammalia > Chiroptera > Pteropodidae > Eonycteris > Eonycteris spelaea. The sequence goes on along the minus strand of PUFA01000011.1, from coordinate 13,242,538 downwards.
CACCAGACCAAAGCCAGCAGGAGAGTAAGGTGTGATCCAGGAAAGAAATGGGACTATTTGAGGCATAAGAGCTGAGTTTCTTCTGAGTAGGCTGTATGTCTCAGAGTAGGGGTCCTGTCTTTTGTGATGGTACAAGGAGGACCCTCTGGCAACACAAACAAGAAAAAAAAAAAAGACCAAGAGAAAAAACAAACAAGGGCAAGATGCACCCCCTACTGCAGGATGATTTAAAGACGTGAAAAAGGTAGAGGCTGGGAAAGGCATGGAGAGACCTAGATGGAGAAAAAGTACAGTGAGAGCAAACTCTTCTGGATGGATCTCACCAACACTGTCCCAGTAAGTAGAAATTACTCTTTATACTGGTGCGAAATGTAATCACAGGAATTGAAATCAGTTTTCCCCAAAAGCATAGGCTTCATGAAAGGAAAACTATATAGAAGCGAATTCAACCCATATTCTGATGGTTTCTAGTTCTCCATAGACAGGTCATTACATTATGGAGAGAATACTCAATGATATAACTAGTGTTTTTATCTTCTAAAATAAAACTGTAGCAACTTTTCATTACATTTTTAGCAAAAACCATCCTCAGTCATTATTGCCACGATGTCATTTCTTCTCAATTTGAGCTAGAGATTCAGTGCAATCCCAATAAAACTCCAGGAGATACTTGCAGATATTGGCAAACTGATTCTGAAGTTTTATGGAGAGGCAAAAGACCCAGAATATCAACACAATTTAAAAAGAAGAACAGAGTTGGAAGACTGTCACTACCTGACTTTAAGTCTTACTATAAAGCTAGAGTAATCAAGACCATATGCTCTTGGTGAAAGGACAAATTGATCCATGAAACAGAACAGAGTGCCCAGAAATCGACCCACGTAAGTAAAGTCAAATGATCTTTGACAAAGGAGCTAAGTCAATGCAATGGAACAAAGACAATCTTTTCAGCAAATGGTGCTGGAACACTATCCACATGCAAGAAAATAAATCTGAACACAGCCCTTACGCTCTTCATAAAAATTAACTCAAATTGGATCATAGAATTAAATGTAAACACAAAATTATAAACTCCTAGAATGTAGGCAAAAACCTAGATGACCTGGGTATGACAATGACTTTTTAGATACAAAATCAAAGACATGATCTTTAAAGAAATAATTGATAAGCTGGACTTCATTAAAATTAAAATTTTCTACTCTGAGAAAGATGCTTTCAAGAGAATGAGAAGATAAGCCACAGACTGGGAGAAAATATTTTCGAAAGACATATTTGTTAAAGGATCACTAACCAAAATATACCAAGAACCCTTAAAACTCAATAAGAAAGCAAACAACCCAATTTAAAAAATGGGTCAAAGACTTGAATAGATACTTCACCAAAGAAGATAAACATATGTCAAATAAGCACATTAAAATATGTTCTACATCATGTGTTATCTGGGAAATATAAAGTTAAAAACAAGGAGATGCCATGCAAACCTATTAGATGGCAAAAATTGAAAACATTGACAATACCAAATTCTGGCAAGGATCTGGAAAAGCAGGAACTGTCATTCATCAATAGTAGAAATGTAAAATGGTACAGCCATTTCACTTTGGCAGCTTCTTATAAAACTTAAGATACTTTACTTATGATTCAGCAATCATGCTCCTTGGTATTTATACAAAGGAGTTGAAAATTTATGTCCCCATAAAGACCTGTACTTGAACACTTATTGAAGTTTTATTCATAATTGCCAAACCTTGGAAGCAACCAAGATATACTACAGTATCCCGGGTGAATGGATAAATTAACTGTGGTACATCAGACAATGCAATATCATTCTGCACTTAAAAAAAAAGAGCTATCAAGCCATGAAAAGAAGTGGGGGGACCTTAAACATATATTACTAAGTGAAAGAAGCCAATCTGAAAATGTACTATACTTTATGATTCTAACTACATGATATTCTGGAAAAGGTAAAACTATGAAGATAGTAAAAAGATCAGTGGTTGCCAGGAGTTGGAGGGAGGAATGAGTAGGTGGAACACAGGGAATTTTTAGGGCAGTAAAACTACCCTGCATGATACTACAGTGGTGGATATATATCTGTTTGTCCAAACCTATACACTATATGACACCAAGAATGAACCCTAGGTAAAGCATAGACTTTGGGTTACTAGGATGTGTCGGTGTAGGTTCATCAGTTGTAACAAATATACCACTCTAGTGGGGCATGCTGACAACAGAGGAGGCTATTCATGTGTAGGGGCAGGGTATATAGGAAATCTACCTTCCTCTCAATTTTTCTGTGAACCTGAAACTTCTCTTTTAAAAAATATCTTTAATAAATCACCCTGAGTTATAATTTATTATAGGATTTCAAAGAGTATTCCTTGGAACTCTTTTTCTGAGACTTCAATAGAGGAAAACTGAGTCAAAGTTAAATCCGCTTGGAAAACTTAAGTTAAACAAAAATAAAATATGCTTAAAACCTTTAACATGTTCATCTGCAAAGAAAATGACCCAGCACGATCGATTATTTCCCCTAATTCATTTGATAAAAGACTTTTCTCCTACAGTATCTCTCAGGACCCTGTTCACATAAACATACTTTAGAAAACCCTAGATTATATATAAAGAATCTGAAATGGGTTAAATTCTGCCAGGTCCAAACTACGCTTTACTCTTTATATATCTGGCATCTCTTGTACTGCTGGGAGGGGTAGAAGTTGGTACAACCATTTTGTTAAACTTTTTAGCACTGACTCCTAAACTTAAACTTACACATTACCACCTGATCAACTCCTAGATATATGCACAACAGAACATGTGTGTGTTTGTGTGCATGTGCACACGCACATGTGTATGTGTAATGGTCATGAAAAAATACGTATAAGAATGTTCTTGGCAGCAGGATTCATAATAGCTCCAAACTGAAAACAACACATATGTCCATTACTGGTAGAATGGATCAATGACAGTAGCATCACGTTATAATGGGCATGGTAGTCAGAATAATGTGCCCCTCCCAAAATTTCACATCTTAATTACTAGAGCCTATGAATATTACCTGACATGGCAAACGGATTGTGCAGGGGTGATAAAGTTAAGGATTTCAAGATGTAGAGATTACATTTAGGTTGGCCTAAATGTAATTAAAAGTGTTCTTATGAGAAGGAGGTAGAAAAGAATTTGATAAAGGAAGAGGTGATGTGAAGAGGAAACAGATATTGGAGTGACATGCTTTGAAGATGGAGAAAGCAACCTCAAGCCAAGGAATACAGGTGGCCACTAGAAGCTGGAAAAGACGAGAAATTAATTCCCTCCTCAAAGACTACGAAAGGAAGGAACCCTGCCAACACCTTGACTTTAGTCCAGTAAAACTGATCTCTGACTTCTGACCTGCAGAACTGAAAAAGAATTCATTTGTGTCATTGTAAACCATTCGCCTGGTGATCATCTGTTACAACAGCAATAGGAAATTAATGCAACGGGATACTACACAGAAATGAGAAACAATAAACTATTGTTACACCTAACAACAAGCAGGATTCCCACTGACATACTGTTTGGTAAATGAAGCAAAACACAGTGCGACACACTGTATGACGGCATTTCTATAAAGTTCAAAACAAGCCAAGCTAATGCAGGTCAGAACAGCCGTTACCTCTGGGGAGCGGCTCTGACTTGACAGGACGTGAGGGGACATCGGGAACAACGGTCTCTTCCTTAATAGGGATTCTGGTTACACAGATATAATGTACTCTGAGAAAACTCAGCAAATTATACATATATAATGTGTATATTTTTTCTCCAAATACTATACGTCAATAAGAGTTCTGTTATTTTTTTTTAAACTGTATGTTGTTTTTCCATTTTCATCATTACATCCAAATGACTCATAAAATAAATCCCTCTTGGGAAAGTACTGGCTGAGAGCAATCCCAGAGCTTGGCTGTTCTCACAGTGAGAGAAAGAAACAAAGATAAGGAGGCCACTTACTGTACCCAAATAGTCAATAAAGAAACAAAGAATTAGTTCTCTGTCAAACAAAGATAAATCAACATTTCTAACATAAGGAATAAGATGTGTTTTTACAAATAAAAAGACCCTATAGCTAGCATCTCTTTTTTTTTTCTAAAAACTTATTCTATTATTTTATACTAACGAAAATAAAGTAGGAATTTAGTAGAGACATTCTAGTGATTCCATTGGGCTAAGGAAGATGCAGATGTGTCTGCAGACTCACATCTAGAGAAGGTAAAGGGTAAAGGCAAACACCCATGAGAAAAGGTCAAGATGCTAATACAATGTACTTCTCTTTTGTTCCCTTCTAAAGGAAAAGAATAAAAATATAAATGTTGACCTTAACATGGTTTATATTATAAATCATAACTAACACCATATATCAGGGTAGAGTTTTAAACAAACATATAATATCCACTGTTCGGAAGAAAAAAAAAATCAACCATGGCTTCCTCTGGCAAATCAGATCAGAATGAATCTAAATGCAAAGTCACAGAGTTTCTATAACTAAAAATTAATAAATCCAGGAGAGAGGTGAACAAAGCTAAGCTCAAAGCACTATCAGGAGGACCAAAGCAGAGATGGACCACACCAATTGCACAGATAGCAACTCCAGACTTCAGGTAGGAAAGGAGGGAGGCAGCAGAGACCAGCACTTTTTCTTCCCTTATATTACTGGAGCCAAGTGTAGCAAGATACATTGTGGCAGCTAGAAAAAGCAGCGTGCAAGAGTAAGAGCCAGTCCTACGGTTGAAACAGTTCATAGCCCACGTATCTGTATGGCACCAAATTTTTAGTGAAACAGTTAATTTTCTAAAGTTTAAAATTGCCTTAGGGAAACACTCACAGGTGCCAAAAAGGCGGCTCAGAGAGATTAGGAATCACGAAGCTGATAAATCACAAGGTGGGGATTCAAACTGGTGATCTTTTTTTTCCACATTTAGCCTCTCGTGAAGCATTGCCAGCATCAGTATGTTGATGTGGGACCAAGCTTAATATTCACTCAAACAAGAAATTCAGATATAAAATGAACACTGCACAACTGAATTTATTAAATTCTTTTGAATTTCATTGAGTTCATATAGCAATATACATTTTATAATAAAACGTGAAAGGAAACAGAGAGATAGTCAGAATGTCAATTTGTCTTTAAAAAATGCCTTTTGATCCTATGATGGCCCTGAAGGTAACAGAGTCAATCCCAAAACACACATTCCTGGATGCCTATAAGGTAGAGTAGTAAAGGGTTTTTAAGCTTCAGAAGATTGAGAATTTTAAAAAATTTGAAACAAAGCAGTGTCAACAACAGCTAAATTTAGTTGGTATCTGTGATATACTTGGTACTTTTCTGGAAATGTGGAATATGACATAATTACAACGAAAAAAAGAAAAAAAATAAAGAATTTCACAAAAAAAAATTCTATAAAACAGACACCTGCAAAAACCATTTTGGGTAGTAACATACATGAATGAAGGAGAACCCTAAGTTTGAAAAACAGTTTAAGTCCTAGTAAATCATATGCTTTCCACCTGCGCAGATCATAATTATATCTCAGTGTAAATTCCTATCAAGATCTATCTCATTTTCTCATTATTTTACGATTTCAGCATTTTTAAATGCATTTTTCCCCTTGTTATTTATATTTTCTGAATCACTGTTACCACCCCAGAAAATAAATTCAGTTATGGTCAGAGAGAATGCATAGAAACAAACTCAACTTTTTGGAGGTGCTAGTGTTGCTATCTTTAATGATTAATGGCTAATAAATAGGTTTCCCACAGACAGCCCATCTAAAACCTTAACTACGGCCAGATTTGTAGGTCACCATCAGCAGGTGAAAATGTTTCCCATTCATAAGCAGAAAGCCAATAGCCCACTTGATCCTGAGAAGAAGGCTGGAACAGTCTACACTTGCCACTCCTGTCCCATTTATGGAAAAGGCAACTTATGCTCAGGGTTCAAGTGGTTCGCTAGCGTCAGTAGGTGTAATTCGTTCCAACACCAGATTATTTGTGTCATTATGCAGTTCTGCCTTTACCAACAAAATTCAACATGTCTGAGAGTTTACTAAGACTTTGAGAGGCCCATTCACACTCTCATGTAATCCTTAAGCAATCCTGTGGTGGAGATATGAACATCCCTACCAATTCACCGATGGAGAAACTAAGCTCACAGTTAAGTTTGATCCAAACTAGTCCAACTTTGGTCATTTAGCCAAGATGCTAGTCTCTTCTTCTAAGTCATGCACCCTTTCCACAAATGATAAAAGCAAATGTACCATAGAGGCCACATGGTGTAGTAAAACTAGGACGGGCTTTGCAGACCCGAGTTTGAATCTCACTTGGCAGTTGTGTGAACTCAGGAAAGTTATTCCATTTCTTTGAATTTTAGTCTTTTCATCTGTAGAGTGAATATACCAGCACCATCCCCTGCCCTGGGAAAACCAGAGTCAACATATAAAAGATCCGATACACGTGGGCATTCAAACAGCAGTTACTATTATCAATGATAGCATGATAGCATAGATTCTGTCCTTGTAGTAACACTTCAGAAAGCACTAATGAACATATACCAGCAAAAGCAATCAACTCTGTAAAGTCAACACAGAGTTTCGCTGTTTAAAAGAAAAGAGTTTGAAAGGCACTGTTTTTATTGTTTTACCAGAGTATATGCACTTGGTCTCCCTCACTCAAAGATCTAACATTTTCCCACTGTTAGGAGCTGAATTATATCTCCCCTGTTTCAGATTCATATGTTAAAGTCCTGACCCCTAGTACCTCGGAATGTGACTGTGGCTGTCATTATGGCAGGCCCTAATCCAACATCACTGGTGTCCTTCTAAGAGGAAATTAAGACAAAGACAGACACAGATGAAAGACCACGTGAAGGCAAAGGTGAAGAGGGTCATCTACAAGCGAAGGAGAGAGGTCTCAGAATGAAACCAACTCTGCCAACACTTTGACCTTGGACTTCCAGCCTCCAGAACTGTGAGGAAATAAACGTCTTGTTTAAGCCACCTACTCCCTGATGCTTTGTTACGGCAGCCTTAGCAGACTGAAAATACAGCCCCTCAAGTGCCACCTTCTCCCCACTTGCAGCTCAGCTCAGGTCAGAGACACACAGAGCTGTGTGAGGTGCTGGGGAATTAGCTGGGCTCACAAATGAGTGGCAAGGTGGACCTGTTGTACCCTGGTCATTCCAACATTTTCAGTCCACAAAAGGACTAACCTTTTCCAGCACTTTCTACATTAGTGGTTAGTTCGTGGGACTCCATGAAGAAGGAGGAATGGATTTCAGGAGCCAGAGAGCCCAGGCCTCTTACTGGTTTTTCTTAAGATGGACAAGGCCCTCTTCAGACTTCCCATGCAGAACGAGTTAAAGCACTGAAAAGGGAGCCTCCCTGTCTGAACGACCAGACAGCACAAAGCTTTCAGAGTTACGGTGGGTACAATTACAAGTAAAAACTACAAAAGCTTTGAAAGACTAGCACTGCATTTGTAGTTTCTTGACTTACATCATATTATGAAGAAATTATATCATTATTAGTATTTTTATTATTATTACTAGACATTCAAATGTGAACTAAGAGCAAAGTTTCTAGTTGGCAAAACATTTAATAGACAATGAGTAAATTAGCTCTTACTAATTATAAGTATGTCAAACAGCTGGATCATCCCCAGAGAACTAAATCCTCTTTTTATATAATGGTAATTATTTAAAATGTCTGGTCTGAAGAATGAAATGGACTAACCAAAGATGAAGAATGTTTACATTTGAGGTTTTTATCTGATCCTTTTAAAGAACGAAAAATTACTATTTCTCTCTCCCATGATTACTCAGAACACACACTTTCTTAGAAAATTCTATATTTTTGCAAATGTTATTCAGCAAAAGAAAGTTATAGACAACATTCATTATGACAAATAATAAGTGTTCCTTAAAAGAACATATAGGATAACACGTCTTATTAAACTCAAATGCTGCTTCCTTTTATAAGGAATTTAAATTAAATTTCGAATGATAAATTGTCCTTCCATTTCACATGGTTTTAAGAATAAAGGTGAGTCTGAGGCTTGGTTCTGTCCTCCAACGCACCTTGTGATATTTATTGAGTCCTCCCTGCCCTGGGCATGGATTACAGTCATCATCACATGCACAGATTAAATCATGAAGGTCTCTATATCCCCTAGTACTTCGAGGTGCTGAAGATATAAATGACTCTGGGGATAGTATAGCAATATTTCTCAGAGAAGTCTTTGAATCCAGTTGCATCGCAGGGGAGGCTTATCAAAAATACTGATTCCTGGGCTACACATAAATGCACTAATTTAATCTTAGTGCAATACACAGGAATCTTCATATGAGTCAAACTCCTTAACTGATTCCAAAAATGAGTACAGTGTAAGACCCAAAGCAACATGAGTATCTGCTAATCTGACATGACCATTCTGTAGCATGTGTGACCATGGGAAAGTTACCTCACCTTACTACGCTTTGCTTCCCTACCCATATCTAGAAACAACAGTACCTATTAGAGGAAGACACAAAATAATCTACATAAAGCCTTCCACATACTGCCCACCCCATTGCAAATATTTTTTGTTAATGTTAGCTATTTTTATTACAATACGTGAAAGGAGTTTGAATTTATGTATCAGTCTTGGTTGAATGACTGATTAACCATTCATTACCGCAAAAAGAATATTCTGAGGGAACCACAGAAACACGCCTTCCGATTAAAAATCAAAAAGCTGTGAGCGCTCAGATTTTAAATAAAATTTAATGGTGAAGGCCGGGCATGTGGCTATAAGAGCACGTTCTGGAAATGCAGTTTCTGCAGGCAACCAGGTTTTCACTTCACAGCGTCTTCAATGGAGGTGTCAGAGCAGACTCGGGGGAACCTGACACTGTTCCTGTGAAACGTCATTTGACTTTGCCATCCACCATCACACCACAGCATTCGACTGTATATAATTATGCATTTGGCTCAGTTTTTTTTTTATCATTTATATCTTTTGTTTTTATCTTTAAAAAAAAATCCCTCTGTACTAGTAAAGCAGAGATTAGAAACACACCTGGGACTTTGGTGGAACTGAAGCAGCACATGTATTTAATTATGGTGAGGTTTCAGGCATTATCATTCTAAACATGCTCATGCTAGAGCCATTAAAAGCAGGAAAAAAAGGAAGCTACAGGGAAATGCAGACAGCACACAGTTAAGTTTAATCTTTAGGTGATCTCAAATGGATTTGTGCAAGCAGAATTTCAAATTACTACACGTAAATAAAAAGCATGAAATCTGCCGCTCCAATAACCACTCTCCAGAGACAGTTTCTGGAGCATTTCTGGACTGGATCCCGATCCAGGAACTTGGTCCCCAGGGGAACTGTGATGACAGTGACAGGGCACCAAACATTCACAGCTGGATGCCAGGCCAGGAAGCTCTAGAACCCTCATGCTTGGTTAAGCTATCACTCCCTCCCAGAGTACCCAGCACCCTAAAATATGAAACTTCTGTTTCTCTGGGAGACAGTGAGTTTGAGATTCTAATATGGGAAGACAGAAAAGACAAAAAGAAGGAAGTGGAGGAGCAGGAACAACTGTAATCAGTAGCAGGTTTTGGGGGGGGCGGAGAAGAGCAGGAGGGAGACGGCAGAAAGCTGGAACAGCACCTCCAGGGTATACAAGCTCTAGGTTGTAGCTCAAAATTGGGCACAATATTATAGATAGGAGTAACTGTTATTAATCATAATAACGGCCACCAATTACTGAACAGTTATTTCTTTACTGCCATGACTAAGCGCTTTGCATACATTACCTAATGCAGTCGTCATAACAACCCCTGAGGTAGCTGTAAGAATTCCCATTTCACAGATGAGAAACCAAGGCTGAACACTTAGCACTTAGTATGTACTTGATACACTACAGCTATTTTTTTCTAATAAACAAACAAGTCAAGCCAACTGAGTGTATCTTTAGAAGGATGATTTTGACACTCCAAACACATGGCATAATAAAAGGAGATATAAATAGTTACAGAAAAAAAAATCAGGTACTCAAGAAGTCTGTGTCTTAATCATAAGCTCTGGAACACACTAGCCCAGGAACAAAATTATAATGTTGATGAAAATTGGTCCATCTGAACCTTCTGGCCTCTTCCACCCTGATAATCACTAAAAACACACCAACCAACTTCACCCATCTGCAATATTCTTGCGCTTTGTATGAAATATGGACAAGCAAATGGCGTTCACATGTGTTATGCTTCAGGTTCCTATAAAAGTTGTGAATCAAAATATTACGATCCTTGTTTTTCAAGACAGCTCACATTTTCTAACTGCCTCAAGAGTTGAAGCTGGTACACAGATGAATACGATTTTTTTCCTGATTTGATTTTTATATACAAACGAAATGGCTACTTCTGAACTTCAAATATTCTTAAGAACAGAACCACTCTGCTGGGTGGATGAAACAGGGAATGTTTGCAAATGGGCATGAAGTATTTTTGAGACATGATCTAAAATTAGATTAGGGTGATGGCTGCCCAACTCTGTATATTCACTAAAAATCATTACATTGTACACTAAAAATGGGTGAATTTTATGGTATATGAATTACACCCCCCAAAAGCTGTTTAAACAATAGCAACAACACTTTACTACTACATATCTGTAGAGTTCACCCTCTAAGAAAGCAGGTTTACTTCCTGGACAAAGAAAGTACTGATCTGGCTGTTCCCATCCCTTACCTTGCAAATCTCCCACCAGTCTAACCAATAAACATGGATATTACTCAAAACGTAGAGCCATTTTTATGCGAATGATGCCACTTCTTTCAAATACCATGTAGTAACTTCAATATTATCCTGACTTTTAAAAATGACTTTAAAAAAAAGAATTTAAAGTTGCATATGGCATAAACGTTGTGAATTTAAAGTTGCTTATAATGCTGCGCAAAGTGAGCTTAAAATTAAGAATCTTGTCACTTCAGTGTCATCTTTCTGGATCAGTTTGCTGGGACTTGAGCCTTCCTCAAAGCACCAAAAAAATTCTTGGAAAGTGGAGAACTTATGCTCCCCAACCTACTTCACCACCCCCAGGACCACCTATCATGAAGGGTGGGAGAAATGAGGTAACGTGTCAGCACGGGGAAGCCATGAGGATGTGCCTTCAATCTGTAACCAATCCTGACAGTTCTACCCCCTAAATATGTCCAAATTCTGGTCGCATGTCACTCCTTCCTGGTTGAAGCCATGGTCCCCTCCCTTTCAAGTGTTGCAACATCCTCTTCACGGATCTCCCTGCTTCCATTCACCTTCCCTGTCACCTATTCCCAGCACAACAGCCAGAGACATGACGTGTAAGTCATGTCATGTCACTCCTCCGATCAAAACCCTCCAATTACTTCACATCTAACAATAGCCTCAAAGCCCTACCTCATTTGATCTGATTTCCTTTCCTATCATCCTGTCCCTCCTTGCTCACTCCATTCGATCCACACTAACCTCTTTTTCTTCATGCCAATCAAATGCAGTCCCACCTTGAGGTCATTGCATTTGCTGTTCCTCTGCCTGGAGGGTCCCAGCTATAGATATCTGAAAAGCCGGCGCACTCGCTTCATGCTGGCCTCCACGCAAATGTCACCCTACCTGGAAGGCTTTCACTTGCCCAAGTTCTCTAAAGTATCACCCCCACACACACACACATACACAAACACTGTGTCCGTCTGCCCCTTTTACACAGCTTTATTTTCATCTTGGCACTAACACCATCTGAACACTGGCATATGTAAATTTTTGTGTGGTGCCCATCTCTACATTCTCTAAGCCCCAATGTCAGCTCCATGAGAGGAAAAGCTATCTTCAGAGACTGGAATGGAGCCCAGCCCATAGAAGGTTCTTAATAAATTCTTGTTGGTAGTGAAAATTAAAAGAAAGAAAGAAAAAGACCCCTGAATCCTATGTCGGAAAGTTGAGCGATCGCTTGAGATGAAGATGCTCTGCTTTGCGTAAGTTACACACTCCCAGCAGGTCTGGCAGCTGGAAATTCTCATCTCCTTATGGAAGAAAGAGAAAAGAGCTAAGGAGTAAATCAACATCCGGGACTTCTTCAACCAACAAAGTTCAAAGTCTGCTCCTGGGAGTAGTACTCATTCAAGACTCACAATGATCTGGGCAAAAACAGTCCTTCAAAATACTTCCGAGGTAAAAAATATATATTTTAGTAACAGAAAGAAAACAAAATAATAAAAGTGAATACAAAAGTGAGTAAAAATAAAATAAAAAATGAATACAAAAATATGGTATATTTTTAACTGTATGTGAATTTAATTTTTAAAAAGTTCTTACCTTGTTGAAAAGCCGGTTTCTGGTAAATCAAAGTTGTCTGAAAGGTGAAAACTAATACTTATAGGACATTTTCACTTTTTTTAACAACAACCTTGTGAGGTAGGTATGATCACCATTTCCGTTTGGAAAGAGCAGACAGAGGTTAAAAAAAGTTAAGTGACTTGCTCAGGGCTGTGAAATCCCAGCATCAGGACTTGACCTTGTTCTTTCCATTTTAAATCCACTTATTTTCCCATTATTCATGCTTTGTTTACTAAAAAGTAAGTTCTAAAAAAAAAAAAAAAAAAAAAAAAAAAAAAAAAAAAAGATCCTTTTAGTGAAGCCCTAACTAAAGAAACATCTAATAATGGTGGCCTTAAGCCCTTAAGAAATTCCATGATGCCAGATCGGAAAATCAAGGTCTAATAACCACAGGGAACTGGAGAGGCAAATACATGCTGGCTAACCTAGCACAACACATAGGCCAGCAGGAAAATCATTAAGTGCAACAGAAAACAGTTCTAGGAGGCACAGAGCCCTGTAAAGAGAAATACAAGGATGTACCTCACTAACTATAAAATGGAATAGAAACAAAATACCAAAAAATCCAGCCACATGCTATAAGACATCAAAGCATCAGTGCCAAAATCTCTCAGAATATATTTAAGACAAATTTATAGAAAATCAAATTGCATAACTTCTCTCAAAAGTCATGACAATCATTGCATGCACATCCAACCTATGCAAAATGAGCCAAGGTTTACTGTCACTAAAAAAAATTCAGACTTAAGTTAATCACCATTTGTTGAAATGTATTAGTAGTGACTTCAATAATATTAGTCATTCGTAATGATGATCTATATTTTAATAATTACTTAATTATATTATTTTGGTAATGATTAACATAATAAGTGTACTTTTTTATAAATAGTAAATGTAAGCAACATTTACAATGCAACTCAAAAGAGTAAAAACATATATGCTCATCGCAGTCTTGAATCCTAACTGAGAAGTTCTACTTCTCAGTATGTTGATATTTAAAGGACACAAATTAAGCAATTCATTCTATAAAAGAACATTTGTACGTGTTATCCAGAAATTCTAATATGCTAATATACATAACGTTTTAAAAATTCCACAGCCTCATTTCCATACAGGGGAAGCACTTCCTCTCAGTCTGTTGTGCTGCACATCATAACAGGAATATTCAGAGGCATGAGGCCACACAGAAAAGACACACTTTTACAGAAGAATCTTTAAGGTAGGACAAACTGACTAGAAAAGCATACTTCTAAATGTGCTACATGCTCCACATAAGAATTGCACTGACAAGTTTAAAAAGAAAAATAAAGTAACACATAGTCTTACTACTGATAAAGTCTTCCAAAATGCAAATTTTTCTGCTGCTTCTACGTGACTTTTTGACATACAATGTGGATGGAACTTGTTTAAAAAATTGGACAGTGTAACATAATTAACACAAAATTCAAAATGTTTATTCATATCATATCAAAATTTAAGGCTTAGAGGATCTTACCAAGATTAAAGACAATTTGAATGGGGGCGCGGGGAGAGAGGATAGAAAGAGAGAGAGGGGGAAAGAGGAAGAGAACAAAAATGAGAAAGATCAACTATCAGAATTTTCCATCATGAAAACAGCTGCGGACAAATTTCTCTAAAATATCTTGGTGATAAGAAATACACGGGTATTTTAATTCTGCTTTTCACACTACAATTAATTGTTCTCTTTGCACCTAACACAGCAAACATAAAATTATCAGTTTCCATTTTAGCCATAACATGTTTATGTTATAGAAAGGAAGAAAGGGAAATAGCTGTAAAGCCACAGAACACAAAGAAACCGGGCTATCGGTAACACCAAAAATGACAGGAACGGCAACCACGCAGCATCCATCACACTCGTTTTACAATCGCAGCTGCACGGCTAAGTGATTTGTTCATGCAAAATTAGCACTGTACACCTACTGTGAGACAAGCACTACTGATGGAGAGGCGACCAAGACAAAGTGCTTTGGAACTTCTGCTCAATTAAAGTGAGATGGATGAGGCGCATCAATAAAAGTAGATCAAAATCAAAAGCAGTTACATCTCAGAGGACATGGGATTCTCTGAAGAAAGGAAAGTAGGGCAATGTGCTAAAGAATGCCAGGGCTGTGGGGGCGGCGCGGGCGGGCGGCGGGTGTGTGTGTGTGTGTGTGTGTGTGTGTGTGTACGCGCGCATGTGTGTGTGTTGCTTTAGCTAGGGCAACAAGGAAATTTTTCCAAGAGTCAACATTTGACTGACAATTAAATAATAAGGAGATGCAATACGATACGGAAGAAACAACAGCAAATTCAAAGACTGAGATGACGGATGGGTTTTAATGAAAAAAGAAGGCAAAGGGGCTGGGGGTACCTTGCAAAGGGGGCTGGATCACACGGGGCCTGGAGGTGGCAATAAGCTTGGTTTTATCCTAATTGCATTGAGATGCCATCAGCAGAGTTTAAGCACAGGAGTGACATGACTTGGTTCATGCTTTAAACAAGATAGAAGCTGATGAATGGAGAATGGACTACAGGAAGGAAGGAGCAGAAGCAGGGACACAGATAATGTACAAAACTCCAGGTGAGAAAGGTGGCATCCTGGACAAGGGTTATGGAACTGAAGATGGTAAGAACGGGGCAGTTTAAAAGTAAAGACCACAGAACTTGCAGAACTTGGGGGGAGGGGGGTGACGAATATGAGAAGAATAAAGAATCGATTCACAATTTGAAGAGCTGACAGTACACGGTGGTACAGCTTATTCGATGGGAACCAAGAAATCTCTTGTGCTTATTAAGATGCCCATCAGAATCCAAGTGGAGTTGCCAGGCAGAATCTGGAGCTCACAGGAGAGAGATCAGGACAGGAGACACCCCCTTACAGGTGTGTTTATAGTCAGGGGATTGGTTAGATCACTCAAAGCAAAAGCCTAAACAGAGAAGAGAGCCCAAAACAAAGCCTTGAACTACTCCAACCCTTGTAGTTTGGGCAGAGGAGAAGATCCCTGTAAAAGAAACAGAAAAAGAGCAGCCAGTGAGGGAAAAGAAAACCCAGGCGCACGTAGGGTCACAGAAGTCTAAAGAAGAGAGGTGGGCGGGAAGGGCGGGCAAGGCAGCAGAGAGGAGAAGGTTAGAGAAGAGAGAAGGGGAGGAGATAACATAGTCTTGTCAGGGAATGGGAATGAGATAGAGAGCAGAGCTGAGGTTAGCCAGTGAGTTTGGTTATGTGACTGTCTCCAGAAGACTCAGCTGCAAGTGCTGAGAGGGTAGAGGCTTGCCTTGCATGAAGCCAGAGCTGTGTGAAGGCCAGTCCACTGGGAGAGGAAGAAGAAGAGAGAAGGACAAGGGATTTCCTGGACTCCAGCCCATATACGCAAAACTGGGTTAGGAGGAAGGCTATGGGAAGGGTGACGAATAGTGAAATAGAGGCAGAGCCGGTGGATTGGCGGTGCCCGAGGAAAAGTGGGAGCACACGTGAGTGGAAGGATAGGAAGTGGTCAGATAATGGAATATCTGAAATTGAGAATTTGGAGGTCGTATAGTTATTGGTGTTGACTTGGCCTAGCATCGCAGTTCTTAAATGTTTTGGTCTCAGGCTCCCTTTGCACACTTAAAAATTACTGAGTGTCATATCTATTATAAATTATGTGCCATATTAGAAATTAAAGCAGACATTTAAAAATACTAACTTATTTTAAAATAATATGTCCATTGCATGTTAACATAAATAATATTCCTATGAATACCTTAATTTTCAAAAAAATAATGAAGTAGCATCCTTTTACATCTTTGCAAATCTCTGATTGAAGAAGACAGCTGCATTCTCATAACTGCTTCTGCACTCACTCTATTGAAATATGTTGTTTTGGTTGAAATAAAGAAATTTGACTTCGGACAGTATATATAGTTGAAAAAGGAAGAAATACTATAATAACCTTCACATAATTGTAGATATTCTTCTTCAATATTACACTAAAACTCGACAAATGCTAGTTTCTGAAAGGTTAGCTGCAATTGGAATTTGAAAACATATCAATAAACAGTTTGTACCCCAACATTAAATCCGTTGGTCTGTCTTGCATTTTTAATGACTTTTATCTAGGCATGCTTTTACAACATCACTTATCTGTCATTTGCAAAACACTGGTTCCCAAGTTATACAAATTTTCTAATTGACACATCAGAGAAGTCTTTAAGTACTGGGAAGCTTTCAAACTCAGGTTTGTAGATATAAGTAGAATATTTTCACTAGTGGGCTTAAGCTTATCACTGGCAATAAATACAATCAGTTGTTTTCCTTGAAGTGACAAGCTAACTTCTTTTAAGAAAATTTCTGCCGAAAATCCAAGTCCAATAGCCATAGTTTGTCTACCAGTCATTATTTCAAGTAAAAATGGTGTTCCACCAAGAAAAAAATGGCTAATTCAGCTCACAATTCAAACTATCACACAAGGGCTTTTCCTTGAGAAAAGCACTGTACATCACTACGCAGAAATGGTTTATGCATACTCACCATTCCACCATGTGCAATATTAAAAAGAAGTGCTCTCAAGGTTTGAGTAATAATAAAATTAATGATTTTTTTACTGTTTCATCAAGAATGTTCTTACGTAAAACTGGCATTATTTACTGCAAGTGAGAGATAATGAAGAAAACAAGGACTACTAACTAGTACTAAGGTGTCAGCGGCTCTACTCGCCACTGCTTTTGCCTATCCATGCAAATGTCGACATAGAAAAAAATAATGTTCTATTATTATTAAAACAATTGTGACCTTGCAGACCCTTGAAAGAATCTAGCGACTTCCAAGGAGTCCACTCACCATACACAGAGAGCCCTTAGCCCAGGGCACAATCGGGAATGTGTGCATGTGGCTAAAGTCAGAGCAAGAAAAGATGTTCAGGTCGAGGAAGCCAAGGATGTAAGAGACCAGACTGCTGACTTAAGCGTCTTGTAAATACTAAAGTTACTGAGAATGACAAGAGTATTAAGGGAAAGAGAGAAAAAATAAGCAAGGAGGTAATGACATTAATAAATGACTAGGTGTGACTAGGAAGATGCTATAGTCTGAGGGGAGGGGTGGTGTGCTAAAACCTGAAGATATGCGCTTCATAGAATTTCAAAAAAGAAAGAAAAGACAATAGCTTGGAAGTGCCAATAGCGGCACAGAGAAAACCTTCCCATCCTCCAAGCTCACATACTAGAGGCAAGGAAGAGGGAATGCTTGCTGCCGAAACCACTGAGCGGGCTGGCCTTCAGCACGCCTTCATTGGCTTCTCTTACTGACAGCATGGTTCTCAGACAGGTCCACACCTGGCAATCGCCTCGGGGCTTTTAAAAAATAACCAAGCTTGGGGCTCCGAGAAGTTCAAATTCAAGACGCCTGAGGTAGATCCTGGGCATCTTATTATTTCAGTTTTCTGCCAATCCTGATGCTTAGTCCAGGTGGAAAACCACTAGCAGGTGGCAGAAATGCCCAACTACTGAGCCACCGCCAATTTGAACTGAAGCCCATCTCTCTCATGCCTCCACTCCAGGCAGCGTAAACACAGCTTGAGCTTTCCCTCAAGTGTGTGCACATCCCAGGTCCCTCACCTAGAATATCCTATCCCTGCCTATCGAACCTTTACCCACACTTCAGGGTTGGAGCAAATCCTTCCGCTTGTTAAGCAACTATTTTCATGACCATCACAACCTTGGTAAGAGCCTCGTACTCTCCATTGTACCTACTGGTTTGTTTCCCTTCTCACAATTGCACACCTGTGTATTTTTCGTGCTGTCTTTAAATGGGTTATGCTCCCATCTAGATTGAAAGCTCCTGGAGTTCTGGCGCTATATCTTAAGAGATTTGATAGCATCTGGCACTGTGTTTTACAATAGTGGGCATTTAATAAATCTTACTAAAATCGTTCTTTGCTCATATTGTTAGTAATTGTGGCAAGTGAATTTTCTTCATGTTCTTATGATGGAGTGAAAATATAACATAAATTTGGTAGCTTAGAAATTTCATTTCTAAATCAGAGTTTTCCCTGAAAGGGTTTCGTTTATTAAAAGAATATGAAAATGAATAATAAATTCTTAATTTTATAGTTTTCATTATCTGTAAAATATTCCAATTTTAAAATATTGTGAACTTAAATTATTTAGATAAAAAGAACAAACTAATTAAAAATAGACTCACAAAGATAGGGGACAATCTGCTGACAGCCAGAGGAGAGGGTAGTTAGGGGCTGGGAGAAAGGGGTGAAGGGTTAAAGAACTACAAATTAGCAGTTGACAGATGGTCATGGGGATGGGGAACACAGCATAGGGAATGCAGTTAGCATTAATGTAATGGCTAGGTGGAGAGCCATTGGGGGATCATTTTATAAACTATATAAATGTCTAACCAATGTACTGTATACCTGAAACTAATAAAATTAAATTAAAAAATTATAATCATAAAATTACATACAGTAAAAACTTGTAAAACTTTCATATCTCCTATGATTTCAGTATTGATTTTAAAGACTTGTTGAAAACAAGACAAAGCACAGGACAAGAAATATTAGTAAGAAGGCCCCAGGGAAGGTTAACTGCTAACCCCACAATAGAGACCTTCAAACTAACTCCACAGAGACCGCCCAAGAATATATCAAATGCAGCAAGAGACTCACTAGTCCCTATCGGAAAATCTTGTAAAATCTTGTAATGTTTGTATTAGTGTGGCTAGTTTATCTGGGGTCGTCTTAATGGAGTGAAAAACAATGCAGCCAAACTTTAGAATCAAGAGAAATACATTTTTGCATTCATGCGGGCTAAAGATTTTCATTATTCAGTTTATATACAAGACCTCCTAACCATACCCCTTCTCTTTTCTTCTTACGTGGCTGACAGTTACCATTGACCTATTTCAAAGCGCACTGGGAAACTTAACTGTAGAATGGTCGCAAAACCAAAAGATGACGAACGAAATGCAAACAAGTTGATTTGTTTTAAATATTAGAATCTCCGGCAAAATGGTTTAATGAGTCCTTCAAGCAATCAGTAAGAGACCAGTTTATGTTCTAATGATGGAACACCTATTGCCTGTAACACACAAAGGAACATCTTCCAGGCACAGAAGATGAAAACAAGCTATTCTGCATGCCAGGTCCCGCCTATGTGATTCAGGACAGCCCTAAAATAAGGCCAAACAAGAGATCCAGAAAGAGTAGGCTAGAAAAAAATGAGTGATTAGACGTACAAGAGAGTTAATATAAAGAAAAAGAGGATGTGAAAAGCAATGAAAAGAACACTGTGCTCAGGTCTCTGGTTCAGTTACAGCTAAGTTAAAATTAAGGTTAAATTTTCTTATAACTTTTGGGGACATTTCTCTTCCCTTGGGATTGAGTTCTCAACAGAGAAAATGAGAGACAGAGAGAGATTGATAAGACTTTCACTAAAAATATTCTATATGTGTCCTTGGTTTCCTATAATAAAAATTATATATGATTTTATATATAATACACACACACACACACCACACACACACGTACGTAAAATTCCTCCCCTGATGTGACTCAAAATAAAATTGGGTACCACTAATTGTACATGTTTAATAAACCCTCAGTCTGGAACATCACAATCATTATCCTCAACAACTAAAAGACAGCTGTTACCAAGTTCATTTTCCAGGTAGACTTTTATTTTTATTTATTGTAACTCAGCTACTCTGAAATTTTTTAATTTACTCTTTGCACATTAACAGCCTCAATATCATATGAATATTTCTTTGGCATTGGCAAAACCCCTAGGGGAATTAAGACATTTGGAAAAAAGCAGTAATTTCAAAGTAAGCCATCATAACCAATAGTACAAAAAAGGTTATGATTTTAATAAAGAATTCTCCAGCAAAGGGTTTTGAAATTTCCTATTTTTTCCTAAGAAAATTTCTTTTATTCAAACTTTCTTAGTATGTAAAATTTGTAAGAAGAGGATAACGATCCAATTTAAATGCTTGACAGCAAAAACAAGTACAGTTCTACCATTTACCTAGTTTTGGAACCCTAGACAAGTTGCTAACCTAAAATTCTTTCTCAGTTACTGTCACTCTAAATGAGTTATTGGGAGGATAAAGTTTAATGAGGCAATACTATATAAGTCACTTAGCAACATGCATTCAGTAACAAATAAACAATAAGTATATTGAAATAAAAATGCCCATTTTTTATTTACTAGCCTAAATTGAAATCTATTCAATATTCTACTTCAAGATGTCCCACAGGCCTCATAATGCTGGAGAAAAAGTAGCGACCTACATAAAAATATCACTAGCAGAGCCACCAGTAGACACACATTTCTAGAACTACAGGAATAAGGTCATGAATGCAGAGATGACACCTTCACCAAAAGTTGAATTGCTCTGGCTCTCTTAAAGGTCACCTCCTCAAATTTTCAACAGTGCCAGACAAAAAAAAAGTTCTTTAAATAATGATGTTTTCTTCTCTCAGAACTCAAATAAGTATAGAAAAAAAGGCCCATAAAGGGTCAACTGCTGGAATGAACTGATCATAATCAGGGCAAGAGAAGGGGGCGGCGATGTGTTTTTCAGAACATTCTGATATTTGAAGAAAGAAAAAGGAAGTTTGAAAACTTATGCCTAATGGCATATGAAGTTTTAGCTCAGGGCTGGAAAGGAGTAGCCAAAAGAAAACTGCAGAAAATACTTTCTAATCTTGGACAATGAAGATAAAATTATACAGTTCCTAATAAGGGTTATGCGGTTCCTAAAATAATATGAGAATCGTAAAAATTAATCTCCCTCCCAGATTTTAATCTTACAAATACTGTTTAAGTAGCAGCACTAAATACTTTATACTGACAAAATATTCCAAATTTCTTCAAATGCTTCTTTATTCATTATTTAATACTCAAATTAGAGATCCTGTGAGTTAGACAAGGCAGGTATTAGGGTTCTCATTTTACAAATGAAGAAACCGAGACATTAAAAGCTAAACAACTTGTCACATGCCCAGTAACTGGGGGAACAGGAACAGAGTTTCCCTAAATCAGAGCTTTTCCATCATCCCACTCAAATTAATTAGTACTTATGATGATTAATGTAACTGTGAGGGCTCTAACTGCTCCAAAAGTTTCCACATCATGTGCCTATAATACATTTAAAACTTTCCAGCTGAGGAGGCAAATTCCAGGTGTACCCAAATCATGTGAAAAAACAAAAACTCAAAAGATCTATGTTACTGCTCAGTGAGATCTAGAGAATTTGAGATCTTACCACCTTCTTGTAATGTTGTGCCTTCCATGCAGACAGCACTGTGCAGTACACCACACTACAAGCACTATCATTTTAATGATTGCTAGGTGAAAAGGTAAACTATTTAATCAAAAATGCAGAGCTAAGGTTACATAGTCACTGGAGATGTTATTCATCAACTTCAGAGACGTACAAACCTGAAAGTAACCAGTATATACAGGACAAGGGCGAGCTTAGAATTCCCGAGGACTTTGTAGCCATTGGATTTTAACATCGAGGTAGGTCAAACAAAAGATACTGGTTTAACAGGGAGGATAATGCGGTGGTAGGTTTAGGAAGAAAGCAAAGCAAGAGGAGGTGAAGCCTCTGGTATACAGTGTACAGGAGTGACAAGAGTAGTAAAAGCACAGTCATCACTGGGGACTCAGTAACCATGAGTGCTCCAAGGAGACCAATCATCCCTTCTCCTAGGGATCCAAGAAACCCTAATCAGGATACCGTACAGATCTAATCCGGCCCTGGTCTCTTTTCTAAGAGCTCACAAGATGTTTCAGAGGAGATTGAAGATAAAATATAAAGCAACATGAGATCAGATAGTCCAAAGAAAAGAATACTGAGTAGCAATTAATTATCTTCACAAATATGAAGAATTTTTACAAAGATCAAAGTAACCAACTTTTCATTTTCACTAAAGCTTAAATTACAAAAAGAGAAACAATTTAAGCAGAGCAGTTACTGACTCTTAAGATACTGTTATTAAGAGACCCTCACATGTTCTTTTAATTTTTTTTCCCCCAAGGATAAGATAAAATGCCTGAAATAAAGTACCCATTCAGCATGGATGAAACCCTTTTGTGGTTCTATTCTAATGAAGAAAGGTTAGGAACATGAATTTAAATGTAGGACTTTTACACCAAGTTTTATAAAATGCGTCAGTTAACTATATCCCTGGACCCACATACTGAAAGAGCTGCCCTGGTAAGGTCCTCATTGGATCTGTGCTGCTGTCCTTAGTGGCCAGTCTTGGTGCAAGAAAAGGTTATTCGGTTATTCCCCATCTCCCCCATTGCGTAGGTAAGAGTCCAGAATGTCACCCTAATTCTCAGTCCCTGAAATCAATGAACCTTGACTATGAATCATTTTTCCATAAGTTAATCTTGTATAATATAATTATTGTGCTTTCTTCCTGGTCGCATTCCAGGAGTACTAGAAAGGATAGCAACCAACCTTCTAAGCATCTATGGAAAGATTGGTACTTTTCTTGTCTCGGGAAATAAAGTGCAAAGGGCCAGCAACTCGTTTTCATCCTTACCCTCTCACCATAGCACAGGACCCCAGTCGCCCCTGTGGTTCACCCTCTGCAGAATTCAGCCATACAAAATGCCAACTCTTAGAAATAGCCTAGCCAGTAAGGTTCAGCTCATCCAAACTTGGTCTGAAACCATGAACAAAAATGGCTTCGAATAGCACTTCAGGAGGTATGACTGCCAGAATATGCCTAAGGTTACTGCACACCTCGTCAAGTGGGCGCGTCAAAGCTGCAGTCACCTTTACTGATGCTCCTGTGTCACCGACATTGTAGAGCGTTCTCAGAAAATAGGCCATCCCCTCTGATCTACTTAGCATGGATGTGATCCAAGGCAGAAGCACCTGAACCTAGCGGGAATTGTGCTGAAACACCAAATCTGAAGTTCGTGTGAATTGATAGAGAGTGAGTCATGCTGCATTAATGTCCAAACCAAGCCAAAGATTTACCAAACCCCAGAAAAGTCTGACAATTCTTGTGGATATAAGATTTGAACATAAAAACGGTCCAACTGCTTATGCAGTATAACCACAAGCTAATGTTTTGTGTCACACACATGCACTGGAAACTGCTGCATCTTGAAGTATGGCAGAAAATATCAATGGAATTTAGGATTTATTTCTTTTTAAAAGTCAACTTTATCCTGGGGTGGGGGGGGGGAATGTCTGTTAGAAAACAAGAAAGTTAGGAAATGAAACAACTTCAGGTAGGTAATTGAAGTTAGGATTTCCACAACTCTGCTAAAAAAAAAAAAAAGTTTTTTGGATAGAAAGAACATTCTTTGCACAGTTGACTTTCAACCAATTCAAAACCTTCAGAAATAAAAGAAAAAGTTTCGCTAAATAAGGCTAAAATATGATGGCCATACTTTTACATTTAAAATTTTTAAATTTTATATAAATGTTTTCCATGTATAAGGTACCAAATTAGGCATTTAGCAATATCAAAAATATACATGTTATGATCCCTGCCCACAGAGCTCACAACTCTTACAAGAGGGGCGGGGCGGAGGGGGGGTGAAATGGAGTAGAGAGAAATTGAAATGTACAAAGCAAGTTTTTTAAAAAAGCATAAAATGCATGGGTGGGAGTGGAGAAGAATCATAGGGAAACAGTTGATTATGCAATTCGACTTGCAGCATACAGTTGGAATTTTGATATTGTGAAATGTGCTGCTTTTAAGTTCCATCCTGACAGCAGAGCTAATGGGGGAAATTTTTGCCCTAGTAGGGGATAAGAAATATGAACAGGAGACCTTCTTTTAAATCTTATTTAAATAGCTTTACTTCCATGACAATTTTTTTTTACTTCCATGACAATTTTTTATCTAATTTTTAAAACTCCAAATTAGTAAATTCACATGAATCTTCATTTCGCTTACTTAGAAAAAGACATTTCTATAAAAGTGTTATACACTTTTGAAAGTGTACACAGATATTAAAATAACATAATAACAAGAATAATAGCAGTAGTAACTACTGATGGGTAACATTTGTTAAATGCAGGTTATGGTGCCAGGTACTATTCTAAGTACTTAAATAAATTAATTCAGTTAATCTTATAACCATCCTATAAGGTTAAGTAATGTTATTATCACCATTTGACTGATAAGGAAACTGAGGCGTAGAGAGGCTAATACTACTCCCAAGGGTACAAACCTAAGGTCAGGGCCAAGATTTTAACCTGGGTGGTCTGAATCTAACACCCACATTTCTAAACACTATGCTCTGATGGAGCCAAGCACCACTTTTTCTTCTAAAGAAAGTGTCAGTAGAAAGAACATCCTCTTTCTGCAGTAAAGGACACAGTGATAAGATCTCTCTCCCAACATGGTTCTCCAAGACGAAACACAGAAAATTATGGTAAATCTAGCTGTTTCTATGAAACACCTACTCAACCACTACCATTCTGCAGGGGGATTTTTCTTTACTATCTCCTCTCTTATCAATGATTTCTTTTAGAAAAATTTTTCTAGAAAGAAAAGCAAAGTGGTCAACTACGTTAATCTCCATTAAAACAACTATGCAAACATTTTATTTTTGATTCCTATGACCTGCTTCCAGCTCTTTGTTTTACCTTCTCTGATCCTTTAGAATTTACTAGGTTATCTCTGTAGAATTCATTTAGCCCTGTATGTAGCTATTATTTTGTTAAGTACATGCACCCATGTCCACAGCCTTCTGTTTTTGTTCTCACGCTATAAGAACTATTGGAAACTAGAGGTCAGCCTCACGGCCTTTCATGTCCAGCAAGAGTGCAGCTGGTTCTGACAAACACCAACAAATCCTGGCTCTCTGCAGCATTTCTAAATCATCGAGAAAGTGACCCTCATGCATAACTCTTCCTCTCACTTCCAAACTATAAGCCCTCAAAATTACTAGCCCTTACTCTTTCCAGAAACACCAGGATGAAAATGAAAACCCCTTCTGCTTATAACTGACACAGCAATTTTTACATATTTTATGTGTGACCAATTAGACCTGTGACTGGCAGCTCGCACTCTAGGCAATTTCTTGAACCCTGACTTTTAGCCCAATGTGTACACATAAAACATACACATGCACCTCCACCCACATTCACATGTGTATGCATGTATATATGTATTTTCAAATTCCTTCCAGAGCAATTTATGCACCTGATTTCCTAACACATTTAATTGAACCTACCATTATTTCGAATGAAATTTCCACTTAATTGGCAATCCCATGTGAATTATTAACAAGTGCTCTTTGAGAACAGAACATTAAAGAAAGCTCCTGGTATAGCTGAAAGATGCAAGAAATGACTACATTTTCCCTCAACTCAATAGTGGTACAACAAACTCCTTCTCTTTCCTCCGGTTTCACTTTCAGCCTTCAAGTGCTATGGGCAGGCTGGCCAGGATGGCTGTGCAGGAAGAGGGCCACTCTGATCTGTGGCCTATTTGGATGGAAAAATACTAAAACAGACTCTGCAGAGCAAGCACTGCCTCAATTTTCAGAAGAAGCGTGGAACAGAACCTACTGACCTTCCTTAAATATCGCTTTCCCTACTGTGCCTTCTCAAACAGGCTGCACTTTAGCACTTAAAGAAGCAAAGCTTTTTCTCCCAAGTCCAAGAGATTACGGTGAAAAACATTTAAGATTTGTGTGTTCCGATACTGGGATTCCTGAGGCATAATACCTATCTTCATAGCACAAATCTCTGCCTCCACTCCAATTTTTCTTCCACCATGAATAGCATGTTTGGGTGCCAGGTCAATGTGATATCGGTTTCTGCATCATATGTCAGCCTACCGCATAGTGCCAGTGGGAACACAGATGTCTAACTTTGACCCACTGGTTATCTCAGAGCTAGAAAGAAGCTGGGGGATGTGTCACAGAGGTCTAGCTCACTCTGGGGCAAACCAAATCCCAGTCTCAGGTAATCCTCTGAGGGCACACAACTTTTAATGACCCCAAGGCAGGTGATCTGCACATATTTGGAACATGGTTTTTAGCTATGCATAGGTGACCGGGGAAATCTGTCCAGAGATGCCAGCGTGCTAACTAAGTCACCCTGGAGACACTCTTTCATTACATTTAGTGACCCATCAGTCCTGATGCCAGCTGAAAGGCTTGAAGGTGGTTAACTGAGAGAGAATACTACAGCACCCGAAAGAACAGCAGTTTAAACACAGATGTTTACTGCGTCCGGTCGGGCACCAGATGCTAGGTTAATCTGGCAAACACTATTACATGTACCTTTTAAACACCAGTGGTCAACAGCCAGCAGAAAGCACTGAAGGGTTCAAAGTACCAGAATAATGGAAATAAACAGTAAAGCGGCATCCTGATGGTCTTTTTGCATCAACCTATGTGACAGCAAAGGGTTAACTTCCATAGTTAAAGTTGCAGGGAAAATAAAGAATTTAGTCTTTTAAATGGCAGCAAAAGTGATGTTGCTAAGACCTGAAGAAGAAAAGCTTATGTTTTGAGGTGGTGAGGTAACTGCTTATTAATCAGAGGAAAATGCGTACCCATTTCTAAAACCTAGGATCTCACTGTCCGCCCGAGGTAAGCCCAGGGTGCCGCCTCTCCTCTGGCGGATCCTCCTTTCCCCCAAAGGCCCCCATTCCTTCCCCATCTTTCATTCCATCCAGGGGTTCCTATTACCACCAGCCAAGATAATAGCCAAAGAACAGTCCATAACACAACAATCAATTTCTTCAAAGGTTGGCCTTTGAGGAAGTAAAACCAGATGGGTTTTGTTTTAGCTTCCTTTGCAATTATTTGTCCCCCAACCCCCTCACCTCATCAGATAAGTAGATTATTACCAATGCCATTTGCTCTCTCTTAAGTAGTAAAAACACATAATGTTTATTTCCTCATTACTTTGTGCCAGGCATTGTGCTCAATGCTTTTATGTATTACCTAATTTAACAATTCTAAAAGATAGGCTCCGCTATTGTCCTCTTTTCCCAGTTTAATGCTAGTCAAACAGCAGGTCTAGAATTCAAACTAGGTCTGACTCCAGAGCCCTAACTTAACTGAACGTACCTTTATTTTTAGCTATCTCTTGATGCAATTCATTGCTATCAACATCAGCACCAACATAGGATTTTTCATGTGTGAAAACTTTTAATATCTAAGCGATTCCTCATTCTGTCCTTCAGGAGCTCACACACATATGAGGGTACTTGAACTATAACTGGAATTAATGAAAATGTTGATGAAATTAACCGCAATGCCCCTATAGTTTAGGCACCAAACTCATCAAGCCAGGCACGGCCTGACACATTCTAATCCTCTTCTGGGTGTAGGTTCATCCATAACTGCTCTTGTCCTTGATCTAAGATGCAGCCTTTTAACTTCTGCTCATGCAGAACTTTTACCATAAGGAATGGCCGCAGACCTGTCCGACCCAGATGCTTTCATATAGGTCAGGAGCAAGTATGTTTATGTGAAATAAAGCCTTGACACCTGTCTACACATTAAAGCTGTTAAATCACACATACACACACAATAGCCTGCCCAGCTGTCCCATCCTCCTGCTTACTTTTAAGTTACCAGTCACCTTAGCTGATGCTTCAGCCAACATCATTCACATCCTCCCCCGCCCCAAAAAATTCCAAATTGAGGGGTTTATGATGGTAAAGCTATTGGGGATGAGGGAGCAGGGGAGGGGAGCAGAATGTCAGTGAGAGGAAGAGATGTGCGGGAAGCACTGACAACTGCAGATAAGTTTGCTGCTGTCTCTTAATGAAGAGGGAGTTTGGGAGAGAGAGGACAGAGGTAAAGGTGGATCAGTGTTAAATAACCGCACTGTCTCCACCACAGTCCCTTCCTGAAACATCCAGACCCTCCCTGCAATTCCCCTTGTCAGCCAAGCTGTGCCCTTTAGTATGAGAAGCACAAATATAAAGCAATTAGGGCCAAAGAAGCATGTTCAGATTTAAGTCTGCAGTGGAACAAGGGAAGGTCAGAGCCAAAGTTAAATCCTGAGACTTCTGTCAGCAGTTTTCAACATCAGGGTGGCGAAAGTCACCTAGAAAGTTTATTTCAAATGCAGGTCGCAGAGTCCCACCTCTCCGGATGCTGATTCAGTCGTTCTGGAATGGGGCCCAGAAATCTGCATTCTCAGCGGGTCTCAGGTGATCTGATGCCGGTGGCTGGGCCATACCAGGCCAAATCCTGACTAAGTCATTCCCGTGTGGTGGCTGGGCAACTAATTACAGATAAAGAGCTGGAGACCCCGGGTCAAGTCCTGACTCTCTTGCTCAGAGTTCATAGGACCTGGGCAAGTCGTTTGATCTCTCTGGATCCCTTTCTTTTACTATTACATGAGGAGACTGGAAACAATCTCTAAGGGTCCCTTCTAGCTCTGAAATACTTGACTGTGGAAAGTGCTTTTGATAGTAAATCTGGCAGCCTAGTACATTTTTGCTTCATGAACTCTCAGAGTTAGCACCTTTG
The DNA here is from genome assembly GCA_003508835.1 of Eonycteris spelaea. Classification (NCBI taxonomy): domain Eukaryota; kingdom Metazoa; phylum Chordata; class Mammalia; order Chiroptera; family Pteropodidae; genus Eonycteris; species Eonycteris spelaea. The sequence continues at coordinate 13,213,685 of PUFA01000011.1, read as the reverse complement.
GTATGCATGTGTATGGGCCTGGGTATGAGAGGTAAGGCAGAACTGGCTGGAGCGTATCAGGTTAACACCTAGCAGAATCAAATACGAGGTCCCCCTTGTGGCCAAAGATATCATCTGCCCCATGACCAGGAGGTCAGAGGGTGCAGGCTGCGCACAGAGAGTGTCAACACCTGACCCAGAGGCAGGGAGGCCTGGATCCTGGGGCTCCTCAGACTGAGCGTCCTTGTTTCCATGTAAATTTGCTTCGAGTCAAGGGCACTCCATCCCTAGAGAAGGCTCCTTCCGGTGAAAGACTGTCCACCAAAACCACCACATCACTGCAGTCTTGATTTTTCCAACTGAAGTGTATTCTCAAAACTGTTTTCAGTTGGATGCCAGAGGCCTGATCCAAACAATTAAAGCCAGGCTCTCTGTTAAAAATACAAGCTCTTTCTTCCCAAGGTGCACACGATCAGTCTTTACTAAAGGGGAAGTGAGGACCTCATTTATACTTAGAGAGTTGGTAAATTTGCGTGCAATAGAAAAATAATATGTAAGCAATATCAAACATTACATCCTGAGAATTTAACAAAACATAAAGTAACAAAGAAAAACTTCTACGCTGAGCTTAGTGGTTCAGAATATGAACGTTGGAGGACAATAAACTCTACCATCAGCCCAACAGCATCAGTCAAGGTGAGAGCCAAACAGAGTCCTGCACAGAGCTGGCATAAGCACCTGCCGCAGAGGACATCGGAAAGCGTACACCTCAGAAGCACAGTTAATTGCCTCCCCAATCCTGGAAAACATCTGCAACCCCACTGAGAAGCCCACAGCTCCCATCTCTTTGAAATAGTCAGAATGGTGTAACTATGGATGCTTTTCCTACAACATGTTTGCTTTAGGATGGCAAGATTATCAGATTTATGCAGTGGTGAAGGAAGAGGAGTAAGAAGAGTTTACAGCAACTGGAAAGAGAAAAATGCCATCAGGCCTCCTCTTCGGAGGGTTAAAAACCAGAGATGGCAGACATCACACACAGAAGCTGCTCTGAGCCTACGTCTGCCACCAGGACGGCTTCCACGACAGTGCCCCTGAAGCATCTTTCCGAACACGAAGCGTCCTTGATTTCTGTCAGAAACACAGAAGTTGTCCCCACTCCACTACATCTAACTGATCACTACCTCTAGTCAATTCTGTTTCCTAAGTATGATTTGGATCTGCTCCCTCCTCGCCAACCCCTCTACAGCTTTAATCCCTGCCCTCATCTGTCTCCTCCACTGTCACAACATCCTGTCTGCCTGGAGTCTCACATGACTTCCATCTGTCTCTTCTGTCAGAGCAATCTTTCTAAAATCTGCTCTGACCACAGCCCTGACCGACATTTTGCAATGTTCCCCAATTCCCACAGAAGAAAGTTCTCAAATTGTCAGACTTCACAATCAGGTATACTTGGCCCCACCTCCAGAGAATCTTATCTGAGGCAAGATGGAGGGATTGCCCCTGGAATCTACATTTTCAACAGGTTGGTCCAGTGATTCCGATGTGTAAGAACCCTACCCTCAAGTTTAAACTGCAGTCTTTCCATGGCATCTCCTGGCCCTCCCTCCTCCTCCTCACCTCTGCAAATGCCCCAATGTCTCCACTGGATTACCCTTCCTTAAGCATGTCTGGTTAATATCTACCCACTTTTCCAGAATGGGCTCAAAGAGCCCTTCCCTGGAGCATCTCCCCAGACACACGCCCTTCCTCTGGGCTTCCCAAGCTCCCTTTGCACAGCAGGTATAACAGACAGAAACATTCTTTCTCTAATTCTACTAGTCTCAGAGCAGCAGGAGAGGTGTTTTGTTTTGTTTTTTTCTTTTGAATCACCACTGCTGCTCTGACACACAGTAGGCATGCAAATGTTGCTGATCATATTTTAAATAAATGAACAAATGCATAAACTTTTGTTAAGGGGAGAAAATTTTCAAATGGCAACTTCTGCTTGCTTGTTTAATGTTTAACCAGGGTGTAGTTCTGGGAGATATTCTGTGCAAAGATATGCTAATGTTAAGGGTGTAGTTATCCTGTGCAAAGATATGCTAATGGTTAACTTCTGCTTCTGTAACCTGCTTGCTTGTTTAATGTAGTTTGGGGCTTTATAAGCTGCCTCCTCTGGAAGTTCGGGGCTGATTTCTCTAGTGGGGAGAGCCAGTCGCCGTCCGGCTAATAGAGGCTCATAATTAATCTCAATTGGCTCGTGGGTCTTAGATTTGAACGCGCCACAACACTTTGAGCAAGCCCCAAATGGCAGTGTTTACCTTCAGATGATCTTTCATTATCCCATGACAATAAACTAAAAGAGAGGTTAGCCAGAAAGTGAGGAGGACAACTGCTAAAGGAGTGAAATTAGTCCAGGGTGAGTACAGACTTTTTCAATGTAGCTGGTGTCTGCACATTTCCAGATGTTATAACTTGGGGATCCTTTACAAGGCTGTAACTTCAAAGCCTTTTGCAAGTTAACTACTTTTATGCTAATCTCTCTCAATACCTACTGTTGCTGGAGAAGACGTATGTACTTGTTTGCATCATCAAGGCTCCAAAGCTTAAAAATACTTTTTAAAATTTCCATTCTGGGTATCTGCACCAGAATTCTCTTCAGTAGCAACAGTGGTTGCAGGAGGCACTCAGTGAGTGTTCCCTCATGAGCATGGTGATCAGTGCAGGCTATCAAGTATACAAAACCCTAAGTCACTCTTCCACCAAATGACCTTCAAAAAGGAGATATTTTATGAAGAAACATTTTAGCCCAGCTCCCAATACTGATGATGAATCAATACGTAATTTTCTTGACAGAACCATTACTTGCAACTTGTTTGTTTTTTTAAAGTATGAAAGAGACTTCTCTATGTCTCTGGCAAGTTAAACTCCCACAACAATTACCTTCAGAATTTACTTCATCAGGCAGGCAATTCTCATATACTGACCTAAGATGAAAATAAGTTTAAAATAAAACACCTTAAATGTGAAAACTACAAGTCTCCTGAAGAGCTGCCACTTGTGTAATAGCAGCCTCGTGCCAATTAAGAAAAAGCTTCCTTTCAGCAAGTGCTCTGCTGATTGGTTTATGATCCCATCTTTTCAAATCAAACATTAATCGACTCGTGTCACTCTTCATTAAGAGCCTCCCATCCAGCTTATGATGAATTCATATTCCCACGTCTGAAAGCTATTCTGAGTCTTTCACTAAGATGGTGCAGATATTAAAATTTACAATAGCCTTGTGAGGAAAGCCCTCTGGGGAACTTCAACAATCTGGAAATCTTAAGGCCTATGAGAGTAATGGGGGCAAAAATGCTCGTGAAATCGCTGAACTTCCCCAACAGCCTAGATGGTCACAATTAGTGGTCACAAATGATGTGCAGTTTCCTTCTGTCCCCCAAGGTGTAGCCAGCTCTTGGAGCTAGGAATCTCCCTCTCTGCAGCTGACATCCACTGGCTTTAGCTCTGCCCCCTGTGCTGGTTCCGCCTACTCCTGCTTCCAGACACCGGCCTGTATATGCAGATCGCAGCCCAACCCTTTTGCCCAGGTCTCCAGGGGAACAACTCATTCCTTCAACTGCCCTTCGCATGTCATACATTTACATCCACTTGCATCTGGGTCACTCTCAACCAAAAAAAAAAAGAAAAAGAAAAGAAAAGAAAAGAAAGCATTCTTGAGTGTGGCCAGAATCAACGGTACTTCATATGTCATCTGATCCGCACAGAATACAGGGAAAATCTCTCTTGTGATATACACTTTATTTCCACTAACACACTGTATGATCACCTTAGGAGTTTTGTTTTGCTTTGTTTTAAAGACATCAAGCTATTGACTTATATAATGCTCCCATTCAGCTAAAATGTCAAAGGCATCTCCACACATGATACTATAAAGTGGTGACTTATTTATCACTTACATGCAGCTGGTTTTCTGAACATCTGGACAAGATGTAATATTTATTCCCTATTAAATTTCGTCCTGTTAGATTCAGCTCTTTACTCTAGTGCGCTCACTGTCCCTTCCAGCTTAACTTCAAAAGCAGATTTGATGAGCATCCCCTGATGTTCTTGGCCAACTCATTTAGGAGTCCCGGCTCTCCCCTCTTGAGATGTCTCAAGGCATAACTCACATCGCCCAATACTCTTTCGGATCAGATGTTCTGTTATGATTTGTACATTTAATTTTTTGTCAGGAAATTTAGCAGAGGCCTTTCTAAAATCAGAACCTTTTTTTTATACCATTCTGAGGAATCCCATCAACCAAGATAGGTTTCACCTGATAAGAATGGCCCCTAGTTAACCTCACTGGCAACCTCTTTCCTTTACTATGACTACTGTAGTGAACACTGTAGTTCCCACTGGATCTCCAATTTCTAAACACTCTTCCTATGTTTGAAGGTTCTAACAAGTGAGAGAGACTTGGCAGGGAATGGGCAACTTCGCTTCCCTCTAAAAAAAGTAAAAAGGAAGCAAAATTTACGCATATTCTCCCACAACACAGACAACTAAAGCATAGCTAACTAGAGCATAGACAACTTAACCTAAGCTCAGCAAACAGCTGTGTCTATCAGGACTCTGAGTTTGCAGTGAATGGCACAGAAAAGCCAGGTCAATTCAGAATGCATACGGGTGCCGAGCTCAGCAGACAGCAGTGAACATCTAACTGTGGGACCCCAGCAGCAGCTCTCTAACAGTTCCTTTCCCTCAGCAAAGGCTGGCTGTGTTTTTAGTTATCTGGCCTCCCCTGGTGTCTGCCATGTTCTGAGACTGGCTCTATAGTCTTCCTATCAAGACACTCAATATCCTTTAGCAAGATCCATTCGTAAGTTTGTTATTCAGAGTTGGATTCTGTTGTTTGTGGCTGAGGACTCTTGACTAACAACAGCCTCATAATCTGTAGATTAATTAGTTTAGGATTCTGTCGGGAGTCCAAACCAATGTAGTAGATCTACCTCTTGCCCTTTTAAAAATTAGACACCACTGTCTCCACTTCTGGCACCATTCTCACTCCCCAGGAATTCTGAAAGGTAGGTCAGCTCTAAGTTCAGCAATATCTCAGGACCCTGGGATGCAGTTCATTCAAAACAGAGAATCTAAACTCACTTAGACAAAAAGGTGCTTTTATCCAAGCTTCTCACTCATTTTAGCTTCCTAATCTCTCTTACCAAGTTTGTTCTTACCCTTTCCAATCATCTTATCATTCTCTTAAATAATGAAGCAAAAGCAAAACAGAAATTTAGTATTTTTCCTTCTCTGAAATTCATCCAGATGTACCAAAAAATAGTCTTGCCTCTCCATGCTCTTTCTTTGAAGAGCTAAGTGGCTTTTGACCACAAGGGTCCAGAAACTCTCTCACAACTAACTAAGCAGGTAGTTACTTTTTGGATATATTCAAAGGGAAGACAGTGACTTTCTTCAGACCTATTATCTCACCCCTCGCCCCTCCCCCCAAAATTAGTCATTACACTTTATTGAAGCATAGTCAATAAAACATTTTATTCCAAAGTCATCCTTTCCAAGTTTAGACTCTCAAAATTCCCATGCAGTATATTCATTCTTTTAAGAGAACATCAGATTCTATGACTCGATGATTAGTCACATTCTTGCCAAGTTTTAACTTTCACATTATATATCTAAGTTCTTTTCTGGGAAAACAAAGCTAAATTAATATACTCTTCCATCGCATGACTGCTTCAGACTTTGTGTAATCTAGAGATCTTATGCTATATAATGCTTTTTAAATTTTTAACTAAACAAAAAAATGCAAAATACATCTCATGTAGATGACCACTTTGTTATGCTAATGAAGATGAAGGCTCAAAAACCGTGAAAGAAGCTAAAACTTTCTAGTTCTACTTCAATTAGGTTTTAACTACTCTGCCTGCAGATTTAAAAATCTAGACTATTGTAGTTCCAATAGATAAAAATATAACAATTTATGTATCAGAAAGGCACAGTGATTTCATATGATTCTAAGTAAAAATGATGTTCTTCAAAATTAAGGCATAATAAATGCTTTTAGAAAATCGAACTCGAAAAAAAAGAAATGAACCAGGTTGGTGGCCTAGGAATCTACAAAAACAAAGAAAACAACAAATAATTACTATCGAAATTTAGAATTTCTGTCTAAAGATGTACACATTAAAAAAATGCATAAACAGCTGATAAACTACTAGCCGATATTTTAAATGTATAAAATGACAAAGGATTCATTTCTACAATATATAAAAAAAAAAATCTACAAGTCAACAAAAGAAAAGTAACTCCAGTAGAAAAATAAGCAAAGGATATGAGCGAGGAATTTTCTGAAGAGAAAAATACACATAAAAAAATATGCATTTGATGGCACGCTCAAACACACTGGTTACTACTTTACATCTAGCAGATGGATAAAGAGGAAGCTAGAAGATACCAAGTACAGGCAGGTATGTGGGGACATGGGAAACCAAACATAACCGTCGGGGAACTGTACCTGGTGTGACCACTAGAGAAAGCACTCAGGCACTGCTGAAGTAAAATGGCATATATGATTATCCCATGACCTAACAATTCAGCTCCTGTGTGTAAGTCCCACAGAAACTCTCTGGGTCCATAAGGCAACATGAATAGGGATGTCCACTGGAGCACTCTTTGTGCTGGCCCACCTCTCTGGGGTCTGGGTGAGGCTGCACTCTGATAAAACTGGCCACTGACAGTGACTGCCCTGCTGGCGAATGCACCTTTCCCAAGATGAACGGGCAAGGAAATTGCATACTATGAAGGTATGTCCATGCACATGAAGAGAGCCCTGGGGAAAGACTGCTAGGACATTATGGGGTAAAAAGAAGCAGGAGGGAGATGCTGGACATGGTCGAGAGGCAACCTCAGTGCCCATCAGGGACAAAGTGGATAAGGAAAATGGGTAGATGCAACCCAGAACAACAGCCGGAGACACAAACTATATGTACACACAGCAGCATAGAACTGATCTTGAAACACTGTATAAGTAAAAAAAGTGGAAAAGATTTATATTACATTGATGTTAAGATATTATGTATTCTTTCTCATTCCTAATTTCTTCCACCATCCTTGGGGATATAGAATGTTTCAAAATGCAAATGCATTTAAATAAAATAATACTTATTTTGCAATAGCTCGTTAAAATTTCAAAAATGCACATTAAAGTGAAAGCGACTAAGGCATAAAAGAAAGAGAAAGAAAAAAGAATGGACTATAGGATAAAGGAGGAAGAAGAGAAAAGGAAGGGCATATCATCTAACAAAACTTTCAACTTGAAAAAAGATTACAGTTCCCAAGCATCAATGGTTAGGGGCACTTTTTCTATGGGAATGGGAAAGGGAACTAGAGAAGGCTATCCACCTATGCATAGATGATCTAGGTAAGAGAGCTAAGACTCAGGCATACGTAATTCGGTTACATTTCATCACTTGTATCCAACATTGACAAAACATGGTTTGGACTCATAATAGCACCAGGTATCATCAAATACACTGCATATTTACATTAAACAAAATTAAGTCACTTACAAGGATTTGAAAGAATCAGAAGAGTGGTGTGGCCATGGTTAACTCTTGAAAGAAAATTATTATCCCAAAAACCATACTTCCCTATCAAACAAAAGAATTCTTTACAGATGTGGCAGGCTCTGTGGACTGGCTACCATTTGAAGCCCCCTCTTCCTTGTCGTCCTCTAACACAGAATTTGAAAGTTTCCCAGAAACTCTTGCAGATAGGGCTAAGTATGGGATCTACTTCAGCCAATGAGTCAGTCACAGCAGTTTCTAGATGGGGTTCTTAGGGAAAAAGTTTCTACAGAAGGACAGACTTAGCTGGCGGGGCCTCTTTTGCTCTTAATCCTTCCACCACCTTCCCCCTGGAACACACAGGCAATGGCTGGCGTACAGCAGGAGGATAAACACCTTAACCCAAAGATGGCAGGATGAGAAGACAGGGTTAAAAAGACAAGGAGATGGCACGCACGCCGTTAGAGCGACCATATAAAAATACTGCATCTGCATGGACGGACCTTGAAATAATCATACTAGACAAAATCAGCCAGACAGAAAAGGATGAAAATCATATGGTATCATTTATATGTGGGATATAAACCTAGAAGCAACAAATGAACAGGACAAACAAACAGAGACTCATGGACATGAACAATGGACTAGTGGTTACCAGAGGGGAGGGGGAAGGGATAAAAATAAAAACACAAAATGTTTTAAAAAATAATAATACAATTTTAAAAATAAAAAAATAAAATAAAATAAATAATGCATTTGGTCAAAGATTAAATAGTAACAGAGTAAAAACAGTTGTGTCAGGGAGGTGGACCTAGGTATGGGTAAAGTGACAATTTATCTTTCCAAACTGGAACATTTTAAAGGAAAAGGGTGTGCTTTTAATAATTATGCCGAGATAGTGTAAATGAGGACTATCTCAGGCAAGCTATAACACATGAGTAATGTTTGGGTTTGTTCAAAAATTTTCAAGTTAACATCTTCATGTCACCTTTTCAATTACAAAAAAGCAAAAAAATCATGCGTACTTCTCTAACCAACCTCCTAATCATAGCCCTTCATCTTTTTTAAACTGATTCTGTGTTTGTCCTTATAAGGAAGTCAGCACAAAATAGTTCTAGTGACATACGCTGCCTGCAATCTTCCTTCAGTGGGGGAAAAAAAATCTTTTGCTTAATTTCTTTCTATACAATTTCAATTAAAAGTAGTTTTTATGAGAATTTCTCCAGCCAAAACTTCCTCATAAACTAGCATAGTTTATCCAAAATATGACAAGACAGCTTATGTTTATCAGGTAGTATAATTAAGTAGCTTCCAGAGTCCTGATTTATAATAAACTCTGGAGGAACTGATCCACCAGGACCAAGTAAATTAAAGATTAGGGGTGGTAAATTATTACAAATTAGTATGATTTTTTTGAAAATTAAAATATTTTAGTTCCATGTTTTATTTTTTTTTTTAATTTTTTTTTAAAGCCTACAGCACCTGGTGGTATTCCTAGGTGTCTCCCATCCAAGTAGTAACCGGGCCTGACCCTGCTTAGCTTCCGAGATCAGATGGGATCAGGTACGTTGAGGGGGGCAAGGATGTAGAGATGTTTTTTTTTATTTTTTTGTTTTTAAGAGACTCACCCATGACCAAGCAGACACACTGGAGAAGATTCTGGATCTACGACTAATTCAAAATAACAGTAACTCCAAGAGCCATTTATATTTGACCTTGGAGCATTTGTTCTTATACTTCCTTTTGAAAAAGATCAGGAAACACAAGGACTGTCAACTTCTGTAATAGCTTGACAAAAATTATAAGCACATAGTGCAGAAGGTTAATTGCCACACCTTCACTGGATATCACCCCAATCTGCAGTGTAAACTACCCAACCTGGAGCGAGGCGCAGCAAAGCCCTGCACGCGCCTGCGCTACCCTGGCCTCTCAGGCTCATCTCTTGTCGCTTCTCCCTACTTGCTGAATGCTGGGCAGACATTTCAAGCCCTCACGTGGGAGATACGCCTTCATCCTCTAATTCCGCCTTTGCCCTTGTGTTTCCTGGCAAAGTTGTATTCTTCATTCCAGGCACAATGCAAATGTCACCCTTTTTCAAATGCAGACACCAGGGACCCAGGCCACAATTGCAATTCTTTCCTCTGTGCTCTCCACTGTACTCACTCACTCATTCCAGAAATGACTCCCCTTGGTGCTGGCGGAGTTCTCCAGGCTGAGCCCTGTGGAGAATCACTGTCAAATCCCTCTTCGGCCAGCAGCTTCAAGTTCGTACTCTCCTCACCTGATGGCCTTCCCAGCCTAGGGAGCTGCCAGCCTTGGCTCTCTTCTGTCTCTACCACCCCCCCCACCACCATTGCCTAGTCCAGGGGAGAGAATCTCCAAATTACTAAAACAATCTACAAGCCTTTGTACGTGATCCTACCAGCTCCCTCCCACCGTCTCCATTCCCAACTTGTCTCCATTCCCAACTCCGTCTCACCCCAAACAGCCCCAGCCTGCTCTAGCACACACAGTCTTACAAAGGAATGAAGAGCTATGTGAAAACCGATTCCATTCACTTTAACAACTGATCTCTTCTCATTCTAAATAAAGCATTGGTTCACCCCTTTCCCCGCCAGTAGCGCCCATTCTAGGGAAGCGGATATGCAGGCAGCACCCACCTCTGGGACAAACCTTCTAGGGACTGAAACTACCCTTGTATCTCTTTAGAACTGGCTTTTCTGAAAAGGAAGCTGAGATGTGATGGATGCTGGATGACAGAAAATTTCTCTCATGCTGGTTCTGCAGTGTTCCTCTGAATTCTGAAGCAAGCACTAGACTGAGATTTAAGAAAAAGAACTTGCACTGTGGCTGCTGCTTTCTCACTATCCACTAAGTTGCCTATTCTTAGAGCTTTGGACACTTCTCTACTTTATTTTTTGCTAAGCAAGTCTAGGGTAGCTCTCAGATTCCTACCCACCGGATTCCTCCCATCTCTCACAGCAGCTCTGCTCACTTCCACTGTTCCTAATCTCTGAGCAACCAGCAGCTGGAGATCAAATTCTGCCAAGGCTGCATTTGCTCTAGCCCCAGTTTCTTCCTTCTACTACTTCTAAATGTTAAGCAGATCATATCTTACAAGCAAAAACAGTTTTCTTAAGAGGTTAAGTCTAAGGTCCTAAGGATTCTCTTAAACAAAATTATACAGAGCCAATAACACTTCTGCACTTCCTATATGCCAGGCATTCTTCTAAGCATTTCACATGAATTAACACTTAGACCTTACAGTCACCCTGTGGGGTGTGCCCTATTACTTTCCCATTTTTACAGAGGAGGAAATGCTCCCTCTTGGGGGGACTACCTAGGGACAGGTGGTAGACCTGCTGCGTTCTAAGACTACTCGTCCCTCAGCACCTCCCACAACCCACTCCAGTCCTTTCTTACATGGGTGTAAATTACCAACCTAAGCAGAACAGCCATCTTTCGAACCCTTTCCAAAATGGGGAGAAAAGCTTGGAAACTGGGTTTCAAACGTCTTTCATACTTGCTACAAGCAAAAGAACTAAAATGTCAAAGTAATTATGCAGAGGTGATGTTAATACTGAAATGGACTGTAAAGGAGACTTTCTCAGGACAGAAACTGTATATAAAATCCCCTCAAAATTTAGAGTTAACTACATTAAGCTTCTTGACCATGAGTACTAATGTCTAATTACAGGATATAAAGCTAAAAATCAAATTATAACTCTAGTTCTTTCTTTGCATCTCAGGTTATGATCAATACAAAATAAATTTGGTCCAAATTAGCACAACTTTGACTGCGCTCTCAGTGGTCTGGCCTTTGATGCAAGGCTTGGGGCCAACTCACTATTCCCATAGAATCACTTCCTCCTCATCTGAATTCAAGTGGAAGATTCTCCTTAATATAGAATGAATAAGATGTGATTCAACAAATTAGCAATCTAAAGTTCAATGCATGAGGGAAAAAATTAAGTCATCAACTGTTAAAGCAAACTTCAAAATAAAATTGTTTTAAAAGCGAGTCTCACTGTTGATAAATAGTGGAGCTGGTCCTTCTCATTTTCAAATTAAGATGAACAGGTGAAAACGAATTACATTTTGACAATGTGAATACCAAATTCAATCGCCATTTGCTGGAGAACAGAAATTATCATTTGTTGGAAATGCTATTAGTAGCAGCAACCCCATTCCACAGACCAAAAGTATCAAGCAAACAGGTGGTATTCCCAAAATTTCAGTCTGTGGGCAGTAAAATGAAAAAGAGAACAAAATTCATTCACAGTGATGAGTGGTGGAGTGGGAACCCAGCATGAACAAGGACAGAGATTAACCAGGGGGACATTTGTGATAAACCGTGCCTGTGGAGCTGCTAACCGGAGGCCTCTACATCAGAAAATGCTGTGGCAGCATTTGGGGGTATAGTCCAGGCCATATAAGAAGATGAGAGAAAAGAAAAGGGGACAAGGGCCAACAGAAATGTGATAAGATAATCATATATCCTAAAAATGGAACTGGTTTCCTGAAAAAGAATTAAGGAAAAACAAAATGAGGGTTTCCTCCTGAGGAACAAGACACAGGCAGTTATATTACGGTAGTACAATTAGGATAACCCACTGTTTCTAAATGAACTCATGAGCCCAGTTCAATGATAAGGCATCTCCCCCCGCATATACTCCTCCCCTTAGCTGAAAACATGGCGCCCCCCTCTTTCTCTACCCCTCTCCTTGGCATCTGGCTACCCCTACTCATCCCGTAGTGGCTCTCAGGGTAGACCCTGCCTCTTTCCCTGTGCTGTCCCCCCTCTGCCCTGCAAGACCCCAGGGAATCGCCCTGCTATAGGCCTTCATGCAACCCCAGCTTTTGTCCTTACCCTGGCACTTGCTACATTGCATTGCAAACGTGCACTCATCTGGCTTCTTAACTAACGAAGGCAAAGTTGATTCATTTGCATGCTGTGATTTAAAATGGTCTCACATTTCTCAGTACCATTAATTTATGGGGAAATAATATTCAAAATTAGAAAGCCACAGCCACATGAGTTATAGAGGTTTCTGTATCAATCTGCGGGCTTGTAAATTTTATGGGAAAACGGCAGTTCTTAAAAAGAAGAGACACTAAAGTGGTTTCGTGTTTATTTCTATTAGAGGAGACACTCTAGCCAATTTCTCTACTAAATTAGCTTTCTTTGCCATAATGGAGTCAATGTGATAACAACTGTCCCAAAGGCTGTGCATTTTAAGTCACATAAAAAGCAAATGTGCGGGAATGAATATTCCATTTGATTTTTGGCATGCCGCACAATTCATTTGTTGTGATTTGTGCAATTTCTCCCAGACTGTGAAGTCCCATTCGAGAGAATCATACAGCAGAATATAGATTAGCAGATATGACATGGAAAACAAGAATGATACATACTTTTTCTAGCTGGTTAGGGGTCTGTAGAGATAAACATCATTACCACCACAGACATTTCAAAGTCATCCAGAATAAAAATATGAGTGAATTGTGAAAGGTTCAACCCAAAACACATTTGTAAACATGGTCTTGGCAAACTGAAGCCTCATACAAAGCTTCTTGAAGACAGGGAATGCTGAAAAACTGAATTAAACATCTTTTAGGGCCAATGCAACCTTGTCTACAAATTAGAATAACTGAAGTGTGTTTGTTTTTAACAAAGTACTAACGGTCTAGGGATCTGACCATAGACCAATTAAATCAAAACTTCAAGGGGTAAATCTAGGCTTTGGTATTTAAGAGCCCCCAGGAAGCTGTAACATATAACTCATGTGAAAACTATTCTTTCACTTTCAATAGGTTTTCCCAGAACCAGAGATAGTACCAAGAAACATTTACCGAATATCTCTTATGTGCTAGGCACTGTTCTAGAAATGTCTATGTACTAACTCATTCAATACCATGATAACCCCAGAGCGTAGGTACTAAAACATCCATACAATTTCAATACCATTAGAAAACAAGCCATTCATTAGAAAACAGGCTTCAAATAATTTGCAATTTTCTATACCTAATTAGTAGAGAAAATATGATTCACACCTCAGCAGTCTGTCTTCCAAGTCAGCTCTCTCAATGACTCTATAGTTCAAATATTGCCACTAAATCTAAATTGGTGTCTCCATATCTAACTGGAAGTAGGAGGTAAGTGGACAACAGAGTGAGACAGGAGAAGGATTTTGTTTACATATGCTAGAGTACATCAATGATAGCAAGAATTATATAATTTAAAATACTTCTGAGTTATAAGAAATAATACTCTTATAGTAGATCTACTTCCCTAATGATACAATTTAAAGCCAAACAGGGACTCGAGGGCAGTTATACAGAAATGCTTGTATTCTTGCCACTGGCTCCCAGCCAATGTTACCTCTGAAAGACGTAGCACAAGAATTTGTTCCCACTTTCCTGTACCAACAGTCTCTCCTGGCTCATTCTATCAGCATATAGGCATGCTCTAGTATCTTTTTAAAAAAATGAAATAAAAATTGCTTGTTCCCATGTTTCATTAGCCATTGACTCATTTCTTTGCTCTCCTTTACACAAAACTCCTCCAAAGAAGTCTCTGTGTATACCACATTCAACTCTTCTCCAGTTCCTCCTCTATTAGTTTAGAAATTTTCAGTCAAGATCCCTTCAAATATTACTCTGTTCTGTTTTCCCTTTTCTCCTTTTTTCAACTCCAATTACATGTATGTTAGATCTTTGTACCACATCCCGTTGAGCTCTTTCTTTTCCCTGCTTCAGTTTGAAAATTTTCATGACTTTCCAGTTATCTTTTTTAAAACTTTGCGTGGGGCTGGCTCTACCTCTGATTTTTTTAGAGCAGTTTTAGATTCATAGCAAAATCAAGAAGAAAGTACAGAGATGTTCCAGCTACCCCCATTATCAACATCCCCACCAGACTGGTCCGTTTGTTACATGTGGTTCCCTCATGGTGTTATACATTCTATGGGTTTAGACTAATATAGTATGATATATATCTATCATTCAAATATCATACAGAGTATTTTCACCGCTCTAAAAATCCTCTGTGCTCTGCCAATTTATCTCTCCCTCCCTCCTATCCTTGGCAACCATTGTCTCCACAGTTTTGTCTTTTCTAGAATGTCATATAGTCAGAATCATATAAATTTCAAAATGGCTTCTTTCACTCAGTAATATTCATTTAAGTTTCCTCTATCTCTTTTTATGGCTTGATAGTCTATTTCTTTTTAGCACTGAGTAATAATCCATTAACTGAATGTACCAGTTTATTTATTCATCACCTGCTAAAGGACATCCTGGTTGCTTCCAAATTGTGGTAATTATGAATAAAGCTGCTATAAGCATCCATATAAAGTTCTTTGTGTGAATGTTAAGTTTTCAACTCCCTTAAAGAGCAAAGAGTACAATTGCTAGATGGTATGGTAAGAATATGCTTAGTTAACTAATTTTTCAAATGGATTTAATCTTTCCTTAAATCCATCCATTACATCCTCAATTTTATTATTTCATTTTCTGGTTATAACATTTTCACTGTTTTTATAATTTCCAATTCTCTGAAAAAATTTTCAGTCTCATAATTCCTTGAATATACTAATAGTTATTTTAAAGGTTTTGTGCATTTTCTGAGTTCCCTGTGAGTCTGTTTCTAATTTTTTTTTTCCATTGGTTTTTGGACAAGTCTTATCTTTCCTTCTTCTCTCCCACGTCTACACTCAAATGCCTTCACAATCTCATCCAGTCCCATGTCTTTAAATGCTTCCTATATATGATAATGACTCCTGAATTGGTATTTCCAGCTTGGATCTCTCCCCTTAACTTCAAATTCTTATATCCCACTGCTACTACGTTCTACAGTTGACTGTCTCAGAAGTATTTCAAAGTTAATAAGTCAAAAATCAAACTCTTGATTTTTATCACCTTCTCATCTAGCAATCTTCCACACCATGGTAAATGGCAATTCTACCTCATTCCTTGGACTGAAAACTTAGAAATCATCCGCATCTCCTTTCTTCCTTACACGCAACATCCAGTCCATCAGCAAATCCTTGGATCTACCTTCAAAATGTACCCAGGATGCAACGACCTTTCAGCACCTTGGCTTCTACCACCAGATGACCCAAGCAAAGCACCATCCCCTCTCACCCGTTATTACTGCGATAACTTCCCAGCTGGACTCTTCCTGCTTCTACTTTGGTTTCTCACAATCTGTTAACACAGTAGCCAGTATGATCTTGGTTTTAGGGCTTATCATTTACTCCTTTGTTCAAAGCTTTCCATTGGCCTTTCTTCTCAACCAGTATAAAAAGCAAAAGTTTTTCAAATGGTTCATATGACCCTAAACAATCTTCCTCATTATCTCTCTGAGTTCATTTTATACTTCCTGTCACTTACTCCAGTCCAGCTATAGTGGCCTCCTCACTATTCCTTTAACAAGTAAGAAGTCAGACACGTTCTCATTTAAGGACTTTGCATTTTCTGTTCCATCTTAAATATGCTTATCCCCTGGCAACCATGTGACTCCTTCCCTCACTTCCTTTAGGTCTTTATTCAAATGTCACCTTCTCAAAGAGACTTCACATAACTAACCAATAAAAAATAGCAACTTGAGGCTGTAGCCTCCCAGGGTTGGATTTTGTTTCTATTTTGGTGGGGAAAGAAAACAAACAAAAAAAGACCTTCTTTTAAAGATAGTAAATGGTGTAAAACTAAGATTGTATTTGAATTTAAATTTGAGTCTTTATTATTTCTAGTATAAACAGAACTACCTGGAGTGCTTTTATTATCCTTATTAAAAATAAATCTGGTATTCATTAAGAAAAAAAAATAGCAACTCATCCATCAATTCTTATCCCTTTTGACCTGCTTTATTTTTCTCCATGGCAGTTATCACCAATTGGCATTAATTATGTGTTTTATTTATTTTGCCTAACGGTCTTCCTCTCATAAATTTTAAGCTCCATGAAATCAAGAATTTGATCTGTTTTGTTCACTACTGAGATATCAGGGCCTGGTTGGTGGTAGTTACTAAAAGAACTGTTAAAAGAAGGAATAAATGAATAACGAACAACCAAGTTAACTAATTAATTTGTATCTGTCTGTCTTAAATGAACAGATGAAGACCATTCCTAAAGATGTACCTTTCTTAGTATTTAAGACTTATGTTAAGTACTAAAAAAACACAACACCCAGAGTAGCATACAACACAAATACACAATATTGAGGGTTCAGCTATAAGAGATCAGAATTACCAAGAAGCACAATGGAATAAATGTCTTTAAGAGATCACCCAAATATTTCTTTAAAAAAAAAAAATACATTCTGTAGCTAATGATATACAGTCTCCTAGAAGATTTTTTTCCAATTTCTTCTTTTCATTGTTTTTAAACAGATAGAAGCAATAAACGGCATCCAGCATGCTCAGCGTTCTAATGACTCGACCGCTCTTTTAAAATACCACTGTCCCTTTAATTTTAAAATAAACTGTTTACATGCTCAATGTTCAGATTATTAAGTGTTCTTGAACACATTAAGAAGTGCCTAAAGAACTAAAATCCTTGACTGTATTACAATATTTAATTAGGAAAAGAAAAGGATTCTGTAATTAAGGTACTTTACATGATGGAAATGAGAAATGAAGAGCTTAAAATGAAATAATTTGACAGACTCTGAAGAAGTCTTTCTGCTCACAACTTTTGATTGCCTGTGTTTTGCCTCTCTGAAAATTGAAGGCTGTTGCTAAATTCATTAACCATATATCTCACATACAGCCAACAAGTTTTGAACATAGAAAAGGAAAATGGAAGGGCAGTAATAATCCAAAAACTGTTTTTTTAACGACCTTGATATACAGGATTATAAAGAGTTCAGCCAACACTCTAGATTGCAAGTTCTATGAGGACAGAGATTTTTGCCTGGCTTTTTTTTTCCCCCAGTACTGTATCCTTGAAGCCTAGAATAGTACCTGATATGTTAGGTGCTCTTTTAAAAAGTTTTTTTGAAAGGTTAAATAGTACCTTAAATACTCAGCACAGCATAGGGCAAATCTACCTGTTTTGAAAAACTATCACCTATAATGCATGGCTTCCTTTTGATTTGATTAGCATCCAAAAAGTATACTGGGTGGGGGGCAGGGAGGGGGACAGGGACAAGCTTATAATGGAGAATATTATTATATCCCGCTGTTTGTTTCAATATAAAAACTTAGGTGAACTTAAAAATTGACCATAGTTCTTGGAATTCTGTCTTGCTAAACATTTGAGAATACACCCTTCCATTAAAAATATTAAGGAATTCCTTGTGTAGCCTATTTTATTTCCCAATTTAATAAGGGCAAATACAGTGTCTACTTTGGCTTGATTTGTATTTTCTTTTTCAGTCATCCTCTTGCTGAAAGGAACATTAATTCCAGCTCCAAGGTGAGGCACCAAAGGCATGCAAAGCCCAGACTCTGAACAGGCACACTTGAAGATCCTTACACTGAATACTGCATGCTGTAGTTGCCCACCAAACACCCCTTTCTCTTTTTTTCTTACTAGCAGAGTCCAGATTTTTTTCAGAATAGCAATATGCCTAGGTTTAAAAAAAAAAAAAAGGAAAAAAGAAAGGAAAGAAACTTACATTCTCTAGATTTTGTTGCTACAAGGAACTGCCACACAACAGTTCTGAATTAGATGGTGTTTAGGTGGAGTTCTAGTCATCTCCTTCATTCTGTCTGGGATGCAGATGCAACACTAGAAGCAGAACAGTCATTTTAAGACCATGAAGAGACAGGTGCACCCCAAGGAGACTTGACAATAAGGGGAGAAAGGTCTGGATCCTGAGGGAACACCGACCCTGAAGCCACCACATCAGCTATATACTGCTTACCTCACTTTTCCTTCAGTGAGAAAAATAGAACCTCACTAGGTTAAAGCTATGGTTATTTAGGTTGTATTTTTTGATGCCAAATCAAACTCTCACTGATGAAGGTATTAGTGGGAGCTAGAGGATGTGACAAAATAATAGCTTTTAATAGTGCTTTCCCTTGTCTACAGCCATGCCACCCTGAATGCGCCTAATCTTGTCTGACCTTGGAAGCTAAGCAAGGTCAGGCCTGGTTAGTACTTGGATGGGAGACCACCTAGGAAGACCAGGTTCTGTAGGCTTTAAAAAAAAAAAAAAATAGTGTTTTCCTAAACTTATTAACTCAGTATATTTATAGGAAAAAAAAACACATTAATATCTGATTTCTCACATTTTAGCAAGGTTTTGAGAGACTAATTGTTGTCTCATGCTAAGAGAAGATAAACTTTTAAGATGACACATCCTTTATTAAATAAAATTAACTAAAAAATCATACAAGGGCAAGGAAATTCAAGCACCACTAAAAAAAACTATTATACAATTTTACTATGTTCTTTTATCTTGGCAATTAACAGGGAAATTATTTGTATATAGATAATATTTCCAAAATATTTGCTACTATCAAAAAGTACCTGAATCTCAAAAGTTAAAATCCCTCCCAAAGCTTGCAAAAAAAAACATTGACTTGTGGGTGGCTCCACAGTACGTGCTTAGTATGTTTGCTTTACACGCAGAAGGTCCTGAGTTTGTGCCCCAGGTGGAGCCACAGACCATACCTCTGGGTGTGCCAGGCTCCGGGTGTGCCAGGCCCCAAGGGTGCCGCTGTGAGTGTGTGGGAGGAGACTCCACACCTTCAGAGATCCAGTTCTTAAGGGAAATGACAACATCCATAGGTCAGTGGTGGAAATGGAGGAGGAAGGGGAAGAGGAAGGGGAATTAAAGAGGGTGGGGGGAGGGAAAACAACATTGACTTGTAACATGAAGGCAATGTTTCCTACATCATGGTCAGCAAGTCATATCAACCTTATCTTTATCACGAATTTCATGTTACTGCAGACAACACAATAAAGTTTTACTAAACACTCACAGATGTTCTTTAAAGAACCCCTGGTCATTGTCAGGCTGGAGATACTATGAGTCACAGTCCATAGCCCTCTGGCTTTGGGGAGGCTACAGCTCATGTGCATCACATTCCTACAGTGATTCCCCCACCCTGAGCAATGCATGGGGCTAAATATCACATCTGTCTTCACAAGCGCTCTGCCAAATGCCAAGGAAGTCCTTCCACCACTGTCCTATCTGGCAAACTCCTACAGATCCTAGAAGACCCAGAACAGTGCCTCACCCTCTGTGAGAAGGCTATCCCTTCAGGACTTTACCACAGCATGCTCTATACAGCATTATAATGATCTTTTCAGGTATGTGTTGTTCTCTTATTTGGCTATAAATCATTCGTGAAGCCTATGCTTTCTTCATCTTTGCATCCCTAAAGTCTGTGAGAGACATGAAGAAATATTGACCAATGTTTGCTAAAAAACTAAGTGATTCAATGAATATATGATGGCATTTACTATTGCCAATATCATAGAAAATTTAAGTTATAACTCAGAGGGTATACACAAAACTAAGATGACTTTAAATAGAATCCACAAAGGAAAACAGAGGGTTGTTTGGTCTCCATTTGGCCTAGAAACCTTTCAGTCCTGGATATCAAAACCACTTACATATGAAAAGCACTTTAGTATTTGTTTGCACATACACTGTCTGATTAAGTGATAGCATCCAGATGGGGTGCATACTATATGGCAATGTGGCATACCAGATATAACAGATTAGCAATCAGATGACCCAAGTTCAAGTCTGAGCCCAGCTATTTCCCAGATGCCAGACAGTAATTGCTTTTCTACCTACCTTGCGGGCTGCTGTGAGGATAAAAATTCCTTCCTGCTGCCCCCCTGAGACAGAGCCCAGTGTCTGACACCTAAGGGACATGCGGATGTCACTGAGTGAATGACCCAGAGAAGGCCCAGTGTCTGGACTCAAAGACAGGCCTTTTCCCAACACTCCCTGGCAGTCTCATAATGCTTCTTTACGAAATGCACTTTGCTACACGTTCAGTTTAAAAATATCGTTTACTGATTCTCTTCTCCGTACCATGTTTTCTTGAAAGACTATATGCCAGTTGTTGCGCTTGCTTAGGTTTAAACTGATAAGGATTTTAAGAGGAAAGAGGAGAAAAAACCCATAACCATTCTACAATTAACAGTTATGCTTACATAAAACTGGGTTGGAAACAGGCCAGTCTTTGAGATGCTTCGCTTTTTTCTAGAATGGAATTACATTTCTTGTTAGTTCAGAGAGTCCGACCTAAAATGTTTAGCTAGAGAATCAAGATGGTATGTTCACAATTATGTCTAAAAAGATAACTACACATAATCTCTATGTGTATTTCATGATGCAAATTAAAACAGAATAATGTAGCCTGTATTTATTCCTAGTCCTCCGGTGTCTTCATACATCATACATATGACAAGCAATGCTCCTCTTCATAGGCGGTCATCTCGTTCCGCAGTGGCAGCACCACCAGCAAGCAGCACCTTGCTCTGGAAAATGCAAACTGATGATCCAAAGCTTGCTGGTATCCATAAAGTAAATGTTTCCATGCAAACAATACATTAGTTACACGCAAACATCTTCCCCCATATATAAAGAGCACTATAAAGGATTTTAAGAAAGTGTCTTTCAATTTTTTACCTTCCTCTTTTATTTTTTGTTTTGCCATCAGCTGTGTGTAGGGTTCCATTTTTTAACTGTTTCTATGTTTTACCACATTGGAAAAGAACTAAAGAACCTTCATACCTATCAGTAACCACGGCACATTTTCCAGTCATCTTCATGGTTAACAAGGAAAATGACAGGCAGCAAAGAAGGAAGAAAGGGCATATAGAAATAAGAGAACTCAAGCTGAATGGAAATTAAACTTCCCTTGCTGATAGTACTCACAGATGCATCTTTCATTCAGGACCATACATTTACAAGAGCATAATTCGATTAACTGGAAATGTACATGGGGAATTATATTACAAATACTAATTTCACTTTGGTGTAAAATGCTGAAGAAAAATATTGCTACTGAATCACAGGGGAGGGGAAGGGATGGAATATCAGCACATTAATACAGAATATGCAATTTCTTCTCCAAGGAATGTTAGGGTAGCATTATATTTTATACAATTAGAATGTTAAGGAGTCACTGGGCATTGTCCAGTTGTAACCAGGTTGCAGATTACTAACCTACTAGAGATGCTGAAGATATTCTCTTTGGGGATAAGACAGTGTCCTCTGTTAAAACAATGATAATTTTTATCTGTGCTTGTCACCCAATAAACTAGAGAGGCTATTGATTTAGGCTGGACATCCAAATACCCAAAAACAATAAATGGTGAATAAATTCAGTCTTTAATAGAGGGCAAAGACTGATCGGCTTTATGTAGCTGATCAGCAAATGGTCTATAAAGTAGAAAAAATTTATAAAACCTCTGGAACAGGCCTTTTAACTTTCTTACCTTTACTGAATCTTCTCAGAAAAAAAAGGTGAATAATACTTATTCTACAACTGTGAAAAGAAATAAATATATTTAAAAAGAGAGCTTGGATACTATTAGGCAAAGTAGGACGTGCAGGCTCTCAAATCACCAATAACCCAATAATTGAACTCCCATGCACTATATACCCAAGAATTATATCTCGATGGGTATAAACAAAGGCATTTTTCCTTCCCAAAGCACCAGAGATGGAAGCCATTTCATTTAGAAATGTTTCAAATATATGTGAGCTTAATACTCTAGAGTACTTTAATACTAGGAGGTATTCTTTTTTCATAAAGTCAAGTCTCATAACCAAGGAGATGCACTTGCGATGTAAAAACCATTCTTTTAGCCAATAAAGCAAGCTATCTTAGAGTCATCTCTCTATTACATGGAAAAACTAGTGAATCTAATCAAGTGAGGTTATCGGAGTTTCTTTAATCGAATCTAGAATCCCACCCACATTGTCTTCTCATCAATATTCCTCAAGCTTCCTCTTCCCCAATTACGAAGGACCAGATAACCCTGTGACTGATGGGTGGTACACACAAGCTTATTTTCTCCTATTTGAAACAGAGTTAACATACCCAGGGAAGTGATTTCAATCCTGAATGAATGAAAAAGGGTTAAATGTGGAATTTAAGAGAACAGGATTTAACAACATTCTCAACCTTGTTGGCAAGTAAACAAACAAATTTTGAGGAAAATATGCTAGAGAAGACAAATCTTATTAAAAATCTTATAAAATAATATAGAGACAGCATTCCATTTCAGAGTTACTTTAAAAAAAAAATCCTGAGCAATATCTGATATGCAGTGGCCCATTATTAAAGCAGGAACAAAGCAGAAAGGTCTCTACCCTCACACAGCCCCTCTGCAGATCCCCACCTCCAGAGCTTGGCCCACATGTGGCGCCTCCAGCAAGCCTGCCTTTCTTGCCTCTTCTGATAAGTCAGTTATACCACTTTCTTCATTACCAGGTTCTTGGTTCATCTACTTCAAGACGTCAGTCCCAATTTTCATAAAACTTTATTGAACTTTTAAAGTCATTAACTTTCCAAAAGCTGATATTTTCAAAAAAAATATTTTCCAAGTTCTGGAAAAAAGAAGGACTTATTGTTAATACATTTCCAGTTAATCGAATTATGCTTTTGTAAATATATGGTTCTGAATGAAAAATGTGTATGTGAGTACTATCAGCAAGGGAAGTTTACGTTCATTTTATTAACAAACACAGTAAAAGTTCTGAATCATGTCATTCTCTCACTAAGAACAGGCATTCTCATGCTTCAGCTGGGTTGGCCTGTATATTAATGAGCCAATTCCCACATTGCACACAGGCACTTTACACTGCATTATGACACATGGCGACGTATAATCACCAAGTGATGCATCTTATTTCCAAACTGGGGTGTAAGCTCCTTAAGTGGGAAACTACTCAGAGTGCTTTCTTTGTAGTATCTCCTCAGAGCACCCTTAGTGAATATTTGCTGAAGGACAGGCTAGATCCACCCCAAGATTGGTTTCCTGAAAACAAAACAACAACAACAACAAAACGTGGGACAAAAGGTTGCCTCCGCATCAAAACAATTTATTGGTCTCTGGCAAATTCACTCTTAGAAATGAAATCTCTTAACATTCAGATTATTACTCTTTCTAGTAACTTCCAGTTTCTAAAATGAGTTCCTGGCCTTCTTTTATTACGGACTGAGAACTGAACACCTGGGTCGGTTCCAGCTCTGCTACCGCCTAGCTACATAAAAGTGATTTACTCAAGTTAGATTTCTGATCTTCAGCGTCCTCAGCTACAGCATGCTTAAGCCTATTCTTCTGTGAAAAGTTCCACAATTCTAAATTTAAACATTTTAAGTATAGTAATCTTCTAACAAAAGTGTTAACACCCTAAAGACAGTTTTGAAGCATTGAACACCAAAGTTCTAAGGCTCCAATTACAATGCAACATGTCTAACCTGATTCAATATGCTAAAGCAGTATCCACCTCACAATGTTGTTCTTAATGGTGAAGGTTAAATCAAGTATTGAATATAAAGCATTTAGCTCAATGCCTGGCATTTAGTCAAGCACTCAATAAATATTAGCTATTGTTATTAATATTGAAACAAATATAATTGGAACTAATTCTATAGATTTTCATGAAAACCCATAATTTTGGTGTAAGTTTACAGAACTGAGTCTGTTTAGAAATTTCTTATTAAAAAGAAAAAAGGAATGATGTATTCACATGGCTACCAACCATCACATAATCAAGAGACAGCACAATCCAGCAACCCAGAATTTCCATATTTAATTTTGTGTGATTCTCTTCTCTCAGTTGAATCTTGTATCCTGATTAAAAAAATAATAATCTGAATATAATTCAGACTGAAACCAACCAATAAAGTGAAAATCTGTTTTTCGTTCTATTAAAATGGTATGTTGATAGAGTGATTAAATTGTTCTTTCCTCTCACCTCATTTCCATCTTTAATACTTAATTTGTACTCAAAAAGACTTTAGAAACTGTTAAACCTTCCATTTTTTCCTATCTACCCTGTCCATATGAACCTTTCCATCACCTCCTCATTGCTCTCTAAATCAACAATTGCAAGGCACCACTCATCGAACTCAAGCCAGCTCCCTTCCAGCCTCTTCTCTGATGGTCCCATCACCATCTGGGTCTCCAGTCCCTTCATGAAGCTCCTGCAGAGATTTATCTGCTCCACAGCAGCCAGTCCTTTCAGAATCACTTCTGCTTGCCTTATAAAAAAGATCAAGGGTATCAGATGCTTAAAAGGTACCACTCTACATTTAGGATGCGTAATGAAGAATTACCCTGTACATCTTCCTATGTTTCAGACACAAGCTTTAGCATCATTTTTATTAAACATCATCTTCCACAGAGGTCTCCCTTGCCTGTCCCATCTGAAATCCTTTATTCTTCTCTATCACTGCACACCGTTTCATTCATAGTAGTTATCACAACATTATTTATTTAATGTCTGCCTTCTTTACCAGTCTGCAAGAGCCATGAGGACAGGGACTTTATATATTCATTCATCAATGGAAGCCATAATGTCTCATAAGTGTTTCATAAAACAAAGTATTCAATACTTTATATGTGTTGAATTAATCCATGAAATCTGGGTTGTTTATGTGCTTCAGCACAGTATCAGGCTCTATGGGGCAAAAAAGGAATAGACATGGTCCTCCATTACAGAACTTAGAATTTAACACCAACAATTTCATTTGGAAAACTTACAGTTTCATGGAACTTACAGCTTGCTTGAGAAACAACACACACTAATTAGAGAAAAATACACAAAGGCATGGTATAGATTAAGAGCACCCAATAGAAAAGGAATCAGGGTTGAAAGACCTCAGCCATCAGAGGAAGTTACATGGACAGAGAGAGAGACTCAAGCCGGTATTTGGTGGATGAAACACATTAGGGCTAGAGAAGAGTCCAGATGGCATTCCACAATGATAGGAAGCTGGTACAGCATATGCCAAGGAAGGAGTTGTGAATAAACCTGGCCAATGCAGAAGTGACACATGCAAGACTCACGCTGCTGATGAAAGCCTGCTGGGCAGCCTGGAAACATATTATGAAGTGAAAGGCCAGATTAGGAAAAGACTTGAACGCACGAAGAAAGCCTTTACATTTGATGCCATGGTCAGAAGAAAACTTCCACAGTTTCAGTGGGGAGTATCATGCTGGCACTGGGAGAGTATTAGCCTAGCATTTACAATCAAGGAGATAACAAAAGACTGGAGGCCAAACAAAGATGTGGCAATCACTAGGGTCACGATAGTGAGAGCAAAGAAGCAACAAACACCGAAGACACTGAAGACTGCAAGTTCCCACGACGGACACCTCTACATTAGAAAAGAAGAAAAGCAAAGAGGGAAGAATTATATGGTTTCAGTGGGAAGAAGAATTAACATGTATTCCTTGCCTCAGGTGAATGTACACTGCATGCCTGGGAGATGAGAACAACATAGTCCTGTTAATGACAACTGTTAAGTCCTTATATCAACTAGTAACACTAGTTGGTCATAAGAATGAACTGTGGAAAACCTGTTATGGATCGCATAGCTCTGCCCTTTTGAACAACCATAGACTACTATATGAACTACTCCCCAAAGACATGCAAAAGAAACAGAGCCACGTGGCCTCTCAAAACGCCAGGACCCACTTAACAAAGCAAAGCTAAACATCACATTAATTCAATTGTTCAAGGTTGACTTAGAGCAGAGAAGCAAAAATGGGAGTACTTGCCTAAAATAAAACAATCTGTTCTCCTTAAATTAAAAAAAAAAAAAAAACTAAAGAAAGTCAAAAGTAATTAGTTTGTGCCCAAATCCCAAAAGAAAATAGGCAACTGGCCCCTTAAGACCTACTATGACCAAAGAACTATCTGTCAAAAAACAAGAAAACTATGTTATTACCTCTCAGCTTGGATTAAAGATTGAATTCTATTTCTTAGTCAACATGGATATTTAGGTAGATAAATGGAGATTTATCAATTGCTCTTTATACCATTATTCTGAAATGAGGACAAAATTCTAACTGTAACTGCTTTGTTGACAAATTAGCTGTATTACTTCAGTCTTGAGACTCGGCGGTAAACGCCAACCATTTTTAAAAAGCTTGGAAAATATTTAAATATGTCTATTATATTGTACTATATCTTTGTAATTAAGAAACTAAACACCAATAAAACTAGAGGAATAGGAACAGCTAAGAAAGTCAACCTATTATTGTCTGTTAATCATTCATCAATGCAAGTATTTTTGCAGTATTGATTATATATGTCTGGCACTGTAAAAGGTGACATGGTACAATGAATACCTCCTTCATGAAATTTATATCACACCATTTATTTTGACCTCAGTGCTTCAAATTGTCTTCTGAGATGGTGAAGATTTCAAGCTGAAGAACAAGTTGCACTATGTGCTGGCATCCTGGCCTTGAAACAGTTTAACCTCTTCCGTCCCTCACTTCCTAACATGAAAAATAGGAATTTTATAGGGTGCTGAATGCAATATAATTGTGGTAGGCAACTGCTAAAACAGCCCCCAACAGTTACACCTCCTCATATCTATGCCCTTGCATAATGCACCTTCCTTTTAAATGCAGGTTGGACCTAGAGACTTGCTTCTAATGAACAGAACAAGGCAAGTTATGGATATCATTTCCAAGATCAGGTTGTAAAAAAGACTGTGGCTTTTGTTATGCTCACCCTATGGAGAAGTCACATG
This sequence comes from Eonycteris spelaea, assembly GCA_003508835.1. Taxonomy (NCBI): domain Eukaryota; kingdom Metazoa; phylum Chordata; class Mammalia; order Chiroptera; family Pteropodidae; genus Eonycteris; species Eonycteris spelaea. The sequence continues at coordinate 13,186,469 of PUFA01000011.1, read as the reverse complement.
TAGCAAGGAACTGAGGGAGTTTTCTGGCCAACAGCCAGTGAGGAAGAGAGGCCTGTCCAACATCTGCCAGGAACTGAATCCTGCCAACTAGTCTAGGAGAAAGCTGGCATGCGGCTTTTCTTCCAGCTGAGGATTAAGATGAGAGGGCAGGACTGGCTGATGTTTTGTAGTCTTATGAAAAACACTGAGGCCAAGGCTAAGCCACACCCAGATTCCTGATCGCCAGAAACTAGGAGATAATAAATGTTTCTTGTTTTAAGCTGCTAATTTTGGGAGAATTTGTTACATCGCAATAAATAATTAATACAACAATGTAAATGTAATTTGGAAAAGAGAATATGTTATGTAAGGTTTTTAAAAATTATATCTGGGTCAATCATAAATAGGAGTTTTTAATAAGTTCTATTTAGAGCTTCCTTGACTTGGATAAAAGTAATCTGTTTTTTATCCCCTGTCATCTAATACATCTTCAGTTTATTCAGTTAACTCAGCAATGGTAACGATCATCATTAGTACTATCATTAACAGTATTTAGAAGCAAATCTACCATCAAAAAGTGAATCAGAAGTGAATCGACCATCAAAAAAGTTAGAATTGAATCAACCATCAAAAAAAAAAAGAATTTTGACAAATTTTATGAAGTTATCAGTGCTACTACTTAGGACACATAGGGCCAAAACATAAAGGGACAGTAAGACTCAACATTAATATAAGAAAAAAAAAAAAACCTTTAGAGAGAAAAAAAATAGGCATAAAAGAATAAACTGATTGATGAAGGCACAGTCTACTAGGAAATAACAATCCTGCATCTTAGGTGCCAGAATCTCATAATATATAAAGCAAAATTTCAGACTTCAATTTTTAACCCTAAATTATTCCTAAATAACAGCTATTGCATTGCATGAGACACACTTTTAAAAAGAATTATCTTAAGTAAATCTGCTAACAGAATTTATATTCCAGAGTGCTCCCATCAGTAGTATGTTGTAAACATTTCAAAGATAGGGTTGAATGCAGCTAACATAATACAGATATTGTTTTAATATGTGAAATGGTCAGTAGGCAACATGGTTAGCAGACCAAACCAGTGGCCCCCATCCTTCCGCCTTCATTTAGCCACACCCTTTGCCATGTGACTCTGCAGTTCTGCTGTCTAGAGGCAGTGTGCTTCCTCATCCATTTACTTTGAGTTCTGCTATGAGACTTGCTTTAACCAATGGGATGTGAACAGAAGCGACAACATAGCAGGCTGAGACTAGGCTTTCTTGCACATCACGTACTTGGGTTAACTCAGTGATGTGCTGGAGCCAGCTTGTACAAGTTCAGGAAAATTGCTTGTTAAATTTTCAGGCATTTATTGACCATTATTTCACATACCCATTAACAAAAATTAAATTATATAAATTTAAAATTAAATTACATTTTAAAAGGTACTCAAAATTCATAACTTCCTAATTAGTGTACTACATTTTACTTTTACATACGCTTTTGAGGTTGTCTATTGAATCTGTATGATGAAAAATATGATATAACAGTGTGCTACTCTGCAGCTCTTCCCAGTGGCGTCATATTGGTAGCTTGAAATCAGCCACGATAGGAATATATATACACCAAAGAAAAGGGCAAATGCTACAAATCAGGGCCTGTCTTCTCCAGAGAGCTGGTTAGGCTTCTATCACCATGAGGAGTGCTTCCTGGTAGTCTCCACCCTTTCAGCCTGAGGCCTCAAAAGGAACACACATGCAGCAGATCTGAGCCCAACTCTGCAGTAAGGGGCTAAGTCCAGCCAAACCACAACTGGAGGCAAACCACTAGCCAAGCCTGGCCAATCCACAATCAACCAGAACCCTGAGTCTGAGAACAAATCCATACTGAATAAGTGGACTTAGGAGAGATTTAGTTATTCAACATTATTGTGGCAATAGTTGACTAAAACTCATGGTAAATTGGAGTTTCCTCAATTAGTCTCTCTGAATCAGTGAGACTAGCATTTTAGGGGGGAAAAAAGAAAGATGAACTAGTATAGGCCCTGGACACGAGAAGCTGATGGGCAACCACTGAGAGAATGATAACAATGCCATGCTCAAAGAACACAGTGAAAAAAAGTATACTAATTGTGACGTTAAAGTAGAATGGCCTGAGAAAGGAATTCAGCAAGAATTTATTTAGCCCTACCATGCACCAGGCGCAATACCAGGCACCGTGGATTGAGCAGTGAAAATGAGATGCAGTCAACGTGCTTACAGACTAGTAGGGGGAACACGTTAAGTATAGAAGCCATTGGAATCCAGGGTGCTGAGGGGCTGGTGAAAGAACAAGGGCAGGGTGTTATGGGAACACAGAAGAAAGGCACATGAGCCACTTCATGGGGATCCAGGAAGGCTTCTCAGTGGAGGTGACTTCTGGAGTGGAGAATGCTCCAACAGTCCCATTAGAGATAACTAAAGGCTAAGTAATGAAGTTTGCTAGAAAAAAATAAATATTCTGCAGGAACACTGCTCAGGATCAGACAGGTCATTAGATCAAAATGCATCACAGCTGGCCTTGGAACACTAACTGGGTGAGGGTACATTTCTGCTGGCCCAACATCTGTGCTCAGACACTGATTGCTGCAATCACTCTCACCTCTCATTGGATGCTTAATCCATTTGCCTGCTGGACAAGCCAGGAACAAAACTCAACAGCTCAAATTCAGTCAGCATTTCATAAGAGCATTTATGCACAAGTATAGTCTATAAGTGTTATGACAACCAAGTGAATTAATTCAGTGTTCGGCCCAGGGCTTCCAGGAAACATTGCATCACAAAAGCAGAAATGTCCTGTGTTCCCAACTAAGGGAGAGGACGCACACATGCAGAGAACACCACATTCTTCATACACTTTTTAAAATCCAAAGTATAAACCTAATACCTAACGCCTACAAACTACCCAACTAAAACAAGCAATTTTAGGTAGAAAAATGAAATGTAAAGGTATTCTAAAATTGCATCTTTTATTTAAACAGTTTCAATTCACACTGGATGGTCACGACCACAAAACAGCAATCCTTACTCTAATTTTTGCATCAAAATTTAATTCTTCATGTATGACTACCCTGCAAATAATGGAAAAAACCAACTTCATTTTAGCCTCATTGGTAAATCCAGCCTACTTGAGCCATTCCACTAGATGACAGTTCAAATATTGAAACACAGAAGGAAAATAAAATATTTGACAATGCTTTCATTTAGAAATATCTTAGGATACAGTTCAATTGAGCACGAATCTCTTCTGAGATTGTTAGCCTGCAATGAAATATTAAAATTAATAAGGCCATTTTCTTTAGGGACTTGGATTTTAAAAAAAAAAACTCAGTAGGAATGCTACAGACAGGATAGAATCATATAATTTAAAAATATATATAAGTTAAATCACCAAGCCATTACTGTCTTTCTCTGTTCCTGTTAAATATACGCCTAAGGCATTTCCGGTATAAAAACCAAAATATAAACTGTGGGAGAGACATAAAACAGGCACCCTGTTTTATTTTCCTGCTCCAGCTTGACTTCACTCTTACGCATCCTGTACATTTAATTTTTTTTTCACCAAATATTTTTTTTTCTGCAGCAGAATCTCTGCCTTGCCAAGTTAAACTTTCCCAAATCTTCTTGTTCTAATCATAGCACAGCAAACTAGGGTAAAAAAAAAATAACTGAGTAAGGCTTACTTAAAACAACAAGGACCTATAACAAAAAGCAGCTTCAGAATTCAGATTTTTAAAAATATTATCACCAAAGTCACCGCATTGCCACAAAACCTGAAATAGCATGTAAACACTGAGTGGAACACACACACACACACACACACACACACACACACACACACACGCACATACATGGCAATGTTAACCACACAAACAAAATTAGAAATTTCCCTCAGATAGTAGAACATCAATAAGTAAATAACTTATCATATGTCATCAAAGTGCTGGTTTTGGAGTTGTCGAATTCCTACCTTGACTCCAATATTTCTGAAGTTCAACTTAAAAACTCAGACTTTCCCCTGATGTTTAAGATAGCAAAGGTAGAGGCATGAAAACTGAATGGTCCAGTAAATTCCCTGAATGGTCCAGTAAATTCTCAAGAAGCAATTACAGCCTGCCTGTGAAAGATGCAGGAGTTAGCCATGTGAGTATAAAATGGGCCTTTACTTCCTGCACTTCATTCAGGGAGCCTGAAATCCATCACCCCATGCACAGGAATTCTGTTTGGTTATACAGAGACTAAGTCTTCAATCAAACCACAAACCACTTAGGCCAGTTAGATTAGATTACTTAGAACATTTTAACTTCTTTTTTTTCCCTTATTTGAAACAATGCAGATTACTCTAGGTAATTTTTCTTTGAAGAATAACACTAGCAGATAAATTTTAACCTTTGTTATACAGTAAATACTTAGCTTTTGCTTCTATTGATTTTTTATTGAGTATCGAAGGCAATTGGTTAAAAATGTCCTACTAGGTATTTCGAAATTAATTCTTTAGATGTTGGACACAAGGACTGTCACTTGGGAGTGGGAGGAGAGGGTGAGTCAGAGGTCTGCATAAGCAGTTTTGGAGAAGACTCTTCTAACTCACCATTTTTTCAAAGGTTTTATAATTTGTTATAGAAGTCCAAAATATTGAAATGATGTCTCAATCAGTGATCCTAGAGCCAACTTTTGAAAAACATCCAAGCTTTTAAGAAGGGAATGGGGACACAGGTTATGGACAAGCTAGTTTACTTGGCCAGGGAGTCAGTATGTGAAGATCATTTGGAAATTTGTTTATGAAGCACTGACATTCGTAATCCCAAATCGTCCTCCTACGAGGGCAGTGAAGTGTACTGGAAAAACCAACCAATATTATACTACATTTGGAAGCAGAAAGCAAATCTCCATGTTTCATATCAACAGAAATGACTCAGACAAATAGCTCAGCTGGACACCTTATTTAAAGTTATTTTAAGTCACTTAAATTTTCAATCACATCGATAATAAGCTTTTAAAAGTTATAGGCTATAAGTATTACAAAGAAACAATGTCAGTCTCATGTCTGACATTAGCTTCTGGTAGCCAAGGTAGCTACCTACTTATGGCTATAGAATTCTTGAGTTATTTGGCTGTTTATACGGTCATGATAAATGGTTTCATAAAGTGCTCATGGCACATCTGATGTCATCTACTACTGAAGCTGTGGGATAAGTGAAACATAAGTTAGAGTTAAATGGAAAATAAAGGGTACAATGATTTTCTAATACTTTGTTAGAATAGATTAAGAAATTAATAGTATCTCTATGAACATAAATAATGAATGGGGTATTCATCCCTAAAATAATAACACTAGTTTTTGGAAAAATTGTATTAGATTTATACATTATCACCATGTTTTCATGATTCTTACATAAGTAAAAATGACAAATAGCAAAACATGTCACTTTTTTAATTTGAACATAAGCATAATTTTGTTTTATTCTGAAAAAAAACAGTGAATAGGGCTAAAAAATTTCAGAACATTTTTGAAATATGATATTAGAGACTTGCTGCTATTCCCATCATTCTAAAGGTAACAATTGAAGAGAATTTTAAGCACTTAGAGAAGCTCAAGGCTCAGCAAGAAGTAAAGGATTAAAATCGGAGTCTATAATTGAGACTTAAAATGTATGTTACTGTCACAATTCAATTTCTGGTGTCTGCTATATCCAGTGGTGTCCCTTATAAATGCTGAGCTTTAAACACAATCAAAATGATTTATCACAAAATATTTTTAAAGTATATCCTTTATCAATGATTAATGAAAAAAATTTCTCTCATCCAGTTATCTCATTAAATGGCAAAAACAAGGGTTTATAACATTTACCTACTGCGTGTTATAGAGGTAACAGATATGAAACAATTAGGGGTCAGGGAATGTACAGAAAAGGATATTGTTTCAGTTGTTAGAAAGAAAATGTCTTATGATTCCCTATGCTATCAATCTCATTTCCAGAACGTTTTAACCTGCTATGGTAAAATCAGAGTAAGAGCCATTTGGAACAAAAGATACAATTTTAAGTCTTATATGAAAAAAGAAAATATTTCTCTGAAACATGTTTTAAAACCAAAAACAGAAAAAAAAAAATCAAATCTGGGAAGAACGTCCTACCAAAGGAAAAGGGGAAGAAGGGTGAAATAGAACAGAATTTGAAGAACGAAACAAGTTTTCAATATTTGAAAAGTGAAAATTCAAAGTAAAAATGCACACTCTTGTCAAAGAATTCCAAGCAGTTCAAAATAGCTTATCATAATAAAGCACATAACTTTAGACCTAATTTGCTTTTTTTTTTTTTTAATAATAAAGAGGCAGCTAAGCAAATATTATAATAGAGCTTTCAAGAAATTTGGGAGAAAAAAAACTGTGTTAAAGTCTCTCTTTACATGTAGACATTTACTAAGTTAGTTAAAGCTTCTCTAACCATGTTCCACTAGTTGGGAATGGTGAACATATATAGTTGAAAATTTTAAAAAACTGAAATAAATATTTTATAACTCTAGATTGCTCAACACCACCATCACCTCCCTGAAGCCCTAGTTCAGTTTTTATCATATTAAAACAGAGGAGAAATTGCTGGATCATATGGTAGTTCTACTCTTAATATTTTTAGGAACCTCCATACTATTTTCCATAGTGGCTGCACCAATTTACAATCCTACCAACAGTATACTAGGCTTCCCTTTTCTCCACATCCTCTCCCACACTTGTTATTTCTTGTTTGTTTGGGGTTTTTCATTTTTGTTTTTTTTATAATAAGCATCCTGCAGTCCCTTCAGGAGGTATTCCAGAAGGAGGTATTGTTTTCAAAGGAGATGACAGCTCCAAGCATGTTATTCCCCTTGAAGACCTTCTAGTAGTACAGATGTGGAAATGGAAGACAGTGATATCGATGATACTGACCCAGGCTAATGTGTGTATTTGTGTCTTAATTTTTAACGAAAAATATTTAATAAGGAAAAATAACTAAAATGAAAAAAAGGTTATAACGTAAAGATATAAAGAAAGAAAATATTTTGTACCACAGTACAATGCATTTGCATTTTAAACTGTGTTGTTACAAAAGAGTTGAAAAGGTTTAAAAATTTTAAAGTTTATCAAATGAAAAAATAAAACAATAAGCTAAGGTTAATTTGTTATTGAAGAAAGAAAAAAATAGATGATAAATTGACTGTGACCTAAGTGTACAGTGTTTATAAAGTCTGCAGTAGTGTACTATAATGTCCTAGGCCTTCACATTCACTCATCCACTTACTCACCGATTCATCTACAGCAACTACCAGTCCTGAAATTGTGGTAGGTGTCATATACCTTTTCTATGTTTAGATATACAAATACTTACCACTGTGTTACAACTGCCTACAGTAACGTGCCGTGCAGGCTTATAGTCTAGAAGCAATAGGCTACACCATACAGCCTAGGTGTGTAGTAGGCTGAACCATCTACTTTTGTATAAGTGCGTCTATGATGTTCACACAATGACAAAAACACCTAACGATGCATTTCATAGAACATATCCCCATTGTTAAGTGACTCATGCCTGTAATGAATACTACAACCCTGGTCAAAATTAATTTTCTATTTCTGAAAACTACTTGGGTCACTTGACTATGATAAAAAAAAAAAAAAAAGCCATGTGTTTTTTTCCTTCCCAATAAATCCCTTTGAAACACCAGTAAGAATTTAGGAATATAAATGAATTTTCCATTTGTATTTATACTTAATGATGACTTAAGCAGAAGGAATATTTAATTTTGTGGAGATAGGTTGAACCCAGAAGATATGTTCTTTAAAATAAAAACAAAAACAAAAATTTTTTTTTAAAAAAAGGAAAGCTCATTTTGACTAATAAAACAAAAAACAAAAATGTCAAGGGGAAACCTGGTATAAAAAAGCAGCTGAAGCCAGAGAGAACTTTACGAATATGTCCTGATGACTGATCTGATGGTGTCGGAATATGGAGCAACCCATCCTCTGAACACCAATAAATTATATACTGAAGACCGTCTTTTAATAAAACCCCTCAAATATCCATTTTGTTCAGTTTCAGTTTTAGATTCTAAATCCTTTAATTACTTTTGCTTCCTTGAACTTTATGTATGACTAACATTGAAAAACAAATATTTTTAAATAGTATATATGAGTATTATAATATACTGCCTTACATACACAGGGACATATCAATAACTTCAACAGATAATACTTTAATAATAAGGTAAGTTCCACAGACTTCCTGAAGTCAGCCATCCTGGAAGTCCAAAGAGTATCTTCTTCTGAGAAAATATGCTTCCCTTGACACTTTATGGGAAGCAAACAAAAACATATCAAGTGGATTTTTTCAAAGTCTCTCTGGCAAATACTTTCTGTATTTAATTCTATCATGTCAGATAACTTGACCCAATCAGAAAAAATTTCTCTTCTAGAATACAGATCTGTTCATAAGCCTTTGTGAGCCTCATAGATACTTTTAAACACATTCATTCCATTGAAAGAGAAATTAAATGGCACAAATTCAGAAATTCACATTTACATGATGGTTATGTTCAAAATCTATGGGTTCAATCTTAGATTAAGGACATGGTGCTGCTTCTTCCCAGTTTTCCAGCTACACAAGCAATAACAATATAGAAGTCACAGCAAATGATACTCCAAGGTAGCCTACATTTCCAGAAGAAAAACACTAGATGTTGTAAGAGACAGTGCAATACAATTCAGAACTAGTATTTAACCAAGTGCTCAGCCACTAATTTTGAATACTCTCAGAATTGAGTATTCTCACTCAGCAAGTATAATTATAGATAATAACACCATAATTACATCTAGTGATTTTTGATGGGGATAAGAATAAGTAATTCAGTGCCTATTACCAACTATGGTTATTCTTATTTCCTCGGTGCTTGTCCACTTTCTCACCTTGCCAGACATCATTTCCTTAGGCTCGTAAAAATTTCTGTATGTATCCCTAAAAGATAGCAAGTCTTTTTACATGTAACCACAATATCATTATACCTAAAAACTGAATAATTCTTTAATACCAAATATCTAGTCATTGCTCCATTTCTCCAATTGTCTCAACATGTTTTTAGTTTGTTAGAACTGAGATGCAAATAACATTTATACATTGCGATTGATTGGCAAGTCTTTAAAGAATTTTTTCATCCTTAGGTTTCTACCCCATATTCCTATTCATTGCAATTTATGTGTTAAAGAAACTGTATAGTTTATCTATATACAGTTTCCTATGGTTCAGATTTTGCTGATTGCATCCCCTTGGATAATCATTTAACATGTTTCTCTTTCTCCTATATGTCTGGTAGTGAGATCCAGAGACTGGAACAGAATCAAGTTCCCAGATGATTTGTTATATGTGCAATCTAAAAAGAAAAAAAAGAAAATCTGAATTCATAGATACAGAGAACAGATTGATGGATGACAGAAGATGAGTGTGTGTATGTATATGTAATGGTGAAAGGGGTTAAAATACACAAACTTCTAGTTATAAAATAAATAAATCCTGGGGATGTAATATATAGCATGGTGGCTATAGTTAACAATACTCTTTGTACATTTGAAAGTTGTGAAGAGAGATCTTAAAATGTCTCGTCACAAGAAAGTTTAATTATCTGTGATAATAGATGTTAAATAAACTTATTGTGGTAATCATTACAATAAATACATATATCAAATCATCATGTCGTACATCTAAAACCAATACAATGTTATATGTCAAAAACATTTAATGAAGTGTTGTCGCAATAAAAAATCAGGTTTCGGTTTGTTTTTTGGCTAGAATACATCCTGGATGTTGTCTACTTCCATCAGGAGGTGTAAAATGCTGAGTTGTCTCTGTGTGATGTTAGTAACTATTAATGATCATTGCCTGAATCTCTCATTTTATTAGAGTTTACAAAATGATAACATTCTAAATATATTAATTCTTCATTCATTAGTTAAAATACTTATATAAAGTGAAACTCCTCATCAATTATTTGGTTATCTGGAAGTACAATTCCAATTGGAAAGGTAAGGTAAATTATTTTTTCTCTTTTGATTTTTAAGGATTTTTGTTATTGTCTATTGTGGTAAAAACACTTAACATAAGATCTACTCTCTTAAATTGTTAAGTGCTCAATACAGTATTGTTAACTATGGGCACAATAATTTTTAAGTTTTAATTTTGTTTTATAATTATGTAAAACATTTACTTAGTTACAAAGTTAAAGCTATAAAACAAGCTGTATGTCTCGTTCACCTTCCCATCCCCCCTACCCCAAAATTAGTTTGTGTGGTTTTTTTTCAATTTATTCTTCCTTTTTTAATGTTTAAGCTGCCTCTGAGTAGCAATCAACACATTGATGACTCCCTCCCGTTTTCCCTGTCTCTCTGGTTTTCCTTCTCACCCTCCTAATTGTTCCCCTTCTACCAAAATCTACTTATTGGAGCTCTTTGGGATTCAAACCAGGACCCCTTCGCTTCTCTCAACACCTTCTCTCTAACAAGCTACCTATTCTTACGCCATCAAATACCAGTACACCAACAACTGCAAATTTCTGTCTTCAGCTCATAGCTCTCCTCTGAGCTGCAGACTCAGGTACCCAATTACTTCAAAATTTTAGTACCTGGTTGTCTAATAAGTGATCCAAACATGTACAGAGCAGAACCCTAAGTCACTACCGTTCCCCTAAAAGTGCTTTTCCTTGTCTCCCCCAGCTCAGTAAATGGCACCAATTACTCAAACTGAAAACCCAAGCATCAGCCTTAGTTTGTGCCTCTGCTGCATACTCTCGGCCCAATCCTGTTGTCAGTAAATCCTCTTTTCCTGCTTCCAGTCTCTTCCCCATCTCCTGTGCCACATAGCCCCCATCTCCCCTCAGGCACCTTAATGGCCTTCTCCCAGGCCTCCAAGACTCCACTCATGCCTCCCTCCACACGTGTTGTCACCCAGCCTCCAGAGTAGTCTTTTCAATGACTAATTTGGACATACTCCCCTAAAGTGTAAAACATACCAATGCCTTCTCTACTTTGAGTAAATTCTAAAGTCCCTCCTCAAGGCCTACAGGGTCCTGCATGATCAGCCCTGCCTTCCTCTCCAACTCTTTCATTAAATTCCCCTCCTCTTTTATCACCCATTCTGAACCACAGTGGTGTCCTTTCAGCCCTCACGTGCTCCAAACTCTCCCCTCCACCTCGTAACCTGAGCACATGTGGTCCCTTGGCCGGCAAACTCTTCAGTGCGCTCTTCCCTAACTCTTTACATGGCTGGCTCCTCTTCCTCATCCTTCTAGGTCTATGCTTAAATGTCCCCTCCTCCAAGAAACCCTCCCTGACAAATCCATCTAATTAGGTCTACCTCTGTCACTTCAACAGACATATAACTATGAATCGCCCACCATATTAACTTCTCTTGGAGAGAAGTCCTGTGTCCTGCTCCCTGCACTGGCAAATGTAATGAGCTACACACAGTGCACTACTCAGTGGGTATCCACAGATATCATCCCAGCCTCCTAACTATTCTTTGTCTATTTCTGGCTCACCTGGTAACTTTGAGTCCTTCTACTTCTATACCCAAGAACTATAGCACATCCAGCCCAACTCTTGGTTATATTACACTGAACCGTGTGGTAGATAATAGTCTCTAAACTGAAGGGTCCTTTGTTATACGGACCCCAAGCAATTCAAAGACAATTCACAGAGTTGTGAACTGAGATGAGAAAACAATTCTATCTTTTTTTCATTGACTTCTTAAATTTAGTATTTCTACTCATTTTGAAGGTGAGCTATTTTGTCACTAATATAAATCTTCAGATGCTTTCCTAACTCATTATAATTTAGATATCTTGAAATATTATTTTATCCTCATTACAATTGTGAAATTACAATTATTAAACCCACTGTTAGATCTCATCAGTCAATGTTTTAATAAAGCAAATCTTTTTATATTATACATTTTTAATATTTGATACCTATATTTCAACACAGTTGATTTCCTTTGTAATCCTTGTGTTTTATTTTATGCATTTCAAGTTTCACATGGGTTCAAACTCTAGTGATTATAATTTAGGGGTAAGAGGTGGAAGAGATCCATCTTCCTTGGGAGAAGCATTCTACCATTGACTTGCTAAAATCGCTAACACATGATGCTAAGGAATGCAAAGGAGGCCAACTTTTGTCAGTTTTAGTGTTGTTTTAAAATTCCCTCCAGGCCATACATCCCCATTTTGCTTGTACCCTGAGTGGATTGCTCCCACCACCCCTTCCTTGGAACACCACAGACCTCCCCAGACTGCCAATGGTGCTCATGACACATGGAAAATTAAAGAATTCCTGGGTAGGAGCTTTCATACAGTGTAAGAATAAGAAATATTTAAAGATTCTTAAAGTGATTAGGTAGCTAATTTTAAAGTTTTTTACATAGAAACAAAAATCAATACAAATTCAATCAAGAAAATAGAAATTACATCAATAGATATTAAAGTTTAAAAATAAAAAATAAAACTTCAAGCTATAATAAAATGGATAAATTGCCCCATCAATATATTGCTTACTAAAATTGACAGGAAGAGATCAGTATCCTCGAAAATATGGAACTCTTACAAATCACTAAGAAAAAGATCCAATAGAAAAATGTCAAAGGTCACAAATAAGCAAGTTTAAAAAAAAACTGCTCAAAAACATATAACAATTTCAGCTTTATAATCAAAGAACTGCAAATTGAAACAAAAGGATAATATTTTCATCTATCAAATTAACAAATTTTAAGAAAAAGTATTTCTCATACTTTTTTAAGTATAAGAGAAATATTCATGTTGTATTGCTTTTCTAAAAATGTATCTACTCTTTGCCCCAGCAATTTAACTTCTAGGAATTTATCCCAAGAGAAAGACCACACAAGTGTGCAAAGATTTATGTGGAAGTGTGTGGTCAAGCATAGTTTACAACTATAAATTTTTAATGAATGGAAATAATCCACATGTCCAAATGGAAATTAAATTATGGTATATCTATACAATGTAAAATCATTTAAAACAAAACTCTAGTTTTTCTGATATGGAAAATGTTCAACACATTAAGTAGAAAAACTAGATTACTAATTTGTACATCTTATGAGCCACATCTTATTTTTTTAAGTCCACACATGTAAGTAAACTCTAGAAAACTAACACTTCCACAGTAGTGTTACCTCTAGGTCATATATAAATGACTTTAATTTTTATAATTTAATTAGCTGATATTTTCAACAATAAGAACGTTACTTATACAATAAAAAATAGTATTTAGCTCTTAAAAATGCAATTTCTGGGTCATAGAATACGATGAATATTAAGCATCCTCTTAAGCAAGATGATTTCCAAGGACAATCTTGCCACCCACCCTACACACACCTTTGGCTCATCTCCAATCGAGATGGCATGCCCTTCTCTTCGATATATATCTTAGCCATAATTGCCATAATACATATGCAACACAGGAAAGCTGTACCCTAGATACTACTAGTAACTACCATCTCAATGTTGTTCCCAGCAAATACTTAGCAAAAGCAGGGTGAAAGGAAACAGGTTTAAGGATTAATGTCTGAAAGATATGGAATCTACCTTTTCTTCTCTCTTCTGCATCTAGGATAGGCCAGATCAGCAGAGAAGCAGCCTGGCCCCATATCTTATGTCTTCCACCAACACCACCCCTGGGTATAAAGCTACCACTCCCAAGTCCCTGACAGACTTGCTCGTTCTCAATCAGCTTCTAGGGAATTCCATCAGCCTCTATCGTGGAGTGCTATAATAAACATGCCTATAAAATTCATCATTGTGTCTACGGTAAGTGAGGGGAATATCTGTTACTCCTGGGAGGAATTCAGGCCTGCGTTTAGATGAGCAGTCTGCAGTGTGTCTTCTGACTAAAGGGTCTATATTTACCTTACCACAGTGGTTTTAACCTTAGGTGAGGGGTATGGTCACACATACCCCTGAGAATGTGATGAAAGCCACGGCTCCTCTCTCCACATACACACACTACATTTTATATACAGCCTTAGGGACTTCTGAGACTTCACCCCAGCCCCTGGGTTAAGAATCCCCATGCTATGGACCAAGTTTCCTTCTCACAAGTTCCCTTTTTCACATGGGCTGCTACAAAGTTTCATTTCCATTTTTAAAAATATATACAGCTTGTTTTGGTATGCATTTTGCAGTAGTTGCACACCTAGCTTAGCTCAATTCACGGCCTTGTATGAGTTTCTACCCCAAAGTTTTCATTTATTGTTTTGCTGAAGCTCACATATCTTGCAAAATTGACTTGAGGGGAACAAAAGGTAGGAGGAAGAGCATAAAAACCATCATGCCAATTTCAAAGCCTGGTGTGACTGTCATTAGTGTGATAGTTATTAGTGTGATTGACCATGTATTCATAGTTCTCTCCTCTTTCCGACTATAACAGCATCACTTCCTAGTTGTAGGCCACATATCAAGTACTAGCAGAAGAATTGTGGGCAGAAATGACACATGTCATTTCAGAGCCAGCACATTTAACCACTGATGGAAACTCCCCAGAGTCCTTTTCCTCTGGTACCGTTACCAGCAAGGTTAGATATGGAGACCATTCAGGGAGTCTGGGTCCCCAAGTGATCACCACACCCCTGTAGACCTACAATGGACAGGTAACATGATGTTTTACTGGAAAAGATTTGGTGGTGTTTGTATCTGCAATATAATGTAGCCTAAGTGAACTGATGTACCTGATGTATAGGAAGCTGTAGACCTCTCTTACTTGTGGAACCCAGACTCTCAGCTTTTCAAAGAAAACACTAGGATGGCAGGGATTATATCTGGAAGCCAAGTTGGAGTTTCAGCACTTCTGGTCCCGTGTGGAGCACTGATGGGGCAGGACCACCAGCGTCTTACTGACTGGGAGTACCAGAGGGGCTAGCCTATGACAGGGAAGCAGAGAGACTCACACTCGGTTTCAGAAGAATGTACTGGGATTAGATTGATTGGTAACTGGGCAGAGCCTGGTTCCTTCACTCCAGCCCTCCCCTGGGCCAGCCCCAGTGCACTCGCACAGAAAGTGAAGCAGCTAAAACCCAGGGGCTAACGATGTCCACTGCGGAGATGATCACTGTGGAGATGACGGTGGAGTGCTTCCATAGGCACTGAGTGCCGCTTAGAATTATCATGTCCCAAAAAGCACTGAAAGCTATTCACAAAATGTGCACATTTTTCTAGTAGTAAAGAAGGTAGAGTTAAGGGAGAAAGAACAGGAATTTTCTTCTTAGATTTGAAAAAATGAGGCTAAAACTGAGTTTAATTTTTTTAAAAAATCAAAACAAAACCAAAAACACATGATTTAAGGTGCTGTACTCTACAGATAGCTAGGCCACAAATTAGGCTTTTTAGCATGTTTGGAGGCAGCATGAAAGAAAACAGGATCAGTTACATGAAAAACAATGTTCCTAAGAACAAACAAACTGGTTTCTCTAGAGCAGCATGACTCTTAGGGAGAAATTTCTCCCCAGCGTCCTCATAATGAGGCAACTGTGTAACACAATCCTTACAGTAAATAAAGGTTTCAAGGGATTTTTCTCAGGAGTGTGCCACGGTGTAAGCTGACAGCCTCCAATCAAGCACCATTCAAAAGAACTAATTTCAAGGGTCTAAAGCTAAGTTTTTCAGGAACTGGTGAGCTAAATTGATCCAACAAGTTTTCAGAATATCTAAGAGAATTAGATGACATGCATATATTTTAAAAAATTTAAAAACAAAGGGCAGGCACCCCAGTTACAGAAAAAAAACAAGCAACCAACCCAGTCACCCATAAACACTTTGAGAAAGTGCTTGAATTCTATGAAACTATAAAAGTTTTTAATTACTAAATTTCTAATATTCTTAACATCAGAATCTAATAGGATGCCAGAAGGATTTCTGGAAACATCTAACTGAGCCCGATATGTAATTGGGTATACAATAAATTAAACCAAATGATGTGCAAATAAGGCAAGATGATAATAAAACATCTTTAGTTAAAAAAACATTGGATTGACTGCATATTCTCCAGGCAATTCTCCATAACGGCTATGCTCCCAATCTAGCATTAGGTAATCGAAAGGCTATGAATTCCTGGTTATACTCTCCATTAAGTACCTGGTGGAAAATGGACACTTCAGTTGCCCTCAAGTACAAATCCAAATGTTTTACGTGTCAACCAAGCTGGAGGTGGCAGCGTGCAGCCACCAATTACTGAACAGAAGGCATTTTCACCTTTGCAGAAAAGTCAGTTGAGGCAATTGCTTACAGGAAGGGCCAGAGTTCGCTCAAAAAATAAATTGGGGGTCTTTTTACACACAAGGGCAAATGGCCAACCAAGGTCCCAGCATCAGGTTTCTCAAACTGACACACTGTACCCCAAAAGGTACACAATAGGTGATGTGTAAAACTTCATTTTACACTTACAACAATATCTTAATGGTATTAAAAAATATTCTTCTACATCTCAAGGCCAGAATAATTTTTAGCCTGGAAAATATTTTATATTGAGGATTAGCAAGCACCTATCTCAGCCATTTTATACACACACATACACACACACACACACACACACACACACACACATTCATACTTCACAAAGCTAAGTTAAGCAATAGAACTTTTTAATGAACTACCTGAATAAACTGTTCAGATAAAAAGATCATTGGGTTACACACATGTGCACAGGAGTGTTAGGTATGTGCCAGAGAGATGTAGGTGAGTATAATGGCTAATAACTTCCATCTATAAAACAAACGCCATCTGAGAAAGACATCCTCATCCCAACTTCACAGTTGGGGATTTTGGCCCAAGTCTGCTTGCTACAAAGCCCCTGCTCAACTACTACATTGTCCATGAATAATATCACCAACATTTGTACTAATATATTAATGGTATCGCTGGGAAGGGTATGGGCCAGAAGGAATGATAGGCATCTCTGCTACAGTTTCTCAAAGTTATTGAGAGATACTGAACAACAGGAAGTTTAGGATAACTCTTGGACTTAGGAGAATTCTTTCCAAGAATATGTATTACTTTCCAATGGCTAATGCAACAAAATAGTGGCTTAAACAACAGAAATGTATTGTCTTGCAGTTCTGGAAGCTAGAAGTTTGGAAGCTAGAAGTCTGAGGTCAAGATGTCAGCAGGGCCATGCTCACTATGAAGGCACTAGGGAAGAATCTGCCCCAGGCCTCTTCTAGCTTATGGTAATTCTTTGCCTCGTGGCAGCACACAAGGCATTCTCCATAAGGCATTCTCCCCATGTGCAACTCTGTATCCAAATTTCCCGTTTTTATAGGACACCAGTCATATCGAATGAGAGAGGGACCTACCTACCTCTGTATGACCTCATCCTAACTAATCATAAGGTTACATTCTGAGATATGGCAGTTAAGACTTCAAAATACGAATTTTAAGCATATACAACACCTTATTTTCTCCTTACGGGATTTTCCCCAGAAAAATAATTCAAAGATGATTTTATTCACAGAAAGGTCCACCACATTGTTGTTTGTAATAAAAACTCAGAATTGAGTTCCTAATAAATAGAACACCCTCAAGCATGTCTCAAAGTAATACAGCATAGCACAGGACCACAAGCCAGACTGCCCAGGTTCTGTTCAAATCCTGACTCTGACAATTATTAACTGTGTGACTCCGGGAGGGTTACTTAAATTCTCTTTGCTTCAGTTTCCTCAACTATAAAATAGGGACGGTGCTAATACTTACCTCGCAGGTTGTTTCAAGAAATAAAATAAAATCTCAAGCAATACTATTTGAAAGGTCCAAAACATTAAATCAGGTAAAACACAAAATATTGTTATTGTGAAGTGATGTATATATAAGGCAGACTTTAGCCATTAGCCTGGCTCCATAATGTCCCCAAATCGCAAACAGCTTTATATCTAAAGTTATATTATTTTGGAGGATGTTATTAAGGGATTTAGCATATGCCTAAAGCACTTAGAACAATGCCTACCACATAGAAGACATTAAAGAAATTTTCATAGTCACTCTCCTAAGACTGGTGTCTCACAGCTCACTGTGACACTTGGTCCTATTGTAGCTTCTCTCCTTCCCATGTGTACGTGTGTGTTAGTTCCTCAGCGAGATCACATACTAAACTATGGGATTCAGATTTAGACATCAGTGGGTATATAAACATGGAAACTTCAAATTCCGGAATATTTTTCATTGAAAGCCCTACTTCATTGCTTTTTTTAGATATAGTATCTCCTTAACCCCAATTTAGAAATTACCCATCAAGCTTACTGCTCTAGAACATAGCTGAAAAACCAGAAGTTAACCAAAAAAAAAAAAAAAAAAAGAGTTAAGTTCATTCATTGAAATTCATAGATTTTCTTCTTTTAAAATGTCCTTAGGTCTTTACTGACAGCCTATTTATTGTTATTTGACCCACAATTCTAATGAATTATCACTTGGTTTCCAGGTCCATGGCAGATTAGAAGCAAAAAATTAAAAGGGAAAATGGGGGGCTACCATAGAAAAACTATGGAAATTAGAACACAGAGGACAGCAATCTGAGGGCATCTAGTAAAAGGACAAAGAGCCGTACTCACCTTCCCAGTGGCTCCTTCATGCAGCACCATTATGACCCAGCACCATTACTGCATCTGTAATGCTAGCTGAGTCAGCATGAAATAGGTTAATTATCCTTAACAATTCATCAGACTCAAAGAGATTACGCTCTGGAACCACTTTTTCTTAAGGTCTGATGCCATCTTCTAGAGTAAACTCTGAGCATGCTAAATGAGAAACCTGAAATACTACATGAGAAAACTGAGATACTAAATAATCTTAAACAGCTCCAGTAGACTAAGTTTAACTGTACATATACTGTGATAAAAACTAGTTGATGAAGAGTGCCAGGTAAAGTCTTAAAGAACCTTTAGAGAAAATAATGTATAATGTACAGATAGCTTAAATCTTAATATACGCTCTGAAGTGCTCATAAACTTATCAACTATATTAAACTTCCCTTACAACTTTGTTTATGCTTCCTATAAGTCTTTTTCAAGATAAAAGAGGGATAAACTTCAATCCAACACTACTCAGCCAACACCTAACATAAAAAAATCCAAAGTATTACTATTCCCCACTGCACATATACTTTTATGAAGTACATCCATGAAAACAGAACACAGATTTAGAATGTAACAAATGCAGAACAAAAAGGATCATTTTGGAGGGTCCATCAATGTTTTATTCTGCATTCCAATGGCTTGAGCAACAGTTCTCAGCCCTGGCTGCACCTTAAAGTTCTCTGGGAATGTAAGCAATACCGAGACTCCATCCCAGAAAATGGGATTTAATTGGTCTGTGACAGGACCAAGGTTGGGTTTTTTTTCCTCAAAATCAAATGACAACCAGGGATGAGATCTATTGCCCTAAAATGGTCTTTTCCATCAATAAAGCTCAGGCCTAATGAGTTAAAAAGAGGTGTCCAGCCCTCTGCCCTATTCTGAAAAAGTCCACCTTTCTATCCTTGTTACTTACAAGTCAATGAATATTTAACTCAAATATTTCAGATTTTCAAAATAAAAACACATTTCTATTCAAATGTGAATATTTACAACTCACAGGCATTCTTCACAGTTGATTAAAATGAATGAGGTCTAGCTTTTTAATAAGTTGTTTTAATGTCAGTCCATGTATTCTCAGTTATTCTTGTACCAGCCCTCAGCAGCCAGAGACAAGTGAACAATTTTTAGTGGTCTGACAGTATCTGAGTGTTCCACTAAATAGTGAGTTATACCACAGGAAACCAACGAAATAGGCAGACAGCAGCTGCTATATACACTGGAAAACACACTAAAGCTCTATTTGAAATTCTTTCACTGAGATAAACGGAGGTATGTATGGGCCCAGGTGGAAATGGTTCATGTTAAATATGAAATGCTCTAAGTAATTTGCTAAAATCTGAAAGGGAGAAGACAGCTGGGACTGGAAATAAAAGGGTTTACAAAGGGAAAGGCCAATCCATAGGTAGGTATGTGAGACAAAGCTCCACCAGGCTTATCACAGAGCTAACTACGCAGGCATCAGATGCAAGACCTCCTCGGCAATGGGTTTCTTTCAGCTCTCACCTTTTTCTAGCTATTGGGGTCAAAACCAGAATTTACACAGGAACTTCTAAAGGACCCTGGGGGCAGGGAGAACATAGTTTTATATGCCAAGCATGTTTTCTTTAACTAAAGAGATTCCAGTAAGAAAGCAGCGCAGCCCTCCTTTGCCTCCCACCCTCCCCCATTGGGTGGTCATCCGTGAAGGCACACAGCCCGACCGGGCTTCTCAATAACGTGAAGAAGTTCTCAGCTTGCACTCCGCACACTCAGCTGTCGCAACACATGGAGATGACATAAACTGACAACACTGAATATCGAACATTCTCCAAAAAACGATAGCACTGTTTGTGCCCGAATGTAATCATGCTTTTAACATTATCCCTCAACATAAGACACAATGCTAGGTAACTGGAATATCTCTGGGAGAGAGATTGTTGGGGACACTGTACACTCACCATTCAACATCCCCTACGTGGTAGGAAAATTTCTCAGACTTCAATACCAAGAAAAGCTCTGCTTCACCCACGTGGCTGCTTTGCTTTAGCCTTCAGAACACTGAACCACTTAAAAATAGTGTTCCCTTCTTAGCCCAGCCTGCTAGAATTCTATGAAATTCAGAATCGAGTCTGGGCCAGCTTCCAGCAACTGTACAGGACCTGCTCTCATACATTCTTGTACACTAACTTCTCCATGACTTTTTTTCCCTCCTTTCATTTTCCCTTTGCTCCAATTTCCTGATTTATTAATTTTACCCTCTAAGCACAAGTAAAAGTTCCTCCTACAATCTAGAGGAATAAATTCAACCTATGTTAGATGAAGTAATTTATACATAATCAACACGTAATTTTGGCTAAATAGATGGGCCACAGTGTTCCTTGACACCCTCAATCTACTGACAAGGACCCTCCTTGTTCCTCGTTTCATAACTCTGTGATCTACTTGAAAAAAATTAAAAGCACAGACGTCATCGTGCCCTCAAAGGGCCTGAAGGGTTTTTAGTAAATCCATACAGATTTTCAGCAAATCTGAAAGAGCGTGATGTGAACCCACTAAAACTATCGTGACAACAAGCCAGACCCCACAGTCACATGGCTGAACTGGGAAAGACAAATGAAAGTTTTGTAAAAGAAGCTTTACATCTTCCTATTTCAGCTTTTTTAATGAATAGACTGTTAATTTACTATAGAAAGTTATTTCTTTAACCAATAAAACTAGAGTAATGGTGATGATGATAAATGGTTAAAAGAAAAATGGCAATGATTAATACAGATCTCAAATTGTATATGCTGAGTTTAATTATTTGCAGCTATTGATCTAAAAACTCTCATGAACACACCACTCTATCCACACTGCTGAAGTCATCAATGCCTTGTGCCCTGGTAAAGACTCACTTCTCAGTCTGGCCTTCCTTGACCTTTCAACACTAGACATGGTTGATCCAATCTCAAAACAGCACCTTTACTTGGCTTTCAGGACACTCCTGGTTTTCCTCTTAATCTCCTCTTTGGCCACTCATCCTAGTCTCCTTTGCCAGCTACCCCTCATTAGCATAACCTATAAGCCCCAAATTATCCCAGTATTTGGTTTTCTTCTATCTCTGCTAACTCATCTGGTGATCATATTTCATCTGCCACCAATGACTCCCCAAACGTATCTCTAGCTTGAAGATCTTTCCTCACCTCCAGGTTCATTTATAGTACCTTCTTTACGCCTTCACTTGGATGTCAAATAGAAATCTCAACACCACTCCTCGAAAGGATTTAATACCTTCTATACCATATAGCAGAGCATTTTAAGCACTGGCATGCAACTCCCTAATAAGATAAAGTTAAGACCAAAGCATCTGTCTTATTAAAAACAAGAACCACCCCTTAGCATCCTCAAATCATTATTGCACTTTAAATCATAAATTTAGAAATGCATTTGTGAAACAATCTGCAGATGTTTCAACAACTTACAGAGCACTCTAACTTGCTCATTAGTGCTGAATTTTACATGTTATTTACATGCACAGTAACAGTGGAATGGGAGTGTATTGCACCTTCTCCAAGCAGCACAGCAAGAACCATCAATAGTGTATGAAATCCATGGTTCATACAAGGCCTTGGCTCTTGTACCACTGCTTGTCAGCTGACACACCTCCCATGTTTGAGGGATCACTTGGTAACCCACTGGATATCAGGATTTCTCTTGTTAACTTTATGAATTGAAAAGGATTCTCTCAAACAATTTGTATGTGGAAGCTTCACCTGCCTCACAGGAGTTCAGGACTCTCAGGAACCCACAGCAGCACAAAGCACAAACCTCGCTACAGGCCTAAGGCTGTGAACAAGCCCCAGCATGAACACCACAGACTGCAGCCTTAGGAACTGGGCACTTATGACTACCAGGGTACACACAGTCCAGGAGATGATGTAAACCTGCTTAGCCTTGAATCTCAGACTGTGTGCTTTATCAGGGCAGGGGCTCTGCGCAGTGAGACTGCTGGCTGCTGGGCTGGCTGTCTTTCTTACCATTTGTCCCACTTAGTAAATGGCACCCCCACCCTTCCAGTTTACTGGCCAAAGACTTCAGGGTCATCTTTGACTCCTCCAGGACTCATCTCCCACCTCACTCTGTGAGCATACCCTGTCAAGTTTATGGTCAATGCACATGCAGAACCTGGTTGCTTCTCACCACTTTTGGCCACCACGAGTCTGCTACAATGCACCATGTCTCACCTGATTTCCTCAATAACCTCCTAACTGGTCTTCTAGATTTTCACTCCAGCTCCTCTACAGTCTACAGAAGCCAGTGATCCTGTTAAAAAATTAGATCATATTACTCTTCCATTCAAAACCCTCAGTGACTGCCTGACTTGCAAGTTGAGAGAGAGAGAGAGAGAAGAGAGAGAGAGAGAGAGGAAGAGACCTGACATTATGTAACCTACTCCTCATCCTTAGCCTTTGCCTCTGATCTCATCTCCTACTCCTCTCCCCCATTGTTTACTCTGCTCCAAATACCTTGGTTTAATATTCCTTGAATTCTTCAGGTAAGTTCTATCTTCAGGACCTTTGCACTTGCTGTTCCCTCTGTGCGGATCGTTCTTTTCCCCAGATATACATTGTGGCCAAACACATCATTTTTTTTTTTTTTTTTTTTTTTTTTTTTTTTTTAGATTTTTACAACACAGTCACCTTTCAATGAGGCCTCTCTTGCCACCCGGAACTCAATAATCTTGCAACATCCGTCATCCCCATACCCCCAATATTCCAGGACTGCTTGTCATGCCCCTCTCCTCAGGACCACAATACTACCTATCACATCTAACATAGGAGTTTGGAAACTATGGGCTGTGGGCCAAATCTAGTCCACAATCTGATTCTGTAATGTTTTGTTGGAATGCAGCCATACGCCATTCATATCATCATGGTACTGTCACCACTACAGTGGCATAGTTGAGAACTGCCACAGGAAACCTCTTTGGCCCACAATGCCTCGAGTGTTTACTATCTGGCCTCTTACAGAAAAAGTTTGCTGACCTCCCCTCCCCAGGTCTAACACACTGATTAACATATTGTCTGACCCTCTGAGATCAGGGACTTTTATTTCTTTTGCTCATTACAGTATTCCCAGTGCTGATAACATATTCAATAAATATTTGTTGAGTAGATGAAGAAATGAATAATGCATTTATATGGTTGAGCTGGAAGATCTAGGACACAATGGTGACTTTTCTTTAAACCATTTTTATTTTTAAATGTAGAGAAAAATACCTACGACATAAAAGTACAGTATAATAAATAATTACACATACTCAAGTAACCACCACCCAAGAAGGAGAATATGGTAAATGCCTAATTTCAGTCAAAACACTGTTTCTCTAAAATCTAAAATTAACTAAAATGCAAAGTAGAATTACACCCAACACAAAGACTCTATTCACCTAACAGAAGAGCCCTGGTTTCCTCCACATGCCCTGGTTCTTAGACACTACTTAAACATTTTCTCACTTCTTTTCATGTGATAGCACACTTCAAGACAAAGAAAGAAACAGAAAAGTTCTGGAGCCTCACACAAAGCTGCCCTGGTAAGGCTCATGTTAAGTTGACTTACAGTAGGGCTTCAGGCATTTTAATACAATCAACCCCTCTTATCTGGGGTCCCAGAATCCAATTCCATTCCACAATGAGCACTATAGTACTGAGGCTCCTGTGTACTTACATAAGCCTCTCACTTCATTTATCTTAAGCATTTGTGATCCCTCAGAGCAAAAAATTAAGACAGTCACCCTCAACTTCTCTTCCTTTATATTTCTCTTCCATTTATTAACGAGACACTGCTGCTGGTACCCAGAGAATTCAGAGGGGAGGAAAAACAATCTATTTAGAAACAATTCTGACTTAACTGCGATGCCAATTCCCATCTGTGTCTCCCTTCTTGGAATTAGGGGGGACACTTGCATTAAAACAGTATCTCTCTTACGTAGAATGCACCTGCTCAGGCTGATTAAGCCCCACCTGGAGTCATAATCCTCCACTTTTGAGATCACTACCACTCTAACAAAATGATTTATTACTTCTGGTGGGACATAAGAAAATCAGAACCTGTAAAAACAGAATTGTCCTCATGCGAGGTGGGAGGAAAGAAGGATGAACCGAGGCAGGGAAAACAAGGATGTAAGAAATAAATACTACCAAATATTTTCTTAGGAAATTCATAAAAATATTAAGTTATAATTTATAGATAATTAACATTCCACAAGTGAAACTATTGCCCACTAAGCTAAATTTTTCCCTACTACCATAAAAGTTTTGTTTTAGTAAAGTCCATGTTTTGTTTTTCTAAAGGCCAGCCCATTATAACTTCACAGGATAAAAGGTAAGTCCTACATAACATTATTCAAAATTTAAAATTGCACTGAGCTCTTAAAACATATTAATTTATGGGCATAATTCCATATGGTTTAAAGGTGGAGGAAAAGTAGTAGAGTTCCAAATATTTTCCCTATTTACCAATAAACCCACACTATATAATCACTATATAATAAAAGAACAAGCTATTCACACTATATCAAGATTTCCTCTTACATGGTTAAGCAATGGGATATGATTTTCCCTATAGAATATTTTGGTAATGATGCACTATAATTACTGGGTAATAGTTATTTTTAAATATTTGCCCCTCTCTTCACTCTATCAAAAGAGAAAGAATACAATAAATCAATTTTTATTTTTTTATTTTTAAAGTAAAAAAGTAACCTGAACCTTTCAATTTGAGACGTATTTAAAACACTAAAATTTTGGTGTAATGCATTAGTCTGACATCATATTTCTTTTTAAGGACACAAGGACATACAGTATTGGTAAGAATTTATAAATCTGTTGTTTCTAATAACACAAAGGTGACCGCACTAAAATGTTAATCATAAAAATATTAAATCCACTAATCAATTTATACCTTTCCTGATACACTAGCAGAGCATTATTATGATAACATAATAAACAGATATCCCTGTCACTATACAAGGTTAATGAAATTTAAAATATTTCCCAGAATGGAATCTTCTGAGAATATACATAGAATTACCTTAGTCACGCTGAACCACTGAGGGGAAAATTAGTTTATTCATTTACCTCAGCAAACCTCTTTTGGCACATGCATGAGCCACCTATACCAATTCGCAAGCACACAGCTGCATGCCCGTAAATGAGAAGGATGATATATCTATTATAAGAAAAGGGTATAAGCAGCTCAACAAAATGCTACAGGATCCTGCAGGCATTGACATTACAACATGAATTTTTATGAGTTTTCAGGGAGAAGAGATATTTCTAATGAAAGCTTGATAAGACCTGACAGCTCTGAGTAAGTGAAATACATACACCCTTGGGCTCTCGCTCACCAAGTCCCCTTTCCCCTGGTGGCAAGGCTGTAACTCAGCACCCAGTGAGCCCCTGTCGTGTTTAGGGATCAAGTTCAGGAGCAGGAACCCCAACAAGTCTAAAACGTAAATCTACTGTAGTTACTCCTGTAAAAGTTCTTCTCGCATAATGGTCACACTTCTATTTGAGGATATAACACTAACAAATGATGACAAAAATCATCAGACAAGTGTTCGTTCCTCTTCACCAACAGATTTGCCACTATTTTCACTATCCGTACTGTCTTCCACATGGGTTATCGGCCTGCCTTGGGTGACAGGCTGGCACTTAGGGGACTGCCATGAAGAGAATATTGTACTCATAAATGGTACTTGGGTGGACAACATCCTTTTGCTGACTTAGCAACCACAGAAAGGCAGTGATGGCCTAGAAAGATAGGCTTCCTTCTCCATTTCTCTCTCCTCATATCCCCAAATACCCATCAGTTCAGCAAAATGAAGTCAGAAAAAAGAATCATTCTCTTTTTGTAAAATGTGCACTAGCAATTCTCTGATTATTAAAAGAAATGAAGAGCACAATACTCCTAATGAAATAACACTTTTTAATAACTGCCTTATTATTTGAGGATCCACTCAAAAATTAATCAGGGTAAATATCAGAAGCCATATCTAGTTAATCTGAAATCTTTTTCACTGTTTTGTTTGTCCAAAAGTTAGGTTATAGTAAGGATATAGATTTGTAAGGAATTATGCTTTCAAACAAACACACACCAGAAAAAGAAAACAAACCTTGAAGAATCCCACAAATTACAATGTACTCATGAATAATGCAAGAAGTAGAGCCAAATATGCAAAATCATTTGTTACTCTAAGCATACAAGTTAGTGTTCTTTACATAAAGCCCTCAGGTCAAGCTGAGGGGTCAGAAAAATCCAAGAGCAAAAACTTAGACACTTGAAAGGCAAACCCAATCCCTGTCACTAACCACTAACGAGAAAACCAGGTACCAACTCCATTCTTGAGTCCTTTGGAACACCTGTTCCCTCAGCCGTAAAATCGGGCCACTCCCCTGCATCTCATGGACCTGCAGTGAGGATAAAATAGATGGTGCACGAAAGTATCCAGCACAGCTCCTGCTCATAAAAGGCCCTCGGTAAATGGCACCAGGCAGTGAACACCCTTTCTCACCAGGCAACCAGAGCAAGGCCAACACCGCTTCTCCCCCGGTCACTCACAGAAACATCTGGTGGCCATTAGCAGACACAGGCACGTGCAATCAGGATCTCCTGATCCAAGCCTGACGTGTCAAAGCTCCATTAGGAATCTACTGTGCTTGAAGTTGCAACCAAAACACCACCATGGTACCCATTTCCTTATTCCACCCCAGCTGCTGGAAAGACAGGCTCAATGTTTTGCTGATTGTGCTCCTGGCTCTGTCTCCCTTTATCAGTTTGCTTTGGTGTTTTATGTCGTTAATGGCCATTGGCCATTCCACATTTGATCTTATCTGGAACACACACTTCAAGGTTAGGTACTGCGGGGAGAAGATGAGCATTCCGGGGAAGAGAAACAGAAAGAACAAAGGCATATGAGCTGTTTATTGTGTGTGATGCACTATCCCCAAAGCCAGTGGCTTCAAACAAACACTATCTCACTTTTACCTTACAATTCTGTGAACTGTGAATTTAAGCAGGCCTCAGTAATTTTGCTCTACATATTTTTTAACATTATTTTTTAAAGAAACTCATGATAAATTGGTAAATCCATTCATGTGACGTTAAGAAAAAAAAAATCGGCTCCTCTCTGCTTTTACTGACCCACCATGGTTAAGAGCACTATTTTGAAATCAGACAAACCATAAGCAAGTTACCTGATCCCTGTGAGCTTCACTTTCCTTAACTGCAAACTGGAGATATCTCCCACCTTCCTTGCAAGATTACAAGTAGAATTTTAAAAATATAATGAATGCAAAGCATGAGTACAGTGCGCAGCACTAGTAAGCTGTTAATAAAGCCTATGCAGAAATGTTTTGTGAACGTGTTCAAAAGCTAGAGAGCTACAGAGAATCACCCCTAATTAACATCAGAAAACCTAAATATTTTAGCGAGATATTGCTTCTAGTTCTATTTGAAGGTAATTTAAGTTCCTCGTACTCAAACTTAATGTTTTCATTTACCTTTTAGGAAGAAATTTGGTCAATTACATCATTAATGACAGATTTTATGTTCTTCCAGTCCAGATGTGAATGTGCAAGGTATGTACTATCCAGACTCAGCCACTTGGGTGGAAACCATTTTTTTCTGGCTTTATGTGTTTTTATAGTGAGTTATTACACAGATAATTGAGCACTGCCATTTAGCAACTCATTGTGAAGAAGAGCCACCAGCAATGCTGTCAGGGAAATTAATTAGTAACAGGAAAGAAAGAAGCCATACTTACCAACTATTCATTCACACAAGAAAGTCTTGGTCTTCTTTTCAAAATTTGCTTTTGCCAACATTTTAAAATGTTTGCCCATTTAGCACCCACACCCACTCACATTGAGGCCCCTGCCAGATACTCACCCTGGGAGCTTGGAAAGCAAAACCCTGGCTTTCTCAGGGCCTCACAGAACATGTTACTCCAGAAAAGACACCCTTCAGCTCCAAGGATGTCAGTTTGGGACTTTACCCTCTGCTGGGCTGGCACTCTCAGGAATTACAGGAAGAGAACCAGGAGCCTTGACATCTCACTCAGATGGCCAGCCAGCCTGGACTGGTCTTATTCCAGGCAGTTCCGCCTAATTGGTGACAAATGCAGCCAGCAGTGCTAGACTTCTAGAAATTGACTCTTACATATAACTTGAACATTTAATACTTAAAACTAAAAAAAAAAAAAAAAAAAAAAAAACGAAACAAAAAAAAAACAACAACAAAAGTTTTTAATCATCTGTTCTTTGAATCCCATTCTGAACTGATCACCTTGACAGGGGACACAGAATGAATGTGAAAAATTCACACGCTGCATCTATCCATGATCCATGAGACAGAGAGGGGGACTCTATTCTATTCTGTTCCACTTATATCTGTCTTTAAGTGCTAGTGCTCATTTTAAAGTTTCAACTTCCCTTAAGCTACAGCATAAAGTTTCCTCTGTGCATTTATTTATTCAACAAAGATTTATTGCACACTGGGCTGCTGTGTCTACGAAGATAAATAAGACAGGGTCTCTCTCGTGTAGCTTGTAGTCAGGTGAGGAGAGAAGACATCACAACATGATGAGGTCAGTGCATGAATAGGGAAGGTGATGCCTGTAGCAAGAAGCCACTGACTAGTTGAGGGCAGGCAAAGTGGAGGGACGGATGGAAGCAGGACATTTGAGCTGACAAACGAAGCTCTCAGTGCCTTCTTCTGATTTGTCTGGATCACCATACTTTTAATTTTTAGAAAAAGCGCACAGAAGGGTAGCACTGAGATTAAGTTTAGGAGGCTATAGCATCTCATCTAGGCACTCCGAGGAAACCAAGTTTTGATCATGGGTACAACAGGTATGAAACCTCAATTCACAAAGTCAGGTGTGTGGAGAAAAAAAAAAAAGTCACTCTTTTCTTGAAATCAAATTCTGATCCCAAGACTCATGGTAAGAAACTGAGTTGCTCCTGGGATGTCAGGCAAAAGGGAGCCTAGCCTGGCTGAACCCTCTGGTCTACCAGCCTGAAAAGCCCAGAAATTCAGCATATCTGTGCTCCTATGCCCCACATATGGCAATGGAATCCTGGCCAAGGCAGGGAGCCCAGGTTTCCAAAATCCAGCCTTCCTATGGAAGTGGCCAGCAGCCTCCTCCTTGCCTCACACTGCCTCCAAGAGTATCACCAAATCCCATCCCCTATGCAAGACACACCAACCTTGACCCCCTTCCCCTTCTGGGGGGAGGGGGTCCACTTTCTTTCTCTCCCTGTTCTTAAAGAGGAATCAGCCTCCACCCCAGGAGACAGCACATTGTCTCTTCCATAGGTTCCAACGTTTTATAAAGAGACTGACAAACTCTACTTCAAACTGCTTCAGTTTTCTGCGACGTAAATATATCCCTAATAGCAAGGAATTACAACCATTCCAGTTCCTGTTTGAAATACCAGAGAAGAGAAAACAGCACAGAGCAAGACATGGGTTTAATCACTTTAAAGAGATTCTTCTGCCACATGAGCCACCCAAACACAGCACGAGAAAGGAGGCCTCATCTCTAGCGGCAGATAAAGACATCCCTCACAGAAACGCCCTTATCGCTACCAGCAGGAGAAACCCTGGACCCCTCCCTGTGTGTGGATCATGAGGTTCCTGCTCTCCCCCAAACCACTGTCCTAGCAGCCCATTCATATTGGGAGGTGTGGGAAGTACCGTGTCCTTTTGGCACAAAAAATGTCGTCCAGCTCAAATAACAGAATGGACTTAATTGCTCTCCTCTAAAGAATGGGAAAATGGGGGTCCCTTGAGTTCTGTTCTGCAACACGATGAAACTCCAATAAGGTTTTTTTTCAAAGCTTAATCTAAACTTGGGATCGCACTGCCTCCTCAGGAGTCGAAGAATTCTGGAGACTCCAAATACGTTTCAATAAGGGCGAATGAATCCCTTAACTTACCAGAAGACTCAAGTCTTACAGAATAGCTTCTATTCTATCAGTTCATGCATTAACCAGTTGTCTAAAATTTCTATATGAAAGAGTGGATTTTTCGTTTTCTGAGTTAAGATTAATAACATAGTTGCAACTGTAAATTTCAAAAGTCAATAGTATACACTGTGGTTATAATAAAAATAACTGGGACAGAGAATCTTTGAAGAGCTAGAGGAACTGGTCAGACACTCACACAGGGCCACACAGACTGCTTTCTTAGTTATTTTTCTTGAGGTAAGTGAAGGATTAAGACGTGCTGGGCCAGAGCAGAGAGATTAGGGCTAAAACTAAGTTCGTTCGGGAGTTTGATGTTAATTATAAAACCAGGACCGCCCTCGCCATTCCACCTTGGCTTGGACATGTGTAAGTAACACCATCTCCTCTAAGTTTTCCCCACTGGTGCTATAAACTCATTTCCTTCAGTCCTCCTTGCTGCCTTGCTGTGTAATTTTGTGTGGCTTTTGGAAGTGGCTCCCACATCAGACCTCATGTCACACAGGGAACCCACATCACACAGGGACCCCACATTGGTAGACTGTGACTGGCAATTGCTAAGTCTTTGGTGAAGGAATTTCCCCCATGCTTGTAGAATCCTGAAGGAGACAGATATCAAGTCCAAAGAATTTTTAAAGAATAAGTTTTATCTTCTATTGGCTCACTTCCCTCCACACCTGCAAACACTAGGAATTAGCTACTAGGAGAAACTGGAGAAACTACATTATAAAATCACAGGATCTGCCTATAAAACCTGTTACTGTAGTTTGCGGATGCTGAGGACTTAAAGCAAGCCCCCAGCCCAGCTCGGGGTCCACCACGAGCACAGGGCACAAGCCCTCAGCTATGTCAGGGGCTCTGCCCTGACAAAGGCTACGATTCCTGCCAAAGACCCAGAAGTGAGAACTTCCCCTTAAAGAAGTTAAGTGTACTTTGAGGAGGAAGGGGGGAAAAAAGATTAAGGGAGTGTTTGACATTTTAGCTGGGCCAAACACATCATTGCTCTAAATTTGGCAAATTTCAAGTACTGAGTAATCAAAAAAAACCCCAATGCAAGAAAAGAAAGTGCTAGTCTCAAGAGATATGATCAAAAACAGTTTACTGGTAAATTCTTACCAAACTACTTTCTCCCTAAACTTTACCCTCACAAACAAAAACAAAAGTTTCCTTAAGATAGTGACTAAAGAAGTATTAGTTGTAAAAAATTGCTTAATTATCTAGGGAAATATAAATCTTTAAAAAATACTCTTGATTAGAAAGTTACAAAACCATAAATAAGCTGTACTCAAGAAAATACTACACCCTGGTAGTATATTTTGTACCAATAATTTTAAACCACACCAGCACAAAGAATCAACCATAAGCATACAGAAAAACCAATTTGCTAATTACTATTTTTACTTTTCAAGAAAAAAATAGATAACTTGCCTACAACTGCAACTGCATCTAGGGAATCTATCTGATAGGACAAATTGTTTAATCTGGCACAACCTCCCCTTCTCCTTTCCAGTGCTTACATCTTCAAGGCACCAGGAAAACTGGCTTCCAGATAAATCCCATCAGGTTGATGGTTCTGAACTTGGTTCTCTCCCCATACCCACCTTCAGTTTGAATCCTATTTTCACTTATTGACAGTGCACGGTGCACATTCAGGTCAACTCACTGTGTGTGTGCCCTGTCTACTAACCCGATTGTATGTTGCTTTAGGCACTGACCAGATTTTTTATTTCCTTTGCATCTCCCTTCCATCCCAGCCTCCAACTCCTACAGAGAGAGCTTTGCAAGCAGGAAGGTTCAATAAATACCTCTTGACTTAAAAACAACTGTGCACTTTCACACCAACTCTGCCCCACAGCAAGAAGCGTTAGTAGCAGCCAGGGTACCAGAGAGGAGTCCTACCCCTCACCTCCAATGAAGACATCTTCGCCAGCACCTATTATGAAAACAGCATGCTAAGATGACATCCTTACTTCCCAGGACCCTATGTCCACCCTTCTGCTACTCTAATATGTCTTCCCTGTCTGCCCTTCAAATGTGCAGGCCAAACGACAAGAAAGGCACTGCAAAAGAGAAAACCAAGAAGTTGACTTTGCTCGGCTCACTCACCACCCCTGTACTATAATACCAGATATATATAACTCCAGCCTGCAAGTATAGGTTAAAATAAGCTCTGTGCCCAAAATCCCACTGTAATAAAGCCTTAATTTTCGACAATATCGTAAGTAAGCAGCTGTTTTAAACACACGCTGAAAGCTGCTCTCCTCGAAAGTCAAATTAGTCTGACTGCCCACGACCTTAAAGTAATGCTTTAAAAGTCATCAATCCATATTATAAGTTTAGAAACAAAATTTTCGACACCCATGAAACTTAACTTCAAAATAAAACTACATCTTACTGGCAATTTTGTTATATAATCTGCCACTTTTCATCCACGCCCACAGAGAAAGCAGCAGTGGTAATTAAATTTACATCCTTAGATGTCCTTAAGTGTCAAAATAAATTTCTAAAAACTGCAGGTAACAGTATCTGAACAATTCAAGAAAGTGCCCATCTGATTACAGGTTTTTCAGGAGTACAAAGTGAGCACCCCTGATGTTTCTCAGCAGGGCTTATACCTATCATTATGAATTCCCTTGATAAACCTGTATTTATCATTTTAAAAAATCTGTGTTTCTCTTTCCTTTTAATTACCACAGACAATCTCTAAAGGGACACTGAATGAGTCTCTGATGGAAACATCCTCATTGCTAGAATTCCTATAAACAATTTTGATGAGGCCTCTGCCATTTCTTTAAAAGAACAAATTGCACAAATTCCACACTCAGCCTTAACCATCTCATGAGAGGAGGAGAGAGAGAGACAGGGAAGAGAGAAAACAAAAAGCTCGCAGCACAGTGATTAAAAACATCCTCCAGTTGGAGTAATGCAGCCACCCTTCCAAACTGTGGATTTGAGTTCAGAAAAGACAGAGCCCCAAAAACCACACATGGAAGCGTAGGTTCCCAATGGAACCAGGACATGTGGCAATTACTTAAAGCCTTGTCTATAGGAACTACCAATCCTATCATCTGGGTTAAACTAAAGAAAATGCATAGGTAAATTTAAAATCTGCTGGTGAAGGAGAGACAAGACCATACAAATTAGAACATCATTTGTTTAAAAAAAAAATTTATTACACACAAAAAATGTTTTGAACCAATGGCCCCTAGTTTTCATTATTTCTATTAATAGTACTTGTTTAATTTAAAAGGCATTCTGATGGATTTTCTGAGGTAACCACCTTCTATCTTTTTTTCTAAACTGATGTATAATTGTCATATAACTTTAGTTTCAGGTATATAGCATGAGCCAATATTTGTATATATTATGAAATAATCACCACAATAAGTCTAGTTAGCATCCATCACCATACTTACAAAACTTTCTTTCTTGTGATGAGAACTTTTAAAATCTACTCTTAGCAATTTTCACATATGCAATCCAGTATTAACCATAGCCTCCATGCTGTATGTACATCATATCCCCAGAGCTTAGAACTGAAGTGAAAAGTGGCAGAAGATACTGCTTTGTGTTAAAATAACTTGCCACCATATGTGAAGGCGTCTTGGGCATCCATGAAGGTGTCCTAAGGACAAAGAAGGGTCACTGACACATCTCCAGGACGAGACCCAGAGCCGCCATGGGTTGAAGGCTGAGTATGTGAGTTCCTTCTCCTCCAACTCACCTGTTCACTAACTCAGAACACCTGAGAGGCCAGGGCCCTGCTCATCCAAATATGCAAATGTTGAGAAGTAAGCCAATGATTACTCACACCACAGTCAGCCATCTCCAAAAAACTGCTATATTGCCCCCAACGCTATAGAGCAGACTTGCCTTCAGTACCCTGAAAGGAACCTCGACATAAAAAGTTAGAGGCAGCACGTCCCAGCTGGCAGGAGCAGCTGAGAGAGTCAGAAGGCCCAGGTGCTGGTCCCCACGCCGCCCAAGGGAAACACTCAACCTCTCTGGGGAAAGGAAAGCGCAGTGCAAAGCAGCCTTTGACTCTACTCTCCAAAATGCTACTCTCTCCATCATTTCTAGCGTGATTATCCCACTAATAAGATTTTATCATCCCATTCTGACGGTCAATTGGCTTTCGTAGATTGAACTGGAAGCTGAATCACTATATGAAACTATCTCTATGAGACTTCGAACTCCAAGTTCCAAACAACTGACTTTTAAGCAAAATTACAAAACAACCCTGATAGCTCAGGCTAACAGCTTAGGCTTGAGTTGCCAGCCTCTGGTAATCAATCAATCAACTGGTAAAATGCAACTTCTGATAGGTTCTGATTATTTTTATTTTTATTTTTCAATTACAGTTGACATACAATATTATATTAGTTTTAGGCGTACCGCATAGTGATTAGACATTTATATACCTTACAAAGTGATCACTCTTATAAATCTATTACCCACCTGACATGATACATATAGTTACTAAAATATTATTGACTATATTCTCTATGTCGTATTTTATATCCCATGGCTGCTTTTATAACTGGCAATTTGTACATCTTAATCGCTTCCCCCTTTTCACCCATCCTCCCAACCCCCATCCCATCTGCCCACCATCAACATGTTCTCTGTATGACAGAGTCTGATTTAACCTAGCAAACAAACTTCAATCCACTTCCAGGGCAGTACAGGAGGGCCCTGCTGCCTGGAGAAGCAGAGCCCATACAAATCTTTTAAATGAAAGAATAACTTTTAAAGATCAGAAGCTGTTGGACTAGCACATGGAAATGACAGACTTACGATGTGACATGTGGCCCAAAGAGAGTAATTCCAGGCAGCAAGCGAATCTTAAACCCAAGTCTTTATTGTTTGGAGCCTAAGGTAAAAAATCCTATTCTGCCACTGACCTAAGGATTTGCAGGTGGTTCTATGGGGTAAAGATACAAGTCTCAGGTCAGAGTCTCCAGGAGCTACCACCAAAAAAACCCCATCCTTTATAATGGCACCTAGAACAATAATTTCGAGTGCGCACAATAGTCTGCTACAGTATCAAGAGAAATGCAAAACTGATCTTGTTATCCAGAGTTAAATTCCCTTGAAGGAATTGAGTGGTACCCTCAACATTTATTCTGATGACTGACAGAATAATTTTAAAAGATGAATAAAAGTAAAACATAACCATATTTCTTCTGTATGTTTGAGTCAGCATAATCTGAAAGAATTCATGAGTAAGTGTCCTTGTGAGAATTCTTTTCAAGTCAGTTTCTATTCACAAATCAGAAAACAACTATCAAGTTTGTCAAAAGGAAAATGTGACTGAACAATTATGTAACAAATTATATACCAATGACAACTTTAAATTTTTAAATTAATGTTCCTGTAGTAAAGGGAAATGAACTGGACCTAGACTCGAGAAGGACCTCTTATTTCATCACCAGTGAAGATCATGAAGGTTAATAATTTGCCTAGCAAGAAGCCAAGGCATAGTTCAGATCTCCCAACTCCTGTGCCAACTCTCATCCTCTACAGATCAAATTGCCAGAATCCCTGCAACCCATTTCCACTGACAGCAGCTTTATTTGGAGCCCTGATGAGTACTGCCCAGTGTCGCTGTTAATATTTTAAGGCTAGTTGTCAATACATCGTCAGAATTAATTCCTTTAAACATGTAGCTAAAAACGGCTTACTGCTAGAAGTGTTATTGTAAGGAATACCAAAAATTATCTAAATAACAAAAAGAGTTTCCCAAAGCCAACAGGAAAATAATTATTGATTTACAGTCAAAACCCTTCATTTGTAGAAACCTACTCAGCCATTAACTGATGACCTAAAACCCAGGATCATAGCTTTAAATCTTAGCACCGACATCAACAAAAGTTCTATAGGCAGACACTTAATCCAAACTCTTAAAAGCCAAATGCTAAGCAGTGTTTCATTCATTCAACTGTCATTTATTGTGTGCCACATTATATATATATATATATATATATATATATATATATAGGCTCTGTGCTAGGTTTTGGGATACAAAGATGACCAAGAGCCTAGGACCTTAAGAAATGCACGGTGTTCCTCAACTGTCTCCTCAAACCCTCCTCTCCCAGTCTCTTCCCACTATTCTCCTCCTCCTCACTTGTATAATGTTGAGAGGGTCCCTTAGCTACAGCATAGAAATTAAGTGAATAAATAGCAGGTAAAACACTCAGAGTGGTGTGTTGACACACCATTTCTATTTTGTGCAATGTACCATTATCCACTATATTCCATCCACTCTCCCTATTGCAGAGATTGGAGTTGATATGACATTGTTCCCACCATGAGGAGTTCACAATTTAAGGGGTGGAGGGGAGAGAGGGATGGGGGGAAGAGAGAGATTAACAATTAATTCTATTACCAAAAAATGTGTACAAAACAGGAATGAGAAAACATTTGAAATAATATCAGAAAAGGCTGTGCAAACTGTTAAGCACTGTACGAAAATTAATAATACACACACGATCTGGCGGACCCCAGGAACAAAGGTAGTGCAGCACAACCCTCAGAAAAACAGACCTCATCTTGCCATCTTCAACTTCAATTTGCCAACTTCAACAGCACATGCAATTTTATACTCACTTTCTACCTCTTCATATACACTTCTATGTCTTCAATAGTCTTCGAAGATGATTGATGCACAAAAAGAGAACCCTAAAGCACTACAAGATGTCCAATCATTAAAAAAAAAAATCTAGCTTGCTCAGCACAGAATAATAAAGCAGGAAAACCATGCCACGGCATTATAAGGAAAAAAGGTACGCAGCAAAGTGAGAACAAAGAGAACTTTCAAATTAATTTCTGGTGAATCATAAAATTCAGTAACCACAAAAGGCCTTTCCCCCAAACGTTCTGTATAATAACGGTTTAACTACAATCTTCCTACTAAAGTGGTTTTTCATGTTCTTTTAAAAATTCCAATGACCCAGCCATAGAGGAGAAGGGGAGGAAAGAAACAAGAATGAATTAGAACAAAGAATGACAGGTAACCTAATACACAGAAAGTGATGACTCAGAAATCATTTTAAAGTAATTTAAAACAGTATGATATTAGCAGGTCACAAAAGTGTCATGTTGCGACTATGCTGGCATAAATCTTCTCAACTGGTCTTACTCCATAATTTTAAAACCATTGCCCTCAGCTTTCTCCAGGTAGAAACGTTTTAATTTCAAAAGTAGAACTCTTGAAAACAAAAGTGATACTGACATTTTAATAAAGAAAACCAAGCAGGTTCAAAGTTGTAATTCCCATTTTACCTCGTCCTCCTAATAGAGAATTTGCACCATAGCTAGGCCCCACCTATCACCAATAACTTTAAGATTAAAGTTATTCCTAAAAGGTCTTAGAGGCACTTTTTGAATCACAGTCCTCTTCCCAGACAACAATGAACAGGGGTAGCTTATTAGGGTAACTTAATCAATGCTCACAGAACAAAAAACCCAAGGAATTCCAAGGAAATAAACTGGTATATTTAATGAAGTTTACGAAGTTAATTTTGCAAACAATAGATAAATAATTTAAAGTAGCAAAATGTAGGGCAAAGGAAAGAGAGTCTTCTTACTTGACAAGTAGTCTTCATCTCACTCTCCTGCGCTGTCATGCTCACTCTCAACCTTTGAACGAAAGCCGTACTGACTTTACACGGGGCTTCTACTTACTAGTCTGATACGAGCCACAAGAACCGAGAAGGTCAGCATTTTCTTGGGTCTTCCTAATATGCACTCTACTCCTTTGAGATGAGTCTGAAGTTCTCTGCTTAGGTAAAACTTTTCAGGGGTCCTTTCTCTCCAAACACGCATTTGGGGCTGCCCGTTTTCCCTGGAGCAACGCTCCCCTCCTCTTCTTGGCGCCTCTAAGCATCCGAACTGCCCTTTTTTAAAAACAAAAAGCCTGGAGTGATGATGCTGCAATTAAGCCTCCGGTGATTCCAATTAAGCACTCCAGCTGAAACAAAGGCGTGCTAAAGCAAATTTTGCCAGTTTGTGTGTATAGGAGCTACGGATTCCTATGGAACTAATTCATTCATTAAGAATCTATTTGTAAAAATAATCATTTAACCTTTATACACAAAATGGATTTCGTCACAACTGCATTCTATGTCAATACCTTAATGTAGTTGAGCTAGCAGCGTTTGCCCTAAGACGCAATTTAAAATTTGTAACTTCTGTGAACGTAAGTCTGAACGACAGTGTACAATGACACAAGATTTTAACCACCAATTCTAACCCAATTTTACTTTATTTCCTACCACTGATGAGGCACCGGGGCCCTTCCTGCACTACAGAAGGTACAGACATCTCCCAATAAAGAAATGCCTGAAAAGACCAATGTTAACACCAGAGCATAGGATATGATGGTATTAAAACAAATATAGAAAGGAAAAAAAAAATCATCAGCCAGGTGGGAACTACATACCTAATTTCTCAGCTTATTAAATAGCAGCTGACCAAGTTCTAAGTAAAAGGCCAAAAGACCTGTGAGCTTGCCGTCCACCAAAAACATCGCAAAATTACAAGGAACATTAATATTAAATTTTCATTTTCTGCACGATAGCCTATGAAATTTCTTAAGAAAGAAAGCCAATTTGTCAGCATTACCACCTCCCCTCCTTCCTACCTCTCCATCTCCCCCTTATCCCAATATCAGTACAAAGATTTAGGCCAAAAGGTTCAGCAGAAGGAAGTACGATAATCAAAATTATATCGACTGTGTCCAAGAGAGGAATTGATGGGTTAGCAGAGGAGTACAGGCCTAGAGTACAAATGTATAAGCTGTCTCACAGACACATGTTTCTAGTTATGAATTCAGATCATTAAATAAGCAGTGTAGCTTTCCATTAAGAGAAGTTGGAGGAGCCACCAGAAATTTCACACAAGTTCTACACACTGAAATGTGACTTTCATGCATGTGTACCACGGACCACGG
Organism: Eonycteris spelaea; assembly: GCA_003508835.1. Lineage (NCBI taxonomy): Eukaryota > Metazoa > Chordata > Mammalia > Chiroptera > Pteropodidae > Eonycteris > Eonycteris spelaea. The sequence continues at coordinate 13,146,859 of PUFA01000011.1, read as the reverse complement.
TCCCAAACGTGTCACATTTAGGGAAGGGTTTTCTCTCCTTACCCTGGAAGTGTAGGTGGCTGTTGCCCAACCCTTCCCAGGAATTCTAAACCAGGTGAGAGGGCACTGAGAGAAAAGGGCGAAGAGAAGGAAAGAAACGAGTGCACAGCAGCTGAGGGAGAAAGGAGTTTCTGCCAGAGGATATTTTATGCTACGTTTCACCCAAAAATAACATGACTAGATAAGAAACCAGGCAAAACGTCAGAGATATAAAAGAGAGCAAGAATCTTTGAACTAAATGATGCAAGATGTGTAAATGTCAACCTGAACAGGTGCATGGGGCAGAACACCAGGCTGGTAGAAGGGAAACGGGCTGCTGTCACCAGCATTTGAGTTACATCAAAAGTGCTCCTGGGTTATTTGCATTTTTGCCTTAAAACTTGGCTTACACTGTTCCAAAGAGACAAAACAGAATTTTTGTTGGGCAATTTATATACATGATTTCTTATATCTTTAAAAGTTCTACCACATTTCTAACAGTGCTTCTCTGCACAGTTAGGGTGGCCCCTGGGCCACCTGCCTCACCTCCCACCCCTAATGCTTCTATGAACCGAAGTTGGCATCCAGAAAAATCTCTGAATTTCCTTGTTACTTTCTTCTCAGACCCAAACCTTTCCCTAGGAAGCTTAAGTAAAATACATGGTCATCTCACCAGCCTCACCACACGGCTGACATGCTGCCTTCTGACTAATTCCCTAGGTGCAGCTGGTACTTTACATGTTCAGAGTCTTTCAGGATATTATTTAATAAATGATCACTAAGAGCAGGTTCCATGAGCAAAAGAGAGATACTATCTTAACAGAAAGGTGAATGAGCCACACACCATAAAGCTTTGCCGTTAGTACATCATAAGAAACGCTCTGTCCATGAAATTAAAATTGATAACTATGTTACTTATCTACCTACTCATGAATGAAAGGGCCTACCAGGACTATCAGCAAAGCATAATGGTAGCATAATCCATCAGGGGAGGGACCTCTCAGCTTCTGCTGTTCCTGGCTATGGCACTGATATTCTGCATAAGAAAGCATTTCCATACTCAGTAATAATAGCAAATAACATCAGCTCTCATAACAACTCCCTATAATAAAGATTGGCATGTCCGTTTTACAAATGAAGCAACAGTTGCAGTATTAATAACCTTTCCAAAGTCACATGGCTATAAGTGGCTGAACCAAGGTCATTATTCCATACCTTTAGGCACTATAGACCCTGATTCCAGAACAGAGAAACACTGGCTGCTGGCTTTGAAGGGATGGAGAAGATGCAAGCCAAGAATGTGAAAATATGATTATAAGTGGCATGGGCTGTCTTCCATCTAAACAGCGCAATCATCTCTTCTAAGATATACATGTGCATACATACACACGAACACACACCACTTAGTTTTCTCCAATGCCAGGCCACCTGTTATAGACCCTTCTCATTGTGAGAAATTTTGGACCAAGATTCTTCCTATAGTTTGTTCTCTTTGGACCCTGCATCATCGTACTTCTGTACCCTTCCTCACAGAGACAAACTAAAAACCAACTGGACTCATACACAGTATCTGCTGTGTCTGAGGGGACAGGCAGCCTTTGTCACTGGCTCCAAAAGGCTGGCAAAATATAAATATCTGACACTTCTTAGACTACCTCAGGCCAGAGGTGGAAAGGGTAAAAGCCCAAGTTCTTTGATGCTGGCCCTTCCTTCTCCAGGAAAATCCAAGCAAGCTAGGCTCTGATAACACGAATTGGCTCACAACCACCACATTCCTGTCAACAGAGACTCTCACACAGTTTTAGGCCGATTTCTCCTCACATTCACCTGCAGGTAAATGTTTCCCTGCAATTTACTATGGAAATGAGCATTTGTAAGGCCCTCTTTTCAACTCCATTCATGTTAATAAAGTTTTCCTTCGGGAAAATACTAGGCTTAAGGCAATAGTGCAATGAAAATTCGAAGTAATGTTCACACTAAGATACGCTCTTGAAGAGACCTTAATTCTTTTCCTATTTTATTTCACATGTGCTTAGCCCCGTTCCATCTACACACCATTTATTAAAGGCCACCTTCTCAGGTTATCAGGTCCAAACCTGGAACATTAAAACGGGCTACACCAGCAGTTCCCAACAGGTGAGCTTCACGCTGCCCAGCCTTCCCAAAATACAAATCTGATCGTGTCACTTCCCTGCTCCAAATCCTTCAGTGGCTTCCAGTGCCATTACAATGAAGTCCAGGAGGCTCTATATGGTCCAGCTGCTGCTTCTCTCTCAAGCATCATCTGAGGCCATGCTCTCCTCTCCTCCCTGCCAAAACCAGATTCCTCTCAGACCCACCATCCTGTCTTCTGCTTCAGGACCTCCTACGGCCTGCAACACTCTCACGTCTTCCTTTCTCCCCACTAACTCCTAGTCATCCTGTCGGTCTCAGCTGAAACGTGAACTTCCTCTAAGGCCGTTCCTATCTTCCAGACTAAATGAGTTACACAGGATGGCCACGCATTCCCTCACAGTCTGTTCCCCCGCACTCCATTTACCACCTCTGAAAATAATTAAGTAATCATCTTGACTTTGGTGACTACCACCTCCACTATACTAGAAGCTTAGTGAGGTCAGAGCTACCTCAGTCTGGTCTACCTCCGTGGCCTCAGTGCCCAGGTGTTTCAGAGTCAGACTCAAATGTCTATTGGCTGAGCGATTTTCTGAACTTGTGGCTCCCACTGAAGTAGTGAGTCAAAAAGCAGACTAAATAGTATGTATGCCAAGATTTATGTACTTAAAAAAATAATAATATGTAGCTACTGTGATTAATAAAATACAAATTCAATAAAACGTTTTACCGAATTCATGATTAATCTTTGCTATATACCCTCTTAACTAATGAACACTAGAAATTCATCTACTGCATTACAGTCATGTGAGGGACCCCACACATACACATCCAAAATAACAGTAACGGCAGTCCTCAAACTCATACACCATTTAATAGAACAGTTAAATGACATCCCATAATTGTGCCTATCGTTAATAAGGGAAACTGATTGCAACTATGCCAAAAAATAAATCCTTTAGTGTAGTAGAGTATAAAGGAGTCACTTTATATTACGCTGAAAATCCTTTTAACTACTAAGCTTTTTTTTTTAATCTGTCACTCTAAGAATCTCTGAAAGTTTTAAGTTTGAATACACAGTGAAAAGCAGAGTTAAAACATAAGTCCCCTCAGGCATTCTGAGTGGGTCCTCGGGGATTTGACTGACTGTGTTCAAAATTTACCTGGAAAAAAATGATAAAATGTTCACTATGATCCATGAGGTTTTTTTGATAAGAGATCTAAAAATTTTAGCATAATTCACAACAGGCAAAACAAATTAATATACACACAGTCACCCTTCAATCAAACGTACAACTATTTTCAAAGATGCCATTTTTTTCCTCATTCATTCCACATATACTTACGGAGCCCTACTAATAAAATATTAGAGGCAATATGCTAAGCATTCAAAGACAAACATCCTGTCCTCAGGAGTTCAGTGACATGACAAATGGCACTGAGGGCTTTGAGTCATCACCAAGTTCTTTGGAAAGGAACAGAGCAGGTGCCTAAAGTCAAAGCTCAGAAATGTTGTCAGAGGAACAACCTCCAAACTAAATTGTTGTAACTGTCAGAAATGCAGCTCCCTGCCCCTCAATACACACAGATCCCAAATCCACAGTCTTAGGAAACCAGTGGCAGTTCATTTAAACAAAAGTCAACCACCAACTCTAATTAATGTGTTTGACATTAAGTACATAAAACTACAATCATTGCAATGGTATTAACTAAGCACAGGCATACCTCCTTTTACTGGGCTTCACTTCGTTGCACTTCGCAGATGTTTCATTTTTCCCACACAGAAGGCAAGATCCACTACCAGCAACAAAATTACAACTCGCTTTATTGCGATATTCACTTAATTGCAGTGGTCTGGAACTGAACCCACAAAATCTTCAAGGTCTGCCTATATCCTTTTTAAGCACCAAAATCTTAAAGGGCTAATTTGAGTCTATGATATTTTGTAAGTTTACACAAATATCGATAAAATACGAAATTGGTCAAACATATGTCATTACTAGATATATTTAAAACAGCTTTAACAAGGTTGTCAAAAAATTACCACTGCAATAATACACTAGAAACTTGAATTTTGCTGCTTTTTAAAAAGTCATGCAATAAGTTAATGCAGAAAAGAAACTTTGGAAAAAAATAACTCTCCCAAGCTAGACATAACAATTTTAAAATCTAAATGAATCTCTTTCCATTTTATAGGTTGCACTTAAGCCTTTTAATGTTTTATACTCAGTGATTTGCTATACAACACTTTGCTATAATACAACCTGATACAAATAATAACTGTTTCCAACCTTCTACTAATAAAATGAAAACAAAGTGAATAGACAGCCTCGGGTTCTCTGAAAGTAGATCAAAAATTAATTATGCATAAATAAAACAAGTCAGACGAAGCTTACACTTCCATTTCACAAAGTTTTTATCACATATGAACTTGAAAAATTAATATTTACTTAGCACTCAATTCTTTATGGTAGATACTGTACTAGGATTAAGTTAGATGGTGTATATAAAATGCCTAACAACTCTATAGCTATTATTGCCCATTTAAGAGGTGAAAAAACCGAGGCTTACATTAGTTGAATGGTCCACAATTCTATATCTAGTTAAGGAGACAGAGATAAGAACCAAACTCAGGTCTTTCCATAAACTGAGTATTTGTAACCCAGCATTCCTGACTGAACCCCTGGAATAGTATCTATAACTGTATGTGTTTTCTGAGGACAGGATGGAGAGCTTTCATTAGATTCTCAAAAGGCCCACAATCCACCAACTTCCCAAAAGGTTAAGAACCACTGCATCATAACATCACCAGTGTAAGAACCAGAAAATGTGCACAGAACTTCAACCCCTTTCACCAGGACTATCACTTCTTTACTCCTGGGGCCCAGGAGAGGCAAGAGGGAAAGAATCTTACAGTTTTTTCACTTTAAAATTCTCAGAGCAAATCAAGATTTCCACTCCTGGACAATTTCCAGCTTCCCCTCCTACAGGTTAAGTTACACAGTAAATTGCAATGCTCTTATCAGTTTACATTTCAATTCTGAGATTTCACAAATACTGACCAATGCTATTTAGTCATTCCACTTTCCAAAATGTGTTTCAAGCAGCCAAACCTCTCCACATTACCTGTGAAATAAGCTATCATTATATTCACTTCAGAGAAAGTAAAACACTGTCACCCTGAGGCCAGGCAATAAATCAGCTACAGAATCCAGATCAAAAGTGAGATGTTCCCGACTTCCCCTGCCTAGGATCTGTAAGACCATGTCAGGTACCACGGAGCACCTTCCCAGCTACATAGAAAATACAGTGAACTAACTCTACTATCCCCTCTACCAACAATACTAAATGAGAATCTAGCCGAAAATCAATAGGTTAAGGCATCTCCCCAGGTACCCAGTGGCAAGTGTGCTCATCTCTGAAAGTTGAGGCAGATGTCACTGGGTGAACAAATGTGAAAATACATGCCTGGCATCTTCAAAAGGAGATGCGACATTCCAGGAACCCTGGTTCAGTCAAAGGTTGGGTCAGATAACACCGTGGGTGTGGCCCTCAGTTTAACTCCTGGCATCTTATCCCTAGAATAAATCTGAACTCTGGATCCAAACTAAAACCTGATCGGAACATGGGAGCATACCTTGGTCAAATTATTAAACTGAACTTCAGATGAATGGAACAAGTCATCCAAGATCTCACAACTCAGGAGCAGAGGCAGTTCTAGAAAACAGGTCTCCAGACAGGCCTCTAAGAGGAATTGGAGAAGGGGTCATGTTACTGCCAGAGAACTGGCCAATGACTAGCTAGGGTTGGCTTCACCTTTGCCTGGCTAGGACCCAACCCCTTTCACTTTGGACAAGATACATAGTCTTTGCCTCCAGAGAGGGGTCCCAGGGGGTACTGTCAGGGCAATGGCCTCAGAGAGCATCTTCTGAGCCCCATCAGAGAGAAGGAAAATATCACTCTGGCACTGAGGAATTAACTTCACAAGGATGCTGTGTTAGAGTGATGTTTTATTTATGGCCCTGCCTGATGAAGATGACTTCCCAGGAGAAATGCCCAAAACAATCTTAAAAACGTGAGGAACCTTATGCTTCCTGCACTGTTCCCCAAAGAAAGAAGAAAAGCCCAGAGGAAGCAGGCAGAGGACACCAAAGTCATATACTCAATGTGTCAGGATGGCACTCACAAGTTTAAGACGAACATCTTTCCAGGAAAACAGGATGGACACAGTCGCCAGAAGATGATGGGCCCTATTGAGTTTGGCGACCAGCACGCACCTAGGCACCCAGAAACAAGTCCGAATTGCAGCTGCAGCCACGCACTTCAGCGCCAATTGCTGGGAGTCGTCCCTTCCACAAGGACCAATGTGGGGACGGTCCCGGGAGGCTGGCGCCACTGAAACCCCGCAGTGCAACTCCCACCCGTTTCCACCCCTCAACACACACACCATCTCCCCCTCTCACACCCATCCCCTCACCACACTGTCCCTTGACTCAAGCGCTTTAGAGAGAAGCAATATCCACTTCGGAGAATGAGACCTTAGTAGTGAGGACAAGCCAGGCGTCCAGATCATATCCATTTGCAGACCCACTGTAGCAAATGCAGACAGTAAGGAGTTTGCTGCTTTGACATTTTCAAAGCGCACTGTCAAGTAGCGCATGTAGACACCCACACACAGAGGTAACAGCCACGGGGAATGACCCACGGGGAGGCTCCTAAATGTCATTCCCCAGCTCGGGAAAGAGCACTTGGGGACCCTCCCACTCTCCATGCCCCAGCACTCCCGGCCCCCCACCCGTGTGCTAGGTGGAATGCTGGGTTCGCCCCGCAACCGGGACCCGGAGGGGCCGAGGGGGGAAGGCGGCGCCCACCTCCTCGTCCTGCTCCTCCTGGGACGCAGGCGGCGCGGCTCCTCCGAGGGGTGGCGGCTGCGCGCGGACTCCAAGCTCCAGCACCACGCGCGCGGGAGCCCACGCGGCGAGCGGCCGGCTGCCCAGGGCGCCGCCCGGCGGTGGCGGCGGCTGCAGGCGGGAGAAGCCGCGGGGCTCCCCTTCCTCCGACAGAGTTTCTGACCCCGAGGAGGACTCAGCCGAGGAGGCTCCGGGCGAGGACGCGGCGGCCACCGCCAGGACGGGAGTCCGGACGCCGTGGCTGCTGCAGCTGCGGGACACCGGCTCCGGCACCTCCGAAACTTTCTCCCCCATTTTCCTCTCCGGCCCAAAGTGCGCCCCGAGGGGTGATGGGCGCGCTACACGCACTCCGATCCTCCGCGGGAAGCCGCAGGCTGCTGGTCTCTATCTCGCTCTCGCTGTCGCTCCCGGGCGCGGGGAGCCCCGCCGGCGACTACATGACCGCGGCACAGTCGCCAGAGCCCGCCACTAAGTTAGCAGCTGCCCGGGCCCGGTGACACATGGGGGCTCCCGTGCGCCGGGACATGCCAGCTCGGATCCGCACGCCGCGCTCCACAACCCTCCGGCACTCCGCGGAGCCGCGGGGACTGCGGCTTCTCGAGCAAAACCTGCCTTCGGGACCAAGCGGTGCTGGCGGAGGAGACGGGCAGCCCGGGGAGCCAATGGCAGCGCGGGCGCACCGGTGGGCGGAGGCTGCGGCGCCCCCGGCCGCGCGGGCGTCAGGTAGGGGGGCGGGGCCGAGGCGCGGGCTCCTGGGTCCTGCCGGAGTGTTGGGGTTCTGGGACCCAGGGCGAGGCGCGGGTGCAGTGAAGCATGAGAGTGGAGTCCGGAATCCAAGCCAAAGGTTTGGACACCGAACTTAGCAGAGGAATGGCTGGCGTGAATTAGAACTTAGGGAGATAATAGGCCGAGAGGAGGGTGGCAAGACTTTGGGCAAGAACTTGACTTTGTTTCGAACAAATGGAATTGAGGAAACTGGCCAGAAGTAGTATCAGGGCTTTAATGGTAAAAAGAAACACACACACACACACACACACACACACACACACACACACGCACGCACACACACGGCCACGCACACACACGGCCACGCACACACAGGCACCCTCCAACGTGCTGGAGGGGAAAGGGGAAACTTCGTGGTATAGTGAGTGGCTCTAATCGGAGCTGATCTCCAATCCTGGACCCTCCATTTAAGCTCCTTAGGCCTCAGTTTCCTCAACTAAAATGGAGATGTGTAACTGCCTTGTCTAGCTGTGGGCAGATTTAGAGCAAATATATATAAAGCTTCAGCAGACTGCCTGGCTTAGACACATGGAGAGTTTTCAAAAAAACTATTTTCTTCGCTTCTGTTTATAAATTAAAAAGTTAAGTCAAAGATTTACCTTCTGAAAGGAAGGAAAATAACTACATTTAATTAGCACCAAGAATATGCCCAGCATAGTACCAGTCCTCGACAAAGCTGAGTGAGAAAGGGCTCTGTGGCCTCTCATCACCTCTCTCCATATCAGCTAAGCAGAGGATGAAGAGTTCCCATTTTCAATTCATTTTCTCTTAGCCCTGGATTGTAAACCAGCAAGATGCAGCACCCGGTGCTTCATTTTCTTTACCTCTAAAAACTAGGAGAAAGAACTTTCACCAAAGGCACCTTAAGGCCCTTTCTCAGAATGGAGGAAGCAGCCTTCTGGATAATGGGATAGCTTGAATTTCTCAGAGGCAAGCACTCAGCTCAGCAGTGGGAAATAAATGATTCCTCACTTGCCTTCAGCTCCAATCCTATTCTGAGCTCTGGTACTGTTACCTAGGATATAAATTCAAACAGATTCAATTCCACAGACGTTGACTGAGATTAATGCCAAGTGCTTACAGGGGATACAAAGATGAATAAGGCAGGTCCCCTGCCCTTGAGGAGCTTATGGTCAAGCGAGAGATTGATGCTGCATAATATAGCTCCATTATTAATTTTTAAAAGCTGTGGTAGTGCTACAGGAACAATGCGCCATGGGAGAAGAGGGAGAGTTACAGAAAAACAGTTAGCAGGTCCTCGAGCTCAGGAGTCCTCAAGAATCTTAGATTTCTCTTTGTCAGAACAGTTTTCCCAAAGGTCCTTAAAAACTGAAAGACTCAAGTTGAAAGCCCCTTCAGCTAATGAGCCCTTTTATGCTATCACAGTATTTACAAGTGATACATCATACAAAATGCTTCATCATATTGGACAGCAAGCTTTGTCCTAATCAGTTTTTTCTGCTGAGATGAAGGGGAAGGAAATATGATGTGACCCCATTGCCATAGGCAGCCATACTGCAAAATGGACACCGGCTGTCAGCCTTGCATTGTGGCACTTCAGAATTATCTGCAGGGCTGTGAAGACCTGCTGAGGCAAAAGAACAATTCTAGTGACTTGGATAAGCTGTGAGAGCTAGGCTGAAGAGAAAGCACAGTGGGACAGTCTGAGTCCAACCCTGGGCTTCACAATTGCTTTTCTAGTCAGGAGTATTGGTCTTTATCTGAGCCCCTATGTGGTTGATTTACCACAGTCGAAGTGAAATAATGACTTAAGCAAGCCATTCACATGAAAGAGGAGGAGGGGTTGCTTTTCAGTACATTGGGAAAGAAGAAGCAATGACATGATCTGAATTACTAACAGAGAATGATAACAGCTATTATCACTTGAGCCCAAGGCATTGTCTATGGATGGTCTCGTTTAAACTTGGCAACAACCTTATGAGACAGAGTCTATTAGCCCCACTTTATAGATTAAGAAATTGAGGATCTGCAAGTTCAAAAAAAACCTACCAAAGGTCACACAGCAAGTGAATGTGGTAGGACTGTAGTTCAAACCCAGCAGTCTCATTCTGAGGGACTCAAAACAGACAATGTTTTCAAGCATATAAGTTACAAATTTTTCATAGGACAGGGACTTTGTTGTCTTAATTCAACATGTACAAGGATATAAAAAGGATACTTGTAGAACAGATTTTTTTTTCCCCCACAAGCATTTATAAGGTTCTTACTATGTGCCAGGCAAGGTTTTAAGCACCATACAAATGTTTGTTTGTAATCCTTATATCAACCCTATGAGGTAGAAACTATTATTAGTTTCATTTTACATATGTGAAATGTGTGCAAACTACGGCACAGAGAAGTTAACTGATTTCCCCAAAGTCACACAGCTGACAAGTGATAGAGCCAGGATTCAAACTTGAACAGTTTGGCCCCAGCATTCATGTTTTCAACCCCTACAGATCAACGTCAGGTAAAACCAGTTATTTCTTGAACTTTTTAAACCTTAACTCCAAATAAGCAAAGTATTTTACATTGCAACTCATGACACACATACATACGTACATACGTACATACATACATACAGACATACATACAAATACAATTCCATGAATGACTACTTACCCGTCCTATAAGTATTGCAGTCTAAAATTTATTTTATAGAAAATAGAAATGCTAAGTGGATTTTATACTCTACACTGACACATACAGTTGTAAACAGTGTACTTGATTATCTCTACAGCTGACCCAGGAGGAAAATATGACCATGGGTCAGGCTCAGAGTTTCCAGACCAGAATTAGGCAAACTCAAAGCATGACTCTATAAATAGAAGATGATCAGAGGGTCAGGATCATTCCCCAAAGTATCCCAATTACATCTATGGACAAGTGCTGGGGTATGGCCAAACCCTTAGATTGAAATCAGTTTTATTTATCTAAACCTATGGTTCACCTTTCTTATTACTGTAATTAAATTATAAGCATCTATCTTGGTGGCCAGGAAAGTGCCCCTCCAAGAGAACTTCTCTTAAATGTCCCTAATTTTGGAGATTTTGGGACCAGAAATGGGTATACAAGCATGGCTTTTTTCCTGCAGTGTCACTATAGGCAAAAGCCAGAAGAAAAAAAACAACAACAACTTAGTCATAACTCCTGGGAGGCTGATGGCATAGCTTCACATGACAGAACCAGATTAGCCTACAGACTAGGAAGGACAAGGTCAGATTACTCCAAGGTGATCAGGGGGACCAGACTTTCTGTCGGACATGCTCCCAAATGTTTGATTCAGGACAAGCACCCCTGGGGTACTGAGAAAATGGTCCTTGTGTTTTGTGATCAAACACTTGCTTCAGTTTCCTTTGCTGTCTTCCTAAGTGATGGGAGACGTTGCCTCTGGGAGTCTCTGTTATGTCTACTGGTCTCTGTTGTGTGGGTGAGGCCAAGTGTGAATGCCAGGCTCTGTCTCTGAGAGATGGAGGATGTTCAAGAACAAGTCATCACACCCTTAGTCTATTTCTAGTGTCATGACTTTTCTCCGAAGGATGAGGTTTAGGATTTAATAAAATCAAAATCAATTGACTTTCTTCCTTACATACATAAAGTTAGACTATCAAAACTCAGAATGAACATTTTTTGCAAAATTACAAGTAAATATGTTCCTACTTAATACATCAAAAATCCTAAATATTATATTAATTTTGGATTGTGAAGACGGTGAAAGTATTCACCTTTGATAGATTTTTATTACCATTATTAACAATCGATTTGCCTGCTGCCGCAGGACCAATGAAGTACAATTTCGAGACAAAGTAAACATTGATAAAAAGGTGGCTATTGAGGAGCCTAGATTGGGGTTTCTGCTTAATACCAGAGGTTGTAGCATGATACAGACTATGGCAGTGGATGACTATCCACTCGGGAGGGAAAGCCCTTATAGCCTCTCAAGCTTTTGTTTGTCTGAGGCTCTAGAAAAGGAAGGATTACAGGACAACGTTCCAGAAGAAAAGTAGTAGAACGTTTACATGACGATTGGAAAGGACAGGAGAGGAAGAGTAAAACATGACGTGCAGCTGTTGGAGTCTCTGCCCTAGAGGTCTAGAAGAATGAAAAACTGATTTGCTAATCTATGTTAGTAATTAAAAGAAGCCTGCATGGGCTGAAGAGGATGCTGCTTATCTGAGCTCTTAGATTAGTGTTTCTCAAAGTTTTGTATATGGGACACTGCATCAGATCACCAGGATACAACAGGGGAGGGGAAAAGTGCTGTTTCCCTGGCCCGATCCGAAGGTCTGGGAATCAACATTTTTAAGCATCGTTGTAAGCAAGTATCAATTATACTAAAGCTTGAGGATTACTAAAGATGATCCAACTTTGGAGATCAAAGATTCCTTTTCTGAGGCAAATGTACATGTCTCTGAGCTTGACTAACTGTAGTGTGTGTCTCTTTGGACCTTTTTTGTTCTTATTCTTCTGGAAGACAATTACCTTGGGGAGATTAAAGCAGCTTAGCAGCTGGACAGGAATATGCATGTTCTAAAAACAGCTGGAAAAACTAACTTAATACACAAAAAGAACTGAGAATAATGTTCCCTCGAGGATTCTGTTTAAACAAAATTCAAAATGGTGACCTATTTCCCACAGAAGTCTCCAATCTTTTGTATTTGTCTTCCCAAGATGGATAAAATGGATACTCACATCTCGGATTTTTTTTGTTGTTGTTATGCTTTTAGCATGAAATGTTCTTTTATTATCATGATTCATTTTTCAAAAAGATTAACTCAGTACTCTTTGCCTGTTTAGGAAGACAAGCAAACACATTTACTGATTTTTATTCATTATAGTGGTTAGCTTTCAGAGTCGAGCGGTTTCATTTTCCTTTTTCAGTTCTAGAGCAACCTTCTTGACTCTGTCTACACTGCATGGCAAGTAGTCCCTTCCATCACTAACCCAAACTAATTAGAAAATAAAATGATGCTAAACAGTAGCCTAGCAAGTAGCTAATCTTTCTACAACTATAAGCCAGTTTGCAACCCTAGGGGGTTATTTTTAAAGGTTTTTTATTTTTGTTTTTGTTTGTATTTGAGGAAATGGTGTCTTCTAGTTCCTTTCTACTCAAAGTGTGGCTTGCCAATAAGCTGACCTAAGAGCTTAATAGAAATACAGAATCTCAGTCCCCGACCCTTTATCTACTTTACCAGAATCTTAACAAAATTCCTGGGAACTTCATAGCCATATTAAGGTTAGTAAAGCACTGCTCTGATTTAGTTGGCTAACTTATCTGTGTATTGGAATTACCTGTGGAACTTTAAGACACTCCTGTGTCCCATTTCCAAAATCTTCTGGGTTTTCATTGGGACCTGGACACTAGGATTTAATAAGTTCCCTAGATGGGAAGTGGTTGATTTTAAGCCTAAGGCAGGGAAATACAAGATGAGCCTGGAACAACTCAGTGTCACAAATTAAAGAAATGCTCAAAAAAAGATAGGACCTTGTCAGAAGAAAACAGATACCAGCCTAAAGGAGCTCCCAATGGCCAAAGTCAGAACAACCTGACAACAAAATAAATCATGATTAGTGTTGGATTTTCAACCATAAAATAAATAGCCATAAGTCCAAACTCACATAACTAATAATAAAAAAAGTAAACAGAGGGGCAGAGCTAGCTCTTCCTCACAATAGAATTCCAATTAATAAATGTAGAAAGAAAGAGGAAAATAGAGAATCACCATTGAGCAAACACTAAAGGAATAATTGTTGCAGACAAGACCCAGAAATATATGTTCAAATTAGCAAGCAGAAGAGGAGAAAAAGAATCTGCATAGGCTGGAAGAACTCTCTCCAGGAAACTTACTAACACAAAGTAAAGGATCGTAACTTTACAGTGGAGAAATCAGCAGACATCAACTTAATCATATAAATATCACTGGTAATAACACATACCAACATCCTGACCCCTTTGCTATGAAGTTCAACGTCATTTTTTGTGGTATTCCTAATAAAAATGTATAACCTCACTCCGATCATAAGAAAACATGACAAACCCAAATTGAGGGACACTGTACAGAATTACTCATCAGCACACTTCAACAGAATCAAGGTCATAAAAGAAAGAAAATAGGAGGAACTATTACAGAAACTAAGAAGTAACAGCTAATACAATGTAGGATCCTGAACTGAATCCTGGAACAACAACAACAAAAAAGGATATTAGATGGAAAAAATGGTGAAACTTGAATCAAGTCTATAGTTTAGTTCATAATACGGCACCAATATCAATGCCTGTTCTTTGTAATTATACTATAGTTATATAAAATATAATATATAGTTATATAAAATATAATCATTAGGGGAAGCAGGACTATTAGGAAACATTGTGCTATTTTTGTAAATTTTCTGTAAATCTAAAATTAGTTCAAAATAAAATGTTAAAAAGCAAAAGTCCCTAGGTGAATCTAATGGTAGCGAATCAAATGGTACTACTCCAGGCATCAATGGATGAACTCCTTCCTTCCCTTCTCCTTATTCAAGGAAAAGAATTTTTCCTGTCTTGCCCTCATCCAGAACAAGAACTCGAAGTAGTTGGGGTGAGGGGCAACACTGCAACAACGTCAAAGCTACACCCAGGAAAATATCCATTGTTAGTGCTATGGAGACCATATACTTGGAGCATAAACATAGTGGTAGACATATTCAGTATCCGGTTGCCCTGTATCCATTCTGCCTTCTTTTGGCAAGGGCATCCCAATTTATTTTTAAGGAATTACCCATTTCCTTTTGAGCAGTCTTGATGGCCGTAATCCAGGAGTGGGCTATCCTCAGACTCTGAATCCTGAGAAGAGTAGCACAAGGACAGGGTGTCTGGACAAAGCTATCAATTATCCCCTATTAATTGGATCCAGTGCTGCTGCGGGTCCAGTACATTTCCAAGTCTTATTATCTGGCTTTTCCTTTGATCCTCTTAGATACCAGTAAGACTTCTTTCTGATCGACTTCGCTAAAACCAGCTATCGCTTGCCACCAAGGAACTTTAAGAAACACAGATGTGCTAACCTGAATCCACTGGTCACCAGTCCAGGTGGCAAGAAGACATCTGAATGACATCCAAAAGCTACTCAACTCAAAGATGTATTTCTGACCTCGATAAGGGTGCAGTTTCTGCGAAATCTTAGGAAACTGTTAGTGTTTCAGGTGTAAGCAGGGATCTCTCTTACTAGAGGTTAAGACACTTGAGAAAAAGAATGCCCTGGCAAAAAAAAAAAAAAAAACAACTATTTCCAGTTATGGTAGAAACAGATCCTAGCATCAGACTGTTGGAATTGTCAGTCTGTCTTTCTACTAGGTTATTAGATTCTTGAGGGCAAAAGCATACTGAATTTTATTTATCTAACATTATTTTGCTAACGTTTAGGACAACGTCTGACATAGAGTAGTCTGTGATAAATATATATTGAATGCATGAGACTATTGCCACATGACTTAAACCAGCTTTATTAAAACTCAATGCTTATTTAAAGTTTGCTCAGTCTATAATTTCTATAGACTGATTAAAAGAACCCAAAATACTTTAGAAGAAAAAATTGTCTGTTTATGTAATAAGGTGGCCTCATTCCTAAAGAATCCCTCATTTTAATAAAACAATAAATGCATAAAAATCTTAAGCTCAAACCACTATTACTATCAATCCCACAGAAGTTTCTTTGTAAATATTTGCCTTCCTAAAATAGCCAAACTAATAACAATCACCTACATGGAATGCAAATAGGGTGAAAAAACCCTTGAAGAACCCTTGAAATAACTTACTGGTACAGCCTCTTGAAAGGCTATTGTAAGATGCAAGATTTTCCCTATATATAACCTACAGACACCACTCAGGATTCTAGTCAGGGTAGGAAGAGTCTGTGCCCTTATTTAAAGAAAGTTTATTCTTGGAAACTCCATTCTTATGTAAGAATATTCAGACCCTTTTTAATTTAATTGGTCATATAGCAAAATTAATGCCAGGGAATTGTAGCAGGGAGGACACAGTAGGACATTTTAGCATTGTATGAGTCAGGGTTCTTAGTTGCCAACCACTGAATCTATTCTATCTGGTTAAACTAGGAAGTGATTTATTAAAAGGTTTTAGAATGCTCACAGAGTCTTTAGAAAAACTGAAGAAACCAGCTCTGGAATGAGCTTCCAGGAACAACCCCCAGAACCTCAGTGCAGAACTGGCTGGGAAGGGATTCTGTGCTCCTGATGATCCCAGAACCACACTGCCTCTCCCACCATCTGTGCCTGCAAAGTGGATGTTCTGCACCCCACCTGTTTCCTCACATAAATCACTTCTGTATCTACATCTCTGTATGTGCATCTGATTAGCACAACTAAGTCATATGACTGCAAAGGAAACAGAAATGTGGGAGCTTTTACTCTATCTTGGGAAGAAAGGATTCACACCATGGGAACCATCATAATGTAGAAAGAGTGTCAAAAGATTTGGCTAACAGGGTAAATCAGAACGATTCAGACTTTAAAATGCTCCAACTCTTGATTAAGTGTACTAATCTCCCAGCTGGTATATGTTTACAGCCTTCAGGTAGAAGTGGGCCAGAATGTCAGCTTCTAGATGCATGCTCCAAACATCAGTCATTTCCCTGCTAAATATCTCATGAGGGAAAATAATTCTCATGGACCAAGCACACTCTATATGCCAGACACTGCTAAATGTTTTATATGCATTATGTACTTAATCTCCTCAACAACCCCAATTCAAGAGTACCATTCCCATATTACAAATAAAGAAATAAGTGCCAAAAAAAATTAAGTAGTTTTTCTTCAGTAAAGTGGAGCTAGAATTTAATCCAAGGTCTCTCTCAAGTTATATTCTTTCTACTATATTGGGTTCTCAACCAGGGCATTCATGACCTAACGAAGGTGGTACTGGCTTCAGGAGCCCTTGTAATGGTGGATGTGCGTCTCTCTAGGGAGGTCATCTATAGCTTTTATCAGATTTCCAAAAGGGTATATGACCCACAAGCAGTAATGAATTGCTGCAGTACCCAAAGTTGTAGTAGATCAGTTTAGGATCATAAAGCTTTTGTTGGAGGGTAGGTATACTCCAATTAATTTTTTTTTATTTTTGATCTTAACACTTATGATATCATTTTGCAATATAAGATTTAAATTTTAAATTTGAGTCAGGAGCCCTGTTTCATGGTGGAAAAATACATGTCTGTGTAGAAATGTGCAAGAGTTAAAAGGCTGCTCTCTGCAAGATGAGAAAGGGCTGAGCAAAATAGGAACATATTTTTCACTTAACTACTGAGGTCCTAGCTGTACACCAGAAGGCCTAGCATCTATTCGTGGCTTTGTTACCAATTCTATTTATCCCAGCCTCCATCACCTGCATGATGGGGATAATATAAAACCTATCATTATTTTCTCCATCACAAGTTATAAGACTGTATTGGAAATACTTTCATTTCCCCAACAGAAAGGGGTGTGTGTGTGTGTGTGTGTGTGTGTGTGTGTGTGTGCTGTTATGACTTCTTTGAGAGAAAGAAATGCACCTGAGAGAAGAGTTGGCTTATAACATCTAGGTTTGAATGATTTTTGAGTTTCACAGGCATCCATACACAGGATGTTCTTTGTGAAGAACAACTTGTCTATTTCTTAGTTTTTTATTTCTAGTGGATTGCTTCTTCCCCTATTTCCATTTGGGTGTGTGTGTGTGTGTGTGTGTGTGTGTGTGTGTGTGTGTGTTTAATTCCAGGATAAATAAGTCTCTCAAATTGTGTTAGCTAGCCGGAATTTTGCTTTAAATGGTTCATTATTTATGTCTTGCTGTCGACATGAATATTATTTTACAGAACACAAAAGCTTTACTCTAGAAACAAGATAACTATTTTTAAATCAGGAAATGCAAAGAAGCCCAGGAGAGTTAGCCTGTCCCACTAGTAGAAGTAGTAGCATACACCATAAATATAGGACAATGTCTAATGTAGCATTTTATAAACAGGGCCAACCATCGGAGTATGAAATGTACCCCCTCACCCCCGCACCTGCTTTGCCATCTAGTGCCCATGCAATCTGTTATTTAAATGGCATTTTAGAAAGGTAATGAATATCTGCTAACACCGGGTGTAAACTTAATTTCAAAGCTGTGGAATGGGCTATAAGTAAAAACATTTAGTAATTTCCACAGCTCAGCCTCTTCATACCAGTGGAAATATGGATTATCAACAAGGGAAGTTAAGACCACTTCTCGAATAGGGTAAAATGCAAAATAGTATGAAGTTCAATTTTTATTGTTGTTATTCTTACTGTTATTGTTATGTCTTTTTTTTCATGAGTGGTTTCATAAAAAATATAAAGTCACAATTATGGTATCTAATATAAGGAGTCAACATATAATATTCATTAAGCAGGTGGCAGGGAGGAGAGACAAAGGAGGCGTTTTTAAAAACAGCTTTCCCTTGGTGTTTTTTTCCAAGCACTGTAGTTGTCATATTATATTGCTTAGATGAAGATTAATTATACTTATTCAATTAGATGCCTAATGCAGGAGCAGCAGCTACCTTCTTAGAAGTTCAAGAATTCTTCAGATTGCCACTGGCACAGAAACCCTACATTGTTTTCCCTCACAGAAAGCAGATGACACTCCAGCCCTCATGATTCCTTCCACAGCCAATCAGTCATCGAAGGTTGTTGTTGCTTCACATAACTCTCCCATCCATCCCTTCTTTTCTATGTTAAATTCTGCTTCTCTGACTCAGGTCCCATCGCCTTGAAGATTACTGCAACAGCCCCTAAATGATTTCTTAGTTTATAGTCCAGCCCTTCCAATTTGTCTTGTATCCCCATGTCAGATGAATCTTCCAGAAATACTGCTTTGATTGTGCCATTCCCCTGCATGTCAATAAGATAAAGGCAAAAATTCTTAGCTTCGCGTGCAAGGCCCTACTATCTTTCCAGGTTCACCTCCCAGGCCTCCCTCCATAAGCCTTATGCTCATGCCAAACTGGATTATTCATTGTTTGTGACTCAGACTCTACTCCGATCTTGTTCTTCATAAGTTTCTATGCACCAACAAGCCTATTTAGCCCTTCACTCCACCCATTCAAATCTGACAACTACTCAAATTCTACATACCTGCCAAAAATCAACTAAAATTAAGTCCCCCTGGTGTCAGTTTTAAAACGTGTCCTCCAACTCTTTGACATTTCTCCAACTGAGAGGTGGGTCTAGGTCCTCTATCCTTAAATCTGGGTTGACATTTAATGATTTACTTTCAACCAATGGGATACAGTGGAAGGGATGCTGTGTAGTTTCCAAAGCTCTGTCAGAAATGGCCATGTACCTTCCACCTACTCATCTTGGAATGCTTGCTCTGGGTGCAGCCAGGCACCAACTAAAAAGTCCAAAACCCCTGAGACTGCCATGCTGAAGAGAACATATCTAGACACTCTGGTCTATAGCCCAGCTGAGCTCTAGCATAATTGCTAGTCAAGGGAGGCATCTTGGATATTCAGCTCAGTCGGACCTTCAGATGACAGCTCCAATCAACATCCTGGGAAAGCATGGCTCCACCAAGCCCTGCCTGAATTCCTGACCCCCAAATCAACATAAATGGTTGTTTTAAGTCACTAAGTTTTGGGGTAATTTGTTACAGAACAATGATAAATTCTCTCTCTGACCTCCCAATTCTAGGATCGGCTCTCACTCCTTTACATTCCAAGCAATTATTCTCTATCACCATTCATTCAGAAAGCATTAATTGAGGCATCTACTAAGTGAGAGACACTGTGCTGGATGCTGGAGAAAAAACAGGTTTTGAGAAAGACACTATTTGCTCATAAGATATTTACAGTCTGGTGGAGTTGGTCAAGAAAACAGGCAACTCTAATGCATATATCTACAAAAAAAATATTTGGGCGCTTGGTTTGTGCCAGGCACTATGCCACAGAGATGAGTTGGGACATATGGATTTTTACAGGCTATGGGATATAGATTCAGAATTATCCTAGAGATAATTGAGTATGTCAGTCTGGGCTTCTGGAGAGAGAAGCGGGCTGGAGATTTAACTCTGGGAGTCAATAGCACATCCATTATAGTAAAGCCCAGACATGGATGAGACTCCCTAGGGACTTTGTGTTGGGAAAGGCAAAGAGCCAACCAAGGTGAGACCCTAAGGCAAAAAAGAGTGCCTTTCAAAGGAAAAGAAGGATCAGAGGAAAAGCAAGGAAACCAAAGTCAGTGGGTCCCCCAAATAAAGGGGAACAACTGTTTCGAAGAGCAGGGAGGTATCAACTATGACAAATGCTTTGGGGACCAAATAAGATCAGGTATGAAAAGCACAACATTCATGCCGACAGTCGGGACCTCTCCGACATCCCTTTTGCTGTGGTCTTGGGTTGTTAACTGAAAATACTTTTAGGTGTTAAGATATCTCTAAAGTCGTAAGTTCCTGATAGGGATGATTTATGTTGCAAATTTGAATTTCATATAGTTACAAAATTCAGATGTATAAAGTGAAAACTATTTTTTGTTAACTGAAACGGACTATCTGGTCTCCACTTCTGCTGATGGCAAACTTAATCTTGCCATCATTCACATAATGTAGTTCCTTCTATTTAAAAACATATTATTGTGAATGTGTATGTGTGCGTGCATGCGTGTGTATTCACACGCGCACACACTTAAATCCAGGAATCTAATCATTCCCCTTTGTCGTCCCTTCCCGGAAATGGTCTGGGATCCAGGGATGCCCATGTATAGTATAGTGCTGGTAAGGAATTTGTTTCCTGTAGTGGCCACCACTTGGCTGGACGGCTCAAGCGTAGCTCTTCCCTTCAGATCTTGAGCATGAACCTCCATCTTATTGCCTCCATCATTACCTGAGGCACCATCATGGCCTGTGCAACCTGAATCATCTCTGTTCTTCCTTAAGGCTGCTAGTCACTCTTCCTTGCCCTCCTCTTAGCTGCTGACCTTGTCCTCTGCTGTAGTGGACAGAAAGAAGCCTGGACATCTCCCTTAATCATTCCTATTCTACCACCCCGTGGCCTAGTGGACATGGAGCTTCTTTAGAGCTCATGATATAAATTCTCTAGATTTATACTAAAAAAAAAAAAAACACTGTTATATATTTCTTATTATGTCACGATACCAATGCAGGACATAGAATATCATACATGAAGCCAAGTTTGCAGCATCTCTTCCAAAACCTATTCTCACTTAATAACATTAAGAGCTCCTGAAAATCAAAAACATTTTAGCTTTCAAGCTACTTTCCTTTCTGGAGTTTAATACCTTCCTTAAAAATGAAAATTACTTTATTCTAAACTGTATTTATAATTTCTTAACCAATGTCACTGATATGATAGAGTAAAAACAGGACAACTAAGATTTTCCAGGAAAAATATATCACATAATATTTCAAAAATATTGTCTAATTAAATTGGTTATGCACATAATAAGTGGTCAAATCATATAATTTAAAACATTTGCTAATCATTTTTTTTTGTTATGAGAAAGGCAACTTAGTTGGCCTAACATTTGCTATCATTTTGTGAATTTGGGTTTCCAAGGTCAATCCTTAAAAGACTCTATTCCATTACTAGGACTAAACTATAAACATTTAAACTATAAATAGTGTCAGCTGTCAGAATGTTATTGGTAGTTATGACTTTGCTGTCCCCCAAAATGATGTCCCATAGGTATTATTAAATGAGAAATAAAGATTAGTATGCTTTCCCCTGTAATTATGCTTCTTCACATGAAAGTAAAACTCTTTATTAAGATAAACAAGCACAAATATTTATTGATATTACTAATCACTCTATTTAAACAGGGCATATAATTAGGATGTAATTAAAGAAATGTAAGATTCTTGATAAAATTACATCCTTCCTTCTTTCTCATAATTTTTGTTGTTAATTACTGCTTAAACTAATCCTAAGTTTAAATAGGATTAACTAACCTTTTCCCTTCCCAAGAATCAAACCTCAAATTCCTGGACCACTTTCCCCAGGGGACACACCTTTTCCCTATTTCTGATTTTTATTCCTTTAACTGCTTACTTTCCCAGGCTACTGTAAAGCAATTTCCCTAAGTCTCTCTCTTCTTTTTAGAGCATATCTTTGTTCTTTTTCTATTCTGTTATTTTCTTTTTTCAGATATCTTAGTGGAAATGTGTGTGGGGGGGGTGAGGGTAGTACCTCTAGAATGAATGCCCTGGGACAATCTCTTCTTCTATAATCAACCATAATAAAGTTCTCCATCTTACTGTCTGTCTCTTTCTCTTTTGACAAAAACTAACTTTCTCCCATCTACAATCAATCCTGAATCATGATTTCACACGTAAAAACTGCTTTCAAAATGGGCTAGGTTTACAAGGCAAAACATCAAAAGTTACTTTTTCTATTTAGAGTTTATGGTTTTAAAAAGGTGTAAAATAATTTCATCTTAGTACCACTAGCAGAAAAGCAAGGCAAGAGTTTCAGGGGTGAATACATGTCCTTGACAGTGTTTTTGCTTTTTAAAAGGAAAAGGCTGATTAGAAGGTCAGAACTCATCAAATCTTAGGTGGTGGCCTGAAAATATAGCAAAGTTGGGAAAATAAAATTGTTGAAAGTAAATAAATGGTGGGAGAAATAAATGAGAAAACAAAAAGCTACTAAAGAAAACAAGAGAGGAAAAGAAGCGAACCTAGTTGCTTCAAAGAGAGATCAAAATGCTTAAAGTTACCGTGGGAAGAAAAGAGGGAAGTATATGGATGATTTAAAAAAACAGAACTAAGAAAATATTAGTCCTATCGTTGGAAAAAAATTATTGTAATATTTATGGTGAGTGAAAAGGGCTTAAAAGCAAGTGCCTAATATCTTGTTGGTCCCTGTGAGTAATTAATACTATCTGTTAACTAACAAAAGTAGAAAAGGATGTTCTTGGAGAAGGCTGGAGTATGTGGATGAGGAAGGAACTAACAGTTCTCTATACCGAGATAATACAGCTGGATTACAAGAAAGGGGAGTACCTGTTACTGATATGTGATTTATGACGCACTTAAATTTTTTAGAGATGTGTTTACAGTTTTAGTCTCCCTTGCGTGGCTTAAAGTGGGTGGGTATGTGGCATACCATACTCTAAAAAGCCTCTCACTGCCATTCTAAGGGATTACACTGAACAATTTTCTTTCTCATATGAACCTTCCCTTCACTCCTTTTCTTTCTAGTTTCAGTGCTAAAAGCATAAAATGAAGTTACAGACTATTTTATACAATTTATAAAGTAAATAAGCCTTCTAGTTATTTTCAATGTTTTCTCTCTTTACCACTAATGGAGATCCAGAGATAATATTTGTTTATCTAGGAAGTCCCACACTTACTTCCTCTATTTTAGACAGTCTTTGGCCAGGGAAACCAAATGATGACTCCTTTGCCCTCAGATAATCAGACATAACCTAAAATTCATTAAAATATAAATTAAGAACAATGTGTTTACTTGAGAACCACATTTTAACAATGCCATTTTCTACTTCTTGTGATTCTTCTAATACTTTTCCTAATATTTTTGTTGATAATCACTGCTTGAAAGTATCAGATATGTCTAAACAGAAAAACCCTGTGATATTGTTAGCTGCCTCAAATGATCACTTTCCTCTCTTGCCTTATGAAACAAAAATGTTCTGGGCTATTTGCTTTAAAATAATCCACTGGGGAGTGGGTGGGATTTGGAAGTTTCAGGCAAAGCGAGATGAGCCTTGTGTTGATAATTGTTGAAGGTGGCATGAGAAAATTCATTATTCTATTCCATTTCCTTAATTGAATGAAATGTATATACAAGGATGTTCACAGTAACAATATTTATAACATCAAAAAAGTAAAAATAACTGGATTAGTTAATGGAGAATAGCTAAAAAATTATAAATGATGGCATATTCAAAAAGTAAATTTTCATATAGCCACTAAAGAAAAATGATACTTTCAATGAATATTAATAACATGGAATAGTGCTCATAATTTGCTAAGTAAATAATCTGGTGGCAATAAATATTTACAGTATATATATCAATTTTTGAATATAAATGTTTGGTATAAAATGCCCCAGGCTCATCCAATTTAATTTTATCCTAAGATAACAATCAGAAATATATTAAAAGATTTTTGTTTATAGATGTTGATTATATACTTATTATAATTTTTAAAATAGAAGGCAGTTCATAAATTGGTTGATTTAATGTTTTTAGTAGAAAACCATATAGTTATTAAAAGTCACATTTTTTGAAGAATATTCAATGAATTGAATGTGTATAAAATAATGTCACTGTAAAATAGCACAATACCAAAATCTATACAGCAAACCCACATTTACTGAAAAAGGAATCAAATTTATTTGTAGCTTGGTAATAAGGGCTTTGAAATTTTTAAGTATAGGGCCAACAATTGAAGCAGTGGGTTGTTAGCTAGGTTACAGTTATCCTTAGATTAGGATTAAGTCACAGATTAAAATTTTACAGTACTCTACTACCGATTTCTACATTCTTTCCTAAATCACACTAGGCCAATCCAATTAAATTTTTTGATCCAGACTTTAAAGCAAAATCTCTTTGGCATTAGAGTAGACAAAGAATTCCCACTATGACCTCCTTGGTTCCTGTCCCTAGGCCTCAGTCTTACGCTGAAGCTGTTTCTTGACTTGTGATAGCTTGATGACCTACTATAAATATATAAGTCTTTCCTGAGCCCCACAACTACTCCTTCCAGGCAAAACACCTTCCCAAGCTTTGTCTCTAGGATTTTCAGGAGAGACCCACAGACCTAGCTCTGGGGCTTAACACCTGTGACCTGCCCTCCATTCAGAAATGGGAGCTCCTCTCAATTGGACATTTTCTTTTCCTGATTGTGTGTAAAGATAGGGAATGGACCCTAGATGGGTCAGTAAATCAAGGGTCACTTATATCTTAAGCCCATCCTGTCTTCACATTTGTCCAGTGTGGGACTTTTGACACTCCCTTTAGATGGCTTCCCATGCTCATTCACTTGGAACAGGAGAACCTAAACAAAATTATACCCTGAATGCTCTCTTATTCAAGTTGCTCAATATATATGCTCATTAAATAACCTTTCATTCTTGTTGGCAGCAAGGTAGGGTGACAGGAAACATATGATCAGAATAATGTGATACATCTGGAGAACAAACATTCCTAAAATTGACTCACCTTACACACACATCACATAATCTCCAACACAAAAATAGCTTTTAAAAACCAACACACACACACAAAAATTAATCTCCAACAGAAAATTGGATAAAGGGCATAAGAAGATAATTACACTAATGGAGAACCCAAAAGGCCAACACATGTGAAAAAGAATATTTAATCTCTCTGGTAATTGAAGAAAGATAAATTAAAACAGACTAAAATATAGTTTACCTATCAATTTGGTGTTTAAAAAAAAAAATGACAATATTCAACTGCAGCAAGAGAGTAGCATCATGGGTTATATCATGTCCTGAGGTTGAGTATAGCAAAGTACAGCCTTTCTGGAAAGCAATTCAGCAGTATATAGCAAGAAACTTCAAAGGTTTTGTTGTTGTTGTTGTTTTACCTACTAACTTAATTTCTAGAAATCTGACATTAAAAAATCAGCAATGTTGACAAAGATTTAAAGGCAAGCTTGCTGATTATAGTATCATTTATAAAGACAAGGAATTAGATATAATCTAGATGTTCAATAATAAAAAAACTAGTTATATTATGGCATATTTATATTATGAAACATTATAGAGCCATAAAATCAATCATATTTGCTGGCTAAGCTCTACTCGTCTTTTAGCTATCTGCTCCATTCTTCTAGAAAGTCTTCACAATTTGGTGCTACTCTCATATATTCTATTTCCATGTTGTGACACTTACTTCATTCTGTTGTAGTTGTTCTTTAATTGCATGTCTTCCCCTGAGACTACAAACTCCGAGAGATGAGGGCCCTGTCACTTTCTTCTTAAATATATCCCCAGTGCCTGGATAAATACCTAACACATTGTAAACGCTTATGTGTATTTGCCACTAGGATTTTCTAGGTTGGACACTAAACTCAATTATCACTGATAATGACTACTCATTTCACTTACTCAGACTGGGTGTGTTTGGAAACTCGCCCTATAAATTGTGAGCTAACAGTCCTCCATCACGCCTTCAGGATAGCTCACTGTGCATTCCAATATGCAAAGGTAGTTGTCCTAGTTGCTCTGGATACCATTTTAAAAAGCACCAACACAACAATTTATGGGGAGAATAAAATTTTTGAAGCTGGAATCACTAAATATTCATGCTATTATTTAAAAATGAAACAAAGACAACTTTCCCCTAAAATGTGTATGTATAGATTATTTGACATTTATGATGCCATTTAGTGTGATTTATTTATTCCAGTATTTATACACAACACCCAATACTCGTTTAGGTGTTACAAATGACAAGGGAGACTTTTGAAGGTCAAAAAGTACTTCAAGGAAAAAGAAAAGAATGGAACAGAATGAGAGAGTTGTGTCTCAGGATGAATAAAGACATTTAGATAATGAGAACACTGTCATGACCCCTTAACAGTTCGAGTCTTCCCTGAAGGAGGTCACTAACTCAAACCTCTTTATTATATTAATTCTTAAGGGTAACATTCTGCCTTCCTCCATCACCACCCAGGGAGTTGCACCGTAGTCCTCCTCTAGACTTCACCAGCCCTCCATTTCCCAGCTTTCCAAACTCTGCAGGTCTGCAGGTAATCTAAGAGATTGATTAATAGAATAGAACTGGGACCTGCATAGTCTGTCAACATGAGCCTAGCATGTCCTAGAAAGTACAAAAAGAATGCTCAGTCACTCCCAAGAGCCCAGCAGTCTTGGTTGGGACAGCTGGCACTGTGCAGGTGCTTGGTCTGCAGAATGAAGCAACCCTCTGTGATCATATTTGGCTTTATTCCATAGGCCCCAAGCACATATGCTTGCTTCTGAATTGGCTGCTGCATTTTTGAATTATAATGATTTTTACAATCAAAATATATAATATCATGAAGTAGGAATAGAGACTATGTGAGTGCTTGGGTACGGGATAGTTCAGACTCTTCACTCAGAGTAGTGATCATAATCTTATTGGGTTTTCTATGTCACTCTCTTCAAGATTTGTTAAGTATACTGTTAATACCTTTTGGAACACAGTATCAAACTCTTAAAATGAAAAAAAAATTATCAATTTGGCTTAGTAAACGCTCTTCTAGAAAATTGTTCTAAGAAAATAATCTCTGTACAAATATTTACGTACAAAATATGAGAAACAATCTATGAAGTTTGATTAAATAAATGATGGAATATATGTGTGTATATACATAATACACGCATATACAATAAAGAAATATTCATCAGTCAATAATTAGTCATATTAATTATTAACTAAGAAATAGGTCTAGATTTTGTTAAATGAAAAATTTAAGCTAAAAACAATATACATAGTATGAGCCCACTAAATTTAAATATATACATAGAAAAGAAAATAGAAGGTTCTATACCAAAATATTAGCAATAGTATCTCTGCATGTATTGTGAGTACATATCATTCTCTACATCTTTCTATATTGACTAAACAAAGCATAAAATCAAGCAAGTAAAAAAGAGTCCACCCCTGCCTTCTGGAACACGGGAAAATTTTTATTAGAATGCTAATTCAAACAGCCTAATATCCCATTTTTTTCTGTGTAACATCCTGTGTGCCTGCACTGGGAGGCATTATGCCCTGTACTTAAGTTTGAACTAAGCAGTAGGTGCACAAATATGACATACTTACTGTCCAACTTACTGACTCTGGCAAGTCATAAAATCATTCTGGCTACAAGTTGAATAAAATCGGTCCAAATAACATTAGCATCTTATCTCCATGCTGTCAGAACATGCCCATAATCTCCCAACCACGATCTGGCAACTTTATGGATGAATAGTTCTATTCATCAGAAGAATCTTATTCAAGGATTAAAAATATATGGTGTGACTACCACCACTACTTACTCTCACAATCATGGCAGACATCATTAATCACACTTTGTCCTGTGAACCCAGATGTGGCCTCAAAATCTTTTCTAACACAGCTGTGCTCCAGGCAGCCCCTATCAATCATTTATTTCAACTCCAGTTTAAACCTATTAGCCATATCGTCTCTGATTACTCTGGCTGGAACATTATTATTCCTTTGACTGCTTCCCAGGACTGCGGAGTTGAGAAGCATGACCTCTTTCTTTAATGATCTCTCTTCTCCTAAAATGTTTAGAACTTACAAGAGTGTTGTTGACATGAGGTTAATTCTCCAGGCAGCACGTTTTTAAAAGCCCCCTACTTCCAGCCCGAAATCATATAAAAGAACCATTTCTCTTCAAGGTCTTCAAGAACTACGGGATGGAAATTGAACCTTATCCTCCCTATGATGACTGCATTAATACTCCATATAAAATAATAGAATATTAAGAACAGCCACAACTATTAAAGGAAAGTAGGCCCCCAAAAGGAATGTGTCAGACTAAACTGTATTTTATGCTGTACTTACATCCCTGTGAGTATTATGTAATTACTAATTGTACTTCCTCCTCCTTTCACCTTTTTCATTCAGCCCCTCACACGCCATTTTCAACAAATGGTACTGGAACAACCTGGACATCCACATGTAAAAAATTAACTTACTCACAGACCTTACACCCACCAGAAAAAATTACTCAAAATGGATCATAGACCTAAATGTGAAACGAAAAACTATAAACTCCTGAACATAGGCAAAAATCTAGATGACCTTGGGTACAGTGATAATTTTTTAGCTGCAACATCAAAGACACAACCCATGAAAGAAACAATTGATTAGCTGGACTTGTTAGAATTAAAAACTTCTGTTCTATGAAAGGTAATGTCAAGAGAATGAGAAGACAAGCCACGGACTGGGAAAAAGCATTTGCAAAAGACACACCTGATACAGGACTATTTTTCAAAATATACAAAGACTTCTTAAAACTCCACAATAAGGAAAAAAAAAAGATTAAAAAACAGGCCAAAGACTTGAACAGATACCGCACCAAAGAAGGTATACAAATGGCAAATAGGCATATGCAAAGATGTTCCATATCATATACCATCATGGAAATGCAAATTAAAACAATGAGATATTACTGCATACCTACTATATGGTCAAAATTCAGTGCACTGACAATATCAAATGCTGGTGAGGTTGTGGAACAATAGGAACTCTATTTTATTGCTAGTGGAAATGGAAAATGGTAAAGCCACTTTAGAAGACAGATTCGTGGTTTTTTACAAAACTAAAGATATTCTTACCACATGATGCAGCAATCGCACTCCTTGGTATTTACCCAACAGAGTTGAAAACTTATGTCCACACATAAACCTGTACATGGATTTTTATTGCAACTTTATTTATAATTTCTGAAACTTGGAAGCAACCAAAATGTCCCTGAATAGGTGCACAGATAAATATGATATAAAACAGACAATGAAATGTTATTCAGTGCTAAAAAGAAAGGAGCTATCAAGCCATGAAAAGATAAGGAGGAAACTTAAATGCACATTACTAAGTGA
Source organism: Eonycteris spelaea (assembly GCA_003508835.1). Taxonomy (NCBI): domain Eukaryota; kingdom Metazoa; phylum Chordata; class Mammalia; order Chiroptera; family Pteropodidae; genus Eonycteris; species Eonycteris spelaea. The sequence goes on along the minus strand of PUFA01000011.1, from coordinate 13,117,434 downwards.
AAGAAGTTAATCTGAAAAGGTTACATATTACATGACTCCAACTACATGACATTCTGGAAAAGGCAAAACTATAATGACAGTGAACAGATCAGAACAGAGCACAGAGAATTTTTAGGGCAGTGAAAATACTCTATATGATACTACAATTATTGATACAGGTCATTACACATTTGTCTAAACCCATAGAATGTACAGCACCAAGAGTGAACCCTAATGTAAACTATGGACTTTGGGTGATAATGATGTGTCAATTTAGGTTCATCAATTGTAACAGATGTACCACTCTAATGAGAGATGCTGATAACAGCGCAGGTTATGCATGAGTGAGTGCAGATGTTATACGGGAAATATCTGTACCATCCTTATTAATTTTGTTATAAACATAAAACTGCTCTAAATAAATCATCTTAAAAAAGGATGAAGGGATGGGGGAAAAGGGAGAGAGAGAAAGAAAAGAAAAGAGAAAAGAGAAGAAGAAAGAAGAAAAGAGAAAGTTGAGGACAACTTATTCAGCAGCTCAGTTAAGGGGCAGTGAAAGTTGTTACTCTCTGATACTTGTGTATAATGTATGTAAAATAAACTAATTTTGAAGTCCAATTTCCTATATTTGGAATTTTGGTTTCACACTCTCAGCACATCTGGCAAGTGCTCTGTTGTCCCTTTTTCCGTGGAAAGGGAAAAAGGCAAACAAACATATCTACTTCCTTACAGCTTCCTGACTGTCACCTGAAGAATAGCTAGCTAGTTTCCTAGGAGGCTATATGAGGTCTTCTTTCACTTATGGAATCAGAGGATAAGAAAGGGCATTGATTGTCCTACACAGTAGTAGAGTATTGGTTTCCTCCAATAACCACGTAGAACAGTTCTTTATATGCGTTGTCTCCCATACCTGGTGTATACAGAGTATATAACTCACTCATTCATTTACAATATTTTCCTGACCCCAAAATACATAACAGAAGGATGGTCCAAAAGAATCATGAAGTAATCCTCTCAGAAAAATAATAGCAGATTTACGCTCAAAGTGTTTTCACATAATTCTGATTCAACCTTCACAAACGGCCCTGTGAGGTGGAAGAATGGATATAATTATTATTTATTATTTTTGCAGAAGAAAATTTTAGATAACTTTAGGTACTGGTAATTGCCATGAAGAAGATAAATGAGTGGCATCACACAAGTTGACTTGGGCTGTGGTGGGTAGGGGTGGCTGCTTCAGCTCAGGTGGAGTTAGAGAAGACATCTGAATTGAGTCTTGAATGTTGAGAAGGACGCAAGCATATGAGAATCTGAGGGAATGGCAACCCTAGCAGGGAAATAAACACCTTAAGACAGGAATGTACTTGGTATGCTAGAGGAGTAGAATAAAAAACAATGTAGCTGGGGCAAGAGAGCAAAGAGAGTCCAGCAAGAAATGAGGTACGAGAGGTTGGTAAGGGTCAACTACGTTGTGGACTAGGGTAAGCAGTTTGGGTTTTATTCTAAATATAATGGAAAGTTTTTGTCTTTTGTTTTTTTTAAAAAAAAATCTTTATTAAGGTATATTTTACACATCAAAAAATTAATTTATTTCAAGTGTGCAATTCAATGACTTTTTAACTCAACAGAGAGTTGCAACTATCACCATACATCATATCAGCTTTAGAAAACTTTCTTCCTCCCAATAAGATCCCTCATGCCCACTTACAGGTATTCCCCACCTTCAGCCCCATGCAAATGCTAATCTATTTTTGCCTATTAAAATTTATCTTTTCTGCACACTTAATATACACAGAATCATCCAACATATGGTCTCTGTGTCTGGCTTCTTTCATTTGGCATAATGTTTTTGATGTTCCATAGCATATGTCAGTAGTGTGTTCCTTTTGATTGCTGAGTAGTGTTCCATCGTATGGCTGTACCACCATTTGTTTAGCAGTTTACCTTTTGATGAACATGTGGGTTGTTTCAGCTTTCAGCTACTATGAATGATGGTACTATAAACAGTTGCATGCAAATCTTTGTGTGGACATATATTTTCATTCCTCATGGGCAGATACTTAAAAGTGGAATTGCTGGGTGGCATGGTAGTTTAATGTTTAATATTTTGAGAAACTGCCAAATTGTCTTCCAAAGTGGCTGCACCATTTTACATTCCCACCAGAAATGTATGAGGGTTCCCATTCCTCACCATACTCATCAACAGTTGCTGTTATGTGTCTTATTTATAATACTCATTTTAGTGAGTGTAAAATGGTGTGTCATTGTGGACTTCATTTGAACTTCCTTAATGATTAATGTTTAGCATCTTTTCATATCCTATTCCCAAAGGAAACGTTTTAAGCAAGGAAGAGATATAATTTACACTTTAATGCTGAATCTGGTCACTAGATGACTACAGGCAGTTGAATAGTTAGGAGGTGTTGCAGTAGTCCAGAAGGAGATGATGGTATCTTGGACTTGGGTTATAACAGTGGAGGTGGAGAGAAGTTTGAACACAAACACATTATGAAGGTAGAGTAAACATTGTTGGCTGATGGACTGGATGTGGGGTGTGGGCGTGGGTGTCTGGGAAAGAGAGGTACAACTGTGTAGGTAGTGGTGCCATTTACTGCCGTGAGGAAGGCTTATGGGGGAACAAATATGGTGATTATTCTGGAGATTGTTGATCAATACGTATTTTGGTCACATTACATTTTCAGTGTTAAACATTCAAGATAAAGTGTTGAATATATAGTTGGATATGAGAATCTGAAGCTTAGAGGAGAGGTCTGGCTGAGACAAAAATTTGAGAGTCATTGGCATGTGCTTAGCATTTAAAGCCTTAACATCTAAGGAGAGAATGTGGAGAAAAAGAGAATAGGGTAAAGAATGAGACTCCCAGAGGGTTACTTATAGAGATCAGAGGGTAAGGCTGACGATTTGAAAGTTAAGATTAGGTGAAGCTAGGCTAAGAGGCATCTAGAAATATGTTCAGTAGACTAGTGAGCCTACATACTGTATTGTCCAATACTATAGTCACTAGTGACATGCGGCTAATTGAGCACTTGAAACATGGCTTGTCAAATTGTCAAACGTGGCATGTCAGGATAAAATATAATGAGAATATGAATTCTCATTAGTAATTTCTATATTGATTACATGTTGAAATGATAATATTTGTTTGTATTGGGTAAAATAAAACTATTAGTAAAATTAATCTCACCTGTTTCTTTGTACTTTTTTAATGTGGCTACTAGAAAATTTTAAATTACATATTTTAAATTTTAAATGTAGTTCACATTCCATTTCTATTCCTATTGGGCAGATCTTTACTGCTATGCCCATGGTCTAATCCTGCTTTTCCAGAAATGTCACTGTGACATATTATGGTACACTTGAATTTATATGCGAATTCCATAGGTATTTGCTACAAACCTTTCTTAAAGCATCAATCACATCCACAACTTAAAGCACCAATGTCTTGGGTATTTTTGATATGTGTTTACGTTGCGCAGATAGACCTATATTTTAGAAAAGACAATGTCACGTGGATCATTTGATCCTTGCTGAACTGGGAAAATGTTAAAATGGAGGTATCATATCCTTGATATTTATAAGACTTTAAGATGTCCTTGCTGACTTTGAAAAAAGTTCACAATCAAATAAATCCCTTCTTCCATCTGGTGAAATACAACTTGATTAAATGAAGAGAAACTTAATTATTTAATAAGGTCACAATATGAGTTAGAGATGACTAGATTTTTTTCTTTTTCATTATCCGTGAGATTCTTAACATACCACAAAAATCAGATATATCAAACTCTCTTTTCATTTCCAATAAGGCAAAAGTTCCTCTTTAGAAACAGAAAAGTTCCCTTTGATTAGATATCATAGAGAAAAACTATGTGGGTGCAATTCAGTGAAACTTCTCCTATTTTTTCCCTGCTCCCAATGAATAAGGTCATTTTACCAAGGTAAGTCTCTCAAAGGGGTCAAGCTACAGTTTTTTATGTTTTTAAGATGCATAACTGGACAGATTTCATATAGACCTCTGTGAGAACTTTTGTGATCTCTGTGTAGAACTTTCCCAAATGCTTATGATTAAAATATCTAACCAAGAGGTCACAGTAATAGTTCATTCATCTAGCTGGTCGAAGTGTTGGCTGGCTGTGCCACACAGGTGAATTATCTTAGTGGCTAAGCTTTGCATAGGTTACTTCTTGTAGCACTGGGGTTTTGTTTTTGTTTTTGTTTTTTTGTTTTTTCTTTCCAGAATATGTTACAACATACCTTGCCTGGTTGCATTGGCAGAGCCTGCTAATCATACTTTCATCCTCACTGGATGTCTCAGAAAAGCTCTGTGCTGTAGAAAGACTACCAAAATTGTCTGGAGACCAGGGTGTCTGGGTCTGCTATGCCATTAACTCCTTATATAATTTAGGGAGCGCTAACTAACCTCTCTGGGTTTCAGACTCCTGCCCTTCAGAATGAAAGCATCACCCAAGATCAGTAGTTCTTAAACAAATTTCAGCATGCATCAAAGGGCTTGTTAAAACACAAACTGCCCAGCCCTACCACCAGAATTTTGGATCTAGAAGGTCTGAGCTGTGCCCCAAGAATTTGCACTTCTGAGGTGATGCTGATGCTGCTGGTTTAGGGACCACTCTGAGAACAACTGACCATCTCTGCCACGCCCCTTGTTGCTCGCCCTTCTCTGAATTTCTATGTGTCAAGTTTGTTTATGGGTTGACTTACTTAATGCAGAAACTCCCTAAGGATCTCAGACAGCCTGATAACTCTAAAATAAGCTTTCATAAAACAAACTACTCATTAGAAATTCAGGCATCTCTCATTTTGATAAATGGAAACTAGATTATATTATTAGCATTCTAAGATTGTATATGAAAATTCACTTTGCAGTTTGGGCAAAAGATAAGTCAGTATTAATTTCTCTTCTCAGTGTAGCAATTACTACTTATCCATCTAACCATTACATTTCAGCCGAAGTATAAATTTGGGAAAATGTGTAGCACAGACTGCTTAATCACTCTCTGCACAAAATTCTCTGATGTACGGGGTTTTCTCCTTGGGTCACTTCAGCATTTTACAATCATGTTTAATTTTTTTATGTCTGTTGCAGTAAAGTTGAGAATCAAAAAGATTAAATAAAATAGTGTGCCATAAAACCATCCTGATTAATTCAAATATTTTCCATGGGAATTAGTCAGGTAATATGTTTTAGAGTTTTAGCAGTGAACGAAAGATTATGTCTTTGCTATGTTTGATGCATAATTTAGTTTGGGGACAATATAGATACTTTGAAATGTCTTAAATCATCACTGAAAACTTTAAGAAAGTAATGCTAATTGTGAATCTGCTAGGCACTTGCTAGCTATAGCTAAAAAAGTCACTTGTTCTCATTTTATTAATTTTTCTCTATCGCAAAACAGGAATAGCAGTTTTCCTTGTACACAAATGTTTATTGAGGCCATATTTAATTTTAAGCAACATATTTCCCCAAGTTTTGCATTGAAAAGTGCTGGATTCCCTATCAGAGCAGGTCATCCCTGTTCACCAACAATGCAACTTCTGAAGGTGCAGGCACCCATGGAGGTAAAGGGAGGGATGCATCACCAGCTCAGCCAGCCAGAGATGAGTGCCAGAGCCAGCTCACTTCATGTTCAATTCCCAAGCAATAATTATTACCAGCATCAGAAATAGTCAAGAAATGACTCTTTGCAAATATTTAAAACATGGTATTCAGTGTCGGCCACGGCCCAGTATTAATAGGAATAAAAACTGGTACATCATTTCTGAAAAGAAGTTTGGCAGAAATCGTCATGATCTGTAGAAATTCATTTCTTTTAACTCAGTAATCTCCTCTCTAGGAATCCATTCCTAGGAACTGTTAAAAATACTACAAGATTTGTATGCACAGAGTATTGCAGTGCTGTTCATAATATAGAAAAACAGTAAACATCCTAAGTTATCAATAATAGAGGAATGGTTAAATAAATAACAATCCATCAGAATCTATTCCAAATCAGTTTGGAAGAATATTCAGTGATATAGGAAAATGCTCTTACTATTGGGCTTGGGGGCGGGGGGAGGTGGAGTAGGAAGCCAGATGAAAACCTGTAAAATCACATGATCCTAGGTTGGAATGTGCTGTGTCAACTTGCTTAAGCTGAGAACTGTCGGTCCCAGAACTATAAATTCTGTTCCCCATATGTTAGAGCTGGCCAAAAGAAAAACTTGTGTGAGATTAAGGAGGCAAAAGTGACAAAGTCACCATTGCATTCTGAAGGTGTTTGTGGCCAGATGTATTAAAAAAATAAAGAGGTGATAAGTGGGTTGCCACTCTTCTCTGTTCTACATCCAGCATTTCTTGCTTATGGCCTGGCTGACCAGCCAACAGTGGTCTCAGCCCAGCATTAGATGCTACCCGCAGATCCATAGAAGACAAAGCTACATAGAGGCAACAGCTTTGAAGAGACTTCTTCAAATATGCATCCTTGGTGATCACCCTTTGTGGCTGAAAGTGTTCATTTGTTTTTTTCTTGCTCCTGTAATGAATTACCACAAACCGAATGGCTTAAAACAACACAGGTTTATTTTCTTGCAGTTCTGAAGACCAGATGTCCAAAATCAGTTTCACTAAGGTAAAGCCAATATGTCGGCAGGACTGGCTGCTTCTGTGGCTCCAAGAGAAAATCTGTTTCCTTTTCTTTTCTAGCTTCTGGAGGCCACCTGCATTCCTTAGCTGATGACCTCTTCTTCACGTCGCTCCAATCATCATCACACTTTCCACAACTGTGGTCAAATCTTCTTCTGCCTCCCTCTTATAAGGAGAGAAAGAGCCTGTTGGTTAACATGCAGATTCCTAGGTTCTGATCTGGATCTCCTGAGTCAGAAACACAGGACAAGTGGCCCAGGTATTTAACAATCACCTTCGGTGATTCTGAAGCACAGTAAGGCTTAAGAATTGTTGGGATAGTGTAGAGTCCTTACTTGTAGATAAAATACAGAATTATGGTGGGGAGAGCAAGGGAAGGAGGCGACAGACACAAGTGAACGTTGGGAGGCAAGAGTCATGAACTTCTGGCGAAGATGGGTGAGCAGACTGGTTGTGGCATAATGAAGGTCAACAGACACCAAATGCTGAGTAGGTCTGCAGGGACTGGACTTATGTTAACAAAGAGCTGGCCTGGAGAAAAACCAAAGATAACCCCCACCATTTTCTGTTTTTTTCTCTTCCTGAAGTCTCAAGGATGTTCATAATCCAAGCAAGATCTGTGCTTGTAAGTAAGACCTAGAGAAATTCAATTTCTTCTCAGCTTTTCTATTGATTAAACTTCAAAAGTGAATGGAACTACCACAGACTCAGGGGACCCTAACTTCAGACCTGGCGTTAGGACAGGCAGGGCTCCTCGACTACATATTGCCAGAAACGAAATGCTGTATGCCTGAAGCTGGCAGAGAGGCTGCGACTATTTCAAAAGATACCAACACTCAAAACCCCCGCCAGTTGACAGAAAGGACAGATATACCTCCTTGCGGTAAGATCGAAGTTAAAGCCTAGGTTTTTATGCAGCAGAGATTTGAAGGGAAAAGCTGTCTTTTCTCTACAGCGAATTTATCTATAGTATGTATAATCAGGCACATTTATCTAAAACTCATTTCTACCTATAAAACATTCCAGATCCAAGGAAATATTTTTAAATTTTGTTTCTGTTTGTTTTTATCAACACCTGATTCTAAAAATACTAGCACAGGTAGTCTCTAGATATTGAACATATAATGAATGTATTTCCTCTTGTCTGTCCATGACCTGCTAGCATTGAGTTTCTGTAATCTCTTAGATAGTGGGGTGTTTTAAGAAATATGAGGAGAAAATCCTAAAATGATGCCTTAAATTTCTTATTTATTGGTAAAAAAAATATGTATATATAGAATATCAATGACTACAAGCCCTGGTTTTGTGGTATTCTGATATACCAAGTGATTTTCACAAGCATCACAAAAATATCAACATAATATATCATATATGCCACTTTAGGTGTTAATAAAGTTGACAAACATACTGCAAGAATTACCAATTTATATTTTAATATACAAATAGAAATTATCTTGAAGGAATTTGAGTATATTGACAACTTTTAAAATATACTCTGTATAAATGCTTTTTCCCTTTGATACGTCAATCCCATTTTGACAGACACACATGCTCACATACAAAATAATGAATGCAAAAGATTACTTATTGAAGCAGTTTTTATAATAGCAAGAGACTAGAAACAACCCAAGTTTCCACAACAGAGAACTGGCTTAATAAACTGTGGTAGATCCACACCACGGAATACCATGCAGCCATAAACAGAAAATAAGGAAGATATTCTCTATTTATATTGCTATGGAAAGTTATGCAAGATATACTATTAGGTTAAAAAAAATAAAGCAAAGCAAAACAAAAGATCAAGGTGAAGATCATTTTATAAAGTATGCTACTCCCTTTTGTGGAAGAAAGCAGGTACTATGTATTTATACACATGGACATCTGCATGAAGACCCTGGAAGGATACACAAGAAACAAGTAGATGGCAGGGAGTGAGACTTCCCAATGTACATCTTGTTCAGGTTTTTAGAGTTTTGAACCATGTGCATGTATTAATTATTTAAAACAAATAAAATTTTAAAGACAGGATGATATATTTAAAATGTGGTATTGATGAAAAAGGAAGGCTACATATCTTTGTTTATTTGATTTATTATAATTCTTTTCTTTCAGCACTAATCGTTGGTCTAGTCAGATTCAGTCCCTGAAGGCTGATGGCCAAGACCGAATAAGATTTTCCCTATCACTCATCCCCTTATTGGTCAGTCACCAAATACGGTCCAAGTAATTATCTGTCTAGTTCATCATTTCTTTCTATTCTCCTCTCCCCTTGCCTAAGTTTAGGCCACGAGCTTCCTTCCTTTCCCTGGTTTATTATATCAGGCTCCCCTTGATCTTCCTGTCTCCAGGCTTGTCCCTCAAAGTCATCGTCCGAGGTGCAGCCAGAGTGCTCTAGTTAAAGTACATGTCTGATCCTATCCCATTCCTATTAAAAGACTTCATCATCTTACCTTCTTCCATTGCCTTCAAGATAAACTCTAACTCCTTGTTCAGCACATACGGTTCTCCATGATCACACCCCTGCTTACCTTCCCAGCTTCATTTCATCCCAGTCCTACGCTTCCCTCCCCAATGCCATATGGAAAGCATGGACCCAACTGTCCCGGCCTGCCACCTCTTGTCTCCCAGCATTTACAAGTGCCATTTCCCTTGCAAAGAACACTCTCTCTCTGCTTCTTAGCTTTCTCTGGCTGTCATTGGTTCCTTAAGCCCGAGCTCTGACAGAATCTTTGTGGGAAATCTTCCCTGACAGTCTCCAAATGCATTTCACATTTTAAGAGGTAATGAAACTGAACAATAACAGAATACTACCTTGACAAACACAGCCCAAGATTCACCATTTTATATTTTAATAAACAACTACAAATTCTTGAAAAAAAGTTCCAAGATTGTTTTGGAGCAATCAGCTTTTTAAAAATTGTCCTATTTCACAAAATTTTCAATGCCTTGAAGCCTTTCTCCATTCAGCATCTTTCCTGTGTGATCCCATAGCAAACTCGTCACCATGTGCGTTCCTCTGTCATGGCACTAATCACACCATCTGACTCCCTCACCAGACTGTGAACTCACTGGGGACAGAGTCACTGCTCCTAATTGTTGCATCTCCAGTGCCTAGCACAGTGTTGACTGTAACCTACATGATGTTGAGCAAGAAGTGATAAAGGGCTACTCCTAACTTACTTCTACCTGGGAACGTGTGAAATGGTGTTGCACAACTGTCACAAACGCCCTATTTCTGAGCAATGGCAAAGTCCTTTCAGTTAAACCTCCTAGCAGGAAATGACTCTTTTGCTTCAATGTTTTTTTTTTTTTTTTTTTTTTTTTTTTTAAATGCCCTTCCCAGTGCCAGAGGGCTGAGAAAGGAAATCTCACAGAAAGAACCTTTGGAATGTTCTCACAAACCAAAGCTAGAGTAGTCCTTCCCAAGGTTAAGAGACAAAGTCTAGTAACTCTCTGAGACTAATAATAAGAGACCTGCAGCCAGGAGGGCATCTCCAAAACCATCACAGATAGGTTTGGACACCACAGAGACATGCAACCTCATTGGAAGAAAATAATCCAGTCTGACCAGAACTTTTCTTTGTTATAAGAGTTAAAGAAGGATTACCCATTTTTTTAGTAAGGAGAAATTAGAGGCTTATGTCAGATTCACTGTGAAGCATTACTTTTGTGTACTACAAGGAGATTTAGTAAATATACAGTTCTCATTCATAGATTCAGTTACTCTCAACAAAGCTTTGTGTTAAACAAGCTCTAGTTACCATTATTATAGACACCTAGAGCCAGAAGCTCCCACCAGATAATTACAATCAAAATTCTGGTTTTCAGGATGGGCAAAACCAAACAAGCATCCCCCCGCCGCTCTGGCATCCTGCGCATGCTCCCCACCGCAGAGCCCCCTTTAGCTTGGATTTTGCTAGGGTTCGTTTTTATTTCGGTGTGTGACATGCACACATAATTGATGCTCAAGATTTGTCGAATGAAAGAGTGGATGAATGAATGAAATTTACATGCCACTTGCCAACATTTTACTTTCCACATAACATTTTATACCTTGTACCACTTTTTCTCCACTATAAGCATAAATCTTATAAATGGATTTCATGTACTTCTGCTCTCTTATAGTAACAGCTTGATGTAGCTCTAATGCCAAAGACTGTATTTTCTTCACCATTAATCTTTCTCCAGCTTGTGAGCTGGAAAAGTCATAATGATGGGAGTTGTCATAATGAACACAAACAGTAATTGTAATAAGAAAAAGGAGTAAGAAAATTGAAAAAGAAAATAGCACCATAGCACCACAGATAAATGACCCAATTCTCTCCTGACTCCAAATCCACATGGTTTTATTTGTTCTTGTCAAGATCATTAGGTACCAAAAGACCATTTGACATTAGTGAGAATGATATTTTTAATAAGAGTAATATACTGAAGGAAAAAAAAACCCTCTTCTTTCTGTAGGTTCCTATCTAATTTGCAAAACTTGAAGAATTATAATGCATTTAAAATACTCAATGTAAAGTTTATGTGAATGAGACATGAGAGTAACCTGCCTTACCCAAGCTTCTTAAACCGAGTTAAGCAATTACTTCAAATTAAAAACTCAAGGGCTTGAATAAGAACAGGTTTAGTGCTAACTTAGTTAAATTATTAATTTGGGGATTTAAAAAAAACTCTTTCCACAGCTCTTTTCTCCTCTTAAAAAAAAAAAAAGTTTTCAACGTCATTCAGTCAATTTGATGTTACATCTTCCTGCCATTCTGAAGCATTTAACATACGATGAGAATTACTAGAGAATGTAGAGAAATTTATAAGACTGCTAAATCATTCTGACATCCTCTGGGTCCTGATGGATTTAGTAATGAGTTCCACAATGAGATTCCAGACAAATTAAGTAATTAGGTGCTTAATCCATAGGAAAAAGTAAGGCCTTCTACTAAAGTGCCAAGAACTTAGCTTGGAATGATTGCCCTAACCACTCTGGTCATTTAGCAATGATGCTATAAGAAGCATTACTTATATTCAATTGATATTAATTTCATATAGTCTCCTCCCACACTGCCCACATTCATGCCCTGATGTTCAAACTTCCTCCAGATAATTTAATGACAAACAAACTTGATCCTGTCCCAATATTTTTGCTTTATTTTAAGAGAATGAAAGAGATTTTTTAAATGGAGAAATTATTTCTCCTCTGATCTCTCTTTTTTTTCCTAGCTTCCTTAAAGTGATGATTTTACATTCCACCCAACTCTTACACAAAAACATTTAGTCACAGGACTGGGTTAAGTTCAGATTCTCAAACCTAGCTGCACATTGGAATCACACAGAGAGTTCTTAAAACAGTCTCATGCCCAGACCCCACCCCAGGCCAATTACATCAGAAAATCTGGGGCTGAATCCAGGTATCTGTTTCTAATGTTCTCCAAAAGATTCCAATGTGTAGCCAGTGTTGATCATCTGTAGGAGAGTTGAGTCAAGTTGATGAGGTATGTTTCAGGGCTTCAAAACGATAATTAGTTTAGTTCCCTGGCCCAGGAATAGCATTGGGCCAGAAGATGAGAATCTGTTGCAACCAATGGCATAAAAGAACCTGAAGGGTGATTTATACTTAGGAAATTATCTATGGAAAAACTTTACTTGGTTTAATTAAAGAGACTTCAAATTCATGCACAATGCTAGTATAGAAGACCCTCAGTGACCCACTGTAATAAGAGGAATCAGAGAAAAAAGTAAAGCATTGCTGTACACAAGCTTCCCAGCACCAACTTTTTCATCACGTTAGTTTCTCTCTGCAGAGAGATCTGCATAAACCTCACTAACTTATGCAGAGAGATCTGCATAAACCTCACTAACAATATCAAGAACACAAGAAAATTAAGTCGATCTCTTCTTTAAGAGAAGAAAAGAAAAAGGAAGAAAAATTCTACCCACCTGGAGGAGAAGATGCTTCACTGCTACATCGCCCCACATTGACACCATAGTATTTCAGGATTCGAGGGCTGGTGATAAGGCAGATGAACAGGAGAAAGGCAGCACCCTCAGATATCTGGAAATGATTTAATAGAGGACGTCCTAGGTGGTTTTTTCTCCCTTACACTAAAGTGAGACCACTAAACTGATGAGCTCAGTGGCCAGTGGATCAAATGTATGATCATCACGGCAAGTAAAGCTACATTATATGGTCAGGTTGTATCCTTTCCCAGCAATGCCTACAGAGTATCAACAACATTAAAGCGAAGTTGACTCTTTTGAATTCCAACTTCAAGAATATTTGCTATGTTAGAACTTTCCTAAGCCCAGTTCATAGGAATAAACAAGATTTTCTTTACTTTAAGATACAAGCTCTTTGAGGGTATGGCCTTTGCTTTCACATTCTCTGCAAGCATTAAAGAATAAAACCCTTTTTGGAGTGGGAAATCTTATCTCTCTTCCTCTATTAATTTAAATAGTGTCTGGTGTGGGGTTCTAAAATGTTCTGATTTTTCTGTTAAATAAATACATTGACCAGGGATTTTATTTTAAAATGAACATATCCAGGGTTTACCAAGTTAATTTTGTAGCAGACTTTTTAAAAACATAATTTTTTGCAATATTGAATTTAAAAAAAAAACTTTAAGAAATACATACAACCCTTGACCCAGAAATTTCTGTTTCTAAAACAATGTCCAAAGGAAATAAATACATAAATACAATATGTGCCAAGATTAACTATAAAGATGTTTGTTGTGGTGTTTATTGATAACGAGGTAGGAAAAGTAGGAAGCCTAACTGAAGGAAGTTGGTGAGATATTGATGGCACATCTGTAATGACACTTGGGATCCACAGGGTTCCTTGGTAGTATCTCAGGGCAAACTGGGCGAAGAAGCAAGCTACTGGGAGACTGGGTGGATGCGGCCCCAGATCTCACCCTCAACCTCAAAAACTTCGTTTTTTATGTGTTTCCACATAGGTGGGTTCCTTTTGGAAAAATTAGTTCTGCTGCCAAAATAGTTGAAATGAACTGAATATTATTAAAAGAGAAAAAGGTTAAAAATACTTTGTAAAGTAGAAATATCTACACGAGTACTTCAATTTCGTCTCCTTTTTGTTGTTATATATGTATATGTATACATATACATTAAAATTCACACAAAGAATTTATATAGCAATGAACAGGTTATTCTTTGGGCTAATAGGAAAAAAGTTATTTTTAACTTTAAAAATATGTTTTCTATATGATTTTCAATTATTTCTCCAACATTATGATATCTAAATTAGGTCAATAGTCAACTACCAATTTTTCATCTGAAGACTAAAACTTTCATATAAGTATCTTGAAACTGTTGTCCTATCCATTTTAGAGATAGAAAAACTGAGGAGTGAAATGATACTGCAAATTATTGCAAAATTGGGAAACCATCACTGTTCCCTCAGTTTCCTTTTCAAGTTACGTTTCAAGTGCTACCACAGAACCCTTCAGTTTTTCAAACTTAGACAAATCAGTTGGTAGATAGAGCAAAAACATATGTTTTCCACAGTAAAAACATAAAATTCTTACATGGTTTGTATTCACTGCAATCATAACAGCGAGAGATGTTAATGGAAAGTTAATGTAACTAGAGACAGATGGCAAGGTAAGAAGAAACTGGCAGGCAGGATGAGGTGTGGCAGTCGTGAACAGCTAAAACTGGCAGAGAGCAATTGGAGCAGCAGCTTTCCGCACATTGTGCACAGTGGTGGCCCTTAATTCAAGAATAAATGATGATGGTGGTAACGATGATGATGATGGGGAGGACAATGGTAACACTAGCATTTATGGAGAGCTTTCAATGTGTCAGCACCATTCTAAGCACTTTTCATGCATTAGCTCTTAATGCCAACAACACTCTTCTGGGGTAGAAACTATCAGTAGCCCCATTTTCCCGAAGAGGAGACTGAGGAATGGAGAGGACATGCAATGGGTGTTGATGCCGGGGTTTGAAGTGCTTCATTAATTTTATTTTTAGCACTCTGAATCTCAAAATACAAATGAGACAATTTTCATTTCCTGAAAGTTAAAAATATTTTGTTTTGTTTTTGAACATACAGAGGCATAATGACAAAAGACTCCTGATGCCAATAAACTTACGTTCAAATTCTGGATCTGCTACTTTTCCTCTCACAGCCTCAGTTTCCTCATCCGTAAAGGGGGCTAATAGTTCTCACTCTACCAAGGTGTTGTAAATAAGATTTCATACAGAAAATCTTGGCCCAGAGTGTGCTGCATGTGGGAATGGAATAAATGGAAGTTACTGCTATTGTTGCAAGAAAAAAAAAAAGTGAGATTTAATTGAATGATATTTTAGATTATTTTACTACTAACAAAAAGCATTTGAGTAAATGACCGAGGAATAAGTATGGATTACAGCAGGTCTTAAATAACATTATTTCATTCGGTGTCATTGCATTCATTATAACATTGATGATATGCTATAGGAACTTAACTCTTGTTTATACCAATTAGCCTTTGGTTTCACTATATATCTTTTTGCCTAAAGTTGCAGAACCTAACTATGACACTAAGGAAGGACTTACAGTATATAACTCATTAACTAAACTGGGGAACTCTAGAGGGAAAAAGGTCCCTATTAATAATTTGTCTGGAATAACAGGTATAAACAGACTCTGCCTTGGGCAAACCAGGATGTGCAGTCACCAGCAGGTAAGCAGTGATTTCAAGCCCATACTATGTCACTTTCTTGGGGTCTTTGCCTGGCCCGTCAATCCCTACTTCAGGGTGGTCATTTGGCTGGGGAGGGAGGAGCATCAAAGAGGGAATTCCCTAGGTTGTATGTTAGCAATATTCAGGAGACTGTGGGTTTATATTGTCTTCTGCTTGTATGAACTCAGTTCTTAAGAATTACCCAGGAGAAAGAATCCTCATCTAGAATATATGCTCTGGTATGAAATCTTGTCATATGATCACCCAGCCGTCTGTGGTCAGTGAAGCACATGACTATACAAGCTTGTAGGTAGGCATTTAAAATCAACGCCCCCATCCATGTGCCCTCTTTCAAGAGGCTCTTCTGCCCTAGTAGCTGTGATTAAACTGCATGTATACTATGCTTTCTGAAAGCTATGTATCTCTTCCAAAGACTTGGCTTACATGTAGCACTTCTCATTCACAGGATATTCATGCTTGCAGAGGTTCTCTGGTCCACTCTCTTCATTTCAGGCCCAGAGATCTCAAGCGACTTAACTTAGCCAAGACCACACACCTAGTTAACTGAAGAAGAAGAACCAGAACCCAGGACTGCACTCATACATAGCATGTTATTCTTTCTGTTCTTTTACAGCCTCTTCCCTGAAAAATAGCCTACTGGCTCAAAGTGCAATATAATAATTCCAAAAATAACACATAAGTTCAGGCTTGTCAGGGTTATTAGTAAGAATTAGATATTCTCCCATTGTAGTCTACAGCATCCTTGCAATTAAACGTATTTTTCAGTTCTTATGGAAGAAAATTAGTATTAAATTTATGTCAACACTTTTTAAATTCTCTATATTGACCAGGTAATAAAAGGCTAAATAAAACATGTACAGCAAAGGTCTGATGATAAACATAGCCACCAAGCTGAGACATTTATTTCCCAACAGTGACCTAGATGAAAAAAAATTTTTTTTAAATTATTCAAATATCTCAAGCCAGAGTGAGGAGGCCAAAAATGAAAAATTGGCAGTCATTAATCTGGTGGTTGAGAATTTCAGTCCAGGTACATAAATGAAAAGCAACCTGAGTTCATTGGCTTCCATTGTTTAAATTTGACATTTTTCTACCTTTTGTATCTAGTACATTGGTTTAGGATAAGTCAGGAGATTGGGGTTAAAGAGATAAAGATAAATCCTGGTCACCAGGGTACTGGATAATAACCAAGAATAAACTTTTTAAACGAAAAAATAAAAGTATTCTGCTTCAAACACGTTCCTTCCTAAATGAAGGAATCAGAAAAGAGAAACAGTTTAATTGGTAAATGAAGAAATAAATACATTAAGAAATAGGTTTTTTGCAAGATACAAGTTCCTAGAATTTTTTGGCCCTGTTCTTTTTTAACTATTCCTCTTCTGATAAAAGAAATTCTAAATTCTTCTCTTATTAAATTGGGTTTAAAATAATTATTTATCCAGGGCAATTAGGCAAGAAAAAGAAATAGAAAGCATCTAAAGTTAGAAAGGAATAAGTAGATTTATTTCTATTGGCAGATGGCATGATCTAAAGAATAGATAGATGACCCTGGAGAATCTACCCAAAATAGTATTAGAGCTAATACACAAGTTGAGCAAGTTTGCAACATTCAGATCAATATTTAAAAATCAATTTTATTTTCAGACACTAGCAGCAAACAATCCAAAATGAAATTAAGATCACAATTATACTTATTAAGCATCAAAATGAATAAAATATTTAGGAATAAACTTAATAAAAGAAATGTAAAATTTATATACTGAAAATTATAAAACAATGTTGATAAAAATTGAAGACCCAAATAAATGGAAGAGTATCTCACTTTCAAGAATCTAAAGATATAACATTAATAAAATGGTAATGCTGCCCAAACTGATCTACAGATTCAGTGCAATCCTTGTCAAAATCCCAACTGGCTTTGACCAGAAATTGACAAGCTGATCATAAAATTTACATGGAAATGCAAGGAACCTAAAAGAACCAAAAAACTTTAAAAAGAAAGTTGGAGGACTCACACTTCCCAATTTAAAAACTTACTACAAAGCTGCAGTAATTAAGACAGTGTGGTACTGGGCAGACATATAGACAACAGATAGATGTGACACTTAAA
The DNA here is from genome assembly GCA_003508835.1 of Eonycteris spelaea. Classification (NCBI taxonomy): domain Eukaryota; kingdom Metazoa; phylum Chordata; class Mammalia; order Chiroptera; family Pteropodidae; genus Eonycteris; species Eonycteris spelaea. Next base: position 13,099,982 of record PUFA01000011.1, on the reverse strand, counting down.
TTATGTTCAATTAAGTTTTTATAATTGTGTCAGACAATTCATTGGGGAAAAAATAGTCGTTTTCAAGAAATGATGCTGGGACACTGCATATTCACACGTAAAAAATGAAATTGCATTCCCATTTCACACCGTATGGAAAAATTAACTGAAAATTGAGCATAGATCTAAATGTAAGAGCTAAAATTATACAACTCTTAGAAGAAAGTACAGGACTAAATTTTTGTGACCTTGGAGTAGGCAATGGTTTCTTAAATACACCAAAAGCATGAGCAACAAAAAAAAAATAAATAAATGAGACTATCAAAATTTAAACTTCTGTGATTTCTTCAGCAAGAGAGCAAAAGGCAACTGATAGAATCCAAGAAAATATTTGCAAATCATATATCTGATAGTGAGCTTGTATCCAGAATATATGAAGAGCTCTTATAATTCAACCATGAAAAAACAAATAAAACAATTTAACAATGGGCAAAAGATTTGAACAGACATATCATCAAAGAAGATATTTAAATGTCCAATAAGCATATGAAAAGATGCTCAACAATTAGGAAAACACAAATCCAAACCACAATTAGGGAGGGGAGTGATGGAATGGGTTACTATTTAATGAGCAGTTTCTGTTTGGGGTGGTGAAAAAGTTCTGAAAGTAGATAATAATGATGGTTGCCCAATATTGTGAAGATACTTAATGTCACTGACTTACACACTTAAAAGTGGTTAAAATGGTAAATTTTATGATATGTATATTTTACCATGATAAAAATAAAAACCATAATGAATGCTCTTCACACACACTGGACAGCTATAATCAAAAAGATGAATAATAACAAGTATTGGTGAGGATGTGGAAAAACTTGGAACCCTCATATACTGTTAGTGAGAATGTAAAATGATGTAGCCACTTTGGAAAACACTAGCAGTTTCTCTAACAGGTAAACATAGACTTATATATGACCCAAAAGTACCACTCCTAGGCATATGTCCAAGAGAACTGAAAACATATTTCTACACAACAGCCTGAAAATGAGTATTCATCGAAGCCTTATTCATAATAGCCAAAAAGTAGAAACAACCCAGATGTCTATTGACTGATGAATGGATAAACAAAATGTGGTATATGCATACAATGGAATATTTATTATTCAGCCATAAAAAGTAATGCAGTACTGATACATGCTACAACATGGCTGAAGTCTAGAATAAGCAAATCCACAGAGGCAGAAAATAGATTCGTGGTTGCCAGAGGCTAGAGGAGAACAGAATGGAAATGATAGCTAATGGATATAGAGGTTTTATTGGGTATGAAAATCTTCTGAAATTAGATAGTGGTGATGATAGCATATTTTGTGAATATGTAAATAAAACTGTTATTTTTTTTAAATTATCAAGTGGAATGCTGAATAAGCATGACACTTTCAAGAGTTTAACACCCTATAATTATAACTCTGCTAAGTGCATTGAAAGCAAATATTTTAGGACTGGAGAAACCACACACCTGACATATCCCTTTCCCCTCCTGAGGCCATTGTTCATCATTTCCAAGTGATTCACAACGCTTTGCTCTGATCTCTTGTTCTAACAAGGATCAGCTAAAAGAATGAAAACATATAAGCATCTGTGGGTTCCCTTGTAAAATGTCAAGAAAACACTGATCATCATGCATGTGACTCACTGCTTCACTCATCCGTTGGCTCTTGTCCCTGAATGATCTCCTAACCTGCTTGTTTTTGTTTAAATCATTATGTTTTGGATCAAAGTTAAATGTCAGTACTGACCTAAAGCTCAATCATTTTGCCTGTTCAGTTTTATCTTTTACCATTTCCCAATATAAATTATTAGCATATTTTATTTTTATATTATATTATGCAAAGAAAAAGCTTAATCTCTAATTTTTATCAAATTTATTTTCTTATTGTTTGTTACAAATACCAGATAATTTGTCTGGCCCTAGTTCTTTTTAGATACATTTTATTTTTAAAATTATCATACAATAAAGTTTGCTTTTTTCTTTTGATGTGAAATTGTATAGATGTTAATACATATGTAGATTCACGTAACCACCACCATAATCAGGATACAAAACAGTTTATCACCCTCAAAATTTCCCTTATAGTGCTATACCTTTTTAGTCACCCCTTCTTCCCACCATAACCCCTGACAACCTGAATTACTTTCTGTTTATGCTGACTTCACTACTGATAATGTCCACATGCCTCTTCTCTTCTGCTCTTGAAGTCATATAGTAAGCAACTTTTAGGATATCATACAAATTCCATGTCTGCAGAAAACTCTCTCTGATTATGCCCACTCACTGTTCAGACTTTCTAGCTATTCATCCATTTATGTATTCATTCATGTATTCAAAAAACGTGTATGAAGTGCTTATTATGTGACAGACACAAATTAGGTATAAGAAATACAAAGGTGGGTCAAAGCAGATCTCCTGTCTTGAAGAAGTTCACAGAGTGACAGAGTGATTTTGGTCAGTGTGCTCCATGCAGCAGGAATGGTGTATGCATGAGGGACAGTGACAGCCCAGGAAAGAGGATGGCAGTTCTCTTAGAGGGGACAACATGAAAACCACATCTTCAGAGAAAATGAGTATCCTGCAAAGAGGGAGCCTTCTGTGCTACAGGGATGGATTGGGTTTATGGCACCTGACACTAACACCATTTGCAGTCTGTGATTTTAAAAGAATACAATGTTACAAATATAAAGTTGGGCAAAATTATAAATTTTCAAAAGTTGATAAGTACCACAAGTGTCACAAATTCCAGAAGAGCAGCATATTGCTATTATTGCTGTTATTATCAGTAAATTAATGGCCTGAACCACCTTTATAATACTTTTCTTCCTATATTTTGGCCTCCTAGTCTTTGACTAATATTGTAATATTATTTTCTATAGAGAGACTAGAAAGATGATTCTGGTATAGCTGAGAAAAATCTGGTTTTGTTATTGATGGTTTTAGAAGTCTCTTTTAGTTTTACAACTTTGTTATCAGTCATGGCTTTCCTGCAACTTTCTCTACAGCTCCTTGTTCAGACATTGGAAAGCCTCACAGGCGCCCTGTCTCCTGATGGTAGCCCCGGTAGCCCCTGGTTGGGGGTGGAAGTTCAGGTAGACCTTGAGTCATAGAGGTCCCCAAGCAGGGGTGGGGCCACTTCCAGTTCAGATCTTCTCCTGAGGGTCAAAGACAGGGTTCAGATGCTCAATGTGATTGCCGGGGCAGGTTGTCGCTGAGGTCTGTGCAGATGAGGAGGTAGAACTGGCAGCCCACTGGCCCTACCCATATCACCAGGACTGCCATCTCTGAGTTCAAGAGCAGCGGGACTGCTGCTTTCTCTGAGTCCTGGAGAACATGCCAAGCCTTGGAAGGTGCCTGCGCAAATAAGGGGCCCTGAAGCGTAAGCCCCATGTCATCACTATAAATCTGCCTCTGTGCAAAGCAAGGGTGTTTAAAATAACAGGGCATATTCATAGAACTGCAGATTGTCTAGCATTGCCGGAAGAATGCTGAAAAGTTTAAACTCGGTTCTTCAGGCAAAAGAAAGCTAAAGAAGGTTTTGAAGCATGTAAAAGAAGTGGTCAGATCTGTCCTTCAGAAAAAGGCAATCAGGTGAAAGTTGCAGGGTAGGTTAGCGGAAAAAGTCTTGAGAAGGTGATCATAATGGTCCAGGAAAGGAATGACAAGACCTGGAACAAAAGCAGTAGGAGTCCATTTGGAAATCTAATAATGATAATGATATTATGAACATTAATAAAAACAAACATTTATTGAGCACTATACCAAGTACTTGTAGGTATCTTAGCTTATTTGATCCTCATAGATCCTCAGAGAACAGGACACTGCAGCTTTCAGTGGTTAAGTAACTTGTATAAGGTCAGTAAGTGAGAAAGATTAGAACCCAAAGTGTTTGTTTCCAGAGTCATGGAAAATAATGATAGGTTAGATTTGGGGGTAAAGAGAAACAAAAAGAAATGATAGGAAGAGAAGAAATTAAGATGGATAAGATGCTATAAACTGAATCAGGAGATATTTATCCCTCCTCTTGGTTCTTAAAGCAAATAATTCATATTAGTCTCTAGATGTTTCACATGTGAATGTATTTCTTTACAAACTGGCAATAAACTACCTGAGTACAGCATTATTTATGGTATGTATTATACTCAATCAACAATTACTAGGCATCTACTATGAGCCAGACCCTGGGTTAGGCTCCAGGAATACAAAGATGAATAAGACAAAATGCCTTCCCTGACCTTCAAGATTTAGAGCCCAGTGGGAATGATAGATGAAGGATTTTGATGTACTGTTAGAGTCTTAAACACTGATCTGGGAGTAAAGGGGTAAGAGCTTATCTAAATCTACTGAAGAGGTCATAAAAGGATTCAACACCAGTGATACCTCAGCTAGGGATTGGTGTAGAGCAGGAGTCCATTAGATGGGCCTTCTGACCTGATGAGACTAACGTGTACAGAGGCCAAAATATTAGGTGTTTAGGTGAAAGACAAGAGTGACATAGGCAGACTAGGAACCTAGTGGTACGTGATTGGAAACTGCAGCAAGTAATTCTGGAAATTACCATTAATAACCAGTCTGTACCTAACTTGCTTCCTGGAATAACTGATGCATGAGATGATTTACCCAAGCTGTTGAGAACAGGAGAAGCAAGATGTGGCTGCCTATGGCAGAATAAAAATTTTTACACGCATGCTCTTTTCAAGATGACTTTGCTGCAATTCCCATCAAAAGGTGGGTCTATTTTTTCATTACTTGAATCTGGGCATGGCCATGTGATCAGCTTTGGCAAATGGGTCACTAGCAATGTGATTGCTCACATACTGGAGTTTATATCTCTTGCTGTTCTCTGGGAACTCTTCAGACTCACCTTCTGGAGGCTGAGAGGCCTGTTTCAGCTATTCCTAAGTCATTCAGATGTCTGAGTGACACCAACCTAAATCATTCAGCCTCAGATAAGCTGGTCTAGATAAGAAATGCTCATAAAACTCAGAGAATAGTGAAAAATTCTTAATTTGTATTGCTTAAGTCACTAGATTTTAGAGTGGTAAGACATATAGCAAAAGTTCATTGATACACTACTCTACTTATTCTCTTCATCATGATCACAGTCAGGACAGCAAAAACAGCAATTATTCACTTGGATTCATCCCTAGACTTTGTGAGGATAAACAAGTGAGTCCTTACAATTAGAAAAAAATAAATCTTCCAAACCTGGACATCAAAACCCATACTATTTAATTCTAGGATTTCAATACTTTATAATCTGTTAGCAGGTGCAAGGATTTTGCTAGACTATTTATCAACTCTTTCATTTCTAACCACACCTTTTCTAGGGACTCTGAGTTGAGTTTAGGCTCAACAGTGTAATAACAACAAAGGAACCTCATGTTCTAATTATAAGGATGAGTAAGTCTTACTCCACTCTGCAATTTTTATTTAAAATTTTGGAGAGATACTGAGGGGCTGATTTTTCCACCTCAAGGGGGAAAACTCTGGATTATTATCAGTTCATAGGCCTATATTGCACTGGCTCTGCAAAGGAAACTGTCCCTTATGATCCCCAAAGAGTAAAGCTTAACATTTTTTTCTGCTTTGTTTTCCATGCAGTTAAGTTCACCTGTTACTTTCATTAGCCCATCTGCAATATTTTGGAAAAGTGTTGAAAGGGGCTTCACAACAGATAATTCTCCTGGAGAGAAAAGTCAGAACCTCTGCTATGGGTAAAATACATGTAAGACATGCTATTGTCCATGTGTTCTACTTCCCATCCCACCCTCATAGAAAGGAGTAAAGATAAAGATGAAAGATGGTAATTTTTATTTTATTTTATTAAAAAAAATTTTTTTTTATTTTTTAGGTGAAGCAACCCTTGGTTGACCTCACAGGTTGAAAGGACCTTGTCAATTTACAATCCCTTATTTTTTTATTTTTTATGCCTATAGCCCAGGTCTTCCCAGGAGGTCTACCATCCAATTACTAACCAGGCCCAACTCCGCTTAGCTTCCAAGATCAGATAGGATCAGGCTTGTTCAGGGTAGCATGGCCATAGACAAAGATAGCAATTTTTTGACACTTTGAAACTTTTCTATAATAAAACTGACTTGAGGCTAAAAATAAAAAGGTATTTATTAAATTTGTTTGCTAAAAATACAGAGGGTGAAGACAGTGAGGTCTAGAGAAAAAGGGACCTAATCCGCATACCTATCTCAGTGTTCTGAGACTTCAGGACAGACCACCAGGAATTCAATTTGGCATAACAGCAAGAGATGCCAAGATTCAGGCCCTCCAGCAGAGGTAAAGTTCCAGTATTCACTCTCTAGGAATGCAGCTCTCCAATTTACACACTTGGAAGGCCATTCGTCTCTCCAAACTCAACTAAACCTCCCTCTTCTAGAAGTCTTCCTGACTATTTGACCCTACAAGAGGATTCAGAATTAATTTGTGCTCCTATTTTTGTACTTAGCCTGTTTTATAAAGTACTTCCTAACATGCCGGAGCCAGCCGGCTAAAGTCGAAAGCACCTAAGAGGGGGGTGAAGCCTAAGGAAAAAAGAAGAAGACAGGAAAGCGCTTCGGGAGGGCATACAGTCAATGCTGCAGCCCCGTCTTTATTTAGCTCAGCCTTTATATATGTTTTAGGATACAAAGCATAACATATATCATTCGAATACTAACATTCACACAAGATCATAAAACATCCTTGTTATCTGGGTACAAACATTCTTGCTTTCAAGGCTGTAAAAACATTCCATTACCTTAAAAAAGTTTCTTAATGGGTGAATCTCCTCATTAGGGTCAGTAATGTTTAACTTTTAACTATTTGCTTCTTTTAATCAATGATAACATAGCCTCAGCAGCTGCTTCAGGGCTCCAAGCAGTCTCAGCAAAGTTTTATGGCTCCCAAACTAGTGACACCTTCAGTGCCTTGCAATGGCTCCCGACATCTCCCCTTTTTTATTTTTAAAATGCCAAAGCTTTCCCAGCTATGGCGCAGATAGACTGTGCCTGTCTTAGGCGACCCTCCGCAGGTCTGGGCCTTACCCGTCATTGGCACATGAAAGTCTTGCAATCATGCCCTGTCTTAGGTTGGTCCCAGCCCTGAAGGATTCTTACCCGTCTCTGACTACCAGCCTCTGCAAATGGGAGATGTATATTAGTTGAAACCTGAGCCTGGAGCCTGAGACCATGCATTTGTGGAATAGAACGTAAGCCTTCAATACTATTGATCATGCTTTGTAGCACTGCGATCCCCTGTAATTCAGGAAGCTGTTTTTGAAAAGTGTCAGCAATATGTGTTTCAAATCTGCAATTAAACCTGAAGCATTACCATACCCCAAAATATGCTGTCTTACTTTATCCCATTCAAACATACTTTCATATACAATACAGGAGTTATACAAAAAGAAGTAGCATCCAATTACATTTAAGTTGCACACATTCCTGCAAACTAACAATTTGATCTCCTAACAATATAACCGTTTGCTGTAAATCTGCTACTTGACTTTGCAATACAGAGTCAATTTGTCTTTGAGAAGTCCATAACTGTTCAGCATCCCGATGCCAGGTTCTAACATGATCAGCAGTCCGTACAGATTGATGCAGAGCCACTCCAGCCGTGGTAGCAGCAGCAGTAACATCGATGATACCCACAACAGCAGCCATCAGCATGCCAAGGAATCTTTTAGCTCTTCTTTTAACATGGCCATCAGTTGCTGCAAAATCATAGTGGCAGGAGAGTCCTGCCAGGGTCGAGACAATCTAACCGGCATCCACACTTCAGTTCTAGCTCTAAGGATATATAAGCTTTCATATGACTTGTTAAAAGGAATAGAAGAGTTAATAAAGTGTAAAAAGCACAGTATTTACATGAAACATAACCTAGAGCTTCATTCCACCCCACCTTGCCCTTCATAACGATATAGGAGAGCCGAACACAGACTAGCAAAGTGAGTAACATTTTTAAATCCTTCCATACTTAACAAAAACAAGTGACCTACCCCAACAATTTGTTCAGAAGTCTGCAAAATTGTCAACCATGCTTGAGCACCTAGCTGTAAACAGTGCTTCTCCAGCTCCCATGCAAATTGGCATCCCTTCCGTTCCCACCATAGTTCTTAATCACTCTCTGTTAGATCCTTGTAGTATACTGACTGCTGCAAAGGCTCACTGGCCTGTTTCACCCAATGCCGATGAGCTGCTGTGCTACCTTGTTCATCTTGATTTAAAAAATTTAAAAGTATATAATGCTCTATTAAGCCTTTGTCTCAGGGTATACCATATTCCCCCTTTTTTTTTATAAGCTTATCCTTCTTAGAAATGTTGCAGGAGACACCCCAAGGGTGTCTTCTGTGAACTCTGGTTTTTTCCCCTCTAACGCTTGCGCAGAAAACACAAAACAGAAAGCACAAAACAGACACTCAGACAAGGACAATTACTGAGGTGTAGGTGGGCCTAGAGAAATTTGCCACCTACCACTTAGACAAGACTAAAGACAATAAACAGACTTTGACAACAGGGCACAGGAGGCGGCGTCCCGCTGCCTGGCCATGGTCTGGGAGATATGACTGCGTCCAGTCTCTCCACGGACCCCTGGTGACCGGTCAACAGAAACAGGAACAGAAAGGTACCTTTAAAAGCACTGAAACTTGTAATTTAGTCATTACTTTTCTCATTTCCAATACAAAATCAAGTTATCTTCACTGTTGATCCATGCTAAAATGTCCTAAGTTTTAGACTAATTAACCAATAAAGAAAAAGAAAATCATAAAGTTTTTAAATTTCAAGTTAGAGAAAGACCCTTTACCACACAATAATGAAACCTGAGCAATGCAAGTTTGTGACTACAAGAGTGTCTTTCAAAAATACAGTATTTAAAATTCCTTTTCCCAGCGGTGTTAGTTTCCAAGGACTATCCAATGCAGTGGGCCCTTCTAAAATAGAGAACAAATTAGTTAAAGCACATGTGAGGATAAAGGGAAGGACAGAGCCAATTAATATCTCTCAATAATTTTTGAAAATTATTAACAGTATTGAGAGCTTCTCGCCTAATTTCTATTTTTTGAGGAGTAAGTTTCTGTTGCAAAATTTCATAACATCCCTTCCCACATTGAGGACATAGTCCTGGTGAGCGAGGTGGAGGCTTCTGTGGGGACCGGTTTCGAGGACAATTTCGAGCAAAATGCCCAGGTTGCTGACATTCAAAACAACGGCCAGGGCTGCGGAGAGATCTGCCTCGATTGTTTCTAGTTTGTTGAAATAGCACTTCTTTTACTGTTTTCCCTTGTAATGCTGCGGCCATGGCTAGACCCTGCGTATATGCTGGTCCAATATCAGACATAATCGAATATAGTCCGCAAGATTTCCTTTCTTCCTATGAGGTCTGAGAGCGCCTGACATGCGGAATTAGCATTCTCATAAGCCAGTTGTTTTACTAAGATAAGTCCTGCATCTGATTCTCCTATTAGCCTTTTAGCTGTCTCCATGAGCCTGGCCACAAAATCCTGAAAGGCTCGTCAGGCCCTTGCCTTATCTTAGATAAATCTTCAGTTTGCCTTCCATTAGCAGGTAATTTACACCAAGCCCTTTTCGCAGCAGCACTTATTTGTGCATAAGCTCCTCCTTCGTACCCTAATTGCTGATCATTCGCACAATATTGGCCTTCTCCTGCCAACATCTCATATGTGGTTAGTATTGGGGGATTCTGATTTCTATTCAATTCTGCTGTTTTTTCACATAGATCACAATATTCTGATTTCCATAGCAAAAAATCCCCAGGTGTGAGACAAGCTCGAGCCAAATTCTTCCAATCAGCTGGAGTTAGGGCTTCTAAAGATAACGTTTCCAACATAGCCTGAGTATAAGGAGCAGTAGGGCCATACTGTGCACAAGCCAATTTCAATTCTTTAATAGATTTAAAAGGGATGGGGTTATACCGTTTCAGACGAACTGGCTGACCCTCCTCATCTCGAGCCTCTTGTTCTGTTACAGGGCACATTAAGTGAAATCCCTGTGTATCCTCACCTCTTTCTATAGCCTGATGTAACGTAGTTTGTAAAGGTGAAAGAGGCTTAGGTCCTCGAGGTTGCTTAACAACCGCAATGACTGGCTGTGGTTCTTCGAACGGAGGCGGGGGATACGGATCTTTGCTAGGCACTTTAAGGTTTTTCTCCCAGCCTCCTAGCCGTAAGGTTAATTGTTGCACAGCAGTTTGCAAACCCTGAACAACTTTCTCTAATTCCTTAGACTTATGCTCAGAGCTAGCAGCCGACAAATGGGGGATGGCCTCCATTGTTATGGAACCGTGGGCTTCTTCCTCCAACTCTTTTGCATCTCCGGGGCTCAAGGCTCCTCTCTATCTTTAGTTAGCATCAGATCAAAAGGTTTCCCGCTCCTCTCTTGGGGGGGCAGTAGCAGGTCTAGTCTCAGTCTCCTTTTCAAATGGCGGGACATCTCCTATATTGTCCCGTTTTTTTCCCCTTTCTGGCTTTCCCAAGCCTTATCCCTCTCATGCCTGGGATCTAAACTATCTCTAATTAAAGTCCACAAGCTAAAAGTATCTGCAGGTACCTTGCCAGGCCTGAGCATAATAATCTTGTAGTTTTTCTTTCACCTTTTTCCATGTTCCTATATACACTGTTCCCCCTCAGGAAACCAAGGACAAACTTTCTTTACAAACTCTAAAAAATTACACAATTGTTGATGCCCTACCTTAGCTCCTAGCCCGGAGCATATTCTTAAGCATATGTACAAAAAGCATGCGGCCGTTTCCATTTCCCATTTTTCTTTATTTAAGTCGACTTTCTCTCTTTCTATCTATTTACAAACACCGCAACCCTTACTTTTCTGAGCGCTCACTTCACGCGGTGTCTTTCTTACTCCCGGACTGTTCCACCGCACTCACCTCTGCCGATTACTCGGCTTTAAACTCGGGGGCCCCCCTTTCTCCTGCGGTGGCGGTCTTCACCTCAACGTTCGTCAACGTTCCGTCCCAAATTCAGGTCCCTGTTCGGGCGCCACTTGCCGGAGCCAGCCGGCTAAAGTCGAACAGCACCTAAAAGAGGGGGGTGAAGCCTAAGGAAAAAAGAAGAAGACAGGAAAGCGCTTCGGGAGGGCATACAGTCAATGCTGCAGCCCCGTCTTTATTTAGCTCAGCCTTTATATATGTTTTAGGATACAAAGCATAACATATATCATTCGAATACTAACATTCACACAAGATCATAAAACATCCTTGTTATCTGGGTACAAACATTCTTGCTTTCAAGGCTGTAAAAACATTCCATTACCTTAAAAAAGTTTCTTAATGGGTGAATCTCCTCATTAGGGTCAGTAATGTTTAACTTTTAACTATTTGCTTCTTTTAATCAATGATAACATAGCCTCAGCAGCTGCTTCAGGGCTCCAAGCAGTCTCAGCAAAGGTTTTATGGCTCCCAAACTACGTGACACCTTCAGTGCCTTGCAATGGCTCCCGACACTAACATATCTACTTCTTCCACAAAACAGAATGATTTCAGACTGCAAGGTATAGAGGGCTATGTTTCATTTATCATGCAAATTCATCTGTCATACAAAAGCTATAAAATAAATATTTGTTGAATTAATGAATCAGCACTAGTTAATGGAGAGCGAGTAAGACAGAGGATAGAGTATTCAAATACTCTTTGCTACAGATCCTAAGAAACTTGTTTCAAGCTTCTCAATAGGTGGAATAAGCAGAAGGCACCCATTAATCTAAGTTCTTGCTATTCAATGTGTGGTCCACAAACCAGCAGCAACAGCATGATCTGGGAATGCAGAATCCCAGACATACTGAATTAGAATCTTGATTTTAATGAGATTCTTAGATGATCCAATGCACTAAGAATCATTGATCTAAAATAGTGGCTTTCATAGCTGCTTGGATATTAGAATTACCTAGAAAGCTTTACAAACTATTGACCTCTGAGTTCTAATTTGAATAGTTGCGGGACTTCTTCCTGACCAAGAAGGAGTAACAGAGAGCTAACTTATCCTCCTGCATTAAATGACAGAACAAAAACAGACAGCATGTGTGGAACAGTGATTTTCAGACAGTATTAGTTATCTATTACTGAGTAACAACTTACCCCAAAATTTAACAGCTTGACACACATACATTTATAATCTCACAGTGTTTATGGTTCAGGAATTCATGCATGGTTTAACTAATATGGATTACCACTAATTACCAATATCAAGAAGGCTCCTCCAGCTCAGGGTCTCTCCCACACCTGTCAATGAGGTATTGGTCAGTGCCAAAATCTCATTTGAATTGCTTGAGAATCCACTTCTAACCTCTCTCATGTGGCAAGACTCTATTCCCTGTGGGCAGTTCCACTGAGAGCTTCCATCACGCTCTTGCTGTTGGCTAGAGGCAGCTCTCAGTTCCTTGCCATGTAGGCGTCTTTAACATGGCAGCTTGCTTCATCAAAGCCAGCAAGGAAGAGAGTCTGCTAGCATGATAGAAGTTATAGTCTTCTGTAATGTTATAGAAGTGATATCCTATCACACTTGAAATATCCCATTTGTTAATCATTAGATCCAGTTATTGTTCAGAGTTCACACAAGACGAGAGTAGAAAGTGATCATAATCTACAACAGGGGTCTCCAATCCCTAGGCCACAGACTAGTCTGGGTCCATGGAGCTAGCAAAGCCTCATCTGTATTTGCAGCTGCTCCCCAACACTAGCATCATAGCCTCAGCTCCACCTCAGATCATCAGGAATTAGATTCTCAAAAGAGCACTGGTCCTTGGCACCAATAAGGTTGGGGACCGTTGATCTATAAGACATAGACTGGAATCCTGAGATATTCTTTAGCCTATACTAAAAGCTGTTCTGGACTTGTCCTAACCAAATTTAAAAGGAAGTCTCTAAAGTTTTCAACTAATACCAAGTAAATTAATTGTGTGACAGGTCAGAATCCAACACTATTTAAAGGGATACCAAAAATTCAGCAATCAATAATGTAAAATTTACGACATCTAGCATCCGATAACAAAGTAGCAGCCATGCAAAGCAGTAGGAAAATGCAATCTAAAATCAGGAGAGAATTTGATCAATAGAAACAGATCCAGAAATGACAAAGGGAGTGGAACTAGCAGACAAGAATCTAAAGGAAAAAATGTTAGAACCGTTGTTATAAATATGTTCCACATGCTTAAAAAGGTGAAGGAAGACATCACCATGATATGGAAAAAAAATGGAAGATGTAGAAAAGATCCAATTAAGCTGCTGAAAAAAAATCCAACACATGAAATGAAAAGTACACTGTATGGAATTAATAGAAGACTAGACACTGAAGAGAAAAGCTCAATGATTATGAAACCATAATAATAATTAAAATATCCAAAATGAAACAGAAAAGTAACTAAAAAAATACGAAGAGAGCATCAGCGACTTGTTGAACAATGTCAAGTTCACTAAGTGGAGTCTTGGAAAAAAGGGGGAAGGGAACTGTATAGGACACAAAGAAATGTGGACTTTTGGAGACTTTACAAAATAGATTCCATGAGAGCTGTGACAGTAATGTCAACTGGCTCATAATGGGAACACCCTCAGTGTATGATCGGTATGCCCAAAACCACAGAAATGACTATCCTGGATAAGCCCCCATCTGCAGGAGCCAATAGCCATGGGGATCCCACCTTATATGATCCCTACAAGATGGCCACCTTAGACAGATGATGCTCAAGCTTATCCTGATAGCATCAAAGACAGGTGCTCGAAGGGCTGAAAACTCTGACCTTCTGACTCAGTGTAGCCACTGATTTGGGACCAACACATAGCTCTCTGTGCTGCCAGTGAACAGAGTTCACTTTGGAGACACTTTAAGGACTTTCATTCCTTCATTCTGTCTCATAAGTCTCTGTACTTTCCTTCTCTGTGTGTGTTAACCTGACTGGGTACCTGACTGGTTTATCTGAGATGGTTCCACTCAATAAGCCTGCATTGCGGAAAAATACGTATGCTTCAAGGTGTTACTTCCATAGCTGCTTTTCTTGCTCGCAACAGGAACAAAAAATATTTAAGGGAATAATGGCCAAAGTTTTCCAAATATGATAAAATCTGTAAGCTCAAATATTCAAGAAGCTCAATGAATTTGAGCAAAATAAGCGTAAAACCCCACACATTGTCATTAAATTACTGAAGCCAGTGATAAAGAGAAAAAATTTTTAAGCAGTCCTAAGAAAAAGATATTCTCTGTACAGAGGAATAATGGCAAGAATCATAACAAGCTTCTTATCAAACCTATACAAGTCAGAAAACAATGGACAGTTATCTTTAAAGTATGAAAAGAACAAAATACCACCCTAAAATTTTTTACCCATAAGAAAAAGAAAACACATTCCAATTGAAGGCAAACTAGATATTTCAGACGAATAAAACTCGTTGCTGGCCGACATGAATTATAAGCAATGTTAAAGAAAGTTCTTCAGGCAGAAGGAACATGATAGCAGATGGAAATGCAGAAAGGAATGAAGAGAGCCAGAAATGGTAAATACATGGCTAAATGGAAATAATTTTTTTCCTTAAAAAAATCTTTTTTAAAAAAGAATAATTATTTTAAATAAAAATAACATATTTGAAAAATGCAAAATAAAGTGTATGAAGAAGAAAAATTTAAACAAAGTCACAAAAGATGAACAGGCAGAAATGAAAGTATCAGGTGTAAATTTCTTTTATCATATGCTGATCTAAGTGTTATTTGTGATTTTTCATTTTATTCTATCTTAACTACCAGAATGATGAAAAAAATAATAATATCGTCAAAGGTTTGAGCCAGGAGGAACCCACTGGAAGGAAGGAGGCTGGAAGGCCCCGAGGCCCCAGCACATAACAAGGTGGTGGAGGATTAGCATGAAGGACACTGATTTGGTAGCTATCTCTTCGTTTTCCCTAGGGGTAGCCTAGAGCAATAGGATTCTCGAATTAAAAAAATAATAATAATAATAATAAGTATTTTAATCGCATACCCATTAGAGCTGCCTTACTTTTGTTTATGTAAAACCTGCCTTAAAATAAATCAGTGAACCCCAAATGAACATGAGCCTAAACTGCATTCCTTAACTAAACCCAATATACATTTTACTTAACTGTGAACTGAATCAATTTGTATAAATGTAATGGCTTCTTTGAATTCATATATATATATTTAAATAATTATTAAAAACAAAATTGCAACTTTTCTATATTCCTCAAACCTGATGAATGTAGAGGTGAGGCTTTCCCACTTCACCAGGTGGAGACTTAGCAGAACAAAGTTAGGGTTTCCAGGAGCCACAAGATTAAGAGCCTTCACGGCCCAGGGCCCAGGTGACAAGGGCACATCTGTCAGGAGCCAGGGATTCATAGTTTTGGTGAGGACTTTAAAAGAAGGGCTTAGGAAAAGTAGGGTCTATAGGACAGTTATGAACAAATTAAAATTAAAATTAGAATCTATGAGAGAAGCTTTAAATAGGGCCAGAGGTAATTTTGCATGAAAAAGAGAATGATAAAGAGTGACTAGCCGTCTTCAAATAAATTAAGAATAACTACAATAGAAAATTAACAGTGCTGCTGGTTCTCACTATACAACATAGTAACAAGAAAAAATGAGTTTAAATTGCAACAGTAAAGTTTGGTCACTGAAAGCAGAATTTGTTGATCAGAGGGTGATTTCCCACAGAGAAAAATCTAGGTTCTTAAAACACTTAGAGTGAGGCTTTGTTTTCCTGATAGCAAAGCATCTGGTGATATTGAAAATTTCATCCAGTTGACCTTTTAAAGTCATGTGGATAAAACATCTGTAAGATAACTGGATTTTTTAATGAATTAATTGACCTGAATGTTTCCTGTGTTTGTTAATCTGCTTGGGTACTTGACTGGTTTATCTGAAAAAAATGTTTTGTGGCTTTGGGGAAATTTTACCTAAATAATAAAAGGCAAAGGAGTCATTCTATCTGACTTTGTTGTGGAATAATTGATATTATATAATTAGAATAACAATCTCTATCTGACAGTGGACCCATTCCTGTAGGCTCATACAGCAGAGTTCCACCTAATTAGTCAAATCTTTTCAGTGAGATTATTGTGAGGTTTACTTAAATTACACACTGCCTTGACTTGCCAGTGAATCACTTCTTTCTACTACCTATAAACTAAGCTGCGCGAAAGCTTATAGAAACCTTAAATGAATATCCTTTTTTAGAACTGAGAATAAAGATATTGAGAATTCTCACATGTTTCAAACTTCTTCTTGGATTCAGGCAAGGAAGGTCTTTCCCAATTAATAATTTAGGGCATGTAAAAACTAAGATGAAGTGAAGTTGGAGGACTATGATACACCCATAAATTGTTTTCCCAGAAAGCTAGTCACCAAATGATTAAGGCTGTGGTTCTCTGAGTGTGTTTTCCAGACCAGCAACAGCATCACCTGGGAACTTCCTACAAATGCAAATTTTTGGGTCCCACCCCAGACCTACTAAATCAGAAACTCTGCAGGTGGAGCCCAGCAATCTGTTTTAATAACCCTCCAGGTGATTCAGATACAGGTCTGACAACTCCTGGATTAAAGAAATGATTTATAATTATTCCCAGCTGAGCCCAAGCTGGGTTTTGGAGTCTGACTGCATGTGTAGCTTGTGGTCCATATGGGTCTCTTGCTCCATGAACTGAGATGCACAGGAGTTTTAGGATTTCTAGATGAAAGGAAAGGACATGGAAGATGAGAGTAGGGCAAGATGTCTAAATATTAAGCATTATAGTATATTCAATATCTATTCATTTTTTTTTAAATGGAAGCTTTACGCATAATAAAATCCACAAGTGTTTGTTGACTACTTAATTCAGCTTAGTCCTCTGCCTAATGAACTGGTTTTGATCCACAAAGGAATGCAGATTGCCAGAAGCTAAAAGATATATGTTCATTGAAACAAAACAAAACATAAGCCATATTGAAACATAAGCAGCTGCTTCAGGGCCCAGGAAAAAATGTGCAGGTCAGGCCTGGACCACACAGGAGCCTGGACATCCCCAGGGTTTGGAGCAGCTCCCAGAGAAAGCCGGCTGTGCCTAGTTTGAGAGCGTTCCCTTACAAGGCAGCAGAAGTAGAAATAATGTAAGGACACCAGAAAGATCCAGCGAGGGACTGTAGCTCTACAGCTGCTGTGATGTGAATATCAAAACAATTATCTCTCTTTATTCAATTGGTAAGGCCTGTGATGATCAGGTTACAGACATAATATGAAATACTAAACTCACTGGGAGAAGCGAAAAAGTATGTTACCCAAGTTCCCTTCAAGGTGTCGCAGAGGGAGTAATTTGAAACTTTGGCAAACTTGGTCTAGGTGCTTTCAGATTCAAAGCAGTGCTGTGGATTGTCAGGTTCAATAGCTAGTTATCTGTGGATGTTGATGGTTTGGAAATTATGCACTGCTAGAAAAATCAATGCCTATAACGTTTTTTTAAATGGAATAAGCTGTAGTAGCTTCTATATGATGAGAACAGAGAACATGGAAGCTAAGAGGCTTCAGATCTGTCTTGAACCAGTGCTCAATACGTATTTATTGTTTCTACAGTGTGTGTCATTAATTCATTCTAGAAATATATTGAGTGTCTATTATGTGTCAGGAAAAGCGCTAGACACTGTGAGTCATTGGAATCAAACAGACTGTGGTCAGGTGTTTTAAAGCTGCTCTCTTCAATATAGTAGTCACTAGCCAAGTGAGGCTATTGAAATCCGATTCCTTAGTTGCTTGACACATTTCAAGTATGAAACAGTGCCAAGTTGCTAGTGGTGCCATCTTGGCCAGCACAGATACAGGATATAAGGTAATAGAAAGGAGTTTCCTATGGTCTGTCCTTCTAAGTCTTAGTGCTGGGCTGTCCTTTCCCACTCCTGTCTCTCCCAGGGGGTCAAAGCCCTCTGTTCTCTTTCAGGGCTGGTGTTGTTACAAGTATCCTGGACCATGGCATTGGCTGAAGGTGTCTGCGTGGGTCATTTGGACTAGGTCTCAGACAAATCTTGAGGCAGATGTAGTCCTTCAGCTGAGTGGACCATGGGCAATATTCCACATTCTCTTTCCAATTCCATGTTATGGTATAAACCCTGGGTATGGGATAAAGCCCTCAGACTTCCCCTTTCAATTTTCAGAAAAAACAAACAAACAAACAAAAACCCACTTTCAAAAGTTAAGAGAAAAAAACCCTAAACCTTTAACAGTGTCTTACTTTTTTCTCTTGCTCCCATTTTTCTCCCTGAGGCGATGTAGATGCCTCTGCCTGAGAGAGGGAAAGTCACTTGCAAGGACAAGAGGAAAACAAAAGCACAAAGATTAATATTTCAAGATATTATCTTGCTACATCAAAATAGTTGAAAATATGATTCCTGCCTCCAAGCTGCCTACATAACCACGAAAACAAGAAAAATGGGGACATTCATGAAAAGTTAATAACCAAGAAGAGTGAAGTAACAATGTTAAACAGATATGAAAGACATGTCACTGGATCGCATGATTAAGAGCCGAGGGCTTATATACCCTAAGTGTGGCTTTTCACAGGAAAGTGAGGTCTGAGCTGCACAGATTTAGATGGATAAGGAAGAGAAGAGATGAAATTTCAGGTGGGAAAACATGATAAGCAGAAGTGTGAATATGAAGTGCAAGTGTTGTTTAAAGTACAAAGAATACAAGAGTTTGCTTGCCATGTAGGGTGAGGGGAAGTGCAAGGCAGGCTGAGGAAACACAGTAGCTGAAAGTTTTGGTCCTCATCTTGCAGTAGGACGAAGATGTCATTGAGCGATTTACATAGGGAAGTGAGATAGCCAAAGCAGTGCTATGACAATGGATCTCACATTGAACCCTAGCAGCAATATTTGGATACTTGGATACTGAAGCCGAGGCAGGCTGGAGACAGGAGGGTGGTTAGGAGGCTATTGCAGGGGTGGAGGCAGGAAGTGACACGACCATGGAACAGGGTGGAATGAGAAGGGAGTGATGAGTGTGAGTAGCATGTTGAAGGAAAAAGCAACCGGGCTTTGATTCTTTGAAGTTGAGAGAGAAGTCAAATATGCTATTAACTTTGGCAAATTATTTAGCATCTAGGAAATAGGATAATAGCTATGTTGTACAGGTTTGCTGTGAAAATTAATAAAAAGACTTCTGTAAAACACAAGGGGTCTCTGGCATACAAATGCAATATACAACCATTGTTTGGAACTCAGAAGGCCTACAACTGCCCTCCCCATCCCAGCAGTCAGGACCCTAGGGAAGCAAATCCAGCTGGAAAGGCAAGACCAATGTATGCTCTTTCCTTATGGTCCGGGAGATACCAAGCTTGCACACAGACCCATAATTCTAAACACTTCTTGCTCATATGGGGTTTATATCTTCTTTGTCCAACCCTCAGCAATGTTCTCAGGCCAGAACCACTGGAATAGAATAGAATTTGCTAGAGCATAGTGGAGCCCTTGCTCTTTTTTCGAGCATATGCCTGGTTTCACATCTCAAAGATTTCCGAGGCCCCTCCCAATAACAAGTAAAGGACCACAGCTCAAATGCCAGCGTGCATGTGTCTTTTATTGTTTATTCAAACATCTAGTCTCATTCTGGAAAACTACCTCATCACCTGCTTTCCCTCCATTTCTAATCACTCCTAATAAAATGGTGCCAACATTTCCACATAGTCCACAAATCCTTATTTAACACATAATATTGCTGCATGTGTCTTAAATAGGAAAGGTGCTGCTACAATGCTAGCTATCATCTAAAAAAAAGACAATGGAGAAATTAGTAGGAAATCATTTCTGCTGTTTATGAATACTAGTGCTCAAGAGAATGTTGGTTGAAGTAGTGGAGAATAAAGGGGCAGATGGAGATTTTCATTACAAATTTGAAGGCAATCTTCTGAGCACTTTTAAATGCTCTAGAAATTGAAGGTTCTAAGTCTTTATTACATTTAACTTCAAATCTCTGCCCCTCCTTTTTGCTTGAAAGAGGTAAATATAAGCAGGCTATGAGGCTATAGATATAGATGGGCGTGTGCACGTATACATGCATACACACATGCGAATGTATGTACTTCTAAAAAGAGCACAGGAAGGGAAAGAGAGAATAATATAGCAAAAGAAAGATTTTTCTGAGTAACTATAAATAAGGTTAAAAGGGGAAAGAAGTTAAAAATACCATGTGTACAGTAGATGGAATGCATTGATCCGTGAATAGCAAAAACAGAAGGAAAAAAAAAAGAAGATAAAGTGTAATTCTGCCACTACGGAGATGTTTGCTGGTGGTCTAATGAATGAGACCCGAATGCGGGGCAGGGCAGCCATGAGGTGGCAAGAGGAAAATCAGTGTCCGACTAATCCTATGAATCTTCAAGGTCGAAGCTGGTAACTTGGGGAGTGTCCTTATTCTGGAAACTAAAGAAGAGTCAACACAATCCTCAATTGGATTATAAATAATTGGTGACTCTCTTCTGAGGAACCCCATGCCTCTTTACTGCCCTGGCTAGACATAAAGTGTCACCGAAGCTCCCAGGAAAGCGCCCCTCCTAGATTTACTTATTGCCAAGGCCCCATCAGAATATTTCTATCTGCTGTCCTCTATTTTCAGGACATTGTTCTAAGTGATGGTTTGGGAAACTTAGCCATACAAATGGGAATACTAATGGGTTAATCTGTAGTGGCACTTATATTAAAGATGATTTTTCTAGGAGTAATCATTTAGGCTCCAAAGTGTTTCTTGACCAGGTTATAGGTCAGTAGGGAGAACAAGTTTGGAGAGGAAAGTTCTCTGGCATGACTTCTTACATCACAGCATTACGGAACTTTGATTTAGCCCAAATAGGGAAAGCAGAGAGGGAAACTTCCCTTTAACTCCCATAGACCGTTGCCAAGTGGCATGGCCAGAAGACTGAGGGAGGTCCAGGGAGGTGTGGCTATTTTACTATTTTACGCTTTTTAAATTTAATTCTCAGAGAATCCAATCAAGATTGAAGGCAGTTCTTGGATGAGGGTGATCAGCTGTCTTGGTTTGCCTAGGCCTGAGGGGCTCCTGGCATGTGGAATTTTCAATATTAAAACCAGGAGAATCCTAGACAAACTCAAATAGTTGGTCACTCTAATATTCCTTCTCACCTAAACCAGGCCCTGAACTGAATGAGGAATCCCAGGAAAGGATATCGATCTACCATCCATACCCTGCCAGCTCTTTAATAAAGAAGCAGTAGAGCTCAATATTTATATGATCAAATCTTTACGGTTTCCCTTGTTCCCCACCCCCAGACATTTTTGTAGTAATAACAAAAGCAAGTTCTGTTGTTTGGTACCATCAGCCCAAGCTAAAGAGGCAAGCGAGAAATTATAGAAGGCCACGAAGCATCCCATACATTTGAGTGCAGTACATCTCATACATCTATGAACCTTACAAATTCCAAGTCTCTGTGCTTAGTTACAGCACTAACAGTCTGTAATAAAGTTCATGGCTGGCCCTGGGCAAAATTATAAGGTACCTATTTTAGGTATCCCAAGTCCATCACCGTCTTCTAAACAGGACCAGAGTGCTTCCCATCCCTTCTTCCTCATAGTAAAACCTGCACCCAGGGAAATATCTAATACCAGAAATTTACTCATTAGTGTGAATGAAGTGGTCTCTCCCCCAGGCTGATTTAAGTTGCTAAGTCTTATCTTTAATTATATCTTTCATTCCTTTTACTCATAAGTATTCGCTAAGAGCCTTCATGACTAAGTTGGAATATAGGAAGTGAAAGTGACACAGAGCCTGCCCCCAAGGAACTTAAAAAGTTTGGCCCTCTTTAATTATAGGCATCAGCTAGCCAGTAATAAAGGAGTGTCCGGGGTTGGGAATGGATTTCCTAACTGCTTCTGAAATAGGAACTCATAGGCTGACACTGAGAGAAGTTATTGTGTTAGGCTGACATAACTATGAACTCAGTGGAGGAATTAATATGGGCAGTAAACCTTAAAGTCTGAGTCTTGTCTACTTCTCTATTATGTTTGTTCTGAATTGAAAGACATCAAGGGCAAAGGGAAAGGGAATAGGAGACGTGGTCCCACAAAGTCTGGACTGAGAATAAAACTAAAAAGGAAGAAATTTAAAATAAACATAAAAACCTGATTCAGGTCCAAAAAGTCACTTGATTTCAAGGACTATATAAAAATCCCCCAAAGGAAAACATTATATGCACAATATCTGAGACAGGGAATGGCTGAATAAGTATGGTATATATTACTTCAGAATTTAAGGCAGCTATTTAAAAGGATGGAGTCATGTGCCACATCACAATGGACCGCATGAACGACAGTGGTCCCATGAGATTACAGTGGAGTTTAAAAATCCTAATCACCTAGTGACGTTGTAGCTGTCCTTACGTCATAGAGCAACACATTACTCACGTGTTTGTGGCGATGCTGTTGTAAACAAACCTACTGCACTGCCAGTCATAGAAAAGTGTGGCGTACGATTATGTGCGGTACATGATACTTAAAAACGATAATAAATAATTATGTTACTGGTTTATGTGTTTTCTATGCTATACTTTTAATCATTATTTTAAAATATGTTCTTTCTACTTATGAAAAAAAAAAGTTTGCTGTAAAGTAGTATACTGTGTTACACTATCAAAAGCCTCAAAGATTTCATGTTTACCACATCTCTTGATTGCATCATCTTCTCTTATGCTTGATTTAATCTCATGCTGTTTTCTACAGTAGCGTGTTGTACAGGCTGCAGCCTAGGAGCGATTGGCTGTGCCATGCAGCCCACGTGTATAATAGGTTATGCCGCCTAGGCTTGTGTAAGTGACCTCTACGATGTTCGCACAATAAAATTCCCTAACAACACATTTCTCAGCATATATTCTTGTTGTTAAGTGGCACATGACTGTAATTATAAAAAATAATATAGTAGCTTAGGAAAATGTTAATATATTAGGCTTTAAAATCAGGATATGAAAAATTATCCAGGTTATGTTGAAAACTATATAAACTTTATATAAGCTTATGAGCATGGACTAGAAAAGAATATAAAAAATTGAAAATTGCTAATGTCAGAGTAGTAAGTTTCTGAGTCACTTATTTCATTTTCATCTATCTTTTTATGATATTGTTTGTACAATATACATTATAATAAATCAATTGGACAGGTAAGGATGAGGGAAAACAAATGCTGTTTACAAAACACCTGGTTATTTGATTGACTGCAAACTCAAAATAAGACAAATGACATTGTTATGAGACTGCTTTTTAAAAAACTGATGAAATCAGATTTCATCGACAGAAATATAATTCAGATCCTACAAAAATATAAGTCCCAGCATACTGTGCACTAATTAAACCACATCTGGAATACTCTGTTTAGTTCTGGGTAACTCCTTTTAAGAAAAGCATTGATAAACTAGAGTACGGTAAAAGAAAGACAACTGGATTTGGAAAGATCTTTAAAAAGTAGCAAATGACAAATGGCTAGAGAAACTTTGGAATTCTAACTTAGAAAAGAATCAGGGGAGAAGGAAAGGGGAGAGAGAGAGAAAAGAAGGAAGGAAGGAAGGAAGGAAGGAAGGAAGGAAGGAAGGAAGGAAGGAAGGAAGGAAGGAAGGAAGGAAGACAGACTTCAAAGTGAGTGCATCTGCAGAATTGTTATCATGAAAATTGTATTAGGTTTTTATAAGTTTAGATGCCAGAATTAGAATCAAAACACAGAAACTTTAAGAAAACTGTTTCCTGGCTAAAAATAAGGTGAAATTTTCTAATAAGAACAGGACAACAATGAGACAAACTATTTCAAAACAGTGAACTTTTCATTGTATAAAGGGCTTAAACAAAGACAAGTAAAGAGTGCTGACATTTGTTGGGAGTTTATTTTGGAAGGTACCTAAAAACCCATTGAATCCTTAGATAATATGTTTCTGTTTAATATGAAAATGAGAGAAATTCCCTTTAGTCTCTACAATTCTTCAGGTATAGGCATGAGACAGGTCAAGCCTTCCCTTGCACATCCTCATTCAATTTAGAGACATAAAATATAATTAGACTGAAGCCAGTTGAGAAAAAATAGATTCTGTCAGTTCCCATTGGATTATGTGGGTGAATCCTCTGAGTTTATTTTAAAATTCCATTGCTCAACATCCCTTTGATTACTGTCAATCTAATTACTTTTAGTCACACTGTTGTATTTTTTACCTCTAGTCTAATCACTAAAAAAAAAAAAAGGTAAAAGAAATAACTTTTATGATGCACCTTCTACATGCCAGGCACAATACTAGACATATTATAACATATTTTTTAGTCCTCCAACTCTATGAGGGAAGAATTATCATTCCCATTTTATAGTTAAGCAAATAGAGGTTTGCTTCTAATTAAGCAAACATACCCAAGGCCCCAGAGCGAGTGTCAGAGCTGAACTTTTAACACTGAGTCTGGTTTATTCTGAAGATCTGCTTGACCATGCTGCTACTCTGGCTTCCCCTAAACCAAACCATTGTGAGACTGAAATTCTCCCAGAAGCTACTATAACACTATCTCTATGCAGGACCCTGCCCATGTATTTTATTAGTTTTGGTTTTGAGAATTGAGTCCTAAAGCTGCTCATTCTTCAAATGAGAAAGTTCAAACCAATAACTTGTTTCTGAGATCACTGGCTTTTCCATTGTGGTAGAAAGAATAATGGCTCCCTAAGATGGCAAAGGAGACTTTTCAGATGTGATTAAGCCAAGGATCTTGAGATGAGAGATGATCCTGCATTATCCGAGTTGACCTGACATCATCACAAATGTTCTTATAAGAAGGCGGGAGGGCTGGAGTCAGAGGAGGAGGGGTGATGATGGAAGCAGGAGAGGAGGTTAAGATTTGAAGATGCCAAGCTACTGGCTTTGAAGATGGATGAAAGGACCATGAACCAAGGAATGCTGGCAGCCTCCAGAAGCTGGAAAAGGCAATGAAAAGGATTATCCAGAAGGAATTCAGAACTGCGGATACCTGGCTTTTCAGGACTTTTTCCTTCTGAAAATAAGATAATAAATATATGTTGTTTTAAGCTACTGAGTTTGGATTAATTTGTTACAGAAGCAATAGAAAACTATGGCCTGGAATAGTATCTCTATTTGAATAAAGAGAAATGACCACGTTGAAGAACATCTTGATAACCATACTAGTGGAGAGACCATCAACTTCCTTCAGTCTTACCTGCTGATGAGACAGCGAAGATGGCTGTGAGTGTCCCTGGCAGTCTAAGACCTAAGAGGAAAGAGGGAAAAGAGAGGGAAGGTAAGAAGGGAAGAGGGAGAGAGGGAAGGGGCAAAAGGGGAGGGGGGAGGGAGAGAGGAAAGGAAGGAGGGAGGGAGGGAGACAGAGGAGGCAAAGAGGAAGGTGGGATCAAGAAAAAAAATTGATAAAAGAGTGAATGCAGAGGAAAGAGAAAGATCACAATATAGGTGGTAATGAGTAGTATTTTTTTAAATAAGAAAGATGTATTATTAAGTAGTCTATTCCTAAATGAACTCAATGTCAAAGTTAATATTTCCATAATAGAGTACATACAAAGAGTATTAAATCGATTCAAGTTGTTGGAAAGGAGGTTTTAACCTGTCTCTAAACCTCTTGGATTCGCTACAGTGTTCTTTTCTGTCCACATGCACATCCTCGGAGGAGGTGAGATCAGAAAACTAGCCTATAGGCCAGGATTATCATGAGCTCTGAAAAAGCAGAACATTACCCTTCGCTCAGAGCCCACTTGGCTGAAGTGCACAGCATCTCTGCCTTACTTCTTGTCAAGAAGCGGCACTCGAGCCGCCAGCCTTGTAGCAAAATCTTGATTCTGTCCCTGCTCAGGTTTTCAAAAGAGAGCCACAAAGCATGTGTTTTGAAGAACACACCTGCCTTGGAAAACTTCGTGTCTACTGGAACAGGTGGATTTGTACTAAAGTGCTTATGTCTTCCTGGAAGGTTTGCCTCACTTATATAAACTCGGGTATAACCTGGTTTGAGAAATATAGCCAGAAGCTATACAAAATGTTGCACATGATTCTACACGATAACTGAGCAGAAAACTAGCTATTAGTAGGATTCTGAGAAACCATGGATGCTTACTAGATGTCAGGGTCCTGGTAGATTTGTTTTTAAGTAAATTCTTCTTGAAGATGATTTAGTATACTGCATTGACTAGAAGTCAGTTCAGGCATTTAGCCATGCAACTTTTGAGATTACTTCACTCTCTGCACCCAGGTTTCTTATCCAGAATCTTGCTTGTGCTGGGATTCTTTGAGTCTAAGAATATGCAAAGTGCCCTGTTCCCTACTTGTGTTTCAGTGGCACTCTTCCTAGCCCCTCTACTGGGTGGTACATTCGTTTGGTATGAAAAACTCTCTTCAGCGCCAGGACACATATTCTATCTAAATACAAAATTCAGCTGATATTTTTCTGTCCTCCTTCATCTATTCTCCATTAAAATGACTTCATTGTTTCTGTAAACCCAAAACTTGTCAATTGTGATCTTAGTCACTCTTAAAAAAAAGAATTAGAGCAGAGTAACTAGAGAACCAGTCCACAACAGCTGAAAACATATCTCCAACCCTTTACTGAGCTTTTCCTATCAACATTAGTTCTTTTCTTCAATGAATGCTTATTGAGGGCCTTGCATGTACCAGGCGCTATTCTAGACACTGGGGATGCAGCAATGAACAAAACAGAAGAAGTTCCCACCTTATTTAAGGAAGTTACACACACTGAGCAATAGGCATAAATCAGAAAAATAACTCTGGGTAAAGGGAGAGAGAGGGAGGAGGGAGGCAGAGATAGGCATGCCTTGTACTGCGCCAGGCAAGTGCTATGAGTAATGGCAGAAATCATAAAATATCATCCTTGTGATAACAAGTTTAAAATTTGGACAAAGAGATCAAACACCACAGATGGACATTTGAGAGACCAAACAAGATAATTTATAAGTTTGAGCTAAATTCTAAAAGGATTTGGGATATGCTGGGGAATTAAAGAAATTGTGAGGGAAAGACAAAGAACAGAACACTCACCCGAAGGTAGCTTGCACCTACGGTGTGGCTCAGAAACAGGGGATGCCGTGAAATAAAGGGGCTGCCTCCCTGATAGTTTCCCAGGCTCGGAAGACTCACCATGGACTCAGGAGTCCTCGTCCATTTCTAAACCAGGGCCTAGGCCTGAGTCACATTCCTAAAAGAAAAGCCGGATTTCTGCTTCCTCTTCCCCAGCGTGCCTGATCCTTCCCATCTCTCCCAAAGGGCCACAGGGAGGACTGATGAGGTAATGTCTCCAAAGAGGTAGTGTTCCACTGACTCTTTCAGTAAAATGCGAATTATAACCAGGTGAAGTCACACAGTCAAGAACGGAAATGCTGGAGATAAAATATCCAAAACATAACACCGAACATATAATCTCTCCCTAATCAGACAGTACAAAGTACATAGGATATGGCAAGTTTTCCTGCCTTTCCTTACAATTTATAACACTCTAACCTTTGGCCAGTAGTATGTGAGTTTTGGGATGCAATACGGAAAAAGTACAAGTGACTTTTTGTGAGCCATGGAATGGTGTTTCAAAATAAATCAGGACACACATATATCAGGCATGTTCGTTTCTCTGGCTCTGTGTTTGGCCAAATGATGTCAATATTTAGTTTGCCATAACCCTCGTTCCAGCTGGCAAACCGTGTCTCTGCAGTTATAGGATTTTAAGAATTGAAAGAAACAGCATGAACCAAGACAGTGAGACAGAAAAACTTTACATTCAACAGAGACTTGACAAATTAGCTTATCCTAAAACTTCAATTCATCATCTGAGCGAAAGCCTCTTGTAGCGCTGTGAGGGGTCTTATTTAGTAGGTGCTTTCAAAATACATTTCAGATATGGAATTCTATAGCAATACTGAATGAAGGACAATCGAACCTATCCCCTCTCTTTTCTAAAGATGTTGTCTTATGATTCTGAGGTCTTATGGTGTTGTTGAATGTGACCAAAAATATATATACACATATGTATGTGTGTTATTCTTTTCTGATAATATATCTTTATTTTTAAGTTGAGGATATTCAAATGCATGTAAAAATAAATTTGTATCATCCATAATTCCACTGAACTGAGATAATCATAGAAATAACTTGGAAAATAGCTTCCCATGTTTTTGAAGGCACTTTTTTTTTTTTTTTTTAGTAAACGTAAGGTCCTATTTCTATGTTTTGTAACTGGCTTTTTTTTTTCAATAATTCTGAATCAGAAGAGAAATTATGTGTGATGTGACTAGTTCCTTGTTAAGGGAGCTAAAAGTTCAAGCCACTAAAATCGTGTTTTCAAGTGTTAATTTAATGAATGCCTGAGAGAATCAAGGAAAGCCCTGAGCTGGCTACAGAACAGACATCACACAGGTAGTGGCTGCACTGTAGGACTATGCCAATGACGGGACGTTGTCAGAGTGAGGGGAGCCAACCACACTCTCTGCTCTTTCCTGTGGTGGTTCAGTGAGGTTTCTCATAGCATCTGCTTCCTTCAGACACTTCTCAGATTTTCTAACTGACCTTTATAGGAATTGAGTTCACCCAAAGAAGACATAGGCCTCTGACTACAGATAACAATAACCCATACATAGGTAATTTTTTTTTCTAAATTAAAGTAATTCACAGATATCTATCGGTTTCTGTTTCAACCTAATTTATTACCCCAACATGCTATGGAACTTCTGACGAGGTGAGGTATACCAAAGCTATTTTCACTCTTATTTTACAAGTTAGGAAAGCATGGCAAAAAAAAAAAAAAAAAAAAAAAATGTACAGAATTTGTCTAGAACAATTAAATAAGCCAATATTGTGGTCTCTTAATAGGAACTCAACTCCCCAGTTACTGCACTGATTCCTCTGTGCTCTTAGCTAACATTAAAGACTAATTCTTTAATGAAAGTGTTCCTGTTTTAAATAATGTATTTTCTCTATTTTTTTCTTCCCTGTTTTTAATTTCTATGAATATTTAAAATGATACATTTGTTTTTAAGTATTCATCAGCATTGACTACAGACCCCTCACTGTGGGCATAATATTCTTTTAGTCTTGGCCTGTATATGACTGGAACGAGGAACATGAATGCAGAGAAAATGAGCTTTATTTTTAAAGTCCTATTTCCTGTTTTCACATGTAACTCTCATTTTCTCTAGCATAGCCTTCTAGGTAGACCAGTTACTCTATTTTTTTCTCTATAAATGAACTCTTGTACCAACCAGAAACTATTGTGGGAACTTATTCCTACCCCTGGGTCACACAGAAGCCCTGATTCACATCATTTGTCAATATTCATGGTGAAACTACTATCATCAAAGCTGATATCAAGCTACCAACATTATGTCACTAAACATGGCATTGGGATGAGATACAGGCAGCTGTCCCAGGTATGAACCATCCCAGTATACCATTGCACTGAGCTCTTTGGAAAAAATGTTTGCCTTTCTCCAGATGGTGCTGGAAAGTAAGCCCTTATAATACCACACAGTGTCGTATCCCTAGATGCTTCCTCAGTAATCCTTCGCTAAATGTGCATATCCAGGAATTGTACCAGGCCCAGGGTGAGCTCTCAGATGTCCTGAAAATAATCCCTTCCACAAGGTGTTCCAGGTGAGCCTTGCTACCCAGAGTGTTGTCTGAGAATCTACGGTGTTGGCCACACCTGAGAGCTTGTCAAAAATGCAGAATCTTGGGTTCTTCTCAAACCTACTTAATCCAAGTCTGCACTTTAACAAGATTTCCAGTTGGAGAAGCCCTCATCTAGTAAACTTCAAATGGTCTTAAAACTATGATGCAAAATACAACCCAGGAACAACACTGGATATCCCATAATCCCCCAAAGTAGATATTAAACAATCTAAAACCGAGCAGAGAACACGAATGAAAATGAATCCCCTGGGGATCAAATATATGGTAGCTGAAGGAAACTGGACTTTGGGTAGTAAATACACAATAGAATATATAGATGTCAAATAATAATGTACACCTGAAAATTATATAATTGTATTAACCAATGTTATCCCAACAAACTTAATTTAAAAAAATAAGATAAAAATAAAGCTATATAATTTCATATACTCAAAAAAAGTAAAGAGATATCTGGGATTTGAAGAGAAAGAAAGAAGAAAGAAAGAAAGAAAGAAAAAGAAAGAAAGAAAGAAAGAAGAGAGAGAGAGAGAGAGAGAGAGAGAGAGAGAGAGAAAGAAAAGAAAGAGAAAGAAAGAAAGAAAGAAAGAAAGAAAGAAAGAAAGAAAGAAAGAAAGAAAGAAAGAAAGAAAGAAAGAAAGAAAAGAAAGAAAGAAATGAGTCCTCTGAAATTAAAATAAGTACAGAAGCAAACTGATTAGATCAGGTACATTTTAGGATCCAATAATTACTAAGAGGAGAAACCCTTTATTTGAGTTGGGGGACATTTTCCTACCAAGAGCTCCAGACTCTGAGAAAATATGTAATCAACAGAGAGCCACTTATTTTGTCTGATTTTTTTTCTACCTGCTTTTAGATAATTGAGTTTTAAACATTCTATTACTTTAATGAGTAAAAAGGAAAAAGAAACTCTTGCCATGTTGTTTTTATGTAAGTTCGTTACATCTGACTGCTGCATAATATTCTATTATATGTATATAACATACTCAAGTTCTCTGGTAAAAGACATGTAGAGTGTTTTCTACTTTAACAGTGCTTCCATTGATATCTGCATACATTTCCCTTTTGGATTAGTGTGAGTATTCTGGGTACACAGCCAGGAGCAGGATCATGGGAGTTGTAGGATATGCACACAAAATTTCACTGACTACTTTCAGCTGGTTCTCCAGATGTCTACTTCAATTTATACTTTCACCAACTGTGCTTGGAGGTTTCCACTTTCCCACTTCCTTTTTGTTTTCTTACATCTGAATTTTTTCTAATCTAATAGATAAAGAATGTTATCTCATTCTTCTTTATCATCATTTACATCATTCTGATGTGATATTAACCATGTCTTCATATATTTAACAGCTCTTGAGATTTCCCCTTCTGATAATTGCCTATCATCTCCTTTGATGCTTTTTAAGGGGTTCTGCTGTTTTTCATGTCTATTTGCAAGAGTTCTTTTTATACATTTGTTCACGTAACAAAGTTTTATTGAGCATCTACTATGTGTCAGGCACTTTTCTAGATGCTAAGAAAGTGAATAAAACAGACAAAAAGTCCTGAAATCATAGAGTTCAGAATTTATTGAGGAAAATGACAAACAAAAAAATCATACAATGTTGTATTTTGATAAATGTTATAAAGGAAAATAAAGTAAGTTAAAGAAATAAATAATAAGGAGGTAGTTGTATTTTACTTATTTTTTTTTTTTTATTTTTTGGCAGTTGTACTTTAGCTAGAAAGTCAGAGAAGCCTCTCTGAGGTGGCAGTATTTGAGTAGAGACCTGAATAGGAATTACTTGTGTATCCTGTGCCCATTGTGTATCCCTTGTCTGTTTTAGATGCTGTAAATATCTTCTCCCAGACGGTTACTCATCTGTTAACTTTATTCATGGCTCTTTTTGTTATTTGGCAATCTTTACTATTAATGTAAACTCATCATTTTTTTTCCTTTTATGGTTTGTACTTTTTTGGAGTCTTGTTTCGAAATTCTTATTCAAGGTCACAAGGATATTCTCCATTTTATTTCATTAGCTTTTACCTTGAACACTTTTGTTTTCACTCTACTTGATGTGGAGGGTCAATTTTATTTTTTCAGACAGAAAGCCATTTGTCCCAGCATGATTTATTAACTAGCCCCTTCTTTCTACATTGATTTAGAATGTCACCTCATTATATATCAAGTTTTCCTGTACTCAGAAGTGTTTTATTGGGTTTTCTTTTTGTTTCATTGAGGCATCTGCCTGCTTCTGACAAGCACCACGCTTTTGTCTTGTACTATGAATTGGTAACATATAACTTGATATCAGGTAAAATCTGATTTAGACAACAGATAATTGTAAATTTCTGAAAAAAAAACTTTAGTCTGGAGGAAAGCCTATGACTCATTCATTTTTGTGTTCCCTGTGGAACATAGCATAAAGGCATACCTCGAAGATATTGTGGGTCCAGTTCCAGACCACTTCATAAAGTGAATATCACAATAAAGCAAGTCACACAAGCTTTTTGGTTTCCCAGTGCATATGCAAGCTATGTTTACATTACGCTTTGTCTATTAAGTGTACAACACCATTATGTCTAAAAAAATAATATACATACCTTAATTTAAAATTATTCTATTGGTGAAAAAGGCTAAATATCATCTGATTCTATTGGGAAAATGGCACCAATAGACTTGTTCAATGCAGGTTTGCCACAAAGCCTCAATTTGCTATAAAAATAAATAAATAAATAATTGGATGGATGAATGAATGAATGAATATCTATGCCGTAACTGCAAAGAATAATAAAATGAAGCACAATAATATGAGGTATGCCTGTATTGGCTTATGGCCAGGTGTTGCTCAATAATTATTTTAAATAGTATAGAGATAAGTTATGCTCTTCAGATTTTGCAAGTCACTTGGGCTGGAACATCACAGTTATTAACTGTTATCCTTTCCAATTGTAGTGCTGAATTTACCTTTTCTGGATTGGGAAACTGATTTTCTGCTTCTACCTTCAAGCATAAAAGTTCATTTTGAAAAAATAGGCTTTTTTTGTCATGAAATCAGAAGATTTTACATGGGTGAATAAAAATGGTATAGGAATTTAAAATGTGTCAGTCAATTTATTATTTAACAGTTTTCGGTTGCCTTAAATTTTGTGAAAAATTAAGACTCACATATTCTACCATGTTTAGAAAGTAACCTAACACTGACAAATATTTTATTATTCTCAGCATTTTTTTTCTGAATCAATTCCAGTTCTACTGAGGATAAAATATGTTTGTTTTATAAATATCAAATTAAACATTTTGAGAATAAGACTTCTGCTTTGGTCAATGTTGAACTGGGTAATGTAGAACAACCCTTTTTTGAGGAACATGAAGAACATAGGGGAAATAATATGACAGTGAAGACTTGTGAGGCAAAGATACAAGAAAAGAAGGAAAAATCAGTTTAGTATTTAACTCTACTTTTTCCCAAGGAGCATCTGGCAATTTAAAGAGTCATATGGGAGACTGAGAGATTAAACACAGATTTCATCAGCCTCCCCAAGGGAATAAAAATTAGAGTCCAAGATTCACCAGGTAGGGAGAGCCTTGATAAACTCTGATGCTTTTGCTAGAATCCCTAAGGGCTCCACCTTAGGAATAAATGTGGACTAGCATAGCTTGGCCCTCATTTGGACTAAAGACTAGCTTTAAATAATACCAATATTTATATTAGTATTAAGGTGATCTGAGATAGCCATGTCCCTTATTGCCTACCAAAAATAAACGTAAATCTTTATATACTTCAAATTATTTCTATATTTTTAAAAAGCTAAAGGCCAGTAAATGATAAAAAATAGTAATAATAATAATAATCAGGCACATGAACAGACAAGACAATATAATTTAAAACCAAGAGAATCAACAAAGTTGTAGGTCGACCCATGTGGATTCTGGATACTCTTTTTAAAAAAACAAAATGTAAATTCTAGAACTGAAAAAAAAATGTAAAAACTGAAATGACAAACTCATTACATGTTTAACAGATACAGTTAAAGAAAGAATTCATAAACCAAAGAAGAAAATATCCAAAATGAAACACAATAGCAAAAAAGGATGGGAAAAACTAAGAAAGAGTATAATAGACATAGGGGTTTAGTGGAATAATGTCTAATATACGTGTAATGGAAGCACCAGAAGGATAAAAGAGAGCTACCAAGGCAATAGAAATATTTAAACCGATAAAGGCTAAGAATTTTCCAAAAAAATAAATAAATAAAAGCATGAAAATCATTAAGCCTCCTTTTCAAGAAGCTCTATAAATGTAAAGAAGAATAATTCAATAGAAAATCACAAGGTGCATCATGATAGAACTTCTAAAAGCAAGAAAACAAAAATAAAAAATATTAAAAGCAACCAGAGTCATAGAATCTTAAAAGAAGCAACAATTAGATTGACATCATACTTATCTCCAGAAACAATGAAAATTAGAGCATAAGGGACTGATATTGTCAAAGATAATACCTGCCAAATAAAGTTCTATATCAAGAAGAAATAATCTTCAAGAATGAAAGTGAAATATAGACAATGTCATATTAGGGAGAGAGAAAAAGAAAACATGAATTTGTTACTGGTAGACATGTGTTATAGGAACTCTAAAAGACTCAATGAAAATGATTCCAGTTAAAAGATATAGAAAAGCAAAATATCAATGAACACTGACTATATAAAACAGTGATAACAACTTCTGGTGTGATTTAAACTAGATATAGATTTAAAACACATGACTACAATAACATATATGTAGGAATGAAGGGATTTAAAGTGTTCTAAGTTCTTTGCATTGGCCAAGAAGAGATAAAAGTGTTAATTTCTAAACCATAACTCAATATACATGTTTTCATCTCTGAGTAAGCACTAAAACAAACATAAACAGTAAAGAAATGTATAACTATATATAAAGTATATTCTGTGGTATATTGTGGTATATATCCTAAAGAGACCACAGCAGTATCCATCTTCCCACATGCTTTTTGGCAATGTAAACTTGCCCCTCCCCTGGTAAGTAACGAACTCTATTTCTTCACTCCCTTGAATCTGGGTGGGCCCTACAATTTCTTTGATAAGTAGATAAGAAGAGATGCTGTGTCAATTTCAGGAAAGCTATGAACTGGCCTGACAGCTTCCACTTCTGCTTCATTGAAGCCGGTCTTAATGTAAGATGTGGGATTATCCTGAATAATTATACAGTGGGAAGCACAAGCAAAGTGGAGAGACTCTACTCAATGAGATACCACATGCATAGAGAGAGGAAAAAGAAGCCAAGTAGCACATGACATCAGATTTATGAGTAAAAAAGCCATCTTAGAAGTTGATGTTACAGCCATGCCATATGAATCAGAAATAAACTGCCCACCTAAATCCTTCCTGATTTACAAAATCATGATCAAACTAAAATGGTCATTACAAGCTACTAAATTTTGTGATTTTAATGTAACAATAGATGATCAGAATAGCTCCCAAGCTAGAAGGTAGGATGAGAAATGGAAAAGTAAAAACTATTCCAATCGATCCCAAAAGTACCAAGATAGTTGGGAATGGAAAGAACATAACAAGATGGTATTTGAATCTCAATATACCAGCAATTACATTAACTGAACCAAATGTCTCAATTAAAAGACAAAGATCATCAACTTCAAACACTAACCCAAATAAAAGTACTGTGACTACTGTAATATCAGAGGAAGTAAAACTTGAGGCAAAAGCATTATTAAAAAAAAGGAGTATACTTTATAATGATAAAATTTTCAATTCACCAGAAAGAAAAAATTATTTGAAAGTTGTGTACATATAATAACATAGTGTTAAAATATATAAAGCAAAATTTTAAAGTACTTCAAAATGCAATAGATGCATCCACAATCAGATTGGGAGATTTTATATAATTTTAAAAAATTTTTTTAGGCGAGGCAACCCTTGGTTGACCTCACAGATTACAAAGACCTTGTCAGTTTACAATTCCTTATTTTTTTACGTCTACAGCACCTGGTCTTCCTAGATGGTCTCCCATCCAAGTACTAACTAGGCCTGGCCCTGCTTAGTTTCCGAGATCAGATAGGATCGGGCTTGTTCAGGGTGGCATGGCCGTAGAGCAGATTGGGAGATTTTAAAATGTTTTTAATCAATTAGTAAACTCATTTGTTCATCTAATCTCCCTTTTAGATCCCCATTCACCAAGTAAGAAGGGTACTAAAGGTGTTACACATTCTCTACTGAAGAAATTATTCTAAGTGATGGTTCACTATTCTCTCTTTGTTCAAGTCAAAGAAATTAAGGGAGGCCCAAGTTTAATCTCAAATTGTGAACTTTCTCATCCATCCTTTGCCTAACTTTATCAATGATAGATTTTTGGAGGAGTTGGGGAAGGACTAGCTGTCCAGAGTCTCATGAAGATAATTTTCCACATCAACCAATTTGTAGACTTATTGGGACTATCCCTGTGAAGTTAAAAAATAAATAAAACTAATATGTATTTAGCAGGAGTGCAGCACTATGTTACAATGAGATACCCGATAGATCAGAAACTGGATTGTCAGCCAAGGCTTACCTACCCATTTTACAGAGCAGATCAGCTGATCTCACTTCACTGTGGCTCAGTTTTCTCAGTTACCCTGTAGTAACAATTTACTTCCCAATAACACTTGTTACAGAGCTTACACAAATATTTAATTAAAGGCTAACCTCTTCTGTTTTCCTGTTCTGCTTGTTGATAGCCGCTATGTGACAGTTCAGTTGCATTTTGAATCATCTGCTTAATCACACTTGTTCATGATATTTTAGCTCTGTTTATACCATTCTGTTCCTTAGGAATCAAAGGTTATTTTATTATTGACTATAGGCCATCAGGAATATGGGCCCATGTCTTATCTTGATGAAAGAGCACTGACTTTAATTTTATAGTCATACTTGGTAAACTTTTTACTTTTCTAGGTATGCACATCGTTTGTGCTGCATGAACAGTATGGTTCATTTTGAGCATTGTTTTAAATGTTCCAGTACTGAGATGAATATAGACTCCTGGCAGCTAGACAGAGTACTGGCAGTCTATCACCTTCCATCTCATGCAGGTCTCTAAATAGAGTCTGGACAAATCTGTGCCGTTGTTCCTGCCAAATCTTTCTATCATGACTGTTATCATTACTCCATGGTCCTGATTCTCAGCCAACAATACATTTATTTAAGTCTGCTAAATTAAAATTGAGGGACAGGTTTTTTTGCTTATCTGCCAGATAAGCAGCAAGGGTTACTCAATGAAGCACAGAGGGAATCTTCTTCCATAATACCTGTCAATGAGATACGGGTCCTGTGTGTGTAGAACACAGCTCCTCCACCAGGGACGATGGACTCTAGCTGCTAAAATCTCTAGTACCTAAGCTGTCTAGAACACCTTTTACAAAGTTAATATATCTTTTCCTCAGTTTCTAACCCCAGTCTATGGGTCAATGTGTCTACTTTGCTCATTTTGGTTTTCATGACTCAAAAGCTAGCCTGATCACCATAGAGAAGCAAAGTGTCTATTTCACTCTAGTAAGTAGGATGTTTCTCCCTGATGATAGTTAATACTCTTCACTAGGCTAGGTCTTGTCTTTGATCTTCTGACACAATTGATCTTGAATTTCTATTGGTTCTGATACATCTTGTTTTGAGATTTCTCTCACAAGGCTTTAATTCTCCTTTGCTTGTCGTTTTATGTCTGCCCTTTGAACCACCACCCCCCCCCACCCCAAGGGGTTTATTTTCACCCCCACCCAGTTTTCTTTTTCTTTTCTTATTTTTTAAGCTGATTGAGCAAGATCTTCAAGTTGTGTTTTAGAAATGTGTGGTAGAGGAGAAAGCTGCATCAGAAAAAAGCAATGGTATATTCAGAACTCGGTTACATTTTAAAATGTGTATCATATCCTCAGGGAGTCTTTGAAGTGCTTCTGATGAGGGCAATTGTGTATTTTACACATCTTAAGAACAAGCGAAACAAAACAGTCTTTTAAAGTGGTTTAGTTCTGCTGCCTTTATTTTTGTTGCCTGACATTAGAAGCCCACTGTCCAGTCATGGTGCTACCAAAATGTTAGTTCTACAGAGTAAAATAGTGCCTTAACTTTAAATAGTATTTCAAAATTTAGTATCTGCATTGGATCTCACATAATTTTTAGCACCACCCTGCATATTGGCAGGCCAGCAATACACGTGGAAACACTGACAACACACAGAGGTCAAAAGGAGTCTCTCCAAGAGGCCAAGCCCTCCTCCTTTTTTTCCTACCTCGGCAGAAAGAGATGCTAAACTGTTCCCTTTGCCTAAAAGAATCTGAGGTTAACTGAAATGAAAAAGCCAAGTGAAAAAAAATGCCTGCCTGGAGCACTGTACACTGTCTTCAGCTTATAAACTACCCTTCCCTAATGGGGAGCAGAGAGGTGAGCTGCTTCCTTTGCTTCAGTAAACAAATAATGAGAAGGCTGCAGTTAGATGCACATTTCCAGGACCTTGATGGGTAATTAGCCAAGTGACTATCATTAAGGTTAACAGACTTCCCTTGGTTAAATTCCTGTCCATTCTATCTATACCTTTGGAAATAGATCCTTTGAATCAAAGAGGCTATTTAAGGGTCTCTGCTATTATGCCAAAGGTGCAATCCCATAGCCCACCACTGGTTGGGCTTAATTTACGGATTACCGATTACCGACAGCTTCCAAATTGCTCAGGGACAGAGTCCATTTGCTGGACCAGGGTGTGGAAACCAAGCACGAAGGAGAATTCATCAACAAGCCAAGTAGAGAGCCTGAAACGGGCAACCACGTGGTGGTGCAAGGAAGGGCACAGTTTCTAGGAACAGCAGGCAGGGAAATGGAGCCAGCTATGGGGGAAGCCACTCATGAAGGTGCCATGAAAAATCACCTGTCTACTAAAATTACAGCAAAACAGCATGCTGGGGAACTTAAGGGAGATTTTTATGCAGATGGGGATTTACTTTTTCTTTTTTTGCACCTGCTGTCAGTAAGCATTAGACCATAAACATCAGCAAACATTGATTAAGCATATTGCTTTGATGAAACTTCAGGCGAAAGGAGAAAGTGGTTCAGCAGCTCCAGAGCCCTAAAGACAAATTACTCTTGGTATAGCAATTAAAATGAGGAAAATTGCTGCTCTTTTTTGAAAAAGAACTCTGAGTTTGGTTCTGTAGACAATCTAATAATAGCTGATATGACTTTAGAGAAAGCACTAGCTCTCCTATTACAGTCTGTAATTTTTAAGAGGTACTTCAGGTATATAAAAATACTGCATGACCAGAACCATAAAGGTCAGTCTATTTCTAAGGTGTACCTCAGACTGGATGTTTTAATTTGTTTTGAGAAATATGTGCTATATTAAATAAAATAAGAAAGACTTTAGGGACCCAGAATTCCTACACATCCTATAGTAATGCCCATCCTGAGGTGGGTTTTCTGTCAATTTTCATCCATCATGTCAATAACATGAACGTTTCACAAGTGACTTTAAAATGTATTAATCATTTTAGAATTCATTCCTTCAATGATCTTACTGTTCCTTTTGATCATGCAGATGATGTTGGGGTATAAGCACAAAATAATCACATTCTCAATTGAGAGGAACTATTATGCTGTGTGGTGGTCCTGTCAATGAACACAAATAAATTCTCATTTACTTCTAGTTTCAACACACCAAGCTAAAAACAAGTATGAGTAAAGGTAAGGCAGTATAAGCTTGTGTGTGTGTATGTTGTGAACTTAGCATACACTTATACTTAGGTTTTATACTGCTTCTTTCCTTTACATGAAAGGAAAATAAATTTATAATATTTATTGTGCATTTATGTGTCAGGCTTTGTCCTGGTCCTATTCAAAGCAGCCTAGTGCTTAGGCATGTGGTCTCTTAACTTAGGCAGCCTTGGTTTACATCCTGATGTAATGTCAGATAAGTACTCAACATCTCTAAGCTACTGTTTTCATACCTATGAAACATGAATATTAACAGAACTTCACAGTGTTACTGGGATGATTCAATGAGATAAGCGACATAAAATGTTTAGCACAGAGTCTGTCACACAATAATGCTCAATAAATAAAATACTACAACATCTCATTTATTACAATAACAATCCTATGACATACATAATGTCAGCCCCATTTTACATATGTGATAACAGAGGCAAAGGGAATGAATTGATGTCTACAGGTTTAAAGCTAGTAGTAATCTCATCAATGAAAAAAATTAAATGAATTTTCAAATGAATAAACTATTAGGGGAATGCAAGCTGCTGTAACAAATAAACCTCAATTTTTTAAAAGCCCAACACAACAGAAACTTATTTCTCCTATGTAACTTTTCGCAGTAAGTGTTCTTAGTTGATAAATGACTCTCCTCCTTGCCATGACTCACAAATCAAGGTTTCTTCCATATGGGAGTCCCTAAGGCCTTGAAGCTATTTATATCCAGCTAGCACAAGAGGAAAGAAAGCACGGAAAAGGTATAATGACTTCTGTAAAGCCTTGGCTCATTAGAAATCATTTCTGTTGACATTCTGTTGGTAAGATCTAGTCACATGACCATATGTAAATGCAAAGGATGCTGGGAAATACAGTCCCTGGCCAGGCACCTGCTTCCCAGTGATAACTCTGTTCTACATAAGGAGGAATATAATGTCAACATAGCATAGGGTTCATTATCTACTGCCAATGGGTCAAACGACAGCATCTTTAAAAGCAATGGACATTATTTGATTTTTCAGGTTTATTTCCCTTTTATTTCATAAAATATCTCTAAATTAAAACTTCATTCCTCTTACTTATCATTGCCCTTATTTCTTGCCAAAAAAATTTAAGATTAATCTATTTCAGGGTCTTCTTAAACAACTATCTTCATGGGCCAAGGTATTTGTGCCTTACCAAGTCTGATGGAGAAAAGATCAGGAGCAACCTAGCCGGTTTAGTTTATAGCCTGAAGCTTATGTTTTTGTTGTGCACATGGTTTCTTGACTACATTGATAAGAGCCATCAAATGAATCCATTTTTTAAAAAGTCAAAGCCTTGTTCTGATTGTGAACTAGAGGAATTCTACCTTGAATAGCTAATGCTAACCAACAGGAAATATACTAAATGTCTGAAAATGGAATTCAGTTAAATGAATAACTAAACAAGACCACACACACAATCAATGGCCCCTGTTTCAGTTCTCTATCGCTGTGTTAGAAACCACTTTAAACAGTGGCTTTACACAACAACCATGTTATTCTCCTCATGGCTGGGTTCTTCTGGATGGTTCTGCCCTATGTGAAGTCAGCTGGGGCTGTGGTCACCTGAGTATTTGACTGAACTGGAACAGCCAGTTGGCTCAACCATGTGACTTGTGCCTGGTAGAGACAGCTAGATTGGATATAGCTGGAACACTGGGACAGCTGGGTGCTATTTCCCTGTGTCATCTCAAGACCTCTCCTTTTCCATATGGCCTCTCCATGAGGTCTCTCTATGTGGTCTCTCCAGCAGAAGAGCTACACTTCTAATGTGGCAGCTCCAGATTCTCCAAGGTGACATAGATCCATTTGCCCACTGTATTTCACTAGATCACCTACAAACACCTCAAATTCTGTGTCTAAAAGTAAAATATCCCTCATTTGCCCCAAATTACACCCCATACTCTCTTTCTTTTCCAGAAGTAGAAGCTACTGAGTCCTCTCAAGACTTAGTCCCAGGACTAGCATAAGGTTGTTTCTGCCAAATTCTATTGATTTAAATGAGGCACAGGTCCATTCCAGGTTCAATGCACTGGAAACATAAAGGGGAATACACTAGGAGATAGGGTCCACTGGGTACCATCTAAGAAGCTATTACCATATCTCTATCTCAGCACTGAGAATAAGCACCATGCCACAGTCAAGGTCTAGAAGAGTCAGAATGCACAGATAAGAAATTTGATGTACTTAGCCTCTCATCTTTTCCTTTCAGTTTACTCTTTCCTTGGAGACAAATTTACAGTAAAGCACTGTGACTCCCTTCTGAGATACACACACACACACACAACGTTCTACGATTAAAGTCAATGGAAAACTATTACAACATAGATATAGATATAGATGATACAGACATAGATGATATAGATAGATAGATAGATAATTGATAGATATAGATAGATATATAGATATAGATATAGATAGATATAGATATAGATATAGATATAGATATAGATAGATATAGATATAGATATAGATATAACCAACACTAAGCTTTTATGCCTAAAACCTCAGGCCAATTCTTACCATAGGTTGTGGTATATTTGCCTTACCACAGCCCTTTCTTTTTTGCTCTAGTGCTTCTCAGAAAAAAACTGGGACACCAAAATTTGAGGACTTAATAGAGTTTAGCAACTTCAGTTATCTGATGTCTATGAAGCCTGACCAGTCTACTTCTAGTCTATAAGATCATGTGGAAGCTTCAGTGACAAACTTCTACTTTGCTAATGATTTTGTGATATTGTTACCCATTGTAATTGCTTAAATGGAGTTTTAATTAGCTGCTTTAAATGACTTTGTTTTTTTTTTTGTTTTTTGTTTTTTTGTTTTTTTTACTAAGAGCAGTATGTGTTTTAGTTTAAAATATGGGTCATTGGTGTTTCCTTTAAGAAGATGGCTGCACTTAGTACAAGAGGAAATGAGTATATATTTTAAAAGTTTAACACAATTATTTCTGTACTCAGGTTGATTTCTGGAATATAAATGCTTCAATACTTTTGTGGGTTCAGTGGTATTGTATAAAGATTTATTACATTTTTCCTTGTTTTTAAACACTTAATTCTTTCATAGGCTTCCCACAGTTTCAGCTTATTTCTGGTAACTGCAACAAGTCAATCAATTGTGTTTATGATTATATACAGTTTTAGAGAGGAGAACTGACTTTGTACATTGTGTGCCAGGGGTAAAAAAAATACATTTACTCTGCATATAGATTTGCCTTTCCTGCATGTAGTGCTTCTGCCAAAACTACAAGCTGGGACTTACAGAATGCCTTAACCATTGTAATGGTAATCTGCAGTCTTGCTTCTGGTCAAGGAAATGACTTCACAGCAAAAGAAGTGTAATGATAGGCCAATAACTCATGGAATTCACTGGCCTTACCATGTTCGTTACCATCTTAAAGCAAATGGTTTGATAGAACAATGGAATGGCCTTTTTTTTTTTTTTTTTTTGAATGGCCTTTTGAAGACTGTTACAGCACCAGCTAGATGACAATATCTTGTGGGGCTGGGACAAGTTCTCCAAGAAGCAGTATATGCTTTGAATCAGTGTTTAATATATGGTTCTTTTTCTCCTATAGCTAGGATTCATGGCTCCAGGAATGAAGGGGTGGAAATGGGATTGGCACACTCACTATTATTCCTAGTGACTAACTAGCAAAATGTTTGTTAGTGCTCTTATCCTCTGGTGGCCTAATGGTCTTAGTTCCAAAATGAGGGATACTACCACCAGGAGACACCATAATGATTCCTTTGAACTAGAAGTGAAGACTGTCACCCAGTCACTCTGGATTCATTATGCCTCTAAACCAACTGTACTGCCTGGGGTGATTAATCCTGACTATTAATAAGAAATTAAGCTGCTACACCACAGTGGAGGTAAGGAAGGGGGTCTGGAATACAGAAGATCCCTCAGGACATCTGTTAATATTACCATGTTCTATGATTAAAGTCAATGGAAAACTGCTACAACTCAGTCCAAGAAGGAGTATCAATGGCCCAGATCCTTGGGGAAAAAGGTGTGGGTTACCCCACCAGGCAAAGAACCATGACTAGATGAGGTGCTTGCTGAGAGAGAAAGGAATATGGAATAGATAGCAGAAGACAACAGTTACAAATACTAACTACAACCACATGGCCAGTTATAAAAATCAGAACTATAATTGTCATGGATATTTCTTCCTTATTTTGTTATAAATATATTTGTGTGTGTACATGTATACATAGCAAATATCTTTGTTTTCTTTCCTCTCTTATTTCCTAAT
The DNA here is from genome assembly GCA_003508835.1 of Eonycteris spelaea. Taxonomy (NCBI): domain Eukaryota; kingdom Metazoa; phylum Chordata; class Mammalia; order Chiroptera; family Pteropodidae; genus Eonycteris; species Eonycteris spelaea. The sequence continues at coordinate 13,056,258 of PUFA01000011.1, read as the reverse complement.
CATGCAGCATAATATCTGTTGACTTTATATCATAATTTTTAAGTATTGTTAAATTTACATTATAGTATTTCAGCTATGGGATATCAAGAATAATAAACATTACCAATGACTTTGCAGCCTTTTATGGGGAAAAGATGAGTGCATTTTGGTTGCATGCGAAGTAGTTGTATCATGTTAAGCTTTATTTTGGAAATTTTTTTTTATTTGATTTGGAAATTAGGCATGATTTAAGATGGTGAATATGGGTGCCAAGTTGACAAGGGATAAACTTGTGATGGTTAAGTTTAATGTGTCAACCTGGCTGTACCATGGTACCCAGATTTCTGGGCGTACATTATTCTGGATGTTCCTGTGAGGCTGTTTATGGATGAGATAAACAATTAAGTTGGTGGACTTTGAGTAAAGCAAATTGCCCACCATAATGTGGGTGGGCCTCATCATACCAGTTAAAGACCTGAAAGAACAAATGATTAACATTCTCTGAGCAAGAGGGAATTCTACAACAGATTGCCTTTGGACTTGAAATGCAACATTAGCTCTTCCCTGGATCTCTGTACTGAGGGCTCACCTGAAAATTTTGAACTTGCCAACCTCCATAATTGTGGGAGTTAATTTCTTAAAAGATATGTATACATATATTCTATTGGTTCTAGTTCTCAGGAGAACCCCAACTAACTACCAGATGATCAGATCACTTGTTGTTAGCTGCCCTAAGTGTTTTAGTTAGGATGATGTATTAAAGGGATAGGCAGATCTCTGGTTCTGAAAACATGGCAGACTGAGCTAACCAACCCTCATTACTGATAAATAAATAAATAAATATATATATATATATATGCTACATAAAATATAACAGAAAAAAATACTAAACAAAAAAATTACCAAGAATGTAGCATAGAGAAATAAAATTACAGAAAACTAGATGTAGATATTAATAGGCACAAGGAAAAGTATGAAAAGTCCACTTACATTTAATAGAAGTTCCAGAATGAAACTCTGGGGCAGAGATTGGTAAGTTTTTTCTGTAAAAACACAAATAGTAAGCCTATTAGGCTTTGTGGGACATACAATCCATCACAAGTACTCACCTCTGCAGATGTAGTACAGAAGCAGCCATAGACAGATACATAAACAAATGAACATGGCTGTGATCCAATAAAACTTTATTACAAAACAAGCAGTGGCCAGATTTGGCTCTTGGGTCATAGTTTACTGACCCCTGGTCCAGAGATAGTGGATGAAAAACAATATTTGAGAAAAGATAATTTTCTTGAAATGTGTAATGCTTAATTTTTAAGCATTAAAAGAACGCATTTAGAAGCATACAGAGTCTCAAGCAAGATAAATATAAATATAAATAAAGCACAATGATTCACATTTTAATGAAACTTTAGAATATAAAAATCAGGAGAAAAATTTTATAAACAACCAGAGAAAACAGAGTATCAATAAAGAAATAATAGCTGGTATCACATATTTCATCAACAGCAAATAGATTGCAAAAAAACAGTAGAATTAAATCTCAGGGCTGAAAAAAAAATAACAGGCAACCCACAATTCTATACCCTGAAAAAATATTATTCAAGAGTGAGGCCAAAATAAAGACATTTTTAAACAAATACTGAAAGAGTTTAAAACTCACATATACCCTCTCTGAAAGATCTAGAGGAAGGAATACTTCAGAAAAAAAAAGGAAATTCAACCCAAAAGGAAGGAGTTAGGTGCTATGGTGAACAAAGAGACCCACTTTCTGTGGGTAAATTAAGTATGTTTTATCTGTTTTTTCAAACTCAATAATACTAACTGATGTTGAAAGTCTTACAAATTGTAATAGGTAACAAAAATTTAGATTTTGTTAAATTGATTGTACATGTTAAAAACTTTAAAGAAACCAAAAGGATAGAAATAAAATGTTTAACTTTCAAATCCAGCAAAAAGTATCACCTTAATCTTGGACTTCCCAGCCTCCAAAACAGTGAAAAAAAATTATCTGTTGTATAAGCCACTGCAATCTGGTATTTATAACAGCAGCCTGAACTAAGACAGTTGAGAAGAGGTAATTATTTCAGAAAGAATTTACCAGTTGGTAGTATCTTTGTGGGATCACTGTTTGTCAAGAGTTTAATTTTCTTCAGTTCAACAAGGGTGGTAGGAAACTGATTAATAATGCACAAGCATGAATAAAATGCATCGATATACTGTCATTTGTACAGGTATATTTTCTATCATGCAATCACCAACCTGTATTGTTCTATCTGCTTTTATAGTCTACTGCCACCCAAAGACTGAGCTGTATGTGGCCTTCACTTGTATTTGATGTACGTATGTATGTATATATGTATGTATGTCTGTATGTAAAGGGAAAATAGTTAATAAAGTAGAAAAAGCAAAGATTCACAAGTGAGGAATTGGTTATGGAAGAAAATTCCATGAGGAGTCAGGAGACAACAGGAAATATCTCAGATAGCAAGGTTAGTCTTGAACAGGTAGAAAGACAGCTTCTCCACTAAGATGTGGGGAGGCATATGTGTGGATATAGAGACATTTATTTATGGAATGAGGTAGGGCAATTAGTTGAGGGGTTTCCCCCCCCCACCTGTCAACTCTCATTTGCTTGCAAGTTATTCAAAGAATATAAACTCTAAAAAGGTAGATACTTCTCTATCTTGTCACCACTATCTCCTCAATACATAAAACAGGGCCAGTATGTGTAAATGTACAGTAATTATTTGTGAATATGTTAACTGAGCTGTTGAATGCTGTGATGTGATGGAGAGTGGAGAGGGTGAAACAGAAAACTTAAGGAAGTGAGCAAGTTAACAGTCTGAGGGTAATAGGGCTTTGCAAATGAGCTCAAGGAGCTCTGAAATCAAACCTTGGTGGCAGGGTTGGAGGAGGGAGTAGCTGTGTACAACAGAAATCTTTCAAACAAGTAGTGCTAGGAGGCGCTTTTGAAGACCCTTTTAGACATATTATCTTAGAACCAGAGTAGAAGAAACAGCACTTTAGGGAGGGTGGAACCACCTTAAGCACTAGTGAATGCAATTGTCTTATAAAGCCAAGGAAACAAGAAGCAGCAAGCAGCTCAGTAGAGCCTGAAGATGTCTGGAGAGGCGTGTTAGGACAGTAATTGGAATCTGGGATTGCAGGCGTAGACCGCATCTTCATTCCACGTTCGGGTCTGGATTACCACTGAACAACCTTCCTTTTTTAGTATTGTCCTTATGCCTCCCCATTTTCAAGACATAGAGCATCGGAAGACTACCATAGTTGTGCTTAAGTTGATGGCTTCCTTTAAAGGGGGTCACCTAAAAACCCATTCTAAACACTAGAAAATTCCCTGGTCTCAGCAATACTGCACTAACGAATAGTTTCCTAGGTAGGCTAACTCCTGAGATGGTTTTTCCAAATGTGCACCACACCTGTCTTTAATGAAGTATTTCAAAGGATGGGGTTTTTTTTGTTTGTTTTTGTTTTTGTTTTTTTTTTACCTTATCACAAAGAACATTATTTTAGCCTGAGGGTTATGATCTAACACATTTTCGTTTTTATTTTTTCTCAGACCCTGAGAAATCCAGTTCAGTGTTGCTACCCAGTGGTCATATTTCATTTATTTTCCTTTCATGCTCAACTTTTTATAAAATTTAGATATTTCTCAAATAGAATATCCTAACTCTGTGTCAGAATAAGGTTTTATGGGACTTGAAAAATCTAATAAAAGTTGTTATTTTTGATTCACATACAAGATTATAATTGGATTCTTGTCAAGAAACATTGGGTAAACAGTATTAAGCCATTCCTATTAGAAACAGATGTTTTATTTTTCAAAAAATCACATTAGGTTTTTATTAGCTGCTGAACACTTTTCAGAGGCAATATCAGTGTTAGCACCAGGAACAATTTGAGCAACTGGCATTGTATTAGTCGAAATACACATAGATAGTAAATAGCAGGGACCCAAATCAAAATAGCTCAAAAAAACAAAAAAGAATATTTTTCTTATGTATCTAAAGTGTCCTCAAATTATATCATGACAATAGCTTTGTCCTCAGACAGGCTTTCAAGTGGTGGGAAAGATGCCCCAGGAGCTCCAGATTTATACCATATTTGGCTTGTAATCCCAGTAAGAAAAGAAAGAAACCTCTCCCCCAGCATCCACATTAATCTCTGAAAATACCTTGGGTTACACTAAACACAGGGATTTTGAGTAATCTGATCGGCCAGCCTGAGTCATGCCACTCCATTCTCACTCCAACCCCCATGATCAGAAAGACAGAGCTACGTGATTGACAGCCCACTTCAAAGGCTAAAGATGCTGACCAGACCCCCCAAAAAAAAAAAAAAAAAGTAATGAATCTTCATTTCACTCTTTCTAGAGACATCTCAGTGAAAAAGATCTATAATCAGTCAGACCTGTACCATTCACTAGCTTGAGCAATTTACCTAACCCCTGTGGGTTTCATTTTTTCCCATTTGCATCAAACTTGCAGAGTTGTTGCAAGGTTGAAGATCATCTAAGTAAAGCACTATTCAGCTACTTCCCTTCCTCCCTTATGTGTCTCTGTTCCTGGCTGGAAACTGTCCCCAAGTCGATACCTTCAAACTCGAGGCCGCACCCCATGATGAAGAAGACACTGGTCATCTTCACTACTCTCTTTCCTATAACTCTTGGAACTGCCCTTTGGCTGCCTGGAAATCTCCCCTTATGTGCCCTCACAACATTTTCTTGTCCTCATTAAACTGGGCAGAATTTCCTGCCACATTCTTGGTGTCTTAGTCCATCTAGCTGCTATAACAAAATGCCATAGAGTGGGCAGCATACAAATAGAAATTTATTTCTCGCAGTTCTGGGGGCTGAAAGTCCCAAAATCAGGGTGCCAGCATGGTTGGGTTCTGGTGAGGGCCCTCTTCCAGGTTGCAGAATGCCTACTTCTTATCACAGAAGGGACAAGATAAAAGGGACAGGGATGCTCTCTCAGGGCTCCTTTATAAGGCATTACTGTCATTCATGAGGACAAAGCTTCCCAAAGCCCCCACCTCCTAATACCATCACATTGAGGGTGAGGATTTCAACGTATTGATTTGAGAAGGACAGAGTCAGACTAGGTTACTGACTCACTAGTCTATGCTGTGCTACTTCCTTCCCTCCCCAGCTGACGTGTGCCCTCCCCTTGTGCCAAGAAGCAGACAGATGCTGAGAAAGAGTTAGGAATATAAAATGTTTCCTGAGGAGTAACACCTATGAAAGGGAAAGGGAGAAACAGGATTGAACACAGAGAACTCTCAGACTGTAATGCAAACATGACAAGCTCTCTGCCATCCCAATAGCAAGCTACTCTGTTAGACTTATACAACATTGGGCAGAAATACGTGGCCCTGGCTCCATCACCTTCTTCAGTCATTGGCTGGGTATCACCTAGAAAAAAGCATGCCCTCAACTACGAACCATTTGCTCAGGCCCAAGAATTATGATGTTAGCTGAAAGCTGAAACCAACTCTGAAGAAAGAACTAGAGGCTGCAATGAAACACACGCATTGAAGGTCAGCAGTGAGATCTTCCTTGAAGGCAGGTCTCTGTAGTATCTGCCTCATCTTCCAAGATCCTGTTTCAGAGGAAGTTTTTAAAGAATTAATGTCCAACCTCAAAGGAGGCATCCTGATTATAGTGAGCAGAGAGGGGAAAGAATGGGGCTACAAAACCTTCTCAATCACATCACATAGATGCTGCCTACTCAGCTCTCAGAGCCAGCCCTACCCAAACCCGATTCTCTCTAGGATCTCTCGCACCCAGGATCCTCCAACTTAGTGAAGTGTATCCTTCCATCCTTTCTGGGTTCTTTCCAGATATTGGTATTTTCCAAGACCTTGTCTATCATATGGAAGCCTAGAGTAGCCTGGTGGCCTAACAGAAGCCAATAGTGAGGAGTACTTACTATGTGGTACAATTATTATGTTTTTTACTATATAGCGCAATTACTTCCATTTTTACAGGTTAAGAAACCACAGCTCACTAAGGATAATAAACAAGAGCACTCAGTTAGTAAATGGGGCTGGGGTATTCCAGCTCTCTTGCCCTCCAAAGGCTGAAATCTTTCTATTGGCCTTTCAGGAGAGTGTATAAAACATTTTCCAAAAAGTTTTTCACCCAACATCATTTTAAAAATATTTTGTGTTTAATGAGATGAATTTCTAGCTTTTCAGAATGTTTGGCTGTCTGGAATGACACATTCCAAAACGGTACTAGAAAACTGAGATTTTACTCTACCACTTGTCTAAATTCCATGCAAGAGTTCAGCATGAGAACCACTCAAAATGAGCTCTCTTTTATAAAAATAACTAACACATGATGGTTAACTCTTGATTGCTAATCCCCTTCGAACTTTGAAGGCTCTTTCTCTGTCTCTTCTCTTTCTGTCAAGTGTCATTACAGTTTCAATTGACCTTGGCTATGACATTGAATGGTGTTCACTGTGAATGCTCTGTTGACCTGAAACATCTGATCCATGATTTGTTATTCACACTGTATCCTCCTGCCTTTGTGTGAGGAGTTAATATACATACAAGGACAGCAAGGTCTGTGCCTTACTCATTAAAGCAAGCAAGCCAGAATTACTACATAGACCAGTATCGAAAGCATCACATACACAGAAATTGTCCTTAGTTACTTTTACTTGTTTATATTTGAGAGAGCCTGACAGCCTTCTTTATGGGAAAACACTTTTCAGGACATGCTGCTTCCATCAGCACCAGGAGAGGAGCAGAGAGAAAAGCAAAGAGCTGGGCTAATAAGAATAGAGACATCTGCATTAGATGTTTGAAGAAGACAAAGGGAATTGGGAACATATTTGTTTAACCACATTTCTTATCGCTTTATTATTATTCCTGCTTAATGTCTGGCTGTAATCATGTACATTCAGTGCTGGGATCCACAGTTTGAGATATTTAACTCCTTACTATAAAACAAACATGTACGACTGTCAGAGGAACTGGGAGATGTGATTTAAAATTCAACACCAGGCCTTCACAATGCACAAATTATTGGTAAGAGAGAAAGGCATGGGGTTTCCATGTATCTGGGTTTTTTTCTACTCTAGACCCTTGATACCCATTTTAGACACACAGAACTTTGCCAGCAACTCCAGAAGCCCCTTTATATAACCCAATCATAGTCCTTCCCTTCCTCCCAAATTACTATTCTGATTTTTATAGAAGTCTTTTCTGTATTCCTCTATAGTTTATCACTCCAGTGATAAAAACTACAGATTAATCTTGCCTATTAAAAAAAATATGTTTTAAGTCTCTTTAAACCTGAAAATACTCCCTCAACACTTTTCTTTTTCTTACAATTTATTTGGTGAAGGACCCAGGAAGTTGGACCAGGAGTTTGCCACTGTCTGAATTTTGCTAATGGCTCGTCGAGAGTGCATCCAACATGTTTTCCTGTCCATGGGATATTTTACAAATTAGAAGCTGGATTCATTATATTGCTTGGCATTAATAAGTCTGGGAACCAAAATTTCTTCCCTCTCTCCCCCCAACCAAAAGGAAGGAGCCTTTCCACTCAGGTGCAGAGTCAGTCTTTTGGGGCACGTCACTCCTTTCAAACTTCTATATTTTCTTATGAGCTTGTCCCACTGCCTGAAATGCCCACCCTGCTTTCTCTACCTAGAAAACAACTACTCAATCTTTAGGGCCCAATTCAAAAGTCCAACGTCACTCACCAGCTCTGTGAGGCCCTCATGCATCCCTGAGGTGGAACATGCCACGGGGTCCCCATCACATTCTCATCCCCCTCTGTCGCAGCACTTGCTATACCCTTTCCCAGTCGCCTAAACTCATGGCTCTCTTCACCACCAAATATCCCCATCCTATCTCCACTCCTTGAGAGCAGTGACCACCTTGTGTGAGGAGAATCAGGCATGGGTAGAATCCTGCAGTCCCACATTGTACAGAACACCCAGATTCCTATCACTCCTTCGCCTACCGTGGTCCACAGAAGGGTGCTGCCCCTGAAGGACCCTCTTTCCTTTCCAGATGCTCCAAAGGTGCTCTTAATCAACTTTTTGCTTCATGCTTTTCTGCCCCCAACTGCCTCTTCTTCAGAAAGATCTGCACCCTTATCTGATCTGCAGTTATCTTGGAACTTTGCATTCAAAGGGAAAAGAGCATAGACTATCCTCTGCCTGCCCTGTAGCATGGCATTTCAATGGCATCTGCAGTATAATGCCATCTCACTTCACTCAGACCATTAATCAATACATAAAACAAGTAACACCAGATATAAATACAAACCCAAAATTACATCTATCCTCAAGCAGGGATGAACAAGCAATGAGGGGTGCATCCTTTCATACCAATCCATTGAACTCTCTTTCACCTTTCAAGTCTGGCTTCAAAATCACTTTATAAGAAAATTCCCTGATTAACTTGACCCAGTTCTCTTAATTCCTTTCCTCAATGAGCCTTCATTAATTATGTACCTAGAGATTTTACTTCTATGCTCTTGCTATACTATTCTACGAATATGTTTTTCATTTCTTTTCATATGCAGTTTCTTGAGAGAAAGATCTGATCTTACAATTCTGTCAAATTTTCCCCACCATGTCAGTTCTCATTTCTGCACAGAGAATAGACTCAATAAAAGTCACTTTGATAAACGTGTGTGACGATACATGTACCTGGACCCTTGTAATTTTATAGTACAAGAACTGAAAGAGCGAAAGAAGGAAAAGATGCTAAAATTTCTGGCCTCTCTGAAAAAAATGTTATTCAAAATGTCAGGTTTTCTTTTCCTGAATGGTACTTTCCTTTTTTCTCATGATTCTGCAGAAATTTGCTAACCTGCCAAACTCTTGAGCTGTTTAAATAAAGACTTGTGAAGCAAGTTTTGACCTTTGACTTCTCAGAACCCAATTTAAAGTCCCAAATATAATAAAGTATATTATGTTGAGTACTGCTATAGCTATTTGTGGGGTTTTTTGTAAACAAAAATAATTGAGTCAGTGTTTTATTATCAAAATATAGTTTTCAAGAATTCTTACCATAGTCTCTGTCGTATAGTAATGATTTCTCTGAGGCAATAAGCCCTGGTAATAGAGTTGTAAGTCAAATTTGAATTGTTTAAATTTTTATTCATTTTTACTTTCTAAAGGGAATATCTTTCAGGTCCTGTACTTATAGATCTATGATAGTTTAGAGCAAATGTAGATACTTTTCTAAAGACAAAAGGCATTTAGCCTAGTCTGAATCAAAGGAATTTGATATTTCTTCTGAGAAAGTAAGTCCCAAGAAGACTCAGGTTATCCATTCATTTACCTGAAGGTTTATGAAAAAACTGAGTAGCACGTGTGTGTGTGTGTGTGTGTGTGTGTGTGTAAAATATGTTTGAGTTGTACATAGCACATTAGTGTCCCTTACTGTCAAGCTGAGTAGAGGATATCATGCATTCTGGAGAAATGACAGGAAGTTTCTTGAGATCTTTGCTCACATTTTTTCAGTCAATAAGATAAGGAAGAATCTAGATAATTTACAGAAAAAAAAAAGTATAAGGTAAAACTGTCAGTGTGTGTACACACATGTGCCATTGTGCACACATTTTGGTATTCAAATCATTAATTAGCAAATGCATACATTAGACTTCACCTATTAATCTTAAAAAGATTTACAGCCTTGATTATGCAAAGCAAGGTATAAAGCATTGCATTTACTCATGGTAATTTAAGTATTTAAATGGAAAGATATTATTTAAAATAAATGAGTGGTTAATTTTGATTAAATGAATAAAAGAATTGAGTTCATACTATTTGTCGTGTGATCTCTCAATAGCTGGGCTCCCCTAGCCATGGGCAGCCTGCAGCCCCCAGTCTCTGCCATTCATCCCTGGCAGGTTTTCTAAGCTCCCTTTCTTCCTTCTGCCCTCTCTCTTCTTCCAAAGATAGTGAATACTTCTGCCTTTCTTATTTCTAGCTGCTACCATAGCTTCCCCCATGGGTTTTTTTATCCCCTAATCCTATCTCTATTCCCCCTCTTTCCATTCTACTTAAAATAATTAATCCATCTCTTGTAATTCTAGGTTTTTATTATTAGTCTCTAAAGGGAAGGAAATAACGGGCTCAAAAACTCCTTAAAAGTTATATCTATAAATTTTTGAACCAGAAACATTTACAGTTCCTTTCTAAATCTGTGTTGTCCAATATAGTAGCCACTAGCCACACATGGTTATTTAAAAATAAACCTAAATAAATTAATATTAAATGAAATTAAAATTTCAGTTCCTTGGTCTTACTAACCACATTTCAGGTACTCTAGACACAGCAAAGATATTGGGTGACAGAGACTTTTTCCACCATCATAGAAAGTTCCATTAGACAGAGTGTTATTCTAGATTCCCTCTCTGAGGGACAGGCCAAATGCTGTTATGCTACCACTTTTTCTTTTGAGCAACTGCCCTCTATCTTGTTGAGGAAGTCATCCACCTTCAGGCCTTGTCAGATCTACTCCCAAGGGTGTGTTCAATTGGGACAGTCATCCTGTTTCTGAATCAAGTGGGATGTGTATGCCTCAGTGAGAGACCATAACTGGTGCTCCATATGAATAAATCTTAGGGGAACTCCAGTACCCAGAGAGACCCAAGGACACCAGCAAGCCTGAAGGAGCCTAGTCTTCTGCCAGAAGATAAGTATAGAGTAAAAAGGGACAGTGAAGCAATACAGGGAACATATTTAAGGTCCAAAGATATAAGACAGTCACACACTACATAGTGATGTTTCAATCAGTGGTGATCCCAGAAGACTATAAGCAAGCTGAATTTCCTGTAAGAAATATAAGGATATGTAATTCAGGAGGAATTTTTTTTTTCTCTGACAAAAGCAATATCTGTGGAGCTTGGCAATAGATTTCCTCTCACAGCACCTCAATTTTGAGTGCACAGATTATATCCCCATCACCCACTGACATGTTTCAGCATAGGGGAGCCTGTCCCCGCAGAAATCATGTTCATAAGGCGCTACAGCCCTCCCAGGTCTAGGGGGATAGTCTTCAGAGCACATTGCTGTAAACTCTTTGTTGAGGACTTAAGATCCTGTACAAGGACACAGGTCCACAGGAGCTACTTTAACAAGCACTGTCAATGTCACCTCAGTAAAAGCTTTCTACAGAATGTGGAACCAGCTTGTCCCTGTATTTTGGAAATATTTTCAGGCTGTGATGATTTAAAGTGCAGATAAGTTTTATTTCTTCTATCATTTCAATGCCAGAGAGAAAATCCTTTGTGCCAGACAGAATTGATGAAACCAAAAACAAATTTCCAAAATCAAAATATGGAGTCCTTCAGTCTATACCTTCACCATCTTAAACATCCTCTATTTTTGTATGAATATCACAAAGGTCCTTACCTGACCACTGCTCCGACATGCAGTAGCCAGAAGCACATTGCCCTGACAATCCCCTACGTTCCTTTTTTTCTCAATCTTGATTTCTCATTCCTATGAATCCTTAGGCCACGTCTCACTCCCTCCTGACAGTCGCTATCATGTTGCTCTATGCCTTACCCAGCCAAGTCTCCTTCAAATTTTCAATGAGCCCAGCCCACACCACAGCCCTGTTCACAGAGCAGCATTGACATTTTCAATGTTCCGTGACTGACCCCATCCAAAGGAAGTACAGGGGTGGACAGCAATGTCCTAGGCCCTCACATTCACTCACCACTCGTGCACCCACAGTAACTTCCAGTCCTGCAAGGTCCATTTATGGTGTACCATGTTTTATCTTCTATACCATATTTTTGCTCTACCTTTTCTATGTTCAGAAATGTTTAGATATACAAATACTTACCACTGTGTTACAAGTGCCTACAGTATTCAGAACAGTAACATGCTGTACAGGCCGTAGCCTAGGAGGAATAGGCTGTACCAGATAGCCTAGATGGGTAATAGGCTGACCCATCTAGGTTTGCATAAGTGCACTCTATGATGTTCACATAACAGCAAAATCACCTATTGATGCATTTCTCAGAATATATCCCTGTCGATAAACAACACATGACTGTGATCTCATTGGAAGCGATACCTCACTTCATGCAACACCTAATGGTGTGCAAACAGGTAAAGAACGGAAGCTCATAATTTTAAAAAACTGAAGTGAAAATATCTAAAATTTAAGCATCTTTTTCCAAGTGTAAATTACCACCCATTTAAAGGATCAAGGCTTTTAGAAAGGAACAGGGCGCACCTATAACCAAGCCTCAGAAAGTTTGCTGAAAAAATCTTATTAACACAAATTGCTTTTCAATCTCTCCCATCGGACTGCATGGTCCTTGCAGGCACATCTTCATCACCTCCATCTGCTGCCTAGCACAGAGCCGGTCACCCCACAGGAGCCAGTTAAGTTTTGTCAAATGTAATTTTTACGAAAAGATTTCTTTATATCTTTGTTTCCTCTCTACTGTCATCTTCCCAACATAGTTAAAATGTGATTTTGGGTTTAATTAATATTGAGGTTTACATGATTATGGTTGTATAAATATTGTGTATTGCTGAGTCATGTAACATGTACGGTTGTCTTTCACTGACCTCATTGTCTTTCCATTTCTTCATTTTCAACACTTTCACTGATTCTTCCTACAGTTCTAACAGCTCTGCAGAACCGCTTCATTAGATACGACTTGCACATCATCTATTGGTCCATTCGTCTCTGGAATATCTCCTGGCATCACCTGTCCTTCTGTTACAACTGGAGTTGGTTCACACCCAGGCTGCTGTGGATGTTGTCCTGTGGTTTCTATTTTATGGCTCTCCTGGGGCCCATTCCTGGACTCTTGTCCTCTCCTGTCTTAATTTACTCCCTTGTTTTGCTAGAGAACATCTTCTAGTTGTTTTTTAAGAAAGGGTGCATGAAATATAAGTGTCTGAAAATATCTTTATCCTACCCTCACATTTGATTATTTGGCCGTGTTAAGAATTTTAGGTTGGCAATCACTTGTACTCAGATTTTGAAGGCCTTGTTCCATTGCCCTCAAGCTTTCTGTGCTGCAGATGAGAAGCCTGATGTCATTTTGATTCTCGATCTTTCGTATATGACCTGTGATAATGTTAATTCATATGTTGGGACCCACAAAATGGAGGCCACCCCAGAGTCCTGGCTCGTACCACAAATCTAAACCTGATTTAGTCTGCACTCATGAGAAATGCTTTATTGTCAAAGTAACCTAACACCAATCGCAATCCTCCAGCACAGATTTAGCTAGCTTACCTTACCTTAGAAAACAGGACCTGTGGCCTTATAAGGAAATCCCTGCCCTCCAAGCCAATCGTGCCCTGTTTCCACATTGCTTCTTCTCTATAAAACTCACTCTTGTCCCAGATCCCTCAGAAAGAATGCTCCACTGCTTGTGAGGCACTGAACTTCCCCAATCCATGGGTTGCTTTCCCTTGAATAAAGGACATTAAACTTATTATTAAATTGTTTTAGTTTTTCTTTTCTTCCTCTTTAATGTGTATTAATATGAATTTTTAAAAATTATTACTATTATTTGGGCAGGGAACTTGATTGACCCTTTATGTATTGAGATGCGAGTCCTTCACCCCTGCAAATTATTATATGTTTTCATTAATAATTTTCTCTTCATTTTGTTTTATTTCTAAAAATTTTCTTAGCTAGGTGTACAATCTTTTTAATTCATTCCCTAAGTTTCTTATTTTTTCCTATTTTCATTTTTTTTCACTACTTCCTAAGAGATTTCTTCAACTTTATCTTACAAAAGTTCTTTTAAAACTATTTCTACTATTATTTTTCAAGTTACAATATACTTATGGCTCCTTTGGTTTTACGAATGCAATGTTTTCTCTGACTTCTCTGAGGATATCAACTAAGAATTAAAGTTTGCAGTTTCCCATTGTATCTGTTTCCTCAGGATTCATTCTTCTATTTGCTTAATTGGCTTTTGTCATTTACACACAAAGCTTTTCTTCAAACCTCTGGTGACCTTTAGTTGACTGCTGTGATGGTTACTTTTATGCGTCAACTTGACTAAACTACAAGATGCCCAGATAGTTGATCAAACATTATTCTGGGCACTTCTGTGAGGGTGTTTTTGGATGAGATTAACATTTAAATTAGTAGACTAAGTAGAGCAGATTGCCCCTTCTAATGTTGGTGAGCCCCATCCAACCAGTTAAAAGCTTGAATAGAAACAAAACGGCTCTCCTTGCCCCCAGGTAAGAGGGAATTCTTTCCTGCCTTCAGATTCAAACTGGAACATTGGCTCCTCCCAGGTCTTGAGCCTGCTGGCCACTGTAAGGGCAACATAACATTGGCTCGCCTGGTTCTCAGGTCTTTAGACTCAGAATAGAACTAAATCATTACCTCTTCTGGGTCCTGGCTTGCTAACTCACCCTGCAGATCTTGCAACTTGCTCACTTCTATGATAGTGGGAGCCAGTTCTTTTTAACTAATTAATTAATCAATTAATTAATTATGCACACACATTTTATTGATTCTTTTTCTCTGGAAAACTCTAATACAATTTTTGATTTCTAAGAGAGAGAGACACCAAAATGTTGATTTGAAAACTCAGGGTTGGGCAGGGCTTGTTAGCTAGAAGGTGTCCCTGTCCATATTTGTAGGTCTTTTTTTTATAGCTCTTCAATCTCCCCAAGGAAGCATCTTCTGCCTCAGAAGGTATAAATATATTTGGTGGGTGGGAAAGGGCCAGAGGGTCTCAGAATTCAGTGTTTTCAGTAGTAGCTGTTCAGGTCGTAGAGGGCCCTGGGCGGTTCAGCTGTTTCTTCTCACCTGGATGTCACAAGAGGTTTTAGTTCTAACGCGCTAAGGCATCCAGTGTAAGTAATAAAGGAATTTCTCTCTTGTGCATTGAGAAAAACCCTAACTTTGTGCTATCTTTGGAATAATTGAGAAAACAGTCACTCAAGCCATTTTCTTTAGGGCTTAATTCTCTTGCAGAAGACTAATTGAGAAAGGCTGGCAATAACTGCCCATCCAGACTCTCAGCCTCTCCGCTTATTTTCAGCTCCATGTCTCACCCTGCCTTCCTACAAGTCTTGAAAGTGTTTTGTAGGTGACAGGCTTGCCTCTTGGTAGGAACTAAGGTTGAATAATCCTGACTATTAAATCATTACCATTCATTTTCCTAAATCTTATAGCAATTTGTTGCCATCATGAAGTCTTTGTTGTCTCTGTGCTTCTATTCTGGCTTTATGGGTTTAAAGAATTATATTGCCTTTCAGTCATTTTGGTGGTATTTACAGGAGAAGAGATAATGTACTAATTTATCATGATAACCCAGCAGTCCAGGTATTCTGTGTACATGATTAATAACTAGAACTAGGGTTATGTAATTTATCATCCAAATAAGGACATCACTGAGAGTGAAAGGGGTACTAAAAATAATTACAATTATATAATTTTTACAAACTTTTTTCTATTAACTAACAAATGGTATCATGATATTAGTAGATCTACAGAAAAGTTATGTTCAAACTATTTTCCAATATAAAACCTTCTAGAAAAGTTAAATGGACATATTTATAAATAAAATTATATACCCATGCATAATAAAGTAAAATTTTAAATTTTTTCCTATATTAATAATTAGAACATTATAAAACAGAATAATCATTCCTGGAACATAGTCATATAATTTTTTTTTGTTTGTTTTGGGTTTTTTTCAATTTCTTTTTTTTTCATGGTGACATTGGTTAATGAAATCCAGTAAGTTTCAGCTGTATACTTTAACGGTAAGGCTTATATATATTTACACTGTTTTCACCTCCCATAGTTAAATTTCTTTCTGTCACCACATATTTGACCCCCTTTACCCTGTCTACCTTCCCCCTAGCCCCCCCCCCAACACACACACACACACCCTACCCTCTGGTAACCACTAGTCCATAGTCTATGTCCATAAGTCTCTATTTGTCCTGCTCATTTGTTGCTTTTAGGTTTATATTCCCCATATAAGTGATATCATGTGATTTTCACCTTTTTCTGCCTGGCTTATTGCACTTTGCATGATTATCTCGAGGTCCATCCACATTGTTGCTAATGACAGTATTTCATCTCTTCTTACGGCTTAGTATATTCCATTGTATATATGTACCACAGCTTCTTTAGCCAGTCATCTATCGCAGGACACTTTCCATGTCCTGGTCACTGTGAATTATGCTGCTATGAACATCGTGTACAGATATCTTTTCAGATATGGATTTTCAAGTCTTTGGGGTAGACACCCAGTAAAGGGATTGTTGGATTATATGGTAGATCAATCCTTAGTTTTTTGAGGAAACTCCATACTGTTTTCCACAGTGGTTGTACCTATTTGCAGTCCCACCAGCAGTGTATGAGGGTTTCTTTTTTAAATCCTATCTCTTTCTAATAGCATGTCTATTACTTTTCTGAAAAATATACTTTTTAAAGTATAATTAATTATTTTTAATTTTTCATAAAACTTACTATAGTATTTTCAGTATTTCATTAATAGTTACTAAATTTGAAATTGCTGACATCTTCAATTGTCTTTTCTCTGTAGACCAAATTATTTAAATAAGAAAATATACTCTGTACAGAGGGTGAAGTACATGGGAAGCTCAGAGCAAATTCTACTAAATGGAAAATATTCTCAATTCTAATTTTTTATATTGAAATGTATAAATATTTGAATCCAATATTTTCACAAGTACTATTTTTTGCATCTATTCAGAGTAATAATCTTTGACAACTAGTTTTATAGGATAAAATTTGTCAATATGTTGTCTCTATTTGTTATTAAATGCTTATTTTCTGAACAAAATGCATCCAAGATTTATAGGGCTCATTTAAAAAATTATATACCATTATAAGTCAGGTGGATTTTGTAGCTCTTCAAAGGCTCAAATTTGTCTTGTTTCCAACTGATGATGGACAATAAAAAGAAGGGCACATGCATGGCCAAACTGAAATACCTTTCTGAATTCAGCACTAGAATTTTGTATTCATTTACTCTCTTCACATATAAAAATATTTGTAAATCCTAAAAATTACAATTTCTGTTTTGATTGGTAGAGAACTGCAGCTTGTTTGAACACAATTATGAATTATGCATGTACACAACCAATTCCAAACATATTTCTGCTCCATGGTTTCTTAATTTAGTAAGAACATTGTTATTGCTATGATTCTGTGCCTTACCAAAATCTGTATTTGTATTATGACTAAAAAATCATTTTATCTTCAATGTTAAACTTTTGAACTATATATACATTGAAATTCATTACAATGTCAGATATTTCAAACTCAACACAATGAACTTCCAAAAGCTTTACTTCAACTTCATTAGCTTGATTTTTTTTTAAAATGAACCATTATTGGTATTAACTTGACTGATATCTCTCTGAAGCATCTAAAGTCAGATTTAAAACAGGCATTAGTTATCTGTTTGCAAATTCTCCCGTTGCTAACACATTGACAGTTCTCACTTCATTTTTTTTACGTACAAGATAACTTGGGATTAAAATAAGAGGAATTAATTTAGAACACTAGCCGTTTTATCTAGAGAAAAGTTATACTTCACAGAGGGATGTGTAAACACACTTTTGGCAGCTGTACGTGTTGAACTGTCTGTAACATGGTGTTCTTAGAATAGCTACCACTTTTCCAGTAGATGTTGATAGTTCTTAAGCAAACTGTCACCTGTTTTCAAGTGGTCAGAGATGTCACCACTGATGCCATGGTAAAAGATAAAATTGAAAAAAATTGTTCTGATTTCATAATCGCCATTGATTTTATTGAGAAATTAAAATTCAGTTCTTAATTTTTAATTAAACATGTGCACTCTTAAAAAGTTTATTGCTTAGACAAAATGGGAGGATAAGCAACTCCAAAAGTCCACTCTTCTACAAAAGCAATGAAAAAAACTGATGAAGCAATAAGAATCAATTTTTTTTGAAACTTTGGAAACTAACTAAAATCTAGCAGCAACCCAAGGAGTGCTTATTCAAGAAAAATGGCTGAATATCAGTAAAAACAATGAGCTCTATTGCCTCTTAACTTACTTTAGTCCCATTTCCCATTTCCTAGCTCACTAGTAGCCTTGAAAATACAGCCCATGTGCCTGGTATCAAGAGAAGAGCGAGCAGAACAGAAATAATTTACAAATTGTTCTTAGTTGATTTGCCTGGTGGCTCTCTGGAGTAACTTTTCAAGAGGCTTGTCTTTATCTCATCTGATTATAATTCTCATTTGTGCTAAGGCTACTATGGCGGCAAGGACTCTTTATCAAAAACATTTATAGGCAAATGTTTTAGTCCCTGCTACCCAATGCAATGAATAATGGAGCAAACAATAGATAAAATAGCTTGGGAGGAAAGTCTTAGAGTGAGATACTTTAGAAAACAAGGACTTGGGATGGCTCTAACACATTCCTGAGAATTTAGAAAGTCACACACATGTCCAGGATCATGCTCAGGTTATCCTCAGAAAACACCTGAAGAGACCCTAATCTCTCACCTCTGGCTGATTTCAAGGCTTTGTAGAAGCAGGAAGTGAAGGCAAAGGTGAAGGCAGAATTATAAACTTCCCAGCTAAGTGCTGAAGCCGTGTCCCAACACACTAAGGCCCTTTGCAAAACCAGGGAGCTTTTTTGGTTATAAACATTGACTGAAATCTTTATACAATTATTAGCTAGACACTAAGCTAAAGCTATTCAGAGAACTTAAATAGCCAAAACAATTATGAAAAAGAACAAAGCTTAAGAACTCATACTTCCTAATTCCAAAACTTACTTCAAAGCTTCAGAAATCAAAACAATGTGGTACTGACATAAGGATATACATACAGATCAATGGGGTGCTCACTTTGAGAGCACATATACTAAAATAGATCATTGGAACAGAACTGACAATTCAGCAATAAATTCACATGATTATAGTCAGCTGATTTTCAAAAAGGATGCCAAGACCATTCTTTAATGGGGAAATAACATTCTTTTCCAAAAAAAATGGTGCTGAGACAACAAGATATGCACATGCAAAAGATGAATGTAAATCCTTACCTTACAGAATATATAGTCAACTCAACTGAACAAAAGATCTAAATGTAAGAGCTTAGAAGGAAACAGAGATGTAAGTCTTTGACTTTAGGCAATGGTTTCTTCAATATGATAGCACTATTATAAGCAGCAACAAAAAATAAATTGGACTTCATCAAAATTAAAAGTGTTTGTGCATCAAAGGATACTATCAAAAGAGTGAGGGACAACCTACACAATGGGAGAAAATTATATAGCTAATATATAGCTATTGAGTTTAATATATAGACATATAATGAACTCTTACATTTGAAAAATAAAAAAGATAAACCACCCTATTAAAAAATGGGCAAGAGATTTGAATACATTTTTCCAAAAAAAAGATGTACAAATGGCCAATATGCACATGAAAAGGTGCTCAATATCATGAGTCATTAGGTAAGTGCAAATCAGACCCAAGATAAGATGCCACTTTGCACCCTCTAGGGTAGCTATAATCAAATAGCAGATAATAAGTCTTGGTGAGGATCAAAAGGAGTTGGAACTCTCATACGTTCCTGTTGGGAATGTAAAGTTTGTAAGTACTTTGGAAACAGTTTGGCATTTCCTCAAAAAGTTACAATCTAGCAATTCCACTCTTAGGTATATATCCAAGAGAGTGGAAAACATATGTTCACACAAATACATGTATACAAATGTTTATAGCTGCATTATTCATAATAGCCAAAAAAGTACAAACAATATAAATGCCCATTAACTGATGTATGGCTAACAAATGTGGTATATCTACATGATAAAATATTATTCATCTAGAATAAGGAATGAAGTACTAATACATGCTACAACATGCATGGACCCAGAAAACATGCTAAGTGAAAGAAGCCAGACACGAAAGGCTAGATATTCTGTGACTCTATATAAAATATCCAGAATAGGCAAATCTATGAAGACAGAAAGTAGATCAGTAGTTGCCGAAGAATAGAAGGAGGGGAATTGGGAGTGATGCTAACAGGTACAGGGTTTCTTTTTGGCATGATGGCAATATGGAATTAGATGGTGGTTATGGTTGGACGACATTGTGAACATACCAAAATAACACTGAACTAGACCTTCCAAATTGGTTGAAATGGTAAATTTTTATGTTATGTGGATTTTGTCTCAATATAATAATAAAAACTTGGGGGGGGGTGCAAAATAAAAAGTGTTACCAAGCAATAAAATAAATCAATGTTGGTTTGCACCATATGATAAATTAGAGAACCATTGCAACAAAAGCATACCAAGAATCTCCTCTCAACAATGGCAGGATGGTTCCACCTCTGTTTTCTGGACATATCCCATGATTAAACCTATGACTTCTCCAATTTCCTACTAACCCTTATGCCAAGTGCCCTGGAAGTTGCTGCGTGTTCCCAGAGGCCCTGGCATGACTGGCTGGTGCTACAGTATAGATGACTTCTACCACCACCTTAGGCTGGCATGAGCAAGCTGTCCTTCTCCTCTTATGTTCCCAAGTACTTGCTTTTATCAGTGAGCATCTTGCTTGCTGGCCTTGAAAGAGAAATGTTAGTTGACGCTTTTTATCTAAAAAAGGTCATGGAAAGAGAGATCCATTACTGTTGGTCGCCTTCCTTTATATTTAACTACACATTAAAGTGAGAATACTACTCATTCTGTATCACTCACTACTAGATGAGACCATGGCAGAAGGTGCAAGTGCAAAGTGAAGGTCCACCAAATCCATCCCGGCTTATTTTAAGGTCATTAGCAATGATAAGACTGTAAAAACAAAAACAAAAGCCTGAAAGAAATGTTAAGTAAGGGATACTAGGAAAAAAGGTTAATCTGGACTTCCCAGTCAAAGAAGGACCCGTGTCATGTTAACTCTAATGCAAGCCCCTGAAGAATAAGTGTTAAAAGAGTGACACAAAAATTAAGTTCTACAGAGGTAGAGGTGGAGACCATATCTTAAAGGCCCATGTTTTGTGCTTAATAAAACCATGTAATTTTAACAGGTAAAGACAGGGAGAAAAGACTACCTAGGAGAAATGGAAAAGGAGCAGAAAAGCAAAATGTATATTTAAAAGGGAACATAGAAGTTTTCCATAGGGTCATCTGTTACTGAGTATTCACATAGGTCATGTGTTAATTACCTATATTCCCCATTTTCAGGCTGTCTACATATGAACTATGGCTAGATATTGCTCACATTATCTAACTTCTGTCATAATGCCTCTTTTTCAAAATGATAAGAAGGACAGGAAAAAAGAATTACTAGCTTGCAAAAACAGGAATGCTTTCTCTATCTTCTAGTAAACATGTAAACTCCCCTAAAGTACTAAGTGAATGAATAACCATCATTGGTATGGATAGCCTTTACAACTTTAATAACTTTTATTAAAACACATAGAGATTTATTTTTTAAAGAATCCCTTCCATTAGGTTTAATCAAAGATTTAGCACCCACCAAGATGAAACATCATAATGCAATAAGCTCAGACTAACTGTATTTCATACATTTTTCCACCTGCCCAAGCCAACAACCGCTCCTGGCTTTCTAGACCCACATACAGAGCCATGACATTATTCCAGAAAACTCAAGGTGTCCAGAGCTCTTTTGTCCTACGGATGTCTCCAGAGCCTGTCCTACCACAGAGACAACAACTGTCTTTATGTTTACCAAATACCTTTGACCGTGTTCTTAGCCTACAGTCTAAAAGTTCTTGCTGCTATAACTTGACATTTCCAAAGTTTTGCCAAAATGTATGCAAACAACCACTTTTTTTAACTTGGGTAAATATAATTCACTTTCCAGAATAAGACTAGTCACATAGAGTTTCACACAAATACTCCTTAATTCATCTTTTGTCCTCTAAAGTATCATCCATTCCTCTCACCCTATGGAGTGTGGCTCTCTGAGAGGAATCAAAGTGTTTTGGCAACCATCACACTCGCAGGAAAAAAATTAATTGGACATAATGATATTGTTTATATTTCAGTTGGTTGTTTGTATTTCGTGCAGCAGGGAACTATTATGGCTCCCAAACATATTTTCATCTACTATTCAGTTGATGGATTTTCAAGGAGATTAAATTTAGAAAATAAATTAAAAATATGGGATGAGCATCATAATTAGAAAATCTGAGCAGAAAGCAGTATTTAAAAATTTATTAGACACTGAAATGATGTTTTCATATATGAAAAAAGTGGTGGAACTATACGCTATGTCTACACAATCTGGAAACATCCACTTACTTAAGCCATTTCTAAGATAAAAATTCTATTAAATCAATTGCTGTGTTTCCTTAGATCAGAACATGAAATAGAGGTTCCTATCCCAGCAAAGAGATAAGACTTGGAGTTTTATTGTCAGGAAAATTCAGATGTGTCAGCAATGAAGCTTAAAAAAAAAGAAAAGACAAATATTCACTTTAAAAGTTAGATGTAATCTATATAAACGAATTTAAACTTAGTAAAGTTTTATGCTCGCTTGACACTTGGGAAGTGGTAGGTGGTTGGCTAGAGGAAAGCAGGAAACCAGTCATCTCAGAGAGTAACTATTTTTTTTTTAGAGTTTGGTTTTAGGAAAAATTCAGTTTAAAAATTAGATATATGAGAAAGGGTCATGAAAAGTTAAGCAGTTTCTCCCAAGAGAAGACAGAATGGCTGTTTACAAGAACAGGACTTGCTATTCTCAGAAGACTGTTATTCTCAAGGACCTAACCTGAAATTATGCACGAGGTCATGGCTACAGCCTGCCATGGGTTATAACTGAGCTGCCTTGAGTCAGGGTTAAGCTGAGAATGAAGCATTCTGGACCGTGCCATGGGTTAGCAAGCTTTCCACAGAAATTAAGAAAAGGCAGATTTAAATGTGCTATTTCCTGAAAGGGAAAGGGGACATATTTCTCAATAGTTAAATCTAAAGGAAACATTATCTTCTACTATCTCAGGTATATTGGAAAGATAAATATATATTCTTCTCTGGGAATGCATTTCTCCTGATTTCTTATTCTGTGAGCTCTTAGGAGCAGAGTGCAGAGGCCCAAGGCCATGGGCTTACATGGCTCTCTGGGGATTAAGGGTGCCTAATGACTAGCACACCACCAAAGAGTAAGGGAGGAGAAATGCTGTTGCTCTTTTCTTTATGAGTCATCGATGAAAGGAAGATTCATTTGATGCCACCAACTGTGAGGGAGCTCTTTAGTCCTCTATGGTTTCCTCAAAGCTAAGTAGAGTCAAACTCTCTTTGGTAGGGAGAGACAAGCCTAAAACAATCCCATCTTTTCATGCTTCGCCAAAGCTAGGTATTTATTTCTGCGTTAGAAATGAAGAGAATTTAAGCCTCAATAAAATCTTTGAAGAGCTCTGCACTCAATACTTCTAGTCTGATTTCTAATCAAGGCTACTAGACTTAATACTGTCCCATTCTGGGGTCTGTGGCAGTAATTATGGATGAATTGCAGCCAGAAACACACATTTGTCATAGTTCCCGTATTTATAGTGTACACCTTTTCCTTACAGAAACAGGCAAGGAGGATACTCCCCAGTCCATACTGATACCCAGAACAGCTCATCCTGAGAAAGGCATTGCAATTTGAAAAGGTGAGATTACATAGGCATAAATGGAAATTAGTGCCATATGTTGAAGAACCTTTGTTATTTATGTCTGAACCAGATGCTTCTATCCTTTACACTATATTTGCAATCAATCATTTTCTAGCTCTTTTTCATAGCGCAACATCAATTTAATAGAAGAATTGTGCTTCCTTTTTTCTTCATGATTATGAATGCTCTCGTGTCAAATAACCTCACTATTTCATCTCAGAAATGTTACCCTTGAAATTAATTACTTTGAAATCAAAGTATTCCTGAACTCATAGCTCCTTTTAAAAACATCATTGGCACTTCTTCCCAACATGTTATCTTCCATAATTGAATCAAATTTTCACCATGATGTCAGAGAGAAGAGTTAGAGCAATAAAAATACATAGTGAACCACTACAAATAAACCTGGTCAATTATTCCATGCCAGTTTTCAAATGCTATTCTTACACTTACTATTGCTGTACATTGTAAAATTGATTTTTTAACATCCTACTGTGGAATTAAGCCTGAGATTTAAACATGGACATATATCAGATCTGTGAAATTCTACCTTGACTGTGACATACATCATGGACATTGTGCAAATGCATTTCTTCTCATTTAAAAAGAAATACTAACTAAAATATATACACGTATTGCTCTTTCAAAGGTTTAGATGATTGACTCTCAAATAAGGTGACTCGAATAATGAAACCCATTCCCTAAGCTACTCAGGAACATCTCTCTCATTGTCTCTTGCCTCTTAATTCTTTTTTCAACAAACTACCCCAGTATCTGCCTCTTCTCTATATTTTGAGTACATACCCAGAAGAGATATTACTGGATCATATGGTAATTCCATTTTTAATTTTTTGAGGACTCACCATACTGTTTTCTACAGGGGTTGTAACATTTTACATCTTACCCATCAGCAAAGCAAGAGGGTTCCAATTTTCCATATCCATCTCAATACTTTTTATTTTCTTTTTTTTTTTTATCATAGCCATTCTAATGGGTATGAAATGGTATCTCATTGTGGTTTTGATTTGCATTTCCCAAGGACGAGTGATATTAAGCATCTTTTCATGTGCTTACTAGCTATCTATGTATCTTCTCTGGAGAAATATCCATTCGAGTTGTCTATTTTAAAATGGGGTTGACTTTTGTAATTGGGGTTTAGGAGTCCTTTATATACTGTGGGCACCAATCCCTTATCAGATATATGATTTGCAGATATTTTCTCCCATTTTGTAGGTTGTCTTTTCCCTGTGTCGCTATTGGCCATCAATACATGAAAGTTTTTCATTTTGATGAAGTCCAACTTCCCTATTTTTACTTTTGTTATCTATGCTTTTGGTGTCATATCTAAGAAATCCTTGCCACATCCAATGTTGTGAAACTTTTCACCTGTTATTTTTTCTAAGAATTTTAGAGTGTGTCTTCTTACGTACAGACCTTTGATCCATTCAACTTTTGCAGACACAATGAAGTAAGAGTCTAACGTCTCTTCCTCCTCCTCCCCCCTCCCATCCCCCATCTTCCTTCTTCGCTTTTTTTTTGCTTGTGGATTTTCTGGCTTCAATTACTTCTCCTCACTCCACCCATTTTGGGCACCAAATTCAGTCACTTTCTATATTCTCTCCCCACATGCCCCATTGATTGTCTACCTCCATGACCTGTACCTAATATTTCAATTTTCACAGAGTTCTTGCTCTTTTTCTTTGTGAGAGCACATTTTGGATGGAACGAGGGTTCTATATCCCCCAATCTATTCTACAGCTTCGCATTAGAATCTTACATGTGTTGTTGGTTACCTTCTTATGTAGTTTACATTTTTCAGGCTTCTCTTAGGGCTGCTTCTACTTTATTTGGCCTGGTCACTCACGCAGCAAATCAATTCACTGAAAAAACAGAAGCTGCATTGGTTACTTCGGGCCATGCAATTGGGAATCTTAACTATTTTTCTTTGCTTTGCTTTTCATCCGGCTGAGTCAGTATCACCCTGAAGGTGGAGAGTACACACAGAAAGGAAAGAATCCAACCACACTTTCCTCCATAAATATTATTCTACTTCATTGTTTTCTTTCTACCAGCCTCAATTTTCTTGATCCTGAGCTGATTCCGATTGAAGACACACTTAGCTCAGCTTTTTTACTGTATAGATCCGCTGAACATTTCACCCTGATCTGTTCAACCGAAAAGTTGCACACGGGGCAATAAAGTATAGGAATAGAGGGCTGGATTACGATACAATTAGATTCAGGGATCAAATAATTTGCTGTTCTTCACCATCCCTTGGCTGAGCCTCCTGCTATGCTGGCTTCATGCTCAAACTCTAGTGATGATTCCAATAGCCTGAGATCTCTCTTTGTGATAGTTAAATGCATGTAGTAGCTAAAACCTCTCAGAGGACAAAAGAGCAAGAGTATTTTCAGATAGTGGAAAAGGCAAGAGTTCTTTTAGAAAGCTCTCTTGAAAGTCTGAGGTTCACTTTGATCAGACTGGATTAAGCTACCTGCATCTCTTGCATCAATCACTGTGGCCAGGAGAATGTGATACAGTAATTGGCTTAAATCATAATTATATTTTCACGCCTAAATTTTAGGGTAAAGCCCCCCTCACCCGCCACCCCAAACAGCAAAGATTCAGCATGGAGGGTGAATTTCTCACCTCATAATCAGGGACTCATAACCAGAATAAGAACTGAGGCAGGGGAAGAAATGACTCTCATCTTTCTACCTAGTCTCTACAGCCTTAGCAAGTAGCATGGTGCTCAACATAGTACAGATGGATAAAAGAATAACTTTGTGGTACATAAGTGTTACTGTATCCTTACTGTTTCCTTTCTTTGCTCCAGCCCAATAGCTTTTGTGATACAAAAAAGCATCTGAAGAATTCTTAACTGACATTATTGAGTATTCCTTTAACAACTATCCTTCATTTTTTACACAACCGAGCTCTGCCAGAGTAGGTAAGAGTCAGTTGAGTTACTCGGAAGCAATCCAATTGCTCCTGAAGAAATCGGATGTGATTGAGTTGCTTGTTGATATCTTCAGAGGCAACTAAATAGTGTCTGATACAGTTGGGAGTAACTCAATTGCATTTGAAAATCTCCTCTCCCTATTCAATTGGGCTTAAAAATTATTATGACATAACTCTGCAACATGTAACAATTTTAACAATTGTTCCCTGCATGAAAGCCAGCCTAGGGAAGGAAGTTCTAAACTATGTTTGACCACCAATATTAATCTATTTTCTAGTCATCAAAAATAAATCTGAATGTTCTTCTAATGGCTATAAAGAAAACTAGAAAGTTTTTCTAAACAAATAGCTATTTAAAGAGCTGGAACTGTGGTAATAGTGGCCAAAAGCATAAATCTAGTTGAGGGTGCAAATGGCAGCCCTAAAGTTGAGAAGGAGGTCATCCAGAAGAGGAACATGAAACTTGCAGGAGACTTGCTCTAAGAGTTTTTTCCTGTGGGCCTAATTGTGGATAAGGAATGTGCTGTTCAGGATCTCTCCTCAATGCAGTTCAAGTCAGAGATTTTTACTTGGATTTATGATGAGGTCAAGAATGAATGTGATATAACATGAGTTGCACATAAGTCGATTTTCAGTTCTGTGGTCTCACCTACTGACTTTGAAAGCCTCATGAGCTTCACTCTGACCTTTGTTTCCAATATTATTTACAACAAATAACTGAATCCAAATAGGGAACAGAACATTTGGGGAAGAGGGTCTCATTACCCTAATATTTAGTTACCATAGTATCCTGTCCTCTACAAAACTATCAAGCAGACAGTTTGTCTTTAGCAATCAAGGTCAACATCTCCAACAATGTCTCTTAAAGCTCTTCACCTCTTGAATTAATTTTCATCTTTCAATTGCCAAGTGGCCTCGTTTTTCCTCCCCACATTTACTAACGTGTGTTCTTAAATCATTCATACACTTAGTTATATATAACTGACAATGGCTTAAAATGATAGGCCACCTCGAATATTAGAATTGTGATAAGTATGAGCCTTAAAGTCATTAAATATCAGCAGTGGAATTTCAATCCCCAGTCTTGGAGGAGACAAGGCTCTAAGTAATACTGTGCTTCTTGCCCTTGGTATTGGTGTGGGTCACATGGGGGTATTCAACTGTACCCTAAGGATGTGTACACTTTTCAGAATACATATTATACTTCAACATTTTTTTTAACCCAGGAGAGAGATAAGGAAGTATACATTAATTTGGGGGTGAGGAGAAGATGTAAGATTTGAGAAATTTCAACAGTAAAATCAACAGGGGCTTGGTAAGTAAAAGAATGTGAGCAAGAGAAACAGGAGTCATAGTGTTTGGGATGCCAGATTGATAATGTTGGCATTAATTAAGATAGGGTAGGGGCTGCCAAGCAAAGAGAGCATACTTAGAGGTACAGAGGCTGGGAGGTGAGAAAAGGTGGCAAAATTTAAATCTTCCACAAGCGACTCAAACGCATTTCTTTTTTTCTGAAGAGGCCTGTTGGGTAGTTGCTGACCTCTGAGGTGTGCCTTGAGGGACAGTGAGAAAGGCCATACTGACTCTTGTTAGGAATTGAAGCTGAGAAAAGCTTCTTGAACCACAGTCTCCAGGGAATACAAGGTTCCAGTCTCCATTTAAATCCTGGCATCTCGATGGATTGTGTGACCTTGAGAGTTATTTAGTAGCTTTGGGGTACTGAATGTCCACTGTACTCCAGGAGCTTTGTGTTTATTTCATTTAATTCTCATGGCAACCCCAAGGTAGATAGTTCTATCCCAAAAAGCTAGGAGGCAGGGGGTGTGGAAACACTCAAGGGCTGGAGATTTAGATGGCTTTCTTTTGAATCCCAGCTTCATTACTTAATTATGTGATCTTAGGCAAGTTAAATTCTTTATTTAAAACCTCTTCACATGTAAAAGTTAAATAATCTACCTACTTTAAAGGCTTGTTGTGAGGTTAAATGAAGTGCCTGCCACATAAGCAAGGTGATTTTTAATGTCATTAAACAAATCTACATTTTTTAAAAAAAAAGACAGGATTTATGAAGAAAGGATATTAGAGAAAGAATAGATTTGGGAGGAAGATAATATTGATAATTGATGTGTCAGTGGTAAATGAAGCAGTGTCAGTTGAAAGTTAGCCAGGAGAATGTATTTAAATGTATTCTTCGAGAAGAGAAATAGGTTTAGGTTGAACCCCTGGAGGGCATCAATAAATTATTTTTGTCTTTCTGTCTCTCTGTCTCTCTGTCTCTCTCTGTCTCTTTCCTCACCCCCCAACTCACTCTCTCACTCCCTCTCCCTCTCAATAAATTGATAGGTATAGATGTATATATATTATCAACTGAGAGAGAGAGAGAGAGAGAGAGAGAGAGAGAGAGAGAGAGAAGAGACAGAGAGAGAGAGAGAGAGACAGAGAGACGGGGAGGGGGGCGGTGGAAATGAAGCCACACGGTAAACCGGTGAGGAGTGATCAGGAGGATCAGGCACAGCAGTTTCATGAGAATTTGGGCAATACTTCAAGATGCTTTGATGGGATACCATATAGTAAAAACAAAACAAAACAAAACTTCTCTGCTTCTCTATGTAGAAAATGAAGAAAATGGATTAAAGTTGCCATAGAATCAAAAATTTTAACAATCAGTATAGCATGGGCATCCAGCAATCAGAGTGGGCCATCGGCCAATCAAGAGGGACACTGGGACATAAACAACCTGCTAGGTCACACCTATGCATACTGGCTGATTATGCACCTTCCCAAACCCTCCTTACTACTGAGAGACAGTATAAGGTACAGACTAAGAGGATGGGCTTCAGATCCGGTCCACCTGGGTTTTCTTCCTGGTTCTGCCATATTCTTGTGTGTGATCTTGGATGTTTACTAAACTTCTCTGTGTTTCAATTTCCTTATCTATATAATAAGGATAATCAAAGAGTTGTGAAAAATAAGTTTTAAAAAAGTTTTTAGAACAATGTCTAGCATGTGGAGAGTATTAGTAAATGTTAATTGTTAATATTACTTCTGAAGAATGACCTAGGCCTTGAGGAAATCTACCTCACTATGGAACTGAGTCTTGCTCCTTTAGATATGTTGAATCTGCATGGGCAAGAAATGAATGAATGAATGAATAAATGATACATTCATGCAACCATAATCTCCTCTTGGAAAAACTATGATCTTCAATTAGCATCTTTGGTTCAATTTAACAAACTGCCGGGGGTGGGAGGGAATCTCCACTGCTTCAGATACTTTATTTAGATAATTTCAGTAAAGGAGGATAAGAACCTTTGAAATGAAACTTAAAATTTACAACAGATACATTTCATGGTTAAGACTACAAGAATTTCAAAGGCATTTGCTCTTTTGGAGCAAGGTTTTGGGATTTGACTAAGATGCTATTTGACGAGTGTGATTTGGAAGGAAGAGACACTATTTATGGTAGACCTCTGTATCCTTAAATGCATACTTGCTTAAGTTCTGTTTACAGTAGCCATTATTTTGTGAGAAAATAAAAGGGTCTCTCTTAAATCACATATGAGAAAAAAAAATTGGAGAAGATCTATTTGAATGAATAAAGAAGAAATGGTAATATATTTTCTGAGGCTTTCAGAAAAATCTGCCCATCAATGCCATCATTTGTAAAAACCCACAGAAATGAAAGCCCTAAGAAACAGCAGTGTGGGCCAGCCTACGAGTTGTTTCTTGTGGGTTGTAGGGAGATTAATTAAAAACTAAAATTTCCAGGCTTCCTCAAAGAAGAGGGTGGGCAAATAGAGAGAAAGAGAACAGACGGCTTCGCCACAATTAAAGGTGGGTGACCCAAATGTCACCTTCGCAGGCTGGCTAGTCCTTATCGCTCAATAGTTAATTATTTCCTTTATCATTCCCTAATCTTTTTCTTTCTCTTTAGATCACTTCTCTCTGTCAAAGTTACTAAATGGATTGTTTGCTTTCTTGTTTATTGTTTATTTCTGCAGCAGAATGTGACTCCATGAGGACAGGGCTGATTTGTTCCTTATTGTATCCCTAGTTCCCAAAATGCTGAGAACACAATAGGATACTTGATCAAGTGTATGGAACGAATGAATAAATCAATGAATGAGTGCAGGTGCTGTAGTGACCATTTTGAATAAACTGTTGTGTTAATTCAATGCCGAATATACATTATCAGTCAAATTGGTCAACTGATCAATTTGATAGGTATTTTGACCAAACTAAGCAGTCAAGTCAAAAACTGATCAACCCAAAATTTCATTCAGAGCCTTAGTTCAGATCTGTTCCAACTGTAACTCTAATTTTGACAGAGAGATTTAAAAGTGACCCCCTGGTACATCTATTCAATAATTTTCTTCTCTAATTGGTTTCTTTCACACCCATAACTAATAATAGAAAAACAAAGAATATATTAAATTGTTGAACAATTAAGTTGTTGAGGCAAAATGATCGATCTAGGCAAGTCAAATCAGATCAAGGGCTTAGTGACTATGGCAATTGACCTGCATGTGGTCAATGTATTGACCTTTGAATCACCTGATTTAGAGCTTGGAAAGGGTTCATGACACTAGATCATGCTCTCTGCAGTCTTATTTTAAATAGATAAAAAGGACTTTCTAGAGTTTAATAGTGCTAAATCTTACTAAGTGTTTGAGAAACATGTAGCTATCTAATTCATTAGTTTGGGGAAAGAAGTGTTTAAAAAAAGATAGAAAGGAGAGAGGAATGGAAGAGGGCAGACTGGCTGACAGGGAGTAAAACGCACACACCTACACACATACTACATCTAAAATTAAACAAAACAAAATTCAATTCCCTAAAATCCAAAGCACCTAAAATTAATGAAATGGTGTCTCTAAAATATATTACCAGCAGGAATATGTAAATGAAGGACCAGATCAGTGTCCTGGGTGTTTTATTAGGAAGAAATGTATATGATCTAGCAGCTAGCTCCTTCATTGGAAAGGTTTTCTCAAAAAGATATTTTACCAAATGCACTAAATTTGATAAAGAGAGGTCTCTTAATGAGAAGAAAATGTGAACTATTTGGGTTACTTGATGACTTTGTGGTCATAAACATGAAAACAGAGCATTTCAAAGCCACACAGACAAAGCCCTCCCCAAAAGCCAAGAGGGACTTTTGTCTATATCATAATAATAATGATTATTATGGTTTTTCACTGGCAGAAAAAATCCTGTTGAGGAAAAAGAAATTTCTTCCAGGGGTTAAGCTATATAGAGTCAATACAAGCTCTAGCCAGGTTGCTGGAAAAGATCAACATCTAAGGTCAAAAACAAAAGTTGAGGGTGAACCAGAGAGAATTGATTTGTGGATTGACCAGTTCAAGTGGTTCAGTACAGAGTGATGAAAAACTAGAGAGGGAGGCACTTCATGTCATAAAATTTTGTGTTATATAGGTATTTGATGACTGAAAGAATAAATTATCATTTCTATAATATATGCCAGACTCTATATTATTTTACATAAATTATTTTTTTTAGCCTCACAACAACCTCATGTGGTACACAGTATCATTCCTGTTTTTTGGAAGGGGATATTAAGCCCAATGTCAAACAGCCATTAAAAAGTGGAGCCAGCTGATAGTGAAACCCATGCTCCCAAGTATAACCAGCAACTCGAGAAGACTTCACCATAAAGAGGCAGATTCTGGCCTGCCATAAAGAATAGACCATCCTGAGGCTTCTAAACTCATTTTACAAGGCCAGCATTACCCTGATACCAAAACTAGACAAAGTCTTTACATAAAAAAGAAAATTATAGGCCAACATCCCTGATGAACACAGATGCAAAAATTCTCAACAAACCAAATTCAGCAATACATTAAAAAGATCATACCCCATGATCAAGTAATATTCATTCCAGGGCAAGATTGGATCAATATTCACAAAGCAATTAATGTAATATGTCACATAAACAAATGAAGGATAAAAATTATATGATCTTATCAATAGATACAGAAAAAGTGTTTGGCAAAATCCAGCATCTGTCTATGATGAAAACTCTCAGTAAAGTGAGTATAGAGAGAACACACCTCAATATCGTAGAGGTCATATAAAACAAACCCAAAAGCTAACATCATATTCAATGGTACAAAACTGAAAGCTTTTTCTTTAAGATCAGGAATAAGATGAGGATGTCCATTTTCACCACTTTTTTCAACATAGTATTTGAAGTCCTTATCATAGCAATCAGACAGGAAATAAAATGCATCCGAATTGGGAATAAGTAAAACTGTCTTTCTTTGCAGATGGCATGATACTATACCTAGAGAACCCTAAAGATTCCACTAAAAAAAAAACTATTAAAACTAATAAATGAATTCAGTAAAGTAACAGGATACAAGTTTCAAAAATCAGTTGCATTTTTTTACACCAATAACAAACTATCAGAAAGAGAAATTAAGAAACAATTCCATTTACAATTGCATCAAAAACAATTTTAAAAAGTACCTAGGAATAAATTTAACTAAGGAGGTAAAAGACCTGCACTTGGAAAACTATAATAAAAGGTTGAACAAAAAAATAGATGAAGATACAAATAAATGGAAGGCTATACCATGCTCATGGATAGGAATAATTAACATCATTAAAATGTCTATACTATCCAAAGTGATTTACAGATTCAATGCAATCCTTATCAAAATACCAGTGGCATTTTTCACAGAACTGGAACAAATAATCTTAAAATTTACATGGAACCACAAAAGACCCTGAATAGCCAAAGAAACCTTGAGAAAGAAGAACAAAGAGGTATTACGCTACCTGATATCAAACTATATTGCAAGTCTATAATAATCAAAACAGTATGATATTGGTATAAAAAAGACACATAGATCAATGGAACAGAATAGAGAGCCCAGAAATAAACCTATATGGTCAATTAATCTTTGAGAAAGAAAGCAAGAATATACAATGGAGTAGAGAAAGTCTCTTCAATAAATGCTGCTGGGAAAAATGGAGAGATACATGCAAAACAATTTAAACTAAACTACTTTATTACACACATGGATTAAAGACTTAAAATGTAAGACCTGAAAATATAGAACTCCTAGAAGAAATCATAGGCAGTAAACATTTTGATATCACTCTAAGCAATATTTTTTTTGGATACGTCTTTTGGGGCAAGGGGAACAAAAGAAAAAATAAACAAATAGGACTACATCAAAGTAAAAGGATTTTGCACAGTGAAGGAAATCATCAATAAAACAAAAAGACAACTTACTGAATGGGAGAAGATATTTGCCAGTGATACATCTTATAAGGGATTAATATCCAAAATATATAAGGAACTCATAAAAATTAATACCAAAACAAGGCAAAACAAAAATAATTCAATTTAAAAATGGGAAGAGGACCTGAATGACCAATAGACATATGAAAAGATGTTCGACATCACCAATCTTCAGAAAAATGGAAATTAAAACTGCAATGAGATATCACTTCACATTTATCAGAATGGTTATCATCAATAAATCAAAAAACAACTGTTGGCAAGGATGTGGAGAAAAGGGAACTTTTATGAACTGTTGGTGGTTTTGTAAATTGGTACAACGAGTATATAAAATAGTATAGAGGTTCCTCAAAAACTTAAAAATAGAACTACCATATGACCCAGCAATTCCACTTTTAGGTATTTATCTAAAGAAATCCAAAACACTAATTTGAAAAGATAAATGCACCCCTATGTTCACTGCAGCATTATTTACAATAGCTAAGTTATGGAAGCAACCTAACTGTCCATCAATAGATGAATGGATGAAGAATGGATATATTGTCCATATATACAATGGAATATTACTCAGACATGAAAAACAAATGAAATCTTGCCATTTGCTACAACATGGATACATCTAGAGGGTATTAAGCTAAGTGAAATGGGTCAAATAAAGAAAAATATTATATCATTCCACTTATATGTGGAATCCAAAAAACAAAAAAATGAACAAACAAAATGGAAATAAACTCATAGATATAGAGAACAAATTGATGGTTGCCAGATGGGAGGGTTTAGGAGGATGGGTGAAAAAGGTGGAGGGATTAAGAAGTATAAATTGCCAGTTATAAAAATAGTCATGGAGACACAGAGTACACCAAAAGAATACAATGAATAATATTATCATCCCTATTTATGGTGTCAGATGGATACTAGACTTATCAGGGTGACCACTTCAGAAATAATATAAACGCCTGATCACTATGTTGTATACCTGAACCTAATACAATATTGTATGTCAATTGTAACTGAAATAACTATGGCGTATCCTGTTTAATTGAGTCTAACAAATATAAAACACGTCCAATAAATTGGACATCAAAAGGTTTTTTTTTTTTTTTAATGTGACATCCTGAACTTGGGAATAAGCCAGTTCCCCTGGACTCTTAATTATATTGCTCCTGGAGAGAGCAAAGGGGGAACAGGGTAGAAGATAGCAGTCATCAATTTCGGAGAATCAGAATACAACCTGAGCGCAGATGAGACGTGCGCACTGTACAAGGTTTGTTTTGTTCTCACAGCATCTGTAGCCATATTTTTATATTTCAGACATCACGATGGACTCAGACCTACCAAGAAAGATAATAGTCAGTTCTGATTTTTAAAAACTTAATTGGAAACTAAAGAGGAGAGGGAAATTGACGTGATCACGCTAAGATTACAAAGTGAATTACATCTAGATTGATGTGTGACATTTACTGAAGGAAAACAATAAGAACCCCGAACCCGAAGGTGACGAGGGAAATGGGAGGCTGTTCCAGATGCAAAGTAAGGACCTGAAAGGAGAAAAAAAGTGGAAAGCGGAGAGCAGGGAAAGCAGAGGGCACCCGAAGGAGAGAGTAGAACTAAAACTACAAATGAGAGAAGTGGACCAGAGCAACCAGCCTCAGAAATATGGTCCTTGTGAGGGGCGACTAATTAGATCGAGGGGCATTTGGAGAACTGTGGACTCCATCTACCATTTCTTCTCTATACATGAACAATAATCTTTTTGACAGGAAACAAACAAACCCTCTGGGTCTCTAAGTGCACTGAGATTTAGCCAGCCCTGCCCCAACTGCTTCTAAATGATTTCTGAGTCCTCAGCCTTGTCACATGCAACATGAACCCCTAGCTTCATAATGCAGAGAACAGGGGAACAAATGAAAATCAAATGGGAAAAGGCAAGCGAACTCCATGCTGAGTGTCAAGAGCCAGGGGAAGCAAAAACATAACCTTGTAATGAAATGATTGAAAGATTGTTAAGACATCCCATGTACAAGATAAATCATCTTTACAACAATGTGATTGCCTGAGTCCCTGGCAGACAATAAGCCAGGTGAACTTCTCCCTTCCCGAATAAAGCAATCTTGTCCTAAGACAAGAACAATTTCCCTGCATGTTGTAAAGGAAGTGAGAAGTGGCACTTTGGATAAGGGAGTGAAAGTGCCTGTCGGGCATGTTCTCAGAGCCTGCCATCTTTTCCAGATTCTTTCTTCCTGTTCTAATTGATCCAGCCCCCCAAACTGAAGGCGAGAATATGAACCTGCCTGGAACTCACCAAAGAAGTGGCTGTTCTTCGGTAAACAAAGAAACACTTTGGGTTCCAACACAGCCCCACGGCACCGAGTGCATCTGGTGAGCTGTCCCGTTTTTGACTGTTTCTGTACAGACGCCCAGCCACACAGTGCTCCAGCCTGGGATGGAGATGTGGAATTCTCTCTTTAGAACGGCAGTGTCTTGGCACTTGAGTGGGGTTTGACTGATGGTGAAATTGAGTGTGAATTTCAAGCAGGCCATTTCCTTTTGACTACTTCAGGGAAATGCTCTAATGAGGAGAGGGTTTTAAAACCAAAAAAGGAGAGCTGGTCATTAAGCCTAATGAGTGGCTGAATGCCATAGGAGGCATTCACAGACTTCGGCCATAATTATATTATTATTTATACATTTCCGTAATAAGAACTTATTTCCAAGGAAGCTCAAACTGTTTATAAATCCAAGTTCCTTAATCTTTGGAGTAGTCCTAAACCACAGATTGGGGATTAGTTTTATTAGCTCCATTTAGAAACAGAGAAAATGAGGGCTTAGAAGGTTTAAGCTTCTAGCTTCTGGTCACCAAACAAATGAACATGTAAATTGGGGATGAAACTTAAGTCCCTGCCTTCCATTCTAGGGCTGTTTCCATTTCGTTAATACAAATGAGAAATGTACAAAAATGTCTCCTCGTGACCGTGCGCTAGGGTTTAGACTTTAAGGACAGAGCCGGGGGTAGAGTGAAGGGTGTGAATCTACAGCTGTAAGCTGGGCAGTCATGTTCTTGTTCGTGTACACTCTGGCCTGTAGGGTGATGAAATAGGAAGCTGGTGGCTGCATGGTCCTGGATGAAAAGGCCATCTCTGCAGCCAGGAAGTGGGTGTCACAGTGGACATTCTGGAAATCCCTTCGCCTGCTTCCTTCCTGGATTAACAGGAAGAGGAGGGCGGCCAGGACAGGTGGCTCAATGTGAAGCACACGGCTCTGCTCGGAGAAGGGAGACCAGGTCCTGGGCTCTTAAGCAAATAATTCACCTCTTGCCTAGAGGTGGCCATTGGCCTGGCGCAGCCCACCAGCACCAGCAGCAACTGGGAGCCTGTTAGAAATACAGAATCCCAGGCCCCACTGGAGACCAAGAGAATCCATTTTTACTATTAACAAGATCTTTAGGTGATACACATGCATATTAAATTTGAGACTCATTCTTACAGTGGTTAAGTTTAGAGGCTGGATTTCTAACAACCGAACTAGAATTCCTCATCCTCCACTTAATCACCGTGTAAAACCAGGCACGTGCCTTCATTCATCTGTGGAATTAAGGACAATAAGACTGTCTGCATCAGAGGATTATTAGGGGGATTAAATAAGAGAATCCACTGTAACAAGGATGAGGAGAGACACTCCACACAATATATAATGAACAGCGCCTACCACATAGCAAGGGCTCAATGCTCTGTTGCTTTCTGGCCCCCTCTTGTCATTCATTCCAGTGTGACTTTACATGGTAAAATATCTGGGTGGATAAGACACTGATTCGCGCTGGTGGTCCTATTTCTTTAGAAATGCCTTTCACTTCATAACCCAATACTATCATGAATCTTTCTTCCAATAACTCCCTGCTGACAGCTCCCAACCCCACATTTTGCTTGGGAGGAGGCAGTTTCTATATCGGAAACTGCCTGGGGAAAGGGGGTGGCAGGAGACCCTCCAAGAGCCTGAGTCAGTTTCTGCCTCACAATTTGGTTACAGTCTCACCCACCCCAGATCCCACCAGAATTCTGAATGCTGTGCAGGAAAATTACTGTAAATAGAACAGTGGGACAGCCTGGCCACCGAGAGCTCTGAGGCAGAGCCACCCCCAAAGCCTTGTGTGGTCAGGAAGGTTTGGAGGCTAAACTGGTTTGTGACAAGACAAGCACATAATGGGATGAAACAGGCCGCCTACTGTTCCACGGACCTTTATTTAGCACTCGGAGGTTTTTGTATAAAACACACTAACAGAATGAATTCTGCCAACCAGGTAAAGGCCAACCCAGATTGGTCTATTCACAAAAGATTGCTCCTTCTTTAACTGCTAGAGAGAGGTTTATAGGAAGAGACTTACTTCTATCCATAAACAGAATTATTTCCTACTATCAATGGGCATTCATTAAGCAGTGGAACAAGGGCCAGTTCCTCATTTGGCCCCCAGCACCTTAGCCAGGAGGAAAGAGGGGAGCACACAGGGGACCCTCCTTTACCCCTTTCCAGCCAGAGGGAAACACATCTCAATCACTGAAAGATAATTTTCCAGTGAGAAAACATATTCAGGACTCCATGATTAGAGTTTTTGAACATAACATCTAAATTTTGGTCATGTTTTCCCCCTTTATTCCATCTTCCCGTTCTTCAGACCATAGGAAAAAGAGCAGAGGTTTTAGGACTGAAGTCTGAGACCTGCTGCTGTCAATGAAAAGAGAAACAGGCTTCATTAAGCAGTTAACCATCTGCTCACCAGAGCACCACCTGGACTATAACCCTTCAGAGCCGATAGATATTATACATATTTTTTAAAACAGGTGAGATCCAGAAGTGTTAGTGACCTCTCTCAAAAATCACCAACTGCACCATGACAGAGGTGTTGCTCCTGGCTACTCGTGCGAATTTAGGTCTTTCCCTTCTCCCCCACTTTTCCTCTGTGTCTCCTCCCCGCTCAGCAGTCTCTGTTTATTTACCCTGTTTATCTACCCCATAAACATACTGATAATATAAACAATGAGTGGGTGGGATCAAGTGCTGCTATGGAAAGTCTACTCAGAGTTTATAATTCAGACCTCCCTCATCCTGGGCTCTTCCAGGTGTGGACCCTGCAAATGTTACTTGTCATTATCGAGCACACACATTTATAGCAGGGATAGAATGTAACAGGAAGAAACAGGCTTCCTGCTGTTCTCCTGACATTTATTCAGCTGGTGGGGGGTGCATGTTTATATCAATATAAAACAGCTGTCACATAAACACAGCCTGCCATAATAGAAAAACAAGAACCCTGATGAAGGGAGGAGGGAAATGACTGAGATTGAAATATTTACTAGGTGAACAATGCACACAGGCAGAGAATGTTATTTTAGTTATTAAACATTTAATTTGGTAAAGTTCTAGTAATAAAAGATATGACTCGTATAAATGGTTGGACTTTAGCTTTCTCACATAAAATTGGAACTGGCAAAAAGTGCTGTGTTGACAGCTTTGCAGGTAGAAATATGCAAAAAGCAGCTGGTTTGGGGTCTCGGCACGATTTCTGCAAACTGAATCGCTGTTCGTGGCTTATCATGGGTGTGCTGACACCTCTATTTTCCATTTATGAAAAATCTAGGTACCACTTAAACCTTGGCAAGGCCACAGAGCTAAACAGAAAGCATGTAACAGCATTCTCTACTTACCGCTCTGTGTTCCAGGAAATCCCAGAAAACCCTGTAGATTCTGAACACAAATAGAGATGGTGTGGATCACTGTTGGCTTCCATGAGCACCCTCTTCGGGGGAGAAGGAGGCTGGACGTCAAGCATGGACACAAAACCAATCGTCAAACCCAAGTCACTCTCCCTGCTCCTGAATGTCTTCCACCTTCCCTCAAACTCTAGAAAGAATTCGTATCACCTGCAGGGCTTGTTAAAACATTGCTAAGACCCCTCCTCCCTCCCAAGAGTTTTTCATTCAGAGCCTCTGGGAGATGGAGGCTTGGACATGAGCATTTCTAACAAGTTCCTATGTGGTGTATATGGGGCTGGTTCAGGAATTGCACTTGGAGAAATTCTGTATTAGGGAAACTTGGGTGTCTGGGGATGTCCCCTCAAAGTCCTGCTCTGTTTTCAATAGTTATGCCTTAACTGCCTTTAGTATCCTGGGGAAAGTTGAAAGAGTGGTCGCCTCTGAAACGATGCCCTCAGGCCTAGGGCTGACAGGAGTAGGCCCTTAGAGAGAAAGTCAGAAACATCTTGGACTTGGTGCCCATGTTGTGGGACTATATTTGGTATCACACTAACCTAGAACATGTAAGTCCCATGGAGCCAGGTTCTCCCATTGCCTGCAGAGACCGACAGGGAAGCCACAGATCGTGATACATTCTGCAATTCCTTCCCCACACCTTTTACCCAAATAGTAAGCTTTGATTAGGAATCCTTTCTCCTTCCTCATAATCAATGTTGTTCAAATTCGTTAGAGTGAAAGATCAAGGGAGATGGTGTAATGTAGTTAAATGAGTACAGAATACTCTGTTTTTCTTAAATATTTTCCAAAACACCTCTGTGGCAGATTGCCGAAACCATGGAATATTCAAGGAAATAATTTCACATCACAGATCCACGTCACTACTGAATTTAACATACTACATGAATTTATATGAAACTTCATATTTCTGATAGGAACCTTCACTTCCTTAGTTAATCTTTACCTTTTTGTGCATTACCGTAAGCATCAACTATTTTCATAATAGAAAAAAAAAAGTTGTAATACATCACAAGAATTACAGTGTATTCCACAAGCATAGAACTTCAAAGTCTTTTCGAGAATGTATTTGCTTGCTAGCTCAGCAACTCACTCCCACACATTATTAGCCTTGCAGTATGTGTTTCATCAAAATTATAAATGACAACACATCACGATGCTTTGAGGTCGAAAGAACAAAAGTTAAATCGTTACATAGCAAGGGCCGACCGGCCTGGGCTGGCTCGCACTCTGGGTGCCGAGCCAGGTCCCACGCTAGCGGGCCCTGCACACTTGCCCAGCTCATTTCATCTTTCTGGGCCCCATCTTTCTTATCTGTGCTTTGACAGTTCTCTTGACTTGCCGGAAGTTCACTATTTTGCAAGGCAGTTGATGCCATTGTTGGTCAGCTCATTCTAAAGTCAAAAGTTTCTTCTGTAATTCATGCCCAAGTCTGACACCCTTTATCATCTACCCACTTTCCCTAGTTGTGCCCTCTGGAATAACACAGATAAGCCTCCTCCTCCTTTGCACACTCGAAAACAGCTGTCACACCCTCTTTAAATCTTCTCTTTTGGTTGTACGTCACAGCAGTTTTCCCAAAAACATACTATAGCTGTTGGCAAAAAGGGGACATTGGATAAATGTAAGTTAAATAAGTGAATAAGTAAATGGATGGAGATACGCCTGGGTGAACTCAGATAGTAACCTTCTCACCTCTTCAAGTTAGTCAGTAATCATCTTTGAGGTGCCCAGAATGGGGCTCAGTACAGCTGACTTTTCACAATCACCAAGTTAACATTTGCTGTTTTAACTATTCATGGTGACTGACTTTAAAGGTCTATATCTTGTAGTAATTCGTTATTTGGTTATGAAAAATATATATATTTTTAATTGATGCCACAGATTGGTGTGACATTTGTCATTTAAATCACTTAGCCAGTGAGTTAACCTAGCTGATGCACCAACATCCAAATCTCAATTTTACTTTTATTATGCATGTGTTACACAGTGTAGATGAT
Source organism: Eonycteris spelaea (assembly GCA_003508835.1). Lineage (NCBI taxonomy): Eukaryota > Metazoa > Chordata > Mammalia > Chiroptera > Pteropodidae > Eonycteris > Eonycteris spelaea. The sequence goes on along the minus strand of PUFA01000011.1, from coordinate 13,014,643 downwards.
AGATAGTCTATCATGGTAGCAGAAATTCTAGGAATTTGCAAGGATCTTAGGTCATATTCCTCTCAAATTATAAAGGTGAAAGATTTTCCAAATGGACTAACAGAGAATCCAGGGGGCTGATCATTTCCCATTACTTGGCCCTACGATAATTGTGGAACCTAAGTTTTTATCAACCTTCTTTCCTAGTTGGATCACACCATCAGATCACACAGGGATCTTTCATATGCTCTCACTTTTGCAAATGGAGACTCAATTAAGAGAGATTAGCTGGCTACTCCACTGGCCTCAGAGGGAGATGGAACCGAAGTGGACCGAGTGCTCCTCAGTTTGTGTGTCAAGAAACTCCATTGCATCAGGGCAGTCACTGCTGCTCAGGTTCTTGGGCTTGCTTCACACAAATCTAACTTCTCAAAGAGTAATATATAAACTAAAATGCCCTTTAAAAATTTCTAAGGGGGTATCTAGTTTTACAGCGACTACATTACTTGTGTCTAATATGAAAGGGATCTCTTAACCTAGAGAAACTTAATTAGTAATTAAAATTTGCTTGATTGAGCACAGAATCTAAACCAAGGGAACTGAATGTTCTTGAGTCCTAGAAATATTCCTCCCTAGTATTAAAGTACTCACATCTGCTAAATGCTGCCTTTCTCCTTGGTTTGGGTAAACATTGACAAACCCTTATTATCTAGTTTCTCTTTATCTAGACTCCAAGATGACAACTCACCTCCTATAAATCTATTCTTTCTCTAGAAAATATAATGGTTTCAGTTATAACTGTCTTAAATTATATTGCAGCATGAAGATATTCTCTTAACCACCATGAATATAGTATAGGGGTTTCCATTCATCAGCTACACACTTAGAAACTATCTCTTAATGTGGATGACATTTCATCTATTTTAATTTTCCAATTATTTAATATTTTAAATAGATAATACATGCACATGGTAAAGACATTTATTGTTGTTGTTGTTTTAAAGATATCCAAAAAAAAGTATGTAGTCAAAAGTTCTCTCCCACTCGTGGTCCCCATCTCCTCTGCTGATATCAGTCTCTTGTATATGCACCCAAAGGTAACCTTTGAATATATACATAAGTGAAATGATATACATTCTTTCCTTTGTGTTACACAAATGGTAGTGTAGTATGCACATTGTTTTGTTCCGTAGTTATAGAATCACGTTCTTCTTAACAGCTGCATATAATTCCACTGTATGGATGTATCATATTTATTTAACTAGTCCTAGAAACATAAACATTTAGATTGTCTTCATGCTGCCATCACAATGCTACAATAAATAGAATTGTTTAATATTTTACACCTGTGCAAGTATATCTTTGGATGTATTTCCAAGTGTGGAATTACATTTTTACTGTAATAGATATTCCTAATATGTCTCCGTAGCATTGATCAATTTATATTTCGACCAGGAATTTATGAAGGTGCCTATTTCTACATACTTACCACAGAGCAAGCTCTTTAGTTATCTATTACTATGTAGCAAATTAACATAGCACTTCATAGCTTAAAAGAATATGTATTATCTCACTGTTTCTGTGAAACAGGGTCTTAGAGGGGTATACTGGGTGGTTCTGCCTCACTGTTTCTCAGAAGGTCAGTCAATGCTGCAGTCATCCAAATGCTTAACTGGGTCTGGGTGATCCACTTCCAAAATGTCCCAATCACATTGCTGTTGGCAGAAAGCCTCAGTTTCTTGCTGACCACTGATAGGATGCCTCAGTTTCTTGCCATGGAGACTTCTTGGCAATCTTCATTACAGAGCAACTGGCTTTTCCCAGAGTGAGTAAACCAAGAAGAAGAGCAAGTAGGATATAGCAATGTCTTTCATGACAGTTCATGACCTGGCCTTGGAAGTCACAAACCATCATGTCTACTATGTTTTATTCATTTGAAGTGTGTCACTAAGTCTAGCCCATACTCAGAGGGAGAAGATTAAGTTCCCTCTCTTGAAGAAGGGTATCAGAGAATTGTGGATGTATATTTTAAACCATCACAGTGAGTTACCAAATCTTTTTCTGCCAATCTGTTAGGGGGCAATGTTATCTATTGTCATTTTAATGTACAGTCACTTATTATGAGTGAGACTGAGAATTTCTTAACAGCTTCATTGAAGTATAATTAATAAACAAAAGACTGCATATATTTATAGTATACAATTTGATGAGTTTGCACATATGCAAACGCCCATGATACTGTCTTCATGAACAAGGTAATTAACATTTCCAACACCTTCCAAGAGAAATAAAATTGACAAATCTTTATATAGAATAACTATGAAAAAAAGAGAAAAGATTCAAATTAATAAAATCAAAAATAAGGGAAGAGACATTACTAGATACTACACAAATAAAATGCAAAAGAGACTACTATGAACAATTATATCCCAACAAATTGGATAGCCTAGAAGAAATAGATAAATTCCTAGATACATACAAATTACCAAAATTGAATGAAGAAACCAAAAATTGCAGCAGATCAAATAATGAGTGAGGAGATTAAATCAGTAATCAAAAACCTCCCATCAAATAAAAGCCCTGAAGCAGGTGGTCCCACTTGTGAATTCTGAGTATTTTTTAAGAACAAACTCATATGGCCTTTTGGTAAATACTCTGCCCATGACCTTTGTTGATATTTCTATTGGTGTTTTAGTGTTTGTCTATGGTCATGCATTGTAAATATCTTTCTATTTGTTTATTTCTTTTGTGCTAGCACTTTATTTTTTTGGTCATGCCAATATTTTTTACAAAATTAAATTTTTCAAATATTTCTTATTGGGAATATTTTAAAAAGGTCTTCCCTCTGAGTACTTTTTTTTTTTTAATTTACCATGTTTCCTCTGAATTTTTGTTTATTTCTTTTACATTCAAATCTGGGATTCATCTAAAATGTATTTTGATATAAGCTGTGATTTCAAGAACCAAAACTTTTTTTACCCCCAAGAGACTACCTCATTTCACCAATATCATTCATTGAATAATTGTTAGTTTCTTCTTATTTCACTTAGTTCCTATCAAGAAATCTGAAAGCGCTCTACATATTTCAAGCAGAGGGGAATTTAACGCCACACACACACAAAAATAGCAACAAAGACATAGGATGGGCTAAAGAAGCAAAGGAGAAAGGGATATCACTCAAGGATCACAACGCCACTGCCCCAGGCTAGAAATCTCCAGTTGGTGCTTAACTGCTAGCAGCATGCTCGTTGCCTTTTTTTCTGTGGAATCTCACTGCAGACACTAAGCAGAAACCCAGGAATTTAAACTTTAATGATGCTGCTGACACCACTACCATTCTCATTAATGCTGGTGGAGCCCCATCTGCCTGCTGTTAATGCTACAACTGCCAGAAGAGGCACCAGAAGCATAAAATGGTGTCTTCTTATCTCTTGCCCCTCAATCCCAACCAGAGACTCCCATTCACAAGAACATACGCAAAGGCAGCTGGTGAAGAAACCTGGAAATGTAGCTCACTGATTTTCAGCCAGTACCTTAGTAACACAGGAGAGCATGAAAGGTTAAGAATGGAGCTGAGTGCTAACAGTAATCAGTCCGCCCACTGATTTGTAAAGCCATGTTTATCACAATAAAATTCTCCATGCGTGAGGATCTAGACTTTCTTTCCGCCTCACCCCACCTCCACCACCACCATTTGTCTATTTAAGGTTCGTTGTTGCACTGTTTTGGGTATTATGTTTTCATATATGGTAGAGGCAGTCTCGCCTCATTATTTTTTATTCTTAGAATTTTTGTAGATTTCCTGGATTGGTTTTCCATATAACTTTTAGAATTAGCTTGCCTAGTCCAAAAAAAACAACAACTCCAGTTTGCATTTTACTGAAAGTATATTATAATTTTAGTGTATCTTAAGGAGAATATCTTTACAGTGACACAACTTCCTATCTATTAATTCAGTGTACAATTCATTTATTCAAGTCTCCTTTTGTCATCCTCACTAGTATATAAAGTTTTCCTTCTATAGATCTTGTTAAGCTTGTTCATAACTATTTCATGTATTTTGTATTTGCTCTGGTGGTCTCTTGTTCTGATTATTGTTTTCATACATTAAAGCTATTATTTCCATACATGATCTTTGTTCAGTTATCTTACTAAATCCCTCCCCTATAACGATATTTCAATTTATTCTCTCTTGGATTTTGGAGGCAAATAGCTACCTTATCTGCTAATAATTATAATTTTATGTTCTCTATTTCAACTTTTAAACGACTTGTTTATTTCACTTCTCTAGCTGAGCTGAAGACCACCACCAGACCACAATAAATAATACTAGTGATAATGTGTCCTCTCCTTGTTTTTGATTTTAATAAAAATGCTTCCACTCCTTTGCTGTTCACATAATTCTGGTTTTTGTATAATAGAATAATGTCTATTGAGTCTCATTTTATTAAAACGTTTTCAAAAATCAAGAATAGATGCTACATTTTCTCAAAATCCTTGCAACATTCATAAAAATGATATGATTTTTCTATTTATATTAATGTAAAATGCATTAACAAATATACAAATATTGGGACATCTTTATATTCATGGAATAAATTCTTTTCAATAAGAAATATTAATCTTTATGCTATCTTTATGCACATATTTTGTTTACAGTTCTGCATGGACCGTCATGAGTGAAATTGGTCTGTAGGTTTGTGTGGGTCCATGTGTATGTACTCTTTGTCCTCATCCATTTTAAGCTGATTTTGTATTAGCTTCAGTCTGAGTGACCTTGCTACCAGCCTCCTCAGGGTATGTTTCCACAGCCACCTATATGCTGATTTCAATGAAACCGATCTTTTAAACATAAATTTGGGCTTGATGTTTATTCCTGATAATTTCATCTTATGGTTTTATTTTATTGCAGCAATCTACCAACACCTTTTTGATTCCTGATTTCCCTCCATATATTCTGTTCTGTAACTTGAGAAACAGTTGGAAGATGGGTCAAAAGCCAGTTGATAGTCTGACCTATAATCCTTCTCTTACCTTGTAAGAAAATATAGAAGGCGTCAGACTCGGATAGTGACCGTCCATGCCATGAAGGAAGAAAACTCAAGAAACACTTCCTAGTGGAATGTCAGGTGAAGATCGACCCATCAAGGCTTCCTGCAACCAATAAAGCGAGAGTTGTGGAAGCCAGGAACTGAGAGAATTGCTAATGTCATTGCTTTGGTTTCCAGAGGTGTCTTTTTCACGAAGTCAGAAGGCAGAAAGCATGCTGCAAACAAGGGCAACAAATGTGAGGTCATTTATGATTACTCACTCCAAGCCTGAGTTATAGCTTCAAACAGCCATACCTTTTAGGGTCAAAAATCAAGATCCAGCCTATCAGAAGTCATTTGCCATATTTGCTCAAAATTCCTACCCTGCATGATGGCAGAAGAACACACACTTCCAAGGGATGTTTTGTTGACTGAGAAACATAAGTTTGTTTTGGAAGCTATGACAGGATACAATAAATGTGACTTTTTATTTCTGAGAAAGACCACACTCATTCTTTTAGGCTCTGCCTACAATTTCAAAGCTGTTAAAAAAAATTTTTTTTTAACTAATGAACTATTATTTTGTCACACTACAACAAATTCTGAATACAGATTTAGAATTGTTATACCGTCTTGGTGAATTGATACTTTTATCATTATATAATGTCCCTTTACTGTTGCTAACGTTTGTTGTTCTCAGGTCTGCCTGGCATGGTATTAACATTGCAGTTTCATCTTTCTTTTGATTACTATCTGCATAATATATCTTTTTCTATTTGTTTGATTTATCTATGTCTTTATATTTCAAGTGGGTTTCTTCATGTGTTTAGATAATGTATACTTTATCTAATTATTGATATGATTAGATTTAGTTCCATCATTTTATTTTTGTTTTCCATCTATCCTATCCATTTTCTTCCTCTATTCCTCCTTTCTTGTCTTTTAAAAAATTATTTCAATATTTTAATATTCCATTTAAATTTATCTCTTGGCTTTTTTGATATATTGCTTTCTAAATGTTTTATAGTTTTACATATTACATTTACATTCGTGATCTATTTTGAGTTAAGTTTTATATTAAGGTCTGAGGCTTGGGCCAAGTCTCTTTTTTTTCTTCTTTTTCTATGATTATCCAAGCTCCAGTGCTATTTGTTGGAAAGGCTATGTTTCCCTTATTAAATTTCTACTGAAACTTTGTCAAAAGTCAGTTGAGCTTATTTATGTGACTCTATTTCTGGGTTCCCTATTCTGTTCTATTGACCTTCCTTCCACCAGTATCACAATCTTGATTACTATAGTTATAAAAATCTTGAAATCGGGTAGACTGATTCCTCCCACTCTATTCTTTTCCAGAATTGTTCTAGCTATTCTCACCTTTTTTCCTTTTCATGTAAATAATCGTGTCTATATCTACAAAACTTATTTTTTTAGAATATGATAGGGATTGTTTTAAACCTGTATGTCAGTTTGAAAGAACTGACTGACATCTTTATTACATTGACTCTTCCAGTCCACAAACATGGTGTGTTTCTGTTTACTCATAGCGCATGTACATGCTCAGCTTAGCAGAAACTGCTTATTTTCCATGGCAATTATCCCAATTTACACTCCCACCTGCAATGAGGGTTCCAGTTTCTCCATATCCTTAACACTTTTTTTTTTGGCTATTCTGATGGTGTGTAGTGGTGTTACATTGTGGTTCTGCATTTCCCTTATGACTAATTACACAGTATTTTTAATGTATACTCTTATATTTTTATAGTTGTTTCATAATTTTTCAAATTTTATTGAGATATAATTAGCATATAACAGTGCACAATTTTAAGTTGTACAATATAATGATTTGATATAGTTATATATTGTGATATGAATACCACATAAGTTTAGTTAATATTCACCACCTCACGCAGTTATATATTTTTTTCTTGTGATGAGAACTACTCTCTTACCAACTTTCAAATATATAACACTGTATGGTTAATTATAGTCATCATGTTGTACATCGTATCACTAGAACTTACTTATCTTATAACTGCAAGTTTGTATTTTTTGACCATCTTCCAACTCCTTTAGCCCCTCAGCCCACCACAGCAACCACAACATTAAGGCAAAGGAAGCCTTAATAAAACTTTCTGGTGATAATTTACATAAATTGGCAATCGTTTGTTTGGAAAACCCTGGAATAATAGGCTACAATACTTTTCCACATTTACTCTGTTCGTATTCAAAGAATAAAATTGCATGCATGCATTTTTAAATTGATTATTAAAAGTTGCTTACTATATACCAAGCCACTTGCTCAGCTCTGGGTGTAGAAATAATGAACAAGGTATTGTCTCTGCCCTAGAAGTTTATGGTCTAGTAAGAGAAACAGAGAAAGTGAAAATTTAATACATTATAGTAACTATTATGATAAGGATAGCCCATAGGAGACCTAAAGAGCCATAGAAGACTTTATAGATGGAAAAAAGAGACCCGGAGACCAACTCTTTCCAATTCAAAATGAAGAAATTTAGTGAACAGGTATTAGATACAAACAGAATCAATAGAACAGCTGGAGAAGCAGGCTTACAAAGAGACAAAAAGGCAGCTTGGAGAGTTGAAAACAAGAACCCAGGCAGGGTCTCTGAGCCTGAACAGTCCAGCCAGGGCCCTGCCGCTGGCATAGAGAAGTTCTGATTTCTTTCATCTTGGCACTACTTAAACGAGATTCCGAGTCCTAGAAGAAAGCATCTGACTGACTGGCTTAGGTCACAGCTTATCTACCTGTTTGTACCAGGGCCATAGAAAGGAGCTAACTCACTTTACGTTGTGATAGGGGGTATACATTTGGGTTTACCATCTAAACCAAAGATACGCAAAAGAAAAAAAGAGTTAATTCTCCAGAAGATAAACAGGATCCTAAAGGAAGGGTAAACACAGCCAAAAATGACAAAAGCCCATCGCAACAGCTAAGCAAGTCTGCTACATGGAGAAGACTTAGCTAATTCCAGAGTGGAAAAGTGTATGTTTGGGAAGAGTACGTACAAAGTCTGTGACGAGGAAGCAGGGTGAACTGAGATGATTAAAGTAGTTCTTAATGGCTGACGCGTAGAGTTGGAGAGGGGTGAGAAATAAAGGGGCAGGAAAACAGGAACAAGGTGACAGTGTACCTTGAAAACAGTGAGAAGCCTGGAGTTCGTTCCTGAGGATGAAGGAGACGTGAAAGTGTTTTATGTAGAGTTATGACATTTTTTACTTTGAAGAGATGGCTTTGGCCATTGCAATAATTCAGAGAGAGAGATGAAAGTGGCCTGAATCAGGATGATACTAAGTGGATGGGAGATGTGAATAATTAAATTTAAGGGAGCAGAGAGTGAAGAAGTGGAAGGAGACAAATGATTACCGGGTTTCTGGCTTAAATTCTTACATGGATGATAAAGCCATATACAGGTAGAAGAAAGGAGTTTGGTGTTGGACGTAATGAGCTTGAAGTAGATTGTTGAATATACATGATTTTGAAAGTCAGGAAAGATTTAGGCAAAAGGTTTTGGTTAGGTTTCATCATTATGTAGAAGCTAAAGTGATATATATTTTTTTAAATCCCAGGAATAATATATGGAGTAAAAGATGAGACCCTAAGGTGGGACCCTCACGGCATCGACATTTAAGGATTGAGCCAAAGAAAAGCAGCTGCTGATGAGAATCACAGGGGTGACCAAAGAAGTCAGAGGGAAAGCAGATGAGTGGTGTCAGGGAAGTCAAAGCGGAGGGCTGTTTCAGTATGTGAAAATGGCATTGGTGTCAAATGTTGCGTAAAGTAAGGAAGAAGAGTTGTCCGCTGGATTTGTCACCAAGAGGTGGCTGGTGTTCAAGACAAGGTGCAGCGGAGTCATGGGAGCAGTGGCCAGGTTGCAGTGGACTGAGGAGCATGAAGGAGCAAGGACATGGAGATAGTGTGGCCCATTGACCCCATCCTGCTGCACAAGAGAATTACTGGCAGAACTTTCAGCACTTACTGCTTCCTGGACCTACCCCTCCAAATTCAGATTTCATTAGACTAAATTTACATGATGCATTAGTTTCTTCTTGCTGCTGTAACGAATGACCATAAACTTAGTGGCTTAAAAAAAACACAAATCTATCTCATAGTTCTGGAAGTCAGAAGCATAATATGGGTCTCACTGGGCTAAAATCAAGGTGTCAGCAGAGTTCTGTTCCTTTCTAGAGACACCAGGTAAAATATGTTTTCTTTTCTTTTCCAACTTTTAGAGGCCCCTTTCATCCATCTTCAAAGCCAGCAGCCTTGCATCTCCCTGTTCCTTTCTTCCATACTTTTATGTACCTCTTACTCTCTTTTCTATTTCCCTTTTCCACTTTTAAAGATTTGGGTGATTACTTTTATGGCCCACCTGGATAATCCAGGACCATCTCCACACCTCGAGATCTTCAATCACAGGGAAGGTAACAACAGGTCATGGAGATTATGATGTGGACACCTTTGGTAAGCCATTATTCTGATCACCACACATGGGTAAGATTTTAAACACCCCAGGTGATTCTTCTGAGCAACCAGAATTAAGAAACACAAGAAAGAGAATGATAATGAAGTTGGAGTTTTTTGTTTGTTTGTTTCTGTTTTGTTTTGTTTTGTTTTGTTTTTTAAATGAGGTAGGCAAGAGTAGAAATAAAGAAGACAATCATTTCAATTCCTCTCCCTTTTTTTCCAGTGGAGTCAAATTGGTGAATTATATATAGAGAAGAACAGTTTTTATTTGACACTTTTTAAAGTCTGCCCAGAGCTGACTCTTTTCCCCTCTTACTCAAAACATGGCATAGTGTGTGAAGCTTCCAAACCATAGTTATAATTAAAAAGATGAGCAAAAGATATGCAGTTGCATGCTCAAGGTGAGACTGAAAATATCCAGACCCAGACTTATAGAAAATGAGCTTTTCAGAGACAGAAACTGAAGAGGTTAATCTGAAATGAAACTCAATTTTCTCCAACACAGAGGCCTGAGGTTACTTAAGACCAGTCTATTGTCAGCACAGGGGACTCAGAAATGAAAGAGTGCGGATGATCGGATGCCAAAATTGCCATATTGTGCAGGGAAGGCGAGCATGTGTTTTGGTTGGAAGGGGAAAGAGTGTTCAATTAATCCTGAAATGTTTGCAAAAACAAATGATGGGCAAAAAGAAAACTCAACTTGAAAGGGGTGTGATTCTTTATGGAAAAAAAAATCTTTACCAGCCTGGCAGCCACAAAATAGACATGTCAGCCAGCCAGTCTGGAACAGATAATTAGGAATGAGCAACAGCACATGGACAGTTTTCCTTAAGACCAAGGCAGCATGGCAGATGGGCAGGCCTCTGTGGCCACCAGCATGGGCCTGGGGGATGCTGGGCCATGCCCTTCTGGTCTTCCTGAGGCCCAGGGACCAGCCGCTTCCCCTTCAAATCAGGGCCAGAAAGAGAAGGCCCCATTCAGACTGTGCAAGCGTCTGTCCAGGCCTAAGCTCCTGGCTAGCAACAAAGGAACAAGCACTAGGGTAATTAAGCCCCTGGAGGGATCTCAGGCCCGCCAAAGGGAAGGGATTCTTCCCTGCCCTGCAGACTCTCCCTGTTTCAGGAACTCCCAGGATGGCAAAGTGTTTAAGGATTGCCTTGCACCTTGACCCCAGAGGAGAAAAGCCAAAAAATATGTGTGTGTGTGTGTGTGTGTGTGTGTGTGTGTGTGTACACATGTATATATGTATGTATGTATTCTGTTTGAACTATTGTCTCATTGTTACACTAAAAAAATGAATATTTACATAATTCAATTAAGGCAGAGTGCTGATCGCTGCAGAACTGAAGGCTGGGGTTTACAAGGGCACCTCCGCCACTGTTCCCTTGGCGGAGTCTGGGTCACGAAATAACCATGCCTTTGTGGCCGATTTGCGCCTGCTTGACAGAAAAGCATCAGTTTGATGACAGTGATCATCCAATTCCCCAGGCAGGCTTGCTTAATGACTGCTCTGCATCGACCCAATAGAATATTTGATTTGTGGGGCTGTAAAAGGCACTGTTGACTGCCAGATTAAGGAGAACATATTGGAACTGACAAACATAAGGAAGGCCAAAGTATTCTGAGACTTCCATTCCTGCCCCACCTCCCTCTTCCTGTCTTCTCCTGAGGAGTACAGATGGGTCAGGATTTGACATACTAACTAACCGGTGGAGGGTCTGTATCCAGCTGTTCCCTCCCCCCCACCGCCCACCTCCTTCCAGCACTCACCCTTCTCCCAGATTCTGCTCCTGTGAAACCTCTTCACCCCACTCAGCAGAGCCAACTTCCTTCTCTACTTTCAACCTTGCCAGCATTGTTGCTCTGCTCCTCCTGGGGTAGAAGCCAGGATGTCATGACCCATTTTGACTGGAGAGTCCAGTCCCCACTCAACTTCCTCTTAGCTGACCCTATCTGCCTGCCCAGAGCTGCCTTTGCTCTCACCACTCCAGCACTATACTCTCTTCAAAGGCATGAGTTGCTCCAAGTAAGGGGCTGTCTGGAAGTCTCTGAGCCCTCCTGAGGGATGCAGTCTGGTCTGTTGATGGAGCATATACTCCCAGACTCTTCCTATGCATTTATCTATATCTACAAAGAGGTTTGTGTACAGGCTAACTTCTTGTTTGTCTTTCCCTGCTCTGCTTCTGAATCTATTGACTCTTGGTCACCTCTGCCAATGGAAGAAAACTGAAGGGTAGGAGGCAGGAAAAAGCCTCCCTCTGGTTTCTATGGCGTTTCCTCCACAGCTTCAGAACCCACATGGCAAGCCCATCATGTTCGGCTCCCAGAGTATGACCCTGATTCTGAAGGCCTGTCAATACTGTCTTCTCTCTTTGTCCCTCCAGCAGAAGGATGGCAGCAATTTCCCATTGTTGATAATCACTGGATGATCTCAAGGTCTTCTATTTGCCTCTCTTTTCTTTCCTCCAATGAAACCAATTCTCTGTACTAGGTTCACTCATAAAATCATCTTCACCATTTCTAAGTGTACAGTTCTGTCATGTTAAGTATATTCATCTTATTGTAGATATATTCTATTTCAAAAACTAGAGAAGTTTTTATTTTCCTGGTTATTGAAATTCTTGGAGTAGTTTTAAGAAATAGATTCTCAAAACAGAATTCTGGCTTGGGTTGCCCACCTGTTAGAGCATGAACACAGTGATGATCACCTCAGAAATAGAATTAATATGTGGCATATGGTAGCAACGTCTTTATTTAAATTATCACCTGAAAGTTGCCCAGCATAATGAAGTTGTGTCAGTTGAGACAAGGCTTTGGGAAACCAAATAACTCCTTCAACTCACTGAGAAAAGCTGTTAGGTGACCTGCGGCTTCTAAAGGTGCTGAGAGCTTACAAAAGGGAACTATAAACTCAGACACAGGTACAGAACCATCGAGCTGTTTTGATGTCTTTTAAAAACTCTCATTTCTAGTAGCCACTGAGTAGGCATGTAGATTTGGCCCAAAATCTAAAAGTACATGCTACAGAATAATATTGTAAGCTGAATCCAAAACCTATCCATGTCTTATATGTTAACATCAGGGCATCAATTGAAAAGGAGTGGGGACTCGGAGCCTTGAGAGAGAGACATGCAAATGGTTTGATGACCCTCAGAACCTTGGGTGGGCAAACCCTCGGAGCCCCTTTCCTGTGGAGCAGCCTCTCTCTCTGTCTCTGGAAACTACCCTTCCCTTGCTAAAGTCTCTGTAATGATCTTACCTTAAGCAGTTTCTTGCAATGGAATACTATTCTCCTCAAGACCTACTTTTATTCATTTTTATTGCCTCTGGACCCATAAATAGAATCTGATCCCACTGTACTCTAGAGGGGGAAATGCAAGGTATGCTCTGGGAAAGGTATCTTATACACCAAAGAAATGTAAGATCTTGCTAATTATTATGAGCATGAACCTGGAGAACGACTGTGCTAGCAGATTCTAAGGGTGACAGCCTAATAATAGAAGATAACAGTAGAGGAGGCTGAATTCATCAATAAGGATACACTTACTCAAGTTTCCAAACAATATTCTAGCTCATGCATCTGGAAATACTTCCAACAGTTTCCTTGATAGGTTAACTGAAACTTGGATTCGGCTGCCTACATTCAATTGCATCAAGATGCCCAAACTTCCCTGGTATAATGAGCTCTGCATACGTCTGTCAGTACCACTGTCTGTGGATTTAGAGAATGCCATATTTATCATCATGATATCACACACAACATTCAAGCAAGTGACACATTTTTAATGAAAGAGGTTTAGCAGGTCTTTACACCCATGGAATTCACTTGCCTTACCAGTTACTTCAATTGTCCAGAAGAAGCTGGCCTGATACAGACTTAGTCACGGTGCCAAATGGGAGACAAAGCCCTGTGAGGTTGGTTATTGTCCTATAGAATTCAACATACGCTTTAAACTGCAATAAATGGTTGGTGCTCTTTCTCCTGTAGCCCACATATATGGGTCTGGGAACCCAGGGGTGAGGACTGGCCCTATTCACTATTACACTCATTCTCAAAGATTTTCTTCCCATCCCTACAATCTTGAAGTTGTTCCCAAAGGATGATTGCTTCCATTGAGAAAAGGAAGGATAAACTGCCAGCTAGATATTTGGATCTGTGGAACTGGGTCAACAGACAAAGAATGGGGTTGATTTTAATAATGAAGGGGAGATTGGGTGGTAACTACACAGTGGCATCACTGAAGCCCAGGGGGGTAATATTGGGTTCTCTTAGTACTTCCAAATAAAGATCAATAGAAGAATAGAACAATCCAATAACCACTAAAGTCTCAGAGCCTCTAGGAATTGGGATTTCAGTCACCCCATCAGGTCAAAAACCCCAACAAGACAGAATGCTGTCTAAGGGCAAGGTGATGGAAGGAGGAAGTGATAAATATCAACTATGCTCTCATGACCAGTTACAGAAATGATGGCTTTAGCAGAAAAGACTATTCTGCTATGTTTATATTATTCAATGCTTTATTTTTTATTTCCTCTTCCTTATTTTTCATGACCAGTATCAGTGGTGTTTAAGTTTATAATTAAGTCAATAGACCACTAGACTGTAAGAAGCTATATCCAGACCTTTGGGAAAGATCAGATCAACTGGAAATTATGTGCTTGAAATGGATAATGACAACTGATAGGACTCTGGGTCTCCCTTTGTTGAGAGGGTGAGAGTATTTTTGGTTTACATGACATATGCCGCATGTCAGGCAGATGAGAAAGGACGCCACTCTGCAAAAGAAATAAAATACACTGCATAGGCAACCTGCCTGTTGGCTCTCGCATCCACTCTCAATCATGCTTGTGCTCTATTCTGTACCCAGGAAACTACATTTCTCAGGCTCTTTCCCCAGGGCTTCTGAGCAGATCTGGCCAATAGGTTATAATGGGGAAGATTGGATGGTGGGAGGAGGGGAGAAGAAAGAGTATTTCTCCCCTCACCCTCTTCCTGTGGCATTTCTGTGTGGCGCGAGTCCTCCATGGCTTCAGCTCCCATGGGACACCCCCTCCATGCAAGTAAGTGACCTCCCACCTGGGCTCCCTTAATGCTATCTCCTCACTTGCCTCTCCAATGCAGGGCTGCTTTTCACCTTTGTAATCTAGTCCCTGTATTAAATTCTCTCTCTTTCAACTATTTACAGGACTTTTAATTTTCTGGTTAGACCAGAACTGATATAGTTTGTTTTGTTATGTTGTAAAAATAGGCTATATATTGTTCAACAGTTTGTTCTTTAACCTTATAATGTATCAGGGACACCCTTCTAGTTCAGACAAAAAGATTTCCCTTTTTTTGAGATATAATTCATATACTATGAAATTCACCCTTTAAAGTTTACAATTCAGTGTTTTTTAGTGTACTATTTACAAGGTTGTGCAACCATCACCATTATCTAATTCCATAATATTTCCATCACTGCGCTAAGAAACCCTGTATTCATTAGCAGTCACTTCCCATTCCTTCCCTCTCCCCCAATCCCTAGAAACTATCAATCTACTTTTTACTTCTATGGATTTATTTGCCTCTTTTGGACATTTTACATATAGTAAGTCGTCACTTCGCATCATTGATAGGTTTTTAGAAACTGCAACTTTAAGCAAAATGACATATAATGAACCAATTTTTTAGTTCCTTTGGCATAGTTCCGGTCACAAAAACATCAAAAAACTTCTAAATAAAGACTCAAAAACACTTCTAATATTAACCATTGAAATAAATGGGAGTTATACATACATTTAAGAAAGCTTAATATAAACCAGTAAGATATTTCTTTTCCAACCTACTTAGTCCAGTTCAGGGTCTCTGGTGGCCAGAACCTATCCTGGCAGCTCAGGGCACAAAGTGGAAACCCACCCTGGACAGGATGCTATTCCATCATCGCACTCACATCCACACTCACTCAGGCTAACACAGTGTAGACACACCAATTCACCTGATGTTCACATCTTTGAAATGTGAGAGGAAACTGGAGTCCCAGAGGAAAACCCACACAGACACCTGGAGAACGAGAACGTGCAAACTCCACACAGACTGTGGCCCCAGCTAGAAATCAATTTTTTTTTCTCATGAGCGTTATAATGAAACAATGTTGAACCACATGATGTTATTTGAAGACCTCCTATAGAGGGAATAGTACAATATGTAACATTTTGTGTGTGGCTTTTTTCACTCAACATAATGTCTTCAAAGTTCATCCATGTTGTAGCATGAATCAGTGCTTTATTTCTGTTGATGGCTGAATACTATCCCAATGTATGGATATACTACTACCTTGTGCTTATCCATTCATCAGTTGATGAACATTTGGGCTGTTTCCCCTTTTTGGTTATTATGAATAATACTGCTATGAACATTTGCGTGCAAGTTTTTCTGTGAACATATATTTTCATGCTCTAGGTTATATTCTGCTGGGTCACATGGTGGCTCTAACTTTTTGAAGAACTGGGAAGTGTTTTCCAAAGTAGCCACACCATTTTACATTTCTAATTTATTCTTTTTAATAGCTACACAAAATTCCACAATATAGCAACATAGATGTTCTATAATTAATGTAACACTTTCTCTATTGAAATACATTTAGGTTTTCTCCATTTGTTCATGATTGTAATTAATCATGATCATTCTTAACCATGTAATTCTGTGCCCCTTCATAGATAGAAGGATTCTTACACATGAAATTTCTATGTCAATTTAATTTTCTGCTTCTTAAATTTTTTGCTATTTCAAATTTTGCTTTGAAATGTGCCAAAGTGCCCCCCAAAGCCGTTACTAATCTACACTTGTACAACAGTGTATGAGAGAAACAGTTTTCCCACATCACTGTTCACACTGGATATGTTTTATTTTTTGCCAATCTGACAGGGGAGAACTTTTTTTATTACATCACTCTGACACTAGTAGTAGTGAGCATCTTTTCAAGGACTCATATATTTATTACTCAAATGTAAATCGCTAGATTGGGTGATGTAAAATCCTTCGCAGTTGTAAAATTTGACATTGTGATTTGAGGGCTCTGGCAAAAAGTGATGGTTACACAATGCTGGCTGAAACCAGACTGGCTTTATGGAGCATGTGTTGTTTAATTGTGTTTCATAGGTGCTGGAACAGGCCCTCATGCTCACCGATACCCTTCCACAGGATGCCCACTAACAGGGCTACATCTCCCTATATTTAGCTGAGGAGAGAAAGCCAGTGCCTCAAGGAGAGACCTAAGGTAGCGCAACCAAACAGATAAGAGCAAGTTTTGATTGAAATCGAGAAATTGCTATCTGAAAAAAAGGGAAAAAGATTTTAGGATAAAATTGACCTACTTCTCATTTCTACCTAAAGCCAACTGTTTCCCAGAAGGGAAACTGTGTTGTAATGGAAGGGGCTTTGAATACAGAGGCAGGAGATTTAGGGTCAATTCTGATTCATGTGAGGTCTTGGGTCATTGCCATGTCTCACTTTTCTTATCTATTAAATGGTGATATTCCCTGTTACACCAAATTACCATAAAGCTCAAGTCAGAGAATAGGTAAAAATGCGATGAAAAAAAAGTGTTCTACCTAAAGCCTGTGCTTTTAGCTCTTCTCTCACATATCCAGTACTCACAGAAGCCGCATAACCTGGCCAGCCGTCCAGATGGAAGTGCCTGGCAACTTTACTCCTCCACCTGGCCAGAGTTTGCAAACAACTCTTAAAAGCACACAGATTTAAAAAGCCACATTTCATCCATGCCTCCTCATTCCAGAACTCAGCATACCTGAGCTCCAGTACCTGTGCTAGGCTTTTCTTCATTTCCTAAAATGATTAAGTCAGTAATTTAGGGACCCAGATAGGCTTTGTTTATGTTTCAATTATTTCTCAGGTAATCTTATTTTACTGTTTTTCTCTGTTGTTCCAATTACTTCCGAAACTCTTGCACATTTCCTTGTAAATCAAATTAAGTGGTAGCTAAACTTGGAAGACAGCTGGTGAGCTGACCCTAGCTGTGTGCCAGAGCTAGTTACCCATCCACCGACAGTCCATGCTCTCCAAGCCATAATTTAAAACTTTGTGATGAGAAGCACCTAGAGATTATATTACCTAGCCCCTTGACATCTAGATGTGACCATGTGACTAGTTGTCACCCATAGACTATGAGTTGGGATCGCATATGTCATTTCCTGACCAGAGTTTTTTAAAACTTGGAGTACCTGCTTCACATTCTCTTTTATTTTTTCCAGCTAGATGTAGGCGATGACATGGCTTAGGGAATGGCTGAGCAATACTATGAAAGGAGACTTGGTTCCTGGATAACCATGTTGAGAAAAGATGACTTGCCTTTACTATTATATAAGTAAGAAATAAAGCTCTATTATTTAATTCTGAGGTCTATTTGTTTCAGCAGCTATCATTACTTTAACATCCTTCCTGAAAACATTTTGCCGACATGATCATTTTAATAAACTGGGTAACAGCAAACCTCATGACGCTCCCAGTAGACATCTTTATTACAGCCAAGAAGGTTCTTTGAACAGAAAGCTCATTAAATTACCTTCATGTTATAGGAAGCTCAATTCTGCCATGTCCAGCAATTCGTGGCTTGTGCTTTGAAAAACTTGGAAGCATGAGAAACAGATGTCTTATAACAAAAAGTTACGACAAATACATTGATGGTAAGTTACTGAGAATTCTCAGGAAATATAAAATTCAAAGGGATATTATAAGAATAAGATCGGTCTTATCCAGGAACTTAATTTAAATGGAAAGCAATATGCTTATACAAATAACTCAACATTAAGACCGTATGTCTGGTTGGAACCAGAAATAAGTGATCTGAGGCATTTAAAAAGAATGAGATCATTTTTATCTGGAGGCAATAAGGTAAAGCTTCCTGAAGGAAATGGGATTTGAGTTGTGGTTTACAAGTTAGGTAGAATCATGTACAGAGGCCAACAGAAACTAAACTGGCAAGTTAAGTTACTATTAGATGTTAGACATCTCAAAGATCTTGCATGCCAGGCTAAGGAAATTATAAAGGCAACAAGAAGCTAGTCATTTTAGGTCTTAGAATTTTAGTGCTAAATATGTGACTTACCCAAAACAAAAGCCATGGCATCTATCTGTTCTTTTCAGAGATGTACTCCTAACCTTTATTTTCCTATGGCTTACTTTCAGGGCCCCTAATTTTCAGTTATTCAAATGCCATCTGCACATTTTATTCCATTCTGATATACCACTTGTGTATTTGCCATTTCATAGTTTTCTTTAAGTCTACTTCTAATAGACTTCTAAGCAACAATATCTGTAAATTTACAGAGTGACATATAAACAGGATAAAATATTTTTTAATATACAGTCATATAAATGCATGGCTGTTTAAAATTTTAAAGTGTGCTCTGTTTGCTACCTACAGACCCTTGATCCCCATTAGTGGCTTACAGACAATGCTTGGAAAGACATGGCACTACTCTGCACCATCATACACATCTTCTTCCCCAATCACTTATCTTTTCACATTTACTCCACCATCCTGTTTTGTCCATTTTCAGTCTCAGGAACTGATGAGTAAGTGAGGTTGAAACCGACAACCCTACAGTTTTGTTATGGTTCGACATAACAAAAGTCGATTGGTTCGACATAACAAAAGTCGATTTCTTGCTCATTGTCGTAGCTAATAAATCATCTGACCACAAAGCCTCCAGGGTCACCACATGGAGGGAAAAAGAGAAAAATGCTGGGAGATCATATGGGCTTCTGAAGGGCCGAGGCCTGGAATGCCTATGTTAACTTCTGCTCTCACCCACTGGCCAATCCCAGAGAAGCTGATGAGTACTGAGGGTCTTTGCCCACAATAAACTAGGTACTACAACACTGACCTACAGATCCTCCAGGAAAATGCTCCAAAACTGCCCCCAGGACTGGGCTGAGTATCTCAGAATTAAAATATAGGTGCATCTGCTTAGCTGAGCAGATGTTTTTATCAAAATTGTCATTTCGAGCATCCGAGCCTAGCATTCATCTCTCGGTCTCCCATTATTATAAAGGGCAAATAGATTTCTCCAGTTTTCCCCTTTCACTGTATGTATATACCTCCCCTGCTCCAACCCCACCAATCTCTAGATTGGAGTTTTAAACTGGAGGATGTATTGGTTTCCTTTTGTTATTGGAACAAATTATTACAAATGTAGCAACTTAAACAACAAAACTGCATCCTCTTACAGTTCTATAGTCGAAAAGTCTGACATAGGTCTTATGGACTAAAATTAAGGTGCCAGCAGAGCCCTTTTCCTTTCTGGAGGCTCCAGGAGACACTCTGTTTCCTCGCCTTTTCCTTCTTCCAGTGGCCACCCATATTCTTTGACTCATGGCCCCCTTCCGTGCAAAGCCAGCAATGTTGCACTGATCCCTTCTCACATCTTATCACTTTGACACTGACTTTTCTGTCTCCTTTGTCTACTTTGAAGGACCATTGTGATTACACTGGGACACCAGGATAACCCAAGATAATCTCTCCATCTGAAGTCAGTTGATTAGCAACTCAATTCCTTCCGCAGCCTTAATTCTCCTTTGCCAAGTAATATAACATATTCAAAGGTTCTGGAAATTAGGACACAGGCATCTTTGGGAGGCCATTATTCTGCCATTATCCTAGGCAATAAAATCACAGAGGCCCACAGGCAAGATGCAGGCCATGGACGTGTTTTGTTTCATCAGTCTGGTATTTTCTTTTTCTTTCCTCTTTTTTTTTAACTTTAAAAATTAAGTTAAATGTTTTTAAATTGGGAGATTTTACATATTTTTAATATAGCTTCTCTTGAAACATCAGGAGGTCTGGGAACAAGGACCAGGATTTCTTCATCTAAATAATGGGCTGGTACTGAGCAGTAGCTGCCCTCTACGAATGGGGCATGGGTCCCCAGGGTGCTGTGGTCTCCACCACTTTCTATTACCATATACTCCTAGCCCACTTCAGGTTAGGTGACCTGCCTTGCCCCCTTTAAATTTTCAGAGTTTGTACCAAGTATCTTACAACATCTGGACCCCAAACTATCATTTTACTCTCCGTCACTAGACTTTAGAGACCTGCATCCTCTGTTGACAGTATATCCTCTCGTTCATAATTCTGCCATCTGCACTGATGTCACGACAGCCCCTCTGACTCTAGAAAGCAAATAAGCCCATGGCTTGGGAGGGGGGTGTGGTGTGCCTAGATGATCATAAGCATTAGCAAGACCATCCCGGACCTCTCTGTCATAAATCTCCTTGAGAAGCAGGGACCTAAGTGTATCCTAGAGCAAGGGACAAAGTTCTAATTTGCTGTCACTCGACCAACACCATCAGCAGCTGCCCCTCTTTCTTTCTCTCTTCAGTCCTTGCTATGAGATCTCTCTAATGAATTTCCTTCCTCTGACAACAGGCCCGATTCTGGCTCCCACCCAAGCGGCACACTGGCTTTCATTGTCCTCATGGGCTGAAGTGAAGGGCATCTCACTTTGTTTCACTTGCAGATGCTCACAGATCCAGCGCTGGCATTAATAACACTGCAGGCCTGGCCATTTTATCTTCATCAGTGGCTGTGCATCACTCGCCACACCACAGATGAGAAGCTGCCTCAGCTGCCTGGAGATGAACTCTCCATTACCCAGGTCGGGCTGCGGGCCTCCTCACCAAATACCTGAAAATCACATTAGCCAGGCAAATTTCTCCTGTCACATTGACAGTGGCAGAAATAGATCTTAAAGATCTAAATTGTGTTGGACCCTTACAAAGGTTGTGGGACCAAGAAACAAGGGCAGGAGACCTGTCAGTGAGTCCAGTATTTCCCCAGCCTCCCTCATCTGCGCTTCATTTTTGCCATTTCTGCATAATGCTGGTCATTTTGTTTCCTTAAATCAACTGTATATTGATTTGCTTTTTATTTAGCCCGATCCTAGGCAATAATAACCAGAAAATTAGAGCTTAGATGTGCTAGTTATTCTTTTTTCTAATATACATTAAAATTGGAATATTTATTTCATTAAAAATTAAGATATTAATATTAAAATAAGAAGTGTTGATCCACATATCATCTAAAAGTATCTTATGTTTTTCGTTGGATGCAAACCATATTACATTCTGGAAAACACAGATCTAATCTGTTCTCCTGCTCATAAGAGAGCCACACCTGAACTACACAGCATGGATTGTTCCTACGCCATTCTTGAGGCTCTCTGGGTAGAGTTCCCAAAATTCTGAGGGTACCGATGTCTTTGGGTACCAGTATCATTAAGAAGGTCTTTCTGATATCGCACCTAAATCTCTCAGCTTACTCTAAGTCTGTTTCCTCATATTTCGGTCTATAGTTGACAGTGGCAGAACTCAGAATTCTAGACCGCTCAGCAAATGGTGCTAGACATAGTCTATCTCTAATGAACTGATTCCTAGGTGGCGGCAGAAACCATGCCACCGAGGAATCACTTCATTAGAGATAGACTATTTCTAGCTAAAGGCTCCAAGTTCAGGGATGAAAGTGGCCCACGTTTTCGAGATGAGCAATAAAGAAAAGAAAGAAATCGAGAAGAAAAGAGGTATAAGTGAGTAAGGCAGACAGAACAACAATTTACCAGAGGAGACGTTTAGCCAATCTTTCTGAAAAAAAAAAAAAAAAAACAGACAATAAATATTTTAGGCTTTACAGGATGGATGGTCTCTGCCATAACTACTCACCTCTGTCATTAGAGTCTAAATGTGGCCATAGATAATAGACAAACACATAGGCATGGCTGTGTTCCAGTGAACTTTATTTATAAAAACAAACAGGGGACCATAGTTTACTGACCCTGTTTTAGTGTGTTGATTGATGAGATTCAATCAATATAGATGTCAACCTATCCTGGTATATTAGTCAGGATTCTCCAGAGTAACAGGACCAATAAGATATACATGTGTGTGTAGATATATATGTGTGTATGCATGTATATATACATATATGTGTGTGTGTGTATGTGTGTGTGTATGTAGAGAGACAGAGAGAGAGAGATTATAATTGACCCATGTCATTATAAGAAGTGACAAGTCCCAAGATCTACAGGGTGAGTCAGCAAGCTGGAGATCCATGAGAGCCAATGGTATTATTCTAGTCTGTATGCTAGCAGGCGGTATGAGGACCAGGAAAAGCCAGTGTTTCAGTTAGAGTCCAAAGTCAGGGAAAAAACTAACATTTCAGCCTAAAGGCAGTTAGGCAAAAAGAATTCTCCTGCTCAAGGGAGGATCAGCCTTTTTTTTCATTTAGACCTTCAACTGATTGGATGAGGCCCACCCACCTTGGGGAGGACAATCTGCTTTACTCAATCCACAGATTTAAATGTTAGTCTCTTTCTAAAACATCCTCACAGAAATACCCAGAATAATATTTGACCAAATATCTAGGATCCCATGATCCAATAAAGTTGACAGATAAAATTAATTGTCACCTCTGGCAAGGTTTTATCCTTCCTCTTAGGGCTGGAACTTGGCAGACAAGGATGAAGTCTTAGATTCACAGAGAAGGCAGACAGTAGAGACATTGAATGTGAAAAAATTTTTAAATTTCTGCAAGTTCTAGGGACAAACACAAACTTCTGAAATACGAGGCTGTTAGAGCTGGACGAAGCCTTCAAGATCATGAAGCCCAAATCTTTCCTTTTTAGAAAAGAAAGGTTTAGAGAGTTCGAAAACAAAATGCCATAGAATTAAAAGTTAAATTATACATCACAAGTTTTAAAATTAATCATGGATGTATGAACAGGAGAGATCTGACTAAACTGTATATGGTTCACATGCAAAAATAACTCTAGGAGTTTAGTTTATGACAGCTCACTGTAGGTTAATAGCACACAGGTTCCAATGATGGCTTTGTACCTTCAACATGCTTTTGCAGAGGAAAGATTCCCCGGTTACAGGAAATAATATTTCCACGCCACTTTGCCCAGACAAACTACTTCTGGAGTATTACTTTCCAATTTGGGACCCATACACTTACCAGTGGCACAATTACCACTAAGAAGGATAATGACTATCACTCACTAAGCATCCTCCATGGTCAGGCCAGGCTCTGTGCTGGGCATTTCTGCTACCACACAGCTAACTCTCATAATAATCTGTTAAGGTAGCTGTTGTGGGCAGTGATGAAGCTTCAGACTATTTTAATATAGAAACATAAAAGTTTTGTTTTTATTCCCTTTACTGCACTAGGTAGGTCTGAAGTTTAAGCCTTCCCCATACCACTTACTGAGAGAAGGCAAACTACCTCTCCATTGATTTGTGCCCAGGAGCCTGGGAGCTGATCAAAGAGAAGCTGTCCAAGAAGACAAAGGGGTCTCTACCCAGGAATAGTGGGGGGACAGAGCACCATGAAGGGTACCACTTGAGTATTCAGAGTGGGAGCCTCCATTCAAGAAAGCAGTACCCATCGCTGTCCTCAGAGACTATGCAGGCCAGTCCTTGAGAAAGATCCTGCAGGAATTTCACTGTACTGGAAACCACCCAGCATGTGGTCAAGATCTTTCTTGGTTTTCTTCTGATTCATACTAGAACCATAGGGGTTAAATACCACACATGTCTGTACACATGGGGAATAATCTGAACCAGTCAAGAATGCCTGAGCTTACACAATAATGACTAACCCATTATAGCCCTTTGTCCCCATTTTCAGAAGATGATACTGAGATTCCAAGGTTAATATACTGGCAGAGCTTAGATTCAAACCATCATTTGACTCTACAACCTATGCTTTGTCCACTTTTGAATACTCTTGATAAAATGGAGTGTGTCTGAATGAGAATGTCTAGGAAACTAAAGATGCAGAGCCTAGAGGATACTTGGGAAGACAGAAAGAAACCTGGTTCTTCCTTTTGAATATTGAAAACGTTATCTGGAAAATAAACTGTTCTGTGTATTCCACATGTAGACCTTGGATCAACTAGAAGTCACAACGAACAAATTTCAGCTAATAGCAGTAAAGGAACCCAAAATGGAATGGACTTCCTTCCTAGGTGGTGAGATACCTATCACTGGAAGTATGCAGGCTGATGCTGAGTGAGCAAGTCAGGAATGTGGAACATTGCATAGGATACTGGATCTTGCTCTCTGTAGTCTTTCCCCAGGCTAAGATTCTATGACACTAAGAAGGCAGGACTTTAACAGAATCTCTGAATCTTGGCCTGGTTCCTGGCTCCATGTTCCATGGTTCTGCTCACCCAGAGCAGTCAGAGCTTCCCATCATCAATAGGAGTCCCTTGGAGATGCCCATGCCTGGCCTGCCTGCCTTAATTCTCTGAGGCCCTCAGTTAATGCATTGGCTCTGTTCCCCACTGCCCGAGAGGTCATAAGAAGCACGTTTCAATGCAGGCTTTCCCTTGAACTTTTGCTATGGGGCCTGACCACATGCCTCAGGGGATCCTTAAATAATGGAGTCAGAAGAAAGCAGGTATCATGGGGACAGAAAATCAAGGCACACTTCTGCAGTTATTCTGGTCCCATGAGGCTCCTATGAAGTTCATAGCATTTGTTCTTCATAAGTCTTCGTTGCCCTTTTCAAGTATGACTTGCATTTTTCTTGAATCAGGTTTGGAAGAGAGGACAGACACAGAGAATTTACCCACAGTTGAGTCAGAGTGTGAAAAGCACCTCAGAAGTGGTGGAGGCTAGGGGGAGGGTTGTTGGAGGGACAGCTGGGAGAGGAAGATCCTGACTGTCAAGAGAAATGAGTGGATGTGGGAAGGGAGGCGGTAAGGAGGGTGTCAGTGTGACATTTATAGCTAAAGGATCTGGGGAGTGGGCGCCCTAGGGTGAGAGAGTGGAAGTATGCAAAGCCCACAAAGTTTGTACATCCTTGGACTGAACCCTGCAGAGCTCTATTGTCACCGCAGAATGGGAGAAACAGCAAAGTAGAGCATCTCCCTTTACCAACCCTCTCACACACCAAATCACTGTGTCTAAGCAACGTGGGAGCGGGCCCTCTGGAATTGAGAGAACTGGCTACAAGTTCAGCTTTGTAGAGGACCAGATGTGTAGCCTCAGAAGGTACTTAACAACTCTCGTACTCGGGGCCCAGATGTGCAGAGGTAGAGGTCAGGCCTCCATCATCCATTGTAGTTGTGACATGCAGATTCCTATGCCAATAGTACCTAATGCATGTCAGCCTTCATGAGGACTGCTCATTGTTTCTGCCAGTGGAAACACATATTGATATTTTCACTTTAGTATTTCACTTTCTAAACAAAATCAAGAAGAGAAGATTTGGGAATGGGCCAGGCTAAGGAGAGGGTGCCATGCACTGTTCCATCTGAGGTTAAGGCTCATAACCACCCCCCCACCCCCAAAAGCATCTGTTCCCCAAGTACTGAAACTGCTCCTCTAAACTGAAGAACCATACCAATACGGGATGAATCTCTGATGGCACTGAGACAAGGAGAGGAAGAAAGCAGGATTCAAAGTAGCTTCATCCACAGAGGGGAGAGGAGACCCAGGGATCTAGTCGGGGGCGGGGGGGGGGGTGAAAAAGTCACTTGGGATTCTGGGAAAGCGCATGGAACCAGGCACTGGATACTGTGGGGTTTACAATTCCTTCCTGGAAAGGGACCATCAATGTTCCAGGTGCTCGACTTAAAAGGACCATAAATGAGAATGTTCTGTAACATCTCATCTGTCGTCCACTTTCACAAACATTTAATTCTGTTCACATTCTATGCACAAGAGAAACGATAATGCAGAGCTATTTCTCTCACTTTAAAAAACCTAGAGATAGACAGTCCAGGGTTTGTAGCTACACGAAGTCATCAAGGATCCAAGCTTCCCATATGTTTGTGCTTTGCCTGGCATGCTTCTATGCTCAAACTCAGCTCAGCTTACAGGATGGCAGCTGAAGCTCCAGCCTTTGTCTCCCACTTACTAGCAATAGAAAGAAGAATGGGAACCATATCCCTACTGGGTCAGCTTCCTTTAAGGAGTCATCCCAGCAGTCCCACTCAAACTTTTGCTTACATTTTATTGTCCATAATTTCGTTTTAGGCCACATCTAGGTGCAATGTACTCTTTCAACTGGGTGAATTTCTGCCCCCAAAGTGGAATTCTGTTACTTAGGAAGACAAAGGAAGGAATCGTAAGAAGATAGCCTGTCATCACTATTGACCTGCAGAAACGTCTACATCCATTTTATCCCATTCCATGTTCCCAGGTTATCACTCAGACCACACAGCCTGGCAATCCCAGCCTGTGGTTCATTCTGCAAGGTTGTCTTCTCTATGAGTACTACACAGGGTGTCTCACCAAGATCTCTTCTGCTTCCAACTTGTACCTCAACCTAACAGTGCTTCCTTACCCCACTACACACATACATTCAAATATCCCCCTGGAATCTGGCCAGAGAAAGCAAGGTCAAGATTCATATGTTGCCACCACATCTTTCTCCTATTTTATCCCATTCTTCCCACACCCCTCAGGCTGGAAGGAATAAGATTCTCACTTCCCTTTCTGTTCGATCCTTGACCTTCCTGCTCCACATGTCATAACCCTGCCTTTCTTTCCCAAATACAATGCGGGAAGAGAATGGCTGCCAGGCACTATGGAGGAGAAAAATTAAAATGCACCGACTTCATATTTTGAAAATATCCCTGTCACATCTATATTTGTTTTCATTATTGAGCATATGGTAAGGAAATAGGTCTTTTAATGAACAAGAGGGTTGGCATGGGAATCAAAAGGAGATAAAATATGGAAACCTCTTGCCACAATGTGCGTGCTTAGTAAATGATAGCCATTACTGTTATTACTTCAATAGTATTACACAGGATGCCTCGGTCTTCCTCCATTCCTTTTGTCTTTCCCAAACATGCTGCATGCATGGTTCCATCTCACGGAAATGTCATTATTCTCCATCCCAGCATTTTCTATTTTGCTTTGCTTTAAAGCCCATTTTCTAGAAACGTGAATTTTTTTCCTAAGGAAAGGAGGAACTACTTAGAAATCTGACTCCTAATTAACTTTGTTCCTGGATGCCGTGGAACTGAGCGAGTCACTGTTCTTTAGGGAAGGGAGCTAATTGGAAAAGGAAAGATTGATGAAGGTCAGTGTGAGTGGTGATGTAGAATTATGGCTGGAGGCTGGGTCAGCTGAAGTCTGGCCTTTCCATACTGCACGCA
Source organism: Eonycteris spelaea (assembly GCA_003508835.1). Taxonomy (NCBI): domain Eukaryota; kingdom Metazoa; phylum Chordata; class Mammalia; order Chiroptera; family Pteropodidae; genus Eonycteris; species Eonycteris spelaea. Next base: position 12,986,980 of record PUFA01000011.1, on the reverse strand, counting down.
CCTCATCGTGCGACTACAAATTATTTCTTACCCCTGGTGACCCCCATACTTTGTGTTCTTTCCCTAACAGCGTCTCAAGAGAGCGTATGAGTTAAATAAGGCAAGATGAGATTTGATCTATTGACAGTCAATCATGGGGCTGGCTCAGTGAGTCTGAGAGGAAGTTGCCAGAGGCCTGCACCGTGATTATACTTCAATAGATTTGATAAAGGGGTAGGAGGAAAACGAGGATGCACATTTAGTACCCTCGGGTGTATTTGGGTCTCAGTGTCCTTCACCTACACAGGATTTTCTAGGGTTAAACAGGGAATCCCCAGAGATTTGGAGTTTAAATAAGTAGGTCATTTTAATGTAGGGGAAATACGACTGAGCAAATTTGTAAAGACATATAGCTCAGTTACTTTCAAACAGACATCCAACAAACATGTAAACAAATACTTTAAATAGCCTCAGAAGATGACAGGACAGGAGTTTCCCAGACCCAGCAACCAGAGGGAATTTCTAGGTTGCAGCAGAGGAGCAGGCAAGTTGAGGCTGGAGCACAGAAAAGTGGCGTTAGGGGATGCAGCAGCCTTGAACAAAAGGCCTCTGAAGAGTCTTAAAGCAAATTGGTCCCCGTTTCCTCTAGTCTCCTGTACAAGAAGCTGCATCAGGGGTGATCGGTCAAATCTGGAGGGATTTGTCTTGATTTTACATTTCACCAGGAGGGCAGTGTTCCTGGTGGGAAAGGACTCTCCTAATAATACCAGAAATCCACCTACTATGGGGGAAAAGAAGAGGAACTGGTACCAACACTAATAGGTCAGGGAATGGGTTTGGGAAATGTCAGGTGAAGGCCTCGGTTTCCTAGTTGATGCTAACATATATTTAATAATGGATGAATTTGGTCATGGACAGAGGGGAGGGGCCATGGGGGATGGGAGAAGGGGTGAAGGGTTAAAGAAGTACAGATTAGTAGCTGAAGAATGGTCATGGGGATGGGGAGCATGGCATAGGCAATGCAGTCAGCATTAATATGTTGGCTAGGTGGAGGGTCAGGGGAGGAAGGGAGCAATTGGGGGATAGTTTTATGAACTATATAGATGTCTAACCAATGTACTATATACTTGAAACTAATTTAAAAATAAATTAAAATAAAAAATAAATAAATAAATAATAAATAAATAAATGATAGATGATGCAGAATGACCACTTATATGTATCATCTCATTAATTCACACAGCAAACATATAAAACAAGCAATATTATTATCTCCATTTGACAGATAAGAACACTGAGCCACAGAGAGGTTAAGAAATTTACATAAAATTATAGATTTTGTAAATAGTAATGTTAACATTTGAACCCAAATGTTTTGACTCCAGAGACCCAAGTTATCACAGGAATACATCGTAAAAGCAATATTTATTGTACAAAATTCCGACAGTAAAATTTATAAATCAGGGAACTAATCCTTCTAACATTAACTGTAAAGTACTACATTAGCATAAATTTCTGTAAGGTAATTTTTGGTTAATTAGAATATTAATATAGAAGATTCAATTCCACTCAGAGCTGTCCTTCAATAAAAGTGAGTTAATTTTTTTCTACACTTTAAAATAATTGCCTCTGATTTGTGTCTTTAGCTCAAATCTATCTCTTCATTTTTAAAAGCCAGTGTCCATGCAAGAAATAAATTCAGAATCACCAAAGAGTGACGAGTTACCTTGAGGATGCATTTCGAGCTCCAACTGTGTTTTGAGATTTCCCTCTGACAGCCGGGACCTGCGACCCCCGCAGTGCATAGCACAGAGCCGTGTACCGTGTCAGTAACTGTGGGTAAAAAGATGCAACGGAATCCAAGAGAATTTTAGATTCATATTTTTACTCATTGACTCTGAAAACTACCTTGTGGTAGCTGTCATTTTCTCTAAGAATTTTTAGTTTTATTGCCAGAAATAAAAATAGCCTAAGCTATTTGGTGTTCATACTTTACAACTCATTTTGAGAATTAATATTTTATAAGAAAATTATTTTGATTCAAAATGTGACTTTTAAAAGGTTTATGGTATTCTTAAGTGTAACTTTTATTATGCCTTGGGGCCAGTAGCTTTTCTAGAAGCATATACTGTAGTTATTGATGTCCCATACCCCTTGTGAATTCCCCTTCATGTTCTGAGGCTGAAATGAAAGAAATTATTTTCTGTACATAATTCACTTCCTTCTTTCCACCTCTACCTGTCCTTTTCCCTGGCTGCCTTTTTTTCTTTCGGTGCAAAATACATAAAACAACCACCATTGCCAGTGAAAGAATTAAAAAAAAAAATAGGTCATGTTTTAACCAAGCCAAAGGTAAATCAAAAGAATGGGAAACTACTCATTAAGACCTGGGTAAATAGATGTGAAAAATTGTACTCTTGGTCCTACCCCAGTCTAATGCTTTTCTCTCCTGATCATTCTTTTTCTTCTCTCTTCCCTGGTCTATGTTGAAATGATTGATCTCCTTTCTACTTTTCACATGATGGAGAGGCAGACATTGATCTTTAGCTAAAGTAGCTTCCTGATGCTCTTCTAGAGAGGACCTAAAATGCTGAAGTCCTCAAACTAAAACTCGAGTCCCTGTATCAGTTAGTTAATAATGTATAACAAACCACCCCAAATCCAGCAGCTTAAAATAAATGATCTATGGTTTGAATGGAGGAAACTAGCTCATCTGTACCAGGTTTGGCTGATTTTAGCTGGGCTCTCTCATGTACCTGTTGCCAGCTAGCTAATGGGCCAGCTGATCTAAGTGGCCTTGTATGAGACAACTCTGCTCGCCTCCATGCGTCTCTCACATCCTCGGGCAAGGGAACCCAGCATGTTCTCATGGTGGTGGCAGAGGTCCAAGTAGGAAAGAGGAAATGCACATGTGCTTTTCAAGCTCCTGCTTGTACAGGTTTGTTAACATCCTATTAGTTAAGCCAAGTCACATGGCTAAGCCTGGAATTAAAGTAAGAGGAAACCAAGAGCTTTAGGGCAGAGAACCCAATACTGGGAGACCAGTATGGAAGCCATTAACACAACCAATCTACCATAGTTCCCAAGTTAAAACTTGAAACTGGGCCAAAACAGTTATTTTGAAAGTAAAATACAGTCGGTCCTCATTATTTGCAGATTACACATTTGCCAATTTGCCTACTTGTTAAAATGTCAATACACACAGAACTTTCACAGTCATTCCTATAGATGCACAAAGCAGTGAAAAGTTTGAATTCCCCAATGCACATGCTCCCTGTGCTGAGGTCAAACAAGGCAACGTTCTGCCTTCTTGTTTCGGCTCTCACACTGCAAGCAAACATCATTTTCACAGTATGTTTAGGGCCATGTTTTTTGCAATTTTATGCTTTTTACAGGTGACTGTACAGTTTAAAATGGCCCCAAGTGTAGTGCTGAAGTGCTAGCTGATGTTCCCTAAACACAAGAAGACTGTGATGTACCTTAGAGGGAAAATACTTGTGTTAGTTAAACTTGGTTCAGGCATGAGTTATAGAGCTGTTGGTCATGAGTTCAATGTTAATGAGTCAACAGTACATACTAAATAAGGTGTCTTTAAACATATCTGAAAGCGATGCTATGCATTTATCAATGAAAATACATCAGAAGCATTTCATTTATTGATGAAAATGTGTTCAGAAGCTCACAGGAACCTCACCCTATATGTCCTCTGGGAGCAACAGTTCAATACTCACTAATTCGGTGTCTGCAGCAACTTTATAGGACATAATTACCTCAAATAATGAAAATCAACTGTGCTTCCATTTATTTTTAACATTATCTTCTAAAACTTCTAAAAAAGACTTTTAAATACCAAAAGCTATATGTTTGTATCCATATATAATTGCACACTTCTAAAAAGCAAAACAAAAACAGCCTTCTCACATAAATACCAATCTAGCCTTATATAAAACCGTCTTTTGTTCTATGTAAAACATTTTAGGAATGCACTAACTAATCGGCAAAGGAACACATATTAGTGAGATTCCTGGTGATCTTCAACAAATGGCTACCGAGTTGCTGCTATGAGTAATTCCAGCTGAGGCATAATTCTATAGTAGGCGAATAAAAACTCTGAAAGAATAGAAATTCCAGAGTAAAATAGGATTCAAATGTGTTTATGAGTCTTTGAATAAAAATATTGAGCAAGAATGAAAGGCACAATCATAAAATTATTCATATAATGAAAGCCAAGGAAAAACAGAATTCAACACAAATACCATTTTCGGGAAGCATTTATCATATGTGGAAGTTCAAAGGCATTTTGTCTTGTTATAGCACACTGTATTCCCAAAGAGCTTTGAGCCCCAAATTTGAGCTTTAACATCAAGCATGTTGAAAGGGCTAGATAATATCATGTTTAAAAGCTTCATCTCTGCAATCAGCCAGACCAGGGTCTGGGTTCTGGCTCCACTTTATTAGCTGGGCGACATGGCAAAAGACACTCACTCTATAGGCCCCAGTTTCTTCATTTATAAAATGGGAGCAATAAGAGTACTAATACGAATATAATGAGTCAGTTTGTGACTATTGCCTAGATTCCTGACATCCTGTCAGCTGAGAGCTTTCTATATATCACCTCATTTAATGCTCACAACTGTCCAATGAGGGGGTGCTGTCACCATTCCCATCTTTTACATGAGAAAATAGAGGCAGAGAGAAGTTAAACAATCTTGCCAAGAATTTGAGAAGGCAGGGTCAGGATCTGATCCCTGAATCCGACTCTAACTTCTTCCTCCTGTTGTTCATGAAAGGTAAATGAGATAGTGTATATAAAATGTTCATCACAGTGCTAGGCATGGATCCTTTTAAATAAATGTGGCCCACCATTCTCCACTGCCATGACAACCCATGGATCTGCACTACGTAGAGGCTACGTAGATGGTTTGTGTGGGGATTCTGTTTACAGGGAATGCTACCCCAGTTGCAAGCACCATGGGAAAGAGTCTCACCTCACCAAGAAAAGCATTCCAAATAATCCCCTGGAGAAATTTCTATTTATCTTCATGAATGGAAAATTAAAAAAACGGATTTAAGATTTGTGTTTTAAAAATCTCTCCGATTGGAGTTAAAACTTCTAATAGTTTTTCTCGACCCTTCTTGAATCTGTTTGAACTATCAGATATTACCTTTTTTTCCCCAATATCAGATACAACTATAATGTTTTCATGGAAAACATTTTAAGTAGAGAGTAAAGCCAACTGTATAAGACAACATTCTAACAGACCAAAACAAATCACACTCAGGTATCTTCTGGATTTTCATTTCCTATGGTAGGAAGGGGAACTAGAGAGAAAACAAAGATATCTAGAGTATCATTTTCACTCACATAACTTTCTTTTCCTATTATAATGTCTGTTTTATCAAGTTATCACAGCCAAGTTTCTCCTAGTCCTGAGCAGGAATTACTGGTTGTTCTTTCACCGTCAATAAACAATATCACTCCTGCCTCTTTTCCCCGACCCTTACTAGGTTCAGGGGACTCTGACAACTCAAGAGACCCATGAGGTAGGAGAAGACATAGAAGAAACAAAAAGGAAAGAAAACACTCCCTCATCATTACCAGAAATCATGCGCTGACTGAGAAGGCCTGAATCATATAGTAAGCCCTGAGTGTGACTCTAAAAGAATACTCTGGCCTTTTTCAGAGATCTTCCATACTAGGAACCAGAACACTCCCACATGTCAACATGTAGGGTGCCAAGCTCCATGAGAACAGAAACTTCTTTGTTGGGGGCCTCACCCTATGTGTCTCTTCATCTGGCTGTTGATTCATATCCTTCAATATCCTTTGTAATAAATCAACAACTTTGTGAGTAAAATAGATAAATGATAGATAGATAGATAGATAGATAGATAGATAGATAGATATAAATAGATAGAAGAATAATCTGCAGCTACTTCATTCTACTGAAGCAGACTGACAAATGCTAATATGGAATAATCGTCAGCATGTATTACCAAATGAGAAAACTCAAGGATGTATATATTCTGCTATTTGAATAATAGTGTTATAAACACATAGGGTCTTGATCCAGAAGGATACACAAAAAAGCTATAAGAGTGCTTACCTCAGGGAAGGGGTTAACTGTGGGGGTAGACTTGTTTTACAACCTACGTCATTTGGTTTGAATTTTTATTATGAAGAATGTTTAAGTAATGAATTGTGAGCTGGAGGCTCTGCTTTGAGCCTCATTGACCACTGATCTGGATAATCTTCTCTTTCCAAATGGGGAAGAGCAAAAGGAGAGACATGGTCTCAGGTAGCAGAAGAGAAATCTGGGGAGAGTTCTGCAAAGATGTTCCCCAGATTGACATTTATGACTTTCTTTATTACTACCCTCCTGTATAGACTCATTCCCTTCACATGTGAACATGAAGAATGCAAAATGAGAACCATGTAAAGATAGTGCCTAATAAGTAAGAAACAAACCTACTAATAATAAGCAGATTTAAAAAAAAAAACTATTAATAAAGAGAATCACTTTAGAAAGGAAAAGAAAATGTCATATACTTAACTGTTTTCAAAGAAAGAGAATATAGAATACAAGTTCTTTGAAGAGAGACACAGAAAAATAATTTTAAACCTAGAGAATCAAAGAGCAGAAAGTGAAACAAAAAGAAATGAGATATGAGCCAAAGTAGCATTGGAAGAAATTTAAGATACTGATAAAAGCATAGGAATGAAAATCACAATGAAAGCAGCAAGAATAGAGGATACTGAAAACACAGGGTTATGGACACAGAGGTATAGCTTAAGAAATTCATATAAAAAGAAATAGAAAATATTTTTTAAATAAAGGTTATAAAAAGATGATTGATGAAGGAAAGACAGGAGGAAGCTCTTCATGCATATAATCGATTTTACTAAAATGGAGAACAGAACAAATATTCAAAGATGTAAAAAAGAAAAATTCTGAAATAAAGGAAGATAATATAAATCCACTGATTATGATCTGTAAATATAAAATTTTTATCTAAGGAAAAATAAAGTCTCAAATTTGAGCCATATCTTAGTAGAATCCCTGAAGTTCAAGAATAAAGACAGAATTCTATGGGCATTTAGGAATTAAAAGCATGTTCCCTAAAAGAAGAAAATGGCTAATCTTAGTCTTATCCATAGCTACATTGAATATAAGAAGTTGGTGGAAGAATATCTACAGAATTCTATAGAGAAAATGTGTAGCCCAAGCACTATATGCTTTATATCTAAAGATAGAAGAAAGATAGTTTTAATAATGCAAATAATTTGACAATACAGCATTTATGAACCTTTGTTTAAAAAAAGAAATGATAACAAAATCAAGCCAACCCAAAGATAAGTAAAAAATGTTTGAAGTCATATCATGAGTGGGAAAGCCATGAATGAAGAGACTGTTGATGACCACTACTAGGTATGTAATTACATTTCCAGAGCTCACTTCAGTATAAGTTATAAATCTTGGTAACACAAAAAAAATTAAAAAGTGAGATGTAGGGAAGAAGCCGGAAGGAAGTACGAAATATAAATTTTCCTCTTCTTTCATTATGAGGCATAAAACTGTCCAACACTGATAAAATAAGAAATAGAGTTTAACTATATTAGAAGTGGGGAAAGACAAAGCAAATCAAAGAAAGCACGGAATAGCCAAAAAAAATTTTAAGGCAACAATATTAACAGAAAATATAGATATACTATGACCAAATAAATATCGTAATAAAATTAAGTGCAACAAATATATGTTACCAAAAAATAAATGTAAATGAGGTAGATCTACATAATAAAAGACTACTGGTCTGGATTTGTAAAACTCATCTATTTATAATGTTAATAATGAAAACATAGAGGCTTAGGTAATAAATTTATGGTATATTTATATAACAAAATATCTGACAGTCATTAAGAAAGAACTGAATATATAAGAAATATGTAGCATGAAGTCCAATATAAATTAATAAAAATCTATTGTAGGAATAATGCATAATGTCATTCCATTTGTATTTTGCAAAGGATATATATTGTACACACACATATTAATACATTTGTCTGTGTATATATATGCATCTGCCTGTGTGTAAGTGTGTGTGTGTGTGTGTGTGTGTGTGTGTGCGTTTTCAGTAGTACAGCAATGGGAAAGTTGGCTGGTAAGAGGGATCTACCCAAAGGGAGGAGTATTTTATCCCTGACACTGTTTAGAATTGCTGATGCATGGTGCTAGACTGATGTTTAGGAGGTTTTATTATTTCCATAATTCTTCTAACAATGCACCTCCTTATTGTCAACCCCTGGGGTGGACCACTCCAATCTCTTCTCCCTTGGCATGCCAGCGTGTGTTTGGAAGTTGTCTGGTATAGAAGACAACGAGTAATTGTGTGTGTTTTGTGTGTGTATGTATATGTTTAGTAGCTGGAATGACACACAATACACAATTAATAGGAGTAAAATTGGAAGATGTGTGAAGAGCAAAGAACGTATAAACTTTTCACTATGTTATGAAATGTTTTAATTGGAATATATCTCTTTATAATATAGTTTTAATCAATAAAAAAAATGAGAAGAGTATAAAAGAGTTGTATTGGAAAGAGGTAATCAGTTTAAGTTGAATGTGCAATTTAATTTGGCATTCCTACCAGATGTAGCAAAACTGAATACACTTTGGGTTACACAGTGCTTACACCAAGTAAAAGAAAACATATTAGTTCACTCATGTCCCAATACCTAGCCTGGCACCCAAAGACGTTCAGTAAAGTTTTTTAGAATTAATTAATCTAGTTAAAGAAGCTTTTTTTTTTTTTGCCATGAATAACAGGAAATATTATTTAAATTGTATGAGTGACACTTTCAAAAATGGAAATACAAAGGATACAAAAACACCTACAAAAATGACCCTTTGCTCCATCAACTTGCAAGACTTTTTCAGAGCCTAACACTCAGTCTTCCCTCCTGCTAGACTTTTCTTTGCAGAGCGCCACGCATTAGTGTGCTATTTCATGGAAGCCTGAATTAATATAAAGATGGTGATTGCAGGACGTCGTGAAAGTGACATGGAGCATATCCCTTAGACTTTCTCTTTCAAGTGACAGATTTTCAAGTGGCCTTCAGCAATTGCTAGGCTGCAGACAACTTCTAGTTGAGTCTCTCACAAGTATATGAAACACTGTTTGCTATTGCTGTGTTCTAAAGGAGTCATCATCAGTACAAGTTGATGTTGCATTCATCTATTTAAGGACGAATTTACTCATTCCTGTGGTACAAAGAAAGCAGGTCATTTTTGTTCTACATTGAGATTTGGCACAGTGAGTCAGATTCACCATGTGAATAGAACCCAAGCCAACTTTCTTCTGCCCCTGCCCCATTCTCCCCAGACCCAGTGAGGAAGAGAGAAGGGTTTCCAGATAAAACAGGAAGTTCAGTGTTACAATATCTCACCACTTTAGGCAGAATTATGCTCATTCTGATGGTAGGAAAGGCAGTGGTGCCATGAAAAGAAGTGGAAGGGACCCAGTACAGTTTTTTATTCCTTAGGCTGATCCCATGGGATGGGCGTTGGGCTTTTCCTCAAATGACACCAGCTGAGTTTGGTCCTGACTCTTGCTACTGGACATTGTCAAATACAGTCTTGAAAAGTATACATATGGCTAGAACACAGACAGGAGAGACTATTGACCAAAGAAAGTCTCATCACACAGTGGCATTTCCTCGGAGGGACCCAGGCCCTAGGGGAGATTATTCCAGGGATTCCTACCAGAATAATGTCCTATGGTGGATATTTATGGACTTAATTTGGATTTGGATAAAGAATAGAGGCTGTCTATACAGGCAATGGCAGAAAGAACCAACATTTTTGTCCAGAAATGGAACTTCAAGTCTACTCATGTATTTGGAAACATTCTCACCCTTCAGGGATCTCTCTTCATACCACTTTATCCAGATTGGCCTCTCCATCATTCTTCCTCCAGGTGGGAATCATGGCGTGTTCTGCACTCGAGATTCCAGGACGTGACTAGTCCTTGTTTGCTAAGAGTGAGGCTGCAGTATGCTTAAAGTTCCTGCACATGAATGTTTTTTTCTATACCTGGCAGGTGAAAATGGACACGAGGAACTCTCGCCATCCAGCGCTCTCCTTTCTTCTTCGCCCATGCTCTCTCAACTGCTTCATTCTCTGTCCCCTGATGTGGCTGATGAGTGGTCAAACGACTTGGGTTTCGGGGAGGGAGAGGTTAGGTCCATTTTTGAACTCAGCCTAAGCCACAGACTTCCTCGCTGGAGTTTCTGGCCCAATACCATATCATAGCAAATGGAACATTGCACACTTTTGCCATTGTCCTCTGTAAGTTCACAGGGAAAGGGAGTTGCTTAAACTTAAGGCCACGAGTGCCCCACCCACAGTGCCTCATGTGGCCCCATGCAGGGAGTAAGCACTCAGATGTTTGTTGAATTGAGAGAGTGTGAAGTCTCAGTCATGTGTGAAGAATTAAAGTTTCTGGTGAAAGTACCTCGGTCTTCACAATGACAAAACATCAAGAATAACTGCATCAAGGAGAATCCTCTGGCAGCCCTATCTTGAGCAGAGGTGAATCTGTTGAATAGAAAGGTTCTAGTGATGTAAACAGAATTTAGTCACTTAAAGCTCCTCCGCTTCTGTGTTTTTAAAAAGTGTGGTATACGTCCCCCTGTAGTGTGAAAGAGGATTTAATATGTACACAAGCAAATATTTTATAATAATATTCAGAATGTTTTTAATATTAATTAGAAAAAAAATGTAAGTAGTATACCCAACAACGATATCACAAGTGCTATTTGATTAGGTCAAAGTTAAGGTCCTTGTCCTTACAATTGTTTGAGTTGATGTAAAGAAATTTAAGTCATTAACAGTCTAGGTATATAAATCGAAACGATGAAGATGAACACATGAAAGACTGAAATTAGAGAAATGCTGACAACATCCCTCTCGGCTCATAATATGTGCTGCCTTGGCAGACCTGGCCAAAAGCAAAAGATTGGAGGCACATTCTGGTCAATAAATATACTAGTAAATACCTTGAAAACCTTTTAAAAATCACCAATGTCCAGTAGCTCTACTGGTTACTTTTGAGGCAGAACTTATTGTTCTCTAGATGGAATCTTACTTCATCTCTGCAGAGTGACAGAAAGGATGTAAACAGGGTGTGAGGAATGGTGGACCCTCCCCTGAGGGCTGGCTTTGTGAGCTAGGAGGCTTTCCAGGAACCAGCCGGGAGATGTTATGGGGACATACCCTTGGTGAAGCTGGCCTGTCTTGTGTGTAAGCCTGGGCTGGACTCCTAACCTGTAGCTTCCTGTTTCCGTTTCAAAAAATGAAAACTGGTGATATAACTCAAAAGACACATTTTTAAAAGGAATATAATCTAGAATTGTAACAAGTAGAGAGTGATAAGAGTTAAAGGAAGTCTGCTGAGGCAAAAGAAAGCACTAGGCAGTCAGTCAGTGCCCTGAGCAGGAAGGAGCAAAGCTGGGCTAGGTACTGGTAGACTGTGAGCCTTTGAGGCAGAGCAAGTCACTCACCAACCGTAGATAAAAAAAGTTCTTCTGGTCCATCCTAAGGCATGACAATGTTGTTTTAAAGCAACGATAGTTTCAAAAGCTAAAATGCTAATGGCAGGGAGCTGTGATATCAGAGTGAGAGTGGAATCAAGAATGAGAGCAAAGAGCAGATTCTTGTAGGAATCCTAGGGCCAGGCTGGACCCTGGGGGCTAAGATCAGACTGCCTGGAAGTTCTGGAACTGAGGGTGTGATCAGGAATGGAAACTCATCCCCAGGACCAGCCAGTCAGTGGAGACCTATGCTTCTGTCCTATTCCAGGCTTCATTCTGGGCAAGTGCCATGCTGCTCACTCCAGAGCCATGGTCCAGAGGTCCAGGAATCCTGCCTGCACACCTGCTGAGGCATTTCCCATCCTCCTGCTTCTGGTGACCTTAACGGTCCCTCCGCACTCTGGAGCATGGCACAGATCCTCAAACCTGGGGAAGTCTAATTAATACACAGGGCCCAAAGGAGCAAGGCTGTCGAGCAAAACAGATAATTATGGTCAATTGTCACTGCTGGAACAATCAGGGATAAGGAAGTGGGTAGGATCCAGGATTCTGCTGATGTCAATGATAGTTGTAATGGATGAGTCAGGCAGGTAGCCAAAAGTTAAGAACTAGGAGATCCCTACGGAGAGATTGAAATAAAGATGACAGATTTGAAGCATTAGCTCCAAGGAAGACTTTAACAGCCACGACCAGGTAATTAACTGTGACAAGTCCTCTTGTAAAACTCATCTCAGACATTATGGCCTCTCTGAAAGCCTTCCTCCCTGGCCTGGTTAGGCGCCCGTCCTGTGTCTACCTGTCTTACCTCTTTCACAACACTTACGTGCTGCATTGTCATTGTTGCCTTACTCTCCTCTCATTCATCTGAGTATTTCTAATGCCCAGTAGGGTAGAGAGAGAGAGAGAGAGAGATATGGAGAGAGAGAGGAAGGATGGAAGGCGGGAGAGGGAGGGAGAGAGGGAGAGAGTTAAGGGAAAGGAAAAAAGAGAGGGAGAGAGATTAAGTGAACTCGAACTAAACTGGCAAGTTTTATCACAGCCGAATCACTTGGAGTGTGTCATCACAGGGTTTCAACTACATTTCAAAAATTAGCTCGTCTTGGCTGATGCTTTGGGAGTAACTTGTGGTGCAAGAAGGGTGTCTTTGCTGAATCCAGTTTCACCCTGTTACTGCATCAGTATACTTCTTCACCTTTCCGTGAAGCTCCACCCTCCTTTGTCTTTGGAATCATTGTCTGCTTGACATGAAAAATGTCCTCTAGAAAATATAATCACTAATTATATCAGTGAAAAAAATCCAACTCAGATATAGAATGATTAAACACAGAAAAACAATCTTTCAATAATAATTTTCCAGTCTTTTATTTTCAGCCAGTTAATTTTCTGCCAGTGCAGGGGGATTTCCCAGAGCCCTTAATGCTTTTACCCACTGTCAATTCACAGTTAAAATCCTCTCTCAAAGTTGGCATTCTGTATTAGAAGAAGTCTGATCTGTGTGTCATCGAAATGAATTGTTGTCCTTGGTTTCTCTTCCAAATAAGTACATACTTCAAAAGCCATTTGCTATAAGCTCCTGAGTTTTTCTTGACTTCTAAACTCTTCCTAGATTTTTCTCATACCCTGTCCTCTTATCTTCTCATATCTGCCTTCTGAGTTTCCACCTAGCATTTGCATACCTGTGCTCACCTGCAGGTCAGACATGGCCCAGGCCCTGTGCTTCTTGACTTGCGCCACACACGTGGCCCTGATGCTGGTGGAGATGGGAGATGAGTGTGGCAGCAGATGGCTTGCCAATCTTCCAAGGACTCTTCCATCCCTCCAGCAAGCGTCCTGCATAGCTCACTATCTGTTCATCTACACACAGGGACAGAGGCCTGCTGATGCCCTGACCTGTGCTAAGGCTGAGGTGGAGGCAAAGATTAATCAGATGTAGGCTGGCAAGCCACTGGCTCTCCACCTGACAAATATTCTGCATGTCCTGAATGCGACCAGCTCGTGGACACAATAACCCTGGCACTGCTGTTCAAAGGAGCACTGACTGCTCTCTGGGTCCTCACCTTACCTGTAAACTGTGCTGTCTAATAATGGCCCTTAAGAAATTTTTCTTGAACACCAAATTGTTGCCCCAATAAGAAAGCAGGGTGGGCATGGGGACTGGGTCTTGGTCATCCTGCAAAATTACCGAATGCTGATTCTACCTCCAAAGTGGTCAGCAGGCAGCCACACTACTCATGGAAGTTCTGGAGGATAGGACTGGACTGTGGGAAAAGAATTCGAACTTGCAAGTTGTTCTCACAGCTGCTAATGACCAGCAGTCTGTGCAAAAGTTACCTGATGTCTGTCAGTCAAGGTTAAGGCTGCCTCGTTAGTTAGTTAGTTGTTAGTTAGTTACTTAGATACTTAGTTAGTGGTGAGACAAGCCAATTACCATGAAACAAAGGAAGTTGTTGAGAATCAAATTGTCGTGAAGCCTGACACACCTTTAAGGCCAAAAGAAGGGAAAAGGCGTGACTAAAAAATCTTTCAACGTAGCTCAGTTGCAGAGGAGTGTGATGAGGGCCTTCAATCAGCAGAGAGCCAAGAGCATGAGGAGCCAGCCTTCCCCTTCCCGTTCCTCCTCAGATGTGTCCTTTTCCATTTTTCCACCTCAAGCTTCATCTAGGTCTGCGTTGCGGCCCTAGGTCCATGCGCGCGCTGCAGGGCCTTGGCCGGACGGTGATGTCAGCGGCCCAGCAGATGAAAAGAAAGCTGTTTATGGAAAGACTTCATCAAGCAGCGAACATCAAGCAGACCATTACAGGGTAAATGTTCCCTTATTCAGAAAATACACTTTTCCAGTATCACTGATTTCACTTGTAGGAGAGGGCAATCGCATCCCCCTCGCAGGGGCCTGTGCGGGTCTTCATGATGGAGGCCAGATAAGAGTATGGTTAAGGCCAGGCTGACCTGGATCAGACCACGTGAGTCCCAGGCCTGGCCCTGCTCTGCCTGGCTGCACAAATTAGGCAAGTTTTTGAACTTCCCTTGCCTCAGTTTCCTCTACCTGTAAAATAGAAATATACCTACCTCCAAGGGTTGCTGTGAAGACATTGCCCAGCACGTCACGCTCAGAATAATGCTATTAATTAATTCCATTAGGAGCTCATTAATTAGCTTTGATTTACTGGGATTGTTGTTGTCCCCTTTTACAAACAAGCGAACCAAGGCAGTCAGTTGCACTAGAGCGCATCTGGAGCTCGGCCTTCTGTTTTAATGCTCATTCCATTAAATTCCACTCTGAACATAAGATTGACTTTCGGTGTGTGGGTACTTTTGGTGTGTGATTTTATTTTTCTCTGGTGCATTGTAGAAACAAGGAAGTCAGTATACCTTGCCAAGTCACCTACCATTTCAAACTCGCTAAACTCGCTGCTTCCTCCATAAAACGAAACCACAGTGCTAAGACTAGGATGGGAAATTTCCCCAACAAAGTGAGACCTAATTGTGGAATATAGGAAAAGCCCTTCAAGCTGTTACCTGCTTGACCTACAGACAGAAAATAATGATTTCACCACTTGCCTACTCCACACTGGACCTTCCAAACATAGCTGGTAAAGAACAGGACAGAGAGAAGAGAAGTTGGCAAGATCCTACCATTTCATTACAGTAATTAGAGCACATGACCAATATTCACAGAGTAGCATATCCCTCAAGTTCCAAAAGGAAAGTACATCTCTTTCCTCCCCCACAGCCTAAAACCTCCTGCTCTATCTCTGCTGCTTCTGGAAATTGAAATGAAGTTCAAATCCATCATCTGGTACCTTCTAAGTAAAAAAAAGTGATTTTTGTATTTTGACCACAGTAACTTTTTCATCCCTCTATCTGAAACCATGAACAGCTACCAAAGTCATGCATCCTTCCAGCTGACATACAAGTATCCAACCCAGGATGGCCATTGCTCTCAAGGAGCCCAGGGCAGAGGAATCAGCCCTGGTTGCTCTTGCATCCTCCTGTCCAGAGCCTGCAAAAGCTTGGCCTGATGAACACAACTCCATGATCAGCCAAGTATGGATTTGAACCCAAGCAATATGGTCCCTCCTTCGGAGCTCACAGAAATTATTTATTTTATCTGAGGCTGTTCTGAGGGGTTCACAGAAGCTAAAGAAAGCACAGTAATAACAAAAGCAGCCATTTATAGTGCCGTTACTTAAACAGCAGAAGGTATGCTAAATGCTTTATATGCTTTATCTAATTTACACCCAACCTCAAACTATGAAGTAGTTTCTCATGCATGTCTGAGCAAAAGTCACTTGCCCAAAGTGGCACAGCTAGCAAATTGCAGGGCTGAGATCTGAATGAGGGTCTGCTCTGCCTCCAAAGCCCCTGATTCATCCGCTTCCTTGGAATTCCTAAGATACGTCATCCACCATAGATGTCATATATTTGTCCAAGAGATAGTTGGAGAATCATTCATTCAACATATATTTTATACAGCACCTAGGATGTGTTGGTCACTATGCTAAGTACAAGGGATACAAAGGTGGAAGGGAGGCTTATAACTACTAAAGACAAAGAAATGATAGTCCATTGACAATACATCCTGTGAAAACAGACAATTAAACTCTCATATAGGTTTTAGAAAATCGAAGGAAAAAAGAGGTTGGTGCTGACCTTCCACCGGAGCTCTGGGACACTGGCAATCCATGCAGATGAACTCACAGAACATCAATGGCTATGCAAAGCATCCAGGCCACTGGGGGGAGGGAGAGAGGCAGGGGAAGCCTTCAAGGGTCATGGAGACTCCAGCAGCTGCGGGGAGAACAATCAAATTCTCCCAGGTCCCAGGGAAGGAGCTTGATGAGTATTGTGGACATGAAGATGGATACAGCATAGATGCAGCAGGTCCTGAGATGTGGGTGCAGGATGCTCAGCGAATACCACTGGGGGTTCTTCACCAGAACCCAACAATCACAACTAGACAGCACTACGGAGTCCATATGCTGGCCCAGACTGACCATGGCTCCAGGTGCTTCCTCAGTGCCACCTGTACCATGACAACCCCTCAACAGGAAGAGTCTTGCCTTGCCAAGGAGTGCGAGGGATGAGAAATACTTAAGTGTGACTGAGTTTAACCCAAATAAACTGATATCACTGAATTTCACTAAGTTGACCTGGGCATAACAAGTCTGAGCTTCCTGCATCAGTCACCATGGTGACTGAAGGAAGAAATTTAGTAAAGCTAAAGGAGAATTTAAAAAGCTATTCTGCTCATGAAATGTGTGAACCCAACTCCATGGATACAGCAGTAGTTCAAGTGAGTGTTGATGGCAGCCTGGACTAGGAAGTGAAGAGGAGCTGGGGAGAAGTGAGTGGCTTTAGGTCATATTTCAGAGACAGTAATTTATAGGACATTGGGATGGGATGGACTTCAAAAAGATGGAAGTTATGGGTAGAACTGTGTTCCCCAAAAGTTCATATGTTTAAGTTCTAACCCCCAATACCTCAGAATGTGAACTTACTTGGAAATAGGATTATGACAGATGTAATTAGTTAACTTAAGAGGAGGTCATGTGGAGAAGGGTGGGCCCCTCATCCAACATGACTAGTGTCTTTATAAGAAGACAACCTTGTGAAGACAGAGACACAAGAAGAATGCCATTGAACATGAAGGCAGAGATCAAATGAATCTACAAGCCAACAAACACCAAAGACTGTGGGCAAGCCACCAGAAGCTGAGAGAAAGGCACAGAACAAATTCACCCTCACAGACCTCATAAGGACAACTTGATCTCTGATTTCTAGCCTCCAGAACTGCGAGACAAATTTTTTTTGTTTAAACCACCAGATACGGCAGTTTTAGCAAACTAATACAATGAAAAGGCATATGTTTATTCATTTATTACACCTTCCCTAAGTGCCTACTAGGGGCCACGTAAAGCTTAAGATGCTCTGAAGGATATAAAGTTTGACATTGCCTATGACGGTTATTTCATTGAAAGGCCACAATCTCATAAATACTCCTTCAGTCACAAGAGGCAGCTGATGGGAATCCCTGGTTCTCCGGTAAAGTTTCCTTCTGGAGGCCCGAGAATTTGCCAGGCCGCAGAAGGTGGAACCTTCATGGCCACACAAACCCAGGAAGCCTCACAGTCCTGCAGCCTGGTCTCTGTCCAGGACATAAGTCCTTCTGATTATCTCTTTCCTCCACCAACTTTATGCTTCATTTCTCTTGACCCCAGCTCTTCTTACGAGACTGACTCCCACGCTCTCCTAGAATACATACTCCATGAAAAACGAATCACCATTCTCACCTTTTCCACTGAGGACGCTGACTTTTGGGTTTAACTGATACCTAACGCTGACATGAGGACATCCCTTGCTTTTCCACCAGGCTTTTCCCCACACCGTGGTGTGTGAAGACGCAAGGGGCACACAAGGAGAATCCTGTTTCTCTGGACAGGAAACTGGCATCGTGGTTTACTCTTTTCCTCACTCTCTTCTGGACGCAGTGACGTCACATTCTGTGAGGGGCCTGGTCACTGGGCTGCTCCTCACTCTGCTCTTGTAGCCTGGGAAACACCTCATTGCAGAGTGTGGGGAAAGTTTGACCCATTTTTTTTACCCATTGTTTAGTCCAGGATCTTAACTCATACACATTCAAAACATCTTTTTCTCTGAAGACACTGTCACTGTTTTGATATTCAAGACCTTATTTTGATACTACAAAGCAGAACCTGGGTGGCTTCTTTCTCTTTGCATTCCCAGTATAATGTCATCTCTAATACAATGGAAGCCTCTGAGGAACATATTTGTGAAAAGAATTCATCCACAAAAAAATGCCTTTTCTAGCTTTCCACCCCAGCTCCGGGATATAGACAATGAGGTGGGAGGTGAGGGGTGGTGACTGGGAGAGGGCCATAAGAAGTTATGCAAAGCTTTACTGGGAAAAAGCTTTGTAGAGAAAGAGAATTTGGAACTAACAGCCGATGTTTTCTCTTGTTGCATCTGTCCCATACCTCTCTTCCTCCCGCCAGCCCCGCCCCACAGTCAACAGCATCTGCTCACAGCTCTACAGGCAAGCATTTGCACCTCACATTAGTAAAGGGAAGAGACGGAATTCAACTTCGTTCTAAGGAGATTGTTTTCAAGTTCATGTTAGGGTTAGTAATCTCAAGAGCCAAGGCATGTTTGATTTGTGGAACCTGACAAGAGTGAGAAAAGATGATGAAAGTAAGTGCGACCGAGACCGTTCATCTCAGGGAAGCCATTGGATCCAAAGCTGACAGGAGCCAATCCAGCTCCTCAGGGCCAGGAGGGTGTGTAAACCAACACCAGAACTTAGAGCACCCTGGGAGAAAAAGAAGGAGAAAGAGGAGGGCAAACCCTCAAATGACAAAGGAACCACTGAAGCGACTGTGTTTATCCTGAATTGTCTAAATCCAGACACGCAAGACTCTAGATTACGTTCCCACTACCCAGAAGAGCGAAGATTTGAAAGCTAAATTGTTGTAGGAAGAAAAGATAAGTTACATTTCTGCAGCATACTTCACATTTGACCTATACTCACTCTACCGACTAACGGATATAGTGCTTCCCCCAGTTCCGTGCTCGTAACTCGTTAGTCACAGCATAGTCCCTACATGCTGCCTTCCTTGCCCTTCGATGGCCAATTATTGCGCTTAAAATAAAATCCCAATAAAATTTCTTACCACGACTTCAGAGGATAAGCCATGACATGGTCTCTACCTTCTTGCTCACATGATTCGATCTTCCTCGCCTGCGCTGTGCTTCTCTCCCCTTAGCTCCCGTCTCTCCAACCACACTAGCCTTATTTCGGTTCTCACGCTTGCCAGACTCTTTCCCACCTCGTGCTCTCCAGTGCTCTGTTCCATGGCCCACGGAGACTCTTTCAAGGCTTCTCATCCTTCAGCGAGGGCTGACATGGCACTTCTTCGAAGAGACATCCTTGTCTCTCAGGAGGTTCCATGTCTATCCCCACCCCACCGTTCTCTCTCTCGGCACTGAGAGCACTTCCTGCATAAATTCACCCTATCTGCCATCAGTTCATTTGTTTGTTGTTGTTGCCTTCCACCTCAGTTAGTGTGTAAGTTCCATGAAAGTCAAGACAACATCACTCATGTTTAATCTTTTACTTCCAGGGACTAGCCCAACGCCTGGCACTCGGTAGGTGTTTGCTAAATGAAGGAATGAGTGAACCTCAGCTTATTGCCAATGAAAGTCCTTTGACAGAGCAGGAAGAGTGAAGTTTTCTCTGTTGATGGGGGTAATGCCTCCACAACATCTGTTTATAGTACCCCAGGGAGTATTTTGCTTTAACAAGCCCAAGAATTTACATCCCCAAGAAACACATGTGGTTACTAGCGACATTAAACATGGTGAGCAACCTTTTCTGCTTGAGAGCCAACTCAGAAAAAAAATACAAATGTTTATGATCAGCATTTTAAAATTTAATAGGAAAGTAACTTTACCGAATCCTGTGGGATGGGGGAGTAGTGTATATTTTTAATTGAAATCATGTACTTTACTGATCAGATGAATTTCACTGGAAGTGGGCATTACTTTTTAGCCACTAAAATGCTAATATAAACAGCAATTCACAGACATCTATGATATAATAAGATATTTATTTTTTGATCTTTGTCCCTGATTCCTGACACAGAGCTTTTAAGACCTTCAGAATTTCCTAAGTGGTGGAAGCAATAGGAGCATTTTTGTTATTCACAACAAGCCCTTTTCAAACTTAGCTGAGTTTATGCTAATGAGGTGGCTTTTGATGGGACCCTAGATAGCTTCAGGATGGGGGCTGGTTGCCAGAAGAACCAACATGTGATCAAGGGTTGAAACTTTCAGCCCCTACTGCCTCTGGGGAGGGGAAAGAAGCTGGAGATTGAGTTCAATCACCAATAGGCAACGATTTAATGAGTCATGCCTATGTAATGAAGCCTCCATAAAAACCCTCAAATGATGTGCTTTGGAGAGTTTCCAGGTTGGCGAACACATCAAGGTGCTGGGAAGGTGATGAGTCTGGAGAGGGCATGGAAACTCTGTGTCCCTTCCCCCATACCTTGCCCTGTGTATCCCTTCTATTTGGTCGTTTCTGAGTTGTATCCATTATAGTAAACCGGAAACAGTAAGTAAAGCACTCTTCTTAGTTCTGTGAGACATTCTATAATTACCCAACCCAAGTTGGGGGAGGGGTTGTAGAAACCCTTGAATTTATAGTTAGTTGGTCAGAAGTGCCGATAGCAATCTGGGACTTGTAACTGGCATCTGAAGTCTTGTGGGACTAATCCCTTAATTTGTTGGGATCTGACAATAACTCCAGGTAGATCGTGTCAAAATTGAATGGAATGGTGGGGCACGCAGCCGTGTCAGAGAGCTGAAGTGGTATTGGAAAAACACCATGCATTGGGTGTCAGGAGTTTTGTCAATAAAAGCAGTCCAACATCTTTTTCTCCTTAAGCACATCAGACTCTAAAGTCATGATTTCCAAAGTAATATAAAACACCCCAAAGGTGCACAAGATTATTCATTGGGTCATAGAATCTATTTTTGCCTCATTCATTAAAAATATATATATGTGTGTGTGTGTGTGTGTGTGTGTGTGTGTGTACACAGGGAGAGAGAAAGAAAGAACATGTGATATATTATATTATACGGATGCATATTTTAAACTCTCTACTAATAGGAGAACATATTAAAAAAATACTGGAGCTATATGTCACATCCTCAAGGCATTAAATTATTTCATCCTCAATATGACAATATGAGAGTCATTGTGATCCACAATTAACAGATGGGAAAATTGAGACTCGGCAGTAAATTAACTAGCTCAATGTCACACAGGGTATTAAGGACACAGCTTGGGCCGAAATGTGTTCATGCCATTTCATAACATCTACTGACTAACCACCTGTATCACAAGTGTTAGGGATAAGAAGACAAATAAGATATACTTCCCTTCTAACACATACACACACCCTTCTAAGCTTGGGCCACTGTGATAAAATCTCTCCTGTCAGGATGTGGGACCTAGGGTATCACTGTAGCTCTCCTCTCTGCTACTCTCCTGCTTTCCTGTCCCACCCTTCCATTACTCATGGAACACAAGAATCCAA
Source organism: Eonycteris spelaea (assembly GCA_003508835.1). Taxonomy (NCBI): domain Eukaryota; kingdom Metazoa; phylum Chordata; class Mammalia; order Chiroptera; family Pteropodidae; genus Eonycteris; species Eonycteris spelaea. The sequence goes on along the minus strand of PUFA01000011.1, from coordinate 12,965,293 downwards.
GTTTCAGTGGTTCTTCCAGTGATTCAAAAGACATCCTAACAGTAGCTGAGTCCCTCTGGGGTGCAGAAGCATGTTAAAATGGGTACTTGCATGTCAAAGAGTAAGTGTACTCAGACTTGGGAGATGTGGAATCAGGTGTCTCTCTGGAAGGCCCCAGCAAGAGGCAAGAATAGAAATGAGGAAATGTTTCAGGGAGTCTGGGCTCCCTGCATGGAGAAGTCCAAGGTTGAAAGTCGAAGGCAGAGGTGCATTGGGGACACGTGGTAAGGGTGGCATTGACTCAGTCAAGAGGACCAAGGCTCATTGCAGGGTTCACGACCCCTGGAGGGCTACCATAACAAGGACCTGTTTATACTGAAGTAAGATAAGAGGCAAAAGTTTACTAACCAGGAATGAAGCAAGAGCCCAGTTACCAGAACTGAAATACATGGTCACAGTGTGCCTGGCAACAATGCTGACTACTTAAATTATCAGCTACCTTACCAGCGTTACTAAATTTCCTCACCTCAAAATAAAATCCTTTAAAGAGCCTAGAGGAATCAGAAACTAGAAATAGTGATAGAGTTATGTAAGTCTATCACCTCTCTTCATTCATTTGACTAATATTTCTTGAGGACCTACTATATGCTGGTCACTCTGCTAGATTCTAGGTACAACAGTAGATAAGACAGCTGATCCTGCTCCTACAAAGCTTTTTGTAGAGAGGTACACAAATAAGTGAGAACTATGACAGGATATATCAAGTGCTAAGAAGGAATATAGGAGTGATCAAAAGGAGTTGTGTGCTTCTTTAATCAAGATGCAAAGATGCAAACATATTCAAACAAATTTAAGGATATTCATTAATGGAAAGGGATCTAGAAGAGAAAGAGATAGAATATGCCAGGAAGAGAGAGGATAATTAATAAAATGAGGACCTCATGACCCAGGAAAGGAGTGAGGTCTAGAGCCTTCTAATTTTGTATGGTATTCTGTTTACCAGTAGGAATTATAGATGTATCTCAGAAGCTCTGTGTGGCATTCTGTTTAGCAATACTAATTATGGTGTTTCTTAAGTGCTGGTATCTTAATAAAGACTGATTTATTTCTAGAAATGTTGTAAATTAACTGTACCATGCTGTCCAATGGAAAAGCTTGGCATTTGGAGTTAGATAAACTGATTTTAAGTTCAAGTTCTATCACTTTCCCAGCCAAGTAATCTTGGGCAAATCATTTAACTTCTTTTAGCCTTGGGTATGTTCAATTGTTTCCCTCTAGGACCTCAAAATGACAGAATACTGTTCACCATAATCCTTGATTCATGACACATTCTTATCATTAGTCCACCACATTGCGAAAGATTCATTCATATTACTGCATATAGGTGATGTATTTTAAACTGCTGTATGATATCTCATTAGGTGAATGCATGTGCGGATCACTGATATATGTCACTGTTAGCAAGTGGGGAAAGGAGAAAGGAGAAAATCAACTAATTAGAGCTATAAAATAAAATAATTTTCCATATGAAATAAAAGGGAATTCCTAAATGAATCCATATAAAGATAAACTCCAGATGAATTAAAGTCTTACATGTCAAAAACAAAACATTAAAACTTTTAGAAAATTTAGGTGAATTTGGCACTGTCTCAGACCTTAGGGTAGGAAAAGATTTCCTAAAGAAAATACATAGAGAATTGATTATGTAAAAAATTGATGTTTGAATATATTAAAGTTAAAAATATTTTCATCAAGAGACAGCTCTAATATTATTATTTATAAAATAGGATAACAATACCTTATAAATTCTAACAAGGTGAAATGAAATAATGTAAATAATACACTTAGCACAGATCCTAGCACCTAACAAATAATAAATGGTAACTGTTATTATTATTCTTAAATAACAATGCTATTACTTATCAAACAATACTGAATCATATGAGGAGACTTTTAAACCTGGCAAGCTATATGAGAACAAGTATTTAATATCATAGTGATGGTTTGAAGAGAGAGATGATAATGTGAACTACATTATCAGTCAACAAATATTTATTGAGTATGCATGCCAACTACCATACCAGAAACTGGTCAATTATATCAACCACCACGACTTTTTTGCCACAATCAAATACCCACACAGCTTTCATACATTTATTTGTGATCAGAGCAAAGAAAGGACCTCCACATGTTTCGATAATCTACATACAGCACTAGAGAACTTTGGCACTGTCTCAGACAAAAACCCCAGAACAGTCTAACAGTCAATTATTAGTGCTAATTGAGAGTAAAGTAAAAGGGATGACCCAAAATAGTAGATAAGTGTTCTCTCGTTTGTTCTGTTTTGGATTTTGTGCAAATAATCAAAAGCCTCAAACCATTCTGACCCACCAATAAGGAAGCAAATGCAGAAGTAGAGCAGCCTTTTGAAGCTGTTTGATCAGCAGCTCAAAAATGGCATGGTGGTTCTCGCCATTTCTCTGCTTTGTGGCTCTGGGTTCAGAGCCACAACATGGCTAACAGCTCTTCTGGAATGTACAAAGCCTTAAATAAAGAAAATGAAGCTGCGCTGTGAAAACCTGGCTCGGGAAGTGGTAAAAACAATTCAGTGTCTGCTCTGCCTTTATTTTCTAGGATTACCCCACCTCACAGGCTTGTGTATTCACATTTCACATCTTGCTCATGGGGGTTTTCTCCTACAGGGAAATCAGCATAAGCTTTTAAAAACAGTAAATTGCGTCACAATAGACTTTATCATATAATTTGCCTAATTATGTGCATTTACTAAACATATTTTGAGCTTTGAGATACCAACAATTATTTTCTTAAAAAATATTTGTTTTAAAAGCTATCTCAGAATAGGATAACAAGCTCCATAAAATAAGAACTCATATCAAACTAATCTGAAAAAAAAAAACAAAAAAACAAAAAACCAACCCTCAACATCTTTTGGAGAATAATTCTCCAGAAAATCATCCTGACATAGTTTATGAGGCTGACATGGATTTGGACACTGCCTTTTAAAAGAAATAATAAAGGGGAAAGCTACTGCCTGCCACAACATATTCTTTTTCCAAAGAGTTGGTGAGTTTCCTGTTTCTAGAGCCAATCCAATAATTTTCAGAATACTTTCTCTTTCTGGGCACATACTTAGAGTGGGAGTGGTGCACCCAGTGTGGGTGCAGGAAGTAGGAAGGGGATGAGACCAGGAATCAAAGCCCAGGTTCCAGTTCTGGCCTATCAGTTACTAGCTGTGTAAGCCTTGATTTAATAGCTCTGAGTTTCTATTTTGCCATTCTTCATGTCAGATCATCATCTGTCCTCCCCACTTCATTTGTGTTATAAAATAATGTTTTCAGAAGCACCTTAAAGGTTATAGCACAATCTTATACTTACTTTCTACTGAATCATGAGTTCCTTGAGGGAAGGAAGCATGTTTTAATTGTATTTGTGTGTTTCACTATTCCTAGCACAGAGTTACCATTAGGTGTCAATTAATGTTGATCTTGCATGAAAGCTCTCATGAAATAAGAGAAAGACAAAAGTCAACAGTAAAGTTTCAAGATGTCTGCTAGTTAGTATGCAACGTTTCACATCTAAAGAAGGAACTGGTAGAAGTTAAACAGCAAAAGGAATATACTCTGTAAAACTATCTGAGCAATGAAGCATTGAAAATCATAGACCTTCTTTTTGGTCATAGTTTTACATTTAGATATGAAAGCTAGTCAGGCAAGGCTGAGAATAGAGACTGAGAAACTGACAGATAGTCTTAGGATAATTTCCAAGATGAGAATTTTTCCCGGCCTCCCCATCCTGATTCTCATCCCTCCTCCTGGGAATTATTCTTCCCAAGTGAACCCCAAGATTGGTAAATTTCAGAAGAATAACTGAGGCTGACTCAGCTCAGTGTCTCCCCTTCTTCCTTCTGGGAGTCAGTTTCCAAAGGTGATCTGCAAAGGAAATGTACAGCAATTGAGGAAAGGGAAAAGAGATGTAAGGAAGGAGAAAAAAAATGGAACACCAAAGCAAACACAGTAGTCAGCAGGAACTTGGAGCCAGAGAAGAAACACTGGGCTAGCTACAATTCTTAGAGATATGGAGGGACACTGGGCTTTCCGAAAAGGAGATGGAGGGCCAAGTCATTCTATTTGACTGCCAGCTGGAAGTGTGGCCCTGAAATGCTGGAGAAATAGGCGATACTCAGCGCCAAAGTCTTGTTATTGTAGCCTGAGAGTGTGGATAAGCTGGAAGATGGGGGGAAAAGTAGGGAGAGAGGTATGGGAAAAAAGTTTCTTCTTATCTTCTCTTATTTCAGGTGTCTGAAGGTACAGCTGGCTATTTCTGCCTACTGGATGGCTGGATGAGACAACCCATGTCGGATTCAGGAGCCAACTGTCAAACCATTCTTCTTCCAGATAAAGGCAGAAAATGAAGCAATTTTCCAAAGATCTGAATTTTTTAAATTACTTTGTCCTGAATTAGAGGGTAATTGCCATATCTCTGTTAAACCTGTGGATTCATGCTGCAGAGTAATTCCCCAAGTCCAGTTCCAAGCTCCTTACCTAACGTGAGTCAGGGAATATTTGGTATGTAATAGCATTTTCAATTTTGTGTCAAAAATATTTCAATGGCTTGAAAACCTTAACATACTGAACAGAAATTGCATAGCAGGCATTGCCTAGCAGAATCCCAGATGCCTGGTGGCTCACCTGATAGGCCATGGGCGTCCTAAGACACTCTGGAGGTAAAAGCTGAAGGTGGTAGCTCCACAGTCCAGTGGAGGAGGGTCGTCAGGTAGTAACTCAGGCACTGTCAACCATGACGTGCAGAGGATCTCAGACAAGGGACTCAACTGCCAGCCCAGGCCCACATCTCAGACTGACCCTGCCCCCACACCAGCGGTGTGGACTGCCAGCTAACACTGCGCCTTTTTCTCCCTCTGCAATGAAGAGAGGCTAAGGATCGCAGGCTGCTTCTCTTACCCAGATTTCTGCAGCTTCTTTTTTTAGCCCATCTCATCTTCTACTGGTTCTGTTCAATTTTCTGCAAGCTTTTCTATCTGGCTCACTTATCTCCCTTTATCCTACCGAACCATCTCCCGTAATTCCAGTGACTGGTGGGGACATTTTCCGTCAGAGAGCAGAGCCACGCTGCCGCCCCCTCCTCTGCTCCGCAGCCTCTCTGACCCCGGTGGACCTGCTGCCTGGCTGTTTAGGCCGTTGGAGGCTTTCCTGAGGGTACCTCTTTTTCTTTTAGCTTTTTAATTCCTGGCTGCTGGCTTTTTCTTTTCTTAATTGCGTGCGGAACTACATTTCACACAACAAAAGCCAACCCAGTTTTCAGGTGAGTTAGGATTCTACAGGGGAATCTCATCATTTTCATTCCCTCATCAAAGCAGAGCTAAGTTTAACCCACTGTAAATATGAGAATGAAAAGGATAAATGAATGTGGCGCTGTGGAAAAGGCACTAAACTACGTGCCAGTGGACCTGGCACAGGGCCAGACCCACAACTTATTCTGCTATGTGGTCTTAGGCAAGTCTCCTCACCCTTCTAACTTCAAAAAATTATGCCTCTCGACCTTTCTCATGATGTCACTGGCAGAATAAAATGCATGTGTTGCCAGAAACATACCTTAGAAACTGTAAAGCACCGTGCGGTCCACTGAAGACCTGTGTTAAACCTGGGGACACATGGGCAGTGTACCTTTCCGAATTAACATGTGAGCTCCAGCAAAGCAAGGACTGAGTCAGCTCTTGCTCACTATTTCCTCCCAGTGCTTGGCCCATAGACGGAAGGAAAGAAAGAAGGAAGGAAAGGAAGGAAAGGAAGGAAAGGAAGGAAGGAAGGAAGGAAGGAAGGAAGGAAGGAAGGAAGGAAGGAAGGAAGGAAGGAAGGAAGGAAGGAAGGAAGGAAGGAAGGAAGGAAAGAAATAGTGTACCCAGGAGGCATGAGTATGAAATATCAGATCCTTCCTATCTGTGAAGCCTACTGCCTTTTGGTGGAAGTAAAACTACCTGAAACGCTACCCACGTCTTTCTTGAATTTGCATCTATGAATTGAGCCCCATTTGTGTGAAAAGTGAAAAAGTTAAAGTAACCAGGGATGTTTCTGCTTATAGGTCAAAAGCAAAAGTCCTGACCTGGCATGACCCCTTGGAGATTGCTCATTTAGATAAGCCAATGTTGTAAGAGCAATATCTTATATTTTAATAGTGCTTTATAGTTTATCAAGTATTTTCAAGTACCTGACCTCATTTTGGTCTTTGAATTATCATGTAGATAGGTAGGGAAGTTTATTCCTAGTAAGGACACTATGGCTCAAAAGGGTGCAGAAACTTACAGCAAATCACAAGGCCAGTAAGTGGCAGAGCTGGGATTTGGACACAGTGTTGTGACTCCTTGGACCTTTCAGCTGCTATAAAAGACAGTACCAGGGGTACGTCCAGTGGGAAACTGACAGCCTCTGTAGCAACCAAAACTAAAATGATATTCTCTTTATTTTGCTGGAATTACTCTTATCTTGAATCCCTGGCAAGGAGACCAGATTCTCTTCTGCTAAAATAGGGACAAAAACTCCTTTTCAAGTAAAATATACACTTGATAAATAAACATAATTTTAAACATTTGACTTCATTAATAATCAATTAATTGCAAGAGCCAACATGGCATGCCATTTCCCCCATCCAGTTATAAACAATAGAACTGATGTTAATGAGGATGAAGCAAAACCTGTGTTTATGTTGAAGTCTGGTGGCCTCATACAACCATTTAGAAGCTGCTCAGCCATAGACATCAGGAGTCGTGAAATTGTTCACATTCTCTGAAACAGTAACATTACATCAAGGAATCTATACTAAGAAAACAGTATGAAATACTGGTTGTTGAATTCTCCCTTGGGCTGCAATGAGATATCATGGTATCTTTTCAATTAATTCCTTTGTTTAAGCTGGTTTGAATTGGTTTCTATTACCTGGCTCTAAAGCCATCATTATTATAAAAACACTCACACGTGAAGATAGCATATATAAATATTAATATCCTACCCTTTCTTCCTTCAAAATTGATCCCAACTGACATTTCCAACCTCACCGCCTGTTACCCCATCTCCCCACCCCACCCTCCAACAAATCAAAGCTCTAGTCATGTCAGACTTCTCACAGCTGACCAGAGGGATCATAAACACCCATGTTCTTAACTTCATTGGCCTCAGAATCACCTAGAAATTAATTAAAACACAGACCGCTGACACTCAAACCCTCTCCTGCCAACTCTCTGATTCAGCAGGTCCTGTGTGAGACCTGAGGGTGTGCATTTCTAACAATTTCCAGGTGATGATGATGCTACTGGTTGGAGACCACACTTTGAGAACCAGTTTAAGCAGTAGTCAGTCTGCCAGAATGATTTCCCTTCTCCTCCTGGCAAAATCTGTCTAGTCGTTCAAGCCCCAGCTCCTCCCTGCTTTTTACAGCCATCTCCAGTCCCACCAAGCTGAACTAGTTGCTTGGCCCTGCGCTGGTTTGGGAAGAGAATAACACTTATTACACTGTAGAGGAAAGTCAGTTGTATAATCAATGCCAACTCCTTGCTAATTGTGAGTGTCTGGAGGGAGTTCCCAGGCTTTAGCATCAGTACCCTCAGAGCTAGCACAATGCTTGGCACACAGTAGCCATACGTATATGTAAGACTGAGTTATTCCTTGCTATCTTCCTGTACTGGAAGTTATGGTTTACTCCTGTTCCCACAGGATCCATTAGCATATCCAATGGCTACTTGTAAACATAAAAAATAAATAAATAAAAAACAACGATTAGCCATGATAGAAAAAGAAGAAACATGAGCAGAATTTATTAGTTTGCCAGGCTAGTAAATATCGTCTCCCTTTGCTCTCTAAACTCCCTAATGAAGATAGCAGCTCTCAGGCAAATAAATAAAACATTAGCTTGACGACACACAGCACATCACAAGCACAGCTCGCTAATTTGCTCATTGCTAGAGGATGTTAGCCGCCTTCAAGATAATCTCTATAAATGCACTGCCCAGTCTTCCTTTCTCTTAGATAAACAGCATCAAGCTAAGGTTTTATCATTTTTAAAAATGTCTTATATGTATTTTATTTCAATAATAGTCTTTTAGTAGCAAAATACCTGTCTTAATCAAATGAAAGCTATTTTTCAGTAATCGTCCTAAAAGCCAATTTCTTTTCTAGAAAACCATCCTTTTGAATCACAAATGGCTGAGCTAAACAGTGTTCTCAGAATATTAATGTGAGCTTAAGACATTAAAATGTTATGATTAACCTTTTTAAAACCTAATTAAATTAAAATCATAATATGTGGAACAGTTTTACTGGAAGGTAAGGCTCTTTTTCAAAGGACCTGTGCCAGGTCTCAAAGCTAACACCTTGAAGTGATGGTGGGAAGGAGGTTTTGCATGCAGACAAAAGGATCCTGGCTTTGCACGTGCAGCGATTAACTTTTAGTTGTTGGTATTAGAGTTAATTACTGTAGCATGCTAGAGGGCAGGGACAATTTACTTGCCTGATCACACCTAATAAGATGTATTTGCAGATGCCAGCATCTCCAGGACTTAATCAACAAACTATCAAGACAAATCAATGCCGTTAGGCCCCCTGTCCTTGTGATATCTTTTCCAAATAAAAAAGATAAAATCCAAGGGCAAGAGAACTAAGGCTGTAGGCAACCTGCTCAAATGCATCCTTTAACTAGCATCAGACTTATCTCTCTCCCTGGGTGTCTGGAGGGATGGTTCACCCTAAGGCCTGATTCTATTGAGGGCAAAATTCAAACCAGGCCCTAAAAGATTTCAAACTGGGCCCTGCCTACTTTATCTTGTGTGGGAAAAGATTATTACCCTCAAGACATTGTACTCACCTCTCGTTACACAAGGAATGAATTTCTTTCCCTTTATTTGATAATCTACACTTGGGTCCAGTGAATAAATTTTTTAAAGGAATTGACTATATCTAGAACAGCCTGGCAAATTCCACAAAATAGCATGCCTGAGTTTCAACCGTGTTTCATTATGGGCCCCCAAAACATTACAAGGATGTAGGATTGGCATCATGCGTAGGCACACAAAATAAAAAAGGGGTACTGTGACAAAGCCAGAGGGATCTGGTACAGGGAATGGAGGGGTGCAGGTGACAGCAGTAGCCAGCCTGGGGCCACTGAAAGCTGAACTAAGACCGTCGTTGGCTCATGGGTTATCTGTTCTGAAAATGAAAGGTGACCGTGATTAGCACAGACACCTAAATCTCTAGATAGTCCAGTCTACCTATCCCTCATTCACTCAACACATCAGTATTTGTCAAAACCTCCTTCATGCCAGGTACTGCACTGAATGTGTTCCTGGTTCGCTAAAAGTGAAATCTGCAACTGTGAGCTCTTGATACTTTGCACAGGTCCCATCTTGGGCAAAACTGCTTAAATGACAAAGTTGAGACTCTTCACTGACCTTCTGGCTTCCAAAGATGGCACCACCCTAAAGTGACACAGGTCTCTTCCATTCACATTCTATTGGTGAGAACTGGTTATATTGCCACACCTATCTGCAAGGAAGGCTGGGAAATGTCATCTTCATTCTATGCCCAGCTAAAATGTAGGGGTTCAATTCACATTGAAAGAAGGAGAAAACCAATATTACTGTCCCTGCAATAGTAAGATATTTGTTTTTATTTAAAAAAAAAAAAAAAGGCTTTCATGTCCTAATCAAACTGATGAGGCAAGAATTTAGGGCCTCTCCATAGACCAGAGAGATGGAGGGTTGACCAGGATCCAAGAGTCATGCAGGAAAATTTCTCAACTGGAATTTGACCCTACTTCAAGGCATCACAGTTAGGTACAGGTCTCAGGCCCCTAGAAGACTGACAGGTGAACCATGGCGGCATCACCATGTCAACTTTAGAAAAGACAGTGCTCTGTCCTGTTCAGGAGTATGTGGACCTTTTTAAAGTTTGAAAATAAAGGCACATTCTGCAGAATTATTCCTGATTTACATTTTCCTTATAGAACATTTCTTCATATCAAGAAGGAAAACTTTTCCTCTACCCTCTTATGTATCAGTATTTGGGGGCCTGCGAATTAAACGGACACAGGTCAGATCAGCAGGAGAAAAGATAGTTTATTCCCTTACATATATGGGAGCTCACAAAGTGGCTCAAAGAAGTGGATAGAAATTGGAGCTTAAATACATCTTAATAAAAGCAGAGGTTTGGGGTTTCAAGGGACAATAAATAGTAAGGAATGACTAAGAAATCTATGGGGAAACTAATGAAAGATAAGGTTTGTTTTACTAAGGTCTTTTTATGCATCCAATGTTGACTTCTCATCTCCAGTAACAAGAGTAACTTTTCCCCCTGGTATGAGAAGCCTTCCTTAAAGGGGGTTTTATGACAGCTTATTTTTTTTTTTTTTTTGGAAGGTTCTGCTTTTAGGCAGATGAGGGAAGCACAGAAAAAGCCTCTTCCTGCATTTGTTGATTTTTCAAACACCTTCAACTCAAAATAATCCTTAAGTCACAATGGCATATTCTGGATCCTTTCATAGGTCATACCCAAATTTTAGATATTCAATTACTTTGAAAGAAAGAAGGAATTACAAAAGGAAGAAGAAAGGAAAGCAGCCACTGGCTATGATAACATATTCTTCAGGAAATGTATGAAGTTTATTTTTTTTATTTTTTAGGCGAGGCAACCCTTGGTTGAGCTTATAGATTTCAAGGACCTTGACAGCTTACCATCCCTTATTTTTTTTTTATTTTTTATGCCCACAGCACCCAGTCTACCTAGGTGGTCTCCCATCCAAACCCTAACCACACCCGACCAGGCTTAGCTTCTGAGATCAGACAGGATCGGGCTTGTTCAGGGTAGCATGACCATAGACCAGGAAATATATGGCTTTTTAAAAAACATATTGACATTCTTAAGACTCAAAGTACATTTTTAACAAAACAATGTGTGGGGAAAGATTTAAGTTACATTCCAAGTACAATGTTTAGGAATTTCATACTCAGTGTCATCCGTTCTCTGCCTGTTATGTCCTTGACCTGAACAAATGTCCATAAGCCTGGAATAATTTGACCTGTTTTTTGCTTAGTGTTGGACACGTCTCCTAAAATTTGAGAAAGTGTTGAAGAAAAACTTGAAGAAAGTAAAGCCAGGGAGAAAAGGCATGACACTGGAAGAGAAGATTTTCGCTGCACACGGAGCCGTTATCAATGACCACATTAATAGTCTGGGATTAAGAAGAAATGGTTTAAGCATTTACATTCTCATATGATCTTCTAATTACCATGCTTCAGTTATGTTTTAGGAAATTGATTTGAGATTTGGAATTGCTGTATAACAGTATAATTTTCCCATTTCAAATAATAAGAAATGGGCTCTGGTTAGCATTTTCATGCAGAACATCTGTTTTTAGAAACAGATTGCTGAGGTTAAGCAGAAGGTGCCTATATTTTAGAAACTGGACAAGAAGTAATGCACTGTAGCTCTGCATTGATTCAACATCCATTCAGCAAACTTTGAGTACAGTGAGCCTGGCATTGTTCTGAGGGCTGTGGAGATAACAGAAAGAAGCCAGCATCCCGGTCCTACAGAGTCTTTGGATAAGGATATGGTCAGAGGATGAGACAGAACACGTGGGGGCTGGGGACGGAGGGTGAGGCGAGTAGTGGGGACTCTAATCCAGCCATAGGAGCCCGAGAGGGGTGAGTAAAAGTTCCCACATGGAAGGAGGAAAGAAGCCAGGCAGAGACAATAACCTGTGCCAAAACTCAGAGACCAGAGAGCAACGCTGCTCAATCTGGCTGCATCATTGACCCCCAGAGGACAAGAGAACAGGTCCTCCCACGGCAACAACCCTACTGCACCCTGTGAAAGAAAATAAAAGGTCCATTTCCTCTTAGTAGCTCTGCTCTGACACCCATCTTCATCTTAAGCTGGAGGGACAAAAATGTGAATGGACGCGAAGACTTTGTTTCTTCATCTACAAAATGAGATAATGAAGTTTCACCTTACAGAGTTATTGTGAGTATTAAGTGGATTAACACGTGTAAAGTGGTTAGACTAGTGCCTAGCACATTTTCGGTGCAATATATAAGTATTATTATGAGCTAGAGGCCCTGTAAATGTGTCACAGTGAAGCCAGAGGGTCCCTGAGCTCAAGCAGGGATATTAAGACCTGGGTTTTCTGCCTCTCCACTCCCCTGCTCTTCTCCACCCCCCTCCATGCATGTCTCCTCTTCTCCCTTCTCTTCCACACAAGGCAAATGCATATTTTTGAACCATCCATTGGTACAATAAAACTGCATCCTGCATGGATTTTCCTTAAGCAAATTAAAGAATGCTCACCTGATTAGATGAGACTGAGTGAACAATTTAAATACCACCAGTCCTCCACGCTTCTATCAAAGAGCGCAGACCACAGAATGAGCCCAGAAGAGAGGGTGATGTGTGCTGGCTCCTCCCGTGAGGCTATTTTCCAGCCTCTCCCGATGTATCTTGACGCACACACACTCTGCAGATGAGTTAAAGGATTCTCAAGCATATTTTGACTACATGCAATTTTCACCTCCACATGGACTTTAGAACCCAAACCTTGTTAAAAAGGAGATACCCTACCACCTCTGTTGGTTTTGCACTGAGTACATTCTAACCAAATTAGAAATCTTTAAGGCTCTCTGAGACCTGGTCTTTATCTTGAACAGTTTATATCACCCATAAGCATAGCCTGAGGAGCAGGATTAATGCCTCCCAGACATGGAAAACCCTAGAGAGGGGCTGTGATTTATTTCCTGATTTACCCCTTTTCCCTCTCCCACACCCTCCCAAGGTAAAACTGGCTTTCTTCCTGCCTAAAGTCGGGCTAAAAAGAGAATGAATCCAGAAATATGTCACATGGAAGTTACAGCAGGGCAGGCACAGAGCTCCAGAGCTTGAAAAATAAATACTCTCAGCTCACAAGCCCACAAACCCAACGCCTCTCTCGAAGCTCAGGCAGGTACATTCTCCCCGCTGGGGCGTTGAATTTCAAAATCCAGTGCAATCCCTGCAAAACGAGAACGATTTGCTCTGGCAGCTATGCGCAATTTTCATCAGCAGTCCCTGGTGGCTACAATGTTGGGCCATCTTTTCCCACCTTTTCCTCGCCCTCCCCCATAGAGACACATACGTTGGGGAAATGGTTTTCTAGTGGCCTGGGGACGTCTCCCTGTGTTCAGAGGCACTGCCTGGGCACCAAGTCCAGCAGATAGTCAGCCATTTAGAGAGAGCTGTGATCTCAAATTTCAGCTCGATTCTGTTTGTCTTCCTACTCCTGAAATCTGATCACCCCTTGTGTCTTTCAACCACAATTATATATTGAAAGATAACATGATGGCGCAGCAGCGTGCACGGACATGTGGAACCGGCTTTCAGAACGCCACAAAGAGAAGGTGTCATTACAGCTGAAAACTGGCACTGTGGGGGGCAAAAGGGGAAATATTATTTATAAAATGTTCTTGTCTTATTTTTACCTTCGTGCCCACATCTCACTTTCTAATACTTACAGAAATAAGTGTACACACACACACACACACACACACACACACACGTGCGCGCGCGCATATGTTCGAGATCCTTGGGCTTTGATTTTGTTCTTTCCAGCAAATGGACAATTAGCCTCACTAGTCGAATAAACACCAGAAGGGCGGGGTTTTTTTTCTGCCTCTGCTACTCCTAAATACGCAGACAGAGAGGAGCGAAACAGCATGAAAGCTGAACCAGCTCATGCAGAAGGACTCAAGAGATCAGAATCTTCCGAATGGGAACCCCGGTTAGCTGCGGTGTTCTCCGCATCCGTCTCCGAAACTGTGCTTCCCAGAGGTGGTCCCCGTGGCCCGGCAGGCCCATCCAGTCAGCTGTCCACATCACTTATGGAAAAGCCTGCCCTGCTGAAGATCCGGAACAGAACTGACGGCGTCGAAATGAGATGTGCCAACACAACCTCCTTTCCCCGAACAGCAAGACTCAGCAGAATATTCCTATGAGTCCTCTCAATTTATTCTTCATTATAGGCCAGGGGGAAAGGAACTCAGCTAAGTGAGACCCCAAGCTGCATAACAGTGCTAACCTGATCCCGTCCAAAGGAAAATGAGTGGAGAGTGTGAACCGAGGACTCTTAAATGAGTGGGCAGAGACTGGGGGGAGCTTGGTTAGGCAGGGCGACGATGAGATAGAAGTCTCAAAGAGCCCGGCCTAATGAAGTGTCCAGGCTGTGGGCCCAGGAGGTGACAACAGTGTTCTAAGACAAAGGCTTTGGGCGACTTATCTGTCCACAGTGGAGCATGTGTATTAAGCACAGCGAAGTGTGTATGAGTCTTGCTTTAGAAAGCAGGAGGGCAATGGGCTTTATTTTACATGAATAATACAGTTTAAACCAAACCTGCACTTCCAATTTCCTGCAGGCTCCCAGAAGGAAGGGGCTCTGATTCTGCATAAAATGCGGCCTCGGCCACTCACAGCGGCCTCACCTAGAACACTGCTCATCCTCCATGCCCCTCTTGCCTCACAAGAGTGAGGCGTGGCATCACTGGCACCATTGAAAAACGATTTTCTTGTTTGCGTGTTCACTTGCTCTTTCCTCTCTTTCCTGGAGAGACAACAGCAACGGGGCTTGCCTTCTGCTGGGTGGGGGTTGGGAGACCCTCTCCAAAGCTGAGAGGGGTCAGGGTGAAGCCTGAGGGAAGGGAATACAGAGATGGCTGCGTCAGACCTGCTCTGGCTGAGTCTTTGGGAAAAGAGAGAAGAGCAAGTTGCTTAGTTTCTACAGTGTCAGCCCAAATCCCTGGCCAGAGAGGAGTAAGGTTTAGGCAGATGACCACCCAGGAGAACGCATTTGGCTGGAAGAGCTCAGCGTCTATAAGAGGCAGGAAGACATTCAAATCAGGCCTGAGTCAGATAACTCCTACTGTCAATGGAGCCCTCAAATATATATATATATATATATATATATAATATATATATATATATATATATATATATATATATTTATATATGTTTATATATATATTTATATATGTTTATATATATTTTATATATGTTTATATATATATTTATATATTATATATATATATACACATATATATATATATTGAGGGATGCTATGTTCAAGGCCCTGCAAACACAAAAATCAGCAAGACATAAATGTACCCTCAAAGACTAGGTAGTAAATGGAAAGAGCATGGGTTTTTGAAGTCATCCTAGTCTTGATTCTATCGTTTATAAATTGTGTGGCCTTAACCAAATCACTTTGGGTCTCTATAAAGTAGGAGTAAAAACACTTGCAACCCAGTATTTCTGAAAGGATTAGCAATAATGTGTATAAAGCACTTTTGCCGGGGCATGGTAGACCTGGATAAACAGTAACCGCATTACCAGCTGTGGAGAACCTCAGACTTGCAAGCCACTGACAATGGAGCAAGGGAATAAGACTGAGCAAACATATCAGATTCGGAACCAGAGCAAAGTGAACTTAATGTGATGGACCAAGGAGAGTGAAACGGGAATGCATCACCAAGAAGCTGATTCCGCTACTTCTGAAACAGAGATCGGCAGTGACTCCTGCCCCAGGCCAGGTTCGTGGGCATGTGACCTGAGCAGTTGCACAGGGCCCCACAGCCAGAAGGAGTTTGTGTTTAGTTTAGTACTCTGTTGTTGTTGTGATCTTGAAATTCTTAATAATTTTTTAACAAAGGGCCTCACATCTTTACTTTTTTAACCGAGTCCTGCAAACCATGTAGCCAACCTTGTTCCTACTTACTGAGACGAATGGGGTTTTATTTAACTGTGTCCTCTGAGGCAGTCTACCCCCGTCTCACAGGCCTCCTGAGCTGGTCAGACCCCAGATGCCCTCTGATACCCCGGTTTGTGGGCATACTAGGCACGCCAGGTCTTCCTCCTGAATTCCAGATCCTAATCCACATGATCCACCCCAGCGTCTCTATGGGTAACCGAGTGGATGATATATCTTCGCCAGCTTTCCACTCTCCATATAGAAGGAAATGCTCCCCTCCGTGAAATCCACGTCCAGGGTTCCAGAATTCTGGCAAAGACCCTCTCTATGTCCAGCCCAGTCCACCCACCCTTTCATTCAACCAACATTTATGGACCACTCAGCTGCGCTGAACAAATCTTATCTTCTTGGCCATGGCAAATCCCACTTGGAACTGACAGTTGCTTGGCTAAACAGACAATATTCTCCAGCACCTACAGTAAGATAAAGCTTTGGGCAATTTGACCTGGGAATCGAGAAGAGCAAGCACATTCTTGGAGGAGGCATGAGAATGCGGGGTTCAGGCTGTGTGCTCTGTGGCTCTGGCAGCTGTGCAAGGCAGATGAGTGAGATGCCGCAAACCCTGTCATGTGTCCCTGTCTGCTATTAAGAAGTGTCCTGCCCACTATGAGTTGTATTACAGCAAATTGTCCTGAATCCCTGGGCAGGATCCTCTGGAATATCACTACCATGGTTGGAGTGGGGTCTCTGCCACCTTTGGCCTGGACTCGTTTTCCCTGAGGGGAAAGGGCGTGGGGGTGTCCAAAGAGCCCTGGTATTCACAGGAACAGGAGCAGCAAGAATGTGAAGATATCTTGAAGAAAGTGGGCTGCAGAGTGGCCAGATGGTGGGTGGAGGGCACAGGGGCGAGATGCTGCCTAACCTCTCTTCTCTCCCTCTGTGAAGAGTCTCACTTATGCAAGCAACCAAACACCCAAAGGCGAGAAGCTCCAAGAAGCTGATCTATACGGTGTGCCAAAAAAAGATGTCCCATTCATCAAAATCAGTGAACTGTAAGCCATGAGCAGTGAAAGTAAAAATAGCTACATCCATCTCAGGAGAAGAGAGAACAGAAATAGTGAGAGAAGGGCCTACTCATTCCAAATCAGCTCTGAGCCAGGGGTTCTTGGCATTTAAAAAAAAAATCCATGTGCCCTCACAATAAGTGTGAAAACCTCTCACTCTGATTTGTAGACATTTCAAGTAAATTAAGTCGATACGTTGTAACATTTGGATTTAGAGAACAAAATTACAACCAAGGAGAAGCATATTTAATTCCATGCAAGGAAATAAGTTCTAAGAATTAAGGCTGTATCCCCTGGAATGTTCAAGTCTATCATCCCTAAGATGTATGGTGAGTAAGTTTCCTTTCAATGGAAGAATTGAAATAGAAGTTGTGGGATCATCTGTCTGAGCTGTCACGTGAGGGGTTTCTGTGATGGAAGGGAGGTGATTCTAGATGATTTAAGATCTTTTCCATGACTCACTTGTTCCGGGGAGTGATTTTACGAGCATGGTGTCCTACATGGACACAAAGTTCCTGACTTGCTGAGCCATGTAGACAATTCAGGGAGCCGAGTGTCTGGGACGTGCACCTATTGATCGCTTACGTCAGCCTGACTTGGTACCTGTTGACACTTACACAGCCATTTGTCTGTCTCACATGATGTTCATCACATACAATTTGTAAGTCATCAAAGCAACAGGCAGGCTGTGTTCCAAATTATTTCTACTTAGAAAATGTTAGTTGCACACGATTGTATTTTTGATTGTTTTTAGTCTTGGTGTGGGTCATGGAAAAATTGAAGGTGAATTATATCACCAAAGTGACCAGCACAAACAACCTTGCACCAGAAAGGCTCTTCCCCAAATTAAAACTCTCACAACACAGTTCCTCCAGTGTGACTATTCAAACCACCCAATTCTCTCTTTTCTACTCTTAAAAGTTAACAAGATTTGCCAGAACTTTATTGCACGACTCTTGTCAAGTAGCCATGAGTTACCTTCACTTACAAAACCTTATTTAACTAAACTACTGAACATGTGGTTTGGGGTCTGGAATTCAAGACCTGACCGCTTTCCCTTCAACTGACTTCATCTTGTTAGCATAACAGGGCACTCAACACTCATGTGGTTAACTGATCTTAGATAATAATTATTTCCAAAGGGTTCTATGAGAGTTAGGAAACTGCTTGCCATACCTCCAACGGGGCTCTAAGCTACCAGAGAATGGAGCAAATACAGAGAGGATATGCCTAAGTTGTGTTAATGGCAGCGCTCTAAGATGAAGATCCATGGACACTTCTTACTAAAGCACAGTGTTACAAGCAAGGCAAAGGGGTTGGTAATCTGGGGGACATATTTGTCCATGAGAGTAGATCATATGTTAAGGCATGAACACAGCTGCAGGCAGGAGGAGGACACCCAGCAGTCAGCAGACAGTGTACAGAGAGTGTGGGGGCCGATGAAGGCAAAGACAGGATCACTGCCCAGGGTAACGTGTGGGATCTAGCTAAGTAGCAGAAAAATGGGAACAGACTACATGGGTGATCCAGAAGAGCTTTAGGGAAGTCAGAAGGCAGGAGTCATAAAGGGGGGCACAATGCCAGTCATAGGCAAACTCCTGGCCTGGCGGAAAAGGGATCAAGGAGAGGTATGACGACAGAAGGCAGGAACCTAGTGGAAGAAAAGATTCCAGCAGGACTCACAGAAGGCTACTCTTCTTTTTTTTAAATTATATTAGCTTCAAGTGTACAACAGTGTTTAGACATTTATATAACTTACAAAGTGATCACTTTGGCAAATCTAGTATGCATCTGACACCATACATAGTTATTACAATATTATTGACTATATTCCTTACATTATACTTTACATCTCCATGACTATTTGTAACTACCAATTTGTACTTCTTTGTCCCTTCCCCCTTTTCACCCACCCTTCTAACTCCCCTCACATTTGGCAAACATCAAAATGCCTTCTGTATCTATGAGTTTGTTTCTGTTTTGTTTGTTCGTTTATTTTGTTTTTTAGATTCCACATGTAAGTGAACTAATATAGCGTTTGTCTTTCTATGACTTGCTCCACTCAGCACACTATCCTCTAGGTCCATCCATGCTGCAGATGGCAAGATTTCCTTCTTTTTTAATGGCTTAGTATTCCATCGTATATATGTACCACCTGTTCTTTGTCCAGTGATCTATTGATGGACACCCAGGTTGCCTCCATATCTTGGCTATTGTAAACAATGCTGCAATGAACATATGGATCATATGCACAGGTTCCTTCGAAGTAGTGTTTTGGGTTTCTTTGGATAAATACCGAGAAGTGGGATTAATGGGTCTTTCTTTGTCTCCTGTTATAGCCTTTGTTTTAAAGTCTATTTTGTCTGGTATAAGTATTGCTATCCCAGCTTTTTTTCCCCCCATTTTTATGAAATATTTTTTCATCTCTTTACTTTCAATTTGTGTGTCTTTCTATCTGAAATGAGTCTTTTGTAGGCAGCAAATAAAGGATTTTCTTTTCTTATCCATTCAGCCACCCTGTCTTTGATTGGAGCATTTAACCCATTTACATTTAAAGTAATTATTGATAGATATGTAATTATTATTATTTTATTATTCATGTATTTTTTCTTTTTTTTTTCCTTCTTCTTCTTAAAGAAGTATTATGTTAAACATTTCTTATATTGCTAGTTTGGCAATAATAAACTCCTTTAGCTTTTTCTTATCTGGGAATCTCTTTATCTGTCCTTCTGGGAGCTCTGTTGTTGGTAACTGCTTTTCTCTTGCTGCTTTTAAGATTCTCTCTTTGCCTTTAAACTGGCATTTTAATTATGATGTGTCTTGGTGTGGACCTCTTTGGGTTCATCTCATTTGGGACTCTGTGTAATTCCTGGGCTTGTACGTCTAGTTCCTTCACCAGGTTAGGGAAGTTTTCTGCCATTATTTCTTCATAGGTTCTCTCTCTCCTCTCCTTCTGGTACCCCTGTAATGCAAATGTTGGTGTGCCTGATGTTGTTCCAGAGGCCCCTTACACTATCTTCATGTTTTTTTGGATTCTTTTTTCTTGTTGCTGTTCTGATTGGGTGTTTTCTGTCACCTTATCTTCTAAATTTCTAATTCAAGTCTCCGCTTTATCTAATCCACTGCTGATTCCCTCTAATGTATTCTTTTTTCAGTTATTGTATTCTTCACTTCTGACTGGTTCTTTTTATGTTTTCTACCTGCATTTTTATGTTTTTTTTTATTTCCTATCTTTTTGTTGATGTTCTCACTGAGATCATGGAGCATCCTTATAACCAGTGTTTTGAACTCTACATCTGGTAAAGTGCTTGTCTCCATTTTATTTATTTCTTTTTCTGAAGCTTTGTCCTTTCATTTGGGTTATGTGTCTTGTTTCCCCATTTTGGCTGCCTCCCTGTGTATGTTTCTATGTATTAGGTAGAACTGCTATGTCTCCCGGTCTTAGTAGAGTGGCCTTACACAGTAAGTGGCCTTGGGGCCCAGGGACACAGGGTCTCTGATTACCTGAGCTGGATGCTGAAGGGTGTCCCTTGCATGTGTTGTGTATGCCTTCCTGTTGTAGTTGAGCTTTTGTTGTTGTTTGCATGCCCAGAGGGATAGCTCAACAAAGGAACAATGGCTTCTACCAGCATTTCTGTCTGGGAGAAAGCTGCTCCTCCAACCCTCTCCCTGAAGCCAGACAATTAAGTTCCTCCCTGTATGTCCCTGGTGCCTTTCCAGCTGCTACCCCAGAGTTGGAGCTCAGAGCAAGTCAGTCTGTCATCAAGTAAGTCCATGTACAAGCCCTATAAGAGGGCACCTGAGACTCCAGTTACCCTCTGTCTTACTCAGCCACAGTCTCCACTGGTTTTCACAGCCAGAAGTTGTAGGGACTTCTCTTCCTTGCACTTCCATGCACTATAACCCTAGGCTAGGGGCTAGGACCCCTTGCTCTTCAGGGTCCTCTAAAGCCTAAATATCCCTCCTGACTCTTAACTGCCCCACATGGTTGTAGGACCAGCCCATTCTTTATCTTTTCCCATCCTACCAGTCTCAATATGGCTTCTTCTGTATGTCCTTAGCTGTAAGATTTCTGTATAGCTGGACCTCAGGTGATTCTCAAACATGGCAGTTCTGTAGTTTAGTTGTAATATTGATGTGGTCATGAGAGAAGGCAAGCAACGCCATTTACCTACTCTACCATCTTGACCAGAAGGCAAAAACCTAGTGGAAGCACCAGGTTCCTTCAGGACTAGCAGCAGATTGCCTCTTCTAAGAATCTTTTTTTTGTCCCTTCTCACTGGTTCCAGAATGAAGAGCATGCTGAGCCTGCAGGTGACTGTGTGGTAGAGGGATGGGAAAGGTGGAGAGAGAGGTGGTGGGAAGGTTAATGGACCCCCTGAGTGCAGAATCAGGGTCTCAGTAGGGCTCTGGACAAGAAATCTATTTAGGGAACCAACCTTTGCAGGTATTAGAAGACTCTGGATAGAAATTTGAACCTGAATCTCTAGGAGGTCAAGGCAGTTCTTCTCATTATTCAAGCCTACGTTTGCTGAATGTGCAAACATTCACAAGTATGGATCTTTAAGATGATTAAAAAGAGCAAAGCTCCTATAGGGAAAACATGCTATTAATCTTGAAAGTTCTCCCATTTTTTTTTTTTAGCTGCTTTTCTCCAATAAAACATGGCATTGCAGTTTTGTTTATTTTAGCATATTACAGTTTTGATAAAGCCTCAAATCCTTACACCAAATATAGTCTTCAATGTCAAAAGGGCATGCAAAGAAATGTTTCCTAATGAAAGATTTATCTTTTATCTGACAGTGATGATTTAGTTAGTGCTGATCTCTTCATCCTCTTTTCCATTTAAAAAAAAAAAAGTTAAACAAAATTACATTTCTTGGAATAACAGCTTCCTTTTAAAACCTGACTGCTTTGTCATTACCTCTGCAATCTCCCTTGGAGATCATGGGCTATTCATTTTCTTGCTGACTCCAATTTGCCTTTTGATATTTTTCTTTGGTCTGTTCAAACAGTCCCCCAATTGCCCAGCTCATCAGAGTGAGGCCTTATCTCGAGCAAGAGCCCACTGACATGGCATGTCACCCACAGTGTGTCACCCAGCATTCTGCCAGCTCTGGGGCCCCTTCGTATACTGTGGAAGAGCTTTGAACATGGTCTAAGCTCTTCTCATTAAAGCTTTCTCTAGCTCTTATCCCTGTGACATCTTTTATCTACATATCATCTCAGAGGCTGCAGCTTCATAGTTCTTTAAAAAAAAAAAAAAGTAGCTATTGAGTCTTTTTTTTAAAGGGACAACTTGAGAAAAAGAAAGACCAGAAATATGACATAATGACCTGTGGACCCTCAGGGCCCCATGTACAGATGTGAAGGGGTTCTCTGCATGAGGGGGCTTGGTTGAGGGGTGAGGAAACCTGAAATGAAGCCCACATAGAGCTGCGTGTGCCCAGAGACTGCCTTTTCCCACTTTGCACCAAAGTGCCATCTGAGTTGGCGGCATCTCTGGCTTCTTAGTGGGTAGCTTTTTCCAGATGTTGAGCTGGGCCGATGGGTGGTTATATTGTTGTTGTTGTTTCTAATCATGTTGAATTATTGCTGTTTTCTTCTTTAGTTATTTTTTTTAATTTCATCTCTGTGATTTCATCTCTGCTGTCACCCATGTAAGTTCAGCAGCCCCGGGCATAGCCATGGTTTAGAGGAAGCATTACAAGAAATCTCACTCACCTCTCCTTGCCTCTCCTCTTACATAATCCCTCAAAAAGAAATTTCTTTCCATCTGTGTTTAACCAGAGGTATGGATCCAAGTGCGTCAACTTAATCCTTACTCAATTTTGAATATCCGATCACATCCCAGCTCATTAGTGACAAGAAAGATGAGTCATCAAACATGGCTTCTACTCCAGGAAAGGGGTTTTTTGCACAAGATCCAGGATACACACACATGCTTAGTTGCCTTTTTTTCTTTTCTTTTAAGCTTTATTGGTCTCAGGAAGAACTGAAGTCTTGTGTAAAAGGGTGGGAATCGGCTCAACATACTAATGTATGTATTATTTATGGACTTAAAGAAGTCTAGATTCCCAGCGATAAAAAAAATGAATTAATGCAATAAAATTGCCATTGTATACAATTCCAACACTAAGATCCTATCACACAGGAACTATGAAATGTCATGGGGGAGGAATGGGATCCTGGAAGCAACCAGGAAGTTAAGATCAGACAGTACCATCTCCACATGAGACTGAGAGCAAGTTCCAAGACCTCTCTAGGCTTCAGTCTGTTAATTTCTAAAATGGACAGAAATATTGACTCTCAGGATTGTTGTAGTAACTAAATGGAAGAAGTAATAGATAAATTTCAAAGTGGTTACAATACCAATTGTAGGCATTCTATGTAAGGAGGGGCACATGCTCACCTCCTAGATTTCTTATCACAAAACAGTCTCTTTCCTGACCAAAAGCTCATGACAACACTAAAGGCTTCTCCCATCTTTACTACAATAAGACATAAGATCTGCTCCATTAATCCAGGGAAGCGCTCTCTCTTCTGTCCTTCCTCCTTCCTCTCCTCCCTCCTAAAAATGAAAATCACCCACCTAAGAATAAATAATATTTTTCCTAACAACAGCCTCAAAGTAATATCCAGTCTTCCTTTCACACTTGAGAAGGAGAACCCTGGTCTCCAGGCAGCCCTCTCTCACCCTGGTTTCTTTCTGCTGCCCAAACGTATGTTGAACCTGATTGTCAACAGTCTGAGATAGCCATTCACCCTACACTAATCCAGCACCTGGTCCTCTGATGGAGAACAGTCAACTTCGACATCAAGTTCAGCTAAGGATGCCCACCTCCAGCATGGGTTTCTAAGACAGCGGTTCCTAGCTTATGTTCTTTCCCTCCCTCTACACCCATTCTCCAGATATCAGAGTACTCAGGAGTCCTCTAGCAGAATTAGTTTGTATGGCAAGAACCCTGACCCTATCCGTTCCCTGATATTTACACTCTCAGAAGGCAAGCAGATTTTTTTTCAGCTTTGAAATTCAATGGATCTCATAATACTAAGGCTAGTTCTCAAAGGAGACCATCTTGATGTTCTTCAGAGACCTAATCCCTCATTTCCTCCGCCAGTTCCCCTCCCATCCCCTTCCACTCCCCTGTGTCGACCCTACCTTCTCCCCTCCTCTCGCATCCCTAACCCCAAAAGTACAAAGCCACCTCCCAAGTCTCAGCACAGTAAGTACATCTCTTATGCGAAACACAAGTTAAATCTTCAACGAGACATTTTACTACAGATACATTTACTGAAAGCTTATTATACATGACAAACACTGTGCTGACACTTTACAGCTCTTATCTCCTGTAATTCTCACAACCTCTTGGTATAGGTATCATAATCTCCATTTTACGAATGAGAAATCAAGACTCTAGGAGACTAAATAAGACATCCAAGGACACAAAAGTTATAGGTAGCAGAGCATAAATTTGAGCCCCTATCAGATTCCAATGCTCCTTAGACCCCCCATTCCCTCCCGGCATTCACTTCTAATCTACTGTTCTCTATATTTGACAAGCACATTCTCTGCCAGGAATCTTAGCAGTTCCTAGCACTTCTATAAAGTAACTCATGCCATCCTCACAGAAATCCTGTGAGGTAGCTATCATTATTTATCTCCATTTTACAGAAGCAGAAATGGAAACATAGTGACTTCAAGTAACTTGCCTAAGGTCCTACAGCTGGTGAGTGGCAGGACAGGGATGCAAACCCAGATAGTCTGAGGCCCTTTAGGCTGTTTGGCTCCTACCTAGCCTAGCTCCTCACAGAGGGAATTCTTTCTCTCCCAGAACCCTGCTCCCAGCCAAGAGATGGCAGTGTTGGTGGAAGAGGGTAGGTGCTCTGTTCTAATAAGATGGCTCTTGTGGTCAGCAGGACCAGGGAGCTAAAGCCAGGGCCACCTCCTTGTGTTTGATGTTCTTGCAGCTCCTGACACAAATGCCTCCCCACCCCTGACTGTCATCATGTCCAGATCTTCCCTTAATGATATTCTCTTGAATCCTGTGCACTTTCCTGAGACTGAGAGTCACCTCTTAAAATGCAAATGTCTCTGGGAACTGTACCTTTTCAAATACGCCTCAGCAGACACCCAGCCTTCCTTTTCCTGTTCTCCTTTCAGCTGTCCCAGTGTGCCAAGCCCAGAAAACATCTCTCCATGGCCAATGGGTGGCCTGACCTCTGGTGTGGAGCCATGCCCTAACCAAACATTCAGGAAAGAGGGCCACACAGGGAGCTGGTCTCTGAGCCAAGGCTGACTTGCTAAGGTTGGGGATTGTTAGAAACAAACAAGCCCCAGGGAGAGGTGAACCACTGGCGAGATCGCAGGAGTCTCTCCAACCCCAGCCTTCGCACTAGCATTCGCCACAGGGCTGCGTGGCGTGCACATCTGCAGTGGACCTATTGGAGCCTGCATTCCCCCGAGCCACACTTTACACAACATGACAAACACTGCTTGCTGGGAACCCCTATGGCTGTCTGACTAAGGAGGGCTTTTCCTCTGATCTTGGGGACCATGCTCAGCTGGTACCCAGGGAAAGCTAGGAGAGCGGGGAGGTAATGACCCTGAAGTAGACAGAACCAGTGAGGGATGAGAGTTGGTGAATCAAGACCAGCCTTCTTGCCTCTCATTGGGATAACTCTGGGGAAGTCCTACACCATCTCCCGCATTCTTCCACAAGACTGAGCTCTAGGCGCCTTTGGTGGTAACTCACATTCACACAACACTTACTGGCTTCCTTTCTTCCTGTCCCTTCCTGAATCCTCTACTGCAGATTCTAGGGTTATCCCCTGAATAAACTATGGAACTCAAATCCTTGTTTTGGGATCTGTTCAGGGACATTACTTTGAATATTTAATTTTACTCTGAATTTTCTTTCTGCATCGTGTTTGACTTCTTGGCTAGCTTGGGGCCATTTTGCCACAGTTCATTCTTGAATGTCATGTCCTTTGCATGAGTATGTATGCAATTCTGTGATACATGGGATGACACATGGAAGGAGACTGTTGAAATATAGGTGTAAAGAAACACTGACAGAAAACACTATCATCTTTAACACAAGCTTAACCCTGATCATTTCCATCAA
This sequence comes from Eonycteris spelaea, assembly GCA_003508835.1. Classification (NCBI taxonomy): domain Eukaryota; kingdom Metazoa; phylum Chordata; class Mammalia; order Chiroptera; family Pteropodidae; genus Eonycteris; species Eonycteris spelaea. The sequence goes on along the minus strand of PUFA01000011.1, from coordinate 12,939,330 downwards.
GTTCCATACTGGCTCTTGCTAATGAGTCAATGAATAATTACTGAGCACCTATATGTGTAGAATACTCTGCTAGGCACTGTGGATGATACAAAGCACAAAACACAGTTTTACTCTCTAGAAGTTTATATATAATTAGGGAAACAAAACCTGTGTACCCAAAAATAACTCATAAAGCAAGGTGGAATGTAATAAATTCCAGTAAGATGCCATATGAGTTTAAATTTCAAGGAACAACAGAATAAGTTTAACTTCTGTATATCTCATGAAAGAGTTCAGAAAGAATTTCATTCCTTTTTCTAACTGCAAAGCAAATAGGATTCCATAAAGGAGTACTGGTCAATTCTGCAATTCAAGGAGAAGCATCAGCATCAGAGCTGAATTCAGATGAAACACGTGAATGCCAGGAATGCACTCTTGCAGGGCATCGGAAAATACCTCGCCACTCTGTCAAGGTATCTGACCTCAGAATCCCCAACATGCTTAATATGTTAAGCATGTATTAGTTTATTAGAGGTCACCTATTAACATACCAACATGCTATCTAGGAATTAACCTGATTCTAGGGGTTAGCAGCAATGATCCCAGAATCTTTGAATCTCAGAGCTAGAAAGAACCTTCGAGAACTTCCATATCTCCCGCTGGTGGTCATCCAGCTTGACCACCTCCAGGAACCTAAAAGCTCACTCCCTGCAGTATCCCATTTCTCCGTGGAATATCCTAAGTGGTACAAAATTCTTCCTCCAGTAGCAAAAGTTCTGTTGGAGTCATGAAGAAAGGCAGTTTGGGAGCCCCGGTCAGTCCCCTAGGACACGAGGATGACAAAGCTTTTACAAAGAGGTGAAAGCCACCGTAAACACCCAGGAAGGCAGAAAACTTGCTCAGCTAGGTGAAGGTAAAGGCCATGCGCCCCTATCCCAGGCAAGGGTCAGTGCTGGAGTGGAATGGTATCCCTCAAGTCTTCCCAGGAACTTGCTCTTTTGTCCTCAGTATGGTTTTATAAGGTTCTGTGAGCCCAAATGACTTGAAAACACTTGAAGGCCTAACATTCCGAGATGAGCTAAAAGAGCTCTAATCACTTCAGGGTGTGCTGGGGCAGGGACCTCAGAAAGAGCAGATTAAAAAAGGCAACAGCAGAGAGTAATAGGAGTAACCGTAGACCTTTTGAGAAAGAAAGTTGTTCAGTGGGGTTCAAATTCCCAAGAAGAAAGTGAGTGAGCACCCAGAGTCAAGCCTGCACCCTCAAGCATGAGTTGAGCACCTACTATGAGCTTGATACATTGACTAAAACACTTGGTCCTTGCCCTTAAGCTGTTCAGTCTATGTTCATTTCACCAAGCCTTTGATTGCCTCCAGGCAGTTACACTTAAATTAATCCAAAATCGCAACATGTTTCTCTTGTTTTAAGACTTAATCTCTTAAAACAAGAGCAAAAAAAAAAAAAAAAAGCAAATGATAATATGTTAAAAGTTCATATTCCGCCATGCAAAATTGATGATTTTGCCTGCTGTCTCTTTTTTCATGAGCTTCATCCCCCACCTTCTTCACTCTCATCCATAACCTTCAGCCCCAGAAAATTATAGCAATAACTTTAGTATATGTCTTTCAGTCTTCATTTTCCTACAATTTCACATTCCTAATCTTTTATTTTTCACTCCTCGTTTAAAATGTTCACTTTCTATTTTTAGAATTTAGAATACATACCTAACCGTATATCTTTGCAACTAATCTAGAGTTATTTGAGATATGTATTCTACCTCCCCAATTTTAACTTGTTTAACTTCCCTCCCAAACTAACCATCTCAACCCTTTGTGGTTTTTATGGCCAGAATTTTAATTCTATGTTGCTTTTAATCATATACATAAATTATTGTTTTGCTCTTGCACCCCACACCTTCCTTCCAGATTTGCCTGCATTCCTGACTTAGGACATCCTTTATTAGTTCTTCCTGTCTGTGGGTGGTAAATGTTCCAAGTTATTTTATGTTTAAAAATATCCTTATTTTGCCCTCACCCTTTAAAATATTATTTGACTGGTGTTATATAGTCTATAACGTACTTTAAAATATTTCGGCAGAGATAGCATGACATGTATCTATGACTGTATGCTGGCTTTAATCTATGGTATGGTTGGTTTGATTAGAAGTACCCTAATCAATAATAAACACTCCAGAGTGGTTAATTAGAATTTGAAAGATCCTATTGAAGACTCGCTCCACAGAGGCAACTTTTGCCAGCCCTGTAAATACTGCTATCTAAAACCACATACAGAGCATGTTAGCAAAATTTTATAGAAAGATTTTTTTCCATTGTTGAAGTAATTGGCGATCAAGCAATTGGACTGGTTAGAAACACTTCGTAGATACCTCCTCCACTCCTGCATCATTGGGTAGAGAACGGGTCAGCCCAACAGCTTACCTTCCTAAAGCAGTGGGACTCCTTTTTGACCTGTGTCCCGCCATTTAATAGAGGACTCTGTCATTTGATCCAACAGGAAGGTCAGCTGATCCTGCTTCTAGAATATTTTATATATGCCTTAAAAAAACTATCTTATGTAAGGTATTAGTAGAAATGCCCAAAGGATGCAGAACTAGAATTTCCTTGACCCTATAAGAAAAAAGATTTGTGCATCCTTACCAGAAATGTTTGTGAGCGTGGCAGAATTTGGTCTGAGACTTGGTTTAATTATAATATCCTACCTGGTGACAATATTATACACAAGGGACCTTACTCATCACTAAGCACTGGAGGCCACCAAAGTTTATCAAAAGAATAAAGCAGTGATTGAATAGTTCTTAAGAGCTGAATGTGAAATTTTAGGTTCAGAGTGTTTCAAATAGTAGCCATCATCTCCTGGCACCTGCTTATGAGAAGTCTGCTCTCAATCGGGTGGTCATTGACTCGTAGGTGGATTTTAGATTTTATGTTCTGCCATTCTATCACAATAAAATCTACGGAATAATTTTTTTTAATCCTTCTTGGCATTCTGAATTTATGTTTCTAGAACATATGTCTTCATATTTAGAAAACACTCAGCCATTGTTTCTTTTAATTTTAGCTTTTCTTTATTTTCTCAATTCTTTGCTTGTAGAGTTTCTATGCGATATAAGTTAGAGTTTCTCATTATGTCTTCCATGTCTCCTAATTTCTGTCTATTGCTATCTCTTGATTTCTCTGTACTGCATATGGAAAATTATGTCAGTTCTGTCTTCCAAATCACTACTTCTTTTTTCATCTATATCAAAACTATTGTATAACCCATCTAATGAGCTTTTTATTTTAAAGATCCTTTCATTTTTAAGATTTTTACATAGTTTTTTTTCAGTTGACTTTGAATAATTTATTATCTTATGGCATTTTTATATGTTTCATGTAGGAGTAGGATCTCTTAGCATGTGCTCAATTTTTAATTTTCCCCTTTGACTCAGAACTCATCACATTAATTCTTCAGTGGAACCGGGAGTTGGATCCAAAGCAGCTTGCTTTTTGGAATAGTATAACAGTAGAAATATGAGGACCTGTTTGCAGTTAGAAAGTCCAGAACCACGAGAGGGACAACAGTAAAGCAGGAAACTGAAAGATTTCGTCTGCATGGAGAAGCCATTTTACAGCTACTTTACAATCATACTGGGCTCTCTAATAACCAGTTTTCAACTTGATGGGTAGAGCCTCCTAACTCTTGAGAGAAAACTGTGCCAAAAAGCAGAGGTGTTTGATCCTGTGAGAGATATTAAGGGACTATTTGATGCAAATAAATCAGCAAAGGCTAAGCAGCTGGATACCTGATACCAGGGCAGCTCGGAGAGACTTAGAGGCCAGCTGGCACGGAAACTGCTAATTGGAAATAGACAATCATGGGGTTTTTTAAAGCAAACTAGTGACATCATGCTGCTACTTCATTTTTCTTTCTTTTTTTTCTTTAAATCTGCTTGGTGACAGAATTGAGGAAAGATACAAGGGACATTTTAGTCAGGAATGCCAGGAAGTTCAAATCAGACCATCCCTCTCGTTAGCAAACAGCCTATACAGAAAAAATTTTCTTGTTCTAATGGGAAGTGATGGAGGGCTACAGGGCTAAAAGCCTTGTAATTGCAAAACAAAAATACTATAAGTACGAAGATTTCCTAATGCCCTCAGGACAAACAGGGTTAATACTAATTAAAAGCAATTAAGCATTGGTGCTGACTCTCATCAAAATCCCCTGGAGCAACTGCCACAATGCAGATTCCTGATCGTCCCCCCAGAGTGCCCCATTCAATAGATCTGGACTGGGCCCAGCAACCTGCATGTTAACAAGCACCCTAGAAGATTCTGATGTGAATAGCTTTTAAAAATACCTTTGAGAACCACTGGATTAAACCGTGGAACAAATTATATCTAGGCGATGGTATAGATTTCAATTTAGCACTAAAATTGACTGAGCTTTTAAGTAAAATAATTACTAATTAATGGAAAGCTATGCTACCTAGGATCCTCCGCTACCCATACCTGTAAGAAGGCAGTGTATAAAGCAGCTCCCCAGGTAGGATGCTCTAACATGGTGGTTCTCAACCCTGGCTGCACTTTAGAATCACCTGGGGTGCTTATTAAAAATAACAGTGTCTGGGTTCCACACCACGCCAATTAAATCTGAACATCTGGGGGTGGAGCCCAGGTATCACCAATTTTTTAAAGCTCACCAAGCAATTTAATGTGCAGCGAGAGTCCAGAACCATTGGCTCTAATGAGAACAGAAGGGCTCCTCTTGCAAAGCCAGCCCTAGAAAGCAAAGGCAAACACTGCTGCCTGTTTCTCAAACGGAGTTTAGGCATCTGTTGGAAAGATCTGCATTTCAGGATGTACTCTGAAAGCAAGCTGTTTTGGAATTCACGAACATGGACTTCGCAGGTAGGACCTCTTTTTGAAATGATAGGGGCCTTTAGTTCTAACACCTGGTGGCTCGTAAGTAGAAAATTTCACCTCCATTCTAAGTTGAATATCAGCTGCAGTTGAAAATTAGCTCAGTTGTCATCATTGATTAAGCAATATTTTTCAGAGTCTCTATCAGAAAGACATCCCACGCAACAGATTAACAGATTATTTTAGTGATTAGCTAGTGTTTTCATCAGGTTAGCAAAATGCTTGAAAGATGTAGTACGGATTAAGCAGTAGCCACCTCCCGCCCCATATTGACAAAAGAAGTCTCCCAGAGCCTCTCCCCGACCCACTTCTGATTCTCAAGGTCTGGGAAGACAGGAAATTCATCCCACAGACCCTGGAATCGTTGCTTCCATTACCTCTGTCTACTCCATCCTTTCCACCTCCTCTTAAACTCCAAAAAGGGGATCAGTTCTGGTTTTTGACTTGAACAATATTCAAGTTCTCAATTTTACTTTTCTAAATGAAACCAGCTCCATATCTTGAACCTTTTTCCCAAAGTACCCTGCAATTGTGGAGGTATTTTTATAGGCTTTCTCTGTATTCTTTCCCGCCCCACCCCACCCCCACCCCATCTCTGAAATAGCAGTTTCAGCAAGTAGTGCCAATCAGCAATCATCCCGATGATAGTGTGCTTTGAGTAGCTGCCTAGGGAAGGTGGGCAGTTGGCAGCGGAGGGACCAGGGACTCCTCTGCTCCTGTCCTGAGTTCTCCAGCAGCAGATCTCTGATTCCTTGCCAGCTTTGTGGAAACAACCTTGCGAGAAGCCCATTTCTTATTTCCCCTAACAATTCCGTGACAGCAAGCCGCTTGGTGTCACGGGAGGGAGGTGTGTCAAAGCCCGGGAACGGAGAGATGCAAGTGAGTGTTACAACCCCACCTTATATCCGAACAACCTTAGGCAAGCCAGTTAATGTCTCTGAGCTTCTGTTTCCTCTTCTGTAAAACAGAAGCAAAAACACCATCCTGCCTTCCTTAATAGATTGTTGTGAGAATAAAGTGAGGTGACAGATGTGAAAGTGCCCTGTAAATTGTAAAGCCTGTTATAACTCCAAAGTTTTATCCTTAAACTGAGTGATCCATGCACCCCTGAATTCCATTCTTCATGACAAAGAAGCCATCAACATCAAATGCACAATTGAAGGGTCCCTCTGGGATACACACACATTCCCCTTCCTACTGTCTGAATTACTGAAGGGAATAGATAGTCCCAAGGCATAAAAAATTCTTCTGGCCTTGGTCCCCTGAGAGCTGTCACAGAAAATATGACAAGGTAGCCTAGAGAAAGCTGGAGGAATTAAGGAGCATCAAAGTAATGGCATTTGTTTTAGCAAAGACCTTTGTTATACAGGTCTTTAAACTAGAACAGGCTTTTCACTCCTCCCACATGGTTTACATGGTGGCCCTGTCAGAAGGCCACAGATGGCCACAGTGATCTCTATCAGAGCAACACACTTTCTGAGGAGCCTAAATTATAAGCAAAGCAATCGAGCTGCCCGTTTTTCATGTTGCATCTGATCGGCCAAACCACATCAGACAACTAGTCCACCGATCTCCAAAACAAAAGCATGAACATTTTTTACCGCAATATTTTAATAGCAAATGAAATGTGAGTTCACTTGCCACATAGAGGAGTTATCCCCTCTCCGAAGAATAATCTGGCTTACAGTCAAATAGGATGAAGCTGTGCTCCTAGGAATGAATGTGCCATTAAACGTAAAAGATTCAGAGAAAATAATGATGTGGAAAATGTATACCGTACAAAGACAGTTTTAAAAGATTAATAAAAGGAGGGGAGTAGCAGAAGGAGGAGTTTGTTAAATCTTCCAACTCAGTTGTTCTAAGAAGCTTGATATTTAGTGACATCTAGTGGTTTCGGGTATGAAAGCCTGTATGGGTGTTATTTTTAGGATGGCAAAACAATGAATTCACCAAACTTGCCTATGGGATGGAATATAGCTATTTTGCACTTCTCATCTTCACTTGCCCATCCTCCGTGGACCAGTACTTGAGAAATCACATCTGATGGCAGAATATAGTAATAACAGTAACAGAAAAGAATAGACCCTCTTCAGGCCTGATGTGTTTTTAATTTTTATTTAAATTGGTGCTTCACAACAGCCTACTCCCTTAAAATGCAATAGATGGTTGTAGCAGTAGGAATCCAGCATTCATGGGCCAATAACCCAAGACGTATTCCCTGGTGCAGGCCTGGAGTAGCAGACAGTATGTTAAAGAGACAGAGGCACCAAAGAATAACCTTGTTGAAGAAATAAACAGCATTTTCCCCTTTTTAAAGACTTTTAAAAGGTGATTTTTATCCAAAAATAGCAGCCATTCTCCATTGTACCCATTAAATTTACTGTTCTTTTGTCTTATATTATCCAAACCTGGGTAGGATAAACTGCATCTTGTGGTCTAGCATATTCCTTGACAGTGAGGATTCACTGTAGCAAGACAGTACTTTTCCAACGGGCAAGCACTCCAATTGTTCGAATGGCCACAAGCTTTAGTTTGTGAGACACTCTTTCCTATAAAGCTGTTACTGTCAAGAAGCCAGTGAAGGTCTCTGCATAAATCAGCAGTGACAGGAGCAAGGGTTATTTCAAATAGACAGAGAATAACACTCAGATGGGACTTGTCCTGACTCTAGAAAAACAGCAATTGATTTACTTCTCGGTCTCATTGTTTTTGAGAATTCTCCTGGAATTTTGCATAAGTACTCATTCATTCACTCAACAGATATGTAATTCAAGATGATTATTAAAGTAGAAAACTGAGAACTTTATGAGATCTTATGGTCTGAGTCATTATATTTATTGGATAAGGTGTCTTCTGAGCCCAAATTAAAAGTAAAATTTGAGTTTGAACGAGCTGTATAATGCTTCAGTCTCTTGCATCATGCATCATATTCCTGCAAAAAAACAAAACAAAACACACACACACACACACACTCTCTCTCTCTCTCTCTCTCTCTCTCTCTCTCTCTCTCTCCTCTCTCTCTCTCTTTCTCAGGACACCTCAGCTTAAACGTCATCCTGGCTGATTCAGGTTCTCAGGAGAGCCCCCTAGTGATCAGGAGCTGTATCTGCACCAAGTGGAGCTCACTGCATCTGGATCTAGACTACTGGCAGTCAAGGGAAGACCTGGAGCGCTCTCCTGCTGAAATCAGGAGTGGGAGCCACAGCTGGAGGCTGAGGAATCCTACATCCTCCTGCACACTCAACATCAGAGCCAGCAGCCTCACCTGAGCTCACGGATGGAAAAACTGCTACCCACAAACCCACAGGAGGAAAGAGGTTATACCTTTACCTGTCAGTGAGCATCTTCCTCCTGACCTTGCCACCATAGCTCTCTATCACTTAGGAAAAGCAGCCTGGAGAACTGGCTAGCAACTTGTGCGAAATATTTGCATTGCTTGCTCTGTGATTTCCTTTTGGTATCTGTTTGAATGTTTCTTCCTCAGAATGGCTTTTCCTGATCACCTCTATCAAATCTCTCACCCTGTTCTACTCTCAGCCATAGCCCTCCCTTGATCTTCGGGTCATATTCCTCGTTGGCACTGGAATTGCCACCTAACTGTGTTGTTGCAGGAATTTCCTCCTCAACATATCCAGGACAGAACTTGTCATCTTGCCCCCAGACCTGCTTCTCCTCCTGGGCCCGCATCTCAATTAATGACGCTGTCTCCACCTGGACACGCGAGCACATATCTTGGGCTCATCTCATCTTCAGCCTTTTCTTCTCTCTCTCTTCCCTCTCGACCTCCCCCATCCCACTCCCTCCATGTCCAGGCAATCACCAGAACTTGCTGATTCCTCCTTCTAACTCTCTCACTAATTTGTTTCCTTTGCCCCAGTCCCTCCTCCCACCTTACTTCAGGCTCTCATTACCTTTTATTTCTCACTTGGCTATTGAAATAACCTCCCTGCCTTCAGGCTTGCCTCCTCCAACTCATTCTCCACGGCAAAGCCAGAACAGTCTTTCCGGTTTGATCCCATGGCACTCCTAACTACTTGATTTCCTGTGTCCCCATCAAGTACAGGATGAAGTTCATCTCTCCATGACCTGGATGCTTGGGTTTTCCCTCGCCATCCCCCACATGCTCACTATGTTTCATGCACACACTAGTAGTCATACATTTTGGAACATCCCACCCTCTCTCGTGCTTCTGAATCATTGCACATGCTGTTCCTTCTGACTGGGATGTCCTTGCCCATCTTCCCAGACTTCTACTCCCTCCTCAGCCTATTTCTACATAGCTTTAGTTGCTCCTTCCTCTGAGTTTTCATAAAACTTTGCTTTATTTCTATTGAAAAACTTTTTCATTTATTTCTCATAGTACTTTTGTTCATCCATATGTCTCCTCCACTAGACTGTAAAATCTTCAGGCATAGGAAATATTTTTATTATTCTTTGTATCTCTAGCATAGTGCCAAGCTCAGATTTAATGGCCCAATAAGTGTTTGTTGAATGAATACAAATTATAAGGCATTAATTAAATCTACAACATGAAGAGGTTTCTCACAGTCAACAACACTTTGCCATCCCACAGTCTTCATTTTTCAAGAATCTCTTCCTCACTCTTCTTCCTCCCTAACAGAACCCCAATTTCCTTCAAGGAGACAGTCCTTCTCCATGCAGCCCTTATAGGAAGCTGATTTCATTCCCAGCTCCAGAATCTGCCAAAGGTAATGTTATTCCCATCCCTTCACTGTGATTGGTTCCAGAAGGATGTTTGACTGAATTTGGACCTATGAGACATGAAAAAAGATTTTCCGGGGACTTCTCAAGCTTTCAGAAGCAACCCTTGCTCTCCTTCTCTAGACATGACCAGAATGACCAGATGCTACAAGCCCAGGAAGAAGGCCACCCACAGAAGATAGCAAAACCAAGAGCGTCTCAAAAAATGGGACAAGAGCCCCTGGATTAAGCCAGCACTGAAGTCTGCCCTATCTCTAGACTTCCAGTCATGTAACTCAAGAAATGTTTATCTTGTTTAAGTCCTCCTGAGGTCTCTATGCTATTGTTCTCATAACAAAAATCATCTCACCTAAAACATACTCTCGAAATAATATGTATACATGTGCACTTGAAAAATATCACGTTATTACCCATGCCTGATTGATTCTCCAAAAGTAAACCATATTCATACTATTCATCCCTTCTGACTTTGAAATAGAGTATAGATTAAGGAAAATTGGTAGAGCAACTGATGTCAGCTGAAGTTCACTATACCAAAGTCAGCTGACAGATCTAGTCCCATTTGGACAAAGCTTTTCTAATGGCTAACCTCCCAGTGATTTTAAGGACAGAAGTATGTCAGACTGAGTTCAAGTTCAAATCTCTGCCACTATTTACTGCCCTGTACTCTTCTCTGGTTCAATTACTCAAGTTTATTGATATGTCCACCACTCTCTTGCTTGTTTGCCTCCCCTCCCCTTTCCTACTGTCCCCCAGGATGCAAGAATCTAGAAATCCTGACGACACCAGTCCTTTGGCGAACTTATGCCAAAGCCTCTTTGCTTTTGCTAATTTGTCCCCAAACTGAAGCCATGCGATATCCTGGGCTCAGACGTGGACACATTCAGAGAACACCAAGGTGCCACCCTGTCCAGAGGCGAGGAGCGGCTACCCCCATCTGGAAGGGCTGCTCATACGTTTGTCTTTAATCCTCTACATTCCTTCCCGACCTACAAAAGCAGACATCTTTATACACTACCAACATTTATAATTTTTTTGGACATTTCTAAAGTAGAGAACAGTTTGTATAATTCCAAAAGCCACACACAATAAATTAACAAGCATTTAACCAGCAGGTACCTACAGAGTCCCCAGAAATTCAGGGGCTCTGTAAGAAATATGCCAGCAACTGGCACCTCGATGCTGATATTTACTTCAGCAAGAGATCATTTCTTGCCTTGGCTTTTGCATGATTCATCTGCCACCTAATTCTAATGTCCATTCAGGCATTAAATGGATTTTAGGCCTTTCAACCTAAAACCTTCTGCCGCCTCATTTATTATACCTAGAAGCCAAGCACAGAGTGAAGCTTACTAAATATTTGTCACAGATGATGATGACTTCAGTCTGGATACCCACAAGATTGCTAGGAATAACTAGGTACCGTTGGGTCTCGCGGGAGGCGGGCGCCCTTGCTCCTTCTGCTGGGCTCTCTCCCCCACACAACTCCCTGCCTTTCACAGGGTAAGAAAAGCTGAAGGCGGAGCTCACTCAGCAGCTTGTGCTTTTTAGCAATTATTGTTTGCTGACCTTCGTATTGGAAAATGACATGTTTGGAACTGACTGCTTGTGCACGGGTTGGAGAAAATAAATAGATCAAGGTGTGGCACGGTGCCTCCCTGCCATGCTGAGCTCACAGCCTGCTGGCCCTCACAGCACCTGTCATTCATGAGAACTCCGGTTCTGTGGGGAGGCCTGGAGCTCCTCATTATGACGTAAATATTAAAATATCAGTAATTTCAGTTCGCCTATTTATAAAATGGATCTTTTTCACTTAAGAAAAACCAGGAGGCCTAACTTAGAGACATGAACCATTTTCTTCACAAAGAGTTCAAAAGAGAAGGGAATTACCATTTATTGAGTGATCACTAATAGCATGGGAAGTTGTGACAGACACTGTGCATTTTTTCTTGAATCTTCACTATTACCCTATAAGGTAGACAATAGGTGTGAGGTAGAAGATGGCACTCCAGTTAGATAACGCATTCATTCAAGGGCCCACAAAGGAAGCAGGCTTAGATATGCCCCTGTCTGCATCTCCCACGCCACAGGCAAGCCCAGCAAGGGGCCAGAGTTTGGGACTTCTTCTAAATATGTGTGTATACATGTATATACACATATATGTGTATGTATACACACACATATATACACATATAACACATGTATGCATACACATAATATATACATATATACCTACATACACATTATACAAATATACACGTGTATGCAAATATGTACACATATATATACACACACACATAGTTATGTATTTATGTCTATATTAAATATACTTTAATTTTATTTTTATTTTATTTATGTATTTATATATTTATAAACTCTTTAAAATATAAGAAGGATGACGGTTGATCCATATTAACATGGCATTTTAATGCACTATTATATTTGTATTACCAAGGGATACATCTTACCAAACGGTATTATAGAATCTCATTTTTTTAAGAATAAAATGTATATGTATAGATATCTGTGTGTACAGAAAAAGGTCTAGAAAAATATACATCAATGTTAGGCATGAATGTCTCTGAGCAAGAGATTATAAATATTATAAATATATGTTATAATTATATAAATATATAAATATAATATTTACATAAATATATAAGTATCATCTTTATATAAATATAATATTTACATAAATATATAAGTATCACCTTTATATAAATACATATTACAATAAATATATTTTATTTTTTATTCTTTTCCGTAAACTTTTTAAAAAGTATATAATGAACACAAACTACTTTTTCAATAAAAATAAGTTCTGAAAATACAAGATAAAAAAGATAAATCAGAAAAATGAGACCTAACGATTTCACCCTTGGTAAGTTTCCTATCTCTGCTAATTTCTCTGAAGGTTTAAAATGTAATAGGATCTGTTCCAGAAAACTAATTTCTTCCTTCATTTCTTCATTCAGTCAATAAGTATTGTTGAGTGCTTACTATATGCCACGTATTGAAATGTCCCCTGCTTGGACATCTGCCCTTCTGGGCTTGAAGAGGGATGACAGAGCTACGGTTATTCTACATGCCATCAGACCTATTGGCCCATGGGTAGGGAGTGGTAGACAGTAAGATCGGGTAGTGAAGAAAAAGTCAAAGACAAAAACAAATTTGCATTGGTTTCAAGCATGGAAAGGCTACTTGGGTAGTGCTTTGTCTTCATCTCTCTGAAGTGAGGTGGGGCCCAAAGCACTGCATGGAGCCCCAGTTTCCAGATCCTGGAGGTGGGAGAATAACAGGGCTGGGGACGAGAGGCAGGTGAGGGGAAAGGCCAACAGAAGGACAGGTGCCTGAAGCAGAAGAGGGCCAGAGGTTCACTAAGGGACCTCTGCCTTCTCTCCTTACAACCTGTCCCCACCCACTGGTCACGGAGGCTGCTCTTGGCCTCTTTCTCCCAAAGTTTCCTAGGCAGCAAAGAGGCTCTCACTGTACCCCCTTCCCTGCCTTTGTGCCCAGGAACAACGGAAATGGCTTACGAGACCTAGGCTCGCAGGTCATTTCAACTGGCTTTCTTTATAAAAAATAAGTGTGTCCACTGAAACCCTTACTAAATATTTCTTCAGGCAATTTCACTCAAAACCTTTTGGCATCTATAGATTTATTTTATAAGCAAGATGAACTGGAAACAAATAACTGGGAAAAACTAAGACGTGGAGCACCCACAGAAGGCTAACAGTAAGGCATCCCTTCACTAGACACGCTCCCAGAACTAGCTCAACATTTGCTAGTAGGGATAGAGAACGTTTGATATTTTGTGATAAAAGCTACCCACTTCTTTCTTTATGGCCAGATTAAGGTACTTACTAGGTGTTCCAAACATCACGATTGACCTTATCCTGGAATTACCTATCATTTTGTAATTTTTCCTTTGACGCTGCTTTGAGTTGGTCCCACACAATCATAAAAGACGGGATCACTCACATTCGTTCTCCCCGGCTTTCTTTCACATTATCCACATAGAAAAAAATGATATTTGTATGGCATGCTGAGGTAATCTGGGGAAAATTGGGGAATATATCTTTGGAGCTTAATGTAAAAATCTCATTACATATCCTTTATTTTACATATAATCATGATTTTTAAAAAATTTAAATATTAGAGATGTTAAATATTGAACTAGAATAAAACTTCCACAAAAGTCTTTTAAAAATTTTTGAGAGACATGAATTTGCTCCCATGAAGATAACAAACTCGACTTTCTTATATCAGATTTGAAGGCTGAAATAGCTATACACAATTCCTGATCAAGAGTTTTTATTGATGACCCTTCAAATTTGTGAGAATCACAGCAATAAGAAATTTTGTTCACATCATAAGATAATACAAATAGCAAAACCATTTTTGTAATCATTGGAAAATTCACAACAGTGGAAATCACACTTAAAAAACCATTCTTCTTTCTTTTCATTTGCCACTAAAATATTAAAGTGTATTTAAAGATGGGAGCAGATTTTAATTCAATGAACTTTTTCACATCAAGTATTTCAAAACAATGATAACCCTCTAACTTGGAGAGAATGAATATATCCTTCAGGGGCAATCAGTTGCAAAGCAGACAATGTAGCATCATCTGTGTGATGTGTGGAATAACAGCCTCCTCGAAGATACTCAAGTAGCTGTGTATATGTTACTTCACATGGCAAAAGGGACCTTGCAAATGTGGTCAAATTAAGGTCTTGAGGTGAGATGATGATCCTGATTATCTGTGTGAACTCAATGTCATACCAAAGGTCCTTGTACAGAAACATAGGAGGCAGAAAAAGTAGAGATGTGACAACATCAGAGTCACAGAAGACGTGGCAACAAAAACCGAGGGCGAGTCAGAGAGAGATTTGAAGATGCTCTGATGTTGGCTTTGAAGACAGAGGGAAAGGTCATGAGCCGAGGAACGTAAGTAGCCACTAGAAGCTAAATGAATTCTTCCCCAGAGCCTCCAGAAAGAATACAACCCTGCCAACAACATCATGATTTTGGTCCAGCAAATCCCAGCTCAGACTTCAAATCTCTAGAACATTAAGATAATACATCTGAACTGTTTTAAGCCACTAAGCCTGTGGCACTGAGTTTCAGCATCGACAGAAAACTAACACATATACTTAGACATATGCTGAGCCAGGACCTGGAGCTGGGCCCACTAGGAATCCTATCCAACCTCTGCACCTCCCCCACCTCCAACCATGTGCTCCTTGGGCACCAAAAACACAAATTCTCCGACAGCTCCATGGGCCATGGCCACAACAGGCAGCAGTAGTACAGTGCATTCTACGGCTGGCTGCTGCTGTAGATCTCTGGGTGGTAGAGCACCCTGACCTCACTCAGCACATCAGTCCAGAGCCATGAATGTTCACCATGCTTGTCACCCAAGGAGACCACAGAGCAGCCATGAGATCTGCTCCATTTGGGCTGCCTTCCAAGGAGCCCCAGACGAGGCTATTTGGGAGCTCCTATCTCTGCAGGCCCTGCCACTTTGAGGGCTAAGAGGAACAATATCTTGCAGACGCATGTACTCATCTGTGACAGCTCAGTGTACTGGTGACAAGCTATTCGGAATCTCTGACTTCTGCGGCCACTGTTACCAAAGATGGTACAGAACCATACACCATGGTTTCTTCTAACTTCTCAGCTGAATTTGACTGAGTCTTCAGCCAGTCATCAGCTGGCAGGTCTCAGAGCTGGTGGTGCAATCTGTATTTGCACCATGAGTGCAGAAATACTCAGTGTAGACTGGCGCCTTATACATCCACTAAGGGTACTGTTTATTTCAACAAGAGGAATGGATTTATACTTGAGTTATGTCAGGAGCCCTGAGTTAACTGACACAATATTTCCCTTTTATTCCAGTGATGTTTTAGTGCCTTTTACAGATTATTGCCTTGGGTTGCCCGACCTTAACTGGGTCTATAAAAATTTCACTTCTCTCCAGAGAGAGAGAGTGGAGGGGAACACATGTGTACATTTTCTGTTGGGGTGGGGTAGCCAATGAAGACATTCCAAAGTTTCCAAGGTCAGCTCCTGCCTCCTTAGCCCAGGCTGACACCCAGCCAGCACGCACTGGTATAGCAATGCCAGTTGCCCACATCTGTACTGATTCATCAGGGCTCCATTTTGACTGATTGGTGCCTGTGCTGCCAGTTGTTAAACAGTTTTAATATAACCCTTGATGTACCATTTGCCTGAGTATTTGGCTGTGAGATAACACTGGGGAACCGATTTTTCAAGGGCTCAAACATGAGCATTAAGAAAGGAGAGGAGACCCAAAAAGAAAAGTGTATGGATTTGAATAGATGATCAAGAATATATATTAAATGTACAAAGACATATTCATAATCATCCCTAAAGAGCTGTTTAAAAACTTTTAGACTTGTTTTTGCTTCTGAGAATTAGCAATTTCTCTACCCCAACTCCAGTCCTTTGTGGCTCTCTCAAAACTTGTCAAAGTCAACCCTCTACAAGCTATAAAATGATTGCTTCCTACATCTTTTTTTCCTCAGAAGATGAGGAAACAAGAAAGCCTGTAGAATAGGAGATTGTGGCCTCTTCTGCCTCTTTTCCCAGATGTGTCATTCACCTTGAAATGCTTCTGTTTGGAGATTTCCAAACCCTTTTGAGCAACCTGTACAGGTTATGCATTAATCGCTGGGCTCATATGTCAGAACCCCTCACCTGTGGCAAGCGTGATAAATCCAGCAGGCAGCGCTGACAAGGACACATGCCAGCGCAGTCCACAACCCTCCCTGTCTCCTTTAAGGCTAGAGGAGTCTGGGCCACACTTGTCCTCACACTCTGAGTCTGAGCAAAGCAAACAATTTCACTCTTCCTTACAACACTGGCTGGAGTTATGCCACACAGAAAGCCCTCGAGTGCTCTGATCTGGTTTCTGTTTTTATCCTGGTCCCTTTCATCACCTGATGGTAACCAACCAATTCATGAGAAGGGTGTTGAATAGACAGCAAAGAAACGAAGCTCTCCTCAGCTTTACAAATGGTGAGACACCTTCGGTCCAGTGCACTGTGCCACCCTGCCTTGACATACCACTGCCCACAGGAAGAGGCAGTCACCCCAATGAGAAGTAGAGGACCATTTTATACCTGAAGATTGAGTAATGGACTGTAACCTTCTTGAGAAATAAGATATCGTTGGGGGGCCCATATCTCAAAATGAAGAGAATGCTGTGTAGAATGCACTATGTTTTGTTAAAATGTGTTTGCCTTATCTTAATTTTCCAAAGAACAGTTAAGAGCTTAAAGCCTTCCTAAGAAAGTCATGTAGGCAGATTAACTAGAATTTCCATGTGAAGTGGCTATGTTAACCTGCCTTCCTAGAGTCTGCTTCCTAAGTTTTAAACATAATAAGACACCAAAGAGTGTTAGGTGATGTTTGCTTATCTCAAGGAAAGATAAAAATCCCAGTCTGATGTAGAAGAACTAATGAGAACATACATGGAATTGCTTTGAGGTCTAATTTAAAGTGGACTAAATGCAAACAGATGATAAACTTCAGGTATGCACCATTTTAAAAAAAAATTCTCCCAACAAATATTTTACTATGCATTTAAATGTGGCACAATGTCCATTCTGCTAGTCACTAGACGTACATGACAATTTTTTAAAAAACATAAATTAGGGTGATGTCTTCTATCGTTTTTTAAATGTGGTCTTGAAACACTTGCCAGATGGACTTGGACATGCCAAGAATTTTACTTTTTCTAGTTCCTCTGCCTTAAAATGAGCAACTAGGACCAGGGTAATAGTGATGGCTGATCAATGATCTGAAGAGAAAAGCAGTTTACCCAGGCAATTTATCTAAGAAAGTCATGGGCTGAGTCCTATAGAAATTCAATCCCTTTATTTTATAGGCATATCACACATACTTTTCACTGAAAATAAATTTTTATTATAAATGAAGCATTGACACTAACTGTATTCTAATTTACAGAAAAATGATACACAATTGTGAAGCATGATTTAAAATACATAAAATACCTATTTTAAATAAATACAAATATTGTTTGTATTTAAAATAAGTGATGGAATGATCTTGGCAAGGAGGAGAATTTTATCGATGATATAGTTTAGAATTATTGGCACAGGTGCTAATAAAAAGCACACTGGCTTTTAGTCAGTTTTATTATTGATTTTAAACTTCCCTTTTCTTGTCTCGGGTGGGCAATTCCCCACCCATTGGTATGCCACAGTCTTAGTAAATACCATTCTAATCAGTCTACAGCTGTTATTCATCAATAATTTTCTTTCCATTTCTCTATTTTGATTGAGGAAGATGTAGTTAACTGACCTCTCAGTCGGATTGAAGAGCTACCCGTCACTAGAATTTTGGCAACACCTCACTGTAGCCTTTCCCATGCAAGCTTCAGCCAAACTCATTTTATATTTTGGGAGATTTCCCCACCTTGCCCCCAGTAGATTCTATGAGTGAAAACTACTAGCTAATGCTTTTAACCCCAAAGACAATAAGAATCTCTTATTAAACTCTTAGCCCTTTATCGAAGATGGAAAATTCAAATATATAGGGCCAGGCAAATCACAAAAATAAGTAAAACAGCCAGGGATTGGTGGGATCACACAGACCAAGCCCTGGAGAAGATGGTATTCAAACGAGTTCTTTCACCATGCTAGATCATGAGGATATTGTGATGGTGGCGATGGTGTTCTCTTGTGTTGTGTTTCAGTGGGTTGGGGAAGGTTCATTTTTGTTTTGTTTTATTGGTTTTTGATTTTTTTGTTTGGATTGAGTTTTATCTGTTTTGTTTTTGCATTGAAAGAAGTAATTTTCTTAATTGGAGGAGGGGGCAAAACTGTGTCCTAGTAAAGTTAGAAGATATATTTAGGAACCTCAGAAGAGCCTTGCACTTAAGAAATCTTTTTAAACCATTCTAAGAATGTGGTTGTTCCAGTGTTTTCTTAATATTCAGAGAAAAAGATTCTGCAATTTCTTAAAGTGGTCCATTCTGATCAAGACTATAAAGAGGCTTTGGGACAGTGCTTATTTACTCTATCTTTACATGCAATATTTATTTCCACTTGGACTCAAAATTTATGCAGGAAAGTGTTCCATAATTTCTATTATTGATTGGAGCTTTTGTTTTATTAATTTTGAGTTTTTGAAAAATCTATTTTTACTTTTTTCAGGATCTATTATAGGTAATTTCAATAATGTTTCCATGGATGCTGGAAAAGAATGTGTGAGTGTATGTATATCAGAGTAACTCTTTATTAATGTTCAGATTATCTTTCTACTTCTAACACTATTTACTTTTTATATTTTGAATCAATATTATTCACTTCATAAGTGACAGTTATATGTTTTTAATAATAATTTATTTTAGCAACATAAAATATCTCATATCCTCATTTAATTTGTTTCTTAAGTTCTACCTTATCATATTTACATTATCCCCTTTTATTATCATGATATATTTATACCAATATTTTACACCTAAACATTTGCTTCACTTTGTTTTAAGTCTATTGCTTTTCAACAGCATAAAGTAGGATTCTGTTTCCTGACCCAATAGGAGACTCTACTTCTCTTATTAAAGATATTTTATCCCATTTGTATTTGTTATTATAACTGATCTGGTCGTTCTTATTTGTATCACAGTATTCTCTGCTTTCTGATGCTAATTTAGTTTTTTTGTCTTTTATTACCTGGACCTTTTTTTTCTTCTAGTTTTATGTTTATTTAGTTGGTTTTGATTTATACTTGCTAGGGTTCTGGAAAGTAGCTTGTTTTTTTATTGCACTAAATAACTTAATGCTTCTGTAAATAATTCTTTAGCTTGTATTTCTTTGTCATAACCAAGAGAATGGTTTTTTTTTTTTAGTTGCCCCTGTTTAAGACAGGAAATTAAGCATATTCCTTTCTCCTACTCATTACTAGTTTTGTTGTTGTTGTCGTTGTTAACATAATCTGAACTTTAAAATCCAGATCATTATTAATTTCATGTATTTAAAGAAGATTGTGGAACATCTATCTTCAGCTTTTCATCTTGATTCTGCATTTGCTGCCTTCATTATAACTGTTAATCCTGCAATTGCATTCTAGCTGTGAGCAATCCTCTCTTGATTCATATAACTCTCTTTTTTATCTTGTCTGACTGCCTTTTCATTACAGCCCTTTTTTTATTTCTGGCTTTCTCTCCTGATTCATAGAGGTCAAGTCTTCTTAACTATTTTAAGAATGTCAAGAAGTCTTGTGAAATTTTCTTCTGGGTTCTGTGGGAGGTGATTTTAAAGGTATGCTTTTCATCTAAGTTGCCCAGGTACTGTGTTCTTTCTTTTGCTCTGCACAATTTTTTCATGTGTCCCATATTATTATGTTTTTTCCTTGACTGAAGTATCTATCTCAACTCAGAGTTTGTTGATTGACAGTCTTATATGCCAATTTCCCAGGTTAATTCTCAGTTTTTTGGGTTTTTAACAATTGATCTATAATTTGCTACACAGCTATTTACTTCATACCTCTTCTTCCTTGTTCTCTCCTACTTGAACCCGTCAAGTACATAACAGAGTGCAATTCCCAACATGCATTACTGCAAAGACTTCCAGTCTCCGCTTTACTCAGATACTAACTACATCTCCTAGAGTATATATAGTCCTATTATGCAATGTGCACATGCATGCATGTGTGCGCGCGGCACACACACACATACGCACACACACAATTGCTGCCAGGCTGTTTAAGATTCCCTTCCATTTAATTTTGATGTCAATGATGCAAAAAATCTCTGGAAAACAATCAAAGAAGCTTCTCCAAAAGAATTATTGGAAGTCATTAAAAGTTTTCTGCCATCACGTGCCATATGTTACAGTGGCCATTTATAGGTTAGGAAGTTCACAGGGTGATACCTAACTTTCGAACTCAGACCCTAAGTCCATAGGCCAAGGAAATGCAACCGCTTGAGCTTTCCTGCCATGCACCGCCTGCCCCTCCCCCGCCCCCTAGATGATGGATGCTGGCAGATGGTCTTTCTCATGGGCCCAATAACAGTCTCCATGTATTAAAAACTCATTCCCACTCCCCCTTGTGGATAGTAGGCTGCCACTAAATGCTGCATGCTGCAGAACATGGCGCCATATAGTTGCCACCTTAGCCAGGGCTGAGGAAATGTTGGTAAAACCCAGACAATTGAAAGAGACACCTCTGCTTGCTGCTGAGGACTTTATCTTGCCCCAAATCCCTGCCTGCCCCTAAAAGCCCAGCGCAGGAGGGCAAATTCGGTGAAGGAGAGCAGCGGTATCACCTGCCCTTCCAATTACTGAGGGAAAGAGTGATCTGTGGAGTCCATTAGTCGAACCCCACCTAAGACATCAGCATTGAAGATCCAAATCATCCTGAGGTCTGCATGGGCTCAGCGGTAGGCAGGAAAAGGAAGGTGGCAAGCAGGTAAAGTCCAGACTTAAAAGACCCAGAGCCAATCTAACCTGAATGTCTTTCCTGGAACCCGCTTAAAGTCTCACAAGCCCTCCGCTCAGCGGGGTGTGGTCAGTGGCCCAGCCTCAGGGACAGCGTACCTTTTGCAGCCATTCTCCTGGCCTTTGGCTCTCCTGTCTCCCTCTCAAGCAGCAGGCAATCACACAGCCTAGCCCAGTGCGGCAAACGGCCTCTGTCACAGACATGGTTAACTTTGTCTTCCTTCCTTTTATTTAACTTTTGAAAGAGATGTCAAGCTGTTTGGCCAACTGAGCGATCTGCGTTGCTGCAGATCTTTAAATACTGCTAATAAAACAGAATCCAAAGGTTTATAGCCTCCATTATGACAGGTATGATTAAACTGCCTGAGCATGATTTGTCTCTATTATAGAAGAACATGAGAAAGAAAGATGAAACCGTCATCTTTATTGCCATTGGAAAAAAAAAAAAAAAAAAGCTTCTCCCTGCATATTGAAGACAGCACTTCTGCTCACAGAGAAATTTAAAATCCATTCGTGTTTGTTCACAATCAATGAGCTAGCCACAATCAGAGCATTGGCGAAGGAGTTGACATTTGTGTCTGAAACGACTACACACACACACACACACACACACACACACACACAGTCATGTGAACGATGAAGCTAGAAATCTAGTACCTGACAAAATAGCTAAAATGAAACAAAGAACTGGGATAAGAGACCCTTCCTAGGTCATGCAGCCCATGGGGTGCTCATAGCACCTAACAGGTTGGGAGTTGGCAAGGAATGTTAAAGGGAAGGAGATATGAGTACTATAAAAATACCATGTTTACCCCTACACATGCTCCCACTGCACATGACCTGTCTCTCCTTCTCTCCCTCCCTCTTTTGCATCGCCTTCAGGTATATGTGATGGCAAACATACTCAGATTGTGTAGAATTTTATATGAAAGGAATTAGAGCACTTGGAATTTAGAAGGCATTTTGGTTTGGGGTGGTTGATTAGATGTTTTTATTAGTAATTTATTTCTAATTCCTTAGCCATCCATGGCATACAGAAGACATAATAACTGTACATAATATGTACATAATAACTGTACATAATAACTCAATTAAAGTTAAAACTAAGCCTGCTTTCTTAGTGGAGCAAAAAAAAAAAAAAAAAAGCCTTGCACTAGAAATACCTAGTTTCTACTCCTAGGTCTGCCACTAACGTCGTTTTATGCTCCTGGATGAGTTATTTGATCATTTTGGGCATTGCTTTTCTCATCGGTGACACTTATTTAACCTTTGGGATCAAGGACCCCTCTGAGAATTTGATGAAGCCTGTAGACCCTCTTCCCAGAGAGATGCACATGAACACAGAATTTTGCACACAAAAGCTGCCCTGGAACTTCACACGTGTAAATGAACCACAAGTCGGGAGCTTCTGGACAAGAGGAACTCCGTAGCCTCTGCCAGTGAGCAGGGGACAATGCCGATGAATTGATTTTAAGAGAAAGATAAGGAAGGAAGAAGAGGAGCAAGAGGAAAGAAAATGAGCAAGGAAAAGAGAAGTTGTATGCTAGTCTAGAAAAACACTTCAAAATCCAGTGTTTAGATGAATTAAATGCAACAGAATTCAATTTCATGTTATAAAGGAAAATGCAATCCAACATTTAACTCATTTTAAAGTTATATCCTTTGGGAACAATAAAATAACTCATGTTAAATAAAATATAGGAAAATGGAAGCAAAAAGCATTTACCATAATAACAATTATCTCAAAATGTGATTAAATACTTGGAATTCTATGATAATTGAATTAATCTTTACTATTTTTAATCATTTGGTTTCTGTGACTTGACTCTTAAATCTTTGGGAAAATAAACCTAGTCTACAGATTTTTAGTTCTATAAGAACACATCACTACCCATTTTTTTAAAATGCAAATTTAGCAACTCGGTATGGGTATTCGATCAAAAATATTTAATTAACTTTAGATGGATGTCGAGCCAAGGCCCAAGCAGAATACAGCCTCTTATAAACATTCTGTGAACACTGAGCCAGAGAAGCCACAAGCCCAACAGAGTGCGTGCTGGGTGATGGAGCACTAAAGAATCCCTTGCTCCATCTGGGGCCCATTGTTCCCTCTGCAAAATAAAGGTGCTCAGCCTGATAATCTCTGGGGTTTTCTCATGTGCTGCTTTTACACTGAGTCTCTCTTCCTCACAATCCCCACGGCACCATCATAGATTAACAACAGGGGCCATAACCAGTTTCCTTCCAAACACAGGTACTCGTCATTTGTGGTTCTAACTATATGAAAGGTCCAAATTGGAGTAGGGAAAGTAGAAATTAAAAAAAAAAAAAAAAACAGAAACAAACAAAAGAAAAACAAAAAAACCTAACCAGTTCCTCCAATATGCTTTCTAACTGCTATAGATTTTCTCAGAACGTAGAGAAGAAGCAAGGAGAGGAAAAAGGGTCTATGTCTGCTTACTTGAATATTATCAACTAGTGATTATTAATTACTGATTTGCCCTTAACATCCTGTAGGAAAACGAGTTAAATAGTTTTCTGACTCTAAGAATTTATAACCTAAAGTAGGCAACAATAAAGTAGGAAAACATACATACTCTTATTTTAACAAGATTAAAGCAGAGATTGTACACCTAGAGTGGCCAGGCTGGTTATGTAAAAGTGTGAAATAAGTTATGTCTGATGCAATAGGGGTGATGGGGACTGTGGAAAACTAAAACATTCTGTTAGTCAAAATAAGCATACCTACGGGGGAAAACTGATGCACAGGCGAGATCTGTTTTGCAGCTCTGACTTAGAGGCTTAGAGAAGTGTTTTTTGAGATCATAAAAGAAGTTAAAGACAGAATAAGAATTCAATCTTATGCCTTTTCATTCTCAGACCAGTATTTTCTTCACTATACCACAGTTTCCTTTTGTCAAAGGTCAGAGCAAGATCCCTTTATAATAGATGTTGGGGTCATCCTCTCCCATCATTCCCACTGCTGCCCCTCAGACCATGCTCCACACACACTATCAGATTATTGTTCTACAATACCACTATCATAATTTCCCTTTCCTGCTGCACCTGCAGAGGCTGCACCTGCTTCATTTTGCTACTGAGAACCTCCCTGATCAGGTCCTGCTTAACCCGAATTTAATAACCTTGTACTCAGTCTTGTCATTCATTCCTCTATTCTTTATCCCTCTCTCATTTACCACATCCATCCCTTTTAGAAAGTTCTCTTCACTCATTATCCAAATCCTTTGCAAACAAATAATTAATCAATATCTGTCTCATTCTTCACTCTAAGGTGAAGAACATACAAAGGGGCTTCTTCAAATCCATCCCACTTTCTCTTCTTGGCATGAAAAGATGCTAACCTCGAGGAGAGTTTTCAGAAGCCAGTGGTTCTTACGTTTCCCTAAAGGACTTAATGACAGAATAATCAGAAACCCAAAAGACAGGTAGGGGCTCAGCTGCAGAGGGGCTTTGTTCATAAACAGGGAGAAGCTGCTTGTTTGAGACATGAACCCATTTATCTTACTCTTGGAACAAAGTTCTTTGAAAGACAGTGATATCAGCCATGTATCCTTCCTAGAAAAAGAAAAAGCAAGTAGCTTGGTTGATGGATAGATCACTCTCCCATCATCCAAATCTGGCACCTTTTCCTGGGTACCAAGAGAAAGGGCTAGGAAAAGAATGCACAGATGCTGAAAAAACAGCAGCATTTGGTATCATTTTCTTAAAAAAAAAAAGAAAAAGGAAAAAAAAGCACTGATACATGCTTGACGTGCTTCATGCTTTAATATCCAGAACATTGCCTAGCTGTTAACTCTTGAGGTTTATTCTCCTTTTTACTGCTTATATTTTATGTTACTTAATTTCTCTAATTTTCAGGCTGGCTCAGGTGCAATAATGAAATTCCAGGCCAGAGTAATTTTTACACATAATTAACAAGCTGAACGAACAGCGCCTTTTCACAAAATGAACTGTTCACCTGAAATAATTAACCAGTAGTTCCAAGTTTCTAAATATTGTCATTACAACCTATCTCTTCTGCCAAAATGAGACTTGCTCTGGAATTTGGACCTCACATTGGCACCGTTCCCATGTACGGGTTTTGGAATGAGCACAGATACTGCCGCCTTTCATCTGCCGTGAATGAGATTCAGTCATGGAACTGAGGCTTTCATCAGTGAGCCTCCTAGAAAGCTTTCTGCGCGAGCACAGGCGCCTGCCAGACATTCATATCAAAAACCCACAGGCTTTATTTAACTCTCCCTGGAAAGAGGTATAAAGGTTACAAAATAATGAGGAAGAACTCTGTTAAGCAGGAACCCAAGAATCACAACCTCTTTGTTAAAACTGACAAAAGAGGTAGGAGATAAACTCTATGAGGAACAGAATTGGGGCTATTTAACCTGCCGAAGGGGAAGCTGGAAGGGAACAAAAATCACAGGATTCATACATATGAAGGGCTATTATAATAGGGGATGCTGAACAGCTGTTCCTGATTCCTCTGAGGATAGGTAAGAAACAGGCTTTAATAGCAACAAAAAGGTTTAAATATATTTGAGTGTGTTGGAAAGAAGAGACATTAAGACTCAGAAAATCTGAGTTCTAATCCATGCTCCTCCCTTAGCCAGTTGACTTGCCTTGGTACCTCTGATTTTCTGGGAAATTAGAATGGGATAGCCACCTCCCCACCTACTGCCGCAGGATATATTGTAAGCAAAATACAAGGATAGGCACAAAAGTTCATTTAAAAAGTGAAAGGTGTTAGCAAAATCTAAGGAATTACTGTCTCAACTTCAACAAACAAAAGGTGAGGGGTTTGATGTCACTTTAGAATATTTTCAACCTTGCACCTATATTTCTTTCTCAAAAGCAAAACAGGGGGAGAAAAAAAGCAAAACAAATTAGGCATGTATGTGAGTGCGTGCATAACATGTTTGTAGACACAAAGGGTCCTGATAATGTCACTTTTTAAATTCTCTTTTAGAAGCTGATTTAGGCCTAAAATTAAAGTCACATCATAAGAAATGCTGAAGTGTATGAGAGAATAACTTAATTTATGGTCTTTTTGCTGAATACTAATGTCTGGAACTAGCATCATGGGGCTTTCACAGCCATTGCCAAAACTACCAAAATATAATATCCCAGCAGCTGAGATATATATATATGAAAAACTCAAAAGAATCCATGGGAAAACTACTTCAAATAATAATAGCAGATATAAAATTTATGTACAAAAATAATAGCTTTTACATATACAAGCAAAAACCAGTTAGAATGGAAAAGAATACCCCATTTATGCTATTGAAATATAAATAAAATACCCAGGTGCAAACTCAATGAGAACTGCCCAAAACTATGAGAGAAACTCATAGAAAGCAGTCCTTAAGGTCAAAAGTAGATTTCAAGAAATAGAAAGACATACTACATTCTGACACATCAGTTCTCATGAAGGTGATACATAAATTTAACACAATCTAAATATAAAATACCATCAGAACTTTTTTGGCACAAAGCAAGTCTACTATAAAGTTTCTTTGGAAGTACAAACAAGCAAGAATGGCCGGGGTTGGGGCGGGGGACTTAAAAACAATGTGGGGAGTCCAGGTAACTAACTTATATGAAATAAAGCCTCTATCATTAAAAATAGTGTGGCACTGCCACATGGCTAGAGAAACCAATGGAACAGAATAGACAATTCAGACGTAGACCTCAGTGTACATGGGAATTTAGTGTACAATAGAGGAGGCATCTCAATCAGTGAGAAAAGATCGTGCATGTTAAGGAGTGTAACTGGCTAGCTATATGAAAAAGATGAAACTGGATCCATTTCAAAATGACAAGAGATTTAAAAGACATAAAGCTGTACAAATACTATAAGAAGACATAGGTAAATTGGTCTAGAATTACAGAGAGGAGAAATTTTTCTTACTGTAGCTGAAAATCCAGAAGCAAGGGAAAAGATTAATAAATGTTATAATCAAAAACGTTTGAATAGATCAAAACACCATGAACAAAGTAAAATACCAAATGATAAAATGGGCAAAATTATTTGCAGATAAGATCACAAAGTATTAATATCTCTCATATACAAAGAACCTCTAATAATACAAGAATAAGGGTCCAACAATCCTGTGAGAAAAATAGCCTAGATGATGTCAGTGAAAAATGCAGAGGAAGAAACAGCAAAAGTCCACTCCTCCCTAAAAACAACTAAAACACTGGCAGATATTGTCAGAATCAACTTTTTTTTTTTTTTTTTTTTTTTTTTTTTTTTTTTTTTGGAACTTGGTAAACAAACCAAAAGCCTGCTGCAACCTTAGGAGCACTTAATCCTTAGAAAGTGTTGCAAATCCATAAGAACAGGGAGCTTTGTGATACACTAATTTACTTGAGTCCCATTGCCTGTGCCTCAGCTTAACTGTAGCCTTAAAAGTAACAGCCCACATTCCCAGTACTGGTGCTGATCTCAGAGGGGACAGAACAGACCCCACCTGTTAAAGAATTGCCATGTGTTGATCTGTCTGGCGGTGCCATGGAAGACCAGCTCCGGGACATGTGTTACCTCACCTAACTGGGACTCACCCAGGGCTATTACCTCCACCTAAGGGACATTTACCAAAAACATTTATGAGCAAACTTTTCAGTTGCTGCTGTGTGCAGCAATGGTTAATGTTGCAATGAAGAACAGACTAAAAGGAAAGAACGGGAAATGCTACACTTTGGGGAATAAGAGCTTGGAAAAGCGCCAACGTGTTCCTGCAATCTCAAGGCCGCACAAGTAACCAGGGCTGCTCATGTTCGGGAAAGACCTGAGAAGGCCTGACACTCTCACTTCCAGCTGACCTAGACTCTCTGCACAAGCAGGAAGTGAAGGGTAAGGCAGAGTTGTGAACTGCCTTGCTGAGTATTAAAGATGTACTCCAATATGCAAAAACTAGGAGGATTTTTTGTCGCTGTTCATTTCCAAACATTTAAGTAAATCTGTATTCAATCATTAACTGTGACCATTGGGGTATAAGAACAAACACATTAGTGGTCACAAATGACAAAAATACAGACTTTTAAAAACTGGTTTAGAAAATTTACTAAAACATACAAACAGCAACTACAACAAGCAGAAACAACAAACCCTGGGGAAAATGGAGAATCTTATTTCCAGACTCACCACATTATGATATTCAAAATGACCAGTTTTCATCGAAAAATTATGAGGTACAGAAAGAAACAAGAAAATATGGTTCATACACAGAAGAAATAAAACGGTCAATAGAAACTATCCCTGAGGTAGCCCAGACTTTGGAGTTACTAGAAAAAGATTTTGAATCTGTTGTTTTAAACATGTTTTAAAAACAAAAAAAAAAGCCAAAAGAAACTGTGCCTAAAGTACTACAGGAAATCATGAGAACAATGTCTTGCTAAATAGAGATTATTAATAAAGAGAAAAATTATTAGAAGGACCCAAATAGAAACCCTGGAGGTGAAAAGCACATTAACTGAAATTTAAATATTACTTTAGGGGCCTCAACAGCAGATTATTGCAGACAAAAGAAGGCGCAAACTTGAAGATAGGTTGACTGCAATTATTCAACCTGAGAAACAGAAAGAAAAAATGAAGGAAAATGAAAGGATCTAAGAAAACTCCTGGACACCATCAATCATGCCAACATACACATGATGGCAGTTCCAGAAGGAGAAGAGAGAAAGAGAAAGGCTATTTGAAGAAATAATGGCAAAAGATAATGGCAAAGCCCCAGAATCTCTTAGTATCAAACAAATATTTTCCTTAAATGTCCTTTACTACTTTAAGAGATTAACTGTACCTGTTTCTTCAAGGTCAGGAAGAAGTCAACAAAGAATTCATGCTTTACAAAATCACACTGGAACCTTAGCCTCTTCTTCTAGAGATAAGTATAGAATCACTACCAAGAGCTCATTAAACTGCTTCCTTTTGGCATCACCCTCTGTTCTTGCTGACAGAAAAAACTTCTGTCATGCTCCAAACTGGTGTGGGAAAATGCCACCAGAGGGATTCAGTTCTTAGCTGAGCACCAAAGCAGAATATCAACAAAAAGACAGAAACCAAACCACGAGCTGTCCTACATGACAACAAAACGAAGGGCTGAGTACATTCGTCTGAAGACTTCTTTCAATCTCATGAAACCTGGGGGGTATCCGGGGAGGTTACAGTGTATCGATTTCTTTTTCTCTCCAAATAGACTGATGGGGGCTTCGATATCATGTGGCTATAGCCAGAGTGTGCATTCGTAAGCATCTCAAACCGTTGGTCATATAATTTAGGTTCAAATGTCTTCAGTTCTTAAAAACCAGTGTAAAAAGACCTGGCATTGCTTAGCATTCAGCTGCCAGAGTTAACATAATGGTGGGCAGTGAAATGCAGCACATAGTAGTACAGCGTCTAGAGCAGCTCAGCGGCTTGAAGTCTCGCCCTTGCATGTCCGCAGAGACCTTCTTCCAGATGCGAGGGAATTGACTCCATGTGTCTGGTCTTTTCTACTTTGAAAAAGTTTCCTTTGAGATCTTCAGCAGTCACAAATCTTTCTGACCCTTTCTAATTCATCACCGTAAAGACCATTTCTCCAGAAATAGGGTTGAGTTTTGCCAGAAGCACTGAAGACACATGTAAATTAAAGGTCATACTAACCTTAAAACTGAACATTTTTCTATTTCAAATAAACACTTCTGCATTTTATTGTTACTACCTTCCTGTTAGTTTTGCTTAAAAACACAATTATTATTTTTTCTTTTTAAATTGTATTACTTCTGGAAAATCCTAGAATTAGGTGGGGGCAAAGAACATAACCAGGTTAGATTTGAATCACACCTGACCCCTGAGTGTGCTCCCTGCATGTGGGGCTTCCATGCATCGCCAGCTACTACATCCAACAGTAATCATCTATTTACTTGTCTAGCTGCGTGAACCTGGGCAACGAAACCTCTCTGTGCCTTGGTTTTCTCACCTGTAAAGCAGGGAAGAATAACAGTATTTACCTCATGGTATTAAGGAATGGTATGTACTAAGCACCCCATAAGTGTTTTTGGTGGCAGTGGTAGTGGTGACCGTGAGCACCGTGAACAGGAACACTAGGTCTCTTCTCCATGCCATGGTGCCTGGCACATAGTAGGTACTCAATCCATATTGGGTGGGTGGTTGAATAAATGAATAAATGAAAAACTATTTAGAAGAGCGAGCAGCCATAAGAACAAAAATGCAATCCATAGGCCCACTGATCTTTCTGGCACGATATTCCCTGGCGCTTCTATGCGAAGGGAGTGTGCATGACTAGAAACGGGGGGGGGGGGGGGGGATGATAGGACTCCATATTTTCTTGATGTAGTCATTATCCGCGTGTATTTTATTTATGTATTTGGTACCGAAAGAGTGATGATGGCTGCCCAGCTGCAGAGACTAGGCACCTGTTGAAGAAGTCTGGAGACAAAGGAGAGATACCGGAAACCCCAGAAAGGATTCTGGAAACACTAGCTATTGAGAGCTGCGACTGCTATAACTGAAACTATTACTACTGAACAAGTTGCCACCAGAATAGTTTCCTCTGAAAGATGTCAAAACCACTGCGGACCAGGGAAGAAACTGTGCTGGGTCATGCTGTCATCGGGAGAACCTTGCCAAGAGCAACTTGGGAGTCGCGCACCAAGTTGACAGGTAGGGAGACTACTGTGCTTCTGGCTCCAGGCCTCTCTGCCTTGCAACCCTTGACTTTCTGGTAAAGGGCAAAGATTGTGGGCATTTCAATATCTTCCTCCCAGGGAGAGAGAATGGCAGAGATAAGGGCCAGCCCAGTCACAGAGCATTCAGAATTTTGGTGAAGGATGTAGGCCCCTATCTCTGCTTTTGTAGGTGAGAGAAATTTCCTGATTATCAATAGCTATTTAATCCTTTACTTGCTTGTTTTTCTTTGCCTTAGGAATGAAAATGATGGTACCACTTTAAAGCACAACTCATGAAAATTCGTCATAAGATATTTATTCCTTTTTTGATAGAAGCTCACTCAATAAGATGGGCAAGTTATTGAACTTGGCCTTCTTCTAACGTGGTTTTCCCATCTATGAACTCAGACTCCCTTTCCATTAAATATGGATAGTGTTGATCTCTACCTGCTGACTCTCCCCTTTGTGCTCGTGTTTTATATTCATGGAAGCTCGGCAAGGAACAAAATATAGAATTCAGTACAGAGCTTCTGTCCACTGGGTTTTCATTCAAAATTCAACAGGTAGACAGAACTCCCGCATAAGAAAAGGATGAGGTGACTCAGGGGAGGCAAGTAATGCCGTACAGTAATGATGCTTGGATGTGGGCTGCCAGGGCTTTGGGGTGCAAAAGATGATCTTTTTAAAGAAATTTAGTCTGGAGACGTGAACAGTGCATGCCAAAGTCATGCTGAGTGAGTTTTGCAACCACCAGTCAGTGGTGTCTGAACTATGCAAACATAATAAACTCCCATTAGCCTAGAACCAGATTTGTATTTGTGTGCTCATAAGGACAAATGGAGCTTACACAACTGTATATGGGTAATCTATCCAAAGAGCAACTAAATCAACAGCATAATGTCAAGTACCTCAGGTGTGAAGATGATGCTCTTTCTCTCCCTCTCCCTCTCCCTCTCCTTCTCTTTCTCCCTCTCCCTCACTCTCTCTCTCCCTCTCCCTCTCCCCCACCCCCACAATAGATACAATTTATCAAGAGATAAAATCTTCACTAAAGAATGATCTAGCTTTGGAAAGATGTTGCGAATTCAGATGTTTCAAGACATTTTCTAAAACATTTGTTTAAATATACGCCTCCATGTAACAGCTGCACAATGGTGGGCGCAATTAGGAGCTTTGGGAGGAAACAGGTTCAAGTGTAAGAAGCATCACTCAGTCCCTGCGGCCCACTGCAAAGTGTGGAGAGATGGGGAGAGATGATAGCTCAGCAAAACCCAGTAGAATCCGCTCAGTTCAACTTCTGACTCCCAAAGTGTTCTCTGATTTCCCTCCTGTTGTGCTGTGTCCCCCAAAATTCATATATTGAAATCCTAACCCAAGTACCTCAGAAGGTAATCTTAGTTTTGAGGTAGGGTCTTTACGCAGACAAACAAGTTAAGTAGAGGTCATTAGGGTGGATACTAATCCAATACAACTGGTGCCCTTATAAAAAGGGGAAATTTGGAGATACACATACACACACACACACACACACGGAAACACTATGTGAAGATGGAGGCAGAGATCGGGGTGGTGCTTCAACAAGCCAAAGGACACCAGAGATTGCCAACAAACCACCAGAAGCTAGGGAAGAGGCCTAGAACAGTCTTCCTCACGGCCTCAGAAGGAACCAACCCTGATCCCTTGGACTTCTGATCTTTAGAACTCTGAGACAATAAATCTCTGTCATTTAAGCCACCCAGTGTGTGGTATTTTCTCAGTAGCCCTAGCAAACTAATACACCTCCCAAGTCAGCTTCTTGATCTGACCACCTCCCACCCGTCTGTCTCTCCAGCCTCAACCCACCTCCCACCCCACGCTTAACAGTCCAGCCACACCAGCCTACTTCAAGTTCTCCAACTGCGCTACACGAGTTCACACCTCTGGGCCCAACCAAGCTGCTCCCTCTACCTGGAAGGCCCACTCCCCAGCCTCTTTCCCCTGGAGGGGACTGAGAGTCCTTGAACACTCAACTTAACCCTCCCTTCTTTGGTTTCCCTAGTCGCTACCCCTACTCCCTCCAGCCAAACTTCCACGGAATTAACCATTGCTCCTTAGATATACCACTGCCGTTGTTTGCATCCAACACCTCTTCACATCCTCTCAGCCCATCTCTTACTCCAGCCACTGCTGCACCTAGTCCCAGGTCAGAAACATATTTTATTCATTTCTCATCCCTAGCCTCGGCCGCTGTGGGTGGTACACAGTGGTCCCTCAATAAAAATTAAAGAAGTATGCAGTGGTCATCTCAGCATAGGTACAGGAAAGGTGCAGGAAGGGTTCTTCTGCAAATGTTGGGACAATAAAGTTAGATCCCTGCCTCAGATTTTACACCAAAATAAAATCAATATGAATTAAAATTTTAAATATAAAAAAAAGTTTTAAAGTACAAAAATGATCGTTTATAGCTTAGTGGTGGAGGCAACTACACAATCCAAAGCTCCGGTGCAGAGCGGGGAAGCCTCCGCTAGCGGAGCAGGGTGCTAGAAACGCATTTAAGCCGGCCCAGCGGCCCCTAGGGGACGTGGCCTCTAAGCCGAGTTCTGAAAGACAAAGGGGAATTAACCAGGAGAAAGGCTGGTGGGAGGGGTGTTTCCAGGCAGAAGGCAGAGCCTGTGCTAAGGCTTGGAGGTGAGAGAGTCCACTCCCTGGAGGGAATGGAAGCGCTTGCCTTGAAGCTCTCCATGCAGATGCTAACTAACCCATGGGGGTATAATGGTCCGGCTTTGAAGCAGAAATGTCAAGTCTCCCACAAAGGGCAGCTGTGTTTTCTCCGGGCGGAAGCTCAGAGTTCAACTTGGAGTCCACTCTGTCTTCTTAGGGGTGGACTGGGAGCTGTGGGTGGAACCAAACCTTTGCTGAAACATGTGGTTTATTGCAGCCTTAGTCTGCACACTGGAAGCAGCTTCGTCAAGTCCATGTGAAAACTGGCCCGGCCCACTCCTGCACCAAATATACATTTATAAACACTGTCCATTCTCTTCTGATGGCTTGTGGGACAGCTTGTTAGTAAGTCGCCCCACCGTGGCCCGGCATGGCTGAGAAACGGAGTCCAGCGCAGGGCCAGAGAAGTGGGAATAAAGCAAGCTCGCTCTATTTTTCAGTCTAGAGTTGAGTGAAGATCCTGGGTGCTACATTTTATGGTCTGTATCCATGGAAGCCTTTTCCTCTACACAAAGTCCAATGCTTATATCACATTTACCCTAATGGATTGCTCTTCACAATAAAAAAAAGATGATCTTCGCAATTCAAGTTGATAACTTACGATAACGTTTAAAGTGTTCCTATTTCAAGAACTGGGCAAATTGAATCAACAATTTCATTTCACAATAACCAAGCATTATTTCATAATGTATCTTTAAAATGCACTTAAAGTACTATGGTATGTATTTTGTCTAGAAATCCTTTAAAACAAGAGAGACTAAAGTGACAAAACACCATGATAGTCTAAGGAGGACCAACCAATACACTGCATGCCCCTTTCAGGAGGAGCAGTGATTGAACACGAGTCCTGATAAGAGCTATAATGGTGGGCTCATCGTTTGTTATTCATAATTAAAAACATCGTTTGGCTTCAGAAACTTTGTCAACAGAGCATAGGCATAAAAACCCCAATATTTTTTAAACCATCTATTTTAAAACACCTGTCTTCAGTCACTTATTCACTTTTTTTCAACATGTTAGGATAAATTGGGAAAAAATCTAATCTAATAATATCATCGGTAACGTACTCAAAGAATTTCTATAGTCATATACTTCCTGAGCTATAACTGAGTGTTATTTATGACTCATATAAAAAATGCCTTGGGCTTTTGCTCCTCAATTCCATAGCAGTTTATTTCTCCAAAATTGTGTCCACATTTTACAATAAGTTCCACAGCAATAAAGCAAGAAATCAGAAAAATCATTATTTGATATCCACAGTTTAGCATTCTCTGCTACCTGGGACAATGCAGAGCAGATCACGGAAGGGGTCTCGGTGACCTTGCAGGAGCTGCAACTCATTGTGATCTGAATTATAATGGTCTCCTCTTCAATAATACATTACAGACTCAATACACTTAGCGTCCTCAGGATTTCTCAGTAGCCAAAATTATTCCAGCACACACCACATTTTTCTTATCACACAGCTTCCATCGATAGTACATTTATGATCTCTTTAAAGCATACAATAGAGGGCACACCAATGCATTATGCCTACATTTATCCACAAATGCTCAGATAGAAACATAAACCAAGAAATTCTAAATAAAAGAACTAAAATTCTTATCTAAGCAGTGAATGCATGGCTGCTCATGTTCAAGATCTGTCCTAATAGAAACTGAGTGAAGGAACAGACAAAAGCAAGCTAGTAGAGGTCAGTGAAGAAGGTCAGGGAGATGAAGGGGCTGCCATGGCAGACCACACCAGGGAGACCAACCGAGACCCTTGGCATTAGCTGAATACGAGTCCCCAGACTCTCAGGGGTCCTCATATCCAAGCAAGTCTTTATAGAATAGCATTTCCCAGTAAAAAGCAATGACATACAAATAGAAATGCAATGCCCCTTCAGACCCACGTAAAGAACAACAAAGCCACACTGAAATGTCAATGATCATTGCTGGGAGTCCTGGTGGGGACCTAGCCAGACCCCAGTGCTCCCAACCGGTCCAGCACACACATGCCTTCTCCGCAGCTTCCTCACAAGCTGAATGATGCACACGCAGCAGGAACGATTCATATTTGTCCCTCAGTATGATGACAAATTACTAGATGCCACGGCTACAAAAATAACAGCCGGTAAGTGTGGAGTGCCGACCGGGTACCAGGCGCTGTGCTGCGCGTTCGTCTACATATGATCTCATTTACTCTTCAGCTGAATGAAGCAAATGTTATTACTGCTCATTTTATAGATTAGAATCTTAAATTTAGTGAATTCAGACCTTCAGCAAGTGTCCAATTGTTTTCTCATCCCTTCGAACTCCCCCATTTTCGCTCTACAAATCCAGAGAGGTGGCTCCCCAGGAAACATGTTTGTGCCACTTGGCTCTGTCGTTTGAGCCATTCAAAGCCCCACATGGAACAGAGAGCAACAAAGACTACAAGTCGGTTGCCAAGTCTTTGCCGCAGAGACAGAAGCAGATCCACGAATTCCCACCCGCTGGTGATGTGCAGGCTGCCCTCGGAGCCTATGACAGGCCCTCTAGCGAGCTTCCTATTTCCTAAATAGACTGAGTTCTTTCTGTTCCTTGCTGTGACCTCCATGCCTCTGATGGCAGGAGACGAGAGGGAGCCATGCCCACTCCAACAACAGAGAGGCACCTTACTCCCTCCAGCCTAGGCACTGTCCTTAGCAGAAGGCAAGAGGAAGCCCAGAACTTGGCATGCTCTAGTAAGACCCTCTGGCCCACCCTCCCTCCCTCCCCCTGCCACTCACACCCTGGCTACCACCCTCTGTCTATGGCCACTAGGTTCTGTATCACTACATCAGCCACCACAGGAAGCCCAGGGCTCCAAAGCATCTGTACAAGCCGCTTTCAGACCCCCATCTCCCTCCATCACCCACCCCCAGCTTCTGAAATCCTCAACTGCACGCGACCGGCCCTCAGCAAAATCTCTGCTAACCTCAGCCTCCTCTTGACCATTTCCCTCACCTGCTTTTAACTACAACCTGAGGATAGCACTTCAGCAGCTCTTTCGATGGTGGCATTTTCCCCCGTTAAACCCCTGAGCTGCAGATGGGGTAGCTGTCCTCTGCCCCTCCCTGCCATTTACAGACCTTTCTTCTTCCTAAGCCTTCTGTCCCCTAGCTTTGTATCTATGTCGTCACACTGCTCCCGGCCACTCTCCCTCTCTCCCTCCTTATTGTAGTCATCTACTGAGCCCCCTGTTCAAAATTACTCCTCTCGGTCCTCTAAGATTTTAGCTCTTGGCGCCCTGCCACTTCCTCCAACAGCACGAGCTTCGAAATCTGTGGTGGCTTTTTTCCCCACATGGATGATGTTGCCTAATATTGTCTTTATAGGTCCTTAAGGTCTCATCCTTACCTCTCTCTGTCGCTCATTCCTGTGGTCACATCCTGGACAACCTCCTCTCCATAACATTGATTTCAAGTATTTCATCCATCAATCTAATGCCTATTTAATCCCCAGTTGTCTAAGGTCCATCTCAGCCTGAGCACATCCAAAATCACACTCCTGATCTGCCCCCCAAACTTTCCCCAACTGCTGTCTTTTCACTCAATTAAGAGCAACCCCATCTTTCCACGTATGTGGACCAAAAAGTAATTTTCCTCATATACCACATCCAGTCCCTCAAGAAATCCTATTGGATCGACCTTCAAAATATTTCCAGAATCAATCCTCATCACACCGACATACCACAAACCACCCTGACCTGGACCACCGTTAACTCTTGCCTGGATTATTGCAGTAGCCCCCTAAAGGGTCGCATTGCTTCCACCCTGGGCTGCTCTCCCCATCTCCAGTCTCTCCTCAACAAAGCACCCCAAGTGGACAATGTAAAACATAAATCAGATGATTAAGCCCATCTCTCCTCTAAAGCTCTCCATTGCTTTCCAAAGGTGAAAGCCAAAGTCTTTACAGTAACTTGCAAGACCTCAGATGGAAGGATCCCTCAGCGCCTCATAGGCCTCCTCTCCTGTTGCATCCCTCTGTTCATTCAGCTCCAATCCCGCTGCTGGCCCCCTTGCATTTCCTCCCGCTTGCTGGACACACTTCTGCCTCAGGGCTTGCCCTTTCTCTCACCTCAGCCTCGCCTGTTCCTTCTCGCAGATTTTCACTACCTCACTCTCCTTCCTCCTCCTGGCCTTTGCTCAGAGATCAGACCTCCTTGTTAAGGGCTGCCCTGACTACTGAACTGAAAGTTGCAGCCGCTCTTCACCCTCTCTCCCTGCCCCGAAATTTCCTGTCCCTCTCGTCTTATTTTATTTTTCGTCATGACACCATTGTCTTCATGCTATAAACTTCTGATTCTCTTTTTAGTGTCTGCCTCCACCTGGTGGAATGCCAACTCCACCAGGGAAGGAATTTGTGTATTTTGTATTTTGTCGCCAACACACAGAATAGTGACTGGCTCCATAAATGGTTTTGAGTAATGAGTGAATAAATGAGAACAAATAGATTCAGGCAGAGTAAGCAGTTTCTCAGTTCATAGTCCTAGTAAGCGGCCCTGCCTCACACAACCACGTGTGTGCTTGGGCTGGCTCACAATTTGGCGCTATCAGAAATGTGACATCCTCTGATGATGGTTTTTTGGTGCCTTATTTAACAAGATAAAGGATAAAAAGGAGTTAGCTTGGAATTGTTTAAATCAGGGCAAAGTTTGTAAAAGTCCGGATAGTAAATGGTTCCTGCTTTTCAGGCTCTTGGTCTCTCTCTCAGCCATTCCACTCCACTACTGCAGCACGAAAGCAGCTGTAGATGACAGGTGAACAGACAGGCCTGGCGGTGCTGCAATAAAACGGTACTTCAAAAAACAGGCAAATGGCTGGTTCTGACCGACGGGCCATAGTTTGCTGATCCCTGGTTTAAATCTATAAAAATGTAATTAGGCTGACTGTGTCTTGTGTTTCAGATATTAGGTAATTACAGGAAGCAGTAAGATAAAATGAAAAGAGTCTTAACTTTTATGGGAACCAGTCCTAAGTTCAAATTCAGCCCCACCATGTGACACGGGCAAATTACCCGACACCTCTGAAATTCTGATTGCTCATCTGTCAAAAGAATAAGTAACTATTATCTGGCAGGGCTGTTATGAGACATAAATGAGATAATATGTAAACAGCAGCCCCTAAGTCGTACATAGTAGTTGCTTAATAGTGCATGTTATTAAGTGGCTTCTATGAGTCCCCACTAGACTATATATCCCCTGGGATCCAGGTAACTCTCCTTTTTCATTTTGAGGTCCCCTTAACCCCTAATTATGACCTGAAGATACCAGTACTGAGTATTTTGGAGGTCAGATGAAAGGACACAGCACTTTACCTAATGCCTGGTAAACTTCTGAACCCAAGAAATAACACAGACTTAAAAAAAAAAAAAGTGTTCTAAAAGAGTTTAAACGCATGAGGATTAAGGATGTGGCAGCTGTGGAATTATGAAATAACATTCATTAAAGGGGGAATATTAAACCAAGTTTCATCCTTGTTCTGTCTGGTTTCAGCGTTCTGCGGTAGACATCGCACACTGTCTCCTGCGTATTCATTCCAACCCCGGGAACCTGGCAGTGCACCATAGAGGCTGGAAAACAGGTCAGCATTTCCTTGGTCCCTTAGATTTCAGGTTCCCACCTCTTACCTGGCTTCACCAAGCAGACACCAAAGCTTTGCAGATCCTCGGTGAAGTGGCTTTTCCACTGGCAGGACACAGGACACATGCTTGGCTGGCTTGGATGCTGGCTGAGGCCAGGTGGTCCCGCGCTGAGACGGAGGTTCACCGATTCCACAGCATTGCTCTGGGAGTCACTTCCAGAAGCTCAGCCGAGAGCCTGCTCCTCCAGCCTATCCAACAAAATGCATTCCACCTGTTCGGGTTAAAACTAACCAGAGTGATTGCTGCCAGCTGGAACTACTCCTTTATTAGGAGCCAATTCAGATCACCAGGTTTCCTTCATAGTGTAGAATGCACTTGAGATATGACCCCAGACTTAGATATGATCCCTATTAAACGGGAAGAAGGGGAGGCAGGTTTGCCCTCTCCAACAAGTGGGGTGTGGGACGGACCAAGGGAGGGGAAGCAGATGACGAGACATGCAGATTCTAACCACCCTCTCTGCAGCAACATCCAGAAGGAGATGGCATATTAGAGCTTGGCCCAACCCAAGCAGGAGAGCGATCGTGCCTGGTCCCCACTGGGAGCTCACCGTGGGACAGAGTCCTGGCAGAGTATGTCCACACCAGCACGCGATGATCACAGAGCTGGCTCCCCTACGGCCTGAGGATTTCAGAAATTTCCACATCCCTGTGGTAGAGGGTAAGATGAAATGAACAAACTGGAAAACAATATGCAAGACACCATTTTTGTAGTTAAAAATGGGCTCTCTGTAGTCTATTTGTGTATAAACTTCCAGTTGCGCATAAAAGGTCTGATGTGACACATCAAATTGTGAGCAGTGGTTTCTTTCCGCAGGAAGTGAGAGAAAATCAGAGAGGAGGTTCACTTTTTAGGTAACAAGTTTCAGTATCGTGTGGGTTTTAAAAAGTGAACAAGAACTTCTTTTGTAATTAAAAAACTTATTTTGGCCTTTTCTTTCTTCACAGCTGTTAGCCAAATGGAAACAGCCAAGTGTGGACAGCTAATGTCAAAAGTTGTTAAATGTGACCTGCCCAAGGTCATACTTTCTATTCAAACTTGACTGTTACACAGACACATTAATATTCTAAAAGTTTCCCCTTGGTTATTTCTGAGAAAACATACATTGGCGACATCAGAACGATAAAGTGGGCCCGCATCCTCAACCTGTGTTTCATAAACTTGAGCAAACATCAGAATCACCTGGAGGGCTTGTTAAAACAGATTACGGGGCCCACTTCTGGAGTTCCTGTTTCAGTACTTCTGGGGTCAAGCCCAAGAATTTTCTTTCGAGAAAGTGCCCAGGGGTGCTGCTGCTACTGACGGGTCGCCCGCACTTTAAGACCCTCTGCTGTAGACCCTCACTATTCAGTCTGTAATCCCAGAACCAGCAGCATTAGCACCAAAAGGGAACTTGGTAGGGCGCAGACTCTCGGGCTTTCCCTCCAGTCCTGCTAAAGCAGAAGCTGCATACTCACGAGAGCCTGGGGGGCTCACGTACCCATGGCAGCTGGAGAACCTCACCCAGGGCATCCGGAGCCTTCAGCTCCAACACCGTGAGATGTTTCCCCTGAGCGCAAGGCCGTCCATGAACTCCCCTCCAAGTCCGGGCTCTATGGTCCTGAGGCAGGACAGTCCCTCTCCGTAGCCTTGGGGGCAAGGGATAGGAGGAAGGAGACCCCGTCCATGACAGGAGAGACCTCGACCACAGCCTCCGAGTGACATGTAGCAGGAAACTCTTTCCATCCT
Source organism: Eonycteris spelaea (assembly GCA_003508835.1). Lineage (NCBI taxonomy): Eukaryota > Metazoa > Chordata > Mammalia > Chiroptera > Pteropodidae > Eonycteris > Eonycteris spelaea. The sequence continues at coordinate 12,898,457 of PUFA01000011.1, read as the reverse complement.
TAGGCATTTTCCTTAACCCATGTTGAGTTGTCTTCTCAATGGTGCTGCTGACTTACACCTTCCTGACCACACAGACAGACAGAAAGGGCTGGACCCAAATCTGGATGGAGCCCACAAGAGCACCGTGCAAGTTGTTCACCTCTGTCAGATGCTCCCAGAAATATGCAGTCTGCAAAGCTACCGAGCAAGCAGAATACAACTAGCCAAATGGAAGGCCCTCTGGACATTTCAGAGACAAAAGAAGCATGAATTCACCACTTAGTGTCATCCCAGAACCCAAATGATGAGATCAGTTATGCAGGCCACATTCCAAACCCAGTTTCATTGCCTTATGTTGGTCAAGCTGGCTATGTCTGGATCTTCAAGCCATCTGATTAGGACAGCCTGGCTCCTCACATACACACTCTGTTCCTACAGCCCAGCGGGACTCAGAGGACAGCAACTGCCACCCTCCCATCCCCTGCCAGACCTGCCTCTGAGCCCTTCCTGCTGCAGAGATTACCCAGCACACAGGATCCCCCTCAGCTCTGTAGGGGACAACCAGATGAAATCTGAGCTCTTTCCCCAGAAGACAACCAGGAGAGGAAAAAATGGAAATGATGAACAAACAAAACAAAAAGGCTTTCAGCTGATCAGACAGGCTGATCTGCAAAGACGTGTTTCTCCATAACTCATCTGAAAGCATCAGTGCCATCCTACAGAGAAGCGAGTGCTGTTGACTGGTCTCCAAACCACGGTGTCAAGGATTGGATGATGGGCTGACTGTTTAAACAAAAATTAACTTTAAAATTGGGGGAAAAAATAATAATAATTTCCAAGTGAATAAGCAGATATAATTCTTCCATAAATTGTTCTAATTGTGGTTAAAAAGAATCCTAACACTTATCAACACTACCGCTGTTAAGAATTTACTGTGGGCCAGGCACCATGCTAGACACTTTCTAGCATTATCTTACTTATTTTCACAATAATCCTCTGTGGCAGTAGAAGCTTTTACTCACAACACTTCTGACACCAAACCTGTGGGCTTTCTCCATACTGACAACCAATTTTTCCAACTCTCCAACACCAACTGTGTGTCCTATGAGTCAAATCAATTCTGACACTAACTACCCAGAGTTAGCATCACACCCAACAAGTTTAAGGGCTCAGTCCCACAAGACTGCCCTCACTGCAGATGCCACAAAGTCAGATACCCCCTTTTGGTTTTGCTAATTTTCTAAAACAATTCATAGAACTCAGGAAGACACTTTACATAGTACCAACAGTTTACTATATATAAATGATACACATGAACAGCCAGATGAAGAAGTACATAGGGCAAGGTCCAGAAGGATCCTGAGCGCAGGGGCTTTCTGCCCCCATGGATGCAGCACCTGCCTGGCACACGGATGCATTCACCAACTCCAAAGCTCTCTGAACTCAATTGCTGAGAGATTTTTTTATGGAAGTTTAATTACAGAGGCGTGATTAAATCATTGGCCATTGGTGATTGAACTCAACCTCTAGCCCCTCTCCCCTTCCCAGGGGTCAGAGTTAGGGGTGAAATTTCCAACCCTGTAATCAAACCTTGGTCTTTCCGGAGACTGGCCCTCATCCTGAAACGATCTAGGGACCCATCAAGAGTCATTTATTAGAATAGAAGATGCTCCCACACCCTCACCACTCAGGAAATTGCAAGCGATTTAGGAACTCTGTACCGGGAACCTGGGACAAAGACCAAATAGCCTTCTATAATATCACCAGTGGTTATTGTTCTCTTTTTTGTACAGATGGGAAAACTGGAGCTTAGAGAGGTTAATTAACTTCAGCAAGGTCATACAACTAGTAACCTGAAAAGGCTGATTTGAGCCTGTAGACTTAATCATTAGCCTCTACTGCCTTCCAATCTTACGGTCTAATGTGAGAGATCTCTTAAGAAAAAAATTAACGTAATGATGGGAGAACTATCAAAATGCTTCTGAAAATATAGGAGGGGCCACATTGCCTTTGTGTGAAAGTAACCCGTGCATAACAATCACTATAACCTGTGGGATAGTATATTTTGGGATATAGTTAGGAGGTCCAAATGGCTCATGTATTGTTTTGATAAATGCAAGACAGTCACTCTCATCATTGAGAGGAAAAGCAAAATTACGCCTCAACTCCTGACCAGCTGCAGAAACACTTCATTTGGTCATGACCCAAGCATTAGTGCTGACTGCTTTGATGTGTGCAGAGGCCCTAGGTCATCAGCCCAGACTGACAGCACAAGGAGACTTTCTGCTTCTCAATCTTTCTGCTTAGGAGACTCATTCCTCATTGCCAGAATGACAGATTGCCTTGTGTCATGCTGGGGAAACACACACACACAAATGCACACACAAACAAGTGATGCGGGAAAGGATCTTTACTTGATAAGCATGAGGTAATACAAATTAAAGAACTCTCCTTACATTAGTTTTAAATGGGAAAAGCCAGCTGGTTTTTATCATTAAACCAAAGGATGATTTAACATGTGCTGGAGAGCTGGAAACTTCACCATAGATGGAATAATCTTTTTGTAAATGCTAGCCCTAAAAACTTAAATCAGACATAATTTGCAGGGGGCTTGGGGCAATGCCACTCATGTGTAAAGTGCAGAAAATATCCAAACTCATAAGCGTACAAAAGAAATAGAAGGGCTGTGGAAGGGAACATAGAAGCATTATTGAAAAGAAAAACCATATCAGTGTTTAAAACTGACCTCAAAGCAAATAATATACAGCATAGTAATCACAAATTGACTCAAATGTCTTGTTGAGACAAAATAGAGCTAAGGATATTGAAGTTATGCGCTGATTTATGAGTAGTCATAATGATAAATACCATTTATTGAGGATCTACTATGTGCCAAATAAGAGAGTAATTATTCCCATTTTACAGATGGGGAAACTGAGATTTGAAGAGGTTGAATAATCTACAGCAGTTGCCACAAATAATTAAAAAGCAGAGCCTGGATCCAAACCAAGGTTGAGCTGAATCCAGAGCCCATAAGTTTTTGAGACTACATGGAAAATGGCTACAAACAGAGAAATGACACCTCATTTGAGGTATGCCTAGAAGGACCCGGAGCACCCACTGTTGGTGACCTGTCCAACTTTCTTTCCCTGTCTCCTCCTTCCTATCCAAACCTCAATTATATTATACATTCAATCATCTAATTTCTAACTCTCAAAAGAGAGTCCTGATTGAAATAAGAGAATCCTTGATTGGTATTCCCCCTGCCACTGTTATTGATTTAGGGATGAGCACATGATCTTAGACGGCCAGTCATACTGAAAGGAGGAGCATATATTTAGTACTTGGGAGACACTCTATCCTTTCCTCTGAATAAAACAAGAAAACATTTTGTCCTTTGGCTAACTGGCAGCCATATTGTGACCATGAAGAGAACCAGATGAAGACAAAGCCGGTACCCCAAGAAGGGCATTGTGGCAAGATGGGGAAAAAATCGATCTGCGAGAAAAACCCACTGAGCTTCTGACTTAACCAATTTTTGACACTGTTATACTTCTGAGTTTCTTGTTATGGAAATAAAGGTTTTATTTTTAGACACACCATTAATAAACTTTAAAGAGAAACAACAAACTGAAAAAACATACTTTTCTGCATACAGTACAAAGAGTTAATATCTTTTCTACATAAATAGCTCTGCAAATAGATGAAAACCTCAAGAGAAAAATATGCAAAGAATATAAACAAGCAATGGCCCTTAAATATATTTTAACATTTCATTTACCACAAGTCAAAAGAGAGTGAAAACGCACAGGTTTCTTTGAGGCTTTGGCTCAGACTGGCACATAACTTCACTTTCACTGTGTTCTATTAGCCAAACAAGTCACAGGCCAGCACAGAATTTGGGGAGATTAACTCTGCCTCTTGATGGAAGGATTTACAAAATCATATTGCAAAGGTTCTGAATTCAGGGAGAGGTGAAGAACTGAAGCCAATTGTCAATCAATTCATCACGAGCATGTTCTCCATTATCCCAAATGTGCTTCTAAAAAATTATGTGTATCTATCTATAAATATATATGCCCATATATATGATATGTGGATAGACAATACATAGAACTCTATTCTCAGTTGAACCACACAGAAGAGAACACCCGAATGCCAATAAGTCTATGAAAAGATGCTCAGTAGTACTAGTCACCATGGAAATACAAATTAAAGCCATTATGAGACACCATTACCTACCCATCAGAATGGCTAAAATTAAAACCAATTTCAAAAACCTGACTATACCACCATATTGGTGAGGCACGGAGTTGCTGGCACTCATACTGCTAGCAGAAATATAAATTGGTAGAACCACTTTTGAACTTGTCCGTATCTACTCAATTAAACACATGTACGTTCTGTGACCCAGTAATTCCACTCCTAGGTATATACCTAAAAGAAATGCACCTATGTGCGTGAAAGGACATCTTTAAGAATATTCATAGATGTGTATTCATAATAGGCAAATTCAACCCAAATGTTTCTCAACAATAGAATGAATAAATGGGGAGGTTTTCAAAATATGGAATACTATATAGCAATGCTGCTTCTAGCAACAGCATTGATAACTCTGAAAAATATAATGTTGAGGAAACAAAACCAGGTCCAAAAAGAGTATATGCCTTAAAAGGTCACTGAACACACATAAAACTAATCTGGGGTGATAGAAATCAGAATAGCAGTGACCTTGACAACAGGGTGATCCAGATGTGGCATGAGGTGCTGCTAGCCGTGATCTGAGATTTACCTTGTAAAAAGCAAGCTGTACACCTAAAACTTGGGCTCTGTTCTGTATGTCATACTCCAGTTACAATAATTAAAAAATAATAGTAAGAATTAAATTTGTTTTATGGTGTACCCTATTAAAATGCAAATGCCTCTCAGGAAGAGTCCTCTGTTAACCCATCTCAGTGCTGCCTTGCAGCGGGGCTGGCTGGGCTGGGCTGAGAGCCTGCAGGCCTAGGGGTCTGAGAGGCCCAGCCTCCATGGGAGCCCAGGCAACAATGACCACTGCTGGTTGGCAGTAACAGCAGAGGGCCCCAGAGAATATATTGCAAACAGCAGGCCCTCGGGTATAGCAAAAACAGGCTCACTGCCCTTGGCTCTAGACAGCTTCTTTGTTACCCAGCTCCTTCCTACCCTGTTCTCCTTCCAGCTGAGCTCCCAGCTCGGCTTTCATGCTCTTCCTAGCCCTTTAAATCACCGAACACACAGCAGAGTCTGTAATTCCTGTTTAGAGAGAGTGCTGCAGAAATGTCAGAAGTGATGGCAAGTTTAAAGGGACCCAGATGTACCCAGCTGGAAGAGTTCCTCCTTATAGCTCTCTTCCATGTTCCCTTCTCCTCTTCAACTTTGATTTTCTCCACTTAATCCCTCATTTCAACACATTTAGGATTTTCTCACTGATGAGAATGAGACCTGTGTTCCCTAGGCTTGGGGCTGTCTAATGGATATTCGGGACAAGCTGCCAGTATACAAGGAAGGACATGAGCAAAAAGAGCTCATTCAGTAGTCTGTATTCAGGCAGATTATTAATACACAACATTGCATTTCTGTAACAACTGGGGAAATGCATCATTTCATTCATGCAGACTTCGCTCAAAAATTTTTAAAACGTGACAGAGTTTGCCCGATAAAGGTTTTAAAATACATATGATTTTAACCAGTGCAATGTTTGAGTATGTCTGGTCTCTATCAAGACAGGTTAATAATAAATTTAATTTACTTGATATAGCCAAGTGGAGCACTGTTGCCTGCAAATATCACTGACAATAATCAAACGAACATAGAGAGAAAATGATAGGAAACTAATTTTCAAATACTAAACCTTCTTCTCTGGACTCATCAAACTTAATACAAAAGGACAACACTAATTTGCTTTTCAGCCACAAGAAGTTATTCTCTTTGCAGCTGTGCATGACAAAGTCCTAGCACGATGTGAATAAAATCAGAACCACTTGGCAATTAGAATCTTGAGAGATTACTTTGATGTCCTTATGCCCCACAGCATGCAAGCCAACCAATGGTCAACTAAATTCTCACCCAAATAGACAGGCGATGGCACAAATTTTGTATAGGCCAAAAACAACAGTCAATTCCAATTACCCCCCGCAGTCCTACCCACCTCCGGACACAATACCATAACTACACATATAGCAAAGGAAGGACCATCGTTAGGATGTCCTGCTACCCTCACTTATAATCCAGAGAAATGTGATATCCCAAATAAGCAGCACGATCAACTTCCTTAACTTACCACGCCACATAACCTGGAAGATACTAAATTCTAGATTTGATATACCAGTTAAAGGAAAACATATATTCCTCACTATCCAAGGATAGCTATATTTATCAAGGATTGTGACTGGGCCCAAGGACAAATCAAGCAGGTTAGTTTAATCTCCATTACCTAACAACAGTTAAACATGAAAAGAAAACAGAAAAAAAAAAACAAACAAACAAACAGAAAAGCCATTGTACAGATGTCTGAGGAACCTGATCCTATTTTAATTTTCATAAGATTACTAAGCTTCAACAGCACATAGATTACAAACTCTGCTTCATGAACCTTCATTCATTCACTAATGAGTGTGCACTGACCATCAGCTGTGAGCTGCAAACTGTGCTGGGGTAAGACCAACAGTGATTATTAATAAGATGCAATCCTCGGCCTTGAAAACCTCAATTTAGAGGGAAGACCTGCGTATGAACACGTGCTCAAAAACAGGTCATTGTAAGTGTGCAAACACTATAAATGAGAATGAATGCTATGCTAGAACACATACCTCTAAGAGCCCTAAAAGTGTAGTAAGTTGACTAATGACCACCCAAAGATACCAGGTCCTAATTCCTGGAACCTGTAAATGTTACTTTATAAGGAAAAAGGGTCTTTGCAGATGAGGATCTTGACGTGGGGGGATTATCCCAGCAGGCCCTAAATCTGATGACAAGGGTTCTTATTAGAAAGAGGCAGAGAGAGATTTGACAGACACACAGAAGAGACGTGATGTGAAGATGGAGGCAGAGATTGGAGTGAAGTGGTCACAGCCGAGGAAGCCGCCAGAACCTGGAAAAGCCAAGGAGCAGATCCTCTCCCAGAACCTCCTATATGCCAACACCTGAATTCGGACTCTGGCATCCAGAACTGTGAGCGAACAAATTTTTGTTGTTTTAAGCCACCAGGTGTATGGCAATTTACTTAGCAAGTGCAGAAAATCGATATGCCAAGAACTGGGAAAGACTTTTAAAGAGAAAAAATGAATGAGCTGAGTTAGAGTGTGGGGAATGGAAGATGAGAAGTCAGTGGTTGATTATGGCACGTGTAAAATGCAAAAGGGTGAGAGATGAAACTAGACATGGACTAGATTACATATTACTAGCATGTTTTTGTTAAGGTTTTATTTTGTTTGATGTTTATTCATGGTGAACAAAGGGAGCTATTGCAGGGTATTAAGCTATTTACATTTTAGAAAGGTCTCTGTCCGCAGTGTGGAGACTTTCTCTCGCCACCTCCATATCTAGTCTATATGGAAATCCTACGAGCTCTACATTTCAAATACATCTAAATTCTTATTTCTTTGCCTATAGCCACTGCTACCATTCTGATCCAAGACATGTGTTTTCTCCTAAATTTTGAAATAGGCCTGCCATCTGGCCATACTACACCTTCTCTCTCTCTCTCTCTCTCTCTCTCTCTCTCTCTCTCTCTCTCTCTATATATATATATATATATATATATATGTATATAAAATCTTTGACCCAGCAACCTTATTCTATATATTTATAGTTAAGAAATAGAGTTTGTGGAGAAAGTTATGCTAGATAGATGACAGATAGATATAACTAAAGATTGAGACCTACATTCATGGTACAATTATGTAAAAAAGAGCAAGAAGTCCAATAATAAAAGTATGCTCCATTCACATTGTGAAATGGTATTCAATCACAAAATATGTTCAATAGTATACATAAAATAGTAACTAAATGGAATTGTTATGACCTATTTTAATCTATCAGATTAGAATATATATTTTAAATGATGGTACTAATTTGGCATAAGTGCAGGGATATATTAATATTCTAAACAGGTACAATCTCTTTAAAGGACAACTTGGCAATAAGTATAAAATGTCTGTCCCAGCAATTGTACGTTAGGATTTCTCCCAAGAATAAAAGTAGAGATGTGCAAAAAGAGTGACCTCAATGAATGCTAAGAATGTTGATTGAATATTTCCTTGTACAAAGAAAATTTATGAGAAATTAAATTTTCAACAATTTCTGGTTATTTAAATAATTATGATATATTCTGGTATGTTCATGCAATGGATTACAATGCAGCCTTTAAAATGTGCTATAGAAGATTATTAAATACTATGAAAAATATTTGCAATGTATCAAATAAAAAAACAAGTTTTACAGTAGCATGCACAGCAATTTATATACATACATTTTGAAGTCAGATTTAAAATATTTGACTTATATGTTAATAATACTTGAGAAAATTCTGACAATGATATTGAAAAAAGCAAATACTAAACTATTCACAGGGTGTGATTACAATTATGTGTATGTGTTCACAAGAGTAGTACAGTTCCAGTTCTGGGAAAATGGAGTAAGCAGGTCCTCCTCGTCTTTACCCCCACTGAAAGCAGTTATAAAACCTGGACAGAATGCAAGGAGCAGCAATTTAAGGACTGTGAAAAATAAAGAGTAGCAAAGGATTAGGGGGAAAGATCAGCATTTGAATTACTCCCAAACCAGTGGAGAGTTTATCACTTTTTTAACCCCAGTATGGCCTTGCATGGACTTGGGGCGGGGGGCGGGGAATGTTAAGGGTGCGTGTGGGGAGGAGGAGCTGGAAAGGGGCTTTGGTGCACACAGACAGCTTCCGGAGACACCCTGCAGCTCTGGCTGCAGAAGCAGCACACAGGTCTCCTGGTAGCTACAGCAAAGGGAGCCCACATACACTGGAAACTCTGAAGGAGGGGACCTTCTTCTCTAAACAGAGGAGCTAGACTCCAGAGAACAGGGCAAATCCCATTGCCTTCTTCTCATTTTGTCCTCCCAGCTCTTGGTTCTGTAGGCAGACACAGTGATGGGAGCACACAGCAGAGCAGGGTAGGTAAAGCCGCAGCTTTCCGGAAGTACCAAAAAGAGAATTCCCCAAGGAATTGGGAGGTACTGAAGAAATCGGAAAGAAAATAGCTTAAAAAATTGATTCCATAAAGTTGTTGATGAACACCTGGTGTCAACACGAAGCCACATGTGCATGGATGTAATCCTAACCAGCATAACCACTTTGAGAGCTGAACTAAATGGCAAAGTCTCACTCGAGTGTTAGCACAGTGACACACACAAGGGACAGATCTGAACAGCACTGCAAAGGCTCTGAAAAAGAGCTGACACTGAAACCCACGAAGCCTGGCTAACAGCTGGCAGCCTGGACCTGGATGGGTCGAACGATTTAAAAGAAAATACCAACAACTCCACGGATTTTAAACAACCCAGAGTCTCATAACACCATTGTCAAAATGTCTAATATACGATCCAAAGTCACTTGGAACACAGAGAACCAGGAAAATCTCAACTTCCAAGGGAAGGGACAAGGAACAGATGTTAACATAGAGAGGACACAGATGGTGGGATTATCTGGTTAAGGCTTTAAAGTAGCTATTATAAAATTCCTCCTTCAAGTGAGGGTGAATATTCTTGACATGAACAAAAAGAACATCTCAGCAAAGGAGCAGAAGCTAGAAAGAAGGGTCAAATGGGAAATTTCAAACAAAAAGAACTCATTGAAGGGGCTTACTAGCAGAATGGAGATGACAGAGGAAAGAGTCAGTGAGTGTAACAACAGTATATGAATAGAAATTGTACAATTTGAACAACAAAGAGGGGGGAAAAAGATCAGAAAGAATGAATCTGTGGGTAACTTCAGATACCTGTGAGACAGTACAAAAAGTTCTAACATTCATGTCATCAGAGTCCTAGAAGGAGAAAGGAAAGGGTGTTGTGTAAAAAAAAAAAAAAAAAAAAAAAAAGATTGGGGGGGGAGAAAATAATTGGAAGAAATAATGACTGAGAACTTCCTGAATGGGGTAAAATACACAAACCTACTGCCTCAAGATGCTCAACAAATTCAACAAGATAATAAACTCAAGTAATTCCATACTCAGACATATCACAATCAAACTGCTGAAAACTAGAGACAAAGACAAATCTTGAAAGTTGTGATATTAATGAGGCGCTACTTGTAGGGAACAACAATTCGAATAACTGCAGATTTTTCCTTAGAAAACCTAGAGGCTGAAAATAAGAAGTCATTGTTTTTAAGGTCCAAGAGGAAAGAACTATCAGAATTCTATATCCAGGATAATATCCCTCAAGATGGAAGACATTCTCAGATGAAGAAAAACTATGAGAATTCATTGCTAGTCAACCTGCTTTAAAAGAATTGAAACAGTGGCGAAGTGATATCAGGACACTTGGATCTTTAAGAACAAAGGAAGAGAAACAAAAATGGCAAATATCTGGTAAATATAATAGAGTATTACCCTCCTCTTAAGCTCTTTAAAATATATATGGATGGCAGCTGAGAACAAAAGTTATAACATTGTCTGATAGGATTTTGTTGTATGTAGACATAAGATCACTACAGCATAAACAGAGGAGAGTAAAGGGACATATTTGCTGGTAATGTTAGAAGAATTTATTCAATGGGAAAGACATTTTACTGTGGGTATGAATTGGAAACAGGGAGAGTATTCCCCAGGCCAAAGCAAGTCCTGTAACCAAAAGGCCTGTGTCTACTTCCAACCACTGAAATCTGACTTTACTCATCCTTAACTTGCTTTTAAGCCCATGAAGCCTTTATGCATTCTTTCTCACTTCCTTCCACAGCACCCCACCCCCTTCACATTTGGTTTATGATTCTCTGACGATTCTTATAATAAATAATAACTGGCAATATCAATAACAGCAGGCGACGGGGATGCGGAGTACTGTGCAGGGTACATAGTCAATGATACTGTAATGACTACGTATGGTGCCGGGTGGTGACTAGACTCATCAGGGGGAATCACTTCAAAACTTATATAAAAGTCTGCAGTATGCTGTACCTCTGAAACTAATACAAAATGATATTGAATGCTAACTCTACTTTGAAAAATAAAAATAAAAAAAATAATAATAGCAGCAACCGTCTATTAAGTTTCTTCTGTCCACGAGCTAAACAGCATTAAGTACTTTATAAGTATTATTTCTAATTCTTACCAAAATCCCTGTGAGGTCGATAATGTCATCCTCTATTTGACAGAAAAGGACACAGGCCAATGTGATTTTTACATTTTGTTTACTTACAATAACTAGACTTACTAGGTTCTGCTACGTTGTATCTATCCCCAAGCATCTTCTGGATTCGTAGAATTCAAGCTGGAAGGAGTTTATAATGTGCTTCTATTTTAACCCTCACTTCGACAGCCGACAAAACGAGGCTGGTTTGCTTATTTCAAAATTGAGTTCAACCCATAAACCCAAAAGAAGGCCAGGCCAATTAAAGGTTTGTGAACTGGTAGGTCGCAACTATGGCTCTTACGCCTCCTCCCAAATAACGTGCAGGAAAAGGCTGAACACAGTTGGATGGGGGTCACACAAACAGCAGAGCCATTCTTGATTCTCACTGAGATCAGCACGAAACAATTTATGTTTCTAAGCATCAATACCTTTGACTGACCTTGCTGCTGAATGCTTATTGTGATTTTTGTGCTGTGGCACATTCTAAGTTCAAAGTAAGATGGATATATCTTAGTAATACATGTTGGAGAAAAATCAATTTCTATGATAAATGGTGCGATGCTTGCCTTGCCTTGGGGCGGTGTAGGCAGCCCCGTCAGAACACAGCGTACCCACCCCCGAAAGGCTGTGGCTCTCTCTCTGAGCATCAAAAAGGGCTTGTTCCCGTGGAGTGTTTGGGGCTGAGCTACAGTACACAGGAAGAAACAATATCTAACAGTTTGACTATAATATCTGCTATGGCCTGAATGTTTCCCCCCAAAGTTCATAAGTTAAAATCCTACCCCTGAAAGATCATGACATTAAGAGGCGGGGCCTTTGGGGGATGCTTACGGCATGAGGGTGGAACCCGCATGGATAGGATGAGCGCCCTTGCCCCTTCTGCCATGTAAGGGCACAGTGAAAAGGCACTGGCTAAGAACCAGGAAAAGGGCCTTCACCTGACCATGCTGTCACCTTGATCCTGGACTTCCCAGCCTCCAGAACTGTGAGCAATAAATTTCTGTTGTTTATAAGCCACGCAGTCTGTGCCATTTTGTTATAGCAGCCCCTATGAACTAAGACAATATCTGAGGGACCTTTTCATGAAGAAAGACCATTGTGTTGGGCACTGAAGAAGTAGAATTTGGAATTGCGGAAATGGGATTAACGGGGATGGGATGCAGATGGTATCCCCGCTGAGAAGGGCAGAAAAGGGCAGAAATGGGGGCCGAGTGGTAAGGAGCAGTTTGACTAGAGCACAGAGCAGATATTCAGAGGGGGGAAAATGAACATAGGTTGGAAACATGGATGGGGCCTGCATTAGGCAGGATTCTTCCAGTGGAAGTAGTCGAACCCCAATTAAAATGAGCTGAGTCAAAGAAAGGGAATTCATTGGCTCTTATGACTGTAACATCCAGGGATGCTGCCAGCCTTAGGCACGGCTCAATCCAAGAGCTAGAAATATTCCTTTTCTCTCTCTCTCCCCCTTCCCTCAGCTGTCTCACCAATGGGTGTTGCAGGCCAACTTCCTCCAGGTAGTCAAGGAAAGCAGCCATCAGTAGATCAACCTACTGAGACACTTGCGTCTCCTGGGGCCAGTCACTGGGCCCTGATGAAATGAGTGCAATGGTTGGGCGGGCCTGGGTGATATGCCACCACGTTGGCCATAGACCAGGGTCTATAACCAGAACAAAAGGGGAGACGAAAACAAGCACCAGATACTCCACCACAGCACCAGATCACAGAGGGCCTGAAAGTCAGAGCACCAGGTTGGCACTGTGTTGTAGACGATGGCAGGGACAGAGTGGATGCTTTTAAAGTGAGAGGCATAACCAGAAATGTGGGACAGAAGGGAGTCTAGAGGCAACGTGCAGATGGACTGCCGTGGCAACGGAGAGGGCCCTCCAACCCATGGGCTCATGTCTGAGCCAGAGAACAGAGGCCAGGGCCTTGCCATGGCAGAAGAACAGGGGAGGGGAGAGCACTGGGAGGAGTTGTTCTTGGCCCTTTATCTTGAGAACCAACTATGACAGCAACAGAGAACAAGAGCCCTAGTGAAAGGAGGGTTCAGTGTTTTTTTTTTCTGCCAGCCTGTGACTACATCAGACTCACAAAGCTCGTCTCGGACTTAGCATTGGAGGAGAGGTGGGATGCAGAATGAACTTTTCCTTATCCGTGAGATGGGGGTTCACAATGGGAATTAGATGAACTTTGCATGTGTGTGGAATGAGACCTCGAAGGATGCATACAAGCTGTCAACGGTGATTTATTTACAGAGGAGAGAGGGGGATTTTTTGAGAGAACTTTCATTTTATAACTGAACACTTTGACATTGTATAAAATAAGTAGTTTTGCATTTTTAATAAAAATACATACGCCTATTTGTTCCATATTGCAAAAACATATCATAAAGGAAAGGAATTGTGGCTTTTTGTAACTCGGGCCGGTGACTTGGGACACAATAGATTTGCTATGACAGAGGAGTGAACTGAGGACAGTGTGGGCACTAGAAATAGTTCTCTCTGGAGGCCTCAGGCAAGTTTCATTGAAAAGGTGTTGCTTGTCCTGAGACTTGAAAGAGGAGCAAATGTTGACCAGACCAACAAGACCAAGGGGAAAAGACATTCGAAGATGAGGGAAAAGAGCAGACAGAGTTATGGGGCAGCAACAGCCTGGTAGATCTGGTGGCTGAGTGCAGGGCAGAGACCACACAGAGCGGCAGGCAGGGTGAGCTTAGTCACCCTGTTTACATGCACACCCCAGGGTGGGGCTTTGCTCTGAGGGCAAGGAAAAGCCACAGAAAGATTCTGTGCAGAGATGTGGCATGAGCAGCCTGGAGTTTAGAAAGACCACTGTGTGCCAAGTTTAGAGGGAGGGAGAGAGACAGAGGGTTCCTGGAATAATGGGAACAAGGATAGATGAGGGTCTGAGCCCAGGCAGTAGCCGCGAGGATGGAGAGAGTTTACACACTGAGCAGGACTTGGCTGTAAATGGGAGTCGGGGCTGCTGGCTACAGTTTTCTGCCACTGGATGATAGGCTACGGGAGGAGGAGAACTTTCTTAAGGCCAAGTCTAAAGCTCCATAATCTTCATCATTATACACCAGAGTTGATGTTTTCCCCACCTGTTAGGTTCGTTCCACCCACTTGGTGTCTGCCACTGAGGGATCCGATCATCCCACGGATACTAGGGAGGCCAGTTCAGCGGCAGCATGTAGTACTGTCAACTACAGCCACCCCTGAGCTCCTCAAAAACCACCCCGTCCTTGCCAGCGCACTCCATTACCCTGAAGGAAGCGTCCTCTGGTTCTCTGGAGGAACAGAGTCAGGTGGTAGGCTCTCTGGCCTCACGGCATAAATCCCTTCCAACATTCCTGGCCTCTGAGCCCTTTCTGCACTCTGCTCAGGCAGCTCTGCTTTCCGCTTGGTTAGCTAGCAGTCACCACTCTTGTTCCATCTCAGGCAGCAAGCAAGGAGCCTGCTGGAACAGCGCAATATCTTTGCAGGGGGGTGGGAGCGGGGCGGGGGGGGGCGGTGGCAGGAGGCGGCTCATGTCAATAAATTTTCTGCTCCTGTCCTTAATATTCTCCCAAGCCCCATTTCAAACCCTCACAATCCATCCGTACACAACCCCTCCCTGCCCCCCACCTCCCCAACCCCCCACCCCCCGTCGCATGGTCACCATCATCGAGATCTTGCAATTCTTTCAGCGTATGTGTATTTCCTCTGTGCACTTGGGCTGTGCTTCACTCTCATTATGCTTCTTGTCTAGAGACAATCTTGTGGGGAAGAGCTTGAGAAGAACACACACTCTCAAGCGAGGTCATGCCTGCAAAAGTGCCTGGCAGGTTCCTGCAGGTACCTCCTGCCATGGTCCGGGAGATTATGAGCCAGAGCGTAAGAGGAGTCTAGTATCAAAAGGTATTTGCTCAAGTTATATAAATGCCTAGTCATTATGTTGTACACCTGAAACTAATATAATACCATAGGCCAACTATAGCTGGAAAGTAAAAAATATATATTAAATTTTAAAAAGGCATTTGCTCACCAACTTCAAACTTAGGTACAGTCTTAAGATGGCTCAAGAATGCTTTAGAAGGTTACCGTTATTTGTGAGCACTCTCCCCATGCCTCTGACCCACACTTCCACCTCTCCATTTCTTGCCCTCCCGACCTTCATTTTCCTCCTCCCCCAGCTGAGAGTTTCACAAACTTGGCTCCCTGCCACTGTTCTATCAAACTTGGTCTGGAAAATGAAAACCCAGAGTCCTGCTTAGAACAGGAAGTGGGAGAAGTTGGGCTCTGTGGAGCCTGAGAGCACACTCAGTCATTTTAAAAGCTTGTTATTTTTGAGGCCCTAAGCTCAAGAAATGAATTCTGAAAGAAAATGAAAAAATAACAAGACATATAGCAGGAATGTGGCCTCCACTAACAAAGGCCGTCAGCTGAAACCAATTTGGACGGCTCAGCTCAGTCTCGGCTCATGAACTTCACTTTACCTCAGAAAAGCCCTTCAGCACAGCACACATATGCGCACACACTCTTAGAGAAGGCAGGCTGGGTTTCAGAGCCATTAAGCATGAAAGAAGCAAAGGAACCTTGCTTCCTTCTATTTAAGTGATAATCTCTGTGGTTTTGATCTCAGTAGTTTAACATATTTTGAAGAGGTCTTAGATGGAACTAGCTGCCCAGTCATCCTGGGCCTGCGAAATGGATTTTTAAAAGACACTTGGGTTATTGAACCTCAGGAGAAAAGTGGAAAATTCCAGAAGCAGCTCCTGGTGCTGTTGTTTACACTAGCCACTTATTCCCCAAAATACCTCATCTCTCGACCCTTTTTTTCCAAACCTGGAAATGAAGGATTTGAAGTCCTAAAATATTCGAAGTGCCCCAACTCAGAGCTTACCTGAGAATGCCTGAGTATGAATCTCCTGAAAAGTGGCTTGCCTGCTCTTCAAGAAGATTAGGTCTTACATTCCAGCTGATCTCTACTACCTGGTGACGGGAGGAAGAGAGTGAAAGACATATTCTTTAACCAGTTCCGTTAGGACCCCAGCCAAGTTCTACCTTCTCCTCAGAACCTTCTGAAAACCCAACTCCAACCCCTGGGATTTTAGTCCCTGCACCTGTTAGCCAATCCCACCTCTCCCCGCCCCCGGCCCCCTGCATCATGACCTGAGGCACAGCCTTGCTCACCTGTGACCCCTGGTATCTACCCGACAGAATGGATCCTTACCCTAGATGAGGGAAGCCCAGATCTTCATTTCAGTCCATGATACAAATGAGGTGAGGAAAATTTTTCACTATAATATTAAGTAAAAAAAAAAAAAAAAAAGCAAAAAGTAAGTTCAGGGCCCTCTGTATGCTAAGCTACTAATTGTATAAAAAGAGGAGAAAATGAACATAAATTAAGTCGCTTGCTGATAAATGAAATACCTCTGGAAGGATACACAAGAAATGAATTACGTTTGTCATTGAGGGAAACTATATGAATGTATAACCTATTCAAAACGAAGTAATTAAAACAATTGGAAATACACTTTTATTTTTAAAACATTTTTATTCACCAGAATTCCAAGGTAAACTAGGCAAAATGGGCCTAATAGAAAGTAGACTTGGTGAGGGAACGTATTGGTCTACAGACTGCAGCAGAGGAAGGGTCAAAGGTCCAGACCATGAACCTTTGAGAGACAAGTGGAGCCAGAGAGGTGAGGAAACCAACGTGGTACTAAACAATTACAGTGCCTCCAGTGGCATTTCTGATCTCACAAAATCACAAGTGGAACTGGGCTTTCTTAAACAAAATGGGGGCTAGGACAAGGTTAATGGACTGGCTAGTATGGGACCAAACTGAGCGGCACACTTGGATAGAGAAGCTGATTCCAAGGGACCTACAGGAAGGTCTGAAATCCACAGAAGTCACAAGGAAGGCGTGGGGTACACACGGACCAGGGGTTTGAGACAAGTCTCCCGAGAGCACGCCAAACCCTTATACAGAAGTTTATGAGTTCCTCCTTAAACTGAGACTGAGACCAAGGTTATCCTTGAAGGAAAACTGCTTCTGAGACTTGGGTGCTTGAGGCCTGTGGGGCAGCGCCACGGCTGGCCCACACAGAGCCTTCGTATGGTGGAGAAAATGACACTCT
Source organism: Eonycteris spelaea (assembly GCA_003508835.1). Lineage (NCBI taxonomy): Eukaryota > Metazoa > Chordata > Mammalia > Chiroptera > Pteropodidae > Eonycteris > Eonycteris spelaea. Next base: position 12,881,017 of record PUFA01000011.1, on the reverse strand, counting down.
TCCTCAAAACATTTTCCTGAAACTGCCAGAAACTTGACAAATCTATGATGTCTGCCCTGTGAATGGCACCCCCTAGGGCTGTGTAGTCCACAACACTTGTGGCTAGAGAGGACACCTCAGTAGGTGGCAGGGAGCCTGCAAGGACACATTTGTGATGGAGGCAGGCTTGCTTGTCTTCTAGATGCCTTAGTAAAAGACACTCACACACACACACTCTCAAATCCTTTTTACCAAACAAAAACCTTAATGGGTAATTCACATTTTAAAAAACCATTTTATGAAAAGGACAAGAATACGTTTGGGGGTTGAAAATGTGATTTGTTATTACTATATGTTATTTCTATAGTTTATTATTCCCTGAGATTTAGTTTGTGCCCAATTTCTGATGGTTCAAAAAATTCTAGAAATTCCTGGTTGAAAGAATCTTAGAGGTGAAATACCTTCCTTTCCAAAGTAAGACACAGTTCATGTAGAACTCTCTGTAAGTCAGCTTCATTTAGTGATAATAAGTGATTGTATAAATTATTGTTTTAGTAATCTAATACGGATAACAACTCTTTGACATACAGAAATAGTTCTCAGATTCTAATCTGCATAAGAATCACCACGGAAGTTTGTTAAAATCAGATTCTGTCTCCTCTTTCTGTATCAACAGCCCCCATTCTGACTCAGTAGGTCCATAGTTTTGTTAAAACTGAGCTAGGACATAGTTACTGCATGAACCTCATTCTCTAGTGTGAACTCAGCGAAGACCTGACAAACAAGAGCAATACTGTGATCTATGTTATTGCCTGTGGCTTTTAAATAAACAGGCAAAAATTACATGGCTCCATCAGGTACTTGAAGTGAAGAAGAAAGCTAAAGTCCAGGGTAGTCAAAATTGCTTTTGATGGCTGTTTCCTCGATTGGCTCCTAGATGAAGAAATTGACATGCATTTAGGAACTTTCTTAAATGAGAAATAAATATCATTATACAGATCTCAGTAAGCATACAGTGCATAGAAAATGGGGCTGACTCAGAAGGCAACAGATTGGGCTCTCCCAACTCACAGCAGCAGAGGAATAAAGGCACACACACTGCCTCAACAGAGGAATTAGGTAGGCATTCAATTAAATTAAATAACTATGTTATGTAGTTTTTGTTTGGATGGCTTTAAGCAAAGTACTAAATAAATTCAAGTTGTTCCAAAACATCTTTTCTTTTGACCTCTCTCCTCCACACCACTGCCCAGCCCTGAAACACATGCCCATGAGGAAAGGCATAGAAAATCAACATTTATTGAGGCTCTGCGAAGTAGATGGTATTGTTCACAAGCTCAGAGAGATAAAGTGACTTTTCTAGTCATATGGCTAGGACAAATCAGCGCTAGGATTCACATGCTGGTCTGCTGGGATTCCAAGTCTTGACTTACTACACCTTGCACATTTGTGCCCACGTACTATGCAATGCACAAAATCATGGTGACTAACATGATTAGTGATTGCTTGCATTGTTTTCAGTTTCTTAAGGCTTCCCCCTGTGCCACTCTCTTCCCTCTACAGCCTTTTATCAAATCTCATCTATTTCCATGGCTTTACATTCTATCTATATATAGTTACCAGCATCCAAATTCCTATTGTCAGCCAGATCTCATCTCTGACCTTCAGAGACATATCCGCTAGGTGGCATATCCACTTATAGGTATCTAAAATGAAATATGTCAAATACTGAACTGTTTATTTGCATCCTCTCCCTCTCCAACAAATATTCCTTCCCCAGGCATCACCATTTCACTTACTGGCATTGCCTTTGACCAAACTGTTCAAACCAGAACCAAGCGTCATCCTGAATCCCTTCACATTTCCACACACACAACAGTAGCATCCTGAGATGCTACCTCAAAATGTAAGTGAAAATCTAACCCCCACTATCTTCTTTTTTACCATCCAGTTGTGTATACATGCATCTATATACCTATGTATCTTAGTAGTAGGGCTGCAGTCAAGAAAGTCTGGCAGCCACTCATTGCCCATCAGGATATGGTTCCTGCCTACATCTTTGATCTCATCTCTTATCTTCAGAGAGGCCTCCCCTAACCACACTTTGTAAACCATGTCTAATATATATTCATTTTTTTCTAACAAATACCTATCAGATGACTTATCATCAGTTTCTCCATGAGACTATAAGCTTTGTGATAATAAGGAAGGTTTGTACAAATAAAGATTCCCTGCACCCCAATTTTACCTAAATCAAAGAGCCCACAGAAGGTAGGGTGCTTAATAACTGCCAGTAGTTTTTTTGTATTCGAGTAGCAATAGTGGGTAGAATTATGCCCCCCCCCCAAATATATTCAAGTCCTAAATCCTGGTACCTGTGAATGTAACCTTACTTAGAAATAGGGTTGTTGCAGATATAATTAGGTAAGATGAGGTCATACTGAACTAAGGGCCCTTAATACAATATGATTAATGTCCTTGTAAGAGACACAGGGATACGTACAGGGAGAATGTCACGTGACAATGGAGTGGAGACTGGAGTGATGCCTCTATAAGCCAAGGAATATCAAAGATTCCTAGCAGTACCAGAAGCTAAAAGAAAGGCATGGAACAGATTCTCCCCTAGAGGCTTCAGAGAAAGCATGCCTCTGCCAACACCTAGATTTTGGACTTACATCCTCTACAACTGTGAGAATAGATTCCTGTTGTTTTAACCCACTCATTGTGGTCCTTTTTTACAGCAGCCCTGTTGTTGGCCACTTGAGTAAAATGAATGATATTAAATAATTTCTAAAGTAAAATCGAGCTCCAAGGTTTGGGAATTTTTTGAATAGTGATTAGTGAGGGAGTAAAGTTAGGCACAATACAGAATTTGGAGAACTGGAGATGACTTCTAAGGCAGGTTTTATTCCTTGAAGGTAAAATACTCTAAAATTCTAATATTTCAGCTGAGCCAATGTTACCCGAACCCTTGGAGCAAAAACTAAGACATATTTGATTCATCAAGCAATTAAATTTCTCATTAAATTTTTGCTGCCTGACCTGGGAGAACAGAAAATCATATTAGAGTGATGTTAGAAGATGTTCTCATTGTTTGTTTTAATAGCTGTAATACTTTTAAAAGTCATGTACTGATAATGAAGTTATATCAGCCTTTTAAGACATCTTTAAACACAAATTGCATTAATTCAGATGTCTCAGTTCATCAAGAGTAATGGAATTATTACTGCCAGAAGCCATGATTCCATGGAAATGAAAATTGTATTTTTCCAAATACTATAAATAATGATGCTTGGAAGTCCTGTAATCACTGAATCAGAGAACTTATCTTTTTATCTGTATTTTTGAGATGAGTTGTAATGTAAGTGGTACTTAGCGGGGGAAATCCACTCAGATTTTAATTTATAAAAACTAGTTAAACATTGGATAGGAAATTGCTGATGGTCAAATACTGGGTCATGGAAAGAACACAACTTAGAATCAGAGCATTCAGGCCTTGTCCAGACACTGCTTCTTACCAGGGGAGAGATGTGGGAGGCTACTTTCTTTTTGAGCTTTGAGATTTCTCATGTTAAAGAGCAGGAAGGAAAAAACTCAATAATTTCCAAGCTCCTTTCAAGCTCTAAAATGTTATCAATAAAATGTGTACATTTTGTCCTTATTCCTCTGCAACATATTTATACTGGCTCAGAATTTCATAGTTAGGCTCTCATCTTTTTTTAAGCCAATATATTTCTCACTGGCCTCAGTCCCTCTACCTGCCACATAGGCCAGAGTTTGGGTGTGGAGGAAGGAGGCTTATTGAAGCAGCCTCCTGCCACTGGTGCCTCACATATAATTTTGTAGTCTGTTTATTGCACAAAGATTCCCAGACGAGGGAAAAGGGAGCCTGAACTCTAAACTGAGCTCCATTTGCTAAGTCATGTAACTCTGAGGTTGCATCACCCAGAGGCAGCACCTTTTCCTAACTCACACAAAGATACCAAACAGGCTTGCAGCCCTGCTTCCACCTTCCTGGATTTCACAGTTCCTTTGAGAGGCTACCAGATTCCTTTCTTGTTTCGGAGAAAGCAGTTAAATATACTTATTCTTTATTATTGCTATTAACTTATTATTATCGATGTTAAGAACTGATTTAGAGCCAACATGCACATGAACCTAGGAAGCTCTCAAACCAAATTGGCTATATAATTTCAAAACCTTAGTTCTTCTTCTATCACCATATTCTACACATAAAATCTAAGTTGCTAGTTATAGGTTAGTTTAAATTGTCAGTTTTGTGATTTGTTGTATAATCAGATTATACTCTCCGTTTAACCTCTATGCAAGTTTCTGATACTAGCTTGCTCTCACACCATGCAATGAGTAGGAGCTTGAAGTCAGGACAACAAAGATAAAGGTATGCTACACAGATTCACCTCATGTGGAAGTAAGACCTTTCCCATGCAGGTGGACACCTCTTGGATGGAAGGTCTTCAGGCTGTCTGTCTGAACTTGGAGTGCCAAGTAGATCCATATTACTCAAATTTCTGGTTGAGTGGCTTCTCTGAATCTTTAAGCAAATTAATTTTTATGATCTGCAAAGAAACCAGTCCTTGTAAACACTACCTCCTTCTTTGGTTGTCACTGGCCATATCGTACTTGTAAAGATCTGATCAGACTGGATCGAAGCTTCTAACCTGGCAGATCTTGTTCTTCCTCTTTTCTTAAATATGATCTAAAGATGGACTTAGTATAAAGATAATAAAGTTTAAGCTTTAAGACCCATCGCTTGCACCAGTCCTTTCCAAGATTCTGGTCAATTTTTTTTTTTTTTGAAGAGAGAAATATATAGTTTCTACAAGAAAGTATGTAGCCAAAAAATGTAGGTTAAAAAGTTATTACAGCAGACATAGACTTTTGGCCGAAATAAAATTACAAGAACTATGTTTATTATCTCACGTGAAACAAGAAAACACTGCAAATATATATATATATATAAATGGCTTTCATATTTTGGACATCAAGCAATGCAGGTCAGTAATCCCTGATCGAAAAACGAGGTGAGCCCTATAATTGCCCCAGCTTAACTGTCTGGGAAAAGTTTACAGGCTAAAGCAGAGGAAGGAGGAACCAAGACAGAATCTAGTGGTCCAAGTGGAGATCAAGTTGAAAGTTCACCGAGGACAATATGGCCACAGAACACAGAGAATGGAGAAAAGAACTGCACAGAGAAAGAGCTTTGTAGATCTGTCCATGGTGACATTTGTTTTTTTTACCTGAGTTAATGATCAGCATAGCACGTGCATGCGAAGCTATCTGAGGTCCAGGGAAAAAAACATCAGAAAGAATCAAAGGGGAAAATGCCCAGTTTATATAGAATTGGAAATTGTGTCCTCATGGGGGATGGGCACATAATTCATAGGGAATCAAGTACTCAGAAGTGTATCACCTGTAGTGGGGCAAAATCAGCCCTAGATAAATGGCTGGTCTAGTTCTCCCTAACAGCTCCCAAGTAATTTAAGTGCATCTTAGAACAAGGCTCAAGAATAGCTATAGAATTTTGTATAGACTACAAAAATATTCAGTAGCTAAAAAATGATCGTCACAAATTACATTTTATATGCTCATTATTTATATTCAAACATGTAGAAACATGGAAAATATAAAAATGACTTAAATTGAACTTCCAGAGTTGCAAAATACAATGAGTTTTTAAAAAAGATATAATGGCTAAGATGAACAGATTAGACTCTACAGAAGAAAATATTAATAACTCAGAGACAGAGTAATAGAACTAATCCAAACCAAAAGAAAAGCTGGAAAAAAATGAACAGAGCATCAGTAAGCTGTGGGACAACTTCAAGTGACAATATATATGTAATTGGAAACTACAAAGTGGGGAGAAGGAAAAAAACATATTTGAAGAAATAATGGCTGAAATTTTTCCAAATTTAATAAAAATTCTAAACATACAGACTCAAGAAGCTCAAGAAACCACCAGCACATAAAACATGAATAAAATGACACCAAAGTACATTATAGTCAAATTGAGTAAAACCAGTGAGAGAAAATCTTAAAAGTGACCACAAGGAAAATGTCATATTCTGTGTAGAGGAACAATGATAAAAATGATAGCAGACATCTTGTTGGAAACAAAGTAAACCAAAGGACAGTAGAGCCATACCTTGAAAGCACTGAAAGAAGAAAAAAACAAAACAACACACACACAAAACAGGAGTGGCTCCATAGTAGAGTGGTTAGTACGTCTGCTTTACACACAGAAGTTTCTGGGTTCGCACCCCAGGTGGAGCCACAGACCATGCCCTGAGTGTGCCAGGCCCCGAGTACACGCTGCCAGCACTTGGGAAGAGATGCCCCACCTTCAGAGATCCAGTTCTTAAGGAGAGACAGCAACATGTGTAGGTCAAGGGTGGAATTGGGGGGTGGGAGGGGATTAAAGAGGCGGGGAAAAACACAAAAAACACCCTATCAATGTAAAGTCTATATGCAGCAAAAATGTCTTTAAAAATACTAAGCTGAAATAAAAACTTCAGCATACGAAAGCAAAAGAACCAAACGCCAGCAGTTCTGAACTATAAGAAGAGCTAAAGAATGTCTTCAGGCAGAGAGCAAATAGTACCAAGTGGAAATCTGGGTCGACACAAAGAAATGAAAAGCACCATCAACTGCAAATCTGTGGATAAATATGAAATTCTTTTCTTCTTCTTTAAAACCTCCTTAAAATTGGTATTCAAAGAGAAAAATAACACCACATTGTGGGGATTTTAACACCCATTTTAAGTAATGCACGACAAAACTAGCACATACTTGGAAGTGGGAAAATAAAAAAATATCACTATAAGATTCTTAAACCATACCTGAAGGGGTATATTACTTAATAGTAGACTCCGATTAATTAAAACACACAGAGTAAACCCTGAAACCATTTAAAAATTAAAACAAAAATTACAGCTAATAAGCCAACAAAGATAATTAAATGGAATAATAAAAAGTATTCAATTAGTCCAAAAGAAGGCAGATAAAGACAAAAAAGGGAATGCAAACAATGGTGATAGACAGATAGCAAGATGGTAGACTTAAACCCAATGACATCAATAATCACATTTCATGTAATTGACAGGTCTAAACACTCCAAGACAGAGGTTGTCAGAATGGATTTTAAAAAAGCAAGACCAAACTATATGCTGCCCACAAGAAGCAAACTTTAAAAACACAAGTGGGTTTGAAATAAAAAAATGGGAAAAGATAATACCATGTTAATTTTTTTTTCATTTAATTGGACTGCTAGTATTAATATAAGAGAGTTCAAAGCAAAGATTATTACCAGAAATAAAAAGAATAATTTAATAATGATAAAAAGGTCAATTCAATGAGGACATAATAGTCCTAAATATTTATAAACCTTATTGCAGAGCTTCAAAATATGTAAAGCAAAACCAGGTAGAACTAAAATAAAAAATAGACAAAGCCACAATCTACTCAGGGATTTCAAGACCTTTCTCTCAATAAGCAATAGAAAAAGCAGACAGGAAATCAGTAAGGACATAGAAGACTTGAACACCACCACCAACAGGACCTAATGGGCATTGTAGATTATTTCGCCCAACAGAATATACTCTTTACAAGTGCACACAGAACACTTACAAAGATGTATTATTTGTGGGCTATAAAGCAAATCTTAGAAATTCAAAAGGAATCAAATCATACAAACCATTTCCTAACCACAATGGAATTAAGTTAGAAATTGGTAACAAAGATCTTTGGAAATCCCAAATATTTGGACACTAACACTCATTTAAAATAACCCATGGATCTCACATTGTAGGGTATACAAATATCAAATTACTATGTTGTATATCTGAAACTAATATTGTATGCCAACAATATTTTAAAATAAATAAAATAGCCAATGGATCAAAGACAATGCTAAATAGGAAATTACAAAGTGTTTTGAACTGAATGAAAATGAAAACATATCTAAAATTTGTTGGAATGCAGCTAAAGCAGTGCTCAGAAAATTTTACAGCACTAAAATGTTTATATTAGTAAAAAATTCTCAAGTCAATGACTCCAGCTCTCACTTTAAGCTAGAAAAAAAGAGCAAACTAATCCCAAAGCAGAAGAAATAATAAGAGCAGAAATCAGTAAAATCAAAAGTGGAAAAATAAAAAACACCTGAAAATAAAATCTGATTAAGAAAGTCAGTAAAACTGATAAAATCTAGCTAGACTGATAAAAAGGAAAAAAGGAAAGGCATGTTAAGATTAGGAATGAGAGAATATCACTGTAAGTCATACCACATACTAAAAGATAAGGGAATATGAACTTTATGCTGATAAATTTGACAATTAAGGAAAAAATGGACAAATTCTTTGAAGGCACACACCACCAAAGATCACTCAAGAATAACATAAATAACACTAAACCTTTTATTATTGAATTTATGGTATAAAAAGAAAATTAAGGCTCAGGTTGGCTTTATTGGGGAATTCTATCTAACGTTTATCGAAGAAAGCCAGCACAACCCTTACAGTAAAACCAGAAAAGCACTACAAAACTACAGACCAATTCAAAGGAATTTAAGTAGCAACATACATTGAAACGAATTTGGAAAAAGGCCTGAGGTTGAGAGATTAGTAGGCTAAACAGAAAAAGGGACTTAATTCTAATATCATAATTACCTTTCTCATAGAGATTTTTTCATGTAACTAAGAATCATGACTGATACAAGGGTGTATCTAAAATATTGCAGAGAAAATGCAGAACTAAGGTACTTAGCAAATAGGATTGAGAGCGGGAGTCAAGACAAATTAATAGTGGCAATGAAGAACTAGAAAGGTGGCAGTTCTAGTTAAAAATAAACAGCAGAGGCATAGACATAAAATTGGAAATTGAATGGGTTGGGTTTTTGGTGTGTCGTTTTGTTTTTTGAACAGGACAAATGTATAGTGCTAGCAAGATATTCAGTATTATAAAAGCTATCATTCAATGAGTGCTTTGTGTCAGGTGCTACACTGATTAGAAGGCAGTTAGAAATTTAAGACTGGAGGTGAGGAGAGAAGGAAATACAGAACTAGAGGTTTTCTGTCTAATGGATTCCATTAGCACCTCTGCTCTATCATCACACTGTGGCTATTACTACATTAAATAGACTACTGGCATACCTTTTTTGGGGGGGCGGGAGGGTGGAGATTCTTTGTTGTCTTTCTTCAAGAATCTTTTTAAGAATTTGAGCCAAACTGACAATTGAAGAAAGCACGATTTCAAATGCTCCCTAGAAGCATACTTTTTAAAATACTTTATTCTTTTCATTAAATGTTAGGATGTTAATAATAAAAAATGTAAAAAAACCTAAATGTACTATAACTATACTCAAATAATTACTATTAGTAACCATTCATAACAAAAATAACATCAACAGCTATTTCGTTTTAGAAGTCTGTTGCCAAATACAGACAGCTACTACTTCAAATTGGCACTCCTGGGGAGGTCATACCTGGGAAAACCCAAACTCACTACTGGTGAGGGGTACACTTAAAGCGGTCCCTCCTCTCCCACCTCCATTCCATCCCCACACATATAGTTTAACACATTCAAAAACCAAATGGCTCATGGCCTTTAACCACAGAAGGCAGCTAAAACAGCTGGTCTACCTACATACAGAAATCAATGCATACAGCTATATAGCCTCATTATCTCTGGACCAAGCCATCAATTCGAACAGAATTCAAGTTTACATATCTGATAGTAGATTCACTTCTTAAAAGAAGCACTTCTAATAGGCTAATTTAAATGGTCACCTTGAGTGCACAACTAATTTGTCAAATGGGGAGCTACAATCATGTTAAATGGAAGAAGGCATTAGAATTGTTATTAAAAGACAAGCAGTGACAATTTTCATTGTACAAAAACCCTAGTATGAAGCTGATTTCTGAAAACAAAAGGGAGCTGCCAAAAGCAGCTATTACTTACTAGAACACTACAAAACGTTTAGGATGCAAAGCCTTTGACTAAAGTTATTGCCACAGAACATGGAGATTGACCAATGTTCAAATAACTAATTGGCTAGTAATTTTGAAAACCTGGAACAGCCTATTACTACCTTTCAGTTATAAAAATAAGCTGTAAATATGCAAATGTCTCAGAAATAAGTAAAATTAACTACTCAAGGGTGGCAAGATTTTAAAATTTCATTTTATTAAAAATATATAACAACACAATAGCATCATTTACTAGTATCATCAGTCTAGTCTTACTCACGTAAGCATACACCACCCACACACCTTTATGTTTACGTTTTAAACGTTTCCCTTATAATTCATAGCATTATGTAAAGAGCACTGTTGTATTACTCTGAGAGTAATATCTAACAACCATCAACTATACTACCTATAAACATACACAGTACACCAAAATGTAATCTTCTATGGAAATTAGGGAACTTTGTAGATTGTTCCCCAATAATTTTCTGCCTACCAGTAACCTTAAACTGGTAAAACTCAACCTCAATTCTAATTCTTTCAGTATAATTTTCATGAATTTGAACTTAAGAGAGTTAAGAAATTATCAATCTAGCAAATAAAGAAAGGTTAAGAAAGGAGGAAACTATTATTCATTGCAATCCTGGAAATATAAACATTAGCTATAAAATACAGTTTCCCAGAAGATGGCAATTTTCAAAATTAAAATGTTAGCTAGAATCAAGTAAATTTAAAAATCAGGCAACAGACTACAATTCTTTTAAAACAATATATTAAGGAATGTTACATTAAGGAGAAATTATAATAAATTGCTAGAAACTATAAAAGTACCATAAAATGGAATGGGAAAAAACCTAATTAGTTACTAAATCTAATCTAATGGCATATTGGCCCCAAAGTCATTAATAGATTTAGCTTTTATTTTTTAAATAATGTTATCAGTCTTTAGGCCAAATGACCAATAAAAATGTACTTAAGAAAAACATTCACCCACAAACCCAAGATTAAGTAGGGAAGTCATTTTATTTGAAAAGATTATTTTGTTACATTTATACTGGACTCCTGCTTCCAAAAATTTAGCCCTTTTAAGAGCACTAACTTTTGAAATTTGAAAACAATTCCGTTTTAAATGAATTAGTAACTAAACATGAGAAAATGCTAATTAGTGAAAATTTAAAATACGTATATATTTCAACACATAAGGAACTAATTACTTTATTGAAATGGCTCTACTTCATAACCTGCCCAAATTCAGATATTATCTTTTAGTGAAAACATAAATGACTCATTGAAACATTTTTATTCAAAGCATCCCTTCAAAAGGATTCATTTTGATTGCTAATTCAACTGCTTAAGATTTAAATCAAATCATATTATTTCTAATATTTTTTAACTTTAAAAAGCCTATTACTCTACATTATAATCCTTAAATCTGAATACTAACTTCAGTTGAAAGATTTGAGTCATTTTTTTTTAGGTTTTAAGATACCAACATACATACATATATATGTATATGTGTGTGTATATCTATACATATGTACATAAGAACAGGGGTCCTGAAAATGACTATCACAAGAAACTACTTTCTTGACAAAAATATTCAATCTAAATGCCAGTTTTTATTTTTAGTTGAGCATGTCAAAATTTAAGCCTCGGACACTTCTAAAGATAAACATAACATACACTGAACTTCTTGAAAAAAATTCTAAGTAGAAAATCACAAGCTGACTAGTGTTGACAATTGTAAGTCAGAGTAGATAAGAAAATAATAATAACTAAGGAGATAGCTGCAAAAATAAAGATGATACTTGTTTTCTCAAATGAAACTGGCTATTTTATGAAGGTCCATCTTCCATTACTGGTTCAGTGTGCACTGCTAAAAACAAGAACAGGACCAATATAATTTGTCTGGAATGATGAAAAGAAATTACAATTTAAGAAAACAGAGTGTACTCTCTGTATGATGAAGCTAAAAAAGATAATTACAGAAGGTATCAGGAATAAAATGGGTATCTTCTTGGCCTTACCTCAAGTTTTTCTGACAACAACTACCTGGGATGAAAAAAAGGTCTTACAGAAAAAAAATTCCTTCAAAGAAAATAATAAACAAATGGAAACATGTCATTTTATAAGTGAACTAAAAGAAAATGTCTCTCTCACACACACACCACCCCCCAATATTTCTCGACCCTAGAAAGCTTTGCTTCCACAGCCTGTTTAAGAAAATGATTTCAGCTTTCTCCAGATCTCCTGTACTTCTACTCCTGCCCAACTTTTACAAAATAATGAATGTCTCATTATTTTAAAGCTGAATAAATATAATCAGCAAGAAAAATAATTAGCAGCAGGACTCAAATTATATGTTAATTACAACATAAAAAACATTAAGAGTCCTGAGTACAAGAAAATAAACTGTTAAGTGACTGTTTTGTAGACAACACACAAACATGCACTCTGTCAAAACAATTTCTATGGCAAAAGAAACAAGAACAGGATAAAACTAAGATGCTGTTTTGAAATGCATAAACAAGTACTTTCCTCTAAAATACTTAGCTTTATTAGAGAAATGGTACTAAAAATAACAAAGATTCAAACATTTGCTCTATTCTACTTACATATCATAAATAAGACAGCTATTGATGCAAGACACACACTCCTTCACGATCTTTCCATATGCACCAAGCATTCTTGTATCAGAATAAGCTGTTTACCAGCCAACCGTATGTGGTTGAATGATTAAAATGACCATCTATACTTTACATAGTAAAGCATTTTCAAAAATTTTAATGTACAGTGACAAAAAAGGAAAAAAATACCACAGTAATTCTGGACACATGAAGAGTAATTAAGCAGCTTCATAATTAAACCAGGCTTCATTACTTGCAATAAGGGCAATTCTTCCCATTCTCCACCCAATACTTAAGTTTCAATAGTATTAATATTAAAAGAAAACTCAAGTCAAAACCAAGTAACTGCTGTGCTACTCAGCTTTTTAAATCTATAAATAACTCTTCCCATGAGGTAAGGCAACTGAGTAATCTGATTGTATTAGACTGCATTAAAATAATTATACTTGATTTTTCAATAACATGCTAATTAAAAAGTACAACTTTTTTTGAAATATAACAATAATGAAGAGTTCCGAAACCATGAGTTATGGTTTTGGGGGGGGGGGGCAGCAGAACATTGTTGTCATTTTACTACCTACATACTTTCTGCAAAAAGTGAACCAAAGAATGATGGATGACTTGTATTTTAAACTAAATATATTCTTAAACATAAAACCACCTTATGTATTCTCCTTTAATTTCTGTACAACATCATTTATGAGAATATGATTGAGAGGTAATAATTAAGGGGATCTAATGCAGACAACTAAAGGGTTTGCTTTGATTTAAGTAAATTAAGAACATGCTTCATTTTCAGTTATCACAGTATAAAACTGATGGTCCCAAAACTGTACTGTTGTTTTAAGCTCTAACATCATTCTCGAAAACAGGACTTCCCTCTCACATTAGGTGAACTAAGTAAGAAGCTCTTCTGACATATTACTTGCATCCTTCTTTATGGGAGTGAATGGAATATCCATCTAAATTCCCTATGAACTGAGAATGATTAGCACATATAAAATTCTAGAAAACAGTATACCACATTGTAGAAGGCACTAAAGCTTCAGCTTGTGCTCCCATAGCCCACTCTGAAAACCCCGTTTTTTTATAATGACACCTTTGCCACCTACAGCTGACAACACACACTGCAATATTATTCATAATAAGCTTGGAAATGTCAAGAAAGTTTAAAAAGAAGTGCTTATTTGTGGGGAAACCCAATAATTCTAAACACTGAATACTAATACATTATTATTAGTATTCAACACAGTTGCTCTTCCTTTTGAAAGAACAGTAGTAGCATGCATCATCAGTTGTTTTTAATCCACTTATTTAAGCAATTTTAATCTGTAAAACTACTTTAAAGAAAACTGCTGTCCTAAACAGTAAGAAAAAGAAAACACAATAGTGAGAATTTAACACAATCACTATAAATCTTGTGAAGTAAATGTTAAAACTTCTTACATATTTTGTACTTACAAGGATGGGTATATATTTGCACCGATTTCAAGCACATCATCAATCTGTATATACTGAAATTTTTTAAAAAAGTAAAACAATACAAAATTCAGTAACTAGCACTTTTCAAAAGAGCCTCCAATGCTTATCATCTCCAGTCTTTATGGATAGAACAAATTTGGATCTTTGATGTCCCATTTATTTGTAATGTTTCTTGGCAAACACTAACAAACCACATGACAAGTGTGTCAGCCACCATGGAAATGCACAGATTTTAGAGGATGAGTTTGGGTAACATCTGTTATTTTCATGATGTCCATGCTTTATTTTCTTACTCAGTAACAAGATGGCCACAAAGTCACCTAACAACTAGAAAAGCTGTTAGCTCATATGTTTATGTTCAACTGGATTTCTTCACTGTTTAACATCTTGTTAAAAGAATTAAAAGCTTTGGATATTATTCCAGCGTGTGTTTAAAGGTGCATCTGTCGGTCCTATACCGTTTCTGTTTTGGTAGAGAGGTTTTCTTCATTTGGCTGACAATTCCCATTTTGCTGTACTTTGTTTTCCTCAGTCCTTGGTGCATCCTTGTCATCTACTTCTTTCCCCACACTTGATTCTGGTTCTTTATTGTGCTCCTTCTCCTACAATGAATATTAAGATATACATTCAGTTATTTTCTCATGTTGCCTATACCACATCTGCTTATGGCTAAAATATGTAACTTTATCTTTTGTGAATAAAACTGGATACTTTCTCCCACTACCTTGTCATATAAATAGGATAAGCAAACATACATCAATATGTCTCTTGTACTTCTCATAAAAGATGGACACTGTTCAATAAATGTTGCTTACTGACTTCAAAAGTGGGACATATCTGCTGAAAGAAAAAATAGCTCCCAAAATGCTGGGAGGGACTTTGTAATCCAAATACCAAAGAAGCAAAAATAAGAGAATGTAGAAAAGGAAATCACTATTCCTCCTAACAAAGACCAGTTAGGCACAGTCCAAATTTTGCCTTCAGCTTAAGAGAGAATTAAATGAGAACATGTGGAACAGTGCCTAGCACACAGTTAAGTGCTCTAGAGATATATGTTATCAATGCTACTGATAATGATGATAAACCTTTATTAGTATGAGAGTAAATAAAACTGTAAGATAAAGGCTTTAGGACTCATATAAGTAATTTCCAAATACAACTAAAGCAGTTTATTAAGGGAATCAACTTAATTCACAAACACTTAAAATATTTCATTAATTATTCTAATTCAACAAACCAAATTTCAGTATATATTATAAAACTAATAACGAAAGGACAGCCTGTCAAATTTGCTAAAACAGTGAGGAAAATAGCATCAAGTAGAAATCTTAGCATAAAATCAAATACATGTTACATGTATAGGCTAAAAATTTTCTTACTGTATGCCTATGATTCTCTAAAGAATGTAACTTTAAATTTTATGTAGCTCATATCTCATCCCTTCAAAATTTAAACATTGTCAATTTAACACATATGAAAGAATACAAAAACGTATAAGACACTGCTGCCGTCAAGGAGCTTTTAGCCTCAAACTGCTTTTATGCAATAAAGAACAATCTCAATGATTAATTATTCAAACCCTAAACACTGAATGACTGTTGCTTAC
The DNA here is from genome assembly GCA_003508835.1 of Eonycteris spelaea. Classification (NCBI taxonomy): domain Eukaryota; kingdom Metazoa; phylum Chordata; class Mammalia; order Chiroptera; family Pteropodidae; genus Eonycteris; species Eonycteris spelaea. Next base: position 12,865,340 of record PUFA01000011.1, on the reverse strand, counting down.
TTTAAGTGAAGTATTATTCTTCTCCAATTTTTCCTTCCCATCTCTGTCATTAGAATTCTTTCTCGTAGAGGTTGACCGTTCTCTATCTCTTCTTTCACTGATATGGTCCTTTTCTTTTTCTCTCTTTTTATCCTTCTTGTTTCTGCTATAAGAATATTGATAATATGTCAGTTACCTTCTAAGAGACTAATGACCTGCTATATTGTTGACAAATATTCTAGCACTAATGCATTGTAAATAAGCACATCAGTAACCTGATTTGATGAAGTAACATAAATGGGACCTATAACTCCACCTACTCTACCCACAACCCAACTAATTTTTTTAAAGGTACACAAGTCTTTTTTGCCAAGGCCATGTATGTTCATATAAAACACAATTTGGCACTGTGAATTAGTTTTGAAACACTTGATATTTATTTATCCACTGTAATTAAGATAAAATAAAACCAAATATAATTCTTTTAACCTACCTCTTTGAAGCAAAAAGTGAATAAGCAGAAAGGAATTAAAGGATAAAGAATGAGATGTGGTTCCCACGTATGGCTGAAGAATTACTAGCAAAACTGAAACTTCAAGAAACTCCTGTGCCATGTGTTCTCTTCATTCACCATTACAAAGAAGTCCCACCACTACATCAAACTAAAAAGTTTCTGCTCAGCAAAAGAAATTGTCAATGAGGTAAAGAGACAACCATCTGAATGGGAAAATCTATTTGCAAGCAATGCCTCTGATAACGGCCTACCATCTAAAATATACAAAGAACTCATACAACTCAGTAACAACAAAAAAAACAAACAAACTCATCAAAAAATGGGCAAAGAGGATACGGAGAAAAAGGAACCCTCACACATTGCTGGTGGGACTGCAAATTGGAGCAGTCACTATGGAAAACAGTATGGAGGTTCCTCAAAAAACTAAGGATTGATGATCTACCATATGATCTAGCAATCCCAATCTTGGGTATTTACCCCAAAGGCTTGAAAACTCATATTCAAAAAGACATCTGCACATCGATGTTAACAGCAACATTATTCACAGTGGCCAGGACATGGAAGCAACCGAAGTGTCCTATAATAAATGACTGGCTAAAGAAGCTGTGGTACATATATACAATGAAATATTAACTCAGCCATAAGAAGAGATGAAATATTGCCATTTGCAACAACGTGGAGATAATCATGCTAAGCACAATAACCCTGACAGAAAAGGCTGAAAATCACCTGGTATCACTTATATGTGGGATATAAACCTAAAAGCAACAAATGAGCGGGACAAACAGAAACTCATGGACATGGACTATAGACTAGTGGTTTCCAGAGGGTAAGGGGGAAGGGGAGAGGGAAGGTAGACAGGTGAAGGGGGTCAAATATGTGGTGACAGAAAGCAATCTAACTATGGGAGGTGAACACAAAATGTAAATATATATATGCCTTATTGTTAGAGTGTACAGCTGCAACTTATTGAATTTCGTTAACCAATGTCACCATAAAAAAAAATAATTAAAAAAGCAACAACAAACTATAAGTAAGTCCCACCAATTCAAAAGCAAAAGTTAATTAGAAGATGGAATGAACAAAATCCATTTACAAAAATAAAACAGCCTTAAAATGAGAGGGGGTAAAAAAACAAGGTGTTTCACATCAGACGCATAACAAATAGCTTCTACTCAAAAGAGTTAACCCTAATATGGAATTTTAAACTTTCTTCTCTTAATTATGGAAGTTTAAAGATAAACACAAAGACTAGTGGAACATATAAAGACACTGAGGAAACAAATGCAAGTTTTTATGAAAATTTAGTATAACAAAGGTGGCATCTCAAATCACTTGGGAAAAGATGATCTTTTATAAATAAAAGATTTGGAGATAATGTGGTTATCATTTGCTGATAAAATTGAATCCATATCTCATTCCACCCAAATAAATAAAAATGGACTGGAGACTAAATTTTTTAAATGAAATAATACAGTACTAGAAGAAAACACTGGCGAATTTCTTTTATAACATGAGTGAAGGGAAGATATTTTAACAAGTGTCAGTGAGCATGTGGAGACACTGGAACCCTTGTATAATGCTGAAAGGAATATAAAATGTCACAGCTACTTTAGAAAATGGTTGGCAGTTTCCCAAATGATAAAAAGAGAGTTACTGTATGACTTGGCAATTACCACTCCTAGGTATACACCCAAGAGAAATGAAAACGTGTCCAAAGCAGCATTATTCATAATATCCAAAAAATGGAAAAAACACTAAATGTCCATCAACTAATGAATGAATAAAACAAAGTTTAATCCACACAATGGATACCATTACGGCTATAAAGAATGAAGCACCAATTCATTGCTATGACATGTATGAACCATGAAAACATTATATTCGGTCAAAAGAAGCCAGATACAAAAGACCACACATATAACATGAGGCAAATCCAGAGAGACAGTAAGTAGATTAGCAGCTATAGGGAGCTGCGGGGAGTAACTGCTAATGGGTATGCAGCACTTCCTTTGAAATGACAAAAAATGTTCTGGAATTAAGTAGCAGTGACTATTACACAACACTGTGAACATACAAAACATCAGTGAACTTTACATTTAAAAGAGTGAATTTTATGATACCTGAATTCTCATTTAAAATAACTTGGGGTAAAGGTGGGACAGGATATAGTCAGTTGACCTCCCCCTCCACCACCCTCCCCCCCACCAACACACACACGATGTATATATTGTATTTTGTCTTATCTAAAAAAGAGAAATTCAAATATATATATCTGCTTAATTTTTGCAAAAAGAATGAAAGGATAAATAAACGACTGATAAATTAGTTACAGAGAGTGGAGAAGGAGCAAAGGAAAAGGAACACAGGAGGGAGCTACCTGGTGAATATGGATCTTTTTGTCTCAGTTGAGTTCACAACTGAGAAAAGTTTTGACTTTCCTAAGCAAAAGTTGTTTTTTTTTTATTCTTTAACAAAGTTATGGCCACCTCTATAGTATCCTATGCCTTATTCTCACCTTAAAATAACCCACAAGCAAATAAACAAAAGACCCCTTCTGGGAAACATGCTCCTTACATTCTGCCAGAGCTTTTTATAAATGTCTTTCTTCTCTATCTAGAAAACCACAAAAACCAACAGAAAAACTATGACTTATCAGTAAAGCAGTAGTATGAAAAAAAAAAATTAACACAGAAATCAATACTTTCTTATGTACAAACCAACCTCCTATTAATGAAAGAAAAGATCTCATTTACAAGAGCAACAAAAAATAAATAATACCTAGGAATAAATTTAGAAAGTACATAAAATCTGTATGAAACAAACACTGAAAAACACTAAAGATTGCCTGAGTAAGCAGAAAGATATACCATGTTCCTGGATGAAGTCACTAGCATAAATATTTTATATTTGTTAATAAAACTACTCACCAATTTTCTCTAATAAATGCAATGCAACTATAATAAAAATTACTAGATTTAATTTCTATAACCTAGACACTTATTCTTACATTCGAATGGAAAAATAAACATACAATGGTCAGGAAAGCTCAAAAAAGAACAATGGGGAATGTAGAGGAGAACAGGTCTTACTAGATATTAAGAAATACTATAATACTAAATAGAATCTGATTAACTAAAAGCATGGGGGACTGGTACATGAACCCTCAGTCAAACCAATGCAGCCCAGAAATAGACCCAGAAATAGACTCCAATAAAGAAAATTTAGTATAAGACCAAGGCAACATCAAACTAATGCTAGAAAAATTGAGTTTTTAATAAAAGGTTATTAAACAAGAGAAGCATAGTCAAAAAACCTAATAAAATCATTACTTATGGGGACAGAGCAGATGGGAACATGGGTGGAAGTTAAGACCTATCACTGTATAATTTTTTAATACTGTTTTGATTTCTGAACCATGCAATGTATTACATAGTACTCATTCAAAATATAGTTTAAAAAGTAGACTGAAGAATGAATGTTTTCCCCTGCTTTCTCCTTAGTTTTAGCACATGCTTTCAACCTACCTCCTAGGGGATGGAGACCTAGAAGATTTCCTTTTTATGGTTTTTGATGTTCTTGGGGATCTGGAAGAACTCCTGCTCCTCCTCCTACGCCTTTCCCTGAAAGTCAAGATATGTCATTTAAAAAAATTGACCTAATTAAAGGGCAATTCAAATACACAAAAGCAGAAGGATTTTTAGTGCCTTTGTAGTAAATAGTATGCTTTAGAGGCCAGTTTAAACTCATGTCTTTTAGAGCACACTCTATTACCTAATTTTAGTACAGGTCAAATTATAAACCACAGATTCTTACAGACTGATGAAAAGATCTCTTAAGATTTCACATTAGAAACAGTAGAAAATCTCCATTTAACCTGAACTGAACAATAATTTCTTGAGTAGAAAAAATATTAATAGATGTTTCAGATTCTCAAATTTAATACGCTCTTCCTTAACATCTAAACACACTTTTTTGCTCATTAGATGCTTTGTCATGCATCTAGCTCCTTGCTGCCCCACTGTGGATTACTTTGTAACAAGGTAACACTCTTCAAGAACTGAAAGATAAGTTAGTTGGCTTGCAAAATGTGAACTTTCTAAAGTACTTAGATCTCTAAAAAAGTATTTACATTAAGTCATCTTATAAAGAAATTGTTTTGCCCTTCGATCTCTGACCATTTCATTACTGTTGTTCAACTCAATTAAAATTGAGTACACAAGCTGCTTAGATATAAGTAAAATATTTAAAACCTGAGATTTAAAGATGAGGTAAAAAATAATTACTAGATTAAGTATTTATTATTAAAAACTCCTTTTCTTAACATATTAGCAAATACGCATACTCTAAATTACTTTATTTATAAGGGTGGTCGATTTAGGAACAATGAATTTCAAGATGACCATAATTCAGGCAATGAAGTATGAGGATATATGTATCAAATGATTAATAAATACAATAATCTACCTCGTAAGGAGCTCTGATAATTAGTGACCACAGAGCTGGAAGATTAAGTCTTTTAGAATTCAAGTTCTTACTACCTCAGTAAGTTGTTACTAGGTTGATGAAACATTTTGTCCATGTTTTTTTATAAAATAAAAAGCTAAATAATGCTTAAATGTGGTATATATATGGTATATATAAAAGACCAAAAAGGCTCAAGAACTTTGAGAACACAAATAAGACAATTCCAACTCTACCCAAGGTTCTCCCCTCCATTACCCAATTTTTTCCCCAGGATACCCCAATATTATACTTCCTAGGGAAATCAGATAATATTCCATTCAATAAATGCTATTTTATAACAGCTCAGCATAAAACCTGAAATACTTTTTCATAGCAGGAGAAAGTCAGTGTAACTCACACCTTAAGTTTACACAAAATGGCTCCACTTTGATCAGTGTAACTCTTTATTCAGGAAGCACTATGTAGAGGCAGACATCTAATAACTACCAGTTGATTATAATGAGAGCTAAGGTTGAACAGATAGCAATCTAGAATATTAATTATTTGAGAAAGCAGTGGCCGATTCTAGTATGAAGAACTAGAGTGGTTAGAATTAAATTTAAATTCCACACCTTACCAGCTGCACAACTGGGGTCCTGTTATTTTTAATATGAATCCCAGTTTTTCAGACTGGAAAATGGAGATAATTTAAGTTTTACAGCGTTGTTTTAAGGATTTAGAATAATACCAATGAAGTACCAAACATAGTGTCTAGCACATAGTTAAGTACTCAAAAAATATTCTCTCCTTACCTTTCTTGGACTCGTCTTTACTGACAGTAACTTTTAAGCACTGAAATTTTTTTAAATATCAAAATTTTCTTTAAGAATGTAGATTAGGAGACAATGTTGGAAATAAAATTAAGTAGACTTTTTCTGAACAGTTAAAATGTTTTCCACTTAGTAAACAAATCAGAGCACTTTGGAAAGCAGAAAAATGCTAAAAGTTGAGAAATTATAACTCTTCTGAAACCATGAAACATTCCAAACTGCTGAATCTTTCAGAAACTAATGTTAGCATTTATTCTCCATGCCTTGGAAATTATTTAAGAATACATTTAGGAATGAATGTGAATATGTAAACTTTCTTAAAATTCAAGAGACTTTAAGTCATGAAAAAAATTAAACATTTTAGAGCCATCAAAAAAGTATATTCAACAGAATTTAAAAGGAATCAAAACATTAATTGGTGTTATGAAGAGCAATGTCTAAACAATCATATAAATACAAAACAATGTGTGACAACCAACAAATCACTGTGCAGTATATGTTCAATCACAAGACTGAACTGAAACCCACAGTAAATGAGATTAAATTAATTCTTCAGTTTTTGATTCAATGAGCTAAACTATGGCAGTGATCTGTTTATTTTAAGCCCCATTTAACATATATAGTTGCTTTCAACTTTAGACTTCTGAGGCAATTTTTTAAAGCAGGTAGCAAAGTACTAGTTAGGGAATTCTCAAACTTAATCTTAAAAAGAGAAAGAGCTACTACATTTCTGATATTAAAGTACAGAACAGATGGAGCATTTCTTCTAAGCTTCAGTTTCCCCATATTTTAAAATCATGATAATAATAAGCCACTAGCTCATTGTGAGGACTAAATAAGGTTAGTCATGAAAAACTGCTGAGACAGAAATCTGGCGTATAGTAAAAGCACTCAATAAGTGCTTGCAATTATTTGTGTTGCATTAAGAATAAGCTATTAAAAAAAAGATTAAAAATCTATATATAATTCTGTCTCAGAAATTATTTTCTATGAAAAATCATGTTTTAAATATCTTTAAAACATGCTAAGATATATGTTTAGTATTTTTCACAAGTAGGAACTTCCATTTACTTATAGTCACGGTATCATCTGGAGTAATGTTTATATAATCTCGAATCAATGAAAGTCTCCATTTTGCACTGTTACTATAGCAAACTGCTGCCACCTCGTGGCAGTGTACCTATTAATAAATTTAGGGAACAGTCTTAAAAAAAAAAAAAAAAAAAACGAAACCAAAACCTTAAAATTGGCAAATTTAAACAAAACTTTAAATGTCATGCACTCAACAAAATAGTACAGATGACCTATCACAGCAACCTTAGAAGTTTTGCATAAAAGAACTTACCACACCAGTCTGAAGAAATACAGATGCCTAACAGGTCAATTCTTATATATTAAAAAAAAAAAAAAACAAAAAACTTGCCCCCTGCCATCATCCCACCTTCTAAGAAAACTAACAGTAGTAGTTATTTAGTTAAATAGTGAAAACTTTTCAAATAATTTTGCTCAATACCATCTCGTGTTCTCCACAGATTCAATACTGTGGCAAGCACTCTGTTGAGAGAAATGTGTACTCTGCAATTAGAGGGAAAAGTTCTGATATTATTGTACTGATTCCACTTGCATAAAATAATCTTTTCCTCTCAGTTAAAATTCATGCTTTCATCAATAAACCCTTTGGTATAAATTTTAAGCATATCAAACCTGCTGGAACTACGAGATCTTCTTGATGCATTGTAACTTCTGGGTGGTGTTCTGGATTTTTTATCCTTCTTTCTTTTCTCATCTATCTCTTTGGATCTGTCCTTTTCTCGTTCCTTTTCTTTATCCTGTTCCTTTTCCTTCTCTTTGTCTCTTTCCTTTTCATGGTCTTTTTCCCGCTCTCTTTCTCTGTCCTTGTCCTTGTCTTTATCACGGTCCTTTTCCCGTTCTTTATCCCGGTCTTTATCTTTGTTTTTACCCTTCCTTCTCTTTTTCACGTTCCTTTTCTCTGTCTCTCTCTTTTTCCCTTTCCTTTTCTCTATCTTTTTCTTTCGTTCTTTCCTTTTCTTTGATTTTTTCTCGAGTGTCTTTTCGCTTGTCCCTTTAAAAACAAAAATAAATTCACAACTGAAATAATTCCACTCCCAAAAAGGACCTCTCAATAATTATCAACACAAAACAATTTATAGCAGCTATGAGACATTACCTATAAGTTTTTATATAACTCAGTTGTACATGAAGCTGCTAAAAGAAATAATTACCAGGCCAAGTTAAATAAAATAGTCTGCAAATCTCATGAGTCATAATGGTCATTGGATTCAAATCAATGGAAACCAATATTAATCATTACTAAGACAATCGAAATTAAAAGTTTAATTTTTCATTAAAAACATAAACCACAACCCATTTTTAATAAATGAGGCCATTGAAAAAATTATCCTTATTTTTCCAAAAACTCACCGTGAATGTGAACGACTCCTTGATTTCCGTCTGTCTCTTGATTTAGAGCGTTTTTTATGTGGGCTCTTAGATCTACGTCTATCTTTTTGTCTTGAGCGTGATCTATTATGGGATCTACTCCTAAAGAAAAACACATTGTTAGAATGTTGAACCTTCTTAGAACTTTAATTTTAAAAAATTTAGGATCTTTCAAACAAGAGAATTTAAAAACCTATCCTAAAAGTAAATACATTTTAAAACTCTATTATGTAATGCTTCAGTTAGATCATCTGAAATAAACTTATTTACTGGAAAATTTACCAGATAGGTCATTGTCCAGAACACAAAAATAAAAACAGAAAAAATTAAGTTATTTTCTGTGCCAGATTTAAGCTGATATTTTCAGGTGTGGCTTTCTTTTGCTAATTTTCTTTTTTTCTTTTTTATCCCAGAATGTCTCACAAAACAATGTACTTCTGTGAAGACAGAAGGCAAAATAATGCTAGCTCTGTGAATTGCTGCTTCTTCTCAAGTGAATCTCTTTTGCTAATTATAATATGCCTCAATTAGTATAGATGGTTTCTCCCCCTATGGTCCAAGTGTTCATACCACAAATTGTCTTTAACTCTTGGCTTTCATGTAATACGACTGTTGCAGTTACCTTATCTTGACAGGGAGTAGAGGTTATACGGTTCAATAGTCTCTATAAATGGCTATGTGCTATATATTAAGAATATATAGTCAGCATAGTATAAATGGTAGTACTAGTGTGACAGAAAAATAAATATTATTCATGAGTTTAAGCTAGATATATAATCAAATGTTGGATGTGCAAGGTGTTGACTTTATAACTGTATAAACATAGCTATTAAAAGAAACCTGTATTATTGGAATTCCTGAAGGAAAAATAATTTATTCCAAATGTGAAATTCTCCAGGTTCCTTTTCCCCACTGAAATAATTACTTATAATTTTTTTTTCCGTAATGAAGTATTCAAGGAACAATGTATTAAAATATAACAAAACTGAATGCATACAACTTTAATAACAAAGTGATGGGACTCACCAGCTTCGGAGTCAGACAATCTGGCCCTGACACTCAGCTCTGCCACACATTAGCTGTTGAGAAATCTAGCTAGTCACTTCATCTCTCTAAGCCTGAGTTTCGTCATTTATAAAATGGAATGAGAATCATATCTACATCTCTGAAAGCTGTCATGAGGATTACATCAGAAGATGTACGAAAACTGATGGCCTAGCAATCTCTGGCACAGAGTAAAACTATTAATTCCCAATATCATCACTATCATCAACAATTAACAGAAAATAAAACTTTAAATTCTATCTTTATTTATTCCAAGGAGGTCAAATGAACTTCCACAAGTATGCTTTATTAAAACTCATCTTGATAGTCATGTTTTCATAAATTAAAACAAATATCTATAAAAGAAATACACAGTTAAATGCTTGTGGTATGCTATGAAACCAAAAACACCTTCAGATAATACTCAATAATGAAATCTTGTTTTTTAAACACATTTTTAGTCAAAATGTTTTCCAAAAGCTAATTTTCAACTGAACCACTCTATTACATGCCTTTAAAAATTATACATTTATCATACCAGATTTTTCACATAGGCTAATTCAGTTTGTTGAAATCTTTATCACTAATAACTTAAGAGCTATAGCATCGAGTAGTAGGTGTTAAGGCAAAAATGCAAAACCCAACGCATTTTTAGTCCATTTGTAGACATCCATATAAGCGCCATGCTTTAAAGGGCCTTTGTTTCTATGTACTTAATAAAAAGCCTTAGGATGTCTGTGCTAGCTAACTTTGCTAAAAATATAAATAATAATTTACTCAAACAGTGCTTTGCAACCTTAATTAAACGAAGAAATTCCTTTTAAAAATTTAAGCATAGCCCTAACAAATAAAAGTAATAAAGCACTGCTCACTTGGCTTCCCATCTTGCCGTGTGGTCCTCAGAGTTTGAAAGTTACTGCCCAAGAATATTAATTGTATTTTAACTTTCACATTAAATATTTTCATATCTGTCACTCACTAGTTGCCTGCAAATTTTCTGACCAGGAATGCTAAAAGCTTCAAATCAAGAGCAAATCTAATCCAACCAAAGGTAAAGATTTGAGTTATTACTGTTAGCAGTTCTCATTTTAGCATAATGTGCAAAATTGCATTTATAAAATTGTGAATAAAGGGCAACTTACCACCATGCTGCATCAAAGTTCATTTGTAAGTCAGGTGTTTCCCATTAAAATATTATAAAATGTCTTACAGATCCTACACTGGTCTGGAAAGGTTACTTAACTTTTAAATACAGTAATTATAGTACTACCTGCCTTTTCTAACACTTCCCTATGAAAAAAACATAAATATTTGAAAACAAAAAAGTAAAAATACATCTTCCTAGTCAAGATCACAGTGACAAGAAACCCATTCCTCCTTCCTAACATAGAAGGGGAAGAAATAGGGAAGGGAGGAGTGGGCTTTAGAAGCACCTGAGAACAGTGAGAAGGTATTAAGAGGGTGGACCTTTAAGAGCAAAGGCTCCTGGAACCCACATTCCTGCTAAATCTAACAGGTCAGAACCAGAGCTGAGGATATTAAATCCCACCAGCAGAGGAAAAGCAGCCAAGAAATGTCTGCCATCTCCCTCCCCTACTGGGGTGTGGGAAGTTCCTTCTATGTCAAGATCCTTGAGTCAAATGTTTTTTGGGTAAGGTTTTTTTTTCCCTCTTTAAATAGAACTCATCCTCTTACATATTTAAGAACTCACAAAAAGCTACATGTGTTTCTATAAATCATGGATAAAAATAGTGTATGTTTACAAAAAAATGTGTATAAAAGTATGTATGTGTGTAGATATACATGTACATGTGTGTATATATGCAGATGTGTGTGTGTATATACACACACAAAAAATCTGATCCTTGAACAATACAAGGGTTGGGGTGCTGACCTCCGTAGAGTCAAACATCTTGATTCCCTAAAAACTTCATCCCTCGGTATCCCCAGGTGATTGATTCCAGAACCACCAGCCTGCCTCCTGTCCATGGATACCAAAATCTGCAAATGCTCCAGTCCTCTACATAAAAAGGCATAGAACAATGCACATACTTTGGCCTTTCACATCCATGGATTACCAACTGTGGACTGAAGTACTGTCTTCGATCCAAGGTTGGTTGAATCCACAGATTTTAAGCCCATTAATATGGAGAGCTGACTATACATATTTATTGAAAAAAATTCACTTATAAGTGGACTCTCACAGTTCAGACCTATGCTGTTCAAGGGTCAATTGTATGCATGCCAAGAATAAGTAATTTATATTGTTACATAGTTAGACCTACATGAAAGCACTCTCATGAATAATAACTTCATTTTAGACTAAATTATCCTTACCACCCCATTAACCATTGGAAGGTGAAAATACCCAGATATACTTAAAATGATAACAGCAAAAACCTTAAAGAGGATAAAGATAAACTATTTGCCACAACAGATAAAGCTTCCCAGAGATAATCAAGGAAACAATGATGTCAATCAAGTTTTGCTTTATCCAAGCCTTGGAAAACCACTAAGGGATTAGATTTGGAGCATGGTTCCTGTAATCAACACAAAATGAGGTTCAGGTCATTGGTCTTTTTTCCCCCCTCAGAAAAGTGGCTACTCTTCAGCTCAATTCTGTATTCCATTGATCTACTTTATATTCACCACATCCTGTCAACCTAAGAAATATTCCCAATCTAGCATCAATGCTACTATAATGCTACTATATCACTTTCCTTCTCCAATTCTGGCTTCTGCTGCTCTGTCTCATTCCTTGTACATGAAACAACTTCGTTCACTTGGATCTGAATGAACTTGCTTGCTTACTCTAAGGCCTTGGATGGAAGAATGGATGGTAAAACTACACCCCAAAACAGATTTTGCACACTAAGAATAATAGAGAAGTGTAATATACAAGTAAATAGCAAGAAGTATTTAATATTACTAGAGTCAAAAAAATATCATATTTTTCCATCTCACCATTTCAATCTCATTAAGCATCACAGAAAAACAGGCTAAACTGAGCTTACTAATGAAGTTCAACATACAGCATATATTGGCTTCCTCCCCTTAAACCCTCCCTTCTCTAAATTCTCCCACACCACACACACATACGAATGCACACACACTTTTCTCTATCTTCTTTAACCATAGTATGTGTATACATTTTCACATTTCAGTAACAGCCCCCTCCACATTAAAGACAAGAATAAAACTTAACACTTTACACATGATTCTTAGGGCACTTCCAATCAAGATATTTCAAGTTTACATTCTGAGGTTCCCTTTGTACCAAACACAACAGATTTAAAAAGAAAATTAAAACAGAGCTATGCTCAAAAATAAGACAAACAGAACAAACACAGAGTTTAAGCACGATACGATAGTTGGAGCTAGAGCTCTAAGTTACTCCTGTGTTTCAGGCCCCAAAGTGGGTGGAGGAGGCTTTTATCACAGAGAGTACCGAGGACCTAAACTGCCCCATTTGACTCGTGGTACTAGCGATAAGTAATACTTGAAACCAGCCCTTGAGTGGACTGAGGGGTAGACGAAAGCTGCAACTTCACAATACTTTCAGCATCACCATACATGTGGTTCCCTATTCCCAACATGAAAAGTTTCTGCCAGTTCTTAACAAAGACTAGTTTACTGTTAGAAAAATTAGATACAGAGCATCTTAAGATAGAAAACCAACTTTGAAAACTGAAAATTAATTGAAATAAAATTATATATTAGATAAAAATGTATTCTTAAGTATATGCAATTAAAGCAATATTTAATGGTAACTATACTTCCTGGTGAGCTCTAAATTTGAATATTTAGACAAAAACTCAGAAATCTTAACTTTTAAGTACAAAACCAAAAAAAACTTAAATGACAGAAATTCTCACCTGTGTTTTGATTGTGATCTTTTCCTTCTAGAATGGGATTTTGAGCTAGACCTGGATTTTGAACGAGTATGGGAACGAGATCGACCGCCTTTTCTTTCATTGCTCTTTCCAGACTCTGGGAGGAAAAAACCACTTTGCAGTGTAAGCTCAGAACAATTAAAGATCCCAGTTAATAATTAGGCACAAGTGGAATGTACCACATATAGTGCAAGGGGCCTACTCTCTGTACATCCTCCTCCTGTGCAATTATCCTTCAGAAACATCCAAGAAAGTCATTGCATAAACTCGTTGAGTGCAGCCACCCTGCAGCAGTACATATAAACCAGATGATTATAAACAGCTGTTCGTAATATTTAGTTGCTGCCATAATGTACGATTATAACATGTCTGCAATTCCTAGGACAGTGATTTTAAATCCTTTCTCCGTTTATTTTGCTAGAATTGAAGCTTAAATTCTGAGTGCTAATTTAGAAAATTTGCTCAAATGTAAACCATCTAGACATTTTTAGATTGGATTTTAAAATTTTAGTTAATAACACAGAAGTTTGAAAAGGTAGGTGTTCCATTATCTTCCTAAAATGTTATTTTTTCTAAATCATGGGCTTTTTATTTTTAAAAGTAAAACTTGGAAGAGAAGTGAATCTGCTTAACCATAACATTTTAAATATATTTATTCTTATTTTTAGCCTCACAATAACATTTATACTTTGCTTTAAGCAAATCAGTTTTGAGCGCTATTTTGCTCTTAAAATATAAAGCACTGATTAGCTTAGGCTAATGTGCCTCAATTCAGTATCACAGGAAAAGACAGCTTTGTCAAGTAGTTTGTTAACCTTTAACACTAGTAAGTCACTTACTCATTCTTGAGTTTCACTCTTCTTGTTTATAAAGTGAAGGGACTGAACAAGATAACTTCTAAAATTCCCTCCAGTTCTAAGGCTCTATGATCTTAAACTATGACCTGTATAACAACACTATGGCCTTACCTGGTTCAATAGCTGCTGAGATAAATGACTGAGCCTCTCGAACTCGCTTCATTACTTCTTCTAACTCCTTAGCTGCAGCCTGAGGTGTCATCTCAGGGGGTTTTACTATTGCATTGTTGGAGTGATTTATTCTAAATTAAAAACATCAGCATATCACAAATATACACCTTATTTTACAAAACATTAAACAAATGTTTACATGCTATACGTATTTAAAAATCGACATCTTAATACAAATTAACTAAAACCAGACTCAAAACCAAGATTGATCTCATTCCCCCTGCCATTACCTCTTGCTAACAAAGCCAAAAGCAAGGAAAAAGGAAAAACTGAATCCTAGTTGACTTCTTTAACAACTTGAATAGACCAGAACAAGTGCTTTTCCACACACCTTAAAATTATAATTAAAATGTTGACACCAATATTAAAATGAATCATTTCTATTCTTAGATTGTAAGATTTTGTTGATAATCTCTGCACCCTGGGAGAGGAGGAAGGAGAAACTGCATTATTATGTACACCATTTTAATCAACTCTAGTACATGGCCGAGTCAGACACAGCTGTGAACATGGGAGGCATCTGATAAAACTTCCCCTACTAGGTGTAAGTGGTTTCTCTGACGCACATAAATGAATTCAGTGTCTCGCTTTACTCCTTCCTCACGAAGAAGACAAACATTCACCGAAAAGTTATATATCCTTTAACAGAATACAGATCAAACTGTATAACTAAGGCAATTATCGATGAAATTCATATAAAACTGTTACCTCAATAAACTGCATGAAACAGATGCAGAATTTCTGGTCTTGAGTATCTGACAGGCTACATGAATTTTTCATTTTGTGAACAAGGATATGAGTATTGAACTCGAAATGTATGATTTAAAACATTTCTGGGTACTTAATATTATTTTCTTCCTAGGATTTTGGATTTACCAAAATTCTCATTAACTGTATTAGTGTATTACTGAAGTTCAACCCATATGTTAAAGTGTTAATCTAGTCATAATGCAAAATCAACCTAACTTGTTAAAGTTTATGCGAAAAGACCTATAATCATTGTGCAGGGAATATAATCTATGTCAACATTAAATTAGACCTTATAGAACAGAAAATAAGACGTCTTCAAATACAACCTTAAAGGCTAAAATGATAAGTATCTCAGGTATTCATTTATACTTAACACAAAGTCTTCCTTTCCACAAATTGCCAATTACTATTAAAAAGAAAAAAAGAAGCCTTAATTACATTCAAAAATACTTTAAAGTTTTTCAAAATCATTAAAATTTCTTTGTTTAGGGTTTCTTACTTCAGTGGCCTGTCTCCAAACATAACTCCATTAAAAGCAAGGGCCCTTGGTACAGAATTTTGGTCTGCAAATTCCACAAAAGCAAACCGAGTTGGCTGAGTCTCATCACCTGCCATCCGCACAAACTTCACTTCTCCAACTTGTTTAAAAAATTCAAGTAGTTGATCAGCTGTCGTTGTCTGAAAAAAAAAAAAGTAAATATTACGTTATCAATATGATTTTTAATTAGGGGAAAAGTGTCAGAGGTCCCACCACTCAAGTACCTTCTTAAATTAGTTACCTGGGAATTCAAATTGCCAACATAGACTGTTCTCCTAATTTCATCAATTTTGGAAGGATCCACATTTCCCATAAGTGGTGGCTGTGGTATCTCTCCAAGGGTTGCAATGTTGGGGTCTAGTGCTGCTGCTGGTATAGCTCCCAAACTGCTAAGGGAAACACCCAACTATAAAATAAAAATGTACATATTTTCTGTTAGTATCAACATTACCATTCTCTAATCTTGAAAAGAACTGATCAACTCAACATGAATGAGAAGAAACTTGGAACTCCTAACCTTAAGCCAGGTTTATGTCTGAATAAGATTGAGGTCACAGTAATTTTGAATGTAATTAGAAATACAACATATTTCTTAACTACCTGAATATTTTAACTGCTTATAAACTTAATACTAAAAACAGAGAGTTAATTCTCATTACTTGCAGTACTTATGCACTATAAAATTACTACAAACACTGAATTATTAAATACTGAAACATTGCTTCTAGGAAAAATACAGGGCCAGGTTCCTACAAGCCTCTAGTCACAATATTTTCATCAGCTGATAAACACATAACCTTGTTTTAATGTGTTTCTGTTTACAGTCACCTTATTTAATATATAGTTGATTTATCAACATGAACTCACAGTCAGAAGCACTATCAACTCATTCCTGAATGAATCTTATCTAACACACATAATTCCTCTATGAAGCCAATCACAGCCTTCCAGTCCTTAGAAAGACTGGGCAGCACTTTAGCACTGAATGTAAGGGCTAATTTAAATAGTGAAATCACTAACAAAAAGTACAAATATGTGAAAAACATGGCATTAGACCACCCACAAAAAGGACATATATTTACCACCATGCCCGAGATATTATGGGTTCAGTTCCAGAACACCACACCACAATAAAGCAAGCTGTAATCTTTTTGCTGGTGGAGAGTCTTACCTTCAAATTGTAAAAAAACAAACAAACAAACACAAACCCCCCCCCACATCTGTGAAGCATGATAAAGCAAAGCGCAATAAAATGAGGTATGCCTGTACAGCATTACAGCTGAAACAAGAAGACAGTGTTGTTCTATTTGACTTTATCTGGGACTGTACATACTGAACTATTCAAATTTTTCATCATTCTGTGTGTGTCAATGAACAACTACAAAAGTGCCACAAATATTGATTTTGAAGTTTCAAATAAATTTTAGCTAATGGGTGAATTCACAAATAATGAGAACCAACTGTACCTTGGGCATTCAACAACACTGTGTAACAGAGGTCTTAATAATGAACAATAATCATAGAACCTAATTTTTGCTGAGTTATTAATCATCTTAATCTTAAGAGATAAGTGTTATTATTATGTCAATTTCATAAAGAAACTTAGAAAAATTAATTTTCCCAAAGCTCCTAAGTGGTCAAAGCAGGGTACCACCATGCACAGACTGAAATTAAAACATGGGCAAAGTTTACCTAACAACAACCAAAAAACCCCTAAAATATTAAAACCTTACTTATACTATTGTAGGAAAAGTACTAAAACTTTTGAATGATCTACCACAGCATAACTAAATTCAGTTTTTAGTTCAAGCAGTAAGGAACATGTTTTTAATGTGAATTTAAACTAGAAAAAATCTCAAAATATGAAAATCAAAGTTATACAGAATTAATGAAAAGACCTCTCAAACTACGACTTTCATTTCTATTTAACACAATTTAAGAAAATTTTGAATGTTGTTACATTGTTGCAAAACTACTAAGATTTAACAACTGTGAATAACACTTCCTACAGGTGAAATTACAAGTTTATGAAACAGGTATTACTTATGCGATTTTTAAAAACATGTCAAATCATGTTTTACCCCTGCCTGAAACTCATCGATGGCTTCTAGTTATCTTTAGAATAAAATTCATACTCCACGACCTAAAAGCTGTACTTGATCAGTGCTGTATCTATCCCTCTAATTTCTAACCACATACTACACCCTCTCCCCACTCACTATTCAACCACACGGACTACCATTCTGTACTTTGAACACACAAATTTTTCCCACCTTAGGGCTTTTCACCTGGTGTTCCTTCTGCCTAGAAAGCTCTTCTCCCTGCTTCTGCCAGCTGAATTCTTCAAGCATCAGATCAATCATCCCCTAAAAGAGGTTTTCCCTGACCTTACAGGAAGCCTCATTTACACTCTTACTACTAACAGATCTTAGATTTGTTGCTCATTATCACCATTTCAAGTTATCTTAAAGTTGTAGAAAGTATCTTGATATAGATCAAAATGGGAAGGTGATCTCTGCGTCAAGGCTATCACCCTCTGAGCCCAGCCTCTCTCCATGTGTTGTTTCTATAATTGCACTCCTTTTCCCATCTTGTCTTCTATGGGCACAGATAATTGAGAGTCATACCTTAATTTATTTTACTATGCAAAAGAATTACAGTTAAACTAAATCACAAATATGAGTCTTATTGTTAGTTTTACATGGATTTAAAGCATTAAATAGGCCTTTCCAGGCATTCTCAACTGTCAGTCCCTTCAACCATCAAATTTCTCCACTGGTACATGTTACAGATCTGGAATGAGCTTTTTCAAATCATCTATCTAACCCAACCCACTTGTTTTCATTCAGTTCTTTTTTAGAAACTTTCCTGTCTTTCTTTTCATTATACTATTCTTCTAAACTATTCTTTTAAACCTGTGCTATATGGTAATCACTAATCAAACATGGTTATTTGAATTTTAATTAATTAAAATTCAATCTATGGCCATGCCACCCTGAACAAGCCTGATCCCATCTGATCTCAGAAGCTAAGCAGGGTTGGGCCTGGTTAGTACTTGGATGGGAGACCACCTAGGAATACCAACCAGGTGCGTAGGCATTAAAAAAAAAAAAAAAATTGGTGCCTTGGTCACAGGAGCCACATTTCAAGTGCTCAACAGCTCAACTGCGGGTGGCTACCATATTCAACAGTACAGATACAGACATTTCCATCATACCAGAAAGTTCTATTGGATGTGGCTGCTCTGTAATACAATTGCTCTCCTTTACATTAATCTACTTTCTAGCCCCACTGTAAGTAATCCATGTATTTAGTTGCCCTTTCAGTCTCTGATAGTTTAAAGATGATCTGGACTCCAGATGTAACACTTGCCTTCAAACACAGAAACTTTGGCCTCCCTCAAGCTGTGACTTTTAAAGAGAAACCTAATGAACAGTTTCACTCTTATAAAAGAGTTTAAAAGTGAACCTTTTTAATGTCTGGAAAATAAAGTTGTAAGCAGAAGATGAATAAGTACAAAAGCCTAAGGAAGAAATATGTTTGGCATGTCCAAGAATCGACAAAGCCAACATAATGTGGCTGAAGTAAGAGTGAGCCAGAAAAACAGGTAGAAAGAAAGGTCAAAGAGGTAAGCCAGAAGCCAAAACACAGTGGGCCACTTTTCCTCCAATTTCTAACTAAATGATTCCTCATAAATTAGATATCTACAGCTGAATTAAGAGGAAACAATTTCCCCTCAAGGCAACAAATTAAATAGTAAAACTTTATATTGTTAAATAAGTCCTAAAAATTTTGAAGATAGCAAGAAAATATTTTGGGGGAAGGAGATGGTGGTGACCTAGGAATTAACATACTAAAGTATACAATATACCCAAAATAAAATTTCTAGAAAGTTCAAGTTAAATGATCAAATTTTCAATTAAAAGCATTTCTCCCTATGGATCACAGAGCAGGTCTCCAACAGAACATCATGAAAAAGTTAAAACACCTAAAATTTCGCACTTCAAATTTTCAGAAACTATTCTTTTGACTTGGATAAATTAACTATAATCATAAAGCTCATTAGTTCACTCTCTGATAAACTAGCACCACAAAGCTAGATAAAGCTTTCAATAAAGGTGAATTTTTTGTCTTGGGTTTATTTTTAAAGAAAAATGATCCTTCCTTTAAAATAAATATCACTAGAATCCTTTATATAAAAACCAAGAGTTGATAAGGACAAAATCTTTTTTTAATGCCACTCGGAAATCTAAAGGAGGCATTAAATTACTATTTGATTAGAGGTGATGAAAAAATATTTTCCCATGTTTTTACATTGTTACATTTTTTTCAATTAGACAAATGCTTCCATGAGATATTTTTTCCCTGCTATCAAGGTTGTGGATCACTTTGAATTTTTAAAATAAATTTAGTTCTCATGAACAAGGAAATATAGTTAGCTAGATTCTCCTATTCACTGTGTTATCTAAAAATACTGAATTTCAAGAACTGATTGTCTAGTGAATAATCAATTTTACTTCTCAAATTTAAATGAATCTCCAATTACTTCAGAATTCCAAAAGTAGTTTAAGTTAGTGACGATGTGAGGGGGGAAAATTAAGTACACATTTAGAATCCTCTCCATTTAAAAAATATAATTCGAAATAAAAAATTTCTAAGCTATTTACTCAACTAATTACACAGCTGAACATTCGCCCCTTTTAGAAGAGAGTGTAGAGTACTTACTGTAGTCAAAGGATTTGGGGTCGGTATGGGAAGCAAGCCTGCACCAGGCATCAGACTTGTCATGGTTGGAGCAGGAGCCAATAAAGAGAGGGCTTTGGATTCCTCTGGGATTTTACCTGCAGAAGCAAGATCCAAACATTACACAAAGCAGAAACACCACACGAACTTTACACTATGATTTTACAATTACCCTTGCACTTAAAAAATAATAATAATAATGAATCTATCAGATCCGTATAAAGAAATAAATTAGAACTTAAGTCTTTCCTTTTATCCTGCTCTACTAGGAAAAATAAAAGTGAGCAAAACTTCAAAGACTAACAATCTCATTAATGGAATATTATTTTAAAAACTGAATAATGTAGACAATTATTTAACACTTTGAGCTATGGGTCACCTGTACTGGAAACTTAATGTTCATGAACCAAACGATATCAAGCATGGACGCTTTCCCAGGACGGTGTTTTCGCGGTGATCGAAAGTTGTGTTACACATGACAACCGTTCGTGTTGGCTGCATCACTAATAGCACACAGAACATCAGATACAGAAAAGAAGAACATTTTTTAAAGTTTAATCCCCAGAAATGGCAAATAACCAAATTAGTCAAAAAAAAGAAAAAAAAAAAACAAATATGTGCGAATTGAAATTTGTTCCTTACTGAGTGACCTTATGCTGTTATTGAAACTACCTACTTGTGATGCAAACAATTTTGATAATTCTTCCAATAAATTCCATTTAATTTCAAGCAGACAGGAAAAAACCCAAACACCTACTGCATGTAATCAACTTGAATTTAAAAGGAAGCCTACACCCATTCAGTTAATAAGGCACCTTACCAACAATGTTAGAGATGCCCGAAAGAATCCAGTTCCAAAGAATATGCCTTAGAAAACTGCTAAAATTTTTTAGAACATAAAAAGTTCCCTAGTCTCAGGAAACTTCTTAAACCATTGACTTTTAGAACCCATTTATGCATACTTATCTGAAGAGGGGTTAATGTCTAAATGACTTGCTTATAAACATCATAATTAACTAATAATGACAATAACACTATAATAATCTTAAACACTAAGGAAAAAAATCCCTACAACTGAAAAATTTACTCTGAAATAAATACATCAATTTGTCATACTACTAAATTTTAATCAATTCTAATAAGGACTGAAATTTTCATGGATTTTTCTTGGTCTTCTCTCTCACCCACCCCCCCAAAAAATTTTTCTAAAAACGTTATCTACATATAGCTAATTTAGAAGAACTATTTATTCATAATTATGTAGTAGTTGGCTATGCATTTCCATTATGCAGTCTTCAAAAGTAATTTAAACAGTGTACAAAGTCCCACTAAATTGAAAATAGCATATGGAGTAAATTTTCAAAAGCACCATGCTGGGTTTTAGGGGTAAAAACTCTAAGACAACCAGATGTGCAGACAAAAAACCTCTAAATGATATTATCTGAATATATCTCTAAACATGAATGGAATTCAAGATGGATTTTAAAACTTGCTTTAAATAATGGTTACACCTTATTTATAAGAACAGAAAAATTACATTTTATTTGCTTTAGCAAATGTCTATCTACTTTTTTCCTAACCTTTGCAACATCTAAGTCTGTATTACTAATTTCAAGAACAAAGTCATTTTATTATTTCAGTGTAAATTCTGTGTAAGCACAGATTTTTTTAACATGCATTTAAATAAAAGGTAGGTAGGCTTTACTGAAAACATCAAATAACAATATATTTCTCAGTTACTAATATTAAGACATCTGTATATTCACATATATACTATACTCTTTATACTGTTATAAGACCTGTTTTGTTATAAATAGGCATTATTTTTTAAATGTTTATAAAAACTGAACACACCCTGATAAATCAATTGCGACCCTAAGGTGCAAACCATGCTTTGCTGCCCTAAAATATATCACCTAAAATACAAATTAAGGGCTCTAATCTAATAATGTCCTAAATTAATATTACTTATCAGTTAGATAAGCAAAACTATCCATACAAGACAGTCTAAAAAGACTACACACAAAAAAATGTTATTTAACACAGGTCAAAGGTGACCACTTAATATTATATATTATAAAGCCTTTCACTTCTGGCTTAAAAAAAATACCAGTAAGTTATTTGACTCTCACTGTCCCTCACAGTATTAAAAAAAACAAAAAACTATTACAAATATTAAGTCTAACTGTAAGTATACTGTTTTTTTTTCTTATTCCAATTACTATTAAAGATACTTTAAAAAGCTTCACTGCTTAGTTTCCAAAATAGAATTCTATCAAATTTACCCTCTAAATACTATCAATATGTAAAAGTATAAAATGAATAAACATTTAACATTTTTTACAAACTATACTCAACAACTGAGGAAAAACAATGTCTCTCATGGTATTAAAAGTACTAGTCCTAATCTCAGAATCCATTTAGAAGCTAGTAACCTGAGTGTTTTTCAACAAAAGTTCAACAAACACATAAGTATTCAACAATTTCTCAAATATTCATTTCCCACATAGGCAACTAAGTCTTTAAAATTTAAGGATATAAGTTATTTTCAATAATGAATAACTATCATAAAAGTGAAAATCTCTTTTGGTCCTCCACCCCCAGATTGTTACAAAATATTTACTTATTTTCCTTGATGATTTGTATGCTTAAAATTGTAGGGAGAAGGATGCTATTGGTTGTTTTCATGAGATGTAGAGCTGAGAGAAAAACTGCAAAAATGTTGCACTGAGATCAGAAAGTGTACCTAAGAATCTCATCAGTGTTTTAGTGTTTCAAAACGAAATGTACCTAATCAACCTATAAACACCAATTAAGTTCACACTGAGCCTCACAACACTGTATCCTAATTTACTGCGAAAATTTATTTTTATCTTGAACTCTGCTGATCATCTCCCAATATAACTTGCAATGCAATGTTATGAACCCTTAATGGAATACCATTTACAAAGAACTGGAAAACCAGCTCACAAGTTAAAGTGAAAGAGATTTAACAAAAAAAAACAAAAACAAAAACAAAAAAAAAGGGACAAAATAAAGAAAAAAAATGAAATTAAAGTAAAACAATAAAAAACAGAGACAGGGCGTCCATCTTCTGCGGTTCAGACTCCGATCTCATTTCCCCAATGAAGGTTTCACTTGTCGGCAGGTTTAGTGGCATGGCAAACAATGCCTAACTCAGGCAAGTGTAACAGGTCTGCCTTGGCCAGTCTAGTCATCTAATAATGCACAAATATCACATAGAGAAAACATACAAAACCAAATTAATAGTCAAAATCCATCTACCAGAAAATGTGGACATAAAGTTATGACTGATGATTAGGCTGACACCTTTGTTGTTTGATCTTATCTTTTTCTAAGTGTTAAAACATTTATATAACTAAATCTGAGATGCGCGAAACAACAAAAAGGTCATATTTGGACAAGTATAATGAAAATATATTTTATTTTGAAATGGTCTGCTCCACTGACAATAGCTAATGCTTAATATACATGAAATTACTATACATCAGATATTACTTAAACAGCTTAGGATCTTCTCACAAAACTGCCTGCATTAGGAAAAAAACAGCAAATTGAAAGAAAAAGAAAAAACTTTTCTTAAAATTTTTCTATGATTTTCTCGCTCCTTTCATAATGCTGTTTGTATAACATCAGGGAAAGAATGCAATCAGTGAAGTAAATAGAAGACTGCTTACAGCACCGCAGTACATCTCTCTTATAAAACTTACTCCACTGTAACTCCTTCCTTTGGTTTATTTCAAATTCACTTTGCTATCTTTTTTGGTACAATATATAATACATTATCACTTTGCTTGCAGTGCATAATCAGATCTTTTAACACTCACTGTGACATTCTTTTGGTTGTATTTGCTTTAACTAATGAAATATGCATCTGAATGTTTTCCTAATACCAATTATTTTATAAATATTCTGAAAATACTTAGAACCTGTGATAAAAATATGCTTAAATTTGCAAGCTGGGAAAACAGTAAACTTCGTCTCAACATGGTAATATTAAATATATTCAAAATTTGCTATATGTGTATTTATTCATCTCCATCAAGTTAAACAAATGAATAAAGGAACCTCTACATGCCCTCTACCGTGAACATTTATGACAAATCACGGTCAGGGCTCCTCAAATACCATATAAAAAATTCTATGGGAATAAAGTAAGGCTCCAACAAAGCTACATTGATAAAATTCTTGCTTCCAATTCAGTAATGTGCTAACATAATACAAGATCCTGTGCTGCTGGTGGCATAATATTCCCGTTTAATTAACCTGTGACCTGATTTCTTTTTTCCCATGCATTTTACTTAGTGTTGAATTGGTATGACCTTGATTTGCAGAACTAAACCATTACTAACTCTTGTCTCACCTTGCTCTCCAATTGTGGGTTCACTGTCCCCTTATAGATGAATAGGTAAGAATAGATTTAGCAGGTAATTAACTATAATCCATTTTTATTCTCCCTACCCCACTCTAACCCCTAGGCGCAGAAATAAAACTTTCAAATTTATCTGAAAAAATACAGAATGTCCTATTCTGGGACTTTAAAAATAACAGAATGATACTCACTGTATCTGATTGTAATATTTTTGACATCCCAGAATAGGCATTCTGAAATAAGCATAAAACCTTGAAAAGGGCAGCACACTGTTTATTATACACTGTTATTTCAATGTTAGCCTGGTTTCTAAAAGAGATTTTAAAACATTACATATGAAAGCACATTAAATTGTTTCAGATAATTTTTTTATGCTGTAAACAGTTACCATCGTCCACCAGAAAAAATATATTTTAAAAACATTTAAATTATAATAACCCAATTCTAAAATCCATGTACACATGCCACAGTCAGTGTTCTAAATAAACATTAATTATACACCAGAACTGTCAAATTTGGCAGACCCTTATTATATGAGTGGCTCTGTAAACAGAAGTTACTAAAAAATAAATATCAATAATAATTAGCTCTTAGAGCAAGTTGTCATAAAATTTAACAAATAACTATAAGGCTTTGGCTGTGTTTACATCAACTATTTCCTGATCGAGGAAATTTGTTTTTCATGATTTTTCTTCAAGTATACCCCCCTCTCAAAAAAAGCCAGTAAAAGAAAAAGGTAAATTCCAGCTGCATAGCAAACATATACACTGAATATGAAATAATGGTCTCGATAACAAAGTAAATTATCTTAAGAGGATACTTTAAGGCTTAAATTATGAATATTTTCTTATGAACATAAGTATCAAACCAAATTTGGCAAAATGTGTACTTTTTATTTAAATAATATCATTAATATTATATAGACAAAGGCAAATGCTTACTCATTCACACATTTAAAATCTTCTTCCCTACCAACCTAGTTTTTTAATTTCAGAACTTTCTTTACAACTTGCAAATTGACTAGAGAAAGTCAAAGCAAACCAGAGAAGTCAAATAATTTATAAATTTTTAAATGTTTAGTTATTTCTCAAACTTAAATAATAAAGAACCATTTTAATATATTTTATTAAAAATTCTTTCCTCCAGATTTCTCACACACACACACACACACACACCACACACACACACACTAGCTACTTGCCAATTTCTAGTAACATCAAAGGCAGTAACAGAAAGGGCAGAGATTAAAATAATAGAAAAAAACATGTGAGATACCAACCTTCTGCACAAGGGACAACTATCAGAGCTCTGTCAATAAAAACCGTGTTAGTCAGATGCTGGGCCACGCCAACACTTGATGGGTCACGAAACTTAACATAACATACTTTGGAAGAAAAAGCAAGAGGTGCGTTGCTGCAAGATAAAAAAAAATAATCAGACTAATAAACATTTGGTTGGTTTTGTCATTTTCACTAATTTTTCTTAGCTTTCCCCATAATCTTACATAATCAAGACTTAAGAATTTTTGCTGCTAAGGATATTAAGACACGAGATGGCAAAACTTAACTCTTTTAACAGTAATCTGTCTGCAAGGCAAATCTAGGCAGGTTTATAGCCTTATTTATAAAAACTTGAAACTTAAATTAGTCACATCTAATCTGAGCAAAACGTGAAAACAGTTGATTTAATCCAAAGATGTGCAACCAGTGTATCGTCATCAATAGGCAAAAGCTTCAATCCTCAAGACTTCAGATTTTGAAACCTCTTCCAACCCTTCCTTCTGTGATTTCCCCAACACATTTAAATCCCTAAAAACTTCCTAACTGTATAAGAAACAATGAAATAACATGAAATTAAAATTTAAGTCTTTTGCATATATTAGACTTCAAGCTACTTCAATACTTTGTGGTTTTCCAAACAAAAGATTTCATGAACAAAATTTTACAAATTTTATATGCAAAAGAGGAAAACTCTAAGTCCTATAACCCTTATAACTAGATTCAGTTCACTCAAAGGCAAGCCTATAGCAAAAAAGTGAGACAGCACAAATTAAAACAATTTTCCATAATATGAATCCATCTCATTAGATTCCAAAAATACTATTTCATGGATGATTTTGTCAACCTCTCCATAATCATTTTCAATTGAAATTTTTAACTGCCTTTAGCTAGAAAAAAAGGCCCAAACTAGACATACGCCTAATATGTAACATAAATGTACGATACCCTAAAACATTAAGATTTTTCATACTAAGAGATCATTTAAAAAATATCACGTCTTGTGCAATAACAATAATTTAGTTTACAAAACAGATCAAAGAATAAAATAATACCAAAGTATCAAACTCTAGTTGAAAAATAAAGATTTACAAAAATAAATAAATAGGTCAAGAAAGTTGACCATTGTCCTAGATCTAGTAAATGGCAAAATAAGACTTAAAGTCTAATAATCTAATTCCAAATCTCATGGAAACTTTATCATTCAACTAATGAAAATTTTAAAACAATTTAATGTACTATTTAATTACTAATCCATAAATATTCATCATTTTTAAGATAAAAAATCTTTAACATATAAATCCGCCTTGATAACCATTAAATATACATATTTATGCTATTAATCAAACTGTGATAATAAATGTTTTTGCATTTAGAACTTGAAACTATTTATATATTAATTAGGCTATTTAAAAGTTGGGAAAATAAAAAAGAAACTCTACCTCTTTCTCACCCAAAGCAACTCAACTCAATTCACTCTTGCCTAAGGCCATCAATTCAGGCTTCAGGCCAGCCCACTCGAACAATCCCCCTACTCAACATCTAAGTCAACCACTACCTGTATTTGTTATTGAGGTAAACACATTCCACATCTAGACTTAACTCACCTTTACATTACCAAGTCTCCAATTTAGGCCTCTCCTGAGTTCTATCTAGAGTTCGAGATTCAAGTGCCTGCTGGAATATTATACCCCTTGATCCTCACAGGACCCACTTTTAACTTTTGAGTCTTAAAATTCATCATTCTCCTTCCTCACCAGTCCCGCTCATTGTCCTATACTTCATATCTCAGTTAAAAACAAACACCACATTACCAGTCAGAAAACTGGGAGTCACTAATGTGACCACCATTAGTACTGTTTACCAAATATTTTCAAATCTTCTGGCTACATGGTAATATTCCATTTCTTTGTTCTCTGAAGTGTAGCCATGCCACTTGCTCTGGCCAATTAAATATTAGAACTGACAAGTCATTATTTAGTAGCTTTTAAGGACCACTGTTTAGTTCTTTTCCTCTGCCACAGGGAACAGCAACGTTCGAAAGATGGATGGCTGATACATCAGCTTCAATGCAGAGTGAGTGACTGCAATGAGTAGTTTCTTCCCTACCAGTTTAGTATAAGAAATAATGTTTTTATCAGACTCCTGGGTTTTGAGGGTTGTTTTCATTCCTGACCCTTCCCTCTTCTTCATCCAATTATTCATTAAATCCTGTGAAGGCTGCCCCCCAAATATTTGTCACATTAATTCTTTCATCATTCTCATTATTAATACCTTAATTCAGGCCATCACTTCTCATCTGTATTACTAAAATGGCTCCTAAAGCACTACCTCCAATCTCAACTCCATATTAATGGTCTTCCACAAAAGCTGCCAGAGTGATCTTTCTAAACCCTAAATTTCATCATGTCATTCCACTGCTTAAATTTCCTCAAAGACACCCTCTGTTGTTACTTTATCATCTAAATGTACCCCAAATCCAGGAATAAAATACTTGGAGCTCCCAGAACATCTGGCCATCTTTGTAATGTTGTTCCATTTTTCAATTATGTTCTCTCTAACTCCTTTGAATGGTAATTCCCCTTTTCTTCAGGGATCAAGTTTCCAGTCTTCTGGAAAGCCATTTTAAGATATCTAAATGATTAGGTACCCTTCCTTAATGTGCTACCAAGACATTCATATAGTTTCAGCACAGGCCTTAACGGCTTTTTTTATGTGAAACCCTCAACAGATCTTGTGAGCTTCTAGCACAATTGATTAGCCACAACACCAGAGTCCATTTCACTGGCTAACCAGCAACACATAATTTGCTTGGTTTGACCAAATTAACTGGAAACAATCAGATTCTCTCTCTTGGGCTGGAAAGTCACTTAAGAGTCAGGGCTTGGGCCAGATGCCAGATGAGCAAGTACAGAAAATAGATGTGTAACAACATTGAGCAAATGCACAGAAACAGAGCTGACAAAACCTCCAAGAAGCAGCTTTATAGCTTGGACCCTGATACCTTTCTGGTTCCCAGTCCCAGGTTCCATGAAGCCTGGCTATGCTAGTCTTTGTTCTCCAATTTAAGGAAAACTCCATCTTTTCAATAACGTTTTTTCTTGAGTACTGTTTCTGTCTTTTGCAACCAAAAATATCTATGATTACAATGAACTACTGAAGCCCTAACAATTGCAACAAGTATACTCCCTAAGCACTGAAATGTTCCAGAATTTGACAAGCCACCCACTGTAACTACATTTCCTAACCTGACAGATCCTTTTGTGAAATAATGAAAACCTAAATAATCACTGTTAAAAACTAAAAATACATTTCCAATAGCCCTATTTGAAACCTCTATCTTTTTCAAATTTAAAACAAATATGGAAATGTGAGCCTGGTTAGTAAACTACATGTTAAGACATGTCACCAAGATTTGAGAAGCCCAAGAACCAATTAAAAAATTCTGGTCTGTTTTGAACAGCATCATCACAGGAGTGTGGATACTAGAAGACAGTGCACCACCAGTGCTTTAGCAATTTTCTTCACCTTTATCTCCAATTACCTTCCTTAAAATACAGAGTAAAGATCAACTTATATTTTTATATTTACTTTATGCAAATGTAACATTTGAGTTTTTCAGGAAAGGTAGTAACACTTTTTGAACATTACAGGATAAAATATGATACAGTGGTAAATCTAAATACTTATGATGAATGTCTCAGTAAACATGTATCAATCAGTAAGAATGTCTCAGTATGCATTTTATCTATTAATCAGTATGTTTCCAAATCTTATAGTTTTCTCTCTAGTATATCCAAGCTATTAGATGTTTAACTAAATAAGATTATAACTTTAAAATGTAATTTTGAACTACAGTTTTAATTTTTAAAAGGGGGTTACTTATTTCATTTGTCTAAATGTATGCCTCTAAAGGACACAGATTTTACTTTGACTTCATTTGTTGAACCAAGTTTTGGTTTTTTTTAAATATAAAACTTTCTACAATAGTTTCTCAAAAAAATCAGTTATGTCTTACAGAGTTTCATGCAGAAATCAGAAAACTAACTTTATGAGCATCATAATTTCCTGGGACCTAACAGATTGTTTTTCATCATACATGGTGATGATGCTGTACAATTTTTTAAAAAGTCAATGTGTCCAATATTTTACTATATTAATAATATATACTCTGAGGATCCATCGAAAAAAAATATAGTTCAAAACATGGACAAAATAGTTTTATATACTTTTTATGTCATTATATAGTTAATATATTTATGAAAATACTAACACATTTTAACAAGTTTTCTTGGTAGCTCTGGTGGTACTCTGGATGGCACAATTCTTCCTTGTATAAGGCTTTCTTATGATACCAGAAAGCCCTCCAATCATGGGTGACAATCAAAAGTATGCATTTTCAAATTCTTCTAGCTAAAATCCACTGATGTGACACACCAAAAAAAAAAAAAAAAAAAAAAAAGGCAACCAATATAATCTCCAGTAAGAGTATTTCAAAAATATAATCACTTAGGAAAGATGTTTTTAAACATTACTATAAAAAAACAGCAATATGAAAAATGCTTATTCACAGTGTATAAATCCTTTGATGACACCATATTAAAATATATTTCAAAAGGACTAGAGGAAAGACATGGAAATGGTGAGAGGTTCTGAGAAGGTGACAGAATCACAGGTAGTGTTTCTCTATTTCTCATAAAGTGACTACTCTGGTTATATTTATATTTTTAACTAATTGAAATTGAAAAAGTCATTGACAGATTTTATCTTTCTTATTAGTACTTTTGAAGTGAAGAAAACCACCAACCAAAATAAAAAATCAACACAGGTGGTGTTGTTAGAAATGGTGGTAGAAATCAAAATAGGATTACCCTTTCGAAAGAGGCACAGGGGAACTTCTAGGGTGTAGATAATCCTGATCCGAGTGTTGGTTGCACAGGTATGTTACTTTGTGAAAATCATAAGCTGTACACTTATGCAGGCATTTTTCTGTATGCATGTTTTACCTTGATAAAAAGCTTAATAAAAAACTACAAAGATTTCCTACTGCTGTAAAAAGGTTTTAAATGCATGAGATTCATTTATTATACAAAAAGTTAAGAGAGAAATTCCAGACACATCATCTAGCAGCACACACAAAAAAAAATGACAAATAAGAATTTTTATTGTTTACAATGTTTACACTAGTTCTTAGTGTTTAAAAACGGAATCACTGCCTCATGCTGAAAAAATTTTAAATCTGAATTTTCATGCTAAATTCTTAAAATGTTAATAAGAAACTATTTTCACATTCTACTAAAGAAATATATTTCCAAATTTAAAACAAATTTCTACCCAACTTCCAGATTAATCATAAAGACTGTTTCTGTGACACTGCAATACAATAATCTGTCTTCAACTCAACTACTACTATTGCACTTTTACTCATTTCAGCCCAAATTTTCAAACACATCTTTAATATATGGACTGTGCTATGACTTCATTACAGAAAAAAAAAAATCCGTTAGTAAAGCATGTCAGTATTTTTGAAAAACAGAAATAAGGGATTACACTTATGGTAAGAAAAGCTGGTTGAAGATTTTTGCCTGGCCACGTTAATGTTACAATTTTGCAAATATATTAGTTTGTGACACATGCACTCCATATTAATGCACCATGTTTAAGAACTTTTCATTTTCTTTGACTTTTAAATTGTAGGTAATTAAAACCTGATTTAAAAAAACAGCCCATTAAGTGTTAGATAATAACTAGCAGCATATTGCCACTAAAGCCAGGTTTCAACTACGTAAGTGGTATTATGCGGCAATGAAGAATATTCTACAATATATTTCTTCTACCTGTAAGACACCTTATTAACACACCAAGGTTAGTTTACTAAGGTTTGTATACAAAATATTTTACTGTTTGATTCTAATTCTTGCAGGATATAGCACTCCTCCAAGCATTTCTCAATTATTAAGAAATGTTCTGAGTGTTTAAATGAACAGATAGCTGAAAGTATTTTCAGAAGTTAAATAAGATATTCAAAGCTTATATGCCACAGCGAGTCAACAATGTGTGGACATACACTTACAAAGTACTCTTGACAAAAATATATTACCTGAATCTAATTATGTAGAAACAATCCATATAAACCCATATTGAGTCATTCTACAAAACAAACTACGAGACAAAAAATATCGTCATGAAAGACTATCAAAGGAGACAGGGGTCTATTCTAGTCTAACGGAGATAACTAAATGCAATGGGTAGTCGGTCTCTGATTACATTCTAGATCAAGAAAAGAAAAAATCATAATATTTGGCAAATTTAAAAATAAACTATGTTATATATTATTTTATCAATGTTAAATTTCTTGGACATGCTAACAGTATGGTGGTACTGTAGAAGGATGTACTTGTTCTTAAGTGATAGATACTTAAGTGTTGAATAGTTGAATTAAGAACAATAGTCTTGATGTCTGCAACTACATACTTTCAAAAGGAAAGGGAGGAGGAGGGAGTGTGAATGTGCTCAGAGGCGGAGATGGGAGAGCGGAAACAGGGAAAGAAAAATCAACTGTGGCAAAAGACAAACGCAGGTGAAGGGAACACGAGTGTTCTTTCAACGTTGCTGTATGCATGAATAACTTCAGGGCAAAAACTAGAGGGGGAAAAAACCTTAAAAAGTAAATATTTAAAATCCAAATACCAACTCACTGCAGTAGCAATGAGATGTACTCAGAAAACTAAAAATAGATCTACATGTCTCACTATGAAATAAACCAAAACGGTCAAATACAAATTTTTAAAAAAGAAATCTTGGCCAATTACTCTCCCTTCTTTCCAAGGATTTTTTGACACGATAAAACAAAATACTGAGGATTTTAAGATTCTGAGCTCTACCTTAAAAAAGTTTATGCGTATAAGAATTTGAACCCACAAATCCCTTACAAATTTTGTGGGTCAATAGTACTGCACAACGGAACTCAAAATACACTACTTGGAAAGTGTCCACAACCTGTGAATACCAGTCAAAATCTGGACTTTTTAAAGAGTACACAGCAAAGATAATCCTGCACTGACTAACACTTTTGTCTGGAAGGTTTAGGGCAGTGTGACCTTCCGGGACAAATTTTAATCTGCTGCCAAAAGGGAGAATCGATATGATCTTGTTAAAATAACCAAGACGATGCTAAATTTGTGACCACCGCCCTGGGAACAAATACCGCCCTAATTCCAGGCTTTCTCCACAGCAATAACGGCCTGACACGAGGCTCTTAGAACTGGACAGTTTCTCAGGCGGTCTCTGCGAATTTCACATTGCAGAGCAGGCGTTTGCCGGGAAGACTATTCGGGGCCCACCTGCGGCCATCTTAAGTTCGGGGTAAAAAAAAGGGGAGGGGGAGGCACCAAATTGGTCGACTCGGCGGCGACCACAAGGTCGGGGAGGCACGAAAAAGGCAACCTTTGCAAGGATCGGTGGAGAGGCATAATCCCTAATGTCTCACTAACAAGGAGAGCGGGACCGAGGGGCCCCGGGCCCGTAATCAAACGTGGGCACCAAGGTAAGCCCGGGCGGTCACGTGGCGGACACTGCGCGCCCCTTTCCCCCCTCTGCCCCGCGCCTCGGCTCCCCAGGTCTCTATGGCGCCCTCGCCCCTCCCCCAGCCGAGCTCGAGCACTTACTCCGGGGGGTAGAGCCGCAGCTCCTCGATTTCTCCTAGGAAGGAAAAAAGAGTCCGCATCTGCTCACTGGTCACTGCCGACGACAGATTCGTCACCTGAATCACCGCCGTAGGGGTGAGGCCGAAGCCTAAACCCAAACCGAAGCCGCCGCCGCTGTTCATCCCGCTCCGGCTGCCGCTCCCTCCCACTTCCCAACGTCTACGACGCGTCAGCGACGGAGCCGGGAAAGCGGAGCGCGCGCGGCCGCGAGCGCGCTCCCGCTGGCGAATTCAAGGCGGCGGGCAGGTCTAGCCGCCCATTTCCCAACTCTCCTGCTCCCAGGACTGCGCGCGCCGGCCGGAAGCGTCGCTCCGGCAACCCTGCGGCTCTCGCGAGACTGCGCTTGGGGTTCCGCGTCGGTGGAGCTGTTGCTCTTTCTCCTCCCTAAGGGTTTTAGGGATTCTTTTTTAGCCCGGCTACCACTGGATCGAATTCTTGTGCTCTTATAAACGTGGGAGACCCACCTCTTTCCCGTCTCTGGGTAGCACTGGGGAACGACAAGGCCTGGTCTGCTTGTCCGGGACTGCGAAGGAGGAATGACTCATCACATAGTTGATCAAACTATAACGAGTCGTTACTGTATACAGGCAGCTCCCCCGCCCCAACTATTGTGAAAAAAGGTGGAAAATTTTAAAAAAGGTGGAAAATTTTACAAAACAAATTAAGGATAGAGTAATAAGGTGAGGGCTATGTGGTCGTTGTTACATCATTTATTCGCACATTGCGCAAAGTATTAATAATCATTGAGTTTTTATACACCAGACGTTGTTAGACAAGGGCAAGTAAAAGACAATTATAGACAATACACATAGAACTTGTAACCTAATGAGAGAAGTAACAGTAGTATGTGAAACGGGTAGGTGTTCCCAAAATGCCATCTGCAGAAGCTTAATGGGCCTAAAGGCAACTATGGGTACACAAGGTTAATTTTTATAATGCTGCTAAGACTTGGTTTACTTTTTTAGTTTTGTTAACAGTATAAAAGCAATAGTAGATTCAACTGATGGCATCCTAGCAGGAATCAAGGCAATGGCGCCAAAATGCACTCAATAATAGTAAGATTTTGCATTCTTCACTTCCTTGCACTCATAGCATAAAATATCGTAAAATTTTTAAAATATTGTTTAATTTAAGAATGACTTGACAAAGGAGTAAAAATGACTTTATTAAATCTTATACTAGCATAAACATTTAATATGTGTAAAGGCATGGTAAGTACTTCTGCTGCATGCTGAAGTAAGATTGTAGTCTCCAGAAAAAGCATTTATATGATTGAGTTTTCACACGAAAATCCAAATTTTGTAAAAACTTATATCCATCACAAGCTTGACAGCTTCCTAGTAGTTAAAGCTTTTTCTGCTAAAAAATAGCAGTGATGTTAAATGTATTTTTGGCATTTAAGAAAGTACGTAACATTGGGAAGATCTCTGCAACTCAATGAACACCTATTTTCAAAATAACCAAATGCATGCTATTTCAAAATTAAAAAGTCATGAAAGTGTAAAACCCATGGATTTTAGTGTAGCAGAATACAAAAAGTTTATTGGTTGGTTTCAGATTCGGTCAACATTGCAACTGCATCTAAGAAACTACCATAGATCAAGTTTGGTGTAGAATCAAAGGATATCTAGAATTATCTAAAAAGGCTATGAACACGGTTTTCCGTTTCAAACTCCTTATCTGTGTAAGACCAGATTTTCTTATGTTTGAACCAAAGCATCACAACAGATTGAGTGCACAGATATGAAATCCAGCTGTCTTCTATTAAGCCAGACATTAAAGAGGTTTGAAAAATGTAAAACAATGCCACTCTTCTCAAAACTCTTGGAAAATATTTTGTACATTTACAGTAACACATTGGGTTTATAATTATATTTAAATGAGCTTTAAAGTATTAAATTTCACAGATTTAATTTTGAATATGGTAAATATAGAAAGATAGCCCATAATCTCATTGGGTCTTCGGTAATTTTTAAGAGTGTAAAGGGATCCTAAGACCAAAAATTTGAGAACTACTACCAGATGGATAAGCACAGGGAGAATTGGGAGCTTATAGGAAGGCCACTTAAACTTTGTCCTAATTGAAGACTTCCCAGAAGAGATGTTGCTTGCATGGAATTGTAAACGAATAGGAATTAGCTTGGCAAGAGGCGGGAGAGAAGTAGTGAAGGGCCTTCCAAAGTGAGCATGCAGAGTATACAAAGACAGGGAGGTCTTGAGAACCAAGTGAGATCCAGAATATTCAAAGTTCATTTGCTAGACCAAAGGCTGAGAATGACTAGAGATGCATTTGAAAGATAAACCTTGATGAAAGGTGTTTATCATGCTAAGAGATTACTCTATCATAAGCTTTTGGGAGGGGTTGAGGTCCTTTGAGCAGGAGAGTGACCAGAGTCAGATTCATATTTTAGAATGATCATTGTCTCTGCTGCATGGATATGCATTGAAAAGGATGCAAACCAGAGGCAAAGGGACTGGATCAAGGGTAAGTGATGATAGTAATGGAAAGAAAGGAATAGTCCCAAACATGGGATTCCTTGAACCCATTTGAAAATAAAAGGAATAAAGGCTATCCACTCAGAAAAATCTATGTGGATATATAAGGTTTTAGACACAGTTACAGGGGCTTTTTGGTCCTCCTGAAGCCCAACCATGGGTCCCTAAGATTAACCACCACTAGTTTAAAATACTGGTCCTCAGACTTTAATGTGCATCAGAATCACCTAGAAGACATATTACAACAGATTGCTGAATCCAGAAACCCAGAGTTTCTGATGTACTAGGTCTGGGAGTGGGACCTGAAAATTCTAATTTCAAACAAATTTTCAGGTAATGCTTCTGCTGGTGATCTGAGAATCCCACTTTGAGAACCACTGGTTTAGAAGGGTCTATTGTTCAAAAGAAAACTCTTACAGTAATGAAGCAAAAAAATTAGTTCTTTGCTATCCTAAACCACATTACCTCTTCTTTCAGTATGCAGAACTCTCAGTTTATGATGTCTGTAGTAGGCTAGCTCTGGAACCTCATCATTGGCATAACTTTTTTTAATTACTAAAAAATTATTCCAGGTAGCTTAAACATATTGTTACGGAGAGTGGGGATCCTCTCCGGAGCATTGTTCAGGTTCTCAAAGAATTGAGCAAGACACTGAAATAACAGCAGAAAAGAAAAGCTTTATTAGATGGGAAAGTACACTTCCAGACGTGGAAGCAAGTCTGAGCAAGAGAAGCATGGCTCAGAAGGCCTGGTAATAGAGCCTTTGGGGTTTTTTTTCCCTATTTGCTGTGGGTGGTTGCTTTTCATAGAGGAGTGGGCTTCCTTGATTGAAAACTAAGATTGACAGGACTCAGTGATTCATCATTTGCTTTCTGTGCATGTTCGTTCCAGAATTCAGTCTGTTATAATGATATTAATGAACTTCTAGGCATATGCATTATATTATGATGGTATAATGAAGTTGAGGTGAGTAGAAGGTCATTGGGATCATCATTGTGCAGGTGCAGTGACTGACTCGCTTACACTGGTACCTAATTCTCTGCTCACTTGTTTCTTTGTGAAAGTTACTTTTACCCTAAAAATGTTTTATGGCTTGCTTAATTGTGGGCAGACTAGGGTGGACCCCTTCTAGAATAGGATGGCCTCAGTGTCTTTGCAGACAGAACCAAAACCCCCTACCTACTTTCCTGCCTAACTCTTTTCTAAGAGCTGAACCCCTTTGTTATGAGTATGGATGTTGAGGGATGGGAGGTCTCTTTTTCTGTATCTTCTTCCTGCTGAGAATGGCCATAGTCCCTACCTATTGGGGTTTCATGGAGCTCTTTCCCTTTCTGCCTTAATCAGGATGGGGTCATGAGTTTCCTGCTGAAGTGACTATTAAACGAGTAAAGCCTTGGTTAATATATTTCTTAAAGAGTAAAAAAGACCTTTGGCCTAAAGTCTCCTCCCTTCTTGGACTCTAAGGGACTTGTCTGGCTTAACACCCTTTCTGCTAACAATGGGCAGATGACCCTTATCAATAGCCAGAGGATATGAGTCACCAGTTTTGGGGCAATTATCGAGATCTGAGTGAGAGGGCCTTTTTCCTAAAGAAAAGAGGGAAGAAAACTTAACTAGGTTTACTAAAAAGGTTAAGAACTCTGCAAGAGATGTCCTGTATCAATATTAATTCATATTTGTTGTAAAATGACTTTTGCACCACATAATTGA
Source organism: Eonycteris spelaea (assembly GCA_003508835.1). Classification (NCBI taxonomy): domain Eukaryota; kingdom Metazoa; phylum Chordata; class Mammalia; order Chiroptera; family Pteropodidae; genus Eonycteris; species Eonycteris spelaea. Next base: position 12,827,533 of record PUFA01000011.1, on the reverse strand, counting down.
CTTAATGCCATCCACAGTTCATTGTCCCTAACCCTTCCTGTGATTCAATTAATGTTTGGCACTTACTGCTTGATGCATGGACATAAAAGACAATATGGATGGCACCAAACACTCAGCTCCCATCACTCACTCCTAAATCCTGACTAGAAGGCTATTTGGGTTCTGACTATTCTTCCTTTGCAAAGGATGTGGCTTTTAGAAGTTACAGTGTTATTGGTGCCTTCTGGACTTTGACTTGGCCTCTCAGATTCCAGTCTTATCCATCCCAGTGATAATTGGAGAAGTGAGTTAGGGCACCATCCTACCAAGATAAATGTATTTCTAGCTGCAGCCACCCAGTTTGTGACTCCTACTCAAGCCCACCTCCAATGTAACCTCATCTTAATTATATATTGTGACCCTATTCCTAAATAAGGTCACATTCAGAGGTACTAAGTTGTAGAGGGGTGCTCTGAATTGACAAGGCACACAAGTCATCCCATAACAAATGCCTTCCCTCCTTTGTTCACCTAGAAATGCCTGCTCATTTTTCATGGCTCACGGTACCCTCTGTGAGGCCTTTCTTATCTTCTCCAGCGATTTTCAACACTGGGCTCTGTGCTGCCACATTTATTTACTAACCTTTCTTCCCATACTAGACTACAAGTTGCTTGTGAGCATGACCTGTCTTGCTCATTTTTTTCCTTTAGCATCCAGCAGAGTCCCTAGCACTTAATGATGAATATTGAATGGATGAATGGATGAATTGGGTATAAGCCAATGTAAGTAGAGGAAAACAAGGTAAATCTCTAGCATCTGTTTCAAAAAATGGAGAGAACAGTGCTCACTTCAGCAGCACATATACTGAACAAAAATGAAGAGAACACAGGAAGTTGCCTGATCAATCTCAGCATTTGAGAGAATCCAGTTGTTCCTGAGCACGTATAAAATTCTCTGGATCCAGATCTGTACTATCCAGTATAGTTCAAGTTAACCACATGTGGCTATTTAAATTTAAGTCAATTTAAATTAAATACAATTAAAAAAAATTTGTTCAGTTATACTAGCCATGTTTCAATATTCTATTCAATAGCCACATGTAGCTATTGGCAACCACATCGCACAGCACAAATATAAAACATGCCCATCATTTCAATAAGTCCTATTGGACAGCGCTGGCCTAGACCATAAAATACTTTTAAAGAGACAATCTTTTCTTAAAGACACAGTTCAGTTTAACAGTATTAATTCATCCTTTCTTGCATATAAGACAGATACCATGTTTGGTGCCAGCAAAAACAAAAATGAATAAGATAACTCTCTGATCTTAAAGGACTCACTATTCAGTAAATTTGTTTGAAAATATTTTGCTAAGGAGAAATTTATTATATTTGAAAAATCATCTATCTAAGTGAACAAAAAAAAGTAAGGAAAGCTCCAAAGTACCAAATGACACACTAGGAAGTAGTAGTTACTGTCATCTCATTATTGGATTATTAAATTGACAACTTAAGAATGAAAATAGACTTTGTATACTCTAGATACCTGTGGAGATTATGGCTTCCTGCACACATGCTGACCACTGGGTCAGAGATGGAATAGGGTCACATTTGATTTAACACATAGGTGTCCAACCTGAAACTTCTTAAAATGTTTAGTGTTTAAATATATTCTAGTATCTGATGAAGTACAATTAAAAGAAGCTAAATTACATTTTCTTTTAGTTTAGAAACTACCTCAGAAACATCTTTACTACAATCAGTTCAGATAGGAGCTGAGATCTAGTGGAACACTAGGGAACTTTCCAATGACACATGGCAGAGCCCCTCAGGCTTTCGATTAGACCATCACAAACCAAAGGTCACCTTTTGTGTCACAGAGGGTGTTTGTGCAAACATTCAAGATGATCAAGTTGAATTCCAAAATGGATATATTAACTTACAGATAAACTAAAAATATAAAGAATATTAGAGAAGTTAAGAGAAACAATTCAGTATGGAAAATAATTGCCTTTCTCACATAGTAAATTCAAAAGCATATTTATAGAAATATTTCAGTCCTTTCCAAAAGAACTATCTTAAATATCATATTTGGTCTTCAATCATATATGATGCCTACTTTCATTTTTTCCAGCTTTATTGAGATATTTATTCATGTTCATTGATTGTGTAAATTTAAGGGATACACTTATCTATTGCAAAATCATTACCACTATAGTGTTACCTAACACCTCCATCACATTGCGCATAATTACCATTTCTTTTTGTGGTGAAACATTTAAAATTTACTCTCCTTACATTGGTTTTTTTCTTTGTTTCTTTTTAAAAATAACTGTTATAAAGGTGCATTTTTGTCAAACTTTGCAAGTTATTTCATATAGATATTTAATACTAAAATTGCGCTCTTTTCTGATAAGTATTCTGATTTTCAATGATTTTTTGTTATCAAAAATACATTTGAACTTAGAATTTAAAAAAAACCTTACTGTCAAGCATATAATACAATATTATTAACTCTAATCACCATAGTGTGTATTAGATCCCCACAACTTATTCACGTTATACTGGAAGGCTGTACCCTTTCACCAACGTTTCTCCACTTCCCTAGCCCCCTCAGCTCCTGGTAACCACCATTCTACTTTGTTTCTCTGTGTTCGGGTTTTTTAAAGTCCACATATAAGTGATATTATTCAGTGTTTTTCTTTCTCTGACTTATTTCACTTAGCTTAATGCCCTCAAGTTCCAACCATACTGTCACAAGTGGCAAGATTTTCTTCCTTCTCATGGCTGCATAATCTTCAATTTTATCTATCTATCTATCTATCTATCTATCTATCTATCTATCTATCTATCTATCTATCTGTCTGTCTATCTAATCTATCATCTATCCCAATTGGTATAATTTCCATCTTGACTTGGCTAAGAATTGTTTTATGACCTATCATATGATCTATCATGGAGAATATTCCATGTAAACTTGGGAAGATTGTATAATCTACTGTAAGATTTAATGTTCCATATATGTCTTTTAGGTCCACTTTCTGTAAACTATGGTTCAAGTCCAATGTTTCCTTGTTTATTTTCTATCTGGATGATTTATCCATTGGTAAAAGTGGGATATTGAACACACAGTGTAAATATATATATATGCCTTATTGTTAAAGTATACAGCTGAAACTTACTGGATTTCATTAACCAATGTCACCATAAAAAGTTAATTAAAAAATAAGTGTGGGGTATTGAAGTCCCCAACCATTAGTGTATCTCCCTTCAGATCTGTCAGCATTTACTTTATATATTTAGGTGCTTTTGATGTTGAGTGCATATATATTTATGATTTTTTATTTTCTTGATGGATTTATCCCCTTATCATTGTACAATGACTTTTGTCTCATTACAATTTTTAGCTTAAAGTCTAATTTGTCAAATATAAGCATAGCTACTCCTGATCTCTTTTGGTTTCCACTTGCATGGAATATCTTTTTTCATCCCTTCACTTTGAGTTAAGTATGTAAAGTGAGCCTCTTGTAGGAAGCATAAAGCTTTTTTGGGGTTGTTTTTAAACTCTCCAGCCACTCTTATTATGTCTTTTGATTGAATAATTCAATCTATTTAAATTATGGTAATTATTGATAGTTAGGACTTACAAATGCCATCTTACTGTTTTCTGCCTGTTTTGTGGTTCTCTTCTTTCTTTCTTCATTTGCTGCCTTCCTTTGTGAAGTACTTATTTTCCATGGTGGCATACTTTGATTCCCTTCTCTTTATATTTCTAAATCTATTATAGTTTCTGCTTTGTTATTACCATGGGGCTTACATAAAATATCTTAGAGATATAACAGTTTATTTTATGTTGACAACAATTTAACTTCGACTGCATGTAAAAGCTGTACCCTTTTATGATTTTGAATAACAATTTGCCTTTTAAAATATATTGTATAGCCATTGACAAATTATTGTAGCTATATCTATTTTTAATACTTTTGTCCCCAACATTTATACTAGAGTAAAATAGTTAACATACCACCATATTATAGCATTAGAGTATTATCAATGAACTATATGCTTAGCTTTACTATTGTGTTGTATATTTTCATGTTACTAATTAGCATCATATCATTTCAGTTTGAAGAACTCTTTCAACATTTCTTATAGGACAGGTTTAGTAGTGACAAATTCCCTCAGCTTTGGTTTGTGTTGAGTATTTTTTATCTTTTCTTCATTTCTGAGGGAAAACATTGCTGTATATTCTTGGTTGGTAGTTTCTCTCTTTCGGCACTTTGAATATATCATCCTACACTTTCCTAACCTTTACTCTGAGAAATTTGCTAATAACCATATGGGGATTCATTTATATAAAAGAATTTTCTTTTGCTGCTTTTAAAATTTTGCTTTTGATTTTAGACAGTTTTATTGTAATGTGTCTTGGAGAAAATTACTGTATTGAAAATGTGAGGTAACCTATTAGCTTCATAAGCTTGAATGTCCAAATCTCTCCCTAGGTTTGAGCAGTTCTCAGACATTACTTTTAAAAATAAGCTTTCCATCTTCTCCCCTCTTCTCCTGCTGGGACTCTAATGACATGCACATTGTTTCTCTTGATGCTATCCCTTAAGTCATGGACTTTCTTTATTCTGTTTCATTTTTTTGTGTGTTTGCTCCTCTGATGGATAATTTCATCTGTCTTCTAGCTCACTCATTCTTCTGATTGGTCAAGACTATTGTTGAAGCTATTAAATTCTTTAGTCATTGAGTTCTTCAGCTCCAACATTTCTGTTTATCTGCCTTCCTATTTTCCTATGTTCTCTTATCTTCCTAATTATCATTTTATACAGTAGACCAAGTAGCTGGTTTATTTAATTATTCTATTACTGCACATTTGGGTTGCTACTGATTTTTTGCTTTTACATATAAGACTGCCATGAACACCAAAATAACCTTGTAAGGCTCAGTGACATCAGAAATCTCATTTCTGTCTGATGACAACCAATTCTAAAGTCAATATTCTAATTTGTACCCTCTTTTATAGTTAGCAGCATTTAAAGCAAACTAGACAGTGCAGGCTTTTAGAAATTGTCTATAATTAAATAATATCCACTTATTGTTATAGAAGTCTCCTTACTCTAAATTTTCAGAGTGACGAAAAAATTTACATTTTGTCATTGTTATTGACCAAAATAAAAAATGCCCAGAAAATATTACGTACAGCTATATACCATTTTCATATTGAGGTAGAAAAACTGATTTTCTACACCCTGACATCTATAAAGTTGCTAGATGTATCAATAAACAATACTAAAAAACTTAACCAGTTAAGTCCAATTCATTTTTAAACCACAAATACAATGATTAGAGAGATTTCCTAAAGAAAATGAACATGCTGTTAGGTCGTGAAGAAACTAAGGATAGAGAGCAGATGGGACTTTTGGCAAAGAGTAGGCAAGTCTGACTGTCAGCAGCAGGAGCTGGCTAATGCTCTAGCATACTGTGCTGATAATACCTCAATCAATTAAAGAAGTGCCATCCAGAATTTGCCAGTCAGAAGACATCTTAACTACTTTTTCTTAAAGCAAGAGCAGCTGCATTATAACCTCATACGGGGCCAAGCAGCCAATTTAGGATTCATTTTTGACAGTCAGCTGATGTTGGTTTTTCAATGAATAGATGTTCATGCCTGGCAATACTGCTAATGTAAATGTTGCTATTTATATGATACTATGCCACCATCTGAACAGCACATGCATAATTTATTCATCATCCACAAATATTTATTGAACTCAAACGTTGAGTGCTTTAATATGTACATAACAAGACTTGTTTTCAAAGCTGGTTATGCTGCAAGTCAGTAAGAGGCTTCCTGTGGATGCCATAAGCTCCTCCTCCTGCACATCTCTTCATGGCATCTATCACTTTCATTTTATACTCTCTCCCTCAGAGTAAAAACCAAAGCCATCCAATGGTCTAATAGACCCTACACAAACTTCCCTTATATATCTGACCTCTCAACCTCTCTCTCCCCATATCCCTCTACTCCTTCTCCCGCCCCCACCCCTGCCTTTCTCTCTTTCTGATGCTCTTCATGTGTGGTTGACATGTAAAATTCTATTGTAGGGGAACAAATGGCCCTTCCTCCTGTGTTGAGTACCTACTGCATACCCAGTACACTCGTGAATATAAAAGAGCCTTCCATCAAGGAGTTTCCAACAGTTTTGGAAATGAAACTAAATAATACATATAACATTATGAGAAGTAAGCCATTACTATATTATGTGGTATAAATTTTCAATACCAAAGAAAAGGAAAGTTCAGAGTTCAGGAAAGGTATGAGGAGTAGCAGCTCCTTGCATCTAGTTATTATCATGACAATAATAAATTGAAGGCCTCCAAATCTCCCTAGATTCTCGCAAGTACCAGGTGGGCATTTCTAAAGGCTCCAAATTAAGCAAATGCAATCAGAATTTATTATCCCTGATTTCTATTAGCAGCAGCACCACCTATCCTCCAACTCCAGCCAGAACTTGGAAGGCACCCTTAATTCCTCCTCCCTACCTGCCTCCTCACATCTTATTCATGTGGCACTCTCTAAGTACATCCTACATACTGATCCCCTTTCTCTAAATTTCTATTTCTAGTAGCTTGGCTGGTGCCAATGTTCTAATTCTGGGTTTTACAATAACCTTCTTACCCTTTTACACCAGCCACTGCTATCCATCCATCTTACAAACAGCAGAGTGACCTAAAGCCCAAATCATTTATATCACTCGCTATTGCCCTCAGAATAAAATCCTTTGCATGACACCAATAGTCCTGTTGTTACACATTTTTCCAGATAATATTCTGGATGCTCTCAGGTCTAAAAGAGAGTGGGTGCTCTCCTTATCACCAAATCTAATAGGTCCCACTAGGGCCAATATTAATCAACGGCATCTGATCCAACGGAGTGGAGTGAGATCTGGGGAAGAGACTTTAGAAATGTGGTTCTAGGCATAAAACCAAGGCCAGTTTAGGCTCTCCGAGAGGGTCCACGCCAGCGCTGTAGAAGAGAGTTAGAGGGGCTTTGGAGAGTGGAAGTAGAAACTGAACTATGGCTAGTATAGTTTTCTATTGCCATGATTATAAACTTAGCAGTTTAAAACCACACACATATCTCAGTTTCCGCTGGTCAGGTTGCAGTCAATGCAGCTGGGCTCTCTGTTCATCAGAGCCCGGGATCCTCCTCCAAATGCATTCAGGTTATTAGAATTCAGTTCCTTGCAGTTGTGAAACTATGGCCCTCAGCTCTTAAAATTTGCTCTTCTCCATAAGCATTTCACAATATGGCTGCTTTTTCAAAGTCAAAGAGCATCTACCTTGCTTCAAGTCTTTTTCTTGGAGAAGGCCTAGTGTCTGTCTTCTGTTATCTCGAAACATCTCTAATTCTGAAACAGCTGAGGAGAGGATGATTGGGAAAACTAGTCCTTGCTCACAGTGACCCTGAATGAAAAAGCAAGTAGCAGCTGGAGACAGAAGTTGACTTTCTCTGTAGTTGATATTTGAGTGCCAGGAGAGTGGGCATTGACAGTAATGATGTCAACTTGAGGTTTCCACTGAAATGTGACTAAATCTCACTGGTGCCTGCCATTCAAACAGAATCTGCATGACAAGAGACAATGAGATCATATCTAGTGTGAAAGCTTTTGTGAAGATGGAGAACCTATGAATGTCATACTTTGGAATGAAAGAGAGATTATGGACATAACTCATATGCATTTTTCCAAAGACTTAGGTGGAAAAAAAAAGCATGCATATATTTGTGGAGTGCAAGATTTAGAATAGCAACTTAATTAGCTTGCAGAATCATTCAGAAAGATCACAATAGGTACAAATGATAAACCTTAGCTAAGTGAAATTCAATAGTAATAAATACAAGGTTCTGACTTTGGACTTGACTTTGTTACTGTGGTAAAAAACACATTGAATTTAGTTTACTTTTGTTTTTTGACAAGGGCGCTGGGAAGCACAGCACATAAAAAAGATACTTCTAAAACTATGCCCTGGAGGAACAAAACTGGAAAGGTCAGTTCAGGAAAAATAATATTTATAGATAGTATTTTTCATGCAAAATAAAAAATGGCTTTATTATATCCTGGAAAGATGGGGTGGATGGGGAGGGGAGCACAATTTTACAGTTTGGATTTCTTCCTTTACCAGTGATACATAGCTTCTCATATTTCATCCTGAAATTAAATTGAGGGCCATTTGAGAAGCCCATGGAATCCAATGGGAGATCATAACAGTTCCTAGTTATTTGAAAAGGTAATTATAATAGCAGGATAATTTTTCCAGCTCTTTCCTAACAATTCTGTAGAAAGGTTCAGGAGTAGCTTAAACTCTCTAAAATAAAACTTGAGGAGATTCTGAGGCATTTACCTTAAACGAGCTTTCTCAGTTTAGAATGGGCTTCTCGGATACTTGGATGTTAGGACTATGTTTTGGGAGACTATAAATTTTAATTTTGTAAATTTACAAAGATAATGCATAGTCCTAAAAAGAAGTTGTCATTCTCTTAAAGAGTTTTCCAAAACTATGAATAACTATGCTTACCATCCAGAGTTTAAAAATTCTGCAGAGTAAAGAAATTGGTTAACCTTTTCTGAACTCTTAGAAGAAAGAAGAATACTTAAAACGTTTGAACTGGCTGCCTATATAGTCTAGATTACTTTTTAAAAGTAGTATATTTTCCCTTGTATATCATCAATTACATATATTTATTAATGCTTTTGATGAAACAAAATTAATTTCACAAGAAATCTATTTACATTAAACTAAAAAGATAAAAGTAAGGATTTCAACAAAAAGAAAAAAATACCCTTTCAAATAGATTTGACTGATCACCAATCTTGAACTGAAAAGTTTCCTACCCAATGGTTTCTTCAGAAGTGAAAACCCAATAACTTGAACTACACTTCCTCCATATCCAGAAATAAAAGGTTTTCAATGGTCAAAGTTATCATTTCTTTTATAATTCTTCTCACCCTCAATTTTATAAAATAAATCCCACAACTTTAAACAGCATTTATTACCTATTCACTGTGTTACTTTAAACAATCTAGATATTTACAAAATTTGTATTGTTTCATAAATGCTGATTAATAAAAATATTTCATAGGTGCTAATGGGGTTTTCTCTTAAGCACAGCCAATTAATGCTTAAAAGTTTAGTTGTTTATGGCAATCCTTGCATTTTAAAATTTTTTCAAGTATACAGACATCTTCAAAGAGATCAGAAAAAAATTTACAAAATTATGTAGGGAATCTCAGAATTTCATGGGTTTAGATAAACTGATGATGATTCCTTAATGAATTAGAATAAAACTTTAGTTTATGGAAACAATTATGTATTAAATAAATTACTCTGAACATATAATTTTTAATGTTTTAAAATTTAAGGGTGGTCAATTTTAAACACTTAGTAAAAATAAGACAGATTGGTTTTGATAGTTTGTCTACATAACACTTATTAAAATAGTCTGTAATGGGTGTGGGCCTAGACTACAAATTCAAAACTTTATAAAAATATCTTTAAAAGATTTAATTACTTTTATTCAAATTGTGAAACTTTATCATTAACAAAACAAAAATTCGAATGAGTTGTTATTCAAATTTAATTTTCTGGGGGGGGGAATAATAAATTAATTTTCCACTATTTTAGAAGAAAACTTTGGCTAGTAACTTAAATGTAAAATTTTTCTGCTATTAGTTTTTTAAGTTATATCATGTATCATGTTATTCCTCTGGTAAACTTTCATACTCAATTTTACGTGTTACAAGAACATTAAAAAATTTTTAATTACTAGAGTAGGATAAAATACTAGTGTAAGTACAGCCATGCCACCCTGAATGTGCCCAATCGCGTCTGATCTCGGAAGCTAGGCAGGGTTGGGCCTGGTTAGTACTTGGATGAGAGACCACCTAGGAAGACCAGGTGCTGTAGGTATTAAAAAAAAAAAATACTAGTGTATATGATACTTGTTGTACTTGTAATATTTAAATATAATATGCAACAAAACAAGTTTAGGTCACTGATAAATCAATTGTTCTTTTTGGCTTATTTCCTTTCCCAAAATTATAGTCTATATATCTGATTCAAGGTAAAGTACTTGAAAATGTAATAATGATACCTATTTTACATACTCCTATTAAAAGCAGAATGTGTCTGTGAAAAGCTGAAACCAGTAAAAAACTGAATTTTACAATGCCAAAACTAATATTTTAAAATAAACTATCAATAAAGGGACACCGAGGCTCATCTTAAGCTGTTTGTCATTTTTTTTTAAGAGATTACAACACACATACAATAAATGAAATTTTATCAAAATACAGCACATTTTTTCTACTATATCCATAAAAATCAATTCCTATGTAAATAGTACTGAAAATCAACTAAAATGGGTTAAAATTTACAAAGAGTTGTTAAAGGGTTTCAATCAATATTATTAAAACTATACAGTACAATAACCAATTGATAACATCTTGAAAGAAGTGCAATATTTAAGTTCACATCTTTTTAAAAGTACTGCCTATTTAATCTGACTAGCAAGAAAGGAATGAGTCTAACTCACTTTTGCAAAAATAATATAGATTACTGTTTTTGCTAGTCCTACAAGTCTTAATTAAAACAAGGTTGAAGAACAAAGGATAACAGATTAAAAGTTCCAAAATTATATTTTTTAGTAAAAAAATGAATTGCAATAGCAATATTGCTCTAATGAAAGGCTCTAGACTAGCCTCGACTAAAAACAGTTATTGGTCTTCTATGGCACTTTTTTCTGGTCCAAATAACCATGCATTAATTCTTATCATTGCATGTTACTCAAATTTTGATTATGCAGACAGAACAAAAACAAATAAAATTAATGCTTTGGATAAACAAAATTAATAAACCTCTACCAAATATTTCTTACATCAATGAGAACAAAGGCAGTTGGTGGTAAAACACTATTAAACTGATACACTTAGAAACCCTTTAAAGACTCTGAAGTGTCGAGTTCACATTTAATGTTATCTGTAGGAAAAGCCCTTTATTTGAACACCTTTACACACTGGTAGGACCCAAGGACCCATCCCTTTGCTCTGCAACTCCCCACAGCAATTCTCTATCACTGTGCCAGTTTCACAAACTTGCTTTGGTTTCCTAGCTCCATGCGTACTGTTTCCTTTTACTTTACCAAGGCAATGTGAGGCCAAACAAAATCAAGAGGCTTTCCTAAATCTGCTTACATTTTGTGTTACAGCAACACAATCTTAAAACTGGCCATTTTAGTTTCATTTGCTGCTTAAAATAAAATTATAAATTAAGATTAAAATGGTGTACTAATTGTAAAACCGATTCCAAGTATCACCAAAAAATCAAGGGATTTCCATATCAAGAAAAAGCATGGACGTGCATCTACAATAGTTAAAAATTTCCCGTGACTAAAAAATTAAATATTGAATCACCAGTAGCAAATCTATAGTCAATGGCTATGACAAACCAGATCCTGTAGAGCTCATAAAATGCAATTCTCGTCTTTTTTATTTCTTTAAAAAGACATTACATTTTTGTTTCATTATTCTATTAATAAAAACACATTGACGAATAGCTGTGTTTTCATTCTTTGCTTCCAGATTTTTATAGAAATTAACTGTTTCAATCTGGCCTTGGAAAGTGAACCCACCAGCACCAACTTCACCTACTCACTCTTCATTCAATTCAATATGCACGTAGCAAAAGCCAACACTTCAAATCTCTTGCCCATGGAAAAAAAGGTTCAGCAGAAAAAAATATCATTTGAATAAAAATAAGGGCTTAAAAGCTCTGAGATAGATAGCTCTGCCATCTGTCTCTGGGATATAATCAAGGCTAACTAGAGCCTTGCACGGAGTTCAGTCATGTGTATGAGATCCAAAAATAAACCTACAATCTATACAAAAACAACATACATTTGTTTTTGTAGCCTTGATTGCTATGCTTTTAAAAACCTAACAAGAAGTTTCATACAATTGAAATTCAACAGTCTTCCCTATATACTGTACAGTGGTTCTTTCCCTCTAGCCACAAGTTCCATTATTTCATTAATGTACAAATTGAACATAATTTTTTGAGTTCTTCTTTATATATAAAAATAGTCAAAATATTAATTTCCCTTGCAAGAATCTTCCAATAAATCTTGCTGTGTTCCCCCCTTTTTTGTCCACAGTTCTTATGAAGAAATCTCTCGTACAATGATGAGTTCTACTGTGTTCTGGAAAGTTTTTAGCAAGGACACTGCTTGTCCATGTTCAATATTGATAAAACTGTAGCCATTAGCCTACAAGAAAGAAGAAAAATACTATTAAGAAAAACATTTCATAGTAATTTTTTATTCTGGTGCATTTAAATTTCTGCCAGGTAGTCCATAAATCTAGCAGAAAATAAGAATCATTTTGGCAATTTAAAACAACACTTAGACTCACAAGCCCTACCTCATGTCACTTAAAATCTCTGAAAGTGAAATCCAGGAACCTATAATCTTCCCACATTTTCAGATGATTCCTATGTCGCCGTTGGTGCCAGGAGGCACTTGTCTAAGACAGTGTTTTCAGACATGGTGCTGTGTATGCAGTACTGTGCAACTGAGGTCACCAAGTTGCAAGGGCAGCAGGTCAAGAACACTACACTTCTTATAATTTAAGCTAAACACTTATTGAGGTCTCACTGTACACCAGTGCTTCCATGAATTAACTCTTCTAATTCTCGTAACACAAAAAAGATTCTTCCATCACCTGTTTAGAGAAGTTAACATTCCTGAACTTAAACAAAATGCTAAGATATAGCAAATATGTATTAAAAAATATCGGTATGACTTTCCAAAACACATGGTAGAAATATTTTAAACTATGAAAGCACTAGAGCATAGCCTATATGAAATATCACTATTTTTCTTCCACAAATAATTAAATATAAACTTCATAAAATGCTTATTTTCAAATCTGGCATTTATTAATTCCTAGAGATAGATGTTATAAAATAAAAAATAAAGAAAATAATAAAAAAAGATGTATCTTAGTTACCTGAATAATTTTATCACCTGGTTGCAATAATTTTGATGCTGGTCCTTCAGGCTGTACCCTTGTTACAAATATACCCTTTAATAACAACAAAAATGATTATTTAATGGGAAGCAGTATACATAAATAACGGAGTACCAAGGAGCAATTTTTCTCTCAGTACACAAATATATGAATTGTGACAAGTTTTCTGTCTTTTCTGAAATAACACTATGACAACCGACCCTCTGTTATTTTTGCCCCTGATAATTCTGGTGTTACTAAGTACAGTGACTTCTGTTATGGTGAAGTTACCTCTACTGATGTACAGAAAAATGATGACAAAATTAAAAATCACTTCACAGTATGAGGCACATGTAAAATATTTGGTTAAATTTGTATTCTTTGAATGATTAATTTGAACTGATGTTTCAAAACAAAAAATTGAATATGGAGGGAAATCAAAAGGTGATTTGTCTAGATTTATACAAATATGTTAGATTTTTATTTATATATGAGTTATTAAATTAGTGAGTAAAACTTTGTGGGCATTTCAAGGATATATAAACAATACTCACATCATCATCGGGTCTGAATGGGTTTCCTCTTCCCCCAACACCTCCTGATATGCTAAATCCAAGTTCTGGATCCTTTTCAATTCTCACTCGAATCTGAGTTAATATGAAAATATATCACTATTACTTTCTCAGAAAAGGCTGCAATATAGTAACTCCATATTTAAATATTGGTAAATTAAGTTCAAGCAAATATAACTATGTAAGGATTCATCTAAAATAAGTACTTGGGCAGATGAAGTGAAATTATGACATGGAATATTATGTTAATGAGTTAGTAAGTTAAAGGCACAGCTAGGATTACAAAGAAAGCTCCTAACTTAATCTACTGCTGCCTTATGAGGATAGGCAACTACTTAATGTTGACCCTATATATTTTTTAGACATCGTGGATTTTAATGACAAAGAACACTGACACAAAACATGTATTTTATTATTACTTTCCATTTGTGAAACATCTAAATTACATAGTATCTCTATTGGGCGTTTCATAGATATATAAAAGATCCCTGGGTGGTTGTTGAATTATTAACCCATTTCCTGAATCTGCTTAGCATATGCTTCAAAAGAGTTGGGAATGATGATCACTTGATAATACTTTTTTAACCAAGATGTAAAAACTATTTTTTGTTACAAAACGCTCCTTCTCCCAGAGACCAAACCAAAACGAACAAAGCATTTGTTCTCTAAGTTTCTAAAAACATAATTTTATCAATAAACTATCAAAATATATGACTATATGATTAATAATTTTCTAAAAGTACTTTGTAAGATTTAATTCTCAAAGTAGTTTGGAGACTATAGTCAAGTTCAAAAGCTGAGTGTTAAATAACAATAGCAAACCATATTATGCCAATTCGATGATCTACTAATTATAATTCTGAAGAAGGTCTGATTACTGAAGTATCATCAACTGGTTTTGGAAAAACAACCACCTTAGGAAAAAGAGCATGCCTATAACACCATATCCTATGTCAATTAATAGACAGGGAAGATCACGAAGTAAAACTACAAAGTTTAACACCTCATAAACTTAATGGGAAACCAAATCTTCAAACAAAATGGTAAAAACTATGTTAAAATTCTATATGGTTTTATTGCTAACGATTAAATAACCTATAAAAAACATTAAAAGTTTAGTCTCATATTTCAAATATTCTTGATTATTCTTACCTCTTGCCTTGCCAGTTCATGGCCTTGTCTAGGAGAACAATGGGGCTGTGTATATGGAGGCTGGTGGGCCACTTTCAGCATCAAGTAATCAATTAGTTGTTCTCTAGAGGGATGCCTTGCCACAGATGCCTGAGGAAGGGGGTGATGTATTTGACTATAATTTGCCTGAGGCCTGAGAGGCTGGCCCATCTGTCCATTACTCAAAGGCATCTAAGAAAAACATGAAGTGTCTTAAAATGACCAATAATAATGTCTTATTGCAAATACTCGGATTTTCTTCTTGGAATATTTCAAAAATACTAGAATTTAACATTCTAAATCACACAATTTCATGCCACTTATTTCTTATAATTTTACACTTTTATATATATATAAAAAAAGCTATGTTTTAATTCTAAATCTGAGTGCTAGCTGAATGGACTCGTTCTTTAAAGCTTTCAAAAGTCAGTCATATCTACATTTAAAATTATTTGCTTTTTCTGTTCAATATAAATGTACCTATCTCATACTAACCAAATGTTAAACTGGTAAACACTATGCCAAAATTGTTAAATTTAAGCTCATTAAAAGGATATCTTTTCCTATACTACATTTAATCTCTCATATATACATAAAAGATGCATTTGCTGATGTTTTTCTTCAGAACAAATGTAACTAATTTTGTGGTAGAATTTTTTTCCTAATCTAACTATACTTTTCTACCTTTATTCCTTCCTTTCTAAAGGTAACAAGCAAATCAGCTATGTAATAGGAAATTGATTCATTCCTCATGTGTATGTTATCAGTTAGCAATTTTTAAACTCTAATTCTATAGGATGGTAAACACAAAAATTAAACCTTGACATTCTACTTTCCATGAACTAAATAAAAATCTTGAATTTATTTGTTGTTGTTGAAGAATTACCCTCATTTCAGTGCCTCTCATTTTTTAGAGAATAATCTAAACTTTAGACTTAAAATCACCTTTGTAGAAATGTGGCTAATAGCTTATTCTGTTAGTGTGAGGAATCTATCTGAAAAATAAGGTTGTTTGTATTATAAATATTTGCACATGAAGAGATTTTTATGTAGAAGAGGAAATAGGTTTGAGCTATTTAAATATTTGAAATATCACTGTTGATTATAAATAAAAAGGTTACCTCATCCACAAGGACATTACAGAAAAACTGTGAGGGAAATAAATGAGCCCCATTTCCCTAAATTTATCCAAAGCAGAAAAGTTTAGGAAAAATTATGGCAATAGTTTCAGAACTACATACTCTTCTTTGTGAACCTTACTGAAGGATACAAAGAAGTTTTGTTTTTGGTAAAAAAGGTTTTTACTTCCAAAAAAGTTCTTTTTTCACTGTTATACTTGAGAAATTAGTTAATTCTGAAGTCTGGAAACACACATGACTGTTTTATGACAGAGATATTAGCATAAAGATGTTATTACTCTATGACAAATCTTTTATTATTTACTACTTGATCACTGTAGATCTGAAGCAATTAATCCATCCAAGAGTACTTAAATGGTTGTGCTGTTATTTTACTACTTACACACAACTCTGTAGATAGCACTTGCTTTTCTCCATGTTTATACCATTCTTTCCTTATGTGCAGATTGAATACTTTTCTCCTGGGAAGAATTCTCCAGGCTATAATTACTTCTGACTCTTAATCTTAAGAGTCCCTGAACACCTAGATACTTGGTCATACCTGCCATTCTATATCAATGTTATACATACCTTTGGAATATATTAAGCTATAAATAGCAGATGGCTCAGGAGAGTAAAAAGCATTTTAAAAAATAAGTAACCTAAACCACAAAATTGATAATAAAAAGAAGAGAAAAACAGGTGACAGCTCAATTGAAAGAAAAAAAAGAGGAGGTAAAATAGATACGTATAAACTTAAATGTTATATGGCTGGATTTCTACTCTCCAGAACAATGTAGAAGTTTATGTAATACATAACTATGTTTCATAATTTTATCTGGTCATACTAGGAAATGGGATTAGTTGAGAAAGAACTGAAGATAACACTAAAGAAAAGAATTATCTGGCATTGGTGACAGAAAAGTAAACTCTCTAAATAGGTGATACTTTAAGCACAAAGGTAATTAAGAATATAACCATCATCTAATCTACCATATACAGAACTCTTTCAGATGATTTCTAATTACATTTAAAGTGTCTGAAAATGCCTTCACTAACAGTAAAACATCCTCAAATGAAGAATTTAAGACAGGTTCATCTTTGACTCTCCAAATAGGTCTGTCAGGAATGCCAAAAAAGCCCCTCATTCAAGTGATAAAATAAGTGATACTATAGAAGTCCAAAAATAACAACAAAATATTCTCCAGTATCAGGAAAATAATCATAGAATAAACTGAGAAATAACAGAGTGCAATCTATTTCTCAATTAGTAAAAAAAAAAATCTTTTGGGGTAAAAAAGATGAAGGGATTAAGAAAGTACAAACTGGTAGTTATGAAATAGTTATGGGGATGTAAAATAAGCATTGGGAATATAGTTAATGATATGGTAATAACTATGTATAGTGCTAGATGGGTACTAGACTAACTGGGGTGGGGGATCACTTCATAAATTATATAAACGTCTAACCACTATGCTGTACACTTGAAACTAATATAAAATAATACTGTTAACTGTGATTGAAAAAAAACAAAAATAAAGAGAAAAAGTTGAAGGGGAATAAGAACTTCCAGGTATAAAACAAATGAATCATGGGGATATGGTGTGCAGAATAGGCAATATAGTCAACAATATTGAGAGAGTGCTATAGTGTCATATGGCTGCTGGATTCATCATGGTGATCACTTCTTTAGGTATATGAATGTTAAACAACTATGGTGTACACCTGAAACTTGTAAGTTAGCTATATTTTAATACAAATCCTAACAAAAATAAACAATAAAATCCTTACTAAACAAGGAGAGAAAAGTCATCAAAAAAGTACTTTTGGTGTTAAAGCATTCATGGTATTTGTAGTTCAAAAGCCAGAGGACAGTAAGCTCACAGATGTCGCCTCATTTATGTCCTGAGCACCTACTTTCATCAAGCTGTCTGGAGGAACATCTCTGTGACTAAGTGTAGCTGACCAGTGGCTGTGCTGTCCTGAAATGAATATACCGTCTGGACAAGGATCTCCTGGAAAGGATGTCTGGGGATGTTTCAAATTAGGGGAAAATAGAAAGTAAACAGATAATGATCTTTAAGATGTGCAACAAAATGATGATGATTCTTGAGAGGAGATTAGAAAATAGCAGTGCTAGATAACAGAAAGATGAAGAGCCAAATAAAAAATGACCATCAATAACTGCCACCGATCTACCTTTTTAATGAGTGTTAACTTATTGTAGTGATCTCTTCACAATACATACATACGAATCATGATGATGTACACCCTGAACTAATACAATATTACATGTCAATTATATCTCAATAAAAATAGAAAAAATAGTACTTTTAACCATCTTCCAACATTAAATGGCAAAAGGTTTGTTCTTGTAATGTGTGAAAAGTATACACAGCTATATACTATTAAGGTATTTCTTTAAAATGCTTTTAGGTTTATTTACATTAATACCTATCTTTTAATACTTTGAGCAATAAATTTAGTTATTAATCTAAGTTGAGTCCTAAGTTTTACACTTGATCTTACCCAAAAGGCTGAGAAATATAAGTGTCCCAAGTTTTAAGCGCAACTAAAATACACTGCTGTTGAACCCCACAAAGTTTTTTGGTAAAAAAAATTAACTGATGTTCTTTTAATAGAAGAGCATCACCCACGATTTTCTTAATGATGAGCGTACTAATAAACACACAGTCATATAAAACTGGCTTTAGGTTAATACTATCACACTTATATTAGTCAGCTTCATATTTTCAAAAGTACTGGTTTGATGAAATCTTTTTAAAATTCAAATTCAAATCTTTATATGTGAAATAATATCCTTATATTATAGTTTATCGCACAGATAACTTTAGAGAAATAAGAGATTCAATATCTCTTTATCTTGAATATTTCTTATAAGTATGCTTATTCTGGGAAGCAAGATGCCTGTATTTTTCACTTAGCTATATTTTAGAAAACTAAAGGAATTGTGATAAATAGCATTATTGTTACTTTCCAACAGTATATGGCTAGCAACATACATATGCAAATTACATCCTCATGTTGAAAAATAATCTGAAATCTACTTCATTATGATATGCCACATAATATACACAAACTTAAGGGCTTAGAATTTAATTTTAGAAGCTATATCTGTAAGTGATCTATCGTGTGCAGGTAGTTGCTAGTTTAAACCATGGCATACCATTTTTAGATGTGGTTTGATCAAATGTTGTGTATACAATTACTTTATTTTCCTTCTCCATTTTTGAGCTATGCTTTCAAAATACAAAAAAATCAACTTTGCTCATAACTTGAAGTTTAAATTCAAGCCTCATGTACAACTATGTTTATCTAGTCTTTAAAAGAACAAGTATATTATATATGGAAAGTAAAATGTAACAGAATTAAAGGCTCTGAATTTAAGACTGACGAGCAAAAAACATTACTGTATAAGATCTTGGAAAGAACAGTTATTCCAGATGACAATAAAGATTACTCCTAGGTTAATAAAAGCCCCTGGTCTTTACTCTGTGGCTTCAGTTGGAATAAGTCTTAGAAACATAAGGTTTATAGTTATCACCCTTCTCTCTCCCCATTTCAAAGTGATAAGTTACAAAACAATTGCTGCCACTTTAACGTAACACAGAAACCAAGTGGTGGCCAGTGAAAGAAGACAGAAGGCAGAGAAAGATGGGTGATGCACAGCCAGAACAAAGCAAATCCTACCCTAGAACACAAGAGGGCAAAGCCAAGAGTGTATCATAAAGTGTGGGTGGTGGTGGGGGGGGGGGGGCGGAAAAGGAGGGCATGGATGCTCAGGAAAAAGCAAAGGACCCAGAAGCAAGCAGGGCCAATATGGAAATAAAACTGGGGAAGGGATAAAGTAAGGCCGTAAGGGAAGAAAGGTCTTTTCGGATGGAGAGGGGCAAGGAAATTAGGGGGCATGCCACCACCTCAGGTTGTTATGAAAGATCTTAAAACAGCCATGCCAGAATTGTTCTGTTCTTTCTCCTTCTCTGCTTATTCTTATCCCCTACCCTTAACTTTCATTAAAAAAATAAACCCTTCTTCTTCACCACCAATGAAAATGTGGGTAATAAAGAATTTGGGTTTTGCCTTTTCACTGGTACTTACTACAGTTTCTCTAGTATCACATTTAATCATACTCAGTGAATTATGATTGAACTTATTAGTTCCACTTAGTTCTTAGTGCTTTTTATTTCTAACAAGCATTAAACTGCAAATTATTTTTCCCCACAACTCCTCTGTGGATTACATTATGGCATAGCCTTAAAATCTTGAGCTTAGGGAGAGCAAGCTAATTTTAAGAAAAAGCACTGAGAATAATTTTTTAAAAAACCTCTCAGGTATTCTTATTGCTCACCCCTTTTTACATAAAAAGTTGACTACATCCTTAATTATGATCACAGAAACTTAAATCAGTTTTGCAGAAAGTTTTAGCACTAAGCCACGGAGGAACTGGGAGGTAATCAAATACCTAACCCACAATAAAAGTTTATTTTCTAAAAAATGTTTAAACATTGAAATGTGGGGTTTACTTGTCTTCTACGTACCAAAGTACTGGTCTACAACAGGTACTCACTCGAAAAATGTGCCCACCAGAACCTCTTCCGTCTGCAACACTCAAGGCAAGACTGCCTTGGCTGCCATGCAGATCCCTAGAGCTGCCATAGTGAAAGTTGCTTACAGCAGTAAAATTGGAATTAAAGGACCTTGACAGCATGCTCTGAATAAAGAGGGGATAGATTTAACAGAGATTAGTGTAGCATGCAAAATTCACAAGACATGTTATGTACACAGATGTATTTATAACAACCCCAATACTACACAGAAATATCAGGCAACATGGAATTTTCAGTGCCCCTGAAAGAAACTGGCACTATTTAACATATATTTACATGACAACATAGACACAGACACACAAATTACATGTAATCCAACCATCACATTTAAACACCAAAGGAGAAAGTATAAAAATTTAGATGCTTTCATGCTATTATTTCCTTTACTCCTGACATATAACTTATTAGAAGTTCGTTAGAAAATAGGAATTAATGTCATACCCAGATGTACCTGTACACATACATAGTTACACATGGAACACAAACTAACTCTCCTATAAAGATAAATTTTACCAACAATCAGTTATTTCTAAGTCAAAATGGATTTCTAGAGTCTTTCATTTTATAGAAATTGCGTTATTATTAAATAAATATAGAATTTAAACATACATAATATAGCACAAAATATATTTGCAAAACATACCAGGCTCTTGGCCATAGCAATGTCTAAAAATAATTATTTTCCACATTTAGAAAAATCTCTTACATCAGGTAAAAGTATAATATAAAAACACAGGGTTTTAGGATATAACATTTAAAAGGCTCCCACTGCTCTAGAATTACCAAGATTAAAAAAAAAAAAAACTAGAAAATACATGTATAAAAACTTTTCCAGTCAAATAAATAGATATTAAAGATTATTTTACTTTAGGAATTAGTAGTGGCCTTTGCTGCTTGAGCTTGAAGAACCACTGATGGAACCTTTCCAAAGACTGAGTTTATATGAATGCCTAATCATTAATCCCAGAGCTGCTGGAAAAATGTACCTCAGTAAATGCAATGCCTGATTCTCATTATTCTTGCTTGTTTATTCCCAGAGTTGTTAACTGCTGTTCTTTCATGTGGTTGTTTTTTAGTCATGTCCCTGAATACTGAGGGTCTGATGGTCAAACTGAGAGAAACCACACTGAGCGTGGCTTGTTAATAAGAAATACAGAAATGCCATAACAAACATTTCTATGTTACTCTTATGGAATATATACCTTCCCTATATTATGAAGTTGATGTCGAATACCAAGAAACATTAATATGACATTCCAGAATAAAATCGATCTAAAAAATTATAACATATACTTTTAGTTATTTCACAGGTCCTAAAGTAATGATTAAAGAAAGAGATAAACTTAATGGGCTAGGCCAGTACTTTTCCAAATCATTTCATGAAAGGTAAAGATTTGGCAGAAGCAATTCAGAGGTTCCATAAATGTGATTAGAATGTAAAAATAAAAAAAATTATACACATAGTTACATACACAGTTTGTTTTAATGCTTGTTAACCTAAAGGGACAGACTATCCCTGTTTAAGGATATACAGATCGAGAACAAAGCCTTTTCTGTCATCTTTAAACATATATTAGATTTTTGTAAATATTTCACTGACTAAGAAGCTGAAGCTCAGAATAGGTCTGGTTTTTAATTCAGGGTTGTGCCTAGGCATCCATATAAAACTGTGCCCCATCACAACACATCAACACATTGTGCAGAGTTCAATTATGCGCTGGACATATGTCCTGCACACTGCTGTTCATTACATGCTAATAATTGTACAATAGCAAGTAAGCATGGAAATTATATTGTTAATCATATTCTGGTTGAGTGCTTATCTGAGTTTTTTAATAAGTAATATTAGCAAATGCTGACATCAGTAATAATTCAACTTTGAAATAAAAATTTTTATTTGTTTTCAATGCTGTTGAGATTTTATTTGTAAATGTCTTGAGATTTCTGAGGTGAGATCTATTCTATACGTTTGGGTTCCAGGTAGCTGGTTGCGGGAGTGAGAAGGAATGTTACTACTACAAGGTTTTAAAACCAAGTAAAGGCCAATAACTTACCTATTTCTGTATTGTTATTAAACTCTCAGCTGGGCAAAGTAACAACTTTTGATTTGGGGACTTACCTCCAGAGGTAGGACAGGCATAGTGAAATTGCCTGAATAAAGTTTTCAAATGTCCACCATGCCACCAGAATTTTGTTTGGGGAGGGAAGAAGAATTACAGAGAAGCAAATACAGATCTTCCATCACACTCTACCATTGTTAACCAATGCTTTCAAGTTTGGAGTCTAAATCATGTTGCCTTGTGTCCTCTAAGGCTTTTCTTGGTGTTACTGAACTTATTCTCACCTCTAAATTGCCAGTGGGCTAACTGAGACACTAATGTCATTTACACTTCAAGCAACTGTATGACAAATTTCTAAATATAAAAAGCAGAGAGGCACAAATGAACAAAGAGGTGGCTGCTACTTGCTTCCTATTTGCTGAAGTCCAGGCATATCTCTGTCAGACAGGAGAAGTAATGAGAGAGAACAGCCATCTGAGATGTCAACTAATAATATAATGTAATATAATATAATATATATAGTATAATATAGTAAATAAACTCAACTCTTCCTCCAAAGCTCCTATTCTCTATGTCCAAGAATAGTTAATGGCATTCCCAGTAATCCTTCAATACCTGATTAAAGGAATAATCCAATCAGAAGTAAACTCATAAAGTCCATTTCAGAATTGCCTCTTACATTCATTCCTTTGTCTCAATTCTATTGATACATTTCTCATTTATTTTCTAGACCACTTAGACAGCTTCATAAGTCAATCAACTTAACTACAGGCTCTTCCTCCTCAAATCCAATTCCACATTATCATCAGAAGTTTATTTATAAAATAGCTATATTACTCCTGTGATTAAGAATTTCTAGATTTCTTAAAAAAAAAAAAAGTACACATGTTCAAAAAAGCCTCAACAATATGTACAAAGTTATAGCTCGAACAAATAGATGAAAATGAAGTTTCCCAATACCTACAGATGGCTCAACTCTTTAAAGCTGAGAGGACAGCACTGCACAGAACTAACAGTTATAGGCTTGACATAAGGTATGAGTTATATTTTAGGTATTTTTTTATGAAAAATTTGACTTAAGAAATTGTTTTGAGGTTGTATATGTTCGGCCACTTTTAAAAATGTGTCTTAAGCAGAGGTAAGGTAATTCTTAGGTAAAATCCCTTAAAGAATATGCCATATATATATATATATATATATATATATATATATATATATATATATATATATATATACACACACAAGCCACAGAACTGTGGCACTGATATATCGGCTTTACAGGATATTTAAAAATTTTTAACTCTTTTCAAAAACAAACAAAAGCTACTTTGCCAACAATTTCCAAGCTACAGTAGAGCCACAGGCCCAAGTTCAGAGAGGTCAGTAATGCAGTTCAGAAAAGAGTAAATGCCATGCCAGAAGCCATCAGTGTCAGTGACAGTGTTAGTTATATAACTGGGGGTGGGTGGGATGAGGGGAATCCTAGATAAAATATTTATAGTACATTTCTTGTTTTTTTCTGTTAACTATATAAACATTGCTTATTTTTGTACACATATTTACATAATCAACAATTATTAATAGATGGCAATAGGTCAGAAAATGCTAAAGAGGTAAATAGGCGTGCGTGTGTGTGTGTGTGTGTGTGTGTGTACATATTATTTATAGTATGTGTGACACAATCCAAAAGAGGTATACATATAAATATAGAATATGAATGTAAGCGCATTAGAAAACAGCAGGGAATAAGAGAAGGGAAAGTCGCTTACACTACCATCAATTGTTTTCGGTCTAGCTAAGTCTGAACTTGGAACTCTATTCTCAGTACCAAAAAAACACTCCTAGAAGTAAGTATATTTTCAATAATTCAGAGCACTTTGTTTTACCTTTTTTAAAAAGCAAAGAATGTTAACTATTTTAAAGGAAAAGCAGTAAATTCACAAAGAAGAGAATGAAAAATTCATGTTTAATTACCTTTTCTAACTTTTTGGCCTCAATGTGTCGTAGTACTTGTTCTCGCCAGTCATGAGGAACTTTACTTTTTCCCGGAGGATCTAATAAAGAATGCTCAGAACCAACCCTTGCATTTGGTCTTTTTGAAGGACTAGTCCGTGAATAATTGAAATCACTAACTGACATAGTTCTCTCTGGTATTTCACTAACTGAAGGTCGAGCACTCTGAGGCCTAGATGCATTTGGACCATCAATGCTGTATGTTCGTGCTGAAAGAGGTCTCTGTGATCCTGACATCACTGGAGTTCTTCCAACTGAGTGTAACTCCCTGTACGATAAATAATCTCCTTCGGGGACGTGCACCCGCCTGGTGGGGCCTGGATCACCAAGATTTACTGAGGTGGTGGAGGACACGCTGCTTTGTCGCTGAACTGTATTTCGAGTTGCTCCAGGAACGAGGCGGTCATTTGGTGAGATGGCCCACATTTCCCCGTGTCTTCCTGGGCCAAGTCTCGGATGTACATAGTATCCAGTACTAGCTCGAACGTTGTTATGGTTAGAGAAATTCATATTGGCAGAATGTTTAGATAACTGTGATTTTCTGTGCTTTCTGATCTAGGAAGGCGCTGAGGAGGAAAACTGACATGATCTATTTGAGGGTTTTGTTTGGAGTGCCACAAAGTGTCCTTGACCGAAGCACTGTTACTGTACTGGACATTATATTGTGGAGGACCATATATCTGAGGCATAGATTGTGGGCCACTTATTGTGGGTCCTCTTACATTTGGTTCTTCAGGATTATGATTTGAATCAAATTTGAAAACCGCCTTTGTACCTGATATTAAATCAGAAGATGAAGAAGAAGCAGTAAATACCTGCAGTGGTTGATCATATAAAAGTGTAGCAGACTTACTTCTAACTATATTTTTCCCATCAATAGTAGATGTGACTTTAACTGTTGCACCTGGCTGCTGGGGTCCATTATCACTAATAATGTCATAGATTTTTAACCCTCCAGTCTCCATATTAGTTATGCTATGAGATTTCACAACAGATCCAATTGGCCCACTTCTCTGAGGGGAGAGATCTTCAGTGCTTTTGGAAATACCCATATCAACAGAAGAATCAGTGTCAAGTGGTTCGGTCTCCTAGGAGACTGTGGAGTTGCCTCAGAATGTCCATTTACCTTATTTATACATTCCAGATTAGGATACTTGTTTCCATTTTCCAAGTGCTCAGCTTCTCCTTCAGCATTAATGCTTAAAAATCCTGTTCCAAGCACTATATCCTGTGTCTTTGATCTTTCTGCTCTCTCTGGTTGAAATGTATCATTAGTTACAAGTTTATTAAGATTCATATTGATATGGTCTAATTTGTGAGATTCATCAGATGTGGCTGTTGAGTCACCTTTCTCAATAAGAACTAATCGTCAATATTCAAATCATATTCAGGTAAGTTAAAATCTTGAACCTTGAATTTTTCCTCTGTTGAATGGTTTAAAATATCTCCATTTTGTAAAAGGCTGTTAAAATTTTCATCTTCTTGCCTAAAACAAAGATAATTTTATCAGAAACATCACAAAGCCCAGTTTTCTTAGTAGGAGGAACATTAATAACTAATTAGTTAATGTGTATGTATACAAAGTTAAAATAGTTGATGAGAATTACAGACGAAAGGCATTTATTATCAACCATGTAATTTAAAAATATTATTATAATAGTCAAACATAGATTTAGATTAGAGACAAAACATACTAATTAAAACTCAGATAATCAATATTAATTTTCATCATGAACCATTTAGTCAAAATATAGTTTAACAGAGCTAAAAAAATTTAACTCAAAAGATAATTACTAATATCATCTAATAAGCTTTGGGTTCAGTAGCAACCCAAATCATTCTATAAAGAACTCTAGCTGACAGATTAATATGAAGGTAAAATGGTAAAAAGGTAAAATACTCTTTGATAACCAAACTTCTTGAAAGCCCAAATAATAAATTTGTTTTAAACTTTAGCTAAATTCCAGCCTGTAGGAATTCAGTCTTGTTTCAGAGTTGGACCTACAAATTTAAGTCTAACGCAAAGATATAGCACTAATCAAAAGTATTTGAATGAATCCTTTAATTACATCTCCCCAAAATAATTTTGCATTTTTAACCCTAAAAATACCCCCTTTCAACTTACTCCAGTCTGTAATACCTAGAAATATTATAAAACTGTTCAACCTTTAACAAAGAGAAGTAGAATATATTTTAAATTTTTTCTTCCCCACTTAAAATATTAATCTAAAATGAAAATGTACAAAAGTTAGTCATAAAATAAGGGAGAAACTACATGCTACAGGAACCATTTCTATAATATTTGTGAAATCTTTATGTTTTATGCTTTAGTCATATATATTTATTTGCCTTAATATCTCTATTGTACAAATAAATCATTTTGTTGAGACATTCACAAACCTGATTCTTGAATTAATACCGATATGAGTTTGTTTCACTGGAGAGCAGAGTGAGGTATCTTGACTACTATCGGTATTAAGAGAAACTGAATCAGACATCCGAGATGGAGAAGAACAGTTGCTGTTATTCTGATTGCTATTGTGTGTAACTTCATCTGATAAAGAATCTGTATCCTTTGTATCATCTGAAAACAAAAATACTTAAGCTGTTGATAAAGTCACCAAGAACTGTATGAGAAATATATTCCAGTAACGACAAATGACATTTATATTGTCCTGGTTCCATGTATAAGGTAAAGAATTACACGGATAAGAAGATAACCAGAGGCACCTCTGAAAATTCAGTCCTAATACACACATAAATTGAAGAATTTAAAAATAGTGATACCTTTAATATTTAAAAAAATATAACCAATGTTAGGGTCGTCCAGAATTTGATTTAATTTTAACTACTGACAGGATGATTACACAGTGTTCTCTAAGCTATCGATTAGTTTAAGTGTATATGCTTTTCCATTCATTTATAATTTTAAAAAGTCATAACAATAACCAATATAAAATATAGTTCACAGCCTTGGTAAACTTATCTGGGAAGGAAATTGTTTTCTACATGTATGGAATTGTTTTCATCTAGGAATTGTATATAAATTTCAAAGAACTGTATATAAATAGTGAACTCAAATACAAGATGATTTTGTGTGTAACAATTACATAAGCAGAAGACAATATTCATATTCTGTTATAGGCTAGTATAAAAAAAGTAGTTTTTAAAAGCAGTGATAAAAAAATAGTAATGTAACATCTTTACAATGCTAAAGGATGTTTTTAACTAATTCCAGCCTAATTATAGAAATCGTATAGACACAGTTCATAGGAGAACACATGAATTAAGGATATTTTTGTGGTTCCAACATCTCAGTTCAAGTAGTCTGAACTGCATTAACAATTAAAAACAGTCGTATATGGGGCTCTGTAACTTCAACTTTAAGATATCAGAGTCTTGGATCATAAATTTTAAAAATAGTGTTAAATTATATGGCACTTAAATTCTTTCCTAGATACATTCCTCTTCTTCCATTTTGGTATTATGGAACAATTGTGACAATTAGATAATAACATGTAAAATATTTAACATATAACAAGCAGCAACTAATAAGTACTCAACAAACATTACCATTATGCAAGCTATTTGAGGGCAACCTTGATAGTAAGTTTCATTAATGCCATAAAGGCAAAGGTGGATAAATATTTGGTGGAGATGGTGTAGAGATGTTCAGGCACTGGGCAGGATGGAGTGACAGAAGGATAAAAGAAAATCTCCAAGGTTCCTTTCATTTCATATGTTACATGAAAGAATGTCTGGAAAAGGGGGTGGTTCAAAAATAATTTCAGGGATAGATAAAATAACAACAAGCATCTACTATAAGTCAGGTACTATGTTAGATCTGAGCACACTGAATAATTTAGTATATTTGATATTCACAAAATCCTTCATTAGCCTCTTTTTATGTTGATTTAGCTACGTACACATGGATAAAATTAGGCAGAGCTCAAGAATCATAAAACAAATAAGTGGTGGAAATGAAATCATAATCTAGGCTTGTCTGCCTTTGTTATAAAGTCCATGCCCTTGTAAGCAGACCTGCATGAGGGACGAGAACAGGTCTATCAAGAGAAGAAATAGGCCTTTTAAAAAGGTATGTTTTAAAAATTGTTGCTATAAAGTGTTTTAAATAATATAATTACATTTAATGAAATTTATTCAAAAAAATTACAAATTTTATTCAGTGCATTTCTATTCTTAGCACTTTCCTTTAACAGCTAACCTTTCTTGTTATTACTAAGTGCTACCACTTTTGGCTGGTTAATAGATGTTTCAATTAATGGCGGTCGCATCTCTGCCATTTTCATTTCTTCATCAGAAGAAAGTTCTTCAGATTCCTAATTTAAAGAAAAAAGAGTGAAAATATTTATAAAAATAGATTTTGGTTTCTTTAAATGAATAACTATTAAGTCATAAGAACATCGAATAGAAAAGAATGCTTAAAACATGTCTGAAACTTTTTTATGGTAACATGTAGTGACTAATAGTAGTATATGATTTATTCAAAAAATTTTGAGAACAGCAATAAAACTATGGTAGTTATTAACAATATTCCAAAGCACTTATGGAATTAATTTTCTGTGGAAGACCTTAATTCAATTGTACTAATGATTACTTGTGCCTGGTACTATTCCAAGTGCTAGAGAAATGAAATAAAAGAAAATAATCCCTGCCATTGAAAAACTCAGTTTACTCCAATAAAAAGTCTTCCTAATCCTCAAATTTATTGCCTCAAGGATCAATAGATTCCAAGGAATCAGAAGTGAGGTTATTCTTCCGCTAAAATGAATTAATGGCAGTTTTTACCCAATAGAAAGATAGAATTTTATATTATTCTCCATAAATTTTTCTCAAATATTTGGCAATTATCCCAAGTTATCTACCATTGAAAGCTATTCCATAGGGGAAAAAAGACCTATTAACAGAAAAATTTTAATATGTATACAAAATCAGATCTGCAGGTTAAATTATTCCCAGTTAATATAATGAAAATAAAAAAAGGTTTTAAAAAGGTGTTCTGTTAAAAGTACTAAGACATTTTGGTACTCATAAGTGCCATATTAAATATATAGACTGGAGTCAGCAAGCTTTCAGTGAAAAGGCCAGATAGTAAATATTTTACACTTAGAGGGCCATGCAATGATCTCTGTTTCAATTACCCAACTCTGCTGTTGTGTACAAAAGGAGTTAGAGACAAGATGTAGAAAAATGACCAGGGCTATGTGCCAGCAAAACTGAACTTTATCTAATTTTTCACAACATGAAATATTCTTTTGATTTTTATTCAACCATTTAATAATGTAAAAGCTGTTCTTAGCTTGCAAGCCACACAAAAACAGGCAGTGGGCAGATTTGGGCCACAGGCCATAGTTTGCCGACCCTATTCAAGACTGTTCTACAGTGGAAAGAGTTGGACTGGTAATCGTAGAATAGAAAAGGAATATAAATTGTTTAGTCTTGAACTGTGAGTTAAGAGGGAAATGACATTCTGAGTAGAAGAAAGCATGCAAACAAAAGGTATGGCAAGTCAGCTCCAAGCAGCTGAAGCTCAGGATAAGTGGCAGGAGACAGAAAAGTTAGGCTGGATTGGATGCTGAAAGATTATGCTAAGTATGAACTCAATGAAGTGTGTGTTGGGTATGACTGGAAGGTGCCAACCAGAAACTCACAAGGTCAGACCATCTTTTAAAATGAAGAATGTATAGGAAGAGGAAGAGACTGGTAGGAAGGAATCTAGCTATCACATCAGTCCTGAAGAAAAAGACCACATTTGTCCTTAGGCAATGGCACTGATAGCCAGTAAAGACAAAAAGAAATTTTGGAATTAACGCGACTTAATGACAATGAATGTAAAGAGGAAGTGCAAATGGTATGTCCTAATCTTTGCTATCTGCAGCACTTAAACTGTTGACCAGACATTCTCCTTCATGAAATTACATTATACCTGGGCTTCTGGGAACTGCAGTCTCCTAAATCTCCTCCCACCTTTCTTTCGCCTTTGCTCACATCACTTAATCTTCTTGCAGTTAGTTCATATTTTTTCCCTTTCTTACTCTTCCCTGGATATACATTTTCTTCAATGATTACGTTTAATATAGACAGTTCTCCAATTTATAATCTACCTTTGATTTCTCAAGAGCTGAAGATCCATATTCACAACTACCTACTGAATATGTCTACCTGATGGTCTTGCCATTTCTGCAAATTTGACATATCTAAAAATAAACTTGTCTTTACAAGGCTGTTTTCTTAACAGTCCTATTTCTGTTAATGACATCATCCTATTTGGGCAGTTACATGACTGTTTCCTCTTCTCCATTCCTTATAGGCAGGAGTATTCACATATTATAGCTGTAATCTTGCAACTAACTTCTAGTCTGCATTTTCTACTACCATTATTCAAAAACCCTTGGAGAATTCAGTATCTGCTGCCAGCTAACTCCTAATACATAGCTCTATCACAAGTAATGCTGTTAAAAAGTCTTTGGTGGTTCCCCAAAGACTACAGAACAATAACTACAAACTTCTTAGAATGGCTTTCAGGGCCTCAATAATAAGGATCCAGTCTACTCTACTAATTTTATTTCATACTATCAACTCCCTGGCATATTTAGTCAGATGGAACATGCTCTTTCCTACATTTCTAAACACCACTCTCTTGCTCTTGTTAGTCCTTCCATACTTCATTCAGTTCTAGTTCTGGTGACTAAAATATTTCAAAAATACAGGTTAAATGCCTCCTTCATCTTAAAGCACCCCTGGATCATCATGGCCAGAAAATATCTCTTTAGCCCTTAATATTTTCATTAGTACTTTTCTTACACGTTCGGCACAGTCTAACTTTAATTATATTCTATATACTCATTTACCCATTCTGCCACTATAGCTCCAAACACAGCCTTTATACACAAAAACTATACTAAATGAGTAATAAGGTCACTGGGACAAACCTAATAACCCTTTTACAGACTGTTATACTAGGTTCAATGTATATAATAGTGTACTGAATGATATGATTCAATTAGGACATTCAAAAGCCATATGAGTTTTTTCCTGTAGTAAATACTAGCTCGCAGGATAACTGTAAAGACAGATGATGTGCTTTGAACATATTTACATATTCAGGAATAAAGATGCTATTATAAATCTGGAATATCAGTTTTTATATATCAGTGATCTCCAAAAGAAGTTTCTGTAATGACGGACGTGATCTATGTGGTTCAACATGGTAGACACTAACTAGCCAAATGTGGATACTGAGCAATGGAAACATGGTAAGTGTAACTGAGAAGTTCGATTTTTAATTTTATTTACTTAACTTAAATAGTCACTTGTAGCTAGTGGATAAGAGTGGACAATGCAGCTATAAATCGAAAATACTTCAAAATTTCATTTTTCAGAGTTACAGCTTTACCATTTTCCATTACTTCCAGTAGCGTATGAGGGAAATGTAAAATGGTGCAACCACTTTTGGAAAATTGTTTTGCAGCTTGTCGAACAGTTAAACATATAACTATCATATGATCCAGCAATTATTCTCCTAGGTATATACCCAAAAGAAAAAAACATATTCACACAAATATTTATGTATGTCAGCCTTATTCATTATAGCCAAAATGTGAAAGTACTTGAAATGTCCATTTACTATTACAATGGAATACTGCTCAGACATAAAAAATGAATGAAATATTGATACACACTACAATATAGATAATCTTGAAGATATTATGTTAAGAAAAGAAAAAGGTCGCAAAGACCACACACACTGTATGATTATACGAAATACCAAGAACAGCCAAATCTGCAGAGGTTGATAAAGTACATTCCTAGCTGCCTAGGGCTCAGGGGGATAGAGAGGCTGTCAGGTGATGGCTAAGAAGAACAACTTTCTTTCTGGGGTAATGAAAATGTTCTAAACATGACTGTGGTGAAAACTGCACATCTTTTAGAATACTAAAGGCCACTGTGTTGTACCCTTTATTTAAATGAGTGAATTTATGTAACTTATACACCTCAATAAAGTTGTTTAAAATATATATATAGCTTTCATTGATCCATGAGAAGAAACTAAAAAAAGTCCCAGACATTCAAAGGAAAAATACGTCTCTATCAATGATAAATGCTTAAATAAATCAAGTAATGAAGTATACCTATGACCATCTTTTCATTTTTAAGTTACAGAAATAAAGCAATTGCCATTATGTATTTTTACAGAAGTAGAGTAGAATTGCCATAATCTAACTTACATAGTAAACACTGGACTACAATGGGTAAAATAAGTTTAAAGTGATAAATGAGTGATATTACAGTAAATATAAAATTTCTCCATGGTAAATATTAGCATGTTTTCTACTGTCAATATTACATCTCTCTTCAGTTGGCAATGATGAAATACTAAATTCTTATCCATTGTTATGATCATTCCAGAATAATTATAAAGCCATACCTCAAAAACATCATCATGATTAACAACATGCTTCAAGTTCTCAGAGGCTTTCATATTTGCAGTCACTGGCAGATTCCCAGGACTGATCTCAGCTTCAGGTTCACTGGTCTTCTGTATAGAGTTTCCTAACTTATACTTTTCTTTTTCATCAGCTTTGCTTCTTACTGGAGTAGTACTTTCTGAAGTCTACGTAAAAGAGAAGAAAAAAATTCGTATTTCTTAAACTTTATATCTATTCTTGTATTAAAGTTCATAAAAATTTATAAGTAATTTAACATCTTCCTATTCTGGATAAATCGATGAAACTTTAAACATGGAAATCTGTAGCATTCAGATGAAATGCTCATTTTGGGAACAGGTGGTCCCCAAAGGTCCGTGAGCCAACTTTACAATTCAGCTGAATTTACATTTCATCTTAGAAGGTGCAAAACTCATGTTCATAAGTAAGTCATCATGCTCAATGAACTCAGGATGGTTATACTGTTTTCTGCTTTATTGTGGAATGTACAATAACTCTAGTGACATGATAAAACTTCTGTTTTTGTGATACTATGTGGGAAGAAAAGTCCATTGAAGAGACACATAATTTAAGAGCTTATGTAGGTTTCTGAAAGATCCCAAATAAATGCCTATGGTCTGTCATAGCAATTACATTTACAATTAGAACTGGGTAGAGTAAACTAATATTACCAGGGGAAAAAAGTGTTCTTATAACTATTAATTTTTAAAGGTTACGCTGACACTCCTACCCATCTGGACAGTCTGGACAGTCTGCAACCATTATAGCAATCAGAAAGTTCACTTATTATAGCTGTTAGTTCAGGCAGCTGAGAACACCACCCTAAATTTGAGAGTACATTTAGTATATACAAAAAGGATCATTATATTGATTATTATTTTAAAATTTTAAAGAACTTGAAATAGGTTTCAGTCAATTCTTTTGAATTGAGTTTTCTAACCTTCACACCCATATCATTATTTACAACTTGCTGATCTTCATGTGGTTTCAAATCTTTTCCAGAGTCTTCATTAGTCTCTTCGTCTTTTAATCTATGTACAATAGTTTGAACAGTTTTGACCATATTCTTAAGCTCATCTGGGTATGGTGTTGGATATCTCTTTAAATTTCCCTCCTAGAAAAATAAGCAAAATTTAAAATATAAATATTTCTAACATCAACCTCAAAATTTAATCTATAATCTACATTTATTACGTTGGATATATGGCTCATAGGGGTAACTTTAAAAACAGATGACAGGCCTTAGAAAGCATTTTAGATTCAATAAAAGTATGGTTTCATCAACAGTCAAAGATGTCACAGTTATAGATTTTACTGTTCTAAAACTTTTTTTAGCAGACAAAAACTTATCCCATTTGGAGATATATGGAATGCATATTGCCAACTTGGCTTTGAAACAGATATATGTTTTCCAGCTAGACATTTATCCAGACACATATAAAATTCCTACTTTTACATATTACGTCTTATGTGTCATGAACCAAGCACTTTCAAATCAACCTATCATTTTCTGGAATTCGGTTAGTTTGTATAAGGGGAAAAGAATTACATTCATAGGAAGTGTGTATTTGTTACTTCTACCACTGTGACACACATCGCCGTAAAGAAACAAAAGGTTCATAACAGAGTTCTTTATTCCTGGAATATATATAAATAAGTCATTAAAGAAAGGGAAGGGGAAAAACAATGACCTTTTTCTCTGTTATATTTATATACACTATGAAATCTGGTTTTCAATCACATAGTTTTATATTGCTATCCAATTCCTTTATATGATATTATGTGATATATTATTAATAAAACCTCAAATGCCTTGAAGGCAAGGAATAAAACCAATACATTTCTTTGTATCTACCAAACCAGCACAGGATGGATATATAGTTCCCAATAAATACCAGCAAACCTGTTTCAAACTGAAGAAAGAAAGAAAAGACTCACCCTGGGAGGTGCCTCTCTTTCATCTTTGTCTTCATCACATTCAAATGCCACTTGAGCCCGTTGCTTCCTCTGTTCCTCCCACAATGAAGGATTAAAACTTTCATTATCTGATTTATGAACATAACTAAAATAAAAAAAAAGTCCACAATATTTTTTACTGTAATTATGAAAAACTATTAGTTGTTCATGATTTTCTTTATGAGGTATCTTTGTTAAGGTAAGTCAAGACTGGTCAATGCCAACAGCTATAAATCTACACTAACAACTAGGCTGTGATTCTAACATTTCTTTCTTTTATTTCTAACACTTCTTTACAATATCAATTATGTATCTTTTCTTCCCCAAAGCTTATTTGTATTGTTTTGTTACTAGCTCCTGAAGAGAATCTAACAATGAAAACACTATAGATATGTGATTTTGTGCAGTTCCCTCCAAAAAGTAACGTGGTAATATATAAATTATTTTATCCAAGTTTTTGCATTCAGGAATTATCTTTCTAATTCAAATATTGTTCATTATGTATTGGGAATAGGGAGGTGGTTAAAGCAAAAAACGTGAGATATTTGGTAAAAAAAAAAAAAGTGCTATGTTACATGACAATATGCAATTACATCCCTGCATTACACATTATATATAGAATAACTTTATTAAGTGAATAAAGTGGTTATATTTTCTATATCAAAATGTAAGGAAAATAAAGAGTTTAATATAAACTCAATACTTCCATATCCTGCTGTATGATAATATTACAGGTAAAGATTTAACAACTGTTACAGTTTTTTGCTTATTAGGCAACTAAAAAAAAATCTAAGGCTCAAAAAATTAATCCATTTGACCATTGTATATATGTTTGTACAACACAAATAAAATCACAACTTGTTTTCTGCCCATTAAAAGAAAATGAGCATATCTACTAAAAAAATACAAGGGATTAAAAGCATTTAAAATTAGCTAATAGAAAAACAAATTCTTGGAATACCCAAATATGGACAATTTGTATATTTATGCAAAAGCAGGATAATGATATTTTTACTCCTTATTTTGGGCCTCTTAACCTTCTTAATCTCATACCCAAACTAAGAATGTCATGAAACCAAATACAAACAATGGGAATGAAGTTTTTGAATTCAGTTTTTTGTGTTCATTGCCTAGTTCAAGAATATTTTAAATACTTTGTGTAGCTGCTTAATAGTTAATGAAGTAGAGTATTTTTTTTGTTTGTTGAATGTGGTTCAAATTGCTAGGAGTCCCTACTGACACACTCTTATGGTATACTTAAAAAGGCAAGCAGAGCCAAGTAGTTTCCAAAAACCCTACAAGACTGATACTATTATCATTATTTCAAGATAAGGAAACCAAACCTTAAGAGTTTAATTTGCTTATGGTATATTTTATAAATCAAAACTAATGATTAGTTTAAATTTTATCTTTAGTGTTTACATGTAGTAAGATTTTATTTACAAATAACTTGGGGCCATGAAGATTTTCACTGGCTTCAGAAAAATCTACACATAAAAATTATATTTTTAAGTACACGTATATCATAAACATATACAGCACAACATATGTTAGAAACAATATGCTCCTTAGTATAAAAGGCATTCCGTACCACAATTGTTGAAAACACTGTAGCCAGTAGTAAAAGGGTATATTTCTCTTTCTTGGCAAATGTAATTAAGAATTTAGAAAAACATTTACAGTCAAAAGTCTATAGATTATCTTTATACAATGTGTAGATCCAAGGGTTGTAGTAAGTCTACAACCAACAACAGAAGTGAAGAAAAATATTTCCTGGTTTAATAGTCCTAATAACATAACACTTAAGATGTATTCCTAACATTTATTCCTTAAGATGTATTCCTAACATTTAGCTAAATATGATTTAAAATAGATCTATAATAGATGTTCACTGTTTAACTTCAAGGAATCATTTAAGGAAGTATAATATATATATATATACACCTCTAAATTCCACTGTCATAACTCTGAGATGTTGCCCATTTTCAGAGAATTTTATCAACTAATTCTACAAATTCCCTTCAAAGCAGTAAAAGTCTTTGAGACTTAAATTTACTTCACACCTTTGTTGTAATTTATTAGCATTTGTTTTAAAAGAAACAATATTCTTAAATGCCTACCGTCCTCAGTTCTTGGTTGCTGAGGGAACATGTAGTTTGTAAGCACCATTTTCTGGGTCTCTGAATCAGTCTCTTTTTGAAGAGGTATCAGGGGTTTGGACTAAGGAAAGAAAACAAATGTTTAATTTTCATTAAGTCTAAAGCAAATACATATCCAGCAATCCCTCTGAATAACTACTCACCATTTTTTCTATAAAGTATTAATGTGTTTATCACATAAACATATTTAAACATACATAATAAAACTTTAAGCATTAATTTAAAACCTCATAAAAATCTCAAAAATAAAATTTAGTTTTTAATAAGCAAACTCACACTGTCTTGCAATTATCACTGGTTATCAATGGTTTAAAAAGATGTCATATCCATAGTCCAATAATTACTTAGCATAGTGATTTAATAAAGCTATAAAACGAGCCTTCCCATTTGATATTATTTTTCCTCTTGCAGCATTCCCCTTTGAAAAGATGCCTTTGTAGAAATGACTTAGAAGGTTTATTCTAATTATCTGCAGGTTTAATCTAGCTGAAAGAGGGCTTAGAATAGTTAAGTTGTAACTTGCTTTTTTCTTCTGTCTCCATTAATGGCATCACAAATTACTCAGTGGTAGAACTAAGAAGCTCATTATTTTGGAACTCATTTTTTCTTAATATTTTTTCCTAACTGGCTATCAAGTAGTTTCAACTTACTTAATACTTGTACCAGCCTACCCACCTAACATTCTACTAATCCAAGTCTTGGCTGAGTCCAGACAGGCAGGGAACTACCCAATCCTCCCCTGCCCTGCCACAGTATCAACTACTTTTTTGGACTTACTTGTGAAAACCTTGCAGCTAGCTATAATCTTACTCCCATTCAAACATTTCCTCTGTGGCCCTCGGCTTGTCCCACAGTAAATGAACTGCTCTGCATCTCAGACATCATCTTCACTGAAAAGTTTCCTTGACCTCCTCAGATAATGGAAATGATAGATCTACTCCTTCTCCAAAGACAGGACTTCCTTGAAGCTTTCTCAAATACATGTTACCTATTTTCCCACACCTCATAAACACGAGGTCAGGAAGGCATTAGTGCTTACAAATGCTATGAGATCATTACTTACCTCTCAAGTATAAACACCCATTCTTTTCAGGAACATAAACCTTGCCTCTACAATTCTACCTCCTTTCCTAATAACTCATGACCACTGGGTAGTATCAATCTAGTCATGTCTCTTTCATGCCAAATTTTTCCAGTCATGGGTAATTCAACAGTTATAAAATGCAGGTGACATAGCCATACTTTTAGTCCAATAATTAAATCTTTTCTAAAACAGAGCTTAGAGTACCATGTAGGGCACCAACATATAAAGGACTGGCAAAAGAAAAATTCCTCAAAAAGAAAGTGAGGAACGGCCAGTCAAAAGGACAGCCGGGAGAGTATGGTAACATAGACACCACACAGCTCTCTCACTTCACTGTTCCCATAATACCTGTTAATCACCTTCACGAAGACTGCCATTCCCTTGAACTTTCAATTTTATTACCATCATTCTGTCCTATCTTTGCTTCTCTTTTTGTACTTAACCATAATCTCATTATAACCACTTTCCTGCCAGTTACCAAGATCCTGCTGCACTGTTTTTCTCTTAAACTTTGTCAAAGCTGCAAACCAGAATCATTACAGT
This sequence comes from Eonycteris spelaea, assembly GCA_003508835.1. Classification (NCBI taxonomy): domain Eukaryota; kingdom Metazoa; phylum Chordata; class Mammalia; order Chiroptera; family Pteropodidae; genus Eonycteris; species Eonycteris spelaea. The sequence goes on along the minus strand of PUFA01000011.1, from coordinate 12,788,714 downwards.
TAGGCACATTCTCTGTATTACACAAGTAAGCAAATTAGTGTAACAATAAGTTTGTAGTAACCAACTTCAATAGGGCTTTTAAAGTTGCCTGAAAATCTGCCTACATTTCCTAAACTGTATTCTGAAAAAGATATCTTCTAAAAAATTTTTTTAAAGATATATATAAGATTCAAGAACTGCTAAGAGTCGGGAAACTGCTACATTCTAAGAGTTTCACCATATACATTATCAGCCCTTCCTCTCACAAACTTGAGACCCAAGTTCCCATCAAGAAAATAAGGAGCCCTATCAGAGCTTTTGATCTCACCAGCTTCTACACCAGTTACCCAACCCCATCTCATATCTTTAGTCTCATTCTCCACACAGCCTCTTTCCAATAACCTATAAATGTGGTCTCTAATATTAAAGGACTCGTTTTTACCCTGGGCCCCTAGCTACCAATTACTTTACGTTCCACAACTTTTCTTTCTTATCCAACTAATCATATGGCTCCAATTCCTCATTTATGTATACCTTAAACTGTTTCAATCTGGTTTTTCTGACATGTATCTCTAAAATTACATTAGTTATAACTGATTAGCTATGACTTGCCAAAACATAATGTATATTTTTCAGACTTCATTTGAACTAACCTCTCAACAGCTTTACCTTATGTACAACTCCTTTCCACCCTAACTTGAAGCTACCATCATGTAGTTTTCCTTCTACCTCTATAACCACTCTTTTTAAGACTATTAATTCATCTGCCACTTAAATGGTAGGAGTCCCGAGGATTCATCCATCGCTAACATTTAAAAAATAATAATTTTATATTATCCATTTTAAGAAAATAATAAACCTATGAAATCATCTCCTAGAAAAAGTAATTAAGGTAATAGGCTGAACCATATAGCTCTTCCTGTGCCACAAAACTTTTGAATAAAGAAATCTTACAAATAAAAAAAGGAATAAATCTATAATGGTATTTATGCCTTCGGGAAAAATTCTGAGAAACCCTTGGAGGTCAGAAATAAAAAGAATTAAGAAACCAAGAACATAGAAACCACAGTATAAAACAAAGTTGTGGGGGTGAGGAGGGGCTCATGGACACTAGAACTGTTCTATACATGCCTACGTGGATATACCAAAGGTACTTTAAACTCACCATGCCTAACTGAAACTTAACATCTTCCCAAAACATATTTCCTTCTCTGTGGTTCCCTATCTTGGTTATGGTATCAATATCCACCTAGTCACTCAAGCAAAATCTCGGGCTCATCTTTACTTTTACGGCTTTTTCTCGCATATATGCGCTTTTCAAATATTATACTGATGTGACTTAAGTTATGCCTTAAATATGCCGTTCTTCCTTAGTGCTGTTATCATTACTTTACTTCAAGCCAACATTTTCTGTTGCCGTAAGCATGACAACGCCCTCTAATCGGTCTCCTCTGCCTTCATGCTTGGCACCACCCCCTGCTAAATCCAACTTTTGATAATGCAGCCCAAAAAAATCTTTCTAAAATATCAGTCTGAGCACAGCATTTATCTGCTCATATGTTACACTGGTTCCCCATCTTCTATATGAAGGTTTAAATGTATTACAGGATCACTTCTCCCTCTAAAACTGATGACATATATGAATAACTATTTATGTATATAATGACCAAATACCCAATTTGCCTGAGAAAGTCCCATTTTATACATGCTGTTCTGACATAATTACGATACAGCCATCTTTCACTATCAAAAGTGTCCTACCCTAGTATAGACATTAAATTACATAATCACCTTAATCACAGCAATGTTCCACTGAGCCTGAACATGGCTTCAGAATCCTTAAAACAATCTTTCAGAAGCCATTCATAATTTATCAGAGTTGACATGCAAGATAAAAATCTATTTACCATCCTTCGAATATAATGAAAGTTCCTTTGCATGTCATACAAAATCCTCTATGACTTGGTAGTCCCCGTCCACCTCTTTGGACTCAGCATTCCTCAGTCTAACAGGATATGCCCTAGTCACATGAACCATCTGTAGAGTTACCAAATATACTAGATTGCTTCACCAGTAAGTGCTTAGGCTCATGATATTCCTTTTAATACTCTTCCCTTTTCTTTGTTTAAATTCTATTACTCTATGAGAAGTAATCAGGCATTGTAGGCATCTCCTCCTCTGGGAAATATACTTTTATATCCCTAAGTTATGCTCCCCTTCTTTGATCCTGAATCCTAGCCCTACCAAGTCTTTAATCACATTGTATTAAAATGACCTTCTTAATAGCCTTTATTAGCCCACCTTAGTTTGACAGGCACAAAACATTTGTTCAATAAATGGTTCTTGAATGAGAATGGTGGAATGAACAATCAATTGTTCTGTTTAAGCCTTCAGGCAGACTCATGAAAATGTTATTGCATGTACTGCCTATAAGTATATTCCGGACACAGTCAGTGAAATATTCAAGGGCAACTTATAATCATAATCAAACCAATTTAACATAACTTCTTTCCTATGCTTTGTTCTTTTACAGCAAAATGACTGCTTCATACTGTAAGGGATGTTTCTGTAGCTATGTTGGATGTGTTTTATTATTTACTACTTTATTATTTTGTCAAACTAAGGAAAACACAAAGCTCCCATGACCGCAATTTTTGACTTAAAGTAATTAACAAATGAGGAGCAAGAGAATGACATAACACTGTAAATATGAAGCTGTATTTGATACTACATAATTTCACTAAAATGAGTCATCTGGCAAAATATGCTGGCATTGATTTACCCACCATTGTGCTACTATATTAACAGTCTCAGAGTCCTCAGGATTGGGAGCTATGTCTCATTTATACTGTAGTTACTAACTGGCATAAGCCAGGGCCCAGCAAATGTTTATAAATCCAGCTATAAAATTTCAAATCAAATTCCAAAAGTTAATATTAGATTAAGAGAGATTAGATAATTAAGAGTGTCATAGATGTATGAACTGACACATTTAATAGATGCGATTATCACTTGTACTCAAGCTCTAATAAAAGTAAAGGTATTATCATTTTAATATTTTCTTCTCTAATTTAAAAGAACAAGTAAAAACTACAGTCTGATTTCATAAGTGTGGACTGACATCAGCTTAAGGCTTTTAGAGTATAAATAAGAGTTAGGTGGAAAGGGGTCCTCAGTTAAGAAGTTTGGAGAATCTTACTATTTGGGCTTTCTTACTACAGTACATATCAGAGTTGTTAATACAATCCAAAAGAGGGACATAATACAGTCCCCCAAGTGAATTTGACTACGGAATTTATAAATATCACATGAGTAGTATAGCAAACCTTGGGAGAATACACCTTCAAATAAATTATTATAAATTTTTGCTCAAAGTCAATCATTAATTTATGAAAAAGATCAGTAAACTGTACATTCAACTCTGCTAATCTTCTAATGGGTATGCCTATCAAGCTTTATTTTTCTTTGAATCTCTGAAACATTACATAGTTACTTGTTCATCTCTGTCTCCCATTAGAATACAAAGTCAATGAGAATGTAAGAACATTCTATTTGCTTTACCAATACCTCTCCAGCTCTCAGAGCTGTTCATGGCCTACTGCAAGCTTTCATAAATGTTTGTCAAATGAAGAAAAGTCCAAGGAATACTAATTCTTAATTCCTTAGAAACACTTCTGTAAGGTATGTGAAAGTGCTTCATTAGAAGTATAATTTAAATTAATTATCAAATTTCTATAGATATTTGCCATAGAGGATCACTCTAAAAACTAAGAAGTTAGAGAGTACTATGTTTGATTTTTTAATCTCATATATATTTTTCCAGATTTGGGAGAAATTAGACAAGTCCAACAGGATTTATCATTTATGAATTTACACATATTTCACAAAAATTATCTGTATCCAAATATTTTCTAAGATTTTCTTTATATAATACAGTTTACTAATATTCAGGAGTATGACTGCTCTTAAATGATCCTACATAAATTAGAATACATAATCACATAGCACAATTGGAATTCCAGTAATGTAGAAAATATGAATGCCTACCTGATTATCTGAGAGCCACATAGCTGTCAATTGCTGTAGCTTTGTAAAGCTAAAGGGCAAATTCTTTAATCTGTGGGAAACATACAAACAAAAATTAAATTTTAAAATGAGAAATGTTAAAATATGAAAGTAAATCGAATGGTTTTCTAAACAGTGTTATATTATCGCATATGAAAATAGGAGAAAAATAATTACGGAAAAAGACCCAATACAGGTCTCTGAATAGGATATAAGGTGAAATATTATCCAGCTTTATAAGATTTTGCTTTTAAAATATAATTCTTCAATTGAATACATTTGGCTGGGGAAAAATAGATAATCTAATAATCTCAAAAAATTATATTAAGAAAAAATATTAAATATGAAAAGATGTTAAATGAAAAAATGAAAAGACAAGGACACGTTAAGCAATGTCTCATAAAATTGTTTTGGACTGTTTACTTGTATTTAGAGAGAACAAACATATAGGAAACATTTGGTAATTGTTATGAAAACTGCACTGCTCTACATATGTCATTGTGAGCCAGCACTTTCCTACTCAAGACTTTTAACATAATAATGAGTAAAAACCAAGTAATACAAATACTCATTAGAATGCTAAATTAGAATAAAATCTTATTTAAAATAGAATGTCTACTTAAACCTTCTGTGTTATGCTTATCTGCTCTTCCATACCTATCTTCCATGGTAATTGCTAAAACCTAGAGCTCTAGTTTTGGAGTACAACGTAAGAGCCAAAACAAGGATTTAAGTTTTTTTTAAAAGGCAGTGGTACTTAAATAAAATGGAACAGTAGGAACATCCTAACTAGTCAGTAAGCTGGGTTTACGTCAAAGCTCTATGTTAAAAGCTATATGAGTCACCTTATATCTGAGCCTTAATTTTCTCCTCTATAAAATGGGAATACCTGTTGTACTATTTCATAGGATTGTTTTGAATACTAAGATACTATGGAAGCAAAATTTGAGAACACTCTACAAACATTCTTTTACCATTACAGTAGTTCCCCCTTATCTGTGGGGGTATATATTCCAAGAAACCCCCAGTGGATGACTGAAACCAAGAATAGTACCAAACCCTATTTTTTTCCTATACATACATACATTTTCCTTTTAAAGAAGCACTTTATAGCTTCTCTTTGGTGCATCTGAATTGCCAGCATTACTACCCTTGTGATTTTGGGCCATTATTAACTAAAATAATGGTTACTTGAACACAAGCACTGCGATACTTCAAGAGCTGATCTGATAACCAAGGGGGCATATACAGTGTGGATATGCTGGACCAAAGGATGATTCACATCCATAAGTGGTACAGCACAAGATTTCATCACACTACTCAGAACAGTATACAATTCAATATTTATGAAATGTTCATTTCTGGAATTTCCCATTTAATATTTTCAGAGCACAAATGACTGCAGATAACTGAAACATCAGAAAGCGAAACCACAGATAAGGTGGGGTACTACTGCATTAGTATCTTTACCTCAGGAAAAAATTATAGACAATCTGTTCTTAAACACTGTTACAATTCTGCAACCCTATTGATCTATTTGCTCTGCACCTCAGCTATGTTGTTCAAACAATGTGAGTAGGTGGCTAATGACACTTTTGCTCAGAAAAATACAAGGAGCAGATTGGATTAAAAGTTGCTTTTTTTCAAAAGCACTATTAATTAAGGTGAAGATCTGACTTTTAGGAATAAAAAAGGTTGCTATAAAGGAGAAAATAAAGGTTGTATATACGAAGTCAACACGAAATTATCCATGATATAAATAACCACAGTATAATTAACATCAGGTAAAATTAGATCATTCTTTCATATGAAATTCAAGAAATAAAAATATACATGAAAAGAACATGCATTAGATTTGCTATTACATAAAAGGAAACTTTAATTTCATCTGATCAATGTCTTCTATGAACCAACTAACAAAGACATTATTACAAACCTATTGTCACTTAAATTGATGACTTTTAATTTTTCCATATCACCCATCTCCTCAGGAAGTGCCTCGAGTTTATTGGAATGAAGAAACAGCACAGTTATATTTTTCCAGCTGCCAATCTGAAAGAGAAACATAAAACTGAGTATTAAAAATTTATCCTACAGCTTAAGAGACATAAGTAAAATATTATTTTCCAAAGTTATGAAAAACACTCTTTTCATTTATAAAAGAAATATTAATCTTTTCAATTATTAATTTTCATGTATGAAGAAAAGTAGCTACCTCTTGTAAATCAATATAGCTAATAATTACTCAGAAAATAAAAGGCTTAGATACACGATTATTTCTGAAATAAAACCACAGTAGATAGCTATCATAAATAGATAAAAATAAAAATTTAAAACAAATTTAAAATACAATACCTCTGGGGGTAACTGTTGTAAGTAATTATGATCTGCTGCAAAGGTTCTTATATTAGTAAGCTGCCCAACGGATGAAGGCAAAGCCTCGACTTCATTGAAGCTACAATCCAGTTCTTCTATTGATATTAACCTTTAATTAAGAAAATATACATTTAAAAAAAGATTTCTTATATATAATTCAAAATTTAGGAACATATGAACATTTAAAATCGACTTTAACAAAACTAGCAAAAACTCCATCTCCACTAAGATTAACTTCACCATGAAAAATTGGCCTGTTTTTATTACAAATGTACCCAACTCATAACCAATTGCTTATCTGAATGTTTATAAAATCTCCTTTAGATGCTACTTATGCAATTATCTGAGAATATTATATGGCATGCTGAACTGAAAGTAAAATTTTCTTGTTCTATTAATTCACAAAAATCTTACCCTCCTATAGAGTCTGGTAGAAACATTAATTGATTTTCATCTATTTTAAGAGTCGTTACATTCTTCAATGAACCTATTGAGGGAAAAAATAATACACAGTTTTCCCAACTTTGAACTTGAAGCAAGTCAACCAATAGTCAATGTGAGCACATATTACATTTGAAATGACTCAAACAGAACTTCCTTAAGGAACCTATATAAAAGAAACACTACACCAACCCTATTACTCTTTATTCCCTTACCCTGTATTTTCAATTTTTACCTATATTATCACTTATTAACATTAGTGTATATTAATCTAGTTAACCTCCACTAAAATGCAAGCTTCATAAGAGAAGAAACTTTTTGTCTGCTTTGTTCACTGCGGTAGTCCTGCTCCTTAAAACAATATATGGCACAGTAAAAATACAAATACAAACTTGTGGTATCAATGGATTAAAGAAATGGTAATATGAAGGTAGTTTTCATAGGTGTATAACAAACTCTTCTATGCATTCTATGTATACTAAATACTAAAATAATACAATGAAGTTTAATTTAAAATTAAAAGCGCTGAACAAATTATTGTAGAATTTGTAAAATGTAACCTGAACTAAATCAACTATGTAATTCAACTGAAAAAAATGCAAAAATGATGTTTGGTCTTTATATTTAAATATCATGAAGATGCCAAAATTTAAAGAACCAAAATTTTGGTTCTTTAATCAAAAAAATTCAATTCCCTTGATGGATCATCAGACAAGCATCTAGACAAATACAAACTCTCATAGGATTTGCAAAAACTGGACTGTTTTCTTGTCTTTGAGTATAAAATGAAGTAAGACTGAAAAAAATTATCAGGTAAGGGCTATGGTTCAATAATTAAACCAAGTTTAGATCAATTTACTTCTCTTTTTTTTAAAAAAAAGTTTTTTACAGCGCTAAAAATGACATTTCCTTAAAGAAAAATACAATAATGTCAACAAAGGAGTAAATTATATCACTGAATACAGTAGAAAAAAGTCAAATAAGATCTGTGACTGCAGCAGTACAGTAAAACTATCTTATAACAAATCGAGCAATGGCAAAAAAATTCTCAGATTTTACATTAGTAAAAATTAATTATATGAATTAGGAAGGAATACAAACCAATAGTCTCAGGCAGTTGTTGAAGTGAATTGCTTGATAATAGGAGGTCTTGAAGGTTTTCACATGCTGAAATTCCTTCCTCAACCATTTCAATATTATTTTTAGAAACATCCAAATATGTGAGCTGTTTTAAACTACCAATAAACTATAAATAAAAAAAGGAAATCTAATGACTATCAACAGTAAAATTTGTAAAAGTTTAGGTAATAAATCTAATATCAAGTTTTAACTTATAATTAAATGTTTATATGAGAAAAAGACTCATAAATTCTTTTAAAAAGCCATTAGTAATGTATTTCAGTAATAAAGCTAAAAGCTCTTACTAATTTTAGCTCAGTACAGTGACAATGGACACATACTTTTTTGGGTGAACTCAGCTATCTATCCATCATCGGCTAGGGAGATAACATATATAGGGGTTCTAATGCAAAGTAAATTAGGATATAAAGTCAACTGCCACCACTGAGAAAGACATGCTCCATGTATTAATAAGAGACCATTTTATAAAAGTTAATAATGGAAATTTTCTGATTTAAATCAAGCATGTATTGACAGTAAATATATAAATATATAATTTGTTTCTAATGGTATTAATAATAAATAACTATCCAACTTTTTACTAATTAAAAGTAATTCAAAAATGTACAATTCATAAAACTGTAAAAAATACATAGCAATAAGTAAAACCATTTAAAACTTGATTTACATACCCCTGGAATAAAAGTCAGTCTATTACCATCCATCCAGAATTCTTTCAATCCACTTAGTTGCTCAAGTACTTCAGGCTGTTTGGATAAAAAGGAAGAGGTGGGAATCCAATTATTTCCTTAAATGTCTTTATTTAAAATAATTCCTTGGAAATTTCTAATAACTTTTAGTTTGAAAATTTTTAGAAAGTGGGGGGAAGAAGCCTTTTTACTTTTTTAGTTATTATAACAATATTACTAAAGGAGAACTCAAGGACAGACATTCTCTAACAGTAGATCGCACAAAACACACTTAAGCTTTTGGTTCCATAATATGCTCAAGTATTTATATTAATAAAAAATTAAAATATGGACCATTGCTTTCAAGATTATAGTAAAAAGATACTGTTAACCATTATCTGTAAAAGATGAAGACTTTCAGAAAAAAGATGGAGGAAAAAACTGGACAACATACATCTTATATATGTAACAACAAGGAAAGTAAACCAAGTAATAATTACATGGTAAGCAAATTCTGTTATTTTAAACTCCCAGCAATTACATGGTAAAATATTATTTATAATGTGGTACTGAAGACCACAATATTAAGGAGTTGCAACGGATCTTGGTATTCAGGGAAAATTTGATCTTGGGTATTTGCTCTTGAAGACTCCTCTGAATGCATCCTTCAAAGATATTTTTGTTACGCCATAAACCTGTGTCCGATCAATGACACTGTAATGGCATAGAGTACAAAAATATCTAATCACGTAACAACATGAGTGATACATAAAAGGAATACCATTCGTATTTACTGTTAACATACAAATATAGGTAAGACTTCTAGGTGCAGCTTAGATTAAAAGAAATTTTCTTTTGTGCTTTATCTGATTTAATTCTAGTGGTAAGTTTTCTATAAATGTATAATGTTAGAAGACCAAAATGGTCCAAAAACTAATCATTCTGAATGCTGCTCCAAGTCATACAAAATTAGCGATTAAGAATTTTCAAAGTTAATATGGAAATAAATTAATACATATAAAATATTGATAAAGTAGAATAGCTAGATAACTAAGGAAGCATAGAATATGTATTTTTTCATAAGCAGTAAAACCTTCCACAACATACAATAAAAGCCATTAAAAACCATCTTCGATTAAAAAAGATAAAGAATAAAGAATATAAAAAAGTGTTTCAGAAAAAATATGAGGTACCCAAGACTACCATGCTCCTCCACTGACTTCAACTGAAAAGCTAATAATCCATCCATCCATTCATTTAATTGAAGAAATGATTTAAATTATTCTCTCCCCTTCTAACTCCGATTACCCATTTATTTAGTGAGCAAATGTACAATACACTATCCGTAGGGCAATTAATTATGCAGCTGATAGTGCTGAAAAATTGTTCTTAAGACTATCATTTAGAATCTACCACAATTAAAAAAAAAAACTTGTAAACATAATGCAAAAATTTTAATGATATCTGATTAATAAATTCTTCTTCTTCAAAAATATATCTAGCTCATTTCCTGAGTTCTCTTGGAACGATGACTAAAGCCAAAAAACTGCTTACATACTCCTTTTCTTTTTCATTCAGCATCACAGTACATGTTACATACAAGGCAAAAACATAGTCTAGAGGTCTCACTACCAACTCAAAAAAAATTTAAGAGTTGCTTCAATCAGTAGTTTTCCTTTAGCTGTTAAGTAAAATTATAAAGAATTTTATCATTGAATAAATTCCTAAGCAATAACCCCAGGAGTTATTTTTGACTCATAAGTAGTACTCTTCTGATGGATTTTAGTCTGATTTTCCCTTATGACCCCTCGAACTTAGTTATGTTTTTCCATGGGTTTCTCGTTAATTCAACATTTTACCCTCACTCCTGTCAGATCTTTCTATCTATCTGGTTAAATTGCTCTGTTAAGAACTTTTATATCTTGTGTCTCAGAAATATGTGTATACCTTTACCCAATCTATACTTTAAAATGCAGAGAATACATTAGGTTTCAGATTTTGTTCATGATGATATATAAGACATGGATAGTGAGACTGGTGAGAACTTACCACTTCTGTGAATTCATTACTTCCTAAATCCAGTCTTTCCAGTTGGGTCAGTCTATTCATGGTTCTGTGCACAATGGATTAATAAAGAATTAAGTAGACAAAAATATCAATTACATGGAAGCTTCAAAATTAATAGTGTAAAACATTCTCCTGTAATGTCTAATGTATTGGCTATCACGTTGACAAAATAAAAATAAATTTCTACGAAAAGAAGCCATCATACAGTTATGCCTTGCTTAACAATGGGGACACGTTCCAAGAAATGCATTGTTAGGTGATTTCCTTGTTTGAACATCACAGAGTGCACTTCCAACACCTAGATGGTTCAGCCTACTACACACCTAGGCTATATGGCACAGCTTAGGCTACAGCATGTTACTGTACTGAATACTGTAAGCAACTGTACTACAATAGTAAGTATTTGTATATCTAAACACATCTAAACACAGAAAAGAAATACAGTATAAAAGATCAAGTGTGTGAGTATATGTGTGTATATTCCACTATCTCTGGAAATTTAACATATATGTAGTGAATAAAATAAAAACTCACTTAAAAAGTTTTTCTGGCTTTTCAGTGAAAAAAATATAACACATAACATAATTGCAATGTCACTATATTACTGACATTAGAGGAAGCTAATTTTCCCCAACGCTTTCATTTTAAATATACCATTCTGTCAACGCCAATTTAATTCATCTCACACCAATTTTTCTCAAAGCTGAACTGAACTTAGATTTATTGAGTGTCTGTTCTCAGGTACTATGAGGTACTATAATTGCACTTTCCTTACTCATATCTCTTTATCCAGAAAACTCGTGTAAGTTTTAGTATGCTTTATAACAAAACAAAAGGTGTTTCCATGATCTTTCTCAAGAAATATCAGATGCTATGATATTTAATTCCTAGGTTTATAATGCTATATCGGGTGGACATTTCAGAAAAGTAAAGAAGGCTATGAAGAGGGGAGAAGACCGAAAGAACAAAACATGATCTTATTTTTCTTAATGTAGTATTCTTTTGACAAGATAAAGAGAAAATTCATATCTAGCAATTAAACACTGTATCAACAAAGGTAAGTTATAGAAGAGGGTATGAAAAAGAAAAACAATGTATTAGAAAAATTCAATTACAAATAACATCCTTAGAAAATTAAATTTTAAAACTGATTTAGGAAAATGTGAATGACACATACATGCAATAAAAAGGAAATATCCTGTAGAGTTCGAAAAAAGCATCTCCATCTTGACTCACTGTAGCTAATACTGGCAACTTTGATCTTACTCATAGGCCTCAAAAACTTAAGACACAAATTTCATTTTTTCATTTTCATTTTCAAGTCTTTTCATTTAAGACTCAGTTTTCTACTTCAAGAGAGATAGTAGAAACAATATCCCTCAAATTTCTTCTTGTTTACCTCTAAAATTCTTTTGTATTTAATTCATTTTTATCTTTTCATCTCTTATCTCAGAGGAAAAATACACATCCTTTATGTTCTTCGTACTGTGCCCTCCAGTATTAAGATGGCACTAAATTTCACTTTACAGATGTAAAACAGTTTTCCCACTGCTCTAACCTTTGATCATAAAAAGGTTCACTCACATAGGCTGAATGTACATGACTTTCTTTATACTTTGTGAAACCTCAAAGTTTTTAATCATAAGTCTTAAAAAGAAAGCAGGAAAGAATATTTGCAAATTTGAAATTAAAGAGTTAAAATAATTAGTTATAATAAGTGAATTACTTATAATATCAGATAGACTATATTAATTGTAGGCTATTTCATTAAACAATTTATATTTTGGTTATTCAAATCTCTTAAAAAACAGTCAAGTTTTGAGCTAAAGAGTCATCACTAGTACCAAATCTGTAAAATATTTAAACCTTTTGAATTTTATATGGATAATTCCATTCTAATTAATACTCACAACCACCTCTATAAACTTTGATCATTCCTAAGTGAACAATTGCTCAGCTAATACAGAATGTCTTTTAGAAATCAAAACTAGATATCTCTGTCCTTAAAGATTTACAGTCATGGGCTGAAGAGGGGAGAATACAAGTGCACATGCACACAGTATATATGTTGGTCAGGTAAGAGAGTGAAATTTATAAAAATAATGAGACTAATGTGGTAAATATCATAATCATATAAATAAGATGCCATAGAAATTGAGTAAACAGAACAACTAACTCCTAGGGAACTGGAGATGCATCCCTGAAGAGGTAACAAATAACTTGAAAATTACAACCAGAGTCAGCACACTTTTCAGTAAAGGGCCAGATAGTAAATACATTAGTCTTTGCATGTAATCTGTTACAATACTCTATTCTAACACTGTGGAGTAAAAGCAGCCATAGAATATATGTAAATGAATAAATGTGGTGCTACTGAAACTTTACTTAAAAAAATAGGCAGTGGGTGAGCCAGACTTAACCACAGACTATAGTCTGACAATGCCCAAATTGTAAAAAATATAGCTATAAACTCAAGGTGTTTAAGACATTTTTTCAATAAACGGACACAAACTACAGAGTGCAATTTGAGTTTGTAGATCTGTTTTAGTTTTATCTTGGACTGTCATCTCTCTGGTTACTAGCTTACCGATAGGGGGCCCTCCACCCCATTTCTAATTTACCACAGACGACAAAACCAGGAAAACTCTTAGAACTATAGTTAACAGAATTCACACGAAGACCCTTTGGATCTCTCTATTGTGTACTCTGTAAGAGCTCTAGTAATGAACTGAGACCATTATTTGGGACTCCAATGGGCTTTATATACTTATTATTTTGACTCTTGTTTCGTAAGTCTGAGTTCCAAAGACCTATGAAATCATTATTAAACATCAAACACAGATACATGGATTTTTATATCGAACACCACAAATCTCTTTTAAAATAATTTGCATTCATATTTTTGATATTAAAAAGTTAACATTTCTGATCTCAGAAGCTAAGCAGGGTCAGGCCTGGTTAGTACTTGGATGGGAGACCACCTAGGAAGACCAGGTGCTGTAGGCGTTAAATAATAAATAAATAGATAGATAGATAGACAGATAAAAGTTAACATTTCTTTAATGACTTAAGAATTAAAAATTATAAACTAAATTTTAGAAAGGATAGCACCTTTACTTACTTTGGCAACATTTTCAACTGGTTTCTCTAAGTTCTAATATCTGGAGTTTAATCAATCTGCAAAACAAAGAAAACAAATCAAACATCTATGACAAAGACAAGGAATTTTAATAAGTTCATGTCATACTGTAAAGTTTTAAAGCAACAAATATTTACTGTGTAATTACAATGTGGGAATACTGTATTTAAAATTACACAGGAATACAAAGTAATACAAAGTAAGAAAATATTTCTGCTCAGAATTAGTTGGGGTGGGGGCAGAGTAAACACTTCCAGACATATTCAAAGAACAAAATGATTGTCCCTAAATTTCAAACCCAGAGCACTTCATGCCTCTTTGTGAAAATACCTCCCCAAATTATTAGCCATTAATAGATTGAAGAATAATAATCCAACTCTACAGGAAAACATAAAGGAACACAAAGAGACACGGAAAAGGAAAAATCCTCTGGCACTTCAGTGATGCACATTCTACTAAGTTCAGAGGAAAAATGAGCAGATGGTACGAAGGTAATTAATGCTACAACAGCAATCATATTACAATATATGTATCAAATCAATGTTGTTTGCCTTTACCTTACACAATGTTAAGTGTCAAATATATTTCAATAAAAAATAAAAAGTGGTCCAAATGCCAGATACAGAAGAGGAATGTGACAAGTACATGAGTTCAGTGTGTGTGTATACTACATGTACATAAATATATGAAGTATGATAATGTAGCTTCCACAAGACAGTCATTAGGCTGCAAAAATGCCCAGAATTCTTTTTTCTTATTGAAACATAACTGACATTATTATTCAGGTGTACAACATAATGATTTTATATTTGTATATACTGTGAAATGAACAGAATAAGTCTAGTTAACATCCATCACCACATATAAAATTTTTGTGAGAACTTTTAAGATATAATTTCGAATATACAATACAGTATATTGTATATTCAATATAGTCACCATGCTGTGCATTATATCACCATAACTTACTTATTTTGTAACTGAAGTCTGTACCTTTTTACCACCTTCATCCATTTAATCCGCCCTCACCCTCCACACATACCTCACACATATCCCTGGTAACCACAAATCAATCTGTTGTCTGTATCTATGAGCTTAGTGTTTTTGTTTTGTTTTAAGATTCCACATGTAAGTGAGACCATATGGTATTTGTCTTTATTTTTAGACAAAAAGATGACTATAAAATTAGCATGTAGTTGGATAGCACTTCCTCTAGCAATTAATTTAAATACAATAATAATTTAATACCTAGTATTGATTCATTTATTGATTCATCTTTTCATTTAAAAGAATCACTCAGAGTCTACGACAGAACTGTTCTCGTTCAGATTTGCACGCCTTGGGGTGGACCCCAGAAACGCATTTTCATTCTTCAGAATTTTAATTTTAGTGAAGACAGATATAGCAGTAATTAGATCATTTTCAAATGTGGTGACTAAAGCATTACTTATTTCAATTATATGGAAATTACCCTCCCCCCATTTAAACTCTCTATTTTTTACATACTTTAAAAACCAATTCGACACTTAAATTACTTTTTCCTTTTAAATTTTCACTGCTTATTTACTTGGAAAAATAAATTTAAAGTCAAAATAACAAGCTCCGAAGAACTATAAAAATAATTACAAAAGAAGAGCCTAAAAACTGTAATTAATAGTTACTAAAGCAACTTAAAGTTTTTTAAACTTTAAAAGAGGTAGGTAACAAGAAAAAGTTTTAGAAGCAGCTATAATTTACCTGCCAAAATTAGCTGGCAAGAACTCAAGAAAAGCATCATTCAGATATAACTGGGTTAAGTTTAACAGCTGAGAAAATCCATCGGGAAGCCTATATAAAATACACCAAAATTTAAATTAAATTCACACATACAATTTCAGTCTCATTAAAATATCTAAGATTTTCTCTAACCAATACACACATTCTTAACACATAACAGTCACCTCTTTACTAAGTAATTCTCGAATTGAAATTTGCCTTTTGTATCAATGAGCCACAATACACAGAAATGCATATGGAAGACATAACTACAACATCCTCAGGAACTGCTGAAATTTGCCTTACCTAACACTGATCCAAAGGACTAGATAAGAAATTCTACACCCTCACAGTATTGACTTTTCGGGGTCTGAATAATTCTTTGTTATGAGGAGGGTTGGACATTTAGCAACGCTGGCTTCTTCCCGCTAAAAGCGAGTAGATAGCACCACCTACATCACAGGCTGTGAAAAAACCGAAAAAGTCTCCAGCATTTATTTACCAAATAAACCTTGAGGGCAAAATAGTCCCCATTTAAGAAACATCAGTTTAGATAATTTTCAATTTCAACATCTGAACCCTAAATAATCAAATAAAGATTGTATAATTTTATAATGAGCATAAGATAAAAAACTGATATTTTAAAGCCATCTAAAAACCTATCAGTTTTAGCTTTACTTTTTTTCCCCCTCTGACTTATGCAACAAATTACAGATCTAGAACTTAATGCTACAGCAATATTTTCAGATGAAGATATAACATCATCAGTACATCTGTCCCATATTTTATCAAGTGCAAACTTTTCTTGTAGTAAGGCACATCAATGACTTTTTCTCCCCATGACACATTCCTCTGTCTTCCATAGCAACTGAAGCAATGCTATATTTAGAAAAACTCATTAAATACAGTATTATAACATGTGAAAGCTGGTTTTGACTTAGCTATACTAAGTTGTTTAACTCTATTCATCTTTTGCTTAACCACTTCACTTTTACAAAGTTTAACACCTTTGATACCAGGAAAAAGTTCTGTTTATAGCCATATACCTGGTATATGGTATACCCAACTATACAGTTCTTCCTTCTTTGTTGTTTTTCCCTTCTTGACCTTTCAGTTTCTTTTATTTCAAATATTATTTCTTTTATTCCAATATTCTCAAAAGTTTAAGCTTGCCACACATTTAATTTGCAGGTGAAGACTTTCTTGTGCCAGTATAAATGAATGAGGAGACCTGGATTTTAGTATCATTTTTTGACATTAACTACCTGTGAGACCTCGAGCAAAACACTTGCATTATCTGTCTGGATGTCAAATTTACTTCTGCAAAATATGGGGTTAGAAAGTTTATTTAAAAGATTCCTTTTAAATCTAAAACTGAAATTTTATATAGAAAGTAATATTCTTTCACTATTTCATAGCTGTAATATTCTACTACTATTCATAGTTTCATAGTTATTCACAAAAAGAAATATAATTTAACAAAGAAGAACTTACTTGGAAATAGGGTTTACACTGGCTTCCACAATTGTTAAAACTTTACAATTTTTTATATTTTCTGGAAACTCTTGTATTCCTAAAAATGAACAAATAATTAATGATCAAATATAAAGAATTTATTACAGAGGACAAAAAATAAGAATATTAATACTTGTACACCTTGCAGACTGGAAATTAACCAACTAGGCAGGATCTATATAAACTGACACCACTTACATACACCAAACAGAACTACCTCCACTATTTTTTCCTTGCATCTTTTGTTCACTGGCTTCTTCGTAAGTGCTAATTATCTTAATTAGTTTTACCTTCCTTTCCTTCTCTTATATTTTCTAAAAATTAGAGCTCTCTGTGATGATTTTGACATGAAACACAGGATTCTTTCTCTCTCATATAAAAAGAGGCATACTTTTATAATTTTATAATTCCAGATTGAGCTGGCCCCTAATATAAATAAAATGAAAAAGCTGAAGACAGGTGAAAAATCTATATTACATATGTCAGTGGCTATGTCTGAAGGCAGTTGTTGACCAATATTTTTATTAAATATCAGAAAAAAGTTGTGATAAGTCAAATAACAGTAAAATTTCTAAGCACTTAATTTTTATTTCCACAACTTGTCTCAGCAAAAATATAGTAACAGTAATTTGTCAACAAACAACAATCTATACACCAACTTTAAGTAGCACTGTTGTAATCTAGACTAAGGAAATGCCAATTAATAACTTTTCATATATATATTCCACAACTTCTGCGTTTGTAAGATGCATTCTTCCACTAATATCCTATGATAATTCAAGAGTTGACACTAGAAGATCATTTAAGTCTCTTTCAATTTCACTTGGGTTTCTAAGTAAGCAAGTTCACCACAATGCAAGTATAGAATTTCAGGTGATGAAAAATAAGTAATGCAAAATCACTAACTGGCAAACACAGTAATAACTGTTCAGATCAAAACTCATCAATGAATGCTAAAATTAGTGGGTAAAAAAATGTTGAGAAACAGAATAGTATGGTTTCAAAGTTTCACATCCAAATGATACTATTAAGAAGGAAAAGAATACTATTAAGAGGAAAGAGAATTCTCACAGGAACTATAACTTAAATTGCTTTAAAGTTAGCATCACCAGTTAATATTATCATGTGACACCTAACCTGAGATGCACTGAGAAAGGATGCAATATTTTATTCTTGCAAAAATAGAGAACCTTAATTTAATCACAAGTGAACATTAAACAAATCCAAACAAGAGAAATCCTAACTGTCCAGTAAACTTCAAAACCGTCGAGGTAAAAAACAAAAAACAAAACAAACAAACAAACAAAAATGAAGGAAGACTGAAGAACTACCCACATAAAAAAAGACCCAAGAGACCTGACTGCAGTTACTACCCAAACCTCTGCTTCCTCCTCGTCTTCTTCCTCCTCCTACTACACACACTCATGAACTGGGAAAATCTGAATAAGACTGGGAGACAGTATCAATGTCAGTATCTATATTACTCTGTAATATTGCAAAATGCTACCACCGAAAGAAACTAGGTAATGAGTACATAGGACCATACATAGGACCATTCTGTAACTTATAACTGCATGTGAATCTATAATTATCTCAATAAAAACTATGTCTCGATGATTCTGTAAGGGTTTACTATTATTAAAAATTCAATATCTCTAAGTTTTGAGATAATTGATTTTTTAAAATTTCAGTTTTAGGAACTTTTACATTTGCTGAAATTTTGTGGCATTCACATAAATCTTCAAATCAGGAACATAACTGCTGATGGTTACTAAAGATATTAAACATTATTGTTAGCTGTTATTTTTTCTTAAGTGTGAAAACAGTAAAGTAGTTTCATCTTGAAATACTTATGTATGAATGGTTATCTGTGATTTGCTTTAAAATAATCAGAGGTGGCAAAGTAGGAGACATAGATGAAACGACAACATATTGGGTAAATGTTGAAGCTGGTTAATAGGTATATCAGGTTTATTATATTGTCTCTCTATTTTTAAATATTGAAATATTCCACTATAAAAGATTACCACTTTTCAGTCACTACAAACAGTCAGAGATAACATGATTAACAGAAAAGGACTATAAAACAGCTATTGCTTTTAAATGGAACAAAATGAACATGATTGGGAGAAAAAGGTTAAATGTAAAAAATAAAGGGAAACTTTAAAAATGAAAAATACAATATCCAAATAAAAAAATGCATGGGACAGGATTAAAATAAGATTAGACACTGTAGAAAAAGTTCAGCTAGCCAGAAGACACGGTAACAGAAACTAGCCAATCTGAAACATAGGGGGAAAACAGAATTTTAAAATGGGAACAAAACCCAGTGATATGTGAGACAATATCAATATACTAATATACATTAGTATATTTACCTATCTTCAGAAGGTTGTTTACCAGTCGCCAGTAATAATACAAGCTCTTTGAGGGGAGAACCTTTGCCTCTTTTGTTCACTAATGGACTAGGATATGGCCCAGTTATTAATGTCACCAGATACCTCCAAGTTCCTTTCCAGGGTAGCAATACCAATGTTCACAGTACAAAACCTGTGTATACATATTGTTGTTGACTTTTCATGTCTTTACTTTTTGCTAATTAAAGGGGCTGAACCTCACCAGAAATAGAAATATAAAATCAGGTATTTTCCTGATATTTTCTAGTGATACAGAATATATTTTCATGTGTTTACTAATAATTTTTATTTCTTTTCCTTTGTATTCACTGTTTACTGCAATTTCCATTGGATTATCTTGCAATTAATAAGCATTCTTTAGAAATATCAGTTTATCAAATGTTTTCTCACAGCCTGTCATTTATTATTATTTTAATATTTTGTCATGTAGAAATTCTTTATTGTTATGCTTTTTATGTTAAATAAACCTTTTCTACCCCAAAGTCATAAAAATATTCTCCTACATTTTCTATTAATTGTAATTTTTTCAAATTACTGTCCTTAATCCATTTGCAACTTTAGTATATACTGTAAAGTAACCCTGTATTTTTACTGTATCTCATATAAAAACATTGTGCTAACACTAATTAAATCTTCATTTTCTTTATCTCATTGATTTGCAGAGGTACCTCTACAAATTCCAAATTCTCACATGGTTATTTTTCTAGACACTCTTTTCTGTTACTCTTTACTGACCTATTCCATAGTTTCATGCTTTTCTTCCACTTGGTTCATACTGAAGTTTCTGTTAAATTCTTTTCTAAGTATGTGGGACAGACTGATTCCATTAATGGCCTCATTCCTATACAGCTTTCTGCAGTGTGATGTTACAGCTATTCCCATCAACATGTGAAGTACAATCTCCCTAATCCTGATTCTGGACTCAGTCATCTGTTCTGTTTTGCCCAATGAAACATTAGCAGAGTTGATGAAATCAAGTATTCAAAAATGTCCTGGCTAATTCCCGCTGGCTCTCAGGTTCCTCTTACTGTCTTGTGCGAACATGCCTACTATGCCTGGGGTAGCCTGATGGAGGATGAGACCTCTAGCAGCGTCATTCCTGTCATCCCAGCAGAGGGTTTCCAGAACTTCAATTTAAACAGTTTTTTATGTAGTTTTATTACGGAAGTTTATCATCCTTATAAACAGAGTTGCGTACTTTCTCCCTTTCTCTAACCTCTAGAACAGTTTTTATAAATTAGGGGTTACTCCAGTCCATGAAGGTTTAGTAAAACCTGTCCCTAAAAAGTATGCCTAGTAGGTTTTTTGACTACTAATTAGATTTAATATTGTATTCATTGGTCTTTTCAGTTTTCTACTTCTTACTGATTTTGGAAATTTATTTTTCATTTCATCTAAATTTTAAAATTTAGTGAATTTATAGCATTCATTCTTTTCCTTTGAATGAAAAGTCAGTTTCAAATTACATGATACTAATAGGGATGTGAGAGAGATTGCTTTTAGAGGGTATGCGGGACAGAAGAATTTTCTTAATGGTAAAAATAAAAACTTGGCACCCCACTTACAAGTCCCAAAATTAGAATCATTGATTTACAAAGCATTCCTTTACCTAGACATTTAACACTTCAATTATACAATGAATTAATTACTTCATAGTATCTGTATGCTTCTTGGATTACTGCTAATAGATTGGCTCAATTTTCTAGTCAAGCACATTTAACTAGTAAATTGTACATTTGCTCAACAAACATTTGCTAAATTTAACTTACCTACTGATAATAACATCTATATCTCTACACTAATTTTCTTTCTCTTTTCTCTCAATTTACATACAAAATATTTAAGGTTACTAAATCTTGTCCTTCAGGAATTAAATTCTTATCATTCCTTTCAACTGATAATTTGTCTCAAGTGAGAATTCTATTGAAGATACAACTCCTAGTACAAATAAAACAACACCTCTTTGCTAAATTGGCTGTATTTTTTAATGTAGCATTACCTTATGTTGAGTGTAAGATTAAATTGTTAGATTTTCTCAATGTTTTTGTTCACCTTCAACCTGAGGTGTTTCCTCTAAGCTTGTGCCTCAGAGATCTTCTCTTCAAGCTCTTATCCATTCTTCAATGGTAGACCTCTATTACTGACTACTTACAATGTGTCACTATTATGTAAAATACCTATTAGTCTGTTGAAGAGTGGGGTATATTCTCTTTTGCACAATTTAGCCTATGTTAGGCCAGCCTATATCCCTAGGCATCGAGGATGGGACTTTTTCAGTGATTCTGTCTACCTTTAACAGCTTCAGCCTAGGATGGTTTCTTTTTGAAGTCCAGGAGTAGAGAAAATATTTAACATCCTCCAACAAAAATGGGTTTTCACTGGATCCTCTATAGGTTACGGATTTTACTGCCCTGAAGACTTTCATGTAGTGGGACCTTGTGCCTTTTCCTACTATCTTCCCTCAGACCCTTAGGGTGGCCTTTCCCACTCTCTTCCATCTTTTTCATGAGAGCAATTTCAGAAATTTTAAAACACAAAGAGACACATGATTATTGAGAAATCCGTAATTTCCCTTGTAACCAATTTAACTTCTTTGAGCAGCTGTCCCCAATCATCAGATTTTCTCAGGTTCAATGAACTGCTTTCTGCTTTGACTACAAACTTTCAATTCATTCTTCCTGGGCTTTTTGATTCAAAAAGAAAGGCTTTATTTAACCTCTCTATCATTCCCGTATCAGACAGAAAGATCTGAGTTACTCTTTTTGGTTTCTCTGCCTTATAATTCCTGGCTTTCTATTCAGTGTGCTCACACAGGAAAATTAATAACTATACAGTCTTCATTTCTTTTATCATCCCTCCCCACCAGCTTTCCCTATCAACTACTTTGGCAGAATGTTTTAATCTTCATCCCTATAGTCTTCTCAAGAAAAAAGGCCATGTGAACACAACACGATATTCTTCTAACACCGGTTGCTATTAGCAATGGCTTGAAATAGCAGCCTGATGAACTTTTTCTTTAAAAAGCTAACAATAAACCCAAACTTTAGACACATATTAAGACTCATAAATTAACACTCCAATTTTATCATAGACTATAAGTGATAAAAACGTGAATTCTTTATGAAATAAAGACAAATTGTAATACCTTAATTTATATACTTCCTATATACAGACTGATCCAAAATGTGGTTAGCAGTCTCATGAGACACAACAGGGAAGGGGTAATATTGATGTTATTATATACAGCTAACTGGGGATTAATTCCTCAACATAACAAACAATAAACAGAGAAACAATGATTAGAGTCCAATTCTTAGTCCTAAAAAAAAAGTGTTTTAATCACTAAACCATATTACTAGGCCAGTTGAAAAAAACACTAAGAACTATGTAAAAGATGAGAAAATAAGAAAATCTAAAAGCAAGAATTTTAAAACAAGTGCTTTTAAATAAATACAGCTTGCTGAAAACACAAAGTATGCCACAATGTTTCCTGCCTCCTTTTCAGCTGGGCGAAAAGCTAATACACATGAAAATGTATCTGGCATATTAAAAACACCTAGGGGGTGGGGGAAAGGCACAGATGATAGTCTCTGTTCATCCCTCTGGCGACCAAATCAAAGTTGTGACAGGAACAATGAGCAGCAGCAAAGAAAAACCGCTTGAGATCTAAATGAACAAGCCATATAACTAGGGAGAAATCCAAGAAATCACCCTGCAATGGCAGAAGGTGGGATGGGGCCAGGACACGGGGGTTCCGGGGCTGCCGGGGCTCAAGCGCTGAGTGAGGAGGAGGCTGCCGCAGTGACAGAAGCCTCTTTAAGGGGCCGCATCTGCAAGCGGATTTTCGCAGTGACGGGCCCGCTTGCTCTAAGCACCAGTGCCGATTTGGCTACGTGCAGGGGGCACCAGGGACTTACAGGGAGACATTGTTGGAGTGAGGGCCGAGGGGAGACTTGCCTGTACAGAAAGTACTGGTAGTGTCCACTGTTCCCTGTTGAGCCCTCCCCCTTTCCAGTGCGCTGTACACAGCACCGCCGTGAAGTCATCAGATGGTAACAGAGGTCACTTTGCTCAGAGGATTCCCTGAAACCCCGCCTCCCCCAACTCCCAGCCCCACCTAAGCCACATCCAGGCATATCCTCAGTCAGTCTGGTGCTCCTTGCTGAGCACCTAGACTCACACTGGAGCCAGCTGGCCTCAGTTTCTGCTGTGACCTTTTTGAGGCAACTATAAGCACAGTATCTGCAGATTGCTTGCTGAATCTTAACAGATGGCCCTGGAGGGGTAAAGGCTTGGGCTAAATCTGGCCTGCAGCTGAACCCCTCTCAGGACTGTGCCACTGGACACCTACTTCACAAATCCACACTAATGTGACCGGAGACTTAGGAGCTTTGCTTAATACATAGAAATAGACATGGAAAGGCAGCCAAAATGGGAGGACAAAGAAGCAGAAACCTTATGACAGAACAGAACAGAGATCCAGATATAATGCAGTCAAGCAATCTAACAGATGCAGAGTTCAAAACACAGGTTATAAAGATGCTCAATGAATTTTGGGAAGTGTAGATAAATTCAGTGTGAACTTCGATAAAGAGATAACATAAAAATGAAAATGGAAATTATAAAAGGGAACCAGTCTGAAATGAAGAACACATTATTGAGATGAAAGTATATTAAATGGAATAAAAAAGGAATAAACAAAGTGAATAAATAAAAGGATCCAATGCCCTATCTAGAGGATGGAAAAGCCAAAGACACCAATCAGAATGGCAAGAGATAAGATGCAAGACTAGGAAAATAATTTAAGGAGCATATGGGACACCATTAAGGGTCCAAATATCCATCTGATTGACATACCCAGATGGATTTCTTGAAGAAAATCAAGATGTTGAACAGCTGTTTGAAGAAATAATGATGGAAAACTTCCCTGACCTGGTGAAGGAAATGGACATAAAACTCCAGGAAGCTCAGAGAATCCCCAAAACCAGGGATCCAAAGAGGCCCACACCAAGACACATTATAATTAAAATGCCAAAGGTTAAATACAAAGAAACAATATTAAAAGCAGCAATAGAAAAACAAGTAATTACCTACAAGGGAATACCCATAATACTGGCAGCTGATTTCTCAGAAGAAACTATGCAGGACAGAAGGGCTTGGCAAAAAATATTTGACAGGATGAAGACCCAGGATCTACAACCAAGAATAATTTATCCAGCAAAGCTATCATTTAGAGTTGAAGGGCGATAAAGAGCTTCCCAGACAAAAATAAGCTAAAGGAATTTATCACTACCAAGTCAGTATTACAGGAAATGTTGGAGGGACTTCTTAAAATAAATAAATAAAAATAACATGTATCGAAAACAGGAATAAAGAATGGCAACAACTACATCCTATCAACTAAAAGACAAATGGAAAAGAACTAAGTTGTTCCAACTAAAAGACAGAATGGATGAATGGAAAGGAAAACAAGACCCCTACATATTGTCTATAAGAAACTCCCTTCAGATTAAAAGACACACACAGACTAAAAGGAAGGGGATGGAAAAAGATATTGCTTTGATGGACCTAGAAGGTGTTTAAAGTCAGACAGAGAAAGATAAACACTATATGATTTCACTTATATGTAGAATCTAAGGAACAAAAAGAACAAACTAATAAAAAAAAGAGACTCACAAATATAATGAACAATTTGGTGACGGACAGAGAGGAGGGGGGGGTTGGAGGGCTGCGAGAATGGGGTGAAGGGTTAAAGAAGTACAAATTAGTAGCTGATGGATGGTCATGGGGATGGGGAGCATGGCATAGGGAATGCAGTTAGCATTAATACGTTGGCTAGGTGGAGGGCGGGAGGAGGGGAGCAATTGGGGGGATAGTTTTATGAACTATATAGATGTCTAACCAATGTACTGTATACTTGAAACTACTTAAAATAAATTTTTTAAAAACCTAAAAGGGGAAAACATTAGAGCTTAGATACAAGATTACATCATCTTATTCAAGACTTAACATAATTAGATGTTACAATAGAGAAAAATTTAGGAGTAATTCCATTTTCTCAGTTTCATTACATGAAACCCTCATCCACTTCTAAAATAGTAGTCATCTGAATACTAAAAATTTTAATAATTCCAATAGCTGATAAATATTACTTATGTTTATTAGTCTTTTTCTTTTTTAAATACTTGCATACAGTAGCATTTGATATGTGGTGGTTTATTATTAATATTAGGCTATACTATTCCATCTCTCACTAATTTTACATAGTACCTTCCTTCTCCTTTGCATATTTTCATTTTGCAATTATTTCTTTACCACCTGCTATGTGCCAGTATTCTAGAAGCCAGGAAAACATTAGTACACCAGAACAATATTCTGATTCAGTAATTCCTCCTTATATATCAAGATCTTTCTTGACATTCCTAGGTTTAGGATGCTTTGTTATCACTTCCTGTATATTATTCTAATCCCTTTGTTTTACTTATCAACTTGTCATGCTGTAGAGCTAATGATTTCTATTGGGCTCCATTATTAGATGGCATCTTCTTGCAAGCTAGGTAGGAACTATATTTTATTAATTTGTATATACTGAATGCTAACAGTGCCTGATAATCATTCACTTAAATACATGGAATAGTCACACAGAAGTATTCAGTGAATGCTGTTTAGATAAAAATTAAAATTTGAGTCCACATTATAGGCTCCCATTGTTTACTATAAGTATACAGTATTTCAGTTCCCTTTGGCTTTTAGGGCTATCCTAAGAAGCTGTCTAATTCTGTTTTACCAGGAATAAATGCAATTTGAATACAAATAACTAACTATATTTTTTATATTTGTATTTTATATTTTATTATAGTCTGTATTTTATTTTTTTCCTGTTTATCTTATTTCTCCAGAATCATCTAGTGCCATTCTGCCCAAGATAATAGGTGACAAAGGCTCTCTCCTTGACTAACCTTTAGTCAGGCTCCTTTCGGCCCTTTTCTTCTTCTTTTAAATTCCAATCCTTCTACCCCTCTCCATGTGGCAACCATCAATTTGTTCTCTGTATATGTCTGTTTCTGTTTTGTTTATTCATTTTTTTTAAGACTCCGCATGTAAGTGAAATCATATATTTATCTTCCTGTCTGACTTATTTCACTTAACACAATACCCTCCAAGTCCATCTATGTTGTTACAAATAGCAAGATTTCATTTTTTAAAAAAATTTGAATAATATTCCATTGTCTATATTTATAACATCTTTATCCATTCATCTATGAGGGACATTTAGTTGCTACTGTATCTTGGTTACTTGTTATTTGTTGATTTATTGATGATAATCATTCTGATTAAGTGTGATATCTCATTGTGGTTTTAATTTGTATTTCCCTGATGATTGAGCATATTTTCATATCACTGTTGGCCATCTGTATATCCTTTTCTGAGAAATATCTATTCAGGTCCTCTGTCCATTTAATTGAATTGTTTGGGGTTTTTTTGGTGTTAAGTTGTATGAGTTCTTTATATATTTTGGATATCAATCCCTTATTGAATGTATTAATTGCAAATATTTCTCTCATTTAGCAGGCTGTCATTTCGTTTTGTTGTGCAAAAACTTTTTAGTTTGATGTACTCCTGGAGAGTTCACGCAGTTCCCAAAGGGCTCTCTTGGCTTCCCAATCTTCTCTACTCAGTGCTCAGTTGTCTTGCAGGAGTAACTGTTACCAGTACACATATATTTTTAATTTTGCTCATGGAAGGGGGCAGGTTCAGCATTCTCCTACCCTGCCATCTTAGACCTCCAATACTAACCTTTCTTTTAAGTTATTACTTAATCAAATGTGCAACTAACAAAATTCAAATTTCTCATTACAATGATATCAACCTATACCATGCATTTTACATTCTTTTTCTTTAGTAACCCAGATGTAAAAGCATACACTTTAGGGTTAAATATTACAGGTTAATTAAAACAACCTCAGCATTCTAAAAGTAAAATGAGTTAATTACATCAGTTATATAGTGATGAATAGTATTAGGTTAGGAATTAGGACTACTCGAATTTTTATTAGTCAAGATAATGGTTCTAACACTACCATAGTTTCCTGCCTACTCAGCTAGCTTTGTTTACCATCAATGAAATGCAGTTTTATTTAGACATAAGTTTAAGACTAACAAAAAAAGAAGTAAACAAGTAAAAAGAAAAAAAATAAGGAAAAAATTTTTTAAATTTCACAGAATCAATAAATCAATTTAATTTTTTAGTTAAAATAAGTTGTAAGGTTTTATTGGTAGCAATAACTAATGCCATTCTCTTTCTGAGCTGAATTCTTAAGTGTTTATCCCAAATCTTTAGATCACCTAGAAGTTATTACTCCAACTCCTCAAAACCATTCACAAGCTGATAGAATCTTATAAAGAAGAAGATTTTCAACATAACAAGGAATTGCTGAAACTAAAATGAATAATGATTAAAAACAAAAACCAAAAAACTACAGTCTAATACGTTCTCCAAACTCAAACACTTTAAGAAGTTGCATACACATCTAAGATACTAATTAATGATGCTGCAAGACTATAATTGCACCATTCGCAATTTAGAGTAATAAATCTGGGGTTAATACATTTTCAGGAGGATGTATGCAAGCATGTTCATTATTAAGCCAAGTAATATTTTCATACCATAAAGACTAGTAGTATAGTTTACTACCTTTCCCAGGTGCATGCATTTTATCAATAAGATCTAGATTATTTCAGTTTTCTTTCCTTACAGCTTAAGGCCTCCCATTTAAAAAACCAAGAGGTCAAAAAGATACCCCTCTGGGATGGAAGGTTACACCTGATGGTTCCTAATGTCACAAGACTTCTAAAAGTTCTATAATGCTGTTGACTTTACTATCAGGATATGTAAAGCTACACTAGTAATGGACTAAATTCATTTACCAAGCAATACTTGCCACTATATGAAGCACCAGGAATAGAAACAAATTTCAAACTGCACTTAAAGAGAAAAATCACAAAAAGGAAAACTCATAAAATTAAAAAGCAACTGACCTGAACTCTTCAAAAATGGCAATGCCATGAAAAACAAAAAAACAAAAAAGGTGGGCAAATTGTTCTTGATTTTAAAAGACTAATAAAGAGACACAAATGAATGCTATATGTGATCTTTAATTTAAAGAGGGCAGTGAGGGGGACCAAATAGCTAAAAATGGCATTTTTAGGCAACAGGGAAAATGTAATTTCAAATTTCTTGAGAGTTATAATGATGCTGTGGTTACGTACAAGGACTTCCAATATTTAAAGGTGAAGTTCATGGCTGCAACTTAAAAACTTTCCCCTCCTTTAATTCTCTACCCCTACTTCCACCCCTGACTCATGGGGTGTTGCCATCTTCCCTTAAGACTGGATCTCTGAAGGTGGGGCATCGCCTCCCATGCACTCATGGTGCATACCCAGGGCCTGGCACCCCAGGCGCACTAGAGGGTGGGCCTCCACTTGTGGAGCCTGGCACACCTGGGGTATGGTCCGTGGCTCCACCTGGGGCATGAACACAGGACCTTCTGCATGTGAAGCCGGTGTGCTAATCACTACACTATGTAAATCCGGTGTGCTAACCACCCCACAACTTAAAATTTAATAGGTTTAGCAAAGAAACATTTTATATAACATGTAAGTATGTCTTTCCTGAACATATTTAAATTAATATATTTTTAAAAAGAGAAAACAAATATGGCAAAATGCTAACAATGGGTGAATTCATGGGTGTTCTGTGAATTCTTAGGTAGGCTTTTATTTTGAATATAAAATTTTTTAAATAAGTTGGAGAAAATATTATTATAAATGAATCCAAATAATTTTTTTAAAATTTAAAATATATAACAAAATTTTTAACCCCAAAGTTAGATGATTCATTAACAAAATGTTTTAAAACATGTATTTTTGATCTGCGGTTGGGAATCTGCACATGCAGAGAGCCAACTTAAATTATACAGATTACTGTAAGGGCAGTCATTGTCCCTAACCCACTCAACCTCCAAGTTGTTCATGAGTCAACGGAACTAGCTTTAAACCTAAAATTTATCAGTTTTGACAACTGAAACTTACTAGGGCACTAATACCATAACCTTAACCTGACCCTAGAGTGAATATGAATACATTATAAATCCTAAAAGAAGATTTATTCCTTAAAACAGAAATCTTAATTTGATCATTTTCCTACAAAATATACAATTTAATTGTTTAATATGGATTGGCCACAATAAGATGCTTAAATTGGTTTTAAATTGGTTTTCATAATATGTCCTGAAATTTAGGAAAACTGGTATGATAGAAAAATTACTGCTGCATACTCATCATCAAGACAAAAAGTAACTTTGGAACCAAAGGCTATGAAATATGATTACTAGGTACTTGTTGGTGCTACTGCACTAACTTTTCAAGACCTGTTTATATAGATTTTCTCCAAACATTATACAAAAATAATTAAATATGACAGTATTTACTGTTTGTTAAAGTCCTATCTTTAGGCAGAGTATTTAAAATTAATCCTTGTGACTTCTTTCCCCCTTTTTTATAACTATAAAAGAAATATGTGCTCATTCTAAAATTCTAAAGTGTCTACTTCTCTCTCACTCTAAAGTAAGCACTCAACATTTTGGAATACATCTACTTTCTTCAAGGTATACCAAACTAAACTAACACTATACATCCCAGGAAAACAGTGACCATGTCATTTTACTTCTCATCATTAATTGTAATCTTCACTTCCAATAAAGTATTTTTGGCACAGGGAAGTCTCAATAAATACTTGGTGTTCAATTCATTTACAATGTTGTACTTTTTTTTCTTTTACCTTTAGCACTCATTGTAAATATTTCATATCAATATGATGTGGCTATATTATACTGCATTCTTTAACGATACATCAAACTGTGTAATCAACAATGGACAATACAGTTGTTACTACTTTCTTATCATTACAATAAGAGGGCAGTGAATATATATAAATATGTTAATTTAAGGATTTTGGATATGTACATGTGCATGTATCACAGCATTTTACCTAAAAGGCCATTTACAACTTTTTACACATACCCTCTACCTTGCTTTAAGCTCTAATAGTCACTTGCATATAAAATTTTACATATGAAAGCGAATACTACAATATATTATGACCTGATTTTTTAATCTTATATTTTTATTTATCAAAAATACAACAGAAATCTCAATATAACATGTTCCCAAGCACAAAAAGTTAGCAAAAAAAATCTTACCATTCTTGCTGACATCCAGTTCCCTGAGATTAATGAGATTTGCAATAGATGCTGGTAATGTTGTTAAATCATTGTCTGGCAAACTCAGTTTGTGTAGAGACTGACAATTAAAAAGTTGCTATCAAAACAAGGGAGGAAAGAATTTTGATTATTTCTTATGTTTCCTTAAGTATTTCTTTTATTAACCTTTATACAAATAAAAATTCTAATGTTATTAAAACTGAATGAGTTATACCTATACAAACACCAGGAAAGACCTCTTACTGTTTTATGGAATTATGAATTGAACACAATTGAACTACTCAGAATGATTTACATCCTCACATTTCTGCCCTGAGCAAAATGTACTTAGTGAAAATAAGCATATGGTTGTATATTCTTTTGACATAGTAAAAAAAAAATATGTGGCTGTTAAATATGGTAAACTTTGGAGCTTTTATTTCAAGCATCCTTATTCCAAAATGAAAGTTTATATAAATTAAATTCAAATAAGTACAAATGATTTAAAATGACTCAAAATATAGAATTCTGATTTGGGAGGACAAAATAAGGGAGCAAATATACTGTCATGCTAAAAATCACAATAATGAAAGGTGACTTAAAATTATAGTTAACCAAAAAATATATATATGGCCACTTCTGAGTTCCAAACTCGTTGCCTCCCCCCACCCCCGAAAAAGAACCACACAGAATTTTTAGGGCAGTTAAAATACTGCTATATGATACCATAATAACGAATACATCAATTGTAATAGATGTACGTACCACTTTGGTGGGAGATGCTGATAATAGGGAAGGCTATGTATATGTGGGGATAAAGTAGGTATATGGAAAAATCTCTATACTTTCCTCTAGATTTTGCTATGAATCTAAAAATGTTCTAAAAAAGTAAAATCTTTAGGAAAAAAAGGAAGTACTGTCAGGACAGTATTGAATAAGCCCTAGTTAAGAAGAACAATCTTACAAAAATGGAAACTTTTTAGGCATGGTGTTTCAGTTATTTCCACTATCATACCAAGCCTCTCTTTTCAACACAATCCCCAGACTGAGACCCTACTGGTTGTGATTAAAGAACTAAGCTTTGTCTTTCATGATCTATAGGAGAAACAGCTAAGGAAGATAAATTTTATTTGCTTTAGAGCAACACATATAAGAAAACAGTAATTTACAAAGTACCCTATCACAATTCATAAACATACAATCCACAACCTTTAATATTTTATCCATAGCCATTTACAGATTTCATAACAGAGGTCTCCAACCCCTGGGGCCACAGACTGATACTAGTCTGTGGCCTGTTAGGAACTAGGCAGCACAGAAAAAGGTGAGTGGAGGCAGCAAAGCTTCATCTGTATTTGCAGCCACTCCCCAGCACTAGCATCACAGCCTCAGCTTCACTTCAGATCATCAGGCATTAGATTCTCAGAGGAGCACAGGTCCCTGGCGCCAAAAAGGTTCCTGGCACCAAAAAGGTCGGGGACCACTGCTTTGTAAGACAAACTTGAATGGCATTGGCTTTCAAAATTTTTTACTATTGGCAACCGAAGAAAAGCCTTTTTAAAAACACTACCATCCAATATGTATACACACAAATGTAAAACAAATCTTTCATGTAACAATAGATATATACTTTATTTTTTTCATATTTTATTTTATTTTTTAAACATTTTGTTATTTTTTTTTCTTTTCTTCTCCCTTTCCCTTCCCCGCTATCCCCTCTGGTAACCACTGGTCCACTGTCCACGTCCTTGAGTCTCTGTTTGTTTGTCCTGTTCATTTGCTGCTTTGAGGTTTATATCCCACATATAAGCGATTTGTGATTTTCAACCTTTTCTGTCTGGGTTATTTCGCTCAGTATGATTATTTCAAGGTCCATCCATGTTGTGGATACATGCAATACTTTATATTCTATTCCACTATAGTTAGGGTTGCCAGATAAAACACAGGATACCTGATTAAATTTGGATTTTTTTTAGTAAAAGTATGTCCTATAAATTACATAACACATATTTATACTGAAAAATTATTTTTCACCTGAAAATTATAATTGGGTGTCCTACATTTTTACTTTCTAAATTTGCTATTCCAAATCACAGCTTGTTATTTGGAAATGTCACACATAGTAAATTCATCTTTAAGCCACCAATGAGTATCTACCCATGTTTGACAAGCACTGCTGTTTAGATGGTAAACAGTTTTAACAATTAAAGCCATTGCAGCTTTTCCATTAAAAGAAGAAAAAATTGAGTAGAGGATGAACTGAGATTAAGATTTAAGGGAAAAAAGTAGCCACTGACAACTTTTAGCTAAGAAGTTCATAACATGAGATGGTTTCATAGCAGCAAATCAACTTTCTCCTTGTAGTTGTTTCTCCGATACCTTTCCAAACAAACTGAAATGGGGCCAACAGAACACTACCTCTAAAAAGCTATTTAACAATCAGGTATGATGTGATAACTAAAAAAAAAATTATCCTCAATTACAATAATGTAGATCAATATCTTATAAAAACTAGAAAAAAGAAAATGTAATTTTAGTTCTTTGTCTAGTTAAATCCATTGACTGCAGAAACTGTGCAGTCTGGTTATCTATGTGGCTATTAACAAAACTGAAATTAGATACAAAAGTTTGTTATTTATACAAGTATTTCAACAGTTACCTTGAAGAGATAAAGGTTTAAAATTCTATTTTAAAAATATCTGAATTACGCTGAATATCCTAAGATAAAATTAAACCAAAAAATGGAAACAATGCACATATATGTATTGGCAGCATTATGGAGACATTGTGAATATCCTATTTCTAGGAATAAATATAACCAAAGGCAATTCTTAAAAGACAGTATTAACATACCTTTGGAAGCTCTTCAATCTGATTAGCATCTAAATAGAGCTCCTCCAAAGTTTTTTCAAAAGTAAA
Source organism: Eonycteris spelaea (assembly GCA_003508835.1). Lineage (NCBI taxonomy): Eukaryota > Metazoa > Chordata > Mammalia > Chiroptera > Pteropodidae > Eonycteris > Eonycteris spelaea. The sequence goes on along the minus strand of PUFA01000011.1, from coordinate 12,754,972 downwards.
AATCTCTTTGGGAACCTGTTCCAAACTGCAATGAGAATAATCAAGAGTAGTGACAGTCTCCTCTTCCCCTCGCAGACAACGACATGGTACCAACCGCACAAACAAACTTCGTTTTGTAGTCATTTTTAGACACTGCAATATTCAAATAAAAATAACTTTAGTAAAACATACATAACAATTTTTCAAAACAAATTATTCCAACTCATTTATCACAGATAAATACCTCCTCCCCTATTCCCAGTGAAATGCATTTAACATTGCTGTACTATAAAAATTTATATATATTGAATTTCAAATTAAACTCAAGCACTTCTATAATTTATAAAATGATCCATTATGTAACCATTGTATGCTTCTAAAAGAACCATACTTTATGAATCTGTTCATGCTCAACAAGAAAACCCCTAATACATCAAAGAAATTTCATTAATTTTTGACTAAAAGCTGTTTATCAGTTTTGAGTAGGAGTGGGAATGCAGAGATATTATCAGGTATTCCCAACCAGCCATCAAAATCAATCATTCTTTAAATTTCCTATGACTTTCCCAAATCAAAATTCCAATCTAAGCCAAGTATATTTTGTTTCAATGAAGTATTGTTCTTTTAATTTCCTAAAGACCTTATAGGTTTTATCATTGTTATAGGTTATACACTAGAGAATAAACTTGCATCAGGAACGTACGTACAGACTTCATTATTTTAAACTTACTGGGGGAAAGGTTTAATTCTGAACTAGTGAAATTTCTCAAGGCTCATTGTATTAGAACACAATGTACATACATAGAGGAATTCCAACTAAGCTAAAATTACATTAGCTAAGAAAAGCCTATTTCAATAAATATGAATAATTAGTGTTATCAATTCTTTGTAAAATGATAAATTCTTGCTCTAAGCAGAAGACTGTTAAAGTATTAAATATCTAGGCAGGGCCAAGACTAGGTTGAAGCCAAAGAGACAACTGCCTCAGGCGCAAAATGTAAGGAGGCACCAAATGGCTACTTTTTAAATAAAAATAGGATCAGTATTACTGATGTTTTCTTTAGCCTCTGGCTCTAACATAGCTCTGCAAGGCTTCTAACTCTTCCAATTCAAATTATATGGTATTCTTAAAGTGTTTATCGACAATAAATATTCATTCCCCTTGCAATCTTTTAAAAAATCTGACAATTCTCACTCAATCATCATGTGCCAGGCACTGTGCTAAAGTTCTTTAGATAAATTATATGCATATTCACATTTTATCCTTGTATTTTTCTAAGGAATATGCTGTTATTCCTATTTTTCTATAAAGAAACTAATTCTGCACTCTTACTGCACTATACTGTTTCTCAATATATAATGATATATTTGAACTCAGGTGCTAAAAACGATTCAAATGTCAACAGGTCTTTCTTTACTACATATTTCTTTAGAGTTTACAAAAACGAACTACTAATGGGATTCAAGGACATACCACCCCAAAATATAGCACTTTGGTATATTGATTTTTAAAGTGAAGGAGTTTGAGAAAACAGCAAAAGCTGTTTAGCTGTCACAAACCCTCAGATGAGATGTACTCCCTGTATGCAGAAGGAACAGACTTATCTTCGAAGACAAAGGGAGAAGAATCCTAACAGGCCATGCTAAGTTCCCCCAGTTTACTACATTTACCTCATACTCTTTGACCTATCATATTTATACATGACTATCCACTCTTCATCAAACCTAGCATGAAAATACTCAGGTTTAAGTTTCTTTGGGTCTTCATGTCCTTATGAAGGCTTACATGTCACTTAAAATTTTTATTAAATAAATTGCTAAGCTTTTTTCCTGTTAATCTGTCTTTGTTAGTTTAATTTTCAGACACAGAGACCCAAGCAGGGTTGAGTACAATTTTTCCTTCCCCTACACTATGATGTCAAACATTAAATATTTGTCTCACGGGGATGTAATGTACAGGATGGTGACTACAGTTAAAAAAACTGTATTGCACATTTTGAAAGTTGCTAAGAGAATAGATCTTAAAAGTTCTCATCACGAGAATTTTGAAATGTGTGTGTTGTTAACTAGACTTATTGTGGTGATCATTTTGCAACATATACAAATATCAAATCATTATGTTGTACAGTTGAAACTAATTTATCAATTATCCCTTAATAAAAACAATAACAGAAACCTTTGTCAACATATATCCAGAAGGCTTAGTAATAATCTATTTTTATATAAAGATGTGTTTTAAAGATAAAAAGGAAGTTTTATTGATCTAATAAGAATTTAATTGCTAAAGGGGAATTTAGCTTATACTTGTGATTATAATAAAAAAATTCTAAAAATGAAGATAAAATTTTTTTGTAAAAGAGGTTCTAAGACTTCCACTGATAAGGAGTTAAGGGTACACTGCGAACAATAAAAAGCAGCTCTGTTTGCTCTGTCCAGTATGGTAACCACTAGACACATGTGGCATTTTAACTTTAAAATTCAAGTTAAACTGAATAAAATATAATATCTAGTTTCTAGGATGGACTAACCACATTTTAAATTCTCAATAGCCACATGGGGCTATGGCTACTGTGCTGGATAACAGAAGATACAGAACACTGCTATCACTGCAGAAAGTTCTATGGGACAGTGCTGGTGAGATGTCTCAAACTACTACTCTACTTCATTATAGTAATGTATGCTTATATTTACAATATAATATAAGCACACATTATTTAATACATAATATTAATATTATATATAATATTTATATTATATAATCTAAAAACTTGGTATTGCCTAAAAATCCATTTTCTAAAAATCATAATGGATTATGGAGTATAAATTATTAAAATATTAAAATAAAGGACATGAAATGTTACTATCAAATATATGTAATTTAAAAGAGTATATTTTAGATGTTATCATCTGTGAAGGGCATGAGAGTTATAGGGCAACTTTACAGGGCAGAATAATTGTAAATGAAGGTAAAATAACCTCCAAGACTTTTCTGTAGTGCAAATCATAAATAGATCATGTTGCAAACAGATAATCAGAAACCATAAAACTCCTCAGAAGAGACAATGAATTCAGGAAAGGAATTAAATGCTTAGTTTTTGGAAGCTGCAGAGTTTATATCTCAAATGAAAACTTCCTATGGACAGAGTCTGTGAAGAGAGCACTTTATAGGCCTCAGATTAAATTTACAGGGACTCAAGCCAAAACAAAGATGGACCCCAATTTAGCACACTAAAAACTGCTGATTGATAAGAAAGGAGGCAGACCTTAATTACTGAGGGCAAAGGAGGAAAATACCAATATGAAGGAGAAATAAATGAGTAACAACACCCAAACAGATTCACCCTTACACAAAACTACAAGGAAATAAACTAAAGGGAGTAAGCCTAGCCTGGTCTAAACAGGAAGTGATCAGCATGGAAACTGCTAATTAAGGTTGAGATAAGTAAGAGACACTTTATCAGGTCAGACAACATGGGTAGATGCAGAAAATTTTCTAATCAAATAAAGGAAGAGGAGCCAGCCAAGAACAGAGGCATAATAATAAGCCAAAATACTTTCTAACAAAAGAAATTAAAGGCACTTACCACTGGGCTGAATTTATCTCCCTGCTGTTTCTTAATAGAGCCAACATTCTATGGAAACCAAAAGAAAAAAAGAAACAAAATTAACAACAAAACATGACCTTTATGATTTTAAGGAATATCCAATTTCTTATTTACCTCAACACATAAATTAAAATTCTCAAAAATTCACCAGTGTAAACTAACACACATAAATTTGCTAAATTCTAAACAAATGGTAAGCTTCTGTGAACCAGTCACTGGATTATTCTTAACACATTTGTAAACTACTGAGAGCCCTCCTTTATATCAAATAACAAAGACCCTCTATCTACTATTAAATACCATTATTTGATCTTACTGAGAAATCATCAAGATTGTTTCCAAGCAAATAACTCAATTTATATTTAAAATTTAGTAGTTTTTGACAGTTCTGTGTGTCAGAAACTTTAAATGCTTATCAGATTCTATTCCTGCTTTTCAGAATTATTCTCTCAAAGTGGTAAAAGACCCAGCTAAATACTACTTTGGGCTTTCCAAGAAGGGTGGACAGGGGACAGGCAGATGACACAGTTAACATCAATGACATACACTCAGAAGTCTGCTTTAGGGATGGAATGAGGGTCGGTTCTGGGGAAAAAATCCACTTTCCTTATCCAAAGCCAGATGTGAACCTGAAGTCTACTGCTGCAACAACCATCCTATGACCATTAAGTCATCAAGCATGACGATTAAAAACCACTCAACAAGGGTGACAGAGTAGAACCACAAAACAAGCTATGGGTGTCTAACAGCACTGCTGTTAGAATTAGTGGAACCAAGGCTAATTAATGGCCTGCTTCTTCTATTTGCTTAAACCATTGCTAGGTTTCTATACCTGTAGCCAATAAATTCCAAAGATAACCTAAAACCCAAAACAATAAATAGCATTAATTAAAAATATATACATCATAAATAATCTTTTTCTTAAAAGTTTAGTGATATTAATAAATGTGTTTCAGAGTTTTATAGAGTCACATATCAAGTTATTCTTCTCTGTGCTAAATGGTTTAGGGCTACTAAGTCGTTTAATCTTCTCCACAAATTCTACATGTAATATACTCCACAAACAATATCTTTGTATGTAACAAGCAAAGATGGCCACTAAATCTGTCATTCAATATACTCCCACACATTCTGATAGTCTGGCAGAATAGAACTGCCAACAAACTGAGATGAAATAAGACTATAGAAAGAGCAGGTTGGAGAGAAGAGAGATGAGAGGGTTATGTTTAGAAACTTTAGTCTGAAATACCTGAAAATGTCCTAGTGGGATTCTGAATAAATAGTTGGATATGTATATTCAGAGATGTGAGAAAGAAATCCAAGCTGAGGATATAAAATTGGAAGTCATCTGCTTAGAGATATTTAAAGCAATAAAATTAGATGAAAGGACCGAGGGCACGACTACAGACAGAAAAGAGAACAGGTCCAATGATGAGCCCTGAGGTATTATAAAAATAAGTCAGAAAGAAGACACAAAACCAGCAAAGGACACTGAGGAGAAGCAGAGCCCAGAGAAAGCACACACAAAAAAGTGTACTATCCTAAAAGCAAAAAGAAAAAAATGTTTCAAGGAGGGAGAAATTATCATCTATGTTAATATGGACTTAGAATTGCCACTGCATAGTAATGCAAAGGCCAACCATTATTTTGACAAGATCACTTATTGTGGAGGGGACTCAAGAGTATAACTTGACATAACAAATACAGACAACTCAGGTAGTTTGACTACAATAGATTTTAGAAAAATAGAGCAGTAGCGAGAGTAGAACATAAATCAAGAGTCACAACAGTGGATTTGTAGGCAGATGGAAATAATCTAGTTAGAGAAAGAGAAAAGTGCACTGATAAATTTTTACAAAGAGATTTAGGCAACAATTCATAAGCTTTCCTAGCAAAATATCTCACCAATAAAAAAGCTGCTTATGATGATGAAAACAAAAGAAACTCTGGGTGCAATGGTATAAGTAGCTAAATAAAATTCACTTAGGGTATTTTTCAAAAGTATAGCTTTCCACACCTTATAGAGATTCTGCTTGTGGAGATTAGATATAAAACTCAAGATTCTTCATCTAAAACAAAATGATGATGTGATTCTTTTTTGCAACAGTCAACAATAACCAATATATGGTCATCTTATTTCATCTATTCTTAAATCATTATCTTTTCTCCCTCCCCATCCTCTACTATTATTTTGACAGTGTGAGAATTACTATAACAATTGAAAAGTGAAATCACTATAAAGGTTTTTTTTTTTAAATACAGCATATTTTCCTATTGATCTAAAGATATCACAAGTTATACTTGGCTAGGTTTAAGAGAAATCTTATGTTGGAGCAATCATTCTAAATGAGTTCAGAAGTGAAAATGGACAAAGGTCCTCAGGCATGCCCACAGCTATTAGATGGTATTTAGTGGTTATATAAGATCATTTTTGTTTGATCATGGCTATCATGGTGTTTGCTAATCTGTATCTGGTGTACCTGTGTTTAGTTCTGAGGCATTTTATGGACATTATTAACCTATCACTGGTAAGTACATGAAGAGTAAACAATGAAAACAGTGATATGAAAAAGAATAAGAACACGAAGATAAGAAACTTATGTAATGAAAAAATCATAAATGCTGTATTAAGAGAATTTGATAATGAAGGACAAATCAATAAGTATTGTATAAAAGGTGCTATGCCTACAACATATATGGCAAGAAATGAGGAAAGAAGACTGATGAAATAGCTGTTTCACACTTACAGCTATAAAAATCAATATCAATGTCTAACTCCTTGCTTAATTCTAATCCAACAGAAAGCCTAGTTTCTTTAATATCAGCACTGTTAATCAAAATTTCATATTAAACATGGTTAGCCTAAACATGTCTAAAAAAAAAATCTTACTGTAGAATATAGTAGTAGACATACATACTGAAGTTACTGAGGAGTTCCTACATTTGCAGAAATTTCCATTTTTATATTTTTACATATAAATGACATAACGAAATGGACAGATCCTTAGGCAAATGCATACATCCAAGTAACCAACAGTAATTAATATACAAACTCTTTCCATCACCCCCGAGTTCCCATGTGCTACTTTCCAGTCAACACCCTGAACAGGGTAACAAGACTTGAATAAGATACAAAAGCGCTAAAACGTTTGTGTACAAGTGTTATGAGAATGTAGGCTTCGTGGAAATGAAATTGCAGGGTAATAGTCTGAGTATGTTTAATTTCATTTTTTTTTAAAAAAGCCAAGCTGTTTTACAAAGTGATTTTAACATTTAAGACCCCCACAGTTCTAGTTACATCCTTACCAACACTTGATGTTCTCAGTCTTTCTCAATTGTAATAGGTGTACAGCAGTATCTCATTGTTTTTGTTTTGCTTTTCTTTAATTAGCCAATGGCATAGGGGAGCCTCATGTGTATCTGGACCTTATTTAAAAAGATAATGAACTTCAAGCCTGACACTCTAATGGGATAAGAATTTTGGAGAAGAAAGTGATCAAATTTTGTATATGGGAGGAAAGTAAATTATTGTTTAAGAAGGTACACTGTATTGGAAAATGATTCTCTACGAACATCTCACATTTCTGCTTGGTCTTGGTCATATGAGCAATGTCATTTATAGCCAATTTAGATGTATGTATAAGGAGACATTCCAAGATAATGCTTAGCAACACTGAGACAGTCCAACATCCTCTCTCCAGAGAAGATGTGCTTAAATTCCAGGGTGAAAATGAGGTGTCTCTCTCCAGAGGAGAAGACAGACAGGTAGGTCACCATTGATCCTCTGTAACATTGGAGTTTCCTAATTTACGTTTCTTCTCCTGTAATGCACACTACTGCTTGAGCAGGTACCATCTAACCTTCACTGTATCATCTTGTGAAGATTTAGGCTCAGGTAATTGACACAAGATATTGCCTTGGTTGCTGCTTTTGTAGTAATAAATTCTTTGTTTCTGATCTAGCAGTCTTGTGTTTTTTGGCAGGTTAACATGCTAGCTAGCTTATAAGTAGGCTAAAATTTCAGACCCTTCACTGTTTTTGATTTAACTACCATAAATTAAGAAAGATGGCCACAATGTTTTATAACACCTAAGATCAACATATCAAGTCTAATTCCCTATTCCTTGAATTTGGACTGGACTTGTGACTTGCTTACATAACAATTCAAGTGTCAAAAGTTTGCTGAGCAAGTTAACAGTGCCTATGGCTCAAGAAGATTTACAATTTCCAACTGTACCTTCTTTGAATGCTACCCCGAGAACATGATACCAAAGAAGCCTGGGATGAAAGATCACATGCTGATTCACAACTTCAAGAGAAAGATAAATTGCTATTGTTTTAAGCTATCAATCTTCCTAAGTTAATCAACTGTACTGATTTTTTTCAAAGAGGAACCTTTACACTTTGTTCATTTCCTTATGTTTTCCATGTCATTGACCTCAGTTTTCTTTGTTTTCTGCCTTTCATTTATTTGAATTTAACTATCTCTTTTTCTGACTCACAGGGTAAAGCTTAAATAATTGATTCTAATACTTTCTTAAGATTTAAGCTGCACTTTGTAAATTTTGATATGTTGCTTTTTGTTGAATTCCTTGAAAATATTTTCTAATTTCTCATTTTATTTATTCTTTTACCCATGAGTTATTCAGAACCACCTTAATTTCAAATCATTAGGGGACCTACTAAATCTCATTTTGTTACTAATTTCTAATTTAATTCCACTATAGCCTGGAAACACAATATGATTTCAAATCTTTGCAATATGTCAAAGTTTTTCAACAGCCTCACATAACATCTTTCTTGGTGAGTGTACAATGTACACCTGAATGTTGCATTCTGCATCTCTTAGGTATAGTGTTCTATAGATATCAATTAGGTTAAACTGGTTGATAGTGATGTTCGAGTCTATATCCTTACCAATTTATGGTATTCTTTTCCTACTAATTACTGAAAAGTATTGAGATATCTAACCATAGGTGTAAATATGTCTATTTCTCCTTTTATTTGTCAATTTTATTTCATGTATTTTGAAGTTCTGTTATAAAGTGAATACACACTTAATTAGGGTTCTTGTATCTCCTTGAAGAATGGATCCTTTTAGTATAAGATGTTCTTTTTCTCTTCTAGTAGTCTTTGTCTTGCCTGATATCACCACTGCATAAGAGCTTTCTTTTAAGTGTTAATATGGTATTTCTTTTTCCATCTATTACTTTTTACAAAACTTGTTTTTATATTTAAAGTGCCTATTTGTATGAAACATATAATTGGGTGCTGCTATTTCATCCAATCTAACAATTTCTATGTTTTGATATCGCACTTAGTCCATTTATATTTAAAATAATTATTGGTGTGGCTTAATTTAAATCCATTACATTACTATTATTTTCTTTTTTTGTTGTTGTTCCTTCTTTTTTCCTGCCTTCAAATTAAGTTGTTTCCTTTTTCATATCACCTCATTTTTATGGCCTTTTAGCTATATTTTTTGGGGGTCTGCTCTAAAATTATTTAGTATACATTCTTAATTCATCACGGTCTGCCTTCAACTATTATACCACTTCACGTATGATCTAAGAAATGTAAAAGTATAATTTATACTTACATTTACTCTCTCCCATATGTCATGCTACTGTCATATGTTACTTCTACATGTTATAATACCCATATTATTTTGCTTTACACTATCAACTGTCATTTATATAAACTGAAAAACTAGAAAGTAGACTTTCATATTTATTCATTTACCATTTCCTGCACTCTATTTCTTACTATATATTTGCTGTTAAGCACATTTGAACATTTTTTTTAAGATAGTGTATTTTTCAGTTCGAGAATCTGCATTTGGTTCTTTTTCAGTTTCCATTACTCTCCTAAAATACCCAATCCCTCACATATTATCCTGTAAACTGCTTTAAAATCACTGTCTCCTAATTCTGATAATTGGGTCATCTATAAATCTACTTTTGTTAAGTGTTTTCTCTTAATTATACAATATGTTCCCATTTCTTTGTATATTTCATAATTTTTCATAATATTCTAGATGCTGTTTGTAAGATAAAAGTTGAGAATTATGTATAGTACTAAGTTTTCCTTATTTCCTAGAGTCTATGCTCTTCACTCAGATTCCTAGTAGAGTCAATTTGAACAGGGACTGGCTGCAGCTTTAATCACATTGAATTCAGCAGTGATCAACCCCTAATTTCCCTATCCCCAACCAAAGCCACCTTTTGATCTTACCAAAATTTGAGGTAGGAAGAATTTGGGCTGCAGAGTTCCAGATTTTTTGGTTCAGTTTATCTTTACAGCCAACTCCATTAAGGTCTCACAATTTAAGAACCATTATAATTTTCAGGACTACACATTTTTCTAAGCCTTTCAATCCCTCCTCTACTGCTACTACAAGGCAAATTCAAGGTAGATGGGTTTATCACACTTAATTAAGGATTTTATTTTGCTTTTGGGGCTCTGTCAGATTCCCATCCCTTTCCAAACGCCCACGCTGTCATTTGAGGAGTGGATGATTTATCTTGATCTCTTCAGCCTTTCCATTTACGGCAAGCACTACTTCTCCACCCAAAACAATTACTAGGCATGTGCCCCAGGAAGGGAAACTACCACATTCTTCACTCACCTAAGCGAGGTTACAGCTGATAGAATTCAGTTCACTAAGACTTGCTTGATTTCACTGATTTTTGCTAGCTGTATTTTTTTTAAAGCATTTTTAGTCTTTCCAGTTTTTTTCTTATCCTTACCAGAGGACCAAAGGTTGTGTGTGTGTGTGTGTGTGTGTGTGTGTGTGTGTGGTGTGTCTTCCTATATTCTAAATAGAAACAGAAATATCAGGAATAATGCAGTGTTAGATGGAAATATTCTAGATGCAGAAAAGCTATTCCATGGAAGATATACAGTCTGACTCACCCTTCTGTGAAGGAAACTTCACCAAGAAAAATCGTCAGAATTCTCCTCCACCTTGGTTTAGGGGAATAATAAATTTTTATGGAACAACCAAAAGGCCTAATTACTTTTACAAAAAAAAAAATGTTTCATTCCACAATTAGAAATGACTACAAATGCAAACATTCCACATAGACTTGTTTTATTTAACTCTGAAAGCCTAACATTGGATTATTCTATAATCAGAGGGAGGAATTGGAGGGAGAATGAGAAAAGAAAGCTCAATATGGCTCATAACCAAACTTGGGAAGGTGAAACAATACAGTAAAGGAATACCAGAGATCTGTGTGTAAATTTCAATTGTTTTTATATATTTGGTTCTGTTCAACAATAGGTCAATACAAGTTGTGCAAGGAGACGTGTGGCAACATGTATCACAAATGTATATCCACAATGATGTTGCTTAAAGTGGTAGGGAAATTAAATCTTGCATTATTTCAAACCTAGAAACAGCTTCCTCATATAGTCTTGGTTAGATTCTAAATCCCATAACACACAATCCCGTGGCAGGTTTATCTTCCTCTGTATAATTTCCTTTTTTTTCTTTATTTCCTAGTGTTCTCTATGCCAAAGTAACTGACAATCTCCTTAGTTTCTGCTAATGACTTGTAACAATTTCTTTTCCTCCTTGAACTCATTCAGGATGAGCCAGGGAGCCTTGATGGGAAACAGAATATGGTCAAATAAACCAAAGAGATCCTTGTTCTCTAAATTTATGCCAACACATTATAGTGACACAAAGATCTTGGTTCTGTACCTATACAGATTCCCTTGGTGGTCACCCAGTTTCAAGTCCTAAAAATATTATCTACTCTTTACTAAGTACTCCAATGACACTTGTCTTAGTTTGGCTTCTCCCAAAGGCAAAGGCTGAAGTAAGGACTGACTTGGTGCTAATCGTGTGTCTAGAAAATGACCTGAGAGAGCAGTAAGAGTAAAACAGAGATGAAGAGAAAGCCAAAATAAGGAAAGGTATATCATCAAAGTCTTCCCTAAGGACAAAAGGAGCTTGCTCATTCTGCTTAAACCTCCTGAGAAACACAATGGAGCGGTCTTAAAATTGTCTGCCTATAGGATAAGAGGTGAGTTGCTGTTATCCATCTGAACCCGTCTGATTAAGAATTCCTCTGTGGGCATTAACTTTCCTGCACTACCAGCCCATGCTTGCTTTCTGGCCTAGTTAGCGTCCCACAGCAGAGAAATCACTGGGATCCACTATCACTAGGAAGATCAGTCTGAGGTGATTGTGGGCTCCCATGGTACCATTTCTTGAATTAGAGTTAAAAATCAGAGATGAGTCAGGAGGATGTGATGTAGACACCAGAATGGCCTGCTGCACTGTAGATTGGACCACTCAATGCTAATGCCAGACCTGCACATCCAACCCCCTATTCTATGTCTCTATTTAGTGGAGAGATTTAAAGGAAAAAGCAGGAAGTAATGATTTGGAAAAGAGAAAGAATGAAGATGATGAATGAATCCATGAGCTGGTTCTGTTTTTGATGAGAGCAGCAGCCTATAAACATTAAGAATAGATAATTTCCCAGCAAGTCTAAAAATACAAAACATACCAGTAAGAATCAGAATGGGAATTGAACAGAGCAACTAGAAAGCACTTTTGTATTTGAGTAAATGTAGACCTTTATCATATACTGCAAAACAAATAAGCATTTTTTAAAAATTACTAAGTTCAAATATATAGTGATATGTTTTAAACTTCACCTTTCTATAAAAAATATAAATAACAAAACTGTCTTAAGAAACAGAAAATCATGGATGAAATTTAAAGATCTGTCAATAAATTATTTCTCTAAAAGACACTAAGTATCCAAACACTTGTGAACTTTCAAGGAATAGAATTTAATCCCAAGGTTCAGGGCTCATAAGAAATATGAAAAACTTCCCAATTCATGTTACAAATGCAACATAATTGATACCAACCCCTATCAAAGTTAACGTAAGTATTCATTTAGTATTCATATTCAAAAATACTTTTAAAAATCCTAAATTATATAAGGCACTCAAATGCAGTAGTAATACTACACATGACTAAGGAGAATTCTAGGAATGCCAAAATGAATAAACATGAAAAAATCTATTAACTGTGCATCACACAAATAGATGAAATTAAAAAGAATATCAGCCCTATCAAACAAGTAAAAAAAACAACCCACAGAATGGGAGAAAATATTTGTAAGTCATATATCTGATGAAGGACTTGTATCTACAATATATAAAGAACTCTTGTCTACAGCCATGCTACCCTGAACAGGTCCTATCCTGTTAGATCTCAGAAGCTAAGCATGGTCAGGACTGGTTGGTACTCAGATGGGAAACCACCTAGGAAGACCAGATACTGTAAACATAAAAACTAAAAAAATTAAAACAAGGGATTGTAAGCTGACAAAGTTCTTACTACCTGTGAGATCAACCAAGGGTTGCCTCTCCTAAAAAAAGAAAAAAAAGAAAGAACTCTTATAACTGGATAATAAAAAGACAAATAAAGAAACTTTAAAATGGACAAAAAATTTGAATAGGCATTTTTTCCAAAGATATACTAATGGCTAAATAAGCATATGAAAAGATGCTCAACACATCATTAGTTATTAGGGAAATATGAATCAAAACCACAATGAGATAAAATTTTACACCAACTAGGGATGGCTATAATAATAAAGGGGGGGGGTGCAATAACCAGCATCACAGAGGGTCAGGAGAAACTGGAATCCTCATGCACTGCAGGTGAAAATGTAAATTGGTGCAGCCACACTTTTGGAAAACATTTTGGCAGTTCATCCAAAAAGTTAAACATAATTACCATAGGACTCATCAATTCCACTCCTGGGTATGCAACCAAGATAATTAAAAACATATGCTTTTAGAAAAACTTGCAACTCCTGTTCACAGCAGCATTATCCATGGTGTGGCCCAAAATTAGAAACAATCTAGTATCAATTAATGAATGGCTAAATAAAATGTTGTATATCCAATGGAATATTATTCAGCTGTAAAAAGAAATAAACTATTGAGACATATGACATGGATGAACTGTGGAAACATTATGCTATGGTAAAGAAGCCAGACACAAAAGGCCACATAACGTACTTATGATTCAATTTTTAGGAAATGTCCCTAACAGACAAATTCATTGAAATAGAAAGCAAATTAGTGGTTGCCAGGGTCTAGGGACAGAGGTAAAGAGGAGTGACTGCTAATGGATATGGGATTTTGGGGAATTAGATAGTGATGATGGTTGCAGAGCCTTCTAAATGTAGTAAAATTACTGACATACACTTTAAAACAAGTGAATTCTACTGTATATGAATTAGAGAGCAACTGAAAAATAGCTTTTTAAATAAAGGAACATACCAGGACACCAGTTAACACCACTATTATATTTTTTTATGTTGTGTGTATACTTCCCTAGAAACTGAGCCAAACCTGTTGAAAAGCATGACCTGATTTAAGAATCCTGGGCAGGCTTGAGTGCCATAGTGCTTGAAATTCCACCATTATTTATTTTAGACCCTCTCCAAACAACCTCTATTAAAACACGAACTCACTTCCTGAAGACAAGGCTCTAACTTCTTAAAGTGAATTTCTTTATAAGTATATTTTTTCCTAAGTTTAAGAGAAGGAACCATGAGCAAATAACAGGAAAAAAGGTAAAAATCAGCAAAAAACAAAAACAAAACACCACATGCGAGGCCTGTTTGAAATACTCATTTTTCACTAAACTAAAATGTTTGCTTTGGAGTTAACTTGGCCTGGGTATGATAATAAACATTGTAAACCTTCCAAAGAAAACCAGAACACTCTTGACACTTTGTTATAGAAGGATGAAAAGCTTAATTATTAACACTTATAAGGAAAGCTTAAAAATACCACATGATCAAAGTCTTATCTATTAAAAGTTTCACTTTTAGTCGGGATTAATAACTTAAGTACAGTATTTGTAATTATATTAAGCCATCTAAACATCCCTTAAGGCTGAAGACTCATTTAATTTTTAGGTAAAATAGCATCATATATGTAGAAAAGGCTAGAAAAATACAAAAATTTAATTTTCTTCTACTAATTAAACGTATCTTTTCTCATTTTTTTTAAACATCACTTAGTCAACTATTTATTGACTGCTTTACTACTAGACTGTTGTGGGAACATAAAGTATAAATGTGCTTCTCTGATCTTAAAGGACCTAGAAATGTATTAGGGAAATTCATTTTTTAAAGTCAGACAAAAGGGCAACAGTTAAAATGGCACTTGGTTAAAAATTTGCTAGTAAGCAAGGAATAAACATTCTGGCAAGATGTCTGAACACCTTTGTTGTTATTATGTAGGAGAACAAAGTTTGGGCTTTGAAGAAATCCAGTGATAGAAAGAAATCGCTATAAAAGAGACTGTCCATCTTAAAACATTATCCTACTGTTGTGCACACTTTTATAAACCATCTCACTTAACCAAGTGGAATTAGGAACTCCTAACTGTTGACATTCGTAAAGTTTAAGTGGCTGTGTCTTAAAGTCAGAATTTAAATTAAGGTTTAGTGATTAAGGCTCACTACTTGATGACAAAGTATAAACAAAAATGGACATTTATTCGCTGCTACTCTGTGCTGGGTACTCTGCGAAATGCTTACATGCATCATCTCATCTCCTACTCAGAATCACCCTGTAAAGTAGGCTCTAGTTTTATCCCCATCTCACGGATGGGGGAGGTGTGCTGCTCATTAAGTTTACACAGTTTCCGCCCCGACCCCAGCTATCCAGTTTACTTTACACTATTTACTTTTATATTTCTATGAAACACTTAAGTACTTGTTTTCGCTAACCAAAAGAAATCCAAAAAGGATTTTTGCTTTTACGAAAAAAAAGTGAAAAGCGAATATAGTGTTCAGCACTTGTTTTGCACTGAGCCACAACAGAGGCAGTGCGCCCCCCCAAGCAGTGAATGGCACACGACCAAGCTCCTCCCCCAGGAACTACACTCAGCATCTCGAGCATCAAGCTGTTATAGCTTTGAACTGTGTCTGTGCGCATCTCTGCTTTACTTAAATTTAGTTTGTGCATCTGTTAGCAAGATGTGTCCTAAGGTATCGGAAAAGGCTAAGAGTGCTCAACAAGGTTTTACTATTAGAGTAAAAGTGGACATAACTAAGCACTTCAATCATGGTAAATGAAATAAAGGTTGTATGTGTTATTTGGCATGGATTGCTAGGGTTTTTTGGAGTCTGGAAATGATTAAAAATTTTTTCCATTTAAGTCAGTGTTAACTGCTTCTCCATCTATGCCATTTCAGTTTATTAAAGTTTTCATAGAACACTGTGCTTTCAGATAGTGGGGCAAACCTGTACTAGGACGGTGACCGGGCTCCTGAGCTCAGCCCTATTGGCTCCACAGTCCCATATCTTAACCACTGTGTATCTTTGTAGACACACCCTACCTATAAAACCTCTGGGGCTTATGTAATTCACATGTGTGAATTAGCCTCGATTTTTCAAACATTACTTCTGAAAGTACTTTTGTTTAGTAACAAATTTCTTTAAAATTCTATTTAGGAAAAGGAAGTGGGGAAATGTTAGAGTAGCTAAGAACTGCTGGTGCTTTGTGCCACATTCATTCATATACTTTGAACTGATATTCCTCTATTAGGTATATTTTATGTAAATTTAAATGTGAACAAAGGTCACAGGACAAATAAGAGGTAAGTCTGAAGACTCAATGTACAATAGCATTCCATAACATTAATGATTCTCAATAAGTCTAAGGACTCCTTAGGTTCAAAAATGTCAAGTACCAACATGATAACACTTTCAACATTCCCGTTGATAAAACACTTATATGTATATGAATTTGGGAGACTTTGCAATAAAACCCCAATGGCCTATGGACGGGAACCATTCTAAAATTTCAATACAGATAGTCTGTCTATACCAAAATCGATAAGGGGAAAGTGACATAGCAGATACCTTTCGAATTACTTCCCAATTCACAATGACCCCTCCTTTTTCTGAGAAAGGGTGACTTCTAATTCATAAAATACTTACATGCAATTTAAAAATATAACCCTAAAGGCAACACAATGAAGCGGAAACAGTCTTTTCAACAAATGGTACCAGAACACCTGGACATCCACATGCAAAAGAAAAAAAAGGAATCTAGACACAAACCTTACACCTGTCTCAAAAATTAACTCAAAATGAATGATAGGCCTAAAGGTACAACACAAAAGTATTAAATTCCTAGAATAATGTTGGAGAAAAGCAAGATGACCTTAAGTATGGTGAAGATTTTTTTAGATACACCACACCAAAAGCATGATCCATGAAAGAAAAAATATGCTGGACTGCACTAAAATTACAAACTTCTGCTCTGCAAAAGGCAACGTCAAGAGAATAAGGCAAGCCGCAGACTGGCTTCACATCCTATTAAAAGTCACCTCAAAACTTCTTTTTAAGAGTATCAAAAATATAGTCAAAATAAGTCAAACTGAACATACAGGGAACCTATTTTTTCAATGCTGCTCTTGAAGTATCATTTTAAAAGATCTCCAGAGTTTTCTCCTCTCTGCCCCCTTCCCCAAATACTAGAAAGTTTTGCAGCAAGCAAACTGCATAAGAGGTTGAATGGCACAATGGATCCTGACAAAGAATGCCTTTGTGTTTGAGTTTATTTACTGGAATAAAGGTAGTGCTATTTACAGACTAGAAACAGAATTAAGTAGTAGGATTTATATATTTGTTTTCTGTCTTCTTCCCTGAGTCTAGAACAGTACTTAGCACAAGGCAGGTGCTTAAATGCTGTTGTTATATATAATGTCTAAGAATCTAGATTCAGTTTATCATCCAGAAATTGCCTCAAATCCTTGCTCCTACAAGGGAAGTTGGATAGGTGAGACACTGTTGTGTAGAAAGAAGCTGTGCTCTTGTAAACTAATACACTAAAATCTCTTCACCTTGTATACAATTCCAAGAAATTCTCAACTCTGAAAAAGGTGCCCAACGAAATCATATACTGCAATCTTTGGCAGGAGGTAATAGGTAAGAAAGTAGATAAAGAGTAAAGTAGAATTCTGTCCTTTTAAGGTAAATGCTATCGCAGTATGGTGAGTAGATCTAAACTAATTCGACAAGTAAAAACTGAGAATCTATTCATTATGTGTTGACTACTATGCTGTGAAAAAACCAAATGGAAACGTTATAAAACCCCATCAATAATTACAGCAGAGCTACATCAAAGAAAATTACATAATTATTAAAATGGTCTTTTTATGCATAAATGAAAGTTGCTCATAATAAAAGAACAAAGCTAGAAATAATTTTTTAACAAAAAATATATAACTTTATGTATATACACTCAAGGTTAGGAAGACTAGAAAGAAATACAACAAAATATTAAGAGATTATCTCAGAAAAGTAGAACTGCATATTTTTATTTTCTATTTTGTACCTTTCCTTATTTTTAAAAATGCCTATACACACAAATATTTCCAACTGATTTTCAACAATGATGCAAAGCAATTCAACAAAGGAAGAATGGAACATTTTCAAGAAATAGTGCTAAAGCAACTGGACATCTATAGGCCAAGAAAGAACTCTGACTTAAATCTCGCATCTTATACAAAGATTAACTCAAAATGGATCACAGATTTAAATGTAAAATGATAAAACTTTCAGAAAAATACATAGGAGAAAAATATCAGTATACAGATAGGCAAAGAGTCTTAGATTTAACAAAAGCACAATCCGTAAGACTGACATTGGTACCCGCAAAACTAAAAACCCTTGCTCTGTAAAAGACCCTGTTAAAGAAATGAAAATATAAGCTATAGAATGGGAGAAATATTTGCAAACCACATATCCAAGAAAGGATCAGTATTAAGAATAGGTAAAGAACTCTCAAAACTCAACAGTGTAATAAAAAAAAAAAGAGTTCAATTGGGAAATGGACAAAAGACATGACCAGACATCACAGTGATGAAACTATACAGATAGTAAATAAGCAGATAAAAAATGTTCAGCAGCATTAGCCATTAGGGAAATTTAAAGTAAAAATACAAGATACCACTACATACCCATAAGAATGCTTAAAACAAAAATAGAAAATAGAAACAATAACAATACTAAATGCTGGCAAGGATGTGGAAAAACTAGACCTCTCATCACTGTTTATGAGAACACAAATGGAGGGCCACTCTGGAAAATACTGATAGTTGCTTATAAAACTAAATTCTACAACACAGCAATTATACTCTTAGATGTTTATCCCAGAAAAATAAGGACTTATCTTCACACAAAAATCTATACATGAATGTTCATAGTAGCTTCACTCATAATAGCCAAAAACTGGAAACCTAGATATCCTTCAAGAGAAATGGTTACAACCATACTGCAGAATACCACTCAGTAATAATAACGAATCAACCATTACTATAAGCAACAACTTTAATGAACCTCCAGAAATTAAGTGCAAAAGCCAATCCTGAAAGTTATATACTATTTATTCCATTTATACAATTTTAAAAAGACAAAAATGGGGGAGTGGAGAAGCATGGGAGGGAGATGGGTATAACAGTAATAAAAGGGCAATAGGGATTCTTGTGATGATGGAACTACTATTCTGTATCTTAACTATCAATTCCATTATCCTGGTTGTGACAGTGTACTTAATTCCACAAGATGTTGCCTCAAGGGGAAAATGGATAAAAAGTGCACGAGAGCTCACTGTAGTATTTCTTACACCTGCATGTAAATCTACAATAATCAGAAAATAAATGGCTTAATTTCAAAGAGAAGCCTGAAATGAAACATAAACTGGGGGAGAAGGATGGCAGCATTTTTACTTTATTTAAAAAGGAAAATCTTTTAAAGTTAGGCTAACCAAGAACAATTAGCAAACAATACGATAGTTATATAGTGAGGTTTTAAATTAAATAGCTAACAACTTTTTAAAAGCTATGAATCCAAACTAATACTTTTTGAATAAAACACAGGGCAAAAAGCTTTATGGTATTGGATTCGACAATGAGTTCTTGGCTATGACACCAAAAGTAAGGCAACAAGAAGGAAAATCAGACAAACTGGATTTCATGAAAATTCAAAAAATATTTTTACATCAAGCCACTATCAACGGAGTAAATAAGAAACCATAGAATGGGAAAAATATTTGCAAATCATGTATCTGATAAGGGATAAATATCCAAAATATAGAGAATTTCTAAAGCTCAACAACAAAATGACCTGATTCAAATACGAGCAAAGGGTTTGAATAGACATTTTTCCAAAGAAGATATACCAATAAAGCACATGAAAAAGATGTTCACTATCACTGGTCATTAGGGTAATACAAATCAAAATTGAGATACCACCTCACTCTCATTAGGATGGCTACTATACAAAACAAAACAAAACAAAAGCGTTGACAAGGATGTGTTGAATTTAGTCTCCTTGTGCACTATTGGTGGGAAATGTAAAATAGTATAGCTACTGTGGAAAACAACATTGCAGAGTCTCAAAAACTTAAAAATAAAATTATCATGTAATTCAGCAATTCCATTTCTGGGTACATACCCTAAAAAATGGGAAGCAGGGTCTCAAAGAAATATTTGCACATCCATGTTTATGGCACTATTATTCACAACAGCTAAAATATGACAAATAGTTAAGCAAAACATGGTATATGCAATGGAATTTTTAGCCTTAAAAAGAAAATTTTGACAGACTCTACATGCATGAAATTTGAGAACATTATGCTAAGTGAAATAAACCAGACACAAAGACAAATATTATATGATTTCATTTATATGAGGCACTTAACATAGTCAAAATCATAGAGACAGAAAGCAGAATAGTGGTTGCAAGCAACTGGGAGGAAGAGGGAAGAAATTGGGAGCTACTGTTTAACGTATAAAAAATTGCCAGTTTGCTAGATGAATTCTAAAGATGGATTGTGCTGACTGATGCACAACAATGTGTACTTAATACCACTGAACTATATACTTACAAATGGTTAAGAAAGTAAATTTTGTTACGTGTATTTTATCACAATTCAAAAAATTTTTAAGTTACAAATCCAAAAAAAGGAAAAACTTCTTAAATATCTGGGGAAGCTTCAACAGAAACGGTACTTGAACTGGGCTTGCTGGCTGAGTAGAATGTCTAGAAAGAGACCCTACAGGAGCTGTAGAACAATAACTAAAAAATTTAGTAATGAGAATGGATTCCACTTTCGTTTGCCTATTTTTCATTTAAATTTTAATCTTCCAGAAACTGGACATGAATTACAAAAAGTTTATCATTTATTTAAAAGTCAGTTTCTAAACATTCAATATAAGTCATTTTAACATCTACATTCCATTATTCTTGCATACATGCCAGCAAAATTTCGATCTTCTCAATACAAATACCTTATTACAAAGTATTCCCAATTCCTCCCTCTCATCCCTGGTAACACTGTTGTCATTAATTAAATTATGCATAAACCACCACCACTGGATACGTTGTTATTATTAGCAACAATGGCGGATACATTTGTCAAAACCCAAAAAATGTACCTCACAAAGAGTAAACCCTAATGTAATGCAATGTGAGTTAATAGTGAGTTAATAATGTGCCAACATTGGTTCACCAATTAACAAAGTTACCACAGTTAACAGTAGGGAGAAGGGATGAGGGGAGTGGAGAATATGGGAACTCTACACTTTCTCCTGTTTTCCCAGAAACCTGAACCTATTCAGAAAGTAAAGTCTATTTTTAAACATCTGAAATTACAAATTACATACTGCTTTAAGAGAAATCTTACCATGGAACTTATTGGTTCAAACACTGATGTTGACATTTTTAATAAACTGAGCTGTATTCCAGTTACCTCTAAAATTAAGAACAATCATCTATGACAAACTGGCATCTGCCAAAACAGGGGGAAAAAAGATATAACCCAAGGTTTCCTCCTTTATGTTAATCCAGAATTTTTTTCTGTCACATCTATTAAAGATATTTGGAAAATAGAGCTATTCTCGTTCCGGTTATACGTATAGTTCCAAAGAAAAAAATTGTAGTTCAGGTAATCTGATGCACAGCATTGTAACTGATTAATTACCAACACTATGTTACATGCTTGAAATTAAATGTTTTCACCACACACACAAAAAGGTAACTATGTGATATGTTGGAGGTGTTAGGTAACCCAACAGTGGTAATCACACTACAAAATATGTGTATCAAACCAACATACTGCACACCTTAACCTTACACAATGTTATATGTCAATTATTTCTCCATAAAGCTGGAGGTATGGGGGGAGGGGGGGGGACGGGGGTGGAGGGAGGAGGGAGATGAGAATTGAAAGGAGGCACAAAATAATATAACATTTGGCATATAAAAAATCATGCTATTCTAAAGGAACGGTATATTTCAGAAAATATCTAGGAAAATGATGAGAAACCAATTGTCAGGAAACCTGGATTTATTTTTCTACTCTCACGTCACTAACAAACTAAATGACCTCTGGTGTTTCACTTCCCTGTCTGGGCCAATAGTTTCCTCTTCTGATAACAAAAAAGAAAAGGAAGAGTGATTACATACACTAGACTATTTTTAAATAAGTCACTTTCAGTGCTAAAATCTATGGAATCTGGGAAAAATATCAGCATTCTGGAGAATATATCTTTCAATTACATAAAATTATTGATTAAATATATTACAAGGAAGGATAAGATCAAGGTCAGTAAAACACATAAATTGACAAAAATAAACCCTAAGGTGTAAGTGGTGGCAAAGATCTCTTGGGAAACATTTATTTGTATAAACTACCTAAGTAGAGAGTTTGCTATTATAATAGAATAAAGGATAAAAATAACTGTGATTTAATGATACACATAATTATTACTGTGTATCACACTAAATACTAAACAGTTCAATGAAAATATTTAGTTAGTATTTTTTTTTTCAAAGATAAATCAAAAAAACAGTTAAGGAACAACAAGGTTCAAGAAGCCATTCTCATATCACTAACAACACCTCTTCCAGAAGCAGAACAATACTAGAGGGGACCAATTTCTACTTAAATCAACCCAAGGATTTTTACTTCTCTAGTAAGATACTCAGTTAAATAAATTTTCTTTTTCTCCTTCCCATTCCCACAGCCAGACAATGCCCAAGAAAGCAAGTCCAGTATGATTAAATGAAAGCCCTAGGTCTCAATAAAAACTCCCTATCAATTAATCAGACTGCTATCTTTATGTTGGAGGATGATCTTCAAGCAACGAAATAAAACTGAAGAATTTTATAGTTTAAAAAATGGGTTATTAAGTACTTGTTAGTATATACATTAAATTTTTAAAAATTAGGGTATACATTTAATATATTTATGATTTAATTAAATAAAAGATACTATTATTACTATTATAGCTATACTTATACACCTGGAAGATAAAGCATATCATCTAAAAATCTATTAGCAATTTTTTTAAGTCTTCGGTAGAATGTAGTAGGTAATAAATGTGAGGTATCAATCTCCTCCCTCTATTAATATATCCAGATAAGAATACAATTAACAAAACGGCCCCATTCATACATAACAGTAGCAGCTCTCATCCTCCCTCAAGTTTTTGGAAATAAAATAAAAAATATACATTTCTTAATAACAAGAAATATGCACCGTAATAAGAAACCTGGATATGACAATAAAAAAATCATAAGCTCCACTGAAGGGCACAAACTATTAAATAAATGGAAAACTTACCTTCCTAGAAAAAGATATGCTATTATAAAGGTATCAATTACTAAGTTAACCTATAAATTCAAAGCACTCTCATCAACAAACCAACAAGAGTTATATTTAGAACTTAATGAGTCACAAGTCCACCTGGAAAATTCTTTGAAAAGTAGAGTAAAAACTACTAAATATTAAGCACACTAAAATGAGAGGGGGAATCAAGATAGCATAGTATCATCATAACAACAACAAAAAAAAACAATAAAAATCTTGACAAATTGATTACGTGTATTTAGAAATTACTGATAAAGAATTTTAAAGGTAAAAAGATAGTTTATTCAACAAATGGTGTTACATCTGGTTAGAAATTTGAATAGAGTAAAACTTAGAGTAAAACTTAAGAAAACTTAGGTTATTTCTATAACCTTGGCACAAATCCTTTCTAAGAATATCATTAAATACTAAAATGCTTGAAGACTAACAAATTGGACTATATTAAAATTTAAACCTTTTATATGGAAAACAACATAACCAAAGTGTGTAAGCAAGAAGTCAATTGAATCCATGTGGAACACAAAAGGCATACAAATATGTAATACTCCTAAAAGAATTTTACATTTAACTTGCCAATGTCATGATTAGTAAGTACTAGTAGTTTAAACCCAGGCAATCTGACTTCAAAAAATATGTTCTTACATATTATACTATACCGCCTGTCTCAGATTTGCACAAATATTTTAAGATAGCTATTACCCAATTTGTTCAAGAATGCACAAGGAGAGGTAACTCATATACTACTGCTTTAAGTATAAATTGATACAAACTCTTCAGAGGAAATTTGATTCTACCTGTCAATTTTAACTACACACACAGCAAATGCACTCTGAGTATTTATCCACTAGAAAAAAAGTCATATAAAAGTGAAAAAATTTATGTGCAAAACAATACAGCACTGTCATGTATAACCTAGAAACAACCCTAATACTAATACTAATTAACACATATACATACCTACTATATCATTCCTTATATGTTAATGAAATACATCGCCCATTTTTATTTAAACATGTATACATGTACATACATGCACACTGTCTTGTAATATATAGAAGTGTTCAGAAAAATGCACAATATACTAATAAAGAGTATCTCTGGGAAAGGGGATAATGGAGAATTTTCATCTTCTGTATTACACATTTATGTATTTCAATTTTTATGACCAGAAAAAAAAAATTAGCTTTATTAGCCCTTTGCCTGTCAAAAGCCTCTCCCTGCTTGTACAAATATCCAGCCTTCCTAGGGTCCTCTAAAGTATCTCACTCCATAGATACTAAAAGATAGAATAGAAATAGTATTGATTTCAATAACTAAGGTCAGGAAGATAAAGATGACTCCCAGAGTTTCTGGCTTGGGAATGGTTTTCAAAAGAAAAGAGCAGACAGGACACCATATGGATATCAGATAGCTATAACCAAACAAACTACAGTTAGCACCAGGACAATTAATTAAATTTTCTGAAGTCCTCAGAGGTTAACAGGGCACCCAAAGAGTCTATCTGCTGCTGCCAGGATCCTTATCTTTTCCTAGAAGACAGAGTAAATCTATTCTCCAGAAGACAAAATAAATCCATTTTAGTCACAAAAAGATATCCCAGTATGCCTCTAAATCACTTCCACAACCTCTGCGTATGGGAAAGTCAAACCAACTTCTTCTAGGCTGGGTGACAGCCTTGGCAAGGAGATTCATTTTCAGGTTACAGTTTTCTGAGGTGGCTCCAATACAAACAGAACCTCCCCCCACCCAACCCCCATCATCCACGGTTCCAGAATCACTCTAAGGTTTGAAATTCCAAGGACACCATTATCAGGAAGAGAGATACATCCTCCAAACTTTAGGATCTTATGAACAATATAACCCTAATATGGAAAAACATAGTTGCACCAAAGTCACTACATTCTTACTGAAATCGAGCTCCAACATTATCTCCACAAGGAACTTACCAAAAGTGGACAATAAAAGTACTGATTCTTTCACATAGTAACCTGGGATTACTGAGGAATGAACTACTTCATGTAAGTGAAATATATCATATTTTAGAATTTTATCCCTTTAGAAATACTTTGGAAATTAACTGGACTATAGGACTGCTGGCCAAAAATATGTCTGAACAAATGTTTACCTCATCTCCCCCACCAAAAAAAGCAGAGAAACAAAATTAGTTCTCACTGCCAGAGATAATTTACAAAATGGGAGAGAAAAACACTAGAATAAACCCCATGGCATTGGATTAGAACTGGAGGTATCATTTTGAAATCATTTTTTTAAATAAAAATATAGATGTGAATGTATACAGGTGTGCACATAAAAATATCCCAAAGAAGTGCCCAGATCTTAACCTCTAAGTTCCATTTTCCATTTAAAATAGCTGCAACAGGTTTGGAGGTAAATCTGAAATAACATATTGTGCTAGATACAAGGAAGTGCTCAACAAAAGAACTATGTCAAAAAAGAACAATGGAAAAGAGGCCAGGTAGAAGAGATTCCCACTTGCCAAAAAAAGAACAATTTCATCTACAGCCATACCACCTTGAACAAGCCCAATCCCGTCTGATCTCGGAAGCTAAGCAGGATCAGCCCTCGTTAGTACTTGGATGGGAGACCACATAGGAAAACCAGGGGGCTGTAGGCAAAAAAAAGGATTGTAAGCTGACAGGGTCCTTACAATCTGTGAGGTCAAACAAAGGTTGTCTCGCCTAAAAAAATTAAAAAATAAAATAACAATTTCGTTAAAATAAGTGATAATGAAATATAACCCAGCTAATAGGTAACATGAATATGTACATGTAAATAGATGAATTAAATTAAAAATTTGATGAGGAACAAAATATTTATAGTTTCAAAGTACCTACCCCCAAAATATTTATTAATTACAAATGAGAAAAGAGTACCTTCGTACAGGAGCTATTTGGATATTACAAACCATAATCACGTAATCAATGACTATCAGCACTGGGACTACTGAAACTGCCTGCAACCTAATAAGATGCAAGAAAAAAGAATGCAGGATCAGGGTTATCCATGGTGACCCTCGCCAAAGATCTCATAAAATCTAATCAAAGATCTAATTATAAAAACAGAGAAATGCAAGGAGTATTCTACAAAATAACTAGATTTATAATCTTCAAAAGTATCAAGACCCTGAAAGTAAAGACAGAAATTGTTTCAGATTAAAGACTTAAGATACATGATAACAAAATATAAAGCATAATTCTGATCCTTTTGCTCTAAAAGACACTGGAACCACTGGTGAGAGTTTGATGTTAATAATGAATTCTTGTTAACGTCCTAATTTTGATGGTTAAAATATCACTATACAGCAGAATGTCCTTGTTTGTAGGAAACAAACCTGAAAGTATTTGGGAGTAATGGGGAACCCAGTGGGCAACTTACCGTCAAATGGTTCAGGAACAAAAAGTTCCTTGTACCATGTTTCCAACTTTTCTGTATATTTGTCATTGTTCCAAACTTTAAAATATGATGGAAAAATTACAAAAAAAATTTACAGCAGTACTGAAAAACCTGGGAGGGTATATATCTACAGATGAGACAGGGATTTGTAGAGACTATAAAGCATATTGGGGGGAAATGACAACAAAACACAACACATATAAGGAACCAGATATAAAAAGAACAAGCATAAAGTAGGATCTCCACACAAAAAAAGGATACTTTCTTAGCAAGAAGGATTAGGAGAAGTGTCTCCTGAGCAATCAGTCAGGTTTAAAAAAAAAAAAAAAAAAAAAAAATAGTAGAATAGCTCCCATGGTTAAGGCCTCCAGCACAGCTCTCTGTACTGTAGGACAGGGGTCCCCAACCCCTGGGCCACAGATCAATACCAGTCCACGGCCTCTTAGGAACCAGGCAGCACAGCAGGAGGTGAGCAGCAGATGAGCCAGTGAAGCCTCATCTGTATTTGCATCCACTCCCCAGCAAGGAGCATGGTCTCAGCTCCACCTCAGATCATCAGGCATTAGATTTTCATAAGAATATCAGTCACTGGTGCCAAAAAGGTTGGGGATCGCTATGGAGATATGACACTTGGGCTATATAACTGTGAAAATAGGAGACTATTATCTCCTGAGGGACAGGTAACAGGTGTAAGAGGACAAGCAACCCACATACCCTAAAGGACAAACCCATTAGGTAAATATACCAAAGCCAGAAGAACAGGGATTCACTTGGGTTGGGCAAATACTCTTAAATGACCAATATGGTATAGTCTGGACATTATATAAAACTTTAACCACAACAACAAAAAAATCTAACATTTGAGGAAAAACCAAAAGCATGATGAATATATCAAGTACAATAGGATCAAATTTCCTTTATTCTTAATAGAGGAAACAGAAAACAATGTAAAAATAATAAAATCCATTCTTATAAAAAGCCAGAGTTCTTAGAAACTCTATGCCCCATCCCAAACAATAGTAACAAAATAATTAAGACCAAATTAGTAAGCTAAAAAAGACCAAGCCTCAGGATTCTCCCTAAATATAATACCAGAAGAACCATCCCCCACTCCCCCACCCCACCACCCGCAAAAAAAAAAAAAAAAAAAAGAAAGAAAGAAATGAAAGCTCCCATAAACTCCCAACATTCCTGAGTTCTAAAAGCATCATGGTCTATGGGCCCAGGAAATCCTGAGACACTTTCAAAGAGTCTCTGAAGTCAAAATTATTTTCATAACTGTTTGCCCTTTTCCATTACTATACTGACAGCAATGGTGCAAAAGCAATGGTGGGAAAAATGTTAGCACCTTAGCAAACACAAAAGCAGTGACATCGAGCTGTGCTAACACCGCTGTATATTCCCACTACAGTTTTTAAATGCCACTTTCACTTAAGAAAATCTCTAATGAGCAGTGAAAAATAATTTTATTAAATCTCAACACTTCAATACGTGTTTTCACATTCTATGTGAAGGAATGGCAATCCTGAGGAAAAACAGTGTGTAATTACTTTTAGTTATGTGCTAAAATAAAATAGCCTTTTTTTAATGGAACACCATTCTAACCTAAAAGAACAAATGACAAACTATGGTTATACAGACTTAGGAATTTGGCAGACATTTTCTCAAAATAAACCAAGTTAGCCTGTAACTTTGAGGGAAAGACACTAACATATTTAGACCAATTATTAATATTCAAATTTCCAAGTGAAAATTTAGAATTGTGGAAAACTTGTATCTGCCTCCCAGAGCTTAACAGTTTCACAATATCAGAGACTTTTCTGAAGAGATTCAAGGTGATAGTAACAATTTTTTTTGTTTTTATTTGCTATTGCATAATGAAAGTGTTAACATTTGGAAAAATATGTTACTCGATGAACCAGTATTTCCCCAACCAACCAATATGTGGTGTTACAAAATGATGAACAGGTTGAAAGATTCAAAATGCAAGATAATAGATCTTAAGGTAACAAGAAATGAGAAATTAATTGATATGGTTTCGGATCTGACATCGAGCTAACCTTTAAAAAACTACTTTTGTCAAATTCTGGTGTGGTAGCAAAGAATATTCATAATCCTCTTTAATTAAAGGCTATGAAAATACTCCCTTTTCCAACCACATATCTACAGAATGCTAAATTTTCTTCATATATTTCAACTAAAACGACATATTGCAAGAAGCTGATAAGGCAATCAAGCTGTTTTCTCTTCAACTAGACATGAGATTTGCAAAAATATGTAACAATACCACTCTTTTTACTAAAGATTCGTTTTGGAAAACTTTTTTTAAAAATTAAAAGTGTTATGTTAACATGCAATGGTTTGTTATTTTTAAATTAATTAAAATTTTTTTCTAATATAGGAAAATAATTTTTAAAAATTTCCTCTTATGGGAACTATAATAAATATAACCCACATAAACCAAAGCTTTTGGGATTCTCAGTAATTTGTAAGAACATAGAGAGATCCTAAAACCAAGAAGTTTGAGAACAGCTGCCTTTGAGCTATTTACTTGTAATTATACTATGCTATAATAGAAGTGACTCCCCCTCAAGACAAATGAAATATATAAGGCACTCTATCCCAAAGCAAGCTGTCCAAGACCATTCTATTTTCAAAGTCTTCAGTATGCTTCCTTTTTCCTATTCCTTCACTGTAACACAGTAGGCCATAACTTCATGATGCTGTCAAAGTGCTTCTCGCACCCCTTCAAGCACACCAAAAAGACAACTGCATCAAAGGCAGTTGCAACAGCTTACTATCTACAAAATGGAATGAGCTCTGACGCAGGATATCCCTATGAATGAAGTCCTCAGACTTTATTATATCCACTTCGGTTATGTAGATGCCTTTTTGGTTATCTTCCAGTTTTTCTACTACATTCCAAGTACCTAAAGTCACGGAAATACCCCTCCATAAAGAAGAATCTTCTTTTATTGACTTAATTTTTACATATTGTTTTCTATTGTCTTACATACTACCATTTAGAAAGCCTGGCAAAGCCCTTTATCCAGTGGTGCCTGGAACAAAACTTGAAGTGGCAAGAATAAATTGAGTGACAGAATTCTACTATGCTTATTTCATATTTCAAAGGAAGGCAATTTAAAATTTTTAGGAACACTTACAGGGAAGATACCTAACTTTGAGAGGTAGGACAGAAAGGAAAAGGAACAAAATGGAGAAGGAACAAAGATAAAATCTTGTGTTTCAAAAGGCCAAATAATAACAACACAAGAAGGTACAGAGGTTGTATAGAGTCTTAATCCAATAATACACAACAATCTGATCTTAACAGAGGTAATTCTAGGGATATTGAAGGGGGGAAAATAAGTGACGAAACAAAGTACAAATAAAAAACAAAATATAATAAATAAAATAAAATACTGCAACGTAAACTGAGTTGAAATGCAAAAGCGATATTCAGAATCACATGGGGCTGATCAAGTAATTTTCTACTCATATTACAATCTTTTTTTAGGTGATAAACATAGACTAATAAAGTTTAGAAAGGAGGGGAGAGACAAAATAAAATTAAGAAACAACAGCTGAACATGGAGAAAGTGGGAAGTAAATGAAGTTAACTATAAAAATAGGAAGCTAAAAAAATTAGAAGAGAACACTGATTTAGATTGCTTTTTTACAATTAGAGAACCTAAGACAGAGGAGAAAGCTAAAAGGTAAATCTGAAACATGGGTGTAGTATGGTTCAAGTGTTAGTGATAGGCACCAAGGTGGAAAAAATAATGCGGAATAAATCAAAGAAAAGTGGAAGACAGAAGTGCTGAGCTTATGTCCCTAGAAAATTCAAACGCAGATATTACTGAGTATAATTGATGTATATATTTTCTATGCAAGAGCAAACCGTGTGCTTTTAAAAATGGAATCACCTATTATGAACAACTCAACACAAGTACAATAAATGTTGTCAGGAAAGGGAAAAAGACATCTTTAGGACTTTTTCTGGTGTTCTCAGGAAAAAACAAAAAAGCATGTAACAGAGAGAATGGATGGACAAGGAAAAGAGTCAAAATAAAAATGCAAGCAACAAAGTGTGTTAGAAGTAGCAATTACAAGAAAATCACTTTGCTATCTAACATTACTAAAAGTCTGCATTAACCCAAATACTTTGTAAACTTGCCATAACCGGTTTCTAAACCCAAAACAGCTTAAACCCTTAAAACATGACATCTATAAGCAATTATTTAAAATAAATGCCAAAATATGCACCCAATTTTCTGAAAATTTAAAGTATGTTTATTAAAGTAAGGTACTGCTTACTACCAAGAGTTTAGTTCCAATATCTCTAAAGTAAATTTTAGAAATTTGTCAATGACATATGTAAATGTCTCTATAGTTATCACTTCATTAAGAAACATGCAATAAAAATTTGGTTTCCATATCTGAACCTCTGTAAGCTAGAAACACATGAAAAGTTTGCAACAGCTTGTTCTCAAACAGTAGGCAGACTTCATAACATAATACTTGAATCAGCTGAAGGAGTTAAGTTTATCACTATTGAAAACTCCTAAGTACCCTCAATAAACAGTGTCATTAAATGTGCATTTCGTGCAACATAAGCAAACACTTTGGAAATACTCTAGATTTGCCAACTTAATCTAAGAAAACTCACACGATACTAAGAAAAATATCCAAAATTTGAAGTCACTTAAAAATATTTTAACTAATTATCATTTCTTTAACCTCTTTCCAAACCCTTGTCACATTTTCAACAAAGCTTTGAAAATATTTATAGTTTGATAATTGTATAAAGCCTAACATTTGTTAAGTGTTAAACTAACAAAATTCTAAAAAAACCAAAGTAAATTTTGCTTATTGAGGAGAAAAAGGGAATTAAAGGCAACTCTAAAGGTGAACAACCTTGCTTTTAAAAACTATGTTGTCCACATCTAAACATATTACTGCTCCCTCAAGAAAAAAAAGAACTAGGTCTTTTAAAACGGATGTAAGCAGTTATTTCTGAGTGCTATAATATTTTTATATGTAAATTTTACTAATTCAGAGAAACATCTTTATAAAGTGATAATTCTCTACTAAAGACTTGTTCTATTAAGGCTTTGTTGCTCTGAGGCCAAGTATAAGCCATATAAGGAAAATGAAGTTCAATGCCATTTATTTTGTTCCACTCTTTCAGATGCCCAAGAATAACCTCTTTTACTGCCTAATGATATGTTCCAAAATCATAAAGTAGAACAGTTATGCACTTAAATTCCTTGATAAAGCCACTTTGACTTAACAAGAATTTCTTGATGGTTCACAAATCTTACCAACAACCTAAAAGAAAATGTCCAGAGACTATACTCTGGAGGGAAAAAAATCAAAATAATATACAGTAATAGTTAAAAGAATCCCATTATGAAATGTACTTAATAAAGTAACAAGAACAAATTGTGAAAAAAATTGATCCTCCTCTTTAAAACCTGCCTTTCCTCTTCCTTGAACTAAAGAAGCCAACAGTTTTTCTTTGGGTAACATGGACAAACCAAACAATTTATATTTAAGACATAGCTACCAACAGAATATCATATTTACCTAATAATTATTCAGAAGCACAATATTATTATTGACCTCCCTTTACCACAAAGCACTGGGAAAAAATCAAAATTTAAAAGACACCACTGAAGAAACATTTCGTGTTTGCTGCGACCAGAACTAGTTTAATCTATAAAAACTGCCCATTGGTTCAGAATTGTTTATAACTCTGCCTGGTGGAATGTCTGCCATGCTTCACTAATTCCTACCCCCACAGTGGGTTACCTATCACTTAGCAGGCTGAATGGGCCTACTATCAGGCCCAACACTACAATGTAACTAATATATTATTCAAAAAGCACAGCTGTTTAACCACAATCAATGTGATTCCCATGAAAATCGGTTTACTTCCCTTCCTATGTTCTGTTCTGAATTGTAGAGAAGTCCTAACGAATCGAACCACTTACAGGTGTCCGTTTTCTAATTTTAACTCTCTTTATCCATAACACTCCTTCCTTTTCCTTCCGACTAGGTCAGTAACAAGAAAAATCTAGCAGACACTTGCTTTAATTAATCAAACAACGAGGGGGGAGGGGAAGGTAGATGGGGCAAACGGGGTCAAATAGGTGGTGACAGAAAGAAATCTAACTATGGGAGGTGAACAGACAGTGTAAATATATATCCCTTACTGTTAAAATGTACAGCTGAAACTTTTCGGATTTTGTTAACCAATGTCACCATAAAAAAAAATTTAATAGAACAAGTATTATAATATTCTAAGTGTATGAAAGGAACAAGTAACTGAAGAAAGACATTACCAACCTAGAAAAACGACTAAGAATAGCAACGTTGTTTATAAAATCTAACGAAATATTTTGATACGGGTTAGAACTAAAAAACAACAAAAAAAAACTGTACGATTAAACGCAAAAGTCAAATAATCTAACAATGTAAACAATGTGGCAGCCATCTCAAAAAAAAGCAAATCACTCACTGCAGCGACCTTTCTTCCAAAACAAAAGTTGCCAGGTTCAGCAACTTAATAAAAAAAATATACATTGCATACGTTCCGGGAAACTAAAAGTTTGGACCTTGTGCTGAACAAAGGCACGCTTTCTTCACTCTCCTCGGACTGCTTGAAACTTTTCGTCCCACCGCATTCTTATGACCTCTTCTATTCTAAAATAACAAGAGTCCAAAGGGTAGAAGGAGAGGAAAAAATCAGTTCTATTTGGCACCTGAAACGCTACCAAGTTCGACATTAGAAAAGGAGAAGACAGGACAACTCGCCGAAAAGTGAAAAACATTAAAAACAGTCTCTTTTCCGGCCTAGGAGCTTTGTGATTTCTAGACACCTTTCGCGACACTTACCTTTCGGTCGGGCAGGGTCTTAGGGCAGCTTTCTCAAGGCTTCGCCAGACATGATTTCCTTCCCTTCATTAGTCACTTGGGCTCCAGCCGAATCTCTCTCCGGTGAGAGCGGATGTGGAGTGGCCTCCCGCAGCAGGACGAGGCGGCTGCTTTGGTGGGGGCTGGGAAGCGGGCTGGTTTTCTGGTCTCGAGTTTTGCAGGAGTTTCCCAGCCCCAACTAGGATCTTCGCCGAAGGGAGAAAAAAGAACTTTTCACTCGTGACACCGCCCGGAATTACTGTGCGAAACTCACTTCCTGCCTTGGCGAGAAGCAGGATCCAGCTCGGTCCAGGGGAACCCGGAAAACCAGCTCCGCGCGCGCCGGGGCGGGCGCAGGGAGGGGGCGCCCGCGGAGAGACTCCAGCGTCGAGCGACCCGAGCGCCCCGCACTCCCGACGGCGGCGGGACCCAGCCGGCGCGGACGCAGGCGCCTCCGGGGCGCTGGGCGACCGTCGGCCGCGCTAGGCCGCCACCTCCTGCCTTCTCTCCGCCGCCCTCAGAGCTGGGCGGCGGGGTTATTG
The DNA here is from genome assembly GCA_003508835.1 of Eonycteris spelaea. Classification (NCBI taxonomy): domain Eukaryota; kingdom Metazoa; phylum Chordata; class Mammalia; order Chiroptera; family Pteropodidae; genus Eonycteris; species Eonycteris spelaea. Next base: position 12,720,796 of record PUFA01000011.1, on the reverse strand, counting down.
TCTCGATCGCGCCTGCCGCGCCCTTCGCCCGCGCCGCCGCCCGGAGCTGGAGCCGGAGGGCGAGCTGGCTGGAAGGCGGCCCCTTCCCCGGGCTGTCCGTCGGGCCGTCCGTCCTTCCGTCCGTCCCTCTCCGCCTCCCCTACCTGCCCTCGCACCCTCTTCTCCCTCTCCCGGTTCCCCGCCGCCGTCCCTTCGCTCCCCTCCTCGTCCTTCGCCGGCGGCGGTGGCTCCCCCGAGAAGCGCGGGGGGTGGGGGCGGGAGGCGGCTGCGTCTCTTCACGGGCTCGCGGGGCCGCGGCAGGGGCCGGGGCTGCGTCCCGCGCCGCCGCGCCACATTCACTCGAGCGAGAGACTGAGAGGGGAGGAGAGAGAGAGGGAGGGAGAGGAGAGAAAGGAGGAGGAAGGGGGCTGGGGCGGAGGGGAGTGACTGCCTCACAGGCCGCCGCGGCGAGAGCGCCACCGCCCCGGCGGCCGGGGGGCGGGGGTAGAGGCTGCGCGCAGCGACTCCGCGGCGGGGGCGGGGCGGCCTCCCGCCGCTCGCCCCAACCGCCAGCAGTCGGGCTGGAGGCCGGCGCGAGCCAGTCAGTGCGCGCGGGGGCGGTGCGGGCCGACGTCGGCGGCTGCGGCGGCGGCAGGGGGCGGTGGGCCGGGGGCCAGGGAGGAGGGGTGGTCGGCACCCGAGACTTCGCGTGCGAGGCGCAGCGTGAGGCCCGCCGTGCCCCGGCCGGGGTAGGCCTGCCTGCGGCTCCCGGCAGCCCAAAGTGGCGGTCGCTTGGGACGCGGCCCCTGGCTGCCCCGCGCCCAGCCGCGGAGACCGAGAGCCCGCTGGCCCCGCCGGCTTGGCCGCCTGAGTTTCTTTGTACGACAGTAATCGGTGCTCAGGAGTCGAGTCTCGCCCGGATTCGAAGGCTGCAGGTATCTCTTTGAACTGCAGCACTCCAACTTCCTCTAATGGCACGCTCGGTCTGCAGGAAACCACAGCCGTAGCTGCGTGGAGCTTCCCACGCCGGCCCTTCCTCCGAGCTTGTTCGCACAGCAACGCAGCTGGGGCTCCTCCAAGTCTCAGCCTCACCCCGCCGGGAAGACAAAGCTGGCGATGGGAGGGGAAAGCGGCCCGCGAAATTGCCTCAAGATAGTGCCTTTGTTAGAAGAAACGTTGGATACCCTCCGAATGCGACGCAGGCTCCCACTGCCAGCGGTTTCGGGGATGCAGTCGTTGAATTGCGCTGGCCCTAATTATTCCGCCTGGCAAGGTTTGCATTTATTGCAGAAAGAGACTCTTAAGCTTTCTGTCAACACATATGGCAGAAAACGCCTCAACCATAACATTGCACAGTTTTTGCAGTTACTGTTTTAAATATGTTAACAGACAAGACGGCCTTGTTTTACCCGGAGGAGGAACGTAATAGATGTGAAACAAACCATTCCCCGCCCCCAGTCTGCTGTACTTAACCGTGTACCGTGGTGGTAATTAGTCTCTGAGTCCCTGAAGTGACTGTTTCAGTTTTAACGTCTGTAAAGCAGAGATAATTATTTATTATCAAGTTTTAATAAAGAGCTGTATGCCCTACAGATGATGTTTGGCTTTCATCCAAAAGAAGGAATTCTTAAAGTCCATCAGAGTGATTTATCAACATGAGTTGTACACTACTGACTAACACTCGAAATAACTCCAAAGATAGTCAACACATGCTGGGAGCGTTCAAACTACTTCCAGAACTGCTAAAATTAACACAGGTAGTTCCTTCGTGTTGAGCAGAGGTAGATAGTACCAAAGTGTTTAGGCTTATTCGGTGCTGAACTGGAGTCCAGAGAGCATTAAACTAGAAGCTAGGAAAGGAAAGGGCATCAGGTATACTAGTAATAACAAAGTTATCTATTTTATGTGAATATGAGTCTTAGCCATTGTATGACTTCTAAAGTTAACATTGCATAATCATCATAAGAAAGATTTCTTATTTCACTTCTAGCTCTGAACTGAAAGTCACTGCCTAGGATGCAGTATCTCCCATAATCTCACTTACAGCTGGGATTCTGATGTTGCATTTAGTCTCAGGTTGATTCAAGATCCCTATGTAGCATTGTAGATTCAAGTAAACCTAACTCCGCCCTCCCAAAACCTAAATAAATAGGACCTGTCCTGGCCTTAGCCTTTTTAAAAAATGATCTGGGGGACCAATCTGGCTGATAACCATTAGGCTAGAAAAGTCTGTATAACCAAAAACCCCTCCTTCAACTGCCTGATATGTTGCCACTAGAGTTTAATCCCATTTAGTATATTCCTCTAGCACAAAACCATAATCCTGAGAAAGAATATTTTAAGCCTTATTATTTATACCTAACTCATCAGATTGTTTCCTCTCAAGCAGCTTTTGGTGGAAGGAAATACAGAGATAGCATATGTTGATGTTGAAAAGGTAAGGAGAGGGAAAAGTGGTTTAGTGTGGGGGAGGGGCAATATAGGGAATGTACAGAAGTATAGACAATAAAATGCCCCCCATTTGTTAAATATGTCCTACTTACTCATATTGTAAGAAAGAGCCCCAAACACTGGTTTTAAAAGGATAGAAAACAGGACGCACTTACCAATGTAACCTATTTTGACAAATATTTCTTTAAAAATCTCTTTGTAAAGTGTCTTCAGCAGGAATTCTGCATCTGTGCTCACAATAGAAAGGTGACATAGTAACTATATGATCAAGATATTCAATAATCAGAAGTAATGGTTCATCTTTGTTACTCATTAATGACTACTTAGTTCCAACTCACATGAACAGCACATACAGATAGCCAAATCTTCCACTTGTTCTTTTTTTTCCAATGCATTCCTGTTCCATTCTTTATAGATTACCTTTCTTTGAAACTCCTCCCACGGCTGAACTAAGATGGACTTAACAGTTTCAATTATGATTAAAAGAACTAAAACATCTTAACCAAGGCTGACTAACTGTGATTCTATAATAATTAACTGAACTCCAGGACCAATTTAGAGAGTAAGCTAATAAATATTTGTTGATAGTATAGCTTGATCTTCCCCATTGTTATTCTTTAAATGATTGTGAAAGGCAGAGAATTCTTTCTTTGGGATTTCCCTTCCCAATGTCTAGTTCAAGAAAGGCCTTGAAGGAAAGCCTCAAGGCCTTGCCTTACACATTCCAGGGAATGCGCACACAGTATCCATCAGAAAAAGGAAAAAAAAAAAGTGTCTCAACAGAGAGCCTACTCACTGCTTTTAAAAGGGTCTGCCTTGCCATTTCCCCATGCCAGCCAAGCGTCTGTGCAGAAGCATTATGGAGACAAAGTTAGCAGAAGGCAAGGAAAAGTTTGGAATGTTCTTTCTTCTTTTGTCCCTTTTTCAACACCTGATAGAGTTGGTTACCTAAAACCAAAGTTTTTATTACAGTAGAATTAGAAGAAAAATTAATCTTCAGGCTAGATTAGATTTTTTAAAAAATCTAGAGCATTAGCTCAGATCAAAACACATTGTAACATCTATTTTAAATAGGGACTGACTTCCTATTTTCACTTCCATCTTAGCCCCTTGATAGAAAGTGCAGGAGATTAAGATGGCAAGTGCGTGGGAAAGGGATGTTTGGGCTCAAAAGAGGCAGTACATGCAAGAACCAAAATTAAAGATTTATAATAATTTGGGGATGGAATCATCCCTTCCATAGCATGCTTCGGCCATCAGACATTATTAAGAAGTCGTCTTCTATTTGTGAAAAACTTCATGGAAAGTTTTGAAGTTTTCCCCTCAGTATGTGCTTGATAATAACTTTTTCTATCATATACCTTTTGTGACCTATCAAAGTTAAATTTCTTTCAGATGTCTTACAATTTTTTTTAAGTGTGGGGAAAATAAATAATGCATGGTGATTGTGTGACCTCTGAAACAAGACTGTTTGATTTAGAAACTTGGCTACTGAATGACCTTGGGCAAGTTCCTGAACATCTATAAACATACAAACTTGAGTTTCCTCATCTCCAGAATGGGAACTGTAATACTTATAGTATCATAGATTATTGGGAGAACTACGTGGGACATTGCTCATAAAATGCTTAGCACAGTGCTTGACAGACTCAAAAGCGTTAGCTATTAGTAGTAGTGTACTTTAAAATGCACTAACAATATATACCGTCAGAAGGCTTCCATCATATAGTGTATCATCCAAACTAGAACAGTTTGAGAGTTAGTTGATAAACATTAATAATAATTACACAGAGATAACAAATGTAAAACCAAGACGTCCTGGGCCAACTGCAACATATAGTCACCCTAATAATTTCCAACTTTATTATCTTCTTCTGATCCACCACCCCTCTCAAATCTTCCCTGGTATGAATCATAATCTATTTCAATCATATTTCAATATGTATACTTTTTTCTAAATTCTAATTATTAAATCAACAAATGAAAAGGTTAAATACTGCTGCTTAATGCCCTTCAATGTAGGCTTTCACTTAAGAATATTATCTTTCTTTGGGTAACTGCTTTTTCCTACTCTTAAGCTAACACTTAATAGCTTTACCTTTTTTTCTATAGCCTTTTGTTTTTTTTAAAAAAAACTGTTTAGCGTCAACTATGCAATGAAAATAGGCAATACAATTTGAGATGTGGTAAGGAGCTAAATGCCCTGCTCTAGCATGCCAACTATGATACATAAAAACGTTTTTTTAAGCAGCATGTCATTCCTGTTTCAAAGTAGGATAAATCATTGTAGATGATGACCATGTCAGAATCAGAATGTTGGGTAAATCTCACTTGAATCTAATTTAATCAGTATTTGGAAAATAATATTTCTCAATTAGATTTTCTAAAATAATCCTGATATAATTTCACATTCACACTTTCTTCCTCTGAAAAAAATTTATTTGCTGGTATTGACTGCAAAAACCATTCAAAAATGCTGATGTAAATCAGCAGATATTTTTTTAAATGTTTCCTCTCTTTTCTGTTTTCCCTAATCCCTTTGTTTTTATGCCATTAAATTAATGTCAACCATTGGATCAATCTCATAGCATCTTAGTTTTCTTTATTTTAAATATTTTTAATTTTCTTGTTCTTCAGTTTTCCTCTAAAACGGACACTGAATTTTTCTTCCTTCAACTTCTGAAAACTCCCCCGGAGGGTTTTTGTTTTCTTACACAAACTTTATATAGTATATTTTTCCTATCTTCTGCTGTACGACATACTAAACCATTAATAGAAATGTCACTCTCCTTCCAAAGGGTTTGTATTCTTCATGTAGAAAAACATATAGAGAAGTAGTTTCCAAAAATTTGATTTTTAATTTTTTGACATAATTTTTCTTTTTATATTCTTGATATTTCATTTCATTTACCTGACTTCTAGCCACCAATATCCCAATAGATGACTGATATTTCTATTTTGTCTTCTAAAGTAATGAAACCTAGCCAGGAAGTTTTTTTCTCAATATTGTCATCTTTCAAAAAAGTTCTGGCACTGACATTATCATGTACTAGCTGGTGACCTTGGACAAATCATTTAATCTTTCTAAGCAATCGTTCATGATCTATATAAAACACAATGATAAGCCCTGCATCTACATCATAGGCTTATCATAGGCACAACATGAAATGATGTATAGAAAGCACACTATAAACACCAAATAAATAAAAGATATCTTTTTGTTCTTACATCAATAATGTGTTTCATTATAATCAATAACATATTGTAAGCCATATTCAATGTCCTTTGACATAGTGGCTCTATAGTATGCATAATTTAGATTACATTTTAAATGCAGCATCTATTTTCTATAAAGTCTATAACCTATGAGAGGATGTAGATATAAACATCACATTTTATATAGAAATTCAAGCCATTAATTCAGATGCCAAATATTCATTGGTTTTGATAAGTGAGACACTGGCTAGATTTTACACTAGGCAAATTAGAACTGTTGATTTCAGGGAGAATGTGTGGTCTTCTTAAAGAAAATAAGCTTTAAAAAATGTAAATTCTGAGAATTTTCAGTTGTATTTAATAATCAAGAAGAAACCTTTGAGGTCATCTGGTTTCTAACCCAGCTGCTTTTTACAGGTGAGGGAATGCAGATTTGAAGACTTGCCCAAAGTCACACTACTTGTTACTGGAGAAACATAATTAGAACCCAGTTATCCCCCAGTTTGGTCTGTGTTCAACTTTACTACATTGCCGCACATAGTAATCCAAACATGGAACAACCAAAAACCACCAAAGGAAAGTCTGACAGAACTACTTAAATTTTTAAATTGTTGACAAAAGATACCATAAATAAAGTTAAAAGACAAATGACAGTTTCAGAGAAAAATATAACATATATAAGAAACAATAACTATTAATCTTAATATATAAAGAACTTTTATAAATCCAGGAACAAATTAACAACCCAATAGAATTATTTACAAAACACAGAAACCAGCAGTTCACACACACACACACACACACACACACACACACACACACACACACACACACACACACACAATACAGAGGCAATAAACATTTGAAACAAGTAAGGGCCTTAAAAATTAGGTGGGGTGCAACCTCATTTAAAAACCAGGATAACTGAAACTTCAACCAGCTTTTGTTGTTACTATAGTTGGGATGGTAGTTCCTTTTCAGCTCTCTCATTGAGCAAAAGGAACTCCAGTGAGCTATAACCAAAGGGCTATGACCTGGACAGAAAGAGAAGTGAACCAATCTGATGACAAATAAATCAGAATTAAACTTGCTTTAACATGGTCCCAGAAACTAGACAGAGAGTCTTTCTGTCTAGTGTTGTGCACTTGTCTATGCATGTCTGTAGGGAAGCTCAACAGCACTACCTCAAAAGGGTCAGACCTGGGTACATACTAATGAGCCCCTCTCTGGGCATATTCCCCGAGGCCAGACCACCAGGCTTCTGGATATGTATTTGGCATAGTTTGCTCAAATTCCAATTATATTCTTTGGAAACCATAGATTTTAAGACTTTGGATTCCTCAAATAAGGGCTGAACAGGGTGAGATGGCAGCAAATTGTACTAGCAAACTTTAAAAGTGATGTATATGTAATGAGTTTAAGGCCATGGAAAGAATTAACTCTCAAATATCCCCGGATTCATGGACTAAGGTTCTGTTGGGGATCGAAAATCCCTTGAGAGATCCAAGGAGGCAAGTGCAGGAGTAGCCATTGGAGTGAGAGAGGGGATGGAAGGATGCCTCTCTCCTTCTGCCACTGTTTGTAAGGGTCACCCTTCCTTGAACTTGCTTCTGCAAATTGTTATAAAGACAAATAATAGAGGGAAAAAATGGGATAAGATAGAAGAAAAGAGTAGTCTTAAAATGATTTCTTTTAAAAAAACTAATGTAAGATATAAAACTAGAAAATGAAGCAAAATACTTTTAAAAGACTGAAATAAGTTTGTAGAAAACACAAAGATGAAGGAAGAGAGAAAATGAGAGTTAAAAATTACTAAAAAGAGCAAGTAGAGAAGAAAAAGATTTAAGGGTAAACTCTCCTAAAGCTCTCCTAAAATGAGATTGATTTGAACATACTATATATAAGAAAAAAAGTTTTAAAAAAGATAAATAGCATTGAGTACGGATAAACCAATCTATAATATAAAAAATAATAAGATAACAGTTGTGAATTAGTTAAAAAGAAAGAGAACTGCTAAAGGCCATTAAGTTTTTGAGTGAGTATGCTATCCCAAGAAACAGTTCTGCTGTACCAGGAGCCTTGTTGGCAGAAAATTAGTGGAACAGAGGACTACTCTTAATACCCTGGGACACCCAGGGGATTCTGGCTCCCAAATGTCTTCAGCAACCTGTGGAAGAACGTATCTGACTTCTACAGCTGATCTAACCAGCACGTCCTGCCCTTTGTAAACTCGCAAGCCCTTGACTCACTTCTCTTCTTCAATACATCCTTATCAGAATAATAAATTAGTATGACAATTAGTAGATAACATGCCTGCTCAAGATCATCTTGTCAGGAAGTTGTAGAACTAGAATATGAACCCAGCAGCCTGAGCTCAGAATGTAAGTGACAACCATTAAATTCTATGTTGTCCTGTAACTACTTTTAATACCTGTACCAGTGGGTTTTCCACATAACATATATTTGCCAACATTTTCACTTTTGATCACTGGGGATTTTTTTGGTTTTTTTATAATTCACAACCTTCTGTCGAATCAAAACAAAAGCAGTTTTGATTTCATCGTGAAATACTTCCTGTTTCTTTGTCTTCCTCTTCCTCTGTTCCTTTGAAACTAAAACTGGTCCCTTTCTTTTCTTCTCTTTTTTTCCTCTCTATTATAAAGGCAAGGTGTATACACTGATAAAAATAAAGGACTTACAAAGTATACAAAATAAGAGGAAAATATTCTACCAAGTACAAACAACTAAAAATAGGCCCCTGATAATGGTGTTATTTAAGTGCCTGAGCATAACTATAGAGACTAGGTGATTCAAAGCCTTTTCTCTAGAACATAATGCTCATTTTTGTGTAGCAGCAATCAATGACAGTGCTAGATCCATAATTAGAGTAACATCTTCTTTATTCTTGGGATTGAATTTTAAAAAATGAACCATTCCAACTTGGTACTACAGTAGTTTATCTTGAAGTAATGATACTGTGTTTTCTCTTACCCACATTTTTATTTATTTCATCTCATTTTACAAAAAAAAAAAACCCCACTTGCATGGGAATCTTACTAGTAATCATTCTTTACACATGTCTAATAGAGCATAACAAAAACAGAGTGAGCGTGACTTCCATACTGATATGTTGCATGGTATCTAACATTTTGGTGTTCTTTTACTTTAATGCATATATGACTCACTGATGCTTCTGAGTGACTATTAGAGAAGGTAGTTTTAGAACCATTACTAACTTAAATTTCCATCCTCAGATTCTACCTTTACTTTCTCACACCACCTCATTTAAAGTCTTTTGTGTTGAAAAGTATGTAATAGCTCTAAAAAAAGGTATTATGCGTTTCATCTGTTGCTCCAAAAGAAGCGAAAAACTAGACTATTAACCCGCTGTGTAATCCCTGCACAGACTACAATGGCTTTCAGTGGGAGGCCAGGCTCTGCCAAGAGCAGGGAGGATAGCAGTTTAAACATTACAGGGTCAAGTTCAGCATTTGTTCCATTCACAGAACTCCCACTGACATCAATGAGAGTTTTGTGCAGAGTAGAATTTCTTCCTCAGTTAAATGATTTCTGTAATGCCTTCTATTTTACCAGAACATATCACACAAAAAATGTAATAAAGAAAGTGTATGTAGTACTTCATTTTTTTTTCAGGCCTATTCTTGATTTTAATAAAATGTCATCTACAAAAAAGCATTTTTCTTATAAAATGCGATTTAAAAGGTAAATAAGCAATTTGACTGAGAATGTAAAGACTCGTTCTAAACTCATCTGTTTGCAATTTTTGAGATTTGTATTTGGCCTGTGATATAAAAATTACAATTGAGTTCAGTCAATAACCTTTGAAACTCTGAAATTGTATGCCCCATGATATATCATAATCGACTGATTGGGAACATGGAGTTCTTAAAGTTATTAGGCCAAGGTATGTGGAGCTAAATATTGATATTATTTAGCAAATATCCCTAGGTAAATAAAGTCTGCCAGAAAGAAAAGATGAAGTCACTGAATTTTATGTAATTGTTGAAGGGATAGGCAATCAATATTAGTGAAGAGTTTGAACACTACAATGTAATTTTATTGTTGTTAAGTAATACAATAGCATTAATGAAGATTAATAAAGTATTTTTAAAAATGAATATTTAATTTATAATTAGGCTATTGTTTATATGACAATTTAAAGGAAACTTTTAAGGGAAAAGAAAATATTAGAATATCAAAATATTAAAATCCTTTTAAGAGAAAGAAAATGTTAGATTTTCTTTCTTTGAATAGTGATAGTAATTATCTGATTAACATTTCATCAGTTTGAGAAATTACACATTAATTTACATTACAAATTAATTTCAGTGTTTAAAATCACCTTTGATTTTCAAGATTTAAAAAAATCTGAGGTTTCTTATCGATCAAAAGTCTGATGTAAATTTTGCTTAATCTTCAGAAATATTTAAAACAGGTTGGATTCTAAACATCATTATTATTCTATTAAATAGCCTTAGCATGATGTATTCTTATTTTCCATAAGGGAGATAGCCCTATTTTACTATTGCTCAGAAAAGTTTTTTTAAAAGGTTATTTGGGGAAGAAGAAGCAGATAAAGTAAAAACAAAATGGAAAACAAAATAGTGATTCTGCTTATGTAACAACTCACTTCCTGCTACCTCCAGCCATGGTCCAACTGCAATGTTTCAGAATGAACTTTAGTTTCTACAGAGGTCCCATTCCTCCCTCAAATTGTAACAGTGCCAGGCCTTTCAGAAAATCATGAGGTCATACCAACTATTAATGGTGTACTCAAACAGTAAAAAATTCTGAGGAATTCAATCAAGTGTTAGATATCACCAACATTTTGTAGAGTATCTATTATGGATCCAGTACTGGGCTGGGCATCTCATATGTGATATCTCCTAAGGTGATTTAAGAAATAGCAAGTTATGGCCATGCCACTCTGAATGTGCCCTATCTCGTCTCATCTTGGAAGCAAAGCAGGGTCGGGCCTGGTTAGTACTTGGATGGGAGACCATCTAGGAATATTGGGTGCTGTAGGCATTTAAAAAAAAAGAAAGAAATACCGAGTTGAAGTTATGAAGGATAAAGCCATAAGGCATATGGGAATTTTAGGAGGAATCAGTACTTCCATGGTCCAAGGAATCAAAATTCCCCATTTACAACTAATCATAATAAATAGTCAATTCTTTTGTGGTCTTTTGAGTTGGAGACTGTTCACAGATGTGTGGGATGATGTGGCAGTCTTAAAATATGTCCACAAATTCTCTGCTCACCAAAAGTACAATCTATTAACTCTCTCCTTGAAAATGGGCTGGCTTTTGCTTCAGATTCAACCAATGTAGTACAGAAGAAATGGCACTATGTGACTTCCCAGGTGAGGCCATAAAAGGCATTGTACTTCCACTTTGTTTGCTGGAATACTAGCTTTTGAAGACATCCGCTACAAAGTAAGCCTTCTGTCTGTCCTGAAGCCATCATGTGTGAGAAAGGTCAAATTAGCCTCCTGGACTTTTGGCTTCTCACTTCCAAAATGACCAAGAAAAGAAGAAACAATGGGCATGCCAAAAAGGGCTGGGGCCACGTGCAGCCTATTCGCTACACCAGCTGAGCCCGATGCGTGCCCAAGGACAAGCCATTAAGAAGTTTGTCATCTGAAATATTGTAGAGGCCGCAGCTGGGAGGGACATTTCCGAAGTGAGTGCTGGACGCGTATGTACTTCCCAAGTTGTATGTGAAACTACATTACTGTGTGAGTTGTGCCATTCACAACAAGGTAGTCAGGAATCGCTCCCGTGAGGCCTGGAAGGACTGAACACTCCCACCCCACGAACCTCCACCAAAGCCCATGGAATTAGCTCTGAAGAACTATTCTCTGGAAAAAAATGAAGCGGAAATTATACTTAAAAAAAAAAAAAATTAGCTCTCCTGGAGAGACCACAAGGAGAGGCCCTGTGACTACGCACAGGAATTGAGAAAGAGAGCTGCCTGGTCAGTCTCAAGCTGTTCCAGCCTTCCTTCCCCACTCTGCTCTGTAAAACTCCCCTGCCAATCTGTTATAGCTACAGCCACCAACAAATGAGAAATTTCAAGAGCCAGAACTCCCCAGGCAGCCCTTCCCAACCTTCTGACCCAGAGAAAATACGAGATATAATAAAATGTTTATTGCTTTTAAGTCATTAATATTAGGATGATGTGTCACACAGCAATAATAACCAGAACAGATGTAATTTTGTAATTTAATCATTTTTATATTGAAAAATGTTAAATGTATTCTAGAGTAGAGAGACTATACAATGAACTCTCATGTATGTCACCCAGATTCAACATTTTAACATTTTTGCCTCATTTGCTTCATCTGTTCCCCTCTTTTGCTTTGCTAAAATATTTTTAACCGAATAACAGACGTTGTGTCGCGTCAAGTGTCATATGATACTTCAGTATGAATATGTATGTTGCAGAAACCATGTAAGTTGTTTGAAAAATGGTTGCTTTCTTGTGGTATCTTTTAACTTGTTCCTTTATCCCCTGTACTTTCTGTAAATGAAAGTTGGATCAAGAGAATTCATTACATTCAAGGTCAACTCCCCCCACCACGGTGATACTTGGTAAGTGCTGGGTGTTTCACAACACATCACATCAGGGGGCACAAGATATCTTGTTGTTCTACTTTTAGAGATGTTAAGATTGATCGATCATGAGCTGACAGCCTTATTATTCCTCATGGTAAAGTTCCCATATACCTTTCAATAAATGGTTTCATTCAATGATGATTGTTGTCTCAATCAAGTATTTCATCATTGCTACTGAGTTGTCATTGCTTTTAGGTCTTTTCAGTGAGAGTACTAAGAAATACATATATTCGAAAAAGAAAAATAAGGCTGATAGAAATGATATTTCTAATTAAAATTTAACATTGTAACAATGTAATCCTGTAGGATTTTTTACTTAAGTTTTTGATTTTCTATTTATTTTTCTCATACTGAAAACTTTGTTTGTAATCGATATGATTACTATTTGCCATTAATTCTATATTTTAAAATAGCAACATTGCCTCTAAGAATTAGATGCAGAATAGTTTCTAATTTCTTTGTACTTCTATTTGTTCTTGGAATACCTTCTGTTAAGGCGTAACCTTGAAATAATTTTCTTTTTAGCTTTTGAGTTGTGTCTCTTTGTGTTGCTGACTTGACATTAAGTTCATTAGTTTCAATTCATTCATTTCAGTTCAAGTTAGTTTCCTTCGTTTAAGTCTGTTTTTTAATTTTTATAGATTGCTTAAAATTTTATTTTATTTTTTGAATATGTAAAATATTTGTATATTTCACTTTTTTACCTATATTTTCTAATTTTCCAAACTACATAACAAGATACATTCAGGTAAGTAATTTCATTTTTTCTCCCACCACCCTGTTTCTCCCTTTTGAGCTAGTCATTCTTATTAGTTCTGGTTTGAGTGTTAAATTTTTAAGATATTTTCATTTATTTTTATGTTATTTTGAGAGATTGTAAGGAATGACAATTAGGCTTTCAGTTTAGTTGCTACATTAATTCTTAGGATCATGACAATTGTACATTTAAGAATAATCAGTCTTCAGAAGAAGACTTTTCATAAAACCAAGTCATTTGGGCCTTTCTGCCCTTCTGCTTCGCCATCAAATCCTTTTTAAAGTGAAGAAGTAGTTCTCTGCCTCTCTTCATCAGGATTATTTACCACCTCTACCAAAATATAGTTATCTAGTTTAAATATTTTTTTAAATTGTTAGAAAATAGAATTTATAATAGGATTCCACTTTACATACATATGTTAGCAAGAGGCAAACTAATGCTGTAATAATACCAAAATATTATTGTTACTTATTTATAAAGAGTGAAATTCAGGAGATTTAACTTTCACTTTTACCTATATTTTCTAATTTTCCACAATGATGATATACTTGTATAATATTAAAGGGAAAAGTGCTTTCCAGTACATAAAAAGATAGTCATTTTATTATAATAATTTTAAAATATTTTATTATTATAAAATGATACTTTATAATTATTTAAAAATAACTACATGTATGGAGAATTATTGTTAAGGGTATAGAATTTTTGTATGGGATGATGAAAAAGTTCTAGAAAGGGATAATGGTGATGGTTGCACAACACTGTGAATACACTTAATGCAGTGAATTGTACTCTTAAAACAGTAAGTTTTATGTTCTGCATATTTTACTACAATAAAAAATTTCAAAAAGGTGGTAAAAAAATGTACTACTGATTAGCTCTAGTATTAAATGCAACTTACTAAATATGATGACTTGCCATACTTCAGTTATGTTCTTTAGACTGGTATCTGAAACATTGCTTACATGCTCAGTTTGTAAGAATAATAAATATAAACTAATATTTATTGAAGGACTAAATAAACATTTTATACTCAGTTCAAATAGTCTCAAATCTATGGTGCAAGTACCATTATTATCTCCATTTTAAATAGGAAGAAACTGAGTAAGTTACTTGTTAAAGTCCACTCAGCTATTAAGTGGCAAAACCAGGATTTGACCCAAGGTCTGCTTGACACTAAATCACTGCTCTTAACCACCATGTTACAGAAGTTTGACTTCCCCAGCTGTATGTTGCCATATAGGGACACAGCATCCTTGTGGTTATAAAAATTGTGGTTATAAAAAATTCTTTCATAACTTTGCAGCTATGAGTTTACTTTAAAAGTCTTCCATGTTCACTTTAAAACTTACAAAAGTTATTTTGTTTCAATTACAGTGGACATCCAACATTATTTTATATTAGTTTCAGGTGTACAGCACAGCAGTCAGACATCCAACTTACGAAAGTTTTACATTTTTGTGTTTCTGCTTTATTTAAAAATTGCTTAACTGAGCTTCCATGAAAATCATTCCCATGATTATTATTCTTACGATTTTTATAGGCATGCTGAATAGTGATAATCATGATATATTTACTCTATTTCAGCTAGAGATGGAGTAGATAAGAAAATGCAATTTAATTTTAAAAAAGGAAAATACAATTTAGGATACATTTTTCTAAGGTGAGATCAGCAGTGTTCTAGAAATGCTGGAGGAAAAAAAAGTCACGCAATTATCTTTTTAAACCTGGCAAGCTTGACTTTAAGAAATACAGTCACCTCACACATTATTCTTTCAATTTGGAAGTTTAAAGTACACTTTGATAGTAGACTCCTATGGTAGCATATGGGTCCTCTGGCCCATTCTTTACTTGTTCCTTATACTCTAAAGTTCTTGGGAGTGAGTTCTAGTTGAGGGTTGGTAGAATTTGGACCCACTAGGATCTTTTGGCATGGCTTAGAGCTTCTGCAAGGATCCTGGAACCAATCCATTCCCTCAGATGCCATTATGAATTTCAATTCTGAACCAGACGTGTGACCACACTCTAGATGGGCTATTAATACAAGCACATTTTTTTGGACCCTTTCAACTGACCCTTCAGATGCTGAAGATCACATTTGGGATGCAGTCAGTGAGCTATGTAGGGTTCAAAGTGTAGAAGAGCAGCCACAAAATGAAAGTGTCTCTACAGGGAGCTTTCTTACAACTTTGCATTTGATTGACTTAATTTTCCAAAATAAAATTTAATTTATTCGTTTAAAAGAAGGAATGTTGTTTCTGTCGAAACAAATGTAAATTTAAGAGCATTACAAGCTCACTCCTGAAAGAACAGTGAAAAGCAATTAAAAATGATCAATGTTAACAATACTTTTAGTATGAGGACAAGAAAGTAAGATTCATGCCAAGAATTTGTCCAGTCATGCAGAACTGAAGTCTGAGCATGCGAGTAACTCAGTTAATCAGGGTCAAAGGAGGATAATGAACTAGGCCTTTGATGTATAAAAAGAATGTACAAAAATTAGATGAACATGCTGAAACCAAAAAAATCCAGAGGCTTGACCTTCTTGGAGTCCAAAGATTTGACTCGATTGATAGTATTTTTCACACTCTTAGTTAAAACACCATAAAAGTTCTTCACATGAATTTCTACTACCCATAAGTATGCCTCAGCCATTGCGCAAATAACCATCATTAGATATTCCCATTTGAAAAGAAGGGTGTGTCTACCACTGAAAGGTGTACACAAGGAATAACAAATGAATGTTCAATGTCCATTATCCTTGATCATGAAGGGAAACTGTAAAATAGAGAACCTGAAACAGAGGATAACCCCCTAATTACTCATACTTCAATTTGAAATATATTTGTTAATTGTGAATTACTTCCCTATTTTATCTTTAGGTAGACAGGAATTTCTCAACTTCCAAACTATTGGCCTTTGGGGCCTGATAATTCTTTGTTGTGGGTACTCTGGGCATTGTAGGATGTTACCAGCATCCCTGGCTCTGATAACTAAATGCAAGTCATGACAACCCAAAATATCCCCTGGGGAGGCAAAATCAGTCCCAATTGAAAAACATTGATTTACACCAATGTCAAAATTAATTTGTCATTTCTGCTGGCACATACCAACTGGATTATAGGGAAGGTGGCCTAAGAGAGTACAAGAATAAGCTGGCCTATTACAAAGAAAATTTAATGCAGATAATCAGCAGCGTAGATAGTCATGGGGAATTTATGAAAATTAAATATTAAAATCAATGTTCTCAATTAGTAGACAGTGAATGATTGAGGTTAATATAAAAACTGGACATAGTTATAAATTACCTTTGGCGGCCAGATCCCAACACTGAAGATCAAATCAGGTATTCCTTTCATCGAACTGCATGACTTGATATAAGTTGTATAGTTGGGATTTGCTTGTTTTTCATTCATTGACAGCTGGTCCAACAGAAAGGCTACTAGGCACTTGGGTCATGCAACCAAATCTCAAAAAAGCTATTGGGCCTAAGAAGATATAAGAAAGAAGAAGTAATCACTTCTAACTTAAACATAAATTTGACGGTGTTTCTGAAAAATTTATGCAAAGTGTATCTAGGCTTCTTTATGTGTTTTGTATATGTTTAATAGACAAAACTTGTTTCTATCAGAAAGTCTTAAATATGATGGCATATATTAGTACTCTGAAGACAAGTACTACAAAATACAGACTAAGCCTCTTTATGCTTTCCCCTAGTCACTCTCTCTCCCAAGGGGAACCACTAACTTCTAACAGCATGATAACTTTTGCCTGTTTTTTGTACTTTAAGTAGAATAATATAATGTGTGTTAATTTGTATCTGGTTTTTCTCACTGGATGTTGTTTTCTAAGATTCACCCAGGTTGTTGTGTGAAACTGTAATTTGTTCCTTTTAATTGCTCTGTATTATTCAAATGAGTTAACATATCACAATTAATTTTACTACTGTTTGTTTCAGTTTGGGATTATTAATAATATTGCCTCTCTGAACAAAATAGAGTCTGAAAAAGGTACATTTCTTTAGGGGAATACATATATTGACTGCTTTCTTCTAGTTCTTTCATTAGCCATACTGACTGGGTCCTGAACTCTGTTGTCTGCCCAGTGTGAACCATTTAACTAAAAAAGTTGTACAGATGTGCCTGTGGACTAAGAAGTTTACTCAGTTGTATTTATGTCAGATTCAGCAATCATACTCCTTGTATGTTCTTTAATAGATTTCTATTAACTGATCCACTGAAAGAAAAAGATAGCGTTAAGAGATGTATCCAGGAATTGATCCTTGAATCTGGTGTGCACAATAATTTTATTAGAGAATTTAATGACGGCCCCCTTAAAAGGCATTTGCTGTATATCTAACACAGTGTCTGGCACAAAGGAAGGCATACACGTGTTGAATGAATGGGTAAATGAATGGATGGATGGCAAAATGGATGCCACATGACCAAGTTAGGGACAAAATCAATATGGTTATTGAAGAAAAAGAATGCTATTTAAGAAAATATTAATAGTAACAAGGTAAAGCAGTTTGCCCAAGGTTAGACAGCCAGAAAACAGATGAGCTGGGTTCCAAATCCAGGCTGTCTAACTTCAAAGCACTTAACCTTAAATGCTCTGAAAAAAATGTTCATAGGGATGAATTTGAATTCCTGAACTTGAGAGAAAAAAATAAATTGAAGGGCAGAATTATGTACTACTAATGACCACAGTTCATAGTTCATTTAAGAAACTGATGGCTTTGGTTGACCACAATCTCAGCTGAGCCAACAAGTTTAACCTTGACAAGAAAAGGCAATGATGTGTGATAGCCATGATTG
The DNA here is from genome assembly GCA_003508835.1 of Eonycteris spelaea. Taxonomy (NCBI): domain Eukaryota; kingdom Metazoa; phylum Chordata; class Mammalia; order Chiroptera; family Pteropodidae; genus Eonycteris; species Eonycteris spelaea. Next base: position 12,702,938 of record PUFA01000011.1, on the reverse strand, counting down.
TGTTCTGTGTGTCAACAGCTGTTATGCAAAAAAGGGAATAGCCTTAATCTCATTTTATAAGTAGGAAATGCAAATGGACAGAAGCTTTAAGGGGTCTGATGGGAGGCATAACAATCATAAAGAGATACTGATATTAGTCATTTTTACACACTGAAGAGAATGCACTGTCTTTTGAAACAGAAAGATTCAGAGGGAGGGTTGGCTTTAGACTTGAGGGGGAAATGGAGCAAAATACAATGGAAGTATGAAATCCACAACATTGTTAAGTCACTTTAAATGATCTCCAAAGACTGGAGTGTTTTAGTGTCAATTTCTTGGAAGAGGTGTTTTTAAAACTATTTCAAATAATAGAATATTGATGCAGGGAAACAATGAAATATTGTTAAACACAACACAGCTGGGGCTGAGAAAAGAGAATACTGGGTATAGTAAGGGATTCTCTGTTTTACTACATTGAAAGAAGAAGTGTACAGAAGAGTGAAAGAATAGGAAATTTGAGATAGTAGCAGAACAACTGATGAGCTAGTCTTCTTCCAGCTCTTATGGTATTTGTAAAACACTTTAGGTCATGGACTCCTAAAAGTTCTTAAATGTTTCCTTAAATGTAAAATGAGATCCGCTTATCTAGAAAAGAATTATTATATTATATTTATTTATAAAATATCGTGATGTTATTAAAATATGTTACTAGATAATTTGCCAACAAGTCTATGACAGTATTTATAGACCTGAGATTTCTAAAGATTGGAAGTAATATACAAAGTATCAAGATGCTGTGCTTTAACTTATGTTTCTATATTCAGAGCACAACTTTGGAAAAAGAAACAAGAAATAGATAATAATTAACTCTAGAAAGGAGACCTAAAGGTCAGGGGTTGGAAGTGGGGGAGAGAACTTTCATTTTATGCCTTTTGGTACTATTCAAAAATTTTGTATCATATATATGTATTACTTACTCAACTTTAACTAATTATTAATAAAATGGTAATCTTTTACTCCTATTTTAACATCAGAGGTTTGAAAGACTTCATATACATTTTCCATTGATCTGGCTGCTGGTTTTAATCTCTCCTCCTTTCTACAGAATTTGGGTATTGTTTTAGCATGTTGCTTTTGACAAAGAACATGGCTGATTAAAATACCTATTTGATCTAACATGTTATTTGAGGGCAAGCCCTTAAACCAGACTTATCTTCTTTTCCTTGCCATTGGTCACTGTGGTATCTTGATAGGAAAATTCCTGAGACAGAAATGACTAGAAATAATTTAAACAATCACCTCTCAAAGGTGTCCAATTTTAGCCATTTCTATTGCTACTACCCTAACCTAGGGCATCAGATGTTCTCTCCTGGGTACCTCCACAGTCTCCTCAACATTCTGTCTTTAGTCCTGTCTCTTTCCATTTTTTTTTCTTCACATTGTGGTCAGTGATCTAATCATGTCGCTCCTGCTCATAACTCTTGAATGGTTTACCATTGTCCTCAACAAGAAGTCCAAGACTCCTTTGTATAACTCAGAAAGTCTTTTGGGATGTGGTCTCTGCCTCTTCATCATCATCTCTTGCCACCTTCCCTTCTGTGCTCTAGTCTTTCCATTCCTGTAGCTCACCATGCCCCTCTTACTCCTGGAACAGTCTACAACACCATCTTTGTCTGGCTAAGTCCTATTCTTGAGTTCACTTAGATGTCACATCCCCAGGGAAGCCTCTCAGTCCCCTAAATCTGAGTTAAGAAACCCTCCCATGTGCTTCCAGAGAAATTGTACTTCCTTTCATTGTCTATTATTTCACTGCACTGTACTTACTTTATTTCCCCTGCTTCTCACACAAGACTCTTAGCTCCATGAAGACAAGGACCACATGCATGTGCTCACAGTTACATGTCCAGGCCTTAGCACAAGACCTAGAATGAATAAGCTCTTAAGTCAAGTAGAAGAGTATGCAGAAGAAAGAAAGTACCCTTTCTTATGTATTGAAAGATAAGAATGTCACATTTGGTAATGGAGACTCATCTGACAGGAATCACAGAAAAGAAGGATCTTATCAGTTTTATTTATTAAAGTGTGTGAGCATAGTTTTGTTCATGAATATTGTCTTTACTGAATTCCTGGAAGGAAGGCATTAGAATGTTTCCTTTGGGTTGAGGGAATATTTATAATTCAGGACACACATTAATAAGGCTGGCTCTACTGTTAAGGAATTCAGTAGTATCAAAATACCTAGGCATCTTATTTTATTTGATTAGAACTTTATTAAATATTCTGGGAAGTCACCTCTTGCTTGCCACTGCTCTTTCTCTTATAGTTCCTTCTTCTGAAACCAAACCAAACCAAACAAAACAAAACTCCTAAATAACCTCTTTCTCAGTTTATAATATTTTGTCCAAACATGAGCACGTTCCTTTTACCTCTGAATAAAGTGGTATGAAGTTCACTTTTTATAAAATCATACATTGTAGTTCCTTAGTTTTAAGATGCCAAAGATTTTTTTCTTTTTCAGGGAAAAAATATGAAATTAAATGTAGCTAACAAGACTCACTACAATTTCAGATACATTATAATATGAAAGAATCTGTGCCTTAAACACATCCACATAAAAGCATATATATGTTTAGAAAATAGAATGGAAGAAAACACAGCAAAATATTAATGTTGCTGAGATGTGTGGGATTGTGTTTGATTTTTTTTCTTTTACATTTTTCCATGTTCTACAAGGAATATGGCTGTATTTTTTTTAATAATCAACAAAAAATAAACTTTAAAAATAGGTATGATATATTTAACATGTCTTTTGTTTCTCTTTCAGATGCTTAGGTCTCTGAGTTCTCAATTTATGAAATGAATCAACATACTCTCGTCTTAACTTTGGGCTGCATACTCTTCCATTTGAGTCTAGTATTACAGCTCTGTTTCTATTCTTTGCACAGGAATGCCATTCTTCCTTTGGATGTAATTTTATAGAAATCTTTTACATAGTCCTCAGCTCATTATTTCTTGTGTGGCTGCCAATTTTTCTCTTCATTTGAACTTGTATGTTTTAGGATATTCAGAGAACGAATTAGGGCCTCCGACATAAGAACACATTCTAATACAAACGAGATATTACAGATTCAGGTTCTAAGAGCTTACAGATGGTACTAGATTTTGAGACTATTCAACTGAATTAGTTAATGATGGAGAAAGTGCATAGTAGGTGTTCTGTAAATACCCCTCTTTCCTTCTCATGCTCATGATGTCTGAGAAGACAGCAAACAGCTCCAGAACTTTTTTCCTTTATTTCTTGTGCCTGTAGTATTTCTTACCCAAAAAGTCTCCAGATTTTATGCATTCCCTTTCTTTGTGAAAATTTAAACAAACAGCTTGGAAAATGGCACTTTCAGTAAAGTGAAGTTAAACTTTGGTTCTTGACAGTTTTCTGGAGAACTGCTACACTGGTTCACAGGGGCACTGAATTTCTGGAAGGAGTAGGACAAAGGTATTACTTCAGGAGAAATAGCCAGTATGATCAACATTTGTACATCTCAACGTACTTTTCAACAAACTCATTAGGTAGAAGAAACATGAAAAAGCATGGGCTTCCTCAACTAGTAGTGTAGAACCCTCCAAAAAGAAAATTTTCTAACCTCTTCACTGCTTGGTCATTAAAACTTTTGTGCCATGTTGGGTACTTAGCCTTAAACTTAAAAGCCTCCAAAATCTGACAGCAATAATGATACATTGCTTCAGTGTGCCTTTTGTCTTTTTGATAGAATATTTCTATTCATTGAAGAAATCAATAGCTTCTTAAAAAGTTAACTGATTTTTTTTAACATACCCCATGAAGAACAATAGATCTTATCTATCCCATGATTCCAGTTACCATCACTATGCCAGTGGCTCCCAGTTCTACATTTCTTGCCCAGATCAATTTCCTGAGCCCCAGATGACCAAACTGCCAGCTAGATGTCAATTAGGATGTACCAAATGCACCTTGAGTGCTGTGTATTCAAAATTTATCATCTTCCATACTCTTCTCTCATCTTTAATTTTCTACCTAGGTGAATGACCTTACCATCAACCTAGTTTCCCAAGCCAGCACACTGTCAACTTTGACCCATTCCTATCCATAATCCCTCACATTCAAATGCCAAGTCTTGTGGATTCTACTTGCTAAACATATCTCAAAACACTTCTCTCCATTGCCACTGCCACAACAGTTCAGGGCACTGACATTTCTTACCACCGCTATAGCAAAAGGCTTCTATTACTTCCTTGTCTTTGGTTTCTGTCCTTAAAGATCCAATTTACACATTGTGGTTAGAGTGATCATTCTACAATACAAACTGAATCATGCCACTCTCCTACTACAAATAATATATTCAATGTCAACTGCCCTCAGAATTAAGTCCAAATTTCTTACCAGGCTTTATAAGATTTTCATGATTTTGTTCCTACTTATTTCTAGAGCTTCACTCCCTCCCACCTCCCCTTCCCCCAAACCTTGCTGTAATTACAATGAGCCTTTTTTTGTGTGTTCTATTATTTCCTAGTCTTTGTGTATAGTACACTCACCCCTTGGAACACTCTGGCTTCTCTGCATCACCTGAGACTGCTTATCAACTACACTCAGTCTCAGATCTCAGTGTAAGTGCCATGTTTTCTGGGAAGGCTTCCCAGCATTACTTCCACCTGGACTGAGTAAGGTGTCCCTCCATACTCATGTAATATCCCATACTAACTCCTGTTTTTTAACTTTTTGTTTGTTTGTGTTCCCCTTCTAGATGTTAGCTCCTTAAGGACAGATATAATGTCTTATTTACTCTATGGCTCTTGTAAAGTGATCTTGTAAAGGTTTTGTAAGGAACTTAGTAAAGTTCTGGAACAAGTATACTCTCAATTAACATTTGTTGAACTAATGAATGAAGTTATGGAAGTAATAGGTTCCCTGGCTATTAGAACATTTGCAAATAAAGTTTGAGTTACTCTGATTGCTTAGATTAGCAAATAAACCCTCAACATAGGCCAGATTGGGGAAAATCAGAACTCTCATTTTTGATGAAGGGCCTGGCCTAAATTAAACTGAGTCCAGAGCCAGCTTTTCCCTTACCTGTCTGAGGCATATAACTTGTAAAGACACTAAAAATGGATTCTAATAGAAGCAAGATCATCCTCAAAATGGGCCATAAACCAGGCAAACTGAGTTTCCTATTCTTTTCTTTGCTGGAGAATTGTTCTAGAAATCAGATGGTTTCAACCTTAGACTCCAGAAAAAGAGATAGGTAAGAGAAGATGAAGATTAGTGCTGGAGAACAATGTAGAGAGAGTTTTTGAATGAATGTATTGAATAGTTGGAATAGTTTTATGGGACTATGCCAGAAACCGAGGTGAACAAGAGACAATGCCCCTGCTGTATAGAAGGAAGAGTCAGACAACAAGCAAACAGATAAATCAACAAGATAAAATCAGAAAGTGATCAATGCTATGATGTCAACACAGAGTGATGTGATAGAGGGTAGGCGTGGGGTAGTGGCTGCTTACAATAAGGGGTCAGGGAAGGCCTCTTTGAAAAGGTGACATTTGAGCTGAGACCTGAATGGTGAAAAGGAGGCAGGCAGGCATGCAGAGAAATGAAGGAAGAATAATCCTGTTGGAAGAAATAGCAAGTGCAAAGAATAAATTTGCAAGTTCAAGGAACAGAAGAGCAATGTGAAGGGGGTGGGGCTTGCTTGCAGACGAAAGCCAGGAGGTGGGCAAGGCTGGTTGCACAAGGCCCTTAGCCTGTGCTGAGGAGTTCGGGTTTAATAATCAGTGCACTGGGAGGCCACTGGATAGTTCTAAGCAAGTGACTGACTTTACCTAAATATCCTTGAATTTATAGACTGAGAAGGAAGGAGTTAAAAGTAGAAAAAGAAGTATTTTTTTAACCTCTCTTGCTTAAATTAAAACCATGTGTTTGTGCTTTTTCAGCATTTCAGAACTCAGAATAAATTGTCAACATAATAAAATGCATTTATTACACATTTAATTTCCTTAATTGAAGGCGAACTTGGAAATATTCTTGTCATTGGTGATTCTAGGTGAAGAATCAATATTCCCTGCACATTTACTTTTTTTTACTGTTTCTACCCAATGGGAGATTAGAAAGTAATTTTGTTTAAGAACTAAAATTAAAGTAATTGCTAATTTTAACCTCTTCTGCTCCCATGTGGTTATTGCAATTAAAAATCAGTATTTATAACAGTCACAGCCAACCAGAATGTCAGGGTTTTAAAACCTTTCATTCTAGACCTTTAAATGTGTAGCTCAAATCTTGCAAATCTTCTCTGTTTAATTGCAATTTACACAGCCTTTCGAGTGAAACTGTGAGGTTTAAAGGTGAATTGAATCTGATGCAATTAAAAAGTTATTTGGACAGCATTCCTTACTAGCAAATATTATCTATGTCATGTTTGTTGATGATTATAAAGCTTGGTTTGTTATCTATAATTCAGAAACTCTATGTGGTTCTCTGTCAAAATAAAAACATAATATACTACGGTACTGAAAAAATATTTTTTTTTCCTGGGGAGCTCAAAGCACTTCACTGATGTTTTCTCATTTGTCATCACCATTTCCCCAAGGTAAATAGATGGAAAATGTTATGTATGTGCAATAGATAGGGGAACAAAGCCAAAAGAAGTGAATGAACATGCCCAAGGTCATATAATATGTCTAATTCCTATTTAAGGAATTAGAAATATAAAAACACACACACGCGCACACTTCATTGTACCATTTTACCATAGTATGTCAGTGGCAGGGGAAGGATGAATTTGAGGTGTTCTGATTCCCAGGGATTTGGCATTTTGTAATGTAGGGCAAGATACCAAACAAGTTCTGGCTTGGTTTGGTACATATGAGTCTCCTTGTATACAATTACAGTGGACTAACAAGACATCTGTTCTGTGGTACGTCTCTATGTTTGGTGTTTACATTGGCCAGGATTCTTAACTATTATTTTTAAATGAAGACATTAAATGAAGCAGAAGGAGGGGGGGGTGTTAAAATTTCAGTAAAATTAAAATATTTATCTCATATATTGCATGTAGGTTGTCTTCCTAGGAACCTATACTGGCTATAGGAACTTTATCAGTTTTCTGAAGACTAGATTTGCTGCCTGCTATTTAAGGAATCAGAAATATAAAAACACACACACACACCTACACACTTCATTGTACCATTTTACCATGGAATGTTTTTCCTCTAAAATAAGATATTTGAAACCTATGAGCTCTCATAAAAAATGCTGTTTAAGCTTTGGTTCCTAGGTTTTAAAATGTTTACATGTCCTTTTATATTAGTTTAAGTTCTTGCTTTTTTGCCTTTTTCTTTCTCTTATGCCCTAGTCTTTGTTGTAAAAATTTCCAAATACAATAAACATAGCAAGAATACAATAAACCTCCAGGTACCCCTCACACTGATTGTAATTACATGTAATTATAATCACATAATTATAAAGATTTTGCAACATTTATTTTATTCATCCTCTGATTTTGCCTTTGCTGAACTTTCAGAACTGTCAGGATCTTAGACATTAAGTCATCTCAGCCCAGTATACTTGACCCATAAACTTCTAAAAATAAGAACTTTTAAATCATAGTCATAGTGCTATTATCACATCAAAAATTTAACAATAGTGTTTTTATACTATCTAAAATCCATTCTTCCAGGGGGAAAGGAGGGGGGAGGGAGGACAGAAGTAGTTAGGGTAAAAGGTGTCAAATATGTGGTGACATTAGATAATTAAAAATAAAGTGACATATTTTGGGGGAAAAATAATAATAAAAAAATCCATTCCTTATAAAATCTCTCAGATTGTTAACAAATAATGATCTTTTCATAGTTGATTTGTCCAAATCAAGATCCAAACCCATATCATATGGTCGTCGTGTCAGACTCTCGTACTCTAGAGCAGCCCTTTCTCTTTTCCTCCGCCCACTGCTATGGTTTAGTTGCAGAAATCAGGTAAGTTGCTCTGAAAAATGTCCTACATTCTGAAATTATCTGTTTGCTTCTTTGTGGTATCGTTTCACTGATTTCTCTACCTCCTATATTTGCTATGAATGGAAGTTAACTCTAGTGGCTTGATTATGTTCAAGTTCAATGTTTTTAAAATTGTTGCTGCAAGAACACTTTAGGACGTACTGTGAGCTTTCTATTACATCACATGAGGAGGCCCACAATGTCCAGTTGCTCTATTCTTGTTATGCTAAGAGTATTAGAGAGTTCACATGGTGACAGCCTCGTCCCTCTATTTTTAAGTTAGTATTTCAACTAATGGTACCAACCATTGATAATCTTTGCCTGAATCAGTTGTTGCAAGGTTTTCAAATAAAAAAATAATAATAGTTATTTTTTTATTAGGTTTAGCTACTCCACCATCTTGACCAGAAATCTCAAATTATTTTTCATTCTTATTATTCTTTCCACATTTATTAGTTAAAATTCTGTAAAGAAGAACTTTTTCTCCTCAACTAAGCCTACTAGATTAGGGAGAATTGATGCTTTATTCTTTCCTTTTATTTGACAAGGCTATTAGTATTCTAGTTATACTCATTAGTGTCCAAAGAGGTGGGTTTCAGTTAATTGCATTCATGATTCTTCTTGATACTCAAATTCATGCATGGAATTTTTACTTCTAATAAAAGTAAATAATGGGAGAATATAACACATGTAGAGTACTCACTACATACTGGTTTTTGAGGAAAGCAATGCAACAGCACATAGGCCCCTCTCTCTAGTATGAAGTACTTTCTTGTCTCAACCAAACCTCTTTTCGGTCTCCTTTGGCTTTCCTCCACTCCCTTGTGGGTATGGATGAGATGTAGAAACCAAAGAGGAGGAAAAAGAGGGGAAAAGGCCAGTTTTAAACAAAAAGGAAAGAATTGTGAAGCCAAACATCCTGGAAAAAAGAAATACAATGAACACTTCAAAAAAAAAAAAAAAGCAATAAAACCAAGAAATACTATATACCATCTCCAGACTTGAAAGAAATGAATCAACTACAGAAAGTTCTTTATACCTCTGTTCAAAGCATGTACACTTAGTTTTATCAGTCTTTGGCCTTAATAATGATATAATTAATTGGTGAGAACAGCTTAATGGAGAGATGCTGATGACCAGGACTTCTTGCAATGCTAAAACCTTCCATGTTGTACATAAGAACAAGATCGCAAGCAGTAAATACCCTTATAAACCCATGATCCAAGGTGGATTGTACTTTTGGTTCACCTATGAGCCCACAGAGTTTGTGGGATACTATCACAAACAGGGAACACTCCCCTGTTTACAACTAACACAGGCCTAACTGGTTGGATAACTCCTTTCTAATGACAAACCTTTATTCAACAATAATATATTTTTTATTATAGGAGTCAGAAAAAATTTCGCCTTTTGCTCATGTACAAGATGAAGTTGGGTGACTAGCTTTCAGCAATGAAATTTATACCAAAATTTTACTATCTTTGAATGTTAGAGATATTTATATAATATTAAAAATATTTATACAAATTTAAAAGGAAGGGTTAAGTCACAATATTTATTAATCATCCAAAAATTCATGTTGAAAGTTATCCCTCATAATAAGAATGCTTTGTTTTTCATCCACCTTCCTGTAATGGCTATTAATCCCTTAAGGTATAAAAACTGACAAATTACACATTCTAAAAATCAAATCTTATAAAGGAGACTGACATTCCTTAAAGATAAACAACTTTAAGGATATAGGTCTTAGAACATTGGAAGACAAGGTGGAAGTAATAAATTACTGGCTTTTTATAGACAATAGCTTAAATGGTGTTTTTTTCTAAAAACAGTTTAAAAGAATCTTGACACTCAATTTTGCTATCAATTTAGTGGTAGTCCTTCTGGGGAAAGTTATCAAAGGTTAGATTGCGAAAGTTTGAATAATGGGTTCCCAGAGGCTAAAGTGGAAATAACTGATTTGGGGTGCCTTGACAGTATTTCTCATTAAGTAGCATATATATTTATGAATGAACATGTGACAGTGGACATGAAGTGCGAAGATCTTGTATCACACATTTATGCCCGCTAGGAATAATCTACCATGAAAGAGGCACTAAACAACCAAACAAACAACATAACTTGGCTAGTTGACATCACTTAGCCTATGTCATCAGCCACCAGTGCTGTCATGATGGGCACGTGAAACAGAAAGCTGTTCATGAGCCCAATTACATGAGCTATCACTCCCTAAATCTAATTAGTGTCATTGCTCGATTGGCAATATGTCAGCAACAGACACCAGTCCAGTGTTGGGTAACCACTGCAACACTATCCCCCAAAGTGGCCAAACAACCACTTGGTAAAGAGTTGAGTACATTAGGCCCCTTCCACTCACTTTTTTCTGACAGTGATAGACAACTATTCTTGTGACGTTAGCTTTTCCTGCCTACAGAGCCTCTGCCAGCACCACTATCCTAGAGCTTATGGAGTATTTACTGCACCAACATGGGATTCCACCCATCATACCAGGGGACCTACTTTAAAGCAACAAAAATGTGAGAGTGGGCCCACGGCCATGGAATTCCCCTGGCTTTATCATGTACCACACCAACCAGAAGCTTCTGCCATTTAGAGATTTAGAATGGCTTGCTGAAGACATGCTTAAGTGCCAGCTCAGAGCTAATGCTTTGTGAGGGCACCCTTTTCTACACTGCAGTGTCTCTAATAGGAAAAATTCATGGGACTAGGAACCAAGGACTCAAGACAGGAATGATTCTACTTATCATCACTCTTATTGAATCCATCTGGAAAATGTGTGCTATCCACCCCCCACTAGGCTCTGTAGGGTTCAAGATTATGATCCCCCAAAGGGGAATATTTCCCCCAGGGAACAAAATAAGAATCCCATTGAACCATAAGCAAACTGTCCCTGAGCATTTTAAGCTCTTTGTGTTGAAGGACCAGCAAACAAGAAAAGGAGTCACTATTTAGGCAGGGATAATTGACCCTGATCATCAAGACGAGATAGGGCCACTATTTCACAATGGGGGCATGGAGGAACATGTTGTGGAACTCAGGTGATCCACTTGGACACCTCTTGTTACACTCCTGCCAAATTGTGATGGACATAGATAAGAGTAGTATCTTGAGCCTGAGAAGGGCATGGGGACAAGGGACTCATTCCCCACAGGAATGAGAATCAGTCCTGCCACCAGCTAAGTTACCAAAACTAGTAGCAATGCTAGCTAAGAATAAGGAGATTTTAGAATAGTTAGTGGAGGAAGGACAAATTAAGTATCAGTTTCAAGCCCAAGACCAGTCTCAGCAGCAGGGAGTATAGATGTTTCACTAACCTTCCCATTCTAAGGACATACAAGAAGCAGTGAATCTGAGTAGCATAAAGGTTAGTCTAGGAGTGCGACTGATAGACAGCCTTCAGGTCCTGTAGGGCTTGTACCAGCGGAAGAAATCCACCTTACCCAAGGTCACATCCTCCTAGGGGTACTCCATATCGAATGAATGACTGAAATGAGGATATAAAGGCCTGGCTAATGTGGTCCAGTGTGGGACGACTCTGAGACAATTTCAGCTCCGGAGCTCCTCAAGGAGGTGGCTGAAGTTGTCAGGCTCTCATCACAGCTTGACTTCTCTGCCCATCCTCCTTTCTTCTCTTCCCTAAAAAATTTCCCAAACACTAGCTCTGTCTCAGAGGCCACTTCCCACAGTTCACACACTTTAAGTATTAGTTACAGAGAAGCCTGTTCTTGTGAATTTTCCTCAGTCTGCCAATTTTTTTTGTTGGTCATGTTCATGTGGGGTCTATAGGTTGCCTGGGCAGAGCTGGCCCTTCACTTCTGTGTCACTATAGCACTGAGTTTATTCTTTTCATTATAGCACTCACTATATAATGTTGCATTATTTATGTCAATGTGTCATTCTGCTGCTCTGGACTGTTAGTCTCATTCTTGAAACCAGTGATCTTACCTCACCAACCTTTGTGTTCCCAGTGCCTAGTGTATAATCAGCACTCAAACTGGGGAGGTGAATAGTGATGAATGAAAGAAGAAGCCTTAACTTTCAACAAGACTTTTGTTTCATTCCTTCTTGAATTTGAATGCCCTTTATGAAACAAACAGAAAAGGTCTTTATTAGACTATGTTCTACATTTGACTCTGTGTCAGGGAAAGTCATACTAATCACATCAGAATTTATTTTCCCTTTGTATTAAATATGAGTCAAGTGATAAATGACTACCAGTAGCAGATAGCAAGAGATTTTCCAACCACGGGTAAAGGTTGAATGAATCATTTCAACTCCTCTGGCCAATATTCCCGGAAGTCAGTCCCTGTGTGCTGACAGAAGCAGCTGTCATTCATTGAGAAGCTGCTATGTACCAGGCACAGAGCTAGACTCATGGGTTGGAGAGAAGAAAGACAGTCCTACCCTAGAAATGCTAATCTAATGAAAAAGACAGATAAGGAAATAAAAAACTTAGACATAGATAAGTCATGTTCTTCCTAAAATACCTGTAAAATGTGAAGGATTCTTTGGAAAAAACAATAATAGCCAATGATAACTAGAGTTTCATGGGACACACACACCACACACACACACACACACATTCTTCTCTCCATAGGTAAATAGCTAAGGTATCACAAACCTTTAAAGCAGAAGACAGTTATAGGAAGGGCAGGTCATTTAATGGAAAAGAAATGAGCTGATTAGGTGACAATGCAGGGTTTGTGCAGCAAAAGCTCTAGGAAGATTGTGTCAGAGGTGTACTTGGGGATCCATAGGTGACACCAGAAGATTCACGTTCTTTTTTTTTATCTATACTTTGAGAGGGATGAGGATTCAGGGGACAGACAAAGAAATGTAAAGTCATAGTCATTTCTTGTAAGATGAGACACTATCAAAATAGTATTATCCACCAGTGTTTAAATGCATAGGATAAGAAGAATGAAAAGCTTTGTACCAAGATATCAATTAATTACTTGCACCTGGGGAAAAGAACAAATTGTCAGAAAGCAAACTCCTGGAAGACTAGCACAAGAGGCAACATCAAGGCGATAATAAATTTTACACTTTATTAATGTATTGCCTTTTGTCCACAATAAGGATGCCACAGTAGCCCCATCAGTAGGACTTGCTCTTAGAAAAATAACAGTAGGTTTGTCTTAAACCAGCTCTACTCTTACTCCTTGGTCAGGAGTGAGAGCAGTGAACAGGTTAAGAATTAACAGGGTCTATAATTAGACATTCAGAGAAGATCACATGCTCAGGGAGAACCCTGCCTAGGTAAGTGTGATATTCAGAGGATAAATAAGAAAAGATGCCAGAAGATAAGGGGAACACAGTACTGATCGAGGCAAGATGGGATGTCTGGCCATCATCCTACTACAACACTCTGGAAGCCACTATTTTGCTTTGGTCCTAAAGCCTACATGGAACCTTAAGCCTTACAGCTGAGCAGACTGTATGAAACAGCTTCTCCTCTGAACTGAGGTCTACTTTGAAAGCATACCTCTCCTCTAGGCCCAGCGCTGAATTTTGGTTTTACCAACGCAATGGAGAAATGAGCCAAGGGGAGAGATACTCCTCCAAAATCAACCAGTTGAAAGAACATGGACTAACAACATGAGTTAATCTCACAGATATAACAATGAACAAAAGAAGCCAGACACAAAAAGAACATACTGTATGATTCAAGTGATCAAGTTTAAGAACAGTAAAACTAACATGGTGTAAAAGTCAGAATAGTAGTTATCTCTAGGTCCTGGCTGGCGGCGATGTTGGACATTGCCTGGGAAGAGATTCAAGACCTCTTTCTGGGGTGTGGGAAATGTTCCATTTTTGGGTAGGGGTTACCTGGATATATCCAATATGCAAAAATTCATTAACCTATACTTTTAAAATTTACATACTTTATGTATACTACACTCAACAAGTAGAAAAATTTATTTTAATCCCATGTCCCTTCCTTCCACCACACACACCCCTCACAAGTAACATAGCCCAAGTGCTTTGGCCAATTTACATCTGAGCTCCTCTTCTGCAGGAAGCAGAGTACAGGGAGGGGCAACCTTGCATTTCCCCTAGTGGTTATAGGGTGCCAGGGATGCAGCGGCACATAACACAGTCCCAGAAAAGGGGCTGGGTATGGGTAGAACTTCATTTTCTGAAATTTGAGAGTGAGGTGGGCAAGTCTGGAACCCTAAAGGAAAGGAGCATCGACAGAGATAAGACTAGGTATTTACAGGAACATGAAAAGTAAGACTAGAGTCCTTTCCTGCTTGAAAGGTGTGAGAACAGAAGAGGACCAGAACCAGCAATGATTTTGCCAAATACCATTGAGCTAATAGCACAAGTTCTGTGATTCCCCTGGTCTAAGAGCAGGATTAGTTCCAGAATCTGCAATGGTATTAAATTACAGGTAAGGATCTTGCATGGCCCCATTTTTGTGAAAGGAGCCAGAGCAATCATTAGAAATACCATCTGAGGCCATAGAAACCAGAGAAAACTAGCTCTCACCAAGGGATTCACCTGAAACCTTAGGCCCATTAGCATTGTGTTTTTAATCAAGTGTCTTCCAAAGAGGTAACAGGTATTCAAAACAAAATCAATGTTGAACCTTTTCAGGATATAAGAATATCAGGATATATCCTATAATTTGCATGACTTTGAGAAAAATATAATGTGTCGCTGGGATAGTGCACACAACAGAATGGCAGGACAGACTCTCATCGCAATCAGCAGATTCACAAATATAAGCATGGCTTGTCCAAGAGCAGACATAGATGCTATTGTGATCAGAAGGACAGAGCAGTGCTCCATGCAGTCATTTAAGGACGATGCTACTATTTGGGCTTTCAAAGACAACAACGCTTTCAGAACAGCTGCACTGGAGAGCACGCTACTCGTCAGAGAGCAGCACCGAACTCGGCAGTCAAACAGAAATACAGTCATTAAGTTTAGAGATTATTGCAAGCACGCTACTGATCTTAGCCACCAATGCCATTTACTAGAATCATTTTTTTTTTGGGGGTCAGGACTAGAGTACACATTAATAAAGGTGAAATACTATGACCACAGGCAGAAACTGCTGTTGGATTCCTCTTCCTGAAACATTTCCTCCAGGATGCTGCTCCTCTGCTCGCAATTTTTCCCTGGCTTTTCTTTCCCATGTATAAAATATGCATCATTTTACTTAGCTTTCAAAATACTCTATTATCTGGCCTTACTTATTCCATGTAGCAAAACTTCTTTGTAACTTCTTGCCTGACTCCTGCTTTGGCCAGGTTAGAAAGCCTTTGCTGGTACAGTTCCCCTCACCTGGACCACCCTTTTGGCTTCCCTCCCACCTATTCCAACTCTGAGCAGACTTCAGAATCCACTTCTGGATTCCCCTTCTACAGATATGCCACTGATCTTGATTCAACCAACCTCAGTGAGCTCATTCTCAAGTCCCACAGCACTTAGCTCTTCATGTTATAGAAATAGTCTTTTGTTTTTTGTTCTTCTTGGAGACTATTCAGTCATTTCCAGTACCTTTGAAGCTCCCATATGGTACCTTTCTGATGATATTCTTCTCTCCCCACCAAGAAGAACCTATTGTATATTTTTGTGCAAGAGTTTAGAACATACTTAGGAATGCAATTGTAAGTTGGAAGGTGCATGCATCTTCAACTCTACCAAGTAATTCCAAATTGTTTTATAAAGTGCTCATATTGACTTACATTGCTACAGGGGAAGTAGTCTCTGATACAGAGATTATGCGCAGAAAGTTTATCATGGCATACTCTTGGGATCAACACCTGTGGAGGAAAAGGGAATGAAGCAGGACTAGACAGAGGGATAGAATGAACTTAGATGTAATCTCAAGGAAAGCCTCAGCTCCCTCAACAGGGAGCCTTGAGGCCAAATTACTTCAGGGTTGTCCTGGCTGAGGCTAGGCCAGGAGGCCTTTATAACCCCATGTAACAGTCTTTGGATGCAAACTGCCCCCAGGGAGAGTGCATAACTTTGGGAAGACAATTCTCTTTAGCCAATTTATGACACTTTGTCATAAATCAAATTTCCATAATGTGTAGTTTTGTTTCTGAGCTCTCTATTCTGTTCCACTAGTTTGTTTATTCTACCAATACCACACTTTGTCATAATCACTTTTCCTGCATTGTAGCTATAGATCAATTTTGTGAGAATATTCTTAAAATATTGAGTCTTCCTATCTAAAAAGATGGCTTATCTCTCCAGATATTGAAGTCTTCTTTAATGTCATTCAATAATTTTTATAATCATCTCCACACAGGTTTTGCGTATGTTTCATTAGCTTTTTTCTCAGGTACTTTATACTTTTTGTTGCTATTATGTAAATCGTATTTTCAACAGCTTGTTGCCGGTGCTTAGAAATACAATGAATTTTGATTTTTATCTAGCAGTCTTAAGTCCTTATACTAATTCTAATAATTTTTCTGCAGATTCTTATTAGTTTTCCAATAATCATATCTGTTTTACATGATCAAACTGACAATATGTTTCTGTGATAATTCATTACAATACAAAGATATCTAAAACAAAGTTAATTATTCCCCTTCTCCCTGCAACATTTCACATTCTGCATCTCCATCTTCCTGAGTTTGCCAGTGTGTTAGCTTTCTACACTTTTCTCCTTGTTCAGTCATCACATGCCGACATGCAGGGGATTTTGTTAGTTTGCTTTTACTGGAATAGGACTATAACAAACATATTATTCTGCAACCTGCTTTTTTCACTTGCCTATTATCATGAAGTTCCCTAATTCCATCTGTTTGTATAATATCTTTATGCATTTTACATAAATGAGCTCAGATCATATATGCTGATTGGTCTTTTTGTTTGGTTGCTTCGAGAGCCTCACTCAAACCGATTATGGATAATCACCAGACCAAATATGAAGGTCTTGACTTTTCATCAAAGATTGCTGAACTAGTTACACATATAAGTTGTACGAGTAAATAAAATATTTAAGATACCAATGTATCTTTTTTTAATGACTCACAGACTTTAAAAAAAATTAACTAACGAGCTATTAGGCACAATTAGAGTTGGACACCCACTGCTGAGGGACATAGTCTGTTAAACTGTAAAGAAGTGAGCAGACATACAAACAAATAAGAAGTCATGCTCAGCAAAGTATCTGTTAGATGTATAAAGATAAAAATCACAATCTGACTTTATTTGTCCTAGGGTAACGCACTCTATCAGGTGACACCAGCTGTTTCAATGGCACTTCGCTGTGCCACACAGATCATGCCTGTCCGGTGAGATTAAGTGAGAACAGAAACTGTTCCAATCAAGCTGCCAATAACTTTCCTGAAATTTTAAAGCTGTAATCTGGCAGTGACTTTACACTAGAACAATAAGGGGGAACTCAAGATAACAAGACTTGGTCATTCTTGCTATGTTTCTGCTGTAGAGCATTCTATTTCTGTGACAGCATATGAAATCTCAACATGTCAAAATGCGAGAACACACAGAGCCTTCTGCAGAAGCACATGTGTTATCTGCCAAAAAGACATTAAACAAACCAAATTCATCTGGTGTTTTCTGTAAATAATTCATTATTATTGTCTAGCATCTTATAAGTCTTGACTGTGAAAATAGAATCCTAGGAATGACTTATCCTATTTTCTGTGATTTCACCGAAAAAAGAAAATATTGTTTTATTTGTATATTTCATGTTGGCAATGTTTTACTGTTATAATTCAATGTTAACATTTTATTTGGTACCATGAAGTTATACTATTTTCCAAACTTAGTGATTTGTTATTTCTCTGAAAGTTAGTAATATATATATTTTATAATCTTCATTGTCATTATTAACAAGAAATATTAAGTGTGTACCATATAGAAAGCCCTCCTGCACAGAATTTAGAGAAGGAAACTGGAATATATGGCATGCAGTTTCTGCTATCTGGAAGTTGACTGTTTAGATGAGGAGCTAGGATGTCAATAGATGAAAAAGATAATCATGATATCAGTTTTTTTAAAAATTATGAATTACTATGTTCTGCTATTATGTTAAGTGATTTTCATAATTATCATAATCCTTATGATAACCCAATATGATGGTAGTATGTCTCCATTTTACAAATGAGAAAACTAAGCTTAAAAGGAACTTCAACTTGGCTGTGAAGATTCATTCCTCATTCAATAATGATTGCTTCCTGAGTATCAAATATTATATAATACATAGGAATTCCAAGGAGGGAGAGCTCTACTTAATCTGAGCTTCATAGCTTGGTTGCATTTTAGCAAATAGGAAGAAAGAAGGAGAGCATTCAAAGCAAAGAAAAGAGCACTACCAAAGATTGAAAACATGAAAGCAAATTTGACGAGAACAGCTGGGTTCAAGTGAGTATAAGCAGGAGAAAGAGGAGAAACTCAATATTATCAACACATATTTCTAACAGACTGGCAAAAGTTGTTTGGGGACAAATTGTTGAGCGCTTTAAGTAGAACTAAGGAGTTTAAACTTTATTCCACAGAAAGTGGTAAGTCAAAAATGATTGAACACATATTTAGATCATAATAGTAACATGTGCATTTAAAAAAATTCAAACAACAGAGAAGTATAGAAAGAAGGCAAAAGCTCTCTCTCCCACCACACCATAATTTTACTTCCAAAAATAATCAGTGTTAATAGTTTGGTTGCACTTTCCCATCTTTCAAAATTCATAAAAATATAGATCTACTTTTTAATGTAAGTAGAATTATACCATACATGATTTTTGGCAATCTGTTTTTCTTTTTTCCATTCAGTAATGTATCATGAACACCTTTTCATGTCAATACGTGTTGTGAAGACTTTTGAACAGCCTCAAGCACTCAAGCATTCCAAAGCCTGGATGCACTAAAATGAAAAAAAAAATTGGAAAATATATATTAACATAATGAATGTTGCAATAAATATCTTTATATGATTATCTTTCTACACTTGCCCAATTATTTCTTTTCAGTTAAATTTCTAAAAGTAGAATTGCTAGATATAGGCATATTAAAATTTGATACATGTTTTCAAATTGTCCTCTGGAAAAATTATATCAAGTTATGCTGTCAAAGCAAATGTTTGAATGCTTTCTGTACCTTCAATAATACCAGATCTTATCAACAAAGACGATTTTTGAGCAAGGATAGAACATGATCATAGCTGTGGTATGTCAGGTAGCTGGCCTATTTTAGATCGTTGTTTTTAATGCATGATTCACTGTCTATTTAAAGTTGTAAAGCCAACAACTGGATAATTAGACGCTACGGAAATGAAGATTTCTAATGTATTAGGAAAGTGACGAAACAGAATAAATATCACTTGACAGAAAATTAATCCAACTGTTTAAGTCAGTGGTTTTCAGACCTTAGTGCAAAGTGAAATCATCTAGGGAACTTTGAAAACTATCAGTGTCTGGATCCCACACCCCAAATTCTCATTTAATTAATCTGAGCTTGAGTATCAAGTTTCTTTAAAGCCTTTAATATAAGCCATGATCAAAAATTTCTGCTTTAAATGTGAAGTTTGAAAGCTCCTAAACTCCATGGCCACTTATTTCATAAAGATGCCTGATGTAGCTTCCTTTTTCTGAGGCTCTCTTGAAAGTATGATATGGTTTCCACGTTTGAGGGAGATATCATTAGATTCAACCCAGAGACTGGATAGTAATAGTCTGAAGGAATTTACATTTCTTTTCTTGGAAAAGACACAGGATTATATTGAGGGCTTAATTTCTATACCTTGAACCACAAAAACTAAGAAATATAAGTACTTACAGTTTTAGTCAGACACTATGTTAGGCCTCTGGTGAATTAAATAGGGGCCTGGTAAATCTTCAGAAAACAAATAAAATAAACAAACATGTTTGTTAGAAAATGCCCTGGAAAATGAAATGTGGAAGTTAAAACAGCTCTGGCCTTGCTGACACACAGAAAAGGTAGGATTTACACAAGGCAATGTTAGTAGAATAATGAATAATCTAGTCTGGCGGAGAATTGTCCTTCTTGTATTTTAACTGTGTGAGATCTAATTTCTCTCATCTTGTTGCTGCATCATCTTCAAACACAGTTATTGTGATTATTGATATTAGAAGGAAAACTTCACCATGTTTTGAAAGATGAATATCCCCTCACTTTGCTGACCAGGAGAATGAGTCACCCACTTTCCACCGACTTCAGAATGTTTTGGTGCTCCATGTCCACCTATCATTGCCAAATAGCAGCTGACACTTTAAAGTGAACTTCTGCCTTTCAGAGATGGAAATCGAGCTCTAAATATTGGTATTCTGAGCTTTGCATTCGCTTAGGTTGATAACTTTCTAGGTATAATGAGAAATAGGTTGCTGATCACTAACAACAGAGCATCGAGTCTGCGATTCATGTCCTGACATCTCACTGCAAGCAGGATGGCTTTACCCAGTACTGAGGTGCTAAACCATCTCTCTGGGGTGGGAGTCATGTGTGAGGGGGCTGATCTGCAGCCTTTGTCAATTTCTGTGGTGTAGATGCTCCTATCATGGCTGATTTTAGGCTACTACAGTTTAATAATCAGCACTCGAAATCCTAAATATTTAACCATCAGCTCTCTCCAGCTGGCTCCCATGCTACTGGCTCTATCTCACATCAAGTCTTGGTTTTCTGGTGGGTAACTGCAGATTAACAGTTAAAATATAGTATAATTATAAGACAATTAGAAGACTTATAGTATATATATATACTATGTATATAAAATATAGTATAATTATAATATAGTATAAATATAGTATAATTATAAATATAGTATAAATATAATTATATTTAAGGTTCAGTCTAAGTGAACAGCAAAGCCCAACTCACACCTAAGCCACAAGTTTTTCAGCATCTACTTTTAAAGACTCTATGGGTCTAACAATGGGAAAGCTCGGCTGTAAGCATTTTAAGAGGGCTATTTATCAAAATATTTATAAGAATTATACTCTAAAGCAAAAAATTATTTTGGGTTAGGACCATGGAATGTACTGAAATTGAAAAGATATTTAGTCTAAGAACTAAATCAACTTATCAGCAGTAATGGTTGCATGCTTGACCATGCTCCTGTTTTCCTTATGAACTTCAAATGCTCTTTTAGGAGTGAGCAGCTGTTCCAGATCCCATTTTATCTGACCCAAAAATGAATCATAATCTCTTTGGAAGAAAGGAGTTCTCTGTTTTCCTTGTGAAGTCCTATGTTTACCAAGTGGATGGCGTGTGGAGTAGAAAGAGGCACTAGTTGTCCTGGCTCCAATTTGGAAAAGAAATCCGTCTATGTCTTCCTAGGAAACGATCATTTTTTAAATACATGTTTGTAGGCAATAGTCATTATTTTTATTTAGCACTGGTCCCTGAAACATATCAGAAATGTGTGAGTAAAACATATCAGTAAATTACTATTTGAAATAATCTCCTGTATATGTTCTCTATACCACCAAATCATAAAAACTGCTTATTGTAGTACCATACAAAAATAATATTAATACCTTGCATTCGTAGACAGGTTAAGAGTAATCTGGAGTCTGAACAGTTATTAGTTTGTATCTTCCCTTGTATCCTCGATTCGTAAATTAGTGCTCTCATTTGTAAAAACAAAAAGTACTAGTTGCTTCATGGAGTTATTGTGAGGATTAAATAAAATAGTATAGATAAAGCACTTAGCATAGGCTTGGCATTTAGATTCACAATAAATCAAGAAATTATTTTATATTGTTATTCTTTTGATCTTTTGTCAAGTTCTTTAATTACCCCAATCTCATACGATCTTTTATTGTTGCCATGTGAAATATGTAAGATAAGTATTATTATAGGCCTTTTAAAGATAAGGAAATGAAGGCTTAGAAAAATTAGTAATTTGCCCAAGATGGAATAGCTGGTAAATGGCAGAGCTAGGATGTGCTTTTCACATAAAATGTTATAGATAATTAACCATAATACTACTCTGCAGATTCAAAATAGGGCTAAATTAATAAATAGCAGTAAAACATATCTTAACTATGGATTATGAAAATACTATTATTCCTTGAAAACAACCACAAATTTCTTCTAGCAGTAGCAGCAGCAGAAACTATTTCTAAATATTTCCACCGTGCTAAGTACTATGTTAGACATTTTATACACTCATCTCTTTTGATCCTCAGAACAATTTTCAATGGTGGGTACCATATTCTTTTTACAAATAATCATAATAGCTAATATTTATGACCACTGAGTGTCAGACATTGTGCTAAGTATTTTGTAGGGTCAATCTCATTTTCATCAGCCCAACAACCTTCTGAGATCAGAAGCCACTATTATTATTATTTTTATTATTCTAGTCGCTAATAAAAATAATATATAGGCAAATTTGCTGTTAGAATTATAGAGCAGAAAACTTTTTGTTAGACATTATCTCTGTGTAATTATATAATTTACAGGTCTTGCCAGGATTGTCTTGCTAGAGCCACGTCCATTAAAAGTAATCATTGAAGTAGAGACTGGAGAGAAAAGAGTTGTTGAGACAAAATTATGTCTGAAGTATATTTGCACATTCCTTTGACACTAGCCTGCCCTCGGAGTTGTAGAATAAGATGACATGCTGTGAAAAACTTAAATTTTGAGGGGTTATTATTTTAGTCAGACCCTATCTAGTTTGCGTAAAAATAAATTCAGTTTAGCAACTATACACTGAAGAGTAACTATTCTTAACACCCAATAACAACACATCATTGCCTTTCCAAAGATAAAAACGGTGATGGGGTCAAAGAAGTATGTTGTTCCAGGGCACTTTGTTACTATTAATACCACAGTCTCTCTGCAGGAAGTATACACAGACAGCTCACAAAAACAGGAAAGTCACTCAGGAACCTGCTTTAAAACTCCTGGTCTGAACTCATGAGATTTTCCAAAAATCACAAGGAATGGATGTCACAAATTAGAAGTCACAGAGAAGAATATATTTTATGCTTTAACTCAGGCAATACTGTATTTTCAATCTTATGAAGACTGATCTAAACAAACTAAGGAACAGAATTTTTTACACCAACATTGTCACATTACAGACAAAGGAACTAAGGTCACAGTTGGATATGATGGACATCTAATGTGTTGCCTGTCCCAAATCCATTTCCTCTTCTAGTAACAGCCCTTCCCATGGAATTTTCTTTGGTATTCCTCAACTCATGATCTTTTGGTTTGGAGAGGGCTGATCTTACCCCTAGTTCCAGAGGTGGGGATAGACCAGGCATGGACAAATGAGGTTACAGTAAAGTATTCACTGACAGGTATGAGACAGAATTTGAATTAAATTGATACAGAGGTTAAAATAAATCTAAGATCACACCGCTAATGCCAGTGCTAGGACTATATTCCAAGCCCAATGCTCTCTTCATACTATCATGCCACATAACACTACAAGTAGTAAGAAAAAAAGTTTACTAATTTAAAAAAATAGTTGCAGGTTCCATTTCATTTTTAATAAGCCAGACTGTCTCAAGGTCTATGCTATTTCCTGTTTATACATTAGGTGCCTGGAATATATGCCCACATTTCCTTCTATTTCATTAAAGACAGTAACAGTTTATACCAGGGTAAGGCGAGGACTGTATTCATAGGCATTACCAGATGGCCAATATATAAATCAAATAGACTATGTAATCGGAAGCAGCAGCTAGAGAAGCTGTATTCTTTCTGCCAAAAGAGGACCAGGAGTGGATTGTGGTACTGGCCATGAACTGCTAATATCAAACATTAGAGTACAGCTGAAGAAGTGTACTAAAAATCTTGTAGTGCCAAAATATAACATATATAATATCCCTGATGGATTTAAAGTTCACGTAAAAAGCAGATTTTCAATGTTAAACTTAACTGACCAAGAACCATAAGAACTGTGGACTGAAACTAGAAATGTTATTAGGGAAGAATGCAGAAAGACAATGCTGGAAGTAAAAAAGAAAGAAAAATTGAGATAGATGACAAAAGAAACACTAAAACCTGCTAAAGACAAACAAAAAGTAAAAGCTCAAGGTGACAAAAACAGGGTTAGATTCCTGAGTGAAGTTTTCAACAACTATTATGTAGAGATAAAACTATTACAATGGTCAGTGTAAGGAGATAGAATCTTCTACCTGAAGATTCAAGATAAAAAACCTAGAGTAGGTATGCTGGATGACCAACAAGGAAGCACATTATCTGATCAGGAGAAAATAAAGGGTAAGTGGAAACAGTAAAATGAAGATCTATACAAAAGAGACAAAAGGATGACAGATACCTTTTGAAGAAGTTTCCTACAAGGAAGACCTGTATTTCTAAAAAGCAAAGTAAAAGCTGCCCTGAGTGTACTGGGAAGGAAAAAAATAACCAGGGGTAGATGGGACACCAATAGAATTATTTCAAGCCACAGAGTCTGAATCTGTCGAAATTCTAACAAGAACATGTCAACAAATAGGGAACATAAAAACAATAGCCTACAGACTAGAAACATTCAATATACATCCCAATCTTCCAAAAAAAAAAAAAAAAGATGCTGAGAAGTGCAGTAACAATAGACCACTGCCCTAATTTCCCACACAAGTAAAGTGATGCTCTAGATGATGCAACAAAGGCGTCTACCTTATACGGAGCAAGAAATGTTCAGGCTGGATTCAGAAGAAAGAGACATTGAAGATCTAATTATGAACATCTGTTGGATACTGTAGTGCTCCAAAGAATTTCAGAAGGCTAGTCTGTGTTTTATAGACTACAGCAGCCTTTGACTGTGTGGAGAATGAAAAGCTATGAGTTGCTCTGAATGAAATGGGTGTGCCTCCGCAGTTGATTGCCCTGGTGTGTAACCTGTATCGTGGACAGGAAGCCACTGTCGGTTTAGAACATGGAGAGACAGAATGGTTTCCTACAGGCAAAGATGTCAGAAAAGGGGTGTGTTTTATCTCCTTATTGTTTAACCTGTACACAGATGATATTATACAAAAAAGTGGGCTAGACTCAAAGGAACGGTGAAAATTGGTTGAAGAAATGTCAGTAATTTAAGATATGCAGATGACACCATCTTACTGGCAGAAAGTCGCAATGACTTGAAATAACTTCTGATAAAAGTAGAAGAAGAAAGTGCCAAAGCAGAACTGCAGTTGAACATCCAGAAGACAAAAATCATTAACGCAGGAGAATACACACCTTTAACACAGACAATGAAGACACTAAAATTGTTAAAGATTTTGCTTAACTTGGTTCAGTCGTTGATTCAAATGGAGACTGCAGCCAAGAAATCAAGAGAAGGCTGAGATGTGGAAGCAATGGAAGAATCAGGAAAGATCATCAAGTACAAAGCTGTGTCACTAGAGACCAAAGCTAAGATTATCGACACCCTCGTATTCTCAATTACTATGCATGAATGTGAAAGCTGAACAGTGAAGGAGTCTGATAAGTAAAAACCCCTGATTCGTTTGAAAACGGTTTTGGAGGAGAACTTTACAGATACCTTGACTGCCAGAAAGATGAATGTGTGGGTCCTGGAGCAACTTAAGCCTAGAACATTGCTGCAAGCAAAAATGACAAAACTGAAGCTGTCCTATTTCCAGTACATCGTGACAAGGCAGGGTTCTTTGGAAATGACCATAATGCTGGGGAAAATGGAAGGCAGCAGGAAGAGGAAGACCAAATATGAGATAGGTTGACTCCACAAAATAAGCTCCAGACACAAGTCTACAGGAGCTGAGCAGGATTGTTGAGGACAGGACATCGTGGACATCATTCATTCATACGGTCACCAGAAGTTAGAGCTGTCTCGATGGAACATAACACACGCACACAGAGGACAATGATAATTTATCGTATATTTAATGTTACTCTAAGCCCATTTAAAAAATTATATTATGCCATTAGGACACCCCTCTATATTTTATCATATTAATGATTGCAGTATGAATTATAGCCAAGTGGAAAAAAGAGTTAGAAAAGAAATGAGAGGGAGTGTCATATTTGTAATGCTTATAGTGGTTACATTGGAATGACTACATTATAAAAAATTTCCCCTCATTCCTTTATTTTCCCACTTTTTGGGATAATATTATATTTTTAAAAATAACCAAGTGTCTACAGCCATGCCACCCTGAACAAGCCTGATCCCGTCTGATCTCAGAAGCCAAGCAGGGTCGGGCCTGGTTAGTACTTGGATGGAAGACCACCTAGGAAGACCAGGTGCTGTAGGCGTAAAAAAAAATAAAAAATAAAAAAATAAGAGATTGTAAACTGACAAGGCCCTTGCAATCTGTGAGGTCAACCAAGGTTGACTCACCTAAAATAAATAAATTAATTAAGTAAGTAATTAAAAAAAATAAGCAAGCTTACACTTTTCTAAAAAATCTAATTATCCAAGGATCAACTATCTCTAAATTATTCAACCTCTTTATACTCTCTTACAACTCTACCTTGCTGTTTCTATTTTGGCCATTAGTCTCTCCTTTATTCTGCTAGGAAAAAAAGATGTGAGACTCAGACTAGACAATATTCTGCCGAACCCTGGGGCATGATTTTCTTAAGGGCGCCTGTGTGGCTGGATGAGGGCCAGCGCATAAGGCCTCTGAGGCAGGCAGCTAACTGAAATCGGTGAACAATAAGGTTTGGGAATTAGGAAGGTTTAGGTACCTTCTGGAGGTTTAGGAATTACCCAGATCAATTTTAATTAACTATATCAATATGGACTTTCATTACCTCAGGAAACTTGGAGTTAGCATTGCTTAAAATTATATTTGGGTGTCACACCCGGCCTCAAAAACAGAATGTCTGAACTGAATTCCTTATCTTCTCTTTTCCAAAATAGTTATATACACTAAATACTCATCTCTCTTAATTCTTCCTCATGCTTCTTCATTCCCTATATTTGAAAGTCATCAAGAAAACTCCTAATGAGTTTTCTTCACCATTCTCATATTGTTACATCATCAAGTGCTGTTTGGACTAATAGTTTCTCAGCCACCAGTCTTTTCCTCTTTCCTTTAATCCTCCCCAGTGATCTTTAAAATCACAGATCCAATCCTGTCACTTTCCACCTCGACTCTACCCCAACCGAAAACCATTTGATAATTCCTTATTTCCTTCAGGATAACAGCTGAACTTCTCAGTGTGCCATTAAAAGCTTTTCAGGATCTAGTCTCTGGGTATCATTTTTGCATTATCTCTCACCAGCTCCTGTACCTCAGTCACACCGAACTACTGCCGAACTGCCGAACCGCGGGTCACAGTCCACTTGGCACAAATAAATTTTAATTCTATATGGAATACTTTGACTCTCCTGCCAAGTGTTGATTAATTCACAGCTGTTGACAAAAGAGCTGGTATTGTGTTATACCTTTGGTGTAAAACATGACTAGTCATGTATATGCTTTTTATATGCAGTGTTTCTGGAGGAACACAAAGGAAACTGATAATATTGGTTGCCCTTGAAAAAGAGAACTGTTGAACTGAGATGTAAAAATGAGAAAGAGACTTTTCACTCTATACTCTTTTGTGCCTTTGGAATTTTGTTCCTTGTAAACATATCAATAATTAACTAAAGCTAAAGGTATGTTAACTTTATGATCCAGCAATTCCATTCCTTGGTATATACCCAAGAGAAATGAATGCACATGTCCACTGAAAAACACATATAAGAATATTTGCAGTAGCTTTTGTCATGATAGACAAAAACTGAAAACAACCCAAATGTACCTCAGGAAGAGAATGTAAATTGAATCTAAATTGTACTATATTTATTTAATGTAATACCATGTACCATTAACAACAACAAAAAAACTATGACATAATTCACCAGGGAAATAGTGTTGAGCTAAAGGATCCAACACAAAAGAGTAAATACTGTATGACTCCATGTTAAGTGAACAAGATGAACTTAGACTGACAAAATGAACCAATGGTGATAGAAGTCAGAATAGTGATTATTTCAGGCAAGGGCGAGGCGTGGAGCGTTAGGAGATTGGCATGGGATGATATTGACTAGGAAGGGATAATTCTTGGTTAGGAATGTTCTGTATCTTGAGGTGGATAGTGATTAAATGAGTACATACCACTGTAAAATATACATATGCAATGGGTGTAGTGCATATATAAAAATTGAACTTTATACCATAGATTAGTATATTTTACTGTCTCCAGGTTGATAAACCTCTAAGTATTTAAAAAGCATGACAAGTATATATTCCAAATTGAAAAACATAGAGAAATTTTTTTTTAAGATCTCACCCAAATGTCAAATGATTTCTCCCTTACATGGATAAAAGCCAATGTAACTTCCAAACTAAGAGTCAATAAGGAAAAAGAGCAAAAGGGAAAATACTAAGAATTTCTTTAAACTACAGAAAAAGTCTGAAGCAACTATTGGTTGTAAGAATGAAATTTTGATGAAAGCAATTGTAAACAAAAACAAAAACAGCATTTTCTATCATGGCCCTAAAGCCTCAAAGACAGTAATATAATATTTCTGCCCACCAGAGGCAAAAAGATTCTTTTACAAATTATTTAAATAACTTGTTAAAATGTTAAGTGAACAAGATGGAACTTAGACTGACATTTTATCAGGGGACACCATGGTTATGGAGAATTTAGTCTGTGGAAAAGCAGAAGCTAGAAATGGAAGTGACAAGGTCAATATTGAGTAAGGTTTATGGGTACATAGAGAGGCCAAACAATGGTGATCTTTGCAGGAAAAAGGACATAAGAACCAGAGTGTCAAGAGAAAGAGAAAGAGGAAAAGACAAGGTTGGAGACATCCAGAATATTTATGAGTGAATTTAAAAAGGCATGCGAAATTATAAATTAGCTGCTTTAGAATGTATCAGATAAGCTCAAGAACAAGAGAAGGGAGGGGAAGCGCCACCCACAGTGAAAGCAACATGTGTTGCTTTTCAAAAGGATTCTTTTTCAGTTTTGGAGAGGCAGTAAGGTGCCAACAGGAGGTGCTTAGCTCAGCACCCCCCCTCTGAACATTTAATATTTTGAAAATCTAATTTGTCAGTCCCCCCCCCCACCTTAAAAAGTTCTTTTTACTTTCAAATTAAAAAGCAAGAGAGCCTCATGTAGAAAATTTGGGAGATACAGACAAATTTAAAGGAGAAATAAAAAATCAGTCAAGAGATAACCACTATTGACCACTGTAGCATTCCGGTATGGGGCCATTTCTAACAGGCAGAGAGTACCCAAGCAAGAACGGGTCAGAGGCGCTCCTGCCCTGGGAGCCCAGGCGAGTTTATTACTGGAGATTTGCCACTTTTATTTATTGGTGCATTTTCTCTCTAGAAGCCCCATGAAGGCAGAGGGTTTTGTCTGTGTTGTTCACTGCTATATCCCAGTGCCTGGCACTTGATAGACACTCCAGAATTATTTGTTGCATTAACTATTTTTTTCATATTTACTTATGAAGATTAGCTGCCACTTCTTATTTTTTCCTTCATACTTAAAAGATTTAAACTCCTTTTCATGTTCTATTTCATGACTTTTCTTACTTATGAGAACAATCTAGTTATTAAATAAAAATGTCTATTAAAATTAGAAAAATGACAAATGTAAACAAAAGCTTCATGAATCATATTAATATCATATTGTATTTCTTCAGTGATGCCTTGTTGTGCACTCATCCTGAACTGTCACAGAGACAATTTCATCCATTCCTTATGTTAATCTATTGCCAATGTAATTTACCAAATAGAACTTAAAAATTAATTTAATATCTACAGCATTGCAGCTCATTAAAAAAAAACATAAAAACAGAATTTCTTTTTAAATTTGAATTGGGGTAGTAAAATTTTTTTCCCAAATTCAGAACTTGCCTTTGACTAATGAAAAATGATTAAGGAGATTTCATGATGCTTAGAAATCTAGTAAAGGAAATTGAGAACATTGAATATTCTTGTAGTAAAAATTTTGAGGGAGAGCAGATGGAATTACTCAAGCTTGAAATATAGCCAGGATTCCGTAGTCAACATTCCTACTCTAGGAATTAAAACAGACCTTTGGAGTCTTTCCTAATCAGAGGTAGCCAGGACCCTTTAACCATTCCAAGGCAACAAAGACCCTGGGGGCAACGACACAGTTATTTTGAAAAAACAAAAATAAACAAACAAAAGTAGTGTTTAGCAAAAGGAGGTTTTATTGGCTCACATAACTAGCAAGCCTAGAGGTTGAACTAAGCTGGGCATGGCTGGGACCAGGGGCTTAAACAATGTCAGGGTTCTCTCTCCCAGCATGCATGTGATCATATCTCAGGGGACCAAATGGTTTTGCTTGGATCATGTACCCTTTGCTGGACCATTAGTAGTGACCAGAGAATAAGATATTTCAATTGGCAAGGTATGGACAAGGCCTGGGCCACATATGCATCCATATACGGAGGGAAGTGGGATAAACCTCATCCAAACCAAGTGAAATAGATTCTCCACAAGGGGCATTCTGTCTCTATACGGAGTGAAAAAGAGTATTGGTGACAATGTTGAAATTTACCCGAGCCCTTTGATTATAGAACACAATACCGCCCCCTCAACACACACACATCCCCTCACCCTGTATGCTCCAGGAAATGGCTCACTGCAAAGAATGTTACCCATGTGACTTGGATAAAACTCATGGTGACCCCTTGTTTACTTATGACAACAAGAAACAAACCCTCTGAATTTCCATTCTTTGTCTCATAAATAATTAGCTGAACTGTTTGCTCCACTGACCAAGGTGAACAAAACGCCCTCTAACTTAACCTGATTAAACTTTAGTTCACTCCTTCCCCCTAATCCTGGAATTTGGCCTACCTTTGAGTAGAGGCAGATCTCGGAGATATAACAGTTTGGTTCTAGATCACAATAAAGTGACTCAGTCTTTTCTGGTTGAGGGTCTAGTCTTGAATTTGTATAAAATAAAAAGCAACAGCTGTGAAGTGCAATAAGTCGAGGTATAATAAAACGAAGCATGCCTGTTTTACAAGGACCATTGCATCCTTAGCTGATCCTTCTGAGAATCAGCTGACCTCAGGAAAAAATCCTTCGCTGTGTAACTTCCTCATCCACCTATTAATCCTAATCTACCACACCTGGTTCTTTTCATCCTTGTTAACTCCTTATCTGCCTGACCTTTGAGATGCTCGCAGATCATGTGGTCTATGATCATAGCACTCTCCCTATTTCAATAGTCCCCATCCCTCACTGCAATAATCCTTCATAATAAAACCTCTTCCTACCTCGGTCTAGATTTGTTTTTTATTTGACACTGGCCAGACAAAACAATGATGTCTAATGCAACACTTTATTATCCAGTCTGATGGATCCTAAGGGGATGAAAATTAATTACACCCCTACTTTGCACACTCAGTAGAAACAGGAGCTGAAATCAGGCAGATAAGAGCTCAAAATGTCAGCTTCATTGATTGATGAATGAATAAAGAATGTGGTATATTCTTTATGTGTGGTATATGCACACATTGGAATATTATTCAGCCTTAAAAAAGGGAACTTCAATACATGCTACAACATGGATGAAACTTGAGGATATTTGCTAATTGAAATAAGCCCATCACAAAAAGTCAAATATTGTATGACTGCCCTTATCTGAGCTAGCTAGAATTACCAAATTCACAGAAAGAGAAAGCAGAATAATGGTTACCAGGGTTGAAGGAAGGGGGAAATAGGGATTCATTGATTAATGGGTAGAGAGTTTCAGGTTTGCAAAAGGGAAAACTTCTGGAGATTGTTAGCGCAACAATGTGAATATAATGATTACTTAATTATATGCTTAGAAATAACTAAGTCAGTAAATTTGATGTGCTTTTCACCTCAATGAAAAAAATATATATTTTTAAAAGAAAGTCAGTTTTATTACTAACAAAGCAGGTTGGAGAATGTAACATAGATTAGTGGTGAAAAGGGCTTACTTATAATCACTTCATTGAATTAAAATAAATTTCTTCAAACTTCAAGCTTTCTCGCAGGACTGGGTCTACTCTAGTAAGCTCATTACAAGGCAAGTCATTAAGGACAGGCCTCTGGAAAAGAAGGAAGAGCTGAGTGACACCTTAGCAGTTCCTTGCCTCAATCTTACCAAAGAAGGTGCTTTTCCTCAAGAAGAAAATGAGCAAGTCGAGGAAGCCTGAGCCCCGCAAGTTGCCTCTTCTGGAAGTGAACAGGGTTGAGGAGATGAGCCTTTACTACTAATTAGTCTGTTAAAAGAAAAACATTAGAATACAGACTAGGAAGGAATATGAAAATGGAAAGTTTTTCATAGTTTTGTTGTTAGGATAACAAGATTTGGAGTCACCTTTCTCTTTTCTTGATTAAAACCATTTTATTGGTATGCCTTTTTAAAAATATCATTTTGCTAGCATTGAAAGTACCGCATTTTAATAATTTGATACTTTCAACTTATTAAGTGGCTGAAATGGGCAAACTGAAAGGAATTATTAATGTAGAGTTCACATTTCATAATTGTCTTAACTATTTTCTGGCTTTTTGTCATGTAAGTTTCATTAATACTATCAATGAATCTAAACAGTTTCCAAATGCTTTTAATTGATATAAATACAAAAACTAGAGGACAATTTTGCACTGTAAAGCAGGCCTCTGACTTATACATTTTCATTTGAAAAAATAAGACATCCCCTTGGGAGCAAAAAAAATTCAAGGTCAGATACAAGTAGATTAGATATATTTGGATACACATTTTTAAAAACTGTATAATTCAATTTACTACAGCACTGGAACATCCCTGTTTTTCTAATATCTCTATGGAGAAGGGAAAGCAGATTTCATTTTTCTAGGTTATCAGATGAAAAAATGGAAACATGTTAAATTACGTGCTTGGGATCATATATTCAGGGTATGAAATAGCTGAATTTAAAACTCCATTCTTTTCTCTTTGTACTTTCAAAAGAGAGTATGTTTAAAATACACTTTCTCCCTAATTTCTGGTAAAAGTTTTATAGCAAAAAGTTGCACTTATTTGCAATCTGATTTTTAAAGATAGAAACTTATTCATACTGAATGTAAATTATACCTCAATTAAAAAAATTAAAGAACTAAAACAAGAGTGGAGAAAAAATTCCTCTGAGGGAATTTCAGACAAATAAATGAATACATTCAGAATAGGCTGTGGTGTGACATTGGATAGTGTTGAGTAAAACACTTTGCATTTTTAAAAAAAGGATAGATCCTGTTATGTCAAAAAATATATATCCTCTATCAACTCAACACACATTTGTTTTGAATAATTTCTACATCCTCAGAGACACGCTCTCTCTAAGGAATCATTCCATTTAGGAAATTACTTTCTAGAACTTGTACTAAAAAATGAAGTGGCCTTATCTATTTCATTTGCTTTGAGCGGAAAATGGTGTGCTTTAGATAAAACATTACAGTGACCAAAATACTTCCCATCTGTCAACTTTATATTCCTCTCTTTTAGTTTCACGTCATGCACTTTGGATTCATGGGAGTAAGGCAGACAAGAACCTATTTTTACCATTATTGAAAGCATGCCAATTTGGCAATGAGGTGGGACAAAGGGTTCTGTCATACACAGTAAGAGTATAAATTGGTTCAGCTTCTCTGGCAGGTAATTTGGCAATATACAGGATATCAAAAATTTAAATATGCATATTCTTTGGCCCAGAAATTCAACTTCTGGAAATTTATCCCAGTGAATGAATTGAAAAAACACATAAAGATATACATAAGGGGCCTTCATGAAGCATTGTTTACAATAAGTATGAGTTGGAAACACCTAAATCTTTATCACTAGTGAACTGATTAAATGCATTATGGTGTACCTTTTCAGTGGAATATTTTGGATGAATTGGAACAATTATATATACAGTCATCCCTTGGTATCCACCAGGGATTAGTTTCAGGACCCCCTGACAACACCAAATCTTCAGGTGCTCAAGTCCCTTTATATAAAATAGCACAGTATTTGCATATAACCTATGCATATCCTCCCATATACTTTAAATCATCTCCAGATTACTTATAACACCTAATACAATGTAAATGTTATATAAATAGTTGTTATACTGTATTGTTGGGAATAATGACAAGAAAAAAAGTCTGCTTGAGATAATCTTGCTAAGTGAAATAAACCAGACAGAAAAAGTTGAAAGTCATATGATATCACTTATATGTGGGATATAAATCTAAAAGCAACAAATGAACAGAGACAAACAAACAGAGACTCATGGACATGGACAATAGACTAGTCGTTACCAGAAGGTGGGAGGGAGGGTGGGGAGGAGAGGTAGATGAAGTAAAATGGATCAAATATGTGGTGACAGAAAGAAATCAAACTATGGGAGGTGAACACAAAGTGGAAATATACATATGCCTTACTGTTAAAATACACAGCTGAAACTTCTTGGATTTTGTTAACCATAAAAAAAAAAAAGTCTGTACATGTTCAGTACAGACACAACCATCGTAAGCCTAACTATGCAGTATATGTCAGCAACATGTAACATGTTTTTTAAAATTATATTTGACCCACTCTTGGTTGAATCCACAGGTACGGAAACTTCAGATACAGAGGATCAACTGTACTTGTGTTTACTGCTAAGGAAAGGTTATAAAATAGCATGTATAGTCTGGTTTGTGAAAAGTTTTCTAAATGTATAGGAAAAAGCCTGGAAGGACGTGTAGCAAAATAATGTTTTTATCCCTGAGTTGTATGTTTCAAGTGGTTCTTAGCTTTTTATGTTTTATGTTATTTCTTTTATTTTTTTTGAAACTATACTATAAGGTTGTATCACTTATTAAGTCATAAAATATATGTATTCTGGCTTGAAAAAAAAATTAAAACATGTCAACTTAAAAAACAATTGTTTCAGGAGAAAATATTTGCAATTCATATATCTGATAAGGGATTAACAACCAGAGTATTTAAAGAACTGCTACAGGTTAACAACAAAAACTGACCAACCCAATTAAAAAATGGGCAAAGAACTTGAATAGATACTGTTCCAAGGAAGATATATGAATGGACAATAAACACAGAAAAAGATGCTCAACATCACTAATCATTAGAGAAATGCAAATCAAAACCTACAATGAAATTCCACTGCACATCCTTTACCATGGCTATTACGAAAAAAACCAGCAACAGAAAATAAGTGTTGGAGAGGACGTGGAGGAACTGGAATCCTGATGCATTGCTGGTGGGAACGCCACTGTGGAGAACAGCATGACGGTTCCTCAAAAAAGTAAACAAAGAATTACTACATGATATAACAATTCCACTTCTGATACATACCCCAAAGAACTGAAAGCAGGGCTTTAAATGGATATTTGGACACTAATGTTCATAGTAGTAATAATCACAGTAGCCAAAAGGTGGAAACTACCCAATGTCTACTGACAAAGTTAATGGATAAACAAATTGTGATATATATAAATGTTATTCAGTCTTAAAAAGGAAGGAAATTCTGATATATGCTATAACATGGGTAAAACTTTAAGACATATGCTACGTAAAACAAGCCAGACACAAAAAAGACAAATGTTGTATGATTCTACTCACATGACCTATACAGATAGGTTAACTTCATACAGTAAAATGTTAGTTACCAGGGGCTGGGGGAGGGTGGAATGGGGAGATGCTGTTTAATGGTTATAGTGGTGATGGTTGCATACCAGTGTGAATGTACTTAATGCCACGGAAATGTCTGCTTAAAAATGATTAAAATGGTTACATTTATCTTATGTATTATTCTACTGCAGCTAAAAAAAAAGCCACAATTTTATTTTTATTTTTTTATGTAGAGGTATCCATTGCTATCTGGACTAAGAAAAACCTAATTTGTCAGGAAAAATATCTATGGATTTTAGAACACAAAAAAACTCATATTTATCTCAACTCATTTCTCTTTCCCATGGCCTGGCCTACATTGGAAGGTACAAGTGACATTAATCCGAATAAATAGGAATTGAGTTAATCCTCTTCATTTCCTTCAATCCAATTAGGTTATTTACATGTGACCCTTACTTTCCAGATTATACAGATACCTGAAAGACATGGAGAGATTATGGGGAAATAACAGACAGATGTCTGCTCTAGACAGGTCAGCTCTTTTAGTCCACCCAAAATAGTCTGGCTTGGTAAGTGATTAGAGCTCTTCAGGCTTTCAGAAATAGTCTGGCTCTTACCCAATTCTTATCTTTATCAGGGACTCGGCTCTTGGGGGCCACTATTGCTGTGAGCCCAGTCTGCGCCACTCTCTTAAGCATTTTCAACAACATAGGCTAATGGCCTCCAAATAAAACCATGTGATGTACCCCTCTCTTCAATCTGATGGTACGTTTTTGTCCTTTTCAAGGATCCTGTCCCCAGGGTGGGAGCAGTTTTCAACTCTTTTGATGGGAGAACTTTGTTCTGGTGGGGAGCTCTGTGTCCCAACACCCCCTCTGCTGTTTCTCTCAATGCCCATGATGGAACTAAGCTGGACAGACAGTGCCCGGGTTAGAACTGGGGCAAGAGCGGAGTGGCACTGACAGCAAGGAGGGCCATGTTACTACACATCTGGGCAGGTGCTGGGAGGGCAGGATGAGCTGCAGCCTCTGCTCTATCAGATCCAGACAACTCAGAAATTGCCTGATTCTCTGTAATAAGACCTTTCAACAGCACCCAGTTAAGAAATCTCCCTTTTAGCAACTACCAGTTTTTGCCAGTTTTCCTTCCACCACCGAGAGAAAAATAAAACAAAAACAAACATTATCTCATCTCCTCTTTTTCACTACCCAAAGGCCCATTCTTGCTTAATTAAAATCATTTTCTTTTCTAGAAAGAGGAAGGGAGGACGTTCTTCTTATGGTTCTACACATGGGGCTCACACTTCACACTGGCCACATTACTACCCACTGCCTATGGAGCTTCAGAGAACCTCTGGCAAACAGGACTTCTCATTGCCTGCACTGTCCCTTCTTCTTCCTTAGGTGAATGGGCGTATCAAACACTACTTTGATTCTCAAGGCCAGAGCACAGAGGCTCGTGGGATGTCATAGCTAAAAGGGACTTTGAAAAACAACCAGGCTCGTTTTTGATAAAGTTCAAGGATGTCATGTAATCTGGCCAAGAAAATGGCCATTGAGTATAAAAGTCTCCACCATTAAGTCTGGGAATAATATACCCTTTTTGTTGTCACATCCCCCTCCCCCACCGCCCCAATCATTGCTTTAAGTATCATCAGGCGAGAAATGAGGTGAGAAAAAGAATCTCAAATTAGTCACTCTTGTTAGTTGTTCACGACTTGGATGTAAGGTTTCTGTAGTGAAGGAAGTTGAAAATTCATTACTAAATTTTTTAAAACTTGGTATTTGCTAAGCACTTTTTTATTCTCATAGATATATAAGTTTACAGATATAGCATATATGGGCAGAATGGTTACAAACTAGAGATAATACAGCAAAAGGGCTAGTCAAAAAATAATTCGATTTTCTGAAAATAATCAAAGTCACAAAGTTAGGCATGTATGCGTGCGTGTGTGTGCGTGTGTGTGTGCGCGTACACACACACAGAATATTTTCAGTTTCAGTTTGGGAAAACTGGGTCCTACTTGCTTTTGGAAAAGCCCTTATTCTCTATGGCTAATTCATTCATGGTTAACTGGAATTGGCCTTTCTGATCATCATTTACAGTTTATGCTATGGGACTTGGAAGCTGGATGCTCTGCGGAGGGCTGCATAGAGTTGGGAAGGTAGGGAAAGTGTAAGATCTGCCTGTCAAGGTTAGACGGTAAGTTGAACCTGGCTGCCGAAGTTGACTCCAGAAGCCTTGCCAGCTGGGACAGGCAGAGCTTCTCATGCAGCATCCAGAGGACACAATTGTTTCCATTCCAGACATGGTGATCATTAGGTTTCCAATAGGGCAGGCTGGGCGCAGTAGTAGGAAATTTAGATGGTATTCACCACTCAGGACTCAAGACTCAAAGCTGAAATAGGGGCAACATTTAGAGGGATAGGAAAGGGCTTAAGTTTGGGATAATTTGGGTTTAGAGATCAATACAAAGTCCACTCCATCATATTCCGTCATGGGTAGGGAGAGGGAAGAGATGATAACATATCCATAATCATTCAGGGTTCATTCCTGTAGACCCCTTACATCCAGTTAACAGCGTGAATACTTGGGGACTAATTAGCCCCAGGGGTTATCATCAGGACACTAATAGTTGGAAGAATTCATATTCTTTCATCCTTTCAGCATTCCTGCATACTTTTCATGTATATGTGTGCCACACATACACATGCACATACATATGCACACACAAAGAGAGAGATTTATTGCAAGGAATTGGCTTATATGATTTGGGGCTAGGGAGGCAAGTCTGGAATCCACAGGGCAGGCCATGAAAGGGCCTGGGAGGTAGGCTGGAAACTTTCAGGAAGGAGTGGATACTTCACCCCACAAGTAGAATTTCTTCCTTGGAAAAACCTCAGTTCTTCTTAGACCTTTCAACTGATTGGATCAGATTCACCCAGATTATGAAGGAAAATGTTCTTTCCTTAAAGTCAACAAATTGGAGGTATTTATTACATCTACAAAATACTTGCACAGTAACACCTAGGTTAGTGTTTGATTAAATAAGTACTGAATAACCACTGTCAAGTTGACAAATAAAAACGACCATCACCTTTGTTAAGTATCACTGAGTGTCTGATTTTGGATTTGGAATCTGAGCCTCTGAGAGGTACTAACTCTTGTCCTAGGAAATAGGCTGTGGCTTTTTTTTTTTTTTTTTTTTTTTGCTTTATACCCGCAGGAGAACAAATACATTCTAAAACCCAAAGTCTATATGAAAATTTTCATGTTTCCGATGATCTTTACAAATGTTGGAGACACAGAACCAAAAATGTATTGCATGTCTCAGAGATGTATAAATCTGAAAACAAGTAAGAATTGTGATGAAGAGCTCAGTGGTACCAGTTGTGGAAACCAGGTAGGGTAGAGGATAGTGGAGGTGACATAACCTCATGAAAAGATGATAGACTTTGGAATCAGATACACCTGGGTTTGAATTATACCTGTACTATTGCTGAGACCTTAAGCAAATTGCTAGTGTTAAAAAAAATCCCTTTAATTATGTGCAATTTACATATAGTATAATGCACCGATTTAAGTATATATGTCAATGAGTTTTAACAAATGTATACACCTGTGTACTCATATACATAATTGAGATGTAGAATAAGTTCTTTGCGTCCCTTCCCAATCAATTCCCCCGACTTACCAAGGCAACCACAGACCTGCTGTCTGTCACTATTTATTAATTCACTCATTTTTTTTAAACTAATACTTATTGAGCACCTATTATGTGTCATGCATACATACATAGTTCTGGGTGCTGAGATATAGTAGTAAATAAGACAGACAAAAATAGCATCTATTATGTAGAGGGAACTAAAAGCAAACAAAATATATGAGGAAATATGTGGTGAGTCACATGATAACAACTGGACAAAAATAGAGGAAGTGACTGGGAAGAACCAGAGTGGGGGTAGAGCATGTGTTGGTCTCTTCAATAGGGCAGTCAGGGATCGCATCACTGATAAAGTGATGCTTAAGCAAATATCTGATAGAAGTGAGGGCACAAGCAATATGGATATCAGGGCAAGAATGTTCCCAGTAGAAAGAACAGCAAATGCAATAGGCCCGTGCAGAGTGTTGCCGGAATGTTTGAAAAACTGCAAAGAATCCAGTGTGGCTGAAATAAAGAGACAGAGAAGAAAAGCAGAAAAAGATAAGAAAAGTAGAAAGGTCCAGGTTGGAGAAGGCCTTACAGCCACTGTGAAAATTTGGCTTTTAATTTTAGTATAACAGGGAGTCATTACAGGGTTTTGAGAAGAGGTGTGACATCATTTGACATTTTTAAAAGGATCAGTCTGGCTGCTCTGTCGGGAAATGACTGCAGGGGCCAGGTTCAGAATTAATACAAAATGCCTGGTACATAGTAAATGTTCAATACATTTTAACTATTTGAAGGTTATTGATTTCTTAGTACAAATGAGGATATGATCTCTTTTTGTTTGTTTATTTATTTCTGTATAGTGCAAATTCGGACTCACTCATTTAAGTATTTAAGTATTTGTGGGGTATGACTATACTAGGCAATAGGGAATAAAAATTGAGCTGAAAAAGATAAGACTACTGCAAATTCATAGAAACAGAAAGTAGAATGGTATCAGGAATGGGAAGGGGAAAATAAAAAGTCATTTTTTAATGGGTGTGGAGTTTCAGTTTTGGAAAATGAAAAATTTTGGAAATCTATTACACAACAATATGAATATATGTTACCGAACCATACACTTAAAAAATAGTTAAGATGGTAAATTTTGTGTCAGTGTTTTTTTAATGACAATTAAAAAATAATTAATAGCAAAAAAAATAATAAGGCTGTTAGGGGAGATAATAAATTATCAAGAGAAATATTAGGTAGAAACAAATACTTATAATGAAAAAATAATAGTGATGTACTATAACTGAAGGGTTATTTTAACTTAAAAAAATTAAGACTGGTGAGAAAAGTAAGTATGATCCTATTTATGTAAAGATATATTTAGATGTCCATTTCTTGATTATACCCTACTCACAAGACAAAATCCCAAGTAATGTGAAAAAGTCTTACTTCTTTCATCCCAT
The DNA here is from genome assembly GCA_003508835.1 of Eonycteris spelaea. NCBI lineage: Eukaryota > Metazoa > Chordata > Mammalia > Chiroptera > Pteropodidae > Eonycteris > Eonycteris spelaea. The sequence continues at coordinate 12,662,300 of PUFA01000011.1, read as the reverse complement.
ACGATGTACACTCAATTATATAGTTTAGTAAATAACGCCATTTTTTGTCCTACTAAAATTAGATATGTTCATATATGTATGTAAATAATGTACACACACGTATATCCTATGTACATATATATGCTTGTGTTTGTATATGTATGTGTCAGTATGTGTACATACCACAGTAAACAGAAATGTCTGGTTGGTTATCCAGTGTCCAGGTAATAAGATGTAATTTGGGGTAACTTTAATTTTTGTACTTTTCTGTATTATTTGGATTATTGAAATAATAAGAATGCAACATTTTCCCTAAAAAAATAACGTTTTTTAAAAAATTAAATTACTACTTAACAAATACAGTTCTGCCATATAAGTTGGTAAATGAGAAGTGCCTGGAACATACCTGGAACACAGTAAGTGCTAAATAGGTATTGGTTGTTATTATTCTGCTTGTGACTGCGTGACAAGCCCTGCTCTAAGCACTTTACAGTATTTTCTCCTTTAATCCTTACAGATACTGGAGATACTGAGAACAGACAGATTATGCCAAAGATTGCACAGGTAAGAGACCATATTTTACAGACAAATCTTTCTTAACTCCTTTAACATAAATGGCTATTCAAAATGCCTTGGCCCTGTACTTATATAAAAACTCATTTCTGAGCATATTCTCAACTGGTAATATAAATATGTAACTGCTTCATATAAGTTAAACAATTACCTATAAATTCTCATTAGGTTTATGGAGGTAAATGAGTTAAATAACTGTGCATTCTAAGACATACATAATTCATACAATATACTAAAATTTGTACCTCAAACTCCAAAGCAAAATTATTAATAATAGTACTAGCTTGCCCTTGAATAACAATTTATAATTTATGAAGCAATTCGCATACATAGTTTTATCTCCAAAACCAGTGAGTGAAGTAGTAAGGCAGGGCAGACATTAATATCCCTCCCTGCTTACAGCTGAGGAAGCTGAATCACATATGTATGTTTCGGTGAGAATGTCTTTGGCCACAAGTAACAAAAACCCAACTCTAACTGGTTTAAACAATATGAAAGCATATTGGCTCACTTACTTGGATGCCCAGAGGGTGAAGTGGTCTGTAGGGTTGACATATTCTAACTGCACTGACTATTTCTCTGTAAGTCTCTTGGTTCTGTCCTTCACCAAGTGTTGGCTTCATCTTCAGCCTGATGCAGTTTTGGGCCTCAAAGCTATGAACGAGTATGCCAGAGGAAAAGACCATTTCTTTCTGTAGCTTTACCTTGAAAACTAGGAAATGGTCCTCAGAAGTTTTTAGCCAACTTCTCACTTATCATTGACCAGAATTAATTCATATGTCCATTCCTGAATCAATGATTGGCAAGGGGCATGTAATTATCCTGAAGTAAATCAAGATATCTGATGAAAATCTGGGCTCTGTTAGGAAGGAGAAAAACGGGGAATGATAATAAATATGGGTTGAGCGCTAGAACCTGAGAAGGAGCAGTCGGGAGTCTCACCCACCTATTCTAAATTAAGCCCTGGGGCAAGATTATCACTGAGGCCAAGACAGCAGGACTCAGGCTCCCAAACTCTCATACTTTTCATAAAACAATCTCAACATTTCATATTTTCATTAGATCAGAATGCTCATTTTCAGCTTTTATGGGTACATCCAAGGGGCATTCTTTCTTTGTTTTTTTTAAAATCTAATCGGCTCTATTAGGCAATTCATGAATTGGGCAGTATCTCATCTAACAACTAGAAGGGTGTTCCCCCAAGGGGCATTCCTCTTTTTTCCCCCTCAAACGGCATTCTTAAACCAAAAGTTTAATGTGGAAATTCCATGTGACCTGGGTTTTGCAAGATTGAAGTTGGATGGGCTGGTAAAGTTTGCTTTGAAAGTCACATTCTGACAAATTCCTCAGAAGTACAGTATTATTCTTTTTCTTAATTATAAAATATTTCAGGCAACAAAAAAACCCCACAAAGCTTTTTTAAAAACTTAACACTGTTCCCTATTTGCATTGAATTTTAAAAGGAAAAAAAGATCGCAGTTATAGTTAAACCCTCAAATATCTCTCCCCAATCCCATTCTCCCTCACCAGTCCTGAATATCGTGTCTGTTTTCATGTGGATGTCTTTATACCTTTAATGGTGTGAATATGTCCAGGATACAATTGTTCTTGAGTGATATCTATATTGATATATGTAGCTTTAGTACGCTCATCCTAATTACAGTACAACCCATTATTCAAAAACACACCAATGAATTATCTACTCTCCTGTCCATGAATTTTTTTCCCCACTCTTTTATAATTCCAAACAAAGTTTTTATGGACATTTAAGTAGATATCTCATGGTACACATGCAGAAGAGTTTGTCTGGGGGTACCTACCTTGGAGTAGAATTACTGGATGTGTTCATCTTTAACCTAAATAGATATTGTCAGATTGCTGTCAATCCAATGGCTATAAAATGAAATTGCATTGTTGGTTTCAGAAGTATAATAATTTCTTTTTTCCTCTTATATATGCTATGTATTTGAAACTCTCCAGTTTCTTTAATTTATCCTATTTACCACATTGAAAGAATTTTTTTTTCCTTTATCATGAAAAATCATAGTGGTATTATGAATCTTTTCATCTTGATATATCTTATTTAAGTTAGCCTTTTTTGTCCTTTGAAATATATTTTATTTATTAGACATAGATAAATGATGAGATAAAATAATAAACATACATTTCTCTTCAACTTGTTATTTGAGATATGGTAATTTTTTCTTGATAATTTCTTCCTCACTTGACTAAGTATATAATGTAATATGAATTTTTGTATTTTGTATGGAAAATGGAATAAATCCCCCTTTCTTCTCACTGAAAAAAATCCCAATTTCAGAAGATTTAAAAATAGCATTTATAACCAATTGGTTTAATTAGTATTTGACAACCCTGTCTAGCAGAATCCTTGGACTTGCACCTGGAGTTTAGAGATGTCAGTACTCAATGATGCCACATTAGCATCTTTTATTTTTATTTCATTTTTTAAATTAATGTTTTTATTAAGGTGACATTGGTTAACAAAATCCAGTATTTCAAGTGTACAATTCAACAGTAAGGCATATATATTTTGCATTGTTGTGTTCACCACCTATAGTTAGATTTCTTTCTGTCACCACAGATTTGACCCCTTTTACCCCATCTACCTCCCCTTCCTCCTCACCCTCTAGTAACCACTAGTCTATTGTCCATGTCCATGAGTCTCTGTCATGTTTGTTTGTTGCTTTTAGGTTTGTATCCCACATATAAGTGATATGTGATTTTCAACTTTTTCTGTCTGGCTTATTTCGCTCAGCATGATTATTTAGAGCAGCACTCTATTTTTATACTGTGTCTACCTAAGAGATTCAGCCGCACTTGGATGTGTTTACAGCAAGCTCCCCAAAGAGTTTCTGTGTATTTGTAGGGAGAAGCCATGTCAGTAAATCAGAATTTACACCCTATTGACCTAGGAAATACAAAGTCAACATGATAAACAAACATGAGATCATATTTCCATTTTGGTTGAAGACCAGGGGAACATTTAATCCTGAGCAGAGTGAGAGAGGCAGGAGAAAATAAAATGCACGCTGAGACTGTACTGTTTTCTTTTGTAGCTTGCTTTGCAAAATCCCTATGGAAAAGGAATAAACATTTATTTCTCTCACTTTCCATACTTAGGTTTTATGTCTTAGTATCAAAAGAAACACCCAGCCTGAAACCGTATTTTCTTTACTCAAAGATTGTGGTGTGGGAATGTGTATGAGTGGGTGGAGGTGCAGGATGAGCTTTGTGGGCACAAAGAAATATTCAGGGTAAAAACCATGATAAAAGTGATAATTTCCAAGAATTAAGACAGTGCCTCTGATGAGGGAGTTATTTATGTCATAGGTTCCCAGAGAGTTGAGCCACACAATTTGTCCTTTTTGTTTATTGATTAAGCTGTTTAGAAATGTAACAAACTGTTGTCAGATTTTTAAAACAGCTTTCATTGCTTCCTCTAGAGTCTCTAAATGACAGCTATACTTTTCTGGCATGCACAGTAGAGGTCAACTTTTGGTAATGTTCCATTAAAATATTACCACAAACATTTTTATGCATAAGAGGTAATAAGAAAGTTAGGAGTTTTCTTCTAACATATCTTTTATTATTAAAGGTTAGTAAGACCTGAAAATGTTTTGGAAGTGCTTAGATATTCTCTTCTACTATTTTTGAAAAATAAAACTTCCCCTACTTATTTGAATTAAAATAATTTATTAATCAAGCATATCCTTACAGTCAAATATTTTCTTCTCTTAAATAGTTACCTCTCCCCCCCCCACACATACACCATTCACCTTGATCCTGAAATTGCCCAAGTTCACAGCCAGCCAGCACTTCCTGTGTCAAGTTCTTGGCTGTTCATTCTAACACTGACCTCTCAGCATTTACCTTATAATAGGCACATTCAAACTTAAGCCTCCAAACCAACCTCAGCCATTACCATCTCAAATATCACAAACCTCAATGTTCCTTGAGTGGCACTTCTGCCTCCTCTTCTCTTGGCTACTAGAGTCCTTCCAGCTGCTGGATCAGTGACCTTAACCTGGAAGAGTCAGTGTATTCAGGGTGAAAGAAGTATATCCTGGGCACATGATTCATTTTCTAATGTGATGACTTCCTTTCTATTATCCCGGAGGAATGCAGCAGGCGTATTGACATTTTGTCTACTCGCACCACGGACAACAGTATGTTGCTGTACTAACACACGCCCTAACTGAATTCTCATAGGGTCCTGAGAAATTTATTAGGTAGACAGAGGAACTAGTCAGGTCTTTGCAGACTTTAACACAAATACACACTACCCTTATAAAACAAGTTGGATTTAACTAGCGAAAAATGAATTTAAAAAATTTAAGCAGGGCTTACCTAGTTCCAGCCTATCCGCTACCCCCCCCCCCCCCGCCAACACCCCCAACCTTAATCTGAACTTCAGTAGATACAGGTCAACTATGCAGCAGTATGGCTATCCTGGAACAAGTTTTTCATCTTACTTAAAATTGATCAGTAAGTTATGAAAGAAGCCAAATCTTTGAGAACTCTTAAGTATCCTGCACAGACATTTAAGAAAGGTATTTATTTTTAGGAGTGGTTGTATAAAATTTACCCTTATTCTAACCTCTTATCCAAACATGTAGGCTTTAGAATATTGGCTGCTAATTTAAAATGGGAATGTTGTGACAAAACCCTCCAAACCCCCATTCCCAAATTAAAAAGCACCTAGAACATTGTCCATGGCATCACTGGCTACATTTTCTGCCTTGGACTTCTGTTGCACTTCTACTGGGATTTGGAAAGATTTGCTCATAATCTTCCATTCATCTGATTAAATCTTTTGAAAAAAAGAAAGATGAAAAAAGTTATGACAGGAGAGAAAAAAGATGCTTTAAATGGCTGGTTAGGCCCCAGGATGCAGCTTGTCTACTAAAGTATTAGTGATATGAAATAATAAAACAGAAGGATTGAGCTTTACGAATTGCAGGGTTTTGTCTTCATTCAGATAAAGCCACCATTAAGCTTTTTCTAGTTTCCTATCCTTCACGAAAGTAGAATTAGGAAAGGAAGTATAAAGTTGGGTCACCTTCCCAAATGGCTTCAGAAAAGTTTTCCTAACTAGGGACTTTCAAGAGGAGAGAATATACTGGGCTTGATGAAGTGTGAGAATTTCTCTCTTGCCACCTGATCCCAGTTGGAAATTCACTGGCTGTGTTGCTGACTGAACAAAACAGAGGATAATAGCCTCTGGCTAAAGATTTTATAATTGAAGCTGAGACAGAGTGGGCCATGTGCATGTTTAGAACAGTGATTGCATTGTGACTCACAACAGAAGTCCCACTTGTCAGTCACACAAATGTTTAAGACCATAGAAAGGCATTTGATTTGGGGCAGGGATGACAAAATGGATCTTTTCGTTTTCCCCACTTTGCCCTGAATACAAAAGGACTGATGACTGCTTTGTTCTGGGATAAAGTCTTATGTTCCTTTTAGGACCTGCCCAATCATTAATAAAGAAAGAAAATGCCTGTCTGGAATCACTCCTACTACTTTTTGAAAGAAATAACCTTTAGTCCTCATCACCCAATGGAGAAAGAAAGCAATATAAATGATATCACACCAGATTTTTTGCTTTGTTTGCTAATCATCACTTTTCTCATTGTAGTAAATGTAGTAAACAGTATTAAGAAACATGGTTTTAATTTGACAATATCTGTGAACATTTAAAATGCTTCTACTCTTTAAACCAGGAGTTAACACTTTTAAAAATTAGACAAAAAAATTATTTAACAGATAAACTGAAGATGTGGAAAACAACATATTTACAAGAATAATCTTGGCAGCATTATTGATAATGTTCAAAAAAGTTCATCAACAGAAGACTGATGAAATAAATTACTGTTCACTTGTTTAAAGTACAGTTTCAGTCCTTGTCATGAGCCCTGGAACTCTATAAAGTTTTTTCATCTTTCAGTGATCTGCTTAAGTAGTTGCTATATTAGGAAGTTACAAATAATAGACAGTAATGGATTGAAGAGTTGGGTACTTTTCCTTCAGTTTTTATTAATAGTGAAAATTATTAACACTGATGGGAGAAAAAGGGATGCTGACTAATTCTCAAAATAGCTTCAATGGTCATCGTAACAGCCTGTTTTCTAGATTTATAGGATGTACCAATACCTTACTTACCAGATCAAGAGGAGTCCCATATCATTCTCTAATGGCTAGAGTTTTATAACCACTTGATCATAATGCATAAAAATGGTCAGTTAATATTTTCATCTCTCGCTTGTGAGTCCTTCAACCACAGGGTCTAAGAAACTCCTGGATATAATGAAGATGTAAGAACATCATTTATTCCCACTGTTGACATGCTGAAAAGAAAAAAATTACCCATTTTGTTAGAAATAAGACTGTGGTGGCGGGTGGCATGGTAACTATAAAATTTTGTGGCACAAAGGTTTCATTGTACAATGGTCAGCCAGTGTAGGGGAAAACGTAAAAGCTTTTTTAAAAAAGGATTTATTGGGATGACATTGGTTAGTACAATTAGGTTTCAAGTGTACATTTCAATAATATATCATATGTATATTGCATTGTGTGTTCACTACCAAAGTTAAATTTCCTTCCGTCACCATGTATTTGATTCACTTTAGCCTTACCTTCTTCCCCACCCCTTCCCTCTGGAAACCACTAAACTATTGTCCGTGTCCGTGAGTCTCTGTTTGTCTTGCTCGTTTGTTGTAATAGCTTTTTATACATACCTTTATCTTATACTTTATCTCAACGTATTATGAACTGATTTGCCTTCCTCACTACATGTGAGCAACTGGGGTTCAATGTTGTTAGTCATTTTTGTATCCTCAGGCCAAACACAGTGCCTAGATAGATAATGAACACTTTATAGTCTTCAAATTGAATCCAAATTTGAAAACAAATTGTTTAAGACTGTAGTTCTCAAATTTTTCTGATCGATGTACCAATACTAGGGTCCTCTCCTTAAAAGAAATGCATATATCTGTGTACACAAAAATTTCAGTATAATTTCAGGGCAATCATGGACAACTGCTCTCTCTTCTCCTTTCATACATCTTCTAGGGGATCACACCTTCTAGATTAAGAAATTCCTAGGTTTAGAACACATAATCACAGAGAAAAGTTGAGGATCTTTAGAAACATCCCCCATCCACCATGTTTTCTTTTACAAAAAGCACATTTCTTTCATTTACCTCATATGACCTCTTTCAGGAAACTAGGGAAAAGGGCCCTTTCTTGTGGAAGATGTAAAAAGAATTTATCTATGTAGTTCTAGATTCATTTATGAGATATTTTGCAGTTATGGTGGAAAAAATGCTTCCTTATATGGCAAAAGGTAATTTTATAGAGGGTATGCTTTATTTAACAAATATTTATGGACTAGTCACTAGGAGTCAAGTACTGTGGAGGACAGGGGAGAGAAACAGTGACTTGAAGAGATCACAATATGGTGGAGCGCATGCAAATTAAACTGGGTGTTTGAGTTACATTTTTTGCCTGCGTGTGTGTATAGTGGTGGGTGGAATGGGCAGAGCACAACTGCAAATTCTATAAAGGCAGAAAATGAACCTTTATTCATTCTCTTAGAGTTTCTGGCTTTATTATGGTCACAGAAGGCTTAACCTTCCATCCTCAGTTACCAGATTACCCATAAGAAGGCTGATAATAACCTCTAGATAAGCACTGGCTGATCATAGATGAGGAGTAAAGCAATGCTCATGAACTACATGCCTGCAGTATGAGGGAGTTGCAACTATCTAAATGCCATTTCTAAGATCCAGCATGCAACTGTTTCTTTCACCTGAGCGATGTTTTTCTGATGATCATTATATATTGCATCTTAAACTTTGGAGAAGACCTCAAATTTGATCTGGTATAAATGTCTATTCAAAGGAGGAGTCTCCTTTGGAACACTCCTGGCTTTGTTTGAGTACTCATTAACAGCAGCAGAATGTACTTGTAATCAACAACGGTTATTATAAATGGCTTCCTCATACCGAACTAAAATTTCCTTATATTTCCAACCATTTTTCTAAGCTTTGGCTTCTGCAACCTCTTCTTTCTCCCACATTATTCAAGAATTTGAAAAGAGCTATCATTTACATTTCTAAATTCATCTCCAGAGTTAAGTTTCCTAATTCTTTGATGCACTTCTCTTGAGAAGTATTTTCAAGGTCATCATCATCCTGTTCTGACTCTTCCAAACACTGTAGTACGTGGCCAGTCTGCTTAAAATGTGACACCTAGAATAGAACATGATATTCTAGCTGTGATTGATGTTAGCACACCAGATTCCAGAGGCGTTATTCTCTGAATCGAGATACATCCTTCCTGTTATAAGGCTTTCGTTCTTACCCCCTGTTGCTCTCCAGAGGTGTGCTGTACTGTGGGCTCATGTTGAAATTTGGTCAAATAAAACTGCCGGGCCTTGCTTCCTGAGTACCTCTATCAAATCAGGTTTCTTCTCCTTTTACCTTGATGATGGAATGTGTCCAATTTCATCTTAAATTGGTCTAGCACTGAAATAATTTTAAATCTTAATAATGTCATCATAATTAACCACTCCTGCTCTGTTATCTGTATATTTGACAATTCCTTGTACGGAATTTCTTGTGTCTTCAAAGGACTGGAAATTTCTCTCAGTTTTATATGAACCGTTATTCAACTATCTTAGGTCATTTCAATAAGTAGGAAGGAATCCATCTGGCCAACTATTATCCAGTCATACCCTCATCTTGGCCACAAAGATGGCAATAGAGGTGTCAAATATCTTTTTGGATTCAGTGAACATTGTTCCTTTAAACCAATCTAAGGTTTCTCTGATGACAAATGCTAGAGATATTTTATCATGGCAGTAAAATTTTAGGTGAGTCTCCAGGTGCTATGAAATGAGCACCTGAAATGGATGTCAGCTAATGTGAGCAGAAACAAGAGAGACTGTATCATATTCACATTTTCCTTTTTGTTCATACATACAGGACCAGCTGCATCGGGCCTGTATTTTATCAGGAAAGGAAACTATGACATAAATTCAATGAAATAGAAACTCAAGAATTACTCACTGGAGAAGGGTTTGTGAAAAGTTATGTTCATTATCCCAATTTTTCAAAAAAATTTTTACAAAGCATTTATAGTGTTGCGGGTATGTTGGAAAAGACTACATTGATCTACTATTTAGATTTTATAACCTTTACCCTTTGCTTTGATACATTTGGTACTAGATAATCACTACTTCCTGTGGAAATTTCTCCATTAAAGATGACTGAAAAAATAAACTTTGGATGTTGACTGTTTCAAGGAAAATGGAAACATGTATGTCTTTTTTTGCTTTTCTTTTCACCAAATATTCATAAAAGAAAGCATATTCCTTTGGAGGGGCTATCCAATTTCAGATGGGAGATGCACAACTGTAATAATGTTGTGTTGCAGGGAAAGAAGCCTTGGTCACTGCATCTAGCTAGACAAAATAGGTTTTGTCTTTTTAACACTATTTGGGGCTGAGTTAACTATGCCAAACCCAGTATGCGTGTTAATATTTTAATGCCATTTCCTTAGAGCATGAAAAATCTTGTGCATGATGAAAATTTTAAAAAATGAAAAATCATCATAAACTATGCAGTTGATTCACTGAAGAGGCAGGACTGCTCTATACCTTAATTCAGACACAAAGGTTAAAGGCAAAACAGTAAAGTAGAAAGTTGTCATTCCATACTAATTAAGGCAAGTACAAAGTATAAAAGATCATATCAATTTTTTAAGGAACAATTTTCTCTATTTTGGCCTCTTACACAATGTAGTTTGTCAAGTCTTAAGAGCTAAAGATATCCACCTTTCATCATATTAGGAAGGAAAGATTCTGGTGTGAACAGCCTAGGTGACAACCCTTCAAGATAGTTTTTAGTTATTGAGGTAACAGGCAACGTTTGTATTAGAAAAAAAAAAATCTATATTAGGTGGCATAACATCTGAACTTTTCTTTCTATCTGCTATAGCATCTTAAAACTAAACCTTTATGAATCAGGCCTACTACATATTAACATAAAATCTTTAAGAACTTGCCTTAGTAACATAATAATGTCCCCAAACCAGAAACAGACCTAAATCTCCTGGATCAAAAACCAAGGGAAATTTTATTATGTGCGGCTCAGTCCATAAGTCTAAGTCTAAAGTGTAGGTTGTCCAATTACAATTTTTAGAGTTATCCACCATTCAGAGTGCCTCGCTGACACTCTATGCTCTGATCTGGAGAAAAAAGAACAAGCAGATGGATGGCCACATTTAGAAAGGCTTTAAAAATAAGTCCACAGTTTTTAATTATGCTAGAGAATATTTTTGGGTATTTGATTTTGTTGCTCTTCTTTGGTATATTTTAAATATTAGACGTGGACCCTAAATAAAAAGAATATCAGAGCTTTTGCCCTCTTATGCACTTGTTTTAACATTAATGTACAAAAGAAATATGAGTACATTTTCATGGATAATAATGCAATTTTATTGTGTGCAGCCTTTTTCACAGCAAGTATTAGTTTTTCCATGAGAAATAAGTTAAGATTCAAAAAGATCAAGTTATTGTTCAGGAGACACATTGGGCAACAGAAAAAGCTGAAGAGAGTTTTTGTCTGAAAAACAGAATAGTTTGGGGGAAAAAAAAAGATATGAGAAAAGTACCACAAGGTTGCTAAGGCCAAAACAGCTTTGGGGACCAGAGGCAGTGAAGTTGAGTGAATATAGGGGAGAGAAGGGCCAGGCGATTGTCTCAGAAGGGAGAGCAGGATTTCTTGTGGATGTTCAGGATATCTGTTTGACAATAATAATCTTAGAATTTTCTTCTGTATCGCTAGAGCTTTTGATTTTTCCAGCTCTCTATAATTTTATTATGCAGCATAGTATTTTTTTATTTAGCACAAAGTCCATTTGGACTAGAGAACTAGAATTTTGTTCCTGGCCAGCAAAGTCATACCTCAGGTACTCAGTGGGAAACAGCTGAAAGGCTTATGCAGAGTGCATTCAAAGTTTGTTTTTTTCATTAAAAAAAAAAAAAGTTTTATTATCCTGTGGTGGTTTTCTTATTGAATAATTTCTTAGAGGAAAAATAAGTACTGTGAGTATACTGGTCTGCTGCAGAATTGGAATTTCAGCCCATATTTAGTTAAGAGAGACCCAAAGGGTCACTTAAAATAAAAATTACTGGACAAAACAGATTACTGAAGAGCTACCTCCTCATGGTCGAGTTGAAGCACACACACGGCACTTGGGAGCAGCTGTCCTAAAACGCTTCTGCATAGCACCCACTCTTCTTCTGGAGTTTCCGAACTCTTCTGTTCTGCATCAGCCTCAGCTCTCTAAATAGCCATTTGTGACGTGAACCTGCCGCTTTGGGTGAGGTGGGCAGTAAAGGAGGCAAAGCCCCCAGCACTTATGAGAAACATGAGAAGATAAACATTTCCTTAGGATTTGCTTCAATGTTCCAATTGACAAATGTGCCAAAAGACTGACAATCTTGTATATTGGAGTGGAAAGGAACCTTAATACAAGATTCAAAATTCTCTAATACAAGATACAAAAACTTGCAAAAGTCATCAGTCTAGTTCAGTTAAAACTCATAACTGTTTGGGATTCTCTGACTGGACTTTAGACAGAAAAAACAAACCCAAATAGACAAGCATAATTTAAGAGTGGCACGAAGTTGAGAATCATGGGCCTGGAACACAAGATAAATGCATTACTGAGGCGTAGTCCCCTGGCCCCGAGGTATGCAGGCAAAGAGGTCACACTTTATTGTGAGACAAGATGTCAAAGTGGGTGCAGGGCTCCCAGAAAATATTTACCAGAGGAATGTGATGATTCATTTATGCCCAGAAATTCCAAGGATATAAGATATAAGAAGGACCAAATTATATAATGTATATGATTCAATTTAAAAATTCTGAGCCCACTTATATTATCCAGATAAGAGTAAAAAATCAAATTACATTCATATGAAACTTTTATAAAAAGAAATCAAATCTATTTTTATGAAATTTTATAGTACAATTATTTTTGAATGGATCTTTTCTTAGTTCACAGTATTTATAATTCCATTTACATCTGTATAATTTTTCAAATCAAAACACAAAAGGCAGTCAATAGAAATCAAAATTTTCATTTGCAAAACTCCCTTCAGTTTCCAGGTCAGTGACACATGGCGATGTCGACTTGTCTTCCAGACATGGACAGCTACCAAAGGGCCCAGTTTACGAAGCATGCAGGCCTCTGCTCATTAGGAACGCTTTTTGGTTTGGCTCACGTTTCAAGAAATTCTGGAGCATGTCCATGCCGTCCAGAGATCCCCCAGGTTTCAGGATTAGGTTTCTGTATTTCATTCCAACCTAATAAAATAAAACATCATGCCTAATAATTCACAGTTACAACAATTTTCCAGATCTCTAGATGCAAAAGAGAAAGAGGCAAAGGTGAAGAAAAGGGAATTTAGCTCTACTCTCTCTGGATGTTCGTTTTCGCTGGGACTGCAGCTCTGCAGTATTTATTTATGTTGGTAGCTAAGAGATCCAGAACTTATACCTTACCTTCTACACTTCCCTTTATTTCTGTCTTGTCTCCTTTGATTGAGCAGTGAATAGAGAAGGCAAACAAATAGACAAAAAATAGCCAAATGGTACGCATGACAGCTTCCTATTTATTACCCCTTCTGAAATGTGTTTTCAAAAGAGTTAGCAAAGCAAGTGTTCAAGAAGGCTATAAGCAGGGATTTTGTGTACTTGGAAACAGTGATGTGGCTACTTCCAAAGTGGCTTCTGATCTGCTTTTATGAGGGGTTCATAAAAACCCCTATTCTTTATGGGGTTGGGGAATAGGACGATAGCACATGTCCCATGGTGTAGGATAAGATATTTCTGTGGGTCCAGTGCTGGGAATGAGGACCTTTGTAAAGTGTTCCTTGCGGACCAGACCTGTAATTTTAAAACATATCACAGTTCCTCTGCTTTTATTTACATAAACACATGATAAGATAAAGTGGGGAAAAAAAGAATTGTAATTCAGTATCAATGTTTTATAATATTTTCACTTCCTTTTCACCATTCTTTTAGAATAGCAAGGCAAGACAATCCAATGAAGCACAATTCTAAACACTCACATAAAATGAGTAGTTCACAGAGAAATACTCTTAAATTTATATCCATTATATCATTAATTAATATGACTAAAGAGTCTTTTTCAGTACAAGAAAGTTAGAGAATTTCCAGGGAGAAAAGTAATCTAACTTTTGACTCATAATAATGATTCTGCTTGGTACAACTATCAGAAGTAAGTCTAGTCAAACTGTTAAGGAAAATAAAATGTGGATGAATGAAATCTACCAAGTTACATAAAAACTATTTAATGTCTTTAGGGTCATAAAACCAAAACTTTTGGGGTTGTCTTTTGATTATAAACAGAAATTATCCACAACTTATTAATCATCTACAGTGTAACATCCAGCTTTAGAGTCTGGGCCCTAATCAGGAATAAATAATTAGTCAAATCAAGTTACCTTCTCATAAACTCCAGGACAACACTGACCAATAGTAACACTGAGCCACATATATAACTTTAAATTTTCTTATAATCACATTTTAAAAAGTAGAAAAAAAGGTGAAATTAATTTTAATATTTTATTTAAGCCGTATATCTGTAATATTATTTCCACATGTATCAATATAAACAACTTTTGGGATTTATTTTTCGTTACAAGTCTCAAAATCTAGTGAGTTTTTTTACATTTACACACATCTCAACTCTCCAGTTTCACTAGCCACATTCAAGTGCTCAAGGAAAGACTGCACTCTGAGTTTAGCAGTATAGAAAGAACTATAGAAAATGTGAGTTAAATTTATTTACAGTCATAAAAATATTTTAATACTTTTATTATGGAAAACATTTAAATACATACTAATAGCAGAGAAAACAGTAGAATGACCCTCATGAACCAGTCATCCAAACTCAATAATTATATGTATCTGCAGAAATTCTTAATGCTCACAATCTGAGTTTTTATTTATTAAAAAGAATTTTATTACACAAATATAGGAACATTCATGAAAATCTAAATAAAATAAAAAATAAATCACCCAAAATGCTGACATCTGACAAACTAATCTCATCTTGTCCAGAGAACTGTACTTTGAGGTAGTAAAGAAAAGCAAGCTATGAGGAACTGGCTGCATGGTGTTGTGACAGCCAGCTCAGGTCTCCTCTGAATGGTAAAGTCATTGCAGGGCAGGGCACTGTTTAGTCTGACAATATGTGGCTCAATACAGCTCTAGTCCTGCCCTGCTCAGAGCTCCAAACAAGTTGATTCAATTTCCTGAATTATAGAGCAATGGCCTTTTAATAGTTTCATTTCCTTTGCAATGAAGTTTCGAGAAGAGTTTAAGAGTCATTTTGGTAATAGGATCTTGTGTTTCTTTAAAAAAAAAAAAAAGTTAAGTGAATTTTTGTGTTCTAGGAAGGTACCAGGCTCTGTGGCTGAGAGAACATGGCCTGGGAGACATACGCCACCGGTGAAAAGAGTCTTGCCATAAGTTGTTCTACTTTGTTTATGTAGGAAAGAAACTTTAACTGTGAGGAAAGCAGCAATAGAAGCTCTAAGACAATTACGAAAATTTTCATGCTAAAAAAATCCTTCAGGAGGATCGCAGATAGGAAGCTCCTGTTACTTATTCTATGAAGGAAAATCACCAATAGTCACCTCTGTGGTTTTCCAGCATGGAAAATTAGAGTGTATCTTTTGGCAACAGTGTAAGTCTTCTCTAAAGCAAAATCAGGAGTTTATTATAAGAGTCAGGCCCAGGTTTGCATCTTGGCTTCATCCTCATTATTTGACCTTGGGCCTTGGCTCCTTACCTGTAGAATGGGAATATGCCTAATTCACTCAGTTTATGGATGATTTCAGCACATTGCCCACTCCCTACTATAACGCCTGGCACACATGTAATGGTATTCAATAAACCTTAGTAGTCATCTATCCCACCTTTCATTTTCTTTTCTCGCCCACTGCACCTCAGTTCAGTTTCTCCTACACAGTTCAGGTAAACAAATGGATTCCTGCTCTGGTATTTCTTTAAAATTAGTCCTGTCTCCTAATAAAGCCAAAACAAACAAACAAACAAACAAACAACTTCCTCTCTACTATAAGTATGAAATAGAATGTATAATTCAGCAGGAATATTAAGTAGAAGAGACTTAGATAAAACGAGAAGACACTCATTTTATCTAAGATATGTGCCCTTTTTTTGAGGTAATATTTTAAGGCCAATCATAACTATCTGAATGAAGGATGTCCATCACCTATCAGTGACAAGAACATATAAATAGAAAACAGATTGGGTCTCCACTATCTCTGGCATCTCTGAAGCAGCACAGGCAAACTCCCACTGCCTTCCAATCCTCTCTCCCTCTTTCTCATTGTGATTGACTTTGGAGAGTGGAGCCAGAGCCATCTCTTTCCTATACTGAGTAAAGGGCATCAGAGGAGAGAGCATCCACTCAAGGACAGGAGATGATGATCAGGCACCTCACAGGTTCACCAGCCTGCATTCAAAGTGGACTTTGAAACCTTTCCACAGCCCATCTATAAACTCCTTTCCAACAGCACACCCTTTGTTTTCTATGAGGGTGGGGAAATCGTAGGTGGATAAAGAACACCTTTGACAACAACAAAGAAGGAGAAGAGAGTGAAAGAGGGGTGCTGGTCGCCAGGGAGATGAAAACAAGAACAGTGGTAGGAATCTTGGCTTAATTAGAAGAGGCCTTCTGGAAACCTTAAACAAAGTTTCCATTTGTTAGGAGAGAGAGATAGATCTTTATTTAAGTGTAGGGAAGAGATAAGGAGAAAAAAGGTACCCTGAGTAGTAGTACACACTGGGGGGCAGAGAAATGGAAATGGGAGAAACTACTGGTTAGGTCCAAAGAGGTACTCGTTTGTAACAGCAATGATTAAATGTATCAGTTCTGAAGCAGAGGACAAACACAAAGATGAATAAAATAGTTCCTATTACAAGGGCCTTATGATCTAAGAGGTGAGATAAGAAAATAGACAGTTAACAAGGCAGATTATTAGGTCTCTAAGAGTAAGAACACAAAGGAAGAAAAACTGCTTTCAGCTGGTTGGGATTCAAGACTCAAAAGGGCTGGCCTTGTAAATTCAAGTAGTCTGGAAGTCAATTTTATTTCCTTTCTTTGTCCTTTAAATCAGGCAAAATTTAAGTCTGTTAGAAAAGGTTGAAGTGTAAGAAAAATCAGCTTTGGGGTAGGAGATCAGGAGAGCTGGAGCAGAAGTTAATCCATTTGTAAAGCCGGTCAGGAGAGGAAATTTCATATTCTCCCTTAGCAACACATTATAGCAACGCATTAGAGCAGGAATCGGGCCTAGGAGTCTGAAAGCACTGGAATACTCAGCTTTATACTACACGTTCTCTGCCAGCTAACTTTTTTCACGTTTAATGAAGATTCTTCATATTTCTGTGTCTGTTATTGCATGCAAGATCTAGCATGTAAGATCTCTATGGTACTATGCATTAAAATAGAGTATTTACATGCTTTATCTTGACTTTCTCAGTATTCCTTTCAGCAGTGATACTTACTAGGTTGTATTTCTTCTTCATCAATCGAAAAAGCAAAGCTTTTGCAAAAGAGAAAGAAGATAACGCTGGCTTAACAATATAATTGCCTTTTAATCCACAATGTCTAGTACCTCTTAGGAAATTTTCCCACAATGAAGTTCCCTTATATAAAGAAATGGCCTTAGTTAAATGCCCCCAGGTTTTCAACCCTATGATTAGCTGCTGAATTTTGAAACTGGATTTGGTGATGTTAAAGATATCCTTAAAGAAGTCTTAGAGCTTGCTGGAAAGTATTTATCCCAAACAGTTCCTTTCCACAGTTATTTATAAGAGATCCTTTGGAGAAGTAAAAGATATGTCTGATAACGAGACTTCTCCATATTCCACTAGAAACCAAGACTTTAGATAATATTTAACAAATGAATTAAACATTTCAGGTGTTATATTTACTTACTATAAAGAATTTTAAAAATTACAGATAAAAACAGAGGTAGCAAACTTTTAGGCCATTATAGGAAAGTGGCCAGTTCTAACACTTTGATAGAAGCCCTCAAAACAGAATGGAAAAAATGGTACCACGAAATATTCCACTGCTACCATCGGCTATTCAGAAGACTATAGGTTTATATTTGATCCTTCCTATTATTGTTTTCCCAGGGAGTAGCACGCTTAATACAGTTCTGCTTGCTACGAACAATAATGGTTCTCAGAGCAGACTCCAGCCTTTGCAAGATGGCAAGAGGTCACAGAGAGAAGGTCGGAGATGTTCTTTCGTTGATACCAAAGACCAAGACCAATAATGTCAACAATACAATTTCAGCCCCTAGCCTCTCTAGAGCTTGGGGACTAAGAACAGGAGGCACTGACCACGAAAAGGCCATCCCACTATCCTTGCAAAATGATCCAAATTACAGACTAAGGAGAGGGAGGGCCTTGAAACAGTGACGTCTACATGATATATTGTAATTGCTATGATTTCCTTAACTTCAGATCAGTATTTGAACTGAAGCCATAAAAATTCTTTCTCTTCATCACAACATAAAAATTCTTTTTCTTTATGCCATAAAAATTTATACCATAAAAATTCTTTCTCTTCATCAAACATAGCTGTGATAATGAACTGTTTTTTTTGTAGAATAGATTATTCTATGCCTCTCAAAAATCGTACCATGAATTTATAAATCAGGTATTATTATACTGAAAACATGTATAAACAAACAAACAAAAAACAATACACCATAGTTGGGAATGAAACGGCTGTTTCAAAAGTTGTTCCGGTATCTGCCATAACAGAGTGTGAAGGCGGGGTGCAAAGGAAATCTCCATGGCCACTGGAGCCACACTCATTATTGTTGTGCCAGCAGGGGAGCAATAAATGACATGATTTCCCACATATCTTGATAGAAAAGAAAAAAGAATGGATTAAAGCCAGCTTCATGGCATAAGACACGTAATAATACATAGCACTATTGAATCTAGAATGTTAGCCAAACTTAAGTGGGGTGTGTGTGTGTGTGTGTGTGTGTGTGTGTGTGTGTGTTTTAACACCTACAGCCCCCAGTCTTGCTAGGTGGTCTACCTCCAAGTACTAACCAGGCCTGACTCTGCTTAGCTTCTGAGATCAGATGGGATTGGGTGTGTTCAGGGTGGCCAGGCTGTAGACAAAACTGAAGTATTTTTAACATTACAAGTAAACAAGTCCAAGTTGTTGGTAATCTTGCTTTCTACAAGTTCGACCCAACCCCTTTGTTTAAATTAAGAGTAACCTGGCTACCTCCCAAGCTGTGAAGCTTGAGAATAGGAGGAAGTACATAGAAACATAAAGGCAAGATTGCTTCTGCTGGACTTGCAAGTTCCTTGAGATCCACTGGGATCAGTGTTTTGTGCTTTGGCTGTTACCTTGACAGCTGGAAGAGGAGATGAATAAGGAAGCTTAATCAAAAGAGGTATTGTAGCACTTATGCCAGGAAGCCTTACCAACTCATAAGAGCCAGGAAGAGGTTATAGAGTTGTGCCTCTACATATCTAGACCTTGTGCTTCTTTAAACATTGTTTTCTAATTTCTATAATAATCCATATTCTATGTAAAAATAAGAAAAAGCTTCAAAAAAGTACACAAAAATATTTAATCACTCATATATTTATTACCCGAAGATAACAATTGACATTTTGATACTTTTTTCCTAAACATATGTTTTAAAAAAAAATTTGCTTCCTATGATATAAAAAATTTTATAATCTCTTTTTTTTCACTTTGTATAATAGCTATATTAAACATTTCAGACATAAGAAAAGCTTATTGAAGCCTTTCCTCCAAGTCAGAGTCCACTCTTCTGTTCACAGGATGGAAAGATCACTTTTGGTTGGGATGATTCGGAAGATTTCATAAAGAAGTGGCCAAGTAGAGTTTTTAAGCATGGTAGAATTTTTAAGAGGCATAGACAAAGAAGATACACATTTTGGGTAGAAGAAATAGAATAAATTAATTTGTGAAGGTGGAAAAACCTGCAGGAACACAGAAATTTGGCCGACTTGCAGGGAGTTCTGGGAGGTAAGGAAGGAATCTTATTGCCAACCTCAGGGCTGTGAGCAAAGACAGGAATAACAAGAAGCAAAAAGTAAAAAAAAAAAAAAAAAAAAAAAGGCAATTGGGTCATCAGCGGTAATTTGGAGCGAGGAAAACTTTCCAGTTCAGTCAATGGAGGCAAAATCCAGGAAAGAGAGGTTTGCGAAGATTGTTTGTTACACTAAGAAATCAGACTGTGAAAGGAAGAACACCTCAGTAGTGGCATTGAGGTTATTGGACTCAATGGCAATAATCCATTTTTTCCCATGATGGCAATCCAGGAAGGCCTGGTATTAGAGACATCTCTTTGGAGACAGGAGGAAAGAAGATAAGCATTGATGTATAGAAAGAATAAGAAAGACAAAAGTACTTGGTCTCAATGATCTTAGTTTTCCTAGTAGAGAGGAGAGATCATCTGTTCAGAGCAGAGAGAAGTGGTGATGACTGGGGGAACTAACGAGGAAAGTGGAGTATGACTGCAGAGTAGCACTGGGCGTCCGGTTCAGGTTGGACAGCATGACTTTGTAGTTGGGCATGTTAATGGAGTCATACCACACTGCTCATAGAACACTCTGAATCCCAAGGGCACCATCTCGAAATTACATGGTGGAGGAATCCAGGGCTGGACACTGGCTGAAGGTCATGCAGAAGTCAGGATAGCATGAGGACAGTGGTTGACCATTATAAATTCTTGGCCAGAGAGTGGAAGGAGGCTTAAAGGGGCCTAACAGCCTGAGAGAGTGGGATGGAAGCTGGAATGATGGAATGTAGGTGTCCTGGACGTGTTTTGTTTTGTTTTGATTTTTTTTTGTGGTTGGGGGGGAGGGATGGTAGCTTAAATTACATCAATGTATTTCAATACGTATGTATAAGGCACTATGCAATCCAAAAACCTAAAGTTGGAGAAACAAATCAGTTGGTTGAAATAAGCAGAGAGAGTCTGATTTTGATAATTTGTTCTTCTAATTTCTGAGTCAAACAGAATGAAAAACACACTGCAAAATGTATCAGCCCTAGAAAACAATCTGACAGCTGAGTCTTCAACAAGAGTAGAGACTGGGGGACTGTAACTCAGGAAGATTTGGCTGGCAGCCACCTGGCAGTCAGTTCGCTGTCCACGGAAAGGAACGGCTCAGGTTAATAAAGCAGCTTAAATTACTTAAAGGCATTTAGGTTACAAACTATGCAGTAGGTGGGGTATACCAGCCACAGAAAAAGGGTGCCTCCCACAGAAAATGTATAAGGAAAGCGTGTAGAGAAAATCAAAACACAAACAATTTATATCAGGAAGGAGCTAAACTTGCTTTCTCAAATCCTATAAAACTAAAACGTTGTATGGCACATGTCAAAACTAGCAGCTCTAAATGCTCAAATGTATAAACAAAGCTTTGAATTTGAATTATGCAATATATTGGAATGTTAATAAGCAAGAAAATGCAGTAGGCTTTTTTTTTTTTAACTTACAGAGTTAATCACTTGTATACACTGGGACTTGATGTGTAATGATTTCAGAAGATGCAAGACTTTAAAGTTAAAAGCTGTTACCAAATCTCTTACTCTAAATCCAGGTGTAATAAATAGGAGTTAAAGGGTAGGGAAGAACTACAAAATTAACAAAAGGTGAAGAAAAAATACAATACCTCTGGATTCATTATCCCTTCCTTTTTAAAACAGCTGTAAAACATGTCCATGGAAAATACTTCACTCCAAAGATATCCATAATATTGGCCATCATATCCCCCTGCCAAATGTCCAAAAGTAGCTGGCATATTTGTGCCTTTAAAAAAAGATACATGTCAATCAATGAGATGGCCAAAGTTAATTACCAGATTATTAGCTAGCTAATGTTTCCCCATGGGGAGTCCAGTTGTGGGAGGAGTAATAGGATTTCACCTGTACTACACGCTGGGCTTCGGTGTGTCCTTGGTCAGGATGTTTACAAACTTCTCTCTGGTGATGGCTCAACCTCAGAGCTGGTTTCGGCCCTGAGTTCTGGAATGCCTAACAGCTTCAGAGGCTTTGTCCACACCCACTGATACCTCAGTGTTTCAGAATCCCTCAGTCCTCTCTTCTCCCTTAGACACATGTGCCTCACAAATACTCTAATATGTAAGTCTATTCTTTGTCACACATCTCTATTTAAAAGTGTCAGAATGGCACTTATTTTATGTTCATAAATACTTAAAAAGAACTCTTGAAAAGCGAAGGTTTACCATTTAATCTACGTCTGGGGCTACTTTAAAAAGGATTTTGTCGAAGTGGGCCTAGTTCAAAGTTGCCGTAGGAGCTACTAGAAAGAGATCACAAAAGGAAGTAAGGAGCCTAGATGGACTCCACTGACAATTCTGATGTTTACTGTCTCTATAAATGTGACTGATTCATTTAAATAACAACTTCCTCTGTGGGAAAAAAAAAAGTCACCTTACCAACTACATATATTTACGACGACATGCTGGCTTCAAATATATAAATATATATATAAACACACATGTGTGTGAAGTTATCCACACAACCACGTGGATCTCTTAACCATCAGGTTAAAAACTGCTAAGTCGAAATGCCTTAATAGATCTCGGAATCAGAATCAGAAACAGGGCAGAAGTGCTTCTCTCTAAAATCGCCCCTCCTGCCAATTTCTTACTGAAATCATTGGCAAGTTGTGGTGCATATAGGGAGGGAGGAGCCAGGCAGGCGCTGCCAAATGCAAATGGCTTTCTCTACTCTGGGGTGGAGGCCAATTGCTCACGCCTGATTACACTAAAATGCTGCAAAGCTGGAGCCACCTTTCCTTCAAGCACATTTGGACAGGGTAACTCATATGGACAGACTACACTTATCTGAAAGTCATGGCCTAATTACACAAATCAGAAACAAAATACATTAGGTAATCTGCCTGACAAACTCTTACCTTCTCTGGCAGTGTGAGTGTACCCCGTCCTTCATAGGAAAAATGAACTCAAGTCACAGTATTTTACATACCTGGAGTAGCTTCAACACCTAAAATTTCTGTGCAATATTTGGCATATTCACTTGCAGCATCCAGTGATGTGTTGGTATGGAGAGACTGATCAACTTTGCTCAAAACAATCTGGCGTAAAGTCAGAAGACCTAATAACATAAGAATGTTTGGGCATGTTTTGTAGAAGAGAACTGTGTGTTCTAATATCACAAGATCATAGATTTCAAAACTGAGTCCTGTAGTACTCATTACAAAATGGGAACAAGACATCTCCTTTAAGATTTAAAAAGAGATGTATTTTTTTTCTTGGACATAATCCCAGGGTTCGGTATTCTAAATATTTAGCGGTCTTCTCATGTTAGCACTTTTGGGGTACTATCATCGTTAAAGAGGAAACAGTTCTATAGAAGAAGATGCCCGTAATTCTCTATGAAGTAGTTCTAATTTATTTTCCTTTTCTAAAATTACAAGACATACCTGTGTTGACCAGTCTAGAAGCAACAAGTTTTTCAAGCAGATCATCCATAATAGGTCTTCCATCTTTATAATGTTTTGATAGTCTTCGGAGGGAATCAATGTCCCACACCCAATTTTCAAGCATTTGTGATGGCACCTCTACGAAGTCAGTTTCCACATTTGTTCCACTAAATCGTGCAAAATCAGTCTAGAAAGTAAATATAGAGGTCCTTTTTAAAAACACCAAATGAAAACCAAATATGTGATGAATTATAATTAAGATTCTCTAAAACTTAATTCATAACCAGGGTCAACTTCTCCTTTGAAGGGTTAGAAAACCTGAAATATAAATAAAAATAAAACATAGCAGCCAAGAAAAACATGCAAATAACCACCAAATAGTCTACATTAAAGTAATATTTTATTCTTTTGAATCATAATCAAATTTGGAATAATTATCCAGAAATCATAACTGAAAAAAAACCCAGCCTATGTTGCCTTTTCCACTGATTTCTAAGGTGATTTTTCTCGATTACTTAATTACCATCAAAATCAATTAAAGAGTTAAATTACAACAGTACAGACAGATACCCTTTGTGAGTGTGCCCTATTTCGTATTCTAAACTTCAAATGAGTGGGTCTCAGAGAATGTGTTTGTAGAAAGCCTGAGTTGTGCCTGACACATTGGTAGATGTTTCCTTAAAATAAGAAGCCATTTCAGTGGGAGTTAGGGCTGTATATTATTTGGCAAGTAGGGTGAGATAAATGCAGCTAAAGGAAAAAGGAAAGAAAGAATATACACAGTTAAAGCACTCCTCTGTGAACAAAAAGGGGATGCGGGAATAAAGCAGTGATCGAAAGTAACCTCACAGGGTGATCTGATCAGAAATTCCTAAATGGGCAGGTCATAGTGGGTAGTCATGCCTCAAGCCTATAACTTTCCTAGTAAAAGGTTACCTTTGCTTTAAGCAAGCCCTCTCCATTGTTTTTGTACATCTAAGTTAATATCTCTTTGAAATGTTTCTTTTTCAGACCCCTCAGAAGACCACCATGGAGATCACAAATCTTGTTAACTACCCTATAAGCCAATCATAATCACCACCACCCCCTTTCTTTCTCCCACCTTTATGTAATCTTCCTTACTTCCCTCCTTAATTCCAAACTATAAAAAGAACTGCAGAACTGTCATTTGCCAGAGCATTTGAGATCTTGCTTCCTGGCATATCCTGAATTTGGCTCAAATAGACTCAAATAAACTCTTATAAAAATTCTCTACGGGTTTGGACGTTTCCTACGTCAACACCTTGTTAAAAAAAAAAAGGATTTATTCTGAGGGCCTGAGCTAAGAGTTAAAAAAAAAAATTATTTTTAAGGAAAGTTTAGTAAATTGTTAAATCAGATGTCATAAAAGTTCTTAAGCAGAAAGATGGTAATTCATTAGAACAGGCTGGTGTTTTTTAACCTTCATACCATTAAAGAACTTTTGTAAAATTGCTATTGGTAGAGGAAATTTAGCATTTACCCAGCGGGGTCATCTGCAGAAAGAGGGTTATCATTCCACTGTCTTCCTTGAACCTCTGTCCTGTTTCCCTCTTCAGATGCTTTACATCTCAAACGTCTCTCCCTGACTTCATCATCCCTGGGGTTCTACAGGCAAGGCAAAGGAAGAAGGGAGCAGATCGAATGCCAGATCAGCAGCAAATAACCATTCTGCTTTTGGCCCAGGGCAGAGGCACAGATGTCAACGCCATCTCACATTCTGCCTTCCTCTCTTTATGCAAAAAAATGTTTTGCTTGACTTCCCATTACAATTGTGCTGATTCTAGATATGAAGAGCTGCAAACACGGAAGTGCCAAGGTAAACTAAAATCACTGGGTGCTGGAATGGGACCACTGGGGCTTGAGGACATCCCCGTAAAAACTCTCATCGGGAAAGAGGCAAGGGTTCCAAAAAACTAAATATTTTGCTTCTTTTTGGCATATAATCTTCTAAAATAACTCTATCTTACATTTAGATAAAACAAACTTATACAATAATTATAAGAGCCAACATGTGTGGAGACTTTACTATGTCAAGCATTATGCTAGGTCCTCTACATGCATTATCTGATTTAAATTCCAAAACAATTTATGAAGTAAATACTGTAATCTCTATTTTTCAGATAATGAAATTGAGGCATACCAAGATTAACAGAAGAACTAGGATTTGAAACCATGTGGTCAGACTCCAAACCCACAATTTTAACTACAAATGCTGTAATGTCTATCTTATAGAAAAATGAATAAAATAAAATGTTAAATTACAATGTTACAAAATAACTAAATACTCTTGAAGGGATCTAAAGTAGAAAAGTCTTCTATCAAATTTGCCTTTATGTGAAGAGTAAAAGTGTGGTTTCAGTGTGTTTCTGTAGAAATCTGACTTCTTCTACATACTAGAAGATTTTTCAAAGACCAAACTTGAGGCTGAAGTATAAAGGCCAGCCTTCGTAACCTTTCCCAGATTTGAGATTCTGTAATACTAACTGCATAATTTTCTAAAGATTGTAGTTTCTAAGAGAGTAGTAAGGGAATAAATGAAAGTAAAACTATAGCATCAACTACTACTACATAGTATTTTAGCAAAAATATAAATTTTGTCTATCTTGCTTCTGTGAATATTTTTCAATCAGTATTTGTAGGGAAAAATTGACCCCACATAACAACAAAATACATGTGTGTGTTTGGTGGTGGTGTTAGTGTTTCAGAACCTAGAAAAACATGAACAAATGGACGACTCATGAGTTAAAAGTGAAGAAATTAAGAATTAACATAGTTATGTCATGCAGAGTAGAGAAGAGAGGATCTATTCTATCTAAAGCCATCTTGTAGTGGGGGAGACTGCACAGCAAATGAATGAACAGATCAACAATGTCTTTTAGAGAACAAAAGGAAATGTTTGCAAGGAGTAAAAGCTAAAAATAACTCAACTGCTTACTAATTTCCCGAAAGTCAGTCACGCTGTTTCTCTGTGTGCCTTTTGGGCAATATCATTTAAATATCTTTTCAAATAAGGAGAACAAACAACCTACAAAATTCAAAAGCTCTAATTTCCAGCAAACGAATAAATTTTAAAGAGAAAGGAATCCACAGTCAGCTGTCCCATCTGTGTCCACACAGAAATCATGGGCCAGCCAGTCTTAAGATCTAGCAGCCAATGGGACCTGACCTGCAAAACAGCATGGCTACTGAGTTTTACTCTTTGTTGATTAGCCAGCAAATACCACTCCCCAGTTTTAAAATGTAAGTTCCAAAGAATCTTAAAAAGTACTTTATATAGTTTTCAATTGAAGGCACTGAATATAATAGCATATGAGCCATAGTAACTATTGATGCTAATATACTTCCCAGGTAAAGCACAGTATTATAAAATAAACATAAAATAATCAAATTGATAAATGATTTTGCAGATACTTGACAAGATTTTAGGGCATTATTGCTACAGAAAATATTTTGACAACCAAGCCCTAGAAAACAGTGTAAACTTAGATTCCTGTTAGGTTAGAAGTTCTTGAGGAGGGAAGAAAGTCTAAAAACTATGAGATTTTTCTTTATTATCTTTTTAAACAGGCAATATACTCCATTATAGATTTTTTAACAGATGATTTGGTGTTACAGAGAGTAACTTCTCAATTCAGTGAGAGCTGGAGCAAAATTATATAAACTAAAGCTCAAAAACTCATGCGAGCTTTTGTTATATTTAAACACCAAAGTCCTGTGGGCTTTTTCTAATTAAGAGACCAGTTGCTTTTAGTGGTTACACTAAAGTGTTATTTTCATCATAGCAAATTTCAACTCAAAGAAAGGCATTTGCTGAAATCAATAGTGTATTGTGTTTAGGAAAATGAACAGGCCTCAGGAGAACTGACCTTGGCTGTCTGAGGTGATCCCCTATTGATTTCCTAGCAGCCATTCCATATCCTGACCTGTCTAACATACCCCTAAATCCAGGGATGATGGAAAAGTTTATATAACAAGGCATTAAAAAAAGAAAAGTGCTACTGTCTTCTAGGCTTTGCCATAAAGAGCATTAAAGGTCATACTTTCAACTTCACATATACCTAGCAATCCTGGAAATAATAATAATAATAGGACCTGAATAACACTGTTAACATTCTTGTTAATCTTCACAACAGCCCTGTAATTCAACAGATCAGTATCATCACCATCATTTAAAAGACATATTAAACAACCATAATCTGCAGGAGTCTTGAATGCTGCATCTTAAATTCATAGGTTTATCCTCAAACTGGCTATACTTCCTGACTACTACTTCTTATATAGAAATTGCTTCTTTTTATATGAAAACAAATAAAAGTACTATTCAAACTCAAATGCGAGGAAAGTTGCATAGTTATTCACCATTGTATCTCCAAAATCCAGCACATACCCAGAAAGTTGTAGGTGGTCAATAGATATTTGTGAAATAAATGAAGCAGGGAGGAAAATGCTTCCATATGTGAAGACCCAACTTTAAACAACTCTAAGAGATTTTCTCTTATTATCATATTTGATCTGACTCCTTGGCTTCCAACCTAATACCACCTTACTACTCTGTCTTCTTTCAATATTTAATAAATATTTGCATCGCTTTACTTAATTATATCATTTTTAATTTACAAAATTCTACATTTCAAGTCCTCAAACTAAACTCTAAAAATTGAAGATACTATCTTTTTTCTTTTAAAACTCATCCTACCATATCTAGTGTAACCTGTCAGACACAACAGATAATCAATAATTCTGCCTCTAACAAATGAACTAAACATTTCTTTCTTTTTTAAAAATATTTTTCTGAGTCCTAAACAAAATGTAAAAAATACAGTAAGTAAATGAAAAAAATAGCTTGTCCCCAAACTCAAATAATGCATAGACCATCACATTTGGCTTATGACTTTAGCATTTATTCTATGTACACATGTGTGTATGTGTTTGTATTATATATAAACAAATCAACACATAAACAAATAAAATAACAAATATGAGATTGTGAAAAACTCACTTCTAACACTGATAGTGGACATGATAACAGTATAGAGGGTTGGGAGTAGGGAACAGAGGCTACCAGGTTGTTGACAAGTGTTCACTGTATTATTCGGGGTGAAACCTAAGAGATCAACTTATATGGAGGGAAGTGTGGAACTAGATAAACTTACTTATTTCACACAAGCTTGCATGAGATTAATTTAGAGGGAATGCCTTTCAGAACTGTAGGAGAAAAACGTCCATCCACCAAATTGAGACCACATACTATTACTGTCTCCAGGACATGGACTGAGATGAGAGCGCAAAGAATGGTTCCAGGCAACAGGGCGGTGGCCGGCAGATCCTGCACAGATCATTTAGCCATTCTAAGTCTCAGTTTTTTTCTACTCGGAAATGGAGAAAAAATAATAGTATAATAATAGAAACAGACTGGTAAACATACTTCAGAGCATATTGTAAGAAAAAAATTAATGAATGTAAAGCACTCAGTATATATGATGCCAGGCACATGGAAAGTGCTCAGGACATCTTGGCTGCTATTCTTCTTAGCCTTTCCGGTTTGGCTAACTGGGTATGGTTTTGGGTGGTCTGACCAAACTTGTCCTGCTTCCTCCTTGGTGTTAATGCTGATGGTAAACATAGCCAAATTTCTCTTTAAATAATCTCCCATTAATCCCAATATGGAAAGTCCTCAAATAACATCATTATTTTGTTTAGCATCTTGTTTTAACGCTGATAAGATGCCATAGGAACTTAACTTTTGTTTATATCAATTAGCCTTGGTAAAATTGGTTTCATTATATATCGTTCTGCTTAAATTTGCAGAACCAATGGATGACGTTATGTGAAGACTTACTGTACTCTAAACTGCTCATTCTGCTCAAGTTACAGGAATCAAACTTCTAAGTAGGCAGTGGCCATTAAAACAAAAAAACAAACACAAAGCTGATGGTTTCCGATCACTGTCCACAGACTTTCACCCCAAATCCACGGAGGGTAGCATTTGTGAATTCTCTTAAACATCACTACTTTGCCTTAGGGCAACATTCCCACTCTTCTTAAATTACAACTTGCATGTATGCTACTTATTAACCCCTGAAGGATTGAATTATATATAAGTACAGTTACAAGAATACTTCAAATATGCACGGTACTTTATGCTTTTCCAAATACCTTTTCACACATTATTTAATTTCAACAGCACCCCAAGGAAGTAGGTATGAGTACTGTTGTTGCCCTATATTATAAATAAGAAAAATGAGATGGCTCAGGGAGGTCAAAGAACTTGCCAGAAGTCACATAGCCAGACCCACGAATACACCGATGATTTTTCATCTAGTGCTCTTGTCATAACAATAGGGTGCTTTCCTGACTGACACAGGATACAACAGTATTTATTTACGACAGTATCTAACTCAAAATATTTATAGTAAAGAAGATGCTTAGTCTTTTGACAAAAATAACGTATTATTTGAAATCACATAATTTGAAGTTTTTCTGCTTTTCCATCCTTTTCCTTTTTCATTAATAAGATCTTGTTGTGATGTGATGTGTTGCTTTAAAATAATTATCTCTAACAGTCCAAACTTGATTATCTCTTAAGGCACAAACCAACACAGGCATCGCAATAGAGGGAATTAACAAGCATTGCTTTTCTTTTCTACAAAAGTTCAAAAGACAAGTAATTACTGAGTGCTCAAACCACAATAAAACCATGAAACAGGAACAGACACTAGAGATACCACCTCTTGCTTGCTATCTTTAAAATTATCTTCCCTGTAGTGTAAAAACAAGAGAACATGAGAGAAACGTCTCCTGAATGAGATGGTACACACATTGAACTCGTGCATCTCCACGTCTGAAAACTGGATGTTCCTGCCTACATACAAATATCACAATGACACGCTCCACAAGCTCTTCTGGTCATCAACCTGCAAACTATCACAGTGGAGAACTCAAACACTGACCTGCCGTGTCTTATAACCATCTACTAAATACGTATGGGGAATTTTTCATTTACTATATATTTCTGAGATAAATCTGATATCACTGAACACTGATGCTATTAAGTTCCTTATGTACTACCATCCAGTTTAGATCAGTAAAAAAGGTTTTGAAATGATTATAAAGCTACAAATATATAGATCTGTGACTATTACTTTTAAGACCAAAGTAGTTATCATTGGCTCCAGATATGATTGATTACCTTAATTGTTCTTAAATGTTACAGAACATTGGAAAGAATAAACAAATAAGAGATTTTTCCAAGATAATCTCATGAGATGACCAAGCAAGAAACTGTACTAAGATACTGTTCATCTGTATGATACATTTGTGTTTATGAGTGAGTGAGGTTAGGCAAACTCTAAGCCTTCAATAATGAAGTATGTATGTATGTATGTATGTATGTATGTATGTATGTATTTGTTTATTTACATTGCAGTCACAAGTTAAACAGCTCTAAAATGACATGGTAACAAGGTAATACCTCCCAGTACCGAATGGCTATCTCAAAGGATCAAGAATAACATACAAAATAATAGAATAACATAGAGGTGTGGAGAACTGCACTATGAATATATAGCAAGCACATGCTATTAAGGTTATTCAAGGACTGTGTCTGAAAACAAGAACACGTATCAAGAGCACTGAAAACCCTATTTGAAGATCGCTATTATTTTAATAAATGTGGTTAAGACATCAAATTATTTCCTCATGACATAATTAGCTGATAATATCCAAATAAAGGGGAAAATGCTATAACCTAGGAATTTTTAACTTGAAATTCATTATGGTCTGGGCTTCAAGGGCTCTGTGAGTCCTTTGTAATTCTGTGTAAAAATTTGAGTGTATGAGTGTGTGTGCATTTTTCTGGAAGAGTCATCCATGGTTTAAATCAGAATTTTCATAGGGCCCTTAGATCCCCAAAAGTTAGTCTACTGGTATAAAAGTAGGCTATTGTTTCTCTATGTATAACTAGATCTTAGATAACTCAAGTAATATCCTAAAAGTCTAAAATTAATAAAATTATTTGACTTTTTTAAATCCGTCAAAAATATTTTTAGCAAAATGGAAACTAGATTTATCCTAATTAAAGAAAATGTCAGCCATGGAATGGATCCTGATGGAAAATAAGTATTTCAGGAACCCTATTGCTGAGAAAATAGAATTTAAAATTATCTAAGAAATTTAAAATTATCTAAGAAAGAAAATTTCCTTGGATTAAACAGAGGGTAAAAATGGTTATATCGGTAAATCAGGACTTATTTATCTAAACAGAGTCATATCCTATTCCCCTCTGTTTTTTCAAATAAAACATAAAAATGCCAGGATGTAAAGATAAAATACTGAAAGAACTAAGCAGCTTTTTAACAAAGGCGATAGTAGTATTTTAGAAATGAGTAGGTACATTTTTGGTTATTACAATGGTACGGGCTACTCTGGGGGCAAGGAATGCTGGATGTTCAAGACTGAACTGCACATGTGAGGACAACAAAAATTATCCCATATTCTACATGTCATTCACGTATCCTGATGGACATTCAGGTAAATGAAAAATCTATAATTAAGTGAGCCTAGAAACGAACTTCATTGCACATATTTTTGCAAAGTACTTTCTACACACTTTTAATTTCCAAGTCACTAATTACTGGATTCAATTGTGTAACTCAATGTAAGATTAGTTTTTTATCTGGATGTTTCCCAAGAGGAATTCACCATGTTGGAAAATCATGTCATCTTTGGTGCCATGGACTGAGTGTTTTTATGTCCCTCCCAAATTCATTTGTTGAAATCTCACCCTCAGTATGATTGCAGGAGATGAGGGTTTTGGGAGGTGATCAGATTGTGAAAGTAGAGCTTTCATGACTCGGATTAGAGCTCTTATAAAAGAGGCCCCATGGAGCTCCCTCATCCACTCTACCAGGTGAGGAACACAGTGAGAAGGTGCCATTGCTATACCAGAAACTAGGTCCTCACCAGACACCAAATCTGTTAGCACCTTTATCTTAGACTTTCAGCCTCCAGAACTGTGAAAAATTTCTCTTGTTATAAACTACCTGGTCTATGGTATTTCATTATAGCAACATGAATTAATACCATTCCTGGACTTGAGCTGACAACACGATCCACTTGTATCAGTCTGGAGTTTTTGCTGTTGGATTCAGGGTTATTCACATATAGTACATATCCATTAATACTTCATTATGTCTTCCTACACAGCCATGCTAAGGCATTACCATTTGAAAACCATAAAAAATTTCTTTCTTTTATGTTTAGTGAAGACATTAGATCAATTTTAAAAATTTTCTATATGGAAAAAGGCTGTTAGGGAAAAACCAGCAAAATACAAATAAAGTGTGGAGTTTAGTTAAGAGTACTGTACCAATTTTGGCTTCTTTGTTGTGACAAATGGCCTATAGTAATGTAAGATATTAACAGTATGGGAATTCAGGTAAGAGGCACAATTGATAATTTTGTACTGTCCTTGCAACTTTTCCATAAACCTAAAAATATTCTAATAAAAAGGTTATTTTTAAAAGTTTAACTTGAGAGATGCATAGAGATTTAAATTTGGAAAACAGTCCCTCCATTTCTGTTAATATCAGTTTTTTAAACTGTTAGGTTGAACTACTGAAGTAGATGTTTACATATGTCAGTAACAATTAAATATTAGCAAGTTCATATGGCTTATACTAGAATAGTTGGGGCCTAGTTAATTGGACTGTGTTACAAAGTTGAGAATAATGTACTTTGCATTTTCAGAAGTAGAGAAAAATACATTGCAATTCATTGCATATACACACATGTCCCAACCCTGGCAAATTTTCCCCATGGTTACATTATATTATCTATGATTTTAATTGAGGCTAGTAAAGAAAGGTGTTATAAAATACTTATTATTAAAAAAGGAGTACAGATTCTGAGATAGTTGAAATCCATTCAACTAAACAAAGCATCAATAAGAGAGAGATTACAGTACAGTTTATCTGTGAAGCTTACACCAAATCCCTATGATAATGACAAGAATTCAAAGGAAAAAACAGGGTATTTGTAACCCTTCCATAATGACAGTCTTCTTTCTTTCTCCATAGGGTGGGATTTAATGACGCTCTTTCATCAGTGGATTAACCTCCAAGTAAAATATGTTGTGAAAGAGGATACGAGAAAAATTTCGTGATTTTGCAGAAGGCTTTTGAAATTCTCGAACATGTTCAGCTTCTGAAAAAAAATGTTAAGAAGAGAAACCTGACCACAGTGGGGAAAAAAATCTGGAAAAGCAATTGGCAGGGTTTCTAAAAAGATCACTCACCTGTGCACATATCTGATGCATGACATGACCAAATTCATGGAAGTAAGTCCTCACCTCATCGTGCCTCAGGAGAGAAGGACGATCTGCTAGTGGCTGTGAGAAGTTTACCACAAGGGCAGCCACAGACATCATGCGGCTCCCGTCGGGGAGGAGGCAGCCAGGCTGGAGACCAAAGCAGGCTGCATGGTTGTATTTCCCTTCCCTAAGAACCAGAAGCGTAGTTCATGAGACATGAACACTCTTCTCTAGCAACATTGCCCTGATCTCTCTCAGTTATTAAGCCATATTTGCTACATATTTGATAGAAGATGCTCTGAAACATTTAATCTGCCTTTTAGGAAGTAGGTTGACATTGTGTTAAAATAGAAAACCTGACTATCACTTCACATGATATATCTCCAAAGTTTCTTTTGTTGATAAACAAAATTACAAATTTTATATTTGTCATAATTACAAATATATGCCACACCTAGGGTACACTTATTTTAATGACCTCCTGATTTTCTTTTTCAAAGATGAAATCACTAAACACTAACTAGTGTTGAAGCAAATCTGAGATTAAAGATACAGTTTGATTCACTAGGTAGTTATTCCTTAAAACAGAATCGATGAAAACCAAATTCCATACAAGAAGGTATTTTCTTTCATTTAAAAAGGGAAGAATCAGTATTCACAATTCAATGAGCTCCTTCGATAAACTACAAGCCTTTTTAAAACATAATGCTTTTAGCTAGCCTGGGGAAAAGCATAAATTATACCATAAAGTTGTCTATTCGTGGACAATGTGGTGCTGGTGATGGTCTCTCCAGAAGCTAAGGGCCATTAGGCTTTATCAAGGGGCAGGTTTCCTTCTATTTCTTTGCTAGGAGACTAATAATACTTCCAGATTTGAGGTGGATTTTTTAGTTTGATTTGTATATATCTTTCTGTATTACCTTTTTAGGTCAGTCTTATTACTCTCCGGTTTTTCCTGCTGATGCTATTCAAGTTAAAAAAAAAAACAAACTAGTCTTTTTCCAGCTATGTATTGCAATGTATAAAGCTGGAAAGGGCATTGCTCTTATCCTTACAACAACTACATGCTGAACCATCTGCAAATCACTTTTCTGAACCTATCAGAAAGCAGAAGTTGAAGGGTGATCAACTAACCTATAGTCTAAGACAGGTACTTCCAAGCACAGAGAGGAAAGAAGGATGCAAGTACTTCTTAAAAATTTTAAAATTTACCTGGGGCACGTACTACAGACATCATTAAGGAAAAATTTTAACGAATTTCTAATGGCTATCAGTGGACTAGCAAAAATTGGGAACTACCAGGAGCTGCAGACGGGGAAAATTTTGCATCCATTTGCAGGGTCATCTCCATGGACTACTGGGGGTGCATAAAAAACTGGGGCAGAATGAGAGCCCTGAAGAAGCATCAGTTCTGATGCAGGCCTGGGGGAAGGGGCAGCTGCCGTCCTAAAGGCATAAAGCATTCTCTAGATCCTTTTTACCCTCTCCTACAGAATAAAAGCCTTAAACTTCTGGTTGAAGGGCAACAAAGCCCACTGTCCTTAGGAGCACTGGTGAAGACTCACTGCACTGGGGGAAGGAAACAGAAAAAAACCCTTTATACCTGAAGGAGAACATGAGTAGCTGTTGGCCCAGACCTACAGCTGAGGGTGGTGCAGGACCACTGAATAGGCCCCATTCCTAAGATTCAGGGACAGAGAGCTTACCTAAGAGTGATGTTAATCAGAAGAGCAGAGAATTCCCTCTTCTGAACCAGGTTAGTAAGCATCTAGTACCAAATAATAGCAGTGAGCAGTCTACTGCTGCTGGGAGAGGAACAAGAGCATAAAAAGTGACCTGCTCTGAAGCACAGTGCAAAGGAAAGACCCAAAGCTGAAGGTGCAACAGACACTGAGACAAACCAGCTCATCCTGAACACAAGCTATAGGACTCTGAAGCTTCTGGGGTACTGAGGTTAACCATAGCAACAAATCTCAACTCCAACTCAATTTCTAAATATAGATTGAATCAAACACACATTAAGGGCCTAGCGGAAGTAGTCATGTGCCCATTTTCAAGTTTTAAAACTCTTTACCTCAGTCTTTACTGTCCTATATTAGGTATCTAGCTTTCAAAAAAATTATGAGGCACACTGTCAAGAGGCAAAAAACAAACAAACAAGAAAACAGACTCAGGTACGACAAAGATGCCAGAGCTATCACAGAGTAAAATAATTAAAATTGTTAAATTTTCAAAATCATATTGGAAGTCCTAGTCAATAAGAAAATAAAAAGTATATGAATTGGGAAGGGAGAAATAAAACTGTCTTTGTTTACAGATGACATGAGTGTCTATAAAAAATCCAAAAGAAACAATAACAACCAAAACTCCTGGAACTAATAAGTGATTATAGAAAGATTGCAGAATACAAGGTTAATATACAAAAGTCAATCACTTTCCTATATACTAGCAATGAACAAGCAGAATTGAAAATTAAAACACATTATCATATATATTAGCACCCCCAAAATGAAATACTTAGATATAAATCTAACATAATATGTACAAGATCTATGTGAGGAAAACTATAAAACTCTGATGACATCAAAGAGAAATTGAATAAATGGAAATATGTAAATAAGTAAATGGATCTACAAAGCTTATTTTTAACAGGGAGAAGTAACTAATGTAATCTGGGACGTGTTTGTCCTGTTGTATTTTATACCACTTGGTATATTATGAAAGGCAATAAAAGGATTCTTGATTTGAGAGCAATATGGGTGCTACTGTGTTGGAGAAACAATAGCTGAATTTTCTTTAAAAATATTTGGAAAGTTAAAAATCTAAGAATAGCTTAAAATCTAAGACTTCTGACCAATTTTTAAAAAATCAGTGACATTGAGGGATTTTATTCTTTCTCTCAAAAATAAACTTGATTTATTTAATTTCAAAGGATTCTTTATTCTGAGATTATGCATTTTTATATTTTATTTATAAAATGATGGTGATTTTAAAGAATGTTCTTAGCTGGCAGTCTTATATTGGAACCATTGGAGTGTTTTTGTTTTTATTTTGAGAATCTCAGTATTGATGAATGAAAATTGAAATGCGATTAAAAAAAAATTGGTCTTTCCTAAATCTACTCCAAATATTCCTTTTTGAATTAGTTAGACAAAGAAAATAAGTTAATCCACCTCATCTTTATAAAGAAAGTATATAAGGCGACAGGAAGTACATATTATATAGGTCATTGGTCACTACTCTCACAAAAGATCATCCTCTGGTCTCCATACCAGAGTGATGGTAGCCATGGCCAGATCTCAAAGAAACCAATTATATATTGGCAGAGAGACAGTGGGATGGGATGGCAAGAACAATCTCTGACTTGGGAAGGAGAATATGGGGATTGTTACAGGAAGCTCCTACGTTGAAGGATTTCCCCTGGAAGAATTCTTGGCTTAAAACTGTATGCTGACATTTTTCAGTTAAAAATAGACCCATCATTTGACATGGGTTTATTTTTAGCTCATCTCAGAAGTGCAAGTAAGTCCATAAAGCACTGGGATAAGACACCTCTGCCCCTGGTCTGAATGATAGTTTTCCAGCTTTCTTCCCAGCAGCTATCTGAAGTCACCCAAAGACTAGATTACAAACTTGTTACTGCTACTGAACTAGGGGGATACTGTAATTTCCTTTGGCCGATTTAGTAAAATATATTAGGAATTGTAACAGGCAGGATCTATTTTAGAAAGCAGCCTAGAGAGAAGGATCCAAATCTTTTCCTGTCTGACAAAACCCCGTGGAGTCCACAGTTATTACATGCTAGAGAGACAATAATAATAATAGTTTTAATTCTTACCACTGATAACTAGTCTGGGTGATTCGCATATACAGTGTGACACACAAAACAATTCTGTAAAGAGATCATCAGTCTATACTATAAGGAAAAAACAGTTTGAAAAAAGTTATGTCACTCAAACACTCTAATTCAAGTTTGACCGATTGCAAAGATTTTGCTATTGCTACTATATTGTGCTGCCTCTCAGCCAGACTCAGGGGAGGGCTATAGAGTTAAGAGTACTGGCAGACAGATTATCTGAATAACAAACATTTTGGGGATCAATTTTAAATTAAGTAAATGCAGTGTACAAATGAGATGATGATGATGATAGCTACTAACATTAATTAAGCACTTGCTATATGCTAGGTAGTTTCTGATTAATGCTTTGCATGTAATTAACCATTTTACCTTACACCAACCCTACAAACCAGGTAGGATTAGTGTTCCCATTTTATAGGTCTGTAATACAGGTAAAGAAACTGAGGCACAGAATTAAGAACTTGCCTAGTAAGTGATGAAGCCAGACATTCTGGTTTCAGAGCCCCCTTCTTTAATCCCTTTACTAAGAACCACATACGAGAACTATGGCAGGCAGGAGTGTTAACCGTGTGGGAACTGAACCCCTAAAGTCCCTTCAAACAATATGATTGTTGGTACCTTGGATAGAGGTCTAAGTAGAACTGTCCCAATACTTCTCCTGTGGCTTTATCCTTCACAGTGTAAAGTGTAACACTTTTATTCCACACATGAGCATCTGTCACTTGCTCAAATGAAAGTCCCAACAACTCCTGGTAGATGTTTAGCAAGCCTTCAGTGACCACTTCGATCGGGAAGTATTCCTTGAGGATCTCTTGGTCTATGGAGTACTTGAGTTCTTCTGTCTGAGTCATATAGTAATGTAGATCCCAGGCATTGATTTTCCCATCATATTCAAAACCTCTCTCTTCGCATTCCTTTTTCTTCAAATTCAAAATAAACTCTCGTTCTGCCTCACCCAAGGGTTTTAATTTCTGGCTTAAATCATCTGTGAGGGAAGTGGGAAAAATCAATGATTTATTGCTCTTGGGAGTAAGCATGTTCACACATACCACCTGTGTTTAGGTGCTTTTTCCTTTGTGGTCCTTGATGCAGATAAACTGAGAGAGGGAGAGGAGGGAGGAGAGGTGAAGGGGAGAAAGGAAAGCAGGCTCCATTATGAGAGCACTGCTCTTTTCTACCAGGTAAGTGATTGTATGGCTCCTTGCCCCTTTTTCTTTTAGCACCATCAAAACCAGACCAGGACTTTCTCACAGCATCAACAAAACAATGGTGAAACTAAACTCATGAACATGATTATTCTTCAGTGAGGTTAGGCTCCTCAGGAAGGCAGGGAAAATAAATCAAATGTGACCTGTTTTCAGTATTACTAAAAAATATACAATGCCTTTGATGGTTATGGGTTTAGTTACCACCCCCATTCCTATAAAGAAAATTGAATTGGACACAGCGATTCCACTTTTTAGATGGATACCACAATTTATGTACTGTGCTCAGTTTTCGACTATTTTACTGTTTTTGGCTAAATGAATACATTCTTATTATGTATTTATTCTTCACGATTTGCTGCATATGTAAGATAAACATGTGTTTGGCTCTGTAAGGGCCACGGCGGCGAGGGAGTAGCCGCAATGTGTGTGTGAGGT
Organism: Eonycteris spelaea; assembly: GCA_003508835.1. Classification (NCBI taxonomy): domain Eukaryota; kingdom Metazoa; phylum Chordata; class Mammalia; order Chiroptera; family Pteropodidae; genus Eonycteris; species Eonycteris spelaea. Next base: position 12,623,283 of record PUFA01000011.1, on the reverse strand, counting down.
GAGGGCAGCAGCCTGAGGGGGGCTGCGAAGGGAAAGGAGGAAACTCACAGAAGGTACAAGGAGATATTCTCATTAGGCTGGTCAAACAATACGTGAATACAAGCAGTAAGAGGACGACTCAGGTGGTAATATGCCGATTTTAATTAGAGGGAAAACTACTTTAAAGAAATTAAGTTAATCAAGCAGTTATTAAGGAGAAAGTTCAGAAGATGCCATCGCCACTAAAGGAAACATTCTCACAAAACCCGTTAACCCTTTGAGCCACCGTCTTGTATAACATACATCAGAATACATGGCAGTTACCTGTTTACATCTCTGTGGTTTCCATTCAGTGTAAAATTCACAGGGGAGAGAACCTTGTCTTATTCCTTTCTATGGTCTTACCATTTAGTTCACTGCTGAATACAGAGTCGTTATTTCATAAATGTCTCATGAATAAATAAATGAATTGTAAAATAAGAAAGAACTACCACTTATGGAGCCGCTGCTACATGTCCTATCTGATGCCAGCATATACAGTAATACAAGGTATGGCCATTGAAGACATAGTGGGGTAAATCTTGGGCTGAAGGCTGATTGTAACTCATTATTAATCATCTCCAACTCAATTAAGCTAATAAAAATATACTAAAGTAATACACTATAAACCTTGACTAGTTGTTAAAGGTGAATAAAGTTTGAAAGGGGTCACTGAGGAAAGTCAAGAAAATCGTACTTTGGTAAACTCTGATTAAAGAGGATTACAATGAAAATCATTATCTTTACCATGGCCCTGCTCTTCAACCATTTCACTCAGATGAGAGAGAAAAACGGAGTAACTATTGGAATAGTAACACCCACATTGAGATGGGGATGGGGAAGTGATACAGTACCAGTGACTAAATGTCATGGATAGAAGAACCATGGTTTTAAAAAGATTAGTGAGAAAGTGTTTTTAAATGAGGATACAGTTATGATGGTGTTCGTGCATGTTATCTTATATAGTTCTATATGGAATAAGTGGCTTCTGGAATATAAAATGTTTATTTTTTTGTTTATGTATTTTATTTTCATTTATGTTGTATTTGTCAGCTATAACCACCAATCACCTAGTGGCAATGAACAAAGTCAATGGGCTAATACCCTCTGTTAGGACCCTAGATGTCTTTATAGTCATTAGTATAAAAATTCCAAAAATGCCAGATAGAATGAAGCAGGGACTATAATAGTAATATAAACCATGAGCAAACCTTAGAACCAAACATAGTACCTAACACATAGCAAGTGATCAATAAATTTCTCCCGAAGGAATGAAAAACACAATGTCCTCAGAGTCACATAAGTTTTTAAGGCCCTCTATCAAGTTGGTATCATGTAGTAAAACAGTCATAGAAAAAGAATGGAAATATACAACTGATTAAGCAAAGGAGAACTAACCTAGAAAGGTTGTTACATGGCTTGTACTCTTTGCAGTGTTCATTTCAAGGACAAAGTCAGCATGTGTGCTGTAGCCAAGTAGTTTGGCCACTTTGGCCCGCAGTGGGAGCAGCTGCTGTAGGATTGTTGTGTTTTCCTAGCAATAAACAACAACAAAAATAAATGTTAATTAATTAGATCTAAAGCACCAAAGGAGATTTTCTATGTATTTTTAAGTTGGTAAAATTGTCAAATATTTTTAGAACATTTCAGTGTCTTAGAATATTATTTCATTTCAGTGTTATAGGTTTTTAAAAAATTCATGATCCAACTGTATTTCTGAAGTAATTGACTTTTTAAACCTCAGGAGATAGTTATGGAGTCTTAATAAAATTTTAAGTACTGTAAACTTAGAGTAAAAATGTACTCTTAAGGACTACAGTGATTCTACACTTAGTCTCATTGACTGGACTCCACCAAATATTGACGCCTACATTGTTTTTCTCATTGTGGTAACATATACATATCACAAAATTTGCCACTTTACTTCCATGCTCATTAGTATGGCTAGTATCAAAAAAGAGAAAATACTAAGCGCTGATGAGATGTGGAGAACTTAGAATCTTTGTGCATTGCTGATGGAATTGCAAAACGGTGTAGCTCCTGTGGAAAACAGTACTGAGATTCCTCAAAAAAAAAAAAAAATTAAACAAAAAATTACCATATGATCCAGCAATTCCAGTTCTGGGCATAGATTCCAAAAAGGTAGAAGCAGGGACTCAAACAAATATTTGCACATCCGTGTTCACTGCAGCATTATGTGAATAACAGCTAAGTGGTAGAAGCAACCCAAATGTCCACCAGTGAGTAAATGGATAAAGAAAATGTAGATTTGTACATACCATGGAATATTGGTCAGCTTTAAAAGGAAAGAAATTTTGACACATACTAAAACGTGGATAAATCTTGAAAACATTATGCTAAGTGAAATAAGCCAGTCACAAAAGGATAAATATTACATAATTCTACTTACGTGAGGTTCCTAGAGTCAAATTCATAGGGACAGAAAGTAGAATGGTGAATGCCAGGGACTAGGGGGAGGGGGAATGGGGAGTTAGTGTTTAATGGGTAAAGAGTTTCAGTTGGGAAAGAGGAAAAAGTCGAGCTGGATGGTGGTGATGTCTGCATAACAATGTGAAAGTACTTAAAAATGTACTTAAAAATGTTTCAGGGACTCATCTCAAAATATTACAAACACTGTGCATTATATTTGTATTAAAAATATGAATAATGATATTGTCTTATGTCTTTTTAAACAATAAAATGAAAGTAAGTAAATGTTGAGGTCAAAGAAAAATACTCCCAATGATTAAATCAGCAAATTACAGACCTATTTCAAAGAAGCTCCCACACCAAGGTCAGACTACCTGGGTTCAAAACTTGGCTCCACCATTTACTAGTCCAGACTGTTGGCAAGTCCCTTAAGCTTTCTAAGCCTCAGTTTTCTTATCTGTAAGATATGGATAACAAAAGTAGCTAAGTCATAGGGTGATAATAAAGATTCAAATAAAAGTGTATGTAAATTGCACAGAAAAGGGCTTGTAACAAGAGTAAGCACTATGTAATTATCCGTTTTAATTATTATTATTTTAAAACTAGAATGGAAACATGGAGAAGAAAAACATAGTATAATTCTCCAAGGTCTAAAATTAACTAGTTTGAGTTTTTCTTTCACCCTTTTCAGTTTCCCTGGACCTTCTCCCCAGACTGCCAATTTTCTCCCAATATCTATTCCCCTATTCTTCCTCCTAGGGGAGTTTTTGCAACACTCATGGTCACCTGACTCCCTTTCCCAGACTTCCTTAAGCTAGCTGTATCCACATACTACACAGTGGGCTAATGGAATGTGAATGAGGTGATGAGTGAAATTTCTGGGTCATTTCTTTTTTTACTTTATTTCATTTTTAAAATTTATTTATTTATTTATTCCCCTCTTCCCATCCACCTCCCTCTACTCCCCTTCCCCATCCTCTGGTAACTACCAGTCTACTGTCCATGTCCATGAGTCTCTGTTTGTTATACTGTTCATTTGTTGCTTTTAGGTTTATATCCCACATATTAATGATATCATGTGGGTTTCGACTTTTTCTGTCTCGCTTATTTCACTTAGCATGATTATCTTGAGGTCTATCCATGTTGTCACAAATGGCAGTATTTCATCTCTTCTTATGGCTGAGTAATAATATTCCATTATATATATATATATATATATGTACCACAGCTTCTTTATCCAACCATCTATCGTAGGACACTTCTGTTGCTTCCATGTCCTGGCCATTGTGAACAATGCTGCCATGAACGTTGGTGTGCAAATACCTTTTCGGTATGAGTTGTCAAGTCTTTAGGGTAAATACTCAGAAGAGTAATTACTGGATCGTATGGTAATCAATTCTTAGTTTTTTGAGGAACCTCCATACTGTTTTCCATAGTGGCTGTACCAACCTGCAGTCCCACCAGCAGTGTATGAAGGTTCCTTTTTCTCTGCATCCTCTCCAACATTTGTTATTACTTGTCCTATTGTAACAGCTATTCTAACAGGTATGAGATGGTATCTCATTGTGGTTTCGATTTGCATTTCCCTAATAGCTAGGGATGATGAGCATCTTTTCCTATGTTTGCTGGCCATTTGTATGTCTTCTTGGAGAAGTGTCTGTTCAGGTCCTCTGCGCATTTTCTGTTTGGATTATTTGTCTGGGTCATTTCTTGCAGATGCTTGTCCTGCTAGCTGTGAACTGAAGTTAATAACGATGACCCTGGAAGCCACATACTAAGGATGGCAGAGCCGTCCTCCAGCTCTGGATCACTCACCTCTATACTGTTAGTGGCAAGAGAAATAAACCTTTTTTTAAAAATTTGTGGTTAAACATAAATAACGTAAGATATGATATTTTAAGCATTTTTAGTGTGCAATTCTGTAGCACTAATTACATTCACATTGTTGTGCAATCATTACCACTATTTGTTTTGAAAACTTTTCCAACACCTCAAACAGAAACCTGGTAACCATTAAGTAATAATTCCCCAGTTTCCTCAGCCCCAGGCAACCATTAATCCTTTCTGAACAGATATTTTTACCTTATTTGAGTCACTGTGCTCTTTGGTTAGCACAGTAACGTTTGTATAGTGGCATAACCTGTACCCTAACACCCACAGGGAATGATAAGCAATCAGGTGCTGCTATAACAAAGATGGAAAATACACAGAAATGGAAGGTGGATACAAGACACTGCAGGCTGGGAAACTGGGAACCTTCACTATGACAGGGATGACATTGGTTAAAACTGTTGCTGCCATAACTTGGAAAGCAGGCCAACTACCTACTGAGTCTTAGCTGTTGGGGAATTCTTTGAGAAAACTAATAATGTTGGTGTGGTGTATGTTTGTTGGTATTGGTTGCTTTTAGAAAGATTACATGAGAGAGGTGAGCTCAGGTAAGAACTGGTCGATTTGCAAAGATGGAAGGAAGAGTTCTGCTCAGAGAGGTTCTGCCTGTGGCCCACAATCCGGGGCTTCGGGTGGCTGGAAAAGCCTATTGCCCTTGCACTCCTCACAACTGGAGAAAATTCTGTCACTCAGAGTTACTGAACTATGGAGATTTGTTTGAGTATGCTGCTTCCTCCTCAAACCTGCTGCTCAGGGGCCCTGAAGCAGACTCCAGCCAGGACAGAAGAAAAGATTTGGTAAGTTTAAGAACCATGACCAAAAGTGATCTTTGGGTGCAGTTATTTTAACATGACTCTGACGGAAGCAAACAAACAAAAAACTTATCGAGTTTTTTTTGTGGGATTTTATTACCAAAGACATCAGAAGCCTGGCCTACAAAAGCTTGTGATTATTTGATCCCTAAAGCAATCCTCAGGCTTCAAACTGGCACCAGCAGGAATCTATACTAATAGCCACACAGGATTCTGTCAAGGAAGGTTAAGGACAAGAAAGAATTCCCTGCAGGCAAAACCAGGTGCTATGGAATACAACTGTTCAAGGAAATCTTGCCAGAAAGGAGACCTGAGGCACAATGGGCAATCCAAGGAACTTCACCAGAGCATGGAAGCCTCATGACTCCTGCCAAACTGTTTCTGAAAACTGGTATGCGCCTGCTGTTTCCCATTCTTTCCTTTTCCAAATGGGAGTTTTTAGTGTGGTTATTCTGTTCTATTCTACACTGGGTATTTGTTTTGGGGGTGAACGGGCCAAATAACTTGTTTTCACAGTTTGCTAGATCATGAGACACTACAACTGGGGAGGACGTGTATCACTCAGAGAGCCTAGTCCTTGAAAGCTCAAGGTAGTAACTGGCTGAGACCTGACACACTGTGAATGGGCTCGACATGTGGGAAAAAAAGGTGCTCGTGGTTACTTAGCCAGAGAGACAGGCTGTGGTGCAGGTGGTTGGTTGACTTTTAGAATCAACTAGAAGAATTTCTCATTCTTCCTTTTTTCCTTTTAGTAAGAGAATGCACTCAGCTTAGCAAATGGCTGTCAATTAAAGACTATCTTTCCCAGCCTCCTCTGTAGTTATATATGGCTGTATGATGGAATTTGGGTCAACAGGATGTGAATAGAGTTGATATATGTCATTTCTAGGTCTTCTTAAAATACTGGCTCTGTACTTTATTTTCTCTCTTCCCAACAGGCTGGGAAATAGTGACAACTGAAATGCCCTTGGAAGTCACTTTCCTCCTTGGAGGAAAGAGCGATGCCCCACCAGCCCTGGACTGTTCACTTGTGAGTAGAATACAGCTCTTAGTTGATTTAATCCATCCTATTTTTATTAGAATAACAGCCTGTGGCCATACCAAGCAGGGTGCAATGAAGAAGGAAAAAGCTAAATCTTGTAGGTCTGAGGAATTAGAAAGCATAACGCTCACACAAATGGGGATATTATTCTCTGAGCTGACTTCAACAATGGTAAATGAAGAAAACCCTTTTCTTAAAATCTTCCACAAAAACAAACAAAAAAGACAAACATTTATAGTACCTCTTTACACCTTGTATTAAAAGCCATTTCCATCTTCCTTCTGGTTTCAGGGATACAACATTTCTTCATGACGGGAAAATAGTGTGGATATTTTAAGGTAATTTTATACTTGTCATCGCCTGTCTTTTCTAGACTGTCAATGAAATCATCAGGAAGAGCACCTGCAAAAAATTATTTTTTCAAACATCATTTTTCCACCATTATTGGTTAATTTAGTATTGGCATGGTGCCTTTAAGAACTCTAGGAATTTTGTGGAGTAATTAAAATTCAAGTAAAATAATGACAATTCTGATAGTTATTTTGATGTTATTGGAATGGTGGTGGTGGTTACAGAACCGGTGGCTTAGGAGATAGTAATTTGAAATATGAATAGGCTTCACTGCACTTGTGCTAACGGTGTGTTGATAGGCAAAATTAAGCCAAGCAAGATCCAGAACAGAACAAGAAGAACTCGTTTAACTTATGATATAAGCGCCATTGTAAGGCCAAAAAATTTTCAATGCACCAATGGCTGTTAAACAGCATAAGTTACCAAGAAAGATTATAAAATCTCCTCAGAACTGTCTCTAGAATCAGTATGCACTCTTAATAGTCTAAAATCTAGGCATTGCTAACAGAGACTCATGGACATGGACAATAGACTAGCAGTTACCAGAGAGTAAGGGCAGGCAGGGGAGAGGGGAGAGGTAGATGGGATGAAAGGTGTCAAATATGTGGTGACAGAAAGAGATCTAACTATGGATGGTGAACACACAATGCAATATATACATGCCTTACTGTTGAATTGCACACCTGAAACTTACTGGATTTTGTTAACCAATGTCACCATAATAAAAAAATAATTTAATTTAAAAATAAAATAAAAATAAAATATATTCATAAAAAATGTAGGCGTTGTTTGGTTATCTTTTCTGTACAAGGGATGGTGGGTTCTGTAGAAGGCACTGGATCATTTTTTAAAAGAATTCTTTTAACTTTTATTTGGCAAACTGTGAGGTGACATTATTGCCTAAATTATATAATTTAATCTAGAAAAATAAGAAAAAATTACCAAGTTCAGCCTTGGAAAATACAAGGAAGGTATCATCCTCATTGAGGTTTTTGTTAAAGTCAATACATAGCTCACTCATTCTTTTCTTCATTGTTTTGATTTCCTGAAACAAGACACAAATATGGGATATTAACAAGAAAAGAAAAACTTTCACTTTTCCAACCATCAGTCAAGTAAGTTTCACATTTATAAGAAGATTGATTTCTTTACCCAACCCTTAGCAAGTGCTTTCTTAGAGATGTGCTTGATAAAACAGCTTTCTGCAGTCTTCTGTGTGTGTTCTCGAGTATCTTATGTAATATGTATAAAACAGCAATCCTAAAGATGCGTTAGAAACTGTCAAATTTTCAAGAAATGAATTTACCAGGTATAGTCAAAGCAGAATCTGGCACAGAGTACACACACAATAATAGTTGCTGAATGAATGAATGAATTTAGTAGCCCATTAATAATTAGCATAGTTCTAATCTTTTCCAATTCAAAATTTTAATTTAGTAAATCAGTACTTGGTGAAGTAATCCAAAAGATAAAAACTGAATAATTAATTCTATGCTTGCTTTGGAAAAATGGTTACGTCTTAGTTTAACAGAACGTTTACAAAGATGAATTTTATATAAAAAGTATGAGGTGGGACATCAAAGAAGCAGTAAGAAGAAGATCACAAGAAAAAAACCATGAAGTAATTTCATGAATCTGTCCCACTCTTGTAAAAATGCAAGATAATGAAATTTATATAAACCACACTGGTTTTCAAAGCGTGGCCCTAGTAGAAACATCATCATCACCTGGAAATTTGTTAGAAATACAAATTCTTGAGATCTACACCAAACCAAGTGAAACACAAACTCTCAGAGTGGGTCCCATAATCAGAGTTTTAACAAGCCCTCCAGGTAATTCTGAAGAACATTAAATTTGAGACTGCTGACTTAACACATACAGCGTCGTTTTGAATATTCTGATTGTCTCCCCAAGTTCTCTTCCACTTCCTCCACACTCTACAGCAGTCATGTGGTTTGAGTGGAACCTGATCCTATCTGAAGTTCCAGGGGTATGACCTCTGCATCAGTTAGGATACCATCCTCACTGTAGTAGTAACTGGTTCAGGTAACCCAGGCCAGGCATTCCCCTGACTAAACGGGGATTCGGAATTAGGCATGTGATACAATCTGGGCCATTAAGACATGAGGGGAGGTTTGTCTATGTCCTTCTGGATGGTTGGGTTTTTAGATTTCCAGATATTTTAGAAATAAAAAGAAGACAGCTTTGGCTAGCACTCACACGGAAGAAGGCAGAGTAGGGAAATAGGCAGAGTAGGTGGCCGATGTCACCACTGAGCATCTGTATCAAATAACCCATGAAGCCCAACTACCTTCCCAGTTACACAAGCAAATCAATTTATTGTTTAAATTGTTTCAACAGGGTTTTGTTAGCTGCAAGCAAACACATTTTAACTAATACAGTGTGCATGTGCCCAAAAGAACTGATGATTGACCAGGAAGGCAAGTCAAGTAAGAGCGATCAGTTACAGTTCTCCTATAACTAGGATAGAGAGGATACAAGACGTTCAAAGAGCATTCAGAAGGGAGAAAGATGCTACATCTCAGGAGTGCCTTTAGGTATATCTACTACTCTGACATCACTTGGTTTGGATTACTTTCAAACTTATTTTCAGTTCTACTGCCTAGAAGAATCACCTGGAAATAAATCATGGTGGTTTTTTTTTTTTTTTACCTCTTCCAAAAGAATGAGTTAATTCTGCAGCCTAGTTTATTTATGAAATTGGAAGATCTGACTGGCATTATACAAAAGAAAAAGTTTGAGAAGCACTTTTGAGCAGCTAATCTCTCTGCCTTTAAAGGGCATGTATTAATCATAGCATGCTCCATTCTAAAGTACTGGTTTTAGAACATTCCATCATAAGGATTTTATTACCAGTGCCCTGTCTCTGTAAGACCAAGGGAATGAGAATACAAATCAACTGTTAGGACCTGGAACTAGCTGTTAGAGAATATAAGACAGAGCAGAGAAAATAAGCCCGGAACACATGAAATAAAACTTGAAAAGGATTAAAGAAAAAATCAGTTATCAGTTGTTTGTCAGTCGCCATGAGGTGAATAAGAGTTGTAGAATTTAAAACCAGTGACTGTCAAATACATTGTAAATGGATTCGTATTATACATTATTTCTCATACTACAAACATGTTTTCCTATTTTCTATTTTTTGGTTGTATTTTTATTTATTCTTTTTTCTTTCCAATAAGAAAAGGAAACGTAAACTCACATTTTGTACTTGTTCTGGAAGATGGAGCCCATTCCTTTTTCCCATTTTAACTGATTTTTCCAAGTACCTTCTGGCTTCAGGCTTCATCTTCCCCAGATCACAGGTTTCCTAAAATTAAAGAGTGTGACACCCATTTCTGTTACCTCAGTGCCTGGGTAAATTATAAACTATGAGGCCAAAGCAAATTTATTCATCATCTCTGCTGGGCTATGAAGTTCATAGATGATTATGAAACAGGTCCTTTTGAAGACCTAACTTTAGTGAACTACTGCTCATTTAAAACAAAAATTAAATAAATAAAAAGCTAACCGGAAAGACCTTGCCTTGCATCAGAACCAGAGTGACTATACCATTTGAAAATGTGATAATAGAAACATTTACATAATCTCATTCTGAGCATTCTCTATGACCAAGTGGTCTTTTTCACAAAATATATTCCTTATCATAAATCATCTAGATTTAATTTTCTATCATTTGCTAACCTGCTTCTACTTAAAAGGCAGGAAAAATCAGAAAGGAAAATTCTACAGATGGAGAGTGGGGCTCTTTTGCCAGCATACTGAAAAAAGACAGCCAGATAAAACCCCAGCAAAAGGATTCCAAAACTTTAAAAAGCCTTATTGTCATTTGGCAAGACAGAGCAAGCTGCGTGTGAATGAGTATCTAGGGAAAACGAGTCAGCACTACACACAGAGGAGGAAGGCTGGACACTACATTTGAACCTGCGTTCAAGCAACACAAACAGCACGCACGCAAAAGAATGAAGGGCTCTGGAGGCAAATGAACAATTCCCCTGGCCATGGCAATGTATGAAAACACCAGATGTTTCTTCAAAACAGGTGGCAAAGTACACATGGCACATCTGGATGAGTGGTCAGTCTGTGGTCCCTGGGAGGAAATGGACTCCAGACGGGTTTGGTAGGTGAAACAGATTTGGTTTGGTTGAGAGCCAATGGGGGATTTCTGTCTCTAGAGCCTTAGAGACCTCTCCGACTTAAGAACCCACCATTGGTTGTACTTTCTGTCCATGAAAGACCTGGGCTGCCCATCTCTGAGCTTTATATTTTCCCAACGAACTAGATCTTTATAGAACTGGGATTACCTTTAAAGCCCGCATTTTAGATTGTTGGCACATTTTGTCGCAGCAGGTATACTGAGTTATATTCTGAAGGTACTCCTTAATACAACGATATCTCACTTCACCTACCAATAAAAAATTTTGTCATAGTAGTAAAACACTGGTTGTACATACATTACTCACAGTTTCCCCTGAGTTTATTCTCAGTGGAGGCAGAGAACAGTTAGACTCTTTTTTCCATAATAACCTCTTATGTCCTTGGAGAATATCTGAGCATGCTGGCATGGCTGGAGTTGGAATCCTTCCTAGCTGGTATTGGCACACACTGGGATCTCAGAAGCAGGTGTCTGCAATGGGAAGAGGCTAGGGAGGTAACTGGGCTTGTGGGATGGTTCCCTCAGGGATGGCCAGCAGTTCAAATCACAGTGTTCATTCAGATGTGATTAACCTGGGTTGATCGGGCTGGCTTTAATAGCGCCAGAAAGTCTGTCCTGAGGTGTGGGGCATGGCAACAGGAGTCTCTAGACAGTAAAACTGGAAGTTTTAAGGTCGGGGAGAATGTAAGCAGTAGCTCTGTGCAGCTGGGGGAGAGGAAAAAAAAAGCAGCAGCTCTGTGCAGCTGGGGGAGAGGGCCTGGTGAGAGCTGAGTAAGTTGTGAAGGACCCAACTGAGCAGGCTGAGATACAGAGCACAGGGCCTTCCCAGCAGGGCAGTGACCAAAGTAGAAGCCAGGCACACAGAGGAACAGCAGTGTGGGGACTTGGGTTCCCAGAATTCACCTGGGCACATTTAGCTCTAAGTTTAGGACAGAAGCTCATCATAAGTCTTACCAGCTGATGTAAACAGAATTCTTACTCTACATTCTGCTTGATCAGGATTGGACCTCATACTAGGTGAGCCTGGACTTGCCAGTAAACTCCAAATTCATGGTCTGGATTAGGTAAAACTACTTACAAGTGTAAACAGGTATAAGGATGTTCTGAGAAAAATCATCCCTAATTATCTGTACAAAAATACATGATTTACCACAAAAATCTGACTCAATTATAATCAGACACCCCTTGCCTCACACTCTGAGGTCTCAGGAAAACTCCGGAGGTCTCTGGTAGGAGAAGGCACTTCTAAAATGTGCTTCTCATGCACATTCCTGTCCTAGAGCTGATCATAATATTCTCCCTTATACGTGCCAGGCAAGGTCAGAATTACTGCCCAAGGATTTTCTAAGAGAGATTCCGCCAACACTTTTAGACTGCTCTGCTGTACTTGCGCCTTCCTTCCTGAACAAGAATTTAATCCCCTTGAATCTGAATCAGGTCTCGGGCCTTTTTGGGTGTAGTGTCTCCTTTTTAGGAGTGGGGGTTGGGAGACAGAATTCTCTGAAGGACTTTTCAAATTTATATAATCTGACAGCAGGGCTCTTTTTTAACTGTGTGGTGACAAGATTTAGTTTCCTCCCTGACTTCCTCCTGTAACAAAGAGCTTTAATGTAAATGTGTGAACACACACACACACACACACACACACACACACACACACACGCTTGTGTTTTGTATACTAACTTTACAGACAAGAAAATGAGGGTAAATGATTTCCTATGATCACACAGCTATTTAGTAGTAAAAGTGTGGACAGAAATAAGTTCTTCAAATTCTTAGTTTAGTACTTTGCCCAAAATGCCATGCTACTCCATTACCATCCTTAATTCATTAACATTCTTTATAATTTCATAATAAAAAAGTGAAAAATTGTCTTAATTTCCCCTGAATCCTCCCCAGCTTCTGTCTCGTGACTTTGTCCTTTTCTTCACAAGACTGCGCATTTCCAGCTTCTCAATATGTAAATAAAAGATTATTTCAGTGAGATTTTCTGTATTGTGTATACAAAGTAGAAATTGCATTGTTGTTAAAAGAACTCTGAGGATTAAACCAGTACATTCCTCTGAATATCATTTAGAAAAACTGATTCTTAAACTTCAAATATGCTAAAGAAATATAAAACAACAGATCCTATTATAAAAACTAAAATAGAAGTATAACTTGTTAAATTAAATGTGTTGTATTTGCAGTTTTTTCCTGAGACTTACTGGATTTCATTAACCAATGTCACCATAAAAGAAAAAACAAACCTTAGATTTATAGATGATTACACTTGGTCTTTAAGTGAATGTAATTAACAACCAAACTTAAGTGGTATAACATTATATAACACTATGCTATGCTCCTTATTATAATAATTAAAACAAAATCTAGAAGCATTCACATGCTTTTTATTCTTGGTCCAGATTTCTTCTTTATTACTATAATTTTTTCTTTCCCTTAAAGGGATTTATAACACCACTTACTTGTAAATGAACAATTCTCAGAAATATATCTTCTCTCATGCTCATCTCGATATCAAAACGAGAAAGTCTTTTGTCTGCTTCTGTACTTGCGGCCCGTACTTCTCTGTCAGAGGAGACATGCTGGGGAAAGTCTAGCATGGTTCGTTCTACTGTTAACAGAGAGAAAAACTGTAAGGACTCATCAAATCAGTATTAAGGTCAATACCTCCTATCTAGATAAATAAGTATCTTGATAAAATTTTTCAAATACTTTCTTTAAAGGTTTCTAAGTCTATCAAGGAACAGCGTCTAATGAAGGACTTGGCTGTCCCTGGGTCATTATTAGGAACAATAAGAGTGTGCACTAAGAACCTATTAAAGTATGCTTAGGGTGTCATTTACTAACTGGGAATGTAGAAAGATAAAGACATAGTTTTATACTGAGGCATTTTGTCATCAGGGGAATGGGAAGTGGGAAACAGTACATAAAAAGATAAAGAACCATATAAGACAGAATGGATTAGTTGTCAAATGAATGGGATAGCAGTTCAAAGGCAGCAACACAGGGCTGGGGCGCTGTGTAATGCCTTATGGAGAAGGTTGGACTTAGTGAAAGGAAGGACACTGGAGGAGAGACGGCAAGCAGAGACAGAGGATGTTTCAAAAACAAGCAGCCCAATTTAGCGGGATGAGGTTTATTCAGAAGTTCTTAACATTTATTACAGACTTTCTATAGAATTTAATGGAAGTTATAGACCTCTCTCCAATGCAAACATTCATACAATCATAAGAAGCTCTATATAATTTCAGAAGATTTCCAGAAATCTCAGTGAACACATCCAGTAAGCATCTGAATACTGGAGATATTCCTATTAAATGATTGTGGTAATGTTGTCTACTCTAATTTTCACGTATGAATGTTGGTTCTTGGATTTTCATATATTTGAATTTTGACTTTAATTAGGTAAAAATCTGTGCCAGTGAAATAACCCACACTCTCCCCCCCCGCCAAAAAAGAGTATAATTTATAGTGATGGTTGTACTTATGCTGTGTCAATGTATTGAATACATTTTTATTTTGTCATCTTTAGTACTTTGAAGTTATTATACATAGGTAAAATTTATACATGTAAATATGATAGAAAGTAGAGCTATCCTTTATATATCAAGAAATTGTACAGTTAAACAAGCTATCTCATGAATATCTGTCTTCTTTATTGTTATAAATAAAGGTATAAAAAATTGCCACAATATCTAAATAAATTCATAATGTATGTTTTAAAAAATCAAATTAGATTAGTATTCTTTTAGGATTTGATTTAGTATATAATTTTACGTCCCTAAATTACAGAAAGAATGGAACAGATTAAAAATTTAGTACATATGGCACTTGTTTAAGTGATATAATTATATAGTTACAATTTGTTTGCTTTATAAAATGAACTCAAGAAGATTATTGAGAAGAAATCAAAATCGCTCAAGAACTAAATGAGCAGAATAAAATATAGGAGCCTAAAACTGGCACCATCTTCTTAAATAATAATAATGAAAACCATTTCCTTCCCTGCTTTGCCACAAAGACCTGGAACCAGACTTGTGTTCTCACTGCCAAACTGTAACAATGCTGAAGCCAGGACTTGACACTAGATGAAAGGGATTTTAAGAACTATTGCTGGAGGCAGAATGAAGTCTGAGGACATACGCAGATAAGAGAAAGTTAGTCTTTAAAAATTTATTCTTATTATGATTAACCCACAAAGATAAATTTATGGATGAGCAAGAACGGATACCACATAACTAAAAGTATATTTAAAATATGTATTATTGGAGGAAAAAACCAGAATTTAAGATAATTCTTAAAAATATACTTTGTTTTTTTCCCCCCTGATATAATTTTAGATTTGTTAAATACATAAGTTACCAGGCTAACCCACCAGCTTGGCCATAAATGACTAAAGATGTATGTGAACCAAGGACAAACCACATATAGGGTGGGAGATGCACATAAAATCCCTGCTGGGATGAGTGCTGAATGGGACCAACCCCACCCCTCTGATTTTGATTAACAGACCTATTGGATCCTTTTTATTAAATTTTAAACTCAAGACTTGTAGTAAGATTCAGTAGCCACTAATGAGAGAGAAGCAGTTGGTAGTAGAAGCAGAAACTGAAACAGAACTGACTGCAGAGGTCAGAGAGAACAGCCAAGTTCCCTCTATGGTGGGACATGGAATTCTTGGTATTGAGGAGTTGGTGGGAGTAAAGAGAAGACCAGGTCACTAGGGCTGTGGAGGATCCCGGACAACCTTCTAAACTGTGGTAGTCATACAAATGTTTACGATATCTAGCTCTATAGATTTAGTACTATATTCTTATGAAGGCTGGACACACAGTCAAGGTTGTTTAGCCATAATTATCCAACAAATATATTCAGCCCTTAGAGGTCACCAGAGTGAATCTTTTTTCTTATAACTCAAAGGATCTATACTTATATTATAAAATAATATATTTTAAGTGTAGAATATATGAAAATGGAGAAGAGTATACAGGTCTTTAAATACTAATCCTAAACATGATTTTAATGGCTACACAGTGTTACAGAGGGTGAATGTATCATAATTTACTTAGCCATTCTATGAGTTTCCATTTAAGGATTGTTCCCAAGCTTTTGCTATGATAGAGTACCTGTTTATACATAAATTTATACATGATTTTTCTGTAACTGATTATTTCCTTAGTTTAAATGCCTAGACATAGAATTACTGAAGTAGTGTATAAACTTCTTAAAAGTTTTGATATTGATTGTCAAAATGCTCTCCAGAAAGCAGTTGTATTGAGAGTGCACATTTTATAGCACCTCTGCCAAAGTAATAAAAAATTTAATCTTAGGTAATTTAATTCTAAGCAATTAATTAATCATTATGTAAAAATCAATGTCCTGTAAAATTGGAAAATGGATTGCGAAGACAGAAAGCGTAAAATAGTTTATGATGCCCACAAAATGAAATATTGATGTGCTTTTGCATCCTACTCACCTATATACTTCACTTCTACATCTGCCAGTGCCTGCAAACAGTTCTCATGAGTTACTTCCTCAAGGTCAAGTGTTCCAATAGCATCATACACCTGTTTGGTCTGCACAATGAGTTCCTCAGTTCTTGTTTTAATTTGCTCTGGTGAAAGATCCCATCTTAAAACATTTCTGCCAGCCGCAGAATAGGAAGACATTGCCCGAAGAGGAGACATTACTTCTCTTCCTAAAGTCATCCTGAATAAAATCCTACAACCACCAACTCTAAAAAGAATCAGAAAAAAATAAAAGTTAGGCATTTCTGCTGGTCCAAAGTCAATACACAAATGTGTATTATCTAATTAAATTTTAAATTAAAAAGAACTTTTAAATAAATTGGACAAATTTCTTTCAGGTAAACACATATACACAAAATTAACTGCTCTTGTATTTTCTTTTTTTCTTGACTACTTATGAATTAATAGAATTTGTACTTTCCAAACAATAAATTCTTCAGTCATTAGAAAAATAAAGGTAAGTGTCAAAGACATAACTGTCCTTTATAAATTAAACCAGTAATCTTTCTTATTTAAATATTTTCCCTGAGTTAATGTCCACCTATTATGTATGTAGACTCAAAATATGTTTGGAATTCAGCAAGGAAACATTTCAAAAATTCTCTTTTAATGTTGAACACCAATTAAAACAGTTGGTTTTTTTTCTACCAAAACTGTGTAATTCAAGAATGGGAATTTGAATTTAAGATTTGGAAAACAAACTCTGGTATGGCTATAACATCATAGAAGAAAAAAGAAAAAATAAATCAAGAAAAATGATACTAATTCTTCACACCCTTAAACACTCAAACTAAAAATTGGTGACATGTGTATCTATCTACATATATGTGTATTTTGTATGTATTGATAATTTTAGAGCTAGTAAATAAAAATATTATAAAAGATAACATTTATTGTGTGTTTAGGCACTGTACTAAATGCTTTCCATTTATTAATGCAGTTCTCACAACAACCCTCTAGGTAGATACTGTGATTATTCTTATATTACAAAAGAGGAAACTAAAACAGAGAAGTTAAGTAACTTGCCCAAGGTCACATAGCTAGTTATATAGTATTATATATAACCATTAAAAGTTATATTACATGTAACTACTAAAAGCCAGGTAGTATAGATCTAGATCCCGTACTCTTAACCACTATGCTAAACTTCATTCCTATCATCTTATAAGGTACCGAAACAACCTTATGAGGTAGGTAGGATATTATTTCCTTTTAATAGATGATGTAATTGAGGTTCAAATAGGTGACTCATTTAAGGTCATTCACTTGACAAATATTTATGAGGGTGTACTGTGTCTGGACTCTGTGATAGGCACTGAGGGCAAAAAAACATTTTAACTGGGACCCTGATATTATAATATAGTGAAGACAAATTGATAAACAGATGATTATACTATATTGAGATGAGTGCTATGATAGGGGTAAGTAGAGGGCACTCTGAAAGACCACAGAAAGAATGTTTCTAGGAAGATTTTACAGAAGGAGCAATGAGCAAGCCAAGATCTGCTCAATGTGCAGAAACTATCTGAAACCCAAAGTGAGAAGTCTGAAAAAGGTAAGTAAGAAGTACTAAATGCAGAGCCTTGGGAATTGTTAAGAGTTCAACCTTATTCTGAAGGCAATGAGAGAGCCATTAAACGATTTTAATCAGAGGAGAAATAAGATAAAATATGCATGTTAGAGAAATCGCTCAACTTACAGTGAGTTGAAAGTTTGGAAAAGAGAGATCATTTTAGAGGGAAGATATTACTGTAATTGAGGCATAAGACTATGGTGCACTATACTAGGAAACAGGGAATTGAAGTGATGTGGAAGACATTCAGGAAGTAGAATCAATATTAGTTGGTACTGAATGGATGTGTGGGAGAGGTGGGAGAATCAGGAAGATGTCCGGGTTTCTGTCTTAGAACTGGATGGATAGATGATGGTGCCATCACTAAAATAGGGAATTTAGAAGGGGGAGAAGGAGGTTCTTTGGACGAAAAAAAGAGAAATTCAACTTTGGACATGTCAAGTGGCTGTGGCACATGTAAGTGGAATCCATTAATATTAAATGGTAATTGAAGTTATACGGGTCGTTGAACTGGCCCAGGGGAATGTGTAGAGTGAAAACAGAAGAACAGCTGAGCTCTAACTGCAGTCTAATCTCTGACAAAGAAGGAAAACCAAGCTAGGCTGGGTCTAAGAAGTTGTGAAAAGTAAGCGTTGGAAAAGGGAGGGAGTGAATAACAGTATCAATTATTGTACAAATCTCAAGAAAGATAGAAGAATCTCTGTGGAATTTAGCAACAGGCATGTCATTGATGACTTTGGCAAGAGCAGTGTCGGGGGGCGGGTAGGGGTGGAAGTCAGATTACTATGATGGAGGGCTACTAAGAAGGTAAAGAACTGGAAGAGTGCACTCAAGCAATTCTCTGTAGAGTTAGCTGTGAAAATAAGGAGAGCTAACTCTGTGCAGATGGAAGGGGCTGGGGCACAGAAAGCATGCATTTCTAAGATGGGAGAGACCTAAATACTGACACCCTTAACTGTCTCACCATATTAACTAATGTCCCTTACGTGAAACATACTGGTTGATGGTTACACTTAAGGTTGACAGACTATTTTCTATTATATTTCCGCATTTCTCCTTCAACCAGCTGAGTTATGTATTTGCCAAGGGTCAAGTCCATGTGTTCCAAAATATGTTTATGCCTATTGTACTTATTGTCATGTATTTTAAATATTTGATTAAATGTATACAAAAAAGAATGATTTGTTACTTAGGTGAACTGTTATGTAACTACTTTGAAAAAGATGGTTGTTAAAAAGCCAACAGAAAAAACTACTATTACAGGAGTCTGAGGAAAGAACTGTGAAGATTCAGAAGATTTTTGAATTCAGATTACTTATGTGTGTCTTTATGCGTGTTCTTGTTCCACTTAAAAGAAACCGAAACTGGAAATAAAAAATGATGCATTTTAGATGTAGTTTATGCAAGGACAATGAGGAATGTCAATCAAATGATTCATACTTGACAAAAAGACCTTCTCTTATATCAAAATATTTGGAAATAAACATACATGTGTTTTGTTTGAATACATTAAGCAATTTATCATTTATGATTCTACTTGAAACCAATTTTTTCAAGGAATCAACTAATTCTAAAGCAAGGTCTTAATGGAAGTGGGAACAAAAGGCTTATAAGGAATGGGCAGAGCAATTTGTTACAGATAGAAAGAGAGACTACAGGCTCAGTAATGCCAATAAAACAGGTAAAATGGGAGTAGTTAGGTTATAGTAAAAAAGTGAAATTTTTGAATTTAAGAATTCAAAGGTGACGCAGTCTAACAAGATCCAAGATATTTTCCTGGAAGTGGATGGTTGATATGAACAAGCTGAAGAGCACAAAGAGCCGACAACCTAGTGTTGGATAAACCATATATGGGAACACTGGAGTCAATGGCTCGATATTTGGGCCTGGGAATAGAAAGGAAGACAGAACCAGGAACCAAAGTCTATAAAAAATGGTGAGGACCAACCAGGTGGTTGGGAGAGGACATCATGGCAGGGTATAGAATGGTAAGAGCTGGCTGCAAGCCTCACAGGTGATTTTATGCAATGGTGAAGCAGTGTTGGTCTGCGAGAAGAAGTGGGGGTAGGAGCTGGGTATGAGATATGGAAGGAAGATAGATGTAGGGGAAATGTTTTCCTGAGGCTGAGTGGATTTCAATAAAGGTTAAAAGGGGAAGAGATGATCCAGAGAGTATGAAAAAGTGGTCCTCCACTTTTTTGTTTACTATGGGACAAAGGTTCCAGAAATAACAAGGGAAAAGTCTAAGAGTATAGTAGGTAGATAAATATGAGTTGCTTGTCCTGCATTCACCTCTTCCCCCTGTCTAATTATATACATATTTTCTTCCTAGTACCCATGCATCCCCCACATAGTCCATGATCTTTAAAGCTGGCTGCCCCTACTCTCAGAACTCCTGTGAGAGAAAGGGTCTTATTCCTATTGAGTATGACTGAGTAAACTTGTGTTCTTGACTGAAGCTGGCATTTATATTATGGAAAAGAGTGGAACCTGTCTTATGATGAAATAAACACTGAGTGGAAGAATAAAGTAAGGAAACCAGGTATTTACTGAGATCACTGAGCCCCTAGATCAACTAATTCTAAAGCTTGACCCAGAGCTAGACTTTTCAGTTAGTGAGTCTATTGTTGAAGCCAGTTTGAATGTGGTTTTGTTATTTGCCTCACACAGGACCCTGACTGATGAATGAAACTGATAAAGGAATGCGCACAGAAAAAAATAGTACAAAGGTCAGAGTACAAGAAATGATGGATGACTGGAAGGTCTTACAAGCTTCAGGTGATGGCCTGAAATAATAGGGACATGAAGTTCATTGTTTGGAGCTCGCTGAAAATTTCCAAAACAATTATTCCCACAATGCCTCATGGACACATAGAACTGAGGCCTTAAAGGAGTCAGCTATGACCATGATTGATTGGGCTTCCAAGGAAGTTCTAGTACCAGTGGGATTACTGAGGTAATAAATAGCAAGTGGAAGGCTGATAACTAAAACACAAGACTTTCACATCTTAATACTCTGCTCTTTTCACCACTCCTTTTAGTACAAATCAATTATTATGGACACATTTTCATTATTGTTAAGCAGTTTTAAAAGAAAATCACTCCCAACATTTCACTGATAAGATGACCTCCATTGGTTTTCATTTATTTCCTAACATTTATCAAAAGGGTGAGGGTTCGGTCACAGCATAACCTGATTTTAACTCGGTTAAACTGATAGAGATGTCAGCCCCTCCACCTTTGCTGAATAGATGTTCCCATAATCATCTATGTACATCTATGAAATGGCTAAAATACTACCCTTCCTTAAAGTAATATTAATCCCCGAATGTGGAAGGGGTAAAAAGAAAGGAACAGAAGTTAGAAATCATGATTTTGTGAGTCAATAGAACACATTAAACTTTTTTTATCTTATACCTTCTCTTCTCACTTTCTGAGATTTCATTTAAAATTCTTTTCAGAATTTATAATTTTTACCAAGGAAAGTAACTGAAGACAGAAGGATCCTCTTATATCTCTAACTAACAGATTTTGATCTACTGAGAATTTTTCTATCTGCATTGTTTCTATTTTCCAATTTCCCTGTCATTTTGCTGTCTCTCCCCATCCCCTTTGTAATGATTTCAAGCTCATTCAATGCTTCAGGTGCTGGTACATTTCTCTCTCCTCCTTCAGTGCTTCTGCAGCCCTGGAGAACTGTACCTGGGTGGGAAAACCAGCGTGCCTGCAGTTATGCTAGCAACTCTCTTTGTGCCCTTGATAATCTGATGAGGGTTTTTTAAATTGACTTTCTGCAATTTAGAACTACAAAAGTTGAAAGCAAGCAACAGAGCGTGATCCTGTCTTTCTCTATAGGAGTTATCATGTGCAATTATTTGAAAATTAAAATCTAGATGAAATCTGATATTTCTACTGTCTAATTAAACACTAGGTTTTTTTTCTGTAAATGCCCAGGCTTTTTAATATTTCTGTTCTAACGGCAACTTCTTCACTGTGTCTTGTGTCTTTAAATTGCTTTTCAACACACAATACTATGAAATTTCTAACCAAGATATAATACAGAATACTATATTGGAATTGACAGGAAGGTACACTTGTTAGCCTATAGTCTCCTGTGTCCAACAAACAACTGAAGTACTTAGGCAAAGTAAGCAAGCTGCATATATTTTGATAGAGAGAGATCACCAGAATTTCATTTGGACAAATGAGCATGCCACAGCTATTTTTAGTTAATTACTGTCTTAAAACTTTTGCAAAACATTTTATGGAATGTACTTTCAGAAACGTCCTGACTTACTGCATTCATTTTCTTTTGAAGTAGAGCTGAAAGGGCTCCATTTCCTCCCATCAAAGCTTCTTTAACCATTCCAGTTCATCCAGATCTAAGCTTCTATCACCTTTTATCTATGTCATTCACTTTAGACATTTAAATTACAGTCATTAACCTCTTTAGCTGACTTGTCTTGTATTCTAAATTAGGCTAGGACTTTCTCAAGCACAATAACCATTGTACATTTCTTTTGTCACACTCCCAACCTGAAAACAGTGCACACTGATGAGCACGGTAGAAGCTCATTAAGAACCTGAGATGAGATTGATATGGCTAACACTTTACAGCAACACCATCTTCATCATTACAAATAAATATTCATGCAGAGAAGTATGTTTTATTAGAGCCAGGACTAAGAAACTCCATTATGTAAAATGTTGTAACTTCCATTTCTCCACAATTTACATTTTATCCACGTTCTCATCCTTTCCCTATAGGGTTACTGTGTTGTAATACATGGTTTGCACGGCAGTTCCTGAAATTTGCCCCAATTCTTCAAAACACTAGGCAAATGTTCCTAGTATTTTCTTTGGAACTGATGTTTCTCTATGAGCTGCTATTGAGGGCTGTATTTCACCACTCCCCCCAGACCGGAATTTCAGACTGTTTATTTTAATTATTTCTCTTGTCCCATTCCATTTCATCAGAACCACTCCCTACTAATCTTGATTCCTACTGTTTACAAAGTTATGTTTTTCATCGCTGATTTTATGAAGTCACCACTCTTGTTACTACTTATCAGTTCTCTTGGTGTCCTCTTTGGAGCGAAGAAAGAACAGAAAGTAAGGAAGAGAGAAGTCATTTACTGAGTAGTCCCTATGTACTGGACTGTAAAAAACTTCATTTAATCCTACTAACATTCTGAGAAACATGTATGTATGAGCAAGCACTAATTTCAAGGGCAACAGTGTTGGTAAGAAAGCCTTTTAAGTTCTTTCTACATGAACAGGGCCAATGTATTAACAAATATGAATTAGAATATAAAAAGTGGCTTTTTCTACAAGAATTGTTTAAATTTCCACAAAATCCTTATTGATTTGTGAAAAATCTTGGACTTGATTTTTTACAACTAAGAGTTAATCCTTTTTTTTAAACATTCAATACTTATTTTATATAAAGTTTCTGGGCACAGCATAGTGGTGAAACGAATTTATATAATGTTACAAAGTGATCTCCTGGATTAGTTTAGCACCTACCTGGACCTATACATAGTTATTCAATATTATTCACTAAATTTCTTATGCTGTACTTTACACCCCCATGACTACTTGGTATCACATTTGTACTTCTTAATTCCTTCACCTTTTCCACCCAGTGCCCCAACCCCTTCCCATACAACAATCACCAGTTTGTTCTCTGTATGAGTCTGTTCTCTCTGAGTCAGTTTTCACTGTCATTTATTTTGAATCCTTAGATTCCACAGATAAGTGAGATCACACAGTATTTGTCTTTCTGTCTGACTTATTGCACTTAGTATATACATACTCTCTAGATACATCCATGTTGTTGCAAATGGTAAGATTTTCATTTTTTTTTTATGACTGAGTAATATTTCACTTGTATGTATGTATAACAGTCAACCTTATTAGCTATGGAGGTCAAGTTACAAAATATTACCTAAAGCTTCCTGGTAACTAATACTAGAAACCCTCAACATATCAAACATTTGTGAACTTACTGTATTTCTCTCTGCTGAGTATCCTTTCATGTCTCATATTTCTGCCAATAACCAAATGTAAAAGCATCTGACTGGTGAACCTCTCTCGTACACCCAATTTCCTGATAATCAAACTTCCTCACCTTTTTACAACAGCTCTGTCTTTTCCACTTGTTTTTAAGAATTTTTCAAAAAATTATTTTTCTCAGTTACAGTTAATATACAATATCTTCCACTTTGTCTTTTTTTTTTCTCCTGCAGTTGACATTCAATATTAAATTCAGGTATACAGCATGTGATTAGACATTTATATTACTTACGAAGTGATCCCTTCGATAAGTCTCATACCCATCTGACACCAATACATAGTTAATTACAATATATTGACTATATTTCCTATGCTGTACTTTACATCCAATGACTATTTTGTACCTGCCAATTTATACTTCTTAATCGCTTCACCTTTTTCACCCAGCAACCATCAGTTTGTTTCTCTGTATCTATGAATGTTTCTGCTTTATTTTATTTTTTAGATTCCACATATAAGTGAAATCATATAGTATTTGTCTTCCTCTGACTTATTTCACTTAGTATAATACCCTTTAGGTTCATCTATGTTGTTGCAAATGATAAGATTTTCATTCTTTTCTATGGCTGAGTAATATTCCATTGTATAACATGTACCACTTTATCCAATCATCTATGGATGAACACTTAGGTTGCTTCTGTACCTTTGGCTATTGTAAATAATGCTGCAATGAACACAGAGATGCATTTACTTTTTGAATTAGTGTTTTGGATTTCTTCAGATTAACTGACCAGAATGGAATTGCTGGGTCATAAGGTAGTCCTCCTTTTACCTTTTTTTAAGGAACCTCCATACTCTCTAGTGGCTGCACTAATTTGCAATCCACAACAGTGCACGAGGGTTCCCTTCTCCTCACATCCTCACCAACATTTCCTTTTCTGATTTACTGATGACAGACATTCTAAGCAGTGTGGGGTGATAATCTTACTGTGGTTAGTGATGTTGAACATCTTTTCATGTGTCTATTGGCCATCTGCATGCTGTCTTTGAGAAATGTTTATTCAGCTACTCCCTCCATTTCTAATTTTGGATTTTTTTTTTTTTTGGTGTTAAGTTTATATGAGTTCTTCATAATTTTGGATATTAATCTCTTATCAGATTTATCATTGGAGAATATCTTCTCTCATTTGATAGATTGTCTTTTTGTTTTGTTGATGTTTTCCTTTTCTGTACCAAACTTTTTAGTTTGATGTAGTTCCATTTCTTTATTTTTTCTTTTGTCTCTCATGCCTAATTTTACACACACACACATTATTACTAAGAGTAATGCCAAAGACTTTCTTGTCTATATTTTATTCTAGAGTTTTTATGATTTCAGGTCTTATATTTAAGTCCTTTAATCCATTTTGAGTTTCTTTTTTTGTATATGGTATAAAAAAGTGGTCTATTTTCATTTTTTAGCCTGTTTGTTAACTGTCCAGTTTTTCCCAACAGCATTTATTGAACAGACTGTCTTTACCCACCCCATTGTATATTCTTGCTTCCTTTTTCATAGATTAATTGACATTGGATTTATTTCTGGGCTCTCTATTCTATTATGTATTGATCTATGTGTCTGTTTTTATGCTAGTGGCATGCTATTTTGATTACTACAGCTTTGTTGTATAGTTTTGTTATCAAGTAATATGATACCTCCAACTTTGTTCTTTCTCAAGATTGCCATGGCTATTCCAAGGTGTTTTGGTGGTTCCATATAAATTTTTAGAATTATTTGTTCTAGTTCCGTGAAAGATGCCATTGGTATTTTGATGGAAATTGCACTGAAATATACAGATTGCTTGCATAGTAATGGACATTTTAACAATGTGAATTCTTCCTATCCATGAACATGGCATATGTTTTCATTTATTTGTATCTTCTCTCATTACTTGTCTTATAATTTCCACGTACAGGTCTTTTACCTCCTTGGTTAAATTTATTCCTAGGTATATTAATTTTTGATGTAATTATACATGGGATTGTTTTCTTTAATTTCTCTAATAGTTTTTATTATTGGTGTCTAAAAATGCAACCTATTTCTGAATACTGATTTTGTACCTTGCTACTTTACTGAATTCCTTTACCTGTGTCTAATAGTTTTTAGGTGGACTCTTTAGGGTTCTCTATAGATAGTATGATGTTGTTCTGCAGAAAAGGACAGTTGTGTACTTCTTCTTTCCAATTTGGAGACCTTTTATTTCTGGATTCCTTTCCTGTACCCACTCAAAAAAGTTGGTGTCTCCATGATTCCATCCAGATCACCTAGCTAGAGCACCAGACCCATAGAATCTCAAAACGTAACAATGTTCAAAACTTCATCTTTCTCATAAATTTCCAGTCTCAGTTCACACACACTCTTCATCTAGAATCTAAAGCTAGAAATTTGTCACACATATAAGAGATGAATATCATTTTCATTCCTAATATTTGTTAAGAGCCAGTTAATGTGCCAGACACTATAGCAAGAATTTACATATATTTTTCTTGTTTAATTTTTTTATTTAACACAGCCAAGAGGCAAGTAGTTGTTTAATTGTTAGTTACATCCATCTCCAATTCTACTGGGCACAGAGAGGAAATCAGCTTGTTCGAGGTCACAAAGGAGATGTGGAGCTGAAAATTTAAACTTGGCTCTGATTACAGACCCTGCATTCTTACCTAGTAAACTTTACTCACGTTGCAACTGCATTCCTGATACAAAAGGAAACCATCAGATTTTTACAACTGCAACCTCCCTGATCTCTGCTGACCCTCCGCTATACCCTGTATGCAATGGGGAGAAAAAGTAAGGTAAATACAGCACTTAAAAGACACATATTGGGCATTCCTTGTTCGGCTGTTTACCTATACCTCGACTCCCGGAAGGATTGCTACAACTAGGGCTAAGAAGGAGTGCCCCACGACGCACTTTTGTTTCATCCCAGCTCTAAAAACAGGCCAGTGAGGCCTTGGGCAGCTTTTAGTCACTCCATTTCCAAAGAGTAAAACAACTCCAACTGGGACAACCTGATGGCTACCCTTTGCACCCATGTCTCATGCCTTTTCCAGAGCCTTTTATTAACTGCCTCTTAGGCAAGCAGGAAACCACTTGAAAAAGTGTACTCCTAGGAAGTTGCAAAAGCTTTTTTAAAGCATTCAGGCAAACAACCTACATTTCTTATGGATAAGATTCAGCTGAGGCACTGTAAGAAAACTTTCTATGCAACAACTGCTAGTTCTTTACTCTGTGGTGATTTCTCAGAAAGAGATTTTGACTCTTTACCATCATCTGTGATTATGCTTACATTACAAATTATAATACCAAAAAATGACTCATTGTAAAGGATTTCACATGAAGCAAATTAGTTGATACAGTCATTCCTTCAGCAAATACTTACTGAGGTTTGAAGAAGAATGAGACATAGTTATTACCCTCTGGGAGCTAACAGACTTGTGAAGAAGAGACTTAAAGACAGACTAGAATACACAGCAGCAAATCCTTTATGAATAAAGTGATGGGAAATTTAGAGGGCAGAGAAGTAACTCTGACTTCAGGAGGTGCTTCTACATTTCTCATTCTAACACACACACACACAGCACACACACACACCCTTAGAACTTGGTTCTTTTCTTTTCTTTTCTATCCTTTGTATGAAATATTTTCTTATTATTAATATTATTATTATATATTATTAGTTGTTAGTAAATAAAAGTATGATACTCTAGATCAATTGTGTTAGCTAACACAATTGATCTAGAGTATCATTCTTTTGTTTAGACTAGCATTTGTGGAAGGTCTTCTAAGTGTATTCCAGAAAATGTTACTCAAACTTCTAAATTCCTTAAATTCAATGTTTTAGGTATATACATCAATTGCTTACTTACACTATACGATCTGTATTCAAATTTTAAAAAACAAATTATACTTCTCCTGAAGACTGTTTGGTCTTTTTTTAATCTGCAAGGAAAACAGCATAAATTTATAAATTAAGTCCCTATATTGTGCTTGGTACTCAGTATATATTCATTGAATGAGTTAAAATCTGTGTGAATACTGAATGCCAGCCTTAGAATGGTTAAAGATGTACTAGGAGGGATGAATGACCTGCGCCACAACTGACAGGTCAGGGGAGAAATGAAGAAGACATTCTCCTTCTAATTCTATGACAATGTAAGCAATTTGAGAACATAGACTATGTCTTAATTCATCTTTGTATTTCTTGGCAAATGTGGAAGAATGTGTCAGTGCATAGCATATATGTTGTAAATGCTGAATCAATGAGTATAGAAAAGTGATGAAAAAATCCACATTAGTCTGTCCTAGAATGACTATTAAATTTAGCCCAAGACACCAAGTAACTAAAGTGATAAAGCAACGAAGAGAAAGTGCTAAGACACTAAAGCTGTTGGAGAAAGGTAATTAAGTAAATGATATGTCATAAAAATACCTTGAGTCATGGATAAATTACAGAACATGCCAGTACACTTGGAAAGCAAAGTACTACAATTCGACTGCTCTTGCTTCCACCTGCTGGTATAGGAAAGGAATTTTTTAGATTGGGAAGAAAATGTTTAGCGACTCTAGAAAAAAATTTTATGGAAACATTGCACTTTCAAAGTGCTGTTGCCAAGGTTACATAGTACGTGTCCCACAAACAGTCCTTCACAAAAATGTGCACCATGAACTCAACTACAAATATTTGGAGTAGAGAGAACTACCCCACTGGCCTTTATTCTGAGTAGCCTCTAGTGTCCGATAAAGCCAAAAGCATTATCAATTTCTTCCGTCGTACAGTCCTTTTTTATACTCACGAAAAATAGCCTTTAAATTGGATGACTAAAATGACCAGTGCAAGTCTAATGGTCTAATCTTAGTCTTACGTATTAAAAAATATACTACTTGTTTTGGAAAACGGTGCCACATACAACTTCAGTTGTGTACAACTTTCTCTATTGGTAAGGCTTCACAGTAGAACTAATTATATTATACAAAGGATCCCTTGGGGTGAAAGATGATTTACTTTCGACTCTTTCTTAAGATGTTAGTGATCCTTAAAAAAGAGAAAAAGGCAATTTTGTTTTAGATCTTGGAATGTAAGGGAAGTAAGTTCTTGTTTCCAAATTTCATTGTAAATAAATAAAAGGGACTCTAAAGTTATCTTTTCCAAGAAATAAAATAAAAATTAAAAAAATGATAGAAAGAAATTGCTTAAGTTATATAAAGAACTGGATGACATTAGAAACATGTTAATATTTCTACTCTTGACAAATAAAACTTTTGAAAGAAGTTCATATTACAAAGTTATAAAGAACAAATTAACAAAAAGAATCTCAGGTTCTGAAAAATGAGAAACAGAAGATAGTTTAATTAATTTTCACCTAATTTTATATATAGGACAACTAATTTAATAGTTCTAGCTTTTAAATAAATTTATTATAAATATACATCAAAAGATTTCTCTTCTTAAATTCTTTAACTGGTTTAAGTAAGACCATCTGAGATTATAGAGCAACTAAAATCAAGTGCGATGTCACAAATGAAATCAAGACTTCCTTAATAATTCATTAATAAAAAGCCTACCCACATACATGGAAAAACAAACCACAACTCAAAAAAACACATTCCACTTTTATTTTTCTCTGGGAGGATAAATAAATTGCTTCTGGCACATTTAATTGGTGTTTGGGGTGTACTTTTCAGAATTGAAGTCTTCAGTAAATTACTCATGAGAGAGACATCTCTCCTTAGTACATTATTTATTACCTAGGCTCGGGAGATGAGGTGGGGAGGGGCTTACCTACACATGGATATCTTGCTGAGTGAATGATGGTGCCTAAATCCTCACCCTACGCCTGGCTAATTACCAGGTTTTTTTTGTTTTTGTTTTTTTAGACTGGTTCAATCACAAATAGGTTTTAATGATTTTACATGTGACAACAGTATTGTAATTATGTATTTTTGAAAAAAATTGTCCTCAGAGTTAAATACGAAATACTTACGATTAAAACAAATAATGCTGGGCTACGTTTCAAAATCATTGAAGGAAGAAGAAGTGTACGAGTAAAGATTGGCCATGAGTTGATAGCTTTGAATTTGGTGATGTGGAAGTTCATTATGTTAATTTCTTGACTTTTGCTTATAATTAAACATTTACATAATGAAAAGTAAAAAAATTAACAACTGTTTAATGTGCCTGGTTCTAGTTGCTGTTCTAAATTCAGACGTGTGGTCTGAAAAACATATAAACTCGACACTAAAACAACATTCCCATGCTGACAAGCATATTAAAATGGATAATAGATGAGCAAACTACAACACAGGTAAGAATATTTTGACCAGTAAATGAAGATTCCTGAATTCACAGTTGGAAGGGGCCTTAGAAGAGCCAATTCAAATTCCTTAATTTAGGATGAAGCCCAGCGATGTTATGTCATGAATAATTGATTATAAGCCTATGCTTAAGCGTTTTACTCTTTTGCGGACATAGTGAATGTTACATTACAAATGATTAAAGAGTATTCGAGTGACACTGCTGATTTAGAGAAATGTCCAAATGATACTGCTTTCTAGTGCATCTAAAACTTAAGGCTGACGACTCTGAGCATAGCTACTGGATGGCTGGCATGCTGCTTCATCTAGTAATGAGTAAGTCTGTAACTGCTGCTTGGCCGCCGCCAACCATCACCACCACCACTATCAACAATAAGTGCCAAACATCGATGTAACATGCATTGTGCTAAGTCCTTTACATATACTAACTCATTTAATCCTTCGACAATACTGTGGCATAGACTTTTACTATCATTCCCATGTTTAGAAGGATGAAGTTTTGAAGGCAGAGAGAGATTTAACTTGCCGAAGATCGCACAGCTAGAAATGACTCAGAAACCCAAGCAGTCTTGCTCCAGAGTCAATGCTGTCGAATACTATACTGCACCATTAAGTGCTTTGGCGAGTCTGCCATCCTCTTCAAGTTGCCCACAGCTAGCTATTAACCTCACCCTCAGTGCTTGCTACTTTTCTTTATTCTCTCATGTCCTTGTCGTTGAGAGACATAATCAGATGACATGGCCTGCGTGGCTCTGTGTTGATCCAGGCCATGTCCCAATTCTCCTGTTGGTCTGGCACAGCAACCCTTAGAATCCACTGTCATTTATATATGTGGGAAATAAGTAAATCAACAAACTATGTGAGAAAGGAAAATAATGGTGACCCTTGTATTTCTGTAGTACCTGTACATACTTCGCAAATTTTACTTCGAACGATAATAATGATTTCAAATTCTTTGACCATCTGTATATTACTCTTGAAAGCATAGAAGGGTTTCTTCACCAATAAAAGTAAAAGACAGATTTTAAAAAAATTTCCTAATAAAGATGAAAGATGAGTAATTACCAATGTTAGATCCTTCAGGTTTGGAAGTCACATTGAAAGCAACTTACTTGAATATCATGCAAGGTCTCTTATTTACTTATAAAGGCTTATTATGTCCATGAACTGTGCTAAGTGTTTTCTTTGCATTGATTCATTTAATCCTCACTCTACAGACGAAGAAACTGAGGTAGAGAAAGGTTGAGCTAATCATTCCAAAGTCAACAGCTAAATAAGTACAGATCTGGGATGTAAACCAGGCAATCTTATTCTAGAATCTGAAATCTTAACTATTTACTAAGTTACCTCTTTCATCCTAAAAATGTTATATTATTTTATATAAGCCGAACTGCTGTTACCAATACAATAACAGAATTTTACAACTGGAAGTCATCTAGACTGATTCTACTTTCCATAGCAGCCTCAACAAGAACTGGCGAAGTGAGGACTGGAGGAGGAGGGAGTCGAAAGATGACGACATTGTTCATGTTTCTCAGGGATATGAGTGACAGCTAGAGGATTCCAAGAGGACAGGCAATTACAGTGTTTCTTTTTCTTTTTTCTTGGGTGGGGGGAGGGTTGGAAGAAATAGGAACTTTACAAAGCATTCAATTTTAGACATATAGAGTTTTTAATGCCAGTAAGGTTTCCAAAGTGGAGATGTGTAGTAGGCATCTGGAATTCAGGAGAAAGTGAGCATTGACCTAGCTGCTAAAAAATAAAAGACGAAGGAGGCCCCAAGGAATTACTGGCTGGTACGGCAGAGAAACACATTAGAATTAATTTAGCAAATGTTTATTGATCACTTATATGTACCAGACACAAGTAATGACAATATAGTGTACATACATGCGACTACAGAGTTCCATAAAGATGTTATATTGGACAGAGGAACAATACTCAGCTCAGATGGGGAGAGAAGAAGCTTCTTGGAGATAGGGCACGAATAGGAATTATCCAGGAAAGGATGGGGTGGGGTGGGTGGAGAAGTGTAAGAGCAAGCCTGGAATCGTGGATAGGACTAGCAAAGGCCCATTTCAATCACTGTCATATTGTATTCCAGGAATTACAACCAATTTGGAAGTTAGAAATGGAAAGTAGAGAGAGGAGGCTGGAGAGAGTTAATAGGCAAGATGTGGATTTTTTTTTATGTCATGCTAAAGAGCTTAAACTTTTTATTTACTGTAGACAATGGGAAGCCCTGAGCTAGAGGATGAGAATTTATATTTTTAGCGAGGGGCAGTCTGGTAGCTATGGGAGGTGTGGAAGGTTGATTTCAGGAGGCAAAGGAGACCAGTTTAGGAGGCTGCAATAATCTAGATGAACGATTAGAATTAAAAGGGGGAAAAAGGGAGAGAAACAATGGATTCATGAAATATTTGGAGGTAAAACTGGCAGGACTTTGTGAAGCAGGATGTCACAGTTTTCTAGTTTGGGTGAAAGGGTGGATGAAACAGTAAATTTACCATTGGACAATAAAATGCAAGAGCAAGGTCAGGTTTGGGGAAATACTACTAGGTAAGTTTTCAGAACGTTGATTTTTGAATGCTTGTAAAGCTTTTGCAGGGCAGGAAGTATGGTGATTTGGCAATTTGATATATGAACCTGAAGAATAGAAGAGGGCTCTTGTGAGATACAGATACTTTAAATGTACGATTCTTAAAAGGGCTGGGACATCTAAGTAAAGTATGTAGGTAAGAAGTGGGGTTGTGGAGGGAGTTTGGAAAAGCAGCCAAAGAAAAAGTCGCACCATGAGCTGGGTTAAGGGAAGGTTTCAGACAGGAAAGTTGTGACTTTCAGGTCAAGGAAAAGGACAGAAAAGAGACTTTTGACAAGAGAAGCTGAGAATAGAAACTTAGAAAACCAAGCACTTGAGGAGGCAGGTGTCCGGAAAAGAAAGCAATGAAAGAAATTTGAGGAATGCTCATAGTAGAGGAAAATTAGGAATTTTTTTCTCTAGAAGCCAAGAAAGAAATGTGTGGACAACAGTCTAAATGTTACATGGAGACCAAGTAAAGTGAGGACTGGAAAGTATTCATTGAATTTGGCAACTCATACCCAAGACTTAAAGTGTCATCTGATAGTGACTCTTTCCTGTTCTGGTCCTTTGGTAACGCACATCAATCTACTAATTCACTGGAAACATGGAAATAACTCAGGTTTCCAATTTTTTTTCCTATGGTGCTTATTAATGTCATCCTGATTTTAGCTTCAAAATCTGACGTTGTATTCAATACTATTAAGAATTTCCTTACTAGAATGGTGTTCTCATAAGTTGAGATCTTCAGGAACTTAAAATTTTTCACCTTTACTTAGAGTCACCTGAATATTTTATCAGTAGGTCATCTATATCCTCCCAAGTCACTGATAAAGCATGTGTGACTTTTAATATCCATATACAGTAGTTGCTTATTACTTAGGTCCTTAGGATGACTTTTTTCTACTTTGAATGGAAAGTAGAACATTTAAGTTACTATGTACCTAAAGGGATTGACAACAAAATATTCAAAGTAATGAAAAGCAAGGCCTATAACCAAGATTACTCTAACTCAGCCAAGGCATCATTTAGAATGGAAGGACAGATAAAGAGAATCCCAGACAATAAACAGCTAAAGGAGTTCATCACTGCCAAACCTGTATTATAAAAAATGTTAAAGAGTTTTAAGAAGAAAAAATGAAAAAATAAGAATAATAAAACAGCAAAAACTACATATCTTGCAACAATTAATTTAAATGTAAAGGGATTAAATATCTGATTAAAAATATGGGTGGCTAAATGGACAAGAAAACCAAAAACTCTTACATATGTTTGGCCTTTAAGAAAGTCACTTCAGATCGAAGACACACTCAGACTAAAAGGATGGAAAAGATATCTCATGAAAATGGAAACAAACAAATAAACAAAAATTGTTGTAAGGCAATACTTATACCTGACAGAACAGACTTTAAGACAAAAGCTATAACATGAGATAAAGAAAGACCCATAATCCTACTTCTGGTATTTATTTGAAGAAACACAAATACTACTTTTTAAAGACATGTGCATCTATATGTTCACTGTAGCATTATACTATATACAACGAATATTTACTGAGCTATGAAAAAGAATAAAATCTTGCTCTCTGAATAACATGAATGCAGAGGATTTGCTGAGTGAAAGTAAGTCAGACAGAGAAAGACAAACATCCTATGATTTTCACTTATATGTAGAATTTAAAAACAAAACAAACAAACAAAAATGGAAACAAATTCATAGATACAGAGAGCATTTTGATGGTTACCAGATTGGGGGTGGGGTGGGAGGACGGGTGAAGGAGGGAGGGGTTCAGAGGTAACAAATTGGTCGTTACAAAAATAGTCATGGAGATGTAGAGTAAGCACGGGAATATACTAGTCGCACTGTAATAACTACGTATGGTGCCAGGTGGTAGTGGATTTCCTTGAGGTGATCACTTCATAAGTTATGTAAATGTCTTAATTACTGTGTTGTATACCAGAAACTAATATAATGTAGTGTGTCAACTATAATTGAAAGAAATACTATTGGCAAAAAAAGTTACTGTGTACCTACTTGGTACCAAGCACTGTTCTAGACATTTTCACATATAATTGTTCCTGCAATCCTTACAAAATTATGTAGTTATGTTATCTCTATTTTAGGGTTGAAGAAACTGAGGCTTTGTGAGATGACACAGGCTTCTGAAATCAAGTCTGCCTCCAAAACCATGTGTTGTACATTCTCTTTTTCTTTATTTTTTCTGTGTGGGGATTGGGGGAGTGGGGGGGGAGTGTAAATCTTCATATATTCTAGATCTGTATTTTTCCAGCTTTACTGATATAATTCACATATAAACATTAAGCAAGTTTAAGGTGTAGGACATTCTATTTCTTGAAGTCATTTCACTAGTTTTTTGACATGTTGCCTTGGACAGTCACTAATACACTGCGGCTATTTATAAATTCTGATAACAGGATCTTTACATGTCCAAATCCCTACCAGCCTTCAAGGACTTTGTCTCTTTCTTATATCCTGGTAATAGCTCCCTCCCCTAAACTCCCATATCCATTTCTTTATTACTCTCTGTAGTACTTTATCACTTTCTTCCTAGTAATTTAATTATTTATGTATGTGCCTAATCACACTTACTAGGTTGTATTGCCTTGGCATTCTAAAGCCTACTTCTGTATTTATTATGTAAGTATTCTTGAGGTTATTATTCATTGCATTTACCTAATTTCCCTATACAAATGCATCTACATGACAAGCTTATCTCACAAACAGTACCAGAGAAACTGTGTTCCTGATAATTCTTAATATGTTTACTTTTGCCTTATTGCCAGAAAACTCATAGCAAAATTTGGGCTCCAATTATAACAACTAGGCTGACCCTAATGTTCCTTCAAACTTTTTGTTTAATATTCTTCTCCTTTATTTTGTTAATCTTAATGTGTATTTTTTTAGGTGAGCAATTACAAATTAATTTTGGTGAGGGCAATATAAAATGTATTTCAACAAGGAAATAATACCTTAAGCGCCTTGCAAATAGGAATCTAGGTTTACTTTAAACATCTTTTTCTCATGCAATTTAGCACAGTCCCTGACATACACTTGGTTGATATCTCTGGTATAATGAATAAGATTTGCAAGTTATGAATAGGTTTCAATTGGCCACATTCTACCATTGTAACTTTACAATTTTTTTAATGTCATTAACAATATTTTTGATGAGCTTTTATGTACCTTGTTATGTACATTGGGTCCTTTTTGCTGTTCCAAAAAAAGTTTTTTCATGTTTTTACTTTCCTTCAGCTACGATGCACTTTGGGGAGTACAGTACTTATATCACCGGGGTCTAGATTTAACAGAACAGGCATGAGACGTGTTCCAAGTATGAATCTGCATCACGGTTTCTCTGGGTTCTCCTGAGTACTTTCACTACTAAGTAGGGGAAGCTACATGCCATTACCTTTTTTGGTCTGACCAACATGTATTTCTGCTTTCCTCAGAATTTGCTCTGCTCATTGTCATGTTTCCTCAATCTTATGTAACTCCCAAATCATACAAATCCAGTAAGTCTGGCTACCTGCCCTGGACTGATCCCAGGTCGGTTCATGAGAAGTCTGTCTTCTGTTGTTTCTCAGCTTGGTTGCTTCTGCTCCAGAAGATTGGTACCTCTTTCAATTTCTTCCACATCCAGGATGACATATTTCGAATAAAATTTTGCTCCCAGAGTATTAATTAATTAGACTACTACTCTACAGATCCACCAACTGGATCTATAAAGTATCCAAGTAACTATCTGAATGTCCGCAGAGATGACAAGGAAATATGACAAAGATCATGTCTTTTAATATCTGCTTTTCTTCTGCTCATACCCATATAGTAATACTCAAAATTCCTATCGTATCTGTTGGTTAAGTTTACCTTCCTACTGCATATTACTCTTACTCTGTAATTTTGAAAATTATACAACAAGGTCTAAATTAATACTTATACATAGTAATTCCCGGCAACTGTTTTTTTTGTTTGTTTGTTTTGTTTTGTTTTTGCATAAAGAAATTTGCAAGGAGCTATTTCATACAGGGTTTGAAATATTTACTTTCTACTGAAAGTTATGCCTGTCACTGTCAATATCAAAGTGCCAAATCTAGGCCTATACTTCTTACATATCAGCAGCGAATGCTGAATTTTTCAGTTTTCAGTGGTGACATCTTTTCATCCATCCATTCTATATTTAAAAGCATCTAGTATGTGACCAAGTTCATGCTAAGTGCTAAAAGATACAGAAATGAACAACAAAAACAGGCTCCTGCTCTCAAAAACCTTGTCAACTAGCGGGGGAGATAAACTATTAATAATAATGCGTGCACTATTGGAAATATTTAAGGTATAGCATAGATGTCACACATTGTAGCAAGTAGGGTTTCATCTGAAAGCTATGATTATTTCTGTCACTACCACCCGTACCTAAGATGTGAGGCAAAAAGGGTTTTCCTCTTGGTCTTGACCAAAAATAGACTCAAGTATCAAGACACCAGCTAAGTATGGCTGGGAAATAAGGCATCTTTCCGAATGCCAGGCAGAGGTGCAAGATACTCAGATTAGGTGGAAAGTTTCTGATCTAGAAACCCAATATTTTGTAAGCTGGACTTTTTCTTATATTTCCTGCAGTTTCTGTGATGATTTCCTCTTCACTTTAATTAATAATTTTAAGAGTCTTTCAAAAAATATCAGTCTTCATGATAGATAGAGGGTTTAAATGTAAAAAAAATCAAAATGAATGTACTAAAATTAAAATGAGGATGATTAAAAAATTTGTAATCTTGGGTAAGGGTTTTCTAGGCATGAGAGCAAAGGCAGAGTCATAAAGGAAGACTGATATACCTGATTATATAAAAATTTAAACTTTAGTATGGCAAAAAAGCAAAGAGCAATAATAGCCCATCTAAAATTCAAAGACGAAAAAAATTACAACATCTATGAAGGGCTCTTACAAATTATCTCAATTTGAAAAACCCTCAAAAATGTAAATATGCAATTCACTAACATAAACATAACAGCTAATGTTTATTGAACTTTTATGTGCCATGTGGTATACTGATTGCCTCCATTTCCACCCCTCTATGTATCTATGCCTTCCTATAATTTGAGTTGGCTGTTCCTCCCATCCATAGACAGAGTCTGTTTCCCCATCTCTTGAATCTGAGAGCCCTGTGACTTGCCTGGGACAGCGGAATGTGGCGGAGTTGGTAGTGTTACGGTCTAAGCGCAGGCCTCAGGAGGTTTTCATATGCTTCCCATTCTCATGGAACCCTGCCACCGCCATGAGAACAGGCCAGAATTAGCCTCCTGGAGAAGGAGAGATAATGTGAAAGAGAGCTAAATGGCTCAGCTTTGGCCATCCAAATCCCCAAATATGTAAGAGAGCTCAACAAAGATAGCAGAGGTGCCAATACAACCCATGGGTGGCTTTGGTACAGAATGAACCCAGTGAAGGCCAGAAAAATTGCCAACAAACATGTGGATTTGACAGCAAAAATAAATATTATCATCACGTTCCACTGAGATTGTTTGTTACATAACATTATTGTGGCATAGTAATGGATATAGCCAGATAATGTTCAAAGTGCTCTACATTTATTATCTCTCAATCTTAAAAAGGTTATGTGAGATAATAGAAAATATATATTGGTCTCTGCTCATAGTTCCTGGCATAGAACTCCTAAAACCCTTTGTAATTTCTTAAGTAATAAGAGCACTAAGAGCATCTTTTTGTTCTAATATTTGGTCTTTGGCCCTCGTTCCTGAAACAAGGCTCCTGAAATCCTTGCAATCTTCTGGGTGATAGGAATGTTTTTTGTCTAATGAGGTGACTTTGGGTGGGCCCCTAAATGAGGGTTGGTAACTGGAAAGATCAAGTCATGATTAGAAGCTTGGAATTTTCAACCCTGCCCTCCCCCAATTATCTTTAGATGAGAGAAGGCCATGAATATGGTTTTAATGATTGATCATGCCTAATTGATGAAGTCTCCATGAGATCCCTAAAGTTTGGGGTTTGAAGAGCTTCCAGGTTGATGAACACATCCATATACCAGGAGGGTGATGCACCCTTCATGGGGACAGAAGCTTCTATATGCTCGGAACCGTACCAGACCTTGCGCTATGTATCTCTTTTATCTGG
Source organism: Eonycteris spelaea (assembly GCA_003508835.1). NCBI lineage: Eukaryota > Metazoa > Chordata > Mammalia > Chiroptera > Pteropodidae > Eonycteris > Eonycteris spelaea. Next base: position 12,584,372 of record PUFA01000011.1, on the reverse strand, counting down.
CTGTTAATCTGCACCCTTAAAATATCCTTTAGTAAACTGTAAGTGTGTTTCCCTGAGTTTCTGTGTGTTGCTCTAGCAAATTAATCGAACCTAAGGCAGGCTTATGAGAACCTCAGATTTAGAGCTAGCTGGTCAGAGCACAGGTGACAACGGGAACTTGCAACTGGCATCTGCGGTGGGAACAGTCTTGTGGGACTGAGCCCTTAACCTGTGGGATCTGACACTATCCCCAGGTACATAGAGTCAGAACTGAGTTTAAACTGTAAGACACCTAGTTGGTGTCACAGAGAATTGCTTGTTGTGGGGAAAACCTCCTCATTTTGGTGACTAGAAGTGTCACAAGTGAGTTCTATGTGAGTAGTAAAGGAGACCAGGAGAAGGGAGAACTAGGTTTTTCTAATACAGATGAGTATAATTTTTCCCTTCTTGTCCTATCTCTTTCCTACTCAACTGGCTGATATGTACGTATTCCATTCTAGTCACAGTGGCCTCCACTTTCTCAAGCACACAGGCACAGTATCACCTTCTCAAGTGGTTCTTTCCTCTATCTATAATTCATTCCCAATACTGAGTATCCCCCTCTCCTGCTTTACTTTTGCTCTTTAGCATATTTCCTCATTGAGCATACCCTACATTTTTCCTCTCCCACTAGAATGTAAGCTCCAAGATTTTTGGCTGTTTTACTCATTACTGTAGCCCTGACCTAGAATACCGTTTGGATCATAATAGACACTCAATAAATCTTTGGTGAATGAAGAAATCAGCTAATCAATTTCCAATTTACTGATGAGTACAGAGAAGTAAAGTAACTTTGCCTGAGATCACAGGGCTAATCTGTGGCACAGCCAGCATTCAAAATTTAGGCAAGCTGGCTCAAGATTACTATAGTAGTCTAGTCTATTATACTACATGCCTTTCTAATGCAGAAGTTGGCATCTACATCTGTACCCGATCAACAACAATTTACTTGGTTCTTCATATTTTAATCAAGGTGTTTCTCCCCATAAAAGTCCTATGCTTTGTCTTAACAAAAGAGGTGATAGGATTTAAATTTGAGAAAGAACAAGGATATTTCTGTCTAAAACCTAGGGTAAAGAACAAAATGAAACCAAGTCTTTCCTTTATAACTTTTTAAAATTCATTTTTACAAATAATTTCAGTACAGACTTTGATACTTAAAACTTAAATCCTTTTCTTTATTAGTCTTACATTTTTCTAGCACTGTTGTCCTAAAATTTGGGGCTTCTATTTACTGGATTGGGGGGGCAATCTCAACTTTATTTAATTACAGTCAGATACATAAACATTCTTAAATTTATGAAAAACTGTAATTTTAATTTGTCTGGCTTTCCTAAGGCTTCTCATATGAATTAATTCTCACATCAGAATATTAACAATCTTTGGAAACATGGCAGAGTGAGAGATGTCCCCAGATCTCTCCCCTTGAAACAATAAGCTGAACATCTAAAACTCAACAAAAAAACACCCAAACTGCACACCAGCACGTCTGAGCGTGGGATCTGCACATAAGAGCTACCACAGTTCAGAAACCCAGGTGTTGGGCAGTGGATTGGGAGAAATAAAGAGCTGTCTCTCACAGTTGCCAGAGCTCCCTGTAGGAGGAGGTGGAGGGGAGAAGGAGAGGTGAGTTCCCTGAACAGCCTGCCTAGGAAAGCTGTGAGCTCCCTGCGGCTGGCCAGAGGCAGGGCCTAGTCATTGAGGCAGAAGGCAGAGAAGCCGGATGGCAAAAAACAGTTGATTTTTACCGTTCACGGTTGCAAAACTGAGGGTGTGTCACAAGCCCCCATCCTTCAACCAAAGGGCCCCTTCCCCCCACCCAAATCCTCTGAGATGGATCACCGCGGAGTCTCATAGGAATCTGAGCAAATGCTACCGAAACTATTGCCAACACTGACAGGGACTAAAACTGAGGGTAGTGAGCATGATTAAATATCTATCAGAAAATACAAAGGCATTTTTAAGGCTTTATATAAAGCAAGGATCCAAGAGGCTCAGATGCCACCTACTGGAAGGCAAAAGAAAAGCACCTTCTTGGCAGCATGGTAAAGAGAGACCTTTATAATAAATTTTTTTTGAAAAAGAGCAAATACATTTCTATTAATGCCCAGGTAGAGAAATAGTCCATTAAACACCATGAACAACCAAGGTGACAAGGCATCTCGAAAGAAAAATCTCCAGAAAATAAGCTTACAGACAGAAATATGCAACTTAAATGACAGGGAATTCAGGATAGTACTTTTGAAAAAAACTTAGCGAATTCTGAAACGAGTCATATCAACAATTTCAAAAATTGAAAAAACAACTAGATGAGCAGAGCAAAGGAGACGGAAACCCTTAAAAAGGTCCAAGTAGAACTTCTGGAGATGAAGAACACACTGCAAGAGTTGAAAATGAAACAGCAATCTTGGGAAATAGGGTCAACCAAATGGAGGAAAGGATCAGTGATATCGAAGACAGAAATCTAGAAATAAATCAGAAGGAAGAAGAGAGAAACTGAGGAATGAAAAATAATGAAAGAGAAATTCAAGAACTAGCTGACACCATCAGGAGAGGAAAACATAAGAATAATGGGCATTATTGAAGGTGAGGAAAGGAGCAGGGACTAGAAAGCATTTTCAGACAAATAGTTGATGACAATTTCCCAAATCTATGGAATGAGCTGGAGCTTGGAGTTCAAGAAGTCAACAGAACACCCAATTATCAACCCAAAAAGGCCTTCACCAAGACACACTGTATTAAAATTATCAAAAATCAATGACAAAGACAGAATTCTCAGGGCAGCCAGAGAGAAGAAAACAGTAACTTAAAAGGAAAACCCATTAGATTATCCTTGATTCTCAGCACAAACCTTAAAAGCCAGAAAGGAATGGAATCAAATATTTAAACTATTAAGTGAAGGAACGACCAGCCTAGAATAATGCATCCAGCTTAACTCTCTCCTTTGATATGAAGGAGAAATTAAGACTTTCCAGAATACAAAAATTGAGGGAATTCTCCACTACGAGGCCTGCACTACAGGAATACTGAAAGGGGTCAGCTCACCTAAAACAAAAAAATGACAAAAAAAAAAAAATTAGGAGTAAAGTGACTATCAGGCAAATAGAAGCAGAGGAGTGCAACCCTTACTAAGAACAGGGCATTAAAGCTTAAATAAGAAGAGAATTGTTATAAAAGAAGTAATGAACGTTCAGCATACATAGGGACAAATTGAGATAAAATGACTGAAAAGGGAGGATTCAAAGATCCAAATTTGCAAAGGGGAATGGAGATAAGGCACGCAGAAGAAAATGGATGACTGTATATATATAACTATCCTTTACATATTCATAATGGTAACCACACACCAAAGATTCAGAACTGAAGTATATAACATAAAACAAGAAGAACAGAGGAAAACCACAAAAGCCAACCAAAATAAAGAAAAAGAAACACAAGGACAAGGAAGCAATGGAAACACCGAGCTACCAGAAAGCAAAAGATAAAATGGCTATAAGAAGACCTCATATTTCAATAATCACCCTAAATGTAAATGGACTGAACTCACCAATAAAAAGCAGAGTTGCAGAATGGATCAAAAAACAAAACCCAACCATATGCTGCCTCCAGGAGACACATCTCAACTCCAAATATAAACAAAGACACACAGTGAAAGAGTGAAAAATATTTCAAGCAAATGGCATTTAGAAAACAGCAGGAGTAGCGGTACTAATATCAGACGAAACAGACTTCAAAATAAAAAAGGTAAAGAAAGATGCTGAGGGACACTTCATAATGATAAAGGGAATCATACACCAAGAAGACATAATACTTAGTAATATCTATGCTCCCAATCAGGGAGCCCTGAAATATGTAAAGCAATTACTAACAGAACTAAATGGAGAAACAGACCAAAACACTATTGTAGTAGGGGACCTAAATACGCCACTGTCACAGATGGACAGATCATCCAAACAGAAAATCAATAGAAAATAACATCCTTAAATGACATATTAGACCAACTGGACATAATTGACATTTACAAATCCTTCAATCCCAAAACAGCTGCTTATACATTCTTCTCTAGTGCACGTGGAACATTCTCAAGAATCAACCACATACTGGACACAGAGACAGCCTCAACAAATATAAGAGGGCTGAAATCATACCAACCATATTCTCTGATCATAATGCTTTGAAATCAGAGATCAACTGCAAGAAATCAGGAAGAACCACAAATACATGGAGATTAAACAACATGCTACTAAAGAATAACTGGGTCAGAGAATAAATAAAAAGAGAGATTAAGAGATACAGAGAAATGAATGATAATGATAGTACAACATATCAAACTTTTGGGACACGACAAAAGCAGTCATAAGAGAAAAGTTCTCACTAAAGAAAAAAGAGAAAGGACACAAATAACAAAATAGGGATGAAAGAGGGGAAATTACAACTGATATCGCAGAAATACAAAGGATCATACAAGAATACTATGAAAAAGTATAACACCAAATTTAAATAACCTAGAAGAAATGGAAAATACAAAAATCTTCCTAGACTGAATCAAGAAGAACTGGAAAATCTAAATAGACCGATCAGCAGTATGGAAATTGAAACAATCATCAAAAACCTACCAAAAAGTAAAAGTCCAGGACCAGATGGCTTCACCAGTGAATTCTACCAAACATTCAAAGAAGATTTAATACCTATTCTCCTCAAACTCTTCCAAAAAATCGAAGAGGAGGCAATACTTCCCAACTCATTTTATGAGGCCAATATTCCCTGATACCAAAACCTGGTAAAGATAACACAAAAAAGAAAACTACAGACCAATATCTCTCATGAACACAGATGCAAAAATCCTAAATAAGATACTAGCAAACCTAATACAGCAACATATTAAAAAGATTATACACCATGATCAAGTGGGCTTCATCCCAGAGGCAGGGATGGTTCAACATACACAAATCGATTAATGTGAACACCACATAAACAAATTAAAAAATAAGAATCATATGATCATATCAATAGATGCAGAAAAAGCCTTCGACAAGATACAGCATCCATTTATGATCAAAACACTTAACAAAATCGGTATAGAAGGAAAGTACCTTAACATAATAAAGGCCATATATGACAAACCCTCAGCCAACATTATACTTAATGGTGAAAAACTAAAAACCTTCCCTCTAAGATCAGGAACAAGGCAAGGCTGTCCACTATCACCACTGTTATTCAATATAACATTGGAGGTCCTAGCAAGTGCAATCAGCAAGAGAAAGATATAAAAGGCATCCAAATAGGAAATGAAGAAGTCAAACTGTCACTATTTGCGGATGACATGATTCTCTATATAGAAAACCCTAAAGACTCCACAAGAACACTACTAGAAACAATAAGCAAATACAGTAAAGTCTCTGGATACAAAATCAATGTTCAAAAATCCATAGCGTTCCTATACTCTAATAATGAAGTGTCAGAAAAAGAAGTGGAAAAAATAATTCCTTTTGCAATTGCAACAAAAGAATAAAATACCTAGGAATAAATTTAACAAAACATGTGAAGGACCTATATAATGAAAACTATAAGACCCTATTAAAAGAAAGAAAGAAGATACAAAGAAATGGAAAGATATTCGTGTTCTTGGATTGGAAGAATCAACATAGTTAAAATGACCTTATTACCTAAAGCATTATACAGATTTAATGCAATCCCATCAAAATCCCATCGGCATTTTTTAAAGAAATAGAACAAAAAATCATCAGATTTGTATGGAAGCACAAAAGACCCTGAATTGCCAAAGCCATCCTGAGAAAAAAGAACAGGCTGGAGGCATCACTCTGCCTGACTTCAAATTATACTACAAAGTGACAGTAATCAAAACGGCATGGTATTGGCAAAACAGACACACGGACCAGTGGAACAGAATCAAGAGTCCAGAAGTAAACCCATATTTATATGGGCAAATAATTTTGACAAAAAAGCCAAAAACATACAGTGGAGAAAGGAAAGCCTCTTCAATAAATGGTGCTGGGAAAACTGGAAAGCCACCTGCAAAAGAATGAAACTAGACTGTTGTCTATCACCACACACCAAAATTAACTCAAAATGGATTAAGGACCTGAATATAAGACCTGAAACAATAAACTGCATAGAAAAACATAGGAACTAAACTCAAGGACCTTGGACTTAAAAGATTTTATAAATTTGACCTAAAAGGCAAAGGAAGTAAAATAACAAAAATAAATGAATGGGACTACATCAAAATAAAAAGCTTCTGCTCAGCAAAAGAAACCATCAACAAGGTAAAGAGACAACCATCTGAATGGGAAAATATATTTGCAAGCAATGCCTCTGATAAGGGCCTAATATCCAAAATATACAAAGAACTCATATGACTCAATAACAAAAAAACCCAAATGATCCAATCAAAAAATGGGCAGAGGTCCTGAACTGACACTTCTACCTAGAGGACATACAAATGGCCAACAAATATATGAAAAGACGCTCAACATCGCTATTAGGGAAATGCAAATCAAATCAAAACCACAGTAAGATACCATCTCACACGTGTTAGAATAGCTATAATCAAGAGGATAAGTAATAACAAATGTTGGAGAGGATGCAGAGAAAAAGAAACCCTCTACACTGCAAATTGGTACAGCCACTATGGAAAATAGTATGGAGGGTCCTCAAAAAACTAAGAATTGATCTACCATATGATCCAGAAATCCCTCTACTGGGTATTTATCCTAAAAACTTGAAAACTCATATCCAAAAAGGTATTTGCACACTGATATTCATAGCAGCATTACTCACAGTGGCCAGGACATGGAAGCAATCAAAGTGTCCTACGATAGATAATTGGTTAAAGAAGCCATGGTACATATATAGAATGGAATATTACTCAGATAAGAAGAGATGAAATACTGCCGTTTGAGACAACATGGATGGACCGTGAGATAATCATGCTAAACAAAATAAGCCAGACAGAAAAAGTTGAAAACCACATGATATCACTTATATGTGGGATATAAACCTAAAAGCAACAAAAGAACAGGACAAATAAACAGAGACTCATGGACATGGACTACAGACTAGTGGTTACCAGAGGGCAGAGGTGAGGGTGGAGGGGTAGACAGTTAAAGGGGGTTAAATATAGGGGTGTAGGGGGAGGGTGAAGTGGGTAAAGGGGATTAAATATATGGTAGCTGAAGGAAACTGGACTTTGGGTGGTAAGCACACAATAGAATATACAGATGTCAAATTATAATGTACAGATGAAAATTATATAATTGTATTAACCAATGTTACCCTGATAAACTTAAAAAAAAAAACCCAACAGAATATTAACAAATTTTTTGGTCTCTAGATCACAAGTCCTGAATTTCTGTTAGGGAATTATACTCACCAAATAAACCCTCAAAAAATAAGTAAATGCAAATTACAATAAGAGAAGTTTCCATTTATCAAACTGGCAAGGATAAAAAATATTAAAATGCTCAGTGTTGGTAAAGGTGTAGGAAACTAGCATTTATATACTCTGCTGGTGAGAGTATAATTTGGCAAAAAACTTTTTGGAGAATATGATAGTAAGTACCAACGGCTTGAAAGATATGCATGCCCTTTGATGTACAAATTCCACTGTTAATAATTTACACTAAGGAAATAATTAAGGATTTGGAAAAAGACTTAATAGCAAGAATGTTTATTTAAGCACTGTTACTAATAGCATGAAGTTGGAAATAGATGAACATTCAAAAGTAGGGATTAATTATCACACATCTCCAGGATGTTTCTTTACATGAAAATTATAATAAGTATGGTATAATCTCATATTTGCAAAACAAATATGTCTATATGTAGAAAAGATTTTGGAAGCTGTTAACAATTGGTTCTTCTGGATGGGTGGACTGTATGTATTTTCTTTTGCTTGTCAATATTTTCTAAGTTTTCTATAATGACTATTCATTGCAGTCATAATTTTAAACATCCAAGCTTCTTTGTAAAATTGAAACAGGAAACTAGGGCTATTATAGCTATAATTCGAACTAAACACTGTTGAATCATCCTTCTCAGTTGTTTTTTTAACCATGCCATCCATTCTTCATTCTACAATATACATTAGATTTTGCTTGGCTTTTATGATGTGCAATCTGGCTGAGGTAGCAGTTTAATTGCTATGGCAACAAGAATTGAAAGAAATCTTAGGTATCATTTAGTCTAGTCCTTTTCATTTTACAAAATAAAGAACTCGAGGGAGATCCAAGAGATTAAGGGATTTACTTAAGGTCATAAGGTTAGTTATAGAAACCCTAGTCTGGTCTCCAGATTCCTGGTCTACTTATTCCCAAGAAATTGGCTTAATACTTCCATCAATGACCCTGGCTGCTAAACTGGCTTTGAAAAAGGTACAGCAGCTTTGCCAACAGGAAAACCCAAGAGATATCATAAATCAGTTAAGCAAAAACCTCGTTACTCTTATAATACAAAAATGAATTACCAAGTGTCAGAGGAAACAGGAAAAATATATCAAGAGAACACAGAGGGCCTTCCCTGTTGTCTAGAATTAACTCCTTTTGGAGGATACAGATTTAGAAACAAAGAGATTCTATGATTCATTCACAAGTGCCTCATGTTAATGACTACTACTGCTGTGTATGTTGATTAACTGCAATATATGTCCTTAGGTAACAAAATAGTTGATATATTAATGGTAGATTGCCAGCTTATAAGAAGATAATTATATAGTTTTATATATATATATATATATATATATATATATATATATATATTTATTTATTTATTTTCTTCTATGCATAAACAAAGAATCTGAATAACATATCAGTGGTTTCAAAATATCATCTGTAATCCTTGGGGTATGAGGTATGGGGAAGTGTCCTTAAGACTATTCCAAGGTTAAAAGTATTTCATGAGACTACTATGACATTATTTACCATTTTTACTTGGTTGACATTTGCCCTGCTGATGAAAAACAATGGTAAATAAAATTGTTGGCATCTTAGAACAAATTGAGGCAGTGGCACTAAACTGCCCTAAAAGCCATTATATGGTTCACTGACACTCCCTCATGCTAAAAATAATGTTGATTTCATTTTAGAATGTCCTTGATGAAATAGTAGAAATGATTAATTTTATTAAATCTCAATCACTGAATACATATGTGTGACAAAGCATGCATAAAGCACTTCTGCTGCTTTCTGAGTACAATGGTTTTCCAGAGGATTTGGTTGTCCAAATAGAAAGCACTTGTGTCACTGAATTGTGAGCCAAATAGATGCTTTTTTTCATGGAATGCTATTTGTACTTGCAAAAAACGACTGACAAACTATAGTTATCCAGGCTTCAGTGTTTGGCAGAAATTCTCTCAAAAATGTTAACAAAGTGAACCTGCCACTTTGAGAACACAACTGAATTAGTATTTGTTACCAATGATAAAATTTGAGCTTTCAAATGAAAATCAGAATTTTGAAAAATTGTATCTGCCACTTTGAACTTGCCAGCATCCTAATACTTGAGGACGTTTATGATGACGGATGATGCTAATAAAGCAATATGATTGTTTGATATTATATAGTGGAATGTGTCAAAATTAGGAAGAACTGTTTAACACAGTGAAATACTATTTTCTAAATGACCATATTTGATACTATAAAATTATGGATGAGTAGCAAATCCATTTACAGTGTAAGACAGACCCATGGATTTTAACATAACAGAGTAAGGAAAGTCCATATATAGTTTCATATTCCACATTGCAACTAACCTTTAAAAAACTACTACTTGTCAAACTTCGATGGGCTATCAAAGAATATCCATGATTATCTAAGAAAAGCTACTAAAATATTCCCTTTTCCAACTACATATGAATGAAAAGTGAGATTTTCATTATCTCTTAAGTCAAAACAAAACAATGCACTATATTAAATGCAGAAGCAGATGTAAGAATCCAGCTATCTTCCATTAAGTCACACATTTGTTTTGAAAAGTGCAAACTAGTGTCACTCGTAGGATGCTTCTTATAAAAAAGAAACAAACAAAAACCCAGAAAACAAGTGCTGGTGAAGATGTGGAGAAACTGGAATCTTTGTGCATTGCTGCTGGGAATGTAAAATGGTATAGCTTCTGTGAAACAGTATAGTGGTTCCTCAAAAAATTAAACATACAATTATCATATGATCTAGTAATTCCACTTCTAGGTATATATCCCAAAGAATTGAAAGCAGAAACTCAAAAGATATGTGCACACCAATGATCACAGTAGCATTATTCAAAATAGCCAAAATGTGAAAATACCCCAAATGTCCATGGACAGATGAATGGACAAACAAAATGTGGTATATACATACAATGGAATATTATTCATCTTTAAAAAGAAAATTCTGACACATGACCCTTAAAAACATTATGTTAAGTGAAATAAACCAGTCAAAAAAGAGCAAATAGTATATGAGGCACCTAAAAATAGTCAACACCCTAGAGACAAAAAGGATAGTGGTTACTAGGGACTAGGAGAGAGGATAATGAGAAGTTACTGTTTAATGGGTATACAATTTCAGTATGGGATGATGAAAGAGTTCTGGAAAGAGATGGTGGTAATGATTGCACAACAAGGTGAATATACTTAATATTAGTGAAGCGCACTTAAAAATGATTAAAATGGTAAATTTTATGTTATGTATATTTTTAAAATGTAAAAAAAGAAAACTCACAATGCCACTCTTCTCACTTTTATGAGGAAGAGTTTTGAAAAATAGTTATTTTTCATTAAAAATGTTATTTTTCCATGTAGTGAGTCTACTAGTTTTTAAAATAAACTAATAAATACTTTTTAAAAAATCTCCTAATTTTCATTTCTAGTAAATAAATATAGAAAGATATAACTCTTAAAGAGAAGCTCTTGGCCCTGAGTAAGTTTTGTAAAGTAAAGTGGTCCCAAGACAAAAGTTTGAGAAATTTATTCTCTCTTCTCACAACTACATTATGTGAAGATCTTCATTTGTTGGTATAGCTCATTTGACAGCTATACCATTTGAAGCCTTCAGACTAAAAGGACAGCTTGAAATACAGTCTTTACATTATCTCTTTACAATCACTATTGTCCACTGGGTGCACCTTAATTATAAGGGTTGAGCAACACAAAGCTCCACACAGATGAGAGGCAATGTACAAGATAAAACTGTTTAAAAGTTTAAATGCTGATACGTCCCAAAACAGTTTTATAAATATCTAGAAAGAAACACACATTTCCTTTTTTCTGTTGGATCTTCATTCAGACTTACAGTTCAAGGCTAGATGTGGGAATGGAGGTGGTAGCGGCATTGTTTCTGAAAAACCACTCTATTTAGTGGATCTGTGCAAAGAATTTAATTCTCTCACCGTCTTGCTACTGGTCTGTTGCAGAGGGTGGGGTTAGGAAGCTAGGAAGCAATCCAAAAGATCATCTGAGGTTGCCCCAAACCGTGTCCAAGCAATCATTTCCTCCATTTTGGGCCAAGTCAATTTGCCCCGACAGAGGCTGAATGTTTACGGGGAAAAGGTAAATAAAAAGGACGTTAGAAAGCATGGCCGGAAATCAGCAAAACCACAGCGGTTTTTCCTTGTGTAGATGCTAAATGATTAGTATGCAATGTGTGTGAGGGGCAAATGAGAATTGTTATTCCAGAGTACAGCTGTGGCACTTTTAAAGACGGATCTGCAGTTCTGGATGGGAGCGAAAGACAAATGATTTTCTTATCCGGACCATCTTTCTACATTCCTCTTGGGCAGGGCCTGTGACCAGTCTCACTCACTGCAGCTGAGGCAGTTCCAGACAAAGGGGAATGGATGCCCTCCCGAGGGAGCGGAGGAGGGAAAGGGGGCCCGCAGGTTCCCGCGCCAGGTATCCCTCAGGTAGTAGACACTGCGGGTCGCGAGGAGGGAGAGTCCCAGGAGCGTCACAGGGGTGTGGTCGGGAGCGCTGGGCCGGGGCGCAAGGCACCGCTGGGGCAGAAGACCCCGCCCTGCCCACGGTCAAGGTTAACACGCGCGTGGGAGGTACCTGTGGAGGCCTCGCACAGCCGAAAGGCACTGGGTGATCATGGGAGAGCCGAGAGGCGGCAGCGGCGGGCGCGTTGTCCTCCGGTTTGGGGGTGGCGGAGGCGGGGCGCCCGCGAGCGGTGAGGCAGCCTAGCCCAGGAGGGAACAGCAGCGGCGGCGGCGGCGGCGGTGGAAGAAGCAGCGGGTCCAGCCGGCGACCTCCCACGTGCGACGGCCACACGCCAGCTCCCTCTTCGGCCCCGCCCCCGCCCCGCCCCTCGCGTCCTGCACCGCCCCTGGGGCGGTTCCGGCGAGATCACCCAGCTGCCGAGAGTAGAGCGCCCAGCCGGGTGGGCTGAGGGGCAGCGGTGGCCTGGAGGCCGAGGAAGTTCGGGCCACCGCTGGCCGTTCTGCGGTCGGGAGCCAGGCTCAAGCCTGAGGACCAGGGGCAAGAGGTTCCCTTTACGGACGCCCGCGGGCCTGCCGCCACCGTCTCGCGTCCTCCTGCCTGGTAAGGGGCTTCTGTCTGGGGAGGGTGCATGCATCTCCTGCCGCCCCCGATGGGGCCTGCACCACGCACCCTCAGCAATACCCGTCAGGGCGGAGGCAAGGCCCGGGTACCGAAGGGGGAAAGGAGCAGGTCGATGTGCTCTGGGTGCGGAACTAAGGGGAGAAGCGTAGAGGAGGTTGGACATCTCCATTTCCCCTCTGCCTCCTCCTTTCCCCCATTTTTTTTTTTTTCCCCAGCTTCTGCCCTGGGGCCTTATTTCGTACTTGCAACCCCATGGCTTAGAGGCTGGGCTTGCCTTTAAAATAAACACATAAATAGTAAACATCCTAGTGGTGGATACCGCACCCAGGCTTTGAATTAGGGAAGCTGGGGAGCAGATGGATGATGTGATTTAGTGGAAATAAGCCATTAATGCCTGCTGGCCCTGCGCCACTGTTTGGATGCGATAGTATTCCATGTGAATGAACGTGACCGGGAGCTTCCAGCGTGTGTCATCGAGAGCACCTCGACTGCAGAGAGCACTGGTCGGTTTATAGTGTCCATCGATTTAGGCAGTGATTTCCTGACATGTCTGATGATTAAATAGAAATGCCGTTTTTATTAAGAATGACACTGGTCGAACAACCTTTCGTTAATATATTTATTCATCAAATAACTGTCTCAGTCTGCAAAAGTAGGTGGAATGTAAACTACGCATACATTAAAAAAAAATCTCATGAAATAGGGGAAGATGCTCAGTGTAGATAGATCAGCTTCTGAGTCAGCAGTATGAAATCTTCAATTTCGTACTGAGGCCCTTTGGGGATTTCTATATCTGTATCTATAACCCTATCCTTATCTCTATCTGTACTATATACACTGTTAAGATAAAGTGAGATTTTTCATTGGGAGTCTAAGCTTATGTACATGTTTTGAGAAAATTTTTACTTTTGCAAATTTTAATATAATCTAATACTATTGGGTATAAATGAAAATATGTAATACATTACCATAAGAACACTTTGTGCTCTCCTAACTCTAAAAATAGAAAGGCGTGAAGGTAATTGAGGTTTTAGTTTTTGCTTTATACTTTAAAATTTTTTTGATTAAATTTATTGGGGTGACAATTGGTTAATAAGATTATGTAATTTTCAAATACATAGTATTTATAATACATCATGTATGTATTGCATTGTGTGCTTATCAAAGTTTAGTTCCTTCCATCACCGACCGTATTTTTGACCCTCCTTACCCTCTTTGACCTTCCCCTACCCTTAGTTTTAATGTAATTTATAACCTTTCTGACTTATTCTTTAAAATAACTTAGTTCAGTGTTTCCCTTTTTCTTATTCAGGAAAAGTGGTTAAGCTTTTAAAATGTCATCTGTGAAGCACCTAGTTTATGCAGTTATTCGTTTCTTACGGGAACAGAGTCAGATGGATGCTTATACTTCAGATGAACAAGAAAGTTTGGAAGGTAGGTACCTGGTCTTTTGTTCATTTGTGTTATAATTATAAATAAAGACTAAAAGTTATAAGTCTGATTTTATGATCAATTATAACAAAATCAGAATATTTTTTTGATCTTTCAGGAAGTAAGACTTAACTATAAGGAATCCTGTTTCCATTCTCTGAGACTTGTTTTGTTTCAATTAACAACAATATAAGAGGACTATTGTTCATGTATTGAGCAGCTATTACATATTAGAACTGTGCTATTCATATTGTAGGGAGTTTTTTTCTGCATAGTGAATGTCAGTTAGTGTTATCTCCATTTAGCAGATAAGTAAGAAACCAGATTAATTAACATAACACAGCTAAGAGGCAGAGCTGAGATTTAAATCCCGATTTTTATTTGAAGATCTTGTCTCTTCTTCCTAATAGGAAAGCATCCAGTTGAGAATCAATATATGAAAATACTTTAGTCATCATAAAAGTACTATGTAAAAGTCTAATAATTATGTCACTATTAAGTTCTGACTACTTCCTCTTTGGGGACTTAAAATAGGATTTCACTCTTGTCATATGTGGGCTATACCTATTAGATTCAGTAATCTGTAAAGCTGAGCAGAACTTGGATGGTAGATAGCATCATGTGTTTCATTGACACCATCTTTTCTGCTTTGAGTTCATGCATTGTAAAATTTACATTCATTATAACCCCAGCAAGATAGAATTCTGTAGAAGCACTTATGGCGGTTCAGTGAGCCTACCTTCCTTGTGGCCTAAAGACTTCATTATTAAAGACAGAGCATTTGAGAGAAATTAATAAATAGTACAATTCGAATTTCCCATCTTAAAGTTGTTTCTCCTATAAAGAGGACACATCTATTAATTTCAACAAGCACAACCTTTGTGAATATGCTTTTAGGAGGGAGGGATGAAAGTTGGACATTTGCTCTAAAACTGCTTCTAGTCTGGTGAGAGAAGCAAGCGACACGTAGTTGGAGAAGATTCTAATCAGCCTATTTAATATTAGGTCTTTTGTTTTCCTTGATGGTTAGGCTATGTGAAAGTAAAGGTGACTGGTTATTTAAGGAGGATGTTGGTTATGGCTGCTCTGTAGCAAACTGATAAATGCAATTATTTAATAAAAGATGTTTCTTTTCTAATCAAAGACAGTATTATACTTTTAAGGGCCAGAAGGAATATTCAGAGATTTTTAAAAACCAAGATGTTATGTCCTATATTTAGAATGGTATTCAGCCAACAATATGTGCTTTCAGCTGTTTGTTATATATGGCATCCAGAAATGGTGCCAATTGTTTTTGACCAATCCCTATTTTTGACTCTGTGAGTCTAATTTTATTGACTATGAAATCATGTGGAGATGTCTGCCCACCTTCTAGACATTTAAAAAATGAGTCTAAGTTCTAGTACCAGCTTCACTACTATGATGAGCTGGGATATTATCAACTTTGAGCCTTCTCCTTAGTCACCTGCTCTTCCTAATTGTTATACTGACAGCTACTTCATGTTTTGACTATTGTGGCTCCTGCTCACTGTCACTCTCTCTAGCACTACTCCTGTCTTAATTCTTAGCAATTGTAATATACTCATAGATGATTCTTCCAGTTCCCTTGGCTCTCAGTTTCTTGAACTTCTTTCCTCAGTGATTTCAGCCATTCACTCCCTTGGTCAGACCCTAGATCAGTGGTTCTCAACTCAGGGTGATTTTGCAATGTCTGGAGACATTTTTGATTGTCACAGCAAGGGGGCATCTAGTGGTTTGAGGCCATACGTGCTGCTAAACATACTACAATGCACAGGACGGCCCTCAACAGCAAAAAATGATCTAGTCCAAAGTGTCAGTAGTGCCGAGGCTGAGAAACTCTTGCCTAGACCTTGTCATTATACAAACTGCACTCCCTCCATAATCTCTATCTTAAATGTTTCACTTCCTGACCATTCCTGCCAGTCTTTCCAGCTCATACCCTTTAGAATCCCTCCTCGACCAATTCTTCCACCCTACTAATACCTCCAATCTCTTGACTCCTTACCTTTTCACACCCCGCTTCTTACCCAGTTTAAATTCCATGGTCAAACATTATAATCACACCCTTGTATATCCCTCCCTTTCTTGCAAAACCCAACCTTATGTAAATCCAGTTCTTCATTTATCTTTTGCCCCTATCAAAGTAAATACGTATATAGATGGAACAAAACACATACTTTCCTGACTGGTCCCACTTTAGATTCATGACAACCATAAGCCTCACGGGGACCTTTAATGCTATCCGGCAATCACGTTCTCTGTTATAAGGTCATACTTTTGCTCCTAGGTGGCCACTTTAACACTTTCTCATGTCATCTCAAACCCCAAATCTTCCTTGTACTCACTTTTAGATGAATGCCTTGCTGCCTGCTGCACCAAGGAAGTCGAAGTAATAAGAAAACAACTTCCGTAGATTCTCTGCCCCATCTACCCACCAACCAGCATCTATGCTCACATACTGTGCCTGCCTGTCTGCCTAACTATTATCATGTGCTACAGACTAGATATTCGCATTCTCCCCAAACTCACATGTTAAAGTCTGATGCCCAGTGTGATGGTATTAGGTGGTGGGCCCTCATGATTGTGATTGTTACCTTATAAAGGAAGTACCAGAGAGCTCCTTCACTCCTTCTTCCATATGAGGGGTCACAGGGAGAAGGTGCCATCTATGAACCAGAAAATGGGTCCTCACCAGACATCAAACCTGCTGGCACATTGAGCTTGGACATCCCAGATTCCAGAAATATGAAAAATAAATCTCTGTTGTTTATAAGCCACCCAGGCTATGGCCTTCTGTTAGAGCTGCCCAAACAGACAAAGACACCGTAGATGAACCACCATTGTCCTTTCTAAATGGAACCCTTCTTCTGGCACACTGGATCCCATCATGTCATACCTACTCCAGGGTATGACCCTGGTTATGCTACCCTCATCTTATATCAGCAAATTTTCCCTTTCACTGGATCATTCCCATCAGAATATAAACTTTATATTATTTCTCCCTTCTTTAAAAAAAAAGCAACAACAAATACTTACTCTTGGCATACTATCCTTGTGCCCCCTGAACTCCTGCCTAATTTTTTTTTTTTGTCTCCCTTTGCAGGAAAACTCTTTGAATGTGTTGCCTGTACTTGCTTTCTCCAATTCCTCTCCTCTCCTTTCTTAAACCTGCTCCAGATAGGCTTTTGCTACCATCCTCCACCTGTATTCTTCTTATCAAGGTCATCAGTAGTTTCTGTGTTATTTATCAATGGTCAGTCCTCAGTATCCATCTGATCAGCTACCATTGATAAAGTTGCTGATCACTCTCTCATACCTTTCGCCCTTAATACTTTATTCATTTGGCTTCCAGGATACCTCTTACACTCATGGTTTTCTTCATACCTCATCATTTGCTCCCTCTCTGTTTCCTTTGCTGGTTTCTCTTCTTTTCCCTGACTCGGAGTGCCCAGGGTCCAGTGCTTAATCTTCTTCTCTTCATGATCTCCACTTACTTTTTTTTGGTGTTATCATCAGCTTCATGGCCTTAAATATTCTTTTTTTAAATGCCGACATCCCTCAAATGCATACTTTCACCTAGGCATTTCTTCTGAACTCCAGACTTCTATCTAACTGCCTACTAGATATCTCCACTTGTATGTCTCATAGGCACCTCAAATTCAACATTTCCAAAACCAAAATCCTGATCCTCCCACCCAAAATCTGTTCTGTCCATAACTGCCCAGTTGATGGCAACTCTATCTTTTCAGTTGCTCAGGCTCAAAACTTTCACATCATTCTGGACTCTTCTCTTTCTCTCAGACTCTGCATGTAATTGTTCAGGAAATCTTGTTGGCTGTACCTCTAAAATATGTATAGAGTCTACCACTTCTTCCCACCTCCACTGATATCACCCTGGATAGAACTAAATATTTCTCATCTGTTTTACTGTGATAGCCTCTAACTAGTCTCTCTGCTGCTATCTTTGCCACTTTGTTGACTATTCTCAACACAGCCACCAGTGATCTTTTCAGAGTATGTCAGATTCTGTTATTTCTCTGCTTAAAATCTTGCAGTGACTCTTCATGTTACTTATTCGTTGTCTAAAGACTCTATATAATTTGGACTTCTGTGATGTATAGTTCACAGACTCTCTTCCCCTTTCTCAGCATGCACCAAATTCTCTTTCCTATGGGCTTTTACTCTAGTTGTTTTTTCTGCCAGAATGTTCTTCTCCCAGATAATGGAAATACTCCCATCTCCTTCAGGTCTTTGTCAAATCTCTTCTCGGAATAAGGCATATCCTGAACACTCTATTTAATTGCAGCCTGCTTCTCTGCTCTACTCCCCTCTCCCATCCTCCTTGCCCTGTTCTACTTGTTTATTGTTTATAGTCTACCTCTCCATCCTCCACTAGAATGTCAACCCCCGAAAGTCAGAGACTTTTTTGTTATATTCACTGGTGTGTCCAAAGCATCTAGAAAAGTATCCAATACATAGTAGGTGCCCAATAAATATTGAGTCGATGAATTGAATCAAGTGATTCTGGGCATATCACTTAGTTGGTCTGTATCTTAGTTTCTAAGTTTATTGGGTGGAGCTATCTTCCCTCTCTCCATCTAAGGAACTTGTTAAGAGAATTAGAACCAGTGATGGCAGGTACATACATATGAAAACTTTTGAATAATGTACTATACGGATGGGACATTGTATTATTGAAGAGATTCTTCACTTGTCCTCCTCATCAGTATCAAATGGACATATTATTTAGTGTTTAAGTAGAACAAGAATTATATATACTATTTCTTTAGATTTTTATGACTTATTCCTGGGTATAGACTCATGAAAGGAGGATCAAATGTGATAATCCCTGTTTCATAAATCATAATCTTGAAGTAAAAATAAGATAAATTATTGCACTCAGGTTATTTGATTTTTTTTGTGTGTGGCTGGATTAATAATGATAATGAGATAATCTTGAGTTCTAAGGCTGTGGTGGCTTTGCTCACTAAACCATATGTGTCTCTAAACATGAGTTACTGAGGAAGACCAGAATAAACATTCTGGCAACTAGGTTTACTTATCAAAAAATTGTGTTTACTTATATGTAGAATCTAAAATAGTCAAACTCATAGAAGCAAAGAATAGAATGGTGGTTGACAGGGGCTGGAGAGAAGAGAAAATGGGGAGGTCATGGTCAAAGGGTTCAAAGTTTCAGTTATGCAACAAAAATAAATTCTGGACACCAACTATTCAGCACAGTGCCTATAGCTAAGAATTCTGTGTTATATAGCTAAATTTTGCTGAGAGTTAGGTCTTATGTGAAGTGTTCTTATCTACTGCTCCCCCACACAATAAAAAAAGGGGTGAGTAGAAACTTGGGAGGTGATGGATATCTTTGGCCATGGTTTCATGGATGTACTTATCCCCAAATTCCTTGAGTTGTATACATTAAATATGTACAGCTTTTTATTGATTAACCACAATTTAGTAAAGTGGTTTTTGACAAAACCCAAACAATCGTGTTTGAAACAAAACAAAACAGCCACCTCCTTTAATGATACTCAATTGTGTCGAGTGTGTGCCATGTCTGTGTTCTAAGGTTAGTGGCAGCAGAAATAAAGTAGCTGGATTGGATTGCTCAGCAAGATAGAATATAAAAATCCCTCACAGTCACCATATGGACTTTTCACCATAAGTGTTTAGCGTATGGTGTTTAATCGGTGTTCCATTGGTGTTTAGCGCTGAAATGTCATACTCTGGTTTTGATTAAGGGCCTAGTTGGGTTCTAACCATCTTTCATGTTGCTGTGAATTACTGGGTTTTTTTTTTAGAGAATTGTTCAACAAATTTTGTTGTTATTTCTTCTGAAATTTAATTGTTACTTACACTATAAACAAAGAAGTAGATAAAATGTATTGAGTATCTACTATTTGCCAGACTCTATTAAAGTTAAAGATGAATAAGATGTAGGCTTTATATTCAAGGAGACAGTCTAATATGGGAGACAGAAATTTAAGTGCATATAATATAGTATGATAAGTACAATAATGGAAACATGTATAAGCTACATGGCACAGGAAAGGAAATGACTAATCTGATATTGGAGGAAAGATGTTGATCAAGAATAAATATATAGCTATACATATACATTATTTATTATTATTATTGTTATTATAATTGACTGTCTAAATGGCAATGAGATCCTATTTTCTTGTGGCCCAATATTTTTAATGCAAGTACAACTAAAGTATAAGAGCAACTGCTTGGCAGGAATAGAAAGGGAGAGAATGAAAGATAAGTAAACAGATTATTTTCTATCTAAAAGACACTTTGACTTTTTGCAGTTGGTCACTTAGCTGCTTATGCAGTTCTTTTTTTCTGAGAATTGTTCTGTGGATAGTAAAAGTAATAATGTTTCTTCTATGACATAATTTTCTCAGCACCACAAATAATACATATATATCTGTTAAATGACCTACACAAATGTAAGTGAATATTCTGTACCATCTGGACATGCACTGGGGTTTTGGCTACATTCTCATCTTGTGGAGCAAGGAGAGAATTCCTTTTCAAACAAAAGCACTCTGAGTATAAGAACCCTGCCTCTGTTCTCCTCAGTGGGTACTTACAGAGAGGGCGAGACATGCTTTCTTCACTGTTATCACCCTACTTCAGACTCCTTGTTTGTTTAGACCATTTAAGTAGGAACCCACTGGTTTTCTGCTGCCATTTTCTCCCTCAGCTTCCGTCCCTCTCTAATCCTACCAGATTTTTTAGTTCTGATCACAAATCCAGTTATGTTATCCTCCTAAACTGAATTCTCTAATGGCTCTCCATTTGCCCATTGAAGAAATTCACACCTTTAAATAATGTTGTTTAAGGTGCCTTGCCATCCACCTACAGACTTCCTTTCTAGCATAACCCCCTTGTGTCTTCTCACCCAGTCTATATGCTGGCCATACGAATGTAGATGAGGCACTTATCACCACTGAACATGATATGTATTTTACTTACCTGTTTGCCTCCTTCTATCAAATGTAAGCTTATGTTTAATTATTAAATGGATGGTGATTTTTGTCTGTTAACTGTTTGTATCTCTACTACCTTAGAATAGCACCTTGCACATGGGTACCTGGTAAATTTGCATGCATGAATGAATTTTTAAAAGCCAACCTATCTTCACATAAGTAAGTATACGAGGATTAATATTTAGTGCTTCCTATGTGCCGGAGATTTTCTATTACCATTTTTATTCATGTTGAGAATTCTATTTCTCACATTAAAAAGAAAAGATAAATATTTTTTAGTTTTATTCCAGGCATTAGGACATTGGTGGTTAATCAGATATTGCTACTGGGGAGTAAGTTGCTCTCAGCGACTTTCTTCAACAAGAACATGATGTAATGTAATATATATATTGAGAAATTATATTCTCGGTAACATTTTTCTTTAAGTGAGGAATAAGAAATCAAGTTTTCTTCCCTCAATAGCTGGTCTATAAACAGAAATCTCCATTCAGCTGAACCATTTGGTTTTCTAGTCTGTGATCATAAATGCTGAATTACCACAGATTGCAAGAGTAAGATTTCTACCAGAAAAAAATGTTTCATTTTTTAGGTTGCTAATTTTTTTTTCACTATTAAAATTTATTTCAAGTTGCAATTCAGTGCTTGGAGACGGTTTTTAAAATCAGCCCAGAAGATACACATCTAGCTGTTTCACAGCCTCTGACAGAAATGTTCACAAATTCCTTCTTTAAGGTAAGCTGCCATTGTTTTCGCATTATCTGATTTAAGAATCACTACAATAGTATGTTGGATGGTTAATATTTGAGGGGCTAGGCCTATAAGTAACTAATTTCTTTCTGAGTGTAAGGCAGATAGTGCATGTGGATATGATTTGGGACCTAAAATATAACTCTTTAATGTGCTTAGGATTTTCGTATTAGTAGCTATTCTATCCTCTCACCTTCTTTTATGTAAGTTTTAACATTTAGGAAATCACCCTGTAGAAATAATTAATTAGGAATTGAATTGTCATTTTGAAGCAGATTTCATTAAATTTGGCCATCGATTGGGTCTTTAAAACAGGGAGAGGTTCAGGGTCAATGTGCAAAACTAGACTGAAATCCAAGCTTTATGATTCCTCCTCTTGAGGACTGTTTCCATGGTCTCTGGTTTCTGGCCTTTGCAGGAAACATGGACCATGAGATTGGAAAAGTTTAGGGTTATTAAGTTCAGGGCCCCAGAGTGATCTCCCATGTGTTTTGACATTACATTTGGCATCTCATGAGTAATTTGGCAGTAAACTGCTCCCTCTTTTTTATATAGCTATACATTAATTTGTCAAACAGATGAATTTGCATTATATGACAAGATGCAAGGGACAGTGGCATGTCTCTGTGTTCCTTATCAGGGAATTCCCCCTTTCTTCTTTTGGTTGCTGGGGTTCTTTCATTGTCTGGGCTTGTGGCCTCCTTAGGGGACCCTGTTTCAGTGGCTGGATATGGCCATGGCTGAAGCCAACCTTTACACCTAGATTCCAGAGAGGCCTGTGCTTGAGACAGCGCTTGGATTTACTCACTCTTTAGCTCTTGTCACTGCTGTACCTAGTACTGAAGAGATCAGAACTTTTGCTATCTCCCAGAAAGTTCAAATTCACTTTTCCACTGTTTAAACAAGCTTCTTTACTTTTGCTATTTTCTCTCTGATTGTATTTAATTGTAAAAATTACTATTTTTAAAATATAGTTCTTTGAAAGGCTCCATAGTATATCTGTATAGTATTATTTGTGGAATCAATCCTTTAGTAGTCCTTTTCAACAGCTGTGGCTTCATTACATATGTGTTTGTTAGCAGAGTAGGGCAGGGAAAGTCTAAAACTTGTCTGAAGCAGCATCGAGATTGTCATAATTAAAGAAATTGTCTCTCCAAGTATATTTGGTTGTTATATCGGTCATTTTATTTTTAGAATACTGCTTTTCTGTTTTTTCCCCCTAATTTATATACTAAATGGATTTATTCCTTTTATGCAAAGTAAATAACACTCATCTCTACATTATGAGCTGCTCATATGCATTCAATTAATGTGAGAATTCAATTTAAAAGTTGTAAGAATTTGGCAATTTTATTAAACTAATTCAGAAGGATTTAGAAGACAGCATGGATTATGATCCTTCCCCCCTGCCTTTTTTTACAGCTTAATTGAAATAGACAATTAGTTGCTCATATTTACAAGTATACAATTCAGTGAGTTTTTGCAATTTTAATTGGCATACAATAATATATTAGTTTCAGTTGTATAGCATAGCGATTGGAGATGTATATGCCTCACAAAATGATCATCCCAATAAATCTAGTACCCCTCTGCCCCCTTAAATATTTATTACAATATTATTGACTATATTCGTTATGCTACACTTTATATCTCCATGACTGTTTCGTAACTATCCATTTGTACTTCTTAATCTTTTTGCCCTTTTTCATTGAACCCCAACTACTTCCCATCTAGTAACCCTCAAAATGTTCTCTGTATCTATGAGTTTGTTTCTGTTTTTGTTGTTGTTGTTTATTTTGTTCTTTAGAGTCCACATGTATGTGAAAGCCTATGGCATTTTGCTTAGGCTTGTTAGAAGATTTGAAATAGAAGGAACCCTAAAAGCAAGTACTGCAGGACAGTGATGTATCTTTGAAGTACACTTACATCCTGAGAGACTATAGTCAGTTTTAAGTAGTGACTTCTACTCATAAAGGTTCTGAAATTGATTCTATAGTTTTTTTATCCTAATACTTTTAAGTTTAGAAAAACCATTTGGTAGAGAAAGATTTTTTTGAAAAATAAGCAGGACTCATATACTTTATCAGTGATTTTGTATTTGTGGATATTTGTGTGTAATTAGCAAAGTATATTTCCAATGTTAGAGCTATAAAGTTTATTGAAACTTTAGTCAAGAAAAAGGTAATGGTGGGTTTTTTATAAATACAGTACATAGGTATATTGGCTACAAATCATGCTTTCTTGAAAACTGTAGACTTATTTATGAACTTCGGAGTCAAATTTAAAAGCAGCACAATTTTTAGAAAGATCTGTCAGAATGGAAAAATACACTGTGTTCTCAGTGTCACTCAGGGTATTTCTAAATTTTCATTTAGTTCACAAGCACCTTTGGTTTGAACAGCATTAATGCAAAAGAGTTTTGAGGATGATAGTACGTGCTAAAAACAGGAATTTTATTCTGCTTTTATCTTCTGATAAAATTAATATATGCACATTGTTTAAAAAACTTTGGACAATATTGAAAAATATGAAGAAGAGACTGAAAATTTTACCTCCAAATATTAACTACTGTTAACCTTTTACATACACCTTCCCAGTCTTTTTTTTCAATCTGTATATGTGTATATGTGTGTGTGCAATATTTAAATAACAGAATCATATAATAAATGCTTTCTTTGGTAAACTGTGAATTTGACTTAGTAGATATCTCTTAGGATAGTAAACATTATGTTTCAAAATTTTCACTAATGTAAACAATCCTTTGAACATATTTCTATTAATATTCTTTGTATACTGATTCCATATTTTGTGCATGAAGAATTTCTATAGAGAAAGCAAGTAAAATGTTTTTTGATTCCCAGGGGCCTATTACCTTCTAGAAAAATTCTATATATTCATATTAATAAAGTGTGTGAAATAAGTTTCCCCCTATTTTTTGCTAACACTATTATTATTTAGGTATTAGATTTTATAACATGGAATTACAGATGCTTTACTGTAATATGGGTAATTCATTATTACTTTACTTATTGTTCTCTGGGGTTACTCCTAATGTGGCTAAATGGAAATATATTAATTTTAATTTAATTTAATTTCAGAATGATATTCTGCCTCTCTCAAACTCAGTGCCTGAAGATGTGGGAAAAGCTGACCAATTAAAAGATGAAGGTGAATATTTTATAGAAAAATTACTTATTTAGTAAAGCTTTCTGAAACTGAAGATTCTTGTCAATCAATAAGATTCTGGTTCACACTGCCATGCCTAGCTTGTCATAATTTCATATGGCATTTGTGAAACAGAAATGAATGTGATAGGGAAGAAGCCTGAAAATATAGAACAACTTGTGGGTAATATAGGTATGGCTTGCTTCAAGAGAAGCAGATCTGTCATGCATAAAACTTGCAAAACAAGTAACTTAAGGGTGATTATTTGTAACTGTATTTGCCTTGTATACTCTAGGTTCCCAAATTCTTTTTTATCCTTAATCAAAAGATGAAAATAATTTTCAGTATTATTTTAACTTTCATATATTTAGTGTTTTTGAGTTCTTTGAAATTTATTAATGCATATATATGGCATTTGACTTAAGTATTTATTAGCTAGCACATTTGGTTACTGCATCATTAAAATTTCTAACGGTGACTATCGAAGTATCTTAATTTTAATACATAAGTTACTGTTGTGTGAAAACAAATGGCCATGGTAAATTGTCTAGCATAGGGTATGTCTGGGCTGCATGTTACACTTATCTGTGTTAAGTTAATAAAGTAAGTCTTCTAGCCAACTAGTACCTTCCTGGAAGGTTGCTTTCAAATATTTTTTGTATGTTTTGCTTCTGAAGAGGTACAGTATGATCCCGTGAAACCAAGAAGGGGTCATCGTTGTTATTCCTTGACATATCACAGAGGTATAGGCATATCTGATAGGGTTGTTTTAATAATTAAGGGAGATAATTTTATAGTAGAGTACCATGTATTATAAAGTACTGTATAATGCTCATATTTCTATAAATTTCTAAATGTTAAATATTTTGTTAATTGAAGCTTTTTTCAGCTATCTATATAAATGTATATATATATTATGTATATAGCCATTATGTATCTATACATTTGAGGTGATTTACAGGAAAAGACATATAATAGGTAATAATAATAATAATAATAATAATAATAATAATATGCTACCCCAAGACAAAAAGACCCAACAGAAACAAGGAAATTCCAATAACCCAGAAAATGTAAATCTTTTTACATGGAAGAAGCAAATCTACTTAAGTACTTAGGCTAATGTAGTTGACTAGGTGCTCAATCATAAAAGCTTTGTAATCCTCTTAGTTGTCTTGAGAATTTTTATATTCATTTATTTTTGGGGGTGTGGAGAAAAATTAAATTTTTTAACTTTTAAAAAAGAGCCTTGTTGAGCTATAATTCACATACCATGCAATTTACTCCTTTGAAGTATACAAATTCATTGGTTTCTAGTATATTCATAATTGTACAGCCATCACTATAATTATAGAACATTTTTATTACTCCCAAAAGAAACCGTATTCATGAGCAGTTCCTCTTTGTATTCATTTCTGATTCTCAATTTGCAGTAACTTTTTATGATTTTAGATGCTTTTATCTACCTGCGTTTAATTTAATCTTCCTATTCTGTTCCCTGCACCCTCCTTCTCTCATTAAATAGCTAATGATCTGTTAAAAATAAGACTAATAAGAGAGCTTCTGGTTTAGGGACAACTGGAAGGAATAATAGAGGCTTTCAGGATGTAAATCCTTCCTCCTAATCCTAGTGTTTTAAAATTTTCAATTTTTAACATTGGTTCTTAGAAGTGAGCAGGAAACTTTTTTCTGCTTAATGGAATATGAAAGATAGCCGCAAGAAATCCCTTATTTTCCTGACCAGTTGTTAACCTCGTTAAATTATTGCAGTGTATCTGTAGATGCTCTTCTGGAAAATCAGTACCCTACAGACTAGCCATGGTGTCTGAAACTCTGTCTTTCTAGAAATTAATCTTTCATAATCTCCTTCTGCAAAGAATCTGTGTATAGAAGGGATAGCACATAAAAATATTACCTGTCAATAACATACTAGCATGATAGCTTTACCAGCTACCCACACAGCAGAGTCCTGAGGGCTTGGCTGCTCAGCAGATGTATATTTTGACAGGGAAGGAGTGCAAGACCAAGTCCAGACTAAAGTGGTGATTATGCAGGGTGTTGCACTGGGTCGGGGTGGGACGCTCTAAAAGGAGGGAGATGAAAACAAAGAAGGTGAGAAGAGGTTAGAGTTTGCCTTGAGATAATCACAATTATGCATTTACTCACTAATTGAAACCTGAATTTTATAAGATATACAGACTTTAATTTTTTTAATACTCTGCATTGGTAAAACACACCTAAGGCTAAGGAATATCAGCTCTATAGTATAATATAAAATTTATCTCCTTTGTGACTGAAAAATCATATTATTGACCTTTACATTACTATAGTTTCTGTGTTTAAAATTTCTTTTGGACTTAATATTTTTCCTATATATTGTACTTACTATACTTACTATTTTACTATATATTTTCCTATATATTGTACTTACTATACTTACTATTATTTCAGGAAATAACCACATGAAAGAAGAAAATTATGCTGCTGCAATAGATTGTTACACGCAGGCAATAGAATTGGATCCAAATAATGCGGTTTATTATTGCAACAGGTAAACTGGCACTACAGTGGCATTATTTGTTTTAAAACATTTGTATTTATAGCTCTGAAGAACTGTAAAATTGATTTATTTAGAAAGTTTTGAAAGTTCAGAAAAGTATAAAGAACAAAAACAATACTCTCATAAATTTACCACTAGAGATACCCACTGTTACACACCTTTTGGCATATTTTATTTGCCGTAAGTGTAATTAATTTTAGATTCAGCTTTATTCACCAGGCATATCATAAACATATGTTTACCTTTTATTGAAATCCTTCATAAACATTATTTAAATTCATATAAATTAGTCTATTATTACTTCTTAATCTTTTTAATATTTCCAGCTTCTACCATTGTGGCTGGCAAACAAACACTCAGTGTTTTTTTACTAAATGGATAGATGTACCTTAAGTTACTTAACTGTTGACCTACTGGCAGACACCAAGGTTGTCCACTTTTTTTCAATATTATAAAGCTGCAACGAACATCTTCGTTTCTAAAATTATTTTCTAATTTTCTTTTTAGATTTAAGATTTGTCCTTGGAAATGCACTCAGGAGGTCTAAATATAAACATTTAGAAAATTGTTGATGCATATTGCAAAATTATTTGTTTCTTTGAAATATTTTGAAAATTAATTTCTTCTCTACGAGTGAGTGTATCTGTTTTTACCTGTTTTATACCCTTATCAGCACTAAGTACTTGAATTATTATTTATTATTGTTAATATTATTTGAATAGTAATTATTCTAATCTATACTTAATTACTGGTGAGGTCGGACAAAAATGTTGGCCATTTGTGCTTTTTTCCCCCCTAAATGATCTACTTATACTTGTGCTAGGCCTTACTTAGCTTGTTCGATTTTACACTATTTCTTTCTTTCCCTGCTCTGTCCTTTCCAACAGGGGTCTGACCCCTATAGGCTGCATTTTTCAGGCTCCTTTGTCACCTGAGTTTTGCCTGGGTTCAGCCATGGGAGGTGCTGGCAAGAAGTTAGAGGGCAGAAAGAAGAGAGAAGTTGGGTGTTTCTTCCTCCCTTTTTATACCAGGGTATTTATCCGGCAGGGGTTGCTTCTTATCCTTGTCTCCGCTCCCACCCACGGTACATGTTATGGTCCCAGATTTTGCCAGGCGATGTTGCGTTATGGACTTCTCTGTTTTATGGAGTAATGACTTCCTGCTAATCTCTGGATTGTTGCACAACCCCGTTTGGCACCTCAGCTCTTCTATCAAGCTATGTAATAAATTCCCTGCACTAAGTTATTGTTTTAAATATTAAAGTTCCAATACAACCATCAGCCATTATGAAAATGTTCTGTATCTGAATTGACCAGTACAGTAACCACTAGCCACAGTGGTTGTTAAACACTTGAAGTATGGCTAGTGCAATTGATAAACTAAATATTTAATGATTAATTAATTTAAGATCAATTTAAGTTCATTAATTTAAATTTAAATTGCTGCATGCGTCTCATGGCTACTATACTGGACAGCATAGCTCTATATTAAAGATATAATCCTTTTGTCCTAATTACACAGTTTATTGTTTGCCTTTTAATGTTTTTCATATGTAAAAGTTTAAAATATTCATATAGAAAAATCTGTTTTTCTTTTTTTAAAAATTTTACTCTGGTGTTGTTAGGCTTAAAGCTCTCTCCATTTATAGACTTGACATTCATAGACTTTTTCCTTTACATTTAAATTTTATCATTTCAAGCCTATTTTGGTGACTGATATGAATATTTTAACCAATCTGAAGCTTTTTATAACAGAGCCTTATAAAAATGACCTTCTATTATATAGCAAGTTGTTAGATTTGAAAGAGAACTTTAAGTTAATTTGATCTAATCTTTCATAGAGCTATTCTTATGTTTAGGGTATTTATACTCTTCTAAGATAATCTCTTCTTCCTGTACCTTTCTTTTGTGGTTTTATACGTTGGAACAGTCTTCGTTATATTCACACTGAATTTCCTGTAGCTTCTTTCTGTTAGCTTTATTTTTATTCTGAAGGGCAATTACAGAATATGCATGTTTCTTCTTTTTTATCAGAGTATCCGACATTTTGAGGTTTTCTATTACATTCATTTGCGTTCCTATCTCCACGTTAGATGTTTGCAGCTTTTTCAGTTATGTCTCAGATAGTGCAGCTTTAAGTCTTGCACTTTTGCTTTTAACTTGTTCCAGTTCACCTGTATCTATTACTGTGTACTTCCTAGAAGCTAACACAGCGTATCTGGCATTGGTCTGAACAAAGCAGTCTTGTAGGGCTCTCACTTAACCTACTCCCAGATAACATAATCATACGTCAGCATTTTGTAGCATAAGTTAGTAAATTCATATTTTGCTTTCGGCTTTTTAAAACTCGTCTTTGCTTTTCACGCATTCTCTGTATCCTATCGTTCAATCATACATTCGTTTGACAGTTTCTTGCCAAACACCTGCTGGGTACCAGTGTTGTCACTGGAGGTAAACTTGGTTGTCTGAATTCAAATGCAGGATCTCCTGTCTTATTCTTGTAGAATTTTATCTTGCTGCAGTCTCTCATTTATATGCCTCTTAATCTCTTTGGATAATTCATAAAGGAATATGTTTGCTTTTGCCGTCCACAGCCTTGAGGAGACTGCTATTACATTATGTCAGTTTTGAAGTCAGCTGAGGAGCAATCATAGGGAAGTAGTTAAGAGCTGGGGATCTTTGGATTCTAATTTCTAGCTCTGCCACTTACTACCTATGTGACCTTGAGCAGTTTACTTATCAATACCTCAGTTTTCTTATTGGTAAAATGTGGATAATAGTATTTACCTGATAGGATTGTTGTAGAGATCAAATAGTTAATACAAATAAAGTGCTAGGAAAGTGTCTAGTAAAGAATGTTGTATACTGCAGTAGCTATTACTATTGTTATTCGTGCAATCCGATGGATTTTTTTTTTTTTGTCTTGATCAGAATATAAAGAGAATACAAATGTATTGGGTCCAAATATGTTGTCAATTGTCTAGACTGGTGGGGTAATCCTATTAAGATATAAAGGAAATTATGTTAGTTCGATAGGACTTGTTCTGAATTAATTTAGTGTCATTTTCCTTTTTTTTATTTGTAACATTTTAAATGAAAACTTTCAAAATTGAAGTTTACAGTGAATACTCATACTCATACATAGATTTTGCCATTAATATTTTAATACATTTGCTATATCCATATTCATCTTTCTGTGCCTTTCTGTTCATTATTCATCATATTTTTGATGTATTTCAAGGCATATTGCAGCCATCAGTACAATTTCCCCTGAATATTTAGCATGCAAATTATTAGCGTTCAAAATTTTACATTTTTTTCTTTTGAGATAAAATTTACATGCAGTAAAATGCACGAATCTTAACTAATTTTACTGAGTTTTACAAATGCATACACCCATGTAACTCAAAACCCCTAGCAAGATATTGACCAGGAGGAGTCAATTGTCTATCTTTAGAGTCAGTTGTCTAGAACACTTATCAGAGGCAACCATTGTTTTGGGTTTTTTTTTTTCCACCATAGATTGTTTGTTTTCATTTAGAATTTCATATAAAAGGAATCATACATATGTACTCTTTTTTGTGACACTTTTTTTGCTCAGCATAATGGTTTTGAGATTAAGCCATGTTGTTGCATGTATCATTGTTGGTTCTTTTTTTTGTTTTTTGTTTTTTATTGCTCAGTATTATTTTATTATTCGAATGTACCACAGTTTGCTTAACCATTTCCTATTCATGGTCACCTGGGCTGATTTTAGTTATTTTTTTTG
The DNA here is from genome assembly GCA_003508835.1 of Eonycteris spelaea. NCBI lineage: Eukaryota > Metazoa > Chordata > Mammalia > Chiroptera > Pteropodidae > Eonycteris > Eonycteris spelaea. Next base: position 12,553,099 of record PUFA01000011.1, on the reverse strand, counting down.
TTTTGTTTTGTTTTTTAATTTATAGTTATAATTTGCATAAGAGTTGGATTCATATGGATTTACTTGGCCATACTGGAAAACTACATTTTCTTTCTTCACAAAAATTTCCTTTATTAATCCAGTCTAAAAATCTAGCACAGAAAAATAGAAAAATCCATATAATTTGGAAAGAATAAATTCCCCAAACTGTGGTTTTATTTGAATATCATTCAATAGAATTAGATGAATATATATAACATTTTAATTTAGCATATGAAATATTGATATACATTTAATAGTGTCACAAAATGTTAAGACCAGATAAAATTTTACCCCAAAATTGCTTATTTGTAAAGCACAGTTAATCATGCACCTTTAACTGTGAGTATGGTAAATCTGAGCTTAAATAAAGTAGTTATTTTTAATGAGATTAAGGTTCATTGATAAGGTTCATTAATAATAAGTCCATTAGTACTGTATTAGAAGAGATTCTTGGAAATATATATGCTTGCTTTTCATTTAATTATTGTTAAGAAATCAATAATTATATCTCTTTTGCATTTAAATAGTATCTTTTTCCCTGAGTTCAGTAATAGAGCATGCACTTAATATTAAATAATTAGAAAACTTTATTTGTATATTTGATATACATTATTTCTTTTAGGCTCTAGCTATAAACATCTCAGTAGCCTGTAATCTTGCAACTACCCCTTATTATTTTTCTTAGCCAGTCGGCTGCCAAGAGTTGGAAGCTCACACTTGCAGATCTAAATCTTCCTTTTGATATTAATTTTTATAGTTTTATTACTAATCAAAATATTGTTCACGTTAAACTCACTAGGATAAACCAAAGTTTGTTTTTCACAGAAGTCACTTTTTTATGTTAGGAAATGATCAGTTGGCACATTTCTTAAGCATGAGTCTTTCTCTTTTAGCATTTATCTTCTATTTTGGATCCTAATGATGTTTTTAGACTCAGCTTAGACACTAGGAAAACCTAAGTCTTTCCTTGAAAACCTGTTATTTATTTTTGCTTTTTTCTATACTCCTAGCACTTATCACAGTTTGTAACATTTATATAAGTTTATCATATATTCTGCCTTATCTTACAGTTAAAGGCATACTTATTTTATTTCTTCAGGTAAAGGGCCGAAATTGGATCTTGTATCTATTTATGTATAGAATCCATTACTATTACTATAGTACCTATGGCACTGTGCCTCACAGGAGTTCACCCAATTTTTACAGGATCCAAGGAGGACTGTAGAAGAAATATAAGAAATTTCTAGTGATATTGAAGTGATCAAGCACTCACATTAACACTTTATACATAAAACAACAAATGATTGAATATAGGTCTAAAATATTTTCAAGTGCTTCATAATATGAAATGAATATTTCATATTAAATTAATTAGTTGTCTATGTCTTCTGTCCCTAAACAGTATAGTATTCTTATTTCTTGTGTACAATCTCGTTGCTGAGTACATTACTTTACCCATAATAATCTCATGTTTCTGGGATGGTTGGATGGTTGAATGACTGAGGCAATGAATGGAATAGAAGATTTATGGGAAAGAGAACAAGCGTAATGGAAAGAATCTCGAAGGCCTCTCATGTGATGGGGAATTTGAGTTGGGCTGGATTTGATGGACAGGTAGACAGAAGAGAGGGGAGGGCATTTTAGGTTGGAGAGTATAGTTTACAAGGCAAAATTAGGAATCATCAGGGCATTGTACCAAGGAATGCTAAAACAGTGGGGGTTCTGAGAAAGATGGGAGCAGAGACCACATTATTTTGTATTTTTTCTTTCACTTCCATAAGCACCATGTAGTCATTAGATTCACTGGGATTTGAACTTGGTTTGTTGAACTTGGAGTTGAAGCTTAGTTTAGCCACTATGAGTCATTGGGCAGCCACTTAACCTTTTGAGCCTTAATTTTCTCACTTGTAAATATATAATATATATATATATATATATATATATATATATATATTATTACACCTCACAGGGTAGTTGTGAGGAGTAATAATATATATATATATACACACACACATATATATATTACATTATATTATGTATATATTATATTATGTATATATATATAATATATATGTATATATTATATTATATATAGGTTTTCAATATCTATTTCTTTCAAAAACAATGTAATTCTTAGTTCCAGGAACAGGCTTTGCTGTAATTTATTTATGCATAATTTATATAGTATGGGAAATGTAAGGTAGCTGTGATTTTTTTTTCTGCCCTATTTTCTATATTTAATATTTATGCTCTTGCTCCAACAAGCTGAAGAAAGCAAGAAGTTGTCTGAAAACATGGTAACTTTTAACTCTATTGTTCTACTGGAATTTCATTAGTTATGCCTTGATAACCAGATAGCAGGGGCAGAGAGCAGACCACATTGTTATTCAGTTCAGACATTGGAATGTTTGGCTTCATCTCACAAGAGATTCAAATGTAGCCTGATTTCTCTTCCCTTTTCTGGCCTCAGAGGTTCAGTCCCTCTCCTCTTTCTTTTATGAGCCACACAAATAAGTTTCTATTCTAGCTCAAAGTTTGTGATCTAAAGCTAAAACTATCAAGATTGAAACAGTCATCCTCTTCCCTTCCGCCCACTCTTCTCTCTGGATCTGATTCTCCCTGCTTTATTCCTTGTTTTATTATCAGTATCCGAAGCCAGGGCATCTTCTTCTGTTTCCTTTTTCATATACCTTCAAAATAGCTCATTTGTTCTTTCCTCCTTTTCCATCGCTACTCCCTTAGTCCAGGTTCTTAACTTTTGTTAAACTAATGGCTTCCCGTTTCTATTTTTACTACCAGTCGTCTTCTGCCACAAGGATCTTTCTAAAGTATGAAATTAATCATCTTACTCTTGCTTTCTTCTCTAGTTCCAGATACCTACATGATTGAATTTAAGCACCTCAGTATGATACATAAGCTCTTTTATAATTTAGACTCTTTCTTTTCTTTTACTTTATTATCTTTTCTTCCTTCCTCATTCCTCTTTTCTCTACTATCTATGCACACGTAATGTGAAATTCACTGACTTCTTAAAAATACCATGCTGGAACATCTCTTCATGCTTTTATGTACTCCTTCCTCTGCCTAGAATATTTCTACCTTATCTAATTGCTAGTCATCCTTCAAGATCCTGTTAGGTGTTGGTTCTCTTAGAAAGACTTTCTTCATTTCTTCTCTCTTCAACTGCTCTGCCCCTCCACCCTTCCCAGCCATGTCCTCTGGAGTTGTGCTACCCAATATGGTAGCTCCTAGCCACATGTGGCTGTTTAAATGTAAATTAAAATTGATAAAATAAACAATTCAGTACCTCAGTTGCACTAACTTATTTCAAGTACTCTTTAGTCACATGTGGCTAGGGGCTATTGTATTGGATAGCTCAGATAAAGAACTTTTCTATCACAGAAAGATCTATTAGACAACTCTGCATAGGGTTAACCACACCTCTCTCTGTTGTCTTTCTTTTGATACTACTATTGTATTTATCATACTATTTATTTATTTACATATCTATTTCCCTGTTAGACAATGAAAGATTAGAAGGCAGAGATATATTTTCTCATGTCTGTATATTTGGTTTTGAGTTCAGGTTTTAGCACATTATAGGTGTTCAACAGAAGTTTGAGTTGAATTGATTCAGTGAATTTTAGAGGGAGAATTGCCTCAATTTAAGACTTCTAATGGTGAAGCAGTCACATGAGGGACATGTAATATATGTATATATTTAACTTATTTAAACCCTACTTAAACTTACTGAAAGAGTAATACAATGAAGACCCATACACATGTACCCTAGAGTCAGTAGTAATTAACATTCTGCCATGTTTATTTTCCCTATCTCTTTTTCTCTGTTTTTCTATGGGTGTGTGTATGTATGTGTGTACGTGTGTGTGTATGTTTGTGTGTGGGTAATTATAATTTTCTTGCTGACCTTAATTATTGAAGTTATATCTCCTAAGAATAAGGACATACTCCACATAACTATCATACCATTCACATGTAAAATTAGCATTAATATTGGAAGTTCTTCAGCTATCCCCCAAATACCTTCTATAGCTATATATTCGATCCAGAATCCAGTCAAGTTAATGAATTGCATGTTGCTGTCATTTTATTCTCTTTTTACCTAGAAAATATCTCTGCCTTTTTTGATTGATTGTTTTTCATGACATAGACTTTTTTGAAGAGTTCAGACCAATGATCTTATAGAATGTGCTATATTCTAGATCTGTGTGTTACTTCCACAGTTTAAATTTAGGTTAAATTTTGGTATAAAACTTTTATAAATGATTATGTGTACCATAAATTGCATTATATTAAGAGGCACGTATTTTCAGGCTGCCCCATTAATGAATGGTGTTTCTAAGTTTGATATCTTAGGGTGGTGATCACCATTTCTATTATTCCTTTTGTAATTAAAAATAACCTGTGGAGTCAGATCATGTGAATATCCTGTTTACCAGCAATCTTATATTCAGTGTTTTATCATCTTTTCATGATCTTTCCCTGAATACGTTGATGGTTACAAAATGATTTTTTAATTTTGCCATTTCCTTTACATATATTTCCTCATCTATTTCTGTAAAGAAGAGCTTTCTTTCCTTTTCCACTTTCCTCCTCCTTCCCTCTCACCCAACTTTCTTGAGTATAATTATGGACTCATGAATTAAAAAAAAATATATCACTAGTCAATGTGTTATAATAAATTACTATATAATTTTCATACTTAAATTATCCCATAGTTGGCTAGTGGGAGCTCCTTTAAACTGGCTGTGTGTGCTTTAATATAACTTCATTTGGTTTTGAAACAGTCTTGCTTTCCAAGACAACAAATCATCCCAGATTTGCTTTGTGCTTTCTTGCCTTAGATGTGGGCTCAGCTATTTCTACAAGGATCTCCTATTGTTTTGAAAAGTCATCAATTTATACAGATACCTTCAATTCACATTCCACTGTCACAGATCTCCCTTACTTCCCCCATGTTACATTTGTATCTCTTCTCGCCCAGAGCAAAAACCTTGCTTTCCAATACCACCAGTATATTCACTCATTAGCTCTATCCTTCAATATCCCTCAGTTGGTATTACAACACCAATAATACAACACACTAGTAAGTCTGCTAAGCAAACTTCAGAATTTCTTAGCACATTTTTGTCTTTAGAATTCATCTCATTGAAGATACATACTCAGAATACTGTGCTTGAAAATAACTTGAATTCTTTCTTTTTGATAGACAGGATCATTTGTTTCTGTGTTATTCAGTTTGAAAGTTTGTTTTTTCATCCTTTTTGAAGACTTATTCTCATTTCTATGCTATCTACCCCATTCCTGCCAATCTTACATAGGATGAGACTTTTAATATAGGTTTGACTTCTAAGCCATGTAAATATTTTCCTGAAAATTAAATTAAAAAGGGTGATCTATAAATAATGACACTCTATCCTTAATAATGCTCTTTGACTTATATCTGATATTAACGTTTCTACTCCAGCTTTCTTTTGCTTAGTTTTTAGTTTGCCAGATGATTTTTTTCCTAGCCCTTTAAACTCCAGCCTATGTGTGATTATATTTTAAGTGATATCTTATGTATACAACTTGAGAATCTGACTTTTATCTAGGTAACTTTGTGATTACTTGTATACTTGAATTGTTTTCTGCTATTACTTTTTTGACTTCTTTTCCTGTTCTCTCTCTCTCTCTCTCTTCTCTCTCTCTCTCTCTCTTCTCTCTCTCTCTTGGACTTTTATTGTATTGATTATTTTTATTTCATTTTTCCTTTGTAATTATTTTGAAGTGATACATTCTATATCTCTTCTTTTAATGGTCATCTTTGTCATACTGTTAGTTTGTATTGAGTATTCAGCCAAATAAACCCATACCTCTTTTTCACATGAACTACCAGAACAGGTTTGTTGAATCCTGTACTTTCACATTAATTTTTTTAACTGAAGCAAAGGAGATTCTGTTTATTTTATTCAAATTTTGTAATCTTAATTTGGAGTAGTGATCTCAGTCATGCTGAGAAGAAAGGTTGACAGAAAACTAGACTCATTGCCACCTTTCTTTATAGCCTGCCAGCTCTCTGCAACTCCTAAGCACAAGTGAGGCCAGAAACATGATTTTGATTACTGATCCAATTATTATACCAAGAAAAGCATTATCTAGCCCTTAAAAGATATATTAGATGGATGAATAAAGTAGAAATATTCAGTCTGTAGAAGAAAGAATAGAATGGTATTGAGATGCAGGGCAGGAGACATTTTGGGACTTGTCAGTTTGAAGGAATTACTTGTTGAACAGAAATTCTACTTATCTACTATGGCCTTGAGGATTAAAGTTAGCACTACCATAGGGAAACAGAGTTATCTACTCTCAGGATTGTGTGGAGGGTTAGTAAATGGCTTCATTATACTGTCAGGTCCCAGTTATTCCAGGAAAGTTTTGTTAGAGGTCACCTGGAAGGGATTAAATAGTCTTTAATTGCTCTGGGACTCTATGCTAAGTGTATGGAATACATTGCCATCTTTAATTTACAGCCAGATTTAGGCACATAGTTAAATATTTTTTCAACTTAGACTTGCTAGATGATTTTAACCCTACTAGTAAAGTGATCATTTAACAGCACAACACTCTGAGTAGCCATTCACAGCAATCATTCACTCTGTATGTCTCCCTAGTAATCCCTAGTGTTTTCAATTTTCAGTTTGGCCAAATTAAAAAGGCAATAAATATGTAGATCAGTTGTATGACTCATTTATTTGTCTTTTTTATAGCAAAGCAAACAGTGAAAGGCAACCTGCATATTTTCTCTGAATTTCATTTTAGTGCCTTGAAGCCTGCTTATAATAAAAACCTCTTCTTTTTCCCTTAGGGCTGCTGCTCAGAGTAAATTAGGTCACTACACAGATGCAATAAAGGATTGTGAAAAAGCAATAGCAATTGATTCAAAGTACAGCAAAGCCTACGGGAGAATGGGGTAAGTTCAAAGTAGTGCCAAGTTGTACCAGATATGGTATTCTTAATGGCTTGCTTTAGAATTTCCTGCTTAATATTACATCCTCTCAACTAACAAGAAGATAAGTATAATGTCGGGGGAGGAAATGACTGCGATTTCTGTGACTTGGGAGAGAGATGATTAGTTGTATGATGAATGATTGGCTGTTGGAGAAAATCATATAGCCATAATGAGTAGACTCACTTCATATTTAAGGCCACAAATTTCATGAAGTGATTGCTTCACATCCACTCTTCTCTCTTCAGATTTCACTACACCCTCCATAGTGACGCTCAACTGATGATATTGCCTGCTACTTAATTGAGAAAATAGATGCATTTAGGAGAAAAGTACCTCATCTTCCTACTTCCAAATCCACCAATCTGCCTTCATTTGTATCTGCATAGACTGCTTTTTCTCCTGTTAAAATGGAGTGTTTCTCATCTAAGACTACTGCCTTCATTTATGCTTAGATCTCATCCCTTTTTATCTTCTCCAGGACTTTACACTTGTAATCATCTCCTTTATCTTCTACAACATGTTTTCCTGTCTCTAACAGCATTAATGACTGCATGTGAAAGTGTCTTGCAGAACCAACCACTGGATCATTCTTTCAGCTAGCTACATCATTTCTCAGTTTCTCTTTTTCTACAAAGTCCTTGATAGTTGTCCACATTGTCTCATCTTCATCATCCCTCATTCTCTTGTCAGCGCGCTGTAATAAGGCATTTGTCTATATCACTCATCCAAGAGCTCTGTTCAAGGTCACCAGTTGTCTATATTTGCCAAGGTCAAAGTTTAGTTCTGTATCTTCACCTTACCTGCCTTTTAGTATTTGGCATGTTTAGCTTATTTGTGAAATAACTTCATTTCTTGGGCTTCTATGACACCATGCTTCCAGATTTTCCTTTTACTTCACTGGCTGTTCTTTCCTAGTCTCCTCTATTGGTTTTTCCTTGTCTGCCATTTCTAAATAATGGTGTACTTCAGGGCTATATCCTCTCCTCTGCTGCCCATGTCTCTCTATTCTCTCTTCTGATTTCATCCTGTCCCATGCTTTTAAATTCCATCTATAGCCGAAAATAAAAGGTATCCAAATTGGAAAGGAAGAAGTAAAACTGTCCTTATTTGCAGATGACATGATACTATATATAGAGAATCCTATTCTTTTAGAACTGATCAATGAATTCAGTAAAGTAGCAGGATACAAAATTAATATTCAGAAATCAGTTGTATTTTTATACACCAATGATGAACTTTCATAAAGAGAAATTAAGAAAATAATCCCATTTACAATTGCATCAAAAACAATAAAATACCTAGGAATCAAATTAACCAGGGTGATGAAAGACCTGTTCTTAGAAAATAATAAGTCATTGAAAAAAGAAATTGAAGAAGACACAAATAAGTGGAAGCATATACTGTGCTCATGGGTAGGAAGAATCAACACCTTTAAAATAGCCATTCTACCCAAAGCAGTCTATAGATTCAATGCAATCCCTATCAAAATACCAATGGCATTATTCAGAGAACTAGAACAAATAATCCAAAAAATTTTATGTAACCATAAGAGATCCTAAATAGCCACACAATCTTGAGAAAGAAGAATAAAGTTGGAGGTATCAAACTACCTGATATCAAACTATACTACAAGTCTACACTAATTAAAACAGCATGATACAAGCATGAAAACAGATACATTGATCAATGGAACAGAATAGAAAGCCCAGAAATAAATCCACATCTACATGCTCATTTAATATATGACAAAGGAGGCAAGAATAAACAATGGGTAAAGACAGTCTCTTCGATAAATGCTTTTGGGAAAACTGGACAGATAAATGCAAAAAATGAAACTGGATCACTTTCTTATACCGTATATAAAAAAGACTCAAAATGGATTAAAGACTTAAATAGAAGATCTGAAACTGTAAAACTTCTAGAAGAAGACATAGGCATTAAATTCTTCAATATTGCTACTAGTAACTTCTCTTTGGATATATCTCCTTGAGTAAGGGAAAAACGAGAAAAAATAAATGGGACTACATCAAACTAAAACGATTTTGCACAGCAAAGGAAACCATCAACGAAATGAACAGACAACCTACTGAATGGGAAAAGAAAGATATTCTCATGATATATCTGATAAAGAGTTAATATCCAAAATATATAAATAACTCATATAACTCAACAACAACAAAAACAAACAATCCAATTAAAAAATGGGCAGAAGACCTTAATAGATATTTCTCCCAAGAGGAAATACAGATGGCCAATAGACATATAAAAAGATGCTCAAGATCACTAATCATCAGAGAAATACAAATTAAAAGCACAATGAGATACCACCTCACACCTGCCAGAATGGCTATCATTAATAAATCAAAAAACAAGTGTTAGCAAGGAAGTGTAGAAAAAGGAACCCTTGTACACTGTTGGCAGGATTGCAAATTGGTACAGTCACTATGGAAAATAGTCTGAGCTTCCTCAAAAAATTAAAAATGGATCTACCTTTTGACCCAGCAATTGCACTTCTAGGTATTGCCCAAAGAAAACCAAAACACTAATTTTTAAAGGTCTGTGCACCCCTCGGTTCATGGCAGCATTATTCACAATAGCCAAGACATGGAAACAATTCAAATGCCCATCAACAGATGATTGGATAAAGAAGTTATGGTTTATATATACAATGAAATATTACTCAGCCATAAAAAATGAAATCCTACCATTCTCAATGATATGGATGGATATAGAGGTTATTATGCTGAGAGAAATAAATCAGAAAGAGAAAGATAAATACATATGATTTCTCTTGTACGCAGAATCTAAGGAACAAAAAGAACAAAGTAATGAAAAACTCACTAACAAATACAGAGGACAATCTGGTGATAGCCAGAGGGGTGGGGGATTGGGAGTCTGAAAGAAAGGGTGAAGGGTTAAAGAAGTACAAATTAGTAGTTGAGAGATGGTCACAGGGATGGGGTGTGTGGGCACAGGGAATGCAGTCAGCAGTAATGTAATGGCTATGTGTAGAGCCAGAGGGGTGATAGAGCAATCGGGGGGATTATTTCACAAAGTATATGTCTAACCAATGTACTGTATACTTGAAACTAATAAAATAAAATGCTTAAAAAATAAATTCCATTTATAGTCGATACTCTTTAATCATGGATTCTGTATTTATGAATTCACCTACTTGCTAAAATTTTTTTGTGACGCCGAAATCAATATTTGCTGTGCTTTTCTGTTCATTCACAGTGTAGTGAAAAATTTGAGTCACCCGATGTGCAAGACTTCAGCTGAAGTCTGATATGGTGATGACCTGCCTTTTTGTTTCAGCTCTCATGCTGAAACGAGTGTCATTTTTGCAGTTTGTTCAGTGCTATATATCAATATATCTATCTATATCTATACCTATCTATCTATATCTATATCTATATCATCTATATCTGTATCTATATCTATATCATCTATATCTGTATCTATATCATCTATATCTATATCTATAGCTATATGTATGTATGCATTTTTGTGCCTTTTCCCCTGTTTACAATGGACCCAAAAGTAGGCTGAAGTATTTCCAGTGTTCTTAAGTGCAAGAAGGCTATAATGTGCCTTATGAAAAAATACACATTAGATGTTTTGTTCAGGCATGAGTAAGTGCTGTTGGCTGTGAGTTCAATGCTAATGAATCAATACTATGTATTAAATAAGGTTTCTTTAAGCAGAATCACATAAAAGAAGGTTATCTATTGATTGGTTGACAAATGTGATCAGAGCCTCATGGGAACCTAACCTTATATTTCCCCTGGGAGCAATTGTTTAGCATTTGCTTAATTAGAGTTTGCAGTGGCTTTATAGAACATAACTACTCTGAATAATGAGAATCCATTGTATGTTGATAGATCTCTTAAGTTACTATATGCCTTAAGTTATATGTCTGAATGCCATACTCATGTTCAACTTTTTATCTCCATTTATATATTTAATAGGTATTTTAAACTTAACATGTTCCAAACAGTACTTTCATTCCCTTCTTAAATCTTTCCCATCTCAGTAAATGTTACTATCATTCACCTGCCAGTGCTCAGGTTAAAACATCCTTCATTCAGTTAAAGAAGTACAAGTACTAGTTGATAGTTGGTCATGGGGATGGGGAGCAGGGCACAGGGAATGCAGTTAGCATTAGTATGATGGCTAGTGGAGGGCCAGGGGAGGGAGGGAGGAACTGGGGGTGGGGTGGGGTGGTGGTCATTTTATGAACTATATAGATGTCTAACCAATGTACTGTAAACTTGAAACTAATTTGAGTAAATTTTAAAAAATGAAAAAAAAATCTTTCATTCTTATTATATCTGACACATCTATAATCGATCAGCAATTCCTGTCAATTCTAGTTTCTACTTATATCTTGAATTCAAGCACTGATTGCTATCTGGTTTATAACCCTAGTCCAAATTAGTAACTCTTACCTAGGCTATACTGTAATAACTCCCTGACTGGTCTCCCTGCCTCCATTTTCTCCACACCTGCTGCCCACCCCCCCCCCACCTCCAATCTCCATCCTCTGCAGAGAAACTAAAGAATGCTTTTGTAAATGATAAATTGGATCTTGTCACCCCATCGCAACCAGAATAAAATCCAGACTCCAAACCATGGTCCTATATAATCTGGCATCTGGTCACTCCCTGTTGTAATCTCTTTTCATACTTTATTTTCTGTGCTCCCTCCTCATCATCCTTTGTCCTGTTCCTTAAGCATACCAATTTGGCATCATTCTCAGGGACTTTGTGTTTACTGCTGTTTCTATTTAGAATGCTCCTGCCCTGATTTTCATATGACTGTTTCTTCTCATCTTTCAAGTCTTTTCAATGTGTTTGCCTTTTGAGTAGCTCCCCTATTCAATCTCTTGAGTAGCTCCCCTATTCAATCTCTTTAACATTACTCTTTTATTTGCATATTTACTGCTTGTCTTTGCTGGGTAGAATGACATTCTCTTAAACTCAAGAACTTTACCTTTTTCCTTGAGGAATCTAAAATAGTGCCTGGTGCACAGTAAGGTTTGAATAAATATTTAATTGAGGACTCTGATTGAAATATCTTTCATGGTTGACTAGTAGAAAACTAATTAGGGTCTGGACATTTTTCTGTGGTTAAGCACTATATTTTATTGAGAAGAGAAGTCCGTGAGGTAAGTCAACCAAGACAAAATTGGAGTAATTTGTTAAAAACAAACCTAGAGCAAATAAAAAACCCTCAATACTATCTCTCCATATATACCATTATTGTTTAGTTCTTAAGTAATTTTCCAATAAATAAATTCTAACTAGGTAGAGGAAAACATAAAAAATTTAATAACTCACTGTAGACTGAGATAATGTGTTATTTGAGTTGTAAAGGATGCTGTTTGTACCTGTTTAACAGCTAACATCTTGTTCATGTGATACCCCAGTCAGCTGATACCCCACAACCTCTTTTATTTTTATGGTACATTAATATTGTGACTTACATCTCTGCTAGGAAGTAGGAAGAAAGTGTGACGTTGAAAACAAATCTAGTTCAGAGTCTTTAAAATGATTTTAACATCATAGAGGTTAATTATTCATAAAGCAAATTACTTCACATATTTGGCTTAAAAATGGAAGGGTAGGTAAGGTTTATTTCTAAGAATTAAGTATATGGTTAAAATAAGACTGTCAAGGTTGTCAGCAAGCAGGATAGAAAGAGTTCAGACTTAACAGAATCTTGGAATTAGAAGGAATTTTAGTGCTATTTCTGTGAATCACAGTATAATGAATAAATTAGGTATAATCTAGACTTGAATTGAATACCAATACAGATGTTTGACTACATTTATGATGCCCTGATGTTCTTTAATCTTGTAGCTTATACTCTTCTACTTTATTGTTTTCAGGCTGGCCCTCACTGCCATGAATAAATTTGAAGAAGCAGTTACAAGTTATCAAAAGGCATTAGATCTTGACCCTGAAAATGATTCCTATAAGTCAAATCTGAAAATAGCAGAACAGAAGTTAAGAGAGGTATCCAGTCCTGTAAGTTATTAATGCCAAATGAGTGAAATATTTTGTTATTCACAATTTGTTGTAATAAAATTGTAGTGGTTAGAATAATTATCAGATATAATTGTTTTACAGACAGGAACTGGATTGAGCTTTGACATGGCTAGCTTAATAAATAATCCGGCCTTCATTAGTATGGTGAGTACATTTCCTTTTCTGCTCTGTTTTCCATAAAGCTATATAATTCCAAAACTTTTTAGAAATAAATAAGAGAGTTTTTGTGGTGGTGGTAACACAGTGGTGATGTAATGTCGTAGCTAAGTTTTTAAACCTGCCCATGCACCTATTTGTGAGAAAGCCATAGATAGACTTTAAGAAGCCCATGGATTCCCTGAAATTACATGTAAAAATTTGTGTACCTGTCAATATGTGCATTTTTCTAGGGAGAGAACCATATTTTTGTCAGGTTGGCATAGGGGTCTGCGAATTTACAAGAGGTTAGAAACCACTCTCTTACTTTGAAAATGGCCCTAGGAAAATGTCTAATAATTGAGATCCGAGGATTTGGGCTATTGTGGTTCCCTAAGCTCTCCTCTCAGCACTGTCTGCTTCCTTCCTATCTTGAGTTTATTTGAACTTTTAGTGTAATTCTTATATATATGTACTTCATCCTTCAACACAACAAATTCACTTATAGGTCTTTTTGAAAACACACATGCTCTCTTCCAGTATGTGGAAACTCTGATCTAATAGGTCAAGGATGTTTCCTGGGCATATAAAGCTCCTTGGGTGATTTTATACCTCTGGCTGAGTGCGATCTTGCTTCTTATTCATCTTTGCTTCCTTAAAAAATGGCATCCACTAAATCTTCAGTTGAATTGAAGTGTACAGATGGCTCATTCCTAGTGAGACAAAGAAGTCTTTTGAACAATCGGCAGAATTGTAGCAATTGGTAGTTTAAAAATGTTAGTTGAAGTCTTTGTAGTAGTAGTTAATTTTTGAATCACTGCCCCTAAATGACGTGTTGAAAAAGCTAGCACTTGTTTTTATTACCAGAGAAACAATCATTTGACTAACTTACAAGTAATTCAGTAACTCTCCTTGAGTTTTAGGATTGAGGTCAAATTTAAGTTGGTCTTTCTACCTAAACACCAACAAATATATCTCTCTCTGTAGGTTTTATGACATTTTTGACCATTACTGCTCATTTCCAGGCCTCAGGTTGTACTTTTATTGTAGCAGGAGGTAAAAAATAGATTTCTTCTAGTTTCTGATTTGGCTTAGCCTTCGAGATGCAAAGTAAGGTGTGAGACTACCACGTATGAACTGTAAAAGGCGGGGGTTAAAAAATAGTGTGACAAAAGAATAGGGTCAGGTTGACAGAGATTAAAAGAGGATTTTTGGAGACAGCTGTTGGAGTTACTACTGTCTACAAATATTTAAATTTAAATTTTACATAATATTGTCGACTACCAATTTGAGGCAAAAAAATTGTTTATGCTTTCAAAATGGAAAGTTTCAAAAGTGTATGTGCATATAAATACAATTTCTCTTCCGCTTAATTATGGGAAGGATTGAAACTAAGCCTCATGGGACAGGGTCACATCTCTTACAGTACTCTTTTGAAGTGGACTCTCTCAAATATAGGGGATTCTTTAATTATACTCAAAGTTTCTCTTTCTCCTTTTGGCTTTATCTGATTGGTAATAATCAGTATACTGCTTTCAATATCTTTAGTTTATAGTGTTACTTGTGATCCCTCTGTCCTTGCAATGTATTTTTTTTTTTTTTTTAACGCCTGCAGCACCTGGTCTTCCTAGGCGGTCTCCCATCCAAGTACTAATCAGGCCGACCCTGCTTAACTTCCGAGATTAGACAGGACCGGGCATGTTCAGGGTGGCATGGCCGTAGACACAATGTATTTTAAATGCCATTTTTTCTAATATCTTCTTTATATTCCCAATGACTTTGTATAGCACACTTAAACTCTTCAAATGTTAGTACATACATTGTTTAGCTTTCATTCCTGTTTTTTAAAAAACCTTTATTCAAGGTCCCTAAATATTAACTACCTTTAATGAGAGATGCCATTTTTCAATTCCAGGCAGCAAGTTTAATGCAGAATCCTCAAGTTCAACAGCTGTAAGTATATAGAAGGAGAGTATTACATTTTCCCCCTTCCACTTGGCAAGCTCCTAATTTAAGCACATCTTCTCCAAAATGATAAAACTGCCCTGAATGCCAGTCAATTGAAACTTAAAGCCGTACACATTCGGCTTGACCTACACAATGTCGGTGTATTTAACTGACTTGTCCTTGGCTAGGATCCTACTTGTTAATCCAGTGATATATCTCTTGCCTATTCTAGAATGTCAGGAATGATGACAAATGCCATTGGGGGACCTGCTGCTGGAGTTGGGGGCCTAACCGACCTGTCTAGCCTCATCCAAGCGTAAGTGTTACTTAAAATAGAAATAGTATAAAAGTACTTTGTGTTTTATACTGTCTCTAAGGTGAGGGGACCAGGGTGTTTTTTATTAACTTTTATTTTTTACTGTTAGTGGCCTCACTAGTTATTAAATGTAAAAGAAGTTTATAAGTTATGATTTTCAGACTGAAGGGCAAGAATATAGAAGATTTGGATCCAAGAAAAAGTTCTTCAAAGATTTGAACAGCTACTCAAGGAATCAGACGAAGGTCAAATAGCTACTTAAAGTATGCATTAAGTACACGTATATTTAAAATTTAAAAGTTAAATAGATTAATGTTTGATTTAGGAAACTATTTTATTCAAACTTTCCATACACACACACCTTTAATCTTCTCCTCAGCTCTTCTACTGAAGAATTCGAACTTCTCTATTACAGGCTGCTTTGGGAGGTTTCCCTTCACCAAAAGTTTATAGTTGCCAGGTTGTACCTCATCAATGATAGGAATAGCTTTGGTCTTATTTTTGGCAGCATTTATCCCTGTTTGCTCACTGACCAAGGTCCACGGTTTATCAAGGTTGACAGTTGGGCAGAAGCTTTGGTTCTGCCATTAGAGGTAATGCTTCACAACAGCTTTCCCAAAGTAACCTGGGTGATATTTGTCGAAGTTGATCCTGTGGTGATGTGTGCCACCAGCATTACCACGGCCTCCCGGGGGCTTCCGGGGCTTGCTGATGCGGCTCTGGCTGTGGCTCACATGGCCCCGAAGTTTCCGAGTCTTCTTCAGTTTGGATGGCCTGTCCACAGTTGAGATGAAAGAGAGCTTGATTGCTTTTTGAATATCTGTGATGCTGTCACTGAAAATTTTATATGAAGCCACAAGTACCATTTGCTCTTTATGGTCATGACCATGTTACCTCATTTGCAACACTGCATTTTAAGAGTGATAAATTTAAGCGGCATGATCATAGCGATGTCTAACACTTGCAATTGAGAAGCACACATAAGGAATTTGTATTAAATATCTTTGCCTTTTTAAAAATCAGTTTTGTTCAGTGACTTATGTATACATCTCAAAATGAGTGTGACATGTGTCATCTGAGAGACTATTAAGTCCTGACTATAAGAGCAAATACCTTGCATTATGTTTGAGCACACACATAAAAAGCATATATTTTTTAGATCTTGATTTATTCATAGTTAAGCACTAGAGGGAGTGGATTTCACCCAATTCAGGAACTCACTCTTCAGCTTGGGTGTTTCATTTCTCATAAAGAGCGATGCCCTGTAACAAGATACATAGGGGCACTGGTAAACATACAGATATTAAAGTTGTGATGCTAAAACTTGTTTTTATAGAAGTTCCCCTTAGGTAGTACCCACATCCATTGCAGTTCTTTTTGCGTGAGTATTGTGTGGCTGGGAATTCCCTAATTCATGCCACTTTGCCTCTTTAATTTCAGGGGACAGCAGTTTGCTCAGCAGATACAGCAACAGAATCCTGAACTTATAGAACAACTGAGAAATCACATCCGGAGCAGATCATTCAGCAGCAGCACCGAAGACCATTCCTGACTTGACCGAGGACCCTAGTCCAGAATGCAAATGGTTATGGCTCTGAAGCGTTTGCTGTAGATAGTGGCCAAAAACAGAAACAAAAAACCTACAAAATAAATCTGTCTAGACAATAAGTTTATCACAGACTTGAACATAATATAACGCCTTTGTAAATGAATGATCAGTAGCCTTGTTAAATACCAGTATACAATGGACAGGGTTCCATTTACAAATCATCATCATGTTTGTACATTAGACTTAATAGCAGAGTATATTGAACAGTAAGGCTGTTTATTGGTGAGTTCTCCAGCTCCAAATTCCCTTAAACTTTTGAAAGGGGAAGATGACTAAGAGGAAAGGTTTCTCATGCTGGGTTAGAAGAAATGTACTTGCCAGAATGACTGGAGAGAAATTTGTTACCTAGGTTTAGCTTCAATAATGCTATCAGTAATGAATATATATCATAGGGGCCAGTACTATCTGTAATGCTGCTTGTTCTGATGTGTGACAGGGAATCCTAGGAGCTGGTGGGAAGCAGAATTTGGTGGAAGGGCTGTTTGAAAAGAATAAATAGATGCTGTGACTGTAGAAAAATTGAAGGTAGGTAGGATGCTCAGGTTTTCTGCATAGTTCTTAACTAATCTTGCCTGCAGTTTTGTATTGATAACATGAGCATGGCCAATTATGCTAAATACAGAATAAAATACATTTAGAAATCCTTAATGGTACTGGTTAGGTCAGTTGTGTAACTATTCGGTTTAACTAGCACAATTTTTCCAATGGTGACCTTACCATGGAAACTCTCAATATATATATATTTAAGTAAGCCAATGACTTGGCCCTTGACTTAAGGATTTTCTAAGTGGTGTTTAATTATGTACCGATAAACAATTTTTTTTTTTAACTCAGTAATTGGTGGATTACAAAAAGCATCTATCACTAACAATGCTTGTTCATGTAATCCTCTGCTATAATTTGGTTTGGCATGTCGCTTTTATGCTTAACCTTAATTTGATGCAACCTAAACATAATGGGGGCTTAAAATATTATATATTGAGATTAGAATACATGTTAGTTGGTGAAGAGAAGTGACACTGTTAGGTATTAATGGCATGGCTCTAGAGTGATGGATGAGACCGTTCTAATTCCAACTGGAATTACTTTTGTTTGTGAATATAATTTGTTCAGTTGGGCAGACACACAAGATTTCGCAAGTGTGAGAGAAAACTGAAAAATGAAGTAATATTAAATTAGTAATACTGATGATCAGGGCTTTACTATAACTATTCTCAAAAGACTACTTGTTATCTTGATGTTTAAAAAGCAACTTTTCCTTTCTTTCCCTTTGAGAGATTAGACCAATGGTTCTGTAATTTCACTGTAAGAATCACCTGGAGAATTTGTTAAAAATGCAGATTCAGGATGATACTTTCAATTTTTATTTCGTATGTCCTATAATAAGGAATTGCCATTTAAAGAGTACACCATGTGGTTCTCATATAGATTCAAGGACTCTAATTTCGAACAGCGCTAGGTTAGAGATTTCTCCTCAGTAAGACCAGAAAATACCTAACCTGCCTGGGCTCAGGCTACAACAAAGACCTATATGAACGTATAGTTCTGGCCAGAGAAGAGCAGGACTTAAATTTTAGGCCCTCTGAATTAAATCTCTTGTATATCATCTAAACCAACTTAATTTTTCATAAATTAAATTCAGCTCCTAGTGTTCAAGTTTTATATAGAATGAAGTACTAACTAATTACATGAAAGTGATGATTATGATGAAAAAATGAAGTTAACTTTAAGTAAAAAATAGTCACTCTTATCCAATGTTGAATAAGAAATTTCTAGCATAACTATCTTGAATGCATTAAAAATGCTTTCAGATTGATAAAATGATAAGCCTCTAACTCACTGACTAGGAAAACAGAAAATGTAAATCAACTGTATCAGAAGAGAAAAGGAGATATCGTTGCAAAAACTGTAGATATTAAAAGGATCTTTAGAAAAACACTACAACTGACTCTAGGTCCATATATTTAACAACTTGATGAAACAAAACTCATTGAGGAAATAGGTATTTCTTTGTAAGCTACAAACTACCAGAGCTCACTGAAGAAATAGAAATCCTCCAGAAAAGAAAACTACAACCACAGATGATTTCAGTGGGGGAATTCTACCTAACACTTAATGGAAAAATAATATTAATTCTGTATAATCTTTTTTAGGAAATAGGAGGAAACACTTCCCAACTCATTTTATATACTTATCACTCTAATACCAAAATCAAAGATATTATAAGAAAAAAATCACTTTAAAACAATGTCTTGATTTGCTAGTATCTGTTGTGAAGGTAGCCATTCATTTTACAAGAAGTAATGGGAATTAGTGTATTTATTTCTTTTTATCTTTCCAGTTTGTTTCTTTGCTAATATACCACCCATAACAAATTCATTCTAGAGGATACCTGTCCACTCACCTGGATTTCCATTGGATGTAAACCATTTTTTTGCTCATCGAGTACATTCATTACTTTGGAATCATTGCATTTTAAGAAAGTTTTGTGTAGTTGGATTGTGCTAGCTACTCTTAAAATGATAAGGAATGCCCCAAATCTTATTCTTGCTTGTCTGGAACAAGTAGGCATTAAAGTAAATCTTTATATTCATTTTACATAGGAATGACTGACTTCCACTAACCACATTTCATTGTAGTAGTTGTAGCTGTTATGCTATGTTAAACTTAAAATGTCCTTTTTATGCAAATAGCATTTTCATTTAATGTACCAAATGTTTATCTAATTTTTGTAATATGGTTTAAACAGGTCCTTTCTAAGATCACATTATAACCTTTACTTAAAAAATAAACGTGTCTAGATTATTGCTTATAAAAAGAGACTTTGTAATTAAATCAAATTATGTAGCAGATTTCAAGTGACCATTATATGTTACTTTTTAAATTGGAAATGAGTAAATAGAAGGTTCAGTCATGAGGAGTTGCTTAAAAAACAAAGTACCCAGTAGAGCAGCTATAAAATCTTATTCATCATTTAATTAATCTTAGTCTTTTTGGAAGACAGACAGATACTTTACACTTCTTGGACTTTATTTTGCACAGACATTTCATTAATTATCACTCTAATTTAAGGGGCGAATCTCACTCCAAATATAGCTTTCATTTTGGATGAATTTGTCATTGCAAATAATTATGCATTTAAGAAAAACCAATTTTTGCATTAGACTTAATGTACTCTTACATTTAAGCAATCGTATATACACCCTTGAGTTGTAACTTAACAAATTAAGCTTTTATTTAACAGCATAACCTTTTGTTTTCTTGACAAAATACTGAAACTTGTAGCACATTCATGTTGCAAAGTTGTTTACAATCTTAATTTTCTCACTGCTTGTTCATGGCATAAGTAAATTAGTGTAATTATATGCAGAGATAGAAAGCTTAATAATATTAATACATGATTTAGAGTTCAAAATAAAATAGCAGAAGCTGGAAATCCTTTAAATATGCCTATGAAAATAAATGGCTTATTTTTTTAATGGATTTAGAATTAGAAAATTACCAGGCTTCTTTGTTAAAAGTTAACAAAGTAATCAACAATCTGAGGGAAAAAAAACAATTCCGATCTGCTGTAACTGAAACTTAGATGTGCGGGATTGTATGTATACACAAACAGAGGCACATACCAATACGATAATTTTGAAAACAACTAGACATATTGTGTTAGCAACTATAAGATCATATGAGGACTATCCCAACTGTTCCAAACAAACTTTCTGTTGCCTGAGGAACTAGGAAAAAAATCTGGGGTTAACTGAAGCATTTCTAAATAAAATATTATAAGAATTTTAAAGTTTTAAGAAACAACTGTATCTTCTAGATCAGGTCAGCAAACAATGGCCGGCAGACCAGACGCCTGGATTTGTAAACACCACTGTGCTCTTTTTGTCTACTGGCTGCTCTCATACTACAAAAGCAGAGTGAAGTATTTTAAACAGAAACTACAGAATGAAGTATTTTAAACAGAAACTACATGGCCTGCAAAGCCAAAAATATTTAGTATATGGCTTTACCTAAAAATTTTGCCAACCCCTGTTCTAGATACTTGGCTAGGGACAAATGACCTCAACTATAGAGCTTTTGGAGAACAAAGTCCAATGTTCATTTAAAAGAAACGAGATAGAATATGGGTACGAAATGTACAAATGTTCATTTAGAATAAAACTCACAAAGTCAGTAGATGGTTCTTTTTAAAACAAATATTTAATATTTTAACTTTTACAGGAAAGAAATTTAAATAATACATACTTATTTTGCTGTTGATCATTTACAAAAGTAGCAAAAATACAGAAAGTTCGATTGAAACTTAATGAACAGCATAACATTGGAAATTTTCTTCAGCTTTCCACTTTAATGGCCGACGATACCACACAGACTTGTGCGATGTCATCATATTCATATGTTCTCTTTAAAAATGTGTCGGTTAATCTTAAGCCAGAGATGCTCTATTGAGAGAAAGATACAGGCCTAAGTTTTCATTCATTGGTAATTACCAGAGAAAATATGGATATAGTACATGACTATGAGTTAATAGCCCCCAAATACTGAAATTATTAAAAAGAGAACATACTTGCAGTCCCTGTACTGAAGACAGTAGAGTAAGGGCAAGGCAGAGAGAGGAACTTGGATGTAACTTTCCAAGCTGTCGTCCTGAAATGCCGCACCAGTGGATGGAATTGGTATTGCACATTTCCAAAACCAGATCCATAGTCCTTTCACTGCTGGAGGAATCAGAAAAACAGGAATAAATCTTGTTCCTTTCACAAAGAGGTACCTAAGTCTTCCAATATTGCCAGTGAATTTGTTTTCTTGGTGTCCAGGAGAACAGAAGCCAGAAACAGAAATGACAATATTTTTATTTCACTTAAGAATCAGGAAAATAAAAGGAGATGGCATCTTCTAGGGTTTAAAGTGGCACTGAGACTAATTTGCCTGTCTGGATGTTGGCCTTCTGATTCTATTACTGAACACTGGCTCCCTGCTGCTGATCTGTTAACAGCTTTGCCATTTCTCTGGGAGACTTCCAGACATCTGTGTCTAATCTGGTTGCTATGCATCCTTCCTATTTCTGTTAGATATTCCATAGGAAAGAGAAAGATGAACTGAGTCTGGTCCAGCTTTTGCTGTTTAATTTGTTTCTTTACCATGCAGATAACATAGGAAATGACTGACAAGGTTCATGAGAAGTAAATACTATTCAGTTTGTTCTGTTAACATGAAAAGCCTGCTTTTGCTTATAATTCATATCACCTTAATAATTAAAATATTGGCTTAAACATATTAAGTTAAAAAAACCTTTTACTTGTAAATATGCATTTTTTTTTTAAAAAAAGGTCATAATGAAAAATAGTCTTACTCTACCACAATTCAGGACTACTTTCAAGTCTTTTAGTTTTTTTCTTTTAGAATTGGCTGCACATATTAAAATACTTATTTAAATTTTAACTTTATTGATTTTTAGACATAATGATTTAATGTTATTTATTATATGTCTCTGTCTCACCAACAAAAATTTGAAATGCCCACTATGTGGCACAGACCAAGTTAGACACACTACATGAATTTTTTCATTACATTTTACAAAAATCCAGTAGGTGGGTTAAATGTATGTGTGTGTCTGTGTGTTGGGACACGAGGTAAATCCCATTTTTATAGATGAGGAAACTGAAGATCTAAGAAACAAGTGCTTTTTGGAAAAGAAACTTATTTGAATTACCAAAAGTTAAAAGTGAACACAAAAAGAAACTGAATTTACTTTTAATAGCACTTTGTCACTTGGTCAATAACTGATTTGTTATACCTCAAAACAAAAAAATCCAAAAGCGGACCGTAAATGCACAGGGTCTTTACCCTGTGTGTGATGTTTGCTGAGCTTCTATGATGTGGCAGGCACTGTATTTACAATGCAGGGTTAAGACATGATCCTTTCTCCTGAATAATTCACAATCTAGTGAGAAAGGGACTAATAATGGTAGCAATATGTGAGTGTCACTAAAAAACTATATTAAAATTTGCTATGACTCAACAAAAAAATCCAATTAAAAAATGGGCAGAAGACCTGAACAGATACTTCTCCAAAGAAGAAATACAGATGGCCAATAGACATTAAAAAAGTGCTCAAGATCACTAATCATCAGAGAAATGCAAATGAAAACCACAAAAGGATATCACCTCACACCTGTCAGAATGGCTATCATCAATAAATCAAAGAACAAGTCTTGGCGAGGATGTAGAGAAAAGGGAACCCTTGTGCACTGTTGGTGGGATTGCAAATTGGTGCAGCCAATATGGAAAACAATCTGGTGAGTTCTCAAAAAATTAAAAATGGATCTACCTTTTGACCCAGCTATCGCACTTCTGGGTTTTTATCCCAAGAAAACCAAAACAATAATTTGTAAAGATCTATGCACCCCTATGTTCATGGCACCACAATTTACAATAGCCAAGATATGGAAGCAACGTAAATGCCCATCGACAGATGATTGGGTATAGAAGTTATGGTTCATATATACAATATTACACAGCCATTAAAAAATGAAATCCTATCATTTGCGATGACATGGATGGACTAGAGGTTATTATGCTAAGTGGAATAAGTCAGACAAAGAAAAATACCATATGATTTCACTTATATGCAGTATCTAAGGAACAAAAAAAACAAACTAATGGAAAACAGACTCACAAATACAGAGGACAAGCTGGTGACGGACAGAGGGGAGGGTTTTGTGGGGCTGGGAGAATGGGGTGAAGGGTTAAGAAGTACAAATTAGTGGTTGATAGATGGTCACAGGGATGGAGAGCATGGCATAGGGAATGCAGTGCATTAATATAATGGCTAGGCAGAAAGCAAGAGAAGAGAAAGCAATTTGGGGGATCATTTTATAAATGATATAAATGTCTAACCAATGTACTATATACATTGAAACTGATAAAATTTAAAAAATTTTTGCTATAACAGAGAAAAGGGTGATTAACTGTGATGGGAGGTTCTAGGTAGCTTCATAGGGGAAGTAGGTATTTTTGTAATTTTGAAGAATGACTATTTCCTATCCCCCTCTAATATTATAAGGTTGGAATGGATATGGAATTAAACAGGATTATACATTAAGACTATGAGGGTTGGGATTCATCACTACGATATTATCAAAATGCCCCAACAAATAATAGATACCAAGTAGTAAAAGAAGGAGTAGCAAAAGTGATAGGATTGGGATTTAACCCTAGGTTTTTCTGACTTCAAAGCCCTGTGCTCTTTGCTTCACAATAGCTACATAATGCTCTCCCTTTATTATCAAAGTCCTATTTTCCAATCTATGATTATCCCTTTTATTAAATTCATAACCAGTTTATACTTTCTTAATACTAAAGATACAGCTCAGGTATAGCATGGCTCAAGAAAATATACCTTAGTAAATTAAATCTGTAATGTATTATTCCATAAGAACTTAATAGTTCATGCTTCAGTAATGTAAAGTATGAGGGGAGTATGAACAATGAAAAGTATATGGGCTTTGAGGTCAAATACACTTGGTTTCAAATTCTGGCTCCATCTTTTCTAGCTCTCTGACCTTGAATAAGTCACTTAACCTCTGAGATGGCTTTCTCTTGCATAGAACATGAATAATACCTACCTCATAGGGTACTATGCATGAGTATAATCAAATACAGAAAGTGTCTCATATAGTAGGACCTTAAAATACACAGATACCAGAAAAAGGACTTTACAATCAACATCAGAGAAGACTATATATTAAGAGGAAACTTAAAAGGACACAGCATTATTTAAAAGATTTTAAAACTTTCTTTTAGGTAGATGAGGAAGAAAAGACATCCATCCACAAACATTGGCATTACCTGCAATTTGTTATTTTACAGGTAATATGAAAAGGTTCTTCTAGGTTTACAGTATCTGGGATTGCCTCCAAAGACAACCTAACATCTCCATAACCTGGAGCCTAAAAGAAAAAGCAACACAGTTAACATCTAATACAAAACCTTTCCATTTTAATGATGGTACCACACACCAATACATTCACGCAACAGTTGTTGGGTCTCCAAGCTGATATTCTGAGAAAACATTTTTCAGTCATTTTACTATTCTTCATTCCAACTTTCTTTGCTACTACTACCTGCAAAACAGCACTATAGACCCTGACTGTTTTTGCTATAACTACTCTATGCTCAGTAGAGTTAAAATGAGTCCAAGAGGTAAATCATCAGTAAAGAAACTTCAGGAGGTCTGAATCTTAAAGGAATGTTTTCCAAAGATACTGTAGCTTATACATATATAACTATAAATAGGTAAGGTTACTGCCTAAACAGAAATAGAGGATGATCACTTTGAAATGATCCAGGAAGAAAATCATGTCTATTCACAAGACATATCAGCAGGGATGGACCATAGAAATACCAAAGTCTGGAACATGCCATGGCAGGATGATAGTTAATTGCTATATTTAAACATAGGTCCAGTGATACTAGACATTTTGGGGTGATTGCTGTGTAAGTTATATAAATGTCTAATCACTATGTTGTACACCTGAAACTATTACTGTATATCAACTGTAATTTAAAAATAAAAAGGCCGTGATAATATTTTTGTTTCAAATTGTTAAACAGTAAAAGTAAATTTTAGAATGTATGAGAATAGATAATATTTAGCACAAAAGGAGGATTCTGTAGCATATTCTAACTAGCACAAGAAAAATAAGACTGGTAGCCATCCCTACTCTCAGAGCAGAAATATAGATAAAATATCCTACCAGTACTTGTAAGGTAACTTTAGTGAGACTCGCCTTCTGGGTTTCAGATGACTCAGATTTTAAACATCTTTAAAAAAAAGGTACGAACTGAGTATATGACTGTAGTAAGAGTTTTAGGACATTGCAAAAAAACCAACCCCCCCCAAAAAAAAACTTAATATAGCAGAAGTCAGATGAACAGTGAATATAAATTACCATAGTAGGAAACAATTGATAAGCAGTTATTTTAATTTCTGTCTGGTAAAGTAAAAACAATGTATTAAGGATAAGTTAACATTTGAACATTCTTCATTAATTTCAATACCAATTTTCTACCTAGAGGTCAGTGAAATTATTAGTCTTTTATCTCTAGTAATATTAATGCCATTTATAGTGGTCTGATTTTTAGTGATAGAACTAGGAAAATTTAAGTTGTTCTAAATACTTACTACTCCCACACCAAAGCCCCCACTAGTTTTTTCCAGACTCACCATTCTTTGAAGTTGGCTGGTCTGTAATCTTCCCCTTTCACCTAGATTTGTTTTCCACACTATATCCAACTTTCCGATTACTGTTACTCCCTTAATAATGCCTGCTTTTTCTGCAAACTCCTTCTTCGGTTTTAGACAGTACAAGTACTGGCGTGTATCCATTGGCTGCAAATATGTTCTTGTCCCAAATGTAGTTACACTGAGAGGGATGGAGATAGAGATGGAGATTATTCTCTAGCATCTTTTAAAAGAAAAACATTGGTTGTGATTGTTCCCTTTGATATGAACTAAACGATTTACCATCTAAAAATCTAGAACAGACCAGTTCAGTGGTTTCTACATAATTGAAAAGAACTTGTGCTAAGAGGATTTATTTTTCTTTAAATTTATTCAGTTGATGTGGACAATCTTGAGGTTCTTTATAATAGAATGAATCATATTACCTAAAATATTAAATATGTCAATTAACTGAAAAAAAATGCAATAGAAATCACAACCTTAAGTATTCTTTCCTTTATAATTATCAAAAAAATAGTTAAGAATAAGGAGAACTATAACATCATAAACTAAGTAATCATTTTCACAATGAACTAAAATAGGAAGAGAATGGAAAACTGTTTGCCCCAGTGGGGTCTAGGAGGTTATGAATTTTTCTGTATCTAACCATCATAATAAAATAAAAGCAAACTTCATTTTTTATTAAGAAAGTCAGAATCTTTCTCCAGCTATTACCTTTTTATCCATATTAATATAAACCCTACATTTATTTCTTCTTCTAAATTACCCATAGAAAGACATGTATTTTATTTTCACAAAATATTAAATCATCTATTCCTAAGCCCACTCCTTTTGATGTCGAGAAAATATTTTTAAAAACTTATCCTCATCCTTACCCTTTCTAACTTTTCCATCATTCCTTCTCATGCCTCAGTTTTATCATTTGCAGGATAAAATGAAAGGTTCCATATTTACCTCACTAAATTATTATAAAAATTCAAAATACAAGTGCTTTAAAGAGTAAAATACAAATGCAAACAACTAGGATCTTTATTTTTATGAATAGGTAGATATCACAAAATATTTTTAGAGCAGTGAAACTATTCTGAATAATATGATAATGGTTGAATATATGCCATTACATTTGTTAAAACCCACAGAACGTATAACACAAAAAATGAACTCTAATGTAAACTGTGGATTTTAGTTAATAATAAGTATAAATATTGGTTCATCAACTGTAACAAATGTGCCACATTAAAACAAGATATACATAATAGGACGCTGTTAGTGGGGCCCAGGTATGGGGAAACTGCTTTCAGATGAATTTTTCCATGAACATAAAAGTTCTCTAACAAAAATAAAGTCTATTAATTAAAAACAAATTATAAATCATCCAAGAGTAATGGATGTTAGAAAGTTCATACCTTTCACAATAAGAACAAACATTTGACAATTAATATTTACCATTCTCCAGCTTGGTTGACTGAATTTAATTCTGCTACGTTGTACATGATAGATGGTTCCAGTGAAACTTTCTCCATAAACATGGGTGAGGTTGTAATATTCTGAATCTGGGCCTCGAGAAATACTTCATCAGTCTGAGGATATGAAAAAAATACCCACCAAAGTATGATGGTATTTAAAATATTAACCTCAAAAAAATATCTGATCTATACAAAGAAAAATATTAACCACAAATGTGATTAGTTCATGCCTGCAAATCAAAGTTATCATAATTAATGCAAGAAAAGAATTCTTCACCCTAACATAATTCAGAGGGGCAAGGTCGTGTTAGTCAACTGATAACTTGTAAACAATGGATAGGGGATAACTACAATGTTTTTTGTATTAACATTCAAAAATTTTTAACTGAAATTTCATTCACAAATGTCACAAATTTCATCTACTATAATAATCTATTTTATATAATCTTATAGGATTTAACTTTAATTTAAAAAATTTGTTTTTGATCATTAGTAATTTTAGATGTATTTTTAGGGCTAAAAAATATGTGAATTACACTTGACAATTTTAGGATTTTTAAATAAAACAAAAGATATTTTGTAGCTTTAGTGATGATTTGAAAACTGATGCTATTCAGCAGTATTTTAGTCAATGGGCAATTTAAATAAGCACTTTTATAAAAGTTTCTTATTCCCTGATTATTTATGTTAAACATTCTTTTTTTTCTACTATATGGTTATTATTTTTGTGTGTGTGTAATTAAAGGATAACACAATTTGGTTCATTTTTTAAACTAACCTATAATAAAAATGATATACTAAAGATATTCAAGAATTAATTTGTTCAAGTTTCACAGTAATATATTACATTTAGAAACAAAACAAACTATGACCAAAATAATTTGGCACTTATAAGGTTTTTTAACAGTAAATCCAGGGAAATGAAAATCCTTTGCAAAAATAAAATGATGAAGTTATAATCTAATGTATTAGTATCTAAAATAAAACAAATTCTTTAGTCCTTGGTACATGTGCTCAAATGAAAATAGAAATACCATGACATATCTGTTTAAAATATACCATTTAAAGGCATTATTCTGTTACTTTTTCTCAAAAAAAAAAAAAAACCCAATAAATATATCCCATCAATCCATTGCTTTAAGAATAACCACAGACCCACACTTCAATTTTAAAATGCAATTTTCTGCATAAATTTAGAAAGGCTTTAGATAAAAGAAAAACAAGCAGCATAATGGAAAATTAAGTTAGTTTGAACAGTTAGTATAAAATAATTTGACATTTGAAAAATTAAGAATTTAATGCTATGGCAGTTGCTGTTGTTATTATGTGTATAACACTGCATAAGCAAATTCTGCTTATATTAAATAAAAATTTGAAAATGATTTTAGCCAACTTGGGAAAATTTTATTTTCTTCTGTTTACTATTGTCAAAGGGCCATCTTTATCTGACCCAGACTTAAAACTAAAACCATAGTGCATTTGCAGATAAATTTCACCTAGATTACTCCAAGAATTGAAGTAAAGTAGGGTATTTTACAGTAGGATGTTAAAAATCCCATGGCTATTTTAAACAAGTTAACATGACTTTTTTAAAAAAACACCTAAGGGAAAAACACTAAAAATGAGAATAGTTTCAATTTGACAATTTAATCTCTGATCTATTTTTCTCATAGAATAAGAAATCAATATATTGTAAAAAGTACAAAAAGTTATATACATCTTTTTGAAGTCAAATAGGTATTATTCATAACTAACTTTGTTTTTCCACTATGTTTTATAAAGAGAGATTAGTCAGAGAGAAAAAGTGGTAAGTAAGAATATAAATTTATAATAAAAAATCAAATTACCACAGAACTGAGGTCACTCTAATGGAAAAATAAAAAGAAAAATTAGAAAAATCAGAATTAAATGTTAAAGAAAAAGAATAACTAACTTTAAAATAAAATGCATTTCTGCATTTTTAAAATTTACTAAACAAGACAGCATTAGTAAAACAAGAAAGTAAATAGAAAGCAACATAAATATGACAAATCATTTTTTTAAAAAGGTGAAACTGCTAAGGTTAAATAACTACAGAAGAACACTACAGGTGAATATTTAAATAGAAGCAAGTATTCAAGGGTACATAAATTATATTCCATGCTTTCTAGTTCTATAAATTCGTTACTTACATTGTAATTACTCATTGATTACCTAAAATGTATATGCGCTATTCTCCACACTCATAACAGATATACTGTAGAATCTCTCCTAAATTTATCTAATAATGGAACCCTTTTTTTCAAGAACCACCTTGAGTGATTAGGGTTCAATGGATCACATTTCAGGTGGGCTAGACCATCTCAGACAATTGGGAGTTTATTCTCTTCTTGTTAATAGATTTCACAGACTTTTTTTTCATATATATTTTAAAGCTACCTGTTTATCAAGGGCCACTTCAAATGTCCTTCTTTTGTCAAACACATAGCTGGAAATCATATTTCACCTTTCTATGTTCCCAGAGTACTTATACACCTCATGATCTAGTGGGATAGGGGTGCTTATGTTATCGCTATGTCATGCCAGTTTCACCTACTAGATCCAAGTTACTTCTGGATTGAGAAGATGTTCAGTTTATATACATTTTTCTTCAGTACTTGGCATGGAGCCCTGTACCCAGCAGGTGACCTGTGTCTGAATCCTAGCTTCTAACATCATCAATTTTCTTGCAAGGCTTTCCTATCTTAGAGACTACAACAAAGTTTCTCATAAAATTTGTTTTCCTTTAGGTGATTCATATGTTATTAGAATTCTTAGAAACAGCATAAAAAAATGTTTGCAACAGATGTAGGGCTAATTATAGTGTGTAAGAACTATGGCACGTAATAAATATCACCTACAGATGTTAGTGTGGTTTACTAACTCCTATAATTTCCCTGAATTTCCTAGTTGGGATCAACAGAATCTGCCTCATGCTACAGGCTGAACAGTATTTGTTTGCCTAATACTGTTTGAACAGTTAGTGTAAAATAATTTGACATTTGAAAAATGTTGTCTATTTTCAAAAGTTCAGAATTTTACTAAAATTTTTATTGAAGTCTATTGGCAAAGTTTAAAAATTACGTCTATATATGATGTTAACTGGAAAAGAAGTAAAATTGTTACTATGATAAAAATAGATTATATATAAATGAGTAAAGACCGAGAATATGGATTAATAAAAAATCAATTACTTTTTGGTGTAATGAAATTGTGTGTTTTTTCTTTCTTTTGGGGAAGTACATCATTTTTAGAATATTATTCATAGAATAGCTAGCAATTTAAAAAGTTCTTTACAAATCACTCTAAACATTAGTGTAAATTTTTGTTACCAAAAATGTACCAAAACATTTTCAACAAAGAAAACCTAAAATACCTTATTATGTGCACTCCTAGAAGCCAATTATAGCAACGAGACCCATCTACACCCCTATTTATTTTTAATTTTCTAACATCTGTTCTAACAGAATAGTTATCAATCTCACCTCATAATATGAATGTTTTCCCAACAAAATGATAAGACTAAAATTTACCAAGCTGAATAGCTATATTATAATTAATCAATAGTACACTATTAATAGCAAAAAAGGTAGAACAAATATGTAGCATCCCAACTTCTCTACCTCCCAAAGGAAATGTTAAACTCTTTAAACATCTAGTAATCTCCTTGATGAGACAGACTATACCTCTCATCAAATATGCATGCTTTTCACTGTAAAATTTCACATGTGTTTGCAACTCTGCTTGGAATGCCTTCACTGTTCTGACACTGATGTTTCCAACATCCACTGTTTCCAGACTGTTTCCCAGCTCTTCCATGAAGCTTCTTCAGATTACTCCAAAATCTCACCTCCAGAGTTCCTGTAGCACATCTTTTTATATCATTCTCTTTAGATGCACTATATAATATGCTAGGTAGTTTTGTTATTTTATGTCTTTATTTTCTCTTTAAACAGGTCTTCACTGGAGGTTAGGTTCCTTATCTTATATATCTCAATTTGCCTAGTTGTAGAACAAATTTTATACTGAATAAAAACTCAGATGCTGAAAGTAAAAATATCTACTGAATATAACATGTGACTGCAAATTTCTGATTATCATCTGGTTTCAGAGTAATGAAGATATAATTTTCATTTCAAAATATTGCAGTTGATTATCTTTGAATTCATCACTATGATATGAAACACGTGATTTTTAGGGAGTAGGTATCCATTAGGAAATTTGATTTTTCTGGTGTTCTAGAAGCCAGAATTAAATAAAGTTTTGTAAAAGAAACTGAAGCAATAAAACCTTTCTCCAATGGCTAATTCCATTTTATCTCTTTTGTTAGGATAGAATACAGATTATCTTTTATTCTAAAAGTTACTTCTATAATATTGCCAAACTTGTTTCTCTCAGGTTGTGTTTCAAGCCATTCACCCAACCAGCTGGCAAACTGACATCTCAGGACAAACAAGTTAATATGCTGAGCTCTACTTGTCACTGTATTTCCATGTAAACATTAAATCTTTTTTTCAGTGTTAGATCTACTACAATTTTTGTAATAACAGAACAATATTGTAACTACTCAACAGACTGCTAATGTTTTTAGAAAGTAAAACAGCCATTACATGGAATTATAGGGCAAGTGTTTAATGAAAGAAGTGAAAGCCTCACAAAATTAATAATGAGAATAAAAATCAAGTCATACTGATTGCATGTAAATTGAAAACAGCAGATTAAAAGAGATCTACAATGAAATTATTTACTTTTGATTGAACTTTATGATCATTTTTCACAAGTAATTTGCAATATTAGCAATTTACTTCACTAAAGAATGTAATACATCAGAATTTTAATCAAAGGTCTTAATGTTTATCTGAAATCGCATTAAGTGCCCAACACTTACCTCTGCATTGTAAAATTTGGTTTTCACATCCAGCGGTTTCAGAACCTAGTTGAATAAAGCATATTAATTAGAAATTATTGTCATTTGACCACTGATTTTTTTTCTTTCTTTTAAATAATAGGGCTTAAATTTATCAAAGGCATTTTCCAATTTTAATTGTAAAATTCTTTTTTAATTGGTACACAATATTTCCTTGAAAACAAAAAAACAACAGAAAAACAATCCTAAGTGCATTTTTTAAAAGACAACCATCATTCCTTGATTGGATGATAGTTACATGGGTTTTACTTCATTACGTTTTGCTAAACTGAACACATTTTTTTTTCTATATTTTACACACAAGAAAATATTTACCAAAACGAGCAACTGAAACTCCTTTTATTTTCTTTTAGAAGGCATACAAAATGTTAAACAAATGAGCAATGTAGGAACGCAATAAAGAATTTTTTTCCTATTGATAGTACTTTCTTTTACAGAAGAATGAAACTATAGATAGCATCATACCTAGATCTATGTATGTATATATATGGTAGTCTCGTCTCCCCATCCACACACATGCATGTTAAACTGGTGGTTTTTAACTCTTTTTGATCAATGACTTTGAAAGCTGTGTATAAATACAAAATTCTACCTACAGTTTCTGTGACTCATGAAGTCCCTGATGAAGCTTGGTCCACTCAGCCCAAGTCAATAATCTCTCATTTAAATATTTTTTTAGAAATTTGATAGAATTTACACTTATTTTTTTCTGGACTTTACACTCATTTTTTCACCTTTCTAGGTTCTTATGTGTTTTGTCAAGTCATGAAAACAAAACATACATTTTTTTGAATAATAATCTTCAAGTTTCATTATAAAAAATTACATTGGTTATAATAATTTCTGTTTTTATTTAACTTAATTATGCCTAACTTTAGATTGCCAGCAATATGACAAATCCAAAATATTAAGCTCTTTATTTAAAGGAGCCTTTTTTCACTGCATATAAATAGAAATAAGTGTATACTTCTAGGAAAAGAAAGGCATCTAAAAACCATTTACCATTGTCATATTCAATACCTGAAATTTGAAGAACTTTCTAAAATACATTTTTTCTCCGCCCTGAGTTGTATAACTCACTGCACACACCAAGCTGAAACAGAAAGATTGCTTAATGATTCTGAATAATTTTCAATTTTGTTTCTTAACAGTAAATCTAATACATTTCAATTCCATCTACAAATCTGGAAAATACTTATGCCAATCATGTAAAAGTGTTAAAATGAGTCTAGACAGGAAAAAAAGTTCCTGTAGATATGGATATAATTACACGAACAAGAAAGCTCTGATTAGTAAAATGAGATATACAAATTTTGGAGCAAGAAATCTGTACCTTTTCCTTCAAAAGGTGAAATATATTCCAAAATAAATGTGAGAATAACCACATAGTTGAATGTAAAAAGTAAGTTCATATAAACTAAAACACAAATTAAAAAAAAAAAAAATTCCAGGATGGGGAAAGAGTTCATAACATAAATGCAATGAAAAAGAAAAGATTCTCAAAAATTTTTGAATTGGATAAATCAAAGACACTAAAAATTAAAAAGGAGATAAGAAACGGGTAAAATACAAAATGGTTAGATTCTTAATATACAAAGAATTCTTGTAAGTCAGTAAGCAAAACATTCATATCTCACTCAAATTAAGAGGAAAGGAATACATAGATAAGTTGTAATACCATAATTGGTTAACAAAAATGTGAAAATGTTCAGCTTCACAAGTTATCAAGGAAACAAATTAAAATAATGAGTTAAGATTTTTCCATCTAATAAGAATTGGCAAAATTCTTTATAAGTGATATCAGCGTTGGTGAGGGTTTAGAGAAACTCTCTTTACACTGCTAGTAGTTACAAGAAAGTAGTTACGAGAAAACAATTCTTCAGTAAGAGAACTTTAAAAATGCTTATATACTCCCATAGTAAACCCACTTCAGGCTATCTATCATAAGTAGATATTAAGGGGTTCATTATGGTGTTATTTATAATAGTGAAAAACTGGAAAAAAGGTTCAACATTAGGGTAAACAAATTAAAGTAAATGGTCCTAGTGTGTCAGATAAAGCCATTTAAAAAATAATGTTTCAAAGAATATTAACTCGAGTGGGAAAATGTTCACGGTGAATTGAAAAATATAAAACCATAGGTAATATAATAAAACATTTGTAAAATATTATGCAAATTATTTATACACATCTTATCTATATGCACCTACAAAGACTGAAAAGAAATATACCGATATTTTAATAGTGGTGATATGAGGTAGTGACATTGTAGGCAATTTAATTTTTCCTTCATACTTATGGCTAGAACTAAGCTAAGATGCTAGGATGTAGTTAATCAAAACACAATACCTGCTCTTAAAGTGCTCACAGTAGGAAGCATTGTAGCAAGGTACGGGTTTTGAAGTTACACTTAGATTTGAGTTCTATGCCATTACTAGTTATTTCATTCTACAAAAGTGTCATTTTCTGTAAAATGGGGATTTTACACATTTAATATTTCCATAAACTCAATTTCAACAAATATTGGCCTCTGTTTTTTGCTAGATCCTGGGAATATAGCAGACTTCATGAAAATCATACTTTAATGTGGATGTTAGGGCACTCAAGTAATTTAAATACGAAAGACAATTTTAAAAATAAGTTGTAGGTGCTATAGACTATACAAAAAAAGTTGACTTAATCGAGTCTAGAGGTCTGGAAAGCCTCTTTGAGGAAGACATGCTGAATCCAAGATATGAAGAAGTAGAAGTAAACTAAACAAAATGACACAGGCATTCCTTTGTAAGGAAAGAATACATTTTAAGTCATGGAGTTCAGAGGTAAAGAAGTCCAATACGACTGCAGTGAAGAATGGGAGAGAAGAGTGACAAAAGATGAAGCTAGAGTAGCTGGTAAGGATTACGTAGGGAAGAACTTTGTAAAACCTATATGAAGTTAGAATTTTAGAAGGGCAATGAGTGGTCACTAAGGAGTTAAGTGACTTATCTAAGATCACACAGTTAATAAATGATGAAGCCAAATTTAAACTGTAGAAAATGTGAGTCCAAATCATACCAATTACAGAATATATATTTAAAAATACCTTCAACAGAGCCTGTCACCAAAATAAACTGACTGAACAATAGCTAACATTTTATACTTTAACATTATATAACCCTTAAAGAAAAGAAGCAAAAATTGTGATATAAATGGAGATGAAGAAGAAACACAACTGAGTTAAGAACTGATAGGATTTGTGAACTCATTTGATGTGAGGGTGGTGAAACAGATGGAGAAGTCTAAAATTACTTTAGATGTTGAAATGTTCACATTTGCCTAGACTGAAAAAAAAATACAGCTTTAACATTCAAATACATACAAAGGCCAGGAATACAGAATTTGAGACTGTCTTCTCATAGTTTGTCTTACTTTGGTTCTGTATTTCTGAGTTCTCAGGGTAAAGTGTATATATATATATATATATATATATATATATATAGTTAAACACAGAGTAGAAAACTGAAAACTTGTGAATTTAAAAAGAAATGCTATTAAAATCAGTTGTTACTATTTCACAAAATAATAAACATACTTTTAGAGTGCTACCTGGGTTATAAATGATTGCATGGCTTTTTATTTTTTAGATAAGCTTGTTTGTAGATGCAAAGGTGAAATGTGACAAATAAGGATAAATTAAGATTTTTTTCCCCTACCAACAAATATTCCATTTAAAGTTTGTTTCTAGCAAACACGTAAACAAACATGAAACATAAAATATCACTTGAAGTAGGTTCTTAGGTTTAATGATAACTGGAAATAAAGCAAAAGATGCAAAAAATACACAAGTAAAAAGCCTTTGAGAACTAGTAAAATTAATCCTTACATGTGTGTTCCAATTTCCTTCACTTCATGGTGTATGACATCATCAATACAACAATCGGGTTTAAGTTCAGCCACTGCAGCATTGGAGGCTGAAAGATTTAAACGCTGGGAGCTTGTCTGAAGATCAGCCTTGAAAGAAAGTAGTAAGAAAAATCCAAATAAGATTGGATGGAAACAACAGGGAAACAGCAACAGAGAACTAGGATGAAAAGGAAGCGACACTTCTCTGTGTAAATCTTTCTGTATAATTCTGATGCTTAGAAACATGGCAATGGTCCACAGTCACATGGACATAAGAAATAAATAAAATAAACCGAGTAGTAGGGGGAATGAAAAGTTAAATACAAAAGGCTCACACTGCTACAGAGGGTTTTCCTGATTAAGCAAACCAAAGGACTCCAAACTGCATTTCAAAGAATGCAAAGCTACCAATAGTCTTCATCTATACAAAAATAATATAAAAAGAAACATGAGAATTTAAAGAATTCATTGATAAAAATTGCAATCCCAAAAGTAAAAAAAGGGAATTTTTTAAGAAATTGCCACTCAAAACCAACTGCAAAACAAAAGAAAACTGCAATACTCAAATTGAATTAAATACCCTTAAAAAAACATTTGGAGATATGAAAAAACACCTTGAATTTAAAATTTCAAAACTAAAGCAAAAATTAAAACAAATTAAACAAATTGGACTCAAAAAGATAAAGACCATATCAGAAACAAAAGACAGATTTGAATAAAAACATGAGAAGAAACACTAAAGAAAACCAGGTAAAAAAGAACCAGTTCACATACAGAGTTTGTGAAATGATAAACAATGTAAACTTTGTGGAAATAAAAGATTCGAATCTATAAATTGAAAGGGTCTACTTGGTATCGAGAAAATCACATCCCAAACCAATTCTGAAGCCTACAGAAAAAAATTGCCAGGGCCTGCAAAAAAAGTTATCAGATAACTTACAGAGCAAGAGAATTAAACTGGCATCAGTCCTCTCAACATATATAGATAGGTAATAAAGGAATAGCATTTTTAGAAAACAAAAAGAAAATGTAAAAAAAGGATTTTAGCATCTTCAGAAAACATAAGGAAAGGCAAGGATTTTGTATCTAGCAAAACTGTCCTTGCATAGAAAAATAATTTCGAACATGCAAGGACTCAGAGAATACTATATCCACAGGCATGTTCTGAGCCATCTACTTGAGAAATCTCCATCAATCAATATGCAAAAAAAAGGTAGAAAGATATGAGACAGAGAATAAAGAAAGTAGTAAAAGCAATAGATGGGAGTTAAGGGATGCTATTAAAGACTAAAAGGTCTATAATAAGTAGCTAAGTATGAAAACAGGGAAAGGGGAAGGATTATAAAAGGCATAAACACAAAGGTAACAACTGGAACAAAAATACAACCTTTCCAAACATTCCCAATAAAAAAAAAATTAAAAAAATAAATGAGCAATGAAAACACATTGCGGCGTGGAGGAAAAAACATAGCAGATATAACGTGATACACTTAATATTTAAATATAAAATTATGTGGCATAGTTGAAACCAAGTACCTCAAACTTATCAATATATGTGAATGAATTTAATTCAGCTATTAAAAAATTCGATTTGGCTTACAAAGCAAGACCCAGTTATACGTCATATAAAAGAGAGAAAAACAAAATGACTCAAAAGCTAAAAATAAAAAGGCAAGCAAAGGCATACTAGGCAAAGAGAAACTGGAACAAAATGGGAGTAATCATTCTAATACCACAACTACATTTTGAGTAAAAAAATATTAAACATAGCAAAGGGGAATACTTTTAGTTCTAAAAGCCACAATTCACAATGGAGAATAAGTATAAATATGTGTACACCAAATGGCACAGACTTTATAAAGCAAAAAGTGTAAGATATAAGGAGATATAAATAAAAACACACTAATCATTTAAGGTTAACAGGTCACATGTGGTACAAGACAGACCAAGTTGACAAAAAAAAAAAGTAAGTAAAGATATAAAAGACCTAACAACACAATCAATAGGATAAATAGTATAGACATACATATCCAGCTGATAATAAAAAATATAACTTCTCAATTATACGCGGAATAGTCATTAAAATTAATATTAGGTTACAAAGAAAACATTGGTAAGTTCTGTAAATACAAATATTATAAGAACAACATTGTCTGATTAGAAAACAATAAAACTACCAATTATTAATTTAAAAAACCCCTTTTACCTGAAAACTTCTATTAAACAACCCTTGGTTAGAAGGGGAAATACAAAGAAAATTACAGAATTCTTTATAAAGTAATCATAATGAAAATGATACAATCAGAATCTGTAGGATATACCTAATGCAGTGAATCAGAAGAAAATTCACTTTTATCGATGGAAATGAAAGAATAAAAATAAACAAATCAAATCCCTCGCTAGAAAGCTAGAAAAAATAACAAAGTAAATAATCAGAAGCACAAGGAAAAAGATAATTAAAAGCAAAAATTAATGAGGTAGAGAACAGAAAAACATTCGATATAAGGTAGTAAAAAAGTTTTTTAAAAACAATATACAAACCAATAGCTACCTAAATTAATTAAGAAAAAAAAAAAGCAAAAAAATTCAAAACAAGAAATGTCCAAGGGAAAATACTGATAGAGAAGAAAATTTAAGAAACTACTTTGCAGACCTGTATGCAAATACATTTGAAAATTTACATAAAATGGATCATTTCCTAGAATAAAACAGTTTAACAAAATTTACACCATTAGACATAGAAAACTTAAACAGACTAACCTCCATAGGAAAAAAGTGAAAATGCTATCAAGTAGTTTCCCCCACAAAACAGCACCAGAACATATGATTTTACAGGAGAACTCTACAAGCCCTTCAAGGACCAGACAGTATGCTTCATATACTGTTCCAAAGCGTTGAAAATGAAGGAAAATTTCCTAAATCTTTCATTTAGGAACTATAATATTGATACCTGAAACTTGATAAATAAACATGAAAAAGAAAAATATAGGCTGAAATAATGCTGTGCTTCTTATATTGTCTCAAGTGATTCTGGTGCAAATAATTTAGGTCTTAAGACCTGTAAAAAATGGCTTACGTGTATATCATGAATCTGAATATCTATTTGTGACTAAGAGACTTTTGTTGGACATTGAACTGCTCAATAAATATTAGCTGTTGTTATTTCAAACACCATTGCTTTTCTAGAAATTGAAACTAAAGCCAACGGAAATATACATTTATGTTTTATAAGCATGTTATT
The DNA here is from genome assembly GCA_003508835.1 of Eonycteris spelaea. NCBI lineage: Eukaryota > Metazoa > Chordata > Mammalia > Chiroptera > Pteropodidae > Eonycteris > Eonycteris spelaea. The sequence goes on along the minus strand of PUFA01000011.1, from coordinate 12,513,222 downwards.
ATATTATTTGTTCCTTTTAATACTGACTTATCTTAAGTTATATGCCTTTGCTAATTTATTTATCTTATAAAAAGAAATTCGACATTTACTTGAATGACTACTGTGTGCCAGGAAAAAAGTATACATTCTCAAAGTTCTGAAAGTCAGACCTTTTCATAACCTCATGCAGAGGTTGTCAAACTTTAACAGGTCAGACAGCAAATATTTTAGACTTTATAGGTTATACAGTCTGTGTTGCAACTACACAACTCTGAATTGTAGCTTGAAATTTGCCATGGGTAATACATAAATGAATGAGTGTGCTTTTGTCAAGAAACTTTATTTATGGACACTGAAATTTGAATTTCATGTAATTTTGACATCACAAAATAAGCTTTTGTTTCTTTATAACCATTTGAAAATGTAAAAAACATTCTTAGCTCATATTCTATCCCTTAATTTCTAAACAACTGCAAAAATTTTCTAACTGGTCTATCTCCTACAAACCGTGCCATACGCTGGTCTCATATCAGTCTTCCTACAGTGTGAATACCTCTGCTCAAAAATTTCCACTGACTGCTGTCTTAAAACAAAACAAAACAAAACAAAACAAAACAAAACAAAACAAGGCTAAAACCTTAGCCTAATCCTAGAGTTCAAGATGCTCCACTGTATGGCTACTACACATCTCTACAATTTTACCTTCTCTTATCAAGTGAATTCTGTTCTCTGCTACAAGGACACACTATATTTTCCTATTTCTCTGCTTCTGATACTATGTTCCGCTTGTCTTTTTCTCTAAATCCTACCATTCTTTCAGGATCCTCTTTTATTCCCCTACTCCAATAAGCCTTCCTGATTGATGCTTGTGACCTTTCTTCCTCTTTTGAATTTTAGTGTTAATCACAAATTATTAATAAAAACATTTTGTTATTTACCTTTGACTGATACATTTCTCAGCCAACCTATGACAAACTTTGAGGATAACAAAAAATGTTTCTGTGCTTAGCGTATCTTCTACCTTTAGGTGTTCAATTATTGCTTGTTGTTAATGACAAAATGTCCTCTATCAAACATGAATTTTAATTAAGTTTCAAAACATAAGAATAGATATTTAAAAGTTTTTTTTAAAACATATGTATATCTCAAACAAGAATGCCACTTACTTTTACCAATATATCTTTTACAACTTGATTGCTATCATTATGAACGCTGATATAACTGGAAAAAGTCTCTCCCAAAAATATGTTCCTGTGAAATAAAATAAATTTTTAGGCAGAAATTTATTCAAGTTTTATCACAGATATTCTATTTGAGTACCACTGAGAACTGGAGAAATAGAGAACAATTTATTAAAGGATAGAACTCAGGTAAAATACTGCTTCAACATTCCTTGTTTACACTAGGTTGCTCATTCATTACCTAGTGCAAATTAAAGTACTTATTTAATCTATAAAACAGGATATATATCTTGATCTTCAACTACTGCACAAACTGCCAGTCATCTTAGAAATAAGTCATTAAAATCAGGTTCATGGTAAAAATCTTAACATTTGTTACTGAAGACAGGAAAAGGCAATTTTTGAAATAACTTGTGACCTGCATCTAGAAGGGACCTAGGTAATTGATCTCAGAGTTATTTTTTACCAATTTATTTGATTTTTCTATGTTATTTTAATAAAAACAATGACTAGTGGCTTTATATTTTTTATAAAATGTTTTATAAAAATATATATTTATATATATGAATGTATTTTAAAATATTAAAAACATTTATAACAACATATAAAATATTTTTACATGACTATATTCCCAAGTTTTCAAGATACTAGTTAATAACACATTTTGTAAACCTTTCAAAAAAATCGGAAAAATTCCTGAAAAACCTGAAAAATTCCTGTCAAATTCTCTCACTTGCAAACAGAGTGGAACCCGGGGCTTCTACCTCATTAATATTCTAGAATAAGAGAATAGCTAAGAGCAAGAGAAGGAATAAAAAATTGAGTTCCTTATTAGTTGACTTGTCTGATAACTTATGTTGGGAGATGGCTCAAGTTGAATAAAAGAGCTACTTTTGAAAGACATTTAGATTAAATCAGTCAAAATAAAGGGAATCAATGGGCATTAAAAATATAAGATCTAAAGAAGAAAACTAAAATTTTATCACTGTAGGAACCACTATCAATATTTTGGCATATATCTTATTTTTTAAAATCATATGTATCTAATCGTTTTTCAAAAACCAGAATCACACAGTATAATTTTCATAAAACTTTCTTAACTACTTAGATGTATCCTGAGCATTTTCCTAGCCCATAGTTATTTTCTGAAAACTAGATTTTAATGACTTTAAAGTACTGTTGCATTTCTTATGTGACTACATCATTCTTACCCAAAATTCTGTGGTAAAGTCAACATTTCTCCTAGCATTAAAATCTCTGCACCATTTACAGTCGAAGGGTCATCTCTCATAAGTTGGTTAAAGAGATCTCCTATAGAAAGAGAAAAACAAAATTCTAACCTTCACCTTGTAAATAAGTTATGCTTACATAAAGAAATAGCAGGGAGAGATTTTTTTTCCCCCTCTTTAATTCCACCCCACAACTTCCACTGTTGACCTATAGATGTTGCTGTCTTCCCTTAAGAACTGGAAAGGCAGGGTGTCTCCTCCTACATGCTAGGAGTGTGCGCCTGGGGCCTGGTGCACCCAGGGTATGGTCCCTGGCTCCACCGGGGGCATGAACCCAGGACCTTCTGCTTGTAAAGCAGACGTGCTAACCACTACACTATGGAGCCACCTTCTGGGAGAAATATTTTTTAAATAACCTCTTGACAAAGATACTTTAAAAATCTAATTTCTAATCTTCAATTTAACTAATGCGTGTCAAAAAGTTCTGGTTTCATTTTAGAAAAATAGGTCATGTGATATAAAATATATTATAGAAAGCTCCAATAATTTTAAATAAAGGAAATGCTAACATATACATTCAGGAAACATTTGAAGATAAATGTAATTTTAGAAGTATCATGACTATGAATATATCATTACTAAAACAAAAATAAAAGTCGCTTGTTGCCATGGGATATCAATATTATCTTGACTTACAGATCATGAGTGAGACCTGTTACTCAGATGGCCACCACTCACATGGTACAAAAAGAGGCAACAAAGAATGCAGCAAAGGGTTAGCATAAGACTGGCAAGGCTAGGCTTATGGTAATACAGGCAATCTAGGTTTCAACCTTTCCTAGGTGCAAGTAGAATAAAGCATGCGCCATACCAGGTAAATCTTTTTCTTCACATGTTACCGGAATATTGGTGAATAAAGTAGGCTTAGTCAACCGCATCACTGTGCATTGAAAAAGTAAAAACAAAACAAAACAAAACAAAAACAAAAAAACAAAACAAGAAAATATTAATATTGCTTTGGGCTAGTACTCCCAAGTCGAGTGTATAATATTCATTAATTTTATACTAACATAATATAATTATATAATAAAATATAACTAGTTTCTGAAGTAAATATGCTTTCTAAGATCACTATACAGAAATGATTTACTAAAAATGTTAATATACGAAAAAATTATACATGAGAAAAAAAGAAAACAAGTTTGTTTTTATTTACGATTTAATGAATTGTAAAAGTCAAATATAAGTATAACATATCTCATTATAGAGAAACTAAAAAATACAGAAATTTTAAAGCTTAAGGTCTATTAGGAGAAAAAGCTTTAAAAAAAATCCTGAGTGGCTTCACTGTAAACAATATCAACAAAATATTAATCAAAATCAGCCTAGCAGGAAAAACCTTTCAGATGTATCATTTCAAATATGAAACAATAATTTTATGCCAAAAAAATCTCTGTGAGCTTTATACCTTGGTTAGAATCACTAGCCACTGGAAATTCAATAAGTGGTGGCTCTTTAAGTAATAGTCTGTGTAGAAGTTACAAAAATATCATATAATGTATATAGGTTTATATAATTCCAACCAAAACTAAGATTTGTTCTTGGAACATGACAGAATGTGTCTAAAGTTTATTCAGAAAAACAAATTAATGAAAATAGGAAATTAATGGGAAAAATGAGGAAGAACTGGACTTACTGGACTTATATTAAACCATTTGAATTCATAATCAACTAATCGGCTTATTAATGCAAGACCATATAGATACATATACATATATATTAGTTTAAAAAAGGATTATTAGGATACAGCAAAATAAATCAACATTACAAGGTGCTAGAATGACTGGTTAGCTAACTGGAAAAAAATAAAATTTAAGTTGCAAATTCATTTCAAATATCAAATAAATTGCATATGTATTAGACAAAAAAATTAAGCCACAGAAAACTAGAAAAAGTATTTATTAAATCTAGTCTAGCAAGGATACGACATCTTAATAAAAAATTTTTTTCAATTATTTCTAAAGATTGACATTTGACCACATCAAAATAAAGATAAAAAGATAAAATTAAAAATCATACAAACATAAAATATTTCAGAAAATGAATCACAGACTATTTCTTTATGTTCTATTAAAAATATTCCATTCAAAACCAAAAAACTTTCAAGATTATAGACATAAATGGCCAATTCACAATACAAGAGCATTAACCAGCTAGAGAGAGATGATGTGGTGGAGGTGGGGAGGGGAGAGTGGCTGAGGAAGAGTTTCTGAATTACACTTTTATTTTTAACTAGGAAAACAGGTTAAGTACAATTTAAAGGGATAAAAAGTTTCTCTAAAAATAATATACAGGAGACAGTTTTTCTTACAGTCTACATATCTAAATAAGACTCTAAGCTCACTATTAACACCAATTGGTGTTTTGTTTCCTCTCCATTTTTTTTTTCATTTCAGAAGAAAAAATCTTAATAAAGAGGAAACACACTCTCAATGTAATCCTGACACTCTTTAAAAAAATATTTTAATTAAAAATCATTGGGGTGACATTAATAAGTTTCAAGCACACAATTCGACATATGTCATATATAGTGCACTGTGTTCTCCATCCAAAGTTAGATTTCCTGTCACCAAATATTTGACCCCATTTACCTCTACCTACCTCCAGCCTCTCTCCCTCCCTCTGGTAACCACTAATCCACTGTCTATGTTCATGACTGTCTGTTCATTTGTCATGTTTGTTTGATGCTTTCAATTTTATAACCTACATGAGTGAAATCATTTGATTTTCAACTTTTTCTGTTTGACTTATTTCACTCAGCATGATTATCTCAAGACCCATGTTGTTGGAAATGGCAGTATTTCATCTTTCCTTATGGCTGAGTAATATTCCAATCATCTTTATCCAGTCATCTTCTGTAGGACACTTTGGTTGCTTCCATGTCATGGCCACCATGAACAATGCTGCTGTGAACACTGGGGTGCATATATCTTTGCAGACAAGTGCTTTCAGGTTTTTTTTGGGGGGGGGGTAAATATCCAGTAGAAGGATTACTGAATCATATGGTAATTCAACTCAGTTTTTTGAGGAAGCTCCATACTGTTTTCCATGGTGGCTGCACTAAATTCAGTCCCACCAGCAGTATATGAGGATTCTTATTTCCACAAGTTCTCCAATACTTATTATTACTTTTCTTGATGATAGCCATTCTAACAAGTGTGAAGTGGTATCTCATTGTGGTTTTGATTTGCATTTCCCTAACAGCTAGTGAAATCGAGCATCTTTTCATGTCTGTTGGTCATTTCTATGTCTTAGGAGAAATGTCTATTCATTTTTTAATTGGATTGTTCTTATATTATTGAGTTGTATGAGTTCTTTATATATTTTGCATATTAGGCCCTTATCAGAGGTGTTGTTTGCAAAAATATTCTCCCATTTGGATGGTTACCTCTTTGCCTTGTTGATGGTTTTTTTTTTTTTTTTTTTTTTTTTGCTGTGCAGAAGCTCTTTAGTTTGATATAGTTCTATTCATCTATTTTTGCTTTTATGTCCCTTGCATTTGACGTCAAATTCATAAAATCCTCTCTAAATCCAAGGTCATGAGTTTAGCACCGATGTTTTTTTCTATGCAATTAATTTTGAGTTACTTTTAGTGTGTGGTGATAGACAACAGTCTAGTTTCATTCATTCGCATGTGGCTTTCCAGCTTTGCCAGCAACATTTATGGAAAAGGTTTTCCTTTCTCCATTGTATGATGAAACAGTCTTTTTAAAAGTGTCCTTGCATTCACCCAAGTGTGTTGCCAATTTATTTGCTTATTATTGCTCAAATTTCCATTATGTACAAGTTCTATAAAGCTTAGTTTTTGCGGATTCTTTTTTTTCCTAGGAGGATGAGACAGTAGGGAGTGGGTAAAGAAACCAGCCTCCATTAAAAATAAAAAGATCCCACTTTGTAAGCTATATAAATGTCTAATCACCATGTTGTACACTTGAAACTAATATATGTCAACTCAAATTGAAAATAGAAAAAGATTAAAAAAATAAAAATAAAAAGATCCCAAAATGGCATTAAAAGTACTTGTTTTCTTCATATTTTCAAAAGAGGGTAAAAATTAGCAGAGGGGGTAGCAGTTGTAAGAAATACTATCATTTTGTGGACTCAAAGAAAATTACTATAAAGCACAATTTGTCATATTGCAGATCCTTAAACAGGAACTTAGATAGCTGAGTTATTAACATACAACTATCTCAATCCTTGAAGGACAATCCAAAGCATGCCCATATTCCATATCAAATATTGATTTAAAACTCAATGTTTACTGCCTTATAAAGAATTAATGGACCTCAAAAAGTAAACATAATGTTAGCTGGATAAGAGCAAATAACAACTAAAGCAAAGTTCTAAAAAAAATGGCAGAGGAACTATAATAAAGCACTGGTGGTTAAACAGTAATTTGTATCTAGCCTTGAATGTTAAAGCAGGTTCTTGGTCAAAAATGAAAGAGACAAAAAGAATGTGATTTTTAGTTCAATGCCAAATCATCACCACCCACATCATCTAGTGCCATGTGTAGAACACTTTCAGTGGAAATCACAAAACAGACATTTCATTTACTTATGAAATTCGGGTTTCATTTAAAATGTTATTAAAAAAAAAACTTTCATGTCTTCAGTAAAATTAAGAAAAAGACAGGCTTGATGTTACAAATGAATGAACTGGGCCTAGTTCAACTTACACATACATTTTGCTTGGCCACAACATTAAAAAAGTTAGGTAGAATCTTCAGGTTCAGAGTTCTTACATTCCAGTCTTCGCTGTCTAGTTCCTGAAGGCATTCAAGTTTGTGAATCTTGAATTAATTTTGGGCATTTTGAGGAGATTAAATCAAGGTAAATAATTTAGCAGGAGCTCATCTTGGAAATTTTCAAAAAGTGGTCTTTATTGTTAAGTTGGTAAAGGAAGTTAAATTCATGTGATGCCCTCCACATCTTTTTTCTTTGAATTTGACTTAATATTTATTTGAAGGTAGATAGCTTGTCAGGGAAAAATTAAATTCTGGTACTGTTGCCACTTTCCTGGAGCGTAAATACTGATGGTTATTTTACCAAACGCCCTCACAGATTCACCTTCTTGTACAACTTTGTTTCCCCAATTTACTTCCACGTCTGTGACTTAACAGTGGAACCTATAAACATTGCTAAGCCTCACTATCAGGCTAGTGAGAGAACCATGAGTCCTCAGGCTCTAAAGACTCTAAAAAGGCTTCAAAAAAGTAGCTGTGGATTCTAAATTTATAGGCCTGATTACTTAAGTGCTGTCTTGGTATAAGAGAAATGAATCTTTCCTGCTAAGTTCATGGCAATATTAGCAATAAAACTTAACCTTCATTTTCTTAATCCTGAATTACCTTTTCATTGTTTCTCAAAGAGTTAGGAAGCAATTTATATAGAATCAGAAAACCTTAAATCTGCCACATATGAAGACAAAGAAGCTCTTTTTAATGTGATTCTTAGATGAAAAAGCTACTCATAAGAATCTCATGACCCCTGTCTATACCTTGTATTTTTGGCTGTGTACAATCATTTCAATATAATAAATCATAAAAAAAAACTGTGCTGTGTACGTGACCCTATGAGTATAGAACTTTTAACCTTTGATTAGAAACCTTACAGTAAATAAGAACTGAACAATAAAAATCAAATTCATCATTTATTATTCCCTAATAATGTTAATCAATTCTTATTTGTTTTACCAGCAGTCTTAGATTGAAAGTAAGATTAATAAATGAAAGAGGAAGTAATTATTGAAGTCACCTTGGAAATTCCCTCTACATCAGGTGACTTTTCATTTAAAGACTTTTGAAAGCATTCAAGCACATGATTATTTTATAGACAGTAGTCTCATTTGAGACAATAAAATGGTACCAAAAGTAGTTAAAAACAAAAACAATGTTTGGAGGGAGTAAAACCTAATTGGAATAGATTATCTAGTTAAAAATTAGTAGATTCCTCAGATTTTAAGCAAACTCAGCCTATGAAGAATCCCTCCAAAGGGCATATTTACCATGTATTATGGAGGCTCTACCATGTTTGGCACTATGCCACAAAGCAAACGTGTCTCTGCCTTCCTAATGAGTACAGCCTTATAGTTTTTTTTAGGGATTTGGTACTACTGCTTAAAAGGTAGTAAATCCTTGTAAGCTCTGTGAGGGCAGGGTCCATGTTTGTCTCCTTCCCTACTGCATTCTAGTACCTAGCTCATGATAGGCATTTAAATTTGTTAAATAAACACATGCTTTTATAAAACTTTTTTTCTATAATCACTTTGTTTACTTTTACAAGGTGATGTGTAAACCCAATTTTGTAGCATTTTGGTTATGGGAAACCAACAATGATTCCACAAACCAGTCAACTAGCTATCAACATTATTGGTCATTAAGGTTGTATTATCTGTATGAGAATAAAGAATAGAGATCTCTTATCACATTTGATACGTCCCTTCAAACCAGGTTACAGCTTTAGATACATTATGGTCTTAGGCAAATTATACATTTTTCATCTTTGTTTCAAAACAACACATCAACTATTGTCTATTATACTGGAAACATCAGCAGAATCTGGGCCGGTCTCTCAATGTGAACTATATTCATGCCACTTGAATAACATTTCCAATAAAATTGGTTTTAGTTTTATTTAAAAAAATTTATTACGCTTTCAGGAAAGAAAAAATACTGTAAAATTAGATTATAAGGATCACCCAAATCCAAACTACTCACTGTAATTCATAGCGATATCTAATTCAACCACTGAAAAAGTAACAGAACAAAAGGAATAGAACATTTTACTTTTAAATTCAGTATAAATAATAATTTATCACAATTAAAAGGAAATTGCTAACAGTGGAACCCAGAAAGTTCTTGACTTAAATAACAAGCCTAGAAATTCACCTGATAGTTATTTATTTCTGGATACAAACTGTACACATTACCACACAATTATTTTTCACAATGTTAAGAATAAATAGGCTATATTAGCAAAGGTTCAAATAAAAAAAATAAAGTCATTAAAAATTTAAAAACTGGTCAAAAATTTACTCATTTCAGTTCTTACTGTTCATTCAGAATATTTTCCTTTTTATCAATCAATGGAATTCATTACATACTAAAAATAACACCATATTTATGCACAAATAAATTTATTTTTCCAGTAAGAGCTAATCTTCCTTTAAGGAGATTTCCTACATATTCACAGTACATAATATCACAGAACACCCATATTTGGCCTAAATGTCTCTGAATTGTAGCATTGCAAGATGGAAGTTCATTGTGCCTAATAATTTGATTGAGTTTTGCCCAAATGTCTTCCAGAGTTTGGTTGTTACAAATAGTGTGTTCTATTGTCCATCTTGCTCTATAAAATGAGTGTAAATTTAGTGCCTTTAAACTATCTTGCAATTTTTCAGACAAAGGAAAAATATTTTTAGTACTATTACTGCTGGGAAGTGAAACACTCCAAGATCTCGTCTTGTGCCGCTTTCCCTTTTCTGATTGTTTTTCCAGATTTTCAGAGATAGTCTGTTCATTCAGTGTGTGTGTGACTGGATTAAGTGCTTCTTTTTTTTAAATTAGGTTGAAACTCCAAGAGATCTACTGTGCAATCATAACTCTGTGACTTAAATGGCATGTTCTGCAATGGTTAAGTACTGTTTCACAACATCAGCTGCCTCTTCAGAAATCACAGGTGGTGATCTTTCTGGCTTGAGTGGAAGTTTGAACCCATCATGTGGAAACCAAGGAATAAATCTCGATAGTGGACGTGTAGGAAAGTCTTGAATTGCTTTCTCTGCAATTTTTAGTAGTTGTGTGGGATCACTCTCGTATGGTCGATAATGTAATATTACTTCTGTAGTCATTCTGTAGTAATCCAGTCACTCTAATGAAGACAAAATTTCTTAGCTGAGCTCCTCAGAGCTAGACTGTAATTTATAATGACAAGACTGTCTCTCTTTCCAAATCAGAGGGAAACAGGACCTAAAGTGGAAGTATTGCAAAGAATAAGATATGGTAGGGGCAGCCTACATTCAAATAAGCTGAGAGAAAAGGAAAAACAAAAACCACTCCCAATACTATTTTACCTAAGTGTTACTGATGAATGTAATCCACAAAATTGGAAATCCTTTCTCTCAGCAAAATAAGTGATCTGGATTAGATGCCCTAAAAGGTCACTTCTAGCCTAAAAATGCTAGAAGTCAACATGTTTAACTCAACAGATATAAAGGATTTGGAAGTAATATATTAGGTAATAATAATCTTAAGATCATACCAGAAACAAAGAGCAAATTAGTATTCCTAAAAGGCTAGATTCATATAAAGATAACAAAAATGAAATAGTTCTTAAAATTTTAAGACATGTCAGTAGTAAACAGTAAAAACATGAAAATTATTTAACTTTGCATCTAAACCAGGTTAGGAACTGGTTTTGTGACAGTCTCCTCTGTATAACAGGGGCACATAAGCAATTTGAAGATCTTAGTATCATGACTCCTGAATTCCAGTTTGGAGGAGGAACAAGGATAGATCCTTATTTTTTTTCCTGTTAGAGCACAGAAGTCCTCAAGTTGCCCCAAATTAACTCATTGATAATAAGTTCCAGCATATAGTACATAGGGTCAAGAATGGAGCCCTCGAGGATCTGCAAGTTAGGCTTACTGACCAGGTCCAAAGCTGCAAGAGCCACGGTATAGATTCTTCCATACCTTACTGTGCAAAAAGAGGTTGAATCCCTTTTCCCCAAAATCCTTAGAAAACTCCTTGACGAGGGTTTTTCCACTGCAAAGATGACAGTGGTGGAGACTCCTGGCATGATGTCACAATACTCATTTGTCCACTGATTCTAAAGAAGTAATCTCATAATGATTCTTTTCACCTATTAAGGTCCACTAACAAATTTGATGACTCTTAAATTCATAAATAACTGTGATTCTTAATATCCATAATTTTTAATATGGATCTAAATATAGATAGCACATTCTTTCAAGAATTAATGCTGTTATTTATTTTTTCTTCCCTCTTCCTTACACTTTCACATCGTAAGGTATGGCATTGAGAATTCTTTCACTGTTGTCTGAACTTATTCAGTGTTTTACTTGAGATACTGAAGTTGTGAGAGCTCCTTAATATTTTACATATCTAAGAAAGTAAACTTAAATGACCATAAAAATTGATATATTTGGCATCCAACAGCAGTAAAATTAAAATCTGTGAAATTTTGATTAGGACATTGGAGAAGAAAAAATACCAAATAACTTTAATAAAGCTGAAACTATTAGTGAATTTCAAAGCACCTGTTCTTTAGGCTGCTAAAATACTCTTTCCCAAGATATCTTCTGCTTTGGAAAATAAAGAAAACTAAAAATTACCAATGGCAGTTAGCCTCCATATCACTGAAATTTAACAGCTCCTAATTTGTATAAAATAACACCTAACAGCTAAAAGGGCTGTTTCAAAGTCCTATCAAAGATAAGTAAAGGAAGGACTTCTGAAAATGCAGTTTCCTTCATTAGGAAGCAACATGGAGTCTTGGAAAGATCCAGGAAGGCCTTGTGTTGAAATACTGCCTCAATCACTTGTTAGCTTGGTGATCTTGGAAAAGTTTCTTAACTTCTGAGAGCTAAGTAACATGTATTCCACATATTTGATGTGAGATTGAGAGATAACGAACATGACAGTTCCTTTTCTTTTTATCCAGGAATAATCCATTTCAGTCCAGCTCATTTGCTCAAGGTAAGCTTACAAGTTCTATTGCTATATTACATAATATTGCAGTTTCTTAATTCTATAGTCAGAGACAGTCCTGTTAACTCAAGCTACTAATATATCATTCTATGTTACAAATGAAACCAGTGAGCTTCTGTTTGTTGCCTACATCCTAACTAAGGTGGTGGTGGTAGTAGAGGAAGTTCCCTCAAAATGGATATCATAGGAAGTCGGTGCAATTCAACTGAATTCAAATGTCTACTAAGCATTTTCTCAGTTCAGTCCAAGAAGATATTGGTAACCACATAGTAGAGTATCTAAGAAATAAAAGGGGAATTCATGGTATAGAAAACGGATGAAACAAAGCTGAAAGCATTTCAAATAAGTTTTTCAGGAATCAATAGGCATGCCCCCCCCCCAAACCTGCCGTTTTTCCCTTACGATCTAGTTAAAGCATCAAACTTACTCAAAACTGTTTGCTGTGTATATTAAAAAGAAATTAAAACTGACAAATTTCCCACATACACAATATTTTGAAGTAAACTACAGTAAGTTTTAACAAACTTATATTCGAACTATGCATTTCTAAATTTTTGGCACAGCTGTCGTGCAATACTAGATTAATTTTACAGTTGAAGCTAAAGCTTGGTAACTTTGTCAGTGCCACCTGAAAAAACAATAGACAGAGGTCAGCTGTCATCTTATTTAACCGGGCTTGCACCGGTGAAGTGGAGACGTCAGCTTCTGCAGCTGAAATATTTTTGATGACTGCGGTAGCACATAACAAGGTATTTAACAGGTACCTATCTATTCTATTGTAGAGGGAGGCTCTCAAATCTCAAAATCAAAGAGGAAAAAAAATTGCTTTCTCCTGCTCGACGCCAAGGGACTGCAGCAGGGCGAGTACTGACAGTTTAAGAAGAACGAGGCCTACATCCAGAAGCCAGGTCTGTGTAGCAAAGGCTTCGAGAACTAGAAAGAAGGGGAGAAAACAGATTAAGGGGAGTCAAGTTCGCGAGTTTACCTTTCAGGGCCAGCAGGTGCTCCTGTTTGGGGGGATTCACTTCCATTTTGATCAGCACTTTTGACACAACGCCTACGGAGGCTGAAGAGGGTCAATCCGATCCGGAAGAAAACAGAAACGCGCGTTTGGGAAGAGAGGGTGTCAAACACCCTCCCAACAGTTCCTTCCTTCCGGTGGTGTCAAATTCTCTTCTTACCACGTCCCTTACGGGGTTTCTTTTGCCAAGGCCATTTCTTGCCTCTTAGAAACTTATATATAAAATATGACTTCAAGAAACCATTCGCGGGGATCAATACACGACCTCGGAAATACCTCCATTGCCGAGTAAATGATACCGCTCTGGCACCCTGGAATTTGTAGTTTATGCAAAACCGCATTGCGTGCAGGGAGATGTAGTTCCCCACTCTCCCCATCCCTTTTGCAGTTGGGCAGAAAAGCTCGTTGTTGGAGGAGTTTCAACCCCAAACTTATGTTTTATCCCCTCTTTTTTCTTAACTTTATTCCTTACATCAGTTGGAGACTAATAAAAGTGACAAAGCACCCATGCGCAAGACGGCGTAACCAGCTACTGACCGGCGGGAGGAGGAGCGAGCAGGCAGGCGGAACATGCCCGCCCCGCGTCGCACTGCGCCAGCGCGCAGCGGCGAGCGCCGAGGCCTGTGGGTAGGTGGCTCTACCCCGCCCCTCAGTGGGACTGCCTGAGGGCCGCTTCAGGGGCGCTGCTCCTGCTGGGATGGCGGCCCTGGTTGTAAACAAGCCTGAATGGGACTAGACAGTGGCCGTCAGGGCAGCCGGGGGTCGGCCGTGGTGAAGGTGAGAGACCTTGCGTGTTCTGTTCTCCACCATTGGTCTCCCTTCGGTTTATCCCGGAGATCTGGCTGCAGCGCCGCGGCCCTGGCTTCTTTCGGCGGGATGCGCGGCCTCTGGGCTCCACTAGGCTTTAGTATCTTCGCCCTCGGCACATGCGACTTTTGTCCCCGCAGGCCTGAAGTGGCCAGGTCTACTCACGCCAGTCCTCTGTTTGGCATCACCTTTGCGGACGTTTTGGAAAAGGAGCTTATAGGTCCATGAGAGTGACCTGGGCTGTTCTTTTCCCAGGTCTGCTTTTAAGCTCAACAGGCATTCCTTAGCTTTATAAAATTTTACTAATATTTTTTATTAAATAGAATCATTATTATCGCCAGGTACTATGATTGCTATTTTAACTTGTAAATATCTACTTAAAAAGTAGATGTTAATTCCCGCTTTACAGGTGTGGAAACTGAGGTTTAGGTTAACACAATGTGTGTGGCAAGGCCAGGGTTGGCTGGCTTTAATGTTTGCTTTTCACTGTTGTGTTACTCTTATAATCAGTCATCTATTATTGGTTGATCTGCCCCATTCTTTCTTGGTGGTACAGTCTGTCAACACTTGAGAGTGTCCAACAGCAGCATAACTGGGCATTGATGCTAGGGTATATGAATTGCCCGTTGCTTGAAGTTCGAAATTCAACCCTGTGTCAGCTGTCCAAGATGCCTTTACTAAAAAATCCACTGGAAAATGTGGAGTTCATTTTCCCCTTCCACTATATGTGTGGAAAAATCTGGAAGGGAAGGCTGATCACAGTGGTTTGTAGAATAACCTTCAGGATTATTTGTGATCAGAGATGTTGATAGTTCTCATTCCTGGCTACATATTAGAATCAGGACTTTTGAAGAAACTACTGATGCACTCTTCCCAGTTCTGATTAAGTCGACATCGGTATATTTTTACATTCCCAGAAGTGATTTTAATGTGCAACCAGGGTTGATAAAAGCCGGACCAGATAATATCTGAAGTTCTTTTAGCATCTTGAATAATAGCCACTTATGGTTTTTTTTACCTAATGTCGGTTTTATATAACAAATGATACATTTTGGCTCGCAACTATGTTATCAGTCAGTATTACTTCATCTAACATTTATATATTAATGAAGTTATTCTGAAGATAACAGCATATCCGAGATGCAGAGGAGCCCTCTTATTATTAGGTATGTTGTATAGTAGAGATTTTAATTACTGAGTTGTATTTTTTCTAAGTAGAGAATACTGGAAAATTACTTTGTGAATTGAATTAAGTTGTCATTCGAATGGATTTTATTTCTATACTGCTTTTGTCACTATGTTTGCCTAAAAATCTCAAAAATATATCAAAGCCTGATGTAACTCCAGTTTGTTGTAGCACAGTTTGTCGTATCAGAAGCTCACATTGTTCGTTTCCATCTTTACTTGTGAAATGTGCCTGAGCTGTGCAGTAGGACAGTCCTTTTTGGCAAGAGCCTCATGACATAGTTTGTAAGAAGTATGGTGGCATAAATTTTTTAAAAATATCATTGTGATTTTCATAGATGGAAGCAAGAAGTATTAATTGGAAGGTGAAGTTTGAGGTATATTGATGCTAATATAAGGTAAACTGGCCTCTTAATGAACCAGTTGATAATGACATGGCTTTTATTATTAGGGAAACAAAGATAAATATCGGATATGAAATTATTTGCATTCAGGAAAGAATCAGGGAAGTTTCTTTTGAAGAGTGAGCCTTCTTAGTACTTTTAAAATATGGTATGGTTTATTAAATTTGATTTGCGTATAACGAAGTTGTCTTTGGCAGATTTGTGAAGTTTTTAAAATTAAGAGCTTTTTACCTCTCTAGGCCTTAATTTCTTACACAGTTAGCCAAAATTCCTGTTCATAAATATTGGAGAAAGAATTTCTTAACTCTGTTATTTACCAAGTTGATGAGAAATAGCCTAGTAACTTTATTTTTGGACCTGTGTTTGGTTTACTAATCAGTGGAATTGTACTAGTTCTTTTTGGAAAATCCTATGGTAGCAAAATGGGTAAGTTCTTTTATCTTACGTAATGACGGGATCAGAGATATAACATATGAACGAACTAAATAAAATTTTAATTCGGTTCTTTGGAGTTTATTGTCATAAACAAGTAAAATTTATTGTGTCACATTAGTGAGAACATTTATAAAAATGTTCCATTTTTATTATCTAATTCTGTGGTGAATCTATTTAATAAAATTTGATATCTAAGTGAAACTTTTTTCCTGCCTTTTTAAAAAAATGTAGAATAAATTGAAGTTTGTGTGAATAATATGTATAATTTATATGTAGCTGTTCCCAGCTATTTCCTTTCCTCATAGGGAACCACCGTTCCAATGTAATCAGTTTCCTCTGTATCCTGCCAGAAAGATAAGATGCCTATATGATATATACATAAATATATTCTCTTTTTTCCTCCACTTTTGCACAAAAGTTAATATATTCTGTATATCCATTTTCACTTTGCTTTATTCATGTGAAATCATTGTGTGTGTGTACATAAAAAACTTAACTCTTCCTCACTAGACTACACAGTTTTGCAGTCTATGAATGTACCTTGCTTTATATTCTAGTCATGTTTTAATAGCTTTAATTACATTTCAAAGTGTTTTGAATGAGATTGAATATCTTTTCATATATTTAAAGAATTGTTTTCACTTTCTTTTTTGTGAACTATGTGTTAACATTTAACTCTTTTTGAGCCATACTGGGATGCAAGCTAATAATGAATTATCTGTTTATTTACAATGAGAGATGTTTGTGTTTCAGGCACTAAATCCAAAATAATTGCAGAGTTAGGGTTACAGTTTTAATGGATTAAGTCTGATTTCCATTCTGGGATTTCTGTTTTTTTTTGTTTTGTTTTGTTTTTACTGTGTACTGTATATTTTTTTGTGGATGGCTGAACTGGTTTTAAATTTTTATTTTGTTGGACTTTGTGTAAGTACATAAGAGTTGGTGTTTGGAATAACCTGTTCCTGAGAGCTTTTGGGTCTATCAGGGAAAAACAGGTTGGAAAGCCAATAAAGTCTTTTGTTTAAAATATTTGGTACTAAAAAAATTAAAGTATTTTGGTTGTTAAGAGAGACATTTATTCATGGTACATGGGGACCCATGGAACACTGTGGTAATTTCTGTTGGACTGAGCCATGTGTAGACCTGAGAGATATGTTTACGAATTTGTTGGTTTGTTAATGTAAAAAAGAATCCACTAGAAAAATGTGTCTATTTAGCTACTCAGCATTAGCATAAAGAAAGAGACAAAAACAGTTTGTCATGTTCCAGGAACTACAAACTGTTTGATATAGTTTGAGAATAGAGTCTGAAAGCAGGTGACAAGCAATAGGACAGAGACCAGATTTTTGGCATGTCATGGATGGCAGGCATAGGAATTTGTGGTAGCATTAAATAGTTCAGTGTGGGTATTTTTAAAAATTAATTAAAATTGTGAAACACTTCAGATATATTAAGAAATAAAAGTACCAAAAATTCTTCATTGATAAAAATACACTTTGTTGACTAATAAAATATAAACTTATGGGCCTGGAAATCAGAATATGCTGATTCTTGTTGCCTTTCTTTGACTCACTACATGGCTTGGGCAAATCATGTACTTGTAATTAGAACTAGACAGACAAAGTATTTTCTAACCTAGGGGTATATTTATTAATTGAAAATAAGGAATTGAAATTTAAGTCAAAGATGATTTCTTTCTTCCCTTTTACAATTGTATAATGTAAAAGAATACTAGAAGGTACTTCAATATTACTTATAATCTTTTCTTAACAAGTTTTTGTTGTATTCATGTGAAATCATGAAAGCAGAAACTTTTTACAAGGGTAAATTGTCATTCTAGCCCATATTTCAAATTGCTTTGTCTAAATTAATGACAGTTTTTTTAATGTTAGGTAATTGTGGAAAAATTGTTTAAGAATCCATCTTCGGTAGAATTATATATTGTTACAGATTCAGATATAGTGTATCAAGCCATAATTTTCAAAAGATAAAGAAGATGTTAATTTACAACATTACTTAGTCTCTAATACTTAACATTTCAGGTTTTCACTCTGATTTAATTTGGTAGAATCTGTCAAAAGAAAAGATAAAAGGATTTAAAGTTTTAGAACCTAGACAGTTTTTTCATGGAAGAATAGAGTAATTTAACAAGATTGATTTAATATATTAGGCCATTTTTTTAAATCTTAAATAAATATACTTTAAAAAATCATTTAAAGAGCACATGTTCCCTTTCTAACTATTAGGTGCTAGAGTGTGGAGTTTGTGAAGATGTCTTTTCTTTGCAAGGAGACAAAGTTCCTCGCCTTCTTCTCTGTGGTCACACAGTTTGTCATGACTGTCTCACCCGCCTGCCTCTTCATGGAAGAGCAATACGTTGCCCTTTTGATCGACAAGTAACAGACCTAGGTAGGAAGATATGTATGTATTTAAGATTTAAAATTGTTTATGTAATACAAATGTCATAGAAAACAGTTTGTTTCTACTCGATTTTTAAAATTATGTAATTCCAAGGAGGTTGCGATTTCTGTTAAGACCAGTAGGCTCGTAATTATAAACTAGTTCATTCTTAGTAATTTTATTTCATCTTCTGGAATGTTTATATTCAATACTTATATATGAAGAGCTTTAAGAAACCTGAAAAAATGCTAAATAAGAAATAAGAAAATCCATTTGCCTGAAGCCATTAATCCAACAAAACAATGTTTCCTTAATAAATGAATAGACCACAAATGAAATACTGATAAGTAATTTGAGTGTCAGCATGTATTTATATTACTGATATCAGACAGAAGTGTTTGTAGCTCATGATAACCACTTGTTTTCTGTTGAAAGGTTTTGTAGATTTTTTCAGTTTCCTGCATACTTTTAGAATTTGTTTTATATATTTCAAAATGAGTTATTACTGTGGGATATCAGATTTGGAAATAATAACATTTATTAACATTTGAACAGTTATTTTACAGACATAAGTTTTATAAGTTTACTCCTTTTAACAGAATATTCTCCATAATAAGTAGTTTAAGGTTGTCATTTTCTTTTTCTAGGTCAGTAGCACTATTTGTTTTAAGGCTATTTTAATATATTATACTAAATTTCAGGTAGAACACATTCAGAATAATTTATCCTTTAAAAAAAAAAGCAAGAGTATCCAGATTTTTAGACTGGCAAGCTTTAAAACGCTATGAAATGCAAAATGTTTTCTTGTAGGGGAAGAGTAGGTTTCTTAAGGTTTTGGTAGTCTTTGATTTAAATAAATACATAGTATGCCTATTTGCCAGAAAACTAATATAAGACAGTGTTAGCATTATTATAGATGATGATAACTTACTATTAGCCAAGAAATAATAGAGATGGGAGGGGAGATGTCTGTATTTTGACATTCTTTTATTTGGCCCTTTATTCTGTAAGATATATATATATACACATATATATATATGTGTATATATATATCTCATGCAATCTTTATAGAAAACTATAGAAATATACATTTTAGAAATAGTAATGTTTTGCCTACGGAGGATGGGCCTTTCTACCTTTTTGAAGGTATATAAATACCAAAGTATGGGTTGTTACTACCCTCATTGTTTAACTAAACTTAGGAATTTAAGTTTAGTCATATCCTGGATTGTAATTAATCATGATTGCTATCAATAATAGAAATAAACAAACCAGTAACTCTGCTTTGGATATAGACTGTAATTACTATACCTTTGTAGATTACTGTGATTTTAGCCTATGGAATATGTGTTAGTGACCCTTGGTATAGTTTGATGTCATTTAAAAAATATTTTTAATTGTATTACAGAAATAATTTATATACATTGCAGAAAATTTGCAAATTCATAGAAGTATAAAGAAGAAAACAAACTACTGTTAATGTGAAAGAATCAGAATTTTTCTCTAGTCCAAGAACAATATTGGTTGTTATTTGTGGTAGTTATCAGCACGTTCAGTGATATTTCTGGTTCTTCTTTTCTCTCCACATGGTAACATTGTACTTTCTTTTCCTCTCAAAGTTAGCTATGGCTATGTGATTTCCTTTTAACCAGTGAAATATGAATAGAAGTGAAATGTTAACTTCCAGAAAGAAGGTGTTAAAGGATTTATTGTAGGGAAAGAACAGGTTTCTTAAGGTTTCAGTAGTCTTTGATTTAAATCAGTACATAGTATGGTTTGTAGTAAATTCTTTTCCCTGCTACAGTGAGGTGGCCCAGGTGGTTGGAGGCTCAGTGGCTTGTGTCCCTAATCATGGCAGTAGAGAACACAACCTTTCTGGTCTTCCCCAACCCCTGAGATGTTGCATGAGCAAAAGTGAATCTTTGTTGTTTTAAGCCATTGAGATTTTAGATTATTTTGACAGTTATAGAAGTGTTAGAAATATACTGGGAAGTAGATAGATAGTGCTGGGAGTTTATGTGTATCTGTTTATTATATAATGACAATATTTGGAAAATTGTCAAGATCATATTGTTAAATAAAGGACTAGCTTAGTATACTTCTTAACCTTTAAATAAATAGAGTAGATACAACTCAGCTTGTAAAATGTATGTGAAAAATTACAACAGTTAAAAAGAAAGCCTTGTGAGGCAGCACGTTTTGATGGAAAAATGCTGAATAGGCTGCATAAAGGTACTTGGGAAAGTCACAGAAGTCAGAGAAGAGGCTAAAGATATTTAGCCTGATTTGAAATGTTTTTGGAGAATCTCCCCTCCCTCCTCCGTCCTTTCCCCTCCCTTCTTTTTTCTCTTCTCTTCTTTCTTTTTTTCTTTTTAAAGAAGAGATGGGCTAAGAGGAAGGGGAGGCTTGCAGCCAGTGACCTCATCATCCTTTTATTTATTCATTCAGTATTAGGTGGCAGCTATGTGTCAGATGGTATTTGTTGCATAGAAGCTCATAATAACACATAACAGATGTATTCTTTCTAACTTCTGAATGATCTGGCTTTTATTTATAGGCACAGAAAGTGAGAGAGAGAGAGGAAGGAAAGGAGAGAGAGGGAGAGAGAGAATGTATACATGTACAAATGCATGCTTATCTGGCCTTTTATGGTCACATTCGGGGGAAAAGAAGCATTGTTCCTTATTCAGATGTGTCTAGAGTCTTATCTACTAAAAAGGGATTGCTGTCTTGCTTTGAGGTGAAGCTCTGTAAATTTGCTTGAGGAATTTTTATAGACTGCAATAGGGTTGCAGGTTAGAGAAGTGTGGGGAAAATATCTTTAGCTGTTCTAGTTTCAGTTTACTTAGAGATGGAGTTATTTTAGGTTAAGTGTATCTTTTATACAGTGCTTTTCAAACATAAGTCATAACTTATTTGTGGCCATGAAATCAATTTAATTGGTTGTGAGAGACTATTTAAAAAAGAAATAGAACTAAAAACATCAGTATGTTGCACACTGTAAGGGTGACTATTGGTGTGTGAAATTTTTGCGTCAGTTATATATATAATATATGATCCTGGGTTGCATTGTAAATTGTATTTCTTACTGTAGGTTGCTATATTTCAAAGCACTTGTTTTAGAATATATAGTAAAAATCAGGGACAAAACTGGATTTGTAAAATTAAATGATAGAAAAATAAGAGAACTTCATATTTGTACTTAGAATGTTGAATTCTGTTTTTAATGAGAATATTAAGATAATTGTTCTAGCATAAGAGGAAAATGGGAAGAATTCGAATTTTTAAAATTTAGACATTATTAATGACTAAACTAGTTGGCTTAGAAATTACTATTGAGGTATGAAGTTAGATGATTAATATTCCATTTTGTTAGATTTAGTTTTTGTTTTATATTCTAGGAGATTCAGGTGTCTGGGGATTGAAAAAAAATTTTGCTTTATTGGAGCTTTTGGAACGACTACAGAATGGACATATTGGTCAGTATGGTGGTGCAGAAGAAGCCATTGGGATATCTGGAGAGGTATTGATTGAACTTGGTTAAGTACTTGTTATAGGCATGATTTTCTTTTTTTTATTTGAAATATTTGGCATTAAAATCACAATGTTATCTCACTCCATCAGGTAGGATTCCAGAAACACAACTTTTTGTTACATTATAGTTCTTAAGGTGACAGTACTTTTCGTAGAAGAAAAGTAAAATTGAAACTTGAATTCCCTGAAAATGCGGTATCAAACTATGTTTCGTGCATAAACATGTCTCCTTATCATGGTTCAGTTCTATCCAAGGATAAAGTGAAAAAATAAGAAGATCATGGAAGAATAAGAAGGACATGTCCACTACATTAAAGCAGAGAATGCAAAAGTGAATCAGTCAACAGTAAAGCACAAAGAAAAAAACAGGAACTCCATGAAAGAGGTTATTTAGTGTAGAGGAAAAATGCCTTAAAGATAGCGGTAGTTCCTGAGGGAATTCCTGCTATTAAATATCTGCATGAGAAGGTTAAATTTTGTGTAGGTGTATTCTCTTTATCCAGACAGGTAAATATGCAGTAAATATTAGAAGTCCATAACACAGGTTAAAATACATTTTTAACAAAGAGTTGTCTGCATAGCTTATAGACTGTTCTGGATATAAGAATAGTTGTAGTAAATCACAGTTAATGATTTTGGTGATCAACTTTAAAACCATATGTTTAGTATCAAGGAAGAAATATCAGAATGATTTCCACTTCTGTTTTCTTAGATCATGATTTCTTTATGTAAAGTGAATTGGTGAAATGAATGTCAAACTGAAGCATTGTTTTCTGAAATTTTTGCTGTTCTTTCACACGCTGTATCTTATCTTTATTTCAAAAGACATAGAATATTATCTAATGTTGACCTTGTAAATTACTTGGTCTGGAAAATAGAAGACATGAATTTTTTTATTTTACATATATATATTTCTTATAGCTCCAAACAAAACTGTTTAACTTCGGGTTCATTTTTTATTTCATATAATGTTGAATGAAGTCATTGATGTATTTTCTAAATTTTATTTCTGGAAAAAATTTGTACCAGATCTCTCCCTGTCCAATTATAGCTTTACTATTCAGCACAAGTTTCCGAAGCATTCTTATTTGACGAGTGAAACTTTCCAACTTGAAGTACTTTTTAGTAATTCATGAAAATGAGAAATAATATATAAAAGTTTAAATATGACAGGTTTTATTTTTTTAAATTGTTCTAATCAGTGGCTTTCAGTTAGAATCATGTGATAGATTTAACCTGTGGAGCTTTAGGAAAAATATACAAGCTCAGGCTTCATCTATACCCTATTGAAATAAGTATTTTCGAGGTTGGAGTCTTAGTATCCAAGTTTTTAAAAGCTTCAGGACTGATTCTTATGCACACCCCTGGTTATCTAAATAGCATTTGACTTCTAACTTCTATTCAGTTTCTTCGTGTAAAGTGTGAGGATTTTAGGGAGAACATCTTTGTACTGACTGTAAATCTGTGAGAATAGTTTTATTTTTGGCTTCAGATTCATAGCATACATTGATAATCAATTTTGGAAATAACTTCTCACTTTTTATCTATAGAAATGAATACTTTCTCAGATGAGTAGCAAATGACCTTTGTATTTAATTACTCGTGTATTTTCATATATAAAGTCTGGTTAGTTAAAGAAATTATAAGCTTTTATATTTCAAAATTTGTCATGTTATATGATTGGGATTCAGTTTTAAGAAATTAATTTTTTGTTTATCAGAGCATCATTCGTTGTGATGAAGATGAAGCTCATGTTGCGTCTGTATATTGCACTGTATGTGCAACTCACTTATGCTCAGAGTGTTCCCAAGTTACTCATTCTACAAAGACATTAGCAAAGCACAAGCGAGTGCCTCTAGCTGATAAACCTCATGAGAAAACCATGTGCTCTCAGCATCAGGTGCATGCCATTGAGTTTGTTTGCTTGGAAGAAGGCTGTCAAACTAGCCCACTTATGTGCTGTGTCTGCAAAGAATATGGAAAACACCAAGGGCACAAGGTATGAATATAATTAAACTGGATGACTCTGCCTAGTTTACCAGCCTGCCATTTATTTTCACTGACTTGGTTCTTTATGCTATAAGCAGAGATTGACGAGAGTAAGTGATGAATGAGTTGAGATTGATAGCCTGAAAAGAAATGAGAGATTTAATATTTGAATAATAATAATTTGAGAGGCCTCATGATTCTTTCTTTACTGAAAAATAGCTTTTGGCAGGAAACAAAAGTTCTCTTCTTTGTGTGCATGTTTTCATAATGCATTGGGTTGTTTTGACAATATTTATGTCTACTGATGTACTTCTGCCTATGATAAAATTTTAGAGAGCCTTTTGGGTTCTTGTTTAGTGATAAATGGACTTCCAAATATTGAATTATTTCTTTGCAGGATAAATAGTTTTGGGGTGAAGGTGAATTAGTATTTTGTGTGCTATACTTTTTGTAAATGTGTTTAAAAAAAGCCACTTGTGGCTGATGCTTTTTTTTATTAATAGGCATGATTGAATAGTGTTTCATATCATTAGTCAATATGAGTTTTTTTTTCTGTAATTACATTGCATTTTATAGCATTCAGTATTGGAACCAGAAGCAAACCAGATCCGAGCATCAATTTTAGATATGGCTCACTGCATACGGACCTTCACTGAGGAAATCTCAGATTATTCCAGAAAATTAGTTGGAATTGTCCAGCACATTGAAGGAGGAGAACAAATAGTGGAGATGGGATTGCAATGGCCCACACAGAACATGTATGGATTTTTCTTTCTTCTTTACCATTTTACCCTTTTTCCTTCTTACCTTTCACCTTCTAATATTTACTGAGTAATTACATTGTGCCAGTACTGCACTAATCATTGGAAATAATTTTTTTAAGTTTCTGTCTTCATGGAACTTAGAATCCATCATGGAAGAGGGACAGTTTCAAGTGTGGTAGCTGTTTATTTTATGGGAGAAGTACATGATGCCTTGGTGGTACGTAAGAGGGGGCAGTAATTTAGGTGAGTCAGGTAAGACTTCACAGAAGATGTGATGTCTAAACTGAGATTTGAAGAAATTTAGTCACGGAGAAGAGTGGGGTGTGAAATGAGTTGTCCCAGAGAGGGAAGCATAGATTAAAATGCCTGGGAATGAGAATTGGACGTATTGTAGAACGTCCAGTTCACTGTGGTTGAAGCTTTGCGTATTGGGTAGGGCATGGCAAGAAAAGACATTGGAGAGGTGAGGGCCAAATCATGAGGGATCTTGTTAGCCATGTTAAAGAGTTTGGACTTTAAGGGCGTAGGAATAACAATCAGAGTTTCATTAAGAAAGCTTGCTTTTCAATGCAGAAAATGAATTGGAAGAGCAACAAGATTGCAAGCAGGAAGACCTAGTAAGAGGTGCTGAAATTATGCAGCCGAGAGATGTTATGGAGGGAGAATGGAGAGTAGAAGATGGATTTGAGATTTTGAAGAAGTAGAATAGGTAGTTCTTAGTGATTGATTAATAATACTGATTGGTTAGGTAACTTGGAGGGTTAGGCACGATGCATAGGTTTCTGTCTTGCCTAGCTGGGTGGATGGTGACATCATGCACTAATGGCAGAAAAGGAAGAGTTTTGGGAGGGAATAATGGGACTAATGTGATAAATTTAATTTGCATGTTGAATTTATTCTTTGAAGTAATGAAGGGGAGATACCCTCCAGTGAACTGAAGATTAAGTGGGTGTTGGGAAGTGAGTGTGCTAACTTTTAAGAAATTTGACTGAAGAGAAGGAAGGAACTAAGGTGGTAATTGTTGTTGCTTTTTAAAATTGAATTATGTAGAAAAGAATCTTTTCATATGGGAATATAAAATGCAAGGGTAGACAACATGTAATGTTTTTTTTTTAATCAAACAAATTTAAAGGTAAGTCATTGATGAATAATGTTAGAACAGCTCTGTCAAATATAGCAGCCATTAGCCACATGTGGCTACGTTTAAATTATTTAAAAGTTAAATAAAATAAAAAATTAGTTCCTCAGTTTCACTAGCTGAATTTCAAGTACACTTCAAGTAGTAGCTTATGGCTATGATATTGGACCTGTAACTTATGGCTATGATATTGGACAACATATATATAGAACATGTTTTTCATCATAGAAAGTTCTTTTGGATATTATTGTGTTAGAGTAGAAATATTATACATTTCCTCAGGAAATATTATTGAACACATACCAACTGCTTAACACTGTTCTGGCTGAGGAGACACCACTGTACAAATCAAAAAGCTCTGCTTTTGCAGAGTTTGTGTTCTACTGTGAGGAGGGAGACAATAAGTAAACTGCTTATGGCAGCAGTATGTAAGGTGCTTTGGAGAAAAACAAGGGGAAGGTGGAGTGCACATTTATGTGGGATATTTGAGGACAGATTCCCTGAGGAGACATTGAACAGAGACCTAAAGGAGCCAATGCAAATATTGGGGAGAGCATTTCAGGCAGAGAGAAAAACATGTGTGGACAGGCCTGAAGTTGGAGTGTGTGTGCCTGGTGTGCTTAAGAATCTGTGAGAAGGCTAAGTGTAGCTAGAGTAGAATGACTGAGGAGGAGCATAGCAGGAGTTGAAGTCTGAAAGGGTCTTATAGGCACTTGCTCTTCTTTCTGCCAGGAATGCTCTTCCTTAAGATATTCATGTGGTTCCCAGTCTTACCTCCCCTTCAGGTGTTTGCTCAGATGTCACTTTCTCAGTGAGTCTGTCCTTGAACACCCCATATAAAGGACTTTGGCATTTATGCTGAGTGGAATGGGAAGCAATGGAAGAGTTGAGCAAAAGAATAATTATCTTTCTGACTTATTTTAAAAGAATCAGTCTGGCTGCTGGGTGGAGAATACATTGTAGGGGGTGGAGTAGATCTAGTGAGGCTAATTAGAAAACTATTATAATCAGATGAGAAATGATAATGGCTTGGATCAGGTTGATAGAGGTGGAGGTGTTGAGGCATGATTAGATTCTGGATATATTGCTGAAGTCTGGAATTTGCTGAAGGATGAGTTTTGGGATATGAAAGAAAAGTGTTAAAGATGATTCCAGTGTTTTTATCTTGAACAACCTGGAGGATGGAGTTACCATTTATTAAGATGGAGGAAACTAGGTTGGAAGTGAGAGAGACTGGAGATGAGGTATTCCATTTTGCTTGAGGTCATTTAAACAGTTCAATATCCAAAGGCTGTGATTAAGGGGGAAAATCTAGCATGAATATATAAATCTTAGAATTTTTAAGGATATAAATGGTATTTAAATTTTCATTATTTCACATATACAATCTTAGTTATGATTACAGTTGTTTGAAACTTATTTCCTTAGGTACCAGGTACTGCAGAGAATGCCCGGTCATGTGTCCGAGCTTATTTTTCTGATCTACATGAAACTCTGTGTCGTCAAGAAGAAATGGCTCTAAGTGTTGTTGATGCTCACGTTCGAGAAAAATTGATATGGCTCAGGCAGCAACAAGAAGATATGACAATTTTGTTGTCACAGGTTTCGACAGCCTGTCTTCATTGTGAAAAGACTTTACAACAGGTAGGTAGTTTAAACATGGAAGGACATAGTTAGAAAAAGATTTGTAAGGTTAAATAGATAATTACCAGATGTATACACTAGTCTAGTTTACTACTTTAATAAATATTTTTATGTTATTATATGTTACCACATGCATTAACCTTGTCCTTAGGACACGGTCTCTAACCTTGAATTGTTTCACCAACCCTATCAATGTCCTCCCCTTCATGTGCTCTTCCCACCGTAAAACCATGGTACTAGAACCTTTCTAACTTCTTGTCGTTCTTCAGTCATGCTAAGCCATTTTCTCTGCCAAGTATGTACATTCTTTGGTGGGCTTATATCTATCTCCATTTCCTGATAGTCTAGCCCAAATGTTTGTGATTCTTTGAAGCTCCTTCTTCTTTGTTCTTTGTTCTTTTTATTTTTTATTTTTTTTGGCCGGGGTGGGCGGGTGGGGAGGATGCTTCCCTAGCAAGTACTACCTATCTCTGCCTAATTCCGTGGTTCTTTGATGTCACAGAAAACCTTTGTTTTTTCATGGTTGAGGTATCATAAGCAATTTGTCATCTAGTTTGCAGATGATGTACGTTTTAAATAAATTAGATTTATGGTTATTTTAACAAAATATCAATCTTATTTCTATTTTGGATTTACATTCATAAATGGGCTATATAAGGCTAATTATTGCCCTAGGAATTCCCAATAAGCTGCAGTTTATCTTTACTGACATATTGCAAATAATCGTGTTGATTTCAAATCATTGTAGAGCTAAACTTTGAGAGTTTTTTGAGAGTTATATAAATGTGGCCAGGCCATAACCATATCAGTCTTGAGATGTTTAATCCTTATCACATTGAATTGTAATGATGTGTTTGCTATTTCTTAAGTTGTCTTTGAGCTCTGATCCTATTCTTCTGTATTTTGCTTTGTGATGCTGGGACAAACTCTGCAAATCACATATCTGCTTTGCCAGCTGGCTCCATGTTAGTTTAGCCAATAAGGGATGCTAGAGAAAGACTAGAGGGCAGAGGTAGTTTCCTTTGGGTTCCCATTTGCTTGGTGTTCCTGTGAAAGTCACTTCTTGTATGGGGAGATAATTTTCCTCAGATTTTTGAGTTTGAGCTCCATGGGTCTCCTCCTGTAAGTTTCTAAGTTTTAATAATTCTAGCATCTCCCCTTTGGTCCCCTAGCCCAAGGGGTAGAAGCTATAACCACACCTTGTTAACAGTTCTTTATATTAAGTTTGTTCTTTTCATATGACCGTTGTGGATTTTGTCTCTTAACTTGATCCCGAATGATACAGTATGGGTATTTGTCCTAGCTCTTGACAGGCTGCATCTTTATTACTTTATATATTGAAATACTTTGTATCTGGACAGAAAGAGCTTAATAAATACTTGTTTAGATGGCTAATCAAGCCACACAACAAAATCAAAATAGATCATGTCCTAAATCATATTTACTTGCAAACTTCAATGTCAGATTTTAACATTTATTTTATTAAAAAGTATGTTTGTAGTTACTGAACTATTTAGAAGTATTTTAGAGTTTCTGAAGCATTGTGTCAAAGTGGCTGGTAATTGTTAATGATGTGGAATTATCACTATGCTAATGCTAATGAAATGAGGGTCTTTGATTTATTCTTCATATAGACTTATTAGTTTCGTTCTGATTTTTGGCCACAGAAACCTAACCCCTACAAATATTCTTAAAACTTCCTGCCAGAGATAATTGAACAGAGGAGTGGATGGCATGTCACACATTTTATTATCAATTTTGTGAACAAAATTTAATCATCGCTCTCCTCTAAGTTCAAGGCATGATGCTGAATGGTGAAGATTTGTTTATTCATTTAGCAAACATGTGTTGAGTGCTTACTATATGTCATGTACATTCTAGGTACATGGGATATATCAGTAAACAAAGCAAACAAAAAGTCTTAATCTTGTAGAATTAATATTCTACAAGAAGACAGACAATAAACTGTAACCATATTTAAAAAAGTAAATTATATAGTATATGAAAAAGTATGGAGGTACAGCAGATTGCATTATTGAATAGGGTAAGGATTAGTGAGAGAAGGTGGATTTGAGCAAAGACTCAAAGAGGAAGTTGAAAGAATTAGTTTAAGTGCTTTTGGGAGGAAGAACAGTCCACTGAGGAAAGGTTAGAGCAAAAACCCTAGGCAACATTCCTGGTGTCTTTGAGGAATAGCAAGAGGCCACTGTGGATGGAATAGAGTAAGAGAAAGAGGGTATAATAGAAGCTGAAATCAGAGGTGATAGGGATTATATATAAGGAAGGCCTCGTGGGCCATTGGAAGGACTTCAGCTTTTACTGATTGAAGTGGGGAAACCATTGTAAGGTTTTGAGCACAAGAGTGACTTGATTGTACTTGTTAAAAGGATCACTCTGCCGATGTATAAAAAATAGTTTGAAGGAGGGCAAAGATAGAAGGAAGGGATTCAAAGCTTAGGGGACTGTTGTAGCGTTCCAAATGAAAGAGAATAATGGCTTGAATAGTGAGGGATGGCTTGGATGCTGGATATAAGATACGATTTGTTGACAGGTTGTTTGCGGGGCATTAGGGAGAGAAGATAAGAGTGAGTGACTTTAAGGTTTTTATTCCGAGCATACGGGAACAACGGAATTGCTATCACCTAATAAAGTGTTGCATTTGTGAATGTACCACACTTTATTTATTCATTCTTTAATTAAGTTCTTAAATTATGTATTAATGCCTTATTATTACCCTAATCAAATTTACATTTAAGTTAGCTTTGAATACTGTAATGTTAAATGAGCTTTTTTTGTTTTGATGATAGCTCCTTTCCTCATTTCTTTAAGAAATACTTTTGTATTCTTACGTTTGTAAGAAATACTTTCTTTTTAGGATGACTGTAGAGTTGTATTGGCGAAACAAGAAATTACAAGGTTACTGGAAACATTGCAGAAACAGCAGCAGCAGTTTACAGAGGTTGCCGATCACATTCAGTTGGATGCCAGCATCCCTGTGACTTTTACAAAGGTAATGTACTGCACTTCATTTTTAGGTTTGTTTTTTGACAAATCATAATTATTTGTATTCCATTATAATTAGCTTGAAAGACAACCAAGAAATTCATGAATTATAGGACTTAAAAAAAAAATTTATTAGTGGAAAATACAAAGGGGCATAAAAAAAATCTTCCTGTACCCAGCACCCACTTTGACAATTAAAAACTTTTAATTTCATTTCCCCTTTCCCTACTTCCCTTTCTATTTGCAGTCTCCCAGGTTATTTTGAAGTAAATCCCAACGTCATATCATATTTCATCTATGAAATATTTTCCTATATATTCCTATAAGGTAAGGACTCTTTAAAAACATAACAAAATATTGCTATCACACCTAAAATTTTAATAATAAATCTCTAATACTCTCCATTATCCAGTTAGTGTTCAGATTTCCCAGATCATTAAAAAAATTTTAAGTTGCTTTTTTTCAGACAGAATCCAGACGAAACATGGATGTATTTTAGTTTCTTTTAAGGTGGATTCCCCCTCAGTTAAAAAGGTTCATGCATTCCATTTTGCTTTCTATTTTTAGAGACTGAATTATTTTAAATTTAATATTGTTTTATAATTATGCGAAACATTTACTTGATCCAGAGTCAAATCTACAAAACAAGGCTCATTAAGAGCTGTCCAGCTTCTGTCTCTGACCCTTGTACCGTTTCCTCCCCCTTCCCCATAGAAAACCATTTATGATTTTTTCCCTAGTTTTAGTCATCATCTAAAAAATGGAGAAATATTTTTCTCTTCTACATATCTGAAACATTCCCTATATTTAATGGTAGAATACCTTACATACTTTCTATACTTTGCCCTTTCACTTAAGCATATATCCTGGACAATACTCTATCTCCATAGCAGTATGCACTGACATTTTTTGTTCCTCTTTTCAGCTTCAAGATACTTTATTGTGAGGATATACCACATTTTTTTTTATTTTGGCAAAAACTACATAATATAAAATTTATCATCTTAACCATTTTCAAGTGTACTGTTCAGTATTGTTAAGTATTCATATTGTGCAAAACAGATCTCCAGAAATGTTTCCTCTTAAAAACTGAAATGCTATGCCTTATTAACAGTAACTTCCATTTCCTCCCACCGTACCAGCTCCTGGTAACCACCATTCTACTTTCTGTTTCTTTGATTTTGACAACTCTAAATATCTCATGTAATTAGGATTATACACTGTCTTTTTGTGACTGGCTTATTTTAGTTAGCATAGTGTCCTCAAAAGTTCATGTATGTCATAGCATTTTCGTCACCTATGTTGAGACAGAATTTCCTTCCATTATAAGGCTAAATAATATTACATTGTTTGTATGTACTGCTTTTGTTTATCCATTCATTCTTTAAAGGACATTAGGGTTACTTCTACCTCTTGGCTGTTGTGAATAGTGCTGCTATGAATAAGGGTCTGCAGTTATATTTATAATCTAATTATTTACAATTGTTATGTCTTTATAGAGTTGCCCTTTTCTTACTGTATAATAGTGACCTTCTTTGTCTCTTATAGTGGTTTCTGACTTAAAGTCTATTTTGTCTAATGTTAAGATCACCATCCCTGCTCTCTTTGGGGTGTGATTTGCACGGTGCATCCTTTTCCATCCTTTCACTTTGAGCCTATGTGTGTCATTAGATGTAGAGTAAGTATCTTGCAGACAGCATATTGTTGGTCTATCTTTTTTAAACCCAGTTAGTCAAACTTTGTCTTTCGATCGGGAGTTAAATCCATTTTTATTTAAAGTAATTATTAATAGGTAAGGATTTACTATTGCCATTTTGTAAATTGTTTTCTGTGTATCTTGTAGCTTTTTTTGGTCTCGTCTTTCCCCTCTTACTGCTTTCTTTTGTGTTTTATTTTGTAGTGACATGTTTTGATTCCCTTCTAATTTCTTTTTATGTGCATTCTATGGATTTTTTTTTGTGTTTACTATTATAATTACACGAAATATCTTAGTTATAACATTCTCTTTGTACTCACTGCAATTGCATGCTAAAACCTTATTTCACCCCCTATACTTTGTTATTCATGTCACAAATTACACCTTTATATATTGGATACCTATTAACAGAGCCTTAATAGTTTAAAAATATTTTTGTTATTTCAGTTCTATAAAAATTAAATTTATGAACCAAAATTACAATAATACAGGTTACTATTTTTTCATATATTTACCTTTACCACTTTATTATTTCATAATGCTTTGTGTCCCTTTCTAGTGTCCTTTTGTTTTAACTTGAAGGACCTCTTCAGCATTTCTTGTAGAACAGGAGTCAATTGGTAATGACTCCCTCAGCTTTTGTTCTTCATAGAAAGTCATTTTTTCCTTCATTTTTGAAGGACACTTATATATAGCATTCTTGGTTGACAGCTTTTTTTTTCTTTCAGCACTTTGAATATATCCTCCTACACCTTTCTGGCCTGCAGACTTTCTGCTGAGAAATTGGCTGATTATCTTATGGAACTTCCCTTGTATGTGATGAGTCACTTTGATCTTGTTGCTTTTAATATTCTTTGTCTTTGACGTTTGACAGTTTGATTATAGTGTACTCATTGTGGATCTCCGGGTTTATCCTAGTTGGAATGTGTTGAGTTAGAATTTTTATGTCCATTTCTCTCCTCAGATTGGGAAGTTTTCAGCCATTGTTTCTTCAGGTAAGCACTCTCTGTCCCTTTCTTTCTTTTTATTCTTCTGGTGCTCTCACAATGTATATATTGGTCTTCTTGCCAGTGTCCCACAAATCACTTCAGTTCTCTTTACTTTTCTTCACTCAGTTCTCTTTGTTCTCCTTTAACTTGATGATTTCAAGTGACTTACATTCAAATTTGCTGATTCTTTCTTTTGCCTCATGAATCTACTGTTCAACTCTTTAGTGAACTTTTTCAATGCAGTTGTTATATTTTCAGCTTCAGAATTTTAGGTTCTTTTTTGGAGTTTCTTTGCTGATGTGCGCATTTTGTGCATTCTTTGCTTTCCTGAATTAGTTACTTGTCTATATTTCTTTTAGCTTATTGAGCATTTCTATAATAGGTATTTTAAATTCTTTAGCAGCTCATAGATCTGAATTTTTTTCAGAGTCAGTTTTTAGAATTTTTTTGTTCCTTCACATGGGTCATGTTTTCTGTTTCTTTGTATGCCTCATGATATTTTGTTGAGATTTGGGCATTTGAAGAAACATCCACATCTCCTAATCTTTATGAACTGGCTTCGAGCCTGGGAAGACCTTCACCGATCAGTCCATCTGAGATTCTGGGACTTTTCAAACCTTCTCTGGGATGTATCTTCTCTGGGCTTGCGTGTGTGCTTTTACTTATCTTAAATTCTCTAAGTACCTTGCCTCCCTACATTTTCTGAGTCTCGTAATCTCTTGCTCCCCATGGTGTCTCCCTGTGCAACTACAGCTCCAATGTGGCATGTTCTTGCCTGTGATTCAAGTGGTTTTCAAATATGCCTCTGGTCCCTAAGAGGTCCAAGTCAGGTGAGACAGAAACCAATCTCTAGGGCAGCCCCCAGATAAGCCAGGACTTTGAATACTTGGTCCAGTCTTTTGTTTCTGCTCCAAAGAAGGAAGCTGGTATGGGAGTTTCTCTCCTGGTTGCACCACCTTATTGCTATGTAGGGGCAGGGACATAGATAAGTGTGCAGAAATCTGTGAATTTTCCTATTGTTGGAATCCCTTCTTGCTTTTATGTTGGCCTGGGTGCTTTAGCTTCTCAACTGGTCTCTCAAATTCTCGCAAAGGCATTCTGGTCCATATATACTTTTTATTTCCGAGGCTTAGGACTATACTGAAGTGTAGATTTTGAACGATCATCATCTTGATAGTAAGTGAAGTACGTGGAGTAAATGAGAACATGTAGAATGAGAAGCAGGCCTCATACAGATTCTCAAGAATACCAACATTTAAGAGGTAGATAAAAGGAAAATGAGAGGGAGCATCCAAAAAAGGTAGGATGAAAACCAGGAATATTTTGAATCGTAAAAGCCAAGAAGAGTGCTCAAATGAGGAGGCAAAATGATAATTGCTGACACTTATAAAGTGCTTATCATATACTAGGAGCTGTTGTGAGCAGTTTTATGTGAACTTTTAAAAACTGATTCTTGCAAAATTGTATAAGTTTGGTACTATTTTTATCCTCATGTTATAGATGAGGAAAGTGAAGCAGAGAGGTCATGCAGTTAGTAATATCTACAAGTACGTTCATTGCAAGTATGTTCATTATTTGTAATATAAAAAGTTCAGAGATGACCTACTATCTGTCAGTTGGGAATTGGTTAAATTATGATTCTTAGAATATAATGAAGCAGTTGAAAGAAAAAGATAAGTCTTTATGTTTTGAAATGAAAAGGATTCCATAATATACTGTTGAGTATAAAAGTTAGTTGCAGAGTATGTTTTTTAATTAAATTTTTAAAAGTGTATTTGTCTTGTTGTATATTAACCAGTGTGTACATAAGAAAGTAGAGAGATATACATGAAATTAACTGGATGTTTCTGGGAAGTGAACAGCAATTTTCATTTTTAATTAATAATATATTTAGCACAGCATAAAAACCTTAAAGAAGATTAGTTGAGCTAGAATATCTGGGGAAATTAAGTGGGTTTTTTTTTTTTTTTTTCCGCAAAAACAAAATAGTCAGTTTTACTAGGGATTTCGCAATAAGGAGTGATTCTTATTTCTGAGAAGATCAGATTCAGAGTATTTTAGGGAATACAACTCATTTCAGTGGGTTAAGGAATAAGTAGGAGAGAAAGCAATAATTAACAAAGACATTTTGTAAATAAAAGTATAAATCCTAATGCTTTGTAACTCCATGTCAAAATTAAAAGATTAAATTTTTTTTTCTTAAATTTTAGGACAATAGAGTTCACATTGGACCAAAAATGGAAATTCGAGTTGTTACATTAGGATTAGATGGAGCTGGGAAAACTACTATTTTGTTTAAGTTAAAACAGGATGAATTTATGCAGCCTATTCCAACAATTGGTAAGTATGAGTATTGCTTTTTACCTTAATGGACATTTTATAGACAAACCTTAGCTTATAGGAGACTTC
Organism: Eonycteris spelaea; assembly: GCA_003508835.1. Classification (NCBI taxonomy): domain Eukaryota; kingdom Metazoa; phylum Chordata; class Mammalia; order Chiroptera; family Pteropodidae; genus Eonycteris; species Eonycteris spelaea. Next base: position 12,477,619 of record PUFA01000011.1, on the reverse strand, counting down.
CTGGGTTTTATTTTATGCCAGTCTGGCATGGAGATGGACTTTTTTTCTGTCTCTAAGACACTGGCAGTTCAGAGGAAAAATGCAAGATTCAGAGCTATTGGAATGAAATGTGGATGGTGGGATAGAAAGAAGGAACAGAGTATTGGTGGGACAGTTGAAAGGAATAAAGGACTAAAGACCCTGGCTGAGCGTTAGGGGTGAGGGGGTGGGAGTAGTGCAGAGTTGGCAGGTACCTGGGTTTCAAGGTCCTAAGGACAATGGTGGAGCTTCAGAGGGCTGACAGCTGATAAAGGTATACATTCTTTATATAGGTTTATTAGGAGTGGGGTTGGTTGAGCAGCAGTAGATATTTGCTGTATGAAGATAATTTGTAAGTCATAGTTATAAACAGGAGGTTGACTTGTGTTTGGTGTATCACTCACTATAAGTATGATAAGTTCAGTTATTAAAGTAATTTTTTTTAAATAGGTTTTAATGTGGAAACTGTAGAATATAAAAATCTAAAGTTCACTATTTGGGATGTTGGTGGAAAACACAAATTGAGACCATTGTGGAAACATTATTACCTCAATACCCAAGGTAAGTGGGAAAAATGACATCTTAATTTTTCAGATTTTTAGGATGCCAGTTTTTAGTATATCGATTTTAGTAAAGCTGATATTTAAGCATTGATTGAATACTGACTTGACCTTTAAATATTGGTAGCCAGCCTCATTATTAAAAAAATGAAAGTGGAAAGACTGGATATGTACTTTGGTTTATTTCATGAAAAACCGTAATTGTAGCATAAAAACAATACTTAGATACATGGGCAATTAACAGTACTTATCTCTTGCTGCTCTTAATAGTTAAAGTATATAATGTTCATATGAGTAATTGCTGGCAATATTGTGAAGTATAATAGAATTTGTGGTGTATGGTTCTGCTGCTCAATTGAACATTTATCCTATTATATCTCAATAGCTCTGTTTCCACTCACAGTTGTTATCTGTGGAACAACCTACAGTGGTTTGCTTTTGACCAAACTGTGTTATATTGCATTTATTTAACCTAGTATTAACATTTGGGCCCCATTCTTTGCTTTCCTGTATCCCAACATGAAACTTATATTATGCCACCTGTCATCCTCCTATAGAAGCGAGACTAGATAATTATTTTTATTTGGAGATTTTTGATATTGAGTTTAGCCAGTGGTTAATGGGGGAAAAAATGAAATTTTGATTATGAAGATCTGCTGTGTATTTTGAGTACAATCAATGTGGAAAGTACTGTGCTGCGTACCTAAAGAGAATACTCTTTTGGGGAGATGAAGATGGTGATTTATATTGTTTTAAAGGACTATCTTTTGGTAAAAGAAGTTAGTAATCAAAGAATAAGTAGCATCAGTAAGTAGGTTATGAGAGGTACATTTTCATTCATTAAGAGAAAATATTGGCATACACAGCAACTTGTGTTTATTTTGTAAAGCATGTGTTACAAATCCTGTTATAGATGGGGAAATGAAAGCTGAAAAGTTATGTGAACTACTTGAGCTCATACCATTAATTATTGCTAGGTGCTCCTATAATAATAGGCAGCCTTTCTGTGAAAATATGATAGTAGACTAACTACCCATAATATAATAATGAGAGCCTTAAAATATTTGGTCTATTTACTGAAACTTAAGCGGTGACTAATTGATGTTTTTTTTTTTTTTGATAGCTGTTGTATTTGTTGTTGATAGCAGTCATAGAGACAGAATTAGTGAAGCACACAGTGAACTTGCAAAATTGTTAACAGAAAAAGAACTCCGAGATGCTTTGCTCCTGATTTTTGCTAACAAACAGGTATTTGTATTTAAGAATACTTATTTTAGTAGTTTTGTGCATTCCATATCATAAGGTAGCTGGAAAGATTTCAAAAGAAAAATAATTAGTAGATATATATATATAAAGTTTTTGCTGTATATTTGGAGTGCAATTTATGTAGTAAGTGCTGTGCTTTCATACCTTGGAGTGTACGAAAGGAAATAAATAGTTGATGCTCACCAGAAATTCCCATGTATGTAGATGAACATGTAAGTGATTATACATGATATTCTAATCCAAATAAAATTGGTAAGTAGCTTCAATAACATTAACAAAGTATTATAGGAAATTAATTCTAAAGATGACATTTTTAAGATTTTTAAAAAATAGGATTTGAGTTGAAATTATGGATAAGTCTTTAAGTCAGTATGTGAAGGAAAAAACATTGCAAGCAAGGAAAATAAAAGCATGAGTATTTTTAGGGAGTATTAAGCAGATCTTTTATGTGAGGGGCAGGTAGAAGATGAAGAAAATCTAGAATAACAGATAAGGCCTGACAGGGCCAGACTGAGAAATTTAGGTTTTATTCTATGAGCAAAGGAGGACCATCAAAAGGTTTTTGGATTAGTTGGTGATAAGATCATGTCAATGTTTTAAGACTAATCCTGGGGCTAGGATGTAGAATTAATCGTGTACAGGGGAGGGAATGGAGATGGAGATGAAGGAAATTGCTGCAGTAATTTAAGTGAGAGAGTTAACAAGATCCTGCACTAGAGGAATAAATAGATGGAAGCAGATTGAAGACATTTTATGAAGGTAGAATTGTAGCAATTTGTTGACTGTATGGTGAGGATGGTGAAGGACAGGGAGCAGTAGAAGATCTCTAGATCTTGAGCCTAAGTTTCTAGGAGGATGAGAATGTTTTAGTGCAATAGATGTTGTAAGGAGGAAGAATAGGATGAGGAATAAAAGATTTCCCCCTTAATTAAAAAACAGCGAAGACACTTCACTGTACTTAGGATTAAAGACATGCAGATAGACAAAGTGAAATATTTTCCAACTATCATATCGTTTAAGACAAAAGTCTTTGATAACCCTCCGCTCATATACACTGTTGGTGTGGTTATCAAACTGAGACATTTTCTTAGCAATATGACAATAATCTGTCCAAGTTTTATTTTGTTTGTTTGTTTGTTAAAGCCTACAGCACCTGGTATTCTGAAGTGGTCTCCCATACAAGTACTAACCAGACCCAACCCTGCTTAGCTTCAGAGATCAGATGAGATTGGGACGTTCAGGGTGGCATGGCTGTAGATCTGTCCAAGTTTAGATGCATATACCCTTTTACCTTGCAATCCTACCTCTAGTAATATATCCTGCAGACTAATATCCTAAAGTTATTCTGCAGATACTTCTGCAGATGTGTATCTTTAAAAAAAAAGGAAAAAATATATATGCACATGTGTTTGTGTATGTATGTGTGTGTGTATATATGTTTATGTGTGTGTGTGTGTGTGTAAATGTTATAGCACATAAGCCCACAACTTCAAGCCCACAACTTCAATCTAAATCTTTAGCATAGGCCTAGTGAAGAAATTATCTTGCACCTACAGAGTGGAATGCAATTCAGATGTTAAAAATAATGTGGGAAATCTGTTCTGATAATGGAAAGATACTTATCACCAAGAAATTTTCTGGAAAAATATGAGATTATTATTACTGGTGATTGCTTCTGGGAAGTAGGGATATTTGGAATAAGTTTAATAAATTTCATTATATAAGCCATTTTTTATGATATACATGTGTTAGTTTTTCTTTTAAATTGATACCTTATATTGACTCAGGCAGTATCATCAAGCTGCATGGCCTTTATTGATTTTATTGTAAGGCTATTCTTACAAACTATATATGTTATAAATAAGTAAACGATTTAACCAAAACTCGAATTTTTTCTATTTTTATTAATCTCAACATAATCACTGAAAGTGAATCTAGGTTTTAACTTTAGCTTAGGCTTCTGTTAGAATGGTACTAACAGAATTCTATACAAGTAGTAAATTAGAAAAATGATGTTGATGGACTGGTTTAAAAATGTATTTTTCAGGATGTTGCTGGAGCTGTGTCAGTAGAAGAAATCACTGAACTTCTCAGTCTTCATAAGCTGTGCTGTGGCCGTAGCTGGTACATCCAGGGCTGTGATGCTCGAAGTGGTATGGGACTGTATGAAGGGTTGGACTGGCTCTCCCGGCAACTTGTGGCTGCTGGAGTATTGGATGTTGCTTGATTTTAAATGCAACAGTTGTTTAAAGTTTTGCGGTTAAGAGTTATTTTGCACATATGTTGTAAGACATTCTACATCTCAAAGATAGTTAATTTAGGATATGTATATAAAAGGAATCTTGGATTGGGAATTTGGTACAATATTGCTTTAAAAAAATTATTCTGTAGTGAAATTTAAATTCTGATTGAGCAGATTAAATTGGATTAAATAGGATTTTCTTGAGTATACATTTTTTAAAAATATACATTTGTTATTTAAGTTTTTCAGATTATTTTGACACATATTGAGAAGTAGTTACAGAGAAAGAGTAGGTGAAGGTTTCTTCTTATAGCCAACTGAGTGCCTAATGGAACCTCTGTGTCAAGTAAGTGAAGCACAGCTTCTTTAACTTGCCTTTTCACTGAATTTTGGCAGTAATTAGTAGTAAAACAACAGTGACTTAATGAAACAGAATCCACAAATTGCATCTTTGGGTAATAGAATTAATTTTGTCTTTAAGTATAACAGAACACCTTTAATGCTAAGACTATAAGCTATATATAGATAATTAACTTTATAAAGTGTTTTATTAAAACTTACTCCTAAAGCATTTTGTATAAAACCCAGTGAGTCAGAATGAAATGTTATCTAACTAGGGCTGATTGTCAGAACAATTAATAAAACTGTGAAGTCAGTTATGTTCTAGCTGATCTTCACTTATGAAAGACCCATTTCCAGGGCTGACCCTGGTTGTATTATTATTTCCTACGTTAGAGCTTTAAATTGGTCTATTTTTTCAACATATTTAAAGTACTTGGTAGTGTTTCTTTTAAAAATAATATTGCACCTGTAGTGACAGTGACTATACGTGAAATCTATTAAGTTACACACAGAACCAGGGTTGGCTTTACATAAGAGATCTAAGTAGAAAACTGCCTTCATCCTTAAGAGATGTTTAAACAGCGAGGAAAGATTATTACATCAATTACTTTAAAATGTTTTCCTAAACTAAGTGCATTTATCTTGACCAAACATGATCAAGGCTCTTCATGACAAGGCCTTGAAAAGTTATTTAAAAGAACAGGTCTGAGGCAGGAAAAGAAGAAACGTTCAAAAAGTTTACATTACATTTAATTATGCATTGTTGAGGGTAAAAGTTTAAAAATTTTGTGCTCTTTACTGTTTTTCATTTTTTTAAGGATACTCCCTTATTATGGCAGTACAACTTATTATATTTAAACATAGATTGGATTTTATGGTTTTTTAAAAATACTTTTTTATATTTTAGGATGAGGTTGAATCCTAAATCTTAGTTGGAAACTACTATCAGGACATTGATGTGTGATGACAAGATGTGACTTTTAGGTGGAGTAATTAGTCTCTTCAAATGTATTTTTGTTTGTTTAAAAACAGAACTTTCAGAAAACAAAGCATCTAAAAAAAGGTCCAATGTTATGGGCAATGTGTAAATAAGTAAATATATCGTCCTTTATTTTTCAACTAAAAGGTCATGCTGTTACAGGTGTAGTTTGTGCATATAATACTTTTGAATTAAATTATTTAATATTTGACTGATTGCAATAACTGTGAAAAATAAAAATGGTGTTATATTTGCCTGTGAGCCCTTGAACTGTTTTCTCTACTAGGTTGAGAACATGTAAACTTGTTTTCCTTGTATATTGTTTATTTCACCCAATTTTGTTAAACTTTGTAATTCACGTTCTTAGCACATTACTAAACACAATTTAAAAATTGTGCTTAGACCTGATTATAATGTATAATAGTAGTGTTTGTGTGTTTTTTTTTTTAAAGAAATATTTTTCTCAGGCTCTTATTACTATTGATGGTTGTATTCTTTCACTAATCATGTTAATGATTGTACTAGTTCCCTCTGGGAAATGTCAAATTTAAGAATGAGAGACATTTTAAATACCTAGTTCTAAATTTCTGTGTGAAAGGAAACCCGAAATATTACTGTATGATTTATGTAAAGCAAATTTTTCAAGTGTATAGCCCTGGTCTGTAATTCTGGAATGCTTTATAATTACCAGAAGCCATTATTTGCATTCCACATATGGTCAGAATAGAGAGCAATAAAATGTTAAAATCATTTTAAAGAAGTCCTATCATTATTCTAAAAATTCTGTTTCTCGAATCATCTATCTAGTAGTAGTACTAGTAACCAATTTAAAAGTCATATTTGTGCTGTGGTTAAGAGAAACAATAAAACAAAATTTGGTAGGGACTCATGTCAAATTTCAGATGCAGTTTATTTAAGATTTAGAAATAACATTCTGTATTTGCAGTTTAAGTGACATTTAAATGAGTATTATGTGTTTTGAAAAGAGCTAAAATTTTGCATTGAACAAAATCTATTGCTTTAAAATTTTTAAATTTAACCTGTTTCATTTGAGAAATAGCATTTTAAATAACCGTTTTAGAAAATGGCTTGGAACTCTTAGCTGTAGCCTATGAAGTAATATTTCTAAAAGAAAGACTGACATTTTTTTTTAATGCCTACAGCACCTAGTATTCCTAAGTTTCCCATTCAGGTACTAACCAGGCTTGACCTACTTAGCTTCTGAGATCAGACGAGATCGGACACGTTCAGGGTGGCATGACCGTAGACAGGAAAGCATTTTATGTAACATTGAGATACTTCTCAATTTGACAAGTAGTAACAGAGAAGAAGATAACTGTACTTTTCCTCTAAACGAATTAGTGAAAAGGACTAATGAATACCTATCAGGTGGTATTTTGCTAATAATTGAAAACATCCTTAAAAAAAGACATCTGGCAATTTATGTTTTTAGGTTTATAGATTATGTTAAATTTGTGACATGGAATGGAAAAATTCATTAATCAAATATGATTTTTACTCAAAGCAAAATAATTATATTTTGAGGGGAATGAGACATCACCACCACTTGGTGGCAGTATTAACCAAAATTTAGTTTTAAGCTCAGGAATGAATAAATTGCTAGGTAGATAGATTTCAACACCTAAAATTAGGAAGAAAAGGTAAATGTCATAGTGAAAAGTCATTTTATGTCCAACTTTATCTTCTACTTCTTAAAAGGACACCATTTTAGTTTAAGTATCACATAAGAGTTTGTGGAATTCCAATTTCTATTAACCTCTCCATTATTAGATACTAAAATATTTGCTCTATATATTCTCTGATGGTATATTTAGTAAAGAAAAGATACACTGTAAACTTGAGGACAGAAAAATTATTTAGCTACATTAGAAAAAATGTGAAAATGAATCTGTATATAAAAACCAAGGACCCAGGTATTCACTTATTCTGATTCTTATATTTAAAATATTTGATGATTATTAAGGAATTTAACTCTTTTGACCCAAAGACTTCCTTTATTAGTTTTACTATTTACTACTTAATAATAATCAAAAGACAAAACTGTTTGGCATGGAATACAAACGTTGTAAAAGAAAGAAATGGTATATACTATCAGATCCTGGGTACCCTTTGTGGCTCTAACGAAACATGAGAGCACATTATCTGGCACGTTTTAAAAAGCTAAGGAACAAATACATACCACCCTCATTACTATGGTTTTGAGTCTCATGAGAAATTACACATAAGAAGTGCTATTTGCCTGAGTTTAGTCCATTTCAGTTTTTTACCCCCTGCCCCCAGGATGAGAAATATTGCAAGAAAAAGGCAGTTTTAAAAATTGGCTTTTAATGAAAAATATAAAAATATAATAATGCATTCTTGAAACATGATTTGTATGGCAAGTCTTAAGAGATTCCTAATGTAAAATAATCCTGTTTTACTATGTGTAATTTTTTTTTACACATACAATGAAACAAATCTTATTTTACTTGACAGTAATATTTATGATGCTGACATCCTCATAGGGCTTGTCTGTTTTGGGATTGACTTTGACGTTGGAGATCCTCTGCACAACTTCCATTCCTTTAGTCACTCGTCCAAATACTGTATGCTTATTATCAAGCCAAGGCTGTGTTGAAGGACAAATGGAAAATCTTGGTAAACTAGGATTTCTTAAATCACATCCTCTGGGTGAGCAAATTAAAGAGAATTTAAATTTATGCTTCACTTTTTTATGTAATTAAAAATATTTACAATTATTTCACTTAGCAGGTTTTCAGAGTGATTTCCATGTTTATAAATAAAAGCATAGTATAATAATGCTTCAAGTTTCTGCACCTTTAAGACCAAAGGGAGCTGGACGATGCTTGCTACAGGTAAGTTTCAAGAATTATGGCTAAGGCTTTAAAAGTTCTCTGCAGGAATCTACCTGTACAATTATGAGGCAATTTGGAATAGTTTAAGCAGCAAGTGCTTTGGCATTAGAGAGATGGGAGCTCAAATGCTGGCTCTGGTACTTAACCTTTGGCAAGTTAATCATGTCTCTCTGTTTCCTCTATTATTTAAAACTGGGTATAGTGATACTAAAGGTATTGTGAATATTACATCAGACTATGTGCCTGGAAGATAGTAGTTATATTTTTCCTTCATTGCTTCATGCTTAATTCCAAAAAATAATTTTTATAATTTTGTGGAATTGCATAGCAGTAGAGTTAGACATTGTTTTACCATATTCTGTCAAATCCACAGTGCTGTTGATTATTGGTTGCATTCTGATTTCAAAGGTTTAAAAATGTGGGGAAAAGGTCTTAAAATCAGGAATTCATATACTCTAATTTTCCCATTCTAAAGATGAGGAAAGAGGCACAGATGTGAAATAATTTGTTTTGGATTGTACAAAACAATAACAGTAGCAAAACTGACTAAAACTCAAGTGTCTTAAATTACAGAAGCATTGTTTTACAAAATAAAATCTCATTGTTAAGTAATTTTATATTTTCTTACCTAAATTGTTTTCACTTTTATATCCTGGCTGATATAAATAATGGCAGAGAATAATGAAGCTCTCTTTTCCACTGAATTCACTCTTGGATCATAACCACTGAACCTTTGGCTTACACACAATGCTGTTCTACTTACCGTTGGTACTACTGTTATGAAAAACTGAGATCCATTAGTATTTGATCCAGCATTGGCCATGCTGAGAGTGTATGGTCTGTCATGTCGTAATGTTGAATGAAATTCATCTTCAAATTCTCCTCCCCATATGCTTTCTCCTCCCATACCAGTACCAGTTGGATCTCCTGTCTGAATCATGAAGCCCTTAACAGAAAGTATACAAAAAAACACATATTTATACTGCCCTTTTCTATACTGTCTACTTTGGAGATCTTGTTTCCAAGAATGCTTTGTATTCAGTCAAAACTTTAATAGTTACTCTATAAAGTAATTTTATTAAACTCTTAGTAAGTAATACTTTAATTTGGATGATGTATTTCCAGTGCTCAACTGCTACCTAATTTCAAAGATTAAAACAAAAATGCAAAGGTCTTCATTTATAGACATGTACAACCTTCCCCAATAATCCAATTAAAACCAATTAATAGTGTGAATAAGTTTTAGGATCTGTGTAGTATATTAGGTCTTATATAACTGCCCTGCTCTCCTCCCTTTCCCTAAACACTCTGGATTTTCTGGATTTCATTTCACTAATTCCTCCAGAATCCTGAAATTTGATTTTTTCTCTTGCCATTTCTAACCTGTCAGTAACCAAGAACTACATCACTGCCCCCTTAATGGAATTACTGTTGAACAAATTCCTAGGCAGGATTCATTCTGCTCTTCAAGTATTAATGGTAGTTTCTTATTAGACTAGGTGGCACCTGGGCTCTTCTATTATTTAAAATCATATCTTCTTTCTAGATCTAAACTTTAGCCACTAGGAACAGATTACTTTGGCTATTGGTTTTATCTTAGCATTACCCTTTACTTACCCTGTTTTCAGCTGTTGACAAAAAATTGCTGTAGTGTTTTTAAAAAGGTAACTATGCTACTATTCCCCTTCCTTGATTCTAGATCTGATATTCATGACCATTCTTTGAGCTTCTGTAGTCCATTTTTCCTATTCATTTCTAATAAACTAAGCATGAGAGAAAAAGATTCTTAGGTTTCAAACTCTTGTTATACAACAACATACTACTCCTTAATCATAAAATTTGCATAACTTACCTTAATTATACGGTGAAATGTGTGTCCATTATAATAACCATTTCTGCTGTGAACACAGAAGTTTTCCACTGTCTTAGGACACCTAGTAAAACATATATTAAAAATATCAAATCTATTCAGAGCATCTGAAAATATTTCTTTGCAGTTCGGCTTCCTAATGGTGTTTTCAATATCTTCTGAATGTTTCAGAAGGACAGTATTTTTTTCACAACCTATTCTGAGGACAAGGAAGAGCTGAAAGGGCATATAAGCAGTAGTATATTATTAAATCAAGATTTCTTATATTTGACTTCAATAATTTTGATTTCAAGATTATTTAACAGTTTAAAATAAATACAGTGCCTTAAAATATATATAGTTTGCTGTATATGTAGGGTTAAGTTCCTGGGAATGGTAATTTCCTTAATAAAAACAATGTTATGGTACACACATTTCTGACCAAGGACTTAATTCACTGAAATGATATCGCCTAAATTTAATCAACTTTAAATGACAAACACTGAGTATGAGGTTTTCTAAATAATAAGAATTAATCTTATAGGATGATTTAATATGGCACATTAAGTGTAATAGCTTTTAGAGCTGGGAATGGAAGGGAAGATCAAGAGAATCTTGCATGAAATATATGTGGTGCATAGGTTCTGAGCACTTAAAATGAGATGGTCCTGGAGTCTAGAACTGCTGAGTTCTCTATTCACTACCAAGGTACAGCATGATAAAACATTCGTATCCAAAGTAAGTACTTTAAAGGTGTTGTAAAAGATGTCACCCTTTACATCAAGAATAGCTAGAGATACTCTACTGTAGTTGGTATTGCATGTTCATTTGCAAACTTAAAAACGGTCCCAGAATACTTTTCTGCTTTTTTCAGTGGAAGACCTTATGTGTTTTATTGGAATTTGGTTTTAAAAATATAGCTACTGGTACTAAGAAAGAGGTGGTAGATGTCCAGTAAATGTCAAGAAAGAAAAGTAATTGTCCTCTCAAGAATTTCCTGAGAGGAAAGCCAGTTATATTAAGTGAGCCAGAAACTTATAGGTGGGATATACAGTTAACAGTAATAGAAATACATATTTGAATATCACTTTATAGTTTACATTCAGCACTTTCATAGCCAAGATAGTTTGTCCTCATATTTTATAAACCTATTAAGTATTTGTATACATGCATAAAAACTGCCCATTTTCTAGTGGAACAGTTATTAGAAATCGTAGGGTTGAATTTCAATTCTTTGAAATTCCTTAGGTCAAAACAGTAAGAATTTTAAGTTGCATAGTTTCTTCGAATATTTACATTTACACTGATGTTTAAGACAACAAAACCAGCACATACTCAACAGGAAAAAGTTTGATGTGAATGTCTCCCATGCTTGTGTGGATAATGGCACTATCTGAAACTCGTTTAGGTCCTTCAGCCTGAGTAGCTGCCATGACTTCTTCTTTAGAAGGTTTTTCATTAAATACATCGCGGTCAGAATCTGCACTCTTTGTATCTTCTGGTTCTCGTTTGGTAAACTCAAGGGAAATAAAAAGTGAGTTGAATTAATTAAAATTTTTATCTGGTTAAAATTTATGAACATGAAAATTTTATTTTTCAAGTTTAGTAACTAACATCTTAATAAAAAAACTATTACAAAATTACAAAATTTCTTATAAAAGTAAATGCTTTATGATTATTTTAAAGCAAATTTCATTTCTAATGTATTTGAGGAAAGCAGGAATTCACACCAGAATCCATATTTCAGGAAACACTTCCTATCATAGGATGTGTGAGGCAGTTAAATTATTTTTATACTTAGCTAATATGAAAATAATACATATGATGAAAATGTACAATTTCAAGTGGGATTTAATATCCTTTTGGGTGGAAATTTTGGGGGGTACACATTTAACAAGATGCAGTTTTGAGTTAGCTCTCTATTTCTTCTGCCTTCTAGCATGCCCTACGCTGCCATCTGTTGCTTTCTTTTCACTATTTAGAATCCCTGTGTTGAATGAATTCCAGCTCTAACAGTTACTAGTTATGTGACTTTGGGGAGGTAAATCCATTTCATCCATTTCTTCATACATGGGAATAGTAAGAACTACCTCAAAATGGTACCTGTCGTGAAGATTACATAAAGGGATATAAAGTGCTTAGAGAATAGTGCTCATCATATAAAAGGCAACATATACATGTTAGTAATTGTTATCACTATAAGCAGGATCTGTTGCTAAGTAGGATGAAGATTCAAGATGAATCAGTAATGGATCTTTACTTTTTTTTTTTTTTTTTTTTTGCAGAGCACCATCTGATATACCTAAACCCTGAAGCTTTGGAGAAAGAATGCAAATTTTTAATGAAGTTTTAGAAATCCCAGTATCCTCAGGGTATAGGAAGAATTGAGAAAAACCTTTCAGTTGTTAAAACTCTGGACTTCTCAAGGACTGTTCCTTTTATTTTACTCTCAGTAAGTAGAACTCTTATCTGACAGGATAGCTATACCTTATGCCACCTGAGTTCCAGGAAGGCAAAACTTGTGCCCCAGGACCTGTCTTACCTAATACCATTTCTTGATTCACTTGGATAGATTCCAAATAAAGAAACAACCAGCCAGGATGTTATTACCTTAACATCTTACTCTCCAAAGTTTCCAAAGGAATGACATATCTGTTGTATTATTTATTTATATGATTTTTAAAAAGTATCTTGATTTAGCTCACATATGGAACTACTGAAGTTCAAAGTTTGTAAAATTTTACTTTTATTTAATGATATTGAATTTGAAAAAAAGAATAGAAATGTATATATAAATGCATACCATTTTAAATATGTACATCTAATAAAACTGATAATTCATGAAAATGTTAGCTGTTTAAAGATTACAGTGAGTGACTTATTTTTGTTTTTCTAGTTCTTTTGTTTTTCTAGGAATGTGTGGTTTAATCAACATAAAAGTAAACTCTGGAGAAAGAAAAAGGAAACATAACTCGTTAGTCTTTTAATAAAGTGGATGGAAAATTATGTTTTTAGTGTCTAACAAGAATTCTATTTTGTGATTAATTTGTACCTTTAAAACAACTAAATTACAGGTAAAGAACAAGAAAATTATATTCTTTTAACATATATTAACACATTTTTAACTATGAAATTTATAAGCAAAATTCTACCCTTAAAAGAATGTGCCCATTCCACATTAAAAGCTTGGTTGAAACTATTTCCTACATTTACCAAATGCTGGTAACCTTAATAGCATCACAGCTGCTTATAATCTGTCAGATGAGTAAAAGAGTACACTGTAATGGGCCGGACACTACCAAGCTTTGTGGATTTAACAAAGAAAACATAATGCCTGTAGTTACAGCACTGAGGAAGAAATGACAGTGTCAGCAACCAAAGAAACAAACAAAATATCAAATGACACCAGCACAAGCAAGCACACCTACACTCAGACGCTATGTCAGAGAAGGCTTCCAAGCTGAGACATGAAGTATGAGCAGGAGTTGGGGAGAGATGTGTGGCTGATAAAAGAAACAGCCTGTGCAAATGCTTAGAGGGAAAAAAGAATACTCAACTATTGCAAATGGGATCAAGTTCAATATGGTCGGTGTAGCAAACGAACTGAAAATGAAAAAGTAAGCTAGGAGGGCCAACTAATGTACATAGCTCGGGAATCAAAGGATTTTAGGCAAAGAAATTAAGTCCTCACTTAAGGTCACTGAAAGGTTCTTGGAAACTGCGACTTTAATCAAAACAATATATAACAACCAATTTTACCATAGGCTAAAATTGACCTAAATGAGTTAAGTTTCTCTGGTATTATTTCTGGTCACAAAACATCACCACACTTATAAAGACCCAAAACAGTTCTAAATAGTAAACACTGAAATTAAAATACTGAAATAAATGTGCGCTATACACATACAAACAAAAAGTTCTAAAAGAAAGATTAATAAAAACAAATGAGATAATTATTTTCTAATCCTATTATTTCAGTTTAGGGTGGCTGAAGCCTATCTCAGCAGTTCAGGGCTCAAGGTGGGTATTAACCCTGGACAGAACGTTATTCCATCACAGGGTGTACTCATACACAAGCCCACACTCAGACTGGGACAATTCAGACATGCCAATTAACCTAACTGCACATCTTCAGGACATGGGAGGAAACCAGAGTACCCAGAGAAAACCCATGCAGACATGGGGAGAATGTGCAAACTGCACTCTGACAGTGGTCCTGGCCAGAAATGATTTTTCTTTTTTTCTTATCGACATTACCAAACATTGTTTGAGGACCTGTTGAAACCACATTTGAGTCTTGGAAAGTCTCTGACTGCCATGTGAAGGACAGAATGCAAGGGCTGGGTCACTATACTTAGATTTTTTTGTTTGGCTGAACAATTAGAACAATGCTACTCCTAGACAGCTTAGTAGTTTGATTTTGAGCCCAATTTTAGTTAACATGCAAAGTATTTTTAATTCTCCAGGAAAAAAAAAAAATTCCTCAGGAATATACAATTCCAAGGTAGCAACATTACAATGGAATCAAAAAGTAAAAAAAAGAAATGTGTTTAGAGAAGAAAGTGTGCAAGTTCAGGGGAGATAAATTACATTCCAGAGTAAAAACTATAAAATAATAAAAACAGAAGAATTTTAAAAACTCCATAGCAAAACTATTTTGGATTCAATTATTACCATAACCACTTCCTATCATCTTAGACAACAAATAGTTATAGAAACCAGGCTGAAAATTTTTCAAAACAATGGAAAACAGTACAGAAATACTTAAAATCAAGTTCTAGTTAAAAATTCTAAAATATTAATATTATAAGATGGTATTCTGGTTGTTTAGAAGTCTGCTATCCTGCCAACATTCTCTTCAGTTGAAAGCACAAGCTAAGAAAATAAAACTCCAACCAATCTGGAAGAAACATTAAGGTTTATCTCTTAGTACTTCCACATACCATATAAAATCTATTCTTTTTGAAAGATGTACACACTACTGTTGGATCAGCTTGAATATTCTGAAGAACAGGGTTTTCAGAAGCTTTCATTTCTATAGTAGTTGCAGCACGATGTTTTTTGGCTATTCCCTGGAACAAAGCCAACTGCATCACTCTAATATTTTCTTGCTTGCCTAAGATCCGCACACACCTAAAAAATATGTTTACACAATAAGATGACCAGAATTAACTCCAATTATAACAATTTTACAGATAAAAGCTGGGAATCAGCTATCCTTTATCTTTGTACCAAATAATTAGTAAAAGGTTTTTAAATATTTCTGTACCCCCCCCCAAAGTTATTTAAAATTGTTAGGTGGCTATAATTTTCAGATTAAAAAAATACAGTTGTTCAGTCACACATTTTTAACCTATCCCTATTATTTTAATCTGCAAACCTTCAAAGATTTTATATTTCCAAAATGTACAATGTAAATTTGTTTATATGTGAGAATGTACAGCACAAAATTTTTTCTCCTTAAAATATACTTTCAGTTCTTTTTATTTACATTCAGTGATAGTATCTGATTGTAACTATTCTGTACTAAGACCAAATGGACTGTTTGTACAAAAGACTTATTGTGGTTTCATGCATTTTAACTTCTGATTTTATGTCTAGCAGGATGTAATGCTGAATTCTGTGGTTAAAATATTTGGCAACATTTAACATGAACCAGGCTAATTTAAATCAATAAGCAAAAGACAGACTATAACTTGTTAAAAAAAAAAAAAACCAAAAACTTGAAACTATGCATATCTTCTTTCCATTTCTTTTACAAACATGAGTGGAAACTTTTTACATAAGATTATAAACAACTGAAAGACCACAGAAAAATCCAGTCAAAACATTTGGTTAAGTTTAGACATTTGGGACCATTCCACTTGTCTTGGAACAAACAAAACTCCCATTGTTTCCCTGAAGGAGGAAATGGTCCCCATGATTCCCCATAAATGTGTTTTTTAATAACATACATCATATTAAAGCTTACCGGTTCGTTTCTACATTTATAACTTTAATGCCCAGCATTGTTCCATACAGCACGAAATGTCCAGTTTCATCAAAAACTATATTAATTAATCTCACTGCATCCACCTTCTCCAACTCACGTTCTACAGCCATTCGGCGGCCAAATTCCATGTCTGGTAGCTGTTGCCTCATCTGTTGTAGTTCAGTAAACATCTAGGAAACAAACCATTTATTAAAAAAAGAGCTACATAATAAAGGGAATGAGAAGTTAAATAGAAGCAGAGTATACATTAAGAGCCACTGACAGTTTAAGTACTTATATATTCCTTAAGGAAGACTCTATAAGCAGAAAATAAAAGATGTTCAATCATAAAAAAAAAATATTTACACTAAGTGGTTCTTCTAATTAAACAAAAACCAGTTCATTAATATAATTACTGCTTTATAGAAACAACAGATCTAAAATATATTTATTCTATCTATCTATCTATCTATCTATATATATCTGCTGCCTTTTGTAAGCTGTAGGACTTTCTAATAGAAATATAATGCAAACTACATATGTAATTTAAAATTTTCAAGTAGCTACGTTAAACAGGTGAAATAATGTTTTATTCAACCCATTATATCCCAAAGATTAACATTTAAACATTCAACAATTTAATAAAATTGAGATAAATTACATTTTTTCTTATATTAAGTCTTTGAAATCTTGTATTTTATCTTTCAGCCGATCTCAATTAGGACTAGCCACATATCAAGTGCTCAAGAGCCATATGCGGCTGCTGGCTACTATATTGGACAAGGCAGCTACAGACTAAGAGGTCCTTATACAAGGATCATGGAGCCTGACACATAACAAGCACTCAATTTTTGTTGAATGGACTCATTATTTTACGAATGTATAACAATTTCATGATATTTCAGCAAATTTTCAAGTTATTTTGATATGGAGCAAAGCTACAGTTAGATTATCATTAGGTAAATAGGACATAGGATAGATGAATATTTTTATGAGTGCACTTCAATTTGGAAATTTGGTTTGGTTTTTAGTTAATACAATTTACAAAACAGAGATCACATCTTAATCACTATGTACTATTATACTACAAAAGATAGGCTCTTTACATTCAGTTTTCCAGTTACTTAGGGCATCAAAGAGAATTCAAAAGTAGCTCTCCATTGCAGATGAAAATAAGCCAGACTTTAATCTACTTCTACTTTATTTTCATGCTTGTGTTAACTGGAAATCTTGAGGGTTTTTTTTTAGATATGGAAAGACCACCACACTCCAAAAATCAAAAGAAGGTATGTGTTAGGGAACAACATAAGGCAAAGGTCTTAAGAGACCAGCAAAAAACCTTGGTCACTGGGGTTTTTCTTGAGTCTCTGAGGCTAATATATATTATTGCTATTCATGTGTCAGATGTAGCCTAGATGATGGACTACATTTTTGTAGTGAGGGACCCCTGATTATTTTTGCTGGAGAGAAGATTCAGTTTCAAGACTTAAAACTTTGTAGATGGCCATCTACCCACATATAAATATTTTAAAAATGTTAACCCAACCTGATAAGCACATCAGAATCTTTTTATAGTACTCTAGCCTTAACAGCAGGGCCTCTGTGATACACAACTGTGTGATCATGTGCAGTGATTCTGATTCATAAGTATGAAAAGATACAACTTCATGTCATCCAATTGAATTTTTTTCTGTTCGGCTAGGCCTCAACTGATTAGAAACTTCCCCCTCTAACAATGGACTGTTGAAAATTTCCAGTTGTTTACTAGTCATAACTCATTGTGACTAATTTAATTGGCATTTACCTTTTTTTGCAAACTCATTCTGAATCTCAACTTCTCTACAGGCTTTAGTACTGACTTCTTAAAATCCAAGCTCTATAAATTCGACAAATATTGAAGACAACAATGAAGAAAAAGAGTGGATGGAACAGCTCAGAGTATGTATATTTAGAGATTTATACCCAGACACTAAGATTTGGATATTTTTTTTTCCTAAGGAATCTTGGAAGAGCTGCAAGCTAGTAAAGAGTTTTTAAATAATACTTAAATTGAAACTAATGTTTAGTTATCAGCCACCATTAAAGAAAAAACATCACAAAAGTTTCTCCTTTTCTTAAAAGCAGAGTGGAAAGCTATCTTCTTCCAACAAGAAATGAGTCATGAGGATGCTTTGACTAGCAAACAAAATTTCACACTCGTCTGGATTTGTATTCCTTCAGGGAGATAATACACCTAACTTTTTACCATTTGCCACCAAACGAGTGTGACTAATGAGTGACAATTTTTGAAGCAGTTAATGCCAGGAATATAATGTAAATTGGTCACTACAAAGACTTTGCAATCAACATTGTCATACAATAAACGTATTGCTACAAAGGTTCAAACCACAGACTCTGAGATGTTTCAACATACCATTATCCCTTAGAGAACAACCTGATGAAAACAGTTGATGAAACCCAAGTTTCCACAAAAACTAGTTAACTTTGCACGAGTAAAAACTTATTTTATAACTACATGCTCTAACAAATTCTTGTTAGCAGTAATTATGTGTCAGGTACTGTTCTCAGTGCTGGAGATATAATCATGAGCCAAAACAGATACAAGACTATAGATCGTGCATAGAGTTTAGTCTACTGCGGGGCGATAGACATTAATCAAATAATAAGACCATACCAAATGCTTTAAAAGAAAATAAACAGAGTAATATATAGTCACAGAAAAAAAAAAGTTGTCTTAGATTGGATGAACAGTGAAAAATTCCCAGAGGAAGTGACCCTTTAATTGAGATCTGAAGGATGAGTTCAATAGGTAATGGGATAAAAGGGGACAGGGGTCACTCCAGGAAGAAGGAACATCATATGCAAAGGTCCTATGGTGGGAGAAAAGGTCAAGAAATTGAAACACAGCATAATTAGTTAGAGTAATAAGCAGGGAGAAAGGTGATTTACAGCTGACTGTAGTGGTTGGCAGGGACCACATATGATTTTGTATGCAGGCCATGGTTTTGTTCTTAATCCTAAGAACAACAGGAAGTCACTGAAAGGTTCATAGGATGACATGACCAGATATGTGCTTTTAAAAGATTGCTCTGTGTATAGCATGGATAACAGATTAGGAGGAAGCCAGAAGAGATACAAGCAGCAGGCCAGGCAAAAGATCATAAGATAGTGACAGGTATGCTAAAAGGAAATGAATAGATTTAAATTATATTTAGAAAGTAAAATTTTCAGGACTCATGATAAATTAAATAGAGGGGCAAAGAAACAGTTAAGGATGACTCAGATATCTGGCTTGTGATGGATATTGGTGCCATTTGTGAAGACAGGAAAAAAACAAACAAACAAACAGGCTAGGACCAGTTCTGTACATAATAGAAAGCTGGAGAAATAAATTTTGGAGTAGACACAGACAGACAAGAGTGAATAGAATGGGAAGAGAAGGGAGCATAGAATGAGTTTTGAGAAAATTAAGAGAATAAGCTTGCAAACAGAACAAAACTGAAAAAGCAGCCACAGAAGTAGAAAGATAACTGGTTCAGAAGATATCACATCATAAACCTAGGGAAGAGAGTTTTGAAGAGCAAGAATGTAATATAGGAGATAGATGAATATTATCTTTAATGTGCCGAGAAAAAATAACAATTTAAATGTCTACATTCAGAAATATCTTTTTAAAGAAACAGCACAAAATAAAACATTTTCAGAAAAGTAAAATCTGATTAAATTTAAATTGCACTTACACTTAGTGATTCATCAAAGACTCTCATGAGTTTTCCAGTTAAAAACCTGAAAATTCTAACTTTTCTATCAGAACCTATTGTAGCTATTTTCTTCCCATCAGGTGAAAAACATATGCTAGTTGGATAAGACTTGCACTTTGCAAATTCATATAAATCTGTGTCAGTTTTATATTCCCAGTTCACATTTTTAGGGAATTTATACTCATGAGGAGGCCCAGTCCAGTATTCAATCATTCCAGATTTGTCAGAAGACACTATTGCTTTGTAAACAGGGTTCAGTCGTATCTGAGTAAGAGGTGACGCATGGAGCTTGTCAAAAACATGAAGTGGCTGGTTATCTCCTCGACCATCATAAATAAAAATTTTCCCTGTACTCTTCTCAGAAGCAGCAACTGAAGATATGGCATCTCCCGGGCAATAGATCCACTCACATTGTCCAGGAAAATAGCTGAGATAGTAAAGAATTGAGGGAAAAAAGAGGTCAACACAAGAAGTAAGCACCTCACCCTCACCACCAAAAATGTCCTGGCCAATGATTTGGCTAGTTTTGGATTCCTTGCTCAAACGAGGCAAAGAGGGATACGGAATGGGTAGTTATGAATAACTAAAAACAATTATTAATTTTTCTTTTCTGACTCCATCAATGCAATGATAACAACTACTAAGGATCTATTGAACTACAAGAAGGGAATTGCATGTAGCAGACCACTTACTTCTGTTGGGTAGATAAGGAAACTAAATTAGACCTGGGTCTTAAAATATTCTAGGGTATTGCTTTTTGGATTTCTATGTTTCAGTCTATGTATAACTTACTCTTACATAGTTTAACATGTAACAATATTTGTTACAAATCCATTTTTGAAATATTAAAGATCAAAATATTTTAGTTATGACTATGCTCTAAAGAAAAATTCTTTTATCACACTCTCATTAGTAACTTGATGGTGGGGTCCTATTCCCATATGCCTGTGGTCTTCTAAGAAGAAACAGAGGGAGCCATCATTCTCCCTTCCTTTCCTAGTTCCCAATGAGGACACAGTGTGAAACATAAGGGAATTCATACCAGAAACCAAACCCTGCTGGAACCTTAAGCTTGGATTTTCCAGCCTCCAGAACTGTGAGAAAATACGTAAGTCACCTAGTCTATGGCCTTTTGTAATGGCAGTCTGAGCAGACAAAGACAAGTCTCAGAACTGTTTCTGACAATGCTACAACTTTCAAGCTGACATTAATTTAGATATATAAATTCAGTATGTTATCTTAAAAAAAAAGCATAAAACCAAGTATTACTTTCATTACTGTGTAATTTAACCACAAAGTTTGGGTATCAATATACTTCAAAGATTAAAATCATCAACAAATAAACCAAATTCCAAAAATGTGCATAAGCTTTATAAGAACACAACATCATATTACTGAAGTAAACACAAGGAAGTTAATTTTACATACCAGTAAATTAGACATGATGGATCCTTCTTATTAAGTAGTGTCAAATGGATCTAATGAACTCTTTTGACGATGCTGTTTGGAAATTTCTGTAGTGATTAATGACAAAAACCACAGCAGAAGCTTCCAAATAGCATTGTAACAAGGATTCACCATATCTAATTTTCCCCAAGTGAAATCCTAAAGTACATTTTTTAATGAAATGGTTAATATATTGTTTAGAAATAATAAACTTTAGTTTAAAAATTATTTCACTAAGTTAAAAAATATATAATTTAAAAAAGACTCACCCCAGCTTCAGCATATTGATCATGTCAAAGTTCACTACATCAAACACCTTCATTGCTTTATCATCACCCACAGAACAGAACAATGCTCCCTCAGAGCTAACTGCAATACTCTCAATAACTCCTATTGAAACAAAGGAAATTAAACCATCAAATACCAATGAAATAAATGTGCGTGATTCAAAGAAAAAAACACTTTAAAAGAAACTTTAACCAGTACAGTAACTCCCTGCCCCCACTCCAAAAAAATGAACAAAGTAAAATTCTTACCTAGGTGACTACGAAAATGTTTAACAAATTCAATTCCCTCTTCTACTTTTTTCCAGAACTTAACATGCCCATCATGACTGGCAGTAATAATAAAGTCTGTCCTGCATATGTAAAATTGTAAAAATTAATTCCTGAAACAAATCTTTGAATTACTCAATACCCTTAAAGTATTCACTGATAACCTTTGACTCTTTCATAATAGGTTTTCAAAAAATTTTCCTTTATTAGAGTAGATAGAACATTGCAACATTTTGAAGCTCTTTTCTGGACGTCATAACAGTTGCTACTGCACTGATTTTAATCTTAAGAGCTAGATAAGAATTGAGCTAGGACTTGACATTAAAAACAAGACATCTCACCAAGAATCACTGGACTTTAGGGTCCTTTAATGCTAAAATTACCCTATGGGCACTCTTTTCACAGGGAAAATGTTCTATTTTTCAGAAGTTGATAAATAATTAAATCTCAACATATTTCATATATAGCAAAATTCAATGTTTGTTTTGTATCCTATCCAAGGTATTTTGGTTGTTTAAATTATCAAAAAGATTCTGTACAGAATCCTCTTGCCTGTAAGATATATAAAAATAGAAACCATTTATTGAAACTTAGTATGTGCCAGGTACTTTATACTTATTATCTTACTTAGTCTTTACAGCAACTCTATTAGGATGGGTATTTTTATCATTATTTTACAAATTAAAAAGTAACTTTTAAATATTAACTGTATTTGTCCTAGATTCATAGCTGGAGAGTTGTATCCAATATCAGATTTGCCTAACTTTGAAACCTATAATCTTTCTATTACACTCTGGTGCCTTGGGTTAAAAAAAAACAAAAACAAAAAATTGAGGTAAGTGATAGCAATGCTAGTCCAATACACTGCTTTATACACTGACAATCTGGACTAGGAAAAGTGCTAATGGTTGGTCAGAATTATATAAATGAAATATAAAGATATTTTATTAAATTGTTTATGTTCTAAATCGTCTCCAAGTAATCAAAAATAGACTGAGCCAAATTCATCTACTTCTTTCCATAATTACTGCCAATATTACCCAAGCCACCATCACATCTCATCCAGATTTTTATACTATCTCCTAACTGCTCTCACTGAATCCATTCTTTCCCTACTTAAATTCATTCATTTCACCACAGCAGAGTGGTCTTAACAAAAATAAATCTGATGTTATTCTCCTGATTACAGGTTCAAAATCCACATAAGAAATAGAAAACTTTCTGGGATATAGTCCTTGCATTTTTTCTCCAGCCTCAGCTGCCATTTAACCTATCTGAACCTGTTTTCTTACTTATAAAATGCAGACTACTAGCTCATAAGATTGTTAAGATAAATGAGATAATTTATAAAAAAGCTTTAAGTCCCTCTCAATGCCTTTGCTGTCTCTCTCATTGTCCTCATCTCTATTGTCTCTGTCCCCCTGAATCCCTCTCAGTGCCTTTACTCTGTCTCTCACCGTCTCTCTCACTGTCCCTCTCACTCTCTGCCTCTGAGACCACACTCTGTGGAGTGTTATCCATTTTCTAATAAACTTTCTTTTTGACTATTAAAAAAAAGCTTTAGCACAGTATTGGACACATTATGAGCTTAACATACAGTAGAATATTACTATTATTATTATTCTTCTCCAAATCCCCATTCATCTATTTGGAAGGTGCTGTGACATTTTAAGGATGTCTTAGTTCTCATCATTTTCCCCATTAGTACTAAAGAGGCTAGCTATGTTAATATACTTTTTTTTTTTTTTTTTTTTTTTTCCTGGGAAGCTCAGACACTACCTGGTTCATCCCCTTTTGGCATTTATCTCCAAAAGATATATACACAAACTAGAGTTCCTAGAGAATGCACTCCTTGTATGATATATTAAAGAACATGTAGGCCTTTAACTTCAACTTTACAGAACCTATGGAATTAAAGCCATAATATCCTGTGTAAAGTTACTTCTACAAGTCCACCTCAAAATTTAAGCATTAAAAAAAGTCTCATAAAAAAATAAAAAATACAGTGAGATAACCATCTCACACCTGTTAGAACAGCTATGAGCAAAAGGACAAGAAATAAATGATGGAGAGGATGCAGAGAAAAAGGAACCCTCATACACTGCTCGTGGGACTGCAAATCGGTACAGCCACTATGGAAAACGGTATGGAGGTTCCTCAAAAAACTAATAATTGATCTACTATATGATCCAGCAATCCCTCTACTGAGTATTTACCCCAAAGACTTGAAAACCCATATCCGAAAAGATATTTGCACACCGATGTATATAGCAGCACTATTCACAGTGGCCAGGACATGGAAGCAGCCGAAATGTCTTATGATAGATGATGGGCTAAAGAAGCTGTGGTACATATATTACTCAGCCATAAGAAGAGATGAAATACTACCATTTGCGACAACATGGATGGACCTTGAGATAATCATGCTAAGCAAAATAAGCCAGACAGAAAACGTTGAAAACCATATATCTCTTATATGTGGGGTATACACCTAAAAGTAAGAAATGAATAGGACAAACAAACAGAGACTCATGGACGTGGACAATAGATTAGTGGTTACCAGAGGATAGGGGAAGGGAGAATGGGAGAAAGACAGGTTAAAAGGGGTCAAATATATGGTGACAGAAAGAAATCTAACTATGGGAGGTGAACACACAGTGTAAATATATTTATGCCTTACTGTTAAAATGTCCAGCTGAAACTTATTGGATTTTGTTAACCAATGCCACCATAAAAATAAATAAGCAAATAAATAAATAAATAGATAGATAAAAATAAATAAAAAAGATGTGATAGACTTACTTGGTACACACCACATGGGTGATAACATCTCTATGCATGTAACTGCGCTCATACATGGATGCACTGGGGAGATTATCGAGATAGACTCTTTCAAACTCTAGAACTGAGAAAATAAAGAAAAAAATTATTTTTAACAACTGGAACTAAATATTATTTTGTATTTTCTTTATTTAAAATTTTCTAAATTCTACTTTATTTTCATCTAGATTTCAATTTTTGCCAGTTCCATATGTAATGAAAATAAAAATTGTGTCTATTTCAGTTTATCTTTTATTAATGCACATACTGAATAGCATTATTTAGTCAGTCAAGACAAATTCTCAAGTATAATATAGATACCTGTCTCTAGAACTTAGGAATTGAGTGGTTGTCTTAACATGAAGATCCCATTCAAAACAACCAAAAACCTTAAAAAGCTTCATAAAAACATCACAACCATCATTCTAACCATGAGATCCAATTATTAGTGTTAATTTTAAAAAGTAGTAAGAGACTAGAGGCCATTTAAAAGATGTCTCAGTTTATCTTAAGGACAATGATCCCCTTTGAAGTCACTGATACTCCATTTTTTAGAGCTGAGGAAATCCTAGAGATTATCCAGTTGAGTGCTTCTCAAGTTTTTTTTCCAGGGACAAACTATCTGTCAGAGTGGTAAATCTGAGGAAATACTGATTTCATTATGTGAGCTATAAAGAAGTTTATCAGTAAAATAGATTGTTACACATGGACTTAATAAAATAATCCAACAATGGCTAAATATGCCTATAAAAAGTTGCTAAATTACATATGATGAGCTCTTTCAGTTTTTTATAACTTTATAGCAGACTCAAAGCTGTGTCTGATAAACTACTTTTCCCTTCATTTTTAGTAAAAAATTCTCCATTTGGGGGCATATTGGCCTTTCTCATCTTTTCTTGCAGTTTGGTATGGCCATGTGTCAATGAGATAAAAGTGAAGTGTGTGACAGTAAAAGAAGTCTCCTTGAAAAGGTGTGCCTTTCTTCTCTTCCTCAATCCTATAGCCTGGAACTGGGATATGAGCCCTGTAGTTCTAATGACCACTCAGGATGAAAATGAGGGCCATACCCTAGTGGTACTAGGGCAGAAAGCTGGAAACAGCCTAAGTTCCTTTGGAGCCTCAATACCAATCCTGGACTGTCTACTTTGGGACTTCTTTACACATGAGAAAAATACAGCTCAGTCTTTTAATGTTACTGCTATTTGGGGTTTTTCTGTAATATGTAGTTAAATTTAATCCTATCTGATACACATTCCTTTTGCTATTACTTCACTTGTTGAACAGAAACTTATCGAAAACAAAGCAGGGTCCAAGGCACGTGGGTATAAAAGAGAGTAACACATAATTCCTGGCCTTGAGAACCCATCAGTTTAAAGGCTGTGCATTATAATCATTTATAACGTCTTCTGAAAATGTATACAAAACCCAGTGTCCAAAGAACACGTTAAATATTTAATATCTTTGGATTTTCCCATCCCCACTTAACTCCATAAAAATAAAATATGCAAAAATATCCTAATTCAATAAAATAATCAAAGCATAAATACTGTAACATTCAGTCACTCAATAAATACTTATTGAGTACCTGCTATATGCAAAGCACTTTACCAAGCACTGGAGCAAAACTTGCTCTTATATGCTAACAATCCTAGCAGTGGAAACATAAGTGAGATAATGGCATGAATAAATATACAATTTCCAAATGTAGCAAGTGAAATAAGAAGAAGTTGCTGTGGAAACACTTACAGAAAGACCTGGCAGTAAAAATAGGTAATGCACTTTAAGGGTGTGAAGGTGCAAGGTTCAAAAAGTAGCTTCTTCAAAATTTGGATATATAAAATTTGAAGGCTACCTGTAAAGTCTGTAAACATTACCTGTTACTATTAATGTGCTTAGAAACCCAGCCCAGACTGGAAAAGTCACAAGCTTCCTAGAGGAGGTGATAGCTGAGCTGAGCCTGAAAGTCTGAAAAGTTAGTGAAAGGAGTGAAGGTAATTATTCCAGGTTGAGAGACACCATGATAGCCCAACATTCCCGCAGAGAAAAAGAGTATGGCCCAATCTCAAGTATTTCAGTATGGTTGGAGCCCAGAGGAGAAATGACAAGGGGTTAGGAGAGGAAAATATGGCAATATGCTGGTTAGATACGGAAAGATGATATCACCAAAGGCGTTATGCTACATTAGGGAGTTTGAATTTTGTTTTGACAATAATGAGAAATCACTAAAGAGTTAAGTAGGGAGACTGATAAAGAGATTTGAGCTTTCAGATCACATTTTAATGGTCTCACACGTTTAACATTTCAAAGAACTTGAAAAACAAGAAAATTTAATCTATCCCTTCACTCATTCCTTTTATTTGATAAAATTTTTGTCACTATCCCACGTTAATGGCAAAATGCTTCAAGCCATGGTATGAAACGAGTATGGTTTGAAAAACCACAGACCTTGGGTTTTAAATGAAAAAATGTGTGATCCATGAAACTTACGGAACTTTCTCCGGGTCAGAAAACTCATTAGTGGAAGAGTCAGGGTGGAAATTATCTTTACCTACACTTTACAATTCTAAATAGGCGTCGCCAACTCTCCGCGTCCCAACACACTAACACCACTCAACTAAAAGGCTTAACTCCCCTAAACGGAGTTAGAAATTCAACCTCATAGAGCTGCTATATATAGGGATTAAATGATAGGTGCCGAGCACATAGTAAGTCTTGGCATAAGTAAGCACAAGCATCTATTGTAACATTATCAATGGTTAATAGTGTTTGATATTATCAAAAGACGCTGTGCTGCGCCCACACCTCTATTTCGGGAAGATGTATTAAGTAGAGTGGCCAGAAATGAAGAAGATGACCCGACCCTGTGTTCTGAGGGCACAAAACCCCACAAACACACAAGATCCGTTTTCGGTTCTGGCTTGAACTTTCCCACTCGTGGCTCGCAGCATTCCAACTCTCCCTATGCCTATCTCTGTAGCTACCTTTCTTCTTCTTGGCCAGTGCTGCCTCTACAGGTAAAGGACCAACCCAGCGCTCTTCATTATCCTCTTCGTTCTCTTGGGCCACTGCTACTGCCACTGCCAGCTCTCTTTCTCTGAGTTCCGTTTTTTCCGGTTCTCCGGGTCTCGGCGCTTTCTTCTTCTTAGCTGTGAATCACCAGCACCTTCCGCCGCCATGTTGACCGAATCGTCAGGACAGGCGCGACACACACAGCTCTGCAACCAATCGCAAGGCAGTGGCGCAGCCATCGCGTAAGCAGCCGAGCGAGTTTCGGGATTGGCTGCGGGGGTCCAATCAGCAAGCAGCGCGCGCACAGTCCTGGGCCGGGAAGAGTTGTGTACAGTACGCCGAGGGGATCTGGAAGTTTGTGGCTCCGTAGTGGTAAGAAATGGGCAGGGGCGGCGGGGAGCGTCGTAACGGTTTGCATTTGCCACTGGGGTTAGCATCTCTCAGGATGTAGAGCTGCAGCCCCATCGGTGAAACCCTTACCTCCGGGGAACTGGATGTCGACGTCCAGCCGGGCCTTGCGTGCCGCTCTTCTGCTCTAGAACCCGACAGGTTAGGAGAGAAAGACGGGTGGAGATTCGAAGAAACTGGTTAACTGGTCCTCCTTCCTTAAGTGCCCCAAACATCTCTTCTTCCCTAAGCATCTTGGGTCTCTCACACACAAGTGGTTAGCGCTTGTAACTTTTAGGGGAAGAGATCCAGCCATACCAAGAAATCTAAGTAGCCCACGGTGGGACCATTCTTAGGCCTTCACCCAGTTCTAGCCATAATATTTCTATGCGGCCTTCTGGCTTTAAGCTCTCCTTAAAAAAAAAAAAAAAAAGAGAACGAAAAGAAGACCGCATGGTACAAAAAGAAAAAAACTAACAAAATTTATCGTCTTTTTTCCATTAAATATAGCTAGTCAAAATGATCCTCCTAAAACACTGCTTTCAAAAGAATACTCAGCAACTTCCTAGTTGCCTATTTCAAACCAGATAAATCTTTACTTTTGCTTTGAGGTACATAGCAAACAGATTCATAGCAAACACTTTTTTAAAGTTTTTTTTTTTTCCCAGTTTTTAATTGTAACGGCTCCCAGTATTTGGCCCATCGTACCTAGCAAATCTAATTTTTTTCTCTGCCCCATTCTCTAATCAGATTACCCTTTTGTGTATGTCTCCCGAATTTGCCGTGCTCATCTTTGCTTTCCAGCCTTATGTTTTTTTGCCTTGAAAGCATCTCAAGAGCAAATTTAGCCTTCACCTTTACCGCTTCTCATCTTTTAGACCCTCCAGCAAAAAGAATGAGGATAAGAATGAAAATGATAACGAGTAGTGAGCTAATACTATGTAACAAGCACTGTATTAAGAAGCCCTTTATTTTTCCAGGTAGATTTCTCTAATCTTCTCTATCCTGAATTCTGAAAGCTTGAGCAGTCTGTATTGTATAATTTACCACATCATTGCATTTCTAACTACTTGAAATCACATTGGATATTTAGTTGTTCATTCGTTTATATTGGCTCTCCTCAATGAAAATGTAAGCTTCGTGAAGACAGACTTTTTCACCTACTCAGCTATAGCCGCAGTGTCTGACAAATGGCACACGTTAAGAATATGTCTGTTGGATAAATGAACGTAGTGTAGAATTGTATGAGTACTTTCTATGATTTTATTTTTTGTGTTTTAGTCCTTTTTCCAATAATAGTACGGACTTCTTTAATTTACTATTAGATTTTTAAAATTTGTATGGGATAGTATCCCCAAATATAGCAATATGGTTCTTCAATAAAGAGTACCTCAGACTGAACTCCTTGGAAGGTTGACTTGTTCTCTTTCCAGAAAGGTAGATTTAAGGATACAAAATGCGGGAAAGAGATAAAGTTAAACACTTAAAAACATTTTTATTTATTTGTGTTCTAATGTTCCATTGAGCTGTCACTCCAGCTCAGTTGTTGAGTACCTATCTCCATACTCATGCACACAGTTTGGCATTACTTTTGCTTACTGATAATGTATTTCATTGGTTAGTAGTCTACAAAGTAGAGAAAGATCAATTTGCACGTAATTTCTAAGTTGAGGTATATGTAAAACATATTTACATAGTATTTGACTTTTTTGCTTAAAAATATTTAAAAATTGTTGATGACTGTTTATGGCTTAGTGAGCTTAACTATATCTTTTGTGCTTAGCAAGGAAGTTGTTTGGTGTAAACATTTTTGGATATGGCATAGGTTATTTTACCAGTCTTTTTCTAGATGACATTTGAATTAATAGTAATGTTGATAACCATACTGAGATAGCTCTTTATATGCTAGGCACAATTCTAAGAGTTTTACATGTATTAACTCATTTAATTGTCATAACAACCTTATAGGGTAAGTAATATTACTGTCTTCATTTTACAGATAAACTGAGGCACAGACAGATTAAGTGACTTACCCAAAGTTACACGGCTTGTAAGTATTAAAGCCAAATTTTAAACCTAGACAGTTTGATTACAGAATTCACACTTACAAAGTTTTTTATAGATAATGCTGCAGTAAGCATACCTGTATAGACTTATGCAAATATATCTATTTGTAGGATTTTTCCTAGGAGTAGAATTTCCTAAGTCAAAAGATTAATAAATGCATTTAAAATTTTGATAGATATTGCTTATAATTCTACAAAGCAATTGGTCTACCAACAGTGCTTGCCTCTTATTCTATACTCTTGCCAATATTGTTTCTTACCAAATTTTTCATTATTGCTACTCTGAATGAAAAATAACTTTTATTTAATTTGTTTTTTTATGAGTTATGACTAGATTCAGAATGCTTTTTTTTGTATTTAAAAGATATTTCTCAGTTTTTCTTTTTTTGTGTGTCATTTGCCCATTTCTATTGGTTGTTTACCATTTAATTATAAAGTAAAATACAGATACAAAAAACCCACATGAAATAAATATAAAATTTAAAAATTATTATAAGGTCAATCAATGTCTTGATCACTATGCATATCAAGAAGTAAAAGTTTGATAATTACCTCAGAAGTCTTTTCATTTGGCCCATCCCAATGACAGTCTTCCTCTTCCTCCTTCCAAAAGTAATTGATATCCTCCTGACATTTGTAGTGATCACTTTTTTAGTTTTTCAATGATTTTTTTTTTTTGTTAATTTATAGGCGCTAATACATTAAGGAAATTAGGTCTTGATGCCCTATATATTATACATATTTTTCTTAGGTTTTTGGGTTTTAAATTTTGACTTTTTAATGATTGTTCATGCAGAATTTTTTAAAATTTTATTTTTTTATTTTTTAGGTGAGGCAACCCTCAGTTGACCTCACAGGTTACAAGGACCTTGTCAGTTTATAATCTCTTTTTTTTTTTTTTTAATTTTTTATGCCTACAGCAACTGGTCTTCCTAGATGGTCTCCCATCCAAGTACTAACCAGGCCTGACCCTGCTTAGCTTCCAAGATCAGAGGGGATTAGGCTTGTTGTTCAGGGTAGCATTGGCCATAGACTTAAAAATTTTATATGGAGATTTTGCCTAGTTTTGTTTAGAAAGGCCTTTCCTATTCCAAGATAAAGGCCTTATTTCCATGTTTTTCCTCTGTTCCTTTTCATGATTTCTGTAAGGATTTTTTGAGGGATAGAGAAGTGGTATAAAGATTGAGGTATATATTTAGTCTTATTCCCCTTCCCCTTCAAATACTATGCAGCTTTGTTGAAAAGAGTGAGGGGGTCGATATGGGCCAAAATACATATACATGGAAAAAAACAGGGTAGTATATAAAATATGCTCCTATTTGGATTGTTCTTTCCCCTTAATTTGCATTGCCACCTCTGTCATATTTCATAGTTCCATAAATGTGTAAGCCGAGATGGGCTTTGTATCTTTGTATTGTGTTGCATTGTTTAATTTGCCTAATCATGTGCTAATTCTACACTATCATGTTATAATAAGTTTAACATCTGGTTAGGTAAGTCTTCCCATCTTATTCTTCATGAGGGTCTTTGTTGTTTTTGGCTCTTTGCACTTTCATATAAAATTTAGAATCAGCTTGAAAGTGCCACAGAAACAAAAACTTTCAGAATTTCAATAAAGATTCAATAGATCAACTTTGGGGAGAATTAACATCCTTACAACATCGAGTCTCCAATCTGTGAATATGATAGATCTCTCTTCTCTGTGGATAAAAAATGGATTAAGTGATACAAAACTCAAGTTTCATATAAATAATATTTCAGGGGTGGGTTATTCTGGTTTGCATTTGGTGTTATGGAATAGACATCTTCATCCCTTTTTTTTGCTCTGTCTACATCCTTAAAATTCGAATCTCATGCTGCTATCAGACTCTATCACCTACCACTGCTTGCAGCAGTCATTTAGCTGGATTATGTCACACTCCTTAATTCCTTGAAGATTTTTAGCATTTGGCTCACTGTCATGCTCTGTAACATTATACTGTCAACAATTCTTGGTGGTTTTAATATCCAAATAAATGATCCTTCTAATATTCTGGTCTGTCTCTTTCTTGATCTCTTTTCCTCCAGTGATTATATTCCGTTTTACCTTAGCTATTCACTCTTGTGGTCATACCTAAGATACTTTGTAATTCTTTCAGCTTGTATACATCTATACTGCTATTCTATAGAGGAAAACATGTTCTAGTTTCACTTTAAATTCATGACTACTAATTTCTAGTGATCCTTTAATACTACTCAGTAATCCTATCATTTTACCCTCTCCCATTTCTTATATAATATTTTTATACATTTATTCTCTCATGCTCTTAAACTTCTAATACTTTTTCTCCATTCTCTTTCATAGCTGATAACCTTAGTTACCATTTCACTGAGAAAAGAGAAGTAACCCAAATAGAACTTCCAAGTTCTACCAAGCTCCTACAAATACATCTTCTCACCTACCTGCATCTATGCCCTTAATAGTCAGCCTACCTTATTAAAATGAATGAACTGCATATATATCTCTGTCTTAAGCCAACTCCTCTACTAGTGTAAGTCCATTATTTTTCCTTTTCTCCTTTTTTTCCTGCATCAGCAATATTTCCTTCTCTTACTGTATAATATAAAGATATTTTATTTTCTCCTATCTTAAAAAAAAAAATCAATCCCACATCTCTCTCTAACTTGGACCTTATTTCTCTTTTGCTTTAGAGAAAAAAAATTTTTTGAAAACGTTTTATATACTGGATATGTCCAGTTCCCTGCTTTCTATTTTCTCTTAAAACCACTCCAGTCAGGTCTTCACTCCTACCATTCTACTAAAACTGCACTTATAAAGGTTAACAGTGGCCTCATTTTTACATATTTACTTCAATGAAATTGTTGTTGGCAAATCACCCCAAAACTTAGAGGTGTAAAACAACCATTTATTATACTCAGTGATTCTGTCCATCAGCAATTCAGGCAGGACTCAGCAGGACAGCTTGTCTCTGTTTCACAATGCCTGGACCCTTGTCTAGAAGACTAATACCTGGGGAACAGAATCATCAGAAAACTTGTACATGTGTGTGTCTGGTGGTCGATGGTAACTTTTGGCTAGAAACCTCCGTTTCTTTCTATGTACTTTTCTCCAAATAGTCTTTTCATTTTGTTTGGGCTTCCTTGCAGCATGGTAGTTGGGTTTTAAAAGTGAGTGTTCCAGGAGAGACGGATGTAAGCTATGTAGCCTTTTATGACTTAGTCTTGGAGGTCATGCAGCTTCACTTCCATTGCATTCTAGTCATAAAGACATTCAGAAATTCAAATTCAGGTTTAAGGGGAGAGTAATTAGGCTCTACTTCTGGTTGGAGCGTGACAACCTGAAATATTGTGACTATTTTGGAAAATAAAGTCCCCGATCCATATTGCTAAGTGAATTGTCAATTCTTTGTTTTTATCTGACTTGACTTAACTCTAGTATTTCACAGTTCATCTCTCCTTCCTTGCACACTTTCTTATCTTGGATTTTAAGATATTATATACTCTTTATTTTCCTCTTACCTTACCGGATACTCCTCAGTCTCTCCAGGTCTAGAACTTTTCTCATTTCAATCTGTACACTCTTGCTTTTCTGATCTCACCCAGCCTCATGGCTCTGTAGAGTGATGACTCTCAAATTCTAGCTTGAAAATGTCCCTTGAACTCCAGATGGGTGTATTTAATTGCTTAATCATCAGGTCCACTAATAGACACTTTAAATTTAGCATATCCTAAACTGAATTCTTTTTCAAAAAATTAAGTTAGTTGAGGTGATATTGGTTAATAACATATAAATTTTAGGTGTGCATCATTATAGTTTGATATCTGTATACTGTATTGTGTGTTCACCACACCTAGAGTCTAGTTTCCTTCTGTTACTATATATTTGATCCCCTTTACCAGTTTGCCTTTTCCCCAATCCTCTTCTCATCTGGTAACCATCATTCTTTGTCTGTATATATAAGTTTGTTTTTGTTTGCAAAACTGAATTCTTAATTAGGATTCCCCCACATCTTGCTGAATTTATTTCTTCCACCATCTTCTCCATCTCAGGAACTAGCAACTCTATCATTCTAATTGCTTAGGTCCAAACTTTCTTTAGTAATAATAGACTCCTCTATTTCTTTGACACTCGATACACAGGCTGTTAGAAAATCCTGTTGGCTCAGTTTTGAAAATATATTCAGAATTGGACGTTTTGTACTGCCTCAATATTTTTCTGGTCTAGGATAATTGCTGGGATTATTATAATAGCTTTCTAACTGGCTTTCCTACATCTGTCCTTACTTGCTGTAGTTAACGAGAATTTTACTGTTAAAGCGTAACTCAAATCATGTCATTCCTCTGTTTAAGTTCCGCTAATTGCTTATTTTCTCAGCCTAAGTCCTTAAAGTGGCCAAAAAGCTCACATGATCACATCTCTATTGTCCCTCTGATTTGATTTTGTGTTCTCTACTTTATACACTCTGCTCTAGTTGCAGCAGCTACTTTACTGCTCTGGGAACAGGCAGTCCTATTCCTATCCCAAGACTTTTGCACTTACAGTTCTTTCTGTCTGGAGCCTCTTCCCCTAAATATTCCCATGTCTCACTCTCTTATTTCCTTCATGTTTTTGCTCAATTGTCAACTTCCCAGTGACTCCTTATTTAAAATTATATTGCCCCTGCATTAGCATTCCCTGTTTCTTCCCTGCGTGCTTTTCTTCACAGTACTTATAAATCATTTGATATACTACACAGTATTTATTTTAAATAACATTTTGTTTTCCTTAATTAGAATGTAAGCTCCATGGTAGGAGGGGTTTTTACCTATTTTGCTGATTGTTATACCTTTAGCTCTTAGGTTAGTATCTGGCAGGTAATAGATTTTCAACAAATATTGTTAAATGAATGAATATTTTTTACTTTAGTTTTTCTTATAAAGCTAAGAAAATCACAAGACACATGTCAGTGAGACAGCAAGATCTAGATCCGGATAGTACTACCGATATAGAAGATGTTGCAGATACTAAAGAAGAACTTATTAAAAAGTGTGAAGAAATATGGAAAGATATGGAAGAAGTAAGTATGAAAAGATAAAAGCAATATAGTAATTAATATAAGATTTTAATTCCATTTGAATAATAGACTTAGGAAAGAAATAATTATGCTGATTTCTGAAAGTCATTATATCTTACGTATTTATATAGTTTTTAGATCTATAAACATTTATTCTAAGAACTTAATACCAGATGAGCTACAGGAAGAAAAACTATGGTAGTCCCTGCCCTCGAGGAGATTATCATTTAATGGAGGCAATAGCCGTATTAGAAGTATTGTGGTAGAGATGCAAAGACTATACTTAGGAATACTAAACCTAGACTGAAGGGGTCAAAGATAGCATCCTAAAATAGGTAATGACTGAAGTCATTTCTAAAGGATAAATAGGAGTTAGCCTGTAAAAGTGGGAGAAGTGTACAAAGTAGAACAAAATATATAAGGTTGGGAGAGTTTAGAGAATCCCAAGTAAAATATCGTGACGTATGGTAATTAGGAGAAGGACTTGTGAAGTGAGATTAGAGAGGTAATTAGGGACAAGAATATGGAGATTTTATCAAGTGTATACTATGGGGAGGACTATAAACAAAAAGCGCCCTGACAAGCTATAATAGTTTGGGGAAAATTATTCTCATGGTTTTGAAGAAAATGGAATGCAGAAGAGAAAGACTGCAGGTAGAGCATTTAGGAGGCTCTAATAATAGTCCTGGTAAGAAGTACAGAAGGGCCAAGTACTTGCAAATAGAGAGAATGGATTCCAGAGATATTAAGGAATTGGAGGTCATGAAATGGGACAGTTATGGATAGTTTCAGGTTCTTGGTTTGGGCCAGTGGTTGGTTGGTGGAGTTATTTCCTCAGAGAATATAGAAGTGTGGAGAACACATGATTATGGAGTTTGACTGAAAATATGAATTAATTTAGATAATCTTGTTTGAAGTATATGTACATTTTCTGAGTTAGTGAAATAGAATCACTTCTGGTATACTACAATATGTTGGTAAAAATTTGTTCTACTTGAGAAAGCATAGTGTATGATCCGGGCCACAGACGTGTTTCACATTCTGTTCTTAGTAAAGTTTCAGATTACGGCAAATTAGCATTTTTTGTTTGTTTGTTTGTTTTCTCTTTTTTCTTTTTCTAAAATTACTTTTTAATGTAAGTCCTTGGTACTTTGTATTGTTAATGTATTTTCAAGTAATTTATGTAATCCTTTTTTTTTTGCTTTTGATATTTTTCAGTATAGAAATTTTATTTTAAAATATAAAACTTTTTGTGCAGACTGCAAATAGAAATAATCACAAATGATATTTAAATTACCAAATTTTACTCAGATATAATCACTATTAATGGTTATGGAGTTGTTTAATGGCACAGAAATGATGTCCTGAAGGTTTTATTTTCTTACGATCTTAACTACTTACTCTTCTGTTATTTTTCTACAGTGCTTTCTGTCTTATTCTCCATTTTTCCATTATCTAGCTTTTAATTCACCCTAACTATTAGTTTTGTTGTTTTTTTCCCTCATTTATTTTGCTCATATTATTCTGTATAGAGTCTAGTATCCCTATTTACTTTCAATATATTCACCTTGAGACCTGTTTGGCTGCCTTCCTGATCCTCTTGCTTAGAGAGTGAGGAATTTAAACAAACTCTTCTCTTATATAGATAATTGTATATTGTTTTAGAGGAATATAACACAGACTGTGGTATAAAGGGAGGGGAAGAAAATTGTGGGTTATAGTGTGTGACTTGTTTTTCTTTACTTTTTAAATCAAGTGTCAGAATAAGTTATCGCTTGTTGGAACTGAGACACTCACTGATTCAAATGCTCAGGTATGTATCCTTTTTTTTTTTTCTGAAAATAGGAAAGTAGAATTCATTGTGTTTTTGATAAGAAGTATATCCATCTACATTTATTACAAATATAATAGTTTTGTTAATACCCGTATGCTTAATCATTTGGAAAGTACTCTTTCTGATTTAAGAGAAGTATTTTTAAAACTTTTTGCATAAGCTGTTATAAATAAATAAGAGGATATTATCTCTTTTATCTTTTCACAGCTACATATACTTTAACTGTTAAGTGAATTACTCATCGGCTGCTATTATTATACCATATTAAAAATGATAACAAAGACTTTTCTACTTTGTGTTAGGTACAGTAGCCATAGTTAATTTACTATCTTTGTGGAATCTTAACTGATTTTATTCTAGGCTTAAAAAAAAAAAAAAGGATTAAGATACCTATGTTAATCAAAGACCTGTAGGATTGGTTTAGGGATATACCAAAGGATCAGATTAAGAATTTAAACTATGATGGAGATGATTGTTCCAATCTTTGAGAAGGGTATGAATTAGCTAATAAATGATAGTAGTACAAGTAGATATCCATCTGGGAGAAAATAAAATCCAGCCTCTGTCTTTCATTATATAAATTTAAATTATAGATGAATCATCATAAAAATCTTACAAGAAAAGCAAGGAGACTGCAATCTAGTGACAGTCTAGTGGCTATTAATAGAAATCTAGACCTAAAAGCATAATTAGATGTATTTGATAATATAAAAAGTTAAAAATATTTTAGTAATGAAAATTCTAACAGTCAAATATATAAATGATTCCTGTGAAAGTTCAGAACTGGTAGGAGCATATCAGAAGACATAGAAAACCAATTGAAGGTATCACTTGAGCATCAAAAGACATAATGGGTTTAATTAATTATAACAATATGGACAAGTTACAGTCTATGAGCATAGTGATAAAAATTAGAATGAGAGAGAGAAAAAAGCAGAAAAAACTAATTTGTCACTTTTGGAAGTACCTGTTACATCAACTCTTTAAAAACTGGTGATAAAGAATTAAGCCATCTTTTAAAAATTTTTTGTATTCTCAGTAAATATAGAGCATTTTTGTACAGGGTAAAACAATATTGTATTTAGAAAAGCATTATACAGTAAATAAACTATCATCTGTTTTCCTTGGTAAATGTGGTTCTTAAAGTATAGAAATTGAGACCTACTGAATTAGATCACTAGGGATAGGAACTGTAAGTTTCCTAAATGATTTTAATGCAGTGAGCCAAACACTGGCTTTGTGTGAAGTACTTAAGTAGTTATAAATAATCAGTATCCTGAGTTAGTCAATAATAACACCTAATGAATGCACAAAATGCCTTTTCCTGTCATGTTGAGGGTCCTCAAGATTACTCCCAGTTTGCTGGTTCTCTAGGAGGACTTACAGCACTCAGTATGTTAGTCATACTCATAGCTGAGACTTATTACATTTAAAGGTTACAGTAAAGGGAAAAGGCCATGGGGTGAAGTACAGAAGAAATCAGGGCACAGACTTTTAGGAGTCCCCCTCAGTGGAGTCACACAAGACATGCTTAATTAATTCCTCCAATGAGTTGTGACAAGTGTGAAATGTCTACCAGGGAACCTCCTTAGAGACTCAGTGCCTAAGGTTATTTGTGGGGGTAGTAACATAGGCATTCTTATAGTAGTTGTCCAGATACTCCCAGAAGAAAGGCAGGTGTTCAGTGTCAGTCATTCTTTGCACAAACAATTTAAGCACAGTGAGCCACTCTTATCAGTTAGGTTGCGAACCATCTCAAAATCCAAATTTTTAAATGCCAGCCCGGGGTCAACCTTGCAAGAAAGCCTTTAAGGAAAATCTCAGACTTGCTTGGTTAATTCTTTTCAGCATACCTATTAACTTCAATATAGTATGAGATTGAACTGTATTAAATTACTGTTTTTTAAGAGATTAAAAAATGAATATCAGTAATTTTATATCTTTTGACCTAATATATGAAGGAAAAGTGATATGGATTCCTTATCAATATGATAGTTTTGCCTAGTTTAGCAACTACTTAAACATTTGATATCCTTTCTTAGTAATATTTAATATAAATTAGCTTTATAGTTAACAGAAACTTTCATATTGTTAATTATCTATAAGAAAATAATGTTAAACTTTCTTGGTAAAAAATAAAGACCTGTAAATGCATTTTTATATAATTATATAAAGTTTTCAAAAAAACTATTCAATAGGCAATGTTATATGTAAAATACAGAGCAGAATCTTTGAGCTACCTGCTCTGTATCACAAAAATTGCTTTAAAAAGGCAGTAGTATCCTTTTAGTGTAAATATTATATTAATACTCACATTTTTGAAATGTGAATTTTTTATCTTTTTGGCTACCAATAATTATATAGAGAAGATAAAATATGTTCTGAAATTTAACTTTAAGCATACTTTAACTTTATGGTCTAATCAGGCTATAGATTTATCACATAGATTTGTAATTATCCAAATTACAGTGATTGGAGCCACCTAATATCAGAAACATATTCATCCTAATTTATCTTTGGCTAAAGGAGTACACAATTTATTAACTATTAAGCAGTAAAACTTTTTTATGTGTGACTGTAGAACTAGTCTTATATTATAATTGTTTCTATATATGTATTTAAAGTTAATTTTAGCTTCTCAGCTAAAAACATTTGCAATTTTTCTGACAGTACATAGAGAGAAAAAGGAGCATCTTTTTTTTTTTTTTTTTTTAACCCCTATAGCACCTGGTATTCGTAGATGGTCTCCCATCCAAGTATTAGGCCCGACTCTTCTTAGCGTCCAAGATCAGATGAGATCAGGCACATTCAGGGTGGCTTGGCCATAGACTGAAAAAGGAGAATCTTTAAAGCAAATTTGTCTAAAAAGTGTTAGCAAGATATAACATACAATTTTTTAAAAGAAATATTAATTTAGGAAATAAATTTAATATACTGAGGTTCTTTTATTTAGGTTGAGTGGTGAAGTGGAATTGATGATTTTTTAATACTATGTCACTGGTATAACAGGCAATCTCTGAGTTATAATTAGTGTTGTTTAAAGAAGAATTTGTTTGGAGTGGCGATTTTTTATAGTTTAGATGGCTGTTATGTTAGCCGTTTATGTTAAGACTTTGTTTATGTTAAGACTGTCTACACTTTTATCTATGAGTTGCTATAAATGTTCCACAATAAATGATTTTGTTTTATTCTCTTGTTCTTTTTTTTTATAGCTGTCATTACTAATTATGCAAGTGAAATGTTTAACTGCTGAACTTAGTCAATGGCAAAAAGAAACTCCTGAAAGTAAGATTCTTATCTTTAGGTTTATATTTTTGTAAACAGATTGATGGCAAATGAATTCAGTGATCACAAGAAGAATTACAAGTTCCATTTACCCTTTTTTTTTTTTTTAATGGGCAGGAAGCAGCATTTTTTGATGCCGGCATTGGCTTAGCGGCACTGGCTCATTCTTATCCAAAGGCTGTGTCCATTTAGCCTTGATTTTGTCTAAAGTCCATCGGTATTAGGAAACTATCTCATTTTTCTTCTTTATGTACATTATTTCATGCTTATTTTATTATTATAAATGAACAGATCTGTCTCACATTAGAATATAGTAGTCTTGATTATAGAGACATTATTGCCATATTTTGTCCTCATAGACACTGTCTTAGATGCACACTAAAAACTATAAATTGTTTCTTAATGAATGAAACTTACCTACTGG
Organism: Eonycteris spelaea; assembly: GCA_003508835.1. Classification (NCBI taxonomy): domain Eukaryota; kingdom Metazoa; phylum Chordata; class Mammalia; order Chiroptera; family Pteropodidae; genus Eonycteris; species Eonycteris spelaea. The sequence goes on along the minus strand of PUFA01000011.1, from coordinate 12,436,876 downwards.
AAAAGTTATTTTACATACTTATTTATATAAGTGCTACATAGATAGTATGTTGCCTCTTGACTTGTCTGACCAAGACTGTGTTTGCCTTAGTTGAGAAATAAATGGCTTAAAAAGCAGTAGTTATAACACTCAATTAGTAGATAACTTTCTGTTATGAAAGCCTGCATTTCTCTATGCCATATATATGTCTGTATGGTATTCTGTATGGGTCATACCCTCTTTTTCCATATATATCTCCCTTCCCTTGTCTCCTCTTCCTCTATCTCCTTTCCTTTAACTCTCCTCATTCTTGGTTGTAATTACTGTATTCATGCCAATGTCTACCATTGTTCCACATCCTTATTACCACCTAGTAGTCTTTTAATATTAGCACTTCTGTGTTCGGTTTGCTAGTATCTTATTTAGGATTTTTGCATCTGTGTTCATGGTCTGTAGTTTTCTTTTTTTGTGTTATCTTTACCAAGTTTTGGTAGCAGAGTAATATTGGCCTCATAAAATGAATTGGGAAGTATTGCCTCCTCTTCAATTTTTTGGAAGAGTTTGAAGAGAATAGGTATCAAATCCTCTCTGAATGTTTGGTAGAATTCACTGGTGAAGCCCTCTGGTCCTGGAGTTTTACTTTTTGATAGGGTTTTGATGATTGTTTCAATTTCTATCCTACTGAACAGTCTATTTAGATTTTCCAGTTCTTGATTCAGTCTTGGAAGATTGTATTTTTCTAAGTACTGGTCCATTTCTTCTAGGTTATTAATTTGTTATTATATACTTTTTCATAGTATTCTTACATAATCCTTTTGTTTCTGTGATGTCAATCATAATTTCCAATCTTTCATCCCTAATTTTTGTTTATTTGTGTCCTTTCTTTTTTTTCTTTAATGAATCTAGCCAGGGGTTTGTCAATTTTATTAACCTTCTCAAAGAACCAGCTCCTTGTTGTATTTATTTTTTCTATTGTTTTTTGTTTGTTTTTCAATTTCATTTATTTCTGCTCTAATTTTGACGATTTCTCTCCTTCTGCTAACTTTAGGCCTCATTTGCTCTTCCTTTTCTAGTTTTTTAAGATGAAGTAATTTTAGCACTTCTGTTAGGCGTATTATACAATTGTGATTTTAATTTGTATCTGTGTATCCTATTGCCTCTGAACAGTATATTGCGCATCTCAAAGGCTGTTCATACTCTGCTGTTAAAATATTGGTGTTTCCCAAGGGACTATACTCAGTTCTTTTTGCTTCTTACTATAAATGTATTCTTGCATTATATTTTCTGCTTCTGTTTTTATGTGTTATATATGGATTAATGACTTCTGTGTTAGGTTGCTAGGGCTGCCATCTCAAAGTACCGTGGAGTGGTTTGTTTAAATAACAGAACTTTATTGTCTCACAATTCTCGAGGCTAGAAGGCCCTGCAAGATCAAGGTGTTGTTTCTTCTAAGGCCTCTCTTCTTGGATTATAGATTGCCGTTTTCTCCCCCATGTCTTCACATGGTCACCCGTTTGTACCCCTTTGTATAAGGATGTCAGTTATAATGGAGTAAGGGTCACCCTAATGACATCGTTTTAATTTAGTTATTGTTTTAAAGACCGAATTCCAAATAGAGTCACCTTCTGAGGTACTGGGGATTAGGACTTCACCTTTTGAACTGGGAGCAGGGGAGGGGGCAGCGACACAATTTTCATAACGACTTCCAAAACTATATACCTAAACCAGACTTCTTTGTAACATCACACACACACACACACACACACACACACACACACACACACACCACTTCTAGACATCTTTTCTAAAATATTTGCGAGATACCTCAGATTCATGAACTGGTCTTCATTCCCTGACCCACTGAGTAGAGTCTATTTGATATGCCATAAATTTGAGTACTTCTAGATTCTTCTTTTTTCAGATTTTACATACAGCTGGTCATTAGATATTGAACCCTGTTGCCACAGATTTACTTTAGGCCCTTATCGCTAATTATTAGTTTATTATAATAGACATTTACTTGTCAATATTTTAAAAAATTATATTTTTAAATTTAATTTAATAAAAATTAAAGGTCCAACTTTATTCTTTTGCATGTGTATTATCTAGTTTTCTCATTACCATTTATTGAGGGTCCTTTCTTCATTGAATTATCTCAACACCTTTGTCAAAAGTCATTTGAGTATATGGGCTCTCTGTTCTGTTCTATTCTGTTAGTCTGTATGTCTGTTTCCATGCCAAGTAGCATGCTGTTTTGATTACAGTAGCTTTGTAGTTGGAAATTAGGATATGTGAGATCTATGACTTTGTTGTTCCTTTTTAAGGCTGTTTTGACTATTTGGGGTCTCTTAAGATTCCATGTGAATTTTAGTATTTTCTGTTTGCACAAAAAATATCACTGAGATTTTGGATAGAGATTACGCCGAATCTACAGACTGCTTTGGGTAGTGTTGACATCTTAACAGTATTAACTCTTCCAATCCTTGAATGTGGGGTGTCTTTCTGTTTGTTGGCATCTTTAATTACTTTCAACAACATTTTGTAGTTTTTAGTGTACAAGTCTTGCCTCCTAGGTTAAATTTATTCCTAAGATTTTATTCTTTTTGTTGTATATCAAGGAATTTTTAATTTTTATTTTCTTTAATATCATCATCTCTGACATACACACTTGGTAGTGATAATACTGAACCCACAGGCTGCCCTGTTGGTCAAACCTTGATTAGGGTTGCCGGTCACATAGGTTGCCTCACTGAAATGATTAAAAAAATCTTTGTATTCTTGGAATGTGCCACATTGTATTGGTTGAAGTGATTGTTTGGATGAATATTGAAATACAACTCTTGGCCACACTGTCTAAGAGGAGGATTTTTAAACTTTAGAATCCTTCTCATTGTACTTATTTAGTGGCCATCCTGAGGCTGCCTATAATCAGTTCTAAAAAAAGGGCCTATGAAATACATGTAGAAAGCTCTTGCCTGTTATAGGCTAGCAAGTAGATAAGAAAGTTTTCAGTAGCATATCATTTGAGAAATTTTAAATTGTACTTTATTGGGAGAGGTAACCATTTCTAAGTACACAGGTTGAACTTTCCTAAGAATTTAATTTTGCTATACAAAATTAAAATGACATAGTAGTTTATGCTAATCAGACTGACAGAAATTTTAGACATTTATAATATGTGTTGCTTTTTTGTTCATTGCTCATAGAAATTTTTAGGAAAGAATCTGGCTTCCTGTATTCAAATTCAAAATACACATTTCTTCTGTGAAATTCCATTTCTGGGAATCGACCCCACAAAAATGAAAGCACCAGTACAGAAAGACAAATAAAAGAATGCTTACTGCATCATTGTCTTTGTGGCTAAAAACTAGACACAAAGTTAATGCTCAGTCAGTAGCGAAATTGCTAAATACTTTATGGTATATTCACCCTGTGAAATATTGTGCTGCTATATAAAATTATGAATTAGATTTATACCAAATGAATAGAAGGGTTTTCTGTGGGGTTTCATTGAGTGAAAATAAGATAAGAATAATACGTATAGAATGATCCCATACTTGTAAAACCAGCAATAACAAAATTAATAACCCTTGCATGTAGGTGTACAGATATAAATATATCTGTACATACATATGTATGCATGCATAGGATCATTTGACTACAGAAAACACACTAGAGATCATTAATTTTAATTCTGAAGGATTGGGAAGACAAAACAAGAAAAGAAAAAAGCACTAAAAATAAAATGCATAATATCACACTTGTCTAAAATGATATATATTGGTTATATGTGTAAAGATGTTAAATAAAAATAATTTCATAAAACCTACATATTTCACAAAAAGTTTTGTAACATAAATGGAAAGAGAAAGGGGTATTTTAAAAGCATAAAGTCAAATTTTTGATTTTTGAGAGTTCACTAAGCATATGTATAATTTTGGTTTGGTTTGTTTTCTGTAGTAATTCCGCTGAATGACGAAGTTTTGGTAACAATAGGTAAAGAAGAGGTAAGTCTCTTAATGAATTTGTAGTAACCTCAAACAATTTATAATTGGAAGTGTTTTAGATAAGTTCATGACACAAAAACTAGGATGAAACCACTTTAAAACCATGCTTACTTTCTCTTTTGATTTTAATTATGTTTATTGAACAGAATATTTTTAAAGCTTTAAATTTTGAACTCAATATGTCTATGAGAACTATTGCTAAAGTTAGTGTTTAATATGTAAACCTTGCACTTAATACTTATTTTTCAATAGATTAGACTCTCTTTATAATAAAAGCAGAAATGATAAACATAAGCTGAATGATCATACATATACATTTATTTTTTTCAACAGTTAACATAATGTAAATGAAGTCATGGTTTAAAGTGTAAGTCTATTAGGTCAAAGTATAGGAGAAAAGGTAGAAGCAAAAAAATGTTTTAACAAGGTTGTAGAGCTTTGAAAGAGGTAATTATCTATATACCTAGAGACAGAAATAGGTATGAAAAGAGAGATTGTTTGTCCTATAGGATGAAAGAAAGGCTTGAGATTGGAAGGAAACTGCTACTGCAAAATTCAGATCTCAAGTGTGAACTAAAAATGAGATTTCTTTAAAGTTACAACACAGACTATTAGACCTGTTCACTTCTTTCTTTTGTAGTCAAACAGCTAACTTTTTAACCTTGCACCTGAAAGCTGGAGGTATATGGTATGGAGATATTAAACTATTGAGGCTCTGGACTCAAGGACATCAAGTTGGGTGTTTAGTAGGGGCGGTGTACAGGTGAAAAGTCAGAAAGTTTAAGTTAACATTTTCATACTGTGTGATAGAAGTAAGTACTGGCTTCTTCCCTACTGTGTCCCCAGAGGTCCTGTAGTCTGGTATAAAAATAGCCCCAGACTGAAGATAAAGTGATCTTCTCTGAAAAATCTATATGGCCCAAGAAAAAAATCTCTCTAAGAATTAATATATGGGGGTCCCCAATGAAAAAAGCCCCATTCATAAAGAGTTTTTAGTAGGTTTTGACTTTTAAATATGAATTGCCAGCCAGCGATCATCAGCATTTGTTAAATACCTTCAAATGGAAAGGCAGAAACCCAAAACAATTGACAAAGATGAACCTTAAGGAAATAAAGACAATTCTGGGAACAAATAGAATTTAATAAAACTGTACCTTAAGAGAGATGAAAAATTTTGGGAAGGTCCACAAAGAAAAACAAAATGCCAACTTAAGAAAAGTACCACTTCTTACCCACTAGGATGTCTATAGTTAGAAGACAGACAATAACAAGTATTGGTGAAGATGTGGAGAAATTAGAACACCTTCAAACACTTCTGGAAGAATGTAAAATGTTGCTGTTACTTTGGAACAGTCTGGTAATTCCTTAAAAGGTGAAAAGAATGAGTACTATTTGAATTAGCAGTTTCACTCCTAGATATATACCCAAGAGAAGTGAAAATATGTGTGTGCCCACACAAAAACTTTAATGTGAATGTTCATGGCAACATTTTTCTTAATGACTGAAAAGAGGAAACAACCCAAATGTTCATTAGCTAGTGAATGGATAAGTAAAATGTGCTATATCTATATAGTGGTGTATTATTTGTCAATAAAAAGAAATGAAGTACTGATATATGCTATAAATTGGGTATACCTTGAAAACATGCTAAGTAAAAGAAGCTATGTGATTTTATTTATATGGAATGTCCATAATTGGCAAATTGAGAGAGAGAGGGAGTAGATTGTTGATTGGAGAGAAAGTGTGAGTGACTGCTCAATGTACAAAATCTAACCAGTTGAAGTTCCAAAATAGGGAAGAAAAAAAAAGGAAGGGAAAAAATAATAAAATAAATAATACTAAACGTTTTCCTAGAATTAAAAATAATGATTCTTCTCCACATTGAAAAGATCTACTAAATTTCCAACAGAATGAGTTAAAAATGATATGTGACACAATAATCCAGCATAATTTTTTCTTTGGTAGCAGCCATTAGGCCAGCAAAGGTAGTTTTGACTGGCTGAAATCCAAACTTGATGCAGTGCTATTACAAATAAAAATAACAAAGGGGTTGAATATTTAGCTTGTTTGTCATTATCTTACATTCCTTTATGCATCCAGTGAGCCAACTCTATGAGAATTTTTTATATCATTTCTAAATTCATTGATAACTTCTTCCGATAACTGATCACAGTGCAGCTGTCATATCTTTGTTGACCATCAGGCATCAAAGTTCATCATCTTCTGCCCCATAATCCTTACTTTTCCCAAAGAGAACTTTTGCCATGTTTCAGGGTCCAGGATTATTATAGCAAATCCTACTTCTGAAGCCAACAGTTTTAGAATTTTCCCCAATACCACTCGAGTAAAGTGATTCACTGGATCAGCTCACAGGACTCAGAAGAGCTATTATACTTGTTACGGTTTATTACAGTGAAAGAACACAGATTAAAATGAGCAAAAGGAAAAGGCATGTGGGCCAATCTTGTAGGAGTCCTTTCGCAGTGGAATTGCATGGATGTGATTAATTCTCCCTGCAACTTTGTGACAATATGGACAAAGCGTTGTCAATTAGGGAAGCTCAGGTTTTTATCAGGAGTTAGTCACTATGCTGCAGGGCCTCCTTGACTGACCAGCTGCTTAGACTAGAGGCCATGGTTTTTATCAGGAGTTAGTCACTATACTGCAGGGCCTTTTTGACTGACCAGCTTCTTACACTAGAGGCCCCCAGAGCAAAAATGCATTCGCCATGAATCACATAGAATGAACTCTCTAATCAAACTGATACCAACAGGCCCAAGGCTGCAGGCACACAAACACCCTTATCAGGCAGAATATTCCAAGGTCTTAGAGCTCCTCGTCCAGGAGTGCATCAGGGACTAGTCCTAAAGACAGACGTTTTTGGGAATGTTCAGAGTTTGTGCAACCTTGGCCTGCTGAGTTAACCTTTTCTTGCATATTTGTTTGTTATTCTATTAACAGCGTGTTTTGAAGAACTTAAGCTCCTAATTTGATTAACTCTGTTTTATCAAGTTTTCTTTTGAAGTTGTGCTTAAATATAGGAAATATTTGTCCAACTTAAATTTCTTTTGCACATTTATTGAAAATTAATTGACCATATGTGCGTGGATCTATTTCTAGGTTCTTTGTTCTCCATTCTGTGCTGTGGATGTTTCTCTTCCTTTGTTCTGTGTTTTTGTCTTTAGGCCAATACCACATTGTTTTATTTACTGAAGCTTTATAATGTCTTGGAATTAAATAGTATGAGGTATCTAACTTTGGTGTTCTTTACCAAAGTTGTTTCATATTTTCATATAAAGTAGAATTGGCTTGTCATTCTATCCCATAACAAAGTGTACTGGAATTTTGACTGAGATTGTGCTGACTCTATAGTTTAATATGAAGTGAATTGACATCTTTTACATATTCTCAGTTTAGGTCCATGAGCACTATATGATCTCTACATTGATTTAGGTCTCAATTTATTTGGTATTTAAAAAATTTGCCAATGTTTTGTACTTCACTATAATAACAGACAAACAAAAAAAACTTGATTATCTCAATGAATTCAAAAATAAGTGACAAAATTTAATATTCATGATTTAAAAAAAAGACTTTATAAATTATAATATAACTGTGCAGATATTGTACATTTTGTCAAATTCATCCCTTTAGTATTTCATATATTTGATGCTATTAAAATATTCTTTTTTAAAATTTCAATTTCCAGTTATTTATTGCTATTGTACCTACTCAGCATGATAAACCTCTTTATTCTTGTAGCTTTTTTCTAGATTCTGTGGGATTTTCTACATAGCTGGTCATGTCATCTGAGATCAAAGGCAGTTTTACTTATATCTTTGCATCTGAATGCTTTTTAAATCTTTTTCTTAACTTATTGTACTGTTCTGGAACTTAGTAATAAATAGAATAAAAGTGGTAAGAATGAGCATTTTTTCTTTGTTCTTGATCTAGTGGATAGTATTCACTCTTAGACCATAAAGTGTAATGTTAGCAGTAGGTTTTTCATTGATGCCCTTAATTAAGTTGAGGAGATGACCTTGTTACAATTTTTGAAGTAGTTTTTTAAAAAATCATGAATTAATATTGAATTTTGTCACATTCTTTCAGAATTCATTGAGAAGATCAATTTTTTTTTCTTTTTTGGTCCGTTGATATAGTACGTTACATTGCTTAATTTTTAAAATTTGATTTTGATTGTTTATACATTCCTAGGATAAATTCCACTTTGCTATAATGTATTAATCTTTTTTTATTTATTGATGTATTTAATTTACTAAATTTTATTAAGATTTTTGTGTCTATGTTAATGAGAGATACTGGTCTGTGGTTTTCTTGTGACATCTTTGGCAGGGCAATACCAGCTTCATAGAATAAATTGAGAAGAATTCTCTTTTTAAAATAATTTGTATAGAATCAGTATTATTTATTCTTTAAATGTTTGTTAAAATTCCCAGTCAAAGCTCTCTGGGCCTGGAGTTTTCTTTGTGGGAAAATTTTTTAACTACAAATTCAGTTTCTTTACTGCTAGTCAGGTTTTTTGTTTTCTCTGAATGAACTTTGGTATTTTGTGTCCTTCAAAGAGTTTTCTCATCTCATCTAATTTGTTAAATTTATTGACATAAACTGTTCATAGTGTTCCTCCATTACCATTTTAATGTTTGTCGTAATGCCACTTTTTTCATCCTGATGTTGGTAATTTGTATACTTTTTTTCTTTTGTAAAAGCCTGGGTAATTTTATTGGCCTTATCAAAAAATCAACTTTGGGTTTCATTGATTTTTCCCTATATTTCTTTTGCTTTTCTATTTCATTGATTTAATGTTTAACATTGATTTAATGTTCTATTTCATTGTTTTATCATTATTTTTTCTTCAGCTTAATTTTGGTTTTACTGGTCTTTTTTCTAGTTTCTCATGGTTGAAGCTGAGGTCATTAATTTGAGAGCTATATTTTTTTCTGACATAGACTTTAAGTGATGTAAATTCTCAGCTGAGTCCTGCTTTTGCTTCATCCCAGAAATTTTAATGTTGTTTTTATTTTTAGACAGTTTATAATAACTTTTTATTTGCCTGTTGATTCCTTCTTTGACCCATGGATGTGTAGAAGTCTGTTTTTAGTGTCCAAATATTTGAAATTTTTTTCATTATTAGGTCATATTTAATGTAATATCAATATGGTTGCATTGGAATCTGTATACTTATTTTTCCTTCCTATTTGTCTTACCTTTTCTTTGTTCCTGCTTTCTTGTTTCCCACTTTCTTGAGTTAATTGTGTATATTAAAAAATAAACCTATTTTATTTACACTATTGGCTTATTAGTTATAGCTCTTCATTTATTTTTGGTGATTGCTCTAGTATTTATAACATACATCTTCATATTATCACTGATTTAGATTTAGAAAAAGCTAATGGTAACCCTCAACATCAGGAGAATGGAACACTAGCTCATGTTTTTAAAAACAGAAAGATATTAGAAAAGGTCTAGAATTTATTGTAATTTCCTATTGCCACATGGTGAGCTTTGATTTTATTCAGATACCTCAAGCATGCTCCTTCCTTAGGGCCTTTCTACTTAAAATTCTCTTTATATGGAATATTCTTTTGCTAGATAGATAGTGACATGGGTCATCTTTCACCCTCTTTCTCTGCTGCTAAACTGATAACCTGACCAGAGAGGTCTTTTCATATCATACTACCTATCATACATATCATATCTGCTCTCCTTTCTGTATTCTTAGTTGACTTATTTTTCATGGAATTTATCACTCGCTGGAGTTATATATTTGCTTGTTTGTCTGGATTTTCCTCTGTTCTGTTCACTTTTGTATCCCTGACTCTTTCAACAATGCCTGGTAGTCAATAACTAATTAATAAATATTTGTTGAATGAATAGTATTTATATGTGTTTTTTTCATAGTCTCTTTAGAAAAGAGACCTAATCTACCTGATTACTTAATACTCACCATTAAATTGCCTTTCATTATGAAATTTAAATTTATAGCTTGAAAACCTCTAATTATGTTTTTGAATTTAACAATAAAATATTAGAAAGAACTTAGTACTTGGTATATAGCTCCCTTTCAGAGACTTCTTGCTCAGGTGTTTTGCTGTTGATTTTGGAATACAAATTTTAGAATTATGTAAATTTTACTATTATTCAGAAATATAACTATTTATAGGATTAAAGACTAAGCAATTAATTTCAATTATTTTGTTCTAGTTCCAAAAATTAAGACATGATCTTGAATTGGTACTTTCTACTATTCAGTCAAAGAATGCAAAGTTAAAGGAAGACTTGGAAAGGTATATTTATATTATAATTACCATTAATCATTGATATATGTCAAATTGGCACTAATTTTTTATTAGGCTATTGTTTGTTTTGTTTTTCTATGTTTAAAGGGAGCAACAATGGTTGGATGAGCAGCAACAAATATTGGAATCTCTTATTGTACTACATAATGAATTGAAACATCAGGTTGTGACAGTTTCTGAATCAAGGTATTATTCTTGTGTTCTAAGTTTTTAACTAGGAGAAAGTATTTTCTTTTATGTTACATGAAATACATAGATGAAAAGAGGTATATTTATAGGAAATTGAGAGTCTTATCCTAACTTTTGCCATCTCTTAATCACATCTTTTATGAGTGACTTGACTTTTAGTTTCTTTATAAGTTAAATAGAGAATATTGCTTTCTTAAAACTGGTTATATTTGGTTTGAGCAAATGAACTTTGAACAGAGTTCTTGATCAGCCTTATAAGTAACCAGTTATATACACTTATGTATTTTATCAGTGAAATATTTCTCTCAATTTTTTTTGAAATCTATTAGGATCTTTAATGAGCTGAAAACTAAACTACATGATACAAAAGAATATAAGGAGAAACTATTGATTACCTTGAGTGAGTTTCTAGAAGACCACTTTCCTCTGCCTGATAGAAGTGTTAAAAAGAAAAAGGTAAGTTTTAGAAGACATATTCTTGTATTCATATGTGAAATGGTTTTAGATAGGGTCAAATGTAAATTTTATGATAAATTTTTATATTTATTATGCATTTCAAAGATACACACACGTAGATACATGTAGAGAAACAGCTTGTCATCACATTTAAATATTGAAAAATTAGAAGCAAGCTAGTTGTTCAATAATATAGTACGAAATACATTTTTTATATTATGTTCATATGATGGGGGAAATGCGGCTTTAAAAAATAATGTATTGAACACCGTCAAAGGAGTTAATGAAATGCTCACAATTTATTGTTAAATGGATAAAATACAGATGGTTAAATTGTGCAAGTCTAATTTATACCAAAACATGTAATAGTGCCCATATCTGAGGGCTAGGATTGTAGGTGAGATTTGTTTTCATTTTTACTATTTTCTATATTTTCCATGAACCCATATAACTTTTAAAATATGGAGAATTGTTGTTTAAAATCTGTTAATGGAAGGTATTGACTGTTTTAATCATAATTAAAATGGAATAAATCTTTCCCATCAAAGCAAATAAATATTTTATTGAGTGACTGTAGATTGGAAAAACCACTTTAATTTATTTTTTAAAACTATGTTATATAAATAAAAGTTGTAGAAGTAGAATAGGCATTGAAACTGGCACCAGAATGATCTTTCTAAAAATATATAGTTTAATCATTTTTCAACATAAAACTTTTGATGGCAACCTATAGGATGAAGGCTATAAACTTCTTAGAGTAATGAATTTATGTGCTGGACTTTGTCTATCTCTTTAGCCTCCTTTCCAACCTTTCTTTACCCATCTCTTGCATGAATCCATTTAACTGTACTATTATAGTTCCAGTAAGTATGCAATGATCCTAAAAGAAAACAGGTACTAAACCCATGGACTTTGGTTTTAGAGAGGATTTTATAAATTTGACCTTAGAGGCAAAGGAAATAAAAATAGGTGAATGGGACTATATCAAACTAAAAAACTTCTGCACGGCAAAAGAAACCATCAACAAAACAAAGAGGCAACCATCCACATGAGAGAAGATATTTGCAAACAACGTCTCCAGGGACTAATATCTAAAATATATAAAGAACTCATACAACTCAATGATAAAAAAAAACAATCCAAATAAAAATGGGCAGAGGACCCGAACAGATACTTCTACCAAGAAGACATACAAATGGCCAACAGACATATATATGAGAATATGCTTAACTTCACTAGTTATTAGGGAAATGCAAATCAAAACCACAATGAGATGTCACCTCATATTTGTAAGAATGGCTCTTATGAACAAGACAAGTAACAAGTGCTGGAGAGGTTGTGGGGAAAGGAACCCTTATACACTGCTGGTGGGAATGTAATTGGTGCAGCTATTATAGAAAAAAGTATGAAGTTTCCTTAAAAAATTTAGAATAGAGCTACCATATGACCCAGCAATCCCTCTAGTGGGTATCTACCCCCCATATTTGAAAACATTTATCCGTAAAGATATATGCACCCTGCTGTTTAAAACACCATTATTTACGATGGCCAAGACATAGAAACAACGAGAGTGTCCTTGGATAGATGATTAGATAAAGAGGATGTATAATGGAATATTAACCAGGCATGATAAAAGATGAAATACTGCCATTTGCAATAACATGGATGGATCTCGAGATAATCATGCTAAGCAAAATAAGTCAGACAGAAAACGTTGAAAACTATATGATTTCACTCATATATAGGATATAAAACAGAACAAACGAACAAGACAAACAAAAACTCATAGATACAGACGACTGTTTAGTGGTTACCAGAGGGAAAGAGAAGAGGGGGATTAGGTAGCTAAGGGTAAAAGAGTCAAATATATGGTAACAGAAGGAGATTTGACTTTGGGTGGTGAACATACAATGCAATATACAAATGACGTCTTATTGAATTGTACACTTGAAACCTATATAATTTTATTAACTAGTATTACCCCAATAAATTTAATTTTTTAAAAAAGTATGCATTGACATGTCACTTTTTGTGCTCATACATTATATACCCTCTGCTTACAAATATTTCCTATCTGGTGAGGATAGCAAATTGCTGCTACAGCAACTCAAACATCATCTTTTGTGTGACGTATTGAGTGAAGTTTAAGTTGATTTTATGAGCATTTATTATATAATTTTGTAGTAATCATTTATATCTATCTCCCTGTTTGTGCACCATGTACTGTGAGCTCCTTGATGAGTTTAATTCATCTTTGTGTCTGCTATCTTGCCTATCTATTAAAGTATCTTCTAAGGTCATATTTATTGAATGACTGAGTGAGTATGTACACTAGGAACAGGAGAAAAAGTTGTCTTGGTTTTCTTACAATCTGTTTTTTTAATTCTTCCCTTTTTTAAAAAACTATTTTTATAAGGCTCTATATTTGTTATGGACTATGTCTTCCATTCTGTTCATTGTTACTTATACCCATTATTCATTTCTGAATTGTTGACCTTCTATTAGTCTTCTTGTTAACCATTTCATTAAGTTCATGATTCTTTACCTATTAATATAATAATGTTCCAGTAACTTACTAACTTACTTTCTGATCCCAGTCTGTTTTTCATCTTTTCCTTTAACCTCTTCTTCACTAATAGAACCAGAAGTTTGAGGCATTGTGAAAAAGGAAGCATTGATTACCAGAAATCATCAAGCGTTCATTAAGTCTTGTTTGATAAGCTCACTTTTTAAAATGAATTATATGAACTATTGATATATCACAAAATGATATATTACATTCTTTCTCTCTGTCAAGTAATAATAATGGATGTATTAGTCAGCTCAAGCTGCCACAACCAAATACTACAGATGAGGTGGTTTAAACAAAAGAAATTTATTTTCTGACTGTTTTGGAGGCTTGAAGTCCAAGATCAAAATGCCATCAGGGTTGGTTTCTACTGAGGCCTTGCTTCCTGGCTGATGATGGCTGCCTTCTGATTATGTCATTTGAGACATCTTTCTAAACCTGTACATGTGTAGAAACAAATGGTGTGATGGATGAGTGGATCAATTTAATTTTGTATATGCTAGTATAAAATAAGTATTAGAGATAATTTTACTTACGTTCGATAGAAGAAAAATGAGTAAAGTTAAATTGTTGAACTCAGATAATTATTATTCTTTTTTGCTTTAAGTGATTTCGGTTCTGGAGAGATCCCTAATATAACGAAAACAAATTATGAAAAGCAAAAGATTTTAATATTTGTATAATCTGATCTTTCAACTTTAGACAGTGTTATTTGACTCCCTGCTATGAAATTAATGAGGAAATTAATATTCTTCCTCTTATACCCTCATTCCAATTTGTGTTCTCTATTTGTACTTTGACAGGTTTATAGCATTTATATTCTGCGTGGATACCATAATTCATGTATATGCTTAGTCTTTATTCTACATTGTATTGGATTCAATGATTATCATCTCTTACCATTCATTTTTGAATTTTTAAGTTTAATCCATCATTTGATTTGATGGGTTTCTTTGACAGGTAATTTGTTCAAGAAGAATTCCTGGGTGTTTTAGTTTTTAAATTTTTGAATGCTGAAACTATTTTGTTTGCCTTTATACTCAAAGGATACCTTTGACACATTTTTTAAAAATCTCAAGTCTTGGGGGATTGCTCCATTCTGAGATGGAATGTGCAGTGGAGGAGTCTGAGGCCAGTCTATAGATTGTCCTACTGCTTCTGAATAGATGCCTGGAGAGTTCTTTATCATTGACCTTCAGTAATTTAACAAGACATGTCACAATGTTGGACATTTACTAGTAGTTTTGCTTTGAAGCTGATATATTATTTCCGGGGGACAGATTTATGTCACCTTTTTTTTTTATATTGCTTATCAAATCCTTAGGTTGAAACATTTTTTCTTTGTTTGCTTTCATTTTTTTTTTTCTTCTGCATTTCTTTTTTTTGTCTGAAATCTTTGTATTTTAATCCATGCCTTGCTGCTTATTTCTTCTATAATTGTGTTTGCTTTCATCACTAGTGAATCATACGCTACCTTTTACTATTCCATTTAGTAAGGTATTAGTGGTCAGAAGATTTTGAGATCCAGCTTTACTGTTGTTACTCAGGAATCACATTTATTTTTGTCAGGATTTTTGTTTGTTTGTTTTACTATTTAATATTTTTGTATTTCTATAAAATTTTGTAAGGACTCCATTTTAATCTTGGAATGGAGAGTATTAGCTGTCACTATAGTTGGTGACTTTGCAATTAATTGAATGTCTGAACTCAAAAGCTGTTGGTTGGGATTAGTATAATCTTAGGAGAAGACTACTAGCAGTGTCCCTTGGAGCCTTGTCCTGTTGAACATTTTAAATAGTAATTTGGATAAAGAGCTAGAACACTTGTCTTCAAGTTTAGCAAAGATATGAAACTGCAAGGACTAGATAGTAAATATAGTGGATGACAATTAGGACTATTTTTCAGCTGGCCAGGGAATAGGCCAAATAAAATAGAATGATACTTAGTAGAGGTACACTGAATGTTTTTCATGGGTTTAAAACATTAAAAAATGATGACGACCTATCTTAGTTAGATGTATGAAAGAGATTGTCACTTAAGATGATAGTATGTTCAGATAGAGGTCAGCAGGGTGAAATAGATGTTCAAAAGCTAATGTAATCTTAAGCCTAATGGATAGAATTCCAGCATCTACAAATATGAAAATGAGTCTTTTTATTTTTAGTATTTGAATCAGGGCTGTATCATTGTGGAGACTGGATCCAGAAAAGACAAATTAGAGCACATTCAGAGAACATCCATGAGACCGAAGGGCTTATGAAGAACGATTGAAGGAACTAGTGATGATTAATATGGAGAAGCTTGAGGCTCATAATAGCTGTCTTCAAATATTTGAGGAACTCTTGCATGGAATCATGAAATGAGATTTATTTTGTGTCATTTCAAGGAAAAAAGAATCAGTGAATTGAATTAACATTAGGAACTGTCAAGACCTGTAGAAAGACAAACAGGTCCTGAAGCTGTATACAGCCTGTTATGTCCTTTGAGATATTTTGATAGGGAGGTTTAAACACTAGGCTTTTATATATGAGTAAATATAATATGTGTAATATAATTTATCACATATTTATAGTCTGAATTGTATCTTCTAGTAATTACGAGAGATTTCATTGTCTTAGAAGTTGTTTCATTTTCATGAACCTTACTGTTTAGACAGATTATTTACTTTCAGTATTCCTTTTATATCACCTAATTATATGTTTGATGTTAGTATACCTTGAGCCGCTACATTTAAGAAATTAGTTTTTGAAGTTTTGTAATAAATACAGTATAATCTGCCATTGGCAGAATTGAACTGGTAATTCTTATTCACATTTCTCTCAAAGAAAAATATTCAAGAATCAACTGCACAGCTGATAACACTGCATGAAATGTTAGAGGTAAGTGACGTGTAGTTGTTTTGTCTTGAAGATGTCACTTAATTAGTGATTTGTAAACAATTATACACAAGCTTGAAAAAGAAAAAGTACTACTTTAGTTCTTAAAATATATATCAATCTTTATTAGGTATGTTAATTTAGTATACAATTAGTTTTCTATATACAATCTGTTTTCTATATAGTACTAGAAAGAATATTGTCATTTTTTAAAAGAACATGAGATTAGTCTCTTAATCATGTTCCCAAGATTACTTAAAAACATTTGTATGCTATTTAGTATTTACACAGTGAGGCTTTATGCTGTTACATTGATGGTATCTAGCTGGCATTCTATCCGTATTCTATCAAGTATATGTAATGGAAGTTACAGAAATTACTGCACACTTTTTCCTTAAATAACAACCTCTTTTTTCATAAATGTAAGGACTGAGCAATTCCAACATTTTCTGCCTAACGTTTACCTTTTTTTTTTTTTTTTAAAAAAAAGTATCTTTGACCTTTTAAAAAATGTTTTTGAACGTCAGCCAGTTATCAAATATGTTAAATATTTTAGATCTTGATATGACAATCCATTGCAAATTGGGTGGAGAGGAAGGTAAAATAGATTGTGAAGAAGGGGCTATTTAACAAGTAGCGTGTTTTTAAAAAATCATTGGTAAGTTTAGAGGAGTGATATCAGAAAACTTGTTTCATTGTAATTTTATGAATTGAATACTAAAGTCTCTGTTTTAATCCAGTTAAGTAGTTTTGATGCCTCAGGATATCTTAATATAGAATATTGCTTTGGAAGCAAATACATATTTTAATTTGTGATTGGAATTTTTTAACATATTTCTAGTTATTCCAGTTTGCACTGAAACTAAGAAACTACTGTTTCTCATGGATGACTTAACCTTTTTAAAAAGTAATTGCATATATCTGGCAAATGTCGACAGCTATTAATTGGGAAATACATGTGTAATTTTTGAATACTACACTGAGATCTCATCTAAAACTTAAAATTAAGAACCATTTTTGTCTCCAATACCTATATTATCAATGATATAAGTACCAATATATATAAGCTGCAATTTAGTGAGAAATGAAACTATATACCTGTTCATTTTAAAGTTGAATTTTTAGCATTTAATTATTTCTGGAATCTACTAGAATTTTAATTAATATAATTGAAGTCATTAATGAAAAGATTTTAAATTATATCCAGATAAGCAATTGCTCTAAAATAGGAATATTTAATTTTTGATATCATTATACCTAAAAGAGTGAGACCGAAAGATTGTTTTTTTCAGGATGTGTACTCAAGATATAGCTAAAGTTCATGATAGATCAAAATTTCATTTCAAGAACTGAGATATTGATATTATGATGTGATCGAGATGAGAGCTTTAGTTTCATTGTATTTCTATAGTATTTAAATATTTGTATAAATTATGCTTTTTCTTTTCCATGTTTTTAAAATAATATGTTTTAATTAAAGCTTTGGCCTGGAAGTTAAGAGATACAAAGTCTAATCCATGATCTTCCACTAATTATGTTCTCCTTGAGGAATCTCTTAACCTTTCTGAATTCTGGTTTTGTAATTTGGAAAGACAGTGTGTGGTAGCTGAGGGTGCAGAGTAAAACTTGATATACACTTAGCATTTTTCAGTATGTATCATACAACGTTAGTGCTCAAGGAATTTTTACTGTGTGTTTTTTGAAAAAAATATTCCTAATGCCCATGATCTGGAAAAGACATGTGATTCTCAGTGCACATTAGCATTCTTTCCCCAGTTTATTAGATTATACAACCCTGTTTATCAAGACTAAGAACATCCTTAGACCAGTAGAATGCAATTTGAAAAATGTTAACCTGTATAAATTACTGCAGAGTTTCAAAACTTATGTTCATGGTTGTAATCTCTCAATATCCTTAGTGAAGAAATCAAAAATATTCAAGATGAAATTGAAGGAAGCAATGATAGAATTATTTTGAAGATTTATCATGATAGGTGTTTTGGGGTCGGGGGCCACAGGATTGGTGATTTCTTTTTCCTCCAAATATTAAGACATGCATATTAAAAAATTTTTTACATGTCTTGTTGAGTATTTAAGTTTCTTATTTTTTTTTAACAAGTGGTTATAATCAAACTTCTAAAGAAATTATTAATTCCAAGAGAAGTGGGAGAATTGTAAATATCTTCCAACCAGGTTTTAGGAAATGTTTTCAAAGTTAAGATGCAGAGATTCATTTTATCTGATATCTATAGTCTTTTAAAAAAGAAAATCAGTTATTTAAGTTAATACATAGAAATTTTGATATAAACAGTTATTCAAAGGAAGACTATTCTTTGGTGAAAAACTTTATTAAAAGTTTTATTACAGCTGTATAAACTTTTTCGCAAGTAAGGTATATTTTGAATGATATTTCTTCCTAGATTCTTTTAAATAGATTATTTGATGTTCCACATGATCCATATATCAAAATTAGCAATTCTTTTTGGCCACCTTATGTTGAGCTGCTCCTGCGAAATGGAATTGCCTTGAGACATCCAGAAGATCCAACCCGGATAAGATTAGAAGCTTTCCATCAGTGAAAGAATGGTCTCTTTTTCACACAGTACTTAAAGAATCTTGTCATTCAAAGATAATGGAAACATGAGTATTACTTGGATAAAGAACATTATTTGCAAATCAAAGCACATAGTCCATCTCCCTTTTATCCTTAAAATGACATGCTGCCATCTGCTATTCATTTAAAAATGGTCCTTTTACATTCTGGTCAGTGCATTGATGTTTTAAACTGAATGGACAAAGATGCATGTAAGAATATTCTACACTTAACCATTATAAAACATTTAATGCAATTTTTGCAATATTCTTTGGAAGATTCTTTGTTAATTTCTGATATTCCTAATGTAATATATTTTTTAAATTTATCAGTTTCTTTTACTCATTTTGAGTTCTATTTATTTGGTACTTAACCTCCTTATACTTAGGAATTATAAGAGAAAGGCCATTTAATTTGCTGATGGTTTTAAAATTAACAGTATCTGATGTAGAAGGAAGCATAATTTAAAAGTATGTAGTAAATCTGTTTCATGTATACTACTTTATTTCTAGATTTGTTAAAAATTGAAACAAAATAATGGATAGAGGTAATAGAAAACTGCATTTTGATGTGTATCATAATTAATATAAAACCATTCTTGATTCTGTTATTACTAACAAAGTTGTGTTCATAAAATTTTGTTAATCATATGACTTTTCTGTAAATAAAATTCTCATCTCAAAATATCTTAGCTTTTTTGGTAGTGTGGCATGATATCTTTGTAAATTAAGTAGATTTTGATAGTTGGATAAATGAAGATATTACATACAAGCTCAACTAGAGAATTCCAAACTCATTTAGAATTCTGTTTTCTAAGAGAATTTAATGTGTACTTTATGTTTGAAAATGCTTTCTACTGTATATCATTTAAGTTCCTTGATTACCTTAAATACTTCATCTTTTTAAACGTGAGCAAGTAATATTCCACGTATACCACATCCCTTCTATAGAAAATACAAATACTGTTATATTTTCGTGCATGTAAGTTCCTTTACAGGAACATAACATATACGAGTACTTTAGTTGGGAGTCAGAGGAATGAGCAACTTTTTATTCCTTGAAGTTTACTAGAGAAATGGTTCTGTCAGTATGAGCCTACAGAGCAGGTCACAGTGTGCTATTGTCCATGGACATCTCTGTGTTGCCAATTACAGAAAGAGAAAAAGGCAGTAAACAACTTGATGATTTATTTGGCAAGTCTTCACATTTTACAGATAGATCTACTGATTAAGAAAATTTTACTACAGTATCTTGTATAAGGCTCTAAAGAAAACTGATTGCATTATACTTTAATTCATTAACCCAGGCTTCTTACATAGATTATTTGCCCACTTTTGATCTCAATCACTAAGTAAATTATAGCAGAATTAGTCTTGATTTGTACTCCAAGCTTACATCCCTTGAAGCTTTTTATGGTTTTGAGCACGTTTGTGAAAATGTTTCCGGTTCCGAAGATCTGTATGTATTTTAATTTTTCACTGATTTAAGGAAATCACTGAAATCTATAAAACTTAGAATTTGTTTTTATTTTACTAGCTCTTAAATATGATAATGCAAAATATCTGAAAGTAATACCACATTCTAGCTTTCCCATACCAGATGGTGATGTTAGCCTAACTTAAAAATTTGTTTTAGTCTGCCACAAAATATATTGAACTTTGTTACTGGCTGATGTGTACACATGGATTGACCTGGGAGAATTTAAATCTTTGATTGAAAATTTAACTCAGTTGAATAGGACCTTGTTTAGCCTTGTCCTGTGTTTTTATATGGTTATACATCAGTATTAACATGTCTAATTCCCTTGGTTTTCTTAGTTTACTTTTTATTTATTTAGCTAACTTTAAGTTTACTTCCTGGTTGCTTTTTACCAAGAATTATATTTTTTCAATAACTACAAAATTTTACCCTAGCCTATTTTCTGGTAATTACTAGTAAATAATTAATAACTAAAATAAGAACGGTAAATGAAATGACCTATTGCCCTTTTGGTATTTTCTAATCAATGCATTAGAATTTTTATGTTTGCAACATCTACTGATAGACTATTTTTTCTAAAAATATAGTCTGTTAATGTGTTACACCAGTTGTTAAATGCACCATATCAAATAATTTGATTGTTGTTACATTTTATGACGTGGACTCAGAAACATCAGAGTAAAGTGAAAGATTGAAACCTATTAGCTCGTTTTAAATATTTTTCATAGTTTGTTGTTTGTTTTCCACCCTCGTATAGGTTGAATTTCCCTTTTTAGCATTCAGAGATTTTAATTTTTAACTGATTTTCTATTATACAAAAAATGAATGCATTCTTTCTTGAAAAATTATCACAGACATTACAGATAAATCTAAAGTTCCCTTTAACCATATTTCCATTTTGGGTCCCCCCTACCAATAATGTAACCGCTGTTTGATACATGCTATTAATTTTCATATTATAACAGAATGTAATAACATCCATCTTAAATGAATCTTGTTTTGTAGTAATCACAGATGCAATTCACATCATGGTGGATTGTTTCATATCTGTTCACTATCATATAAAAATTCTACATTACAGTGTTTAATGTTAATGTAAGTCTTTAGTATGACAACATAATTCGAATTGTTCAATTGTATTAATTTTGTAAAAAGATAATTATGATTAATTTAATTTTAAAATGATTTTCTAACCTTTTGAGTAATAAATGATTCTTTTGAACCCCAGTAATGTTCTTTTCTTTTAAACAAAATAAGAAGCAATATGTGCCAGCCATTTTGATATATACATGGGGCATTTGGAATCTGGGCAAGGGAAATAGAAATATGTGATACAATCATGGATAATTCATATGGGCCAGACTTACTAACATAATATAATAGCAAAGAAATGCTTACATTTTCTTGAATGCTTGAGTAATGACCTATAATACATTTGTGTGTCTAGTTATTATGACTTACAGTAGTAAATTAATTTCTAGTTGGTAGCTAATTTGGGATACCTATTACAAAGATGGAGAGAGAAGAATCTTGTGTCTTAGTAATTTTGGTTTTTGGTTTATGTTATTCCTACTATTTATTAAAAGACATACCTAAAGCGTTAGGTCCTGTATCCTCTTTTAATTGTACTTTGTGTCCTCTCAATTGTACTATGAAGGTAAAATAAAATCTTTTATTTTTTATTTTATTTTTAAAAATCTTTTATTTTATTTTGTGATTATAGCTTATGGATAAATGAAATGATTGACAATATATATATTTTTACCCTGTTTATTCCTTTTCTAACATTCTTTCTTTTTTTATATAGATCCAAGTTTCTGACCTATATCATTTTCTTCACTGTGAAGAACTTTTTTTTATACCATGTCTCGCAAGGGAAGACTGTTGGCAACAAAAATCCCTCAATTTTTGTCTGTGAAAGTCTTATTTTTCTTCACTTTAGAAGTATAATTTCACTGCTTAAGAATTATAGATAGATTGGTGGATTTTAATTTTTAAAACACTAAGTATTTCACTCAACCCTATTTTGCTTTCATGATTTCTGAAGAGAAATCTGGTGTAAATCTGGTGTAAATATCGTTAGTTCTTCATTTTAAGTTTTTATTTCTCTGGCTTCTTTCAGTACTTTGTCTTTGCTTTTCTGAAGTGTCAATATGATAGGCCTACGTGTATGGATTTTTTTGTAGTTGTTGTTGTGTGCTTTTTGTTTTATATTTATCCTGCTTTGTGTTTTCTGAGCTTCCTGGATTCATGACTCGGTGTCTGTCATTATCATTATTACTTGAAATATTTCTTGTACCCCCTTTCTTCTAGAATTCTCATTACGTGTATGTTTATTGTAATTATGCCACAGTTCTTGGATATTCTGCCCCATCATTTTCACTCTCTTTTCTCTTCATTTCAATTTTGGGAGTTTCTATTATATTTTCAAAAATACTGATTCTTTCCTCATCCATGTCCAGTCTATTGCTGAGCCCATCAAAAACATTCTTACGATTTTGGTTTTTAACATTTTAATTCTATTTTAGAGTTTTTGTCACTCTGCTGACATTACTCATCTTTTCTTGCATGTCATTTACTTTCTTATTAGAGCCTATAGCATATTAATCAATTGTTTTAAATTTCTCATCTGATCATTTCAAAATCTGTCATCTGAGTCCGGATCTTATGCTCTCTTTATTCAAAGTGCCTTTTAGTACGCCTTTAAGTTTGTTAATCCAAACATGATATATCGGGTGAAAAGGAATCTGGTACTGGCTTCATTGGGTGTTTTTTTTCACAATACTTCTGTTCTGGTAAGCAGTAAATTGCCTCTGATTTCAGTTCTATGATAGCTCGAAGAAGAGTTGTTGTTTTTCAGTTCTTCTACTTTTCACATTGTGAAGATGGGTGTGACTTGTTGCATTGGAAACAAGAAGCCTCTGATTGACGACATTGTTGTAGGAGGAACTGCAAATACTAGTAGAAAGTACTTGCCTGTTTTGTTACCATATATAATGTTATTTGAAAGTGAAGTTGGATTAGTTGTAAGTGTATATTGCAAACTCTACTATATTTTTTAAAAAGTATAATCAGTGTGCTGAGATCAAAAAGAAAATAGAATTAAATAAAATGCTTGATTAAAACTAGAGAAGGCAGAAAAATGGAAGACAAAAGAGACAAGGACAACAAATAGAAAACAAAAACAAATGCGGTCGATATTAATCCAGCTCAATCAATAATCACTTGAAATGTGAATGGACTAAATACTAAATATACCAATTAAGACAGGACTGTCAGAGTGGATGAAAAGACAAGACTCAACTGTATGTTTTCTATAAGAAATTATTTGAAATATAAAGACATTAAAAGTAAAGGGATGGAGAAAGATATACCAAGTTAACATTGATTTTAAAATAACCTGGTTTTAGATATATAGATTACAAACAAAGCAGGTCTCAGAGCAAGGAAAATGACCAAGGATTATGAGGGGCATTACATATTGATAAAGTGGTCAGTTTTCCAAGAAGACATAATAATACTTAATTTTTATGCATCTAACAATATTATGATAATACATGAGGCAAAAACTGGTATACCTGCAAGAAGAAATAGATGAATTCACTATTGTAATTGGAGACTTCAGCGTTCCTCGATTAGTAATTGACAGATCTAGCAGGCAGAAAATCAGAATATAGTTAAACTGACCAGCATCATCAATTAACTGGATCTAATTGACATTTATGAATATCCAGCAAGAGCAGAATACACACTGTTTTCAAGTTCAAATGGAAAATGTACTAAAACCACATTCTGGGTCATGATTAAATTTTTAAAAATACAAAGTAGTTTCTCAGACTACAGTGGAATTAAACTAGAAATAACAGATACCTGAAAAATCCCCAAATGTTTGGAGACTAAACAACATACTTCTAAGAGAATTTTTTAAATATTTTGAACTAAATGAAAATACAACTCATTAAAATTTGTGAGATGCAGCAAAAGCAAAGTTTAGAGAGACATTTATTTATAGCATTAAAATTTATTATAAAAGACGAAATTTCTTAAATGATTAATAAAAGATTCTACCTTAGGAAGCTAGAAAGAGAAGAGCAAATTAAATCCAAAGTAAGCAAATGAAAAAAAAATGAATCGAAATAAATGAAAATGAAAACAAAATCAATAGAGAAAATGAAATTTGAGAATATCAATAAAATTGACAAATCTCTAGCCAGGCTAAGCAAGCAAGAAAGAAAACAAAACTTAACTAATATGAATAATGAAAAGGGCAATCAGTACTGATTCTATGAACGTTAAAAGATTAGTAAAGGAATATTATGAACTCTCTGCCCACAATTTTATAACTTAGATGAAAGGACCAATTCTTTGAAAGATACAGTCTAGCAATAATCACATAAGGAAAAATAGCTACTCTGCACAACACTCTATTAAGTTGAATCAATAATTAATAGGCTTCTAAAACAAAGTATCAGGCCCAGACAGTTTTACTAGTGAATTCTAGCCCACATTTAAGAAGGATTTTATGCCAATTCTATACTATCTGTCCCAGGAAATAGAAACTGAGAGTATTTCCTCTCATTCATGAAGCCAGCATTGCACTAATACCAAACTAAACGAAGACATTACAAGAAAAGCTACAAATATCTCTCTTGGACATAAATGCAAAAATCTTTAACGAAATAAATAAATGCAATAATATGTAAAAATAAATCTACACTGCAACCAAATTGCATTTATTTCAGGTATACAAGACTGGTTCAACATTCAAAAATCAATGTAATCCATCACATCATCAAAGTAGAGCAGAAAAGTATGGTTATACCAATAGATTAGAGAAATGCCATTGACAAAATCTGATAACACCCACTCAACGGCTATAAACTTTCAGCAAGCTAGAAATAAACAACTTCTTAACTTGATAAAGAACAGCTACAAAAAATTAACTGCTAACATATCTACTTAGTGATGGGAAACTAGACACTTCTAAGAACAGAAACAATGCAAGACTGTCTCCTCTTACCACTCCTATACAACATTGTAGTGGAAATTCTACTTACTATAATAAGAAAAAAGCAAAACAAAACAAAAATCAACAAAAAACCTCTTGGAACTAAAAACCAATTATTGGAAGGTGTTAGGGTTCAAGGTTAACATACAAAAGTCAATACACCTGACATTCAAAACTTACACCAAAGAGAAGAGAGAGATTTAGTATAAATCTATATGTGTAAGATTTATATGAGGAAACCTACAAAAGTTATGAAAGAAATTGAAGATCTTAATAAGTGGAAAACATTTCATGTTTATGGATAGGAAAACATTGTTAAAGCCTCAGTTCTTCCCAAATTGATTTATAGATTTAATGCAATGTCAATAAAACTTTCAGCAAGTTAACTGTGAAAATCTAAAGTTTCGATGGGAAGGCAAAAGACCCAGAATAGCTGCCACAATATTGAAAAAGAATAACGAGTTGGAGGATTGACACCAACTTTAATACTTACGATAAAGCTATGGTAACCAAGACAGTGTGATCTGATGAAAGAATGGACAGATAGATCAATGGAACAGAATGGAGAGCTCAGAAATAGATCCATATAAATATGGTCAGCTGATGTCGACCTAGGAGTAAAGGCAATCCAATGGAGTTGACTTTGTCTTTTTCAACGAATGTGCTAGAACAATGGTATATGCACATGCAAACAAACAAACAAATAAATAATAAATAAAGATAGACACTGACATTACACCTTTAACAAAAATTAAAATAGTTACAGACTTAAATGCAAAGTGCACAACTATGAAACTTCTAGAACATGAGTAGAAATCTAGTTTGACCTTGTGTTTGATGAAGATTTTTTATATATAACACCAAAAGCACAATCCATGAATGAATAAATTGATAAGGTGGATTTTACTAAAATTAAAACTGCTTCATTAAAGACACGTTAGAATGAAAAAGTAAGCCACAACCTTGAAGATAATATTTGCAAGATACATCTGGTAACTCACAGAACTAATTAAACATTGAAAGAACTCTTAAAAAAATAATAAGACAACATTCCAATTAAAAAGGGCAAAAGATCTGAATGGACACTTCACCAAAGAAGTTGTACAGATGACAAGCAGATGAAAAAAATCTCCACGTCATATGTCATCAGGGAAATGAAACAAATTAAATAATGAGATGCCACTATACACTTATCAGAATGGCCAAAATCCAGAACATTGACAACATCAAATGCTGTCCAGGATGTGGAGAAACAGGAACTCTCATTCATTACTAGTGGGAATGAAAATGTACAGCCACTTTGGAAAACAGTTTGGCAGTTTCTTAAAATACTAAGCATATTCTTACTATGCAACCTATAAATTATATCCTTGGTATTTACTCAAATGAGTTGAAAACTTATGTTCACACAAAATCCTGCACGCAAATGTGTATTGCAGCCTTTTTCATAAGTGCCAAAAATTGAAAACAATTCAGTTGTTCTTTAATAAGTGAATGGATAAATAAACATGGTACATCTATACAATGGGATATTATTTAGCCATGAAGAGATGAGAAAAGAATGTCACAGACATAGAGGAAACTTAAACATTACTAAGTGAAAAGCCGATCTGAAAGCCTACATAATTGTATATTTCAGGTATATTGAGATTATATAAAAGGCAAAACTATGGAGATAGATAAAAGATCAGTAGTGGTCAGTGGTTGTGGATAGTGGATTGGGAAGGTAGAGAGTTGGGATGAAATAGGAGGAGTACAGGGATTTTTAGGGCAGTGAAATGATAATACTGAAATGGTGGTTACATAACATGGATTTGTCAAACCCATAGCACTGTACAATATAAAGAATAAATCCTAATGTAAACTATGGACTTTAGTTAAAAATGTACAATATTAGTTCAACAGTTACAAGTGTAACACAAAATGTTAATGATACGGAAAACTAGGCAGGGAGAAAAGCAGTATATGAGAATTCAATTTCTCTGTAAACATAAAATAGCTCTAAAAATAAACTCCCGTAAGGATGGGATAACAGTGAAAGAACTATAAAAAACTCATTTTCACATAGACAACTGAAATTGTAAAAAATAAATGCTTAGTATTTTAAGAAACTGCCAAACTGTTTAAATGATTAACTTTTAGGTTATTTTATTAATGTAGTAAATAATTTCATTATGCAATGTTAATACACCATAACAACTGTTATGGATTTGGGAGTGGGGCAGACTAAAGCGATTTTAAAACTCCTAGGTGAAGAGGAGTCAAATTAGGAGGGGGAAGAGAATAACAATAACAAACCATAAACATAATGCTTTTTCTGGTAAAATGGCCATGAAACCAAAATATTAAATAAGTAAATGAATTTAATGCAAAGATAGCCAGGGCAGCAGATTTTGTTTGCCTCTGCTCTTCCAGCTTTTAACTGGATTAAATCTTGGTTGAGTAAATCCATTCTCAGCCATGTGTTCAGCTAAACCAAACACGGTTGTCTGAATCCCTTTCTTAGTGATTTATTTAGGAATACATTTGATGTAATATTGACTTTACATATATGTATTGTGTGTGTGTGTGTGTATATATATGCATATATATGCATATATATACATATACATATATCTGAAATTTTGGGAACTTTTTTGTTTTTACTGACTAAAAAATGTACAGGAAGAGACAGCTTCCATTCTTCTATTGTTCTGGTGAATGTTACTGGGTCTGCATGGAACATCTGGAACTGTTTAGCCATTTTGTAACCGTAAGGAGAGCTGCCATGGTCGACTCTGGCATGTTTAGTATGGCAGAATCACAAAAGAACAAATCCCGATGATATTATTGAGTGACTGAATTGTTTCTAGAGCTGCTCTACTGGGGAACATGATATGTAAGATAAATTTTCCTTCTAGCTTAAGTCGATGGAGATAGGTTTTATTTATTTATTTTTTTATTTGTTACTTGAAACTGAAGTCATCCTGGTTGCAACATCCAACAAAATCATCAAATAGAACAGTCAATTGTGATGAAATAATTTTACATAACAGTCTGATGAAGACTTTCAAATGTACATTTTGAGGTTGTTTGAAGAAATAAATTTCTTCCACTTAAAAAAGGCTAGGAATTGTACATAAAAATTGAAACAAATGAACAGCATTTGGTTATAAAAAGGAATTAATTACAAATCCCATATCTGATTAAATATAATGATTTAAATACAAAGTCTACAAGTGGGATAAATTCTTGACTGGATGGAGTTGGAGTTTGAATTAATGAATTGAAAGATGTGAAAAGTTTACCCAGAAGAAGGAAAAAAAAATGAAGAGCAAATAAGAGATATAAAGGAAAAGTTGAGGAACTCTACCAACATAGAAGTTCCTGATGAAAAAATAGAGAGAAATGATGGGTAATATTCGAATCAATAATGGCTTAGAATTCCATACCTAGTTAAACTATCATTCAAGAATGAGGACAAAATAAATTTCAAGACATGTAAAAACAAAAAACCCTTGCCATCACACACTATCCCTAAATGAACCGTTAGCAGACAGACTTTAACAGGAAGAAAAGTAAATCTAGGAGGGAGATGGGGATAGAAGAAACAACCACAAGCACAGATATTTATTTAATATCAGTTATGAAAGGAAGAGAGACATTAGGAAGAAAAAGTGTTTCTGGAAAAGGTGTTGCAAGGATATCATATTTCAGAACATCTGGCTCATTGGATAAAAAGAACCCAAATACCTGTCTTTAAAGGAAAAACCCTTTAAGATTACCAAGTTTGCATTAGCCTGTACATAGTGAAGTTGGGAGAAAACAGTTTTTCCACGTTATTATTAGTTACACATAAGTTGTGATGTTTCTTTAAGTATCATTATTGCAGAAGTAAGGGATAAGCATTTGGTTTATAAGAAATACTTAAGGTTTTTTGAGGATGAGATAGGATTTTCCTTTTAATATTGGTAAAATGACTTTAGAGACACTTGACAATAAAGGATAGATTTTTCTGAAAATGTTCTAAAAATAAAGGAGAGTTCATTAGCCTGCTTGGGCTTCTGTAACAAAATACTACAATCTGGGTAACTACAATCTGGGAAATTTATTTCTCACAATTCTGTAGGCTAGAAGTCATGGTGCCAACATGGTCATGGGAGGGCTTTCTTTCTGATTCGAAGCTGGTGCCTTCTCACTATGTCCTCCAATGGTAGACAGAGTGAGGGATCTCTGGAGGGTCTCTTTTTATAAGAACACTAATCCAGTTTGTGAAGGTTCCACTTAATAACCTAAGTACCTTCCAACATCCCCACTTCATTACACCCATCACATTGGGCATTAGTGATTTCAGCATGTGAACATTTGGGGACACAAGCATTCAGATTGTAGCAGAGAGGAATTCTAGTTTCTGACTATGATGGAATAGACGTAGTTCTCCCTATTCCTGCTAAAAGCTTTTCATGTTATATATAAAACACATATTAAGAAAACTGAAAAGTGAACTGAAGAAAGCACAGTGGTTTGGACTTGGTTTATTGTGGTTCCATTTACTAGGTGGAAAAGACAGTGACCAGTTGAATTCTGTTTAGGTTGCATTAAGTTTATGTTGCCTGTTAGACACACTCAAGCAGACATTTAGATAAAGGAATCATTGGCATGTAGATGGTCTTCAAATCCATGAAAAAGGATACATTAGTCAAAGGAAAAATCAGTTGGTAGAGAGTAGAATGGATATTGGGACTGACCCCTGGGCATTTTAATAATCAGTGATTGAGCAGAGGAGGAGGAGGAAGGAACATTAGGGTAGGAGGGGAACTAGGAGAGTATGGTGTCACAACCTGAGGGAAGAAAATACAACATTTGTAGAAGTTGAGAGTGATCAGCTAAATTGACTGTTGCTAGGAGCTCAAGTAAGAACCACAAAATTGACCATGAGAGATTTGACAACATGGATGTAAGAAAAATTGTTTAGACTTCTCTGAGTTCTCTGTTATTTGAAGCCCCTAGCATTTACAATATATGTCACTAAAGCATGTAACATTGCATTTTCCCTTATCATACTTCAATCTTGTTTTCCATTATGTAAAATTTTTGAGGAAAAGAACCTTTCCTTGTATTTTTATACTTCTTTGCCCTTTGCATAATGCTAAAGAGTAGGAAATTGTTAACATATCAGGGTCTTTGCTGTTAGCTTTAACTTGGTTTTCTCTTCCTTTTTGAATCTTAGATATCGTTTGTATAGCATAGTTGATTATATGCATTGTTCTCAAGTTTTTTTCCCCCTTCTTGCTATTGATCTCATGCTCAAGAAAGTAAATAAAGAGAAATTAAAAATGAAACTGCTTTTTTTTTTTTTTGCCATTATCTGTGGTAAAAATTTTGGGTTAGACAGACTAAAATTACAAACTAAATCTAATATATGGATTTCAGTTAGCTTTGCTTATACCATACATGATTTCAAATTTTAAATTTAAAATATGCTAATTTCAAATTAAAAATATGAAATTCCTTCTGAAATTGCCAGTTAAATTATAATAAATAACAGTAACCTTATTTTTTCTTTTTATAAAGTTGTAAATCATTCCAACTCTGCAGAGATTAAAACAATAAATACCCATTGTGAACAAAAAAAAAGGTTCTATGGAACATACTCACAGAGTGATCTGATCATAAATTCCTAACTGGGCAGATCTTGGTGGGTAGACATGCCCCAAGCATATAACTTTTTAGTAAAAGGTTTATCTTTGCCTTAAGCAAGTCCTATCTATTGCTTTTGTACATTTAGGTTAACTGCCTTTGAAATGCCTCTTTTCAGACCCTTCACAAACCACCCTCAAAAAAGCACATATGTAATTGGTGTTAACTATCCTGTAATTCAACCCATGGATTCTCCCACCTTCATGTAATCATCCTTACATTCCTTCCTTAATTTTAAATGCATAAAAGAAACCGCAAAACTGTTATTCTCTGGAGCATTTGAGATCTTGCTTCCTGTCTACTGTCACCAGATTTGGCTCAAATAAACTCATAAAAACTCTACATATTTGAATGTTTCTTACATTGACACCAAGTTTCCTCAGGACCCTGAATTAATAGATGTTTAACTTACAATCATAATTCAGGCTGTTATGTTTTTCAAGCAAAATTTTATAGATTTAGTTGATCCCATTCTCTTCTTGTACTCCCCTAAGCAATTACGATCTTCAAGATTTTATTTTCTTCCTGTCCTTCCTTTGTAAGTTTGAGATATATATTTGGCATGCTACTGAAAAAGTTTATGTAAATGGTATAATATATACATCCTATCCCAATATTAATGTATACTATTGTAACATTTCAACTTAACATTATATAACTTATCCACATTGACACCTGTAGTCTATCATTTAACTGTCATATAAGATTCCATTGTAGGAATAGATTATGATTTATTTATTTTCCTATTAATCATTTAGGTTGTTTTCAGTTAGTCACTGCTACCATTAGTGTTGCCATAATTATCAAGGATTCCCATGTGCAAAAATTTCTTAAGGTTATATACTTAAAAATGGAATGGCCAGGTCAAAGACTATGTAGTTCTTCTCTATTTGATATTGCCAAATTGCTCTCCATTGTCTTTGCACTTAATTTTTACTTTCAACAATAGTATATCAGATGTCCAGTTTGTCCTATCCTCCCAAATTCTTGATATTATCAAATTTTAATATTTTTGCCACTGGAATGAATGAGAAACCTTTCCATTTCCCTGATTGCTAGCGAGATTGAATGCCTCATTATTCTATTATTGGTCATTAGCTTTTTTTCTCCTGTGACTTTCCTATTATGCCATTTCCCTATTTTTAAATTTTTTGGCCTGTCTCTTATGGACAAAAAAGGGCCACATAACAAACCCCACAAGCTCAAGGAGGCTTACATGGCGGGCCTTACAAACTCAGAGACCAAAAGTGACCCCATAGGATGTTCTGAACATAAAAATTCTTAACTAAAAGCAGGTCTTGGCAGGTAGTCACATCCTAGGCCTGTAGCTTCCTTGGCAAAGGTCAATCTTTATCTTAAGTGAGCTCTTCTGTTGTCTTTTTTGCATCTAAGATAACATACCTTTCAAATGTCAGTGCAATCTTCTTTTCTAGACCCGCACCAGAGCAGGAGCCCACAGAACCCCTCGTTGCTATCTTGTCCCCTGCATACCATCTCTATGTGCTGTAAATGTTAATTATTAACTGTCCTGTACCCACCAATGTAAAAGAAGTATATGTCTCTCCATTTTGCTTTTTATCCAATCCCAGAGATTTCTTCGCCTTGCTTTCTCCCGCCCCCTTAATCTACCACCAGTGGATTTCATGTAACTCTTCTTACGTCTCCTCTTTATGTCCTAATATATAAAATAAGATGCAAAACTTCCATACTCCAGAGCATTTTCTCAATCGTTGAGATTTTGCTTCCCGGTAGTTGTCGTCAGTTTGGCTCAAATTCATAAAAAATTCTCTACAGGTAGGTTTGGATGTTCCTTGTGCTTTTATAGATTTGTGAGAATTCTCTCAATATTCTAAATATTTAAAGTTTTACTAACGTGTTGCTAATTCTCCCAATCTCTGGCTGTATTTTTACTTTTTAGTGGTTTTAAAATTTTATTTAGTTAAACTTATCAGTCTTTTCCTCTGTTTTGAGCTTTTGCATCCTACTTAAGAAATCCTGCAATAATCCTTCAAAAGATTAGAAAATATTTATTTTCCCTATATTAAATTCAAATTTGTTCTCATTGAAAGAATGAAATGTATTGTGTAGAAAATGTATGAAATTTGGTTTTAATGTGTTGAATATGGTTTTAATGTCTGGAAGGTTGAATTCAAAATTCATCAACTTTTGAGATGTTACTTGCTCCAATTTAATAATTTCAATCAAACATAAAATCAGAATTCATCCCTTTTTTATGAAAATATAAGCAATAGTGTAATTTTAAGAAATGCCTTGGTTTTTAACTAAAAAATTTAATTTAATTTACATGTTAAAGTGTTAAAAATTGTAGATTAGAAGTCTGTTTTTTACCTCTAAAAGTTTCTCCATCCTGATTCATTGGCTCTCAAACTTTTCTGCCGTTCCTTTTGGTTTTTAGTCTCTGAAATACATACATGCATGTATACATACTACATACAGATTCCTTCTTCTCTCAACCTTCCATTCCTTTCATCTTTGATTTCCTGAAAGGGCCCCTGTTCACTTAGATATATTAGTCTTCTAAAGATTGATCCCACAGCTTTTTTTTAGGTGTAAATAAGGGGTTTGTTATCAACTCTACTCTGTCCATAATCTTCATTTTTTAATTGAACAGAGAAAGAAGGGAAAGCTGTAGGGATAAGTTTTCAAATAATAAAGGATTAATCATTATAAAAGTGTTGAAGAATTTCTATTGCAGCTTAAATTCATTCAAGGTTTAATTTAAATTTGTTGCATATAATTTAATTGATAAAAAATGTATGACATTACACAAAAACATTTCTATGCGAATGGAAGTGCTGTATATAATAGTAAGATGGCAGATATTAATACAGCATTTATATTGCGAGATAAAGAAGAAATGAGGGGAAATTGATAGATTAAAATAGATTAAAAGAGTTACATGGTTACATGGGCAGTTTCACTTTGTGAAATTCATTGGACTGAGCACTTTCATCAAATTTTAAATTTATGCACTTTTTTTGTATGTATATTCTACTTCAAAGTTTTAAAAAAGAGACACAGGAGATCAACCTAATGCTATATATGGATCCTGATTTCAATAGATAGAATTTTTTAAGCCTTTATTGCAATGGAGGAAATCTCATGTCTAATAGTGGTATGGTACTGGTTATTTTTTCATTGTATTTATATTTTAGAAATACAGGTAAATATTTAATGATACAATGAAATGTTATCTGGGATTGGCTTTAAAATAATCCAGTGGGGTGGAGGGAAAAGTGGGGGAAAACTCGTCGAAGCTTGTTGAAACTGGATGATGGATACATTAGAGTTCATTATGTGATTTTTCTACTTTTGTATGTGTTTGAACTTTCTATAATTCAATTAAAATATAAACACACAAGAACAATGATATATATGTAGTTAACTTTACACTTAATTCACTTTTCATGCTAATAATTTCTCACCCTTAGTCATAGTGTTTTTCGTAACTCACAGTCATTTGGAGAAGAGTAATATGTTGGAAAATTTTCATTACTCTGTTTAGACGCAGGATGGCACTCTTTGAATAAGTAATTAGCCAAAGTTCACTTCTCACTGAATAAGCTCTTTTCCTTTACAATGCTGCTACTTCCTAGGGCAATTGATCTTAGCTGAGATGAAAAATTTTTCAGATAGTTCATATAGATGCTTATTACTCACACCTTAACGTTAATTTTCTGTATTGGCTGTGTCTATCCACAACCAGTTTTTGAAAAATTAAGGACAAGATTCACAACTACTTAAAGGATGGTTTGATGCAAAAACAGCTCTGTGCCCACTCTTCTTATTTTGGGTGTTTACAGTTATTGCTATGAGATCAGCCACCTTATGTATGTTAATGCAAATATATATATTTCTGTGTGAATCATCTTTATTTAAAACTGAATGCTAACCATAGAACTTAGTTCTACGTTTTAAATGGCATCGAGCCAAATACTACTGATTTAAGGTCAAGATGAGGACTATTGACTGTGGACAGATGCTTTCCCCTTTCAACCCTCAAAAAAGAATGGAAATAACTGTATTCTTGGACGTTCTCAGTCTGATTCATGCCTTCTTTTAGCCAACTATTCATGTATTCACCAGAAGAATTACACCTACTACCTCCGGTGTAGGAAGAAAAAAAAAAAATCAAATGAGCAATAATGTTAGCAGAAGCTTGAAACTTAAGAGGCAGTCTTGAGAAAGGTCCTCCTTCCCACCGCCTTCCCCGCGGTCCAATTCCCGTTTCTGGTTCTGGCCATCGGAAATTGACTTGGCGTTAACTACTGACTGGAATTTCAAGGCGTCAATTCTCCCCCTTCCCCCCCCTGCCCCCCCCCCCCGGCCCCCAGCCTCGGAAACTCTTAAACCTCTCCCTATCCTACATTCAACGGTAGAGACGGATAAATGATACAGCAGATTACACTGCTGAAAGACAACATTTGTCCTCAACTATTTTCACATTTTTTTCCTGTTTCCGATTGGTGTGCCAGACTTTGTTTGCTTGCTTAGGACATGGAAAACATATTTGGGCATTTCCCCCACAGTTTAATGCCAGTGGCTTATTCCCAGCAAATGAAAGTGAAAGTGCTACGTTGTAGTGGTGTTTTATCCTTGAAGTAAGGACTGGCTTCTGCGTGCACCGAGCGGGTGCGAGGGGGCGGGAGAGGGGCAGGAGGGTGGGATTGGGAAGCTTGAAGAACCAGTTTTGAGGTTTTGTTTGTTTATCTTAAGATCGCAGCAGGGTTCCTGTCTCCCCTTCCCCCCTTTTGGGGGGTCTGACTTCGGATTTATTTTCATTTGGGCAGTCATTGAGATTTCATTCAATGTACTGACTTAAAAAAATACACTCCACTTGTAGCTTTCCCCGGTTGCACTTAAAACAGCGTCCACTCTCACCCTCATCTGGAAATAATGCAAGCTTCTCTCTATTCCCCGCTCCCGCCTCCTCCACTCCCGCCGCCCCCCCCCCGCCCCTTTAAAGCCCCACATAACCTGAAGTCGGTAATCAGATGGAAAATGTGCTGGTCTTAAGACTTCAGTCTATTCTCCCTTTTGATGGTAATTTTACTTATGGAAGTGTATTAAAGAAAACAGGCATTTTGTGCATATGTACCTACCGAGACTTGAAATCTGCCACTGATGTAAGTTATGTTTCCTCAAAGACACTGCTTATGTGCAACTTTTAACATTTTTGTTGTGTGGACTTAAAAAGAAAACACAAGGAGAAGGATACCAGAGATCTTAACAGTGATACTAGTTCATCTAAAGTCATTCATCCTCTCCCTCCCCTTTTCTTTTTCCAAGAAACAACTAATCAAAAACCGGGCTAGAATTTCTAAAAGAGGTTAGAAGTGGAGGAGGAAGAAAGGCGGAGTGGGGTAGGGGATTGAGGTTAGAAGGGCCAGAATTTCTCTCATTCACCGGGTGGAAAAGTTGACATTGTCTAAGCCCTTCTGAATGGCTGGTAGTTGGTTACCCCGATTGTACCTCTACCTCCCCTCCCCCTCCACGTGACGACCCAGGACACATGCGCACCCGACGCAGCCCGGCACATCTGCAGACTGACGTCAGTGTGCTCTGCCTCCGAGGAAAAGCTGCCAAAATTTTCTCCTGCTGCAATTCAAGTTGGCTGGGGGCCGGTAGTGAGATCTAGGGCTACTTCAACAAAACTTTGCTGCCCTTCCTGCTCCTCTTGTCTTCTTTTCTCCTGATACCTTTTGATGCTCTTCACATGTTATTTGCATAGCAAAGGCACTAAGCTGTCCAGGAAGAGAGGGCACCACTTCCACCCCCAATAAGTCCTTTTTTCCCCCCTTCCTTCCTTTCTTTTTTTCTCTCCCCCCCCTTCTCAGAGGTGGGGGGCGGGAGAAAAAGGGGGTTTGCAAAGGCAGTATCTCAGAATGATAGCCTGGATGTATTGAAGGCATCTCTTTTTCTGCCAAATCAGAAAGTCCGTTCTCTAAAGCCCGGGTTAGCCAGACTATAGTGTTTTATTCTGGCTGCAGAATAACTAACTGACTGCTGTGGCTTTGCAAAGGGGGGCAGAAAAAAAAAAAGTTAAGAGAGGAGAGGGAGTACGTGAGTCGTCCAGTGCAATCTCTATTGTTTGAAACTTACTTTTTATCAGAATTTGAAGATGAAAACGGTAAGGAAGACTTCACAATATTCAATGAAACCGTTTTTTAAAAAAAATTAAAACTCGTGCTTTGCTTGTCTTCCGAATAACGCGTAGAAAACTTTCTCTCTGTGTGTGTGTGTGTGCGTGTGTGTGTGTGCGTGTGTGTGTGTGTATGTATGTGTGTGTGTGTGTGTTTTAATGGCAATGAGTGAGCTTGACTGAACTCATTTTACAGATAGAAATCTTTTAACTCCAGACTAGTCGGGAGGTGGAGAATTCTGGGTCTTGCAAGTATTTTATGATGCAAAAAAATACGTTTATTATACAAATGGACATGTTTTGTGAAGTATGACTTGGTTATGATTATTGTGGTCTTTTAACTCATCACTAAATAGTGATGGGGAAGGTAATAATGATGTGTATTTTAAACTGATTTCCAGTTTTCTTAAAGAAAAACCTGCATTTTTATAGTTTCATGTCAGTATCTTAAGTAGTCAGACAAGTGCATAGTTTATGCCTGGGCTCAGAGGGCAGAATTAATGTGCTAGCTGTAGCCCCGATGCTCTAGGATATGTTAAGCTCTTAATAGGCTAATCAAAGAGATGGAAGCGTGTGTTTTTGATTTACTTTTGGCCACTTGGGACGTGCTAGACTCATAACCCTCCGGAGCCTTGAATATCGGGGTATGTCTGTATATATGGTACATGGGATCAAAGTTCAGGGATTTGGGGAGGGGGGCGAGTGCTGGAGGGGTTATTGGAAAGCTGCCTTCTGATAATGTGTACTACAATTCCTGTCTTTGGTAATTTCTTTCCTTGTTGTACTAGAAGAAAAGAGAGCGAGAGAGTGAGAAAGCGCACTGAGAGGGAACAAGAGAGTGAGTTTCTTACTCTTGTTTTTATTTGAGCCGCCGGTGCAACGCGTTTGGGCCAAATGCCAACTGTCTGGGTCACACGCGTTTTATCCAAATAGATTTAGCGCTGCTGTCTGGAAATGGGCTGCTGAATGTTAACTTTAGGATCAACTCAACCAGGGCAGCTCAGACTGTTACCCTCTGTCTGGGCGAAGTGGAATTGGCGCGGGGGGGGGGGGGGGAGAGACGCGAGGGTGTACGGGGTGGGTGGGGGGGAAGGGGTAACCATTGCGTGGAACTTTTAAAAAGACACTGAGTGCGATTTTCAACATATTCTTTTATGCTTAAATTTCTTGGACTAATTTTCTTTGTTTTGTTTTTCTTTCTTTAGCTTATGTTGATTAGACCGAAACTCAGATGTGGGAATGACAGTTCTTAAAATTCATTGCAAGGAAAGAAATGTATAGTTGCAGGGAAAGAAATAAAACTTGTATAGTTGAAGGAAATTGAGAAAATTAATTTTGGAGATAATTGTTTTCCTGTGTTTCACCAAAGTGGTAACTGCACTTCTGGTTTATATTAATTTAGTGTTTAAGTGCGATCATTGGTGTTTTGGATTTTTGAAGAATAGTGAATAGAAGCAAATAAATTGATTTCAAAGAAATCAAATTCATTCATTTGCCACAAGTGGCAGCAAATGAAATCTATGTTGTAGTATTAATGTTTTTGTGATTCTCAAGGGGAAAAATGTCTAACCTCAAGACTTGGAATATTTTAATACTTTTCATGTCTGGGCCAATACGTGTGAGACTAATTCCTACTCTTGTCTGCTCTTACCACTTCCTCTTCATTTCCTTAGCAACCACTAGTAGCTACTAGTGGTTTAGGATGTGCCTCTATGCCAAATCTTATCCTGTATGTGACTTTTGTGAGAGAATAGAGAGTTAATGTATTAAGAGAGTTAATAGCACATTCTTTGGAACATTTCTGAGGAGAAGAAGAAAAAGTAGAAGAGGTTGATAGGTCTTTTGGTTATACCAAAGGACATAGTTGATTATCGACATTTTGAGCTAACCTCAAGAGGAAAAGGTGTTTCTGTTTGTCAGGAGAGAAGTTATAATACAGATAACGTATATCTAACTTGCCACCTGTAAAAAAGAGTTTGGAACTATATGTAATGTAGGGCTTGAATTTTGTAGAATAATGTTTTGTATTTTTGCTTTTGGCTCATTTGTTTTTCTTGACAGATAAGTTTTGAGTGTGTTTAATTATACCTTTTTTTGGAAACCAATCTCACAAAGTTTATTCATGATCTGGGAACCTCGTACTTATAGCCCAGTGGTGTCCTTGGCAGATAGTATATGACAATGAATATTTGTTGAGAGAATAAGTGGAAAAAGAAATGAGAGGTTAATTTTCACATATAAAAATTAAATACCTGAAGGGAGCATGGTATTTTTGCTTCCTCTGTGAAAACCAGATCATCCTTAAAATAAATACCCAGAGTTAAGATGGATGAAAGAAGTTCGAAAGGATGTTATACACGTTCTTTAGCTCCATAATAATAGTTCAGGAGAGGAAATTATTACCTTGACTACTCCAGATCACTTGAGTGGGAAGTAAAGATGATAGAGGAAAAAGACAAGTAAGTGCCTTTCAACCAGGGCTGACTACTTGAGGGAATTACTATAGTGCAAGTTGTGTGATCTCATTTCTGCTTAGCTAATGTAGCTTTGATCCATGAAAGCAGGTAAATGATCCCTTAACTTTACTGGCTGGTGCTTTTGTATTAGGAAAAAAGCATATGTGAAATTAAAGTAAAATGGAAATTTTGATTCTGTTTTCAAATTTAAAATATTGTAAACCCAGTTATCATGACCTACATTCTTCACTGTTTGCTCTAAAAGACAATACAATGTAGTTCATTGATTTCATCATCATTTCCAACTATTTCACATATTTGAGGGAAGGAGGGACGTGAAACTATTCCTGAAAGAAGGCCTTTAAAAAGTGATGAGTCATGTAAGGGGGGGGGCAGAGGGGGCTAATATTTGTATAGCCATTAAAGTGAAGTGTGCGGACACTTTACATCGTGTGTAATCTAATTTAATCTCTCAACTAGTGTTTGGAAGGAAGGTATCATTATCACTGTTTCATAGATGAGGAAACAGATTCAGAGTTTAAGTAACTTGGAGTCAAGCCAGTATTCAAAGCCTTTGTGCTTTCCACAACATGTAATTACACTTCTGCTATACAATGTAAAAAGTTAATACATTATGATTTTTGGATAATTATGTACTATTTTAACATTAGTTTGAATTTTGGGAACTAGATCTAGAAAAGTCGGTGCCTATACATATTTGTTTATAATATGCAGATTAAGCTCTCGGCAGGTATCAGAAAATAAGTTAACCCCTTCATTTTTATTGTGAGATGTCTAACAATGGTTAGATATGTGAGTTGTTGATGATGTTAGTTGAGGTTGAGCCAACTTATTTACTTACCAAGTTTCTTCACTGGCACTGGAGGCTTGAGGAAAAAAAATGGGAAGTGAGGGTGGAAGTGAGAAAAGAGAAATAAACTTAAATTTATTGAGTGCCCGTGTGCCAGATACTGTAGCTGGTGATGGAACCAAGATTGTAGCTCTGTTTGTTTAACTTCAAAGTCCTGCTCTTTCTGCTACTCACCAGTGTCCTTTGGCTACAAGTCCTTAAATCAAATGTTATTCTGTGTTACTTTTTCTGTCAATGCTTACTTAGTTTGAACATTAAGTGTTACAGGACAGTACTAGTAATGATAAGAATGGAGGGGTTACAAAACTGAAGAGCAGAAAATTTCTCAAAAGGGAAAAGAGGTATTCTCTAAACCCTGCTAACTATATTGTTAAGTTAGTCATTAGTTTCAGAGCCCAAGAAAATAGGAAAAAAGGATGAATGATTCAGTACAAATCTATTACCATTACTAGAAATTTAACTGAAACATATTAATTTTATATTCCTCTTTAAAGGAAAATTACTTAAAAGTATAAGAGGGACTTTTTAATGTCTGACATTATTATACTAACACTGAGTTTATTTGAAAAAATTAAAACAATAAAGACTGTTGTTCATGAAACAATTATGGAGTTGGAGTATATATGTAAGTATCTTGGGAATCAAGATAATTGGATTATTTTCATTACTATTATTGAATAATGGTGTAACTTAATCTCTTTATAGATTTTTGCTTGGAAAGGATATATAGTACCTGCTGTCATGCCTTAATCATTGTAGAAGTAATTTTGAGATGAAACAATTATTACGTATAAAGTTTCTTAAAACTATTCGTATTAATTAACCTATACCATTTTATGAATATCTTCTTTGATACTGATTGAATACAACTGCTATTGAATATTTAAGTAGAGTGCCTTAAACTGGAAGTGTGATGTAATAGAGAGAATTTAGACTTTAGAGCCAAGTAGTCTTGTATATGACTCTGGGCTCTAGCTACCTGACTACTGGAAGGGATCTGCTTCTAAGCTTACATATTAGTGGGCAGGATTCAATTTCTTGAAGGCTATTGAATTGAGGCCCTTAGTTCCTTGTTAGTGGTTATCTGAAGACTGTTCTCAGTTCCTTGCCATGTGATTCTTTCTATATGGCTACTTGCTTCATCAAAGTCAACAAGGGAGAGAGCCTACTAGTAAGATGGAAGTTAGAATCTTTTGTAATCTAATCATGGAAGTGGCATCCTCTCTACTTGAGGTCTCCTATTGGTTAGGATCAAATTATTCAAGGGAAGAGGATAATACAAGGGTGTGGATATCAAGAAGCAGGATCATCGGAGTCTGCCTGACATGGGGCAATAATACTTACTTCACAAGATTGCTATGAATATTAAAAGAAGTAACATATTTAAAATTCTTTTTATTTTTAGTATGACCTTAAACTACCTTTCCAGGTATTATCTCTTAGTCTTCTGCATAGGAACAAAACTTACTATTATTACTAATACTATTTTCAGTTTTTTTTCTTGCCATTTAGACTTTGTGGAATTGATTTCTTTAATTTGTAATGATTGCCCCCAGCAATTTGACTTGTGAAATTCTGTTCCGTTTCCAGGGCCTATCTCAAATGCTACTTTTTGATAAACTTTTTTGACTCATCCTTCTCTGATTCAGAAGTCATCTCCCTCTTCTGATCCTCTGTAACATCTTTTCATAACTTCATTAAGGCATATGTCATTTCTACCTTGAATTTTTTCCTTTGTTACCTAAATTATGAGTAATGATTGTGTCTTAATCTTTTCTGTATCCCCATGTTATAACATTATTTTGAAAACATAGTAAGACAATATTTGTTGATTAATGAATTAGTTTTTCCAAAATTTAGCAGTTTAATAACTTGTGGCGACAGATATAAGGAATTTAAATGGTTGTGGTGGTTTTATGTGTTGTAACAATCAATATTTCTAGCACCATAGGGAATGAAGTATTCCATATCAATTAATTTTTTTGTTAACTACAAATATCCTTTTATATGCCTAGAGTGATTTTATTTTACCCACTGCATTTTTAACTAGTAAGTATGTAAGCATTTATTAGATGGTAATACCATATATTAAGGATGTGAGATGATAATCTCTAATATATTTTATATACTTCTCTATCTTAACAGTAAATCATCTTATTAAGAGTAATTTAACCTTTTATTCCTCACTCAGACATAGTATTCTGAGTATCAGATACTGAGCTATAACATAGTCACATGCATGATAAGAACTGTTAAACCATATAAGTAAGGACTGTTTGCCTGCACCCCAAACTGTATTGACTTGGGTTCTAAAACTACATTTGAGTTTTTCCTCCTTTTTGGGGGGTCACTTTTCTGCTGTTAGTGAGCTAGCTTCTAGTCCCTTTGTTATTTTCTTTTAAAGTGCTATGTGCTGGGAAATCAGGTAGACAGGCGTGCAACTTTTCTGTATAAAATGTGAATTCATGGACTCTGAGTGAGATTGTAAGTTGAAAGGAAAGTACATGAGATAGAACATGAAATTTGTTGTGATACCTGAAACGAATATTGGAAATTACTTTCTTTTATAAAATGAATTTCTTTTCCTTTCAGTTAGATTCTAGATAGCTGAAGTTGTCTTACATATGTTTCCTTATGTCATATAGGAATTCCAGATAAAGTCAAGAGTTAACATAAATATGGTTCAACTTTTTTAGAAGTTTAGTTTATATTACTGTCTTGAGTGTTCAGACAGCAGCTAAATGTCACTGTGTGTTTGTACATCAACTCTGTAAGAAAAAAAATGATAGGTACTTAATAAAGCAACAGATCACTCTCTGGATATGAATGTTCTAAAAAGCATATTAAGGAATGGGATCATATACTATTTAACACTTGTATAGAATGAACTTTGATTGTGAAGTCAGCCTACTTTTTTATTTTATCAAAAGAAGTTTAGTCACTGTACCCACACATTATCTTCAAAGTTTTTAAAAAGAACAATTTTTATGATTTCTCTTCAGATTCCTTCTTTGATTATTAAGTAGCTCTGACATTATCCTGCTAAACATTTAGGTTTCTAACTCTTTGTTTAGTCTTGTGAATTTTACTTAGACTATAAAAAACAACAATGGTCTAATTTAACTATAAGATATTTTGTAGTATATGTCCTTTGGCAAGCATTTAGTAGCATAGAGTTGCCCATTCAGGATATTTTTCAGTTAACTTAAATTTTTTTTGTTTTTCTAGGTTAAAAAATGGCCATACTTTAGTAACTAATCAGCCTAATGCTTTGCTTATGAAAATTTTACCATCATTAATTTTTTCATTTTGGATTGAGAAAATGAATCCAGATAT
Organism: Eonycteris spelaea; assembly: GCA_003508835.1. Lineage (NCBI taxonomy): Eukaryota > Metazoa > Chordata > Mammalia > Chiroptera > Pteropodidae > Eonycteris > Eonycteris spelaea. The sequence continues at coordinate 12,392,898 of PUFA01000011.1, read as the reverse complement.
AGAAGAAAGTACGGGATGTTGGAAAAAAGTACCTTTTAAACAGTGGACCGTCTAATAACTAATTTGCTATGGTATTGACTCTCTAGCACATAGGTAGCCCTCCAAAAAATCATCCAGTTTTCTAAATTATGGAAATTTTGTGGAAGACGTTCGCCTGGATTTTGAGCCTCATCATGGCTTCGTCGGAATTTCATAGTGACCACCGGCTTTCGTATAGTTCACAAGGTAGGATTTTTGCTTTGAAACTCACAAAAAATAATGCTATTAATCTGACAAGAAAAGATTCTGAATATTTGGTTTGGTAAACATCTTTTGGAGGATATGTAGCGATAGAAACAAAGGTCTGCTGTGTCAATTTAGTGTTCATTTCACTTGTTCTACTAGTATTTAATACCCCATGATTTTAGAGTTGACTGTTTTCTTTCAGAAGATGATAGACTCAGGCCTTGTATTCTTCTGAATCCTAAGCTTTAATAGGCTCACTCATGGCTAGGGTTTACAGGCGATGTCATGTTGTAAAGGAATTCGAAGATTTTTCTAATATGGATCCTCAGTGAAAAAATTCTTTTCCTAACTTGAGAATTCTGGTCTAAGGGTGAGACGTGGGGAAAAAAAAAATAGTTGTAAGAAATTCAGTTTTTCAAATTCTAATCCATAGGTCCCTATGATTTTCCTCCATAGAATTGGATTTTATATCAGAGAACAGATCTTAATGGAGAGGTCGCAGGAGCGAATATCATTTGTTTTTCATAGATCAGTTCAATCCTTATAGAATTATTGAAAGCATAAATTTTTGGATTCCCTTTCCATGAATAGATAGTAACAGATCATTTTTTGGTGCTGACAAATCAGATTTTCAAGGCTATTATAGATTGATATCTAGAAATCCATATGTAGAAAATATGGCTCTTGAAGGAGATCAACAAAGCCATAACATTTAGTATGAACTCTTATTCATGAGAAGTAAAATAAATATTATCTATCAGTTTATTTCTATTTTGTCATGGTTTCATGGGAATTTATATTTGTTGGTGAACTCTGTGTATAGACAATGAGGCATCAGTCAGATGTTTGGTTTTCCTTGGTAAACCTAGCTTAAAGAAGATGTGGTTAAGAAGGCAGATTGGTAATATTTAGTACCCCTAAGTAAATATGTTTAATAGTCTTCTGAATTTTTTGCCATTCTTATGATTTTTAACAGCTTTATTGAGATATATATATCATTTAATTAATCCATTTAATGTTACAATTTAAATGGTTTATAATATATTCACAGGGTTGAACAATAGTGACCACAGTCAATTTAGAACATTTTCATAATCCCTAAAAGAAACCCTGTACCCTTTAACAATCACTTCCAAATTCTCTCCAAACCATCCTTCACCCCCTAGCCCAAGGCAAACTCTACTTCTGTCTCTAGAGATTTGCCTATTTTGGATATTTCTTGTAAATGGAATCATATAATATGTGGTCTCTTGTGACTGGTTACTTTAGCATGTTTTTATAATGTTAGATAATGAGCTTAGGTTATGAAGATTAATTCATGTTATAACATGTATCAGTACTACATTCCTTTTTATTGAAGAACAATATTCCATTATGTGAATATACCACATTTTACTCATTTCTCAGTTGATGGACAATTGAGTAAACTTCCTCCTTTTAGCTATTATGAATAATGCTACTATGAATATTTATGTACAAGTTTTTGTGTGGATGTGTGTTTTCGTTTTTTGGGGTACATAACTAGCAATGGGTCAGATGGTAGTTCCATGCTGAATCTTTTGAGAGACGGCAGACTGTTTCACAAAGTGACTACAGTATTTTACATTTTAACTGATAATTTATGTGAAAAATATTTCAACAAAGCTGTAAAAATTCTATATAAACTTTTTCGGATAACTCACAAATATATTTTATCTGAGCTAAATTTTATTCTTTTACATACGTGTATTTTTCAGTATTTTAAATTTCAGTATAGAATACATTGCCTGTATATTACCTCTTAGAATTAATGTTTTTAAAATTAAATTTACAAAGAAAAATAGTCTTGAAATAATTTTAAAATAATATTTTGAGGAATGAAATAATTGGAACTTAATTAATCTTTAGATTTTAAACTTTTACTCTTCTATTTTTGCTTAATATAACATTTTTTGTTCATGCCTCACATGATGATGCATAGTTTTAACTGATATTGTTGTTGTTTATACTGCTATTTCTTGGTTCTGTTAAATTTTCTTTTCTTCCATGTGTTTTTTTTCTGGATTCTCTGCCTCATGATTACAAAGAGGAATTCCTGACTTACCTAGAACACTACCAGCTAACTATTCCAATAAGGGTTGATCAAAATGGAGCTTTCCTCAGCTTTACTGTGAAAAATGATAAACACTCCAGGAGAAGACGGAGTATGGACCCTATCGATCCACAGCAGGCAGTATCTAAGTTATTTTTTAAACTTTCAGCCTATGGCAAGCACTTTCACCTAAACTTGACTCTCAACACAGATTTTGTGTCCAAACATTTTACTGTAGAATACTGGGGGAAAGATGGACCCCAGTGGAAACATGATTTTTTAGACAACTGCCATTACACAGGATACTTGCAAGATCAACGTAGTACAACTAAAGTGGCTTTAAGCAACTGTATTGGGTTGGTAAGTAGATGTTATAATTTAAAATTTCTGATGGGGAAATAAATTCACAATGTAAATGTTTTTTCTGACATTAAAAAACAATATATGTATGTATATATATATATATACATATATATATGTATATACATACATATATATATGTATATATATATATATATACATACACACACACACACACACACACACATAGGTGATTTGAGTAGGGAAGTTAATAATCTAAATTTTTTGTTATTTTTGCTGCCTTTTGATAGTCTTTTTGATCATATTTGTGTTGATTTTTCAAAGTAAGAGCAATTTTTAAAACCCTATATTATTAGTGGAAGAATGAATGAAACCTCAGGTTTAATTTTAGATTTAAGTTTTTCTGTTCAGATATCTTTTATGCATAAACAAAAATCATTAGTGAAGAGTTTAAAGTTGTGTGTGTGTGTGTGTATGTGTATGTATTTCAGGAAACAATGACATTGGTTGTTTCTATAATATTTTTCTCTGGTAGGCAACATAGCTTCAAATTATGTATGACCTACTTATGGTTATAAATTCTTGAAGAAAAATATTTTATACTGATATCTCTATGAAATAATTTTTTCCTTCATTTATCTGAAGATTGATAATGTCTTATTTTACATAGAAAATTGATTTCAAAAGTGTAGGGTCTGTCCTGGGTATTTGAGTCCATTTTAGTCTCATGGTAAATACACAGTAGTGCACAGTAATGCAGAACAAAAGCATATTCCCATACTTTATCTACTGCCTTAATCCCATTCAGGCTAATGTAGATGTTCCATTAAAGCTTTATCTTTGTAAAAGAGCACAGACATTTTTATGTTCAGGTCATGCTTTCAGAAACTGTTTTTCTTCCTTATTCTATCGCATTCATATCTTAATTCCTACTTCAATATAAAAAACTACATAGTTAAAATTGGGTTTAAATAAGTTCTAAATTTGAAAGAAGTATTAAGAACCATGGTTTAGGAAAATTTTCACTATAGGTGTATGTAGGGATTAGCTCAGATTGGCCATATTCTATAACTGTTAATGGGTCAAAATGATGACTAAGATTTTTAGATTTAGGTTTAATTTAAATAGATACATTGAGTACATTTATCACTAGTTTCTTTATAAATATTGTTAGGCTTTATGCACAAAACATTTATCTTTCTGAATAAAAATGAATTATCCAAAATAAATGTGTATTTTAAAAGTTTTCATATTTGAAATAACACTTACTGTGAAATACGATAGAAAAATACTGTCCCTAACAATTGATCAAGCTCTTTAAGTTGGCATTAACATTAATTATGCCATTGATAATTTTAACAGGGTAGAGAAATGAACAAATTTGAGATTTAGAGAAAAAAAAAAACCTAATTCTGTTGTGAGCTTTGAGAGGAGTTATTAGAGATAAGAAGATGAGTCAGAACATGCAAGAGATAATATAAGACTATACCAATATAATGGTATGGGAATGGAGAAGATAGCATGAATTTGAGCCACATTTTGGTGAGAAAATTTAGAGGATTGTTATCTTATTAATTTTTCTTTCCTTGACCTCTAATAAGGCATATATTACATAGTAGATATTTAATAATATTTTTAAAGTTAGAATTGAACTGGGTGTGGAATAAAGGAGAGAAAGTAATTGATGACAGCTGAGGTTTCAATTTTGGAAATGGGTGGTTTATGAATTTTACAGGCTGAGAAGGGAAATACCAATTGAATGCTGGATTGGAGAGGAAGATGAAGAGAATGATTTTTGATATAGTAAATGTGAGGAATCTGAAACAAAAAAGGTTAAATATGTCTAGTTGGGATTCAGGAAATATACCTCTGAAACTTAAAAAAAGAATTTTAATTCTGGGAACAAGTTAGTTTGAGACCCATCAATTTAAGTGACAGTGAAGTTGTGAAAGATATTGTTTGATGAGTAAAAAGTGAGAATAAGGTTGAAAATGAAAACTTTTCTAAACTGAAGGGGATAGCAGAGTGTCACTCATCTATTTTCATTCTCACCGAGACTTCCTGTCTCCTGTTCTCTTTCCCTCTATTAGTTAACACCTTTCAGTTTTACTTCATTTCCTATTGAGACTGCATGATTCGTGTGGACTAATTTTGATTACTTAATTAAGGTGAGGTCTGCCATGTTTGTCTACTGAAGTAACCATTTCCCCTTCACACTGATAAGGAATTTGTGAGCAGATACTTCACCTTCATGCTTATTTTGTATCATTTCATTTTAATCAAATGGAATATGTGAACAAGTTTTTTAAAATTCCTGCTATTCAAAGTTCCATTTAAACCAATTCTATTTTTAGTTGTTCTATAAAAAATAGTTTTCAACGTAGAGATCATTGAAATCATATTTCCTTATCCACAGTTTCAGTGTTACAACCCTGCACCATTCAAAGGGAAAATTTCTAACATGATAGTCTAACAATTATTCAAAATAATGTCACATTTTAGGACCATAGCTTTCTTATTCAGGTCTTGTTTTTCCAGAGTTTCTAATTTTTTTGTTTTATTGAGAAGAAAATAGGATTTTTTTTTTTTTTTTTTTTTTTTTTTTTTTTTTTTTTGCTAAGTTGTCAGTATTATCCAGTTCCTTGGTGTTTATATCTATTACTTGGAATATATTCCATTCTTTGGAGGCATTTTTCTTGGAGTCTGTTGGTTAATTAGTTTCTTGGGTTACTATGCATTTACTCATCTTGGGATTTCTTTTTTCCAAGGTGGGTTCCACATCTCCCTCTTTTTGTGTTTACATGCTCGTTTTGTTAGAGAACATCTTCAAGTAATTATCTCAAAAAAGGTGCCAGAGAAGTAAAATTTCTGAGTCCTTGCATATTTAAAAGTGACTTTATATTGTCCTCATGTTTGATTAATAATTTAGTTGAAAGTGAAATTTTAGGTTCATTTTCTTTCAGAACCATGCATGATGGAATTGGGAAAGGGAAATATTGAGCATCAAATTTATCTATGTGGTTTTGTATCTTAGGAAAAGACTTAAAGATGTAAAAAAAAAAATAGCATGGATTCATTTGGGGCAGTAGATAGAAGTCTTTTTTTTCTTAAAAATTTTTCTTCAATGAAAGTGATCTTTATTCTTTCTGTTTCAAGAATTTTATAATGTGTTAAGCTTTAGGTCTTCTGATCTCAACGTGGTATTTGATGGGTACTTTCAATTTAAAGACCCTCTTTTAAGCTAATAGAAATTTAAAAAATAATTTCCTAACAATTTTCTCACCTTATTTCTTTCCTGAACTCTTCAGTAATTGGTTCTCTGCTTCTCTTCTCTCTCTTTTCCCTCTTTTTTCTTTTGTTCTAAGTTCTATGGGATTTCTCGAATTTTTTTTTTTTTTTTTCTTCTATCGATTTAAAAAGTACAGCAGTCATATTTCTAATTTTCAGGATATCTTCCTTTTTTTGATTATCTTTTTCTTTGTATCTTATTCTTATTTCATGAAAAATGATTTTCTTTAATCTTTCTGAAGGTACTAAACACTGTATAGCTAGTTAGAAAAGACCAGTGATCCAATTAGATTTTCTGTTCATTTACTTATATCACAGTGCTTTTCTAGTTTTTCCATTATTCATTCATTCATTTACCAAATACTTTTAAATACCTGTCATATATCAGGCAGTATTCTAGTGCTAGGAGTACAACAGTGAAAAAAAAAAAAATTCTATCATTGTATAGCTTGCATTCTAGTGGAGGAGAGACGCAATAAGATAAATAAAAGTCATAGTATGTTGGGAAATTATAAGTTCTGAGGGGGAAAATATTGAGTCAAAACTCTAAGGGAAGTGAGGAAGGGAATGCTGACATCTGAGGGTTAAGCTTTCTAGGTGGAAATCTTTAAGTACAAAGGTCTTATCTTAGAGTGTTCGAGGAAAAGCAGGAAGACTACCATGGCTAGCACTAAGTGAAAGAGAGGAAGAATAATGGAAAGTGAGGTCAGAAATGGAACTGGGTGCTAGATGTTAGGTTTTAGAGGACACAAGATAAAATCAGTGATGACTCCAAGCTTGAGGCCTCAGCAAGTAGAAGAATACAGCAGTCATCAACTGAGATGAGGTAGACTCAGGCATTAACTGATATGGAAAAGCTGTAGGACGAGTAGGTTGAGAAGTTCAGTTGGACATGTTAAACTTGAGATGTTCTGTAGGCTGTTGGATAGGCAAGTCTGGAGTTCATGAGAGAGATGTGAATTATGGACTTATAAATTTGGGAGTCGTCAATATATAGATGGCACTTAAAGCCAGGAGACAACAAAAATAGCTTAGATGGGGAGAATAAATATAATTAAGAGGGCTTAAGGAGGTCGGAAAGATATGGTGGAGACAGCAAACACTATAGTAAGAAATAGAAGGAATACCAGGCAAATATCCTAGAAGCAAAGAGAAGTATTTCAAGAGAAAAATGCTGCTGAGTCAAAATAAGAACAGGACTGAAAAATTACCATTGAATTTATCAGTGAGGAGGTTATTGGTGACCTTGACAAAAGCAGTCATGGTGGGGTTTGGGAAAGAGGCAACAACCTGATTGAATTAGGTTTAAGAAGGAATGGGAGAAAAGACTACAGGCAATTGTTTTAAGGAATTTTGGAACAGCAAGAAATGTTCAGTTGCTGCAGGCAGAAGTGGGATGAAAGGAGGTTTTGTTTTGTTTGATAGGAATGATTATGTAGAGAGAAGGGTAATTTCTAGAGTGATGTTCATGATAGGTAAGAAGGGATGGAATTATCTGCATAAATATAATAATTGTCCTTAGCTTGGAGACTAGATAGTTCATCCATAATAACAGTAAATAAAATAGATTATATGGACTTGAGATTCAAGGAGCTGGGGTATTTGTGGTTGTAGGAGTTTGTAGGGAGTTGTGCAATATTGCCTATTGGAATAGAAGATGGGAAGATGAGGTGTTAGGGGATTAAGAAGAGAGGAAAAAGGCAGGAAATATTTATCCAGGAGAGCCAGATACTTAATGAACCAGAGAAACGTAGTATCATTGCCATGAAGCATTAAAGACACAGTTGTGATTATGATGATCAATTTAAAGTGATCCTAGTCAACATTTGGTGTTTTATGGCTAAATGAAACTCAAGGGGGTAGGTCCAGATTAGCAAATTTGAATTTAATCAGGGTTGTAGTTTAGCCAGATAAATTCCATGAAGGGAGAAAAGGGCAGGGAAATTGAAGGTGGAATTGAAGCTGGGTTGGGAGGTGAGGACTTGAACTGGGTGGAGGACAATGAAAAGGATCAGTGGGTCCTTATGAGCATAACAGGACTATCTCTTGGAGTCGAGACACTAGAGGGACAGTACTGGAAAGGTAGAAGAATGGGATACCTGAAACTGGGACTATGACGATGTTGCAAATATTGATAATACCAGAGTCTAGGATTTGACTCTGGGTATGAGTGTCTAAGGTAAGGTGAAGGACAAGATATCTGAAAGAGAGGAGGGCAAGAAATGGAGAGGACAGGGATTGAAGAGACATTTGTGTCGGCAGTTCTTATTCTGGGGTCCATGGCTAGAATTCAGGGGCTTTGTGAACTAGAATTTTTACTAATTCTTAACTGAAACCTAACATTTCTTTTTATTATGAACATAGCTAAAAAACCAATACAGTAATCGCAATACCTGTGATTTTGTCCCCAATGGAAATTATAGGTATTTCCATGTCATTTACAGTTTTTGAAGGTTCAGCAAAATATTATTTGTTAATCACTATTGTGAAATATGTTAATTATTAGATCTACTGCAGATCTCCTTATTTAAAAAGTGTTACAAAAGACATGCATTACTATTACATTTAAAAATATTTTGATAACTGTATTTCACTACAATTGGTTTTATTTATAATCCTATAATTTTTTTTTGCAATTAAAATATTATTCTGAGAATAATAATATCCCAGGCTTTACCCCTAGATTTCCAAAGGGATCTATGGTATATGTGCACACAGATACATATAAATTTTAAGAACTGATACTATAAGAAGATATTGAAATCAACAATTATTTCAGGAATGTTATTGCAGAGAATGACAGTGATCCAGAAGCTAAAATCTTTAATAAATGAAGAAAGCAACTCTGGGTCAGTAAATAACTACAACTAGCAGAGGGAGAAGGTGATGGCTAGAAATCAGATAAAAATTTGTCTGTTGGTGGTTTTGGAGGGGAGAGAGAGGGAGAATTGTTTGGAAACGGCAACGAGTAACAAGGACACATATCCTACTTCCAAGTCCAATAGGAGGCATGTAGGAGAGAAAGCAGCCACCATTCCAGAGGATTTAAGGAAGAACGAGCACTATTTAGGGAAAATCAGATTTTTGTTTGAGCCACATGAAGTGAACATTCACAGATGAGGCTGAGGCTATAGGACATTTTGTTGAATTTGAGAGGACACAGTAGAAGTATTTTAAATGGTGACAGCGAGACGTAGCAGATGGCATCAGAAAACTGGATGTGTAAAACCATGTGGGGAATAGAATCCAGGGGATAGGTCTTGGTTTCTTTTATGGACCAGCATGGCAAGGAAAGGGAGCGCGATGGGATTAATCCTGATGGTCCTGGGGCAGATGGGGTAAAGGTGAGTGGGGATGCCAAGGGAGGTGAGAGCAAGGCTATTGGAAGACATGTATAGATTTCTGGGGCTCCCACTTAACTCAGCTCCTCCATCATCGTGCCCCAGCACCTTTCTAATTCATAATCATCTTCCCCTTCCTTCTCTCCAGCCACAGTAGCTGCTTACTGTTTATCAAATACTGCACACATGCTCCTACCTCATTGCCAGGCGAGGCAGTGCTGTTCCCACTGCCTTGTCTCTTTTTTCCCAAAGTATCTGTTTGGTTTTTTCTTTTACTTTACTCAGGTTTCTGTTCCAATCATACCTTATTATAGAGGGTGTCCCTGATCATCCTAAATAGTTTGTATAATTGCCTCACTTCTGATTACCTTCTTTCCTCTTATATTGCTTTATTTTTTGTTAACATTCATTACTACCTGATTGATCATTTATTTATCTAATGAATGAATTGCTTTTTTCTAACTCCTCCCACTAGAATGTGTCCTCCATGGTAGAGTGGTATTGTTCAGTATTGTGTCCACACCACCTAGAACAGAACCTGCCATGTGATTGGCACTCAGAACATGGTGACTGAATGAAGTTAGAAACAACCTTAAGAGGGCAGGGGAATTATAACGTAGTGACTAAGAGTCCAGTATGAAAAGTCAATCAAGTGAGTTTGTTACTTTGCTCAATCTCAGTTTTTCATCTGCAAAAGGAGCTAGTAGTAAGTAGTACATACTTCAAAGCAGTGTTAAGATGAAATGAGCTAATATGTGAGAACATCTTACAGAGTACCTAATGCACAGAATCTCTGGATTCTCATTCTTGAAATTAGAGATCGTACTTACTTACAAGGCTTCTGATTCTATTTCCCCCAGCAACCTGAGTTTCTTGGCTGGGACCTTAGAACTTTCTTCTGCCTGTAGTTCAGCATGCCATGACTTTAGTGCTCTTCCCTTTCCTGGCAGTGCTCTAAGACCCTGCTTCCTACTCGTCCCTCTTACCAAAACTTCTTGTATATGCTCTCTTTTCTGCAGGAACCGTGCTCAGTTTCCCCCACATTGTTCATCTTCCTGGTAAAGTAATTCATGCTCAGGTATTAGAGTTTCTTAATGGCATATTATGTTATCCCCATCAGTATTTCCATTTAATTTAGGGACTGATATCTTGAAAGTAAAGCAAACAATGGTGAAAATAATGAGGTGACTAAGGAATGCTTTTTCTTTTTCTTTCTTTCTTTCTTTCTTTCTTTCTTTCTTTCTTTCTTCTTTCTTTTCTTTTCTTTCTTTTCTTTTCTTTTTTTTTTTTTTGCATTCCTCATTCAGTTAGTATAGGTGGCTTCAACTTCATCTACAAGTTAGTGCAGTTCTGATTACGTCTCTTCTTTCTTTCCAAGCATGTGGTATTTAACATGAATTTCCCTAAACAGAATCATAGAGGCTTAGATTCAAAGGAACCTTAGAGATTATCTGGACCAGAGGCTTTCAAGGCTTTCAGCATTTTTTCTTTTTAAAGCAGCAAAACCTTTTCTCAAATGAAATGTTATGTGGAAACTTAATATATACATTAATAAAAGCACAGCTGATTCCTAAACCTAGGCATCCAAGCCATGTAGGTCTCTCTTTGTTGTCTGGAGCAATCCCCTGAGGGGGCTTCCATGGAACCCTTAGGGCTCCCCAGAGTGCTGTTTTCAAACCACTAATTTACACCAACCCTTTCATTTTCCAGCTGAGGAAATACACCCAGAGAGTTGTATTTTATCCAGTATTGCAGGGTAAATTAGCCAGGTTAAGAGCAGTCCCTCATATGTGCCACACTTAGAAAACACTATTAGACAATGATGGGAGTTCTTATTTCTGATGCAGATAACTTTTACTATCTAATTTCTTTTAATCAGCAAACTTTAATTCGGTGTACATAGTATGTATGGGACACTTTCTGTGCCTGTAACTGATTCAAAGAAATGTGAGACAGAACCTTTTGTTTTAAGAAAGCAATCATAGAAGTTGGAAGATAAAACATGCAGTTAAAGTCATTCCAAATTTAAATAGAGCTTTAGGAACTGAGAGGTAGCAAAGTGGTGTGGAATTAATTAAAAATAAATTAATTAAAAATAAATAATAAGCTCTGTTAGAGCTCAGAGGAGAGTAAAGCTATTCCAGTTAGGCTAGAGAAAGTTTTAAAGAGGAGCTAGGATTGTGCTAAGTAGGACTTGACGAAATAAACAGGTGTAAGGCGATATAATAAGTGAATAAGAGCAGAGCTTCGTGTGAATCCCAGCCCTTTCACTTACCTCTTTGTAATGTTGGGTAAGTTTTTAACCTCTGAGCCTATCACTTTATTTGCAAAATGGTGATAATATCGGATGTAATTAAGGACATATTATTGGTGTAGCATAAACTTTAAAATGTCAGTAGTTATCATAATAGTAGTTTATTTCTCCCTTATATCAGTGTCTATGTTGGACAGCTTTCCAAGGGGTCTTCAGGGACTCAGGTTCCTTCTCTTTTTGGCTTCTACCTCTTCCATGTCTTTTTTTCAGAGAGAGTGGAGAATTCCACTAGGTACATTTTCAGAGGCTGGTCTGAAAGTGATATACAACACTCTGCCTATTTTCTATTGGACAAAACTCAACTACAAAGCTATACCTAGTTTAGTGTGCCATTTGGAAAGGAAGTAAGTCTTAGTGAACACATAGAAGTCTCTGCTACCTCACAGAGTTGTTATAGAAGATTGGAGGAAGTAATGTCATGCTTAGTACAGAGCATAGCTTGTAGAATTATTTAAACATCCTTTTTAAAGAAAAGAAAATTTATATAATGTTTTTCTGAGTATAGACAATTCACTAAATTTCTATTAACATGTGTTTTAACCTCTTTTTTTTGAGAGGTATTAGTTAATTTTTTGACTTTTGGTAATGATAGTATTTCAAATGATTCTTCTTGGTAAGTTCTTTGTTTCCTTTTCTTTTAGCATGGTGTTATTGCTACAGAAGATGAAGAATATTTTATTGAACCATTAAAGAATACCACAGAGGATTCCAAACATTTTAGTTATGAAAATGGCCATCCCCATGTTATTTACAAAAAGTCTACCCTTCAAGAACGGCATCTCTATGATCACTCTCATTGCGGGGTTTCAGGTAAGTGAACATATGGCTTTTAGAAATCATATTGTATTGTATTGCCACTCCCTTTCTTCTGACACATATGGTAAGGTTCATAATAAAAGTAAATAAGAATTTTAGTAATTAGAATGATAATGCCCAGAGTCCTCTTTAAAAATGCCACATAGCAATAGTTTTAAGTCAATTTTGGAAGCTCCTTGAGAAGTCTTTCAAATATAAATCTGTGTAAAATTTGATTTGTTTTGTCTTTAGGGGGAAAGAAACACAACTCATTTATCCAGGTAATAGTTATAACTTTCATGCATAGGCATTCATAGCCTCCATGCTGTTTGGTTAGCCGGTATTATTATCCTAGTGACAGAAATCTAGACCTTGAATAAGACTTGAAGAGTTTTAAGATAGTATTTAAAAATAGTAGTAATTAGGGTATAGAAATACATAGTCAGGGTAATAAATCTAAACTTCAGTGGTCAAAGAAGGCTTCGTGAAGGAATTGACTTCTTAGCTGGGCCTCAGGGATGAGATAGGGTAGCTGGGCAAAAGTAGAGGGAGCAGTGGGTAGAGTGTTTCATACAGAGGAAACAGCATTACAAAGGTTTTGAACCTAAAGAGCGAAAGTCATGTTTCAGGAATTGAAAGTTCATATAAATGGATATTAGAACATAGGTTGGATAATAGGGGTGTGACTCATAGTAATTGGGGGGAGTGGTTGTGAGAGATGAAACTAGAGAGATAAAGGGCCAAATCACACAGGATTTATAAACCATGTTAAGGAGTTCATTTATCCTAAGTGTGCTGGAAACCCATTGAAAGATTGTATGCTGTAGGAATCACATGATCAGATCTGAGTTTTTCAAAAGATTACTCTGGCAGCCATCTGGAGACTGAATTACAGAAGAGTAAGACTAGAGATAGGAAATTTGGCAGCTGTATAGTCTAAAGGTTAGAAAATTTAGAGAAATAGAGGACATAGCATGGCGTAGAAGAAAGAACATGAGCTTCGATGTAGCTTTGGACAAATTACCCAACCTCTCTGCATATTTCTCTCAGCACACATTAGTTACTCAGTCAAGTTGTAGCTATCATTATTATTGAAATGACTGTTTCTAACATTTAAAGGGCTAGTACATTTTTTAAAAAACAGATTAGATTTGTTTTATGTAGTTCTAGTAGCTGGAACTAGGGGCAGAGTATTTCAGAGGCAGATTTCAGCTTAATACAGAGAGAAGTTCACCAACAAATAAATTTAGTGAAAAATGAGATGGATTCAAAGGTAGATATGTAAAAAATGGAATGGATTACCTTGTGACTAGTGAATGCATCACCGTTTTGTTTCCTCTCAGTATCTTTCATGGGCTCCTTATCTTCTGCTTCAACTGTAAGTATTCTTTAAAGTTCTTTCCTCAACTGACTGTTCTCATTCTGCATTCTCTCTTCTTGAATAATCTCTGAGGCTTTTAATTATAGGAGGTTCTTGGTCAAGAATAATTGGTACTAGAAAAAGGCCACTTGAAGTGAATCCACTTAAGATACGAAGTAAAGTTTTATAGTAGATAATAATAACGTATTAAGTAATGAAACTAAATATTGTGGAAACAGTTTATTTTATCTTATATTTAACAAAAGTTAGGCTAGGAGTACAACTACATATATATTCTTTAAAAACTAGGATTTAAATATTTAGTTGTCTTTTGTGATATAATTTTTTATATTCGAATTATCCTCTTTTGAAGTGCCTATCTCATTATTGGTTTTACAGAGGCAGATCTTATTTTTCAATGGCTTAGGCATGAGTCAAACAGTTCTCCAACTCCGCTCTTACTGCCATCATAAAATTCTGCTCTTTTGTGGAAGATTTTCTTCTTCTACAATCTCTCCCCTGGATTACTATTTCCTAAATGGTCCTTGCTTTTAACCTATTCCAATCACTAGCCATTTCTACTATCCCTAACACTAGTCAATTTAGTTCAGATCCTCATTATCTCTTGCCTGGACCACTGTGATGACTTTCTAAGTGGTCTTTCTGTCTCCAGGTTTGTCTTTCTATATTTAGCCAAGTCTGTCTCCTAAATCTGGCTGTATTACACACCTTCAACACTTCACTGGCTTTCCAGTAGTGGGATTATAGTAGAAGTTTCTTAAGTTTTATGGGAATGTCACTAGATTTTTTTGGAAAGAAAGTGTTTTATGTTCAGTAAGCTTGAGAAATGCCTGGTTAAGAACTACTGATTTTAATTGTGATACTATTTCAACAACTTAGTTTGAGTGATATGTGCATTTATAGGCATACACTGCCAGTTAACCTGTTATTGGGTACTCAAGTTTATATCAAAGTATAAGATATAAAAAAACCCTTTAGACAGTGGGTATATTTATCTCATGTTCAGATATGAATTTTTCTATTCTATTCAGATTTAAGCTATCAATTAAAAATACGAAAGCAACATCTGTTCTTTACAGAAAAGTTAGAAAATATAGAATATAAAGAAAATAAAGTTGCTTGTACACTACTACCCAGAATTAACTGGATGTTTGTGTGTGTGTGTGTGTGTGTGTGTGTGTATGTGTGTGTGTGTCAATTAGGTTTTATTGAAAAAAACAAACTATCCCAAAATTTAGTGGCTTAAAACAACAAACATTTGTTATTTCTCACATAGTTCTGGGGTTAGTTGAGAGGTTCTTCTGGTCTAGACTAGCTCAGCTAGGGACAGATGTTCTAGGTCCTAGGATGTCTTTCTTCACTTTCGTATTTGGTAGTTGGAAGGTCAGTTGGTCAGGGGAGTGAAGTGGTACACAACTGGAGCAAATCTTTTCAGCTCCATGTGGTCTCTCAATCTCCAGGCCTTTTTACACGGAACTCTGAGGATTCCAAAGAACAGGTTTTCAATTTCTGCTTGTATCACATATAAAATGTATTATGTCAGCCCAAACAAGTCAGATGTTCAAGCCCAGCATCAGTGTGGAAGGGTAGTAACGAGGGTCTGGATATAGGGAGGTTTAAACAAATTGTAAGTTATTAAAGCAACAATCTACCACATCCAGTATTATCCAGCAGTCTTGAGGCCTTCGGAAAAAAGAGTTGCTTAATATTGCTTCCTTGTGATTCAATAGGAAAGATCCTTCTTCTTTTATTTTTTTACACACTTCTGCATATTATTATTCTTTTGGAGTAAGCATATATTAAATCTCATTAGGGAAACAGCTGCCTTCTCAGGTGGATTAGAGCAAGATGTGCTGTTTAGTTACAGAAGCAGATAGTGTTCATAAAAATGGCGGAGCAGCCACCTGCTCAAGCAGAGCAAGTTGATAATGTCCATGGGAACAGCAGAAAACATCCTTGCGAGCAGGCAATGCTGAGAGCTCTTTGTGCACTGCCTTCCTTATGGCTGCTGCCCAGGCAGTCAGCTGCCTTCTGAGTACGTGGAGGTGCTGTGTTCTCTGAATGTTCTTATAGTCCACTGATATTATGTTCCTCTACCTGCATTATCTACTTCTGTATTTATTAAATGAATATTAGTTTAGCATGTATGTACAAAGCTATTCTAGGTGTGGGGGAGGCAGCAATAAAAGCAGGAAGAGTCCCTGCTCCCCTGAAGCTTATATTCTAGTGAAGAGAGACAGTTAACTAAATATGCCAAATAAATAAATATATGGCCAAGTGTTAAGAAGTAATAAGTGCTATAAATGAAAAATAAAGCAGATCAATGAGATAATCTTGAATGACTATATATTAAAAAATATTTGGAAATTAATCAGACACTTAAAATCTTATTTCAGATGACAAAGAGATCCATGTATTTGGTTTTAGGGACAAGTTTTTTTTTTTTTTTGCATATGTTTATGAGAGCATATTGTCTTTAACATTCTATACTCTATCTAGAATTAAACTGAGCAAAGCATATGTAATGAGTATCATTTGAAGAACTACTAATCTTCAAATAAGTTAATTGTGTATTCTATTTAAGACTATAATATGTTAGTTACAGCTCATTAAACTTAACATTAAGCAGTCAATTGACAATTAGAGAGTTTATAGATATTGTTTTGCAATGATCTAATTATACTGGATTACTTTAATTTTTAAAATGAAACAGAAGATATTATCTCTTCGATTTTATATGTTCAGTGTGTTTGTGTGTTTATATTACATGTATATCAAACTATAAATTCTTTGAGTATATGGACTCTTCGTTTTTGAAAATTCATCAGACATCATGAATACATATGTCTGATAGACTGATAGCCAAGCAGACTAACAATTTAAAAGCTAAAGTTTAAAAATTGTGAAAATTATGATGATAATAACAATCACTACTTTATACAGAATGCTATCTAATGAGAAACACCATTGCAAAGTCTTTATTTTACTCAATGATGTGTAAATCTTTAAATAAAGATAAGGAGAAATTAAAAAATCAGAGAAGTGAAAATGATCAAAATAATGGAAACTAAATCCTATATTTAGACAGTTAAGTTGTCCAGTCAGAGGAAGGGAAGACTAGGCATGATTTGAGTAAATGAATGGTTTTATGATCACAGAAGAGGGAGCAGGAGAGATTGAAGTTATACAATGCAGAAAAGATTTTAGCTGTTTCATTACAATGTTACCATAAACACAAGGGCTTAAGCAATATGCTTTTGTTATCTCACAGTTCCTGTGAACCAGAAGTCTGTGCATGGATGGGTTATCTACTTAGCCTCAGCCAGGGCTGGGTTTTCGTCTGGAGTCCTGACTGGGGAAGAATCCACTTCTCCCCTCCCATGGTTCTTGGCAGCATTGCAGTCCCTTGCTATTGTAGGACTGAACACTTTAGCTTTTTGGCTGGCTGTCTGTCAGAGACCACCAGCAGTTCCTTGCCATGTACAAGTCACCGACTTGGTTGCTTGCTTCCTCTAAGCCAGCAAGGAAAAGACTCTAGTAAGAGAGATACTACAATATTATGTAACATCATTATATACAATACTCATTTGTATGTAATCATGTGCATTCATCATCTTTGCCATATTCTATTAGTTAGAAGCAAGTCACAGGTTCCACCCATACTAAAGGGGAGGAGATCACACAAAGGTGTGAACATCAGGAGGCAGAGATCCTGGGGGCCACCCTAAGAGTCTGTCTGGCACAACTGGACATAGGGGAATACTTACTGGTTATCTTGGGGATATACTACTGAAATAAGAAGTAGTTTCTCCCTGCTTCTCTTGATCTTTAGGAATAAAGACACTAATTTATATGAGTTTCAAAAGTATTTGACTACAAAATGTTAAAAAAAACTTTTTTAAAAAAGTATTTGATGATACTTCTCATGGTCCTTTTCATTTTATTTTTAAAATTTGTAATGTCTACTAAAGTAATTTTTGAAAGATAAAAACTAAAAAAATTAGAAAAATAGAGAAAATATCACTTTCTGTCATCTATATTATTTAAATCAATCTTATTTTCCTCACTAAATTTTTCAATGGGTGGAGATTAGAAAGATTTCCTCTTCAATATAAAGATATAAAAGTGAGGTATGCAGAGGACCTATACCTACTCAAGTTTATTGAGTAAAGATGAGTATAAATGAGACAAGTGTTCATAAATTCCACAGCACTACAAAGTTTCCTGCGTACTGAAGAACCGAATGTCTAGAAAACCAAAGATAACCCACAATCCACATGGAAATGTAGTTTAAAGCGAGTCATGCTGGAATCCTGATCTTTTAACTCTCATTCCAATGCCCTTTACTGCTAGGTTTTGAGAAAGGAATATTTTGGGTGCTCTGTCAGTAGAAATAGTTGTAGACTGAAAAACTAAGTGAAAAAAATAATTCATAACTTTTGAGAATTGAGATTTATAGAACAGAATTACTCTAGTTCATAGGCTATTTGGACGGTTAATGCTTGAGTTGCTTTTTGAACAACATTAAATGATTTTTTAAATTACTTATTCTAAATTTAAAAGTATTATGATGAGTAACTGGAATAAGATGAGATAATTATTTAAAAATTCTTTTTTAAGTAATTAATTAGCTATTTTGTTTTGTTTTCATGAGCAGTTGAATATGATCAATATTTAATTTTTCAGATAATATAATGATTTTGAAGCTCTTCATACGTTAGAGAATGTATGAGAAGCATGTTTACATGAAAGACCTATAAATACATAAACTTAACGAACCTATCTGAGCTAGTTAATTGTTTTTATTGTAGATGTCGTAAGAAGTGGCAAACCTTGGTGGCTGAATGACACATCCGCTTTTCCTTCTGCACTACCCATCGATGGCACACATGTCCACCACAGACAGAAGAGATCAGTGAGCACCGAGCGGTTTGTGGAGACACTGGTAGTAGCAGACAAAATGATGGTGGGCTACCATGGCCGCAAAGACATTGAACATTACATTTTGAGTGTGATGAACATTGTAAGTTTGATCCCTTGATATAATATTGTAGCTTAATAGTTTGTTGTGCTTGTTGACTAAGGTCATGGGTTTTTATTGTGAAATGATGATTTTAAGAATTAATTCATCTGTAATGAGAAAAGATTGATCTAATGTTTCAGATTCATAGAATATAAATTTAAAGATATGATTGTTCGTTTTCAGATAAGGTGACTTTTTTTGGCTAGGTCTTGTTAAATCTTGTTTAAGAAGTTTTCTTTAACTTGAAACATCAGCTCACCCTCTTAATTATTGTGTTGCAATTCATCTTTGGGAGACAATATTTCTTGAGGTAGACCTGTATAACAAACTTTCTACCAGGGCATCTTGAGGGTATTGTTCTAAGTGATATGAGATAAAAGAAAACATTTTTATACACAGAGTAGTTAAATTTATGAAAAAATTTTTTACTACTGTATAAAAAAATAGCAGTCACTCTATAATTTTTGTCTGACTTTGTGTCTTTTCTTATTTTCTGGAGGTCAGGTTGCCAAACTTTACCGTGATTCCAGCCTAGGAAACGTTGTGAATATTATAGTGGCCCGCTTAATTGTTCTTACAGAAGATCAGGTAAGAGTGAGATAATTTATAAATCCAAAACTCTTAACAGACAGGCTCTAGAATTATGTATTATAATATAATATCTTTTATTATTGTTCCTCTTAGGAAGTTCTAGTTGAATATGATTTTCAGAACTAATCATTTAATATTTTAAGCAAATTTCAAATAGTTTACAGAATATACCTCATATCATGTTAAAGCTATGTATATATGTATTTAGCTATATGTTTCAGCATAAAGGTGAACATTTGCATAACCTTCTAATAGTGGTTTTGGTTGGTTTCCTTTGCTGATAATCACATATATTCACATTATCATTAAAGCTGGAACTGGAAAGAATGTCTGTTCAATAATACACTAAATTAACTCTAGGTCAGATACTATAGAGATAAAAACTGGCAAGAGATTATTCCTAGAAACCACTGCTTCTAATTATAGTCCCACTTTAGTCTTCAAAAGTTTTAACAACTGACCTTAGTAATTTGTTTGGAACATTTCTGGTATGCATGTTGTATTGCAGCCAAACTTGGAGATAAACCACCATGCAGACAAGTCCCTCGATAGCTTCTGTAAATGGCAGAAATCCATTCTCTCCCACCAAAGTGATGGAAACACCATTCCAGAAAATGGGATTGCCCACCACGATAATGCGGTTCTTATTACTAGGTATGGTTTGTTGCAAGTATTTTACCTTTAATTGTTGTGTTTGATATTGTAACTATATTTGGTTCTATCTAAAGCCTCATTTAGGTAATGAATATAGAGAAAGCAAATTGGTAATTTATTATTCACGCTGAGAAAGAATATATTACACTATTATTGTGTTTGCATCAAATGAACCAAATAAGAAAAAAGAAAGATTTAGATTTGATGTAGAAATTTAATAAATATCTCTCCTTCTACTAAGGTCTATCCATAAGGTTTAATTAGAAGCACGTATATGTTTTGTTACTTGAACAAAATACGTATTAGAAGCAAGATTTTTAAAAGTATGAGAAAAATATATTTAAAAAATAAAAATGTCATCACCCTTGGTTGTAAATATGTTAATTATTTTTGCATCCAAATTGTTAAAAGTGAGGAGTTACTTACATGGATGTTTACTTACATGGATGTTTATTTAATTTAAAATATTTTAATTAATAGGTATAAATATAAGATTTATTATACTATACGTTGAACAGCTAGTTTCTCAGGCAAAGTTATTATTTGATGATAACCCAATAAATGCATATGTTTCTTTCCAGTTTTACAAAACTATTTAGATCCATTTTATTCCTTCCTCTCTAACAACTCTGTGAAGTAGATACTGTTATTATTTTTCCTAAGTAAGAAAGAAGGAAATTGGTTCAGAATACCTCAGTTGCTCAAGGTTGCTCAGCTAATAAGTGAAAGAACAAGACTCAAACCCTGGTGATCCTACCTTTTTTATTATATTATGCTATTTGTCTTCATTTTTTTATACTCAGTTGTGATTGGTTAGAAGCACGCTTAAATCATTTTCAGATAAGTTTGTCTTTTGACCTTTTCTCAGCATTTAAAAATGAAGGCGATAACCAACAAAAATAAGCAAAATGGAAGCATTATTCTGTCTTGGCTAAATGGATTAGCCTTTGTTTTCTTGATTATTTCTTTTCATTTGCAAGGCATTATTTAACATATACTTCATCTGTGGTATGCTTATGAATCTACATTAAACTCTGTGGAGGGAGTATAAAGTATTTGGGATCAGATTTGTTAGACCCAGAATCTTGAGTAAGATAATGTGAATTTAGCTTTAAAAAAAAAATCCCTGTTAACTGAGTTGTAGAGTTAAAGTTTCTAAGTTTATTTTTTTTACAGTTAGACTCACTTTAACTGCCTTCATCTACCTGACATTGTAAACCAGAAAATTTCGTTTATGACATGCTTGCCGAAGAAAAACAACATTGTATAGTTCTATATTCATACGTGTTGACATATCAGTCCGATAAATTCTGCAATTCCTCAGGGTCTTGTGGCCTGGAATGATTCCCAAATATATTTGAGGAGTTAAAAATATACTAGGAATTGTGCAAATATAGAAACCTTTGTGTAAAAATATATATGGATATCATTAGCATCAATGAAGTTACTAAAGGAAAATGTCTATTTTATATGGTTAACAAAATGATATTTACATTGGCTTCTGTATTTATATTTATAAAGCCCTACCTCTCCCCCAAAGGCAATACTCAGCGAGCTCCTGATGCTTCACATTTTTATTGTATCTGCATTGGATTTTTAACTTTTCCATCAAATGACAGAAGTTATACCAAGAGCACACATTTCTAAGTATTTGAGTTCTGAAATACATCTGGGCATTTAGCCACCCTTTCTTGGCACTGGCTACAACATGTGGCTGTCTGACTTGTTACTCTGAACTGGCCCTGATATTTTTTCTGATCCTTTATGGAGCTCTTCTTTGCTTCAATAAGCCATGTGTCGTGCTTTTTTGATGTCTGAGATTTGAACAAAAACTTTTCTTTTTAACTCGTTCTCCAAGTGGTCAGACTAGCACTGGAAGTGATCTCAGGATTTAATAGGACAGTATTTCAAAGAGGTTATACCTCATATCATTTTATATTGGCTATGTATTGGAGGTTAGAAAAATGCCTCTTTGGGGCAGCATAGAATTCCTTTTCAAATTGTTATTAAAGTCTCCACCGTTTAACTTACTTAACAGTCTACAAATATTTTTGAATTATTAAGGCCAAAGAATGACTTATCAAAAAGAAATGACTATCATCTCTAACATTTGGGGTTTTTTTGTTGTCATTGGGGTTTACCAGCACTTGACTCTCCCTTATAAATTTTTGATTTGTGAAAAAGAACATATGTTTAAATCATATGCTACTTTTAGTAAAAATAATTATGAGAATTCCATAGGTGATTTTATATTAATGTTGAAAATTATTTCATGTAACTCACTTATTAATATGTTTGGGGTTTTATGACTCCACCATTTCAAGGTAAGATCATGATTTATGTTTGCTTGAAATGTCAGCTCACTAGGGAGAATGTATAATGTGTTTATCGAGAATTCCAGAGAAAAATTGATGGATCTGTTTATCTCCACTAGGCCTAATTTTGTCCTAGGGATTTAAATGTTTTAAGCAGAAAACCATTTGGAACTGTAGTTACTTAGGTAATAAGAGTCACTTTTTGGAAAAAAGTATAAAAACTCAAAATGTTATCTCCTCTTAGCAAATGACTTTTATTGTTATATTTTACGATAAAAATTAAAAACAAACTATGCTCTACAAAGCTATCAGATCACTCTGACTAGACAGAAAGAAAATAGAGTAAAAAATTAAAATTTTTTTGTTTTACATGGTATCAAAAATATTGAATTGCATATTAAAAACTACATATACATATATTTTAATTTTTATATATAGTTATGTTTATTTTTATACATAAGTATATAAAATATAGTGGGCATCGTTATATATCAGCTGACTAATTTTTTTAAAAATTGAGATATAATTGAGAAATAAAATTGTATATATTTAAATTGTACAACATGATGATTTGTTATAGATATGCTTTGTGAGCTAATTACCATAATCAAGTTAATTAATACGTCTATCACCTCAAAGTTATCTTGTTTTTTATTTCTTTTTTGGAATTTGGATGAGAACATTTAACATACTCTTTTAGCAAAGTTCAAGTATATACATAGAATTATTGTCTGTAGTCACCATGTTGTACATTAGATCTTCATAATTAATGCATCTTACGACTAAAAATTTGTACCCTTTAACTAATATTTCCTTATTTCCCCTACCCCCAAACCCTAGGCAACTACCATTCTACTTTTGGTTTCTGAGTTCAACTTTCCTTTCTTTTTTTTTTTTTTTTTTTTTTTTTTTGATTCTACTTGTAATTAAGGTCATACAATACTTGACTTTCTTTCTCTGGTATATTTTACTTAGCAATAAATGAATTCTCCCTGATTCATCTATGTTGTTGCAAATGACAAGATTTTCTTTTTTTATGATTGAATAATATTCTATCTATATATACCACATTTTCTGTACCCATTCATCCATTGATGGACATTTAAGTTGTGTTCTTATCTTGGCAGTTTTGAATAATGCTACAATGAACATCAGAGTGCAGATAGCTCTTCGAGATGCTAATTTCTAATTTCATTTCCTTTGGATATATACCCAGAAATGGTATTGCTATGTTATATGGCAGTTCTACTTTTAAAATTTTGAGGAAATTCCAAACTAACAGCAATGTAGTCTCCATGAAGCTTTATCAGCTGAGATTAATGTTGGAAGATTGCAAGGATCTTCAATGGCCAAGGCTGCCATTGTCTGCCGCAGCAGTGAAAACTTCTGGAGACTACCTGATCTCTTTTTCTCCTATGGGGGATATCGGTGGAGGGGAGTCCTCTTGTGCCAGGTCCACCTTGCAGGTGCCCACAGTAGTGCTAGTGTCTGATGTTGGGCACCTGTGGAGCAGTAATGGAGCCAGGGACTGGATTGCCAGTGCTTACAGTGTGACAGCAGCTTTGGGATCTGGCGTGCTGGTTACCCTGCAGCAGTGATGATGAGTGAAAGGCAAATATGTGCAACGTAGCCATGAAGACAGAGTCTGAAGCATGGGCATTGAGCACAGTGGAATTCTGGTCCTGTGTGTGGGCTAGCCTGCAGTGGTGTTGGCTCTGATTCTTGAGACATGGGCATGTGTGGAGCAGCAACAGGGCTGGGTCTGGATCATAGGTACACACAGGGTGGCCCTGGAGCCAGGAGCAGGCAGAATAGCTGTGGCTCTGGAGTTTGGTATGCTCAGGATTGGAAGGTGCTGGCAGCTCTGGTCCCAGGGAAGGACAAGAGCAATTCCTTCTTGGAATGGGCAGCATCTTCTTCCCTAGGTCTGTGGCTCTTGGTTACCCTGGTGATGAAAGCTGCCAGTGTCCTGGGGCCTGTGCGTAACAACACTATGGGGTACTCCACTGTGGAAGCTGTGGGGAGTCTGTAGCTGTTGTGAGGGCTGTTGGGGTCCTCTGCATAGCACGTCACTGGGGACCACGATGGTATGTGTCCTGTGGCCATACTGATAGCTCCCACACTTCTTTCTTTCTAGCTGCTTCCAGAACTCTCCACTAAGCTGCTCTCCCAGCGACTCTTTCTGTGCAGTTATTCTCCATGTTTTGCTCCACTATGTTGCTGTAGGTTCTTAATTGCACTCTTGAGCTCTGCTAGGACTATTTGTGGATAACTGTTTAATTATTGTTTTATGTCAGGTGATGAAGGTTGATAATTCCTACTTCACCATCTTGCTGATGTCACTCTCCTAGCTATCAGATTTTAACATTTTGCCATACCAAAGAGCAATCAGTTTCATGTCACTTTCCAAAGTGATGTACAGATATTTCTCTGGTGTGTCAACTACTTGATATCTTAGCTCTGAATATTAGATTTAGTGCTATCATGCATACATTTGTAGAAATATGATCATATTAAATAAACATTAATGGTGGAATAATAAAACTGATATTTCATTTTTGTGATATATTTTTAGTTAAAATATCAGTAGTAGTAACTTATATTGATTACTTATATAGACTAGATTTATTAGAATTATTTGATGATTATTAGTTTACTAAATCAACTTGACATTTAGTAACTTTTCAAAATAATGGAATGCGATACTATATACCTAGGTCAAGAAATGATTTTTGTACTTGAAGCTCTGGACACAGAACTTAAGAAGATAAAACAGGACTGTATTTATACACTTTAAAAGTTACACTTGCTACAAAACTTTCAAATTATCCTTATTAACCTTCATATTGGAAAACAAAATTAATATCTATTCAGGAATAAAAATCTATAATTTGGCAGGTTATTTTAAAAATTATATTTCCACATGAAGTCAGGATATATTTCCCACAAATTTAAAGTCCAGCTGATTTCTAAATTCATTTCGTGGCAAAAATATTAAAGAAATTCATTTATAGTCAGAAAATGAGAAGGAATTTAGTGACCTAAATTGTACTTGCATTAATGTTGAGTAATCAGCATGAACAGAATGATGCCTCCGTTTCCTGACTTTGTCTACCATCTAGCGTTAGAATCATGTTTTCCATCTTTATGATGTTAATATATAGTAGTGTATATTTTAGATAGGAATTATAACCTAAAACTTTTTTGTTAAAAGATTTATTGAGATCTAGTTCACAGACCATACACTTTATCCATTTTTAAAGTGTGCAATTCAATGATTTTTGGTATTCACAAGGTTGTGCAACCTCGTCACCATAATTAATTTTAGAATGTTTCAGTCATTCTCAAAGGAGGTCATCCCCATTCCCTTTATCTTTCCCGACCCAACCTCAGCCTTAGGCAACCATTAACCTTTTTGTCTCTATAGCTTTGCCTAATCTGGACTTTTTGTAAGAGTGGAATTGTATAATATGTAGGCTTTTGTGACTGGCTTCTTTTACTTTGTATAGTGTTTTCAAGGTTCATCCATGTTGTAGCATGTACCAGGACTTCATTTCTTTTTTTAGCCCAAATTATTGAAAATTCAAGGAACAGATTTTTAAGAATTCCTCTGTTATAAGATACTCTATCATAAATATACTTCCTTTTCAATTTTTCATTAATGAAATACATAGGACATATAACTACATCTTAAAATACAGATGCAAAACGTGCACACCAAGTCACATAATTTAATCATTTAATTAAAACGAGCATATTTATCCTCTTAAAGGATCATGACTATTTGCTTTGATGCTGCTGGAATTGAAAAGGATTAGAATTTCCAAAGTCAACTAATGTTTTCAAGTGAGAGATTAAAGATAGCTTTAAAAATAGTTTCTTGCTAAAACTTGGCCTATAATGTGTAGATTTAAACAAGTTTTCTTATTTTTTGAGGAATATATCTATCAGAATGATATATTGGCTTCATGATTTTATATTAAAAGAGAGGAAAGGGAGATTAAATGTGGTACATTAACATTTATTTGGTATTTATTTGTTTGTTTTTTTTTTAATTCTTAAGGAAATGCCTGTTATTTTTTGTGTGAACTATTACTAAGTTTTTTAAAAGAATATGCTAGGTTTTTAGGCCACAGTAATCTTGAATTCAGATATTAGATGAATTGATTTTAGTATTTGGACATTTCAAAGCATTTATTATTCTCTTACCACTCTGGCTCTGTCATTCTTACCATCCCCATCACCCTTCTTCACTTTTTATTTTCTTTCACTTGGTTCCTGGTTCATTGATTCCTTACTCAGATGTGTTTATCTAGTTTCCATTTCAATCTAGGATTATGATAAACTTGGGCAACTTTAGTTTCTTGGGCAAGCCAGGACACTTTTAAGTACCTTTGACAGTTATGTCTAGATAGTAGGCATAAACTAGGGCCAGGTAAAACAGGATTACGATCACCCAGGCATTACCTATGTTTGCTTGTTAAACTTTAATTACAAATGGGAATAAAAGGATACTTCTCCTTTAAACTGTCTTTGTACACACCTTGATTAAAATGTGCTTTATATGTAATAGGCATCATTAAATAGTTAAATCAAAGAAGAATGTGTTGTAATAAACACAACTTTGAGGAATAGTAAGTTTAGTATTTATAATGGTTTTACTGATGTATTTATGTAATTTCCTATTATTGCTAAATGCGTAAGTCTTTATGTTTTTAGTCATTTCAACCTCACTGTAACTTCATAAGATTGTTTCCATTATTATCTCTTATTTTCTTATCTTATTTCAATGGCTAGAACCTTGTACAATGTAGAATAAAGTTGTTATAGCAGACATCCTGGTCTTGTTCCTGATCTTAGTGAGAAAGCATTTCATGTTTCAACATTCCGATGTTTTTCTGTAGAGTTTCGTAGATGCCCTTTATCAGGCTGACAAAGTTCTTCTATCCCCAGTTTGCTGAGTTTTTTATGGATAATGGTAATGGATATTGAATTTGTCAAATACCTTTTCTGCATCTATTGAAATGATCATATGGTTTTTTTTTTTGTTATTAATACAGTGAATTCATTCATTGATTTAGAATGTTTACCAACTTTGCATTCCTCAAATAGACCCAATTTGGTCATGATGTATTTTCCTGTTAATCTACTGTTAGATATGATTTGCCAAAATTTTATATATATTTTTGCATCTTATTTATGAGGGATATTGTTCTGTATCTTTGTCTGGTTTTGGTATTAGGGTAATGTTGACCTAACAGAATGAGTTAGAGAATACTTCCTTCTTTCCAGTTTTCTGCAAAGGTTTGTGTAAGAATAGTATAATTCATAATACTAAAAATAAAACGTAATAGTATTATGTTTTATAGAATTTAAAAGTGAAGACATGTGGACCTGGAAGTGTTTTTTTTTTTTTCTTTTTTTTTTTGAGGGGTGATTTTTAACTACCAATTAAATTATTTAAGAGATATAGAACTATTAAGAGATCTAG
This sequence comes from Eonycteris spelaea, assembly GCA_003508835.1. Lineage (NCBI taxonomy): Eukaryota > Metazoa > Chordata > Mammalia > Chiroptera > Pteropodidae > Eonycteris > Eonycteris spelaea. Next base: position 12,365,088 of record PUFA01000011.1, on the reverse strand, counting down.
AACTATTTAGGTTTTTTGATTCAGTATGCTTTGGCAGTTGAATCTTTCAAGAAATGTAGAATGTATTGCTATAGCCAGTCATAATATCTTATCCTTCAATATCTGTTGTATAAATAGTGACTTTACCTTTCTTTCTGATCTGGTAATTTTTGTTTTCTTTTCTCCTAGATTCTGGTTAGAGTTGTAATTATCTTCTCAAGTTTAGTTTCAGTGGTTTTCTCTATTTTTTCTGTTTTTTGATTTCTTTATTATTTCTACCTGATTTTTATTGTTTCCATTCCCTACCAACTTTGGTTTGGTTTAATTTGCTATTCTTTGTAATTTTTTAGGTGGACGCTGTGTCATTGATTTGCAAACTTTCTGCTTTTTCTGATATAGATGTTTAGTGTTATAAAATTTCCCCCTAACTACGGCTTTATTACATCTCACAAATTTGTATATGTTGGTTTTCTGTTCCATTTACTTAAAATACTTTATAATTTCCCTTTAATTCTTTTTGACCTATGAAACATTTAGAGTTTATTTAGTTCCAAACATTAGTTTTCCCCTCTCAGAGATCATTCTGTTATTTATTTCTAATTTAATCCACTGTAGTCAGAAAATGTACTTTGTATGACTCATGCTTTTTAATTTATTGAGACTTGTTTTATGGTCTTTTTGGTACGTGTTCAAGGTACACGTGAGAAGAATGTGTGTTCTGCTATTGTTGGATGGAATGTTCCAACAATTCAACTCTTCTATATTCTACTGATCTGAACAATTTCAATTCTACTCAATACTGACTAATGCTCACCATTGGTTTTACCAATTTCACACTTTAAAGCAGTGTAAGGGAGGGTTATTGTACCCCAATCTGCTAACATAGTGCTTAACTTTATAATGCTTGATACATTGTAAGCAGTGAATTAGTATTAATAGTTATTGGACCCAAATTAATGCCATTTTACTATATAAAAAATTTTACTAATAAATAACAAGGAAGATTTAGGAAGTAATTTGTATAGTTATCTATTATGAACTTGATTTATCATTTGCTTTCAGCAGTTAATGCTTATTGTACTTTCTTCGTCCTGTCAGAGATGAATAAAAATCAAGATAGGTCTAGTCTATCAGTTTCTTCTATTTTTCTGTAACAGCTTATTCAATAATTTACACATTGTACAGTTCATCTATTTAACAGAACAATTCAATAGTTTTTATTTACAGATGTGCAGCTATCACCATGTCTATTTAAACATTTCTGTCACCCCAAAATGAAACCCTATAAAACTCTATAACCTAGCCATCACCTTCCATTTCCACTAGTCTTAGGAAACCAATAAACTACTTTCTGTATAGATTCCCATTACAGAATTTAAAATGGTATCACAAAATATGATCTTTTGCAACTAGCTTTTTAGAATGTTTCAAAGGTTTATTCAATAATCAATACTTCATCCTTTTTATGGCCAAAAAATTCTTTGTATGGATATGCCATATTTTTCATCATGGACATTGTTGTTGCCCATTTTTGGCTATTATGGGTAATGCTTCTGTGAACATTTGTGGTTATAATTTTGATGTGGATGTGTGTTTTAATTTCTGTTAAATATACCTTGGAGTGGATTGCTGGATCATATATAACTATGTAGTTACTTTGAGAACTGCCAAAATGTATTCTAAAGCACTGTACTATTTATAATCCCACCAGCAATGTATAATGTTCAATCTCCACACCCTGCCAACACTTTTTGTTTTGTCTTTTTCATAGTATTTAGTGAGTATTAAAACTGTATCTTATTGTAATTTTGACTTTCATTTTCTGGAATGCTATGTTAAGCATTTTTTTTCATTGCTTATTAGCTATTGTAATCTCCTTTAGAGAAATACATTACATTTTTATTGGTTAGATTACATTTATTTTATTGCACAGATATACAAAGTTAAAGATAAACATTTAACTTTATACAAAATCAAAATTCATTCAAGGAGTATATTAATTTTCAAATATTTGTTCAATAGATATTGTTGTATAGTGGAAAAATGGGCTTTGGAGTCACACAGACCTTGAATCTCACCCCTGACATCTGTTAGTTGGTGACCTGGGGCTGAATACCAAAGCTCTCTGAGTTTGTGGGATGGGTTTTTATGTAAGTACTTGGTAGGGACACACTGAGCTTTATTAACTATATGTTAAGCACAAACCAGGTTTTAAGGAGACAAAGTATATGGAAACATAGAAGCAGCATCTAATCTTACATGGAAAAGAATCTAAGCATAACTTCATTCGGGGTACAATACTTGATCAGGGACTTGGAAGTTTAATAGGAATTTGAATAAAAGGTGGGTGCCTCTTGAAGAAGGAGCACTTCATATGCAATAACATGGAAAATGTGAAAGACAAAAATGGCCTCCTTTGAGGGAACGAAAAGCTCAGTATTTTTAGGGTGGAAGGTATGGGTGAGGAATTATAGAAGATGATGTTGGATAGGTAGGAATTCATTCACTTTCATTCACTCCACCTATAATTGTCAAATTGATAATATCATGGTGCTAGGTTGCTAGGTATTCAGGGGTGAATCAAGTCAGAATAAGCTTGTGGGTTTGAGGAAAAGAAGTGAAATGTAGTGAACAAAGGGGAGAAGAATATGTAGTAATGCTTAAAAAGTTGCAGGGGCCATGGCTTGAAAGATTTTGCATGCATGCTTATAAATTTAGCACTGTGGTATAGAAATAATCATTTTCCCTTTTGTGAGTATTTAAATTGATTTCTTTTGTTAGCTTTTTAGTTATTAAAAAGAATGGAATTTTCTTTGTACACAGGTACAAGTATGTCCACATTATAAAATGCAAATCAGGAATTTTGGATGTGGAAAAATTCTTCAGGAAATAAAGTAAAGTAAGCAAACAAAGTCACATGGACAAGAATCCAAGCATAACTTCATAAAGCATTATTTATTGTTTAAAAGATCAACAAAACTAGTAAAAAAAGAAATTTAGCTTTTATTTTCTTTACATAAAAGATATCATTCGAGAAATTTAAGTGGAAAGTGACATGATCAGATTTAAAAAATGTCTCTTGTAGGTGTGTGGAGGATAAATTGTGTGTATGTGATTAAGTGCTAATATATGCAAAGCAGTGAAAAATGGGGAAAAAATTCAATGCCTCTTTCTCTCCAGTTCAGAAAGGCTTTTTAGAACCACTTGAATTAGCATTTCACTTTCCTTTTTTACTTATCCCAAAGAACTAAATGCCAGGCAAAAATCTTTGAGTTCTGATGTTGAGAGATGAGGAGTTCTTGATGAGTGAGGCAAAAGGATAAAGGAGAAAGAAATGAGATTTGGGGAATAAAAAGGAGGAAACCCCATTTAGAGACATTATTAGAAGTTACTTGTCTTTTTGGTTAAATTTTCACACCGTATTATTTTGGACAACGTTTACTAAATTGGCTATATCTTTCCTATCCCACCCCCCCAAAAAAATTTATCAAAAACTAGCATCCCTACAAATGATATCTTTCTCATTTTATAAATTATCAGCACCTTAATAGTAGCCCAATGTTAAAGAAATATTAACAAATAATTTTAAAGGGTCTGTCTAGAATAAGAAAAGGCAATGTTTGAGTATATTACCCACTTCTCTCACAGTCTCATCTCAATTTACATTTACTTTTAGTGATCTCATTCGTTTTCATGATTTTAAGTACCATCTATATAGTTAAATACATCTATACAGCTTCAATCACCGTTTATATCCAAATATGCATCTCTCTTCTTGACCCCTCCCCTAAACTCTGTATTTGTCAACTTTGTCTAATTGACGTCTTCGTGAATCTCAAACTTAACATGCTCAGAACCAGATTCCCAGTCTTTCCTTTGAACCTGCTCTTTCTGTAGCTTTGCTCATTTCAACTTCTCCCTGTGGCAATTACAATATTTTTGCCTGTTATGCAAAAAGCAAAATAGGCTTCCGTTAGGGTATTAATATAAATAAGTTAAGAACATGCAAAGAGGAAATAATATATACCAGGTTCAGCTCTTACAAAATTTTTAAGTATTTCCTGTTTCTTTGCTTTACACTGCTATTTGTTGGCTAAACTCCGATGTCTGCTTCTCTCTCCTAATGGTTAGTTTATATATGTCATGAGCTAAATTAGGAAAACATACATACTTAAAAACACTATTTAGAAGGAAGAAGATGAATTATAGTTCTTGCAATGGTATATGAAATATTTAGGGGGTCCTGCCTACTAGTCCATTTCTCTGAAGTTCTCTGTTTAACTTTCAAATGGGTTTGAGGGCCTGAAAAAATACACTTAAAATTGTACAGTAACTTTTCAGAAACTCCTTAAAAAATAAATTGTTTCTTGATTTTACTGATAATAAAGGATATTGAGAAAACAAAGGCTAAGAGATTTGTATATAGGAATTTATAGGGCTGCAATGGAAAAAGGAAGAGGAAAACTATTAAAAATAATTTTGAGACATATAGAAATTATGTCCTTCAAGAAATAATGTAAAGCTTGCATTTATTCATTCATTAAGACAGTCAAACATTTATTGAGTGCTTTGTGTAAGCTGTTGGGATCACATAAGAATAAATAGACAGATAAAAGTCTAAGTTCTTAGCTTTGCTAGAGAGAGAAATAGATTATGAGTCAGTAAAAAAAAGAAATACATAATTTTAATATGTGTGATATATATGGGGGAGAGAGAGAGAGAGAAATTACATAAGGTGGTAGGAAAGTCTCTCTGATAAGGTTACTTTATTTAAAAGGTCTGAAGGATGAGGAGACAGCCATATTGGAGGAATGTATTGCCCATGTATTTTAGGCAAAAAACAGCTCATGCAAGTAATAAATAAACACTAGTTAGTAAATGAGGTGGGAAAGAGTTTGGCTTGTGTGAGAATATTTGCTACAAGTGCATAAACATGCACTGTTTTTTAACCCTGTTTGTTTTTGCTTTCTCTTTGTTTGAGCTGCCTTGGCTGGCTGTTCATATTGAAAAAAAAATACTAATTGGGAGCCTTATTTACATTGGTTAGGTCTTGTTGATGGAGGGTTTCCCTTAGAGTGATTGGATGTTGGTTCACTTTTTTCCAGGGGGAGCAAAAATGTCATTGTCATTGGGTCTTTTCTGTGAGACCACTCAGTTTTTCCAGAATAATACCCAACAGTTTCCAGGCTCATTGAAAATGTTCTGAAAGCCAGGTGGGAGGGAGTGAGAGGCTTCCAACTAAGCATACTGTTAACTGTTTTCAAGCCTTGGCTTTACTTTTGCCCTCCACTGGCTAAAGTGTCCTAGCAACTCAGCCTCTCTGGTTTCATTTTTTTCAGAGAATAAAACTGAAAGTCAGAGGTGTGGAGGAGGGGTGTTTTCTAGTATTGCAGAGTATACCTAATCTTTCATATACAGGTTTTGAACCAATCCCTGTTTTCAACCTCATGCCTCAGCCCTTTCAAAAGTGGTCAATTTTTAATTTTTCATTTCCTTTTAGCAGAGGTAATTTTAAGTTATTTAAATTTGCTTTCCCTATATTCAGCAATATAGCACTTATGTTTATAATGGTAGCTAAAGTTAGCTATTATAGTGGTAGTTGAAGTTATCAACTTATATTGATAATGAATTATGTGAAATAGGTAAAATTTTGTTAAATTTAAGACAGATTAGTAACTATAATCTTGTAACACCTTAATTATCGAGTGACAGTGTTTAGAATACCTACTTTCTTAAAATACCACCTACAAAATCAGACATGATTGGAACATAGTATATAATAGTTTCTAATTTTGTTTATAAATTCTCGATTATTCAAATAGAATTATTGTGCATTTTTCTATGTCGAATGTATTGCTAGACTTCCATTTTATTTTCTTTAAAATAAAAACATATAGCATTTGTTGATTTAATTTTAATGTTGCTGTGTTATTTAGGGTTGGTTAATTATGATTGATCATTCAGTAGTATGGTGATAAATGATATTTATATAGTAAATTTATTTTTAATTTTATATTCCCTTTATCTTTCTCTTTTCCCATTGACCCTATTTCTTCCAATACGAGTTCCTCATTTCCTCAATTTTTTTCTTTAGTATTTTGGTTGTGATCCTTAGTCTAGTTAGGAAGTAAGCTCTGATTTCCCACTTTTTGTGTAACTATCAATTCAGATAGACTAAGCATGCTTTTTGGACTGATCCCATAAAACTCTCTAGGAAGTCATCAGGATTGCCAGAGTATTGTGTTATGTAGCTGGGTCCTCAGGAAAATGCAAATATGCAAAATAAGTTTAATGGTTTGCAGAAAAAGTAAGCATGTTATTTACTCAACTTGGTGTGGCATGAAAATTAAGGAGTCATTGGTACTTAGCAGAAAGTATTCCTTGAAGGCCTTTAAATATGCTCTGGTTTTCCTCCTTTGGCATATAGATACTTCTAATTTTTCATAGAGTTGTAGAAGAATAATGATTATATTCATGAGTCTGAATGTTTACTAAATGAAAGGTGGCTGAAAATAGTAATACTCTTAGTGTCCGCTTAGCGAATCTTTCTCGTTGGAACAGAGGCAACAATTAAAACCATTTCATATCATGATTTTTGAGCTTTTGAAATGAACCTGTTGTATTACTTCTCCTTTTTTATAAGCAATGTCTATAGCAAGAGAAGTTTGTAATAAAAATTTCTGTGTTAACTTAATTGTGATTAGAATTTTAATTAGTTATGTTTTCTTATTTTTGAATCTTACCCTTTCTTCTAGAAATATAGCTTTAAATTAAAGAAAATATTTTCAAATATTGTTTTGACTCATACTAGCATTTTGACTTATACCTGAATTTAGCTGAATTTGGTTATCTCTCTACTCTTATTCTCAACTTTGAGTAGTTTGTATTCGAACAACTATTTATACTTTTAGTAGCCCTTCTTTCTGCCACTATTGTTTTTGTGCTTTTTGTAAGCCACTTATGTTTGCTACTAATTGTAATCAGTCTCAGTTTTAGGGATCAGTGCATTTATAGAGGTCACCAAAACATAGTTTTCTAACTTATTTTGGATTGAGGGTTTTTTTGGTAACAATTTTATTTAGATACAATACACCAAACATACAATTCACCCATTCAGAGTATAAAATTCAGTGGTTTTTAATATATTTACAGAATTGTGCAGCCATCACCACAATGTATTGATCACATTGTTTGCTTGTTTTTATTCTTTTCCTGTTCTTTATTTGTGTGGCAATTATATATTTCAATTTTATTTCTTTAATGGTTACTCTTATAATTTTATCAAGAATATTTAACAAGTAGTAAAGCTAATCAGTATTATTCTTTCCTGAATAAATCAAACACATTAAAACATGTAAGTGTGACCACTCCTCTTGACTTCTGTGGTATTGTGTTCTATGTTTTATTTCTAATTTCTTTTTAACACCACCACCACCACGCCACCATCACGCTACCATTATCATCATCATCATCACAATTTGTATATAGACAATAGTTGTCTTTATTTATTTACCTATATACCAATTTCTTCATTGTATTTCTTTGCATATTAAGGATCTATTTCTTTTTCCTGAAGTACATTTTTTAGAAGTTTCTTTATAAAAAGTCTATTTGTAGTAACCTCTCTCTGTTGTCAATTTAGAGATATTTTTTTAAAAAAATTTTGCTCTAGTGCTTGAAAGATATTTTGCTGGTTACAATGGTAAGCGGACAGTCTTCTTCTCAACATTTTGAAAATATTATTTTATATTCTTTTAGTTCTCATTGTAGTCATTAAGATGTGTGAGGTTAGGGTAATGTTCATTGTATATGTGATCTATCTTTTTAGCTGCTTTAAAGTTCTTCTCTGTACCTTGCCATTCTGATTTTCTCTTAAGGAACATGTTTCTCAGTATTTATGCTTTAGTATAAAACTTCCCCTCCCCCCCCCAGCATTTGTGGATTTATATCTGTCATCAATACTGGAAGTTCCTCAAGCATTATATTTTTCAAATATAGGCGCTTTTGAGCTCTTTCTACTCTCCTGGGTCTCTTTATATGTATGTTTGACTTTCTCATTAGCCTCATGTTTTTGTTTTATATATATACATATATATATATATATATACACACATACACACATATATATATATACATACACACACAAACACACACACATGTAAAATAATTTATATATATAATTTTATATATATAAAATAATTTATATAATTATATATATAAAATAATTTATATATATAATTTTATGTATATAAAAATATACATATATAATAATCTTCATTTGCTTATTCTGTGTGGCAGTCTGGGTGATTTTTTAATATCTACAAGTTGCTAATTTTCATTTTAGCTGTTGTGAATAATCTGCCATTTAACTCATCCACTGAGTTTTTGTTTTAAAATTATACATTTTTTAGATTTTTTTAAAAGTCTGCCTAGCTGTTTTTAAGTCGTCTTTTTTCCCTGCTTTTAAAATAAAATATTTTATTCCATTTTTTTAAAACATTTTCATTCACTTTCATTTTCTTCATGTGTCCATTTTCCCTATAACGTAAAAAGTAGGTTAAACTGAAGCACTATTGGAACTCATGTAATAAATTTGCCTTTCTTCCTTTAGGTGTGTTCATTTATTTTTTACTCGATAATTATATGGTAGTTTTGGAAGATGTAAATGATAATGGCTTAATTGGACATTGGATAGAGAGACCAGTGAGGAGGCAGTTAGTTTGATTTGTTTTCCATAGTTTAGCATTTAGTATGCATCTGTTGATTAAATTATGATAATAGACTCCTGGTAGAGTGTAGGCGAAAGTAAATTACAATTGATTAGAGAATGAATACAATTAAACACCAGCAAAATAACAATCTTCAGTGACCACTGAACTTGTAGAATGTATTTTTATTGATTATTTATTAGTTTTATTTTTCTAATGTCTAAGAAAAGGATATATTTTTATTGTAAAATGATTTACCTTATGACATGAAGTTACTTGCAGGTTTTTTTTTGTGGGATTAGAAACGGAAGATATTAGATGAAAATATTCTTTCAAGGCAGATAGTAATGATGTATTATATAATTTAACTGGCCAATTAGGAGTGATTAGTAATATTGCTTATTTTAAGTATTATATCTTCTTTCACAACATGTATATTTATAGATAATAGTGAAAAAATTTTACTTAAAAAAAAATCCCTGCAGTCCTTGTTATTGGAAATGTATCTGGAAAACCTTAGTAATACATTGCCCTGCTGAAGAAAATCGCCTGAGAAAATTGTGACTGACAGCTTATGTTAAGGATTACAATCTTATATAGGTATCATGCAAAGTTTTTATTTATTCACTCTCTTGAAAGTGCAAAGAGACTTAGAAAACTCTAGGCTTACCACAGAGTTCTTTTAGAGAAACCATTGTCATATGAGAAGATGTCCCACTGAGGTTTCCTATAGTTGTCAGTTATTCTTTAAGAAGATACGGAGGCCTGTTGCTAGGTCTTATAAGGTCATTATGAGAGTCTATCAATTGATAGAAAACACAAGTTCCTCCTTTGGTGCTACAGAGAAGTAAATGCAGCTTCATGAATTTTGATTTTAGATGTTAGGTTAAGGCTGTTTATTAGCATACTACTAAGCAAGTTATAAAGGTTTGCTAAAACTTGATTTTCATAAAATTAAGGAATATAGTAGCGAGTACTGAGATATACATGATTAAGGAATTGTAAATTAAAATGAAACATTTCATCTGCAAATAGATTTTCAGAAAAACACTCAGTGTTATTTGAATTAGTCACAGTCTTCAATGACTTCAGTTGTTGCTTTTCAATTATATTATTAATTTAGTTTTATTTAATGTATTTTATTTGTTGTCAGATATATTTTCTGCATATACAATCTTTTGGTTTGATTTTGATCTATAATATTCCAATAACAGAAATGTCATATATCTCCAATATGAATCACCTATTATAACCTTATTGCTAAAGTGGATGTATATACAAAATCCTCTCTTCTCCAAATTTATTTGTGTAGGGGTATATTATTGGTGGTGTGTGCCTGTGAATGAGAAACATGTAAATAGCTTACAATATACTGTCAAAGTAAAAGTAATAAGATTATTGCCTTAAAAATATTTATAGTATATTTTTATGGTATAAAATCATATGTACATGGTCAAGTAATATATGTGTAGTATGTGTGCTTGCACAAAAAAGTACTCATACATGATTTTACAATCCTAATCCATTACAAGGAGTAACTTTATTAATAGGTAGGACTCTACATTAGTATTTATCTTTCTACTTTGGACATGGTATGTATTGTAAGGCATCTCTGATTCCCTGCTTCCTCATTCTTAAAGGCATAGTAAAGTGACCTACAGGAGAATCGAGAAGTTTAGCTTATGACAACCTTCCACAAATGCATAAATTCTTTTGAGACTTCTATGTGCTTTTTACTTTACAATATATCAATGTTTACTTTAATATATAATATAAATATTTTGTTACCATTTAAATAGTTTTTCTTTTCTCTTCCTCCAATATACCCCTAACTTTGAATAAAATTGAATGTCTTAGTCAGCTCAGGCTGCAATGATGGAATACCATAAACTAGGAAGCTTAAACAACAGGAATTTTTTTCTCACAAGAGGTCAGGAAATTTATGATCAAATTGCTGACCAATTCTGTTCCTTAATGAGGGCTCTTGTTCTGGCTTCATTTTTGCTGTGCCTTCACGTAGTAGAGAGAGAGCATGAGCGAGCGTGAGAGAGAGAAAGTGCATGTGTGTGTGTGTGTGTGTATGAGTGAGCTCTGGTCTTTTCCTTTTCTTATAAGGACACTAATTTTATTATGGAGACCCACCTGCATGACATCACCTAAACTCAATGACTTCCCTAAGGCCCAGCCTCCAAATACTATCACAATGGGCTTCAAATGGCCTCAACATATGAATTATTTGGGGGGGAGATGTAAACGTTGAGTATAACATAAGAAAAAGCTAACTATTATTAGCGATAACTTGTATCCATAATTTCTTCAACTTAATGAATTATGAGTAGCTCAATATGAACTGTTAAGTGTAACATTGTAGGATTTGTGTGCAATAATAATTTATATAAGAATAATATTATTTTTCATAATACACAGACAAGTTACATAATTGGTTGCCTATATAATGCCTGGGACTTGACCACTTGTGACTTAACCAAGTTTGTCATTGGAAATCCCAACTTTTCATTTGATGTCCTTTCACACGCTTTCCTTGCTCCCACTATTACCTTTATTTTTTCCCAAGCATAAGTATGTTTTTAGGAAAAAATATAATCTATTCTTTCCTAAATTTAACCAAATGGAGTTGTAAATAATTTTCTAAAATCACAAGCACTACGTTTTCTCTTTCTAGTGTATTGATTTTTGCAGATGCCACAGTCTATGTAACTTACACTGCTCATATTTAAAAACTAAGTTAAATATATTTTCTTAATTTGTTAATGAATCAATGATATCAATACTAAAGTGTTAAAGATTATTAAATTTTTTCAGAATTTGATATATCACCTCTGGTGATATTGACAACTTGAGTGAAGATTATTAGCAGTGATTTTAAATTGAGAGAATGTGCAATATTCATGAATTTTTTTAGAGCACTTACGTTTAGTGCATTTTAAGTGTTGAAGTATAGCAGGGAACAAACAAATTCTTGCTCTCTTTTGAAGAGCTTATTTTAGTAAGGATACAAAAAAAGCAAGTAAATGAATACAGAATAAGTTAGTGATAAATGCATGAAATATTGGAGTTTAGAGACATAGTATGTGTTTGTGTGTGTTTAGGAATTACTGTTTTACATATTGTGTCTTAACGTACATTTATTTTAGAGGTTCAATTGAAGTGATGGAGTAAGCCAGGTAGATATTGGGATGTTGGCAGGAGCTGAGTAAATGATGGGGGGAGAGGTAGAAGATAAGATCAGAGAAGTTCAGGGACCAGCTCCTGTATGATCTTGGAGACCATAGTACAGATGGTATACCCCAAGTGAGACAGAAGACATTACAAGATCATTTGGACTTCTAGATTAATATCATGCTATAGAAGAACAAGGGTGAAAGTAGAAGACATATTAAAACTTATTCAGCATTTCTAGTCATAGATGATGCGAGCTTAGACTAGTGTGGTGGCAGTGGGAGTCACATTCTAAATATACACTTACAAGACAGAGTCAACAGATTTTTTGCCAATGCGTTGAATGGATTGCGTGAAAGAGAGAAGTAAATGAAAACTCAAAAGTTTTAATCTGACTAGTTGAATGGAATTGCTTTTTACGAGAGATGGAGAAGTATGCTGGAGAAACAGATTTGTAGAGAAAGATCAAAAATTTTTAGTCTTGCTAATTTAAGATGCTTTATTAGATAGCCAAGGGGAAATGTCAAGTAGGCAGTTAGATACATAGGTTTGGATTTCAGTAGGGAGGATGACATTGTAGTTAAAAATTTGGGAAATATCAGTATATAGATGGTATTTATATTGAACTTGATTAGATAATCTAATAATTAAGTGCATATAGAGAAAAGTGGTCCAAAGATTGAGTATGGATGACTTCAAGGCTTAGAGGTCAGGGAGAAGAGGAAAAATCAATTAAGGAGACTGAGAAAAGCAGCTAGTGAGACAGATGGAGCACCCAAAGAGTGTGGTGCTACAGAAGACAAGTGAAGACAGTGTTTTAAAGGGAGAACATGGTCAACTCTATCAGATGCTCCTGATTGAATAAAATGATGTCCTATAAATAACCACTAAGATTAGGAAGGATGAAGATTATTGGTGATCTTGCAAAGCATGGTTTCAGTAGAAAGGTGATGAAACCTGACTGGATTGGGTTTTATGAAAATAAATGAATGAAAACAAGTGTAAACAGTGAACATAAAAAGTTCTTTTCAGTGACTTGCAATCATCAGACAAGAAAAGCAAGGCAGTAGCTGAGGATCAAGGAGTACACGGAGATTTTTGTTTTTATTTTGTTTGACTTCTTAGAATAGAGAAATATTACATGTATTATATGATAGGAGAAAATCAAAGATAGGTACACATTTATAATATAGGGAGAGGAGAAATCTCCAGTAACTGCCCTTGAGAAGGCCTAAAGAGATGGGAAGCAGTAGTACTGATGTGAGGCATTCTTAGTTAGGAGCCTGGAGAATTTATTCATTGTAATAAGGGAAGGCAGAGTATATGCATCAGATTTGGTGTGGAAGTTTTCTTATGGTTGCTTCTGTTTTCTCATGAATAAGAAACAACCAACTTAGAGTAAATAAGTGGAGGAAGTTTTTAACATTGAGGATAGGAGAGAATGTGAACTAATCATTGATGAAAGTAAAAGAGACTAGTAAAATTGGGAACCTAAGGCTACTTTGAGACAACTTCTTGAATTTAAAATTAAATCAGTCAACATGTTAATGTTTTTCCTTCAGTTATATTCACCTGCTTGGGTGCACATATTGGATAAGTAGATTGGATTTTGCAAGGGGTATATTGGAGAGAGAAAAGGACATTACAGTGTACATGCAAATGGTGATAATGTTTGACCATGGTGTGTATGCTGCTAAAGGGAAATCATACACGAAGTGATGAGAACATAAAATTAAGAATGTTGAAGACGAAAGATGATGTCAGAGAGTGGAATTGCTCAAAATGAGTAATGACAAGTCTTATGTATTCATGGGAGTAGTGCTGAGGCAGAGGGGGGATAAACTTATTTCCAATTCCTTATTTGGAAATAAGGATGTGAGATAAATGAGCCAGAGTATTGGATGATTTAAGTTGTATTGAAATCATTTGAAGTTATGACAGCGATGTCGAGACAGAGAAAGGAAGACAGGGGGTTGGCAAAGTGAGAAAGAGATGGGGAGGACAAAATGAGGGGTGCCGGAAAGGATATCTCTCTGTGCAAATCTTTTTAGTATCATTGTGATTACAGCAAAGTGTAAATTATAAGGATCTAGTTATGAATTCTTATAGATAATACCGTTCAAAAAGAGGAGGAAAAACAAAGAACCAAGGTTACCTTGGAGAAAAAATAGAATAAGAGTTAATTTAATTATTTTAAGTACTGAAATGATATTTGAGTTGGGATGCTGAGCAACTATTTCTATTTTCACAGAGGATAAATATGTGTTTTATACCTGATTATTTTAATTCTGATTACTTTAATTCTGCTCTAATTCACAAACATGTTGTAGAAAAGCAAAATAACATGTATTCTTTTGCTTCTATGAATAGAGGAGATGTTAAACAATTTGCTGTTAAAAGTCCTTCCATAGGAGAAAATACAGCTTTTATGAGTTTAGACCAAAGAGATTAAAATTAATTAATATAATAAATAATTATTTTTCTTTTAAGCAATTAGAAGTTATCTAACCAATTAATCATTAAGACTAGATTATGGTGGAGAAAAGTTAAAACCCTCTTGAAGACTGTGGTAGCATGGATAACAGAATTCACACACACATATTTAATATACATAATCATATACGTAATTATACATATATGATAATTCATTGTGAAAACATGTAATATTCAAGAAGAAAATACTCTAAATCTGAGTAGACCTAACAGAGAAGAAAAATGATAGAGGGAAGCTGTTAGGTTACACAATAAAACAAAATAAAACAAAACTGAAGTGAAATATCAAAATGATTACGAGCAGTAAAAAAAAGGATTAAGGTAGGCTGATAGCCCACCCATTTCTCACATAGTTGAACCTGAAACAATAGTGGGAGTCACGGGTCAGTCAAATATCTGTGGGTTTACTTTGACTCTCCTCAAACTTAGTTCCCTTGGTATTCATGAGACTAGCTCCAGCACCTTTTGCAGTACCGAAAACCTCAGATGCTCAAGTCCCCTTATAAATGTTGGCCTTCTCCATCCCCAGACTCCCAATCACAGATTGAAAACAGCACAGGTATTTATTGAAAAAAAATCTGCATGTAAGTGGATCTATACAGTTCAAACCTGTGTTGTTTAAGGGTCAACTGTACGTGTAAAATTCATACTTTCTGCTGTGAAATCTTTAACTTGAAAAGAGGTTGGAGAGTTGGAAAGGGAAGGAGAGGAGAGGTTGAAAGCATAGACGAAGTAGGTTAGGTGAGGAGTGACCAGCAGAGAAACTGGTGGCCATAGACAGGAAATGTCTGTTCTGATCAGAATGTGGTGTGTTGTTTTCTTCTTATCTCATGATCAAGACAGTTTAGCCCTGTACTTTATCATAATGTTTCTTTTTCTGATTTAAATGTTTTACTTAGATAAAGAGTGTTATCTCAGTCCAATCTTGGCAAAACTATTAAATGGCACATACGTGCATAAAATCGGAGGTAGAGACTAGAAATGACAGCATCTGGATTGTTTACTCACTTTCCATAAAAGGGGGAGGGACAAAATGATTTTAGAGTTCTAGTTTGCTTTCTTGAGATATCTAGTTTACCTTATTTTCTTTTTTTTTGTCTCTGCAAATATTCTTAAGAGAAATAAATAATCAGGTTAAACTCTCTTGGAATATTTACTTTAATTGTATTTATTTATTTATTTTTTAAGTGCTGAAGTGATTCCAGTAATTAAGCAAGTGCATTGTGTCTTGTAGTGGGTTAATGTGACAAGTATGTGGCTTGACGCCAGTGAAATGTTTGCATGTTTCCACTCATACTTAGTTGTTTTCAGGTATATAGCTCTCATAATTAGTGTGCCTGCTATACTGTTATGATTGTGTTTATTATAATAGTAAACTTATTGTTTGTCAAAATGTAAGCTGTGTGCTTTCTTTGTACTATTAGTAAGGAAGAATTTTCTTGGTATATCTTTTTAATGTTGCAGAAGGGACCAGGGATTTACAGTAGAACTACAGAAGCTTTAAAATATTAACAGCCCATTAAGTACAGGATATGGTTCATGAGGTTTAATGGGAAGTTGTTAAAAGGAGATGGAACTATTCCAATGGTTGGGGAGGGGTGGTTAGTGGCAAAGAACAGGGCAGAGAATAAAAAATGCTTGTTTTTCTTATAAATATCCAGTGTTTGGGTACACTAAACAACAACAGCAACGAACTTCTTCTATCCTGATAAGCAGTACTTGGAGATCAATAAGAATTCCATTTGGTCCATAGGCTGACTTACCTTTTCAGAGGATATCCAGCAATGTTGTGTTAAAAAAAATTTCCTGTGGATTTGAGATGCTTGGCATTCATTAAATCAAACCTTTGGACTTTGAAATAGCACCTACTTTGTTTAACATTTAAAAAATTACAAGGCTCCTGAGACTAGTCCTTGGAATAGCCTTTAGTGATTATCCAGAGAATAATAAAAATGCAAGTTTTTCAGAGGAGGGTATTTTAAAAGCAAAAGACTATAACACTTAAGAGCATAATATTTACTATATGCCTGAGCCTTTGTTCCTTGGAGAGTGGCACACTTACAGTGTGCACCACAGGGTCAGTGACAATTAGAGTCTAATACGTCATGTATGTTCCATGCACATACTTGGGTCTTGGCTCCCAGGTCAGGGTAACAGGCCCAGTCTTCTACTTGCTTGGTTTAAATACTTTTTTCCTCAGCTCTTCAATTCTGAGCAATTTATGTGGCTTTCCTGAGTCTCGGTTTTTTCTCCATGAGGCGCTGCTACTTCACAGGATTATTTATAAGATCAAATGAAATCAGTTACATAAAAGCAGCTTGTAAATTATTCAGTAATAAACTTTATTTATATAATATTATTAGATTCAAATAGGTAAATCAGAAACTAAGACTCTGGAACTTTGCAGGTAGGCCCAATTATTGGAATCACAGCTCTGCTTAATGCTGGTACTACCTCTTTTCAGCAGACCACATGTGCTTCATGACTTTTTTGCTTTTGATTTTATATTAGATCAATATTATTGAATGAATTTAGAAGAAAACAGAACCCTGTAGAAACTCAAATGAGAATTACAATAAACATTTAGTATGACTTTCACACACTAATTTCTTCCATGACATTCCTTTCAACCCAGTCCATGGTATAATTCAGTATCACTGTCTGGAATGCTGATATGTTATAGTTACCTATTGCTGCATAACAAATCACCTCAAAACAATGGCTTAAAACAACAAACATTTTGGATTATTGCTCACAGATTCTTTGGGTCAGGAATTTGGAAAGGGCCCAGCTGGGCAGTGCTGGCTGGCTCCTTCTCTAATGTGGTAGCAGTTAGTCTGTGGACAGAGCAGATAATGGGGACTGAAGCACCTGGGGGCTGACTGAGCATCTTTTTAATGTAGTTTTTTCCATGTTGTCTAGTTTGGGCTTTCTCACAGCACGCTGGCCTTAGGGCAGCCAGCCTGCTCGGATGGAGGCTCCAAAAGCCAGTGTCCTGAGAGAAACAAGTGGAAGGTGTAAAGACTTTTGACCTCTCCTTAGAGGTACAAACTTGTCAAGATTACAGAGGAAGAAACATAAACTCCACCTCTTGATGAAAGGAGTGTCAAAGTCATAGTTGTATGGGAGATATGACCATCTTTGGAAAAAACAATCTACCACACAAACAATGATTAATCCTGCCTTTTCATATATGTAGCTCTTGTTCCCTGTTAACTTGTCCTCTCTAGGGACACAATATGATATGACTTACTCTCCCTTTTCTTCTGTAACTAAACAATTTTTCTGCTATATGAACAAGGAGGAAATACAAGCTAACTAAAAGTAATAACATTACTCTTATTGTACCCTTTTAATCTAAAATTAGTCTCCCTTAGATTTTTTGACACAGATAATGGAAAAAAATAAAAATAAAAACCTCCTCAGTTTCCCTGTAGTTATACTTATTTACCAAAAGATGAGCTACTAAATATGTGTTTGGAAAGCACATATTCAAAGAATGTATTTCCACTGACTTGCATTATAACTTAGAAATTCTTGTTTAGAGAACAATTTGTCCTGACAGATAGTGGGATGTTTATTCTTATTTTGTATTGTACTTTTTGATATATTTATTAAATTTATTAGTTTCACACCATATTATCATTATATGCATGTCATCTTTCTAGTACTCTGCCATCTCTGTGGGTGGAATTTGTTGCTAATTCATCACTAGTGTAGGTGCTTGATAATATTTGTTGAAGTACTGGACGGAGCCTTTGATGTCTATGAGTCTTTGTGAAAATAATCTATATGTTTTGGGAACTGACTGAGATGAAGGTCGTCACCCTTCTATGTCAACATTCCCTCTTAAACAGTCAGTGGCTGGTGCCCATAGGTAATGGACAGTCATTCAGTATTAAAGAACATTAGCTATTGCACATTTCTCATTTAGAAACCTCTGCTAATAATTCAAGGATTAATTAATTAGGTAATTTACCCATGCTAAATGAAACTCATTTCTACTCTATTCTGTTGCTTCCTCCATCCCTAGATTTACTGAGATGTAGTTAACATTTATTATTGTGAAAGTTTAGGGTGTACAATGTGACAATTTGATATAGGTATATATTATATGATGGTGAAATGATTACCACAATAAGGTTATTTAACACATTCATCAACTCACATACTACCTTTTCTTTTTTGAGAGAACTTGAAAAAAATTTTATGGCAAGTCTTCAAGCTCTAAAGACTTAAATAAATTTACCCTTAACATATTTAAATGATTTCTGTCCATGTTTATGAACTAGAATAGTTTTTCTAACTTCTCTTCTTTTGATTATGCCCTCCAGTTATTGAATATTGAATTTATTACATGACACCATATAAAAGTACCTCATGGATAAATATGATTTATTATCTACTATAAATTTCCTTTGGATGAAACTGTAAATATCTAAGTAATTAAAAATTAATTTATATTTTATGCACCTGCTGATGAAGTAATGCTTTTCTGGTTTTCTTTGTCTAAAATGCTTCTGGAGACTCTCTAGTTATACTCTCCTTCCCTGAAACTATTTGCTATTAGGTTTGTTGATAATGTAATTGTTATTACTGACATGTAGAAATATTTCAAATTAAAAATATAGTAATGTAATTTATTCATACTTTTGGTATATGTTTGATTATATCTTTGACCATAAACTTAGAGAATGTTTGGTCGCTGCAGTTGAACCATTTTAATTGTGGAGCAGTCACTTAATAATTGATTTCACCGTAGCAGTCAGAGTCAGTCACAATAGAGGCTAAATTGAATGGACAGCAATTGTACAGTTCTGGAGAGAACTTTTAGGATCTACTTTCTTAGCAGCTTTCAAATTTACAACAGTTTTGTTAATCATGTGTATTCTAATGCTTTGATGTGAAACACTCTAAAAGTATCAATTAAATCCATCTGGTCTAGTGCATCATTTGAGGCCACTGTTTCCTTGTTGGTTTTCTGTCTAGAAGATCTGTCCATGTCCACTGGTATCAAGGGGTGTTAAAGTCCCCTGCTACGACTGTATTTCTGTCAATCTCTCCTTTTATGTCTATCAATATTTGCTTTATATATTTAGATTCTCCTGTGTGGGGTGCATAAATGTTTACTAGGGGTAAATTCTCTTGTTGGATTGATACCTTTATCATTATATAATGTCCTTTGTCTCCTATTGTAACCTCTGCTTTAAAGTCTATTTTCTGATATAAGTATTACTACCCAGCTTTTTTTTTTTTCATTTCCATTTGTATAAAATATCTTTTTCCAACTCTATTTTCAGTCTGAGTGTGTCTTTCGATCTGAAGTAGGTCTCTTGTAGACAGCTTATGTATAGGTGTTGTTTTCTTATCCATTGAACTACCCTGTATCTTTTACATTTACATTCAAAGTAATTATTGATAGGTATATAATTATTGCTATTTTATTATTCATATTTACATTTTATATGTGTGTATATATACATACATTATATATACATATACATATATATATACATATACATACATACATACATACATATACATATATATGTATGTATGTATGTATGTATTTTTCCCCCCACTTCCTTCCACTTCTTAAAGAAGTCCCTTCAACATTTTTGTAATACTGGCTTGGTGGTAGTGAATTCCTTTTGCTTTCCCTGTCTGAGAAGTGCTCTATCTCACCTTCAATTTTAATTTACAGCCTTGCTGGATAGAGTAGTCATGGTTGTAGGTCCTTGCTTTTCATCACTTTTAATATTTCATCACTTTTAATCTCTTCTGTCCTACAAAGTTTCT
The DNA here is from genome assembly GCA_003508835.1 of Eonycteris spelaea. Classification (NCBI taxonomy): domain Eukaryota; kingdom Metazoa; phylum Chordata; class Mammalia; order Chiroptera; family Pteropodidae; genus Eonycteris; species Eonycteris spelaea. Next base: position 12,344,929 of record PUFA01000011.1, on the reverse strand, counting down.
GTTGAGAGATCAGATGATATTCTAATGGGAGTACCTGTGTGAGTAACTAGCTGTCTTTCTCTGGCTGCTTTTAGGATTCTCTCTTTGTATTTAACTTTTGCCATTTTAGTTATGATGTGACTTGGTGTGGGTCTGTTTGAGTTCACCTTGTTTGGAACTCTCTGCACTTCCTAACCTGGCATGTGTATTTCTTTCATCAGGTTTGGGACATTTTCCGTCATTATTTCCTCAAATAGGTTCTCAATTTTTTGCTTTCTCTCTCTCTTCTCTTTCTGGCATCTCTATGATATGAATATTGTTATGCTTGATGTTGTCCCAGAGCTCCCTTAAACTAGCCTCAAATTTTTTTTTTTAAGATTTTTTTTTTCTTTTTGCTGTTCCAATCGGGTGTTTTCTGCTACCTCGTCTTCCAATTTGCTGATTCAATCCTCTGCTTTAGCCAATGTACTCAATGTACTGTTGATTCTTTCTAGTGTATTCTTCATCTCAGTTATTCTTCATTTCTGACTGGTCCTTTTTTATGTTTCTGTGTCTTTTTTTATGCTTACGAGCTCTTTGTTGACATTCTCACTAAGCTCATCTATTCTTCCCCTAAGTTCATTGAGCATCCATATAACCAGTGTTTTGAACTCTGTATCTGGTAGATTACTTGTCTCTATTTCATTTAGTTCTTTTTATGGAGTTTTCTCCTGTTCTTTTATTTGGGACGTGTTTCGCCATTTTCTCATTTGGCTGCCTCTCTGTGTTTGTTTCTATGTATTAGGTCGATTTCCTACATCTCAGTCTTGGCCAGGTGGCCTTATAGAGTAGGTGCACTTATGGGGCCCAGTGGTGCAGTCTCCGTGGTCACCAGCACGGTACTCTAGGAGTTTACCTCCTGTGAGTTCTGTGTGCTCTCCTATTAAGCCTTGGTTTCTGTTGGCATGTCGGTGGGTGGGATTGATTTTAGGCTGACCGATTGTGAGGACTGTCCAGGCCACAGGGTATGAGCTACTGTGTAAGGGCTGACCACACAGAGTGGGATTCGCCCCAGTGGGTTCTGTGCCTATTGAGACCATCCTTGGGATGTGCCACTTGTGGGGCTAATTAGGTGGTGCTTTGTCGTGGTCAGATGCCAGCCTCCAGTGTGTTGTTTCTGGGGCCCGTTGGGAGGGGCTCCCATGTAGGCCAAGTTCAATCACTGCCTGTGATGGGCTCAGCGCTACCTGGTAGGAGCTGCTAAGTGATCTCTGATTGGTCACTGCTTGTGCTGAACCTGGAGGCTCATGGGAGATGCCACATTTTGAATCGAGGCCAGCTGCCTCCATTACCGGGTCTGGGGTAGCTTAGCAAAAGGTCCAGGGTACCCTAAGCCCTGAGGCTGCCTGTTGACTCCCTTGAAGGCTCGGCAGCTGAAAGCCTCAGTAGGTACACAAGTTGGGTGAAGTGGAGCCTCAGGAAGTCACCACGGTGAGGTGAGTGGTGTTTACCAGATTAGGTGGTGTTTACCAGATTAGCACAGATTCAGATTTGGTGCCAGTGCTAAGCCTGTGGTCACTGGCAAAAGTCTCAGATCACAGTAAGGCCAGTCGCTGCCTCCCTTGTGCCTGTCAAACTCTAAGAGTTATTTAAAAATATACTGTAGCTCATATGAGCTGAGGCCCATCGATTGCTGCTGAAAGAGCCTCCTGCCAAGAGGGCAGAATGGGATGGTTGCCCAGCCATGGATATCCCTTCACAATTCAAGAGTTAGGTGGGGCGAGGTCCCAGGGAGTCACTGGGGTGGAGCCAGTGGAGTTCATCAGGCCAATGCAGAACCACATTTGGCCATGTGGAGGGAGGTCTCAACACAGGCAAGATGGCGCCCACCTGTAGGCTTCACGGGAGGAGAGCTCAATGCAGGAATAATGGCAGCTGTCCCTTCAGCCCTTGCCCTGAAGCTACGCAATTCAGTCTTTCCCTGTATGTCTCTGGTGCCTCCCAAGCTGCTGCCTCTTCGCTGGAGCCCAGGGTGAGTGCCTGCGAGTGAGAAAGTCCTTGTGTAGGCCCTTTAAGGGGACGTCTGGGTTTCTGGCAGCCTTCCTTCTTCCAACTAGCCTTCCAGATGGTTGGAATTCTCACTGATTTTTACAGCCAGATTTTGTGGGGCTGGGTACACCTCCCTTTTGCTGGGGGATCTCTGCAACCTAGATATTCCTCCCAATGCTCAACTGCCACACACGGTGTGGGGCCAGCTTTCCTGCCTGTCTCCATGTGACCTCTTCTTTATATCCTTATTGTAGGAGTTATGTTCAGTCTTCAGATGGTTCTCCAGGTTGAGTGTTCTATAATTTAGTCATAATTTTAATGTGGTCATGGGAGGAGGCAAGCACAGCATTTACCTACTCTGCCATCTAATTGGAGCCTTTAATCCATTTACATTTAAAGTAATTATTGGTAGATATGTAGTTATTGCCATTTTATTATTATTATTTTGATCTTTTTTCCCTTCTTGAAGAAGTTTCTTTAATGTTTCTTGTAATACTGGTTTGGTGGTGATGAACTTCTTTAGCTTTTTTTGGGGAGCTTGTTTGGAGGTTCTAGCAGGAGAGCTCATCTACTCATATACCCTTGACCGAAGAACAGTCCTATCCTCTATCAAGGAAGGTCGTCCTCTTTGACTGAGCACGCAGCTTTAGGAGGGATGCAATGAAGTGGTGAGGGAAGAAGGGGACACCTGCCTAGCCAGCTAGTTCAGCCGAATCAACCCAGTGGAGTGACAGATGTCACAGCCAGATCACCCTCACATCCACTTTAGCTTTCTCTTGTGTGGGATATTTTTTGCTATTGAGTTGTATGAGTTTCTTATATATTTTGGATATATAGCTTGCGATTTTTTTCTCCAATATTTAGGTTGCCTGTTCATTTTGTTGATTGTCATTTGGCCATATGAAAGCTTTTCAGTTCGATGTAATCCACCATTTATTTGGTTTTAGTGCTATTGGTGTATTCAAAAAATCATTGCCAAGACCAGCGTCAAGGATCTTTTTCCCCATGTTTACTTCTAGGAGTTGTAGGTCTTACATTTATATCTTTATCTTTATAATTTTTGTGAGTGGTGTAAGATAGGGCTCCAATTTTATTCTTTTGCATAAGAATACCTAGCTTTCCCAACACTTTATTGAAATAACTATCCTTTCTACATTGAATTTCATGGCTCTCTTGTCAAATGTTAGTTGACTGTGGGTTATTTTAACACGTTTAACTCTTCTGATCAATGAATTCAAAATATCTTTCCATTTATTCATGTCTTTAATTTTTTTCATAAGTGTCTTATATTTTTCAATGTACAGATTTTTCACCTTCTTGTCTTAATTCCTAAGTATTTTATTGTTTTCAATGTTATTGCAAATGAGGTTTTTATTTTTCTAGATAGTTCATTGTTAGTGTATAGGAACAGAACTCATTTTCCTAGATTGATTGTGTATCCTGTACTTTACTGAGTTTATTTATTTGTTCTAACCATTGTTTTGGTGAGGGTCTTCGGAGATTTTCTATATACAAGTCATGTCATCCACAAATAGAGACATTTTCTTTCTTCTTTTCTGATTTGTATGTCTTCTGTTCCTCTTCTTGCCTAATTGATCTGGCTAGGACTTCCATTACTGTGTTGAGTAGGATTGGTGAGAATGAACATGTTACCCATGTCTTGTTCTTGATCTTAGAGGAAAAGCTTTTAACCTTTCACCATTGCATATGATATGGCTGTGGACTTGTCATATTTGTAATATTGGCCTTTATTATGTTGAAGTATGTTTCTTCTACACCCTATTTTTCAAGAGTTTTTATAATGAAAGGATGTTGAACTTTGTCAGATGCTTTTTCTGCATCTACTGAGATGGCCATATGATTTTTATCTTTTATACTGTTATTATGACTTATTACATTTATTGATTCGTGTACTTTTAACTATCCTTGCATCTCAGGGCTGAAGCTGACTTAATCTGGTATATTATCTATTTAATGTGCTTGTTTTTTTTTGTTTGCTAGTATTTTGTTGAGAATTTTGCATCTTTATTCATCAGGAATATTCAAAAGGAGTTTGTAATTATGTCTTTTTCTTCATCCTCAATGAAGCAATCTTGTAAATAATCGATTATCCATATATTCAATAGATGTAACACTTTAAGCCAAAAGAGTAATAAAGAAGACATTCTTTTGATCTCACTGTCTGTTTGTTCCCTGAAGAAAAGCTAGTTTGTTAGATCCTTTTTGTGTTTAATGTTTAAACTGATTTTCAAGGTTGAGTTTCAATAAATGACTGTAAAATAATAGATATATGAGAACATTTTTTAAATCAATTTTTAATGGGAAAAAAAGAAAAGCATTGCCAATTTGAAATGTTGAGAAAATTTGGCAGATTTGGAAGGAAATATATAGGGTACACTACTTACATCCTAAGATTCTACACAACTTAGAAAGAAATAGAAAATATAATATTTTAAAATTTCATGATTATCATTTCTTAGATGACTCTAAAGTTACTTCAGAATTAAGACATTAAACTTTTAAATTTAAAATTAAGTAGTTTTGTAATGTTGGCTTCATCAATGTTTTAGAACCTTCTAAAAGTGGTATTTAAATTCTAAGAATTAGAAATAGTCTAACTTTGTATAGAAAAGGAGAACCAACAGGCTCCTTAGGAAAATTACCAATTTCTGGAGTAGGTTAAGGTCAGTGCTCAAAAACTTGATGGTATCATGTAACAAGAACCTAAAACCCCAATCGAAGGGGTTTACATTGGCCAACATGGAACCAATTAAACACCAAAATAATTAACTACAATAATGAATTGTAAGCCACATATGTATTTATATGTGTATATATGTATATGTATATGTGTGTGTGTATATATATATATATATGTAATCAGTATTATATATTTATTTATTTACCGATTATATATATTTACTGATTTTGTGTGTGTGTGTGTGTATTCAGCAAACCCTTGACCAGGAGGAGTTTGTAGGCTCCCAGGATGAGACACACTACATTGTCAGATTTAATTCTTAGAACAGCCTTAATAAATTGATATTATTTTTACCATTTTACAGATGAGAAGGTTAATATGCAATTAGATATCTTACATCAAATCACACATTCAGAAGGGAGGTTTAGGAGAACCCTTAGATGCAGAGGGTGGTAGTTAGAAGAGTGAGAAGGACTGGGTTGCAGGTTACATTTAATGTAACAGTCTTAGAACAGTTATTGTACAAAAATCTGTCATTCATTTATTTTCTTCTTTGGTCTCAAAACTGAGATAGTATCCTAAAGTTGGAGAGTGCTATGTTATTTAAGTTCACTATTGTTCCAATTTACTGAATAGTCTTTTTTTTATATGGTAGCATATGGTAATTTACACTTTTTTTTTTCTTTTTTTGGCCGGAAGATTAACCAACAAACCACAGTGTGGAAATTTCCAGAGTAATCCATGAGTTTAATCCACATGAGGTGCACATCAAATGAGTTATTGATGCTCTCCTTCTTCACCACCCTCTGAGACCATAAATGTCACTGCTTTAAAAACTGTTGATGATTACCTATTTGGAGAGTAAGAAACTTATTCATTCAGCCCAGTGCCCTGTTCTATCACTCAGACATCAGGTTGGCTTGACCTAACCATGAATCTGAAGTTTACAATGACCTCACTGTCAACCTGTCAGGCATTTCAAATCTTTGATTTAGAAGTCACAGTGTAACCATATATAAAGCATGAAATTCTAGTCCTGTGCTGGATGTGGAATTATAAAGACTTTAAAATGTGATATTGACTATCCAGTTATAATAGTTTAATGACTGAGGAACGAAGGAATTAGCTAATCTATGAGGTAAATTTTATCTCTTATTTTGAATATGCTTTAAGTGGAGTGTAGATGAATATATTTTGTGTTTAAGGTAATAATAATATATGTGTGTCAAGATATATAATGTATAAAGCTAGTTTTCTAGCTTTAAATCTGAAATTCAGACTAACAGTTTAGGATTTTTTTGTGGCACTAAATATTTTTATTAAAATTAATAGATCACCTATGCTGAGATCAATGAATGTCATTTATCAAACATACTGCCCCATATTTTGAACCAAAGAAAGACTTTTCTAATGGAATTTCAGGTACCATAGAAAGCCAACATGAGATAATTTCTAAATTGTACAATTTCCAAATAACTAAAATATAAACTGGCTTGAATTTTTGTTCTTTCTTTCATAACAAATCCAGTGAAATCATCTTTGTTTCCCAATAACCGTTTTGTACGGTTATTGGGAAGGAGCAAAAAGTTAATAGTCAATGATTATAAAGATGTTGAATAAAGAGGCTAATGGTCAGTGCTTGTTAAGGGCTTGTATCCTAGGCTCTCATATACCCTATGTTTGGTAATGTAAATTGGTATAACATTACTGAAAGGCTTTCTGTCAGTGTGATCAACAGCCTTAAACAGTTATATACTTTTGACCCACCGAGTGTATTTCTAGGAATCCCTTTTAAGGTCATAAACAAATATGTGTACACGGATATTCATTGCCATGTTATTTATAGTATAGGAATATTAGATACTACTTAAATATCTAGTAAAGCAGGATGTTTACATTTAAATTTTCAAACACATACAAAAATAGAATAGATGTACTCATCTCCCTACTTTAACAAACAATATTTTTTAAAAAAATTAAATCTGGGATATTTTCAATGTCAGGCATGAAATAATAATTATATATGAGTTGGAATTCAATTAGAGAAAAAAAACATCTAAAGATGTGGCTAAGAAACCATTGGTGTAATTCTTTGTAGAGCACTCATAGCCCTGGTGCTAGTATAGCTTAATTAGTAAATTAAAGAGCTTACATGGTTAAAATGTTCAAATATTAGGCTGGAGAGGTTCTGATAAAAGTTTACCACAAACAGCTTCTCTTTTCTCTCAACATAGAGGTTGTTACTGTCCCATAATTCTTAGGCCTCTTCCATGCTCAGCCAAGATGAGTAGCAGTAAATTGTAATCGACCACATTGAACCTTGCATTTGGGCAGTGCTTTTACTTCGAGATAGTTCACATGCTACATTATTCCTTTTGGTGATTTTTAAGTTCCTACAACCTCTTCTCAGGTATTATAACATTGGCTGTATTTCCCCCTTTCTTTGTAAACTATTTCATAATTTGACATGATATGCCATAGCAAATAGGAAGAATGAGCATCTTCCTGTTGCTTTTAAAATTTTTTGGGAATCAGAATTCATTGTGAGAAGTTGTTGATCTTCAAAGAGAAAGGATGACTCATAAATAGTAATATAAGAAATAATAAAAATGTAAATGACAGTAAGTATAATAATGAAATGGTAATCATAGTTAATATTTTACTAAGTAATGGTATGAAACAGAGCTATGCTAAGCACTTTATATATATTCATCTAAACTTCATAACAATTTTCTAGTTTGTTATCCTCTCTTTAAGAAAACTGAAGCACACAGGAGACTTACTTAGGGTTACCCAGGTAGGGAATGGCAGAGCTGAGATTTAAGTTTAGGTCTGTCTGACTTTAGCTTGTTGTCATTGCTATCCCTAATATTTATTGGTATTTATTTATGCCAGGCATTGTGCAAGGCACTGAGTATACATTCATGAATAAAACATCCATGCAATCTGTACATTTGGAGCTAATATTTTAAGAAGGAAAGACAGGCAATAAACCAGTAAACAAATACAAATTTACTAGTTGTTATGAATTCTATGCAGGGAAAACAAGATGCAATGAAAGAAAAGAATAGGGCACATACTTAGGGGAGGGTAGTCAGGAAAGGCCCCTCTAAGGAGTGATATTTAAGCAGACACCTAAAAGATGAGAAGAGGTCACTTATGAAAGGCAGAGGGAAGAATTATTCAGTCCTAGCAATAGTATATGCCCTGAGGCAGGATGGAGACTGTTGGATCAGAATTGAGATGACACCAGTGTAGGGAGAAAAAAATGTATGAAATGAGGTTGGACATCAAGCAAGTATCAGGGCTTCACTCTTAGAAAGGCTTGGTGCTTTATTTAATGCTATGCTGTCATCATCTTGAAATTCTTAATTTTTGAACAAGGGGGCTAGCATTTTCATTTTGCATTGGGCCTTGCAAATTGTGTAGCCATCCTATTTGTGAGTTATAGGAAGGGAACTGGATTGTATAATAAATATAATGGAATGTCTTCAAGGTGTTTTATGCTGGAATGCAACCTGATGGCTCAACATCAACATATAGAAATTAAATCGAATGTGATAATCACAACTCAAAATATAAATGCTCAATTTCAAATGAATCCCTTTAGAATTCAATTTGTTCAGGAGAGTATGTGGCTCAAATCAGATATTCCATAGGAGCAATATTGAGACTTTTAATATATCTAAGGAAGGTGACATTTAACACCTCTAAACATTTTTTGGAAGTTTCATCAGTGGATTCACAGCTGCTTCTTGATAAAAATCTTAGCTTTGTTTGTAGATACTCCTAACTTACCATCTAGGTGAAAGTACTGCTATGGCTCTTTATAGTATTAAAAAAAATCCAAAAGTTTTGGATTTTCCTTTAGTTAGAAGCATGGAGTACCAGTACTCCTGGCTTTTTCTAAGATGCCAAAGTTTGTGTATCAAAGAAAAAAAAAATGTCTAACCAATATAAGTGATTTTTCAGGAAAATAGTTCAAGGGAGCTGCTATTTATCCAGTCTCTAGATTTATATAAGTGTATTCTGAGGAGTATGATGTGTCACCATATCTGGGTCATGTTAGCCTGATTCATTGTGAACACTCAATAAATGTCTTCTAATTTGAAAATATCCTTAACTCCCCCGCAGAATGGCCCTTATTAAGTGACTTTTTACTCTGCACCTATAAAACTATTATCAAGATAAGATTTCATCTTTACCTGAATGAAGTTTCCTATGATAATTTAAAAAACCACTTTTTCTTATGAAGAATTTCTATTAGGAAAAATTTGTATCTTTAAAAGGATTGGTATATTTTCTTTTAACAGCAACAAAAATGATACAATCCTTTATATTTACCATATTGCTTTGTCTATCTAGAAGCTAATGGCCAAATTTAATCTTTAATACAATAATATTTGCCTTTCTAACCTCATGTAGAGCTACCATATTTGCTTTTCTTTATTCGACCATTTAAAAATTTGTGGAAAGTGTTCTATTATACTATACTTTTTGCCCATTAAATTAGTGAAATATCAAAAGTGATGAGTTATGTTTCCAAAATATATTGAGTGGTGATATAGTGTGATCATTATTAGATGTATGTGTACTGCTGTGGATTAATTTGGAAGCTATGTAGCTAAATTGAAAAAAAAAAAGTGCAGAACCTGAGTAGTATGGTCAGCGGTGTTCTGGTGAAACAGCTCCCTGGAAGGAAAAAAAGCACTCTGATTAGTAACAGTTTTAGATTTCCATGATGTAAATACTCTTATAATGGCTTATTTCAAGCTATTGACATGAAGTCACTGAACAAGGAGTTGGGAAGGCATGCATATTATTGGCTTTCAAGAACCAGTAAGAACTGACTCCAGCACGCTGCTGAATAGTATAGTGAACATATTAGGAGTTCAAAAATGTAAATGTAAAAATTGCTCATGATTTAACTTTATATGAAAAGGCAAGTGTATGTATTATTCATTTGTTGCACTTTTGTAATAATTATACATAATTATGCGTATAAACACACACAGGTACCTATGTGTGGTCCCATTTTTATTTCAAAGATACATACTGTAAGTGTGTGTATACAGAGAGAGAGGGAGAGAGACACCATTGTCTGTCAGCTGGTGAGAAAATGAAAGTTCTACCAACAAAGAGTCTTTTCCATAATAATATAGAAAAGAAAGAAAACTGATTAATTAGTAGATAAGCATGGTAGAATATATGCATATAAGTAACTTACTAGAGACTACAAAACTAGGATGAAATTTCATATAATTTATATAGCAAAGAAGAGGAAAGAAGAATTTCTCTTACTTTATGATAGTTTCTGTATAACTCTTAAGAGCCCCTAGTTAATTCTGGCAGTACATATTTACATTTCTATAGGTTGTTTGGCCTGCAACCTTGCATATGTCTCTCTGCTGTAAAAATGGAGGTAAGGGCAGGGTTGAATCCCTAGAGAGATTTATCTATATTCCAAAAATATGAGTAAGGACTTAGATTCACTACATTTTCAAGGAAATTCTGTACAAAAGGAGGAGAAGGGGAAAGGATCTCTTTGCCTTTTATAAATGGAGAAAATGATTTTCATTTACCCTTACACAGATTGAACTGAAGAATAGAAAGAAATGCCCCAAATCTTTATAGTGATTATTTGGTGAATTATTTGTACTTTTTAATGATTGCCTGTGATTTCCAGATATTCCTAATGAAAACATATATTTTATAATTATGAAAAAAAATGTTATTTAAAAAAATAATGTTGGGACTTGATTTTACAAAGAGATTATGTCATATTTTATTCTCATGAGATTCCTTTTTAAGGTAATTCTTATATGCACACGTTCCTCACTATGTTTTTTTTTGTTGTTGTTGTTGTTCTGGGGAATACACAAATAAGCAGAGAAAATGGCCTTATCTTCAAAGAGTTTATACTGTATTCAGAGAGATAAGCTTAACTTATATGAATAGTAGTGAATGATACAAGCAAATGAGATAAGTCCAGGACGACATAAACCAATGAATCCCGAGGATTTCTGGCAAATACCAGGAGCTAGAAAAGACAAGGAAGGATTCTCTCCTGCACGTTTGAGGAGCATGGCTCCTCTGGCACCTTGATTTCAAACTTCCACCCTCTAGAAATGTGAGACAATAAATTTCTGTTGCTAAGCCACCCAGTTTGTGGTACTTTGTAATGGCAGCCACAGGCAACTAATACAGATGCTGACTCTGTTCTTTGATTCTTCTTTTAAACCGTTCCCTAACCCAAACTTTTCCCTGAAAAAATTTGCAAAAGCAAAACACACATAGGTATATGGTGTCAAATGTAGAGAGAATAGTTTGTTAATTTTTTCCATATCTGTGTATTTATTAGTATTTTATTGTCGTGTCATGATCATTCTTAAATGAAATTTTAGTACAGGCTGGATCATCTTGTTGGATTGTGCAGAGATAGCTCATTGGAATGTGTGCTGTGCATGTGCTTTTAGGGAATAGTTAACGATAGTGATATGTCTTTCCAGCTTGTTTAGCAATCTAAAATCCCATTGCCTACCTTTTCAAGAATATCAAATGTCAGAATGAAGGGGCATCTTAGCCATGTGAAATAGGAAGAATCTGGGGATCACAAAGTGCTTGCTTTGCTAAGCATGTGTCACAGAGCATATTCGCAATGCCCTGAGGACTTGCTAAAAAAGGAAATTAGAGAGAGAGAGAGTAGTAAGTGCTTATCTCTGTCACTTTCTCCAAAGAGGTTCCATTTAAGTACCTGTATTAATGCTATTGCCTTAACTGACAAATTCAGTTTTTTTAATGATTAAAATCAGATCAAGGTTGTATCTTATTTTAAACACTGTCCCCTTTCCTGTTAATCTTGGTTTCTGGTATATTTATATAAGTAAATATGTATAAGTCTTCCATGGGGGAATACACTCCACCCATTTTTGGCCTGTTACATTTTGGAGATCAGTCAATGAGGCTACCAAATATTTGATATAATTTGTAAAGTAAAACTGTTTTAAATGCATGTGGACGTATGATTATTTTTGGAACTTTGCAATGCTTAAGCCACAACTTATTATTCTTTTTTCGTATGTGTGCAAATATAGACTTTGGGACTTCTTGACTTTTGAATATAAATTTATTTTCCCAGAAGACTATAAACTGTCCATTTGGTTTTCATGCAGAACTTTCCCTTTCGAACATATTGGTTAAGAACAGTATTTATTTCCCTAAAAAGTTAGTTTTATTATCAGCTGTGAAATCTGCGTGACTGTACTCTTTTGCTGGTTCAGATGATCGCTAAAATTGCTATTTTATTGCAGAATTAATCACAGAAAGAGAAAATGTGCCAATGTAGAAAATTTTAAGCTGAAAAGAAGCCAACGAGGTTATATTTATATAATTTGTTAATAATAAACCTCATTTAAAGGATTTGATATCTATTCTGTTACTAGTTTGATTAAATAAAATGTCAAAGATTTTAATATTCATTTTTAGTAAGGTGTCATAAAGCTATTTAGTGGGTGCTTAAGCTTTCTTGATGTATTAGTCATTTTCTAGAAAATCTGAGTTGACTATAATTCAGTTGACTTAATTCAGATTCTAGTGTTTATTTTACTTTTTAAAAAATGAAGCATAACAGTGATTAATGGCTCAGCTGCTAAGAACATAAGGAAGATTTGAATGCTTAGCAAAAAAAAAATTCTTTCTGAATTTCTGTTTGTTAAAACCATTTGAAATGGCCATTTTTATAGGTAAAATAGACAACTTCATTGGTTCAACCTGTTCTTTAGAATATTAAAGCCCATGGGCTACCTACTCTAGCCACCTGTATGCAAGGTTATAATATATGGATTATAAAATAACAATTTATCCCATTTATATATCTTTTGGCATAATTAGAATGGACTTTCAGATTTGAAAGGTAGTTTATTTTTTAATCCAGTACTTTATCTTATAGTTTAAGGTTAATTCAGATTATGATATTACTGTGTCATAGCTGATGAAAGTCATACCCTGTATATAAGTAAAATCTCTCTTATTGCTTATATGGGTATTTGATTATTTAGTTAGGACCAACAAAACGACAACAGAAAATCAACCCGTTATTGGCTTCACTATGGAATTTAGACTATTCAAACAAAGCAACATTCTAGAAATATGTTATTAGATTAACTTTATTTGAGCAGATACAAAACTGTCTCCTAAGGGGTACCCCTACTTTTTTCTATGAGAGCTTTTATGGTTGCTCACTGCATGAGTGGGGTGGTTTATCAACTAGACAAGACTATATGAGGCTTGACTTTTCATAACAAAACAATGACTTTTTCTAGTATCTATAACAAAGATTTTTGTTTTGTCAGCAACACAGAACCCCTGCACAAATGATGTTTCTTAGCAACCCCACTCTTGAAGTTTTAGAAAGGGTTATCCAAAAAGACTTGTTAACCAAAAGTTAGGATAGATTTTATTTTACATCAAATTAGATTAAACTAAGTAATACAACTTTCAATGACCCAGGTAATAGCTGTGCGTTTCCTTTCAGTTTCTCTCTACCTCAGTTTCCTTCCCTTCCTCTAGTCCTTTCTTCCTTCCTTTCAACTGATATTATACTAAATTGGTGAATATGATTCAGTCCCTGACCTTTCTTAACACATAGTCTAATTCAGGGAGGCATGCAAAGAAAATATTATTCAGTGTCCCTATGTAAAAACTTGGTGATAAATTCTTCATATGATTTAATGTTAGAAATTTGTTTTTCTTAGCACAAGACATGCTTCCTATTATTAAATAATGAGTATAATGGAAAACCAAAGATAAATATATCTTTTACTGGTTTAAGTCATTTTCTTTCTTTTTAACAAGAAGTCTAGAGTTCAGGAGCAAGTGTTGTGGTTCCTTCTACATTTCTGCTCTGCTATATTTAGCATGTGGCTTTCATTCTCTTTCTTGTTGCTTCAGACCTAGTGTGGTTGCTGCAATTCCAGGCATTGTCTTTACATTCCAGGCAGAAAGAATCAAAATGTCATTTTGGGGAGACTTCCTCCCACTCCCTACAAATAGGGAAGTTCTGACCAGGGACTTTTGCCTGCATCCTATTGTCTAGAATTGTGTAACATGCCTGAGAACATTTTAGTTGTCTGGCCTCTGTAGTAGAGGAAGGCAAGTGAAGGAGGGAGTGAAATGGGCACTGAGTGACACTGTGAAGCAACAACTGATAAACTAGTCAAGACTAATACATTTCAGACCAAGTGGATTGGTCTTTGCATTCTGAAAGCGGATATGCTCTAGTAACATCAGGATCCAAAATGATAGCTTAAATAAGCAAAAGGACTTGCTCGTCTTAAACAAATTGATTTCTGATGACCATATGTACTACAGGGGAATGTGAAATTAGATTTAGGAGGCAAAATAGACATACTAGCACCAACCCTAAAAAATTAAATGACCTTGTTTTATCTTTATTAAATCTTTTCTTTCAAAATATTGCCCTGGAAACCTTCTCAGTTTAGACTTTCATCCCTTGATTGCTTATTTAAAAAATAAAAATAAAGCCTGAATTCAGACAAAGAATTTTGGACAGAAGCATATGATATAATATGATATCAAATAGAATTTTATGTGGTTGGTACATATGTCATCTTACTCGATTTATATAATAATCCGTTTAATTTATCTACAGCAGTTACAGGTTGGTTCCCCAGAAAGCAGGATTGATATGCAGGATGTTTGTAAGAAATTTTGGGATTTATTCCTTTGGGGGGAAGGAAACAAACAGGATTGGGGTGAAGGAGCAATAAGGATGTGATGTAGTCAGAATAAAGGCCTCAGCCATTCCCAGAAAGGAGGCTGTTTGGCACTATTTCAGGTTGAAGTAAGGAAGTTGGGTCTTAGAATCCCTCGATTGCTTGACCTTTCACCTGATGTAAGCTGCTTCTAGGAGCTGGTGTGATCTTCGACAAGGTGATCTATACAACCGAGTAATTCCCAAAGAGGATCGACAGCTGAGGGTTGACAGCAGTTGGGGAATAAATTCTTCAAACCTAATTTAACATTGTAATTATGGAAAAATCAGACTTAACATATATTTTAGTTTTAAATTACACTTTTTAGGGATATTACCCATGGTAAATGTAAGAGCTACTGATCCATGTTCTCATTTAAGGCTCTGGAGTCAGATTATCAAAGGTGACTTATTCCAACTCAAAGAGGTTTTTTTCTTAAAGACTAATATAGAAGCTTCACCTGAGTCTCCCCTACCTTGACCAATATTGTTCAGGTGTTCTCAATCCCTGGGGTTGCAGACGGGTACCGATCTGAGGCCTGTTAGGAGCTGGGCCACACAGCAGGAGGTGAGCGGAGGGTGAGCAAGCGAAGCTCCATCTGTATTTGCGGCTGCTCCCCAGCATTAGCATCACCGTCTCAGCTCCACCTCAGATCATCAGGCATTAGATTCTCATAGGAGCACCTGTCCCTGGTATCAAAAAGGTTGGGGACCACTGTGTTAAGTTACTTATTTGTAACATCATTCTGCATATGCTGAATATTGAATAGGAACAGTGAATTGCCATTCAGGTTTTTTTTTTTTTATTTTAATTCAGTTTGTTCATGAGAATATTAATTTTAGTAGAACTCCATGATTATGTTTGTAATATGTTGGAGGATTCTGATGTCAGGCATAATTCTCCATGTTTTCTTTGTCCTGGCTCATACATTAACTGGCCTATATTTAAAAAGCCCTTCTACCCCAACCGTCATTCTTTTTCTTGAAATAGAAGCTTAAGGGGGGAGAATCTGTCTTGGTTGTTATTCATGCTTTTTTTGCCTCTCGGATAGACTACTATAATTTATTTTCTTTTGGCCTTTTCCCTGAAAGTCATCCAGAAGCAAAAGTATTTATAGAACAGAGCAGCACTACTACTGTACATGGCGGGGGGCGAGGGGCGTGGGGCTGGTTTATCCTCTGGAACTCGTATTGACCGCAAGAACGGCAGTCAGATGGATTGAATTTAGATTTTACTGATTTAACACGTAGAATAATCTGGACCTTAAATCTATTACCTGTTTGTGAAGATATGGGATCAGTAAGATGATAGCTTTAGGAACATGGATTTTGTTGAAACTAGATTAAAACAGACACTAGTTATATATACGAGAGTCTCACACATCTTATATAGCAGAGGTACAATTTTTGAAGTATAAATAAATCCACAAGGCCAGAAAAATCAGTAGTGATCGAAGCATCATTTTACTCAGCTTTGTGACTAACCTTTTGGTTTTCATGCTCCTGGTTTTGGATGAATTCAAATATCATTGGTAGATTTTGGTAGAATTTCTAGATTTAGTATTTTCTTCTCTCTCACTTGTTCTCCTTCCTCTGGCTATTTTAGGACATAATCAGAATGGCAGTTAAAGAGATGGTAATTTTATAAGGCCTGCCAAACTTTTATCATTACCATTAACAATTTATATTAATTGATATAGGGTTCTCTGAATAATAATTTTTGCTTCTACCCTCATGTAATACTAAAGGTTTTGTATCCCTTTGTTTCTTAAGTGATTGCATTTATGAGGTTAGTTGCTTTTATCTGAAATCTGATAAAACAATCTGGTCTAAACCTGGAACATATAGATTTTTGTTTTTTAAATTTAGTTGATGACTTTGTGTGCCTATGGCATTCAAAGGGATGTTTTTGGTTTCAGTTGATGACTATACAGTTCAAAAACAGAACCAGAAACTTACCTGCTGGCATTTGATTATTGAGGAATGCTCATTCCCTGAAACTGTAGATGTATTAAATCCCTAACGTGCTAAAAAGTCTGCACCTAAGTGAAACAATTAGCAGGCAAAGACACTGTTGTATGTTATAATCTAATAATCTTTATTCTACCTTGTAGAAAGAAGTTGCATTGCATGCTTCTGTAATTCAGATTTGGACTAGTTTTACCTAAAAAAAATGATACATCTAAAAAAAAGACACCCGGAATATGGTTCTTAGACCAAATAGACTCTTAGACATTTTATTCCAAATAAAGTATTTAACATTGCTCTGTTCACTTAATGAGGAGACTTTTCCATTAAAAATTTACTTATTTACAGATAATGTTTGCATAGTGTATTTCGGCTTATCGGGCACATTGGCATATTTTCTGGTGCTTATAATAATTCTATGACATGGTTAAGACAATTATATTATTGCATATTATTCTTTATCTATAGATGAGTGATCTGAGGCATATTATTAATAAATGGTAGTCTTTCTAATACATTTTAGTGTTTCCCATGGATGACCATTTATTTTGATTTCCACAGATGTTAAGCAGAATTTCTCTTTCTGCCTTGAGCAAGAAAAACCTCTTTTTAAAAGGCAGGAAATAGGTGTTGTCGGTTATAAGAGAAGCAAATCTTGATTAGCCTGGCAAGAATTATAAACTGGTAAGGTGGTCTGATCTGGACAGCATATCTACAATAAGTAGACTGTATCAAAATAAGTCAGGATTCCATGATCAAGAACTTAGCAAGGAAGCAAGAGAGCTTTAATGGTGATGGTGATAACACAGCTAAGTTTCAAAACTCCAGAGGGCACACCTTTCTTATATTCTCTATGAGTGTTATCCTCTGGAGTTGTGTAGCATATCAGTATTCCATGGTATATTAAATATAATAAAAGAGAGCAGTTATTCAGTGAAGAAGCTCTGAAGACTGGGGCCTTTTATTCTGGCTAACTCTGATAATCAGTAAGTCATTTTCCCAGACAGAATCTTTTGGTCTTAAAAGGCTGAGGTCAACTCTCACAGCTGCAGTTTCTCCAGGGATAAATAGTTCTTGTACTTAGCCAAAAGCCTTTCACATCAATATTTGAAAAGAGAGAACCATGTCCTGCAGTTAAATTGAGGATTATTTATGCCTCTTCCAAACACAGAGAGGTTGGCTTCTTAGATGGTGAACTGTGTTTGGCAAGGTGACAGGAGTTCAGAACACCAGAGTCCTTATCATATCTTCATGTGCTTTCTGCACTTCGGTTTCACTAAGTTTATAACAGATTGTGAAGGTAGCTCTCAGTTGGCTCTGAGAGCTTTAAGTTATAGCTTAGATCAAATGGAAATATTCTGGGATGATTTCTAAATGATTCATAGTTAGGTACAAGCTTTTCATGATGTTAACATTTTTATTTGACATAGAAAACTATTTTTTCTGAATAGTTGATGATTTATTTTGATTCGAAATTATAAATCCCAAAGATAATTTTCTTACCATGAACATTGTGTTGTTTGGCAGGTAGTTTTCCCTAAAGATTATTTAAAAGTCTCTTACCCTTAATTGAATATGTTACACAGCACAGAAGTCCACTAAGCAGTGCTTCCAAAAAGTATTTTCATTTAGTGGATTATGTATAACCCCTTTTTAGATTTGATGAAAGGAGTCAATAATAGTAAAATAAGCTCAAATGCATTTTCAAGATGTTGAAATACTCAGTGCCAAAGAGAAGAATAAGTACTGGTCTGAAACGAATTAACAATAATCTTTGTATTTTATACCAGAAATTATCATTTGGGGGGGGGGGTGGATAGAAGATAAGGATTAAAAAAAATTATGTTAATGTTAAAATTGTCTTTTACTTTGCTAATACTCACTTTAAATTTTTTTTTTAAATTTGCATTATTTGCAGTCTAGGCATAAGGGACATACAATTTTCCTAGCATAAAAGAAGTTGAAACTCTTGTTACAACCTGTTGTCCATAGATTAAACCATTTTAGTGTCTTACCATATAGACTTAAAAGTAGAAAAATAGAAAAATCAGCATTTGAAGCCATGTATGTTGAAATTATATCACTAACATACTACAGTATTCTTTATTTTTTTCTTCAGAAAGATGGAGCATTGTTTACATGAAAATTATAATATTTTTTATTCATGGATTGGTATGTATTCAAGGAACTAGACTACAATAAATAACAATATAAAAATTACTTTGAATATAGTTTAAGATATGAGAATCAGAACCCTACAGGCTCTTTCATTGTCTTGGGTACATCTTTATAAATTCCAGATATTATACACTACCATGGGAAATGGCTAGTTGGTTTAATTTTACCTTTTAGATTTTGGATAAGCAGATTTGTTATTTATTCTGTCTACATTCTTTGATGCCAAATTTCAGAAACAAATTGTTTTTATTCAGTGATATTTATAAGTAACTTTTTAAAAAAGTTCTCGACTGAAATAGGATAGCTCAATTTGGGTTTAAAATTACATTTACGAATGACTTCTCTCCTGGAGTGAAAATTGTAGACTGAGTTCTGTTTGTCTCTCCCACCACTAAAGACAGAAATCTCTTCTGAAGTCAATCAAAGGTTAGCAAGAGAGAAGAAAAATGTGTGATTGAAAGATTTGAGCCCAGTAATTCCTGCTATTATAGCAACTTTCATCTAAAACATGTGAAGTACTCTTCTATTTCCCATTGTTGAATTAATATAATAAATATCTATAGAATATGATTTTGAGCAGTATGTTTAGTTTCCTAGATTTAATTTTTTTTTTTTTTTTTTTAGGAAACAGTTTCAGAAAAGTATATACTTAGCCTTGAATAGTTATTTTTAGAGGACAAATAATATTCACGACAGTTCTTTCTGGGTAAAAAAAAAAAATAAAGTTATTTTATTAATTTTCATTTAGTTTATTAAGTTCCTTAAATACTTTTCTGTTCATGTAGAGTATTTCATCTAGCTCTCCTGGCAATGCTATAAAGGTGAGAGGGCCACTATGGGGGAATTATGGCAGTGAGATGACTAGCCAAAGAGAATGTAACTAGTTACTGGTAGCATCAGGACTAGAATTCAGTCTCCTGACAGGCGAACTTCATGTTTTCTGCAGCCAGCTATAGTCTCGTTTTATAACTTGTTGATCATTAGGCAGCCAAAATTTTAACATTATAAAAATGAACTTTCAAAATCTACCAGAATGATTCCTTCAGATACACTATCATTACTTCATACAAAACAGTTTGTTTTCTGAATGATAAACATAAAATTACCATGGTAAAAATCATTTTGACTCAAAAAGATAGAGAATGGAAATAAGGTGATGTATTGGATTAAGGCACCAATTTCTAGCCCAACCACTTAGATCTTTATCCTGGCAGGAATTTGGTGGTACCTCCTAGTCCCTCATGGATTTTTTCCACATCAGACAAAACCACTGGATGGTTTTGTGCAGTCTGGCAGGATTGTTAGTTGCAGTGGTGTAGAAACGGAAACAATTTGGGAGTTGTAGGTTGAAACTGAGGTGCCTGGTTCTATGAAGTGGTATTGGTACTGAACTTTGAGTACCAAATTTATATGTATATTTAAAACAATTTTTTTTTTAAGGTGGATGGTAGTGGTGGCTATTTGAGTGTCTTTGGAATAATGAGACATTCAGCATAATTGTACATCTTATAAAGAGGAATTTTGGAGCAGAATTGATTGTAAATTCACTGCAAATTTAAAATCCAAACAAAACTCATTTCATGTTTGTATAAACTATTTTAAGCCATCTTGTTCTTACTAAAAGTTTTTTTCTCTAGTCTGCAGTTTTTGTTTTTAATGCCAGCTTCCTTTTTTTCACTATGGGATTCGTATTCATGGGCCTGCTGAATCACTTCTGGATGGTTCCAAAAGAGATTGATGCCACTGTTTAAATACAGTATAATCTTTATTTGCAAGTCATTATTGAGGATCCACAAATTAACTAAATTCTTAGGAGAGCTTACATGGTACAGAGAAGATATGATCAACATCTTCCAAAAGTTCACTTTAAAGATGCATTAGACTAACATAAAAACTATTAAAAATATGAAACATTTTATAAAGGAGAGATATAGCATTAAGGGTGTATTTTAGCAACTTCTATATACGAAATAGATAAATTTGGAGTTGTTTTGAGGATATATTCTCTTCCTTCTCTGAACTCTCATAACATCACTCTTTCTTAGGTCTCTGGATTAAAGGATTAGATCACAGTGCCTTTTAAGAGCAAACTTAATGTGTGAATGAAATAAGGAAACTGGTTTTGAATTACAAATATAATATTGCTGTAAAATATACAATTTCATTAATTTTTCAAAAATTCATCTTGTCTAATTGCTTCCCAAGTAATTATAATCCATATACTCATTTTATACATAGTTTTGAGTGCAGTAAATTCTATTAATTATGCTTTTAATATTTGTTTGACCCTTCTCTCCTCCCTTACCTTCCTCCTACCATGCTGCACAGAAAACTCTTTGCCAAATCCAGTTAGTGGATGCCAGTCAGCCCTAGAGGCTATTTCATTAATAATCTTATCACTTCTGAAAAATGTGACATGTTCATTTAAATAAAAAGCTAAATAAAAGTGTTCAGATATGGAGAAAGCATAGGTAGAAAACTGAACACCATCAATGGTCATTCTCCAAAACACACAATTTTAACTTACTCTAAAACTTAAAGGAGCAGCTGCATCAATATTTGGTTGAAACTTAAAATCCCTAATAAATTCCAACTTCCCAGCAAGATAGAGTTTGAACAAAGTGATAAGTATTGGTATGGTGTCATTGGCTTCAGTTAATTCGAAAAGACAGATGCAGAGGGGATCCTTGGCATATAATCCATATAAAGAAAAGTTATTAAATACTTAACAAGAAAAGGTGCAAAATATTTTCTCTAAAACAAGAACTGAAAAGCATGTCTCTTTGGGGCTGGCTAACCAGCTGCTGTCTCAATCCTGGGAGGTGGGGTCCTGTTTGTCTGTCCTTTCATATTACACGCCTTCTGTTCTTATGGAATATGCTTTTGAGATAAACCAGGGGGAAAGGATAGCAGTCTTCATTTGACCTAATTGTAGAGAGGCGTAATTGTCATACCACAACCATGAACAGGATGTAGTTTTCCCATTTGCTGAGATCAGGCTCGCTCTTTTGAGGACAGCTAGTTAGTAAGAGACCTACAAAAATGTTTTATTTTCAAGATAAAATATTGGCAACTAAGACTATTTCAGTGGATTATTATTAGGTTTATCTGTCTTGATCTAATTTTTTTGTGACTCTTTGTATTTTTCTATCAAGCTTGCAAAATAAATATCATATTGATTATTAATTGCTTATATGAAATACATTGACAAAATCTGAAATGGTGTTACTTTTTAATTATTTAAATGTAGGCTAAACATATGTCTACTAAAAGTAGGAGCCTTAGTCCTAAAAATGAATCTCCTAACAAGAATGATTTCTTAACATTAATTTATTGTAAAAATATGTGTTCGTGTTTCAACTAGGAGTGAGTAATGGAACAATGACATTTGGGAATAGAAAGCAATTAAAAACTAAATAAACAGAATTAAAATATATGATCCAGTGTTATGACAGTAATGATAAATTCTAGACATATTTTCTGAAATAATCTCATACCCGAAAAGTGCATTATGTTTTATTAAACAAGTTCCTAGACCTATTATATATAATACTAACACAGACTCTAGAAATTTAATTAAAATAAAGCTGCTAATGTTAATTGAATTAAAATAGAATCTTGATCATAGTTTAGAGAGATGTTTGATTTCCCTGTTTGCTCATTATTTTACTATTACTTATGGGTAGAGTAAACCCAATTCTATTTATCCAAAGGGGGCTTTGTGTTTTATCTCTCAAGTGGTCACTATTTTGAAACCTAAGTGGCTAAGTGCCACGACAAGCTAAAGGTGGAGTTACAGAAGGAATTTGATTTGAGTGAGAAAGAGACTGTCTTCATTTTGGTCAAACTTTTTTTTCTTGGTTCAGTAATGTCAGATGTGGGTTTCACAGTTCAATCTTTCTTTTGCCATAACTATTCTTTGGTGAGAGCAGAGTCATTTTGTGTGTAGCCCAGGAATTGAGTAAGTTGTTAATGGAAGTTGAAACCTTGGGTGAAGATAAATTTTCCAACTATTTTTGTATTTGGAGAGTCATTCTGAATTCTAAAATCCTGCTCTTTGTGTCTAAAAAAGTCCCCACCTTGTCTTTGTACAGTTTTAAAATATCATTGTCATCACATTTTTAAACTATTCACACAATGATTTATTTTCACATTACATTCATGTTGATAGTCACATCAATTATGATGATTTTGTGACAAAACATCACCACATCATATTGCTACACAACCTTGGATTATGATGAATTTGCAAGAGTGGCCATCAGGACTTTTGCTCAGAAAAATTTTTAGACTTGGAAGCAATGTCAGTGACATGGAATGAGAGGAAAATATTCGAAGATATACTAGATTTGGCCAACAAGCAGCAAGAGCACTTTGGGGATTTCAAATTTGATTTATAACTATTCTTTTTAAAAGTTGACTACTTTTACAGTGCTCACAAGGCTAAAAGAATAGTGTTTTTGGAAGAAAGGTTGAGGACTCTTTAAATTGGCAGATGGGGAAAATTTACCAGCCAAATAGGCCTTCATACTTGCCGCAAAACCCTTCTTGACACTTCATTTATCTTAACTACATTAGGACTAATAAGCTTTTGGGTTAGCAACCTCCAAGGAAAGCCTCGTTGAAGTCAGAATAAATGGTGAGGCAGTTCTCAGCTTGCTATTAGTTACATTATACTACTATGAATAAATCTTTCGGTGTCTATTTTGTGAATTTAATTAAGCGGGAATCTACAGAAAGTAAGATATTGTTAATTGCTTCATAATCTTCAGTAAAAGAGTTATTGTTATTTTTAAATTATGCAGTTTACTGCTGTGAAATTTGAAATGTGTGATTTAGTTTTAATAGATGAAAGAATAACAAGTTACTAGTATTATCAAACGTAATTTCAAAAGACCAATTCCCATTAACCTCTAAGTTAGAGGAACCTAATCAACTCCTTCACAAAGCTTTATTCATATTAACAAAAGCAACAACAATGAAAATATTAAGCACTTACTGTGCCAAAATGCACAGTATATATATGCAGTACCTACGTTTATCCACAAAACGATTCTAAGAGCTGTAATTACTGTTATTTCCCTCATACAAGTTATACAAGTAGATGAGGGGCGAGATGGTTTAGAGCTAGAATCTATGTTAGAACCCTGTTAGGAAGGATACAAAATAGTAGAAATCATTGCTTCTACTTTGGGTGGTAGTCTTACCAACTAGTTGGAGAGATAAATTAAATAGAAAAAAAAGAGTAAAAAATATGAGGCAATATATAGTTAATTGTTAATTGAAGTACAGCTGGAGCTCAAAAAAGATAAACAGAAGGATCAGCAGAATATGCTTCCTGGATGAGGCAAACCTTGGATTTATCATATTTGTGTAGAAAGATGGTAGAAACATAAAAGGAAAGAAAATTAGAACATGTATGGGAGACGCCATTATCATTGCATTTGAAACCAGTCTAAAAAGAACAGTGAACTTATTTATATACATTATTCATAAGTAGCATACAATTTAATTATCTCACAAATAGGGATAAAACATTTTTATCAAAGTTTGGAATATCTTTAAATAGTTCCCAGTATATTGTAAATGCTCAAAAGAATTTTGGTAGAATGTCTGATATGCATTACTTGAATAAAATTAAATATTTATAGTCTTAATATTATCTATTAGGTTTTTTCCCATAGAGAAGTAAAATAGAATTATTTGATACCTTGTTACTTTTAAACTTTAATCTGTTGAAAAAATAGGCTTAAATACTCTGCTACAGAGATTTTGGGGGTTTTCTGCACATATTTTTAGTGTAGCATCAATATTGACTAAAATTTACATAACCCAAAAATGTTATAGGGGGACTAACTCCCTTTAGAAGTAAAGAGCCAAAGAAATAGAAATCTCGTGTATCTTGTTCACTGATGTATTCACAGAACCTAGAACAGTGCCCTGTATATGGTAGGTTCTCATTAATTATCTGTCGAATAAATGAATGAATGCATACACACGCATATGTAAAATTTATGAGTAACATCACACTTCTTAATCTGAGGACATTTAAGCATTTTTCAAATGTTAATTATGGGTAAATATCACAGTCATTTTGTTTAACTAGGAGCTAAAGAATAGTGAGAGTTCATGTTTACCCAGTGCTCCATGGTGATTCAAGCACTGGGGACAAGAATCTTTAAATTTCTTTCCAAAAGTAGAAGTTTTCATTGTGTCATCTTCATCAAATGATAAGGGCAATAGATTATTTTTCAAAATTTTTGGGTTAGAACCCCACCCCATTCTTCCATTGCTTAGCCAAATGGTCTTGGATAAGTTATTTAACTTCTGTAAATCTCAATTTGCTCATGTATAGAATGAAAATAATACTATTTTGGTTCCTCCACTGTGGAGGTAGTTGTGAGATATAATTGAGAAGATTTCTAAGAGAAGTGTTAACATTTTGTACACATGTCATGTAATTATGTCATTTTTTAAATGCTAACAATGTTTTAGGCTAACATGTGCATTGTACGTAACAATATAATGTTAAGCCAGTTATTACTATGGGACTGATTATGGAATGCAGATATTTACCAATAAAGTAAGTTTCATTCATTCATATAAAGATATAGGGAAGAATCCTCAGGTTGAAATAAGCCTTGCATGTTTGAGGAAAAATGTAGATCATTGTGGTCAGTTCATAGTGAGTGAGAAGGAACATCGTTCTGGAGAGGTAGGCAAGGCCTTAATAGGCTATGGTAAGTGATCTGAATTTTCTGTGAGTGTAATTTTATCATTATGCTTATTTGAAATACAATATTCTTCAACTGAGGATGCAATATTACCCTTTTTTAAATTGGAAGTGGATTCAAAATATAAGATATTAATTTTCATATATACCAAGTGGATTATAAGAGAAGAACAATTACATATATGCCTGGAAGCATCCTGCACATTTTTAAGATGAAAAAAAACCCATTAATGGTCCCTTATGATTATTGAATACTCTATCTTATATTAATATTTACATGTATTGTCATCTCCTGTATTCTAAATTTCTTTTGGCTATGAATCATGTTTTAGACAACTTCGTGTAGAACAGGATATTTTTGCTACTTTTTTTTTAATGTCAAAATGATAAATTATTAGAGTAATAAGCAACAGTCTCCTTCCCCATCCCTTTCCTGCTGTTATTCTGGGATTTAGTGCTCTATCTCTAAATAACAGGATTTTACAATGGTTTTTTGATTTGTCCATTTAAGACATTCCCTTTTATTTACTTTTCTTGTGGATTTCACTACTTTAAACCACTGACTGTATCCCCATCTTCTTAATATATTTAATCATTTTAATTCCTCTTTTGGTTACCATTTAAAATTTAAACAGTAGACCTTTATTTCTTATATTATCAGTAATAAACATCTTTTTTCTTCCATACCTTGTAAAGAACAATGTAAGTGCTCACTTGATATTTTTAAAAGCTGGCTGGAACTGCTTTGTTCATACAGAGCATAGAACACCATGATTGCTTTTCTTCTCAGTGGCAGTTAAGTACTGATCCTTGTCTTCCGTCACTTAAGTGCATTTACTCTTGAACTATGTACGATATATAATTCATGTCTGTGTAATAGCAATAGATGACTTGATAGATTGTATCTGGATATATATACTTCCGTGTTAGTAAGTTTAAATATCTAGTTCCTGTACAGTAGAAACCAGGTCAGTTTAATTTTCTTTGTATTGTGTCTGGCATAGCTCCACATGCAATGTGGTTATTATGAAAGTGCTTTTTTGATATTTATCAGTACACTTATTCAAACAAATCTTGTTCAGTTATTAAGAGAGTAGAAGGCCTAGTAGGGCAAGGTAACCCAAATAGTTATAATATATTGTAATCTCCAAGATTTTCATTGTTTTCTGTGAAAGAAACTGGTCAGTATATTGGGAAGTTTTTAATCTACCTCCTTGAGATTTTTATGAAGTTATGAAAGCATTTTGAATTGTCATACCTTATACTCTCTACTCTCTGAAACAGTAAATGTTGGGCTTGGACCTGAGGGTAATGGAACACATTTAACAAGACCGCCACAATCATACTTTTTTAGAGGGTGATGAATTCTGACACTCAGTTTTTTAGAACACTCAAACCCTTTTTATTGACATGCAATGATTAAGTGTTCTAATATTCTTAAATTATTGGCAATTGGAGAGAAATATGATGAGACATCACTGCCTTATCTCACCCTATTCTTTTTGTTAGAATAAATAATTTAGCAAATTGGAATATTTATTGGAAACTAGGATAATGAAATATAGTAGGGGACAAATATAATGGTTAGAGAGAAAAAATAACAAATTCCAGAGGATGAATAACTGACTATATTTAAGTGAAGTTGGAAACCCCCTTAGCAGTAAAGAAATAATAAGATTTGTATGAGTTAACAGTGTAGTGTTTTGGTTAAAGAAAACACAAGGTCACATAAATAAGAATCAAGAATGTCGGAAACTTGGGATTTTTTTTCCCATTGTACTTGTCACTGGTTAGGCCATTGTGAGAGCATTGTTTCTGGTTCTGGGCTCTACCACTAAAGCAGGACATGGTGAACTTGGAGAAAGTTCAGAGGAGGACCACAAAGATAATTAAAGGGTTGAAAAAGAAACCTAAAAGAAAAATTTTTTAAGTACTAGAGATTATTATTATTCCAGAGAAGAGAAGATTTAGAGGTATTTAATTTATGCATAAAGGATAGAGACCAGATGTTCTCAAACTTCACTGAAGGTCAAACAAAAAGTAATCAACTTAACCTGCAGCATGAAGGATTCAGATTAGATAAGAGGAGTTTTACACTTAGAATGTTAGAATAAGTGACTATGGGGTATGTGAAATCTTTGTGACACTAGCTCCTTACCGATAACATCAAGCTGCTCAAAGGGCACTTGAGGCATTTCTCATTCTAATAGCTCATTAGGTAAACCTGCATTTTTTTAATTCTTTTTTTCTTCCGATTGAGGAAAAATAACAGTTGACCAATAAATTCTGACTTACTATGATCAGTGCTTATAGAAAATGCATCTAGTTGACTTGATAGAGGTAATGTGATTTGAGTTACAGGCAATTCTGTTAATTAGACAGTATAGTATGATACTCCATTAAATTAGGATAGTCACTATGACCTCTTTCCCCACTTTTTAAAATTGTTTATTGGGGTGACATTGGTTAATACAGTTATATAATTTTCAGGTGTACGTTATAATTCGACATCTGTATAAAGTCCAGTTTTCTTCAGCTACCATGTATTTAATACTCTTTACCCACTTCGCCCTCCCACTTTTTTTCTAGACCATGCTTTAGAAGACAAATGGCAGTTGTTGCTTATTAATCGGTTTGATGATAAATAACAACAACAAAAAAAAGAGGAATGATTATGTTGAATTTTAAATATATTTTTATTTTAAATTTTAACTTTTATTTACGTACATACAAATGATAAAGTGCTGTGGTGTTGTTTTTTTTTTAAGAGTAGCCTTTTCATATGCATTTTAAAAATGCAGTCAGGCTTTGAAAATCAATGTTATTAAATAGTTTGTCCGACCATAAATAAAAATTATTTATCTTTGCAAATCAACTACCAAAGTACTGTCTAACAAAACAGGACTATGGATTGCTTGTGGCTAGATTTCAAAGACCTATGTACTAACAATAGAAAACTTCTTTTCCCTATTGAGCAATGCTCTACATGTATATTATGCTTTTCCTTTTTATGCTTTAAATATCTTCTTTGGTTTTGAGGTTTTTGAGCAAGACTACAAAATAAGCTGTGTACTCTATTTTAAGGGAAAGAGCTGTTGTGGTCTACCATGTTCTGTAAAACTAAAAAGATGCTATAGGAAAAAAAAATAGGTATAATAAAGTAAGTAAAGTTATTTGTATAAACTATCCTTATTTATAAATAATATAAAATGACTGATAATTTTTTCATTGCTTATAAAACATTTCCATTACATGTTGATGTTAAATGTGATATTTTTCTAAATGCTTGAGGAAGTTGTATCCTTTTAGGGAGTAATTTGTTTTCTAAGCAAAGAACAACCTGTTAATTATTTTATTTTTTAGAACACTAACTCCTTTCATTAAAAAAATTTATATTTTTGTTCTACATACTGTAATTGTCGTAAATATTTTAATATTAAAAATACATAGTGTGTCCATCTAGCTACAATATCTCTTCAGGGTGGCATTTATTAAGCAAATTTAATATACTCTAGAACCTAGCCCTTAATCAGATTTAAAAACCTGGTTTTTGTAAGTATGCAAATTCATTATTAAAGAGACACTTAAAAGTAACCAAACTCTTGAAACTGATTTATATGAAGTCAAAATACCCTACTCATTATTAACTAACAGTGAAGAATATAGCTGACAATGGACTAGAATATAAAGTTGACAATGGACAAGTTAACATAATAAGCATTTTTCTCCCTTACAACTAAACTGTATGAAAAACTGAATCATAATCTAAAGACTATTTAATAATTTTACAATGAGAAATATAAATACCTCAGGGTTCAGAAACCTGTAAAACTCTCATAGTTATTGTTTTTCCCCTTCCTCTTCCTTCTCCTCCTCCTCCTTTTTTATTGTGATATTATTATATCCCCTAAATACTGATGATGGTATCTGGGAGGAAAATAAGGCTTACGTAAATCATTGTGCTATAAGAAAAGTAAAACATATGAATGCTGTAATAATTAGAGAAGGGATAGATCACCCCAGGTTACAAGAAGATGGAGTATTTGAGCTTAAAGGGTATTTAGCGTTTCATGATAGAAACAAGAGGAGGATATTGCATGAACAAGGCATGGAAAGATGAAGACCGTTTTAAAGAGTAGTGAGTATATAGCCAAATTTGACAGGTAGAGGACATATCTAGAGAGAAGTATGCTAGATTTTGAGCAGACTTGAACTCAAACTAAAGCATTTAGATTTGGGGGGATAATTGCAATTTTGAGTGAGAGAATGGCATGAAGAAAGCTATGCTTTAGGAATAATAAGCTATGTATAAGATATAGTTGGATAAAAGATTTTTTTATTCATCTCATCAAGAGATACTTAAGGATTTAAATTTTGAAGTTTAAGTAAGGTTGTAACTGAAAGAAAGAATATATCTACATTGAGGAAAAAGTATCTAATTTATGTAAAAGAACAAAAGAAAAGGATGAAAAAAATAACTCTAAAGGGACCAAGTTCCAAAAAGAATAAATGAATCAAAAACAGACCCACAAATATAGAAGACTATTTGGTGATGGACAGAGAGGAATGAGGTTTGCAGGGCTGGGAGAATGGGGTGAGAGATTAAAGAAGTACAAATTAGTAGTTGATAGATGGTCATAGGGATGGGGAACGTGGCATAGGGAATGCAGTTAGCATTAATATATTGGCTAAGTGGAAAACCAGGGGAGAGAAGGCACAATTAGGGGGGTTGTTTTATAAACTATCTAAATGCCTAGCCAATGTACTGTATACTTGAAACTAATAAAAAAATAAAAATAACATAAAATGACCAAGTTCAGTCCAATGAGTTGTATTCCAGTGGTGTAAAAATGTGAACACACTTTCTTCTGCTGGTAATTCCTGATTAAATCTTTACTGTTCTTAGAAAAGTTTCTAAACTTCTTAAGATGAGGGGTGTATTAGTTTTGTTCATGTTTTTCCTCACCCCAACACATGATAAGCTCTCAGTATACATTTTTTTTTTGAAAAACTGATTTAATTTTTTGATCCATTAATATGAGAGAATCTTTTAGTAGATAAAATTTTAATGAATCAAACCTATTCCATTATTGACTTACCAAGGCAACACTATTAAATGCACCTTTAAATAATTTTGGCTTTCCTGAAAAACATGCAGGAACTTCATTATCCAACTGTGTTTTGATACCTTAAAAATAACTTTCTTCTTATTAACTGTTGATAAGGGTATTAGAAATTGGGCTTGTGGAGCATAAACAGATATAGCCTTTACAGAGGGCATTCATTCTATAAACACTAAATACTTACTGTGCTCTAGGTGTTGTGCTGGGTGCTGGAATACAGGAGTGAGCAAAACAGACCAGTCCCTAATCTCAAAGAATTTGCAATCTAATAGGAAAGACACATACATGAAATCACCAGTCTGATAAGAGTTATGAAGGAAAAATTTAGGGAGCTCGACAAGTATTTATTAGGGGAAACTCAAAAGTCAAGGAAGGCTTCTTTGAGGAAGTGCATTAACCAGAGATCCAAAGATTAGTAGAAATAACCTAGAAAAGAGAGTAGAGTCAGTAGAAAAGTGTTACAGATGGTGGGAATAGCTAGGTCAGAGTCCATGAAACAGGAGGAAACATGATATTTTCAAGAATCGAAAAGAAGGAAAATATGGTTTGAGTTTGCAAAGAGGGGACAGAAGTGGACATAAGGCTAGAGAAGTGGGCAGGGGCGAGATCATGACAATATAAATGATCATTCTTAAATGCATTTCACTTCTGGGAATTTATAATGGAAAAATTAGATGTGCAAAGACATAGTGATGTTCATTGTGATTAAGTTTATATCAAAAACTTGGAAACAATAGTTTTCAGCAATAGAGAATTGTTTAAACAAATTTTGCTACATCTGTACAATGGAATTTGATAAAGCCATTAAAATGATGTGCGTATGTCTTTACTGACATACGAAGATGTTTTAAATATATTGGTAACTAAAAAGCAGAATGCAAACAATGTAATAGTTCATTTTCATAAATGTGTAAAAACATAGTAACAATTTATTAATTGTAAATAAACATATTGCAATTTAATGATGAAATGAAGAGAAATTTCCTTGGTTAACCAGGAAAAAAAAAATTGAAATAGTAATGACAAAAGGCCAGAGGACAGTTGTGACAATCTGTTGAATTAAAATTATTGATGATTGCAAAGGGGTGAAAACCCTGTATTGGTAGGTTTTTATTACTTAAATTTGAAAGTCTCAATCTTAGCTAGACTAATATTTTGCAGTGGTTTTGGGACTACTTTGCAAGGGCAAAAGACATTGCTGGCTAAAATATCTCTATGTTTTCCAATAGAAACATCAACTAGAATGAATGACAAACTCATAGAATGATGTATGTGAATAGCCTCCAAGTTATTTTACAAATCAATCTTTAATTCACTCCATGATCAAAATCACAGGCAGCCTCTGACATGATAGGAATTAGTAGCTAAAAGTATCTAGTATTTATTTAAGCAAATAACCCTGACATATCTTTGAGAACTATTATATAAGATATTCACATAATAATAAATATTTCACCTCATCACATAGTATACAGATGGTTGGTCCTAGGTTTTAGATATTCCAAAAATGTCAGCAAATAACTTTCTTCAGATAAATAATCATTCTGATGAAGATTTTAATGTTATCAGAGATGTAAAGCGTGAAATGAGGTACATAAACTGAACCAAATTATTTATTTAAAGTGGTATTATGTACTGATTGTTGATGTTCCCATAAAACTCATATGTTGAACCTTAACCCCCAATGAGATGGCATTAAGAAGTGGGGCCCTTAGGAGGTCATTAGATTTAGACAAGGCCATAAGAGAGGAGCCTCATAATGGGATCAGTGTCCCTTTCAGAAGAGGACAAGAGCAGAGCCTTCTCTCTTTCCATCATGTTAGGATATAGCAAGAAGGTGTCTATCTGCAAGTCAGAGAGAGGCTCTTCACCAGACACCAAATCTGCCATTATCTTGATCTTGGACTTCTACAACTATGAGAGATAAGTTGTTGCATAAGCCACCCAATCTATAGCATTTTGTTATAGAAGCCCAAGATGACTAATTCAGCCACTGGTACTGAGAAGTTGGGTGCTGCTGTAATAAAAATATCTAAGAATGAGAAGCTTTGAACTCATGATGAGTAGAGTCTGGACGAGTTTTGAGGGGCATGATAGAGCAGCCAGGATTACCGGAAGTGTCTTTTAAAGGCAATTCTGGTGAGAGCTCAGAAAGAAAAGAGGAGAGTTGTAGACAAAGCTTCCATCTTCTTATAGGCTATACAAATAATCACAAACAGAATGTCAATATAGAAATCTGGATGATAATGGCCATTTTGGTGATGTCTCAGAAATGAGGAATATGTTATTGGACAGTGGAGATAAGGTGGTTCTTGTTACAAACTGGCTGATTATGTTCATGCCCTAGTGTTTTCTGGCAGGTAGAACGTGTGAGTGATGAAAATGGGTATTTAGTTGAGGAGATTTCTAAGCAAAGTGTTGAAGGAGTGGCTTGGTTCCTCCTGGCTCCTTGTAGTAAAATATGAAAAGAGAGAAATGAATTGCAGAAGGAAATGCTGAGCAAAAAAGAACTGGAACTTAAAGACTGCTTCTACCTGGTTTAAGGTCTGCTTGGTTTCAAAGGATAGGACTGCTGCCCTGTGAGCCACATGTGAGGTCCCTCACAGAGGGCAACACTCTGCCAAGCTGAAGGGGTGGGGCGCCCTGTGGAGCCATGGGGTGACACTGCTACTCCAGTGGGTCCAGAGGGCAGAGCGTCAACCAAAGTGGACTATCTCAAGCCTTAAGATCTAATAGAATTTCCCATGCTAGGTTTTGTATTTATTTGGGACCCCTTACCCCCTTTTTCCTTCTGTTTTCTCCTTTTTGGAATGGAAACATCTGCAATATGTCTGTCCCACCACTGTGTTTTGGAAATACATAGCTTTTCTGGTTTCCCACGTTCACAACTGAAAAGGAATTTTGCCTCAGATTGAATTGTACCTAGATTCTCACCCATATATGATTTAGATGATATTTAAATGAGACCCTGGTCATTCTAGTTGATGCTGGAATGAGTTAAGACTTTTATGGTTATTGAGATGGAATGAATATATTTTGTATGAAAGAACGTGAATTTTGGAGAATAAGTGTAAAGTGTTATGGACTGACTGTTTTCTCCCCCAAAATTCTAATGTTGAAGTCCTAATCCCCACTGTGTTGCTATTTGGAGGTGGGGCCTTTGGGAGATACTTCGGTTTAGATAAGGTCATGATAGGATAAGTGCCCTTATAAGAAGAGGAAGAGACATTAGAACTTTCTCTTCATGAGCAAGCACCAATGAGAGGCCATGTGAGCATACAAGAAGGTGGCTGTCTACAAGCTAGAAAGTAGGCTCTCACCTGACACCAAATCTGCCATCCCCTTGATGTTGGATTTCCCAACCTCCAGAACTGTGAGGAGCGAATGTCTGTGGTTTAAACCACTCAGTCTATGGTATTCTGTCACAACACCCCAAACTAAAGCAAGTGGCCTTATAATCTTCTTCATTTATCATAAGGAATGGTGTATATTCTTACATACATGGGGTCAAAATATTTTTTTTCTCTATTATTTTCATTACAATTTTTTTATAACCGAAGTCATGTAAAGAAAGTAGAAAATCGCTGTGTCACTATCACTTGGCTTTCACCAGCACGTCTAAGAGAACTAGATGAGACAGCACAGTACCCAGGACATTTCTGTTTGTAAGTCTGTGACTCAGTGTTAAACAAATGAGTTTCAAAGTTCAGATTTTGATTCATTCCGAATCAAAACTAAACCATTGAAAGGAATTCTTTGCAATGACTGCTGCTCTTACATAAGAATGGAATGTAGTTTTTGGAAAAGATTTTAAGAACCCATCCAGATATTTCATCATTGTAAGGTAGTATTATATTTTGCAGACCTTAAAATGGAACTTAATCATAGGTTTTGGTCAGTTTCTTCTGATAGCCATGCCTAGCCAAAAATGATTAGGAGATTAAAGAGGTGTCTTCACAACAGAAAAGTATACCGATGTTATAGTAACAGATATTCAACTAACCTCTTTGGTTTTGATCTTGCCCAATCAGTCCTACCTTATGAATTTAGATCCCTTATTTCCTTTAGGTCCTGGCTTTATGTAGATTCCCTAAGAGCATATTTCTTAGTTTTTGAATCTGCCCAGAGGCCTTTATTTTTCTTTTATGAAAATAAAACAAGACCACAGTGATAAGGTGGTGTCTCTCTATCCAAATTCAGAACCCAGAGGACCTTTTCTAATCATATTTCAGCTTTTCTGTTATTCTTTACAACTCCAGTGTACTTTTTAGCCTGGCCTAAGTTTAGATCAAAGGCTCAAGTTTAGAAGCTCCTGCCATATCTAGATTGGTCAAGATTTAGTAGAAATTGATTTGTTTAAATGGGGCTGAAAATGAGCAATGGGGAATTACTTTTCCTTAGTCTTTCTTTCTTCATATTGTTCCACAGCACAATGTCCTAAAAGAACACCTGTTATATCTTTGGATAAAAAAGGAATTCTGTCTTTATTTTTTTAGCAATTTTTCCTGAACTGGCTCAGATCTGGAGGAAAATCAGGGAAAACCACAGTATGGCAGAGAAAGTTGATAGGATTAGAATTAATGTGATGCAAGGTAAAAATGAGAAAGTCAGGAGAAACCATGATTTCTCAAATGAGGCCAAGTACGTAACTTATTTCAGCTCCTATATATATCTCAGTCTTCTCACATCTTACATTTAAATATCATTTTCCAATATTATGCCATAGAATCCTCACAAATTATGTTTAAGATGTAAGAGACTGAGCAATAGTGGTTTAAATGTATAGCTTGAATTAGACAACTCAAGATTCTTATCATGTATAGACATAAGGGCTGGGAAAGAATAGTTTCTAAGAAAGAATCAGAAATTCATACATGAAAAAGAAGGAAAAATAATGAGAGGATGGATAGAATAAGACATAACACACAAAAAGAAGTTTTAGGAAAGGTAAAATGTGAAAGAATATTAAATTCTTGAAAATATGAAAGTAAATGGATTAAAGCAATTTTTAATTTTAAAAATGTTTCAAATGATTGCTTTGAAGGTATGCGGAACATTTTGTTATGTACAGTTAACAGTGTCAAGCAAGCACAAGGAATCAAGGTTCGGAAAAATATTTTTATTAAAATCATTTCTGCATTGAGGTGGAAGTTCATTATAATTGAGGAAGTTTACCTGAAGAGAAACTTTGTTTTTTTTAGATTTATCATTCCCAATTTTGAAATAAATACAACTTGATTCTGTATTATGTAATTCATGGGTAAGACTGTAAAATTTTTAATCATGGCTAAAGTTTATTTATGATTATAAGAACAGCCTAAGGAAGAGTCATCTTTTAGAAGTATATATCATGGTAGATATAGCCACATATAAATTATTTTTCTTATTAACCACATCACCTCTTCCTTTCATCAATCAGTAATTTTTATTGTTTCAAACTGACCTAAGATAATATGGTCAGGCAAACTCTTATGGTTTGGTAAGTGAGCACTGTTATCAGTTATAATGAAAAGAAGTTTCAGATGAAATTTTATTAAGCATTCAAATATTTATTAAAGAAACAAAATAGTTCATGCTTGACATTCCAGCTTTTTGATATTTAGATGCTCTGACAATGCCTTGCATGAAAAATGCACTCAATAGGTACATGAACTTATCTTAAAGCAGAATTCTATTATCTTTTATTTGTCATCTGGCACCATGACCTTCCAAACCAATGATTGGACACGTAAGACAGATCTCAGATGCTTTACCTGTATGCAGCCTACAAGGTTTGCTGGATCCTGTATGTATTCATGCAGAATGGAGAGTACCTCTGAAATATTTTGGCCAATCTGAAAGTCTGGAACACCACTAATTTCTTCCTTAAATGAAAAATACATTTTTTGATATTTGTTAATTCATTAGACTAATAATCAATTACTTCTCACGTTGATCATCAGAGACAGGCATAGCTGAAACTCTTTTTGGTTAAGTGTTTGTCATATAGAAATGTTTATAATAGTCTAAATATTATTTTATTCTCCCTTCTCTCCTACCTCTTAGACCCACCATTATCCTCGCAGGCTTTTATCTGTATACAAACTTAATTTGTATGCACACTCATATAAACATACTTTACATTTTTTTTCTACTTTGCAAAATATTTTCTAAGTTTCTTTGGCCTATAGGAAAAAAAACCTGGTTTGGCATTGAAAGTACTTAATAATCTGTCCCTCTTAACACCAACTTTCTAAATTCAGTTTCTGATATTTTATTCCCTACAGTCAATGTTTCAGCCTCTCTGGACTTATAGTTTCCTGCAGATGCTTTACCCTTTCCATACTCTGTTCCTTTTATTATCTTGTTCTGTGCCTGGAATGCCTTTACGTTTCTATTGTATCTGGCTGTGTCTTTAAACCCTATTTCTGACTTTATGTCCTATGTGAATCTGTTTCCTAGTTTTCTATTGTGGAATCACTCCTTCCTCTGTATTTCCATAGTATTTTGTATATAATCTGACAATGGCAATAATCATCATTATAATAGTAATAAGTATTGGTTTTATTGTGTATAAGTTTAACTGTTTTACACTTATTTAGTCATCTTTACAGTTATTTTGTAACTTACCTGCTAATGTGTCTTTTCCCCAATAGACTATAACTAACTAATACCTTTAGATTCTGGTATATAACAAACACTATATACCTGAGCATATGATGAGTGCTTAGCAAATCCTTGTATGAAAGAATGAATGTAAAAATGTTGCTCTTCAGTATTTGGTATTGAAAGTAATGCATAGATCGTAATAATTGCTCTTCCTGAATATAGAATAGAGAAGGATAAAGTGTGAATTAATTGAATGCAAAAGCCATGTGGGAGTGGCATGTCTTTTCCCTATAGAATATCCTATAGAGAATTCTATAGGTCTGTTAGAGGATTGAAGAAAGCTAAGGAATATGCAAATAGAATTATTTTAGTCTAGGATGTTTTAGCTTGCATTATTTCTTGATGACTTTATCCTTTATGTGGGTATTTTGGGCAATCATGATAGAATGAAATAATATTCATTAGAAATGTAACATAAAAGGTGTACACAAAATGAGAGTGATGAGAGGAGAGGAGAATTGCTATAGTGTGGAAATACAAGTTGTATTTGTCTGTGATCTTCAAAATTTTTGCTTAATTTGCTTCCTAAAATAAGTTTGAAAAGTGATGCACCATTTCACGTTTTAAAGTTGATATCTAAAATACTTTTTATCATTAAATTTAAGTAGCCACAGAGACTGTAGTTTAAAACATACTATATGTTGTATATATGCTTTAAATAAATTTTGTCAAAACTTTGGAGTTGCCTATTTCAGTGAAACACAAAAAATGTTCACCATATAATCTAATTGGCTAAATCAGTCCTCATTGCTAAACTGCTTAGCTAAGTCTGACTTTGTTTGTCAATAACAAGCCTGACTTCATTTGTTAAATCAAATGAATGTGTTAACACACTCCATGGCAACCGTCTCACATCTGAATTCTAACTGTGAGATGGATGTATAGATAGATTAATAAGCAATCAGACAGACTCGTGGAAAGGCACACAGTCTTGCCAGGGTGAAATAAGCATCACCCCCTTCAATTTTTCTTGCTTTGCTCATAAGAGATTATCCCAGGATCAATGCATTTTTGAACTGTCCCTTTGCATTATGCTTTGGAGACTTGTATACCCAGGGGACAAAATACCGTAATGAGGTTTAGGATGGGAGAGAAGTACGCTCTCTTTTATGTAAAGTAGAAACATGGAAATTGTGAGAGGCAAAGAGGAAAGGAAAGCTAGTGGCTTGCAGGTGCATTCTCAGGCGGGTCAATTTTAGGAACAGGCATACGTGGAAGTTGAGGATTTAGAAGTAGATTCTACTTAAACATTTGTATCTGCATTACCCCTGGAAAGTCTTTGTTTATACTTTCTTGAAGACTGCTGGTATGGGTTCTGTCCATGTCATAGGCATTCCACACTGGAACACAAGATAAATCAATTGAGACACCCAAAATATACTTTCTGGTGCTTTAGTAAATTCACCAAGTACCCTCTCTATATCTTACATTCAAGAGAGTACCAGATACTAGAGTCCTGTGGTTTATCAATTACAAGATAAGAGAAAGGATGAGTGTGAGAGTGGTCAGAAGAGAAAGTTATGCAAGAGGAAAAGAAATCGCTTTCTTCAAGTCTAAGGAAGCAAGATTTGTAAAGTTCGAAAAAGATGGAGATGAAGAGTTGATCAGAGATTAAGCAGTAACCCTTACCCCAGTCGTATGGACTGATTATTATTTATGTACAATAAAAGGGAACTTTCACAACTTGGATTTTCCTATAATTTGTGAAATTTTATTTTTTTCCTGAAAGGCTTTTTCTTCCTAACATAAAACATAGGCCAATAAAAACATTTAATCTTTTTAAATTTATTTTTTATTCTCACTTGAGAAACTTTGTATACTCTTGGTCTTAAAAATTAATTTACAGGAATATTTTTTAAAGCTTAAAATAAACATTTATACCAATATTGATTTAGAATTCTCAATGTAATATATTTTAAACTCTGCAGCATATTTGTGAACTCCATCTTTTGTATTGAGTTATAATTCAGCACAGTGTTAGAAGTCTGACCAACATTAGGAAAGTTTCCTATTGAGCTATTTGTTTAGCTGTTTATAAATCACTTAAAATATTTGTATGTTAACCAAGCTAAATTGCTGGTATACAACTAGGAAAACTATGTGATATCAATGTTGTTTCTATTGCTAGTATTGCACTAGTTTCAAAAACAAAAACCCAAGAACCTGTGTTAGAGTTGAAAGAACTCCAAATAGCGCTTGCAGTTCAGAAGTATATAAAATACAGTCTCTAGCTATAGTAAGAAAATATTCCAGCAGGTTTAAAAGAGATTGGGAATAAAAAGCCATCCATTTGCTTTTTTGTAGAAGCAGTAGCAATATGCAGAGGAGTTATTCTAGCTTCAAAACAGTAAGGTAGATGGTTTTATGGGACTCGCAATTACAAACGTCCACTTTAACCTTTCTCTCTCACTGGCAGGTGTCCCATTGGCTTGCAGCCAGAGGCTGCGAGTGTAGTGTAGCTGGCGGTGTGTCCCCCAGAGTGTTGAAAATGCCAACACTCCAGCTGGCTGCTCATAATTGCACTGATTGTGGTTTGACAACCAGAGTTCCAAGAAAGAAATGTGATGAATATGTGAAAATATTTTACAAATTTGATCAGATTACAAATTTCATCTCTCTTTTTTTCCTTTATAGATATGATATCTGCACTTATAAAAATAAGCCATGTGGAACACTGGGTGAGTTTTGCTGTTGTTGTTGTTGTTGTTTTTAAAAGGGTGGACAATTCAGATTATCTGTTTGGTCCAATGGCTTTACTTATTGTCATTCTCCTTTCTGACAATGTCTGAAATTATTCCTAAAAATTGTTAAAACTGACCTTTGTGGATATGTCATTTAGCAGGAAACAAGTAGAATGATGATTAAAACAACTTAGAAAATGATTCACAATCACCAATGACGATAAATTTAAAAGTTACCACTCATTTTCATGTAATGCATCTCTGTAATGTATTTTCCAAAAATGCCAGTGAGTGTGAGAGCAAATAAAAGCAACCAGCATCTTCAAATCTCAGACTAAGAAAGGGAAGGAAAAAAAAACTTTGGCGATACTTATAGAAGAAGTATTGAAAACAGTACTATTTGGGGGAGCAATTTGATGAGGAAATAGTATATCCTCATAAATTAAGATATTAGAAATTTTTAGTACCTGAGCAAAAAAAGTAATTTTATACAGTATTACAGACAGTAGTAGAGAGGACAGGATTATTTTTTTGTGCTCCCCAAATATTCATTCTTTAAAGGGCATTTCTGCAGTATTACAGAATTTAAAAAATTACATTTTGTTGCAGACCATAACTTTATACTGGTAAAAGTTAACGGAAAATACAAATGGGAGGGGGGAATGGTAGCTTTCCAGTAGATTAAATTGTTAAGCAACTAGACTTATTTTAAAAACCAGAAACTCTTTTCTATGATTTTTTTCTTTTTTTTTTTTTTAGTATCATAGAGGCTTTTAGACTCAGAGGTTAAGCAACCAAAGGTGAATTCTTTGGTTTCTCTATGACAAGTCTCAATTTTTTTTATCTGTAAAGGAATAATTATGAAACCTATTCCTGTGCACCTCATAAGAATTTTGGGAAGATCAAATTCAAGTACAAGGGGGAGAAAAAGTCTTACCCAATTTGCTGGGGAATTCAGTTGACTATCTCTTCAGAAATTAAATTTCTCTTGATGATTTTACCTGCCTTTCAATCTTCTCCTCAGTTCTCTCAGGATTTATGGCTAAAGAAGAAATTCCTGTTTGCCAAGGATGAGTATTATGATGGAGAAGTTGCTAGTTAAAAAACATAATGTAGAAAGAGCTTTCTGCTGGGAGAGCTCATATGAAAAAGATTTTTTGTGTATTGTTTTAGGTTAACAAGATCTTGAACTGGAAACTAACCACTGATTTTGACAGTTCCAGTACATTACCTTTTATGGTTTATTTAGCTTTTTGTTCCTCAATTTCCTTATCTATGAAGTAGAAGCAATATCTGCCCTTAATGTTTCAGGGATATTATTAAAATCATTTAAGGAAATATAACAGTTTTTAATAAAGAAGTACTATAAAAAATGAACTGATATTTAATGTGGAAATTACCTATACTGTTTAACTTGCCTTCTCTATTATTGATCAAATTTTGATAACATTTACTAAGTGCTTAATTAAACTAAATACAGTAGACACTAAGCCTCAAAGAAGGTACAAGCTAGAGCTTGTATATTTCTAGTATATATATATATGTATTTGAGGAAATATGTACATATCTGTACACATTCTGTTCTGCTTTATGAAGATAGATTATTTACATTGATATATGTTCTTCATTGGAACATTAGTAATTAGTAATTTTATTGTCATTTTTGCCAAAGTAGTTTGAGGTATTTTCCTACCCTACCTCTCCTTTTGTTTCCCTCAAAATAATGTGTTCAAACTTTGATAGTTTATTAATTTCCAGCATCAATACATGTCAATGCATTTTCAAGCTAAATATGTTGTTTTTCAAATTATAAACCATTATAAATTATCTGTCATACTGTCGTTAAACTAAATGAACTGCATATATATATTATACACGTGTTCACTGATCTTCTTATGTGGAAAATATATTATCAGAATTGATCATTTTTTTTCTTTTTGAGTGGCCATTCTGGTAACTTTCACCTTGATTTTTATGCTGATTCTTGCATATTCTCTTATTTAGTGCCCCTGATGACCATTTGTAACATGGCTAAGTAGATTTAAGGGTGCAAACTGTGGCCATCAAACTGAGGAAATCTAAATGACCCAAATAGTAATCAAACTCCTATTAACACAATCACACATAAGAACTTTGACAGCTTCAATTTTATAGGAATACAGAAAATGGTGGGAGGTTGTGTAAATACATTAGCTTTTAGATTGTTCTTTTATTTTAGTTAAGATTTACCTTTATATTTTCAACAAGTAGTAGTTATTTCCCAAACACGTTCTTTCTTAAGTTGTTCTTTTAGTAGAGCTAACAATTTTATATCAGATATAGAAGTCCGTCTGTGTTTGCAAATATACCTTGGGGAGTCATTGAGAATTCTCAATTAAAACTACAGTCACATGGCACATACCAAACAACAGTGACAAATGAAAAGCTAACCCATGAAAGAATATATTTTTGGAAATAGAACAAATGTAATTTAACAATAATTATTCTTAGTAATTCTTTCTAAAAAATAAAAACAAATTTCATGAAGCTCAAAACAAACAGTTTTGAGTGGCTTTTTCTTCCCATATCATGGACCATATTGAACCCAAGAGGTTAAAGCCAGATAATGTGCTACAAACTTTTTGTGTTTTCTTTCTCTCTCTGTCTTGCCTTCTCATTGGAGTCTGAAACTAGCATTTATTAAATGTTTTTGATCAACTAAAAACATTAAGTCGCCTTGCCCCAACTAGTTCCTTTTTTTACATCTTCTTCTTCATGTCCCAAGACTTCTAAGTGAATGGAAGGGGCAGCGCAAGGGCGACCCTAGTGTTTATAATAACTCTCTGAGGCAGAAATCAACCTCGTCCCCAACTCCTGCCTCTTCCACATAAAAGCAGGAAAAGTAAATAATCTGTGAGGAAATCCAGCACTAACCTCATCTATGTTCCAGTGGGGTTATTATGTTGATGTTTTATATTAGAAGATACACAGAAACAATTTCTCGAGCTTTCTTGTCAGTAAAAATATGAATTGAACATCTTTTATCATTCCAAATTAGAATAACTGAGAAATTGTACCTAGCACAGAATATTGTTTATTACACACAATAAGTATTCACTGAATTGGATTAAAATCACTTTTGGTGGGAAGATAATTATTGGTACTTGGATGATGATAATAGACTACTAATACACGAAGTGTTTTTCCTACTTTTCCTTCAATGTCTTCTAAATAACTTTTATCTCTGTGTGTTAAGTATGAGTTGGCATCTATTTTCTTATAACACATGGCATTTTATCTTTTGCACAAAAATTATTTTTTCTAAGCACTGTTTTAAAGTTATGTACTAATTCACAGAGCATGGATATTCATTTGGAAATAAATATTAAAGCTTTTACATACTAAAATTCCCAAGGGAAAAATACTTCGAGTAACATAACATTTCACTAGAGTCAGCGAATTAACACCATAGTTTTTGCTTTATTAGTAAAGCGCAAATGCATTGAAGGGGGATGGGAGAGGGGAAAACTACACTGAATGTGTGAATGACTTTCCTACCATTAAAATATTTAAAGAAATTGTTGCGTCACTATCAGGACTAATTTCAGATGATTAAAAAAATGCCCAAATCTCCCATCTTTAACAGTTCTCCTTTTTCTCTTTTGAATCATTCATTTTTGTTTTTATAAAAATGTCATTTTGAAAACCATTTGGGATTCCCTTTTTTTGTTAACTAAAAAGTTGCTTGTATATTTTTATGAACCCACTAAACTTAAACAGATCTCTTTAGAAAAATAATGTGGATATATTTTGCTTTCTACAGCCTGTAGAATGTTAAAATAGAAATGCTTTCTTGAATTCCCTCTCTGGCTCAAGTTACTAGGTGGTCCCAAGTTACCAGAAGTAAAATTTATAAATCTAACCCCTAGTCTAGACATTTTCCAGCACTGACTGCAGTTCAAAAAATATTAATGTCTAGCCGGCAAAGTGAAACTCCCCCCAGTGATTTTGCAAATGACTAGAAAGTTAACCTTTTGCCAACTGCTCCTTCTGTGCATGGAGGTTATTAAAAAGAATCCAGGCATTTATAAGTATGGGCTTTTTAAGACTGAAACACCTTGGCTTGACCCTTTGTGTCTCCTTCTGTTTATTCAGGCTTGGCCTCCGTGGCTGGAATGTGTGAGCCTGAAAGAAGCTGCAGCATTAATGAAGACATTGGCCTGGGTTCAGCTTTTACCATTGCACACGAGATTGGTCACAAGTGAGTGAGTTTAAGAAAATCAAAATAAATTTTAGAACTTCGCTCTTTTGAGCAACTCTTAACTACTGTGTGGAACGCATATGTTCAACCATATTTTACTGCTTTTTTTGTCTGATTCTATAGAGAATGTTATCATTTGGGGTATTGGGATAAATCATCTTAAGAACTGGAGACTTGTTAATATTTCTGATTCAGTGACTAGTATTCTTGGAGTAGTGAATGCACCATA
This sequence comes from Eonycteris spelaea, assembly GCA_003508835.1. Lineage (NCBI taxonomy): Eukaryota > Metazoa > Chordata > Mammalia > Chiroptera > Pteropodidae > Eonycteris > Eonycteris spelaea. The sequence continues at coordinate 12,300,649 of PUFA01000011.1, read as the reverse complement.
CTTGAAGTTTTGTTATTATATACATTTGAAATAATTGAGCTTTAGCACAGTCTACTCAACACCCGGTTCCTCAAAGTCAAGTTGTTGAAATGATCTTTCTTTTCCTCAAGTGACAACACTATATATTTTAAAATCATCATTGACAGCACTACCATAAAATGTACTTTGAATTTTCACTTTCCGTACAGCCTTAAGCATACCTTTTCCAGGCATAAAGTTTGTGCAGTCATGGCTATGTAACTTGTATTTTCAGATGTACTTGTATGTCATGAATAAAAAGAAAGCCAAACTGATGTTACAAGAGTGGTGAGATATCACCCTCCTACTTTTTAGGAGGATCTAGAGTTTTTAATATTTGTTTTAAAAAAATGTGTGCCCAAAACTGTTCTATGGCTTCCCCTTCCCCAACCTCCCAACAACAGCAACAACAAAAAAGCCCTTAAATGACTTCAAACAGCAGGCAGTAGTAAATGTAAAAGCCTGCTCATGTGGAGAGAGAGAAGTTTGAAAACTTTAAAAAGATAGTCAAACTTTTAACTCAAACAAGCATCCTGTTTGCAAGAACTCCTGACATTTGTATGATTTAAGTTTTACAGTCTACTTTTTTGGTAGAGAAATGGGTGGTACAGCGGAAGAACCAATAAAAAAGAATGTTTATTATACACTTGCTTCAGAGGTCACTCCTGAGATAAATCTGTGGTTTGACCTTTTTTTTTTTTTTAAATAGTAAAATGGAGTCAATCTGTTTATTATTTTGAAAATTGCAATTTAAATTTTACCAAATTGGTATTGATTTAAGTGTAACTTCAAGTTACCAGCAAGTTTCAAACCTGACTTGATTCAGACATGGGGACAAATCAGTATCATACTTTTAATGAAGTCCTAAGAATAATAGTGTCCTAGTTCCCCTTGCGATACACAGCAGGGGGACTAACGGGGAAAGCCCTCTTAAGCAGTCAGTTTATTTTCAACGCACTTAAAAATCTGGCTCATTAATGTCTGTCATAATCTCATGCAGCCAGACTAAATGTAATAGGTTCTGTTAAATTAAATTAAATTAAATTGAAAGGTCAGGACAAGTAATATAGTGGATGGATAATGTATGTATGAGAGCACTGTTACTTCAAACAGTCACAAGTTAGTCAATGCCAACGTATGCATTGTAGCCAAGGTGAGGGTTTATCTCTGTATCTTTTAGAAGATCCTAACTGAGCTACTCTCAGGCTTCCCAGATTTTTTTGTTGGCTTAATGGGTAATTTCTTTGAATTTTTCCTAAGATGAATGGTTTATATGTAAGTAGAAGAATTGAGAAAGAAGTAGAATGTAGCTCTTAAGATTTATGTGCCTTGGAGTAACTTTATTTCATGACTAATTCTTGTTTGGTAGTGTGAGTGTTAAAAAAAGGCAGGGGTCTACAAAATTGTTTATATTTAGAGCCAGAAGAAATGCTTCCATTTAGAAATGTTATTTGACAAACTAAAAGTTACCTTTCTTTCTTTCCATGTACAGTTGATTAATATGTGACTACCCCCAACCCCTTTTCCCCAGACAACTAGACAGGATATGTTGTTTAACATGTTATCTTTTTCAATATGTCAAATTCTTATTTGGTCGGTTAGGGAAAATCTATTGCATAGCTAAAGATCTCTTTACTTGATTTTAAGATCTTACGGTTTAGCTTTAAGGAACTTAGCAACTCAACTCTGGCACAACTCATGTTGCCATTAAAATACAGAGCTCTCCATTCTTCCTGAAACAAAGAAATAGCCATGGTAAATATATCAAGTATACTTTTCAGATAAAGTATACTGAATTTTTGTAACTTGTATCATTTAATAGGATGAATGTTAAGTGATGTGAGGATATCTGCAGATTCATCGCAGTGAAGAATATTTGACCATGAATTACTGAGAAGTGTCTCTACTGAGTCACTAGACTGTGAGAATATTGTCTGCCTTTTAAAAAATTATTTAAAATATGGTTTTGTACCATATATACTTGTGTAGGGATAGAGTATCCATTTAAACAGCTATGAGATAACTTTTTTCTTTACTGTGACTTAGTGACCACTTTTATTTTTCTCCATGGGAAATAAAACAAAAAAATTAGTTTCTTTGTCAAATGAAAAAATGAGGTTTATTCTATATCTAAATGACATGTCTACCATTAATGTAGGCTATAAGCCAAAGACATTTAATGAAACTTTTTTTGTATATAAAAACAGTGTTCTTTGAAAGTTTTTCTCATTAATTATGTAGTTGCTAAAGGTTTCAGAAGTTGAAGAAATTATGATGTTGAAGAGAGGTGGCAAGAATTCAGCCAGACCTCTGGTGTTTTGAGAAAAGTACTAATGTATCCACACTGTACAAAAATAATCTTAAAAGAGATCTTAAAAATATTTATGTTTTTTAGGCATGCACATTGAAGTATGTAGGACTGAAGTGACAGGACAGCTAAGATTTTCTTTTAAAAGAAAGGGAAAAAAGCGAAAGATACATCAAGAATGGCAACATGTTGAATTTTATAATCTTGATGATGTGTGTATGGGAGTTCATTTTACCACTCTCTATTATATATCTTTTTTTTTTTTCACAAATAAGAATAGGTCCTAAGACCATAAATCTTTTCGATGTGACAACTTATTTCTTAATTGTGATTGAGAAAACTATAACTCTGATTTTGAGAAAATTTGAGAAGTGTTAAAGTTGTACTGAAGGCTATAGGGATATATTGATCTTGCTTTTGGAAATCAATATCAGTGTTTGGTTTTACCAATAGAAATATGCTTCCTATGGAAGATCGGTTAGGAGATGAAATTTTAAAAAAGGAGAAATGTGGCAAAACTTTAAAATAAAATTACAAATTAAGTTACCTATATTAGGAAGTTCCTACTACTGTTTTCTTTAAACTTCAGTTCTCTTGCTGCAAGTATCTAAGTGTCTTTAAACGTTTCATCAATGTTGTGCTTTTATAATAGAAGGTTAATAATAAGCATACACCAAGGTTTTTGGAAGTTTAGTGCCTTTTCTAGTTTTAGTATCAAAATAATTTTAGCTTTATAAAATGAGTTAAGGAGTATTCTATTTTCTGGAGGAGTTGCTTTCCCATGAGTAGATTTTAAAATGTTATTTAAGTATAATTTACATATAATAAATGTGTATCCATTTTGCGTACAGTTTAATGAATTTTGACAAATGCATATAACCATGTAAGTACCACGACAATCAAGATATCGACATTTTCGTTACCTAAAAAGGCCCCTTGTCTCCTTTACCATCTCCACCCTCCTTCCCCTTTCCCTGGCACCAGACAACCATGGATTTACTCTCTATCACTATAGATCAGGCTTGTTTTTCTCTATAGTTTCTTTGAAATAAGTGTAAATAGTGGGTACTATTGTGTCTAGGTTCTTTCCCTCAGCTCAATGTTTTTGAGATTCATCTATGTTGTGTATCAGTTCTTTTTTTTCCTGAATATCACAATACACATAACACATTTTAGGTTGTTTCTAGTTTGGAGCGATTATGAATAGTGCTTCTTTGAATATACGTGTATAAGTATTTATGTGGACATATGCTTTTATTTCTCTTGGGTAATACTACTGGTAGTATAATACACGTTCATTTCACTTTATAATAAACAGATAAACTTTTTCAAAGTGGCTATAGACAATGTTGTATTCCCACTAGCTATCTGTGACAGTTTTGATGACTTCAGATACTTGCCACCATTTTTTTATTGTCTTTTTTATTTTAGCCATCATTATGCATTTAGTGGTATCTCATTGTGGTTTTAATTACTTGACCATTTATTTTCTGATGAACTAATAATGTTAGTGATGATGGTATCTTTTCATGTGCTTATTTGTCATTCATTATCTTCTTTAAATGTCTATTCAAATTCTTTTCCAACCTTTTTAAAAACTAAGATGTTTTCTTCTTATTGACTTGTAAGAGTTCTCAATATAATCTGGGTAAAAGTCATCATTATATGTACTTAATGTGAATATCTTCTCCAAGTCTGTTGCCTGCCATTCATTTTTAATGATGTCTAATGAAAAGCAGAATTTTGATGAGTCTAATTAAAATTTTTTTTATTATTTGCATTTTTTATGTCTGAACATATCTTTGCCTACTTCAAGATTGTGAAAATTTTCTTATATTTTTGTCTAGAAGTTTTATACTTTTTTACATTAAGAGCTATGATCCATTTTGAATTAATTTTTTTTGTATGGTGTGAGGTTCCTTTTTTTCATCTCATGAATATCTAGTTATTTTAGCACAATTTGTTTAGAAAAATTGGTTGATTTGTACTTTTCCTTTAATGTTTTTTTGCTAGTTCAGGTATCAGTATAAAGTTAATGTTATAAATTGAATTAGGAACATTTTGATTTTCTGGAAGAGTTTATATACATTAGGCAGATGTTATTTCTTCCTTAAATGTTTAATCCAATTTACCAATGAGGCCATATGAGTCAGGAATTTTCGTTGTGAGATTATTAATTAATAATTTAATTTTTTATTAACTATGAGATAACATTTTGAAATCTTTTGAGTATTTTTGGTTAATTAGTTTTTCAAGGTATTAGACTATTTTACCTAAATTATCAAATTTATTATGATACACTTGTTCATTATGTTCTCTTATTGTCTTTATAAATTGTCTGTAATGTAAATAATAATGTTCCATCATTCATTCCTGATATTTGTAATTTGTGTTTTCTCCTTTTTTCTTTTTTCCAGCTTTATTGAGATATAATTGACATATAACATTGTATAAGTTTAAAGTGTACAACGTGATGATTTGATACATGTATATATTGCGAAATGATTACCATGATAAGGGTTCTTAAAAGTCTACAATATCCATCACATCATATAATTACTCTTTTTTGTGTGTGTGGTGAGAACATTTAAGATCCACTTGCTTAGCAGCTCTCAAGTATACAATGCAGTGTTATAAACCTACGTCACCATGCTTTACATGAGACCCTCCAGAACTTATAACTGGAAGTTTGTACACTTTGAACAACATCTCCCCATTTTACCAACACCCCAGCCCCTGGCAACCAACAGATGACTCTGTTTTTATGAGTTTGGCTTTTTTAGATTCCATGTATAAATGAGACATACAGTATTTGTCTTCTTAATCTGACTTATTTCACCTACCATAATACCCTTAAGGTTCATCCATGTTGTCACAAATGGCAGGATTGCCTTTTTTTTTTTAATAACTGAATAATATTCCATACACACAATGGAATATTCTATTATACACACATACAAGCATATACACATCACATTTTCTTTATCCATATATTTATTGGTGGACACTTAGATGTTTCCATATCTTGGCTACTGTGAATAATGCTGCAATGATCATGGGGGTACATATATCTATTTAAGATGGTGATTTCATTTCATTTGGCTATATACCTAGAAGTAGGATTGCTGGACCTTATGGTAGTTCTATTTTCAATTTTTTGACAATCTTCCATACTGTTTCTGAAGCGGCTTCACCAAATTTGCATTCCTATCAATAGTACACAAGGATTCCCTTTTCTCCACATCCTTGCCAGCACTTGTAATCTCTTGGCTTTTTGATGATTGCCATTTTAACGTGTGTGGAGTGATACCTCATCGTGTTTCTGATTTGTATTCCCAGATAGTTAGTGATGTTGAGCACCTTTCATGCGCTTGTTTGCTGTTTGTTTGTCCCAAGAAAAACATCTCTTCGGGTCCTTTGCCAATTTTTATATCAGATTTTTTTTTTTTTTACTATTGAGTTGTATGAGTTCCTTATATTTTTTTATGTTAACCCTTCATTAGATGTTTGGTTTGCAAATATTTTCTCCCATTTCATAGGTTGCCTTTTCATTTTGTTGACTGTGTCTTTTGCTTGCAAAAGCTTTTTAGTTCATTATAGTTCTATTTATTTATTTTTGCTTCTGTTGCTTATACTTTTGGTGTCACATCTAAAAATTCAGTGCCAAGGCCAATGTCAAGGAGCATTTCCTCTATGTTTTCTCCTAGGAGTTTTATAGTTTCTGGTGTTACATTTAAGTCTTTAATCCATTTTGACTTAGTCTTCTGACTTGTGAAGGTTAGGGTTTTAATTTAATTTTTTATTTTATTTTTTAAAAAATTTTAATTCTTTAATGTCACCACATATTTGACTAATTTTTTTTTTTGTATAGGAATGTCCAATTTTTCTAACACCATTTATTGAAGAGACTATCTTTTCCCCATTAACTATTCTTTGTTCTCTTTTCAAATATTAGTTGCCCATGTATGTGTGAGTTTTTTCTGGACTGCATATTCTGTTCATTGGTTTATCTATTTTTATGCCAGTATCATACTTGTTCAATTACTACAGCTTTGTAATATAGTTTGAAATCACGAAGTTATTCCTCTATCTTTATTCTTTCTTGATTCCATACAAACTTAAGGATTGTTTTTTCTATTTCCGTGAAAAATATTATTGGAATTTTGATATGAATTGCATTGACTCTATAGATGGCTTTAGATAGCGTGGACATTTTTAACACTAGTAAATATTCCTATTTGTTAACATGGATATTCCATTTATTTCTGTTTTCTTCAGTTTTTAAAATGAATGTTTTATAGTTTTCAGTGTACATATCTTTCACATCTGGTTATATTTATTCCTTAGGATTTTATTGTTCTTGACACTATTATATATGGAAATATTTTATTTCTTTTTCAGATTGTTCACTGTTGGTGTATATAGACACAACTGATTTTTGTATGTTGATTTTGTATCTTGCACTTCACTGAATTTATTAGTTCTAACCATTTTTGCTGGAATCTTTAGGATTTTCTATATACAAGATCATGTCATCTCAAACAGAGACAATTTTACTTCTTCCTTTCTTTTTGGCTTTTCTTCTTTTTTTTTTTTTTTTTTTTTTTTTTTGCCTGATTGGTCTGGCCAGGACTTTTATGTTAAATATGAGTGGTGAGAGTGTAGAGGACTTTCTTATCTTTTTTCTTATCTTAGAGGAAAAGCTTTGAACCTTTCACCATTGAGTATACTACATCTAGGGGCTTGTCACATATGGCCTTTATTATGTTGAGGTATGTTTCCTCTATACCCACTTGGTTGAGAGTTTTTATAATGAAGAAGACTTGAATTTTGTCAAATGCTTTTTATTCTTTACTGAGATGGTCTTAAGATTTTTATATTCAGTTCTATTATATATATGATGTATCACGTTTATTGATTTGCATGTGTTGAACCATCTTTGCATCTAAGAATTGAATCCTACTTGATCATTATGTATGATCCTTTTAATGTATTGTCTATTTTGTTTTGCTAATATTTTTTTTCTTTTTGAGAATTTTTCTCTATTCTTTAGGGATCTCAGCCTCTAGTTTTCCTGTTTTGTAGGGTCTTCATCTGGATTTGACATCAAGGTAATGTTGACCTTGTAAAATGAGTTTAGGAGTGTTGTTCCTCTTCAATTATTGGAAAATTTGAGAGGGACGGGTATTAATTCTTTAAATGTTTGATAGAATTTACCAGTAAATTCATATTTTTATTATTGGCATTTACTTATTGTTATTGGTCTATTTAGAATTTCTGTTTCTTCTTGATTCAGTCTTAGCAGATTGTATGTTTTTAGGAATTTTTCCTCTTCAAGGTTATGCAGTTAGTTGGTATGTAATTGTTCATAGTATCTCTGCTCAGGTGCTACCACTAACAGGAATATGTGCTGGTTGCTTTGAGCCTTGCCTTCCTTCTTCCTCTTTAGCTGATTTGCCCAGTGATCCCATGAGACGGTATCTAAATGGGCCTCTGGTGAATGTTCTGGATTGCTGTGGACACTGGATGATCACCCTGGGCTTTCCTTTTTCCATTGGAGAAAATATAGGCCCCGGGGACGCCCTTGGTGTAATACTGCTCTTGCCTGAGGAAGGCGCAATGAGATCGAAGCAAAACTCCTTCCCTTAACTTTCTAATGATTTTTTTTTCTTTGATTTTTGTGGTTCAAAGCGGGGGGCGGGGCGGGGGGATGCTTCTGCTTCACACCTGGCTTCCGAAATCGTCACCAAGATATCTTATTTATGGATATTTGCTAGTTGCTCTTTCTACGAAGGGGACCAAAATCAGGAACTACCTGTTTTGCCATCTTGCTGATGTCACTCCTCCTTTTTTCTTGATCAATATAATTACGTTTATTACTTCTATATATATATTTTAAAACTTAACTTCTAATTTCATTGATTTTCTCCGTGTGTGCTCATTTTTAAATTTAATTGTTCTACTTTTTATCATTTCCTTCCCTACCCTTACTTAGGGTTTAATTTCTTCTTTCTTTTAACCTTTTTAAAGTAGAAGCTTTGATTTTGCATTTTTATTCTTTCAGGAAAACAAGACTTAAAGCTATAAATTTCTTTCTGAACTCTTCTTTAGCTGCGTCTCACAAGTTTTGTTATTCGGTATTTTCATTTTCATTCAGTTAATTCTCTGTCTCTCCTCTCTCTATATATATATACACACACACACATATACACACACACACACATATATGGATTTGATTTGTTAATATTTTGTTAAGGATTATTGCATGAGAAGTATTGGTCTTTATTTTCATTTCTTGTAATATATTTACCTGATTTTGGTAATAGGGTAATTCTTTATTCTACTTCCGATATTGATTTAACATGTATGTTACACTTTCAGACAATGCCTCAGATTTCCAGGATGTTGTATTCTGTTGTTTTTGTCTTTCTTTTTTTTCCTTTTTTCCTCTCAGCATTTCAGTGTGGGAAGGTTCTGTTGACCTGTTATCAAGCTTACTAATTCTTTCCTCAGTGAGGCCAGTCTGCTATTAAGACCATCAAAGCCATTTTATAATTTTCTTAGTTTTTTATTTCTAGCATTTCCTTTTGATTTTTTCTTATTGCTTTAACCTTTCTGCCTACATTACCTATCTTCTCTTGCACATTGTCTATTTCCATTAGCACTCTTAACATATTAATCATAATTATTTTAAATTTCCTGTTGGTTAATTCCAAAATGTGTCAGATCTAACCCTAGTTTTGATGCTTGTTTTGTGTTTTTAACTGTGCTTCAAAATGCTTTGCCATTTTTTAAAATTTAAAACCAGACATGATGTATTGGATCATAGGGACTGAGTTAAATGGTCTTTTAATATGATGGAATACTCATACTGTCAATAATTGTTAATGAATGAATGAGTGATGAATGTTTATATTGTTAGGTCTAACTCTAAAATGAACTTGTGGTTCTTTTAAGGCTTTAAACACTTGGAAGAAGCAAATGCATTTTTTTTTTTCTGGAATGGAAACATTTTTAGTCAAAAGAACTTGACTGAAGCATTTTACTCTGTCAGTTGATTAAGCTGTAGAGCTGTATAGTGCTATTGTTATTTACCCAAACAGGTTATCCCATGCATGATAATATTTTTTTCTTATTTCTCCCCATTTATATTTGATTTTGCGAATCTATTATAACATTTTATGTTTTAAATATTGCTATTTTTATTAAAAGGTACTCATTATTGTCTTTTTGTAAATATCACATTTTGGTTCAGGGTCACATATGTAGGCATGTTCCCAAAGTAGCTAAAAGTGATAATCACAAAAAAAAAATTAGAAAAGATATTATAATGAAGTCTGATGGTCAAATTATTTGAATAATTAAGTCTTTGCCATGATATGCACTCATGACAAAAGCTAGATAAGTCCAGCCAGGTAATTACTTCATTAAGACCTGGCATTAAAGAATAAAGTAAGTCTATGTATGTGTGTATGTGTTATAGAAATAATAAACCTACTGAGGTAGAATTTAGTCACTATCAATTTTAGGAACTTTGGTAAGGCATTCTGTTCCTTTTGCGGAAAAACAAAGAAATCAATTTGTGGGCAGACACCATCATACTAATTGGTTGATATAAATTTCAGCTGCCATAAGCTAATTTTGCCCAGTTACAGTTCGCCCATAGTACAAGGACGATTACAATGGCAAAATGTCCTTGTTCCAGCTACCTTTCCTATTTTTGCCCTGATTACTACTACTACTACTACTACTACTACTACTACTACTACTACTACTACTACTACTACACACACACACGTACACACACCCTGCAGCCAAAGTCTTAGTGCATCTCTAATAGTTTGTTTCCTCTGGTGCCTGCCATCTTTACAGTTAGATAAAAGGAAAAAAGTGTTAAATAATATTAGAAAAGATGTAATTGTATTACAGTGATTTCATTGAGTTTGGGAACCTAACTTTCAATTCAGAAGTGTTTATAAATGCTGACTTGCTTTATACAGCTATAGAAAGAGTCTACATTCTGCTAGGCACTCCTCTTCCCTCGTTAAATGTCTTCCTAAGTAAGTTCAAAACCTTGAGTTCACTTGGTTTGGTAAATTGAATAGAAAGTCCAAAAGTAGAATTGAGTTCCAAATTCTGTTTTAGAAAACACATGAGCAAATTGTAATAACTATCTTATTGGGTAACTATTAAATCTAAAAATGTTTGCCAGATGTGGGTATAGAAGGCTCTGAGTACATCCATTAAATTTTGTCTTTGCTTTATTATAACAAGCGATTCATAGCCAAGATCAGTCATGAGTAAGAACAGATCAAAGAGATTACAAATGGAAAATAATTTTAAAGAAAGATGTCCTTTTATTCCTTTATATTTTTCTGTTACAATGGTTTAACAAAATGCAAAAAATGATGTTGCTGTATTAGCAACATGGTAAAGTTAAGACTGTTTAGATGCAAAAATTGAATTTGGCATTTTAAGATTCTTCTTAACTGTACAGATCTTCTGTTTGGTCTGAGAACATCTGTTATGATTTTTAAAAGAATCTCCAGACTAAATGCATATTAAGTTTATGCTCAATAGTCTGTTTACTTTTTTATTTTTACAATCTTTCAAAAGAACCAATAAGAATTCTGTACCAAAATTAAGAGTAGGTTATTATTTTCTGGTACAAAATACATTATATTACTTTTACAACAAGTGGTCATATATAGTAAAATGATATAAAATATAATCATTAATGCCTCATCTATCCTAAAAAATAAAAATACATAAGGAATTATCTCCTTATTTATATCTCTTCATATATGTATATAACATTTTATTTGTTAAATATAATTTCAAAGGAAAAATATCATTTGCATAGAAAACTACCTAATTTACAATAGAAAACTTTTTGAGTAAAAGCATATTTGTTATTAGATTGATGCATATAATAGATTCTCTCTGAGTCACAGAAGCTTAATTTAATGAATAACCTTTATTGCACAATCTTTCAGTGTCTATATAGTAACCACCTTTTCTGAGTGTCGATGCCACTTATTTTGACCCAAACTCTGCCCTTACCCCCTTTTATTACTTATTATATGATTTTACATTTTTTTATATACTATTTACCATGAAGGTAGGTGTGCATATATGATGCTTTCCAAATTTTGTCCCTAATGTTTTATTTACAGTTGACCAGTAGTTAGTCTTTCACTCATGCACAGTTTGATTCCAGAGATTTAATGAGTACTTACTTACCTAACATAGAATGTATTTTGGATACAGCCATGATGAAAACAAAGCTCTATACTGAAGGAACACATCTTTATTATTATTATTATTATTATTATTATTATTATTATTATTATTATTGCTTTCTTCCTACTCTTGGTCAATTTTCCATCTCTTGACTTCTTACTTTTGACAAATTCTCATTCCTGGATTAAAACTAAAAGCAAAACCACAAGACAGGGGTTATGTAATGGTCATGGTCTATCTATATGAAGGAAAATAAGAAAAACACAAATTTTAAAATTTAGACTTAATGGAATCAGAACAATTTACCTGTAGAACTTTTTTTTTTTAATTAAGTTTATTGGGGTAACATTGATTAATAAATTATATAATTTTCAGGTATACGTTATCATTTAACATCTGTATATTCTATTGTGTGTTTACCACACAAAGTCCAATTCCTTCAGCTACCATATCTTTGATCCCCTATACTCACTTCACCCTCCCCGTATCTCCCTATATTTGACCCTTTTTAACTGTCTACCTACTCTCTCCTCCCCCACCCCCTACCCTCTGGTAACCACTAGTCTATAGTCCATGTCCATGAGTCTCTGTTTGTCCTGTTCATTTGTTGCTTTTAGGTTTACATCCCACATATAAGTGATGTCACGTGATTTTCAACTTTTTCTGTCTGGCTTATTTATCTTAGCATGATTATCTTGAGTTCCATCCATGTTGTTGCAAATGGCAGTATTTCATCTCTTCTTATGGCTGAGTAATATTCCATTGTATATATGTACCACAGCTTTAGCCAATCATCTATCGTTGGGTGCTTTCAGTTGCTTCCATGTCCTGGCCACTGTGAATAATACTGCTATGAACACTGGTGTGTAAATATCTTTTTGGATATGGGTTTTCAAGTTTTGGGGTAAATACCCAGGAGAGGGATTGCTGGATCATATGATAGATCAATTCTAGTTTTTTGAGGACCCTCCATACTGTTTTCCATAGTGGCTGTACCCATTTGCAGTCCCATCAGCAGTGTATGAGGGTTCCTTTTTCTCTGCATCCTCTCTAACTTTTGTTATTACTTACAAGCCCCTTTTAAAACTTTTCAGTAACTTTTATTTATCTTTTCCTTTATCAAAGGAAACTGCTTTTCTCCAAGTAATATTAATTCTATAGAAAAATTTTAAATATATTCTATTTCGTTTAATTGTCAATTTCAATAATGTTGTCACATACTACTTTTCATTTCAGAGGCATAGATTTAGTCTGTAAAATAGGTTAAATAGACTTATGTGTGGCTATCCTGGACATATAATAACATATTATTATTATTAACTAATTAATTAGGATTCCAACAATCAGCTTTAAAACTTTAGAACTAAAATTTTACAATTTGCAAAACCAACTTGGCTATCTTGTATCACTGGTCTGAGAGGAAGATTCAGTTGCTAAGTTTTAGAACAAAGTATTCTGTATATATTTAGATATATGTAATTAACTATATAGAAATTTTCTTTTTAAAATTTTTACTTTAAAATACTTTGTGGGTATATGCGTGTCTTTATTTTAACAGATATCTATGTGTACATTATTCAGATCTAACCAATGTTAATATTGCCCCACATTTGTTTGGGGGCTTTTATTGTTGTTATTTTCAAAGGTTCTCTGTGCCAGTATCGTGTTGTTTTAATTACTATAGCTTTATAACAGATACTGAAGTTCTCCCCTTCTTCATCAAAATTATCTTGGTTCTTTCTGACCCTTTACTCTCCTATGTTAATTTTGAAATCTTAGTTTCTATGTCCATAAACAGCATCTAATAGAATTTTAAATTCACCTTGTTGTGAAAATGGCACTGATAAGTTAACAGATTTGCATGATTCTTGAGTGTTTTCCCATGTGCTAATGAACACTTATCCTCATATGAGCTAAAACCCAGAATCTAGGTTGAACTGTAGTGAGAGGGCCATCCAGTAAGGGTCGTGTCTCAGAGAAGAGAAACCTTGCCAGATAAAGTAAGTGTTGAAATCAGGCCAGAGGAGTAGAGGGCCTTCCCTACCTCTAACGAGACAGGTGCAGTTCTCAAGATCCCATGTTACTTAAAATTGTGTTTAAAAATATTGTTTGTGAAAAATTGATTAGCGACTAGGGTTTCAAATTTATAATTTTATAGTTATTTTTCTTACATAAATTAAACTACCAAAGGCTTTGATTGAACTTAACAGAACAAACCTAATTGCATCGTCTTTTTCCTTTTCAGTCACATTCCACAGTCACTGTCTTCTCTACCTCTTTGGCCTCCATCTTATTTTTTCTCATGGAACACACTAGTTCTTATTAAAAGCACACAAAACCATAAGTAAAATAATAGTTTAATAAGTAACTCAAATAAAGCAACTATGTGTTTTTATGCTACATAGCAGACATAACTTTTTTTCTAAATTGATCTAGTTCCCAATACCCCTTGCTGTATAGCCAACAAGGGTCTATTTGAAGCAAATTATGCTAACTAATAATTTAAGCACATTATACCCAATTCAGATTGTTAGAACTTTACTAGTTTAGTTTGACTTAAAGAAAAATTCAATCAGGGAATTGTCAATATCCTAGAAGTCCTTTGGATAGCTGTGTGTATCCCAGAAGGTGGAGCATAAGGGAACCTGGGTTACGCATGATTTTAATACCCCAAAGCCAAGCAGAATCCCTGCTCAAAAAGAAGTGGAATACTGGTCAGGGTCTCAGAGTCTCAGGAGTATGTAAAAGAAACATGAGATTCAGTTATAAAGACTCAGGTATAGGATAGTGTTTGCTTCTCAAGAAATAGGACCAGAGCCCAACAATTACAGTTACCTTAGAAACTAGAATACAGCTGCACCCAAAATCTGCCATATTGTAATGCTGCAAAACAAAGGTTTTGGCTTCAACCCTTTAAATTCTCCCTAGCAATGAAGAAAATTCATCCCAGAACCCACAGGTAGAGTTGAGCCTTCCTGTAAGTGTGAGTTATATATCTCCAGTTAAGGTATTTACAAAAACAAGGAAGGCAGAAAAAAAGCAAAGTTCAGCTTCCATGAATCCTGTGTTTACAAGAGAAATGTGTATTAGATCTGCATTTTAACCTCATGAGTCTCCTTGGTTTATCCAAATTAAATCTCATATGATAGATTGTTCATCCATTTCACTAAGCCAATTACTAAACCCTGATTATATGGTACTGTGAATAAATCAAAATATAAAAAAATACTTTTTTCTCAATGAAGTAACTAGTAAGAATAGATCCCAATGTCAAGCCATACTTGGGCTTAAAGATTTATTATGAGTAGCCATTTTGGAAGACAGTTTGATGATTCCTTACAAAACTAAATATACTCTTAGTATAGGACCCAACAACACCTAAATATGGAAATTAAACTATTTCTGGTTTTTGAGCATATTATAGAAGTAAATCCCCATGACCTTAGGGTAAAGAAGAATTTTTTGAAGCAAGACATAACACTAACCATGAAGTATATTGCTGACCATTTTAACCACATTAAGTTTAAAAATTTAATCAAAAGATACCATAAATAAAAAAAGATGAGACACAGTGTAGGAAAAGATGTAACTCCTACAAGTTAAATGTACAAAGTACTTGAATATTTTATAAAAGAAGAAATACAAATGGCCAATAAGCATATAAAAATATGTTCAAATGATTAAAATCAAGAAAATATAAATTATATCCACTATAATTAGCACAAATTTAAAAGTCTGTCAATACCAATCATTGGTGAAAATGTGATTCAGCCAAGATTCTTACACACTACGGGTGAGAATGTAAATTGATGAAGCCACTTTGAAAAGCTGTTCGGCATTATCTGGTAAAGTTGAAATTTTGAACAAATTAGCTTGTTATATATTTATATATTTATTATATAAAATTTGAGCCTTTGAACAAAAGCTAGAATTTAGAAAAAGTTATATCTGTCATCATGATCTTGACAAATTCCTAATACTTAAAGACTTCTGATTAGATTGGCGATACTAATGAAACAATACATAAAGGTCATTGATATGGTTTCAGAATCTACATTTCAACTAACCTTTAAAAAATTACTGGTTGTCAAGTTTTTACTGTAGCATCAAAAAAATCTACAGTTATCTGAAAGTGC
Source organism: Eonycteris spelaea (assembly GCA_003508835.1). Lineage (NCBI taxonomy): Eukaryota > Metazoa > Chordata > Mammalia > Chiroptera > Pteropodidae > Eonycteris > Eonycteris spelaea. The sequence goes on along the minus strand of PUFA01000011.1, from coordinate 12,284,944 downwards.
TTTGAAAATACCCCTCCCTTTTCCAACTACATATTGGTATGAGGCCAGATTTTTATCATATACTTCAACCAGAACAAAGTACCACAACCACTTGGATAAAGAAGCAGATATGAGAATTCAGCTATCATTTAGTAAATCAGACACCAAAGAGTTTAGCAAAAAATATAGTTATATAATGCTACTCTTCTCACTGAAATTCTTTTGTTTTGGAAGATTAAAAACTTGTAATTAATTTAAAAACTTTTAATTAACATGGTTATTTATATTAAATATGAGTTTCCTATTACTTAAAATGAATTAATAACCTTTTTTACATTTCCCAGTCTTTATTTTTAATATGATGAATATCATTGCACACAACCTCATAAACAAAAGGGCTTTGGGGTCTTCAATATTTTTAGGAGCGTAAAGCATACTAAGACCAAAAGTTTAAGAAGCTATTCTAGAGGTACTCTTATGTAGATACCAAGAGATATGTTCAAGAATGCTCATAGCAGCATTGTCAATAGTACCACCATACTAGGAAGCAGCCAAATCCATCCTCATGTAAGGGATAATTAAATAGTATATTTACACTGGAGATTTACATAGCTCAGAAAATGACTCGTGCATAACTAGGCAGCTCAGCAGAGATGACTCTAACTGATGAATGAAAGAAACAAGTTATAAAAGAATATATACAGTGTGGTTCCACTTATATTGATTTTAAATCCAGGCAGAATTAACATATATTGTTTAGATATGCATAGGGAATGGTTACAACAAAAGTCAGGATAGTTATTTTCTCTCAGGGGAAGAAGATATGATTGTGAAGGGGAACACAGGAGACAAGCTTTTATTATCCTGAAAATGTTCTATTTCTTAAATTAGTTAGAGATGACATGGATGTTTCTTTATACTTATTATTTAAAATGTAAATATGTGTTTTATTCTCTCAAGTGTGTATGATATAAAATATATATTATATATGTAAGAGACTAAAATTAACCTCAAACAAAACAAACAAAATATAATTAGGAAGTATATAGCAAGGGAGTTAATTGGACTGGTGACCAATTTCACTTGTGTTATATGCTTTGCCTGCTATGAAGACCAAACAGTGTCAATAAACAGTCAAACTTTTACATTATTTTTTAACAAAGCTGAAGTTTATCTTGTAGCATTTTTGATAGAATGATTCATGAGCCCTCCATTCCTTAAGTTCTTATTCAAAATGATTTTATTCTCAATTTGGATGCAAGATTCTTGCTAGGCATTACGGTGTGCTTGCTGGTGTTAAATGTCACCATGGAGAAATCTGAGGTTAATCAGACTATTTTACTATTAGATGATTTGTTCTTTTGCCCTGATTGTCCAAAGTATACCCTTTTTTGAAGACAAATAAGTTTACTAGGATGTGGCTCAGTTTGGATTCATTCTGTGACAGTTTTTTCTAGGACACAGACTAATGCACTTTGATCCGATTTTAGCCATTTTTATTTCTTGAAAGTTTTCATGAATTATTTAATCGCTTTCCTTTCTGTTTTATTATTTTGGTTCTTTGAGGACAGCAGTGATTCATATGTTGGATTCCTTTACTTTGATCTTTTTAAGCTTCTTATCCATTTTAATTTTGCTTGCTCTTTTTCACTCTGTGAGAAATGTTTTTAGTAGTTGCCTCATTTTGTTCTTTTGTTACCTCAACATGACCTTTTTCCTGCAATGGTTTTATTTTTTTTCCTCCACTTATTTCTTATGAAGTTCATGTTTTCATCTCCTGTCTTGCCGTATCTTCCCTGATTCTTTTCTTTTTTTTTTTTAATTTGCCATATTTGTAGAGCCATTTCTTGTTCTTTTCAAATCATACATCTTTGAAAGAATTTGATTTTTCTGGGAAAACTGTGGAAGTTTATGTTGGGTAGAGCTACTTTCTCAGCAAGAATTTATTAATGACAAACAGTATTGTATATGATTCAAGTTCTTTAACCCTGTATTTCTTTGTAAAACTGTTAGTGATGTGTAATCTCTCTTTCACCTTTCCTCACTGACAGTCTGCCTCCTACATGTATGGTTTGTGTGACTCCACAGTTAGCCCAGTTTACCCCTCTGAGAACTAGAACAAGGGAGTGTATTTCAAGAGTTTGCATCCTTATTCCAGTTGCTCATATGAAGGTATTGTTGGTTATGTCCCTCAGAGCACTGAACTTTGGAGCAAACATGCTATGTTCATTTTAAGTTAGATTATCAGTTATTGTTGTTTTTCCCTGTGTCTTTCTGTATTCCTCTTTGATTTTTCTGTATTCTTTCATCCTTCCACATGCATTATGCTGTTGTGGTTTATGGTTTTAGAAGTTGTCTACTTTTCATTAAATATAGAATTTGTTTCTTATGTTTTTATTGCTTTTGGGTGATACTTAGAGGAAAAGGGGGGAAATTTTTTATTCAACAATGTAAAAATAAGAAGTGTCCTTTCAATTTTTGAGATAGAAGCAGAATACTAAGATATGAGGGAAAGGGAAGGTATGTGTCTATACATGCTGTCTTACATGTGTCCATTTGTAGTTTAGTTGAGGAAGGTTAGTTGAAAATCTTCAACAATTTATTTGTGGGGATGGCAACAAGAAGAGTTAACTTTGTTTTAATAGATATTGAGAATTTGGGCTTCATTTTCTGAAAAATTAAGACAATTTTATGTACTTTGCTTTCAGGATTTATTAGCTTTTTATATTTGAGTATGGAATCCTAATCAACTACAAACTTCTCATTGGATTTGAGATTTGACTTTACCGTACTTATAAGCTAATAAGTTAGCCAATTATTATTGCATGGATGCTAGCAAAAGACATGAGATTTCTGGGTCAGAAACAAAGGATTTTATTACTTAATGGCACGGCAGAAGCATCAGTGTATTTATTTTGATTCCCCTTGCCACCAAGTCCCACAGAGACAGCACAATATGACCCAGATGAATGCTGCGCATGCAACGAGTTTGCATGAAAACTGAGAAGGATTGAGCTGGGAGAATCTACCACTTTTATAGCAAGTACAGTAGTCCCCCCTTATCTGTGGGGGATACATTCCAAGACCCCAGTGGATGCCTGAAACTGGGTAGTACCAAGTCCTATATAGAATATGTTTTTTTCCTATATGTACATACCTATGATAGTTTAATTTCTAAATTAGGCACAGTAAGAGATTAACATCAATAACTAATAATAAGCTAGAACAATTATAACAATAAAATAAGAGTTACCTGAACACGAGCACTGCCATGTTATAATAGTGACTAATGAGGGGGTAGCATATACAGTGTATGATACTCTGGGCAAAGGGATTATGCATGTCTAGTGTGGGACAGAGAAGGATGGTGCAAGATTTCATCATAGTACTCAGAACAGCGTCCAATTTAAAACTTATGAATTGTTTATTGCTGGATTTTCCATTTAATATTTTTTGTACTGCGGTTGACTCCAGGTAACCAGAACTACAGATAAAGGAGGACTGCTGTAGGAAGTAAACCTGCTCTTTACACAGGGAGAGATGTTACCTCATTTCTTGAAGTTATCATGAGAAATGACCTGGGTAAAGAGTAAGCCTTGCAGACTCAGCATCCAGCAAAATGTGGGGAATCACAAAGCCCTGGGAAGACTGTCTCTCTTAACCTCCCTTCCCCCACTCCCTTTTCTCTCTTTCTCTCTCCCTCCTTCCTTCCCTTCCTAAAACTCTCCTCAAATGAGAAACATTACCTTTAAGTAATCTGAAATGTTTTATTAAGCACATAAAACCAACGATGGAAGTGTTCTCTTTGTTAGTACTGTTCACTAATCAGGATGGGGTCTAGGTTCACCAACCTCTCTTCGATTTTTGTTCTTATTTTTAATTATTATTTTTTGAAACTCAAGTACAGAGAGTTGAGTTTATTTTATATCATTTATCTATCTAACTGTCATCCATCCATCTATCTATCTATCCATCTATCTATCTATCTATCATCTAGTTCTTGGCGCAACAACATTATTAGTCCCAATAAGAATGCTTCTGGTTTAATTTGTGCATTATGTATTTATTTCTATATTCTCATTCCCCACTCTCATTTGTTTGCTCCCATAGATATCTACTCTAATAACAATGATATGTCTATTTGATTCCATATGTATCCTTGTAAAATAGTGCAGATGGTTCACTTGTACATGTTCATTTTTTAACTTTTTAATTTTGAAATGATTTTAAACTTATAGAAAAAAAGTGATGTAATAGAAAGATTTCCCATGTTCCCTTCATTCGGATTCAAAAATTGTAAATATTTTGCAACATTTGCTTTATTTCTCTCTTTCTGTATATGTACATGTATTTTTTCTTAACTATTTGAGACTAAGTTGTAGATATTTCCCTTATCCCCAAATATTTCAGCATCTGTGTCCTAAGGAGGAAAGATCACTTCTTATATAACCACAGTACAATTATCAAATTAGGAAATTTAATATTGATATACTTCTGTTACCTAATATACATTCATATTAGAATTTCATCAGTTGTCTAGAAATTTTCTTTTATAACCTCTTCCCCCCCACCCCCAATTTTCATTGCATTTGGTTATGTTTCTTTAGTCTTTAATCTGGAACAATTCCTTGGCCATTCTTTGTTATGTAAAAGTGTGCATGTACTTTTCATTTACATATTTCGTATAGTGTTTTAGACATTGTTCCTTTTCTTAATTTTTTCTCTGTTTTTAAGATCTACCCATACTTGGGTGTAGACACCATTCTTGTTTGCTGCTTCAAACTATCTTGTTTGCTGTTTAGTATTTCATAATAGGCATCTTCCAAAGTTTACTTATGCATTTCCCCGTGATAAACACCTAGATTGTCATCAACTCCTTGCTATCACAAATAATTGTGTCATGAACATCTTCATACATGTCCCCTTTGGGAATATTTCTGGGCTATATATCCAAGAATAGGATTGCCGAGTTATAAGGTATCTGCCTATTTAATTTGACTAAGTACTGCTAGATTGCTCTCTGAAACAGCAGCCCTGACCACTGTACAGAAGTTGTGAACTAAGATCCCGATTTCCTTACACAACTGCCCACACTGAGTTCTCGTACCATTCTAATTGTTGCCAGAATGATGGTTTTAAAGTGGCCTTGTTCTCTCTTGATCACTAATAAGTTTCTTTTGCCAAAGTCTTCATTGATAGTTTTCTCAGCAGGGAAAAAAATCTTTCCCTCATATACTTCCGAAGAATTTTTTTAAACTATGTACTCTATCTATTGTGTATTTTTCAGTTGATGTCTAAAATTCTTTATTTTATGTCTAAGTAAATGCAAAGGACTGAATTTCTGGAGTACTGTAAATATTAGCATATCAAAAAGAAAATCATTACATACCTCTTTTACATATATCCAATTGAATCTAAATGCCATAGCAATTTGGTAACTATTATTATGCATTTTTAAAATACACAACAGATTCTTCTTTTATAGTCTAAATTTTTATCATTTTTTTCCTCCTATAACTCAATGTCTTCTTCTCTCCCTCCCAGGATACTACCCTAATATATATTTTACTATTTTTAATATATTTTAAAATATACTTTATGCTTAAAAGTGTTCTTTGTTATATCAAGTGTCTCTATAACAAAAATATATGTAAATTACAATTACATTTAAAAATTTCATAATCATAAGGAAAATTTTCTGGATTATATTTTCATTATATTATAATTATTATTAGTTAATGATTCATCAGAGGAACATATATATAGTATAAATTTTAATAAATATAGAAATTAAGTTTATTAGAAGATGTATCTTTATGTGAATTTTTCAATTACTATATTTATCTCTATTGCTATAGAATGAGGCAAGACATCAGCATCAATTTGATTTCTTTATTTTGGTTTCATAGATGAGGAATGTTTTGTATATATAAGTAAGTAGATGAAGTGAAAGGAGTTTATTATAGAAATATCACTCAATTCTTTGAACTTTTAAATTATTTGTCAAAGCATAACCATGGTGATCTGTCATCAAAAAACATTTGTAACAACCCATTAGCTGTTAATTGGATTATATCCACCTGTAAATTTGGTGAAAGCAAGAAACTATGCGATATATTACTCAATCATTGAAGTTATTCTCTTTCTCAACACTAAACAAAATTTTCTTTTTCGCTTCTCTTGACACCCATCATGTTTTCTACTCCGAGGCATTGAACTATTATAAAGTTATGGACAGGCGAAAGATAAATTTTTCTTTTGCAAGTGGGAGAATATAATTTCAAAAGGGAGCTTGACTTCTTTTATCTAAAGAATACATAAGGAAGTTGAGGTCAAAAAGTGATTTTTCTTAAAGCTTGCCTGCCTGCACCTCTATTACTATGACACAGAGGTATTTAAAAGACTGCTGCTGAAAGGAAAGAGCATTTTTAAAGCTATCATCATTTAAAAAGAGTTATAGTAGTATTTCACACAGTAGCAGCAACCTTCTGAGAAAAATATAGAATATATAAGTGCATTGAATAAAAATGTGCAGAAGGAGCCTTTTATGTAAAGTTTTTAGCTGATCATTTTGACAGAATATGTCTAAATTCAAAAACTGTAAACTCACCATCATGTTCCTGGAAGGATTCAAATAGGGTGACTCTCCAGTGTGTTGATGTCAAGTGTGGAAGACTAAATATTGGTGTTTTGGAAGGTTATTTGATATTTTAACATGAGACTTTAGGATACTTTATACACTTCTTTCCTTTCTTATGTTTACTTATCCTCCACTTTGAATTACTGGTTCCTCCTCCTGCCCCCATATATGAACATATTATGTTTCCATTATAACTTGATTATATTGTATTATGAAGACCAATTCATTCAGCTTTCTAAACATGTCTCAAATCCAATCCCACCTCCATCCAGTGCCGTAATTCATACTCACATCATTTCTCAATTAGTAATGCTATTCCCTCTGCACTCCCTAGCTTCATTACAGGATTATTGTAAAGACCTGTCTAAAATACAGATCAATTTCATATTCCCTTATTCAGAAATCTTTAGTTATTCTTACATATCCTCAGTGTCTGTACACTGCCAAACATATTAATATTTACTTTGATTTATTAACTTGTAATTATCTGTTTTTGATGAACTTTCCATGTTTTTTCCCAGCAAACAGCCTCATGTATTTAATACTCTTGTCACACAAATCACTTATTTCCTCAAACAAATATCATAGTACATTTATTAGAATGTTACAATGGAGACATAACTTAATTATTTAAAGTAATAGTCAACCTAAACTCTGGCTGCTTATGAAGAAAGGCTAAAATTTGTTCATATGCAATGGGTATATCCTGTACAGAAAAAAATTTATTCTTAATTATTGAAATATGTCTTTAGATCACATTGATAATAGCACTAAGCATAGCCATTGGACACAGGAAAAGAATGACAAAGTAAAGCTTTGAAAAATAAAGGGAGGCTGTGGTTAAGAAATTATAATTCTCTTCTAGATTCAGCATAGTGAAGTAGCATGTTAAAAGACAGGTTCTACTAACAGTTTCAACAGTTACTAATTGTATAATCTTTATTAGGTCTTTTATCTTTACTAAATTTCAGTTTTTCTCATCTAGAAAGTGAGAATTAATATATATTCTTTATCTGTTCAAGGAGAGATGGTATCATATGAGATAACATTTGAGCTTATATGATAAATTTAAAGAGATTTAGAAATATATTGTATTATTGAACTATCCCTTAGTCTCTTTAACTTTAATCCTATATTTCCTTAGAGGATCTAGTTTATCGTTATGGAAGGCATATGTTCATAAGGCTAATGAATGATCAAATAAGGAAATAAAGGATGTATTGGGGATTTGTTTGTTTTATTTTTTCTTATTTCTTTTATGTTTCTTATGTTTCTTCCTTGTTAAAACAGTTTTGGTATGAACCATGATGGAATTGGAAATTCTTGTGGGACGAAAGGTCATGAAACAGCAAAACTTATGGCAGCTCACATTACTGCAAATACCAATCCTTTTTCCTGGTCTGCCTGCAGTCGAGACTATATCACCAGCTTTCTAGAGTAAGTAATCTCTGGAGAGTGATGATGAATTGCTCCAGAAGTAAGCCATTGGTAGAAGCCTAATATGAGGTGCTTCAAATTTTGCATAATGAGTAACTTTTATAGGGCACAGTGATATTTCAGACTGTTCCCAAATACTTTAATATATCATTGTGGCAAAGTTTTCCTTCATACTCAAAACAGAATAGATTAGAGGAACTGGAGCAAGGATTTAAGTGGGACTTGATGATGTGAGTGTTAGAAATGTTCAGTAAATAAGAAGCAATGTCAGAAAAAAATGTAGATTTGCATATATTTAATAGAGCATAGGTCAAATTTTAATTTGGTGATTATACATTTCATTTTGTTGGTGGGGGAAAAAAAAAACTGAATTCTATAAGGATGCCAAAGTATCTAATGGTGATAGACAACAACAACAAAAATCAAACACCCAGGAAATAAAATTGGGAAAATGAAAATTTGTCTTTGAAAATTTATTAAATGACTCAACCTTCTCAAAGAAGGTTGGGACCTTCTTTGCTGATCCTTGAATATTTTTTCCAAGTGTCTGGTTAGGTTACTTAACTGTGAAGAATATAAATTAGCTAATATATAACTATGTTTAGGAAACCAGATGTTCTTCTACATCTCACCTGCCATAGGGCTTCAACACTGAACTTTGGAAACTAATAGGCTTAGGTTTCACTTTCTAACTGTGTGACCTTGGGCATGTTTCTTCATCTTTATAATCTTCAGTGACCTCAGTTGTTAAACGAGTTTAGGTAATAGTACATACATCAGGCTTTTATGTATATAATTATGTATAATGCCATAATGTAATTAAAAAACACTTAACAGATATTCATTAAGTGGTAAATATTATTATTTAAAATAATATCAAGGTTTTAAGCTTTACTGCTCTATTATTATCCTTTAACGATTTTCTGCCATTTTTTTCTTAGGGAGAAGAGATTAAACACTGTAAAAAAGTGAGTCATACATAAAGCACAGGCAAGCAACAGACATTCTTTTTAAAAATTGTCTGTTCAAAGTTCACATTAGCATAATGATAGTGTAAAATTTTAAAAATACAGATAGGTTATGTAGGGTAACATTATTCATTAAAGTTTTGGTTCATATTTGCGAATGGCCAGATCATATCCTGAAAAATTATAATTACACATTTTTAAAACCTACAAACAAGAGATTTTAAATTACGTAACACAGTGCTTTGCTTAATCAATGATCAAAAGATAAATGTATAAAACAGGATCTTTCAAATTAACTAGTTTAAGAATGTTATTGAAGGGATTGGAAATTCATTTTAGAAGGTAGTTCTGTATAACCTAACAATTTTTAATCCTAGTAATAGATAATTAAATTATAATTATATACTTGCCTACTGCCAAAACTGGGTGAAGGGCTATAAAGATAGACCCTAGAGTATTTGTTCAACATTTTTTGGTAGTTTTTAACACAAAACACTAACAATGGTATTTTCTGGGATGTTTTTAATGAGATCGTATTATCTAAATTTAAACATTATTGAAGATCTTCTCTCTCTAGAAATCAAGCCAGATTTGCAGTTTCTCCCTTGACTTGGCTCATGTTTTTATAATGGAATTTTAGTGTCTGTCAGCAAAAAGACAAAACTATATAACATGCTCAGTATTCCTGTGCATTTTCAAAGGCGTCTGTCCTCTAGTTCTCTTTAAGTACCATTTTTTTGCTGTTCTATTACATAGCCCATTTGCTAGGACGATTTCTCTATGCATACTAAATACAAGGACCAGTTTTCATTTCTTGCCAGCACCTGCCTAGTCGAAACCATATCAAGGCTATTAAAACACTCCAAACAGGAATCCTGAAATTGCTGATAAAATAACAGTTAAGAAGTCACCACTGGTTTGGTGATAAATGTAAAATTATTATTAGTTGCAATAATGTGTTCCTTTGAATTAATTAAAAGAATGAATCCAAAAAACATTACTTAAGCCTTATTGCCTCTTTGCATTTCGTATATGTAAACATGATTAGTGTCGAGAGGGTTCTAAATGGGCTTATTTATCCTGCATTTTATAAAAAATATTTTTTGTGCATTTTCATGGGGATACTCACAAAATTAAAGCCATTTGTGAAAGATAGGTGTGAAAAACAACAGGTAGAGATTTGGCTTTTCTCTCCCTCTTTAATAATAAACTAAACAACTCTGATTATAATCTGACCAAGCAATAAAGGTTTTTAAAAACAAGGCCCTTTAAAAAGGTCAATTCACTGGAGCACAAAAGCATAATAGTAACTTTTGTGAATTTCTTTGTTCCTTTTTATTAATACGGTGGACTTAATTGCTTTAGCAGCTATGTGTGATATTTTCTAAAATCTAGTGATATTTTGATCAGAGATTGAGGTTACATTTATGTTTTATAGTTGGCTCAAAAAGACTCATAACATTTTATTTCAGTTTCTCCTCTCAAGAAAAATCTTGAAAGATGGATTGTTTAGGAACTGCAGCCCAGCCAACAAAATGCATACCTTTCTCTGCTAGTTGCTGTATAGGCCTAAGATGATGGTGGATTTTAACAATGAGCTTTCTATGATTTATAGAGATTCACTATTCACTATGTTCAACTGAAAACAATTCCATGGCCTTAAATGCCAATAGAGTAAAAAGTCTCTCATGTCATTCTGAGACACTACGTGCTACTGATCAATCAGGGATGGTGTTTACCAACTCCCAATATTTTTTTTCAGATTTCTTAAACTCGGTGATTCAATAAGTGGTTCATGAATCGCCCAGAAGCTGTCCTGATTAAAAATAAAGAACCCATTTCCGTTAAAATGGACGTGTTATGCCAGCTTCTGATGTTTTCATCGACGGCTTTGCAGGTAGTGTCCTTCCTATCTGCCTGCGGGACTTATTTATTTATTTATTTATTTATTTACTCAGAAAATAGAGAAAGATGAACCTGGTATTTACAGCTCGCTCTCACTGATGACAATGGGCTAATTTACCGGGCAGTGGAAGGCAGCAAGAAGTCATTTAGGCCAGTTTTTTTTTTTCTTTTTCTTTTTTTTTTTTTTTCATCTATTTTCCACCACTTAGTGATAGTACAGATAATTTCATATAATTTTCAAAATTCTGGGCCTTGGTGAATCAACTCTTGCTCAATTCAAATAAAAGTCTGTTAAATTGTTTGAACACTCAAAGATCCACAGCAAAATTTTCTGCAGTTCTAAATTAAATAGAAACTAGCCATTTTCACAGAAAGGATGGAAGCTGTGAAAAGGAAAGGCAACATTTTGGTTGAAGGTGAACTGAGAAGAAAGATGAGTCTAGAGCTACAAGGGAAGTGATATAAATAAACAAGATGACCAACATGCTCACATTTCTTCCATAGAAATTACCTTGAAGGTCAAAGTCAATAATTTATTAGTGGAAAACAGTTTTATTGATGGAACCTCATTTTTTTTGTGAAACCAGTGGAACAGCTTTGAAAAACAGGTTTCTCCTCCTTCCATTTATCTAACACATTTTGAGTAATTCCCTCAAACTCGTAAATATTTTGGATAAGTCATAATTGCATATGGAGAAAAAGAGCATAACTGAGTAAACCGTTATTAGTGCGGTGTTTGTATAGTGGAAGCCTCAAGTTCAGTAATGTTCAGACACCCTAGTCATACAGAGGGCAAGAAAGAAAGGTCTGACTTAAAGTAACTCGTTTCAGGAAGAAAGGTAGTCTTGTGAAGACTGATAGAGCAGTTTATGAGAACATGGTAGGTAAGAGACTTGATCTGAGGTAGATGATACCGACCTAACTCATCTTCGCTTAATTTAGGCATATTAGCACAATTTTGTGGGAAAAAAATATGGCATTAAATGTTAACTTTTTTTGTTGTTAAGAGACTTAAGGTATGTACAGGGTTATATAGAAAGATTATTTTTTAATTGACCCACTGTGTTATAGACTGAAGGTCTATACTTTATAGTATAATTGTTTAAGTGGAAAATAAATCTAAAATTACAATTAGGAGTATGTCCTCATGTGTTCTAGAAACAAAGCCAGGAGTGCATATTTTACATAGGGATCTGTAAATTTCAGTTGAAGACTTAACTCTGGCTCATGTTCTTATTTTCAAGGCTAACTTTTGAGCTATGTAAATAAGACTTCTCTAAATTAGAAATAGGATACATAAAATATAACTACTATCATGCTACAAGGATTTCTAGAAATGTAAATATACTTTGATATACTAAGAATTTCATAATCAAGGAAAAAATATGTTCTTAAACTTACACACTTTTTTTTTTTGCCTTATCTTAGAAGCATAAAGAAAAGTAGAATCTATTAATTCAATAATTATCTATATGGCTGTAGTTTTTAACTAGGATTGGGCTTTCATTTGTGAAATATATACTGCTCGGGAAATAGTTCTGCTTTTTATGTATACAGTTTTGCTCTGGACAAGCATACCTATGCTTAACAATAGTAAGCTGTGTTAGTATCTTATAGATGGAAACCACTAACAGTGTCCTTCATTTTATTTATGAAAGGGGTTTATGTCCTCTGAGTAGAAAAAGTCTCATATGATGCTAAGGCACAAACCATCTATGTTTAAAGTGGTATTTGATGAGAAAATTCAATAAGATTTATACATAATATCATTACTATTATTATGTTATAATAGTAACATAAATAGCATTAGGCTCAACATCATAAGAATTGTATGGTTATATCAATTAGCTAGAAACCTAGATTAAATGAAAATTACTCAGATTCCATTTTGTTAAAGAGATACAATTATGAAATATAATAAAATAACTCATATCTAATATTTTTTAAAAGGGGAAACATTTGTACCAGGAGGCCTATACAGAAATGTTCATATCAGTATAATTTTTAATTTTCAGAAATTAAAAATAATTTTAATGTTCATTCAATACTTCTGGCATAGTTTTAAATGGAATATGAAAGAACAATATAAATGAACAGGCTATAGTTATACACATCAACATGAATTCATAATACTGAGTAAAAGAATTAAATCGATGACTTTTTATAAAGAGTCTAAAAACATGCAGATGAGTACTTGGGAGGTAAAACTAAAAAAGCAAGAAAATTATTACTTAAAAAATCAGAATATTAGTTACTTCCTCATGTGTGTGGGGGGACATGAGGATGTGATTGGGGTAGAGCACTTGGGAATTTTCTAAGAAACATAAATAAAGAAAAGCACATCTAGGGTTAAATATACATCTCTCAGATCCATGTCCTCTACTTTCTAGACCATGTCTGTGATATTCCATGGTGGTAATTGATGACTCAGAAGCATGAAATATCCAGAATAATTATTTTCTAAGAGTTAATAATTTATAATCATGCGCCATTACTTGAAAATAGAAGGAAAGTAGCAGGCAAATCTTAGTAACATGCAAAAATATTTTGTTGCTTAACCCACAGCTAAGAATTAAAATATGAAAACTATCCCACCTCCCAAATACTTTAAAAGGGTTTTATTGTACAATATATACCAGATATGATTAATGGGGGAAAATATATAGTACAGGCAAACACAAGTTAAGTCCACCTTACCCCACACTTGCTTTCCTGGAGCCATTAATAGTAGCTAACACACTTGAGTTGGTAATTTGTACAAATAGTGCCAAACCCGTTTCCAAAGGCCCTTGTTGATGCCATGTCCCTAATATAGTGTTCATTTTTTTTTAAAGATCTATATGATTGTTTGCTTATATTTTTTTCATATGGTGTTTTACTCTTCTGTAAAAATATACTGGAAAATGAGAATAAGACTTGTGTAGACATTTAATTAGACCATATTAATAGAAAGCAATAGGTATTTCCAAAGAACGGAAACAAAAATCTACTTTGAGATAAACTTATCAAAAAACTTTGGTCACAGGTGACTACAATGTGTGGCATTTTTTGTTGTCTGGAGACTCTTGCAATGCTTACCTGATTTGGTATTCTTAAAGAACATGAACCGTGATTAGAAGACCAGTAATACCTGGGAACAAGAACTTTAAAGAAGTAATTACTCTTGCTTCTTCCTGGATTAAGTCAATTTTCAGTTTACTATCAAAAAAGAATTTTTTTCCTCAATGTACCTATTCTGAAACTTTTGGGGTTCATGTAATTCTCTACATTTTTAGGTTAATTTTCTGTATTCTTAAAAGTAATCATAATATTTTTTCATTGATTATGAGCAATGCCACTTAGGTGACTATATCTTATACTTTATTATGTTATCAGCAAATATTTTTGCCTCTAGGATCCTGTACTTAAGTACTTAATTTTTTCTGATTGATTTATACTAGTATTTAACTTGATATTTTATTTTTATTACATATTTAACTCCTTTCATCAAGATGTATAATTTTGTTGTAGATAGAAATGAAACTTATATTTTAGAAAAAAATTAAAGAATTAGATTACTAATTCATTCATCTCACAAATATTACATATCATCAAAATGGTCCATCCTTCATTATACTTTTCACATTGACCATTAACCTTAATATAAAATTTTGAATTTACTAGTAGAATTACATTTGTTTAACATTTGCATACCCATATAGATTAAAGATATTTTACATTATAAAATAGAAAGAACTTGCTATTTAAAAAATTCTTTAAGGAATAATTTTTCATACTGAGGTGCATGTCAATTTCTAAAAGTACAATAAACAGGAAATAAAAAATTCTGTCATAAAAACTGAGTAGCTGGGTACAAAAAAAGTTTTCTATTAGTTAGATACCTTGATGGTAATAGTGAATAATAAATTCCATCTATATTAGTAACATTTAATATTTTATCTAAACATTTTTTATTGATTAAAAATTAATCAAGAGGTACATAAATGGAAGGAAAAATGTGTAAAGAAGACAGTATTCTGTCCATTTGATCTTTTAGTCTATCACCTTATAAATAATTTATTTTAATTTTTAAAAGGTATTAATTTGCTGCTGTGCAAATATACCTGTTTAATAGCAAATTAACTTTTATGTTTTAAGAATATGGTAAAATTTTAAGTAAATATGAAACATTATTATGCATGATTCTTTCTTACATATCTATTAATGAAAATTTGTACTGTCCTAAATAATAGTTGAGGAACTTCTACTTGTGAAATTATTTTCCTTTGGCAAAGTAGATGGAAAAGATTTGGAAAAAAAACACAAGTGCTGGCACAATTGACAGGAATGTTGGAAAAAATTTTTAAATGTTGGCATAAGAATTCTTTAAAAATTCTAACTTACTCACATGTGAAATGAAAGTAAAAAAGCATCTGTCCTATTTTATGCACACTGACTCAATAAAAATGAACAATTATTATAAAGAAAGCTCTTTAAACTAAGGTATTCTGTCTGGTTTTTGGCGATCTTTATGTTATTTGTTCCACTGAATTAAAATATTATGTTTGAGTGCAAGCACACTTTGAAAAGCAGAAACTATATAGAGAGAGAACATTCCCTTTCCTAACTCTGATGACCCTAGATGAAATATGAAATTTTTGAGAGACTAAACACTTCTAATATACTTTGAGAGGAGAACTTTGGATCTTGGCCTCATCTGTCATTCGGCCCATTTATTATTGAAATATTTCAAGAACCTTTGGACATGTCTTACCACAGCATCTATTGTTCTGCCCAAGGTAGAATTATATAGATTAGGTCTTTAAGGATTACAACCACAATTTTTTTTTCATTTTCCACATTTTATGTTTTTAATTCTACTACCAGATGTGGTTATATTTTTTACTGAAAACAAACAAGAAACTTAGAGCAATATGAAATTGTTTTGATTCCTTCAGAAATTAGTTTAAATCAGTGTTTGAAGGCCAACATGACATTTTCACATTGTTGTCTGAGATGCTTTTATTATGTCTTTGTGCTAGAAAAGAAAAAACTATTGGAGCTCTTATTCAGGTTTCAGTAAAGCTATTTTATTTTGCCATGTGATTATTTCTTGGTGGAATGCATTGTTTTTCATGCATCAAGTTATTAAAATAAAGAGCTCAACACATGGTTTTATAATTGTGATAGAAATAGTCCATAGTGTACCTAATTTCCTTTGATCCTTTATGTTGAATAGTTCGGGCCGTGGTACTTGCCTGGATAATGAGCCTCCCAAGCGTGAATTTCTTTACCCAGCTGTGGCCCCAGGACAGGTGTATGACGCTGATGAGCAATGTCGTTACCAGTATGGAGCAACATCCCGCCAGTGTAAATATGGGGTAAGAAGTCTCAGTCCTTATGTTCAGTCATTTATAAGTTCTCTTTCATGACACAAATGTTAGGATGGAATTTTGATGAATCTAGTTTACCTTTGGTAACGTCTTTAATGTAAATATGGCCTTTGACACTGCTCTCTTTCTGATATTGTTTGTTTAATATGCTTCTAAATGTTTGAGCAATACAAAAGTAAACAATTTTCAAATATCTCATGAGGGATGCTGGTAGAATTTTAATAATTTCTAATGTATTTTTTAAGTCCTGAGTTTATGATACCAACTTTAATTTACCTTATAAAAAGTTATGGTTTTGAAACCTCTCCCCTCAACTTCGCCTTTTTGGTACTCTAATAATTTGGTTAAGGGCATTTTTATATTGGCTAGGAGCCTTTACTTTAATTTGTACTTACTGGTGCTGAGTCATTTCAAGTTGCTTCAATCCACTGCCCACATTCTAACACAACAACTCAGTGGTGACAAGATGACGTTAACCCAAAAAGAGAAAGAGGAAAAATTACTGCGGAAAAAAAATAGGTCATAATTGACTCTTCATGTCTGCCTAAAGAAGTCTCAGTGTCTATCTCAGAAAATGTATGAAAAGTTCTTTTTAAGTTGCATAGAGAAAGATTTCGGTGTCTAGGATAGGGACATGTTTATAGTAGACACCCAATAAGCATTTTGATAGAAAGAATATGATTTTTGAATAAGTTGTCAAGAAATTTTCAGGGTGAAAAATAGGTTTAAAGTCTTGGTTCCTATTTTTACTCTAATAGTGTTTAAAGTCCCTTTTAAAACAACCATAAAAACAATTAAGTGTTAACAACAATAAAAAAAATTGAGTTTTAAGGTAGTTAAGATGAAACAATATATGCATTGTACTGCACCAGTTATTCCTCATGGGCACAGAACAAATGGAAGTGATTTTTGAAAATCTCCCTTGGGTGACAAGTCTATTATTATTTGGCTTTGGTAGCACATTTTGTACACTAGATTTAAAGATTGTGTGCAATATCTGAATATCTAGAGCCATGATTAAAACTTTGGCTTTTCACGTCTCTTGGTAAAGAGTCTTTTCTTCTGTTCTCATTTCTGTATGGTTTTAGCTTTTTTCACCCCTTTTTTCCCTCAGAAAAAGTCAGCCAAACTTTAATCTCAGTCTTTGTATATACTTGTAGTTTAGTAGGTTGAAATTCATGATAAAATATTATAGGTTTTCTGTTAGATTATTCTTATCTACAGTCCCTCATTTCTTAGTTAGCAAGTGAAATAGTTAATATAGTTTTTTATTGGAAAATGGGTTTTAGCTCCACCTATGTATTTCCATATTAGATGATTGTATTATCAATTTTATAGTATCTATGGGTTTACTTTTCTTTCTTCAGTATATTAACAGAAATTTTTGACCTGATTATCCTCTCTGTATGTGTATATCTCATTTATTTCAGACTAGCTGATTTGAAGTGAGATAAATAATAATTCAAAAATTATATATTTTTAATTTATGTTCCTTATATTTAGCTTTTAGATTCTACTTCTTTATGTGTCATATTTATAAAAACTTTTGTAATTGATATAAAATAAAATTGGAAATGGGGAAGACATTAACAAAATTTCATGTATTTTATTATGAATCTTTACATTTTGATTTACAGCGAAATGATTTCCTTACATTCGCGTACTATATGAAAATGCTTATGCCACTTTTTTATAAAGTGCTGTATATGTTACTAACAAAGTTTCTTGAGTCACAACAGATTATTATCCTCCCTCCTCTTAAGCTTGTGCCTGAAAAAACGGGTTTACACAATTGATAGCACTCAAACGTATACCATGTTTTATCAGGTGAATCCCTAAGGTTTTAAAAATTTTAAATTCTACTTTAGAAAACAGTTGTGGCTTTGAAGGTGAGAGTCCAGTCAGGTAAACAAGTCATGTTTGGATGGTAGCTGAAAAGAAAACAAACCAGCCCTGATTTAGATAGCTGTCTGAAGGTAACATCCTGAGATGAACACTAAAAAGGCTTTGAAGAGCATGCAGCCTTGTCGTGAGAGGATATTTCTGGTGTTGGAGCAAAATGAAGTGATCCCTCTTTCAACAAGCAGGTCTCTAATGATGTCAGGGAAGATTTTAAACAACTGCAAAATGACCTGTAACTTTGGTCATCAGGTAGTCATTGCTGAAGGTACCAGTGATTACATCTGTGGATATGAAAAATATTGCCTGAATTTTTCGTGAGTAGGTTCATTAATATGTGTGTTAGTTATATTTGGGAATTTACATGAAAACTTTTCATTTTTATTTTACTCTGGGACAACATTTCCACCATTATTTCTATGTATCATACATTTAGGTTTTTCAGGTATTCCTTAATCCCGTTAGAAGTATGAGGAGATTGTAAAGGCTATAAATGCAAAGAACAAAACAGTACAGCACAATATACAAAGTAATATAGTTGTATAATGTAATAATTTATAAATGATAGGAAGTTTTTTTGTTTTAATATATATTTACATTGTCTTTTTTTCTGAGATAGTCCAGACTACTTTTGTAAAAATTGTAATTATGATGTTCTATAGATGGGGAAACTAAAAATACAGAATGTGATTTATCTACCCCAAGGTAAAAAATAAAAATAAAAATAGGTGTAAATCTCTCAGTTCTGCTTTCTATTAGGTATAGTAAATATGCTAATAAAACAAAGATAGCAGATATATTTTTTTCAGGAGACACTTTTTATCAAGTGATGTCTGTTTTAAATATTTTTCAAAACTCTCCATTTTGCCCGTCTTTTTTGTGAGAGCGTTGATCAGAAGACTTTCCATAAACTTATTTTCAGGATCATAAATTCCAGGTGTCTGTAACCCTGAGTCTTGGATTTGAATTTTATTTTCTGTCACCGTATAGGAAAAATTAGGATCTCTTGGACAATACACAAGTACAGACAAGCAGCATAGAAAGCCAGATCCCTACTAGTTCATCTAAAAATAATCTGTTAGGAGTTTTCTATGGGGCGTTTGAAGCATCTTTGATGAAAATGCATTGCAAATAAAACAGTATCAGTTTAGTCCAAAAAATGCTTCTTTGCCTTGTAGAGGCAAATTCCTTCCTGTAAATCTCTATAGAATCTATTGTCTCAGGCTTTTCCCACTTTCTGTTAGTCTCTTCTCTTAGTAGAAAAGAACTATTAAAACTAGATTAACAAAAACAGTTCACAACAACAATAATAAGTTTAAATATAGGAAGGAAGTCACTAATGAGCCTATATATTGTAAGACTGTGGGTGATCTTTTGACTGCTTTCCAAAAAGCACAGATTAATTCAGGTCTAAATGTCAGATATAACTCTGTATTTTTTTATTCTGTCACTTTAAGTTATATCCCACATGTTGTTTTCAAATATATTTAATGGTTTAGTATAGGTTAACAATACCCAGTATATAATTTACTGGTAACTATCAAGATGTGATTTCCCCAATGATATTTTTTAACAGAAATATAAAAAAATAAAAATTCTAATTCATATGGAGCCACAAAGAACCCCACATAGCCAACGCAATTTTTGAATAAAATGCCAAGAATATACAATGGGGAAAATATAGTCTTTTCAATAAATGATGCACAAGGGTTCTCTTGGAGAAGTGGGGAAAACTGGACAGACACATGCAGAAGAATGAAACTGGACCCTTATCTTATGCCATGTAAAATGAACTCAAAAGAGATTAAAAACCTCTATAACTCCAAAGTATAACACTCATAGGGGAAAAAAAAAAAAAAAACAGGAAAAGAATTGACATTGGTCTTGGCAATGACTTCTTAAATATGATGCCAAACATAGACAACAAAAGTAAATAAAAATAGATAGGTAGGACTACATTGAACTAAAAAGCTTCTTCACAGCCAAGGAAACTTTGTTAACAGAATGAAAAGCAATTTACGGAATTAGAGAAAATATTTGCAAACCGTATATCTGGTAAAGGGTTGATGCCCAAAATATATAAGGAACTCCTACAATCCAGTAATGAGAAAAGCCCAAATAACCCAATTAAAAAATGAGCAAAGGAACTGAGTAGACATTTCTCCAGAGAGGACATACAAATGGTCAACAGGTATATGAAAAGGTGCTCAACATCACTAATAATCAGGAAAATACAAATCAAAACCACAATGAGATATCGCCTCATACCTGTTAGGATGGTTATTACCAAAAAGAGAAGAGATTACAGATGCTGGCAAGGTTGTGGAGGAAAGAGGTCGCTATGAAAAACAGTATGGAGTTGCCTTGGAAATTAAAAACAGAACTGCAGTATGATCCAGCAATCCTACTTCCAGGAGTACATCCAAAAGAATTGAAATCGGGACCTCTAAGAGACATATGTGTACTCTCGTGTGCACTGTAACCTTGCCACAGTAGCTGAGACATGGCAGCAACCTAAATGTCCTTTGACAGATGAAGGGATAAAGAATGTGATTTATACATGCAATGGAATATCATTCAGCTTTAAAAAAAAAAAAGAAGGAAAAGAAGGGAATCTGCCATTTGTGACAACATAGATGAATCTGAAGGATGTTATGCTGAGTGAAATAATGCAGACACGAAAGGACAAATACTACATGATACCGTTTATAAGGAATTTAAAATAGCTAAACTAATAAAAGCAGAAAAGGAGAGCAGTGGTTGCCAGGAGCTGAAGAGAGAGAGATTGGGGAATAGGTATTAGGCAAAAGGTACAAAGTCTACTTAAGCAAGATAAATAAGTACTAGAGATCTACTATATAGCAGAGTGCCCATAGTAAATAATACTGTATTTATGCTGAGCATTCCTATTATACGCATAAAAAAATACATATAAATAAAGAGAACAGGAGGAAACTTTTGGACGTGATAGATGTTTATGGCCTAGTTTGTGATGATGGTTTCATGGGTGTATACTTATCTCCAGACTTACCAAGTCCTATACATTAAATATGTACAGCTTTTTGTATGTCAATAATACCTCAATGAAGTAGTTTAAAAAACAGAGAGAGATGATTGCTAATCCACAGGTAGATTTAATAACCAGGACAAAACCAGAGACATTTTATTGACATCATAGCTGTGTTTAATTTATGGGAAATTATTACTATCTATGAAGTTTGTTGCTGTTCACATAGACTCAGAAGTTAGCATGTAAATGCATGATAGTGTGTTGTGTATTGGCTTACTTTAATGTAGAACCGAACGGTGATTGATTAACGGGCCAGATATTCTGAAACATGAGTGGGAATACATGATCTAATACATGGTTTCACAATGGAACAGAATATTGTTTGACAGAATATTTTAAATAGAAAGTGTACTTACTGTTAGTTATTCCCTATGACCTCAAATTGACCATCAGTAGACTTTAGTCAAACAATTTTTCCAGGGAAGAGTAGGCAAGATGTTGTTGTAAACTTCAGATAGCAAAAGGGTGTGACAAGCATGCAAAGTGCTTTTTATTTACCTGGCACATGGCAGACATTCCATCAATGTTTCCCTTTCCTCTGTGAATATCTGTCATCCATGATATCATTTCTGTAGAGCTGATAATGCTGGAAGTGCTTTAGTAAAACCTGAGCCATCTGAACTCCGGGGAGCATGTTAAGATATTTCAAGGATCATATTTTAACTCATTCTTATCTTTCAATTTTAACTCAGATGCAATTTCTCTTCATACAGGCTTTTTTTCTGACCAACCTATATACAAAGGTTTCTCCCAGTTACTTGTTTCACATCATGCTTTTTATTTCCTTCATAGAACTTATTACAATCCATAATCATCTTGTTTTTTGATTACTTGTTAATTATTTAAAAGTGATCTTCTAGGTAAGGCCTTTCCTAACAACCTTGTCTAAAATTGTGTGCACACATGCACACATACACAAATGCACTCACTTCCCGTCATTTCTCTTTGCTTCATTTTTCTCCTTAACATTTCTTACTTTCTAATATATATATGTTTATTACCTACTTTTCCCACTAAAATTAATTTTCTTTTAGGGAAAGAAATTTTGCCTGTTTCATTCACTGCTCTATTCCTAACATTGAAGTGCTTGTGGGGGGTGCTCCATAAATACTTGTTGAATGAATCAACTTATAATTATAATGAAAATGTAAGTGTCATGAGAGCAGGAATTCCGCTTGCCTTGTTCATGGCTATTTAATATAGTGAGTAGCACAATGCCTGCCTCATAATAGGAGCTCAGAAATATTGAGTAAATGAGTGAGAAGCATTATCTGATGAAGAGAGAGTGGGGAGAGAATCTTTGTGCAAACCCTGAGCCTATGCATTTGAAGAGCTGAGAGAATGCCAGTGTGGCTGAAGCTCTCAAAGCAAGCACCGTATAAATGAGACAGGGAAACAGAAGAAGCCAAATCTGATGGCAGCTTATAGGCCATGTTAAGAATTTTAGGTTTTTATCTTAAAGTGATAGGAAACTATTGAAATGCTTATAATGAATGAGACTGAGAGCTTTTTGAAGTGCAGAAGGGCACAGAATTTCCAAAATATTATGTCACAGGAAACAAATATAATTCTGTAATTTAGGGGAACCATGTTGGAAAATTGAATGCTTTTGTAACGTAATTCATGTCCTCCTCCCTCCCTTTTTCCTTCTCCAAATACACCCTACACAAGAGGTTGCAGAATCCCCGTGTAATGTGGTAGAAACAGAACATGCAAGAAGATAATATAACTTTGAAAACTTTAAGACTTCTCATTAATGTTAAATCTTTTCAGGGAAAATGTATTTGTGGCAAAGGCTTTATGTTACTTATAGATTATCAAACTTTTTAATGTTTTTTCTTCATACTTTAATTAAGTAACTAATGACAGAATAATTTATAAATGGTTAAGTATACATGTTTGTTCCACACTTTAGGTGATGAAAGATTTTTAAGATCTAATATTAAAAATGAAATGTCAAAGGGAATATATATATATAATAGATTTATTAATTTATAGTAAGAAATATGATTATTAAGTCAACTCAACTAAAATCTGAACTTTTTATTACCTACAGAAATCTACCCAATAGGCCAATTTATTATCAAAATATTGTTTGGAAAGCATAGTATTAAAATAAGAGACAGCATAATTATTTTATTAGCATGTTAATTAATAACTATAATAAGAATGCCATCAAGCTGTATCTGCCTTCAGTGTAGCCCTTTGCAGTCAGAGTAACCTGCTAGAGATAAGATAGTTGAGTTTTCTAGTTAGGGTATTTTCCCCCTGGCGAGTACTTTGTAAAGACAGACATATTTTGTCTCTCAGGCTCTAGTTTTTAATGTTTTCATGCTTACTCCCCTTTGTTTATTATTGTGTCACTGCCAATTAGCTGACTCAAGTCGTTCTTGCTTTCTCATTGAGAGTCATTCCAGTAGAAAGACTTGATTAGTCTTTTTCAGGGTATTATTGGCTACTTACCCAATTTTCTTTTTAAGAGAGGCAGATAACTTGAGAGAGGATAATAGTGAAATACTTAGAAGTACATATAAGGGAAGTTTAAAGAATTGAGTTGGAGTAGCCTGTAAAATAGAAAGTTAAATGTTGGCCTCAAAACCATCTTCAGGCTTTAGGACATTTGTTATAGTGTGATTGCTGGTAAAAATTGTTCTCCTTCCCTACTAAGAGCATAAAAAAATACAGTGGCCTTAATTTTTACAGCTGGAAGGTTGTAGGTTAGGTAGTAGGAAGAATTTTAAACTATTAAACATTGGAATTTTACACTGAGGGAGACTGCAGAATCACTTTGCTTGAAGCTTTTAAAGCAGTGTAAATATTCTAAGTGTGGTCTGATACGGGCTTAGGGAATAAAAAGGCTTAGAATTATTTTAGCACCTCAATGTTGTTTTGGAGTCCAAATATGTGTATTTATCAAACATGTACTTGACAAGAAGTTGATTTGATTTTTATTTTCCCTTAAATTTCAAGACAAATATTATAGGTTCATATTCACTTGTATCCTTAAAGATCAGTAGTTTTTTACTCTGGATTTGCTTCTTAGAGGTTTTTGTTTGTTTGTTTGTTTGCTTGTTTCTTTAAGCCACTTGATCACTATTTAGCCTGTTCAAAATGATCATGATTTAATCTCAATTTCTGTATTAACTTTGTATTTATATATAACAAAAACATATGTATATACATATCATTTTCTTCTTTGCCTTTTTAGGATTCTCTTGCACTTAAATTACTCACGTAACAAATTAACCTATTTAAAGCTGAAATAAGGGTACTTTATTCTCTTTCTTCAGATGGCTACTAAACACCTGGAGCCAGGCCACGGGGTCACCATATGTTGGTTTTCAGTTTTCCTTTATGTGATACAATGATAAGTAACCTTTCTAATCACTGATGCTCCTGCTTGACCTCTTCAGGGCTCTGCTCTCCCCCTTGGACGTCAGGATCCTTTATTGCAAACAGCTGTTGAGAGATGTTACTGATAGGGTAATGAGGACAAAGAGAACATTTCATATCCAGAGCCAAAGACCCAAGATGGCATAGGTTTAGGGTTTCCCAAGGGCAGAAACTTTTATGATCTTTACTGTTGTTAAAAATCAAAAATAAAAACCTTCTAGCAATAAGGATGCCATTTTCTCTTCATATGCCATTTTACTTCCTTAATGATACAATAATTATAAAATGGTACTGGACTTTTATGATATCCCTTTGCCCTTATATAAACTGCTAATTTTAAAATTTCCAGGTAAATCAAAGAGGTCTTCTTTCTATTTTTGTATCTATAAGTTAAACTTGTGAATGGAAACATTAAAAATTATCATTTTAGTTTCTTCTATTATTTTGAAAGGGTCATTCACTGCAAAACAATCAATTATTGTATTCTGATCAAAGGAGCCCTAGTTCACTTCTTTACAGTTATTTTCTAAATATCAGGCAAATTATTTTATTTTTAATTTTATTATGATTATATTTGCTAATATTTGTATTGTTCTTAATACTTGAAAACAGTGTGATTTATCTGAAAAATCAAATAGAATAGAAGTCTGGAAGTTGATATTAAAATTTTAAATAAGTAGGAGTATTTCAAATGTCTTTTCTCTTTGAAGACCATGGAATACTTTGAGAAGTCTGTTAACAGTATCTTTTAAAAATCCAAATACAAGTAGTGATGTTACATTTAGAAGTTCCAATTATAATATTAAATAATAATAATAATAATGTATACATTGATGCCTAAGCTCATATACTAAGTGAATGTTATGAGTCAGTACATAATAGTATTAACATGGAGATAACTTTCTTTAAAAACCGGTAAAGGGGAGGAGAAGGGTATTATAAACATTTCGTGAGTTTTTTTTAATATTAGAATACAAGTAAACTCTTACTAATCATCTTTAATTGGCCATTGACTTCATTCAGTCTGATACATTTAAGAGAAATAGGAAGGTAGCCTAGTTGTTTGGAGATAACTTCGGCCTTGATACTAGACAGAGCTAACTCAAATCTAGTTTTAGTAAAGAGTGAAGCAAATTTTTAAACCTTTCTGAATCCAAAGTTTCTCACACTAAGAAGATTTTTGTAATGATTAAATGAGATAGAAATATGAATTTGTCTACAACAGTACTTGACAGAATCCCCTGAAAAAATGTTAGTTCCTTTCTTTTTTTTCCTGCCTACATCACTGCTAAGAGGTCATGATGTACATGCTAGAGTTTTTCCAGTGATGGGGGATTCAGTTTTATTTAATCACTGTTCAGCTCTTCTTGAAAATATTTTATACCTTGAAATGAAATCCGCCCCCTCCTAATTTTTTTTTCACCTTCTTTTTTTCCATTCCTATTGAGAAATAATAAACACACATCACTGTGTAAGTTTAAGGTGTACAGTGTGATGGTTTGATTTACATATACTTTGAAATGATTACCACAATAGGTTTAGTTCATATCCATTATCTCATATAAATACAATAAAAAGAAAGGAAAAAAATTTCTCCCTGCGATGGGAATTCTTAGGATATATCCTCTGGATGAACTGACTTTAAATTGTTATGCGTATTTTGTCTCAAATCCTTTATATAATTGACTTTTAAAGTCTAGGAAAAGAGTTTTGGTTTCAAAAACAAACAGTAAACACAATCACTCTTTCAGGTATAAAAATAGAAAATGCTAGATAAATAAAACTTATAAAGCAAATATCATTTATTTAGCTATAACATGTATTTCTATGATGAGAAGAGGCATACATAAAACCGACAGACTATGGAATGATGCCAGTATATATGCATAAGTCTTGTTTGTTCATACATGATTATTTCCTAGTGCATTAATGATGCAAGCTATCAGACAAGTTTTCTTACAAAGAGAAAATCTATAACATGTTAGAAAGACTCTTAGAAACAATTGAAAGTTCTATAGAAGCTTCGTTCTTTATTGGAATAGTGAATAGCTTACTGGCTTCATTTCCAAAACACTAAGTTGTTTATTGAAGTTATGAGGGCAGATGAAACATCTGTGGAGATACATCCCTTTTGTTATTTCTTAAGCTCATCGATAAAGAAGCTATACCCTGAATCTAACTTTCAATTTTTATAAAAATGGTTTTTGTTAGTGGCAGGTACCCTCAAAGACCTATATCTCTAAGAAGGAGGCATCACAAGCCACAGGGTTAAAGCTACCAAGGACCAGTGGATTGGGATGAGGTGACAAAATGGCAGCAGAGATTTAACTGTGCACACATTTAATTAGCGCCATTGATGTTTTGCTTGTTTTCTGACTACAAAGTTACATAGGTTTTAAGTGGCCTGCTCCACCTCTTATTTTCCCTATTAAACTTGTTTTCTCATAAGTGATTTTTCAGAATGTGGGTTTTTCACAAAATACATTTATCACCTTTTACCAGAAAGTTTGTATATATCTGAACCAAAAAAGGGAGGTAGCTATGTGCCAGAAATGAAGAGTTTTAGTTCAAGTGGTAAACTGGTGAGCTGATGTCGCCCATGTTGGGATAAGAGACAACAACACCTTGGGCTTGAGCTAAGAAATGGAAGTGAAACCCTTTTGTAAAGTCAGAACTTTAGAAGGATCATCTCCACTGCAAAGAAAGAAAGAAAAAGAAATGGCAAGTAAGGTTGTCTACTCTTTGCTCTGGACAGGGAAAAATAGCTCCTGTGTGAAATTGAAGCCATTAGCTTGTGCTTCACATAAGAACAGAGTAAGACTTTATACAGTCTACAATAAATGAGCCTGAAAACTGATTCAGTGAAACTTTGGAGGTATGATAGAAACAAATGCATGAACGTGCACATCTATAATTCGAGGCACAGATTGCTCAAAATAAAAACAAAATGTTGAAATAACCTTGAATACAAAAGAACAGACAGCATGAGGAAGTGATCCACCATGAATTTAGCAAGCAGAAAGATTAGCACCCCATGAGAAAAAGATATGGGAAATATGAAAAGAGGCTAAGAAGAAGAAGGTCCAATATAAGTTGAATAGGTGTCCCAGAAGAAAGAATGAGGAAGAGGTATATTAAAAGAAATAATGACTGATAATTTTTAAGAATCAAAAATATGAATTCTCAAAGCATGAATCTCAAGTAGATAAATAAAAAGAACACCTAGATATAGTGGTGAAACTGCAGTAAAGAAAGACGAAGAGAACTCTTAAAAGCAACTGGAAAGACTTTATCACAAAGAAACAGCAATTAGACAGACTTTATCAGCCCCCATAAAGTTTCCAGATGACAATAAACTTAACACCTTCAAATGCCAAGGTAAGATTAAATATCAACCTGGAATACTATAAACTAAAATATCATTTTTAGAATGAAGGCAAAATAAATATATTTTCAGACAACTAAGAACAATAGTTCCTTTGCTAAATTAATTACTAAAGGATGTATATCAAGAAGAAATTGAATTTAGAGGATAGTGGCAGGATACAAGAAACGGTTGTTTATTAAAAGCATTGGTAAACATATAGAATAAGCTAAATATACACTGATGATCAAGTTTCGGGCAATGAATGGGTCACAAACTTTTATACTTTTGTAGACAAGGAAAATTCCTCTCCAAAAATTAGCAGTTCAACACAGAGATGTCAACTTTTAATTTTGCCAAGTAAAAACATTTTGTAAAGACTGCCATAAGCAAACACACCCAACCCCAAAGAATCTTTCAGTCTGTTGTAATGCCTAAAAAGTAAAAATAACACTTCATAAATAAGAGCAGTCATTTAAAATAAAGCATTTAGTTTCATGAAAAACCTAACCACACTGACATCATTCTTCTAATTTTGTCACAGAATATTAAAAACTTTTATCATAGAGTAGTACCAATCCATGGCATTTGGGCAACATGTCTGATTATACCCTACTGCCTCCCTGGCTCCCGTAAGTTCTAAGTGATGGTGTTATTTTTTTTCATAACACTAACATAATGCCTGGTGAACTTAGGTGCTCAACAAATATTCTTGAATGGATGGAAAATAATACTATTTTATTTTACTAGGCAATATTTTAAGACTCTAAATGTTAGTCCTACTGCTTTTTAAATGTTAAACTAAAAGAATATATTTAGAAACATGTACTAATAAACCATCTCCTATGAAAAGAAAAAATAAATAGTATAAATAACCTTTTTTTAGAGTAGAAACAGAAGCTTTGAAAGAAAATAGACTTTATAAAAATTGGATAAGAACAGGAAAATTTTATCTTTTTATTATGCTTCATGCTACATGTTGTTTTTCTTTTCTAATGTTTAACTCTTTTCTAGCTCAGTGGTTCTCCAAATGGTATTTAAAGTAGATAATATTTCCAAAAGTATTTTAAAAATCTAATAGAAATTACTTGTCTCATTCTCTGCCTGACGGAATAAGGAGAGCATCATGGAGAAGGGCCCAGAGTGATCTCTTCAATTTACTGTTCTCTGTGGGGCATTTCTATTTGTGGGAACATTTGACTTAATTCAGTATGTTACTGCTTTATTTCTGAATTCTGTTAATGTCACATAAGTTCTTTTTTAAAAAATTTTAATTGAGATATATTTGATATGTAATACTATATTAGTTTCAAGTGGACAACATAAATGATTCACTGTTTGCTTATAATGTGAAATGATCACCACAGTAAGTCTAATTAGGAATCATCGCCAGACATGGTTACAAAATTTTTTTTCTTGTGATATGTGAGATAAGTTCTAATAATTATGTTTGAGAGTTTAAAGAGCAGTTGGGAATAATAGCAATATAATTGAATGTTGTATTTAAATTTACCTTTGCATTCCAGATTAATATATGTTTATTGCAAAATGTTTTTACTAAGTGGTTCTAGTTTAAATTAAAAACTTGTACTATCAGTAACGATGCTAATTGGTGATCATGTATAAAGAGACACCGAAAATTTTGAGTATTTCCTTAAAATAAGCTTTCTGAGGACTGTTATTTAAAATACCTTACTCAGAGATATGCTGGACAGCTTGTTTTAAAATCTGATAGTATGCTAACAAAATGAGGTATTTTATTATGCCAATATTAGAATAAGTTGTGCTTCTCCCTTGCTGAAAAAAGGATAATGAGAAATCATAATAAATAAGACAAGACAACTCCAGACAACATCTGAAATATGTCATTGGTGAAAATTGTACAAAAATAGCAGCCTTTGTTTAAAACCAAATTTCTTTTTCATGAAGATGGGCTGCATTGATGAACTGCAACTAATATTGCTAGGTTATCTATAGACATCTCTGATTTTAGAAATTACTCCTTGCCCAATCCTATGGTCTCTTTTTGTCTTCTTAAAATGGCCTTAATTTAAATATTGCATTCGATCTAGGCAGTCATCTACCAGGCAACACTAGAATAACTGGTAAGTGTGTGCTATTATATATTCCTGAGAATAATACATGGCAGTTTCCTTTCTACATATTCATTCTTTTTCCCTAGGCTTCTCTATTAATGAAATTTCTGCAAGATTATTTTTTAAAACATCTTAATATTAAAACTAAGATATATTTTAGTAAACTAAGAATTATAAAGAAAATGTTTAAATGATTCTGCAAAATAGGTAAGCTACCTTCCATAAGAATCTCTTCCAAAATCCACATCTTTGATGCTTCAATACCAGCAAGAAACAAATAATGCTAAGTGACTGTGGGTGTATTTTATGGAAGAGTGGACATGATTTTAGTCTTTACTTCTGATCAACTTGCTTTTGCCTTCTTTCCTAGGAAGTGTGTAGAGAGCTCTGGTGTCTCAGCAAAAGCAACCGCTGTGTCACCAACAGTATTCCTGCAGCTGAAGGAACACTCTGTCAAACTGGGAATATTGAGAAGGGGGTAAGCTCAAATGATTTATTAGCTATTTGATAATTTTCTAATGTTGATATTCAACTACTAGGAAATCAGCATACTAATTAAAATGTACTTTAGAAAATACTAAATACCTAGTTTAATAAGTTATTATTATATCTTGATATCTGCAAATATACCTTGTTTAGGAAATTACAGTGAGAATTTTCCGGGTCAGTCTTACCTTTCTGTACATATAGGTCTGAGTTATAGTTGTAACAGAAAATTCTAACAATAATCTTACATAATATAGTCTGCTTAGTTATCTGTTTGGGTTTTTTTTTCTGATAAATAATTCCCAGGAAAATTATGTGATCTCAAATTCTTTTGTAACTATAGTCTAGCTATAGTCACTTTTAAGTTGTAGTATGAGAGAAAGGACTAATATTGGAAGAATATATTAAGCAATTTATTGAGCATAGAAAATGGTGCTAAATAATTTTAGTTTCATCAGTCTAGTTTCAAAAATATTATTACAAATTTTTGAATCAAATAGGAACTATTTATGCTATCTTTGAAGTTCTTTAGGAATTGCAATATATGTAAATTCTAGAATTTATTGCTATGGACTGAATTTATAATAGTAACTACTTCTGTCATCTGTTCTCAGTTCTGACTTCTTCCATGTTGGTTGGGCTAGTTTCAACAAAGATTACACTGAATTTCAACTTGCAATCTGATGTTTAAATAAAAAGAATGAAAGCTTTTGGGCAGCTGTCACAGTTTATTAATCCTTGCTGACGGCTTCATTCAGGACCCATGACCTAGTGCCCATGTCGATGGCTTTTCCATGCTGAGTTTGGAAATGTTGGTAAATTACGCTAAATGTATGAATTGATAGGGTCATTTTTAAAGGATTAGCAGTCTTTTTTTGAGGCTAAATAAGTAGCCAATAAAATACAGAGACCTTTGCATACTACCAAAAATTCCTTTTTTTTTTTTCACAGAAGTAATAGAAAATATTAGGAACCGCATTCTTGAAACAACAGCCTAGGTTTATTTTGGAACCAACAATTCTTGTCAATGATAAGTAGCAATTTAAATCAATCTGTACTTAGAACAAATGTACAACTGTAAGGGGGGGAAGTCACAGTTTCTTTATTTGTCCTTGATTGGTCATTATTCTTGTGATCTAATCCATGGGCAGCAATTTCTATTTGCTTGGAATTATATTATGAATAGGCCCAATGGCTCTTTTTATTTTACTTTATTTTTTAACCTAAAGCATTTTTTTTTTACTTTTAAACACCTCAGAGCCCTCTTAAAATATTCTATAAATTATGTAATCAACCCAAATAAGTAAATCATAAGTAGTGGCTATCTGAGAACACATAGTTCAACCCTACCAATCATTTATATAGTAAATACACATTTAATGTCATTTGTGCTTAATTACAGGACCCTCAAATATACATATATGTGATAGAGATGACATAGTTCTTTAAAATTACAGACAATTTTGAGGGAAGATACTCTCAACAATAATAAAGCCAACAGTATTGAGTTTAAATCTAGATAAACAAATAGAAAGGAAATAAAATTCTTCTAAGCATGTGTAAGTGTAGACAAGAGAAAGTGAACAAAATGAGCAAAAATATATTTGATTTCTGAATAATTACATTTTTAATTTAGGTTAATCGTTGTCAACTTTTTAATCCCTAACCTCTTTCTTCAGATTACATCTATATGACTATGATACATACTTTTTTAAAAAAGTAGAAATTCTCTAAAAGAACCCATTGTCTACCTCCTTATGCTGTGTTTGGACCCTTGTCAGCTTCTGACATACTTCAACAGAACATCTTGGACTCAGTAAAAAGTGGTGTAAGAACCTTGTAAGTGTAGCAAAGCTTGTGTACCAAGAAGTCTCTCATATTCACATTAGAGTTTACTTTCATAAAGTCAACATGTTGGATTTTACCATGTAAAATTAACCTACAAAAATCTTAGCCAGTGTTCCAGAAATATGAAAGGATAATAGATAGCTTTAGGAATGGCACTAAGAAGTCTTAAGATGAATGAAAGAGAAAAAAGGAAGGAAAGGAAGGAAGGAAGGAAGGAAGGAAGGAAGGAAGGAAGAAGAAGGAAGGAAGGAAGGAAGGAAGGAAGGAAAGAAGGAAAGGAAGGAAGGAAGGAGGAAGGAAGGAAGGAAGGAAGGAAGGAAGGAAGGAAGGAAAGAAGGAAAGAAGGAAAGGAGGGAGGAAGGAAGGAAAGGAGAAGAGAGAGAGAGAAAGAAAGAAAGAAAGAAAGAAAAAGAGAAAGAAAGGAAAAGAAGAAAGAAAGAAAGAAAGAAAGAAAGAAGAAAGAAAGAAAGAAAGAAAGAAAGAAAGAAAGAAAGAAAGAAAGAAAGAAAGAAAGAAAGAGAAAGCAAACACATGGACACCTAGAAAGAAAAAGAACAGCATACTAGGAGAAGACTCTCAATATATTCTTTTTAAACTTGAATTTATGAAGAGACTTTCAAAGAACTAGATCAACTTACATTTTTAAGGAGAAAGCAGTACGAAGAACTAGACATGTGAGCTGAACAACTCTTAATTTATTTTTAATTTATTTGTTACTAGCTGTATGTCATATTATTTATGAATTTTTGTTATTATTGATTTCAGTTATTTTTTCCTTAAAAGAGAAGTGTGTTTACTGTTGCCAAATGGGAAATTTTGCAGAGAAAAAGCAATATATTACTGTCACAGGAATAAAGTGAGTCAGTGAGCTTGAGATTGGTGGTGACAATATATTTCACCCTTTAATACTAAGTGAATTTTTCACCTATCTAGCTGTAACAGTTTTTATCTCAGGAATCACAGTAAAAAGTCACTGTGGGCAGAGCATTAAGCTAAGAATACACAATTTGTGTTATAATTGGCAAAATAATGAATTTCCACTTTAAAATCGGAGATAATCTATTTCTACACATTTCATAGAGACATCGTGAGGATGGAATTAGATAATATCTCCATGAGCTTTTTATGGTCTTCCTCTGAGGAAAGGTGCTAGTATATATTACTAGAGTATTATTATTACTTTTGATCATAATTTGCCAACCTTAGATGATGGTGGGCAGAAAACTCTTTGTTGGACTGTCTTAACTGGCAGTAACAAATATCAGGGAGTATAAGCATGAGTTTGTGTGTCTCAGAAACATGAATGAAATCTGTATGACTTCTGATCCTAACTCTAAATTTCAAGACTACTTTCATCAGAAGAAACAAGAAAGAACCTCTGTTCTGTATAGCCAGTAGATTTTGAGTCTACTGGCTATACAGCCCATAGATTTTTGAATAAATCTTATTTGTAAATGGTCAGGGAAGAAGTATTGCTCAAGTGATAGCATAGGCATATCCAGAGGACTGGATCCACAATGATCTCGTCAAACTCTGGCTGCAAAAGATGTGGGATCCCTGCCCAAGGGCGCAGTTCCACAAATGTTCCATGTAAGTATGGGAACCGTTCCATGCACATTTAGCAGATGGAGTAAGAAATATGGCCAAAAAATTAAAAACTGATCTTTGCGTGAGTCCTGGGGGGTCTGACATCGCTATTACAGCCGTTGGAGGTTTGCCTGAATAAGCCATTCAAGGATTGAATAAGAACCATATGGTCTGAATGGATGTGCTTAGGGACAGTAGCATTAACCAAAGGAGGAAATTTGATGAACCCAGACAGTGTGCTGGTTGGTACTGTGTGTCCATGGGTCAAACTCCTACAAATCAATCAATATAACTTGAAGCCAAAAAAAAATTTTTAGACATGGCATCAGCAATAACACTTTGGACAGGAGTCGGAGGGATGCCATATTTGATGAAATAGTAAACAAAGATTTAGACTGTAAAAACTTTGATCGCGGTGTTAGCATTGTTTCTGAAAAGGATATTAAGGATCGTTAAAACTCAATCTTTGCAAACTCTGATGGTGATCACCATGAAGGTTTCAAATGCTTGGTTTATTGCCAAAAAGACTGATTTAATGATTCTACGATACCAAATTAGAGATATAGTCCAGTATTTGTAGCTGCATATATATGACATTGATTCCTAATATCTTTGTATGGGAAACATAGGGCTGGATTAGAATAGGATTATTATATGTCCTTCTAAAGCACTAGATATATAATAGGACATTTGCTGCCTTAGATTTTAGAGTAGAATATGTTTTGACTGGGTCCCAAACTATAAACACAGGACATAAAGAAAGAATAACTCTTCCAGTTGCTCTAGAAATTAACTAGTATAGGATGACAAGTTCTGATTTAGAATTTGGACTGAAATAAGCTTCAGTATTCCTGCACCTGCACAGCAGAAAGATAAGGCTCTTAGAGCACTGTGCTCCAACTCTCAGCTTTTGCTGACTTGGGAAGAATGTTCTATATTGAATCACCAATATCACTTTCTTTAAAATCTTAGTATCTCCTTAGAGGTCTCTCATTTCAGAAGCTGGACCCAGTGCTGGCTATGGTACAAGATCTACCATACCATAATTACATCTTAAAATGACTCTAGTTTAAAAATATGTATATTTTAAATATTTTAAAATGAAAAAAAAACTATTTTAAAAGTATACTTGTCTTGAAAAAAATTTTGTGGAATTCTGACAAATTCTTAAAGTTAGATTTTTTTATTTGCAATGTATCTTGCTTGAAAAAAATCCCTGATATATGGATCATGAAATTCAGTGGTTTAATAGCAAGAGATGTTCAATAATTGTTTCTTAAGAAAACTTGCAAAGCCTCACTGGACTATATCGTCTTTCTAAATAGTTTTAAAAATATACTTGTTCGGTTTAGAAGGCATGTGAAAAGCAAAAATGAACAATCTGAGATTATATTCTTGGAGTGTGATAGTTTCACCTTTTTTTTCACCTTTCTGAATCTGGTTAAACACATGAATTAGCAAGGAGAAGTCCAATTTATCCAATTCATCTGAATAATTTTAACTGAAGTAGCATGACTGATGTTTAGAATACATCGCTATATATAACATTTGAGAATAAAGATTAGAAACTGGTTCCCATCTAAAGATTTAACTCTTCTAGTTTAAGAAATAAAATCCTTCTATGCCTGTGCAAATAGAGCGTTTACAGGTTTGGCAACTTCAGTCCTCCCCTGCCACCCCTCCCCCCTCAAAAACAGGATGATAAAATTAGAATGCATAACACTTAAAATTCTTACCTTTATGTACTTACAGGATTCATATACTTCAAGTTGCTTTATCTGGTGTAATGTAATTATATTATTTATGACTTACATTAAAATCAGTATATATTTATGCATGTAATTATCTAGAAAATTAGCTCCAATAACTGATCCACATGAAATCTCCTATGGATTTTCTTAAAGCACTTATTGTTAAGTTTCTTCTCTTAAAATCAAGTGCTATTTCAATATGCTTACCACTACCAGAGGAGGGAAGTAGCAAGAATTCCAAAGAGATCCTTTCCTATGATACAAGGTGGGGGGAAGCTAAACAAAACACAAAGGAACATTTTGCCAGAGAGCAAAATCAAACAAGTCCTTTGGTATACTTTTCACTTCTTTGAAGGTATGTCTGCATAAAAATAATTTCTAAAGTTGTCCTAATCCGAACCCTACTGGAAATCAAAAACTAAAGTTAGTCTCCATTTTACATTTAGAGAAATTAAAGAAAAGAAAAAATGACCTGTCTTGGACCAAAGATACTATTAGAATGAGAACTCCGGTTTGTAACTCAGACTGAAGTTGTCCCTACACAAACTGAAGTTGTCAACTTATTAACTAGTTAACTCATTTGTTAATTGGTTGTTAAACTAGACACTGCTAGGTGAATACTTTTATTATTATTATGAATTCTTTATTTTTTGCCCATTAATCTTTGTTACTTAACTTTCCTACGTAATTGTCTATTATGTTATAACTCCATGGAATAGATATAATCTATATTATGAATTTATGCAGTAAAAGGTTCTAGCAAACCAGTTACAAAACACTATTTTCATGTCAATATTAAATAATGTTGAGAACTGAGTAACAATTTACAAACTGAATGTTGTATTCATCTTTTGCCCTAAGAGTAAGTTTTAAAAGGAAAACAAGAGAATTTATGTGCCTTTTTTCCCTGTCCTACACTTCGTTAGCCTCCAGGAAATCTGTATAACAATATTATCAAATACTTTGGAACCTATATTTTTCAGTATTCTTATGGTCTTCACAGTTCCTTTGTCCCCTGAAAAATTCAAAAGATGACATTTTTTTCTCTACCAATTATGAGTACTCCGGAAGCTCTGAAACAACATGTGGAGGTGCATTCGTAGCTAAGTGGAATTTTCTTTTACGCTAGTGTTTTTTTTGTATTCTATATAGTAAGAACAGTTCAGTAAAGTATGTTAGAATCTTTTTTTAATGTCTTCAAATATATAATTCTACACGTCCAATTGACTTTTTTCCCGCTGAGTTTTGTGTATTTTTAGACAGATAATGCCTTTTATGCCAGCCAGTTCAGTGACCCTGGCAAGTCAACCTTTTTCAAGCTCTGGTTTCCTCATCTAAAAAATGAAGTGTTTAGACCACGTAAATACTAAAGTCCTTTAGAACTTTAGGTGCAGCTCTGTGACTTTATGAAATGTGAAATCAAGCTTTAATGTTATTTGAAATCAATAATCCTAAATTTCCAACTTGAAAAAGTAGGCAAATTTTAAGATTTGGAATTTTTTAAAGTGTTGTCATTAATTGAAATCATGGGGGGAAACATAAGTAATTGCTGGTCTAAACTACATTACTCAGTCATTCTCACAGGAAAATAGATACAGTCATAAATATTCTGAATATAATTATTCAGGCATAAAACACACAGCCACTTCTAATAACAAAAATGTAAAACTGGAGATTATTTGGCTCAATGTTGTGACTTTTATGTAGGTGAAAGTCTACCATAATTGATATATCATATACAAATGGTTGGTCTTCAAGATCAATTAGGTAAGTCATAAGCTGACAGTTGGAACATTCTCTCCCTCTCAAGTGTACATTATCAGCAGCCCTTCTCCCAGAGTTAGTACTATATCATCAGTTCAGCCAACTATCTCTGCTTTATAATTTCGGACAGATGATTATTTTTTCATGGTAATTTTCATTATCAAAACTTATAATCTTTCTTAATGTCCCATTTTAATATTTATTAGGTTAAGGGTCAGAATATTCTGCTTTATAACTAACCAAATTTTGACTTCCTTTTGCCTAATATTTTATGTACAAATGATAATTGCTCAACACTTATCTAAAAAGTCTTTAATGCTGTTACAACTACTAAAATATTCACTGCAACTACCAGGAAAACAAAGATGACTTTGACTTTCTTTACCCTCCAGTATTTCCATTTTCTTACTGACATGTAACAAACAAAACAGAATTATAAAATTTAATTAATGTATTCGTGTATTCAATAAATTTTTTTGTTTATCTACTTGCTAGGCACTGTTCTAGATATTTGACAATTCCAATGATAGAAATGTGCAAATCTGCTCTGTCCAACATAGTAGCCAGTAGCTACCTGTGGCTATGAAGCCCTAGCAGTGTGGCTAGTGGGTGTGAAGAACCAAATTTTTAATATTAATGAATTTAAATTCAAATAGCCACGTGTTGCTGTCAAGGCTTTTACATACTAACAAGAGGAGATGAACAATCAAGTAATTTGAAAAATAAACTAAATAGGGCAATTTAAAGTAGTGTGAACTAAAACAGGAGGATGTAATCACTGTGACATCCTGGAGTTGGGGGAAAGGAGAGCAGGAAGGGACGGGGAGGTGTACAGCTTCAGATGAGTGTGGTCAAGGAAAGACATGACCTGAGACTGAATGATGAGAAGACAACAATATAAAAAATTGTGAGAAGAGTGTTTTCAGAAGGACCAGCAAATGCCATGTGCCCTATAGAAGGAACAAGCTTAACTTATTGAAGAAAAGAAAGGCCAGTGTGTCTGGAGCAATCTGTGAAGACAGAGAGATAAGGCTGGAGCAGGAGGCAGGGGCTGGGCCACTGTTGACCAGAGTTAAGGGAAGTAGGAAACTACTGCAATCTTTTAAGCAAAAAATGAGACATGACGTCATAATATGTTTTTAAAAGATCTTTCTGAATGCTTACTGGAGAACAGATTGATTATAGGTAGAAAAAAGCAGAGGCAGGTAAGAAGGTAAGCTAATCCTTTGCCAGTTTGGTATAGGGTGGTAGAGTGAAAAAGGTGAAAATTGAAAAAATTTGGGATATATAGAATTAGTATAATAAACTAATTACTTTTACTTTTTAAGCACCAGATATCATAATCTCTTTACATTTTAATATAAGGTTGAATTTTTATTTAATAATCTAACATTGCTGGCACTTATTCAGCTCAAATAATGTTGCCTGTTGTTATTCATATAAGCAAATGACTTTCATAGCATCAGTATGGTTTGTCAACATTTGATGATCATTCACAAAAATGCACCAATAAAAGCATAGAAATGCTCGGTCTAAAAAAAAAAAAAAAAAAAAGGCTTTCTTTTTTACCATATTCTGCAAGTAAGATTTATCATGTTAGAGTTATGAGCTGATTATTTGATGTCTGCGTCTCGATAAATTATTCCTGGCTTTCTACTTATGTGCAGTATGTGTGGTTTATTGCAGCAAGCAAAGCTGAGAGGAATTCCAGTACACATGTTCATGCAGGCGCTATACACATGGCTAGTCAGTGTATATAAGGGTTTTTTTGTACCCAATCCCTAGTGTCTTGGCATTACTTTTATTATGTCTGCAGTACTCGTGTAGATGAAATGCCACAACACATTCTTTTACTATTGTAGCCTCAATCAGACTTTTTTTTTTTTTTTTAAGAAAAAGCAATTACCGTCATAAAAATTCCTTACTGGGGAACTTTCCATATTGCGTTATCATTCCATGAGTCTAATAATAGTGGAATATAAAGAAAAAAAATTTTTAATACTAAAATATCTAAAAAAGACTTTTTGAGGTCTCTATAATGAGAAACACTAGAAGTCTGGAGTAGGAGAAATAAGGAAAAAGAAGTCAAGTTTTTTAGACTCCCGGTACACGTTAGAGATGTATAAATCATTGCTTAGCTAAAGATAATTTGCAAATCACATGCACCTTCACCAATGTCTAAACACAGTTGAAGAACTCTCAGTCTGTTATCTATTGGGAGAATGCTAATGCCTATAATTGGTCATTGCCTGACCCTTATGTATTTTGATCCTGATAGTTCTATCTGCCAAAAAGCTAATTCTGTGTTTTCTGTGAAATCTTGCAGTGGTGTTATCAGGGAGATTGTGTTCCTTTCGGCACTTGGCCACAGAGCGTAGATGGGGGCTGGGGTGCCTGGTCACTGTGGGGAGAGTGCAGCAGGACCTGCGGGGGAGGCGTCTCCTCATCCCTAAGACACTGTGACAGTCCAGCGTAAGTAGCTAAAGTAAGCCGGAGCCAACAAAAAGACACAGTTGGAAATGATTCAAAGCTGTGGTTTCACATGTTATCTGTAAAAACGTTTCACTAGTGAGCCAAGTGCTTGTCTTCAGAACAAGCAATAGGCACAGGGAAGTGGAGGAGCCTTGTTAGACAGACTTTCTTTTTCTTCCCTGCCCCTTACTATGTAGCTAAAAATAAAAGAAAAAGGAAAAAAAGAAAAACATGTGTATCTCTCCCAGGTGTAGCCAGATTTTTTAATCTAGTAATAATCAGATAGATTTCCTCTTCCCCAAACTGCTGAATTATGGATGAATCCAGGTCTGGTCTTAGCTACATTACCATTATTCCCAGGAAACCTAAGGTCTTTTCACATGTCACATAAAATTATTACTGCTACATTAGTATTAAAAGGACCAATGAGAGCACTTCAAGGGTTGAAATGCCTTGATTCGCATCACAAATCACAATGAAAAGAATACTGCCCACGTGTTAAAATAGTTTCCA
Organism: Eonycteris spelaea; assembly: GCA_003508835.1. Classification (NCBI taxonomy): domain Eukaryota; kingdom Metazoa; phylum Chordata; class Mammalia; order Chiroptera; family Pteropodidae; genus Eonycteris; species Eonycteris spelaea. The sequence goes on along the minus strand of PUFA01000011.1, from coordinate 12,244,400 downwards.
TTCACATGCCCCCATTAATCATCTTCCAGAGTTGCCACCGCTTTTCTCCTCATGACTGTTTTATGCAGGTCAGACTGCTCCTCTCCCACCCCTCTTTCCCCAGCCAGAGTCCCCTGGCGTAAGGCTAGTCCCATCAGTATTCTTTGCTCGCTGTATTGCTTCTCTTCCACCAGTGCCCATTGCAGGTGGACTGTTCCTCTAGTTGGTCTTTCCAGTCCTTCCAAAGACTAAACGTGCTCACATTTTTGTGTAAAGCTCAGGTTGAGGGTCTTCTTTCCTGACATATTTTGGTACAGAATGTTATGATATCACTTCTGCTTTTTCCTCTTCTGGGGTATTTTTTTCTCATTTGAACTCAGGATCCCTCTCTTTGGTTTCTCTCTCTAAAGGTCTCTTTTACTCTTTTTAGCTTGAAATGGTTTCCCTTTATATTAGTTCTGTGTTTATATTCTCCTACTTTCTATCTATTATCACCCTCTGGCCAAACAGAGCTCACTGTGCCCACTCATAAACGGTCATGCTACCATCATCCCCACTACCTTGCTTTTGTCTGACCCACCATTTCTCCCAAACTGGTTCAAGCTGGATCATTTCTTTCCCTTGCTTAGAGTCAGCATTTGAAATATATTCAAAATTGTAACTTTAACTATCCTTTTAATGCCAGTGAGCCAAAAGTATAATTTAGACTTGATCTTTTTAAAATAAATACAGAATAATTAACCTAAATTCAACTACAGGCTACTGTAAATTAATAACCAAAATTATAAAACCCTAAAAGAATAAATAATATACCCAGATACTGAAGAGAATGACCAGACCTCTTTTTTAAAAAAAGCAAGTTAGTTTTCTCCATTCAAAAATAGCATTCAAATAATAACATATGGCTTTTCCTAATGTTAAGTACTTCCAAAATTAATTTATAAAGGTCAAACATTTACATCTCACTTTTTCATTAATTTGAGTGTAACAAAGTACATATAATGCAAACCCATCTGATGTTTAGGTTTAATTTTTTTAAAACATGACAGAAATTCATTTTTGCATTATTTACTTTGAACTGAAGCTATTTGCAGAGAGTTATTTAGTATCCTCTCCTTGTTTCTAATCTGGAAAAAAAAGCAAACTTCCCATTTCCTACTTGGTGAACATATAACATCAGATTATGGGTTTTGTTGAATACGATACAAATGGCTTTTCATTATAAATAAGTTATTTTAAAACTCACATTGAACTGATCACCTATTTACTATGATAATTAGAAAATACATTGATTTAATTGCATTTTCTTAAGAATGTAAATCATGACAATTATAAAGATACATTAAATTGCCTTAACTTTTACATTCAAGAATCATAAGTATTATTGCTAACAATCACAGTATGATTATTTTATTAACTAATAAAATGTCAAATCTCATATTGTCTTAAAGTAAATAATAATATGTTTTCATCAAGCAATATATGTACTGTCAATATAGATAGATATTATATTATCTCATGTTAAACAAAAATGTTTTCAGACCTTCAGGAGGTGGAAAATATTGCCTCGGGGAAAGGAAACGGTATCGCTCCTGTAACACAGATGTAAGTAAAACCAAACTCTGCCATGAAAAATTAGCTCACATTTTCCCAGAGCAGGGACATTTTTTTTTAATTGTAAGCTGTTTGATCAGAAATTCGTGTGTGTGGTGTTTATATGAATTTTTTAATTGTGAATAATGAACAGAACCAGCTTCAGGTCCATCATCCTATCAAGAGCCAAGAGGAAGCTCCAGCACTGGGAGAAAATACCCTCTCCCCGTGTAGGAATGGAGAGAGAGCGACACACCCCTTAATTTCTAGTCATCAGACTATTACCCACTATCTTCACTCCCATACTCTTCAACTCTATACCTGTCTTAATTCTTAGTTATTTCATAAGCATGTAGATGATTTTTTTCAACATCTTTTCTTCTGAATTTTTCCATAATCATACAAACATGTTATTTTTCCTATCTTGAAAAAACAAAAACAAAAAAACCTGCCAGTTATATTCCCATGCCATCCTCCCTTTGAAGCAAAATTTCTCAAAAGAATTGTCTATACTTACTGTATCTAATTCCTCTTCTCATTTTTTCTTAAAATTGCTCCTGTCAGGTTTTCACCTCCATCATTCTACTGAAAGTGATCTTGCTATATCACAGATGATTTCCATATTGCTAGATCTCTTAGTCATTTCTGAGCATTTATCTAACTTGAAATTCACTAGGCTTCCATGACACTACAACTTTTTGAGATTGTCTTTTTATTTCACTGCTATTCTTTCTCATTCTCCTTTGCTCATTCCTGCTCTTTGCTCTGGTGTCTTCATATTAGAGTATCCAGGACGTAGTCCTTGGCATTTTTATTTGCCCTACTATTGGTCATGTCTTCAGTGAGCTCATCAATTTCCATTGCTTTTGATATCACTCATATGTCACTTGACCCCCAAATTTATATTTTCAGTTAAGACTTCTTCCGTGGACTCCGGACTCATAGCTTGTTATTGATTAGACATTTAATAGACATCTAATATTTAACATGCCCAAATGGTATTTCCAAAACATTTGCACAAACCTGTTCGCCCAGCAGTGTTTCCCATCTCAGGTGTCAGCTCTGTCTGGCTCAAGCCCCAAACCCTTGAGTGTTTTCGATTTCCTCCTCTGTCTCACACCCTATATCTGATCCCTCAGAAAATCCCATTCATTGGCTTTACCTTCAAAATGTATCCAAGATCTGATTAATTCTCACAGCCGCCACTGCTGCCACTCTTTCGCTGGATTACACTAAATAGCCTTTGCAGTGGATTTCCCCATACTAACTACTCTGGCTCCCTGTAGTCCTTAATATAGAGACAGAGTGAATCGGATTGTATTCGTTACTCAAACCCTTTGATGGCTCCCTTTTTTACTTAAATCCAAAGTTCTTACAAAGTCCTACAGGCCTGTACAATCTGGGTTTCCATTACTTCTCTGCACTCATCTCTTAACTATTTCCTCCTCTTTACTCTTCTCCAACTACACTTTACTCTTCATACATGCCAGGCATGTTCCCAACTTAGAGAGTCTACCTTGTCTCTTTTCTTTGCCTTGTCTAGTCTTCCCCAAAATATCTACATGGCTAATTCCCTTACCTTAACTTTACTCAACAGTCATCTTCTCCATGAGGTCTAGCCTGAATACTGTATTTAAAATTGCTACTCTCCCTGCTCCTTACAACAGTGAGACTCTTAATCTTCCTTACCCTGGTCAGTTTTCCCCATACCACCTTATAACACACTCTGCAGCTTATTTATCATATTTAATTCTGTTAAATTTGAATCTTGAAGTAGTTAAATTTGAATCTTGAAGTAATTAAATGTAGCTTCAATTATAATCATCATTTCAAGTTACTTGCATTATTTTTTCATTCACTCAACAAACAATTGAGTCCTTGCTATGTATTTCTGCCTGTTCTTGGTACGTTGACCTCTTGTTCTCATAATCCAGAAGGCTCAACCCTTCTTTATTAACTTTTTCAGCTTTTTTTTTTTTTTAGTTTAATCTCTTGTGTTTACTCCAGTATTTCTTTGTTAGGAATTTGCCATATATATTTTAAATTGTGCTAGTATTTTCTTAGAATTGTTATTGTTAGGGTTCTGTCTTTGAATTCTCTGACTCTAGTGCTATTTTCCCCATATGCCTATTATTTTTAGTGTGCAATTTTGCAGAAAGGGATTTTTCAAGAATTAATATGTCATATCAGAGCAGAAGCTCCTGTATTTTAAAAATCTATCCTAAAAGTTTCTATTATATAAAGTACATAATAGGACAGGAAATTTAATGATAAATCATGAAGGGTGAACTGATTGGAGTTAAGACTAAGTAATGCAAGCAAGACCAGTATTTTTCAGTTAGCATAGAATGTGTGTTAACTATAGGAACATTATAGGGCTATTGTGTTTGTATTCTTTAGGTTAACGTTGGCAGTTTTTTCTAGAGGTATAATGCTTTAAAAGTTCTTTCATTCTGTAATATCCAGATATCTGCTTTGAGCTACCATAATTTAAAGGATTCAAGAGAGTATATTTGTCTTTTATCAAATCAGCCTCCTGCCTTTGTGCGTGTTTTATACAATTTAATACTATGTATATTGTAGTGACTCTGTAAATAAGAGCAGAAAGAAAACTTTCCAGTAGGGAACAATTTGACAATCAAGAACTAGAAAATAATTCATAAGCATATTTGGTTTGGCCATTTGTGATCTAAGAGTTTTTCTTGAGACTTAAATAGGAGTAATATAAAAGATTAATTCAAATTAACCCTGGAAGGATTCTCAAATCAGTGACTAGGTTGAAGTCTTGTCAGGCAGTCAAATGGCAGGAACACCAGGGTTCTTTATTTAATCTCATGAAGCTTTGGGGCTTGCACTGTGGTTCTCATTCATGCCCTCATGTATTTGATCGATCCTACTTTCATTCCTTTAAGATCTTGCAACCCATTACACATAGCCTGTCAGTTTTCCATATAGTATAGCAGTCTTGGCCCTCTTGTTTCTGTGACTGACCAGCTGGTACTATAGATTACCTCTTAGATCTTATGTTTTTGCATATAATAATAATATTATCATTATTCTAACTCTCTGATTAGAATCGAGTTAGCTTCATTAAAATCACAACTGAAAAAATAAAATAAATTAGAAAATCACAGCGAAAGGAAAATAATAGACAACTGGGATCAATACCTTAAATATGTACCACAAGTTCCTTCCACTTACTAAAGGTGGGCCACGAATTTTGCCCTGAGTTTCCTAGTGACCTGAATAAAGAGGCAAACACTATCACTTCATAATGCCTGGTAGCCATTACAAAAAAAGACATAGCCACAAAGGAACACTTTATTATTCTGAAGTTTCAGTAACCCCTATGTGGATCCCTACACTGTGGTAAATGGATTAAACATACAAGGTTGACAGACTCTTTTTGCTTAGGTTAGAGGAGAAATTAAAACCTAGAACTAATATAGGCCAAACAAAAGTGGCTGGCACAAAAACAAGATAGTCACAACTTTTCCCTGATTTTATTCCCACCACAGACATTTGCAGAATTTAGCAGTGGTAGAAGAAAAAGTTCCCATTAATTCCTGTCCCACTTACCCCAGTTTCAAAGAGATTCACAAAGATAGAAGAGGAAACTTATAAAGAAAAAAATTCTCAATCTTTAAATGTTTTTTAAAAGATCTGAAAAGGGTCTCTGGCTGTAAAATTGCCCTGACCACTCTCAACAACAGCATAACCAGTCTAAAGGCCAAAAATATTTACACACTAGATTCTGAGGCATCACCACTGGTCATACTCAAAAGCCTTCAAAAGCATCTAGACAAGGACTCTTTCTTTGACATCTACATGATGATCTCCAGAACAGAATAGCAGGTAAACATAATAGCTATGGCAGGAACAACTGAATATGTGTTCCATCTTAAAACTACTGAGAAAGAGGACCATTTAGTAAAGACACATAGAAGAATTGGATGAAGTTTGGTCTCACCGTTAAACCAGGAACTACAACAGAATATTTGTGATCATAAGCTAATCTCATAGGCATGGCCCTGTGGAACTTGGGTCTGTGGAGCAAAATTTTATGGAAGTAATGATGCTAAAAGTTCACTAGCTGAGGGCAGATAAACGATTGATAAGGTCCTGACAATTTTTCTGAATATACAAAGGTAGATGTGACATGATGGTCTGATGGTTTCATTATGAGAAGTAAAGCCCCCAGATCTGTGCTCAACCAGCCAAAAATATTTGCTCAAGAGCTGCTCAAAAAAATGTACTTTTGATTATTATATGTATGGAAACTCCTTTTTATTGAATTTTGAATATGAGTGTATGGAAACTCCTTTTAAAGAATTTTGAATATTAATCAGGCATTTCTCCTTTCCTTAGCAATTTTCATTTCAGTGACTTAAAACTGTCATGCAAATCTTCTAAGAGAATAAATATTGGTGTACATAGTGTAACTATTTTAAACAGCAGAATTTATCGGTGTTGTGAATACCTTACTTGATAACAATTTTTGTAAAGAGTAAAAATATAGTTATATTAAGTTTATAAGCCAAATTTTATATCAAAGCCTAAAGAAGAAATGTTAGCTACTGTGAAAAGGACTTTTCTACATTTCTAAAAAGACTTTTCTGATACTTAGCTGTTTTCCAAAACTGAGAAAATCTTTGTATTTTTCCTGTTTTATATTATTTGTGATTTTTGAGTCTGCTTGATAAAGTGACAAGCATAGAACTTCTGGTGAAAAATCTAAGCTCCACTTTTGCTGAGGTAGAAAGTCATATTAGTCTTGCATCTCATTTCCCTCCTTCACTTTATGCATCAAAACTGTAAAAAATTATGGAGTCAAAGAGATTTTCCAGGTCATCAGTGGTCTATTCTAAAATTTAAGCATAGATTGTATAGTACTGGGGTATTTTTCAATCAGCTTTGCCAGAGGGACATGCTGTTTTGCAGTTTTTTTCTTCTTCAATACATTGTTTAAGGTCATTAAACTGATTTTCTTGATTGTGGTACGCGGGAAGAGTATAGCCTATATTTTGAAGTAGGATTATAGTGAATAAAATATGGACTTTGGATTCAGATTGATTTATGTTTAAATCCTGATTGTAACACTTGTTGCTATTTGCCCTTGCAAGACACCTAACCTCACTAAACTTCAGGGAACTCCTATATAAATCGAGTATGACCATGAAACTTTCAGAGTTCTTTTGAGAATTAATAAAAAGTAACATATAAAAAACATCTAGTGCTACTCCTAATGCTTAATCTATTCCATATAGTGTAACTATTATCTACATTTATGTTTTGTAGATTAAAAAGTACTTTCATGAATAACCTCATTAAATCTTCACATTGCTCTTATAGAGAAAAAGGACAAGTAATTGTTTAAAGTATTTTTTAAATGAGACATTAAAGCTCAGCAAGAGCTAGTACCACAGAAAGGATTCAGTAAGATACAGAATTCCTGAGTACTGATCTAGAGCTCATATAACAGATATAACCCTTGGTAGGTGGGTGTGGTAAGGTAAGCTTCTCTGAAAGAGTTTGGTCACCTTTGACATTGTCATACTTCCAGTCTGACCTTACCCTGCATCAGAACCAGATAGCTGAGAACATTCTGAAACTACAGACCTTGCCCCCAGGGAGAGGTGTGGGGTAAGTGATGACAAGGTACAGGGTTGATCCGTTAACTAACAGTTAGAACTATGTCCCAAGTTATAATTAGAAAACAAATATGTATCAATTATTTTATTATCATTCTATATATAATATAATGTTATATATATGGCAGAAATAGCAGGAGCAGTGTCATTACTCTTTGAGGTTAGCATGAATTTTATGGTTGCATCATGTTTTGAGAAATAAGGACTAGTTTCTAAGCACACAATAGAGCTTGCTTGTTTATTTTGTTCTTCAAAGGGATGTTTTAAACATTTCAAAGTAAATGTTTGCTTCTTAACATTTTTATTAGCTTAGGGGAAAGGGTTATGCTATGGATAGATGGCATTTAAATTAATTTCAGACTATACACAACATATTAAAATCAAAATTTTAATTTTGAAAGCTTGCATAGAAGATTATCATATCAAATATGTCAGCTAGATTCAATCTTGTGTGGACAATGTAGATTTATCAGGCTTTTGTTTTCATTTTCTTTAAAAATGTATAGTGAAACAAAAAAAAAAATCAGAAAACATGTGGGGAAGAAAGATAAGGTTGAATCAAAACTGGGGTTGCAAAGATTCACTGCTTGCATTGAACACAAAATTTAACTTTAGAAATGCCCTTATGAATTACTTTAATGAGATAATCAAACAGTGCTTGATAACTAGGAAGTGGCAATTTTGTTTGCAACTTGTAAAAGAGGGGCTAGAAGTAAGGCATTTGTTAGCCCATGTGGCATGTTTTGTGTCATTGAGAAAAAGATACCTGTATGGATGAAGATACAGAAACATGTCCCTTTATCGCAGTCCTATGCCAAGTGCATAACTTGCTAAGCAGAGTAGGGGATGGAGTTCAGACTCCAAATATCCTTCCTCAACTAACAGGGTAGAACTAAGATTATGTAGCTATCCTGGAGAGGAAGAAAATTGAATTTTGGGAGTGTAGAAGCTTGGTTTAGTGTAATATATTGAAGAAGTAAAAGTGCATTTGGTATAAAAGCAAAAAAGGAAAAAGAAGCAAAAGGTGGGAAAGAGATAAAGCTGTAGAAGAACAAAATGCCAATGTTTTTCAATTTTCAGTTTTTCTTGAGGCATAGGAATGCTAGTATTTCCCACAGCCCATCTTCTTTAGAAAGAGGAGAGGGGCGGAAAGGTAAAGCAGAAAAAGTTTTCATTCAGTCTGCTCTTCACTCTTTGTTACCCATTAGACATAGTGCAGTATTTTCAGAATTTCCCTCATTTGCAAAACATTTAGGGATGAATTTTCCTTAAAGGTAAGGACATTTTGGGTGTATTTTGCAAATGAAAGAAAGAAGGCACAAAGAGATTCTGGAACAAGGTCACCCTATTCTTTGGGACAAAACCAGGATTAGAACCCCAGTAATAGAAATGCCACTGGAAAGTGTGTCAGCAGAAAGTGAGATTTTTCTATAGCAGTTTTTATGCCCCAGTGAATTATTCTTTTTTTTAGATTCATCGACCAATAAAGTATTAGTTTAGTCAAAAGGAGATGCTTTTATACTATCAGTAAAATTGGAAGCATAGGATAGTCTATAGAATCTGCTAGCAACACAGATCTTTGGGGGAAAATGGTGATAAAAATGATAGTATTCATTTCTTTTTATTTCTCTGAAAATACTAAGATCAAAAGATGCTGAGATCTGCAGCTTTGCTCTCTGGATTTATGTGGGGCCCTGCTGGTCGCTTTTTAAAAGGAGAGGATGCTTGATTAGTATTAACACTAGGAGGCTGAAAACCTGTCAGGCTTTACATAAAAAATTTGTTGCTTATGCCCAGTTTTCTGTTAGGGTTTCTGCATAGTGTCAGCATTTATAATCCCTAAGTAATTTAAAAGAATTACTCCTTAAACTCTTTATTATTCTTAAACAAAAGCATATTTCATGTAATTTTTTTCTTAAGAAATGACTCCTTTTCTTTGATTACTGTCATTCTTTGGAACCAGCATATGCAACTCCTACTGAGCTTATTTCTAATCAACACAAATTCATAACTTCACTGAAGGAAACATTGAAATCAGGAGAACAGAACACTAGCTTGATGTAGTCTAGAAACAGGCATGTGATCAAGTCCCCAAGTCTACTTTAATTCTCTTAAGCCTTTCCATCTTCTATGCTAGTCTGTGAACATCTTCAACAGACTCCTGCCTCAGGGCCTTTGCATTTACTGTTTCCTGGAATACTCTTTTTACAGATATATTCATAAGTCACTTTCTCAGTTTCTTCTAACTGTTCAAGCACCACCTTATCCGAGAATTTCTGTGACCATACTCATTAAAACAACTTCCCTCCACCTCACTATCAATCTCTCACATGCTTTATTTTTATTCTTTCTTGTTTTCAACTACAGTGAGTGCCAAAAAACAGGGACCTTATCTGCTTTGCTTATTGCCTTATCTCTAGAGTCTAGATTATATGTGACACGTAGTAAGCATTTTATATATATTTACTGCACAAAAGATAGACACTTAAGGCCAGCTGTCGGTGCCTTGTTTTAAGAGGTCTAATTCAGCCTACTAATTTCTTCTTCTTCGTCATCATCATCATCATTCATTATTGATGGTTGTATCAGTAAAGATCCAACCATAATAATATAAACCACTCTGAATATTTAAATAGAGGGAATTTAATGCAAAGGACTGATTACATGGGTGATAGAAGAGACTGACAAGCCAATAGATCAACGTCAGCTGGAAAATTCCACCACTCCATCCAGGAAGAGTTAGTTTTATCGGAGTCCAGAGATGGGAATCCAACAGCAGAAGTTGGAGCCTTAGGATGGGGTGGGAGTGGGAGCTTCTGTTGCCTAAAGTTGGAACCACAAAAAGATTCTATTTCTGCCTAAGATGCTGCCTGAGGTAGAGAGGAAATGAGAAAATTCTGTGGCTTCTCTCGCTAGTGTCTTCCATGGCCTGAACACAACCAGAAGTCAGCTGACACAGAAGCCTAGAAAAATGGAATTTGCAGAGTTTGTTCCCCCAAAATGCAGAGCAGAGCAGGGAAGGTGAGGGATAAGTCTAAGGTTGCCTTAGACCCAAGACCAACACAGCTGCTAATGGTTATTCTGAGAAAGCAAATGCCAGGTACAAAGCTCAACAGTTTACACAGGTAAATACTAGTATTATCTCCAGTTTACAGATGAGGCTTGGAAAGTTAAGTACATCGCTCAAGGCCACGAATTTAATAAACGAGGAAGTTAGAATTGAATCCAGGTCTGTCTTACTCCAGAATTCTTACTTTGGGCCCTTTCATTCTATAAAAGAAAAAAAATAGTAGCTTGGAGAAGATAAGAAACTTGCATCTGGAAATGACAGCCCAACTTACTCCTTTCAGGTTTTTGTGTATCTTAAAGCAAAAACCTTAGGCTGTTATTGTAGCATTTAGAGTGTCTGGAAGAGTTGCGTTGCCACTCAGATGAGGAAGGTGTTCTTGCAGCCCGAAACTAGTACTAAGCCATTTTTCTGTTTACTCTGTTGTAAAGTGGGATTATTAATTACAACTATCTCACAGGCGTGCTGAGAGAGATTAAATAGATATTACGTCTAAAGATCTCTGTACGGTGTGCCGCAGAGTAGGTACTTACTAAATGCTTGACTAATGTAAAGTAGCTGTTAACATTTTTGTTGCGTTTACCTTTGGAGTGACTATCACAGGAAAAGAGTAGATCAGAAATTTTATGAAGTGTTATTAAAGTGCTTCATTAAATAGTAATATCCTCCCATAGACCCTTTATTGCTACTTAGGGGAATCTTTACAAGATAGTTAAGAATGGGATTTTCTTTGTGAGTGAATGCCCCTCACAACACCTTAATTTGTTAATTGAGGGCTTTTTTATGTACCGGTGCTGTTCTATGAAATATCATCCCCTCTTATGCTTCTGTACAGTTTCTTTCTTTCATCTAGGATGGACTTTTCCCACCTATTCTCAACATATAACCTTTTCCTGCCTGTCTCCAAGGTTTTACTTGGCTTTAGTCTTAATATTTTTCTCCCTAGAAGTATTTTTCCTTTCTGAATCAGCTCAATTCCTGTAATATCTTATAATATTATAAAGAATACGTATTTGTAATACTTTTATCATAATTATAATACTACACTTAAGAGTTTGTTCCCCAGGAAGTATTTCCTTAACCCCATGACACATTGATGTGTACCATGCCTACAAGCAACCTGTAGCATGCCGTCTTAGACTTACTGCCTGCAACGATGCTGTAGTTCTGTTTGTGTCTGGTTTCTCCAGCTAGATTGCAAGCCATGCTTGGATGAACCTTTAGGTAGTTGGTGCTTTACAGATACTTCAGGTTTATGTGAAAACTTGTAACTAGAGTCAAAAACATTTGTATTTTTCAAATTCATGATATTCCTTATAATTAAGCTAGTCTTCCTGACAAATTTTGTCCTTGTTTAAGATTCCCTAAAAATGACTAGAAAAGGGAAATATTAGCATGCCATAAAACATGAGGCAGTATGTAGCCTTTGGTTAACAGTTACTTTACATTTTTAAAAAAGTAAGAAGGGTAATTCGACAAGCAGAATCACTAGGTTTGGCACGACAGCGTCATATTTTAATGTGCAGAAAAATATTTTTAAATGCAGGGCTCACAACAGAATGTAGACCTTCTACCCCTATTTTAGAATCTAAGGCTTTGGTTTCATGGAAATTTGAACCACAGTATATAGAAGTAATGATGACTGTGCAAATATTTGCACATTGTGGTCTATTGTTTTTGCACATTCTTCAAGGGACTGTTTGCGATGTACTGTCCTCAGAAAGCTGTATAAAGTAAATGTAGAGGTCCAGGGAAGGTTGTAAAAAGTCCTCAAAATGATCTCTGAGAGTTTCTGTAACATATTCATCATTTATTCATAATTAAGAATTTTATCTAATGATTTGTTCTGTTCTCCCATATTTAAGGGGAATTTTTCTTGGTCATAGTTTCAAAAGCAGTAGCTTTGTGTTCTAGGTGCTATAACGACAGAACTCCAAAAGATAAATCAAATTAGGTCATATTGCTTAAACACTATGAGATACTATACTTTTAATTCTCTCTGAACTTAAATATTGAATTTAGGATAGCGCAGTGGTATTATAAGCTAGACCCAGCTAGATTGGTAAGATTTTCCTCTCTAAAAAATTCAGGTAGAAGAAACATTCCAAAATTTTAAGAGTAAACACTTCTCTCTTCACTCTTTCAACATCATTCTCTAGCCTCCACCCAACACATGTACATGTTTTGAACCAAATTAGTATTTTATTTTCTGTGATGTTAAAGATTAAATGTAAATCTTCATAAGTCCAAATTTCTTGAATTTGAAGGTGTTTAAACTTGAGATCTAAACTAGCATTTTGCCCAGTTCATTCCATGTCTTAAAATATGGTTTTTGTCAGGGCTAGACAGTAAACAGCTATAGTAGTAGAGATCCAAACCACAATTAATAGTGCTGAATGTCATGTTACAAACCTGCCTCTTGATTCCTTAAAATAAAGAGCTGGGAGTAGCTGTGGCAACTGGACCTGAAATACTGCTACCAAAAAAAGATTTTGTGTTTTAGTTTCTTCACCTAGTTTTTATGTGCATTTACGAAGAGATACCTGATGGATTGATTGCACAGTGGACCAAGACATGCATCTGAGTTATATGGAAACTGTCCAACACTTAACTTTGTTTAAATGACTTCAGTTATTTAATTTTTGACTAAAATTACAATTCAGACACTTCAGTCTGAATACTGGTTGTGAAACAGTAGAGCAAATGCCAAAATTATAGCTGGAAAGTAAGGAAGGCAGTGAACTAAAGTGATGGAGTTCAGGCAATTTTAATTTTAGGGACATTGTCCCTTGGTTTTGGAATTTTTCAACAATCGTACCATTTATGATTTTATTTTATTTTAGCCATGTCCTTTGGGGGCCCGAGATTTTCGAGAAAACAGTGTGCAGACTTTGACAATATGCCTTTCCGTGGAAAGTATTATAACTGGAAACCCTATACTGGAGGTAATGTATAACCTGGCAGAGCATTCATCATGCTTGAGAGCTTTGAAAACATAAAAAGAATATATAAATACGTACACACACACACATTTCTACACATACTAGTAAAAATTAGTGCTTGCAAGTCAAAGCAGGACAGCTCTTACAGTATCATAAAGGTCTTATGTTTTAGTTTCCCTCTAATAAAGCTTATTATGTTAGTACAAATAGCAAAAATTATTTTTAAAAACTTAATTCTGTACCATGGTCCTGGAAAGGATATAAAACCAAATAATATTTTTGAATTCTTGAGACTTCCTTGAGGTATATGGCATCATATTATAGTCATTTATAATCATTGAATATTTGGAATTATCATCCTAAAAACAAATTTATAACAATATAAATCGAACCAAAAGAAGCCAGGAAAATGTGTTCTTTCTTGGAGTAAAGCCAAAGATCTTTACATAGGTTTCTATTTTCCTTTTTAGAATGTTATTTTTTGGAAAACAATTTTGGTCTTTAATTTGAGTATGAACCAAACATTAATTGTTTAGTAAGCACAAGAAGTTTTCTTACATTCCCAAAATATGAACTAAATTTAGTTAAGTTTTTTGGGGAAAACTGAATGTGCACTTAAAATTTTTGTTTGTTTTTATGAACATCTTTGAAAATTTTTCAACATAGAACAATATTAAAAGAAGTTTACAGTGACAACTGTTTACTCACCACAACGATTCTACTGTTAACATTTTAGTATGCTTTTTTTTATTACATGTCTAGTCTTCTCTCTATCTACTCATTTTATATTTTTTTTTTTTTTTGGATGCATTTCAAATAGCTAGTAGTTGTTTCCTCTAAGTACTTCATGTATAACATTAACCCCAGTTTAATATTTATTTACTTTTTCCTTTTGAGGTAAGATTATGTACAATGAAATGCATAAAACTTAACTGTACTTTCCCTGAGTTTTGACAAATGTATATATCTGTAAAACTCTATTGAAATATAGAACATTACCATCACCTCCCAAATTCTCATAGTCCTCATAGCTGATATGCCTCCACCTACGTCTTCCAGAGGCAACTGCAGTTCTGATATATTTTTTTTCCATAGATTTAGTTTTGTCTGTTCCAGAAATTCATTTAAATGAAATCATGTCATATTTACTCTTTTGTGCAAGCCTTCTTTAAGCCTAATGTTTTTGAGACCCATTAACATTATTACATGTATAAGTGCTTCATTCCTTTTTATTGCTAAGCAGTATTCTCTTGTAATAATAACCAGTTTGTTTTTCCATTCTGCTTTGATGGACATCTGGGGTATTTCTAGTTTTCAGCTGTTAGGAATAAATTGCTATGAATATTTGCATACAGGTTTTTATATGGGCATATGTTTTCATTTTTGGATACATGCTTAGGGGTGGAATTGCTAGGCAATTGGGTAGATATGAGTTTAGCTTTAAAAGAAACCACCAGATTGTTTTCCAAAGTCATTGTACCATATCACGTTCCCACCAACAATGTTTGAAAGTTCTGTTTGTTCCACATCCTTGCCAACATTTGCTATTTTCAGTCTTCTCCTGGTGGGTATGTAATAATGTCTAGTGTAATTTTAATGTGAATTTCTGGTTATTGATTATGCTCAGCATGTTTCCATGCACTTGTCAACCATTTATATATCTCCTTTTGTAAAGTGTTTCAATCCTTTGCCTGTTTTTTAATTCATTATCTTTTTATTCTCTAGTGGTGGTCATTTATCGAATAACTTTTATAAATATTTTCTCACAGTCTTTGGCTTTTCTGTTGCTTTTTAAATGGTATTTTAGATGAGTAAAGCATTTTAATTTTGATGAATTTAATTTTTCCATTTTTTTATCTTACAGTTATTGTGTTCTGTGTCCTATCTTAGAAATATTTGTATAAATCAACTCAAGAAGATATTTTCTTGTATTTTCTTCTAACAGCCAAGTTTTTGATTTTCACATTTAGATCCATGACCTAAAAATAATTTGGGAGTATGGTATATATTTGTAGTGTACTCATGGATTCTATTTTGTTTAGTCAATTTATTTGTCAGCTTTAATTGCTGTAACCCTATAGTCTTGGACACAGGTAGTATAAGTTTCTCCAACTTTGATTTTTTTTTGAGAGTTCTTCAGATATTCTAAATGCTTTACATTTCCATATAAATGTTAGAAATTATGGTTAATTTTTACAGAAAAATATAGTAGGCGTATGATTGATGTTATATTGAATCTATAGATCAATAGAGGGAGAACTGATAAATTGAAACATTAAATTTTCTAATTCGTGAACATGGTATATATCTCCATGTATTTGTTTTCTTTGATTTCTCTCAGCTATGTTTTGTAGTTTTTAGATGTACCACTTTTGTTAAATCTATTCCCGAGTAATTTATGTGTTCTGACACTATCGTAAATAAAGTTTAAAATTTTTTACTTTTAATTTTTAGCTCTAGTACATAAAAATAAAGTTGATTTTTGTATATTAACTTTGTATTCTATTACCTTTCTAAATTCCCTGATTAGTTCTAATCACTGTTTTGTAGATTACTTAGAATTTTCTTGGTAAATAGTTATGTTATTTGGAAGTAGAAACTATTTCAATCTTTACATCTTTTATTTTATTTTCTTGCCTTAATGCACTGGTTTGGCCCTTTGGTACAATTTGTATATGTGTTGATTATTATGTGATCTTTCTTATTCTGTTAATATGGTGAATTACTTGATAGATTTTATAATGTCAAACAAACATTTTATTCCCAGGATAAACCCCACATAGTCATGATTTATTTTTTTATATGTTATTGGACTTAATTGCTAATAAAGAATGTTTGCATCTGTACTCATAAGGAATGCTAATTTCTAAATTTTATTTTTGTCATATCCTTGATGAGTTTTTGGTATCAGAGTTGCTCCTGCTTCCAGAAATAGAATGCTTATTTATTTTGAAAGGGTTTGTAGGATTAGTATTATTTATTCCTTTGAATAAATTTCACTAGTAAAATCACACAGGCTTGATATTTTATTTGTGAAAAAAAAAATTTTCATTGCAAATTCAAGTTCTTTAATAGATATAGAGCTATTCAGATTTTTTTATTCTTATGTCAGATTTTGAATTTGTGTTTTCAAGTAATTTGTTAACTTCATGTTATCTATTTCATTGACAGAAAATTGATCATAACATTATCTTATTATCCTGTTTAATATCTGTAGGATCTGTAATGACATGTTGTCTTTCATTTCTGATATTCATATGTGTTTTCTTTTTCTTCATCAATCTTACTTAAAATTACTTACTTAAAATTGAGGTTTATCGATTTTATTAGTCTTTCGAAGAATTAACTTTTGGCTTTAGTACTTTTCTCTATTACTATCATTTTCTTCTTTCATTAATTTTTATTTCCAAATAGTTGATATTCTCTAGATTTTTTGTTATTGATTTCCAATTCAATTCTATTATGGTCAGAGAATACTCCGTATATGATTTAAATTTTTTTTTAATTAATTGAGATTTGTTATGATACAGCTCATCTATGTTGGTGAATGTTCTGTATATACGTGAAAAGGATGTGTTTTCTGCAATTGTGAATAGTGTTCTATAGATATCGATGAAGTCTGATAGTGTTGTTCAAATCTTTCATGTTCTTTCTGATGATTTCCTCTCTAGTTCTTCTGAGAGAAGTATGTTAAAATCTTCAACTATTACATGGCTTTGCTTCCTTTTTTTTAGTTTTTGTCTCATGTATTTTGATTCACTTTTATTAGGTGCTTATACATTTGGGATTGTTTTGTCTTACTGTATGAAGAGAAGAGGTGTCTGAAATAATTCACAGATTTAATTAGCATCTAGATAATTGAGTACTGAATGAATTAATAATCCTCAATTCAAAAAAGATTTAACTAAAAGTAACTGATAATGTGACTTTCCGTTTAGAGAATAATCTTAAATCTCTTTTTTGAAATAATAGCAATACCTCTTCTGAAAAACTCTCAATAGCAGAGGAATCTGAACACATCCTCAGCCATTAAAAACGAGGAAATTAATTCCTATTATTATCATGTAGTGTAGTGTGGGCCAAGGAATACAAACATAACATTTCTATTTCTTACCTTTCAAATACTACCTTACATAATATTAAAATTGAGTAAATGAAAGACTCATGTTCTCTTTTTAAAACTTGATACATAAAAAGCAATATTAAATTCCAAAGTGTTACAAAAAAAAAAATGGAAAAAGAACTATATTGAGTAGTAATGAAAAAAATCCCAGTAATATTCATGGAAATTTAGAGCAATTTTATTTATGAGAATCTTACAAAAATATATATAAATACTTTGGTTATCAGTTCAGAAAGAAATTATTCTATTTGTTACTGGTTATTTCTGTGCTCAGTACAGCAAAATGTATCATTAACCTAAACCTAATATAATATTATAATTTATGTAGAAATTCTATAGGCTGTAGACAAACAAAATGGAAGAAAACATGAACTTAGGCCCAAGGTTGTGAACTGGCAGTCCAGGAATCAGTTTTCACTTAAATATGTGTTTTAGCCTCCACAGTGTTTTTGAAAACTTTGAGTTGCCAAAAAGAGTTTATATTTTTAAAATGTAGGTTTTCCTCTTATCTTGAAAAAACAGGATGTCAAACAGTATTGGTCAATCTTCTTGTAAGTCGACAATCAGCTGTAACAGTGATCTCTCCTTCAGTGGAATGCTCTCTAACATCAATGTCTTCACTACCCACTTGGCTTCCCCTTTTACTTAACATACTTTCACTCTGCAACAACTTTGTTTCTACCTTCACTAAGACCTAGATATGTCATTTCATCTTTCTACCCTATTTTCTTTATTAGAAGTAGTCTTCTTTATTTCAAAGAGAAATTTTATCAGCATAATTAAAATGAGATCAAAGTGTTTTAAACTTCATGGGGTAAAGATCTGACATAAAATATTCTTAAATCATATTTTTAATCAATACTTACATATTTATAAATAGCTTTTTCATGCACTTTTTGAATAAAATAAATTTATATTTATTGCAACTTTTCTAGTATATTATGAGGTTATGATATGTACTCTGCTCATTGTTTTAAATTGCTATTTATGCCATTTTTCACATCAACCTTAAAAAAACAAATTTTCAATAGCAAAATGAAAATGCTCAAGGTACTATATGCATTTATTCACAAAATAAAATTAGATATTATTTTAACAATTTAATTTGAATGCTGTATGTAATATTTATCTTCAATTATTAATCTCATAAGAATTATTCAAATTTAATGCTATATAATTTTATCTTTGATATGCTAATCTGGTGATAATATCTCCATGCTAAAGCCATGTTCATGGAATATGATATGTTTAAAACAGGTACAGATTTAGTTTTATTTTACAACTACCATATCTCTGCTTTTTGTATCAGCTTCAGTAACAAGTTACACATGTTGCAGGAATTCCTATTTGTAATATGACGTTATTGTCTCAAGCCTCCTTAAACTTTATTTCCTTAATTCTTTTTTAAAATTGTTCTTATTTCATTTTTTTTCAACATTCAGTACCTCCACTGTGATCCCTTTTGACTGAAAATATATCAGAGATACCTAAAAATTTAAACTTTAAAATTGCTTAGCAGGTCCTTCATCAGGTTACACAATCAATGAAAATAAACATGAATGTTTAGCAAAGGAGGAAAGAAGCACACACATCTAGGTATATAGTCAGGGAGTGATGTCTACATGAATTGTGAATTTGCTGTGGATAATAATTGAATCACTATTCCTTAAGAGAACCACTTCATTTATTTCTTTTCTACTGTATTTGTCCAGGTGGGGTAAAACCTTGTGCATTAAACTGCTTGGCAGAAGGTTACAATTTCTACACTGAACGTGCCCCTGCAGTGATTGATGGGACTCAGTGCAATGCGGATTCACTGGATATCTGTATCAATGGAGAATGCAAGGTTGCTCAGATTATGACTGTCACTCCTTTTGTTGGGGTTTTTGAGAGCTTTCTCTTTTCTTTAGATAGTAGCACCTAATTAATATCATAGTTATAATAGAGCTACGTTTGAGAGAAATTCATTTTCTAATAAGGATGACAATATATATATTTAAAGATAGAATGATCCATTGATATTCAAGTACCATGCAAATGTGATTTATTCTGGCATTCTAGTTATAATGGTTTCTTGAGCTATGAAAATATTTTGGACTTTAATTTCTGTTACTCAGAATCTGTTCTGTTTACAAACAAGATGATAGAAAAAGAGGGGATGAGAATTCAGTTCTTATTCATATGGCTACCATATGTTCTCAATGGAAGATAATTTGATATATTTCATATCATAATTTTCCTCTAAGTGTGAAAAAGCTATGTTCCTCATACTTTGTGTCCTTTTAAAACATTTACAGTGGTTTCGTTATAGAGTTAGTCTTAACCTTATTAAAGAATTTTCTCTGGAGAATTAGCCAGATTGGCTGGGAGTTGTGGGAGAAAATTCATGCTTTTTCTAGAGCTGTATATGAATGTTATCATAATAAGAAAAGCCACAAAAACTACTATTCTCAATTTTTTTTCTTGTTTTTCTTTTACTTATAAAGAGAAGCATAAAACCATGTCCCAGGAACTGAAAAAAAAAGAGATAAAAACACTGTCTGTTTTATTTAGTCTCATAACTTCTTACAAAATTTTCTGTCTTCTGACTACTGGCTTTCAAATGCATATGATACTCTTGTGTGGGGAGAGGTGTGAGGGGTGGGAGGGGGTGTGTGGGTGGATGTGTTTACCTGAGGAAGAGGTTTTTGTGACAGTATTAAAATTTTTTTAGGTAACAATGACCGAGGTACAGGTTTTATTCAATTTACATGCCTGGTGTCAATGGCTAAATATCAAATATATAAATTCAACTACCAAAACATATACCAAAATATATAAAAATCCACATTTCTATGATTAAATGTAAAATCAAAATGTAGAATTTAATTACATCTTCATTTTGTTTATGACAGTTTTATTCAGCTAGTGGATACAGGTATTCATTTTTAAAGATTTATGCAGATGTAAATTCTACAATTAATCCTTGACAATAACAATTGAATATCCAAAAGAGCCAGTGGTTTAGGAAAGACTATAATGCTTTTGCTGCTATAACCCTGTATGGTACCAAACGCCATTTTTCTTAGTTCTTAACGTTTCTTGATTTAGAGTATAGTAAGAGTCCATTGCTAACAAATTATAATTTCTTAACAACTGGAGCAAATATCTATAAATGAAGAAGAAATATTTATTAGAAACATAGGCATACATTCCTGGGGAATCAGAATTTTTTTCTTTAAACTTGTGTTGTGAAATGTTAACCAGAAGTTACTGGAGAATGAAGGTAAAAGTGGAAAAAGGAAGTATTTTCCTGTTCTGATTCCTTTACTGGAAAAACAAGTAAATAAACAAGTTATATTTGTTCGTTTAGTAAGACTTCTCTTTCTGACACACTGAATATCCTTCTCTGTTTTCAGCAGGTAGGTTGTGACAATATTTTGGGATCCGATGCTAGGGAAGATAGATGTCGAGTCTGTGGCGGGGATGGAAGCACGTGTGATGCCATTGAAGGGTTCTTCAATGACTCGTTGCCCAGAGGAGGTGAGCGTGTAAAGAAAACTCTTCTTCACACCTCTGGTGTACTTGAAAAAACCAAAGATTTGACTCCCCTCTCCCTTATTTTAAAATGTCTTTAGTTCGGCAGGCATTGTTTTTTCCCCAAATTGCTTTCATTTTTTAAGTATTAAATGTGGCTTCATGTAAGATGTTTTAAATAAATATTATTCCCTTTCTACCTGACTTCATTTAGCCACATTTCTTTAAAATGGGAATTCCCACAGAGCCATGGTTGAAGAGAAAAAAAGATAGGAACTAATTTATACGTGTTGAGGCTTTAATGCTATCTTGCAATAATTTTAGAGGAAAAGAAAAATACTAGAGATATTCATGAACCCAAAGGGGAATTTGCCCATATTTCATAATTTACAAAGTGAAAAGCCAAAGCCTAGATGGAAAGATAAGGAAACTGTCATTACCAAGTGGTGACTAAATGGTCATTTTCTGGCTGAGACTGCAAAATCCACTTATTACTGGTTATCGTCTATGTTCCAGGCTACATGGAAGTCGTGCAGATACCAAGAGGCTCTGTTCATATTGAAGTCAGAGAAGTGGCCATGTCAAAGAACTATATTGGTAAGTAGCATATCATGCTAGATTTTAAAAATTTCCAAGGAGGGGCAGTACAGTATCATGAAGGGCAGGACATGCCGCTTTGGGGTGAACACTTCCATGTCTAAATGGAGTAAGTTCCAAGTTTTACAGGACCACATGTACGAACTAAAAAGAGTTAGTGTTTTATAGTTAACTTTTCACCAGGTTCATTATTTGATTTTTAAAATCAATTTATAGGAGTATAATTTATATATAATAGAAATACATTAATTTTAAGTGAACATTTCAAAGAGTATTATCATTTACATGTATGTATATGTACCACAACCAAGAATTAGAACATTGCTTTGATTCTAAATCATTCTCTTATTTGCCTTTTCAGTCAAATCCTCCAGCCTTATCCTCAGACAAACATTAATCTCTTGTCTGACTTATGTTTTTAATTTTATTTGTCTGGAATTTCACATAAATGGAATAGTACAGTATACACTGTTACATCTGGCTTTTTTTTCACTCAGCATAATATTTTTGAGATTCATCTATATTGCTGAGTATATCTGAAGATCACTCCTTTTTATTGCTAAATAATATCCTAATGTGTGGATATATCATAATTTGTTTTTATTTCACTTATTGATTGATATTCACGTCATTTTCAGTTTTTGACCATTATGAATGAAGCTTCTTTGAACACTTATAGACAAGCTTTGTGTAGACATATATTTTCATTTCTCCTGGATAAAAGCCTAGGCTAGGTTATATGATAAGTATATGTTTAATTTTATAAGAAATTACTAAACTTTTTTTCAAAGTAGTTGTATAACTTCTATTCCCACCAGTAATGTAAAAGAGTTCCAGTTGCTCTACATCCTTGTCAGAATTGTCAGTCTTTCTAATTTTACATATAGTGATATCTTTTCGTGTGGTGAAATATGAAGTATCTAAACAAATATTTTGCCTATTTAAAAAATGTTTATCAAATGATGAGTTCTTTATGTATTCTATACAAGTCTTTGTTCAGATATATGTTTTATAAATACTTTCTCCCAGTCAGTGGTTTACTTCTTATTCTTAATTGTATCTTTTAATTTTCATGAAATCTAATTTATTAAATTTTTATGGTTTATGCTTTCATGTCCTGCCTTAGAAATTTTGCCTACTCCAAGGCTGCAAATATTGTCTTCAATGTTTCCTCAAGAAATTATACTTTTAGCTTTTATGTTTAGATATATGGTCCATTTGAGTTTTCATAGAAGGTGTGAAGTAAGGATTGAGGTTTAATTTTTTTTATATAGATATTCAATTACTATAACAACATTTGTCAAAAAGACTATTATTTCCCCCATTTTATTACCTTGATATTTTTGTTAGAGATTGATTGAACATGAATGCATGGATCTATTTCTGTACCCTCCCATTGATATATGTCTATCCTTAAGCCAAAACCATATTGTATTGATTAATAGAGCTTTCCAGTAGATCTTGAAAATAGGAAGCATTAGGTCCTCAAATTGTGTTTTTTCAAGATTATTTTTGCTTTTTTAGATATTTTACATTACTACATACATTTTAGAATCTATTCAATATCTAACAAAAGAGATTATGTGGACTCTATAGATAAATTTTTGGAGAGTCGACATCTTAAAAATATTATCTTCAATGTAGGAAAAGATTTACCTGTATATTTACTTTACATATTTACATTTGTTCACCAATGTTTATTCTTCAGTATACAGGTCTTACCCATGTTTTTCTTTATTACTAAATTCTTATGCTTTTGATGTTATTATAAATGGTATTGATATTTTAATTTTATTTTTCAATTGCTTGTTGTTATTATAGAGCAATACAATTGATTTCTTTTGGTATTGACCTCATGTCCTGTGACTTGGTTATACTTACAGCAGTTCTAATTGTTATTTTGTAGATCTTCTTTTAAACATAGGCTATCATGTCATTCTTGTCTATATTTACAGTCTTTATGCCTATTATTTCTTTTTTCCTGCCTTATAATAGTGGTCAGGACCTTCAGTATAATGTTGAATAGAAGTGAGGACATTGGACATTCTTTCATTGTTACTGATCTTAAGGGGAAAGTGTTCAGGGTTTTTTTTTGTTTTTGTTTTTGTTTTTGTTTTTTTTACCATTAAATATGATTTAGCTAGAAGATTTATATAGATACCTTTCAGCATATGGAGAAAGTTCCATTCTTTTTCTAGTTTACTGAGAGTTTTCTTCGTGAATGGGTGTTGAAGTTTCTGAGTCTATTGTATGATTATGTGTTATTTTTTTCTCTTTTACCCTTTAATATAGTAAATACATTGACTGATTTTCAACCATTAGATCCATCTGGAATTTTGGGGATAAACACCACTTAGTCATTAAAAATGTATTAGCATTCTTATATATTGCTCAACTGATTTTATGATGAATATTTGCATCTTTGTTCACAGTTGATATTGGGCTGTAGCTTTTTCTTATGTCTCTCTTGGTTTTGATTGTGAGGATAAACCTGGCCTCTTAAAATAAGTTGGGAAGTGTTCCTTTCTCCTCTACTTTCTGAAAGAGTCTGCGTAGAATTGATATTATTTCTTAATGTTTGATAGAATTCATCGTTGAGCCATCTTGGCTGGAGTTTTCTTTGTGGGAAGTTTTTAATGAAAAATTCAATTCCTGTAATAGCTATAAAGTTGTTGAATTTATTAACATAAAGTTCTGCATAATATTCACTTATTATCCTTTTAATGTCTGTAGGGTCTATAGCGATGGCTCTAGACCCTACATTGGTAATTTGTGTTTTTTCCCTTTTGATCATTTTTGAATGGTTTATTAATTGTATTGTTTTTTTAAAAAAAGAATTTGTTGGTTAAATAATTTTTTCTATTATATTTTCCATTTTTCATTGCATTTATTCCCATTCTTCTTTATTATTTCCTTTTTTCTTTTCACTTTGTATTTATAATTTTTCTAGCTTCTCAAGATAGAAATTTAGAGTATAGATTTTTAAAATCTCTTTTTCTACCCTAAAATAAGCAGTTTTACTATAAATTTCCCTCTGAGTACTGCTTTAACTGTATCCTGCATATTTTGATATCTTATATTTTTAATACTCAGTTTAAAATCTTTTCTTATTTACCATTTGGCTCAAGGCTTAGAAAGTATTATATAATTTATAAATATTTAGGGGTTTCTCAGATCTTTTTCTTTACTGATTTCTAGTTTAATTATGGGCAGAGAACATATTTTGTATAATTTTAGTTCTTTTGTTGAGGTTTGTTTTATAGCCCAGTGTACAGTCATCTTAGTGAACAATTTGCTTGCACTTGAGAAGAATGTATATTCTATGTTATTGAGTTTAGTATTCCATAAATGTCAATTAGATTAAATTGGTTTAGTTTTTTTCAAGTCTGTTATACTCTTACTTATATCTGCCTTCTTGCTTAAGCAATGTCTAAATGTATTGAAATCTCCCAGCTAGAATTATGAATTAGTTTATTTCTATCATTAATCTGTAAGGTTTAGTTTCTTTAAAACTGTTATATCTTCTTGATATATTGAACATGTTGTCATTATCAAGTGTTCCACTTTGTTCCTCATATTTTTTGACCCAAAATCAATTTTGCCTGATACTCATCTAACCACCCAGGTTTCTTCTGATTAGTATTTGCATGGTAAATCATTTTCCCACCATCCACTTTTAACCTATAAGATGTTTCTGAATTTAAAATGTTTCTCGTAGACTGCATATAGTTTGATTTTTACTTCTTTTTATCTCTAACAATCTTCACTCTTTTTTTTTCATTGTAATCTCTAGGTGGGGGTGGGGGATGAGAGTTGGTAAATTTTTTCTATAACGGGTGAGACATTAAATATTTTTAGCTTTACAGAAAATGCAGTCTCTGGATAACCCATTCAGTTCTGCCATTGTTGTGTGAAAGTGGCATAGATAATACCTAAATAAATGAATTTGGCTGTGTTTCAATAAAATTTTATTTACAAAACAGATGGTGGGCCATAGTTTGCCAATCTCTTCTGTGGATCATTTATAAATTATCGATATCGTTGAGTTTAAATCTACCATCTTGCTATTTTTCTATTTGTTTCCTGTGAACTTTTCCCTTTTATTGTCCTTTCATGTCTTTTAGATTAATCAACTGTTTTATAGTATTCCTTTTGATCTTTACTAATGGCTTATTAACTATACTTCTTTGTTTATTTATTTAGTGATTGTTCTACAGTTTACAAAATGCATCTTTAATTTTCGCAATATACTCTTAAATAACAGCACACCATTTTGTGTATCATGCAAGGCTCTTAGAACAGTTTACTTCCACTACAACCTTTGAATATTTTTAAAAATACATTTTATTTCACCATATGTTATAAAACACACAATACATTTTTATTACTTTGTTTTAAAAAGTCAATTTTCTTCTTTAAAAATTAAAAAAGAAGAACAAATTATTTTTTATTTACCTATCTACTTACCAAATCTGGCAAACTTACTTTCTTTGTATGTATCCCAGTTTTAAAATTCTTGAATATGTTTTTAATAGCCGTTTTAAAGTTTTCTGCTAATTTCATAATTTCTGTCATTTCTGGATGTTTCTTTTGGTTTTCTTTTCAGTTTGGATCATATTTTCTTGCTTCTTTCCATTTGTATTAATTTTTATTGAATGTTCTACATTATGAATTTTTTTTATTGAGATCTGGATTTTGTCTTCTTCCTTTAAAGAGTGTTAAGTAACTTAATCCTTTTGAGGCTTGTTTTTGAATTTTGAGTAGCCTTTATGCTAGAATTCACTCAGGCTTAATAAAAGGCATGATTCCTTTTATGTCTCTACTGAATGCCTTAGTGGTTGAAACTCTCTAAATTCTTGCTCTGGAAATTTTTCTGCTAATAGCTCGCTAGTAGTTTTTTTTGCCTGGCTTCATGGAATTATATCCTATACATGCAGAGATTACTATTCAGCAACAGATTCCCTCCTTCAACTCTAGTTCTCTGGTCTTTCAAATTTCAGCCGTCTTAGCCTTCCCAATTTCCGATCTCTGTCTTTTTAACTTAGTGAGATTACCATGCTCTGCTTGTGTTCTCTCCATTCCACAGTCATAGGAAGTGCCTTTAGACATAAAAAATGGGAGATTATATGACTCACCCTTGTTTCCCTTCTTGCATATATCACAGTCCTGGCCAGTGTTTAGGAATAGCTGATTCATGTATTTTGCGAATTTTCTTTTTTACAGTTGAAGGCAAGTCCAGTACCAGTTATTTTAACAAGGAAAGAAGTGGAAATTCTATTTCTGATGCTTGATCCTTTGAGACAGATTTAGACTCTCCAGAGACCCCTAATGAGACCTGGATGAGTATTTATTTCCTTTAAAACATCATCCCTTTTTCCTTAAGTTTTTAAAAATAAGACTATATCTAAAATACATCTTTAGATAGAATACCAGTAGAATCAGGTCCTTTCTTCCTTTATTTAAGAAGACCCCTTTATTTTTACATCATAATTTTGAATACTTTACTGCAACAGTAAGATTCAAAACAAAAAGATTGGTAACATTAAGATTTTCCTTTTGATAATTCTCTGTCCATAATGCCACGTTTTCCTCTCTTAGTATTTTATTATTCAGTACTTCTTGAATGCTTGGTGTTTTCTGAACTACTTTGTAGTACAAGCAAAGGTGTTTTAGAATCCCTTCATTGAGTAGTTGAGAACATGGAAAGTGAGAGCTTAAATTGAAGAAAAATACAAAGCTTCCTGGGCGGGGGGCGGGGGACAGGTTGTTTTTAATTTCGTTTTTACTATTTCATATTATACAGACTCAGCTGTCCTTATATAACCTAAGTAATTTTGTTATTTTAAATGAGACAGAAAACCACTATGAGAATTGAAAAAAAAAATTTCAATACAAGAAAAATTTAAGACTAAATAATCCTTAAATTGATTGACATGTTCCTATCTCAGAAGGCTAATTAGATTTATTTTTGACAAATGAATCTTTGCAACATACCTGAAGTCAAAAAAATACTGGGCAGATTGGGCTGGGGGAACGAAAACAGTCTGTACTACTGAGGACAAGTGGTAGAGGACCAGAGCGTCAGATAGTTCCTTTGACCTGCTTGTTCAACTGTCCTGATAAATTAATATTTTCGAAGAAGCTAGAATAATACCAAAAAAAATTAAACTGACATGTTTTTCATGGTGGAATCATGATAATCATTATCAAAATTATCACTATTTGCTTATACGAGTTTTGTATAGTAGTGCTAATAACCTTTTCCTGTCACATAGTTTTAAACGTTTTTAATATATTTATTTTTTTCTATAGAGGTTAAAAAAATTATGCATAAATATTTGTCAATCTTTTTATTTTATAATTTCTGAGGTTTTTGTCATCATTAGAAAAGCTTTTTACATTCCGATATTACTTTTTAAAAAGTTCACCCACTTTTTCTTCTAGCATTTTATGATTCAACTGTTTTCCTTTAAATATTTACCCATCTGGTGTTTATTCTTTCTCCTTTTTTAAACTGTGTTTTTAGTGAGGTGAAATTCACATACCATAGAATTCAATCATTTTTAAGTGAAGAATTTAGTGGCATTTAATACACTCCAAAATATTTTCAGCATCCCAAAAGGAACCCTGTGTCCATTAAGCAGTTACTACCCCTCATTCCCCAGTCCCTGGCAACCACCAGTCTGCTCTTTGTCTCTATGGATTTACCTATTTCAGATATTTTATATAAAAGCAAGCTTATAATATATGACCTTTTTGTCTAGCTTTTTCCACTTAGTGTAATGTTTTTGAGGTTCATCATCATTGAAGCATGTATCAGTACTTCATTGCTTTTTATGGCTGAATAATATTTCATCATATTGTGTATACCACAATTTGTTCATCCATTCATCCATTAATGGACATTGGCTGTTTACACCTTTGGTTATTAGAAATAGTGCTACTGTAAACATGTATGTACAAATATTCATTTGAGTACCTATTTTTGTTTCTTTTCCATATATACCTAAGAGTGGAATTATGGTATTTATAAAGAATGAGATATAAATTCAGCACCTTTTTGCCAAAAGGCTAGTCTTTTGTCTTTGTTCTGTTTCTTGTTGTCTTTCCTTTACTAATTTTAGATGTTTCCTTTGTCATATACTAATTCCCATATGTACTTGGGGTTATTTCTTAGCTATCCATTTGGTTCCATTGTCTTATATCTGTCTTTGTGCCTGTACCACAGGTCTTCCCCACCCCATATTCATATAATTACTATTTTAATATTTGGACAGGAAAGTCTACTTTCTTCTTCCCTGCCCCATTTATTTCTTTTGTCATAACTTTTCTTTCTATCAATAACATTATAAATATTCAATATCTTCTTAACATATACCTGGAAATTACCATTTTAATTTTTGCTTTAAAAAATGGTCAAGCATTTCATCTCTAAATGGAAAAGGATATTCATTATATACTTCAGTGTAGTTATTAATCAGTAACATTGTGGTAAATGAAGTTTCATATTTTTTAGGGGAATTGTGTTTTGTTTTGTTTTGTTTTTAGCTTTAAAATCTGAAGTGGATGATTACTATATTAATGGTGCCTGGACTATTGACTGGCCTAGGAAGTTCGATATTGCTGGGACAGCCTTTCACTACAAGAGACCAACTGATGAACCAGAGTCCTTGGAAGCTCTAGGTCCCACCTCGGAAACTCTCATTGTCATGGTAAATGTGTCTTCACCATTTTGTTTCTACTGTTTGTCATCTGCCCTGTGAGGTAGGAAGGGGTAGGCTTTATTATCTCTGTTTTACAGGTGATGAAAATAGATAAGTAAATATAAAATAATTGGCCCAAGGTATAAAATCTATAGAAAGTTAAGGCCATGGTGCTCTTTCCATATGACTTTTGGATCATTTCAATGACTGCTTGAATAACATTTTTTTAACCAAACAAGGTAGATGATGAGAATGGCTCTTAAATTACCCATGAATTTAGAAGGAGAAAATTCAATATAAGTGCATGTGTTCTAAAAGTTATCTTAAATTTCCTAAAAGAGTTACTTTATGACATTTCCTTCTTCAAAAGAAATAATAAATATCTGAATGAAGGCTCATTATATTTTAATTATCTTCACCAGTTGTTTTCAATGGCAGGTTCTGCTTCAAGAACAGAATTTGGGCATTAGGTATAAGTTCAACGTTCCCATCACTCGGACTGGCAGTGGAGACAGCGAAGTAGGCTTTTCGTGGAATCATCAGCCATGGTCAGAATGCTCAGCTACTTGTGCTGGAGGTAAGACACCCACTAGGCAGCCCACCCAGAGGGCAAGATGGAAAGCAAAACATATTCTGAGCTATGCTTTGTGTTTGCTAAAGAAGCTAATTGGAAACATTTCTTGCAGGTTTGCTTCAAGCTGTCATTTAGCAAAAGAAACTTTGCTTTAATTATATTATATTCCGTTTGTTTTTAACCTCATGTAATTTGTACAGATTTGTTGGTAAAATACATCTTGGCACAATGAGTGTCTCTGCTGGTGCTTCTCCCAAGACTATCTTGAAGGTGGGCAGTTTGCTTTTCGTGAACGAATTCTTGGTAAAGAACATCAAGAGTTTTAAATAAGAAAATGAGCAAGAATCAGACGGCACAGATGCAACTTCTTGTAATGGGGGATGAGACTGTATGTCTGTGTGCTTGTGCGTTTGTGTTTGTATGCTTGTGTGTTTCCCACAATCCTATTCAAACTCCCTTCTGCCATCAAAGTTAAGGGCCTATATACGGGGATACTACAATAATTACTGGTGTCTGGGTCTCTGGGCTAATGGTGTTTGCTGACCCCTATTATAGTCTCTCAGAGAGGTAGCTGCTAGGCGGTGGTTGGTGATGTGTTGGTTGTCCCATGTGCGTTTTTCATGGGTGCCTTTTCCCCACAATTTACTCTATTCCTAATCCTCCTCCCTCTAGTGGCCACCAATGCAATTCTTTACCTCTGGCTGGGAGAGCAGGACAGTTGGCTTCCTTCAAAGCCAACACCCTTGCTGCTGCATGGACTGGTGAGTAGAAGTGCTGTGCAAGCAGCATCTTCCTTCTCTCTGGAGACTAAATGCATCGCCTCCACCGTACACCTTGATCACTGTAGGCAGGGGAACAAACCTATCCCTCAGGTCTAGGCTGGACTAAAGCACCTCATCATTCTGAAAGCAAAGATTAAGTTTTGAATAGTGAAATCTAGAATGGGGAAATTGAAAGAAAATGAATGATCCCGTTTTACCTTACATTCCCATATAGTACCTATTTTTCCTTTCTAAACCTTTTGGTAACATGATTTAACATGGACTTTACCCTACTTCCATAGTCACTGAATCTCTAAATACCTCTGATTCTCAAGGCTAAAATCAGAGAAATTATTTTCACAGAAATGATTATCATGTAATAGATTCAGCATTTTTAGACTCGCACAGAATTAAATCATTAACTACAACTCCAAATTCAGTAGTAAACACTATATAAAAATTTTAAAAAGCAAATGAATAATAAAATGTTCCTCCTATGTGAAGTGTTATGAAAAATGGTTATGTATAATTTTTGGCATATTTTAAAAGATCACTAATTCCCATCCGTCTTATTTGTGAAATGGCTGGTGGTTTGTAATGTAAAGTTTTAAAAACTATAGGGCATTACTATTTCTTTTAATAAAATAGAGGATATTAAGAATAAATTAAGTTAATGCCATTGTATTATTCTTTAGTGGCATTTACACATATATATTTCTTTGTTCCAATTAAATTTTTTTGTTCAACCTATAAGTTAATTTCCCCCTTTTCACATACCAAATACAAGTCTTCCTAATAATACTACATTCATAATTCAGGCCTCGAGGTAAGGTGAGATAAACTTAGTAATGAAGAGTCAAAATACTTTAAAATTGAGGAAATCTAATGAGGAAAGTGTTGAGATTGATTAGCTTGGAGAAGAGAAGGCTGAGGGAAAGTATATTAGTAACTTCAAGTATATGACAGAATGTTGAATGAGAAATACTTAGTGCCTGTTCGTTTCTGTACTGAAAATTGCTATATTGGGGGGATGGTGTATAGTCTTGTCTGAGGCCAAGAAAGGATTGAGTGAATTCTCAGTGTTTCTTCTAACCCTATAATTCTTTTGTTCAAAAAGGAGATAGTCCAACAAAAAAGGGAAAAAAAAAAAGCCATGAGACATGAATTTAAAAAAACTATGACTTTATTAAAGACATTTGAAAAATCTAAATGAATGTTATTCTTTTCCATATCACTTGCATTGAGAAATCCTAATAGAAAAATGATTTCTTATGATAGGGGATAAAACAAAAGAAAAAGGAGAAAAGCCCCTGGAAGCAGAATTTTCTCTTCTTTGTTATTTATACTTCTTTCTTCTCTTCTGAAGTTACTGGTCCTAGATATTTGAGGTGGTTCTGGGGATTGGAATTGTGCTCAGTTTTGAGTGATTATGACAGCATTCACTGGGCCATTGCCTTCTTTGGAAGAGAGATATACAGTGCTTGAGATTGGCAGGCGTAGTGTGAAGAGCTCCCATTTGTCTTGGTAAGTGATGCCCTAGAAGAACAGCATTGATGTCACTTGAGAACTTATTAGAAATTCTAATTATACCCCCCCCCTCTTCCCCCCGAGTCTCACAACTACTGAATAGAAACTCTGGGTGGGACCCAACAGTACACTTTAGCAAGCTCTTCAGCATCTTCTGATGCCTACTCAAGTTTGAGTACGGCTGGTTTTGGTTGACAGAGAAAATTAAACTTAGCACTCTAGATACACAGAGTCTACTCCTCATCACTGAAGTCTGTGCATCTCTCTAGACTCATTTTGCACCTAGAACAATGTCTGGAACATACTAGGCACTCAATAAATATTCAGAGATGAGTGAATGAGCAAAAGGAATTCATTATTTTGGCAATTATATATTTGTGCTAGTTCTTTTCTAGTATGGAAAAGAAGAGCTTAGAATTTCTGTTTTTCTTATTAGGTGGGGCAAAGGGATTGCCAGAGAGAGGCAGTATAATTTTGATCAGCATGCATAAGTAAAACCAAGCTCCTCTCTTGTTTTCTTTATTCAGAATAGGTGGAAAATATTTCCTAGTATGTAGAGTACAGATATCCATTATTGGAGTTATTCTTCTTGCACATACTCCCATTTTTAACCCCAAGTTCTTTCAATACAGGAAGCTTATGATTGAGGCAAATAAAATTCCTTAGGACTCAGGAATCTTGATCAAAGAGAGAGCTAGAGTATTCTGCTTGGTAATGGTAAATGGAACTTCATCTACAGTTAAGGAATCTTTCAATAAAAAGTCAATTCTATGTAGTTTTCTTTAAGGAGCTAAGGATGAATACTAAAGTCAGTTCTTAATTGTGATGCTTCACTCTCATCTTTCCAGGGTGGTGCTAGTTATCTTGAGGCTGCCAAAACTTTTAAAAATGGAAAGAGAGAAAACAGAAAGATCTCTAAAGAACTTTCTGTTGCAATCTCATAGGAGATTCCTTAATGTTCTCACCTATTACTATCCTGCATATGTTTTATTAATGACAAGACCTTTGGACTACGTGTTGGGAGCAATGTCGAGAGCTTTTCCTTATGAGATCTTTTAAGATAAGAAGTCTTGAGACTGTTTTTCTGTTGCTTAGCAAGACTCAATGACAAATCTAATGCTACAGGAAACGTTGTTGGTGATTCAGTCCAAGTAATGGTCTTTTCTCTGAGTCAATGATGAAACACTTCCTTAGCCTGAATAAGAATACCGAGATGCTGTGGAATATAGTCTTCAGGATAAATGTGATTTTAAAGATACAGTTGTGACACTTCCTCTGAGGGAAACCCAAGCTCAGTGAATTAAAACTTGGCTATTTTCTGAACTTCAGTAGGAGTTCTAAAAACTCCTACTAGAGTTTTTTTTTCCCCCTTATCCAAAGTATTGTATATTCTGTAATTTATCTGACTCCCAATTTTGTATGCTACCGTTGTATTCATGATTAATGTGTTAATTGATAAAGGCTGGCTGGGTAGTGAGAATTGTATTATTTTAAAATATAAAGATTTAGTAGGAGTTTTTTTTATGTTTTAGTCATTTATGCTAATGTGCCTTTGCACTCTGACTTCTAAAGATTCAAATAACAAATATTGTATATTCATCTTTTGATTTTAGTCATATATACTCTCTTTTACTAGTGTTTGGCTAGATGTATGGTTCTCAAATTTTAGCGTTCATCAGAATTACCTGGAGGGCTTGTTCAAACAAGGTTACTAGGTTCTGCCTCTAGTTTCTGATTTGGTAGGTCTGACATAGATTCCAAGAATCTGCATTTCTAACAAATTTCTAGTTGCTGCTAGTGCTGCTAGTTCAGAAACCATACTTTGAGAGTCATTGGGTTAGTTTCCTAAAGCTAATGTCTATTAAAACAAAGTGACAAACCTTGGTAATAATCTATATTACAGTTGTAATCCACATTACAACTAGACTTTTCACAGAGGAATTGTTCTACAGCTCAGCTGTGTAATAATAAATGAAATTTTACAGTTTATAAAACATTTTCTATTGATCTGTTTCACTTGATCATTCTTCATGAGATAGGTGTTGCTATTATTGTTCCTAATTTAAAGATAAAACTTGAGTGAAGTAACTTGCTGAAATCAAGACTTAAAAACTGAGTCTCTAGTGACTTTTAAAATGTAGCATTTAATAATAAAAATGGTTCTTTACTGTGAACAGAGCTTCTTTATCAGTTGACAACCTCAACAGAACGTGATATATCCCATTCAAAAATATCTCCTTCACTAGCTTGAAATTTCATTTTTTCAAATGCTTTTCCTAAAGTGATGGATCTGAGCTGTGACTGCACATTGGAATTACCTGGAAAACTTTAAGGAATTCTGATGTTTGGGCCTCATTCCCAGAGATTCTGATATAATTTCTTAGTATGGCCTGGGCATCAGATTTTTTAAAGCTCCATAGGTAATTCTAACACACAGCTAAGACTGAGAAGTACTGCCTTTGAGGCTGATTGAAAGTTTCTTTAGTCTTCAAATTGATTTACAGTCAGGTACAAAAACCTCTGGAAGCATTATTAACTCACATCTCTGTTATTAATTAGCTACTAGTGGAATGCAAAGGTTAATGAGATTTTAGGTATAAGTGTCTGGGGTGGCAAAATAGAGAGGGGCATCGGAGAAGGGAATGAAAAAGGTGATAGAATTCCAATTAATTTCATAATTTTGTTTACTATGTGCATTGGCCTTGGACATGCATTTAGAAAGCTGTTTTTGCAGTTCATTTTACTTAAATGCTGCTTTACCTGATGGGTCCCTTGTAAGTGTCTAATTAATGCTTTTAAAACTGACTGAAAATATGCTAAATATCATTTCTTGGCCTTTTTGTCTAAAATCTAGTGAAATTATGCTAAACAGATTTCAAAATCTCTTCCTTTTAATTTCAAGTTTTGTGGTACTTAGGGAGCTGACGTGAGTAAGGATTATATACTCAACCAACTTCAATTTAGACCCACAAGTCAGAATATAAAAAGCATGTGACCTGTTTTAAGTCAATATTTATGAAAACTGATAACAAATATTTTTATCTCTGTGACTTGTGGTTCTAATTTTTTTAAAAAAAAGCCCCTCTATTGTTTTGAGAAATTATTTTTCATTAGGGATGAATCTTTGTATTCATGATAATTTCATATCTTTCTGAATGTACTCTCATTTCCCATTATTAAAACTGTTCCCTGTGCCCCCACAACCTCCCTAACCCCTTCTCTTATTTAATACAACCTTTAGACATCTAAAGCAAAACTTTTCAAAGCCAATTATCTGAGAGTTGATGCTGTGTTGTTGCATTTAACTTTTGTTAAATTGTTGCATCTGTTCTGTTACTAAAGCCACCTTAAGTATGCTTCGTTTCTGATGCAAAGAAAGGTCAAAAACATATATTTATTTTGCATGTATTAGTTTTAAATTGATACTCTAAATATATACAATCTTTGTCCTGCGATCTGCTCTATTGACACTTCTGATTACTTTTCCAAATTGTTTTTTCTAGGGTTTTCTTTCTTCCTCTTTGTGTAGAAGTACAAAAATTGTATACCAAAGAACTCAAATTTGAAAACTGAAAAACATACAAATACGTGGAGGCTAAATAACATGCTACTAAACAATGAATGGGTTAACAACGAGATCCAGGAAGAAATCAAAAGATACTTTGAGAGAAATGAAATGAAAACACGACGCAAGATCTATGGGGCGTAGCGAAAGCAGTCCTAAGAGGGAAGTGCAGAGCAATGCAGGCTTACCTCAAGAAACAAGAAAATCTTAAAGGATCTAACCTTTCACCTAAAAAAAAAAAATTAGAAAAAGAACAACAAACAAAGCCCAAAGTGAAAAGAAGGAAGGAAATAATAAAGATCAGAATGGAAATAAATGCAATAGAGTCTAAAAAAACAATGCAAAAGATTAATGAAACCAAGAGCTGGTTTTTTGAAAAGATAAACGAAATTGATACACTTTTAACCAAAGTCATCAAGGAAAAAAGAGAGAGGACCCAAATAAATAAAATCAGAAATGAAGGAAGAGAAGTGACAACTAACACCACAGGAAAACAAAGGATTATAAGATAATGCTACGAACAATAATATGCAACAAATTGGACAATCTGGAAGAAGTGGATAAATTTCTAGAAACATATAATCTTCAAAGACTGAGTCAAGAGGAAACAGAAAATCTGAACAGACTGACAACTACTAATGAAATTGAATCAGTATTCAAAAACTCCCAATGAATGAATCCTAGACCAGATGGCTTCATGGGTGAATTTTACCAAACATTCAAAGAAGAATTATCACCTATCTTTCTCAAACTATTCCAGAAAAATTCAAGAGGAGAAAAGGCTCCCACGCTCATTTATGAGGCCAGTATCACCCTGATTCCAAAACCAAACAAAGACATTAAAAAAAGAAAATTATAGGCTAGTATCCCTGATGAACATAGATGCAAAACTCCTCAACAAAACATTGGCAGACTGCATTCAGTGGTTCATTAAAAAGATCATATGCTACAATCAAATTGGATTTATTCCTGGGATGTAAGGTCGTTTCAATATCTGCGAATCAATTAAAGTGATACACCACATAAACAAAATGAGGGATAAAAACCATATGATTATATCAATAGATGCATAAAAAGCATTTGACAAAATCCCTCATCCATTTATGAGGAAAACTCTCAGCAAAGTGGGAATAGAGGGAACCTACCTCAACATAATAATGACCATGTATAATGAACCCGTAGCTAACTTCATATTTAACAGTATTTATTGAAGATACTTAAGATAAGGAAAAAGACAAAGATGTCAACTTTAAGCACTTTTATTCAGCATAGTATTGAAAGACTTAGCCACAGCAATCAGACAAGAAAAAGAAATAAAAGTCATCCAGACTGGAAAGGAAGAAGTATAACTGCCATTATTTGCAGATGACATGACACTATAGAGAGAGAACCCTAAAGACTGTACCAAAAAACAATTAAAACTTACAAATAAATTCAGTAAAGTAGCAGTATGCAAATTAATATTCAGAATTGGTTGACTTTTTATACTCCAGTAATGAACTATCAGAAAGAGAAATTAAGTAGACAATTCCATTTACAATTGCATCAAAAATAAAATGCCTAAGAATAATTTTAACCAAGGAGATAAAAGACCTATACTTGGAAAATTATAAGACATTGAAGAAAGAAATTGCAGAAGATACAAATAAATGGAAGCATATACTGTGCTCATGGATAGGAAGAACTAATGTTGTTAAAATGTTTATACTACCCAAAGCAATCTATAGATTCAGTTCAGTTCCTATCAAAATATCAAGGGCATTTTTCACAGAACTAGAACAAATAATTCTAAAATTTATATGGAACCATAAAAGACGCTGAATAGCCACAGCAATCTTGAAAAAGAAGAACAAAGTTGGCAGTATCACACTACTTGATATTAAACTATACTACAAGGCTATAATAATCAAAACGGCATGGTACTGGCATAAAAACAGACACATAGATCAATGGAACAGAAGAGAGAGCTGAGAAATAAACTCATGCCTATGTGGTCAACTAATCTTGACAAAGGAGGCAAGAATATACAATTGGGTAAAGACAGTCTCTTCAATAAATGCTGTTGGGAAAACTGGACAGATACATGCAAAAAAAAAGTGAAATTAGACTACCTTCTTACACCATATACAAGAATAAACTCAAAATGGATTAAAGGCTTAAATGTAAGACCTGAAATCATAAAACTCCTAGAAGAAAACATAGGCAATATGCTCTTTGACAATGCCCTTAGTAACATTATTTTGATATATCTCCTCGGGCAAAGAAAATAAAAGAAAAAAATAAACAAATGAGACTACATCAAATTAAAAGTTTTTGTACAGCAAAGGAAACCATCAACAAAATGAAAAGACAACCTACTGAAAGGGAAAAGATATTTGCCAGTGATGCATCTAATAAGGGGTTAATATCCAAAATTTATAAAGAACTTATACAACAGTAACACCACAAAAACAAATACTCCAATTAAAAAACAGGCAGAGGATTCAAATAGACATTTCTCCATAAAGGTGGCCAATAGGCATATGAAAAGATGCTTAATGTCCCTAATCATCAGAAAAATGCAAATTAAAACCATAGGCGATATCACTTTATACCTGTCAGAATGGCAATCACAAATAAATCAACAAACAACGAGTGTTGTTGAGGATATGGAGAAAAGGGTACCCTTGTGCATTGTTGGTGGGTTTGCAAATGGGTGCAACCACTATGGAAAAAAGTCTGAAGTTTCCTCAAAAAATTAATAATAAAACTACCTTATGACTCAGCAATTCCACTTCTGGGTGTTTATCTGAAGAAATCCAAAACACTAATTCAGAAAGATATATGCATCTCTTTGTTCATTACAACATCACTTATAATAGCTGAGATATGGAAGCAACCTAAGTGCCTATCAATAGACAATTGTATAAAGGAGAAGTGGTATATACATACGATGGAATATTACTCAGCCATAAAAAAAATGAAACCTTACCATTTGCAACAACATGGGTGGACCTAGAGTGTATTATGCTAAGTGAAATAAGTCAGACAGAGAAAGACAAATACCATATGATCTCAATTATATGTGGAATCAAAGAACAAAATACATGAATAAACAAAACAGAAACAGACTCATAGATGCAGAGATCAAAATGATGGTTGCCAGATGGAATGGGGGTTGAGGGACTGAGTGAAAAAGGTGAAGGGATTAAGAAGTACAAATTGGTAGTTACGAAATAGTCTCAGGAATGTAAAAGACAGCATAGGGAATATAGCCATTAATATTGTAATAACTGTATGGTGCTGGATGGGTACTAGACTTATCAGGGGGATCACTTCATAAATTGCCATTATGCCGTACACCTGATATTAACATGGAATAATATTGAATGTTGACTGTAATCGAACATTTTTTTTTTTTAAAGGAACAATTTGGTTGGGTTTCTGCTGACAGGCATCTCTCTGCTAAACATTCATTGCTCAGCAGCTCAAAGGGGAAAAAAAGATAAGCTACAGCTATGCTTAGATTGAAGAGGAAGAAGACAATTTAGATTTTAGAGACAATTTTGATTTTGTCTGAAGATCAAAGAGAACAGATTTTTCTTACATGTACTGTGGGTTACCCAAGAATGTTTCTGATCAGTTGTCATTGACCATTTATAATGTTATCATTACTTTTTCTTTTATATTTACATAGACTAATTAATTTTTCTTGAATTTTGATACTTATTTTATATAAATGCTTTTTAAGTAATTTATTTTTCTTCCCTGGATGTCATCTTAAGCCATGTATGTGTGTGTGTGTGTCTGTGTGTGTGTGTGTGTGTGTCTGTGTGTGAATAGCATATAAACTTAAAAAAGGTATTCAATGTGTTTCTAAGACAAATTCTTTTTTATTTTACTTTTTGTGATTCACCTATTCACTTAAATTCTCATACATATTGGAACTAGTATCTACTTTTTCAAATTTTTAAGGTGCTTTACATAGTTTCCAACTACTATTTTGTGTTTTCCTGATTTAAGACCACATTTTCAGACTGCACCATGGGGCCCCAAGACACGGCAGCAGACTTACAGAGGCACTGCAGAATATTGTACATTTTTAATAAAAACACAGCGATATCAGTCATATACCACACACCTTATTACTCTTAGATTGTTTGGACCTACCTAAGTAAAATTCTTAGATATTTTTTTCTGCCTAGTAGGTCTGTGAAAAAAATTACTGAGACACTAAGGGTGCTGTGAGCCAAGAAAGTTTGATAACTCTTCATTTATGATAAAATGAGTATTAGTTAAGTGATTTTCAGTAGACATTGAATTTCATTTCATAAGAGGAAGAAATGCATATAAACTTCTAATTCAGAGTCCTGGTGATGTTCAGAGTTTAAAAATAGAGGCTCTTCTGCACTTTCAGTTAAAGAACTAGAGATCTTAAATAATACATAATTTCTCTTTCATATCTATATTAAATATTTCTTCTGATGTGCCTCCCTGTATATCTTTCTTCCTCTGTGTCTGTTAGCTCAGTTTAAAAGTTTAATATTGGTGAATGATTAAAGCAAAAAAAAGAAAAGAAAAAAAAGAAAAAGAAAGAAAAGAGAGACTATATTTAAAAGAGCCCCTGATCGCAAATTCTTCTTTGCAACGTACTACTTAACAAATATGTTTAATTATCCATGCTGTTCCACTTATTAATATTTTTCCAATTATTTTAATGAATCTATCATGGAGATTATCTTAGCCCCTTTAAAAAGTTGTACATTTCTACATTGTTTCTATGGAAACATTAGATGTTCATGTAATATATTTGTTTTTAAAAATCATACAACAGAAACATAATATACACTTAAAAGTATCGTAAGTCTATTATAAAATAACAAACTTAAAATTGTCTTTTAAAAGCAGGTATTAGAAAAAAATATAATGTAATCTTTAGGCCAATACTCATACCTGACTGA
This sequence comes from Eonycteris spelaea, assembly GCA_003508835.1. Lineage (NCBI taxonomy): Eukaryota > Metazoa > Chordata > Mammalia > Chiroptera > Pteropodidae > Eonycteris > Eonycteris spelaea. Next base: position 12,203,862 of record PUFA01000011.1, on the reverse strand, counting down.
AAGAGGACAGCTCTCAAAGTACCAGGTAAAACAGGAGGAGATGCTTTACATTTTCACAGATGTCCTTTTAATTTCTTTACTAGTTCTAAGTGCCTAACACATTTAACATCACTAAAAATGGTCAACTCACATTATTAGTGAAGAACAGAATGTACTTCAAACAAAGAAAGGCTTTTATAGACATAATAACAATAATAATGACTAACACTTGTTCAGCGTATAAAGGACATCTACACTATAACTTTGATTTAGGAATTACCATCCAAAAATTACTTTCAGAGTTAAGTAAAAGATAACAGATAGAAATTTTAGATTGAATAATTAAAGCCTTTTATTCATTGTCATTTATTTCCCTTTAAAGAAACATAGTTACGTAATTAGTTTTTAAGAAAAATTCTCTATGAAAGTTATTTTCATGTGAGGTTTCGTAATGTACTATTGTTTGAAACTATGAGCATCCTTTTACACTTGTTTCCTTATATACCAAAATTAGACATAAAACATTTATTGTGATGTTTTGATAATATGAGTCTCTTGTAAAAAGTGACTTGAGTTTTCATAGAATAAAAGTATACATTCAGCTTTGTTTCTTATTCTCTAATTTTATCTTTGGTCTTTGAAAAAGGAAATTCTATATGACTAGACAGTAGTTTTTCATTGCATTGACTATGGCATTTCTCTCTTCTCTCCTATCATCATCCCCTTCTTTGAGGTCATTTTCAGTGTTGAGAAGAAAGAGTACCCTTTAACATAAGGGATTAGTGGTACCAGGCATCACAGCAGGGCACCTGTAAACATCACAGCTCCCCAAAGCATATGCTCTATAGCCATCAATTGCATCTGGCTCGGTTCTCATATAGTGTGCCCTTGAGAAGAGTAACCTCTAGGCACACTCAGGCTCTTAGGTGATTCATACTTCTGGAAGTTAATATGCTTGTTCATTTATTTGTCCATAATAATTATTTTTGTTTATCTTTTCCCTTAAACATCTAGCTTTCTCTATATAATACACTTTCTTTTAAAAAATTCTTTAAATTCTCATGTGTATTTTCAATATAATTTAAGACTTCTAACTTCTTGTAAAAAGTCTAACATATAAATGTGTAGTTTGGTAACCTGACCCCCCCCCCCCGCCATTTACCCCTGCATGTTGTGGCTTGCATTTCTCTAATGTTAAGATTTGTAACTCAAGGCAAGAACTCTCTGCTAACCCAAAATCACCTAGTGCTGTTTTCTTTCCTCTTTCATCTCATTTCTTTTGCAGTAGAGATTGTATTCTTCCCTAACATGATTAGAGCTTAGAAACGTATTCACTCACTGAGAAACTTGGGTAAGAATGAAACTAAAGTCTGTGCGCCTTCCTATCGTATTAATGATCTGCGAGATAACAGGTCATGTTTTGCTTGACAAAATTTCTGTCCAAAATACCATGTTTAGCAATCATAATATTATGTGTCTTTATAAGATAAATATTATGCGTAGAATATTTTTGGGGAAAAAAAAGCTTTTATAATGATAAACATCATCATCCTTATTTTATATGACATTATGATATTACTATTTCCATTTTTTTACCTGAGCAAAATGAGTTTAGTGTAAATGTAGTAAACAAATTATATTGCTTGTTTGCGATTATGTCCTTATTGTAACTCAAATCTGAAATATTTACTTGTTTATTCCAAGAAAAGTATTTTATATCTAATTAAAGAAAAGAGAAGCTTTTCTTAATCACAGTGAGTGGGGAAGAGCTCAAGGCTTTCTTATACTTTCAGCATTCTTCCTCTAAATTTTAAAAATAAAATACCAAAAAACAAATAAGCTTCTACTAAAGATCATGGAGATTCTTTTTAGTATAAATAAGCTGAGTTAATTCTTCATATTAGGAAATTTGTCTCTCATTTTTTTCCTGTTTCTAGTTAATATTCTGCCTCTTGACACGACCAGCCCCTTTGCTCTGTACCTCACACCGTAAGAACTCATGCACTGAGACAAGACTGTAAAATCAGAATCTAACTAATGCCTGTTTTCCAGACTTATTATTCTATAGGGTAACGGGAAAAAGCAGACATAGAAGGGGAAAAAAATGTTGAACAGTCAAATTGCAGAGGAGGAAAAGAAGAGATACTTTCTCAGAGTTTTGGATCTGGAGAAACATTAGAAATCATCTCATTTGATTATCATTTCTCAAAGGAGGATGAAAACTTGCCTTTGGCCATTTACCTAAACTGCCTAGAACTCAAAAGAGGTAACTAAACATGGCAGAAGTTGTAGTGAGGAAAAACATAGTAACAAGATAAATGAAAGGGAATAACATTACAGACATTTGGCCGAGAAAAGAATTCTTACGATCAGTGAAGATCAGGGAAAGAGAAATCAAACAGCAATATAACGAAGGCTGTAAAATTTTAAAATATTAAACTTTAAAATGCATTATTTTGCTAGATAAGGTAGTTTTTTATAATATAATGGCAACATTACGTGTTTACTCTCCCCCCCCCACCCATTTTAATGGAATCTCATTGAGATCAAGCCTATCTCTCTCGTTTTCCCCCTTATGGCAACAAAAACAAACAAACAAAAAAAAAAACATAGACATTAGTATGAATTCAATGAGTTAGATTAAGTTAGACATTTTTCATGGAAGAGATTACTGTTAATATCTAATAAGAGTAGGAATTCCCTCCAGGAATCGTGTGATTTCAAATAAATGCATTTTATGTATGCTCTACCCAGTCTTACCATCATTAAACACATTTATGCTAGAAAAATACAGTATTTTTAAAGCCCCATTTTCCTTTTCTTAATTCTGTTCCTTGGAACATGTAGTTTTGCTATGACAGAAGGGAAGACTGGAAAGGCAGAGAAAGTCTTTGAAAGATAAAAACTAGCAGGAGACAGTCCATCAGAAGAAGGAAGCATATGGGTGGAGTTGATTGGTACCCTGGATGCCAGCTGTTAGATCCAAGGCAGATGGACTTTGCTCTGCCCTGTAAATAAATGCTTGTGTCTGGCCAATAATCACACAGCACAACAGCCAGATTCCAGCAGTGAAAGACAGAGCAGAGAGACATTTTTTTTTTTCCTGGCATTCGTTGCTCTTTGGATGCTATCTGCACTGAAGATTTAGATTAAATTAATATTGTTGGCCATATGCTCTGTATACTGTGGTTATGTAGTGTTGTCTTGGTTGCTAGCTACTTTGGACACTGTGGTTAAGCAAATTGTTGCCTTAGCCACCAACCATATTTTCTAGTATAAGCTCTGACTTATGAACTTCTTTCCCCACTCTTCCTCTTCAGAAAACTGTTGGTGCTTTAATATGATGTGCTATGTCACTAGGTTGTTATCTAGATGGTTAGCTTATCAATCCCAAAGTTGCATTTACACCTCTCTTACTTTCCCTTATTGACTCACTCACACGTGGTTACGGACTGCTCACTTACTATTTCAGTGGTTTAGGACTGAAATGCTAGATTTTGTGAGTAGGTTTGAGAAGACCTAGAAGGCCTTTTTCTACCCTTTTATCTCCCCCACATCCTTCTTGGTTTAACACAATTCCTCTTTCAAGTGAAATTCAAATGATAATTTCTATGCATTGAGAACCTTCTCTCTCCCTTTAAAACAGTGAACTGTCCTGAGAAAAGTAATATGTTGTCAAGTATTGTTACACATGAATTTATAAAATTATTTCGTTGTCGGAAGTGAGAGAGATGGGACATGAGAACGTTAAGCAGCTTACAAGGGGAGTAGGGAAGGGACTGAAAAGGAGGTGAGAACTGAAAAGGAACTGTGGCCTCTGAAGTGTTCACTCGTGAGCAGCCCTAGGACTGTAGCTGCTGAGCAAAAGACCCTGTGTTCTTTGCTTGAACCATCACCATCTCTAGAGTAAGATGAGAGATTTCATCTAGAGCTCACAGCTTGGCGAATTTCTTGCTCATTTTACAGTGGCGTACGCTGTTTTGAAATATTAAAAGCCATTTCTTGATCTGTAGCTAGAGTAGTGTTTCAAGCAGGGTAATTCTTTTTCCCATTGGACAAGAGAACCTTTGGTGGGCAAATAGGTCATCTTAATCTTTTAGCTACTGGCAGAAAATTAAATCTAAGGTCTGACAAATTTAAATATACAGGCTAAAAGTAAGAGTTAAGTTTCCATGTTAAGAGCCATCATATTTGATTCTTTAAAGATAAGCAAAGTTAAAGTTTCTAAACAGGATATGCCCATTTTAGAGAGTTTAAAGTAAATATGTATTGGTAATGTTATATATTTGTACATAAATTTAGTAATATGAAACCATTAATATTTTTTTAAGCATAGAAGAGGGACTGCTTTTAACAAAAGAATAGGTACAGAGTTTGCACACCAGTGACTTTAGGTGTTGAAGAATAAAATATAATTAGTGTAATTTTTAATTTGACTAATTAAATTCTGCAGAACATCTGCATATCTCCAGGGGATCTGGACACTAAAAGCCACTAGAATTTTGTTTTCAATAGGCATATACTGACTGGTCATGTGGACACTTTATGTTTTTGGTTATAAACTATAAGTCTTCAGATTTGAAAGCATAGTGGTTTTGTGTAACTGGATATAATTATTCCTGACAGAATTTAAATCAACTTCTTAGCAATGTTTTACAGATTACTTTAAAAGAAGTTACGTACAAGAAGCTTGGTCTTGTAAAGATTCTAAACTTAATCATTCTCTTGTTGACTTAGTTTAGATTACTTCCAGTTGATCTGTATTTTCTACTTTCTAAAGCTAAAAGCTCATTTTCCTTAATCCAAAAGTATATTTTTAAAAATCAACCCAATTAGGTGCATTAGTTTAGAGACTTATCCTGTTGCTACTGACTTAAAAAGAAAAAAAAAAAAATCTGCAAACCTGCCAAGTATGGGGGTAAAGGTTGGAAGAAGATTTGTATTCTGCTGAAGGAAGATAGTTCATTATTGTAGGAAGATTTGGAATAGATTACTAGTATAGTCAGTTCTTGAGTGTGAAATACCACACTGTCTAAAATAACATTTTAGAAGAAAATTAATAAAAGATGAATGTGAAGAAAAATGCATCTTCATAAAATATAGAGCAATTTCAGCTGTTCATTCAAGGCTTTAATTTTTACTTTATAAAAAATAGTGTTACAAAATTACAAAACTGAAATGCACCACAAAATACCCAAATTCCTAGTTTTTAAGAAGTCCGAGAGGCGTGAGCAAAATTAAGTCAATTTGTAATCCTTAGCACTTAGCCCAGTATCTCATAAGAAGCACAGTGCTTTGTATTTAGTAATTATTTTCTGAATGAATGAATGAATGTGTGAATGAATGAATGACCTGCCAACCACAATTAGGTGGCATTTTTGGTTTGTGTGCCACCTAATTTTAAACTAATTACTGGATCCCACCAAAGAGCAAACTAGCTTTAAAAATAAAGGTCTAGGACAAAGATAGAAGATTGTGGATAATGTTTATTTTGTTCTTTGTGGTTTTGTATATCTTTCAAGTTTTTAACATTAAATGTTATATAGCTAAATTTTTTCAATATACATGGCTAGAATTTATCTTGAAATATATATCTCACTTCTAAGAACTAATATCTGTTATAGAAATTGCAGAGGCCTTGCTTTTACATTAAAGGCTACTTTTAAAAACTAATGTAGTTATAACCAAACAACATTTCTAGGGTTAATTTAAAGGCAGTAGAATTTTACCTTCACCTGTAGAAACTGAATTAATGTTTTTGCCATTGATACAAAGTGACATCAGTTTCATTTTGTAATGTTGAAATGTTTATTCTTTTCTGAAAAAAAGTGAGATACTAAATTGAATGCCAACTTTCTTGTTGCAAGTATAATATTGTTTTTATTATTAAACATATTTATAAAAGTTGGGTAAAGTTGTTTTTTATGTAAGCGGGCGGGTGGCTTGAGTCTCCCCTCTCCAAGTAAATTCATATCTGAGTGACTTAAATAAAAAAGTCATCCCCTGCTCTCCCTGCTAGGAACAAAATATTGAACCTTGGTGGGTAGATATCCTGAGCTATTGTAGCAGTTGATAGTTGAATCCTATGACTAACGGTGGAGATTTTTCTCTCAGTAGATCACATGGACTTAGTTATCTGCCCACTGGAATGACACAGTGGGAGATATCTGATGAATATTGTGGAACATCTGTGAATGGATCACAGCTACGCCTGATGTGAATCATTCTTCCCTCAAATATCTAAAGTTTAATAGTTAAAAAATTCCAAACTGTTGTCACATAAACTGAGATGTTGGGCTATTCTAGGAGTTGGGAGGGAGTGAATATAACACACACTCTAAGACATTTCCCTAGTAAGCTATTTAGCTGTGTTTTAAGCCCTTAAATTTAGGAAAAACCTAAACACTTGTTGGAAGTCATCAGTGTAATCCTGGGTCACTGCAAGTAACAAAGTCACCTTCTTCAGCTGTTCGTCACCTTCACAGCGGCTGCGGAACTTAATAGTTTTCTCTGTCAGGGGAATCGATTCCCTGTCTTTCAATTCGACAGTGCTTAGGTGAAAGCGTACAAACACGATAACTGAGGCGCTCCCCACTCAGTGCTCCCATGACTCTTTAGGGACCTTGGGGGAAGCTTTTGGTGTTCATCTCTTAAGGTGACAATTCCCTTTCCTGAATGATGATGTTTCACATTGATGTTCCTAATTTGGAATCAAACCCTTTCCTTTAGGGTACTATTAAGAGCAACTGAGGGGGGCAGGGAGCAGAAGTGAAGGTTTGTGTGGGGCTAGCTAGGTGCGAAGCTCTGGTTTCCTAGGTATTGCTGATGCTGCTTTTAAAACTCTGGGTAATGTAGCCTACTTGATTATTGAGATGGGCGATGAATAAGGGTGACAGCTGAGTCTTTGCTTTTATTCCAATTCCAGGCGTATCCTTCTATCTCTATGATCTAAAGCATTGTCTAGTAGTTTGATTTTTTCTTGATATATTTATCTTTGCTTTTGATTGCTCGACACTAATGAGAAAATGAGTGCATAAGTTTCTTCACCAGGAATCATTACAAGTATATGTGTTTGCGTGTGTCTTGTACTTTGTGAAATGTGAGCAAGTTGTGGTGGATGTCTTTGCCAATAAATAATAAACATATATTTATAATTTAACAAATTTTATGAGAATGCTTTTAGCTTTGGCAAACATTTTAAAGAATTTTTTAAATGAGATAAGTATTTTGTAAGTTAATGTTTTATGGATAAGTATGTTTGTTTGACAATGGTATAATCAACAAGGGGGCATCCAAATAAATTAATGGATTGTAGTTCAAATGAGGTTCACTGCAATCTTTAAATTCTAGACATGTGGGCTGTTAGAGAAAAAAATCTATAAATGAGAGGGGAAAACGAAATGTGTGACCATGATGTGTTCCTAACAAAGACTAAATTAATGGAATTTGTCCTGCAAAATATTAAAAAGTAAATTTGTCCCTATTGTTTTGTTTTTAAATAGATATACAACCATTATTTTGCACTGAAATGTATATGAACACATTTTATCTAATGATATTGGGGGAAGATGAAGTTTTGTTTTTATTTTTTTTTTTTTAAGGAAACCATGAAGAAGATTATACTAATGGGAATACTAATTGTTTAAAATTACCAATAGTCTCTTTTGAACTTGAAAACAGTTATGCTTCTAAATATGAGAACAATCATTTTGCCTAAATTTGCAGTATAATGACCAGGACTTCTCTCCTTTTTAGAGCAGTCAAGTGTTTCTGGAACAGATAAGACAGCAGTGATCCAGTGAGGTTGATTGCCACAGAGGAAAGTTATACATACCTGACTCACTGTGAGGTAAATTGCTCTTCAATTAATGATGTCTTCCTTTTCTTAAGGTGCCCAAAGACAGGAGGTGGTCTGTAAAAGGTTGGATGACAACTCCATTGTCCAGAACAAATACTGTGACCCTGACAGTAAGCCACCTGAAAATCAAAGAACCTGCAACACTGAGCCCTGCCCACCTGAGTAAGTAAGAGAAAGAAGTGAGAAATCTTTTGTCCAACTGCAAAGAGAACAACATATTCATATATGGAAACATATATTCATATCATATATGAATAAATTAAACTTAAAAAGGGATAAAACGTCACAGAGAGTAGAATTTTGATGTCCCTTTCATCGAGCAAAGATTCCTATTTATTCATAGCTTTCAGGTAACTCCTTTAAAGCAGGAAATTCAGTAGGTTGATCCTGGAACAGTGCTGCAAATCAAATTTTACCAGTTTTAAGGCATACATCTTTTCACACTTCAACATTTTGAAATTGGGATACATCTTGCAACTAACTGATGGTGTCTTACAATAATAATCAACTTTATTTTTTTCTTAATGATACTTAAAATAATAGTATCTTAGATTCAATAAAATACAGTAGATTGGTGTGCAGTCCTGTCTTTTCCAGATATTTATCCTGAAGGCCTAAAGATTTTTGAAACAGTTTGGAAATATTCTGCAATGGAATATCAGTGTTTTAATTTGCTGACTCAGTTTTAAGTTCTATCATACTAAGGCATCCTGCATTCTGACTGTCAGGTGGAGGCAGAGGAGTGTACTTCAGTCTCTTTCTGTTGATTAATGTAGCAATTATAGCTCACAGTAAAGGGAGGCAGAAGGTGAATCCATTCATCTTAATTATGATGTCTAAAGAATTAAAATTTAAAAATATAAGACCTGCTGGTAGTGAACCACACTTTATAATCTGTAAGAACAGAAAGGTTTCTTGGTTGAGCACAAGGCAATGATTACATGAAAAAAGACAGAGATGCTGAGTCGATGATGAAAATACTGATCTTTGTAGGGATTTTGGCCATTTGACAAACTGCAAGAGAGAACATGTGTGAATTTCATTCTTGTCTCAAAGTAACCATTATCCCCCTGGTTAACTAATTATCCCAACATAAAATTGATAAAGAAAAGAAGAGTAAGCAAACGAATTTATATACTCTAAGGTTGCTAGAACTGGAGAGGAAGGTTCTATAATGAAGTAATCTCTTTTTCTAAAAATGACTACAGGGGAGTCACAAAAACCTGGGACTTACAATGGATAATGACTTCAGGTCCCTAATACAGTTAACACAAGATGCATTTCTTAATATTTGTTCCAAAACAGTTATATCTTAAAAACTTTCATTATCCAAACTCAGTGTCTGCCTGAATATTTGAATCTGAAGGGAGATTTTCACTACTAGTGTCTTGAAAAGTTTCAGGGCAGTGACTACAAAAATAGGAGCATGACGAGTTTAGGGTGATAGAAGTTTTTATTCTAAGACTTTTTAAAGTTAATTCTCAACATATTTTGAACAAAATGTTATCACCATGTAACTTATTCCTTAAAATCCAGATATGGTAAAGTATAGAAATATGAACTATGATATATATTACAAAGATAAGATATTAAATTCTTTTTTTTATTTTCTTCTTTTTTTCCAATTATCTTTAAAAGTTTATCTCAAGAGAAACTGGAAAACTATATAAAGTAAAGTGATGCTCAGAAACCATGGGCTAACTTTTGAAGTTTCCAGTAACTTTGATTTATTTTCATATAATTATGAGTCTCATCCCATCAACTTTAATTCCCTGACACTCAGGATTTTAAGTATTATGTTTGATATTTGATGAGCCATTTAAGCTGTCTGAATGGGCCTGGTCATACCTGTTCTATTTTGACCTCGTTTTTCATTTGTTTAATCTTAAATGCTATTCGAATGTCTTTTGAGATTTTAATGTTTAGTTATTTCATCCTGTATTTGTAGGCTTGGGTATTACATGAGAATTTGGTGGGGGGTTTTCAAAGCATTTTAAGGATAATTGGCATATTCGAATTAGCATACATAATTAAAATTAGGTTTCCTATCTCATTTTGTAATTCTGAAGTAAAAGTTATCAACTTTATTTTAGGTTTTAGAGGTAAAAGGATGGGATTTGATAAAGAGAATATGAGAAAGAAGATTTGAGCTGACAGTGTTTTTGCAGGGGGAGAACTAAAGATATATATTTAAAATATTACTCTATTAGTCCATTTTCTCTTAGTTTGTCTTAAATTTCTTCTCTATTCCTTCAAATTCAGACTATGAAAAAGGAAATCTTAATTCTTCAGATACATCATCATATATAAGATTCCCAGTAGACATTGATACTATAGAGATAAAACTTACAGAAAGACTACTGAATTCAATAAGACTTTAAATGAGTGTGGAAGATAGGAAAGGAGGTAGGTTTTTCAGATGATGTGATGACTGTATTTGTTTAAAGCATATATTTTTTTTAAACACAGATAAACAAAAAAGAAATAAATGCCCATAATACTTAGAATACCACTGTTAATATTTTTATACATATTTTCAGTCTTTTTTCTATGTGTACATAGGCATGTATATATAACCAAATGGTATTAACTAGTTATGCTGCTTCGCAGTCAGTTCTCAACATATCTTGAACATTAAATACTTATTCTACAACATTTAGTAGATATGTCATTGTTTATTTAGATTGGCTTTCCAGGGTTGAACGATTTTGGTTGTGTCCTAACTTCTCATGCCTTATGATACCACAGCATTAACCATTTTTGCTACTAAAACTTTGCTCTCTATAATTATGCCCTTATGCTAAATGCATAGGAATAGAATTTCTGGTTCAAATAGAATAAATTTTAGTTTTCGAGACACATTGTCAAATTGCTCCCCAGAAAGAACGTATGAATGTATACGCCTACTAACGGTATTGAAGAATGTTGTTTCCCTGGCTACTATTACTTTAAAAACAATCTTCGACTATTTCATAGGAAAAAAAAAAAGACCCAATGTCTAAATATGTTTATTTAGTATATCATGGGTTGCTGATGAGGCTGTACATTTAAAAATTATCTCCAACTGTCATTTGTATTACCTCTTTTTGCTTTTCTTCATCATTGCCTATCCCATTTTTTATTGAAGTGTTTATCATTTTCTGTTAATTTGTATGAACTCTTAATGTATTGAGAATATTAACTCTTTTATCTATGTTCCAAATGTTTTTTCCTAGTTTGTCATATGTTATAATCTATTTCTACTTAAAAGAGTTTAAAAATATTATATATAAAAACTATCAAACTTTTAGTTTTTTCATTGGTATAATGTTTGGGAAGGCCTTACCCACTCTAAGATTGTACTTACAAAGAAGTTTCTTTTTTTAATGTAAATTTCAATCTAATTAAAATCTGCTTTGAAGAAAGGATCTATATTTATTTTCAAATATTATTGTTTCTCCAATACCATTAATTTAAAATCCTAAATGGTATTTTTTATCAGAAGGTATCTTTTCAAATAATGAAATATTTCAAATATCTTTTAGACATTTGGAGACTTTATAGGTAGAGAGTAGAAAAATAGAAGGCTATAAGATTTATCTTTGTGTTTTATAAAGAAAATGACAGGGGACTAGAAAGAATAGACAAAAGAGGCATTGGTAGAGAAATAATAATGATAACAATATTTATTTAGAATATCTCAAAGAAAGAGCCAGAGGAAGCTGTGCTGGGAAAAATTACTGTGCTCTGAACAGCAACTCTTTTATAAGAAAGAATATAGTAGTCAAGATGGTGAGGTACTAGGGACAGGAGAAAAACAAGAATTCTAGAGACATTGAATGAAAATGGTGGGATTCATGATATAGGCTAAAATAAATGGAAAAAGGAAAAGGGAGGAGTTGATATTTAAGAGCATGACTGACTGATAGGAAGCATGACTGATAGGAAGCATGACTGATAGGAAGCCCCACCATAAGAAAAGGAAGTAATGCTGAGTTAGAATCCAAAGAGAAAGGCCAAGAGTTCAGTTTGACCATGATGTCTTTTAATACCAAGAGTATTTCTATATATGACCTCATGTGAAGAATCCTTGAATACTGAATATTATTCCTGTATGCTACTGTGGTTTTTGAATTTGTGAAAATCAGAAAGGTTAAAACAGTAGAGGGCTATACACTGTATGCTGTTCTACTAATACTGTGACTAAGAATCATAAGACATTTTTTCTTAAGCAACTGTTATGTAGAAAGGCACTGTGGTTTGAGAGAATTTGTTTCTTTTCCTAAGGACAATCTAATTGGGCAAATACATATAAAAATAACTACTACCTGGCAAAATATGTAAACTACAATTAGAAAGTTATAAGCAAAAGTGCTAAAGGATGCTCATACTGGGGAGAGATTTTTACCCAAGGCTAGCAAGTTTTTATTTAATGGTATGATATAATGTTTAACAACTATTCTGAGTAATTGTACCTCAGCCTTGGACAACTATAATCGTTATTTTAAGTTTAGAAAAAGATCCTTTGGAGTCCTCTATAAAACTCCAAAATTGAAGACCTGGGAAGGTACATAGAAATCATGTAAGCTAACTTCTATCATTTTATGGATGAGGATATCCTGATCTCCAGTATGTTTTCCCCATTATACCAGACATCGCTAACTTTGTAAGTTACAAGTCAAATGTCTGGTGGTACTTTAATACTTACAATTTTGTTCGTTTAACACATTCTCCATTGCCACTTTCAGAGATGTTTATTATATTGATTTTTTTTTTTAATTTAGATCTTGAATATGTAATGTTTGGGGCATAGAGGCGTCTACTTAATATTAGTTTCATTTTCCAATTAGCTGAAGAATGAGCAAATTTTCTTTTTCTTTTAACCAACTTTTTGTTTTGAAAATTTTTAAAAACTCTTTTAAAAGCTTGGAAAGTTTTAGTATCTCAGTAAATAGTTAATAGGTTACATACGTGAAATCTCTCTTTGGATAAAGATGTTATTGTCAAATTCTAAAGATTATTTTGCTATGTAGTATTTATTAAAAGGGTTGATAATTAGACTCTTGGCTTTAGGACAAGGGCTTAAAAACATCAATATCTATCTCAATTTCTCAATCAGTATCTCTCTGTCATAATCCTAATATTAGTTTATCTTCATATGCTCTGCCATTTTCCTTTAAGTTAAAAAGCAAAAATAACATTCTGGTTTTATGATGGGTTCTTCAAAAAGATTCTGGTTAACCTAGGTTGGGCAAAAATTTTCATAGTATCTCTCTTATTCCCTCTTCCCAATAGTATTACTATTTGTCCTATTAATGTACAAATACTGCGAATCAAATTACACAAGCTGCACCAAGCAACTCTTATTTCAGACATTCAAACATGAATCCACTAATTGTTAGCATCTAGTGGATATGAAGGCACTTGTGAGGATGAAGACAATTTAATCATTGGGTCTTCAGTGCAGAAAGAAACAGCCCTGATGTTGTTCAGACTATAATGATTCAGCAAGTGATATGCCGGGAGAGAATTTTTGTGTTCATATGTTTACCACTGAATCTAGGGGAGGAAGAAAAAGAGAAATAAGGAGAATGTCATGAGAGGGTCAAATACATGGAGAATGAAGGTGAAAGAAGCAGTCTGTCTTAAGCTGGACAGGGGAGTGGAGAAACTGAGACAAATAGATGCAGTGGTAAAATTGCAAAACTGTTTAAATAACTAGAGTGTGATTTAATCCTTTAGAGAGACATGGGAAGGGATGATTTTCTGAGCAATAAAGATGCAACAGGAACTGACTGTGAAGCTTAAAATCAGAGTTATAGTCAGAAGGGAAATTGAGAGGGTGGTTAATACTTTTACTCTCATACATTCCAAGTTAAATGCTAGAGTGATACATCTAGACTAAGAGATGGTTGGCAATAAAAAAGAGGACAAAGAATAAAAAGGCAGAGGTGGCCCTGACCTTGTGCAGCAAAGAACAGCAACACCTCCTGAATCACTGCTGTTATTCTGGGCACCTGTGTTTAATTTGAAGGACTCCGTCCCTCTTACATTATGAGACCTAATGAGATCATGGCTGGAGGTGGTATGACTGCACTTTTTGTGGCTGAGTTATACACATTTCTATTTTATCCCCCGATCTTGGTGATGAAATCACTGTTGCAAATTGAATCAGAGTTTCACTATGGCTGGCATGCAAGTTATTATTCTCAGTACACATTTTCCTCTTTACCTAAAATGGTACTAACAACTCAGGATCATGTTCATCTGTGGAAAACAAAACAGAAAGAATATGAAAATCCCTTTAAATCTCCTCCAGAAAATGACTAGAACAATTATTAATGTTGGATTTTAAAAATTCAGGATTAAATTGTTATTCTTTGAATAGATTTTAGGTTGAAAAGTTTTAGATTTTGACAACATATATTTTAAGTTTGAGAAACTGATTAATTACAATATTCCTAAGTGCTGGCTTCCTTCTATAAATAAAGATAATGCAAATAATGAACAAAGGCCTCTGTAGCTTACTTAGCTAAATGCAGGCTCAAATTTAGGCTACGAGTACTCTGACTTCACAAAGGTACTATCTTCCACATATAAAACCAGCACAAGGAGCTAAGCTCACAGAGATGGTGAGACATGTGTCCTTTAGATTTCATTCTCTCCTCTGTGTGTAGTCTCTCACCCAAGAGCATGAACATATCCTCTGAGGATAGTTGCATGATTTACGATCATGGATTGAAGAAAATGTCTTGTGACCTCATGCTCATGACCTAGATTCTACTTGTTAGCAGTGCTAAAAATGAAATTAAGTGGAAATCGCAATGCTTGGGAGATCTAGTCTTCATGCCATCATTGCTCTTTTCACGATTTTGGGGAAACCATTTTCCCAACACTGGTTTTTCTTTCTTCTTCTGTAAAACAAAGAACAGTGCCTTAACCATAGTAGGCATTCAGCATATATTTATTAAATTAAATACAATAATTTGTCAGCCAGGACTCAGGTTTAAAATAACACAACTTCAATTTCAGCTAGCTTTTGCATATAAAAAGATTTATTGTTTTATATAACAAAGCTTGAGGAAACTGGAGGGTGGACCTAGCTAGAGGAATGGCTAGAATCAAAGATTCAAGCACCACTGAGGCTTTCTATGTCCTCTACGTTCTTTCAAATCGATTAATTCCACTTGACAGATGAGGTGGCCAGCAGCATTCCTTATATCTTTGTCCAGCTTTGTTATCCAGAATGGAGAGGGTCCCCTTTGCTCTAGTCGAGATATAAAAATTCTAAAGCCAAATTCTCATTGGTCTGATTTGGATCATGAGCCACACTCCTTGGGCCAATTAATGTTCCCAAAAGAGTGAGTTGTGCAGAAGTATTTTACACACACACACACACACACACACACACACACACAAATGCTGAAATTATGGATATGAAAGTTCATTGGTTACTTTAGGGAACAGGAGTGGAATACCTATAAATGTGAGACTTGTTCGTTTTGTTAAGACATTTCAGTTTCTTCCCACATTAGCTGTGTAGAAGCCATTTTTAGGAGTAAAGAGCTGGCTCAGGACTTTGCTCTTGCTGCAGGAGTTTTGAGATTCCCATGTCTCCAGTATGGGTACCTGGCCCTTATTTACCCCTATAAGGACACTAATGCCCTTCTGTCATTTGTAGAGCCCAATGTTTGTACTGGGAATCAGAGAACAAATCCCTAGCTCCTGTAGTGTGGTTTTAGCACAAAATCCTCAATTGTGGGAGAACACATCTCAATGTAATAATAAAATAGCTACTGTTTGTTATATATCAAACACTCTGTTAGAAGTTCTCAGTGGTGTGCTAAAGCCAGCTAGTAGTAGTGGCTTCTGAGGTACTATTAATAGCATATCTTCTCTTGTTCACGTTTATTATCTAAAGGTGGTAACTTGAAATTGGTCAGAGTGAGGTCTCTACACCACAAAAACTGGCAAATGCAACAAATCACGACTCTCTCCCTCCCATGAAGAGCCAGTCATTAAACATCTCCCAGCACATGACTGGCAGCTTATGTTACCTTACTTAATCCTCATAACAATCTCATGCTTGGCATTGTTATCCTCATTATAGAAATTAATTTTTTTTAAAGGAGAAAATTCAAAGAGGTTTAAAAATAGTGCATTACTTGTTTGAACATGGTATCACCTGCTTCAAAGCCCATGCTCTATCTACACTTTAGAAAGCAGCTGACAGTGAGTTACCTTTCCCTTAGCAGTTCTTCTATTTGTCATTCGTCATATCAACCAACACTGAAATGTCAGCTTTTCTAGGAAAAGGATGTAGTCCTTTGATAAAGTGCCTTCGCTCAGCTGAAAATCTCTGGCTACACTGAGGAAATGCTTTTCTGTGTTTCTTCCACTTCTTGCTACAGGTGGTTCATTGGGGATTGGTTGCAGTGTAGCAAGACTTGTGATGGTGGAATGCGTACAAGGGCCGTGCTCTGCATCAGGAAGATTGGACCTTCTGAGGAGGAGACCCTGGACTACAGTGGTTGTTTGACACATCGGCCTATTGAGAAAGAATCCTGCAATAACCAATCATGTCCACCTCAGTGGGTGGCTTTGGACTGGTCAGAAGTAAGGAAATTGGAGGCTGTTGTGTTTTGAGATGTCTTAACTGTCAATACCAAAGCATTTTAATATTAAGGACACCTGAGTATGTGAGCATCTTAGAACTCAGCAAGTCAGGACTGCATAGCAGTGCATTTGGCCATGGTGTATTTTATTGCTGCTTGTCAGGAAGTCAGTTTGGGGGGGGGTCAAGGAAATCAACAAGAAACTACTGTGATTAAAAATACACCTAAAGTAAATTTGAAAGACTATTATAGTGGGTACTCAGATAAGTGGGTTTTTTCCTTCTTTATTCTTGAACTATATCATAGGCTCAGAATTAGTGACATGGCATATCTTTTTTCCCAAGTAATGTTTCAGCCTAACTACATAACATTGAAATATGAACCTTTGTCAATTCATTATCACTTGTTATATATCTATTTTTTTAATTGTTTCTATTGAATCAGGAGAAAAAACATGGAGTTGCGTTGTAGCATATCGAAAGTTAAATTCAAATTTTATCATTATCTCTACTTATATGGTCAATGAGGAAGTCCTAACTAAGATCATGTTTGCTGGCATATATTTATATAAAAGCCTAATATAGTCCAGAGTACTCAGAAAAATGGTCTTATGAAAAATGAAGTAAAAGAGTTAATTTCTGACTCCTCCTTCTGAATGAGACACACACACATACACACTATACTGTTCTCTACACGTCCCAAAGAAGACCTGACTCCTCTGTAGTGTTGTTAATGTAAAGAAGTAAGGGTGCTTGATTATATAACTAATGGTCATGCTTCCAAGTTATATAACTAATGGCCATTCTTCTAAGATAGCAAAACAGGATGCATTTCTGACTGGAAACATAGTGGTACTTGCTTCAGACCTTATACGTTTGTTAAAAATAAAAACCGTTCTTTAGGAACCTCTAGATGTAACTGTTCCCCTGCAAACCTTACTGCTAGACGACCTTATTTTGCTAGAGATACGGCGCTAAAAGAGAGACTGTGTTTAAGATAGTACATGGAAATGGAGATTTTCAACAGTTATTGTTATCCATGGAATCTTTGGCAGGAATTAGGAGTGTTCTTCCAAGTTTCCTGGCTGTAGTCCAGCCTCAGTAATTACATTCTGCCCACCTAACTTTTATTTGTGTTTCAATCAAATGTAGAAATATTCTTGGTATTATTCACTCAGCAGTCATGGAAAGTAGCATAAATATTTCCCTACCAATGGGTAGGTTAACTCCTAAATGCATTTGAAAAATAAAACCCATTGATAAAGAATAGAGATTCTACAGAGTTATACACGTTTGTAATTATTTACATGCAACTCAGCGCCTATAAATAGTCTTTGAAAATGATGACAAATTTATTATGGAAAATCATAATGGGAGATCCGATGATTAGTTGCAACAGTTTTAGGGTTGCAGGTTAAGTCATTAAGTATAATTGAGTCTTATTAAACATGCTGAGATAGGCCTATGGATATATGAAAGAATCTGATAAACTTGGGAATAAGAAACAAATAGGGAAAAATATGACAATGTTTCATAAAATGGTGAATTGTGTGGTATAAATGTATAAGTGATATAGAAATTCAGAGTTGAGAAGGTCAGAATGGCCTGGAGCAGGATCAGAGGCTTTTTAGTTAATGAAGTGAAATCCAAAGTTGAAGGAGTGTAGGATTTGAAGTATGGAAGAGAATGGGGAAGCTGGAAAAGCTATTTCTGACACGAGAAACAACTTACCAGTAACACAAAGACTATGTGGTGAAAGTGAGGTAGGAAAAAAGAATCTTCAAGAATAAATGGAAGAGAAGATTGAATAAAGTAGTGACAGGTAATAGAAGTCTTGAATACAGAACTCTGCACCACATCATCTTTCTACAAAAAGTAGAAAAAAGTGGCCAAGTTTATAAGCAGAAACTAGAAAACGATTTCTGCCAACCACTAAAACACCAAAACCTCCTCATGCGCAGACTCATTTCACATTGGTCTCTTGACCTACATATTTCTGTGTCATTATATTTTTATTTTAACATAAAACAACCAAATATAATCACCTTGAGAAAATAGATTATGTGTATTATACGTTTCCATTCCAAATACCACTTTAAGGTTTTCTTCTCCAATTCAACCTCATATTGGTGGTAGTTACCCTACTTGTAGAATTTTGATTCTTATCTGTCCAGTCTTAGAAGTGACTTGCTCACGTGGCTCTAACGGGCTCTTAGGTACTTCTGGAGGAGGCTGCCTAAGAAAGTGTGTAAGCTAAATGGGCTTTTAATCACATTTCTGCTATCTTCTTTAAGATAGCTGAGTCAAAATTGAGGGGAAATAACTTCTGCTGAGGGCACGCAGTGTACGTGTTGGGACAGCCACCTTGAATAAATCATCGGTAGCTACTGTTGTCTCGCCACAGACAATGCAGGAAAAGCGAGTCTAGGGTAAGCATAGATTAAGAAATACTACCATTGCCATCTCAAAGATTCAAGTTGAATACCATCTATACCATCATCTTCATCCTTTATTCAGAAAGAAAGAGATAATCTTTGCCCCGTACGGTCTTTCTGTCGATTTTCCACAGGAGAAGTGTACTCTTACACTTCCATTTCCTTACTTTACCAAGAAGCCTACCTCTTCCCTAGATGGGTTAAAAATAAGTGAAAGTAAATACATTAAGTGAAATGAATGTCTGAGTAGCTCTGGAGAACAAAGTGAGAACAAGGAGCCTCTTCTTCCCAGAATGGAAAACCTCCCACTAATGAAAAGAGGAGATCCCGGCAGACAGAAGAACAGGCAATGTTCAATATCTTTCCATTTACTTTTGCAAATATTTCACACAATATTCTTTGGACACTCCCATGAAAACCTCCCTCCTCTCTCTGCTCTCTCCCCACTTCCAACTATTAGCCTTCTGAGCTCTGCTAATCACAGGGGCGAGGTTCAACTGCTGAAAACATGTTGCAGCAAGAGGAATGTACCCTTTGACCTTTTTCTTTTCTTTGCCGGCTTCTCTAATATAAAATTTCCATTGTTGCAAAGCCAGGAATCATTTTTCGTTTTCCCCATCAGTGAAACCCACCCGGTGCTTATGGCAAAAGAAAAAAAAAAAAGCCAAATTATCTTGATGGAAAACGTTAGTTTTTGTAAAACTAATGAAGCCACAGCTTTTCCACTTCCTATAACCTAGCCTTACTCTTAGGATCACCCATGCTATGCTAGACTTAAATGGTTTTCTGTTTTTGCCCTCTCCTGGCACATAACTCTTAAAAGCATTGCTGCATACTGTGGATGGGCTCCAGCAATCTTAAACCATTCTTTTGATGTATTGGGATGGTTTCTTTTGACTCCCACAGAGTACCCATTGAAAAGATCTGTTTCTTGTACTTAACTCTTGAAAAAGTGGTAACTGGCATCATACTCACTTGACCTTGGAGGACTTATATTTAGGTAGCATTACTTCAGAAGAATGGGGAAAGTATCTACCCACATGGGATCACATTTTGTTTTAGTAGACAGTTGTGATTTTCACCTTATTTACTCTTAGTTTCTCTTCTGGTACTACAACTAAGTAAATGAAACCCACTGCTCCAGAGAGAACTCAAGTCTAAGCCCAATCTGTTAGCATTTCTACCTTTTACAAGTGAGAGCCACATTGTTTTCCCTGGTGTGGTTTCAAATACTTTTTTTTTTTTCCTGAAAAATATGTTTTGCTTCATGAACATTAAGCAAAAACTTCAATGCATCTCTCACAAAGATTGCCTCCTATATCCCACTGAGCCGAAAACAAAAAACAAATGGTGTGGTCAAATTTTTAAAAATTGTGAAATTCTTATTATATGAGTAAGAGAGGACAATAGATATTCACCTGCAATAAGGAGAAATAGTGAGAAATAACATCCTCCAGTCAGCTACCTAATGATTTCTTATGAGAAAGAATGGAAAGGATTTTGATATTTATAACTATACCTTAATCTAAAAAATTTTGTATTGCTGAAGTAAGTATTTAATTTCTGGTTATTACTAATGAATTTTACTGTATACGCAAAGTGTGCAAAAATATACCTTTCACATGGGTATAGACCAATGATTACTATCCTGAAGAATGTTCTAAAGCATTTATCATTATGTTAATATATATTAATCATGTATAATCATGGCTACCCCTTTCTGTTTTAGAATTCCTTTTTTTTTTTTTTGAGATAGCTCAATAAAACAGGCTTTATATAGATATACGTATTTATCATAAGGCTAAAGAGAGGCGAAGATGAAATGTAGGCCAAATAAAGCAGAAGGAAGAAGTAAAAATGAAAACAAGCTGATTTCTCTATTTGAACATCTTTGACATAAGATAAGAAAAATTTTCAGGATGGAGTTCTACTTAGAACAAAGCTGGCCTAAGAGGCCTCCCTGTGCCTTTACTACTTTATAATTACCCTTAAGAAGTGTAATTGTTGCAGAGACCACAGTTGAGATTCTGGCTATAAACCTGTAATATTCTTGACTAGATCTGCAGAGCTCAAGAGGTGGTGTATTAGTTGAATGAGAATGTGGCAGAAATTTAGTGTTCAATCATTCACTATTTTGAGAATCTAATTATCTACTTCTAGTGCTACAGGATAGAATATCTTTTACTTATTTAGTGGAGTTTTGGCTGTAATTTTCTAAATTACTTATGTCAGTAGTGTCATCGTATGTTCAGCTATGTATATAAGTGTACATTATCCCACAGAGGGTTTGTGTTTTTGTATATTTATCTCCCAGAACTTTCTTCGAATAAGAACCTGCCATTTGGATTTATCTGCACCTCTCAGTGCTTCAGTTTCCAACCTAAAAAAAGGATGTGAAAATAGTACTTTCCGAAGTTTCTATGAGGATTAGGTAGATTATGACATGCCAAGGATTTAGAACAGTGCCTGATACTTATTAGTGTTGCTTTCTCTTTTTTATTCTTCTGTTTCTATCAATCTTATTTGCTTTGTTTTATTCACTATAAATCCTATGCGTTTCTGCCTGTATCCCTAAAGTCTGAAGTACCCTTCTATCCTCTTGTACTTTATCTTAATTTTTTAAAAATAATTTATTAATACTTCTTATGTATTCTCATGACTTTGTTCCTACCAATGATAAGAGCTAATATATGGATCAGAGGGCTTAGGACTTAGTTCTAGCTCTACCACTTGCTATCTGTTTCACTTTGATTAAGTTGGTTAAACTTTCCTCATCTGTAACAATTCTCAAAAACTTCTATAAGAATAATGTATTATGAAGTATTCTGTGAACTGTGAAGCTCTGAGGGAATGTAAGGTAGTAGTGCTGTTATCAATAAAAGTATTAAGCATAAGAAAGTGACAGAAATCCTCCAAGGCTTTGGTTTCTAACATTGGTGGGTGGTAGAGGGGACTTGGTGTAAAGTCAAGAGGCCAAGACACACAAGTGGAACAAGTTGAAGAGACTTGAATCGGGGCTCTATTTCTTCTACAGAATGCATGATTGCAAAATATGATTGCATATCTGGGTTTCTTGAATATAAAGAAAGGTTCGTTGGGAAGATTAAATGAGATAAGATATGCAAAGTACATAGTGCAGGGCGAAACATCCAGGAAACACTCAGTGGGAGCTAGCATTAGGTCTGCCATTTAATAGCTGCATGGATTTCCACCTATCACTTACTCTGATTGTTTCTTCATTTTAAAACCAGAGTAATAATTGCCACCTCACGGGATTTTTGTAAGGACTATGTAAATAAGAGCATCTCACACAGCCCGTGGAATATACAGTGTTTATTAAATGGTAGCTGCTATTGCTATTATTATCATTAACAGTCATAGTAGTCATAGTAGCAGCACCTGCAGCAGCAGCATTAGCTTTGCCTGGTTAGGGAATACTGCCAATTATTTAGTCTGGACAGATGACTCTGAGAGTACGCAACTTCCTATCAGGGTATAGTAAACATATTTAGAGTTGAATTTTTGTCTTGAAGACAATAGTGACTCATTGAAGGATCTTTTTTTAATCAAAGGAAAATATAATTGGATGTGCGCTTTAGAGAATGGGTTGGAGCAAGGCAAGAGCAAGAAACAGGAGACCTGTTAGAAAGCCATGCGATACTAGGTGTAGGTAACAGTGTTGTCTGTATTAAGGTCAGCAGCAGTGGAGACAGAAACAACAGATGTTAAGAGATGTTTACGAGTTAGATTAATAGTGATTGATTATATGAGAAGCGTGAGACAGCAGCTGGAAATAGAATGTAGATATGTCTGTGAAAAGGAATAACAAGGATCAGGAATTTGTCTCTTGATTTCTAAGTCCCTCACTAAAGCCTCTTCTGGAACCATATTGAAATAACTGAATGTTACCCTTCAAAATGCATCTTAATGAAACTTGTTCTAAGTCAGAGAAAATGTATTGTTATTACATTCAGTGTGATGAAGAGGATTCATGTGATCCTTGATTTTCACCTGAAAAAAAAAATGTTAATATTTTTCTTTCTTTCTATGGCATTTACCAGGCTCAAGGATTGCCCTAGACAAAGCCACTCAGGGTTGTGTAGTATCCATGAAGACATCCCATCCCACAGCTAGTACATCCTGATTTACCTGATGATAAATCAAAACCATTATCTTTCCAGATAAGCCCTCTGCTGAATCCTGGGGGTAAGGGTGGGGTGGTGTACAAGATAAAACCACATGAAATAATTTTAAGGATCTTATAATCTGGTGGGGATGAGAAGATATTTAAATTCATAATTTTAAAATAAGAAGATGGTGGTTAGGGGTCAGGAATTAATATATTCTGCATCCTCTTTTTTGGTACTTGACCTTGTGTTCACATGTCTGTCTCCTATATAAAACTATGAGCTCCTAGCAGTGTAAAGCCTGTCTTATTCATTTTTGCTCCTTTCTCCCTCAGTCCAGTGTAGTTCCTATAGGACACCTGAAAATGCTTTTTAAATGAAATTTATAGAAACAGGGCTTCATCATATGGTAGGTAAGGTTCTCACCTAACTGAGAGGAAGTACAAATTTTAAGGAAGGGTTCAGATGTAGAGGAGAGAAAGTTGGAAGACTTCAGTCAGCCACAGAACAGAGCAATTAACCTGGAGAAGAGGTGAATAATAGCCTGTGTGACATGGGAAGAAGCCCCTTTTCCTCAGTGTGAAGAACAGAGGAGTCCAACTAAAGAAGAGTCAAATTCATTATGTTTAACTGATGGACAGGGAAAAGTCCAGAGACTTTTTGTGCAATAAACTATCATCTATGACTGTGTCTTTTTAGCTACCACAGTGTAAGAATACACGTATACATCAACCCCTAGCTTGCTTTAAAAGACAGGTTCTCATGGTCTACTAAGAACATAAGAATTCTCTTCAGAAGACTATACCTAGCAAGTAGGAAACAAAGACTCCATGTTCCCAAAATTAGAGCATCTTATCACAGTTGAATGTGGCCAAGGATAGTGAGGAATCAAGGAATAAACCTATCCGCAAAAACAAGAAAATAAGTTAGCCAAGAAAAGGAAACTTTGTATTCAGCTCTTAATGACCTTAGGAAAAAAGATAAAAGTACTTCTGCTTAAAAACTTAAGGAATGTTCATGTCTGAAGGACTTTGCCTAGAATTTAGTATGTGTGTTGTATATCTAACCACACATTTACTTAAAGAGAGGATTTCCTGGAATCTTCCTCTATTTTTAGATGGTTGTTACTCATTAACATTTGTTTTCTTTCCAGTGCACCCCCAAATGTGGTTCGGGATTCAAGCATCGAATTATTCTGTGCAAGAGTAGCGACCTTTCTAAAACATTCCCAGCGGCACAATGTCCAGAGGAGAACAGACCCCCGACCCGCATCCGCTGCAGTTTGGGCCGCTGCCCTCCTCCTCGCTGGGTGACAGGCGACTGGGGCCAGGTAAAGCAGTTAGATTGTGGGCTCCTGTTGAAGCAGCTCCTTGAGACACTTGAAGTTCCCGACTAGGTCATTGTTAGGGCTCAAGAGATGAGGAACGACACATAGAAAACTAGGTATCAGGCATGAGTGTGAAACAGTGCACAAACAGCAGCAGCCACACATGGACACACTTAGCCATGCTGCTCCCGCACCTACACGCTTTCCACTTCTACCTACTCCTTGGATTCTAACATCTTAACTAAAAATTAAAAGCAAAATAGTCTAAATGGCCAGAGATTTGAACAACTTACCAAAATTTAGATCCTAGTCTCTCAACTAATTCAAGAACAAATCAGTTAACGCCAGTGTCTTAATTTTCCCAGTTGCAAAATAACTCCTTTTAATCTCTCAGGAAAGCTGCAGGGGTTTTAATTAGCTCGCTAATGTGATTGACAGTCTTTGAAATATCCTTAATACTTATTCTTCAATGAATTTTCTGGTCGAGACTCTGAATTGGGAAGCAAGTACATAGGGCTTTGGGGATGTATGTTTATATTAGGCCCATTTCCATTTTATGTTCCAATTCCTGCTTTTTCTTTTTTCTTTCTCACTTACCTTTAAATTGTGTTATTTTGCTGCAGGTCACCTTAAATCCTTTAAAGGCAAATTGGTAGTTTTGTTTAGAGGGAAAGTTTTGTACTTTTGAATATCAAAAAATGAAATTTATTAGGTTACATTAAAAAATAATGCTCCAGAAAATAAATTTGTAGACCATCAATGCCCTTTTCCTGTGGTTTTCTAATTAACCTTGTAGCTAGTCATTTTCTAATATCTAAGACTCAAATAAATCATAATGGCATGTAACTCCACCGGTATGATTTTGTTTATGCTCTGGGCCTTCCATTACCTATTAAAAATGGCATTTTGTAAAAATAGTTATCAAAATTCTGGCCAAAAGTCAATATTGCTAGAGTATAGCAGCTTCTATAGACCTCTTTTGTCACATTTAGGGAGACAAAAGGAGTATTATCATAACATAATTAACATTTGCATTTGTATAATATAATAATTTGCTTTTATTACAACAGTATTTATTTTTATTTACAAAGTGCTTGAGTGGAATACACATGAGCATTGTATAAAATTAAGTGTTTCACTGTAGAAGTGTGACAGTTTCACAATATATAATTGATGTTACACTATTAAAGAATCAATACAAACATGCTCTCATTTTTATTTAAACCAAGTAAAGAATTTCCTTCCTTATATATTCTTTATTGCAATGTGCTTTTATATAAAGGTCAGTTGAACATTTTTGCATGTTAGGGATTTCACCAAATTTGCAGTTATCAGTTTGAGATTATTCTTTTAAATGTTGTCAAATCCTTTTTTCTCATCTACAATTTCAGTTCAATTTCCTAAAATTGAAATCGACCAGTGAATAAGGAAAGATGTTTTAATACATTTTTGTGGTGTATTGGTCATTCTGTATTTAGGAACTTAAAAGTTTAAGTGTCTATGAGTATCCTTGCAAGTCCTCTATGTATGTGCTTTGAGAGTTTTTGCAAACAAAGCCAACAGGGCCTCGGTTTGTTTACCTTGTAAACATCACCATGGCCTGTCTTGGCACCAGTTAGCTCCTCATCCCTTTGATCTCAAATCTCACAAGCTTTCTGGTATTCTGGGTGGCAGGCCCAAAGAATAGACCCAGCTTCATTCTTCAGCCTGGACAACTAAAACTAAGCCACTCAGAGTAACTTCAGTTCTGAATTAACTAAATCCCTGAGTAGATTAAAAAAAAAAAAAAAAAAAAAAAGGGAACCGTGATAATTCGCTAACAGCAGACCACTTCTCTGGATTGTGTGGCTGACAATACCTTAGAAACCTAGAGCTACTTAATTTAAGCTCGCGCTCTCTCTCTCTCCCTCTCTCTCTTTTTTTTTTTCACTGTTTCTATCACCAGGCCCCACAGCAGTCATTGCTATTACACTGAACTAATATTTTGATCAGATTCAGAGCACAACAATAAACCATCAGGTTGTTTGCCCATGAGCCTATAATAAACAGCAAGCAATAGTGGTGTCCCAGGCCTGGAATCTCTATTTCATCATGAGGATTTTCTAATTGCACTCCAATTAGAGTTCACCAGCACTGCTTGGAACAGTCAGAATAATAGTCCAAGAAATCCCCATTGTTATCTTCTGGGAACTATATTGTTTCCATTTTCTAGGGTAATAACATAATCCTTGAGTTCCAAAATTGATTCTATACTAGAATGACCTAATCATACACCTCTCCAAGATGAACAACATATGGGCTTTAAAAGCTAATATATGGGATGTTGGAAATGATATAGGATCTTTTTTACCTCCTGAAAATTGTTGAAATTAATATGTTGTTTCCCTTTGTCTTTGGGTTTAGTGTTCTGCTCAGTGTGGCCTTGGACAGCAGATGCGGACTGTGCAATGTCTCTCCTACACTGGGCAGGCGTCTAGTGACTGTCTGGAAACAGTTCGGCCTCCATCAATGCAGCAGTGTGAAAGCAAATGTGACAGTACCCCACTTCCAATACTGAAGGTGAGTTTCCCATGGAGGAGGAGCCTGTGGTCCACGGTGACTCATCTCTACTGGTTCCCAGTGTTTAAAGAGCCACAAAAAAAACCTCTGTTGTAGGTTAGTTTGTATAGAGCATTTGTGAAAGCAGCATATGCATTAGATATATAATCATAAAACCTAAGTTTTTTCACTTAACCTTTTTGGAGCCAGGTCTACTTATCACTATGATGAGAGATTACGTGGAAAATCTCTAAGGGCATGTCCAACCTAGCATTCTATGTTTGACATGTGCTAGAACTATAGAGATGATTTCTATACCATCATGAAGATTAAAAATCATGCTCATTATACATATAATGAAAGCCTATGTTTGAAACTTCTTATGTATCAAATGCTAATTTTCTTATCGTAGAAAAGTAGAAAAAGGTAATCATATAGGAGGACTCTAAAATTTTTTTTATTATATATTGGAAATTCCTTTATTAACAGCAGATGCCCACCCAAATACTGAATTTTCTTATATTGTCTTTAAATAAATTTACTTTATTTATTCAGTGAAGCATTTATTTGAAAATTCAGGAAATCCAGGAAATTTATTTGAAATTTCCTGAATACTACTATGTACAAGGTGCTATAACAAACTAGGGAGCATATAGGCAAATATGGGGCATAGTCAGGAAGGTCAGACTGCCTTCTCACATGAAAATAGAGGCGTGATCAAATACATGCACATGAATATCTGAAGCTACAAATTTAAATTATGTAAGAAACCCAGTTCTAGGGTTCTGCTTAAAAAGCAAAATAAAATTAAAAAATAACTATTCTGAATAATTTAATTTGTTAATATTTTTCAAATGAAAATGGTACAATCATAAACCTGTTAGAGATCTGTTCCTTTTGACCAGATCTATCCAGTTTGAAGAATTATCTTTAAATCCTATTTTTTTCATGTTTCCTTTGGAATTTTATTTTAGAAAGACCAACATCTTGTATGACAGGATATAAAAACTCAGCATCTTTGAAATGGTCTGGTTTTTATATCTGATTCTCAACACAGTATACTTACTGTGTAATTTACTATTTCAAATAAGTAAAGCCTTATCCTACATTAATTCAGAATCACAATTTTCATTTGCGAAATATCTGGCTCTAATGCCATATTCTTTTTTGTCCCTTTAATAAGGGATATTCTGAAAATCTAGCTTTCCTTTTGAGAAAAGCTCAAAATCCATGACAAACAGAAGTATTTTTCAAAGCAAATCGATTTCTTTTAAACAATCTAAAGAAAAGCATCTCTCTTCTATAAGATTGTAGCAAATAACTTTTATTTTTGTAAATTATTAGTGATCAATCACATGGATTCGGGAAATCTGTTTTTTTTTTTTTTTTATCAGAAGATAGAAATATCTTCTACTGGAAGATAAAGGTTAAGGTGGAAGAGAGGATATAAGTATCATATAAAACTACTGTATGTTGTGTATTATGTTTGTTATCCATTCTATATATATTATATACATAAATATCTGTATGTGCATTATACAATCATGACAATAACTTTCTGAGAGTTGTATTACTGATGAGAAAAATGAGCAACACAGATAGATAGTGATTTGCCCAAATTGCAAGACTAGGAAGTAGTAGTCAGGATTTGAACTCAGATTCGACAGAGTCCAAGGGTATATCAGTTTCAACTACATTTATATGCTATTTATAATTCACTCTTTAAAATCAAGTATTTTAACATGATGACAGAGCTTCAGATTATAAAGTAGAGATACTTCTGGCATGACTATCAGCATGATTCAACAGATTAAGGCTTAATCGTTGCTAAAAGAATTGGCTTTTAATATGCACATAGCAATATATGTTGAAGTTATGTTTTTAACTTTATTTTAAGCCATTTCAGTAAGTTCTCCAAAGGCTTCTCTGTAGTGGATAATTACACATAAGCTTTGCCACCGAAGGTGCAAGCAATACTGTTTTAAGAGTAGGAAGAATATCATTTGTAACTGCACTTATTTCTGCCTTAAAGAAATTCTCTTAAAATGGGTAGTCATTAATCTGATGTCTCTTGGAGTATTTGGAAAAACCCTCAGAGTCATTTAATCTGCCTGGCCAAATAATCTTTTATTAATAATAACCTGAAATAAACAGTTAAGACAATAGTTTTAGCCTGTTCAGTAAAGGAGAAAACTTTTAGGAAATTATTAATCCTACTAAGTATGACTAATCTTAGAATTGATATTCCCCTAAAGCTGTTGACTTATTTAAAAGGGGATCACTGTTTTACAAAACTAGAATTAAAGGACATGTCTGTTGTAACTTGTTCTGTGTTCTCTTTAGCTTCTCAATAGCATATACTGAATATATTTAAATACATGAAACTATCAGTTCATTATATCAGCAGCTAATTATTGAATGCTTGCTGTGGCCAGCCTCTGTCATTCATTATGGAAAATTCAAATACATTTATATTCATAGTCTTACAGAGAAGATACTTTGGGGTAAAAAGGAAGGCAGAATGTATCATGTTTACACAAGTGCTAAGAGAACTTAAATGAAGGACCAATGACTTTAACCTTTTGGATGAAGGCAAGCTTCATAGGCTAAGTGGTCCAGGAGACAGCCATAATATGTAGTTGGGAAAACCCAGTGTGTACCCTGAGAAAAGTGGATGAAAGAGTTCAGTTGAATCATAAATTGTATTTAATAGAGGTAAAAATGGACAGATAACATAGATTTCCAAAAAAAAAAAGAGGCTCTTTCATGAAAATATTGTGAGAGCAAACTGATACAGTCTGGGAAGCAGATCAGGGAGAGAGAAATGCGTCTTACTAAGGGTAACTTGGTAGGAAGTAGTCCAGGAAGGAGCAGGTTCTGGTTAATGGAGGGTAGAAAAGGACCCCCTTTTCCCCAGCAGAATCGGGTTCCCTTGACTCTTAGTGACAGGCTACTGAGAAACTAGTTCAGCTCTACCCCAAGCAAAATACGGGAGGACTAAGGAAGATCTCTTGGAATCTAAAATACAGTTTTTCAGTAAGGTCTGGGTAAAATGGGCCACTGATAGAATCTTGAGAGTTGTTTTAACTACCAAAGTTTAGGAAATAGTTTCTCTCCTAATATTTTATTATGAAAGTAATAAAAAGTTTTAAACATACAGCACAGTTGAAAGAATTTTACAATGAACACTCACCATCTGGATGCTAGCATTAACATTTTACTGAACTTGCTTTATCATATATATATATATATATATAATATATATATATATATATATCATATCTATATATTCATTCCTCAAGGTGATGGTTTTTAAATAATGTGTTCCATTTACCCAATTATTAATTCATTTACTTAGCCAAAATATGTACCATTTGCCAAACACTAAGACTATAAAAGGAATAGCAGAAAGTCCCTGTCCTCATATGGAGCACAGTTTAATAAGCGTGGCAACATACAAACAAATAATTATCACAGTATGGGCAGTAGTGTAACAGGTTGAAAGAAGCTATCATGAGTGCACAGAGGAAGGTGTAATTATATGCATCATGGAGAAGGCAAGCTTTTGCGAGGCACTAGAAAGTAAAAGTTTGCCAAGAAGACATGGAGATATTGGGCGTTTCTCACAGAGAACAAGAGTGTGTGAGTCGTGGCACTGTGGAGATAGTTCAATATGTCTACCACAGGTTGGCAGATGAGCAGGCAGTAGAGATGGTTTTGTAGAGTCCTGTATGCAAAGGAAGGAAGTTAACAGTCTACCTACGAGTTCTAGGAAACAAGTAAAGGAAATTGGAGAGTGACGTGCTTAGGATGGTAGGGATGTAAAGGGCAGAGGGAGGGCAGCTTTGTGTGGGAGAAGAGTTAGAAAGTTTTAATAGTCCAGGCTCAAGATGATGATGTCTTGAATGAAGGCAGATATAGTAGAGATCAAAATGAGGGTGACAAATTGGAAAAAAGGAGAATAAAATGGAAAGGAGAATGAAAAGAACCTAATGCACATTTAGACATGAGAATGCGTGATGTGGAGGTGTTCAGTGTGACTCCCAAGTTTTAGATTTAATCATTAATCATGATAAGGAATTTAGGCCTGTATAGGTACATGGAGCACATTTGTCCCCAAAACCCATAATAAAATAATGGAATTTGAATATGATTTTTAAAAATAAATAATGGAGAGAGATTAAAGAAATGGAAGGAAGTTAAGGCAACAAAGATACTAAGAGACAGAAAATTAGAAGTAGAACATCACAAATGTAAAAGTAAATAGTAGGAAGGAAATAGGAGAAAGAAGAAAGATAAAATCTGCCATGTTCCATGCTTCAGTTTATCCCTGAAAGCCTTCAGCTAAGAGTTAAAGCATTATAGGCTTGATCTTGACAGACTACCACTGATGAGGGTAACACTACATTGCTGCTGAGGGTGAATTATAGACCTGCTGGGTATCACTGCATTTGAAATACTACTCAGAGTAATTTTTTAAAGTACATCTGGCAGCTGGGACTAGCCTACTCAAGCTTACCTGAAATTCTATACCAAATGCCATTTTATTCATCTTTATGCAGTTTCAAGGTCTCTTGTAGTTTATATGGTGAGTCTTTTCAGCTTCTCAGTGGCAAAAGGCACCCTGTCGTCTAGTATTTATTGCTTCCAGGTAATGATTTATGGTGTGCTATGAGCTGGTAACCAACTCAGGAAAGGTGTGGTTGGTGTACATTGGTTTACCAGCTCAACTATCTAACGGTGGCTTTGGTGCGTCTGAGTCTCCCTCAAGTAAACCACTCTGAGAAAGCCTGGGCAACTCCAGAAATCTTGTAAAATGCCTAGAGCAAAATGACTACCAAATTTGGGTCTTTAAAGTGGCATCTGATGTATTAAAATCAGTGAAAGGAATGATGAAGGTGAAAACTTTGATTTCAGGGAGGTGAGGAAGACTAGGGTTTTTTGTTTGCCATTATAAAGAGCTCAGCATTCAAGTTCACATTGCTAGCTGTCTGGTTTTGAAGAGAACTCTAGATTTGTGTTGGATCATACCACTTCAAGGTTGAAAGTAGAAGACATCCAGGGAGTAAGACTGGGTATGAAGAAGCATAGCAAACATGGTAAGATGAAATCTGAATAAAGTTCCATAGTTGATATCATCTTGCTTCTATGATAAAAAGTTAGTGTACTATTCCCATTACAATGAATAATGTCAAGTTCTCAAGCAAAACTTATTTAATCTTTTCCAATCTGAATATGTAAAATGTCCAGGGCTCAAGTACAGTTTTATTAGGAAAAGTACACTGAGTTCACATCCCCTGCTTGTACCCACACATGCACATGCACAGCCTTTGTCATCTTACTTCTCACTGGGCTCTGCATCTCCATGGGCAGTTTGACAGAGGCACAGCTGGTTGTACTTTTGTAATCCAAAAGATAGACCCTCAGGTGCTTAAGTCATAACTCCCTACACACTGTGTTCTTCCTCTGAATCTCTTAAAAAGCTTACAGGCACAGAGGGCATGCATTCTGCAAAGAAAGATGCTCAACGGACCAAGCTAGTCTTGGAAGAATATGTCCCTGTGTGCCCCAACTCACTCCAAGGACACAATTTAGGCAGACTTTGTGTTGCTTTATGAATTCAATACAAGAGTACTGCATTTCAGGAGTTGCTGTTATATTCCTTGGACCAAGTCAAGCCATCAAAATCACAATGATTCTGAATCCAGCTGCATCCTAAATTCATAAGCCTCTGTTCAGTATGAGTATTTTGAAACCATGTCTTTTAGGTCTGAGTCTTGAAAGATTAAAGCACCTGGGGAAAAACCCATTGGAACCTCAATGATAAGTAGAGTTATATGTTGCATATGAAACAGGTTGTCTAATTTTATCATTCAACTCTACCAAAACCCAGATTACCAGTGAGACCCACTCCAGCATACCTGGGAAGTTACTTACGATTCTAAGAATGGTAAGTTCACATCACAGGGCCTAAGGGCTGGCTTTTAGCCCTTAATATATTCCCAAGTCTCCCTGAGAATAATTTAGGGATACTTCATAAGTTATCATTCCCACCAGAAGTCTCTGACCTTGGGTAAAGTGAAATTTTATTTTCAAGGGGGAAGAAGGGATATAAAAAAAGAAAGACTAGTTATGTCTACAAAACATTTCCCAGAAACCACACAATAAAGACTTCTTACCCTTCCAATAGCCTCACAAGAAAAAAAGATTGAAAGAATATCTTGTCATTATCCTCCCCGGAGAGTTCTTAGCCTGGTACATGATGATAGTAGAAGAGAAAATCAGACTCCTTCATCTTAAAATCCTTGACCCTCCTGGCTCAGATTTTACTACTTAAAAAGCAGTAGACATAAATGTGTCTGTATGAAGAAAATATGATAGTAAAAACCAAATCTTCAAGATCAATTACAGGGAAATTATATTATAAAAAGATTCTACCTAAAATAAAGAATTCCTTTTCATAGATCTCCTACATAATTATTTGCAGATTACTTGGATATAAAGAAACTTTTAATTTTTGGATATTTTACATATTAACTAGAAATCAATGCCAACTAAAGATCATTCAGAAATTAAAAGAGAGCATTTCTATTATTGTTTTGATTTTGATGGGAACATGCAATTTAATTTATGCATAATTTTTTCAGAATGGTTTTATCACCAATCTAAGCTGTACTGTGTATTGGCTCAAGGACAGGAGTGAAAAGACTATTACATATTTTCAGTGAGCTTTGAGGATGAAGCAGATTAGTGAATGACTTTTATAGTTACGCCCTCTCAACCACATCAGCAAAATGTCAATGAGTCAGTCCAAGCGCTCAACAAGTCAGTCCTCTCCAGCTAAACTAAAAAGGCGGCAGGTGGGCTAAAAGTACCAATATAATTTAGAACTTTTACTCATATTTACAAGATTATATTTAGCTTTCTATAATAGTGGGACTTGAAAACTTCTTGGTGTATCTAAAATCACCGTTCACCCTCATAATTTTACAAATTTAAGGAGAAAGTTGTAGCTGAAGAAAAGTATTCAGGCTATTCTGAATGCCTGTGACATAGAACCCTCTTTTTAAAAAACGTTTTCCCTTTTCTAAGGTGGCAGAGCAAACCTCCTGGTAATGATGCAGCCAAAGGATGACTTATCATCAGCCAAGAGTACAGAAGCACTGACAGGCAGAAACCTTTTTGCATTTAGATGCCAAGAATGCTGCCAAAATAGAGTGGTATTAGAGTCAGACAAACCTGAGTGCTGGCCCCAGTTCTCAGACCAACCAGCTGTGTGACCCAGCATGAGTTTTGTAACCTTTCGAGCTTCAGTTTTGCAATCTGTGTAAAGCTGATGTTTTATATATTTAAAAGGATTAGTTATATAAGTATGTAAAGCCACCTAAGACAGTGCCTGCCACATAAAGAGGCATTTGGTAAATTATTTTTAATGTTGTTACTAGATGAAGCTCTTGTGGAGTTAAAAGACAGAGAGAATGAAAGACCCGTCATAGCTGACCTTCTTTGGTGAATAGATTTTCATCAGTCCAAAGACTAATTCTTCCCATTGGGCAGTCCCTAGAAGGCAAAACCAAGAAGTGGGAATGGGATATTCCTCACGCCCCACTCCTTTGTGGGAGCCCCCTGCACTTTATCAAGGCTGAGTGACCTTATACAGCCCAGGAGTTGCCATTTTAGCATCTCATCGAGGCCCATTATCAGAACGTTGGCAGTGTCCAGCCCTGGATCTTCTGCTAGGTCTCTCCCTGCCCCCACCCCATCATAATTTACCTGCTCTCTGTTTGATATCTTTCTGTTAATTTGCGTATGAGTGCCATTGTGTAACCCTTCCTGAGAGCCTATGTACATTTTGATGTAGATCCCAGAGAAACAATAATTAATCGTCATTCTCACAGGCAAATGTGAAGAATCACGTGAGCCAATAAACTGAGTGCTTCCTCTGTGCTGGGCGCTGTGGCATGTTCTGTATAGGCATTATCTCATTTGAGCCTTACGGCATCCTATGAGCAGGTCTTATCACTGTCTCCATTTCACAGACGAGGAAGCTAGGGTATAGAGAGGCTAAGTCACTTGCTAGGACAAAGAAACACAGGGAGGAGACAGTGCCAGCATTCAGCCCAGGCCCATTTGACTTCAGATCTGGGCTCCTCACCACTGTGTTGGGAGATCCTGGGCCACTCGTAAGTAGTCCCTACCTCCCTAAGCTTGAGCCTGCTCCCAAGACCCAAACGATCTCCTGCTTTCAATTGAGTTAGTCAGAATTGAGTTAGTTGGGAATTAACAGAGATACTGGGAAGGTCAGAGAGGGACACCCAGGCACCTGGCCTCCAGCCTACCCCAAGGGTAGACACTGCTCCTGGTCCAGGGAAGTGCTCCGAGCACCTGTATGCAAGGGAGAGTGTTCTCATCTCTACCACCCACCTAACGAGCTGAATCCCCGAACATTTATATCTGTAATGACCTAAATGGATGGATGGAAGAATAGTTGAAGGGAGAAACAATTTATGAATATTTTATTTTATTTATTATTTATTCTCTATTATTTAATCAGATTTCAAAGTCTAAATTTAAAAAGAAAAATCTGTGAATTTGCTTGTATTTTGCTCATCTCAGAGTTTTCCTGGTTCAGCAACTCTTCCATATATGGCGTGATGAGTCTCCCGATCAAGTTGTATATGTTCCCAGGAAATATTCTTCTTTGCTTTCTCTGCAAACTGACTTTGTGTCCATATGACAGCATTTTCTCAGTAATAATCTGAATATTGCATTCTTACTGAGAAGTTCAGAACACAACTCACTGTCATCAGGTAGTAAGAGCTAATAATAACTAATAGTGATCATAATAATGGTAATTCAACATCCTGCACTTGTTGAGGTGATAGCATAGGCTAGGTGATCACATAGGCTATCCCTGTTACGTGTCGAGGTGGGGACTCTCGTCAACCTTATTTGCAGATGAGGAAACTTAGGCACAGAGAGGTTAAGTGGTTTGTTCAGAGTCGTAAAGTTAGGAAATGATAAAGCTAGGATTAAACCCAGGCAGTCTGGCTTCTCATTTTATTTCCTTGTACTATTAAAACAACCAGTCCTCTTCTATCTGTTTATCAACTAAATCATTTTTATATTTTGGCAAAGCAGGCCAGAGCTAAAGTGTGTTTCGTACTTTAAGCAGCCTCACCAAGCCCCGCTGCAGAGTCTGCGAGCAGTAGTCTCCACTGGCAGGCTGCCCATGAGGGTGGTGATTTGGAATTAAGGATGAGTGAAATTGTGCCAGCTTTTTGCATCATGTATGCTCAGTTTTTCTCATCATTTTAATAACTACATTACTTTGACAATATATCCCTCTTGGTTACAATGATAAAACTTTTTTGTTGTTCCACAGAAATATTCTTAGTCTAAACTTTTTGGTTACGTTTTATTGGTTATGACAGAGGAAAGGGGGACAATATCGTGACCTCTAAATTAAAATATGTGGAGATCTTTTCACCTCAAATTCAAATTTGACCAAATATCATCTGATTTCTTTATTTTCGTGCAAAGTTTAATGAAAAATTTTACATCTCTCCTACCTTCTTTTAGCCAAAACTTAAATTTATTGAGAATTCTAGTATGGAAAGTTTCTATTCAGATTTCTAACTATTATTCTCTTTGTAAATCAAATCTTGAGTAAAGGAGTTTGATGGTGGCAGAGCTTATATTTTTCCGAGGGTTGAGGGTTACAGTTTAAAATTTTTAACTATTTCACTAAAAGTGAGACCAATAAGATTGTTACGTCACTTTTCAATAATAAGAACTGTGAACTTTCCTATTTTTTGCATTTAATTTTCCAAGTTTATCATATGGCTCATGTACCATGTACACGATCTCTTAGCACGTTAGTGAACTTTTGAAGCCAGGAAAAAAACAAACAAATAAACAAGCAAACAGCACCAGCCACAGCACCGTTCTGTAAGACTAACTTTGCCTGATTCTAATTACCTTAAACAATTTATCCAGGATGCTTTGGTGTAACCACCTGGAAAAATGAGGGTGGAACTTTGATTCTGTGAGGCATATGGAAATTTAATTACTAGGTTTACAAAGTATTTAAAAACCCCCCAGATAAAAGTGACCAAGGACTGGAGAAGAATATCACTATTAGCAGCAGTGGGGTTACCTAGCAGTGGTCAGGGTTGCTAAAAATCAAAGGCCTATGTCCCTTTCTATACTGGCCCCTCAGCCCCATATTCTGCAACCAGCCTCAAGGGGAGATGGAGAAAGAATCATTTATTCACCTTCTGGCTACAAGAACTACAGACTTCAACTGTGGCAATTCTAGCACTGAGGAGAAAATACACATAGGAAAAAAGAAGGCCATGTCTCACTTCCAAATTAAAAAAAGACATTTCTACATGTTTCCATAACCCACAGACTACTGCCATTTGAGGCCAACCCCTCCAAGTTTTCCTCTTTGTCTAGTGTAGTTGCTGAATCTAGGCCACTGTCAGCAATCCTTTTCATTCACCCAGGCCCATCCCGAAGCCTCACAGATGCACAGATTCTCTTGAGACATGTGTACTTCGGTATCAAACAATGCAACTCATGTTTGATTTTGGATAACCTTGTACTGCTGAATAAAATAACCCTTGAGAAAGAAGCAATAAAAGCACTGCAAGAAAAATGACTCATGTTTCCAAGCTGTCTAAAGTGATCACTTATCCCAACAAATGGTAATTCTTTCAAGACACGGTGGGCATGCACCATACTTATAAAGTGTGGGAGAAAAGCCTTGCGATCTTTTTTTTTTTTTAATTTGCATTAAAATATATCAAAAGAATGTTTCTGGTAGGCTGTACCAGACAGGGTATGCTTAGAAACAAAAGCAAAAACCACACGGATGTGAAAGCCAAGGTGGATGGGTGCAAGGGGCGGTCCTTACCGAACATCCGGGCTCATCGGCTTGTTTACGTGCTTGTTTATGTGCCTCTAATTGTTTTCCATTTTCTGCCCCCATTCATTAGAGTGCAAAGATGTGAACAAAGTGGCTTATTGCCCACTGGTGCAGAAGTTCAATTTCTGCAGCCGAGCATACTTCAGACAGATGTGTTGTAAGACCTGCCAAGGACAGTGACCCACGGAAAGCCAGAGAGAGAGCCTTGTCATTTCATCATGGAAATGCGTCCATCAAAGAGAGCCACCCGGAGGAAGAGGATTGATGTCCTTGCAAATGCATTACCCTGTGGAAAACGTAACCACTGGTCAGCCCTAGCTGACAGGATTTCAATATTATTTTAACTTCTATGAAGTAGGATTTATTGATCCAAAGTGCTGGACACAGTATTAGGAGGGAATGCCAGAGTGGAGAGATCCAAACAACACAGGGAGACTTGCTTACTGTGGAACGTTTGTGTTCTTTCGAGTAAATCCAATAGCCTGTTTACCTCCTTGGACCATTAAGATAATTTTTATTAGAGACTTAGCAATGACACTGAATCCATTTGTATTTAAAACTGTTTAAAGTGTAGCTGTTATGCCTTGGTCAACTATGGAAGTAAAGAAGATTCAGAAATCTTAAATCACAGCTTAAAAATATTTACTATCCTTTCTCTCACTAGAACAGCACCACATTTAAATTCTAAAATCGGCTTTGAACTGTAATTTAAGGCGCAAATATAGATCAAAAGTCATGAAAGTTTGTATTTTTCTTCCTTCTACTTAATTTCCTTAGGAATAATCCCCCTGTTCTGAACACTGCTGTGAGCCATATATAAACTATATTAAACTGAACAACAATGAAGGACTTAGTTTGAAGCAGTGCATCAGTTACTGCAGCTGTGCAAGTCTATAAATTCAGTGCTAAAAGACTGTGGCCAACTTGCCATTGTGCAAGTGAAGCTGAGATTTCCAATTAAACTTTAAGAGAAGAACATTTCAATTTCATGCAGAAGCCAGACCTGGTGGTATGGTAGAGGCTTAAGTACCAGGCCCTTGATTGCCATCGTACAGCAGGATGTCTCAGCTCTTATTTGAGTCACCCCAACTCACTTGCGTTTACATCCTCACCAGCCACAGAATGGCTTCTGCCCCACTGGCTTGCTGCACATGTGTTGAGCTTACTGAGACAATACCAAGCAAAAGATAGACTGGCTCAGTAACAACCAGGCAGACCCTTTCGCTGACAATTACGATGGGTTCCAGATGTCCCTTCTTTGATATGTCAGAAGGGCATTTATTTATACAAGAGCAAGTGTGTGTGTGTGCGGGTGCTTTTGAATGTGTGGGTAGATGAGTGTGCTTGCACATCAATGTGCTATTTCTGTGAGTTTTAAAGTAGGCAAAGGATAACAACCAAAGAATAAACACTCATGAAGACTAACGATCATAAAGCATAATTGTCAGTCACTCGACCAAGTATTTTATATTTTTTATGGATACTCTGAGTGGCAATTCAATGTGAAACCCAGTTTCTTGGGCAAGTCAAATTCTAGCATGAAATCCACCGAAATTCAATTGACTAGCTCGTATTTTTCCTATGCACAAGTTTCACATCATGCTCATCGAATGATTTGACAATGAGATTTTAATAAGAAAGAAAAAAAAAAGAGGTACTCGTTTATATTGATATCTTGTACTTGAACACTTGTAGCTTGCATCAGGTTCTGGATGAATGTGCTTTGTGTCCTGCACGTGTGTCCACCGTGCTACACCAACACCTCAGACTCAAACCAAATGGCTACTTTACGAAGATACTACTTGTGGTTAGAGTACATTTGGCTTAAGTGCATTGCTGTGCTCTGAAACTCCATGTCAGGTGCATCACATATATCAGGACCTAATATGGGTAATTAGGATTTTTCAGAAAGGAAGGGAGACTCACAGACTTCAAAAACCAGCCTAAATTTCAGGTTTGCTTTGGAGTCAGCATGGGAAGTTGTTCTGCATGCTCAGTCATGGTCATCTGCATCTCGTCACCTGCTTTCTCTCTCAATCCCACAGCTCATGTCCCTGAACTCTCCAGAGAGAATTATCGACAATACATGAGATTTGTTTCCAGGGCCCCTATCTATGCTGTCCTTGGAAGACCAGCCCGAATTTCATCTTGGTCATTCAGTGAAGGGAAGGCAGCCCATGGGCAGCACAGCCCCAGCACTGAATTCCATTGGTGCTTTGCAAAGAGCAGTTAACTTGGTGCTAATGTGCCCTGGTGAAATAAACAAAAGAGGGTTGATTTCTGTGGCATTTTAGACACGAGCATGCTATCAGGATCTGCTTTTCTCCAGCGTTTTCTCCAACAGTTTTTATTTCAAAAAGATTTTTCATGTTACTAAGGGCTGTTTTTACCTCACCTAGAAACTAACATGAGGGCCATCCCCATGAGCACCATGCAGCCGCCCCACTGGTGCTGGCAAAGGAGGGCAGCCAGTTTTCCCCCTGAGGAGTGCACCAGCACCAGAGAGCTCCTGGGGGCAGCGTCAGACTGACACCTTTTCAGAAGGAACCAAGCACAGAATGTAGCAGGACTAAACACCTTCAGACAGGCCCTGAATTGAAACCTGAGTGGGAGAAAAAAGTCACATTCCACAGCACATCACAATACCGCTGCTACTCTGTAGTCAACCACGTGGCTACGTGACTTTGTCCTAAATGTAACAACAGGATCATCATTGGAGGCTGAGCCACCATGGCAGACCCTCTAAAGTAGTGAGCTATTTAGACTACTTAAGGAATCCCTTAAAAATCTGGCATCCCATGGCTGAGAGCAGTATCTGCCACTGGCATAAAGGCCTGCCAAAAACCAAAAGGCACATGTACCCAACTGACTTAACCCCTTGAGATATATATAATTTCCTGAACAGTCCACTTCATTGGGAATATTTTTATTTGAGTGAATGTCACATAGGTATCCTTAATAATACAGAATGAAATTACCTTTGTATTATTGTGATTAGTTGTTGCTTATTATTTTATACTCAGTATTAATGTGGTACACTGTTTTGCTTTTGTAAATTATATTCTAATTTATTGCCATGTTTCCTAACACTTGTCCTTCATTCATTCTGCTTGTAATGAAAATGAAAAGTCATTGTAACACTTGATGGAGTGAAATCCACACCAGGCACAGATTTTTTTAACATAGATAATTTAGTAAAAATAAAAATTCAGCTTGTAAGAATGATTCGGATGGAAGTTGTCTATTTTCTGAAAAGCCGGTGTAAAACTTGCAGTAGGAAGAAACTATGCTTTGAAATACCCTATCTACATGGTCCCAATTTACCAGGTAGTACCCAGGATTGAGTTAACTTATTGCATCTTCATTACCCTCTCCAGAGGGTATATTTATATTTATGTGTAATGTCTAAATGCAAGGGCATTGGATATTTCTAGTGGGGTTATATCCTCAGATGCCACCAGCCAACCATTCTCAGGCTAGAAAGGAAGCCCAGACTGGCCATTGCCACATAATTTCAGTCACTTGGCTCACAGCTCTGACCCCCTCCTTCTTTTGCTTTCCATGTAAACTCACAGAGAAGGGGATGCAAGATACTTTATTGTGGAAAGGAGTCCAAACAAAACAATTCATATTTGAAAGATTTTTCTACTCAGAGTCAACAGGGAGGATGAAACATGACAATTATACTATCTCACCTTCAGACATTCAGTCTTTGCCGAGCTGGGGGGTACTATCATATGCAAAGGTAACAGCAGTTTATGAAACTCAGCAGCCAATATGCATGCTTAGCTATCTGAGTATTTTCATAATGACAACTTCATCGATTATATAAGATGTGGAATGCCTAAGCACTGTTATGCTTTACTCCACTTACCCCTGCCTCGTGCACACATATTCAATCCTCTACATTAGAAGAAATCAAGTGAGATGATTAGATAGTCCTGCGGACTATTTCCCCCAAAGTCATCCTAGAAGCCAAAAGTAGCCGAAGTATTATGAATGCTCAGTGAATGAGGAGACCCTGAGACCCACTGTTTTAACTTCCCATTACATTTGCAAAGAGTAATTCTGCTAGGGGTCAGGGAGCAGGGAATAGCAAGAAGCAAGGTTTGCCTTAGCTTAGATTCATCAGAATCAAGTCTATCTTTTCATCAACCGTTGTTTTCACGCTTTCAGCTAAATGATCTCCCTTTGAAATGTCTAAAGGACACTACCTGCTTAGGGCACGGGTCCTTCCTAG
Organism: Eonycteris spelaea; assembly: GCA_003508835.1. NCBI lineage: Eukaryota > Metazoa > Chordata > Mammalia > Chiroptera > Pteropodidae > Eonycteris > Eonycteris spelaea. The sequence goes on along the minus strand of PUFA01000011.1, from coordinate 12,161,832 downwards.
AGACTGACACTCTCAGGGATCACTAGGATAATCCCTAAGACTTCTGCTCAAAAAGGCCAGGTGATTTTTCAAGTAAATTAGGGAGAAAGTTGAGTATTGATTTTAGTAAGAAAAAAATGTTTGAATTTCTTTGGTTAGGATAAGATTAATTACTTTTAAAAGAAGGGGAAAGAAATGGAATTCAGGTAGAAAAAAATCACAGCCCAGGAGAACGAGAAGATTCTAAGGTTATAGGAAGGAGAAAAGATCATTTACTGAATAAAAAAGTGATAAATAAGCTGTGTTTGGACTTTTGTCTCGTTCATATCTTCAGAATGTGTGGAATAAACTAACATATGTTTTTAAATAGAACAGCTGTTCACAATGGTTTTGTGCCTCAGACTTTAAAACCTCAAGCTGGAATTTAAAAGGAAAATAGTCTTTTCTTCCATCTCTTTCTCAGAGGGTTATTTCTAGCATGCCTTGTCCCTCATTTCATCCTCAGACTATATCTGAGGCCAGAAATGGAACAGTGGTTTGAGGGCTGGCTTCACTCTGTGGGGGAACCAAGGCTGTGCCTATATTGTCATTTAGTCGATAGCCCCCCGAAAGCCTTGAGCTGCACAGGTGATGAGAGCTAATTTCCGCAGTAATATCCTATCTTCACTAGAATAACACATTGTTCGCAAGGTGTCACACAACGGCCCAATAGCTCCTGATAGCCCCACTCCAGAGACCAGGGATCCTGAGTATTCCTCTTCACCTCAGGGCACAGAATATCACACCTGACCAGTCAGGTTATATTACCCAAGACCTTAAAGTTTGTGAAGTTCAATCAAGAGGTTTCTTCTTGGATCTCGGTTTGGATTCCTTACCTTACAGAGAATTTGACATGAGAAAGGGCAAGTTATTCCACCAGCTCCAGGCCTCCCAGAAGTCAAAATGCCTTTCTCGGATCAATGGCTCAAAAGTGGGTATCTTCTTCTAGCTCCAGACACATGCAATTCTTGGAGGGGCCTGAGCTGTGCCCCCAGCAAAGGCAATTAAGAGCAGTAATTGTGAGATGAGGCTCCTGAAATCCCAAGCAAAAGTGGCAGCAGGAAGTTTTAGTCCTGGGCCAGTCCAGGCCAGGTGTGGCCTCTGTATTTAGAGTGGCATCAGCCATGGTCATTCATTTATATAACCAACATTTGCTGAGAGAGTACATACTTAACATATATACTCTCTCATTGAATAGGTTCTAATGAAACTGTGAGGATGATACTATCAATCCCATTTCCAGGTGTCAAAACTAAGGCTCAGAGAGGGTAAGTTGCCAAGGGTCACAGAACCAGTGAGGGGAGTGTCATTGCTTCAGGACGTGGAAGGGAGCTTCCTGGTGTCCACCTGGGACAAGGAACTTTGGAAGGACGCTCCTCTGCCAGAGAGAAACTGACTTACTGGGCCAGAGGAAATGGGGTCCTTTTTCCTGGGAAAGAGTGGGCATGAGGGCATTGGGGGGGCCTTGGGTGTCAGGGAAGGGTGAACTTTGGGCTCCTGTCTCTGTAGGTGGTGGTGTTCACTATGAAAATTCCTATGCCCAGTGACAAAATTACAAGTGAGAACCCAAAGTGGTTTCCAAGCATGTAGTTAGAGTTTTGGGAAGAGGAGGAAAAGGAAGGTCAGAGACATTCAAGGATGGGCAGTGTCTGTAATGGCGGTTAGCAGCCAAACACAACATAAAGGCTCTCACCTCTCCTGAAATGTCTTGTTTTGGATCCTAGAGCCTGTTCCTGCCTGACAGCCCCCCACCTCATTTCCAGACATGCCAGATGGCCTCACTGACCTATTTCAACACAACAGGAGCAGAATCATTCCTGTGTTGGCATTGGGTTACATTCTGAGAAAGAAAGGTGGGTTTTTCTCTATTTTAGTCAGAACAGGGCCATCAGGTCTCGAAAACTCGGCCCATCAGGTTGCTGCCAGCAAGCACATTCTTTGACCTTCTGTGGTGGGTCCACAGAGTGGAACCAGGTGTTCTTTCAGCCCATGCCAGAATGTATTGGCCGCCCAACTGGCCACCTGTCTCCACTCCACTGACGGGGCTTTGGCTGGCCCTCTTCCAAACAGCTGTGCTGGGAGCCACAGGTGGCCGCCCACGCTTGTGCCCAGGCCAGCAGCTGCATTGACTTGACTCAGCCTGGCAAGATGGACTTCATGTTCCTCTGCCCCTTTGCCCCAACTCCTTCCCGAGCCAGGTCACTCAAGGGGCCGAGGAGAAGGAAAACCAAAGCTTAAATACAATAAGGAATTGCTTTTGTGGTTCAAATGCAATCAAAAAACATACTGTTCTCTTTCCTTCAATATCAATCATTCAAACTAACTTGATGTAAATAAATAGACATTTAGTTTCTGTTTATTGGGTGTATTATTGTTAGAATAAAAATCAGGTGCTATGTAGCTACAGAAATATAAAAGCAAAGGAGGATGACATCTCAACTTCAAAAAAATATCAGTATCTGGAAAAGCAACCTAGGTATCTAGATAGTAACTATATACAGAGCATGATTTGATATTCTGAGAAAACACTCACAGAAGTGGTTAAAATATGAGGTCAAAATTAAAGTGGGTAGCAAAATATATATATATATATATATATATATATATATATATATATATATATATATATATTATCACAGCCAAACTTACTACAGTAAGAAATCATTTGATTCATAGCCTAAACTTTAAGACAGAGAAAAAGCAAAATTGAGAAATTGAATATTTTACTTTGAGATTAAAAAAGAAAAAAATATATGTTAAAATTATGAAAGAAGATAATAACCTGGAGCCAGATTTAGCTTTGAAGATTTTCTGAATGTAGACTGAGCCAGAAAGATGTTATCACACTCAGCGTCCAAGTCCATCCCCATCCATGTGAGAAGCTCCTGCTGGAGAAAGTATAGAGGACCCAATGTTTTATTTCACTCCACATTTAATCTCAACTGCAGAAACTACACACACCAAATATCTCTTATGTCTGGCTTTTTAAATCAATACATTAGAACTTAACTCTCCAAAGGAGTGTCCCCTTTAATGAAAGCACTAGAGATCATGCTGTACTCATTCTAAGAGTAAAATCATCACTCAAAACAGTTTTAAAATTGCTTGTTTAGACTATCTTCCCGGGTGGGATGGATTTGATTTTCGTGAAAGTCTAAAACCAAATCTGGTGAGTAAATTGCACATAATCATTTTGGCTACAAATACCTTACGTGTCTCACAAATTGACCCCAAGTGATACTGCAAAAAAAAAAAAAAAAAAAAGCATCTCCAAATAAGTTTTGAGTGAGTACTTTGAAAGATTTCACTCACTTGGGTACAGAAGTGTTGATGTTTTGTCTAAAAGGTATTAGCATTACTTTATAACCCAACTTAAAATGAATAGAATACAACAGTTCACTGCATGTTTTACTTTTCTAGTTCTAAAATTAGCTGGAACTTGGACCACCTAAATGATGTATTATCTGTTAGGGAGAAGGATCTTTGCCCTCTGAGAATTGAATGACTCTTCAACCCAGGAAGCTAAACCACTTCTCTAGACCCTGAAAATGGGCAAACAGCTGTTCTCACAGAATGCTCTCTCCTGGAGTCTCTGGAGTGAAAACTCTCCTTCCCAAGGGGCTAATTAACCCAGGTCCATCAGCAACATTAATGAAGCTGTGGCTGAGTGTGCAAGACTAGAAGGCCTGCTTCTTCACTGCTGAGGCATGGCAACCATATGGATGTGAACCAATCTACACAATTGTATGTGTATTTCACTTCCGTAGCTTGAGTCATTTATCTTTTGCTTAATGATAATTCCAAGATAAACCTATCCTTCAAACAATCCTTAATTGGCTGTATGTCGGCCTAACCCTCCAGCATAGACTGTCTTCTCCTTAACCTGAGCTCCTCCTAGGATTTCTAAGGAAGTTGTTAATGATGTGTAAACAGACACTTAAACATATGGGGAGTCTGCTATTATAAGGAATTCCAAGTACATGTTTTATTTATTTATTTTTATAATTTCTAATTAAGTTTATTGGGGTGACATTGGTTAACACAATTATATAATTTTCAGGAGTACATTATAATTTGACATCTGTATATTCTATTGTGTGTTTACCACCCAAAGTCCAGTTTCTTTCAGTACCATATATTTCCTCCCCTTTACCCATTTTACCCTCTCCCTAAACCCTATATTTGATCCCCTTTACCCCACCAAGTACATCTTTTAAAGAGGATAGTTACTCCCTTATTTATCTGACTTTTTTTTCTTTTTATTTATCTGACTTTGAAGTGTGAATTTTCACCATGGTTTTTTAATGAAAAGTTAGATTGGTAGATGACAGATGATTAGATAGATAGATAGATAGATGGATGGATAGATGACAGATGATAGATGATAGATCTATATACATCAAGACACAAGTCAAAAATTTTTTCCCATCATTTTTGTTGGAACATACCTTGAAAATCATAATTTTTTATACCATTTTTTTACCCTGAAAATATGAAATCATTCTTAATTCACATACTTTCTCTAAACAGTTTCAGAAAGGCTTCTTGGGTGGTCAGAAATTTTTTCCCAAAATTAACAATGACTTCCATGGTCCTCAACACTCTTTGAGTCCATTGTCACTCTGAATCAAGAAGAAAACTTCATATTAAATGTGCTTACATTTTTCTCCCTAAGCAGTCTAACCCGATTGAGTTTTTTCATCAATTTTTAATAATAATTGACTAGGAGAAAAGCCCTGATAAGATAGGGAGATGGGGTCTCTTCAGGGAGTTTTAATGAAGAAAAAAATGATTGCGTATTTATTTAATGCAATGGTTTTTTTTTTTTTTGTAAGAGTGAGGTATACTGAGAAATGAGAAGTATTTCTGCACTGCTGAAAATAATTTGAAGTCTTTTGCTTTAGGCATGAGGTTATCAACTTTTGTTTTATTTTTGTTTTTATTTATTTTAGAAAATTTCAAACACGTGCAAAAGTAGAAAGACTACTTTAATGACTCCTCCTTCTTCACCCAGCTTCTGTAATTATCGACATATAGCCATCTTGTTTTCCTCTATACTCTTCTACTGCAGATTATTTAAGCACCTATTATATCATCTCATCATTAAATACTTTGAAACATATCCCCAAAAGGTATAGGCTTAACAAAAAAAGACTATACTACTATTAATAAAGTATTTATATTTTCACTGTAAAATTGAATTTGCTCTGATACTGTCACCAAACTTGAGGGAAGTTGTATATACCAGTTAATGAGCATCTATTATATGCTCTATTCCAGACAGTAAAGTAGATGCTGTCTGCCCACCATCTTATCATCATTATTATTGATTTTATAGAAGAGGAAACTGAAGCTGAGAGAGGTTGAGACACTTGCCCACTGGCAAGTCAAACCTGACAGAAGAGCAGAAGATGAGGATTTATGAGAAAACAGTTTTTCCAACACCAGTGACTGTCCTGTTTCTTTGTTGCAAATCACATTCAGGAAGAGGTACATTCAGCATTGATCTCTGCTTCTTGGTCCCAAAAGAATGTTATAAAAACAAGTAATTCATGGAAAAAACAAATGCTCCTTCTTTGGCACTTCTGGACCATGGCTGCTTTGAGCCTTAATCACTTAAGACAATATTGCTTTGGTACAATTGCCTTCTTGCTGCAAATGATTTTAACTACTTTTCTTTACAAGCACCATGTCAAAGCTACCCCTAGCTAATGAAACTTCTCTCAAATTTCCCCTTTGGTCTCTAACTCTATTGCAAAATTTCTGTCTGTAACTATTAGTGATAAATAATTAACTGTTACCAGGCTCATCTGTGGAATGAAGTATGTAATTAAAAGTTATCTTTGTAGGGAAGTGCCGTGATGTCCACAAATACCTTTAAAGGGCTAATTTTTTAATAGCAGGGAGGAGGTGTAGAGAGCGAACAATAAGACAAATGTTGCAAATGTCAATAACTGGTGAATGTAAGCGAAGGGTACGTAGGAAGAAAAGAGTTTGTTCCCATAGAAGATGTGTGAGTAGTGTGCGTTCACGTGTGTGTGTGTAGGTGTGTGGGTGTGTGTTTGGTAGGGTGGTGAGACAGAGAGAGAAAGAACAATGGTGGATTGATATCTCAGTCAAAAAAGTTAAAGCTTAGCGAACTTTTTCTTATTTCTAAGCAGGAAACCAAGTGGAGGGTTGGAGTTGAAGTCACAAGTCTTTTAAGCAGAGTGGCCAGGAGAGCAACTGGGCTAAAACACAATTCTGAATCCTAGTCCAAGAATGAGTTTTTCTCAAATGAGAGCAGTGATTCCCAGACTTTCAGATTTCATGGGCCAGTAAAATTTCAAAACTACTTTAGAGACTGATAGAGAGGCTAACTTTTTACTTTGCCAAGTTAGGACATTAAAAAAGATACCTTTCTAAAAGAAAGCAGTTTTAATGCCCGAAAAGTGAATACATTTTATTTTAGTAGAAGTTACTACATTGTCCTTATTTTTTCATTTAATGTCTCTTTTGAATAAGAACATGTTTATCTGCATTGTACAAAACTAAAGAACCAATGACTTAAACCCTAAAGGCGGAGAAGTTCTGGGATGAAGTTTGCTGTCTCACAAGTCCTGCAGGACCCCGGGGTCCTCCTCTGTCTTTCCTCTGCCTGTCACTGTGTCTGTGTATCTCCTGTGTCCACGGCATCCTTCATCAGCAAGATGGCTGCAACTTTTTCAGGGATACATGCAGAGGGGACAGCAGTTAGCAAGGAACAGAGGCTGTTTCTGCTGGTGTGTCACTTTCTCTTAGGGAGGAGGAGCATTCCCAGAAGACCCCTGCAAATTTGCCCTCAGGATGCAGCAGCCAGGTCTGAGCCACACTCCATTCCCCAGCCGAGGGAAGCTGAGATCATCTGTAGTACTTTTGCCCTCTGTTAGAAGGTGCCTCTGCTACAAGGGGCCAAGGGATCATTTCGGATTTCTGAAAGCCTCATATGGAGCTAGTAAGGGTTTGAAGCTCAATATTTGGGAGCTAATCACTCAGAGATTCCATGATGAGTCCTGCAGTGCCTGCTGAGCCTATATTCACAGTCTAAGAAATGCTTTCTTTAGTTTCATCCAAGTTTAAAAGAGATTTGTGTAAATAACTATCAAAGTCTTGCCTAGCCAAATGATATCATAGCTCTGTTGAGAAAAGCTTGAATAATATCCCATCATTTCACCCTCAATCACATAGGAACAACTCCTCATCTTTATTAACTGACTTATTGAATTATTCATGAAAGCAAAGGTATTCAAACCCACAGAACTGGCCCTTTTTTGCAACGTAAAGGAAACTGTAATAACTTCTAGTGCGAGTGTAATTAAAATGAACTTTTTACTATCTTGACAGTCTATGAAAAATGTGATAACCCACAAATAATTTAAAAACAACATTTCAGCCTGTAGCTAAAGTCTCTTTTATGATATATATCATCACCAAAATTATAAGAAGATAAATTATAATTTTAAGCAAAAACTGAAGAACCATTTCCAGGATGACAGAATGAAACAATAATATAAAATCGCTCTTCCCCCAAGCTAACAAAATAAAACAAACCAAAAAGAAAATAAAAAGACAAAAAAGAAAACCTACAACAACAAACAAACAACAGAGGCAGAATAATTTTCTGTTGTCAATACTGAAAAATGGTAGCCAAAGAAAAGTTTTGGGCGGCCCTCAGTTTAACACAGCTTCCCGCTTTGCCCCCACCCATCATAAATAATACTAAGAAAAGAAGACGAGTGAAAAAAATCCTGAAAATTCTCACTGAGACTTTCAAACATGGGAATAAAGAGACTCAGGGACTAAAGAGGTGGCTCTGGGAAAAACAGGGAAATTTAAGAGCAGAAGTCCCTGCTTACCACAATTTTAGAGATAAGAAACCGCGATCTGTGAACAACAGAATGGACGGTCCTCCAAAAATTAAACATAGAACTACCAGATATTTCAGCATTTCTATGTCTGGGTATATCATTTAAACTTATAAGGAATTTCAGCAAATTTTTATACTCAACCTGAATCACACTAATCTTCCATTAATTAGATTTCTAGCTGCAACTGGCAAACCTGCTCAATTTGGCCTTGGCCCACAGCTTCCCTCGGCCACAGAGGGCCCCACACTCGTTCAGCTCTACTTCAATCAGGTACAATAGTTGGAGCAGGTGTCTTCTAACGAACCTCTTTTTACTCACTTATAGAAAAATAATAAAACTATTAAAACAATAATGCTATGCCTAGGAGTTAGTGCCACATTATTTATAGCAATCTGTGCTGTCACTCAAAATTATATGTTGAAAGAATTGTTGCTTTGCTCACCTCAAGTCAATTAGGCTTAATCATAATAACAATCGGTATCAACCAACCAACCATACCTAGCATTTTTCTTCACATCGGCAAACGTGCTTTCTTCAAAGCTGTGCCATTTATAATTTCTGAGTCCATTATTCATAACCTAAATGACAAACAAGGTTTATTTAAAGTATTACCTTTTACCGCACCTTCATTCGTCACTGGAAACTTAGTATTAATAGGCATACCTCTGCTCATGGGCCTTACTGAAAAGACTTACTTATCGAAACCTCTACCACCAACACCCGAGCCCTACTTGTCACTTTCATTGCCAGTGTTAGCCAGGTTGGTAGGAACTCAGAAATGGTGGCCACCTGCGTCTGCGTGCTGGAAAAGGGAGAACTCAGCAAAGGAACAATGCCAGAGCGTCTTATCTGAGAGAAAGCTTCAACTCTCTCCCCGAAGCCGGAAAATTTGGTTTTTCCTGTATGTCCCTGGCACCCTTAGAACTGCTGCCCCAGTGCTGGAGCTCAGAGCGAGTGAGTCCATCCGCCCGTAAGGCCACGCGTGGGCCCTTTTCTAGGAGCGCCTGGCACGCCAGCTGCCCTCCTTTTCACTCAGCCACAGTCTCCACTGTTTTCACAGCCAGGAGCTGAGGGGGCTGCTCTTCCTGGCACTGGAACCTTGGGCTGGGGAGCTTTGTGAGGCTGGGATCCCTCACTCCTCAGGAAGTTACCTCCGTAGCTGAGATGTCTCTACCAATTTTTTAACAGCCACACATGGGTCTGGGACCAACTTGCTCTGTCTCTGCCTCTTCTACCAGTCTCGCCATGGCTTCTTCGGCAGGTCCTTAGCCGTAGGGCTTCTTTTCAGCTAAACTTCAGGTGATTCCCGGTGATAGTTGATTTGAAGTTTAATTGTAATTTGATGTGATTGTGAGAGGAGGCATGTACAATGTTTACCTATTACACCATCTTGATCAGAACTTAGGTTTTATTCTGACAATTGAACTCAACTTTGAAACACAAAATCTAAAATGTGATCATCTTTCAAATTCTCAACCTCTTCAAATTCTCAAAACTTCTTAGATATTTTCCAAATATAAGACATGGCTTCCTACCATTCATGAAATTTATCAGCAAACCAAAAATCAATATCATTACTATTAGACTTAATTTGACTAGGAAGTGTACTACCAAAATCCATTTTTCACTTCCAAATAAAAATTTTCACACTAATTTCTGACCAAAAGGCTTAATTAAATTATTTTTTCTCTTTCCTGGTCACATTAATTATAACCCTGATTCTGTTTAGTTTCCATTATAGTCTCCAGAATAACCAGAATATCAATAAGCAAGAAGCAGCCAGTAAATACTACCAGTCCCCCAATCTATTAATCTTAAATACAATTTCTACCTCATCGTTTTTCAAGACATAATATACCATAACCTCCATAACAGCTCCAGAAGAAACATTCTGAAGACAGTTCTATTAGAAACTCAAGCCTCAGAATATTGCTCAGTAGCTACAGCCATTGTATCACAAAAACCACCACCATTTCCTCTCAAACATATTTTAAAAACCTGTTAAGCCTAAAAAAGATCCACCAAAATTTATCACAATATTGCAACCAGTTTTACCACTTACAATCAACCTTACTCCACCATAAATAGGTGAAGATTTTGAAAGGGAAAAAAAGGCCTACATAAGTAACCACAAAACAGTACTTAAAATACATACAATATTCATTATCATTATTCTCACGTGGAATCAACCAATGACATGGAAAACCATTGTTGCATTTCAACTCTGCAACCGAAAATCTCAATTCAAAATTATCAATTAATTTATTGATTTACCAGCCTCAGCAATTTTTTCATCATGATGAAATTTTGGCTCTCTCTTAGGAATCTGCGTAACAGGGGCTGCCAGCTCCCAGGCCGTGGACCAGTACTGGTTAGGAACCTGCTAAGAAATGGGTCACACAGCAGGAGGTGAGCGACAGGCAAGCCTGCGAGAAGCTTTATCTGTATTTGCAACAGTTCTCCAACTCTAGCATCACCACTTCTGCTTCATCTCAGATCATCAGGCATTAAATTAGATTCTCATAGGAGCACTGGTCCCTTGTGCCAAAAATACTGGGGACCTCTGATTTAATGGACACAGAGTTACGGTTGGCAAATGTTCTAGAGATGGAAGATAATGTTGGTTGTACAATAATATGAATGTACTTTATGCTGCTGAACTGTGTGCTTAAAGTAGTTAAGTGGTAAATTTTGTTATGTATATTATATCACAATTAAAGAAAGAAAGTTCACAAGGACTCGCCATCTCCTAAACACTGTGCTGGTTTAGATAAAAGATCCCAAACCCACAAGGGATATACTCGCAACATAGTGGGTCACGATACAGGGCTGTGGTGGAATGTTTTGTCACCCATAGATGCTCTCCCTTCCCCTATCCTTACCTTTTGCCACTTGAAGCAGCCCTCGCTATGGAAAAGGGTCTGAGTCTCTGCCCCATTGACTTGGGGCTTCGCCATATGACTTACTATGTTTAGTGGAACATGAGCAAATGTGTTATACTTTATATTCTGGCCATTGGTGATTGGCTCTTACTTTTTTCTTCTTCTTCCATGAAATTGGCTTATCCGAAACTGGCACTGCTTGGGTGATTTCTGTTTTAGATGTTCATTGCAGGGTATTAGACGCACACATCCACACTAAGAACAAGAAGAAAATGCTGACATGCTAGTTCATATTCCACATGGCAATAAAGTGATCCTCTTTCCCTACCTTCTATTCTCTCCATAACCCTCTCCCTTACTTCTCCCGATAAGAAGAATGCTTCCTGAAAATATTGCCTTAGATAGAATATTCTTTTCTGTCACATCCCTGGCTTCTCAATTTGGTGACTGTTCTGAGGTCTATTGTGAAATCGGGTTTCTTCCAAATTTATCTAGAGAAACGAAAAGAACCCATCCTTTTGAGTTCATGGGAAAATCCTGGAGGTCTTGCCAGAACACCAGAAGGGAAAGGCTGTTGCTTCAGACAGACAGGAGTGTCTAAACCTGGAGTGGAGGGAACATTTATTCACCACAGCCCCATCCCTCAACTTTCCTCCTTAGTTCATATAAATACACCCTGCATTGTTCTTGCTTTTCTTCTCTATTCCAATATTCAGAATTTTTCTACTCCTATTTGAGATGTGTAAGTTGTTAAACCAGGGCAGATCTTTTCTTTCCCGATGTAACTCTACAGGAATTCTTTCCTGTTCCCTCAGTGTCTGCCCAAAATAGGTACAGTTATAAGAGTTGCTACTGCCCACAGAGTACAGGCTGCTGTCCACCGGGCTGGGAGCAGACAAATGGAAAGAGAGAAGGTTTTTGCTAAGAAGGTCTGTGGCAGAAGCCTGGATGCATAACACAGACTTGTCAGACAGAAAACAGCCCAAGATGATGTTCTCAACTTATTCTTGATTGCTAATTTCTAGTTGCCGTACTGAACGTGGAGTTAAAAACAGTCTGTGCTCAGAGGGTTTGCAATCTAAGCTGCCAGTGGTATGCCCTATGCACAGGGCTGGTCAATAAATATTATTTGATGAGCTGGAAGTCTGTCAGGAGGGAGAGAGAGACAAACTGGCTCTCTGAATAATTGAAGCACTCAGTCCAAGAAGAGAGAAATGAGATTCTGCCAGAAGTCAAAAGCTGGCCTTGTTGAGAAATAGCAACGAAATGATAAATAATCATGTCTGTTTCTGAGCAGGGAGCTTTTTATATCACAGGGCTCAGGTACTTTTGAACACAGTTCCCAACCCTGCCCAGTGGCCTCAGGAAGCTCTGAGGGACAGCTTTCTCCCATTTTTAAGGAGATTAAGTTGAGTTATGGAGATATTAGTCAGTGTTCTGATGGTCACATGGTATAAATAGCTCTGGTTAGGTCTCCTGCCTCCCAGCCAAGGGAGGTATTTTTCAGACCTCTTGCCTCCTTCATAGGATGTTCCTGACACAATGTCACCTGCCAAATATCCAAAAAATTCTACAGCCCAACACAGCTTTGGCTTTGAATTCAAGCTGGCAAATAGTTGGCAACATGAAAGGGAGACCTGTCCCCAGAGAGACAGAACAGAGCAGGAATGAGTGTGGCCCAGGTCAGTGTCCTCTGCTGGAGGGAAGCAGACAGGCACCAGACACCTCTGCTGTCCCCGATGTGTGCCGGCCACCCCCAGACAACAAACAGGAGAGACTAGTGCCCTGCCCCCAGTGCCATCTGAGACACTGTGTAACATGGTTGGCAAATAACAGGCTCCACCCTGGGCTGGCTAAGCTCAGACCTATCTCTGAAAATGAGCACATGGCTCAAAATGCCCTGAGTGCCCACAGGAGCTGTTGCTTCCATTCAGCTAGTCTGGGACATTTTGAAATGCCTGGAACCAACTTAAAACAACAACAACAACAAAAACTGAATAAAACCCCACAGGCATGGTCACCATGTTGTTTATCAGCAAAGGGGAAAAAAAATCAATACACTAAATTATCCTGAAAGAATGAAAAGAAAGCCAATTAGTTTAACTGAAGAGGTAAGATACTTAGTTTTTAAAAATTCACCCAGGCATCACCAAAGAGGGTAAAATATAAAACAAGAGTTGCCAGCCGGTAGAGACTTGGCATGTTGAGTGCAGTGGACCAGCTGTCCAAGATAACAAGATTGTTGCTGATGGGTACGGGCCTCCAGGGAGAAGCGCTTTGGATGGTGTTGCCATGGCCCGATCACGGATGTTTACATCTGTTCCTTGGAATACTAAAACAGCATTGTACTCCAAGCCCTGTGCCATAGAAACCTAGCTGCTGCCTCCTTGGAAGCACAGACAGCCCTGTCTTGAGAAGAATCCTCCAGGCCCAGGTCAACTAGAGGGCACAAGGTGGCACTCTGGCAGCAAAAGCACTAACAAGGGCTCGGAAGAGTTGTAGTCTACTGCTGCCTCTCTCATCTGCTGTCTGACACCACTAGCATCTGTTTCAAGGTAACGTGGAGCTCATATTTACCTGCCCAATGTGTTGACATGAGGCTCAAATGACATCCTGTGTATAAAACGCAAAGTTGTTGGTGTCCCAGGGCTGCTCCACCATTGCCTTGGTTTGTGGTAAATCTCAAAGTGGTCCTGTCTCATCATGTTACTCACATGTAGGGCTTGACCTGTCACTCCTCCCTCGATTCTTGGAGTGTGAGTGTGTTGCATGGTTGAATATTCCTCTGGATTGTCATTCCTGTTGGACAATTGCAAACTAGTGACTGCAGCGACCCCCCAGAATACATCCCTGCTCCTGAAGCATGTTTGCTGGAATCCAATGTTGGCTCCAATCCAAGCAAAGATACTGGAGATTCTGGCAAGGCTTACATTGTATCTGCTAAGCCCCTCTTCTCTGAGAAGGGCCTCCTCATCCATCAGGTGAGAGCCTCACAGCCATGTTAATGTCATGTGGCCCTGCTTCTTTGGCTATAGCCGATCAGGTGGATCTTTGGCGAGGAGTTGCTGATGGAGTTTCCCTGGAAATGGGGATTTGGATTCAAGGATGCATCCAGAATCTGGGCATTGCTGGACCTGAGGGACATGTAAACTGTGCTCTGTGGAGCAGACATCTTTTGCCATGCGCTTAGAGGTATAGTGAAAGCTGACCTAAATAGAGAGGAGAGAAAGCAGCCACATAGAAATAGCCAGAGTTGTGAGCCCATGTGACCCCAAGGAGAGAGTGGCTGCCTTAGCTCCCAACAGGGTCCCAGGATTCGATTCTAGTCTCTCCCTGCTATGCCATGAAACGCTTCTGAGTTCTTATGCCACGTTCTCCTTTTTTTCACTTTAACTAGATCGAGTTCATTTTTATTATTTGCAATTTAAATAACCTTAAGGAGCTCAAGAAACTTATAGGCCAAATGGAGACATTGGCAATTTCTTCCATAAGCCATGGAGACAGTACATAGCCAGTAAATCAGTAACACCTCAAACCATCACGTAAAGAAAAAGTTAAAATATATCTGACACAATATCTTGCACATAACAGCACTTAAGAAATGGCTCTTGAATTACAAGGTCTAAATAGAACAGAATCATGTGTAGGATGCTCTATACCATATAGTTCCATAAAGGAGAGGAAGACAATGAGAACAAATTGCCGATAGGTCTTACTAATCTTCATGACAATCGAATGATCTGTTATTTAGGAAATGGCGCCTGGGGGCCTCCATCTCTTCTAGATGGTTTATTTTCAGGATATGTCTGTATCTTCTGGCATCTAGTGGAATTAAGATGGTACGAGAAAGGCAATAGTTATGGAGCCTTCTTTTTATGCATGGTAATTACCAACAGATGAGTGTGTCCTTCAAAATATTTTCAAGTAAAGATATTTCTCAAATATGTTCTGTTATAAATGCCCATAAAAATATTAGACTAATGCCAGGGGTGAAAGCCTAGACATTTTCTTTTCAGTGATGCTGTGCTTTGTGACTCTTCTCATGCTATATGGTGGACTGCACTAGGTACCAGAGAAGACTGGACACAAACTAACTGGAGAATAAAGGCATAAATCACCATATGAGGGGACTTAACATTAATGAATGAGGTCTTAGACCAGAGACTATATGGCATAGAGATGAATTCTTAGTCTTTACACCAGTCTTTACACATTTTTAAAGATTTTCAAGTGGGAGAGAAATTAGACTTGTCATGAGCTGTTCCAGAGGAGGAAACTACAGGAACATCTTTTTCATCTAATACAAGCAAAATTGAAAAAAAATAAAATGAAATGAAACAAGCAAAGTTGCACTGATATTATGTAGTTGTTGTGGTTTTTCTACTTCTTCTTCTTCTGAGAACAGCTACTGTGCTTGGCCTCACAACGGGCCAGTCATGGAATTCATACCGTTGTTTGTATATGAATCAGGAGTTTCCCTTTCCATTGGTGTCTTAGACTATTTGGGCTGCTATAACAAAATAGCCTAGCCTGGGTGGCTTATAAACAACAGAAATTTATTTTTCACAATTCTGGAAGGTGGGAATTGCAAGATCAGGATGTCAGCATGTTCACATCAGCTGAGGGCCCTCTTCCGAGTCCACAGCTGGTTCCTTCTCGCTATGTCTTCATATCATGGGAGGGGAAAGAGGTGTCTCTGCGGGGCCTCTTTTATAAGAGTGCTAATGTCATTTGTGAAGGCTCCACCCTTAGGAGGACCTAAGCACCGCTCAAAAACCCACCTCCTAATACCAGCATCCTTAGGAGTTAAAATTTCAACAGATGAATTTTGGAGGAACATAAACATACAGACCATGACAATTTGGTTCATGTTGCAAGCAACTGGAAGAGTCCTGGTCGGGACCTATAAAAGGACAAGACAGAAGCTGGCTATCTCTCAGCAGTATGCCCCTCTTGGAGCCTCGTTTGCAGAAGGGCAAGGAGTTTAAAGGGAGCACTGGCAGAAGTGAAAATCAAGATGTCTTCTGCACTGACCATGATCCCTCCATATTCTTCCTTTACAAATTATTCATTGGTGAGCATGGCATGTACTACATAAAAAATACAAAGACAGAAAAATACTGTAAGTAAATACTAAATTCAATTACAATTTACATGGATTGCTCAGCTTAACTTTATTAATATCTACCTTCCCTCCTAGACTGTAAATTCCTTAAGTTCAGGGTTTGTGCCTTTCTCAGGTTTTGTTGTCGTGGTGTTGTTATTTTTGTTTTTTCTCTGGATCCCAGAATCTGGCATAAATGTTTTTTAAGAATTGAAATATAAGTGGATATTTGTTTGTTTTTAATAGTTTTCAGCATTTAAAGGAAATTACTTACTTGAATTCAGGGATTAACCTCAATTGTCAAGTGCACTGTCTTAATCAGCTTGGGCTAACACAACAAAATACCATTAAATAGCAGATATTTATTCCTCACAGTTCTGGAGGCTGAGAAGTTCAAGATCAGGGTACTGGAAGATTCATTTCTCGCTGAAGGCCCTCTTCCTGCCTTGTAAGAGACCATCATCTCTTTCTCACTATATGCTCACATGGCACAGAAAAAGAAGGAGAGAAAGAAGGTGTCTCTTACTCTCTGTATAAGGACACTAATCCTGTTATGGGGTCCCCACCATCATGAGCTCATCTAAACTTAATTACCTCCTACAGGACCCACATCTAACTATTAGCACATTAGGGGTTAGGGCTTCAACACATGAATTGTTGGGCAGCACAAACAGTCAGTCCATAACATACACTTGTTAGGAAAAGAAACTCTGCCACATTCACCCCAGGTTCACTATCCCTTTTGAAGGAAAAAGAGCATGCTCGTTAAGGCTGTGCACTGGATGGAGTTCTAATTTTCCACTTTCCTGAGGGCAGTGAGGGCAACCTGCCATGTAGGGATGTTTGAAGCAGGCTCTTTCATATCCCAGATGGGATTGTCTCTCCTGACAGGTTGTCCTGCTGCCATGAGATTATGTTAGTGCCAAATTTCTAACCTTAGCTCTGGACTTGAAAAGACATGGAAGCTTCTCTGCAGAAATCAGCCATGGCAAAATTAGCCCCAAACAGAAAGCACCATGACTCTGCAAGCTGAACCTCCTCAGGCTGACCCAGGGAAGCAGAAACTGTTAGAACATTTAAGAAAGATTTCTTGTGGCTTTGGCCCTCTTGGCAGCCATTATTGTTGCTCTGTCACCCCAAATGACTATCCTCAAGGCCTCTCAGATCACAGCAGGGCAAGGGCCTCAGATCTCCCTTCCATAAATAGTTGTCAGCCACCATCCAATAGCATCCATTTGATGCTGAAAATACTAAACATATGGGAATTTGAGGGTTCGGAGGGTTCGTCATCTTTTTTTTTTTTAATAGAGGCCTTTATAGGGTGATGGTGCCCAGATAGAACTTCAATCTCTATTCCTGAAGAGAGAGAAAACTTAAAAATCACTTAATTATGACATTTGGGCTTAATATTCACAAGCTCAAAAGTTTGTCCAACACCCTTCCACAAAGCCTCTCCACCTCCCAATGACTTCAGCTGCTCCAAGACAATCCCCTCTGTCTGGGGCATCAATTTGATTTACAGAGCATTTCAAAATATTTATATATTTTTTAGGGTTTCCATCATGGCCTCAGCCAATAACCTGCTGTGTTTGAAAATGTCTGGGCAGTAATTGTCATTGTTTGCAACAGCTATTTTGGACTCTAGTGAGTGCCGTGGCATTTCGTAGAACCTAGGAATGCAATTACCAAAGTTGTATACATAATCCAAGTGACCTCCTGGCTTCAGAAGCTCAACCCCTAGGAAAAAAAGAATAACAACAGCAAAACGTTTGTTTAATTTTTCTTCTGTAGTTGGTCAGTGGTCGGTGGATTATATTATGGCCAATTTGGCAAAAAGATGATTAGTGTAACAATTCCTTATAAGTACAAAACAATGTTGAATTAAACATACAAGAAAGAATCTGACTGGTTGATGGGCTCTTCTGACCCACTTTCCTACCTAAGTGTTTGTGGAGGAAATTGGACACTTGAAGGGGATGTCTGGGTACTGTAATGACTCATCCTTCATGATGCAAGAGATTGTTTTTTACCAATTAAAAGAGGGCACTCTAATGTCATTTTAAAACAAGTTGTTAACAGTCAAGAAGTTTATATTAAAAAAAGGAAAAAACTGTTTAATAAGAAAGAGACCATTTCAGATTTAGTAAATAAATTTACAGGTTGTCCTGCATGTCTTTAAAGATTTAGGTTTCTTGGATCTTATCAGTTTCTGACAAGTTCAGATTATTCCCAAATTCTTCTCTCCTCTCCTGTTTTGTTTTTTTGTTTGTTTGTTGCTTTATTTTTTTATTTTTTATTTTTTATTTTTTTGCTTTCAGATACCATCTAGAAACTGCACTGTGAAAGCCCTCCTGTAGTGAGAAACAGAGTTGTTAGACCTAAGTAAAGGATCAATAAACAGAATCTCTTGATTTCCAAGCAGATCAGTAGTTTGGATAACTCTTGCTAGAAATACAGAATTGCCAAGAATAGTCTTGAAACTTCCAGGCTTCCTTTAAGAAAAAAAGTAATAATTTGTCAAATAGAACTGTCCATGATCGTTTTGCTAGTATCTTTCAGACTCACACGATAGCTCCCATCTATCTGTCCGTCTCTAAGCATGTGCAGTGTCTGTGAATCTGAACCTTGGCGAGTTTCAAGCCTGTGCCACAGCTTCTTGTCAGTTCCAGCACCAGTCGAATGACATCATTCTGCGCACTACCCAGGGCCTTTTCTTGATGGTAGTCTTTGCTTTACAGCTTGTTCTTAGACTGTCGAGAGGCCACTGAGAAACTAAAATGAAACTAGCCGTAAGTGGGTCCTCCGAAGGCCTATGAGGGCCTGAACTTTCCTGAAGGGACTCAGGACCAAAGAAATGGAACCCAGGTGACCCTGGGCTCTCTCACTGTTTGGGGTTCACTTTTCTTTATTCCACTTTTCTACCAACCCTTTCAATTAATCTACTGTTTTCCTCATTCTTGCATGGAATTACACTAAGTATAGACAAACACCCCTCTGCACACCCCCTAAACACAATGTGTTTGTTTTGAAGCACTGCTTTAAACCCCCAGCCAGGCTCCCCAGACATCACGGAGAATAGCAAACGCAGCGCGCCAGGCACACACACGGCTGTCTCTGAAGGGAAGCATTGCCAGTGGGGGAAGAGCTTCGTCAAGACAGGCTAATCATTCCCAGTCGAGCTGGTGCTGCAGGACTGCGTGTAGACAGCTGTCTGCCATGGTTACAGAAGAGGCAGCCGGCTGGGGAGGCTAGGGAGGGGTCTCGAGCCCAGACGCAGACCATACTCAGATAATGGCAATAATAATTATATCTAAAGTGTCCACCACCTAAAGAGGTGACCTCATGCTCAGTCTCTTGATAAATCATCCAGAAAGCTCCAGAGGAAGTTGTCCTTGAGGATGATCTCCAGTTTTTTTCTTTTCAGAGTATGCACATGACCAAGATAAAATATCTTAGTGGCTACCGTTTACATAAATTATATGGCTCTGAAATGCCTATTTTGTATCCAGGCAGGCAAATGTTGCAGCCAAAGGAGCTTTAATAATGTAAGCTTTGCTAGGTACTTCCTCCCTCTTTCCATAATATTCAGTTACCCCGGTTTGTCTTTTATTACTGTAAGCATGGCTTTTGATTAAAGGAAATGAAAGCATTGACATTTTTTGTTCACTCATTCATTTATTTTAAAAGGAGACTGATGCTTTTGTGATGTAAAGATGTTCCCCAGGAAGCACTGACAGCCGCTGCTGGAAGAGCGGATTTAACAACAAATACATTATTCTTGCAAAATTTTTCCTTGTGCCAGGAAAGCGAAGTGACCTGAGCTTCATGGGGTAAAGCTGCTCTGTCCGTGTGAATTCAAGGCGATGGAAAGGGCTCCAGACCCTCCTGTGTTCACTACAACTGTACGCTAAAATGCTTTGCCCCATGAGCTAGCAAATTAACCCTTTAACATGTCTTTACCTCTATTAAAGCCTAGGTACCAGAGGATTGAGGAAGCTACAAACTTATCATCCATCATTATGCCTATGTCTGAATGAAAGATTTGAGAGTAAATTTTGATAGTAGAGAATCATAGCATTCTAGAGTCCAAAGAATCTCTAGAGAACATCATACCTGACCTTCCATTCCTACATTATATTTTCTAAGTGATCTTGAACCAGTCAGTCAGTCTATGGGACAAGGTCTGTGGGAAGGTTGTTTACTGGAATTGGAATTCTATCAGCAAGTGATATTGGTCCTAATTCTGTAGTTTGGAGCAAAATACAAGTTATTCTCTCTCTCTCTCTCAATCTCTCTCTCTCTCTCTCTCTCTCTCTCTCTCTCTCTCTCTCTCTCCCTCCCTCCCTCCTCCCTCCCTCCTCCCTCTCTCTCTCTCTCTCTCTCTCTCTCTCTCTCTCTCTCTCTCTCACCTAAAGGCCCTTAAATATTTGAGGATACCTACCATGTTTTCATTCGGTCCTTTCTTCTCTGGGTTTTGGACTCCACTCCTTCAGCCTCTCTTCATATGGTGTGATTTCTGTATCTTTTATGTTCTAACTGCCAGTGGATTAGTGTTTTAAAAATATGGTGCCTAGAATGGAATACAATATTCTAGGTGCTGTGTGGATCACGTCCTGTGATCCAAACAACACAATTCCCCTCTCAGAGTCCACTCTCCTATGGAGCACAAGACCGAGTTTCTTCCTCATGAACTGATATCAAGCCATGTCACCCCTATCCTGTACTTATCGGAAATGTAAAATTTATACTTATTCATATTACATTTTTCTCAATGCTTCCAGTCTTGGTTGTATCTTGATTCCGATGGCTTTTGTACTTGCTATGTTACATATCATTCTCAAATGTGACAAACAGGGCTCAAAAAAAGTTTATCGAAATCATGGATAACAACACTGAATAAAACATGGACAAGGCCTGAGATCGTGTCATGCCACTGAGGACCTCCCTCCAGATGGGAACCCATCCACTGAGTGGCATTTTTGGATTCTGTTCTTATCCACTTTCTACTATAATTAATTTGTGTTTATACTCCACAATCATCACAGTGCCTGGCACGGTGTAACTTAATTGTATGTTAAATGAATGATATCTACCATATTTCTTCGCTCAAGGCACAAGAATAGACACTTTACATATTATCTGGCTAAATGGAAGATAAGCTCTGCACTGTCTTCCTTAATCTATTAATGTAGTTGCTCATGTAGAAGGAAATAAGTTTGTTTAAAATATCTAATTCAGGGTAACATTCTTTCCTGACCAGGACTGGGCCATTGCATACCTGCTGTGTTGGGAGCTGCCTTCTTCCAAGTTTGGAGTTCGCTAGCTGCTGATTAAGTCCTAGTCCTCAGCTTTCTCCTCACAGGAGCTGAGAGCCTTTTTGTATGATACCCAGGAGGCTCTTTTCTTTCACACTTCACTTTCAATTGCCTGTTATTTGCACTCAGCCTTTCAGTATCTTTTCCTAGTGTCCATAGAGTTTAGCAATAGTCATTCAATTTCATTGGCTTTACAGTTGCTATTTGCCTCATATACCTCAAAAGCATAACACTTTGCTTTATCTTGATATTCCCTTCCACTGGTCCAAGTGACTAATAGTGGAAGTTTTAACCATTGGACTGCCACCTCATGCCAGGGGCTGTTTGTGCTCCATCTGCTACCAAATAGGCTATAAATGAATTAGTTCCAAAACCTAATCCTGTCATCTGTGCTCCCTGACTGCTCCTGGTACTAACCTCTCCAGGAAGCAGAAATTTTTTTTTTTTTTTTAATTTGTGTTCCTAAATCCTTTCATCTCCTACCAGCGTCTCGGTCATTAGAAGCACTTTTTCTCACTATATCAGATCTCTCCTTGTAAGTCAGCAGATGTGAATGGGCCCAAATATAGTTACAGAGCTCATAACTAACGCTACTTCCATAATCCTTAGAGCTGGGAGACTCATAAGCCAATATAACTCCTGTGTTCTTCCCAGCCCAAAGTACTCATATGCATTTCTACACTTGTAGCAATGAACAGTCCAAAAATAAAATTAAGAAAATAATTCTATTTATAATATTGAAAAGTATAAAATATTTAGGAATGAATTTAACCAAGAAGGTACAATATTTGTATATTGAAAACTACAAAATTTGTTGAAATTAAAGACCTAAATAGATGAGGAAGAGGAAACCAGAAGAGAATCCTAGTATTATGTGCGTTCTGGTTCATAATAGTTGGAAGAGCCGGCATAGAAAGATCAAAAAACTGGTGGCAATGTGGAAGAGAGAAGACATGCTCCCAGTCTCTACGAAGCTCTCAATCTCTCTAACAAAATAAAGACTCATCAGCTGACAAAGCAAGTGTAATGTGATAACGAGTTCTAGGAGGCAGAGAGAGAGAGAGGAAGTCTTATGGACAAGGGTAGCTAGAGGACGCAAGGTTTAAGTAAATCTTTAAAAAATAGGTGATTTGAATAGTTGGAGAGTGGCAGGGGTGGAGGGAATTCCAGGTCAGAGGATTTCATCAACAAAGGAGGAATCTCACCAGGAACATGCAGGAAACATGCTTATGTTGAGGATTGATGAAAGGTCCTTGGTTGCCAAGCTAAAATATTTGATTATAAACTTTAGTAAGCAGAGAAATTTCAAAGATTTGGATATTCCCTTAACGAAATTGTCTCATGTTATTATTTTTCCCCTTCAAAGCACCCCTATTGGACCAATCCCTGCTACATAAATGTACTTCTTTCCTATCACGTTGTACCTCTGTTGACTTTGTTCTAAAGAACATCAGGTTCGACTCTGACACTTCTGGAGTGTCAAAGTTGATCTGGGACTGTTCAGAAGTTTTCTCCAACAGGTAGTTAAGTTTTCTTTTCTTCTATCCTATTACTTCCAGTTACATCCCTCAGGGACCATGTGAAACAATTCCGTGTTCTCCTTGTGTTTATGTTCTGAGGATGTTGATAGAGTTTCCACATTCCCTCTGCTTTGAGCTTAGCCAAGGTATACATGTTTAATTCTTTTAATCTCCCCCTAAGTCACTCCCTCTGGCCTCTTAATCATCCTAATTGCTCTTTTCTGAATGGCAGCCAACTAGGGATGTGCATCTTCCTGGTGAGCCACGAAGAACATAGTATTCCACGTGTGGTCTCACTAGACCCATATATTACTTCCCAGTTTCATCATCTGATGGCTGAACATGTGGGGCCCTTCCCACTCCTCACAGTGCACCTTGGCCTTGGTAAATCCCTTATCTCAACAGGTTATCTTCCCATTTCCAGGTCGCCTGTTCCAGAGCTTGAAACTTGTGTTCACCACGTGTTCTCCCCCAAACTCCATTCCAGGAGGTCTCTTACTGGGAAGGTGGCCTGGGACCAGGCTGAGGATCTGTGGAAAATTGCAGTTAAGCTTGCATAAGTAAACTTTGGAAGAGGGGAGGCTGAGGAGTGCCCAGAATTAAAGGATGCTGCAGCCTGCCATGAGCACTCTGGCCCTCTGAGCTGTGAGCATTGAAGAAGGTGCAACTTGGAGACTGCTTCTCTGTTTCCAATTATCCTTTTTATCTCTGCTCTGGCCCTTCTCCTTACCTAAGCGTTTTCATAGCTCTCAGCCATTACTGTTTAGTTTTGTGAGGATAAACTTGAAACCAAACAAATTATAAATATCCTGTTTCAAGATGTGTTATCACTCTGAAAAGAAACCCCCAGAAGCCTGAGTCTTTTGAAAGCACTAGTCTTTTTTTTTTTTTTTTTTAAGCTTTGAAAAAAAATCCTCTGCCACTCTAAGGATGTGGTGGCAGAGGTTAAACTGCCTTTGAGAAAGCCAAATGTTTGGATTTCAGTGAAGGTTGACATGGAAACCCACCTGAGGCTTCCTCGGGTGTCTGGGGAGGAAATAAAACCCGAGATGGATGTTCCTGTTGCAGGAGGAAGAGCAGCTTGGTGGGATGGCAGGTACCTCTGCTCTGCTTTGGGGAAGAAATTGCCTAGGGGCTCAGAAAAAAAGAGAAGTCAATCTGGATAAAACTACAAGACAGAAAAGCTCGACTGTTGGGTGTGCGCAAGCGCCCCGGGAGGCCTCAGCCATTCTAGAACTTTCCAGGGCCAGGGGGCCTGCACCACTGCAACTGGAAAGTCGATGTTTTCATTTGGAGGCCTTTATATGAATAGTTTAATAAACAGGAGCAGCAGCCAGCCGGGAGACCACACCAATGGCAGACGCAGTGGCAGCATCCCGGTGCCTGCAGGAAGGTTTCTGGCCAGGGAGTCACGTCCTTCTGCAGGGCCCTTGGCCCCCATGAAGGCCCAGCCCCCAAAAGGCTGCAGGGCAGTGGTGGAGAGCCAGTACCAGGTGACTAGCTTGTCTCCCTCTCCTGACTGGTGGGCTGCAAATCCAAATCGAGCTCTGACGACTGCTCACACTTAGGGTTAATTGCTTCAGTTGTGGCTACACTTAGACACATGACAACTACTGTGAAAAGAAGTTTTTATTATTTTGGCTTTTGGGGGTTGAGGCAAGGGAAGAGGAGAAGAGAGAGCCCTGAGGGAGAGGGAAGAAAGCAAGAGAGGGGAACCTGTAGAAAGAGGAAAAGAGTGTAAGTCTGGTTCCTTCCACCTCGCTGTCTCCTTTCAGCAAGGAATCTCCCTCACTGTAGGTCAGGCTGATGGGATAGACCGGCCCTTGCCCCTCAGGTGGTCCCAGATTCTCTACTTCCACTGTGGGTACTTAGGGATGCCCGATAAAAGAACTTCTCTCTTTGGGATTTTGAGGCCACTGTTTCTTCCAAGTCTGGGATACCCATTCAGTTCAGAGTCACCAGGTAAAATATAGAACAATATGGAATTCAAATTGACGTTCAGTTTGAATGTCAGGCTAACAAGGAATAATTTTTAGTATAAGTATCTCTCAAATGCTATTTTTGGTTTGTTTGTTTTCCTAAATCTGGCAACTCAAATTCAGTATGTATTTATGATTCTTCTAATTCAATTCTTATCTAGACAGCAACTCTTTAAGGCAGGAAGCGGGTACACTCTCACCACACCTATCACCAGCCACGATTTCCTGCCTCCTCCTTGCCCCTCTAAAATTGGTGCAAGTTCAGCTTTAGGCCAAACCCTCAGATGTTTTCTGAGGCAGTTGGTAGAGAAAGATTGAGATGGGGGTGAGATCAAGGATGCAGTAATTTAGGTCACCTGAGGCAGCAACTTAATCTCCAGTGTGCGATAACGTTACCAGTAAGTGCTGTATTCTCATCTTCTGGAGGCACCTACAAGCCGTGCTGTGAACATGAGTTAATAGTAGTCGCCTTTTGTTAGCAGCAGCTCTAACTCGGGTTTACATTTGGGATTAATAGTAAACTCCCCAGGCCTTACTGACAGAAGAATGTAGTTGCCCGAATAAACAACATTTTCAATCAGGACTCAGGACCAAATCTTCAGAACGTGCAGCCTCTTCCTAGCAAGGAGCATTTCCCGACTCTGAAGTAATACGTAATGTGCTGGGAAAACATTTTTAAAAATGGATATCTTAGATACCATAAAAGGAAAAACAATTCTCTCTTTTGAAGTAATAAATACCACTTGTAGCAGAATTCCTTCGGTTTGCGTTTCTGGATTAGTTGCTGATAATGCTAGGCTTACAGTGCCTGAGCGGTGCCTACTGCCTAGTAAGGAAGAGTCTACTGGAACAACGTGGGTCTGGGGGTTACTGTCCTCTCTACGTGTTACACATTCTTCCCGGTATATAAAACTCAGAATGCCATCCACTTACAGGGTAGGCTTCATGGGGCTGGCCGTTCTGACACTGGGCGGAAGGCCCCTCAGGCGGTAGAATTCTGCTACACTGTCTCCCAGCAGCCGCTTTCCTTGGGCCTCCCCAGCCGAAGGGGTACAATGATTTATCAACATTGCCAGAGGAATACCAACGTCCAGCTAAGTGCTTTCATCTCCATCTCATCCTGACCTCAACACCACACTCCAGATTTCAGTGAGACACAGTGTCCACAAAGAATGACAGCACTTTGACTAGAAACACGAACGCTCGGAGAAGCACAAAAAAACATGTTGTTCTACTGGGAGGTCTCGAACAGCTCCAGGAGGACTCTTGTAAAGGCTCTCAGTCCATTCCAAAAGCGCTGCTCACTCTGCCCCCTGGTGCATGTGTGTGCAGCTCATCCAATAAGGAATTGTTGGTCCCCACAGGCAGGTGATGCTGTGAGCAGCTTTGGAGGACCCTGCCTCCCAGGCGACCAGGGAATGTTTCTCACTCTGTGTCATGTGCTTAAGGCTTGGGGAAAACTTGGCTTCCTGTCCATTTCATTCCTTCAACAAATATTTGTTGATTTCATACTGTGTCCACATCACTCTTCACCGAGCTGTCAAGGGAGGCAGGCTTGTGGATGAATGTGGGGTCCTGAGTCATCGTGGGGAGTGATGAAGCCTGAGGGATGGCAGGGAGCGATGATGTGTATAACAGTAACGCTGCTGTCTGCCCAGTTCTAGCACTGTGCCTGGCACCAAGCAGATGCTCAAAAAATATTTGTTGAATCAATTTGAGGATGAGATATTCTGGGTGATTAACTTTATTATCCCTAAACAAACTCCTTTTCATATCATTAAATATCTGTCAATATTACTTTAGTAATGTTGTGTACTAAACAAAGCTAGCTGACTTTTTTTCTTGGATAGTTAAAAATTGCAACCCATCAGATCTTTGTTCTGATCTTGGATTGTGACCGCCTGGTGGTGAGTCCTTACACAGAGGTGTTTGTTGTAGGGGAGGGGGTGCGTGTGCACAGCTCTGGCTTTTCTGAACAAATCCCTAATGTGAGTTACTTTGTTGAGATGCTGTATCTCACTGAACCCAGCATGTGAAGTTTGGGGTCAGGATGGGAAAGAGACTAAAGCAGTTAGAAAATTGGAATTCTTTGGGACATATGTACCTACACCATGGCAACATGGGGGCAGTTTATGTTTGCTCGAGTAAAGTGGACAGCCACTGCTTTTTGGCTGGTGCATACAAATGTATCTGCAAGACCCCCTTCAAACCCACATGGCTGGCTGCTCACCTGCATGAAATTTTGTGGAAAAGTTTGCCCAGGAGTTGGCAAGAGGAAAAAATATTACTGACTGTTCAAACAATGAAATATTTTCCAAACAATTACGCATTTATTGAGTCTAGAATGTGAAACATTCCACAGTACTTGACGTGGCAGGAGATGGAGAGGAAGGAGACAGCGTCCTCTCTACCTGTCGGGAGTTCGTTATGTGGCTGAGGAGTCAAAGCTAGCACACACAAAACAATCAAGTATCGTTCGTTATTAGATAAGGGATGTAGAGAAGACAGCGAAAGGCGTGGGTCTTAGAAGTTGAAGAGTTGGAAGGTGAGGAGGTACTTGAGCTAAGGGAGATAATATTAATGTGCCAGATGCTGAGCGGAGCAGAGTGAGCAGATTGTTTCTGGAATCCTCACGACAGCTCTCTGCTACTGGTACTATCGCCCCATTTTCTACATGAGAAAACTGAGCACTATAAAGTTAAGTAACTTGCCCCAGGTCACTCAGTAATTTGAAATGAAAACATTTGTAGGGAAGGTAAGAATGGTGGGAAAAATGGAAAAGGAGTCTCCCCTCACCCTCTTTTCTTTAAAATACAGATAATAGTTCCTACCTTTTCAGGATCTTTAGGCAGGATAAAGGAGAGTATTTGTGAGCCTTCAGAGCTGCCTGGTGCTCAGTGGGAAGTCAGACCACATTAGGGAAAAGGGAGAATGAGGACAGACATGAGGGAATTGTGACAGGACTAATGCGAGCCATGGGAAATGAATTTCGAAAGGAAATGGATCTGCTTTATAGAGGACCTTAAAGACTTAAAACCGTGGGGTGGAGACTGATGCGGCATTAGATACTTTAACAAAAGTGACTGTTCTTTTCAGATTTTAAAAGTAGTATATATTCATGAATATTTGGGGGGAAAAACCCAGGACAGTATAAAGATGAAAATGAAATAATTCCATCACCCAGAGATAAACACTTATAAGCTTTTTTGTATTACCTAACTTTATCCCAGCTTTATGAAATGTGTTATAAAATATGAAATTATGATCTTAACTTTATTAAATAAAGTGTTTATATATGTATAATATATATGTATATACTTATAATATTTTTATGATTATACTGTATAATAAACTGTGCTTTTCTCACTCTGCAGTGACATTTTTCTCATCACTAGATAATATTTTCAAAAAATTTTAAAGCTATAGAATATTAATTAGGAAGAGTTATTTTATATAATTATATTACATATATTATTATATAAGTATATTATATAATATATTTAACAGTTTCTCTGTTATCAGCTATTTAGTTGTTTTTAATCTTTCATTATTAGAAATAGCACTATGATGAGTGCCTTTATATAAAAAAAATTAACTGCATTTAAAATGTTTTATTTCTTTAGGCTGCATTTCTAGAAATAGAGACACTAGGTCAAAGAGTATAAGAGTTTTTAAGGCTTTTGATTCAGATTGCCAAATGGCTTTCCAGAAAGGTTGAATCAATTTAACACTCCCACCAGCAGTGTATGAGAATGCCCATTTTATGGAACACTTGCCAACAATAAGTTTTTCTTTTTAACTTTGTCAATTTCATAGAAAAAAATAGCATCTTGTTTTAATTTGTATTTCTTAGATTATAAGTGATGTGGGACAATATTTTTCATAGTTTATAGGCCATTTGCATTTTGTCTTTTGTGAATTTTCTCTTTTCTTGACCATTATTCTAGAATGGCACTGTCTAACAGAGACCTGATATGAGCCACATTTAAATTTTCTAGCAGCCACATTAAACAAATGAAAAGAAACAAGTAAAATAAATGTGAATGATAAAATCATTTTAGTAATAAAAAGCTTAATAATAAAATTTATTTAGCCAAATATACCAAAATATTATCATTTCAACATTGGATCTAGTCACATTTCAAGTGCTCCCATGGCTTCTGGCTACCATATTGGACAGTGTAGATCCAGAACATTTCCATCATTACAGGATGTTTAGTTGGACAAAACTAGCCTAGAATGTTAGTATCACTGAAACTTTTTTTATAAATGACTTATATATATTAAGGATGTTAGCTTTTGTCTTCCATATTCACTGTAACTTTTTCTAGTATATCATTTGCCTTTTTATGTTGTCTATCCTTTGGAATTATGTGTTTTTTAACAATACAATTGACCCTTGAAGAGCACAGGGGTTAGGGGCACCAACCCACCACACAGTGGAATATCCACATGTAATTTCTAACTTCCCTAAAACTTAACCACTAATAGCTTACTGTTGACTAGAAGATTACCAATAATATAAACAGTTGATTAACACATATTTTGTATTTATATGTATTATATACTGTATTCTCACAATAAATGATCTAGAGAAAAATGTCACTTAAATAAAAATCAAAATATATTTACAGTACTGTATGTATTTATTGAAAAAAAAATCTGTGTATAAGTGGACACACAGTTCAAATCTGTGTTGTTCAAAGGTCATTTATATAGACAAATCTATCATCCCTTCTCTCTGTTGTTTCTTCCATTGTTTTTAGATTTACTCATTCTCAGATTAGTTCATTTTGTACCTATATTTTCCCCTAGATTTTTGAAACGGTTTCATTTTAATGTAATTATTTAATTCTAGAATTTGTTGCATTTATTTTTAAAGTTTACTTGATTTATCAAGATCACTATACTTGTATGTCTATTGATTTCTCTTTATAGTATTTAAATTGTTGCTATCTTATGTATTTTGATAGTGTGTTATTTGACACATAACAGTTTATGTTTGTTGATACTTGTAAAGGAGTGTGATCCTCCTTGTCCTTTCTAATGTTTTTTGCTTTAACTCTACTTCATTTGAAATTAATATTTTCACCCCTGGCTTTGGTGTCTGCATTTGCCTAAGAAATCATTGCCCACTCTTAAATTTTTAAACTCCCAATTTTATTCCGCACATCATTTTGTAATCATTTTTACAGTTATCTTTTAATCTTAACTGTTAAATTGATTTTAGTTCTTCTTATGGGTCCTTTTTATATGGCAGTTTCTTCCATTTTTTAGTTCTTATGATTCAGCTGAAGTATGCCTTCGAATAACTATTTTCAAGTATCTATCCTATAGTTAGTACTCAATAAATATTCTCTGAATAAAGGAATAAATGAATGAATGAAAGGTGTTAAACCTATGCACATCATAGAATGTCCTTCTGTTACTGTTATTCATGCGTGACAATTTAATTAAAATAAATTGTCTCCTCAAAAGTCTATAAACAGTGCTGAATTATCATTTAGTAGAATGATAGAAGAGAATCAGAGACCAGCATGAATTTTTGTTCTGTGATAAATCTACTTTTAGCCCTAAAGATGGTCTCATGACTCTCTCTTTAAAAACAAACAAACAAACAAACAAAAAGAACCTTAATTTTTGAATCTTATATATATTTAACATGTAAACACTTTGCCAGGATACATCTATGTTTTGGTTTCTTTTTATTGGTTTTGCCTGGAACAGAATGAGACTCATCTGCAAATGTAAGTCTTTTTTTTCAATTCAGAAAAGTTCTGTCCAGATATGTGTTTGTTTTGTATGTTCATTCTCGATCCGTTTTACGAATATGACTAATTTCGAGGTTGGCTCTCAGGCTCTAGTCCTCATATCTATAATTAATTTTTATCTATTTATCCATTTTATGTGTATTTCAAAGAAGATTTGCAAATGGCTGAAAATGACAAATTATATTGATCTTTAACTAGTTTGCCTTCTCAAAACTGAAAAAAAAAGCTGGTTTTTATGTCTTTCACTGTGTTTTCAGCAATGTCACTTGTGTACTTCTCAGGCTGTGGCGAATATTTCACTTCTGCTATTACATTTATTAATTATTATTTTATCTCAAGCAGGTTTTTTTTTCATTGCAGCCTGTTGCTACTCATAGTTTCTTACTCTTTTTTCATAGAGTACACGCGTCCTTGTGTCCTATTAAAGATGTCAGACAACTTTATCAAATATTCGAATGATTATCCCGATAAATAGTTTTTGGATATCTGTTTCAGAAGCTCTCTTTTTTTCATTCTTCAGTAATTTTCTTTTTTGGTATTTATTTGTGAAGATGTTTTGTTGATTAATAACTTACATACATAAAAGTACATCAATTATAAGCAAACTGCTCCGTGAATTTTCTCAGCACGAGCACCAGTATCAGAGAAGGGCTTCTCTTATCCTGTCCCTTTTACCATTCTCGAAGGTGACCATACGCTAACTGCAAAGCGTATGTTTTGCCTGGTTTAAAATTTTATATAAGCAAATTCCATTAATTATTTTATCTTTGTTTTTTCAGTTTCTGGATCTATCCAGATTCTGGGTTGGTCAACAGACTGGATGGTGGTTCCTTCATCCATTTCACCATCTTCATGAGTAGAGGGATTCCCCTTCTCAGAGTCACAGCATGAGCAAAGTCAGTGAGGTATACTTCCTACTCCAGTTTCCTAGAAGGCTGAATTGTTATACTCTCCTCTTCTAACTCTCTGCTTCCTTGATACTTTGAACACATGGTGCATGAAAAACATAGTTCCCGTCACATACTATGTATTAACTAATATTAGGTTCAGTGTATGAAATAAAGAAAACATTACAGTCACTTACAATAGATAAACATTTATTTCTCTCTGACGTGGGGTCCAAAGACATGCAGCCCAAGGCTGGTGTGAGAGTTCCTGCTTCATGTAGTCATTGACAACCCAGGCTCTCTCTAGCTTTCTGCTTCACCATCCCTAGGGTGTGGTCCTCGTTCTCAGCATCTAAAGCAACCATTAGAATGTTAGGCAGTAGAATGGAAAAAGGATGAAGAAAAGTAGGCAAAGAGAATGGACCAGCTGTCTCTTAAAGAGATGCATGCATCTTCTACTTTAATGGCACTGGTCAGAACTTAGTTCATCGGGATACATAGGTGAAGGGGAAGTTACATTCTTGGAAGCCCTTGTCTAGCTAAATGCCCTTACCACGGAAGGCCAGATGGATATGGAGGACAACCAGAAGTCTCTGCCACACTAATAGTAGAGTTTTCTATCTTTCCATCTGCCCCAAAGGCACACTGTATTATGGGAGGTGTGGTTTCCACAGCCATTTTCCTATATTCCCACTCAGTTAAGGTCTGGGAGTGACAATCCTAAAAAAAAATACAGAAGGGGAAGCATTTGTGAGGACATGAGGGGGACAGCAGTACCCACACAATGCAGCGATAGCTGCCTGAATATACACCTGAATGTCTGACAGGGAACAGAAAGTGGGAAAGAAATAATAATGTCTTTTCCTTCTTTCAGGCTTTAATTTGCTTAATTTTAAGTGCAAATTGTATCTTTTTAAATATAATTTCTCAGTTCAGCTCCACAGACTTTGTATTTAGTAGAATTGCCTCCCAGATTTTAGAAACAGATTGATTGTCGATCCTGGTTTTTAGTTTTTCTCCATTCATGATATATTAGCTCAAGGAGAAGGTTATATTATGAACGGTAAATCAAACAGCACGTGTTCTTGTCCCTGTTAATAATTAGCTTTTGACTAGAAGTTGAGATCATGAGAACCATGTTTTATAAGGATGCCTGACTTTCCAGAAGGTGTTTTGGAAGAGTGAGCTTGGAGACATGCAGACAGGCCAGGAGATTCTTGATAGGACAGGGGGGCAGTAGGCATGCACAGAAAAGTGTGTATCCGCAAAATAATTCTTCTCAAAAGAGACCCAGAGTCGTAAAAAATTGTACATAATAAATTAAGAGAGAGAAAAAATTTGGCTTACGTGTTTTTTATTGTTGCTCTGGTGGACAGAAAGAATGATATTGCCTTTGCATAAAAGTGTGAGGGGTGACGATCTGACTTACAGGAAAACATCATTTTAATTTGTGATATGCTGAATTAGAGGGAAAAGCAATTCATTTGTGGAAGAAACCACAGATTAGTTATTCAACATTCATGTATTCTCTCTTCCAGGTTGTCCTCTATCACGGGGACTAGAAAGCATTCTTTTCTGAGCTCCTTACAATCAACGACTTTCTCTGAGTAAAGTCATTTACTCTTGAGGTTCCAGTTAACCCTACTAATGATTCTAGGATTTCCAAACCTTTATCTGTGACTCTGCCTCTTTCCAGTATTTCCAACTCATAATTTCCATCTCCTACCGCGGACTCCACTTCTCCATCCCTCAGGCACCTCTAAGTGAATATGTCCCAAATCGAACTTGCTGTCTTCTGCAGCAATCGTGTTTCCTATGTAGTCTATTTCCATCCCCACTTCAGAGTCCAAAATTGAAACCTGGGCAAGCCATGGTGAATAGTGACACCCCAGGACTATAACTTTGTAGTAAAAAGTTGATCTCCTTAAGCAAGATTCATGTTCATTGTTTCTGTGCATCTAGGTTAACACACCTTTGAAACAAACTGTAATCACCCGTGAGAAAGCATATAACCTTGTTAAGTCTCCTGTAATCCAATCCCCTCCTTGCTTTCCATATGAAACTGTTTTTCTCTGGAGCATTCGCGATCTTACTCCTCAACATATGCTATCAGTTTTGTTCAAATAGACTCTTATAAAAATTCTCTACAGGTCTGGAAGTTTCTTACATTGATAGATTTTACATGTGTCACCCTCACCAGAGCTTAGGCTCCTGGGTGACAGAGACAGGGCCTTATTCATGATTGTATGCTGGGCTCCTAGAATGTGCTGGCACATAGTAGGTGCTCGCGGCAGAGGCTGGGGATTCACAGAGACTATTACAGCATCTTTGGCAACCTTAGAAAGAGCAGTTTCTTGGCTGATGAAGAAAAGCAAAATAGCTTTGCCCTCAGTGTTGGGTCTTTCCTCGTAATTATCACTCTATGCAGGAACAAATAATAATCCATCTTATATGAAGCCATACCACTGTAGAAAGTTACAGCTGGAAGAAACTGCAGCTGTCATCCAACATGCCTCCTTCGCATTACGGATCAGGAAACAGTCAGCATCGAGCCTTTCCTTTCCAGATGCAGCAACACAGTTTTCAACTTGCTCCACGTTCTGGTTCTTGATTCATTTTCTTTGGATCCTGACTTGTCTACATTCCTCCGAGGTTGTTGGAGTAAGGTACTCATTTACGAAAGGTGTCAAAATTATTTTCGTCCTTAACATGAATGCCTGCAATTCATAGATAATTTCTATTTTAAAAATGATTTAGACATTTCAACTTTCTTTTTGGCTAAGTCCTTTACCAGGCGGTATCAAAAGGGAACGGCATTGGCAGATTTAAATTCTAACTTCTTTTACGTCTCTCGCCCAGCCTCTGGTGGAAGTGTGAATGGGCAGCGCAATGCCAAAGGCAAGCGGCCAGAGGAAGAGCAGCGACCTGGACATTCGATCTCTGGAAAAACGAAAATCCACTGAAGTCCACTCGTTTCAGAGTTCGAACTTGCCTGGTTTCTGTAACTTCTGAGTGTTGAGCCTCCCATGCCAGGTCTTAAACAAGAGATAGGTGGCAATGCAGATGAAGTTGTATGGGAGACTGATTCGTAAAGAGCTGTGAAAGAAGTAGCTTAGGGGAGAGTAGGGAGAAAATCAGTCTTTGGCAAGATGCTGAGCCACTGACGTATCTCCAGGAAACTGCGTACAGCATGGAAAAAATTTAACTTTCTTCTCATCCAACCGACCGTATGGTCACACCGAGAACAACAAAGTGGCAGTTATTCTTGAAGAAGTGTGTAAAAGAAAATCTAGCATAAGGAAATGACAACCAAGGCCTTCTAAAGAGCTTGCCCAAGACCTAAGCTAGATTATTGCCTCTTTGTGGAGGGAAAGCATGGGCATCGCTCTACATTTAGGTGAGATATTACTGCTAAAGAAATATAATAAAATTAAAATCCTCCTATATCCAATAGCCAATAGGGGTGCGAACACCCTTCCAATCTGTGTTCCATCTTTTGGCAAGTGAATGTGATCTGAATTCATTGCCTACTTATACTTTACACAAAATTCATAACCCAGGGCATAAAAATTGTCAGGCTCCCAAATTTAAGCTTAGAGAAATTAGAATCCTGATTGTTTACAATGCTTCTCCATCAAATGGAGCCGGTGTTAATTAACTCTGGCATCCCTAAATTCATTTTGCATATTCAATGGTTGCTCTTAAAAGCTGGGTCTGAAATAACAAATGCACAGGCAACACCATTAAGCAGAGTGTAAGCATTACATATTTTTCCTTGAGTTGCTTCTGTTACCAATCAAACTTGCAGACATGAGACTAGAACGTTTCTGACAGTAAGTCCCGCAAAAAGATGCTGTTCATTTATTTTGGCAGTGGGTTGTACTGTTCGAGGAAGGCAGCTGTGTGAATGGCAGAGCCCAGTATTATAACCCTAACTCTGTCCTTAACACTGCAGGACTTTGGGTTATGGCCTTTTAGAAGGAGATGGAACAGATAAAAGGCTGTACTGAGAACCAGCAGTTTAAATGCTATGTAAAGTCCCTTATGTGTAATATAATGTTTTCGGTTACTAATAAATGTAATTTCCAAAGAAATTTACTTTTCATTATCTATATGGTGTATATTCCTACTACGTCAGTTTTATTTCTTTGTAGACAATTTGTAACTTGTGCAGTTTGGTCGCGGTTCCAGGGTATATTTAAATCTCAAGCCAGGAGGTTGATATTTTAGAATCATGGTGAATATTTTTCAAGTTATATTGGGTTCTATAAATACCTCATTTAAATAGAAAATTCTGGACGTAAAACAACAAGCAGTACAATAAGCGAGAAGTGGGTCTTTATTTTTCACCGGATGCTTTTCTGGACAAGGCGGCTGCGAGCTCACTTGGAGGGAAGGCCAAGCCACACAGGAAAACATGCGTGTGCACAGCCCCGGAGCAGACTGGCTCACTGTGACAAGAATGGCTTCGTCTGGGTTCACAGGAAAGAAACCGCACACACACTCTCTAATAGACACACCGTTTTCCTTGTTGGTTGGCATGACACTTGCTGTAAACTGACAACAGTCTGGGTGCTAGGCAGAGTTGGAAGGTGGGAAGGAAAGGAGGAGATAATAGTCTGCACCAAGCCAGTTTATCCTCTTTTTTCCCCAGCATGAGAAGTACACAACGTGTGTCTGTTTCGTCCATAAATCACCAGGCAAATATCCAACTATCTTTATGTATACTTTAATCAACTTCTTTGTCAATGCTCCTGGAATAAAAGATTACTAGCATCCAGAGCTACGGATATACATCATATATTATTGTCTTTCCTACATGCCAGAGTCTAATGAGTTGCATTCTTTCCATTGTATCAATGTAAAAACATAGTTCTATCTGCATCTTATGGTGTTCAAATAGCGATTTGTGTATGGAATTGAGATTTTTTTTCTTTTAAATCTTCTTTCTCAGATTATTCCTTTTTTTAAAAAAAAGAGAGCTATTTAATATCATGTATTAATTAGAAAAAAAAGTTTGGTTACAAATCACTGTTTACAGTGCAGCTCAGTATTTTGTTTTAAAAAAAGATATGTCCATGCACTTATACACATAGATATATATGCATGTTAATAGTGAACATCCTGAATGACAGGATTATAGATTACTTTAATTTTCTCCTTCATTTTTTTCAGTCTATTTTACAATAATAATAAATTTGAAGATTTACCTTTAAAATGTTGTGCTTTGAGCGGCTTACTAGATGCTTTGTGTCCTAGTTAAGTCTTTTTCAGCAGATAAATTTTTTAAAAAATTATTTATTTAAATTTATTTCAAGTATATTCTCGTTTTTTTCTATTCTGCTTTGGACCAGACACTCCTAAAAGAGTCTGTGCCTTAAACAGACTAAGCATCACTGGGGATACAGGCTGCAGTTTCATGGAGATCATGTCCACGAGTCAGAAAACAAGCACCAGGCCTGTTGTATTGATACTCTGACATTTGTTACTAATGAAACACCTGGTACGTGTGAATTGGTCAGGAGCTGTGTCCCCAAGAGTTGCTGTGTGGGTTGGAGCTAATCGGAAGTACAACCCATGGCTGTTTGGGGAAGTCATGCCATCTCAGAGGCAGGCCTGTCCCTTTTGCTTCTCAGTGGGGACCCTGTTTCCTTAATAATGCTCGTGGCTGTATTGTAGTCAGTGGAAGATGAGAGGCCATTTGCTTCCTGCCCATCAATCACCATGCGCCTGCGACCTCAGGGTATGTTCATCAGAAGGTGACCACACAAGCCTTGCTCCTGAATTCTCAGAGAGTACTCAGACAAATCAGCTAACTGTATGAGTCCAATTACTCAGACTCCGTGGTGGAAAGAAGTGTGAAGAAAACCCCAAATCTTGTCAAATGATTAAGCAAAACAGATTGCTTATCAGTTGTCTCTGGCATTTTGGCCCTGCTCTACGCCAGCTCAGCACACTACGGGCCTTCAGCCTGATTTTGTATGGCCTGCTAACTAAAAAGGATTTTTACATTTTTAGACGGCTGCTAAACAAACAAGCAAACAAAACCTAAAAGCAAGGATTATGAGTTAGAGACTGTTTGTGGCCAACAAAACCTCAAACGTTCACTATCTGGCCTTTTGCAGAAAAAGAATTTTAAGCCATGGGGATGTGATAATGAGAAATTTCTCATTTCCAGCTGCCACATCACTTCTCTTTACCTCTCAAAGTCTATCTGTCAGTCAGTTAGCCCAGGAGAGGACTTCAGCTTTGACTTAAGGGATTCTATGAGAACCCTGTGTAGTTTGGAGGTTTCCTAAACCACCTTCAGATAGGCATTACCACAATCAAAAGCTGCCACACCTTATGTTCAGTAGGTAATTGAAAGGCGAACCAGGGGCTTACCAAAAAGTTAGATTGAACATGGGTTAGAACAATGCTAACT
The DNA here is from genome assembly GCA_003508835.1 of Eonycteris spelaea. Classification (NCBI taxonomy): domain Eukaryota; kingdom Metazoa; phylum Chordata; class Mammalia; order Chiroptera; family Pteropodidae; genus Eonycteris; species Eonycteris spelaea. Next base: position 12,124,046 of record PUFA01000011.1, on the reverse strand, counting down.
ACCCAGCCCGTGACAGGGCTTCCAGAGCAGCTCAGCCTCTCAGGCAGTACATACGTTTTACAGGTCTTTTGAGCCATTCGAAACTTGGGTGTTTTTCCTCCGATACCCTTCTTTAAGAGCTGGCCCACCTCCAAGGTTTGGGAAGATAAGATTCTAAATTAATTCCTAAAGTTTCTGGTTAGATACAGACTGCCTTTCAATCCAGGTTCTTCCTCTTTGTTCTTTGATCTGAGTCCCAGGAGAGTCATGAGTGTTTCTCCTGTTGCAGCTTTGTCTGAATTTTGCCAGTAAGTTCTTCGGATGTGCCCCTAGGTTGATTCCTGGGGGCGGGGTGGAAAGAGGGAGTATCCTTTGTCTTGTTTTCTCTTTGGGCCAAACTTTCTGTTCTTGAAGGAACACAAATAGTAAGGCTGTGTGCTCCCCCCACCCCCGCCCCGAGATAAGTACTCTGCATTAAGCAGACAGAGTAAAAACCCTAGGATTTCAACAAGTTTCAGGGTTGGCCTCCATCATCATTTCCTTGTAACTCTCATTCCCTCCTTTCCTCTTCATCCTCTTTGATGTTGCCCTAGCTCAGGCCCTTGTCAACCCTCTCAGACAAGGGCGGTGGCCCCTTCACTGCTGACTCAACTTCAAAGGCCAAGTCAGGCTACCCTACACCCTGCTTCCAGAGAGCTGAAAACCTGGCCAAGGTACCAAAGATCAGAACGTTACTTTTGATTCCCTATTGCCTACAGAATAAAAGTTTGACTCTCGCAGCATTTCGGGATCTGCCTATTTTTCTAGTAGATCTGTCTACTTCTTTACCTCACCTCCCATTGACACCTATCCTTCAACCATGGTTCCTGAGAGGCATATAGTTCCTTTACGTTGCTTCCTACACTCGTGGTCATTCCATCACCTGAAAATGCCCTCTCTCGCCCTTTCCCCGGTTTGAAGACACAGGGACAGCTTCGTCCACAGGCCAAGGCATGACTGAGGCTATCGGAAATGACAAGAGAAGCATGGAACCAGTTCTCCTTCACAGCCCTAGGAAGGAACATTCCTTGCTGACACCTTGATCTTGGACTTCTAGCCTCCGGAACTGTAAGAGAACACATTTCTGTTGTTGAAACCACGCAGTTTGTGGTACTTTGTTATGGCAGTGCTAGCAAACTCATACAGGTCACCTTTAGTGTAGAGCCTTTCTCGATCTACGTAAAGCCTAAGTGACTAGCCTCTCGTGTGCCTCGGCTTATTGACCCACAATCTCAGCAGTCATAACACAATAAAGCAGTGCTTTTCAAAGTATAACGTACACAGGAATCACCTAGCAATCTTGTCAAAATGCAGATTCTGATCATTAGGCCTGGATTGGGCCTCTGATTCTGTATTTCTAAGAAATTCCCAGGTAATGCTAATACAGCTGGTCTGCAGGCTACATTTTGAGGGCCAAGGCTTTAGAGCCTTTGTTCAAATGTCTGTCCATGATGCTATCACATGCCTGAGGGCAGAGACTACACCGTTGAATACCCAGAGCTCCGACGCAGTGCTGGGAACATGACAGGCACATAATAATGTTGATTGAATGGTTGACGAATGAATGAATGAGTCTGTCATTAGAATCAAGCCTTGATATTGAAAGGCTCATGGTCATTCTCAGGATATGTTGGGTACACAATAATTGCACTGCCAAATGTCTCCTAGCTTTCCCACCCCTCTACATTTTTATTTATTTGAAATTCATTCATGGAGAGGAAAATAAGTTTTAATCATACACTAGAGGAAAGACATTCTGGAGTGCTACAGTGATAATAGGGAGATGTATCAGTAATCTCTCAACTGTATATGTCAACTCTTTAGCACCAGTTAGCAAGAGCAACCCTTACTCCAACCCTCCTCCACTTCTACTCTTTGAGTAACTGCCCAGAAGCTAGCTGGTCACTAAGAGCTAGAGGACAGGCAAATGTACATGACTAAGCTCTTAGTAGGAATCTGTCACTCTACACTTAAAGCAGCTCACTGAAGTAGGTATTATTATCCCTATTTACAGATAGAAAATTGAGGCTTGCAGAAGTTCATCCAACTAGTGAGCAAAAAACCAGGGGTCAAACAAATTTAACTTCAAAGTCTGTGTCTTTTCTATCAAACTGTAAAAGAGAGAGCTAAATGTTCTACCTAGCCACACTATTGGGATATCTATGCTGCCTTATCTTCTTCCAGTAGAAAATCAAAAGCAGGAGTTATTCCTCTATAGCACAGAGGCAATAACTTAACTGCTCTCTAGAATTCTGACAGTCACAGAGATGCTCACTTTTTCGGCATCTTCAAGAAACATGGTGTTTCTTCCTTTGGATGATTCCTTCCTTTAAATTTTAAAAATTATTTTAACAATTTCAGATAGAATAATTCTGACACACAGTACATTTTTTTCCTTACATAAAATGTATCCTTTCTTTTTTTTCCTTTCCTTTCCTTTTCTTTTTTTTTTCTTTTTTTGAATTTTTATAAGCATTTGAGCCAAACTGACAACATTGCTTGGAAGCAAGATCTCAAATACTCCAGGTATATCTTTTCTTAATGCCTGAGGGCCATTGTTAACATGTCAGCATTATGTTGAAATCCATTTATATTGTTAGGTGTTAATAAAATATATTTAATTGTTTGATAATATTTCTGCTTTTATAGATTTTTTCTATTCCTCCCTTAATATGAAGACTATTAGCTATTTCTTTTTGCTACTGTCAGTGAATCTGCTTCTAAAGTCTTGTTTCTGATTTGCTAATTCTATTCTTAAGAATGAGAAAAGTGATATGCAAGCTTGTTAGAAACATATGCAAAGTAAATTTGAGTAGATATAAGCTAAACATCTAAGTAGTTCTCTTCTGAGTTAGCGAACAAGATTTAGTGCTTTAAACAGTTGTTTTGATCTCTCAGAGGTTTCTGTTCATTTTCTGGTTCTGAATGTTACATTTTGAAGTTAAGATTGTCTGAAAAATGATATCTATAAAGGTGCAATGATACACTATATTAGCATTTCACAATTTAAGGATTTCCTATACCTTTGAAAAGTAGTTTTAAAGCTGAAAGTTAGTTTTATTTATACCTACTTATCAAAGTATATACTACAGCTTCTCATTTTTGAAAAATGAGAAGAGAACAAAGGAAGAACAAGCAATGATGGAGAAGAGAGGTAATTGGTCAAAATTAAATGTGATATATGTAAGGCAGGTTGGGGGCCAGAGGACAGGCCCTGCTCTGACTGACTGGAATGTTCGGGTGGGTAATGAATGGAAAGCACAGCCCCTGGAGGCAGCCTATTCCTTATTGCTACTTACAGACCAATGACCCTTACTTAGGTTCATCTAAAAAAACACCATTTGAAAAGTCGATGTGATTTATCTAAGAAAAAATCAGTACCAGCAAATTAGTTCTTTTACATATACAAACACACCATAAGGATCATTTTCTAGACTATGTTTTTAATTCCAAATAGTTTTGAGTAAAGTGATTCATTACAAACTAAATGCACATTCACCTCAGATAATGCAACGAGTTTGAGTTCTAACAGGATTTCATGGTTTAACAGAAGCTCTCCTTAACAAAATAATTGTGCTGTAGCAAAAACATGGAAACCATCGTTAAATGTCTCTTTTCTTACCTTTTATCCTTTGCAATAATAGTGTAGGGCTTTTTTCCTTGTTTCAGAAAGTTTTTATGATTAATGAAATAGGTTGAAATGTTAGAGTTAGAGTTAAACACACAAGGAAAAACGTGCAGGTCTTAAGAAATTTACAGCTACCAGCCAGAACCAACATCTGTTGTGGCAAAGAGCCTTCATAAAATAATTATGATATAAAGAGTTAATTTTTGGTTCTGTTGACCAGTGCAGAAAAATTAAAGCTATTTTCTTTGTCAATGATAGTACTATTTTAAAAAGAAAGAAAAAAGGATAAAGAACAGGCATTTAATATGATGTATGTTCATACAAACTAAAACTCTTAAGGAAATATATATCACACCTAGATGAAAATTAATACTTTCCTAAACTTCAGTTGTTTTTACCAGTTTTAACTAAAACTTATTTTTCTTTAATTTTGACTTAGGGAAAAGGCTATTTCCATGTAGTGCTTCAAAGAGCAGGAAAGCTTCTATCAATAATCTCCTTTAGTTTCACTCACTCGATCTATCGATCAATCGCATGTACCAACATCAAAAGGCTTTAACTATCTATTTGTCCCCACCCCCAATCAGAAAGTCGGCCTCCTTTCTTTATATGCTCCAAAAAGAATCTAGACCGCTCCCTGATGACTGTAGGAGAGAAATCTGCATCCTGCTAGAGAAAATGTAAACTGTATTTGCCTATCCCTACAATTCTTGCATCTTTCTTTTCCAAGTTGGAATTTTCTAAATCAGAAACCAAGGGGGGGAAAAAAAGGAAAATCAAGATATTGGCAAGACTCCCTGTAGCTTGTGAAAACTTCGTGATGGTTTCTTTCTAATTAGGAAAGATTTCTCAGGGAAAAAACAACACACATTTGCTTTTTAAAATTCCCTTTTCTCGCTATATCATTGAAGTTCAGGATTATATACAAATTAATTTGCATGGAATTACTAAGCTCTTAGGTGATTTCAAAACTACTTCACAGAGAAGCTCAGATCTTTTCTGGAGCATTTAACAATAGATGTTAACAGAATTTTTAACGGAACATCTAGTATAGAAAAAAAACAGTATTATCACAGAGTCCATTTTGCAGGTGGACAATGAAGAGAGTTGTCTTAAAAACAAGAATTGCTAGTGTTCTAAAATCCAACCATGAGAATGCTCCCGTCCAATCACTCCTGTCACTCATGTGATTGTTTTTGACATACTCCATATCTCTGATGCTAGAAAATTAATGTACAAGGTTCATTGACATTGCACACTTTGGTTCCCTATTTTTCCAACTATTAAAAAAAATAAACATCACATATATTTGCTAAACACTTCCTCTGTCTTGTGTTTTATTATGAAAAAATGAACTTTAAATGTTTTTTGGCCAAGATAAAATATGTTTGGCTTCAATATCATGCCAGACATTTTTGTTGTTGTTTTTTAAGTTTCTAAGATCTTGGTGCACTTCTACTTCTTGGAATCCAGGGTCCTGGAGTGTGTGTGTGTTGTTTTTAAGTAAATGCTGAGACATTTAAGTAAATGTTTTGAAGTAAATTCGATTCTTTATTTTAAACAATCTCAACTTCCCTCTCAAAATTGTGGTTATGGGTGAGAAACTTATGGTCTCAGTGTTCTAATGATCCAACTTTCCAGTTACTCAGACTGCACCCCCAGCAAACCCCAAAGTCTTTCCTCAGAGAGGCTGCTTCAACAATTTTAATGTTTTATTGATCTCTCTTCATCAGTGAGTAAACAAATATTTCATGTGGTGCCAAATCAGACAGCCTCTTTTTCTTACTCATTCAATTAGGTCTACTCATCTTAACTATAGAAATGAAATTTGTCTTTCTGTGAAAATCCTGTTCATTTGAATTGGGTGTTCCATAAGCTCTTTTGTGGTAAGGGAAAAGCATTTCAACAATCCCCTACCCTTCTGCTGGAAAATCCATCTCACCCTGGTCTGTTATCTCCTTTTTGTGTAGAAAGAGTTAAAGAATGGGTTTATCCTCTCAACAGCACGCTCAGCATTGTCCTGCTGACTTTCCTTCCAGGCTCTCTCCCCGTGGGATTTAAGAATTTATATTTCCTTACTTTTGTTTGCTGATTGCATAAAGGACTTTTATCTTTTTGTTTTAAGTTCCATCTCACAAGCTTGTATTTCCTTTCTTTGGTAACACTTTGTTCCTTAAGCAATAAAAAATTAAAAGCTTTTTTTTTAGTTTGTTTAACACTCCATTTTAGTCTCATTTTTGTTTCTTTTTTTATGTGTACTTTAAAAAGGTACTACTGGTTCTATTTTTAATTTTTTCCTTTATTTTCTTGGAAAGGCGAAGAGTTGTCTCTCTCTCACTCTCCCTCCTGTCTTTCTTTAACTGTTATTTAAAATAACCAAAAAGTCGAAGTCCAAGATTTACCCCAAGGGCTCCTATTTTTTCTGTTTCTACAAGCACCACCAATCATAATTTGCACCCATACTGAATAGCTGTTCTCAAATTAGAATCACCTATTGTAATTCCCCTAGTGCCATTTGTCCTTTGGGATGTAATCTTAGCTCTATTTAGGTGAAATAGGATATACGTGAGAGGGGACAAAAGAACAAAGACCATCCTTTTCGGGCTATCACCTCCCTCATCACTAGCAGACAAGACTCACAACAAGACACAGGGTAGGCCTCGGAGTTAAGTGTCTCAAACCAGGGTTCTGTGTAAAACACAGATTAATTTCTGGAATAACAAAGAAAACTGACAAATGTCATTGAAGACGAAATAACGTGGCAAGTTAAATTCAATTGAATAAATACTATGGAAGAAGTTATATTTTTAAGATATTTTCCGAGTTGCTGATGAGAGTTCACATATTCGATAAAATGAAATTCCAAGTTAATAGAATTGGAGAAGTGCCTTAGACTGTGCTGTAAGGGAATTTGGTTTGAATTTAGTTAAGTGTTATTCTCAAGTTTTTTTCTTAAGTAATACTGTTTTAAAAATTTAAGCGATACGTGGTAACATTGGTTTGATTCAGGTTTATCTCAAGAAATAAAGTAAAAGACCTAATAGGTTATGTGGTTTAAGATGGCAATGGAAAGGTCTGGGTCTAAAAATTTCACATGTTAGCCAAAGCAGCACAAAGGAATCAAACTAAACCACCAGCATTTTTTGAACATTAACTACCCGCTAAGAGAATCAGCAGCAGCAGGAGAAAAATGCATTGTCCTGAGATGTGTAGGTCACCATCTGATAAGGTGACTCCTGGTATGCAGAAAGGACTAAGAAGCGAGAGTTTAAAAAGGCACACAAAATCTTTATCTGACTTCTCTGTCACTTGTTTCAGAATTTCTAGCCTTTCATGATTGTGTCAGGTGTTTTCTATGTGTATACTGTCTAGGTCTTATATCGCAATCTAAAAATACTTTAAACAAGAATGGGCAAGAGGATGTTTAGGTCAGTGACTATGACGGTGGGTCTATATCATTATACATCTGTTGAAACTGTAGGATGTGCAACACCAAGAGTGAACTGTAAACTACGGTCTCTGAGTGATGATGTGTGTCAGTGCGGTTCATCGATTGGAGCAAACATACCACTTTGGTGGAATGTCTCGTTAATGGGAGAGGCCGTGCATCTGTGGGTATATGGGAAATTTTTTACCTGCCTCTCTATTTTGCTGTGAACCTACGCGGTTCTAAAAATAAATCTATTTAAAAAAAAAAAAAGTGCATAGCGGAGACTCCCCACCTCCCTTGCTCACTCTCTGCAGGCATTTCAGTTCAGCTTTCAAATGCTTTGGAGGAACAGAGAAAGCACACGAGTGGCCTCCACACACGTCCTGTATCTGTGACCATAGATTTTATTAACACTCTAAGGGACTTTGGGTGCAAAGGAGCCACCAATAATATTTGTGTAGGGACAACATGTGCTGGGACTATTCCAGCAAAACCAGATGTACGATCATTCTACCTAGTATTACATAGTTTACTAGCATTTTTAGATTATGGAAGTAATGTAGTAACATAACGGAACGTTCGAAAACTTGAGAGAAAAAAACATAACACCACCATCCTAAAAAAAAAAACACTCGTTAATAATTTTGAATTCTATTCCAATATTTTCCATGTTTTTTAATAATTGCAATCCAAACGTGTATGTGATTTTGAGCCCTGCGTTTTTCACTTAATGTTATGTCAGAAATACTTTTTTCATGTTGCTAGTTTTAAAATCATTTCAAAATACATGTATCTCAGTATTCCATGGAGATGTACCTACCATTTCAGTCATGTCTTGCCAGTGTTTAAATTTTTTAGCTGCACTTAGAGTAAGTCCTTGCTATTTACTAGGTGTGGCCTGCAGACTGCTAGCATGGGCATCACCTGAGAGCCTGTTAGAAATGCAGAGCTGCAAGTTCCACCCTGGACTTACTGGATCTGCCTTTAAAGATCTCCCAGTGATGAATACAAAGCTTGAGAAGTCTGGAGTTGGTCTACTTATAAACAATGCTGCTGTGAACATCTTCATGCAGCTATATTTTCCCTGCTTTTGTATAGATTAGTTGTATTCAATTCCCAGATGTGAGATTATGAGTTCAAAGAACTCAGCAATTCTTATGCTGGCCAGAACTGCAGGAGGGTGCTTTAAGAGCCAGAGGGGTGAATGTAACGGATGCCTGAAGATTGGTCCAGTGCGTGCCTTCCGTTGACTGGTGGATTATGGTTGACCTGTTAGGACCCTCTGGTGTTAAGTCTTCTAATGTAAAGAACAAGCCTCATATTCTCGTCTGGAGGCAGAGCCAGAGAGAAAAATAACTTTCTGTTCCATCTCCCTGCACCATAGACTCACAGAGCTTCTTGCAATGCCCATCAGATTGCAAGGCTGACAACCCCTAAATATCCCAGATACAGGCCAGAAACCTCCTTAAATTTCACGTCTAGGGAATTCATTCCTGACTTTCTCTGAGTCATGAAGAGAAAGAAACGCTTCTTTCGGGGGCCTTTAGATTCACCTTCCAAGCCACAGTAATTCTAGCTTTATTCTGGCATCCAGAACCCAAAGGATCATTGCACTGTTTCTTTGATGGCTCCCTAAGTCTTGCTTCTTCCCCAGGAGCTGCAAGATATTTTCTTTTACAGATAATCTCAGCCCTTTCGGGACCTGTAATTCCAGTGCTTATGCCATCCTCACTGGAATCCAACACATTATCCAGACTTCACTCTGCTCCCCACTGCTTTCGTATCTGACTTGCTTTTTTATTCCAGCATTCCCAGTTTTTTAGTCGGCCTCTGAGTTGCTGTTTTTCTTGGGACAATGTCACATTTTGAGTTTTATGATACGCTTTCCCGATAGTGATATTGTCCAGATCCTCAGGTTTTTTCTTAGTATTCTTAAGCCTGCCTGTCAAAACTGCCACACATTAGGTCTGTTTATCTGTGTGGATGTCTGGGATAGAGTCTGGCAACCTCATCCTGCTGGTTTCACCTTTACTCAAAGATGATTGCAAATGGACATCTGAATTTGTCTCAGAATTACTGGGATATCCATAGTCATCCTGACAAACTTGACGAGATTAGTAACATGACTTTACTATTTCTTCTGAAGACATTTTCCCCAATTTAGTTGTTCTTCCCTCTTCATCAATGACTGAGCTTAACATTATCTCACAGAGAAGAGGAAGAGTACCTTCCATGACCTTCTCTTATGGTATTCAACCTACAAGTCTCACTTTATGATTATGTAGTCATCTTTTGTGTTCAAGCATGGTGCTATAAGCATCATTTAAAACTGCGTAAGAGAAAATGTGTATGTGTGTGTGAGAGAGAGAGAGAGAGAGAGAGAGAGAGTCTAACTGACCTTTATCTATAGTTCATTTTGCCTGAGACTAGCCAAATGGGTAATTTGTCAACTACCAATGATTCCTTTCTGTATGTACAAACCATTCTTCCCCTGAGAAGTAGAATCTGTTCACAGTCTGGGCTGATCTGTGAATGTTGTGACCAACAGCATACAGAAGTGAGACTAGGTCATAAGAAGGCTTACAGCTTTTGCCTCACCATCCCAAGACTACTATGCTGTGAGAAGCCCAACGTAGCTACAAAGAGAAACCACACAGACAGAGATATGACCAAGAAGCCTACAGCTATCCTACCCACATGCTAGAACATATGAACGAAGAAACCTTTAGAAGACTTTAGCCTTTGCCGCATGCCACTGAAATTATATGAGGGACCTCCAAAAAAAAGAACTATCCAGCTGAGCCCTTAAAGCCCTAGACCCATGAAAGATAATAATAAATAATTGTTGTCAACCATTAAGTTTTGGGGGGTGGTTTGCTATCCGCAATGGATAACTGGAATACCAAGTAATTATTTTTTGCAAGGAAATCCCCTAGACCCAAGGTAGTAAAAAACTGCATCTATGGTTATGCCACAGGGTGTGAAGTGCTGCTTTAACTTGTCATTAAAAGCAATGGCATGCTAAATTACTCTGAAAAGGGTAAAGTGTTATGGCTACTTTAATTTGCTATCCAGATGTGGCTTGATGTGTTATTCTCCAGAGCTGGGTGATGAAGGACAGCCCTGTGCTGATGGACTAGCTATGTTCTAGGACTTTATTCTTGGAGAGTGACATTGTTAATATTCACTACAATATAAAAGTCAGCAAAAGTCACATAAAGTTAGAAGGAGAGAGGGTCATGTATACAGAAATCGCTTAGTCACTTTTTTTTTTTTAGTAGATTAGATAAACAGAGGTGTGCAGAGGTAATGTGTCTTGCTCAGATCACAGATCTCTTTGGTATTAAAGCCAAGACGAATTCAGTTCTCCTAGCTCCTTTCACCATATCACTCTACCTCTTAGAGCCTAAAGAAACCTGGAGGAAGTCAGTAGGCAATGTGGTTTTCTCTTATTTTTCATTTATTGTGTTTGTCCTATGTGCTATTGATCTGTACCATCGGGCTAATATCTACCTGATATGATTATTATGAGGGTTAAAGATAGCTTATGGAAATTATCTGGCCCTTATAGTGTGTACTCAATAAATTGTAAATATCATCTTCAAGAGCCTAGTAAAACAAATTCTTTGGGATAACCATCTCAAGAACCTTTAAACAGAAAGAATCTCCCCCATAATCAATATCCTCGGCATGAGAAATTCATCACTGCGGAGGACTACAGAAGGGAATTCAGCATCCACGCAAGTTCTAACTCTCAGACAAGTAGACATTTAAACGACCTGTGAGAAAAGAAAGGAGCGGGATGTGGATAATTAGCACGAGTGCATGGAATAACTCACCATCCTGCAAAGGGAAACAGAGAGGGCTGAGTCAGCTCTGGACACAAGCATTAGAAGAGAGCAGGCCTGGATGTCTGGAGTTCTTTCTGTCAACTTTTTATAAAAATAAGTACCTCTAGCTGTCTGTCTGTCTGCTGAGGAGACAATCCATCACCCGGTCTGTGAAAGTAGCTTTTCCTTGGGCCCGTCTCTCCAGACTTCTGTTGTGGTTACTTGTCTCACTGTGGTTATCCCCACGTCTGCTTCTCTGTCTCCCTTGTATCATATGTGCTGTGTGTGTAAAACTCTTTATGTGGAGTCTGGGAATAGTTTTTTAATACATTCAGAGCAATAAGCCAGAACCTCCACCTATAATACCTGCTTCTGCCATTTCTCATCAGTGGGGCTGCGAGCACATGTGGGAAGCAGCCGCCCATGATGGATCCAGGCCGCACTGTACAAGGAGAAGCAGATGGGAGAAAAGGGAGCTATTGTACTGAACACCTGTCTAGCCATCGAGACAAAAAAAAAAAAGGTGTTCTAGAGGCCATGAGCAGCAGTGGACAGAGCCCAGGCTGTGGACACAATGAACAAGGGATGCCACAGAATAACTGTCATAGTGATTTCAGGCGATGAGTGGGAAAAACCATTTTCACTAATTTTTTGCTCACCACATGGTAAGGTGAAGTTGTTGTTTTAAAGCTGTTGGCAGAAGTCTTCGGAGCTAGTATGACGGGTTCAAATTCCAGGTCTGCTGCTGGTTGGCTTTATGATCTGTGGTAAGCTATTTAACTTCTTTGAGCTACAATTTCCTTACCTGAAAAACGGGGATGATAATAACGTCTGCTTTACAGGCCATTGTAAAGAAGATTACATGGAAACAGTACAGAAAAAGTGACGATCACCACCCTGCAGGATTGCAGACACTGCATAAATGACAGCAATTATTATGTCGATAATAATTTTCTAAATAAAGAGGGAAGATGCTGTAGGGTGAATAAAATTAGCCTATTCGTTTGGACTAAATCCCCAGCCCAACATTTAAAATGTCACCTAACCTCCCAGGACCTATTAAGTGAGGATCATTTTGCCTGATTCTTTCATAGGGTTGGTGAATCTTAACCTTAGGTCTAGTTGGACTCCCTTTTCTCTGCAACAGCAAGATGTCTAGCTCCAGAAGATGTTAATCTGGGGGTCAGGATTGGCTGGAGTTGGTTTTTAAGTCAAACTCTGAGATTTTAAAAATTTGATGGGACTTTGTTTGACCTCCTCGAAAGGACATGTTATAAACATCTGCTGCTATTGGTTGTGCTTTAACAATCTTAACGTTCTGTACAAAGAGTGAAACAGGAATTTCTAGACCCATGCATGTTTTGCAAACAGTATTGTAATAACAGTGAATTGTGCTTCTAGACTCAACTAATAATTTTTAAAAAGAGAAGCAACCATTTATTGAGTGCCTGTTATTTGCCATACACGTCACGATCCTCCCTTGAAGATTGTTGTATTCCCATTTCACAGAGGAGAAATCTGAGGCTCTAAGAGGTGATGATCTTGCTGGTGATCGGTGGAGTCCATGTTTAGCTGTGGGTCTTCTGATTCAAAAGCCCTTGCTCTGTCCAGTTCACTTTACTGCCTCCAGGCTCAATTCCACTTGCTTGACTTAATGAAGACCCCAAGACACTCAACTAATAATTTTAAAAAGAGAAACAATCACGGCTTTCTTGGGCTATTCTTTGCTCTCATCTTTGGAGTGGTCCTGCTGCTTCCACTCTGGGTCCAGAGATGATAGAAACTTTCTGTGCATTTGTCAGTTGTTTCAAGAGGTTGAGTGTGAAATTTTTAATCAAGTATATCAGAAGAAGACCACATCTGGAAACAGTTATCCAGATGTTATAAACCACTTAGGCCAGCATTTGCCAGACTGCTGTCCAGGTGATAAGTACAGGTCACCCCCCTCCATATGTGGAAGATGTTTTAGAGGGACTGAGAGCTGGGAAATCTTTAACTACTGTACTGCATTCTTCCTTGGAAGGGACGTTAGGGACCTGCGTCACACACCTCTAAGACCATTGGTGTCCTGATGACTCGAACAAGCAGCCCCATTTTCCTCACATTCTCTAGGGCGTACTCTGAAAGAGGGGTTGGGGAGTGGTCTGTGTAGCAATGTTGTGGGCACCTGCTCTTCATAGCTCAAATTTAGGACTTTGTTTATAGGCTGCTTTCTTTTCTTCCAAGCCTCTACAGAGACAGGTCTGAATCCCAGAGCCACCCCAGAGAGAAAAACTGTGGAATCACACAGTTAACTGCTTTTGGAAGATAGAGGCATGGAGCAGATACTCCACCATGATGTCCACATTTTTTAAGAACTAGAATCAACATCAATAAGCGGGAGGGCTCCCTATAATTCACTCAGCCCCATATGACAAAAATGACACAGGTACCTGAGTTGTAACCAAATTTTGTGATTTGTTCTATATTGCACAACATTTTGGTTTTTATCCCTGTGTTCATTGCTGCTATTAATTGTTAATTGAAGACAGCCTACTAATAAGAAAGTATTATAGAATCAGGCAAAAAACATACAAAGGATTTATGTGGAAGTTAAACTATCTGAATTCAAATCCATGGCTTTCTACCTGTGTGACCTGGAATGAGTTAGCCTTAATCTCTCTAAACTTCAGCTTTCTTCCCTGAAAAAAATGGTAATAGCAAACTAAAGAGGGTTATTGTGAGGTTCTGAGGGGTGATGCATGTAAAGCACCCAGCACAATGTAAGTACTCAGTGAACATCATTATTGTGGTGCTCGCTGCTGCTGACCATTGGTTCTAAGAAAACTTCGTATCTTTCTGTTAGCTGGAAGGTGAAAGACAGATGTTGGGGTTGCTTGTGTTGAAACACTAACTGGCTAGTGATTTGGGCCAGAGAAGAGAAAGTCTGAGTGGGAGGGGCTCAGATTTAGCTCATGCTATTCATATTCACACTAGTGGACTCAACTTGTAATCTGGTCCAACCAGCTTGATTCAAAAACAGCCTCTCCACAGGAATTTCACACATGCAAATTAGGATTTTGATGGTCCTTATAAAATAACCTCCAGTTTAGTCTGCACAGCCCTGCCATTTGAGAGCCAAAGTCCCCAAGATGGGCCAAATTGACTGCACAATTGCTCTAGTCTGATCACTGCCTTGGGACCACAGAGGGAACAGTTTTCTACCTTCCAGTGTTGGATGATGCTCTCACATTGCTGCTCAGTGAATGAGCTCTATGGTTATTTCCTAGCAGAGGGAGCCAGACAACACTTAGGGCTAGAAAACAAAAGTGAATCCTCATTAGCTCCCACTATTTAACTATGTGTTCAAGCGAAAATGTCAATTTACCCTTGAAGAATGTGGATCCTTGGTCTATACAGTCAGCAGTACCCTTTCAAGGTATATCAATTTACAATTCTTTTTTGATTCTTGAACATTTTGGATCACCTTTACATGCCTGTAATTATTCACTTATCTCCTAAAAAGGTTTTTTTTCCCCCAATGTTTTTTCCCCCAAAAATGAAATAGTTGAGCTCTTGGAAAAATTAACTAATTTTGTTTTGCTTTATCTGGTACATCTGAATATTTTAGCTCTAAACAAAGAGGCATTAGCACCAAACAAAACAAAACTACGTTGTCTTCAAGTTATATTTTTGACTTAAATTTCTACCTTAAAGCAAATGATGTTTATGTAGTTTAACACTGAGGCAACTCATTTATACTCCAACTCCTTGGATGATTCTTTTGTATTGACTTCTTTCTTCCTCTCCCTCAAATGTGGACCTGTTCCAAGGGTCTGTCCTTGGTCTTCTTCCCAAATCTTGTGATGCTCCTGACCTGACTGATGCTCCTGACTGCAGGGATCTTAGTCACCTCTATTGCTTTACCTGTCGCCTCTTTTCAGGTGCCATCCAGATAGTGACACTAAGAAGAGGAGCATCATCCCTTCTTCAGAGGTATTGAGCTTGAGGAGACATCTCACAGTACGTTCAAATAGGGAAGTCCAGAAGATGCATGCAAAGACACTCTTGAGCAAAAGCTTTACTCAATTTTCTCTTGCCTATAATCATGCCTTGGGAAAGCTTCTGTTTTAATAAATAATGGGCCATATGTGTTTGCCAGAGAGGCTGATGAAACAGGTCTATTTTTCCAACTCTTTTTATTTTTTTTTTTAAGATTGTGGGGTCTCCCATTTCATGCTTCTGTTTATCCACCTTTTATTTACAATATCCTAATAAATCTCTATGCCGTAGGATCATGTGGACATGAAGATGGTTTCAGGGGTTACCCATGAGTGCTGTAATGTTAGAAACCATATGGCAATGTTTTACTGTCAAGGACGTGGGGATTTCACTGTGTGAGACTGAAATCAGGCTTCTTGCTCTTGACTTAAGGAAAGCGATTCAGACAGAGTACCAGATGGTCTTACACAGGCTCTATCCAACTACCAATGGGCTAGTAACAGCAAAAAACACCCCTGCTATCCATTCCTCACTTGGATAATGACAGGTAGGAAGCAAATTAGTTCTATAATAAAAGCGTAAGAAAAAATTCCTATTGTCCAAATGTCCCTAAGTCTCACCCACCTGTATATAAAAGAAGTCACATCACTGTCACTTCCTTAGCTTCCTTCTACCTACATCACCATCGGAAGTCCCCAGGACTGTCCTGCATGGGTTAATATTTTGATGTCACTCCACCTGGAGATTATTTGGTATACATTATTTTGTAATCTTTTTCACTTAGTGTACTGTGAACTTTCTCTGTGGGTTATATATTTTCCTGTAATATGATTTTTATGGTTATATGGTAATCCATCATATGGCTAATTTGTTTAACCAGTCCTCTATTGTTGTATATTTACTATCGATAATAAATAATTCTCTAATTATTGTCCTGAAATAATTCCTGAGCATGGAATTGTTGGCCAAGGGTGTGCTCATCATAAAGGGTTAATGTTATTTTTATTAATAAATAATAATAATGATGAGTACTACTGAATATTAGGCCACTAGGAGGCAGTTCCTCTGGAAACAAGAGTACAACGCTTACAGCCTTTAAAAAGATGCATTTCATAGAAGACCCATTCCAAATTTATCAATACAAAGTAGCAATTTTGACTTTTTGAAACCCCTTCATAATCTGACATTTTTGTTTCTTAAAAATTAAATCAGATATAGTGTTTTATGCAGAAGTAGCAAACATCTATTTAAAGGACAGTAACCAATAGATTGTTTATGAGTGATATTTATCATCAAGAAGTCATGCAAGTCTGGACAGACACTTTATTTATAAGCTCAGCATCCTAAAGTTTGTTAATTCTCTAGTAAAGAGATTTTAAAGTCCCAGTGGTCCATAAGGGAACAAGCGGAACATACGACTTGTATCGTTAACTAGATTTTAAGAGAAAGGAGTTGTCACCAACATATTTTGACCAAATGTCTTATTAAAGGCACCACCAAGTATGGAGCTTGGAAATAAGAGTAGCCCAGACAGCCCTGGCAGCGCCACATTCTATATTTTAATAACTCATTGGCAACAGGATGAAGTAGTTTATGTTCCAGACTTTGCCTCCTGGTATCTAGATTTTTATAGGTGTTTTGACTGAGGTGTAGAGGAGGCATTTTTTTTTTTTCTGCTGATTTCTATTCCAGATTGTGGGATGTGAATAATTTGGTAAATTAACATCAATGGGTTAGACTGTTCTCTGTTACTAAAGGCCCCTGGGCTGCCTGTTCCACTGGATGGTCACATTAATTTGCAACCACAGGAGGATGGCTGCTGGGCACATACGCCCAAGTTAAATTTCCTCTTGCAGGTTTCCCCCCTGTTTGGGATATGCAGGTAGCCACTGAAGTCTGAGGCAGCTCTCTCTTGTGCATTCATAATTCTGGCTAAACCTAGGGCTTCCAAAACTAATATCAGAGAGGAAAGATCCAAACCTTAGTGCTTTTGTGGCTTTTTTTTTTTTTTTTCCTGGGGCCAGCTTTCGGCCATGTTTCCAATGATCAGTCTGTACTCCTAGTTATATACTAAATGCATAAACTGTGTGTGCTACAAATGATGTTTTTGTAGCCTGTCCGTATAGCCTATTAAACCAGAGTTGGCAGTTTTCCATCCCTTAGGAGAAGTATTTGGCATAAATAATATTGTCATTTGGGAAGGCTAGACATGGTTTGAAGAAGTGACCTTGTATAAATATTGTCTGAGGTATGACTGAGGCTAAATTATATGACAGGGAGCTAGTATAGTCTGGGCTCTGGGCCCTCCCTGTAATGAAGTTGTTTCTTGTAGTAATGGAATCATTTGAATTGAAAAATGTAATCAACTACATCAGAGGGTGTTAAAAAAAACACAGAAACCAGTTTATTTGCAAACCCCTAGGGTCCAGAGGATGGCAAAATGGTGCTGGAATTTATTTGTCATTCCAATGGCTTTGTCCTCTTAACAGACTAGATGTCCTAGAAAGCCTCTCGTCTTTACCACAGAACTTCCCTCCGTGTCGAGACTGCCGAACATGCCAGGAATTTGGTAACCCTCTACCCATGTATGAGACGAGCAGCTGGCACTGAGCACAGCATTGCTGGGCTGTCTGTGGGTGACCGGTTGTATCAGCAGCATAACAGTCCCCAGAGACAGTTATTTTCCATTCCCCTTTCGACACCCTCATTTCGGATTTCATTTCCTCTTTCTTGGCCTGTATAATTCTGAGGGCCTCCTAATAATACCGAACTCCCCTTCGCTTTCTCTTCCTTCTCTTAATTGATTTGCCAGATCTATCTTTCAAAAGTATGGTTTTATTTTCATCAATCCATTGATTTATCCATTCATTCAATAAATATTTATTGAGTGTCGACTGTGTGTCAAGCACTTTGTTTTTTGCCGCAAGATTCACCATCTAACAGAAGAAAATCTAATAGAGGTATTTGACAAATAATCCCAGTGCCGGACATATAGTTATAAGCTAGTGTGAGCATTCTGTAGGAAAAAAGCAAGATTCTTTGATAATATAAGACAAAGGAACCTCATGTGGACTAAGAACTTGGGGAGGCTCCTCTGAAGAAATGATAATTTAGTTGCAGTGTGAGTTATAAGCCTCAATTTGACAAAGAAGGAACCTGAGAAATGGGAACAAGATTGGATGCGTGGAGTATCTTCCAGAGTAGTAGGCCATAGCAAGCGAGGCATGCCGCCAACTGAAGAATAAGAGGCCAGAGTGGCTGAAGTATGAAAAGGGAGGACCACACCAGAAGGCTTTGTGGGCCCTATGTAGGATTTTGGTCTACATCTATCTACCAGGAGTAGGAAGCCAGTAAAGAGCTTTTAAGCAGGCTGTGATTTGATCAAATTTGCATTTCAAAAAGACAATGGCCAAAGAGAGTGGAAAAGAGAGATGATGTAAACCTAGGTTTTAGCAGAGGAGGTGAGACGTAGACAGATTTGAGCATTGTTTATGGGGGGGTGGAAATCTCATGGAGTTTGCTGATGAATTGGACCTGAGGAAAAGGGACTTATTGAGGATGACTCTGAGGCTCCAATTTGTGCAATTGCATTGGCTGAGCTGCCATTTACTAAGTGAGGGATAACAAAAAGAGGACTGAAATCATGAGCAAAGGCCTTGAAGTAGGAGCACACTTGATTTCAAGGAATAGCGTATGAGAGAGAGCAGTAGGAGATGAAGGTACAGAGGTGCATTGGGTAAGGTGGCAGATTGGATCATGTAGGGCCTGTAGGCCACTGGAAAAAAGATTTTGGCTTCTAACTGAGTGAAGTGGAAAGCTATTGGAGAGTTTTGAGCCAAATAATTACATAATTCAATTTATATTTTTGAAAGATTACTGTGGCTGCTATATGTACAAAAGACATTGGGAGACAAGGCCAACAATGAGGAGATTAGTTGTTTGATAATTATAGTAATCCAGTTGGAAGACGGTGGTGGCTTAGAGCAGGGTGGTAGCTGAGAAGGTGGTGAGAAATGGTTAGATACTGAATAGATGTTGAATATAGAAGTAGCAGCATTTTCTGATAAATTGGATATAGTGAGAAAAAGAGAGGAAGAAAAGATGACACCAAGATTTTTGGTTTGGCCCATTGGAAAGATGGATTGCCATTCACTAAAATATAGAGAATTGTTGGAAATTCAGCAATTTGGTTTAAATATTAGATCTGAAATCTTTATTAGATATCCAAGTGGAAAGATTAGTAGGCTGTTAGACATCTGATCTAAAGTTCAAAGGAGAGATCCAGAATAAACACATAAATTTAGATATATTCGGGGTATAGACAGACCATACTCAACCCCATGAGAAAGGATGAGTTCACCAAAGGAAACTAGATAATTAGAGAAGAGAAACAGTGTGGTCAGAAGCTAAGCATAATGAAGAAGATAATTCTAGTCAGTAACCGAAGTTTACATCAGACATACTGACATCATATACCCCTTGGTATGATGTACTGAGCAGAGTATAGCATCCCCTCTGTGGTATATTGCCAAAAATCTCACCATGAGAAAACATCAGGCAAATCCAAATTGAGAGACATTATATGAAATAACTGACCAGTACACTTCACAAGTGTCAAAGTCATGAAAGACAACACATGGCCGAGAAAGGGTCACAGATGAAGAAAACTCAAAAGGCCTGACGACTAAATATAATGTGGAATCTTGCAACAGGAAAAGGATGTTAGTGGGAAAACTGTTGAAATTTAAGTAAGTTGTTTAGTGCATAGTATTGTACCCATGTTGTTTTCCTGGTTTTGATCATTGTACTGTGATTATATAAGATGTTGGCATTAAGGAAAGCCGGTTTAAGGAACTAGGGAAACTTTTTTGTTTTATTTTTGTAACTTCTCTGTAAGTCTAAAATTATTCCAAAATAAAATGTTAAAGAAAATTAAGTTTATGGCTTTTGGGCATTTACTCCTAAGGATGTGGCTGACCTCATGTCCAGTTTTTCTGGCTTAGCATAAAGATGCCAGGAGAAGTAGGCAAGACCACCCAGTGGGGTCTTTAGATTGTGCTACAGACTTTGGACTTTCCTCTAAGAGCCAGTGAAGGATTAGGCAGGGAATGTAGAAGAAGATGGGAAACTAGACATGTTTGTTTTAGGCAAAAACAGACAAGAAAACAGAATAAATACTGAGTTAGGCCCAAATTCAGGCAAACACCCAGTTACTCTCAATTATTCATCCTGTTCTCCAAACAGAGTTGACCATGAGTTAGTTCATGACTCACAAGGGTGTTAGCATTGTAACGTCTGGCTGGGAAGATTGCTCAAATCCCAAAGGGTTATCCTTGAGGAGCCTTGCAGTATCCTGTTTTCTCCTGGCACTCCTACAGTTCAGGCGTAACTGTAAAGGGGGATTTTTAGCTTGTAGGCTGGAAAGGTAAGTTGTGTGTGCATTATATCTGATCCTCTCTTTCCAGAATCATTGCAGAACAAAGACTGCAGCTGCACTGAGATACCAACCTGCAGTGAGAAAATGACCCACCAGGAATGAGGGGACTGCTCCCAACTCTGATGGGGAGGGGGTCATGGTCAACTGGGGTAGGGTGGGGGAGTGTTAAGTATTCCATCACATCAAAGTTCTCCAGGGGTTGTAGGCCAGTTGGAGATGGTGACTGGGAAGTGACCATTATAAAATTATATATTAAATATTAGCCTTGGGGAAATTATAAAATGGTTCAGAAAGAAGGCTGATTTTCTGAAGGTGGGAGTTTGTGCCTCTGCCCAAAGAAAGGGTGAACCATTGGGAAAGACGTATCCTTTAACCTCTCTGCTATGCTATGGGGAATGAGCTAAGAATCAGGAGAATCACTGGAGTATGATCGCCTCCCCATCATCGGCACCATCAGCCCTTCTCATGTCAGCACTGATGGCCACCTCTGCTCTCAGAAACTCCGAAATTGTGCAGTCCAATACTCTAAGGCTCAAATCCTACAAATTGTTATTAACAGTAGCTGTCAATACTCTGAATACTTGCTATATGCTAGGCTCTTTAAGATAATTGTTTTTAATTCTTTCAACAACCCTTCGAGGTAGTTATTATCATGCCCATTTTACAAGGGATCTTACTAGTAAGGAAATAGAAGCTTAACTTGTCTGAGGTCACACAACTAGTGAGAGACCGAGCCAGGATTTGAATCCAGGTCTGGCTTTTCACAGAGTCACAGAGCTTTCTACTTAACCTGCTGCCTCTCCAATATTGAATGAGCACATGGAGTCAGGAGTGAGTAACTCCCGGGGAGAACATTATTGACTCTGGGAAGTGCCCTGACTGGCACTAACCATCACTCCAGGTAACCCAACTGTACAGATGCACCAACGTGCAGGTTTTCAGAAATTTCACTGGGGATGAATTCAGCTGAATTTGGGGTGGGGGTTGCTCTAAAGGGGTTGCTGCAGGCAGTTTACAATAACTCAGGTCTGTGAAAAGTGACAGGGGAGGGTATGAAGAGTCATGGCCAATACACCTGGGCTCCTGATGTTGGGAAATCATGAGAATGTTCTGTCAGTGTTGGCCTGCAGCTACATTTTTGGCTTAAATTTTGGGTGGCTTTACCTAGCCTCAAAGGCTGAAAGAACAAATTATGTTAAGAGTTTGACAGTGAGCGAGGTCCAGTGTGCTAGCTGGCTCTTTGCCATAGACTTGACATGTGAAGAGGAGCAGAGAAGCTTTCTCATTACCATCAAAGCCTGTCATCGGCCCTGGGCGTCCCACAGAGAGAAAGGTAGCCAGGGCTCAGCCCCATGCCCTGGGGCAAACCCCTGTGATGCAGGGTTACAGAAGAGTCTACTCCCACAAAAGACAATGCAACGACCTACCATGTTAAGGGCAAGCAATGAACAAGAGCATCTTGTGTGTCGAAGACATGTTAAAGAAGTCATGTTTTCTAGAGAAGGTTAAGGAGAGAGAAAGAAATGTCAGCATCTCATTGTAGGTGCTGAGGAAAGTAAAGTTTCTCAGCATCATTTATAGGATCAGACCCTTCTATTTCCTCTTTTTATCGCCCACGGTTGCCCTCTTCAACCTTAGTTCCAGCCGTATTGTTCTCTTGCTGCTCCGCTTTTGCCTGTTTGTACTCTCTCCGTGAAATACGTCCTGCATTATTTCTCTCTTTTCTCCCTGCAACAGAGAAGGAAAGAGCTAGGAGACTTACCTGTATTAACTTCGTTACTAGGAGGAGTGAAAAAAACTTCTCCAAGATGATAACCAAATCCAAGCCCTCAGAAGGCTTTGCCAGTCTGAATTCATGCCACCTGTGTGACTTTGAATGACAAATTCATCTCAAAGTAGTACCAGATTAGTGCCCCCAGGAGACTGACAGGAGCAATTTGAATCTTCATGAGAGAAACTCAACTTCGATCCAGGCCTTAAATAATTTTTTTCATATAAAGTTACAAGGAAAATAAGCAATTCACAATAAAATAAAAGAGAAAATACACTAAGAAAACAGGATACTATGAATGAAAACCAGAAAATAAAAAGACGGCAGAAATAAAACCACTATTTTTAGATATCAAAATAATCAGACACACTATTTAAAAATTACGTTTAATTGCTTTGGGGAAAAAAAACTTGACAACATACAGGGAGCATAAGTGAATTTGAAAATGAACCATAAAAGAGCTTCTAGAAATAAAAAATTATTAATCAAAATTTAAAAGTCAATGTATAAACTAAATAAGGCATTAAAGCAGAAGAGAAAACTGCCAAATTGGAAGAGTGAAGAAATTACCCAGAATGTAGCACAGAAAGGTAAAGAGATGGACAATATGAGAGATCAAAGGAAAATAGACTGAGAAGGCCTAGCATACTTTTAATTAGAGTAAAGGGAAATCATAGAACAAATGCAGAGGAAACAATATATGAAGAAACAATACCTGAGATTTTTTTCAGAATAATTTAGAGACTCTAATCTTCCAATCCAGGATCCCAATGACTCTTAAGAATTAAAAAAAAAAAAAAAAATCCATAAAAACATATAACAGTAAAACTACAGAAAAAAATTATGAAAACTTATCAGGGAATGGTGTGCCCACTTTCAGAAACAGTTCAGAAGTCCTTAAAATGTTGAACACAGAATTAATACAGCAATCCCACTGCTAGTTATATAGTCAATATATAAATCTAAACAAAACTTGTACAAGCATGTTTATTATTCATAATAACCGAAATGATCCAATGTCCATCAGTTGATGTATGAATAAACGAAGTGTGGTATACCCACACGATGGAATATTATTCAGCCATATAAAGGGATGAAGTACTAATCTATGCTAAAACATGGATGGCCCTTAAAAGCATTTTTCTGAAGTGAAAGAAATTAGTCACAAAGGTCACATATAATGTATGATTCCTATGATGTCCATAACAGGCAAGTCCGTAGAGATGGAAAGTAGATTAGTGGTTGTCAGGGGCAAATAGGAGGAGGTAATAGGGAATGACGTCGAATGGACGTGGGTGGCGGTGATGAAAATGTTCTAAAATTAGATAGCAGTGATGGCTGCATAACTCTGAATATACTAAAAACCTTCAAATTTTACTCGTTAAAAAAGTAAATTTATCATATGTGAATTATATCTCAATAAAGCCATTATTAAAAACAGAGGATAAAAACATAGGTTATCTTCAGAGGACCAACAGTTACAGTGGCAACAGACTCTTCCCAGCAACAACAACTAATAGCCATACCCAAACATCAAGTACAACTGAAATAATGATGTAATATGAAAGGCAATGGTATAAATCTTTTATAACATAAATTAGGAGAATATTTTTATAATAATCTTAGTGTATAGAAAGATTTTTAAGCAAAAAACAAAAACAGAAACCATAAAATAAAAATGGAAAAATTCCTTTCTGTTAAATGCCTGTCTTCAAAAGACACTAAATATAGTTTAAAAAAAAGTCATAAGATGAAGACATTTTAACACCTAAAATTAGTAATCAAAAAGAACTAGCAACCAGAGTATATTTAGAATTCCTACAAATTAATAAGAAAAAGGCAACAGAACTCAACAGCAAAAGGACAAAAATAAGCACTTCACGAGAGAAGAATTAAACCTAATTAGTCCTCATCCTTTTTAGTAACCAAGGAAATACATATTAAATGATCATTTCGTACCCACTAATGGGCAAAAATTTCAATTCTGATAAATCCAGATGTTGGCAAGGCTGTGAAATAATGAAACCTCCAATCCACTGTTAGCAGGAGTGTAATCGGTATTAGCACTTCAAAAATACTTGAGCATCACCTAGTAAAGTTAAAATATGCATATTCTCAGCCCATTCATTATACCCAGAAGTACAGGGCCTAGAGAACTCTGCCTATGTGCCGGAGGACATGTAGAAGAATGTCCCCAACAGCATTGTTCATAGCAGCTCTGACTGGTAATGCTCCTAATGCCCAAGAGCAAAATAGATAGATTGTGATACATTTCTACAATAGAAAGTTACAAGCAGAGAAAATGATTGAATTATTATTACATGTAAGCTACTAAGGCAGTATGATCCCACTTATATAAAGAACCAAAATTGGCAAAACTAAGTATTATACTCTCAGGATGTGTACATAGTTGGTAAACTATAAACAAAAGCAGGGGTATGATTACAAAATTCAGATGTTTCACTTGTAGGGAAGAGGACAATATAATTGGAAAAGATCCACAGAGGCCTCAAGATACTGAAAATGTCTTCTGTTTCTTATCCTGGACAGTGGTTACAAATTTCATCATTATTTTTAAAGTTCTACAGATGAAATTTATTCACTTTTATATATGATATATTCTGCAATTAAATGAAAACTCTGCTTCGTAGTATTACAGCAAAAGTTAATGGCACGAGACACATGCAGTGCCAGGCATCTAAGAGATGCTCAGTGTGACATGTGTCTAAATTTTAAAATTAGAATAAAATAACTCTTCCCTGAGGCCAGCACTGAGGGCAGAACAAGAAGGCACAGGGGAGCAGACTGCGGACTGCGGGACAGATTTTCATGGGCCCCAAGTGAGGAGACAGACACTCGGACATGGCGGGAGCTCATCCAGTCCTTGGGGACTATGCCAAGCAAAGCCAGCAGACACATTCCAAAGGATGGCATGTTTACAACTCTTGGCCTGCCACCACTGCCAAAACAATAACCAGACCAAATCCCTTTCTTCTTACTTACAGATGAGCCCCAGTACATTATACCCTTCCTGGGAGAAAATACTGTTTTCTCAGTGAAGATGACCTGCATTCATTATGGCCCGTCTCCATGCACCAGCCTTACAGGGATTTAGCAGAGAATGATGTGGCCACCAGACAATGCACGTTTACTTCACCGCTGCCTATGGGTGGAGGGTCTCAAACACACTAGCTAAAGGCTAGGCCTCACTGGGAGTCCTCAAGGGTTTAACAAACCTTAACTGAACATCTGCTAACTGCAAGATGCTTTGCTAGACACGGAGTATTACAGGTTAAATTGTGTCCCCCAAATGAAGTCCTAACCCCCAGCCTCTGTGAATGTGAACTTAGCTGGAAATAGGGTCTTGCAACTGATCAAATTAAGACGAGGTCATTAGGTGAGCCCTAATCCAAAGTGACTGTGTTCTTATAGAAGAGAAATTTGGACACCAGGACCAGGCACACAGAGAGAATACCATGTAGGTTAGAGTTCTGCTGCCACAGCCAAGAAACTACCAGAAGCCAGGAGAGAGACCTGGAACAGATTCTTTCTTGGTGTTTTCAGGGGGAATATGGCCCTGCTCACATCTTGATCTCAGACTTCCAGCCTCCAGAACTTTAAGGCAATAAATTTCTGTGTTTAAGCCACCCAAGTTGCGGTATTTTATTTTGGTAACCCCAGGAAACAAAGACAAATAGGCAAACATAGAAGTGAAAAGATATGACTCCCTGCCTTCAAGAAGCTTCCTGTCTTCAAGGGCATGGAAAGAGGAAGTTGTATTTCAAGCAGAAGAAAAATAAGTAAAATCATTTTTAAAAAGAAAAGTCTTTTGGTTGTGCATGTTAGTCATTCTAATTGTACAGTACAATACACAGCTTCACATTTTATTTATTCTTTCTTCTATATATTTATCAACTCACAGGAGTTATAGAGTATATTGGTTGAGTATAGGCTTTGAAATCAAGTCAATACAAGCTCAAATTTCAACTTAATTGGTTTCTGGTTGTATGATACCAGGAAAGTTAAATATCTTCATTAAGGCTCATTTGCCCATATATAAAATGAGGACAATCATACTCACCTCACAGAATCATTATCTGTATTAAATAACATAATGGGAATGTACACATTTACATGGATCTTAGTACAGTGCCTGACACATGGTAAGTGTTCCACACTTACCATGGAGACAATTAGCAGCAGCATTACTATTTATCCAACAAAAGTTATTGTGTTACTATGAGCCAGACAACGTACTAGGGATACAAAAATAAGGCAGTGGTTGCTGGCATCAAGGACAGTTGAGCCCTGTCCTGTCATGGAGACAGATGTAGAGGTCAGCAATTACAAATAATAGAATAAGTACTGATAGAGGTATGGGTCAAGGGAGATTTAAATGGGCAGTGTGTTGTCCTGAATAAGGAATCAGGGTATATGCAGAGAAGTGATGCTTGAGATGAGTTTCAAAGGATGAGAAAGAGTTTGTTGGGAGAGGGCCATTCTAAGGAAAATATGTACAAGGGAACAGAATAGGAAGAGAAAAGGCAATGTTTGGAGAAGGACAAATACTTCAGTCCAGCTGAAGCACAGGATCCTAAATGAGAAGATGCTCTTGAAAAGGACCACATTGCAAAATGCTGTGTATGTCAATCTGAGGATTTGGACTTCAACTATAGGCAATGAGAGCTTTTGAAGGACTTTTATTTTTTAATAATGGATGGTAAGTAAAGGAGTGAGTGACATGGTAAGATTTGCTTTTAGATATATTGCTCTAGCATGAGTGTGGAGTTGAGAAAAGAGGAAGGAAACCAGTTAAGAGGTTATCACATTAGTCAAGACCACAAACTATGAAGACTTGAGCTGAGTCATTGGTGGTGGGTGCACTTGGGTAATAAGAGATAGAGTTAACTGACGTCTGTGATGCCTTGTGGCTGCCCTGCGTTTCTTAAACACTCTGTGGTTGGGGAATTTCCCAATGTATGAGTCTACCTCCTCAAAGAAGAAGCCAGAAACTCACTTTCCCAACTTCTCTGTCAGCTGGGGCACGGGAATGTGATCTGGGCTCTGTCCAGATGTCCATTAGAGGGATGTGAAGAAGGAGATAGCATAGGGAATCCATTCTGACAAGAATAGTGGTGAGACAGTGAGTCTTGTGAGATGGCAGTCCTGGTAGTCACTTTTCACCCTGGAGTGTGCTATGATTTGTGCCAGCAGTGACAGCAGTAGGATTTCCACTGGACAGCCTGTCAGGGTGATTTGGGCATTGTTCTTATCTGCAGATCTTCCAAGCGGGCTCTCAGGCCCTTCTGAAGATTCTGTGCGCTGTCTAATAATTTAACAAATTATTTTTTCCCCCTTAAACTAGCTTGAGTGGCTTCTGTCGTTTGTAACTAAAAACACAATCTGGTATAAGCAGAAATGACAGGATTTGGTGGTAGATTTGGGGTAAGGGAGAGGGTAAAATCTAGCGTGATGCCCAGATTTGACTTGAGGGCCTGGCAAGGTAGCGCTATTGATGAAGCTTGGGACTGACAGGGATGAGGAGCTTGGGGAAGAGAACGGGAAGTAACAGTAAGCTCAGTTTTCAAAGTGCTGAGTTTGAGTTTCCTTTGGGACATAAAGTTCATAGAAAGTGAGAAATATAAATCAAGTCTAAAAATGGATTTTGGACTTGTTAGAACATATTCGTAAAGTAAAATAATATTAAATGAGCACTTACAATGTGCCAGGCATTAGGAAACAATCGTGAATGCAACAAGATCCCTGCTCTCATAAAATGTATAATCTCATGGGATAAATCAGAAATAAGTAAACAATGAATATAAAATATGATTTCAGGAATGATAAGTGCTATAAAAAAATAGAGCAGAATAAAGAGATAAAGAGTGATGGTTGGAGGTGAGGTTGGAACAGCTATTTTAGAAAGCATGTCCAGGGAAGTCATCTCTGAGGAGAGGACATTTGAATAGAATTAGGGACTGAGTTCTACAAAAGTTTGTGAACAAGAAAAAGTAATTCAAGCAAAGGGAACAACAAATGCAGAAGGAAAACAAATTTAGGGCATTAAAGGAACAGCAAGAAGACCAATGTGGCTAGAGTGAAATGGTAGAAGATGATCTTGGAGAGGTGGTCAGGGACCAGATCACACAGAGTTCACATTGTTGACCCTGATGAGGAACTTTTATTTCATTCTAAGTTTCATGAGAAGCCATTAGAGGGTTCTCAGCAGGGAGAGAAATGATGTGACTTATGTTTTTAAAGGTCAATGCTGCCATGTGGAGTAATGTCTTTGGGGGAGCAAGAGTAGGAAAAGGTAAACCAAACGGGAGGCTCGTACAGGAATCCAGGCAGATGATGATGATGGCAGGATGGTGAGAAATGATTGAATGCTGGCTATTTTTAGAAAGTACAACCAACAGAACCTGCCAATGGAATTGCTGTGAATGTCAAGGAGAGAGACATCTCGGATAACTCCCACGTTTATGGTCTAAGGAACTAGGCGACCAGTGGTATGATTTAATGAGGTGGGTTTGAGGAGTGGTGGTGGAAATCAAGTATTTTGGTTTGGATTTAAGTTGCAGATGTCTATTAGACACCAAAATGGAAAGGCTGGGGAAAGATATATCAAGTTGGAAGTCATCAGCTATCTCAGAGACAATATTTAGCCATTTTCCTTCTCTCTCCTCCCACAAATCCCTTCTAAAATCCCCCCTGCAGCCTTGGGAAGTTTCCTGTCAGGGGTGAATTATAGAAGGAATCTTTATCTTTCCTCTCTGGAACAAGTCTTTCCCCAGGAGGTCTGTGCTGAACCTATCATGAATAAAATATAGAAAACAAGAAAAGTGGAAAACTAAAGAAAGATTTTTTAAAAGTATATTGCATTGCATTATGAATTTAAACATTGTAATGAGTATATTTGTGTGCTATATATTTTAGGTTTTAAACTTCCACAAGGCAGTAATTATTCTGTTTTGAGTCTTCTTGGAGGCAGTTTAGAGAAGTGAATATGATCACTGGCCTTGGAATCCCACTTGGTCTAGTGTATCTTGGTCTAGTTATCAAACCTCTCAGTGCTTCCATATCCTCATCTGTAGAACAGAGACTGTAATAAAACTACCATTTTAGGACCGTCGTGGAGATTAAATGACTAGATTTGTGTAAAGCCCTTAGAATGGTGTTCATATTGAATGTATACTCAATAACCACTAGCCGTTAGTATTATGTGTTCTATAAGAACGTGGACATACTGTGGATCTCACAGAAGAAATGCCCAAGCAGAGACTAACACACTCCTACAGAAAAGTACAGGAATACCATCTTGGGGAGGAGGTGTTCTGGATCAAAAACCTTTTAATCTTGGATTCTTTTTCATTCTATGCAATAACCCCGTGCTGCCTGGGAGCGTGATGTGTTGATTTAGGACATAGTGCGAGGCTGGTGAATGAGGAGCCCCTCAGCCTTCAGATGCCACCTTTCCCAAGGGGCGCACTCTCATCCCAGGCGCCAGATGATCCTCTGTGCTTCCAGTCTATCGAGGTTTCCTGCCTCTCTACTCCTCCTTTCTGAAGGGGTTCCTATGCCACATAACCCTCCTCTCCATCGACTTGAAAAATAACCTATCCTGATTACTGATTCTTCGAGTGAGAGCCTTTGCTAGCTAGCTGACCATATGGGTTCATTTATCATCCTTCCTTCTGGACAAGATGTGCATTGCAGCAGGGGTCCCTGCGGAGAGGTAGCAGAGGTAAGTGGTGACGCACACCCCGAGCGAGGGAGATTGCAGAACCCATCTAGACAGAGCGATTTGGACAGATGCAGGTTCTCAGGGCCCATCCTGCTGGAGCCCTTTGGGAGAGCTATTCTAGGAGGGATGAAATTGATCTAAACTCTGAGATTTGGAAAACAGGAAACAAAATTTGTACACCCACTGGGTATCAACATGCTTATATGTAGTACTGGACTCTAATTATTCTCTGCAAAGAATGAATGAGGTTTTTAAGTCTGGGAACAAGGAAAGCAAAACTCCTTTGCAGTTGTGTTTGAATTCTGTGCTGCTATTCTGAGTAAGGTAGCATATCCCAAGGGGACAGACCCTTATATGAGACCCTGAACTGGCAGCGTTAACTCCCCTCTTGGAAAATGCAGCCTGGAACCCAGGGACCTCCGCCCCAGGAGTGCTGCTGCTACCTCGCAAAGGCCTCCACCAAGAGCTGTAAACACAGGGCAGGTCTCACCTCGCCCTGTAACCGACACTCAAGTTATAGGGTGTGCTTGCCTCCGGAAGTTCAGGTCATTGTACATGTGTGCGTAAAAGAGCACAGAATAGAACCTAGTCATCCCAGTATCATCTCCAGAGGCTTCCTTCCATTTGTAATTGGACAAGACTTCACTCTCTGCTCTGCCCCTCCCTCACTGAGACTGTGAGGAGGGTGGTCCTTGACCAAGTATTTAATGGGGGGGGGGGATGGTATCTTGCAAGGGAAAAAACACTTTCACTAGCTATTTGTGTAACTAAGTGAGCACCCAACAAAAGCTCACAATTTCTGCCTAAAGAGACATGATAGCCAAATATAATGCAATGATTCGTGACTGGATCCCAATTCAGAAGAGAATAAAAACTGTTAAAGATATTTTGGGACAATTGAATGAAGTTGACTATAGATTGTATATTAATTAGACCCTTGCTATTCAGAGTGTGGACCGTGGACCAGCAGCGGCTATGCCGCCTGGGGCTTGTGAGAAATACAGTTTCAGCACCCACCCCAGGTGGTTTATATGCACGTCAAAGGTTAAGAGGCACTATATTAGACAAGATTACAGCGTCAGCGTTGCATTTCTTGTAACAATAACTGTGTGGTGGGAGAATGTGTGTGCGCGCACGCGCCATTAGACTCTCCTAGGCAGGATTGACGGCGCCCGAGAAGAGGTTTAAGGCTGGAGTTCGAGCGGCCCCCGTGGGAAGGAGCTCCAGAGTTCCGCTGTGGGGATTCATCCTCACTATGGGACAACAAGTCAACAAGGTTAGGAGTCGGGTGTGTTCCCTTAACTCGGTGGGGAACTTTTTTTCTCTTTTGGATGACACAGCTTAAAATTCCTTCCTTCATATGTTGTAATTCCCTTTGGTTTTCCGCAATGCTGTGCTGAGGTCGGACACACCCCTATAACTTTGAGTGTCGGTTACAGGGGCGAAGTGAGACCTGCCCTGTGTTTACAGCTCTTGGTGGAGGCCTTTGCCGAGGTAGCAGCAGCAGTCCCAGGGGGTGCAGGTCCCTGGGTTCCAGGCTGCCTTTTCCAAGATGGGAGTTGAACTGCCGCCAGCTCAGGGTCTCATCTAAGGGTCTGTCCCCTTGGCAGGTCTGAGTCTTATATTCAGGATTACTAATTATGAGACCTTTCTTAATTGCCAAATCACTGAAGGGGAAGTGGTAGAATGAATCTCCCTCAATCCCCATATTTCTGTAGCTGTAGAGGATTTATCATGCGCAGAGTGTTTATTTCAAATGAAGACTAGCACAAACTGAAAAGACCTGAGAAATTACCTCCTCTCACTCTTGTTTCCAAATTCTGTTCAACTATAAACTTATTTGAACAACTTTCATTTCGAAATACGAAAAGGTGGAAAAATCCAGCCTTTTTCTGCTAACAGTAGACAAAGATAAAGCATCTTTCCACAAAGGTACAAGATTATGTTACTCTTCTGGAATCTTGGTAGCCAATTCAAGTTGTTTTTGAAGCACAATGCTACCCATGAGGCCTAAACCAAAAGAACCAGACATTCCAGATTGACTCAAATAATTCCATTTTTTAAATGTAATGTTCTGGCACCTCTGTGGTTTCCATATTTGTTCCAGTTTTCATCACACCCTGTGATATCGAATGGCAAGATCAAGAACAAAATGTTTCTTTGAGAACTCAGCTGCCTTCCTACCTTGTGGTTGTCAGGTACAGGGCCCAGTTTGTCAGGAATTAAAGGCAAACAAAATTTCTATTCAGGAGTTTAATTCTCTTTCAATAAATATAAAGAGGGGGAAAATTGTTTTGTGGTTTATTATGAGGAAAGGAAGACTTATTAAAAAAAAAAGAAGGAAATTCTTAATGGAAACTATGGATCTCTGATGCACTTTCTATTTCTGCATGATTTGAGAATTATTAAAAGACAGACTAAAATCTGTTTTGTTTCTTACCATGTTTGTAATGTGACGCGGTGGGGGGGGGGGCGGGGAATGACATTAGTAACTATTGAACCATACACCTCTCAAATACATAGTAACTTCACTTTGCAGGCAAGTCACAATGCTTCTAGAAACCCCAAGATAGGAAAGTTATTGTTTTTTCTTTTTCCTTTTTTGCAACTATTTGGGAACATTCACAGCTTGGAGCTGGGATGTCAGTCCTAGATTCAATGTAGCATAGCTGTGTTAACTCCACAGAACAAGAGTTTATTTACAGCGGAACAGGAAAACAGCTCTCCTGTGTTACGTTTAGTCTAGTCTGTGCAGGCCAGACTGCATCAGTTTTTGGTACTTTGTGTGATAATTACCACTTGCCAAACTCTCTTGTCTGCATTATTTGATAAAAACACATGATAAATGGACTTATCAAGACCATGAGGTCCTGAAGAACTTAAATTAGTGCCAGATGACTCTCTTCTTAGTTAAAAAATAAATTTAAATAAATGTGAATGTAAACATGTTTTCAACTCGGCGTTATATTTCAACCGCTGAAGCACATTCTGGCACCGAGTACTCTATTTTTGATGTTTATGACTTTCATGTTTGCTAGAAACAAACATAATCTCAGGTGGCTATGTCTACTTTTATATTTATGACTTGTATTTGCTGGAAACAAGTTCTTGACTTTCTATCTGTACAATAAAATGATAACAGCTGCTTCATAAGGGCCTTAGGATGATTAAAGAAGGTGGTAGACACAAAATGCTTGCTAGGTACTGGGTACAAAGTGAATGCTCAACAAACCTTATGACTTAACTCCCTTAGCTCTGCGATAGATGTACACAGACTTGGGAGGTAATTTAAATATATTAAATTCTATCAGTTTTCAAATAACTCATCTTTCCTTGTAAAATAATGGATGTTAATAGCAATTCAGAGCTAATTTTCTGTGCATTAGTTAAATGTTAAAATTTACGGCTTTTCCCGATATGCTTGAGGGCCGGCTGCTTCTCCAGTCCTACTTCACACCACTTCTCCCGGGATCCCAACTCACTAGTCCAACAGAACCGTGCACTGGTCCAGTTATACACTCCACATTTTCTTTTCCAGCTTTATTGAGATATAACTGACTTATTAACATTATTTAAGTTTAAGGTGTATAACATGTTGATTTGATAGATTTATACATTGCAAAATGATTACAATCATAGCGTTAGTGAACATCTCCATCACATTACATAATCATCATTTGTTTTTTTTGTAGTAAGAACATTGAAGATTTACTCCTTTAGGAACTTTCAAGTATATAATACAGTATCCTTAGATTCCTAGAATTTATTAATTTTGAAACTGGAAGTTCCAATATCTCCCTATTTCCTACCACCCCCTCAGCTCCTGGTAACCACAATGCTGCCCTCTATTTCTATCAGTTTGACTTTTTTTAGATTCTGCATATAAGTGACATCATACAGTATTTGTCTTTATCTGACTTATTTCACTCAGCATAATGCCTTCGAATTCCATCTATGTTGTCGAAAATGACAAGATATCCTTTCATGTGGCTGAATAATATTTCATTGCATATATATACACCACATCTTTATCCATTCATCCATTGATGGACACTTTGGTTGTTTCCAAGTGTTGGCTATTGACTCCACAGTTTCCATCATTTTCCCCCTGTCTAGAAGACTTCTACTCCAGTTCCCTTTATTATGATCCCATTCTTCCTTTAAGGCTCAGTTCACACATCTTTTCTTCTGCAGTGATCTCTGATCCCCTCAGTGGAAAAGTAATCTCTCCATTACAGTTGCCTCATGATAGTCAATTATTTTTTAAGAAAAATTTAAATTTAGAATAGAATTAGATTAACAGAAAAATTACGGAGATTGTATAGAGAATTCCCACAGACCCCTTAACAAGTTTCCCCTAATGTTCACATCTTACATTATTACGATGCGTTTGTCTTCAACAACTAAGAACCCAGTGCTGGTACATACATTGAGCACTTTTAACTTACATTGTGGCTTATCTCAACTGTAAACTCCATGAAGCCAGGCCCTGTGGCCAATAACGTATTCATTTTTGTAGTATGTACGAAGTCTATGCTTACCATTGAGTCCTGAGTGAGCACTAAAATAATATTTTTTGAATGAAAGAATAATTGCCTTTATTGCATTAATTGCCTGCCTCACAAAACCCCTGTTTATTTTAAGTCAACTTTTTATTGAAGTGAAACACATGTGCAGAAAACTGTGATCATAAATACAGAGCTCAATGAATTTTCACGAAATGATCACACTCATGTAACTATTGCTCGGCTCTTCAAATAGAACATTTCCTGCATATTTCCTTTTCCCATAAGCCTCCCCTGCCATGCGCCCCTTCCAGTAACTATTGCCATCCATTTGACTTCTTATATTGTCCTCAGTTTTATTTTCATAATGGGCATGCTCTCATGGTTCATGATTATAATGTAATCCACTTTTACATTATTATCAATGTTTGTATCATTGTAAACAATATATAATGTAACCCATTTCTGTATTGTCATCGATATCAATATTACCAATGTTGTTATATCCCAGCAAAGTGGTTCGAATCTATCTATGAAAAAATTCACTGCTTCATTAAAAAAAGCACAATGATGTAGATTTTTCCAACAGCCTAACGGTGTCCATTGTCTTTGTAGTTTATATTTTTTCTGCATCAAGGTCAAGCTTATGGTTGGGTGTACCCATTCTGGACTGAAGGACAATTCTGGTCTGACAACATCAGTCAGGTCAGTGTAGGAAGTAGGACATAAACCATTTGGATTTCTGTTCCCTTAGAAACACATAGAACAAAATAAAGTTTGCCAAATGGAAATATACAAAACCACTGGGGAAATAAATGTTATTTTTAAGCTTCTAAGAGGCTATCACAAATAACTGGGAGGAGAGTGGAAAGAATTTGAAAAGCAGGTGACCTTTTAACAGGCAGAATACGGCAGGGTCAGCAAGTGCCTGGAGAACGTAGTGACTTGGAGGAAAAGCTGCTGAGAGCCCAGGCTGGGAAGGTCTGACCTCATTGGACACTGAATGCAGCTGGCTTTTCCCCAACCCTACAAGAGTTGGGCAGCAAAAAGGAAGCCATTCTCCAGAAATGGGAGCTGAAAGAATCCCTGGGTTCTCATGAAGGAGCAGATTTGAAGATCTGGGAGCTGGTGGGTTGGTTGCTGGCAGCCAGGTCTGGAGTGTTGCCTCCTGTACTCTTAGAGTATACCCTATGGAGACACCACGGTGACCTGTCTTCTGTGTAGAGACCACAGAGGTGAGGCAAGTGGATTAGGAGGTGATGGCTACACTGTCAGTAGAGGGAGCTGCTCTGAAGACAGAGGAAGGGCCCTTTTCCTGGGTTCAGAAGAGAAAGAAAGCTACCAGGGCCTGTCTCAGCCTTTCTGAAATAGAATCACTGCTTCCCTGCTAGTTCTCAGAGGGGTCAAGAACTGACAGCTCCTTCGCAAAGTATACACCAGTTACACAAAGTACCCGCTTGTGGTGCATCTTTAAATCCAGACAGAGAACGTTGCCAGTTGGTCAGTCTAGTTTTCCTCACAAAGATAGTGTTTAGGAAACTGGCTCAGCTAGAGACAGAATTTGTGCCACTCTTTCTCTTGTAAAGGAAGAGTGCCTCCAGATCAAGCAACGAGGCAGGTGCAAAGAGAGAGAATGCCGAGAGCAGGCTGTTCCCGCTATCCCTGTGTTACAGTCACAACGCCAACCAAAGCAAGACCCGTAGTGTTTTGGTATCGCACAACTAGTAGAGTTGCATGTGCTTCACTGACCAGACTAACAAATAAAAGACAGCGTATGTAAGATCTGAAAACAAAAGGCCCTGGGAGCTTGAATTTATTCACAAACCTTCAGCCTTTCTCTCACCACCCACTTCTACTACCACATCTTTAGTCAAGGTGACTTTCAGGAAATAAATAGAAGGAGGTTTACACAGGTGCTCACGGAGAGTGGTGGATGGCTCACAGGCTTCGCTTATCCTGGATCCCCAGAATCTTACAAAAACATTACACGCACCAGTCTCTCATCAAGGGGGATGGGGACTTTCCAGAGAGGCGGATCACAGGGGATTTGAGCATTTGCGAATTTTGGCATCTGTGGGGTCCTGGAACCAAACCCGTGAGGATACCCAGGGATGAGTTTAGTTCACTTTTGGAGGAATCAAAAGTTACGTGGAGTCTCGGCTGCTCCAGGTCTGCACCTGTAACCTCCCACATTGTTCAAGGGTCAACTGTATTGGAAATACCCTAGATGCTCAACTGAAATAATATTGAAGTAACTGATGGTAGGTACATCAACTAAGGGGACTCTTTATGAGCTTTAAAGCAATGTTTGATAAAAGTACATGAAATATTTTTTCTATAATATTAAGTAAATGGAAGGACACAAAATTATTTATATTATGACTGCAACTGAGCACTGCTTAAACCCTGAAAATCTGTTGCAAAGAAAGAAAAGAGAAGATGGGAGGAGACTGCATCACAATGAATAGAGACTGAGCCTGGAGGGTGATGCTTTGGGTGATCCTTTCTCCTTTATAATTTTTTAGCTTTTAATTGAGCACGTCCTACTTTTTAAAAATTAATTAACTAAATTTTTAATGGCGACATTGGTTAACGAAATCCAGTAAGTTTCAGCTGTACATTTTAACAGTAAGGTTAAAATGTATATATATATACACACACACCTGTTAAAATATATACATATATACATACATACACACATATATACATATATACACACATATATACACACATACATATATACATACACATATACATACATATATATATATATATATACACACACACATACACATTGTGTGTTCACTTCCTACTTTTTATAATTACAAAAAAGAAGAAAGAAAACCTTGAGCTTTGGCATTTAACCAGGAGCATAAGCGATAAACAGCAGAGGCGCTGTGCTGGGTACCCAGCGCTCCAGGGGCTGGGGCCGGTTCGGTTCGGCTGTGGCTGCCTGGACCGGGCGGGACTCCGGCACACAGGACCCTGGGAGGGCAGGAGCCTTCAGAGAGGAGCCTGTTTTATCTCTGAGCAGGGATGACATCACTCTAAGAAAAGCAGAAAGTGCTTATTAATCAAGAAGTCAGAACTAATCCCTGAAAAGAACTCGGGTTGGGGTGAGACGAGAGGGTGCCCCAGACCAGATTGCGATCTCAGAGCCTGCGGGGTCGCAGGCTGGGACGCCAGCGCCCCAGCGCTGCCGCCTCTGAACCGCGCAGGGGGCGCCCCCGCAGCAGTCCGCAGTCCCGCGCGCCCCCGCGCGCCCCCGCGCGCTCCGGCGGGCGCCTCGCTCCCTCCGGGCGGGTCCTTCTGTGCTGCGACTCTTCATGGTCGCGAACAGAAGAGCTGTGCTACTGAAGACGACTGTCACCTCGGTAGTGAGGCAGTTGGCCGAGATCCGTTCCAGTAGCAGAGCCAAAAAGGGTAAAATAGATCTTGGCCCATAAGTAGAAGGCTTTAGAGAGAGAGAGGCCATTCTTATTTTTATTTATTTAGTTTTTTGAGGTCATTTTATTTTTAAAACAGGGGTTTCCAGCCACCTGTTTTAATAAGATCTGCATTTTAGTCACATATTATTTTTATTACAATTGTTTTAATGATTTCATCCTCTTGTGAACACACTGCAAACTGCGGCTTTGGGAGAGTTTCTAGGGAGCTTGATTAGCCCGCTGCCTGAGGATGGCTGGGCTCCAGGCTCCAGAGCTGGCCTGGAGGCGGGCGTTCCCCATGGGTCCCTGCAAGGAGCCCCAGCAGGAACAAGAGAATGAGCACCCAGCAGCTTGCGTAACAGAGGTGCTGATCCCTGGAGAGGCTGAGGACAATGAACCTTGGGTGCCATCAGTTTTTCTTGAAGAAAGTCTTCATACTGGTCTAAGAGAGAATTTGCATAGAAGCTGTCTGTGCCCTCGAGGAGAAAAAAAAGTGATCAAAGTACTCAGGGGTGTCTGAAATGTCAGTAAAGATACTTGACAGTGAAACAAGTTGCTTTCATGAATAGCTTTGTAAAATCTTCTAAGAAGAATTCTGGGCAAGGCCAGACACTGTTTTTAGGCTCATCAAGCAGGAGGAGGACTTGAAATATTTTAAGTGGGAAGCTAATGGGATCCGCTCAGAAATGCCGGGAAGAGTGCCCAGGAGTGGATGGAATGAGGGACACCTCCATCTTGCCTTCACCGCATTTTTTTGCATGAACCTGACCTAGTGGGCAGTCTCGAAGCAGCTTCCACTTGAGTCCCTGCAGCTCAGTGCCCCAGCTCCCCCATCCTGTGCTTGTTGCTGAGCTTATCAGGCAAATGTTAAACGGTGAACCACAGAGGCCTGTAGTCAAGTGGGCAGGGTGTAGGAGAATACCTGGAACCTGGAGATGAATGGAGATAGAACAGGAGGTAGGGTCCAGATGAGCAGAATTGGCACCCCTCAAAAATCACCCCCATGCGAATTGCCCTGCTGGCTCCTTTTAATCACATCAAGGCTTCTCACAATTGTTCTGTTCACTTTCTTTCTTTTTCTCTTTCAAAACAAAGGTCTCACTAGCATCGCTTTATGAACTTCACCAGTACAAGTCAGTGCTGCATCATGTTAAATTGCTTTGGCAGGGAAAGGGCATTTTATCAGCTTTTGATCACTGCTGGAGTCTCGGGCCTTTAAATCTTTTGAACTCACATCCATCGTTCTACACTAACTGCTACTGATTCTACAACCCCAGTGCTCTCTTGATATATTTCTTTGGCTCAAATATGATGTCTTTTTTGTCCCTTGGGCCCAAAGGGCTAGGGATGCAGAGAAGTGTTCCTAAGCCATAATCAGCGGCTTGAGTCCCTATGACCTGTTTGGAGCTCATAGTAACTACAGTCAACAACTAATTGGGTTTAGGAAAAACAGCAACAGGTTTATGTAGCTTGGGAAAGATAATCCAGTTCCAAGACATGGGAGGAACAGATAGGGATGTTTGGTAGCTGCTAAAATCAGAGTTTCTCAAACTGGGGTTTTCATCAGAGTTACTCAGGAAACTTAAAAATACAGACTTCCATGGTTGGGAGTGGGGCAGACATCTGTGTTTTTCAAAGCTGTTGGGTGATTCTGACATCAGCAAAGGCAGGGCCCACTGTCTTATGGCTTGGACTGGTGTGAATCAAGGGCAATACTCAGCTTAGGCAACACAGTGTGTATCTGGGGGTGGGGTTGCTGATCAGAACTTACGGGGTTCTGGGAATACATTTGGCCACTTGGCCGAAATTATAGCCTTGCCGTTGGGGATGAAGGGATCTACTTAGCACCCACCCATTTATTTCCCAGCTTGGCCAACTTAAAACTTACAGTAGTCTAGAACTCAGGGTTAGACAAGGGTTTTAAACCAGTTAAGCTTTGACTGAAGGAGATAATAATAATAACCATTACTAAAACAAATGCTATCGTGGTTGCTATTTCTTGAGCATTGTACTAAACACTTGATAGGTATAAGACCATTTAACCCTCACAAGGATCTTTTGAGGTAAGCTATATGTCCAGTTTACAGATGAGCAAACCAAAGCTCAGATTGTTTAGGTGAATTATCTAAGGATTTCCAGCTGGTTGGTGGCAGAAAGAGACCTTGAATTTAAGACTATTTGACTCCAGAGTGTAAGCTCTTTTGACATCAGACTTCCATTTCTTAGGCTTGTTTAGTCCCAGAATGTTTTTGAATATGAGTTGAAGAGGGATGGTGGTTGTGAGAGACAATTAGGGAATGAATGCAGGTCAATACTACAAGATACAAAGAGCAATTAATTTGAAACTCACATCTTACATATTTGAGGTTGTTGTTTCAATGTGGTTATTCATTGTCTGAGACGTTAGTAGGCTCATGACACCTTAAAATCAATCTGAGGATTAGGTAGGGGCATAATCAAATGAGAGGAGCTAGAGGATGATTAGGTTCTAAATCTTATTTTAATAAACAAATATTCATACCTTTCCAGAATTATTTAAAAGGAAACTGGCATAATTGTATTGATATAACCCCCACACTTTAACAGCGTCTCTAAAGCTCTCACCAGCTGGGTTGAGGAGGAGATTGGCAGTGTCCTGGAAACCATGTCATCCTCCTAA
Organism: Eonycteris spelaea; assembly: GCA_003508835.1. Taxonomy (NCBI): domain Eukaryota; kingdom Metazoa; phylum Chordata; class Mammalia; order Chiroptera; family Pteropodidae; genus Eonycteris; species Eonycteris spelaea. The sequence goes on along the minus strand of PUFA01000011.1, from coordinate 12,083,615 downwards.
CATGGACTCGCGAGTACGGCAAGGCAAGAGTAAAGAAAATGACAAAGCACGCTTTGGAGGATGATGACAGAAATCTACGTATGAAAATAAATCATACCTTGGGGATCTTGGAGGGTCTGCAAGCACTACAGATTACTCACCAGTTGTAAGATCTCCCAGCATTAATCCATCTTGGCAGTGGGGAGGATATTACCAAATGACTACATTGCCTGCTGGCTTCTTCCAAACTCCTGGCTTGAAAAGCAAATGAGTGAACGTCAACTTTCTGGAAGATGGAATTGTTTCCTGTATAGAGTCTGTATAGAGTTCTTCAGGCAAGAACGCATTGCAACCAATTCTGAGGGTCGAAGTCCTGTACGAGCACACCTCAAAAATATTGCAGTTGGTTCCAGACCACCTTAATAAAGCAAATATGGCAATAAAGTGAGTCACACAAACTTTTTGGGTTACCCAGTACCTACGAAAGTTATGTTTACACTATAATCTATTAAAGTGCAACAGCATTACATCTAACGAAACAATCAATGCATGTAATTAATTGAACAATACTTTATTGCTAAAAACTATTAACCACCGTCTGAGCCTTCAGTGAGTTGTAATCTTTTTGCTGGTGGAGAGTCTTGCCTCGCTGTCGATGACTGCTGACTGATCAGGGTGGTGCTTGCTAAAGGTTGGGGTGGTTATGGCAATTTCTTAAAATGAGACAACAGTGAAGTTTGCCACATTGATTGACACTTCTTTTTATGAATGATTTCTCTGTAGCGTGCAATACTATTCGATAGTGTCTTACCCACTATAAAACTTCTTTCAAAATTTGAGTTAATCCTCTCAGACCTTGCCACTGCTTTATCTACTAATTTTACGTAATATTCTCAGTTCTTTGTTGTCATTTCAACAATCTTCACAGCTTACACATCTTCACCAGGAATAGATGTGTGACTCTTCCTTTCACTTGAACACTGAGAGGCCATTGTAGGGTTATTAACTGGCCTAATTTCCATAATGCTGTGTCCCAGGGAGTAGAGAGACCGAGAAGAGGGAGAGAGATGGGGCATGGTTAGTTGGTGGAGCAGTCAGAACACACACAACATTTATCAGTTAAGTTCGCCGTCTTTTATGGGTGCCGTTTATGATGGCCCAAAACAATTGCAACAGTAGCATTAAAGACCACTGGCTGCAGGGCACCATAACAAATATAATAATAATAATTAAAAAGTTTGAAATATTACGAGAATTACCAAAATCACACAGAGACACGAAGTGAGCGAATGTTGTTGGAAAAATGGTGCTGATAGACCTGCTTGATGCAGGGTTGCCACGAACCTTCAATTTACAAAGAAAAGTAATATCTGCAAGGTGCAATAAAGTGAGGTATGCCCGTATGTGAAGACTCATGTCAGGCCAGTGGCCACCGAGATGATTCTGTAGCCGCACAGTAATTTTAGATGACTACAGAACTGGCAAACCTTCCCTCTGTCAGACTGTCTGTGAGGGGAAAAATACTTCTCGGGTAAGTTTCACTCACAAACGGTGAGGATAATGTGGGCTAGAAGGCGAAGGGAACTGGCATGCCAATGCTGGACGACTTCTCTGGCCACCACGAGTTTTCTTTTTTCTTCTCCTTCTTCTTCTTCTTTTTAATCTAAAAGCTTTTATGTCAACATATAGTTAAGACTTGTTCTCAACCAGGGTTGATTTTTTTTTTAGTCATTTGTTAACTTTATTTATTTATCTATTTATATTTTTATTTTTATTTTTTATACTGACATTGGTTAACGAAATCCAGTAAGTTTCAGGTGTACAATTTAACAGTAAGGGATATATATATTGCCTTGTATGTTCACCTCCCATAGTTAAATTTCTTTCTGTCACCACATATTTGACCCATTTTACCCCATCTACCTCCCCCTCCACCCATCCTCTGGTAACCACTAGTCTACTGTCCATGTCCATGAGTCTCTGTTTGTTTGTCCTGGCCACCATGGATTTTAACATAGCTGCCTCTCCTTTAGGTAGTTCTTGATGGGAAAATACAATACATACTACATACATACATACATACGCACATGCAATAAATAAAGCCTGATTGTTAACCAATAAGTCTCAGGAGGCTTAGAAATCTAAAGGAGAGGAAGAGAGAGAGAAGTACGTGTTCCATTCTAGCATAGGAGTAACCCCTGTCAGCAGAGAGAATTTCTTTGAAAAGAGGCACTAAATACATTTCCCATGTTATGCACATAGATAGGAGTCACCATATCAGACCATATCAGAATGTCATTCAGGATCACAGCCATCCCCTAGCCCAGTAGGTCACGACAACCTTATTCTTAAACCTGGGACTGTCACCAGCCTGTGGAGCGACACCTTAGCTGCTCACCTGGCTCACAGGACTGAGAAAAATGTCTTCGTTCTTCATCTTACTGGATAACCATTGAAATGCAGGCTTGGTGAAGAACCATCTTCCTGAGTGTTGCAAACGGTCAGGAGCCGGAGGCAGAGGGCCGTGGTCCTAGATGTTGACTCACAGAAGTCTCTCTAGATATTGTACAGTCTGAACTTCTAGAGCTTTTTCATGAACAAGCCATGGGCTTCTGTAGGTGAGATGGCCCAAGTTACAGATTCTTGTCATCACTAAATCTAGAGGCCTGCGTACTAAGTTTTACAGGAAGATAAGTATTTGACTGAAATATTTGCTGTGAGAAGACAGTGAAGTGGCACAGGCCAAGTCAAATAGAACAGGCAGCACTTTTAGCTTCCACCTGCTAAATGCCTTGGCCCTAAAAGCCATTTCATCTCAGAGAGTATTGACCAGATTCCTCAGAACTAGAGTCAAAGAACAGAGTCCACAGAAAACAGGAGCAGAACACGAATTGCTGATAGGAAAGGGAGGAAGAGAATCAGAATTAAGCATGGACGGAGTGAATTCCAAGAAGGTAGATCTGGACTTGTCAGGAAGAATATCTGGAGTGATCTTCGAGAGATCAGTGTTATGGGGTTTCAGTTGAACTCTAAGGATCATGTGGGCTGGCTAGCAAATGGAGCAGGCTGACGGTGAAGGTGGAGAGAGGGACGAGCTGTCAAAAAAGCTGTGTTGTTAAGCATTGCACCATGTCTAAGAGGACACAATCCATATGATAAGCAACATAGATTCGATATTTGTTACCACAATTTTTCTCACAGATGAAGTAGAGTGTCTTGCTCAAACGACATTAGTATAGAATCAGGATTTTCTGACATGTGGAAGTAAAATGTTAGGGAATGGGTTCCTTTTTCTAATTCACGCAAAGGCACCCCATGGGCCAGCAATGGCCTTGCAGAAAAAAAATACAGTACTCAAAAGTCATTCTGTGCAATAAATGACATTAAAGCAGTAGAGTCAATGAAGCACGCTAAAAAAGAATTTGTTTATTCCTACCCCTATCAATATTATGATTAAGGTGGAGGAACTGAAGGTTAATATTTTTATATGGGAGATTAGAAAAAGATCACTAGAAATGAATCTTTCTATTTTAACCTGTATTAGAACACAAGTACTTTATATGTGCCCACAATGCCTAATAGTTTTCTGCTCTCATTCTATCTTGTCTTACTTGATTCACACTAGGGCAAGAGACAGTTTCCCGTGGTTGCTAGATGGGATTTGAAAGTGGCAGGAGAATGGATAAGTGGGAAAGAATTACTGCTCAAGCCAAAACCACATGGCTACATATGAAATCCTCGATATGCTTCAAAAGTATCATTCAACCTATATTGGAAATAAATCTGACTTTTGGTTGTGACACCTTAGGTAATGAAGGACCTCTAAATAAAATCCTCCCAAAGTTATTTCTTTCCCATATCCTTGGGAAAAGATTAGGAGAGAATGAGTTGAGTTTAAAGGCAAAGGAGGAACCGCAAGGTCCGCTCAACCTTTCTTGTAGTATAGTTAGTACTGCCAAGAAAGAGACCCCTACAAGATTGTGTGTAAAGAACAAAGACTCTCTTCTTGATCCTGACTGGGGACACGTCACTGATTAACTTTTTGAGTAAACTAGTTTGCTATCTACTAACTTTGAGGTATTTCTCTCAAAACGATGGCTGTGGGAAGGTTGTTTTCAAACACCTGGATAAATCACCCATTGTTTCAGTGAACCCAACTGTTTTTATTCTGTTTGATAAATAGCTGACTCACATAGTCTTGAAGAACTAGACTTATCACAATCATTAATTACATTTTCCCATTATGCAAACTTTGCATTCAGGAAGGGCTGTTGTGGGCAGTGCTGTAAGTTGAGAACAGGCAAGTGGCCCTACTTGTCTTATTTGTCTGTCTACTCAGCGTGATTGCATAGGTATACTTGATTTTATGCAGTTTCTGTGAAACATTCTGCAGTTCAAAGATCACGGTGAATTTGCCTAGTAGCTTAGTACATAAAGGAATAATTAAGAAATGTGGTTCTTGGCTAAGAAAAAAATTTAAAGCTATTTTACTATTTTAGACTCATGTGTCCAACACGTTTTTTACTCTCTAGCATTCTGCTTTAGAGCAGCATCTGCCTGAATTTGATTTTCAGAAAACAAGCATCAGAATTAGTTGGAGGAGTTTGTTAAAAATCAAACAAAAACAACAGAATCTGGGGCTCCCACCCCAGATCAATGAATTTGTCATTTCTGAGAGCTGGGAAATTGATTTTGACAAGTTTCCTGACCCCTCCAGTTCCTCCATGGCAATTTTGAAACAAATAAATATATTTATGATCTCACATTCAGTGTTGTTCCTTGGTGGGGCAACAGGGAAGAGAGAGAGGTAGAGATTGATTCTCAATTTTATACCATGCCATGAACAGAGAGGAATGAAGCTCTATTGAGGGTTCTTTTTCTGTTGAAATAAACATGAAAGTAATTGGAGAAAATCTAGTTGTATCTGTAAAGGGCACACAACTGGCCGCATGGGCTGATAAGCCTGGGGATGAAAATGATTGAAACTGCAAATTTGCAAAACCATGAATTGCATGGATATTTAGAACATTTTAAAAAATAAGTCAGAGTACACTTTCATACAACTGTCATAGTTTGAATGCTAAATGAATTGGAATTTGTGACCCTTTATAAAACTTGATTCTTAAGAGATATACGAAAATTCAAAAAATTCTATAAAATATCTAAGCCAAGAGTTGAATATTCCATACATTAAAGATTTTTCAAAATGTCATAAATTCTTGAATTTGGCCATCAATTTTTGCCCGTTAACAGGTTTTTATAATGCTAATTTGTTGAGTAATATAGGAGCTGTGTAATTTCTCATAATATCAGTTTATTTAATTCACCCTATATATCTTAGTTTACATTATATGCTGTATAAAAGCAAATGTCATTAAAATATTTATTGCCTTTTTAGACTTTTCTGTGAAGTTGTGTCTACCTGACAGTCTGAATCTAGCATTGCAATCCTTTCATGAAATTGGAGTTGAAGGAAAGTCAATTTAGGTGGCTCTAAAATGATCAGGGAGCCTTAGTATGAGAGTTGCATTTTGTGGTCTCCAAGTTCCCTCCACTTGTGGACCTGGCTGTGGCCCCTGGATAGGAGGTTGAGAGAAGGGGTCTCTAGGGAGCCCCTCTCGGTTTACTACTGTGGCGAGGCTGACTGGCAGCTGCTTTCTCAGGCCTGGACTCTTCCAGCCTTGGGTGATGTGCAGTTTCACTCCCTTGTCTAGCCCACCATGACTTCCTCTTCTTTTTCTGTAATGTTTTTCAGATCCACTCTTCCCTGTTGCTTTCCCAAGTCTGGTTCTGGTCCAGGCTCTAATTACCTCACACACACCTGCACTCTCCTAACATTCTCTTTCCTGTCTACAACTTTTTCCCTCACGACTTTTTTTCTTCACACAGTTGTTAGCGTCCTCTTCTTTAAGCATCATTTCCATTACGTCCCTTGTCCAGCAGCTCCCAATTGCATCAAATCTAAGCTCTAGGTCCTCTGCTCCAAAGCCCCCTCTCGATGCCTGAGCTGTTATCTCCTTTACAGCTGGACTCCACTTCAGCCAAGCAAACGTCCTGACGCTATGTCTATACAATGCTATAACATCTGGTTAATCCAGTCGACTATGTCAAATCTTCAGTTAATCATCTGGATGTTTTGTCTACAAGACGCCAAACATCTGGATTGACTGAAGAAATTCACTACATTGATGGAGGGTTTTTTAAAAACTGAATTGACCAGATGTTTTGGCATTATGTAGATGCACTGCTGTCTCTTGCATTTGTCTTAATAGCTTGTCTGCACAACATTTTCTCAATCTGGAACATGACCTGTTTCCTCGATGCCATGTTCTCCCTTCCTCTGCCAAATTATGGTCAAAATTCCCTCTGCCACGAAGCAGTTCTAGATTAATTCCACTAAATCGATCTCTTGGCTCACGCTAGCATTCATTTAGTTTTCACATATATAATTCTTTTCAGCAGAAATCACTGTGTTTGGTGTTTTTTTATTTTGGGGTGTTATTCCCCTCTGTCCACCCCACTAGATTATAAGCTCAATAGGTAAATGTAAGCTGTACCGTAAAGAGTCTGGCTTGTGGAGTGAGAAGCATTGTAGCCTCTGTGATCAAGGGCAGAAATTCTGAAAGTCAGTCTTGTTCTAAATGCCAGCTCTTCTACTTACTGTGTGACCTGGACAACTTGTTTAATTTCTCTAAGCCTCAAGTCTCCTCCTCATTTGTAAAATGGAGATAATAATAGAGTCTACCTCATAGAGTTGTTTATAAAGATTAAAAGAGAATACAGATAAAGTACTTAGAAGAGTGTCTAACATAAAATAAGTATTCATTAAATGTTAACTCTTATCATTATAAGCTTTGTAAAAGCTTAGTTTTCTTGCTTGTTCTTTTTTTTGACTATGACAGCTAGGTAAGTAAGGCAGCTGTTATTGCTCCCAGGTGAAAGAAAACAGATATTAAGAGGTTCCATCACTTGCCTGTTACATCAGTTGTAGGTCTAAATCCTGATAGCCTTGCTTTCTACACATTACATATTGGCCCTGAGTTCTTTCTAGTCTCAAGATTTAGAATATTGCTTATAAAGGAAGCAACATAGGTAGAAATGTGTTTTCCAACATATCAGTGATTCCCCCAAACTGGTCTGTAGGTCTGTGCCCATCTGTGACAAAGTATCTTACCAACCAAAGCAATTTAGTGAGGTTTTCCTCAAGCTAAATTTATTCAAATGTTAGAGCTGTCCCAAAACTGAGATTGTAACAACCTTCTTTCATTTTTAGTGTAAAAATGTCCCAATTTTATGAAACAATGGTGATATTGAATTATAAAATATAGAATAACCCTATATTGGATGCCATTTTTGATGGTTTATTTTTGTATTCAACAAATATTTACTAAGTGTCTACTATTTGTTAGGCATGATTTAGGCACTGGAACAATAATAAACAAAACAGACAAAACTCTTTGCCTTCATAGAGGGCACTGTAGGGTAGGAGATGGATGATAAGCAATAAATAATTAACCTCTCAAGGCTATTTCTTCATATGTGAAATGATGACAAGAGCCCCTCCTACACAGGGTTGCTTGGAAGAGTTAAATAAGTTAATAAGGCAAAGTGCCTAGGTGTTACAGGTGTTACATTGACTATAACCAGAGAGGAAAGTTAAGAGAGACCAAGCATGTAGGGAGGGTATGAGTTGCAATTGTAAAGGAGAGTGGTTACTATTGGTCCCACTGAGAAAGTACCATTTGAGCAGATCTGAAGTTGTTGAGGGAGTCGGCCATTTGGACATCTGGAGGACAAGTGTTCCAGGTAGAGGGACAGTCCGGTGCAAAGCATGTGAGATGGACCACACATAGCTCACCTGGTGAAGCACAGGGAATACGGTGTGGCTGGCGTAGAGTGAGGGACGCGGAAGGTGGTAAGAGAGGAGGTCAGAGATTGAGGGAAGGGGTAGTGGTTTTCTAGATAGAGCTTTTAGGCCACTGTAAGGACGTGGGCTTTTACTCTGAATGAATCGGGGAGCCATTGAAGTGGTTTTTAAGTTTATTGGGTAACATTGGTTAATACAATTATGCAATTTTCAAGTGCGGATTATAATTTGACACCTGTATATTCTATTGTGTTTACCACCCAAAGTCTAATTTCCTTCAGTTATCAAATATTTGATCCCCTTTACCCACTTCACCCTCCCCCATCCCCCTATATTTGACCCTTTTTACCCCATCTACCTCCTTACTCCTCTAGCACCCGCTACCCTCTGGTAACCACTAGTCCATTGTCCATTGTCCACGAGTCTCTGTGTGTTTGTCCTGTTCATTTGTTGCTTTTAGGTTTATAGCCCACATATAAGTGATATCATGTGGTTTTCAACTTTTTCTGTCTGGTTTATTTCGCTTAGCATGATTATCTCGAGGTCCATCCATGTTGTTGCAAATGGCAGTATTTCCTCTCTTCTTATGGCCGAGTAACATTCCATTGTTTATATGTACCACAGCTTCTTTATTGCCATTGAAATGTTTTGAACAGAGAAGTGTAGCAATGTGACTTAAGTTTTAAAAGGGTTTGCTTGGCTTGCTAAGTTAGTAATAAATTATAGGGAAACAAGGGTGAAAGCAGGGAGGCTTGTTATGATGTTAGTCCACATGAAAGCTGATGGTCCCTTTGGCCAGGGTGCTAGTAGTAGGAAGTGGTAAATGATGGTGAAATTCAAGATATATTTTGAAGGTAGAGCCAACAGAATATCAGACTAGATGTGGGGTGTAAGATAAAGACAGGAATCCAAACTATTTGGACTGAGCTACTGGAAAAATGGCATTGCCAATAACAGAGGTGGGGAAAGTGCAGAGGAAGGACATCTGGTGGAGGCAGGGATAGAAAGTATAGATGACACATCAGGTTTGATGGCACGTGACACCCACGTGGTAGACATGATGAAATTTCACTCTGAAATGGACCTAGGCCTCACATAATATCATGTATAACTTTACTACATTAATTTAAAACTCACTTGTTGAATTCTTTGATTAATTGAGAAGATAATACGCGTTCTTAATCAATCTATTAATTTATACCAATATAGTATAACTTTAGGAAAGAGATAACATGATCATATTCTTCTTAACCCAAAATAAAAGATTTTCCCAAAAATTGCAAATCAAAGAATGATTTATACTCAACACAAAAAGAAGAGGAAACTCACAAATTTTAAGTTGAAAACTAACCATGGAATATGTATTACTTTAAGTAGTCATTTATTTTCCATACCCTTCATTTCGAATATACTGGTTTTCAAGTGTTTGAATATTATAATAAAGCTCCAACTACGTTAGTTCAGAAAAGAAAAGGATAAGTCACTTAAGAGTTTCCTGCTCTCAAAATCATATTGATTATTAAAAAGTGCCAGAATTTTAGCAACAATATATTTTGGCATCACAAGAATGAGAACAAAATTTTCTAAAAGACTAAGAACATCTTCTTTTTGACTGGTGCTGTGAAGAAAGCCTTCCAAGGATGTTTTTACTGATCAAGTAACATGAATTAATACTATGATCTAACCTTAAAGGAATAATTCCCAGCAGATGTGGAAGAGAGAGACTGATTGCTGCCTGCCTTTTATTTAGAAGCCAGTCTTCTCTTCTCTCCAGGTAGGATTCTCCATCTCTAAGCCAAAATACCATTTTTTAAAAATTTAAATGATGAATTTGTACATTATAACTTATAGAGAATAATTCAAGGAACTATAATTACACTTCCTTCCTCCCTCTTCCATTTTTTTTTTTTTCTGTGAGATTTGGTTGTTTCTTGAGTTCGACATATGACTGAGGCAAAAAAGGCAAGCAGAGGGAAAAATAAATGTGAGCCAAGCGGCTTTGAAAACTCCAAAAGAGAATCTGAAGATACAAACTAGTCATAAAAACATAGTGTGCAGATGTTGCCAGAACTTAGAACTTGACCAAATTGTGTTTAGTCATCACATAAAATAGAAATACGCATGAAGATTGTGATCTTGGAAAAAGGTTAAAAACCTTTGTGAGTTCTTTAGTGCCAGCTCAAGTTACTATACAAGCTTTTAGCTAGCAGTGAAACAGAATGGGAAAAATAACCAGTTGTATCCTGGGGCTTTCTTTGGTGGCTTGAAATCAGCCCTGGTGAGTATTTACACAATGGAAATCGGCAAATGCTGAAAATCAGGGCTTTGTGTTTTTTTAGGAAGCCAGTTAGTTTACCATTACACCACTGAAAACAGCTCTCCACAGGGGTTAACAAACCCTTTGCACTTTGGCAAGGAGGGTTTTGGGGGAATAAATGAATGTTCTTTTTATAAGCAAGTAACTTCTAATACCCATCTTAGTAAGATTTAGTATTTTATTATTTCTCTTGGAATTCAAATATCATCAGGTCTTTAGTAGAAAGTATTTCTCTAAAAAAAAAAAAATGGTTCCTGTTTCACTTCTCTTCATTAAAATCTGAAAGGAGATAAAATATATGGGATAGGAAAACTTCCTGCTTTCTAGTAAGCAGAAGTGGTGCCACCTGATAAACTGTATAGTGTCACTGGAACAAAGTCAAAGCCACAGAGAAACCAGACTTGCTTTTTTTTTTTTTTTTTTTTTTTGTGAATGACAGTGTTAAAGAATGTAACCCCTCTTAACTTCTCTACACCCCGTACGTACAAATTGCTTAACTATACAACCCTGGTGGCAACTCATTTCACACCTCCATTTTCTTTCTTGTTATCACCAAGATTAAACAGCATGTTTGGGCAATATTCTGCATTTATCTAACCTTTTCCATACAGGCCACACTGACACAACAGAACAGGTTTATGTACCTCACACGTCAGATCCTATCAAGGAACTTGGTAGTGACAGTTTGATAAAGGACAACACCATAGCTTATTGAACTTGTTCTAAAAACAACAGCAGCAAACCACTCATCTCCTCACACTTTTTAATGACCTTGTTCTATGGTGTCCCCATTTTTAGATGCAGCAAATGCATTACTGTGTGGCTTCAGAGCATACAGAGAGCCAAGGGCTGTGACAATGTGGCACTATTAAGAATTCTGGAAGTACACCTGAGACTAATATAAAATAATAGCAATGTCAACTCTGATTGAAAAATAAAAATGAATTAAAAAATTCTAGAGAGAGCTGCATTTACTTCAATTACCTACTGAGAAAGGAGAGGTCTAGGGTTAGTTTTAACTTTCACCTTGCCGACAGCTTCAACCACAGTGAAAAAATGGCTTGTCAGAAAAATGGGGGAAAAAATGCCAGGAATTGTTTTTTTCTTTGCTTTCCAGAACATCCAGCGTTGTCATAGACAATGAACAGGAATGCTAACAGACTTGCTGTTTCAGTATAACATCCATAGGGCAAGACACGGAAAAGAAAAATAAATCCAAAGAAATATCAAATTAGAATGAACTAAAAAAGGCTAATTTTCTTACGTTTTCATGTTACTGTCTTTGAACATTTTTTTTTTTTTTGCAATTCATATGGCCCAAACATGTACCTGAGACATTTCCAAAGACGTTACTACAGGCATATTTAATACCATATTTAACATAATTAAATACGTTCTTAAGCTTTTAAAAATTGTTATTGCTATTATTTAGTTAAGTTCAAAGTAAATTTTATTACCATGGTGAAATTCTTCTGGTAAGATTCTAATCTCTGTGGAATTTCAGATCTTTCTGCTCCCTGTGAATAAAGCAGGATAAGGAGCATTCAACCAACCTGAGGGCTTAATTTTGTCATTCGGTTATCTTTTTACACCTACAAATATTATTCTTCTGGCTCCTGCTCTGGAGGCCTGTGGTTTCCTTTGTTCTTGGGTCAATATCACACTGGTAAAGGTGGATACATTCGAGGAGGAATGGTAGAGAAACCTATAGGATACATCAGTACAAACAAAACTGGTGATAATAGATTTCATGAGCACCCACAGAGACTTCGTGAGCCTGGAAAACAAAATTTTGCTTTGTATCTGTGATGTACTGATATCACAACTTTGTGGTGAGGGGAAGATTCGGCACACTTCCAAATACTGGCTTATTTTTTGGTGGCTTTGAGTCTGATCACCCCTCATTTGAGTGGGTGACATTTCTCCAGAATACCCCTATCCTGTCCTCTCCTCCCCTTTGAAACTTTCTCGAGCTTCCTAAAGCAAAAACAAAGGATTCTCATATTGAAGTCTTGTCTTCTCACCCCAGGTTGCAGAAAAGGTCATAAAGAAAAAATTATGAAATATTTCAGGCATACCAAAATGTATAGAAAATACTATAATGAGGATTGATTACCTACCATCTACCTTAAGAAATAAAACATTACAAATATAAGCAAAACTCCCCAAGTATTCCTTCTGCCTCCTCAGAGGTAATCACTATTCCCATACATGCTTTATATTTTGCTACATATGTCTACATCCACAAACAATATATAATGGTATGTTGCGTGTTTTAAATTTTTATATAGATGGTCTCCTTTTTTTCACATTATTTTTAGGATAAGTTAATATATATAGCTTAGGTTTATTGATCTTACCCAATGTAAGGTATTCAATAGTACGGATATACAAAACAACTTATTTATCAATTCTTTGGTGATGTTTAACTGTATATTTAGTATAATAATTGAGTAATGTGTGAGAATTTCTTTAAGGTACAGACCTAGGATAAGAATTTTTGAATCACAGATATGCACATCTTCAGCTTCACTTGACACCACCAATCTCCAAAGACTGAATCAACAGCAGTGAGGCCAGCAGTCTATTTCACAAGCCCTCAGGGTTCAGAATTTCAGATCTGTTAGTCTGGAAGAGAGTGGTGGTGGTGGATAGTGCGGTAAGGATTTGCATTTCTAACATGTCCTTAAGTGACGCTGTTGCTACTGTAGTGTCCTGTCTGAGACTACATTTTGAGAACTAATGCTCTAAAGAGAGTCTATTGGATTACACTTTGAAAAAGAGGGCTGATTAGACACTATCTGAAAAAATGTGGCTGGTGAGGTTTTTTTTTTTAGGTAGCCTGTGGTGTAATTTTAGCATTCAGATTCTAGGAAAAAAACTGACTAAATATAGATAATACATCGTGAATAACCAGTATGAGTACTTGTCATCAAAGGCTAAATTCTTAATGAGTTCCACTGCCAGACTGGGGCCTCTGCACAGGCTCCTGCCATTTCTGTGCTGAGGGCAGAGGAGTGGGCGGGTGGCCCCTTGTCAGGCCAGGGCGTGCAATGAGCTTAGCTGCCATTAGTGTGTTAGGATCTCGACTGTATCATAAAACCTAGGTGTTAGCCTAGATGCATATTCACTTTGGGATTCCTCAAGATTTAAGGCATGGGGCATGAGTCTTACCAATTTGGCTCTTCTTAGGTATTTATATACAAAACAACAACAGAAAACTAATCTTTGTATTATATTATTTTAAAAATTATATTCCCAAATTAGTACTGTGGTAACAGAATGTTAGGGAGGTTTTCCTCAAATAGTCTTTCTTCAAGAACTTCTTATAAAAAAATCATATTTTAGAGTAAAAAGACACAAACAGGCTTGCACGGTCTGCAAATGGTTAACATGAAAATTGGAAGGAAAATGACTTTATTTCAGATTTAGCAATATAAAAGGTCAATTAGGAAAAAAACCGCATGTACCAGTAACCAAAAGCATTTGCTTATGCCATTCCACATTTTACATAACAAGATAACTGTTTTTCAAAACCAGACAACAGATTCAAAAATACTTCTTTTCACGCCTTTAAGTGATGCTGTTGGGAACGACGGTTACAAGGTCGTTTATTGCAGGCATGCTTTCAGCTAGTTCCGGTTATCATTAGCCTCATTCTATCGTCTTTCTTTTTTCTCTCTCATCAGCTTTTTGCTTTCTTCCCTTCTTCTTTTATTCACTGGATTCCGAGGATCATAGATTTCAAATGTGTCTGAGTCTTGCATGCTTGCATCTTTTACTTTTCTGCTTTTATCCTCAAACTGAAGGACATGCGACATCCTAAAAAGGGAGAGAGATGGTACAGTGATTTTGGCATGAAAACTGGAAGTAGAAATTCTATACCACACTACCCCTGGCATAATGAATTATCAGGGCACAATACACAAAGATGCGTGTATTGTTTACTGGCGCTTATGCCACATGGAAACCAACTTCTCGGAAAACACTCAAATTTGAAAAACATGTCTGGAGTGTGTTCTGTTGGCTTGTATTTCTAGTAGTGAGTCTTTTTGCCTCAGTGTCCACTTGAAGTTCCTTCCCTGATGGGAGGTTAAGAGTTCTCCCCAGAAGTGTTCCTTAAACTAAACTCAGAGAACATTCTGCTAGCTTTCTTAAAAGAGTATGCTCACTCAGCCAGAGTGAGCCAGGTTACAGAGCAAAACTGACAATAAACCAGCCCTATCTGGTTTTTTTCTTGTTGTTTTCAGTAGTTATATGGGTCAAGAGCAGGGCATTTGTTAAGAAAATTCTTGTTCAAATGGTGTTATGACTCCTTTTTTCTGTGGAGTTGCCGGGTTAAATTTTTTTTTTTTTCATACAAAAAGAAACTAAGCTTTTGGCACAGCTCCATGGACTAATTTCCTCCTCTTACTGTTGACTGCAACAAATCTAACCCACCCTGCTTTCCTATTTTATCAAACGCTTACTGGTCTTAAGGTATCAACATGTGCTTGAATCATAAGTGGTCATAAGCTGGCTATCCTTAGCAGCAGGGGACTATCTACGTAATGAGCTCTGCCCCCACTAGGAGGTATGAGGAATAAACGGGGAAGTCAAAAGACCAGGTGTCATAGAACTGAATGAATTCGGAAAGAGAAGAGTTCAGCGTTCATATGTAAACAAAACGACTCGCTATTTAAGCAAGTTTTAAAACAGGCATGCCAGCACTTTTCTTCACTGTAGTAGACAGGGCTAACTTCCCTAGAAGATTAAACTCAACTCTCCGTACACCAGGTGCGACTTTCAGATGAAACCCAAATATTATATTAGTGTCTTTTCCCTCGCAGTAGCACAAATGCTGAGTGAAGTTTACTTATGAGGCAAACTCCCATGGATATGCTCGGATTTTAAAGAATCCTAAAAAAGATTTTGGGATGGAAATAAAATGTTACAATATTAGTGATACTACAATTACTAAGGGTTCAGTAGCTACTATTCACCAGGGCCGGCAAGTGGAGTCTTCCTACAATTCCCATCCTCTTCTATCCAGAAAAAGCTTATTGGAATGCAATGAGTACTAGTGATATTATTATACGAATGACGTAGAATCTACTTTAATTTACTAAATGAGGTAACATTTAGTTACCTCATTTAGGTAACATTTAGTTACCTCATTTAGGTAACATTTAGTAAATTAAAAACATTTCCATAGTTTTTTATTAATACATTATTTGCATCACATTCATAACTGATCTCAATAATACATGAACATACCATCTCACATGTGAGAACAGTTGACTTTTTACACTTCCTGTTGCTTTAGTAAACACCATTATTTAGAAAATCCATCATAGGATAATTGCTTATTTAGACAGACTCTTCAGAGTCTGAATTTTCTTGTGCTTTCAATTTCCTACAGTGTTTAAGTATTACCTTCTGAGAATAAAACAACCCCCAACTCCTAGAAAAAGGCTAGTTATTCTGTAGCCTTGGTAACAAATGACCACTAGAACCAGTTTGAGACACAATTAAACCAGATTTAATCAATTAATGATGACTTGCCTAGGCCTAAATGATCAGTGACAACTCATGTCAGTAAATACATCTCTGAAAGCCAACTAATCAGTGACAGCCTTATGCTTTTGAAAGTTGGCCAATCAGTGGCAGACTTGCTCCAGCGAATATGCTTCTGAAAGCCAGCCAATCACCAATAGTCTCTCCTGAATAATGGGGCTTCTGAGGCAGATGTCAACCCCTAAAAAAACCTCTAACCCCGAAATCTATATAAAGATTTGCAACACGCTGAGAGACTGTGCTAAGAGCATAGCTCTCCCTTACTTTAGTAAGTAATAAATTCAGCCTTTTGTTTCAGATACTAAGAGGTGGTCTTTTTCTTCGACACATCTTACAATCTGTGCTGCATTCCCCATGAAGTGCATTATTTTTTAGAAATTGTAAGTTGAGGACCAAGTTTAGAAGGAATGGCAAGACTTTCCTGTGGGAGGTACTTAACAACACAATATGGGGAGCCCGGCCCCTACTCTGCATTTCAGTAAATGCTTAGCAGCTTTCCAAATGACTCTTGGGCAGACACCTAAGCCCAAGCCAGGAAGTAGCTGGAATCATGTGCCCTCTAAAATAATTTTATTCAACACTCCTATATTGATATTAAAAAACAAAAACCATCACTTCAGTTAACTTATAATACCTTTCCATTTATTTATTCTTCTATTTACAAATTTATCCGTTTTTTTTCTGCCCCGAAATACAGGTGGGTTTTATGTAATATCCATTCTAGTAGGGTCTGCCTGTGTTTCAAAATGGCTTTATCAGAATTTGTCAATTAAAACCATAAAAAGGCACCTTCCGCCTTTCTCTGCCATGAGAGAACCTGGCAAGTATTGGATTTAGTTGGCTCTGGTGTAAGAAATGACAGCTAGATACGTGAACCACAGCACAAGGTCCACAGAAAGAACAGATTTTCCTACAAATTTGAAAAAACAGAAAGCCATAAATTAAAGTAGCTGTCTTTTTCAACTGTTTGTTTCATACGCCACTGCATTAAACAAATCCAACATTTTGATTAATAACAAACCTAAACCCAGAGGAAAGAAGGGGCTATCAGCTTACAAACTACTTCAGCTTTAATATCATAATACTTAGCATGGCTGGTTACTCAGCAATAATATTTAATCTTTAATAGAAATAAAAGCATAATCAAAATACTTCACTCATTTATCTTTCAACATGCTTCAATCACTTCATTTTAAAAAGCAAACAAAACAGTTATTATGATTTTCAGCATAATAAACTCCTGACCTGTGTGCTTCCATAAATCACAGACTGCATGAATTGAAAGCATGCCCACATTTTACAGTCTCCTGTGAGAATACACATGCAGACTTATAACACGGACTTAATTCGAGTACATAAGGATCTGGTAGTTTACAATCTTGTATGTACCAATAACTCAATATTATCCACTCTGTAGCGGGTCATGGAACTGGACCAACAAGAGCAGTGAATTTTCACTTACATATGGAAATTTTTAGAGCTTATTTAATTGAAGGCAATGACAAAAATTTAGTTCTGATTAATAAAAAGCTTTATATAAGCTGATTCTCAAATAAAAACATTAACTTCAGTGTGCTACAGAAATATGGAAGCTTACTGTTTTCACAGAGGTGTTTGACAGGTAAGTGTTTTTGTGTGTGTATGAGACTGTGGGATTATAAACAAAAGTAAATAATTGTTTATTTGAAAAGAACCTGGACCTTGAATATCTTCACTAAATTGACACCCAGTTGTTTTTAAAGTTCTCAAACATTAGTGAAATAGATTAAGGTATGACAGCAATTAATAGTAATGAGGAACGAAAGAGAGGTACTCATTCTCAAACATATAGTAACTCAAAATAGAATTTCAATATTAATAATTCATTTGTGACTGAAATGCATTTAAATTATTTATATTTATTTAGTGAAAGCAGCTATCTTTTTCATGAGGAATTCTACAAACCACTCCTTCCCATCTCCAAATCTCCCTAATTTAGGAACTTATCACCCAAACCTTAGATGATATAGGTGTCCTAACTCTTCCACATGTATATTACTTTTCCATCTTCTAATCCTCCAAAGGTTCTAAAGTAATCTTTCTTACATATATATTTTTTTAGCATTCCTTTGAATAGGAACTATCAACTAGTTATTACTGTATTAGACTTACATACTTTAGTCTGACCCTTAAAATCCTAACAAATGGATCTTCCTATCTCACCAAACTTATTTCATTTCCGTCATCAACTCTCACCAGTTTGCAACTGCCTGTTTACCTGATTGTGAGCAGATTGTCTGTTATTCCAGACAGTTTGAATCTTGTTCACAACCATATTCCCAGTGCCAAGAATGGTGATTTATTTTGTGAATCAAAGCCTTCAGACCCTTTGTGCCTGGCCAGGCCTGCTGGCTGGTACTAGCTGGTCAGCTAAACTAACACTTGACCCTCCTATGGTGGGCAGGGACTGTCTTTTATTTCTATGATAGACTTCTAAAATGTCTAACAGGCTCTGCAGAAAGTCTCATGCTCAGCACAGCCCACCTTTTCATGACCTCTCACAGCTCGGCGTACACTGACTGCCGCTTTTCCACTGCACTCCCTCAGTGACCGCTAGTATTTATTCCTTGGAGACTGCCATTTCCCATGGTACCTAATGTAGAACTAGACAGGATATGTTTTAAAGCAATGTTTCTCAAAGTCTAATTCTAGAACCCTGCATCAAACACAGATTGTACATTATAATCAACTGGGTAGTTTTGAAAACTACCCATGCCAGATCTCAACCTCCAGAAGTACTAATTCATTTGTCCTGGGATGGGGCCCCAGCATCAGGTATTGAAAATGTTTTCCTGGTGATTTGTAAAATAGAGCCAAAGTTAAGACCAAAGCACTAATGTTTGAGAACCTTTACACTTTCAGATTGATTGATTTCATCAGCCATTTGTTCTGGCTCCTTCAGAGATGAAGAACAGATGCTTCCTGATGACAAACTACTCACATACTTGAAGAAGCTTAAGTGATCTCTGAGCCTATTATTCTAACAGAATAATCTCAAGTGTATTATCTATTTCTTATATATGGTTTGACGATAAAGCAAGGAGCTAGATTCAATTATTCATTCAACAAACATCTGAGTGCCATTTATGTGTGACACACCAGGGACACAAAGCCAAATATGACCCAAGTCCTGCTCTCTTGAAGTGAACAGTCTATTAGGGAGATGAACTCACGGACACCAGAACAAATGCATATTTTGGAGCTGCCTGAAAAGTGTGAGACAACAATAATAAGAATGACCACTGACATAGCACTCTACAAAAAGCTTTCATATGCTGTTGGTATTATCTCCATAATAACTGTATGGGATAGGCAGGAAAGATGTTATCACTCCCATTTCACATGCAGTCTGTAAGATTCATATTCGAGAAACTTATAGATGGTAAGTAGTTAGCCAGGTACTTTCTTGAATGTCTTCAGAAGTAACAAACTTTTATTTTGTGAAGATGGATTTAACTTTAAGAATAAATCAAAGTTAACTCAGGACTAAGTCTAGAGAGTGGGATAAAACAATCAGATTGGGTAGTGCTTATTTTGGAATACAAAAATAAAAAAAATGCAACTATAAAGAGAGAAGAACGATTATTTGTGTCGCTCCCAGGCTGGTCTTTAAAGAATTCCAAAAATGTTCCAAAAACATCTTGATCAATGTGGGAGCGTCTTGGGGAAAAGGTACCCCCTCTTTTAGGTAAACACTTGCTTAAAAACAAAGAAGCATTAATTTTCACTGTAAATTTTTATCCTGTTATTGCCTTTAATCATTGCTCTGTGCAATCTCAGTCCCAGTTTTTCCTAATACTTTCTAAAATGAGGATGCTGGGTAGGAGCATCCCATTCAGCTGGAGGTCCAAGGGAGGCAGAGCCAAGGGCCCATGGTCTGAGCCTGAAAGGGTGGATGTCTGGCAATCTCCTCCTTCAGGCATCAAATTACTATGGAGTGCCCTATGGTTAATGATGATATTCCGGTCTTTTTTTATTATGCATATATTTCAAAAATGCAAAACTAGCCATGAAAACACTTGTTTTAAATCCTTCAGTGGCTTCTCATTGTCTATACAATGAAACCCAAATTTCTTATGTGGCCTCTATGATTTGGTTTTTGCTCCCCTCTTCAAGCTCCTGTCACCTTCCTCCATTAGATCTGATGCTCTAGATATCCCGAATTATTGGCAATTTCCTGAACAAAACCTGCTCTCTCCTGCCTCCTTCTTGCCTCTCCACGGTGATACACTTCTCTTCTCCTGCCTATTAGCTGAGATATCATCCCCTGTGGGAACCAGTCCCTGATACCTCTCCTGGCCTGTCCTGCTCTTTTCCAGTAGGGTGAAGATGCTCTTCTTACAACTCTCCAGTTTAGTCTCCCTCACTAGACCGCAGTTGGCTCTGTTTCATTGACCCCTGCATCAGCACCAGTCACTACTGCTGAGTGAGAAGAATGCCCTCAATAGATATTTGCTGAATAAACAAATGCTTCTGGGTAGCCGGTCACCTCTTAAACCTTTGGCTAGAATCCTGGTTTTGTTCACCTTTCTCCCTGGCTGTATTAATGCATAATTCCAAATTATTTAGCAATTATGTTTATAAATCCTTGAGTTTTCCAGGTAAGTACTCCATAATGCCAGAAAAAAATACTCAAAAAGCTAAAACATTTCTACCACCACTAAGTTTCTGCTATGAAAATCTAACACTGATCTTTCTCAAAAGGGCCAGTTAAACTCCCTAATGATCAACATTTGCCTTCTGTATACTGAGTTTCTGTGAGGTATGAGGTGGGGAGAAATGTATATACTGTCTCAGACGGCCTTCCACTACTTGGGTTGAAAGGCCTTGCCATTCCTTGTGAAACTTTGTCATCCACATAATTTATCTTTAGTGTATGCGGTTACATATAAACTGTGTTTGTATAAATATTTATCACTTTTATAATATTTGATTATACTGCATAGTCATTTTCAAAGTGTTTTCATTTATATCATCATACACACACATAACTTATTTGAGCCTACCTAACTCTGGAGGCTTATATGTCTATTTAAAAATACATCCCATCTATACTAAGCCATTCAAAGGGCAGAAACTGTTCACAAAATCAAAGAATTATAAAAATTTTATTTTATTTCTCCAATTTTTATAGCACAATTAACATATTCACTGTTTTGTGCACTTTTTCTTTCTTTCTTATTATTTTGAAGTTTATTGGGATAATATTGGTTAATACAATTATATAATTTTCAGGTGTACATTATAATTTGACATCCATATATTCTATTGTGTGAACTGTGTACTTTTTCTCTGTGCAAAGTACGATCCTGAGAAGCAACAAGATAAAAGAAAAAAATTACTGATAACTCCGTAGCTGATCAAGACTACTGTAAATATATAGGCATATCACTTCCTGCACTTTTTTCTATGAATGTCTATGTAAGTATAAATGTATACTTGTATATATATATATTGAAGGTATCACAATGTATGTATTTTATAATTGCTTTTCATACCCAACTATACTACATCTTTTTATATGAATAACTATACTTCTACATCATTGTATTCACTGTATAATATTTGATCCTATAACTTATAATCATTCCCTTATTTAGGAGTCTTGGGTTTGTTCAAATTTCCAGCTTTATAAACAATGCTGTGAATAATATCTATGTGAATAATAAATATCTGGATTTTAAAATTTGTATTAAATATCTTTTTTTCTGCTTTTTTGGCCTGGTTCGACATTCTTTCTTTTGGTAGCATCGTTCCTCTCCTTTCAGAAATGGCCATTCCCAACTCTCGGTCCCTGTGGGTAAAGTGGGAAGAGGACGCTTGGTATAGGCCTGGGCATGGGCATTTGAATTCAGTAAGGTCAAACAGAACTGATGCAAGAATTTTTTCTGGAAGTACTGGGAACGTAATGGTCGTAACGGAAACATAAGCCAAGAGCTTCTGGAGGTCATCTTTTCCACCCAGGAGGAAGCCAGCTTACAGATGTGGCCATCTCAGGAGAAAATGGAGGCAGGAGACAGAAAAAAAGAGAGATTCCCAACACTGGTTGAACTCTCTGATCCAGCCATGCCATCGCTCTATTACTTAACCTTCCCATGGTGATAAATTTCTTATTTGTTATTTAAGGTATTTGTATAATTTGTAATAGAGAATCTTTACAAAGGCTTAGGATAAATTTCTATAAGTCAAATTATTAGGACAAAGATTTGTACATTTTTAAGGCATGTGATAGTGATATATTTCATCTTACTTCCCTTCAGAAAGGATATACCACTTTATACTCTCATCAGTTGAGTGCCATACTTTACTTTAATATAATTAGATTGATTTTATTTTCATCCCCCACCCCATGTTTTTGGCTATTTGTATTTCTTCTTTTGTGATATATATGTTTGTATCCTTTACTCATTTTAAAAAATGGAACATTTATCTTTTTTCTTATAGATTTATGAGAATTCTTAGTATATATTAGGAATATAAATCCTTATTCATCACATAAACTGCAAATATCTTTTCCAATTTGTCACTTGTCCTTTCATTTTGTTCTCCGTGGAGTTTCACCTTTCCTTCTCCTCCATCCCTGCCTCTTTTCCTTCTTTTCTTCTTTTCCTTTTCCTTCCTTCCTTCCTTCCTTACATATAGAGCTTTACAATTTTTTATATATTTATAGTGAACGGTCTCTTTCCTTATGGTCTCTGTCTTTAAAGTCATACTTAATAAGTCTTTCCTCATATTAAGACCATGTAACTATCCACCTATATTTTCTTCTAGCACTTCTACAAGTCTTTTTAATCCTCTGCTAATTTAGAAATTTCTTTTGGTATTGGGTCAGAGAAGTTCTAATTTAATTATCTTCCCCAAGTGGCTACCTAGTTGTTCCAACTTAATTTCCTGAATATCACCCATCATTTTAATTATTGTAATTTTGGCTTCTGACTGGGAAAGATCATTACCCTGTTACTTTAAAAAAATACTTCTCAAAATTTATTTACTTTTTAAATAGATTTTATTTTTTTAAAGTGGTTTACTTTTACAGACAGTACAGAGTTCCCTTACACCTACAAATTTTCCCTACTATTATTTATATTAATATAGTACCTTTGTTAGACTTAATTAACAAATCTTGCTAACTTATTATTAAGTAGAGTCTATAGTTAATTTAGATTTCTTTAGGGTTATGGACTAGATTGTTCCACCCAACAAATTCATATGTTGAAGCCCTAACTCCCAACGTGACTATAATTGGAGATAGGGCTTTTAGAGTGTGATTAAGGTCATAAGAGTGGGGCTCTAATCTTTAGGAGAAGAGATGCTAGGAGCACATGCACATAGAGAAAAAGTCATTTGAAGACACAGCAGGAAGGGGGCGTTTGCAAGCCAAGGAGGGAGGTCTCACCAGAAAGCAAACCTATAGCAATTTGACCTTGGACTTCCAGCCTCCAGAACTGTGAGAAAATAAATTTCTGTTGTTAATCCACTCGGTCTATGGTATTTTGTTATTAAAGCCCTAGGAGACTAATGCACTTAACTTTTACCTAATGTTTTTTTCTAATCCAGGATCTCATTCAGGATATCACATTACATTTAGTTGTCATGTCTCCTTAGGCTATTCATGACTGTGGTAATTTCTCAGAATTTCCTTTTTTATTATTTATTTATTTTTTATTTCATCACATTGAACGTTTTGAGGAGTACTGGTTGGGTATTTTATAGGATGCCCACCACTGGAATTTTTCTGATGTTTTACTCATGATAAGATTGGGTTTATGGGTTATCGGGATAAAGACCTTGATATAAAGTGCAACTGTCATTACATCAATCAAGGGTACATACTATCAATGTGATCTATGATGCTGATGTTGACCTTGATTACCTTGCTGAGGTAGTGTAAACTCCACTGTAAACTCATTTTCCCCTGCTTTCCATGTTGTATTCTTTGGAGGAAAGTCACTATGTGAAGCCCACAACTAAGCAGTCAGGATTTACGCTTCACTACTCTTTATCAAAAATTTTCACGGCTATTTTTACTTGTATGTTTTTCTCCCTCCTTCTTCTAGTACTTTTATTTAGATTACATTAGGTTTGAGAATAATTTTGAGATAATTTGGTGTTTGTTAAGAATTAGGCATTCTAGGAACATAGTATACCTATCATCCCTTTAATAGGCTTCAGGTTTCTTAATTTAAAAAAATGTTTTCTAAGTGGTCATTTCAAAGCAACTACTACTGATTTTTGTATATTTTTTATCTGGCCACAATACTGAATTCTTAGAACTTTTTGTAGATAGTTTTAAATCTAGATTTGCAAATAACTTGGTTTCCTCCATTTTATAGATAAGCAACTGCAGAGAAGCTATTGAAGTTTATTTTTTCTTTTTTCTTTTTTTCACCAAGCTGATGCCTGATTCCTAGTTCATAATCTAGAATATCTAGAAGCCTAAATATGACTGACACTTTTTATAGGTACTTTTGCTGTGAATGAAATAAAGATCAAAATAATTTCTGGAGAATTAAGGTAACTGTTAAAAAACATTTGGTACTTACTGCAATTTTAAGAAAGTACATGTTATACAAAAATCATGAGCTTTTAGAGTCACTTCAAATAAATTCATCAAAACTAGACATATAGAGAATAATGACATTATCGACTCCAAATATCACAACTGTGTTTTTCTTCTATGATTCTTAGTTCACTTTTGATATTGTTTAAAATACAAACAATTTTGTTCTAAAATTTTGACATTTTCCTATGATTTCTAGAATATGTTTATAAACATCAATTGGATGATTCTTTCATCTTTGTATTTTAACTATCAACATGTAATATTTAGGTAAAAACTTTATGAATTTTTAATTTTAGGACTTTTCTCCATCACTGATTACAAGTAGGGTTCTCTTTTCACAAAGGTTAAATGATTCTTTAGGAATTAAGAAGTTAAAGATTTAAAGTATCAGCACCTATGAAAAAGGAAGTGTGAATCTTTTTTTCAACATGAAGTAGATAGTAGAGGTGACACTAATTCATATGAAGAGGCAGACAAACATGAATGAGTCCAGAGATCAAAGCATTATATATATAAAAGTCCAAGAAAATGAGGTCACTGGCATTCTTTATGTCCAGCAGAGCAATGTGGCATAACAGAGATGACTGTGAGAAAAAGAAAAGGCTAAAGAAGAGAAAGAAATCTAGGAAGAAAAGTACAAATGAAATAAGACTCAAAATGAAGAATAGAAACAGTGACTTATAGGAAGCTAGGAAGCAAAAAAAAAAAAAAAAAAAAAAAAAAAAAGGTAGACAGAAATGGCCCAAACTCAAAAGACAGGTGTAAATATTGGCAGTAGAAGAAAAATAGAAACAAAAAATTTAAAAACATTTGAACAAGCAAAAATAAGTACAGGAAAATACACATTAGGTAAACCAAACAGAGAGGAAAATGCATGCTGGCCTTTGAAAAAAAGAAAAAAAGAAGAAAACCTGTGGATTTTCTTTTACTGTTCACAGTTAACATGGGAAAATCTCCTTTGTTCTGAACTTTGAATGAATGCTAAATTTTTCCCCACAGTTTGGGGGTTTTGAAAAGCCAACTCTTAAAAATAACTTGTCATGAAAAAGAAATCTTTATATTATAGAATGTTTTAATAAATATTGAGTATTATCGGAGCAAATGTAAAAGACGTAATATTCAAAATGTCTTCAGCAACATGGAATGCACAGTTTCTTGGCTTTTTTTTTTGAGGGGGGTCTATCTAACAAGGTTAATAGTCAGCAGGTGGAAAGATTTAAGAGCCTTTTCAGAATAAATCAGTATAATAATAATTCTTACACCTGCCCTGGATTTAACCAACTGCTCAGCCAATAAGATAATCTATGACAAGTGAACGAATAAAACAACACAGGGAAGATGGAATTCCCAAACAAAAAGGCCCAGTAAGCAGCTGGGGTACATGGCTATCTGCCTGTCTCTTAAAACAAATCCATGCACAGAGCAAACTTCCCTAACGTGACAGAAACTTATTTTAGAGCAAACTGTATGAAAGCACAGAGTAAATCCCAACGAGTTTTCTTTATCCAGAAGAAAGAAGGCAGAAAGAAAGGTGAAGTCAGGGATTGAATAGAGGGCTTAGAACTAAAATAATCACCTTTCCAGGGTCAGCAACTCTGACAAGACCTATTTAAGAAAGAGTCACATTGGTTTTCTGCAGCACTATTTATACTCTTGCATAAAATGAACATACTAACTAGGAAACCTGGTGGATAATCACATTCCTTCTTGCTTCATTTTACTACTACCTTAGAATTTGGTTAAGAGAGAAAATGGAAGCAAAACATTTACATTACACTAAGCTTATAATTCTATGTTCTCCAAAGTGATGATATGCTTTCTATTTAAATTGTACTTATAATTGATGTCTCTTCTCCTTTTTCTTTTTAGTACTAGCCTCAGGGAAAGGCCAATATTTTATTAATGAGGCATTAGTGGTCACTGTAAAAATCTCAAATCTCAAATTTATTTTATTTCAGAATGTTAAGAATATGACATTAATCACTGCAACTTATTATGAGTTAACTAAGAAAAGGTCATAAGAACTGTCAAACATAGAAATGTCATAAATTCCAATCATCATCTTGATAGATTTACTGACAGTAATCAAATCTGGAGAAATCAATTCCTAAAAATATCAGTGAGAGTACTAAAGATGAGATTACCAAAACATTTATTGAGCACTGATTATTCCAGACACCCTGCTAAATACTTTAAGAACAGGTCTCATTTAATCTAGACACTAACCTACCAGGAAAGTACTATTATTATTCCCAGTTCACACTTTAAGGACCAGGGTTTGAAAGGATATATAATTTGCCCAAGAACACACAGCTAGTAAATTCCCAAGCTGGGATTCAAATTCAGGTCTGACACCAAATCCCATACATAGTCATACCACTCTACTATTTATATTCCTATGAAAAATTATGGGTAAATGTGGCGGAAACTTCTTATTCAAGTTAAACAAATTTTAAAATAACTTTCTAATTTTTAATTCTTCATATACTACCAGGATTATAATATTATGGATATAGACTTAATATCTTCCATGACTTAAAGGGACGAGATGATTTTTGACCAAGAGTTCACAAAATCCTAAAGTCACTTGTTTTACCTTATTACTATAGTTTAAAATAACAGCACTACATTATTTGAAAATATGAAAAATATAACTAGCTCAGAGAAATTGTTACAATACAAAATCACAAGCAAGAAATAAAAGCAAATAGCATTAAACTATTGAGCCAAGCATGATTGCCTATTTCTGAGATCTTGACCTAAGTTACTTAACCTTTCCGTGCCTAAGGTTCTTCTCATATAATTTGGGCAGAAGAACAATGTTTTTGTATAGGTTTAGAAAAAAGGTTGACTGGTGCTCTTTAAAAGTTCAGTAAACGTTAGCTTCCTATATACCTTTTATTTCTACTAAAAATAGCTCAAGCCCAACATTTTACTTATCATGGTCAACTGGATTATTTGCATACAAGGAACATTGTTATTATGTTTAACTTGATTATCTGCATAATGCCACCAAGAAAAGGGGATATTAATAATTCAATGGCAGGTAGTAGAAGATTATTAATGAATGTCTTTGGAAAAGGATTTTGTGTTTTGTATTTACATGTGGCTATTCTAGATGCCCTGGGGAATTCAGTTCATATAAAATAAGTGAGAGGTTATCTACTCTGTGACTGTTAATCTTTTGCATTTTTGTTCAGTACCAAAGAGATGAAAAAAATTCTGATCAAACTTCTCATAAAAACATTTATATGACTATACAAAAAATGGCAATCAAATATCCTCGATTTTGTTCTTTTTTCTTCCTCATGCTACTTATTTTCCACATGTGATCTTTTCCATCTCTTTGAAGGTAGGGGGTCGTCTAAAGCCTGATTATTTCCTTTTTGGCACTAGGGCCGCAATTCAGGTAGCAGCCACCTGTTAAATAATGGGGCCTTTTTATTGACTCCACGGTCAATTGTCTAAGTTTTTTCCAGGTGTGGTTAGCTAACAGAAAATAATTATAGTACACTATCCAGATGCTTAAGCTTTTAAAGTAAAAATATGTGTTGAACAATAAAGGCTCAACTTGCTTACCAGATATTATATAGTATTATATTGCTACAATAATTTAGCAGTGAAGTATTGACACAGGAAATGGGAATATTCAGAAAAATCCATGTAAGATAATGAAACAGACTAAAAAATATACATACATAAGACCTTAATAGATGAAAAAGGACATTTTTAATATCAGTGGGGAAACATGCTCAATCAACTGTGGTGGTTAGCAATTGAGAAAAAAAAATAAAGTTATAACATCAACCTAATGTAATACACCAGATCAATTCCAGGTGGATTCAAGATATAAATTAAAAATAAAAACAAAACCATAAAAATACTAGACAAAGCAATAACTAGGTATTTATATAATTTTGGGATTATGAAGACTAAAGAGCGACACTGGGTAGAAAACATGAAGAAAAAGACTGCCAGATTTGGCAACGCAAATTTAAAACTTCATGTGAAAAAAACAAACTAACAAAAACCTCCATACACAAATTGTAATGTAATGAAAAGCTGGTAAAAATATTTAAAATGAAGAATAATATTCTTAATAATTAAGAGCTTTTCTAAATTAACAAGAAATATAAAAATCACATTAGGCTATATAATTAACAACCATCACAACACTGAGAAATATAAATGGTCAATTAACATATTTAAAAAGTTCAACTTTATCAGTAAACAAAGAAATGCAAAATAATACAAAGTAGAAAGTGGCAAAGATTAGTACAACTATATCTGTTATCTGTGATATATTACAACACATACTTACTCATGTAATACCCCGAGTAAGGAGAAACCAGCAACTTCATACATTGTTGGTAGAGATATGTATAAATGATTGAACTTCTTATCTATTGAATGCAATCTCGCAAAAATGTCATCAAAGGCATACCTGAGCTGACAGAAAGCAGAGTGGCTGGGAGGAGGGACGTCTCTGGACGTCGTACTGGAAGGGGTACGAGAGAACCTTCTGAGTGAGGTAAATGTTCTGTATCTTGGCTTGGTGGTATTTATATAGGAGTTAAAACTCATCGAAGTGAACAGATACAAACTGTGTATTTTCTTATATTTAAATTATAGTTCAATTAAAAAAATTTTAAACACACTTGACTCAGCAGTTTCACTTCCTTTAGCCTAAGGAAAGTGTTTAACTACTGAATTATTAACTAATGAAAGCTTAGAGTAAAAAAATTGGATGATTTTTCCATTCTTGGAAAATATCACACACACATATATATATATGAGGATATATAAAAGCATTAATGATGATTATTTGTGGAATATAAAATTACTAGTCATTTTTTTGTGTCCTTTTTCAATGTTGTTATGTATTAAACATAAATTAGTTTATTTGAAAATTTGGTATGATAATTAGTATTAATTTTACCTAATAACTGTATGAAAGAAAATGATGTATTACTTAAAACTGCCTTTAAAGAATACAAATTTCACCTAAAATCTTACTAAATTTCACCTGAAATCTTCTACTACTTGGGTTTTTCCATTCTGTAACTTCATGTAACTTCCAGGTATGGTTACAGCATCAGAGTGCTTGTTGATAAATTTCCTGATTGCCTGTGTATGACGGCAACCTTCATTTTGTACAGGCTTTGTTGTTATCTGGAACTACTATTGTGAGATGCCTACTACATTGTGCTAATCCCAAGGATACTTGCTCTTTAAACTTTCTTTCCAACAGAAATAAACTACTTCTGCCTACATAGCATGGCGTTGATCTGTTCCAAAATGTTGTCTGTTAAAAAGAAAGAAAGAAAAAGTCTGGAGAGAGTCTACAATCTGACAATATTCCTAGCATAGAAAAGGCAATCTTGTCTACTCTTCCCCTCTTTCTCTATGATTGCTAAATTTATAGTCACTCAAACTCTATAAGCCTCAGCATTTTGTAATCTGGATTCACCTTAACAATATGCTTTACTATACTCTTCGTTTTCTGAGCAGATTTACAACAGAACCATCGAGCACTACTAGCAAATATAATGAACATATCTACATTCCTTCTGTGTTGCAGATAACATAACTGAAGTAAGTTAACATTCACCTTTTCTTTATTTTCTTCTTTGTGGTTGTTACAAGAGGACTGTATAACTAATATTCTGCCAAGTTAATTTAGGATGTTTATTTCGTGCTGCTTGAGTACTTTGTCGAGCCTTAACACTGCTACCTCAGTCCATGCACCTTCCTCCCTCTCTCATACCTAATATTTCCTGAGCTTTTCCTAAGAATCAGACACTGTGTTGACTACTTTAGATGAATTATCTTACTTAATTCTAATAATAACTCTGAGGTAGGTAGTGTTGTCTCCCCTTTACAGGTGACGAAACTGAGATTTGCAAGAGAGGCTGCTTGCTCAGGTCTTTGTTAGCAGGGATTTGAACTCAGGTTTAACAGTCTACTGTATAATCAGGAGATAATCCAACATGTGGGATTAGAGGGAGCTTCCATGATGGTGGATTTCTTTAAAGGAATGTGGAAAGTATTTCAAAGATTAGAGTGGGTGATATGTGCTATAACCAGCTCTAGAAGACAGATATTATTTAGAATCAAAGGTCTCTTAAAGTCAAATTGAAATTTAACTTACTGATTATTACTTCATGATGAAATCATTTTGGTAAAAGCTGGTATTCTGGAAACAGCGTAGGCTGCTTAGTGTGACAGACAGCCTCATCATTTATTACTGTGTGACTCTGGACAAATAACCTAATTTCTTTGAGCCTCATCATCCTCATTTGTAGAATGAGAATAATAATTATCTGATTCAGTTGTAAGAAACCACCCTGCCACACGTCCCTAACCCACAAGCCTCATGAGGCTCTTATGGGGGTTAATGACAGAAGATAGCATAAAGGTCCTAGCGGGGTACCTGAAATACAGTTGATCCCTGAACAATGCTGAGGAAGTGGTTAGGGGTGCCAACCCCTTGCACAGCCAAAAATCTGTGTATAACTTCTGACTCCCCCAAACTTAACTACGGCCTTTGCATCCAAGAATTCAACCAACCTCAGATTGAAAACAGTATATTCAATCCATAGTTAGGAATCTGTGGTTATGGTTGGGAATGCAAAAATACTGTTTTTGATCCAGGGCTGTGAAATCTAAGGATGTGAATCTCACAGATAAAAAGTGCCAACTGTATTTATTAAAAAAAAAAAAATCTGAATATAAGTGGACCCCTGCAGTTCAAACCCCTGCTGTTCAAAGGTCAACTGCGTAGTGCATGCAAATAACTGCTTGGAGAATGAAATGGTGGGATCCAGAACCACTTTCATCTCCTACTACTAGTAGAAGAGTCAGAGTAAGGAAGCGTAAAAAGGATGTACATTTACTTTAAAGTCAAGTATAAGCTACTTCTACTCTGTAAATTATTTTGTATAATATTGTTAATTAACCTGAACGACTGATAATTGGCTAAAATTATACTTAACCAGTGGTTTTAAAAGAAATGATGAGACTTCACATTAAAGTAACTCTGCAGACATGCCAAAACAAAAAATCTGGGAAAACAGAAAAGTTCCACAAGCAAAAATAATGAATCTAAACATAGACCTTACACTCTTACAAAAATTAAGTCAAAATGGATTATAGACATAAATGTAAAATACAAAAGTATAAAATTCCTAGAAGACTACACAGGAGAAAACCTACATGACTTTGGGTATGGTGACGATGTTTTAAATAATACTAAAGGGATGATTTATGAAAGAAACAATAGGTAAGCTGACCTTCATTAAAATTAAAAATGTCTGCTCTGTAAAAAATGATGTCAAGAGAATGAAAAGACAAGCCACGGATTGGAAGAAAATATCTGCAAAAGACAAATCTGATAAGGGAATATTATTCGAAATATACAAAGAACACTTCAAATTCAACACTAAAAAAAAAGAACAACCCAATTTAAAAAGTGGGCAAAAACTTCAGCAGATACCTCACCAAAGTAGATAAACAGATGGCAAATAGCATGTGAAAAGATGATCAACATCACAGCTCATTAGGAAATTGCAAATAAAACAACAATGAGATACCACTCTCACCTATTAGAATGGCCAAAATCCAAAACACTGACAACACCAAATGCTGGTGAGGATGCGGAGCACCAGGAACTTTCATTCATTGCTAGTAGAGATATAAAATGATACAGCGACTCTGGAAGACGGTTCGGCAGTTTCTTACCAAACTAAACATATTTTTTCATATAATATAGCAATCATGCTCCTTAGTATTTATCCAAAAGCTTAGGTTTACAAAAAAAACCTATACATGGAAGTTAACAGCAGCTTTATTCATAATTGCCAAAATTTGAAAGCAACCAAGATGGATAAACTGTGTTGCACCCAGACATGGAATATTATTCAGCACTAAAAAGAAATGAGCAATGAAGCTATGAAAAGACATAAAGGAAATTTAAATGCATATTACTAAATGAAAGAGGACAATCTGAAAAAGCTACATAGTGTATGATTCCAACTATATGACATTCTGGAAAAGGCAAAACTATGAACACAGTAAAAAGATCAGTGGTTGCCACAGTTAGGGGGAGAGAAAGGGATGAATAATAGAGCATAGAGAATTTTTAGGGCAGTGAAACTATTCTGCATGGTACTGTAATGGTAGATACACATTATTATATATTTTCCAAACCCATAGAACATTCAACACCAAGAGTGAATCCTAACGTATGGACTTCGAGAAGGATAATGATATGTAAATGCAGGTTCAATTGTAACAAAATGTCCTACCTAGAATGAGATGTTGACAGTTGGGATGGCTGTGTGGGAGTCAGGGGCAGGGAGAATACCGGAACTGTATTTTTTGTTTGATTTTACTGTGAACTTAAAACTGTACTAAAAAAGTCTATTAAAAAATTTCTTAAAAGAAATCTCCAGAGTCATTTGGTTTTACTGGCAAATTCTATCAGATATTTCAGGAAGAAATAACACCAATTTTAGGTAATTTTTTTTTTCAGAAAATAGAAGAGGAATCATTTCCCTACTCATTTTATGAAGCCAGCATTTCCCCGATACCACACAAAAGCAGAAGAGAGAATTATAGAGCAGTAGCCCTCATGTATACAGACACAGATATCATTGACAAAGTATTAGCGATTTTAATTCTGCAAAAATAAAAAGGAAAATACACTATAACCAGGTGGGGTTTATTATGTGATTGCAAGGCTATTCAGAATTTGAAAATCAGTTAGTGTAATTTACCCTAGTAGCAAAGAAGAAAAACCACATGATTGTACCAATAATGCAGAAACGTATTTGACAAAATTCAACATTATTCATGTTAAAAATTCTCAGCAAACTAGAAGTTGAAGGGAATTTCCTCAGCATAATAAAAGCATTTACAAAAAAACCTATAGGATTATTTTAGGAGAGTTGTTCAGAACCAAGAACAAGATTACTCAAAGCTGAGGATCTTGAGGAGTTACACTGACATTTGCTCCAGCTTTATTAATAACAGAAGCAAACCAGACTGTATTTTTAAAAAGTTTACAAAGGCAAAGCATTCTTCTAAAATGTTATTCTCTTTCACTGAGCACTGCAAAATACCTTAATTAAGTCTTAAGATTCTAACAGCCCTAAAAAGCAAGTCATAAAAATGATATTTACTTGAGAGTATAAACTGGAATGATATTTTGGGAGGGCCATTTTAAGACATTTAGCAGAAGCCTAACATTCATACCCACTGACTAAGAATTCCAGTTTTAGAAATTTATCCTGACAAAATTGGCAATGACAGATAGAAGGATGTTCATTACAGTGTTGTATATTATAATGATAATTTTTTAAAAAGCTAGAAAGAGCCTAAATATCATCCAACATGAAGCTGATGAAGTAAACTGTGGTTAATCACATAATGAACTATTATATGGCCGTAATGCAAAATATAAAAATTATATCATAAAATTATGCATGGCAAGGAAAAGTATTTACTATATATTGCTAAGGGAAAAAAGCAAGTTATAAAATTGTAACATTACATGATCTCATTTCTACTTAACATATGTATATGCATATAAATAACTGGAGGGGTATATACATGTTTAAGTTAATAGTATTTATTGTTGAGTTTTGGATCAAAGGTGATTTACTTTTTTTGAAGTCTGTAATTCTTTTTGTTTTTTTTTTAATGGAAAACATCTTCCTTATGTAATACAAAAATAATTATTAAATATTTACTTGAGGCAACCATGCAACTGTTAGTGTTTTTCTAATTCTTATAAAACTGAATATTGTATGTATTATGGGAAAGTGGTGGAAGGGAGAGAGAGAAAGAGGGAGGCAAGCAGACAGATCTTTATACTGTGTATCATTTTATCATATGTGTTTGCTGTGAAGTTTTATGTTAACCTTATATTTAACAACCTGGAAAGAATTTTTAATGGAACATCGTAGTGAATAGTTAAGGTTCACAGGATCGCAATACACTCTCATAGATTTAATTTTTCTCCTCTTCTTGGAATGCTGATTTGTTGTATACAGAGCAGGTGGTTTTCTTTTTTATAAGTCTCTCGATTGCCTTGTCAGACACAGCTCTCGCAAAACTTTTTTGGGAGCTAACCAAGCTTTATCTAAACAAACCCAAAATGGCATATGGACTTCATCCACGTGGTCATATGATTCCTTTGGCTGATGACTCCAGCCATGTATCTAATCGTTTTTATAAAATCCATGCTTGAAGAGGGATTCTATATGAGAGTGTAATGCTGTGGGTACAGGAATGCAGTGGCAGAGAGACCTGAGCTGCTACATTGGAATCTGGTGCCCACTGCCACCAAGTATTGGCAGTATATATCCCAACAAAGGGAAGAATACTAATAATTCCGAGTGAAAAATTTCTATCATGCATTTCAGCTTAGATCTACTAACAGCACTTCTTTAAATGCCTTGTTAGACAGTGAAATCTGGGAATAATTATCAAACACCATATATAGTGTTTACAATAGAATCGTATTTCTTTTCTTTCTCTCCCCCTCTCACTTTTTTTTTTTTTTTTTGCATAAAAAATAGAATGCTGCTGAATGGTACCCAAATGTCTGTTGTATACCATGCCAATACAGCAGCCCAGCCAAAAATGCGAATAGGACAGTTTGCCAAGTAAAAGAAAACATAACAAATTGGTAACGGTTTCTATCTTGACAGAAAATGAAAATGATCCCTCAATGTGTGGTCACTCATGTGGACACATAAAAATGTCTTAGAAGCAATCATTTTACCTCAGATAACAGACCCTGACAGTGCAGGACAGCACTGGCTGACTCTCACTTCTTAGGAAAGCGGCAACCGTGACCTACAGAATAGTCTGGAAGCCATGTAATTTATGCATAACACACATGCACATGCCATACACTCATAATATTTGCTATAAATCATTTTGAATACAAGACTTCTTTTCTGAGTGGAATATACTTTATGAGAGATGATTTAAATCACCAGAGACTTGATAAAGCTGAACTGGTTTATTTATGAAAAGAAATGGTGCTATTGCTTATCAGGTTAGAAAAGTTCAGTGGTCTATATTGCAATGAAAGGGGATTACATAAGGACCCAGGTCTATATTGCAATGAAAGGGGATTACATAAGGGATTATATATGGTTCTGTATAGTGCCTTGAACACTGAAAGTATAAGATGTTAGATAAAGCAAATACAAAGCAATATGCAGGTACACAGAGTACGGTTCTGACACTCTGTTTAAGAAACTGCAAGTAAAAGCAGCAATAAGCCCCCTGAAGACCTGGTAGTAGTTCCTTTAACATAGTTTCCCCTTCTTTACCACCTATGTTTGTCCCCAGATGGGAACTGGCCAATGTCACTGACCAGTGATTTTTCCCCCCTATCTGGTACAGTTTTCCTATTTGTTTCACTTTCTAATGAGAATGGTAGAACAATGATTGCATTGTGAAATTACATCACACGCACAAAAATGACACTTTTAGAAACACTAATGGATATCTGAAGCTAATGAAGAATTCAAAATGAGAAAATACAAGGGGCTAGGAAGAACCTTGGGAAGTTAAACGTTCTTGCCAAGGGGAAAGTAAATTTGAATCTTGTGGGTTATGAGTTTCAAATGGAAGTTCTGGGTCTAAATTTGTTGGTCACTTTCCTGTTCAATAAAAAAGGACTTAAATGGCTTATAAAAAGGTTAAAAAAAACTTATTGAGCATCAAACTGCTCTTACAAAACACCCTCTTGATGAGTTAAGTGTAAATGAATCAGAAACACATGGGTCATATTTCCTTAAAAAATGCATATGGATTCAAAAATAAGGGGAAGAGGACTTGGCAAGACATTTTTTTGTGTGGTGACTGAACCCAAAACATTTGAAAGATATTTTGAGACATTCAAGGAATCCAAAATAGAACTAAACCTGTCCAGTCATATAAAATACAGAAAGTTCTATGCAATGTGCATTTATCTCTATGGGTCAATCAACACTCACTGAACCTTTGCCTTTGGCAAAGAACTGTGGGAGGAGCCAGCTTCTGTCTTTAAGCAACTTTGAATAAGTACAAACAAACATACATAAATAATAGAAACTTATTAAAATGCCCCAGAGCTTTATAAAAAATTTGGCATTATAACCCAGATCATACAGACACTATATAGAGAGAAATATACACGTACTTTCAGGGTCCTAGGGTAGGTAGGATTCACTCCATTCAAATCATCACCCCCTCAGCCCTTTTGATTAAAGTTATGTAGTTGTTATAACTATAGAGTTGCAGAGTCTTACTTTCTTAAATGTTTCTAAATGAGTGTTTTATGTTTGTTTGTTTTTTTATGTGTGTCCCAGCACCCTTTCCTCCACCCGCTAGCTAGATTTGTGAGTGCTCAACAAATCTTGCTGACTGGTTTCCTGGAGGATGGGAGTGTTGAACAGAATTTTGAAATAAGGGAAAGATGCTGTTTGGCAGAGAGGAGTGAGGCTGTGATTCTGGGTTGGGGTAATGGCACATGTGACAGTTCAGAGGCTCCAGAGGCTGAGTCATGTGTGGGGGGTAACCAACTGGCCCGCTTGCAGCCATGTGCCTGAGCCAGGGTGCAGTGGGAGATGGAGGCTGTTAGGTGTGGGGAGGCCTAATATACTACATGTGAAGTCAACTGGAGGCCAGAGGAGTGTGATAAGGAAAACACAATTCTTATTCTTTTTTTCTTTTTTTTTGCTAGTATAGGATAAAGTGTTAAACACAGGACACATACAAGTCATTAATTTCTTTATTTCTTATCAGTGTCTTAAAAAGCTGAAAAATATCCAAGATAAAAATAAGTTAACTATGCATGTACTGCTAAGATCCTGTAGGTCATAAATCTGAAGAGGAACTTGGTAGATTATGAAATGGATTATTGAGTTCTAAAATGTTCATGGGAAAATGTAAAGCATTAATGATTTAGAATCTTTTAAGGCTGTTTTTTAGTGGCTTGTTGTTATTTGAAAGTTATTTAGGGCAGGGATAGTGTGTTTTCCACTGGCTAGCACAATGTTTGTTATATACCAAGCACTCAATAAATGCTTTCTGAAGTAAAATAAAAGGTGCTGAAGCCCTATAATGATGATGGTATGACTGAAAGTATTGTCTGAGGGAAAAAAGGAATGATATAGTAGAAATGACCTAATAGTGTCTCTGTTCTGAGCCTATTTGTTCAGAGTTAATATAAAGAAATCAAAGCCCTTACCATCCTTCATCATCTTCTACTTCTGGTTCAGAAACATTATTTTCAGGAGTTTCAGCAATTGCTTGAGTGAGTTTAGATTTAAACTGGTTCAGGAGCGCAAGGGTCTGAAATAAGAATAAGACTGCTAAAATTTCTAGTAAGGATAAATATAATTTTAGAAAAAAAACACTTTACTTTGTTAGAAAAGAAAATATCCTACCAGGATGTAAAAACACTTACATTTTTAATTTTGAAGGGAAATAAAACTGCCTTCCAGCTGCAATAGTAATTGATATTCACAAACCTTGACATTACCGTGTTTGCATTTGCACTGATATTTTACCTCAGAGATACAAGACTATTTTCTTATTTGGGGAACACAAATTTGCTTATAAAGAAGACACTTAAATTTAAAAATGCATGCTTATTATAAATAGCTAACTTTTTAATGTCCACAAGACAGAAGGTACTTCATTATTGCATGTAAATTCTAAAACAAAACACCAACAAACAGTATTTTTCATTGAACAAATTTTCAAAAATGTAAAAATATCGATGTCTGAGAAGGCTAAAGAAGCTGGTAAACTTAAGTGATAACTTTAGAAAGCTACTAATATGTATTAGAAACTTTAAGATGACCATTCTCTTTGATTCTATAATTCAAATCCTGGAACTACATATAGAGAAATAATCTAAACACAGAAAATGGCTTATGCGAAAGATGAGCACTGCAGCAACAGTCACACAAGTGGAAACATGGAAACGTGTTAAATGTCTAGCAATAAAGAACTAGATCAATTTTGTAAAAAGCAATGAATATGCTACTACACTGTTATTAAGAATTCTATACATGAAGCATGAAATTCTATTGTTAATTGAAAGAAGTGGGCTATAACTATGTTAAGCAGTTTTGGTTTTTTTTTTTAAGGGACCATTCCTCTAATTCTTGTTTGGCTCCCATTCCCTTTGTGGGTAAGAAGAAACAACAAATGCTTATAATTTAGTAATCACATTGTCTTCTGGCTATACCTTAACAGTCTACTCCAGAATTTGAATGGAGAACAGAAGTTAGAAAAAAGTTTTTATTCTAGAGTTTAAGAAAGTACATAATTATGAAGTGGGATAAAGTACTATCTATATATAAAAATCAAGTATCTAAGATAGATATTGAATTCAGTACTAAAATACATTTCATAAGGAAAAACTTGACTTGCGTGATAATGGAATATGTGAATAACAGATATAATAAGGAGTCACAATAAATTGCTAGGTTCCAGAAGTTATCTAGCAAATATCATTAAGGTCACAGTTCATGAAAAGATTAAGTTTTGGTAGTCTAGAACCTAAGCTCAAAATAACTGCAAGAAACAAAGGCAGTTAGCTAAAAAATGATAGTGAAATGTGTATTATATGTTTCTTCAGAATTTAATGCCTGCATAGACAACAGCTGAAAAAAAAAAAAATATATATATATAATACCATAGCTGCTGAATGAGATGATTTTTGGGGAAAACCTATAAATTCCTATAGAGTATCCTCATAGGCATTCTGAGGGCTGCCTAGTATGTTTGGGTTTAGATATTTTATCCATTCCTAGAGTACTAATTATAGGACTAATCTCTTCAATAGTATTAACAGATAAAGAAAGCATCCCTTGGTTTTAAACCTTATTCATTAAATAAACCTTATAAACCTTTTGTTTTTGCTTTATAATAAGAAAAAAGTTTATTGTAGAAATATTAGAAAATATTACCTATATCTACATTATGTACCTATATACCTATATCTACATTATATAAGTATATGTCTCCATATGTACCTTTGTGTTTCTCTATTTCTCTCTCTCTCTTTAGCTTAAAAGTAAACCCCACCAATTTGTATACTTGAAAATGTCTTTTCTGAGGGCATAAAGAAAAACAAAAACAAAGGGGAATTTTTAGTGGAATGAAATTTTAAAACTTAGCAATTTATGCTAGACCTGAATCTTTTTCCTTGAGTTAAAGTGGCAAGGCAGCCTGTTTTTTAGAGCCAGTTAATATGCTACTGGCATTTGTTCAAAGAAGGGGGTTGTGACAAACAAAAAAATATCCTCTTGGCCTTGCTTAGTTTTTCCTATATTCAAGACTGGGCTATCTCTAGCTCTATTTTAAAGGCAAGAGAAGACACTAGGCAGAAAAACAAATATCACAGAAATAATGGGGCACAACATAG
Organism: Eonycteris spelaea; assembly: GCA_003508835.1. Classification (NCBI taxonomy): domain Eukaryota; kingdom Metazoa; phylum Chordata; class Mammalia; order Chiroptera; family Pteropodidae; genus Eonycteris; species Eonycteris spelaea. The sequence continues at coordinate 12,043,852 of PUFA01000011.1, read as the reverse complement.
GGTGAAGAAGCTAGAATCTTCATGGAGGCATTTTTGATTGGTATCTACAAGTGAATTCATCTCCTGGCTTTTGCTGAAGGAATGGATGGTCAACCACTTAAAGCATGGCTCTTTAGTACCGTGAGAGCCTTCCCAAAGTGGAGAAGCTGTTTTGTGTTTATCTACACACATAAGAGTCTCTCAATTGGCCTCTGTGCCTCCAGCCTGCCCTGGGACCAGTGTATTCTCCATACTGCAGGCAAGTTAGAGGGATCTTCCCAAACTGCAAATGAAATCGTAATACTTCCTTCCTTCCATGGCTGCCCATTGCCTATAGGGAAAATCTAAACTCATTATTAAGGCTCAAAATATAGTTTGCATGAACTGGCTTCTGCTTACCTCTGAGATATAGCTTCATTTCTCTCATTTATCTCCAGTCACATCTTTTAGTTCTTTGCAGAGATCAAAGACTTCTCATATACTGTTCCTTTTGTCTAGCCACATATCTCCTATTCCACCTTCAAAGCACTGCTGACAAATTTTCTCAGAGTGGCCTTTCCAGATTCTTAGTACATGTAGATCCTACTGTTACATACTGACACAGTTCCCTGTACCTAACCTGTCATAATGCTCAGCCCCTTTTACTAGTATTACTTGCTTATTTAATTGACTCTTTTCCCTGATAGCTCAGAAAGGGCAAGGATATAGCTACCTGTTTACCACCAAATACAGTGATAAGTATATGGTAGGTTCTTTATAATTACTAACTGGGAGGGAAAAAAGAGGAATGTATGAATAAGAGTGATCCTTAGCTTTGGTATCATAATCACTGTACTTGCTATTCAAAGGACTTTGTGAAAACAAGTTAATAAAGTACTTTTTCTTAATTTCATTTGATGTTCCATTTCTTTTGAATACTGTATAGATTAGTTATCTGTATTTATAATTTCCTATACCTGACGTCTTGTTGAACATTCCCTATGATTATTTTCATACTAAAAGTTGATACACAATCCTTTCCTATCAGTATTAGGTATCATTTATAAATAGATAGTTCCAGGCTTAGGTTTTTTTAATTTACTTTTATTTTGCCTATTTTATTTAAAACAGCATGTTTTCATATATATACAGCAGCACCAAAAATAAAAGATTTGGGTCTGCTTCCTTAGCTTTTTATTATGAAGGGCTGTTGAGATTTATTTTATTGAGTTCCAAGTGCTGCATGTTATTTATGTATGGTTGACTCCCAAATTGTTATCTCATTATTCTTTATTTCTGACAATTTTCTTATATTACTACTTAAAGATACAGGAATTACTTGCAATAAGCAGAACTTTATAATATTATTTATAGTAGAAGTCAACTAGTGGACCAAATACCTTATTTATAGGCAATGTACACTTACAAGTGGATCTGACTAATCAGCATGTGAGATGCAGGGTCAGAAGAGATCCCTTCATTTATAATCATTTATAATCACCACTTCTCTATTTCACAGTAGTTACTTCGACAAAGGTTCTACCTGAGTATCGGATAATATGTGACTTTATAAGATTCCTGTGCTTGATATGGAAGTACGAATTTGAAACTTGAAAGTTTAGGCTTTTCATCTAATATTGTCTGGAAAGAACTCTATTATCTGGACCTTTGCATGAGTGGCCAAGGTCCTTGTCACCCCACCCTATATAAATACATCCCTTCTTTTTATTTTAAAAAAAGTAGTGCTTTTCCTGATATATAATCACATTAGGGTCCATTAACAACACTTGAAGACAATTAAAAGGCAATGAATTATGTATGGATTTTACTTGTAAAATTACCTGGTCTTCCCTGGAAGTTCCCTTCTTTGGCTGTTGTTTCCTCAAAGCTTCATACTTTTGTTTTTCTCTTCTGTATTCTGCAACAGCACCATCTAAAGAAGCCTCTTCCTCTGAAGAATAATAAAAATATTCTTAGAATAAATAGTTAAAGGTTCTGTGCATTCATATTAATGTCTATGCTCATATCACCAAAGAGGAGGTCAGAACCTGGGATTGGTTTTCTTTCCTCTATTTAACTGAAAAATCAAACCAATAAACTCCACCAGCTCCACAACTATTTCCTAGATTAGAAAGTGACTGATGTTAATTTATCAATTTTATAAACATCTTTATTATATACTATACTATTATAGTTGTTCCCACTTGTATTGAGTATAAAATCACCTATCTCACTTTTACAATTTAGAGTTTTCCTAAAATTCAGTAATACCATTTTATATTATTCTCTTGCCTTATAAGATATCATCTTTCAATACTGGTTAATTTTTTAAACCTGCCACTTTTGTTCCCAGTTAAAGCAACAAATAACAAACAACTTCAATTTGATGGCATCATGAAATGTAAATATATCTAACAAGTCAGAACAGTTACCAGGAGACAAAAATAATTTTTTTCACTAAATTACAAAAAATGTAGGGATTTGATCCTGCAATAATTCTATATGAAGATTAAGTAATATCTGGGTTCACAGAATACAGTTTTGCCTCAATGAAAAACAAGTACTGTACTAACATTTTACAAAACTTTACATGTATACATATTAATGAAAATTTGTGACTTAAAAAAGAAAACCTATCTCTTCTCATCTTTGGTTGGCAAACCAAAATGAGTTAGATGTAATCAAGAATGTCAGTGTTCTCACCACACACACACACACACACACACACACACACACACACACACACACACACACAGTAACTATCTGAGCTGATAGATATTTCAATTAGCTTGATTGTGGTAAGCATTTTACAATGCCTTCTCTAGTTCTTAGTCTCTTGAGATTTTTAATTGCCTGGTTTAAGGATGTCTTTCCCCTCTTCCTGTTTTAATTTCTAGCCCAAACGAACAGGCAGACAGACAGCTTGAGAACAGCTGTGAAGTTGGCTGGCCTTTTATTACATATATCAGTGATACTTGGATTAAGCCTCCTAAGGTTCCATCTGGACTGAATGGCAATTATAACTCACTTTTACATAGTATATAAGCCAAATGCAATGAAATCTGCTGCACAAACTCAACTGTGTGAAAAATTTGCCCAACTCTTCTATTTCGTAATGGGTATATCATATTAATATAAAGTACTTCTATTTATAGTGTGATCAACTATGAATGATCATCGCATATTCATTTTTCACGTTTTTATTTCTCAACAGTGTATGCTGAGCTAATTTCCTCAGTTGTATATTTCAGTTCACTAATTCTCTGTTTAGTTGTATTTAATCAGTTTTTTAGACAAACTCAGTCATTGATTTTAATAATTATATATTTTTATTTCTATTTCTAGACATTCTACTTGGTTATTTTCAAATTTTCTCATGCTTTTTGATGGCCTTAGTTTTTTTATATGATCTCCATCCTTTAAAAATATATTAAAAACATACTTGTTATGTTGTCTCTTTCAGACTGTTCTTTAGGATCCTTCTGTTATATGTTCTGACTCTCTTCCTAGAGCGGTCATTTCTCTATGTGTTTTCTAATTTCTAATTGTGAGTTTATCTTCAGCAACAGCTTCATTTCCATCATGGTCCACAGGAATCCTAGGCACACAGTACTGTGTAAGAAATTCTATAGAGAACTTTTGCATTTGTTTCTACCAGGCAATTAAAGAGTTCCATTGGTTTAGACCATTTATTTTCCAAGTTAATTTCTTGGCTCAGGATTCCTGTACCATAAAGGTAGTGTACATTAAGACTTTACAGCCATGCTTGGTAGAAGTTTAGAGTTTTCATTTTGATTTTTTATGACAGAGTTTTCCTACCCCCAACCCCCTAATACATAGTTCTGAAAAATGACAAGCTTCTTTGTGGCCTTCCTGACCAGGTGGACAGTTTTTCTAGTTTCTACCTCTCTTGACCCAAGGCCATATCTCTGTCCAAGTATAAAATTAAAACCCCAGCTTCCAGCTATTAGAGCCTACATCTGGTTCCAATATCTCTCTGGGCAACTAGTGTCAGCTTGCCCACTTAATGCTTTGGTTATGCTTCTCTTTGTTTCTGGTACCTGGGAATTTATTTTCTTTTTCCTTCCCTTCCTTCCCCTTCCCTTTCCCCTTCCTCTTTCCCTCCCCTCCTCCTTTTTTTTTTCCTTCCTCCCTTCCTCCCTCCCTCCCTTCCTTCCTTCCTTCCTTCCTTCCTTCCTTCCTTCCTTCCTTCCTTCCTTCCTTCTTTCCTTCCTTCCTTCCTTCCTTCCCTCCCTCCCTCCCTCCCTCCCTCCCTCCCTCCCTTCCTTCCTTCTCTTCCATTTCTCTCCCTGCCCACCTGTCTCTTTCAAGCTCAGCTAAGTATTTAAATTGAGCTGGATTGTATTATATCCAGTATTTTTATGTATTGTAGGAGAAGGAAGTTCTGTTTTAATTCGGTCCATGTTGCCATAACAGGAAGTAGCACATTCATTTCTCATGCACTTGAATCCCCTCGAATAAACAAAAATTGAATAAGCTACAGTGATTTTAATGACATAAAACAAGCTAATAAAATATATAAGGAGTTTGAAAAATTCATGTTCTCTAAGTACAGAGTGCTCTATTTTAACTCTTCTTATAAATCTCAATTACATTAGATGATAATTCATAAATAATAACTATTTGTCATTAACTGAAATTCCTATAAAACACATACTAGTAAACAGGAATGAAGAATGGTGGTGGGGGGGGGGGAGAATATTTACTAAGAACCATGCTAAAGTGCTTTGATTACCCATGAAGAAAGTATCTCCTATTTTATAAATGAGGAAACAAGATTGGACCACAATTAGGGTGTAGCAAAGCTGGATTTGAGCCCAGGTCTACCTGATACTTAAGGCTCACATTGGGCCCTACTGTCTTCAATTAAAACTTCAATCCAGAATATAAAATTTACTAAGTGTCCCCTGTATACCTGGCACTCTCAAAAATGCTAAGAAAGGTATCTAAAACATATATGATACAGGCTTTTTATTATAGGAAGTAATCTAAAGAGTGAAATGAACATAATAAATGTGAAAATAATTAAGAAATCAGCCATTGATATATAAATGCCAAATTGCTGATTTTTGGGTACAATACCAGCCTCCTAACGGGCTTAAAGCCCCCTATATTTTAGTGTTAGAATAAAAATTTTAACATATCTTAGCTTTTTTGAGATAAAAAATTAGGTTATATATTTGAAAGGTCTTGGCGAAAAGAATATCTAAGATCACTATGAACCATCAGTTTACTACTAGAGCATCAGTTTACTATAGCACCAAAGTGAGAGTTACCTTGAGGACCTTCTAATCTAACTTCTCAGTTTATAGTAAGGCAACCAAGGTCCAGGTAAGTGAGGTTACTTAGCTAGTGTCCCAGGTGGATTAGAAGCAGAACCTGGTCTGAAACCTGTGTTCTGACTTGTAGTTTAAGTGACAATCTGTAGTAAGACTGAAGGTTAAGTACTGCGATTTTGTCCCTGTATGTCATGAAGAATGCCTCCAGCCCTTCACTTAAGAGCTAGTCAGAAACTCAATCCTTGCTCCACTTGATCCTCTTCATTATGAAACTTTTGTTCTGAGAATAAAGGGGTGGTGACTATTCACTTATTGGTTACTTAGCTAATGAACCACTAGTATCAATCTACAAATCTCATTTTACAGATAAAAGGAGTTATACCCTCTACTGTTTCAAGATCAGAGAGAGTTCAGGTCACTACCAGAGCCAAGCTACTACACATTCATTTTTTTTTTTTTTAAGTTTGGGTGATTATTATGTGTCAGAAACTGTTAGGCTGTTTAAAAGTGATTTTTAAAATCTGGATCTACTACTTCAAGGAAGTTTTTGAAAAATTCCCATAATAGATGAAAACTTTTATTTAAATAAAGGTGATGTGTTGCTGATAACAGTAAACAGTATTTGAAAACAAAAGGGGTAGACTTTAATGGATATAGAAAACTATCAGCCTACTGATATCTCATATCTCATCATACTTTCTGGAAGCTACAAAGTATGTTTTTATAAAATTTTATTTATACCAAATCTTAAATTAATTCTAGGAAAAGTACCAGACTTGAAAATAGCTAACATGATAGTTAACATTTCAAGTACTCACTATGTGTCAGATACTAGTACCTGAATTACTTGTTTAATCCTCATAACCAACCACCCTATGAGGAAGGCATATCATTAGCCCAATAAGTAAACAAGACAGTAGATGTTAAATAATTTATCTCAGGGATTATAAACACAGAAATATAAACCCATGCAATCTTGTTTTAAAGTACAATCTCTTAACCAGCATGGTTTTTTTTCCTTTTGTATGTCCGAGACACAAGAAAACTTAGAAGAAAATATTTGAATTTCACAGAAAAAGGCATCAGGTCACCAAGTGGACGTGTCCTGATGAAACAAAATCTTACTGAAGGTTCTAAATTCCTCCCAGACCATAACAAATGAGAAGTAGAGTTTGCCAAAGAGTGGGTTTACATAAGTAATTTCCACCTAGGAAGTATCTTTTATGGCTTTTTCTTGGTTCACCTTAATCATATTTTCCCCTCATGTGAACTTTCAAACACTTTGTAGCTCCTGACCACACTATACCATAACTGCTTTCTTGTCTGTACTGCCCACTAGGCTATAAACTCACATGGCAGGAACTATGCCCTGTTTGTGGCCCTGTCTATCCCTTGTATATGTAGCATATACTCAATAAATAGTAGCTGAATGGATGAATGAACAGAATGATCATTTTTAGGTCTTAGGTTACAATAGTGTCCCCAGTGCCTTATTGCTCTTATGAGATGGAGTAGCTCCTTGAGGGGCTTTTAGGGGTTTAGAGGCCCCTAGCATACAAACACCTTTTTCAATATATAGTTTCCTAATTAAGTTGATGTGTAAGGAATTAAATAATTTCTGACATTTATTAAGTAGGTAAGAAGAGGAGGAGAAGTTGACTTTAAGGTAGTTATCCCTGATTAATGCCCCTGCACAAGGAGCTTTCTGGGTAGAATCCCTGTGAGAGTGGCAGCCACTCATTGAGGCTTTACCCTCTCTTTGAGGAGCTACTGGGTATAAATAAACCACATATCCTTCCCCCCAGTTAGCATGACTGTTTTTGTTTTGTTTTATTAAGAGAATCCTTTATAGAAATGATAACAGTGAAGATAGTCTGTGACATTAAAATGATGGCCTACATGTAATATATTCTTTATTATAATTTTTTTGTAATTACAATCCATAATATTTATTGACTGACTAAAGGTTGAATTTGTTCTAATTTTGTTTTAAAGATAATTGAAAATTGCTTAGATGATACCTTTAAAAAGTGAATAAGAAGAAAACTGGTCTCTCTATCCAGTGAAAGAGCCACGATAAAGAAATTATTTAATGGCATTGTCTATATGTACATTTACAAAGACTACACAAAAGTTTAGGCAAAGACAGGGCTAAAGGTTTAATTTCTTTCTGTACTATAAATGAAAATAGAAAATCTACAACTTATTCAATTTAATCAATTTTTATTTTTAGTTTTTTTTTAATTTTACAAATTGAACAATATTGGCTCCATCTGGTGGTCAAAATAAGTCTCTAGAGTCATGAAAACTGGTTAAAAGTGGTTAAATGAGAGAAAACCTGAAGTATGCTTGAACATTGAACACTGAATATTGGAATATACTTCAACATTGACATTGATGAAACAAAATTCAGTCTATAGTCACACGGAGTTTTTATCTATCTTTCTCTGTTATTCATACTAGCTTCATTGCTTCATGTTATTTTGGGTCTTAAAATAATTCTTAAAGTAACACAGAATATTTTCTTCTGTCTTTCTCTACTAGCTGATTTGAAAAACACAATTACATTCATCCAGATTTTTGAATTGTATTCCATTTTAGAATACAAACTATAAATATACTCACTGATTTTTAGTTGTATTTTTCATTAGAAACTTGTAGAAGGGGTAATGTGACTATATGAGTGTTCATATATGGGGTACTATATATTTTATATATTTATATTCTACTGCTTAATCTTATTTTTAAAATTCAGTTGAAAAGAAATATGTCCAGAATCACACCACAAAATATTAGTTCTAGAAGTTCTTAGGCAGCAATGACCTACACATTTTACAGATGAAAAAACAGAGGTTAGAGAAGTTAAGTGATTGTGCTAGGCTAGGAATATTGGAAATCAGATTTTCCAACAACCCAATATTATTTCTTCTCTCTATATACTAGTTGCGTAGTTTCTGTATGTAGTGCATAATCACTGCAGCTATATTTCATTACAATCTAATAATCACTTTGAAATTATATACACTTGTAGTACAATGTGACCATTTATAAAATGGCATGAATCCCCAATACGGATTTAATTCTCTAATTAGGTCTTTTCTTAATTTTTACTTTTGCTCTTTTCCCTTAAGATATTAGACACTTTTAAAAACTTATCTTTAAAGCCCTACTCCTATCCAAATACAAAATTTTATCTTTTTTCTAGAGTATATTGGTTTGTTGAGTTTATTCAAATAGCCATGCTGGTAATATCTTACAGTCATGATAGCACATAATTACCACAAAGTATTATACCAAAAATCAATTCAATTTAAATGAATTTAATTATGTGAACTTGTCCAATAAACTGAGAGACGAAGTGAACTATAAATACAGATCCTGAACATTAAATGTTAAATTGGTTTAAACTGGGTGTATCTTTTACTAATAAGTTACATAGAGTCTATCTGAAAAGATTTTTATCAGATATTTCTCCATTTGTCTTAATAGTAATCATAAAAACAATTATGACATGTAAATGATTACTGAGAATTATTGAGGGACACAAATGGCTTTTCTTTTGGGGCTCCAGCTTTCCACCCACCAGCTGTATTGTGCTGCTCCTGTTCAAGTTTACCTCATTCTCCCACACATGGACCTCGGGACTGGCACAAAGGTCGACTGATGTTGCTCCCGGGTCCTTCAATGGAAGACAATTTGTAATTCTCCAGATGGTGTGACTCACAATTCTTGTAGTTTGATGGTCACTTTGATGATACCCCTATGTTACCCTGTCATTCTGGACATGGCAATTACAAATTATATTCTCTGTGTTGCAGCAATAAGAAAAACAAAATTCTTTAGGATAAAAAGATTTCATAAAACCAATAAGAGGGAATACTAAAGAAAAAATTGCTACCTAAAGTTGCCTTATGGCTATGATTACCCTAGCAAATTAAACACTGCAGAATATCTGCATTTCTAATAATGCTAATAAGGTAGGTTCCATTACTTTGCAGTAAACTCATGAGATACTTTTCTCCAAGTAATTATAAGAGTTTACAAATTGGTTCAAAATGGTCCTTTAGTACTTATATGTGTTATGGCAGAGTATTCTTTATTTTATTTTACTTTTTAGGCGAGGCAACCCTTGATTGACCTAACAGATTGCAAGGACCTTGTCAGGTTACAATCCCTTATTTTTTATTTTTTATGCCTAAAGCACCTGGTCTTCCTAGGTGGTCTCTCATCCAAGTACTAACCAGGCCCAACCCTGCTTAGCTTCCGAGATCAGATGGGATCAGGCTTGTTCAGGGTGACATGGCCGTAGATGGCAGAGTATTCTTTATATCCCCTACATGGTTCAGGAAACCAAAGCAATAAAGTAGCTCCTGAAATACAAATACAACCACCACTACCAGCACCATTACCATTTTTCAGGACCTAGTACATCTGAGATATAATACTAAGAATTCTGTGTTGACATTCTCACTTAATTCTGTAACAAAGAAAGGTTATTATCATTTCTATATTATGCATGAGGGAACAGAGGTTCAGATAGGCTAAGTACCTTGTCCAAGGTTAATATGGCTAATTAATTATAGAGCAAGGATTTGAAACCAAGTTGTCAGACTTCAAAGCCCATGGTTTTTCTATTCTATTATACTGCAAACAGTCATGGGGGAGAGGGGCACTATTATGCATGGGAGTGAGGAGAACAAAGACAGTTCCCATGTCAAGAAGCTCAGAGGCTGATAAAGGAATAATATATACTCTTTACTGTGTGGTGGTACAGGTGATGTAAGAGAGACTCTGATAGAGTACTATGACATTCGTGCAGAGGAGGGAGAGGGAAAGTTGGGTAAAGGAAGTGGCACTATAACTGGACCTTGAAGGAGAAAGACGACATAGCCATAGCAGGTAGGAGAGACATTCATAACCAAAGCATGGAGGCAACATACTGCAGGATGCACATGAAGAAGAGAAAAAAAAAAGCTTTCTGAACATGAAGAATGGGTGAATAAGATGGGGGATACAGAAAATAAGATAAAAATCTGATCATGAAAGTCCCTAAGTGCCAGATCAAGGAATTTGAACTTTATTTTGATAAACAACGAGCAGCCACAATTTATACCTTTTGGGTCTGAGCTACAAGAAAATCATCCACAAGTGTTTGTGATTCTTTTATAAAACTAAATGAAGCGTGTTGAACCACCCTAAATTGTTATGTCATTTTAACTCATTTCTAAACATTTTTTAAAGGGTATTTTCTTATGGTACTAGTTTGAGTTAGTTGATAAAATGGAGGTAAAGTTTCAAGTTTCGGGATGCTCATACTTCTCTCAATTAATGAAAACAATGCATTCCTCAGTAGTTCAGTGAACAAGAGAACACAGGTGAGTAAGAGAAGAGAGAAAGACAGTGAGGAGGTCTGACTCCGAAAATCTCGTTGAGATTTTCAATGACTATTTTAAGAATAAACTTTGAAAAATGTCCTGGGTAAAATTATTTTTCCACATCTATCAATATTCTAATTGAAATGTGAAAATATATGCAATTATTTGAAAGCATCGCACTCAGTTTCTGGCTAATCAGTGTCTCAGAATTTTGTTACGTGCCTAGACCATGTTCTCTATTACAGGTACACAAATCCTGGTTCAGACTTCACCCCCCTTTCCCAGTCTCCATCGCTACCGATATCTCCAGTATGCTAAATTTTGAGATGATCTGAGGAAAGGAAAAAGGTCACCATACCATGCTTCATCTGAAGGTGACCTGTGTCCAAACATGTTTTCTATAAGCTGAGCGTAGAGAGTGAGCTGGGGGTCACCTTGCTCAATCTTGGTGGTATTGCTGTGAACTGTAGGTCAGCCTTCAGTCTGCTGATTCTGGCTTCCAACCAACAGGTCATATTGCTTGTGGCTTATTTTATTTTTTAAGGAAACAATGGTTTGCAGTTTTATAGTGGAAAGAAGATTGGACAGATCTGATTCTTCAAATCTACTATTTAAGGTAGCATGAGTACTAAATATCTTTAATGCTTTGGTTTCTTCATTTGCAAAATGGAAACTATAACACTTGTTTAATCTACTTCTCAGGACTGTTACAGAACCACATGTAATGAGGCATGTGACAGGATTTTGTAAACTGTTCATGTTATATAAATATGAAGTATTATTATCTGGCAGTGAATACAGGACACCATATTTTATGCCTATAGCTACTTTATTAGTTATGATTCCCTTTAAATGATTAAATCTCATTTGAAGGAATAGATATAATAATATTTTTCATTTTATTAACATACTTGTGTGAATGAAAATATTTCTGTATATTAAATCAAAATTTCAAGGCACCAATAAAACATAATTGGAAGTGAATTATCAATGCTTAATTTATACTTCTATAAATCTGGATGTTCAAATGTAGCAGCAATCTTATCATAGGCTTGCCTATAATTCGGAATTTGCTTAAGAATAAGCAGTATCTGCTGACATCCTGATCGGATGGAAAATGCTTTGCCACTCCTGTCTTCCACCTATAGCCAACACTTGTACAAATAGTGCTTTCAACGTGCCAGTCAGTGTGCTAAGTGCCGTATGCATAATCACGCTCCTGAATATAACAGGAAAGCAGGTGCTGCTAAAAAGACCAGGGTATTACATTTGGAAACCTATCCTTTTTGAAGAAACTAACAAGTGGAAAAAATATGTGATGAGTGAATGCGAGTGAGCTTTGACTGAGCGGAATTCCAAAGCTGTACCCAAGGGTGTGTGTTCCTTGAGGGCAGGGACTTTTCTGCTTTATTTGCCATTTTTCATCCAGAGCCTAGAATAGTATCTATAAGTTTTCAGGCATTATCATATAAATGAATTAATTTTTTTTTAAATTAAAGGCAAGTGATTTTTTCAGAGGAAAATGGATTCCTAGAGAAAGTAATTGAAAGAGAGTGGGAGATGGTAGGGATAAAGCAGAGTAGGCTGAATAATTGGACTTCCTTGTCCCAAATCTTAGGCTTAATGTCTCTGAATGTTTCTTATGTAGTATATAGCCAAACATGATCAGGAAACAATAGGTATATAATACTCATCAAGGTGATTGATCAACTAAAGTTAAAGCCCTTAAACTCTATATTACAAAAACACATTTGCTGGGGAAAAGAAAAAAGGATAATTATTTTTAAAGTGCCTCAGTTTTGAAATGGTATTAATCAGTCCTTTAATGAAGAAGAATTGTTTTGGTCTGTCTGATTAATTTCATAAGCTGAAATTGTTACTAAAGCAATCTTACACTTTTTTCTTGGTGAAGTGGAAAATTTCTCACCCTCTTATTTTGGATTAGAACATAATTACAGACACATTCTCACTGATTAATTTTTGAAAAATTTTTGGCTTAGTCACAAAACAAAGTCAACACATTGAATGGACTGGGTTCAATATTTCAAATGAGCAACTTCACATTCTTTTCCCAGCTCCATCACTTGTGGAGTAAAGGCTTAAGTCAACCCTACAAATGCTTTGTCTCTATTTTTTTAGATGGTAAACTCAGTAGTAGTCACTACTGCTTTAAAGGTATGTAATGTAATAAATTAATTAGTGTAATGCACTGTTAGAAATATCCAGAATAACAAGAGTGTGAATAATTTAAAAAGCCAATAATATTGAGAAATATTTCTGAGAAACTGATTGGATTCTATCCCAAGAGTCTGCCCAGCACAACAGACTAGCAAAGTCTTTGGCTGTTGTAGAGTAAATATTATAACCACTGTCTCTTTAACTACAGCCAAATCGGTAAGAATAAACACAATTATTCTTCTCCATATACCTCATAAGGCAACTCAGCACAATATGGAATCAAGTGCAAGGGACTTCTCCACAGGTTTTATAGAAGGACAAGTATAAAGGACTTATTTTTGATGTTGTTTTTCTATAGCAGACTCAGTCAGTCTCCTAAAGTCACTGGAAATAAACCAGAAAAGAGTTGTAAAAAAGGAACTTAATGCTGCTAATTCTTGGGATTATCTGAAAGAAGTCCAAACAATGAGGTCGCTTCTAGAGAGAAAGTATAGTGATATAGTGTCCAAAATAGCCAGCCACATAGTAAGAACAAAAGTATACACTGAGGGAGAGGATAAAAATGAGTACACGAAAAATTCCATACCCTTTCCACTCTGTGTTCCAGACACACAACTTAAAGATAAGAAAAGGTAATATGCTTTCTCATTCCCATGTGTTTTGCACACATCGTATCTCTGTCTGGAACACCTTCATTCCACTATTTACTCACCTAAACCAGTAGCCTCAAAAATCTATGAAAGTGAGAGGTATCTAGTGTACAAACTGACCCACTGAGAGGTAAAAAGAAAATGTTAGAATTCTATGTATCTTTGAAACTTTTTTTTTTGGTGTATGTATGTTATATATGTAGTACACAATACATTTGTTCAGTAGTACCTATGTATGAGTTATAAACACATTTTAAAAGTGTATATATATACTGGAAGTATTCACAATTTCTTTTATACCAAATGTCCACTAACTGACAGATAAACAAAATGTGGTCTAGCCATAAAATGAAATATTATTAACCATAAAGAGGAATGAAGTACTTGATATATCCTACAACATAGAGGAAGAACCTAAAAAACAAGTTAAGTGAAAGAAGCCAGTCACAAAAGGCCACATATTAAATGAGTTCATTCATATGAAATACCCAGAACGAGAAATCTATAGAGATAGAAAGTAGATTAGTGGTTGTCTAGGGATGGGGTGGGGAGGCTGAGGCTATAGCAGGAGATAGTAAAGGGTACAGTTTCTTTTTGAGCTGATGGTGAAAACTGACTATGGTGATGGTTGAAGATATATATGAATATACTAAAAAACAATGAACTACATACTTTAAGTGGGTGAATTATATGGTATATGAACTAAATCTCAATAAAACTGTTAAGAAAAAATGAAAAAACAAAAACTTTATTCCACAGGTGTAAACATTTTTGGAGACTACCTGTTTCAACAACTGATGATTCTACTTTGGTTAGTATATCTAGAAAGATACGTTGCCATCTAGATGAACTGTCTTTCTTTTGCTCCCTCAAACCTACATGAGGATATATACCATGCTGTATTAATATCTGGTAGTTTGTCTCTTTTATCTGCTGAACTATAAATCGTATATCCTCATCCCACATTTTAAGTAAAAGTGCAATAGTAAAGTAACTAAAGGAAGATAGGGGTGAATGTTTAAACCATCTTGACCAGAGACTTGGGGAGCTTCAAAAAGTACTAACACCTGGATCTTACTTCCTGAGCTTTGGAATCTCATGATTCTAATGGGCAGAAAAGTTTGAGGACCCTTGGTCCAGTGATGAAGCAATGATCAAGAAAGACATCTTAGAGAAATGGCCTTAAAAATGACTTGAAGATGAAGGGAATACTCATTACATATAGAAGGCATTCTAGGAAGAGAGAGCTGTGACAGCAAAGGCTGAGGTTAGAAATGAGCCGGTATGTAGAAAAATTTAGCCTTTGTGAATGAATTCATTGTGAAAGATGAGACACGTATGGAAGGCAGAGAATTCATTGTGAAAGATGAGACATGTATGGAAGGCAAAGCGTAGGTCTGGTAGGGCCTTGTATGGCATGCAAAGGATTTTATCCTGAGGAAATGAGACACCATTAAAGGACTTTCTGAAGGGGATTGTCACATGATCAGATTTGTGTTTAAGAAAAGCCACACACAGAATGTATTGGCAGGACCTAAGACTGGCAAAAAGCTCCGTTGGCAGCCTGTTAGCAGGTTGTTAAAATAACCCAAAAGAAAAAATATTGTGGCTGAAATGGTCACTGTAGGACATAAGGAACAAACTAGAAACAAACCTGTAGGAAAGAGGTGGAGTTTACAAGAGAAATGGACAAAGGTACTGTAGTACTTTGAGATACTGCAGTACTTTGATATCTAAATCTAATTCCATTCATTCAGAAAAAGAGGCAAACATTGATCCCACACTGACACATGATAAATGATGTTTTCCTCTAAAAATACCTCTACGTATCTAGACAATGAAACTTTCCATAATAATTATGCCTGAGGTCTTCGATTTCACATTCACTTGAAGAAATCTTAAGAAATTTTATTTCCTAAGTAAAATAATAAATTTCCTTGAGATAATTTTCACATTTCCCAAGGTTCTTAAAATCAAATATACCCTGCCCCCCCAAAAACACCAACTAAATAAAATTAAAATTGTCTTATAATGTACCAGAAACTCTAAAGTAAGATTTTAAAAGTCTTCCCAAATATTAGGTCTTTGACCATGTTAAAGCTCGTGGTTTTCAAAATGAAACTATTTTCTGATCCTATTTCATCAAAATATGTGCTAGTCACAATTTCTCCCCCATGTCGGTTACTGCTTCTGTGGAATCAAGGTTCCATAAACTACTGAACTATCCAACTCATGTTACAGAAATGACCATGTTACAGGAATGTGTCCACTCCTGCAGTTGGACCCACTGCTTCACTTCGCCTCCCTCAGGGAGGAAGCTTTTCGTGACTAGAGCAGTTCTCACTCACTGCTCGGAATATCATGTAGTCTTATTGTTCATCTGTACACTAAATTAAGCACTTAAAATGTCTATTTATTAATCAAGAATAGTGTTTAATTATGACTACTGATTATTAATACTGCTTGACTATTAATTATAAAATGTCTCCGTGAATTATTCTTGTTCTATCCAGCAAAGGTGGAGTTTTCCTGAGCTTAGCACAGTGCTATTAGACATTTATTCTAACCCAGTGGTTTCTGAATCCTTTGAACCATGACCTAATATAGGAAATATATATTTTCATCTGGCCTCTACATACATATATTTGGTATATAGCTAACATATAAAACCATACATATAATGTTAAACCTATAAAATTACTGACATTCTGTTGTTTTATCAACAAAATAGCAATTTCATATTGTTCCATCAAATGTAGTGAAAAAAATTCAAAATTTATTTATCCTTACTACATGTGATGCACTTTTTTTTTTTTTTTTGGTCTGCCATTCCATTAAACAAAAATACTGATTAACATACAGTATTGTTTCATGATCCACCAGTGAATTACTGCCTATAATATGAAAAACCCTACTTTAACTTCTAACCTATGCACTAGGCCTGCCTCTAGCATAAGCCTTAACCTAACATGATAAAAAGACTGAGACTCACAAGTGGCCAGAGCAGTAAGTAATACAGATGGTGCCACTGCTTAGAAACTCTCTGCACACTTAGCAGAAGTGGCAAGGATCACACTGAATGCAGTGAATTCAGAGACTGGAGATTCTGACTAAATCTTTTCTGATTTGATAACTTAACTGACCACCATAACATACGTTGTGATCCAGTAGAGTTGTCTAGGAATGTTCAGAAGAGGGTTAGCACTTAAGACACAGTGTAAGTTTTATAAGGCTCTCTCCAAAGTCCCTTCTGAATCCAAAAAAACTTTACATGTAATACCCGATTTCTTTCATAAAGAGGGGAAGCCCTTAGGGAATATTTCTGTCTAACACTTCTTTTCTTGCTTTCTTCTAGAAGATCATCATTATGCTACATGAACTGTATACCATTTCCATACTGCATAACATTTTCTAAAAGTGAAGCTTATTCAGTTCTGTTAATAACTAGTGAACAGTACAGATAATAACAGATTGCAGACTGCTTATATTCTGATCAGGCTTTTCACTTATTAAAAATGATGTTTATATAAAGATCTTGTACAGATGCTTAATTATTGACCATTTGTCAGTGAAAAACAGAAAACATGAGTTCTTATTCAAATGACTCAACGATTATCAGACAGATGCTGATACATGCATGGGCAAGTGTCACTATCAGTGCTAAGGTACAGCTAAATTAGAGTCGACTTCAAGCAAGGGCACAGGCATAAAGGCTAACATGGGAGCAGTAAGAATGCTGTTAGCCTGCTCACTGGAGATTAAATCATGTGTGTGTGTACCGTCCTCTCTCATCCTTTATGTTACCAACAGCCTTATCTGATGGAACAGTGTTGACAGAACTTGAACTGGTGCCAGCCCTACTGATGAGGAACAAGGTGGAACAGTTGTTGGCTGCAGGGAATGCTTCCTTTTTAGGAAGCAGCAGTAACATGAATATGAAAACATGGTTGGAATGGACTGTCACAGGTTGCTGATATAAGCAATGGTTTTAAATGGATTTACTTTTTGACCCAGCAATTGTGCTTCTGGGTATTTATCAAAGGAAACCAAAACAATAATTAGTAAAGATCTATGCATCCCTACGTTCATGGCAGCACTATTTATGATAGCCAAGATATGGAAGCAACCTAGATGCCCATCAAGAGGCGACTGGATAAAGAAGTTATGATTCATATATACAATGGAATACTACGCAATAACACACACACACACAAAAATGAAATCCTACTATTTGTGATGACATGGATAGAAGAGAGGTTATGCTGAGCATAATAAGTCAGACAGAAAAAGATAAATACCATGATTTCACTTATATACGGAATCTAAATAATAAACAAACAAAAAACAAACTTCAAAAACAGACTCACAAATATACAGAACAATCTGGTGATGGCCAGAGAGGAGAAGGGTGAGAAAGGCTGGGAGAAAGTGGTGAAAGTTAAAGAAGTACAAATTAGCAGTTGATAGATGGTCATAGGGATGGGAAGCATGGCATAGGGAATGTAGTCAGCAGTAATGTAATGGTTAGGTGGAGAGCCAGAGGGAAGATAGAGTAATCAGGGGAATCGTTTCATAAACTATATAAATGTCTAACCAATGTACTGTATACTTGAAACTAATAATAAAATAAAATCCTAATAAAAGAAAAAAGAACTGTTTTCACTTTTTTAAAAACAATGGATCAAAGACAGTCAAATAAATGGCCAATGTATATAAGAAGGCACTCAAACACTGAGATAAATATAAATAAATATAAAGTGTGCACATAGATATGCATATGAGCAATTGAACTGAATTCTAGTTGATACAATATTATGTTTGGTCCTTTTACATCAGAAGATCAAGCATGGAAGAACAGTAAAGACAAGAATGGTAAGTTCTAGTCAGCTGAGAGGCCTGATTACTCACCATGCCAACCAAAAACTATAGACAATCTATGATGCCAATCTGAAAATGAGCTGAAAAAGAAATTGCTTGTCTAATTGCAGGAAATAAGTAAAACTTGAGACAGTTAAGTTTTATAACTATAAAAGCTTATAGCGGCAAAGGTAACAGTAGTTTCATTAACACCTTTCATAAACTCAGCATAGATATATTCATCCTCAAGTCCTAGACCAATACAAGTCAACCCCTCCCATCTGCTCCATCATCCAATCTCATGATAGAACATAAAGGTAGCCACTGTGTCTTTTCCACTGAACAGCCAACTTGAATGTCTGTCACTCTACTCACAACTTTGTGAAACTGGACATCTGTTTATCCACAATGCAAACAATAACTAATGTTCCTGACATTTACCAAATGGAGCCACAAAATCTAGAAAAGCATATTGAAATGTTAAAGGGAATAAATTACATTCAGGATAGTTTTAGTGTTAGATATTTTGTTAAATGCATTATATAACATGTACATATTTATGGTACATGTCTATGTATGTATACGTAGCTAGTATACGCGTATCTCAGCATACTTGAATACTTTTATTCTTCCTAGGTAAAAGAGTTTACAAATATCTTTTTCTCTACCACCTAAAAAAAAAAAGGTGATAATCATCCCTGCTCACCTTACTTGATTGATTCAAAATAACAATTTTATTTAGCATTTGGAATATTTTGACTGTGGTTCTGGCTTGCATAGTTGCTGGAAGAGATAATTTGTGGTTGGAAAGAGAGGGAATGATGTGGGTAAGATATGGAGGAATCTGATGGCAAAGCAACATATTCCGCATTCCATTGTGTAAAAAGCATATACTGGCAGTAAATAAAATATCAGCAATTAATTGATCAATTATTACAAAAGTACTCTAATCCAAGATATTAAAAAAGTGATTTTTGTATTAACTATTCAGTGTTTGTTTTTTCATTTTGAGATGGCAGGCAAAAAACAGAAGCCTCGCCCCCAAGCAGATTCATAATCACTTTCCTGGACCTAAAGGCTCTCTTAGCTCACAGGCAGGGTCATACAGTATTCCACAAAATACTGTACTCAATGCTGACTGTCACCACTATGGAAGGACTGCACTTGCTATCAGGCAGTTTCAGTCCTACCAGCGGTGCTGGTGCTCTTGGGGGAAAATCTCAATTAAGTTATCTGAGCCACAGTTTCCGTGTGTAAAATACCACCTGTACTATCTTCCTTATGAGTTTTGGTAAGAGAGAAATGAGGGGGAGGAGGAAAGAAAGGCATGATGTTATTCACAAGTTTGAGCTTGTGTTAGACACAGGTAATTGCTCAAGTCATAATTCTTCTATCTTCTTTTTTTGCTAACAAAATCCAGGGTTGGTTTAGGCAACAGAATGCTCAGTATCAGAGGACAAATCATGACTGTTTTAAGCAATTTAGTTCATCTTTCGTCTTTCACTTCACTCAATGATTCTCCAAATATTTTTTTGAATGCCCATCACATGCCAAATACTATTCTAGGTGTTAGGAAAACAATAATAAAGAAAACACAAATATTCCAGTGGAGAAGAAAGAAAACAATAAGTAAAATATATAGTATATCAGAATGTGATAATTCAGAGAAGAATGAAGTAGGGAAGGACAATTCAGGAGTAGCAAGCAGAGGTAGTCAAAGAAGGCCTCAATGAAAAAAAAGACCTGAGAGGTAAGGGAATGAGTCATGTGGATATCAGAAGGAACTTCAATTCAGACAGGGTAACAGCCTATGCAATGTCTGTGAGACAGGAAGCATGACGAAGATATACTTAGATGAGCAAAGAGGTTGCTGTGCTTAGGACAAAGTGCATGAGAGGAAAGTATAAGGAGATGAAATCAAAGAGGTAAAAAAGGAGGTGAGGGGCACGGATTATGTAGACCCTTGTAGACAAACATAAGTTTTTTGGCTTTTAAGAAACCCATTGGTTGGTTAAAAAAAAAAAAAAGGAGTGACAAAATTTAACTTTGATTTTTAAGGACCATCCTGGCTGGTATGTTGAGGATAGATTTTCAAAGGCCCTGGTGGAAAAAGAGATCCGTCTGAAGACAACTGTACTATCTAGGAGGGAGATGACTGTGGCTCCCACAAGCGTGGTAGCAGTGGAAGGGTCAGATTCTATATCCTGGATTTGTTGATCAATTCAATTGGGGGTATAAAAGAAAGAGAGGCGTCAAGGGACTGTAAGCTTAGCTGAGATAGGGAAGATTTCAGGAGCAGCACTTTGGAAGCTAAGATCAGTTCAATTTGGGACATGTTAAGAAGCTTATTAAACACTTTGGACATTATTAGCATATAGATATTTAAATCCATGAGATTAAAAGACATGAGCAAGGAAGTAAATGTAGTATAAGAGAGGAGATATTGGAGGTTAAATACAGAAGGCTATTCAAAGAAGAGAGAGATCGACAGTGCAAAATGCTGCTGACAGATCACCAGAAGGAGGCTAAGCAGGTGACTTGTGAGAATGGCAGTGTAATGAGTATATTTAAGAGGGAAGAGGAGGAGGGGAATTGGAGATGGCAAGCATGTCCATTCCTTTAAGAAGGTTTTCTGGAAACAAGGACAGAGATAAAGAGCAGTAGCTGGAGAAGGATGTGAAGACAAGAGAAGTTTTATTTATTTTTAATAGAAAATACTGAGTGTTTTCATGCTGATGGTAAATGATTCCATAAAGAGGGAAATATGAAGATGTAAACAGAGAAAGAAGGGAACTCCTGCGGTGTCTTCAAGTAGGTGATAGGTAGCAGGATCTAGTGTGCAAGTGGAGGAGTTTTCTTCTGGTTGCTCATAGTTAAGACTCAGTTTTGGCCAATGATACATAAAGAGAAGTCTGACATGGTAGGGGGATCTGGGAAAGATTTTCTTTCCCTTAAAGAGAAAGGGCCAAGACGAGAAAGGTCTTTTGCATCTACCTTTCCTTCCTGCTTTGGATGCTATTCTCTGAAGACATGATGCTTAGAGCTGCTGTGGACATCTTAGGACCATGAGAGGAAATCTACAATGTTCTAGTAACTTTGCAAACTATGGTGGAATGTAAGGTCCATTAGGACAAAAGTGTTTTTGTTTTTTTTTTCCCCCAGCTTTATCGAGGTACAATTGACAAGTAAAACTGTAAGATATTTAAAGTGTACACTATAATGACTTGATAAACATATATACTGTGAAAAGATTCCAGAGATCTTAATTTTGTTACCTGGTGTATCCAAAATATCTGAAGAGTGCCTGGCACATAGTACACTCAATAAGTATTTGTTGAATAAATTAAGTATGATCAGATGGGCCATGTTTTTCAGAAACTCATAGTATAGTAATATCCATGAGCAAATAAAGAGGTAATTACATTCCCATGTCTAAGAGGTAAGACAGGGATAAGAACAGGGTGCTAAGAAGCTGAGTCAGGTTTAGCTAATCTTGACTCACAAATGCAATAAACTTCTTCTCAGACTGTGAAACTCTACTTACAATTGTTCAAATGTTAATTATAAAATGTTTTGTTTCCATAACTTCTTCAATATCTTTATAAAAATAAATTGAAAATAATTATATTTTACATAATCCTTCTAATTTTCCTTGGTAAGACATAAATAGTACCATGATCTTGGGTAACATTTGTTTTATTCATTGACTTCATTTTTCCCCCTTGTCTCCATCTTTTTTTCACCGAGGAGTACACTCATACTGATGAAGCATTTTACCACATCTATCACCAGTTTTTATTGAAAAGCATACAGGATGCCCTGTTTTAAACATTTAAGAGTTTTGATGTCTGTTTTTTTCTTTAGAAGAGTTATATTTCTATGTTCCATGCCAGCATGCTTTTTCTTTCTTTCATTTTAGCAGATACCATTATCTTTTTTTTTTTCTGGAATCATTTTTGTATACCTGAGTACAATGAGCTCCTTCACTATACAACAGAAGATAAAGTATTTATAATTTTATTATAGGAGAACACATGTGGCATTATATGCACAGGAATAAAAGTAAAGCTGAAGAGTCCAAAGCCTGGACTAAAACCATAGTTATGTTCTTTAAGGCAAGAAAAATTATTTAGTCTACAGTAACAAGTAAATAGCAGCAAAACAAGTATTTGGTTGACTGTGAAAAGCCAATGTTTTCATTACTCGTTACAAGTATAAAAGCTAAAAACAGGCTAACCAAGCACATGCTGACAGCAAATACATGTATTCATCAATCTTTTGATGTATACAAAACTGAGATTCCTAATTTATGGATTTATATAATGAAAGTATAACCAACTTTGCCTTAAATATATCTTATGCTTTTATGCATATACATATATATTCATATTGTCCATTTGTTAAAAAGAACTATTGAAAATTTTTCTCCACTAGTATAAGATACAGTACTTCCTGCCTTTAAAAGTGCTTTAATCTAATGTAATATACTCAGCATACCAACAAACTTATTAACTATTTGTATACACATGTAAAAAACTGCTTTGATAACTTGTGAAATGGTTATAAATGGTTGAATGCTTGCTATGCTAAGAAGTCTGTAATTGGTGATTTATATATATTATTCAGTATCTTATAACATGCTTATTTTTTATTATTACTCTAATCTTACAGATAAGAAAACTGAGGCTCAGAAATGACTTGCCTAAGATTGCCCATCGCCAAATCAGTGAGTAATGAAGCCCACATCTGTCTGAGCTGGGATTCCATAAAATCATACTCCTGATAGTGTGGCAGAGGGGCTGAAATGTCTTACAAATGTAAGATTTTGTACTTAGCAATTTTCAATCCTATTTTAAAAACTGTATTATAAATATACATTATTTCTCTATTTATAAACATATTTGTACAGAGAAAAAAAGAATAGAAATGTATACTTCGGTGGCTATTTCTGTGTGAGAAAAAAGGTGACTTTGTTTTCTTTGTTTTGTTTTATGATAAAAATTTTCTGCAATAAAAATGTATATTTAAATAGTATATTTGCCTAAATAAGAGAATTAGCAGAAGAACAAGAATTCTTGCTATTGAAGAACACAATTGCAAATATGGAAGGGTGGGAAGACAAGAATGTACCCTTCGGTGTGGGGACTATAATTAAACTATCAGTATATCTCCCTGGCCTGTGGCTGAGAGAACCTAGAAGCAATAGAAATAAGCACACCTAGCACCCAGATCTTGATTGCTAAATACTATTCTCTGCTACAAGGAACCAGAGCTCCTTAGAAAAAAGAATGATTTCAGGTTGGGGCAAGAAAAGTATAATGTGAGTCTGGAACATCTTGTTAAATCAGAAAAAAAGAAGTGCTCAAATGATAATGGGAAAATATCTAAAGAGCCACCTTGAAAGGCCAAATAAAAATAGAATAAAAATATTTATTTTGAGCCAAAATAATGATAAAAACATACTATAACTCATGAAATTAGATTCTATGAGTTTATATTGAAATGCATAAATAAATGGGGAAGAAAGGAAAGCTTTTTTTAAAAAAAAATAATGGAATGCAAACTATAAACATAGAAGAAATAATAGAAAGTCATCAGTGGATACCAAAAGTAATGGGTGAAAGTTTGATGGGGAATGAGGTATTTACATAATCTCAAAAATATCTCCCTACAACTAACTAGAACTAAATTTTCGATGCATTATCTTGGATTGGTTCCTGAACTGGGGGAAAAACAAGCCTAAAGGATATTATTAGGACAAACTCAAATTATGAATTTTGACTGTAAATTAGATAATAGTGTTATATCGGTGTTACATTTCCTGACTTTGATAACTATACTGGTTATATAAAAGTCCTTGTTTTTAGAAAATATACTTTTAAGTATTTAGAAGAAAGACCTGACATCACTAAGATGCACTCAAATAGTTTGAGAAAGATACCATGTAGTTACACAGACATATATACATACGTAGGTAGAACACATGAAAATGTAATAAAATGTAAAACACTGGTGAATCAAGGTGAAAGATACATAAAGGTTCATTCATTGTACTGTTCTTGTAACTTTTCTGTAAGTTTAAAACTATTTTCAAAATAAGTAACCATCTCTTATAATTTAAATGCTTAGTCCCTGGGACCTTTGGAAAATCAGTTTCTATAGGCTTTAAGAGAGAGATTTCATTCTATTTAACATATATCCAACGAACAGCTTATTTATAAGATGCCATGCCAGGTCCTACAAATTAGCTAGATCACTGGTTCTGAGTGTGGGTATCCAGACTAGACCTGCAGCATCAGCTTCAACTGAAAATCTGACAGAAATGTAAATTCCTCAGGTCTACTCCAGACCTATCTATGTTATACTGATAGAACACAGCATAGTAATAGGCGATAAGATGGTAAACCATTTGAAAGCAAGATTATGGAGAACAGAGGTAAATAACTTTATAGTTAATATGGTATATAATAAGACACTGCTGAAGATCTGTGAGCAGAGGAATAACTATATTAAGATCACTCTAGTAGCAGTGTATAGAATGGATCACTTCTGAGAGAGTCTAGAGAAAAAAACAGTTTTAGTTTCCTTATAGTAGTGCCAAGAAAGATGTGTTAAGAGCAATAAGATCTTGCTCTCAGGAATCTGTTGTCAGTTTGGCTCAAATAAACTCATAAGAATTCTAAAAAAAAAAAAAAAAAAAAAGGATGTGTTAAGACCCTAACTAGCCTAGGGGACTAGAACAGGACAGATAAGAGATTCCACAATGGGTAAACGCCTAAGTCTTATCAATTGGCTGAATGTGGCACAGGCACGTGGTAAGGAAACAGGAGTGAGGACAGGGGAAGTGGTAAGGAAGAGACAAAAGCAATCGATGGTTACTGAGATTTTCAGGCTGGAGAGTTGATAGAACAGTGTGAATTCTGGTGAATTCAAGAAAACTTCTTATGGCTGGGCCCTTTAAAGGATAAGGATCCCAGCCTTAGAATCCTATAAAAGCACATTCTTCTAAACAATGTCAAGTAAGGAAGCAGTCATTTGGCCTTAAGATTCTATAAAGCATGTTTCCCTAAACGAGGTCAACCGAGGAAGTAGTTTTCAGACTTGCAGATTTTAGAGATCTGTAAACATTCCAAACAAACAAAGTAAGAACTTAAAAAAATACTTCTATTGAGAGTAAAAATTGGTTAAAACCTCTCTGGAAAATAAATGGCAATATCTAGAGGAACTGAAGGTTACATACATAGCCCACAGAACATGGTTTGTGTATAGCACATTTGCTAAGAACAGACATCAGTTGAATCAGGGCTCTGATGCTTCCTACCGGTAGGATTTTGGACAATTTACTTAACCACTCCATGACTCAGTTTCTTTATCTGTAAAATGTGGAAAATAATACTGTCTGCCTAAGGAGGATTAAAAAAACTAATATAAGGCACTTAGACAGCTCCTGGCACATAGCAGTGGTAAACAAACCCACCATTATAAATAATGATGATGTAACAACTCACATCTAGCAACGTCATTTCAAGACAAATCCTAGAGAAACTCTTCTTTATGTGCACAGGAGAAATGTACAAGGATGCTGTCCCAAAATGTTTAAAATAGAAAATATATGGAAATAACCTTAAAGTCTGTGAATAGGAGAAAAATAAACTGGCATAAGCATTCAGTTAATACATCACTTAAAATGAATGAACTATGTGCTACACATAACAACATGGGTAAGTGTGCAAAGCATAACGTTAGGTGAAAAACCGGGTGCAACTAGATATATATCATCTGATACCACTTACATATGTGGCATACTAACATTATTATTACTATTTTTAATGGCTACCTATAGACACATGTAGTAAAAGATAAAAACATGCACAGGAAAAGAAGGGAACACACTCACTTCTAGGTAGTGAGTACTTTGGGGGAGGAAAGAAATGAAACTGGGTGTTTAAAGAGAAATTAAATGGTATCTATAAAGTTTACATTTGAAAAAAGAATCTAAAACAAATATGAAAAAAATTATGACTAGTTGGGTAAAAAATAGGTTAAATCCTTGTACTTTCTGTATGTTTAAAATATAAGGTAAAAAAAGGTAAAAGGAAAAAAAAGTCCATTAATTTAAATACATTTTTAAAATGTATTTAATACATTTTAATATTTTAATTATTTATTTTGAAAATAATTTTCAACTTACAGAAAGGTTGAAGAGTAATATGAAAATTTATATATTTTTTGACAGGTTTCATTATTTTCTCTTCCTTTGCATATATACATTTTTTTTCCCTCAACCACTTGAAAATAGTTTGCCATAAATCATGGCTCTTTACTCCTAAATGCTTCAGTTTGTAATTTATAAGAAAAAAGAGAATTTCTTATGTATCTATAGTATGGTTATCAATTTCAGAAAAAACTGATGCTGTATTTTAATGTACCATCCATATTCCAATTTTGTCAAGTGCCTCAATAATTTCCTTTCTAGCATTATTTTTTGCTTTGTTTTAGGATCCAGTCCAGGATCATATATAGCATTTAGTTTTGATGTCTCTTTAGTCTCCTCGCTCTTTCTTTGCATTCATACATGGACATTTTCGAAGAATACAGAGCAGTTGTTTTTCTAATAAACAACTTTGGGTTTGTCAGATGAATCCTTATAATTAGATTCCAGTTACGGACCCCTAGCTAGAATACCATAGAAGTGATTCTGTGTCCTCTGTAGGATACTGTTAGTAGATACATGGTGTACCTCATTGCTGATGTTAATTCTGATATGTCGGTCAAGGTGAAACAATGTACGATCATGTGAATATACTGCTCTCTATCAAACATTTCCCCCAGATTTAGACTCCATTGATGATTTTTGGCCAAACTATCTTCACAATGAAAACAATAATTTTCCAACTCTACTGCTCCTTTCACATATACTGGTTGGCATCATAATGTAAGGAGGAGGTTTCCCTTCTCTTCTAAGTCATCCTTCATTCATTTATATGACTATGGATTCAGGGATTTCTATTTTTTTCTCCCATGGTTTAAATTTCATTACTGTCCTAAAGTACGTTTTTTTTTGCATTTTTTAATTGAGACAAAATTCATGTAATACAAAATTCATCATTTTAAAGTGTATAATTCAGTGGTTTTAAGAATAATCACAATGTTATACAACCATCACCATTATCAATTCTAGAACATTTCTATCATCCCCAAAAAGAAACACTGCATCTGTCAATGGAAATACTGTTAATAGTCACAATGATCACCTCCCTGTAGCTCATGGCAATCAGTACCTTTTTCCTGTCCTTATAGATTGCCTATTCTGGACATTCCATACAAATGGAATTATATAATATGTGTCCTTTTGTGTCCAGCTTCTTTTATTTAACATAATGTTTACAAGGTTCATCCATGTCGTAGCATGAATCAGTACTTCATTCCTTTTCACGGCTAAATAATATTCCATCGTATGGACATACTACTTTTTATTCATCAGTTGATAGACATTTGAATTGTTTCCCCTTTTTTGGCTATTATGAATAAAGCTGCTGGGAACATTTGTGTATGTGTTTTTGTTTGAACACTTACTCTTACTTCTCTTAGGTATATACCTAGGAACAGAATTGCTGGATCACATGATAATGCAATGATTAACTTTTTGGGAACTGTTAAACTTTTTTCAAAGTGGCTATACTATTTTACGACTAACTGAACACCCTCGCTGGGTTCAATTAATTTAATCAGCAATGTATGAGGATTCCAATTTCTCCATATCCTTGCCAACATTTTTAAATTCTTTTTAAAAATATAGCTATCCTAGTGGAAGTGAAATAGTATTTCATTGTAATTTTGATTTGCATTTCCCTAATAGCTAACAATGTTGAGCATTTTTCATGTGCTTATTGGTCATTTGAATATAGTCTTCAAATAAATGCCTATCAAATGTTCTGTCCATTTTAAAATCGCATTGTTTAATAGTATACATAGAGAACCCTAACGATTCCACCAAAATTATTGGAACTGATAAATGAACTCAGTAAAGTAGGACACATTTGTTGATTTAATTTTATTTTTAAAATATATAGGACATGAATAC
Organism: Eonycteris spelaea; assembly: GCA_003508835.1. Lineage (NCBI taxonomy): Eukaryota > Metazoa > Chordata > Mammalia > Chiroptera > Pteropodidae > Eonycteris > Eonycteris spelaea. The sequence goes on along the minus strand of PUFA01000011.1, from coordinate 12,015,450 downwards.
ATTTCTACAGGTTAAAATTACATCAAAAGATATGTCACTGCCTCCCTGTCTCTTCAGTCTATTCTCGCTCTCTCATTTCTTAAAAACTAACAGCTTCATTGCTTTTTGGCTTATCTGTCCTACATTTGTTTTGTTTTGTTGTTAGCAAAAGTAAGGGTGTGTGTGGGTGTTATGTATGTATTCTTATTTCATTTTTCTCACATAGAAGGCCATATATTTGCACCAGTTTTTTTTTTTCATTTACTTTCAAAGAATAAAAAAATTTAAGATGGTGAAAAGGAATTTTCTAGAATATTCCTGGGAAGGAAGCGGCAAATTACTATTCTTTCTCTGCCTTTATTTGAAGTCACCCCCTAATGATCCCCTTTCCAGTACTAGTCATGAAATGGAGATTTCTAAAAGGAGAAAACAAAGAAACTTTCTGACAACTGAAAGCAAGCAGTGTTGTCATTACTTAATATTATATTTCATACCTGTACTTTTAAATGAACAGTTACATCAAGCGTGAAAAATGTATTTCAGAGAAGCAACTGGGATACCTATGTTGTAAGCCTGAAGAGTCAATGGTGATAAGAAAAAGAACGAAGTTTATCAGGAGAATGGACTGAGAAAAGGCAATAAGTATGGGTAACTGTTGACTTTTAAAAGAACAATTTTGGCACAGCTGTGAACTTAAAAATCTAGATTCCAAGATATCATTAGGAGTTGTGATCAAGGAGAGCCAGGGATTTAAAACTACTCTTTTCAGAAGTAGGTCAACAGTGGAACACCAAGTCTGGAAGGCAGAACACAGAAGAAACAAGGTTAAAACATTATCTTTAAGGTCAGGAGAGAAATGAACAGATGTAAGACAGAGAGGGGAAAGTTAATTTTGCATAAGAACAGAAGAGAAACTTTCTGAAGATTGTGGGAAGGCGTGGGGGGGGGGGTGGTTAGCCTTGAAAAGAACTAGAGTCACCTTGTCCTGAGAAAAAAGACTGGCTGGAAAAACGTGTGGGGAAACAGAAATTCTGTGATGGAAAGGAGTAAAGTTGAAGAAGCTCAGATTAGATGGTCTTTTCAAAGGAGCAAAGATGAGGTAATTTGTGAAAGCTGGGGCAGGGAGGCGGGGTTGGCACTGGAGATGTGAGGACTATGGAAAACACTTGGCACAGAGAGGCCGTGTGGTGAACACAGCACAGAATAAACAGTATAAACATGACAATCTCTGCACTGGAATTTCTTCAGCTTTGAGAGTTCAGTAATGTGAATTACACTTACCTACATTAAAACTGATGATGTCAATGACAAGTAAACCCTTTTGATTTTCCCCTATTTTAGTGAAATACTTGCCAGATTTTCTAAATGATGTAACTGTTCTGAAACTGTTGCCATCCTTCTATTATTAAACTAAAAATTTTAAGCTATCCTGTAAAATCACAAACAATATAACAACTCAACTAAAAGTTGAATTAAAAAAATAGTTGAATTTTAAAAAAAAGTTGAATTAAAAATGCCAAATCTGCATTAGAAATATGGACATTTGTGATTATATGCATACATATTTGTTACTTTAAGCTAGTAATAAATTTAACTATTTAAAGAATTCTATACATCATTATAGTACTTAGCAAAATGAAGAGACTTAATGTTTAATGTTCAATAAACATTGCTATTATGTAGTAAAAGTCACCATTTTTTTGAGAATAGTTTTTTAAATAACTTATTTTTAGAGCAAATCAAAGAACCCAACTAGTCATAATGTAAAATGGTGCAAATCCCAGCAGAAAGAGAGATTAAAAAGTAAAAAAGTTAAAGAAGCTGTAAAGGCATTCTCTGAGATAATTCTGGGAGGGACGTCATATACTTTGCTCTTGTACTCCCTTTACTTGAAGTGTACCCCTTGATAATTTCCTTTCCATCACTAAACTTACAACACATAGATTTTAAAAACTAACCAACCAACCAACCAGCCAACCAACCAACCAACCTTCTGGCAACTTAAAAGTAGCAGAATTGCTGTTACTTAAAGTTATACAGCAGGTCCTTGAGCAACGCTGTTTTGTTTAACTTCGTTTAATTATAACACTGATGAGATGCTGTAGGAATTTAACTCTTGTTCATATCACTCAGCCTATGGTAAAAAATGGTTTCATTCGATGTTGCTCTGCTCAAAGTCACGGAACCTATCAACGATGTTACATGAAGACTTAACTGTCTTGTATATTTACTTCTTTACTGTTTGTCCCTATCGCCATGCCGAACTGGAAATGTAAGCCCAATGAGAACAGAAACTTCATAATTTTGTTCTGTTTTATCCTCAGTGCTTGACTAATGCTTATAATATAGCAGGCACTCAATAAATATGGATTAATATATAGAAAAATCAAATATAGAATCCTATATTTGAAAAAGCAAGTTTTAAAAATACATTTTTATGATACAAGTAATATCACCTACTTGTGGATTACAGGAATTGACTATATATTTGATTTATTAGATCACTGCTAAATATCTGAGATATACTAGAGTTCAAGAGTTTATAAAATTCCTTATTAAAGATTAAAATTTTGTCCTGAATAAATAGTTTAAAGTTTTGTAAATTATGTACATTTAGTTGAAATTATGTTTAATTCAATGAAATAAATATGGTGAGTCTTTAGAATATGATATAGACTGATACATGAGATTAATACAAGGCAGTATGTAGTTATGTAATATAAATGTTCACTGATATCAGAGTAAATGTTTCTTAAAATGTGCCTGAGGCTTGGAGCAAGAAATAAAGAATGGCGAACCCTCTGGCAATGTAATAAGCAACCACATCTTTTGTGGAATTTTGGGTAGAATCTAAGGGAGTTGGGAAAGGTTCATAGAAGGTAGAATGTTTGAGACGGGACATGAAGGAAAAAAATTCCACAGACTGAAATGGTGAAAGGTGTTCAGATCAATGAAAATGCATAAGCAACATGACACAGACAAGAAAGAGTGGGGTGTAGTCAAGGATCCAGGAGGGCATTGGGGAAGAATATGGACTCTGTCTAGGGAAGTAATGGGAAAAAGGACTTGATATCTGTATTACAGCAGATCTTGAGGATTTCTGCATATAGTTTCACTAAGAACAGGATAATACAGATCAAAGATTTTGCTTACTTTTTTCTGATTTAATTCTTTGGACAATCACGTGAGGTTGGTAGACATTCCTTTACCTATATCCCTAAATCCATGTAACTCTAGTGGTGCTGACTCTATCTTTGGCTTGAGGAGTGGCATGTGACTCAGGACTAGCCCATTAGAGTTTTTAATTCTACAGGTAAAATAATCATTCAGGGATGGGCACATGACAGTATCAGCAACAATGAGATGGTAAGAGATTTTTGCTGAGATTTCTGGGACAAAGGCAAACATCCTTGTCCACTGGATTGGAATCTGAGAAGATGTGAGCAGGTGCTATGGCCCCTCAAACCCAAGGGGGAAAAGCCCAAATGGGACAAATTATGGTGTACATGTGGGACATGGGGTGGGGATATGAAAGCAGAATCAAGAGATGGTGAGACATGGAGAAGAAAGGTCCACTTGACATCATTTTAACCTCTGATAAACCAGTACCTGAAATCAGTTTTACCGATAGCCCCAATGTAACTAAGGTTTTCAGCAGTCTGATTAGCTATTTGAAATCATAAGATTCCTAACTGATAGTATGTTATTCTCTTTTACAAATGAAGAAACTAAAAGATAGAAAAAGTAGGTAATTTGTCTAAGATCATATAGGTTTTAAATAACAGATTTAACTCATATGTTTAAATAACAGCTCTAACTCATATCTGATGGCTCCAGGCCCATGTTGCTAACTACAATTTTTTTTTTATTTTGAGTGTTTTCATATGTATGTGTGTAAGTGTGTCTAAAAAAGAGAGAGGGAGAGAAACTCAGAGCTCAACTTTTCTTAGCTTATTTTGGTACAAAAAAATAATAACTCCTACTCATTGAGCACTATGCTAAGTACTTCACATAAAATTTCTACAGATGCCAATTATTATTGGCTTGTCCAGACCCACTTCTAAGTCACTCTTTGTTGTCTACAACTGCTGCTCTTTCTATTAGCCTCAGAAGCTGGGGCCACAGGTGGAATATGAGCCAGGTATGTTCACGTGAGTCTATGACTAATATAGCTAGTCAAAATATTAGAAAAGCCAGCCAGATTCCTTTTTTATTGGGAATACAGTAAGATTTAGCCAGTTAGTGGTATGCAAAATGATATGCACATTCAGAGTCAGGGTAGTCATTTGAGACCAGGAGTAACACAAAATTCTGAAGGCGAATAAAAAGAGAAGACTGAACAGAAAGAAGACTATAGGGGACATGTAGAAAGAGAAGCAGAGATGCAAAGAGAGAAGCAGATCACAGCTTTGGAAGGAGAACAGCCTCGGTTTCTGATCATATTCTATAGCTACTCTTTGGTTCCTATCTTTAGGTGCCCATGAGATTCCAACGCATGCTTACAAGAATCTCCTTTACTCTAAACTAGCTTGACTAGTTCTTGAACAATATAACTAAGACAGTACAGACGAGAACAATATACCATCTTAGTGAATTATCACTGAGAATTAACTGTGAGGTGGTTATTTTTAAGATAAAGAAACTGAGATTCAGAGAGTTCAAGTAAATTTCCTAAGGGACACAACTGGTAAAAGGGGAAGCTAGGATTAAAGTCCAAGTCTATGTGTCTTAACTCAAGTCTAGGACTAACAGGAATAAGGAAACACTAGAGACAGGGAAACCAATTAGGAATTAAGTACAATAATTTAGAAGAGATAATGAGAAACACACCTAAAGCATGGATGAGGTTACAGACTTGAAAGGACGGTAAAAATGCATAGGGTTGTTCATGGGGTTAGGGGTGAGGGATGAATAAAGAAGTGGAAGAAGCCAAAGGTGATACTGAACATTTTTTAACTTGGCTGATTGGAGGAACAGTGGTGCCATTAATAATAGTAGTATGAACATTAGGTCTGGGGTTTGTTTTGTGGGGAAGGAAACACTGAATTTTGGTCACTACTAGATTTAAGTAAACTTGTTTAAAAGGGAGTTGGCAATGTAAGCCTGCAGCTCAGAAGTAGAGAAAAGGACTTGAGAATTATTTTTAAAAAGTACTTTTACTGATGTATTTATAAAACTCAGTGAATCGTAAAATATACAAAAAAGAAGTTCAGTATTGCACATGTACAAAGCTTTAAGAGAAAGCACTATATTTGATCCTAAAAAGAGATTGCTTTAGATTTCCAATTTTACTCTGGCCAGTATTTATAGTGACAAATTTATTGGACCCAAATGACAAAATAAAACAACAAAATCTAGTTATTTAGTTCTACAGAATGAGCAACACACACACACTTTCAAACATTTATATCTTTAAAGGATATAATAATGCTTTAAGTTGTACAGAAAAAATACATGGCTATAACACACAAAAAAGGACTTGTTTTATGTTCTGCATTTCTCCATGGAACTTAACATTCTTTAACAGACATTATCTCATTGTTTTAAGATCTGTTATGAAACAATCTGACATTTATATAACACCATTCACTCTCAATAATCCCAAAGGGCTTTACAAAACCTGGAAGAACGACTTTGCTCATGTTCAATATGCAACCACTGAGGGATGGCAGTGGGGTGGGAGGGTAAAGAAGTGGACAGGACTGTGGTAGATATTCTGTGGAACACAGCAGTAACATTATACAACCATTTAAGAAAGGAAGTGAAAGACATTATTAAACCGAAACCATGAAGAAACAAGCAGAAAAGATCCAAGGTAAGATTGTATTACACTTGTTAAATTTGAGAAAAATATTAATACCATGGGTCTTATTTTCATTTTTGTGTTTTATTAGACTAATATATAGATACATTCAAGATTTTTTAAAAATTGAGTATCATCTGCTAAATTAAGAACTCAACTTTCCATAGTGCCTTTTGTCTGTCCGCCACATCCAAGATGCTAATCACACACACACACATATATATACACACTTCTCCCCTCTTCTTCCTTCCTTCTCTTTCTGGACTGACACTAGGATGCTGAAAAACAAACGCTCAACTGGAAAAATTAAAAGTTTTTTCTTCCTTTTGTTTTTAATTAATCACGTATATCAGTCAGGGTTCTCCAGAGAAACAAAGCCAGTAGGATGCATATATATGTAGAAAGAGATTTACTAAAATACTATAGACTTTACATAATTGAATCTTACAACAAACAAACAAATACACCCATTTCACAGATGAGGAGACTGAGGCAGGGAGAGGGCAAGTGTTGTAAGTGTATTTTTGTTTATCTAGGGTGCTTCTGATCCCTTCTTCTGATAACATATCCTGCCTGATGACAGAGTGACACATGATCAATCAGTGTCTGCCTCCTGGGAGCTGGGTGCTCAAGAAGGCTAGAAAGAAGGTAGGGTGAGTTGTCTGTTGACAGATCGTAGAAAAAAGTTCCAGAGTTCCTGCATCCAAGGCTATAGAGTGACCCCTAGTCTTTCTGCCCTTCCTGAAGCTTGGCTATTCAAGTGCTTTGTTCCATTTTGTGTGCTAATTCAGTATCCCATCCTGTGGCTTAAGTGTAGTTGGTTGTAACCAAGACTCTTAAGAAATATGCAGATATATTATATAATCTATCCAAGAGCAGATGGGTATCAGTAGAAAAGATAAGCCTCAAACCTAGAGTTTTCTGACTTCAAAGACTGTGCTTTAACCACAACACCTCACTGGTTTTTGAATATTGGGATCTAGTAATATTATCTGCCACCAGAAGAAATTATAGCATTCTCCTGATTTTGTATCTTGGCTTCTTTAGTAAAATTTTTGAAAGCAGTTAAGCTAACATGGAAAATCTTGTAAAATTACTCTATAAAACATAATTTTATTATTGAAAGGGAAAATCTTCAGTGGGCATATTTGTATTGGGATATCTGGATATTATATAAAAGGATAGCCAAAAGCATAAGAAAATGGTACTTGAGCTTTGGGTCTTTCTCAGTGAGTGAGAAGAAATGAGAACAAAAACCTTCAGAGAAGCAGGTGAAGAGTGAAAAGAGCACAGACTTTCTACTGCAGGTTAATGCGATGGAAAGACCCAAATATTCAGACTCTTCTAGCTCTACAATTCTATGAAGTGGGCTAAATTAATCTCTCTGAGCTTCAGTTTTCTTATGTGTAAAATGGGGTTAGCTATATAAAGTCACTGTGTGAGAATTAAATTATAGTTGGTCTTCATATCCAAAGGTTTTTCATCCACAGATTCAGTCAACTGTGAATTGAAGATATTCGGGGTAAAAAAATCCCAAAGCTCAAAAAAGAAAAACTTGAATTTGCCATGTGCTGAGCACTACACTGAATCCATGTGAATGAAGTGCTGTGGAGCCTATCCTGCTGGAGCCTACATGCAAATAAAGGTTATATGCAAATACTATGGCATATTATATAAGGGACTTGAGCATCCCCAAATCTTGGTATCTGTGGGATCTGAGAAACAATCCTTCACAGATGCTGAGAGATGATTGTAAATAATATATATAAAGCTTATAGTATAGAGCCTGGTACATTGTAAGCATTTATAAATTGGTAGTTGCTATTATTTTTGTAGTTGTCATTAAATCGAGTCAGGTAACAATGGTTAGGGGGCTGACAGGAGAGGGCTGCTGAGGAGAGTCTGGAACTAACACACAGCTGGAAACCAAAAGGATAAAAGTATGTAGTGGACCCAAATGTTTAATTCTTTGTTAGGATCTCTTGCCTGTGTGTGTGTGTGTGTGTGTGTGTGAGAGAGAGAGAGAGAGAGAGAGAGAGAGACTCTTTTATTTATTGTGAAACATAAAACACACACTGAAAAGTGATGATTTAAAAGGTACAGCTCAATGATTTATCACAAAGTGAACACCCAAGTCAGGAAATCAAACCTTGCTGGCCTAGCAGAGGAAGTTCTGCTGTCCAGCCCAGCTACTAACTAATCTCTGCTCCCCTACAAAAGCAATCATTATCCTGCTTTGTGATAATCACATTCTTTCTTTATAGTTTTACCACTTCAGCATGTTATTAAACACTATTTAAATTTGCTTTTTAGCCCATTTTATATAAATGGAATCATATCATGTATTTCTTCTGTGTCTGGCTTCTGTTGTTTAACATTATATTTATGGGATTTACCCATATTGTGTGTACTTACAGGTCACTAATTTTCATCGGTATGTAGTATTCTATTGTATGAGTCTATCACAATTTTTAACCATTCCACCACTGTTAATGAATATTTATGCTATTTCTTGATTTTGGCTGTTACAGATATACAGCTATCATAAACATGCTTGTACATGTGCCCACCTTTCTGATGATTATGAACCTAAGAATACAATCAGTAGGTTTAAGTTTGGCAAAAAAAAAAAAAAAAAAAAAAAAAAAAAAAAAAAAAAAAAAAGCCTCCTGTTTCCTGAAGTGGTGGCATCAATCTACACTTCTAACACCAGCGGATGAGGGCCCAATGTCCCACATTCTCAGTAATCATTAATATTCTCAGTCTTCCACAGGGTATTTAATATTGGCTTCAATTTGCATTGTCCTGAATACACATGAAGTGGAGCAAATTTTCTTAGGACTTTCCTTTGAGAAGTGACTATTAACATCTTTTGCCCATTTTTCTTTGGGTTATTTATCTTTGTCATTAATAACAGTTCTTTGGATATTTCTGCTATGTTGTAAACATCTTCTATTCTGTTGTGTACCTTGTTACTTACTTCAGGGTGTCTTTTGATGAACAGAGGTTTTTAACTTTAAAAATAGTAAAGCTCAGAAAACATTTCCTGTATGATTTGTTCTTTTTGTGTCCTAATCTTTAAATCTCTACACCAAGGTCATAATGGCATTCTCCTAATATATTTTCTAGAACTTTTATTGCTATGCCTTTCATACTATATTAAGACCTACAGTCTCTCTAGAATTGATTTTTATGTATGGTGTGAGTTAGTGGTCAAATATTTTTCTATTCTCTAATAATTCAACAGTTCCAGCACCACCACTGAAAAGATTCTCCTTTCCTCATTGCTTTGCAAGGCCGCTTTTCTAGGCTCCCCCTTCTATTTCATATATCTGCCAGTCACTGTACTAGTCCCATACCGTCATACTTTAAAATAAAACAGTATCAGATAGATACAGAATTATCACCTTCTTCATCTCTTTTATGATTATCTTCGCTTATTATTATCCCTATACCTTTTTAGAATCTGTTATGGGGTTTCAGGTTCTACAGAACCTGTTAGATTTTGATTAAACCTACATTGAAACTAACGAACAGTTTGCGGAAAATTGACATCTGTAAAGTTCTGAAGTATCCAATCTATAAACGTGGTACATCTCTCGGTTTCTTTGGAACATCTTTAGAATGTCATTCTATAAGGTTTTGAAGTTTTCTGTGTTTGTGTTTAAATTTTCTGTGTAATATTTAAACAAGGTATTTGACATTTCTATGCTAATATAAATGGGATCTTTTAAAATTTCATTTTCCAAATCTTGGTTGCTTGTATATGAAAAGTTGATTTTTGTATACTGAACTTATATAGTTATCTTGTACACTTATTAATCTTAATAATTTACCTATAGATTCTTTTGAATCTTGTATGTATATAATTGTACCTGAGAAAAACAGTTCCTTACTTTCTAAACCTTTTAATTTCTAATTCTTGTCTTATGATTTCCAGTAAATCTTTATAAATGTTATAATGTTGAATAAAAGAGATTATAGTGTACATCCTTTTCTCATGCCAGATATCACCATACCAATTCTGTATATCTGCTGTATATTTTTAAAGATATCCTTTATAATAGTACATTCCTATATCTAGTGTGCTAGAATGTTTTACTAAAATCATGAACACACTGAATTTTATTCAATGCTCTTTCTCCTATCAAAATGATAAAATGATTATATTAATGTGTTAAATTAAATGGGTTGCTTTTGAATGTTAAGCCAAACTCATATTCCTGGAATAAATCTAAATATGTCAGGATGTATTATACATTGAAAATAGTGCCTCATTTGATATACTAGCATTTTGTTTAGAATTTAAGGAGGTGGTCTATAATTTTTTCTTGCAATGTCTTCATCAGGTTTTCTTATCAAGGTTATAATAGCTTTATATAAATTGAAGAGTAAAGTGATCCCTCTTCTTCTAGTCTCCAGAAGAGTTTCTATAAGGTTGATGTGGTTTGTGCAAGTCTTAAATTATGGATTTGATTTCTCTCAGAGTAATACTCAGAATCCTACTTCTTTCTAAATTAGTCTTGGTAAGGTGCAATATTTCTTAGTAGCACAAGTTGTAGCATGAATTGTTGATGATTATTTACACCTTTTTCTTATCTAATTTCATTAAGAGTTTATCAATATGATTAGTCTTTTAAAAGAATTAGTGTTTGTCCTTTTCATCCCCGTACTATTATGTATGTTTTCTACTACATGAATTTCTGTCCTTCTTCTTTCTTTGGGTTTAATTTACTATTCTCTTTTCTGATTTCTTAAAGGGGATATTCATTCAGTCTTGTCTTTCAACTTCAAGAACAAAATAAGTATATTTATTTTAAAGACTGTTTCTGATCATTTCAATATCTGGAGTCCCTTTAGGGCTGTTTCTATTTGTTGTTTCTGATGGGTTTTAGTCAACTGATTTTGTCTCTTTGTATGCCTGGCTATGTTTTATTGTATGCTGGATATTGCATTTGCTGAATTGTTTGTAAAAAATTATAATGCCTAGGATGATGTAATTTTCCAGTGATGATTTACATTGGCTTCTGCCAGTGCCTGAAGGTACTAGCAAGTCGGGGTCACTTCAACTTAATTTCAGAGATTGATATGATTTGAAGCTATATACCTATACAGGTCTGTCCATTTTCAGTTAAACTTCACTACGACAGAAAAGGATTTAGGCACCCAGACACAAAGTAAGAGGTATTCACAAACGTCTCCTTTTCCAGGCCCCAGGCTCCATTCCATTCCCTATCTTCTTTCCTTAAGAGGCAACCAGTACAAGCTGAAACTAATACAATATTGTATGCCAACTGTAATTGAAAAATAAACAAATTATTTTTAAAAATTTAGACATTGAAGAAAAGAGGCAGCTATGTTGCCAGAAAATGATTTCTTATAACATTTAAATTTTTGACACTCATTCCAAAACTACATGTTTAGTCTTTGAAAAAGCACAGTAAGTATGATAATGTAGTCTCTAAAGGACTCTAGGTTTGCTTATGGGGTTTTAGAAACAATTATTCTCACCAGAACCAAAGTGGATTTTAATAAATACCAATTAAAACTTTATAGACTATATCTACTCAAGGCTACATCAAATTGTAAACTAGAGTCATGGAAGAATACTGGATTGGAAGCCTGGGCACCTGAGTTCTAGTCCTGCTATTTTGCTGTGTGATTTTGAGTAAGCACCTTAATTGGCTGGACTTTGGCTTCTAATGTTTATAATAAAGGGATTGAGCCAGATGCTCCTTTCAGGACCCAAACTCTATGATAACTACACGAAGTGTGCAACATAAAGAGAGCACACTCAAAATCAGAGTTTCTGACGCACTACATATTTCTTAAAGCTAGCCCACTTTCACATTTTAAATATACTGCAGCATAATGTTTTAAATAAGCTAACAGTCTAGTGTGGCAATTAAAAAAATATATATATATATAAACTACTTTTGTACCTCAAAATAGATACTTAATGATTTTTAATATTTTGACATCATCTTAGTTCTAAGAACTTCATTTTTCTCTTTGTTCTTTCTGGCATTTCAGGTTCTTTAATGTAGCTATTAATATAATTAGGAATCATCTAGTTTTTGCATAAAAATTACTAATACTCAAGAGTTGCATTTGTACCATTTACCAGGAGTTTAAGTGAAGAATTTTGAAAATATAACCACTTAAAACTGTCAGCATGTTGCATTGTTAAAAAAAATACCACACAGATTAAATTGTCTGAAGTAAGTTTTAATGCAACATATTCACAGGTTTACACTATAAAGTTGTGAAAAGAATATCATTTTCAAATTTGATTAAGTGCTGCAAGATGTTGAAGAAACTCAGTACTCAAATGAATTATATGTTTGATGTCATTTTTGGCAAAGCCTCAGAAAATGTCACATGAAAGGAAAACACCGCACTTAAAACAAGATCCTGACAGCAGTTTGGGAGAGGTAACAACTCCATTCCCAGTGGGGTGCTGGTCACCATCAGACCCTCATGACAATATTAGTCTCCCTGCCTTGAGATGATCTAAATACTAAAACAAAATTAAAAACAACAGATGCATGCGCATGCGCACACATGATTGACACAGCTCTCAATCCTTTTACTTTCTAAAGTGGGAAAATTTGTAATTAGTTCAATTCAGGCTCCAAATAGCTAACGTAATTTATCATGTTTCCTTGCAGATTTATCAGTGGTCACTGGAGAAATGAAAAGGTGGCAGGCTACCAGGCAGTGTCAATCGGGCTTTTTTTGTTGTTTTGTTTAAGTTAAGAGAGGTATAAATAATTCCCATCAGCAATGGAGATGAAGTCCCGGCTGTCAGTGCCCTCGACATCTTCTAAACTCTACAGCTGAAAACGGTGGGAATTTTTCATCTCACTACATTTACATAATCTTTACATCCATTGTCTTCTATACCTTACTTTGTCTGAAATGAGAGACTTAAGAGTTGTTGTTCAATTTCACTTGAAAAGTTTCTAAAAAGCATATTACAAACAAGATGATAATAAAATAACATATTAGAAAATAACACATGTATTTCTGGCATGAAGATTAAAAAGCTCAGAAAAATAAATTTCACAAAGTTAACTAGGTTGTCTTTGGCAGAAGTATTATGGAGTGATTTTTCTTCTTATCTATATGCTTTTATATACATTTCAGATATTTTTGCAAAGGACATGTATTATTTTTAAACTGAAAGAAATAATACAGCTTTTAAAAAATCAAACAGTTATAGCTAAAGATTAATACCTACGTGTATCAATTAACAAACCTATTTTTACTGGGTTAGAAATGGCATTGATATTAATAACAGGAAGACACATTCAGTATGATAAATAATGGAGCTAAAGGCTCTAGTCAAAATTCTTACATTGGAATTACATCAATTAGCAGGCAGAAAGAATGCTTCTTTAAACACTACATAAAGACAGTGAAGGCTGCAAAGAGAGATAACCCTAATACACTGGTTCTTTTTTTTTTTTAAATTTTATTTTGTTATTAGTTTCAAGTATGCAGTATATTGGTTAGACATTTATATAGTTTATGAAACTATCCCTCTGATTGTTCTTTCTGTCCTCTGGATCTACACCTAGCCATTACATTAATGCTGACTGCATTCCCTATGCCGTGCTCCCCATCCCGTGACCATCTATCAACTACTAATTTGTACTTCTTTAACGCTTCATGGCTTTCTCCCAGCTTCTCTAGCCCCTTCTCCTCTGGCCATCACCGGACTGTCTTCTATATTTGAATCTCTTTTTATTCGTTTGTTCTTCTGTTCCTTAGATTCTGCATATAAGTGAAATCATATGGTGTTTATCTTTCTCTGTCTGACTTATTTTACTCAGCATGATAACCTCTAGGTCATTCATGTTGTTGCGAACAGTAGGATTTCATTTTTTTATGGTTGAGTAATATTCTATTGTATGTATGAACCATAACTTCTTTATCCAATCATCTGTTGATGGGCATTTAGGTTCCTTCTTTCTTGGCTATTGTAAATTGTGCTGCACATTGGTTCTTAAAAGGAGCAGTAGATGAGACCTAAGTTACTATTAGGAAGCCTGCGAGATGGCACAGCATTTAAGACACATGAAAATATATGAATTGGTTAGTTTATTTTTCATTGCACATAAAATTAAATATGCCATTAACATATGATTCTAAAATAAAGTTCAAGAAGATCTGTTCTTGATGACTAGTGAGAAAGTTTGAAATGAACTGTCCAAAAAAAGAACAAAGTGCTTTACGGACTCTCAAATTAAAGATGATCATCTCTTATTTATCTTCCCAAAAGATTAAATTCTTCATCTAATGATGAAAGTATATATATCTTTATGCTTCGTATATACATTTAAAAGTCTTTACTATTTTAAAAATTATGTTACTGAAAGATATATTGTTAAAAATATAGTGTGCTTTCTGGTACATGAAGGCAGTAACATGTATTCAATAAAATTTCACTTAAACAACTGATTGTCCTGGCTACAGAGAGAAGTTTTATTTCTCCAGGACTTCCGAGAGAGAGGTGTTCCACGCAATTGAATATTTTGGATAAGAGAATCTTATCTTTAATTGATCAAAATAATAAAAATAAATTTTACCAATTAGGTTAGAATCATTACCCATTCTGACTTATTAAACAATAAAAAATATTATCTAAACTTTTCTTAACGAATCAGGGTTATTATAATGAGCATCTAACATGTTCTCTCAGAATACGATGAAGTACATCTACAGCAAATGCATCCATAATATTTCACTCCTACATTCTTGTGTTTCCTTACCTAATGTCGTGTCAAGCGGTCAACTATCACCTCTTGCTGGTGCTGGAATAGATGTCTCTAGCTGTGCCTGTCTCACTTTTTTTATCTTTTATTTTTTTTTTATCCCAATAAAATATTAGACTACGAAGATCCACAGGCCAGCCTCTGCCCTTGCTTTTCTTTTGTTTACTTTGTTTAATTCTTGAAAAATTATTTATATATCTGCTATATTCATAAATTTTATGATTTGTCCTTTTAAAGGGTACTCTCCTTCCCTTTTATTATTCTTTATTATAAACTTAGAACCAGATAATCAATTTGTTAGCACCATGCCCAAAGTATTACTAATAGATGGCCTGAGAGGCTTTCTATGAATTGAGAGCATATATCCTTTCATTTTTCCATGTACATAACATAGCTTAAAAGTAGACTCTGGGAAAAACAGGTGTGATACTTCTAGCATCCGAGGTGGGGGTGGCGGTGGGATGATCAAAAGTATCTGAAGAAAGAAAACTGCTTTGGAAAAAAGGATTTTTGCTTACTTTGCTCGAGAGAAATTAATCCTACATGGTATCAGGCACAATGTAGAGCTAACATTCCAAAAGGGTTTCTGTTTCTTATAAAAACTAAGATTAAGCCAGTTTAACATCATATGTTAGATACAGATGAAAAGTAGTCAAAAACTATACACTTTCACAACGATCAAGCCTGAGGGGCCCTAGTCTGACTTAATCAGCATTAAAAAAATAGTTTGAAGAAACCTGAAATACTCAATGCAATTTGAGAGGTACTAAGCACCTAAGAGATGTGTTTCATGAAGAGGCTTTTAAATTCTTTCTTGATTTACAAGCTCAGATTGCCCTTCTTCCTCTAATTTCTGGCATTAACCATAGAGCAGGTATTGTGTGCTTAGAACTTTGAAAAGAGGATATGACACCTTATCTTCTAAAGCTGATTAGAGAATATGTCCAAACCTGTATCTCTATGGACTATGTTCAGTTTAGTATTAATTTTGATATAATGAAACTTAAAGAAACCTGCAAAGGACTTAGAGATATAATTTAATGAAAAGGATTATACAGTTTATTAAGGAACTTGACAGATCCAATACTATCTCCAATTAACTATCAATCTTATTCAAAATTTATTACCCCCCACAAAAATCCTATGCACAGGCCTGGATGATTTACAGTGGGACTAAAGGGACTCCCAGGCTATAAACAGGATTGTCCTGCAGTACATCTCTTTTGACATTGCTGGTATCTAAAGTAAAACACCACATTTCTTGTTTACCTAAACTGCGGTGTTAGAGCCTACTGCAGACTCTGCATTAAACAAAGAATGTAACTCTTGAATTTTACAGCCAAATTTCATGCTACTACAAAAAATTCTAATTATATAACTATAATAATGGTTTTATTCCTTGACATTCTTTCTTTCATTTACTGAAACCTCTTTATATACATTCTCTGAAGCCTTTAAAAAGTAAATAGATGGCAAATCAATGCCAAAAAATTAAGAAGGTTAATATTTAGGTAACGCTTTTCTTCTTACAAAGAGGTATGAGTATATCCATTATCTGGCAATACTCTTGTGATATAAGGAATATCAGATCTTCAGCTTTACTGTTATGACTGAAGAGAAAATGCATAGTCCCATATACATTTTTGCTATATAAAAAAGCTTTTTTTATGAGGGAGTGATGTCAGAATCATGGCTGAGTGAGATGCTTCCTTTGTCTTTCCCCTATAATCTACAACTAGGGGGACATGTATAACTTAACGAAAATTCTTCTGCAATACACTACAATGCCTGAAAGATCCACACATCTGTATATCTGAAGGTGGGTGGATTGAAATGCACAGAGGAGAAACTGAAGGAATGGCAGGGACAGTGCCCATGACCCTGGTTCCCTGGCAGTGGTAGCTGTGCCCGTAGCTCTAGTGGGCATAGTAGATACAACAGAGACAGGGCTCACGACTCTGCCCCTGCCCCCCCACTACTGTCCTAGCAAAGAAAAAGAAAAAGAAGGAAAGCAGCAACATCAATGCCAGTGACTTCAACTCCCTCTCCCAGCTGCAAAGGTGCTACACTACCAAGAGCCTAGTAGCAGAACCTGAAGTGATGTATGATACTCCCACCTCCGGGAACAGCAGCACCAGCAGCCATAGGGAAATGGGAAGCAGCAGCTGCGGAGCTTGTAACCCAGGCTCTCCCTACCCTGCATCACCTGCTCTATCCCCGACCACAGCAAAGTTGCCCAAGACAGCCCCAGACACAGCATTGGCACACAGCATCCCTGTGACTCTGGCAGTGATGACACTTGGACTATGGCAAAACCCACAAACATGGTGGCATTGGTAGTAGCAAGGCACCAGCGACCTTGGAGGCACAAGCAGCAATAAAGAGGTCACCTGTGACACCACTGGCAGAGGTAGTGGAAGGTATAAAGTGTTGGCTTTCAAATATAACTAGTCATCTCAGGTAAAAGAAACCAAAAGCTTGTGCAATAGCAAGTACCATCTACTGGGGGGCAGAGGAACAAGGAAAGGGCTCTAATTACCAATCTGCTGTATTGTTACAATTTTTAAAAAGCTGCACCTAAATAAGAAAACTGCTCCTACTTCAAATGCGCAATAGAGGAATAACCCATCAAGTACCATGAATAATCACAATAACAGGGTATAAGAAAAATAAAGTGACAATTCTCCATAAATCAAACTCAGTGTCATAGATGACTGTGATCTAAAAGACAGAGAATTAAAACAGCTGTTATGAAGAAACTCAATGAGAGACACGAAATCTCGGAAAGCCAGTTCGATGAGTTCAGGAATAAAATGAATAAGCAGAGTACTTTACCAAGGAGACTGAAACTCTAAAAAAGAACCAAAGAGAAATTATGGAGATGAAGAACTCAATAAATGAGATGAAGAATGCACTAAAAAGCATTGGAAATAGAGTAGATCACTTGGACGAGAGAATTAGTGAACATAAAGATAGAAATCTAGAAATCAGGTGGAAGAGGAGAGAGCACTAAAAAAAAAAAATTTTTTTTAAAGAACTCTATGAGAACTATCTGACTCCATTAGAAAGGGAAACATAGGGCTAATGGGTATCCCCAAAGGAGAATAGAGGAAGACGGGGAACAGAGTAGCTATTTAAAGAAATAATTTAAAAAAAAAAAAAGAAAAAGAAAGAAAGAAATAATAGATAAGAACTTTAACTACCTGGGGAAGCAGCTAGACATACAAGTATAAGAACTTAACAAAACACTTAATTATTTCAATGCAGAAAGACTATCTCCAAGACACATTATATTAAAACTGTCAATAGTCGACAATAAAGGAAGAATTCTAAATGCAGCCAGGGGAAAAAAGACTATAACCTACAAAGGAAATTCACCACTACAGGACTTGCCTTACAAGAAATGTTGAAAGGTGATCTTCTATTGGAAACCAAAAACCAAAGTACATAAAACTTTGAGTAAAGTGATAAACAGAATCAGAAAATTGCTACTCTATTACAGAATAGAGTATTAAACTCTTGATTACAGCATAAAGGTGAAAGGGGAAAAAGCATTAAAAATAACTACAGCTACATCGATTTGATAACAAACATACACCATGAAAAGGGATAATTTGTGATAACAAAAACATAAAAGGAGATAAGGAAAAGGATGAAATTGTACGGCAAACAAATATAAGGTGTATCAGAAGGAAAAAAAGACTATTTTTTGAGATGTTTTATATATACATCAAGGTAACCACGAAACAAAAATCTAGAGCAGAGATGTGAAACATGAAAAAAGAGGAAACAGAAAAACATCATAAAAACTACCAAAGTCAAAAAGCAAACAGAAACACAATGAAAAAAAAAAATGGAGCTATAGAGCAATCAGAAAACAAATGATAAAATGGCAGTAGTACATCCATATATCAATAGTCATCCTAAATGTTAACTCACCAATCAAAAAACAAGAGAGTATCTGGATGAATTGGGGCGGAGGGGGGAAAGCCCCACACTATATGCTGCCTTCAAGAGACTCATCTCAGCTCCAAGAAGAAACACAGACTCAAAGTGAAGGGGTAGAAAATGATATTCCAAGCAAATGGTATCCAAAAGAAAGTGGGTGTAGCCAAAGAAATCCTGGCAAAAAAGGGTAAAGCTGGAGATATTGGAATCATTGTTTTCACACTATATTACAAAGTTATAGTAATTAAAACAGTATGGTATTGGCAGAAAAATAGACACACAGACCAATAGAATAAATTGAAAGCCCAAAAATAAACCTGCGCATATATGGACAACTAATTTACAACAAAGGAGCCAAGAATATACAATGGAGAAAGGAAAATCTCTTCATAAATGGTGCTGGGAAAACTGAATGAAAAAGAATGCAAACAGACTACAACCTTATACCATACACAAAAATTAACTCAAAATGGATTAAAGATTTGAATGTAGGATCTAAAACCATAAAATACGCAGAACACAACATAGCATTAAGCTCCTGTCAGATATAGCATATCATATTGAAAAGACCAAATCATCCAGAGTTGCCATAATTCTTGGATAATTTAGTCTTGGACTAAAATAAAATGCTTTACAAAAGCTTGATATATAGCCATATAGCCTAATGAAGATATCTTTCCTGAACAGGTTCAGGAGGGTATTTGGATCAACTGATGCACGAAGTTACAGAGCCATCCATGGTCAACAACACTTTCCAACTTCTTTTCATGTGATAATCTTATTATACAAATGTATAGAAAACCTTTGATCTATTCCCAGAGTTTATATAGTTCTATCCCTGGAAGATCAGCTAAGTTCTAACACACATTCAAGGATGCCTAAAATCGTACTTTGTTTCCATAATGCTATGCAGTGAGGAATTGTCGCAGATCAAAGGAGAATAAGGACACATGATGACTAAATGCATTATGAAATTCTGGATGTAAAGATAGAAAAGAAAAAGGACAGCACTGGGAAAACTGGTGAAATTCTAATAAGGTCTGCAGTAGGTAATATTATTAACATTAATTGTTTGATTTTGATCATTGTATTATGATTATACAAGTCTTTAACATTAAAGGTATAAGAGCACTTTATTGTTTTTGTAACCTCTCTGTAAATCCAAATTATTTTAAAATAAAACAATCAAAAATAAATAAATAAAATGGCTCATTCTGAAACTAGAAGAAAAATGACAGCAACCCTAACGATCCAAATTTTGGGGAAGCTAATTTTAACTGTCATTCAGATTTATGGAAAATCTGAATTTCTAGATGATATAAAATATTCAATTCAAAAAGTAATTACTTAATATAATTCTCTAATTATGACACAAAAAGATTTTAACATGGTTAGCTTTCATATAAATAGATTGAAATAAACTACATAAGAATCTTCTCTTTCAAGTTAAGAAATCATTCTTTAAGCTCAAATCTTTCTTTACCTAATTGTATTCAATTTATTTCAAAAGCATATAAATAAATCCAGCACTATGTATATCTAATATAAGCCGTAATCATACAGCATTCTTACAATAATTATCTACTTGCAGTTCTCTCGTTCCTACTAGATCATGAGCTACAAAGGCAAGAACCATTCAACTACTGCCAACTTTACACCCCTAATTCAACATGGTTCTTGAGACACGGGGGTACTAATAATTATTTAATCAAAATGAATAAAATATTTAAGTAAAGACCTTTCTAGTTTAAAGGAATTACTTTCACATATTTAAAATGTTTTTAATATTAAGATACAATTCCTATGTAATTTATGATTGTAAAAAGAAAACAGATTTGAGGGATCCAAACTGCTATTTGAAAATGGAATATGCTTCATAGCTAAAAGAGTTTTAAACTAGAGCTCTGCAGTGAAATAGCTTTTTTGAAGCTTCTGGCTTTATAAAAACCATAGTGAAATTATGAACATATTTAACCTGGATAAAAAGTAGAGTATCATTTTGACCAACTTTTCATTCGTTTTATCAATATTTTAGATTTTCTGCATCTAAACATGAGTCAAATAACAAACAAACAAACGAAAACAAGACTTTGTATTTAATGCTGTTCAAATCAATGCACAAATGTTCACACAGGTCTCAAACATAGGGCCTAAGTACTTTTCTTAGATGTTTTAAAGGGTATACAATATAAAAAAACGAACATTACTTTTTTGCACTTCTAGATATGTTCTATGGCAACATTTAAGTTTTGCCTGACATCAAGTACTTTTTTATTTAGGAACAATAGATGATCATGTTTTTTTTAATTTACTTCTTAGACAAAAGTCTTAGGTAGAAATTTACTTTATTGGCTATCTGTCCAAAGACATTAATGTTGCCCGTTAACAACGACAAAAAACTCAGAAAGAAAAGACGTGAGAAAGAGAAAGAGAGAAGGAGGAAAGAGGGGAAGAGAGGGAAGAAGAAGTACCAAATAAAAATATAAGCTTGATAAAAGCCCTTACCTTCACTTCTTTTTTCAGCTTGTTTTGCTGAATTGTCCATTTTTTTTTGTTTTGCTGCTAAGAGTTCCCGCTTTAATTGCCTTGCTTCTTTTCTGAGCTCTTCACTATAAAGCAAAAACAATCATATCATATAAGCATATATTATACTGAGAGAAGTTGTTTAGCAAAAACAACTAAATCTGGTTTTCAGATACATTAAATCTCTAAGAATGTGTATGTGTATATGTGGTATGGAAACATGCTTGAAGGATATTTTTAAAGTTATAATTTTTCATAATAGTAATATAATATGAATTAAAAATGTACCCTCTTTCAAGTATAGTAAACAGAAGTAGGTAAGTGATAAATGACCCATTGTTCTCCCTCAAATTTACTTGAAAGTTTAACATTCTAGTTTCCGTTTAATAATTCATGGAGATCCAAATCAAAACAAAATTTTAATGTAAGTACTATTCACTAAACCTGGGCATATACAAACAGATCTGGCTTTAAAACTTGCTGAATTCCTCAACTGAAACAAGTAACTACCACTTATTAAGCATTTAAGTTATTTAAACTTAATTTTTTAAACTCAAATTTTAACCCATTTAATACCACAGTTTGGCAAATAATGTCCTCTTCTGCAAAACCCACCAGACTGAGTTGCTGAGATGGTGAATTCAATCATATATTAACAGCAAACTGAAATGTAAATGTTGATCTCATTGCAAGTCACTAGTTAAGTGACTAGTTTCCACAAGCTGGTTTTAGGACAGGAGATTCATATTTATGCCTGGAAAAACTTATTAACTACCCATGTCATGAACCCTTACGGTCACCTGTGAAACGTCCAAAGTATGTAATTTATATCTGTAAATGTCAAGCATCCATTTTATTTTCAACAAAAGCTAGAGTGGATCACAGAGACCGAACTCTATAGCCTAAGCAGGCACGTCATTCTGGAAATGGTTCCTAAAGACCCATGCCAAGGATTAGTGGAATCTTCTCAAGTCCAAACAGTTCTAGTGTTTCCTACTGATCTCCAATCTCATGTTTTTTACTACTGTCCTACTGTAGAGTCATCAAACTGACAGGTCTTAACAATGTGCATGACTCAGTTCTGTCTCTTCTCCACATCAAACACACAGAGCCATATTTTTATCTGCTTGGCTTCCAAGATCCTGAACCCTGAAACTTTCCTCTCTGGTCAACATCTACTACCTTTTTAGCTTTCTCAGTCTTTCATTCCTACTGAACCTGGGCTCACACATAAAATAATGAGAGCCAACTCCTTAACCGTAATTCATAGTCCGCCGGCCCTATTCCAACCCCAGTTGGCTCTCTATCCATTCCGAATGCTATGGTCAGCCATGTCACAGATGTCCTCAATTGCACCCTTAATTTTCTTGACTTGTTTGTTCTTATGGATATATCATAATCACGTAAAAGAACTTGTTAAAACGTATTCCAGAAGACAAACCTCCAGAGACTATGATTTCTTTAGGTGTTGGAACTGCCTAAGAATTTGCTCTTGTGACAAATTCTCGAAGTGATACCATTGTGTAGGTTTGGGACCCAGTACTTTAGGGCCTTACTATAGAAATTATCTTCTCTTCTTTACAGTGTCAAGCACTCCTACTTTAAAGGCCCTTTCATTCAGCCAACTCAAATTTCTCTAGACTCTGCTCCAATCAAGTATTATTATCTTCTCAGTGGACTCCTCACCTGAAAGAATACTTTATATACACAACCTCATCAACCGCTAGCTGCTTAATCTCTTGCAGTCTATCCTTCTTATACTCTACTGAGACTGCTTCTGTAACAACCGAATAGCCTTTTCTCAGTCCTTCTCTTCTCTTTGGATTCTCAATCATTCAATGATATTACCACTCCTTTCTTCTTGAAATTCTATCCTAATTCTATCCTAATAAACTGTTAAGAGTAATTTGAAGTATGCAAAGAATGAGAGGCAATAAAAGTACATACTCTTGTAGAGGCAGTGGAACAGAGTTATTAAAAGTATTAACTTTGGATTCAGAAAGTCCTGATATAAAAGCCAAGTCCATCACGTATTATCTGGGTGACCTAAGAATAATTACCTAATTTCTCAGAGCCTAAGTTTCCTTAACTACAAATCAGAGTAAGATATTTAAAATATTGGATACTCAATACTGTCAATGAATGGTAGCTATTATTATTTAGATCATATATATGTTCAAATTAGGAGTACATTTATGGGATGTTTGCCATGTAGGGATATTTATTATGTTATTTATTACAGACGAATGCTACCTCTACCACATATGGAGATCATCTCTGTGCAAAAATTTTTTTAAAAGGCATTGAAAGCATAACGGTACCATCTAAAAATCTATCCTTAAACAGTCAAAGAATTAGATAAACTATTGAAGTAGCCATAGTAATATACGAACCGAACAATGATGAATAAAAACTCAAAAAAGACTAAGTGAGACAGACAAGTGTCTATACAGATTATTAAGATATGCTTCATTATATCAGATTGTTCAGGTGATTAAGAGTTTACAACACTGTCAAAATCTTTCAGACTATTTAAACAACACCATTTGTTAGTACTTGTGGAATCCATAACTCTTGGAATAAAATGTAAGTTTTTAGAACAGTCTTCAGAGCACGTCTAATTTTAGAGTTCCCAATCTTATATTGTCTGGAATAAAATCCTATCCATTGATATTAATTAAAATATATTTAAATGTGATATAAGAATGAAAATTGTAAGCCGAGGTATACTGCTTACAAAGCAAGCATACAAACTATGGGCTTACTTTAGAGTCCACACAGCGTTTTCTTGGCTCCCTCAGAACCTAGTTTCTGCTTGTATGGTAAAGAAATGGCTTCTATAAGCTATTAACTCTAAGCTAATTAATTTTTTTTCTAATAGTATGCTTCTAATTTGAATTATTTGAATTTTAATATGGTTTATATGACAACACTGTTATCCACCAGATAATTCTGCATTGTATATATTTTAATCTGGTAAATCTGTAATATGCTCTGTTCTAATAAAAAAAAATTCCTTAAAAATATCAGCCCAATAAAATATCAGTAGCCTAGAAATTATTGTAGCTTTTATATATTTAATAATAGCAAAGAAATTACTAATTCATTCAACAACTTCTAGAGCATCATATATTTGTTTGGTACTATTCTGAGTAAAGGCACAGAAATCAAGATGAATAAAAGAGAGAGGAACCTGACTTGGATAAACTCTTTAAGTCCATTTCCTCCCTCACCATTTAATCTTCTCAATAAGCTGTGATATAAGCACTTTACAGGTAAGAAGGCTGAGGTTTACGGTGATTAAATACTTAGCCTGAAGTCACACAGTCTAAGTGATAGAGCTAGAAACTAAAAATAGGATCATCTGAACTCTATGTTCTTTCCATTATGGTACACTGATACCTTGAGAAAAGTGTCCAAGGGAGACTAAATTCCAAGGAGGACGTAAGTCAGGTACATAAAAAAAAAAAAAAAAAAAAAAACACACAAAAACACAGTACATAATAAAAAATAGTAACTGGCATGACAAAGAAATGATTAGAGCATTTTGAAATTCAGAGAGGAAAGATAACCATAGGCTTAACTAAGAATGGCTTCATAAAGGAGGCATGTGAACTGGACCCGAGGGATGAGTAAGAGGTAGCCATGTAAGGAGATACAGTGAAGAAACATCCAAGCAGTGTGTCTAAACCAAGACAGAGAGGTGAGAAAATACAGGTCCATGTTAAAATATTTTGCTAAAGCATAAATGTTTTAAAGGGGTGGCAGGGCTAGTAACAAAAGAGAGAGCTAGGAAGAGATGCTGGGGCAAAGCAAATGCCAAGCATCTATGAGTGGCCAGGTGAGAATATTTTCCTTCAATTTTTCCACACCTTTGAGCTTCCAAAAAATTTTTACGATCACTTTCTTAACTGCTCTTATTGCCTTCATTTTACTCACTATCCACCTATTTTAATATCTTACTAGTAACCTGTACATTCATGAAATTGCTGTCTTCTAAGAAGTAACTGATGACCTCCTAATTAAAAACTTCTACAGCTTCCTTTTAGATTGGAACTTAGACCTTCAGGAGAATCTGACTTTGTTGACCACTTTATCTTTGACCCTTTGCTATCTCAGGCACTGCCATGCCAGATCCCCTCCTTTTTTTGATATTCTTTATTTCCATGGTTTTACTCTTTCACCTCCTGCTCCTCAAATATAATAAGTGCTTCTCAGTAGCCTAGTCTCAAACTTCTCTTCTCTGTTTAGAAATTTCATCCACATTCAGGACTTCGAATCCGTCTAAATGCAGTCAATATATAAAATCAAGATCATTAGCCTGATGCTCTTCACACATTTTCACTTCTAAGCTTAAATTCACATTTCTAACAGCCAGATGGATGCATCCATTAGACATCCCATAAATGCATCAGGTCTACCATTTTAAAAGTCCAATTGATTACAACAGTGAAATGCAAATTAAAACCACAATTAGATATCACCTCATACCTGTCAGAATGGCTAACATCAATAAATCAAAGAACAACAAGTGTTGGCGAGGATGCAGAGAAAAGGAAATCTTCATACACTGTTGGTGGGATTGTGAATTGGTCTAGCCAGTATGGAAAAGTCTGGAGTTTCCTCAAAAATTAAAAATGGATATACCTTTTGACCCAGCAATTGCACTTCTGGATATTCATCCAAAGGAAATCAAAATAATAATTCCTAAGATCTATGCACCCCTATGTTCATGGCAGCACAATTTACAATAGCCAAGATAAAGAAGCAACCTAAATGCCCATCAACAGATGACTGGATAAAGAAATTATGGCTCATCTACACAATGGAATATTACTCAAACATTGGAGAAAAAAAAATGAAATCCTACTATTTGCAACAACATGGATTGACCTAGAGGTTATTATGCTGAGTAAAATAAGTCAGACAGAGAAAGATAGATACCATATGATTTCACTTATATGCAGAATCTGCAAAATGAACTAATCAAAATAGACTCATAAATATAGAGGACAATCTGGGAGAGGGGTGGAGAGCTGGGAGAAAGAGGTGAAGAGTTAAAGAAGTACAAATCAGTAGTTGACAGATGGTCTTGGGGATGGGGAGCACAGCATAGGAATGCAGTTAGCATTAATGTAATGGCTAGGTGTAGAGCCAGGGAGAGAAAGAAGCAATTAGGGGGATTGTTTCATAAACTATATAAATGTCTAACCAATGTACTACATATTTGAAACAAATAATAAATTTTTTTTTAAAAAAGTCCAGATTTGATCATTCGCCTCCTCAGAAAACACCACCTTATTTCTATCTTTCCATTTTGGATTAAGCCATTAGAATGTTGGCTGACAGGTCTACCTCCTGGTATTACTCCTTATTTTTCTACAGCGGCGAAGTAGTCACATCCTTCTTTAACAAAGTCACTTCCTTTCCGTGGTGACAGCTGTCTGGGCTCTCATGACTTCTCTATTACAATAGTTGCCTACTTGGTCTACATTCTTCTGTTCTGACCTTTCTTCCATTCATTTTGCACACTTATGCCAAATTGTACAATTCTACTCCCCTGATCTTCCTAACTCCCAAATCCCACTGAATTGTGCACTAATTTATTTCCTAAGCATCAAGGACTCTCTCATGAGCTACCTTCAACTACTTGTTCAACTTTCTCTCTCTATATCCTCTATAGTTATTCTAAATTTCAGCCAAAAACGTACTAGTCATAATTACTTTGGCAAATTTTAGTTTCAGCACACATACCTCTTTGTTCATGCCATTTCCACCACCTAAAATGGTCTTTCCTCCCTGTTCTGTCTACCAAAATCTTCCTCATCTTTCAAGGCTTCATGGAGAGAATAGGACTTGAGCACAGCCTTGGGGCAAGATTGTCAACCTCACTGAGCCTCAATTTTCTCATCCGTAAATTGTGCCTATATTCAGCATATGTATTATAAAAAGACTAATGTAAAATTAAGAATTAATATGAGTAAGACACTATCTGGTGCTTAGAAGGCAGTTTTTTAACCCATTTCCAGCTTGCCCCGGGAATATTCATGGCAGCACTTGAGGCTGCAGCATTTCCCCCAAGACAGCTCGCAGATTACAGTCCTAAACGTACCCTCTAAGTTTGCCAAACATCTCCCATGTTTTTCAGAGAATTATATCAAAACAAGATTGATGCAATGGGACAGCTTGTTTGAAAAGAAAACAGATGCCAAATGACCTGAAAAAAAGGACTGCAAAGGGGGACAATGGTAGCCAGATTCTGTGGTGAACTTATTGTACTGAAAGGAAGGAGGTGACAGCGTTGTCGACATTCTACAATGATACTGTGACTAAAGTATTCAACAGAAATGGAAAGAAAACCAAGAAGCCACGTGTCATGTGGATTATAACAGGAATATGGAGCAGGGACTTGGCTCACTTTTTACCCAACTGAGCGCAAAAGGCACAAGTTTTGGTATGAGAAAGTCTTTCACCACCTTCTAAACATTACAGTGCTGAACTTCTACAACCTGTTCAAGAAGGCCAGTCCTCAGCACATGATCAGCCACATAAACTTCAGACTGATGTTGACTGAAAGAATGCTGGAAAAGCATCACAAGCCAGGGCGGCAATGTCTTCGAGGTTGTCTGTGCTCTGATGATGCCACACCCCTTTGCCTGTCTGGAAGACATTTCCCCAAAAACATAGACCACCAACATCAGCGGAAAAATCCAACTGGTCGCTGCAAAAATTTGCTTTTCGCGACAAAGATGGCAAGAAGATCTAGAGAGAAGCGTGATTTTTTGTGCAGAATGTGATGTTCTGCTTCGTGTTGTTCTGTGCTTTGAAATTTACCACACGAAAAACAAAATTATTAAATACTGATCATCATATACGTTTTCGTTACCTTAGGATTAGAGACAAGTTCTGTTTAGAAATAACTCCAAGAACATTTTTATATTTTATTTTCACACTGAAAATCAGTCAGATTTGTTTTAGTCTTAAAGAGTGTGTTTATGTAAAATTAAATTAACACTGGCAGTGAGCTGTACTTTTTTTCTAAATGGGAAGTAGGTTAATGACAAAATATACTATAATCAACTTATGACTGTTAAATTACATAATCAATTTAAAAAAATGATAAATAAAAATAAATGATTTTAAGTAAAATTGATGATAAAATGATACAGGTTACTAGTAAAGATATCTACTCTAATGTTATTGATGGATTTTTTTTTCTTTTCAAAATTAGCATCCATTCCAAAAGATTAAACAAAACATTTGGGTAAAAAAGAGACACGGTAATCAGAAGATCTAGACCAAACATTATTATGTGGCCACAAGAAAAGCAATTTATCCTCCTTCTTTGCCTCAGTTTTATCATTAACCAAGAATGGTCTGAGAAAGGTGTGAAATAATATTTCTGAATTGCATAATCATAATATTAATGTGAAAAGCAATTATGCTCTACAGATTATTTTATTTCATTTCCTTTGGATTTAGGATCTTAGAACCCATTATCTAAGGAAATGATGAGGTGCTAAATATAGTCATCTTCATCTGAGACACAAAGAAGTTGAAGTGTAGAGGAAGAGATTTTTTTTCAATACTGCCCTCTAAATATGACACAGATACCTTAATTCTTTATGCAGTTTCTCTCTTAATCTCCTAACTACTCAATGAATAAAAAGTACATTTGCAGTTGAATACCTTATTTTTAATCTGAACTTTTATAGAACAGAAGACACTATGAATAAGTGACTACATGGGAAAGTTTTAGAACTACAGTATGTTTACATTTTTATCAGACTGCTTATATTACTTTACAAAAGTAGTGTAAATAACTTGCAATTTTCTAAAATTATGCAGCTTTTCAACTTGAGATTGAAGATTTAAAATGGCAATGACATACAGATGTCAAATTATAATGTACACCTGAAAATTATATAATTGTATTAACCAATGTTACCTCAATAAACTTAATTTAAAGGGGGTGGGGAGAATAGACACTAAAAAAAATAAAAAAATAAAAAATAAATAAAATGGCAATGACAAGTCTCTTGCATAATTTTCAGTCAACTTTAATTTTTTCCCAGATGCTCTTCTTATTTCCTCCAGTTTCCAGGAATGTGCCTTAGGAAAATTTTGAGCTATATCTGTTCTTTTTTCCTATGGCATGAATAAATATTATCTTAATAATAAGGGTGATGAACTCAAACATGAACTTCTCTAACATTTACCTTCAAAAAAAAAAAAGGAAATGTAAAGTTGTCAAAATCTAAGCATTTGATATGTTTTTGGAGAGAAATTTAATCTACAAAAGTGAATGAAATGTGTATAAATTTCTTATATAGGACAGTAAATGAATTTGCTTAGAGACCTTGTTAAGCAAGCTGACAGGTAACACATGTCTATTACAGATCTTTGTTTCTTGGACCATGGATGTATTACTTCCAGTTAGTATAAGCCTATTATTTGCCAACATCTGATAGGAATTCATAACACATGGAAATGATTGAAAACCAAACAGTACACCCTTCATGATTTTTAGTCTATTGCTTTAATCACAAAGATACTGAATCTGTTTGCAATGAAACAAAAGTTTGGCTATTGATAAAATCATAAAATAGCTGTAATAAAAGCCCATCATAGGTATTAAAAACTATAGATGTATGACATGAGTTTTAGACTCTAGTATCAGCAGTAGCAGAGCGTATGTTTACCATACATAATAAAGTATCAGACTATGTTGTAGTTTATACATGAATTTGAAAAATATATACATACATGCAGGAAATATCTAATCAAATTAAATCAGGGAAATCCATTGTGCATTCAAAGCTCTGTCCTACCATTGCTAGTGGCATGCCTTTAGACAACTAAGATAACCCATCTAAGTCTGTTTCCTCATCTTGAATGAGATAACAGAAAGGTTGTAAGAAAGATATGTGATTCCATGAAGATTACTTAGCATACCTAATATGGTGCTTGGCCTAGAATATGTACTCAACATTAGTTTGCTTCTATTATTATATTCATTATTGTTTTTATCTCCATCACCAACACTACTTCCATTATTTACAGATTCAGTTACTGACAAAATGAGATCTCTGGCTAAGAGAGTAAAAAGGCAAATCCTTCCATTTTCTCATGGATGCATAGATGTCAATAGCTTACTGATACATCTTTGCACACTGCTTGGATTAAAGACCATATGCTATGAAAATGAGAAATGTAACAGTTTTAGTTTTAAAAAACTAAAAATTACAAAATCATCACATCCTAATTCTGGTCAGTAACACTAGGAACTGAATGCTTATGTTCTTTCATTATAATCTGGTTGAGAAGGTAAAAAACACATTAACAATGAAATGTATATATACCTACAAATTCTATGAGAGGATAACAGAACCTACATTATTTTAGTCTAAGCGATCCTGGAAGGCATCTATCAGAAGATAAAATTTAATCTGAGAGGTAATGTTCTATATGCCCTTGATGGAATGTAGAATACAATATGGAAAGAAGGAGAATCTAAATGCACCCACGTATAACCTGTAGACTTGCAATCTTACTTCTTTCATGTGAAAGGTCACATTTATTTTTAAATAAAAAGTTTAGACATCTGATGTAGATTGTCATTAATCTTTGTAAGATCTCTTTCAAATTTTAAAAAATGGTATTGTCTTTTCTAAAATAGACTAAACAAGAGTGAATACTGCATAAAATCATAAAATGGCCATGACAAGAGAAGGTGATATTGCTATTCTGTCTAAACACCAAGTAAGAAGTTCAGAATCAGACATTTGTTGTCCACAGCAAGAACTTGGCTTCACCAATATTTGAGGGAAGTGGAGCAAATTTGTTGTGGCAGATATTCGGTCTTAGCCATTTGCCTATTCCTCAATCCAACTTTCCAATGATATTAACTCAATATGAAAAACAAATGAGATTTCCATTTCCAGTAATTCAGTATACCAGGTAACCTGAAAACTCTCTTGCAATCTAACACCTAGAAATGCCGAATAAGTACATTAAAAACACAACAACAACAACAAAAACCTCTTTTAAATGTATAGCTTAGCTCACTAAAAACTAAGGGGTTGAAAAACAAGGCAAGGACTGAAAATCAGAGCAAGAAGCACTGAAACTATTAGGATACTCTGAGTTACTGGTCTGGGTAACCTAGGAATGCGGGTTTTAACAAGGGATTTTTATCAAGAGAATAGAACTGGTACTCTTACACATAAAGCCAAGGATTCTCCACTCATTAGAAGGGTGAGAATAAACTATTAAAAAAAAAAAAAGCCACAACAACAATATAGGAAGACCACAAAAAGCTTGTCTGTCTCAGGTTCATGCAGATAAGCAGGCTCTCAAGCTAATGAATATTCTCAGGGTATCTAAGAAGTATTTTTAATTAAAATCACCAATGTTCTACAGTACTCTAATTCACTTGTTCAAACTAAAGGCAAATTCTCTTTGAAGAAAGAATCCTTGACCAGATTTCACAGAACTCTGAAGAGGTTTTAAAAAAAATTAGCTCCCCATAAAAAAAACTTTCATAATATACAAAGAAACAAGGCATCATAGGTGAGAATCAGGGAACAACAAATAACAAAACCTCAAAACGTCAGATAAATGCAAAAATAAAACAAATGTGCTTATTTTTGAAGAGAATAAAAGGGAATAAAAAATTAATATAAAGATCCACAACAATAAGTGGGAAAGAATGAGTGAATAACTAAAGTTAAATACAATGAAAAGCTGAATAGCTAAAAAAGAGAGTAAAGTAGGAGGTATAGTGAAAACACACAACAAGGATATAAAACACAGAGGGAAAAAAATCAACTATGGGAGGTTAAAAAGACATGGAAGGCAGAGTGAAAAGCCTACTAATGTATAAGTGAAATTGTAGAAAAGAAAATAAAGAGACTAAGATTGAGACAATAATGTCTGAGAATTTCCCAAAATTAATGAAAAATATTACACTTCAGATTTAGGAAGCTCAATGAATTCAAGCAAGAAAAAAATTTTTAAAAATCAAATGTAGACATATCATAGTCAAAGTGCAGAGGACCATAGCCAAAGTGATCTTAAAATGACTAGCATAAATTAATAAGAATAAATTATTGAAAATTAAGTTGACTTTTTTCTTTGACAGAGAAAGTAGACTTACGTGAAAAGGGCATATGGAATGGGACAAGGACTTAAGAGGCATAATAGCAGCAGCGAGAGTGAAAAAGACTAAGGGTATTTAGTTTAGCTGACAGTACAATCTGAATCAACACTGTGATGTGGCTGCCTAGAAAATGTGTATGATCATAGGTCTCATTAAGAGAAGTGTAGTAATCCCAATAAGTTACACCCTTTATAATTGTTCCACAGTCCTTAGATGTTCTGTTTCTGTTTTGTTCAGTCTTTGTTCCTTGGGCTTTTTGGTTCTATCCTCTAGCTCAGAGATTCTTCCTCCAAGTCCAGTCTACTAAGAAGCCTTCAAAAGCTTCTCTTACAGTGTTTTGGATCTGTAACATTTCGTTTTGGGTCTTTCTTAAAATTTTCATCTCTCTGCTTACATTGACTATCTGTTCCTTCATGCTGTCTACTTTATCCATTAGAGGTCTTAGCATATTAATCATAGTTGTTTCAAATTCTCAGTCTGATAATTTCCAAATCTTTGCCATGTCTGATTCTGAGGCTTGTTTTTTCTCTTCAAGTTATGTTTTTGTTTTCGTTTTTGTTTTTTGCCTTTTGGTATGCCTTCTAAGTTTTCTTGATAGCCAGACATGATTTACTGGAATTGCTATAAAAGGAATTGCTATAAAGGACTTTAATAATGTGGTGGTGAGGTACAGGGAAAGGGGATGTGTCCTACAGTTCTGTGATTAGATCTGTCTTTTAGTGATCCTGTGCTTCCAGACTGTGAAACTCATCTCTCTTCTATCCCAGTACCTCTAGTCCCGAGTTCAAGAGATATCTGGAATAATGTTCACTTACTTTAACATGATAGTTATTTCTGGATGTTTTTAGGTGTGTGGTTGTTTTGCGTTTCCTATTTTCTTCTCTCTCTGAATCCCACCTTAATTCTTTTATGAGTAGCCATTTTTACAAAAAACTAAAGTCATTTAGAAAAAAATATTTCATGAGCTACATTTATCACAGTATTTAACTCTGTGATTCAATATATAGCACACGTTAAATAAATATGGTCATAAATTAAAGGAGAAATGGTATCAGAATACCAAACCTGGAAACCATCAGAGGGAAGAGTTGGGGCTAGGTAAGAATAAAAATCACTAAGAAACTGCATCAGAAAAATAACATATACCTAAAAAGGATAAGTTCATTTTTATGAAGGTCATACTTGATTGGTGACAGCTAAATATTATGTAAATTATTTATTAAAGATTTCCCATTTCCCACAGTGCTCTTACCTTGCTAACTTTGCTTTCCTGATATCAAAACAATGTCAACATTATGTAAAAGAATGAAAACATGAACAACTGATTTTTTAAATAGAATACATGGTATGGATTAAATGGGAGATAAAAGTAAAAGTTTTTCTGGCATCTGGCTAGCCTTTCATCAGTATGGATTAGAATCATACAAATTGGCTTCTAGAGAATCATAAAATTTTACACTTTAGCTCCACCTCTGGTGCCTCCCCGTTGCATGTATTTCACACATTCCCAAATCATATTAGCTCTCAGAATGCATCAGAATCTTTGATTACCTACTCCTCATGGCTAAAAACACTCCTGCTTTCCACTGCCCTTCTCCTTATAACTCACATTTATCCTTCAGATCTCAGCTTCCATGCCACTTTCTCCACAAAAACTTCTGAATTCCTGATACTGGCACATAAGCTCTCTATATTTACCCTTATGTCGTACTTACCATATCATATTTTCATGGCCTGTTACTTCTTTGTCATCTCCATTAGTCCAATAAAACTGAGTCATTTCATTTTTGCAACCCTAATAACTAATAGAATCTGACACATAAGGAGTATTTGGTGCTCAGTAAATATGTCAAATCAAACTAAATTTTTGGTAGCACTAATTTTTCTTTCAGATTGCTTAGTATAGCAATTTTTCATCATTTTTGTAGGTAAAAGGTACATTTAACGCCAAAAAATAATTCATTTCTCTTAAGCACTGACCAAGTATTAATTCTGTGTGTAATCTTCAGCTCAACAATTCCGGGTATTCATCCTAAGGACCCAAAAGTATTCGAGAGCTGGACAAATTAAAAAAAAAGAATATTCTGGCTATTCGTTACAACATTGCTTATAATGGGAAATGTCTACTTAAAATAATTAGACCACATAACATAAATTACATAATAAAGACAAAGTATTATTTGATTTATATAAAATCAAATGTGTGTACATGCCACATAACAAAAAAGAGAAAAATTCAAGAGGTTTATCAAAATAAAAACAATAATTAGTTCTGTATAGTGCAATACCATGTGACTTAATGATTTATAAACTCATAATTCTGGCTATAAAGACAAATCTATTTCTGTTTAGAAAAAAAAAAATTTCTTTTTTAGGTAGACTATTTCAAATGATTTTCCCTGAATATCGCTGATAGGTAGTATAGTTCATTGTTCTTTCTGTGCCCTTCTCTAAAATTAAAAAAAAAAAAAATTACAACTAAGAAGTTATTGTAATCAAAAGTACTCTGATATCCAGGGCGCTTAACACATCATTTTAACTGATTTCAAAATCCAGTTGTTAAAACATTTTGATTCCCACAATGGTCTCATTGCATAATCTCAAATATTTTAGAGTATTTTAATAGAGTATATTAAATCAAGAAGAGAAGAGAAGATGTGGAATAATTCAATGTCTGCTTATACAATGCTTAGATTTTTGTTTGTTTGTTTGCAAGACAAATGAATTTTATCACAGGGTATATTCCAATTTGTACTAAGTAATGAGTCTATTACCACAATAATAGCATTGGGACTTTAAGTGAAGGTTTCTTAAAATTTCCATTGTATTTTATTATCTATCACTATGGATAATTAAATTCATTGCATTAATTGATAAAACTACAAACTCAAGCCACTCAAAAACATTTTGCTCAAATTTGACCTCACATATCATAACTAAACATTTTGGAAACTACACAAATATATGCTTCTGTCCTACGGCCACTATACCACTAAGAAGGTATTTTGGAGAATGAATACAAACCTTTACATTTTTTTTAAAACTTCTTTCCTATCCTAAGAGCTCTAGGGGCAGGGAGTAGGGGAAAGAAGCAAGGAAACGAGACAGTGAGAAAAAAAGGTTTCACAATTTTTTCAACAGTTAATAATAAAGCTCCAAATTTAGAGGAAAAAATAGTTTTTTTTCTTCTTTAGCTACGTAACAGAAACAATACAGTATACAGGTATTAAGAATACAATAGGCACTAAGCCACAGCAAAGGACCATCAATGTGTGCTTCCTGATTTTAAAGTCTCACCTGATTGTGGCTTAAAGATTTGCTCTAAATTAATCTGCAGATTTTCTGCTTCTAGAACCTAGCTGGCAGTTAGCTGAAAACAAGATGTATCCTTAGAGGCATTAGTGAACAGATGCAAGAGCTAACTAATTCCCAGGCTATTGCTGCAGAAAAGGCCAGTTTTTCTTTTCCATAAGTCTATGTAGACAACATCTCTGTGGGTTTCCTACTCTGTTACCACCTGGCAGACAAACAGGACCAAAAAATTTGCTTGAACTGTGCTAGACCAACCGTTCAAGAAATAAGAACAAGATGTGAGCCAGGAAAAGCACTTTGGAAACTACTTGCACCTAATAAAAACATATTTTTAATTTAGCTAATGTGAAATCCAAACTAGTTCAGTCCAAATGGAAAGGATGCTTTATTTATATTTATGTGAGTTCTTAATTTAGGCTTGATTCATGTTTCATGAATAAAAGGTACCATTTCATAGAATAAGGTACACAGTTGGCCTTCTTGTATGCCTACTACTTTTTGTTAAACTAATATGAGATATGTGGCAAGATTCAATATTTGTCCTTAATTCTGTCAATAAACTATAATTTTCCTTTATAAATTCATTAAAGTGATTTTTAATTGTGTTACTATAAAATGTGTCTGCAAATTCAATGAAAGTTGTTCAATTTGAAAAAAAAATTATAATCAATAAAGTAATATGATTACAATTTCACATGGTTACTTTTATCTTTTTCTCTATTCCAAAAATGGTTCAAGTACTGTGCTAATATGCACATCCATGTATACAATCTCACTTAGTTCTCACATCAAACTCTAAAGGGGTTTTATTTTTACAGGTGGGGACTAGACAGAAGGAATGGTGTGAGGAATTAGACAGAGGAAATGGTATATGAAAAGATAATGAAGAAAAAAACAGCAAAGCAAATGAGGTAACACTTTAGCTTGCCTGGAGAATAGTGTACAATAACTAGAAGTGTAAAGTAGAAACCTGGGAGAATAAAAATGATGTATTTCACACATACTACACCCCCAACACCAAAACAAAAGAGCTTAAAAATAGGTGGAAAGTGTTTTTAATGGAATATAGTTTAAACAGTAGTTCTAAAACTTGAACACAGATCAGAATCACTTGAGAGCTTGTTAAAACACTGCTGTGCAAAACTCTTTAGTTTGATTTAGTCCCATTTGTTTATTTTTTCTTTTTGTTTCCTATGCCTGGGGAGACATATCCAAAAAAATATTGCAAGGAGCGGTGTCAAAGAATATTGTTAAGAGTTTACTGCCTATGTTTTCTTGTAGAACTTTTATACTTTCAGGTCTTACATTTAAGTCTATAATCCATTTTGAGTTTATTTATTTTTTTATTATTTATTTTATTTTTTATTTTTTTTATTTTTTATTTTTTTTTGCCTGTAGCACCAGTCTTTCTAGGTGGTCTCCCATTGAAGTACTAACCAGGGCTGACCCTGCTTAGCTTCCGAGATCAGAGAAGAATCGGGTGTGTTCAGGGTGGCCATAGACTTGAGTTTATTTTTGTATATGGTGTAAGAAAGTGGTCTAGTTTCATTTCTTTTGCATGTATCTGTCCAGTTTTTCCAACACCATTTATTGAAGAGACTGTCTTTACCTCACTGTACATTCTTGCCTCCTTTGTTAAAGCTTAGTTGACCACACAGGTGTGGGTTTATTTCCATGTTCTTTATTGTGTTCCTTTGATCTATGTGTCTGTTTTCATGCCAGTATCATGCTTTTTTGATTACTATATCTTTGTAGTATAGTTGGGTATCAGGTGGCATGATAGCTCCAGCTTTGTTCTTCTTTATCAATATTTCTATGGCTATTCTGGGTCTCTTATAGTTCCATTTAACTTTTAGGATTATTTGTTCTAGCTCTGTGGAAAATGCTATTGGTATTTTGATAGTGATTGCACTGAATCTGTGGATTGCATCCAACACACTAATTTGAAAAAAATATATGCACCCTTATGTTCATTGCAGCATTATTTATAATAGCCAAGATAAGGAAGCAACTTAAGTATCCATCAATAGATGAATGGATGAAGAAAATATGGTGCACATGTGTGTGCACGCACCACACACACACGCACTACGCACACACACACACACACACACACACACTGGACTAGTATTACTCAGTCATAAAAAAGAATGCAATCTTACCATTTGTGACAACATGGATGGACGTAGAAAATATTATGCTAGGTGAAATAAGTCAGAGATAGACAAATACCATATGATCTCACTTACATGTAAAATCTAAAAAAAGAATTAAATAAACAAACAAAATGAAAACAAAGTCATAGATTCAAAGGAAAAATTGGTGGTTGCCAGATAGGAGAGGTGTTGGAGGGATGGGTGAAAAAGGTAAAAAGGATTAAGTAGTACAAATTGCCAATTATTAAAATAATCACAGGGATGTAAGTACAGCACAGGGAATATTGTCAATAATATTGTAATAACTATGTATAATATTAGATGAATACTAGACTTTTTTGAGGTGATCACTTCGTAAGGTATATAAATATCTAATCACTGTTACACACCTGAAACTAATAGAGTATTATAAGTCAACTATAATTAAAAAATAAATTTAAAAACTTTTAAATAAAACATACTGTTATATGTGTAAAATACCCACTCAAAAATTTTACGGTAAATTTTAAGCTAGAAAGATTAATGGTACTGTATTAACAACATTAACAACCAAAACACATTGATAGTTGTGCTGAACAGGTACCCATCATAAACATAGTCAAAACAACAAAAGACAAAATTGAAAACTAGCCTGAGAATCAGGAGTCTGGCCTAGAACTTCAGCCTTATCTGATGATATCTATCACAGATGGTGGTATGCTTTGAAATCACATGTATGGCAGTTTGTGGGATAATATAGGCATTCTCCCCAACAGCCTAGGCAAGTAAAAGCTCTATTTAGACAGATGTAGATTTTTGATGTTTTATTTGCTACATATGATAATGACTCCTGCATTTTATTCACATGGAGGGTTAAATAGATTTTAAAATTTAGTATCAGATTAAATATTCTAATCCTACTAATCGTAGTTTAATTCATTTAAATATTGACAAATGAATAAAACTGTTAATAAGTGACAGCCTGTTATGGTAAGAATATATTGTAGGGTAAGTACAACATGGCAATTAAAAATACATGGTTTTCAGAAGTGAGACTATCTGGGTTGACATTTTGCTGTGGTACTTTTTAGCTTTTGACCATGGTTTCTCAACTCAAAAATCAGTCTAATAAAAGTAACTACCTTGTAGGGTTGTTGAGAGCATTTAATGAATTAATATAGAAGAGTGTGTAGATAAGATGTATCATATATTTATTATTACACTTTAACTTTACCACAACAAAGTATTGATGTTACAGTTTCCAAAGTCAAAAAAAAAAATGAACAATCAAATTTTAAACTTTCATACTCTCTGGAAAAGGTCTAAGAATGAGAAAATCAACATAAGGACTCAGGATAGTCTGTGTACATAATAGCACTCATAATAATAATAAAATCCTAATAAGAAAAGATCATAAGAAATCATCTGATTCAGCTTCTTGAATGTCACTTTTTTATTGCTTTTATACACAGTACCTTCCTTAGACAAACTTTTATAACAATAGTCTGTTTTCTTTTTCGTTTGCTCAAAATACTTTTACCATTCTTGATAGGCCTACTTCCTATCATTTTAGATGTTTGCCATTCTACTCTGAATTCTAATCAGGTCTTCCTATCTTTTTAAAATTTTTTCTTTGAGGTAAAATTTAAATACAATGTAATGAACTGTATCTTAAATGTATAATGTTCAATGAGTTTGACAGATGTATACACCTGTGTAACCCAAACCCCTAGATTGTTTTCACCATCTCAGAAAGTTCCCTTAGACCCCTTTACACATAATCTCTGCCATCCTGCTATCTCCCCACCTCCTGCCCACAAACACTGTTCTGTTTTCTATCACTGCATATATAAGGTCTGCATGTCGTAACAATTCATAAATATGAAATTATACAGCATAGACTCTTTGGTATAAGACTTCTTTAGCTCAGCACGAAGTGTTTTTGAGATTCACAGAAACTACTGTAGTATTTATCAGCAGTTTGTTTAATTGCTGAATACTATACTATCATATGACTATACATGGTTTGTTTGCTCATTATCCTGTTGAGGTAAATCTGGGTTGCTTCTAGTTTGGGCTATTATAAATATAGCTCTTATAAACATGCATGTACAAGTACTTTGGGGGATAAATGCTCTCATTTCTCTTTGATAAATACCCGGGCATGAAAAATACCTACACATGATAGGTCACTATGTATATGTATGCTTAACTTTATTTAAAAAATGGTCAAATGGCTTGTCACATTTTACACTCCCAGTGATTGGTGCTGAATTGTTCTGATTTGTTACATCCTTGCTAGAATTAGGTTTTCTCAGTCTTTTAAAAAATTTTAGCTAATCTGGTGGCTGTTATCTCATAGTTATTTGTTTCTCTGAATTTGATGAAGATTTTTTTCATGAGCATATTGGTCACCCATTTGTCTTCCTGTGAAATGTCTGTTCCAGTCCTTCCCCTGTTTAAAAAACTGGCTTCTTATTTTTGAATAGTAAGATTCTAGATACGTCTTCATCAAATATACATGTTACAAATATCTTCTCCCAATCTGTGGCCACCTGTTCATTTTTTTAATGATGTCTTTTGATAAGTGGAAATTTTTAATTTTGTGAAAGTCCTTGATATACCTTTAAAGTGCAATTCATACTGAAATTATGTAAAGTGCAATCGCAATTCTAATAATCATTTGTTAAATCCAGAAGAATATACAGTGAGGCTCAAGTAAGTGTTCAATAAGAGGCCGAGCTAGATCTGTCACTGACTTTTGATCCAGGGTTTCTTCCACTATTCTGTACATCTGACCTGACTAAATGGCTTTCCATTTTTAAGTCTTTTTTCCCTCTGACTTATTTTAGCAATGCTACCTTATTTATGCAACTGTGTTGAGTATTATCTTGGTCCTTTTTTCAAAGTCAACCAATTGGGTGTTAATATGGAACAGGCACTCAATATATCCCCCAGGTTGCCAAAAGCTCCTAACAGATCCTTTGTGGGTATGCTTCTTAAAGTACCTAACAGTAGGTCCCTATCGGGGGTTCCACTTTTACAGGCCTGTATTGCTGGATTTCTTAAACCTGGGAGCCATCAGGTGAAATCTTGACTGAGTATATCCTGCCCTCACATAGACATTTGTCTTTGTCTTTTTTTGGACCGTGGAATAATATCAGTAAGTAAGTAAATGTGGTGAAAAAGGAAGTACAGTCTTTATTAGGCAATGATGAATGAACTGAATACTGAAATTTAAACTAGTAATAAATGGTGCTGCCTAGACTTTATTATTTAAAACAATATATATTGCCCAGCTGTTAACTTACTCAAACTTTAAATCAAGTAACAGCTTATGACATCTCTAATCTGGTACCTTCTTGAGGAGAATGGACTGGAAAATACATTGTCAACTGACACTTTTCTCTTTGCTACTAAAATATTACTATTCTTTATAGGCTTTTATATATTTATAGATTTTTATCAACATACTTATATTTTCAAACTGGGCTAGTTACATTAGTTAGCCACATCTGGTTCATCACAAAGTGTTATTGTGTGAAGATCATTTACAAAAATAAAACTTTAATGCAGATTTGACTTTCAGAATTATAAATAATGGGTTTTATTATACAGAAAGGGTGTGAGGAAACAAGTAAGAATAATTCAATTTCTATTGCCTCCAAATAGTCTTACAAATGCTTACCTTGAACTCAAACAATTTCTATCCCTTAAAACTGCCACTCACTTAATATGATCTTTTCTTCTAATTAACATAGTATTCCTGAATGATCTAAGTCCCTAAATTGTTTTTGAAACAACTCTTTGCAACTAGAACAATAAGAGAACCTCACAAACTTCTTACCCTAAATGCCATTACTAAAAAACAAAAACAAAAACTTGTTGAAAAGCTAAACTATTAAAAGTTCAGATTAAAATCTATGAATCTCTCATATACATAATGAATTTCTTTAAAATAAATATGCAAATGGCATAATGGCTCTCAAAGTATAAATATAGGAAATAGTTTTGAGAAAAAATTTTAAAACTATCACTTTCACAGTAAATGCTTTATAATATTTCTTCTAATTAGAAAAACTATGTGCATTTGCTTTTTAAAATATACTCTACAAGTACTTTAATTGAAGCATGAATATATTAACACTTAAAAAACTAAAACAATTAGAGCAAATCAATTGTGTCCATAAGTATTGATATTAGGTGGTGATGCTAGTGATATAATTGGTTCACTGAAGGACCCTCCCCTTTAGCTTTTTAAATAGAATGTGAGATATCTGCTAAAAAAAAAATCATTAAAGTTGAAGATTCCAGTCATCTAAAAAAATAAAATTTGCAAACAAAAAAGAATGATCTGTAAGTTTTTGGATTATAGAGGATGGTGATTTTTAGGGCCATTAATAATAATTCCCCCTAAGCCAAATTTCCTCTTGAGAGCTGAATTTACATTTGATCTGTTAACATTATAGATTTCTTACAAAGAGCAATTTTATTTTTGTGCTTATTCCTTGAAGGGCTAATATAAGATGGCATTAAATCATGAAAGAATTTTATTCCAAAAAAGAAAATATGAAGAAAATGTCTGAATAAAAAAGGTTACTCCCGTGTATTCAATCTGATAGTTATTCATACTTCTATACCCTCATCTGCCTTCTCCTATTAAGCAAAATGGAAAACCTGAAGAAGTTTTCTGAACAATTTATTTGTATTCAGCCAAAAATATTCATGATGGGACATAATTTAAGTAGGTGCAGTGTTGCCAGGTTATCCCAGTGCATCCTTGGTCATTATTCAATAAACGTTTGTCTCTGTAAGGTTAAAAGAAGGTGCTCTAGTTGTTTGAGCCTCACAGCAGCTATACCTTACATTGCTCTCAAAGAAGCAGTAGAATAATTGAAAACTCATTTTAAACACAGAATGGAGCCTTACTCTGTATCAACAATACACAAGGTAAAATAGCGAAAAGCACCTGACTGTTCATTATACCAACATGTTCAGAGAAAGATATACATTTAGTTGCAAGAATGTTAATTTCACTCACTGCTAACAAAATACTACTTAAAAAATTCTGCAATAATTAGTTAGGAGTAAAAAATTTCTGCTCTCTTACTTTTTTATTTATTCCCAAATTATTTTTTCCAAATATGACAACAATGATCTCTTTTTCAAAAGGCCAAGAATTGCTAATTGTTAGGCCATTAATATTGAGGTTACCAAGCATATATTCAAGATAGCAAAAATTTAAACATGATCACACTAACTATAAACTTGGCTCAGAGCACCATGATCTCATATCAGCCTGTAGGCACTGCAGGGAAGGAAAATAGAGAAAAACTAAACACCACAACTCTAAATGTAGTAAACTAGATTCTTATTTCTTGACAGGGTTCTTAAAAAAGAAAACAACTCCAAAAACCTTAATTTCTAGGTACACTGAATAGTTTTCTTGGGGAGAAATCAGCATGTTTGTCTTTTACAAGTGTTATAAAAAAATTGCTGGAATAAAATAGAGAAGCACACTACTAAAGCCATGGAGTTTATGACCCTAAGCTAGGACAGTGA
Organism: Eonycteris spelaea; assembly: GCA_003508835.1. Taxonomy (NCBI): domain Eukaryota; kingdom Metazoa; phylum Chordata; class Mammalia; order Chiroptera; family Pteropodidae; genus Eonycteris; species Eonycteris spelaea. The sequence goes on along the minus strand of PUFA01000011.1, from coordinate 11,972,247 downwards.
TGTGTATTTATGAGAATAACACAAAAGTCAACATCAGTGCTGAAAATTGGAATACTAATAAAGCAATACCTAGAAGAAGAGCTATTTCTAAGATGTGTCTTTATTTTATCCTCAAGCTTGGAATATTGACTCTATTAAGAATCTTTATCCAAGATCAACTTTATAAAGCAAACACTGTATGAAAACATAACATAAAGTTTTAGTATATCTCAACCATAATGTTTTATAAAGCAGTTTCTATGTGTAGGGTACTACACAAGCATGGGAGTCAAAATTAGGTCAGTATTCCTCATACCCATTTGGATGGCTACTATCAAAAAAAAAATAAAGCAAAAAAAAAAAAAATGGAAATAACAAGTATGGGCAAGGATGTAGAGAAATCAGAACCCTTGTGTAATGTGGTGGGAATGTAAAATGGTGCAGCACTATGGAAAACAATGTGGTGGTTCCTCCAAAACTTAGAAGTAGAATTACCTTATGACCTAGCAATCCCACTCATGGGTATGTATCCCAAAGCATTGAAAGCAGGATCTCAAAGGAATACTTGCACCTTGTGTTCATAGCAGCATTGTTCACAACAACTAAAGGCAGAAGCAACTCAAGGGTCCATCCATGAATGAATGGATAAATTAAATGTGGTACAGAAATACGATGGGATATTATTTAGTCTTTAAAAAGAAGGAAACTACACATACTATATAACATGGATGAACCTCAAGGACATGATGCTAAGTGAAATAAGCCAGTCACAAAAAGACAAATATTGTATGATTCTACTTCTACGAGATATCTAGAGTAGTCAAATTTATAGAAACACACAATAGAATCATGGTTGGTAGCTTGGTAGGAAAGGAAAATGGGGATCTGTTAATGGGTACAGAGCGTAAGTTTTGCAAGAGGAAAAAGTTCTGGAGATTGGTGGTACAACATGAATATACCTAATACTACTGTACTGTATAATTAAAATGGTTAGAATGATAAATTTTGTGTTATCTGTATTTTGCCACAACTGAAAATAGAAATAAATTTAAAAAGTCAATTCTGGGGGCAGGGAGAGGGGGCAGAAATTATGTCAATACTTTGCATATGACAGTATTCATTACATATTAAGTAAATTAAATCCTTGATGAAATAAGGTCCAGAATTTTACTTGGCTCCTCCAAGGAAAGCAGGGCTTCATTATTCAAGTCAAAAGGGGCCTTAAAGTTAATTTCTTATACCTATAAATAAAAAGTCCACTCCCCTAGCACCTCTGGGAAAGGGCACCTAGCTCTCATTTGAAAATTTGTACTTCTTTGTGATATGGCAGCCTCATTTGGTTTGGGGCCTGTCTACCTGTTAGAAAGTTTTTCCTCATTGTTGAACCCAAATATGCCTCCTAGTAACTTTCATTCATTGATTGTGGTTCTGTCCTTAAGAACTCGAGAGAAGACAGAAATAACTTAGCTCTTCTTTCATATGAACATCTTTCAATACAAAGGAGTTAGGGGACAGTGCTATAATACCACAGTCTTTAGTTTTTTGTTTTGTTTTGTTTTTGCCAGCAAGTCCATTAGTCCTGAAGGATGGGCAACAGGACCCATATAATTTTAAATCATTTTCTCTTAAAATACAGCTTAAAATGTTCTGATTAGAAGTTTTCAAAGGAATGATAATTCATTTGAAATTATTTATCATTCTAGGTTTTCTTTCTATTTGAAAATATAAGCATCTCATTACTGCAGCCAGACCCTGAACCTCCATTCGACTCTTTTGTCCTTTCCCCAAGTGCTCTCAGACATCTAATAAATGCAGTTAGCAAAGTGCTTCGGGATGCAGGTTATGACAGAAGTATATCTTATTAGTAACTATTTATTTCATTTTCAATTGTGTTGGAGATTTTAGCTGTTTAGCACTTATACATCTAAAGTGATTAGATTGTTTTTAGTCACTGTAATCATTGGGTTCACTTAAACACATATAAACATGGAACTGATATTAGGCATTAGCAGCAGATATAAAATTACTGAAGCACTCTACTTATGTTTTCATCTCTAAGGAAATCTCTTGTGCTTAAGAATTAATGAAAGTTTATTTCAGGAAATTAGTAATTTAGGCAACAATATCCAGTTTTTAAAATTATACCAATAGGCTATGCTCTCTAAATTATATTGATAGGTTATGAAATTATTATAAACTCTTTTGAAAAGTCTGGTTTCAAGTACTTAATTGAAATTTTTATTAGCTTCTAAAAAGGTTGGAATATATCTAAAAGGGGAAAAGAAAATGAGTAAAATAAAGTAAATATGATCAAGTTTCAATAAAGTGTAGAATAAATGAGCATCTAAGTGCCTTGCACTTAGTAAGTGTTCAATAAATCTTGAACTGAGATGAGCAGATGTTTTTACTCTGTATCTTTTGTTTAGCATCTGAATAAAATCATACAACTTAGTCTGATGTTTCTCAAAAATTTTCAGTACATTTTATTTTAAAAAAGAAAAATCTACATAGGTATTTGAATGGCTACAACTACATTTCCATTTTGATTTTCCAGTACTATGAAATGTTAATTTTCAGAAACAGATAAGGAAGTAATTGCCTTTATAAGCATCTGTCACCTTCTCCAAACTGATCTACCAGTTCTTCTCATTTTCAGCCTAGAAAATAAGGTTCTTCTCTTCTGTTAGAATTCTTTTCACTACATGCAGATACACCAAAAATTTTACATAGTATCATGTTTTATTGGGATGGAGGATGAAAAGAGGACTAATTTCTGGATACTGCCTATCTTTCCTGGGAATTGTATAATTAATGGAATCTGAGACTAAACTTGCAAATGAAATGCCTTAACACTTAAAAAAATAGAGATGCTAAATGAATACTCTCTCATATATGTAGCAAAACTTTGATTCTATTCTCTTTGCATAGAAAGTTATTCTTACTTTTTCCATTGTGGAGAATTTTTAAGTCTATAAAAGGCTCTCTGAGTTTCCTGAATCACAAAATGAAGAAAAACAGGAGAGGTGTTAAAATCTCAGCCAGCCTCAGAGTTCCTGCTGAACAAGTAAAGCTAATGTCTGGCAATATATTTACTCTCTATCTTTTTACTGACATACACATCTGATAACAATGGGCCCAAGTTTTTCAAGAAATAGCTCATAAAAATACAGATTCACTAGAGAATCCCTATACAACACCTTGAAAGATTAAACTTTATAACATTAGTGGAGATTGTTCTCATAGAAATGATCCCTTTAAAGTAAACTATTGCAAATGACTTGAAGAGTAAGATCTAGGGTTTATTGGCAAAGTCATTTTGTGAAAGAATTGTAATTTGAAAAACTAGACTAGAACACATCACCTATAATGCTAAGGAGTTGTAGATTTAATTCTGTTGGCTGTTGGGAGCCATTAAGAAATATGAGCAGGGGGACTGACATGAACAGAACAGCGTTCTAGGGAAATCACTCCATCAACACAGTAAAGGCCAAATTGAAGACTAAAAGAAGGGAAACCAGTCATACAACATTATAAGCAGTATTTCTGTAGAGGACCAGACAGTAAATATTTAGGCTTTGTAGGCTACATAGTCACGATCACAACTACTCAACTCTGCCACTGTGGTGTAAAAGCAGAAATAGACAAAATGTAAACAAATATCCTGGCTGTGTTTTATTGGAACTTTCAAAATAGGTGATGCAAAAAACAAGGGCAGGATGGATTTGGTCTACAGGCTGTAGCTTGCCAACTCCTATTCTAAGTTGAAAATAAACACTAGAACTTGGAAAATACGCTGGCAATGAAGATGTAAAGAAACTGATTTAAAGATTCAAGTGGAAGATCTGGCAGAGGGAGACATACAGAAATAAGAGTCTAGGATGACTTCTAAATTTCTAGCTTGGGCAAGCAGCTGGGTGAGGACATAGTCCCTATGAGAGGGAATCTATGATGAGGTATAAGTTTAGTAAGAATGGTGATATTTTCTGTTTTGGACATGTTGAATCTAAAGCTCCTGTGGGACATCTAATTGAGACAGTTTTAAATTGAGGGAATATAATAAAGCAGAACAGAAAAGTATAGCATACTTTTCCACCTTGATACCTTATCAATCACCATATCCTGTCAGTTTTTCCTTATAAAACTCTCGAACTTCTTTTGTACTGTATTCCCAATGCCTTGGTTAGCCCTCTATGACCTCAGAATTGGTGCCTGGCATCAGGCCTTGGCCCTCTTATATACTGTTTATATAGGAACCATGTCCTCCGCTCATGCTTAAAACTCTTCAACAGCTCCACAACAACAAATAAGCCCTTTTTTGATCTGACTTCTATCTATTTGTTGTTGACAAATAGTAACAAGCAATCATATTAGCTCTCTTTTGCCTTTTTATGGTGCATACGGTTACCTTTAGCCAAAAAAAAAAAAATGCCTGCTTTAGAGAAAACCTGTAGAAACTATAACAAAATACCAATAGCTTTATATAGGTAGTGAAAACATTTTTTGCCCTTTTCACCTGTTTTCTAAAATGTCCCTTCTCATACACTGCTGATGGAACTGCAAATTGGTACAGCCACTATGGAAAACAGTATGGAGGTTCCTCAAAAAAACTAAGAATTGATCTACCATGCGATCCAGCAATCTATTCTACTGAGGATTCACCCCAAAGATTTGAAAACATTTATCCAAAAAGATATTTGTGCACCGATGTTCACAGCAGCATTATTCACGATGGCCAGGACACGGAAGCTACAGAAGTATCCTATGACAGATGACTGGATAAAGAAGCTGTAGTAGATATACACAATGGAATATTACTCAGCCATAAGAGATGAAATACTACCATTTGTGACAACAGGGATGGACCTTGAGATAACCATGCTTAATGAAATAAGCCAGACAGAAAAAGTTGAAAATCATATGATACAACTTATATGTGGGATATAAACCTAAAAGCAAGAAATGAACTGGACAAACAGAGACTCCTGGACATGAACAAAAGACTAGTGGTTACCAGAGAGGGGGAGAAGAGGGGAGGTAGATGGTACATGGAGTAAAAGGGGTCAAATATATGGTGACAGAAAGAAATCTAACTACGGGTGGTGAACACACAATGCTATATATATATATATGTCTTACTGTTGAATTGTATACCTGAAATTTACTGGATTTCATTAACCAATGTCACCATAATAAAAATTAAACAAACAAATAAATAAATAGATAGATGGGTATAACAATATCTTATGAAAAAAAATAAAGATAAATAAAATGTCCTTAATGAGTACGTATTACTTAATGAAAAGGAAGATAAAGTTTAAAACACCCACACAGAAGAACAAACTTCCTTTTCTATCAACTCCTCCTGATCAGTTCTTGGGAAGCTTTGCCTTCACGGTTATTATCTCTTGAGAATACCTCTTGGGTGCAGCAGTCACCCCTTCCCTCTCTGGCTCTTGCTACTGGTCCTCCTGAGCATCCTGCAGAGCTCAGTTCTCTGCCTGACATATTTAGCCACTTGTTCCCACCAAAATGACTCCCAGACACAGACTTGGAGATGTGGCTCTGGGGAAGGCAAGCCTGAAGGGCTATGTCCCTGGCAGGGAGCTCATATGCAGTAGTTTCCTTCCAAAGACGGCCCTTAAGAGATTAGTCTAAGGGAGTTTACAATGTGCAGTCTTCTGGCCACAAATGGCTTTGCTCAGGCAGTTATCATGCTACTTACAGGAAGTGTTAAGAATCCTCTTTGATTATATCCTCCTTGGGCACTCAATCAGTTACCATATCTAGTTGCCATTTCTATTTTCACAACTAATTGTTCCACATCTTCTCTTTTCTGTTTTTTTTTTTTCAAGTGCTTTAATCTCTCCCTTGTATAACTGCACCAGATTCTAACTGATCTTTTTGCCTCCAGTCTTCCACCACTATAATCCATCTTATTCATGCAGTGTTCAGAAACCTTAAACAGACCTCGGAAGAAAGCTGGAACAGTGCAGACTCAAGTTCTTCACACTCCAATGCACCAGTTCTTTTCCCAGTATTTGCCTGTGAAGTCGGGTCTCTCCTACTTCCCTCACTGGGGCCTACGCTTTCCAGCTTCCCGGTACTTCCCCAATTCCCCTTCAAAAAGTAATGACCTCCTTCTACCTGTCTTTAACCCACTCAAGTTTTTAAGGCTTAGCTTAAATGCTGCCTTATTTGTTAAACTTTCCTTGTTCATAAAAGTCAACTTGAACTCTTTTAACACTGCCTATATCATATGTACTTGCTCCCCAACTTTTCCCCCTGCCTCGTGCCATACTTCCTTATACTACAGCTTTCTTACCCTTGCCTTCTTCATTCTCGAATCTTGATTCAATGTATACCATAATTCGATGTATAGCAGAGGAATACTGAAAATATCCGTTTCTTCTCAGCAAATATTTTAAGGACCAAGATTGTATCCTCACGTCTCTACCCCCTGTGCACCTAATACACTTAAGGGCCTAATGAAAGTAGTTAATAGATACAAGTACTTCACTCAGTAAACATTTCTTGAGCACCTAATATATCTGAGGCACAGATGTTAGGAATTCACAAAGAGGACTGAACTAAAATTATAAAAATGGTCTGTGACATAAAAATATATATATATACATATTTGGTCTATACCCCTAGTTCCTGACATACAGCTCCTAAAACTGTAGTAATTTCCTGAGTGATGGGGGTGATAAGAGTGTATTATCCAAAGCTCCTAAATTCCTTAGAATTTCCTGGGTGATAGGAGCATCTTTTGTTCTAATAAGGTGACACTCAGCGGGCTAACTGAATAGCTTCAGGATGTGGGCTGGTCACCAGAGAGACCAAGCCATGATTAGAAGCTTAGAACTTTCAGCCCCACGCCCCATTCTCTGGAGAGGAAAGAGGAATTGGAGACTGAGTTAATAATCAATCATAACTTAGTAATGAATCCTCCATGAATATCCCTACACTGTGGTGTTTGGAGAGCTTCTGGGTTGGTGAAACATCCACGCTAGGTGGTGGCGCACCCTAAACTCCACGGGGACAGAAGTCCTGTGCTTGGCAGCCTTCCAGATAGTGCTATGTACCTCTTCATCTGGTTGTTCATTTGTATCTTTTATAAAAATCCTTTATAATAAACTAGTATGCAAAAGTGTTTCCCTAAGTTCCTGAGCCATTATGGCAAATTATCAAAACTGAGAAGGAGGTTGCAGGAACCCCAGATTTGTAGCCAAGTCAGACATTCGTGTGGGTAACCTGGGAACCCACCACATACTTGGAATTGGTCTGAAGTGACGGGTCTTGTGGGACTTGAGGGTTAAAAAGCTACAGTATAAGAAAAACAGGACGGTTCAGGGGAGGAAGACGCCTGAAACCTATGGGGTGTGTGCTAACTCCAGGTAGTAAGTCTCAGGACTAAACTGTATGACACCTAACTGGTGTCTGCGAAGAATGGCTTGGTGCAAAAAGCCCACGCGTTTGGTGTCAGAAGTGTTGCGAGTAGAGGAAATAGTTTTCTTTTAATGGTAAAACTTTGCATTGTTTTGAAGGACTCTTTTCCCATTAGCAGCTTCTAAGTTCCTCCTGAGTCAAATTTTCATAATGAGATTCATTATTTTTCATAAATACCCTAAACACATGTGACCATGTTCAAACCTGAATGTAAAAATCATTCTAAATCCAAACAAGTGATTTTACAAATTTGGACAATTTAGATTACCATCCTTCTGTTCTTTTTCTTTGAGGCAAAAAAAAAAAAAAAAAAAAAAAAAAAAAAAAAAAAAAAATCAAGAGCTTCTGGGTTATTTTAAGATTCAAAGTTATAAATTTCAGCTTTAATACTTATGGGGAAATGGGCTTTCCAGAACACTTGTAAGAGGCAGAGGACACCTGGGTATTAACTCTCCTTTCTTCTTCTGGATGAGAAAGTGTCCTTGTTAACACTGAGTTTAGCTCAAGAACTAGGAAAGTCTGGTAATTATAAACATTCCCTTAAAAGGAAGCCCAGAGATTGTTAGTTCAAGTTCTTCTGGAATACTTATGAAAATGAAATGGCCCACAGATTGTTACTTCTTTTAGAATAGTGAATATAAAAGAGTAGTGACATGGCAAGAAATGAACTTTCGTGATTCAGGGATCCTATCTTGTATGCATATTGCTCTTAGCAACTGCTGATCCCTGTTAGGGGCCATGGTGACTAACAAAAGCTTTTCTGAGCTATACGGCATCTACTTCTACCTTAACTTTACTTCTGGCGAAATACTGAATCTTTGGTTATTGAAATTGGGAACTAAAGCTAAAAGGCAGGCATGTGCAGTATGCATGTCTACATGTTCTCCTCTTGTCAATCTATAACCAAACCAAAACACTGTACTTGAATTAGAGAAAAACTAAGATAGCAAAGGCTTAAGTAATGCTGATTACTGAAGAATAAATCAATTATGTGACCAATATTATTTGTGGAGAATGCTCACTTGATTAATTGAAGAGAGTTGCTCTTAAGGGAACACTTGATCAGAAAACAATATGTAGATAATTCAAGAATCTCAAGGAAAAATGCAGTGTTAGTAAGGCGCTTTAAATTTAAGAGATACCTCAACTTTCTAGAAATGATACCTCAAAAGACAGAAAATGTTAAAAATGTCTTCCAAAGGAAACAGTATTAAAAGTTTTCAACTTCGAAATTACTTTGAAAAGGAAGGAGTTTCTAAAACCAGCAACAGCTACTTGAGATTCCATATTCTGGAACAAGTTCAACAAAAGCACACACTAAATTCAGTAAGTTGTGAAGCTGTAATATTCTAAATAAGAAAGGTCCCTATGAGTTGTTTTTGTTTTGTTTATTTGCTTTTTAAGTCCAAAATGAGAAAGAAAAAAAAGTGATAAGATGGGTTTCATTATGCCTGGACTTCTTTCTTGTTGGCTTAAGGACAAGCCATTTGTTATATAAGAGATAAAACTAATCCTAAATATTAAACACAACTTCACTGAAATCTTTTTTGGTTTCCTTATGACAAAGAGACTCATTAAAATCTTCTCAAGAGTTTTGAAACCAAATTTGGCACTTTAGTAGTCAAAGCAAGCAATGGAGTCACATTAAAAACTTACCCGTGTACAAAGTGTTTTTTAAAAGTTAACCAACAAAGTAAGCTATTGGGGTCCCAATCCCTCAAACCAAAAATATAAGTTACATATGATAAAGATTACAACAGTGTCATTTCACACCAAAGGCGTTAGAATTCCTTCCTAAAATAAAGGGAGTCTCTAATACACCTACTTTTGTGCAAAAATTAGATTTGTAAACTTTAAAGCTCAATTTCATTCCAGAAATCCAGACGGAGAGCTAATTTTCTGAGAGCTTCCCATGTGTACCTGGAAAAACCTTGAGCTCGAATGGCTTGTGAACTGCAATTACACACACAGCCACAAATGGCCTACTGCAGACATAGGTATTTGTTTGTAACATTTGGTGGGTATGAAGTGGCAAGCACAAAAGCCATCCTTTCGAAACTTTTCCTGGTGTATGGAAAATCTTAGTTTCTCATTTATGTAAACCAGTCCTGTAACTCAGATAAATACAACTTTTTTAGAATAGAAACATTACAGCAGCCTTGCTTTTCCTCAGCTAAACTTAGACCATTCAATGATGGACACATTTTCTGGACTCCACCTTCTGCAAACAAATTTAAAAATACTGAAAAGAAACCAAGGCTTTACATCACAGGATAACAGATTTAGGAATGAACATTGGAGAGTGTTACAAACAGTACTGTTACCCTGTTGGGTGATTTAAACAGTAAGATTTATTGTCTACTTCTAGTCTGAATTTTAAACCATGGATTTTGTCAAAGTTTAGTACTAACTCACATCGAATTAAGCTTGATGTGAATAGGCCAACTTACTCCTAACTATATATATACTAACAGTAGGAAAATGATTTCCCTTTTTTTTCAAAGGTCACATGCTTGGGACCATAGCAAAAGGATTATTAAAAGGAAGACTCCACGCAGTTCCAAGAATGGCAAAAACATCTTCACAGAGGAAACTCTTGATTAGCAATTGAATGAAAGTAAAACCATAATAGTTAAGTGAAATCTAAAAATAGAACATATCATATAAAGCTCTACAAAGCCACAGCAAATAACCAGTGCTATTTGTGCCTGTTTAAAAGCCTTCTTTTCTCTTTCCTGTCCATTGTCTTCTAAAGCCACCAGTGAACATTAGGTCACCTAAAAAGTGTAGCAACTATAAACACTTTGAAAAAAAAGTGGGGCCTCAGCAATGTTCAAACAATTACATACTATTTTCTGAAGGTTCACTAGATATCGTTATTTTTTATATTTTATAAATTGATATGAATAAAATACTCTCAATCAAGTACCTTAAATATGAGAATTAGAAGCCCACTTAAATACAGTTTTTAAATATTTGTTAAATTGGATGTAGTATAAAATTTATAAACTAGTTTACTTCTTCACTAAATATTTTCTTTTTGTCTATTTTATCTGTCAATGTCTTGTTAATGTTAATGTCAATGTTAAAATTATACTAGGAAGTTTTAAATCTTTGAGCTTTTCTAGAGTCCTAAAAATTAAGATAGGCTCACAAAGAAACAAGCTGCAGAAGGAACATATATCATGACAAAACAGGTCTTTTTTCCTTAGGCAAGAAGACAGTGGTCTCCCTCATAAAAAAAACACCCATAATATAAAGATATCCTATAAAACAAGTCATCAGAGAAGTCTGATTAATTTTGCTAGAGGTTATAATTCCATAGACGTTTAGAGGAAAAACTAAATTATTGGAAAAGACTGGATCTTCCAGACAATGAAAGAATATTAATATAAAATTTAAGTTATACCAAAAACTTGACCATGGATTTGTGACAAATTATTCCTTCTAATAGAAATGAATCTGCATTACCTATATTTAGCAAGATAACATCATAGAGAAATATACAGCTATTTCCACTGCTAATTTACATAATGGAAAGTGGAAAAGTGTGCTGTTTCCACATCCCAAGCCAAAGTATATAATTATCTTTGCCAAACGTTCAGCAATCTACAGAGTTTGAAGGCATGAGATATCCATAGCCAAGACTACTTCTGTTTTATGAACATGCATGTAATGGGAAGTAGGAGCACAGATTTAGCCTAATATCCTCTAAATATGTGATTTAGACTTCTCTTTACATAGAAAATAATTGTTCATTTATTCAGTAACTTTTTGAAAGTAAATTTTCGAATTATAATGTTGGAAGATGTTTAGTATTTAAACACACTATGTTCACACATACTGACAAAGTTGACTATAGAGATCCTATTGTTAGAAAAGTTTCTTCAGCCTACTGTTATGTGCCTGAAAGGGTGAAATAAATAAAATTATACTTATAAATCTAAAAACCATAAGAAAATACACATTTATTATAATGTTCACCATTTCTGTTTTGTTAACTGAGATTTTAAAAGATGTGTCTCTGTACTATTAAGAGGGGGACCTGTGCAGGCTCTAGAAACCTTCAATTGTTCTGGCAGTGGAGCCAGGGGAACTCCCAGAATTGCAAACTCTTTTCCTGTTCTACAACTGAATCCAAGGACAATCTTTAGAAACAATTCTTGCTTCACCAAATATGAAGCTTGCTTTTGGAGATGGATCAGGGGAAAGGATTAAGGGCTTAGGTGTACACAAGTCTGAAGAAACACCATAGTATAAGCATCTGAATGGGAAACTTTTGGGCCCTAGGTATAAAATACGTATGTGTCCTTGGCGTTTACAAGAAATACTTTAGTTTCAATCAAAACAAACAGCAGAAAATACAAAAAAGGACACACATCAGTAAAAATAAAGTTCAGATAAATGCTTGGAAATCTCTCCATTTTCCTTTTGACTGTGTTACTGAACTGAGCATTACCTTTTGGCCAGGCTGGGGAGAGTGATTATCATCTAGTCTAACTTAGAGTGAAAGGCGTTTCATAGAACTCCAAAAACCAAATTATAAACATGAGCATAAAACAAATACGAAATTATTCCAGATCTTTGTAGGGTCCTAGCAAATTACATCAAAGTTCCCTTGGTTAAAAAAAAAAAAAGTTCCTTTGTGTTTATGATATGTAGAATACTGAGTTAGTGTGAGGAGACATAATATCAGAACATCATAGAAAAGTTCATTTAAAGTTCGAATCAAGAAAGAGTTTTGTTACTGGTTACAAAGATGACCAAAAAATTGTACTCATTATCCTTTTATGCAAACAGATATAATTCAATGAATGTTGAAAATTTTCAAAGAATTAATTTGGTTCTATTTTCTTTAGAATGTACAATTTGGATATTAATGGTGCAACATGATTTTTTAAAGGGGGTGCAAATTTTTGAGGTTGTTTCCAAATAAATTCACAGTTATTTTTTCCTCCATCTCATGTTTAGTGATATGACACAAATTTAGGTAACTGTTACTTACTATTCTAACAATAATTTCATTCAGTGTGATTGATCAACAGCAGAAAGGCTCCTCTTGGCCCCCAAAGTATGGTTAAGCTACTTTTACATTCAGTCAGATGTTCTGGCAAATATGTTCAGAAAAGACAGACACAATCAACAGTCTATGTGCTCTGAATAAATGATGGATTTAACTTAAGTAAAGATTAATTTTGACTATATTTAGAGACAACATTTTCCTCCTCAACTGTGTTGACCAAGGCAATAACTATCTTCTTAGTGCAAAGCTCTGAGTGAAGACCACAAGAAAAAGAGAATTAAAACTTTAAGTACGTCACAGAGCTAACAACTTTCAAATAAATCCAGGTTGCAAAAAAATATATGAATTGAAAGTAAAAGCCTATAGAAAGCATACTAATGGTTGTTTAACTTTTAAGACAAGTTGTGCCATCATTTAACACCAGAAAAATCCAACAACACCTTTAACACCAGAAAAATCCAACGACACTGAAAATACCTCCAAGACCATTTACACTGTAGAAGGAATCATCTCAAAAGCATGTATTGATCCCTAAGAGAATTTAGTTATAAAATACAGATGGAAGCATTAAGTCCTCTATCACTGCTAGCAAAGCAATTCAAAGAATATTCTGAAACCTTAAGTAGTATAAACAAGGTACACAAAAAACTGTCTCTGAGGGTCTTCAGAACTAAAATATGTACTGTCTATTTGGTCTGGTTTCAGTATGAGCTGAAATATGAGCTGATTTGAAACCTGTGAGATAAACCTGAATAAAGTTTTCAAACATCCAGAATTAATCTGTATAATACAAAATAATAATTTGCAAACACATAGGCTTACTCTATGCCAGGTAGCTGAGGTAATTATTTGCCCCAGACCTCTAGAGTCAGATTCATTTAGGTCTAGGGGCTATCCTACATGCTCTTAAATCACTATACAAGCAGTACCCAAAGTATGGCTTGTGGATCCCGAAAGACTCTAAAACCATTTCAAGAGTCACCTAGTAAAAACAATTTTAATAATAGTAATATTAAGGTGTGATTTGCCCTTCACACTGTTTTGACATTTGCATTGATTGTACAAAAGTAACGATGGGTAAAACTGTGTAGTATGAATCAAGGCAGTGAAAACACACTGTGCTAGAGGTCATTGTATTTGTCATGCCAGGCAGTAAAGAAAAAAAATTTTCCTCTTAAGAATATCCTTGATGAAGCAGTAAAAATTATTAATTTTATGAAATTTCAACCCACGAGCACAATATTTTATGTGACAAAATAGCCCTTGGCTGCTTCCATAGTCACTAATCTTCCGGAGCTCTGTTTTGCTTCTGAAGTAAGACCCCTATTTCCCTAATGGGAAGAGAATGTTCTAACCACAAACATGAAAATCAGCTTGGCAATTATAATTCTATAATTCAAGAAATTGTTATCCATCATTTAAAAAAGTAGTTTGTTGCTAAGTGAAAAATGTAATAATAAATTAGAAAGCCATAAGGGTCAAATGACCAGTAAACCTATTTGAGTACTCCTAAATATTTGAAGAACACAAAATTAAATGTGTGATTCACTAACAGGCCATATTTATAATGTAAGGCAAATATCAATATAAGCACTACATAATGTAATAAACTACCTATTCAAATCCTACCTATCCTTAAAGATCCAGCTAAACCTTAATACCGGATGATCCAAAAATCTTATACAGATTGATATAAAGATGATGCAAATGATGAAGCAAATGGGATAAAATGTTAATAATGGGTGAATCTGAGTAAATGGTATGTGTATATTCTTTGTGCTGTTATTATTCTTGTAGTATATCTGTAACGTTAGGATTTTTTCCAAATTAAATGTTTTTTAAAAGCTTCAAAAAAAAAAAGAGATCCAGCTGAGATATAAGCTTCTTAAAATATGCCCTAATCACATAGCAGATGCTCAATAAATGTTAACTGTTAACCAAAAAACTAAGTGAATAAACTGATTAAAATGATTCTCCTTCCCCAGACCTGCCCTTGAAATTACTGTTAGGATATCTTCAGCAATCTTGAATGTGTGGCCTTGTGTGTAGTTCTAATGGTATATCATAGATTTTACACACACACACACACACACACACACACACACACACACCCCTTGTACACGTATCCAAATATAGGCTACATAATTTATTTCTTGATACCATTTTTTCCATAGTAACATTCCAATAGATCCTAAATTAAACTTCTCAAACTGCAGAAAACCAATTATCAATTACAGCCTGTTTCATAGGAAATTTTTCTTTAGTTATACATAACATACAAATAAAATTCAAGTATGATCCATTTATAAGATAAGTCAGTAAGCATGCTAACATTAAGCCAATAATTCTAAAATTGGAAACTGACTAAATTTCCTGGACCTAACATAAAAAAGGATTAAATATATGTCTTAAAAGGTATAGGTAAGGCCTGTTTTTAGAAAATCCAAATCAACAAAAATCATTTTATAAGAAATAACATTAATATCCTAATTATTCTTTTATAATAAAATTTGTCTTGAATAAATATCAAAATAGTAAAAATCATAGTTTTGTTTAGAATAATTACTGGTACTATCATTTGTATGATCATAGATTCAATATACACTCATTCCTTTAGCAATGTTAAATATTTACCATATACCAGATGACCAGTGGCAGAAGCTGTGACCACTTCCCTAGATGTTTCCAGGTCTTTCCCTTGCACATATGCTTTTTTATTAACTATTAAGTTGGTGGAAGAAAAATGTGAATTGAATAGCTGCTTACACAATTTAATACATTATTATAGACTGGTGAGTGGTTTGGAAACTTTCAGAGTGAAGTACAGGAAAAAGTATGCCAGATTCACATTCAGACTCGTTGAGACTGCCTAGGTTGACAGTAAAAAAATAATCTTGATCAAGTCGCTTATCCCTTAAAAGTTTTACCTGTAAAATGAGAGAGTTGATATGGGTCTTCCAACTTTATACTTCCATAACTTTATTTAGGTGCCGTGAATATTTGGCACAGGAAAATTAAGTGGGACAAGAGATTGAATGCTACTTGATGAGAAAACGCAAGTAGTATAAATGACTCATCCTTGCTATTTAAAAAATGTATTATATATTAATCACTTTTTTCTTGAATTAAGAAATTCAAACAGTAAAATCAACAATATTGAGAAAGAATCACCTAAAAGGTTCTGAAAATATTTTAGAGGATAATGAGTATACAGTACCTTAAAAATAAAAAAATATTATAACATGTAATTTATAATAACTATGATTTATACAATACCTATCAACTCATCTCCTCATACAACAATCTGGTAAAACAGGTATTTTTATTCCTATTTTAAAATGAAGAAGCCAAGGTTCAGACAGATTAAATAATTCAATCAAAGACACTAAATTAAAAAATGGCACAGCTGGTATTCCAACCTCAGCCTGTTTGACTCCGAAGCAATATTCTTTCCATTACAACAACATAATACATTTTGATTCCTACAAATGAGTCTCTTTTTTTATAGTCAGGTTTCAATTACTAATGGTAATGGGAAAAGGAACAACATGGAAAAATAAATCCCACACAAACATGGTATAACGCTTTATGACATGAAATAAATTCCAGTAAAATGAGTTCTGGGGCTGGGTGAGATCCTATATCAGATGGCTTCTCGGGCATCTTCCAAGTCTCAAATTTAAGTAATATTCCCTATTCACTGAAACTTAACAGGTTATCTAATCTATCTTCCACTCATTACAGAAATTTACAACATATATTACATAAAACTGTAGATTAATCATAAGTAGAAGCATATAATTCAAGGAAATAATATAGAGAATCTTCTTAGGAAAAGATCCAAAGACTTGCTTTTATTTAACTTTGTATTTTCTTTCAATGAGTTTGTTTAAAAGAAAAACACATTGAAAATTCAAAAGGCCATTTTAACCCTGGCTAATAATACTTTCTTAAAGATGGGAAAAAATTGCTCCAAAGAACAATATACTGATTTTTCATTTCCATGCACTTTATCAGTTCTTAGAACAAGAAAACAAAAGTCACACACACACACACACACACACAATTTTCTGAAGAAAATTAAATAGGACAAGTCCAAGAAAATTTACCAACTAAAAATTTATTCTTGGATAATCAAGAGGAAACAGAAAGATTTCTAAGTATTGCACAGGATGAAACTAAAAGCAAAAGACATTTACAATATGACCTTAAAGCAGCAAGGAACAAAACTAAAAATAACTATTACTTATTAATTAAAATAATTAATGAAGTATAAAGTCAGAACTTACTGCTTGATCTTTTAGTTTTTCAGAAATAAGCTCATTTCAAAAAAATCTGATCAATCTTTTCAAGTGCGCATGGAACATGCACCAAGATAAGGCATATCCTGGCCCAAAAAACAAGTCTCAAATGTAAAATAACAGAAATCATATAGAATATGTCCTCTGACCACAATAAAATTATTTAGACACCAGTAACAGAAAAATATCTGGAAAATTCCCAGATATTTGGAAAACAAACAGTACACTTCTAACTGACCCATAGGTCAAAGAAGAGGCCACAAGGAAAATTAGGATATATTTTGCACAGAGTAAAATTGCAAGCACATTTCTTTCAATCTAAGTTCAACCAAGAAATAGGACCAGTAGAATGAAAATATATATATTATATTATATTTATATATATTATATTTATTATATTATATTATATTATATTATATTACACACACACACACACACACACACACACACACACACACACACACACACACACACACCCTCCAAGTAAATCCAAGAGATTTGGAGCAAGCATGTGGGCATGCAGGCCATCAGGGCTGGCGGAACTCTCCGCACAGCACAAGCCGAAGCTGCTCTCCACAATGGAGTTTCTTGCCAGGAGGGTCTCAGCTCTGCTGCTTTCAACTGATTCAATCAGGCCCCCTTATTATTTTGGATAATCTGTTGACCTAAAAGTGACTGATTGTGGACTTTAATCACATCTGTAGAATACCTTCACAGCAGCACCTGTATTAGTGTTTGATTAAACGACCAGGCTCTAAAGCCTAGACATGTTGACACATGAAATTGACTATCACAACAACATATTAAAATTGGTAACATACACAGAAAGCAGTTCTTAAAGAGAAACTTAGAGCTTTAAATGCCTACATTCAAAGAGAAGAAAGTCCAAAATCAGGTATCCAAGCTTCCAGCATAAGAAGCTAAAAAATTAAGCTAAATTAAAAAAAAAAAAAACAATAAAACAGAAAAGAAGGGAAAAAAGAAGAAAAGGGGGAGCAAATTAAATAGAAAGTATGTAAACAGAAGAAAGTTGGAGGACTACTTGGTTTCAAGAATTACTATTATATTATAGATCATGTAAGTAGATACCTCAAGGATTTTTAATGGCATATAAGATGTGCCAGTTTGGAAAATTCCCAGCTCCAACTTCTCCTTGCCTACAATGCTCCAGATAAAACTTTCATATAAGTTGAGAGCTGGATGCTCCCTGAAAGGTAAAAGGTAGTTCAATACCTTCACTTTCAAGAAAAGAGCACCATGGTCAAAGAGCTGGAAAAAAGCCGTGCAGGAACTCGAATCCTCCTGGTTTCCAAAACCCCTTTCCAGAGCTCTTCCAATTGCAATATACTGTCTCCAAGCTGCCTTACATGTCACTAAAAATCTGCCATAGTGCTGTAGAAACCACAGGGAAAGCATACCACCATACCTATCTGCTCATTACCTTTTACTTCAATTTATGCGCAGGCTAGCATATGAAGTACCTTAAAGTGAATTAGAAAAGGGTACCCCCTTCTAGGGAAACCACCTAGTAAATAAATACCTTTTCTTGGCTGAAAGATTAGAAAACCACACCTAGTCATTGGGGCTAATGTGGCTCTTCACCAGTGCACAAGGCTTGGAGTAAAGCTCCGGCTCACACTCCATGGCTAAGCCCTCTTTTTCAGGTCATAATCTGCAATACTGTTTTTAGTAGCTCTGCTTATCAATCATTTTGTTAAATGCAGAAAAGCAAGTAATGTCATTCCATAAAACTATTCCATTCACAAATGAGTCAAATATGAAAAAATCCTTTAAAATCGTATCTTAAAATTCAAGCAGTATCTTAAAACTCTTGGCATATCAAAGTTCTAATATTGTAAATATTCAAGCAGAATCACAATATTAAGAGTAGACAAATATTTCATTTTAAAAAGTGACATTTTAGCGTTTTTTGTTTAATAAAGTGCTATATTAAAAAACACAAAGAGGAAAAACTAAAGCAACATGCTTTCCTAAGCAATAAATGTCATCATTGAATTTTCAGCAGGACATTTATCTTTCTAAAATAAAACAGTTGCATACACTAGCTAAAGTTAGAATTTTATCTTTTAAATTTTTTTCCTTAAGTGAACATGTCCATAATCACATCTGTAGACACATGCTATTTTTGTTTTATGAAGTTGTCATTAAGTTTTTATTATAAACAGGATGTTCTCAAAAATAATGTTCCATTTTTATAAACATTCAAAATGAAATAAAAATAGTAATTAACAATTTAAGTAAAACACAACTAATTAGCAAACCCATTATCTTAGAAGAGACCATTTCTTTTACTAGCAAAATTACTCCTACAATATACTTATTCCAGTTAAGTTCTGCCTGTTGGCAGTGTAAACGTGCCTTAACACACACCTTCAGGAATACCAATTAACCTCATCTGACTTAACAATATTTTACTTGGAATTTCCCGTGTATTTAGAGTACTCAGTCTGTCTATGCCATTTGGTACTTTTTAATGTATTACTTTCTTAAGTAATTTCCTGTGCTCATAATTTACAGCGCATGATTTAGGCACTAACCGCATCTATGCTGAGTACATTCTCCGTAGTCAAAAGAGGGATAGGATATAGGAGGTGGGAGAACCAAGAGGCCAACGAAGGACAGCAGTGACTATCTTTCTAGGTTGTCTTGGCTTGTCTCCCCAGATCGTCCCCATGGACTGGGTTCATCTCTTCTGCTTCATTAGTATCATACCCCTTATATACATGCATCCCCTTAAATACTCCGCTGGTTGTCAAACATACTTAATAACTGCTGTCAATTACTGACAAATTAATTTTTCATTTTATTTTGAAATAGCCGTTGTTGGAAGGGGGTATCAGAAAGTGAACTCTTCTATGGTTGTTAAATGAGAGGGGTTGCTTTGTGCGGCATCAAAGGCACTTTAAGCTCTATCATCATAGGCTATCAATGGCATCACATTTTAAAAGTAGTTTCATATACATTATTTCATTTGACCTGACCACACCTCTAGAGATAGGAAGGTCATGTATTATTTTACATATTTTACATATGAGGAAACAGACTCAGAAATGTCGATTTGTTCAGATCTCATTTAGACTAAAGGATACTGAGATCAGAATCTAAGTCTTCATAGATCGCAGTTGTCATTAATTTGAGTAAGATTCATTACATAAATAACATTTTTAGCATAATGCTAGAAATAAAATTTTTCATCTTGCCACTAAGTAGATTCGTTCCTCTCCTAAACTAACTACCTACCTCATTTACTATAGGGATTTGGTATTCATTTTCAAATTATAAAACGTAAAATAAACACAATTATCTAATATAATAATCTCACCAAACCCTTCTACTCAAATTACCCCTCCCCCCAAATGTAGAAATTCAATATTCACCCAACCTTGAATTTTTCAAAGTGATTTATTCTAGTTGAAAAAAGAAGTTAATCTATGTTTATTTGTACACTTGAATTAACACATAAATAAAGCCAAATGAGTAATATTTGCACTTTACTATCCTGGAAGGTACCTCATGATCTGGTCCCAACCTATCTTTCCAGCTTTATTTCCAACTATATTCTCATTTCTAGTCACAACAGATTGTTCTTCAAATACACTCTGTACTTTTCTCAGTTTCCTCTACTGGAAATTCCCTTTCCCACCCATTTCCTCTTATTCAAACTCTCCCTCTTCTTCAAGGCCTGGTATTAATGCTATCTACTTTGCATACATACAGACTTCCTGATCCCTAAAGTCAAAATTAATCTCTCCCTCTTCCATGAAGCTACTGTACTTTCTCTGAACCTCTGTTTTATATAGAGCTCATTGTGTACAGATTGCTATCTATCTGGCTCAGCTGAGAGCTTTTTCGTGGACAAGGGTAGTATCTTTTTTTTATTTTTATATCTACCACATGAATATTGTAGATGTTTGAAAAAGAATGTTTGTGAATGCAAACGACCTGGCAAATAGAACACTGCTTTAATTCAGGTTTTCGTCATGTCTCACTTGGCCTTGGACCATTCAAGCGGTCTCCTAGTCTATCTCCTCAACCTCTAGTTTTGGCTCCCAGTTATTTATTTTCCATATCATTACCACAGTGATCCCTCTAAGGTGAAAACCTAATCATGTCACTTTCCAGTTTTAAACTTTTATACTGTTTTCCACCAATTAAAAGACAAACTCCAGTTTCTAAACATGCCATACAAGGCCTATCTTGATCTGGACCCAGTCTATTTCTCTAATATTTTATACTACACTTCCTACGGGTGTGTACACAAGTTCCCATAGTTATCAGAATATCAAATCTCATCTTTCCCCTTGCATATACTGTCTACATCCTTGGTCCATCATTCTAATATCTCATTTTTTTATGCCTCATCTCAGGGGAGGTATAATATGACAGTCAAGTCAAACATATCTGTGTTGAAATCCTAGATTGTCCATTACTTGCAGAATAATCCTGAGTAAGTTAAACTCTGCAAATGCAATCAAGGAAAACTGGAAAGCTCTCTAGCTTCACCATTCTTCCCTTACTCTTTTTGCAATAATATCACTCTGCTCCTATGCTTTGGTGGGCAACTTCAGCATTTTATGTAAAATACAAAACTAAGAGCCAGCATTAGAAAGTAAGTTCTAGGTTCCCTATAAGTAGAAGTAATTAATGAAGTTCCAGACTTAAAAACAAATAAGCTTTAAACTTTGCGTTTTTCTATCTCCTTACTCACTATATACTAAAATGTAAAGTAATAATATGAATAAATTTTTAAGTCCTTTTTTGCTTACAATGGTGGTCTATCTCAGCAAGAATGAACATATAAAATATTTTCATATAATGTTTGCCTCACATATCTTTGCTGAAATATCTAGTTGGATATTTTGTCCATTTCTTAAATTGGTTTGTTTTCTTAGTTTTGAGTTTTAAACAGGAGAGCTCTTTATATATTCTGGATATAAGTCTTTTTATCAGAGATACAACTTCAAATAACACTTCTCAGCCGATGGCTTTCTTTTCACCCCCTTAACATCATCTTTTGCAGAGTTAGTCTTCTAGAATTTTGATGAAGTCTGATTTATCAGTGGACTTCATTGTTTTTTGTCTAAAAACTCACTATCAAACCAAAGTTCATACAGATTTTGTCCTATGTTTTCTTTCCGAAGCTTAATAGTTTTTTAGTTAATTTTTATATAAAGTGTGAGATACATGTTAGGTTCATTTTTTTTTTTTTTTTACATATAGATCTCCAATTGTTCTTGCATCATTTGTTGAGAAGATAGATTATCATTTCTCAATCAAATTGTCTTGGCGCTTCTGTCAAAAATCAATTGACTATATTTGTGTGGGTCTATTTCTGGGTTTTGTATTCTGATCCATTGATTTATCTCTCTATTCTTTGGCTTTTTTTTTTTTCCTCTTTAAGATTTAATAAGTATGTAATGCTCTAGATTTTGGTAAATAGCATATACTTAGGTAGCCACTCAAGTTCAAGGTATCATAGCTCTATATAAGGATTTTTGGATTCTAAGAATCAGAAATAGAAATATAACAACAACCAAAAAAAGTTAACTTAAGCAGAACTTCACTAATGGAAAGCAGAAAAACAATGTTGCAGCATGCAATAATATATCGAGGTTAGACAATGGTTCTGCCTGGAAACTGGGAGTTTTTCCACCTTAAAGGGCCTGGATGAGGTGAATCTCATTGGCATAATCTATTTCCACGTCTGGTTTATAGCTCTGTAAGGGTTTTAATCTTTTCATTTTGTTTTAACCTGGTTTAGGTGTCAGGTATTTACCTATACTAAACTTCAGCAGTTACAGTGTTTTAAAGAAGTACAAATATTCAAGATACATATGTTATAAACTCACATTCTCAAAATGTAACTTCAAAAACTTTTTAAAAGAACAAACCGAAATTAATTTTCTCATACAAATACACCTTTCATGCTTTTTTTCGTTGGAGTAAACAGTATTTTATTCAGTGTTTTATAAAAAGTACTTAGTAGGATCTTTTACATATCACAAAAGGCTCTCTATTGCTTTAAATTCCATGAATTAAGGCAGTTCAAACATCCTTCAATATTATGGCCATAACACCAAAGACTCAAAGCAGTAATGCTGCAATTCCACCATCCTTAGGTTATAACCCCACTCAAGGTCCTAAGTGCTTAAGCTTTGTTAAAGGCTATGTTAAAGTACTATAATAGGTGTTACATCCCTTTCTTCCTACCAAAAATTATTGCTATTGACTGGCAGAGCTTAGAAACAAGGCGAGTATGGCTAGGAATCCTCTCACTATGTCTCCCTAGAATAGAGTGACCACTGTCTTCTGCAAACGTCTGAGTATATGTAGCACTGAAAACAAGAAACTTTCTTTAAAGTTCCAAACTTTCTTTTTAACTTTATCTACCTTGATTTGCATATGCTCCTAACATGTAGGAAAAGGTTAAGATGTGTATTTTCATCATTAATTTGCTGTAAAAACTAATTTGCTGCAAAGACCTTTAAACATCTACTAAAATGTAAACACATTTTGTTTCAACATTCTTTCCATACTATATACTATAAGCTAAAAACTAAAAGAAATAAAATATAATTTTAAAAACTGCACTGGAATATTGATAAATCCTACCTAGACTATAATAATGAGCATAAAGCCAAATCATTCAGGCTAGTGAATAACTTCGTAATGTTATCCTGATCTCTAATTCGCGCTACTCTCCAGCAGCATCAAGGTGAGAGTCTCACTGTCTATCTCACTAAACATACTTTCGCAGGTCAGTAACGTATCTTTTTTTAGGTGTCTGGGCAAGTACATACAAACTGTACCTAAAACTCACTTAGTTTTACCAAACAGCTGCAAGATACAAAATACCAGGACTGTAACACTCTAGTCTTTGTCTGAGGCCTACACCATATCTTTCATAATTCTTTGAAGTGAAGCCAAGGGTTTTCTTTTTAACTCCCTTAAAGAAAGCCTGTCCTTAAGGTATTTCAAGTTACTGTCAATACTGCGAACAAATAAGCATATCCGGAAATTTTCTATTAATATGTAATGATTAATAAAACTAAAAAAGTAAATCCTTATCTAAAAGAAGAAGAAATTGGCAAGAAGTCATTATATAACTTTTAAAGTTAAGAAAACATTCTTTTTCATAGACTAAAGAAAATCAAACATACAGCAAAGAACAACTCTAACTTTCTATCTGTTGAGTACATATATACCTTGATCTAATGAATTTCTAGAACTGAAAAAACAAATTAAAAAGAAATGACTCAGTATTTAACCTCAAATGCCAATTAATATCTATGCCTTTGACCATGAAAAAATACTTTTCAGCAGGAACAGAAGCCTACCCATTACCATATAATAAATTTGAGACTGTTTAAACTAGACAATTCTTTAAAGAAACAGCTAAATCAGCACCATAAATTTTAAAACAGAAATCAGACTAAGTTGACTTTGCAAAATTAGCAAGGAGTAAAACAGGAAAATGTTTTAAGGATCTTTTTTAAGAAGGATCATTTTTTAAAAACTAAGTAGAAGAAAAATAAATCAAATAAATGCATTTAATAATAAACAGATTGAAATCAATATAAATGTACACATACATTTAATGAAGTGATATACATGGTATAGTAATATCTAAATAAAGACTAAGAAGGGAGATCAAATATTACTAACATATCAGAACTGGCAAAAAAGTAGAGAAGAACTGTAATAAAATTCTGTGAGAATACTCTTTAAAGTAGGTCATTAGTGAATAGTTTATGTTGTGTCTACTTTTAAAAGACAAGCTTAAATAAAGGCAACAATTCAATAAGGCTAACAAAATAGAACAAAATCCACTCATTTAGAAGATTAATGTTGATGAAACACTATAGCAGTTCTTAAAAATTTGTAGAACTGTACAAAAACTGATTTTGGCTAGAAGAAGGAATCCTGTCATTCTGTCTCCCTAAAATAGAGTGACCATTGTTTTCTACAAATTTCTGAGCCCAGAAAAAGATAGATAATCTAGATCCAACTTGCTTTTTAACTTTAGTTACCTTTATTCACTTATGTTCCCAATATACAGAGAAAGGTTAGATAACATGTATTTTCATAACTAATTAACTGGCTAAAAAACTATGAACAACCCACATGCTAGACATACTGAAAGATTTTTGTTTATTTGTTGGAGGGGAGTGGGTCTTCAATATGCATTTTGTAAAAGTCAAAAAATCTTTTAAATTTGTCTCTAGGTCATTTGGATAATTCATGTTTTATATATTGTGAAAAGATCTCTTTGAAGAGATGTTACTTGAGCAAGGAATTGAATGAAGAGAAGCAATAGTTACTGAGAATATCTCAGAGAAGAAAGTTTTGAGCCAAGGTAACTCAAAGTGCAAAGGCCTAAAAGAAAAATGAGCTTGGTACGTCTGTGAAACAGTAAAGACAACATGTCTGGTATGAGGTGAACAATAGTAAGGTAGGTAATAATTGGCCAAAGTGTGTAAGAGAGTGAAAGGGTGTGAGGACCAAAGCACAGAGCGAAGGGGTTGTCTTCACTAGAAGAATATGGATTCAGATGCAGATGAGTAGATATAGTAGTGGGAAAATGGGAAGTTCTCTCGCTACTTGTTTTCCTAATGAAATAAGAAGCAAGGTGGCCAGCCACAGGTGAGAAGGAAAGTGAAGGTGTTGGATATTATTAATTAACATAATTCTGTTCCAGGAACAATAAGAAAATCAACTAAGAAAGGCATTGGGAATAATGAAATAGCTCTTCATTTCTTCCTTGCCCATATTCCCACCTTAGAGAGCCTATCTACCTATGGAAGAAAGAGCTTTACTGTAGCATATAGGTTTAGATTCTGCTACACTTGACAGAAATTCCAAATGATGTATGTGGTTTAAACAACATGAAGGTTATTTTACTTCACATAGAAAAAGTCCAGATAGGCAATGCATGCTGGAATAGTGGTTCCATTAAGTCTTCAAGGACCCAGGACCCTTCAGCCTTGTCATTCTGCCATCCATAGCTTGTGGCCTGGCCAGTAGCAGAAGAAAGGGATGAAGGAAGGCTAGCCTTTCTTCTTTCCATCAAAAAATGCTGCCTGAAAGTCTATCACAGTCATTAACCAGAATTTGGTCACAAGGCCATACTAGCTGCAAAGGAGACTCGTGAATTTCTTTTAGCTAGGTAGTCACGAGTCTAGCTAAAAATTGGGTTCATATTACTAAGAAAGGAAGGAAAGATGACAAAAGAACTAGCCATATTTGTCACACCCACATACTTCATGGGTTTCTAACTCCCCTCCACTATCTTATCCTCTCCAATAACATAACAAAATAGATACCTAACCCAAGCCAAGTCAATAAGATTCTCTCTCCTGAGAATTTATATTTGGGACACAGAAATCAAGTTAATTTTTCTGAAGAACTGAATTGCAAGAAAAAGGCCTCCAGAGAAAACACAAGACTGTAAAAGATAAAGAACAAATGAACAGAGAATAGCAGAAAGTCTGAGGCTTCAGAGGAAGGGAGAAAATAGAAGTTTCTGACAATTTCCTTTCCTGTGAAGCCTGTATGCAATTCTTTTATCTAGATTCCGTGTAACTTCCCTAACCTTTTATATAGAATTCCCTTTATGTGAGGTTATTTGAATAGGTTTCTATTCCCTGCAACCAAAGGATCCTTAAAATATCCAATAAAAAACTTATAATATTTTATACATGTGAAGTTTTGCATTATCTGTGAAACTGGTGGAAGATATTCATTGTGTTCTTCTTGTGTAGAGATAATTCCAAGAAGATAAAATTTTCTTTAGGGTTTTGTACTTTTTAAAAGTTTGACATAATTAGGAATTGATATCCTTTTTAAAATTCAGGTAATGATAATCATGCAATCTTTATTTCTTTTTGTCCTGTTTGCCAGGAAGACAATGATTGAATTTATTACATAGTCACAGGTAGCTATAGCAATTCATGGTTAAAGCACAGAGACTGTAGTAGATGGTATTATTGCTTATAATAATACAGTGCTCCTCCCTGTGAAAGGTTTATACTTCACCATATGGACATCAGGCTTGGCCATATCACTTGCTCTGTCCAATAGGTAGTGAAGTGATGTATTCCACCTCTAAGTAAAAGCTTTAAGAGCTACCATATATTTACCTCTGCTATGCCTCTCAGAAAGAGGCTATTGCCTTCATCCTGGGTCCCTGAATGAAGATGCTTTGGAACAGATTCACAATCCCATTAGGATCAAGTAAGATCCAAGAAAACAAACATTAGTCGTTTTAAACCACTGAGATTTGGGGATTGTTTCTTACCATAGCATTACCTTACTTAGGATGACGAGTAAAGAGAACTAAATAAGAAACACTACAGGATGTATGCTTATGTGTACAGACATTGAGCATATCAGAAAGGACTACCAGGACGGAAACGCCTGAGGGGAGCACTAAGACATCCTGGTTCCTGCCTCAGTGCTCATCACCACCACTTAGGCAGTCACCTAAACCATGAACCTAGGAGTCACTGGACTATACCCTTTCCCTTCACATTTTCTACATCCAATCTGTTATCTCCTTAATATCCCTCAAATCCATCTCCACAGATACTACCTTAGTTAGCTAGACCCTTGCTACCTCTCCTCCCTTGGGCTGATAATAATCTATTAATTTGTCTTTCTGCTTCTGTCTCCTTCCTCTAATCCATCCCCTACATGATTATAGAGTAATATTTCTAAAATAATGTTAAACCTTTGCTAGAAGCATCCCATGTGAGTCACATTTTAGTTGCACACATATGATTTGGCCCTGGCTGACCTCTTTCTGCAGAGGTGTCAGACCATTGCAAGTGGCTTTGCCATTTTCTAACCACAAGTCACTTAACCTCTTTAAATCTATTTTTTTTCGATCTGTAAAATGGTAATAATACAAATTAAGATTTGTCATAAGGGTTAAATTAAAGAAATAAATTGATTTAGCAAAATGTTTGGTCACACTGTAGAAAAACAATAAATATTTGTGGAATAACAGAACAATCCTCGGGCTAGAGTACCTATGAACACTTCACAGTCCTTATTTGCTTATATGACTGCCTCCCTTAGTGTCTTTACTAGACACTAAGCAACTTAAGAAGACACTAAGACTTACTAATGTGATATCCTGGGACCTAGCACAGTGCCCAGTACAAAGAAGAACTCAAAATGTGCAAAAATGAAGTGATATCTGAAAAGTAGTAAAACAGTTAGAGGGGAAGGGGCAGAAAAAAGACTAAAGATAGAAAAAATGAAATCACTAACTGTAATTTTCGGTCAGGTCCTTATGTAATTTCATGTGCTTTTAACTTCTTGTTAAACAGAGAACTTTGCATCTTGGGTGAACCTTCACTTCCTTATTTTACCCAAACTGTACTGCCAATTTAATTTATAGGCAAATTCATTAGGAAGACTAAGAAGGTAGGAAAGCAACAAACAATTCAAAACTTTTCAATGTGACTCTACGTGTTCCAGGGTAGAGAACACTTCCTCAAATGGATAACTTAAAGAATGCTTTTCTGCACATAATCTCAGTACTACATTTCAAGTGTACAATTCCATTCCCTATAAACAACTGATACTGCAAGATCAATAGAATGTAACTCTCTCAGGGTAATACAAGTCAATACATTATAGAGATGCAAATACCTCTTCCCTGTTTTGACAGACTCTCCCCCACATGTGCATGTCATTGCTTCCTGTCTGCCATACAAAATCTAATTGTAAAAACAGTAGGGTTGTCATATTTCTGAAGTAACTGAAATTCAAGAATTTTTTGTTTTATTTAGAAGGTGATTCCTTGGATATGGATTAAGGTTCTTAGTGAACTAACTTGACATTTTTAAAGTGGTATTTTATTTTAGACAGCCCCAAAAATTCTTTTGTCCAGAATACCCAAATTTCTTCCTATAAAGATCCAAATAGAAGAAAAATGGAAGCTTGCCAGAAATGACAAATGATAGTACAATTTATATTATAACTGTTATTATCCCAAAATGTTACACATAACAGGTAAAGGCAATAAACTATCTAGTCTACATTGAGAGATTATGTAACATTAATTTAAAGGGTTGGACTTAATGTTAAAATGTTATTTCTTTTAAATACTGGCTCTAAAAATAGTTTATCTTACCAGCATTAGGGTGAAACTTATGAAATTCCTATTTGAATATTCTTGACCTACAAATATGGCAATTTTATATTCAACCATACTTTAACCTAGTATTTTGAACTTTTCCTAAAATATATATTGCCTACTTAATAACCGTTATTTCTTTGCATGCACTTCTATAAAAGCACCTGCCATACTGAATTGTAAGAGTTATTTGTAACTCTTACTCTTACATTATATTATGACAGTTTGCAGACAGAAACCATTTCTCCGTTATTTTCATGTTCCTGGAGCCCAGCACTGTTTGGCAAGTTTCTGCATGGTGACTTGCAATAAGAGTAATATATATTTGAGAATTAGAATGATTGGTTAGGAAAGAACACATAAAAAAAAAAATCAGGTTCTAGTAAATGCAAGCTTCACTGAAATCAGGACTGCTCCAAAGCTTTGTATCTGCTGTTAAACCTAAATATTTCTTGAAAATACGCTATTTGGACAACGACTATTCCATACCAAAGAAATAATAATTATAAATTTTCTTTCTTCAGAGACCAATTATCCACTATTTAGATCTTTCATTTCTTTTTCTCTCTTTTACTGTTTGCCTCAGCACAACATTTTGAGGCAAAGAAGGTGAAAGAAAGCAGAAATGCTCTAACTGGTTAATTTCATTCCTTGCTTGTAAAATGTTCTGATTAGAGATGATGATTTGAACAGTTTTAATAGGATTGTTAGAATGTCAGTGGATTTCAATGTTTATTATGGTATTCTTTTAAAATTTGTACTATCATTTAAAATGTGTACCATCTCTTAAATTTTTAAAATTTTTGTGTATTATCTTTTTAATTTGTTAAAGCAAATGAAGTTTATGTACAAAGACTGCTCTGTACTTCCTAAGTCTAACCATGAAGAAAGAGAAACCAGAAAACATTAAGACTCAAAAATTCCCAAAGAGTGACAGAAAAATTATGTTTTTGAGAAGGCTAGAAGTACTGGGAGAAAAATTATTCAAAGTTCCATAAGAAATCCTATTCACATATTTCAAACCCAACAAAGGGAGATGTCAGAGACTAAAATTAGCAGCAGCTCATCTGAGTGTTCACAAAGACTTCAGGAGATATTTATCCCTTGCTTCATAATTTAAATTTCAATCCAACTCATTAGCTCTTCAATGTCAACTGCAATATTTATATCTAAATCTCCGAAGCTAACATTATAGTAAGATAGTTCATATTTAGTCAACCTAATACAGATAGCTCATGAGTAAAACACAAATTCTACTTAACCTTACCAAATAAGAGAGTTGTTTTCCAAAAAAGAAATAGTGTGGGTCAACTAAACATGATGAAGAGAACATAGCTGATCAAAACAGAACCTGTTTGAACATGAAAACTAGCAACGTTCTAGTTAATCTTGAACAATTACTATCAAATCTTTAATGATTGCTACTTGATGGTGTGTGTCAAAACTTCTTCTATTTATATTTCAATTTGATAAAGATAATTTAGATGAATAATCACAATAAAATTACAAATGATAGAAATTCTATAATAAAAGACAGAATTTCCATGATTGTGACCATCACAACAAACCACTGATTTTTTTCTACTATCTGGTCTACTTGTTACATCTGATTTTACTGTTTGGCTATTTATTGTGCTATCAATACATATATACTAAAAACAAGTGGAGCAGATAACTGTTTGGTTTACATGATTAACTTGCAGCAGCTGAGCTCCACCTACAGGCCAAAAAAAGGGATTCTTTATAACAAGCTTTAAAATAGGACTTTTCAAAGGACAAACTCCAACTACCCCCAAATTTTCAATTAAACTTGAGTGCAAATTAGAATAACATGGGTGATTTTTAAAACTCCTGTAGTTCCATACCAAAAATTCTGAATGACTTGATCAGGTGAGGGGCCTGTTCTCAGGTATTTCAGATGTACAGAAAAGGTTGAGAGACACTGTTAAGCACTTACCAATACACATCTTCTAAAAACATTAGGAATATTCAAATATCATATTTTCTTTCTTCTAAAATTACTTGGTTTCTGCTAAACTGACTCTTATCTTTTTCAAAGATTAAAACTTAGTTGATATAGATATCTTATCCCTATTAGAATGCAAAAAAGATAAGTTGACAATATAATTTTTTAAATCCATTTTATGTTATTCTACACCTCAGAAGTAATCAAGGGAGTATGTGTTTGGTGGGGAGTAGGGTTCTTAATCCTAGATGCACACCAGACTATCCAGAGAGCTTTTACAAAGTTTTATTTTACAAAGTATTATTACCCTAAATTAATGCGTGTTCTTAGAAGCTAGAAAAGTGGTCACTATTAGGAGGTGAGCAGGGGAGTGACCAGAATAAGGCAAGAGGGAGATTTCTAGGTAATAGCAATCTGTTGTTCCTTGATCTGGAATGGGTATATGGGTAGAATTGATTTGTAAAATTTCAGCGAGCTGTATACTTATGATATATGTTCTATGGAATATAATTCATACAGCTGTATCCTGTATATATATTATATTTCAATTAAAAGTTAAAAAGTAAAAAAAAAAAAAAAAAAAAAGAATGTGCCTAGGCTTCAACTGATTCAGAATCAGTGGGAGTGAGAGCCAGGCACCAGTATTTTTTAAAAACATTCCCCCAGTGAATCCATGTGCAGTCAGGAGTGAAAACCATTCTTCTAACAAATCACAAAGTATTCATTCATTTATTTATCCACTCATTACACATACTTTAATAACCAATTACCATATGTGTACTGTACTGCAATCAGAGGATGTAAAGATATATAAGACAGTCTCTGTGAAGGAGCTCAGTCTAGGCAAGGGATAGGGAAACCAATAAATCCCATATGATAAACACAAGCAAGTCACAAGATCTAGAGGAGAAAGTGGTTTGTCTTTAAAGAATTCACTCATTTTTTTGTTCACTCATTTATACAAATATTTCGGTATCTATGATGTTTGACCACAGAGATATAAACATAAACACAATCTCTGCCTTCAAGAAAGTTATAGTATAAGGTACATAAAGGAGAAAAAAAGTATAGCCTAATGGCATACTAGCTATCAAAGTGTGAGAAAGGTGCCATAGAAATGCCCAGGGGAGTCAGTGAAAGTACTAATAAGTTGCTGGCCTTGGAGCTAAGATGATATAAACTTGAACTAGTCCAGTAACACTGAGGATAAAAATCAGTATTTTAGAGGAGTGCTTCTCAAACTTTAATATATATACAAATCATCTGGCGATTAAAATGTACATTCTGATTAGGAAAATGTGGGTTGGGGTCTGAGGCCGCATTTCTAAAAAGTTCCCAAGTGATACCAATGTTGTTGGTCCACAAATCACAATTAAGCAGGTTCTCAAGGGAGATGGGTTTAAAGCAAGAACAGATAAAAATGCCAAATCCACAGCACAGACACCAAGAGAAACAAAAATTGGAAAGCAGCCATTTGTCAATTAGATGACCTGAGTGAGAGTAGCTTCAGTGGAGTGGTGAGGGAAAAGTTAATGATACACATTTAAAAAGAAATGGGAAGTAAGGAAGTGGGGACAAGGAATAAAGTGCAGTGGTTTTGCTTGTTTTAACTATTGAATGCTGGGAGAGGCTTCCGATTATTTACAAGCTGAAGGCAAGGAACCAGTGAAGACAGAAAATTGAAGACAAAAGAAAAGTGATGGAATCATTTTGAAAGGGCAGAGGGATTCCTCTCCCTTTAAAGCAGCAGTCCCCAACCTTTTTGGCACCAGAGACCAGTGTTCCTATGAGAATCTAATGCCTGATGATCTGAGGTGGAGCTGAGGCGGTGATGGGTGATGCTCGTGCTGGGGAGCAGCTGCAAATACAGATGAAGCTGGCCTCTAGGCAGGCTACTCACCTTCTGCTGTGTGCCCAATTTCTAACAGGCCACGAACAGTACCTGTCTGCCGCCCGGGGGTTGGGGACCCCTGTTTTAAAGCACAGGAGAAAGATAAGAATTGGTCTGAAAGCGTAAGGGTGAAAAGAGAAAAGAATAAGAGTTGAAAAGGTTATTCTTATTTCAGAGAACAGGAAGCCAGGTGGTCTGGTACGAGGGAGTAAGTTTGAAGTAAGCACTGTGGGGAGTTAAAAATGAAGAGGCACTGGAGGCACAGCTAAGGCTTAGCTTATATATACATGGCTGTGTGATTTTGCTTATCACATCCAGCAGTCAAGGAACAGACTTAGAGAAGGTGAGCTGAATAAGAGTGAAACTGATGCATTTAGAAAACGGAGGAGCCGAGGGACAGAAATCCTAAAGAAATCAGAATAAGTATAGTGAAAAGAGAGCGGGTAGGAAGAGCTTTGTGTTTTTTTCCCCTGAACCCCTAAGTACTTTTCAATGGAACGACAGACTAGGCACATTGCTGAGAATACATTATTAAGGAAAGATTCTACTCGATGTAAATTTCTTGCAGATTATATTGTTGAATATCATTCTCAGCTTAAACATTAAGTCATCAACAAAACTGCTTGTAGGCTTAACATCCAAAGTGAAAAACAGCTTAAACAGATTCCAAATGTTTCTTTATCAATAAAAGTAATATCAAAAATTTTCGGTAAAATTATACTTTGAATGGCTCCTTGCCTAAAGGGCTGGTAGGTTAGTCTACTCCCTGATTCCCTACTGCTCGAATAAAAAAATGTCGGAAGGATAACAGAGTACTTCAAGCACATCCAGATGAAAAGTCTGTATATAGCAAGATGACTTTTTTTTTTAATAGAAAATGATTTCACACTGATAGCCTATTCAGCTGGCAGCTATTTCCCTTATAATTTGACTTAGGCTAAGCAGAGATTTTTCCTTTAAATATAATTATCTTGTTCACCACATTACAATTTAAGACTCTTAGACATTCTCTTTCTTTCTCTTTCTTTCTTTTTTCTTTCTTTCTTTTTTTTAATATAAAACTAACTTGAGACTTAAACTATAGTGAAGCTGGTGTAGCTGACCAAAAGCGCTAACGATTTTGGAAATTTTTGTACTTCCATGGTCATGAGACAATTGTGGAAATTACTAAACAAAGGTGAAAAACTGTATTTTCCCTTAGAAATTCTCTATGTCCTCCTGACCTCATTTTTCTTTTATTTCTCTTTGTAGGTAGAAGAGACAGGATTAAGGAGGGAGAGATGTGAATATTGACAATTTTGGAAAGAGGAGAATACTTACAAATAGAATGTTGGTGTTTCCATCATTTAGTAAGGCAAATTTTGTCAAATAAGCTTTCTTTAGTTCTTAAAGAAAATTCAGCTTTGCTAAATTATAAGTTCTATTAATTACAGAGTATATAAGTATTTAAAAGTGTATTAAGGCCAAGAAAATAAAGTTGAGAACTTAAGGAAATATTTAAATATAACATAGTTGGTTCGTTTAATTCAAAATGTATTTTTGTCACATTAAAAAATGCATAGTTATTAAAAATCAGGAAACAAATGTCTTAAATGAGAGAGAGAAAAAAGTATCCTTGATTATATTCATGATTTGACTAAAAGTTACAGAGCAAATGAGAAGCTCATCAACTCCATTTATGTATAAGCATATTCATGATCACTAAAAATCTTCAATGAATGCTGGCCAAAAGTTAATCTATTATATTAAATTATTCAATAGTGATTATTTGTCAGGTAAATGATGCTGGAAAAAATGATGTTTAAGGTAATTGCTAAGCACCATTTCTGAATGCAAAAGGTTATACCGTCAGTGGAAATTTCTGGGAATTACTTTTCTGGTTACATAAAGGAAAAAAGTAAAGGAGCTAAGCAATGACAACATAGAAATATTTGTTACTTTTAAGTTTTTCTATATGAGGATGAGAAATATAACAGAAAAAAAGAATGTTGATTATATGTAGTTAAACCCCCAAATGTAGGCCATCCAAAAAAACAAAAAACAAATACTATTACTTTTTAAAGCAGTATTATTGAAAATGTATACCATTTATATTTAAAAGTCATAACAAAATCACAAAAGTTTTTCAATTAAGTCTAATTTCAAGAGAATAAAATATTAAATCACAAAATTCAACAACTTTATCATAAGACATTTGCTGAAGTTTCTTTTATGATACCATTGAGATTAGGAGCGGTATACAGTACAAATCAGATTTGAAAAGATATTTAAGAATGGTTTCAGTCTACGGCCATGCTACCTGAACAAGCCCTATCCCAGCTGATCTCAGAAGCTAAGTAGTGTTAGTACTTGGATGGGAGACCACCTAGGAAGACCAGGTACTACAGGCGTAAAAAATAAAAAAAAATAAGAGATTGTAAACTGACAAGATCCTTTTAATCTGCAAGATCAACCAAGGGTTGCCTCACCTAAAAAATTTTTTTTAAAAAAAATTAAAAAAAAATAAGAATGGTTTCAGGCCCACACACTTTCTTAAGAGTTTTGACAAATTTTATTCACCTAATCTGAAGCCATCTCTTTTTGTTCTATACAATTACTCTACTGCTCTTATTGATATTAAACAAACAAAATCTTCCATTTCTAGTGAATATATTGCTTGTCCCATATATAAAAATTTATAGAAGAGAACAGATAAAAATAAAGTAGAATTTGACTCAAAGGATCACTGATGTAATTACTTGAAAACTAATCTATTTTCTTTTACGCCTCCAAGTGGGCTAATTTAGCACAACTGGTATATGTATCAAACAAAATGAAAATTGTATTTTAAAAAATAAATTGAATAGAGGACTTAATCTTAATTTAAAATGAAGTATAAAGAGATAAATACGCTGATACCTAGAAGCACAATACGTGACGTACCTGCGGCTAACTGATTTCTTCTCCACTTCTCCCTCTCCAGCTGATTTAACATTTGCGCTTGATTCCTTTTTTAACTTTTTCACAATTCTTTCTCTCCTCAGGTTCTTCTCATCACCATCAATATTTTCATCATGCTCTGCACTTTCAAATTCTCCATCCTGTGGAAATAGAAATGGACTATTTGCAGGAGTTCCATTTCCCTTTTCACTTTTAGAGATCCGTCTCAAACCCTCCTCTTTGCATTCTAGGCCAGTTTTGTTTTCTGCTTTATTTGTTTGAATTAGTAGGGCCTGAAGCATCTGCTACAGGTGGAAATACCCCTGGGGTCTGCTCTAGGTGAACTAAGTAAGTATATGACACTCCAGTAAGAGTTATTTGCTCAATTCACACCTAGCCCCTCTGTGCTGCATAGACTGGGCTCCCTCTGTGTTACCTCATCTATTGTGTAAACTTATATTCCTATTCTTTCTCAATGGGAAATGTGGCTTCTGGAAGCAGCTGGCCAGCATACTAACCTCAACCAGGGATTAATTCAAAATAGATTAGAGCCCATACACTACCCTTAGATGACCTCACCCCCTTCAAAACCATAAGAACATATCTATACTTTTACATCAGGCCTTGATCTTACCTTCTATATCCATATTATTGTTACATGGATGTCCACAAGTACTCTGGATCTCAAAATGTAGAAAATTAACCACAATTTTTCATTTTTCTCCCACATCAAGCCTACTCTTTCATTTGTACCCATTTAACGAATTGCCCAAATCAGAAACCTGGCAGCTATCCTAGATTCCTCTTTCACTCTCACCTCATAGTATGGAAATCGGTCACCTCTCAGACCTCTTTTAAATCTCTCTCTTTCCCATCTCACAGCTGTGGTGTTATGTCAAACTCTCCTCTTGTCGTAGCTTCCTGATGGGTCTCCCTGACTCCAATTTGTTTCTTCTAATTTGTCCTCTATAATACTGCCAACCATGATCTTCCTAAATTGCAAAGTTGATCACAGCACTCTTTTTTTTAACCAATACCCTTTTACTGTTCCCTATTACTTTTAGGATGAAAATCAAACTCCTTACAGGGCCCGTGACGCTAACATTTGGCTTCCCCCTCCCATTCCAACCTCATCCCACTCTCACTCCTGTCTCACTGCACTCTGGTCACACTGGTCTGCCTTCGGCTCCTGGACACAACAAACTCTCTACTGCTTCAGAGCCTTTTGCACGTGTAGCTCTCTCCCTTTAACACTCTTCCTCCCTGCTCTTCACATAAAGCAGGTTCCTTCTCAAACTTTAATCTCAGCTTGTACTTCCTAAGATATAATCTCTCCTTGTTACCATGCTTTAGCATATGCTGTTCTGAGACCTAGAGGAACCCTGCCCTTCACCACATTCTTTTTTGATCTAGCTAACTTCTAATTCCCAACAAGACACAACACAATCATCTCTTCCAGGAAGATTTTCTTGAACGGGTTACATATTTATCCTTTCTTTATTATACACAGTTAGCAATAACCCTCTCTTTTGAGTATGGTAATAGATGAAGCTGTGTTCATGCACAGAAAGTTATGTATTTCCTAATGAATTACACGATACACAGATCAATGGGTTTTTACATAGAGTGGCAAATGGATGACTTGAAAACTTGATCTCTTATACATAAAGAAAACTCTGCCTTCTGGTTTGACAGCTTCAATAGACAGTACAACTAATAAAGAAAAATCACTATGGTCATGAAAGAGAATCTTCTGAAATGTGTGTATAAAGAAGGAATACTACTACAAAGGACCGATCCAAGCATTTCCTATACATCGTGGAGCATGATTATTTCATCAGCATTCAAACTTAACATAAAATAAAATCAATGACATCTGAACTTTGAGTATTCAAGTAATGTTATATCAGAGGAAGAAAAAACAGGCTAGAAATTCATCTATAAGATTCCATTTTGTAGAGAAACACACACATATAGACATATAGTTGTAAGAAAATATAACATTATCAAAATAAATGATTTTTCAAATCTTCCAATTTTTTTCAAAATTTTATATGTATGATTATAACAGTAATACATATTACCTTTTAGGAAAAATGTAATTTAATTTTGTATAAAATTTTGAATTTTCTATAAATTGTTCAAACTATATACTAAAATACTCACATCATCTGAGTCTCCTTTTTCGCTACAAAAAATCAGAAAAACAAGTAAATTTTATCTTCAGAATGAAACTAATAAAATTATTCAATAATCCAAAAATTTAGACTGCTTTGTTTAATACTTCAGAAACTTATTTCAACATAGAAATTTCAGAATGGCATTCTAGAACACATAGAAACATTCTAAAAAGGAGCCATTTTATAAATAGAATAAGAGGTATACTCCATTAGCACATAAGTGAAATCAATAGAATTTTTGTAAAAATGCAAACAATCATCAACAATGCTATTTTTATGAACAAAGGGCTGCAAAAACAATTTCTTTAATTAGCCTGATGTATTCTGGCCGAAGATACCCAAATTTTTCAAATACAAGGACATTAAGAAAAGATTGTTTTGAAATAGAATTTTTGAAAAGGAGCTAAACTCAGTATAATAGTATTTTAGTCCCCTTTTGAGAAGACACTGGCCCAATATATCATGTGCAATTATATGCAACACTAAGATATCTTCCGTTCTCAAAGAGAAGCAACAAAGATAGTAAGATAATTTTCCATTAGCTTCTGAAATATATAAGAAATAATATTCAGGGGATTGGTCCAAAATGTGGCAACTTCTTAACAAAACACTTTAACTCTTTACCCATGGCACCGACTGAGACTAAAATGCTTCAAGGGAAAAGTTAGCAAAGAAAATGTGAATTAAACACTAAGCTGTTAAAGCAGACAGTTTCCTAGTATTCAAGTATCCCCAAACTTAAAAGTTTAACAATTAATTTTAAACTTAATTAGTTCAACAGAGGCAGATAGCAAGAAGAGTGAAGGTGACTACAGCGCTTCCCCATTATGCTGGAAGCTCTACTCTCCGTTATCAAGATGCTTTAGTTTTTTGGCTGGGTGGAAAATTCTGACTTATGAGAAATGACTGTTTACTCACAAGGAAGCAAGAAAATGATCTGAACCAGAAAATAAAAACTTAGGATCACAATACACCACATTACCTTTCAACAACTGGGACAGAACTGAGATGTGGATCATCCTTAAGCAAGTCATGACTACTCTTGCTTTTTCCTTTCATGCTCTAGAAAGGAAAGCATAATATAATCATGAGTGGAGAGGAAAAAAGGACAAGTTAACAAATTTACATAAAATCTAGTACTAATATGGTTAGCAAAAGAAATGTGTTCTTGAAACTCACTATAAAGGTTTATAAATAAAAATTTAACTCTCTCACTGACTGAAAATATTTTAGAAACATCTTTTCTTTCAAAATGGGATATAGCCTTAAAAATAAGTTTATTGATTACTATTTCCTAACTCTAAATCCTCATATGATTTACATACGACTAACCTATTTAATTTTGACTATATATAAAAACGTAGAAGATAAATCACAGAAGTAATTTGAAATAAATGCAAACTATTATTCTTCAAATATACTGTTTATACTTCACAGAACCACTTTAAAAATGTACCCAAGCAACCACATAACTGTGTCTATGAGGTACCATTTAACAAACAGAAAAGATACATGTAGAAGAGCCTCTCAATTATGACAACATTCACTAATGACTCAATATTTATTAAATGCTTTAATTTCAAAATTCATGTTCTAAAATTTATATTGTAATAGAGAAACAAGACATAGAAAAATATAAAAATTAGAACTATAAAATAACGACCGTTGCTACTATTATTCCAATTTATTATATATATATTTTGTGCCAGGCACTGAGTTATAATACAGTATTCCTAACTCTCACCTCTTCCCCTCCGCAGATGAAAGTATATTTATAGATAGAAAATAAAGACTTAGAGAGATTAAGTAATGTACTAGAGGTCATAATGCTAATCAGTGATAGGGATATAGGATTTAAATCTGGGTCTATCTCACAATAATATACCAAAAATCCAAATGTATCCTTGCCCCCCACCCCCTGCCGAGA
The DNA here is from genome assembly GCA_003508835.1 of Eonycteris spelaea. Lineage (NCBI taxonomy): Eukaryota > Metazoa > Chordata > Mammalia > Chiroptera > Pteropodidae > Eonycteris > Eonycteris spelaea. Next base: position 11,932,446 of record PUFA01000011.1, on the reverse strand, counting down.
TCCCTATGGACCCAGAACACTGGCCTGGTTTCAGAGACACAGACTATCCTACAGACTTCCGTACCACAGGGTGGGAAAATTTCAAATTTACACCTTGTATCTTGATTTAGGAAGCGTCTCACCAATCCCACCCCTAACCAATCAACTGAAGGTGAACAGTAAGACGGTAGAGATGAGAAAAAAAGAATAATTTCTATTTTTTTTTAAGAAAAATTTTGTTTTGAAAAATTCATTACAAAATGTGTTAACTGAAATTTTTAAATGTCACCTACAGAGAGGTAAGAATACCTCTTTCCTACTGTATAACAATTTTGAGAACAGCTTTCTAAATTTGACAGATTTTACTTTGAGGTAAAAGTATACCTTCTGAAACATATTTCCATAATGAAAATAATAGATTTTTAAATTTCTATATTAACATGGAGTTCACATTTTAAAGACCCAATCAAGTAAAACATGCTTAGAGTCTAATTTCCTGAGACAAAAACCAAAAATCCTTTCCCAGTTTTAAACCTTTAAGATGCTATTTACCTGTAGTTTTAAAAGTCATAGAATCTGAATTATGCAATTAATCAATATTTCTAATTCCATAACCTTATATGAACCAACAAATGATAAAAAGGCAAAATATCAACTAATTACTTAACAATTTGTTTAACAATGAAAACTGAACAATTACTGTTCAAAAAACAGGTGTTGTAGTAGAAAGAACACAAGACAAGAAGAAAGATGGCAGTTGGACCAAATAAGTTTCAAAACCTAATATTCAGTAATTCTATGGGTTTTAGTTCAAAACTTGTATCATATAAGGAAGTAGGATGACCTCATTAGACCACATCTACAAAATGGGGGGAAAATTGCAGACGTGCCTATTTCACAAGAGAATTAAATGAGATATGTTCAAAAGTATATAAGTAAACACAACAGGAGACCTAAAATAGAATAAAACTTGAACATCTTTTGTTCATGCTTTTCTTCCCTAAAATTTCTTCCTTCCATATCTTTAGCCATCAATGTTTACCTTCTTCTACTCTAAGAAATATTCCCCTATTAATTCTTCCCATGTGGCTCCCTTCTAGAGTCACAATCACAAATCACAATCACAGCTAGAGGTAGCCTCAGACAGTCTAGTTCATTCTCTTAATGAACAGATGAGAAAATGAGAGTGATACTAATAAATAACAGGAGGAAGATTAGAATTCAGATGTCTAGGTTCTTGGTCCATCAATGAACTATACTATTTCATTTATTTGTAAAAGTTAGTTTACAATTGTTAGTTTAATTAACATTTTGAAAAATGGGTTCTTGTTTATTTCCTAAACTTAAAATAGCTTAAAGGGAAAAGAAAAACTTGTCTTATACTAATTTAAAATAAGACTTAATAGAAGGAAACTGTGAATTAATCTAAATGATCATTACTATTTCAAATTTTAATTAACTTTTTAAATTAAATTAGCATAGAAATGTGTGATCAAAAGCAATTTTTTAGATGTCCCTTCCAACTATAGTAGATTTTGCATCCTGCAGGCAGACAAAACAAATCGTGGACGAACTGGAGAAATCCAGAAATAGTCACAAAGAGGATAAAAATGAATTCATATATTTCTTTTCAATGACTGTTCTTTCTGAATGACCTATTTTAAGGTTCTTATTTATACCAAAAGGTAGCAATAACTTTAGAAGAAAAATACCTAATATATTTTAAAATAATTTTTTAGAAATTACAGAAAAGCAGCTGGCTAAAAGGTCTAGATCCTGACCAAAATACTAAATATATTTGGTGAATTCAGTACTAGGAGTTTCACAGTAAATTAAAACTGTCTGTAAGCAAATCTGAAAATGAACATCAAAGGGAATATGGGAAACTTACACTATCATCTAGCACTTCAGTCACAAGAGCAAAAAGGCAATGAAACAGTGGGATTAAATAGAGTACAAGCAGAATGAATGAATGAAAGGAAGAAAGAAAGAGAAAGAGACAGAGAGAGCAAGAGAGAAGAAGCAAGCAAGCAAGCAAGAAAGAAAGAAAGAAAGAAAGAAAGAAAGAAGAAAGAAAGAAAGAAGAAAGAAAGGAAGGGAAGGGAAGGGAAGGGAAGGGAAGGGAAGGAAGGAAGGAAGAAAAGAAGGGAAAGGAAGAGAGAAACTTAATGGTACAGAGGAACAAAACAGGTCAAGAGGTTGGAAGGTCTGGGTCTAAATCTCTAACTAGCTCTTAGTGATAGCTAATTTTATGCTATGATGTCCGGTTGTTTGGTCAAACACCAGTCTATAAGTTGCTACAAAGTATTTTTTAGCTATGATTAACACTTAAATTGGTAGACTTTGAGTAAGGCACATTATCCACCAAAATGTTGGTGGGCCTCATCTAATCAGTTGAAAACATTAAGAGCTAAGACTGCTATTTCCCAACAAGAAGCAATTAAGCCTCAAGACAGCACACAGAAACCCTGCCTGAGTTTCCAGCCTGCAGATTTTTAACTCAAGACCATGACATCAACTCTTCTTTGAGTCTCTAGCTTGTTGGCCTACTCTGACCATTTTAGACTAGCCAGCCCCCACAAGCATATGACACAATTTCTAAAAGATCTATCAGTCTAAAGTGCGCTCTCTCTCCACACACACACACACACACACACACACACACACACACACATTTTCTGTTTTGCTGAAGAACTCTATTACATTCTGTGACCTTTAGCAGAAGACCAGAAAAACTTAATAGCTTAAAAAAAAAAAAAAAAAATCTTACAGGCAACATAATCTAGTCTCCCACCCAATGCAGGAATCTCTCTGACATCACTGCTGACTAGTCAATCAGTATTGACTGGGAGCTTATAACATCCCTCCCCACCCCGCCCCCGAAACACATACAAAAAAGCACTTCTTAAAAGTCTTCCATTATTGACAATTCTCTTTCTAACTGAAGAAAAAAAAATTCCAGACCAGTAAACCAAACCTAGTTCTACCTTCTGGAACTAAAAATGAACCACAAACAATTCCTGTTATTAGGTATACTACATAGAGTTTAGTTTAGATACAAAAAGCTTGGCAGACAAAATAATGGCCCCCTAAAGATGTTCACATCCTAATCCTCAAAACCTGTAAATGGTATTTTACATGACAAAAGGTACTTTGCAGATAAATTAAGGAATTTGAGATGTGGAGCTTATCCTATATTATCAGGGAGGGTCCAATGGAATAACGCAAGTAAAAGAGGAAAGCAAAAGAGTCAGTTTCAGAATGACGAAGTATGAGAAAGACTCAACCAGCTATTGCTGGCTGTGAAGATGGGGAAAGGGCCTACAAGCCAAGGAATACAAGTAGCCTCCAGAGGCTCGAAAAAGTAAGGTAACGTTCTCCCTAGAGCCTCTAGAAGGAAGGCAGCTCTGTGAATACTTCAATACCTACCCCAGTGAAAGCGGTTTTAGACTTGACCTTCAGAACTGTAAAATATTAAATTCATTTTGCTTCAAGCCACTGAAATTATGGTAATTTGTTACAGAGAAATATGAAATGAATAGAATCATATTAACATCTTTTTTAAATTAAACAACTTGAAAGATAGTAAATTAAAGTTTAATGCAATGTAATGGGGCAAAAACATTTTCTAAATTAAACTGTTTAACATTTCTGACAACCTCTGTGCAGAAGGCCTGCGGCACTCTCCATGCCATGCCCGTCCCCATGCCCCAGCGTCTGGGAAACTTTAATTCCATAACATAAACAAGAATAGGACAAAACCTTCTTACTTTATTTTCGACAGTGGTATATTTGTCTATCAACATAAATTTGTCTGGGTGAGAAAAAAGCCTTTTTATAACTTTGGATTTGAAGTAAAAATGTGAACATATCTTGAAGTGAGAGAAATACTATGTGTAGCACGATTATGAATGTGGCACAATTTAAACACTATTTTAAAATCTAGCTATTGAGGAACATTTATAATGGACCTACCATTTAACTCACCCCATGAAAACTACTTATCTGATGGTAAGCTTTCACTTGAAAAATACTTTGACATTTGTATTTAAGCTATACACAAAGTCACAAGTAAATTTTAAACCAATACAGAGATTTGAATGAAAATATTACTTAAGAAAGCAATATGAAGGACGGGGCGGGGGGGAAGGAATCTTCCAGATAAAAACCTTTCAAATATTCAAAACCTAGGATCACAGTTTCGCTTAGGTTTTACTTCTCCAGGGCATATCCAGTTCCTCAAGCAGTCCCCATGTCAGATGGCTTTTGGCATCATCCCCATCCTCCTCACGACCCTCCCAGCCTCCGGATGCATCTAGTTTGTCAGTGTCCTTCTTAAATGTGTTCAGAACTGAACAAAATGTTGCAAATATGATCTTCCAAAATGCAAAGAATGTTAAATTCCTTATTCTAGAGACCTTACCCTTAAAAATTCAACTAGGGCTAACAGGTTATTAAGTACTTATTCAGCTGATTTTATTAAACTGAAGTACAGAATTTACATGCACTCCTATTACATTTCAACCTACTCGTTCAAATAATCAGGCACACACTGATAACAAAGCACTCTTTGGACAGAAGCATCCAGTCAGCTATAAATCCATCTGACAGTGCTATCTCCCAGATCACATTTCCTCATGTTGTCCACAAGAATATCATGAGAGACTCTGACAATGTGCTTTCCTGAACTCATAGTATGGCATCCTCCTATCATGCAATCCTATCAAAAAGGAAATGAAGTCAGTCTGGCAAGTCACTTATCCAGAGTCTCAGTTTCCTCATCTATAAAGAAAGGAAGTTGGAGATCCCTTTGAGCTATAAAATTCTATTATTCTAAAAGAGATTTTTATCAGGTAATAGAAAGATACTGACCTAAAGAATGAAGGAAAGCTAATCCACGTGGGAGAGGCGCCTTTTAGTGAATAAATGAGTGGGAAGCAGTGTCTGTAATCCCACACTGATAATCCATAAACCAGAGTGGACTCTATCTTATTTCTCCTTTCACATAAAGTAAAGCCTCAATTCAGACTTCACCAATTATTAACTTGTGATGTTAGACTGGTTCTGGAATAAAGCTTAACACTGTGGAGTCACTGAAAAAAGAAACTTGATAAGGAAATGAATAATGAAACAATTATTTTCAAGTCCTCTAGAAATATTTAATTTCATCCAACCACTGAAACTGCAAATTGTTCTCAATTATTGTAAAAGACACTTTACTCTGGCTGTACTTATTACATACATTTAAAAACAGTAAGGTGAAACTTTTAAATATATATGTATTCTTTTAGCCTTTTTTTCTAATATTCTGGCTAGCCTTCCCTTTTCTTACCAAGATTTCATTTTATCCATAAGGTAAAATGTATTTAAAGGGTGTTCATAGTCTGAAGAACAGTACAAAAGCAAAATTAACAACATACACGTCCATTCGATTCTGTCTAGAACTTATCTCATGCCATCTACAGAAATTTTTTTTCCTCTAAGCCAGTAAATTCAATGAGTTTTTGTTGTTCTTCTATTTTCTCAAGCTAAATATATGCACAGGTCCATTATATAAAAAGACAAAACAGCTAAATTCTATAGGCCAAATATTGTACACACTGTACCAAGATTGACTCACATGTGGAGAATGGGTTGTTGCTGGGTTATGATGTACAGGTGTACACCCATGCTCTCCAAAGATGCTCAAGCTACTATCCAGGATGCCATGGGTGTGCTCAGGAAGGGCACTAGGTTTACTGTGCTGAGCTTATGCTTCTTACCCCACAAAGCTGCTGGGAAGTTTCCCACCCGTCCTCTAGACTGCTTGAACATGAGGGTGGCAGCTTCTGCATAATAGTTATGACCATATTAGAGATTGTTTGATATTATTTAGTTCTCTAAGAATAAATATAAATTGTAACACAGAGTATGTATTTACTTTAAGACATTTGACTTTCAGAAACATTTGCAAGACTGTATGACATATCAAAGTAAGAAATATCCATATCCTAAATTCACAATCCTAAATGATACATATTATTTCCACTTTACAAAGAGGAAAATTGAGGCTCAGAGAGACTAAGTTATCCAATATTACAGAGAATCAGTGGAAAGCAAAGAGCTAATATAAGTCTGTATGATCCAAATTCATGCTATTTCTGTTCCAACACACTGTTCACTCAAAGATGATGACACAAAGTTTATCATCAAGGAAGCGATAGCCTAGAATTCTACACAATAAGTCAGAAAGAAGAGGGTATAATGTTTCAGTAATATACAATGATAACATAGCCATATGTTTATGTAATAAAGCAAAAAGGATGTTTTTGAATAGAAAATGTAAGTATCACACGGAAGGCAAAGGTTAGATCAGAAAAAAAGATTAAGCAAAGTGGAGAAGACATTTAGAAAATATAGTATTTCAGACGTTAAAATAAATATGACTTTGACATTCAGAAATAGGATAGAACACTTTAGGTAGTGAAAAGAACATAAACAAAGACACACAAAAAGGAAAATATAAGGCATTTATGTAGAATAGCAAATAGTTCAGAACTGCTAACAGTGTTTCCTACATTTCCCTGATAAGAATTCCAGGGAATTCATCAAAATTACAGCTTCCCAAGCTCCCTCCTTTGGAGATTCTGATTCAGTAGGTCTGAGATGGAGCCTAGGATTTCAATTTTTTAAAAAGTATTGGAAGTGATTTTTATCAGCAGAGAAATTTAAGAAGTATTAGGCTAAAAGACAGAATTGGTGAAGGGGAGTCATGAAAGCAGAGGCTTAAAATAATAGGCCAAAGAATCTGGCCTTCTTTCTATAGTCAGCAGAAAGCAATTGTAATATCTTAATGAGGCTTCGGAATGGCTATTCTGATAGTAATGAGTGAAAGGAAAAGAAGAGAAGAAAGATAGACCAGTTTATAGACTATGGTAAAAGTCTAGGCTAGAGATAATAAAGGCCTGAACAAGGGTAGTAGCAAAGTAAGTTAAGGGGAAAAAATAGATTTGAAATACATCATGGATGAAAAATGGGTACATTGCAACTAACTGGTTACATGGGGAAAAAATAAGAAAAAAATCAGAATTGAATCTGAAATTCTTCTTTAGCCCTTTTCCCCTTTGGAAAAAAAAAATGCAGCTTGCTGCCAATGTTAATTTACCATCATGCATAGGAATGCTACACTTTCTAGGATTTGACATTTTCAGCGACTGAGAATTACTGTATTTTGTAAATGGAAATACCACAACTAAAAACAGAATGCTGTAAATAGAATGATGTCATTTGTCACCAAAGACTATCTATATACTAGAGCAATGAAAAAATAATAATAAAAGCAAGATAATTCATGGCAAACTTTGCGGGTAAGGTTAGGACTATAATCCGTGAGTTATCTTGGGGTAAATGAGAAATAGATCAGCGAATACTGATACAAGTGAACAGAAAGAGAAGTCACAGAACAGGAAGACATGTGAGAGGGAAAGATAATGAATTAAGCCTTGGCCAGGGCTTGGGTAACCAGTGGGATACTGAAATAGAGAGATGTCCAGTAGGCAGCAGGAGAAAAGGGGAGTAAGCCAGCCTAGAGATTATAGATTTGAGAGTCTATTATGAAATAGTAAGCAGCAGAAGGAAGATAAGCTTTAAACATTTAAAACATGCTATCGTCACAAACAGAAAAAATTCAAACTAATTTCCCAGTAAAGTCAATCTCAAAGTAATTGTGAATAAAACTTACTTGAGACCAGATATTTAATTCAACAAAAAGACTGACAGAGAAATTCCCCTCCTCTACCCTGGCTCACCAAGACTATTTAGCCTAGAATCCAGGGCCCCATGGGAGTTAGGAAGGGCAGTGGGCCAACTGTACTCAGCTGCCTTCCACCCAGAATGCTGTGCTACCAGCGAAATTTCTCACATCTTTCAGATGGCTTCAGCTCAAAGTAGGTAGCTTCTGCGGCATTCAAAATCATATTAGACACTTAGTTATAAAAACCTATGTTCAAATTTCTGATTCTACCGTCTCCTAATTACAGGGTCTTGGATAAACAACTTAAATGCTCTGAGTATTGGTTTCTTCATTTATGAAAAAAGGAATAATAATACCCATATCTCATGGTTGTTATAGATAAGAAAATAGATAAGAAAATAAAGTATTTTGCTTCGAAGAACATTGATTACCACTGAAAGGAATTAAGCTCTGCATGGGTGGGAGATGGGTGGGGGAGAGAGGAGAGGTAGTCAGGAGTTGAAGGTGAAGCTAAATCTTAAAAGAAAAACAAACAAAAGTTAGCCAAATAAAAGAGAGCATTACACTTAAAGCAAAAGAAAAACTGGGGGTAGGACAACTGTGGGGAAGGCATGAAAAGGCAAAGAAACCTGATACCTTTAGAAAACATCAATGAAAGGGAATCCTAACAATCCCTAGATCTAATATTTGTGTTCCTGTCCATTTACAAATGTACCCACAGGATCATAACATATACTAAATCTTTCATTTTAATGAGGCACAAATTTGAATCATGAATAATGCAAGACTAGTACATTGACATCTAAAGAAGATGATTTTGTTGGGGTGACAGAGATATTGGTGATGCTGATAAGGAATAAGAAAGTTTTCTTATAAAGATGAATTTAATTTTGACATCTAAAGTAGAGATGTTTCCTTTATGCAACTCATACTGAGTGTGAGTCCAGAAAAATATTTGGCCCTGTTTCCTAGTTCAGGACATTAGTATATAGTGATAATTTAATCAGGATATCAAATAGTTCACTCAAGAATACCAAAATCAGTGAGAAAAATTATGACCAAAATATTTCTTGCACATGCCCATTTTAATTCAGTTTCAATGCAAGGGGTGTAAGTGGAGTGCTTACCATATGCCTACCAAAACGGTGCTCAGTGGTAAGGGCAACAGAGCACACGGAAAAAAAAGTAAAGACAAGGGTAATGATAATGTGCTAAGTCAACGCCATTGTTAGTTTTGGAAGAATTAGGTTATTATGTTAAGCAACTAAGGCAGTGCTGGGTTACACAGTTTTAATTATTACAATAAAGACTTTGAACCTAATCCTTCAGATCTCAGTGTTCATTAATTTTCAAAAAAGGAAGGCATATCAGAATCTTTGGGAGTAAAAACTCTTGAGATGATTTTCTTAGAATGTACTTATCAGAATCACTGCTCTAAACAATGACAGGATACTGTAAGTTTTTCAGCAATGAGTATCATGATGAAAGTGATACTGAGGAAAACCACACTTAAAGACCTATGGGAAGCATTAGCGGGGTGAAAAAAGGCCAGGAGGAAATGTATAGTCCGAAAACATGGATTTTATAGTGAGACAGATGTAGGTTTCAAATCCCAGCTCTAGCTACTTATTGGTTTTGTGACTTTGAGCAAATTATAACCTATCTATACCTTAATTTCTTCATAGGCAAAATGGGAATAATAGCAATATCTATCTTAAAAGGCCATGATGAGAATTAATTAAATGAATAAATATACAAATAATATTAAAATGAATATAAGAGCTTTGGTCTGTCACTGTTATTCTAATAATAATAATTATTATCATTTAGCAAACTAATTAAATAAGTAGCAATTAAAAGATGAATCATAAAGTTGAATTATTCTTTAACTCTAGTTCTCATTGACTAAAACAAGAATGCCAGGTTTAAAAAAAAAAATTTAAGAGGGCAAATTATCTCAGAAGTTACAAATATTACTGACCACAAATCATTTTACAAATTAGTTCAATGACTATTTACTGAATATGTATTATGTAAATGTACTATGCCTTGTACAGCAGGAGATACAAAAATGAGTAAGATACAGACCCTAATTTCTTTTATAATTCAGAACAAAGGGCAAATTAGAGTTTTACCTGACTAACTCTGTTTACTTCTTCCTCTTCTTCCTCAGCTTCCTCCCCAAATGAAAGTAAACTAAAATTTCTAACAAAAGAAAAAAGAAAAAAAGAATTAGGAAGAAAAAGTTAAGTAACACTTATAAATATCCTATTTTCAAAAAATAGAACTTACAAGAAGAAATACATTCTATCTAACAATAGTTAATATTACTTAGTATTCAGTAGAAATATACTAAGGACCTGTATTTTCAGCATAATGTTAAAGTTTTGGCCTCAGATCACAGATGTTTCATATATTAGACTAAACTAATGACCAAAAATCCATTCTGAGTACTACTGTTAAATATACTAAGTCAAGCATGACAGAAATAATTAAGCTTTTTATTTTTATCAAAACTGGTTTGCAAAATAGAGAATTCTGAAAAACTAATAAATATATAGCACCAAGAGTACTACAAATGGGAAACAATCTAGTATTTGCCAAAATATGGCTTAACATTTTTAAATGAATAAGTTACACAAAATTGTCAAACAAATACAAGCAATAAACTTAACTAAAAAAAACGCCCACAGAGAGAAAAATATTAAGTCTCTCTTCTTTGAGCCTTCAAACCAAAGATATCCCAAGAAGGATAAGAAGTTATTAAAACTCTCTCAAACATTAGAAAAATAAGAAATTTGACAATAAAAGAGGAATTTTTATATTAAAATCTAGTTGTAACCAATATAAGCACATCATCCCTAATATAGTGACTTAAAAACAAAAATAAAAACACCCAACTTTTGAGCTTGTTGTCAAGGTAAATTATAGTGATGAAATATTGTATCTGAATATAGTGAGAGTGACTTTTCACCCAGAGATAAATTATTCAAAATATATGAATCAAAATAAAAGGGAATCAAATATATAGACATATAAGAAGTTATTTTGGCACAAGACACCGACTGCTTATCAAAATGTCTGCCTACTATCTGACAGTATATAAAAGCAACTTAACTTACTTTTATGTCGTAGGGTATGTATTGAATACCTGCACTATTGGGTGTTTTCAAATTCTCCTTTTTATTTAATCTTCATAACTAGGTGTTATATTTATTACAATCTCCATTTTATAAGATGAGGAAACTAAAGTCCTAAAAGGTAAATAAACTTTGCTTCTTATTAACTGGGCTAGGCAGGATTATACTCAGAACTGTCTGGATCTAACATTTACTACTTATAAGTATAATAAAATCCCTAATATGGATGCTATAATTCAATAGAAGAATAAGTTGAAATCTAACTCTTTGATATCTATTTTAATAAAACAGACAAATTAATAATGTAAAGAATACTGCTCACAAAATACTGGAACTTACATAAAAATTTCTATTTTTTTGAAAATTATGCTTAAGAAATATACAAAATACAGAAAAATCTTTATATTTAAAAATATTGATTTAAAAAAACGTAAAGTATTTATTCAATTAAATAAATTTTAAAAATAAAAATAAAAATATTTATATTTTTAATAGCACTAAAGAGTGAAAAGTTATATAAACATGCAGTCATTATATTCTTGATACTTTACTTTGCAAGTTCCTTAATACTGAGCATAAAAAAATTGAAAAAAGTAAAAAAAAAATAATTTCTCAATAACTCATTTATATAAATTGCTATAGTAACATTAATATAGATTTTTATATAAACATCAGAGACAATACTTCTTTAGCTTAAGTTTAAATCATATACTGTATTTGAATAAAAAAATTAGAAAAAAAAAAAACACTCATAAGTCAGATATCTCCCTGGTCCACACTGGCCTCCCTCTTGCTAGTAAACAATTTTTACAAAAGAAAATTAGGTGAACTAAATGAATCAGTGTTGCTTTTCAAGCTAAAAAAAAGAAAATCTTTCTACTAGGATTACTTTGTGCCTTTGGGTTTCAATTTCTTTACTTCCTCCTCTGGTTTCTCTTTTTTTGGCTTTTTTATTTCTCTTGGAATGATGTCATCAAAAGGATTATACAACACCTATGTAAAGAAATATTTTGAAAACATTATTCCATTTTGTAGATGTCATAAAAAATTAAAACCAATATTTAATTGCATTGATGTTAGCGCCTATATTTTTTCCTAATGTAAGCATTATAAGTATAGTGATGCACATACTATATAAAGTACTTCCACCTACATGGTTTCACTGGATTCTTCCAATAACCTATGCACTATTAATCAAAGGATACTTTATTATTATTTTACAAAAGGGAAAAATATTCAAGAAAACTTAATACACAATAAGAGAGACAAACCTGATGTTTTGACTCCAAAGCAAATGCTTTTAAGGAACATCCGTAATGGCTTCCTCAATGAAAGATTCTTCTGAAATTACCTCGGAAGTCACTTCATTGGTTTAAATAAACCTAATCCCTCTAACTTTTCATTATGAGTCAAGCTTTTCATTCATTGGATTATCACCTAAAGGTTCATCTTTGAATTCAAAACCTTCAATTTAAAAATAATTCTTAATCACAAACTGTGCCTAAATTACAGAGATAAAATCTGAGATGTCATGTTAATTTAGTATAAAGCCTTCATCTGACAGTTTAAAAATACTAATAATCTATTTCTCTTAAGTGACAATTTAAGTACAATATCTCATAATAATCATGCTCCTACCTCACAACTCTTTATTTTGTGTGGATTACGTGGCCTTTCTTCATTATCAATGTCTACTTCTGTCAGTCGCAGCATGTTATATATTGTATCCCCTGTAATCTAGCAAATAAAAATGAAAATTTAATTGTAAATGATTACATTCATTCTCTGAAATAGGGAACATTTCTGAAGTTATTTTTAAAGTAATTAAAAGAAAATTTCATATTGTTACATAAGACCATATGCATTACATAATGCAAATAAAGCAATTTCATCTTAAGAGGAAAAAGCACAAATGTAGTTCAATCCCTCAATAAAATTTTTGGAATATGTTCAATATATATTTAATATCACTTTTTATTAAAAATTAAAATATAATGCCAAATAACCTCCAACTGGTGGACTTTTCATTCAAACATGCTAAACAAATTTAGAACAAGCAAATAGCAACAACAATGTACTGCCTTGCAGATATTACCTCATTTAATCTTCACAAACATCCCAAAAGTAGATACTATCATTATCTTTATTCTCCAGATAAGAAAATTGAGGTTCAAAGAAGTTATAGAGCAGTGATGGCCTTTCAGAATTCTAACCACTATGTTATATGTTATCTCTAATGTATAAGTTATATAATATCAACTATAAACAATGGTGCAGAATGGCAACCTGAAACTCATTTTATTATACTTTTATTTTTTTTAAATAAAGCAAGAAAAATCTATGAACATCAGACAACCTGTGTCAGAGTAGCTTAAATGTGCTAATGCATATTTATTAACCCATGTTGATAAGTATTTCATATGCTTAGCATGACTCCATTCATCCAATATTTCTTAAGGAGTTTTAAAATGATACCAAATTTACAGTTGTGCTGTTTGGTTTTTCCCTTTCATCATCACAAAATCCAGTTTTGCCTAGGATACAGGGAAGCTATTCTTACTAAACCAGCAGAGGGAGCCGAAACACTAGCGATGTCTAACATGCCTAAGACAAAACATATGGGAGGATATTTATAAGAGAGAAGAGTGAAAAAAGAAAACCTTCTGAATCCCTTTTTAAAGAAAACTGGTGAAAATTCTATGGAAATGACATTACTTGATATGATGTTAAATGTGAGCAGGATTAAATAGTTACTATTCACAGTAACATTTCAGGTAAAAAGTTTCAATGCCACTATAACTTCTACTTTAAACTTAAGGGAATTTATCACAAACAAAATAAATTTTAAACTACTAAATTTTATTACCTATGTGTCTTTCTAAAAACATAAGAACAGTACCAGCTGAGTGACACAGTAACTAATATCATTAGTATAATTTTAGAAAAAAAATATTTAAATCATAACCAATGACTTATTTGAAACATACACACACACAAAAATTCAGGTGGTCCCTCACAGTTCATTATAATAGGAATATATTCCATCATTTCTGGAAATAAATAAATACCCTAGGGAATATTTTTATGAAGGCAGCTCTTAGAGAAGTTGATCGTATCACAGAAGCCTAAGATAACGAACACGAACCTTTCCAAAGATGGTGTGCTTATTGTTAAGTTCGTCTGCTCGACCCAGTGTAAAGAAAAACTGGCTGCCATTATCATGAGGACCAGCATTTGCCATGGCAACCAGTCCTCTCCGATTAAAACGCAACCGTGAGTGGAATTCATCCTGAAGCATAAAAAAGAAAAGATTGGGTGAATGACCTCAGTTATAAGGCCCTTCATATTCAGCTCAACAGCAAGGTCCAATACAACTTCTAATCAAAAAAGCTGAGTTTTTATTTAACTGATTTTCAAGTACAATCGAATGCACTATTTACTATTCTTTCAATGCTATTAAACTTGACGTCACTAGCCTCTATCTTCTAAATATACTCAGCAACAAATTTAGCCTATTTTGTGGAAAGCTGTCTACTTACATAGAGAAATGGTACTCAAAATGGAATGATTTCTTAAGAGTTATTCCCCTATTCTTCCCATCCCTCAAAGTCATCTAAGCTTTTAGAACATTTTATTTCTGTTCGAAGAAAACTATCTTTGAATTATTCTGGAGTCTTCAACTACTGCCCCTCCCCACTGCATTCTCAATGTCACAAAACAATTGCTTTCTTCTTCTTCTCCTTTTCTTTTTTTTTTTAATTTAAGGCAACTACTATGATTGTGTTATGTGCTTTGTTGAGTTTATTAGAATCTTAAGTTGAATCTTCTCTGAACTGTCACTGGTCCCATTTGCCAGTTTTCAAAAGAGCAGTAGCAAGCCTTCCTAAAATGGTTTTCTAGCTATGGTAGGGCCACATGACACACACATTAGTCTCTTTGTTAACAGAATTTCTACCCAAACCTGATACTAGACTCATTTATAACATAGCCATGATATGTAATCAATACTTTTCAGAAAGGAAGTTACTTTCCTTAAAAATAATTCTCAAGAGATTAGAACTTCAAGGATCATAACTGTACACAGTATTAAAAACAATACAATTGAAAAACTTAACAACTATATTGCTTAACAAAATGAGCAAATAATCTCAACTTAGAAAAGAATTGTCAAATAGAACTGTTCTGTTATACCAAATAATAGAATAAAGGAATGCTTCTACTAGATGGAGGCTCTAAAATTATGAGGCATCCCAATTTGGTAAAATAAAAAAAGTCTAACAGTGACATTTGAGACTTTTTATATATAACCGTTCCACATTTTCTGAGGCCATTATCAACTAGAAATTAAAGCAAACAGTTCAAGTATTTTTCTCAAGAAACATACAGTAATCCAGTAAAAAATTAAAGGAAATGCCAGACACTTTATCCCATGAGTACAAACACAAAGAGTCCAAAAATGCCCACATTTTAAGAACTGTTCATGTTTACTCATTCAAAGAACATGATATTGGTACCATCAGTTTTATCAATAAGCAAATTTTAAGCATTTACTTGAACCTACTGTTATTCTTAATATCTTAACTACAACATTAATCTTTTTTCTTTTTAGATACATGTTAACAGTTAAATCACTAACCTTTTTGATTAATATCCACACTTTTTTCTAACAATTTTTATGTTGCTTCTTTCTTCTTTACACCTTGCGATTTCCCATTACAACATGCATTTTGTGTTACAGAGGTCTACTGTGTAAATTTTTTTAAAAAAATGATATCTGTTATGGACTGAATTGCACCCCCTCCCCCCGAATTCATATGTTGAAGCTTTAACCCCAAATCTGACTATATTGAAAATAGGACCTGTAAGAAGATGTAAAGGGTTAAATGAGATCATAAGGATGAAGCCCTAATCTCACAGGGCTGGTGACCTTGTGAGGGGAAGACACCAGAGATCTCTCTTTTACCATGTGAAAACACAGCAAGAAGGCAGCCATCTGTGAGCCAGGAAGAGAACCTTCACCAGGAACCGAATGCTAGCACCTAGACCTTGGAATTCCAGGACTCCAGAATTGTAAGAAATAAATTCCTCTTGTTTAAGCCACCGTCATTGGTATTTTGTTATAGTGATTCAAGCCGATTAATACAAAATCCAAATAGTGTTAAATAAAATAATTTAAAATAATATGGCATATACAATGTTTTAAAAATGTTTTATATTTACAGAGGTGCAAAGATTAGATACAGTAAGAGATCAGGAAATATGTTATATAGTTGTTTTTTTTTTTGACTCACATTTTCCTCACGACTACCTTTAGCTCCATCTGAATCCAATTTAGTATAAAAGTTTGCAATAAGACAACTTAGAATGCTCGATAGGGTAAGTGCTGCTTTTATATCTGTAATTCTAATTAAATATGTGATATGTGATTTTGTGCACTAATGTAAATGTATTTTCTTCTTGTGGGGCATAATCATTTTCAATTAAGCAATCCAAGCTGACTTGCAAATAAATAATAATAACAATTTGATCTCACCTTGAAAGGGACTCCATAGATAGACTCTCCACCAGTCCCTGTGCCAGTAGGGTCTCCCCCTTGGACTATAAAACCAGGCACAACTCTATGAAAAATGGTGTTGTCATAATATGCTGAAAAAGTTAAAGTAAATTGTCAAAGTCTAAAACACAGTATAGTCATCAGAGTTAATACAACTAGAGTCATAAGATTCCCCCCCCCACTCCAAGACGTTAAATAGGCTCCTAACCTAAAACCTTTTCTTCCCCACTTACTATAAAATATCTTCTCAATACGGTACAATTTCTACAGACACATGGTGGTGGTGATTTTTAAAATTTATTTCCAGGATTCATTCATTTTCAAAATAAAATTTAGAGAATTTTGGTATAGATCAGTAGATCTCAACTGGGGGAAGAAGCAACGACAATTTTGTTCTCTAGGGGTTATTTGTCAATGTCTAGAAATATATAGTTCTCACACATGGGAGATGCTATGGCATCTAGTGGGTAGAAGCCAGGGATACTAGTAAATATCCTACAAAGAAAGCACAGGACATTCACCCCAAAGAACTTATGGTCCAAAATGTCACCAGAATCAAGGTTGAGAAACCCTGGTAGAGATGAATGCCTATTTCCTAATTCTTCCTCTTCTTCCCACAGGAAATTAATTTACACAAACAATATACAAACCCAAAATATATCAAAATCACACACTAGTTATACATACAGTACCATCAATGCACCCTCCCAAGAAATTCTGAATAAATAAAATGAATAATCAATGCAATATGTAATTGAGTCCAATTAAACTAAATGAAAGAAATTATTTATATTTACATATAAATATGTTATTCGGAAGCCATAAACAAGAGAGATCACATATGCTCTCCAGATAGTACTTTTTATCTAGAACCTAGAATTATTAGGGAGATTTCTCAAGGAGAAAGAAGTTGGGTATGGCAGAAGCATGGCATCTCGGTTAGGTGAAGCATAAGCAAAGAATTTGGTAGGGATACGGGGGAATGGAAGGGCAAGAATTAGGGTTTGACTGAACCAGAGAATTAATATTAAAAAGTAGCAACAATGGCCAATACACATAAGAAAAGATCCTCAACATCATTAGGTATTAGAGAAATGCAAATCAAAGCTACTACGAAATACCGTTTCACACCCACTAGTGTGGCTATCACAAAAAAAGAAAATAACAAATTTTAGCGAGGAGGTGGAAAAACTGCTAGTTGGATTGTTAAATGGTACAGTCACTATGGAAAAACTGCACTGATACAATTACTGACATAATTCATAAAGTACCTATTATATAAGTACTTTGTGACACTTTATAAGTCATAATATGATTAAGGTTTGTTGCAATTCATAAAGTACTATAACATAGTGACTTGTAGGCACCCTTGTAATTATTAACACTTGCAAGATATAACTGCATATAAAATTCGTATTTAAAAAAATGTATTCTGTAATCTAATAATTGTATCCAGTACATAGATGGACTAAAAAAAGTAGAAAGACTGACTGAACTTTTTTCAATCCTTTCTCCCAGTGAAAAGCTGTCGAGCTATATTCACAAGAGCTCCCCAATGCAGGCAAGTTCTTCTTGGTCACAAATACAAACCATAAAAACCAAGAGGTATAAAAGTATCTCTCCTGTATCCCTAAGTAACCATATACTCAGATTAACACTGTATATAGCAATCAGGAGTTCTGAGTTTTGCCTCTTGTTAGCTGTGCAACCATAAAGTCAATTTCCTTTCTCTTTTTCTTTTTATTACTGATATAATTGACATATTATATTAGTTTCAAGTGTACAACATAATCATTAGATACTTATGCAACTTTGTAAAACGATGAGCACAACAAACCTAGTTAACATCCATTGGCATATATAGTTACAAAAAATTTTTTGCTTGTGATGAGAACTTTTAAGATCTACTCTCTTAGCAACTTCTAAACTTGTAATACAGTATTAACTATAGCCACCATGCTGTACATGTAATTTTCTCATTCTAACTAAATATAAATTAAGTCAGAGTTGTTCTAAAGATTAAATAAGATAATGTGGAGGCAACTTATGAATTTTCAAAGTTCATTACAATTGTGAGGGCAAACTGTAAAATTTTTACTTAAATTCTAGAAATTCATATTCAAATATGAATATAAACATACCCCAGTCTATATCAGAAAATGAAAATAATCCCTTAGGCCTATAATACGCAGTCAATCAACATCTTTTGAACACAGATCAGATGTGCTTTTTCAAATAATCATTCAAACTCCAAGTATGAAGAATGGATGAAAAGCAACAAGACTGGAGAGAAAGATGGAAGGGTGCCAAGAGTTAAAATATGACTATGCCTTACTTGAGATTCAAGAAGTATCTATGAGACTTAGAGATTTATTAGATGTGAGGGAAGGGATACATGAAAGAGGTCTTTATTACTCGTGCTTTCAATTTTAAAAGTACCTATTCTGTTTTCCTATTTCTTATCAAGTCTTTCAGTGATGTTGGTTTTTTATTTTGAATTTTTTCCTTTTTATTTTCCTAACTATAGTCTTGTTGGATGAATAAAATTATTATAATACCATTTATATCAAGTAGGAATTTTTTAAATTACTCTACACCATAATTTTATATACAATCAGGCTAGAATGTCAAGTATCCACAAAATTTCCATATCTGCTTTTTTTACTTCCTTGAAATTTATTAATAATCACTGTTGAACTATGCCTTTATAGTTTTCTATTTTCTTGTCATTTATTATTACTGTTGAATTATACATTTACAGTTGTCTTTATAGCTTACTATGTGCTATAACAGTTTGCTGCTTGCAATGTTTGACTTTCTTCTTAAATTGTTATGTACCATTCTCATAAGTATTTTTATAGAAAGAGATTTTATTATTTCATTATGCATGTTCATAATTTCCTCCTCAATTTTCTCTACTATTGGAAAACGAATTTACATATATCTCAAATATGAAATGAAGTTTCTATTTGGCTCTTCTGATTCTGGTATTAGTCATGATAGTTTTTATTTCTGGCTGTCTAATGAATGGATGTCATAATATATTTTGACTAATTATATTTCTAAGTACATATAGAAATTTATATTTGCATTTTTAAGTCATATATTTTTCTTCTAGAATCGTGTTTTGTGTTTAATTTTGTAAATATTATAAAGAATAACTCTTTATTAAAAAACTCCTTTTGTGATCTATCTGCCCTATTTATTTCAGCATGTTTTTTAAACAAATATTTTAGTTTTGTAAAGATTTATTTTAACCTCTTAACATATCCTTCTTTGTCACTCTAAAGAAATATTAAACTATTGTCAAAGGAGACAGAGGATAAAAGGTAACTGATGAAGCATGGACCTTAAAGAGATAAGGCTGAGGTAAAATCAAAGTAAAGAGATTAATAAAAAGATATTAATAGTTACATAAAATATAAAAAATTTGCTTTTCTTATCTACTTTCTTTTTGTTCCCCATTTTGTTTTGCAGACCTAAAATTTGACTCCTTCCTAATACTTCAGAGGAACTAAAGAAATTATCAAAGCTCACAAACTTCTTTTTACTTCTCTTACATCTTTTTAATCTACCTTTTAAACTTTCAATTATTTAAAATTTTCGCTCATTTTTAAATGTTCATTTAACCATCTTGCAAAGACCTATAATCCAAGATTAAGTCTGTGTAATTGGAGATCTCTCATTTTCATAAAAACTAAAAACTTCCCTTAGACACATAAAGACAAATACTGTATGATCTCACATACATGTAGAATCTAAAAAAGTTGAACTCACAGAACCACAGAGTAGAATGGTGGTTGCCAGGGGCTGGAGGGTGGGGAGAGGTTGGTCAAAAGGTCTAAATTTTCAATTATAAATTAAGTTCTGGGAATCTAATGTACAGCATGGTGAATACAGTTAATAATACTGTATTATATACTTGACATTTGCTTAAGAGAGTTCTTACTACAAAAAAAATAATTAAAAATAAAAAGATAGCTAGTTATGTGAGGTGACAGACACATCACTGAACTTGACTACGGTAATCATTTCGCAATGCATGTGTATATTAAGTGTTCACATTGTATACCTTTTAAAAATCATGTTGTACAATTTAAATGTATACAATTTTTATTTGTCTCATACCTCCATAAAGCTGGGGAAAAAAAGACTAAGAACTTCCTTCCAACTGTGAACACCATTTTAGTTGAGAGCTTTTTATGAAGCTGTTTTGCCACTTCCTCATTTTCATTAATTTACTTTCTAATTCTGGAAACCATGCCTTTTTAAATTTTAATATTGATATGAATATTATAAGATATAGATTACTATGACTTGCTAAATAAATAAATCAAAAATGAGTCACAGTGCCAGAGAATTAAAATGGGGTTCTGAGTTACATTTTAAAACCTTGACATTAGTCAGTTAGGAGTATCTTTATGTAAATTAGTCTGCTAATTTGATTCTTGTTAGCCTTTGCAATAATAATTCTATCTCTCACCTGTTCAATTAAGACAATTATTTGAGTTATTTTTCTTATTATTTTCCTATTCTTTTTTCTTTCTTCTTGTATTCTTATAAATAGGGGAGCAATTTTTTGTTGGTGTAATTAAGTTTCATCATCACCTAACTTAAAAACTTTATTTCTTCTTTATTGTCATATCATATCCAGATGTTTTCTGTTTCTTCCATTCACTTAGTCATGGATTATAATTTACCATTCATTCTTTCTAATGTTTTTGTAGTTTCACTCTTCTACTATAAAATTTGAGCTTTTGATCCTTCAAAACTTCTTTCCAGAAACAAATCTGACTTTTCTGTGTCTACTGTGTTTCTCGACTCTGTCGACAATTATTTGAGGCTTCTCTGACTGAACTACCTGTCTGATTCAATTTCCTTCCTGCCTGCCATAGTAATTGTTAACAATGGTCTTTGCAGATGTCTTTTTTCTTTTTTTTCTCTCATTTTTTTTTTGGGGGGGGTCTGGGTATATGTATTCCTTTAATCTTCCCGTGGTAATTATCTATTTATCAATTATCTATTTGGAGAGCTCTCCCTGTCCCCTACTACTGGTTATTTTGGATTCTTTTTTATACCTTTCTTTTGACTCAAAATGGGTTGTTGTGTTTTGGTTTTTTTTCTGATATCTTGATTAACCTTTCCTGTCTCTAGAAATCAGATTTAATTTAGAAGGACAATGAATTGCCACTACTGGAGATATCTGAACCATATGCCATGCATTCTAAAAATCAAGTTACAAAAATGTTTGGAATGTTTAGTTCTATAAAGGAATACTCTAAAAGGAAAACCACTCAAGTAGGTGTATAATTCTGTAAAGTCTCTTAAAGAGAAAAATTTGAGTCACTTTATGACTCAAATCTGAAAAAATACTAAAGACATTGATAATAACGTCACTGAATACTGGATGGAAGGCTTTGCGGAGAAAGTGGAATTTTGAATAGATATTCAAGTGTAGGTAGCCTTGAACAGTAAAAAATGGAAGAGAAAGTATTCCAAAAAGGAAACTGAGGATATGAGAAGTTTGAGGATATGAAGGCGGTATAAAGATATGTGAAAGTGAAAATGAGAAGGAACTGCTCAGGAAATAAAGGTAATCATCAACTAAAAGCATGTGGTTATTTAGTGCAATAAAAAATAAAGTTGGAAAGCTAGGAAGCCAAGCTGTCTGAATATTCAACTATCAGATGAATAAATAATAGGGTAAAGAGATTAAAGATGAGAGAGAAGCAGACCAGGTAGAGGGCAATTACAATCATGTAGGTGAAAGTCAAGGTAGTCTGTAGAAGAAACTGGTAAATTTGGTTTTATACTGGTTTAGTTTTAGCTGACAGTGGAAGATTCCAGTAGAAAAGTCCACTAGGCAATTAGATATAAATTAGAGCTACGAAGGGAAGAAATAGCTGGGATTTTAAATTCGATAGTCATTTGGAAAGAAGTAACAACTGAAGAGTAAAGATAATAATGGCAATCTTAGGGAATACCCATTTTCAGATGATAAAAGAAAGAAGTGGAAAATAGCCAACAATACCCAAAAGGATCAAAGTATTATTTGGTGAGATAAACTTCTCTGTTAAAGACATACAGATTTGGGAGGAAGTTTTTATCTCCTCTCCACTTCCTTACACACAGCTCAACACCACATCACTCATCAACTCCTAGCATTCATTAACACTATTTAACACCAGTCTCCAATGTTGTAGAAAAATACACGCAGTTTATTTTTAAATTAATAAAATTTCCTCCTACAGAAAAGACTCAAGAGTTAAGATTACCTTCCAAACAAAGTTGAATGAAATTTCTGCAAGCTTTAGGAGCTTCTTTTGACCACAACTCTATGTCAATATCTCCAGCTGTAGTTTTCAATAAAACCTGTAGACAGAATATAACGTCAATATATCAAATTATCAGTCGAATGTCCTGTCCATTTGAAGCATTTA
Organism: Eonycteris spelaea; assembly: GCA_003508835.1. Classification (NCBI taxonomy): domain Eukaryota; kingdom Metazoa; phylum Chordata; class Mammalia; order Chiroptera; family Pteropodidae; genus Eonycteris; species Eonycteris spelaea. Next base: position 11,909,601 of record PUFA01000011.1, on the reverse strand, counting down.
CTAATGAGTTTTCAATTTTAAAATAAAAATTAGAAACTTTGCTTGGCTTTTGTTTTTATACTCAAGAAATTGCAAATATTCAGAACAAGTTGTATATTTATATCTTTTAACTACCATTTTCAGAATCATTAAAGATTTAAGAAAAAAATAGCATATACCTTTTTTTAATCACAGGGGAAAAAACTCATTCATTTAAAAATAAATAACTTAAACTTGTTTTAGTCAAGAAAGTTTCTTCCAATAAAAATGGTGTAGCACATTAAGAAAGTAAAGAACAATGCACCCATGAAATTGTGACACTGCAAGGCAATTTCACCATTATCTTTTCACATACAAACATTCTACTTTCTCATTCAAAATCATGCCATTCTTAATTTGCAAAGAAACATTCTTAGTCTAATTCTGGGTTGTATATTACCAAAATGCTATGTCTTAAAATCATCATCTACAGTAAATGGAATCCTTTGATGGCCTCCCTTCTCTCATGAAGGTGGTTACTACTTGGCGCAATACGCTATCTTTCAACAACCAGAACCGCTACTGGGCCCACAGGAGGAAATAGCTTATAAATGTCTTAATCACAACCACAAATAAACAAAAAGAATTTATACTCTACATTTGAACCCTGTGGGAGTCCAACTTCTCTAGTATCACTTTTTCTCCTGCAGTGTACCAAAGTAGATCAATGTCAATGATCAATGGTTAATGATCTGTGACCATCAAAATCATTTAGAATGTTCTTGCATATAAAGAGTATATGCAGTTACTACATATTTAAAAACACGAGACTGATTCTCATGAGCAGTCAGTATCATTGAGATAAGTTACACATTTTATGTCCCAAAACTCTCTTACCCAATTTCCACAATTTTTTTTTAAATTGGAAAGATGTTTTAAGTCATTTAATTACAACCTCACTTTATATAGATGCCCCTAAAGAAGTTGTAAATTGCCTGGAATCAGGGAGCTTGTTAATAGCAAAGCAGGAACAGCATTTCCCTCTGCTTCCTCCCCATCCAGGGTACTTTTGCTAAAATTACCTTTCAACCTGTTTCAGAAGTCCAGATTACACTGCCATAATTTATGTAACATTGATGAATCTAGTGTATCCTTTTGGGCTTTAACTAGCTACATATTTCCTTTATAACTATTCTTCAATGACCATGAAGGTAAAAGGAGGTAAAAATATCTATATTATCATAACTTTTAAAATGGCTTCCTTAACCCTTAAGGAAATATAAAAGAACTGGAAATGCAAGTTTGCATAATTTTTTCAGTCCATTATACTTCCTCTACATGAGTGCCCCCCGTGTCAGTTTCTATGCCAAACACTTTACATATTTTATATCATTTAATCCTCAACTGTAAGGTAGTTATCATTACTTCCATTTTACTCATGATGAAACTGAGACTCAGATAAAGTAACTTTGTCCACAGTCTTACAGTGAATGACTTAAGCCAAAGGCTGTTTGGCTCCAAAGCCCATACTCTTTCTATACCACCATACTGCCTCCAAAAAGTTCTCCATGAATTTCATACTATACTGGAAAAAATAGTCCATCAGGCTCTAGGGTCCTGCCACATGTCTCATGATTTGAATAGAGAACAGTGCCTAAATCAAAAGCAATCATGTATTGGTGGGACATGAGCAAGGCCTCATAATTCGACTTGGCATGAAACAATGCCCATATCTCTTATGGTTGGTGACAAATCAACCAAACTGGATTCTCATTCTCCTGAGAAGTATACTCCCTCTACCTCAGATTATATCTAGAACAGTACTATGTAACACCTTCTGATTTTCCATGAGCCCTGATATATATCTCAATCTTAAAAGTACAATATACCTAAAAAGACAATGTCTTGTCCTACCTCATTATCCCCTTGTACACTTGAAATAAAGCATGATTGTTAAAAGGAACCTAGACATGTCTTCTGTTCCTTGCAATTCTAAAGCAGTGATCTCCAAACTTTTTGTAAGTGTGCATCACTATTCGCAAAGAAGAAAAGGGGGTGGGAAGGCAGGTAAGAAGTGGGAGTACACACAATGAAAATATGTATATTAAAATACATGTAGTACTATATTACTTTGGTATTATAAGAGTCACACAGAATAAAATAATTTAAAGGATTACACAAAAACTTTTAAATAAATAATTCTTAATTTCATTTTCTTTACTAATGGTACTATGAAACTTATTAAATAACAGCTTTATTGAGATACCAAACAATTCACCCTTTTAAAGTGGTTTTTAGTATAATTCAGTTATGGAACCACACCACTATCTATCTACACATTTCATCACCCCAAAAAGAAATCCTGTACCCATTAGCAATCACTTCCCATTTCCTCCTACTCCTATCCTTTGGCAAACCATTAACTACTGTCTGTCTCTATAGATTTGACTACTGAACATTTCATATAAATGGAATCATATAATATGTGGTCTTTTATGTCTGGCTTCTTTCACTTAGCATAATGTTGCTTTCAAAATTATATACTTAGTTTTTAAATGTCTTGAAAATCAAAATGGCATTATATTCTCACTAATAAATACGTCAAGATACATATACATTTAAGACAAAGTTCATTATTAACAATAATAAACAGAAACCCATATTTCAAATGATTTTCATAATAATATCTCATTTTTGACAGACTTCCCATGCTGAAGCTTCAGCTCTACCATTTTCTTATGGTTTCCTTATATTTACATTTTTAATATTATCTTCAATATAAAACTTGTGAGGGCTGGTTTAGTTCATCTACATACCATGCAATGTAAATACAGTTAGCAAAGCATTAAGAAAAATTATGTCATATGTAAAAAGTGACTGAATGAGTAACTGAATCTGTTCTTTTTTATATAAAAAATATTGCATTTAAACCAATAAAGGAGAAAATAAATACAAAGAGAAAAATATAGATTTTCTTCCCGCACCCCATGGATGGTTTTACACACACCCTCAAGTGTGTACTCACTGGTTTAGAAACCACTATTCTAAATAAAAAACTAATGTACACCAATCTTCCTTCTACAGGCTCTGGAGTCAGGGTGCTCAAATTCAAATACTGACCCTTCGACTTATGAAGGGTAAGGTAGCTTCATTACCTGGGACACAATGTCTAACATTTCTGTGATTCAATTTCCTTATCTAAAAACTGTTATAATAATAACCTCATAGGTTTGTTGTGATCGCAAAATGAGTTATTATAAAGACTGCTTAGAACAGTCCCTGACAAATAGTAAATGCTCAAAAAACGATAGTTATTATTGTTGTAATTATCATTCTTATACAATTTTTTCAGACACGAGCCACCTAAACCTAGTTTTAAAAAATGCATACATGGTTGGGCCACCTCGTTTACCACAGTTTCTTACTCTGATAAACTTAATCTGATAAACTACTGAATGAAAAAGAAAGCGCATGGCTCCCTCCTCCTTTAGCCATACATTCCTATTGGGCATCACTGCTTTGTCAGCTGTCAGTATCTCCTTTTCTTGAAGCTCCCAAATAAGACAATACTTTGATAATAAAATGTTTCTTAGGAATAAATATATGTTAATATACGATTTAGATTAAATGATTATAATATGTAGAAATTTAACTCTCTGTGGATAAGGAAATTTCTATCAAGTAGTATACTTCTGTGCCTCATCTTCAGAACCCAGAAGTAAAGCATTACACAGCAAAACACACAGCACATTTATGGACAATCTTCAACCAGTGATATAATGTGTCAACTCTTTCCCAACGTGATATTATGATATTATACTCTTTGAAGAAAGCAATTTTGTCCCATTTACTCTGAATATATCCTTTCAGTACTCAATGGAGTGTTAGACAGTATAATTGCTAAACAAACATTCACTGGGCAAAATTTGTTATCATATCTGCTTTAAATTCTTTCCATTTTCAACTTCTCACCATGCTCTCTATGGTACAGAACTTGAACATTTCACTATCTTCAATCATCCTTATGCTGGAAAAAGTCCCAAATTGTTTTTGAAGTAAGACCTGGGCCAATACCTGATATTCTCCCTCTGCCCAAATGTGTTAAAAAGACAGTATTTATCAGTTTGCATACATTTATTTGCGTAATTATTTGGTCCATGTACATTTTGCTCCATGATAACATGGACAATGCTGTTTCTTCCATTGTATCCCTAAAACCTAGCACAGAGCCTGGCATGTGGTAGGTGCTCAATAAATATTTGTTGAATGAAAGATCTGTTCCCACATGTACCACTGTTAAGTTTTTATCTTTGTGACCATGTCAGGCCAAATCTTCCTGCAGAGAAAAACAACAAAGTCTGTCCTTGACCAGCAGCAGTATGACCTCAAACTCACTGATGATTAATATTTCTCAGAAGTTCAGAGAAAAATAGTATTCACTCATTCATTCATTCATTCATTCAGAACTTCTCCTACAATGTGTCAATACCATTTTGGATGCTTATCTCTACCTTCATAGTGCTTGCATTTTATGGGGGTGGAAAAGGGGAGGAGGAGGAAACAATAAGCAATAAATAATAAATACTGTAGAAGAAACTAAAGAGGTTTAAAGGGCTAGGGAATGCTGGGATGCCGGACATAAATGATTTTTTTCAATTTTATTAACAGTAGATAGGTCAGGCCTCTCTGCTAAGGTGACATTTGAGCAAGCCAAAATGTATTACTAGAGAAAGGAACAAGTGTAAAGGCTCTACCCAACAGGATAGGTAATGTATTAAATATCTCCCAGTGTTTATCAACTAGGGGTGCTATCACCCTCAAAACACATTTGTAAATATAAAGAGGTAGGGATTCTGAGTTTTCACAATGATGTGGAATAGGAGTGGGGAACGAGGAAAAGTTCAAACAAAGAATTGAAAGAACTGCTTTGTCAAAAATATCTTCTAAAATTTTTGCTGGGATATCAATTATAACATGTTTTTTTAATTTCAAATTGCCTTTATTATATAACGTCAGTCAACAAAAGATTACACAATTTATGATACACTCATGCTACAGAATTATTTAAATTTAGTTTACCATATTTCAACTATATAGTTTCAGTCCATTATGCTGGTTCATCACGTTTAGTTTATGATATAGACTAGGTCTCAGTTCAATTCAGGTGATACTTATTCCAGTACTGACTCCTCTGCTTCATAGTGCACATAAACACCTTAGAAGAGAACTGACATACCTTTACTATCAAATCGATGAGGAAATCATTCTACCATTCCAATGTGGGAACATTTACCATTCCCCACTTTGACTGACAACCATCTCCTATTTTAAGACCAGCTTAAAAGATACCTCCTCCATGAAGCTGTTTCCTACTTTCTCAGTAGCTCTGTTCTGAGTACTACCATAACAATATGCTCCTCTCTCCATAAACACGCCTACCAGACATAAGATTGCCTACTTCCCAAACTAAACCATAAGCTTTTCTAGGGCAACAACTAGACCTTTTTTATCCGCCTTTGTAGTCCCAGCACCTACTATAGTGCCCGGTGCCTGGCAGGCATTCAGTAAATGATTGTAGAACGAATAGAGAAAGAGTGATCTCCAAGTTAAGCAAAACTAACAAAAAATAAGAAGAAGAAATAAAAAGTCAAAGTTTAAAAGATACCTAGTTTTTTACCTAAGAAACCCCTGCATGGGTTAGGTTGAAGCAAAAGAAACAGGGCCACGAGGATGGTAGATGAAGAGATCTCCACTTGAGGACTTTTTCAAATAGATGCTAAGATGTGCCAATATTTGTTTTTTGACTCACTCCTGACCAGAGACCGGGGTAAGGACAAGACTTCTTGCAATCTCTTCCAAATCTAAGACCCCAAACTCCCTAATCGGTGAGGTATCACTTTGGAGAACCCAGGTATCCTAGATGAGGCTCTCACCTTCCCGTTGGTGGGAGGCTCCTGGATGTAGATGTTGCTCATGCTGATCAGTGCTCAGGACTCTGCTCCTAATTGGGGATGAGAACGGACAGCCGATCACTAAAGCTATCCACCTATCAGTACACGATTTCTTAAGGCGGGTGGTCGCGCAAAGATCTAGTCTGTTAATATCATGCAAGACAGCGACACCGAACACTACCTTTCCCCAAAACTAGCCCCTTACGGACGCCGCCATACTGCTCTCGGACCCAAGCACCGCTAAACCTGAAAAGGGGAATTCCAACGGCATCCAGGGAACGAGAAAAAATTATTAAGTTTCTATAGATAACTTTAATTTGTATTGCATCTTTAAAAGGAACGATTCCTGAGTCTTGGTGGTGTTTACTTCACTACATGCGCGTGCAGGTCTTGTTCGCCCCCGAAACTAGCAGTAATGGTTCCGACCATATGTGCTCTGCCATATGACTCCCCCCGGAAACGGCATCAGCGGCTACTTGGTTCCTCGCTCGCTACAGGCTTAGAGGGCCTTCCCGGACTGTCACCCAGGTGCCGCGGCGCGGGTGGAAGGAAGAGACAGTCCTCGCTGTGCGTTGTCCTCGCGGCCGGCGGGAAGCGAGAGTACTCTCGAAAACCTAGGGCTCCTGCGATCTCTCTTGCCAGCGCCATGGCAGTCCCAGGTGAAGACCAACGGCAGGGCCCGTGGGTCTGAACGAGGAAGGGAGCGGTTGGGGCAGGTTGGGGTGCGCTGGGATACAGAGTAGCGCCCAAGGGGGTTTAGGCGGAAGTGTTAAAATGCACAGGTTCGTTTGGTTTACGTGAAAAAAAGGTGTACACTCCAAAATAAACTCTGAAGGAAAGAAAGACACTATCTCCCCCGCCCCGGCCAAGCTCCAACTGCACCGGATGGATTACAGAGAAAGTAGGGGGCGGGAGGCAGTAACTGTAGGCCTAGAGGGCGGGTGGCCGAGAAAAACTGACCTTACTTTGAAATGACTTGAAAATAAAATTTGAGGTAGGAACACTTGGCGTACTCAACTAGCCAGAGGCATTGTTTGTAGTGGAAATCGCAGGGACGGAATAGGTTTCTCTCTTCCTGTTGTATGTAGTTACTGTGTGGCCGTGCACTGGTCGCTTTGCCCTTCTGGGTTCCAGTTTCTGTAAAAGATCCGTTGACTTATGTTTATGGTTCCTAACAGACCATATAGATTCTGTGTACAGTGGATACGGACCTAAAAACTGTGAACCCTGTGAAATAAGTGCTTCGGGGATTACCCATTCACAACTACCAACTTACTTGGAAGTTGTAGTAGGGGAGGGTATCCCCTTAAACCACCTTCGCCACAGTGTGTTCTGCAGAACACTGGTTGAAGGAGATATTTTGAAAAACATACCTCCCCTCCCCCCCCCACACACAACTCGGATATTCACAATGCGCTTTAGCATATAAAAGACTGCTAGGGGTTCAGAAGCCTCAACTTTGTTTTAACCTACCCTACCAGTATTATTTGACCACGTTCTGTGGCAGCCTTTTCTGAACCGTTTTTTTTACAGATAGCTGTTATGGGAAGATTGTGCTTTTCTACCAGCTGCGGTTGGAGGCACGGGTGGGTTGTGAGTGAGGAAAGATACATTCATTCATACGCATAACAATCTTTTGTAAGTGCCTACTGTGGTCTATGCACTGTGCCAGGCATTGGGAATACGCTGCTGACCAGACAGACAGTTGCTTTTCACACAGAACTTACAACTTAGCAGTGAAGAGTGAAAAGTACCAGAAAGTCAGACAAGTGTATGACAGGGAAAATACAAAAACTTCAGGAGCTCATAATAAGAGCACCTAATAGGAGACAGGAGGGGCTAGAAAGACTTTGCAGAGGATGTGGCATTTGGAGTGAGACCTGAAGAATTGCAGGAAGGTTCGAGTGGTGGACGAGAGGGTTGCAGCCAGAGGGCCTGGGTATGTAAAATGGAAAAAGAAATGTGTGATAAGAAACGAAAGATGTTTGCTAAGAATGAACCAAGAATATAAAAGGGAGAGAAGTTAGAAATTCACTAGAAAGAAATAGCAGTGGCTAGTATTTACTAAGCATTTACTATGTGTCAGATGCATCAGACACTGTATCACACATTGTATTTCATCTCATTTAACATTCACACCCACACTGAGGTAGTTATTAATATTTCCATTTTACAAATGATGTTGAAGGACAGAGGAAATTAGTAACTATAAGTAATTACTGTCATGAAACAGTAAGTCAATCTGGCTCCTCTAGACCCAGTGTACTTATCTATTTTGCCATGTTATCATATAATTTACAAGGTAGTTTCCAGCTCTTAAAGGACCTTGTAAGCCATGATGAAGGGTTTGGACATTTTCCTAAGTACCATAGGAAGCCATTTAAGGATTTTTAAATAAGATCACATTTTGGTAAGGTCATTCTGGCTGCTCAGTAGATTGGAGGGAGCTAGTTTGGAGGCAAAGTACCCAGTTAGTCTGGTATGTTATGATGATAACTCAGGGATGGTCTGAGTAGGAAAGGAGAGAAGGAAATGGATTGGAGATACATTCTCGGCTACAGAATTCCTAGGAATCAGTGATTGATTCAGCATAAGTGGGTAAGAGAATAAATGAGGTATCTATCAGTTTCACCATTAGGCAATTGAGTTTCACCATTAGGCAATTGGGCTCTTTATTAGTACAGGCTATTAATTAAACCTGAGAAGGAGCAGGTTTTAGGGGGCTTGTATGGAGGCATAGTCGGACATAGGAATGGAAATACCTAATAGACAGTAGAGAAAATTTATAGCATAGGAAAGAAGCCAGAGTCAAAGACAACAATTTAATGCCATCCACACATATAATAGGAGTTAAGGCCATTGGAGTGGATGCCTTTGCTCAGGAGGAGTGTGTAGAGCAGAAGAGACAGTATGTGGCTGAAGCCTGGAGAATATCAACATGTATGAAGCCATCAGAGAACAGCCAGTCTGCACAGTAGATTGCCTGGGTATCCTGATAGGTCAAGTCAGCCCTGGTGATCTTTGCATCAAACAGCTGCATCTAAAGTTGACCTGCTTTCACTGTTAGTTTTGTTATTTAAGCAAGCATTTTGAGTACCTGTACGGTATAGGGACTCTGGGGAACACAGTATCACAGTCTGTGCCTCATAAAATTTGTCTAGTAATGAAAATGTGCTACTTAAGAGGACAGAGTGATTTCTTTTGTCCTTATTGAAATTCCCTTAAACTTAGACCAGTATTATAGATATGTTAACCTTCTTTCAATTCAAAATAATGCTTCAACGTGTAATAATCTTAAATTGTGCCATTAAGGTAGATGGTAAGACATAGATAAACTATTTAAACCCAGCAAAAAAATTGAAATAATAGGCATGACAGCACTGTAAAAGTATAATGCAAGTACCATTAGAAAATATAGATACAGAAAATGTTAAGATAATTTCTTGGATGATCGATCCAGGTAGTGTATTAAAGGAAAATAGGGCTCCATCAGAAACATTTTGAGATAATCATCAAGAAAGACAAATATGTTACGCTCTTTTATTTTTAGGTATAATGCTCATATGGATTCAGCATGGCATTTCTTGAGTTGTCGTGCTAGTGATTATTACAAGGTATGACTAAAGTAATGAGGCTGCTTTCCACAAAGAAAATCAGCCTCATTATTTATTGGTCAACTACTTCAGCTATTTCTCCACAGCATTGTATATAAGCTTACACTATTACGTAGATAACAATGAAATATGTACTCTCTCAGTAAGGGAAATAATAGCCTTAGTTGTTAGTAAAGAAATTACATTTAAACACAGGTTTCAGTGAAGTTTACTTTCTTTTAAAAACAGCTTTTTCCATTCACAGTTGTTCAAATTAGTTCTGACATTTATTTTAATGATTCTCCATTCCCCATAAAGAGTTGACCTCGCACAAGTAGCAGTGTATGCTACTTATGCGGTTGGCACAAAAACTCTATTTTTTTTTCTCTCCTTCAATGAAATCTGTATAGCCAAGGTAGAGTTTTTGTGTGTGTGTGTCTCCAAATTAACCTTATACCTGGCATATAAAAGTGAATCAGATTCTTAAAACACATTACCGTAGCATCTTAGTAATAGAGGAATTCTAAATTACGTCTATTTTCTTCTCACTTTTAAACCAAACTATACATAATTTCTTTTCTCTCTAGTCTATGCTGCACATCGCTGCTGCTAAAATGATTTTCCTAAACATATATCTAATCCTGTCCTTCCTGGGAGGCAGGATCTATGAATTTTGTATTTCTGTTCAAGCGACTTAACCTTTCTGAGGTGTTTCCTTGTCTCTATAAAGACAGAGTTGAGGATTAAGCCTTCTTTCACTTCTAAACTGTTGTAACGCCAAAGCTCTCCATCTCTTCAAAAATGAAGTGCACACACCAAAGTATGGCCAATTCACTCTTGCTGGCCTCTCACCTCGCCACTCCTCTCATGCGTTCTACAGTCTTCTGACTCGATCAGCCATTCCCAGAACCTCTCGTGTGCCTTTCTACCTGCACACTTTTGTTATCACTGTCCCCTCTCTACTGTCCATATCTGCCTATGACAAGCTTTCCTGATCTTCAGCTGAAAGTCTTGCCAGCCAGTTCTTTCTGTTTGTTAACAGAGCTGCATGTCTTGTATATTGGCACATTCTAGCATATATTACTGCTGTAAGTACATTATCCTAGATAACCTAGTGTGTTGTAGTTTCCCTTAATGTTGGAACTTTATACACTTCATGACTTCTCTAACATCATTTCGGAGTTATGCCCATGATAAGTAAATATTTAGAGGTTTGATTACTCAAATTGCTGCTGAATAGAATCTATTACTCAAGTAAACAGATAAACTAGGCAGCAATCTTGATTACGTTCCATTAGATAGTAAATTAAATGTCTCCATGTCTCTTCTTATCGTAAACTGGTATACTTATAGCTTTTTCCCCACAGGTTATATGTATTTTTCTGAGGCAAGTAGTGGATGAAAGCATTTTATACATTTACTTAAATGGTAGCTCTTCCACACCAGTAATTTAAATAAGCAACTCTTTGATTTATTTGTATCTCACCTTTTGAGAATTAAATGATTATGAAGGCATTTTTAACTCAGGGTGAGGAGACCTTCTCTTTCAAAACATCTACATCAAGGAACTCATTTAACCTGTTTTGTTTTGTTTTTTAATTCACTAAGAATTGTTAATTTCATTTCTGTTCTTCTTTCTACTTGTCCTTTGGGAACCCCAAAGAAAGGTTTATATCTATAAATTCTTAATATAAAGCAGTAGGAAGGTTACATACTTGGAATTTTACTGTGCATTCAACTTAATCGAATACATACATGTTATGTAGATATTAACTCTGTATGGTATAAATTCTGGCCACAGTTTAAATGTTAAAAGCAGAATAAATTGAAGTTATATTTAAGGGTCCCCAAATTATGATAACTAAAACTATAATGGAATAACAAAGTGAAAAACCAAAAGTGTTACAAACAGAGAAAGACTGTAATTGAATCTAATCAAATTAAAAATGAGAAGAATGACAGAGGTGATTGCAATTGCGAATTACTTAATACAGAGAAAACTTAGTTACTTCAACTGTTTACTTTTAAAGTTAAGTGATTATAACTTTGACAGCCTTCCCCAAAGTCTAAAGTAGACAGTAAGAGAAAAATATTATTTCAATTGTCACTGAAACTAATACAATAAACTTTATAATGGCTAGATTGTTAACTTTGGAAACATTAAGTGATGTGAAATTTCAAGAAAATAAATTTAGGTCAATAGGATGGCTTGCAATACCTGTGAGAGTCACTGGACACCTGAGGCAACTGTCGGGGATACCCCATTCCTTTCTCTCACATTTTCTCATTCCTTCATTCCTTGAACCTTTGTCCCCACTTTTCGTCTTCTCTAACCTTTCTCTTTTCTCCTCCTCCTTTGCCATACTGTTACTTTTTCCCCCCTTTTTATGCTAACTACTTTATTAAGGTATAATTCACATATGTTATAATGCATAAATCACAAATGCACAGCTTAAAGAATTATGTATATATCTACCTATCACCCAGATCAAGATTTTTAATATTTCAGTCCCCCAAAAAGTTCCTTCGTGCCTCTGTCATTTCTCCCCTCCTCTGCTCCGCCACTATTGTTTTAATTTCATTATCCTTCTTTATTCTTTTTCTTGCAGTGCCTATCATGCCTCAGATGGACCAGTGATACTGCAGACACTGTCTAGTTTTATAGATGGCTACAGATCCAGTTTCATAGCTGGCTACTGGGAGCAACAGAAGTTACTGATTCCCCACTGTTGAAGCATATTCTTAAATTTAAACCTCAAAGCAACAAATATTTGTTGAGAACCTCCTAACAACTTTACTTTATGCCAGGCACTTAGTTATATGCAAAATTGTCTGGCATGGTTCCAGATCTAGAGAAACTGACACGCTCTACTCCTTTAAGTTACTGGGAGGTAAAGAGCCCCCCTTAACCTGTTTCCATCCCTACTGCTCCAGTTGTTTGACAGAATTCTAGATGCAGAGTAAGTCCTCTACATATTTAACAAATACAAGACATAAAGCCTCTAAAATTTGTTCCTAAATCCACCAGTTAATACAATTTTATTGAACATCTGTAATGTAACTTCTCTGAAGCACTTGACAAGTGCAATCATTGCCTTTTGTCAAAGAATACTTACATGACAGCAACTCTTCTCAGTATTGGACTTTGGGTTGATTGAGGTTTTTTGGTTTAGTTTTTGAGAAAGCAATTTATTCACATGTTTCAAATCTTAAAGGTATAAAAAGGTGTGTAGTGAGTGACAAGTCTCTCACCCTTTCTTTCCTTGAATCCGGCTCTCCTTTTCTTCAGATAACCAATGTATATTCTTACAGAGATATTTTTTTTGCATATCTCTAAATAAAATCCATATAGAATCTATATTATATATATTAAATCCCCTTTTATACAAATGGCAACATACTGTAAGCACTTCTACACCTTGCTTTCTTTCTTTATGTCTTAGAAAATCATCTATCTTTAAAGTCATCTTCATTGTTTAATACCATAATTTGTATAAATTATTTCTACTCTTTTACTATTACAAACAATGCTACAGTAAATAACTGTGTACATAAATCAGTATGCATTTGTGCGAGTAAATTGCGAGGATGAATTCTCAGATATGGAAGTGCTGGGTCAGAGGAGTATGGACCTTCATAGTTCTGATAGATTTTGTCAGCCTGCTTTTCATAGAGATGGTACTAGCTCACACTGCTACCAGCAATGTACTGAGTATGTCCTGCCCACACCCTCTTTAACCTTTTCAATCTTTACAATTTTGATAAGTGAATGTGGAATCCCAATATAGATTTTAATGTACATTGCGCTTATGAATAAGATAGACTCTTTCCATTTGTTTCAAAGGTATTTCTGTTTCCTTTTCTGTGAACTTTCTGTTCAGCTCCTTTGCTCATTTTTTTTTTCCTATTCATTTTTTATCTTAGTGATATGCTGGTTTTATATGGTAGGGATAATTCTCTTTCGTTGGTGCTGTGAGGTGCAAATACTTTTTCGAAGTTTTCATATATCTTTTGAGTTTGCTTTTGGTGGTCTTTGTCATTCAGATTTTTTTATGTACTCAAATTTATGCATTTTTATTCAATGGCTTTTAGATTATAGGTCATAATAATAAAAGAGCATTTTGAGGGAGTTTGGCTCTATTATTCTGAACAGACCTAGCCAACTTTAAAGAAAAGTGGAACAAAGAACAGTATGGGGGCATAAAATGGGGAAATGGATAACTTTTCATTGGAGTAAGGGCCTCACAATGTTCAGTTTGACATGAACTTTGAGTATGTACAATTGGATTGGCAGAATTCGTATTCCAAGTGACAAAACTAACGAGTTAATTTAAGCAGAAAAGGAAAGATATCAAGGGGCTCACAGAGTTTAAGCAAAGCCTGGATAATAAGGCTCAGAAAATAGATAATACCAAGGGAAGGGAGCCCATAGTCAAGATGCCGCACAGGCCCAGACCTGGTTAGGACTACTGCCATCAGTGCCACCACTGCCACTAGAAACTGGATCTTGACAGCAGAATGAACTCACGGTCCCCACTTTATTGCGTCACTTGTCTCAGATTTATTGTGCCAGTTGCATCAGATTCAAAGTCCCAGACAGAGCATTTAGTTGGCCAGGCAGTCATGAAAATTATAGACAAACAGAACTCGAAATCTTAATTTAACCAAAGGCTAGTGAGAAAATATCTAATACAGAGTTACTTTATTTAGAGTTATTGTTATATTCCCCCTTTTTTGTAAAAGCTATAACTTTGTTAAAGATGACCTGCTCTGAAAAAGTTGCATATTTTGTTCACTCTAAAAATATGAGATAGTTGAATGATGAGTTTTATCAGTGTCTTTAGTCACAAATGAGTTAATTTTAATACATGCTGACATTAGATCATTTTGGATCTGTCCATTACATTTTTAGTTTGTTGTAGGAATGGTAATGGTGCATTTAGCAGAGTTTTATTTAGTGTTTTTCAGCATCTACAGTTTCTATGGAAACAGACTTAACATTGACCTGGATTCTCTGAGCTTTTTTTCAACATGCATATCAATTATTTATATTGAAAAAACCTCAAATTTTATTATTAATCCAATTTTATTCCATAGTTCTACTACAGTGCAGTGTATGTGTTTCTACTTTATGCAATAGAAACCACATTTATGAGAAAAAAATGAGATTGAACACAACATTCAAAAACTTCATCAGTGATACATAAAAAATAATAGGAACCTGATAAAAACAGTAGTATAATTTTGCAAATGTTAATTGGTTAAAAGGTACATAAATACTGCAATAAACAGGGCACTGTATCTTTAAAAAAAAAAAAAGTTTGCTGTATAAGTGTAGTTCAGAAGAATTGTGCTTGTGAGTTGTTCTGAAGTGATGGTAGGAAGGTGATGATTGAAATCAGAGGTAAAGTTGTCACATCAGATGTGAATGGGCACTGCTCACAACGCACAGTGAACTCGAGCTGTTAGAAATGTTTTTGAGACGTATCTCTGCATGTGTGTATTGTATACCCCTGTGAGGCTCAGAGCAACTTGAAGTTTTCTGCATTCACCTAGTGTTTTTCATGGACAAAAGTCACGTTATGCTCAAATCATTTTCTTATATCAGTTGCATTGAAACAAATTTATGTTTTTTAAACAAGCATTATAGCAAGACTGACTGTACTAGAACAACTCAATAAAGTATATGTTAAAGCAAAATTGGAATTGGGGGAAATGAGCAATGTTTTGGCTTCATAACAGTAAAGAAATGGTTTGAAAAATGATCTTTTTAAAAAAATCAGCACTGTTTTATATTTGTACTATGTATTTAATAATAAATTTATTTAATCATAAAATTATTAAATTGGAATAATATCTCCATTTGAAAGATTTAGGAGTTAGATACATTTTATTACTAAAATAGAGTAATTTTCTGCTAGCCACTAATTGGTTGATGGCAGCCCTGAATGGAGGTTAAAATCAGTTTAACTATATATACACGTAATGGAATATTATTCAACCATAGGAATGATATTCTGATATGTGCCATGGTATGGACGAATGTTGAAAACATGCTAAGTAAAATAAGCCAGAAACAAAAAGACAAATAATGAATGATTTCATTTATATGAGATCCCTCAAATAGGTAAATTTGTAGAGACAGAAAATAGCATAGAGATTATTGGGTGCCAGAGGGAAGAGGGAATAGGCAGTTATTGTTTAATGAGTACAGTTACTGTCTGAGATGATGAAGCAGCTTTAGAAATAGTGGTGATGGTTGTACATCATGTGGATGTACTTACTGCCACTGAGTTGTACACTTAAAATTGGTGAATTAAGATGGCGAATTTTATGTTATGTATATTTTGTCATAATAAAATTGGGTTTAATTTATTTCATCTGTTATTTATATCTTCAATATTACCTGCATACCAAAAATTATACAGAGATGCTGTAAATATTTCTAAATATTGATCACACTGGATATGTGACTATTTCATTTTATCAAAATTTGAGCATTGAGTTATTTTACAATGCCTAGCAATTATTTTTCTGGAATTTTACCAATTCCTTTAAGAGTGTCATTTTTTTTCTTCTAAGGGAAAGCAGAAAAACATTAACCTGAATGTTCACATATATATCTAGTAAATTAATTATTTTACATATGAAAGATAAGCTAATGTACCCTGGAATTTCTTTCTCTGTGTTATACAATTCCTGGAATGTTTAAGCTATTGATTATAATATCGTATTTCTTGACTTAGAGAAAAATATGTTCTTAAAGTATTTGTCAAAGGAAATAATTCCAGTAAATTGGCTTTTCCAATAATTTCTAATAATCATAGTAATTGAGTAGTGTTACTAAGTGGGGTCAGGATGATTTTTTTATTATTATGTGATGAAATTTTTATGTTTTTACTTATTTATATGTCTCCTAAAATGTTCTCCAATTGTATTATAGGTTGCAACAAGGATAGTGTCCGAGCAGGCTGTAAAAAATGTGGCTACCGTAAGTACATTAAAAAACAACATTTGTACCGTGAATCATTGCCTCACTAAGCAATGTGATTCTGCATCCTGATTTCAGGCCCCCAGGCGTAGTCCTTAGCCCTGTTATTTAGCTCAGGTTTGCAGCTGATTCAGAAATTCCTCTGTCAGCACTAATATTACTTTTTTTTTCCTACTACAAACTCAGTAACAGGTGGCTAGCAAAGATATCATAAAGTACAAGTAGAGTAATAGATTTAGGAGACTGGAGAAAGTATATTCCCTCCAAAAGTAGATATATACTTCTTCTTGTAGTCTTTATTACTAGATACTAAGTGAAGTAAGAAAAGCAATGAAAACTCTTTATGAAGGGTTTTCCCATTTATTGTATTTACTCCTTACAAAGGTAAGGAATTTAGTCCTAGAATTTCTGCTCACTGACAAAAACTTGATTTAAACAATCATTAATCTCCATTATGATTAATGGAATGGAAAAGTAAACTTCAGCATGAACAATTGTATGCTCTAAATTTGTCATTATGTACTATAAACAAGTATTTCTTTAGTTAAATGTAAAAATTCCCAAGGTTTCGATAACAGCTGTAACAGTCATATTCACATTTCCTAAGTTGTTTTGGAGACCATGTAGGTGAGCCTGGATTCTTGTTAATACTCCAATTCATAGAAGAGTTTTTTTTAACAAAATGAAGATGATTAAAAGAAAAAAGATTTCTATGCCAGAATATGTGCTAGCTAAATTAATAAATAAGTAAATAAAGCAAGCAAGCAAGCAAGCTCTCTGGCCATGGATCTTCATTAGAAGGGCTTGGAAAAAAAGCATGCTGGGAGAAGCAAGGCACAAGCTTCCAAGCAAAGGCCAACGTCTGGCTCAAAGGAAACTCAATCAGTTAGCAAAGTGTGCACATAATTACCCATATTTTTCATATAATAAAAACTTCTGAAGGATACATTTGCTTGCAAGCAATGAAATCTTTTTAGTTGTTAACATTTGTTTATATTTATTTCTGCTATGTTTACTTTCAAACCTTGCTAATTTCTATGTGTTATTTCTTTATTCAAGACTTAAGAATCTATATATTAATGCTATATTTACTTCAAAATTCAGAATGGATTTCTCAGTTTAACTAATATCAGTTTATCTGTTTAAACTTCTTTTAACGTAAGACTTGTAGGAAAGCAATTAAAATAAAAGTAATTAAAATAATTTTTGGAAAGAGACTATTCATTGATCCAGTCATCTCATTGCTTTTATTTTAGACAATAATAGAAGCATCTGTAGTAATTAGAATTTTTTTAGAGAAGCCACGTAAGGAAATAGTTTTGACAATCTTTCTAAGTTTAGTTCTTTCTGCTTTAATATTTAGATCTTTGATTTTGATTGAATTATTAAACAATTTCTAATTTGCCTCCTGTGGAAAAATTTAGTAACATTTCCCTTGGAGTTAAAATTGCATTTTAAAGCTTAAGAGATGAAGGTCTTCTCAATTTACATGTCTTTCTACTAGAATCTACATTTTAAAAATATCAGTTATTCATAGAGGTAAGAGAATGATCAACAAAACCCTTTGAAATGTTTTTAATGCCTAAAAATGTAGATATTCATCATCAGTTAAGAAAGTATTGTCTCTCTATTGTGAAAATAGTGGTTTAGACTGTATGGTTTAAAGAATGTTAATACTTGATCGAAACATATTTCTCAGTATGTTTTAATAGTGGTTATATTGTTTTTTAAAAAAAGTTTCAAGTTAAGAATGAATGTGTTACTAAATAATAGGGATCTCATTTTATCATGGTCGAGTTTTCCTCAGCAAAATTTGAATGATTATTGCTAAAATGAGTTTTTATTTGATTTTTTGAAGTTGGCAACTTTTGAATATTAAAAGCTACCAGAGCACTAAGCCTTTGTCCATAGAATAAATATTTCAAATAATTATGATAATTCAGTATAATAGACTACAGTTGAGTGTTTGATCACAGCAGCAGGAAATAAAAATATGCCTAAATACCTTTACATTTCATTTAGCTTAAAATGTTAATCTATTGATATACAGTCATCACCTTTTCTTTGCTTTTGGGTCTGCTAATTGGTGTTACACATAGTCTTTTGACTGTGTGCAAATCATATCCAAAATGCATTTTCTACTTTTATAGTTTGTTTCTTCAAAGATGAGGAAGCAGTTAAGATACTTGTAAAGAAATCTGAGTGTGGAAGCCTTCTATCATTAGTTCTCAACTAAGAGTGATACTGCCTTCTGGAAATCTATGGAAGTTTTTTTTTTTTTCAGTTATCCATAACTAGGTGGAAGAGAGCAGTATGACATTTAGAATGTAAGGTCCAGGAATTATGAACGTCCTGCAAATAGGATACTCTTGGACAATGAAAAATGGTTTGGTCCAAATGCTACTGACATCCATTTTGAGAAATAGGTACCTTTTCTCATTAAGATTTTTCCCCCTATGTTTGCACTCTTCTTTCCAATGCATAATTTGAAAGCTGCTTTTTTTTTTTTTTGAGTGATCCATCTCAATCACGTCTTCCAAAAGTACAGCTCTGTTCTATAGAAACAACCACTCTTTTTTCCCCCCACACTCATTTTTTGGCCTACATGGTATTATTTAAACAAATTTTGTACAATCAATAACAGACTTTGGTAAAATACAATCTCAACAGGTGAAGTAGAATGTATAGGCATTCGCTAAGGAAACAGTGACCAAGGGAGTGCAGTGCCAGGAGAAGCAGGAGCAGGAAGCATCACCGAAGACAAAGCAGTGAAGATTTCAGAAATTGAGGGGAAATTGTCAGGTGTGACAGACAAATTTTATTTGTAAGAAATAGATTCAAAACTGTTCACTGATTTGGCAGTTTGGATGTTTTGCTGACCTTAGATCAGTCTAAGCAGAGTTCTGGATCATGAAACAAACGAGGTAGATTCAGGCCTGAAGAGTGAGGAATAAAAAAGTGGAGAGAGCCTGTGTTGCCTCTGTTTTCAAAAAGTATACCTGAGAAATGTAGAGAACTGTTGTAACCCGTACGGGCTGCTGCCATAACAAAATCCCACAGGCTGGGTAGCTTATAAACAACAGAAACATATTACTCACAGTTCCAGAGGTTGGAAGTTCGAGATCAGGGTGCCATATGGTTGAGTCAGGGCCCTCTACTAGGTCACAGATTTTGTTTTATCCTCACATGCGGGAAAGGGCTAGAGATCTCTTTCGAGTCCCTTTTGCAAGGCACTAACATTATTCATAAATAATTACCTCTGAAAGGCCCCACTTACTAATATCATCACCTTTGGGGGTTAGAATTTCAAGATATGAATTTGGAAAGAGACACAAATGTTCAGAGCACAGCAGGAACATATTGAATAATTCCCAGAAGGCAATGTGGGATAAATGAGTAATGTTATATTTAAAAAATAGTAATCCCCCCTTTATCTGCAGGGGGTACGTTCCAAGATCACCCCTCGGTGGACACCTGAAATTGCAAGTAGTACCAAATCATACACACACACATGCATATATACATATGATTAAATCATATATAATCATATGTCATATATACACACATGCATGTACATATGTACACACACACTATGCTATATATACACACACATATATACATATATATACACATAGACACACACTATACTATATATACTTTTTTCCTATACATATATACCTTTTCACTTAAAGGAAAACTTTACAGTTTTCCTTTGGCATATCTGAATTCCCAACACCACTACTCTTGTGCCTATTATTAAGTAAAATAAGGGTTAAATACAATCAGTGTGATACTGTGACAGTCGATGTGATAATCAAGATGGCTACTAAGTGAATAACAGCCAGTCACATATACAGTATGGATGCTGGACAAAGGGATGATTCACGTCCCAGACCTAACAGAGAAGGATGAAACAAGATTTTATCATGCTACTCAGATCAGCATATAGTTTACAACTTAGAAATTATTTACATCTAGAATTTTCCATCTGATATATTCAGGTCATGGTTGACTGTGGATAGCTGAAACCACAGAAGGGAACTGCAGATAGGGGGGACTACTGTGTAACAAATTGTATAAGCCGGGGGATGTTAGAGGAGATGTTGTAGATATTGGAACCAGGAGAAGATTAAACAAGTTTCTTTAAGAGATATGACATGGCTACCTCTTCAATTTGGAGGAAATATAGGTGAAGATAGGTATGGTGTTTTCAGGTATGGAGACAGAAAGTGGAGGGGACATTGCCCGATAATCTTAATTTTCATTGTAACCTGGGAAGCAGGATTGTCTCTCTGGGAAGGGGGCACTGAGTGGGGCAGGGAAGTGGTTGAAGAATGGTTTAAGTCAGGTGTAAGTTTGGAAAAGTCATTGGGGAAATAGGAGAGGAAGTTGACCAAGAATGAATAAAAAATGAAATAATTAGTTTGTGATTGTGTTCAGGTGTTCCCTGGCTGCCCTGGAGTAGGCACAACCCAAAGGAAAGGTAGCTTTGAGTCAGATTAGTTGCTTTACAGTGAGGTACAGTAGAAAAACAAGAATGTGAAAGAGTCAAAGAGGCTTATAAAAAAAATGTTCGGATGGTCAGGAATGAGAGGTTTGATAGACTAGGAGAAAATGAAGGGATTGAGGGACTGAAGTCCTCAGTAATATTCACAGATATTTTCTTCCATTCTGCAGATCGTCTTTTCACTTTCATAATAATTTCTTTGCACAAAAGTTTTAACTTTTGATTAAGTCCAATTGATCAATTTTTATTTTTGCCGCTTGTGCTGTTGGTCTTTTATATCTAATCCATTGCCAAATTCAAGGTCATGAAGATTTATCCTAGTACTTTCTTCTAAGAATTTTATGGTTTTAGCTCTTATGTTGTTATGGTCATAGTCTTTGATCATTTTTAGTCAGTTTTTGCATATGTTGTGAGGTGAGGGGTTCAACTTTATTCTTTGTCTGTGAAAATCCAGTTGCCCAGCACCACCTATTGAAGAAACTGTTCTTTCCTCACTGAATGGACTTGACGCCCTTGTCAAAATTCAAATGGCCATATATGTATGAGTTTATTTTTGGACTCTCGATTCTGTACTATTAGTCTATATGTTTATTCTTATGATCGTACCACCCGGTTTTGAATATAGTAGCTTTGTATTGAGTTTTGAAATCAGCAAGTGTAAGTCTTCCACCTTTGTTATTTTTCAAGATTTGGCTATTCTATGGTTCTTTGAATTTCTTTATGAACTTGAGGATCAAAAATGAAAAGGCCACATCACTTTTTAGAATCAGCTACCACGTTGTTAGAATGTAAGGTATCTTTACATATCTGTGGTCAAAAATTTAAGCCTTTGGTCACCTAAGTATTTTCTGCTTAATATCTACTTAGAGTCTATTTAGAAAAGAAGTCACAAGAACTGTAATTTGGAGTACAATTATTTTCCAAGCCTGTTCATGTATTCCCCAATTTTATTCATTTTTAATATTCATTACAATATGAAGTGTCTGGGTACAAAGCTAGCTTAAGTAAAGGAAAAATTGAATATCAGGCATTCTGCTCAAAATAGCAACGTAGATAGTCCTCCCTTCTGCTCCAAACAAATAGAGATTCTAGAGGAAAATGTTAGTATCAATAATAATCAAAATAATCCAGTTCAAAAGAATGAACAGGAGATCCCCAGGTACTGGGAATGAAAAGAAGTTCACAGTCGAAGCAGAGAACGAAAGCTGAAAACAAACACGGTCCACAGGCCAGCTGGGTAGACTTTCATGGACCGCTAGAGCCCTGTGGGATGGCAGCACGACTGGAGGCAAGGCTCTTACATGGAGCCAGACTGCTCTAAAGGTTGTGACACAGCAATTAGAACAATTGCACTCATTATCTAGGGGAAGTGGTAAAAAAAACTTACAATATGTTTGAGTTCCTATAAAATTATAATTCAAAGAAAAGGAATAATCAAGAATTGGCAACCCCAGCTTACATCGTGTGTATGAGGCGTAAATTTACACTGCCTCTAGTGAGGCAGGAACTATTTTTTCAAGCTAAGAAACTAACATTAGTATTGGTCTGGTGTTAAATTAGATTAAGAAACTGAAACATTATTAATAAAACCATATGGAAAAGTAAAAACTACATAGGAAATTTCAAAATAAAGGAATGGGAGAAAAGAGCAGATAGAAGGTTGAATACTGTTGATATTTAGCCGTTTACTTATAAAAACGGCAGCTTCACATGATTCAACTATGAACAACAAAACACTAGTAGAGCAATTTTAATATCAGACGTTTGAGACAAGAACAGTACCTGGGACAAAGAAAGGTTCAAGAACAATCAGCCCAGAAGATAAATTAATAATGATCTTGAACATGCTTATTAATCTCAAAATATGTATAGCAAAATCTGTATCACAAGGAGAAATTGACAAATCTGCAATGATAGAGGTACTTAAAAATTGCACTATCAGAAATTATTAGAGAAAATGAGGTGGAGAAGATTTGAACAACAAAATAGAACTCTGTTCAACAAATAATGGTATATATATTCTTTCAAAATACATACAAAATCTCCCCCTAAGTTTAGTATGTGATAGACCACAGGAGAAATCTCAGAACTGATGTCATATGGACCCCATTCTCTGAGAACAGTGTAATAAATTTAGAAATCAGCAAAAACATAGTCTGAAAACTCCATATGTTTGGAAATTAAAGATAACACTTAACAATGATTCATTTGGAAGCAAATCACAACAGAAGAAATTTACTTATATCATCATGGTAGACTGGGCCCTCTTATAAAAACTAAGAAAATGATATAAAATGTGTGATACGTATTTTAGATATATTAGTGTTTTAGGAAGTAAATAAGAATTAAAAAATACTCAGAGGCCCAAAACCAAAGGAAAGCTGAAAATGTAAAAGGTAAAGTCTTAAGGATACTCGCTGAAGTCAGAGTTATTGAACTTCTATTTGCATGAGTTGGCAGGGTTTAGGGTCCTCCCAAGATTGAGACTCTAATAGCAGACACCCTTGTATAAATCTTGAACTTCTAGAGGACTTCACCTTCAAAGTAAGAGAGAACTAGAAATAAGCACCAGCACAGAGTTGTAGTGAATTATTTGTGGGTTGTAAAATCAATTATGTGGTTACTGTCTACACTGTTGTTGTTTTTTTTTTCTGAAATGTCAAATGTAGTAATGCTTCATGTAACTTGTTTGATTTTTGTGTGTTAGTGTATATTTGTATATGAACACGGGAATGATTATACTTGGTTACATTGATATTCTTTTCCCATCATTGAGTCTTGGTCAAAAAAAACTTGGAAGCTGTGTCTTAAAGAAACTGTAGCATGTATGTACAGAAACATGAATAGCTACTCATTTCAGCATTATTATAAAAGCAAAAGACTGGAAGCAGCCTAAATTCTATCAGTAGTAGAAAAGGTTAATAAATACTTTTATACAATGGAACATTATTCATTAGATAAAATGAGATAATTAGGCCTACTTATGTTAACATAGATAAATCACAAAGCATAATATTGAGTGGCAGAAACAAATTGCAGAATAATAGGTAAGTATAGTTGAGTTTATATTTTAAAAAATAATGTAACATTATGGTGTTTGGTAAAGGTAGGCACCAACTTCAGTATACCAACTTCTGAAGATAAAAAGAGTAGAATGGGATAGGGCAGGGTTCCAAAGAATGTGGCAAGCTCTCCAACTTTGTGTGTGTGTACACACACACATGCAAGCATTTCCCTTAAAAAATTGTAACTGAATATGACAAAATGTTAACATGTGGTAATAGGCACTTGGGTGATGATTATATTCTTTCCTGTACTTTTCTGGTATTTAATGTTTTTTTTTTTAATTGTATCACGTATAAGTAGATAACTTGTAGTTTTTCTATAGGGAAAATCTTTAGAGGGTGAATGATGTCAGAATTAGATTTTTAGGTGTTCTATGGAAGGTGTTCAGTTGTGTTGATATATAATGCCTTTAATTACATGAAAGCTCTGTAATTTTATGAGTATAGTAGTTAAGTTGAGGAGGAAAAGGTATGGGAAAGGAATTAAATAAAATCCTAAGTATGAGAATATTTTCTTTAGTGCATAGAAAGGGAAAATATAGTAATTCAATACCCTTTAAAAAATGCTTGTTGAATTAGAAGCCCTGGTGAAGAAAGGGAAAATTTCTCTCTCTGAGCATTGCATTCAGAGATACCAAACTACCACCCGTTGAATATAAGTTAAAACTAAACATTATATTACTAGAATTATAAGTTGTTGCTTATCATAAGGCAACAAAACAAAAAAATATATAATATATTTATTGTTTTGTCATTCACATTTTTAAATTTTACCTAGCTGGTCACCTGACTTTTGAATGCCGAAATTTTCTTCGAGTAGACCCCAAAAGGGACATAGTTTTGGATGTCAGCAGCACAAGCAGTGAAGAGAGTGATGAGGAGAATGAGGAACTGAATAAATTGCAGGCATTACAAGAAAAAAGTAAGTAATACTTTTTTTCTCTCCATCCTTTAAAAATGTTTTTAAATGTTCTACTCTTTAATGTCATGTTTATCTATTCTGTGGTATTTATCATTAAGATAGTTTTTCTATTATATGTAAGAGGTACTACATAGGTAAGGTAATAATAGGCTTTGAACATTCTAAGTAATTTGCTCCAAATCAAACCGCTTATCTGATACAGAACCAGGAGGCGAGTCTGTTTTTGTTTTCACAACTCAGGTTTTGTTGTTTTTCCATCACACTAGGATGTGTCACATGGTACAAAGAGTCTGATTTAAGGCTTGGTTTCTAGCCCTTGACCATTTTTTAGCAGGTGACTTTCAACAAGTCAGCCACTCTGACCCTCAATTTCCTTGTGGGTTAACACAAAGGATTGGGTGGTCAGATCACACTCATTCAAATCAGAGCTCTTAGTATTAAGCTTTAACAGGAGGTTAAGTATATAAATGTCAGGAGGCAGAGACAAAGCAGCCAGAGTTCTGGCCCTGCCAGGATGCCTTCCCAGGTACTCTCTTTCTGCTTCAGAACCCACTCTGGCCAGGATCAACACAGAGGTTGATCAACATTACTTATACAAAAGAAGTTATTTTAATCATGAAACATCTCAATTTGATGTCTGGATCGTTAAATTTTTCCAAGGAAATCCATAGATTCCAGGTTTATTTACCATAAACAATTCTAGAGAAACCAGGTACATCCTGCTATAAGCAGCCTGTAAATAAGAATTTTCTAGCCAACAGCTTGATTATGGATTTCTAGCTTTCAGAACAGTGAGAAAATAAATTTCTGTTATTTAAGTAGCCCCCAATGAAGCCAGGATTATCTAGCCAGCCAATCCATTTGTTTCCTGGAGGTCTGTCATTGGCTTATTTACAAAGTGATTTATTTCCTGGGGCATCCTCCTTTTTCCTCAAAGAGAAGAGAAATTGCAGACATGTTGTTTAACCATTTTTTTCGTGTCTTATGTATAAAATGACCTATCCTTGCAATGGTGTTTTTAGGGATAAAATGTGATGCTGTTTGTGAAAATACATTGTAAACTGCAGAATGCCACATGATGTCACACAGAAGCAAAATGCAAGTTATTTGATATAGGTTTAGCATGGGATAAGAGAAATACAAAAGGGTAAACTCATCTTATTTTATATCATCAGATAACAATAAACACTTTAACATTTTAAGCTTTCCATGTTATATCCAATGAAAATAAGTGAAGAAGTCAAATGCCAAGGTACTAGGACAAGTGAGAAGGCAGAAGAGGGAGAATGTCCCAAAGAGAGCATAACAAAAGTAACATTACATACGAGCATACACAGCTTCAGGTAAAGATAGCTGCTTAAATGTACACACTTATTTTTGTTCCCTACTGAAATATCACTGAAATGATAGTAGAAGAATATTTTTTAAAGACATAAACCCACAGGAAGCAATAGTAACAGAATTTTGCTGAAAAGTCAATGGGTTAGTGATAATGGACTGTACACTTGAGAAAGCTAAGTCCTTTAACAGTGTGGAAAGGTGAGACGTATCCTGATATATACTTTAAAACTCCCTAAGACTTGATAATGAGTATCCTTAGGTACCTTTGTAAGTGAATGTGTACGTAAGTCTAAAATCAGAGGGATTGGTTAAAAATATGAAGTAGTCAGATGCTCAGTTCCTTTCTCCTACTCCGTAAAGCCAGATGGCTTCACTCTATCACCTCAGTAGACTACTGTAGGTCTATTTTCTAGACAGGGTAAGACAAAGAGTCTTTAAACTGGGACATACCAAACACAGATGATGGTTAGATACAAAATAGTGAGAACTTCGTAGCAATTGTAACCTATTTGGTTCCCAGACACTTATCACATGGGCAGAAGATTTGAAGATTCATCTCTGGGAAATATGACCAGTCTAAAAAGAAAGTAGTAAAGATACTAACATCAGGGATTCTTAAAGGACCTCACGTAGCCAGATTACCAGTAAAATTTAGATTTTCAAGCTTGCTTGCTAAAGCTTCAGTCAGCTTTTTAGACAGTCAAGGAGCATTAAATTTCTGAGGAAAGACTCTGGCATGAACTATAAATACCAAATCCAGCAAACAAAAAAAAAACTCGAAGGATACAGTTTGTTAAGGGAGGAAAAAACTTAAGAAATAATATCCAGTTTCATAGAAAGATAAGATATAGCATCTACAAAATGTGAATAAGATACTATAAAAAGAACAAAACAACAAAAGAACTTTTTGAAATTAAAAAAGCAGATAAAAAAATGTGATGGAAGATAAAGTTAAAGAAATCTAAGAAGAGCAAAATTTTTTAAAAAAAGGACAATTAAGGATCAATTTAGGAAATATTTCATTTAAATAAAGCCAGAAAAAGAAAACAGAAAAAATTTATAAGAATTAAAGGACATTAATTTCCATACAAAAAGGTTCAGCAAGTACTAAGCACAGTGTTAAAAACAGATTTACAAAAAGGCACACCTTTATGAAACTTCAGATTATAGGAAACAAGGAGAATATAATTCAGACTTTCCAGAGTCAAGGGTGAAGGATCAGGAGTCAGAATAGCTTTGTACTTCTCTAAAGCAATACTGGAAGCTGGTAAATGCTTCCAAATTTTTGAAGGAAAATTATATCCAAATTAGAATGGTACACCCAATCAAATTATCAACCAAGTGTGAAAGTAAGATAAAGGCATTGTCAGACATTCAGAGTCTCCAAAAAAATTTACCTCTTATATACCCTTTTTTAGAGTATGTATTCCAGAGGTTTTCTACCGAAGTCAGGAAGTAGACCAAAAAAAAGGAAGACATGGAATATAGGAATAGACAAAATAAGAAGGAAATACCTAGGATGCTGGTAAAGGGAGATCCCAGGAAGACAGCTGCACCAGGCACAGAGGGCAGCCAAATCACATAGCAGGACAGGAGAGAAAGTCTAAGGTCATCAATTCCACAAGGACGGTTTCTACCCCATCCATCTACACTGCTCTATTAAAACAAACAAACAAAAAAAACCATGAAATTTTAGAATTAGGAAGCAGCTTAGAGAACACATAATTTAAACACTTAGTTTTATAGAAAAGAAAGAGTGGACAAGTAACTTCCCGAAGTCACTGACTGGTCATAGTAAAGCCAGCACCGTGATCCAGGTCTCTTGACTACTAGTCCTATACTGTTATCATTACAATGTGCTGCTCTCCAGCCTTAGAGATCACCTGG
Organism: Eonycteris spelaea; assembly: GCA_003508835.1. Classification (NCBI taxonomy): domain Eukaryota; kingdom Metazoa; phylum Chordata; class Mammalia; order Chiroptera; family Pteropodidae; genus Eonycteris; species Eonycteris spelaea. Next base: position 11,881,386 of record PUFA01000011.1, on the reverse strand, counting down.
TCTATTGGTTCTCGACTTTTATTTTTCTCACCACATCAGTCTTGAAGTATAAGGTACACTTCCATCATGAATAGTGGTTTATTCTAGAGGCGATTTTCAATTAGAAGACCTGAGACAAATCCACCCTGGGAAGAAGGGAGGGGTTAACATATCATCATCTCCATGATAAAGAATAGTTGGTTAGCCTTCCTTGTTAGAATCAGCTTTCCCCTAACCTTACAATGAGAATGCTTGACTCGATCTAGCTTTTTTTTTTCTTAAAAAGATATGCTTGCCCATGGTTACGTAAAGTCTCTGAACTTGTTTCCAAGTCTCATGACTCCCACCCAGAACAGTGCTTACTTCAGTATATCACACAGATCCCAATAATAAAGTATCATAAAAGAGATTTATATTTATTTCAGTGTCACCTAATGCAAGCCCAGTGACTGCTACCCAAAGAAACAATAGATTGATTCCTAAACATACAGAAGAATGAAGAGGTTGTGGTTCTTAGATCCACTGATACCTTTCTAATAGTGCTCAGAATCTCTAAGAGGATGAGGGTAAAACACTGACCTGTCAAATGTGAGTTCTCATCCACATCCTTTAGATAATCCTGGGAGCTCCTTGAATTCTTCCTTGGTCCTTAGAGGTAGAGAGCTCTTGTACCAATTATCTTGAATATGGTAAGGTTTTTGTTGTTTTTGTTGTAGCTTTTAATGATGGGATAAAAATGGTGAGCCAGGAGAAAGCAAAGAACTTTTTGTGTACTTATGCAAATAGTTGTTCTGCTGTTATGAAATAGAGACATGAAAAGGGAGAGAAATGTCACCAAAAAAAAAAAACAAGACTTAAAACTTATTTTTGTGTAAGTTCTCTTTTCTATTTTGCCAGCGTATACATTTCTTCTATTATATTGGATTTTTATTCAATACATTTAATATCTTTCATCTAAAAATTTAATATCTAAATGACAAACATCAATTTTTGTTGCAAATTAGAAAATGTGAGAGCAGAAGTTGACATGGAGAGAACAAGCATTATTGTCATTATGCTCTGACAACCTGGAACTCATGCCTCCTTAGGAAATTATATCACCAATGCTATGAACAGGGAAAGATCAAACAATCAATGCGTAGCAAGGACCATAAGTTCTTACTGACTCACTCTGTGGGTGTGTGTCTGTGTGTATGTGTCTGTGTGTGTGTATGAACGTACTTACTGTCTGATGGCACTACAGTGTTTCAAGAAGCTTTTTAAGGTTTTATGCTGTGTTTTGAACTTCCTGAGGAAATTTTAGAATTGTAAGTGGTAGTAGCAAGTATCTAAAGAGGAATTTATGTTACAGTATGTATAAAGCGTATAAAGTCAAGGTAAAAAATATTTCATTTTTTACAAAGGACCTAAGGAGTTAAAGAGTATGGATTTTTTTCATACTCCGTTTTACTTAGCATTATTTAATATTAATCAGTAATTTTCTTGATGTTAGAAGATAGTCATGTCCTCGTATCTCATCTCTTAATATTGTATGATATATTTTTAGTTTAATCCAGAAATGTTCTATTTTGACAAATTAGTCGAGTTTTGACTTCATTTGATTGTTTGGTTTTGTTTTATTTGTTTAAGACAGTTTTATGTTAAATTTATACTTGATTTCATTTAAATATGATCGACATTGAGAGCTGCATAGGACAAATTGCCCAAATCAGATATTTACATATTGCCATAATCGTTCTTTTTCCCTTTAGTAACTGCTAGAATCAGATTCAATTGAATGACTTCTGGTGGTTTCAAGCTTCATAAATATAAGACTTAAATGAATTCACATGGTAATTGAGTAAAGCTTATATTTTGCTCAAAATGTACTTTTTATGAGACAGCTGCAAAAGGTATTTGCAGCTAACCAGTTGATAGGAAGACCCAGGAGGGAATGAGAATTTAGATGAATGGGTCTAGGTTCAGAGCTGCTTAGCCAGGTATTTAAGAGCAGCTGGAGTAGCTATAAACCTGGTGATAGATAAGCAAACAAAGACCTAGTAGCTGAGCCTGCTGGTGCTGCTAGGAAGGGTCTTCCATCCTATCCCAAAGCAGCATGTAAACAGTGGATCGTGACCTCTGACTTCCATATGTTACATTAGAGACCACCACCCTTGCTGATCATCACAAAATTTAAATGTTAAAGTACCTAAGGACCTTGCCTTATTGCCTTCTATTTCAAATTCCAAAGGTTGGTTGTGTTATTTTCCATGAAATTATTTGCAAAAACGCAAATTCTTTTTCCTCCTATGCCTGTATATATTCAACATCATTTCTCAAAAGGGACCCCAATAAATAGAGGTGTAATGGTTCTATGAGTTGTAGTACAGAAACACTGAATTATCTAAAATAAATTTTGTCTTCAATGCTTGAATTCTCATTTCCTATTATTGTCAGTACTGCTAGTTCTTAAGGGTACATGGCTAGGAAAAAATATTTCTTGAATTCTAGAATTATTTTGTTTTATTAGAACTAATCTCTCTATGTAATCCAGTCACTAGAAGAGGAAATTATTCCCATAGCTACTGTTTTATTTGCTTAGTTTCTTGTGACTTTTTTTTTTTTGGACATGTTTACATAGTCATTCTGAACTTATAGTAGCTACAAAAACAGACAGCTACTCAAGAGAAAGCTAAAGTGACTATTTTAATGTGAGATCAAATGTTTTCAAAACAATATTACTAGGAATAAGAGAGTTTTTTCATAATGATAAAAAGGCCACTTAGTCATGAGTGCATAAAAGTACTAAGTGTTTATGCACTTAATAACAAAATTCAAAATATATGAAGGAAAACTTGATAAAAATACCAGGGATAATTTTTGTGGATTCAACAAATCAACAATTATAGTTGGAGATTTCAACACGTCTCTCAGTAATTGATAAAACAAGTAAACAGTAAATTAGAAAGAATATAGAAGACTTGAATAACACTTTCAACCAACTTAACCTACTTAACATTTATAAAACACCTCACCCAGCAACAGCAGAATACACAGTTTTTTAAGTGCACACAGAACATTTACCAAGTGGACCTTATTCTGTGCTATAAAACAAGTCTCGGTAAATTTTTAAAAATTCAAATTATGCAAAGCATGTTCTTTAGCCACAAAGAAATTAAATTAGAAATTAGTAGCAGATAGCTTCCAGAAAATTCCCAAGTATATTTGTAATCTAACATACTTCTAAACAACCCATTGGATCAAAGAAAAAATTCAAAGGAAAATTCAAGTATCTTGAACCGAATGAAAATAAAAACACAACATAACGTTATAGGATGCCCCTGAAGCAGTACTTAGAGGCAAATTTACAGCACTAAATGCCTATATTAGAGAAGAAATTTATAACTTCAGCTTTAACCATAACACACTAGAAAAAGAAAAGCAAATGAAACCCAAAGAAAGCAGAAGAAAGGAAATAGAGATCAGAGATGAAATCAAGGAAATGGAAAATAGAAAAACAATAGGGAAAATCAGTGAAACCAAAAGCTGGTTCTTTGAGATTTATAAAATTGAAAAATCACTATCCAAACTGATCTGATTAAAAGAAAGCCATAAATTGCCAATATCAGGAATGAAATAATGACAATACTACTAAAATAAGGGAATACTATGAACAACTTCATGCCAGTAAATTGGACAACTTAGATTAAATGGACAAATTACTTGAACACAAACTACCAAAACTTTCAAAAAGAAATAGGTAAACAGGATGGCCTACATCTGTTAAAGAAGTTCTATCTTTATTTTTAAAACTTTCAACAAAGAAAGCTTCATAGCTGAATGGCCTCTTTCATGAATTCTACTAAACATTTAAAGGAGAAATAATACCATTTCTAAATAAAATATTTTTAAAATCAAAGTGGGGATACTTTGCAATTCAGTTTATAAGACCAGCATTACCCTGATAACAAAACCAGATAAAGATACCACAAGTAAAGTAGGCTCCATAAATACAGACACAAAGAGAATTTTAAGCAATTAAAATAATTTTAACAAATCGAACCCAACAATATGTAAAAATGATAATATATTATGACCAGTGTACTTCATCTCAGGAATATATAAGATTTGTTTTACATTTGAAAATCAGTCAATATAATTCACTAAAAAAGAGCAGCGATATGATAATTATAATATTTCAAGGAATTATTCGAGGAAGTACATTGTCCATTTCTGATAAAAATTCTCAGCAAACTGGGAAAAGAAGGGAACTTTATCAATTTGATAAAGGATGTTTATATAAACTGAATGATTATGTCATACTTAATGATAAAAGACTGAATGCTTCCATAACATAAGGAACAAAGCAAAGATGTTCACTCCTACCACTTCTGTTCAACATTGTAGTAGAGATTTTAGTCATGCCATAAGTAAAAAAGAAATCAGAGTTTTCCAGATTGGAAAGGAAAGAGGAAAAATTGTATTTGCAGTTGACTGAATCATTTATGTATGAATCCTATGGATACTACCAAAAAAAAAAAAAAAAAAACTTCTACTACTAGTAACAATTTAGTAAAGTTGTAAAGTACAAGATCAATTAATAGGCAAGGAAAAAAATCAATCGTATTTCTGTGTACTGGCAATGACCAATCAGAAATTGAAATTTTAAAAATACTTTTTATAACAGCATAAAAAATGAAATACTGAGGTATTAATCTGACAGAGATGTGCAAGACTGAAACATACAAAACATTGATGAGGGCAATTAAAGAAAAGTGTGAATCAAAAGATGTACCATATTCATGGAATAGAGAATTCAATCTTTTTAAGAAATCAGTTCTCCTCAACCTGATTTATAGATTTAAACTACTCACCATCAAAATTTCAGCAGTCTGTTTTTTTTTTTGGAAATTGACAAGCCAGTTCAAAGGTTCTTGTGGAAATGTAAAGGACCTAGGATAGCAAAAATGCTTTGAAAAAGAATAATGAAGCTGGAGGACTAATACAACCTTAATTCAGGACTTAGTGTAAAACTACAAATAATCGATATAGTGTGGTATTGATGTAAAGACAGATCCAGTGGAATAGAATAGACCCATACATATATGGCTAATTGATTTTATTATCTAAACTTTTTATTTTGATATAAAAAGAAATTCCAGGGAACTCACTACTATGTCATTCTCTGGATTTGAAATTTCTAGCAGGTATATCTTCTTTCTACCTTTCAGGGTTTTTTTAAGTTTTTGTTTTTGTTTTTGTTTTTATAATTTCTGGAGTTCTTAGTTGCACTTAATGGGAGGAGTAGGAAAAGTACATTTATTCCATCTTCCCACAAGCAGAAGTTCAATTGATTTTTGACAAAGGTGAAAAGGCACTTCTATGTAGAAAGGATAGTCTTTTCAACACATGGTGTTAGAATAATTGAATATCAAAAAAAGTGTTAAGTGAAAGAAATAAGTTGCAAAATGTTATATATGCCACAATCCACTTTCCAAAGATAAAAATGTTACATATGCCACAATCCATTTTCCGAAGATAAAAAAACTTGGGACTTATATGTAACTATGTTTGTATAAGTGATTAAACATGTATATTTGGTTATACACATATAACCAAATGCACACCAAATCATGTATTTAAAAAACAAAGTAGAGAACAGTATGTATCCTCTTTTTCAGGGCACTGATGACATAAATATTAGATCTATTTTTATTTTCCCATAGTCCTAGGATCTCATGATCCTAATTTTGTTTGAAAAGAAAGTTTTTTTAAAAAGGCAAAAACAAAAAACTATACTTGATTGTATTGTTTTTTAGGATCTGGAGTGGTACTCACCAGACTGTTGACATTGATTTGCTATAGGAATTAGAAGTGGAGTACTTGACTATTTTTACTTAGTGTTTGACATTTTTATAAAAAGCATATAATACTTTTCTAGGTTTTTAATGAATAAAAATAACTAATGGGCCTTGAGGGCATTAATGCTAAATGAAATAAGTCAGAGAGAAAAACAAATGCTATCTGACCTCACTTTTATGTGGAATCTAAAGAAAAAAGAAAGAAACAAACAAAAACTAAGCTCATAGATAACAGAGAACAGATTGATGGTTGCCAGAGATGGGGGTTGGGGTTGGGGATGAGGGCAAAATGGGTAAAGGGGGTCAAAAGACACAAACTTCCAGTTATAAAATAATAAGTCACGGGGATGTAATGTACAGCATGGTGACTATAGTTAAAATACTGTGTCGTATATTTGAAACTTCTAAGAGAGTAGATCTTAAATGTTCTCATCACAAGAAAAATATATTTTTGCAACTGTTAGAGTGACAGATGTTAACTAGACTTATTATACTCATCTGATCATTTTGTAATATATACATATATCCAACTAGTATGTTGTACACCTGAAACTAATACAATGTTACATGTCAATTATACTTCAATTTAAAAAAATAAATCAAGAAAGGGGAAATTATTACAAGAAAAGTGTAATATTCTAACGAGTGAAATTCACCAACCAACACCCAAAATCAAAAAATATATCCATACCATTTTAGTATATAACCCCATGGTGACCTGATTCTTTCCCCTCAACACACAGGAATAAATGAAGAAGAGGAGAAGAAAAAAGCAAAAAGCAAAGAGAAAATCAAGTTGAAAAAGAAAAGGAAAAGGTATTTTTTAACATCATTTTTTAAGAAGCAGGACTTGTGAATCCAGGCTGGATTATAAAATATTTTCATGTATATTTATTTACAGTTTATTTAACATTAATTTTTTTCCTAATGGGAATTAGATGCTCAGTTGTTTCAGTAAAATAACAAAGTCCTTTATGTCAGGAATCAAAAATAAAGCAACACTCAGCCACCTTAAATTTTCTTTTTGGAGCAAATCAAGGTATAAATAAGTAACGCCTCCCCATGTTTCATGTATTCTATTTTACTTTTAGAACATTAGTTAATCTATTAATGGAACATAGTCTAAATTCTTTACATATATTTTTGTCCTCATTTATGTGAAATTGGAGCCTAAATATTTGTATTCTCAAAATATCATTGCCATGTCTAGAAATTAGTTTATTAATAGAATTTATGTACTCGTTATGCTAAAAATTCCTTTAGGTCTTTCAGAACCTTCATCAGCCACCTATGAATTTTTATATCAATTCTTTTAACAACTAACTAGTTAAACAAATAAAAAGAATGAATAAGCAATTTTTTTCATGGTTAATGAGTGCAATTTCATTTAACTAGAACAAACATATACACATAGACTTTTTTTTAAGGCATTTGGCAATAGTAATGTCTGGCTTAGATCATATTTCTTTGACAGAAGATTTCTGCAAATCAGGTGTTGTCACTTTGTAATTTTTGTAGAGCATTTAATAATGCATTTTAATACCTCAGCTATTTTATAAGTTGGAATAGTTAGCTTACTTACAAGTGCTTAGAGTTAAATAATAATTTTTAATATAAAAACAAATAGGAAGATAGAGCTCAGTGTATTTTGTAGTCCGACTACTATATTATTAAATCAGTTGCATCAGCACAACAAGGAGGATTGCTTATAGGAAAAGTGAGTATCTATTTTTGTCCAAATTCTAATATACTTGTTTTATAGTAACGTTATTTATTCAAACCTCTCTTTCTCGGGCCTCACAGACCTCAGATAGGACCTGAAATTATATGAACTTTTCTAGGCACACTTAGCAGAGTTATTGCCACCTAACAGAGTTGCTGTGCCTTAAAAGTGAGAATGCAGGACCAAAAAGGCAAAGCAAAATGTACAGGTTGTGAAGAAGAACCTAAATCAGAATCCAGAGGTCAAGCACAGTGTTTAAAACAGAAAAACAAAGAAGAGTTGAGAATAACAGAGTTGCAGAGGGAGGAAGAGAGTACATGAGAAAATGACCTTGGGAAATGGCCAGAAGTCTAAGTAAATAGACAAGGAGAAGAAAGAAACACAGTATCAGAGAACTGGGGGAAACTGGAGTCTCTAAACAAGGCAGTCAAGGAGTTTCACACATGTTACTCTGTGGACTAGCCTTGTAGTCTCATGGGTTTACTTTCTCTCCTTCTGTATGTGTCTCAAGGTTTTCTTAGTTTGGGTTTTACCTTCTAATGTCTAGATCACTGAGCTTTCTCTTGAGATGCCTTTTTTATTTCAAATTAACTAGTTTCTGTCTTGTCACTCATATTTGAGGTTTGGGTGTGGGTGGATTGTTGGACACCTCTTCATATAAGAGTTTAACAAATGGCTTCTGTTTTTTTTTTCTTTTTTAATATTAGAAGAAGGAATTCTCCAGTTCTTTTCTAATTTAGTATTACAGTAACAGAAAAATAAAGTATAATGGTAAATTGTCCTCATTCATTTATATAGAATATTCATTTAAACCATCTTTTCTGTATCTCGTGAAATTATTTTGGAATGTAAGTGTTCATCTGTATCACTCTGCATCTAGCGGAATCAGGTACTTTAACTTGAAAAATTAAAAGAATTAACAAAAGTGTTTTTATTTTGCTAATTTCTATCTTCCACTTATACAGATGTATAATTACAGCCCTTTTTATATAATTGCATTCTTTTGTGGCTCTTTTAAGAAAATATGCTAACAAGTTGTTACATACACAAGTGAATTGTGTACATAACAAGACTTTGTAAATGCCACTTCTTTTTTCTTACAAGATTTTGAAAGGTACAACGGGACGAAAAACTGAAAATCAGAAAAACCATTTCATCCTTACTGAATCTAAAATTTATTACTAGAGTTGAGTGGAATAGATATTTGTTTTGTCAGTTTAGTTTCTGTAACCAAGTGGCAAAAATTCTAAATTCAGCATTTTAGGAGAATACAAATATATAAAGCACATTTTGAGTTTCTCCATTTATACCTCCACTTTGCTCCAGGAAGTATTTAAGGCAGTTCAAATCCCATTTAAATTTACCTATCAGCTATTAATGCAATTATCAGTCAGTATATATTATTACCCCATAGGTCTTATTCATCCAGTTCCACTGAAGAGGACACTTCAAAACAAAAGAAACAGAAATATCAGAAGAAAGAAAAGAAAAAAGAGAAAAAGAATAAGTCAAAAAAGGGAAAACATCACAAAAAGGAAAAAAAGAAAAGAAAAAAGGAAAAGCATTCTTTCACCCCTAATAGTTCTGAAGTCTCCAAAAAGTAACTGAGACTATGGCTTAAGCCATTAAATTTTAAAATTTGTTTTGCAAATCATTTGCCCTTTCTTGGAATTTGCTATATAATTATGCTTTGCAATAAATCACAACCTTTTCTATATAGACATTTTTTTTATGTATATGGGACCATTATCCTCTGGCAATATATTTTTAATGTGTTATGACTATAACGTTTTGAATCAATGTTATTACTTGGTAACCATGCCCCAAGTATGGATATCTATACACAAAACACATCCTTTTTGGTATTTGTTTGTATGTCTGACTAGTATTACTGCTTCATAAATTATTGTAAATGGCTTTACTAAAGTCAACACGGGTAATCTACCTAGCAGTTAATGAGTATTGCTAAATCAAGTGTTCGTCTGCCAATGATACAGTGAGGTAGGGGATAATGCTTTGCTCTTGACACTGATAAATTTAATACCTTTTTATAGCCTATGATAATGTATAAAGATAGTGAAATTCTTCACTGTAATTTTAAAATCTCTAGCCTTTTTTTTGGATGTCGTAGGAGATGAAGCTGCTTTATTGGTCATGACCAGGACTTTTTAAATGAATGAATGGTGTTAGCAGGAAGATGATCATGAAAATATTTATAACAAAATTTCACTGTTTTATGACATGCAGAGTTTCTAACGCCCGTCTCTTTTGTTTTTATACCAATTAAAATATTTCTTCTAGTTCAGCCCGTTCGTCCAATAGAGATGATGCTATGTTGGACAGGGTTTTTAAGATTGACTCCTGGGTTGTTTTACAAATGTGCCATATTGGCATGTCGTAAAGTGATACCTCAAACACAGCACTCTTTATTTAGAAGAATTCTAAATCTTCATTAGAATTGTTATTGTGTTCAGAATGTAAATTTTATGAAGCTTGTTTCTGTGGGTAGTGTGGATAATTTTTATAAATGTGAACATATATATTTAATTTTCTGAAATAATTTGTAGTTTTGAAGCAGGTTTCACACTGAATTTATGGTTTCATAAATGACCAGTTTGAGGTGTTTCACTCTTCCTTCAGTCATAAACCTCAGGAGCAGTGACAAAAATTTAGGATTAAGGATTTTATTCTGTACTTTTTAAAATTTAAAAACCAGGGAGTTGCATCATGAAAGTCTTTCTATAACAATGGAAATTTTATATAGGTAAGCATTTTCAAATGCATATTAGTAGATGTAAATGTTTCTTACAGTTTTAATTTCAACAATGATTAGTGTTAGTTACTATGCTTAACACTGGGGTATCCCCTATGCCCAGTAAGTTAAATACTTATTATGGTAGCAGCATTAAAAGTCAATCAGTTATCATGGTACAACACCAAAGATTGCAAGTACTGCACTGTGGTTCAATTGTAAATTTTCAAATTTATAACCTACAGACATGGCTGCAGATGAATTTATTATGGTGAAGTCAGGTAAGTACATGTAACCTCACAGGCTGGAAAGATGTACTGACTCTTTCTTTACCTAACAACCCTGCCTGATACGACCTCAGATAGAGGGGAGGCCTCATAACTCCTCTTACATTTGCTTACCATGTTCTGATTCTAGGGATGCTACACCCACATCCCTATTCTAGCATTTCAGCCATGGAAGCTCTCACATGGCTAGCTTTTCCATAACCTAATATAGTCATATGGCCTCCTCAAAAAGAAATTTTTTTTTTTTAATAGTTCAGTCAGTTATTTGGAGAGAAACATGGAGCTTTTAGGTTTGTTTTTCCTTTGCTTTATTTTATGTATTTTTGAAAACTTTTATAAAAATATAGTTCTTTGGCTATCAAGATAAAAAATAAGTAAAAAAATTTTTTAAATGATTGGAAAGTGCTGCATGCAAAAGGATAGCCTAATTCCATTTAGTGTATAACATAGTTAAAAATGATAGTAATTATCGTGAACAGAGTTAATTTAAGATTTATTTAAATTTAAGTTTAATTTGTAAATTTTATTTCTGTTAATGAGTTTTGATTTGGCTCGTTACATTTGTTTTCTGAATGGTGACACGATAATGGTTCAGAAGAGTTACATAAAATTCAACCTTCATTAACTAATATAGTATGTAAATTAAAAGATTTTAATGCTCAGTAATTATTTTTCACAATCTTAGAAATATTATTAAGTAAATTTTTCATCATTTGAGATTATGGAATATCTCATCTGAATAACATACATTTATTTTTCCTAAGTAATTTTCTTCTAAAGCGATCTTGTTGTTATTGGGATTGGATGCAAATCTCACTGATATATTTTAGGGGAAAAACAGTGAAGTTTCCTCTCAGGCAGTATGTAGCAGAAGGAAAACTGAATTTAATAGTAAAAATACAAAAAATCCTGTACTTTCTAACTACCTCTGTGATCTTCAGCAAAGTCATTTTAGCTTCTCTGGGCCTTGGTGTCTTTCACCTATATTGTACCAAATTATCTCTGAGATCCCTTCCAGTCCTTAATATATATGTGTATCTACTAAATTCAAGTAGCAGTTTCCACTTTAGAAATGACTACAGATAAGCAGGTAGCATTCTGTGATGGTAAAGGTTGAACTTTTTAATACATCTGTCAAACATATTCAACCTGTTTAAGCAAATAATTGGTATTTGAGGGGGATCCTTACCACCCAATGTATGTCATTTTCACTAGATGCAGGCAGAGTTTATGTTTAGATTTGTATCTGTAACCAGATTATCTAAACACTTTGGGGCTATTGCTTTTGAGCTGATGGACCTACCCCACACACAATTCCCTATTTCTTTTTTCCACATCATCTGTTGGCTAAAATCTGTCAGAGGTATCCCCAGTTCTTCATACTTAATAGAGATCTGTTTGCATCTTTGGTTCTCTGAGGCCAAAACATCAGCAAATAAGAAGTAAAACGACTGTATGTGTCTATATTTACTACTCTAAAATTATATAACCCTATGTCACCTTCAATAAACTAAGTTGAAGAGTTTTTACTAGTGCTGACAAAAATGCCATTGAGTTCTTTCTTCAACAAACATTTGTTGAGGGCCTAGCATGGCAAACACACTGCTAAGTACTGGGGATACAGAGATTAAAAAGATTCATTCGCTTCCGTGAAGAGGTTCACAGTTTAGTTGGTAGGAGAAACAGAGAAAACAGCAGAATCATTGTGTATAAATGCAGTCACTAATTGACCTGAATGTGGGTTTACAGAAACGCAGAGGAGTACTTAACCTAGTCTGGAGAAGTTAGAAGTGGCTACTTAGTAATGCCTGAAGTGCATTTTGACTGAGGAAGAAAGTGGCAGTTATGACAGTTCCTGACCAAGTAGGTGCTGTGAACAAAGACCACAGTAGAAAAAGTTTGAGGGTATGTGTGTCAAGAATTACAAGGAATATGTGAGGCAGGAAATGGTTAGAATTGAGACTAACATTCTATGTTCTCAGGAACAAAAGAAGGAGGTCTTATGTTCCATGTTTGTGAACTTGGACTCTAATTTATAAGCAATGAGACACCAATAGAGAGTTTTAAGGAAACAAATAACTTTTATTGGAGTTCGGTTTCATCCATTTCATAATTCAATTCCACAAGTTTTAAAAGATGAAATTAAAGATGAAATTGCTCTCATTAGAAGGCCACATAGAAAATAATTTGAATCTTAATGTCATTGTTTGTACTCCTCTTCTATACCCACTTTTCTAAGATCTGATTATTACCAAAAATTAGTGACTTAAGTCTTCCAAAAACACAAATCTACTGTATTATCAGACTCACCCCTAGAATTACATGAATACGCACATACTTTGAGATGTGTTTTTAATTTTATTTTATTTTTGACTGACATTCTGTGGCTCTCCCTCAGGTAACCTGGCTTCAAGGACTCCGACTGATACTAGTGCTGGGATTCAGTCTCCTTGAGCTGTTGCCATCAAGAACAGTAGGTTTCTAATGCCACTTGCAGACAATCCCACTTACAGAGCCCAGGGTCTTCTGACCTCTTTTGTCTGCTCCCAACTCCTCTAAATTATGCAGAGTTCCAGAGAAATGGGATGCCTTTCCCAGAGCACACGCATGGCGCATCCAGCCATGCCTGGCCCCATGGCTGTCCCACAGGCTAGGAGGAGTCTGAGGGACCGTGAGCATTTTGCTGGCCCTGGGTTTCCAGTCTCCTGTTGCTTGTGCCATTCATGGTATCTGCCCTTGCCCCTGAGCAACAAAAGGAGAACTGTGCCAGTGCCTTAACTACACTTTCTCAGCCCAGATTTTCATGAGGCAACATCTAATCAATAATATAATTGGTAATATCTGTGTATTAAGATTTTCTGGGATTTTTAATTTTTTTTAGTCAAGCTGGATAAAAGATCAAGAAATACCACAAATGCTTTATATGCTTTCACAGAAAAAAAAAAAAAGAGAATTCTTTTATGACCACATAAAATGTCATTTTTATAATGGTAATGTTTCAACTTTCAAACCGTGAATGTACTCTAAGCAATTGGCAAAATTGTGTTCTTTTTAAACATGAAATCTAACACCGGCAGTAGGCTGTTGCAATGATAATCTGGAACTATGATGTCAATATAGACACGTGTGGCTATTTAAATTAAATAAAATCAAAATGTATTTCTTCAGTTGCACTGGCCACATTTCAAGTCCCCAGTAGCCATATGTGGCTGGTGGATATCATGCCAGACAGTGTAAATGTAGAATGAACATTTCCATCTTCTCAGAAACTCTTACTGGACAGTACTAGTTTAAAAGATATCCTCAGTTCTTGGTAGAAATATTGACAAGCTAATGATCAAAATTTTCTAACCCTGAGCTCTGCATGCCTGAGACCAATAGGCATTCCTTTTTATTTTTCTTTTTTCTGTCAGACAGGAAACTATATTCATAAAACTTTGAAAGGCTTATCTTTCAACTACAGAAACTCTATACAACATGTTAGATGTGTTCAGTACAGCCAGGTTAAAAGTAGTCCTTTTTTGCTGTTGAATTCCATTATAAAACCAGGTCTGTGTTCTTATAATAGCAATCGTACTTAAGAAAAAATATCTTTTAAGACAATTATAGTTTGCAGAAATCGTAGTTTTATTTCTAGCTGTCTAAGTGGTATTACTGCAATAGCCTTAGGTGGTATCAGAAAACTCGTTTGTTTTATAGCTTTCATTATAGAAATTCCTTAGGAGCTTTATCAGTGAAGGATTTTTGTTATGGTTATCCCTTAGCATGCAGAAAATATTTATTAGGCAGATTATCCAATGTGACACATTTTGTTACTGAATGTTAGCTTTTATAAAGGCAATATGTGGTTTGTATGCCCAGCAATTCTCTAAAAAAGGCGTGGGTTGATATCTAAGAGACTGACATAGTTTATAAAACCATTCTCCCTGAAATCTACCTATCTAGTACCATCTCTTACAAAAGTAACTGCCTCTAAGTACTAAAAAGTAATGTGGCATAAATTTCTTATTGTTCCTCACTGAGATAGGTTAACTTGTCTGTGTTATGGATAAATCCTTTGACTAATCAGGGGGATCACTTCGTAAATTATGTAAATGTCTAACCACTATGCTGTGCATCCGAAACAAATATAAAATAATATTGAATGTCAACTGTAATAGAAAAAAAAATAAAAATACCAAAATTTTTAAAAATGCTTCCTGAAGTATTAGGATAATTTCATGTAATGTACAAAGATCTTAGTAAATTAATGTAAACTTACACACATAAAAAACTATCAAAACTTAGTGGGTGTTCAGTAAATTAATTGATAATAAAAAATACAGCTGTGTCTTGCTTTATGAGTGGCAAATTTTTGAAAACTATTATTACAAATTATTTGAGATGCACTCTTTATTGTTTCATCTTCAGTGAGCTTTTACAACACAGGATTTTTAATAATACACAATGTTGATTTGTGTTGTATCCATCGTTTTTTCTTGAATTACATCATCAGTTTCATAGGATGTTTCATTTGTTGAATTTGAGGCTGCATTTGAATTGGGGGCTTTGGTTTTCCTATTTGAGTTGCCTGCAAATACACAGAACAAAAAAATAATTATGTGAAATTATGACAAAAAAATTGACTTAAATAAACTGTAGCAATATTGAAAATATGTCTTGAGAATGTGATGTGAATGATTGAGAATCAAATTATTTCAAACTTGTTTTATAGCATTTCTTCCTGGAAGTCAAATGAGGGAAATATTCAGTAGCAGAAGCACGAATTTTATTTCCATGCTAACGTTTCTTTCACTATGCTTCCATGGGGGAAATCACACATCTGTTAAGAAGGTACCAGTTTTATGGGTTGCTTAATAAAAGTGCGACTGTCCCTATGCATAAAGTAAACAAAACTATACTAAAGCCAATCATAATTTGCAACATTCTTTAAGCCTTTGTCATCATAATCAATGTAGATAAAATTTCTAAAAAGAAGATATTTGTACTGCAATCTCATTCACTTATATATAAATATAAGTCCAGAGTGCACAAGGGTAGAGAACTTTTTTGGTGGTAAAATAATATTCTACTTCCAATATCCATCATGATGTTTCCACCATATAATTTGATTTTTTAAAAGTTCATTTGTTGAAGGCACACCATTTTCTAGCCTGGGAAGTATTCCTTTGCCCAATCAGCAAGCAAAACTGTTTAAGACAAATACAGTAGAGAAAGTTGGCATGAAAATTTGATAAACTGATCAGGTCTTGACTGTTATTTGCAAAGTAGACTTTAAAAAACATATTTGATTCAAATTTAACTACTACATACTTAAGTATTTACTATTTTCCTCATGTAATATTTGGAAAATGTATTGTTTATACTCTTCAGTATCATAGCAGGTAAAGGTATAAAAGATCAAATATATAAGATGTAAATTAGTTTCATATTGTCTGTGTAGCATTTGTATCTTTTATGATCATTTCTTTAAATATTTTATTAGAATTCCTGAAAGTCTGAAAACTAATGTTTAATTCAAGTCCTTAATGTGTTTCCTAAAGCTTTTTACATACTTACATTCACAATATTTTAATCAAATTTTCAAGGTGTTTTTATCTACCTTGTCGCATTCAGTTTTCATTTTTGTATTTTTTATGGTAAATAAACTCAGGAATTTATTTCTAAACTTACTTTGGAGTTGTCTCTGTCATCTCCATTCCGATAGCTCTAGTTCCTGTTATGCATTTTCCTGGCAACAACTGAAAGAGTTCACTATTCTGACTACAGCCCTCAGAGACTTAAAGGCTTGCAAAGTAAAGGCCAGTATTATAGATTTTTCTTCATCTAAGACATGTAAAGATCCCCATTCTCCAGCCCTGACTTGTTGTTTCCTTGGCTGCTGAATCCTAAACAGTGTAGGTACAAAAATTATTTCTCGGATTGGCCTATGAAGACAAGGCAGTTCTAACAAAACCAATTTGGTACACGAACAGGAAAAGATTTGCTATAAACATCATTTGAAGCAGGAGCTTTGAATAGCAAGTTAATATCCCTGATGTTCGCTTTTTCCTGCAGCTTATAAAAATCAGTGTGTATCCCTCCGGTAAGTTGGAGTAATTGGATGTACAGAAAAATAACAGCAATGAATTGGGCTGTAGTGGTAACAGAGTCAAGTTAACTGCATCCTTTTGGAAGGATTTGAAAAGACAAAAAAGGAAAAGTCCCAGCAACTTCAGCTTTTCCAAGTTTTGCTTTAATAAGTGGAAACTAATTTCTTAGCTAACAAAGTAGAGATAAAACCAGCTGCCTCTTTCTTTTCACTAGATTACAATATGGATTTGATTTTAAATAAACCTGGAATTTCATTGAGCTCCCAAGGGATTTGTTACACACAAAGGGTTTTTTCTTATTTAATTCCTCCTTTTCTTTACCTACCTGAGTGCAGATTGCAAAGACCCAACATCTCTATGCTTTCCTAGCTTGACATTTTTTCTTTCTGCAGCTCACTTTCCATTTTCATTCTTTTTGGGGGAAGAGGGAGGTCTGGTGATATGTAAATCTCAACCTTTCTTTCAATCCTATATCAGACTGGCATTTAAATTAAAGCTTTAGCCTTTGCCATCATCTAAATCATTCATCAAATAAAATCTTTCCATTTATCCTCATCACAAACTAGGCCGATATATTTTTTTCTGATAACAAATTTTGCATTCATTTTCAGAACCATTCCTCAGAGATCCGTTTATTCTATAGCTCTTGCCTGCCATTTCAAAACAACAACAACAACAACAAAAATATACTGGGGACCTCTGCAGGTCTTCAGCTCCTCGCAATCTGGCAGAATTGTAATTAAACTTTCTTGCCACTGTCTGCCTACATCCTTGGTCCTGTGTTACCGTTCTGCAGTCCTACAGCAGCTTCTAATTACTAATCGGCTGGCTTACTTTATTATTTAGGAGGAAATAATAAATACATCCAACTCGTCCCACAGTTCCTTCTAGTGGAAACAAGCAATCTTAAATTTACACCCTAAAAGGCTTTTTGTTTGTTTGTTTTGCAAGAGGTTGTTTTACCTTTAAATTTAACATGATGCACAGGACTGGATCTGAGGTAAATCATAAAGTGAGCAAAACTTGACTAGTAAGTACCTGCTGATCTATTGACCTCTCCCTTCAGTGCCCTCAAGGATATATATATAGGTATCTCATGTAAATATAGCTAAAAATTCATTGTGAAAGTTTGAGTCTTAGACTTGCCCTATTGCTTTGCCCATCTGTGAATAAATAAAGGTAAATTCTATCCAGAAATGTTTTTCCTACTCTGTTTTTTTCCACAATTGGCCTTTTTTCTTTGCTTTTTCTGCATTGCTAAATTTTTATATTGATGACTAAGTTAATTCACAAAGGAATTGAGCTGATATTTTAAGTCCTTTAAGTGAGTTTTCACAATGAGAGACTGAGTTCTAGTTTTCATTTTGGTTCCAACATCGGCTAGGGTAGCCTAACCCTGTGCCCTGAGCTCTGCAGAGCAATTTGATTATCTGCATTCCAGAACAAAAACTTGTAGGAAATTCCAGGCTCATTATTTTAACTAGGAAGTCCCTTTAGGAAACACAAGTGGCCTTTTCTGCCATTGAATTCAAATTACCTGGTCTTCTACTAAGATCTCAATGAATTCTTAAAGCCTTTCCGAAACGAAGAGTGATATGAAATAATTTGACAGCCTAATTGATGAATTTTAAGCAGATTTTGTTGGAGTGTTACGCCTACTAAGAAAAATATCTCCCAAAGTTATCCATACATTGAGTACAAAAACAATCAAAATACCACTTGATTTTTAAAAATTTGATAGTGTGATTCATAAGTTTATTTGGAAGCCTGACCCATACAGGAAACAGGAAAAGAATCATAATGGGAGGGAGGAAAAAGTCTTGCCAAATAAGATATAAAAATAAACTATATAGCTATAATAATTTTAAAAGTATATTACTTGCTTAATAGACTGATAATTGTACAAAAAAATCTAAAAACATTCTAGTATACATAAGAATTGAGTTTATGACAAAGGTGACATTTTAAATTGACAAGGGAAAGATGAATTATCCAATGACTATTTGGACAATTGGCTCATTTGCAAAATAAAAATAAAGGCAGATCCCTACCTCACACTTTCCACCAAAATTAAAATTCCAGGATTTTAAGATTTAAATATTAAAAACAAATGAATAAATGTATTAGAAGATAATATAAGTGAATATCTTTATATCTTATACTGAGGTGAGAACTTTCTAAGTATGAAAATAAAGGAAGAAATCGCAAAAGGAGAACTGAAATTGAAAAAGGAACACATACAAAGTTAAAAAGGAAATGACTATGAAAAACATGTACAATACATGTGAAAAGAGTTTGGTTGCAGTACGGAAAGTTCATACAAAGCCATGAAATGTCCATTCTCACTCCTAATTAAATAAAATAAAACACCACATTATTTCACTCAATGAAATAAGTAAAATCTACATTTTTTGAAATAATAATACCCATGAAATAGTATTTTTCTGGAAGGCAGTTAGCAACTTGTATCCAAAGCCTTTAGTAATGTGCTCCTCCTTTGGTCAGCAATTTCACTCGCAGGGATTTATGTTAAGGAAATACTTAAATGTTCAACATTTGTGCATAAAAGGAAAATGGAAGCTAGTTCAAAGTCATTAATTTAATAAAATTTGGTAAACCCAACTTTGGTTGCTAAATACCATTCACAACTAAAATGAACCAGGCTTCATGGAGAAATGGCAGATTCCAGGGCTGGAACAATGAGAGTACAGGATGCCCTGGAACATCTTGTGACAGAAAGCAACGAAGTGCTCAAAAAATGATGGACGCATTTCAAAAGGACACAGGACCCAATTTAAAGTGGCTTCCACAGGCTAAATTTGAGATAACTCAAGGACTAAGGTAAACGCTAGTAAGAGAATATTTTAGAATAAAGAATCTGAGTCCATACTGAAATTAATAAATAAATGAACAGGTAAATAAGTAGGGGAGAAGGGGAAAGCTTTCCCTGGAGTTGAATAACAACTACTAAATGTAGAAGGAATGATGAGTTTATAAATCAACACTTTACAAGTAGAATGATCTGAAATTATTTTGAAATTTTGAATTAAAAAATTCAGTTAGCCATTAATGGGTAGGTATAAGTTTAAGGAAGAACAGGATGTTTTCATAGTTTCAAAGTACCCCCCCCCACACACACACACACAAATTACTTAGTAATGACAAAAGGAAATAATAGTGACTTTTCAATGAATTAATCCAGCAAATAAAACCTTCACCAGAGAATCTGAGTTAACATCACCAATAATGAGACAAACCAATATTATGTATTTCCTGATATAATGCCTGGAGAATATAACTTCTGTGGTATTCCTGTCAACATGTATAATCTCCTTCCGATCATGAGAAAGCATCAAACAAATTGAGGGACACCATATAAAATAATTGGTTTTCACTTCTCAAAAATGCCAAGATTATGAAAGACAAAGAAAGGCTGAGGATTAAAGGATACTAAAGAAATACAATAGCTAATTACAAGATATAATTCTGGACTACCTCCTAGATAAGAAAAAAATAGCTTTTAAGGATATTGGGAAAATTTGAATATAAACTGAAGATTAGATAATATTACTGTATCAATGTTACACTTCCTGACTTTGATAAATGTACTATAATTATGTATGAAACCCTTGTTCTTAGGAAATATGTACTGAAATATTTATGGTTAAAAGTCATGATAGCTGCAAATTATTTCCAAATGGTTCAGAAAATATACATCAAGAGAAAATCGATGATGAAAAAATGAGGCAAAATATTAGCTATTAGTAAATCTGAGAAAAGATATACAGTCTTTTCTATACTTGTACTTCTAGAAGTATGAAATTATATCAAAATAAGAAAATAAAAACAGGACTCCATCAAGGTAATAAAATAGAACCATTAAAAATGATGGCAAAGGTGTTTATTTAATGGCAAACAAAAATATCAATGTTGCTCAGTGAAAAAAAAAAGTCCTGTTAGAAGACTCATTTTCCACTCATTTTGTTATGTACATGTATCTAAAGACACATAGAAAAAAAATTCACGGATATTCACCATGGTGTTTATATCTTATTCTGTGTGGTGGGATCACGGATGATGTTATTTGTTTGTTTGTTTTGCTATATTTTCTAATTTTCCTACAATGAAGTAAATTGAAAGAAAGTTTTTGTTTTTGTTTTTAACGGGGGAAGGAGGATGTCCTCTAAGAAGAACTATAGCAGACCATTCTGAGCTGGTCCAAGTCCTAGTTTGCTCACAGGCAGAATAAATGATATGATCTACAATTTGCTTTTTTTTTTGAGTATTTCATATTTAATTTGTGCTTTTCTCCTAGACAACTGTGTCTTACTGCTGATTAGCTTGCCCTTTTTTCATTTATATCACTTGCCTTTATAAAAGAAACCACCAAATAGAGGCTTGTCTATTAATCCCATACAACTGTACTATTTATGTGTGTCAGGCAGCTCTGCTAATATCTGCCTCTAATTTTCATCACAAATTCTGCATCTAGAATCCCTCTCCTCAATTCTCCACCCATATCTACAAGTGCAGGGTGTCAGTGAATACTCAAAACCACAGAGTTGATTAGGGTTTATCTTCCTAGAGCATCTATTTTACTCAGATATGGAAAGAAGAAGATATCATTAGAGTAAAATAAGGCATTATATTATGCAGTCAAATTGACAATTCCCACAAACTTAAAAAATAAAACAGGCAACTTCAAATTACTTAAAGCTCATATGACTTAAGGCAGGCCTTTTCACTCAAGACCTTGGAATTCTAGAAGTACAAGTTCCTTTCTTGTCTACCTTTAAGGATTCCCCAGTGGAAAAGTTTGAGAAGCGTGTGTGCTTTCATTCACCACTTTCACTTCACCTCTATTAGGCATTAATTCTTCCACATCTTATGAAATGAGACCTCACCCTCGAAAGACGCCCTTCGCACAGCCATCTTCTGCTGAAAACTGTATGTCTGTCCTATAGAGCACAATTTACAAGCTGTGGGATTCTAAACGCTGGCGTTTGAAACACGCATAACTCAAAACACAAAAGTTAAAAAGGAAGAAAATGATTGTGACGCACAATTTAAAGGCAAATCAATTGCTTTGCCATTGGATCTCTCTACAAAATGAGCCCTGGAGATAGTCCAATTAAATTTTATGGTCACTATCAGTCACTTGCTTCCTTCAGGATCAATTCAAAATGTACAAAGCCTTCAATTGTATGCATTGAAAAGAATGAAACCCAATAAAAACAAAAAAAGTCCAGTGCCCTAAGCTAGTTTTAGTATATGCACACACAAAAAATCCCCACATTTCCCTCAAGACCATTCAAATCGCTTGTAATGAAAACAGTCTCAATTATAAAAATTAATTTAAAATAATGAGAGGTTGACTCTTACGTATAGAAAGTTTTGAAAGAAAAGAGTGGTAGCTGGTAAAACCAACTTTCCTCTATATATGTTTACTTGCTTGATTATTATGCAGACATTTATCACATTCCTAACCTTTAAGGCATTCCTTAAATGGAATAAAGACTTTTCTCAATTGCTATCACACCAGCATCCATTCCTAGGTGGAAATATCACTGTAGTGGAAGCATGCATATTTAACAATGGTAAAGCAGCGGTTTTAATTATCACTTCAAAGGGTTGCTTTCAAATATAAACCATTTTCTCGTCTTATTCCAGTGACATTTGGATTACCTATTTTGTTTTGGGCTCTCCACTATGATTTGTTTAAAATCAACCCAAGGGACCAAAATCACCTCATTTGAAAGCAGCTGGAAGGCAGCGGGTCGTATAGAATCCTGCCTTGCCAATGCAAGACCTCGGGAAAAATGCGTTGAATTAATTTGCTGACTTGATAAATATGTTTTTGAGAGGGGCAGAGTGGGGACATTTCGTTGCAAGAAAGCAGTCTCCTCTAACTACATAGGGCGTGTGTTAATTGATCTCTACAGCTGAACAGCAATAAGACTACAAGACCAATCAACAAGCCAGCTAATTCTGTTGCTGGGTTCTCAGAGCCAACATGCAATAACATTTGGAGCAGTTCCTGAGACAAACCAGGAAAATGACCAATTTTTTATTTAGTGCAGTGCATTGTCGATAGGAGGCACTCAATGGATGTTTAATGACTACAATGGTGACAATAAATCTGATCCTTTGATCACCTACAATAGACGTGCAGTGCTGTTCCCTTCAGTTCATCCAGCAAACATTCAGTTAGGTGTTGTGAGATACTAGGAATACCGTGGTGAGCAAACAAGACAAAAATTACTTTCTTGGAATTTACTTTCTAGTTGGAATGGAAAAAAGTTAGATAACAGATAACCAATATATATAATATATTAGTAGTAAATGCTTAAGAGAAAAATAAAGCAGGAAGGGGTATGAAATATTGAAGGAGAGTTAAAAATGCAGGTAGAGTGACAGGGAAGAACTCCCCGAGAGGGTGCCTTTTGGTAAAGATTTAAAGAAAGTGCAAGTGCAAGTCATGCAGGTATCTAAAGGAAATGCATTCTAGACAATGGTGACAGCACGTGCAAAGGTCCCGAGGCAGGAGTTTCCAGGAACCGCAAAGAGACTAACGTGACCTGGTAAAAGGGGATGAGAGAAATGGGGGTGGAGAGGGCAGGACACAACAGCCCTGGTAGGTCACAGTTAAGATGTATCTATTGAGAGAGATGGGAAATGATTAAGGTTTTGAGCAGGGAAGTGACATGACCTGACTTTGGTTTTAACTGGCTCACTCAGGCTGCTCTGTGGCGGGTAGACAGAGGGGACCAAGGATGGAGTAGGAAGAGGAGCTATTTGTTTTAAAAGGCAGAGTCTAGAAGTTAAAGTTCTAACAAACTCTCTAGGTGAATCTTGTTCATAGTAAAATTTAAGAACTGAACTGTTTAAATTACCTAACTAATTGAGACAGAAATTGATTTTATGATTAATTATTTCACAATTACTAATCCACTGCTTTATTTTGCCTATGGAGAAATCGGGCCTAAGCCATTAGACTAAATTCATCTAATGACCTGTCGATCTGGCCGTGGAATCTTCAGAATTGGGAAAAAGAACTCCAAAAGGATCTTGGCCTCTTGCTCTGTGACATAGGCTACCCTCTCAGAGACATCTCCTAGTTTCCTCCAAAAAAGGAAACTAGAGCTCATGCAATCATGCAGCAGTGGTGTATTTGATAAAGTCACGGAACTGTGTTCCATACATATGTTTCAGGATTCAGCTAAAATAGAACATATGAGCAGAGAATTTTCTAATTTTTTTTAAAAGTAACATTTTTCATTTACGTGACAGTGAACATTTGTGTCTTATTCTAAATATATATATATATTCTATATACATATATATGCTCTATATATCCTAATATATATTCTATATGTTATATATATTCTAAATTTATTAAAATATATTTTAAATACACATCAAAATAAAATTCATGGTTATTACTTTTTAGATACACTAATAGAAATTTATATTCACAAAATTTTAACAATTTTTTCAGAGTTTCTTAATAATAATTAGTATTTGTGTAGCACTTTATACTGAGATATCAATGAGACCCAGTTCCACAAACCATACATAAAAATTTCTTCCTACTTTATAGTGACACTACACACACAACTATACCTTAACTAGTTCATAATCTATTCAGGAACAGAGACTGTCTTCTATTTATTTTTCTGTCTCTTTTATATGCCTCTGAGTTATTTTATATGCCTCCCCTGAATTCTGTACGCTATAGGTATGCAGGTAACTGCTTAACTGACCATTGACTAACCCATCTAAGTAATGCAACACTGAGAATTAATCATCAAATATTTTGTGCCTCTATTTATTTGACTTCTTTGGCTCTATCAAGAACAAAATTTCGACATTCCAAGAGAATAAAACCTTTATAACTGAAAGAGACATAAGTACATTAAAGTGGATTTATTGGATCAATGTATTATTTTTTCACGAGAACATTTACATCCTGCTGCTATTTTTCCTTGGGCACAATTTCTCTAAGGTATTTCATCATTAAGGCCTAATTTCTTGTGAATTCTTATACAGGCCCATAATGAATTTTTAGAAAGGATTCATTAACAGTATGATCTGTTACCCAGGTACAGGTTATTCTTTTGAACAGAGTGTGGGTAATTGGCTACTAATAATGGATACGCTTACCTTCTTGAGTGGAGGAAACCTCTAGGTGTTGAAGTTTAAGGCCAGTGTCAAATCTTTGAGGCTTTGTATACAGAAATAAATAGCAAAGGACACAGACGCTGATGACAAAGGCAAGTAAAACAAGGGCAGCAATTCCCAGTCCAGTCAGGGCACCAATGCTGAGGAAAACAGAAAACATTGTGACTGTTACACAGATAGGTTTACATAGGAACTAAAGAGAAGGTTTAAATACTATTTCTTGCCTCAGGAATTTGTAACCAAATTATATTTTAGTACAAACAGTATGTGATTAAAATCTACAGCTCACCTTTTTCTACCATCAAATTCTTATATTTTCTCTACACATGTATATGTTAATATTAGTATAGAACATCACGTGAATTCACATGACAGGTAAAAAGATAACAATTCTCTAGGGATAGTTCAAAAACATCTCAATCAAATAAACCTCTTATTAATATATAGTAGGAGGTAAGATCAGATTCCCCAATAAACAATGAGTAGAAAATTATTTGCCTTTGCAAAAATAGTGAAGCGAATGTGTACCAGAAATGTAGAACTTTTCATTTGGAGACATGTGTGGGAGATAGCATTTACTAGTATATGAAACCACACTATTACAAATGAGAAGAAGGTTTAATTCAAGGAAAGCAACAGTTACAGAAATTTATATAAAGTCTGTTCAGTCTGAAATTTTCCTTTCTAAAAGAGCGTAACACCGATGGCTTCTATCATTAAGGAAGAAACCCTTGTACTTTTCTCTAAAAATAAAATGCATATCATAGTATTTTCTCTTCACTGAATTTGTATTTCCTTCTGATACAGTTATCTATCAGTTATCTATAAGGCTGATCAGTTGAGAAATAACATAATTTACATAAATCCATGAACTTAATACTTTTAAATGGGAAATGGAGCTTGAAAGAAAGAATTATCTTGAAAGACTAATATGCAAATATATGTAAATTACTTTCACAAACCATATGTATTGGGGATGTGTAAAATATACATAAAAATGTATATATATATATATGTGTGTGTGTGTGTGTTTATATACATATGTATATAATACATAATTAGATTTTAGGCTATTCAAGAGCAGATACTTCTGTTGACCATCCCATAGTGTTGTGTACACTTATTAAGTGTTTGGGAGAGTACTTAGCATGTAGGAAATGTTCCATAAATGGAAGTGAATAATAATTTACTGGTGATTGATCTACTTGTAGTAATTGAAAAGTCATCATCATCATTAAAAAGTAATGATCTTTTCCTTCATTATCTTCCTGGCTTGCCTGTAGACTTCTGCTGTTTCTCAGAGATTAGGGAGGGCCCTGACAAATCTGACCCATACTAAAAGGGAGGGGAGAGAGAATTTGAGCGGAGAGGCCAGGTGTCTCACTGCTTTGAGGGTAAGGAGAACCAAATTAAAAGTGAGGGGCTAAGCTCATTCAATTTATCCTTGTTTTTAAGAGATAAAGCACCCTTGCAGTTCAGAGATTGCCTCCTGAGCCACAGACATAGAGCCAAACTTCCAGCAATTCTTGTGCTTGGTTTATAAATGTCAGCCCTGTTCCCCTAGGTAATTTTGTGGCCAGAGTCAGCATATAGTTACATATTTAAATTGGAGTTTGCCCTCACTTGGTGCACTCTCTCCCAAGGGGTAGACTCCTGCTGCTGGCAACTCCTCTTTCATGCTTGTTTGCACCAAAGCTGACTTTGTAGGTCATAGGTGTCAGGGATGGTTAGGCCTCTACACAAGACACATAGGAACATAACCTACTTAATTAATATTATCTGCTGCATAAGGCAGCTAGGAGGCCAGACAACTGGAAAGATTCCTGAAAGAAGAACCTGGTTATTTTTTTAAAATCTGCAAATTAAGAGAGCAATTTAGTCAATTTAAAAGTAAAATCATCATTTTAATTCAATATACATATTGTGGGCTTTTATGTACGCAATTTAAAAACCGTCCACACTATTCGAAGGAAAAACAAAAATAAAGCATGCTTTTTTTCTGCTTTCTGTTATGAAAGGAGGTCCTTCATAATGTTGAAAAACTGTTTTAATGTAACAGTTCCACTTTATAGAAATGTTCCTTTATGATGTGAACCTCTAGATAAGTATGGAGCTCTAGGAATCTCCTAAAATATTCATTTCAATGA
The DNA here is from genome assembly GCA_003508835.1 of Eonycteris spelaea. Classification (NCBI taxonomy): domain Eukaryota; kingdom Metazoa; phylum Chordata; class Mammalia; order Chiroptera; family Pteropodidae; genus Eonycteris; species Eonycteris spelaea. Next base: position 11,854,385 of record PUFA01000011.1, on the reverse strand, counting down.
ACACATATTGAACTCATGTGCTGTCCTGTACAATAGGTCCGGAGTCCTAAGAAGTCAGGGATCTGTAAGAGGAAGAGATGGGAGGGGCCAAACACAGAAAAGGGAGAATTATCCTTTCCTCAGCACTGTATGGCAGTTTGCTTTCCAATCTTGAGGTGACAAAGAGTCTGACGCTGTTGTCACATTGATGCACCAATTCTCCTCCTTAGCAACTTCACTTACAGGTAGTAGAGCTATACCTGTGCCTTTCTCCAGCAGCTGCAGAATCTCAGAACAAATGCTAGTGACTTCTGGAATATTTTTCACAGTTGGACTATTTTAAATGAGAGGTTTGAGAGTAAAGAATATGAGGGAAACGTAGGTCTAAATTTTTACCTCCCCAATGTGTTCTCAGAGTCCAAACAAAAAGAACCTCAGGTTTACTATTGCCAACCAATTCCGTCAGTTGAAATGATTTTTATGTTTCCCAGGAGCTGAGGTGCACTGTCCATTTTGTCAGTGCTGAATGAAGACCCTGGCAAGCTGTTCAGAAGCCTTAGGAAGAGTTAATAGCCTCTGTTGCTTGTCACTTTGCAATGAGTCAGGAATCTGAGAATCTCGGGCATTTTTCGAATTGAGTTTGACTTAAGGGTGGCCATTCTCTGTTGGAGGCACTGACACCATTGTTAACACCTCCAAAGACTCAGAGATGAGTTGCTATGTTATTCTCAAAAAGGCCAAATAATATGCCAGTGCCATATAGATTACTTCCCTAAATAATAAAGATAAGCTGTCATTATTTGGGGGGATTTTGCCCCACTCTGAACTGACACAATTCAGCTTTGTTAGTTAAACTCATTGGTAAGTGGGCACTCCTGAGATTTTTTTGAAGCTTGCAATACATAAAAATATATATGTTTTACCGCTTTTGGAAATAACAGTTAAAGTAATTTGCCGTAGACTCGGTATGTATGCCAAATTCTGGATCATCCAAGGCAATTGGGATAAAAATTATTCATCCTCTTAGTAGCAGTCCTCTCTCTCTCTCTCTCTCTCTCTCTCTCTCTCTCTCTTCTCTCTCCCTCTCCCTCTTTCTCTCCACTCCTAAACATAAGCTAACTGATTTGTAAGAAACAATTTAAAGTGGAGTGGGAGTTCTTCCCTATAATCCAGACATCCCATTCATTCTCCAGGCAAAATGAAAGAATCAACTTCAAAGTTTCCAGTTTTTTGGAATGTAAGGGGGTTCGGGGAATTAAAAATACCTGCATAAATACTACTTGGAATAAGTAAAATTCCCATCACAGGAAAAAGAGGCAAGAAAGACCCCACCTCAGAAAGTTCTTCACTTTTCAGGGGTGGCCAAATGGCTCAGGCATTGGGAAAGGAGGTACCCTGGAAAGCTTCTACAGATTGTGTAACCATAGCACCTAAAACTCTGTGGATCTCCAATTCGGTTCAAGGTCAATGTCAGATCAGATGAAAAAGGCAAATTATAAAGCCCAGTCTCTTGCACGCACACAAACACACATACACCCTACTTCCCTACCTTTTTGGTTTTTTAAAGAATACAGCCAATTCCTTTACACCTGCCAGAGACTTAAAATCTTCTGATCTTGGTTAATGCCTTAAAATGGGTCCCATAGGAGCCCCTTTATATTCAAATCCACCATATGCCCAAAGAAATCAAAAAAGAGAATTAAAACCTCCTCAAGTTAGTTGTGTGTCTTGTCTCTCCGCCAGCAGAGCTGCCTCCTGGGACTGGTTCCTGGCGAGTGTGGAGAGCAGTCCACCCGGGTAGGCGGGCTGGGAGCTGAGACAGGCCAGCGGGAGCGGGCTGGACGCGCCCTGGGCGCAAAGCCCGCGCTACTCCCGCACGCGCCTGTGGTCCCTCGGGGGATTCACACCTCTGGCCGCCACCTCCTGACTCTCGCCAGACGAGTCCCGGCTCCCGGGACATCTCCAACCCGACTGAGGCGTCTGTGTAGGGCCCTCACCCATCCTCCGAGGCTCCGCGTTCCTTCCGGAGGGACCCGACCTGAGCGGGTCGCGAGGACGCAGGTGACTTCCCTCCTCCCTCTGTGGCACTGCTTCTCTCCTCCCCAGACCCTCCTGCCCGCCGGCCTCCTGCCCTGCCCACCTGAGGCTCCACATGTAGCTGTGCTTGTAGGGGAAGTAGCTGCCGGGCTCGCTGCAGCAGTACTTGAGGTCTGCGAAGCCGCAGCAGTAGAGGAGGGCGGCCGCCTCGCCGCGCCGGGGGCACTGGAAGGACTCCACGAAGCTGTGGTTGAGGCTGTAGTAGCCGGAGCACACCCGGCTCGCCTCGCCCATCGCGGGCGGCTCTGGGCGGGGCGATGCGAGACCCCCTGCCACCCCGATCTATGCTGGGACCGCGCCGCCAGCGCCCGCCGAGCCCCTCCTCCCCGGCTCCCCTCTTGAGCGATCTGGGGTCTGGCTGCCAGGGCGTTCAGCCTTCGCGCGCCTCCTCTGCTCTCTCTCCTCCCCCTGGCCACATGGTGTCTGGTCGCCGTACTCGCTACTGAGTGGTCGGTCCTTCTACGCGCTGGTGTCTGGCCCTGCACACCTCTTCTATCTCCGCTCCATCTGCTTTCTTTGCGCTCTCCTGACGCCACTCCACTTTCCCTTACTTCATCAGCAGCCTAGAGACTGTACCTGTCCCCACTCCACGCCAGAAAGGAATCTCGCCTGAGGGAAAAGTGGAGGGGTAGGACACGTTTGCCGTGTGGACAGGGCAGCCGAAGTGGCAGTTCTGTTTGCCCAAGGACGGGCAGGTGGGGTTCCCGCAAACAGAGGTGGGCCGAAGGGGGCTTTACCCACCACGGGCCATTGACCCAAGGAATGGGGTAGTGGACACAGCAAAAGGCACGGAATGCGGGCGCAGGGTGTTGAGAAATATCCCTTCTTTGAGAGTGCACATGAAACGTTAAAATCTGCCAATGTAAAAGTCAAAGACAAAAACACAAAAATTTCTCATGCATTGTGTTCAGTTAATCTGGAAAAAAGAAAGGCAAGAGATTCCATTCAGAAAGTAAGGACTTTCTTCAGAGGCAGGCAAAAAGAGGAGGCAAAGGAAAATAGAGAAAGAGACCTTCAGTTTGACAGAGCTGTGGAAACTTCTTTTGTCCCCTTTTTGTTTGGTTTTCTTATTTTCATGATTCATTTGTTCATGAAAGTCTTTTAAAATAACAATAGTAATGGAGGCTCATTGTAATAAGTCAAACAATACTTTGGTGTGTAAAGAAAATAATAATAGCCTTATGATGGGAGAGGACGCAACTATAACATCACAGAATTTCTGAGACAGATTGAACATTGTTCCCTCTTCTTCATTTTTTGCTTCTTTCCCTTGGCCTGAGGGTTGATTGGATGCCAGAATCATGAATTGTACCTTGTTGGGTGCTGGGTAATTCTGCGTTCTATAAATATTTTTGAACTCTTCTGGAATGCAGTTAAGATACTTGAAACAGTTGAACTGTTTCAGGTTTTCTTTTAAGTTCTGTTAGGCAGGACCAGAGCACGCTTGAGGACTACGTTTTTTCACCCCACTACTGAGGCGATACCCATCCGAGTACTGCACTGGATACCTTGGGAATTTCGAGGCTTTTTCTGACTGGTATAAACAAACTGTTCCAGACTTAGTGAGAGTTCCAAGGAGTGTTCCCCCTGCTCTTTTTAGGGGGCTCTTTTCCTGGCTGCCAGTGGTTTCCTTATAGGAATGCAGTGATCGGAACTCAGCTGAAAACTCAAGGAGATGCTCTAATGATCCAGATATCTCTCTATCTCTCTATCACTCTATTGCAAACACCCCCCACCCACCTCCCACCTCCAGCCCCCATCTCTCTTTTCTCACTCTCTCACTCTCCTGCTGTCTTCACTCTGGTACTCTGTTCTGCTACCTCTAACCACGGTGTCCTCCTTGGACACCCAGCTGTGTCTTCTCAACTCAGGGACACCACTGGCCTCCACTTGGGTTCCCCTACCCTGTGCTGCAACCTGGAAACTCTCTCCAGGCAGCAAGATGGGGCGATCATAGGTTCACCTCATCTGTTTCCTCTCTCAGGGATCACTGTTTCGTGCTTCCTGATAGTCATGGGGGGGGGGGACTTTTTTTCCCTATATTTTGCATATTTACTTGTTTCAGGGTGGATGATCAATCTGGTCCCTGCTAAGCCATTTTAGCTGGACTTGGCCAGGGGACTGGATCTCATCCAAGCTAGAAATTTAAGGTTCTCTCTCTCGAAATTGGGATTCTGCCATGCAAATACGAAGCCACAAGATGTGAGTGCACAAGAGAAAAATGAAGCAAACCGAGAAGAAGAGAAAAGAAGGGTGGAAAGAAGGCCAATGGCCTTGTAGTTCTCGTTCAAGTTCAAGACCATGGCATTTCTGCCATTGCATTTCTTGAGACATCTATGATGCCTGAGAGTAAAATCCCCTTGTTTGGTTAAAGTGTTCAAATTGGATTCTACTTCTTGCAACTAAAGAGTTCCGAATCATACAGCGCGCTCTCAGGCAAAGGTGAGGGGAGAAGGCAGTTGAAAGGCAGAAACTGACTCTTTAATCAGTGGAGCACGTTCCCTTGGAAAGAGGAGGAACAGGAAGCACAGTAGACTTTGTTTTCTGTTGTGCAAGAAGAAAATAATTTTGAGATAAAAAAGAAGGGAAGGTCTTTTGGACAATGGTATTGGTTGTGGCGATGAAGTATGCAGAAGTGTTCTGTAGAACATGAGCCAACAAAGTAGAAGTCGAGTGCTTGAAGGGACTGGAAAGGTTGAGAGCAAGCACTGTAGGGAAGGTGCCTGGGTGTCAGGCGGAGGAGGACAAGGGATTGGGTGCATCACTGAGGGTCCTTTGGTGGTTAGAGATCATAGCTTTCCGGTAGAAGCAACTTGTTGGTTCATGTGATTTTCTCCAACAATGAATGTTCGGTAGTCCAGGAACAGAGGCAGAGAAATGGACAGTGGGATTGTCAGGATGATGGGACTGTGCTCTGGCCCACTACTGCCTCTGTAATCACGGCAGCACCTAGGCTCTTTCAAAATCCCAAATACACACAGAAACACACAGAAAGTCAGGATTGTAGCTGCTAGACGCTACCCAGCTTCTCGTACTTTGAGGCCTCTGAAGTACAAGCAAAAAAAGAAGCCTTTTAATACGTGAGGCTTAAGGACCCTATCGAGGCCGGCTTTCAACTATACCAGTGCAGAAGATACACGTCGCTTGCTTGACTTGCCTGCTGTGTGGTCCCATCTCACCCAGTGCCCAGGTCTCATCCCCCTCTCAGGAGCTGTTCTGGCAGGAAGTGAGGGTGGGGCTGGACCAACACCAAAAGGTCAATTACATCTTTTATTTTCCTGTATCTTCCTGTTTCACAACAAAGGTGCTACTCCACTTCGGGGAATAGTTAGGCAATATTTTGGAAATAAGCAGACATTTTTGGTTGTCACATGATGTGACAAAGAGGAACGTGGGCCAGGGATGCTAGGCATCCTGACATCCTGCAATATGTACAGAAAAATGAAGAACTGGCTGTGACTTCCAAATGTTCCACAGGACATTCATGTAAATGAAAAACCTATTTATAATTATCTGCGCCTAGCACCTGTTTCTGTGTTACAAGTAAATACAACGTAATTCTTGAATTTTCCAGGAATGTAACCATCATGTAAATTGAAGGAAGATTGTTCTTTGTTTTGTTTGGCACTTTACCAAGAGTTTTTCACTCTTTTAGATAATGATGTACCAATGGTAATGCTGTTTAAGATTTTGTGTTTGAGTTGCCAATACTGCCCACCATCTGTGTCAGCTTGCATTAGTACTGTCCCTCCACAGTGATTTATAGCTGGTTGCATGCACAGTATTGGTGACAATGTTATATCTTTCAGTATAGTTGTGCTTGAGCATTTACAAAAGCAAATACTTATTTAATTGTAGATTACATTCTATTTATTCTTTACATTATAATAAAGCCATTATTTATAATTAGCGTACTAAGCTAGAGCTGTCATAACAAATTACCACCGACTGGGAAGCTTAAATAGAGATTTATTTTCTCACAGTATGGAAGCTAGAAGTCTGAGATCAAGGTGTTGGCAGGATTGGTTTTTTTTCTGAGGGCTATGAAGGAAGAATCTGTTTCAGGCCTCTATTCTTGGCTTACCAATGGCTGTCTTTTCCCTGTGTCTTTGCATTGTCTTTCCTCCTATTGTGCTTGTGTCCAGATTTCCTCTTCTTTCTAGAACAAGTCATAATGGACCGAGGCCCACCCAGATGCCCTCATTTTAACTTAATTACCTCTTTAAAGATCCTGTCTCCAAATACAGCCCCATTCTGAGGCACTGGAAGTTAGGACTAGGACTTCATTGTATGAATTGAGAGGATGCAATTAATCCCATACAATTAGGTATATAGATCCATCGTATTATATATTAATTTTCTTTCAAGACAGTAAAAGACGAATTATAGAAATATTTCTTATAAAATGGGAAACACTGAGTCTGATAGGTTTGGGACCGACGGGTATAACTTATCAGTAGGACAATGGCAAATGATGTGCCTCAGAGGTGAGTGCTGCTCCTTACTTGTAATCACTAGCCCAACAGGGTTCACCCAGAAACTGGCATGACAGAGCACTAGGAGACAGGTTCAGAACAAGAAATGTCTGGCTGTTGGATAAAAAGCAAGATAAGGTTCAAACAAAGCTGACTTGGCTGGAGAAATAATGAAAGGCCAGAAGAGTGCTTTGCTCAAAAATCTTCAATAGATTCTCATTTCCAAATTTTCTATAGTCAGTGCCACTCGACTTTTCCAGCTTCATTGCTCTCTTGATCATCTCTAGCGTGTTCCCCTGGGAATCTGGGGAATCAGTCTTCTTCCTGTCCCAGAGACATCTTCACGTTACGTGTTCCTGTCCAAGAAATACCATGACTCGCTTCTTTCTTTCCAAATCTTTTCAGTTTTCAAAGCCCAGCTACAGGATTTTCTCACCTTGTAACTCCCTGAAACTTCCCTGAAACTGATAAAATCAAGTAATTCCTAAATAGAGGAGAATCTGAAAAGATACACATGAAGAGACCATGAGGAAAGAGGGGTCATAAGAAAGCTGAAATTATGATTTACAAGCTATAAGGCAGCAGAACATATGCATAAGCATATAGAAGACCAAAGGAGTGAAATGACTTGTTAGCAATAAAAGGTTAGAAGCAGAGAGGAGAGTTACTGAGTGAGCATAATTGTGGTGGTGGTTGGGTGTTGATGAGCTCTTGCTTCTGAACAGGTTAATAACAGACTGTCTCTAGAGCGCTGCTGTATCCTTCAGGTAGCATCTCCAGAGGAGCTGGCTATTCCTGGGTTCCTGTGGGTGGCCCATGGTTGGGGTGGAAGTTCTCCTTAATATATTTTACATCACCGCTGTCATTTGCTATTTGGGACCACATGCCTAAGGTCAGAGAACCTCAAGATGCATATCTCGCCACAATTTCCAAACCCCATCTAGCCAATAATGGATATTTGTTGCTGTCTACCTTCATCCATCCCTCCCTTCCTGCTTTTTAAGGTTATCCATATATTAGTTTTTCTCCAAACAGCCCATGAGCTTCAGAGGTAGCTGACCTTGTCCCAGCACCAGGGAGAGTCCCTGACTGATTAGCTATAATCGCTGGTCGAAGATTTAAGCATAGGCCCTAAGCATGTCAAATCAGGGTGAATTTCAAACCTTGCTCGAAATGCTAGGACAGCTGTCTGTCTCCTGGCTGTGGAGGAGAGCACAGACCCGATGCAGCTGCCAGTCTGCCATCCTAGGACCATGACAGGAGTCTGCCTTGGGCTAAAGAGGACACTGCAGATGGCAGGGCCGAGAGGCAGAAAGAAACTGGGTTCCTTTCCACATTAAGTCACTGGGTCAGCCAACTCCAGGAGGTTTTTGTTATATGAGCCGATCAATTGCTTTTATTCTTTAAACCTCTTTAAGTTGGGTTTTCCAATGTAACCAAAAGTATCCTAACACACACTGCACACATTTGACCTTTCTTCATGGATAAGCTACAGAAAGAAGAAGATTATACCATTCGGAGGGATTGGTAGGTACCCTGCTCTCTAGCCATAGGGTGGTTTATAGGGTAGGAGAAGGAAGTACTGTGCCAAGGCTGATTGCTGTGCTGTAAGGCTTGATTCAGGAGCTTTAACCACTTAAGTTACAGAGAACCTTCCACTGAAAATGATTACAGGGAACAGCAGTGTGTTTAATAAACCACACATTAGATTAAAAGCCATGTGACTAATTTTATAACTGGCACATGGAAGTCAGAGACAGCAGCATTATCAGATAGCAGGCCGTGGAGCATCATTAATATGCATTGTGACAGTGGGGATGCCTGCAAATACCAAATACCCTGGGAGAGATCGGCAACATAGTTTAGGAAGTTACCCAGCACTTATTGTCTTTATTTCCATGTGCGACCTAACAATACCCCCTCGATGCCAGAGAAAAACAGAGTGGCTCTCTTTTTCTTCACATCACAGGATTCCAAACACGTTCAGACAAAAACGAATGCTAACAGTTACCATTTATTGATCATTCTTTATGTGCCAGGTGCTGTCATGAACGCTTCACATGTGTTGTCTCACTTAATTTTCACGATGTCCTTGGAGGTAGAAACTATGAATATCTCCTCTTCAGAGATTAGGAAACAGGCACAGAGAGGCTAAGGGCTGATGGCTAGTAAGAGACAGTAGGAACTTAACTCCTGCAATGTGGCTCTTCTTTCTCCACCCCTTTATAACACAGCTTACCTTCTACACCAAGCTTCCTCTTCTGCTCCCGGACCCCTTCAATGATTTGTGAAAGGAAACTCATCTTTATATGTTTAAATTATGTATTTTGTATGTGTGTATATTTTTATGTGTAAAATTACATCTTATTTACTTTTTATATTTATATTATTGTTTTTAAAGGTAAAAAGAGTCCCCAGAGTATCCCCCCACCTCACTTCTGGTGGAGGAAGTATACCCGGCCGAGAATAGGCTCCCCTCCTGAAGAAGCTGCAGGGTAGAAGCAGCAGCAAACTTAGAATTCATAGCCTGATGTAGAAAGAAGTATCAGATTTCATTCAAGACCTGCACATGCCTGGTGGACAGTCTGGCCCATGAATAAGCTAAAAGGGCTCATGTTCATGGCCAAGGACATGGCTAACACTCTGCTTTGGGATGAGCATCACATGTCAAGATGCTCAAAGAGTTTGTGCCCTCACATGACAACATGACCAAACAGAATAAAGTCAGTGACTTTGAAGACAAATAGCACTTCATCAGAAAGTGGTAGCCATCACCAACAAGTGATTCAAATGTTCGATTGAAAGCACGGCACAGTGTGTAAGACACATGACATGAGCTGAGAGAAGAGTCTTTCCTGACTCGTAAGGGGCTCGTTCTTCTTTGGTCCCTGGGGTGGGACAGAAATGAGACATGGTTACTGATTCATGACACAGCCCGTTGACCGATTGCTGACCCTCTTCTTTCCCTGGAATCCTCAGTGTGTGGGGGCAGGAAAAAGAGTCCCTTTGTTATTTGAGGGAGCAGTTTGATGAAAGTGTCATTTGTCAGTATGTTATTAATCTTTAAAGGATTTTCTCTTACTGCAGTAACCTGCACTCACTCATTATTAACCTACTTTTAATAGTCACTGTTGAAGCTGCTCTCTCCACTCTAAGAAAAAGAAAAAGGCTCTCATTTAGCATTTCCTATGAATCTGGTATTGTTAGAAAGAGTAACTAAGTCATCCTTCCCCCTTCTCCCAGATTGCAGTGAAACGTGTCATTTGTGTTCTTAGGATGTATGAGGACGGCAGAGACACTGCCCTGGTTGAGGCTGAGCATGGTGAGAACGGGTGGTCCAGGGGCAGGTGAGCCCCGGAGCGTAGCCTGATGCATCTAGGTCTTTAGCTTTGGTCTATGGAAATGGTAGTTTTCAAGGACAAAATCGACAATCGATTTACCAAGGTTCCGTGTGACATGTACAGCTGGAGAAACTGGTCTAAACCAGTATTTACTCAAAAATTCTGCCTCACTCTCTGCTAGGTTACATAGATCTGGGAATCCAGGACTGGGGGTGGGTTCCGCTAGTCTGAAAGTTTGAAGACTTGGGGAGGCATGTGCCTACCAGGAGAAGTGACCTTGTTTTCTATGCACTACAAACTGAGGCTGCCTCTTGGCCACCTCGGATGCTTCATGCCTTCTGGAGCACATTCTCTCTTTGTCCTACTCCTGTCCATGCTCTTAACTTTGGTTGTAATTTTGTAGTTTCAAGTGCTGCTACTAATATGTAAGTGTCTGTAGGGGCTCACAGGTCAAATATAAGCCGGGCCATTGCACCAGTACTGGCTATGGCAACAGCAATGACGGCAACAGCTTTGTGAAGTGACACGAGTGTGCTCTGTGGAAGCAGAGGGTCATTAAGGCAGGATGGGTGGCCTTGGAAGGTTCCAAAGCTTTAGGGGGCAGTAGAGATTACTGAGTTGATGAAGGCCAACAGGGCTTATTTGCAAAAATTAGCTATCCCTCTAATTCACCTATAAATAAATGCAGGCAATTGGGAAGTGGAAAGTGACTGGAAGTGTTGAAATAGTGGGTGGAGCTGAAGCAAAGGAATGCTTTCAATCACGATATATGCAACATCATTTTACTTCTGGAATGGTGCAAGCTGTGAAAACAGAGGCCGAGTAATTTTCAAGCCTGGAACACTTTTAATGACTACCAACTTGGAGAGGGAAAATGTGTGTGTGTGTGTGTGTGTGTGTGTGTGTGTGTGTGTGTGTGTGTGTATTTTTTCCGTACCTGTATAAGGTCTTCTGGTAGGAGAATTATCTAGAAGAAAATTGTTACTAAATTCTATGATTTATTTTGTGCTTTTGAAAATTTGACCACCTCTTTTCATATTTTACCGGGAGGAGGGGGAATGGAACAAGAATGCTTAGAATTTTTATTTAGGAAAATCAAATGGTTAAGCATATATCACTTATGTTAGTTATGCTACAACAGCATTATTACACTACATTCTTATAGCTGATACAAATGTGGCTTACGACACTCAGGAAAAAATTGTTTCTTAAAATCAAATAAAATCTGATGCAAACACCAGTCTAAATCGTGGGAAATTTAATCTTAGTTATATTTTGGGAGGCCTTTTCCTCTTCCCCTAGTAGTGCAAATGTCCTGGAGAAATTATGCAATTTCAAACAATTTGTGAGTACCAAGAGTAGGCTGGTGGGAACAATTTGCCCCAGGTGCAGGCAACAGGGGGTGCATTTTTGTAGGTAATTAAGGACAATAATAATGCTGATTAGAAAGTTGCTTGCTTTTTATTATTGCCACACACTGGTAATTTCAAACAATCAGTGATAAACGCTTCACCATGAAAAAAAAGTTGTAGGTATATGTTTTAAACAATTGCTGTGAATACTGTTGAGATTTTAATAATATTTATGTAAACTGTCTATTAGCACTTATTTCTTAGCCTTTAATATTTTATTCTACATGAACTTCAATTAGAAGAACCTTCAGTTATCAGTTCTGCCTTGGATCCATCAGTCATATACATATATCTAATTATAAATTTCTACAAGATTAGAAATCATTTGAGCGAATCCTTATGTGCTACATATTCCTGCATTTAAACAATAGATTCAATTCAAAAAAAAAGTAAAGATAACACATTCATTATACAGATAAAGAAAGAGAACTTCAGTTACTTCAATTCGCCCATTCTATATGACAATTTAGAATTTTTATTAGTGTTTAAAATTTAAAACAGTGAATCAGAGTGCAAATTGCAGTGCATATTTTTGTTTGGTGACTTTTAGTTCCTGCATGAAATATCCTACTGAGTTTGCATAATAACATTTAAATTGAATTTTTATATTTTATATTGTTAACACTTTAAGAAATTAATCACTAAAATAGTTATTATGTAATTAATTTTTTAAATAATTTGACTGATGGAGATAAGGATGTCCAAATAATGATCAGCCCCGGTGGCAAATTTGCTAGCTCTTCCCCTGCTCTGGTGTTCAGTCCATTAAAGGTGCCACTGCTCTGGGCAGCAGGGTCTGTTAAAAGGTGCTGGTTTTCCCACTGCAGTCACTGCGACAGTTTCTGTGGCTCATGGGTGCTCATGTAGTGCCCATCAATAAAATGGCCACTTTCTGCCTTGCTGTAGGCAACGTGGGGGCCATGAGTAACTGCCATCAGCTCCTCATTCTAATATTGGGGCAGGCCCCGCCCCTTCCTCCTTAGCCTTAGTACCCCACCCTTCCTGGACTGGGCTGCTTGCTGCTTAGGTTTAAAAAATAAAATTCTCATAACACAGCCCTGATGCAGAAGGAAAACTTTCCTGTTTGTATGCATCATTAGAAGGAGCTAGGTCAGGACGGGAACAGAGAATTTGGAGTAACACATCTCATTGTTTTGTCTTAAGAATGTATAAACATGTTACAGCTAAATTTTCTCTTGGGTTATCTTGCCACATTAGTCAAGGGTACTGTGGAATTACAGTTAAGTAAGCAGCAATTCTTGTGAGTGCTATCAATTCAAAGAAGTAAAACTGATTAAATTTGTAGTACTCTTAAATCACATAAGCTTAGAAATATTTTTATTCCACTTGAGTCACTGCATTTGTTAATTACAATTTGGCATCATTTTTGCGGGATATGGTAATGTTCATTGCTGATTATATTATTGTTCTGTAGTCTTGTCAGTATAACGTGCTGTTGCCTGTAATATGGGTGATGGTGTTTCTTTGAAGATGACAAAAAGATCACATTTTTGTAAGAAGAATTCATCAATTAAACCATGAAGTATTAACTAAGCACCCAAATGTGCACCGTGTTATGCAGGGTGCTTCACTCACTCTACAGAGAATTGGGGTTCTTTCTATCTTAGGATACTCTCTCCTCAACACTGCCCTCTAATTTCCTTCAGAATACTGTGGCTATTCAAGCTAGATGGTTCGTTTTTCCCATGTGCATATAGAAGACAAGTTACTAATCCTCAGAAGTTATCCATGGAGATTCTTATAAGTCCGCTGCACTCAGCAAAAGAAAACTCCCTTTAATGGTAGGGCTGGGAGCTGTGGGTGGATACCCCAAACAGCCGAGGTATGTCCTTAAGCTCTGACTCCAGATTGTGTCAAATTAATCATTACAACAATTATTCTCCCTACTGACTATACCACCCAATCCTGAACCATTATCTGGTTTTCTCTTTAGCGTCTGTGTAATTGCTGTTTAGTGCATAAGTTTCACGAAATATTAGTTCCCTTCCTCTTTCTTTCCTTTTCCCTTCACTGAATGAATAAATAAACAAGTTAATTAATTCTTTTCTGCAATTTCCTCTGTTCCATGGCCACATGGCAGAACATGCCGGTACATAGTCCCTGAAGTTTTGTATTTTACGTGCAGGTCTACTGAGAATACCTCAGTTCTGCCCATCTTAAAATCAAATTTCTGGAAGGGTGAAAGGCCCGTTATTTGTCTAATCTATTTGCTTCAGATAGAGTCACTGAATTCCCCTGGTGGTCCCAGGCTGGGCATAGGGTTGAGAATAGGGGACAATTTCTTCAAAAGAGGTTCTGGGCAGAAATTCCCATAGGTTTTTACCACTCTTTATATCTCTCTTCTTCGTAATCTTGGTCCTGTCCCAGGCTTGTCCTGCCCCAGATTTGATATAGCAAGAGCCACTGTAACCATCATGGGTCATGTTAGTTCTCTGTGTCTCTTCTTTAGCAATGACATTGACTGCTCTGGCACGGTGTTTCTCAAAAGATAGTGTCTACTCTACCTCCCCTTCTCTACTGGCTGGGCTCCACAGTCCTCAGCTTCTGCAGCAGTAACTGAGGTGAATTTGCTCCAAACCTCCATTCCTACTCCAGCTGTAGTTAACTCTTTGTATTCCAATAGTGCCTTTCTGATTCCACCAGCCCTTATTAGAAACTAATAATAAAGTTCCCTTATCAACTGCTAGAGCTCAGGGGCTTGATCCTGGAACTGCTAGTTAAAACTCAAATTTTGTTTCTTCACAGAACCAGTGAAATAATGCTTGAGTGTAGTGCCTCTTATCTTCGGAGCATCTTGTATCACGTAGGCTTTGCAAAGGCTGACATGAGAGCCCAACTACAATTAAACATCAATGCTGAAATGTTTGTTCCCATGGACTCCACTGTCTTTAAATAGACTTTCCTGCAGGAACAAAAGCCATTAATAAATTAGAAACCCTCGGATACATCATATATAATCTGGACCCTGAGCTCTAGACTATGCCAAAAACACCGTGTGGGAATATTCTGAACAAAGGGTCAAAATAAGGACATCAAAGCAAGTCACAAAGAGACGGTAACACATACCTCAGGGTTTATCAAAGAGGCATGGCTGCTGGAAGTTAGGGTGTACGTGGAGAAAGGACTGCAACTGGAAGGAAGAGTGAGGGCTGGGGCCTGGTATTCGACCCTTCTAGTCAGGCAGCAAAAATTTGGGGGGCCCAGGAAGGAACTGGGAAATGCTCACTGTTAATCACAGACCAGGGAGAATAGGGGAAGCCCTGACAGGTGAAGAACTCAGTGGTATTGAGGCGGGGGCAGGTGATGCCAGCTAGAAGGCACAGTTGTCATTACTGAGGCATCTGTCCCAGGCTGGGGTTAAAGCTGGAAACCCAAAGCAGAATCTCAAGAATGAAACAGGGTCTCCAACTGGGAACATTGAGAAGCCTGGTCCTTGGAACTAAAATGTACAGGAGGGGAAAGGAGAATGTATTGGGGGAAAGAGATGCTTACTGGGCGCAAGAGTCCCATCATCAGAGTGAGGCATCGGGGAGAGAATAGGGATGAACAAACCAGAGCCGCAGAGAGAAGCCCAGATACTAGTGCTGAATCTCCACATTGTGGACACACCGTGCACCTGCACATTAAACTGGTTCCCTGAGAGCAAGGAATGATTGGCAGACCTTCTTTATTCCTACTATACTGCCAAGACCTAAGCACAAGGCATCTTGCTTGCCTTTCTGTTGCCTAGCAACAGCCACCTCCTTGATTATCAGAGTTGTCATAGTTTTTCTGTAGCTATCTACTCTGAAACTGGGTACATGTGGCCTACAAGGAAGAAGGCAAAGGCATCCTTGCTTAACCAAATACTAGTTCACTTGGAAGTACCAGCAAGTGCACTCTCAGTACAAATTCAGAGTGGGAGCAACCAGACTGATCTTCATGCTGAACCCAAATAGGAAGTGGAAGAGAGTAGGGAGGGAAGAAAGAAATCCTAAGGATTCTGTAAATCCCAGAATTATCAGAAATGGAGAGAAAATAAATGAATAAAATGTCAGATAAAGTTATTTTAAATATTAGAAGATACATTTTAAATGTATATTAAAATAAATTTTCCTTAACATTGTCTTTCTAATATGGAGATTATTTAATTCTGTCAAACACAGGGAAAAGCATGTATCTTACCATTCAAAAAGCTTAAAACTTCTCAGATTAACATAGTCATAAATGGTTCTCAAGAATTGCAGAAATTAAATGCCAACATTTTAAATTGTTGGGCAATTCTGTTCTCTGCAAAGTAGAACAAGGGACTCATCAGTCAGACGACATAATGCCATAGACAGTTTTTGAAAAGTCGAGTAGATCTGGAGGTTTTATTCCCACCTGAAAGATAATCAGATGGAAAACATTCCATCTTAGGTCATCGAGTTGAACCCAAAGCCGCTGTGCCTAAGGGAAGAACAGCAAGTTGAAAGAGCCTGTGTTTCTGTCCTTTAAAGCCCTTAAACTATGTATTCATCAGCTATAACCTGATGAATATAATCCATGCATTTTTCTTCTTTTAAGTCAAAGGTGTGGAATCTTCTTTTAGTATCAGGTATCCCTGACACTTCCATGAGCAAGTAAAAAGTGTACATAGTTTTTCTGGGCTTTGTAGGCTTTAAAAAAATGATTTTTGTTTAAACAGAGAAATTTTTACTATTTCACTCATCTCTTATTTTTCGATGAGGTATACCTAAAAGAAAAGAAATCTTTCAGCTCGTATTATGGCTAGTGCTGGGAAAAGGTTGCAGCATGGGAGAGGGGACGGAAAGGAAGAAGGGAGGGGAGGAAAAGAAGGCAAAAAAGGTGGAGGTGAGTGACTATGAGTGAAAGGGGCAGAGGAAGCCTGGCTCTCACCCCTCTGGCCATCAAGGCCACAGAAAATTATTATCATTACCATCCTTGGAAGTTTTCATTTCCTTCTTGCACTAGAAATTATCGCATGGTTTTTTTTTTTAAACTTCGAAGTTTATTTTCTCAAGAAGTTAAGATTCCACCTCCCTCTCTGCAGCGGTATCATCAAAATATGCAACCAGTTTACTTAAAAATATTCAAAAAGTGGGTCAATTTACATAGCTATCAGCACAAAAGATTTTACTCTCTCCCCTTAAAAATTGTAATTTAGAAACAAACCAAGTAATGCCAACTAAAATACTATATATGGATTTTTTCTTTTAAATTAATTTATCTTCTTTATCAAAGTAATACATATGGATAGTTAAAAACTCAAATAGTACTAAAAGGCTTATGAAAAAGTAGTTCTTTAATGGATTTTCCTATGTGCCCCCACCCCACCATAATACAATCTCACTTCCTAGAGGCAGTCACTTACAATTGGCTTAGCTGTTAATTTTGATACTTTTCTCCATATTTTAATACTTTTCTCCATGTTTAATACTTTTCTCCATATTTTAATATAGTATATTTGCTATTTATTGACGTATGCATTTTAGACATTATCTATTGATTTACTTTATGACATAGATGATTTAGCTTTTTTCAAATATATTCTTCCATTCCTTTTTCCCCTGCCAATATAGTTATATCACCTTCTTAATCTGCCTTGACATTGTAATAATATTTTACATAATTACATTATAATTAATAATTATTATAATTGCTTACTACTGAGGCTAATTATATAATATGATTATGCTTCCTTTCTTGTACAATGTTTTGTTCTCCTTGAAGTTCTTTTGTTCCTCATTGTACATCTCTTCCATTTTCGCAAGTGCCAGATGTGTGTGTAAGTGTGTGTGTGTGTGTGTGTGTGTGTGTCAGTAATACTGGCTGCTGGCATTCAGGAGAGTGGATTGGGTGAAGGAGGATACATATATTTACCATTTGGTGCGCAGATTGTCACTAAATTACCCTTTTTTAGATCCATACTTCTCCTCCAGGTGGGTCAGGCCCCCAGTACCTGTGCCTCCAGTGAGTAGTTGCGTGGTCTGAGGGGAGAGTGTCTCCCTCACTTCTGGTGGTAGTCCATCTGCAAACCTTAGATTATAGCCTCTTTAGCTTCTTCTCCAATCCTCCATGCATTTTCCATTGGAATGACCATGTTTCACAGTGAGTCCTCTGTAAGGAATAAATCATGAATGAAAATTACAACCCAAAGCCATTGAAATATATACTCTAAATGGGTGAATTTATGTATGTGAATTATATGTTAATAAAACTGTTTTTAAAACAATGATCCTTACATCAAAACACTGTGCAAAACAAGTGAACATTACTTTTCTAATGAAATAAATTGGGTAGGTCTATATTTGTGTATAAAATAATTTAAATTTACTTTTCATATTGGAGATGAAAAATAAAACAGTAAAAAGGATGCAGAGAACAATCAACTTGGTAGCAATAAATAAAATAATGTAAATAATAGAAATTTCCAAAATTGAACTTACTTCCTATTTGATATATAAAATGTATGAAAATTTGAGAGGTAATATAGAGTATGCAGCAATGAAAACCATTTTCTCTAAACATTTCATTTCTACAGAAGTTACTCTCATAGGAATAATTCCCAAAGAACTTAAGGATTAAAAAACAAACAAATAATACACCCCAAAATAAAAATTAAAAAAACACAAAAGGCAACTTCTATAATGAGTGGTGTTTGTGGCACACATACGCACTGGAAAGAAAAGATGCTGTCACATTTACATTCCTGATTTAATAAACCATGACTTTCAATAACTCTAGAAAATACATTGTAATAAGAAACAATGCATAAGAAAATGTATTAAGAAATGAAATCTTGGGTACATTATAATGAATGAAGTTGAGAAACATGGTTTAAAAAAATTCCATCTCATAAATATACGATTCAAATAAAGTTTAGAAAAATCTTCTATCTCATACTACAAGTAAATTAAAAAATCAATAACAGGAACTTTTTTTATTCAAAAACATTAATTAGTAGAACAGAAAGACCCAAAAAGATAAATAGCTAAAGGATACTAAAATAAGAGGAACTCATACACCTTAGAGGACAAAACCACAGGATTTCATATGTGAAATGGTAACCTCAGTGCGTATATATTATACATTAAGGACTTATTTACTGTTAAAGACTAATTGTAGGTACTGAAGATAGAAATGGTTAATCTTACAATTTTTAGAATAAGCAGACGGACACCTCTGCTTTTCTTATCTTTGCTCTTTCAGAGATAATAGCTCTATCTCCTTCCAGAATACCTTAAGCATGTCATTTTGATGCAAGGCAGATTAGGTTCCCCAACCAAAATACTCATTGTTTTTTTCAGTTTGGAGGACATGATGGAGAGCTATATCAGTTTCTTGTGGCTACTGTAACAAATTCCCACAAATTGGTCATCTTAATTCACAAAAATTTATTCTCTCATAGTAGGCTGAATCCAGTCTACTATGTCAGATCAAATATTAGAATAAGAAATGCCGCTTCACATTCTTATCATTTAGTAAGTTGTAAGGATTTTAGGAGTTCTATGTCAGAAACTGGGGCAGAGACCAATATATAAATTTTCTATTATTTTACATCTACCAAAATCAGTTTCAAGTCTAAAGGCATTTTGCTGGAAGAATTCCCTCTTCTTTTGAGGAGGTCAGTCTTTTTCTTTTAAGGCCTTCAA
This sequence comes from Eonycteris spelaea, assembly GCA_003508835.1. NCBI lineage: Eukaryota > Metazoa > Chordata > Mammalia > Chiroptera > Pteropodidae > Eonycteris > Eonycteris spelaea. The sequence continues at coordinate 11,835,426 of PUFA01000011.1, read as the reverse complement.
CTGATTGGATGAGGCCCACCCATGTTATGGAAGGCAATCTGTTTGATTAAAAGTCTTAATTTGAATGTTGATCTCATCTAAGAAATACCTTCACAAAATATATAGAATAATGTTTGATCAAATATCTGGGTACTGTGGTCTAGCTAAATTGGCACTTGAAATTAACCATCATAGTGATCTTTGTTTCAGAGCTTCCCTTTTGGTTGGCTGAGATTGTTGGGTCTGCACTGCAATCTGAGAGTCTTCCTAACAATTCTGATTTTTCCTCCCTTTCTTATTACAGACAGCAGGTTAGAATTGTGGTCCAAAGCTCTTCCTGCCCATTGCTACTTCCCACTGTATCTTTCCAAGGTATTGCACTGTCTGTCCCTTCCCTACCCACTCCCCTGTTATACTCCTAACTCTTCCTCAGCGTGCTTCCTGAAGGACCTACACACCATCGGGAATGAATTGGGGAATAAACACTTGCAGCCCTCTTTTTCTTTTTTTAAGCCCTCGTTGGCTCCTGACTGTGGGAGAAAGTCGATACCCTGATTGATCAGCTCTGACATTTACTGGGGCCATTTTTTTATTAGTAGGCAAGGTAACTTTATGTCACAGATTGGTGTTTAGGGGTGACATGTCTTCTCTGTGTTCTATTTTCTGGATCTGTGCCACTGGCAGTTAAGAAGGGCAAAGCCTCTTTCCACCGGGAGAAGCTGAGATGCAGCCTGGTTGTTCTTTCTGCTTGCTCTCCTCCCAGCTGCATCCTTCTCCAGGCTAATGCCCCAGTCACAAGCTAGGGAGACTGGAGGTTGGGGGATTAGGGGGAGATGGAAGTGACTATTCTTTTCACTGTAGTGGAAATACCCCAACTTTGGCTTTGTGAGGAGAGGAAGAAGAAAACATCAAAGATGACAGAACTGGGAGAGAGGAAGAGAGAGGCCTCATTTAGGCCTCCTTCTCAAAGCCATGTAACTGCTTTAGTTTCACTCGAATGACTTGGTACGTTAAAAGGGGCCTACCCAGCCATTAAACATTTTTAAAATGCTTTAATAATGACATTCTCCTTCTTATTTGACTATTTATATAATAAGGAGTTTCCTTCAATGAGAATATTTGGTGGAAGATTTTGAACTCCTAACAATATTGAGAAAGTCTATCATTTTTCTAACACCTTTATATTGAGTACCACACCTGTGACTGGGGATACAAAGTTGAATAAGACGCAGCCTTTATCCTTGAGAAGTTCTTGATCTTGTGAGCAGAAAGCCATGTCAGTAAACACTAGTAATGCTCTGATACAGACATATGTACTATGGGGTTGAGGGTTCCAGCTCTGCCTGGGCGGTGGAAGGCGGATGAGTGAGTATCCGAGAGAAGCTACCTCTTAGGCTGGACCTGGAAAAAAGGGGCAAGGTAAATGCGGATAAAGGAAAGAATTCCAGATATTGGTATGTGAAGGAAATGGAAAGTAACTTCATAAAAAAGACCAGATAATAAAGTACCTCAGAAATCACCTAATACGGCAGACTTTTTTTTTTTTTTTTTTGCTTTTACAGTAGCTAGTTAATAGCAATGCTATGTACAATTTAAGGACCTGTTGTATATTTAACTTACAGACCTTGTATAGGAATGATATCCTCCATTGTTTTTACTGCTCATTTGATTGCTGAGAACATTATTAACTTTTTTTGTTTTTAGAGAAAACTCACTTTCCTAAAAGAATGACTTTCATCCAGGGCAATTCTAATAAGAAATTGCCAATAGGTAGAGGAATGAAGGAGAAACTTATCAGAGGAGGCTAATTAATTAATTAATTAATTTTTAATGGTGACATTGGTTAATGAAATCCAATAAGTTTCAGCTGTACACTTTAACAATAAGACATATATATATTTACATTGTATTTTCACCTCTCATAGTTAGATTTCTTTCTGTCACCACATATTTGATCCCCTTTACCCTGTCTACCACCCCCTCCCCCTATCTCCTACCCTCTGATAACCATTAGTCTATAGTCCATGTCTCTGTTTGTTTGTCCTGTTCATTGGTTGCTTTTTATATCCCACATATAAGTGATATCATGTGATTTTCAACTTTTTCTGTCTGGCTTATTTCATTTAGCATGATTATCTCGAGGTCCATCCATGTTGTCGCAAATGGCAGTATTTTATCTATTCCTATGGCTGAGTGATATTCCATTGCATATATGTACCACAGCTTCTTTAGCCAATTATCTATTGTCAGACACAGTGGTTGCTCCCATGTCCTGGCCACTGTGAATAATGCTGCTATGAACATCGGTGTGCAAATGTCTTTTCGGATATGGGTTTTCAAGTCTTTGGGGGTAAATACCCAGTAGAGGGATTGCTGGATCATATGGTAGATCAATTCTTAGTTTTTTGAGGAACCTCCATACTGTTTTCCATAGTGGCTGTACCCATTTGCAGTCCCATCGGCAGTGTATGAGGGTTCCTTTTTCTCCGCATCCTCTCCAACATTTGTTATTACTTGTCCTATTGATTTTAGCTATTGTAACAAGTGTAAGATGGTATCTCATTGTAGTTTTGATTTGCATTTCCAGAGGAGGCTAATTAAATGCACTTCCTAATGTACGCATGATTTCAGAACTAAAAGTGAACATGCTAAGACCTCAGGTTCATCATAGAATGTTGAATATAACTTAGAAAAAAGTCTTATGGTCATAGCTTAGCTTTTATAGTTTACATGATTCAGGGAACCTGAAGTATGTTTCTAAAAAAAATAAAAAGATTGCTATCTAATACGCCCCATGAATTTACCCTGCCAGTCTCTGACTTCAACTTCACTCCTCCCTTCATTCTTTCATTTATTCATTTAGTAAGCATTTATCAAACACTCGCAATATGCCAGTCACAGCCTGTCACCCATGATAGAAAGGAATCTTTCTATCTAAAGGAATGAATAAAGAAAAATGTGTAGAGATCCATATGAAATCTGGTCCTTGGCCTGATTGGCCCATTGTCTTCTTTGCATGGGTCTTCTACACGGTTAGCCTGATCTTTTTTAGGGCCAAGGTTTGAACTATGTGGTTAAAGCTGTAGAAGTTTCTAGTACGAGTTCCTATAGACTAGAGCAATATGGATAGGATATCTGAACTGGTATAGGCTTTTTTTTTTTTTCAATTAAATAAGTCAACTGAACTAAAATATCTTGCTGGGACAAGAAAAGCCGAACTTCATGCAATATCCTATTAACATTGTTACTGTGAATAATTGGTTTGAGCCTTGAAACAATGTTTTTTTAGGACAGAAGTACCCTATGACTTCTAAAAGCAAAGTGCCCTAAAAACTTCTGATGAAGAATTTGATTGTTAGATAAGTGATATCTGAAATCCTAAAACAAATTCTCCAGAATTGTAATATATACAAGTTTGCAAACTGAAAAAATGACTGAAAGGTTTGGAACCCTGTGTACGCATTTTCAGGAGAATTTAATGAGCTTTAAATAAATAAAAATGAATTTAAATGCAAGTTCAGAAGTTATGCAGTCTAGCTAAACTGTAAGAAGGTTTGCAATTTTCTTTATGCTGACCAAGGCATCAATAATCCTCATTCTATTTATGTCTTTAATAATCCTCATTCTCTTATCCCTTATGAAATAGCTACTATTACCTCATGACATTATTACAAAACAAAATTTATTCCAGGTATATCCATCTATGGGGTAGAATGATGTCATTCTTAGCAATTTAACTTAGATATTTGGTTTTCTTTTTTCCTTAGATTCATGTGTCACTTTTTAATAATAACATTTATCTTAGTAAGTCAGAAAATTACCAAGAAGGCTAGCCAATTTCAATATTCATATTTTCATAGGGCGTACTGGTTATTACTGCATAACAAATTATCTCAAAGCTGTCTTAGCAGCTTAAGCAACAAACATTCATTATCTCACAGTTTCTGTGGGTCAGAATCTTGGTGCAGCGAAGCTGGGTGCCTCTGCCTCGGGGTCTCTGGAAACATCTCAGGGCCACAGTCATCTTAAGGCTCTCCTGTGCTTCCGAGTTTACTCACATGACTGTTGGCAGCCTTTAGTGGCTGTTGGATGAACACATTAGTTCTTTGTCACATCAGCCACTCACAACATGACAACTTGCTTTCCCCATAATGAGAGGAGAGACACACAGAGACAGAGACAAAAAAACAGTATTCTTTTGTAATTTAATCTCAGAAGTGATATCTCATTACTTTTGTCATCTTTTATTTATTAGAAAGAAGTCTGAGAAATAATAGGAAAAACAAATATTGGTCTCTGCTGCCAGTTTCTGGCACAGAGTCACTAAAATCCTTATAGTTTTCTAAGTGACGAGAACATAAGGAACAGCTTTTATTCTAACATAACCCTCGTTCCTGACACAGAGCTCCTAAATCCCTTGGGATTTGTTGGGTGACAGGAGCATCTTTTGTTCTAATGAGGCAACTCCTTGTGGTTAACTTGATAGTCAGCGTGGGGGCTGGCTGATAGAAAGACCAAACCACGATTAGAAGTTTGGCACTTTCCACCCCACCCTTCATGCTCTGGGAAGGGGAGCAGGACTGGAGACTGAGTTAATGACCAATCATGTCTAGATGATGAAGCCTCCATAAAAGTTCCCAAAATATGGGGTTCAGAGAGCTTCCAGGTTGGTGAACGCATGGGGTGCGGGGAGACCGTGCTCCTGACGAGAGCATGGAAGCTCCTCGCCCTGTCCCACACATCTTGCCCTATGTATCTCTTCATTGGTCTGTTCATCCGCATCCTTCATTGTATTCTTTGCAATAGTAAATGCAAGTGTTTCCGTGAGTCTCTGAGCCATTCTGGTAAATTATTGAACCCGAGGAGAGGTTGTGGGAACCCCAGTTTGTAGCTGATTGTCAAAAGTACAGATGACACCCTGAGACTTGCGATTGCCATCTGAAGTGGAGGCAGTTAACTTGTGGGATCTGCGCTAACTCCAGGTAGATAGTGTCAGAATTTAATTGAATTGTAGGATGCCAAGCTGATGTTGCAGAGAATTGCGTGATGTGTGAAAAACATCTAGTGTCAGAAGTATTGTGGTTGTGTGAGAAAAGAAAAACACATCAGTATTTTACCTAGACAGTCAACAGGTTCAGTCCACACTCAAGAAGAGGGAATTTCACAGGGTATAAATACCTGGAGGCAGAGACCACTGAAGACATTTTAGAGGCTGCCTACCATATATGGTAAAGTCAGTCAGCTTTACTATTTATATGTTCAAATGGTAAGACTGCACCATATCGTGATTGTGATAATGGTTTTTAGAATTGGGTTTTATGTTCCAGCATCACTGATGAACATTTCTGCCAGAGCCCTAACTCTGGGGAGATAGAGCATTGGCTTTGATAAAAATGGAATGGTGGATTGTACTATTTTCACACTTGTCCTCCCCTCCTTACCCTTGTGATACTTATAAATTGCTACCTCAACATATATAAGTTTGGCCATGTGATTTGCTCTGACCAGTGGGACATGGCTGAAGGAACACTAGAAACACTGTGCCAGTTCTGAGCAGAAGCTTGAAGAGACATTGTGTGTTCCCACTTACCCGCTTGTACTCCTGTCTCCCAGAATTAAAAACAAACAAACAAACAAACAAAAACAAACAAACAAGAGGATGAGAGACATGAGACACAGACCTAAGCCAGCTGAGCCGCCGAGCCACAGTCAACCTGCAGACTTGAAAGAAAGAAAGAGATATTCGCTGCTGTAAGCCTTAAGTTTTGAGGTATATTACTGCTGCAGCAAAAGTTAACTGATGCACATGGGGACAGCAGAGATAGAGCAAACTTCCCAAAGAGTATCTACTTCTGTCAATATTGTTTCCAAATCCCACTGGTAATTATGTTACCAAACTCAAAGGGTTTGTTTTGCCTGCACACTTCAAAGCCAAAGGAGACACGGAAAGAAGTTTGCAGCAAACAAATTAGAGGTTTATTTAAGGAAATGGTGCTGAGCCCAGAGACACAGGTGAGCTAGCACTCAAAGACTTGTTTCCCTGATGGCATCTAGGGAATAGGTTATATAGGGGTAATGTCATTAGTAACTAAGGGAGTTGGAGTGGTGGGCTCCACTGATTGGTCAGGGCTAGGGTTGAAGGCAGTTGGTCATTGCATCAAGTCCTAATGTCAGTCATGGCATCATACTATGTGGTTTCAAAGGGATGCTAGTAGGGTCCTTCTGCTTCACGGGACTAGAGCCGGAAGGTGTTACCTTTAGTTGAACCAAACTTGTTTTTGTGGTCAACAGACCTGAGGCTTTGTTTCTAAGACTATTTGATGCTCAATTAAGAGCGTGGTTGAACAGTATGCAGAAGAACAAGAGAAGAAAAGAAGCAAGCGAGCCCAAGTCCAGTTTGAATCAAGGAGAGAGAAGAGAAAAAGTCATTTTAAAGAAGTGAAGATTTGTACGGTTGCAATTATTTTGGAGGACTCTGTATTTCAAGAGCATTTTGTCCCCAGGGCCTACTGTATGACTTTGGAACAATTCTCAGTGCTATCAGTAAAGTTTTTAACACAAAAGTATATGTATATATTTTAAACCACCGATGTCAAGCAATTGTGTTTAAAACTCGGCAAATATTTGATTTTCTAAAACTTCAGATATTATATTTACCTCTATCAAAAACTTTTCAATTTGATATACTTTGTCATTGAGATGGTTGCCATTGAATCCAAATAGTGAAAAAGGAAACTTTTAAAACGACATAGTGTGCTGACTATTATTAACTCAGTAGGATAGCTGTTTAGATAGTTATGTGATTGTGCTATATCCCTGAACACAGAGGAAAATACCTGAAAGAGATTTGGAAAACAACATGTTGCCTTTAAACATCTCTGGGAACACCGATGTAAATCAAGCAATTATATTTCTTATCTGAAACACTGAACACTATAGGAGACATTCGTGTAGAGGTTAATTTAAAATTTTTTGTTTTGTTTTTTTGTTTTTTAGTCCTTTGCCTGCATATTCAAAGAAAAGCCAAGGACTGCAAAATTATTTAATACTACCAGAAATCATCTTGAATATAGCATTTAGTATATAGTATATGGTGTGTGTGTGCGTGCGTGTGGTGTGTGTGCGTGTGTGCGTGTGTGTGTGTTGTGTGTGTGTGTGCGTGTGTGCATGTGGTGGTCTAAACCTGCACACATGGGGGGATTACTAGCTTTTCCAAAACTCGTTTATTGAGAGCTCAGCCTTCTGTTCTGTGACCTAAAGAAATTGTCTAATTGCTATACAATATGTAATTTAGGAACAGAAAAAGGTGAAATGTTTGAGTTACATTAGAAAAAAAAATGTTCACATGGTTAATTAAAAACTGTGGTTAGCTCGTCAGTACGTCAACATAATGAAGATCAATTCCCACATAATTTTCTGTCATGATGCTTTGTGAATCACCGCTCCCCATTCAATTATTCCTCTATTTAAAACAAATTTAACACAAAGGGACTAATTTGGATCGAATACAATGAGGTTAACCTTTCATTCTTCTCCCTGCTCCTCCCCTGTCCTTCCCATGCCCTTTCTGTCCCACTGTTGTCATCTCAGTTTCAACCCGGGGTCTGGACTACTGCATAGATTTCAAGGGAGGTTCCAGAGGCCGCGGAAGAAGTGCTGCCCCAAGGCCTGTGGTTGGACCCGTCTGAAATGACGTGGAGAGAAGGTAAAGTAAAGCGAGCCCTGTCATGCTGATGCCTGGGCTCCACCCACAGAGATTCTGACTCAGCTCACCTGCGGTGGTGCCCAGGTTTGGGGTTTATTTTTTTTTGCTTTTTGTGTTTTGAGAGCTTTATTGAGATATCTTTGACCTATAAAAAGTATATATATTTAAGGTGTACAACTAGACGTTTGATGTACGTATACATTGTGAAAAAGATCATCATAATCGAGCTAATTAACATCCACCACCTCTACATAGTTACCATTGTGTGTGTGTGTGTTGTGAGAGAGAGAGAGAGAGAGAGAGAGAAGAGAGAGAGAGAGAGAGAGAGAGAGACAGCCTTGGTATCTTCTAAATACTTTCCAGGATATTGTAATCCAAACTTGAAAACCTCTGATAAACTCTAAGTTCCAACTGTGAGACAGGCTTAGCAGGCTATCTGGCTTCGCGTCTGCCATTAGCCCCAAGACAGCTGACAAGTCATCATCTTCATTCCATGTTTCCTGAGCAATCCCCTGATTGCCTAGAGTTCCGCTATAGGAAGAGTTCACACTTATCCATCGAACTAAACTTCAAGTCCTTGTGAAGCTTCTTGTGCGTATTTTAAAAGAACATTCCTTACGATTTCCTGTTCCATTCATGGCAAAAATACCATAAGAATTTCCAGTTCATTTGGCAGTGATATTTCTCACAGTAAAGAAATGAATTATATAATTCCTGTGATCATTCTAATCTGCAGTGGGTTTTAATTATCAGGATTTTATTTTTCACCCCTTAGTGCAAATAAGGTCCCCGCCTGGGGCCGTCTGAGATTTCCCGGGAGTTCCCACAGCCCCTGCCGCCCTTTCACCTCCTGTATCCACATCCTGCAGCTCCTGCCGCCCTTTCACCTCCTGTATCCACATCCTGCAGCTACATTAACTCTCTCCGAAGTGCAGTTCCAGTCACATTCCAATTTCACTTGAAAATCTCCCCCAGCGCCTTCTGGTCCCCATCTCAGTGCTTTCTTCTCTCAGCGCTTTCTTTCCTTGAGAACCCAACCCTGTGCAGGCAAACTGAATCATACGTTTCCTGCCTATTGATGTGAAGGTTAAACTTGTTCCTTCATCTGGCACAGTCTCACCTCCACCACTCATCAATCTGATCATCTTACCTAGTTAATTCAATTTACTTTAAAATAGGATCTTAATCATGCTGCCTTTCCCCATCCCGTAGTCATAAGCAAGTTACTCCTTCTAGACAAGCCTTTACTGAACCATCCCAACATGTTTTCTCAGTCTAGAACTCTCTGCTTGCCCTTCCCACTAGCCATTTCCCCCTCATATTTTATTTAGGTCTGGACTTCAATCGTTTCCTTGGGAGGCTTTTTCTGACCTCTAAGCCTCAGTGAGATTCCCAGTATCTGTTGCCATAATGCTCTCTACTCCTCTGATGCAATAATCATCACATTTCAGTTACTTGCTTAGTCTGTGATGACTGCTGATCTGTGAGTTCCATGACATAAAGACAAATCTATTGTATTCATTGCTGAATATTAAGCTTCTAGCACAGTGCCTGGCACATAGTAGATACTAAATATATATTTGCCAAATGGATGTTGAATGGATTCAATTTCAATTCAACAAATTTTACTAAGCACCTACGATGTTTTAGACAGAGTTCTTGGTGCTTGAGGCGTGGCAGTAAATAAAGATCAGTTCTTTCATGGAGCTCAGATTCTGGCAAGGAAAAAAAACAGACAATGGACAAGATAAATAAGGAAATTATATAGTATGTTAGAAAATGATAAGTGCTATGGAAAAATGACAAGGGACAGTAAAATAAAAATGAAAAAGTATAGTAATAATGAAAAAGTAAAATATAAAAAAAATAGGAGTGTGCAATTTGAAGCTTTTAATGAGGGTGTTTCCCATTGCATTTGTGGCATTTGAGCAAAGACTTGGAGAAGCTGAGGGAGTTAGTCATGCAGACATAGGGGGCAGAGTGTTTCAGGGCGGATAGTCAATACAAAGGCCCTAAGAAATTCCTGGTGTGTTGGGAAATAGCAGGATGCAGTGTGTCTAGAGCAAGTGAGCAAAGGTAGGCGACACATTAACCTCACTGGGGATCCTTTGGGCCATCTGTATAGACTGGCTTTTTTGCTGAGTGAAAAAGGAAGCTGTTGTGGGGTTTTGAACATTATCTCACTGATCTGACTTATGTTTTACAAGAATTACTCTGACAGGTTAATAAACAGAATACATGGGAGGAGGGCAAAGGTTGAAGTAGATCATTTAAAAGATAAAAGAAATTGATAGAACCAAGTTTCTTAGACCAGAGTAGTAGCTTTGTAGATGGTGAGAAATAATCAAATTTTGGATTTTTTAAAAAAGATAGAGCTAACAGGACCTCCTGACAGTTTGTTTGAGAAAAAGGAACCACAGATGACTCCAAGGTTTTTAGCCTGAGCAAGTGCCGGATAGACTTGTCATAAACTGGGAAGGGGAAAGTTGTAGGTTAAGTAGGTTTGGGGAGGCTGGTGGGGGATTCAGGATTTCAGTGTTGGACAGCTTGAATATAAGCTGTTTGTAAGGTATTCAAGTAGGGGTATCAGAACCCAGTGGTTATATGAATTTCAAGTTCAGAAAGGAGATCAGGTTGGAGATATAAATTTGAGAGTTGTCAGCAAGAAGGTGGTACTTAGAGTCATAAGCCTAATGAGATAGTGAGATCATTGAGGGGGTGAGTATAGACAGAAACATGATGAGGACACTCCAGCAAAATGCAATCTAAGAAAAGTGATGCACTAACAAAGGATTCAAAAGGAGAGGATGAAAACCAAGCGTTCTGGAAGCCAAGGGACGACAGTATTTCAGGGAGAATGATGAACTGTGATAAATGCTGCTAATGTCAGAAAGGGACTGAGATCTGGTCATTGGTGACCTTTATGAAAGCAGTTTTGGAGGAGTGATGGGGCTAAGCACCTGTTTAGAGTAGATTTAGAGAAAATAGGAGGAGAGGAATTCAAGGATGAATGAACGCTTGCATGGTCTTTCATTCTACCTTCTTAACATCATCATGTCTTCGTCTCGTCTCTTCTTCTAGATTATACAATTCCTTGAAGACAGGAAGCTGTCTTTGACAACTGCACAGCTGCCATGGAACCTGGCACAATGCCAGCATGCAGCAGGCACTCAATAAATGTTGGTTGGCAGCTTATCTAAAGGACGATTAAGGGCGAAATTATCTTTATTCTTTGTATCTCTTATTCTTTTTGGCTTCCCCTTCCCCTCATCATTCTTCCTTCCCTCCCCTCCCCTCTAAACAGAGACAGATGCCTAGTGTCCTCCTGCTACCTTCCAACTACCCCAGCATTTCCCATCCTCTCTTCACCCCTCACCTGCTGCACAATATACCCACATTAAATCTATACCTCAGGAAGGCCATGGGGATAGGAACAGGCTAGCTAATATAATAAGAGAACAACAGCTTGAGAATCTAGCATTTCACAGGGGCTTTTAATGGGCAAAATCCACCTAAGGAACATTTCTTGTCTAATACTGGGTAGGAAAGGGCAGTAGGAGCCACATCCCACAATACAAAAATATTGAAATAAATAAATAAATAAATAAATAAATAAAACGCCTTTTAAAAATATGAAAGTGTGTTTTTTTCCTTTATTTAATCTGAATTATACACATCCAGCAGGAATATTAATCAGCTGTTTCTAATAGAATAAGAAGAGGCCAGAATAAATCAAAGCACCACAGAGCTGTTCATAATTGCCTTCTTGTGGTATTAGCTTTTAAAGTTGTAAAATAGAATTAAATTTTTCCAAATGAGGCATGGACCTAGCTGTCAAATGCTTTACTGTACTTTCTTCGAATTAGTCACTGTAATGGGTTGATTTTAGGCTGCTATATAGTCTAGTGAATTCTGGAGTATAAAATTTGTATTGCTGGATTTCATTCATTCATTTATTTAAGGAATACTTATAAATGTTAGACACTGTGGTTTTAACAACAACAATAAAAAACACATCTAAAGCAAAGGCCAGATAATATCACCTTAGGAATGAGCAGCCACTATTGCCTGTTAGGGTTGATAGGCTAAAACTAACCATAAGTTTTCTCATTCCTTTTCTAACCTCTCCTTTGCAATTATGAAACATCATTCAACTACGAGCCTCAAACATTTGTACAAATCTATTTTGAATAATTTAATCCTCAATAGATAGGAGCTATGTGCAATTGGAAATGAAAACATTAAGGCACGAAGAAAAACAGACTTAGTTCAAGTTATTTGACAACCAATGTGAAAATGAGCTCAAGCAACAGAATTACCCAGGCGTGAAGTCTGAAAGCAGCTTGATAAATACCTTCCACGAGGCTGAAGGTAAGAACTGTATAAATTCAACAAACCAAATTATTTCCAGAGAGAGAAAGCACACAGGAAGGGTACTGAGAACATTTCTGTCATCTGGGTATCTTATTTTTCCAGGAAATTAGCAAAAAGGTGACCACATGATTTTTCCTTGGTTTACAAAGACTGCCTGGAAGCCAAAGATAAGCATCTTTGAAGACAATCTCAGTAAGGAGAAAGGAGCTGAGTGTTTGTAATCTATAAACAATATGTTCATCAAAGAACATGTTACATTATAAATTTATTAATATTTTCATCAAAGGAAAACAGAACAAAAATTAAAAAATGATTCATAGCTACTGAGTTTATTTAGGAAATAAAAGGATTATCAGCTCGGCAAAGTGTAATAGTCACTGTTCAGTTTATCCCTGAGACTCTGTGTGGTCTACGCTAGCCTGCACCAGCTGTAGCAATTCAAGCTTGCTCTTGTATTATTCAGGCAATTTTGCAGTAAGAAAAAGAGTTAAAATCAGCTAGCAGTTTCCATTTCTCTTAGCAGCCCTTCCCCCAACAATCAAGCTATCAGAACAACAAAATAAAACCAAAATAGTCTCTCAGTAAGAACATTTTATGAGTTTCTTCTCTATCATTATTCTCTTTTGGCTGAGCAATCTTTTTTTTGACAACACAGTATTTATCTTCTTTGTAGTGCCTGGATTCATGGTCTTCCCCCCCACTGTAGTAATAATTTAGCTGTGTAAAAGGTAAAGAGAAAGTCCATTTGGAAAGTCAATTTGTAATTTTTGCATTTTAAACTATTTTTTTCTCAACCCCCAAATCCATTTCAGTTGGATTTAAAAGATTGGCTAATAAAATTCTAAGGTTTAGAAATTAGAATAAAATATAATTTAACATCTATGAAGATTGTGAAGAGAGATTTTTATAATTATAAGCTTAGAAATAATAGATAAAATAGTAAAGAAAATATTGACAGTTTTGAGAACATACAAATAATAACAGCACACAAGAAACAAAAACAGAGTTACAGTTTTTATTTCATAGAGAATTCTTGGAGGAGAGTCCTATTTCCGTAGTATCATCAGATATTCTTTTATTGCTTTTGTCATACTGTAAAGACCTTTTATCAGGCAAAATAAATCATGATAAATCATAAACTAAAATAAATCATAGAAGACTGCATAAATGTGAAAAGAACACTATGCCTTGAAAGGTAAATAAGCAAACGCCATAAATCTTAAATTCTCATGAAAAGAAATCTATGAAGTCAATAAACGTTGGAAAAAATTTCAACTTCATTAGTGAACAGAAAAATGCAAGTCAATCAATGGGGTGTACTTTTCTCCCCACTGAACTAGAAAAGTGTATAAGTATACACATTGCTTGTGAGGGGACAAAATAGTAGGCACTATGGTACATTCTACGGGCTGTGTAAATTGCTTCAGTATTTTTGGAGCCTATATTGGCTACAAAATGTTGGATCCACCATAGACCAAGAGCTATTAAAATGTCTCAGTTTCTGCTTTCTGCTGAAACGGCAGACTGGCCTGCGCGTTGCAAGTTCTTATGCTCGAAAGCAACTCTGGACTAACTCTAGAAGCAAGAGGGAGGTATGGATTCCAGGAACCAACACCAGCACCAATAAAAATAATTGAAAAATCCACTAAGGATTCTTATCTCAGTCAATTATTATATCAAGGGTTATAAAAAGTCGATTTCTTCCTTCTATCATTTCACCTACCTTTATTAGCTGCATTCTTTAATAAAGAAGAGTTTTCCTCATTCTTAAATATAACAAGTTTTCAAGCACCTCTTTAGTTTGTGTGATAAGATGTCCCAGGCTCACTTTCTCTGCCTCTGACCTGGAATCCGCCATTTTCCAAGATGTGCTATGTCTTTTAGTAGGGAATGTATTTAGAAGCCCATGATGAAATTTCAGGCATTGTGATCAATGTTTTGCACATGGCCTTCTGAAAGCTTCTCCAATCACACTATATGTAACACTGTATCATTGTTCCTCAAAAGCTTAAGGCTGGTCTGTGAGCCAGACACCTTCCTGGAGCTTCAGAAAGCTGGACGAGACCGAGAAGTGTGATGAGAGCAGAATCTACCATCTTAGTTTTGACTTCAGTTGAAACAAAAATGGCTTTAGGAAAAAAATTAGGGACATTTTTTTCCCTCTGACTTTTCTACCTTGTCTGGGTCCCTGAATAGAGAGACATCGTCCAAAGCTAAAACTCCTTCCAGATGTCCTTTTTCTTTCCTGCTTACTCCACCCCAGAAGCCATTCTATTCTAAGGTGAACTGAGTACACAACAGGCTTATTTGTTCAAGGCCTTATTAGTCTCCAGGCCTTAGGCTATACCAGAATAAACTTTCCTCTGGCCTAACCAGGAAAATGTGAAATACTCAGTTACTGAATGTGAATGGGTATTGTTTGTGTAAATTCTATGTCTCATAAATACCAATCAGTGTATCTCTCATATCCAATTTAATTTTCTAATTTAAATTTTCTTGCTATGGGCGTGCTGAGTGGACAGTGGATGATTCTGTCCAGAGTTCATTAGTCTAGGAATGGTCATCTCATTCAATCAGATTCTTTGAACCAAGAGGCCTACAGGGAGATTTCAGTCATTAGAGGTCTAATGTGGAGTGGGTGAGGGAAAGATAATTGAGAGACCATGACAATTGGGCTAGACTGTAGAAAGAATCAGAGATAAGGAGACCACACCACCACTAAGAAAGAGAGAGCTTCTGATTCCCAGCCCTCTGTATTGTCTGTCCTTGGAGTCTGTGCAGTTTCTGTGTCCTTGAAATTAACTTCGTTCTTTAGTAGAATTATTTTGATTTTTCTTTACAACTGAAAAATCTTGGCTCTGATACTATACTATACAATTGTGCACATCTGTGTTCCATTCTTTTTCCTACATTGTGTTTTGGATTATGTTTATCTATAGTTATCAGATGAATAGGACATTGTCAAATATTTGCTTAGAAAAAAACTGCTATGTAAAACATTAAATGAATATATCTACTTCTTTTGCAAGAGCAATCAACTTTTTGTGAATCTGTGCCTCTCTAGTTAAGATTTGGGTCAATCAATGTACAGTTGATCCTTAAACAATGTGTTTGAACTGCAGGGGTCTGCTTGTAGGTGGATTTTTTTCCATTTTGTAAATAGATGACATAAACTTATGGTATCAACAAGTACAGTACAGTACTGTAAATATATTTTCTCTTATGATTTTTTGACATTTTCTTTAATTTATTTTAAGAATACAGTGTATATTACATAAAACATACAAAATGTGTGTTAATTGACTGTTTATGTTATCGGTAAAGTTTCCAGTCAACAGTAGGCTATCAGTAGTTAAGTTTTTGGAGAGTCAAAAGTTATACATGGGATTTCAACTTTGGGGGTGGGGGGGGTTGGAGCCTCAAACCCTTACTTTATTCAAGGGTCACCTGTACAAGTAATCCAACAAATCTGAAGTGTCGTGAGCAAAAAAAGCAGCTACTTAAGTAACACCCTTGAAAGCATTTCTGTATTTCCACAACGCCAGGCTTATTGAGTGGAACCTTCTTTAAAAAACCAATCAGGTGCCCACACAGGTTAACACACAACAATGGAGAGGGGAAGTATGTAGACTTACTCAACAGTGCGAAGCATTGAAAGTCCTTAGCATCTCCCAAGCAAGCTCTGTTCACTGGTGGTCGTAGGCCAGAGGATATGAAGGGCAGAAAGTTCGAGTCTTTAGTTCTAAGCGTTCTTGTCTGTGATGCTATCAGGATGGGCGGTGAGGTATTGCTCCTTATGGTAGGTGCTATTATTGCCTCTGCCCCTAGCCTTCTCATGAGGCTGGTGTAACCATTTTCTGCCTTACATGTTAGTTGGTAACAGTGTTACTGGAGAGTGGAGTTTCCTTCCTGGTGTGTTGTCCAGGTTCTTGATGTATCAAAGAACTGATCAAGACACCAAAATACAACAGAATAGAAAGCTTTATTAGAAGCGATAGTACACTTCCAGACGTGGAAGCAGGTCTTAGCAAGAGAAGCATGGCTCAAAGGCCTGGTAACAATGCCTTTGAGGTTTTTTGTCCTTATATGCTGTGGGTGGTTACTTTTCTTAGAGGGGTGGGCTTCCTTGATTGACAATTAAGATTGGCAGGACTCAGTGATTCATCACTTGGTTTCTGCAAGTGTTCGTTCTAGAATTCAGTCTGTTTAATATGATATTAATGAACTTCTGGGCACATGCATCATATTATAATGATGGTATAATGAGGCTTAGGTGAGTTGAAGGTTGTTGCGGGTCCTTATCGTGCAGTTACGAGTGATTGGCTGAAACTAGTACCCAATTTTCTGCTCACTTGTTTCTTTCTATGAGTTACTTTTAGCCCCAAAATGACTTCTGGCTTGCTTAATTGTAGGCAGATTAGGGCAGACTCCTTCTGGAATAAGATGACCTCAGTGTCTTTGCAGACAGACCCGAAACCCCCTAACTAATTTCCCTGACTAACTCTTTTCTAAGAGCCGTGAACCCCCTTATTAGTATGGATGTGGAGGGAAGGAAGGTCTCTTCTGTATCTGGTTCCTGCTGAGAATGGCCATAGTCCCTGCCTACTGGGGTTTCATGGAGCTCTTTCCCTTTCTGCCTTCCTTAGTCAGGGTGGGTCTTGGGTTTCCTGCTAAAGTGCCACCTCAGTCCCTAGACAAGAAAAAGGAGATATGAACTTGTTATTTAAATTATATATCTATTAATTTTCTATTATTGATTTGTCTATTAAGTGAGTAAAGGAAAACAGGCTTGGTTAATGTATTTCTTAAAGAATAAAAAGACCTTTGGCCTAAAGTCCCCTCCCCTTCAGACTCTAAGGGCGCTTCCTGGCCTAAAGGCATTTCTGCTTACAATGGGCCCATGATCCTTATCAATAGCCAGAGGATTTGAGTCACCAGTTTCAGGGCAATTATGGAGAATTGAGGGAGAGGGCCTTTTTCCCAAAGAAAGGAGGATAGAAAAGAACTTAAGAACTCTACAAGAGATGCCCCTTTTCATTTCCTGGTAAAAGATTAAGAATTTTACAAGTGATGTCCTGTGTCAATAGCTCACTGGCATGCCCTTCTTTTAAGACAGCCCTTGGGCAACAAAAGATATCTCACCTAGAAATGTGTGTGGGGGGGAAGGGGTGGTGTACACCTTCCCCTTAAGAATGGCCTGCAGCCAATGTCTGACTGATAAGTGGGTGTCACAGCCTGGGCCCCTTGTCTGTGGTATTATTCTTGCTCCAGAGTTTCCTATGGGTTCAAGATAGGCCTAGATTTTGATTTGAACTCACATCTTTACCTGGCATTTTCCCTGACCCGATCCTGCTGTCCCCATTCCTCTACAGGTTTCACCTGAGGACATTCTCTCAATGAAATACTTGCTTAGTGATTCCTGTCTCAGTTCTGTTTCTAGGGAATTCAACTTAAGACAGTCATCTGACATTTAACCTGACTAAGCAAAGATGGTCTTCCACTTCGCTACTATCTGTAGATTTACTAGCACATTAGTGGAGGGGTAGCTATCCAGGATGATCCTTGCATATTCGGTTATAGCAAACTTCACTTTATTGTACTTTGCTGCATTGCACTTTACTTATGTTGCATTTAAAAAAAAAATTGAAGGCAAGACCCTCCACCAGCAAAATAATTAGGACTTGTTCTATTGTGATACTTGCTTTATTGGCATGGTCTGGAACGGAGCCCACAGTATCTTTGAGGTCTGCCTTGCACAGTTTTCCTTTCAGAATTCCTCTCTATTTCACCACATATATTTACCATTTAGCACCTGGTGCCAGAATTGTCTTCAGAGTTGTCTTAATAATGTCTTTGTTTAGGAAAATGCCTTGATGAGCTGTGTCTGGGTAGAAAGAGAAACCCTGAAGGCAAGTATTTAGAGAAAATGGTAAAACCAAAAAGATAGATAAATCAGTCTGCATAAGAATAAACACAGATTTTTTTTATACTGGGGTGAAACCAGAAGGGTAGAGGATTCAGAGAGATGGAGAGAGATTTGACAATAAGACAGGAGGAGGAAGAAAATTCCTAATGATGGAGCAGCCAAAAGACATTTAAGACTAAGGACATTTAATACACACTTATAAGTTGTGTTGTCAGTAAGTAAACTCCCTATAACCCTAAATCTTCAGTTAAAAAGAATTTCTCAGAACAACCTTGTGGGCTAGTGATGGGGGAAATAAAGTCAGGGTCGTAACAATGCCAGCTTTATAGTCACCCCTTTGCTGACACCTACAGTGAGTAGGTAGTGACACACTTTAGGTTGAGTGTCCTGGCCGCAGCCAGCAGTAAAGTGAATGCTGTGGGGACACTAAGAGAGGCAGAGAGGAGCAGCTACGCCATGAAACCGACTCAGAACAAGTATGCGACAAATCCCTCACGCGCCCCCGCCTCAAAGAAAAAAAACAACCTAGAAGAAAATAACAGAAGTTGAGAAAGAAGGGCTGGAATATGGATTACACATGCACACACGCGCACACTCAGCACCTAAAAATTGTAAACTCAGTCTTTACTGAAATTCTGGCAAAGTGGAACACAAAGAATTTAAATTGTGACATGGTTACATAACCTTTATTTGTATTTCTTTTTTCTTTTTCTTTTTTTTTTTCCAGAATAGACAATATCAGAGACTATTAGTGCTGTCCTTGGGAAGATTAAGTGCTTTTAGAAAGTGTACCCTGGAATAAACAAACACAAACACAATATGGGAACTAAAAATGGTTTCCTAAGAGGCAAGAGTACATTTCCTTTCCTCCTCCTCTAAGTCCCAGTGATTGTTTTCATGTCCCGCCTCAAAAACCCACCTTTGTGAAGTGTCTCCTGACTTGTTCCCAATCAACAAGGGTTTCTTTCTGCTTTGAGCTCTCTATAACTTACAGTTCAAAGAGTTCTTAAGTTAATATTAAATTTTGCTATGTTTCTTAGTGTTATATCCAATCAGGATTCATCTTGGGGAATATAAATTATGACAGAAACATTTATACCTGGAAGAATTTTAAGAGTTTTACTGGCCACGGGGAATTCTTCTGGTCAAGAAAGTCAATCTATGTGTTGGGACAACTAATTCAGAAAAAGGATTTTATAATGACTTTATAAGCTCCAAGAATTCAAGAACAACAGCTAATACTTGTATGTCATGTACTGTGTACAAACGCTTGGCTCATATTGACTCACCTAATTTTTATTGTGATCCTATGAGTTAAGTACTGTGCCTATTCTCAGTTTACAGGTACGATAACTGAGAACAGAGATGCTAAATAGATTCTCTAAGGAAGGAGTAGAGCCAAGATTGACCCCAGCAGCCTGCCTTTAACTGGTAAGTCATCCAGCCTGTTTCATTAATTTAAAAGATCCTGGTCTGCAAATTCCATTCTCCTTCCAGCAAAACACCATAACCACTCACATGACAAAAGGGGACAGGATGAGGAAAAGGGATTTTCTTTCTTTTTGTCCTGGGAAATTTCTGACTTAAATCCTTGAGGTCTTGGTATTCTCCCCTTTTTTAAAAAACAAACATATATATATATATATATATATATATATATATATATATATATATATTCATAAATACTAAAGAATCTGAGCCTTTGCTATACCTGGTTGCCCCACATTGTAACCGCTAACCACTCGCAGATTTTACTCCTTTAAGATAGCTTTTTCTCTAATTCAAGTAGGCTTTGCCTAGTATAATGGCATTATGACACGCTTGCTTTTTTTCTGCCCTTGTTCTTTCATCTTGGCATGCCCACTCCCTTAATCACTAAGCCTTAGGACATAAGGTTCCTGACCTGTATTACACTTCTAAAGAATAAAGCCTCTGATCTATTGATCATGAGAACAATGAGTTCCGGTTAAACTAAGGATAACATCTTGCCTTCAGGTGTGTTTCAGCCCCAGACCCATCCAGGTGGAACAGTCACACTGACCACTTTCCCATGGGGCCAGACAGAATGACACCATGGCTGACACTAGAACTGGACTTGATGATCAGTTACCCAAGCCCCGTCCAATCACTAGCACCCATGACCCCAACTCCCTCAGTTTCTATGACTAATGATTCTCCTGCTATATAATCTATCCCCTTAGACAGTTGGGGAGTCAAGTCTTTGAGCAGCAACCATCCTGTGCCTCTGGGACTTGCAACTCTCTAAAATAAACCTTCACTTTCTCTTCTGCAAAATCTGTACATGTCTCACTGGATAACTGAGATGAGCACAGGAAAACGGACCCCTTTCCTCCAGTAACATCACCTTTCAAAGCTCATAAATGTCTATCGGGTAGGTGCTGGAATGAGTCCCAGGTCCAGAAACATGTATGTTAAGGTAATTATTCTAGCCTGGTTATAACAAAGGATAAGGCAGACATAGGGCCCACTCAGTTACTCTCCCTTGAAGAGCAAATTTAGCAACAAATGCGGAACACCAAATTTTAAAGCTCTCCACCCTCTCTGAATTAACCAATTAGTCTATTTTAATATTTTATCTTTCTGTGATGAATAAAATCAATCTGTGTGTTGAATATGTAATTATTTGCATGTCTTCTCATTTTCCTTACTGGGCTGAACAACTAAAAGATAAGACTGAATTTTAACAACTAAATGATATCTTAAAAACTAAATGATAAGACTGTGTGCCCTGCATTATTTTGCACAATGCCTCGTACCCTATAGGTTCATTGAATTAAACTCATTATGTTAAGTACGTGTTGAATTTGTCAAGGTTTGAGCAGGAAATGGGAAAGGAACCAAGAAGAAAAATAATCAAAAGAGAAATAGAAGAAATGTAAAGAAAGGACTGTTTACAAAGTTGTGGGTTAAGGGAAGGTAGTGAAGAAAAAGAGCAGGAAGCTGTTGCCTCTGCTTGGTCTGAAGGGACAAGGAGTGTGGCTTCTAGCATCTGGCAAGAGCTGAAGCTGTAAGAGAAAGGCTGCTGTGAACTTGGGTGGGAAAACACAGCCACTGCCAAATCGTGACCTAGCAAAAGAGAGAGAGGAAGAGAGAACGTCTGATGGAGCAAATACCAGGGCCTCTTTCTCTTCCCAATAATCAGATCTGCTGGAAGGGCCTCCGGATGGCTGAGCCAATTGGAAGCCAACAGACAAAGAGTGATAGAGTTCGAGACTAATCTCGTATGGCAAATGGAGGATATACAGCAACGGTATATACAGCAAGGTCCATTCATTCATTCAAACACATTGATTACTTAGTATGTGAAAAGCACTGAACTCAGTAATGTGAAATAAACAAGTCTTAAAATGGAAATCATCATAATGGATTACAGCAAAAAAAAAAAAAAAAAGCTTTTACTTTTTGGTTTTTTTTGAACGCGGAAGGTTCTGGTGCTCCGGCCTTGTGCTTGTGGGAAGTCACACTAGAGATGCAGAAGGGGTGCTGTGACCGTGGGGTTGGGGTGCGGGCATGGTTGGGACTGCGGCATGGTTGGGACTGCCAGCCCCCAACTCCCTCCCCACATTCCTTGTGGGGAGACTCCATGGGCATATGCCAAGTTTTAAGTTTTTAAAGTGTTCCAGTAGTACACGAATATGGTTAAAATGGGCTTGAAATGAAAGTGACATTTGGCTTTCTGTCCTCCTCACTACCACTCCTTCTTAGAGGAAAAGTCTGTTTAATTCTGATGATAATCTCCAAATATCGAAAAATACACATATACTGAAATTTTGATTGCTCAATTGTAGACACTATTAACTTAAGTTAAGAAATAGCCCCCGAGAAGAGACCTCACTGAACCTCCAATGGTCCCAGAGTGAAAGTCACCAGCTGAGAAGCTCCACCCAGGTCTGCCTCACCTCTAACCATCTCCTCGCATCTCGCACTGTTAAAAACATTTCATTTTAATTTTTTAAAGTAATACATAAATAGTTTTAAAAACTACTAGTATTACAAAGCTTATAATGAAAAAAAAATAGACCCATTTTCTCTATCCTATTCTATCTCCGTTTACAGAGGTATTATTTTCAAATCTTTAAGCTCTTTCTTCTGGTTTTATTTCTAAATAAATAATGGTAACATTTTGGTATATATACATCAAAAGTAGGAATAGAGATAAAATCATGCTTACAAAATCTTTAAGCTTTGCTTTATTTTTTTTAGTCTTTATTTCACTTGTTTTTTAACTCAAATTTCCCCATACCTCTGGATGAGGTTCCCAAGTGAAAATTCAGTACCTTAAAGATTAACCAATTGCAATAGGTTATAAAGAATATATCTTAATGCCTACAAGAATTTAATAGATGTATTCATGAGAAATGTGTAAACTACAATAACAAATTGATTTTATGTAAGGAAACTTTAAGAATTTACTATTTAAAGATAGACCTGTGTGTGAACCCTTTGTCAAAAATTATTTTATCTTTAGATCCCTGTTCATCAGTAGTATATGTCTTATTCATTCTACCCCAATGTCATATTCACTCTGAAAGTATCCTTACATTAATTTATGACCTATTGCTACATGAAGATAATTTATTTCTCTATTTTCTTGTCTTTCATTTTGTAAGGTTTTTCCCTATTAAGTGAGTTACTTGATCTCTGTTTCTATTTGGATCATAAAATTATCCCTTACCTGTGAAATATCTGTATATGCTAGATTCGTACACTTTGTTCAACAAAATTGTAAGAATATTATTGTGTTCCAAAGTTGTTTTTCAAAGAACCAATTCAGTTCCATTTCCAAATACCATCTTTCCCTGTCATTATAAAAATCTTTCTGAAAGCATTCTTTCTACTAAATGATTCGATATGGTGTTTATTTTGAGCATATGAGAAAGCAAAATTATTTCTAAATCAGAGCAAAGGGTTTAAGTTACAGCTGAAAAAAAATTCCATTCAATTTCATAAGCCTTTATTAGAGTGGATGTGGATGTTCTCCTCACAGAACAAGATGCTGAAATATCAGACACAACACTTCAGTTCAGGAAGCTTATGGGTTTGGAGTGATGCATATATGAAAGGAGTAAAGCATGAGGTGTATGGAGTTTGAGAGCCAAAATAAGGGATGCAAGCAGGCAGTTATAGGGTCTTCAACAAAATGGAGAGATCAGCATGGGCTGAGGTAGCCGTTGGTAGGTTTTATCTGGTTGTTGAGATCAGAAAGCCTGGAAAAAATGGTAGTTGAACAGGAGTAGGCAGGGCAGGACAATGGCGGACAAGCGACAGTGCTGTGGCAGGAGTGAATGACCTGCGGTGTCTGGGAGATGTTGAAGACACCGACTTGTTTGCATTGAGCTGGAGCCGAGAAAGCTAGAATGGGGCCCATCAGGCAGGGAGAGCTTTCCTTCCACGTTGTGGAATATGACATTGGTATGATTCTTAGTGCAAGAATGTCTCACTCCAGATATGGTAGGGACACTAACCTCCTGACTTATACAAAGCAGACCTTGGCAAAAATGTGACATACCATGCACCAATAAAGTTTAGACATGAGAAAGAGTTCTATGTGGTGTGGAACTACAGAGTGATTTGAGGTCAGGAAGGTTATCTCAAAGTGAGCATCAGGCATGCAAGCTCCAGCCAAGAAACATTGTACCCTTTCTGTGGATTTTCATGACATCTGTGCAGGTTACTTCAGGGTTATTTGTATCATTCGACCTTTTCACTCTCCTCCCACACCCCATTTTCCTCCTTTCCTCTTTTGCATTCTGATCAAGCCTGGAAGGGTTCTGGAAAGGCTAGAACTGCATTTGGAGAGCCAACAGATTTGTGACTTAGTCATGCATGGTTCATGAGGTTTTGTGTTTATGCCAAAATAATGAAGCTGCAGTTGCTAATATGAAAGCAATATAAATGTATCTTAAGGTGTTTTCAACTAGTGCAAAGTTTGAGTTGCTAAGACAACACAATCAAAATACACATCATGGAAGCGGGGATTCTATTTTCTTACCAGGAGGCTGAAACAGATCAATTCACAGCAGTTTATCAAAAGATCAGTTTGCTGAAAAACTAATTTGCTGAGTACCAGTTCACCAGATCATGATTTATGGACTAGCAATTAGCTGATTGAGTAATTCATCAAAAGACCTGTTTGCTGAATTATCAATACACTAAAAACTTCATTCCATTAACTACCACAGCAGAATGGCATGTTTACTCATTCTATCCACAAAAATACCAAGAAAATATGGCTATTTTATTTTTTAACAATTAACTTAATCTTCCTTATAAGTAACCCTATCCCCACTGCCAAATACCTACCTTACTTGTTAAACTTAAATTAAGGATTTACCATTATATTCTGATTTCAAATGTTTCCTTTTAGTTTATGCCTTTTCAGTAAATGTTTATATTTTCATATTTCATAGTTCTTCATTCTCCACCTTGTCCCTGACAAAGGTAGCTTTTGGGGTCATGGCTTATGTGTTCTTGTGGCAATGATGAGGGTAGGGGAGAGTGCCCTGATCTGTGAGTAGATTTTTGTGTTTCTGTAGAAAGAATGTCGCCTGTCCATCTTGTTCCTGATCTCCATGCTGGCTCCCATTGCTAAGTCTGCTAAAATTGCTGGAGAATTTGTGGTCTAGTTTTTCTTGGTGTAGTCTAATCTGATGACTCAGACCCACCTCAGCTCTTGGTGATGCTGCATTATTCCACCTAAGTTCTGACTGTGAATCTTATTTGGTTCTTACCCTGGGTCATGGTCCTGGAGACATGGCTCTCGTCGACCCCAAAAAGGTTACCAGCCAGCAACATCAGCTCCTATGTGCTCTAGCACAGGCCACATGGGAACTACTAACAACTTTTAATATCACCAAGAGCTGAAGAAGCATCAGCAGGCCCCCAAGACCATGCAATCTCATAACCCTTTCAGTTTTACTCTAAAGCACCTGCCTCAAGTTTCAAAGGGCTGCTCACATAGTTGTGCCCTCTGACATTGTGTGATGCAAGGTCCTTAGGTACTTCTGTGAAGTCTGCATCTTTATTCTCACCCTGTCTTCTCTGTGATATCAGTTCAGAAATCAGAAATTAAACAGCAAAATCTCAAATCTTGCTTTCTCTATGTCCCCTTTCATTCTCCATAATCTCCTGAAGCCTGAAAGGGTCCAAATCACCACTTCTTCCTGTCGTATTACAACTTCCCTTCCATCACATCCTTCTTCCTGAGGGGGCTTTTTCACTCCCTTCCTCTTTTGGGGGGGGGCATAATGGCTTCCTGCCTAAGAACTTAATTTACTGGGGAGAAGAAAGAAAACTCTAACTCTTGAGAGTCTGGACTTTGTTTTTATGTCTCCAGAGGGCATGCTAATCTTCACATGTCTACAGTTTAAAGGGTAATGAAAGACTGACATTGATGAAGCGCGTAAGCATCTGAAGTCTGGCAGAACTTGGTTTTGCTTTATGTTGTGTTAGAGTAGAGGTAAGTAGAGAAACATCCTTCTTTTTCACTCAGTATCTTTCGTCTCTTGTACTTTGCTGCCCTCTCTCAAAAAGCTGCTCCCAAATAGAATATTAAAACTTCAAGGAAAATTGAACCAAGCCCAGGCTAGATGGGACCAGAGTGGTAAATGGTGCCAAATGAGTTGAGCTGATGAGTCTGGAATCAACAAGAGTAACTCTAAAGATTCCATTCCTATCTAGGATACAGCAGAAAAGATTTTTTTTTCCAGAACAAAACACTGAATTATAATTTCATACACGTTTATTGAATAGTATTAAGGGCAAGGCAGTGTGCTGGGCACCGCTTGGCAGAGCTTTCACAGAACAGTTGGACTGCCATCAAGTAACCAGTGAACAAGGTGAGTCAGGGTGCTCATCACTGACTATTCTAATATGCTTGGCACTCTCGGGGTTCCCAGGAGGTGGGATGGGATTCAGTGCTAAAACTAGTGAAGTCCCAAGCAAACCAGGATGAGTTGGTCACCCTTCTTATCAGACAACCTCAGTACCAAATTCTACCATTTTAACTCCAAATTTCTGCTAAATCATAATAATCCCTGATATTTGAAGTAATGTATGGACCTTTAGATCTTTGCTTTTTTGCTAAGCAGAGATGTTCAGAAAAGAGTTCTGGTCTTTGGAAACTGGTTCTGCTGCTTGACTAGCTAAGTGACATTAAATTAATCATACTTGATCTCTGAACTTCATGATATAAATGAAAAATAATCATCATAAAGATTTGTTGTGAGGATTAAGTGAAATCATGATGTTTTGCATATTTTAAAGTACTATGCAGATGTCTAATAATTATTTTGCAGACATGTTCCTGTAGCAGTAATAGAATAATAGAAAATAAAAATTCTATTTTTTTCCATTCTCTCATAATGAAGTTTTCTCCTCAGCATGTTTTATAATTTACCAGTTAAAAATATTTGAGGATACAGTGGATCACAAAGTATTATTGTACTGCCATCTTTAGGACATATTTTGAACTACACTCTTGTGTAGTTCAAATAATTTTTTTTTTTTTCAGAGCAATGTAGTTACATTTTAAATGTATCAGCAACAGTGATTACGGTCACCGGTGTAGAGCCTAAAGGCTTTTTAGCTACTAGATCAATCATAAGGAATTGAGTCAACAATGACTAACACCTGTTGCAGAGCTAAGACTATTGATGAGGCTGGTCTCTTGGAATGATTAGCTGTTAAAGCTGGAAGGAACAGTAGAAGTCAGTCCTTGCAGATGGCTTCCTGTCTGCTGCCCCGAGCTCAACTTGGGGATTTAGCAACTGGGAGAGTAGTAGATTTCAGCTCCAGGAGGTGCCCAGGAAGAGGTGATAGGCAATCTCTGGCACAGGGAGAGACAACGGACCTCCATGCTCTACATGTATGTATCATCCATGTATCTATACACAGATGAATGAACTAACGAATGAATGAA
Organism: Eonycteris spelaea; assembly: GCA_003508835.1. Classification (NCBI taxonomy): domain Eukaryota; kingdom Metazoa; phylum Chordata; class Mammalia; order Chiroptera; family Pteropodidae; genus Eonycteris; species Eonycteris spelaea. The sequence continues at coordinate 11,808,501 of PUFA01000011.1, read as the reverse complement.
ATTCTTGTGTCAGGGGTTATTCCTTTCTGACCCTGAACGCTGGGTTGAGGGTGGGAATCAGAAAATCCGCCTTAGAGCCTCTCATCCTAGGAATGTGAGTGCCGGCATGAGGGGAACTTTGTGGGGGTGACGGGAACGTTTTTTCATCTTGATCTAGCGGTGATCACATATTGGTGCATATAAATAGGCGAAGTTGTCAAGCAGTACACATAAGGTTTGTACGTTTTTACTTCATGTAAATTGTGACTAAATAAGGTACTGTTAAAATTTCCTTTCCTCTCCCTCAACCTTTCCACCAATTAGAATTCTATTTGGGTTTACTAGCTTCTTTTTTATATCATTCTGGTGGGATAGTGATAGGGGTTACTTAGGTCAGCCTGGAGTATCTTAGTTTAGGAAGCAGGAAGGAGGTAGAGAATTTTCAAGGACAACTCGCCTCCACTCTGTAACTTCACTCAGGAGTCAAGTAGTGGCAACTGTTTTAAATGTCAGGAAAGAACATCTCCACCTACTCCTTGCCTGTACCCGGATGGATGTAGCTGGAGAAGAAACACAGCTGTGCTAATTTAGTCTCATTACATTTATCACCACAAATCTCAAGTTCTATCTCTGCAAATCCTTGCAATCCTATTATATTTCATGAGTAGATTTGCTTTCCTTCTTCCTAAATTATTTTATACCCTAACCCTCTCTCTCTTTAACCAACCAGACCCTCTTAGCTCAGGCCTTGCTTTGTATTTCACGGAGAAAATAGAAGCAATCAGAGGAAAACTGCTTATCTTTCAGCCACCAGTTCATTCAAACTACCTTCATTCGTACTCACTTCTGTTTCAATGCATCAGTGGTTATCAACAGGGCCTATATGTAGAATTTTAAAAATCCTGGTTCCCAATCTCACTCCTAGAGTCTAAATTGTTTAACTGGTGTAGGATTTTTTTAATTTTTAAGGTATTCTAATATATGGCTGGAATTTAAAACCAAGAATTTAGACTATCTGAGCTCTCTGTAAGTGGGCAGCTCCTCTTTTAAAGTGGATCTTATTCACGTTCATCTCCTCAACACCTTGTTCCTTCGCTTACCTTCTCCCCTTTTTTTACGTGATTAATTTGTCTCTGCTAGATAAGTCTTATCAGCATACAAACATGTCTAGGGGAGCCCATGAATGGAATTCACATGGGTCATTGTCCTAGAGCACAGAGCAGGTTGGAGAAGAATGGACGTGGATCTGGAGGGGCAAAAGGAGAATATCCAGCCCTCATGCTTAGGGTTGCAAAGTAGCTTCTTCCCCTAATTAGGCAGGTAGATTCGAATTATTTAAATGCTTTCTTATTGCTAACAACACATTATTCTCCTCAGGCTTGTCTGCCTCTTGCATAGTGAGCTGAGTGAAAGCAGGGTGGTGTGCACAGGTACGTGGTGAAGTTATCAAAATATCCTTTAGAATGGTGGCACTTTCCCCAACTGCTTGATGAAATTCCCCTATTTTGGTCTGCTAAATTTGTATAGAATTTTACAATTTCTAGAATTTTCATAATAGTTCTGAATATCAGCAGGACAGATATTACCTCTGATAAGTTATGGACAGAGGTTGCCAACTTGTTACTGCTATGTAGCAGGTGGAGCTAAGGATGGAACCCAGCACTTCTGACTTAGAGTTGAGTGCTCTCTAATGTAACACACTGCCTCCCATAGGGGGTCGTTTCTGTGGGTTATGACAAGTCATCTTCAAGACTGCATTTTATAAAAGAATTTAGGGAATGATTGCATATTAATCCATTACCACTTTGTAGATGGTACAAGGAAATGAAAAGTTCCCTAGGTACTCAGAAATGAAGTTAACCTCTAAGAATTAAACTGCAGTATTAGCTCACAATACATCACAGCACATAATACAATGTCCTTAAGGAGGCAAAACTGTCCCCGAGTTTGCCAGACTCAGTGGAAGAATACCTTTTATGAAGGAGGGTGTATCAGTCAGAGTGAAGTTGGTCATCCCTTTATACTTAAGAAAGTGAGTCCCAGAAGCCATGGTTGGCAGAGCCCAGCCACACCTGTCCTACAGAAAGGGTACCTAAATCTTGTTCTGGTTACAGATTTTTTTTTTTCTGGATATGGGTAGATCAGTCTGTTTTAGCCTGTTGTTTTCAAATGTTCGAGTTATAGCTAACATTACGTACTCTGACTCTATAATCACAACATAAATGTCTGATTATAATTTAGTTTCCCACGAAGTATGATTACAGGAAGAGAACAACTTGACCAGAAAACATAAATATCTATTAATGTTGGCAACTCCACTTCTTATTACAAATTAATTAATTAATTGGCATTCTGGTTTATGCATCAATTTTTTGTGAATTTAATGTGATTCTTAATATGTTAGTGTGATTCTTCCAAGACTCCTGTCAAATCAGGTTTTAAGGCTGAGTCCTAGAACCCCAGGTTGAGGTAAATTAGGCCAGGAAATGAGTTGACACTTTAGAAAACTTTCTAAAGTTACAGAGTATAATATACCTATAGTAAAATACACTTATTTTTAGCGAATATTCCTGAATTTCAGCAAATGATACATAGTCATGTAACTACCAGAATCAAGATCTAGAGTGTTTTCATCACCCTGAAAAGTGCCCTCATACCCTTTCACAAGTCAATTGCCTCTCTTTTCCCCCAGTTCCCAGAAACACTGACCTCTTTTTCATCTCTATAATTTTGCCTTCTCCAGAATGTCATGTAAGTACAGTCATTCAGTACATAGCCATTTGAGTCTGGCTTCTTTCACTTAGTGTAATATGTTTGACATTCATCTGTGTTGCTGCATGTATCAGTCATTTTTCCATTTTATCATAATAAGTATTCCATTAGATGGATGCTTGACAGTTTGTTAATTCACCAGTTGATGGACATTTAAGCTATTATCAGTTTTTGGCAATTATAGAATAGAGACACTATAAACATTCATATACAAGCTTTTGAGTGGACATGTTTTCACTTCTCTTGGGTAAATACTTTGGAATGGGATTGATGGGGGGTGGTAAGTGTATAGTTTAACTTGATACAAAACTGCCACGCTAGTCACCAAAGTGGCATGGAGTTCCAGGTGCTCCATACCCTTGGAAGCACGTTATATTGTCAGGGTTATTTTCCCCCAATTTCTAATAGGTGTGTAGTATTATCCTATTGTGATTTTATTTGCATTTTCTCAATAACTAATGATATCGGGCATTTATTTTTGTATTTTTATTAGCTATCTGTATACCTTCTTGGATTAAATCTTTTGCCTACCTTTTTGTTTGTTTTTTTTTTAATCTTGCATTTCAAGAGGTTTTTTCTTTCTTTTTTTTCATATGTATTCTGGATATCAACATTTCATCAGATATGTATTTTCCTAACGCCTTCTCCCAGTCTGTTACTTGATTTTTTTTCTTTGGTTTTTCAAAGAGCAGGGGTTTTTAATGTTGATGAACTCCAAAATATCAATGTTTCTTCCATGGTTTGTGATTTTCATATTATATCTAAGAAACCTTTACCTAACTCAAATATTTTCTTCTGTTTTTTTTTTTTTATCTAGAAGTTTTATGGTTTTAGATTTTACAGTTTTAGATTTTACATTTGAATTTCAAATTTCAAGTTAATTTTTGAGTATGGAAAGGTAAGGCTCCAAGTTCATTTTTTCTAGTATAAATCTCATCAAGATTACATTGTAGTCAAGAGAGACGGGAGTAAAAATAAGTCAATTCTGCCATACGTTAGAATCTGATAAGCTCTCTGGAGGAAATTAAATCAGGAAAGAAAGCTGGGGAGTGCTAGGCCTCCTTTTTAAAATAAGGTTATCATGTAAGACCTCAATGAAGGTAAGACTCTAGAAGATGCTGTTGGTACATGGCCCAAATTCCCTTTCCTGAGACAGTGCACCTTTTTCTAGTTGACACTGATGGTTCACAGAGCACTTTCCTTGACTGTGAGATACCTGTCTCATTATGTGACCTGGGTCACTGTGTTTCAGTCACCTCGTCTATAAGAGGTTACTCTACATAGTCCCTTGCCAGGTGGTACACACCATTGACTGATGAATACTAGAGTAAAAAGGCTGGCCTTCTTGTCTCAAGGGGTACAATTAAGCAATATGGTTCATGCTCAAGACCCTCTCTCTCCCACCCTTGACAGCCTAGATCTTACCTGAGACAGTCAGCTCTTTCCCGTTTTCTATTTTGCTTCCTTCTCTCCTGCCCAGGTTTTTGTTTTGTTTTGTTTTTGTTTTTCTCCCCCACCCCTGACCCTCCTGAGGAGCATTCCTTCAAAAAAAAAAAAATTACATGCATACAAATCCTTGTTAAGATCTGTTTCAATGAAACCTATCCTTATCATGATGGTAGATAGAGAACTGAGCCCTGGCATGTTGTAGCGGTATAATTGCTAAGGTAGCCACCTCTGGTGAATTTAGATGGGATGTAGGTAGGAGGGGATGCACTGACTTATGAGATATCTCTGGCATAGGAGAAGTAGGAATTTGGAGGGCTCTGGAATTGGGTGGTCATGGATGAGAGAAAATGACAGGCTCAGGGCAATCAATCAACAATTTAAAGCAAAGTATGAGTGTCAGTGGGCCTTTTGGGAACAACTTAAAGAAGCTCTCACCTCCCGTACCTGAAAACCAGATAGTAGACTTAAATGTAAGAGTGGCAGAATTTCAGAGCAGACTGAATCCTCAATACCCAGAGATCTTTCTTGAAATCTGCAAAGGGAACTTCTGAGTGTTTTCCTGTGACATATTCAATCCCCAGATTGTTCTGAACCCTCTGGAACTGCAAATACTCCACCTTGTGGGAAACAGAGTCTCCATCTACCCTTTTTAAGATGATGCAGACACCTCAAAGGAGACAGGGGCTTATGAAACAATGCCAGGCTTCTTTAAGATCTGCCTCCATTTCATGTTCTGGCTGTAAATCAATTACTAGGGTCAGATGTACAATATTCAAGTGCTGGGCTTAGGAAGGCAAGTGACAGATTACACACCAAAGGAGCTGACTCACGGGACAGCAGAAACTGATAGAGCATGCCTAGAAGTGGAATGAAGGGCTGTTGGATCAAGGGGTAACAGAGTATAACAGATAGATATGAAGACACTCTTTCATACACAGTGTTTAAAACTTTAGTAAGGGCCCTGGAAGATGGTTTTAATATGGTACTTGGAAGCTTGAAAAAAAATAATGGGTCATGTTAAATAAAGTCAAGATACCAGACTCCCATGGCAAAGTGTAGAGGAAGAAATTGGCTGGAAAGGATCCACTATGAGACTAAAAAACTCATCAGCTGACTCTTCCTTGGGAGGACCCAGAGGACACTTTATTTTCCAGGGCAATAAGGATTATGCTAATGAGAACAGTAACACCAACAAGGAAATGCTGGTGTTCATCCTCTATAGGCCAGGGCTCATTGTAAATGCTATTATTGAACTAGGTCCTAGTGGCAATGAGGATGATGGGATCCTGGATTAGCAAAGGCCAGGAGAGAGCTCATAATCATCAGGGACAAGGCGGGCATTTACTGTAATAGGTGAAAAGTCAGAATGGCAGGAGAGGCTGACCTACAGGGATATTTGGAGATGGCTAATATGGTGATCATGGTATCCCCAGGGGTAAGACAAGTGGGCAGGGTATTCAATACACAGAATTTGAAGAGAGCAAACATGAATGAGCATGAGGCTGACATCAGCTTCATCAAAGGAAAGTGACAATTTCTTACCCAATTTCCAGACCTGAGACAGTTATCCAAATCTGAACCTACTGAAAGAGAAGCTGCATGGACATTAAGATGATCCCTGCAGGACTTACAAAGTTTATATGGTAGTGATTCCTCTAGTCTTTCCTTAAAGGGGTCTCTGGCCATTAGCCTAGGTAACCAAAAGATGCAGAAAGAAGAATATCTAGATATTTCAAGGGCTTTAGATATAGGGTCTGAATTGACAGAGATACCTAGGGACTCAGCATCTATCAAGAGTAGAACAAATGGGAGTAAGATCATCAGTGGAGTCCTGGCCCAGATCTGCCTCACAGTGTATCAGCTGTGTCTATGGACCTCCTTGGTAATCATTTCTCTAGTTCCCAAACATGAGTTTATAGACATATCTAGCAGTTGGCAGTACCATCATATTGGTTTCTTGACATGTGGAGGAAGAGTTATTGTGGTAGGAAAAGCTAAATGGAAGTTCCTGGAAATTTGTTCCATCCTCACCAAGGCAGTTAATCAAAAAATCGTTATAAATCAAGGATAATGAAAGAGATTCAGTGGTGGTGGTTCTTATTATATCTCTCATTTAATTCGCCAGTTTGGCTCCTTCAAAAACTGGATGGATTGTGGCAGAAGTCCTCATGTGGTATTTTTACTAGATCAGATTAACACAGCCTCAGGCATGTGTCGTGAGACTTTAACACAGTTCCAAAGATCTCTACTAATTGTCCTTTATTAGACAGAACAAGATATAAGAAATTTGAAGAGGATCAGGATTCTAGAGATGCTGTGGGTCCCTAATGATGGTTGCTACTTTTAGCTTCCATGCATCAAATTCACTATCCTTAAGTGTCCCCAGCAGAGTTTTACTAGGGACAGGTGAAGAGGAAATCTCTGCAAGCCCTGGATAAGTTTTAACAACCAGCAAGTGCACGGGCACTGGTACAAAGTATGCCAGTTGGGCTTTTATCTAACAATGAGAACATAGGAAATAGAACTCTATGTACTCATTGTGCAATATTATTACTTAGCAGCCATGTTCTTGTGGTATAGCCCAACTCCATGTCCTCAGATGACCTTTTGGAACCAGCCTTCTCTACCTCTAGTAGACCTCACATGTCTACAGCACTTTATGTTCTCACTGTATAATACTTGTTTTAATCATTTAGTGATTGGGTACCTGGGGTTTGCCATAACTCCATGTCTTCAGACAACCTTTTGGAACTCGGCTTCTCTGTCCCTAAAAGACCTTGCCCTGCTTCACAACAGCATAGTCAGATCTTATTGGTCCAAGTGTCCTTTCTAGGCGACATCACATTTGTCTACTATGTTAATGACTTCATGTTACCTGGACTTGATGGGCATGAAGTGGTGAGTACTCCACATGTCTTGGTAAGATACAGTCTCCAGAGGAGTGGGGATAAACCTTACAAAAATTAAGAGGCTGGTTCCATCAGTGAAGTGTTTAGGAGTCTCATGGTCTGGGAGATGCTGGGTCATCCCCTTCAAAGAAAAAGCAAAGTACTATACCTTGCATCTCCTATCACTAAGAAAAAAACATGAGGCTTGGCCAGTCTTTGAAGGTTTCGAAGGCAGCATATTTCACACTTGAGGTAGAGCTCTGACTTATTGTTTGGGTAGTGCTAGGAGCGTTAGTATTAAGTGGGGCCCAGAACAAGAAGAGGCCCTGCAGCAGGTTCAGGTTTCAGCATAAGAGTCCTGTCACTTGGGCCATGTCTTCTGGCAGAGGCCATGTACTAGAGGTATTTGGGGTATAAAAGGATGCTATGGAGACTCTGGCAAACTCCAATAAAAGAGTCATGGCACAGATCCTTAGAATTCTAGAAAAAGGCTGTGCTATCTGCAGCAGAGAATAACATTCTATTCTAAAAGCTGATCCTGGCAGAGGTGAAGGCCATGAATGGGTCCAACAGCATTGGCTTTGGGAATAATGCGCCCCCCCCCCAAAAAAAGATGTTCGCCTTCTAACCCCTAGAACCTGTAAATATGGTACTTGGCAAAAGAGAATTTGCAGATCTGATTATATTAAGGATCTTGGGATGAGAAATTTATCCCGGATTATCTGGGTGAGCCCAGTGTAAAAACAACGGTTCTCTAAGAGGGAGGCAGAGGAGTCAGTGTTAAGGAAGGAAGGATATGTGATGGTGGAATTAGGAGTCAGAGGGTGAGAGGGAAAGAGGGAGGAAAGGAGGAAGAGGAGAGAGAGAGAGAGAGAGAGAGAGAGAGAGAGAGAGAGAGAAGGGGAATTAAAAATAAGAAAGACACTACTCTACTGGCTTGAAAATGGAGAAAGGGACCATGAGCCAAGGAATGCAGAAGGCCTTCAGAAGCCGGAAAAGGAAAGGACATAATTCTCCTCTATAGCCTCTAGAAGCATTGCAGGCTGCTGACCCCTTGATTTTAGGCCAGTGGAACTGATTTTTGACCTCTAGAAATGTAAGCGATTAATTTGTGTCATTTTTAGCCACTAATTTTGTGGTAATTTGTTATATAGCAGCAGCAATAAGAAACTAATGCAGACTTTTCTAACCATGGTGAACTTATTTACAGCCACTGCTGAATATCCAGTTTGTTGGCAATAGAGATTGATACTGTGCCTTGATTCAGTACCATTCCTTGGGGAGAACAGCCTGTTACAGAGTGACAAGTTGACTATATCCACCCTGACTAGAGTTAACCTGCTTCCTGGGTACAGGTTTGCCATTACTATAGGCAGGGCTTCAGCCAGCACCAGTCCATGGACTCATAAAGTGTCAGTCTGATCTAGTGATGTGGAATCCTCCAAAATTGCCTAAAACCAAGTGCCCCACTTGATAGTGATGGGGGTATATCAGTGAAAACATGACTGTGTGGTCTACTCTTCCTATGCATATTTCACCAAGCAGATGCTGCCATCCCAAGAGAATGTGGCAGAGCCTCTTAAAACAGAGGCCATCTTGCAATATTGGGTACTAACTTTCAGTATGTATAGGCAGACCTCAGAAATACTGTGAGCTTCGGTATGAGGCAAGTAATTGGACAGTTATTAGATTGAATGTTTTGGGTTGTTGATATTATTATTTCCATTTTATTTGAGGCTTACAGAAGTTAATTGATTTAGTGAACAAGTTTTTCTGTACAAAGATTCACATTATTAATAAAATAATTGAGCAGATAACAGTAGAGATAGGTGATACAGATCTGCTAAGGCACGTTTGTTATCTTCGTGCTGGGTCAGAGATGTTTGTTTCAGCTCCCACAGTCATGTTCATTGCAGCCTAGTGAGAAAAGAAGAGCGTGGGTATGCGTGCCCCTTATTTTAGGGATATTAACTGGAAATTGCACGATTCCACTCATATCTTCTTGGCCAAAATTCAGTTATATAGCCTAAGGCCAAGGAAGCCTGGGAAATGGAGTCTTTACTTTAGGTGGCCAATAACTTGCTGAAATTTGGGGGTCTCTGTCACTAAAGGAACAGTGGAGAGAATGGAGATTGAAACTGCTAGCCACAGCTGTGTACTGGGTTGCAGAGCACCTGAGATTCAGACAGAAGCCTGTGGCACTCTGGGCTGTACTGCACAGCCCTGGATCATTAGCTGACCCTCAAAATTCACGTTTTGAAAAACTCCTTGGAATAGACACATTCCTGTCAGATTTTAATTTCTAGAGGTCTCTCTAGACATGTATATAATATCCTTTGATTAGAAAATAAAAGTATTTAACTCAACGTGTATTGTAGCAGAAAGCTGAGCTAAATTTAGACGTCGTTATTGCGAGTGAAAAAGTTCCCAAAGCCTGTTGTTATCCTTCTTTGCTTCTTTCTTTTACCTTTTCCCCTCCCTCCTTTCCTAACCTCCTTCATCCCTTTCTTTCCTCCCCAGCGCGCGCTTGTGTGCTTCTCAGCTCCCTCAAGCGTCCTCCCTCCCTCCTAACAGAGGTATAAAGATAAGGTGGTGTTTCCTCTCCATATCTCCACTGTCCACAGTGACAGGGAATAAGTCAAGGGTGTAGCGGGGGGAGGGGAAGGATGAGGGCGAGTAGTGAGTCACAATGTCTCTGTCACCTTTTCATTTTTTAAAATTTTTATTATTAGTTTTTATTACACAAGTAATACATATTCATTGTAGAAAAATTAGAAAACACAGAAAAGCAAAAAGAAAAAATAATCACCCATAATCCCACTACCCATGAATAACTACTATTAACATTTAATGTATGTCTTTCTAGCTTTCTTATGCATATATATACATACATAGATATATTTATATATAATTTTCTTTTTTACAAATATTGTATCATACTATACATACTGTTTTGTAACATGTTTTTTATTTAATAGATATTGTGAACATTACTGTTTATTCCCTGAAAAATTATACAGATACTACATGCTCATTGTGGAAAATTCAGAAATTACAGATATGCAAAAAGAAAATATAATTACTCCAAGTCTCACCTCCCAGAGATAAATGCTGTTAACATTATAGCAAATATCCTTTCAGACTCTTTAATGCACACATGTATATGCATATCTTAAAAATGGAATCACACTATAGATTTCTTCTGTAAACTTTTTTTAACAACATAGCTTATTCATTTCCATAAATATACATATGGTGTTTATTTTTAATTGGTGTACAGTATTCCATTGAAAGGACATACCATATTTAACCAACCTTATACCATAGACTTATTTATATTTTTTCCCATTCCTCTGAATAATGCTACTATAAACATCCTTTCTCGCATACATTTTTTGAATAATGAATGAATGTATCTTAGTTCATTTTTTCTGACCTTTTTAAGGAGAATCTTTCTAAGCGGTATTACTTGGCATACTTGTAAAATATATTGCCAAAATATTTTCTGGAAAAGTCGACTCTTGTTGACTCTGTAAGTGAACGCTCATTTCCACACTTCCTTCTGTCTTCGGGCACTTTAATTCTTTGTACCATTTGCTTTTTTGATACATACAAAGGAGTAGATTGTAATAATTTGCATTTTTGATTACCAATATCTTCAAATATTTTCACATTTATTATTAGTGCATTATTTAAATTTATGATACATTGCCAGTTTGTGTCCTTGGCTCAGTTTTCTACTGCAAAGTTTGATTGTTTTTGTGTCATAAAATGTTATTTATTCATGCATTCATTATTCACTCATTCAATAAATGTTTTCAGTATTTGCTTTGTGTCTAGCACTGTTAGGTGTTGAAGATATAACAGTAAGCAAAGTAGACATGGTTGCTGCCTTCTTGAACTTCCAGTTTAGTGGATACAGACAGTTAAATAAGCTATAATGAAAAAAGTGCAATAAGAGGAGAAGAATGAAATGGGAACATTTGGTTGGGCAGTGGGTTGTGGATCATGAGAACTTCTCAGAGTAGTGCAGTTTAAGCTCTTGATATAAATTAGAGATCTATACTCTTTGTTCCATATATTGCAAATTTAGTTTTCTCTTAATTTGGTTTATTTGTTTTTTACTGTATAGGAGTTTTGCATTTTTAATTGGTTAAATCTATCTTTTCCTTTGTGGTCTTTTCCTTTACTATCATGTTTAGAAAGGCTTTTTTTCCACACTAAAATTACATAAATATTCACTAATATTGCCTGCTAGTCCTTTTCTATGTTTGTTTATGTGCTTAACATTTAAATCTTTACTGCACCGAGAATTTACTTTGGTGAAAGTTATGAGGCATAGATCTAATATTTCCCCCAAGAAATGGCTAACCCATTATTTCAATATAATTTCCTTAATAATCCAACCTTTCCTCATAGGTTTGAAATGTCCTCAATTCTTCTATGTTCTCAAGTTTATTTCTGGACTTTATATTGAATTCTAATGATTTATTTTGGACCAATAGCATTGCTGCTTTTTCTCATCCCATCTATAGTTACCTGAAAGTTGAGTATTTTGCATTTGGTGACTTTCTAGAACAGAAAGAAATGACAGACTTTGCTTAGGTATGCATGTGGGGTGGGAAGTTAGTCTGGATGATACCCTCAATCCTTTCAACTCTGAGACTTCTAGAGTCTGAAATTCCATGGGGATCTTTGTAAATCTGGCCCATTTGCTTGCTGTGTAAAATAAAAGATGTTTTTAATACTCTGTATTGGTTTTCCCCTCTCACTCTGAAGCTCAGCTTTCCGTAGGTGGCAGTATTGCCAAACAGTAAGTATCCCAGCGTTACAAGGAGCACCAAGGAACAAAATGATCTGGCAGGGTTTTATAATTTCCCCCAAGAGCTTTCATTAGAGGAGACATCAGGGCTGTGCTACTTCTAAACTCTTCTTTGTATCCTTGGACAGTGGCATAACTAGAGGTGTGCCGTGAATCTGTTCCTAGATGTGTGCAAAACATTAGTGGACAGATTTTTTAAAGTGATGCCTTGGCCTTGTGGACACTTTTTTATAAACCTTATCCAAAAATGCCTTCGGGCCCCACCAATGACTGATTTAAAAGCTTGGAAATGTGGTTTTAAACAATGTGATTGTGGTGAGATTCTGGTGAGTTTTATTTTCTTTGTACTTGGTGGTATTTTTTCAGATTTCCCACAAAGAACATGTATTGCCTCTGTAATCTGAAGGGGGGGAAAAATCAACATGGGGTTATTAAAAGTAGAGTGGTAAAATGGATGATTGTGTGCCAGAAAAAGTTCACGTCCTTTCCTGTTTCAAGCATGTGAGTACATGCAACAAGGTGGGTTCGGTGTTCTCTCCTTATCTCTAGAGATCAGCTCAGTGTTATTGCTCATCTAAAATCAAAGTACCAGCGGGAAGCCGAGACAGGAGAGCTCTATCTCATGGAACAACACCTGAGAAAGTCCTTTGGTAGGTGAGAGGAGGGTAGGGTCAGCTCCTATAGAGATGTGGTGGCCTATCTAATGGGAGATAGTGAATTACCTATTGCAACTATGTGCCAGCATAGGTTATCAGGACTTTGGGCACTAAATTTAATTTTAGGACCTGCTAGTGAAAAAAGATCTAGAAATCTTGGAGTGTGTCTACGGGAACTACAAAACTGATCAAAGGCTGGGAAACAGGCACTATGAATAAAAGATAAAGTAGCTGAATTTATTTCCCTTAGATATGGAAAGCCTAGCTAGGGAATTAGACAAATCCCCATCTCCATGAAATGCTACTATAGCCCTCCCAAACATGGAGGCGAGACCTGAATTTATTAACAGTCTTCAGTTGTGCAAAGGACAGTTGCATGGAAGGTAAGTGTTACTTTCACGCCAAGACTAAGGCTTGAGTGAGCACAAATTAACCAAGCAGAAGTGATTTAGGCCAGGCGTTTAGAAGAACGTGCTGGACACCAAGGTTGGAATTATCAGTTAATAACTCTGCATGGATTAGTAGGAACTAGAACGAAGCTAGAGGTTTAGTATAGTATAAACATGGGATTGGGCAGAGACAGGAGCTGGGAACGTGCCAAACTGGGCTACCTCATAATTTATAAAACAAAGGACCTGAAGTTAATTAACCTCAGGAGGTGAAAATGAACTGCATTCAAAAAAGGATATTAAGCTTAATCAAACCTGATTTATGAAAATCAGGGTTTGAATACCAGGTAAATCAGGGAGTGGTTACTGCTTTGTCTGGGAATATTCACCTGAGGAGTCTTTAAATAGCATATTCTCACAACTGTTTTACAAGTTTGATTTTGAAAATTGTGATTTTTTCATATAATTTTCAAGGGTGCTTCTTTATATGAAGCCAGATATATCTAAAATTATGCATCAATACCAGTTCATTGGAATACAACTCTAAACTCTTAAGAATAAGGCCAATAGCCAGCTAGTGTAACCTAAATAGAGACCTGCATAGTCTTTTGAGATCTCTTCCAACCCTTTAATCCTTTCGCTTTCAATCAAAAAATCTAAAAGACAATTCCGAGGATAATTTCCACAACATCAGATATTAGGCTGAAGTGTATAAAATTACCATTTTTTAGGTCAAAACAGTCAAATATCAGCAATTTCATAAAATTCAACCTAATACAATAATCATTCCAGTAATTTGTACCTGTTTTCATCTACACTAAAGCTAAAGGCTTTAATATATTTAATTTTCAGGTCAAATATTGGTGGACATATAAAAGCCTGTGCACCTAAGTACAGAGAAATTACAGGGTTGGGATTAAAGATGTGTCTTGGATAAACCACTTCTAGGCATCTAACTCATTTTTTTATTGCACTAGACACTGGTGCCTCTTGTCTGACTTTAGGATTTATCAGACTATGGAAAACAAGAAAAGAAGTCCAAAGGCCTGATCTCTCAGCCCATGGGAAATTCGGTCTGGGAAATGGGCCAAAGGAAGAACAGGGGAAAATATTCCAAAATTTGGACCAAGTTACAGGTTTAGTGGAGGAAGATCACGATGAAGCTGTGGGCAGAAAAACAAAGCATGGGGCTTCCTCCTTTCTGAAATATAGTATTGCTTCATGTGTCCTGCTTTCAAGAGTCTAAGCGTAAGATAAGACACCAAGCACACATTGGAAAAGTCATATCTGCATAGTCATCTAAAATGAGACAAGCTTAGCTTAACTAAAAAGGTTTTATTAACAATGTAAAATGTTAAATATTTTTATGATCTGAGCTAATTCCAGCATGCCCTAAAAGAGTTAACACTATGCTGATGTGCAGACATCATGCTTCAGATTTCAATTAGAACGAAATGTGATAATATTCAATTTTACATTTGAGGGTAATTGTATATATTACTACATCATTTCCTAACTGGATTACTTCATTCTCCAAAAAGCTGAAAAAGACACCATTGGATCAAAAGGAAATTAGTTGCCCATATGCATTGTACGAAGGTATTAGGATTATTGTGTATTTACAAAATTTCAATACTTTTCATATATGGTTTTTGTTGCATTATAAATTAAAATATTTTTCTGTTGAAGCTCTTAGATTCTGACAGAATGGAAGACTAAATGTGAATGAAAGCAGAGAAAGCAATAGGCAAGGTGGTGTGTTTGATTATAATATTATTTCTAATATTAATAGATCAGATTTTTAAGAGTTTTTCAGTTTTAAATAGTTTCTATGTTTAAAGACTTCTTCCATATATGATCAATTGTTAACATGAGATCAGCAAGAGCTATAGATATACTATATATATGAAGTAATTTTTCTTTTTATAATACATTTAAAAAAACCTTTAATCTCAAAATTATAATTCTTGCATCTGTCATGGTATGGTGTAGATCAGACATGCACACTGTCAGCTTTAAAAATCCTTTTAAAAACAGCCTGCTTTTTTAATCTTTTTTTTTTTTCCTTTTGACAGCAGCTCCTTTCAAATGTAAAATCATTTAAAAGGGAAGGGGAGGCAGATTAAAAAAAAAAATAAGGAAGCTAGAAAACATAGTCAAAAACCAATAATTGTGGTTCAGCTGTCTGGAGGTCCTCAGCTTCTGCGACTTTTTCAGGTCTCCCCAGGGGTCTAGCTTGAGACGAGACAACATAGCCCAAAGAACCTTCTCTTCCGTCTTCTAACCAGAGGGTAGGAAGTTAGATTTAGAAGGCTGCTGTCATCTGTGAGGAGACAAGGTACATATGAATAAAGTACAGACAACATCTTTTTATAAATTGGCTTTAAAAAGCTACCATCCTTTGAATGGAGGTTTCTTAATCTCATCATTATTGACATTTTGGACCAGGTAATTCTTTGTTAGAGGCCATCCTGAATACTGTAGGGTGTTTAGCAGCATGCTGGGCCGTACTCACTATACCAGTAGCATTCCCCAACCAAAAATGTTCCCAGCTATGGCCAAAGATTCCCTGGGGGAGGGGCAAACAGCCTTCGGTTGAGAACCACTGCTTGGAATTACATTTTAACTGCTTAGGCAGTCTTCCAGTTGGGAGAAGTATAGCTTCTGAGAAAGAGCCCATGCTTTGGAGTAAGGCTGGCATTTTTTGTAAACTCGCCTCTGCAATTTGCTAGCTCTGCGACTTTGAACATGTAACTTAAGCTCACCAAGCTTCAGTTTTCCCATCTGTAAAACAGAGTTTAATAATACTTAGGTGAGGATTAAATAGGAAATAATCTATGAAAAACATATAGCTTGGGTAGATATCTTGGCACCTACCAGAGAGGAAACACTCGGCTATTGTTAACTATTTCCCTTTACATCGGACAAATGTCTTCTCTCTATTCATCTACTTCATGCCTCAGGAAGAAGTGTCAGCTATTTTCTGGTTGAGTCTTTCACTTGCACTTTCTACAGATTTCTGTAACCAGGGCAATCAAAGAAGATTTCCAGCTATTGAGTTTATAAGTTTTGGTTTAAAATTTTTAGTATGATGCCAAGTAGAGGAAGAAATAAGCCGGTAAACCAAATCCGGTTTAAAGAACTGTGTTTTTAGGAAATAGTGTAGTCCAGAGAGGGTGGTAGAAATATCCTGTTGGAGCAGAACTGGCCAAGGGGTTCCCAGAGGCTAGAGAAGGACCACAAGGAAATAACCTGGAAACTGCCGACTGGGGCAGCACTAGGGCATGACCAGACAGGCACTAGGTTGGTTTTGGCAATTGTTGTGGACCTAAACTCTGCCGGGACTAGGTGTACCGCTCTCTCAGAGTAGAGCTAAGGAACTCTCTCCTTTTCCCATCCTAGCTTTGAGCAGATGGACCTGGAAAGAAGCCCAAAACTGGGACTTAGATGAAGACATGCATAAAGTAAAAATGTGCCCCGCCTCAATAAAAATGGTTTGTAGATGAAGGTTGGTTTTTATGCTTACTGAGCCTAGACACTCAGGAAACTGTCAAGGACAAAAACGAATCCTGGCTTTCCTGGTCCTCTTACATAAATTGTGTCATCCAAGTGCCCAGGCTTCCCCCTGGCCTTCTCCGAAGGTTCTTCTAATGTCACACTTTTAAGTAAATTAGCATCAACCACCAAGGTGACAGTGTTCCTGAGAATGGTATACACTATGTTATACATTTAAATGGAACTAGAGTAGCAAGTTGGAATCAGTTCCGGAAGAAAGCAGGCGCCCCAGCTGGGCACATCAAATTAATCAAATACAGTCAACTCTCCCATTCTCCTCAGATTAAAATCCTCTCTTTAAAGTCATATTCTGCTAACATAAAGGAAAAAAGACTCTATCCTTCCATCGGGGAATATAATTCATTATAATCTAGATGTCAACATTTCAAGAGTTAAAAATAGGACATCTCTCTTTCATAGTTAAACTTGCCCCAAATAGTTAAGACATTGAATGTCAGATATCATATCTGAGATGATTTCTAAGGATAACCTCTCAGAGGTGAATCATGATATATTTGGAACAGAAAGATAACTCACTTTCTCACCATTTTTGGTTTTTACTTCTTTAAGCCTTCAGTGAGCAATGAATGTAACCTTATTGGATATGGCAAAGATATAGCAGACTCTGAAGGGTAAAGAATTTTACCTTTCAGTATCTCTTTCAATACTGACTACACTTCCTGAAACTACAGTTCATCTGGAATTTAATGCTTCCTTGGAACAGAATCACCAAAATTAGGAAGATATTTATAGGGACAAATAATCTTCGTATTTCTCTTCTTAAAGACTTGGAAGGTCTGTTTCCTGAATTGCCATTTATTCTTCCTTTTCTCCAACCATTTACGAGATTTGGGAAGTGACCTACCATTTTATATATTACAAAATGCACTTCTGACGTGTATGGTCCCCACTAGATGAGGAAATGTCTGCCACAAGGTTGTATCTGTGTCTGCTGTGGTGCTATGTTTGCTCCTGTTCTCTCCTTTTCCACATATTAAAAGCACACAGGTATTATACAGATATTATGAGATTCCTATCCAGTCTGACCCTTGTGTCTATGCATTCATTATAGTGAATCAAAAACCTTTTGTGCTATTGAAATTCTCCTCACTCAGTCTTCTTTTCATTCATACACACACACACACACATACACACACACACAAACATATGCATATATGTATATAGATTCACTTGTGAGTGCTATACACACACATATAAGCATATATAGCACTCACAAGTGAATAGAAGGTGTTAGGATTAATGAGAAAGTGCTAGGTTGTTAAGCAAAGAGCAGACTGCCTATTAAGGCGACTGCTGGTTTGGGGCATCTTTGTTGAGCATTTGTGACACCTTTGCCTAGCCCAGAGCTTGTCTGTTCATCACCTAAGGCTGAGGTGACACAACAGCTCAAACATTTTTGGCTGAAATTCAGAGCAGCTTTCTACACCATAGGGAGCTGACACCTTCAGAAAATGCTGAAATTCCTGGAGTGGTAAGTATGTCTGGAATAGTTTGAAGAGAATTCAACTCCAAGGAAAGCTGTCTTTCCACATTGAGTGAAATTCTGTCTGTGAAGTGATGGGTTGCAAAAGAATGGGGACAAAATGGATTGTTTTTCCACTCATTCTATACTTTCTGGGCTAAGCCACCTGACCTTATTGGGAAATTTTTGATTTTTATTGCAAACGTTTGAGGCTTTTGTAGCATTTTTTCTTTAAAGTACAGACTCTCAGAGAACTGTAATCTAGGACAGTTTTAAATGTGAATATGAAAAGTGAGAAAGGAAAGGAAGGAAGGAAAATAAAGGAAAAAGTGAAAAAAAGGAGAGTAGGCCCAATGATGCCATTTCTCTACTGCTCAAATTTCTTTTGCTAATAAAAGATGTCTTATATAGATGATATGTTAAGAAACAGAAGGACATAAAAATAAGCTTTCAAATAATAAACTGAGTGAGTTTACAGCTATGTTCTCAGGTAAAGTCAAGAGAAGTGCTTATAATAGAACTACAGATGACAAATTTCTATTCCAGAACACAAAAAAGGAGACCTTCAGCTAACCCAGTGGCTTTCAAATTTGGCTGATCATCTGAGGGCTTCTTAAAGCACAGATCGCTGCCCTACCTCCAGAGGTTCTGAATCAGTAGGGGGTGGGGTGGGGAAGATAATTTGTATTTCTTACAAGTTCTCAGACCTGCTGGTCCCTAGACCACACTTTGAGAACCAAAGGTCTGCTAAGTGCAAGGCTCTCTGTTAGGTACTGGGGTTAATACCTGATGGGTCCTAATAGAAGGATAATCCTTGGCCTCAAGGATCTTTCCTTGAGTGACTATGAGCCTTCAGTAGAGATTTCACAAGAGAGATACAATGCTATGAGAATTCTCAGGGGGGAAATTACTCCTAAGTCGTGGAGAAGGAAGAATACATTCATGGACGATTTATGGAGGTCTTGGCATTCAGGATGGGCCACAAGAGATGAGGAGAACTTGGACATTTAGTGAAGTGAAGGTAGGCGTTCTGGATGGAGAGCAGTGTGAACAAAAACATGAAGGTCAAGGGCTGCCAGAATTTGGGTCCAAGTAAACAGTCCAGTCTGGCTGAAATGACAGGCATATGAAGGAGGAGACAGTACAAAACAGTACTTACAATTCCTTAACTATGACCATACCGTCCCTTGCCTACCTGCCTTTACACATGTCATATCTTTTTCCAGGGAAATGCCAATTCTTTCTTCGAAATTAGCTTAAGCATTTTTTTTTCCATGAAAAGCCTTTTCTGACTGTTCCTTGCTTCTGCATTCTTTCATGCTTCCATTCCTTCTGTAAAGAACTGCCATAGCCCTCGGCACATTATCTGCTTCCAACCTTGTCTCCCTACCGTTCCATAAGCAGCTCTTTACAAACGTCTTAAGAAATTTACCCTTGCTGCCCCAGCTCTTTATCTCCCACTCACTCCTCAGCCTTCCTATATTAGGCTTCCAGGCCTCAAATTCCAAGCAAGCTGCTTTTGCCAATATCACCAGTGACTATTTTGTTGCTAAAAGCTGTGGACACTTTCAATTCTTATCTAGCTTAACTACCCTGTGCTATTAGCCATTCCTTCCCTGCAACTTTCTTTGGTATTTCATAATGCTCTTTTGGTTTTCTTCTCAGTCCCCTTTGTAAACTGTTCTTCTTTCCCCTCAAACCAGGACTCCTCTATTCACACTCTCTTTGAGCAGTCTCAACCATTCTTAGGGTTTCCATAACCATTATATTGATGACGCTTAAATCTGTATTCCCATTGCTCCCAGTTTACATGTCTCACCTCAGCATAAGACTTGTACATTTACTCTTTACCACTGAGAATTGTTCTCAGAGTTCCCCCATGTCCAAAACTGCAATTGCCCTCTGCCTCTGCCGCTCCACTCTGTTCCCTCTAACTTAGTGAATTACACTGTCATTCACTCTGCTCCCCAGAGTGGATTTCATCCTTGATTTTCATCCTTGATTCTATCTTTTCCCTTATGCCACTCATCCAAATGGTCATATCATCTTCTCCAATGCCCTGGCATTTCTCATTTGGATTATAGCACCTACCTCTTAACTAAATCCCTCCAATGGCTTCAGGATAAGTCCAAACCTCTTAACATGGCTTACAGGGACCTTAATGATATAGACCCACCTATCTCTTCAGTCTCTCTCTCCCAAGCCTCTTTTCTAACCACTTCTCCAACTAATGAACTGCTTGTAGTTCATCAAAATACCCTGTTCTTTCATCTCCCCAAATGCCTTCACATATCCAGGATCTTTCATCTAGACTATCTTCCCCTCATCCCCCATCTCTTCCTTTGACTAACTCTGATTCATCCTAAAAAAAAAATCTCAGCTCAAATACTTTCCAAAAACACTCTTCTCAATGCTGCCTTCTCGCTCCCCCCACTGGCCCAGTCTGGCTAGGTGAGAATCCAATATGCCCTTGTAGCAGCAACCTGTGTCTAACTATTGTGACATCATTATATTCTAAGCACTAATTTCTTTGTTTTTTTTTTTTCAGTAGCATATGTGTATAATAGATGTTTCCAGAATTCATATGGCCTACCCTATAGACTTTATCACAATCTCCGTGAGGAGACGTATTTATCATTTCATTTATCATGAAAAAGCTTTCCAGATGGTTCTCATCCAATCTGTTTCGTTGAGATGGAGAGCCTCCAGGGAGAGGTATCCCCATCACCTAGCACAGCACTGGACATATCATAGGTGCCCATCACATGTTGGATGGTGGTAGGGACAGCAGATGCTAAGGTGAGAATCCTGTTCTTCCTTTATTAGTCAATGAGCAGACATTTAACTTTGTGAGTAGGGGCTCAACTTCATCAGAATAACGCATTAAGAAACTCATAGGTGATCAGCAATGTGTGGATCAGACTGGCGGAGAGAGAGGGATTGCATATGTCACACTGAATCTTGGACAAAAGGTTGCAAAGATTACAAACGATCTGGGGCTATGGGTAAAACTGCCCAGAATAACATTCAGGCACCAGCTTGAAGCCCAAAAAGTCTTACATGGGGCTCTGGGGGAAAGACCTGAATGCCATCTCCACACTAGCAGGTGGCGTAACTCCCCCAGTATTCTTCAGCCGGATATTGAACTCGTCTGCTTGACATGGTTAGGTTGGTTCTGGATATAAGGGTCCAAATGAGAGTGGATCAGGGGTATGAGTCAGGAGAATTGTTCCGAGATCCAATTTAGTCGGGTATAGAACTATCCACAGGAGGTGACCCATTCTAGAACAGATCCAATTCCTGACAGATCCACTTCTGACTGATTCTAATGAATGGCATCAACAACCAAATTCTAGGCAAGAGTGAATGCACCAACATACCCCATAGCACATATTAAGTCAGAATTTTAGAAAAGGTGAAACTGTCTTTCAGGCTTAACTTATTTCTGTCAATTTGTTTTATTTGATTACAACTGTCATTTAGAAGATGCTTGTCCTCCACTTTCCAAGCTCCTTTTAACCTTTGTCAGTAACCTTGTGGGCTCCCCACTGGTGGCTCCATTTGTAATCCATTTGACACAGCAAGACTATCATAATTAATGAAGCTCCCTACAGCACTGCAGTGACCCATAATGTAGGACAAGAGAGGTGCTGAAGCAGTGGGTAGAACAGTGGGCTGAGAGCCAGGAGATCTGGATGTTGTTGGGAGCAAACAAGAATAGTTTGCCCTTCTTTAGTTCACCTTTTTGACCCTGGCTAAAATAAAGGTGTAATCACTCACCATTAAAATTCTTGCTTTTGGCCACCTTCCTTCATCTGCCACTGAAAATTGATTTAAAGCAAACTATTGTTGAGTCAAGTTTTGATTGTGGTAGGAAGGAGGGAACAATCTGATTAAATCTTTAAGTACTAAAATAAATGTGGAACCGTTCCTGATCTGAGGACTAGGATGGAGCCTGGAGAACACGGGATCTGAGCATTTCCACTGCAGGCTCCCCAGCACCTGCCTGGCAGGGTTTTCTCATGATCAAGGTTTGAGGAAGGAAAAAGGGGGAACAGGGGTAGTATCTCTTTTTTTCCTCTCTGCTTCAAACACACACACACACACACACACACACACACACACACACACATAAATGGAATAAAAAGAGAATGAAAATAAGAAGCCAGATAGAAAACAGATGGCTTTCTATAATGGTTTTCATCCAGTTAGTATTGTGTTTTGACAATTAGATCCTACAGAAAAGAACCAGTATAAATTTTTCTACATTTTACCCCATTTCATTTTCTGCATGTATTAACCTAAACCTATATAATAAACAAATTACCTGGAAAGAATTCCAGAAAGGTCATGGGAAAGTCCCTATGGTCTATCTCAGGATACACACACAGAGAGAGGAATCTGGCTGGTTTGTTTATTAAAATGATGCCATATGCATCTGCTAAAAAATGTTCCCAGAGGGACTCAAGAGACTGGCTCTCCTTCCCTCAGGCCTTCGCAGATTCTCCAGTCCAGACTCACATCCCCTTTTCCCACTGGTCAGCTCATAATGGGATAATGTGAGTACCCACTGAACATGCAGAGAAAAGAAATGTATCTTTACATGCTAAGGGCTCCCATTTCTCTCACAAATGAAGAAACCTGAATTATCCATGACTTCACCTGAATTTTAAAAAATCATTTAAAAATCCTATTGCATCTCTCCTAAAGAGTTCTTGCATCTCCTTGCCTTTGCCTTTTCATTCCCCAGATAGATTCAGGGTTCAAATCCTGGGTATTATTCATTTGGGTGGCCATTCCTTTTTCATTCATGTTTTTACTCACAGTATCAATCTTTAATTACTACTATTCTATTTCGAAATATGTATTTAAAATCAAATTATTTGTTTACAAAAGTAATACAAAATTATAAAGATTTATACTTTCTATGATTATAAAAATGTCCTAAGTAAAGAAAATGAAATTTCTCTTTTTCTGTTAATGCATGGCTCAAAAACTGCTGAATGAATTTTCATTCAGCATAGAGAGAATGCTTGGAATGATTTGATTTAGAATAGAGGATACATGGCACACATGCGATTCAGATCCGGGCATCCTGGACAGTCATCCTCCTGGGCAGCCGCATGTGAGGTATGGTGAGAGGCCCAAGTGCTGTTGATGGGGGTAGACTTGCCAGACATATTAAGAAACTGAGAATAGCTCAGACTTGAACCCCAAATCCAAAGTCTTGGGGATCAATGTTCTGATCTGCAGGCTCAAGATCAACCTTTCACGACACTACACATAGCTTCAGAGCAAGTGGGAACAGGGATTGTTCTATTGGATGATGATTTGGAGTTTTCCTGAGCTTCTGGCTGGGCCAGGCTGGTAAATAATAACGGCAACCACAGTAATATAGCATTTGTTGAATTTTTGCCCTCTGTAAAGTAGACATATGGCATGTGTTGCTTCACTTAATCCTCAAAACGACTCTTAGAACTAAGTGATACTATTATCTCTTTTTCAGAGATGAAGAAACAGAAATTTCCAGAAGTTAAACAACTTGTTCCAGAGCATAAAGCTGGTAAGTGGTAGCGCCAGCATCCAAACCCAAGGCTAGCATTAATCCAGGTCCCTGGCCCCAGACACCGTGGATATTTCTAGCAACGAACTTGCATGCTGTGGTCACATGTTGTAGTAAAGCACTATGTTCTTAAAACACTACAAGGTCTTAAAACAATGCATTCATGGCTTGAGCAGGCCCTTCAGGGGCACGCTTCGAGTTCCCCAATGCACCGTATTCCTTGCCTCTTATTTTCGGACACGCTGTCTCCATCCCATTCAGCTCGGGCCACCCGATTTTTGGGCCTCTTCAACTGGAGTTCTCACTTCCATTTCTCCGCCTTCTGCCTTGCTACTCCCGGTGCCAAGAGGCGCTCCATCTTTGCTGCCAAATCCTCTCCTTCCTCGCTCAGAGGCAGGCGGCACCCCGTGCTCCCTCTCAACCAGGCTTTGCTCGGTGGAAATAAAGGAGTTTCTTTCTTCCTTCTAAAAATCCTTTTCCCATCCTCTATGTACTACTCCCTGAAGCTTATGCTTCGGCTTAAGGCTGCTCCAGTCATGTATGCTTAGTGGCAGTGCTTATTATTCGTCTTTTTGTACATAGCTTCTGCCCCTGGAGCTGCAAAGTTGGGTCTTGATTTAACAAACATTTATTGTTTTGCTCTGGGTTTCATTCTACTGTGTTCCAGGAATTGCTCTCAGTACTGGAGATATGATAGTTTACAAAAGCTTACAGAGGCTCCTTCCTCATAGAATTTATATTGTAGTGAATATCCCTTTTCCCTTTATGTGTTAGGATGTATATACCATTATAGGATAGTTCTGGAGATAGACTGCCTGGGATCACATCCAGCCTTTCTGCTGTCTGTGTGACCTTGGCCATGTTATTTCACCTCTCTGTGCATCAATTTCCTATAAATTGGGAAATAGCAATAGCTTTTTTTTCCCAAAGGTGTTAGTAGAATTAAATAAGTTAATAACCTACAGTATTTAGGATAGTGGCTGTGATATAGTGATTTACAAGAAGAAATAAATATTTGGTTGTCCACTAGGCTGTAAGCTTCTTAAAGGCAAGAGCCAAGTCCCCAGTCCTTTTGTGTTTGCCTCACCCAGTATAGTGCTTTTTATAGCATGGACAACAAATAGATGTTCTCGACTGATGGGGCCAGTGGAGAAGGGGTCTTTTTTGAGGTCAGAGTATATCTGGGCTATCCCTATGCAAAACTGTATACACCTGAGGGACTCCATTCTCATTATCACATTTTCTTAAGGAAAGACAAATGTATGCTAAACGCTTTCTAGTGTTTGTGTAAAAGAAAACTTTGCTTGAATTTCTCTAGAAACAAGTCCCAAGATTTTCATGTAAAAAAAAAATCCTCTGCTTCAAAATAAATGACAAGACTCACCTTGATTTTTCAGTGGTAAAGGCATAGTTTCCCTGAGTTTGCTTAAAAGGTTTTTCATTTCTCGCATGTCTCTGTAAAATTGATAAAAAGAAAAAATAATCAACTGTAAATTTTTGAAATGCAATCTCAGTCTGTTCTGCGAGACAACTGAAGGACAAGAGTCTGTGCTTAAGTGTACTAGCTCTAGTTTCCAAAAGTCAAATATTGAATTCATTCTGCTTGTATAAGAAAAAATCTGAGACGGGTTAGTTCTGGGAAGAACTGCTCTGGCAAACATTTCCAGAGGGCATTCTGCTGTAGGAGCCCTCTTCTCTGCTTTCTGCTGGACCTCGCTGAGATCAGAGAAGAGCCTCTGGCCATAAGGATAATACTGCAGATTTGCAAGGGGAGGCGAAGGGCACACAACTAGAATGACAGGGGTACCCTTCGCAAAGCTGAGGCTGCGTGATGGTGCTCTGCGGCTTCATGTTGTGGTTGTGTAGGTTCACTTGCTGTTGTCTGAATTTACCCCCATTAGAATTCAGTGTAACACAGGTATTAAGCATCACAAGGACCAACACTTATTAAACTGACTTGGATGATGGGAGAGTGTGACAAATTCTAAAACCATCAGAGAAGAGAGAGGGTACGTGGGACAGCCGGGCCGCCGTGGGTGTGTATGTCTGACACTGCATACCTCTAACATCCCTCATCCCAGAAAATATATGATCGCAAAACCACAGGACTGTAGAGTAGGGTGACATCTTAGGGAGCTTCTAGTCTGGAGGAGGGGCAAGTTAGACTTTTCAAATCTTTGTAACAGTTGTTCCCCACATGTTCAAGTGGTCATCCCCTGGAGTTAGCACTCTTGAGATCTTGGGACGTAGTGAATAGATTTCATTTAAAGCAGCAAAAATCAGATACATCTTTAGGTTAACTCTAGGCAAACAGTAGCAGGCACCAAGGGTTTAAGAAAATTTTGGAAGGAGGATAATCCTAAAGCCAAGGAAATTCTATCTATGAACCTATGTTTCTTCTGCCATTTGAGGAAAGAGAGCTATATAATTTTAGATTTGAAGTCTCTTGGTCCATTTCATGAAACACAACTGTTCCGTTGAGGACTACTTGCCTTAGGGAGACCAGAGACCCCATGGGGTCTCCTCCTCAAGTATTGACTAAAATGTGAATAGGAACTCTATCACAGGAATAGCTGATTGGAAGAGGAGGCGAAAGCTGCCTTGTGGCAATGTAGAACTACACCTGTAAAAACATTCAGAAACTTTCCTACAGGTGTGAGGATGTATGTGTCTTTTGAGCACTGCATGAGGATAAGCCCCAAAGAGTATTTCTAGAAGGAGAAGTCGGGGAGAGGGAGGAGGGCAAGGCCAACATCCCGAAGTGCAAGAGGTACATTTGTAAAATGCCCAAGGGTAGATGGAATGGGTGGACAGTGGACAGTGGGAGGCACAAAGTGGGAAAGGGATAGGAATGCAATATGTGAGAAGGAGGCACAGGCTCCCTGGGAAGCACTAATTCTCAGCCCTGGCTGCTGCACAGGAGAATTACCTTATACAGAGCCCCACCCATGAGAGCCTGATTTAGTTGGTTTAGGTGGGGCTCAGCCATCAACATTTTAAAAAAGCTCTCTTGGTGATTTTACCTTGCAGCCCAGTTTGAGAGCCATTGATCTCTTAGGGCAGAGAGACAAAGACAGAAGAACTGAGGAAGCCACTCTCTCAGACAGGTCTATGTGCCCCCTTCTCTCAGTCATTCCCACCTCCTTTACCCTGAATCCAGGGTTTTCTGCAGAACTGACACACTGCTGCTCTGTGGGTTCTGTTCTCCTATTCTTATCGCCAGCCATGGCTTGCTTTCTACAATCTTACAGGGCTTGGACATAGCTTCTGTGCAAAGTTTCTGAAAAGGAAAAAGGCTTTGCTCATGGATTATGCTCTGACCATGGTACTCTGGGAGATATTTCTTCCTGGGAATAGAGCAAAGCATTTTCCATTTTAGAAATTAAACTAAATCACTCCCTCATTTGTCTCTAGTTCCATCAAACTATGCCAAACAGCTTTATTGTTTGAGTTGCTGGATTTCCGAGCTTATACAAAATCCAAGTTTTATTAATAGCACATAATTACCACATGCTTCAATTTTCTATAAACACAGAAATTCGGTAATTAGCTTTAGAATTATATTACAATCTGAAAGTAGAACCACAATGGCTATAAATGCCCTTGTGTGTTACATTTCTAAAAATAAAAAAATAAAATGTTCATTATCTTGTCAATGACTCAACCCCATACACACAGAGCACTCAGTGGAATTGCTCAGTATCCATTCAGCTGCTTTGTGCTGGCTCTGGGGACATTAGTAGCAAAGGACAAAATATCAGTGCGAAGGCCAATAAACAAGGACCTCGTCCTTCTGCCTCACAGAATAGCATTTTTAGCATCTAAATGAGACATGGCACTTATTATTATCATTGCTCCCTTTCCCCAAGTGAAATAGAACCACTGTCGAATCTTCCTCCTAAGAAAGAAACTCTCTCTCTAGCAGTGAGCAACTAACTGCTTGTTAAGACAAATGCATTAACTCACTATGACCACTAAGGGACCATCAGCTACATTCAGGGAGAATAAGAGAAGGGAGTTCTGCAAAAAGCTATTTATGAACTGGACAGCTCAGCCCCTCACTGGCAGCCAAGCAGGCCATTCCGTACACCTAAAATCTAAAAATCTGCAGGAGGCAGCTTTGCACGATATGGGACCCAGCCCGGTGAGTGAGCTGTGACAGTATGTAGATGTGACTTTCTCCTTTTCCAAGGAAGCACACTGTTTCATTTCCATGGAGACCCAGTATGATGGAGTGGGATGAGCGCAGGCCTGGGAGCTTGCGTCTATTGGAGCTTCCGCTACCATTCTGCTGCAGGAGTCGGACCCCTTACCTTCTCTTGACTCGGTTTCCTGAGAGCTCTGTTTCTGAATCTGAAAGAGAAAATCTTGACTCTCTGAAGCCGCGAAGGGTATTAAGTGGAGGAGGACTGGCTGTCTATTTAGGGTAACTTCCCACTTACCTTTCAGTGTTCTCAATGTCTGTGGAAACCTGCCAGGAATGTTGCTGGTTCTCTACAGGGGACGCTGAGCAGTCCTCTAGAACAGGTGTTTCAGCACTCTCCTCAGTTTTGCAATCCAGACTCTTGGTTCCCCCACCAGGCTCCTTTCCTAAGGGATGGGGGTTGGGGGTATTGATAAAGAAAAGGGGATAAGAAATCATAAATGCAAGTTGCATACTCAAGATGTCATTGAAAAGGTTGGTTATGCTTTGACTCAAAGGCTCCAGTAACACGAATAACTTTCCAAATACTAAGATAATTTATGTCTGTGTGTGTGTGTGTATATGTGTGTGTGTCATACATATATAATATATATAATATACATGTACATGTGTGTATATAGCATGTTTTTGCAATATTCTGGTAACGGTAGCTTGAGGCCAATGCAACCTGAAGATCAAGAAAAACATAAGGGCCCTGTCTTTGACGGCCTAATGGTGCTTCGTTATCCATTCTTAGTGAGTTTGATCAGGTTAGCTTGGGAGGAGGGACTCAGCCTGTGAAACCATGCTGCTTTTGGTCCTCAGATGCAAGGGGAAGTAAGGGGGCCAGGAGCAGGCGACACCCAGCAGGAAGAATGGGAGCTCCTGCTGTTCTCTCTGATTCAGACACTGGCTCTCCTGACCTGTGAAAAGCAGCAGACATGTGGACTTGCCTTTCATTTCTTGGGCTCTCCAACCTTCTTCAGTGT
Source organism: Eonycteris spelaea (assembly GCA_003508835.1). Taxonomy (NCBI): domain Eukaryota; kingdom Metazoa; phylum Chordata; class Mammalia; order Chiroptera; family Pteropodidae; genus Eonycteris; species Eonycteris spelaea. The sequence goes on along the minus strand of PUFA01000011.1, from coordinate 11,779,773 downwards.
ATCTCTTATGAGGAAAGGCCTGGCCTCAAAATCCAGCTTTATTCTGTTGAAACCATGAAGTGCCATCAACTAAAACGCCATGTGCTGGGTAGTCGTCCTTAGTGATGCACTGCCAATCGACTTGTATGTACCATGACTGATCTCAAGTGAATAAATCAACATTTTTCTGGAAAAAAATCTCGAAATTCATTCAGCTATTATTTGTATGAAATTAAATGGGAATTATAGTCTATGGCCCAGGTGGCCTGTGAGGCCAGACAACTGGGTTTTAAACTTAGCTTTGTCAGCCATTCATTCACTCACTTGTTCAATCATTGGCTTACAAATATTTCTTGAGTATCAGCTAAGTACCAGGTATTGACCTTGATGCTAGAGATATAGAGGTGAAAGAAAAATTTAGTGTTTGTCTCATGGAGTGTAAAGTGCTGGATAGATACTTTAAAAAATTATACAAATAATTACAAAGCTGCTACACAATATTATGTAGTCTGGAGAAAAGGTGGCTATACTAAATAAAATAAAACACAAATAAAAGTATATTTCTTTTACAGCCAGTTTTATTCATATTATGTAGCTATAACTCTAGATTAGTTAAGAAATTGCTAGAGCCCATGTAATTGGATATTCATGAGACAGCAGCTACACCAGGTTACCTCGTAGCTCAGTTTTCCTAATCCTGATGAAATCATTTCTGCATGTTTCAAAAAACAAAACAAATAAACTGAAACAAACTTGTGAAGAGAACGGGTGTTCACAGTAAATACTAACAGGAAGCTCCCCCTTGATTCCTGATCTGAAGGAAATGAGCAAAAATCTCATCCCTGTAATTCATAACCCACATGGTAGCAACACAAGAGGAGACAAGCAATGAAGTAGTAATTAACTGTATGACATTCATCAGCCTATAGCAGAAACGGACCTCTGAATATTCAGCCAAAGCACAAACACAAATTTACTGGTGAGAATGTTTCATCCTTTTGTGTGCACTTTATGCACATTGATCCTGGGTAATGGAATTGCTTTTCCAATTTTATGGGATGCTGTTGGGTAGAAATTAATTAAGCTCATAATGTAGCATATTACCACTTCGCAGTTGGATGGCGTTGACCTCGTGAAAGCGTTTGCATTGTGCTTCCTGGTAGAGTACAGCAAATGCAGTCCATTTGCGGCCCACCTCGGGGCAGGGGTCAGCCTTAGGATGCGAGTCTGAGTGAGCGTGGCCGAGATCTGAGAGAGGGGCAAAGGGGGGAGCTCCCCTAAAACAGCTTTCTGCTTTTCAAAACTCTGAAGGATAGGGCCATCTGAAAGCGTACATGGCTCCTGTTACACTCTTGCGGGTTTGAAATGCCTCAGAGAACGGAGTATGGTTTGGGCAGCAAAGAAGATTCATGCAGAGATAGAATTCTCTGCTCTGTGGGCTTTGCCTAGTTTGGGGGCCACAGCGGCTCCTGTCTTTTGGTCAGCACTACAGAGCCCAAAGCTTTTTTAAAAAATATTTTTTATGTTTCAATTATAGTTGCCATATGATATTATATCAGTTTCAGGTGTAGAACATAGTGATTAGACATTTATATAATTTACAAAGTGATTACCTGGATAAATCTAATACACCATACATAGTTATTACAATATTATTGACTATATTCTTATGCTTTACTTTGCATCTCTGACTATTTCGTAACTACCAATTATTCATACTTCTTAATCTCTTCACCTTTTTAACTCACCCCTCCAACCCCCCTCCCATCTAGTAACCCTCAAAATGTTCTCTGTATCTATGAGTTTGTTTCTGTTTTGTTCGTTAATTTTATTCTTTAGTTCCACATGGTAAGAATCACCAAGCAATCCACAGATGGCTGCCACCCATGTTGGGCTTATAGGTGCCTTGAGAGGCCAAGCCAGGAATCAAGGCCAGTTGCTGCTAGTGGTGGCCTTAAAGCTACTCAGCAGGAGGTACAGAGCATGCTGAAGTTAGATGCTCTTTCTTTGGGTTTTGTGAGCCTTTGAGAGATTTCAGGAAAGTCTGAAGCATGAGCTATATGACAGACCATTTCTGTGAATAAAAACCACTGGAGATGGCTTGGGTGGGCCAGCAAGTTGGGAGGGGCGGGGTCTCAGGAAATTGTGTGGGTGGGGCAACCTATGTTAACCAGGTTGATGGAGACTCAGATATGGCTGAAGCCTGTGTCTGTGAGCTGGGACAGGGGAGGGCTCAACAAAGGGACAATGGATGCTGCTAGCACATCTGTCCAGGAGAAAGCCACCTCTCTAGTCCTCACCCTGAAGCCAGATAGTTCAAGTCTTCCTTGTATGTCCCTGGCATCCCTCAAGTAGCTGCCCCAGAGCTGGAGTTCGGAGTGAGTCCATCACCTAGTAAGTCTGGGTAGGACCTTCAAGAGAAGTGTCTGCAACTTCAGAGGCCCTTTGTCTCACACAGCCACAATCTCCACTGGTTTTCACAGCCAGAGGTTGTAGGGACTTCTCTTCCTGGCACTGAATGCTTGGGTCGGGGAGCCCAGTTTGGAGACAGGTCTCTGCAGCCAAGGTAACCCTACCCATTCTCCATTGCCAAATGCAGTTATGGGATCAGCCATCTCTCAGCTCTGCCTCTCCTACCAGACTTGAGGTGACATCTTATGTATGCTCCCAGTTGTAGGACTTCTGTTCAACCAGACCTCAGGTGGCTCCCAGTGATGGTTTTCTGTAGTTTCATTGTATTTTGATGTGGTTGTAAGAGAGAGCAAGCACATTGTCTGCCTTCTACACCATCTTGACTGGCTGTCAAGCTCAAAGCTTTTATTCCAATGGGAACAGGGGAGGACATAAAGTAGTGTGATGTTTCTTCTTAGAGTCCTCTCTCTATCTTCTTCATATATAAACCTTTTATAACAAAGGCATAAATAGAATCTAATACACAACCACTTTGTTTATACTTCTTACCTATAATAATTCTACTTACATAAGACAAATACCATTCTATAACTTTTACAGAGTAAAATAATGATTCATGTATTCCTGAAACATGCCTATGAGCTTGTACTGCTGGTAATATCCTCCCTTTCCTCATTTTCAGTGATTTCTGGATTTAGCTCTGCTAATGTGGATGAACAGAAATGAAAACCTTGGATGTTGGACTTGCAGTTTAGTGCTTTCTGTCAGCTTCCAAAATTTCTGCAGAATTTTGATCATACTGTATCTTCTCTGCCTGAAATATCTTGAAAGATAGAGAGGTCAATATGAATTTAAGAGGTTTTCAATTCCAGAACATTCATGGGGTCAAATTTACTCTGCAAGTAGATAATTGCTCTCATTTATTGATAGCACTGACTTTATGCTGGGCACCCTTTCCCACTGTAGAACCTGTTTAGTCCTTTCATAGAATTTATCACTATCAGAAATTACCTTGTCTGTGTATTTGGTAACTAGTTTCTTGTATGCTGTCCCTAACCCCTCATCTCCCCACCTCCAGACTGAACATGTAAAGCCTATGAGGCCAGGAACTTTATTTGTTTTCTTCAATTCTATAAGCCCCCTATCAAGAACCAAGCTTTATACATAGTAGGATTTCAATAGATATATAGCATTTAAAAAAATAATTATACTATATATGTTGTTATACAATTTGCTTTGCCAAATTACTATGGTTAGAGATACTTTTATGTTAGGGCGTTTTGATTTATTTCATGCTTTTAACCCATTTCCCATTTGCCCTGAGAATACTTGCCAGTGGCACTTGTGACTTCACTGTTCACTCCAAGATAATTCGTAGATTACCACCAAAGTTTGCCACTAATTATCTCGCTTTTATTATTTTTGCATTGCTCTAGTACATTGATAGTCTTTGGAAACAAATAACATCATTCTATTTATAGCATTCTGTTTATAAAGTGGAATTTCCATTTACAAAATATAGTAATTCTCGATCGCTGAAAAAGTCAAATCTTAGAAAACATAGCATTCCTACACTTGATGTTCACATCGTTCTTGAACAGTTGTTAGCCAAAGATTTATTTGATTGATCCAATTTGTGTATACATTTCTATTACATTAGGATTAGAGACAAGTTCTGTTTAGAAATAACTCCAAGAACAGTTTTTGGATTTTATTTTCATATTGAAAACCAGTCAAATTTTCTTTAGCCTCAAAGAACGTGTTTATGTAAAAGTAACTTAACATTGGCAGCGAGCTGCACTTTTTTTTCTAAATGGGAAATGGGTTAAATGGATGAGGTAATACTCCATAGTAAGGAATTTTGATTGTAATTGTTCCTTTTCTCTACAATATGCCAATATTTGGATCGGACAGACCCTTTGAGGTAGAAAACTGGAATAAGTATATGTACTCACATTTTGTATTTTATACATACAGCCAAATTGACCTCTAAAAAGGCGGTGCTAATTTATACTTTACTTTCATCAACAGTAAACAACAGCACCCATTTCCTCACACCTTTGCCAGAATGTCATATTATCAACAATTAATTTCTTTAATCTGAAGGGGGAAATAGATATTAAAGTTTTATTTTTCATTTCCTTTATTACTATTGATATGAAATTTATTTTTGTGTGTTAATTGGCCACTTGCTTTCCTTTTCTACATTTTCTATTCGTATATTCATTTGCCCATTTAAACAATGGGGTTGTCTTTCTTGATTTTGTAAACATTGTCTCTTTCAATAATGGGTACAATATAATGGATGCCGATCATTTGTTACACATACTACTTATATCTCTTAACCTATCATATGTCTTTTAATTTTGTTTATAATGTATTTTTTCATAAGTTAATATTTTTTAGTCAAAGCTGTTCATCCTTTTGCTTTATGTCTTTGGCTTTATGTCTTGTCTGTATTTTCTTCTAATAAAATGCTTTAAAATGGCCAGTCCTTTATTTCCACTGTAATTTATTATGTATGCTATGATATAGTAATCTAAATTTTTAGCTCAAATGAAGAGCCAATTGCCCCAACTCCATTTACTGACTTTCCTATTGACCTTACTGCTCTTTCTAGTATATTAAGCTTCAATACAAATGTGGGCCTATTTCTGGACACACTCTTCTATTTCATATTTATTTATTTGTTTATCCTTATGCCAGTTTCATATTTTAATTATTATGGTTTTAGTAGTTGATAGGTAAAGTTCTCCTTCATTGTTCTTTAAAATTATTTTGAACCCACTGCAAGTAAAATTGTAAGTTACTACTATCTGGGATTTGGACCTTTAATAAGGGATGAATCATTGATTCCTTTTTCAATATTGTCTAGGTTTAATGGTTTATTCAAAAATTTTGCTCTTACTTTATTAATTAATTTGTCTAGAAAACCATCTACTAAATAACATTTTTAGAAGTATAAAGTTGAATATGGTTTTCTCTTATAATTGTTCCCTATCTCTTATGCTCTATATTTATATCCCTCATAGTCTATATTTATTATGCTGTATATTTATTAATTTCTTTGTGTGCCATCATTTCTTGGTTTCCATATATTCTTTTTTGTTTTTATTTTGTTAGAGCATATCCTTGACTAATTACTTCAGAGGAGATCTGTGGAATGCAAAATTTCTTAGTCTTTGTATAATTGAAAATACTTTCTCTCTCTCTCTCTCTCTCTCTCTCTCTCTCTCTCTCTCTCTCTCTCCCCTCCCCCCCCTCCTCACACTTAAATTCTAATTGTCTGGATATAGACAATTAGATAAGTTTCTCTCAGAACTAGGATGATATTTTCTTATCTTTTATCTATATCCAAGGATGCTTTGTATATAGCCTGTTTAAAGCTCTTTGAAAGAATTTTGAGATGTTGTCTTTAAATTTTTGAGTTATGAAATGGCTCTTAAATAAGTCTAAGTATGAGTTCTTTTTATATTAATCTTTTTGGCATTTGATTGGCATTTGCAATCAATTTCCTCCCATTTCTTATTTTGAAAATGAGCAAACCTACAGCAAACTTGCAAGAATAATACAATGGGCTGTCAAATATACTAGTTTCAACAATTGTTAATATTTAGCCATACTTTCTTTTCTCTTCAGTCCCTCTCTCTCTGTGTGTCTCTCTCATATATATGTGTGTGTGTGTGTGTGTGTGTGTGTATGTATATACGTTTCATATATATTATGCATATATATGTACATAGGTTTCATATATTGTATTGATTATAATTTATACATAAAATTATACATTATATATAATTTTTGATGAACTATTTAAGAGTGAGTTACAGACATTGAAGATGCTTTATCTTTATTACTTAAGCATATATTTCCTAAATAACAAGGATGTTCTCCTACATAATCTCTTAACAATTAACACACCAACAAATAACTGATTAAATGAGTCAATGCATTTTGATACAATACTATTATTTAATATATAGTCTATATTCAAATTTTCACAATTGTTTCAATAATGTCCTTTATAGCCTTTTTTTTTTTTTTAAATCAAGGATTGAGTCAAGGTACAGGAATATTCTAGCTATACCAATTGTTCATTTTCCTTTTACATAGAACAGCACCCTTGTTTTTTTTCATCTTTGATGTCATCGATATTATTGCATGTAGAGTCCAGGCTAGTTGTTTTATAGAATGTCTTTTAATTTGGATTAGTCTGATTGTTTCCATATGTCTAGATTCAAAGTAAACACTTTTGGCAACAATATTATAGAAGTGTCCTTAGTGCATTGTATCAGAAAGCACATGAATCAGTTTGTCCCATTATTAATGATGTTAGTTAAGTATTATTGATTGCTTGCTTAAGGTGATTTCTGCCAGCTTTTACTATTATAGATAAAACCTTTCCCCTAAGCTTACAGAATAATTCATGGAGTAATTCATTGATATGTTATGGCCTTTTCAATTTAAATTCTTTCTTCAGGTTTGGAAAATTTTTTTCTAGAAGTGATTATCTACTTCTCTCTATTCTCTCTGTTCTTTCAGAATTCCTATTTCATATTTGAGTCTCTGGATCTATTATCTATGTTTCTTAACTATCCCTCATACTCTATATTTATTTTGGGTGTTAAATTCTGGGAGAATTTAGTGATTTTTCAGTTCACTATTTTAGGCTCTCTGTATTTCCATTATAATAATTAAGAACTGTGAAGGGTCTGAGATTTTTACACTCCCTGTGAATTAGATTGCCACAGTTTCATGGATACTGGAAGTAGTTATGAGAGACATGAGACTCCTGGGTCAGAGACAGTGACAGTTTACTATTCATACAATAGCAGTAGCCAGAGTATCAGCATTTGTTGTTTATTTCTTGAGTCCTAATTCCTATAGGGAGATATGAAAGGGTCAGATCATATTTGTAGACACAGGGGGCTGTGTGACAGGAGATCCTGGGATTTTTATAAGCATGCCAACTCTTTGCTCCAGGGGAAAACATTTTCATTATACTACATATTAAGCATGCCTTGCCCTGGAAAGAAACACTAACTGTATTTTCCAAGGCATTTACTAAGTAAATATATTTGAAAAGATAGTGTAAAACAAAGGGCAGTCAGTGCCTCACTTTGTAAGATGTGCAGAATTGGAAAGAGACTAAAAGAGAATTGTCTTCCAACAATAATTAACCTATCTATTGAGTTTCCTTTGATTAATAACATTTTTATTTCCAACAAATCTGGCTGCTGCTTTCTCATTGCAGACAGTTACTGTTTTATGGGTATGACAGACTCACAAATCTCTCTGAGAATATTGATTACATATATTTTAAATTATCTGTTTCCATTTTAAAATTTGTTCTTATTAGTTGTTTATTTGTTGCATTTGGTATCTCAGGGTGTCGGTTTTTCCTAAAAATCCAGTCATTCCTGGATGTCTATTCCGATTTGTCTTTGAAGATTTCTGTTGGCCTCTCACTCTGATTACAGTGTCCTCTTTCTGGTTATTGTAAAAAGGGGCAGAATAGGTGGATGGATAATGTGTGTCTGAAGCTTGAGTCCCGGGTGTTTCTCATCTCTGTTGGTAAGTTACCTAGGCACTTGGCCTGTTTGGGAGGCCAGATGCCTCCTCTGAGTTTCCTGTTTAAAACTCCTACTCCAATGAGATATTCTGAACAACATATTCTGGGGAAAAAACACTGAAGTCATGTGCTTACCTTTTTTTTCTTCTTCTTCAGCTGACCTTAGAGAGGCTCAGTTATTTTACACTCTGCTCTGCTTTGCTGCCCAGTCCTGACACTCACACCAGGCATCCCCCTGGGCCAAGCAGTGATGCTCTTGGTTGCTCAGTGTGGGGCAGCCCAGCTTTTCCTGAATACAATTTCAAACTTTAATTGCCCTGACAACAGTTTCAACTTTCTATGATTTGCATTTGTTGATTCCAAGTTTGAAGTATCTCTGGAATGGATTTCATTTTTGCAGAAATTTTCCCCTGCATGAATTTCTTTTTTTTTTTCTTCTTGAGTGTCTTATCAGCTATGATTTCTTCTGTTTATTTATATCCACCAATCCAATCCAAATGACTTTCTAGCTTTCAGAAATTCCTCAAAAGTTCTGGTCATTCTTCCATGTCTTTTCAAGGACACGGGAGACTGTTCTGTTTGTCAACCTCTATTTTCTCTTCCTCTTATAATTAGGAGGGACCACAGAGTTATGGCCAATAGATTCTAAGCAGGAGCGATGTATGGCTCTTCCAGATTGACTCCTAAAAAGCCTCCTATATGATCTCCCATGCTTTTTTTTCTCTCCCTGATCACCAAATGGTTTTGGAGAATAGAAAGAGCAATACTGCCCACCCCACCCCAGCTCTGGCATTGGACAATGACATAAATAATCAACTCTTATTGTTCTAATCCATTGAGATTTGTATTGTTTCATGCAGCAGTTACCCTACCCTGACAAATATAAGAACTAATATGGATTTATTCTTCTCATTGTATCTTTTTCCATTATTTCAAAGAATTCTCAATAAAAAGAAAATAGTATATGCATGAGTTCAGTCCAACATCTCTGGACAAGCTTTCCTTTCATTGTACTCCTTCTCTTTTGACAACAGATACAGAATGAAAGCAATACACTCACTTGTTCAATAATCATTCATTGAAACTTTGCTCTGCTCCATACACTGTGCTAAATGCTGATACAATAGTGAACACACGGTGATCAACTACCCCTCAATGTAATACATGCTACAATCTGTGCCATGGAAATGCTTGGAGGACACATCGGATGGGCATCAGCCCACCCGTGGAAGACCAGGGAAAGCTTCCTACAGGAAGTCCCATCTAAGTTATGACCCACAGCAAGTTTTAGAGGTAGACCAGGTGAAAGAGATGGGAATGGGGTGGGGTGACATGGGTAATCTGTCTCAAGTAGAGGTTAAAACTAGAAAGAACTTGCAAGTTCAGGTTTCTTCAAGTACTTCAAGATGCCTGGCTTGTGGTAGGGCAGAGTATGGGGTGGAGGATAGGCAAAGTGGGGCCTGCTGGTGAGAGATGAGGCTACAGAGGTTAGAGGGTCAGTTCATACATGTTCTTCTGAACCATGTTAAGGATTCAGCAGAGGAGTGACCCACAAATCTGGACGATGGCCAATTTGACTTCTTCATCCTCAGCTTCCCCACTCTGACCAATGTCCTTAGAATGGAGCACCTGTTCTCTAATAGCAGGTGGGCTCTCAGAAAATGGGCCAACCTGCTTCCCAATGGTATCTTCAAGTCAGTGTTTTACTTCACTCAAGAAAGTAAATATGCATTTAAAATCACGTCACTTCTTATTATGAAATAGAAAGCTCTGCCTCCTGGAAAATCAATTTCAGGCCTCAGTAAACAAATATTTCCTCCAAGAGTAGATGGAGGTAGGGGAGAAGAAGAGCCTTTAGTATATTTTGAAATAACACTAAGCTGGCTTCATCACTCTAGAACTAGGACATCACAAATTTGGCCACTTTCCTTAGTGCCTTGCGAAGCTTTCTGCTTCCAGCTCCTTTGGGATTTCCATGTATTTTTAGCCTGTTTATGTATAACATAATAGGCATGTTTGAGGAAATGTTAAGGGAAACCACCCATGAAGTACATACCAGTTCAAAAGGCTGGTTATTCTTATATTCGTGAGAAATGGTCAGTCTTTTAGGAGGAACAAAAGCACATCTGATTGTGGGGCGGCCTCCGGAATGCCACAAAGCTCCCTCAGCCTTAGAAGTCCTAGGCTCTGGCCTGGAAGACTGGGCTGGGGTCATTTATTTGGAGTGGGATGGCTTTTATCACGCTCCATGCTAGAGCCCTCTTTCTTTCTCTTGATCTCTTATTTTTCCCACCCTCTTTCTTTTCTTTTTTCTTTTCCACTTCCATTTCTTTTTTTTTTTTTTTTATTGCTTTCCTTCCTGTCTTCAGCCTACCAGTGACAATGAGAAGTGGTGTCATATTGTCTCTGTGGAGGCCCTGAATTTGGCCTCTGGTGTCCAGCAAAGTCCATTTTATACATTTGTGTAAATTTTCCCAGGAACCAAACAAAACAAACCCGTCTTCTCTGAGCCAGTGATGTATCTCTGCACTATTGTATCCTTGATGGCAGGGGCAAATTTCCTATGTCTTTCGTACTCCTGACACATTATCTGCTGTGATACTATGCCCAGGGTGCGTTTTCAGAAAACTTTTCATACTGACTGAATAACAAAATGAACATGGCTTACATGAGATGCATGGAAGCTTATCCAAATAGTTATTCTCACTCTCATGCATTTTCATAACTGGTAGGTGCTTTTTAATTCCATGCACTGTGAAAAAAAAAAACTGGGTAAATGTAGGCTGTTTGTTAAGTAATCCAGTTTTACTCTCTCACGTTTCAAAACAGCATATAATTTAAATAGAAATAAGTTATATTAATTCAGTTGTTTACCTGTATTAAGAAATAGTTTCAAATAGTCACTATGGTAAAAAGTTATTTACAGTGCCATAAAACACAGAGTGAAAAAATATCATGCACAGAGCTCCATTTTTGCCCATACACTGTGAACTAAATATTTTCCATTTCGGAAGAGAGACAGAACTATGCCCCTCCCCCTATGCCCTACGTCCTACTCTGTGCTCCTTATGGCCCTGTTCATCACTGCTCCAAGAGTAGCAGGTGGCCCCACATATGTGACTGAGAAAGTAGAAGCACAGGGTCCCCTTGCAGTACAGGAAAAGAGCAGGCAATGGAAGATACATTTGGAAGAGGTCCCTATGAGGCTTTCACTGCTTCATTTCTGGCCTCTAGTGTAGAGCAGAACAATGTGCAAGAGGTATTTACTGTATAATTAATTAATTTCATCTTTCCCGTAATGGGCACCTAAGGCTAAATCATGCTCCTTTTGGATCACATGAATGCTGTATTTTATTTTACTTTACTAAAAACGGTCCTTTCTTAGCCAGAATTAAACTTCTTTACCCAAAGTAAAATATTTTATAAATCATTAAATGATAAACAAAGCTAACGTTTTCCCCTCTTATCTTAAAAGTAACTCTCTGAACTTAGTTATTTGGTGGAAATTAAATTCAATGGGTTTTAGTCATTAAACATGGTATTTTGAAGTGTGCACACTAATCATTAAATAAGCCAAATCTATGGATAAAATTTAACTGATAGTGCTATTTTTCATTTCTCCATTTGATATGTTCTCTTGCCTTTTCCAATGTAGTTTAGTGAGAAATGGTCTGGAATAGAGGAACAATCACAAATTTTGCAGTTGGAACAATGTTGTGTGACCTTGGGCAAGTTACCTCTTTCAGCAGCAGGTTCTTCATCTGTAAAATAGGGGAAATGATACTTAAGGATAAAGTGAGATAACATAGATAAAGCACCCAGCAAGTAGAAGGTAATAAACAGTGGAAGCTGTTATTATTGCTATGATTCTGCTCCTCAGCTGACATCTACTTTGATGAAAGGTGATGAATACTGTGTCCTACTAACTCTTTGGTACATGAAGACATGAAGATAGAGTAATAATAGATGATTTGAGATCACTTTTAGATTCTAGAAGTAGGTCATATTTATATTCTTCAAATGGTATAAGTGTGATCTGGTCTTAGGTCCTTTGCATTAGGTACCAAAGAGGCTGTTTCAAATCTCAGATCAAAAGCCATCTCCTCAGAGAGTTTTGACCATCCCTGCTAAAGTAGCCCAGTCACTTTCCATTACATCACCTATGCTATTTTAATTATTGACATTGCACTTACTGTATTTGGGATTTTTTTGAACATTTGACTTTTTAAAATTCTTTCTCTGCACTAGACTACATACTCCACATGAACAGGGATCTCTTCGGCCTCAATTAATGCTCTCTCCCAGAATCTAGAACAGTGCCTCACATATGACAGGTGTTCAATAAGTATTCGTTCAAAGAATGAATGCATGTTTCCACTCAGAATTTGAATCATAGTCTATTTTTAGATTTATTCTGCTTCATTTCTTCTAACCTACTGTTCTATTTTAGTATCAACTGCCTCATTACATTGGAAAATAAGGTCTTGTGGTTATATTCCGTTTCTGTCTTTATGTCGCTTGTTTCTTTTATTAGTGTGGGTCATTTACTTTTCTTTATAAGAAGCTGAATACACTGGAGTCTTTACTGCTCATATTCTATTCTTCTTGAGTTCATCCTGTATTTTGCTGGATAGCAGTTCATTAATCTCTCATTAGAGCATCTCGAGCTGTCAGCTCCCACTAGATTTTGAATTAAGAGTTTTCAACTTTTAACATTTCTCTTTTCTTTCACTTTTGTGATTACATTTCCTCTGCATATTTTCACCTCTGTATTAGTGGGACATTTCAGGAGAAGAACCCCTTATTTTAGAAGGAGGATGGGAAAATGGCATACTCTCAAGGGACCCAGAGACAATTTTGCTCTAAGCTGTGGGCATAGAGGCAGAGCAGGGTCAGAGAGGGCCACTGACAGGTGAGGTAAGATCAGAACAAAGATGTAAAGAGCAAGGTCACATGTGAAGGGGAGTTGCACTGGAGTGTTCTATCATATCTGCTCCTTTCAGAATGGGAATGTTGCCAAAACTGATGGAATGGGGAAAGAATGTGAGAGAGAAGAGAGCCACGGCCACAATAGCAGAATCATTTAATTCCCTTAGAAACTGGCTCCGATTCCTTCCAACGGAGTGAATGAAACCTGCAGTTTCATTTCATCTGGTGGCAGGAAATGCATTCATGGTCAATGTGATACATGGACTCGGTTATGGGAAAAGATTTCCTACCAGCCTAACTGTGAATAAGTGAGAGTGACTATTTTGCACTGTAAACATAGGAATTAGACTTCGTCAAGTAATGATACAATCTACAACTTAAAGTGTTAGAATATGTAACCATAAAATGTCTAAAATTATTCCCATCTGTCATCTTCTTGAAACACATACAATTTTTCAAACCCACACTCTGCACAGATAACCCAAAAGCCTTTATTAAATGTGTATTTTACCTCACATTTTGGTAATTTACTTTAATTTTTTGGCCATAAGAAAAAAGAAAACCATTTTAGTACTGTTTTTTCTTCATTTCTTTGGCAATAGCATGATGTTGTAAAATATAGAAGATTTTCAAGTACTGGATTATACCAAACTTATGAGACAGCAAAAATTCAGAAGCATTGTCATAGAAAAAGTATGAAGATCCCCTGAAGATATTGTGAAGGACAAAGGATAATTATGATTTGCTTAATTGGGAGTGGACAATCTTGGTTACTAAATTTATACTCGCTGCAGAAGCTTTAAATGATTTGAGGCTTATTTTTCCCAGAAAGAAATCATTCTCTTTGCTCCTACAGTGACCTTATGTGCCCTTTTTCTCGGCAGGATAAACTCATGACTACTCAATACAATAGTAAAACTAGATGTGATACAATACTTGCAGGACTTCTATTGGCAGTCAGGAAGGTGATTTGAAATAAAAATAAATTAAAAGTATAGATAAGTGTGAAACAACTTGTTTTCAGTATCTAATCTCAGAGAAAAATTGACTAGAGACTTCCATATAGAGCCAAATTTAATGATTCCATTACAATTCCTTTCCTTTCCTTAATGGAAAAGAAATAATAAAGAGGGAAATGGCCAACCTGTAATACTCACACAGAGGGAGAACAAATTAGCTAACTTACAAGTTATCAAAATATCAGTTTTTATCATAGCATTAAAAGAAACATACCAGAAAGAGATAGAGATTTTAAGGAAAAAGACGTTTCAGGTGTGACAGGCTAGAATGGGAGTCACTGTTCCCTAAGACTCTGAGGACTGTTTGACTTTCTTTCCTTTCTTCCTGCTTGCCTGCCTGCCTACAGCACCTGGTCTTCTTAGGTGGTCTCCCATCCAAGTACTAACCAGGCCCAACCCTGCTTAGCTTCCGAGATCAGATGAGATCGGGCATCTTCAGTCCTGTCTACTTTTCTGAGTAAGAACTCTATACTTCCAGGGCAAGATACATATTACATTTCTTAATTTACTCAACTCTTCTCTCTCTCTTTTTTTTTTAAACCAGAAGTCCATTTATTAATTTGCAAAAAGAAAGTGTTATTTGTAAAGCCAATTTAATTTGCAAAGCAGACCAGAACCCTCACAACAGCAGACAGTGCATTTTCTCTCTCCCTCTGAGCATGTCACATGGGAAGCCAAGTATCAGAGGGTAACCTGGTGGGCTTGGAATCAGAGCAAGGGTGTAAGTCAATCTCAAGAGACTTCTGTCAGTCAGCTTAGACATTCTACTTCAGTTGTGTTTCTCAACCCTGACTCCATGTTAGAATCACCTAGGAGAGATTATTTAAGTGTTCATCTCTGAGAGCCCACTCTCTGAGATTCTGATTCACCAACTCTTCTCTTAAAGGTTAATACTCTGTGCTATGGTCTGTGGATGTATTTTTCTCTTGACTCATTTCTGGCAGCCCATGATCACTGAAGCTAAATATTTCCATTCTTTCCAAACAGGACCTCCCGGATAGTTAGCAGCAGATTTCGTATACTTATTGTGTGTTAGCCAGAGGCTTCTGGACACAGAGAGGTTATGCCACAGTTTCTAATGATACCAAAGAAAGAAGGAACAAAAGCTTTTGACATCAGCTGACATTTTCTATGCTATTCCAACAGTGGGACTATAGATTAGCAAACAATACAAAAAAGCCAGAAGTCCAAAACAATAACTGTAGGGTTAATCTCTTAGGTGTAATAAAAAAAATTAATGAAGAAAATAAAGAAATAGAAAAAAGTTTGATACAAATATAGGTCTCGGCAAATTAAACGTGATTTCTTTAATGGAACCATTCCTCTTCTAAGAGCTAGTATTTTATTTGGCATTCTAGAAATTTCCAGGCAAATCTTCAAGTGTTTTCATGCACCTGTTTTCTAGTGCTTTATATTCTTTGGTTTAATGATATTATTCTTGGTGCTTACTGCTAATGACTTTTTCTGTCTTCAATATAGTTTTTTAACCCTAAATATTATTATTTTCTTTACTCCTGGTTTGAGAATTTCTCAACAAAAAGGGAGTCTCCTCCTCATTACCTTAACTACTGGTACCCAAAGAAAGACAGAAATTTATATGATATTTATATGATATCTACCTCTTAGATGGGCAGTCTAGAATCACAAGAGACTTGCTAGAAGTAGATGGTATGTACATATATTTTTTAAAGTAAAAAAAATTACTGATTACAGATGGTGATCAGGTTATAAATATATTTAGATAAGGAAGTATCTCAATATAATGTTCTTTTAATTTTTTTCCAACATCAAAAAAATAAATTTAAAGACATTTCTGATTTAATAGGTCTGGGGTGGGACCCAAGAATATGAAGTTTTAACAAGTGATGCTGATCTGACAATGCTAGTTCAGAGACTACACTTTAAGAACCACAGCCTTATTTCAGTGGTTTATGGAAAAAACAGGTTATATGAGCTATCACACACAGCTCATGCTCATCAGAAGTACCTACCTTTTTGCATTTGCTTTTCATCAGCTTGGGGGATAAAGAAGAAAGCATAAAACAAAATTTAAAACATCTACTTAGGTGAAAGAAAATGACAAGGGAAGAGCTTGGGAGTTTTAATTTTTATTTATATAGTGGAGTGGTTCTGCTTTTGTTTCAAAGGGCAGAGCATGAGTCCTAATTGTGTTTCAGAATCACCTGGAATGTCCTGTGGGTCCTGGACAGTGACAGGGGTTTGCTTGTTTTTCCAGCATCCTGGATATTTTTGAAGCATATTTTCTAAGGATTACACTTTAAGCAATAATGACTTCAGAAGAATAAACTAGAAATCCAAGTGGAGATTTAATTCTACATGGGGGACAAATCAAAGATGCTATCAAGTGTATTCTTTTTAGAGTTGTACATAGGTTAGGCACTAGAGCAGGAGCAGAGGTTTATTATTTTTTTTTAAAAAAAGGAAGGGAAGGAAGTAGATCAGAGATTGTGAAGACCAAATGAGCTGATCAGTTAAGACATGATGTGTTTTTATTTGTGTGCTCAAGACCAAATATAATGAGGAAATCTGGATGAGAGAAGCCCCTTTACTTTTAAACAGAGCTGGCAGAAAAGACTTTTTTTTTTTTTTTTCCAAAAGTCAGTTGTGAAAAGATAAAAAGTAGTTGTGGACAACAGAAGGAGACCAGACGGCAAACAAAGGAGTCAGAGCTGGAGTGGAGGTCACTGAGCATTAAGGACGTGTCATTGACAAGGGAGATTCTAGTAGCAACATGGGCATGAAATACTGCAGGTGTAGTCAATGTAGTCAATGCAGACCTGAGACAAAGATATCCATAACTAGTCTATTCAACCATGATTAAAAAGTATGAAAATTCTACTCCGTGTGTTTATGTGTGAATGTGTGCACGAGCGAGCAAGCGAGCGAGAGGACAAGTAAAGACACTGGGCCATGGCAACCTGTTAGGATGTCATTATTATGTCTGATACACAATTATCTGGTCAGGCTTCAGGAGTGTTAAGGAGCTAATCTCTCTAAATACGTTCACTTGTATTAACAGAAATAAAGATTTAAAAACCTTAAAAATTCAGCCTTAGAATGCAAAGAAAAATAATATTCATATATCAAGAAAACATTCTCTTCTCTTTGGAACAGCATGGCAAAATATTGTTTTAGTCCTGCTATGCGCATATATATGTGTGTATACAAGATTTGATTTTTATAAGTATCATTTATTTCCCTCCAAACTGCATGCTCATTTGATTTCAGATCTCTGTTTCTTCCCCTGAAATGTTTTTCTTTTTCTTTCTTTACGGGAACCCTATCTTCACAACCGAGCTCACGTCCCACACTTTCTACAAGATTTTCCCTGAGTATTAGTTTACTGACTAATTTCTCTTTCTGAATTTAAAATCATAGTAAGTATTCTCCTGAGCTCAAGCACAAAATGTGTGCATTCAGGAGGTTCCATTATTGTTCAATGAATGAAAGAAAACATAGGTTGAATTCTCTAGTAGTGGAAACTTTTGGCTCCCTCCCAGCATCCACTCCATTCCACCCTCTCCCACCATGCCATAGCCACTGGTTGAGTGGGTTGACCCTCTCCTAGTTCCAGGAATGGACCTTGATTGTCTAAACCAGTCACCTAATTCCATCCCTCTGGCTACAGGCATTGGTTCAAGTGTAGACCCATGATCTGAACTCATCCAATCAGAATGAAGTTCAGGATGTTTGCTGGTCTGGAATGAGGAGGTGTCCTATCTTTTTATGGAGCCTGTGGCATGCAGATGTGATGACTGGAAATATTACAATCAGTTTGCTAATGTGGGCGAAGGCAGCCTGAGTGTAAAGCCAATACCCAACATCACCGAGAATGGGAGTCAGCAGTCTGATCAAATCACACAAAGCCACTGCCACTGCTAGAGGCATCAGTCGTCTCAGCCAATATACTCCCTTTATAGTTTAAGCCTGTTTTTGAGATTTTTCTATTACTAAGATGCCTCCCTATATTGTTTGTTGAGTTTCCTCTATTTTTAGATCTTTGGAATATAATATGTAATTTGTCTTCTTGCAAGCTAATTCATTTTAGAGAAACAGCAGCAACCCTGGATAGCATTTATTAGCCTCATAAGATCATTATATATTTTTGATGCCTATGCTTATTCTAACCAAAGTCATGTTCATAAGTGGTAAGATAATAAATTGAGAACTCTCTCTACCATAATTTCTGTTCAAGGTGATCAATGTTCTTAGGCACTTAGTACAGATATTGACTTCTTTATTAATTTATATCAAACACTTCCTGGATGTTCACATCAACTGATTACGTGTAGATAGACATATAGTACATATAGGTACTTTGCAAAAGATGAGCTTTTGTTTAACATTCCTCAGTGATAGTGACAATATAGTAAATATATACAGATACCTTTTCGATGAAACTGAAGAGACCCCAGAAGACATATGGATTTTAGCATCTCTGTTGTGTACATTTCTAAGCAACACTGGAGCTGGATATAAAGCCGGCAGATTTCTGGATGGATCTCACCATCTTCCGGGCTGTAACAGAATGAAAGAGAAAAGCTGTGAATATACTCAGGATTTTACTCATTGACCATTTGCCTTAGCTCTGTGAGGGAAAATGCTCAATAAAGCTTCCTAAAACTTTGAGTCTAAAATATAGGACTTCCTGCTTTTAAACCAATGACCAATGTCATATTTCTTACATAAATGTCTTTCTGACTAATAGCTCTTAATTTTTTTCCCCCTTCAACAGCAGATTTCTGCTGGGAGCTTACAATCATAAATGTTTTAAGTAATTGAAAATATCGGACATTTTCAATTTAACTGTTGGAACAAATTCCAAAATATATTTAAACCATAAAAATGTCCTTGCCTGCAAGAAGAGATTAAAAACTCTTATTTTTTAGAGACATGAATGAAGAGCTTTTCAATTGCCAGTTGCAAGATGGCTGGCTCTTTAATATTGAGACCTTAGCATAATATGTTTAGAGAGCCAAAATACAATTTTTTTTTATTAAGGACTTTTGTCTCAATCTAAAGGATATTCCTTTATTGTTTCCTATAGTTAATTTATGAGAGGCCAAACGTTCTTAATGAAAAAAATTAAATTTTTATGAAAAAATAATAAAATTCTAATAATTATGCTTAACAATGTAAAGATAAATAAACACTGAACTTATGTTTCAAAAATTTTTCTAAAGTCCTTAGGCCTTTCTCTATTAACTACAATAAAGTATATAAATATAAATATGAATATGATAAAACGTGGAGTGATCACTTTTTTGATTAAGAGAGAAGTTACTTATCCATCAAACTCTTTATATACAACGAAATTAGCATGTGTTGAATAAAACAAAGTAAACAAAAGTTTAGAGATAGATTAGAAATGGAAGAAAAAGAGAACCCTTGTCCATTGCCCTATCTTTACTTTTATCCTCATTCATTAAAAATGCAATGAAATCTGGTTTTGATTCCTTTGTAAAGTGGGTCAGTGGCAAAATGTCAGAGGTAATTATCAGGAAAAAATGATGATGTAAAATTGTTTAAGTTCTGGAATCACAGTAAAAAGAATTTGTATTACACAGCATTTTATAATGACAGCTTTCATTTTCAGTACTTATTTAGCAGATGAGCCAGAGTTTGTCTGTCTGGCTTATATAACACAAGAAAATGCAAAATCCTTTGCTTCAGTACCAGTGATGTCTGCACAGTCATCCTATGTCTTTCCTATGTCAAAGTGACTCAAAAGAGCTTATGTGCAAAATGTGGCTTTACTTGAAAAATAAAACTACATTATTTTCTCAGTTGTGCCTCGCAGGTCCAGCCCTAGGCCAACATTGGGAGCCAATATTTGGCAATAGTCCCAGATTTTCTTTCAGAGCTTCTTCCCACAGGTGCCTTCCACCCTCGCGCTGTCCTCCTGATACCTGAAATTTCTCTACACCCCCTCCACCATGCACACACAACGTCTCATTATTTCATATCACCTCAGCCTTTTAAAATGTCTCTGACTGTGCCCCATCCTCTCATCCTGCTAGACTCTGAAGGAATAATGAACATTAATGGTTCATGCAACAAAAAGTCATCCTGGGATATTACTTACTAATACATTGCTTTTGATAGAAAAATTTGAAGATAGTATCTTATTCCAAAGGTAGGCTAGAGGGAAAATATTCTAAGGCAGGCATATCTTTTTTGCGTGCTCATTCATCCCAATCCCAGCTGCCTATTTTCACCTACGATGACATTTGCCCTGTGTGGCTCATGTGCAGATTTTTTTTAAAACCCTATAATGAATCTGTTGTATGGTATTGTACATTTGATGAGTAGAACAGCTAGCTAGTGCAGTATCCTTTCCGAGCCATAGAGTAGTCTTATTTTCAGAAGTACAAAGGATGTGCCTAGTGGCTTAGTTCTCAAAATATGCAAACCTCATATATAGATGACATTTTATGTAATTTAAAGAAAATGACTACCATGTTAATATATCTTAAGAGTCAGTATATTTTGTTTATTATTTTAGAGCTAAACAGAGAGAGATAAAGCAACGTATTACAAGTTTCTGTAAAAAGGCAAGTCAACAACATATTAAAATCCCCTCTTCTCATAACACTTCTTTGGGTGCCATCTCCCTAATGCCTCTGCAATCGATGGAGATTCTAGAAACTGTGAAACCATTCCACCCTTTCTGAGTGTAGGGGTAAGAACTAAATAGGTAACACCAGAAATTCAATCTTCCAAACAAAAATTAATTGATGCTAAAGTTGCATTACAAATTTTCTGCTTAAATAATTCATACATATACTCATATATTATCCCTTGATATCTTGGAAAATTAAAGTGCAGAGAAAGAAAGGAACTAGTTAAAGAGCAGTAGAAAAGTTATCTTTCATGTCAGTGTTTCATGATGCCGTTGACGAGGTTACACTACCCTAAAGACCTATACATTTTATTCTCCCACTTTAGAGCACTAAGCTGTATTACAGCTACTAATTACTAAAAATTCATTAAGAGACAAATTGCCAAAAGGGTTATAATATATATCATTTTATAAGTAGTGGACTGAAAAGCATTAAGAACATTCAGGTTATTTCATAACAAATGAGCAAAGAGTCAGAGCATGGAGAATAGAGGAAAAGCCAAGAAAACAGCAATTTAAAAGCTTAAAACTTCCCTAAGGATAAATTATAAAGCCTGAGAAAAAACCTTTACATTAAAGTAAAATAAAATTAGACCTATGAACTTCCTCCAGGTCTGAAAGTAACTCAACTTGGAGGTAACTTTATCATATATTAGTTATGCTTAGTCTAAAATGATCCATTACTTTTTAATCAAAGTTTAGGTCCATAAGACTTACCCCTGAATGATTCTCACTCAATTTGGTCAAAGAAATTTTTACAAATTAGTGACTAGGTTGTGATTATTTCTCCATGTATGTAAGTCAAGAGCTAAAACTGACCATTTTGAAAGCCTTATTTTTAATAGGAAAACACCAATAAAATGAACTTCGACAATTAGTTCAGAGAATTTTAGAGCTCAAGTTGAATGCAAAAACATTTATAGTAACTGCCAAATTATAACTCTTTCAATCGATTCCTTAGAAATGGGAATTAGGATTTAAGTCTTAATTATAGGGGCCTAAGAAACCTGAACTGACTATAGTCATAGGGGTACGTGAATATGGATATTGCCCAAGTCATCCCTTGACGATGGAAATGCTTTTGTAATTCAAAACTAATGATGAACACCCACCAGAATGGCTAAAATTAAAAAGACTGACCATGGCAAATGATGATTGAGTGGAGCAACAAAGACTCTTAACACAGGTTACAATAGTGCAAACCTTTGAAAGTTAATCCTGGATTTTTTTATAAAAGTACACATGCACCTACCCTATGTCCTGGCAATCCCATTTCTAGGTTTTAACCAAGAGAACTGAAAATATTCACAAAAACATCTCTACGATAGTGTCTTATAGTAGTTTTATTTAGAATAGACCAAATTGGAAACAGGCCGGTGTCTGTCAAAAGGAAAGTGGATAAAGAAATTAATATAATTCCTACAATAGAATAATACTGAACAATTAAAGACAGTAAACTCCTGATACATAAAACAATACAGATGAACCTTAAAACCATGACCTTGAGTGAGAAAATCTATAATACAAAAGAGTAAATATTATATGACACTATGTGAAGTTCTCAAAGAAATAAAACTAATCAATAATGACAACATGACAAATATGAACAGTGGTGGGAGGGAATTGACAGGGAGGGGGCCTGAGGAAAGAAAACTTTCTGAACGGGGGTGATATTCTATATCTAGAGTTTTGATTTACATGGATGTATACATTTGGCAAAACTTATAGAATGGTACATTTAAGATTGTGCATTTGCTTATATGCAAATTTTACCTAAAAAAAAAAGAGAGATCCATAAACAAATATTGAACTCTAGTTAATAATATGCATGCTGAACAATTTAGGGTTAAAGTTTATTGATGTCTGAAACTTCAGAAAAATAATGTGGATAATGTTGAATAGAGGGATGAACAGACAGGTAGACACGTGGTAAGGCAAGTATAATAAAATGTTATTATATGAATTTCCTTGATGTTCAAGGATTTACATTTCCCCCAAATAATTACATGGCATAAATTTAACAAGATGACTGAGAAGCTTTATGACTAGGAAGGTCAAGTTCAAGAGTGAACACACTGGGGATTTAAGTTACAAATACCTTGGC
Source organism: Eonycteris spelaea (assembly GCA_003508835.1). Classification (NCBI taxonomy): domain Eukaryota; kingdom Metazoa; phylum Chordata; class Mammalia; order Chiroptera; family Pteropodidae; genus Eonycteris; species Eonycteris spelaea. Next base: position 11,757,115 of record PUFA01000011.1, on the reverse strand, counting down.
CCTGTGTCTGTCTGCTCTAGACTTTGGTGTCTGCGCAGCTGCTAATAGCTTTTAAAAACCAGCAAAATGCTTGTTGTTTTGAAAGTCTGTCCCTCGTGTAATGGCTTATATATTTAGTTGAAAGCAGCAACACAGAATAAAAAGAAAATGGGTCTGGAGTTAGAAAACTGAGCTCTATACAGACTCTGCTGCTTAGAATTGTGATTTTAGGAAAACCACCATCACTTCTCTGGGACTCAGTTTCCTCAGCTATGAAGTAGGAATAACGACTATTTGTGACTGAAGTATCTCAAGGTTGTTACAAGGATCAAATGAGATCATGTGTGGGGAAACAAGTAAAAAACTGTGAAGGACTGTTAGAGGTTGGCTGCAATCCATCGTAACACATGAAAGTTGTGTTTACTTAGCCTTATGCTTGCCATAGAGTCTTTAGTTTTAAAAGTAATCTGCTATTCTATAACATTTTTTATGCTTACAGCTCCCAAATATGGACTTCGGTTAAATACACATGCCATTAGGCTGAGAAAAATAGGTGTGACCCCATTGACAACCACTCAGCGTTTCACAGACTTTGGTGATGACATAAACACTTGGGGTTTGTCAGCTAGCAGAGATGGAAACCAGAACTCCTGTTGCAACAAATGTGTCCAAGTTTATCTTTTCACAACCAGCTCTGTTGCTGGCTATTAAGCCAAATGGCAAGGAAGGATTCAAGAAGCCAAATGGGATGAAGGAAGGAGATGATAGCGTTTGCTTTCTTTTTTTTAGAGCAAATATCTAGGGAGGAAAGGGATTAAATGATTTACCCAAGGAGTTTGATCCCCAGGATATATCTTCTAATACCTCCAATGGTTTCTCTCAGATGATTTCGCTTAGAAGGATATACCCTTATTCTGTGCCAAATTCAGCAACAGCTTCAGAGCCCAGCCTTCATACGGTTTCCTCAAAGAAGACATCTCAAGGTAGTCCCATGAATGTACATAAACAACAGACAGAGGATGGGGTTTCCTCAAAGAAGACATCTCAAGGTAGTCCCATGAATGTACATAAACAACAGACAGAGGATGGGAGGGCACAAATATGTGTGTGTGTCTCTGTGTATGTGACCCAGTTATTATTTCAGTCTTCAAATTCTTAAAGGTAATTACAGGGTCTGTCCGAGTTCATAAACATAGAAGATGCCAGATACCTACTAAATGACACTATTTTACACCAAAATAAGCACTGCAATATAAAGAAAAGCCCAGTTATCAGAAGAATCAGAAACAAGACATTTTTCAAGGTACCTATAGATATAATAGTTGAGTTTCCCTGTTATTTCCATTTTTCTCATAATCTTTTTCTAGTGAGTTTTTATGAAACTTGGGTTTTAGGTAGAAACCTCCTGTATTTTCTTCACAGAGAGTCATAACAAGTTCGGGTTTCCCAGGAGACTTTAAAGAAGTAATTGCAGTGATTCCCCTCATTTCACAGCATGTCCTTTCATGGGAACATGGCCCCGTGACTTCCTCAGCACTGAGCATCAGTCGGGATCAAACTCTGCCCTGGAGCTATTCGGGTTCAGTCAGAAAGGAAACAACTTTTAACGGGGAAGTGAAACCTGAAGTGCAACTGAATTATCTTTTAGTCACTCCTTGGGCAGCTGTATGCAAAGTAACTGGGCCAGAGGGGCCAGCACCTTCTATGACTTAGGGCCATTAATGGCCTACATCTCCTGATTGCTTTTGTTTTGCCCTCTGGCAGGACTTTGGCTGTCCCCATGACACAGTTGGGAGAATTGCTAAATAGTGGGTAGCATTACCAAGCACTCTATTCATTTTTTTTTCCATTTAAAGAGTAAAAGCGATATTTAAACAGATTTAGACACTTTAAAAAAATCAATAGCCATTAGTTTCCTAACATGATGATATTTACAATGAAATAAGATTAAAAATATTACAACTGAATGCAAAACATCTTTAATTTATCTAAAAGTTACTGCTTAAGACATTACTGGGGAGAGCTAGGAATCAGTGATGACTTTTGTGGCAATTCTGAGGAGACTTTTCTGGGAATTTCTCAGGGCATTTGAGGTTGGAAATGTTAATGGGCTGCATATCATGACTTCTTTTTCTTGATACCTGAATCTCATGCGCATCAATTAGGAGATAACTAACATTTACCTACAAGGCACTATTTCTTCAATTTCCAAAATAAATTATCTTTCTTACTCTGACTTGGCCTCTTCCTTCATCCTTCTATCGTTTTTGGCTTGAGAGTCTTTTGGCCTTTCCACTTTTCTCTCTGATTCTCTGTGTTTTTCTCTTTATGGTCTTCCGTTAGGAATCACATGGGATTTGCAAACAGCTCATTAGGTCCGTCTACCAGGGGCTGTGATTCTCACAGCTAGCAGAGAAAGGCCTGCAGCTGATGGAGTCTGAGTCTTGGGTTCTTGAATATCCAATGGGATAACAGCACCATGGGTTACGTGGCAAGAACACAGCCCTTTCCCACTGACTATAGCTAGGATCAATCTATGTTTAAATATATATGTAGGTGTATATTTATATTACAGAAGCATATATCTTTCCACATTTTAATCTGGAAAATTATTTTTGCATTTAAAATCAAGATTTTCAACCTCTGATGCTACTATTTGTACCTGATACCAATGATCTTTAAAGGCCAATTATCGTTCAAGTATCATGTGATACACAGGAAAGAATTCAACTCATTTATTTTCGTTATAGTCAAAGTCTGGGTCATTAATTGCAACATACAGCTCATTCCTGCTTTTGTCCACTGGGATTTTAGGGCTCACTGTATTGAACTGGTATTTAGCCCTTCGTTATTAATTATGTCCTTAAGTTAGGTGATGCTGTATGTCTCTTTAGCTAAAGCTATAGGCTTCATCAATATTGCCAAAACAATGACAGTTTTAAAACAACCTGAGATAACTGGGCTGATCAAATCAAACATATTCAATTAACCCCAAAGAGAGTTTTTGATTTAAAAAAAAAAAATTCCATCTCATTTAACTCTAATAGCACAAATGTTCATTAATACTTTAAAAGTTAATTATGACATGTCCATTGTATAGTTGTAGAATGACTAATTGTCAAACACATTATGGTCGACAATGCCAATGTCCTCCTCTTACGTGTGAGAGGCTGTTTATCTAGAGCAGTGACCCAAAGGGTGACAAAAGACCATGAGAGTCCAAAATGCAGCCCATACAGGCCTGAAATTCTATTTTTAAGCCTCATCACAGTATTTTGGGGAGGGTTTAGGATTAGAGTAGAAAAATGGCATCTCTTTGCCAAGTTCATAACAACAGTAAATTCGTAGAACTTTTACTACGCACCAGAGCTTCAGTGCTGCCAGTTCAGGTTTCTGGTTCATTCTTCAGTTTATAAGAAGGATTTAGAGAAGAGTCAGAACTTTTTTTTTTTTTTTTTTAGCATTTTTCAGTTTACTTTTTCAGCTTCAGACTCCTACCCAACACTAGAGGTTCTTTAAATATTATTTCTAATAGGATTCTGTAGTGTTTTTCTGTCTTTCTATTGCCATGCAATGATACTTTGTATTTTTTACAAAACCCAAAAGATGACGCTTCATGTCAATATGGAAATATGCATTTCTAGACAGATATAAGAGCTATTTTCTGCAAGAAGGCAAAAGCTTTATGCATATAGAACAAACCAGTATCTATATACATGGAAAATATTATATTCTACCATGAGTTTTTTTCACTGAGCTATAAGTTTCTCAAGGCCAGAAGGTTTATCTTATTTATCTCTATAACCTGAAACACTTAACAGATTGCCTGGCACATAGTAGGTCCTCAACTGAACGATTCCCCAAAGTGGCTTTAAAATTTAATGCCTGTGTGATGTGAGAAGTTGGGAGGCTGGGGTTACAGTGCTGGTTCTGCCCTCAACTGCTCCATGTCACTATTAAAGACGGGCTTCTTAAGAGTTTCTTTCCTGCAGTCCTTTTTTTTTTTTTCCTCTAAGTAAAACATATTAACAGACATTTTATGCGGATAAATAAAAAGAGGAAAGGATTACTTATACTAATACCAGAAGTATCCATTGTTAAGTTTTGATATATTTCCTTCCAGATTAATATTCCCAAGAGCAGGAAGTTTTATCCATTATTTTTGTTTCCCAAGCACTTAGCATAGTTTCTGGCTCATCAAAGGCTCTCAATCCATGTTTGTTGAAATGAATCAAACTGAATGTTCAAGGCTAACCATGCATGTGAGTCCATGCGATACACGCGCCATTCTCAAAGGGGCAAGGCTGGTGACTTCAGAGTGGTCAAGACAGTGAAGGGAAGCAACAGGAATCTGACTGCAGGAGGAGGAGGGTCCCCTTTCCTGCAGTAGTTCACGTTTTCTTAAAGAAGGAAACAATATTAACGTAGAGCCCACCTTTCAGCCTCTAGAATGAAGCATCAGTGGTCTGGAGTTAAACAGTTCTAGGTTTACTATATCTTGATTTCATAACATGTGGCCTTGGGCAAATTTCTTAACCTCTTAGTGCCTCAAATACTGAATAGTAATACCTACTTCATAGTATGAATGAAAAGATTTAAGTGAAATAATATATGAGAATTATAGGTCATAATAAGCACAAATGAATGGGGAAAGTGTTTCTTGCAGGGAGGCAGTTCTGCACAATGCATCTAGATACCCTTATACCTTTGTTATAGGCTTTCTTCCTATTTTATTATTAGTTCAAATAATATTTATTTGATTTCCTACTCACAATTTGGAAGAGAAAAGAAAGAAAGCATTACTTTTCCTGTTGTCTTTTTTTAAGAGTTCATGGAAATTCCCATTATTATCCTATGGTGTTTTTATTTGATGATAATATTGTAAAGACTCCTCTAAGACAAATTAATTTTTCTCAACAGTGATAGAGAACTTGCAGCCTCTTATTCTTTCCTTGAAGTGGTATCATTTTACTGCCATCAAGTTTTCAAGTAAACGGCTCCACTGTGGAGATCTACATATAATTTTTTTTCTTTCTTAATAAGTAGGTATAATGCACCATTAGGTGAAACAAAATGAAAAGACTCTGCACCTCTGCCAATAGTTAGCTCAAGAACAGAAATAGCTCTTCCGAGCAGACAGACATATGGGCAGGAGGAGATAATGATTAGCAAATGTTTAGGTCAAGTCTCTTCAATAGAGGCATTACTTGTGATTTTCAAAACAGCATAAATTATGTAAGATTACTAGCCCTTAGTTAGGGGGAAAAAAGGTTAATAAATTTACTGACAAAGGGGTAAAAACATGCTTTATTATTTTTGGGCATTCAATTCAGCAGTAGCAAAAATGCAATATATCTAATGTTTACTGGGAATTTGCTACGTGCCAGATACCACGCTAAGCACTTACATCTCATTTAATTCTCACAATGAGTCTATGAAGTAGTTACTGTCCTCATCCTTAATTTACAGATGGAAGGAAATGAGGCTTAAGAGAGGTTATGGAACTTGCTCAAAGTCACAGAAATGTAAGCAGAATGATAAGCCTTAAACCTATATTTATGTTTTTAATTGCTGCATAATATTACCAGAACTGAGTGCTCAGGAGCTGGAGCACATTTGTATGTCTGTTCATTCATCCCATGCAAAGTTATTGAGAGTGTACTTTATGCAAAATGCTGTGCTAGGAATGGAATAATAATATTTTTCTACTTTTTCTTTGTTGAGGCCCTACATTATTATGGTCTACAAGTCAGCCCTACTCTTAGTTTCTGTTTTTCCATTTATAATAAATGTACAATGATATTTTCTGCTTACCTCAGGGAAATGCTTAACACAAAGGGAGCATACATATATAATACAGGAGGTGCACAAGACTAGTATAAGCTGGTATATGTGGGAGAGTGGAGGAAATCGCCACCTAACTCCCCAGGGATCCCTCCATCACAGAGATGAGAATGGGAAGGAGCATGGCAAGGATTGGGCATAGAACCTTCTTTTAGCTTTCTGTCTTTTTTCCTTCATGCACAAAAATGTACTGAGAGGGAAGAGGGAAGGTGCCATTGGTGCTGTTTATGGCCATTATTATTTTGTCTTTTGCCCAAGAAGAGGCAAAAACATCCAGGAAGCAGTGCAGAGATATCCTTTTAACAGGAATGTGAGAGTTGCCTGAACAAACACTATGAATTATTTGCAAAGCATATTTGAAGTGAGCAGTGAGATAAATATATTAATGCAGATATGACGAATGGCTCCATTGGCTTTAGAGCATAAGAGTTCTTAAATGTTATACTTAGACAAATAGGCTTGAAATTTTGTATATCATTCATTCCTATCAATAAAAAAATTAAACATGCACCCCTAATATATGACATTTGTTGACATATTTTTCTTATACAATGATACTAACATATTGAGTATATTAAAAATGTACAAAAATAGAAATTAGAAAAGGATACTATAAAATATAAAGTTATAATATCTTCTTTTAGATCATCTTGCACATCACTTTGAAGCTTACAGGCTTTCATCGGAGGTTCTTAAACCTGAATGTGCATTAGAATCACTTGAAAGGCATGTTAAACCACAGAACACTGGCATCTGTCCCTAGAGTTTCCAATTCACTGGGTCTGGGCTGGGGCCTGATCACTTGATTTCTAATAAGTTCCCAGCTGGTCCAGGAACCACACTTTGAGAAGCAGTGGGTTAGCCTATTACAGCCATACCCATTAGGGAAGGCATCTAGCATCCAAAGAAAAGAAGCAATAATGTTAGCATGCCAGTGGTAGGGCTGACATTTAAAGTAGATGACCCTATGGAGTGCTCCCAATCATCACATAACCACAGAGCTAATTCTGTTAACCAAAAAGTAGCTCCAGTAAACATCCAAGTACATTCCATGCACATGGAGAGAAAAATGTTTTCAGATGACATTCAGGATACACATTAGGGAAACCTTAGCAAGTAGATCCAAACCCATACCTTAGCTCAAACTTAGCAGATGGCAGAGACCCTGGGAGGCTCCAAGACCACGGTGATATGGCATCCCACATGACAGGCACCCCTGAGAAGCCAAGCATTGCTTGGCAGATTCTTCTGAGAGGCCTCCTAGAGGGTGTGCATTCAAGTTGTAAATCCTATTTGGTTTGCACTCCAGGTTTTACTGGGCAAGATTTCATCCTAATTTTAAAAACATCTTGTTTTAAAAGTTTTGCTTTGTTTTGGCCTTCTTTCATTTCCTGCCCTTGAACTCATATTGCAACACTCTTAATATGAACTGACATCTTATTGCAAATCAAAGGAAATACAGCAACACTTACTTTACAAATTAGTACATGTTAACACGCAGCCCCAAATGGTGAGATGGCTGGAAAGTGGCACTGTTCTGGGCAAGGGCAAGAATGATAAACTCGGAGGCTCTCTGCCTTCTGCTCCAAACAAATCATGGACAGGGGTGCTTGTTGGGAAGCAAGCAGGAAAGGCAGAGCATGCACAAAGGCACGTTACAGCTCACACTACTAAAATTCCAGAGAGCCATAGCAGAAACCCAGACGCCTATAGCTGAAAAAAACTGCCTGAAAGACGCGAGGCTGCAGCTTCGCTGGGGACTGCGGTCTCAGCGAAAAACCATAAAAACAGCTCCTGTCTGTCTTCGTTAAGGGCTCTGGTTGTGCTCTCTGGACCTGCTGCAGAGAGTGCTGGTACTAGGGGTAGAAGTCATTCGTTCAGCAGAGTCTAACAGGGAAATTGGAAAAGTTGATCCAGGCAGGAAATGAAAAAAATAATAGAAAGAAGCCTGGCTGACAGTAAGACAGAGGGAAAGGACTGACGGGGGACAAATCTGCTTGAGTGTGTCTGGGAACTTAACCACATTTCACAAGTGGAAGGTTATGCCTGGTGGCTGCTAATATCGCAGTGAAATGTGGAATATAGCCTGTTTTTTTCCCCCAAGGATTGAGGCGAACAGGAATTCATTTCTATTTAATTTTAACACTACATTTCTGTCTTATTTTTGTTTTAGACTATGCAGTTCCATATTTTAAACAGCGTCATTTATTTTCCAAGTCGACTGCTTAGACTAGTGGGTGCTTAAGTTACATTTCCAAACATGAATGTGCGATGTCTCCAAAAGATATACATACAAAATCATTTCCATCTATGAATTGTGAAATGTAGTTTCTATTGCAATTTAAACATGTCTAAATCCTGAGATACAAATCCTGAAATGTTTTTCTTCTCTCACCACTCTGTCTTTGCTTTTACACACACACACACACACACACACACACACACACACACGGAATTTTTTTAGGTCAAGCACACAGTGTTCTACCAGAAAGGAATAATGTCAAATAAAAATAATAGCAGGGATAAAGAAAAATAATCACTCAGTCTACATGGAGCCAGGAGGAATACTTAGAAAACAAAGAGTAAGAAGTGTAGGAAGTCTTAGGGTAATTTTCTCAAACATCAAGCAATATTATATTTGTTTGCTCTTTGAAAATGAGGAAATAGTATTATGACCATTAAAGCCATTTTTAGATGAAAAGTAAATTACCCCTAAATCTCACATCTCGATGCATCTAAGTTAGCTTTTGTGACAGATTTTCCAAATTTTGATCATCTGGATATTTACTAATACTCAATTAAAATCCTTGTAGGCCAGTTTTATCATTGTTTACCCCTCCTCCTCTCCCTTCCCCCTCTCCCCCCGCCCCCTCCCCGCCCACTCCTTCTACTCCTTCTCCTTCTTCTCCTTAACTTACCATTCTATCATAAACATTTTCCCATTTTAAATAATTTCAACATGGTAATTTGGGACAAAAAACAAACAGGAAACTCACAGAAAAGGAATTATGAAAGGCTAATAAATACAGGAAAAAATACTCCAACATCGTCAGTAATCAGGGAAATGCAAATTTAATCAGTGAGTGAGATATATCTTTTCATACCCATTAGATTAGAAAAATAAAAGTCTGGAAAATGCCAACTGTTTAAAAGGAGCTGGGAGCAATGTGCCAATGGGAGGGTCAATTGATGCAACCATTGGAGAACACTTCGAAGCATCATGTACAATGGAAGTTGTGCATATTCAACTCCTTATCAACTCTTCTGTCTGTCCTCTAGAGTAGCGCTGGTCAACAGAACTTCCTGCAATGATGGAAATAGTCTTCTGTGCTGAGCACGTAGCTTATGAGCACTTGAAATAGGCTAATGTGACCAAGGAACTGAATTTTTAATTTTAATTATGCAAATGTAAATGTCTACACCTCTGACAATATATAAGTATGCCAGTTTTACCACAGAATTGCCAGGATTGGATGTAACCATTTTTTTTTTTTACGTTTTGCTAATTTAGGATGTGTAAAATTCTATTTATTGCTTTACCAGATGATTTTTCAACTATTAACAGAGTTGAATATTTTCCATCGTGTTTGCTTATTTCAGTCATGTGTCCATATTCTTTGTCCATTTTCAGCTCAAGTATTTGCTATAAATCCCAGGCAATATTTTTTTAGCATTTTATTTTATTATTAGTTTTAAGTATAGAGTACATTGGTTAGACATTTATATAGTTTATGAAATGGTCCCCCTAATTGCTCCTTCTCTCCTCTGGCTCCACACCTAGCTATTATATTACTGCTGGCTGCATTCCTTATGCTGTGCTCCCCATCCCCATGACCATCTATCAACTACTGATTTGTACTTCTTTAACCCTTCACCCCATTCTCCCAGGCCCCCAACCCCACTACCCTCTGGCCATCACCAGATTGTCCTCTGTATGTGTGAAACTGTTTTTGATGAGTTTGTTCTTTTTGTTTCTTACATTCCACATATAAATGAAATCATATGGTATTTATTTTTCTCTGTCTGACTTATGTCATTCAGCGTGATAACTTCTAGGTCCATCCATGTTGTTGCAAATGGTAGGATTTCATTTTTTATGGCTAAGTAATATTCCATTGTATAGATGAACCACAACTTCTTTATCTGATCATCTGTTGATGGGCATCTAGGGTGCTTCCATGTCTTGGCTATTGTAAATAGTGCTTCCATGAACATAGGGATGCATAGATCTTTACAAATTATTGTTTTGGTTTTCTTTGAATATAAATCCAGAAGTTCAATTGCTGGGTTAAAAGGTAGCTCAATTTTTAATTTTTTGACTGTTTTTGTCTCCAGACTATTCTCCATAATGGCTATACCAATTTGTAATCCCACCAACAGTGTATGAGGGTTCCCTTTTCTCTACATCCTCACCAACACTTATTGTTTTTTAATTTATTGATGATAGCTAAGCAATATTTTTCTTTCTTTCTTTTTTTTCCTGCAATTGTTACTACCAACTTTATATACTCCTTAATGTCCCTCTAATTTGTATGTCCTAGAACATCTATACAAATTTTCCCATTGTATTTTTCAATAAAATTACATTTTTTCTGCATTTTTACTTACAGTTTCTCATCTGAAGGTTAAAACAACTTTAGTTAAGATTAACAGGTATAAGTATATAAAAACTAAACCACTATTAAAACAAGAGAAAGATGCAAACACTGAATTGCATTGAGTAAAACAGACAAACATGTTTGTATAAAGTATGAAGAGCTCATTTGATCTGTAAGGAATAATCAACTAAGAGGCATAACAAGGTTTATTACTTATTTACTGAGTGCCTGCTATGTGCTACACATTTTATTCCATTGTCATCTGGGCTCAATTTTTGTTGTAAAGAAACTTGCTTTCATTTTTATTGTAGTTCCTCTGTAGATTATGTCTTTTTTCTCTGGTTGCTTTTAAGATGTTCTTTTTTCCCTGGTGTCCTGTGGTATCATTCTATTCTATTTCCCTTTTTGAAACCCTTATTAGGAATATGTTAGACCTTCTCATTCTAGTGTCATATCTTCCTAATCCCTCTTTTATATTTTTACTTTTCTCTGTTGCATCCTCAGCATTTTTCTCAGATCTATTCTCCAGTTTATTTTAGCTGTTTATAATCTATCCATTAAGTTTTAATTTTAATGATTATATTTTTTAATTTCTAGAATTTCTCTGAGTTCTTCTCCAAGTATACTTGGTCTTTTTAAATATTCTCTTTTTTTGTTTTAAATTTTCCTTTTTTTGTCTGTAATAATTTAAGATGCACTCTAAGTCATTATAGAGCTCTTGGAGACTTAAATGTTACTATTTATATTGTGTGTTCATGCTCACCTCTGGTAGATTCTTTCCTTATGTGTTTTATGATTTAAGTTTGAGATCTCATATTCAGCAGGACTTCCATCTGTAGATTTCTGAGAAGTATTGGTTTTGGACTGCAGTGGCAGTGTAAAGCATGGTTATAATTTCTTAGGAGGTTGAGTCAAGAGAAAATCTTAGTTATCTCCTTGTGCTGGTGGTACATTTCCCCTGGTCTACCTTTCCACTAAGCATACAACCCTTTGAGTGTCTTGGTTTTTATCAGAATCCCAACAGGAAACAAATGGATGATTCAAAGAGCATTTATTTACATGGGGATTGATTACCGTCGTATGGGTAGCAAATGGGAACCATAAGGAACTTGAGGCTGACCACATGGCACTGTCACCACTCCTAGACACTAAGTGATGAGAGGAGAGAGAGGTTGAAACCTTAAAGGAAAAAGAATTGTATAGTGCAAGCCTCCTTGGGTAGAACAGTGAGCAGTGGTTATCAGACACAGCCAGTTCAAAGGGACCCCATAGGGAGGGAAACAGGAGAATAAATACCTTGACCTCATTCTTCCCCATCCCTCTAAACTTTAGCCAGGGCTCCCTGTTGACTGAGCCCAGTTAGAAGCTAGAGGACAAGGGAGCCTGGTGACATAGGGTAGAGAAGGGCAAAGAGTAGATCTGGAGGGACAAGGAGCAGACATGGCTTTATGTGAGTATCCCATTTCTGCATTTAAAAGTGTGTTTGTCCTATTTTATATAACTTACCAGTCTTGTATGTTTTAGAATTATCTAACCTAGTATATTTCCAGAAATAGGAGACACAAGACTCTGATGCAGATATTATTAACATTTTAAAGATGAAGAAACAGAGGCTGGGTTACTTTTTTAAAGGTAACAGAGCTATTAAGCCTGGGATTGGAACACTGACTCTAAGGTCCAGGCTCTTTCTATTGCGACCAAACAATGGATACAGGCATGCTGTGGTGGCTGTTATTTTAAAAGGAAGAAAGGAGGGAAGGGAGGGAGGGAAGAAGGGGGACGAAAAGGAGGAAAGAAGGAAAAGAAGGAGGGAGAGAGAAGAAACGGTTCTGTAACATTAACTCTAAAGCTCCCCAAAGCAAAGATACATAGGCTAAAAATCAAGAATACCAAAGATTCCTTAATGTAAGAACTAGCCTTAAAGTATTCTAGGTTGCAGGTATGAATTGATACTGACACTGAATCTCCCATGGAATTCATCAGTAAGGGAGGAAAAAGGTAAATCCTAATCATTTATTTTCCTTTGGGCAATACAAGACCATGTAAAAATATCCTGATTTCAGATTATCTGAGCATTTATAACTATACCATAACCATATGACTTAAAAACAGAATCAAAAGCCTCCAAATAGAGAAAACAGTCAATGGACACCATGGAAGGAAAAAAAAAAAAGCAACACAAAATTCTAGAAAACCATCAATTTAAATTCAGACCCAGGTAATAGGAGTTAATACAGAGCACACAGAAGAAATTCCGATTCCAGATTATGTTGAATCAGGTCAAATAGTTGCTTCACATGAAGAAAAAAATTACAAATAAACATATGTTATTTATGTTGGGTCAATATAGTCTAAAATTGTTGCAACGCAAAGGAAAATTCTGCTTTGTTGAGAAATTAGTGGAAAACAAAAGCAAAGAAAAAGAAACCCCTAGAATGTAGTAACATAAATATTATTTGAAAGGCTAAATAATCAAGAAAATATCAGTAATAGCTAATACAGTCTTAAAAACTGGATAGATTTTAGAAAGCAATTTAGAAAATATCACTGACTTTGGAAGAAATAATCAGAATTGGTAGAAGAAAAAGAAGTAAATAAATTAGAAAAATAAGAGTATCCCTAGTGTGTATATTTTAAAATAGTATTTTGCGAACGGTTCTTTAAATGGTAAACTTTGCTAGACTGTTTGCCTTAGATCACATTATCAACATTTCGTGATCATTAAAAGGCACATTGAGTATTAGAGATAATTCACTTTAGAATGTACCTTGAAAATGAGGAAAATGATTTCTGTAGATAAGGGATGAAAAGATGCTTTAATTTTTTCAAAATTATTTGACAAAGATACATATCCAGATTCCAATTAATAAGGAAAGATCAAATTTGTACTGTTTTGGGTACACTGATAAACTTAATATGAAGATGTCAGTTTAACAAATATATTTTTAAAAGAAACTATATGTGAACCAGATGATACCTAACTGGAATAGTGGAAAAACTGCCTTCAAATGTGAAGAGTACAAGATTTTAGATTAACTATAAAGGGTAGCAGTCTAATGTGTAATGGACTAATTAATTCGATATTAGTAACTGCTTAGCACATAATGAAAGGAAAGATATAATATTTCTACAAAGTACAGTAAAAACATACTGTACTATGCTGACTTTAAAAAGATCAGAAGCTGCATGGAAAAATCCCTTTGGTCTCATTAGCCAAGCGTGCTGATCGGAAATACTTTTTCTGAATATTTGATGTCTAAAAATGAACTGAAGCACACTCTATGGTTCTGACATAGGCTGACTCTCATAAAACTCTTTAAGATACAGTATGCTTCTGGAGTGCGTAATCTTTGTCTGTTTTAATACTGTCTTGACAGAGTGGCACATTCTTGAACAAGGGTGACATGTAAATGGAAAGCCCAATACAGAGACTAGGTGGTAATGACTGAGGTTTCAATGAAATAAAATGTCAGTTCAGTGAGCATTCAATTTGAGAAACTGCTGCTTTAATTTTATTCTGATTTAATGGCTTTAGAAAATACTATTTCGTAGGTTTAGGCGACTTCGTTTTAATACGTTTAAAAGTGCACTTGTTTTGACTTGCAAATATAGTGGACAATTTAATGAGGAACGGGGCGGGGCGGTTGGGAGGCTGGGAGAATGGGGTGAAGGGTTAAAGAAGTACAAATTAGTAGTTGATACCTGGTCACAGGGATGGGGAGCATGGCAGAGGGAAAGCAATTAGCAATAATATGATGTCTAAGTAGAGGGTCAGGGTTGGAGCAATTGGGGGATCATTTTATCAACTATATAGATGTCTAACCAATGTACTGTATACTTGAAACTAATTAAAATAAATATTTTTAAAGTGTATTTGTTTTTACAAAATGAGGAACGTTCTATGTTACAGACTGAATGTTTGTGTGCTCTCAAAAATTTGTATGTTGAAACCCTATCCCCCAATGTGATGATGTTTGAAGATGGGGCCCCTGGGAGATTATTAAGGTTAGATGAGGTCCAGAGGACAAGGCCTTCAGATGAGATTAGTGTCCTCATGAGAAAAGTCACCGGAAAGCTTGTTCTCTCTCTCTCTCCCCCACCTCTCTCAGTACACAGTGAGAAGGGGACGTATGCAAGCCAGGAAAAAGGTCCTTGACAAAACCCAACCATACTATTATCTTAATCCTGGACTTCTAGCCTCCAGAACTCTGAGAAGATAAATTTCTGTTGTTTCAGCAGCATTCTTTCCATAGTACTTTGTTATGGAAGTCAAAGAAGACCAATACATTCTGTCAAAAAGGGAACACTATATTCTTCAAAAGCGTCATAAAAAAAAAATGAAAATTCTGTAGAACTATCCCAATTAATGGAAGCTAAAGGTAATAACAACTAAATACAATACCTGCTGTAGAACGGGGCCTATACTGGAAAGGGGGAAAAATGCTGAAAATGACAGTATCAGATCGACTGACTAATATGGAGTACGGACAGTAAATTAGATGATTGTTTTGGTGTACATTAATGATTTTGATAACTGTACTATGTTTATATAAGACAATATCTCTTTTTTTAGGAACTATACACTAAAATATTTAGTTATAAAGGGCTATGATAGATGCAACTTACCCTCAAATGATTCAGAAAAATGTCATGTATTTAATGATACTTACATATCAAATGATAAAGCAAATAGGATAAAACATTTACAATAAGTGAATAAAATAATTACAATAGATAAGCAGGTATTCTTAAAACTATATTTCTACAGTGTTTTCATAAGTCTGAAATTATTTCTAAAAACATAAAATTACTTTGTTTTGAAATTCACTTAAAAAGCAATATTTAGGTTTTATTCAAGGTGGTATTCAGTAAACAGCATAACCATACTGGTTTCATGAGTCAGTCCCTAAACATAACAAATCGGTCATAATTGGCTTTGTTAGCATGATAAATTTTAGAGATAACTGCTTAGAAACTAACTCCTGAGGGTCCATGGGAAACATCAGAGGCCCTGGTTCCCCTGCTCACTGCCACTCTCCTCTGTGACAGAAGAAAGGAGCCAGGTCATCACTACCACCTTCTCTTTGTTTACATATAAAAGTAGGAGAGCAGACTTATTTGAGTGCCTTCATAGGGTTTTGTGGAGATAATGTATAGGGAAAGTACTTCATATTTCCCACCGTAGATTTAAATCAGAGAGAAATATAGCAGGAGCTACATTTCAGTCAATTCTGAACGCTTTGCTACGCGGCACAAGGAAGTACAAAAGGAACTCTTCTCAAAAAAGAAGCTACCTAACAGATCACTCTCTTTAAGGCTGACATTTTTTCTATAATAAGAAATTAATAAATGTTCATCTTAGAATCTTCAGAAAATAGAATCAGGAAGATAAAAAAAGTCACCCATAATTCCACACAGTAATAATTTATTTTTATTGTATTTTTCAGATATTTTCCTAAGAGAATATATAGAACCCACAAGTCTGGAATAATGAGTTTATATAAATAGTATTTTGTAACTTGCTTTTAAAAGAATGCTACATTGTAACGCTTTTCCATGTTAGTATACCTACAAAATTCCATTTTAAGGAAAACTTATCCACAAATCCTTGCAAAACACATGATTATTATTATTAAAATCATTATAATTGAAATTTCTGAATCAAAGGTGGGAATTTTTTTTCCAGATTTATAGGAGTATAACTGACAAAATTATACATTTTAAGATACAGTGTGATGTTTTGATATATGTATACATTTGTGAAATGAATACTACAATTCATAGAGTTTCCATTTGTGTGTGTGGTGGGAATACCTAAGACCTATGCTCATATTTCAAGTATAAAGTACAGTATTATTAACTATAGTAACTATGCTGTTTACTGGGTCTTCAGAATTTATTCATTCTGTGTAACTTAAAAACTTTGTGCCTTGATCAATATCCTCCCATTTTCCTTACTCCTCAGCCATTGGTAACTACCATTTTATTCTTTCCCTTATAAACTCAGATATTTTAGATTTCACTTCATATAAGTGAGATCATGCCATATTTGTCTTTCCATGTCTGGCTTATTTTACTTAGCATAATGTTGTCTGGATTCATCCATGTTGTTGCAAATGGCAAGATTTTTTTTTTTTAAGACTGACTAACATTCCTTTGTATATATATCTACCTCATTTTCTTTATTCGTTCATTCATCTGTGGATAGGTTGTTTCCATATCTTGGCTATTGTGAATAATGCTGCAGTGAATATGGGAGTCCAGATGTCTCTTTGAAAAACTGATTTCATTTCTTTTGGACTATTTCCAGAAGTAGGATTGCTGGATCGTATGGTAGTTCTATTTTTAACTTTTTGCGAAACCTCCATACTATTCTCCATAACTGCTATATTAATTTACATTTCCACCAGTGTATAAGGGTTTCCTTTTTCCACATCTTTGTCAACACTTCTTATCTTTTGTCTTTTTTATAAAAGCCATCTTACCAGGTGTGAGGTTATTTCTCATGTGGTTTTAATTTGCATTTCCTTGATAACTAGTGGTGTTGAGGCATTTCTCAAAAGAAGACATTCAAATGACCAATAGGCATATGAAAGTTGAGAATATTTTTAAGGTTTTTGATCAATATTGCTAAATAATCATCCAGCAAGCTTAAAGTATAATCATGCATCAGGTTTAAATTAGTTAATATCCTCTACCAGCTATTTCTGAGAACATGTAGATTTCATAACTTTTTTTAATCTTTGGCAATCTAATTTGCATTTCTTTGATTACCAGTCAGCGAGGAAAATTTGCCATATGTTTTCTGATCATTTTATTTCTTCTTTCATGATTTGAGATTTCATCTCTTTTGTTTATTCATGAAGCATGTCTTTTTTATTAATTTGTAAAAATTTTAAAAGTTGTTAACTTCTTTCTGAAACATTTAGTAAAACTATTTTTCTTAATGTGTTTGTCCTTCAGTTACAAATAAACAAATACAGAAATTAATTTATAGCTACCTTATATAATTAATTAATACAGAAAACATTCCTAATAGTATCTAACATGTTTTCAAATGTTCTCAGTCCCTAAGTATCTTTTTTTTTTTTTTTTTTTTTTTTTAATTTTTAAGACCAGGGATCAATCAAGGCTTACACAGGTTAAGTCTTTTTCACCTCTTTTTCATCTAGAACAGTCCTTTGACTTTTTCCCCCATAACATGGACTTTTTTGAAGAGACCAAGTCAGTCGTCCAATAAAATATTTTACATTCTGAATCGATCTGTTTCTATGTGGTGTTATTTTACTTGTGTATAGAAATTTTAAATTTTTATATAGTCAAATGTGTCAAATATTTTATTTATGGTCACTGGCTTTGGTGTCATTTTTAGAAAGTTGAGAATATTTTTAAGGTTTTTGATCAACTCAATTATATAAGCATGTATCCCTCTTACTTTCCAGTACTTTTATCACTTTAGGTTTTACACTTAAATCTGTAACTCATCTTATTTTGGTAAAATGTGTGAACATGTTTCTAAGTAGATTTACAATGGCACTTGTGAGAATTAAATAAATTATTAGGTGATGATGTTGACCACCAACTTTGTGTGTGATAGTAACATAAATATTTATTTAATGCAACAATATAGCATATAAATCATGTTATTTGAGTGTCATATTTATTTTCGTTGTCAGGTTTCAGATATTGCATCAAACAGAAACTGCATCAAAGAGAGGGGAAGACTGTGAGTCAAATTATAAAATAATGAATATGCAATTTTATGCCAATATTTTTCTTCTATTTATTATTCCCCCCCCCCACCCCGCAAAACTCACTAGCATTCTTCAAAATACTGGAGTCTGTAATTCTTATCATAGTAAATGAGGATTTTAAACATAGTTCATTACAATGATAATGAGAAGAGGAAATGGCCATTATCTCCAAACTCACTACTTATACAGAATATAAATTGGAACAGATGTAACAAGGAATAATTTCCGTCATTATATAAGCCACTTGATTCTTACTAGGACATCGGTGGTAATATTTCCTACATCTTCATAATTAGGAGTGAGATTCTTTCTGACAGGATTTTCCTGGTCATTATGTTATAATTTAGCTAACTTTAAAGAAGAATTAAATAATCTCTTTCTTATGAAACATCTAAATTCTATTTACATGTTTTTAATATTAGATTTAGCTCACTGAAGGACAGTAGCCAATAATGGAAAATGCTTAAGGTAGAAAGCTCTGAAATTTTTATAAGAGAAAGCTCTGAAATTTTTATAGTGGTCTACAGTAATCCTAGAAGGCTGACTTTTCAAAATTGTCTCACCAGAAGGCGAAAATTAAAAAGAAAGACAATAGCAAGCTTTTGTGAGAAGAATTTCCATACATTGATATTGGGAGTGTAATTGGTACTATTCCTTTAAAAAAACCGTGGCTATATTTTTTATTTACTCAGAGTAAATATACACCTATCCTATGATCCAGCATTTTACTCCTAGGTATTAACACAAAAAATTTGAGAATTTTTGTCCACCAAATAATCATATACAAGAATAGTAATAGCATCTTTATTCATAAAAAGCCCCAAAGTGGAGACAACTCAAAGTCATTCAATAGGAAAATAGATAAATTGTAGTACATTAAAAAAAATTGCCACATGCAACACATGGATGAATCTCACAGATACACGGTATGAATTCATTGATATGAAGTTTAAGAAATGGTGAAACTAATTTATGGTGACATCAGAATAGTGGTTATTTACCTCTTGGGTTGATGTTGAGTGGGAAGAGGCATGCAAGGATTTTTTAGGGTACAGGGAATGTCCTACACCTTGGTCTAGGAGGTGTTCACACAGGTGTACACACATGTAGGGATTAAATGAACTGTACACTTAAGGTTAGTACACAAATTCACAGCTTTATTTACTGCCTCATATGAGAAAAAATTTCTGCTGTTGATGCTTTTAACAGCATGAAAGCTAGAATAAATATATTCAAGTTTCCCCGCTCTTAAAAAAAAAAAAACAACTGACCCTGAATCTCCTCCCATACTTACATCTCTGTCCTTTTTTAATAGACAAAGTTCTTTCAAAGATGTTTGCATTTGCTCTTTTTATTTCTAATTCCCAATCTTGCTTAAACCACTGTCCTCTTCCCTCCCCTACATAGTCCTTTCCAAGGTCCCTAATATTCTTGCTACCAAGTCTAATGGACAATTTTTGGTTATTTTATGACCTCTCTGGAGCAGTCCACACTTGACTTCTCTCTTCTCCTTGAAAGTCTCTTTTCCTTGTTTCTGTGATGCTGCCTTTCTCAAGTTTACTCCTACCTCTCAGGGTACTGCTTCTTGGTCTCCAGTGCTGGCTCCTTTATTCTCTGTTCTTAATGTTAGGGTTCCTCAGGGTTCTGCCTGGCACTCTTCATCTCATATTACACACCCTCCCGCCCATCTTATCCATTCCCGTTACTTCCATTAATACTTGTAACATTTACGTTCAGCCCACACCACTTTCCTGAAGTCTTGATCCACTTCTACAACAGCCTATAATGCATTTCCACTTTGTTTTCCCACAGGTACCCCAAATCAATATTATTAACTTGTCCCCAAATCTTTTCCTCTTGTATTCCTTATCTTAATGAACTGTACCCTCATTCACTCAGAGGACCAAGCCAGAATTTTGTGGGTTAACCTTAATTTATGCCCCTTTCTTTCTTCAGTTGCAATCAACCCCTTTGATTCTAGCTTCTAATTATGCTCAGTTCCTTCTGCTTCTTTCCATTCTTACTACACTAACCAAGTTTATGTTAACATCACTGCCTACATAAATTACACCAACATCCTCCTCAGTTTTGACCCCTTCCAACTCATTCTTTGCAGTATAGCCAGTATTGCATTTTTAAAATGCAAATCCAATCATATTATTCCTTTGTTTAAAACTCTTCATTGGCTCCCCATTGTCCTCAGGATAAAAGCCAACTGCTTAATATGGCTTACATGGCTCTAAATTGCCCCTACAGTTTAAGCCCTCTCTCCTGCTCATTTATTCCTATACTACAGCCTTATATTAAAACCACTTTCAGTTCTAAAATGTGCCATGATTTCTGTTATCCCAGGGCCTTTGCACTTGCTCTTACTCTGGTTGTCACACTCTCCTCAACCACTTAGTCCTCTCCAATTTCTATACATTCTTAAAGGTTTATCTTAGATATCAACATTTTCTTTGGGACATTCTCCCTTACATCCCTAACCAGCATTAATTGCTATTCCTATAAGGTGCCAGTAAACCCTATACCTAACCCTAGAGGACATGTATCATACTGAATTATCATGACCTGTTTGCTTCTCTTTGTCTCCCACTGCAGTGTGAGCTTGATGAAAGCAGGAATGTATCTTTTTCCCTCTGTGCCCTGATGCCTAATACAGTGCCTGACACATTTGCTCAGTATTTAAGTGAAGAATAAACCAACTACTTCTAAAGCACTATATGTTAAATATGATCAGTGTACTTATATGTATAATTGTGCCATTAACAGAAAGTAGTGAATCAGGGATGTCAAAACATCTTTTTAGTGACATTTCTGGAAAGGGAACCCTATGCAAAAGTTTTTCTTAATACTTAAAGTTTACTTATTATACGAAGATATTAAAGACTTTGTTTTGGCTACAGAAACTGGAACTCAGGACCTAAGGTTAGTAATTGAAGACCATGGCTTAGAGGCCTCTGCCCTTCCTCTCTTTTTCTGCCCTTTACAGAGAGGCTAGAGTAGAGACACCCTTTGCTTCTGCACTATACAGCTTCCATGATGTCTGACCACTGATCTCCCTAGGAAAACTCTTCTTGCTCACCCCCTACAGATCTGGTATTTTCTTTCGTGACACTGCTTCTTTAGCCATAGTTGGTAAGTTAGAGAAGACACTGGACCTAAGGTGTATCATCATGGTACCCACCTCTTGTCCCCAATTGTCTTAGTCTAGGAAGGGAGCAAATCTGTTCTTTATCTGGGATTTTTTTTTTTTTTTTCACATTTTTCTCCTGGTAGAGGGAGCTTGTCTTCGTGTGAAGGGATAAATTGTCACAAGATGGCAGACAGAGACTCCTCCTAGTGTTCAAGTGCTGAATTCGGTTATTCCTGAAAACCACCCACAACCCTACCCTTCCCACATCTGGTTTCAGAACTTTCATGGAGTTTTTGTGTCAATTAATTCTCTTTTTTGATCTAAGCCAGTTCTGCATTGGTTTCTGTTACTTGCAACAAAAGAATCTTGTCTAATTTTGGGTGAAATGCTCTAATTCTGTTTCTGTCTTGGCTGACATTACCCTAAGAAGGCTGCCAAACACCCAACAATACACACACTAGCATAAACCTTGTGTATGGGTCCACAGATTGTTTCTGCCATCATTTTGCTTATTCAAAGGGCAACTCTTGTGAAATACTTCTTGTCATTACCCTGTTTATGGCTCTAAAATGATGATTATTTTCAGTGCATTTTTTCTGATGTATGTTATCTCTCTTCAGTAGCCTACTACTTTTATATTAATGCTTCCCATGCAGAGTTAATAGGATGGAGAATCATTTGCTTAATTAAGAATTCCAAAGTTTTTTTTGAGTATTTCTTCACACCTAAGTAGACTTTCTACGTTTAAAACATGCGCTAATGAGTTATATATTTTCCTGCATATATCATGTGTACTTTAAGCGTTTTCCACTTAACAGTTATGAAATACCAATTTTATATTTATAAAATGGGGATAGACTTCCTGCTTTGGATTAAAAAAAAAACAGAAATATGACATTAATGAGACTGCTTCCACATGGAAGAAAATACCTGGAATGAGGTAGAAGAATTCTCCCCCAACATCCACATCGCAAAGTTGTGATGTGCGGGGCCAAAGGGGCTGATGCATGTATAAGAGACAAGCATCACGTGCTCAATATTTATTTATAATATTATTGAATTTATTTATTCATTCTTGTGATGAAAATAAGTGCCATAAAATGCTGCTAAATTTTAGACATAGAGCTCAGATTATTTAATTCATGGGCTAGAGGGGACATAGAAAACGGATACAAAAGAAATAATGTATGTTTCTTTTTATTGATAAATCAAGAGATGCCTGCATGGGAAGTAAAGAGTTAACAGCAGACCTGAGACTCCCTCCCTCCCTATTAGGGGAAGATGATTGACCTCAACCAGAGCTCCTTATACACATGCTAATGGTATTTACTAGCGGAAAGATACCAGAGAGTCCCTATCTAAAATAACACTTTTTGGCAGCAAAGACCTGATCTGTCTAGACTGTGTGTTGTAAATAAACCTGCAGTTTATGGATTTATGAGGCATGGCTGGCTAGAGATCGGAAAGTAGTCATGTAAGCATTTCCTATCCAACTCTAGGAGTATAAAACTGGAAACCCCAAAACCAAAATGATGTTTTCTCTTTTTAGAACATGTTCACATAAATTCTTCAGAAATCAAAACATATCCTAATGCAGAGAAAGGGCCAGTTTGGGGAAGAAGTGTGTGATGGATGGACTCGGGCTCCTCTGAAAAGAGTGGCTCATCTGTGTTGGGTTCTTGCCAGTATCCTCCTGTTACTAGTAAAGCTTGGTGTTGGATAAGATGTATGATACTCAGTCTAGTTGACCTTTCAATTCTTTGGTTAACACACCATGTATATGTAAGAAATAAGCTGATAAAGGTGGCATTTCAGAATAGAGAGAGAGGATAGATTATTTATAAAAATAGTGCTGTGAAAACTGGTAAATATTTTGAAATAAATGGACTCCTTCTTTAGATTATATACTACAACAAAAAATAAAAAGGAGGGAAAATCATTAAAAAACTACCAGAAAATGTATGAAAATATTTCAGCTTAGTCTGTGAAGCTCTTTTTAAGCAAAACAAACGAAATGAACTAGTAGAGAAAGGATTCATAGACAAAGAACAAACAGATTGAAGAAGTGTATTTGTACCACGTTTGACAAGGGTGAATTTAGTATACAGTAGTTTAAAAAATGACTGAAAAAAAATCAATAACACCATAGGAAAAAGGCAAAGGTGATGAATAAGTAATTGCCAAATGCAGAAATATTGACTTATGTCAATGAACGTAAGTACAACTACATTACTAATCAAGAAAACGCAAAATACCTGAGGAAAAAAAGAGACTATTTTTTACACTGGCCACTCTTAAGAATAATAATAATACCATGTGATGATGACAAGGATTCTGGGACACAGTTGCTCTCATATACACTGCTGGTGGGAGGTAGATGTGGCAGCCATGGCGACGAGAACTTGCTGTGAGGAGTGCAACGAACTCACTGCCTATAGCTGCTGCACCTGTGGGATCCACCCCAGAGTCCATGCCAGTGCTGCATTTCCCGAGCTCCCAGCCAATGACTGAGCAACTAGAAGTGGGCCACTTCCGCCCGGTGCAGGACTCCGCTGGCAGCTCATCTGTGCTCAGGGGGGCTCCTCATTGGCTTGGCAGAGGCTTTTGCAGGGCTGCACTGCAATGTGAAGCTCTGTTTACCCATTCCTTCTTTCCTCCCCTCTTCGTGTACAGGTGTCAGTCCTGCTGAATGCTCTCCCTTCTTACTCCTGCTCCTTCTCCCCTTGATCCTTCAGAGATGTTTCTCCCAATAAAAACTTTGCATTTTTAATTTCACCTTATTGCCTGTTTCCTAGACTGCACAAACTGAGGAAAACCAATGAATATATCTCTTCGGAAGTCAATATAGTAATACTCTTTGACTCATATTTCACTTCTAAAAATTGATACTAAGGAAATAAACAGATATATTTGTAAAATTTTATATAGGATTGACAGTGTTATTTATAATAAATATAAAAAATAAATATGGAAAACATGAAAATAAACTCATGATAAAGAATTAGAAACATTATTATACCCTATAAAAGAAAATAGTTACATGGTCTCATATTTTAAAGATATAGGAAGTTAATTATACTTTTAAATAAAAAAGATTCAAGTGGTACATATGATCTTGTTAAAATATATAGTGAGACAAAAGAACAAAGTATATAGTCAAGGATATAATTTTAATTTTCTTCTCTGTGCTTTTTCCAATAATTTCTAAATTTTCTATTATAAGTACATTATCTTATGGTAAAGCTACACACTATTTAACTTATACCTATATACATATTTATTGAAAAGATAAAAAGAAAATATCAAAACATATTTAGTGGTTATCCTTTAGGTAATGATATTATGAGTAATATTCTTTACTCTCATGAATTTTAAAATTTTCTAAAGCTAAAAGTTATGTTTATTAAAATTAAATTGTACTAATTTTTGGAAACAATGTAAATAAATTTAAAATGGTGCTTGAACAATTGGACATTTGTATTCAAAATGAATCTATCATGCTTTATTAAAAATTAGCTCACAATAGATCACAGATTCAAATATAAAACAAAAAAGTATAAAACTTTTAAAAGAAAATGGAGAAAATCCTTATTGTCTTGGGTTAGACAAAGAGGCTTAAATAAGATACCAAAAGCATAATTTATAAAAGATAATTAACAAATTGGAGTTCATCAAAAATTTTTTTTTGTTCTGTGAGACTGTTAAAAAATTAAAAATACAAATTTCAGACTGAAAAAATACTTGCAAATCATATATCTGACAAAGAATTTATATCAGAATATATAAAGAACTCTCAAAATTCAACAGTAAGAAAATAAACAACCCAATAAAAAAATAAGCAAAAGATTTAAGTAGACACTTTACCAAGGAAGATATATAGATGACAAAAAAGCACATTAAAAAGTGCTCAACATCATTGGTCATTAGGAAAATTTAAATTAAAAATACATTGTAAATCCTTCTGAAGGAAAGGAGAATGTTTTGCATATCATTTGTTGTGTGTGTTCATGTGGCAGTTTTAAGTTATTAGTTTTTAAAATCAGTACTTTTTAATGGAAATGACTTGACCAAAAATCTGTCCCAGAATTTTGAGACCCATTAGAACAAAGTTTAATAATAATAATAATAACAATAATAATAATAATAAAAACCCACAATGAGCTATCTTATGTACTTTTAGAATGGCTGAAGCAAAGAAATACAAGCTAACAATACTAAGTGGTCACAAAGATGCAGAGTCATTTTAATTCTTATTCATTGCTAGTTAGAATGCAAAATGGTGCATCAGTCTGGTAGTTTCTTATAAAGGTAAACACACAATTGCCATGTGACCAAGAAATTCCATTCTTAGTTATTTACCCCAAATAAATCAAAATTTAGGTTCACACGAAATCCTGTATGGAAATGCTTGCAGCAGTTTTATTCATCATCACTAAAACTCGAAACAACCCAAATGTCCTTTGGTATGTGGATAAACACACTGTAACACAGTGGAATAGCATACAATGTAATGCTACTACACAATAAAAAGGAATGATCCTTCAACAGCATGAGTCAATCTAAAGTAGAATCTCAGATGAGTGAAAGAAGCGAAAGAATCCAGATTTAAAAGGCTCTGTGCCATATGACTCCATTTATTTGGCATTTTGACAAAGGCAAAAGTAGAAGGATAAAGAACAGATCTGCGTGTACTAGGAGCCGGGGATGGGGGCGAGGATATGACTACAGAGGGGCAGTATGAGAGAATATTTTGGAGGTGATGGAATTCTTCTTCATCTTAATGTTGGCGGTGCCTATACAGCTCTACGCATTTGTCAAAACTCATAGACCTAACAAAAAATTGGATTTGACTATATGTAAGTTAAATACATGTCTAAAAGATCAAAAAGTAAAAATTAAGTAGGGAGACTAAAAGGGACAAATTTGGAAAATGTTGATCGTTGAGACTGAAAGAATTCAGTTTTATAGGTGTGTTCAAAACTTTGCTATATTAATTAAAATTAGCTGTATAGAGTTTAGTTTGTATGGAATAAATAATGCATATTCATTAGGTTTATCAACTTTCAAAATTCATAAATCCACAAGAAAACAGGTTCAAGCAGAAGTGGAAAAGAAGCTTTATATTTAAATGGCTGAGGCAGTTATATCTAAGGCTGATTTCTCTCTTCTTCCTTTCCTCTCTCTCTTCCTGTGTGGCTGCCTTCAAGCTTTT
Organism: Eonycteris spelaea; assembly: GCA_003508835.1. NCBI lineage: Eukaryota > Metazoa > Chordata > Mammalia > Chiroptera > Pteropodidae > Eonycteris > Eonycteris spelaea. The sequence goes on along the minus strand of PUFA01000011.1, from coordinate 11,730,592 downwards.
AACACCGAGTTAAGTTTATCATGTGGTTCTTCATGTTCCAGGCTTTGAATGCAGTACCAGAAAGCTTAGATGGCAGTTTGACAGAGATATTCTTCATATGATCATCTCTTTTATGATCTTTGATAAAAGTCAGGAGTCTAACACTGAAATCATTTTTTTCTGAAGGAATTACCATCAAAATCTAGAGGAAAGTGGTCTGTGATGTAGCCTTCTGAGGATCTGATGATCCAGGAATAGAACTTAAACTCATGGCTAATAGATTCCTAGGATATCTCTCTTGAAAATAAATGATTTTAACTATACTTCCAGTGAGAAGTAAAACTCAGAGACTCCAAAATGCACATCCCTAGCAGGTACAGTAGAAACTCTCTTGCCCAGTGTCACTGACTGGCAATTGGGTGGTTAATAAGTCAGCTACAATTCTATCTTACACTATTACTTGAAGATAGATAATAATTATACACTCATCCATCAGTTGTTTGGTGAAAGTCTTCTCTTTAAAGGTGGATCCATTAGTTGAGGTTCTCCATCTGGCAAAACCACACCCATCCTATATCATCTCCAGTTCCCAGTTTCAATTTCTTTAAAGTGCAGCAAGAACTGAAAGATACTTGTGATGCACGCCAAGTGCAGAATCCTCTTATAATTTTATGATTATTATTCATAGCCTCTTGTCCACATCTAATTTGATAGCAATTTTTTTTTCTGACCAGCTCACTTTTATGGTCACTTTCTAAGGATTCAACTACTTAGTTTTTATATTAATGGTTCTCTTTTTGGCTCTCCTCTCTGATCAGATTACTTAATTAGAATTACAGCATAAACACAAACAGGTTTGGGAACCAACATAACTGACTCATGATAAGCCTACAATCCAACCAGTGGGGCAGAAACCCACGGTGGGCCTTCATCAGTAGGTTTTATGGGGAGAATGGAGAGCTCCCCTTAATTCAGTGAGTCTAGTAAATGTCGGTTAAAAGAATACCTGTAGAACTTGAAGTGTAAGTTGATTGACAGACTACAGTTATCCTTCATATTCATTTTGTTGTGAAAAGTAAAGCATGCGATATGGATTCCTTGACCAAATGAGAAATCAAAGCCCCTCTGCACAGATGACTTGCAGAAATAAGTGTAAATAGGATCAAGATTTTCATCTTCAAGCACTGCCACCACTACTACTGCTATTACCAAACACACTGGATTTTTTTGTTGTGAATGTACAGGGCAGTAAATGCTAGAAGGAACATAATCACCCTGGTTAACACAATTTCTTTTTCTCCAGGCTCCCTCAACCCGGGATATCCGATGCTCACTGGATGCATCCCATAGCCCCTTTCAGAAGCTCCTGTACTTCTCTAGTTCCTCACCATGAGCACCATTTCTTGCTCCAACTGAGGTTTGCCCACAAAAATCAGGACTATCCCTTTTCGTACTATGGCTGCAGGCTTCTGTCTTCAAACTTGGCCCCATTCCAAGGTTGTGAGCCACATTTTGGCTGTTCTTTGATGTTTAATGAGGACATTACCTACCTGAAGAAACTTCTGGACTCCAGTACTGAAATAGCTGCTAGGCAGGGCAAGGCTATTATGATTTTGAGAGTTACAAATTATCCTCCTCTGCAAAATAGAGACTTCAACTGTAGTAACTTATTTTAATTGTGACTGTGCCCCTAAAGCGCTGTCTATGAGGATACCCCAGACAACTATGTCTCTGAGTCTTTTTTGTGTTATCCATTTTGATTTCAAAGACTCCCCCAAAAGACTAGATTTTGGCCTTTTTAAAACTGATGTTAAGCTATCCCACTAACAGTAGCTAGCCAAACACAGTCACTTCTTGAAGCCAAAAACTTCAAATGTGTAGCAGGACCATTTAATATCATAAAGGAGAATGTTTGTCTTCCTATCTGCTACGGAAGGAAGGTGAAAATCTAGTTCATCTAAAATCAATATGAATTTTATTCAAGTTTTAAGTGGAAAATGAATAGAATATGAGGAGTCTACTCTCTGCTATTGAAGTCAAAGCTGTGTAGGTAGACTTGTCTGTCATATAATAATCGACTTTATTTATAGCTTTGAGGCTGACCATGTATTTTTCTTTGGTTATGATGATTAGCTGGAGAGGTGGGCTGGTAGGAAGCATCTTTCCAGAATTATTGCCTGGGGTGAGAACAGAACCAGTCCTTACCCCAAGCATTCATTCCAGTTCCTCAAGGCCATTATTTCAACCAGGGGATGTACTGACTATGTGACATTCAAACTAGGATCAGGCATCTAATGGAGCAACTTGTGCCCTGACAAGAGAAATATGCACACTGTAACGGGGTCTGCCTATGTAAGGGTCTCAATCAGGATAGGAGTAAGTACATGCCTCCAGGCACGAAAACCTTGGCAGTCATCTAACAGCTACACCACGTCCTCATCTCCCATTGTCTCTAACTTCCAGTCTATTCTGTCCCCACTGCTCATGTCAAAGTCACCAAAACCTCTCTTTCACAGAATCGTCCCTCTGTTCTTATTTCACATTTCACAGCTCCATCTTGAGACACTCTTCCAGGGGCCTGTGACCCTAAATTCTCTAGCCTCTCTTTAGTCTCTTTTACTGAATCACTTTTTTTCTTCCTAAACTTAGAATACCTTAAGGGCTCCGTCCTTTACTGTCTTCTGTTTTCTGTAGCATAATCTCCTTAAGTGAACTTCCAGTCCAAATTCTAATACCACCTCCACGGCCACTCCACGCCAGTGCTTTAAAAATTTAAATTTACTGCTCTGGCCTTTTCCTCCGAGCTCCAGACTTGTCCTAATGGATATTAACTCCTAATGGATATTAATGGATGCCTAAAAGAATCTCGAAGTTATTATGTCCATACAGAGCTTTGATTTTTGCTTTCTCATCCGCCAAAGTGCCCCTCACCCAGACCTCCATTTCACCACATGGCATTACCATCCAGTCAGTTGCTCAAAAAACAAAGGACTCATTTTTGATTCTTCCCTTTCCCTCGTTCCCCCCGCCCCACCCCCTCCAACCCTCAATCCATCTGGAAGTCCTTCTGGCCTTACCTCTAAACAATAACTCTAAAATAAGCTATTATCAACCAAGCAACTGATTTCTCTCTTGCCCTCACATATTTTGAACTCATAAATCTCATCTTCCAATGGCTTTTCACTACATTTTAAATCGAACGCACTCTTCCCTGTGACCTAACAAGGCCCTGCCAGGTTAGCTTCTAACTCCCTCCTTGACCTTGTCTGCTGCTGCTCTCCCACCCGCTCACCTCACTCCGGTCTGTCAGGCTCTGGAGCTCTCGCCAGGTTTGTTCCTGCCTCAGGGTCTTGGCATTACTCCTCCTCCTGCCTGGAATGCTCTGCCCCAGATCTTCACATGGCAAGTTCTTTTCACCATTCAGGTCTCAAGTTGAAAGTCACCCTCAGAGATACTTCCCTGGCCTGTTGCCCTTTGCCTGCCCCTGGATGTGACATACTTGCTATCACATTATCTTTTTATATTATTGCATTCGTACTCATATCACTTTTGTAATTATCTTGTTTATGTGCTTTCTTATTTATCGTATATGTTTTCTAGCAGATATAAATTCCATTGTTAGGTAGTTAGTTAGGCATGAGTGACAGGAGTGAGGCCCAGCTCTGGAACCATAGAAACTTCTCTTGAAGACCTTCCTTAAGCACCCCCCCCCCAGAAATACCTCCCTTTTAGGGTTATAAATTATCCCAAATCCTAGAGCACAAAGGCCATAAAAGCTGCTGGCTACACCAGCTACAAACGCATGTGCAGAAAGTGCTACCCTAACTTCAGTCTCATTACACCATCATTATAATCTCATGACTACGAGGGGGAAAATAAAAAAGAAAATGTTAAAAAAAAAAGTATGTATATGTAGTATGAATAAATAAATAAATAAAATAAACCGGCATTTAAAAAAATAATCTCATGACTATGCCTAGAAATTCATAAATCGAATGGTATTGGACTGAATTCTGGGTAAGCACATGCACAGTAGGCAAAAAGTTATATAGCAGCCAACTGTCAGTCAGGGTGACCTCACATAGGGATCATCTAGGCCCTCCCATCACAGCCCAAATGTAAACAGAACTTCCCAAATCTGCATTGTTACCCCATCCCTCCCTTTGGGGTATACTGTCTTATCTCTTCACCTCATAAATTCCACAGGGCTGCAGCCTTCCTCAGCATGGCCAGTCTCTTTCTAAAATGTACTTTCAATAAATCGTACTTTTTCTCAGTCTCGCCGACTGGAAATTCTTTACTGCATCAGTGGGGAAGAACAGAGGAACAACAACACACAACGCCACCATCCACTATCCACCTCCTCCTCCTCCTCCTCCCCAACGCCTCTGGGGCAATGTCGGATTTCACCTCACCCCACTGGTGACACCATGAGAGCATGTCATGTCCGCTTTATTTTCTGGGGTATTTATTGCCTGGTACATAGTAGGTGCTAGGAAAATCTTTGTTCAAAGAGTAACTATAGCTCGGAAACAGACATGAGGAAAAAAAGGTTAAAGCTCCAACCTAACTCGTATCAGAGTTTTAACTCGACGTCTATAAATACGAAAAGGCATATAGCTTTGAATGTGTATGAAATTGTTCTTAAGGGCTAGATCTCTTGTAGGTACTTAAGTTCCTTAAGAAAGAAAACATGTCAGGTGATGATCCTTATGCTTAGTTCCTAATCCTGCCACTTTGGAGGGGAGTGGTCCTGAACTTTCGTTGCCCATGGAATCACCTGGGTAGCTAGGGTCCACCCCCACAGCGCGCTGATGTAATTAATGTGGGTTATGGCCTGAGTATCAAGAAGTGTAAAAGTTTTCCAGGTGATTCTAATATGCAGCCGCAGATGAGAACCCCTGTTTCACGGAATATTTTTGGACCTCATGAAATGTGCTTTCCAAAGTCCATGAAATCGAGAAAATGGAGCCCTTGCTTTAAAACTTAGTATTAGAGGTTTCCATAGCTTCTTATTCATTAATAAAACCAGGGATGAAAAAGCCTATTTCATCTTGGCTGAGTTTCAGTATCACCAGCCACATTGGTCTCTCTAAAACTGAGAAGGCAACAAAAAGGCTGATGATGTTTCAGAAGCAATGAGAAGAGAATTGAATGGAGGTGATCCGCCCAAGAGAAAAGAAACAAAGGAGCTACATGTGTGGTCAATGGAGAACCTGGTATGGTTATCACCTGGACAAAATCAATACACGAGAGAATCCTCAGGGAGGGCAACAACAGGGTGCTTGGGCAGGAGGGGAGATTGGTAACAGCAGCTTTAGGTTAGCAGCGCTTTGGGAAATAAAGACACAGGGTGCTAGTCCAGATTACAATCAGTGTGTGTATGGTATGAAGCTGTGAGGAAAGATCCAGAGATATAAGAGGCAAGAGCAGGCCTGAACGGGGTAGTGTGGTGAGTGTGGGTGATTCAGACTGCAGCATGGGCTGACTCAGCAGCGAATGTAGCCCCCTGAGCAGAATGGCCTGGCAAGGGAGTGTGTGGGACATGGAGAGCACCTGACTCCCTGAAGAATATCGGATGGGGACTAAAGGTAAGAGTAGTCCCCCAGGGACTCAGAACTTAAAGACGCTTGCATTATTCACCGAGGTATTTGAGCAGCTGATGCTTTTATTTTCTCTGTGAAGTGGGAGACTAGATCATCATTAGGCTTACTGCTTTTAAATGGAAATGGCCTTCTAAAGACCTAGAAAAGCAAATATCCATGCTTTAACATTTAATTTCCAGAAACAAAAGGTTATTATTTTGATACTTGAAAAGGTATTTACACAATTTCTCCTAAGAGTAAATGCTCTTTATAAAGCCCATTCTGCCTCTCTGTGCTTCACAGATTAAGCCACATTGTTCTAGGAAGCTCCTTCTGTTTTGGGTTTAGGAAAACAGACATGGAGCTGATATGAACCAGGTATAACCTCAGGAAGAGGGTGCTACAACAAATTGTGGTGCTTGCACTGTCTAAAAAGGGTTTAAATGATGATAACGTGAAGTCATCGTTCATAAACTTTCCATATGTGACTCCAGCTCAGGTTTTATCACTTAAATTAGCCCGACTTTAAGTATAAATCTGGTGAGCTCCCGCTTCTTTATTTTTGTTAGTTTAAGCATGCCAACAGATTTACAAAACAAAATCTTTCAAGACCTGGAATTCTCTGAAAACGACAGTTACCGATAAGGAATTTTTATTCTTCAGTTGTGTGTGTGTGCATGTAGTGACAAAAAAAAAAAAAAAATCTAGCAGGTAACTAGAGAAAGAGCAAAAGGTGAATTTTAAAGATGATTAAAAATTTTAACACTATCTGAACATAATCTGTCTGCTACTCAGTGTTATTAATAAAAGGGTTCTATAAATCACCTAAATCCCCTAGTGTTTTGGAAAACTAGATTATCTGATTCTTGCATTGCAACATACACTCAAAATCAGGCCCACCACACACACGCACAAACAAGATTTTTTTCAAGGACCTCTGAGTTTTGTTTCTCAGAACCAGAAACTGAAAATCTAGCGCTTAGCACATAGAAAGATGCATATTAATTGTAGGCCGAGTGAACGAAAGAACAGGAGTGTGTTTCGTGACACTGATTTAGAGCAGCTCTGACCCTCTGCACAGAGCAACTTTGTGCTCTGGAGCTGGATTAGAAAGTTACTGAGAGTACAGCCCCCCAGACCGCCTAACCAGCTCCCCAGGTGCAGACTTGGGTGTTTTCAATGTGCAGATTGTCTGATGCCTCCAATGAGTTTGAGTGATTAAGTACAGATTTTTCTAAGTTAAAAGATAGTCTTCTTTTTATAGTAGCTTGCAATTTTCCTTAGAAACCTCTCTTATGAGATTTTTCTAAAACTGCAAGAGATTTTTTTTTAAACTAGTGTTCTGCAGGAGGCATTTGTCAGTTCTTTGGCCATCCAACATTCATCCCTTCTTCCTGATGGGGCAGTCCGCATTAGCAGTGGTCAGTGTCCTGCTTCCCGCTACGGAAGGTGAAAGGTGGAGAGCCTCTCTCCCCCACCCTGCAGCCAGGATCCTGCCCACGACCAGCTGGGCATTCCTGCAGGGGCCCGAAGCTGCAGTGTGAGACCTAAGAGGAAGGCATGTTTAGGGCTCATGTGGGGCAGCAGCGTCCATCAGAGGCACTGGCTAGGGCAGCATCTTGGCCAGCTCACTTCTGCTGTGCAGCCTGTCAGTCTCCTCGGTTCGTGTCCATTTTCCAAGCCCTCCCTCAGGCTTCCTGATTTGATTTTATGATTCCCCTCTATAACTTTCCAATAAATTCTTTTTGTTTAAGATATCTAGAGGAAGCTACCCTTGCTTACAAAAAATCCCTAATTGATACATCTCTGCAATTACTGATTAAAGAGCACAGCCAAGCCTATTTCTAGTAGTAATGAATAAAATAAAGAGAAAAGCAAAAGGTAAAATAAAATTAATAAATAAAGAAAAATTTTTTTTGAGCTACATTCAGATATTTGTGTTCTGCCAGTTGTGGCACAGTGAAAGTCTAGTCTTTGAATTAAGTACTGATCCTACCATTTGACTGCGTGACCTTAGCAAGACAATCTCTGTGGCCTCCTTTTCCTCACCTATAGCAAAAGAATAAAAATATCACACAGGTATGTTCAAGGGAAAATATCAGATTATTTTTATGATAAAAGCACTTTTAAATCTTGAAGCTATTTTTATCATTCCAAGGCCAACAAAATATATAATCTCATTTTGCACATAATCCACATCTGTTCTATATTTCCTAGTTTATTTAGATATAGCCTGGAAGGTGGCTTCAAATTCTGGTTCTACCTTATCGATGTAAGCAGTAAAGCTTAAACTGTATTGAAACGATGAGTAGGTAACTTCCTTGTTTCTCCATTCTAAAGCTAAGTTTCTATTTGACCCAACTTCTCTCATCTCTGTACGGACACAAGCACAATGAGCAGAGCTCAAACCACAGCTCATTTGCCTGTTGATCAGATCCTTCAAGCCACCATCAGAACTTTGGCTTCTAACTACTTAGTGGTTAAAACATGTTTTCCTGGTTTACTGGTATCATTTAGTATAAAGTCCTGCACATGGAGGCTCTTCAGTGGACAGGAATAAAAGTTTTCTGGTCACGTGACACAGGTACAACTAAAGGAAGGCTGTCAAAACAGGCAGAGATGCAGAGAAAAGGAGGTGGTATGAGGCTGGTACAGTGAAGGTTACAGTCTGATATCTGGTCCTTGGTCTTGGATGATGTGACAAATTGTTTCTTGGCAGCTGGAATAACACTTCCAGCAGAGGGCAGGAAGAAGAGAGGAAGTAAAGAGAGTCTTATGTGGGAGCCGTTCTCTCTTGTCACACCCTGAGAACACCCCCTTGAGAAAGAGGGAGACCCTGGGGGTCATGTTTGCCTAGAGAAAGGTGGATCCTTTCTCTGTGCCAGTGGTTCTCAAACTTATCTATGCGCTAGAATCACCTGAAGATATTTAATAAATTCTGGAACCCAGGCCATGCCCCATACCACATAAATCAGAATTTGAGGGCGGGATCTAGGCACTCATAGTTTTTGAAGCTCCCCATGTGATCCCAAGGGGCATCACAGGTTTGGGAACCACTGATCAGTGTTCTCATATTCAATAAACCTTGTGAACTGAAACATCAATGTCAAGTTTCTTTTTCCCCATTTCTCTACCTAGTCACCTTGAACCTTGAGCCTGACAACAAAAGTCAAGATACATAATTATATTATATGCATGTACTGTGCTGCTTTGAAAACATTTCTAAAGGCCTAATCACTTTTATAACAGAAAAATACTTGCTTTAAACTCAGTCATTTCCTAGTGTAACTGCCTTTATCACTGGCTAATCATTTCTCTAAGGCATTCTTTCTGAAATGAAGTATTCTATTCTTGGTGTCAAACCATAGAAGGATTGAACACTTGAAGTAATACTCTTTTTAGGACTAAAGTAAAAAAAAAAAATTTATTTCTAATCAAAATAATCTTCCAAACTAATTTTATCATTCCCATGCCAAACTGTTAAAGCTATAAATAAGCTTTACAATTCTTTTTCTGGGTTACTATGAAAATCTTATCAATAGTGCAGGGGTTTTTTTGTTGTTGTTAAGGAATAGTATATAATAAGGTGTAATAATAATAGTTGTGTATATTTAACACTTATTTGCTTTATGTTTGCTGAGTGGTTTACCTACATCACATTTAATTCTCATAGCAACCCAGTGAGGTTAACACTATTATTATCTTCACTTTTTTAGGAGTGGAAACTGGGACTTGTGAGGATGAGAATGCTCTGAGGTTACACATTTGGTAAGTAGCTAAGTTATTCCTTTTGGAGTCATGTGTGAATGAACAGAGAAATTCAGTGAGAAATTGTGTGCCATGTCCTTTCACCGATGTCTCTCATTTCATCTTCATAACCACCAATACGCCAGGCAAAAATATGACAGAATGATCTAGGGAAGAAAAACAGATCAAAAGCCTTCTCTCTGGGCTTTCTGTCCTCCTGACTTTCTCACTCCTGTTCCCTCTCTAATTATTTTCTCCAATGAAATGGGGACAGCCCCACCAGGACCCAGAAGAAATACTGCAGAAGAAATGCTTTCTCTTATTTTGTTCTCTAGATTGCTAGTTCTAAATCAGGAAGATGAAAAAGTCTTAAGCTAGTACATTTTTGTAGGTAACCTAGAAGACAAGCAAAACGTCAGGATTTTGCAAATAGCTGCTTAAGAAATATAAGAGCTAGAACTCTACATGTAGAAGTAAATTATTTTTGAGATTTTCTAGAACTGTATTCAAGACTGATATTCAAGGCTTGACCTGTGAGATTTTTTCCCCTTAATATTTAATGCAGATTATTAACTGGTACTGAGAATATAGAAAACAGACATATAAAAAGAAAATGAAAGTCACTTTTCCAGAAAGGAAAAACTGTAAAAATTTTGGCATATATCCTTGCAATTACATCTAGCTATGTAATTTTCATTTTGTTTAAAAAATGGGGTCATACTGTAAAACCATTCTATAATCTGCTTTTTTTCACTTAACATAATTTAAATGTGTGCATAGTATTCTCGCACCTGGGTATGTTATTTGTTTAATCTATTAATATCTAGATCACTCTCCATTTTTTTCTTCTTGCAAGTGATGCTGTTATATACATACATATTTTTGCAGCTCTGAGGAAACTTAGAAGTGATATGAAAACTACAGTCCAGAGTAGTCAAGGGAATTGATCAAAATGACTCAGTTGAAAGCTTGGTTGAAACTCTAAACTGATTACCAGTCTGGGTTTTTTTCTTCCACATCAGTGGTTCTCAACCTTTATTTCAGGTTCTTAAGTCACCTGCAGAGATTTTTTAAAACGTCATGTCTGGGCCAACTTAACAGACATTTTGATTTAATTGATCTGGGGCAGAGCTGGGTACAAGATTTTCAAAAGCTCCTGGCGGGGTTGAATATGCAGCAGGGTTAGGAACACTGTTCTGCACCATGGGGCTTCTGGAATCAAGACCACACAGAGGGGTGTCCTGGGATCCTATCAGCCTTCCCTTCTGCAAGTTAAAGCGGGAGCTTGGAACATCCTGCAGCCATTCTTTCTTGAGCAAACAGCACCCAAGTGTGTTACTCTGGTGACTTCTTAGTCAATTTTCATGGGGTATTTTGTCTTGCAAGTTGAAAGAGAAGTGCTTCTCATAACTGCTCAGGTTGCAAGCTTTGAATGTTTGCTTTAGAGCTGGTACGGGGGAAGGGCTGGAGGGAGCATATGAGGAGCTACAGCTTGAGGGAAATCTGTGTCTCGGACTTTTCTCCACCTGTACTCACAGCTACATAGCTCTTTAGCATTAGCCCTCAGCTCTCAGGGGCTCTGAGCCCCACCTGATTGGTGGCAGCCACTTCCCCCAGCATCTCCAAGAACCCTGGGGTGGTATTTGTGCAAAATACCAGCAGGTGCCTAAACAGTCCCTCCGTTGCTCACTGTCAGAGTGAGCTGGCCTGAGCCTCTGCAGCCTCAGGCTCCAACTGTCCCACAGAGGTGCCAATCAGACTAGAACTTGACCATCACTGTCAATGCCCCTTCCTGGCTGCAGTGGAGCTGGAAATTATACCCTGAGGCTGACAGAAGTAGAGCTTTCCCACCATCCTTCAGGTCAAAGACTGAGAGTTAGAAAAAGACTGCTTGCTGTGTCTCCATTTACTTGGAGAAGCATCTGGAAGCAAAGTTAATTGGACTGCAAAGCTCTAGCACTTAGTGATTCAGCTTTCAGTTCATTCCCACAGCTTCCATCCCAGAGCCTGGGTGCCAGACTCCTTCTTATGGTGAATTTGCTCCTGGGAACTCCCTGCTGTCCCTCCTATGATCTGGATTCCTCAGATCTGTGTAATACATCCAACACCAACAGGAAGGTAAATGAGGGAGTACAAATGGAGGAGATGTGTGTCCCTTTACAGAAGAGGAGAATCTTCATTGCGTCAGCTCTGATTATCCGGAAATTTCTTAAAGACAAATAATGGGATGATGGAGAGTGGTACCTGTGGGGCAGCAGACAGGGCTATGGACTGGAAAGCAAGAGACCTGGCTTCTCATTCTGCCTGTGTCCCTCCCAGGCTATGTGGCCAAAGTCAAGACAGTTTACCTCTCAGATCTTCAGTTACTTCATATAGAGAGAAAATAATTCCCAGTGCAAAAAGGTATAGAAGGATTAAGTGACATGATATTTGTGGAAGCACCTTGCAGCCTATAAAGCACGAGTTATCCATAGTGATAGCGAGTTCTATTTACTCAGCAAAGGGTAAGAGTACCTCTCAGGTCCCTCTAAGGTGCCAAGAAGTTAAGGAATAATATACAACACCCACTTTAGCTCTGAAGTTATAGGTCCAAAGAACCCCTGCGATGATAGGGAGCATGAGGCCAGCCTGTATTATTCCCCAGGAAGGACTATGGGCCCCAGTAGCTACAGTCTCAAATGTTTGAGGGAGGAGAAATCGATGATCCACTGGGCTGTTCATAAGGCTAATGAAGTGGTTTGGCCTTAACTATTCGAGGGCAAAATATGTTTCCCCTTTTCTATATGTGTGTTTTATAAAATAAGGTGATAGGTATTGATGAGTTTTAACAGTCCACTATGTGCCATTTCAAAAGCAACAAAGACATTAAGAAGGTAACACAAAATAAGACTTCATGGCATTTCTCTTATTGTTCACTCCAACAATCTGCAAATATTCAGAGCAAGCAAGCAGGTAAGAATTAACACAGGTAGCCACTAATAATGGCTGAGGGACACCTTTGGTCAGCAAACTTTTTCTATTGGTCAACATATATTTCCTCTGGGAATCAGCAGTCAGTGAAGCCTGAGTGGCAGCCGCCAGGTTCAGATCCACAAGTGTATACTCCCCAGCTTCCCTGCCACCCCACCTCATCTGCTTTGCTTTTTCACATTGCCTCTCTGGGCCCCTGATGGACCTGAACTTGGAGACCTTGAATCGCACACTGCCGCCACCGCTAAACTCTACGTTATGGATGCACATTCCCCTGTCTTTTCCCTTCAACTTCATTCCTCTACCTTTTGGCAGAACCAATCCTTCATCAGCACAGTTCCCAAATTAGTTTCTCCTTCCCCATTTTCCTTCTTTTCCAGCTGAATCATTCTCCTTTCCTGCCTCTTTCCCCCTCACATTCCACAGAACTTCCTTCTCAGAAGTTGGAGAATGCCTTTATAATGCTGAAGCTCATTAAAGCAAGACTTTTCCAGAATGCATTGTGATGACATTTCTTTTGCAAAGATTACACCTAAACAGGTATATGAACTCACTTCACATTTCACACCAGATCTATACTGGTTCCTGTACAATAACCTAATACTAAAATTTAGAGAATAATGTAAAGCTACACCCAGTCTGAACAGACTTGGTAGCTTAAAACATATTTCATCCTCAGAAAACAAAAGATTGAATCTATGAATATAAAAACAGTTGATAAGCCTTGTTTTATGGAAGGAACATTTGCCGAGTGATTTTTGCATGATGGTGCGTGCTGTGGCCTAAAATAATCTGAGCAGTCTCCTTCCTCATTATTCAGTGATGGTGTAGTACTCAAACAGATGCAGCCACTCGAGCTCAAACTTCAGACAGTTAAGGAAACATGACTTCATGGGGTGAAAAATGTTCCAGGGAGCCACCCAGTTTGGAAGACACAGCAATTTCCTTTAAATCCTGTTGTCCCCCATGTAGTTATTCCCAGGGAGGGATGAATGACTTCTTGATTCCTAACCAGTAAATATTCCTGACCCCTGGCAGGGGCTTCCTCAACTCTCCCCTCTCTCTCTGCAGAGAGAAGAGGCTTCTCAAATGTCCACAGGTGACTGTCTGCCCCACAGTTACACTCTGAGAATTTTGAATTTTAAGGTTTTCAGCCATCTGCTGTGGTCAAGGGAACAGACCCACTGTAATGGTTAATTTTATGTGTCAATTCGACTGGGCCACAGGGGCCACAGGAACCCCAGGTATCGGGTTAAACATTTCTGGGTGTGTCTGTAAGTGATAAGCATTTGAGTTGGCAGACTGAATAAAGCAGATGGCCCACCCCAGTGCAGGTGGGTGTCATCTAAATTGTCCCCCTCCCCCACCATGGGATTTCCAGTTTTGTCCCTGTGAGACATTCTCATCTTTTCACTCAGCCTCAATGTAACTTTCTTGAGCGCTCCCATCACTGAGTGAGCGGCTGGCTGTCTCTCCTTTGAGCTCCATCATCACTTGGTATCATTCCTTACCTTACTTCCATTTCTCTTCTAACTCTTGTACTCATTGATGTCCGAGTGGTCCTGGGTGGGCGATGTCACTATGGTAATTGGATGTCCACTCCTCAAATGTCCTCTACCGGGAAGAGTGGGTTGGTTCTTGAAACCCAGAATTCACCCTGTCTGGGCTTGGATCAAAGTCAGATCTAACATGGGTCATTTCTAGTACTTGCAAGGGCGGGCAAACAAGAAGGAAGGTGACCAAGGATGGAGCAATCTGAGTAAACATAGTACAGAGGAAGAAAGTCTGAAAGATTTGGAACCTAGAGAGAAGTGCTCAGGCCTCAAGAATGCAGAGCCAAGATCAGTTCACATTGTACTGGCAGCTTCAGTCAGGCCATAATTTTGTTATTTTTTCCTTCTCACCTCTTTTCCTCTTATTAGCTGAGGAAACCTTAAAACCCCTCAAATAGGCTGTGTGCTGGCTGAAGAGGTCCTTGTCCTGAAGTATGTCCAATGGGAGGAGGGAGACTCTGAGTGGAGATAATAGTTTGTGGCCACAGAAGGGAAGGAGAGTAGGCAGGCTGATCCTAGGGCCTCTCCAAACAAGAAAAGGGCTCTCTGAGAAAACAGTTCAGCGTAATGTCAAGTGTAAAGACTCTGGCACCAGACTGCCAGTGTTCAAACCCCAGCCTCACCAAATATTTGACTAAATATCTCAACTTTCTGAACTTAAATTTACTACAAAGTGGATATTTAAAAAATATCTAGCATTCTGGGTGCTCTGGAAAGCTTCCAATCATGCCTTATCAGGAATCACAAGACAACTGTAGCCCCACATTTGCTTTAGGGACCACTTTGGAGCCATAAAGAAGGGAGTCAAAAGAAATCGCAAGAACAATAGTACTGACATGCTTTAAACCAACGAAATAATCCAAGCTCCCACCTACCTACATTGTTAGCTCTGTGATTAGATCACTAGAGGCTAGTCTCTGTTACTTGCAGGTAAATGCATTTATTAGCAAACATAAAACTTTAAAGCATTATCTCACTGAGTTCTAAGTAAATATTATTTCAGATGAACTTAGTTAATCATGAAGTAATATGTGTGAAGAATACAACATATAAATTGGTTCTCCACACATTTTAACTCCCATTTCTGTTTCCTCTTAATTCAAGACAAATAGTGTCCTCCAAGGTTTGCTCATTGTAGGAGGCCCAAGGCCACACAAATAGAAGAGAAAGAACATTGATTGCTACATGTTCTTCAAAGCTCAGTACAAGTGGCAACATGACCTTTATGAAGTCTCCTTTCCTGGCTTTTCGCACTCAAGCAGAGCTAATTGTCACTTCCTTTATGTCTCTACAACATAATCTACATATTTCTATCGCAGCATTGATCACACTGTTCTGCAATGATTTAATGACATGTCTGTCCCTACACAGATGCTATATGATATGCTGCTCCTCAAGGGCAGGGGCTGTGTTTTATTTATATTTCCAAAGCCTAACACAGTGCCTGGTCCATAGTAGGTGTTTGATGTTTAATGAATAAATGAATGAACAAACAAACCAACAGGAAGTGGGCAGGAAGAAGAGGTAGATGTTGAGGGATCTTGTACTTTTTTCTCCCCACTCCAGCACCCTTTTCCTCACTTCTCCAAGCTCCCTAGCCTGGCTGTCTCTGGAGTCTTGCTAAGGATGCCTCGGGAAGTATCACTTTGGCTTACATATTGGGGGACATTTTTGTTTTCAATAGACAGCTAGTATGGAAAGATGTACGTAAATCAGATCATAAAATGTGTAGCCGGGAAAGCCACACGACATGGTCCTGGACAACTAACTAGATGTTCATGGAAGTTACTGTGTGAGGCTTCGGAGAAAGCCCTTTGAAAAAGGAACACACTTGATTGGTTTGTCTTTGCCCTTTGCTCTCTCTTTCCTACTTGCTAGGAATATGGACACTATTTCTGAAGTCGAAAAAGCAATCTTGTGACCTTGAGAAAAGGGCCTTGAGCACTACAGAAATATCAGTCTTGATATTTTCCAATCATGAAACAATGCTTGCTATCCCTACCCCTGGGTTTTTAATTATGTGAGAAAAACTCTTATGTGTTTAATTAAGTCACTGAAATCTTGCCTATGTTACTTGCAAATGAAGACAGTTCCAAAGTGATAATCTAGTCTCTTCCTTAGACATGCCAAGGTCGATTCACCTCAGGACCTTTTTCATTTGCTATTTCCTCTGCCTGAAATGCTTTCCTTGCAGATCATTACATAACTGGTCTCCTCAAAGTCAGATATCAAGTTAGAATGTCACATTCTCACAGGGGCCTTTCTGAATACCTTATCTGAAAATAACTACCCACACTACATCTATCATTCTTCAATAATATCATTCTATTTCATTTCCTTCACTGCATTTATCACGATCTGAAACATCCTCTCTTTTGCTTGTTTCTTTTTGCCTTAGTCCATTTGAGTGCTAAAACAAAATGCCATGAACTGGGTGGCTTATAAACAGAAATCTAAGATCGAGGCACCAGCTTGGTGAGGGCTTGGTGAGGGCCCTCTTCCCGCTTCCCACTTCCTAGCTGGAAGCTGCATCCTCACATGGTGGAAGGGGCTAGGGAGCTCTCTGGCCTCTTTCATAAGGCAGTAATCCTATTCACAGGATTCTACCCTCAGGGTTTAAGAACCTCCCAAACATCCCACCTCCCAAATACCATGATCAGATGATTTTGTGGAATCACTGTATGACTTCTAAATTGCCTCCTCTCGGGCTGCTTATCTGTGAGGGAAGAAACCTTGGTGTCTTTAAGCAACTACTGCTTTGACTTTTTGTTAAATGTAGCCAAATATAATCCATTTTGATACAGATGCTCACTTGGGGAGCTTTAAAAAGTATCCCAAGGCCCAGGCTGCCTCTCAGATCATTTAGATCAGCAACTCTGGGGATAGAATTCAAGCATCAGTAATTTTTCTAAGCTTCCCAAGTGATTCCACTGTGCAGCCCAGGTGGAGAATCACTGCCTCAGGCCGACAGGCCTCAAATTTAGCATGTTTAAGAATCTCCTGGGGGGTAGGGTGGTACTTATTAAAGTTTTGGATTTCCTGGCCTCACTCCCTAGAGATTTTGGTTCCTTAGGGCTGACGGTGATTCAGAAACAAGCAATCCAGGAATCATATTTGAAGAAACAGGGATTTCGACAATGGGGGATCTTTGGAAGTTTAAAGCAGTAATAGGATCAGAGGAGAATTTTAGTATTAGACTGGATCTAGTGAATAAATGAAAAGAAGAGGTGAGAGATTAACAGTAAAGAGATCAACTGGGAGTCGCTGTAGTAGTTGATGGCCTGAGGCGACAGGATTCTGAACTGAGTGGACAGAGAAAAAATAAAACACTACTGGACTTGGTAATTGACAGAGTCAGGGCTGAGGAAAACTTTAAGGTACTTATTCTTAGTGACTGGAGAATACACTGGGCATTTGACTTCTGGGTTACTACGTACTTCCCCTTTTAGATTATTAGTTTATGTATATACAGCTGCAAATGTTGATTTTTGCTAACCTGATGGTGTTTATAGTTTTCTGTTAGATGGAAAACCTTTATTTGCTAAATCAGCTCTTTTATTTAAAGCCTCAGACATTTTAGCCTAACAAAAGTCTATTTCACAAATTTTAGTATTTGTTTACATATGTAATATATGTATTTAGACAAGCAATTAAGTGTTTTTCATGAGTTTTTAAATTTTAAGTCATGTAGAGTAAAGGAAATAAATGACTGACAGTATAATTATTGCTCTGGAGCTGTGCTTATGTATATGTATATATATATTAGTTAAGGCAAAAATAAACATTTAAAGGCTAGAAGTTTATAGAATGGTTTTAAAAAGGTAACCTCAATGGAAAATTATATTCAATATAAAACCACCAAGAAGACCAATAATAGGGTGATATTTAATCAAGTAACCTCAGTTAAACATAACTACTTTATGAGTAAAATACACACTAGCTCCCTGATTTGTTGTAATAGTGAAACTGTATGCCTCACCAATAGATCTTAGGTGTGTTCTTCAAGTCGTCCGTTGTTTAAAAACCAACATAATGGCTTTAGAGTTACAAACCAGAAAAAAAATAACCATCAAATGTAATAAAATTTCGTAAAATATAACCTAATTTCTCAATTCTTACTAAAGTCTGTGTCAAGACACAGTTTCTTCTAGGAATAGTTTTTAAAATATCAAGTAAACTTAATGAACACACAAGACACACATGTCCTCACTGAGTTTTCCACTCAGGGTGCAAACATGAATGAAACACAGCTTCACTCTCTTGTACTTCACAGTAGAATAGAAAATTGATAAATTTTCCTAAGTTCATTTTAGAATCTAATTTTCCCTCTAATTGGAAAATCTATTAAGAAGGCTCTAACAGGTGAACGTCATTAGATCCATTCAAAACATTTTTAGGCTAAACTACAACAAGCAGTGGGAGAGCACTTGTCCAGATTCCATCATGTTTAGTGTCGTCGCTAATGACGGCACTCTTCTGTAATCTGGTGTGAGTTAGTACTTTGTTACTTGCTCCAGACTATGCGTATGGTCCTAAGCAACAGTATTAGTACTCCGAGGGACCACCACCTGCTCAGGTCTCTCGTGCGCACCTGATAAAGTGAAAGCCCTACACGTGGACTGTCAGGTGCCTCTCTTACTCCCCCAATAGTCTCTTCTGCAGTTGGATTTTTGTTCCGCTTCGAATACTAGTAATTAAATTGGTGAGAGCAAAGTGCTAACCATATTGGGGGCTCAGAACTTTTGTGAACACATCCATTTCATATAAGAAGCATTCTATTCCATGGTCGACCCCCCCTTCCCCCCCATATGAGCTACAGTTTTGCAAATGATAAAACACTGGGCACTAGGAAGTTTTCATGTGAAAGTGTTGAGATGGTATGTAGATTTTGGCAAAACTCCATCCCCATTGAGCAAAACAACCCAAACTGTATTCTACTGCAGATGGGTCAAGGGAATTTGCTACAGGTTGAATTATGTCTGCCCCTCCCCGCAATTTTATACGTTGAAGTCCTATGCCTCAGTACCTAAGAATGTGACCGTATTTGGAACTAGGTCCTCACGGTATAATTAAGTTAGCATGAAGTTGTACTCGAGTGGGACAGGCCCCTAAATCCAATACATGACTGGTGTCCTTATAAAGGAAAATGTGGACACAGATATACATGCACAGGGAGAAGGACACGTGTAGATGAAGGCAGAGGAGCTTCAACGAGTCAAGGATGGCCGGCAAACCACCAGAAGCTGGAGGAGAACAGATCCTTCCTCCCAGCCCCCAGAAGGAACAAACCCTGCCTACGCCTTGATCTTCGACTTCTGGCCTCCAGAATTTTGGAACAAGAAATTTCTTTTGTTTAAGCCACCCAGTTTGTCATACTTTATTACTGTAGCCCTAGCAAACTAATACAGAATTGTTCTCCCAATATTATGCCTGATGGATAGCATATTATTTTGGTGCAGATATGACTCACCTTTCCCTATTTGACTAGCGAGAGTTAAAAATTTAAAAGCAAAAACACCTGTAAAGGAAGGAAAAACGAAGGACAGAGCGGGTGGCGTAGCTGGCCAGCCAGGCCTCTTTTAGTAACACTTAAGGCCTCTTCCAGCCTGTGGATCAAAGAAAGCTGAAACGGCTGCCTCCATGGCCACCAAGCACTTCTTCGGTGCTCTGCCACCACACATAATTGCTGCTGTCTCAGCCAAAGTATCGAAAGGGAGCATTACTGACTAGGCTGTGGTTCTCTTCTCCCTCCCCCACATGTCAGCTTCCGAGTAAACAGAATAGGGAAGGGACAAGAATCAGCCAGAATTGAGACTGGAAAAAAATAGAGCAGAAAAGTCAAACAGGAATCAAAACTAAAACAGGCCCCCTTCCCCAAAAATAAATAGAAGAAGGAATATGAGGAGGGAGAGAGAGATGGAGAAAAGGAGAGAAACAAGGCATGGCTAGTCAGGAAAATAATTTCTGGAAGGGAAAACCTGATATCTGTGGGTGTAGATCTCTAGGATATTCATTATACTGTTCCAGAAAGCTATTAGGGAATTAAGATTCTTATGATTATAGTTTGTTCACAGCTTGACAAATTATTTCTGGAATTCAATCTTCAAACTTCACAGCGCTTGTGTTTTCACAGCTCAGTTCTGTAAACAAAGTTTGTGATGCTATGTGGATTAACGTAGAACACTGGAATTCAAATAGAACCCTCTCATTGAGATGTATAGAAAATTTAACAGGCTTCGCCAGGGTCACACAGCCTATACCAGAACTAGGCCAGAAGATCTTATAAATATTATATGATTTATGATGAATCTAGGCTAATTTACACAAAGAAAATATTTCTAAACTTAACTATTTTTAAATCCTCACATCTTTATACTGTTTTTAAGGCATTAAAAAAAAGAAGACTTTTGATAACCATCTGGAAAACCTCAACCCAGAAAATTCATCACAGCATAATGTAAGAAACTAAGGTAAGCAAAAATTTATTCCAGCCAAAATATTTGAAAAGTATTTGATGGCTATCTTTTTACATAAACGTATCTTGATTGCCTGAATTTTAATTTTTTAAATAATTACATTAACACTAACTTGAACTTAATAGCATTTACTGTTTGCTAGGCAGTCTTTTAAATACTTGGTGGATGTTAACTTAGTCCTCATAATACCATATGATTTAGCCCTGTTATTTACCATTTTGCTGATTAGAAGACTTACACAGGGAAAGACAATATCCTTGCCCAAGGTCACACTATTTCGTGAATGGTAAGGCTGAGATTTGAACATTGGCAATTCAGCTCCAAAGTCTACGTGCTTAACCACTATACCATATTACCCTGTGCAGCAATTCGTATATCAATATACATGTATCCCCAGTAAGCAGTAAAGCTAGGATTTTATCTAGGTCTCATTGATTTAGGGTCAATGCTCTTTCCCATCACAATATATACTGCCTCTCACGTTATCATATTTAAACGTCACTTTCACTCTCGTCAGCAGCCACTAACAGAAGGTAGTGGTGTGAAGAAGGCCTAGTGCAACAGACACCACAGAAGCGGTTTAGGAAAAGAACTCCTAGTTTACCAGCCATAGCAGAAACTTCCGGGGTTTGTTGGGGATGTTGGTTCCCCTCAGTCACCCACAGCTAGTTGGTGTGCTGTGCTCTTTCTTCATTCTCAGGAGGTGGTGCGGTTGACAGAACAGGCACTACCAGGAAATGAGAGACCTGGGTCCCATTTGTAGGGCAGCCTCGGGCGGGCAGAGGGCCATAGGTAGGCTGGGCATCACATATGTGGCTCCCTTAATCCTCTCAACTACTACATGAGTGAACACGTCACCCAGTTTATAGGTGAGCAAACTGAGGTTTAGAGTTAAATATAATTTCATCAAGGTCATAAAAGACAGTATTCAGTCCAGGCCTGACTGCAAAAGGTTCACGTATACTTGCCCAAGTTACCTCTAAAGTCACCTAAATCCTCTAAGTCTCAGACTCCTCAAATACAAACAAGGTAATTGTGCTAGATCAGTACTTTCTGTGCCATGGGGTCCTAGGGATTCTTCCAAGTTCTCAGAAGTCATTACGGGGAGGAAGTCCACAGAGACCGAGCCCAGACAGCCACCTACCTTTGTATGTGTGTGCACGCGTGCACATACACACACACAAGCAGTACCAGACAATGCCCCTTTGACCTTATAAATCTGGCTTTCTGCGTTTATTGAAGGGGGAGATTCTGCTGGTAAAACATGTTTGGGGACCACTCTACCAAGTGATATTTAAAGTCATCTTAGCTTTAATATCTAGGAGAAGATCAACATTGTAAAGGTACAATAACCATGGTAAATCAAACCAGTCAGAGGAGACTTTAGAGTCACCTGGCTGGCTCAGTCCAGAAAATATCAGATGCCTTTGAAAGAAAAGGCGGTGTCCTAACTTCTGTTGATCTAAACATAATTTGAGAAAGTGTTTTGATTGTGTGTATGAAGATGACCTGCTAACCCGTAGCCAGTCAGTAAAAAACACTGAGTTTTCCTATTTTGTGGTCACCAGTCCTTGAGGGTTTCAATTGCTTAGGAACACAAGGGCTGGAGCCATCTGTGATTTGTTAATTTGAAAGCATTGTTTTTTCTCTTCCTATTTATCCTGACTCATCCTCTTTTTACCCTCTCCACCTTCAACCCTGTCTCCTTCTGGCCCAAAAGCCAGATGTTAGATGAGAAATGAGTAGTCTGTGTTGGTAAGAAATTAGTGAATGCATTTACTCCTTTCCCCTACTTGTATTCCTACACGGAGCAAACACTGGTGCTTGGATGCTAGCTATCAGACAGGCATTTTGATGACTGCGTGGAGTGCCAAGTTTTATTTTTCTCTATCCCTTATAGCTCATATTGCTTTTGCTAAATGCTACATGCGTAGAAAAGAACAAATTCTACAACAAGCAAGTGTTAATTATGGTGATGGTGATCATATCTTTTTAAGAAAACACTTACTGAGGTATACTCTACATACCATAAATTCACACATTTTTTAGTACAATTCAATGATTTTTAGTAAATATACGGTTGCACAACCATCACAATTTAATTTTGAACATTTTCATCACCCCAAAAAAGATCCCTCAAGCTCATTTGCAATCACTCCCTGTTCCCACCCCCAGCCCTAGGCAACGACTAATCTACTTTCTGTTTCTTACAGATTTGCTTTCTCTGAGCATTTCATGTAAATGAAATCATATAACATGTGGTATTTTGTGACTGGCTTCTTACATATAGCGTACTTTTTTTTGAGGTTTATCCATATGTTAGCATGTCTCAGTACTTCATTCCTTTTTACATAATACTTTCTGAATGGCAGTATTATATAGAAGAAAGAGCATGGATTTCAGAAGCAAGCAAACGTAGAGCCAAAGCAAAATTGTGCCACTTTTTAGGTGTGTGACTTTGGGCAAGTTCCTTAACCTCTCTGAGACCTATTTGTAGAATAAAGATTCTCTCTCAGAGGATTATTCTATGAATTATCTGGGTTGTGCTAGCAAATAATAGACTCTCAAGAAATCCAATCTTTCTCACTACACATTCCCCAAGAACCTTTGCTTTCCTTAACCCTGCTTCAAATTTTAAAATGAATCCTATAGTCTCCCTACCAGCCTCCACATCAATGTGGAAGTGAGAGCCCACATAACTAGAAGCATCAGGAGCAGAATTCCACCAAGGGAAATTACATCCTTCATTAATGGGGCCCAGATGGTGAGGAGCTAACGGGATTTCCTTCAATTATATTGCTGTCAGTTTTTAGAAAGAAGGTTAAACTGTATTCAGTTATTACTTTAAGGAGAATAATGTTTAAAATTCTATCCCAGAACATTTTGTAGAGTTGGCCTTACCTTTGCAAGGCTCTAAGAACAACAGTTTCTAATTCTAATAAAACTGCCTCCAATAACATCAACCTCAGATAACATGTAAACAGGAAGGAAGTGCTACAAACACCTGAGTATGTAACTCAACTTAGTTTCAGGCTCTTTGTTTCCTAAACATTTAGAAGAACCTGCATTTTACATGTGTAGCAAAATAGGCTCAGTCCACCTCCTCTGATTAGAACATGTCACCACCTTAAAGGGATCCTGGCTATAACCACATAGGATACTCTTGGACACAGTTTACAAAGATGCTACTCCTTAGCCCTGAGCATAAAATTATCTGTTCTAAACCTGTTTTTCTTTCTGAATCATTGTTTCCTCTATCATTTTAAAACCATCACTATTCCCCTTTGTGTTTTTGATTGTTTTTCCTCCCTTCTTGTCAGGGTTGTATCACAGCTGCATTTCTTCTCCCAATTCCTGAAACATTTAATTCCTCTCTCCCTCCTAGATTCACTTCCTGTTACGTACAGTATAACTGTTAAAACAGAAAAGAATAAGGCTACTCAGTATTTCTAATAATAAAATAGGTTTGTAATTTTTATTTTTCTCTCTCTTCAAGGAGATTAGCACAGGGAATCTATTTTCATGATATAAAATGCCCATTGTCAAATGTAAAGTAGTTCTTAAGAGAGGCAACACATGGCTTTCAAATCTTTGTATCCCGACAATAATCCCTATATGTATTATTGGCATTAAAGATGGCAAAGACTGATTCTTTCAAATAGGTAAATTAGTGATAATTCCTGAAAGTGATCATTCTGCAACAGCACTGAGTCTGACTAACTTGTAATTCTATTGTTATAAAGCCATTTTTGCACAGATAAACAGATAAAGGCTATATCCAGACTGAATCAAACACTTAGTATATTTGTATAAAAATTCCTCTTCTTTTCTGTATGTAATTATCTAAAAATATGACCTATTAACAAAATCCATGACTAACTGTTCTCCCAATATTGAGAGATCAGGAAAAAGTGGAGTCCCAGGAGAGAAGTTTTCATTTACTATAATATCATCTATAATAAGCTTGGGAATCCAAAAATGTAATAAAAATACTTGGGAGGAGGGGCATAAACAGCTTAGGTTTACTTAGGTTTGTGAATTTTCCCAACCTTTATAAAGTTTTCTTATGCTAAAACTTCCCTTTCAAATGTAATGTACAGTATGACAACCCCAGTTAATAACATCAGATTACATATTTGAAAATTGCTAAGGGTAAATATTAAAAGTTCTCATCACAAGAAAAAAAATTAACTTTGTACAGACATAGATGTTAAGTAGACTTACTGTGGTGATCGTTTTGCAGTATATATAAATATCAAATCATTGTTATATACTGAAACTAGCATAATGTTATATGTTAATTATATCCCCCCATAAGGCGCAAGAAATTTCAAACAACAAAAATACAACTTCCTTTTTATATACTACAGTGAAGAGAGTAATTTATATCCAAGACTTTATTTTAGGGATTTTATTTTAAATGGTATCATAGGAATTTATCTCATGGTATAAATAGTTTAGCAAATCTGGGATTTACCAAAGATTTCTCTACTACACAGGGCTTTTATGCAGTAGATGTTTAGGAGCAGATGACAAAATAGGCATGATGATTTATTTTCGGCTTGACATCCAAACATTCTGCAAAAATATTGAGCTTTAAATTCCAATATGTGGCTAGCATATTAAAAGTTAATTTTTTTTTTAAGAAAAATCACTCAGTGACCTAAATCTTCAATATATAGACAAGAATTATACTACCCTTGATTCTGATTAGGCCTGTAGTTTGTTTATAACTCTCTAGAGAATCCTAACTTCAGGGTGAATGGTTAAAACCTCAGATATGCAGAGTTCATCTCTGAGGCCTTGGCCATTATAAATACCTGCCAGCATGCATGCATCCTGTATATAAATTACCAAATAATGCCAAAAGTCTCCTACCCTGAGATGGCAGCAAGTTTTTGGTGTGCCTGACGGGCCATTTCACAGCCTTTGGTTCTTGTCTTGTGCATTTCTGCCCGGAGTGAGGGGCAGCTGACCGAGACGTCCCCAATAGAAATGACCAACTCTCGGTACAGGGCCACTTGTGTGTTGAACTCTTGGACAAGCTGGAAAAGAAGGGAGTTTCTTTCATAAAACGCTTATCAGAAAATGTCCTATTTTGGTGTACATAAACAGGCTATCACTAACACCTGAGTGCCCACTCGCCTCCAATCTCCAGCTTTTACAAATTGTTTAAAAGATTATTAAGGCACAGAGATGGTGAATTCTTTGTCCAAGGCAAGTGTTTATTTTTCATCGGTAAGTCTGGTCATGCATGGAAGCTCTGTTTCCAGACCTACTCACCCCCACCCGTGCAGACTCAGTTTCTGAAGAACAAGAAAGAGCATATTTGGAGCGTTATCATTGCCACTCCCAGGCCCCTAGAAAGAGATGCTGGGAACTCTCCCATAGAATGCGCCC
Source organism: Eonycteris spelaea (assembly GCA_003508835.1). Taxonomy (NCBI): domain Eukaryota; kingdom Metazoa; phylum Chordata; class Mammalia; order Chiroptera; family Pteropodidae; genus Eonycteris; species Eonycteris spelaea. The sequence goes on along the minus strand of PUFA01000011.1, from coordinate 11,704,882 downwards.
CTCTGTTACAGCTAGGGTATGGATTTGAAGTTGCGTGAGAATAAAGGCCAAGGTAGGTTGTAACAGGCAGAACAGTCACCTCTTGTGGGGCCACAGAACGGCACAGTCTCTGCGCTGGAACCTTCGTCCCTTCCGCAGCGCCCGCGTGCGCTCTGTTTTGGGTTTGTTTGTTACGTCTCTCCCACGAGCAGCACCCCCACCGCCTCATTCCCTTCCCTTCCCGGTGAGCAAGCCAGTTTCACCGTGTTCTTTTCGCATCACCGTTTCTCAGAGGGTGTAGAGGCACGGACTTATAGCTGCCGATCCCAAGACCCTTGGCCGTGGCACTTCTTTGTGGGGCCATTGTGACCTGGGCATCACCCCGAATCTGGAGAACTGCAGATTTAAAAATAGTGCATGTGCACACGATCGGCATGGAGGAGCTGAGGGTAGGGGAGTGGCTGGCGCTCAGACCAACGATTAACATACATGATTCCCCCACATCCTCTCCAGAAAAAAAAAAAAAGCGTAGTTTTCACCTACCATCTTGCAGTCGTCCAGGGCTCTTTGGGTTTTGTGGGCGCTCTCGGAGCCGCTGCCCCTGCGTTCCCACTCCCCGCTCTGCAGCTGGGACTTGCTGATCTGAAAGATCGAGGAGCGGGTGGACCGGCTGGGGCGCTTTTTGCGCCCATTCGGTGCAGAACTCATGCATACACATCCACCAAGCCGAAGCCGCTGGTGCAGTGCGCCCCGGCGCGGGCGGCCCGGTGGTTGCCCTGCGCGCCGCCGCCAAGCAGCCGGAGCGAGGACCCAAGGCGCGGCACTCACAGGGCTGGGGCTGGCTGTACGGGTGGGTAACCTTCAGCTTGAAGGAGAGCTGGAGAAGCTCTGGCTGTGCCGTGCAGCATCGCTTCAACTAGCAGTGAGGAAGGGGCTCGGTCAAGTTCTGCTCAGCAGCATTGCTGGCCCTGTCCCGGGAGCTGGGCGCTGGTGTGGACTCGCACCACCTTCCCCTCGACATAGATTGCAAGGCTGGGCCAGAAGGAACGCGCCGCCCGGCGGTTCTGAGTTTCCATTCAGATGGGGGAGCAGCTTTCAAAACCTGTGCTGCAAGGTGGCGGGGCAGAAGGGGGGCGAGTGTCGCTCTTGCTTCAGTGTCTTCCCTTAGCGGTGCTGGGTTCTTCTTTCCCCTCCCTCACCGTTGCCAGGCCTGGAAGGGCTGACAGTCCCCGAAGCAGGCAATTGGCTCTAATCGGCTGCCTTGATCCCTCGTCTCTATGGGCTTGTCTGTTTGAGGATCCCAAATGAATCTGTGGCGGGACTGGCAGACGCAGGGAGTCGGTCCGGCTGACGTTGTTCACGTCTCAGCACATTGATAGGGCCGGAATACTAATGTGATCCATCCATACAACCCCCTTTCCCCTCCACAGTTTATGCACTTATCCAATCAAATCCCCGGGAACATCAATTGCAATATTACTTCATCTGCTCTATTATTAGAAACGAAAAGTGTCATCAGAGTGGAGCACATTGTCACATGCTGGGACCTAAACAGGGATTTCAAATCAACCAGTGTGGCCTTGAGGCCTTCACTATCGGAGACTGCCTGGGGCCACGGATTATCAAAGCCCAAACCTAGGAGGGAGTGAGGTTTTTGGTTCAAAGGATCTCTTGCTAACAAGGAGGAAAGCTTTGTTTCCTTGAGGTTTTGTTGTTGTGCTTTTGTCTGCCTTCACTGTGTGTGAGAAGGGAAACTGGAAGCCAGTGCGGCAAAATGCACAGAGGCCATCAGTCAAAATCTCATCCTATATTAATTAGTAAAGTTCTTGGTCTTGCATTCCAGCATCTCAAGATCCCCGGCTCTGAGTTTCCCAGTGGAGACTTAAGCAAGTAAGAGCCAACAGGCTTCCCTGTTCACTCAAAATGACCCTCTTCTCCTTTATGGGACATCAATGACCCAGAGGTCAACGGAGGTGCCCCCCCCCACACACACACAAAATGGAAAGGATGCCTGTGTGGAAGGGGGTGGGAGTGAGTTCCTGGACCATTTAAGTCCACCCTTACCACTTCCGGCCTAAGAGTCGTCTTGGAGGAAGAGAGGTAGAGTGGGTATTCAGTTCCAAGGCTCTGAGAATGCTTGTTTCTGTGAATAATTTATTTGGAGGCAACAGATAAAGAGGTCTGCCATAGGGGAACTAATTATGCGTTGAAAAGCCTAATGAAGAACAAATCAGAGGTTCCTGGTCAATCTCTTAAGGGGATATGGAGAGTAGACAGAGGGGGTACCAGCTGGAGCCAGAAAGGATAAAACCCTAAGGAGCATGTCTAGAATTTTTTTTATAAGCCCGGCAAACATAACGGGGTGCTGGGGTATAATAAGAAAGATATTTAGTCTATGTCCCCTGTTCCTGGCACATAGCTCCTAAAACTCTTGGAATTTCCTAAATAATAATGGTGGGCTTCTTCTCACCAGAAAGAGCAAGGCTTAATTAGCAGTCTGGAACATTCAGCCCAACCCCCCAGCTTCTGGGGAGGGGAGAGGGGCTGGAGATTGATTTAGTCATGAAAAGCCATAATGAAATCTCCACAAAACACCCTAATTGATGAGGTTTGGAGAGCTGCTGGGTTGAAGACATGGAGTAGCTGGGAGGGTGGCATGCCAAGAGAGGGCATGGAAGCTCTGCACCCCCTTCCCACACCTCGCCCTATGCATCTCTTTCATTTGGCTATTCTTGAGTTGTATTCTTTGTAATAAACAGCTAAGGAAAGAGTTGTTCATGTTCTGGAATCATTCTAGCATATTATCGAATCTGAGCCGGGTTCGTGGGAACCCCTCAATTTGTAGCCAAGTCAGATAGAAGTGTGGGTAACCTGGGGACTCTACTTGTGATTGTTCTATGAAGAAAAGGCATTCTTGTGGAACTGAGGCCCTAAACCTGTGGAGTCTTCAGATATTAGCTCTGGGGAGTTAATATCAGAATTGAACTGTAGGCTAACTAGTTAAAGTTGGAGAGTTGGAGGTATTTGATGGAAGAGGGGAAAAACCTAATAGGCTGGATAGTAGCAGCTGCATTTGCATAGTACTTCATAAAAGATTTGAGTCAGTTTTCCCTAACAAAGAGTCCAGAAGGGAGGCATCAGCCACCACCCCCTACCTTGGTATGCTGCTATCTTCCAGGTGTTTCATGGCCCAGAGACTATCTGGGCTTTTCTGTTGGTCGAATCTCCCCATCTACAGGAAGATAGAAATGGTTAACTCTTAGCCAGTTCTCCAACTGTTCCTCCTTCCCTCAGCCTTGATTTTCTTTCCACTTCATGTGTATAGAAAGGAGAGGTTGAGGAACACATTGGGTGTTTCAATGGGATTTAGTGAATGCGGGGGATGCGGAGAAGGGTATAGGGGTGCTCAGGGGCTTTAAGGAAGAGTGGGTAATACGCCTAAGTCCTGTAATTGAAGCCCCTTTTGTTACTACTGATGACCCCACACCAGCACCAGACTAAAGAAAAGTCTCCTCTAGCCCAAGGTTGATGGTACTTTGGAGAATTAAAGGAAAAGGGTTTACATTTTACATGTGTGTGCACGTAGGATAGAGAAAACAGGACACTGGAGGTCAGGCTTCTGGACATCTTTTGCCATTACTCTGTTATTTTATCTCTTTTTCCTATAGGGAAATAGTAACTGTCACCAGATTTGAGTATCTCAAATTCCTCAGTAGTAGGTTTCTACTCCAGCTACAACCATCTGGTTTCTACTCCCCCCTTCTTCTGCCTAGAGACAATTTCAACAAATTAAAAGATTTGAAAAAAAAAAAAAAAAGCAATATCATTGTGCTGCTCTGTTTCTATACCATATTTCTTTCAGGAGGTGGAGAGAGGGGATAAATAGGTCAAACCCAGTAAGCATCTGAAGGACTACAGATTTGGAAACCTGCTGGGGGATTAAGCAGAAACTGTCATTTGTAGATGCCCCTTGGCCTTCCCTGATAAGCAGCCCAAACCATTTTCCTGAAAGGGGAGAAAAATAGCATCCAACCCAGAGCTGTCTCTCCCAGGGACAAATGCTGTAATCAGAATAGCAGCAGGCAGGCTGAGTTCCCTCACCTTCCTCCACATTCAGAACAGCATGAATTTACATTCCTGGAGCTGTCTGACTGCCAAATAGAAGGGTAAATGCTGTTGGAGAGCCCAACAAAGTCATGTTTTCTGGTCATCCAAACTCAGTTTTGGTACAACCCCGATAATGGGTCCTTTATAGATATATGGCTTCAACCCAAGTCCCATCCTAGATTCACTTCAATATAAGATCCACCTTATGGTTCATGTTATCTCTATGGTAATTTTAGAGAACTCATTTTGATTTGGAATTTTAAAAAATATGAATATTAGTTCAGAGTGAATGTGAGCAACTTAGTAAATTTTTTCAAATTGATGCTATAAAGCAGGATCCCCAACCCCAGGGCCACAGACCAGTACCAGGTACCAGTCTGTAGCCTGTTAGGAACTGGGCACCACAGCAGGAGGTGAGTGGCCAACCAGCGAGGGAGCAAAGCTTCATCTGTGTTTGCACCTGCTCCCCAGCTCTAGCACCACTGCCTCAGCTCCACCCCAGATCATCAGGCATCAGATTCCCATAGGAGCTCTGGTCCCTGGTGCCAAAAATGTTGGGGACCACTGCTATAAAGAACCACAGTGGGACACAGAGATGCACGTCTCAAACTGGATTGGCCTCTCATGAAAGGATATAGTAGTGGGAGGCAGTTTTCATCTGAGAGTAATGTTCAAGGAGGGGTAAATATAAAAAAAGAACCTCATTTGTGTTGGTCTGTGACAGAGGCAAAGAAAAATGCATTTAGATGACGAGTTCTGAGATGTTGGGGAAATCTGAAGAGAATGATCAAGTTATTTTTCGTTAGTGTCAAAAGATATGTTGTTGTAAAGAATTTAGTGAATAAACTACCTAATAAATGGTTTATTTCCACTAAAAACAAGAGGAAGTACAATATATTGGAAACAATTATTTATTAATTTTATAAACAATTTTGAATTTTTTTATTAGGTGCAGTTCCAGGTTTTGTTGGCCCTAAAGCTTATATAATTTGGGGCCCCTTCTTTAAGAAAGAAAAAGAATCCAAAAATGTAAATATAAAATTAAATATATGGCCTCAGAAGGGGTGTGTGCAAGTGAGCTTCCTGGTAAATTTTCACATTTGGAGTCTATTATATGCACAGTGAGCACCTGGTGTTTTGCCTCCTCTGTTTCTATTCTCTTGATTTTTTTTTTTTTGATGATAACACCTTAAATTTCCTCTAAGAAATCAGTCTCCTCTCACTTTTTGTCACATGACTAATGAGGAGGCATATGACTCAGACCTGGCCAATGAGAGCACTTATACTCTAGTGGACATTATGATTAGTTAATGGGTATGTATTCTAAGCTGAACCAATAGACTTTGGGCCTTGGGGATTTCTCTGGACCTAGTAGGTTGAAACATATGAAATTGCCATTATTCAAAAATTTTTGACTTACATAAATGCAATTTTATGTATTTCAACCTAATATTGAGAGTTTATTTCCATTGGGTTGCCAGGGTGATAGGATGAAAGCCTGGAGTTTCTGCTGGCTGCTTTTGTTACTCATGGTCAACAGATGGCTTGAGAGCCAACCCAGAGGAAATCAGAATGGAAGGAGAGAGAAAGATTGATTTTTTTAATTTTTATTTTTATTGAGGTACAACTGACATACAACATAATATTAGTGTCAGCTGTACAACATAGTGATTCAATATTTGTATACATTGCAAAATGATCACAGTCAGTCGAATTAATCTGTCATACATATAGAATTTTTTTCTCATGATGAGAACTTCTAAGATTCTCTTAGCAATTTGCAAATACTCAATACGGTGTTATTAGCTATGGTTGTTATGCTATACACTACATACTCATGACTTTTTTATTTTATAACTGTAAGTTTGTACCTTTTGGTTTTCTTTACCCATTTCACCCCCTGACTCTGGCAACCACAATCTGTTTTCTTTATCTATGAGCTTAGTTTTTTTCTTTTTCCTTCTAGATTCCACATATATATGAGATCATGCAGTATTTATCTTTCTCTATTTCACTTAGCATAATGCCCTTACGTTCCATCCGTGTTGTTGTAAATGGCAAGATTTCATTCTTTTTGTGGCTGAATAATATTCTACTCTATGTATATATGTGTATGTGTGTGTTTGTGTATCTTTGAGTTAGTGTTTCTGTTTTCTTTAAACAAAAATGCAGAAGTAAACTGGCTAGATCATATGGTAGTCCTACTTTTCAACTTTTCAAAGACCCTCCATACCGTTTTCTATTGTGGCTACACCAATTTGCAATTCCACCAACAGTGCACAAGCAATCCCTTTCTCTACGTCCTTGCCAATACTTGTTATTTGTAGTCTTTTTGTTAATAGCCTTTCTAACAGGTGTAAGGTGATTTGATTTTGTTTTAATCTGCATTTCCCTGAGGATTAATAAGGTTAAGCACCTTTTCATGTACATGTTGGCCATCTAAGTGTCTTCTTTGAGTAACATGTCTATTTAGATCTTTTGCCTATTTATAATTGGATTGCTTGATTTTTTGCTATTGAGTTGTATGAGTTTTTATATATTTTGAATATCAACCCCTTTATATGATTTGCAAATATTTTTTTCCCACTCCATAGATTGCCTTTTCATTTTGTAGATGGTTTCCTTTGCTGTGTAGAAGCTTTTTAGTTTGATATCATCCCATTTGCTTATTTTTGCTTTTGTTGCTTTTGTTTTGGTCTTAGATTTAAAAAAATCATAGCCAAGGCTGAAATCAAGGAGCTTGCAACCTATGTTTTCTTCTACAGTTGTATGGTTTCAGGTCTTAGATTCAAGTCTTTAATCCATTTTGAATTAACTTTTGTTATGGTGTAGGATAATGGTCCAGTTTCATTCTTTAGCACGTGGCTGTCCAATTTTCCCAGCACCATTTTTAGAAGAGACTGTCCTATTGTATACTCTTGGCTGTTTTGTCATAAGTTAATTGACCATATTTGTGTAGGTCTATTTCTGGACTTCCTATTCTGTTCCGCTGATCTGTGTGTCTGTTTTTATGCCAATATCTTACAGTTTTGATTACTAGCTTTTTAATATAGTTTGAAATTGGGAAACATGATGCCTTGCTTTGTTCTTCAGATTGCTTTGACTCCTCCTTGTCTTTTGTGGTACCACATAAATTTTAGGATTGTTTTTTCTATTTTTGTGCAAAATGCCATTAGAATTTTGAGTATAATTGCACTGAATCTGTAGATTGCTTTTGGGTAATATTGACATTTTAACAATGTTAATTCTTTCAATATATGAGCACAGAATATCATTTATTTGTGCCTTTTTCAATTTGTTTCATTAATGTCTTGTAGTTTTCAGTGTACAGGTCTTTTACCTCCTTCATTAAATTTATTCCAAGGTATTTTATGCTTTTTGTACAATTGTAGAAAGATGGATTCTTAATGATATTATTTGAGCACGTGGATCCAGCTTTTCCTTAAGTCAGCCTATACTCACAATTTCGGTTAGATGAACCAGATTCTTTTTAAATTGTCAATTGATTTGAATTACTACTATTTGCCACCAAAAAAGAAGAAATCCTGATTAATTTGTAAAGAATAATTGTGAACAAGAGGATACATCAGATCAATCCATCATCTAGTGTTTATTCAGTGTTTATTATACGAAAGGTACTACATTAAAGACTAGAGAGACTACAATAAAAATAAAGATATGATTCTTCTAAGATATTTACACTGGGGCGATGAACACATACGCATGAAATTATGAAGAACAATAAAATGTATATTAGTGTTATTTTCTGATGTATACATACTGGAGGAATTTAGTGGCAGGATCAACCTCTGTAGACTGAAGTTATAGAAAAGTCTACAAGATAGAAATGCAACCTGAAGTAGGTATATGTAGAATCTGGAAAGATGGAGTAGTGGGGAGAGCTTTTGTGGAGTTGGCTAATAGCAGGAGCAAAAGCACGAGAGTGGCATGCATAAAGAGTCTGCCCTGAATTGAAGAGAAGGAAGAGAGGCTAGTGTGAAAGCGGTGTGAGTGAAGTCACGGAAGTAGGACAAATGGCCTGTTTCCTTTGGTTTAGGAAAGGAAGGAGACTAGGAGGTCAGAAAAAAACCTATCAATTTTCTTTGGGTGACAATAACGCACATGATCTGAGGTCGCATCAGGAAGCCGAAACACTAAAGGACTAATCTGATGCCTACCACTGACATCCTATACTTTCAATGGAACAGACTTGGAGCCTGCACTCCAGTGTTCTGAGGAATCAGAGATACAAGTCATGGGTAGAGTGGGAGATAATGTTAGCGAAGAATGGCATGGTTCATATTACTTAGAGCTTTCAGAGCAAAACAGGAGTTGGGATAGACTATGGTCAAAAGAGGACCACTGCCATTTCTTAAGTGAATTAATAAGAGGCCAGTGATGCTTTAAGAAAATTAATTTGGCAGTGATATATAGGATGCATTGGAATGAAGAGATGGTGAGGCCATTTCACAGGTTATTGTAATATTTCAAGTGGAGAAGGAACCTGTCTATGCTGGTAAGAATCAGGGAGAAATTTAAGAGAGTTTTAGGTAAAACCATCAACTCACAACAGGATTGACTGAAAAACAATCTAAACTATCCAAATTAAAAGTCAGGTGAAAAAGCAACATGTATTTCAATCTCCCATGGAAATAACCATACTCATTGACTATTATCTCTGAAATTTGCATCTAACTCTAGCTCTGTAGTGCAGTTTCTGCCTTCTATGTACATAGGACATGTATGTACCCACTGACCAAACCCTAGCCTGTCTTGTCTATGGATTCTACTGAGTCTCCCTGCCCACTGACTAAACTTTCTAGCCAACCATGTCTTTGTTTTAAACCTAATCTGTATCACACCATACCCAGACATGAGTCAGCTTCTGCTTTGTTGGCCCTATTTTCTTCTGCTGGCCCCACCAACCATGTCTGCAGTGGCACTCCTTCCAATACAACTTGGTTCCTTTAAGGACACTTCTGGACCTGCCAAGTATGCTGAAAGACATGTTGGAGGAACATTGCAGTGGACAGGCTCTGTCTGCAGAACCAGTTTCTTAACTGTTGTTTGATCCTTCTGTGCCCTGGCTCAGTTCTTGGTGTTCCATTTCCTACCTTTGCTTCATTCCCTGGTTTCTCTTGGTGCTCCTCCTCACTCTTGCTCTCTCTCACTCTCTTTCTCTCATTTATTTTCTTGTTCTCTCATTCACCCTCTCTTTTTTCTCCTTTTCTCCTTCTCTTTCTCCCTCTCTGTCTCTCTAATAATAACACAATACAAACATAACTTTTCCTTATTCTAAAAAAACTGTGTTGCAGGTGAGGATAAAATCCTCTTTGACCACTATTCCAGCCTCGGTTCTCTCCTGCTTCTCCAGAAATAATCCTTCTTGTCAGTTTGCTGTGTAGATATTCTATTACACAATTGTAGTATTTCAGTGTTGTTTATATATATAAATGTATTTATAGAAATATATGTCATTCTGCAATATGCCTTCTTTCTCCTCAACACTATGTCTTTGGAGAAGCTTCTGTATTAGTGCACATCTACCACAATCTTGTACTTCTGCATAGTGTTCTAGAATAATAGATAAATCACAGTTTACTAAACTATTCCCTAGGCATAACATTTAGATTATTTCCAATATTTTAATAATATTCATGCTGCCATAAATTCTTAAACATGCTCTCTTCATATGAGGACATATATTTTATAGGTATACATGAAGAAGTAAAATTGCTGGGTCATAGAGTATATGCATTTACATTTGTAAGAAACATGATGGAATTTCTTTCCAAAGTGACTATATCAAATTACATTCATGCTGGATACTTCTGAAAGTACCTGTTTTTCCATATACTGGCCATTTTGATATCATTGAACTTTTAAATTTGTGCCTATTTGACTTTCTTTCTTGATCTTACCTCTTAGGCTTCTACTGATTCAGTTTTAGCAGAGACTCTCATTAGACTGATACTCTACAGACTGGTAATGAACCCGTCCACACACACTCTATGATCCCAGAACTCCCACTTATATGTGTAGCCCTCATTGGGTGTGGACCATCTCTGAAAGAGTGGGCTTCCATATTGCTTACTTTTAGGAAAAATACAGGCAGAATAGGAATGAGAAATAAGAGTAAAAGATGAATTTGAATTGCCTAGTCTGAGAAATTATAAAATGGAGCTTTTCCTGGTAGAATTGGGCAATTAAAAATATTAGACTAGGTAACAGGTTAGGGCTGGAGATGTAAATTTAAAAGTCAGAAGAAAAAAATTAGTCAAGGAAGCCTTGAGAAAGGATGTGTTTCTAGGAAGGGATAGGTATAGAAATGAAAAATGGCAGAGGGGTGAAGCTTTAGTCCTGAGAAATGTCTACAGGTAAGGGGTGGGATGATGCACAGTCGGCAGAGGGGTGAGATATATGTTGTCTCAGGGGTATGAAGGAGGAACAGGACTTAGGAAAATACCTTTTGGCAAGAAGAAGTCATTGTGCTTGGTGTATCTAATGAATGGAAAGAGTAAACCCTAAGCTGTAACTGAGCAATAAGGTTAAGAAATGGAAGAAGCAGGGAGGCCTAAGGACAGAGATGGAATAGTTGTTACCGATGGAATGGCAGGCTCTGGTGTGTGTTTGCCTTTTAAAGGATATGTTTGAAAAAGAAAGGAAGAACCAGTGGATAAGAAAAAGACAGATGTTACTTTAATAAAAAGGCATAATTATAGAAAAAAAGGCCTCAGGATAGAATGTAGTCCAAGATGCAAATGAATGGAAATCTACTGATTTTTTACAAATGAGAAGAGTCTAGATATTCTAAGAGTCTTTAATAGAATTCAGGGTTGTTGAGCTCAATTTAATACTGAAAATAAAATCCAAGTTTAAAGTATCTAGGACCTTATATAATAATGTGTTATATTATGTATTAATAAAATCTTGAATAAATAAAGGGCTGAAAAATAATACCATTAGCTGGTTTTTGTGACTGAGGCATTTAAACTCTTGAGTTTCCAGCCAGATTACTGAAATTCTGATGCATTCAAGGGTGGTAAGGGACATTCAGCGTCTCCCACTAGGCCAGCTCAGGACCTGGTTTGTCTCTTTTCCCTAAGTCTGGTTCTGGAAAAAGATCCTATAATTTCTTTCAATAACCTGCTTTAGCACCCAACAGACTTTGAAGTCAAGACATTGTTCTTTATGTATATTTTAAATTTCTCCCTGGAGCAATTTAATTCCATTTTCTTAGTATAGGAAATAAATAGCATTTGTTGCCAGACTTACAGTAAGATAGATGAGTTAAAATAAAAACTGCCTTTTCAATATGATGGTGTAGCTAAGTCTTTTAAACTCTGACAAAAATGGAGAGAGAATTAGGTTGGCAGAGTGTATCTTAATTCCAAGACATAGAGGATCTAGGGGTTTTTTTTTCCTCCCTGGGCAGAGTGAGAGGGGATTGGGGGAATAAGACAGTCCTTCCAGCGGACTGCGAGATGAAGGTTTCAACATCAGACTAGGATGGATTCCAGCCCCTTCTGTCTGGCTCATTCTGTCCTCTCTCCATTTCTGTGGAAGTTGGAAGGACTTATCTGATGTCTCTTCTGGTAGTCTGGCAGAGGGAGAACGTGTCTGACTTCCAGTTTGGCAACAGACACAGCTGCAGTACCTCTCTGGCTTTTTCAAAACTGCCAGCGCCGAGTCCATCACCAGCTCTACTGATTTGTTGCATGACCATAGGTAAAATGAGGCCACTGTTCTTTTTACATCTGTGAAAAGTCACATCAAGCCATCTTTCAAGTTTTTTTCCATCCAGGTAAAGATAATTTAGTCCCTTCATCCTTCCTTCAGAAATGTACATAATAATTTCACTTATGTCAAGATAATTGAAACTAACCTCTAATAATAACCTGATTAAAGTAAAAGCAACTTTATTATACCTTCTTATTATACCTAAATATTTCATTGAGGTTCTAGCTACTACTTTTAAAATTAAATGACAGCTTTAGTAATCTGTTTACTTTGTGGTCCAAATGGCAGATATAAGATAATTCTTACCTTATGTGATAATATTAGTAAGAGAAAAGGTGTAACAATAGGTTTTTAGACTAGGTCTGAAAGAGACATAAAATAGGTAATACAGAAATAAAGGTTGATTTATCTAGAAATTTCACAAGGAAAGGTCTTTGTTTTATTATCACTTGACATTTTTTACACACAAAAGCAGCTAATAACTCCTTTTTATAAATATCTTTTTTGCTACTCTATAGTTATAATTGCAATGAAAAGTTCTTAGATAAGTAGACTTGGAAGTACTCCACATCTAGAGGAAACTTCTGAATCTGGCCAATCCAGGGATATACTGAGGAATAAGAAACTCATATTGAATGACTAATAATTTTTCATTGCAAGACTAAAAGACAATGGAGCATTTCGCTTTTATACAATAAATTCGGAATGGTGTTTTTAGGGCACTAGGCTTTGTAATACAGAGTCCAAGATATTAGGTGACACAGTTTCCATTCTCAGGGTCATCCAAACAGATATCAGTCTAAGATGGCAAATGCTAAATGTCATAACTTAGGCCTGACAGGCATTCTGGGAAGTTAGTAGAAGCCGATAAGGAAGAAGAGAGTCTAGACAGAATTGGAATGAGGCAAAACGATCCTTGATGGGGAACTGACTAACTATCCATTATGTTGTGTCCAGCAAGACAGGACGAAATTGGTGTGATTTATATTAGCCCAAATATTCACGAAGGTTTAATTTAGTTAGCAAAGATTGTTTTGTTGTTGTTCAAAAAATCCATGACTCATACCTACTATGTGCTAGTTGTTGAGGACACAAAGTCAAGTAAGGTAAATCCCTGCCTAACAGGAACTCAGGGAAACAGAAGTAGCAATGGTAAGTTACGTACAGGGTGGAAGTATCATCTGTGAGCAAAGAGAAATGGGAAAGCAGACTGATGAGAATGAAGCAAAATTCTGGCATCACAGAGAATTGAGCTGAGATACAGAGCTGGGCTCCATTTTCCAGAAAGAACTGAAGCGATGAAGAAAAATTTGAAACAGAAGTTCAGCGACACGGACCATGCCAACATTCTTGGGAGCAGAGAAGAGCTGCAGTTCAGTGACCACTTTGGTATACACACTTGCCCTCACCAGCTTCTGGCCTTTGGCAACAAGACTGATTTTGGACCTGGAGATTTTTAGTTCTCCATCTGCCTCAGGACAGTCTCGGAAGCCAGGAGTAGAGCTGAGCTGGCTTGTGGCACACAGTGACTTATTTGACTACAAAAGGGAGGGGCTCACATTTTGTTACTAAACAAATAGTGGCCAGAGTGCCCACGGAGGAGGAGCCAGCAGCACTTTGGGGAAGCTGTAAAGAAAGGTTTCAAGGGGAAATGAAATTTGAGGTGCGTCGTAAAGAAAAGAGATGGAACTTAGAAAAGGAGAAAAGTGTTGGGAAAGCATTCGAGGCAGGGGAATCAGTATGAACAGAAGCATAAGAGGAGGGTTCAAGTGGACATAGTATTTATGGGGAATGGTAAGTACATTAGTTTGGCTAAATCAGAGGGTTTGTATAAGCAAATAATAAAGTAGATTGGAAAAGTGGGTTGGAGCCAGATTATAACAGATTTTGAAATAGCAGGCTAAATATTGGACTGCATTTTATGAACAATAGAGAAAATTGATTTTATTTTTAATTTTGGAAGTGAAAATCAAGCAATCTTTTGAGATTAATCTGGTATCACTGCATAGAACGGATAATGTAGAGTTTAGAACAAGGAGATTTGCTATAAGAAGTAATCAGAAGTACCAGTAGGAAAGGAAATGGCAACTAGTAGACTCAAAAGACTCAATAGGTGTTAAGAGTGTCTTTAGAGTTTTAATTTAGAGGCTGAAGAATAATGGGGCTGCTGCCTGAAATATCAAAAGCCAGAGGAGGAGCTGGTTTGGTGGGAAAATAATTAGCTTGGATTTAAATGTGTTAAATTGAGGTGATAATGAGAATTCTTAGGGAAGAAACCCTTCAGGTACTGGTAAACACCAGGTCTGAAATTCAGTAGAGATTAGGGTTCAAGATATATGTCTGAGAATCCTCCTGGTAGAAATAAAAGTTTAAGCCCTGAGAACAGATGATTCTCAACCCAGTATATGTATCAGAATCACTGATGCAGTGATTTTTAGGAACTCCTCTCCTTACGATTCTGGTAGAGAGGGATAGGGGCCTACAGTTATGGGGTCCTACTTCCTATACCATAAAAGTGGGCCTGCCACCCAGTCTGGGAAATCAAAGCATCCATCCCCCAGATATAGTGACTGGTCCGAGGTAGGGACATGACTGAGTGTCCTTTTAGTATTTAGCCTGGAGACCAAGGCAAAGAAATCGCAACTCTTTTCTTTATAATTACTAACTGTAAATGATGGGAACCGGGAGCTTCCTCTAGTCCTTTTTTTCTACCACATAAAAAACCCCTGCCTAACAAGCTTTCTAGGAAGCCACCACAGAGGGAAACAGAGACAGGGCCCTACTGATATTTGCTTCCCTAGATCTAGACATTCCTGAATGTAGTCCTAGGACATGTCTGCCAACATGGCCACTTCGTTTCTATGCCATCATGCCACACTAGGGGGAGAGCACTGACAAAGGCTACCTGTTAGTTGGCTAAGTCATTTTGTACATTTGGCTGTTTAGCTCTTTGTGATGATGAAATAGTTTCTATAACTTGATGGCAGTGGTATTACACAAAACTACACACAATACAATGACATAAATTTACACATACACATTGTATCAACGTCAGTTTTCTGGTTTTGATGTTGTGCTATGGTTATGTGAGATGTAGCCATTGGTAAAACTGGGTGAGGGTACACAGAACTCTCTGTAATATCTTCTCAACTTCCTATAAATCTAATTATTTTAAAATTAAAAGCTTAAAAATGCTATTTATGAGACATTTAGATATAAAGATACAAAAAGTGGAAAGTAAAAGATAAGAAAATATATTCTGTGCAAATACCAAAATTAATAAATTTATTAGTATCAGAAAAAATAGACTCTAAAGAGGCATTAATGTGAAATGAGAATCACTTTATGGTGGTAAAAAATTTAATTTACTAGGAAGCTAGCTAGCATAACCTCAAAATATATAAGCAAAAATTGACTTGAAGAAACAAACAATCATAATAAATTTTAACATACTCTTCTCAGTAATTAATAGAGCAAACTGTTTAAAAAATTCAGTAATAATGTAGATCAGTATAGGACAATAAATTGACATATATTCTACAACTACAGAATGTATATACATTTAGGAAAATGAACTCCATACTGGGTAATAAAGCAAGTTTCAACAATATTCAAAGGACTGGAAGCATTCAGACTTTATTATTTGACTACCATACTGTTAGGTTAAAAATCAAAAATAATAGATAACTAAAAAATTCCATGTTTGAAAATTGTTAAAAAGCATACTGCTAATAGCTAATATGTCAAATAATTCATAATAGAAATTTAAAAATATTTAGATTGAATGATATAAAGGCGCTCTATATCAAAAGTTTTGTATCTAAGGTAGTATCTAGATTTAGAGCCCTAATTGTTTATATAGGAACAGACGGGCTAAATAAATGAGCTACATGTCCAACCAAGTCAAGATTTAGAAAAAGAGTAGCAGAGAAAAAAACCTCTAAGAAAATATTAAGAAGAAAATAAACATAAGAATAGTAATTAATGAAATGGTAAACTGACAATAGAAAGGATCAATAAGACTAAAGTTAATTTTTTTCAAGATTAATACATTTCACAAACCTGGCAAACTTGAATAAAAGAGAAGGCATATATAAACAATATTAGTGATTTTAAAAAGATCATTACTACAGATGTCTGCAGACATAAAAAACAGAGTCTATAAGAAACAAGTTTATACTGACACACTCCAAAATTAGATGACATGATAAAAAATTTTTAGAAAATTTTGTTAAGAAATTAAGATACATTTCTTTTCACAGAGGAAAAGTACAAACCCCAGGTGGTTTTAGAAGCAAGTTTTACCAAACATTTAAGAAAATAAATGATTCTAATCTTAAACTATTCTAGAATGTAGATAAGGAGGGAATATTTCTGATTTAACTTATGACACTAGTATAATTTTGACAAGGATAGTACAGGAAAGAAAAATTATAGGTCAGTCTCCTCATTAACATATACAAAAACCCTAAACAAAACGTTAGCAATCAAAATCTATGAAAAAGTTATTATATCATTACCAAGTTGGGTTTATCCCTTCTATGAGAGGTCGATTTAATTTAAGAAAACAAGTCCATGTAATTTTTCATATTATCAGCTTTAAGGAAAAAATTATGTGATAATTTTAATAGATAAAACTATCTGATAAAATTTGACAGCTATTCAACATAAATAGTCTACAAATAATCTAGAAAATAAAAAATACTGAAACCCTGATAACATTCCCTTTAAGATTAGAAAAACTACAAAGATGCCTACCATCACTACTTGCACTCAACATTGAATTAGAGTTCCTAGTCAGCATGGTCAAATAAGAAATAAAAAGAATAAGGACTGGAAAGGAATTATTCTATCTATATAGAAAACCTGAAGTAATCTACAATTAAATTGTTAAAAGAAGTACAACCCACTCATAATTTAAAAATTAGATGACATAAAAGGAATATCCTTATCTATAATCTTAACACTCAGAAAAAAAAAAATCAATGGTAACATGTTGGTGTATTTTCCCGTCTTTTATGTTTTAAAAAATAATTTATACATTTTTTAAACATAACATTGTATGAATGCAGTTTTGTAGCCTTGCTTTTCATTTTAGCTGTGCGTTTTTAAAACTTATTGACTTATTGTATTCTCTTATATGGATAACACCAATTACTTATTCATTTTCCAAATGTTTAGAAAGTTTCCCAATGGTTCTATTGTAAATAACCTTGTGGTAAAGGTCTTTGTCTTCATTTTACAGTTGTCCTTATGAGGCAGCCTTAAAATGAGGCCTACCTTTATGACTATAATGTCCTAATGACCGTTAGTAAATATTACAAATTGCTCTCCAAACTGTCAGATTAAACTGCAACCATCAGATAAGTTGTTTTCAATTTATGAAACCCAACGATCATTTAACATTATCCTTATAATAGAATTTGAATATCATTTATCTTTGCTACTTTTTTAATTAATTTTTTTGATGGTGACATTGGTTAACGAAATCCAATAAATTTCAGCTGTACACTTCAACAGTAAGGCATTTATATATATATATTTACACTGTGTGCTCACCTCCCATAGTTAGATTTCTTTCTGTCACCACATATTTGACCCTTGTTTATCACATATACATACCTCCTTCCTCCCTTCTGGTAACCACTAGTCTATTCATGTTCTGAGTCTCTGTTTGTCCTGTTCATTTGTTGCTTTTAGGTTTATATCCCACATTTAAGTGATAGCATGTGATTTTCAAATTTTTCTGTCTGGCTTATTTTGCTTAGCATGATTATCTCGAGGTCCATCCATGTTGTCACACTATCTTTGCTATTTTTACAAGAGGAATTTCTTAATGGGCTTCATTTTTAAGGCCGTTTTAGATATAGAGAAAAACTGAGGAAGATTCAGAGATCTCCATATAGCCCCAGGCTCCACACATACATAGGCTTCCCCATTATCAGGTATACCCTACCAGAATGGCACATTTGTTATAATTGATGAACTAAACAATGGGAATTTGAGTTATATTTTATTTGGTAATTCCTTGATTACTAGTGAGGTAGAATATTTTTCATGTTTTTGATCCACTTGTATTTTATTGTACATTCTTTCTCCTTTTCTAATTTATCTATGATAGTTCAAGTATCTTTATACTTTAAAAAGTTGGTTCAGATTATAGTAAGAATATTATTATTTTTCTATATTTGTTGTAAATTGTTTTCCAGTTTTGATTTTGCTTTCTATTCACAGATAATTTTATTTTCATATTACATAAGATATATAGTAAGAAAATAAAATTATTTAATCGGCATTTCTGTGTAGGAAATTCCCTCTATAACTTTGGTTGTTTCTTTGGTTTTTGCTACTGTTTGTTCCTATTAGGGTTGTCCTCTGAAACTTCTAAAATTATCAAAACCAATACAATAACTAAATAATTTGAGACTTCTTTAAACATTAGGCCAAGGTTTTCCAATTTTAGTTCCTATCTCAACCTACGATCAGGAATGTTGTTTAATTGAGCTATATAGAACAAGGATATCACCAGGTAATGATTTGGTATAAATGATATAAAATTAGCATATGAATTTTCTGAAATTTAAAAATATGAATTCCTCTTTTATCAGAGTCCCTTAGGGAAACTTAATCTCCCCCTCCAAGGAAATTCCCCTTTCTAGTTTTTATTTTGCCACTGAAATTTTAGCAGCTTCTAATTAGCAGCCTCCTTAAACCAATCCCAAATCTCACCTATGTGGACAGATTGAAAAAGCTCACTGAGTTCCAGGAAAAATAGAGACCTATATCCACGTACATGCTTGCAATGTATTTCAGATATTAGGATTAAAAAAATCCTACAAGAGCAAATGTAAGACATAATTTAATTACAAAGTAACACAAATCAAGCTAACCTCATTTGCATATTAAATACCAGAGAATAAGATCTATAGAGTCATAAATGAGAAAAGACTGTAATTTCCAAATATTATACCCAACTAACCTATTTTTATATATAAGAATAAAAGAAAAATATTTTCTGATATAATGACATTTTTCTTGATAAAATTGATGGTGGATATAACAGAATTAAGCCCAAGAGTGGGAAAGTATATATATAAAAAAGCTAAAGGTAATGAATTATTGCAATTGATCTGGTTATACAACTAATCTTGATAGAGGCAAGATGTGGTATAATTAATGTAACACAATAGCAATATATCTAGATCTTAAGCCTCAGACTTCCTTATTGACACTGAGAACTGTTACTCTAAGAATAATGGAGGTGAGCACTGAAGCCAACCCAAAGCTAGATGTAAGTACTTGAGGTACATCTGGTTATTAACATATCTTGAAAAAGAAGTTATAAAAGTATATAATATAATAACACAATATCTAGATCTCAAATCTCAGACATAGTTATGAAAAACTGAAAATTAGTAGGGAGGAGGACGTGGAGTTAAAATGTGCTACAGCAATGGCATACTAAGAAAGAGAGTGCTGTTTAACCAATGACATTGTTTAGAATTGCTGATGTATACTGATAAAAAAGCAGACCACCTTTGAGTCGCTTTCATTTTTGTTTTCAAATTCTCTAAATCATTTAAATTTCCCGAAACCATTCGGAAAATAGTAATAAGTTAAATAATGCCTTTTAAGGTGATCACTAATAGATTTTCAAAGAACTTCTGACACATGGGAAAATTTAAAGTAGAGGAGGAGGGAAATTTCGTAAAAGGACATGGAGTGATATATATATGTCCCTCATACCACGGATGCTAATTATAACTGGATGAAAATATTTTAAAATGCAATGAATTAAAGTTACTAGAAAGCATCTGAAGTAGACACCAGCACAAAGTTGTCTTTTGAAAAACTGCAACTCGAAGGGTTAAGAATGGCAAGGTTGTACTTTGGCCTGAGAAGGGCTCTACCTGAGGTTCTTAACCGCCAAGTCTGCAGAGAAAACTACTGATGTAAACCAAAGCTTACCAGCTCAAGGTGCCAGATTAGAACTTCAAGGTTGAAAGGCAGCCGGAAATATAAAGAGAAATTCTAAGTCACAATAACAAAGAGAAAGACCTAAAACCTGAGTATAAACTCTGCCTAAATTCCTGGCCTGGCAGCTACACTACCCATGTGTGGAAGAGACTCTGCAGAGGTCCCCAACCTTTTTGGGTACCAGGGACGGGTGCTCCTACGAGAATCTAATGCCTGATGATCCGAGTGGAGCTGAGGCAGTGATTCTAGCATTGGGAGTGGCTGCAAATATACAAATGAAGCTTCTCTGGCTCAACGCCACTTGCCACTCACCTCGGCTGGCCAGGTTCCTAAACAGGCCAAGACCAGTACCAATTTTGCAGTCTCTAGGGGATTGAGGATCCCTGCTCTAGAGGTTACTGCATCAAAAAGGACAAGAGACTTGAAAGATAGAACTTAACAAGGTAAGAGCTATGCATTTGCTGCCCTCCCCCCTTTTTTTGTAAACTAAGTGCCTTTTCCAATTGTGTACTGTTTGGGCAGGATAAAGCTGAA
The DNA here is from genome assembly GCA_003508835.1 of Eonycteris spelaea. NCBI lineage: Eukaryota > Metazoa > Chordata > Mammalia > Chiroptera > Pteropodidae > Eonycteris > Eonycteris spelaea. The sequence goes on along the minus strand of PUFA01000011.1, from coordinate 11,684,545 downwards.
CATTTAGGGCTTGAAATTTAGAGCCTGAGGATACCAGATTGTCTTGAAATTAGGGTGGGTGGGTTCCCTATAAGCAAGGAAATTTTAGGGCTAGCCCTCAAATGTTTGAAAAACTGTGAAATTACACAAGTATAGTATGTGACCCAGGCTAACACAGCAGTAATCACAAACCATAAGATTAGAACAGATATATCGGGAGTTGTGTAACACAGGGAAGACTAAGTTTGAAATTTGAAATCTGGCAAGTGAATTGCCCAGTAGGACAAAAAACAACAACAACAACAACAACAACAATATGCAGGTGAACACACAAGAATGCTAAGTCACTACAAGATATTATCTAATGTCTAGTTTCCAACCAATATTACTAGACATGCAAAGAAACCAGAAAGTATGACATACTTAGGGAAAATGAGAGTCAATAGACAATGACTCCAAGTGAGACCAGATTTCATTTAGCAGATCAGCTTGTCAGTTTATACAAAGAGCCTGCAGGGATTTTGACAGGTGTTACACTGAATCTACAGATCAATTTGGAGAGAACCGATATATCAAAAATATTAAATCTTCAAATCTGTGAACATGAATGTCTCTCTCCATTCATTTAGAACTTTTCTAATTTTCCTCATTGTTTTGTGATGTTAGTGTACAAGTCTCTTCCTTTGTTAAATTTAATCCTAAATTTTGATGCTATTTATGAATGGCATTGTTTTATTTCATTTTCAGATTGATTATGTAGTATGTAGAAATAGGATTGACTTTGTAAATTGATCTTGTATCTTGTGATTTTGCTGAACTCCTCTATTAGTACAAATAATTTTTATATGTGGATTCTTTAGCATTTTCTACAAACAGGATCATATTCTAGGCAGATGAGAGTTTTACTTCTTTCTTTATAATCTGAATGTCTTTTATTTCTTTCTCTTGCCTGATTGCATAGGCTAGAGCACCAAGTTTTATGCTGGATAGAAGGGGTGAGACTGGAGATCCTTGCTTTATTTCTCTTAGGGGAAAGCGTTCAGATTCTTACCATTAAGTATCATATTAACTGTAAGTTTTACAAAAGTTCCCTTTATCAAGCTGAGGAAGTTCATTTCTTTTCCTTATTTTTATTTCTCAATGAGCATTGGATTTTTGTCAAATGCTTTTTTTTGTGACTTTCGAGGTGATCATGTGGGCTTTGACATTTAGTCTCATAATCTGCTATATTTCATTAATTATTTTCTCCCTTACACCCTTTTTCCCCTTGCTCCCTTCTCCTTTTTTCAATAATGTTTTCCAGGACCTCCAATAATCTGTTAATCAGCAGAGGTAACAGGGATCAGCCTTGCCATATTTTTATCTTATAGGGAACATTTTTAAATTTAGTCTACTGTGTAAAATTATATTGTTTGTTCACCAAGCTGAGAAGATCCTTTTATTCATTAAATTTTATTTTTTATAAATACTACTTTATCAAATACTTTTTTGCATTATTTGCCATAATTATTTGTTTTACATACCACTTTTTTTATGCTAAACAATACTTACATTCTTGAGATAAACTCTAAACAATGTAATCTTTTTTAGTAATTTTATACCCAAATTTATAAATAAAATGAGTATATATTTTTTTCTACTGTTATTACTTGGTTTTGGAAACGATTACTCTAGTCCCATGCAATAAGCTGACCGTTGTACAACTCATCTCTTAAACATTTTTGGTCTGCAGCTTTTTGGAAAGAGATCTTTGGCTAACATTTTACTGTTAACTTGTTCAAGTTTTGTTTTTCTTATTTTATCAAATTCGTGACTTTGTATTCTTTTAGATGTATTCATTTAATCTAGGACCAGTTGAGTAAATGACCAACTGGATATATTCCAAGAGGCTGAAGTACTCTGGGGTACTTTCTTAACTGAGAGTCCATCATTCATAATAACTAGTGTAAAATGTATTTCAATAAAAGCATTAGCTTCCCTCTTACTTTGTTCTCACAAACAATATCAGAGCACCTACCACAACAGAAGACAGCATTTCAGTGTGCCAACCTTAACAATAGACAATCAGTTATTTTACTGGCAACAGTGGGTTTCTTCCAGAACAGCAAAGAATTGCAATTAGGGACAAGTAAGCTAGCCAACAATCATAGGCAAGTCCCAAAACCAAAGGAGAGAAACAGTTGTCATATGGAGAAAAAGGAGGAAGTTGGCAATGGTTGTTTTGAAAAAATTCCATTGGAGAAAATTGAGTTCAGGGGGATGATGGTTTCTCATTGGTCGATTTGCTGGGGTAGCCGATTTTGGGTAGGATCTGTTCCTGTTGGGATCTCTCCTGTTGACAATTCTATTGGAGTCTGTAATTGACAATTCTTCCTGTAATTGACATGGAGTGGTACTGTGTGAGAGCTCCCCCTTCTGGCCTTCGGAGTCCATTTAGTGAGGTTTCCTTTTATTTTCACGTGTCGTTAATAGATATGAAGATCCGTGTGGTAAGTCAGAAAAAAAAATGTTAAGTACCTAGATTCTAAAGAAAAGTAAAAGGAAAGGCACGTTACGATTATGATAGAGAAAGAAAAGGGCCTCTAAGGTCCTGGCAAAGACTGGTAAGAATGCGAGCAGGATGGGAGTGACAGCAGCGTGTAATCTCCATGAAGGCAAGGACTGTGTTATTCTGTTCTTTTCATCCACAGCTCCATGCATAAGTACCAGGGAAAAGGTCTTTGCCTTGATTAATGGATAAATTGAAGAATCTTTCAGAGGATGCGGGGGAGGGCAGGAGGAGAAAGAACCACAGAAGTGAGTGCAGAACAGGATTTATTTAAAGAGTTCTTGACTAATGGCCCATTTCTCTGCAAAGAGGACACAATCCTTAGAAGAGGTGTGAAGTTCATAGACAAAAATGTTTGCCGTGCAAGATTTTAAAGCAAAGCGCTTTGTCCACACTCCCAGAACCATGAGTTCAGCTAGTTGGAGATCTGCTTCTTGCACCCTAGAAAGTTTAGAGACAAGGGTCCAAGGGTTTCTGTGAGTCCCTCAACGGGCACCAGCCACTTGGCCCGACTCTCCAGCCCCAGGCGGCTCCTGGAGGCCAAAGGTGGTGGCACAGGGAAAGCCGGTAGCGGGCTCGGCTGTCACCATGAGCCATGGCCCGCTCCGCCGGCGCCCAGGGTCCCCGTGCGCTGGGCCACCAAGGCTGAGCAACTAGTCCAGGACACTGCCAGGCCTTCCTAGGGAAATGGAGCCCGAGAGGAGACACCAGCAGGGACACCGCCTCGGCCCTCAGAGCTGGAGGCGGAGCCCTCTGCGATGACCTGCGGGGGACAGGTTAAAAGACACTGGGCCCTAGGACAAGACCACCTTTCATTTCAACGATGTTTATGACGTGGACCCCAGGCCCAAGGAGCCCGTGAGAGGTGACGCTAGGTGTAGGGCACCACTTTTCTCATGCAGTCCCAGAGGAAGATGGGGAGCGGTGACTCTGGAAACCTGCAGAGGAGGGCATGGGCGCTGTGAGGGCTTCTCCCCCATAGCCCTTGGGCCACTGTTTCAGCTCCCTCTGCCTAGTTAGTAAGTCGCCTGGTTTTCTAGGCCAGGTGTGAGAGGCAGTGCTTACTAAGGGGATAAACCTGGAAGTAGTGTCTCACATGTTCAAAAAGGAATGGAAACTTTTAATTTAAACATGAGCTATGGGAAATATCTGTAGTATGTTTCATCCAAACCTGGGGTCAAAGCATTCATGTGACCTTGGACATGGACTTATTGCACCTATGTCATCATTTGTAAAAGAATTGATTTTTTACGCATCAGGATTAAGATAATTTATACAAAACATCTATCAAGATGCTTAATTTGTGTAAGCACTTAATGACTGTCAGTTTTTATTTTTTTTTCCTTTTCTGTATTTTAAAATTGCCAAGAGTCAGTGAGGCATCTGTAACTACTAGTAGTCAAGAACCTAAATTTTTTTTTAGCCCATCTTTTCTTTCTTCTTTGCAAAGGCTCTTACAAGCTAGTAACCCTGGAGTGATCAAGGAAAGCATTTGACTGAAGTTTTAAAAAAAGATAGGGTATGAATAGGTGGAGAGAGGAAAAACATGTAAGGATTGGTATTTAGGGCACCTTGGTTTAGCTACATTTGGATTTTTTGTTTGATTTTGCTATTTGTATGTTATGAGGCAAGTCACTTTAACCTTCTTTCTGGGCCTTATTTACTTTTTTAAGTTAGGAGGTTGGGGTCCATGCAAATGACATTGTTCTCTTCTCGCTGATTTAAAGATGGTAAATACTAGGAAGGAAATAGGGAAGTATGGTGGGTGCTAAGGTAAGGCAGTGTGGTGCCAATGTAACAAGTAGAAATATAAAGCTTGAGATTGTAGAAAATTTGGAGAACTAGTCAACATTTTTGAGAATGACCAAAAAGGTGTTTGTGACATGACCTAAGAGATATATTTTAGAAATATTAAGGGGGGTTTTGAATGGAAAAGATTAAAATGGGGCAAAATCTGTTAAGGGGAGAAATCCAAGAGACTTTGTACTAGTATAGTTGTAAGTCTAAGGTGGACAATAAGAATGGAAAGAAACAGATATATTTGAGAGGCAAAGCAAGTAGAATGAACAAGACATGATTACTGAGTGGTGTGTGTGTGTACAGACACAGAAGTGGGGATCTACAGTTATCCTGTTGTTTAATACTGGGTAGCAAGAGCATTGAATTATTCTGGAGAAGTAGCAAGTGTGATGGGAACTGGTATTGGAAAGGGGATTAAATCAGTTGAATTTGAGATACTGACTTGGCAGGTAGAAGTAAATAGCAAATAGTTGAGCAAATTGCATCTCCCAACTATCCTTTTTTTCCCCACCCCCCTGTATTTTAATTTCTCCCCACCCCCACTTTAAGCTCTTGTCTACATGGAAAGCTCTCCTGTATCTTGAGAAGAAAATTGTATTAAATTCTGTGGCTTCTGTATGGAAAAGTCCATTTGTTGTGGTACTGGCCATTCTGGGGGCCACTAAGTACCCTTTGTAGGAGCAGGCTGATCTGCCCAAATGTTGGGTAAAGATTGTCTAGTCCTGGACATGGTGGGTTGCGTACTTGGAACCATATGTTGAGGATCAGGTAGAAACCTGCATGTACCTTTGATTGTCTTTAAGAACTACAGTTTGCATTCACATTAGAATGTAAACAATTCAGAGCAGGAATTTTATTTTCATTATCACTTTATTCTTAGCACCCAAATAGCATCTTGTATGTAGTGAGTACTGAATACTTTTTGAGTGGATGAGTATGAGAAGTGCTGGTATAATCCGAACCACAGAGAATGGCTCTGAATGGTGACTTCGTAATTTAATCTGACTGTAGTGTTGGTAGTGGTGAACTGAATTCTATTGATTCATGGTCATTGTTTTATTTTATTTTTAATAAACTTTGTTAAAATTTATTTCTCTAGACTTTCCTTGTTTTTGATGACTGACATTTTTCTGGAGTACTGGAAAGGTATTTTGTAGAAAACGTTCTTGGGATTTGTCTGTTATTTTTCTCATGATTAGACCAGAGTTACGAGTTTTTTGGAAGGAAGACCATAGAGGTCAAGTGTCATTTTCATCACATCATCTCATGGGTACATGTTATTGACATGACTTATCACTATTGATATTGACCTTTTTGGGTTTCTCTACCTTAAAGTTACTCTCCCCCCACACCCTTTCCAGTCACCATGTGCAGCCCACACTTAAGGAATGGGGAGTTAGGCTCCACTTCCTTAAGGGCTAAGTACCTACATAAATTACTTGAAGCACTACATGGGAGATTTATATCGTCTTCTTTTTTTCATTCAAGTATTTATTTCTATCAGTATTACATTAGTTTCTTAGAACTGCTATAGCAAGGTATCACAAAAGGGATTTAAAACAATAGAAATTTATTTTATCACAGTTTTGGAGGCTAGAAATCTGAAATCAAAGTCTTGACAGTGCTGACTCCTTCCCAGGGCTCTGAGGAAGAACTGTTCCATGCCTCTCTCCTAGCTTCTGCCGATGGCTGGCAATCCTTGCTGCTCTTTGGCTTGTAGATATATCATTTCAGTCTCTGGCACTCTCTTCACATGGCATTGTCCCCTTTGTGTGACCCTGTGCCCACATTTCCCTTGTCTTATGATGTTTGAATTTGATTGGGATTGTGTTAAATCTGTAGATTGCTTTAGGAAGTTTGGAAATTTAGAAAATACTAATTCTTCCAATCCATGAGCACAACATATATTTCTATTTGTGTTATTTTTATTTCCTTAACTTCTTATAGATTTCACTGTACAGGTCTTTTAACCCAAGAGAGGTCTTTTTGACAACTATGATCTCAAATTTCTCTATTTCCCCTTTTGTCTGTCAGTTTTGCTTTATGCTTCTTGAGGCAGTATACAGAAAAATGTTGGATTTTTACATCCTTCTGTTTATACTTTAATCAATAAAAAGTATACTTCTTTATCTGTAGTAATACTTCTGGCCTTAAAGTCTATCTTTTTCTCATATTAATGTAGCTGTATGAACTTTGGTTCATGTTTTTGTATTTCCTTTACCATTCCTTTCAACTTTTAGTATTCCTGTATTTAAAATGAGTCTATTCTAAGCAGATTATAGTAGGGGTGTATTTTTTGTTTTAATCCACCCCTTCTATTACTTTATGAACAAAGTAAGAGCCTTACAGTACTTTAACTCTAATTACCCTGCTCATGTCCTTTGTGTTCTTATTGTCATATATTTTCTTGTACATGTGTTATAGCTTGTGCATATTATCAACATTTTTTATTTAAACATTTAAAAGTTATTAGTCACATTTTACCTTTTCCAGTGTTCTTAATTTTTACCTACAGTTCAATGCATCCATCCGGAATCATTCTTCCAGTCTGACTGACTTTGTAATATTTCTGATAGTGCAGATTTGATGGCAATGGATTTGCTCAGCTTTTGTCTATAAATGTTCTTATTTTACTTTCCTTTTGAATATTTTTGTTGTTGTTGACTATATACAAAATTCTAGGTTGGCAGATTTTTTTTCCTTTCAGGACTCTAAAAATGCCCTTCTAATGTTTCCTGGCTTCCAAAGTTTATGTTACAATGTCAGCATCAAATAACATTTCCTTTCCAACACCACCACTCCAGCCCCACTTTAAATTTTTGACTTTGGATTTTAGCAGGTTGACTATGATATAACGTGTGTGTGTGTGTGTGCGCGCGCGCGCGCGTGCTGATGGTTCACTGAGATTCTTGAATATGTGGGTATTTTTAATCAGATTTAGGAAGTTATTGGTTATACGTCTTCATATCTTATCCATTCTCTTTTACCTCCCTTTCTGGGATTCCAATTATTTGTATGTTAGACTTTTTCTTTAAAAATTTTTCCATCATGTTGTTGGTTAAAGAAATTGACTGTTGATAGATGGTTGATAGGTATTCGAGAAAAAAGAATGATAAAAAGCATCAGGTGGGCCATGGATATAAAACTGGAAAATTCTACTTAATTTTTAATTTTTTCACAGGAAGTTCATCTGAGAATGAAAAAGAAAGATCATAGGGCTTGGAGAACAGTAAATGTATTGATCTGTAAAACACTTATCAATAGCCAGATACTATTCCAAAAGCTGAAATAGAAAAATGAGTAAGAAAGTCACTTTAAGGAGTTCACACAGGGTTGAGGGAGAAGGACGTCAAATTTGGAACTCAAATCTTTGCCCTTAGTGATGGTTGAGTTACTGCTTTGGAAGAAGTGAAGCTTTAGCTAAATTTCAGTAGAAGAGTAGGAGTTAGGGAAGAAGTAGAAATGGGATGCTCAGCAGATGGCCCTTGCAAGAGTAAACACTTGGAAGCATGAAACAACATAATGCTGAGGAATACTAAGAAAAGAAAGAAAGGATTAGGGAAATAAGTGCCTAGGAAGATGTTGGCAGTTGAACTAAACAGATTTTAGTTGATGTGGTTATTTTCCAATCTGGTGAAAGTCTCATTTCCTCAAGGACCAGTAGCAAACAGTTCATGGACCAGCTTTGGTTCATGGATTATTTGAATAGCACTGATCTGGGGACTATATTGCATTAAGGAAGACTAGGAGGAGAGACACTGGAGTGTGTCTAGGCTTTGAGGAGGATTTGGTGTACATACACACACGGGAAAATTGCAGGAAAGAGGGGTTAAATGATGGAACAACATTCAGAAAAGGCTGGTGAGGAATGGGTTTGGGAGCCAGTTGTGGAGTTCAAGAACATTTGGAATCACTGCTGTGGAGAGTGAGAGGGTAGAAGACCTGGAGTCCCAGGATCAGAAATGTCATTTATTTAAATTTACTTAAGAATTGTTGTTTGAGACTGAATGTGGTAGACAGATAGAAGTAGACTATGAGCATGAGAAATTTCAGGGTATTGACAAGAAAGTAGTTGAAGAGATGGGTTCTTGTATCTGGGATGGAAGTGAAGCCAATGGGAGCACTGAAGGCAAGTGAGAAACAAGGGACTAGACATATTAATGATGTCTGAGAGCTTACATAGCAGCAGTAGAGGAATGATAAAGGTGAAACAAATGGAAGTTTTGGTCACATAGTGAGAAATTACAATTGAAGATGAACTTGAGAAGTAGAATTATTCTAGGTGATGGCAAATGTGGTCACAACAGTGAGTTGCTGAAGTGGACTAGAGATGGTCTTTGAAGGTGAGGAGCCAACTAATGCTTCTATGTCTGTGTTAGTCACCAAAATGATGACAGAATATGGAGTAAAAGGAAAGATGTAAGCCAGGTGAGTGTGTGTCAGGGGAGGGGTAAACTGGTTTTTAATGGGTAAAATGGCAAATCAGAATCACCTGGGTAGATTTTTTTTTTTTTTTTAACTATACAGGTTGGTTCCCCAAGCTAAAGCTGCTATTGAATATAGCAACCCACTGGCATGGAAAGTAGTGGATTCGACTACTCTGAACCTTAAAAAGGAGGAGAGCTTTTTCTCCAGTCTGAAATTAGCATTAGGGAATGCCTGTCTCTCTTCCCATTTCCACCGCTCCCTATTTTGTGCATTATGAGGAATCAAGGAGTGGATAATGGCATCTGGAGAGGGATTAGGAGAAGTTCAGATCCCAATGAAAAGAATGGGGAGGTGATGGAGGAAGGAAGTATTCAGTAAAAAGGTTGAGGAGACTTGTTTACCATTGGAACATTAGATTATAAAGCAGCAGAGAGGCATTATTTTATATCAGACTTAATGCAATAAAGTTAAAGAAACTAAAAAGGTGTCAGGCAAATCTCCTTTCTTCTTGCACCCAGGGAACATAATTTATATTTATGTATAAATTATGTACTTTTTAGCATAGTTGGAGTTTTCATATATATCTTAAAGCATTTTTTAAGGGATTTCAAATTATAATTTAAGCACATCTTGTATGGTGAACATTCCATAGTTAAGTAGAAAATATGATTGATTTAAGAAATTTGTTTATAGCTTACCTTTTCAGAATGCAAATATGTTAAAAGGTGAGGTTTGCTGTTTAAGGACATGATCTCATTTAAAACATTTTTTCATACTTTCATTTTTATTCTAATTAAAAATATTGCTATTTATAATATGTTCTTTTTGATAAAGGCATAAAATTACAGGACATAAAATTATTTTTTAGATTTGCAACAGCTGTGAAAATTCAGTTTCTTGAATCTACTTTTGATTTTTAGGGGCAACTGCTTGCATCTTTCAGTTTTAAGTACAGTAATGAAAAGAAAGCATATAATTCCTAGTTTAAGTGGACTGGGAGTACATTTTGCAATTTTTGGTAAGAGTTTACAAGCTAGCCTTTTTATTCTTAGTTGAGATCTATAAAGTAATTTACATGGTACTTTTAGAATTTTTCATGTAAGAGGAGTTGAATAATCCTGTTTCGCAGTTTATAGGCACTGAGACAGCATTTGGGAGCTAACAGGATCTATTGTTCAACGGATCTGAAAATTTTTAATCAAACCTAGGTTTCATTTTATGTGGCAAGATTTTTATGTATGCCTGTACAAAAGTGGGAAGTATTATCAGAAGTAGTTAAGATCACAGGCTTTGGAGTTTAACCTGAATCCTGGTTCCACCAGGATTAAAATATGATTAATCTGCCAAAGCCTCTGTTTTATCAGATAGAAGATAAGGAAAATAATGATGCCTACTTCACAGTGTACTTATAAGAATTAAACAGGATAAACATATAAAGTGAGTGGTATAACAGTAATTACATTTTAGCTGTTTTTATTAAGATGAACAGATAACAGGTAAAGAAGGATATTTAACTATTGGTGAAATGTGTGGGATTTTGAGGAGAAGATAACGGTTTGGACATTATTTGACTATATTTAAGAGATTATTAGGGAATATTATTAAGGATTATTAGAGATTATTTAGATAGAAGGTGACATTAATAGGGATATATATCCATCCATCCATTTTAGGAATCTATACAGTGGTTAACAGTGGTTACAGCTTGATAGTATGGGAGGCTTTTATTTTTTTTCATGAACCTTTCTAAACATTATACAGTGAACCAATGGGATCACTGATTTTAATTATTTAGTGATCAGTTCTCATTGGTTTATCATACTATAATATTTGCACTTACGAAATAATCTTTTTTATTATGGTAAAGTATATGTAACATAAAAATTATCATTTTAACCATTTTAAAATGTACAGTTTGGTAGTATTAAGAACATTCACACTATAGTGCACAAAATAATCTTCCATAACACTACTTTTAATGGTTGCATAGTATTCCATTCCATGGATGATTTTTATTATCTAACTAACCTATTAAATATTTAAGTTTTTTCTGATTCTTTTTTTTGTTATTACAGTAACACTAGACATTAAAAGGTGGTTGGAGATGCCGATACGGGGAACAAAAGGGTGTTGATATAGTTGAGCTAGATACTAGGGAATGTCTCTTGTAAGAGAAGGCAGGATGGCAAGCCGAAATAGTTAAAGAAGGAAATGATTATATATAATCCTATCATTTGTTTCATCCTTCTCAACTCCAAATGCCAACAGAAAATAATGAATGAGGAAAAAGAGGCAGAAATCAGTCCTGGGATTTAACTGCCCTTTTTTTACTTTTACCTACTTGCTGTGTTCTTTGTTTTGTCTGTCACACGTAATGTTCTGAACTCATTGCCATGTGGATTTAGAATTTAGAATATAGAAATGTTCCACATTTAAGTTCAGTATAGATTTGGTTACTATTTTTAGTCTAACCATTGAATTGGACCATATGTACTGACTGTGTTCTACTTACCTATATTGTAAAAGTAGTGAATTGTTTGTTTAAAACTCTGCGCTAGCATCATAGTCCGAGCTCTTTTGCGTTTGACTCCCCTTTCTGAGGAATGTATAGGTTTGCTGTAAGCGGTGTTATTTTCAGTTTATTTGCCATTCTGTTTATACCATAAATCTATATTTGATTGATTTTCATTTTTTTAGGCCTTTTTGGGACGGGCTCTATTGTAAGAAGGTGAAAACAAATAGTTCTTGTTTATAGTCAGCCTATCAATTTTGCTAAGAATTATATTGGATTTTCGTTTTGACATTTTAAATTTTTTATAAATTTAATGAAACTTGAAGAGTATGTAAAAGTACCAAGAAACAGAAAATAGTCATTTATATTTCCCTAATTTTAGGTTAACATTTTGTGATATTTCCTTGAACTTTTTTAATGTGCATTATTCATATATTTGAGATTGTACTGTAATTGTATAATGTCACACACTGCTTTTTCTTGAACATTATATCAGGCATTTCCCCCATGTATGTCAGTTTCCTCCTCACAGAAAATAAGTGACACATCCACGTGGGTAACTTGAGACTTTAATAGGAAGACTCTTCTCAAGTATATAAGAGATGAAGGAAAGCTATAAGGAAGGGATAATATAGTATTGAGTGCTTGAAATTTGTCTAATCAGGTATGCCGTAGGTTTAATATATACACTGGATTTCTAAGACTTAGTACAAAAATAGAAAAATGTAAAATATCTCAATCATTTTTATATTGATTACATGTGAAACAGTATTTTGGATATATTGTGTTAAATGAAATATATTAAAATTGTATCTTTAAAAAATGTGGCTGCTAGAAAAATTAAAATTATATACATTACTTGCATTCAATTTTGTTAGGCAGTACTAGAATGGTGTTTAGTATAGTCATCTCTAAATTTGAAAAAGGAAGGGAGGATTCCATAGAAAGATCAGCTGATAGAAACCATAACCTTCAGTAGAGGGTTGCAAGCATTCTACACTGACTCCGAAAAAAAGAAGAGTCTGCAGAATGAAGAGAGTCCAGGGAAAAAAGAAGAGAGTCTGTTCTCTCTTTCCTCTTAATTCCTGCCTGTGTCTACCACTGGTTTAATCCAATAGAAAGCCAGTAGGTAAGGGAGTCAGTTGATGCAGTCTATAGAGGTTGGCCTACCCGAGCCCAAAGAAAGGTAGGAAAAGAGAGGACATTTGAAAAAGCTTTTGAAGATATCCAGCATACCACCTCATTAAAATGCATTGCAAATATAATTTTAAGGACTGCACATTCCACTTCACATATTATATTTTTGTGAAAGTGTTGGGAAAGTGGTAATGTAATCACATTTTGAGAATTATTTAGGATATAGTTTCATTTAATATAAATGAAAGATAAATCAAACTGAGTGGTTGAACAACAGTCAAGCCGTTCACTGATAAAGTGTACTCCAAAATTAGAAAATTTATAGAATTTTGACATTACCTCATACTTAAAAGTTATATTTCTTTAAGATTAAAATTTTTTCTGTCTATAAACTGATAATGGGGTACACAACTTTGATTTGTTGGGTTGAATTTCTTTAATTTGTTTCCATTTATTTTAATTTTGAGATGTTAATTGACAACTTAATTCATTTTAATGGAACCTGATGTTCCCAAGATGATGAAATTCAGTAGTATTTCACTTTGAAATGATAATTTAAAAATCTAATTTATTAAAAGCACACATAATAAAAAGCACTTGTGAGTAAAGTTTTCATAAATAGAAGATTTACAAGGCTGTCTAGGACCTTTCACTTATCTAAACAAGAATTGAGTGTCTATTAAATACACTATGAAACATGATTAATGACCTCAAGGAGAATACATGATCAAAATCCTTAGTTCTCAAGTAGTTTGAGTTGTGCCCCTATAATATATTGTTTGCTTTGCACTCATAGATACTAAAATTTAATACACATCCAGAATTAGTGAAATCAACACTACTTTTGTAGTGATGTGTTTGAGAATTAAACTTGTAGCATATGAAGTTTCAGGAGATGATTATTCTGATCATTATATGAGCAGAGAGACAAAATTCAATTGTAGCTCCTTTTAGGTTTAGTGATTACAGCCTAGTTCTGAAAGTGAGAACTGGTAATGATAATCCATGTGCCATGGAACAAACTGTTCCCTTGAAAATCTTAGTGTTTTCATAAGGTGCCACTAATTTTATTAATATATTTTTTAGTTTTTTTCACATAGGTAATATAATTGCATACATATTAATATTGTGAACCAAAACATTCAAGAACCAAAAATATTATTATAGAGTAAAACAATCTCCTATGTGTGGCCCCTTCTACACAGTTCCTACTTCCTTCAGGTAAACTTTCTTCTTAGTTTCTTAGGTTTCTTTCCAGAGTTTCTTTATGTGTACGTATATATAAACTAGTATAAATAGAGATGCTTATTTTTTTCCTATTTTTTTTCATAAAGGAACGTATTATACATAATGTTGCTATTTCCTCTTGTTTTCTTGCCATTAAATAATTCCTGCTTTGTGACCTTCCTTAATTTTATTTATTTTTTAAATCTTGGAGAAATATTTTGTCAAATTTTAATCTCTGCTGTGGGAAGATTTTTCTGATTATTGTTCCTTGTCTGTTAAGTTTTGCTGCTTATCTTTTTTCTTTTACAGTGTTATGCCAAGTAGAATTCAGGGAAAGCTATTAGAGGGAATTGTAGTTGGAGTTGTCCCTATGGCCTTTGGGTTCCCTGGGAACTGAGTCTCTCATCCTGTTTGCGAACATAAAAGCATTTACCTTGGCAAATGTCAATGGGTGAAGATAGTGATATGATACATTCTATATGCCCTTGAATTAGGTTGTTCCGAAGAGTTGGTCATTGGTCTCTGCTTTTTTCAGTCTAGCTGGGTATAGTCCTGGCTTTTAAGGAAAGCAAATAGGCATTAAGGGATGAGTTCCTTAGATACATCGAAAGTGATCAGGTGTTTAGGAGAACTGGCTAACCAGACAAAGTAACTTACCCACTTTTTAAAAACATGCTATAGCTAAAAATCACACTCTTAGATTCCAAACATAACATTAATATCTAAAAGCAAATTTGTGATACTTAAACTCCATATCTAAAGTGAACTGTAGTTTTCAGCTACTTTAGAAAAAGGCCTGATGTTCAAATAAAACATAAATCTTGTCACAGAATGGCATTTTCTTAGAAGCATGAGAATCCTGAAAGAGAGTTGCATTTAATGGACTTGGTACATTGTTAGAGTAGTGTAAATTTTAGCATTGAAAGAATCCAGAATTTAATTTATATAGAATTTTGCTTTTCTTTTTCCTTTTCATGCAAGTAATAGAATTAACATTTCTCAAAGTAGTTTTTACAAAATATTATTAATACAAGGTATTCTGCATAAAGATTTCATCTTCAAATGATTTTGCAAGACCCTGCTTATTAGTATATTCCTTGTTTGGAGATTCGAACTCTATATTATAGTATGTTAAAGATGCAAGAAATTGATGAATACATAAAGCACTTTATCATTGGCTTAACTCAATGTTTCCCAAACTTGGGTAAAGAATTATGGAAGCCTTATTAATATCCAAATAACTGGGATTTCACAGAATACGGTTTAGAAAATACTGTCCCAGAAGATAGTCAGATGTCCTTTTGTTCTGTTTCTACTTGGAAATTTTCTTTATTTGGGCATGGTTACCTTTCTTGGTGTATGGGCCCTGAGGTATGAGATCAAGAAAAAACTACACACAAACTGAGGTGAAGTTTTGGTATGTACTTTTCAAAGTCATCAATGACCTCCATGATGCTGAAACAAATGGCCACTTCTAAGCCTTCATCTCTTTTGATTTATCAGCAGCATTTGACAAAGGTGATCACTCCTTCCTCCCTGAAACCCTGTCTTCACTTGGTTTCCAGAATACCACATTCTGGTTTTCTTCCAATGAGACTGGCTGCTGCTTTCTCTCTTTTGCTGGTTGCTCCTCATCTCCCAACCTCTTATTTTTGGACCATCTCAGGCATCAGTTCTTGTTCCTTTTCTCTGTATATATTTACTCCCTTAGTGATCTCATCTAAATTTCTGGCTTCACATCCTATTTGTCTGCTGACTCCAAAATCATACATTCAACCGAGATTTTCCCCTCAAATACAGACCTGATAAACTAACTTCTTAATTGATATCTTGGCTTTGATATTTAATGGGTCTAAAATTAACTCTCCATTCCTGAGCAAAATGTTCTCAGCTGTCATTTTGCCTTTCTTAAAACTCCATCTTCTTCATCATTCAAGTTGCTCAGGCCAAATATCTTAGGAGTCATTCTTCGATTTCTATTATATCCCCAAATAGTCTTGCAGCATATCTTTTTTGGCTGTGGCATCCAAAAATATCCAGAATCTATCCACTCTCTGTCACCTCCACTCTGTGCCCCTCTGCTCCAAGCACCTCAGCCCTTTTCTGGATTATTGCAACACCCTCTTACATAGTTTCCCTGCTCTGCTTCTGCTCTTGCCCTCCTACAGTCCATTCTCGCCAGGGAAATCTTTCAAAATGCTAATGTCATTTTTTTCTATTCAAAAGTTCCAGTGTCTCTTGAACTTATTTAGAATAAAACCAGTCTTCTGTGGCCAACCAGACCCTATGTGATCTAGTTCCCCGTTACTTTTGGGGTTTCAATGTCTGCCTTGTCATGCACTTACTGTGCTGCAGCTGTTTGCTAGTCTTTCCTGTTCTTCAATCACACCGAGTATATTTCGACTTGAGATCTATGCTTTTGCTATTTTCTCTGCCTGGGAAGCTCTTCTCCCAGATATTCACATGGATGACTCTTCTTGCTTAAAAGTCACCTCAGAATGGCCTCCTCTGAGGATTTATTTCAAATTATACCCTCTATCTTGGCAGTCTATCTGCCTTTTTTGTTTTACTTTTTCTATAGCATTTATTAGCTTCTAGTAGAGGATATGTTTTACCTAATTACTTTGTTTGTTGTCTTCCTCTCCTCATTACATGAGGGGTATATACTTTTTTCTGTGTTATAGACCCATATATCTAATACCCAAGTATAGTGCCTGGCATGTAAGACTTCCTCAATAGTATTTGTTGAGTGAATGAAGGTATTCATTTGCATAGTCTTCATTGTTTTAAGGTCATCAAATTACCCTGTTTTTAATAGGTCATGCGGTATTACTATGCAGGTTAGATAATTATGTCATAGTAATAAAGGGGAAGATTGCATATCAATGATGTGATGTTTATGGCAAATTAACAGTCTCTTATGCATTTTTATTGTTATATCTTTTTATTTTGTTTTTTAATAGACTATTTTTTGAGCAATTTTAGGTTCACAGCAAAATTGAGAGGAAGGAACAGAGATTTCCCATCCGCACATGCACATCCCCCACCAGAGTGGTACATTTGTTAACAGTTGATGAACCTATATTAATACATCATTGTCACCCAAAGGCTATAGTTTATATTAGGATTCTGCGGGTTTGGGCAAATGTTTAATGACATATATCCACCATTATAGTACCATAAAAGTACTTTTTGCCCTTAAATTTATCTGTGTTCCACTTATTCATCCCTCCCCGACACCCAACCCCTGGCAACTACTGATCTTTTCACTGTCTTCATAGTTTTGCTTTGTCCAGAATTTCATATAGTTGTAATCATACAGTATGTAGCCTTTTAGATTTGCTTCTTTCACTTAGTAACATGCATTTATGTTCCCTCTACTTTCTGTTTAGCACTGCATAATAGTCCATTGCCGATATGTACCACAGTTTGTTTATCCATTCACATACTGAAAGACATCTCGTTTAGTTCCAAGTTTTGGCAATTATGAATAAAGCTGCTACGGATAGCCATGTGTAGGTTTTTGTGTAGACATAAGTTTTCACCTCATTTGGGTAAATACCAAGAAGTGCAATTGCTGGACCTAGGGTAAGAGTATGTTTAGTTTTGTAAAAGCAGTAAAATTGTCTTTCAAAGTGGCTTTACCATTTTGTATTTCCACCAACAATGCTCCACATCCTGTTGCTCCACATCCTGGACAGCTTTCGATGTTGTCAATGTTCTGGATTTTGGCCATTCTAATAGGTATGTAATGGTATCTTCTTGTTCAATTTGTATTTTCACAATGACATTATGTGGAGATTTTTTCCATCTGCTTATTTGCCATCTGTATACCTTCTTTGGTGAGGTGCATGTCTGTTAAAATCTTTGGCCTATTTTTAAATCAGGTTGGTTGTTTTCTTATTAAGTTTTAAGAGTTTTTGTATATTTTGGATAACAGTCCTGTATTAGGAGTTTTTTGCAAATGTTTTCTTCCAGTCTGTGGTTTATCTTCTTATTCTCTTGACATTATCTTTTGCAGAACATAAATTTTTAATTTTAATGAAGTCTAGCTTATCAGTTCTTTCTTTCATGAATCATTCCTTTGATGTCATATCTAAAAAAGTCATCACCAAACCCAAGGTTATATAGATTTTCTCTCATGTTATCTTCTCCAAATTTTATAGCTTAGCATTTCACATTTAGGTCTATGATCGATTTTGAGTTAATTTTTGTGAAGGTGTAAGGTCTGTGTTTAGATGTATTTTTATTTTCTTTTGCATACGGATGTCCAGTTGTTGTACCATTTGTTGAAAAAGCTATCTCTATTGTATTGTCTTTGCACCTTTGTCAGAATCAGTTGACTGTAATTATGTAGGTTTATCTCTGGGTTCTCTATTCTGTTCCATTGATCTATTTGTCTTTTGTTCCACCAATACCATACTGCCTTGATTGTTGTAGTTAATAGTCTTGAAGTTGGATAGTGTCATACTTCAAACTTTGTCCTTCTCCAATATTGTGTTGGGTATTATGGGTCTTTTGCCTCTTCATTTAGACTTTAGAATAAATTTGTTGATATCCACAAAATACCTTGCTAGGATTTTGATTGGGATTGCATTGAATCTGTAGGTTAAGTTGGGAAGAACTGACATCTTGACAATATTGAGTCTTCCTATCCATGAACATGGAATATTCCTTCTTTCATTTAATTCTTCTTTGATTTTATCAGAGTTTTGTAGTTTTCCTCATATAGATCTCATACATATTTTGTTAGATTTATACCTAAGTATTTCATTTCATGTAAATGATATTGCTTTTAACTTCAAATTCCACTTGTTCATTGACAATATGTAGAAAGGCAATTGATTTTGTATAGTAAACTCATATCCTACAATCACTTATTAGTTCCACTGTTATATCTTAAGATTTGCAAACATTAAATGTGTTGTAGGGCATTGTAAATAGTTCTTCACCTACTACTTCACTGCCAGTAAGGGTTCCACCAAATAATTTTCCCAAGAAATGCTGTAGAGAAGAGGAAGAGGTGGCAGAGGTATCAGTCATACGTTTTCAGCTCATTTAACAATTATAGGATTTCCTGAGAGTATAAAAAAGGCAAATATAATTCACAAGATCTGCCATTAAAAAGTACAGAAGGGTCAACACTATTTGCTAACACATTTTCAGAAGGAATGAAAGTAGTTTTCACCTGATTTTTCCTTAGATGGCTGGTTTATATATTATGCTGATCAGTTTTAAAATGCACATAAATTTTATTACTATATTGCTCAAACATTCTGCTTTATATAAACTGATGTTTTAAAAGATTAAATGATAATTAAATTAGTAAAAATTAATATTACTGGAGTATTTTTTCATTTATGAAAGGATCTATCACAGATTATTTCCAGCAGTAATTTATATCAATGATTTCAAAAAAGCATTGATTTTGATTTTCAAAATTAAAAAGGAGCACAAGTATTTCAGAAAATGTTGCAGAACACCACCAGGACTTCTCTTACGCAGTATGAATGCATTTTTTAAAACCATTGATTTTAGTTGAGAGTAAAAACATTATTTTTATTCTTAACTATACTAGCACAGGCTAGTGTACCTCTACTGACTAAAAATAATCTTTAAGTTAGCAGCTTATTAACCTAGGATTAATCACATCATTGCATTTTTCTCATACTGTGAGACATCTTTTCCACCCTATTTCATAGTTTCTTTGAGAATGAAGTACTACCTGAATTGCAAAGAGAATTTTTGTAGAATAAAGGCTTCTGCAAGTTCTATCATTTGTAATCAAAGCTGAGATAATTAACTACAGTATGTAATAAAATCCAGTGTGTAATAAAATCCATGCCCCTAAAATATAGTCTTTCAAGTATAGAAAACTCTACTTTTTGGAGAACCGCACTATTTAAATATGAAAAAGAAATAACATTCTCGTGAATTAATTTTCAAACTTTTAATTTTATTTTTAGGAACCCACATTTGATTTGGGTGTGGATATTTTGAAAGAATACATGAAACAAATGTGCTTTACTTGGTTGTTCAGAATATCTATGTCAGATTTACTTCTGAACTCTTAGACATGGTGCAGTAAAAAAAATGTTAATTGGAACAATATAAAATTGGCTTAATGGAATTAGTGAAAGAAGAGTGGCTAGATTCTTTGCCTGTAGTTAGTCAAATGTAAACTATAAAGACTGCATTGAAGTTGTTAACCAAATAGCAGTAGAACTTGAGGAAAGAGCAGATCTTGTCATTGTAATAACTCATATGAAGTGGGGAAAATGATAACATGGCTTGCTCAAAACGTACTATTAGAATGTGACATCATTTAACATCCTAACCACAAACCTCTCATAATGACATTTCACTGAAAATACAAGTGGTCTTAATAATTCCCCATAAATAATTTAGGTTCATGAGAACATTTCCTAAGAGTGAGATTTGTTAAACCTTAAAATTGTTTCCTTAGGGATTCTTTGGAGTTGCTCCCTGTGGAGAGCTTTAAAAATAGATGATCTGTGCTTTGGGATGCCTTAGGCATGATCTTGTCAGAAAACAAGGGGAAAGCTAGTAGATTTCAGTTCTAATATACTGTAATTAAAGAGAAAACGGTGGCTAACATGAAAGCAAGTCTTCCAAAAATGAATATGCTAAAGATAACTACATAATTAAGAGGGAAGGAAATAGAAACATGGGTTAGGGGATAGGAAAAATATGGGGAAGGGAGCTTTTTGGCAATGTGGTGCCTAATTATGAAGTTTTGAATGTACTATTGAGTCATAAAGGCGACAATTTATGGGTAAAAAAATCAATATTTTTCCCCCTTAAATTTATAGGCACTCTCTGATCTGATCAAATACATCCAGCAGGGAATTTCACTTCTGCATGATCTTTGGGCTCTCCTTCCTGTGGTGGACCCAGTTTTAGTTGTCAGAGTAACAGGTGCACAGCTGCTTGAAGCACTTGAAAATGGAGTTAACAAATAACCAGTTCTAGTTGAGCGGTATATAGATATGTTTCCATGGACTGATGTATTCACTACTTATTTTTTGTAAGATGGAACTGAAAGAAAACTGAATTTAAATATGCTTTACCATTTTTAAAATTTAAAATAATAAATCTTTAAAATGTGCATAAGGATGGTATTTAGAAATATCTCAAATTATTTTTAATAGTCTGAGACTAGCAAAGTCTTGGTTTGTAAAACTTATTAAAATTAGGATTATTTTTAGTTG
The DNA here is from genome assembly GCA_003508835.1 of Eonycteris spelaea. Taxonomy (NCBI): domain Eukaryota; kingdom Metazoa; phylum Chordata; class Mammalia; order Chiroptera; family Pteropodidae; genus Eonycteris; species Eonycteris spelaea. The sequence goes on along the minus strand of PUFA01000011.1, from coordinate 11,663,682 downwards.
CATATGAGTATATTTGGGTCCTTAATTTCAATATCTAAGTACCTAAAATCCTTTTTTTTCTTCCTTATTAAGAATTACTACTTTGTTCACTGGAATTTTGCCAAATCCCAGTGTAGACTACTTGGGCAAATGAGAAAACATTAGGCTTAAGGGATTGGGGTGCTTCCCTCCCTTACCCTATCCCTTAAACCAAAATATATGACAAGGCATTAGCTCAGTACTGAAATCTATGGTGTCATTATACTGTACATGTTGTAGGACACCATGTTGGCAGGAGTTAATAAGAAGCTGAAAAAAGAATGAAACCAACCATCTGGAGAGACACCTTACAGAAAAGTCATTTGCTTTTATAAAATGTTGCATCAGTTAAGTTTTGTTTAAAAAGCTTTATTGTGATATAGTTTTACTGAGCTATATTGAGTGTACAATTCCCCAACCGGAAAGAAACTGTCACCATTAGCAGTCACTCTTTGTTTCCCCTCAACCTCCTAGCCCCAGGCAACTGCTAATCTACTTTCTTGTTTATGGATTTTCCTATTCTGTGCATTTCATATAAGTGGAATCATGCAATATGTGGCCTTTTTACTAGCTTCTTTTGCTTAGCATGCTTTCAAGTGTCACCTATATTGCAGCATGTATCGATTCCTTATTATTTTTTATTGCTGATTACTATTCCATTGTATGGTTAATAATATATTTATTCATTCATAAGTTGATGGACATATGGGTTGTCTCCACTTTTTGGCTATTAGAAATTATGCTGCTATGAAAATTTTTGTGTACAAGTGTTTGGACATATTTTTTCATTTCTCGTGGGTATGTATATACTAGGCAAAGGATTGCTGGGCCATTTGATAATTCTACTTTAACCTTTTGAGAAACTGCCAGACTTTCCTAACGTGGCTGAACCATTTTACATTCCCACCTGCAGTGTATGAGAGTTTCAATTTTCCCTTTTCCTTGCAGCACTTATTTTTTCATAATAGCCATCCTAGTAGGTATGAAGTGGTATCTCATTGTGGTTTTAATTTGCATTTCCTTGATGGCTATTCATGTTGAACCTTTTTTCATGTACTTATTGGCTATTTGTATATCTCCTTTGGAGAAGTATCTACTCATATCCTTTGCCCTTTTAAAATTTGGGTCGTCTTTTTATTATTGAGTTAGAGGAGTCCTTTGTATCCTTTAGATATAAATCTGTTATCTAGATTTATTATACATGAACATTTGCTCACATTTTGTGGTTTGTCCTTTTACTCTATGGTGTTGTTTGAAGCACAAATTTTTTTTTGAGAAGTCCAATATTTTTATGTTTTATGTTTTGTTGCTTGAGTTTTTGTTGTCATATCTAAGAAACCATTGCTAAATGCAAGATTATAGAGTTATGCCTATTCCTCTTTTAAGATTTCTTTTTGAAATAGTTTTAGGCCTTTGATTTATGTTAATTTTTGTATATGGTGTAAATAAAGGGGTCCAACTTTGTCTTCTGTGTGTTCCAGTTGTTCCAGAAACATTTGAAAAGACTATCCCCCACCACCCCATTAAGTTGTCTTGGCACCCTTGCCTGAAATCAGTTTACTATAAATATAAGAGTTTATTTGTAGACTCTCCGTTGGCAACACCACGCTGTCTTGATTATTGTAGCTTTGTAGTAAGCTTAGAAATTGGGAAATGTGAGTCTTCTAACTTCGGTCATTTCAAGTTTCTTTTGGCTATTCTGGGTCCCCTGTCTTTCCATATGAAATTTAGAATCAGCTTGTCAATCTTTTCAACAAAGGCAGGTGGTATTTTGACATGGATTGTACCAAATCTGTAGACCAATTTGAAGAGTATTGCTACCTAATATTATGTCTTTCAGTCTATCAACACAGGATATCTTACCATTTATTTAGTTCTTCATACAGTTTTTTGTAGTTTTAGATCATAAATATACTTCTTTTGTTACATTTATTTCTAAGTTTTCTTCATTCGGATATTATTGAATTGTTTACTTAATTTCATATTTGTACTGTTCATTGATAGTGTATAGATACAATTGGTTTTTTTGTATATTGAGTAAATTATACTTTAACATCATACCAATTTGATGGTAATGTAGAGAATAAACTCAGGGAGAAACTTATAGTAGTATAACTGGCTTCTATGTATACAGTTTAGGGTGAAGTGCTTAGAAGCTCTGCAAGTACCTTCTTTTTCAAAGGTAGAAATGCTCATTCCCCACAAGACTTACAGTCAAAAAGGCTAAGCTCTAGTTTAGTAGTATTGTTTTTCATAAGTAGTTTTCTCTTAATAGTAAATATAAATATGTATCCACAAAGGGACTTCAAACATGATTTTAATTAAGCCTAGATTTTAGGTGAATTTTATTTAGATTGTTGGTTTTTCTTCAACCTGTAGTTATATTACTTGACCTTAGACTTTATCATATGTCTTTCTTACCAGTGTTACTTGCCCCAGGAAAATTATAGAGATAGGTTGAAAGGTTTTATGAGGCTCCCATGTATTCTGATCCTTGAGGCAATTTTCCTTTTGGAGTTACCTGATGTAAAATCATTCTATGTCATTTCCCTTTTTGAATATATCTACCAAAAATAGTCTTGTGCAAGACATTTTATAAATTCTTAATTGGTTTTAGAGGATAGTATAGAATTACAAGTAGGCAAGAATTAATAACATTTTCACTTTCGTTTGCTGGAATAAAGCCCAGGGCGGGGGAGGGGGGAGGCATAGCAAGAGGAGGATGAATTTTTAGAATTGAAACTAAAAATTAAAAAATATATATTTTATAGCATTTCAGAATTTACTTTGGTTGGCAGGGTTTTAGCCAAATGCTAATGTTAGTTTGGTAGGGTTAAGGTGATATTAGGGAGGATGCAGCAGTGGAAAAGAGATAATGACAAGTATATGGAAATGCTTTCTATTTCCCTCTTAGCAGTATGGCTAGTGGGTGTTCTAGAAGAAAACCAATCTGAAATAGTTCACAGTTGTTTGCCAGGAGGTGGGCTCACTTAAACAGACATTCTGTCAGCATTAATTGGGCTGGGAAGGGGAGATTGAGTCAAATGCCAAAATCACCCAGTTTCAGGCATATGGCAGTATTTCATCGCTTTTCTCTGTGAACAGTTATTGGACAAACATTTGCATGTGCCATGTCTCAGGTAATCAAGAAATTGTCAGTTTAATTACTAATGTGTTTTCAGGAAAATCCTCAGTTATTTGGATGCCGAGTCTGTCATTAGGAAAAGCCAGATTTTTCCAGCTAGGGGTTAACTCTGTAATACCGGAACTTAAATTTTTATCATTTTGGATGAAAACTAAAATGCACTGTTATTTTCTTCCTTCAATTGTATCATTAAAGTTGACCCAGTTTAATCACTCAAGGTCATCATCATTAACCTTGAGTAATGCACTGATACAGATTCAGTGATGTGAGCCTTCACAGAAAGAATTCACAAGTTGAAAAAGAGTATCCATCTGGATTTTTTTTTTAAAGTTCTAAATATCAGTTTTTAAAAGTTTTAATAGCTTCATTAAAAGGTAGAATTTCATATATCATAAAATCCATTCACTTAACATGTACAACTGAATGGCTTTGTGTGATCATCACCATAGTCAATTTTAGAACATTTTCATCAACCCAGAAGAAACCCTATTCCCATTAGCAGTTACTCCTGTTTCCCCACAAAACCCCCAGTCTACTTTTTCTTTATAGATTTGTCTGTTCTGGATACTTCATATAAATGGAATCATATATATGGCATTTAATGATTGGCTTCTTTCACTCAGGAAATATTTTCAGGATTCATGCATGTTGTGGTATGCGTCAGTATGTCATTACTTTTTATTGATAAATAATGGTCCCACTAATGGTATACACACTACATTTTATTTATCCATCAGTGTATGGAGATTTGATTGTTTCTGCTTTTTATCTATTTTAAATATATAATATTTATATGAAAATTTTGTGTGGACCCATCTTTTAATTTCTTATGGGTATATATCTCTTGGGTATATATTTCTCTTGGGAGTATAGGTAAGTCGTGGGGTTTTTTTGTTTTGTTTGTTTTTGGTAATTTGCTTTTTTCTCACAAAAGTGGAGGCACATACAATCAAGAATATCTTAAGCAGTTTTGCATTGCTGCTTTTCTGTAAAATTGAGAAGATCAAAGGTTGAAGCTTTTCATAAGTAACTTTCTCTCCAGAAATTTACCATGTCAGCACCATTTTAGAACATCATCTAAATATTACAGTAAGATTGAAAGTCCTGGATAATACCTGCATGATGGATTGCTTCTTGTTAATGTCTTCATATTTTGAGTAACACCATTTCCACAGTTTCAATTAGTGTGGTAACACTGGGGAGCAAGAAAGTGGTAAAAATATTCCTTGTCACTAATACTACTTTGGGGTAAATTCTAGAATTGTGTGTTAAAAAATAATAGCTTTGTCATCCTTTGGTAAACCTATGATTCTGAAAGATTAGTTATAAAAAAGATAAAAGTAACGATAAAGTAACACTTAGGTTACCACTTATTCTTTTATTTATCAAAAACTTATTGACTGCTGTGTACTCTACACTATCATTGGATTAAAAATGAATCGGCCTGGTTTGTGCCCTTAAGCTTACAGTGTAGTAGATCTGGTATGTTAGCAGTTATAATGAAGTGGTTCTTAATAAATGGAATAGCAGGAATATACAGTGCACGTGAGAAAGTGGTATGGCTTTGAAAAGGTAAGATAGGGCTCATTTGGGAACAGTCTCCTAAACATTTGGGACCCTTTACTAGGAGTTAAGGGGAACTGCCACTTAATTTTTAACAGGAGAATGACATGATCTTATTTATATTTTAGAAAAATAACTGGTGGCAGTGATAGTGGAGAGAATAACTTGTGGAGGGACTGCAAGGGATATGTGTGAGATACACTTCAAAGGTATAACCAGCACCAGTTGAAATTTGGTTAGATTTTTATGGGGAAGTGTTGTCAAAAATTTGACTAGGTTTGAAGCAGAGATATTGTCAGATACTTTAAATTGCTTTGAGACAATTTGGGGGCCTATTAAATCAATCTCTTAGTTATGAATTCAGTTGTTCAGCAGAATGTGTTATCATCTTGAATGCATCTTAGACTCCTACCTTTTAACATCCATTGGATTTCCTGGATCTAATACTATGCTCCTTTGTTCATCTGTTTATTTCCTTTAAAATCCTTTTCCCATCTCCAATTCTATTTGTAAGTAGACTAAAAATTATTTATCCAGTGACTGGGTTTGCACACACCCAGACAGGTCTGTGTCATGCCAGTTGCAATAAGGATGGTTCAGCTGAAACAAATGTCTTTCTGTCTGGGTAAATCATATTGCCTCTGAATTGAGACAAGAAACACTAAAGACGAGCAGGTTAGAACAAAAAAATAATAAACAACAGACAATTGTTTAAATTCCGTATGGTGAAATGTTCTAAACTTCAAGGGTTTTGTTTTATAAATAGCACATCAAGAAAATCAGGAGTATTTATGTGATTCCGACATTGCCTTCCTCTCAAAAAGCTGCCTCTCCTGAAAAAAATCAGAATCATCTAATTGTCAATCTAATCCACCTAAAAAGGCAGGGCCTAAGAGGGAAGGAAACAAAAGGTGAGGAATGAAATCTTAGAAGATACACAAAAAATTTGTGGAATGTTTAATGGTGAGCTGAACGTCAGGGACATTACTTGAGATGAGAATCAGCAAGAATTTTACTTTTTGGAAGTAGATATAATAAGATATAGATGAACACAAAGAGATCAGGAAGTTAAGAGGGACAGGGAGGGACTTTTCCTTTCGTTCCCCTCTCACATGCAGGTGTGAGATGGTGCTGGAGATACTGTATGTTGGTGACAACTGAGTACTGGAGCTCATTTATCAATATTACATTACTAGATATCATTAAGACACTGGTATAATGAAAAACTCAGGCCTCGGGAGTTGCAAAGAACTAAAATGAGAAATGTTCTTTGAAACAAGGATAGATATGACTAGAGGGCTTTTTCCTTTTGGGCTCCCGTGGAAAGCATGAGAGCGCCAGGACCCCGGTCTTGCTCACGTAAAGAGGAGGTGCCATTTTAGCAGGCGGGCATTGTGACAGCGCCGGAGATGGGTTGGAAGGGAAGCGATGGGCATCTGACTCTGAATGTGCATGCACACAGCCCTCTCTGAAGCAGTCTGTAGCGTGAGGCATTGCAGAACTGCTGAAGAAAAATGGAAAAATGGAATGGACTCATTTTCTTCTGTCCATCAGTTGTCCTTCTTCTTCTTACCTCCCGTTGAAAATGTGGAAGTAGAAGCTCTGAGTTTTCCACCTGACCTAAGCAGGACTTTCTGTGCTTACTGTGGGGTGACTAAAAAGCTACTTTGTGGCCCTCAAATGACAGGGGAAGCTATGTATTCTCTGTGGTTTAGGCTTTTATTGATATTGACCAAGCAGATCAGTCACACATTGTACTAATCTTTTTTAAAAATACTGGTAACTAATAATAATATAGTTTATTGAGATTTTATGCTAAGATTGTGCAGTCCTTTTGCACACATTGTTTATATTATTTCAGTTGGTCTTGTAAGTATTATATAGGTAGGTCATATTATCTTTATAAATGAGAAGCATGAAAATTGGGGGATTTATGTAACTTGTCTAAGACCTCACTGTTAGTGGCAGTGGGGATTTTTACTCAAGCCTATCTCCAAGGCCACCCTATTTATGTACTGTTTTATGTTGTCCAAAGGGAATAGTAGGAGCTTATACAAACTTTTCAGATTTGTTAATATGGGGATTCATGAGCATTTGGGATCGAATTTTTGAATGTTAAAGGTTTGTTGGAAGCTTCTCAAGCCATTTGTACATCGACAGGCTTACTATAAATCTTTAGACTTTAAAGCAGATCTCTACTAACTGAGGCCTTTACTTAACGTATCCTCTAATTATCTTGAGTTGATAAGGTTTGTGGTGATTTCTAATATTCAGGGCCTTACAACTTGCCCCTCTACTTAAAGTTTTTTATGTTTCATCATTTTTTCCCAAACAGCCTACTTTTTCATTAGTTTCTATCAGCTCTCAATTCAACATCCAACTTTATTTTACTGACATATGATATCCATTGGGGCAGGCTTCCTATTGGGAGTAGGGATGAGTTGATGAAAGCATCTATTTTTGGTTGTTATTCTTTAATTAGATTGTCAGTTTTGTGTTGAAGTGAAAAAGAGAGATCCATATTAATTCAGTCATTCACATGTGTTGAAAAAGGTTTAATGACCCAAAAGGTGCAAGTGGGCAGAAATAGGAGGGGACATAGATCATTAGTCCTCAAACTTTGCCACAGATTAGATTTAACCTAGGAAACTTAACAAACCCTATTTCTGTGCCAATTAAATCAGAGTATTTGGTGATAGGACCTAGGCATCATATTCTTAGACCTCTCCAAGTGATTCTACTACGCTGACATTTGAAAACCAGTGATATGTATCTGGGGCCATAAAATTTGTTTATTTTATTCATTTGTATGTATGTGTTTATTAATATGTGACAGATACTGTATGTGGCTTACAGAACCTAAAATATTTACTATATAGCCCTATACAGAAAAAGTTTGTTGACTTGTAATATAGATTATTGGATTTCCTCAGATCAGAAGCATTGGTATCATATGAGAGCTTGTTAGAAATACAGACCTTCGGGCCCTACCCTAGACCTGCATTTTAATAAGATCCCTAGGTGACTCACATGGACATTAAAGTGTGAGAAGTACCGATACACATCATGCTGCTGCTGCTGCTATGAAGCATTAAGCTCCCTGGTACTTTTCTTTACTGACATAGATAATCAAGACTGATTACACAGTTGACATTTTTCAATTTTATAATCTCCTTACCAACAATTATTTTCATATTTCTTAAGCTCCACACAGTGACGTCTTAATAGTTGTTCCACTGAGAATCTAATTCTCCTTTCCTTGAATGGACTAGCCGTAGTGACTTTCTTGATCAATAGAAAGCAGCAGAAATATCATTGCAGGACTTTCTGAGGCTGGTGATAAGCAACTTTGCGGGTGCTGCCTGGGTTTCATAAACACTTCCTTTGGGAGTCCCGGGTCACCATGTAAGCTCTCTGACTTCCCTGATACTGCATGCTAGAGAGGCCACATGTAGATGCTCCATTTGACTATTTCAGCTGAGCCCAGCTTTTCAGCCATCCTTCTTAAGATGCCAGTCATGAGTGATGCTATCTTGGATCCTCCAGAACAGTCTACTGCCAGCTGAATATTATCAGGTGATGTCTGTTAATGTCATATGGAACAGAAGAATCATCCAGCCTAGCCCTGTCTGAATCTCTAATCCATAAAATGGTGAGATATAATAAAATCATTCTTTTCTTAATAGAAATAGATAAGCAGACCACCTACATATTACATTCTAAAACTTAGGGTGCTGGAGAAGAATTATCACAAGTTATGTTATAAACTTTTATCTTCATTTTAAAATTGGTCGTTTTGTATACATAGCCCAGGGATGAAATTCAGTGAAAGAGTAGTTGAGCAGACTATATGTGATGACTGTGATATGTCAACTTGGCTAGACTAAACTACATTCCCCAGAATCCCTTTTTTCAGTATGTTTCTGAATAAGTGGGCTAAAAGAGTTATTCTCTCACGAGAGTTGGAGGATGAAAGGGAAGCATCAGCTAGTTTTTAGGATATACATGCCTTCTCTTAATTATTCAAGAAAACACTAGCTGCTGCCCTGAAGAGATTTTTTTAGATATAAAGTCCCTAATTAGGGAGATTATTCTGGGTGGGTCTGACTCTATCAGTTGAAAGCTCTTAGAGAGTTGAGACCTTCCTTGGAGAAAGAAAGGTTACCTGTGGATAATAGCTTTGGGCAGTGTTTTTAGGATTTCAGCCTTCTTGTGATCTTTCATCTGCTGCCTGCCTGCCCTTTGGACTCTGGATTTGCTTAACCAGCTCTCAAAATTGTAAGATATTTCAATTCCTTGTTGTTTGACAGCCTTCGAACTGGGATGTCAGCTCTTTCCGTTTCAGCACAGCATGCCCACCTTTGGACTCAAACTGGGCCACGGCTCTTCCTGGTTCTACAGGAGCTTCTGGACTTTGGATTGAGCTGGGACAATGGCTCTAGATTTGGATGTGCCAGCCTCCATAATCATGTGAGTCAATTTCTTACATATTTGCTTTAATTTCTCAGTAAAATGCTTTTCATGGTGTGGCCATGTGCCAGTAGTCATGAGCCACACAATGCTACTAAATTTATGGTTTGAAGTGAGACCTATGAAAGAATATCAGCAGACCTTCATTCTATCCACTAGAAAACTTGATAGATAATCCAATTTTGCCTAATGGCCCAGTTAATGACTCAATTCTTTGCTATATTATGGCTGTCTGCTTAAGGGAATGTAAGATTGTTTGTGGTAATTAAGGATTCTAGTTGTGCATGAACAATAATAAGGTATTTGTACCCAGGTCTGCCAGGCTGAAGTACTGTCAAACTTCAACTTGAGTTGCCCACTTCATGGCCTGACATCTTTCCTTGACCTCTATGCTGACTTCCTGGAGCATTTTGAGGCCATCTCTTTTGGGGACCACTGCTTTGGGGTCTGATTCTCTTTCCTCTGTAGCACTGATTCAGAGGATCTCTTAATCCACAATACTGTATTTTCCATTTAATAAATAAAAAATAGAGAGGATAAATAACTTTATATCAAATGAAATAATTGGTAAATACTGTCTTGTCTTTGTACAGACTATTTCTTGAAGAACTTTTAGATCTGTTTCCTAATTTTCTGGTGAACTGATTTTTATCCCAGCGAATCCTTTGAAGGTCTGTTTCATAATGCATAATTTTACAGCTGAGGAAAATGAGGAAAGATTTAAGTAAATTTTAGTCAGGATAATAATGAGGTCTTTTGATTTTTGTAATTATAATGCATAGTACGAATTAGAGGTGAGTAGAAATGCCATGATATATTTTATATCTCCAGGTATGATATTATTACTGATAAATATCACATTTGTTCTATTTAAATAGATTCTAGAGAGAGAGATGAAGGCCAAAGGGAAGGTAATGGGAGAAAATAGAGAAGAGTGGGGAAATAATTTTTTTTTTTACAGAAAAAGGAAAATATTTGACTTGTGGCTTTTAAATAAGCTGTTTATGTATTGCGATCTAGACTTAAAACCTCACCAAATAATTTCAGAAGCTTATTTATAGTTTTAAGAAAAATTATAGCATAATTCCCTATAATTCCTATATGTTGGATAACCAGTACAACTCTCAAATACCGAAACAATGAGAAATTTGTTTTGTTGAGACACTGTTATATTAATGACAAGAAAGCAAGGTGCATTGCTTTCTTTTCACTTGAACTTCTTTTAGTTCCTTGTCCTAAGATTGGTCCATGGGCCAGCAAATCAATACTACCTGGTAGCTTATTAGCAATGTAGAATCTCAGGTCTATCCTACACACTTGAAAAATATGTATTTTAACAAGATTTCATGTAAGCATATGAAGGATTAAGAAGCATTGCTGTATTGACTTTTGATCTAGGTTGATTGCTATACTATTATCTGCCTGATTTACCTCCAAATATTAGGACCAGAATAAATGTTATCAGTAACATTCATTTAGTCTTGTAGAACTTGCAAATCAGGAATAGGTACTTTTTTTTTTTAAATGACAGGGGTTTACATTTTTCCGAAATGAGAAAATTATATTTTAGCTACACCATTATGTTTTTAAATTCTTATATGAAATCTACAACTTGATTTTTATTAACCTGTTTTCAAGCAAAATGAGAAGTGTAGGACAGGAAAGTAGTTTACTCTTAATTATAGCTCATAACTAAATTAGTATATGTCATAGTATTATTAATATAGTCACTAAGCTACATTCTTAGTGTAGCTTAGAAGCAGGTCTTGCCCCCTCACTAATGGCAAGACCTGCTTCTAAAACATGAATACCTTTCTTCACCCTTAGCCAAGGAAGGCAAATATTTGACATGGATTGATTTTTCCTTACCATTCTCCTTCCCCATATCTGAGGGGCATTGCCAGTGGATCAGAGCTCTCTCCTTCCCATGGAGCCAAGATGTAACCTCAGAATCATTCTCCAAGCACTCCAGGTAACCACCACCAATCAAAGCTGGCATACTGAATGAAAGCTGTTATCAAATGTAGTATAGCATATTAAAAAGTGTCCTGCAGATGTTAAGGTGTTTTCCATTGGTATAATGACAATTATATCAACAATGAAAATTATTTAAACACAATAATAGTAGTATTAGAATGAAAACCTGTACCATTCTTCCCTGTTTCTTAGACATCAGATGCTGTCAGGTTACATGCTTTTATTCAAATGCAATCAGTAGTAATTAGGCCAAATTTAGACTTTTCATAGACTGAGCTGTTGACTCCTGATCCATCCCAATTTGCTTGGATGGTGGTAGTATTTTTAGTGCCATAAGAAGTTCATCTATTACGTAAAAGTATGCTTATTGCATTATTAGATATAAGACATAGTGTAGGAATGATGAATTGGCACTTAATAAAAACTTTTGTCCCAGATTACACAAAGACCTCCTGCGTGACTGAAATAAGCTTACCTCTCTGCTTTAGTTTTCTCACTTTTAAATTGGTATACCTGCCCAATCCTTTTCACAGTGGGATAAATCCTTTCTCACAGTGGGATAAATTTTTTTTTTTTTTTTAGTAAGGGAAAAACTAATTCCAAGGGTTACTGTAATAATAAATAAAAATAAAAGTCAAGTTTTCTTTCTATACATCCATAAGCCAATTTCCAACAATTCTTTATTCCAGACATTAGATCACATAATAACAATAAAAAAATTAAAAGCCACTCTTTATTGCACATTTACAATATATCTGACAATCTTCTAGATAAATAAATCACTAAATTACATTTTGGACATGCACTACTATTTTAGACTACTGAAAATCAGTCAGCACATTTCTACAGATGAGTAATCCTGCAATTCTAAAAGTGTTAATATATTTCTCTGAATTTCTATTGCTGGGGGTTAATCTGTTTTTTGTTTTGTTTTTAATATTCTATTCTTGTAATAATTAAAAATGTTGCACTAAAGCTACTATTAGGTCAGTAAAAAAAGGACAGCCAGCTTTGTTGATACTAGAAAGGGACATAAGTAGGGGTGACTGGAAAACAAAACTGAATAAATCTTGCTCGATTAGTTCCAGAGAGTATGGTTACCTTTAATATATGTAATCTGACTGAGAATACGTGGTGACTGACTAAATATTTTTCTGATATCTACCCAGATTATCATTTTATTTTTAAGTGGAGGGAGAACCTCAGCCTCTATAATGAAGTGTGAAAGAGACATTGTAAAATTAGAGCTCACAAATCCTAAACCAAGAACTATGAAACAAATAGTTCATTGTTGCTAAGAGCTAGATAGATATTAGCTCTTAAATAAAGTTTAGTTCATTATATGAAACACATTAATAAGTTACTTAGACTTTCAATTAATACCCACATTTTATATAATGCAACATTATAAAATTTCAAAGCACATTTAAAAAAATGTTAAGTAATTGTTATCTACATCATTTGTGACTGTTCAACTGTAGTAAGGTATGAAAATTCCTAAAACGGAAAGAAAAAAATAGCAAAGAAAGCAGAAAACAATGAATCCAATGACCCAGTTCACTGAATAAATATAGATGATCACCATATCCATGTCAAACCACCAACCACGACTATCATCCTCAAAGTGTAGATAATCCATCCTATGTGCACCATGTGGGAACTGCCTTCTTGTAACTGGAGCTGCACGTCTGTGGAAACCTGAAAGATGTATGGACATATTATTTTAAAGCTCATTAAATTCAGATATGTGCTCAGGAAGCTGCATTATGAACATAAGTACTAGAAATAGAGCATATCTTGATTTCACTGAATGGTATGCTCATATTCTTGACAGTTTTTTTCAATAATAAGCTATCAGAGGTCTCAAGGATTTTAAGGGCAGGGACAGTAATATTAGCAAAGAGCATGGGATATGGGCTCAGGAGCTACTTGTTTTGTCGTTACTTGAGGCAAGTTATTTGAGCTCTTCAGGTCTTGTATTTCTCATCTATACCTTCTGATCACTTAATTCAAAATGTGAGGATCAAATGTAATTATTTTCATAAGCGCAATTGCTAAATTTAAACTTTATTCATGTTTTCATTTTATTTTTTTTACACCTACAGCACCAGGTCTAACTAGGTGGTCTCCCATCTAAGTACTAACCAGGCCCGACCCTGCTTAGCTTCTGAGATTGGGTATGTTCAGGGTGGCATGGCTGTAGACTCATGTTTTATTTTTATAATTACTAATATGACTATTGTTTCTATGTTCTGATCACCAATTTAACCTTAGATCTTATACCTTGAGAATTTCATTTTTATTTGAGCAAAATTGTATGAGAAAAATGTCTCTTATTTTGGTTTAGCATTGAATAAACGAGGCAAGCCCATGGTACTCCTTTGAAGAAATTTAGTTTTAATTTTTATATTTTCAAATTATGTGTCTACTTAAATGATTGGTAGGTACACAAAAAGCAAATCTCAAAAGTAAGTAGTAGTCTAAATAGTATAACTAAATGAAATGACATTTCTGAATATAGCATATCTCATGGTGAAATACTGTTCTATTTCTTTGTGCTATTTACATGCGAATTAGAGCCTGAGTATATGTACAATATGTTAGTGGTAATAATTTAAAAGATATTTTAAGACATGGTCCTTGTCTTAAACGTTTCATCTAGAACAGTGTTTCTCAATCTTCTCATAAGGAGAAAAGATAAATTTATTTTAAAATAAGTATTCTAATCAATAAATTAATTTATACCTAATTTCTCCCAAAGGAGAGAAATTAAGTAGTAAAGAATATGATTTTGTCAGGTAGTGTTGAGCTTATGAGGGCCACAAACTCCATACTAAAGCTTTTTGTTGTCTCCAGAACCAATTTTTGCCAACTTGGGGGCCATATTGCCCCCATTTAAAATACAGGCCTAGGATAAAACCATGATAATAATAGTCAATGTATATATTTTAATATACATTTTTTAAAAAATCTGTATTAGAATTAATGGAGTGAAAAGCTTTTATATTAGCATTCACTTTTACACAGACTTAAACACTATTGGTGATAACTGGTAATAATCAGTTTGGTATTAAGTCATGGTTTAAAGAGTATCCAAATTATTAGTACATTTTAACTATGCTATTTTAAAGAACACAATAAAGACACGTACTTCATACTCTTTTGCCACATATAAGTGGGGGAAATAATCATACTCTTCAGGCAATCAGAAAATTTGGATTCTTGTGCTAATATTAAACATACTCATTATTTGGTTAATTCAAAAAGGTTTCACTGTATCTATTGAAATGTTCGCAGTTTTCTTCTCTAATCTGTTAATATAATAAATTCAAATAGGAGATTAAAAAGGTTAAATGTTTTAAACTGTTAAAGTAACTGACAAATTTTCCAAATGTTTTATCATTCTTTCATATCCAGGATAAATGCCATGTGTTCATGATATTGGTTTTCATGCACTGGTAAATTCAGATTTATATATTTTATATGACATTTTTATGCCAATTTCTGTAAGAAAGATTGGTCTATAATTTTCTGTTTTATGCCACTTTGCCTGGTTTGTATATCATGATTTTATTGACTTCATAACACATACTGGCGATTAGGTGATAATTCCTGTGGTTTGTATATCTTGAAAGCAGGGGTATGACTGCCTTTGTTCTGTATTATTTTGGGGGAGATTTTGATAGCAAATAGTCTTGGAAAATGGTATGTGTACCTCTGAGGAGGTTTATTTTATAGCCTTAGAACACAGCATAGTTAATGGTTGTTATAAAGATTTGAGTTTTGTAAGCTTAGAGCTCTCCATGCAATGCACCCCACCACATCTGTATATATAATCCGGCCCTACGTGTCATGCCCTATGAGAAATGGGGCTCAGGTGTCCACCATAAATGTTGCTGCTCCGGTTACTGATGTAATAAACCGTCCTTTGTCTCTGACCCAGGAGTGTCATATCTTATGCAAGCATCCAGGAAATTGGAAGACTAAATTGCTAGCTTGTAAATAAGGTAAATCTCACACTTAGCAGTTCTTGATTTGGCGATTTTGTGCTCTATTTTTATACTTTGAAACAATTTGTGTAAGATTAGAATCCTTAATGGTTTGGTAAATCTAGCCTATAAAACCATTGGGCCTGAAGTCTTTTCAGGTATGTGGATAGATTTTTAAACACCAATTTCTTAATAGCTGTTGATCTTTCCTGTTTTTCAGTTCTTCTTAATTTTTGGTAATTTTTATAAAACATCCACACTAAGTTTGAAATGAATTGGACTAAAATTTTCATAGTTGTGGTACATTTAGGCTCTTCACAAATACTCTGGTCTCCTTCTGAGTACATGGTTTATTTGCACTTCCTGCCCTTAAAAGTTAGGCATAATGTACATTATACTTGAAACTAATAATGCTAAAAAAAAAAAAAGTTAAACAAAGCCATGAGACTTGACAATGAAAATACTGTGTGTTGCTTCTAGGTCGAGCATCTATCAGTTTGAAATGGTGCATCAGTCTCTTTCCTCCTCAGTAACCTTTCTACAACAAAACAGCAATGTACCAGACAGAGGAAGCCATCATCCTGGGTCATAAAAGTTTAGGGTGATGTGAACAGGACACTCAGGGATTCTGGGAGGAAAAAAACATTTTGGTATAACTGAATCTGACTGAAATAATAAAGTGGCTTATAAAACAATTAAAGAAAAGTGATAGAAAGCTGAATCTGACTTATTTTCCCACTTGAAGGAAACAAAGAAAAAGCTCCTGGAGAAATTCATTGTGTGATATCAAAGAGTGAGAAAGAACTGCAAAGAAAAATCTCCAAGTCACTATCAAGTTAGAAAGAATATAAGGAAGAACCAGCATTCCAAGAATCTCAACAAACAGGTACTTCTGCCTCTAAAACAATTTACCTCACGATTTCTCTCATGTCCTGGAAAATAAGGCTATGAACTTTCCCCCACAGAATATGGTTCAAATTTATATTCACTATCAAAGACCATAAAGCAGGCTCCATTATTTTGAAGAACTGTTCAGAGACAGAAAGACTCAACAATTATCTCGTTCGTTTTTGGAATTGCAGCAGCCTACCCAGTGCTTGTTGCGGGTAGCCAGTATGTTTGCTGAATGGATGGTAGTGCCTGTATATAAGGACTGACTTGCAAGAGAATGAATGCTCAGCATATTTTCTGATAATTTCCCAAATCAGCCTCTCAAATGTATTTTCATAGGAACTGAAGATTATTATGAACATATTTCAGATAGTTTGTAGTTCTTATGGAAAGTTTTCCTTAGAGGTTAATTCAGAGACCTGAAATCAGTTGAAAGGAAATGTGTCCCCCTTCATTTGTGATGGGACAGGCAAAAGGTGAAACACTGTGCTTCACCGCTCTGTATTCTTCATATTACATAAGAATTTGGTGGTGTCCAAAAGTTGATTTGTTATAAGTAGGCCTTAGCAGAGGTGGAGTGATATTTTTAAAGTCATGAGTTAGTATAGCATTATGCTGTTAATATACTTGAAAACTTAATGCAAAATGGATGTTAAATTTCATCTTTATCTCCTATAGCTTTTGGATTATAGAGTCAAATGTATTAATCCTAAAAAATTAAATTTTTATATTGAATAAGTTAAAGTATGTTATAGATTATTTATAACTCTAACATCTTAATTTTCAATATAGTTTATAACATTATCAGGCTAAATTATAAAATTTTTTAATGTTTCTGTAACCAGGTAAAAAGTGAGTAATCATGTCTTTAGAAAATATTCTTTTTTTATTGTGGTAAAATATACATAACAAAATTTGCCATTTTAACCACTTTTTAGTGGCATTAATTACACTCATGAAGTTGTGCAACATCACTACTATTCCAAAAAAAAATTTCATTGCCACAAAGAGAAACTCTGCAGCTATTAGCAGTAATGCTCCAATCCCCATTCTCTTGCATGTGGAGACTTTTAATCAACTCTCTGCCCCTATGAATTTGCCTATTCTAGATATCTCATATGAGTGGGAATCATACAATATTCATCCTTTTGTGTCTGCCTTATTTAATGTATTGCAGCATGTATCAGAATTCATTCCTTTTTACGGCTGAATAATATTCCATTATGTGTACGTACCACATTTTGTTTATCCATTAATTTGTTTACAGATACTTGGCTTATTTCCATCTTTTTACTATGGTGAATAACATTGCACAGAACATTAGCATAGAAGTATCTGTTTGAGATTGTTTTCAGTTGTTTGGGGTAATATACCAGGAGTAGAACTGTTGAATCATATGGTACTTGTACATTTCACTTTTCGAGGAAACCCCAAACTTTTCACAGTGGGCTGCATCATTTTGCACCCCTACCAGCAACATAAAGTTCCAATTTCTCCACATCCTTGCTAACACTTATTTTTTTTTTAATTTTAAATTATAGCCATTCTAATAAGTATGAATCTCACTGTGATTTTAATTTGCATTCGTTCCCTAATAAAGAATGATATCAGGCACCTTTTATCGACTCTATCTTTGGAGTAATGTCTATTCAAGTCCATTGCTCCCCCTTTTTATTTGTCGTCATCTTCAGTTCTTTATATATCTGGGTATTGGGCCCTTATCAGAATATGCTTTGCAAATATTTTCTCCCATTATAAAGGCTGCCTTTTCACCTTCCCGATAATGTCCTTTAATGCACAAAATTTTTAATTTTGATGAGTTCAATTTATTTTTAAATTTTGTTCATACTTTTGGTATCGTACCTAAGAAGGCAATGGTCATGAAGATTTACCCCTATATTTTCTGCTGTTTTATGGTTTTAACTCTTATATTTAGGTCATTGGTCCATTTTGAGTTAAGATTTCTAATTCACAACATATAGAAAAATTAACTTTATTCTTTTGCATGTGAAAATCTAGTTGTCCTAGTACTATTTGTTGATGAGCCTATTCTTTCTCCATTGAATGGACTTAGCCCCTTGTCAAAAATCAACTGGCCATAGACATTTGATATGTGTTTATTCTAACTTTCTACTTCATTGATTTATATGTCTATACTGTGCTAGTATCACAATGTGTGATTCAGGAGCTTTGCAATAAGTTTTTGAAATTGGGAAGTGGGAGTCCTGCAAGATTTTGTTATTCAAGGCCTCCAGAAATTTCATGTGAATCTGAGGATTAGCTGTTCCATCTCTGCAAAAAAGGGGCTATTTTAATTTTGATAGTGACTTGCATTGAGTACGTAGATAGCTTTGGGTAGTACTGATATCTTAATGCTATTAAGTGTTTTTCTCTCATTTCTTCAGTTTTTTGGTAATATTTTACATACCTGGTTAAAATTTTTCCTCGTAATTTCTTTTAGATGATATTAATAAGTGAAATGCCTTTGTTAGTATCCTTTTCACTGATTCTTGTGTGTTGATCTTATTGCCTGTGGCTGAATTTATTAGCTCTGATAGCTTTCTTTTAGATGCTATGGACTTTTTCTATACAGCATTATGCCATTTGTTAACAGAGGTAAGTTTACTTTTTTCTTTTCAATTTGAATGCCTTTTATGTCCTCACTATTGCTCTAGCTAGATTTCTAGCACAACATTGAATAGCAACAGTGAAAGTGGAATTCCCAGTTTAAATTTTAGGGGAAAAGCTTTCAGTCTTGCACATTGAGTTTGATGTTAGCTGTGAGTTTTTTCATAAATGTCCTGATACTAAAGCCAGACAAGGACAGTACAAGAAAATTATGGGACAATATCCTTGATAAACATAATGGAAAAGTCCTCAACAAAATATTAGCAAACCAAATTTAACAATACATTAAAAAGTTCATATACATGACTAAGGAGATTTATTCTAGGTGTCGAAAGTATGGTTCAACATCTTGTAAATCAGTGTGATACATCACATTAAAATAGAAGATAAAAATTCATATGATCATCTCAATAAATGCAGAAAAAGCATATTCAAAATTTGATATCCCTTCATGATAAAAACTCTTAGAAAACTGGTATAAAGTGAATGCACCTCAACATAATAAAGTCCATATATAACAAACCCGCAGCTCACATCATACTCAACAGGGAAAAGTTAAAAAGCTCCTCCTCTAGGAAACAAGATAAAAATGCTCACTTTTGCCACTTTTATTTAACCTAGTCTGGGAAATCTTAGCTAGAGCAATTAGGCAATTGTGTCTACTTGCTGATGACATTAGAGAGAATCCTAAAGCCACCACCAAAAAACTAAACAATATACAAAATTCAGTTGCATTTCTATACACCTGCAACAAACTATGTGAAGAAATAACACAATCCCATTTACAATAACACAAAAAGAATACTTCACTTCAGGTTTAAATTCACCAAGAGGTGAAGATCTGTCCAAAAAATTATAAGAAATTGATGGAAAAAAACGTACAGAAACATAGTCAATGTTCAGGGTTAAGAGAATTAATATTGTTAAACGTCCTACCCAAAATGATTTACTGATTAATGCAATCCTACCCAAGTTCCAATGGCATTTTTCACAAAATGAAACAGGGAATCCTAAAATTTGTACAGAACCACAAAAGACCCCAATAGCCAAAGCTATCTTGAGAAAGAAGAATACAGCTGGAGGCAGCATACTCCCTGATTTATAAAGCTATACTAGCCAAAACGGTATGGTATTGGCATAAAAACACACAGATCAGCGGAACAGTACTGAGAGCCCAGTGATAAACTCTTGTATATGTGGTCAATTTTCAACAAAGAAGCCAAAAAGATCCAGTGAGGAAAACATAGTGTATTCAGTAAATGGTGCTGCAAAAACTGGATTGCCACATGTAAAAGACTGAATCTGAATATCCACTTACATAAATCAACTCAAAATGGGTTAATATTTGAAGGGAAGACCTAAACTCATAAAACACTAGAAGAAAAAGAGGGGGTAGGCTGCCTCACACTGGTCTTGACAATGATATTTTGGACTTGAGACAAAAAGCAAAGGCAACAATAGCATAAAGAAATAAGTGTGACTAGATCATACTAAAAAGCTGCTGTTCGTCAGTCTGAATTGGAAGAAAATATTTGCAAGCCACATACCTGATAAGGGGTTAATATCCAAAACATACAAGGAACTCATACAACTCAACAGCAGAAACACAAATAACCCAACTAAAACATGGGCAGAGGACCCAAAGAAAAAATGTTCCAAAGAGGACATATAGTTGGCCCGCAGGTACATGAAAAGTTGCTGAGCACCAGGAAAATGCAAATCATAACCACAATGATCTATCACCTCACACCTATTAGCATAGGTATTACTGCAAATGCAAGAGATAAATGTTGGCAAGGATGTGAAGAAAAGATAACCTGTGTATACTTTTTTGGGGAATGTAACCTGGTACAGCCACTATGGAAAACAGTACAGAGGTTTCTCAAAAAATTAAAAACGTAATTACCTTATAACCCAGCAATTCTATTTCAGGGCATTTATCTAAAGAAAATGAAAACACTAATTGGAAAAGATATATGCCCCCTATGTTCACTGCAACGTTATTTATAGTAGCCAAGATATGGAAACAATCTAGATGTCTATCAATAGATGGATAATGAAGATGTGGTATAAATATACAATGGAATATTATTCAGCATTAAAAAAGAATGAAAATTTGTCATTTGCAATAACATGGGTGGACCTAGATAGAGGGTATTATACTAAGTGAAGTAAGTCAGAGAAAGACAAATACCATATGATCTCACTTATAAGTGGAATCTAAACAAAAATGAGCAAAACAAACTGATAATTGCCAGAGGGGAGGAGGTGAAGTGATGGGTGAAAAAGAGGTACAAACTTTCAGTTATAAAATGAAATCATAGGGATGAACTGTACAGCACAGGGATTTTAGTAAATAATATAAGTGTGCAGTGACTAGACTAATGGTGATCACATTGGAAAGTACATAATGTCACTGCTGCACACTTGAAACTAATATAAAATTTAAAAAAATGAAGATAGCATTTCTACCAACATCCAATTTCATATGGAATTAAAAAGCAACTTCTAATAAAAGGGATGGAATTTGAGTGTGGTGTGTGAGAGAGACAGGGGAGCAGGGGGAAGAAAATAAAAACTGCTGGTAAAAAGTTATGAAATGGTGATATTTGAACAAATATACAAGTGTATTTTAATTCATTTGGATCATGAACTTAATATAAAAGGAAAAAGTGTTTTGAGTCCATCATCCAACTGAACTATTCTCGAGTCCATGGATTCAGTGAGCCAACACCAGAATAACACTGGATCATGTGAAAAAAAATGAACATATTCTAGATAAATATGTCTCTGGCATTGCATCCTCAATTATTTTATCAGTATCCAAATGACATGGTTTCCACCCCATAGTAACTCTGAAATGGGCAACCAGGAGCTAGGTAGAAACCAGGTTCTTTATGGAAGAGTTGAAGGAATATGGCTATTGTGTGTGTGGAATAAAGACTCGCAGAGAATATCAAATCATGGAGGAAGATTGAAACAGGCTTGAAACCAATAAAAAAACTAAGAGGACAGATTTCATTCAACATAAAAATATGTCTGATAGATTCGTTAAATGGACAAGCTCACTTTTTCAGGTGGTGAGCTCCCTGTCATTTGCTTGTGATAAGCAGAGTCGGAGTCTATTTCTGATGTGATTGTTGAGGCTGTCTTGTATTGATTGGCTGTAGAAGTTCCATTATGTATTCCTTCTAACTTTTAAAAATTATTTATTTTTCAATTACAGTGACAATATTTTAGTTTCAGGTATACAGCACAGTGGTTAGAATTTATAACTTACACAGTGATCCTCTGATAAGTCTAGTACCCAACTGGCTCTTTCTAACTCTTTAGAATCTACGATTCCACATTTTAGTGGAACTGCAGGTAACTCTTGTTTTTAAAGCAGTTTATGATAATGTAGGGCTTGTTACTGGGTCAGCTTCTGAAATAAATTTTAAGCTCATAAGTAACCCTATAGCAAAAACAGGGCCTGATTGTGCCACTGGAAAATAGAAAGGAACAGACACTGTAATTCGTAGGTTCTTTCAAAAAATTACTTTGTGAACAAAATTGTTCCAGTTTCAAAGGAAATGTAAGGCTAATGCACTTTCTGCTAAAATGCACAACACCATGCATCTACAGCCTTTTAAAATCTCTGACTTACCTCCAACTTTCAGGAAGGCAGACTTCTGAGTTACATTCAAACTCCTGCTTTTGAGCATGTACTGTTTTCTTTTGTAATCTTTTCCATGTCTATTCCTTCATTTTTACTGAACATGTTTAAACTTGCAGAATCAATCTAACACCTTCAGACAAACTAATGATCAAATTAAACAATTCCCCAGGCTTTTACAAGAAAATAGATTGCTCTGTCATAAATATATGTCAGACACCTGCATTTCAGCTGATGTCTTGTTACAGCCAGAAAAATCGCATGGAATTTTAAATCATGACCTTTTTTAACTTATTCAACTTGAGTATATTTAGGAAAAGAAACTTTTTTTTTTTTTTTGCAAAGAGGTCTTAGTAAAACCTGTTAGCCAGTTTGCTCTCTCTATATTTATATATAATATTATAGATATATATGTTTATATTTGTGTATTTTTTAAGGGGGCCAATGAACATGACATGGCTGGAAATCACATCAATTCAATACTGATACCTGAGGATGCAGTATCTGGAAATAACAGATACTTCTGGGGAAAGAACTAAGACTGACAGAGTCATCAGAGCAACCACTACCTGATAAGAGATGTCAAATGGTAGTTCATATTTATCGAGAATCTTTCCATTTTTTTTTCACATTACTATTTCATGTATAAATATATAAGTGCATATTTTTAAGAAAAATTAAAAACATCTGCTTATTCATCAATATTTACAAGGCACTGTGATAGGGTGAAAAGGAACGGTCTATTCTATTTAAGTGTAAGCTAGCTTAATGAATTTGAGAAGAATTTATATGAACAGAGCATGACGAACTTTGAGAAAGAGAAATTAACAATTCATATAATTGCATGAAAAACAAATCCTGGGAATCTAATTAACCAAGGGTTTGGTAAAAGACCTGTTCTCAGAAATTATAAGACATTGAAAAGAGAAATTGAAGATACAAATAAATAGAAGCATATACCATGCTCATGTGTAGAAAGAACTAACCTCATTAAAATGGCCACACTACCCAAGCAATCTATATATTCAGTGCAATTCCTATCAAAATACCAATGGAATTTTTCAGAGAGCTAGAAGAGATAATCCTAAAATATTTATAAAACCAAAAAGACCCCGTATAGCCACAGCAATCTTGAGACAAACTATTAGCAAACTAGAAGAAGAGGAACTTTCTTAAAACCCGGTAAAGAGTATTTATCAAAACACAGAGCAACAATTCTACTCAATGGTAATATTAAAGCTTTCTTTAAAAATCAGAGATGCTGCCATCACTTTTTCTATTGAAAATCAAACAGAAAAGTCCAAGCGGAGAAAGTACAGCAAAAAAAAAAAAGGTAAAAGCATATGTATTAAAAGATATAAAACTGTATTTACAGATAAGACAAATATGATTATCTTTGTTGAAAGCTCCCTCAAATCTTATAATTAGACTTAAGTTCATTTAGTAAAGTTGCTAAATATGGGCTTAATATCCCACAATTACATTTCTATATAACAATTAAAAAACCCAGCATAACTGTACAATAACTCTTCAGAAAAGTGGTCTATTTGAAAAAATACAGACATGAATCCTCTAACACAACATAAGAGGTGAATTCTAGATTAAGACCTAATGAGAAAGGTAAAGCTTATAAATATAAAAGTCTAAGAGGAAAACTTTGTGACCTGGGAATGGGGAAGAACTTAAATAAAACTTCAAAATACAAAGAATAGACAAAAATAAGGTAGATTTAATGATATAAAAGTATAATCAATTAATATGATCCACTACAAAAAAATAAGAATCATGATCATATCAATAGATGCAGAAAAGTGATCAAAACACTTAAAAAAATCAATAAAAGAGGAAAAGTACCTTAACATAATAAAAGCCATATATGACAAGCCCTCAGCCAACATTATACTTATGGTGAAAAACTAAAAACCTTCCCTCTAAGATCAGGAACAAGGCAAGGCTGTCCATTATCCCACAGTTATTCAATATAACATTGGAGGTCCTAGCGAGCGCAATCAGACAAGAGAAAGATATAAAAGGCATCCAAATAGGAAATGAAGAAGTTAAACTGTCACTATTTGTGGATGACATGATTCTCTATATAGAAAACCCAAAGACTCCAGAAGACACTACTAGAAACAATAAGCAAATACAGTAAAATCTCTGGATACAAATCAATGTTCAAAAATCCATAGTTCCTATACTCTAATAACAAAGTGTCAGAAAAAAGAAGCAAAAAAATTCCTTTTGTAATTGCAACAAAAAAATAAATACTAGGAATAAATCTAACAAAACATGTGAAGGACCTATATAATGAAAACTGTAAGACCTATTAAAAGAAATAAAGAAGATACAAAGAAATGAAAGATATTCCATGTTCTGGATTGGAAGAATCAACATAGTTAAAATGACCTTATTACCTAAAGCATTATACAGATTTAATGCAATCCCCATCAAAATCCCATTGGCATTTTTTAAAGAAATAGAACAAAAATCATCAGATTTGTGAAGCACAAAAGACCCCAAATTGCCAAAGCCATCCTGAGAAAAAAGAATGAGGCATCACTCTCCCAACTTCAAATTATACTACAAAGTGACAGTAATCAAAAATGGTATTGGCAGAAAAACAGACACATGGACCAGTGGAACAGAATCAAGAGTCCAAATAAATCCATATTATATGGGCAAATAATTTTTTTGACAAAAAGCCAAAAACATACAGTGGAGAAAGGAAAGCCTCTTCAATAAATGGTGCTGGAAAACTGGAAAGCCACCTGCAAAAGA
The DNA here is from genome assembly GCA_003508835.1 of Eonycteris spelaea. Classification (NCBI taxonomy): domain Eukaryota; kingdom Metazoa; phylum Chordata; class Mammalia; order Chiroptera; family Pteropodidae; genus Eonycteris; species Eonycteris spelaea. Next base: position 11,638,568 of record PUFA01000011.1, on the reverse strand, counting down.
ATGAAACTAGACTGTTGTCTATCACCACACACCAAAATTAACTCAAAATGGATTAAGGACCTGAATATAAGACCTGAAACAATAAAATGCATAGAAGAAAACATAGGAACTAAACTCAAGGACCTTGGACTTAAAGAGGTTTTTATGAATTTGAACTCAAAAGCCAGGGAAGAGCAAAATAAATAAATGGGACTACATCAAACTAAAAAGCTTCTGTTCAGCAAAAGAAACCACCAACAAGGTAAAGAGACAACCATCCGAATGGGAAAATATATTTGCAAGGAACACCACTGATGAGGGCCTAATATCCAAAATATACAAAGAAATCATATGACTCAATAACAACAAAAAAACAATCCAATCAAAAAATGGGCAGACAATCTGAACACTTCTCCCTAGAGGGCATACAAATGACCAACAAATATATGAAAAGATGCTCAACATTGCTAGCTATTAGGAAAAGGTAAATCAAAACCACGAGATACCATCTCACACCTGTTAGAATGGCTAATCAACAGGACATGTAATAACAAATGCTGGAGAGGATGCAGAGAAATAGGAACCCTCACACACTGATGGTGGGACTGCAAATTGCCACTATGAAGAGCGGCATGGCGGTTCCTCAAAAACTAAGAATTGACCTACCATATGAACCAGCAATTCCTCTACTGGGTATTTACTCCAAAGACTTGAAAACTCAAAAAGATATTTGCACATCGATGTTCACAGCAGCCATGACATGGAAGCAACCGAAGCGCCCTATGATAGATGACTGGCTAAAGAAGCTGTGGTACATATATACAATGAAATATTACTCAGCCATAAGAAGAGGTGAAATACTGCCATTTGCATCAACATGGATGGACCTTGAAATAATCATACTAAGCAAAATAAGCCAAACAGAAAAGGTTGAAATCACGTGATACCACATATGTGGGCTATAAGCCCAAAATCAACAAATGAACAGGACAGAGACTCATGGACATGAACATTGGACTAGTGGTTACCAGAAGGTAGGGGAGAAGGGGGGAGGGGAAAAGGGAAAAAATAAAAAATGTTTAAAAAAATTATGTATATATAATATGAAAATAATAAACTGGCATTTAAAAGATAATATCAAAGTTAAGAATTTCTTTAAATGAAGGACACCATGGGCAAACAACATATAGATGACAAAATGTGATAAAAATCTGTAATGTCTAAAGCTAATGAGAGTATAATATATAGAATATATAAAAAATTCTGGAAAATCGTAAGGGCAAAAACAGAAATTAGAAAAATGAGAAAAACAATTACAAGAGAGGCATCCAGAAGGCTAAAATGTATTTGAAGGGATCTCAGACTAATAAAGAACAGATACATGCGAATTAAAACAATAATGAAGGTTCCTAATTCCCATTCTTTGCCAACATTTGTCATTTTCCATAGTTATAATTTGTCCCAACCCCTGTCAATAGGCATCAATACTGGTCATTTGGGACAACTGTTTCGTTAAGTATATTCATATTCTACGACCCAAACATTCTGCTCCTTAGTCTCTACACCAAATATTCACATGGTCCACACTAGGATATCCATATGTGTTATTTGTAGTGGCAGGGAGTTGGAGGTGTTCTGTATTCTTGTCAGTAAATAGGTGGGAAAAAAATGGTAGGTTCACACCTTAGTAGAATATTAATTAGAGGTACCCACAGGTTAGAGGTACAGATAGTCACCTGAATGGATCTAAAAGCCTAATACTAGGTGAAAAAGATCAGAAGCTTCAATATATAACAGTCCCACTTCCATAAATTAAAAATATATGCACAGAAAACAGTAATACATATTACATCCAAACAAAAAGAGATATATAAACTCGACCTAATGGAAAGTAGGGTATGAGGATAAAAGGAAACAAGTGTATAGACCAGTGATGATGGTTTGCCATAAATTAAGAAGTATGACTGGCACAACTCTTTGCACTCAAGGTCCAGAAAAAGAAAAAAGAGGACAACAACACAGCAGGTACATGGGCATAGATTTAACCAAAAGAAGTATAAGACATTTGTAAAGAAAATTATAAAATTTTCTTAAAAAACAAAGATTTAGAAGATCTAAATAAAAGAGAAAACCAATTAGTGGACAGGGAAAGCTATTACTATAAGGCATCAATTTTCCCCAAATTGACTCATACATTGAATAGGAGGACCTCCCTTCCTCGATACAACGTAGTTTTTTATAGAACCTGACAAGTTGATTCTAAAATCTGAAGAGAGAGAGAGAGAAAAAAGCCAAGTCACTCTTACAGCAAAACAAGTTTTAAGGATGATGTCAAGCCTTATTATAAAGCTTTAGTAATTATGATAAAATAGTACAAAGACCTTAAAAATAGACCTACACACAATTTAAAATCTGACATTAGTACTGGATCAGTGGGGAAATGAATTATTTTTCATAAATAGTGGTTGGGAAAACTTAAATAGGAAAAAAAAAAAAAACCCCAAGCATTTGGCTCCCTCTTGTAACACAGCACCCTACCCCTCTAAACCTAGAAAATGCCACCATCACAAATCGATACCAAAGATTTTAAAATCTCTTTGAAAAATGCATAGGAAAATATTTCTGTGACCCTGGGGGAAGAGAGAAGAATTTATTAAGGCGATAATATACAACAGAAAGATGAAGAAAAAGAACTATAATTCACTAAGAGATTACGAAGTGAAGAGACCACAGCCGGGAGAAGACAGCTGCTTCACATGCTAGTAGCAGCTCAAGGAGCCGCCAAAAATATTTTAAAACTCAAAAATCAACGAGAAAAATACAATCAATAGAAAAATGGACAAAATGCATAAAGGAATATCACATTTGAAGAAACTCAAGGGCCAATACACATTAAAGCTACAGTCAATCAATCCCCATTAGGAATTAGAAAAATTGAAATTAAAGCCCCAATGAGATATCATTTTATACTTAGACTGGCTAACATCTAAAGGACTGAAAATACCAAATGTGGTAGCTGGTGCTAAACCAGTACCGCCATTGAAGAAGACAGTTTGGTGTCGGTAATCAGGTTAAAGATGTACTTTTCTTATGACCCTGCAGTTTTCGACTAGAATTCATTCTAGAGGAACTCTTATGCACCGGGAGATATTAAGGAATATTTGCAGCAGCATTGTTTATAATAGCAAAAAGCTGGACTACTCAATTGTTCATCAATAGGAGAATGAATAAATTGTTCTATATTCACATAATAGGCTACAGTATAGCAGTAAAAATAAATGAATGTGGCTACACTTACTGAAATGGATGAATTCAAGAAACAATGTTGAATGACAAGGCAATATAGAATATACATGGTTACTATTGCAAATGTTCAAAAGCAACCAAAATTAAATAACCTTGATTTAGTATATATGTATACTTGTATAAAGAAGTGATAAATAAAAAATTCAGGGAAGCAGAAAATAAACAAGAAGTACAGAAGGTGCTTCAGTAATTCTGGGCATTGAGTAGTTCATTTTGTGATTAAAATCCTATGTGTGGCTTTTCAGGCCTGATAACTGGCAATTACAAAGGCTTTACCTCGCAGGCCTCACAGGAGAAAGGTACCCACACCAAACTTGGTGTAGAGCAGTGCATTTGTCTCTGAAGGAGCTGCAATGAGGTCTCAGGCCCCTTGGCTAGTGATGCTCTTGCACATATTTACAATCCCTAGTCCTGCATTCGATGCCTTGGTCACAGGGCTTCTTTAGGGACCTCTGCTGAGACCTCTTTGGAGGAGGTGAAGGGGGAAACCTTGACATTTTCCCCTACTCTGAATTAATACCTAGGACTTTTCCATACCCAGCCCTTCCCATTTGCCCCCACCTCCCCAAAACCTCTACATAAACTTCAAGGCCCATAAAACTGCTGGTGGCTTTTGTTCAGAAGATCTGGAGCAGTGAGATGCCTCCCAGCTCTGTGCAGATCCACCTGACCTGGACTAGTGTGAGGTTCCATGGGGGAAAATGGAACAGGGGTGGTGGGGGATGGGGGAGTTGGCTGTCTTTGGGTTGTAGACTCATGCTTATCCCACCACACCAAGTGATTAAAGGCTTAACTCTTTCAGTTTTGGCTGAAACTAACAGCTTAGCTCTTGCTCAGTTCAGCTCAGCTCCTGACAGTGATATGTTTCTCAATTTAGGTTGTGTGATAAAGCTATTTTGAACCTCCTCCATAAAAACATAAAAAGTTCTGTGAAACCCCTACATGGAGGAGAAATAAAATGAAATCACAAAGGAAGTACTGTTTAAAGCTTCGGTACCCCAGAATACAAAAAAATGAAGGAAATTATGGAGTTATCATAAAGGTGCTTCATTCTTTTTAAAATATGGATGTATGGTAGAAAGTAGGCTATAAAAGAAATTTTTAAAGCACATAATTTATGTTATAGAGTTTTTCTTAAAACTCTATAACATAATTTCATTTCAATCTATTTCATAATTTTCATGAAATCCTTTAAGTAAGACTGATTTTCTTATATTTGATTTCGTATTATATCTTAGGCTAAATGTGATACATTTTAAACGTTTGTATACCAAACCTATGGATAATGAGTTTCTACAGTTACTAACCACTTTATACAACAGTATGTACCTATATAATATCCTTAAACTATCTTCATTCAAACCACTATATAAAGTTATATTTATCCTTAAAAAACTACTTTCTTTTAACCTCAGGGAGTTTGTAAATCACTTTTTTTGCCTCGACTCTGCAGGCTCTGATTTTCTCCTCTGGTCTATGACACTCCTGTACTAATCTTATCAGTTTTTCTTATATAGAAGTCCTTCCTGTTCCCTGAAGATCATAATTCCCCATATCTGAACCTTTCCAATCAGACCCTATAATATTGTAAGGGGCAAATACTAAAATTGCACAATAGTTCATGCTCTAACACACCATAGTTTTAAAAAGATTATATTTTGTCCATATTGTATGATCATCATTATACAGTAACAAATTCTCAAAGGTGAAAAAAGTATTAGAGACTACCTTGCCCTTATTTTGATAATTCCTTATATCTACACAGTATAATTAGTTATAATCTAGAATGTGCTTTCACATTAGCTCATTACTCATTGGATCCTTAGAACAACTCTATCAGGCGAAGCGGATATAATCATTCCCATTTTACGGATCAGAAGACAGAAGCTAAAGAAGAGGCTTCTATTACATCCTTGCGGTCAAACAGCTCGTCAGACTTGGACACAGACACTGGTACTCCTAGTCCACCGTACGCCTCCGAGGCACTCTCTACACCAGGGCTGTGCCACTTTCTGCTTGTCCTCCTCTGGTGGGACAACTGTAAGATACTAAAACTAAACAAACTTAGCTTATGGTAACGGATGATTCAGAATCTTATAAAGAATACCAGTGCATCGTCAAATACAGATTTTGAAAAATCTGTTACTTTTGAGATGAATTACATTATCGACACATTAAACATTACTGACAGCAAGGCCAAGTAAATATAATCATGAATTTCTCTTAAATGTTGCTCTGATTGAAGTCTCCATTTTCTTCATATGTATGCCTATAGCTTTCAGCAAAATCCTTAAAATTGATCAATAAAGAAATATGTTTCATTCACTTATTTTTGCTTTTACTTCCCTTGCCTTTGAGGACAGTCATAAAATCCTATATCAAACTAAAAAGCTTCTGCACGGCAAAAGAAACCATCAACAAGGCAGAGACAACCAACCAAATGAGAATGTATTTGCAAACAATGCCTCTTATGAGGGCCTAATATCTAAAACGAAGAACTCATACAACTGAATAATAAAACAACAATCCAATTAAAAAATGGGCAGAGGACATGTACCAGACATGTCTCCCAAAAAGATGTACAAATGGCTAACAGGCATGAAAAAATGTTCAACTTTATTAGCTTCTAGAGAAATGCAAATCAAAACTACAATGAGATACATCTCATTCTGTTAGATGTATCTAACATCTGTTAGAATGGCTATCATCAACAGGACAAGCAAGTGCTGGAGAGGTTGTGGGGGAAGAGGAACCCTCATATACTGCTAGTGGGACTGCAAATTGGTACAACCAGTAAGAAAAAGTATGGAGTTTCCTCAAAAAACTAAAAATTGATCTACCCTATGATCCAGCAATCCTTCTACTGGGTATCTACCCTCCAAAAACCCTGACACATTTATCAGCAAAGATAGATGCACCCTGATGTTTATCACAGCATTATTCATGGTGGCCAGGACATGGAAGCAACCAAAGTGTTCTACAACAGATGACTGAATAAAGATGATGTGGTATATATATATAATGGAATATTACTCGGCTATAAGGAAAGATGACATTTGTGACAACATGATGGCTCTTGAGATCATGCTAAGTGAAATAAGTCAGAAAAAGTTGAAAACCAAATGCTCTCACTCATGTGAGAACTAAATTTAAAAGTGACAAACAAACATGACACAAACTCATGGACACGGACAGTGGATTACTGGTTACCAGAGGGAAGGGGGAGGAGAGAGGTCGATGGGGATAAAAAGGGTCAAATACTTGGTAAAAGAAGGAAATTTTAACTAGGAATGGTGAGCACATGATGCAATATATGCAGCTTACTGTTGAATTGTACACCTGAAACACTGGATTTTGTTGACAATGTCACCCCCAGTAATTTTTAATTAAAAAGAAATATGTTTCCACTAACATCTAAAGCAGGAAGAAAACAGCTTTAAAAAGGGAGCTTGTACAAAGTTACCAGGCTTTTCTTTTTTGGGGGGAGGGGATAGGGATTAACTTCCTTACCTCCAAAAAGATGGAACGCTTTTCTGCAGCTTGGTAGGGGCCATTTTGCAGAGCTGGATTTCTGGAAGCTTTGTTTTATTTTCAAATATTCTTTAGCGAAGAATGTTTTTGTGGCATTATTCAGTTCTAGAATAAAGCAAAAGAAAACAGTATTTTAAAACATTAATCTGAGTAAAACGGCAAGAACATGAAAAATAATTGCAGTATTTTGATAATCAATTCAGATCTCTTTAGGACAGAAAAGGCAAAAGTAAAATCAATTTTCTTTTTAACTCAAGCAAACATAATTCTCCCAAATTCTCCCAAAGTTGCCATTTGAGGCAACTTTGATATGCCTACACATAGAATATACATCTACTGAGTAGCTCCTCTGTCAGAGGCTGTGCCAGATGTGGAAGACACAGTGATGAATAAGAAATAGTTCCTGCCCTCAAGAAGACTGCAGACTAAAAGGTGGAAATAAACAGGTTGACAAAAAAAAAAAAAAAAAGGTGGATAATGTGTTAGGTGTGTAGCAACAGAATAACAAGAATACAATCACATGAGGCTCAGGAATGATAATGGAAAGGAAAAACTTCTAGAACTTTTTACTTATCTATTTCATTCTGTATGTGGTGGGTTGAGCACTGAGTCTAACGCTGCTGATCTGAGGATGTTTATAAAGTGTAGAATTAAATTCTCGACCTTTCAGAAGCTTGCTAATGAGTTAAATATTGAATAAACACAGACAAGGGAACACAAATGATATTCACTTTAAATAAGAGAATGTCTCTATATATGAACCACAGAAAGCAAGGTATGATCTGCATCAGACAGTATAATGGTGAAGTTCTCAGAGAAGCCAGTGCAGAGTTGGTTACTAACTTGAGAAGTAAACTATAGTCTTTATCAATGGTCCCCTTTACTTTCATCCCATAATTATATTAACTATAGCATTTCCTCAGTTTCCATCCTACTTCAGGCTTTGAGCTTCTGCTCAAACCAGTTACATTAAATTTTCTCTATTTTTCCTAATTATTCCCTTGGTTTTGATTCTTACCTAATTCACAGGAAAAACAGATTCATAAAGTTTATATTTAACAAAAAAATGCAAAATAAAAATAGACTACTCTAGGCAAGTGAGGTTATGAATTAAATCTAAAACTCTTAATTTCCCTTCCCCATTCCATACTTGAGAACCAACAATTCAAGTATATAAGTTAGAGAAAAAGTATTTTCATAGTTTGTGTACTCATTTGTATGCTGGGGGTTGTTATGGCTAGTGAGTCTTTTATCCTTTATATATTTAACTGTTAAATCATTTCAGGTTGGATATGCTCACAGCGTCGCAGCAATTGCACTGCTACTTTATTAAAGGTCACTTTGCCAGGTTAGAGTGAACAGCCTTTTAGTTCAAGATGGTCATGGAACCATTTGCTTATCTCAAAGGACTCATCAGCTGTCATTATACTGATGAAGAGAAAGGAAGAAGTTTTCAAATGGTTCATAACACACAGTAACAACTTCTTCTTACAGGACTTAGCCTTAAACAATGATGACTACAATACATGGCATTTTCTGAGAAATTAAAAATTCCATAGTGGTATTGGGCAAAATGACTTGCAACTTTCTAAACGCCCTTAAAAATGAATGAGACCAGTGTGATGGGTAAATGAAGATTTCATGTGGAGATAAGATAAGAGAAGCTGGCAACTCAAGAATTCTTATTCCTCCCCTTTCTCTTTCTTCTTTCCATGGCTTCTTCTGCATAGCTTTTAGCCATGTCTTAAATGCTGATACAACAATCAAAAGATACCCTTGCACACTCCCTCTCTTATACTGAGAACTTATCTGGAAGTGTAACTGAATTTGAGTACACTCAAAAAGGACATTCTTGTAAGAGTCATCCAATAACTGCATTTTGATAACTGGCCATGAACCAAATTTCTTTTTCAGGGTCTATGAGAGAATTAAAGTAATATGATGCCTGTGATACTTCCTAGCTTTAAGTAACTTATTCACTATGTTACTTTTAACCTATATTTAACCAACAAACCATGTGATTAATGTACCACAGCAGGAAAGAATTTGTAAATATATTTATAATACCTAAGAAAATTATGATCAGAGAAATTACTTTATTAAAACATGCAAAATGAAGTCTATGACCATGGCACCCTGAACAAGCCTGATCTTGTCTGATTTTGGAAGCTAAGCAAGGTCGGGCCTGAAGATCAGGTGCTGTAGGTATAAAAATAATAAAAATAGAAATAATAAGGGATTGTAAGCTCACAAGGTCCTTGCAATCTGTGAGGTCAACTAAGGATTGCTGCACCTAAAAAAAAATTATCTGTAAGAAGCACTAAGAAAAATCTAATAGCAAGGTGAAGGGCTCAGAGTAAAAGGTGATGAAGATCACCTTTACCTTCTCTCCTCCAGCCCTACCTATTAGGTGCTTCATATTACAATAATATTCTAAGGTATTGGATGTATTCTGCATTTCATATTGTTAGAAAAAGACAAAATGAATATCCTGATAAGATTCTAAAGTCTACTCAAATGATACATTTAGCTAAATGTGGTGACAGTACGCCTGGAAACAGCAGCATCTTTGTGTGACACTATCATAAAAATAGTATATGATAAAAGAATTCTAGTGTTTTTTGATTTGGCTGAGTGCAAGAGTCAATTACCAACTACATAAAAACATAATTCCTATTATTATAGGATATATTAACATGAGTTTCACTGTATTATATCAACAATAAAATTAGATATCCACATACACAGAATAATTTTAGAACTATAGGCTGTGCCAATATGGTGGTGCAACTTTGATTTCAGCTTTATTCTTAAATGTTAATAATTTTAAACAATTATAATCAAGCAAATATTTTTTAATAATAGTTTAAAGCATTCTGTTAAGTTCAAGAGTTAAAACTGTGAAATAGGCATAGTATCTGCATTAATTCCTCGCTAGTAAAAATTTAATCATAAAATTATGAGCTAAAGTGTTATAATGGGGTTAATTCAGGCCTTAGTAAGAAGGGGAATATGATAAGACTATTATTATAAATTTAAGTGGATCCAGCACTATTATGTTCTACTTTAAAAGGCTAGGATATATGTGTCCAGCCATCTCATTCAGATTATTAAAGGCCTTGTTTACCCATTTCAAATTACCCCTCATTCCTATGTAAATTCCAAATTACTCCCCCATAATTCCCTTCTGAATTCTATTTTAACGCATATTTCATTTTTTTAAAAAAAACATAATTTGCAAAAATGACCTGACAAAACTGTAGCATGTTATAATAAAAATTTAAAAAGACCACTTCTCCAGAGTTTTGAATTATAGTTGGCCTCTGCACAACGTGGAGGTTAGGGGTGCTGACCCTTATGCAGTAGAAAATCTGCATATAACTTGATTCTCCCAAAATAAAATGACAGTCCCTAGGTATCCGTGGGGGATTGGTTCCAGGACCGTCTGCAGATACAAAATCTAAGGATGCTCAAATCCCTTGTATAAAATGATGTAGAGCAACGCATACGATTGGCCCTCTACATTCACGGATTCCCAACCAAAGATTCAAAATACTGTTTTTGATCCATGGTTGGTCAAGTCCGCAAATGCAAAACCTGTGGATAAGGAGGACTCACTGTATATTTATTGGGGGGAAAATCAGGTATAAGTGGGCCCACTTGGTTCAAATCTGTTTTGTTTAAGGGTCAACTGTTTATACATGGGTCCTGATTTTGAGTGGAGATCCAATTCTCAATCATTTCAATGGGTGCTATGAATGCTTGTTCACAGACAGGTATTATTTGGTTTTAGGAGATTAATGTACAATAAAGGACATTTGCAAGGAATAGGTAAGATTGGGAATCAGAGTCCCAGTTAGTGGGCACTTGTGTAAAAAGGGAGACTTCTAACAAAATAATCTTTACCAGTTGATGATAAACTCTCATTTCTTAACATAGCCTTTTGTTTTGTAATCTCTTGTGAGGTGATCTTTAGAACTTTTAGATTAGTTTCATCTTACTCTCATCCTTTAATATGCTGATTCTACTATTTAAGTAAGTGAACTGTTCAAAGTTAAAATCTAGTAAGTCCTATTTTCCGGCTAAGTATGTAGCCTGATGACACAGGGATACGCAACAGGGACAAAACCAAACTGAAAACAAAAATTCTGTATTTGACACTTTGTAAAATGAAGTTATGAATTTTATAATATGAGGTATTACAGAATGTCATTTATGCTTCAATGATGTTATTATTTAGAGTTCCTATTTTACTAGCTAGATAAGTTAAGCTGTCTATCAAGATCACATCCAACAGTGTTAAGTAATTAAATCAAGATCACATAACTAGTGAATGTCACCATAGTTATGGTTTAAAATCATTATTTTACTAATGTGCACCCTCTGGAAAAATCTGGAATTTCTTTCTCTATCCATGTGCTACTATAACAGAATTATGTTACAACTAACCCCTTTTCAGATCCTTCAGAAAATGACAGTTTTCCCACTTAACCTTTAACAATAACTGCTCTCTGGTTTGTATACAAATGGAGTGATGACATTACGTACTTGAAATAATTAATTCATTCACTTAATAAATAACTCTCAGGGTTCAGTAAGGTTAACAGAACAGTCTCAAATGGAAGCTAGCAACTAACTTTATCAAAATATCAGCCATCTGAAACTAAAAGAATTTGGAAATAATCTCAGCAACAACTACATATATATGCATAAAGCTAATAAAAACTGTGCAGAGACTTTAGGAGAGAAATTACAGATACATCATAATAACAATCACTCAATATTATAACCAATTAAAAATGCAAATTCTCCTCAGCTAATTTATATAATTTTAATTCACCTGTGAGTTATCAAAACATACAAGCTAGAATCGTAAGAGTGAAATATGAATGAAACAGAATAACTGCCAAGACACACATTTTAGTAATAATTACTTTCAGTAATTATTATTTTTAAAAAGGAGTTCAAGCAGCATAGAAAAAAATGGATTGTTCAGCAAATGTTATTGGGATAAATGCCTAAAGAAATGTTAGAAAGGTACTCTATTTCTAACCAAACCATGTACCATAATAAATGCACTGAAGTTAAATGTGGAGAAATAGGAACGAAATAAAAAATGTAAAATAAATACACTAAAGAGAATGTTTATATAATCCTGTGGTAGAAAAGACCTTTTAATACCTAGCTTTGAAATTAGAACTAATAAAAGAAAAGATTGCTACATAAGGCTACATAAACATAGACTTCTGAACATTCGTAAAATATAAACATAATTAAAGTACAAATGACAAAATGGGAAAATGATTTGCAGACAGGACAAAAGCTGACACTAATTTAAAAAATTCTCTTGCTAATAAACAAGATAAACAGACCCAAAGAAAAATCAGTAATGGGCTTGTTAAGAGATTTAAAATGGAAAAAAAAGTCAGCCCACAGTACAGAAAAAATAAGGCTTATATACTGCTACTTGCAATAACTTTGGAGCATAATTTGCTACATATATGTAGCCTTAAAACTTATGTAGGCTTTATCTACAAATTTACTTCTGGAAATACATCTCATGTAAATACTCAAATGTGTGCAAATATTTATTCACATATATTATCAAATAAATGAATGATAACTAACCTTAATATCCCATAATAGTAGATAGCTTAAGTAGATCATGATAATAATCATAAGAATTTTAAGGAAAACAAAGGTTAAAAGTTTTATAGACAATATGATCTATTTTTTGTAAGACAAGTATATGTATATAAAATATTCTGAAGGACACTAAAAGTGATCTTTAAATAGTAGAACTATGGAACGTTTTGAGCTTATAATTTTATTTGTATGTTCTGATTTGCTATAATGAAATATATTACTTACATAACTTTAAGTTATTTTTATAAGGAAACAAGACTATATTTTTGGCCATCCTAGAAATGTTGCTTTCCCTAATTTATACTCTGATATTCCCTCAGGTTTTATAAAAGAATACCATAAAACACAATGATAGAAAACCTGATACTGCATTTACTCTAAAGATATTTTTGAGGACATTGCCTAATCTATCTTTCAATATGCCCTAGAGAAGAAATCACCTAAAAAATCCTTTTAAGGTGCCAGAAAAACCATTGCTTACCCTTAGGAAATTCTGTTTCTTTTCTTAGATCATGGGAATCATTTAATTGTGTATTTACTTTTATTTTTCTTTAGGCAGCTAGAATATTTTAAACCAAATAATTCATCTAATTGTAGTTACTATGTAAGGCTATATGGCTTATGTATCAGCCTATCCACCCTCACCTGGTCTTTATAGTCCATTTTAATTAATAAATTCCCTTGTCCTGCTATTTCATTGACTATATCTTTTAAAACACCTCAAATCCTTTTGAATTAGGGTATAAATAATTAGGTACGATATTCCCATTATTATCAGCTTCTAAGTGACAGTATACAGCCAAATATGATCTCCATTGGAATAAGTGTTCCAAATATGATTTATTTCAGAAGGACTGCTTTTGAAAATAAAGGTAAATATGGCATTGTTGTTTTGATAAATGGATCAAGAGAGACTTGAGTCATTATTATTTTAAGACCTTAAGGAAGGTAATTTTAAAATACCTATCAGTATTAAATTAGATCATAGAAGGCAGGGACAACATCTGTCTAAAACACTACGAAAACTGTCTAGATCAGGGGTCCCCAGCCCCAGGGCAGTAGGACTGGTCTGTGGCCTGTTGGGAACCAGGCTGCACAGCAGGTGAGTGGCAGGTGTGCAAGCGCTAGCATCACCGCCGTCAGCTACTCCTCAGATCATTAGGCATTAGATTCTCATAGGAGCACTGGTCCCTGGTGCTGAAAAGGTTAGGGGCCGCTAGTAGATGCTTCCTATCAAAACAGCCGTCTAGTAAATGCTTTCTGCATATGTGGTCAGAGATAACATTGAGAAAGAGGTGTCACTGGTGCCTCTTTTTTCATTCCAAAGAACCAAGCAAAGGATCTGGTATTCAAAAAAAACCACCTTTCCCACTTCAATATAAGCCAGAAAAAGAGAAACTTCCAGTAAGCTTCTACCCTCTTACCAGGAGGCTGCTTCTGCTTCCTTCCCTCTCTCCATCCTTACTTGGTCTTTCAATGAAACAAAGAGTAATCTGCCTGATGAGACTGATGACAGCTTGATGTCCCTGACCATGTTACTATGCTTGACATGTTCTTTGTCTTAGGACCAATTTCAGTGATTTTGTGCTCCAGTCTACCTGCGCTAGGCAGATTATAGAGGCATATCTTTACTTTTTCGTCATTGTTTGATTACTGAGCTGTAAACCAGCCTTGATGCAGCAGCTGGTTGGGTTAGGGTATTAAAGCTTATTTTCTTAATCTGATTCTCCCTTGCAGCTGGGTCCTTGGATTTTCTTTTAGGGAAGAAAATGTGTCATGTGTTTTCTTCAGTTTTACTATTAATGAAGTATATACTTTTTGACCCCCTTAAATCCTTTATGGTTGGGGAGATAATGTGGAGATAGATTTATTTTCTTTTAACGTTTAGCACACAGTAGTGTGCTCAATAAATATTTGCTCTGCTTACCTCTATCATTCTTCCCTTTTTTTCTTAGAAGTTCTTTACGCTCCACATTTTTTCCTCTTTCCATTAGTATGTTTTAAATACTGTGTTTTATTCCATCCGTACATGATAATTAGATAAATAGTCCTTGCTTTAATTTACCTTCTTCTGATTCAAGAAGATGTTAAGAACAATATGAAGGTTGAGGAGATATGGAGTTTGGGGGAAAAGCATAATAGTTGTCTTCAGATATTTACAGATTTATTCTCTGAGACTCCAGAGGAAAGATTAGGGCCAAAGAATAAGTAGTAGTAGAAGGCAGGCATGAAGAATAAACAAATCAATAGGGATGCTTCAAATTTTAATGAAATATCCTTGACACTGGATAAAGCTGAAGACTGAACAACGTCTAGTGAGGATATTTTCGAAAAGATCTCAGCATAGAGTAGGATTTTAGAGATGAGAGCCTATTTTTATCTATGCTTCTATGATTTCATGATTTTTAATGCAGTTCTGTGAGTTGAACAAGCACTGTTTTATAAACTGTAGAGTGAAAAATTACACTGTTTATGATTTTCAATAAATTTTTCATAATAATTTATAAAGTACTTTAGACCTGGAACAAAGAAGTAATCAATAATCAGACAATCATGTTAATGTAAGAGAACAGTTACCTGTCTGAAGAAAGACTCTGGAAATAATTGTCCGACACAACGGGCAAGGAGTGTTTGCAGGATTGTCTTTGGCAAGAGTCCGTAAGCAGGGCTCACAGAAGATGTGGTGGCAAGGGTAACACATGTATGGGTTGAAATAAACATCGAGACACACTGCACAGATGTAGCTTTCCTTTTCCTCTGCATATTCATTGTCGTCATCTGTACTCATCTCATTATTCAAAGTCTGCAAAACATAAGCAAAAACTATTTTTCTTAGTTTAGTATGAAATTGGTTTCCTTGAAAAAGAGCCTGACTGTATATTTGTTAAAATGAATGAAAATATTTATGAAAAGCATATACTATCTGTTACTGTGACATATTCAAACTGACAGAAATGCTAATTTGCAAAGTGAGAAGAAGCTGAAAACATATATGAAAAACTCAGAAGTCTTAATTTTTTAAAAGTATTTTTATATAATGCTAAATGTTAAAATATACCTAAGCATATTAGGTATACCTGTATCTCTCTTGAACGAGCACTATTTATGTGTTAGGTGTACCAGCCCCAGGACTGCAGGCAGAGTCCCCATCTATCCTACTCCCACCACAACCGATAAACCGACTGTCACAAGGCTATGAAGCCTTGTATGGGCATCTACACATGATGAAAGCGAGGACAAGAGGATATCATACTTCATCTTCGTATTATGCATGAAGCATTCTTTATACTTTGCACCTTCCTGGACCTCAAAGCCAAGAAAAGGCCAAACCCTGAGGTATCTTAGGAAGCAGACAAAACAAAGAAACGTATAGTAATTCTGGGATCAGCCCTCCATCTGGGAAATATGATGAGACCCATCCCCATCCCAGTGGGACAGCTAAAAAAGAGGCAATTAAGAGGTAGTTACGAAGAGGCAGCTCAGAGGTTAACAGCATAAGGTCTGGTAGCAGAACTCCTATTACTTAACCTCACAATTTCCTCACATCTGTGAGGATGTGCTGAGGATTAAGTGAGGTAAAGTGTTTAGCACAGTTCCTTGCACATAGTAAATATTCAATAAATGTCAGCCACAACCATGCACCTGCCCTCTCCCCTAACCCTTTCTCCCTGTCCATCTTCACAGGCCCTGTAGGTTTTTCTAGAACCTTGAGAAACAGTTCCAACCAGGCCTGAACTCAGTCCACTGAGGCATAATGGGAATCTACACGGTATAATTTTCTCCTCACTTTTCTGTTTGTGAACAATGGAGATCGATGATTAATATTTGAGTGGGCCTTTAATAAATATTTGTAAATTAATGAAATGTAAAAGTTATGTAAATGAGGCCAATGGAGCCTTGAAAATACAGAAAAACCTTCCTATTGGACACACTATCATTTGATTTATCCAGATGGCTTTGCTTTCATTCTGTCAGTCTCTTTCCCGCCACTTGTTGATAATTTCTCTTTTATAAAGGACATACTAGAGTCTTCAGCCCATTTATTTTTAATTGGGTTGTCTGATTTTTCTTATAGGCTTGTAGGCATTTTTATGTAACCTAGTTATTTCTTGCTATGGGTTAGATGTGTTGCAAATATATATATATTTTGTCTGGTTTGCCTTTTCACTCTTTTCATGGTGTCTTTTGATGAAATGCAATTATGAATTTTAAAGAACATTTTTCCTTTATGGTTAGTGCTTTTTGTGTCTTAAGAACTCTTACCCTTTCCTAAGGTCATAAAAATAGCATTATTTTGCATTTCATAGTATTTCATAATCCTATAATCTACCTGAAATTGATTTTCATGTATGATGTACATTAGAGGTACATTTCATTTTTATTCTTTATGTAATTCTTAATTGGAATGGCCCTTTTATTGCAAAGATTTTCCTTTCCTCCATTGGTCTGAAGTGCCATGTTGTTATAAAGAGGCCAAATACATCTGATTCAACTTTTAGGGCTTTATTTTGTTCCATTAATTTACTGTCTATTCCTATGCCATAATCAGAATCTGTTACTGCAGCTTTATAATAAAGCCTCAATATCTGGTAGAGGAAGTTCTTCACATTATTGTTATTCCTCAAGAGTGTCTTTACTATTCTTGGTCTTTCCATGACCATATAAAATTTGGAACTATCAGGTTCTTTTTTAAAAAGTCAGAATTCTTATTGGAACTGCATTCAATGTGCAGATAAATTTAGCAAGAGTTAGAAATCTTTACAAATAGAATTTAAAAATACATGAACTTGGTTTATCCCTTCATTTATTAAAATATTTCAAAAATTATCTTGGTAGAAGTCTTATATTTGAATATTTTTTCTACTTTTATTACTTTAATCTTTTCTGAACTAACCCATTCTTATTAATATACATGACATGCTCTAATATCTGTCACATCAAAATGAAACAAACACATAAAACACCAAATCTCTCTAGCTCATGCTTTTCCTATATTCCCTTTCACAGAAAAACTTCTCAAGAGAATTGATCATACAACTTGTGATTTCTGCTTCATCATCTCCTACTCACTCTTCAACTCATTCTAACCCAGCTTCTGCACTTAATACTCTATTAAAACTGCTCTTGTACAAGTCACTAACAACCTCTGCTATAGCCAAATCCAGGAAGCTTTTCAGACCTATGTTGCTCAATATTTCAGCATCATTTCCTAATTAGACCAGGACCTCTTTCTTGCCACCTACTTAATGCCTTCTTCTTACATTTGAAATAAGGAAATTAAATCAATAATTAATGACTTTTCAAAGCAGAAAAAACCAGGTCCAGATGACATCACTAGTGAATTCTACCAAATAGTTAAGAGAGAAATTATATCAACCCTCTACAATCTCTTCAAGAAGACAGAGCAGAGGAATACTTCCTTACTTATTCTATAAGGCCAGCATTTCCTTAATACGAAAACCCAGACAAAAACATTACAAGAAAACTATAGATCAATATTCCTCATGATATATAGGCAAAAATTCTTAACTAAACATTAGCACATTGAATACAACAATACGTAAAAAGAATGACACACCATGACTAAGTGCATTTTTACTAAGTGAAAGAAGCCAATCAAAAGGCTACATACTCTGATTTCTAATGTATGACATTCTGGAAAAGGCAAAACTATGGAGACATTAAAATGATCAGTGGCTGCCAGGACTGGGAGGAAGGGAGGAATGAATAGGCAGAGCATAGAGAATTTGTAGGGTGGCAAAACTACTCTGTAGGATGCTATAATTGTGAACACATGTCATGTTGTTTGATAACATTTTACCCACAGTAGAACTTCTTTCAAAATTAGAGTCAATCCTCTTAAGCCCTACCATTGCTTTATCAATTAAGTTTATGTAATATTCTAAATGCTTTGTTGTCATTTCAATAATCAACAATCAAAGGGCTAGATATGAAAAATAGGAAGTGGCAGTGAAGGTCTTATGGCAGTGATGACAGTCATGGCATTTCAGGAATTCTGTGTATTTGATGTAAGCCTCTAGACAAGATAGGAGCAAGGCAAAAAGGTCTAACACCCAGAGTGAAGGGAGAAAAGATGGCTCCAAGTTACTAAGGTACCAATTAAGTGAATCGGAGCACCAGTCCAAATGAAAATATGAGTGGAAACGAGGAAGGCCACAGGCTGGGCCAGCTCAACAGAAGGCGCAGGCTGTACTTGGTAGCTGGCATGACAATTCCTAACCCGTCCTCTAGTACCTCAAAGTTACCAGCTTAGGTAGGATTGGTTCGGATGTAATTGTGAGGCTTAGCTGGGCAGAGCTGGGTCAGGCAATGTTTTCCATTGTCTATGTTTGCACTATACAGGATTCCAAAGTAAAAAAGTCTGACTACACATATCTTTAATTGTGATTTTTTTTTCTCCTAGCATTTTAACATTTCTGAAGTTGTTATGTAATTTTAACCAGATATATTTCTTTCATTTAAAAATCTTCCCACATCTCCTCAAAGACTTTCTTAAATTGACTGTCAATCCAAGGTGTCTTAAAAATTCAGGAAATATGGCAAATTTGCCTCTAAGCCAAATGAATAAATATCTGCTATGTAACAATAACATTTACTTAGTACTTACTATGTGTGCTAGGCTTAGTACTAAGTGCTTTTATACAGAATATCAAATTTAATTCTCATAACAACTATTATCTTTCCTGTTATGGACTGAATGTTTATGTTCCCCAAAATTCATATGTTGAAGCCCTATCCCTCAATGTTATGGGTTTAGGGTGGGGGCTTTGGGAGGTGATTAGGTATAGATGAGGTCATTAGTGTGGCACCCTCGTAAAGGGATTTTTTGCCATTAGAAGAGAAGACTGAGATCTCTTCCTCTTTCCCTCCCCCTGCTTCCATGCACACACATACTGAAGAAATGCCACGTGAGCACACAGCCAAAAATGGGCTATCTACAAGTAAAGAAGTGGGAACTCACCAGGAACTAAATTTGCTGGCACCTTGATCTTGGACTTCCTAGCTCAAGAACTGTAAGAACGCACGTCTGTTGTTTTAGCCACCCAGTTTATGGTATTTTATTATAGCAGCCCACATAGGCTAAAACAATCTCCATTGTACAGACTAGTAAATTGAGGCTCAGAATGATCGAGTAAGGTTAAAGTTATAACTTATTTAAGTCACAGCTCTGCTTGACTTCAGAGCCCAAACTCTGAACCACTTCTCTATACTGCATTCATAAAATTTAATACTGGGCTTTTAATCACACATTACTTTCTCTATCAGCTTTTTCAATATTTTTCATACATGTTCATCCTTTTAGCCCAAGACACAATCGTCCTTTGCCCAGATTGCTGCAATGGCCTCCTAACTGGTCTCCCTGTTTACACCTTCTCTCTTTCCTCCCTCCATTTTCCCTATAGTCTATTCTTAACTCAGAAACTAGGGGGATTGTTTTAAAATATCACATCATGTCACAAGATTGTTCAAATCTACAAGGCTCACAAACTCACTTGGAGTAAAAATTACAGTCTTAACAGTGGCTTATGGGTCCTGCATAATGCTTCCCAGCCACCCTTACTTCTCCAAACTCACCTCTGAGGACTGTCCCTCACCATGCTCCAGCCACATGGACCTTCTTACTGTTTCTATTCTTACCTTAGATGTACACTTTTGTCTTATGATTTTTACAATTACTTTTCTCTTTGTCTAGAATGCTTTTTGCAAATAGGTTTCTTACCTCCTTCAAGTCTCTGCTAGAAAGTAAGATTCATGAGGGCAAGAACTATCTGTCATCTGTTTTACTCGCTGATGTAACACCAAGAGCCAAACACAATGCCTGACATGTAGTAGGAACCAAATAAATATTGGTTGAATGAATAAATTGTAAAAGATAGATTACTCATCACTAGAAGACAGACCTTATTTTAGGTAAGATATTGGGAATAGAAGGACCCAGTTGACCCTTCATTAAGTCATTAACAAAATGTATTAAGTATACTGATAATTCTAAACAGTCTCAAATATGTTTAGAGTCTTAATAAATATCTACTGTACAAAATTAATACAGAAAATACAAAGTAAAAATGAAAGCCACCCATTAGCCAGAATAATTACTAATACCATAGATACATTAGCCAGAATAATCACTATTATTTAACTATATTTACAAATATATGTAAATATATATGCCTAATTTTTTTCCTATGTATAAACTACCTTTAAGAAACAAAATTATATCAAATGAAAAACCTTCTGCACAGAAAAGGAAATCATAAATGAAACAGGCAACCTACTGAATGGGAGGAAATTTTGCAAATCATATATCTAATAAGGGGCTAATATCCAAAAAATATGAAGAACTCACACAATTCAACAGCAAAAAAAAATCTCATTTTTTTAAAAAAATGGGCAGAGGATATAAACATATTTCTAAAGATGACATGAAAAGATGCTCAACATCACTAATCATCAGGGAAATGGAGATCAAAACCTCAATGAGATATCACCTTTGTACCTTTTAAAATAGCTAGTACCAACGATATAAAAAAAGAAGTGTTTGTGAGGCTATGGAGAAAAGGGAACCCTTGTACACTGCTGGTGGGAATGGCAATTGGCACTGCCACTACGGAAAACAGCATGGAGGGTCCTCAAACAATTAAAAGTAGAACCACCATGTGATCCAGTGAGCCCACCTGTGGGCATTTATCCAAAGAACAAAAGCACTGACTCAAAAAGATTTGCGCACTCCCATGCTCGCTGCAGCGTTATTTCAATAGCCAAGACATGGAAATAACCTGGGTCCATCAACAGGTAAATGGATAAAGAAGATGTGGTGTGTACATACAATGGAATTCAGCCATAAAAAAGAATGAAATCTTGCGCCTGAGACAACATGGATGGACCCTGAGGGCATTAAGCTAAGTGAAATAAGTCAGAGAAAGATGGATATTGTATGATTTCACTTATATGTGGAATTTAAGAAACAATCATAACAACAACAAGAAATAAAGTTCATAGATACAAAGAGTAAATTGGTGGTTTCTATGAGGGGCTGGGAGAAGTGGATCAAAAGCTACAAATTTCCAGTTATAAATTATTAAGTCACATGTAATGTACAACATGGTGACTACAGTTAATAATATTGTATTGCATATATAGAAGCTGCTAAGAGAATATATTTTAAAAGTCCTCATTACAAAAAAAATACATTTTGTAACTATGTGTGGTGACAGATGTTAACTAGACTATTGTGATCATCTTGCAATATATACAAATATCAAATCATTATGTTGTATACATGAAATTAATATGACATATCAATTACACTTCAATTTGTATACCTGAAACTTACTGGATTTCCTTAACCAATGTCACCATAATAAAAATAAATAAAACAAACCAAAAAAAACCAAAAAAATTAAGATTATCCTCTCTCTTGACATGTTCTTCCCTAAAGATACACATGTATAAATATCTCCTATTAAAAGTAACAGAAAAACCTCCCCTTGGATGCTACATTTCCATGGCTACAATCACTTCTCTTTAGAATCAAGTTCCTGAAAAGAATATCATCTCTGTCTATTCTTTCCCACTACTTACTTAAAATAAAACTGCTCTAGCCAAAAGTCATCTATGACCTGAATGCCACATCCAATATAATATTTTTAGCTCTCACATGCAGCATTTAACGTTGTTGGTCAATTTCTTCTCTTAAAATTGATTGCCACTTTAATCAGAGTCTCCTTTTAATTTCTAACTCCGTTTCTTTTTCTTGCTTTTCTTCCTTTGGCCACCCACTAAAAGCTGGTGGCATTCTGCAGGCAGTGCCCAACCTTGGGCCTTTTTCTTTTCTAACAGTTCATCTTCTCTTTCAGCAATCTCATCTTTCATTCTTGTATAGTTTTAGCTACCATTTGTCATGCTGATGACTCAATAATCTCTAGTTTTAGCCCAGATCACCCTCCTGAATCCCAAATCTATTAATCTATGAATTTCCATTAATCTATTAGATATTCATCTCTCTGTGGATTTGCTACCCAGGAATAGGCAAACAGTGTGTTCAAAGTTAACTTTTCCCTTTAGCCTATTCCTCATCTGAAACCTTAGTGACTTTTACCACAATCCAATTGTTATTTATCTAACAAAGAAATTCAACAATCATTTTAGATTTTTCCTTTATCTTCACATTTTACATCTTGCCAGCATTTCATTCACATATACTCCACTTGCTTAACAGCTCTCCCTTTTACTCCCCTGCTTTCTGCCCATTGTCACTGTCTCAGTTCAGCCCTCATCATCTCTTGTGTGCACTTAGCATCTCCTCTTTCATGATCCCTACAGTTCGTGTTCTGTACTGCTGCCAGCCAGATCTTTCTGAATGGAACCTGCAATACGCTGCTGTGTGTGTCTTTTAGAGGGAAAGGAATTTTTCACCCTTTTTGGTCCAGAGAAACCTTCACCCAGCCTCAGGTCAATGATTTGCGATTCAGGTGAATCAGTTTACAAGGATCTGAAAAAACCATTTTACTAACTGGTAGGTGAGTTAATTATGCTAAAACTGCAGGTCCTGCCTCCGTTTTCCTCTCCTCTCTTTTTTTCACATGATACTATAATGCTCAGAAATCTGACATTTCTAGGCTGAGAGGCCAGCTGGTTAGCTGGTAACAAATATGAAGTTGGAGCTTTACTTTCTAATTAAAAAGTAACCCATGCTTATGGTAACAAATGAAACAATACAATAACTTACAAAAGAAAAGCAAATTGTGGCAGACACTATGTGTTGCATAACCCAATACTTCTCCCAAACTTTTTTTTCCTTTATAAGAACAATTACCCATTATGTAACCCAGAACGCCTACATAGTTATTTTCCTAGGCTTTCTTATAGCCTGAGTTGGCCCAACTTTGGCCAATGAGACATGAGGAAGGCATGCTGGGAAAGCTTTGGATTTCCCTATAATAAGGGCAGAAAGAGCTGACACTATCCCTTTCCTTGAACATAATGGTCCTGATCGTTGGATCTGTGTCAGCCATCCTGCAGTATGGCACCACATGCGTGAGAACAGAAGGAACGCAGAGACAGAGTCTGCATCCTTGTTTGCAGAAAACTGACTCTCTCTAAACTTATTTTATGAGAAAATAAACACTGTTCCTGTCAGTCAAGTTTTTTCTTTATTTACAACTAAAATCACAATAATCATCTCCACTCCACCTGCCCATCCCTATTTTCCACATGCAGCATTAGTGAAGCCTTTCATATCTTCTCTTGCTCGTGCAAAATATAAAAGCGCACGTGCACATAAGCATCCTGCTGCCACTTTTTCCACTTACCAAAAAGTCATGAATATCTATGTAAGTTAGTACTGATCTCTTTTCCTCTTATTTTTAAACATAGATACACACAGTTTATAAAAATAAAATGATCTATATCTGCTTTTTATTTCAGCTTTTCACTTCTCTTTTTGCTTACACCTTTCCCCCTCTCTCTCTGCTCTCTGTGGACTTGATCCTTCCCTCGTTTCCCCTGTCTCATTTCTTGTACTGTCCCATCTTGTACCTTTCCTGAGGCCTGATCACTCTCCTTTTATTACTCTACCCTCCGTCAAATGTTCCACCTCCCCCTTTATGCCTTTACTATTCTTCTTATACCTTCCACAATAACTAAATTGATTGTCTACATATGCTCCCCACCCACCCAGGACATTTATTATAAGTCCCTTGTGGACATGGACTATATATTTTTTTTCTTAATTCTGAGACCTGAGGGGAAGAACAGAAATTTGAATCAAGGACAGCAGTGGAGAATAAACCTGACAACATGGGGAAATCACGGAGTATGTGGATGAGGTACCTATCATTCTGACTGGACAACAGTTTTTCCAATAAGGAAGAAGAAATATTCCTTGGAGACCTAAGGTGGGTCAGTTGCTATTGATTAGGAATGGGAAATCTACAGACTATGGGCCAGATACAGCCTTTTGCCTGTTTTTGTAAATACAGTTTGTTGGAACACAGCCATGCTCATTTGTCTATGTACTGTGTATAGCTGCTTTTGTGCTACCACGGCGGAACTAAGTAGTTGTGACAGAGACTGTATGATCAGCAAAGCCTACAGTATAGGCCATTACTTGCCAGCCTGACAAGTTGCATTATGTTGCTGAATGTAATATAGCACTAATAATTTCCACCACAATCAACAAATACTTATTGAGGAAGCTAATAAGCACTATTTCAGGCCTTAGGGATTTTCTTAATCTGCTCAGGATACAGTAACAAAATACCATAGACTTATTTTTCACAGTTCTGAAGGCTAGAAATCCAAGATCGGGTGCCAAATATGGTTGGTGACTTGTGAGGGCTCTCTTTCTGACATGCAGATGGCTGCCTTCTCTCTGTGTGATCACGTGGCCTTTCCTCTGTGTAAGTGGAAAGAGATCTCTCTTTTCCTTTTCTTATAAGACCAGCAAACCTATGGGACCAAACCCCAACCCATATGACCTTCTAAAAAAAAAAAACCCTAGCTCCAAATATAGTCACATTGGGGTTAGAGCTTCAACATACAAATTTGAGGCAGACACAGTTCAGTCCACAAGCAGGTACACAAGGCACAAGGGATGCTGCAGTGACTATATAGAGCAAGTGAGACCTATAAACCAGTTCTTCAAAAAAGAAGAAAAAATGTGAAAAGGAAATATTTTCAAGAATGTGAGTGTTAACTGGCAGAAAGGGCAGTAATTAAGGAATGAAGTGCAAATGGCTTGAGCCAGAGTGATTGTGTTGGGAATTTAAGACATTTTGAAACCAAAATCAGCAGGAGCTAATTTTCATTTGAGTGGAGGGTACACTTTTTAATAAATAATTCTGACTTATATATATAAATTTTTTGATATAATAAATAATTTTTAAACCTCAAAATAATATCTCTTGTGTTCACATTATTTTGATTTACATTCCCCTATTTCTTTGGAAGATTTTTAAAAAGAAGTCACTTCTAGGCAGGTAAGAAGTCTCATTGGGCTCCCACAGAAAGAGAACACAGGTCGATCTATAACAAAAGCCATTTGAAGCCTCTAGTGACAATCCTTACAGTTGTCAATCAGTTCCAGATGCACTAAATCCAGCTACTCCTAAACCACAGCATACCATACAATCACTTTAGAGAGTAAAGAGGTCTTTTAGTTTTCTCTCTTTAGTAAACATCGTAGGTCTCTTATCTTATGCCTTTCTTCTTTATTTTCTTTGTTTCTTTGTAGCAGAAAAACATTTCTACATTAACCAACGTGTTTTTGTTTCCAGTCTGGTTACCCATGACCCATTTTCTCCAATCAGGCAGAAACAGATAATGTTTTATTAACTCAAGGAATGGATAATCCAGCGGTACATGGATAACAAAGAAATTATTAAATTTTTGGCATTTGATTTTCAAAAGCCTAGGATTCTAAGTATAAATGATAGATTTGCAAGACCTTTTTCCTGCTCCTCCTATCCGTGTGCCTTTATACTCAACACATACTAGATAAAGATTCTATGGGGCAGGCAGGAATCTGGTGGATCTCTGAGAAAGCATTCTACAACATATTCTCTGAGAAAGCAAACTACAACATATTCACCTCAGCTTAAAACCACTCTGGGAGGATGATGGACAGGCTAGAATGTTCCACAGGTTTTGGGTTGTGACAGCAGGAGAGCACAAATCTCCAGTCTCCAAAATATAGTCTAAAGAAGAAGCAAGGTCTCAGAATGCTCTCAAGCTTAGCGCAGTAGGGGAGCAGCAGAAGATAGCACTGATTTGGTACTGGGTCGACAGTAAAGAGCTTTCAATTAATACAAAAAGGAAGGAAAGTAACCATGTAGATAGCTTAGTAGGTATCAACTAGGGCAAATATCCATCCATCTATCAACATGCTGACACTCGGAAGGCCCAAGGACACATACCTCGTGTGAAAGTAGAGGAGAAAGCCCTGTATTGATTAAGATTTAGGTTCTAGCCTCTAATAGAAAGAGGTCTAGAAATAGAAATTAAATTGACTCAATTATTCATTCACTCATTTAACAAATATCCATTATGTACTTATTACATACAAATGAAAATAAAAATTGTATTTCCTGAATACCTGAATTTGTGGACTTTGATAAACCCCTAGAACAAATTCTTCCTTCTCCCGTCTTTTCACTGTATCTTTTAACCTCTTCGCATAAACTTGAAGTATGCCTAGCTTTCTTTGAATCTTATTTTAGCACATTTTTCTTATGTCTGACACAAAGCTCATGCTAGTCATGGGAAAAGTTTAGATATTAAGGTTATCAGAAAATAGCAGTGATTAAGAAACAGCATATGGAAGTTACTTTAAATATACAGACGTGTATGTTACAGAATTCTTTTCATTTCTGGTTTTTAAAAAAATGTAAATTTTTATAAATGTCATTGTTGTATCAAAAATCGGTATTTCCAGTCTCAGAATATGACTTCAAATTTGCATAAATGCATATTCCAAATTTGACAGTTTTGGATTTCTAACATATGCTAGGTTCCATATCAGTCATCAAAAATATATTTTCAGAAACAACCAGAAGTTTTTTATACCTCCAAAAAAACACTTTTGGTCAATATGGGGAACCAACCCAAAGCAGTAAGCATCCCTCAAGTACTAATTAAATAAAATGCTACATAAAGTGTTCGAAAACCTAATATATATGTTGAGAATATAGTTTGAGAGTCAAAACTCTAGGCTCTATGTATAGCTGTGCACTAGAAAGGCTGTGTTGGTCTGAAGAACATAGTACAGAAGCCAGCTACTCTGGACAGTCAGCAGAAAGATACCAACACTGTAAACCTGCACTATTTGTAGGTATGAGGTCTGAATTAGCACTTACTAAGAAGCTTAGAAACCCTGAATAGAAAGAGTAACATTAAAATAAGTCCAGTACTAGTGAAAGTCATAAGACCACAGCAAAGTTGAAAACAAAACTGGCCCCTATTCCTCCACTACTCAGGGCACTTGGGATTCACATAGGAACAACTCCCACTGAAGATAAGCTCACAGTCAAAAATTACAAAGTATGCCAGAAAATAAACTGCCAACAACAAAAAAATATGTCAGTATATGAATGGAAAAATTCACTTTTAAAGAACTACATATAACTAAAAAAAAAAAAAAGAAACTTTAAAGTGTGGTAAAAGATATTTTAAAATGGAAAAATATTCAATAAGGCAAGAACAGGATATAATAAAAATATAAAAACAAAAAATGAATTTGAAAATGAACTCAAATATAAAAAACCAGGTTAAAGAAGACAGATTTAGTGAACCAGAAAATACTGCTAAAGAAAACATAGGGAACAATTCATCTTTAAGACTCTCAGTTTATCTTGAGAAAGACATTTTATCAGTTTATCTCAGTTTATTCCTTGAACCTCTTTAAACATAAAATAGGGATCTCAGAAATTTTAGAAAACCATCAATTCAGCACTAAAACCAAGGCTTCTCTAAAAACTTTAAAACTTTTAAATAATACTCTATATGTTTCTCTAATAATTAAACTATATAATACTTTCCTAGATAGGCAGTTCCCAACTCCAGTGTCAAATCTGTGGAAACAATCATTTTTTCCCCTAACTTATTAAGTCACTGACTCTCTGATATGACTCCACGAAAACTTCCCCATTCACCATTCCTTTCTCATTCTTCCTGGATCTGTATACCTTTTCTTTTTCCAATGGCTTCTCACATTAAACACACAGACACACACAGACACACACACACGATTCCCTTAGTCTTTCTTTCTGTTCCAGTTACCACCTTTTCTTCTTCCTGTCACAGGCAAACTTCTCAAATAAACTGTCTCTACTTGTTTTCTAAATTATTTTTTCACTTCTGCAAATATTCTTCAATACATTTCCAGCTGTTATTAGATCCAATAGATATTTTTAAGTTTTCAGCCTTCTTGATTGCTTGGTTGCATTTGGCAATGTTGATCATTCCCTTCTTAAGCATTTTAAAATGTCTTAAATATTTGCCATTTCTCTTGATTTTTATACTGTTTTTTTTTTACCCTCCTACTTGTTGCATCTTCCTTTTACCTCCTTATAAAGTTGGAGTTTTTTAACGCTTACTCCTTAACTGCCTTTTTTTCTTCTCAGTCTATACAATTTTCCTAGGCAATGGACCTACAGCTTCTTCTAATGCCTGTATATAGATGACTTTCATATTTCTAACTCCAGCCCCAGCTCTTCTTTTGAACTCTAAAACTACATATCTAAGTGTCTATTTGATTTCTCTTGTGATATCTTAAAGGTGTCTCAATTCAACGTCTCGAACTGAACTTGCTCTCTTCTCTCAACTGAGCCACTTCCAATTTTCTTTAACCTACTAAATCCATCCAGTTCCACAAGCTAGTACTACAGGTGTTTTTCCTTGATACTTCCTCCCAATCTATCAGTAAATCCTGTTTATTCTAGTCCCTGAATTTCTCTTGAATCCATCCATTCCTACTTATCTTTACAACCACCACTCTCTCTTCACCTGGACTAATTTCAATAAATTACTAACTGGTTCTTACATCCTTTTTCACATCGAATAATTTTTGCACATTCTACCAAAATAATTTTTCAAACCGCCATTCTTATGCCTTCTACAGTTTAAAAACCTCCAATGCCTGCCTATTGCGCTCAGGCTAAAGAACCAACATCTACTCCATGGTCCCTCCAACACCACTCCAGCCTTATCAACTTCCATCTATCACCACCTGTAGTATTGCCCTCTGAGCTCTGACTTGTTCTTTCACTTCTTTAAATGTACCATCCTCTTTCAAGATCTAGAACTTGGCAGATGTTGGTTTAGTTTATCCAGAATCTTGGGTACTCGTGCCTTTTTACCTAGTTAACTCCTACTCATTAATTAGATCTTGGCTAAAAAGACATGATTTTAGGAAAATCTTCTTTAACTCCTTAATCTAAATACATTCCCCACTTATATGCTCTCATAGCAACATGCACCACTTCTTTACAGCATTTATTATACTTTGAATTTTACACAGTTGTGTATAAGAGCCTATTAACATGTGCCACTCCCACTAGACTTTAAGCTTGGTGCCTAATACATTGCCCACTGTGTAGTAGTCACACCATATTTGCTGAATGAGTTGATAATCCTATTTAATAAATTACCAATGTTTGCAAATAATTTAGTTTTTAAATACCTAATTTCTAATCTATTCTATTTTTATTATTTCTATACTCTAAATCTATTTGCATTCTGATTTTCTTTCTTGATTGGGGGAAAAGGAGAAAGGTTATAGATGGAGAGTTGCGAAGTATGTGTAACTGAAAATGTACCTAAGAATGTGTACGAAATTCTCCTCCATGTGTGTTGTAGTAAGGGGGAAAAAAGACACCTGAGAATTGCTGTTCTAGATTGCCAAGTAATAGCTTATTATTATTTTTTAAATAAAAGTTCTAAGAATAGAAATAATCTTTAGACATTATGCATCTTTAGACTAGTCAGCAACATGTGACTAAGGGAACTCACAGTTTATTCACTCTGTTATATCCACTGTATGGTGTCCTAGTTTTTACCTCCCCTCTGGGAATAAGCAAGCTTTTTGTTAAGTAACTATAACAGGCAGAAAGTAGAACAATCTAGTTCTCCAAAATAGTGCTTCAAATTTATAACCATCTTTATAAACTTGGTTATAAAAAAAAAAAAAAGAAAAGAAAATATTAGGCACATGCTTTATTCTAGTTCCATGGACATCAAGAAAAATTCAGTTCACATATTCAATATATGTTCTAGACTTTCAAGGATGATGCTGTGTGTATAATGTTCTATATTAAATTTTTAAATGCTGCCCTATCTGTGGAAATTATTGTATGTTATGGACTGAATGTCCCCCCCTCCAAGTTCATATGTTAAAATACTTAGCTGAAATGTGATGGTATTTGCAGGTGGGGTCTTTGAGAGGTGCTTAAGCCAAGAGGATGGGGCCCTCATGAATGGAATTAGTGCACCTATAAAAGAGGCCCCAGCAAGGTCCTCTGCCCCTTTCAACATGTGAGGACACAGTGAGAATATAGCCATTCCTGAACCAGGAAGCTGTCACCCGACATTGAATCTGCCAGCGCCTTGATCTTGGACTTCCTAGACTCCAGAACTGTGAGAAACAAATAGTTTAATCCACCTGTCTATGATATTTTTGTTACAGAAGCCTAAGCAGACTAAAATATTGTATCTTCCATTTAAATGGCTGAATATTATACAGAGTATTTTTATTATATTAATGAAAAAGCTAATAAATGTAAGAATAAAACACAGGAAATAAAACCCCAAATCATATATTATCTTGATAACCAAAATAACTAGTGTTTATATTTTATTTGTATTTTTGGTATGTGTGCATGATTTTTTACAAAAATAAGATTATGGTATACTTATTTTCCCATTGTGAATACTTTGCAAAGCTGTATTTTTTTCATATCCTTCATAGCGGATGCAAAATATTCTAGAGCAGTGGTTATTAATTGGAGTGATTTTGACCAAAGGGAATACTGGGCAATGTCTGGAAACATTTTTTATTGTCATTACTGCATGACTGGGATGTATAAGCGGTACTAGTGCCTGTGCATCTAGTGTGCAGAGGCTAGGAATGCTGCTAAACATCTTATAATGCACAGACAGCCCCCCTAACACAATTATCCAGTTCAAAATGTTGAGAGTGACAGGCTGAGAAACTTTGTTTCAGTACATAGTGTATTTTAAATGCTGAAATCAATGGGAGGTGAAGTCAATCTTACACTGCACTATCATTAATTTCTGAAGATATATTACTAAATCTCCAGTGTACTTTTTCTAGGGGTATGCATAAAGTCCTTTGTAATATTCCTAAACTTCTTTGTGGTATATTCCCATTGGGTAGCTTTTGAAAAGCAAAGAAGAACCCAGGCACCCATCCCTAAACATCCCGTTATGAAAAGGTAATTCTTACAAAGCATTATATATTTTTCATAGCACGTTGAATCTCTTCTTCCTAGAATTTATCACAATATAATTTTACATTGATTTATGTGTCTCTTCCACTAAATTATAACTTCCAAAAGGCAAGAACCATGTCTGTATTTCTCACCATTATGTTATGTTCCCTACCACAAGGCCTTAAACATAGTAAGCACTTAAATATTTATTAAATGAATGAATAACAGTAGTGACCAGTGCAGTCAAGTAATTTTTATAGTTTGGTCATTAAAAAAAAAAAAAGCACAAAGAAAATAAAAGTATTGTGTATTAATTGCAATTAATATTCAAAAGCAACATATTTATTATAGCAAATGTTTAACATTAAAAGGTTTCAGAATAGTTAAAATTGCAGAAAACACCAACAGGATGTACTCATACATCTTACATTTTGTGACTTTTGTAAATGAATGACTTAATCCAATAATCTAGCTCATAACCTGTAGCGATTTTTTAAAATTTAATTTCTAAAGTCACCAATTCATCTATTTACTCTTCATTTCAGATCAGTACACAGGTGTTAAAGACCAAGCACATGAAATAACTGATTCTTTCAAATAAAGTGTTTTAGTGTCCAATACTGCTTTTCTCTTTCAACTCTAGGAGACCACAGATGATACTGAAAGAAGTCAGCTGAAGATATCTCCAAAACTATTACTTGCTGACTCAACGGTACAACATGGACAAAAAATACATCGGTTATATGTGGTCACACATTAAGCTCTTCTTGTTTTTATCAAAATTACCTGAATTTACCTTCAGATAATTTTTTATTAAAAGCAAGATTTTTACATGATATTTTTCAGTAGCTCAAAATCTAATGGGGAGAAACAAAATAAGACAAATAGCTAAAATTTTGATTACAGTTAAGATACAGAAATAAAAGTTTTAAATGCTTAAAAATGCATGCTTCAAAGGGCATAAACTGAATTACCAATTCTGCCAGTTAATATATTTTGTGATCTGAGACAAATTATTAAACTCTCTAAGTCTCAGTTTACTTGTATCTGCACTGTGGGAATAATACCATTTGCCTCATAGTTTTATTGTAAGAATTACATGAGATCATACACAGGTGCACAATAAAAAAGCCTGACATAGAGCACATTAAATAAACAACCTCTTTAAGGCCATGGGCATCTTCCACAAATATAATCCAGAATCTAACCTCAAATACCTAGGGAAGAAAGGTAGGAATATTTTGTAGTAATTTGCTTACTGGTTAGATGGGTGTACAGGGAAATGAATAGTGTATTTACTCAGTTATGTTCCCTTCTCCTTGCTCAGTGATTTACTGTCAAATTGGAAATGATATAGTCTAATACTGCTTTGGTGGTATAAAACCTGGTACTACTGAAGCTCACCATTTAATTTCTCCTGTTGGGTAGGCTGGTCATCAATAACAGTACTTTTCTCTAAGA
Source organism: Eonycteris spelaea (assembly GCA_003508835.1). Classification (NCBI taxonomy): domain Eukaryota; kingdom Metazoa; phylum Chordata; class Mammalia; order Chiroptera; family Pteropodidae; genus Eonycteris; species Eonycteris spelaea. The sequence continues at coordinate 11,605,677 of PUFA01000011.1, read as the reverse complement.
TTGTGGTACATACAGATGAGACAAATACACTGGTCTACCTATTTATTCCAACGGCATCTTTTTATGTCTTTCTGTGAAATATAGTTCCTTAAAAGTAATAAAACACTAAAGAAGTCTTTTCTTTTTGTGGCTGTGTTGGGAAGGAGAGAGGATAGAGGAGGAAAGTTATCGGCATGACATTATGGTGGGCAAGGTCTACCAGGCCCATGGATTTCAGCCAGGCAGTGAATGCCCGCAATAACTAAAGTTTTAAAAGTAGGTCATTACTTCACACATATGCTGAAATCGTTTTTGCTCCATTGGAAAGTCTGTTTTATTTCAAAAATAAACTTTGAAGTTAGAAAATAAAGTCAGAAGTGAACTGGCTCTTCCAGCTTCCAAAGGTACATGATTTACTCTGATGTCCCACAGTTTAGCTGTATAATGGCTTACTAAAAGAGCAATTTATCTCAGATGAACACATCAAGGCCTTCAGTAAGGTTTTTAAAAAAATCATTTTCACTTCTACTTAGAAAGGAACAAACAAATAATTTTCAGGCTTTTACCTGGGCACACAGGAATACTGAAAAGAGACTGCTGTGCTCTATGAGGCACAAAAAAACAGAGAAGAGACCCTGAATTTGCCACACATGGGCTGCTACTAGCAATGATAACCTATCACAGGGGAAATTTTAGGGAGAACAAAACCATCATGTATTTCCTCTTTAAAATTATGAGAAGTGTGATAATTTTCAATGGAGAGAATATATAAAAGACAGCACAACAATAGTAAAGGCATGCCCAAAAAGTGACTAGAGTGAGAAGCAGTTAATTTAACGATGTGCCTATGGATGGGTTGTCTCAAAGGAAGTGAAAGATATCAACTATTAAAGAAAGGAGAGAAAAGGCACATTAGATATAATAATGCTATGGCAAGGCTATGAATATGAGAATTAGCAATGTGAATGTAGGTATGCAACAAACAGTAGCAGTATTAGAGGAAGTAATGACAGATAAAAGTGGGTTGGTGGTTCCCTGGTAGAGGATTTTGATGCTGTTCTGTGAATCAGCGCAGGTTTCAGGAAATGGTTCTTGTGATAAAGAAGAGTGTTTAAGGAAGAGCTGGCAGCTCTGCACATAACTGAAGGCAGTTAAGAGGGACTAGAGGTAGGACTCATTCTCCAAGATTGCTGTCACTGTTCTAACATATGATGACAAGGACCCGGACCAAGTTTTTGGCTGTAGCACTGTAGAGAAATGGGCAACAGCAGATAATACATTTTTCTGAGGAAGAAAATTAGAATGTACTGGTTCTTTTGGAATTAATCAGATGGTTCCCTGAAGCTAAAACATTCAAAATCTTACTTTGACACACACACACACACACACGATGCAGTTTCAAAAATCTCAATGTTGAAATATCATCAGAGCATACACAAATAGTTTTTCCCTCACAAATCCTCTCTACCTAACACATTTGGAAATTTGTAACAGAAAAGGAAAAAAAATGGGGAAAAAAAAGAATGTCATGTGCACTAAAAAAGGGAGCAAACACTTGAATCCAAATATCTTATTGTTTCGTAATTTATAATGTGGCTGGAATTGGATAAACTCTAAAAACTAGTACTATAGTTAGAATTCAACCCTTAAATAAAAACACTCAGATGCTTTCTCTATTGTGAAATAAAACTCAAAATAAGGTAGGAACTGTCTAAAATAATGCAGCTGAAAGTAAAGGCATGATTTAAATTCCAGTTTCATCACTTTGAGAACCTAAAAGAATCAATATCAAAAACCAATAAGAAAGATAGATAAATTCATGGTGAATAGTATTTGTAACCAAGTTTCTTAAACTGTGATCCATGGATAAAATGTGGGGGGCAGGGAGAGGGTGTTCTGAACTAGGATGAAAAAATAAGTTACATATCTATTTTTCTTGAATCTCTATTTGAAATTTACCAGTTCCTTCAATGATGCATGAGGAGACAAACTTCAGCAATATTAACAGTACCTATGACTGTCACCAACAGAAATCAAAAATATTTTCATATGACATCACAGTTATCGCATATAACCCCAAATATCATTCATAGTCATCACTGGAATGATTTTAAAGTAACAATTAGACCAATTCCTAGGTTTTGGTATTTTATGCCTTAATAAAAAACATATATCACAGATTTTTATTATTTTGATAACTTTTCAGTATGATTACTTTGTTGCCCATGTGTTTTATGTATTTAAAAAAAAATTTTCTTTTTAATTGCCAAAGAGGTGTATGGCACGCACAAAAAGTTAAGAACCCATGGTCTAGGTATAAAATGAATGCAATTTGTTTACTACAATTCACAATCTATTAATGGAACCCTTAGGTCCAGATATGTTTCAGAAGTCAGAATTTTAAAAATTTCAGATAGGTGGAGAAACCAAATATAATGTAATGTTCCAGGACAGTCTGGAATCAAACACAGTAATATTGCTTCAGTAAAACATATGAAAATAAACACCAAGTGGAAAAAATAAAAGCAATAGTTTCCCTTTACTTTGGTTCAGGTTTTACTGTCAAATGCACATAGACGAGACAGGTTTTGTGATCAAATTTAATTACAAAAACAAACAAAAAGTCTTGTTTTTCAGGGGTTTCTGAATTTTGAATTGTGATAAGGGAATGTGGTCCTACTTTTGTACAGATAAATAAAATATCCTCCTGCTCTGTCCTCTTCCCTGTTTACAGCCACTTTCCTCCCATAATTTTGAATTAATAACTTTTCTACTCTGCATTATTTAAATTTTGTTAGTAGTAGGATTTTCTTAAAAGTTTGGGTATAGCAGCTGAACTCGTAGCAGAAATAAATCTTATGTTGTTGCTACAGTTCAGAGAAATCAGGTTATAAAATTTTGATAATCGGTCTGAGTGCACAACATTCCTTTTAGTGAGCACTCAATGCTTCCAGCTGCTAGTTGCCTGTAATATTCTGGGCTCATTCTCTCAGCAAAAAATTATCCCTTCAATCGCATACCACACATATGCATTATAATTATAATAATTTTTTAAAGGAGGGAAAGCCTGTATTTTATAACTATACTAGATATATCCTAGTTATAATATTCCTTAGACCAAGCTGAGATTGAAGTGTGAACCTCGATACTCAATTTTGCTACTAATAGAGTTTCTTTGGTAACCATGATAGAATCTTCCAGTACCTTTTTTTGTGTGGCACTGACATACATTAAGATGTTCCATTGACTTATGACCCATTTGGGGGAAAACACATTCATTTGTCAAAGAACACAAATATTGGAAAGAAAAAGCAAGAAGAGAACAGGGAAAACAGATATTGTAGAATCCATCAAATTTGGTGGAAAAAAGGCAAGTAAAATAAATGAACAAACACAATATGGCTGCTCTGCTGGGAAATTACACTAGTATACCAAGACTGACATAAACCAAGCTGTGGCAAACACTGGGTAAAAGGCCTGTAGAATTATACTATAAAAATGAATAAGCTACATTCCAAAGAAACAATATAGGTGAATCCTAGTAATATAAGTTTAAATCAAAATAGTAAGCTCAGAACATTAAGCCCTTTATGTAAAATTCAAAATAAATAAAACTAAATATTGATTGCACATGTATGTGTTGGGGGGAGAGAGAACTAAAACAAAGCAAGATTATATGTAACTGAGGATATGAATACTCTAGTTCTTTTGTTGGGCAGTGGTTTGTGAGAATTCATCGAATCATTAACAACTCAAACAAATCACAAATAAGTAAACAATGTGCATAAATCAATAGTGATATTTTGTCATAAACTGTGGAGCATGTAAAATCCCATTTGGGGCAATTGAGGAAACAAGAATGTTTTACATTTGGAAAAAAGTTAACAGGTCTTCATGAAGCCATTCTGTCAACTGAATTTTCACCTTCATATTGGTTGTTTGCCATCAGTCATGGTGACACTATTTATAACATGGAAACTGGCAAGTACTACAAGTCAGGACTCTCTTCCCTGGAGAAATATTTATCCGCACAGTACTGATTTTACTGAGGTATAACTTACAGAGAGAACGTTCACAAGTGAACGATGAAATTTCACAAACTGAAAACACTTGTGTAACCACTATCTGGTTGAAGATAAAGAACCTTACTAATAATACCCGGAAGGTTCCGCTCATTCCCAGGAAACCGATTCTCAGACAGGTGACTTACTCAAAGTCATAAAGATAATAAGTTTCAGAGCCAGGACTTATCCATAATATTCTATACAATGTCATTTTCATTGCCATTGTATTTATCTCCCAGTTTTATGTCTTGTTGGGACTCCCATAGCACAGAATATTTGAATTAGCAGGTTCTACAGAAGCACTTTTTGGTTGGGCAGAGACTTCATTGTCTGTGTACCACAAATATTTCTTTGGAGAACCTAGAAAAACAGGTTAGGCTGAGCTATGGTTTGTTAAGCTAGGTGTATGAAATGCATTTTCGACATACATTTTCAACTTACAAAGGGTTTATTGGATCACAACCCCAATGTAAGTCAAGGAGCATCTCTATTAGTTTTCTTTTTCATCATCCTACTTATTTGATTAAAATGGTTTGTATCCCTTTAGTAAGTTTCCACTGTAAGTAAAGGGTGATCACAGGGGGAATATTACTTGAGATGTTAGCCCCTCTACAGCTTCTCATGACAACAGCCTCCAGTCAGGGTACACCTAAAACCTTTCTTTTTTTCCACTATAAAGATTTTTCCTTCATCTGTCTGCTTTTGAGTGTCTGCCAAATGCAAGTGCTGGTGGCTGACCTCCTTGCTATAGCAAGTGTGGAATAAATAGCCACTGCTTATTCTCACTTGGGTGGTCTTTGTTTATTTCCCTATTGTTCCAGAGAAACAAAAGAAATTGCTAGTTTAAGCAAATGTTTACAACATTTAATTGGATAGTGGCATTCTCAGAAACAACTGGGGGGAGCGGGAGACAATGAGTTATTGTATCTAATAAGACCTTCTTGTTTCAGGAAAAACTAAAAAATCCTATAATCTCATAAAAGTATTTATAATATTCTGAGAACCAATGACTAAAACATTGGTATTAGAGGTATGTAAAAGGACACAATTGATAAATGAAGTCATTTCTATCCAAGGTTGCTGATTAGTGAAATGACTTAGTTTACAACAGACCAACTAGAAAGCTAAAACTGTTAAATCTGCTATTTCTGCATGTGCTTAAATGAATACATATGACATCAATGAAGCATATCTTCTTTATGTTCTTTCCTATTTGGGGCTTTAGAATACTTGTTTGCACTCAGGATGCATTCAGAATGAGCATGACTGCTGGATTAAATCCAACTAAATACAGGAAGAAGAGAGGAAGTTGAACAAATAATCTCAGTGATTTGATAATGAGGAAGGGAAGGAACATACATTAATACAAGTAATAGTACTTACTACGTGGCAAGGCACTAAGCTAGGAGAATTACATAAATATCTTACACAGCCTTGTAAGAGAGGTATTAATTCCTAATTTACATATGGAAAAACTGAGTCTCAGTGATGAGATGTTAAATAAACCTGATCTAGTCATACAGCTAGTTAATTGTGGAACAGGGGCCGAATCCTATATTAATCTTATTCTAAAGCCTGTTTTGTACCAATATGTTCAACTACTCCCCTAGAAGTAGTTGTCAACAGAGGGAAACAGGCAAGTCCATGTAATGAAGTGTTAATGATAAAAGCAAGTGATTGTTTATTTTACATTGATAATTTTACAAATGATGAAACTGAAGCTGGAGAATTGATATGAACTACTCAGATAACCCAAGATAAGCAAACATTCTAGAAATTTCTTTTTTACTTAAATATGAAAGTGTCTTATATATTACTTCAAAAAAAGACACTTCTTTTATCAATAACTCTGAAATCAGTTACAATAAAACATTAATAATAAAAATTCAATAATAGGAAAATGATGAAAGAAATTATGGCATAACCATACAATGGAATAATTTATAGCTACTAAAAATGATGACGTAGATCATAAATCTGGGAAAACTGCCATGAAGTTACATCAAGTGAGGGTAAAAACAGTCTATAAGACTATGAATTATGCCTTTTTGGTAAAATGTCTATATACAAAATTCTCCAATAACACTCAAAAGTGGCTATATAAGCTTTTTCTCCTATCCACTGCGGTCCCTTCTTCTGGCATCACTTAAAAATACCCTACTTCAAAAAGCCCCGCTCTGACTCTCCAAACCTTAATGACGGTGCTCCTCAAGTTGTGTATACTACTCGTCACTCTTTACATCACTCACTCTCCTCCCAAGGAACTAGTCACCCATATCTAATCAGTTATTACCTAAAAGATGTTTTTCAAACCGTACCTTAGCCCAAAGGTATCTTCTAAACTCGAATATATATAACTATAATAAAACCAACTGTTGAATACATATATCTGCCTATATATCCCACAAACATGTCAGTTCAACACGTTTACCATTCCTTACCTCACCACTCTTCCCTCCCGAACTTGCTCCTTAACCTGTACTGATGATTGAAGAGAATATTCTCAATTCATTGACCAAAAATTATTCTTTCTCTTCCATCATCACATCTATCTAATTAGCTTCCAAATCCTGTTGGGACTCAGTTTCTCTCAAATTTATTAGTCTCCAATATCATTTTAACTTCTTTACCAGAATTTCTATAATAACTTCCTAACTAGTCTGTCTACCATTAAAATCTTAGTTACCTCCCTTTTCCCATTGCCCCGCTACACTTCTGCTATACTGACTTAAAGAAAACACAACCATATCAGGTCAATCTTAATGATTGTTTTAAATTTCTTAGCAAGGCATAAAATGGTCTTTTAACTCTGGCCTCTACATACTTTTCTGTCTTGACTTCCAGTCAGTAATGTCTCCATATTTACCCTTCTACCGATGTTACCATGTTCTTGTAATTAGTCCCTGAATAGGCCACGTGTTGTCCTAGTCAACTCCTGACTCTCCCATGAGACTGCATGCAAAGATTCCCAGGAGCAAATCCACTCTGACCCTTTACCTTTCCTGTGGAGAGTCAGCTGTTCCTCCACCATCCTTTATGGCACTTGCCAAAATTATAATGTCATCACTGCCTTTACATCTATCTCAACTATTAGACTGTAGGCTCCTAGATGGCAAGCACTATGCCTTTTTCTTTCAATTTCCCTAGACCTGAGCAGCGTATTTTGCACACAGAAAGTACTCAGTAAATGCTAAATAAATGAAATATAATAAGAACTTTGAAGCTTTATTCATTGTTGAACTGTTTTTACTTTTTAGATAAATGGCTTAAGGATTAAAAAATGAGAATCCATAACTCACCTAATGGCTAATTTTTTAATAAATGTTTTTAAGAATTTAGTTCAAAGCAACTGTGATCTATCTTTAGAAAAATGGAAAGCATGATTTATTTATGGGAAAGACATAGTAAGGAACACTGGAGCTGACTCCTGAGAGTAGGTAGGGGTTCTCCTTGGTCCAAAGGCCATGACATCAGATATCATTTCAGATGGCTAGGATGTATTAATTTACGAGATGACTTTCTAAAGTCCCTTATGAAACTCTGAATCTAGGAGAAGACATATATTAATATCTGGAGAAAACATGAGAACTGAAGCTTTTTTCATGATTGTTCTGTTCATTTTCTTAGGCATTTTGTTTTACACAATTTGCTTGAAGCTTGCTATACTCTACAATTAGCTAAGAATGAATATAAAAAGAATGAATAATCTTAAGAGACTGTCCTGTACTTTTATTATGGCTTGCTTTACGACTGCATCATTACAAAACCCACTTTTGTTTGATAAGTCCACTTATAAATTCATTTTCCTCTAGCTCAAATTCTCTTAGATGCTTTTTGTAAAGTAACACATACAAAAAGCATGTTGCAAAATGCCAGAGGTTTTCTGATGCCCCCAAGGCATAAGATACTTTATTGCTATTTAAACCAAAAAGGAATAAACAATTCTCATTTGAAGAGCCATGTGTTACCAGAAACAAGGCATCAGTATGGTCTGTCAGTCTCGGAGGAGAAAGAATCATTAGATGAAATACCACTCCCACAATTTTCATCTTTCTCTTGTCATCGGACCCTATTTATCACCATTCTGACATTGCTGCTTAACTAGCAACTTCCTAGAATATAGCTAAAGGTAGACTTCGAAAAGTTTCAGCTCTCCAAAGGTTTTCACTAGGATGTTAGAATCTCTTTAAGCTTAAAGATGACTACTCTTCATAATCCTTATTTTTCAAACTATTATATAACTGAATACGATTTTTAAACATCTTCCACTTGTTAAAGGCAAAGTGGTGGCATTTTGGCCGAGTTTTCAGACTCAGCACACCCAAATACTCATTTTACCTTTTAGAATAACATTAGTGTAAGCTATAAGAGTATGTGAAGGTCCAGGAAGAGAGAATTCACCCTTAGTGGTAAAGGCAAATTTAATACAAAAATTTTTAACTTTAATAATAGCTATTTATCAAATGTTTACTACATATAAGGTACTACTCTAAAATTAAAATATATTATCTCACTTAATCCCCACAATAACCTTAGGAGGTAGTACTATTATCTCCAATTTACAGACGGGGACTCAGAAGCCATAGCCTCGGAGTTCCTGGCAGCTAGTAACTGGAAGGAAGAGCTAGGACTCAACAGTACTGGTCTGGTTCCAGGGCCCAGGTTTGAGGCTGGCACTATGCTAAGCTGCTCAACTCTTATATTCCTATCCATGTGATGTCCAATCTAACAAAACAATGGGTGAAGGCAATCAAAAGGTACAAACTTCCAGTTGTAAAATAAGTTAAGTCCTAGGGATGTAATGAATATACAACAGCACATGGCACGGTGACTACAGTTAATACTACTTACTATACTGTATGTTTGAAAATTGCTAAGAGAGGAGATCTTAAAAGTTCTCATCATTAAAAAAAAAATGTAACTGTGTGGTGGTGAATGTTAACTATACTTACTGTGGTGATTATTTCACAATATGTACTAATATCGAAGTATTATGTTGTATACCTGAAATGATACTAATGTTATATGTATATTATATATATATATATTTAATTACAAAAATCAATCCCTGTACTCAATACCCTATAATAATTATGTCTTTGCCCTCTATGAACTCCTTGAGAGTAGAGATTCAGCCTTAATTATCTTTGTATTCCCAGTATTGAGTACAGAGTATGGCACAAGTAAGTACTTAGTGTTTATCTGGTCATTCATTCATTCATTCATTCATCCAGCAGATGTTTACCCACCTAATAATATATGTCTGACAGGTGTCGGAGATATGACTGTGAACAAAACCAGACACAGCACTGCTCTCATGTAGGTTACAGCCTAGTGGGGAAGCAGCTATTAATCAAAGAATCCCACTGATGAAGACTTAATTACAGATCGAGATAAATGTTCTGAAGGAAAGAAAGAATTCACTGAGGCAAACAACAAAGGAACCTGATCTAATTTGGTGGGTGCAGGAAGATTTCCAAAGAAGAGCAGGATTAAAAAGGCAAAGAGAGAAGGAAGGGGGAAGGGGTCCAGGTGGAGGGAACAGAGAGCTAGGGGGAGAGTGCATGCAGCAAGACGACTGCGAGAGGCAGACGGGTGTTGACCAAGCGGGGTTTCTCAGGCCATATCAGAATTTTAATATTCATCTGAAGAGCAGGGAATGTATGGAAGAGTTCTAAGAAGGGAGATGATGTCCGTGTTTTGTAAAGATCACTCTGGCTACAGTATAGAGAAAAGACTGGCAGGTCAAGAGGGTTCCCAGGTGATCATTCTATGCTCAGTAATGTGCTAGGCAGGTTAAAAGGAGGGAAGGAGGGAGGGAGAGTGGAAGAGTGTGTGGGGGGTGTGGGAGGGACTGGTTATTTATAAAGCAGATAAATAAATAGCTTTTTAAATAACCAATAGATTTTTTTTTGCTTAATGCTTTTCAAATGACTTGACTTATAATTAGTAATTTATATATATATTTTTTGCTTTTCAGCCATTTCAAAGGCAAAACAAAAAGTAAGCCTACAACTTACTTTTTCAACTAATATTTATTAAGCCAGGCACAGTTCTAAATACTAGGGTTACAGGAGTAAAAAAGGCAAAACAAAAACAACAACAACAAAACAACTCTTTCCCATGGAGCTTACCTTCTAATGGAATTGAGAGATAATATATAAGTAAAAAAAATTAAACAGACAATTGCAAGTAAAGATAAGTGCTATCAAGAAAATAAAACAGAAATAGGTGAGAGCTATGAGTGGCCAGAAAAGGCCTAAGAAGATAACACTTGTTTACAAAAATAACAGCAAGCCATACAGAGACTGGAAGAGGAGCAGAGGCAAAGGTCTGAAGGTAGGACTACATTTGCCTGTAACTAGGAAACAACAAGGAGGCTAGTGTACTCTAAGTGACGTGAGCAAGGGTAAGAATGGTGCAGGAAGTTTAAGAACACAGGCTGGGACAGGGGGCAGACTGCTAACATCTTGAGGGCATGGGAAGGAATTTATACTTTACTAAATGGCATATCTGTTGCATGGCAATGGGAAGCCACAGGACATCTGGATACAGTAGAATAACATGACCTTAATTACCTGGCTGCTATGTGTGTGGGAGGAGACAAGAAAAGCAGCAGAAAGATAAACTGAGATAAACTGCAATGGTCTAGGCAAGTGGCAATAATGATTTATCAGTGGAAGATGAAGGAAAACAAATGGATTTAGGACATATATATATATATTTTTTTTCAACTATACTTGGTAGATAAAAATTGTCTATATTCATTAGATCACAGGAGTTTGCTATTTTAAGAAAATCTATGGCCAATATTTTTGCAAAAAAATTTGTCTTTATTTCACCCATAATATAAATTCAGACTTTTACATACCAGGTTTGTTTAAAAGTAAAATGTCTGTATTATTTTAACTCAGGGCTTATTCATACCTGTATGTAAACACAGGGGTTATACATGAACTTCACTTATTAAAAGCACTTCCAGAATAAAGATTTGAGAGAAAAGGAAAAACTATTCTCAAACTATGTCTTTTACTCTAATTTCTTACAGATCTTCAGGCCATAAAACTCCTAGGACTTCACTGCATTTACCAGGTTTATGGAATAAATAAAACCATTAGAATCCCCAATCACAGATCATTTTTACAGACTACAAAATTGCAACCTGAATAATATTTTGGGAACAAAATGTTAAATACCAGGGGATCAAATTTTAATGTTATTTCTTCAAAACTAGAATAGGTTGTCTGTGAAAATTTTAGATTTTAATTGTTTTCTTTAAAGAAAAATATTAGTTTTTCGCTAACTTCCAGAGAACACTATTTTAGTTTTGACAGTTAAATGACAAGTATGATATAAATAACGTGAAAAATTTATAGAAATTCAAAGCTCAACTGCTAACTTTCTCATAAAATGTTCTACAGGAGACATTCTCCAGGAGACACACACCCCACTGACGTACTTTAAACTTTCGGCTTGTAGAATGGAAGTCTATAGTTTCATAAGTGTTTACAGTTTAACAGGTATGAATTTCAAGGTCGCAAACACTGATGTGCAAAAACATAATGGTTCCACAGAAATGAATCTAAACTATTCAGTTATCACTTCTATGTAGACTAGGACAACAATCTTCAGAGCAAATCATTCCTTTTTAGTTTAATGCTCAATTTCTTTGTGGTAAATAGTCCGGATTCTCCCCTTGTACATTCTCCTTCCCATGTCCCATCATTGATCCCTCAGAGGACTTGGGCAGGCGCAGTGCTTACATGATTCAGGGCATCTGAGGTGGGAAGGAGGGTAAATAGTCTAAGGGTGTCTTCTGTCAGTACTAGTTCGCAGTTCGGGGGAGAGGATTTAATAAAATGCTTGTCATTCACTCATTCATTCTTATTGAACTCTTATGTGTATAGCAGTAAACAGTAAACACAACCTAAAAAGACCTTTCTTTTTTGGAGCTTATAGTCCAGTAGGGATAGACAAACAATAAAATAAATATGTATTAGGTGGCATTAAGTACCATGAAGAAAAATAAAAAAATAGAGGAATAGAGAATGTATGTGTAGAGCAGACAGGTCACTTAGACAAGATAGTCAAATAAGGTCTCTCAAAGGAAGTGACATTTGATTAGAGATGTGAATGACTCATGTGGATATCTGAGGGCAGATCCTTCTAGGCAGAAGGAACAATAAGTGCTTGGGTGTGCAAGAGACAGTGAGGAGACTACTGTGGCTGTAGCAGAGTGAATGAGAGGGCAGGTGATCAGTGATGCCATCAGAAATAGGGGAAAGTATCAGGGCAGGACGTTACAGTAAATCTCACTTTTAGTGAATAATTGCTGGTTAAAAGTTCTGATGTAGCCCTGTCACCAAGTTTCCATTGGGGAAGTAACACCAATAACTGTGTATCAGGTACTCTGGAGCATGTCAGCAATGTTTACTCTAAAAACCGGTTTACAAATGAGGGACCTGGAGCTCATACTGGTTAAGGCTCTCATAAATCTCTATTATAAACACAGTATGTTCTCATCATTTTGGCATATGACGTGCTGGTCCTTTGTCATATAGCTGTGCTAGAAATGCTGGACTAAGCAAGAATTAATAGATATCATAGATGATTCATCCAGAGCCTTTATACTGATATGTATTTTGAGTCTCCAAAAAGAGAACATAGTTTACAGAGGAGTCCCATATTTAATATACTATGGAAACACAGGTTAATGTTTTGTGGAAAGCTAATTGTGACATGCTACTATGTATTACAGTCCTTTGTGTATTTACTGAGGAAGAAGAATACAAGCATTGTTTGCTATTTGAATCTATTTGGTTCCTGAGTTCAGATAGTGTGGAGCTCAAAATATGCAGAAGAAATGTGTATCTCCAAAAATGCGTTCAAATCTGTTTGGTTCTTGAGTTTAAAGAGTGAGGGATACCTGTATATTTTGATAGATGAGCAGCACTTTAGCAGTTTCGCCTAATGTTTGAAAAGGTAACACCTAAAATATGTATTTTGTTATATTCAGCAAACAACTTCAATCTCAAGTAGCACTTTTATCATATTTCTTATTTTAAGTACACATTTGCTTTCTTTGAAACAATAAATTTGCAAAGTAAGCATTTTCAGATGAATATAATACTTGTTTTTAGGTTGATAGTTACTTATTTATATCCAGGCAGCTACATTATAAAATATTCATTAGCACTAGCATATCTTTAAGAGAAAGCTAACAGCTTCATGACAGAGGGCACCATGTTTCATAAGATCTCTGATTTTAAAATGTTTCTATCTGCAAAATGAAGCCAAATTAATAATTCAGCTTGTTCTAAAATGCCACGATCAATACAACAGCTTCTAAGTCAACTATGGGCCAATACTTTAAAAGATGATCACCTTATAAAACAGATTCCATTCTTGTTTTCAGCCAGACACATTAAAAATAGCAAGCTTTTTCAAAGAAAGAGCAGTATTTACTATGAGACAGGAAAATACAACATACAGCAAAAACAATTACTACTAGGAGCAAAGTGTGCTGTCTGTAAATGACAAATGAGAGCTGGGAACAAAACAGCCTGAAGCAATGATTTTCAAATATTAAAGAGCACATGAATCACCTGGGGGAACTTATTAAAATACAGATTCTGATTCAGTATATAGAGCGGGCGGGGCCTCAGATGGTATATATCTAAGTTCTCAGGTGATGCCGATGGTACCGTCTAAAGACCTCTTTGGGTAGCAAGCCCGAAAATGTACTATTCATAAGGTTCCTGCACATAGGATGTTGGAAGACTGACACTACGTGAGTCAAAATAATACTCAAATCCTTTCTTTAAAAAACATCATTATGTTTACTGGCAGGAGAAGTTCTCCAAAACCAAAATCAAATAAACAAAACACCCAGAAGGCACCAATTACCATTATAATCTTCAAAATCATAAAAATCTCAAATGATAGTTGAGATTGAGAACAAAGAGACTGATTTGAACATTAGGAACTTTGAAGTCTCTTGCTGAGTAGATGCCAGTCTCCCTGGATAAAAACTGGAGATTTCCACATAAAAGACCTCGCAATCTTTGAGGGGATAGTGACAGGGTAACAACTGGGCAGGAGTAAGGATGTAAAGTTAAACAACGCATATGTCTAGGAATTTATCCCGAGGAAATAACCTAGAGGTGTATGTACAGAATAGGTTATATCAGCCAAAAAGTGTGTGTTTGTTACCAAAGAGGCCAAATAAGCCTAGTTAAATAAATTATATTCACAAAATATGCTAATTCATTTTATTTCATCCATAAAATAAAATACGAGATGGCCAGCAAAACGTTGATATAGATCTATAGTTAATGACATGGGAAATTGTTTACAGAATTGTAAGAAAAAAAGGCTAGAGAAAAATATGCACAAAATCATTCTACTTAAATAAATGCAAATATAGAAATAGTAGATTATGAGTTATTCGCAAGGCTTTTTTGCTTATCTGAATGTTCTACTTTACCTAAAATAAAGACTACTTTAATGAAAGCAAATGAATAAATTAATATGCTTTTCCTGAGCACAATTTGTATCCCCCAAATTCACTTCTTGCATAAGCTACTTAACCTTTCTGTGAATCAGTTTCCTCACCTATAAAGAGGGCATAATAAGTACAACCTTTACAAGGGTGGAGGCAAGGATTAGTGTGTACTAACAGATGTAAAGTACTAAACAGAACCTGGCATATAGTAAGTACTATGTAAGAGTTGGCTGTTTCTGCGTTTTTCGTTTGTTTGGTTTTTTTAAAATTATTAAACTGGTCTCTTGCTGATGCCTGAGATGATTTATCATATAATTTTACTTTGGCTCCTGAGTCTGCATATTAGCTCTAGGACCTTTGGGATAACTAGCACATGGAAGAGTCTAAATCAGAGCAACAGTAACTGAAGTGGTCAAACAGCAGGCAAGGTGGAACTTGGTACACAACTCTGCAGGATTTTTAAACATGTGTAAGAATGACTATTCATAAATTGCTACTAAGAAGATAACTTGGCTCAATCTTTCTATGACACAATTTGGTAATATGTATTTAACCAATAACTGAACAATTCTGCTGTTGAGAATTTAGCTTAAGAAAAGTAGCTGTGGTATTTAAAACACAAAGATTTAGATTTAAAGATGCCAGTGCATAAAACCAAAATTTGCTAAGTTTTCAACAATGGAATACGGCTGAAGAACATTTGAAATATTCATATATAATTTTTTGATAATATTTAATGCTCTAGATAGTTTAATTTTTAAAAGTTGAATATAGAACTGGAAGCAAAATGGGAACTCAATGTTCTTTAAAAAGATTTGAATGTAAGATGCATAGGAAAGTTTATAGGAAGTCAATCTTTAAAATAAAAATTAGCATTTAAATTCTCTGACACATGTATTTCCTGTATCTGGGATTCAGGAGACACAGTTTATACCCCAAAAGAAACAATATGATCAGACTTCTGGTCAAGATGGCATACTAGGTAAATGCTGTGCTCTCCTCCTTCCATGACCACATCAAAATTAGAAACAATTTATAGAACAACCATCAATCATTGAGAAACACCTGAAGATCAGCTGAACAGAAATCCTGAAACTAGGGATCTAAAGAAGAAGCCAGGAGGAGACTGGTAGGAGGGACACAGGTGTGGAATGGGTAGGTCCCATACCTACCATGTGGCACTGAGAATTGGGAGGGATATCTCAGTTGCAGAAGTCATCCCTGAGGAGCAAGGGGTCTCAGCTCCATACCTGGCTCCCTCAACCTGGACACCAGTGCATACATTCTGGCAGTGAAAATCAGGGGGATTGCTTCCAAGTGAGACAAAGGGCTGCTGGAGTCCCAGGTGTTCCTCTTGAGGGGCCGTGCATGGACTCACTCACTGGAGACTCTGGGTTCTAGTGGCAGGGCAGCAGGTCCAAGAGTGCCAAGGACATATGGGGAGGAACTAAACTGGTTTCACGGCAAGGGCTGGAGTGGAAGGGATCAGGGAGATTCTCTTCGGGGATGGGGTCACTGGCAGGCGCCACTGCGCCTCTGTTGAGCCCTTGCCCCACTCAGCAGGGGCAGGTAGGTACTAGATCTGAGCTCTCCATTATGGTGGCTCACAGTGTTTGCCCCAATCTGATGATTCCTTCAAAACTGCCCCACCCAAGCCATATGCTTGGCCAGAACTGCTTTCTGTACTTTTTCCACACAAATGATCTGCTTTGGCTTGTGCTATGGACTTTACAAAAATCTCTCAAAGGTCTACAAACTCCAAACAAGCATCAGTTGGCCTTGGCGTACCCTGTACCTCTTGATAAGTGGTCCCAAGCCTGGCACAAACAAGTACCAGTCTCAATTTGTATCATAACCCCCATCAGGTGACTGAAGCCT
Source organism: Eonycteris spelaea (assembly GCA_003508835.1). Classification (NCBI taxonomy): domain Eukaryota; kingdom Metazoa; phylum Chordata; class Mammalia; order Chiroptera; family Pteropodidae; genus Eonycteris; species Eonycteris spelaea. Next base: position 11,589,252 of record PUFA01000011.1, on the reverse strand, counting down.
GGCATAAGCTGCAGCCAGATTTCATCTGGAACATTACTTCAACTAAGTAATTCATCTGGCAGAGACTAGCCTCAGTTCACACTGTGGTGCCCTCAAAAGAATACCAACCCTGGCACTTACTACTGGCAGCTGGCCTCGGTTCACAGCATAGCCTCTCCCAAATATCTTCAAACCCAGCACAAGTGGCAATCAACAGCAGGTCACTTTGTAGCTCCTGCTAGATGGCCCCTCACAAGCCAGGAACTAACAGTGGTTGACATTGGCCTGCAACATGGCCCCTCACAAAAGACTCCAGAACCAACATACCTAGCACTAGCTTCAGACCATTAGAGTAATGGAAAACAAAGCACTCCACTCTTACATCAGGACAGCTTCAATTTTCCCATCTATAAAATATTCCAAGACCATATTCCGAGAAAAAAAATTAAGACTTAAAAGAATCTTATGAGATTAATCAAAGATTACATTATTTGTTTTAAACTAACCTAAATTAACTATTGTGCTGGGGTCCTATGTCCAGCTTGATTGACTGTTAAAGCCCAAAGGCTTGTCCCTAATAGGTGACTAGATATCAGCAAGAGAGTATAACCTTGAACTCCATGCCATACTCTAACAGGAATATTTTTTCTCTACTGGTTAACCCTGCATCCTTCAGTACAATATCACTTCCTCAGAGATTATGTTAGGGATCGCTTTACTCCATTGCTATATATATTCAGGTACCCCACGCCTTCCTTATTATAATTCTTTACACTACACAGTATTTACCTGTTTAATATGTTCTCTAACAGACTGAGCTCCATCAAGGGCAGGGGACATGCCTATTTTGCTCTCTGTGTATTCCTAGTGTTTAGCACACAACATGACGTAACATAGGCACTCAAACACTCCCAGGATGAGGGATGAGAGCTATACACCTTGATGACACTTTGGTTCCTTGCAGATCTGGCCTGAGACTATGAGTTTACATTAAGGCTCATGATAAAAACAGCTCTCCAAAATTTATTTTTCTATTTTCTTCAGGAATATGGTTCTCCACTTCACATATCCTATCTATGAGGGGCTTAAGGGAGATGACTTCGCGGAAGTACTAAAAGTAATAGTTTCCAAAGCAACTAGTTTTTACTTCATGAATTGTGTATCTAAGTCATTTCCCTTACTGTACTAGCTGTGTAAATTCTGTGTACTAACTTTACCCACAGCCTCATCTTATTTTAGCTATTCCTGCGTATTTGTCTCCAGATTGCCTTACTTGAAAATATAATCTTATGTTCCTCAAATCTTTCTAAGAACGAATCAGGAGATATGAATATATTATTAATAACATCAGTCAAAATTATAATAATGTGTGGCGAGACAATTCTCATAGTAATATGGTGCTTGAATGGATGGCTAAGAATGGTCAATTTGCAGTTGCTACTATATTCAATTAGTATATCTTTGGATAATTCAGGTTTGAATTAAGAATCTTCGGTAAGATATTTCTTAAATTGTACATTGCTTTAGTTTCCCTGCCATTTCTCTTATGTTTTGCTCCATTCCTATAGATACTGTCTTATTTAAAGCCCTCATCAGATTACTTGATATTCTACTTTCTTACCTCCTGGTTTCCAGACAACTTATCTCAGTCTCCACCTGTTGTCAGAGCCTAGCTGTTGCCGAAAAGTGTCCTCAGCATGGACTATGAGTCTGTTTTTGCGTTCTCTCCCCACCCCAGCCTACCAGTCTTTTGTCTAGTCATACTGAACTATGTGAGTTCAAAGAGCCAGGCTAATTCATGCCTCTGTACTCTCCACATTGCTCTCATTGACTAGACTGCTCTTCATCACCTTGTCTAACCAACAAAAACCTTTCATCTTCCAAGATAACATCTACTCATCTTAACAGACTCAGCTCAAGCGTTACTTTTCCTGTGACGCATTTTAAATTTTCCTCAGGTAGAACTGATTACTTCCTCTTTTGTACCCATACTGCACCTCATAAGATGCCCATCATTATATTTTTATTTTTCTCCTTTCAGTAACCTAGGTTCTCCAAGAAAAAGGTCATGCTCAATTCATTTCCCATAACCTCAGTGCCTGATACAAGGCAGGAGCTTGCTCAACAAATCTGTATTGAATTAAATTAAATTCCTCACTTGAACAACTTGTTTATTTTTCTCGGCCTAGACCTTTGTGATGATTCTACTGAGAAGTATTATTGAACAATGTTGAGGAAAAAGCAGAAACAGCAGCAGACAAATCAGTGGCTTTTAACACTTGCAACTGACTTTTTCTAAGCAGCAGCAGGAGATGCAGGCGCCAGGATAAAGAAGCATAGTCACAATCCATCAATGGCCTTCAAAGCAGTGTTTTTCAAACTGCAGGTTTCAACTCACTAGTGAGTCAAGAAATAAATTTATAGCAATTCAGTCAAGAAATCAACTGTTCAGGTTAAAAGAGTTTAAAGAACTCTGTAAAAAAAGTCTGACAATAATCATGTATCCTCAAGGCATCAAAAAATCTTTTATTTATTTATTTTTTAGCTATTCTTATACATGCAAGATGTAAGAATACCTTCAAGCTCTAGAGTCAGAGCAATACTGATTCATGACTGCAATAAAAAATCAATTAAATTAACAGGCTCCATTAAATTAATCTGCTCTTACATGTAGTACAACTGTAACTGGGGCCATGATCTGTTCCCCTTCCAGTGCCACCTGGCCAGGTTCCCTACTGTGCTCCTTGGGCATATTAAATACTACCTTGTTCTCCAGTCGTCTTGAGAAATCCTAGAGCAGAAACTGAGCTCCTCTTGTGAGTCTCTGGTTCCTTCCCTGACTCTAACCTACTGGCCCCTAAGCCACCAGGCTTTTGCCACCCTGCCCCCGTCTCCACCCCCATCCCTAGTAACTACTTCCTTCTCTTCTTTCTGGACGTTGTTCATACTGACCAATGCCAGCTTGGCCTACTGCTGGCCTCCGACCCAGTCTCACATGTTGAAGAGGTTGTCTATGTAGCCTGGCGCTCATGTAGATTCTGCCATGCCACGGTAACAGCGGTATGATTTCCAGATATGCCAGCCTCCTCCTTGGGTACACTTTCCTTCAGATATGCTCTAACCCTATTTTATTAAATTCCAGAAATGGAAAGGATAAAGATGTTTTATTAACTTTGGTCCTCTATGAACTATCAAAGGATCTGCAACTGTTTCAAATATTGTAATTAATTTGGCTACAGTATTGAATAAAGCTCTACTTTAAAATCCAATGACCTTAATTTTCTTTATAAAACTGAGTGGTCGATAGCAGTTTGAGTTTTATGCTATAGTCATAGTAGTTAGGAAACAACTCATAGGAAGAAATGCTATTGGTTACTTGCATTAAAAAGTATGTCTACATATACATGCATATATGCACATATTTATTTGTATGCCTTTAATTTTGCAGAGTAATTTCCCCTTAATAGTACTTCTGAACTTTTATTTCTGACAATGTTAATACAAATTTCATTTTCCTGAGTCTTAATTTTATATATTGCTGAATATATTTAATGAGAAGCACTGATTGTCATTTTAACAAACTTACATCATTTGGTTATCCAATTATTACCTTTCAAATCAAAAGTCACCTTAGTTTTCTAATACATTTCTTAGCTAATGTTCAAAGAAAACAAATTCATTCCTGAGAAAACTATAAAATATGAAAACAGACTTAATAAAACACATCGTAATGTTAGAAATATAAAACAAGTTTACTTGAAAGTAAAATTTTAAAGGGTACTTATTCTTAATATGCTTTGCTTCTTTAGCAGTAATAAACATGCTTAATGAAAAATGAACAAAGTAAATTATTATTTACACAATACACAAATAACCTAAAAAGCAAATATTTTATAGAATTCAAATATCAGAAACATGTGGGCAGTCAGGAACTCTTACATATACATGCTGATACATAAATTAAAAAATGAAGATGTAGGAAAGTAGCCTTAAAAAGAAAAACATAGCAACAGCACACAAGCATCCTCATTGAGTCCAAATATGAGCAGCTCAAAAGAAGACACATATTAGCAGTTAGCTCATGAAAGATGATCCCTGCTACACAAGGTTGACTGGCACCAACTTAAGCAGAATTACACTGCTAAGTGCCTATCTGTGTGGGCGGGGGGCAGGGGGGTTGGCGGGGAGGGGTGTGGTGGTGGCTGGATTAAAAAAGAAAATGATAAAATCTATAGATAAAAATCTTTCTTCTTTATATACTATTATTTAGGAATTATTTTGATGGCTCATTTGTAGAGTATGTCAATAACAATCCTTTTAATATGCCAGTTAAAATATTGTGCAATTGCAACATATTGTTAAATTATACGCTTTCTTTTTATGATTATTTTAAAAGATTAACAAGTTTTCTTGCCAATGCTACCATATACTTGCTAAATGACTTGGATAAAAATCCTTCATCTCTCTGAGCCCCCGTTTCCTTGTCTATAAAATAAGCACACCTGCATGATAAGGTTATTGTGAAAATTAGAATATATGTAAAATACCTAGCACTCTTCTCTTTTTAATCACACAATAAATAGCAGTTTCAAAACTTAGAGTTTTGAAAGTAGTAAAAAACAAAATTATCATTAGTACGAGTACTATTCTAAGTCTTAATATTGGCATTGAAATAAAAAACTTTATGGAAATTTTTTTAATAATAAAACTAAAGTAAATATTCCCTTTGAGAAGGCCCTCTCTCCTATTTCAACATGCATATACTCAACTAGTTCTCAGCTGTGATTTTATTTTTCATCATTTCAGCATTTAAGATTTGTGAGTGATCTTTAACAAACTATTACAATTTAATCACAAAAGAAAAGGAGAAGGGAATTAGAAACCATTTTATATCATATTCAACAAAAAATTATTAACTGTCTATTTTATAGCTGGACCTGTGAATATTAAGGTGAAGACACACAGACCCTGACCTTTAGAGGCCCACAGCCTAGCTGGAGCAAGCACACAGATCTTACAAAGCGTTACATGTATAATCAGTGTGCTTATGAAAAGCCTAGGAGAAGGGAAAGCAGCTAAACTTGCCTGGGTAAGTTGATCAAAGATTAAATATCTGAACCGAGTCTTGAAGGATGAGTACTGTCTAAACGAGAACATAAAGAAATCAAAATAGAGGGACCAGTTACAGTTGCATGAAAGCACCTATCATTTTTAAGGAACTGAGAGAGAAGCTGGACCAAAGGGAGGTGACAGGGAGGGTTGAAGGAGATGAAACTGAGGAAGATGAAAACAAAACTGTAAAGTGGCAATAAACTGAATAAATTTGGATATCATCCTTCATAAATGCGGACTCACAGATTTTTAGGTAAGAGACTATTGTGACTAGGTATATTTTAGTGGTAATTTAATAATAAGGGCTTGAGATAGGGCCTTGGATGGTGGGAATAGAAGAAAAAAATAGAAAGTAGAAAGAATTAAATTTAATAACCAATTTTATAAGCATACGATAAACATAATATGTGGGTAATACAGGAAATGGAGTAATGTATTTCTAGCTTTGGAAATTGGTAAAATGGTGCTATAAATTTAGATTTAAAAATTCAGGAATATTCAACACTGAGGATGGCTATGTTAGAAAACTTTGGAATTGTATGTAGATTTGGTGTTACTATGGAAATAGCTATATTTCACAAAATGAGTGTATAAACCTATTTCTGAGTGTGGCTACCTTCGGAGAATGTATATACTGACCTTCGAGGTGAAAATACATTGTTCATTTCTTGTTAGAGTAGCAATTCATGTTTATTTTAAAAATTTGGAAGAAAAAGAAAAATCTTGTAAATCTTTGTAAAATTTTGATGTTTTCTTCCAATTTTTTTTATGGTTATTTGTGATCGAGTTATCTGTAAACATACTTGTACAGCCTGCTTTTTCACTAAACATTATAACATAGCATTTTAAAGAAATATCTTAAACACAGAACCTCTTACAATTAAGGTAAAAATGAGAAAGGGTAACTCACTTAGAAAGCCCAGCCACATAAGATTGTGAGTTAGACAGCCTAAGGTCAGAGTGTTGCTACTAACCATGCTATTCATCTTTATTTGAGGGAAAAAAAAAATTCCTTATGAATGAAATACAAATGGGGAGGAGAGACATGTCACTAGCATCTATCCATCTAATTCTTACCTTTTGTGGACAAAACACTAAAAGTGTAGAAGAAACCAAAGCTGAGGTGAATTAAGTAACTTGCATAAGACTATACAACTAAATAGTCAGTGAGCCAGATTCAAATCTCAGTCTGTTGGGACTTCTGATTCTCCTTCCAGTACAATCTGACTTAAATTTGTTATGCTGCTTCCCTTCCATTACAAACCATGCAGAATGACAAGTTTTCTGAAACGGTCCAGGGCATTCATTTGGAATGCAAGGAGATTATTTAGGGCAGTGGGTCTCAATTTTAGTGGTAGTGAAACAGGACTAGGCAGATGGTAGACTAGGTAATTCTTGTGTGACTTTTCAGTTCTCACACTCTGCAACTCTGCACTCTTCAGTAGGGTTGCTGAACTCTTGTTTTCTTTTGGCTCCCAATGCAATTAGTTTTCCTTCACAGATTTTGGTACATATTACCCAATGCACATTGGTTTAAAGTCTATTCTCAGAGGCCTGCAAATAATTCCCATATTAATTAGTGAGGAGTGTGTGTAAGAACTCATAGACAAAACTTGGTCCATTGTGTCATTTATAACTAATATATTTCTTAATGGTAATCTATTAATTTCACATTATAGTTTGTTTCATTTCTGTTTCCTTAAAATATTATTTGCAATGTTGTTTTATTTTCTATTTTTAGTACTTCATTTTTCTTTAAATTAGGGGCATAATTTGAAAATCAACAAGGCAACAAACTGCTCTTTGTCAATTGTTTCACCTAATTTCTGATCTACTATACGCACTGCCCACTTTTTAAAAATCAGATAATGAGCAGTATAAAGAGAGTACTGTCTAATACAGTAGTTCAAAACCCTGGCTGCACATTATTAGAATAACACAGAATGGTTTTTTAAATGCTAATGACTAGCTCACTACAGATGAATAAGCCTCAAAAGGGCAGGGGTAGGGGGAAGGAGGCTAAACATAGGCATAATTTAAAAATCTCCCTAGCAAATCTAAGTCAAAGGGCAGTGTAGTCATCAGACAGCAAAATACTTTGGATGAAACCGGTTTCCTATGGAATTTTCTAAAGGAGACAAAAGACAACTGAGGGTTAACCCGTGACATTCTGAAGTTCACAATATTTATGCTATAAACTGTCTAGAAAAAATGGTTCTAATAACTCCTCTCATGCCTGTATGCATGTCCCTTCTCAATGTGACTTTGTTGTTCCTCTCATCAAGATGAAGACTCTATTTTCTAACCTCATGATATGCTTTGACCAAAAGTATGTAGAAGTGATGTTTTGTGACTTCCAAGACTAGGCTTCAAGTAGTCTTCAGCTTCCCCCTCTAGCTGCCCTCGAAGGCAATGCTGCCATGTGAAGATTTTTAATGATAAAGGCCACAGGGGAGAGAGGACAAACTGAGATCAGCAAAATCTTCTGACCTGTGGGTGAGGCCACCTTGGACTTCCAGGCTCAGCTGATCCAAGCCCAAATTGCTAACAATCAAAATTAGGAACAAATAAGAGATGTTGTTTTAAGCCTATAAGTTTTGAGGCAGCATTAAAGCAAGAGATAAGCAAGAGATAAAGCAAAAAGATAATACAGTAGTCTTAATGTGTTAAACATTACAGACAGACATTCTTCTCTACTTTTCCAAAAGTAATACCTATGTATTCTAAACACTTGCTCATGCATTTTAAAAGACAAGGGGAAAAAAACCCACAAGTGTAAGTTAGCAAGCCTACTCTTTTTTCCTGTTAATAATTCGGTAACATATATTTAGGCTAAAACTTGAAATGTAGAATCAAAACATAAGACCTTTTATACAACAAGCTATCATAAAAATTTTACATCATTTCATGCACATTTAAAAATGTGTGATTTCTCACTTCCTGTATGAAAAGGCTCATAAGTTAAGTCTCAAAACTTAAAAGTCAGGCTAACACAAAGGTATATACTTTTGTATAAAATAATGAAGCAACTTAAAATTATGTAAAATTTTCCATATATGGATTTTTCACAAAAATTTAGAAATGGCTCTTCCATTAATCCATTTTTTAGCAACTGTTTATTGAGTGTCTGCATAAAAAGCACTATGCTAGTCTCCAAAGAAGAGCCAAATATCCGGTTTAGTCATTTTTCACTGACTTTTAGAAACACAGAGGAAATTAGACAAATTTTATTAGGAGCATAGCTAAAGGAATAATCATTTCTGCTTAAATAACTATGGAAAATTCTAAGAAAAAGATGTTCTTTTAATTGTGCCTTAAGAGATAATCAGCATTTTAAAAAGATGCTCTGGGTCCAGAAGGACAATCCAGGTAAGTAAAACACTAAAATAAAGCTTAGAGGTAAAAAAGTTTCAGAGTATTGTAAGGAGTCCAGTTCGCGTCAAGGCCTAGATTTGAATCCTAACTCCAGCACTTACTAGCTGGGTGACCCTGTACAAGATATCTAACTTTCATTTGTAAAATGGCAATAATAAAGTAACTACCTCATTGAGTTGACATGAAGATTAAGTAAGGAATACATCTAAAGGACAGAAGCAGTGCTTGCACATAGTAAATGGCTGCATGAGTGTCTCCTGTTTTTGTTGCTGCTGATGCTGTCATCCTCATTATTATTACCATTCTTTGACTCCAAAGAGAGAATATTACCTTTGAAGTCAGTTCTTTAAATGTGACATCCCATTTCAGAAGATGTTTTAGTTTCTTTCACCAATATTGACCTTACGAATTTTGACAGATGTAGTCCAGTAACATCAAGGAAAGAATGACCTAAGCAATACTCCAGCTGACTTCAGAACAAGCATCTGCAAGTTACCAAACCAAATCTGGCTGCATATTGGAATTAAATAGGGCAGTTTTTAAAAACCACCTGGGGCCTGTGCCAAACTTATGGCACTAAAATTTCTTAGGGAATCATAAAAAGCTCCCGTCGTGATTCCGATGCAGGTGGTCCACGGTTGAGCACTTGAGAACCTCTGCACTACATAATTCTTTAAGGCAAAAGAAACCAATCTAAGAGAGTAAAATTTCTGTCTCTTCCCTGAACACGTTCCTGAGATCAAGTTCTATCAAAAGGCTAGAAATACAAACCTCAGTACTTTGCAACCTTTGTGACGGGGAAGCTATTATATTCTCAATATTTATTATTGCCTAACAGAGATAAAACTTTTGACACTCAGTATGGCAATAATTACCTACTCTGTGCCAGTCAAACAATGTGTACTAAGATTTTTTACTTCTCAGGTATATAGCCCTGAACTTTGATAAAATCTAAGTGTTATCAGAGAGCAAAATATCCTAAAACAGAGACAATTACTTCAAAATAAAAGGATGTGTTCCTATAATTTCAAGTGTGCTTTAACTCTTTGGCCCAGGCATACCTACAGTGATGGAAAGGCTTTCTACTCTTTTGGATGAGCTGGGACATTGTCTTTTCTCTCTTCTTTAGGTTTAACCCCAACAGTAAACATGTTCATCTAATCTAGGTTAGATAATGGCACTGCATAAAGTTAGGGACTATATAGAATGCTCCAAAACCTGCTAGAAGAGCAAAATTCAGCTATTTACTTCTGAGTAAGCAGGAACTCTTTAACATATCACAACATATACTACTTCCTAACCTATTACTATTAATTTAAAGGCTAACTCAAATTACAACTTCTATATTTAGTATAATGATTAGGGACCTAGATTACTAATGAGTTAACTGAAACAGAACTCGCTCTTCCTTATACAACTCAATAGTTCATGGTATCTACTTCTCATGTAATTTACACCATCTTAGAAGAAAATAAGAGTGACTTTCTTTCATAAGGCACTTAGCTAATTCATAAAATAACATAAAAATAACATTAGGAAGAGTGGTCTTTTAGGGTATACAGCTCATTATTAAGTATAAAAAACTAACATGGGCACCCAAAATAAAAGCTATTATCTTTATCATTAACTGTGTCTATGACTGTTATTTCTAGGACTGAAATGGACCCTAGTAATCTGAAGTTTTAGTATAGCTTCTACTACTTGGGAGTTTTTTATATAACAAAAACATGTGGTTTACTTTCTACTGTTCCTTCATTTAGGGCCCTTGTTCCAGGCAATACTATAAGGTAGGTCAATATTATCTTTAGTACCATACCTTTTATTCAAGTTGCTTTTCTATCTGGGGGCCACTAAATCTTTTCAAACAATGCCTTGTGTCTCTTTCCTTTCCTGATCCAGCTTTCCCATACAAACTTAATTGTCCTTTACCCCACTTAGGGGAAGACATGATAGATCAATCTAACAATTTCTGTCAAATTATGGAAACAATATCTGACAGAATTAATGAATTATGGCTCCTAGAATACACATTCATTTTCAGAATCCAAGAAAAACTAGAGAAGTGAGTTTGTAGAACTCCAAGGAAGGTCAGAGAAAACACTTGTTTTTTTCCTAAACTATCAAGACCTGTAAGTAGCTACCTCCGCTGTCTCAAGCCTGGCCAAAATCATAAGATTCAACTAAAACCATATTTGGTGGGCAGAATAATTCCTTCTTTTCCCCCAAATGCCCACATCCTAATCCCTGGAACCTGTGAATATGTTAATGTTAAATACAAGGAAAACAATGAAGATGGAATATGCCTGCTAATCAGCTGATTTTGAGAGAAGTATCCAGGATTAACTGGATGGGCCAATGCAATTACAAAGGTCTTTACATGGTGAAAAGGGATAGTGAAGAATCAGAACCAGAGAGATAGGATCATAAGAAAGACCTGACTAGCCATTGCTGGCTTTGGAAATAGAAGGTGGGCATTAGCCAAGAAAAGTGGACAGACTCTAGAAGCTAGAAGACAGATTTTACCCTAAAACCACCAGAAAGGAATGCAGCCTTGCCAACACACTGATTTTAGCCCAGTGAGATCTATTTCAAACTTAAATCCCCATAACTGTAATAAATTTGTGTTGTTTGGTCTACAGTCATGCTACCCTGAACAAGCCTGATCCCATCTGATCTTGGAAGCTAAGCAGGGTCGGGCCTGGTCAGTACTTAGATGGAAGACATAGGCATAACAAATAAAAAATAAGGGAGTGTAAACTGACAAGGTCCTTGCAATCTGTAAGATCAACCTAGGGTTGCCTCACCTAAAATGAATGAATGAATGAACAAACGAACGAACAAATAAATGAATCAATGAATGAATGAATTTGTGTCATTTTTAAGCAACCCAATATGTGGTAATTTGTTATAGCAGCAACAGGAAACTAATATACGAACAGAGTACATAGAGGAAGCTAGGATCTTAATTTCCTTAAAATACATGGTTGGTATTTTCCTACTGGATTATCCTGCTGCTTTACAGAAGTTGTCTCATTTGTATTTGGACAAACTAGTGGTTAAACAAACCACTGGTTGGACAAACTAAATATTCTACCCCCGTATATCAAATTTTTTGATGGAAAGAAATGATTTTGACTGTTTTGCTGCAAGAGAAAATCTGGTGCCCTCTGGTGTTGGAAAACAATATGACTCACATCACCTTTACAAACCAGCATTCCAGAGAGGTTCATAAAAGCACGGAATTTTAGAGCTGAATAGCATATCTCAGGGCATCCCTGATATGCATTTTTTTACTGGAAAGTTTTGCTCATGGATCATTAAATATTTAATTTATTCTGATGGAGTATTAGAAAAACATTATTAAGAAAGTGAAGCCTCTTGGGTAATAGAATACGTGCTTATATTATCTGTCGGAGCCTGCAGCTTTACAACCAGGAGAACAAAAGTGAATGATCTAAGATTCTATAGTGAAAATAATGAATAAAAAAGCCTGAATAAAAAACCATGACATTGTTAGGATAGTATGATTTATAACTGATTCTTCAGTGTATTTTAAAATATTGGAGACATACAAAATGGAATTTTAAAAGATAACATTTGTGATAATGCTACCCAGCTTAAGAAGTAAAACACAACCAATAGTTGGAGCTCCCTACAAAGTACTCCAGACCATATTCCCCCACCCCTCCTAGGTAACCACTCGATTCATAAATGTATTTTTCAATTTTCTACACCTTAACACTGTTATTTTGCTTCTAAAATTAAAAATTAACTTTAAAATATTACTTTGTAAAACAAAGCCAATATGATAGTAATTTCAATTGATCATGTAGAGCCAGGGAGAAAACTCCAGCTATACATCCCCAGTTTAGGGGTACGTGGAAGCTGATACTGTCAGGTTCCCAGCATGAGAAGAGTAGGTGAGAGTGACATCTCAGCACAAGTTTTAAGACGGTTTCAACAGGAGAAGGAGGCAGCAAGTGAGTATGATTTTCAAAACACATAAGGACAGAATGGGGCAATGAGGGAGACAATAGGTGGGCAGTGAATATCTTGGTTGATGTGGTAAATGAAGCCAAATGTGGAGGTTTGGAATGTAAACCAGGCACAGTCTTCTTAGTGCACACAAGGCCAAAAGAGCTGAAGGTACAGCTTAGTACTACTATTCATCAAACACAGCTAGCACTAAGCTCAGTCCTACGTGATAAGGTCCAATTTTCTGTAAGTGTCTCCCTGGGACTAGCTTAGTGATGATTCTGTTCTCTCCCTTCCCCAAACAAGTTGGCCTTACACAAAATTTGGTAATAAATAACATGCATCTTGGCTGTTCTCCTACTTCCCAATTGCCTTTTCCCCCAGAGCCTTCACACTTCTCTCGGCTGCCCAAAACCTGTCGGCTTCAGATCTTCCCCATGCTCCAGCAAGCAAATTGCTCACGAAAATCAAGTGATATAAGTAAAACACCCTGGACTGTACCCAGCGTACAGTAAAGCGCAATAAAAGCTAACTGCTTTTATCTCACTTTCACCACCATAACCTCTCCATTCATTCATACCCCACCCCCCCTCCTTCTAGTCAAACTTTCATTCTCTTAATACCAGGCTAAGAAAAGCTATCTGAATATACTAAATGTTACTTGGATATGGATATTTAGACTATCCTTTACTACATGCAAGGAAATAGGTATTAGAAAATATAAGATCAAAATCTCTTCTCTTCTCCAATATAATTCATTATCTAATTCTTTCTCAGCCTGCCTCCGGTTCCTCTATAATGACCATCAGAATGAACTCTTTGCTCTTGTTAATAAATCATTTTTCAAGGACTCTAACAACTCAGTTCTCAACCATTCTAAATTCTTTTTTGTTGATCTCTTCTCTCCAATAGTTCTCAACCCTGCCCACAGTGGAATCATACACACACACACACACACACACACACACACACACACACACACACACACATACACTTCTACATATACGTATATATCTCTATATATGTATATATAGACTTTTTTAATATAAACAAACATACATGGTGATACTCAGTCTAGGTTAACCAAAGTACAATCTGATAGAGCCCAGGAATGGTAGTTTTAAAAACTCTTGAGAGAATTCCAACTTGCAGCCAAGGTTAAGAACCACTGTTAGCCTCTACCCTTAAATCATTTACCATGCCTGAAGCACTGGATACATCATTTATTTGTTCAACTCATCCACTCAGTAACTACTTACTGAGCTCCCACTGTGGGCCTAGCCTGGAGCTACTCAGAACTTTCCAGCAGCTACATAGCATCCTCAGCATCAAACATGTTTCTGATCACTGTATCATCATCCTTTATCAGCAGACCATTTTTCCTCTCTTCTCTGTCATCAATCTTCCAGTTTCTGCACAATCTTCCTACCTGCTATTAAGTCTGCTTTTTTGTGACTTCTCTGAGATTTTCAATTGCATATTAAGGTCTTGGCCAAAGCAATCCTGGACTGATTAAGTAGACGGTTGGCCAAAATCCACTATGATATGGCATTTATGCAAATTCATAAAAGGATAACTGATGTTCATATCTGTCTTCCTCATTCACTCAAAGGTCCCTGAGGGGAGGAATCATATTCTAGTCATAGTTGTATCTTCAATATTTAGAGCCCAGTTTCTGGCAAAGAGTGAAAGCACCCAATGGGCATCATTAAATGAAAAGGTTGAATGAAGAAAAAAGGTGAATGATATTAAAATGTTTTCTGAATCAAAGAATGATAAAATATGAGAGAAAAAAAAAACAAAACCAAACTTTCTTGAGAGGCTGTGATAAAATAAGGGTTAAGAACATGAACTTTGGGATCTAGACCTGCCACATACCAGGTTTGTGGGCCTAGGTAAGTTTTTTCACCTCTCTGATCTTCAGTTTCTCCTTCCATAAAAGGGTTAAATATCTCATAAAATGGTGTAAGAATAAATGAAGTTAAGAACTCAGAAAAATACCCAGCATGTAGTAAGATGTGGTAGGCAAAACAATGGCTCCCCAAAGATATCCCCGTCCTAATAGAATTTATGAATGTTACCTTATATGGCAAAAGGGACTATGCAGCTGTGATTAAAAATCTTAAAATGAGAAGATTACTTGGGATTATCTAGGTGAGCCTAATATAATCACAAAGGCCCTTAAAGAGGTCAAAAGGAAGATGTGACAAAAGAAGCAGAGATTGGAGTGACGCCATAGTTAAAAGGAGGCTACAAGCCAAAGAATGCAAACACACCCTAGAAAATGGAAAAAGCAAGGAACAAATTCTACCCTAGAGTCTAAAGAAGGAATGCAGGCAGCCCTGTCAATACCTTGATTTGAGCCCCTTAACACCATTTCAAACTGTTACCTCCATAACTATATGATGATAAAACTGTGTTGTTTAAGCTGTTTGTGGTTGTCACAGTAGCAATAGGAAAATAAAATATGATACATAAGTGTGATAATTACTATTTTTCTCCTCCTGTGTCAAAACATTCCTGAGTTAATGTCAATAGTGATGTTATGTTGATAGTGTATATCCTTGGTGTGATGTGTAATGTGATGATGAAAATGGCATTTTACTTCTGTGATCTTCCTCTCCAAAACCCACATATAGAAAAGAGTTCATCTAGTAGGCCTATCTGGACTTGTAAGGTTGGCCCTAGGCTGGCATCTGAGAACGTGAATTTCTGGAGGCCTCCCATCATCCTAATAAGAGTGGCTCATTGTGCCTAAAATGTGGGCATAAACAACGTGGTTTACATTGAACATCGGCTTTTCTTCTGGAGTCCAGAATTTTGGTGTGTGCCAGGCAGAAAGTATCTACATGACCCACTCCCAATACAAATCCTGGGAGCTGAATCTAAAATGAGCTTCCCTGGTGCAAAAATTGCACATGCCACAACACACTGCAGGAAGAGTCAAGTTGATTTAGCGTAAGTCAGTAACTTATTGGGGCGAGGACTTCTTGGAACTTGTACCTGGTTTCTTCCACACTTTGCCCCATGCACTTTTTCCCTTTGTAGAAGTTTGTTTGTATCTTTAAACTGTTAATAAATCATATTTGTGAGTATGACTATGGGCTGAGTCCTGCGAGACCTCTTAGTAAATTGTCAAAAGTGAGGGTGGTCTCGGGGACCTGTGAAACAACCCATAACCCCACTCTCATCATGAAAAAACCATCAGTACAATCTCAATTGAGGGACAGTCTACAAAATATCTAACCAGTATTACTCAAAACTGTCAAGGTCATCAAAAACAGAGACAGTCTGAGAAACTGCTAAAACCAAGAGGAGCCTAATGAGACATGACAACTAAATGTTATATAATATGGTATCCTAGATGGGATTCTGGAACAGAAAAAGAACATTAGGTAAAAACTAAGAAAATTTAAATATAGTATGAATTTTAAGTAATAATAATGTATTAATATTGGTTTTTAATTGTGACAAATGTACCATACTAATATATTAATAAGGAAAACTGAGTGTTGGGCACGTGCAAAGTCTCTGTACTAGCTTCACAACTTTTCTATAAATCTAAAACCATTCTAAAATTAAAAACAAACTTTTATTTAAAAAATTTCTGATTACCCATGTATTGTGTAGAGTGTTTTGATAAATATCAGAAAATGTAGATCTATATAATTACTTAAGGTAAAGGCATTATCAATTCCATATAATTTTGCTCCACATGTATTCATTTATCTATATTTTAAAATCAATTTGAAATGGCAGGAAATCAAAGTTGAGACATTTAGTTTATTAAAATGGCTAAATATTTATATATTATTATCTTACTGAACAGTGACTTCCTGGAAGGTATAATCAAATTAGAAGTATCCACCTATTGAGCAAGACCTAAACATTTCTGCATTAATAAAATGAAGAAATTGATAACCTTAAACTGAAAAAAAAATTGGCACAAAGTAGAGTGAGAAATAAACAATGGCCTGAAGGTCATGATGTTCTTTCAATCTACTGTCTTCTTTCCTAAAAGACCACTTCCTAATTATGTTTCTGTGTTTAATAAGACCAGCAAAATATGTGTCATCTAATTATATTTTAATTACTGAGGCTTTTCACTTCAATAAACTATTACTTTCTGCTTGAGAAAGAGAATAAATAGGGGATAATTGTTTGTTTACTATGTGGATTAATTGTAATTCAGAAGCATGCAGTGTCCTCTTTTAAGAAGATAACCAAATATTTGGAATATAATTGTGTGTGACTTGAAGGTGATGAATCAAGGGATAAAAGATTAAATGGACTACCTTAAAATCGTGAAAAATTCAAAATAGTCCCTATGCACAAATCTATGAAAATGAAACTTAGTACCTTGTAGAAAATATATATCTTTGGCAGATAAACATGAATAAGTAGTTCTCTTTTATAATTTATTGGCCCCTATTCTCCCCAATGCCTAAATCACTCCCTTACAATAATACAAGTGGTTTACTGAGAACAATGTAATATAATCATTTTATAAGGTTTAGTGGTTTATTACAAACTATATATTTGGTCAATTATTTTATATTCTCATACACAACACTCTACAAAATGTAAGGTAAACTCTCTTTTCACAATAGCATCCTGTGGGCTTTAAGAGAGACATTTTCTTTCATTAATATTAAATAGGCCCAATGTTAAAAAATGCAAACATAGTAGAACGTAATGCTGTTAAATAGAATTACTTTAAAGTATTATGCAACTATACTAGTGGCAGCTTTACTTTCTTTCAATCCAGAGAAAAATCTTTTTGTCCCAGGATAGAAATTTGTATTAATTTCCTCAAAATGCTGGTATTTCAGCCTTTTCATGATTATACCTGCCACTTAACAAATTACATAGGCCAAAGGAAGTCTCAAAGAAAATTAGAAAATAGTTTAAACTGAATTAAAATAGAAATATAACATGAAATTCAAAGGACGTAGCTAATGCAGTAATTAAAAGGAAATTTGTAGTATTAAATGCCTGGATGAGAAAAATTCCAAGTAGTAAGCTTCCACCATAAAATAGTTTCATAAGAAAAAGAAAAATAAAGTCAAAGCAAGTAGAATGAAGTAAATAATAAAGACCGGAGCAGAAATCAATGACTTTGAAAATAAAAAACAACCAGAAAAGTAACTTAAACCCAAAGCTGGTTCTTTGGAACAGTCAATAAAATTTACACATTTCCAGCAAAGTTAAAAATAAGAGAGAAGATATTAGCTCCACTATCAGGATTGAAAAGTGGATATCATTACAGACCCAACAGAAATTAACAGTATAATAAAGCAACACTATGAACAACTCTAACACATAATTTCAAAAATTTTGATAATTTATTGAAAACGACAAACTACCAAAACTCACCTGATATGAAACAGATTATCTGAATTGTTCTATAAACATTAAATAAATAAAATCCATAGTCAAAAATCTTTCAAAAAAGAAATCTTCAGGACTAAAGAGTTTCATTGCCAAATATTTAAGAGAAATTAATTCTCCATAATATTTCTCATAAAACAGAAAAGGAAAGAACACTTCCTAACTCACTGCATAAGGCCAGCACTACCCTGACATTAACACTCAAGATAGTACAGAAGTAGGGAAAACTTCAGACCAATATCCTTCATCATGTAGAGGCAAAAAGAAAAAAAAAAAAAAAACCTTTAAAAAATATTGGCAAATAATATTCAGCAATACATAGAAAGAAAAATACAACATAATAACGTGGTGTTTCTTGTGGAAATGAAAGACTGACTTGATATTTGATAAACAATATTAACACTGAAAACACATATCAATTGATGTAGAAAACGCATTTGACAAAATTCAACATCCATTCATAAAACTGTCAGCAAACTAGGAATAGAAGGAAACATCCCCAACCTGATAAAGGGCATCTACAAAAATCTTACAACTAACATACCTAATGGTGAAAGACAGAATGCTTTCCTCAAAAGACTAAGATGTCTGTTCTCACCATTTCTACTCGACACTGTACTGGATGTTATAGCTAACTCAATAACACAAAAAAAAAAAAAAATCCATATTGGAAAGGAAAGAGTAAGGCTGTCTTTATTTGTAGACAATATATCATCTATGAAGAAAATCCAATGAAATCTACTAAAAAACGACTATTCCTAATAAGTGTGATTAGAAAGGAAGGCTACGGGATCAACATACAACATTCAACTGTAGTTTTACATACTATCAATGAACAATTGGAAATTAAAATTTAAAAAACAATACCATTTACCAACATTAACAACAGGAATACTTAGGGACAAATCTGACAAAAGATGTCAAACATCTGTATCCCCCCCAAATCACAAGATACAAAGTCAAAATAAAAATCAACTGTGTTTCTGTATATTAGCAATGTATAATAGTAAACCAAAAAATTTTTAATTAAAAATATCAAAAAGTAAATACTTGTGTATAAATCTAACAAAATATGCAGTTCTTGACTGCTGAAAACTGCAAAATATTCATAAAAGAAATCAAAGACCTAATTGAAAAGGGAGACATATGTTATGGATTGGAAAAATCAACAGAGTAAAGATTTCACTTCTCCGCAAGTTGATCTATGCAGATTAAACATAATTACAATAAAAATCCTAAATGGATTTTTTTATAAACAGGCTGATTCTAAATTTTCACAAAAAGGCCAAGGAACTAGAATAAATCATTTTTTGAAAAAGAACAATAAAGCTGGAGGAATCACAGTACCCTATTTTATAACTTACTACAAAGCTACAATAACCAAGAAAAAGGACTATTGGCAAAAAGAGACACAAAAATGAAGAGAATAGATATATATACCCTACTGATATATACCTACTGACTTTGACAAAGCTGCAAAAGCATTTCAAAAGAGATATAAAAGTAATTTCAACACATTGCTGGAACAATCAAGCATCTCTATAAAAAAACAATGGAACTTAACTTAAACTTCACATCTTATTTAAAAATTAACTCAAAATGAGTCATAATTCTCAATGTAAAAATTAAAGCTATACAACATATAGAAGAAACCAGAGGGGGAATTCTTCATAATCAAGGGTTAGGCAAAGAGTTTTTTAGATTTGACACCAAAAGCATGATCTATAAAAAGAAAAAAAAAAACCTGAGAATTTAGACTTCATCAAAATTAAACGTTTGTTCTACAGGAAAAGAAAATTGTTATGAGAATAAAAAGACAAGCTACAAAATGACAGAAAATATTTACAAATCAAATACACAATTAAAGATTTATAACCAAAATATATAAAGAACTTTTACAACTCAACACGAAGAACACAACCCAACTAAAAAGTGACCAATAGATTTGACCAGACATTTAACTAAAGAATATATACAAATGGAAAAATAAGCACATAAAAATGTCCAACATTATTAGGGAAATGAAAATTAAATTACAATATAACACTACATTATCCATTGACCTTCTTTACATAAAAAATATTGAGACCACCAAGTGTTTGCAAAGATGCACAGCAAATGAAGACACACTGCTGCTCGGAATGCAAAACAGCATAGCCATTCTGGAAAACAATTTGACAGTTTCTTATAAAGTTAAATGTATACTTACCATATGATCCAGCAATCCCACTCCTTGGTATTTACCCTAGAGAAATGAAAACAGGTTTACATAAAAATCTGTACATGAATGCTTTTAATAGCTCTTTTCTTAATGGCCAAAACATGAAACAATCCACCTATCACTGAACAGGTGAATGGATAAATTGCGGTTCTTTTCATTAATGGAATACTATTTGAGCAATAGAAGAAAAACGACACAAATATGCCATGACTTGGACAAATCTTATAGGCAATTGTGCTGAGTAAAAGAAGCCAGTCTCAAAAGTGATTCCAATTATATAATATTGTTCTATTATTCTATAATATTAGAAAGACAAAACTAAAGCAATGGAGAATGGATCAGTGGTTTTCAGGGATCATGGATGGGATGGGGGGATATGACTGTATAAAGATTTAATCAAGGCACAATTATAAAGGCACAAGGGAGATTTGGGGGTGACAGAACTGTCAGTATCCCCATTGTGGGTGGTGGTTATATCAATCTACACATGTGTAAATCATAGAGCTGTACTCCAAGGATAAATTAAATTTATTGAATGATAATTTAAAAAATAAAAACAAAACCAAAAAGACTATGCTGAATAAAAAAAAAAAAAAGACTTGCTGGCTGAATGTAGTTTAACACTGTATTTCCTCAAAGGACTGCTCAATTAACATTTGCTGAATAAAAAACACCAAAAACTGGCTGTATTTTCTGCTTCAATATCAATCTCATTTACATTCTGAAGCTCAGAAAATTTAAATAAATTTTTGTAGTGTCATTGATATTTTCTATATGATGGTATCTGCCACAGAAATATGCACAGTTTGCACACAAAAAAATCATTAAAAATGTCAAATGAAAGACAGAAATCTAGATTTCCCAACCAATATTTTAAATGTTAAAAAAATTAATAACAAAAACTTTTTCTTTATATCTTGTGTGCTTACTTTCCAATTAAAAAAAATATAAGATCTGTACTGAAATTATACAAAGGCATAGTCTACCAAACAGATATTTGATGAATGTTCATAGAATTATCTAATCTTTATTAAACATGAAATGAGCTGAATAGCTAAGCCATCGATTTATCTCAAATATTAACTCTTCCTAGGATTTTTTGCTTGAATTAGCAAGACTATTAAAAATTATTTTTCTTCTTTCTGGCTCAAACCATGATATGCACTCATATCCCTAACTCATGTCATTTCTATGGTGCTATACGCTTTTACATTTCTTTGCTATAGAGACATTGGGCATTTGTTTGCCTGTAGCTCCTGTGCAACCAACCTAAACCTATTAGGATCCTGCCCTGCTGACCTGTCACAGGTCTAAGACTCATTTATTCTGATCAATTGCTAAGTGGATTGGTTAAACCACATGTCTGTTCTGTGAATGAATAAAAGTAACTTCATTTAAAAAAAAAAAGCAACATTGATTTGGTCTTGCTTTGTTCTAAATTGTGTAAAACAGAATGTTTCCTATACTGGAAAATGATTAACAATATAGCTGAGGTTTTCAGAAGTACCTAGCCCCAAAATTAAACACATATTTAAAATTGCAAAGATGTTATCTGCATATACTTATAGTACAGAGCAAGTATAATTCTAATACTTCTTTTAAATTTCTATTTGTTAAGAGATTTTTAGAGCCCTCCACATTGTTTTAAGGGCATTCTTTCTGAACTATAATTTAACATATGATCATCTCCAATTTAACTAGGTTTAGGTCCAATTTTCAATAAAATTTTGAATTTTACAGCTTCGATAAATTAAACCATAAAATGTAATGGTGTTAAAATACATTCACTCATACATTCTACAATATCTGCTTTGATTTCACATTACACCATCAATTGCAAATAAAAAACTGGAATGTTCTTGTCAGCAACCAATCAAAAATATAATAAACAATTATCTACTATAATTACACTATTTAACTGAAAAATGAAAACACCTAACCATACTGAAGCACTCGATGCAGTAATTTTTTATTCAGTCTATGACTAGCATCAAAAGCAATAATGAGTTTGCTTAATTGTTTTTAAAGGAATGAACTATTATGGAAAGTTGCAGCTTTCTATATCTTAGCTGTGAGGACACTGATGAATAAGGATGGCTATCTATTATTATGAACAAGTAAATAATAAAGCCAATTTGCAAAAATAAAGTTTACATACAAATATGCTAGTCCTCAAACTTCCAAATTTGCATGAACACCTCATCTATTGGCTTTAACTGGCTTCCTCAGCACACAACATTTATTGTTCAGCCTTTCACACACCTCACCCTTAAACATATCATTATGAGTTGAGGAGTTTAAACCATAGAGAAGCACACTCTGTTACAAAATTACAGTAAGGGTCAACTGTCCTTTAAATATTTTCACGATTTAACACTTAACCATATCTGGATCATGTGGACACATAATTAAATAAGGCTTCTTGAAAAGATGTGTTTAAGCTAAATGTGATGAAAGTGAATGAGTATGTCACTAGATTCGATTTAGGGAGAGAAATTTTTTTTTGCTTTAGCTTAATATGAAATAAAATCCTAACTTGAATAAATCTAAAATATATATGACAATCTAGTCTAAATATCATGAGATTACTATTCCTCTGAAATATTAACAGAATTGGGAAAAATTTCACAAAAGCTACTCTCCCCAAACCCAACATTTATAATATAGAATTTTTAGTAAACTCTTAAAAAATTACCTGCTTCTGCAGCCATCTTTCATGCCTTCGTTGTTTCCTTCTCAGATTCTTCAACTTGCTCCTTTCTCTCTTACTGAGCCTCTGATTAATGGCACCCAATGAAAAGCTGCCCGAGCGCAGGAAGTCCAGAGGAGAGAGGTGTTCTTCCTGGTCCGAGGCCTCCAGCATGCTTCTGCCAGCTGAGGGCAGGTCCATCAGGAAAGTCAGGCTGTTAGAACTAGCATGGTCTGAGTACACTGCAGAAGCTTCTAGACCACAATGAAACTCTCCTCCTCTTTGTGTCTGAGCCTCACGGGGAGCCACTGAAAATCTTTGCAGCAGCATATTAGGATCAAAACTTGATGAAATCTGAAAAGAACAGCTATTTTTACTAGATTCAAAAGGCAAGTCTGGAAGGTCAATACGCTGTGTTTCATTTAGCCTGGGATAGGCAGTAGTCTTATCATGTATTTCATATAAAGTGGGAAATAAAGTCAGTTTCTCACTGATGTTCAGATCCAAACTATGTGATTTTCTATGAAAAGCTCTTGTGGTGCATCTGCCAGTCACAAGCTGGGGAACAAAAAGCTGGTATTTTGGATTGGATGCTTTGAAGAGCAGTGTTTCGTTCTTCATCCCAAAATACGTAGACCGTACCTCCAGGCAGAGTGCTTCTGTTAATCTTCCAGGGCCATTATTATTTTGAGCCATATTTAAAAGCCTGTGATTTCTGTTTTTGGAGGCGCCACCTGTCAGCAGAGTGTCCATGTCACAACCTGACTGAACTCTAGGATGTGACAAGTATTTCAGCGATGGTCTCATTAGTTGGCCTGCCTGTGCAGGCTGATAATCAGTCCGGCTCTTGGAGAGATGTACAGCTGTAAGCTGGCCACAGGAACATTTTGGAGTGCTGACAAAATTAAAGCCCCCTAAACGGGCCCCACAAAAAGGGCAATTCAGTTTTCCAACTGTCCACTGGGCCTACAGGTAATAAAGGAAAATAAAGACAATGCTTTCATTGTAAAGTAATCAAAAAGAATGTGATTTTTTTTTTAAGCCAACCACATGAAAGTTTTCTATGCCACAGAAAAGGCTAGCTAGCTTTCTGTTTTCTGATTAGTAGACAGAACAGTAAATGGAAACAAGCTTTCTAATAGAGATAAGCAGCTCCAAAGTTCTAGAATGATAACATATTGTACATCATGCCCATCTAAGCAATACCTCTAAGAATTCTGAGAGTGTCTTAAACAATAGGTTGAATATGAATACAGTGTGAACTAATGAAAGAAAAATACACTATGGAACCAGGAAGCAAATCAGTCTACGGAGCTAATTTGCAAGTAAAATCTCACAGAAAAGTGTCTGTTTTGATACACTTCTTGCATACCAAGCACTGTGGGAGGGAACTCTACCCAACCAATAGAATGAAGCTCTTCCTGTCTTTTTACATATATACAATCAAAAGATAATGGTTGCACACAAACAGTGCATTTTCTATACTTAGATTGGAAATTAATAATGAACTTGCTTTCAAATGATGTTTTCAACTGAGATAGTGGAATAACCACAGTGTCCTGATACATTTTGTGAAGTTCTGGACACTGGCAAGCAGCACACTGGCATCTTCCCAGGAAATCATTACAATGTGATAATGGATACAAAGAATAGCTATCAAGTGTTATTGTTTAACAAATAAAGTTAGTCAGTGAAGAAAGACAACTATATTTTTCTGAAGATCATATTACTTATAGTTTTCTAAGACTTAAGTGTTTTGATTGTGAGAAATGATACTATACTGTTAACAAGGCAATTTCTTGTTCTTGTAACATTTCATTAAGGATCCTTAAAAGTGTAGTGTTTTGATTTTTATTGTGCCGATGGGAGTCATTAATTATCCAGTTTATTTTCTATGTGTGTGCATACATGAGTAATACTTATAGGGTATTTCATTCACTCAATAGACACTGTTCTAGGTGCAGGGGATACAGTAATGAATAAAATATAAAAATCCCTGAGTCCATGGAATTTATATTCTAGCAGGGAAGCTAGGCAATTAACCAGACCAGTAAGCCATACGTATGTGTGGGTGAGTATGCATATATGTATATGTGTGTGTGTATATGTATAATAATGCATATATTTATATATACTTTTGCATATTTACAAGTACTAAATGTTACTTGCAGTTTGTGTATGTATGTGGAAAATATACATAGGTATACAAAGCAGAGAAGGAAGAAAGGAAATGGGAAGAATGGTAATAGTGGGGAGGGGCAGTTGATGGGTTAGTCAAGCAACATCTCAATGACAGTAAAGGCTTATGGAAATGTGGGAACAGGTGAATATCTGTGGGAAGAGCTTTCAAGCAAGAAGAAGTACCAAGTGTGAAGTCCCGGGTAGAAAAGTACCTGAAGCACTTCAGTAATAATGAAAAAGCCAGTAAATATAATTAAGAGTTACACATCCTTTCCTGTCTCTTGAAACAATGCATCCAAGAAAAATAGCTCTAAAATGAAGGCAAAAACATTCTGAAGATAGTATATTCCTAATTTTACTCTGAAATCAGAAACTTACTTTTTGTATTAGGCAGTTTATCCATTCTGGAAGGGCTTCTATATTCATGTGCCACACATGACAAATACTTTGATCATCAGCTGAACCATGTCTATCCTGTTGTAGCAAAATACAGGATATTAGTTATTACTAGTTCAGAATTTATTTCACAAATTTCATATTTAAGTTACAATATAAATTCAGTTTTAGCTAGGAAGGAAATACTGCCCTCCTCTCCTCATTCTCATCTCCAAAAACAAACCCACGAAGACAAAAAATATATATATATATTTAGGGAATTTCGACCTGTGAATTAAAAAAAAAAAAATCCATTTCATTGATTTCACAAGTTAAATTTAAAATTTGGCAGTAAGTTACTTACTGGGCAAATCTGGAACCCTACTTTTTTGTGTGTGTGAGAAAAAAACAGTGCCATTCACAACTTTTCCCTGCCTTCAATTTCTGATTCTATCTGGATTTTATTAATGACAAAATAAAAGAGTTACTATATTTTTGTCAAGATTCTTAAAAGAAGTGTAAGAAGATGGCAGAGAGGGGCAATTGATTAGGCACCTGGGAAAGTCTCAAGTAAACTTCAGCTGTATAAGAACAAAATTTTCAGAGAGACAATTTTGGCTTTTTGAAGTAGATTTGTAGAAATAAATGTGATTATAGTTGAGGCAATATGGCTTCCCAACATGTCAGTAAAATGCAGGACAGGCCAGAGTGTAGTTATGTGGCCACTTGCCACCTGTGTGACCTTATGCCAATTGCTTTACCTCGCTGGGTCTCAGTTTCTTCACCTGAAAAACACTGTTAGGTAATTGCTAAGGTCTCTTCTGGATCTACAAAATTTAGTTCTATGACGATAGGAAAGTGCTGATTAAGAAGAACAGGGAAAGGGGTAAAGCTCCTGCCCACTCCCACATACCCTTCCCTAGGATCAGAGTTTACAAGTAGCAATGCAAGTTGCCAAAGTACAATTCTTTTTTAGATTTCTTAAGCAGTTAGACTACTAGTTACTATAATCAGGTGAAAATAACAAACAAGGCAATTACTAAACATATCTTATGAGTTTGTATTCGCAGTGATATAAATGAAATAGGAAGGGATTTCTGTAAGAACCTTTCACTGAATAATCTATATTTGATCATGACCTAGAACCAGGATCATCCAAAATTTCTAGGTTTAATTTCCCAAGTTGGTCCCTCTGGACCTCATATCACTTTTCTCTTCCACTAGTAGATCTTAAAATACCAAATAGTGGGCCAATATAAACAAAAAGTTTTGTTGTGATTTATTTGCATACTGGAAAGATCTATAAAAAAGCCTCTTAATCTAACTTCCATCAGGCTCTCCAAAAATCACAATGTAAATTAAAACAGGAAAAGGATTTCAGCTATTGTTATATGTTAAATCACATTTCATTATTTTCCATACCGTACACAACGGTATTTTATATACCATAAAAAATATTCAATTTTAAGCCAAATTCAATATTATAATGGTGAAAGAAAATTTTGTTGAAAGGTTTGAAATTCTTCCAATTCTAAGATTTTAAAAATCTATAACACTGGTTGAAAATATTCCAATGACAAATAGAAAGTCTGTTGGGAAGTGTTTACAATTGGCCAAAGACAAACTTTACAGTTTTATCTGTGATGCCTGAACTCCAATTCTGATTAACAAAATGCAACTTTCTACATCAACATTGAGAATAAATAGAGAGGGCCAGGAAAGTGCATGGCAATATGAAGAGGACATTACTGAATGGAAGCAAAGTTAGGAAGAGAGGAGACAATGCTAGGAATAGTTTTCTAGCTCAATCATCTTACTGCTTCCTAATACATATATCCTCAAAAAAGTGTCAGGCAAACATACAAAGGTTTATTATTGATTCTCATAAAATGATACAGGGAAAATTCAGGCGGAGAGGGATCTAACCATCAGTTTCATGATGGCAAAGTGAATACATAGTCTAATCTATCCTATTAAACCACAACACCTAAGAAAGGTATTTTAAAAAAAGAATAGCTAAACTAGAAAACATAGATGTGGAGATTTCAATGAACCAGGAATTAAGAGGAATCTCTGAATGATTAATGAGAGAAACAACATTATACTGTATCTAAGTACATAATGGATGAGAACCACACAAAGAATGGTCCGTGTTAAAGTAGTGAAAACTAGAAGAAAAAAGGGCTCTGGGAAACTACTGGAGGTGGAGTTGAGGTATCATCTTCAGGCAAGAGTAGTACTTGAGGCAAAGAGAAACAAGGCAATATCCCAGGTTGGTTGGAAAGGCCTGGACAAAAATGAAAAGCACTTGCAGCAAGTTTGTAAGATGAGCAACTGAGGACCAACCTCTATTCTTGCTAAAAATAGTACTATGCCATATAAAGAGTATGGTGTAGATTTATTTATACTAATAAAATACATCTCTACATTATTATTTTTCTTAAAAAAGCAAGTGATAAAAATAAATACACTGACTTATGGTATTAAAATCATGTACAACCTAAAAAAAAAGTACTATACTTTTCTATGGAAACATATGTAAATGGATAGAAAAAGGATCTAAAAGGCTGTGTACCAACAATGGTTAGGTTCGAAGATCAGGAGAGTTACCAAAAGGAAACTTTAACGTTTCCATGTTGTTTTCATGGGAGAAAATATTAAATTATACTTGTAAAATTAAAAATGTATTTAAATTTGATTCCAATAAAAATAATTTGACCATGCTGAAGTAAGTAATATTAGACTTGCTCTCGCCAATACCACTTATAAAACTGGCAAGATTAAAAAGGTAACAAGAAACAAAGATGGGCATTTTATTATACTAAAGGGGGCAATTCATCAAGAAGATAAAACACTTATCAATATATATGCACACAATCTGGTAATACCAAAGTATATGAAAGCAACTACTAACAGACCTAAAGATAAAAACTAGCAAAAATATAATTATAGTAGAGGAATATCCCACTGACAGCAATAGATAGAACATCCAAACAGAAAGTCAATAAGAAAATATCAGCCTTAAATGATACATCAGACCAAAGAACTTAATCGATATTTTTATATTTTCCCATCCTCAAGTGAAAGAATACACATTCTTCTCAAGTGCATATAAAACATTCTCAAGGACAGACCATATGTTGGGGCACAAAACTAGTCTCAAAAAATTTGAGAAGACTGAAATCACACCAAGCATATTTTCCGACCACAGCATCATACAGGAAATCAAAATAAAACCACAAATAGCAAATAAACAACACACTATTGAACAACTATTAGGTCAAAGAAGAAATAAGAAAGATCAAAAGATACATAGAGACAAATGAAAATATGACATACCAAATTCTTTTGGATGCAGCAAAGTGGTACTAAGAAGGAGGTTTATGTCATCACAGGCCTACCTCAAGAACCAAGAAAAATCTCAAACAATCTAACATTATATCTTAAAGAACTAGAAAAAGTAGAACAAAATAAAGCCTAAAGTCACTAGAAGGAAGAAAATAATAAAAATTAGAGCAGAAATAAATTTTTAAAAAAGAACAAAATGACAATAAGAACATTAATGAAACAAAGAGCTGGTATTTGTAAAAATAAATAAAACTGACATACCTCTGGGAAGACTAAGGGAAAAAAGGCTCAAATTAATAAAATCAAAAATGAAAGAGGAGCCATTACAATGGACACCACAGAAGAAAAAACAAATGACTATATAAAAACACTAAAAAGGCTATTTGCCACCAATTTCACAACCTACAAAAAATGTCAAATTCTTAAAAATATATAACCTTCCTAAAGTGAACCATGAAAAACTGGAAAACCTAAATACACTGATTACTAGCAAGGAAATTGAAACAGTAATCCAAAACCTCCCAAAAAACAAAATTCCAGGACCAGATGACTTCACTATTGAATTTTACAAAACATTCAAAGATTTAATGCCTATTCTCTTCAATCTCTTCCAAAACACTGAAGAGGAGGAAATACTTCCTAACTCATTTTATTAGGCCAACATTACCCTGATACCAAAATCAGGCAAATGCAACACAAAAAAACAATCACAGGCTAATATTTCTGATGAACATACATGTAAAAATCCTAAACAAAATACTAGCAAATCATATACAATAATACTTTTTTAAAGACAAAGACATTACAAAAGACATTCACAGACCAGTATCTCTCATAAACATAGCATCAAACATTCTTCATTAAATATTATTAGTGAGTAAAATTTAGCAACATATTATTACATATGTAGGAAATACTAAGGAATCCACAAAAAGTAACTAAGGAGTCAGTTTAACATGGCAGGATATAAGGTCAACATACAATTTCAACTCTATTTCTTTAAACTAGCCACAAAAGATTGGAAAGGATAACTTGTAAAATACCAATTATGCGTCAAAAATCATAAACAACTTAGGAATAAGTTAACACAATATAAGACCTCTCCATTCAAAACTATAAAACATTGCTGAAAGGAATTAAGGAATTGTGGTTACCAAAGGGAAAGTAGAGAGAGGAGGAGGTAGATAAGAGTAAAGAGGATCAAATATATGGTGATGGAAAGAGATTTGACTCTGGGTGGTAAACATGCAATGAAATATACAGATGATGTATTACTGAATTGTATACTTAAAACATGTAATTTTATTAACCAATGTCACCTCAATAAATTTAATTTAAAAAACAGAATGAAAGAACACATATATAGTGGTGTGTATCTCAGGCAGGAAAAATTGTTTTACCATTCAAAAGTCATTCAATATAATTCAACGTATTAATAGAATACAGAAAAAAACGTGAAAAAGATTTTGATGTACGTGGAAAAATCATTTGATAAATTTAACATTCATGATAAAAAAAAATCTCAGAAAACTAAGGGGAAGAGAACTTTCTTGGCTGTTAAAAGGTCTGTGAACAACCTATAGCTAAAATCATACTCAATGGTGAAAGAATTCTTTTACTCTAAGATGAGAAACAGGACTGTCTTCATTCTCACCATCTCCATTTTACATTGTGTTGATGGTCCAAGTCAGAATATGGCAAGAAAAAGAAATAAAAGACATACAGATTAAAAAATAATAGTAACGGCACTGATATATAACTTTAGGGTAGTTATAATAAAAATAATAATAAAGAAAACAGAAAATAAGTGTTGGTGAGGATGTGGAGAAACCAGAATCCTTGTAAATTTGTGGTGGGAATGTAAAATGATGCAGTCAGTGTGGAAAATAATTTTGTGGTTTCTCAATTAAGTTAAACGTAGGATTACAAATTGGCCTTACATTTTTACTCCTGGGTATATACCCAAAGTAACTGAAAACAGGTGTTCAATGAAAAACTTGTACACAAATATTCACAGCAGCATTAGAAACAAAAGGTAAAAAACAACCCAAATGTCCATCACCTGATGAAAATATGAACAAAACATAGTAGTATATCTATATAAAAAAATATTGTTCAGCCATAAAAAAGGAAATGAAATACTGAACACACGATGAAAAGGAGCCAGATTTACAAAAGGACTCCGCATTATATGATTCAATTTTTATGAAACATTGGAGTCAGTAAATGCATAAATACAAAAAGTAGATTAGTAGTTGCCAGCGTTTGGAGGAAGAGGAAATGGGGAGTGACTGCTTCATAAAATTGGGCTTTCCTCTTGGGCTGATGAAAATGTTCTGGAACTAGACATGATAACGTTTGCATGACATTGTAAATTACTAAATATCACTAGTGGTAAATTTTATGTTATGTGCATTTTAGCGTAATTTTTAAAAAGAACAAAGTAATTCTTTTTATTCACAGATAATATGAAGAAAATACTAGGAAGTTACCCAAAAAGCTGCTAAATTGAGAAATTAGCATGATTTCAGTATACAAATTCCTGTAAATCTCCTTTCTGTATATTAACAATAGGAGAAAAAAATTTAAATATCACTTATAATAGTATCAAAAAACATGAATCACTTAGGTATAAATTTGACACTACATATATAAGACCTATCCACTGAAAACTACAAAACACCATACAGAGAAGTTAGACTTAGTTAAATCAGGAAATATACCATGCTCATGGATTGGTCAACTCTTCCTACATTAACCTATAGATTCAATATAACCCCAGTTGAAATGCCAGCAGTCTTATTTATATAAATTGATAAATATCAAAATGTATCTAAAAATGCAAAATGACCTAAAACACCCTGAAAAGTTTTGCAACAGAAGGAAAAAGGTAGAGGACATATTCTATATGATTTCGACATTTATAAATGTGTTGAATGGAATAAAGTCCAAAAATATGATTTCTTGGTAAATAAACGAAGGCAATGAAAAAAATAAACTTTTCAATAATTGGTGCTAGAACAATTGGTAGCCATATGGGGTAAAAACAAACAAACAAAAAACCTAATGCTTAGCACACACCAAGTGCAATAACAACTCAAAATTGATCAAAATCCAAAATTAAAAGCTGTAACTACAAAATGCTGAAAAGAAAACACAGGAGAAAACCTTTGAAACCTTGGCATAGGCAAAGTATTCTCTGGACAGAAAAACGCTAACCACAAAGGAGAAAAAAATGATAAAATGGATTTCATCAAGATTAAAACCATCTACTCTTTAAAAGGCACAACTAAGAAAATGAAAACACAAGCCATAGACTGGAAGAAAATTTCTGCAAAACCTGTATCTGACAAGAACTTTTTAGTCAGAAAATAAACAACTTTTACAACTAAATGAGAACACAACTGTAAAAGTTTAAGTACAAGATTTTAACAGACACTTCACAAAAAGATATATTAATAGCCAATAATTACACTAGAGAAATGCAAATTCAAACCACAATGAGATAGCCTTGCACATTTATTACAATAGCCAGAATAATGAGGAGGAGGAGAAAGAGATGCAGGAAGAAAAAGAAAAAAAGAACTGGTGATATCAGCACTGACAGAGATACGGAGCTGAAACCATTCCTAGTAGGCATGCAAAATGGTGTAGTCATTTTAGAAAACAATTAGTTTCTTAAAAAGTTATGACTATGATTACCATGAGACATAGCAGTTCCTAGTAAGAAGCAAGAGAAATAAAAATTTTGTGTCTACATAAAGATTTATAAACAAATGTCCATAGTAACTTTATTATAGCTCAAAATTGCAAACACCTTAATGTCCATCAACAACTATAGCATCCACACATGGATAAACAACTATGGAATCCATTTGTAGAGTAATACTCAGTAATAAAAAAGGAATGAACTACTGATATATGCAACAACACAAGTCAATCTCAAAAGCTTTATGTATGAGCATAAAGTCATACATAAAAGAATATATACTGCGTGATTACATTTATAAGAAACTAGAAAAGACTGAATGTTTTACATCTTGAAAATAGTGGCAGGTACATAAGAATGTTTACATTTGTAGAAACTCATTAAAATGTGCATTTTATTACATGTAAATTGTACCATAATAAAATTGATTTTCAAAATAATAAAATGTCCTTAAAGAAGAGTGATCGACAACTGAAAACCATAAAATTTTTAGTTGGTAAGCTCCATGAAGCATGCACTGTGATCTTAGTCCTCTTTGTACTCACAGATCACAAGAGAATGAGTACCTGAAATGAAATCCGTACTTTATAAATGTTTGGTGAATAAAAAATGCCTATACTAAATCAAAATTTCTTTACTGCAGTCATTACCTTTACCTTCCCTAGCCCCTATGGTTTTTATTTTCTTCAAACTACTGAAGACTGCCAAAAATGTGCATTGAACCGTGTGCTTGTTTTATTTTTAGTCTTAGAAAAATTTATTTAAAAATCTGAATTCTTAATAATTTGGTTGTATATATGAGCCAAGGTACATTATGACAAATTTAAATAAACTGTACACATCTATTTTTTTCAAAGAACCTTGGGAAATTGACTGGAACTGACTCAAAAATAAGCAGTGTAGCTTTATCTAAATACTTTGCCTCAGAAACAAAATAAAAACAGATACAACTTTTGAAGAACAGGACAGTCACCATACACCAAACACATTAGATCTTTCCATTAGAAGCTGACAGTTATGCAGATTAATATAACTCTAATGAATTCTGAAAAAGGCTCTCAGAGAATACAGACTAAAATTGACAAATACAGTCATCGTTACTTCATTATTAAATCCAAATTTTTTTCTGGGTTCTGCCTATATATGAGCTAAATAAATATTTCCACATTGTTACAAAGAATAGAATACTGGTGTGAGACTAAGCTAATAGTAATCAACCTATATACTGGGTGATTACTAGACAGTGTCGACCATATAAAGAGAGTGAAGAAACATATATATGCCAGGGACTGTGTTGGGTACCTTATTACACATATTATTTCATTTTACTGTTTCATTGTACAAATTCCATTATTTCAATTAATAATATAAAGTGATCATAATATTTAATCACATAAGACTGATCATGATACTAAGAAACCACTATCTACTATAAATTCTAGAGATGCTTTACAAACATTCCTACGAGAATATTGGAGTCATAGTTCTAGGCAGGTGAAGGAAGTTTGATAACATACTTAATTTTTACTACGTAATGAGCATTTGTAGTGTAATTACTATGCCCAGGCACTGTTTAAGGGTTTTACTATTTTACGGATAAGAAAACTGAAACTAGAGAAATTAAGTAACTTTTATGTAAAAAGTTTGTGACCTTGTCAAAGGTCACAGAGTAAGCAACAAAGCAAGGACTTCCATCCAGGCAGTCTGGCTTCTTATATCAAATAAATACTATTATTTTTAGGGCAATCAACTTTCTTACATCTTTAGCCCAAGTATGTTTAAGGTATGATACTACTATTCTTCCCTAACCTTACGAAACAAAACAAAAACTTTGAGCGTAATTTATTTTTAAATTAACCAAAAACAATATACTAACTTATAGAGAAGGTAGGTTTAGAAAAAATCACAGAGTTGATTCTGATAGGTGACTCCCAACCCAATCTTTTATTTGAGAACTATGAATATAAAGCAAGCACATTTTCTTCTAAATTGCTGAAAGTTAAAGCATACTTTCTTGCCAATAATAAAAAAAAAAAAAGACAGGAAAATCTGTTACAGAAAATGGGTATAGGTGAGAGGAGCATAAAAGACTGGGTTAAGAGTGTATAGCATTTTGTTTTCTGAAAACTTAGATATGGTAAACAAAGACAATCAGAGTAAACACAGGCACCTCAGTTATAAATGAGACTGCCAACTACTTCACCTTATTTACAAATACAAAGCCTTAGGGAAAAAAAAATCTATGATATTCATGACATTTACTTCCAAAATAATTTTACAGATAAAATAGTAAATTACGTATATAAGTGTACGAGCACTTAAAAAGTCAAACAAATATATGTGGTAAAAGAAGGTCTAGTGGATGTATTTTAAGATGAATGATTCATTTGAAAGCAACCTGATTTAAGGAATTTAAAGCCTTCATAGTGGCACAACAGAAATCTCCTTGGAAAAAAAATTAAACTAAAAATTAGAAAAACTGTATTACTAGGATTTTAAAAATCCTTAGTAGACAAATTTTCATGTCTCAAATTTATGACATGGGTGGAAGAGGAAGGGCAGAGAAAGTAACTGACAATTTCGTTTAATGCTGTTAGGAAAATGTTGACAAAATATTTTTGTAAATGAAATAATTTGTTCAAGCAGCAGGTGGAGCTAATGCATTATTTTGCTTTTTATTTAAGGGTTGAGAATGTTTTCAGTTGCTGTATACAAGAACTTTTTAATTTTAAAATCACAAATTTTATGCATCATCTTTTTATCATTTAATAACATTTAAGATTTTTAATTAAGCAGAACAGGGTAAATGTAAAAAGTTGACATAAATAATTTAATATTATATAACTTTTTCAGACTGAATGCAATAGTGCAGTTTGCATTTTTATTTTTGGGGGGTAACATTGGTTAATAAAACTATACAAGTGTACAGTTTAATAATATGCCATATGTATCTTGCATCGTATGTTCACCACCCAAAGTTGTTTCCTTCCATCACCTTATATTTGACCCTACCCTTATCTACCCGCTTTTCCTCTGGTAACCACGGAACTATTGTCCATGTATATGAGACTGTTTGTCTTGTTTGTTCGTTGCTTTCATTTTATATCCCGCATATAAGTGAAATCACATAGTTCTCAATTTTTTCTGTCTGGCTTATATTGCTTGGCATTATAACAATCTCAAGATCTACCCATGTTGTCACAAATGGCAGTATTTCATCTCTCCTTACAGCTGAGTAATATTCCACTGTATATATAACCACATCCTCTTTATCCAGTCATCTATTGAAGGAATGTTTTGAAAGATGTTTAACATTTAACATTTCCAATGTTAGCAATAACATGCCCTTAGCTGGTTCGTTAAAAGTGAGTCAACTATATTATTTAACCACTGCAGCTATAAACACTACAGGGAAAAGATCAGGTAACAAAAATGTCACTTGGAATAGCATTATAAATTAAATATTTAAAGTGTTACAAATGTAGAGGAATCAAATTCTATTAGAGTGCCAAGTATTTCTATCTGCACTTCGAGAAAGTACTTCAAGGGTGAAAACTTTTTACCTCAAAGGTTGGAACGAATAAAAAAAATTGAGAGCCTCACTTAAGGACAGAGAGTCTCCCTGCATCCATTCTTGCTACCTTTCTAATTCACTCTTCATACAATAACCAAAATTTCAGTGGTCATGTCATTCCTTTTCAGTGACTTCCCAGTTCTCAGGATAAAGATCAAAGTCCTCAATTTGGCTTAGAAGACCATAAATGATCAACCAATACCCATCTTTCTAGCCTCAAATGTTCCCAAACTTCCTCTTGATCTCTCGATTCCAATAACAAAAATTTCCTAGTTCCACACATATGCCACATTCTCTCCATCACAGGGCCTTTGAACACACTGATCCCAAAGCTTGGAATCTTATCCCCCCATACCACCCTTGCTACTCATCCACCTTATCACCCTATCTCTACACAAGTCACTTCCTCAGAAAAGCCTCCCCCTCACAACTAGGCCCAATCTTCTGCTATATCCTATTTTTATGATCCCTATACATTTTGCTTTCACCCACTTACACAGCTAAAATTTGTTTATGACTGACTACTATCTTGAAAGCTTCACAAGGATAGAATATCTTTCTTCTGCTGTTCTTTGAATTTCCGATGTCTAATATAGGACCTGTTTGTCTTAGCTTGGTCTGCCAAACAAAATACCATAGGTTGGGTGGCTTAAACTACAGACACATATTCCTCACCATTCTGGTGACCAAAGTGCCAGAATGTTTAGGTACTGGTGAGAACCCTCTTCTTAGCTGGCAGACAGCCACCTTCTGGCTGTGTGTCCTCACATGCTGGGGCCACAGCGTCTTATCATATTAGGGTCCCATCCTTATGACCTATTTAACCTTAATTACCTCTTAAAGACCCATCTCCAAATATAGTCATATAGGGAATTAGGACTTCAACGTATGCATTAGGGGGGAGAGAGATACAATGCAGTCCCTAGCATGTGGTAAGACTACTATGGAATATAGGTGACACTAAGAGAATATAAAAATGTTTAAAATGTAATAATAAAAATATAATTTATTTCAATATTATAGCCATTGTAGGAAAGATACTGCAAAGGTAATAAAGCCAGAGAGGTGATGAGCAAAATATCTACCCAAAAGGTAAAGGAGGACGTATTAATCCATAATCAATTCAACATTCATTGATATTTATGGCTACCACTGTATTGTCATGTGTTACAGAGACAAAACACTCCATAACCTGGTAATGGAAAGAGTTATAACTGAATAATTACCATGCTTTTCAGTAAGTGTTGGACCATTCCTGGTTTCCATTTTCCTCGACTCACTGGAACCTGATTTCTGCCCTACAACTCTCACACTACAATGAGTGTTGACCAGTGATCTCCTCTTGCTAAACTTAATGTGCATTTTTAGGTCTCATTCAGGTTCTCCACATATGGTCATAATTTGTATGCCAACTCACACAAATCTGGGGGGCACCTTTCACAGGCTAGCACCCTCTAGAATTGTGCCTGGTCTTCTACATTCCCCACAACATTTACTACTAGTAAGCAATCCCGCCTTCTGGAAGATGTTTGTTCCTTGATTCTCATAACATGGTGTCTTACTTTTTAGTCTTATCTTTCTTGTTACCCGCTCCCCCAATTTGTGAGCTTCTTTTTTTCTGTCCATCCTTTAAATGTTGTTCCTAGGCTCTCTTCTTCCTCACTTTATTCACACTCTGGTGATCGATCTACTCTCACAGTTTCACTCACCACTATATGGGATAACTACCATATAGTTCAGATCTCTGTTTTGAATTCCATATCCACAGAACCAGCAGCCTGCACCAAATCTGTGTGCATGTTCTCTAGGCCACATAAACTTGACATGTCCAAAAGTATCAAAACTGACTAAAAAACTAAAATTGAGGCCACATTCCCCTACGCCCTGATTTGACAAATGGAGACCATTTCTGCTGTTTTATTTTTATGATTTTAGGTTTTTGTTATTTTGCTTTTGCTTTTGGTGTTTGCCCAACCTTTCATGTTTCTCAGGCTTGAAGGTGGGGTAGACATTGTAGATTGTTTCCAAATTCCCTGTCACATGCCTTAGTACATGCCAGTTGCTGGAAACCTAAAGCTCAAATGTCCTAGATTTCCTACAGCTCAAGTTCCACACCATGACACAGCTTCTAGCAAGCTGATACACTTGCTCAATACTATAAAACAGACATGATGACTATATTTATGTTGTTTCTTCTAGCAGCTTCGTTTTAGAGTACTTGGTTATTCTGAAGCTAAAATTACAGTGATTCCAGTGACCAGTTCCTAGCTTTTGAAGGGTGAGATGCATTTCCTCACTCTGGACAGGGAAAAAAAAAAGTGTGGTCCTGAAGCATAAGTTTCCTAATAGCTTATGTTGTTCTGAGATCTGTTTTCTGTCTGCATGGGGTGTGGAAGACAAGACAAAGAACAGAGTTTGCAATCCCATGGGGCAACCCCTACATAAATCTGGGTTGTAATCTCAGCATAAGAGTGAATGAAAAATAAACCTGTTGCTCAGGACACAGAAGGAAACTTGTATCTCAACTCTGGTATTTAGTAGGAAGAAATAAAAAAATCTTCCCTTCAGGGTGCAGAAGAATTTCTTGAACAAAAAGTACAAAACACAAAGGAGATGGTTAATAAATTCATCTATATTAGGTTATCAACTTTTGTTCATTAAAAGATACCATAGTGAATTACAAGTTACATAAACTGGCAAAAGGTATTTGCAACACGATAACCAAGAAAGAATTAGTATTTAAAGACCACCCTCGACTCAAAATGAAACTAATAGAAAAACATGCAAGAAAAAAAGACATTTCACAGAAAACACAAATGCCTCAGAGAATAAGATGATAGAGAGGAAATAACCATGATCAAATGTGGCTGAGGCAAAACAACAAACTGGGTGTCTCTGTAGAAGGGGAAGAAAACAATGATAGGTGATTACAGCCACTCTCTCTGTTGCACTGAGAATCCCTTGCAAAATTCATGGATTGCTATCTAGTTGGCACCTCCTTGATACTACCTCTTTCATATTGCTCTTAGAGAAGTTCAGGGATTTTATTTTTGTTAAATAAAAAAAGTACTTTATTGAATACTTTTGAATATTCTTCAGGTGTCCCTACTGACTTTTAACTTATACATGAACTTTATTTTTTTCTAGGCTCATACTGAATACTAAAAATTACTATATAACAGGTTTTCTATTTCTTGATAGAATCTTGAATTTAACTGTGTGGTGATGACTAAGGTTCACCACCCAAGAGAGGGATAAAAAAATGATTTTATTTTACTTAGGTTTATGATACTGCACTTAAACCTTAAAGGTCATGTTAATATTAGCAACTAAAGGTAAAATGAACTTTAACTGTGGAAGGCGGGATACCTTCTGAATACCACTTTGAAATGTTTTCAGTAGGTCCAGTAAAATAACCCAAAAGCTAAGGCATGTATGGAAGGATATCTGGTCATGTGTGGGTATGCCTGCAGCATTTCTACACCTGGAAACTGTGAAGATTAGAGTTAGCAGTACTTACCTCAATCACTTGATTCTCAAGAGATTTCATGAAACAACCAGAACTTGCTATGCATTTTCTACATTTCCAACAACGAAGAATATATATTTCTTCATGATTATGATTTTCAGTTATCACTTCTTTACTTCTTTTCATCTGTGGGAAAATTAACTCAATTTTAGAATGTTAAACTGTATCACATTAAACTTGATTTTCTAAACCCTCCGCACAGCATTAGCTACATGTGGAGCGAAACAAGAGAATTACCCTTTACTGAGGTACACTAGTTACCAGCTCTTAGGTCAGGAGTACTCTATAAACTGTCTGGGACTGCAAATTTCATTTAACTCTTATGATGATACATTATGTTAGTGACCCCCACCTAATTTTGGTTCTGCAGAACATTTTATGTCTATTTCTTCCATTACTCACTGAAAATGGTAAAAGGCAACTGCTGAAGGGTCAAGTAAGTTATCACAGTGGCTTTGAAAGTCATCATAAAGAACTATAAATAGTCCTGTAAATAGGGTGTTTTCAATAGCCACAGCATTAAATTTTAAATAGAACTTATTGAGTTGTAGTTAATTTTGTGAACACTGAAACTTACTTTAAATTGATGGCAAAAATCCCGTGAATGCAATAATTTCTCTTGTATGCTGTATTCAGTGTAATGGTTAACTACATCCTGTGGTACGTGTAGTCAAACAAAAAGACTTAGAGAACAGCCCTATCAATTTTGTGGTCTATTTTTATACCTGAAGTTTTATAGCAATACTGTGATTTGGCCCAACTTATGAAAACAGTTTTACACTAATAAGGATTCAAAAATAGGTGCAGTGTATTTAGTAATTTGCCTGGTAAACTATTCATTATAAAGAAAGAAAACATTCATTTATTAAGCTCCCACAAGAGTCTCCTGTCTTGTTCCATAGCTACATTTCTCATTTGTTAGCTCTTTCATTTTTCATTCATTCATTCAACATTTACTGAGAGCTGACTATATGCTACACAGTGAGTCAAACTCTGGGGATAAAAAGATAAATGAAACTTATTTTCTGTCATAGTAATGTTCACTATGATATACATCCACAGTTTTCTACCCTAGCTCATTAGAATCACTTGGGAAGCTTTAAAAAAATAATAATGCTAAAGCCCTACTCCTAGAAATTTTGACTTACCCTGAGATGGGGAGGGAGTTAGGAATGAGTACTTTAAAAAGTTCCCCAGGTGACTCCATAGTATGGTCAGTGTGGAGTGAGATGTACTAACAATTAAGTAAAATTCAACAGCTATAAGGACTATAAAAGAGGACCCTTAACCAGATTTAAAGCACAGCACGCCCTTGTTGCAGCCAATCTAGCTGATAGGTAGCTAGGCATAGTTGTTTCTACTGACATCTTCAGAACCCACTTTAGCTCCGCTGACCATTCTATTTAAACCTGTCCTCAACAATTATCAATACCTTAATTTGCAAATATCTTGACCTCCTCCAGCTGATGTATCTTTCTTCACTGTGGAAGCCCCCTCCTTTACTTATCTTCTGTAGCCCTCCCTTCACATTTCTATATTTTTGGTGCCTTCTACCCTCATCTCCCTTTTAACCACCAAGGGTTCTCAGCCAGGAGTAGGGACTGCAGGGAGGAGTCGCATAAGGATCAACAACAGAGAAACTCCGTATCTGCTGCGTTCTCCTTCTCCCAGAGAACCATACACACTCCCCATTTCAACCCCTCCCCCGAGATTTTCCCATGTCTTCCTGGAGTGCAAGCAAGCAGTGAGAAAGAGCCCAGTAGGTGATTCTAATAAGTCTTCACTGCCAATCACTAAAAATTATACCTGTGTGACAACTTTACATAAATGATTTTTTAAATCTATATATCTAGTTTTGATCTTATTCCAAAGCTCTAGGCCAGTATTTTCAACTTCCAGATGTTAAATACACATCTCTATATGAATCTCCTTCAGGGCCTTTGTTCTGGCTGTTCACTCTGTCTAGATTTGTGCTACCCTACATGTCAGCCACTCATCAAATGTGTTACTGAACACCTGAGATGTGGCTAATCTGAACTGAGATGCACAGTAAGTGTAAAGTATACACTGAATTTTGAATACTTAGTAGGAAAAAAATTCTAATATTCCAATAGTTTTTATATTATTAATTTCAAGTTGAAGTAATATTTTAATTTACAGAATTAAGTAAAATAATACTGTAAGGATTAATTTCACTTGTTTCTTTTACTTTTTTAATGTGGCTACTAGAATTTCTAAAATTACGTATATGACTTATATCCCTATTGGACAGCACTTGTCTACACCTCTTTGCTGTAGGTCTTTGCATGGTGGGCTTCCTTCTCATCATTCAAGTGTCAGCTCAAAGTCATTTCCTCATAGGTACGGTAAAAGATGCACCTGAGGAGTTTATTTAAATGTAGATGACAGGACCACATACACAGAGATTCTAATTCCATGTGTCTAGGGTAGGAATCTGCATATTTAACAAGCACACTAGGTGATTCTGTTACAGGTCATCTGAAGACCACACTTAGACACCAATCAATAGAATACAGTCTAAGCTCCTTAATATGTCAAAAAACATCCTTTAGGTAGCACAAGAGATTCTTGTGATGAAATTTTCATGTACCTGATTGTGGTGATGCTCACACAGACCTACACGTGTGATAAAATTACAAAGAGCTACATACACACATGCAAACACACACACACGCTAATTAGTGCACGTAACAGGTTAACGGTATGAAGGGTACACAGGATTTTTCTGAGAATCCATAATTCACAATTTGCTATTAAATCTATATCTCAAAGGAAAGTTTTACAAAAAATTTTACTAAATACATTAAAAACTCAACAGTTTAGAGTCACACTATCTTTATCAATCAACTGTCCTGACTACACATATAATCCTCTATACCATTTCTCTGTATTTTTGTTTGAATACTCTTCATTTGCCTCTTCCTATGACAACAATTTTGCAATACTTTCTATAAAGAGAATAAAAAGATTGTTTACT
The DNA here is from genome assembly GCA_003508835.1 of Eonycteris spelaea. NCBI lineage: Eukaryota > Metazoa > Chordata > Mammalia > Chiroptera > Pteropodidae > Eonycteris > Eonycteris spelaea. The sequence continues at coordinate 11,546,796 of PUFA01000011.1, read as the reverse complement.
CTCCCCTTTTTAAAAAAGTGATCTTTTACACCCTTTAAAACCTGACTCCAAACTGGTTTAAGTCTTGGCATCCCCTCCAAAGGCAAACCACACCACACCAACACTATGCAGATCTTTGTTCAGTTCCCTAAAAAACACCTTTTTCTGCTTTCCCTCTTTCAAATTTGCTGTTCGCTCTCCCTGTAATACTATTTTCCTTTCTCTTGACTTTATGTTAAGAAATACTTTTCATCCTTTAAGGCTGAGCTCAAATTTTTCTTTTACAGATGTTTCTCAGAAAAACACAATTACTCCCCTTTCTGTGTTCCCATTGTACTTTGAACACACCTGTACAGTAGCACTGGTCATGTTGTATTACATTCCTTGCGTGTTTTGAGTCTTACTAATTTAACAGTGAGCTCCTAAAAAACACCATATTCTATTAAACTCTGTATTCTTACAATCAAACATGGCACCTGGTATCGAAAAGGTACTCGACAACGTTTTCTGAAATCAAATGAACAAGATCTGGCAGAGAGCCTTTTTCCAATACCAAGTGATAAGTATATTTAGTCAACTGGTGGGACAAACCAAATAGAAGTCCTTTTGCAAGAGACATGAGGAACCTGAGCGAAAAAATAAATCTATGTGTATGAATATCTGAGCTTGAAAGGACTGGAGGTTACCCAACAGTGATAAATTTACAGTGTAGCTGAGGTGGCTTCTAAGAGAATTTATGTCAAAAGAAGGGGTCAAACACAATAAAGGAACCTACTAGCAAAAGAGTAGTCTTCGAATGAAATACATCATGGTTGTTGGCTGCTAACTCAAATCCATCCCCAACTCAGTACCCAAATGGGTTCTAGGAAGAGAGGTTAACAATATAAGTAAACAACGGAAAACTTTTCTGACAAGGTCAACACGATTACGGGCGGCATATACCATATGGCTTTAACACTCTGAGAACTTAGGGGCAGCAACCAGAGCACTGAAGCAGAGCGAAGGAGGAGAAACAAGGTGACCTTGGAAAACAATATAAAACAAAAATGAACTTATTGCATAATGTATATGGATGTCTCATATGCCCAGAAATACTTGGAGGGACTCTGCAGGGGAGCTGGGTTCTGAGTCAACAGATGTGAATAACAAACTGTAAAATTCTGATATTCCTGTTCATATGACTGCAGTGGAACTTACAAGCTGATAGGCCTAACAATGTAGTATAGTATTGCTTTTCTCTTAAATCCTGTTCTGATCAGATCAAATACTTACATTTTTCTAAGACTGAGTGCTTTCCAGAGACCCTAGTTCTTCTCACCAAGGTCACAGTCTTTGTCAGTGTAACTTTATCTCCTGTCCCATGCTTGGTATCTCCTGGACCATACTAGCGGCTACTATTGTCTTGATATAGTCCATACTGCCTGATCATAGATTTCCTCTCGCTGTACTTTACCACCTATTCTGACACTCCTGCCACTTTCTGGTATCTCCTCAATACACTGGGCATTTGAAAAATAATGTTTTGCTGAGTTATGTGTATCTCCCAAGTAGCGACACATTTCATATTTCATTGCAGAATATCAAAAAGCCACATTTGTTAATATCACCAATCTCAGCAAAAAGTTAATTTTGGGCAATAGTCAAGCTCATAGTGGTGAATACAAGTTTTCTAAAGTGCTAATTTTTGTTTAAAGCTCAAATTTCATCACTTGTAACAGACACTGACAAATATCCATGTCTGAATAACCAGTTTGTCAATAATTCAAGTAAAAATGGTATATCATGGAAAAATGGGTAGTTCAGCTCTAAACTAAAACAACTGAATGGGGGCTTTGCCTCAAGACTACCATCAGCCTTCAGTGTTCTGCAGAAGTGTTTTATTCATTCTTCTCATTTTTAGCACATTATATTAAAAATATATGTAACTAACAGTAAAGATTTGATAAAATTAATATTTACTGTTTCAATAAAGAGTTTAACTGCATGTGTGTGGCAGTGAAGAATAATTACTAGTACAGTTTGTCACCACTGCTTTGATTCTGCTAAGGGACCAGCAGTTTTACTCACTGTTGCTTTTGCATAATTAATGAAAATGTTAACACAGTATAAAAAAGGCAAATAACATCTTAGCATTACCAAAAAAAAAAAAAATAGTTTGAACTGATTCTCTGAAAGGTCTGAGAGACACCAGGGGCTGGGGATCACATTGTGAGAACCCCTATTTTATGTAAAACGGCTGTCCCCAAAGTGTTGCCTATGAAAATTTTATTTCCCACCATATCCTTTAAATTATTAAGGATAGATGAAAGTTTATCCTTAAATATGGCGTCCTGGAAATAGAAAAAAATGGTGTCCTAGAAATAGAAAAATATTTCCTTAATCTGATTAAAAAGGAGTTGCTGAGAACTTTAACAACTGTAATACTCAATGGTGAAATGTTAAAAGCGTTCCATGAAAATCAGGAAAAAGAAAAATCAGACAATTATGCACACTATTTTCTGTATTATTTAACTGTGTACCAACCAGTACTACTAGCTAACACAATAGAAAAAAAGTAAATAAGAGATAAGAGGTATAAGAACTGAAAAGAGTTAATAAGTGAATTAAGAAATCAAGGGCCTATTAAAATACAAGACACCATTTTTCTTTTTTCTTAGAACTATATAAATCACGATGGGTAGTAAGTTTATTCCCTGATCCTGAGTAGAAAACACCTATGGATAAAGAATATTTACATCATTACAACACACGCACACCCCTAACACTTTTGATGTGATATTTCTTCGTTCTCTTACCACATGGCTCACTGTTGATTTTCATCTCAACTGCATCACTTTCATTTACTTGGGTGTATAAAACTTTTCATATGTTGGTATAAGTGTTTGGTTTAAAATATTTAAATTCAACTTTTAGACTTACATTCAACGTTTCTGGTATCACTAATGAGCAAAGACACCCCAATATGTACATATCTCACTAGTTTACATGGCAAAAACAAAATCATATACACTATTTTTCCACATTGTTATTCTTATTTGAAGAATATTGTGTTGCTCAAAGAAATCTGTTGGGACATAATGTTAAATTAAAAATAAACTAATGGACGTGGTTCTATAGTGTAGCAGTTAGCATGTCTGCTTTACACGCAAGAACGTCCTGGGTTTGCGCCCCAGTGGAGCCACAGTCCATGGTCTATGGCCATGCCACCCTGAACAAGCCCAATGTCTGATCTTGGAAGCTAAGTAGGGTCAGGCCTGGTTAGTACTTAGACCACCTAGGAAGACCAGGTGCTGTAGGCATAAATAATAATAAAAATAATAAAATAATGTGGTACCTAGTAAGTTTCTGAGGTACTAGTAATGTACTAATTTCTAATGTACTATTTGTTTCTCTTGGTACTCATGGATGTGCTCACTTTGTAAAAATTCATCAGGCTAGACAATTGTGATCAGTTTGTTTTCTATATTTATCTTATTTCGATTTAAAAATTACTTTAAAATCTTGCAGTGACTTCAAAGTTTGTGTGTGTGTGTCTCCCACCACATTAATATAACCACATGCTTGTCTCTGTTTGAAAACAGCAGATAAAGAATACTAAACATGAAGCAATATCTACAGTCACAACTTCCACCATCTGGTCCTGGATACAAGTTCAGTATTTTGTGATAGGTGGAAGTCAAGGAATTCCAATGAGATGAGGAATCAAATATGTATTTTCCTACCTCTACCTATAGGTGGATTACTTATCCATCACCAAGGAAAAATTGGAGAGTGGTGTAGATGTAGGAATGTGTCCCTGCTGCTCTCTCATTATAAAAGTGATATTTGTCAGAGATGAGTTTATATGTGGATTAATAGTCCCAGACCCTTTCACCATCAAAGGACTGGTTAAATATTAAAGAAGACTTTTGGAATTCAAATCCTGAACAGTTGGGAATGGAAAAATCTAACATAAAGATCTTTCACATAGGGACAATGAATTTGTATATTTGTATTTTATGTACATAACTTTAAAAGTGTTTTCTAGCTATTTCACCATCTTTATAAGTTAATACCCAATTATTTGGGGAATGAGAGAGAAGGATGAATAGGTTGAACATAGGAGAATTTTAGGGCAGTAAAACTGTAGTTTATGATACTATAATGGTGAATTAATGACATCATCCATTTGTTTAAATGTATAAAACTATACAACACAGAGAGTGAACCCCTAATGGAAACTATGGACTTAATTAAAAGTAATACATCAGTATTCACTCATCATTTTTAACAAATGCATCACAGTAACACAAGATGTTTAACAGGAAAAACTGTGCAGGGGGAGAGAGAATATATGGAAGTTTTCTATAGTTTCTGCTCAATTCCTTTAAAGCTAAAATGGCTCCAAAAATAAATTCTGTTGATGAAAAGAAATCATTATTTTGCTATCTAACAATAGCATTATCTATTCAAAGTTACTAATATTCATTAACAAAAATGGGAAGTTTGCATTTTCTCGGCTATTCGATTAAAAATAGCTCTGTCTTTGAAATTTAGCAACACTGGTTGTCTAAAGGTAGCAAAAATTTCTACCTTGTCAATATGATACCTGTGTTAGTTTACTTGGCCTGCCATAACAGAATATCATAGACTACAGGTGGCTGAAATGACAGGAATTTACTTTCTCAGAGCTCTGGAGGATAAAATTCCAAAATCAGGGTGCCAAAAATTTTGAGTTTTAGTGAGGGCTCTCTTCCTAGCTTGCAGACAGCTGCCTTCTCACTGTGTCCTTACAGAGCCTTTCCTCTGCATGTGCGCTTCCTGGTCTCTTCCTCTTCTTATAAGGACAATTGTCCTATTGGATTAGCGTCCCACTCTTCTGACTTCATTTTAACTTAATTACCTCCTTTAAATCCCTATCTCCAAATACTATCATATTGGAGGCAGGGTTTCAACACATGAATTTTTTAGGGAACTTAATACAGTCATTTCTCCTTCTGGCCCCCCAAATGCATGTACTTCTCATATGCAAAATACATTCACCTCAAAAGTATCAACCAATTCTGGAATCAACTGCAAGTCCAAAGTATCATCTAAACCAAGTTTGGGTGAAACTTGAGGTCCGACTCATCCTGAGGCAAAATTCCTCAACAGCTGTGAACCCGTGAAACCAGAAAAATTATATGCTTGCAAAATAAAATGCTGGGAAAGGCATAGGACGAACATTCCCATTCCAAAAGAGAGAAAGAAGAAAGAAGATGTCCTATACCCAAATACAGTTATATTGGGGATTAGGTTTCGATATTTGGATTTTTTTTGGGGGGGGGGGCACAATTCAGTCCATAACAGTACCTAAAGACCTCAGGCCAGTCATCTCAATTTTGACATTAGATGCTGTTTATACTGTTTTTCCTGTTGTAGAATACATAGAATAAAAGCCCTTGCATAAAAGAGAAAAATATTGAGTTCAGAATTTCTCAAAAGGCAGAGTCATCTGTTAGTGGATAAGAAAGAAAAATCAAAAAGTAAAATGGCCCCAAAATTTGGAGTTCCCTTATTAATTATCTATATTTTTCTTAGAAATTGGAACAAGATAAAAAGCCAAGGGAGGTATAATTAGTAAAAGTATGATAGAGGAAATGCATACCTAATTAAAATATAAAATATTAAACTGATTTTGTCAGTTTGGACCATCTCAGAGCAAATAGTATTTTTAAATTTTGCCTTTTTAATTTCTTTTTAAGAAAAAGCTAATGAAACTGCACTACCGATAAGAGTAATGTCAAACTCATCATTGCAAACCATGTTACTACAAACCATGTTACTACATCTAAGTGATGCAGCATCTATCTCTCTGATGTCTGCAGAACACTGGCCTGCAAGCAGGAACTCTATAGATAAATACGTGAACGGGAGCACATTTAATGCTGATGACATGGGATTCCTTTTTAACACAGACCAAAACAGACATTAGTTCTTATAAAGGAATGATGCTGGGGAGAAAAACAAAGACGGACTGTTAGTTTTACTCTGTTGCAATGACAGTAGTAAAAAAAAAAAAAAAAATCAGAACCACTTAAGAAAATTTGAATATTTCTTTTATACGTACACCTTTCAGTATATATAAGATTAACAAAAGTGTACTGGTTTCTGGCAGAAATTTTGAGGGAATCACTAATAAAATCAGAGAGAAAATGACCTACAGGATAGGGATAGCCTGCTACTGATTGAGAAATCCTGCCCATACCCTCTGGGGGCTTAAATTTAAAGTGTGTGTGTGTGTGTGCGCGCGCGTGTGTGCGTGCATGTATACATATGTACATATGCATGCATACATAGACACACGCGCGCGCACACACACACACACACACACACACACATAGCTTAAAAGCACCATTCTGTATTTATAGCCATCAAACTGAGGCATAGCCAACCAAAGGTTGTGTACTGCAAGTGCCTGCGTCTCCATGGAATGAAAAGTACTCCTTTTGTAATATAAAGAAACAGCATATTGTTCATGTAAATCTCACTGCTATGCAGGACACAGTAACTGCAGGACTAATCCACAACTGTTCTGCAGAAGTGGCCTTTGGAACCAGTGACTGTTCACATGATCGGAACATCCTATGTAATAACTCTGTTGGGAATAAGTTGCACAGATATTACTTTGTAAAACTGATACCATGTCAGCTCTCCCTGCCAATGTTCAATATTTTTGATGTGTGTTATGAACAAAGAAGAACTAGAATAAAACATGTCGAAATCCAAGCAGGTCACAGAAAAGAAATATTAGCAACACTGAAATCAATGGTCTGTGAAAAACTGCAAACATATAAATGACTGAATTTTCAAAGCAACAGTCACTTGTTTGTATTCTACATAAGAACATACCAGGACCCAAAAAGTAATCTTACATTAAGCAGAAATTAAACCAGGGTTTTATAGATAGATATGACTAGATTACTGTGGAATTTACATGCTTTACGTAGTTCAACAGATACTTAGAACATCTACTATTTAGTGAAAGGTGGCTTGTAATTCAGGATTCCTCTCACATTAGCTTTCAATCTTTGTCAAGGGATTCAGATACTTTATATATGCACACATAGACTGGATCAAGTGATTTCTACACTGTCAGTTCTATAATTCTAGACTTAGTAGCTGCAGTGACTAAAATGGCAACTGAAGCCTCCAATTTATTGACTCTAAAACTGTCTGAATCACAACAGTTTTGTCTAAAACAAACAACTGAGGTTACACACTTTGGGGCTTGAATATGTTGACGTCAACTTCGACAACTTTTTAGTTTAAATGATTCTGCATACACTTTAGTATTAACACCCAAAAACATTTTCTTGGAAAGCATTCAACTTTTGTATTCAATAGTTCAAACTACCTTATTACCACCTAGTTAGCTCTCACCTACCTTCCCTCTACTTTTCTACCTTCCCTGGGCTTGCTGACCTCTTAGGCATGACACAATCAATGCATATTTAACCTAAAGGAGAAGGTAATGTGAATTTGATGCTACTATAGCTGCCGGGTACTTCACACCTCTCCCACAGCTTCTTAAGTTACACAATCAAAGCGGAATACCAGCTCTTTATTCCTTTAAATTTCTCCTCTTCTCTTTCCTTTCTCTCACAAACAGTTCATTCAGTCTTGAATGCTCACTTCAGTCTCTCAATCCAAATGACACCTTTAAGAATTGTTTAAAAAAAAATCACTAAAGTAATGCAGACATTTTGCAGCTTCTTTACTTTGACTAATTTTGTCCACTTTAACAGCTACCATTCTTTGGGAAAAGAAGGAATGAATTCTAAAAATGAAGGAAGGCAATAGTCTGTAGGATGCATTTTCACACACTACTTCTCATATACTACTTTCTGAGGGAGAAAATATAAGATATTACATACAGAATTAATATATTTGTGAGCAAAGCTGAAATATACTTTTCAAAAAGGTGTGTGTATATTTATATCCATACGTACATTTTAGAATTACCATATGATGAATGCAAGTTTTTGTTTCAAGGAACAGATTTAGGCATTTTAAGAGATTTTTGAGCAGTCTAAGATATATCTAAATGTATCTTAAATAGAAGTGGCAATAATATTTCTTATTGGACCACGAAGACACAGTAGCAAGAAGAAAACAAAATCGGGTGATCTTTTAAAATTAATTTTAAGCAGTATTTTGAGGCTTTTCTTTCATTTGATAAGTATGTGCTGAGCTCCTACTCTTCTGTCAGGAAACACAAAGAATAAGAAATACCTGTACTGTGAAAGTACATGAGAGGGTGAGAGGGGTTCTAAGCCAGGGACAGGGGTGAAAGTAGGCGAAACTTTCAGGGTTCTCAGAGGGAAACATTTAAGTAAAAAACTGATCCAAATGGAGCCTTCCTTTCCCAAAAGCTTCTCAGGCTAAGTTCTTAGGAGGGTATACAAGGGCTAAAATATATTTATTTTATGGGAAATATATTAACATGATATAAAGCTTGGTCTTAACTGAAAGTGAATAATAGTTGTCTAACTTGCCATTTTTATTGGATAGCTACATTCTTTTTGATGGGTCAAATATCAGTCAAGAAAGGATTCAATGAGAAAGTGGCAGCAAAGATAAGCATACTAACCTGGCTTCAAACTCTTTTCTCTTCTGTGCAAAATAGTTACACAGAGAGGCTTTTTGTTGGATACAGAAGCAGCTCTACTAGGTTACTGCAAAAGATTGCTAGATAATGGAGCCAAAAAAGAAGTAGGTATCTCCTAGTATATAAAGCACTAATTTGGAAGCTGAGAGATTTGGGCTTATTTATTTTACTTATATCCCATCATGTCACCCACCCACAAAAGGGTTTAAAGCTCCTGGGACTTTGTCTTTCCCGAACAGTCTTTGCCTCTGAACAGAACATCTGTTACCTAGGCCTCTGTTTAGTACTCATGTCATGGCACCACCAGGTATTATACTAATGTGTACATTTGTTTCTACCTCTAAATTGTAAGCTCCCAGAGAAAGGGCATAAGTAGTGTTTCAAGTCTTTACAGTCCTTCATGATACCACCCAATAACTTGGATATGATTATGCATGACGGTGAACTGAATTAGAGGCAACTAGAGCTACTGCTCTCTCACTTTGGGCATTGAAAGGAAATTCTATCGGGTATTCATTTCATTTAAATTCACCTACAAGCCAAACCTCTAAGTAAATTTATACTGCAATACATGGGGAAAAATCCCAATTCAGAGACTAAATTATGATTTAAATTCTCATATAATCTGGTTGAAACAGAATGCTTGTCCTACAATACCATGTACTTCCACAAAGTTCTGTGAATCCAAATTTCCTCTACTTAAAAGGATACCAGTTAGTTTGGATTAGGACCATCCTAACAGCCTCATTCTAATTTAATCACCTCTCTAAAGGCCCTATTTCCAAATTCTGAAGAACTGGGAATTAGCTCTTCAACATATAAATTTGAGGGGACACAATTCAGCTTATAACAACCAGCAAACATCATGTATCCCCTGGTATAATGAAATGGAAGGTACTCAGCACCATCTACAAAGTATTCTTTGAAAAAAAATTAACCTCACTGACGTACGCATTAAACCTAAGAAGTACTTTGTGAAGACTAGGGGAACATGTCAAATGATATCTATCATGAGGATACAACTAATCAAACATAGGACGTGGGAAATTCTACAGGACGAATGACTTGGCTTTTTCAACAAATAAATGAATTTTTAAAGAGGGAGAAAAAACATAAGAGATTTAAGATAGCAATCAAATGCAATGTGTACATCTTATTTAAATCTCTACTCAAATAAATCAACTCAAAAAATATTTTTGAGACCATTGGGGAAAATTACACATGACTAACATATTGGATGATAATAAAGAATTGTTGATTTTGTACATGTAATATATGATACTGTTGCTATGTTTTCTAAAGTCTTTAGGTTAGAGACGTTGCAATTTTGGGTGCTTACAGGAAAAATTGTATAATGTAGAAAAAAGAAACAAAATGGAAGAATAATAACAATTAAAGCAGGCTGATATATATATATATATATATATATACACGAAGATTCATTATATCTTTCTCTTATTTTTCTGTATGTTTAGAATTTTTAAAGTTTTTAAAAAATAAACAAAATTAATACAACATATAGTTTATCACTGGGCCATACATGAAATTATTCATTTATTGATAAGTTTCCCAGTCAAAATGGCATCTAAATAGCAGCCTCCAGTGTAGCTTTTTCTCATTTTTTATTAGTTTCCTATGAAGATGTAGAATAAAGTAAAAACTCACCCCCAAACCAAAAAAACTCCTAAAAGTGACCTTAATTAAGCAGATCGCCCTCTGTTGAGAGGAATTTCTCCACATGGGCACCTGCATATCTCTGGCCTACCCTTGCCTCTTGATGGAGACTGACTGTCTGATAAATATTGGCCAAGAAGCTTCTTCTGCCCCTTCGCTCAGTCCCCTCAGGTGCATCAGGTCCTCTACCAACTAGCAAACCGGGAAGGCATCCTCCTTCCCTCTCAGATACTGCTCTATAAGCAGGACCTGCTGGATTGTCTTTCATTTTCCGTATTCTGAGGAAATTCCAGGAAACAACTAGACAGAATGTAGGGTGTTCGTGGTGGGTGTCACAGAGCGCCGAGAGACCCGAGACACGGAAAACGTGGTGATGACTGATGCACAGCAGCAACTGCAGTCACAGTTGTTCTCAGGTCGTGTCCTTTCGCCTCTCAGGGAAACAGACAGGCGGTGAGGAGCAATGCAAGACGCCCTCTCTGAAGGACAGTGGAGGACGGAGAGCGGGCAGCGAGGGTCCGTGAGAGACAAGGAAACCGGACTGGGCGCTTTGTACGTCAGCAAGCTCCGCCGCCGTGCATCTGAGCAGTGGGCAGCAAAGTGACCGTGGGTAATTTCCTCGCCTTTTCTAACACCAAGTCTGGGCAGGTCTCCTCATGATTGCAATGTATAGGAAGAAAAAGAAACAAAGCACCCTAAAATGAAACCCCTGAGATACTGTGGAACGAAGGAAGATTTATTATTGAAAGGAATTGTAACATTACATTAACTTCAAAGACTTGATAGGTAGTAGTCATAATGAATACTGTGCTTTATATCCACAGTGCTCAATTTGTGCTTCAATAAACAGACTTTTAGATGAGACGTTTTTCCACTGTCTACTCAGAGACTAAGCCAATATAGACTTCTTTTATAATGTGTCTATGTCAGTGGACCATATTTTTTCTAATTTACTGTTCTTAGTAATGTTGCCCTTCCCAAATCCTGGCTTTACTTTGGGGGCTTCATTTCCCACCTTCCTGACTCCTGTGCACCCAAGGTGGTAGTAGTCATAATGAATACTGTCTTTATATCCATAGTGTTCAATTTGTGCTTCAGGAGTTCTGTAAATAGTGAAATATTTAATCATTTCATTGCTTTGGTAAGTTAATATTTTGAGAATTCTTATAAGATTTCGTATGAGGGGAAAATTGCAAATGCTGCATTCCTATGTGATGCTATTCTCAAAAAACTGAACTTTAAAGAAATTTTACAAATAGAATCAATTTTATTAGGTGATAATGAAATTGCCCCTGTATATAAAATCTTCATCTAATACACTGTCTCAGATCATCACTGAATTTATAGGAGATCTATGCTGAAGCACTATATAGAACAGCTGTCTGCGGAAGCATGTGCTGCCAGACAGTGGTAAATTCATAAAGAACAGCAGAATAATTGATAGTAAATTTGGTTATGTGAAAATGTAGATTCTATAATTCCAAAGAAAGGGGGAAAGTACACAAAAACAAAACAAATATTAAAAAAAGTACCAACATCCATATGGTAAGGTAGAAGAATATGTAGAGTTTTTGTGAACTCTGTTGACTTACTGGGCCCAGTTTTATTTTTAGAATGTCCAAAGGAGAGTACTTCTGATGTTGCCCCCCCCCCCCCAAAACTGATTGGGACTGCATGTAGACCTGAAGGCTGGTACTACTTCCATAACTTACCTTCTGCTTTTCTTACTGTAGCTAGCTAAGCTGCCACCAGACAAGGGAGAACAGGCAATGATGTGTGTGGCCTCTGTTCCAGTACGTGACTTAAAACAGAACACTTTCCCCCACCCCAACTTCGAACTCTCTGTAAGGACTTCAGTCCACCTTGTTCTTAGAAATCTTACGACTCAAGAAAATAAGAACTCCTCCTCATGAAACAGTGGGAATACTTTGGGAAGTTAACTCCTCTAAGCCTGTTTCCTCACCTATAAAATAAACAGTCCTAACTCACAGGAATGTCTGATGATTAAAGGAGCTAATGCCACTTAATAAGTAGTGTATTGAAAAATAGTAGCTAGTACTTATTTAAAATAATCTCAACCCCTTAACTTCATGTTTTATATGTAGAGATTTTAGTTTTAAAAATGAGAGTATGCCACTTTCTTCCACACTGCTTATTAAAAAAAGTAATACTTTCGATGGATAACTTCATAAAGAGGATTACAGATAACATGAATACATCCAGTCACACATAGTCATCAAACCACATATGATGTCATAAAACAGCCTCTGTTCTAAAATGGCGTCTCTAAATAGTCATTCTCTATATAATAGCTTTATGAGGCAGAGACCAGCTTCCTTTAGTGTTGTTTGCTAAATCTACCCTAGTGATGCTCATAAATTGTGCCTTGACTTTAAGGAGTTAGGAATGAATGGTTTTTTTGTTTTTGTTGTTTTGCCTATGCTTGCTCATTTACTCATTTATTTGACTTGTACATGCCAAACACTGTTTTAGCAGTACAGAAGACTAAACTGTCAAGGAGTTTGCAACTGAGCAAGGAAGACAGACATGGATAAAGTAATAAGTGTGATAAACGTTCTAAAGTAGAACTAGAAAGGCCTTTGGAGGAAAATAAGTTAAAGAGGACCCCCATCTTGAAGGGGGTCTTGAAGGATACGGTGAGACTCCCTAAAGGCAAGCCTTCAGGGATTCAGGGAGAGGGGCAGAAGGAGGGAGCCAGTGGAGTGGAGGAACTGAAAAAAGGCTGGCCTGCTGGCCTGTATAGCAGACTGGGCAGAGTACAGGCAGCAACAACATGGTCAGCAAAGCACAAGGAAGCTGAAGGGAGCGTGAGAATAATGATTCACTTTGCATTTTCAACCTTCAGTCAAAAATTAAATGCTTCAGATTTTCATAAAATAAAAACTTTACTGACTAGAACCATAATTTCTGGCCTAGAAATCTTTGAGGTCACGCTTTTGTTTATTGAGTATATGGGAAGAAATATCTTCCTCTCTGCATTTTTATTCTTCAGTCTGTTAAAGAGAAAGATTGTCTTATCTTTATAAAAGAGCTGGCAAGGAAAGATTTCCCCTCAATCCACCTTAATCATCTCTTTCTCTTTTATCTTTTCCCTTCAGGATTCTGAAGTTTTGCAGGACAAATCCTAAGAATCATGACTATAACTCTGAAATTGCCAAATAACAGGAATTAGAAGGTTTTTTTTTTTTTTTTTTTTTGCAGTGGTTAACAGAAAGGGGAGGTATCCACTTAATATTGAAACCTATGCTATAAATACTTTAGAACTTCTCTGGAAATATTTGATTATATACTGCACAGATGCATAAATGAACAGGTAACAAAGTGAAAAAAAAAAAAAAGCCCAGAAAAGGGTGGGAGAGCTTGGTAGACACATGACATAAAAACTAACCTTGGTGTTAAGGTGAAGAGTTGGGCTCACTGGTCTAGGGGCTTGGATTACACCTTGGGTGCACAGGAGTCAGGAAGGTGGGAAATGAAGCCCCCAAAGTAAAGCCAGGATTTGGGAAGGGCAACATTACTAAGAACAGTAAATTAGAAAAAAATATGGTCCACTGACATAGACACATTATAAAAGAAGTCTATACTGGCTTAGTCTCTGAGTAGACAGTGGAAAAACGTCTCATCTAAAAGTCTGTTTATTGAAGCACAAATTGAGCACTGTGGATATAAAGCACAGTATTCATTATGACTACTACCTATCAAGTCTTTGAAGTTAATGTAATGTTACAATTCCTTTCAATAATAAATCTTCCTTCGTTCCACAGTATCTCAGGGGTTTCATTTTAGGGTGCTTTGTTTCTTTTTCTTCCTACACATTGCAATCATGAGGAGACCTGCCCAGACTTGGTGTTAGAAAAGGCGAGGAAATTACCCACGGTCACTTTGCTGCCCACTGCTCAGATGCACGGCGGCGGAGCTTGCTGACGTACAAAGCGCCCAGTCCGGTTTCCTTGTCTCTCATGGACCCTCGCTGCCCGCTCTCCGTCCTCCACTGTCCTTCAGAGAGGGCGTCTTGCACTGCTCCTCACCGCCTGTCTGTTTCCCTGAGAGGCGAAAGGACACGACCCTGTGAGAACAACTGTGACTGCAGTTGCTGCTGTGCATCAGTCATCACCACGTTTTCCGTGTCTCGGGTCTCTCGGCGCTCTGTGACACCCACCACGAACACCCTACATTCTGTCTAGTTGTTTCCTGGAATTTCCTCAGAATACGGAAAATGAAAGACAATCCAGCAGTCCTGCTTATAGAGCAGTATCTGAGAGGGAAGGAGGAATGCCTTCCCGGTTTGCTAGTTGGTAGAGGACCTGATGCACCTGAGGGGACTGAGCGAAGGGGCAGAAGAAGCTTCTTGGCCAATAGTTATCAGACAGTCAGTCTCCATCAAGAGGCAAGGGTAGGCCAGAGATATGCAGGTGCCCATGTGGAGAAATTCCTCTCAACAGAGGGCGATCTGCTTAATTAAGGTCACTTTTATGAGTTTTTTTGGTTTGGGGGTGACTTTTTACTTTATTCTACATCTTCATAGGAAACTAATAAAAAATGAGAAAAAGCTACACTGGAGGATGCTATTTAGATGCCATTTTGACTGGGAAACTTATCAATAAATTGTTAAGGATAATAATTTCATGTATGATCCAGTGATAAGCGTGTGTCATGTTTATTTCATTTACGTATACCTTACCTTATCTAGAAAGAAGTTATGAAAGTAAGGGAAAGCTGCCAACCTTAGGAAGATCAAGGCTGTGACTACATGCTTTATAAAACTGTTCCAAAAACAGTCAAAAATACTGACAAAATTAAGAGACATGCCACCGTGAAAAGAAATCTGCAAATACAATAGGGAAATTGTTATTATCTACAATTAATTCTACAACATAAAGTTTTCAAGACAAATATCCAACAGAAGCATGAACAAAGAATATGAAAGCACAATTTCCAGGAGAGGAAAACTAAAGGGTCAAATTCACCAGAAATCAGAAAAATTAAAACAAGATAGCTTTTCATGCAAAGCATACAAGGAAAAATTTTAAAGTCTAACAATGTCAAATGTAAAAACAATATGGAGTAACAATAAGAATCTCATAACCACTACAGGGAGATATAATTAGGAATCATCATTCTGGAAAGCAATTTGGCAAGATTTGGTAAAACTGAAATGTATATCTATGGATTTATAGTGCTGTTTCTAGGCTTATATGTGCACAATATGTCATATAGAAATTCTGATTTTAGCAACTTTATGGTTGTAGCAAAAAATTATAAACAACCCAAGTGTTATCAATAGATTGGACAAATACATTTTGTTCACTGATACAATGGAATACTACTCAGCAATTCAAGTTAATAAACTAAAGCTATACATATATCAAGAAAAAAATTCCAAAGTATGTTAAACCAGGAAAGCCTGCAGAAATACACTGCAATAAAGAATGATACAGCATGGTAACAGTTACAGAACTGTTTAAAGCACGTGCAACAATGTTATATTTTATTTACACACTTATGTAGCAAAAGTATAAAAACATGAATGGGAATGACAGACATCAAGTTTAGGACAATGGTAACCTCCATTCCAGCTGTAATTTAAAGGACAGAGGGGATTCCGATAGCAAGTAAAGTGGAAAGGAATGGGCATCTTGAGCAAAGAAAATAATATAAACCAAAACACCAAGTTGGAAAAGGGTATGGTCATTTGATGAGCCAGATGTATAATGTCTGACTAAAGCAGAAAAAGCTTCATTTAGGACTCTACAGCCTTAACTAGTTCTAAGTCAAACAGGTACAACTATATAGATATTATACAATTTATATATTCTCTGGAAGACAAATGATCCAGGAAAGAACAGATTCTACCCAAAACCAACAAATTGAGCAGAACATGGCCAGAAAAAATATGCTTTAGTTTTAATTTCTTTCCTGTGGAAAAAAACCTCAAGTAGACAGTCCTCAATTTACTCATTACATCATTGGCCACATGTCTATACTATTCATTCCAGGCTGACTAAATTCGTACCCATAATTCAATCTGGCGCTTTGGATAAATTTTTTTCAACAGGTTTCTAAATAGGCCAGGCAATTCTAATTCAGAATAAGTCTAACGCTTATCTCAGCAATTTTATGAAGGATGTTTTGAAGCTGCCTTAAAAATATGTGCTAATGATCTATGGTTGTTTCTAAGGTTTTCCAGCTATCAAGCCATCAGTAAACTAATCAGGTAAAAAGATTACAAAACTTGAGGACGGTTCTATTATTAGAATAATCTCCAATATTTCTTCATGTTACAGAGAAAATTAACAAGATTAAAAAAATGTAACCCTTCCAGTTTTCTCAGCCACCTTTTGTAAGAGACTTACCATTCAAGTAATTTCCTCAAATATTTTCTAAAACCTAAGAAAGCAACACCTTGTTAACTAAGTGTACCAAGACTACTCAGTTTTCATCAATACAATTCTATTTTGTACACTTTATTGTATACTAGGGTCAGGACAAGATGTTTAATGTGGGCATTTTTTATGTCTAATTTTATTGGCCACTACCTACTTACTGGAGCTGTTTTGATGAGGGGAAATTTTGACTAGTCCTTTAAAAACTGAACTATTTATTAAGTTCCCAAATTGAAAGAAAAAAAAGTTGATGTTATACATGAAACATATATCCTCTCCCTACATGAGCCAACCACCTTCTGCCCAAAGATGGCAATCAAAGTTGAAGGTAAGAGATTAGAGTAGGGGGTCAGAGGCAAGGTACAATTCATAGATGGGATGAAATGAGTATGAACCATTATTTAGGAAACAAACCATGTGTATAATGAGAGCATCTTCACCACCATACTTATCTTAAAGATCCATTCTCAGGGAAACGTCTGCTTGTCTCCTTATAATGTACTTGCCACTTAAGAGTCTGCATGTCGAACTGTGATTTTTCTCAAACTTACCATTCACTCTCAGTTAAAAAGAGATCTGGCTGTCAAATAATGGAATTTTTTTCCATTTGGATATCAAAAGGATAGCACCCCCTTTTTATATGCTCCAGATTATGCATTTTTTAGGCAGTGGAATGGAGTATATCTGCAGTCACAGTATTATCCCTGTTCTCAACCTACTGACTGCACAGAAAATTCCCTAACCATTCCCTCAGAAAATGATTCCATATATGTTTATCACAAAACTCCTTCTTAATGATTTTAGGGGACCAGGCCAATTTCTTCTTAACTGCTAATATAAATTATAATGGACTTCTGGCACTTATTACATATGTTATACAACATATATAATAGTTATAAAAATATTTAAACCCAGAAATAAATAAAATGAATGTACCTTATTGGTCTTATCAGGAAAATTGTTGCACACACACCACTTGCTAATAATTTTTTTGAAAATAGCAATTTTACATTATTTTTATGAGGCCATTTTGACCCAGCTGTATTACACTCAAAACATATAATGTGGAGCAACTTTTATGATTCTAAATTATGACAAAGATTTACATTTGCATTTATGTAAAGTTCAAACTTTTATATTAAGTATACCCCCAACTTATTCTCATTCCAGTATTATACATGAATTACTTACTGAGTTCTACTTAGAATAAGTGATAGGTTATGAGAGAAATTATTTCAAAATGTTTAATAACATGCAAATGTACACATATAGAATTTCAGCCTACCTGTAAGCACTGTCCCCTTCAGAGTAGTCACTCTGGGAAGGTTGCAAACTTAATTTAACAATGTTGTCATTATTTACAACTATTTTTATATAACCCTTTTGAAATTGCTTTCATAGCCTTCAGGATAATCTTTTAAGTATCCTTTAATAGTGGTATATTTTGAAGGTAGAACTGAGTTTCGCCACATTGCAGAAATCTTTCTGCCAAGTTCAGCAAATAGGTGTTCAAACTGTTATATAGTTTTTAATTAAAAAATTCAAACAAAAAATAAGTGCTTATAAAAGTAATTCTAAAAACTTTTTTATGTTTTAAAGTGACTAGAAACTTCAAAAGATTTGAAACAATTGTGATTAGAGGCAGCACTTCTGGAATAAGTGTTTAGCCTCCTGAAACCACCACCTGGGAGACCCCTCTCTTTAAGAACATCCATGACAGCATGTTTGGGGGAGGGGACAGTGTTTCATGACTCTAGAGTTACACTTTGAAGTCACAAAGTAGTTTACCTCCATGAAGTTCAAAATATTTTCCATATTTTACTTAATTCTCCAAATACCCACTATGAGAGAAAGAAAAGATTATCATTCTTTTTTCAGATATCTAAGTGAAGGTGGTGTAAGGGAAAGAGAATTGCAAGTGTTCCATTCGTCAATAATTAAATTTATACTGACTGTGGCCTAAAATTCATACTATGTACTTAACAAAATTTAAGTGAAATCTTTTAGCTTTATGCTGCTTGATAAAAAGACATTATATGAAGTGTGTCAACAAATATTTCAGAGGCCTATTAAAATGATTAATTCATTGCACTCCTGCCTGAAAGAATTATTGATGTGTGAGAGTTGCTCATCAACCTCACATACACTATACAAGTCCTACATAAGTCTCCTTCGCCAAGAAAAATGCTTAACACTTCTCATTGAATTTTAAAAGAAAATCTTTATTTTGAAAAACCAAAAATATCAATGAAAGAGAGGAAGCAAAATGGGACAAGATCTATTGGCAAAATCATTTAAGAGCAAACCCTGGGGAAACTCATAAATTGTTGATGGCTCCAAAGATATAAGAAAACACAACATAATAGGCACATGATTATAAGTTAATTTACATTAAAATTATTAAAATGAGTGTTCTTCTAAATGTTTAATTCTTTTATATGAGAAAAGAAAACCTTCTGCTAAATATTTAAGGATATATAGGAGCTCTCAAACTCTTCCATTCTACCTATTTGTTAAATAAACATTTAGGGTCTCTGCTATTTTGATAACTAAGTATCTCTGGGTCCCAGTTGCAAACATGTTTATATAGGAGATTAAAGATTTGACCCATGACAGACAGGAAATTTAGTCCTTACTATGACTCTAGTGATCCTATTCAACAACTGAAATGATTCTGGTCTTTAAAGTATCACTTTTAAGGGGTACAACTCCAGGAGTCTGAAAGACTACTTTAAAGAAAAGTTTTAGTAATGAGTAAATAAAAAATATAATGAGTATCAGGTGGGCATTCTGGCACTAAATTTTGTTTCAGTTTGAGTGACTGGACCAAGGACAACTCTCAGACAAGTTCTAATCACATCTCCCAGAAGTGCTGACTGCTTAGTTTTGCTATAACAATTTTTCCTCTTAGGTGCCTCAGTTGTCTAGTCTATAAAATGGGATAATTTAATACTAACCTGCCTACACAATACTCCTTTGAAGTTAACTAATGAATGCTCTCCTAGGTGCACTTAAAACTATTAGATGTTACAAAAACATACCGTATGATTTCTAAAAGACCACGGAAAGACAAACATGTTAGGACTAATTAAGGCATTAATTATGATCCATCCCGCCTCCCCACCCCACTCACCCACCCGCCAGGACCCTCTCCCCACCTGCGCACCGCTGCATTTCAGAGCTTACTTATGACCTCAGTCGGTACACTCCGGACCCAAGGCTGCAACAAAAGCAGCTGCAACGCCGATACCGAAATGGACCAGACAAAAGAAAGTGGATCTGTGCAGAGGGACCGGGCCGTGGGAGGGAGTGTGCACGACTCTTCCAACAAGCGACCACAGATGAAGCAGGACGCAGTTCCTTAAGTCCGCCCGGGAGGGCGTCCAGCGCCCGACCCCGGGTCGCCTGACCCCGGTCCCCCGCCCCGGCCCGCTGCTCTGCCCGGGCACCCTGGCTCCCTCGCCGCACCCCCGGCGCCTCGCCGCCCGGGCTCACGTTTCCAGACCCCGTGTAATTCCACTCGCTCCCCGGGTCGCGCGCGCCCTGAGGCCGCCGCGGAGAGCCTCAGGTGCGAAAGTTCAACCGCCCCCGCATCACCTGCGGCTGCGAATGGAGGCAGGAGGCGGCCGGGCCGGGCCAGCCCAGCCCCCGCGCGTCCTCTCCTGGGCGAGCGTGCAGCCCGGCAACGGCCGAAGCCGGACCCCTGGCGCGCGTCGCCGCGCTCCGCTGGGCCCCGAGCCGCCAGCCCTTACCTGCACTGGCGTACGGGAGCCGCTAGCTCGGCGCCCCGTCCCGGCGCGCTCGGGCGGCCACAGCCCGGCTCTGAGGACCCGGGGCGGCTCAGGCGGCGGTGATGCCGGTTCGGCGAGACGGGAAGCGACAGGAGCCAAACCCCGCGGAAAGCGCTCGAGCAGCGCCGGCAGCCCGAGCCTCGGTCTCGGAGCCGCCGCCCGCCCCGCTCGCTCGGCTCGGCGGGTTCCGGCCCGCGCCGCGCGTGGGTGGCGCCCCGCCCTGCCCCCGCGCAGCCCTGCCTTCCGCGCGGCCGCGCCGGCCCACGTTGGCCCGTGCGAAAGTTGTGCTCTCTTGTTATCCCATCATCACCTGAGCAACGGAAGTTGCCCTGCCACCTGCCGTGGCCTCGGGAAGTTCTGAGCTCTGAGCCCACCTGCTGGGACTTATTCCCTTGCTAAAATCGAAGGTGTCCACAGGATTTGGTTCCGTGCCCGAGGCCCTTCCTGCGGCAGCGCCACTATCTGGTTTTAGTTTTCCCTTCTGACATCACTACCTTTGTTCCTTACCTTCTTGTGTCTAAGGTTCCATCTATGTGCAACCGAAATTAACCACTAAAATGTTCCTGACTCCATTCTTGACAAATTACAGTGGGTAGGTGAGTTGATGGCCGAACATAAATGGAAGCGCTTATTCAGGAAGCCAGAGGGCCGCTTGGAGTAAATGTTGACTTGTCAGCAAGTCATAAACTCTGGATTCAGAGCAATAAAAATAGATGATCAAAAGACTATAAATAAGTTTTGGAATATAAAAAGCAAGTTTTAGCAGTCAGTTTGAGGAAGGGGAAGTAGGCTGGGGTGAACCACAGAAAACTATAGCTTTTCTGCTATACAGAGATTTCAGTTTGCTTGAAGTGGCTTATTTGGAGTCTTGTCCCAAGACTAGGACTGTATGCAATTTCCCACCTGCAAATCTGATGAAATCAACAACAAAACCAAAGACATTTCAGGAAAAGAAAACTACAGACCAATATACCTTATGACTATAAATACAAAAATTCACAACAAAAAATAGCAAACCAAATCCAGCATGGGAGAAAAAGCATTTTACAGCATGACCATGAGACATTTACCTAAGGAATGCAAGGTTGGTTTAAGATATAAAATTTATCATTATACTCTTAGAAGAATAATAAAAACCGCAGGATCACCTCAATAGATCAAGAAAAAGCACTTGAAAACATCTAACACTTTTTATTATGATAAAAACACTCAACAAACTAGGAATAGAAGGGAATTCCTCAACCTGATAAAGGATATTTATTTCAAAAAAATAAACATCATACTTATTGGTGAAAGAATGAATAATTTCACTTAAGATCAAGAATAAGACAAGGATGTCTGCTCTCACTACTTTTATTCAACATGGTACTGTAGGTTCTAGTCAGGGCTCTTACACAAGGAAAGGTCAAATAACTAACTAATAGTGAACAAGGCAAATAAAAGAATTAATGAAGAAAACCAGGATAACAGAACTGAAGGGCAATAGGATACAAGCTCTCAGCTCAGTGAATAAGTATTATCTATACCAAAGTGTATTACTGGGAAATTTCAAAGCATATGGGTTAGAGAGAAGATCTTAATAGCTTCCAGGGAGAAAAAAAAAATCATTTGTGAAGATTCAGAAATCAGAATGGTGTTGGACTTTTTGACAGAAACATAAAATAAATTCTAAGGGAAAGAATTTCCAATCTAGAAATCAATAAAGCATGAGGTCAAAAAAAAAAAAAGATTTTTTAGATATGCAAAGTTTTAAATATTCTTTTTGTGTATCATTTCTCAGACTGCAGGTGTGTTCTACTACAACAAAGGGCTGAGGTAAGGATCTGAAAAAGAGGAGGAGAGGGTTGCGCCCAAGACAACTGTGGCTGGTAGAGCGGTCCCCAAAAGATGCCACATCCCAATCCCTGGAACCTGTGAATATGTTACCATACATAGTAAACAGTACTTTGCTGATGTAATTAGAGTTATGAACCCAAAAAGGGAGATTATTCTAGATTACCCAGGTAAACCCAATGTAATCACATAACCCTTTCAGAAGCAGAAAATTTTCTCCAGCTGGAGTCAGATGAAATGCAAGATGTCAGAGTGATTGATTTAAACCCTGAGGAGATTTCACCTTACACTGCTGGAGGGAACCACATGGAAAACACAAGAAAGAATGTGGACAGACTATGGAAGCAAAGAACTGACTGAATTTGTTTAAAAAAATGAATTTTTAGAAGTACAATGTTTATTACAAACGGGTTTGAAAGAAGAAAGGACAAAAAGTCTTAATACTTTCTAGTTAAGGAATGTAATTTAGCTTCCTGCTTCCTATGAAGCCATAGAGTAAAATAAAGTAAGAGAAATGGTAGGGCGGGCAAATTTGGCAATAAGAACACAGAATACTCAGTTCAAAGAGAATTTTGGATAAAATTTTAGCATAGAAATCCTTATACTAAAAACTGTTTTGTTGTTAGAGATTAAAATTTAGCGGGATATTCCTCATTTATATAGCAACCTAAAAGGTGACCCCTCAGAACAATGGTTCTTAACCTTGGCAGCACATTGGAATCTCCTGAAGGACTTATGAAAATACCCATGCTCCGTTGTCAACCCTGGTATAACTGCATCATCATTTCTTGAGGTGGGACCTCAGGTGACTCCACTATATGATCAAGGTTGAGAACCATAGGCATAGAGAGGAGTCTGGTGAACTAAAAACAACCTCTTCTATAAGTTTATAACCCAAAGTAAAGAATCACAATTTTCTACAACAAATATCTTGGTCTCAAAATTACAAATGGAGAACATGATTTTCAATATTTTAGGTAAGGTCTTTCACTTTATGAAAAAAGATAGAAATTCAACTTCATGATTACAAAATACTAAATAAATGCTAACTGACTTTACCTACTAGGTAATTGGTATTTAAATATTTAGTAATATTCTCTTTGATCTCACCAGATACAATGGCCAGCTGAATATATTGGCATCTCAGAGTACCTGTGTCCACATTATTTGTATTACCGATAGTTGAGTTTTATAACCTCTGGCTGCGGTTATAATTTCTGACCGAGACCACGAGAATTATAACTTTTTCCTCCAAACTGAACGCTGTGCCGCAACTCATGCCATGTGAGGTCTAAGGAGGACATTTAGGTGATTTGGAGATGGCAGGCAGTTAGAAACTAAAGGCTTGAGTTAATGGCATCGTTTGCACAGAAGTAATATTTGATATTGTTAGATCACCAGGGGAAGAGTAGAGTCCTCAAAAAATTTTATATTTAGGAGTCAGATCAGAAGGAGAGCCTAAAGAAGTTCCTGTTAGAAGGGTTGGAAAGAAATATAAGAATACCATGACATGGAAAGCAAAAGCTTTCCACAAGAGTATGAAGAACAAGTGGCTAGTGTCAAATGTTGCAAAGATGCTATGAGGAAAAGCAACTGGGTTTAATGACTCATGAGGCAACAGAGAATAGCTTAGGTGTGGGGCTTTGGGACCATAGTGCCGTGGCTTGACTCCCAATTTTACTACTTATAATGATAAAACCTTAGGTCAGGTTTCTTACCTCTCTGTTACTTAGTCTCTTCATCTGTAAATAGGAGATAATAATAACAATGTTATAGAGTTATGATGTTTTAATAATTTTATCCATGTACAGTGCTTAAAATGATATCTGGGTTTGTACCCCAGTGGAGCCACAGTTCATGGTCTATGGCCATGCCATTCTGAATAAGCCCGACATCTGATCTTGGAAGCTAAGCAGGGTCAGGCTTGGTTAGTACTTGAATGGGAGACCACCTAGGCAGACCAGGTGCTGTAGACATAAATAAAAAAAAATAAAGAAAGAAAGAAAGATCCTAAGCTCTGGTGACTCAAATTCTCTGGCTATTGATTAACGGTCATTGCCCAGACCATTGTTAGCACAAATGGTGTTAAGTCAGATAGGGTCTTTAGAGTCTGAGAGTGGAGGAGACTGTAGACCAAAGGTCTTTTTTTTTCTTCTTTAAGAAATATATTAACTAAGCCTGTTTCCCTTTACTCACTTAATAGGCAAGTCAATAATAGAAATTTATTAATAGAGATATGATTTAAATAATAAGTTTGTATCTTCTTTTCCTTGTCTAGGGACTGAGGTGGTACTTCAGCAGGAAACCCAAGACCCCACCCTGACTGAGGCTGAAAGGGAAAGAGCTCTATGAAACCCCAATAGGCAAGGACTATGGCCCTTCTCAGCAGGAAGCAGATGTGGAAAAAGAGACCGCCAGTCCCTCAATGTCCATACAATAATAAGGGGATTCATGGCTCTTAGAAAAAAGTTAGGTAGGATAGTTAGGGGCTTTGGGTCTGCTTGCAAAGACACTGAGGTTATCCTATCCTAGAAAGGATCCACCCTAACCCGCCCACAATTAAGCAAGCCAAAGGCATTTTTTTAACTCACAAAAAGAAACCAGTAGGAAGAATTAGGTACCAGTTTAAGCCAGTCACTTGCACCTGAGCAATGAAGACCCCAACGACCTTCAACTCACCTGAGCCTCATTATAACATCATTATAATGCATATGCCTGGAAGTTCATTAATATTATAACAGACTGAATTCTGGGAACAAACATGCGCAGAAAGCAAAACGATGAATCACTGAGTCTTGTCAGTCTTAGTTGTCAATCAAGGAAGCCTACTCCTCCAAGAAAAGTAACCACCCACAGCAAATAGGAATAAAAACTCTGAAGTCTTTGCTACCAGAGCTTTTGAATCACGCTTCTCTTGCTCAGGCCTGCTTCCATGTCTGGAAGTGTACTTTCCCTTTTAATAAAGCTTTTCTTTTCTATTGTATTTCGGTGTCTTGCTCAATTCTTTGTTCGAGACATCAAGAACCTGGACAATGCGCTAGGAGAGGATCCCCACTCTCTGGTAACAAAATGACAGAAACAACTCGAGTTGGCTCAAGGAAAATATTCATTCGTTTATAGGAATAAGTCTATGACAGTTTTCTGCACGTTCAGATCAAAGTGTTCCAATGATTCCCTCAGCTGAGTATCTCCTTTTGGCTCTATTTTTTTCTGTGTTGGCTTTATTTTCAGGCAAGATCAGTCTATATAGCAGCAAGAGTGGCCACCAGTAGCTCCAGGCTTAAATTCGAATGGAAAAAAAATACCTCTTTCCCACTAACTGCAGAAAAATTCTGGATCTGAGTTTCGGTATATAGACTTGGATCACATGCCCATTCCCATCAATTACTGTGACTAGAAAGAGATAACTAGCAGTTTGGTTGATTAAATGTCATTTGTTCACCCATAAAACTGTGTGTATGTGGGGGGTGTGCATGTGTTGGGATGTGGGTATTGGGGGGAATCAGTCTCCCTACTCAGACCATATAGATTGACAGTGGGAGTTCCTCCAAAGGAATATTGGTTGTTGTTATCAGAACATGGAAATGACTATTTAGACAGGCAAAAGTAAAAGATGTCCATTTAAGTAGTATGTGTGTGGTTAATTGAGCACAGAAAGATTACTGAACATCAGAGAGCTCAACTTATGTTTGAATGATGGTAGAAATCTATATGTAGGTTTTAAAACTTCCTTCAAAATGTTCAACATCCTAGGAAGAGAGAGGCAGTAAAATGATGTGATTTACATAAGGCTTATGCTTAGGGAAGTGAACAGAGCTGATGGACAAGCACTAAAGAAATAAAGGTGTCATAAAAGAACTGTTGAAATGGCAATCCATGGGGCTCAGACGGGGAAGGGACGCAATAAGGCCAGAAAGATATTGTCAAGGCATTCCCTAGGTATCTGCATGTTCCTGCCATAGAAAAGTTATAAAGCTAGTGCTAAAATTATTGAGAAAGGCAATGCTCCTGGTAGGTTACAGGAATGGAGATGGGAAGATACTTCAGGAAAAGGTAGCTGTTTATTTTTATTTTTAACTCACTTTAGGATGTGTAAGACTAAGTGGAACTCTGAAAAAGCTGAAGAAATCTCATTTTATAATTATATAATAGTTATACATAATAAGTAAAATATGTAATATATATTTTATAATAAATATGTAATTAACTAATTCATATTAGTATTAATAAAATCAAACCAGATTTTTTTTTAACCAGGTATGATCATTCTCTAATCCTTAAAACACATATTGGAAAAATCTTTCAACAAAAAGAACAATATTGTGAAAATACCAAAGAGTTGAGATTCGTGATTTTCAGCTACATAATCTTGGACAGGTCATACAACTTTAATTCCAAGTTTCCTCAAATATAAAAATGGTTTATCTTAAACGACATGTCTTAGTAGTTGAGATTATCAAATAATAATTTTATGCAAAAGTCAGTGTCTTGCAACAATATAATCATTTAGATATGTAATTTTTATTAGGAACTATTTTACAATTTAGAAAGCTACTAATAATCAATAATCATTAGGTAGAATTAATATTAATTTCTAACCTACTTGTATAGGATACACATATTTAACACTAATTTTTCATTAAGTTTCCTTCTAGATTGTTGAAGTAACTTCCCAGTTTGAATCTACTAACCCTTACTTTTGAGTTGTCTTCTCTAAGTTCAAAGCAATCTTATACAACCAATTCATTTACCTAACATTGAGAATATTGTTTCAAATAGGTTACAATATACCTTCCATCTTCAAGTATTATGGGACCCATTCCAAATATTAGTTGTTTGATTTCACAATTTAAATGAAATTGGTTCATAAAAGCAATTTTCATTTATCAGGGAGTAAGAAAAGGGAGAGGAGTGAAAAAGAAAAAAAAATGTGATTTATATGCATTGTCTTCCTAAAATAATCCAAGAAAATATAACCTCTTAAATAGTGTGACACTTCTCACTCTTGCTCACTCTCTGGTAGCAGCAAAATCTGAATCTGTCAGATAGCCTATTACTTTCCTTGCAAATGGTGAACTTGCAGTGTGCCCTAATATTCAAGTTTATGATCTTGGGCACTGTGGACATGAAATTCACAAATTTACCAAAATAGCATCATTCACACTGGTGCACATTATTTCATATATATCTCTGTCTCATCCTTTGATAGTTATAGTGGTTGTTACTTCTGTCCTTTACTAAAGGGATCACAAATTTGCAATCTTATAATTACACTTATAAATTTTGCTGTTAGCTACCCAATAAGAAGGTGATGTTGATAATTCTTAAAAAAAAAAAAAAAAGAAAGAAAAAAAAAAGAAGAAGTTATAATTTGAGACTTGCTTTGACAGAGAATTACTTACAGGATGAAGTTCCAGACACATTGCATCCATGATATTGAACATCTTAATTATGTAGTTAACAGTTTTATTCTTGGGAATATGCACAATGGAACAGAATTAATGCCACTCAGATGAAAGACCTAAGCCTAGCTCTTTCATTAACTACATGTGCTACTTCTGGTTAAACCACTTAACCTGTCAGAACCTCAGTTTCTTTATCTGTAAAACAACAGAATCACAGAATTTTAGGACTGGAATACACCCTGAAAACCAGGTCTAACCGGAAGTTAGCGCTGCCTTATCCAGTCAGTCTTAAAGCAGAATTCATTTCTGATAATACAGAGACTCTTTTTTATTCTGAAAACCAATTACTTTGCTATTTTGATATGCTACTAGATCCAAGGTTTATGGAAAAAATTCCTCTCAAGTGATTGTGTGAAGTAATGAGTACATGAAAGGAAGAAAAACAATTTAAAAAGTAACTAAATTAAGTCTGCTTCAGGAAGTGTTTTGTTCAGTCAAGGCATGAGGCTTCGGGATTATCAATGAAATTGCATCCATCACCAATAACAGAATCTTTGGGTTCAGAGTTAACAAGGAACAAATTAAGAGTTAATATGGGGGTAACCTTGGTTGGTTACGATTAGAGAAGAAGGAAAGATTAGTAACATAATGATAGTATCCTGTCCTGGAAGAGCCAAACATATTTTGCATCTCCACCATCCTCAAGTGAAGGTCTGCATTTAGTCACAAATGTGCAGTGCAGGGACCAGTCTATGAGCAGTCTAGCATCTGTGATGCTAAGCAATGATTTATGATCATATTATAATGCTAGTCTTTAAAAATAACTACTATAATTTAATACCAATATTATGGCAATATTTTAAAATAAAATTGCAGCTTTATTCTGATATCCAGGAAGTTCATGCTATAATGGTAATATTCCATTTTAACCTTGAGGTTGGCCAAAAAAACTGATATAAACATTTATTCAACCAAAATACACATTTGGCACACTTCTATGGAAAATTTAGTTCAACTTTTCACCAATTCGGTAATTGCTTCCACATTATCCTAGAAGGTAGCTGTTCAGTTCTATTAGGAGTCTTTTAATGATGGGCAATTTACTTCTGAACAAGGCAAAATTTTTGTCTTATTTCTAGCCAGCTCTAAATCAAGTATTCTTCATTATATTGACCTGAAATCTTCTTGCTTAATGATATTTTATCCACTGCCCTTAATTCTATCTTCTGATGGATCATAGTAATAGAATAAGTCTGTTTTTATAAAGCCAATTTTCAAAGGTTAGCGCTCTGCAGATTTGAAGGCAATCCTTTGCCATTTCTTTTCCAGCTAAGTGTGATCAGGCCCTTCAACCATGTATGTCACATGTAGGCCAGACCCTTCACTAACCTCGTGTTCACCTCTAATACTTGAAGTCCCCCTTAAAAATGCAGAAGGACATGAGAAGCCAGGACTTGGTGAATTCACTCACTCTAGAGGTTTTTATTGATCATCTCTAGTGGGAGGACACAACAGTGAACAGAGCAGATAAAAATCTCTGCCCTGTGGACCTTACATTCTCAGGGGGAAAGACAGCAAATAAGTAAAATAGGCAGTATGTTAGAAATAAAAATGTGCTATGGAGGAAGATAAAGCAAAAAATGGAAATAGGACATTCGGAGGGTGAGGGTGAGGTTACAGTTTAAAATAGTGGTCAGGGAGGACTCACTGAGGATGACTGTGCCAGTTATCACCTGTTTGTTCCTCTAGATCTATTCTCTTCTTTTATCCCTCCTAGTCTCCATCTCAGGAGGCTGAATTATAGAGTAGATCAACCGTTCCTGTGCCGTCTGGCTTCCTATTTGGGTTAACAGGGGACTCTAGTTAAGACATCAGAGGGAGGGAGGAGAGTGAGGGCAGGATATTTATTCCCTGTCACTTAATGAGGCTCTGGGTTCACAATGCCCTCAGTTGGAAGCTATGTTCCTCCCAAGGCTGCTGGTTCTACAAGACTTTCTTTCCAGGTTCCAGGAACTGCTCACTCCCTTTGTCCCTTTAGACCTACGAGTGGAGAGAACTAGGTTCTGTGCTATCCTTTGTGGTTTCTTAACATCCACACTTTTGAAAGTTTTCTTTGTCCACGAACCTTCCTCTAAGTATCCTATTTCAAGTATGCTGTTTCCTGTTGAGACTCTGCCTGATGTAGTGATATTTGAGCAAAGATATGGAAGAAATTAGAGTAAGCCATATAGATAACACAAGGACAGGAGTATTCCAGGAGCAGGAAGTACAAAGGCATATTGCTAAAGGCATAACCTGGCAGTGCAAAGCACAGAGGAGCTTTCATCTCCCTTGACCATTACATTATATGTTCATAAATGTACTTGAAGACTGCAGTAGCTCTCTCATGGCAGTCATATGCTTTGTTTATAATGGGCTTGTCATAAAATCAAATCCAATTCTGCTGATTCATTAAGATCTTAAAGCAAAATACAGGGTTTCATGTTTTTCTCCATCAACTTTTATTTTTTTGTCATTAAACCAATATTTAATAGGCACTGACTAGATGTCAAATATTGTGCCACATACTGGGACTCCAACGGTAAATAAAACAGGAATGGTTTCTACCATTCTGGAAGTTTCAGCGTAGTGTCAGAGACACCAAATAATCACACCAATAAAAATAAAATTAAAATTAAAGTGCTGTATGAGGAAAATGAAACTGCTGCATGAGGGAGGTACAAGGTAGTCTCAGAGAATATTCCTGAAAATCTGACTAAGTCTGGGAGTTCTCAGAGGCTTCTCTGTGGAAGTGATGATTGAGATGAATGTGAACTAAAAACTGTGGGCAACTTCATCAAATGGGAAATTAAAAGCATTACAGAAAAAGGAAAGATTCTGTGCAAAGGCTCTGGGGTTGAATCACCACTTATCAGTTCAAGAAACTAGAAAGAATTCTTTGGAACTCGTACACAGCCAGGGGTAAGAGTGTAATGTAAAATGAGGCTAGCAAAATGAAAAAGGGTTAGATCACGCAGGGCTTCACTGGTTATGGTAAATTATTTGTTCTTTATCCCCCAAACAGTGAGAATCAATTGAAGAGTTCAAGCAGCTGGATGAATTGACCAGGTTTTTTGTTTGTTTTTTGTTTTTGTTTTTGTTTTTTGTTTTTTGTTTTAAAATATCAACCTGGCAACAATATAGAGAATGAATTGAAGAAAGTTAAGAATAGACCTCCAAAGACCAATTAGAAGGCTAGTGCAATAGTCTTGAGGAGAAATGTTGGAATTGGGGTCAAAATGGAGTAACTCAGATTTGAAAGATCTTGAGAAATCGGTAGGTAAGAGGAAGTCGGCGCCTGTGATGACAGCACTGTATTTCTTGTTTGCATAACTGGATGGCAGGAGCATCCCGATTAAATAGGGAACAATGGAAGACAAGTTTGTTTTAGAAAGAAAGATCAAGAATTTGGTTTGGGATATATGAAACCTAAGATCCCGTAAGATACCCAAGAAAGAGGTCAGATAGAAATGTGAGTCTGCAGCTGAAACAGCAGGTCTTTATATAACTGGCAATCTATATAGCAGGTAACCATGATGCTGGTTTTGTTTTATGATATGAATTTAGCAACATTTCAAAAATACTGATTCTATTATTTGGAGTGCTCGCTACTATTTTTACTTCTGAACCCTCTGAAATCTGGTCACGTGCTTTCCATATATTCATCCAAATCAGTAACCATTAGACTGGACAGTGCTAATCCTAAAGAGCGTGATTTGGATATCTTGCACCATAAGTGGTTACTGGCTGTGATCTGAAATGGCATTGCCCAAGCTGTCACTGTTCTCTTGGCTATTAGCATATATTTTACATTTTTGGCCACCCTTTTGGTGCCTTCTTATGAACTTTCTTCTTGGTATAGGTATCTTTCCTATTTATGCTGTGTCCATTTGGTGTGACAGACCTGAAAGATATATTGCATAGCAAAAAAGAGAAGAAAAAAAGAGAGAATACATATTTAAGGTACCACATGCTTTAAATGTTTACTTGAAAAATGACTAAGGGAAGAATGTTCAATTTGTTTATGACTCTGACAGATTTAAGCAACTCCTGTTATTGATTCATCGTGTGTCTGTCTGCTTTGGTATCTATTTGAAGGCAGCAAAATAGCAGCTGCAATATCTCTGGTGTATGTAGAACATAGTTCTCTCGTCTCCATTTTCCTATACCATGTTCCAAATCTCAGTCCCTCATTCTCAGAGCTGGATTTTAAGGCATCTTATGTATCTTCACATAACCCAGCGGTCAGCTGTCCTCTTCTTTTCCATGGGCTCTTTTCTATTTCCACAAGAAATCCAACCACACCAAGCATATTGCAATATTTGTAGTTTTGTGTCTCTCAGGGGATCGCATTGTACCTCACACAGCATATCACTTTAAAATCTCACTTTGCTGTCCGTTCCTGAATCTCTGCTTCTGGTCACACAATCACTGGACTCCTCTTTTTGCCTTCCTTGCCTTATAAATCTCAGCTCAGCCCCCACCCCTTCCCTGGCTTCTGTGTGGTTAGTTAGTCCTTTCTTCCTCAGCTATTTATTTTGATCTCTCCTATCTCCTTTTTTTCCTTCTGCAGAGCAATTTAGGGGTTTTCTAGCTTCTGTTTCTAAACTTTCACACTTCACGAAGCTCACCAACAGAGGATCCTCCAGATACTAGGGCCCACTCTCCTAGGATAGTAGGAGGCTGTAAATTTATAATAAATTTATAATGAATATTTTTACTGTGAGATATTTATAACATTTTCTCATTCCTTCTACACAGAAGGAAAATCAGGCTATTTATTTTTTCAGTATCTCAATGCTACCCCAGGGCCATTCCTTAAGACACTGACAGATCGGGCTGGAGGGGAAAATAAGAAAGCTGGGAAATTAAGAGGGGTGGAGGGGATAAATTAGTTGGAAAGATTGTAAGGAAGGTAGACATTTTCTGCCCTGAAAATGCTTCATGATGTAATAATCTATATGCTATTTGAAAAGAGTTAATAAAGGGTAATTCAGTAACTAATTGGGATATTAACACACAAGCAGATAAACAGTGTGATCTAAAATATGTGTATTAGTTTCAATCCATACTCTAGGACAATTGGTTAGTGGTTGAAATAATTGATGAGCAATCCATATCCCAGAGGCGTTTAACTAGTATTTGAAAAACCAATGACTAGATTTATCATTGATCCATACCAAAAGTTTTGATAATTGGAGTATGAATGATAGAAATGACTCTTCTTTCATGTTGGTGGTGGTGTTCAAAGTATGAACAGATTAACAAAGAAAACTTTCACAGATACATCCACACTTGCTTGAATAGGAAATTTGGACCTAGCAGTCCCAGAAGACTTTGCTATTGGAAATAGCTTGACCCTAAACACAAGAACTCCATCAGGTCATATATCTAGATATTTTTGGAGGTGCCTGTTGTGTGTCTGCCAGAGGTTGGTAGAATCCTACAACTAGTATATGTATTTACCTGGAGTGAATCTTTCTTGTAAAGTACTTGAAAGGACAAAGGACAGGAACGACGCTGAATTTACAGAACAGGTTAATCACCTTTTTTTTTCCTCTAATTTTTTTGTATTGTGGTAAGATACACATAACATAAAACTTACCACCTAAATCATGTTTAAATGCATAGTTTAGTGGTATTAAATACATTCATTATGTTGTGCAACCATCGCCAACATTCATCTCCAGAACTCTTCTGATCTCATAAAACTGAAACTTTGTACCCATTAAACAATAACTCCCCATTATCACCTCTCCTCAGTCCCTTGCAATCACTATTCTACTTTCTGTCTCTATGATTTTGACTGTTCTATGTTCCTAATTTAACTGCAGTCATTCAGTATTTGTCTTTTTTGTGACGGCTTATTTCACATAGCAAAATGTCCTCAAGTTTCGCCCATGTTAGCATGTGTCAGAATTTCACTCCTTTTTAAGGCTGTCACCTTTTCTTTTACCTTTTGTTTTCTAGTATTTGTAGCTGTGGCAAATTTGGTCTGTGACTTGCTTTCATTTCAATACTTTGGGGGAAGAGATACATAGTCCTCTTGAGCTATGCTATTGTTATTTACCAAAAAGTATCTAATAATTAGGAATGATTAAACTGGCCAGGTCAGTTCTCAAAATTTAGTTTATAATCTTTATTATCACCATCTTTTAGTACTTACTCATTACCTTTCAGGATTATAAACCAGTTCTCAAAATAATATGGCCATATTTTGTGAAAAGTTGTTTTATGTTAAGGCAGGCAAATTTTCAACCTTAAAAAAAATCCTTATAAATTATTTGATTATTGCTTTTATTCATTTGCTTGAAGGCTTTTTACTGAATATAGTAATTCTAAATCTATACAGCTTGGACTTTGATTTCTAAATGGAGGCAGAGTTTGGATTCAGTGTTTTAGAAATCTGGGGAAGACTTTTTGGTTTCAAATTAATTTTTTGCAAGTGTTCTCATAGCTTAAGGCAGGGGGTGCAAAGGAGAAATTTCCTATAAACGCTGTGTGTGTTCCTGTGACACTAAGCCCTCATTTCTGCATTATTACTGCAATTGAGAAAGAGCCCAAGGAGATAAGAACAGGGAGAAAGAATTAAAAGAAATCAAATAGAAAATTTTGCCCAAAGGAAGCAAACATGATAAGAATTAGAGACAAAATAAATGATCAAGATTAGACTGATGAAATAAATTAGTGCCCATTGCAAAGTCTCTACTTTGTGTAATAAAATTATAATTTTGAAAATGTAAATTAAATAATTTCAATTGCTTTCTAGTATTGGAAAAAAATTAATGTTTTTCCATGATGAAAGATAAAATGACATATATTGAGTGTATTTATTGAGCATCACCCATGTACTAGGTCCTTTTAACCAACAGTATCTTATTTTTTAACTCTGTACAGTTCATCTCATTACTAAGGAAGTGTGTTTGGTTATTATGCATGCAGGGTCATCCTAATTGGATAGTGGTATGAATGATAGAAAGATAAAATGGGCACATTTAGAGGATGTACACTTTCTTAAGTGGCAAAGAATAAAGATGTGTAACACAGAACCCCTCCAGATGGAGCGACAGCTTCCCGTAACACCAGAGTTTCCCATGGAGATTTTAGCTGTGGACGATGTCACTGGTGTAAAGCAAGGTTTCCTTCAGCATGAAAAACTGTATATCTTACTGTTCTATGCCTGTCTGTCCACCGGGTGGAGGTAACTGGTAGAAAACAACCCAAACACATTCTTAAGTACTTGTTGCAGAAATAGGTAATGTGAAGGTCATTCTCCCAGGAGCATCCCTCAACAGGATAGGCTTGTGTTTGAGGTCATTTCTATAATGCACTAAAGAAAACAGAGCCTCTACCATATTAAACACTCGTGAATCCTCAATGGCAAAACTGAAGGAGCTAAGGGCAGACCCGAGATACGTAAGGCTACAGAAAATGAAGAGCTGGGTGAGTAAATATAACATGGATGTAACTATATTAGTATGTAAGTATGCATACATATTATTTTTAGATAGGTGAAGCTTATTTTAAATGCCAGAACTACTGGAACTCTGTTTCCTGGGTCTCAAACCACCATTCTGAAACCAATACCTTCCCAGCCTCCGCCCTCGGGCTAAATCCATACTATCTCTTAAAAACAGATAATTATGTACTTTTAGGTCAAATATCAAACTAGAAATGTTACATTCCTGAAAGGCTCAAATTATCAGTGAAATTAGCGATATTTTAAAAATATTTTTTCTCTGCCTTCCCCTAATGATTTCCAAAAATAGCAAGTTGATTTCCAAAAGCCACATTACAAAGACTAGTCAATAGCCTTTCACCATAAAAAAAAAATTCTAACACAAGAACCATTTAAAGAATTTTGTAAAAACCAAAGCCTCTTTGTCTATATCAGTACCTACAGTATAGAGAACATTGCTAATGAGAAGACAGAATTGAAAACTTACAGGCATTCTTAGGAATACTCTCAACTTACAAACTTTAATTCATACTTTAGATACTCACTGAAGAAGAAAGAGAAAAAACATTAAGGATATGCTTTTGGTAAAAAATAAGTTACTTTCGAGCCCTGGTTATACTTAAATATTTATCCTTTCTCCTAATCTAAGTAGCATAACACTCGCCTTCAAAGTAGACCTTCATGATTGTTTTAAAGTTGCAAGCAGCAATATTTAAATGTAAAAAAAAAAAAAATTATGAGAATCATGTGCATGACTTTAAGATATTCTGTGGTGACTGAAAAATTGACTGTTACTGGAAATTACTGTTTGACTATTGCTATGGGCACGTAGGCCTTTGATTATAGGAACATAACATTCTAAACAAGCTTTCTGCTTCTGTAACCCCGCTTACACACTTGACCTGTGAGTTGACAGGTAATGAATAGAAGAAAGATAGACCTTTGTGTTTAGACAGAATGAAGAATGGGATTTGGGGCTTAAAAACCCTGTACCTCTACATATCGGGGCTGCTTAATTTGGGGTCTGTGTACCCCTGGCAGACCCAGCTGGCTGAATAAAGAGTGTTTCCTATAACTCACTGAGTTCTGGTGGTCCATGTGTCTTTTGGGGGCTGGTGGCTACAATTCATGAAGTTATGTGACAGGCAATTCTTCAGATACCTTGTTGCTTCAATGCTTCAAGTATAACACATTATGAAGAATTACTCATTGAAAAGTTTTGGTATTTAAAACTTTGGTCATCTGACCATTTCATTGTGCTCTAACTTACAGCATGAATTTTGAACAAGTCATATAATCTCTGTGGATCATAATTAACTCATCTGTCTACTGCCTTTTAGTATACGCAAATATATTTATGCATATATATTTTTCTGTGGAGAGAATTTATAATTTTCAATGGCTTCTCAAAGGAGTGTGAGATACAAAAGGGAACAATAGGTTTAAAAATCATGGAGTTAGCTAATTTTTAAGGTCTTATAATAAAGGCTATTGGTCCCTGCCCAGATCCTCTTTATTCATCAGTTTACTCACCGCTCAGCTGTTGTCAGTATCTAGTATCTACTAACAGAACTCACAGATGCCCTCTTCTCTAAGGAAAAACCCTCAGGGAAATGGGAGCCACCTTGCTTGGGAGGCTATGCATATCACCACCCCAAACAGGGCAGGGCAGACTTTAACCAATGACTAATTAGCATGTGGTACAAAGGCCCACCCATTACCTCAAGGTGAGACCAATTCCGTGGTGCAATCTGGATTCTAAATTTCCCTGTAAGATTAAATAAGTCTCAAACAGAGTATGCATTCTTGAGTAGCTTACTCTGCCCCCACCCCACCCCACCCCAACCTCATCCTGTTTCTCTCTCTCCTCCTCAGAGCATTCACCCCAAATCATTGGAACAGAAATCCTTGTCTCAGACTCTACTTCCAGGAAAATGCAATAAGACAGGGATCTTTTGAGTCCTATCATTTTGTAGGTCTAGGAAGTAGTTTTCGTATGCAGACTCTAAAGGTGGGTTTCTGTAGTTAGCTTGTTCACTCTAGATTATTCTGGAGCTAGGTAACAATGCTGATGCTGTTACTGATAGTGGAGTTTAACTGCATGCTGCAGTCAAGTGATCACTAAGACATTAGTTCACCTTGGTAAACTGGGATGGAATACAAGTGAAAAGAATCTACTTCATGCTGTAGTGTCTAGTGGGGTTGAGCAGTGTGTAGACATAACTACAAGGGCTGACATTGGGTAACTCTTGCTAAGTGCCATTAATTTGTTTAAGAGAGATGACAGAGCTCATATCTATTAATCAACACTATGAAGCAAAGAGGGAGGGTCTGGGGGTCTTTTTGGAGCATTTAAAGACACTCTTACCTTCTGCAGCCAGAGGACATGTCATAATGAAGGCAAGGCTCAGGACCTAATTCTAAGAATAGCAGAACTTCAGAGAAGATTAAATTCTCAACTCAATTCTCTCTAGAGGCTGGTGTACCCTCTTCCACCCAGCTGCTGTGAGTTAGCTGGTAACAGCTCATAGCTCCTCCCTTCCATAGAAAATTTCAGCTAAAATGGAGCCAACTAGCATGGAGGCCGTACATTGACCCCCAGCTTCAGCCAATGACTTGACCAGTCTGAAAGTATAAAAAGGGCCAATCTCGCCTTAAGATGGGAATGATACTGTAATGCAATCAGGACTCCAGACCATCCCTGTAGGATCAGGGCAGAGCTAGTCTCCAACAGAGATCATATCCTTGCTTAGTGTTTTTCCCTGTTTCATTCTGCTTCCTTCACTCATCTTTTTCTGAGATCTGCCAAAACAAATCACATGAATAGAAATCCCTGTCTCAGGCTCTGCTTCCAGGACAATGAGCATATGTGAGTCATTATCTAGTTCTAGCATTCTAGGAATCTATGAATATAATATATGAAGTGCCTACGTAGAGTTAGGGCTAGGTTATGGGTAGCTGAAGGGCAGAGGAAACAGGGCAGCAACTTACACTGTGCCCTTTGACAGATAACTTGATCAGGATATAGTATGCTCAGTCATTTTAATGTAGGGAGGAGGCAAGAGAATTAAAAATGCTAATCAAGCCACATTCAGAGACTTGCAATCAGCCCTGCAGCCAGGCCTGGAGGACACCTTCAGAACAAAGGGAGCTTTCCACTTGATCACTAACAACCCATTCTCCACACCTGTGAAGGGGGAAACAGGAACAAAGAGTCATTCCCTAGGGCTAAAACCATGGGAAACCTAAGGATGAAAGGCTGGGAACTTCCAGCAGGCCTTCCACTCTATGTATCCTTACCTTTCATTCCTCACTGTATGTCCATATCAAAGGAAATGGGAACTGAAGAATGACATACAAACTGAATTCCCTAAACACTCAGGGTTGCTCTCAGTGCCTTTACTCTGTCTCTCCCACTGTCCCTCTCACTCTTTGCGTGTGAGAGGAGACCACACTCTGTCGAGTGTTACCCCTTTTCTAATAAACTTTCCTTTTGATTCTAATTTTGGCGTGTGCGTGAAATTCTTTCTTCACTCTCTGTCAAAGGACCCTCTTCTCTTGGAGCAGGGCTTGGTCTCATCCCTGCTCAAGGAAATTTGCTCTGTCCTGCATCAATTTGAGGAAATCAGCAAGTATGCAGTAAGAAGCTGAAAAATCCTTTTAAAATTAAATGCTATTGCTTGAGTGGTTTCTGTATGCCCGAGATACAGAGGAAGAGTGGGTGGGTGGGTGATGATTGGTGGTATAGTCTAAATCACTGTCTCAAGCTTTAAGTCCTAAATGAGCTGCTCAGGAATTTTTTTCTTTCAATGTAGATTCTGAATCTGCATTTCTAAGAAGTTCCCAGGTGACGTCTTTATAGCTGATGCACAGATTTCTACAGTTTGAGTAGTTTATACAGGACATCACTTGTAAAATTCTTAATCTTCTAGCAGGGAATGAAATGGGACATCTCTTGCAGAGTTCTTATCTTTTTAGTAAACCTAGTTTTCTTCCTTTCTTTGAAAAAGGCCCTTCCTCAAATCCTGATAATTGCCCCCAAAACTGGTGACTCAGATCCTCTGGCTATTGATAAGGGTCATCAGCCCATTGTTAGCAGAAATGGTATTAAGCTAGACAAGGCCCTTAGAATATGAGAGGAGAGGGGACTGTAGGCCAAAGGTCTTTTTTTTCTTCTTTAAGAAATATATTAACTAAGCCTGTTTCCCTTTATTTGCTTCATATGCAAATCAATAATAGAAATTAATAGATATATGATTTAAATAATAAGTTTGTATCTTCTTTTCCTTGTCTAGAGACTAAGGCAGCATTTCAGCAGGAAACCCAAGACCCCACCCTGACTGAGGTAGAAAGGGAAAGAGCTCCATGAAACCCCAGTAGGCAGGGACTATAGGCATTCTCAGCAGGAAACAGATACAGAAGAGACCTTCCATCCTTCAACATCCATACTACTAATAAGGGGATTCATGACTCTTAGAAAAGAGTTAGGCAGGAAAGTTAGGGGAGTTTCCAGTCTGCCTGCAAAGACATTGAGGTGATCCTATCCTTGAAGAAGTCCGCCTTAATCCATCCACAATTAAACAAGCCAAAAAGGCATTTTTTAAACTTACACAAAGAAAAAAGTAGGTAGAGAATTCGGTACCAGTTTAAGCCAGTCACTCGCACCTGCGCAATGAAGAGCCCAACAACCTTCAACTCACCTGAGCCTCATAATAACATCGTTATAATATGATGCTTATGCCCAGAAGGTTATTACTATCATTACAAGAGACTGAATTCTGGGAACGAACATGCGCAGAAAGCAAATGATGAATCACTGAGTCCTGTCAGTCTTAGTTGTCAATCAAAGAAGCCCACTCCTCTAAGAAAAGTAACCACCCACAGCAAATAGGGATTAAAACCCTGAAGTCTTTGTTACCAGGGCTTTTCAGCCACACTTCTCTTCCTCAGGCCTGCTTCCATGTCTGGAAGTGTACTTTCCCTTCTAATAAAGCTTTTCTTTTCAACTATTTCGGTGTCTTGCTCAATTTTTTTGTTTGAGACATCAAGAACCTGGAGAACGCTCCGGAGAGGATCCCCACTCTCCAGTAACACAGTGAGGCTGTAGGCCAGAATTTGCAATAGAAATACAAAGAAAAATGTGTAATTAAAAAATTTTCTAGCAACCATATTAAAAAAGTAGTAAAAAATAGACAAAGTTAATTTTATAATATATTTCAAGTAACTCAATGAATTATTTCAACATACAATATCAAAATGGAGATATTTTATATATTTTTGTACTAAGTCTACAAAACAGATTTATATGCTTTATATTTGCAGAACATCTCAGTTCAGATGCTAAAACTTCACTGGAAATATATACGCATATATACTGAACATTTACAGTTGTATGTAGATTCATGTATTCAAGTTATTGTAAACATACTTAAATGTTCTCTAATAAGTATGAAAATAAAATTTAATTAGGGAAGTAGCTCTGATGCAGGACAGGGCAAATTTCCCCCAAGTGATGGAGAGACCAAACCCTGCACCCAGATATTAGGGTCCTTTGGTGGAAAGTGTGCAAAGTTATAAAGTGTGCCAAAATTATAGTCAAAAGGAAACTTTATTAGAAAAGGGGTGATGCTCTACAGACAGAGTGTGGTCTCCTCTCACACGCAAAGAGTGAGAGGGACAGTGGGAGAGACAGAGTAAAGGCACTGAGAGCAACCCTGAGTGTTTAGGGAATTCAGTTTGTATGTCATTCTTCAGTTCCCATTTCCTTTGATAGGGACATACAGTGAGGAATGAAAGGTAAGGATACATAGAGTGAAAGGCCTGCTGGAAGTTCCCAGCCTTTCATCCTTAGGTTTCCTAAGGTTTTAGCCCTAGGGAATGACTCTTTGTTCCTGTTTCCCCCTTCACAGGTGTGGAGAATGGGTTGTTAGTGATCCAGTGGAAAGCTTCCTTTGTTCTGAAGGTGTCCTCCAGGCCTGGCTGCAGGGCTGATCAGCACTGTTGCAAGTCTCTGAATGTGGCTTGATTAGCATTTTTAATTCTCTTGCCTCCTCCCTATATTAGTTTGAAAAGATTAAAAACAGAGTTGAAAGGATTATGGTATACTTTTTTTTTTTTAATCTAAGGAATGATGATTTCTTAGTGAGTAAATGAGTCTAAATGAATAATAGAAAAAGGACGTGTCTTTTTCTGATCTTTTGTGGCTAGTATTTTAACTTGATAATTCAAAGGCTCCGATATCTGGTTTTCTTTTGCAGCACCTGGACCTAAGCACTTGCCATCTTTGTTTTTACTTAACAAAGTATTAGATGTGGAACATTTTGATAATTATAAGAAACATGCCCCCCAGGGAAGAGGTAGTATACTTGTTGGGACCTGTACAAGTCCCTACCTATCATCTTAAAGATACATTTCTAACAGCTCTCTGGCCTCACCCTCTTCAGCTCAGACTCTCGGCGCCACCCTGGTCTGCCTAATCTTCCATTAGCTGTCCCCTCTGAATTGCTGGCTTAGCTTGGTGGCTAGTTGATGAGCTGGTGAAGCTTTGCTGCCCTCTTCTGGTTTGAATGCTCAACAAATATTTGTTTAATGAATCCTGGAAAGGTATTATAATTTCATGTCTTTTGAAATGATAGTGTGTAATGAAAAGATACATAATTAAAAAAAATAAATAATATTTACTGAGAAGCTCATGTGTACCAGAGATATTGGGTATTTGGAGATACAGCAGTGAGAGAAACAGACAAAAACCTGTGCCCTCCTGGAACAGTCAGGAGGAGAGACAAGAAGTATACAAACAAGTAAAATGTGTAGTAAATCAGGAATCAAATAAAAAGAAATAAAGCTGTGAAGGGACATAGAAGGTGGGACATTTACATTCTAGATAAAGCCAGGGAAGTCTTCCCTGAGACCTGAAGGACGTGATAGCAAAGAGAATAATAAACACTTATGCATGAAACTGCTTGGTATGTTTGAGGAACATCAAGGAGGCCAGTGTGGCTGAAGCATTGGAGCAGCGTGATTAAGGGGGAGCAGTGGGACGTAGATCAGAGAGCTAAGTGTGGTAGGGCTGGCAGGAACAGGTTTCGCAGGACCTTGTAGGCAATATATAGATACACATACACACAGAGGCACACATACATGTCTGTACGTGTGTTTGTGTGTATCTCAGATATATATAACTCTGAATTTAAAGTGAAATCTAATGAAGAGTTTTGAGTAGAGGGGAAACATGGCATGGCATATTTAAATAGATCATATTGAGGATGATATGATGAATAGATGGTAGGAGTGGCAAAGAACAAGCAGGGAGCCTAGTCAGGAGGCCAGGAGTAACAGTGACTTAGACTAGCATAATAAAATGGAGGTGGTAAACTATGGACAAAATCTGAGTATATTTCTAGGGTAAAAAATTTGCTAATGGATTGGATGAGGGTGTGAAAGAGTATGACAGGATGACTGAGCAAACAGACAGCTGGAATTGCCATTTATTAAGATGGATAAATCTAGGGAAAGGACAGGTTATAGAGGTAAAGGAAGACAGGAGAACAAGAGTTATTTGGAAATGTTTAGTTTGAGATGCCTATTGGACATATACCAAATTAGAGATCAGAGGACAAATCTAGCATAGTGATAAAGTGTTTGGAGATATAGCATACAGATGGTATTTAGAGACATAAGAGTAGATAAGATCAAATTAGGAACATTAATTCAATGTGGCAGGAGTTGTTGCTAAAAATGAATTATCACTTGCTATATGACTTCAGAACATGGTGCATTTGAGATTTAAATGCCCATTTGACTTGTGATATATGAAAACTTTAACCTCTTCTTAGTTTTCTCTATCATGCTATTGTGAAACTATAGTTCATATAGCTCACTCTGCAGTCATCTGGTCTTCTGGTGGCATGACTATATCTTTTATGAATTAATACTGCCTCTTTTTCTCCTTAGTTCCTCACAATTAAAATATCTGCTAACAATAACAAGATTGTGAATGCAAGTGCAAATACTTGCAGTGTTATGAAGTGTCTGCCATGCCTTCCCCATTCCCATATTCTCTTGTTTAACCATAAAATGTCTACATATTCGTTAAAACTCAGTTTATATATAATCCTCTCTGATAAGCCCTTCTTGATGTCTTTGACAGCGACTTTTCTGTGTTTTCATCATGCCTCTTTTTTACCTCTCAACAGTTGTTGTCATGTAACTAATGATTAGCTTGCATATTCTTTTTTTGCTATGTGACTGTAATTCCCTAAAGCAGGGGTCTCCAATCCTTTGGCTGTGGACAGGTACTAGTCTGTGGCCTGTTAGGAACTGGGCTGCACAGCAGGAGGTGAGCAGGCAGCTAGTGAGCAAAGCTTTGCTGTATCTGCAGCCGCTTAGCAGCACTAGCATCACCACCTCAGCTCCCCCTCAGATCATCAGACATTAGATTCTAATAGGAGCGTCAGTCCCTGGTGTCAAAAAGGTTGGGGACCACTGCCTACAGGGCAGAAATGGTACTTTATTCATTTTTGTATGCTTGGTAACAGTTACTATTATACTATACAGTAAGTGCTCAATAAGTATTAAATG
Source organism: Eonycteris spelaea (assembly GCA_003508835.1). Taxonomy (NCBI): domain Eukaryota; kingdom Metazoa; phylum Chordata; class Mammalia; order Chiroptera; family Pteropodidae; genus Eonycteris; species Eonycteris spelaea. The sequence continues at coordinate 11,503,003 of PUFA01000011.1, read as the reverse complement.
AGTAAATAAATAGCATTTGTGCTAAACAAAATGAAGGCTTTTCATTTTGGCCACTTATTTTGAATAAATTGAAATCAGATGATTTCAAAAGCTATTTAATATCTAGGTGCCTTGAAATAAAGGAGGGAAAGAGTTCTTTATTCTCCTCTGGGTTGTTTTAAGTAGCTGCCTACATTTTTATTTTGACATTAATTCTGTTGGCCAGAGCAGATCCTGCTGAAGAGTTGTTGAACTTTATTCTTCAAGGGTGTTCTTTTTGCAAGACTCATATCAAAGGGCTGTATGGGAATTTATTCATGTCAAGGCTCCTTGTAACAGTTGTAAACAAGGATCCATTTGGAAAATTAACTATATGATTCCTAGTGCTGGCTGAATGTTTTTACTAAGAATTTTTGCATTGGTTTTCTTTGGCATAACCCCACACCTGTTTCTAGGTAAAGATTAGCCCAGAAGTTTTGGTTCTTTATGTGTTTTGTTCTAATTTAGTTTAAGTTTTGTTCCCATTATCTATTTATTTGGCAAGTCTTTATGTAGATGTTAAATAATTTTCCATTTAGGAAAGTGGCTTCAAAGCCTCCCCATCCCAAGTAGTTTATATTGAAGAGAACAGCTATTCAAACTTGTACCTAGGTAAACAATCTTTAAATAAATATCTATTGAATACTTCCTATGTGCCAGGAATTGTTTTGGGTGGTAGAGACACAATAGTGAATAAAATAATGTTCCTTGATCTTATGGCTCATACTTTCTAATGAACAAATCATAGATAATAACAAAAAACAAGTACTTACCTTTACTTCATAGCAGGTAATTGTGAAATCATTACCTGGGATTCCATAAGATTTATGGCTTCTGGCTGGATTTTGAAAGCACTGGCTGGTGATCAGAGGGTGGGAGGCAGGGAAGAGGTTGAGATGTTTGTTTTCTTCTCTCCCTCCGTAAGCAGCAGCGTGGTTCTGGCAGTCCTAAATTACTCTATAGCCTCAGCTCCTGTCAGACGGCACATCTTCTGTGAGTCCAGCTCTTGCCACCTCTGCTAACACTGGTCACTTCTTTGCTCCTTTGGACCTAAGTGTGGCAGCTGCTTTGTGCTGTAATAATCCCACTGCCCACACCTCTGTAAGAACTTTACGTCTTTCACTTAAACTCTTTTATTTAAGTGCCCTTTTTTCCTGTTGAGACCATAACTGATATAGCAAAAATGTGGAAGAATAATTACCCATATGTGGAGTAACTCTTCTATACATTTCTATGGAGGAAGAATATTCTAGCTCTGTATCTTACACAGTACAGGTTCTTCAATACATTTTGTTACTGATAATGAAATATCTCAGAAAAGTCTACTCTAGGGGCCCCAGAGCCATTGGAAAATAGAATCTGACCTATTGTTGAGGTTGGTTTTATCTATTCGGTTTCATGAACACAAACTATTATGCTATGCCCTACATTTCTTCAGGTAAAAACTAAATCAAAAGATTTATAGTCCCAAAGACTGACACCTCTTCATATTAAATGGAGAAGTAGAGGCTTACTGATTTAAACAATATGAATATTATTATAATTCCAATGGTGAAAGTGAGTTTGCTATATAATATGGAATTAGGTAAGAGTGTTGAGTGTATTCTTTCCTCTCCAAGCATGTTAAATGCTGGTTCATGTCTATGGCTGTAGAGAATCATGTGTTCTGATGTCCAAAAACTTAAAAGTAATCTAATACAATATTCTAAATAATAAAACAAATTTCTATCACAAAATCTCCGATAAATGACTTTCAGTTTGTGCCAGATATCAATTTGAGAGATCTTGTCACGCTACATTATGGAGTAATCTACACCATTTGCAATATATCTAAGTATTAGTAAGCCCTTCCTTAGATTAACCCTAGTTCTGCCTTGTCACACTAGTGCAAATAGCTCAAAGCTGGAGTAAAAACAAACACACACACAAAAACTACCTGAAAGCATTAGAGGTAACAGTGCCTGGCGCTCCTACAATGCCAGGAATAATTCCTGTTCCCACTAGCAAGACTGGAAAACCTCCAGATATAGAAGACAACAGGTAGAGCACACTGAAGGATTTTGATTCAGTGATAGGAAAGAATAAGCCCTAAACTAAATAGTGTTCTATTTGACTTAATAAATCTTAAAACTCTGAAGGTAGCAAATTTTTCCAAGGAACTTAACTGAATCACAGAGGGAAAATAAAGCTCCTCTAAAATATAAAAGAACAAAAATATCCAGCATCTAACAAGACACAATTGATAGTGTTTGGCATCATGTTAAAGTTACCTGGCACATAAAGAACAGGAAAATACAGTCCATAATGAGGAGATAAATCAATCATCTGGGAATGATACAGATAATAGAATTAGCAACAAGAACACTAAAATAGTTGTTATAACTGTATCCCTTGTGCTTAAAAAATAAATAGAAACATGAAAAAGAGCACGTCTAAATTCTAAGGAGGAAACTACAATGTGTGAGATGAAAAATCTACTAGATGGAATAATAGTAAATTAAACATTGCAAGAAGTAAACAATTCAAGAAGTTCAAAAAATGTCAATAGAATCTACAGAAAAATGAAGCATAGAAGAAGACAAAAATAAACAGCATCCTTGAGCTGTGAAATTTTAAGCAGCCTGACATACATGTAATTGAAAAAATAATTTTTTAATGGCCATTTTTCCCCTGAATTGAATGAAAACTATAAAAACATATACACAAGAAAGTCAATAAACTCAGGCACAAGAAATATAAAGAAAATGACACAAAGCATATTATAATCAAATTACTTAAGGTCAATAATAATGAGAAAAAAATTAAACATGACAGAGTAGACGAAAGCCAACAAAGGAGAAAAAAATGGAATCATGAAAAATATTCAATAATACAAAAGGAAAATAAAGAACAGATGCAATAAAAAGAAAAGAAACAGAAGATAATAAATTTAAACCTAACCATATCAATATAAATGGTCTGGCCATTCCAATCAAAAGGTAGGCAGTGCCAGATTATAGTCACATATATGCTGAATATAAGAAACATTTCTATATAAGAACACAAGCAGGTTAAAAAGTAGGAGGATAGTGAAAGATATACTATGTTATAACTAATTAAAAGCAAGCTGGCCTTTTTATAGTATTTTCAGAAAAAGTATATTTGAGAGTTAATGATGTTGCCAGGGATAAGAAATATAATTTCATAATGATTAAGGGGTCAGTTAAATCAAGAGCTTATAACAACCTAAACATTAATGCACCTAACAATACGGTTTCGGAATAATGCAGCAAAAGCTGCATTTATAGAGTTGTAATGACAACCAATAGACAAATTCACAATGACAGTCATAGACATCTCTATATCTTTCTTCTAACTGACAGAACAATTAGACAGTAAGGATATATAGGCTATTAACTAAGTTGATCTAATTGACCTTTATGGAGCATTCCACTCACAACAAAAAAAATACTTGTTTTTTTGTTTTGTTTTGTTTTTTTTGAGTGTACAGAGACAATTTATTACAATAAACTTTATTCTACCCATAGGACCCCTCTCAAAAATTGAAAAGTATTCAGTCATACAGATTATGTTTTCTGTCCAAAATGGGATTAAATTAGAAATCAAAAACAGAAAAATCTCTAGAAAATCTTGACTATTTGGAAACTAAATAGCACACTTCTAAATCACCCATGGCTCAAAAGATAATTCAAAAGAGAAATTAGAAAGTATTTTGAACTAAAGGAAAATGAAAACATAACATATCAGATATTGTGGGATGGTACTAAAATGCTATTAAGAGGAATTTTAAAGCACTAAATATCTATTTTATGTATATTGTGTGTGTGTGTGTGTGTGTGTGTGTGTGTGTGTGTATAAAATCAATGACTTAAGTTACCACCTTAAGAAGCAAAATTATCCCATTAGGATGGCTACTATAAATACGAAAATGAGTGGTGGTGAGGATGTAGAGAAATTGAAATCTTTGTGCATTGTTCGTGAGACAGTAAAATGATACAACAACTTGGGAAAATGGAATAGGGCTTTCTCAAAAAATTTTAAAAAATAGAACTATTATTAAGAAATCCCACTTCTGGGTGGACATCAAAAAAAACCTGAAAATAGGGTCTCAAAGAGATTTGTGCACCCATGTTAAAAGCAGTGGTATTCAAAATAGCCAAGAGGTGAAAGTAAACCAAATGTCCATCAATGGATAAATATACAACAAAGTGTGGTATGTACACACAATGGAATATTATTTAGCCTTAAAAAGAAAGAAAATCCTGTCACATTACAATATGTATGAACCTTTAGGTTATTATGCAAAATGAAATAAGCCAGTGATAAAAAGACAAATACTGTATAATTCCCCTTTATGTGGTATCTAATGTAGCAGTCAAATTGATAGAAACAGGAAATAGAATGGTTTTCATCAGGGGTGAAAAGGAGAGAGGAAGAAAAGGGGAGTTGTTTAATGGATATAGAAATTCAGTTTTGCAAACGAAACATTCCGGACATTGTTTTCACAACAATGTGAATATATTAACACTACTGAATTACACACGTAAAAACAAAACTAAATATAATGTGGGATCCTGAAATAAATACTGGAACACAGAAAAAATATTGGTGGAAAAATGAGGAAATTTTAATACGTTAAGTTAATAGTATTACACTATTATTACTTCCTGCTTTTGATCATTGTTCTGAAAGGTGTTAACACAGGGGAATCTGGATAAAATGTATACAGGAACCCTCCCTACTATTTTTGCTACTTTGTATAAATTATTTCAAAATAAAGTGTTTTATAAATTTAAAAACGTATAAAAGAGCAAATTAATTCCAATTAAGCCAAATAAAGGAAATAATAATAATCAGAGCAGTAATAAATGAAATAGCAAAACAGTACAGAAAATCAGTGAAACCAAAAGCTGGTTTCTTGAGGAAAACAAACTAGACAAAATTGTAGCTAGACTGATCAGGCAAAAGAAGAAAGAAGACAGAATTTACTAATATCAGGAGTAAGATAAATGATATCACTATAGCTTCTACAGATATTAAAATGATTATTAGAGAACATTATAAATAACTTTGTGCTGATAAATTTAACAACATGTGTAAAACAGATAAATTCCTTGAAAGATAATAAGTACCAACACTCACACACAAAAAATCCCAGATGGCCTGAATAGCCCTATATTTATAAAAGGAATTGAATCTGTAGATAAAAACATTGCAACAAAGGAACTCTAGGTGAATGTCTTCATTGGCAAATTATACAATATATTTATGAAGACAATTCTATACAAACTTCAAAAATATTGAAGAGAAGGCAATAATACATCCTAAGTCATTTATTGAGGTCGGCATTATCCTTATGCCAATATTAGACAAAAAATAAATCTACAGACTAATATCCCTCACAAACATGGGGAAAATTCTAAATAAAATTTTAGCATTTTAAATTTAACACTATATAAATCTCAAGTGGGTTTTATTCCAAGAATGCAAGTTCTATTCAACATCCTAAAGTCAATGTAATTTACCACATTAACAAACTGATAAAAAAACAAACAAACAAACATATGATCATCTCAAACAAAAGGCATTTGACAAAATCCCAATATCCATTCTTGATAAAACTTCTCTGCAAATTAGAAACAGAAGGGGACTTGCTCAACATAATAAAGGACATATGAAAAGTACAAGCCAATTTCACACTTACTGGCGAATTACTGAATATATTCTTCGTAAGATTAGGAAGGAAACAAGGGTGTCCTCTCTCCCTGCTTTTATCCAACATTGTACTGGAGGTTACAGCAAGTATAGGCAAGCAATAGAAATGCAAAGAAGTAAAACTGCCTTGATTCATAGGCAACATGATCATCTATATAGAAAACCTACTAGAATGAGTGATTTTGGCAAAATTGTAGGATACAAGATGGATATTTAAAAAATCCATTTTAGTTATGTAAAACAGCAAGCACAAATTGGAAACTGAAATTTAAAAAGCCAATATCACTTATAATAGCTTTAAAATACATGAAAGACTTAAGGACAACTCTGACAAAAGATGTCAAAGACCAGCACACTGAAATTTACACATCATTTTGGAGAGAAACTTAAGACAAGCAAATGGAGAATTACAAGGTGATAATGGGATGAAAACTCTAAGTTGTTAATATGTCAATTCCCCAAATTGGTCTATAGTTTTAATGCAATCTCAGTCAAATTGTTTTTTAGAAGTTTACAATCTGATTCTAAAATCTATGAATATTCAAAATTAGAATTGTCAAAACAACTTAGAAAAAAATGAGCAAGTTTAAGTATTAATACTACATGATTTCAAGACTTATTATAAAGTTGCAATAATCAAGACAGTGTGATAAGTGCACAAAAAGAAATAAATCAATGGATAGCCATATGTAAAAAATGAACTTTATCCTAACCTTCTGTCATGTAACTGTATAGCCTAAAACTCTGAAACTAGTATAATAAAACAGGCAAAAACTTTGTGTTCTTGGGTTAAGCAAAGATTTCTTATAATAACATCAAAACAAAAAACATGATCAATACAAGAACACACTGATAAATAGAATTTCATGAACATTAAAAACTCCTTTTTCAAAAAGCACTGTTAAGAGTATGAAAAGACAGAGTGGAAGAAAATTTGTAAATCTTTATCTGATAAAAGACTTGTTTCAGAATACACACAAAAAAACTCTCAAAACTCAAGAAAACAAACACTCAACAAAAAAATGGACAATATATTTAACAGACTTTTGAGCAAAGAAGGTATAGAAATGGCAAATAAGTACATGAAAAAAATGTTCAATGTTATTAGTCAATGGAGAAATGCAATGATCGCCATAATAGATACTGATATACACCTACTAGAACAGCTAAACTTGAAAAGACTGACAATATTGAGTGTTGGGGGAGTGTGTAGAGAAACTGGAAATCTCATACACTACTAGTTGGAATGTAAAATAATATAACCACTTTGGAACACAATTTTACAGTTTCCAAAAAAGTTAAACATATATGAACCATATGATCCATCCATTCCACTTCTTGATCAAGAACTGAAAACATAGCAATACAAAGACTGAAAACACATATTCCTAGAACTTTTATTTTTAATCCCAGACTAAAAGCAACCTAAATATCTGCCTATCACCAGGATAAACAAACTGTGGTATATCCATGTACTGGACTACTGCTCCACAATAAAAAGGAATGAACTACTGATACATATTACAACACAGGGAATCTCAAAATATTTTTTCTGAATGAAAGAAGACAGACATAGAGAATTATAGTATATAATTTTACTTACATTAAATTCTGGGATATTCATACCATTTTTTTTAAATTAAAAAAGCATATCTGCTTTTGTCACAGAATGGAGGATGGGGCATTCCAGGAAAAGTAAGAGGAAAGAATCACAAAGAAAAACGAGAAATCTTTTGGAGATATGGGATATGTTCATTATCTAGATTGTGGTGATAATTTCACAGATGCTTACATGTGTCAAAACTTACCAAATTGTATACTTTATAAATGTGCAGTTTCTTCTATGCCAATTATATTTCAATAAAGCTATTAAAAATATCTGCAGAATGAAAGGGATATTGCAGATCCTTTTCCCAGACTTATGTTTCCTCCTTAGAGAAACAAGAGTTAGCAAAGCAAGGTTTAGAATGGTTAAAATATTTTTAAAAAAAATTCACTCATTTACTGAACAAGCACTGTAAGACAGCACACAGGAAATTTTGAAGGCATTTCCAGATAAATGCAACTGTTTATTTTATCCTGTCTTTGTATCATGTTTATGAAGTGCTTTCAAAAGATATCATTTGTTTCCAAACCAGCTGTGGTCTGTAATAAACTCCCACAATGTTTTGATTTGCATTCATTTCTTCTTTTGTCTAGAGGAACTTACAGTTTCATTGGTTAAGCTGGTTGATAGATTACTTGCCTGCTAATGTGGATAATGCTATGTATGAATTGCTTTAAACAATATTGTATGACCCAACCTGTATCAGAAGGCATTCATTTTGCTTTTTATTAAGCCCTTTTAAAACCGTTGCTATATTTCTTCCCACCTTACAGACCCATCAAATAGGTCCCTTATTACCATAAGCAAGAACATGACCACACTCCTACCTCTATTAAAGGAACAAAACTCTGACCATAATAGTCATAAACAGTCAGGACCCTGGGTACACTATCCTTCTTGCCTTGTACAAGGAGAAGAAAAGTGAGAGGAAAGGGAGAAAATTAGAGGGGCAAATGTCAAGAGAATAAAATATGGAGTCTTGTGTATTTTCTCATATACTTGAGTGCACATTCCACATAGTCTGATCAGTCTCTCCTCTGTTGGACAGTTGCTGTTGACAATGTATTTTTGCTCTTAAAGCATCTGTTCTTATTTTTCGTCTTCTGGCAGAAATGGCCAAAGTAGGACACAAGTAAAATCTACTCTGGCAATTCACTCCTCAAAAGTCTCCATTCTGTTCACAGATTTCAACTGAAGGTTTCTACTTCACAGTGCCTAAACAAGTTCAGTTTTCCCCATTAATTTTCTAATTTCTTCTTGTTGAAATTTTCCCTTTTTACTGAAGAATTTGACTCATATAAACCAAAAAACCCACAGAATTCTAGAATTGAAAGGCCCTCAGTCATCTAATAAAGTGGTCCCAAGTTTCTCAAACTTTGATGCATATTGGCTCCCAATCCCAGACATTCTAATTAATTGCTATGGGTGTGACCTGGTGATTGGAATATTTAGAAGCTCTTCAGGTGATTGTAATGTGCAGCAAAGTTTGTAAACTGCTGATTCAGGGAGAATTTCTGACTTTTCTTAGGGCAGATAGCTAGTAGGTGACCAAGCCAGGACTTAAAAGAAGGTCAGTTGCTACATGGCCAGTGTGTTTCCATTGCTCCAACTTTGTGTTTCTTCTAATGAACTAGCAGCGAATGACAGTAAGTGTAAAATCAGAGGTTTCAGACTTTATTAAGGTATGAAATACACTAAATGAATACTAAAAAAGAAAGATTAAAAGGGGCCATTCCAAAAGAAAAAGTGAACCATTTTAATATTATAGAGTTAATGACATCTGATTGCTATCAATAAAACACTCAAAATAAATAGTCTTTAGAAGGCTACTATGCAGTTCTTCATATAGGGTTATTAAAAGTTGGACTGATTGTCCTTTTATAAATGATCTATCTGTTAATATCAATTTCATAAGCTATAAAGAAAATTGTGTTCATAGCACTACTTGAATAAATTTTCCTCCACTCTTTTGATAAGAAATAATTTTTAGAAATGGGTGGATATTTAGCATACCCAGAATTAGTAATAGGAAGGTCATAAACAAGCAACGCCAAAGCAATTTGAGATAACAGAACACCAAATAAAACATAAAGGTATTTTAAGGCCTTGGTCTCAGCACTACCATTAATAATTGACTATCTGATCTTAGTGTTGAACATGTCAAAGAAATGAATGTACAGTTGGCCTTTATCATTCTTGGGTTAGCATGGTCTATCAACACTTCCTAAGGTAGTTATCAATTCCCTTGGTGTTCTCTTTTTCTTTTTTTATGTTTTTACTTTTATTATGTTCATTAATAGCAGCAAGATACTTTTTACAGTTTTGATTTAAAGATAAAACCTTGACTGTAAGTTGAAGCATCAAATCTACACTGTATTGCTACCCATAGTCTTCTTAAAGTTGTTTGAATACCAAGGGATATACAATGTTTAAAAATATTCTGGTATTTCTAGAATGGCACTGATTTCTAATATACTCTCTCAGAAATACATCATTTGTACTAGCTAATCTTGAGTTGAGGAAATATAACCTATTTGGAGACAAATGAGCTTGAATTTGGCTCTTGGTTAGTCTTCTGGACACTTGGATGCAGACAGCATTTTTTCAGCTAGAGCAGGACTTTCATCACTACAGCCCTTGAGGTACATTTAGGGATCATGAAGGTGCTACCTGAATCTGCGTCCTTTTTCAGGCAAAGAAAGAGGCTGCTGAGGAGGCAGCCAAGGTGTGACGTCATGTGTATTTCATTGCCTGGATTTCCAAACACAATTCTTGGGCAATTTGATCAAGTTCCTTGAACAACGATGCTAAAAGCACAGCCCAATTCTGTAGTGAACTCCCACTGGAGTTCCCTCTGGGAGAATTTCACTGAGCTGTGCAGCTGTGGGGAGAACTGGAAGCTGTTCTGGGCTGGGGAGAGTCAGAACTGTTGACAGGAGCTGCTACTCCTCAGTTGCCATCATGGAGGAGTTAGTACCTTTGGGAGCTGCTGCTGAGAGTTTGTCACATGGTCTTCATAGGAAGCTCTGCCAGGAGTAAGGTTTGTTTTTCTGTCCATACCAACCACATAAGATGAGAATAATTCATGGTTACTATTTCTGATTAGCTGGGCATTCTTTCAGTGTTTTGTTACACTGCAATAGTAATTGAAACAGCAGTAGATATATTGTTTTGTCTATCTGGGAAAATGGCCTCCTTTGACTTTTCTCCCAACACAACCAGGAAGCTACCAATAAGGTACTTCTCCTTTGGGCAGCTTAATCAGCATAAGGGTGGCATGTGGCCTAGACTAAGCCGATCATAATACTACGCCCTTTGCTAAAGTGATTGGACCACGGAACCGCACATGACCTGACCAGCGACAGTCTGGGTCTATTCCTGTAAATTTAATTAGAGCTGGAGCCTATTAGGTTAGCAAGTACCTAACTTAACATGTGGCCATGTTCCCACAGTATGGAAAAAACCTTCCTGCTGTGGGGGAGAGTGAAGTTACACAAAGAAGTGCCCAGAGAGGAGTAGAAGGGTGAGAGAATGATGGTGGTTAGGCCTGTGGTTCCAGTCACCAGGTTTACCTGAGTTTCTCTGGTCCTGTAGCTCTTCCTTCATTTCTGAGAGCTATCCTGGTATCCTTTCAGTAAAGTATTTTGTGTTACCAGTTTGAGCTAGAATTCTGTCACTTGTGATCTATAGTACCTCCATAAAGAGACTCTCAAGAATGTGTGATTTTGAAAAAGATGGCCTTTTGGGGCCAAAGGAAAGTAACAAGGATATATGAGGGGAAAGCATTTAAAAATAATAAAGAAATATTGTTAAATAAAAAAGCAAAATTAAAAACAGGTATACATGACAGACAGGAGAGATTAATATGTTGATTTCGCTGATGGAAAGAAGATTCCTCCTGCAGTTATAAATTACTAGTCTCAAATGCTGCATCTCCTGAGTCACTGCTACCTATCCTTTGTCCTTCTCCCCCAACTCTGGCCCCAGTCCATTATTAATTTCCTCCAATTTTAGAGCTGTGACAAAATTAATATTATTTGTTTAGAATCTAGCTGAAAAATTTAATGTGAATAACAGATGATTATGTAGAGGGCATTAACTGGACAGAAAATCAATACCCATAGTGAAAACACTGTATACTATTTAATTCCCAATACCTAATCAACAAAGAATAGAAATGTAACAAAGAAACAGTCTGGTGGTCTTATTAATTTAAGAAGAACACAACTTAAGCAAAAAAAAAAAAATAGAATTACATAAAATCATATTAAAACATTTTTTTGATGCTGCTTTTGGAACAAAAATGACTCACTCATGAATATTACATAGACTCTGGACATTGTTTACTCTTTGTGTGGTGTTTTAAAATTTGTCTCACCATAGGAATCTTGGTTAATAAGAAGGCATTTCCGGTAAAGAAGAATAGTCTGGTAAAGGATTATGTTTTAGATACAATCATTTAGAGAAATGCCTCAAAAAATTGATTTGTTTTATGTTTGAAAGTTCAGGAATTTGAGCAAATTACTTTTTTTTTGTCTTCATAATTTTTGTTTTTATTCATGACCATCTTTCATAGGCTTGTTCAATATCTTGGTGTAGCCTCTTTTTGTTAGTCATGAATAATAATACTCCTGTCTTAACCCTTACTCACTTCCCAGGAATCTCTTAGACTGTTCTCCTCTCCTTATTTGTATCCAAATGTATATTTATGAAGTAAAAAGTAATTTAATAAAAACCTTAGAAAATACAATTAAGAAGTTAAATTGTAGAGTTGTAAAAGTTTAGAACTGGAAGAGATTTTAATGCTCATCTGTTTAGTGACCTTATTTTACAGGTAAGGAAATGAGACACAAGGAGATTAATTTGCTGCTCAAGGTTATGTTTTCAGCTAAAAAAAAAAAATGCTCCCAAACTAATTATAAATGACTCTTAGGTTATCTGTTGTTTTGGTGTTTCTGTGCCTCAGGTTTTCTTTCTTATTCTTTTTAGAGCCAAATCTCTTTGAACGGCTCTTGCTGTACTGAGATGGTCTAGAGCAGTGATTATCAAAGTGTGGTCCCTGGACCAGCAGCATCAGTAGCACTTGGAAACTTGACAGAAACCGCAAATTCTTAGGCCCATCCCAATCTGGTGAATCAGAAACTCTGGTGGTGGGGTCCAGCCATCTGTGCCCTAACAAGCCCTTAGGTTATTGTGCTGTACTTAGGCTTATGGAATGACATTTGTTCTGAATGTGAGGAAACTGAGGTCTGAGACCAGATTCTGTAACTAACTGGTGACTGTGGACAATTCACTTAACAAATCTATTATTCTTTTCCCTTTTCTTAAGACCCTGTAATGCTCTTTCACAGGCTACAGAATACCATTTAACCCTTTTAGCCCTACGTAAACTGATCCCCTCAACTTCAACTCCATCTCCCTTCAGCTGCTCCAAGTTTTGGCTCCAACAGTATCAATCTCTCTGTTCCATTGCCCTGTTGTTTCCTTGCCAGGAATGCTCTTTCTTTCCTCTTTACCTCACTCAGTTATGTATCAGAGCAGAGGCCCAGGGCTTTTAGAAAGTCTTCGTTGGCATCCTCCCAGGATAGACTCCATGCCTCCTCTATTCTACGTATATGACATCACTGAGAAATGAAAATATGTATGTATTTACTAGTTGAAGGAGGACAAAAGAGTTTCTCAGGACAAGAGAATGGTTTGTGCAAAGGTCCTGTGCTGAGAGCAAGTATGGCACAGACAAGAGGCTGAGGGAGCCAGTGTGGCTGTAATGTTCAGAATCAGGGAGCAAAGTGGTGCAGTGAGGCTGGAGAGATGGGCAAAATCATGCAGAGCACTGGAGGCAACAGTAGGGAGATTTGTTTTTCTCCTAAGACCAGCAGGAAAATATGGTATGTTTTGAGAAAAGAATAAGATTTGCATTTTAAGAGGTCATTTTGGCTACCTTTTGAGGGTAGTAAGAGCAGAGGTTAAGTGACCACTTAGATAACCACGACAGCAGTGCAAAGAAGAGATGATGGTAGCTGGGACTTTCCTATGGTAGTGCAGAGATAAGGGGATGGATTCATCAGACTTTTAGGATTTGATGTTGGATAGGAGGGGCGGAGGAGGGGTCAAGGATGACCAAGGTCTATGGTTTGCCTAAATAGTGCATTCAGTTGATTATTTGGGGAATACTGGAGAAGACCGGGTCTGGGGATAAAGGTTATGGACCTCAGGAATTTGAGGCAATGTCAAGGTCAGCAGTCAAACCCAGAGGAGATAAAGGATGAATATAAAAATTTGGGGTTATCTGTCCAAAAGTGATCTTTATTAGACAGGTTTTATTGTATTAGTGGGATGGAAGGCAGATTGTAATGGGTTGAGTAATGAACGTAAAGTGAGGAAGTAGAATCAGGAAGTTTTGTTAACTGTCTTAAGAAGTGAGAATGTGAAAAAAGGAGAATTATAGATGAAATGGAGAGAATATACAAATTAGGGTTTTTCATGTATTAGGACTTGAATATATCTAAAAATTGATGAGAAAGATTCATTTGAAGGGGAGAGGATGAATATGTAAATAGCGAAAGTGGTAACTGTTTTCAAGAGAGAAGGAATTAACTTTAAGATAAGGTTGGGACAGCTCCTCAATTACTACATTATCCAAGGTTTGTAAGTTAGGTAAACAAAAAGTTGGGGGAGTTCCATCTATAAGCTTGTATTGTCTTAAGTTAAGTTTAAGGTTCAACTGCATGCTGAGTCTGAAGGCTTGCAAACCCTCATTATAGGGATTACCTCAGGGCTTTGAAGTAGTACCCTGTATTATTAAGAGATGCTTGGTACCCAGAATGACAAAGCTAAAAGAACATGGGATTTAAGTCCAAGCCTCATCTCTGCACTTAAAAACACCTGGACCTTGGTCACCTTCCTCAACTTATTTTATTCAATTGCATTTCTTTATTAATAAATTAGGATTACTCTTATCTCACGGGGCTGTAAGGAGTCAGTGTGATGAAACTGAACAAATGTTAGTTATTTTAGTACAGCTGAGTCTATGGTCATGGAATTTGAGAGCTTGAGATTTCCTAAGGAAATCCCAACCTAACGACAACTCCCCAATAGGCATGAAGGTACTAAGGCCAAGAGCAGCAGGGTTAGGATGGGAAACTAAGTAATTCCCCCATCCATTATGTTCTTTCCACTATTTCATGTTGTTCAGTGTAACCTTTAGAAGAACTGGTTTAGGTGGTTGCTTTTTTATTATATCTTGCTATTTATTTATTTTCCATGATATCTGTTTTCAACATAGGATTTTAAAGCAACTTATAATTATGCTTCCTTGCTTTTATTCTGAGTAAGTGTAGGTTTTAAGTCAGTATCTAGTAACTCAATCGTGAGGATATTGGCTTTATCATTTATACCTGCCATATGTACACTACCATATAAGGAAACAATACCATTTTAATATTCTAAGCAATTATAACAGGTATCTCTGTCCCTATGTATTCTCAAAGCATGGTCAGTTTGCCATGGGCAGTGAATGTCCTAGTATCTCTTTGAGATTATCTTTTAGAACATAGTAAATAAAATCAAATTTATGGTTAATCTCCTTTACTTCCTACTATCCAACCACTGATAGCAACAGGAAGCAATCATGCAGTTAATTCTCCTGAATTTTTTCTGCAACATTTGTTTCAGATATCACTCCTTGTCATCTTTTGTCTCCATCAGTCAATGCTTCTTGTTGTGCTTATGAATATTTCATACATCATATTTTTTGCTTCATGTCAAGATTTAATGATCCTCTTTCTCCTTTACTGTCCTTTTGATATATTATTCTCATTAGAGCAAAAGGGTAAGGGTTGAATAGATTTTTTGAGCCTAGATTTGTAAAACTTTAAAATTGTCTGCTTTGTCAGAATTTGATATTTTAAAAAATCTGGCCAGGAGTCTTGAAAGAGATGTATTTATGAGACAGATATTTGTTTGAGGTGAATAACATTTTTGTCTGGGTAGTACATAAAGTAAAACATCTTTAAATTTGAAAAATTCTTGGATTCCACATGAAATAATTAGTTAACTAAAACTGGTCCTCCAATTTCAATAAATTTAGAAGACTGATAAAAAAACAAGATGAGCAACTTCAAATGAAACCAAGTCATTGACTGAAACCTGAAAAAGCTTATAATATTTTTTTGATAAGTATAAAAAACAGTTATCCTCAATAATTACTGGATAAATGTTTAATGATCCTGTGAACACAGTAAGGAGATATATAGTTGAACCTTGTCAAGTGAGTTAGCTAAGTGCTGTGGAACTGTCTGGTTATCTGGTAAGAAATATTTTCTCATTTTAAAACACTTGGCAGAACTTCCTAGTAGTGATTCTATTTCCATCAGCAGGATGTTTCCAGCAAAAGAACACTGTGGCGTCATCTTTGAGTTGTGTACCATGAGATTGCTTTATAGATAAGAACCTCTTTTAAAGCAAAACATCTGATTTGTCATTAATCAAGCACTCTGGATAGGGTATAAGACGTAAGACAGTCTGGCTTCTTTTTGGAAATGACTCAGTAGTGAATGATTTTGAAAAGAGATTTCAGTCTATTTGCATTTGACAATTGAACAAATTAGTTTCCATAATTTCTTGATAAAATAAATGTAAATTGTTAGCCGAATGCAGGCCAGGGCACATCTAATCAAGTCTGGGATCTAGTTTAGGTATCTCTTCTGAAGGCCTTCAGTAAAGGATGACACCATCTACAGTTAATAAGAATTCCTTCAGGTACCCCATTTAAACATGTGACAATATATGCTCTGAATCTACCTTATTATGCTCTAAAGCATTCTGAATTCTGTCTTGTGGAAAAGGACCAGCTGCCATTTCCTTCTTACTTATGTTAAAAATATTTATTGCCATCTCTTTTCTCAGCTGAACAATTCAAACTTATGTAACCTTTTCACACAGATGCAATTTTCTCAGTCCTGGACTCACCCTGATGATCTCCCTGCCCTTAGATATAATAACTTAATGAGGTTGTCCTGATACTTACAAGAGCTTTGGCTCTTTCGTCCCAGACGCTCAGCCTGCCCCTTTATCTTACTGCCTCCCTCCAATCAGCTTCCTAATGATGCTTAGGGAATAATACGCTGTTCTCACCCATGCCTTAAGAGCAGCACACATAACAATCCCGAGGGGGGCTGCCTTATGAGTAGGAGAAAACACGTGATTCCAGGGTTATCAAGAAGGCTCTCCATTGCTCATTTCTTCTGTGGAATCTGTTCTTCCTTCCGTAGGAGGCAAGGTCTTAAATCCACAATTATATAAAGTTTGTAACACAAACATACCCTTATAGACATAATATAGCAACTTAACTTTAGTTGCATGAAATCATAAATGCCTAATATATCACTCAGAGATCATGCTACATAATGGTTGGATATAAGAGATATATGTGACTTTGCTTACTCTATTCCACTATCACTTTTGATGAAAAGTGGTAATAGTCCCTTAAAGTGCTTAGTGGAGGGATGCCTTCTTGAGCTCTCAGGAGTTAGGCTAATCATTGCTTTGACCTGAGTGTATTATTCCTGATCTATCCTCTAGTTTACTGATTCATTCCATGGCCGAGTCCATGAGTTTCTCATTCTCGTGCTAATTCACATTTAGCCTCCAGCAAATCATCAAAATTACTGTTGAAATGTTTCTACCAGTTTGTGGATCTAGCAGCTTCTTCTCCAGATAAGCACATCTTGGTTGTGTCTTTCTTGACTCATTTTCCTCTCAGAATTCAGGGTGTGGTTTCATTGTAACCTTTGTTCTCTTATGAAGGTCCACGAAAAGTCATTGATTTTCAGTTTGTTCAACTGTTTTTGTTGTTGTTATAAGGACAGGAATGATGACTTCTAAGCTCTTCAATATGTCAGAGTTTAAACTGGAAATCTATATTGCTTTTTTAAGCAAATTTCATTTTATGTTATTTCTCCTAGTTCATTCCTCTTGAGGCAACATGACTATTTAAAAAAATATCGAAGTGACTGTACCTATATTCATATTAACATATAAATCAGATCTGACATTAGAGGAGTTGAAATAATAAAAAAAGAGATGACTTTAGAACATAGAACATAGAACATTAGAATTAATTCTAAATTCTACTGATGGGACCCTGAAAATATAGAAATTTTCTTCTCCAAAACAACCACTCTTAACCTCATTAAATGTTATGTCAAGGCTACTTTTTGATATGGGTCTCAAGCTGATATAACCTAGACGTTTAAAAACAAACTATCTTGAAATGTCTCATTTTCCAACTCTGATTCTTTGAGATCAAAGTAAACCTCCATTTACTTTTTTATTCTATCACATATAATACAAATTTGAAAATATTCTACTGATCCTTTAGAGGTCAGATCACATGCGGCATTCTATATTAAGCCTCCTCTGGTTACCTCAAGTGGAAATCACTTCTTCTACTTTTTAATTATTACAGTGGTGTGCTGGAGACAGTTCATATGGGTACACAAGAGCTGAATGTGAGGATGGATCTCTTCCCAATTCTACAGTGACATCATATTGGTAGAATGAAATCAGGTATGCTGGGAATACTTACACCATTGAAATTGGCAAACACTAAAAAGCAGCGTTTTTTTCCCTAGAGAACCAGTTAAACATTTACCATCATACCACTATATGTGTGTGTATCTTTGCAGATACATGGAAAGATAGATACTTAAATGCAAAATAGTTGTTTATGTACTATGTCTTACTGCAGTATGTAGTTTCTTACATGAAGATGTGGAGGGCAGGTATTATTTTTGCTGCTGAGTATCTACTCCCCCTTTTTTTTTTTTTTTAACTGGTAAACTACTGGTTCCCTATTTAATTCTTGGTCATTTGAGTGAGGGCTTAATTAGCTCAGTTCCAGGGGTAGGCATGAAATTAGCAAATCAGTATATTGAGTCTCTCTGGTCACAGTGATTGGTTCAAAGGCAGTCATATGGCATAACTGAATTAATCACAGCCAGTGCACAGCAGCCCTGATATTTCATTTGGAACTATTGGGAAAGCATTCTCTTTTTACTGAGATTCTAAGCAGATAGACATTAAATTTTGAACTTCTGGTTTAGCCAATGCAATGGTAGACCTGCCTATGAATAAAGTTAACACAGAGAAATGAAGAACCAAGACAAAAAAAGGACTTTCCTGATAATAATGGGCTGGATCTATACTAAAGTTACATGCTTTTTCAGGTATGTGAGCCAAGAGTTTCTAAATATTAACTAGTTTGAATCTGGTTTCTGTCACTGACAAGCAAAAGACCCCTGACTAATATAGTAAAACATAATATTATAAAAAATTATTATAGCCCCATATCAGCTTAAAGCTCTGTATCTAAAGAAACTCAATTCCTTGAATGAAAGAAAGAATCTGGGTAAAAGACAAATGTAAAGCTTGCTATCAGTATGGGATATCTATTTCCTCTTGAAAACCTTATTAAATACTTGAGTGGTTTGTTCATAACATATTGCATCCACCTTGAAAAAGGAAGAAATTATGTCTTATTGACCTCTATGCCCTTTTTGCTATTTGACTTTTACTTATTTATTATTTTAGGAAAGAATTTCTTCAGATAAATGAGCCATAGGAAGTACGTCTGTCTTGGGTCTTCAAGGTGAAGGTTTTTGTTCTTTAAAACATACAATGAAATATAAAAATCGATATCACTCAATAAATGAGCTATTTTGAAAGAATTTTTTTAGGCATAAAAGAGAATACTAATTAGAATGACAAAACAAACTGCAAGAAAGCAAAATAAATAAATAAATAAATCTGACCAATAGTATGTCACAAAGAAAGAAATAAAATATTTATTAACTGCCTGAAATCTCTACACCTTTTCTATTTGCATACTATTTGATTGCCTCATGATATGACAACAATTCTGTGTTATCATTTTCTATAGAGAAAACAGAATGATAATTCAGCTTTTCTTCTCCCATGATTCTCCTTTTTGAGCTTATGCTCAACAGAACATTCCTTCATTACACCAAACAGAACACATTCTTTTTTTAGCTATAAGACCAGAAGTAAAGTCTTTGTCAACAGCGAGGTGCCTGGGGAAGACAAGAGAAAAGAAGATGTCGATGCTGCTGCCTCTGTTCCCCTCCTGCACTAGAAGAAGTCACAGTGGCAACTGGAGATATGTCATGAAGGCCTCAAGATTTATTGGGAGAGTGGGTTTTAATTCATGGTGAATGCTTCTGTGGGTAACAGAAATTATTACTGAGATGAAAGCCAAAGGCAAAGATGCAGAAACCTGACCTTCCATCCCTTTGTAAGCTACAGGCTGCCTCTTGATCCTGCTTCTCACTTTAGCTCCATAGTTTATTTTACTTTCTCAAACCATCAGTTAATTAGACACATCTTTAGTGGCCATTACATTTGGGTGTTGTGTCAAATACTTTGTAGAGGATAGGTATAGCTCCCAAAGAACATAAAATGTGATCCCTGCTTTCAAGAAACCTAGAACCAAATCTTTTCTCAAATGAGAGAAAGTGTAAGCATTAGATGTGAGGCACCAACAAAATGCTATGGCAATTCAGAGGAGCGAAGGAGTGCATTCACCTGCAAGATCAAGATCGTCAAGAAAAGACAGACTTTTTCATAGCAACTGGATGTTAGATTGGACTTTTACTGTTATTTCTGAATTTTAGCTAAAGTGCTCCAAGTATAAAATAGTCACAAATACCTACAGAGAGTGCTAAGGAGCTACTAGACACCATCTGTGGATTACCAAGAGTTAGCCAAGCTAAAGCTGAGACTCATCAACTTTACCCTAACAAGTGATGAGGCATGTTGTAGAATTTCCCCCTTTCTCACTGAGAGTAAGCAAAAGCGGGGTGTTATCAACTGAATTGTGTTTCCAAAATTCACACGCTGAAGCCCTAATCCCCACTGTGATTGGTTACTCTATTTGGGGATAGGGCCTTTAAAGAGGTGATTAAAGTTAAAAGAGCACGTAAGTATGGGGCCCTAATCCAATAGGACTGTCATCCTTATAAGAAGAAAAATAGACATCAGGATGTGAGCGCACAGAAGAAATGCCATGTGAGGACACAATGAGAAGACAGTAAGTAGTCTACGAGCCAAGGAGAGGGGCCTTCGGAGAAACCAACCCTGCCAGCACTTTGATTTTGGACTTCCAGCCTACAGAACAATGAGGAAATACATCTGTTATTTAAAGCGCCAGGTCTATAGTGTTTTGTTACAGCAGTCCTGACAAACTGATACAGAGGGTTTTCCAGTAAAGAGGGGTCCTAAGAAAACATCTTGTAGAGATTAGAAATGAAGAGAAGAAGGTGAGACTGACATCTTCTCCCTCAGTGTGTGTTGGTGTGCATAAAATTAGAGACAGAGTATGAAGTGAGTTTTGATTTTGATTGATTTTTTAATACCTAAATTTGAACTATCCTCACTAAAATGGGAGTATACTTGAGATGTCATTAGGGAGCATGAAAAGTAGATCTTATAGATCATTTTTGAAAGGAGTAGTTGGTGAAAAATAAAACTGTTTCTTGTTCAGATTGGTCAATAAACTGGTTACACATGAAAATACTATAATACAAGTGATGGTTTTATTTTTTGACATTAGTATTTTTTAAAACTGTTTAGTGTTTTAGTCAGAATATGGTCCCCAATAATCATATTTATGGTTTATGGACCATAGCATAACAAATATTGTTTCTATTTCCATTTTGCCTTTCTTCCCTATGACTAGGGAAGGGCAAGATTTTTTTATACTCTTACATTTCTTACTTTCTGTGCTGTGTGTGTGTGTGTTTTTTTTATTTCACAGATTGAATCATACCAATTGCCTTCTCTCTATATATAGAAAAAAAACAAGAACGAATGTTTAAATATTAGAATCCTATGTGTGAGAGAGAAAATGTTTAAATAAGATAATTCTCTATATTTCAAAATCAACTTTGACCATTGAAAATATTTAATGAATTATATGGATAGCTCAAATGAAGGAATTAACTCTCTGTTTATTCTTGGCTCAGATATGGCACAATTTCAATCAATGATGTTTAATTTACAAGTCGTAAACATCTAATAACAACACAATTGCCAACATTAACTGACTTGGGTATTTCAGTGCATTTGCCAGCAGACATACCACCTGCTAATACTAATTGGCATATTTAGTTTGCATCTCACTCAACTAGTTCTAATGATTCTTAGTGTGAGAATATGAGTTTTTCTTATGTTTTTCTCTTTTAGAGACTGCAGGATGAATACGAAGCTTACCTTGTTTTAAGTACCAGGATAGTGCTGAAACAGTGCAGAGAAAAAAAATCAGAATTTAAGTGAAGGACAGAAGCAATATATTTTTGGTAGTTATATGACAGGGATGATCAAAAGTCAGAGAATGGCTAAACACCAACTAATATGTGGTCAATGCAGGCAGTTTGTCACAGGAATTCCAAAGTGTTATAATGAAAAAAGTCATCCTTTATTGTTTGACAAAGTTAACCTTGTTAGTATCCACATAATCCTTAATTGAGCTTGGTTGGAATACATTTACAAATACTCATATAACCTATATTTATTTCACACTAATATATGCAGTCAGTGATCATAACAAATGTACAGAAGGCAAACAGAAAGTATCCCACACATGGTCATCAATCTTATGGAAAGAACTTGCACTGCAGCATAAATTACCATCTGTTTTTGAAGCTATGCAAAGAACTGATTCACTTGCTTGATAATTACAAACTTTATTTACCTACACTGTAACCTTATGGTGATAGCAACTTCCTTCCAGTGCTTCCTTCCCATACCAACTAAGGTAGGCCAGAAAATGCTCCTGAAAAGACATCCATGTCAAATCCCCAGAACCTGAAAATATTACCTTATTTGAGAAAAGGTCTTTGCCGATATATTGAAGTTAAGCATCTTGAGATGAGGAAATAGTCTTGAATTATCTGGGTAGAGAGAAACACACACAGGCATACATAGAAGATACACACAGAGAGGAGACATGGAGACAGAGGCAGAGATAAGAGTGATGTTGCCACAAGCCAAAGAAGCCAAGGAATACCAAGAGCCACCAGAAGCTGGAAGAAGCAAGGAAGGATTTTTCTTTAGAAGCCTTAGACGTAGCATGTTCTTGTGGACAGAAACCTTGGTTCCAGATATATGACCTCCAGAACTGTGAGGATAAATTTCTGTTGTTTTAAGTTACCAGGTTTGTGGTGATTGGTTACAACAGCCCTAGGAAACTAATATTCCAACCACCCCCCCCCCACCCAAACACACACATACTTTTACACATGGTTTGGACCAGTACTATTAATATTAATTCAATTTACTCTTAATCTTAAAGTTAGTTGTACCTACTGTGTATTTTCTAAGAATTTATCATAGGAAGTCTCAAGATAGCTTGAGAAGAGTAAAATAGATGATGATTTATAGGATTTGGTTCCATTTCACATAATATTCTAGTTATCTCTTACTGCTTAACAAATCACCCAAACCTAGTGGCTTAAAACAAAAGTATTATTTTCTCTCATGTTTCTGTGGATTGACTGAGCTCAACTGAGTAGTTCTTACTTTGAGGTTTTCATATTATTTGAAATCGCACGGCAGGTGGGGCATGTGTGCTCCTAAAGTTCTTTTGGGTTGGATATTTAAGATGACTCATGCTCATAGTGACAATTGATTCTAGCTGTCTTCTGGAAGCTCAGCTGGGGTTGTTGCCTCTCTTTGTAGCTTGGGCTTTTCGTAGGATGGCAGCTAGGTCCTTAGAGTGAGTACCCTAAGTTTTCCAAGAACAAGAAGTAGAAGTGCCAGGTAAGGACAGGTTATGCTTTAACAGCGTCACTCTGCTATATTTGGCCAAAAAAAATAAAAGTCTTATCCAGATTCCAGGGTGTAGAAAAATTGACCCCACTTCTTGATGAGGGAATATCAAGGACACGTTGTAGAAGAGCATGTGAGATGTGAGATATTTTTGTGGCCATTTTTGGAAAATACAATCCACTATGCATAGTAATCAGGCACATGAATAATACCAAGTTCAGAAAAATGATTTCTGCTTGAGTAAAAATGATTAAGTTCAAAGGCACTTTGAGAGATAAGCTCCTACAGGAAAAACTCCTCATTTAGTATAGCATTTGTGTAGCAGCTTCAATTATAGCTTCTCTCCATTTCTCCCAACTTTCCACTAAAAGAAAAAGGGTAAGCTTACATTGCCACCTTCAAAATTGAGACCAACTAGCAATATTATATTGAGTTCTTTTCATGGCATATCTGAGCTCTGATTCACGAAATAGAGTACACCTTGAAAAGAAACCCTTACCACCATTGCTATTGTCTGTTCCTAGGTCCAGAGCCCCAGGATCTGAATCACCCAGAAAATTAGGCAGCTGTATCTCTACCCTGAAGGTGCTCAATTGCTTGCTTCCTTGTCCTACTCTTAACCTTCAAATATTATTCCTCCCGATCAGGTTACTACTCTCATCAAAGATACTTTCACCAAAAAATACCTGGGGAAGAACGGGGGAGGGAAAGTGGTTCAGAACTGATGGTGTGGCATAGCCTTTGGGCAATGCTATACTAAGAAGTAAAGTGCCTTGGGTGAGAGGACAGGAAGGGCCTATTCTGGAGTCGAGGTTCACAGTAATATACTTCTAGGCAGTAAGAGTAGGCAATGATGCTGCTTCAGGAGACCAGAGGTGAAGTTCTGCACATTAGTGCATGTTATTTTGCCCTCTGGCTATAAATCTGAGAAGAGGAATGAAACATCACCAGAGTAGTTAAAGAACAGGTCACATCAGAGGTCCATGGACAAACATTACTTCTAAACAGAACTTATCTTGTTCAAACAGAACAGGGTCCCAAGAATCTCCACTAAAATGATCTATGACAAAGTAGAGAAAGTCATTTCAAGAAATTGTATGATATACTTATCAGAGTACAAAAATATGCAACTACCATAACATGGGAATAGAAAGAGGAAGAAAAGCTAAAGATGCAAGAAGAGATAGACCAGATTTAAACACATGGCAAGAAAACATTACTTTCTTGTTTTATCCCCTCTAAAATTTCTAGGCTACATGAAAAAGCTAAGTATATATTTCTAAAAACAAGCCAATGTTTTAAATTTAAGAAAAAGCAAAAAACAAATAGAGTACTAAGTTACGAGATGGCAATAATTGCTGAGACTAATAATGGTATGAAAGGATCAATGACCTTGGATAATTTTAAGTAGGTTAGTATTTTATTACTAAATCAAGTTATGTTAGCAATGGTATAGACTTAAGGACATGAAAACACACCCTGTCATGTGTTTTTATTGATCAGGCCCAGCTAATTTAATGTTTAACATTTTAGGATCAATATTTTGGTACAAGTAGAAAGAAAGAATAACAAAATATGAATAGTTGATAATAGTTAATCCAGAGAATGCAATGGAATATTAGCCATAAAAATAATGAAATCTTACCATTTGTCACAACATGGATGGACATACAGGGTATTATGCTAAGTGAAATAAGTCAGACAAAGACAAAAACCACAATCCCACTTATATGTGGAATCTTAAAAACAAAACAAATGAACAAACAAAACAGAAGCAAATTCATAGATACAGAGAGAAAATTGGTTGTCACTAGATGGGAGGGGGCTTGGGGGATGGGTGAAAATGTGAAAAGACTAAGAAATACAAATCAGAAGTTAAAAATAGTCACAGGAATGTAAAGTATGACATAGAGGATATACCCACCAGATTTTAAAAAGGAACTATAACCCACCAAGAGCTCTTAGTGATACCTAGGACATGATTTAGCTTCAGAAATGTATACCCTGAATCCTATTTAACTCAAATATTCCTATAAAACATATGAGGAAAGGAAAAAGATAATTGAAACTAATTGCTGTAATGAGGAGTAATGCATGGATTATCACAGGAAGTTTTTACACATCTCCAACTGGCATAGACTAATTAGGGAAGCCTTTCCTCTTAGATGACTCAGATGACAGAGGAGGCTTGATGGTTACTGATCACCATGCACTACTAGGAGCCACTTCAAGTATTTTCAAGCTTGAAAGCACATTTCTGAACTAATTCAAGAAAGCATAAGAGGAAAGTAAATATATTTACATTACACAAATTAATAAAAATAATGTAGGATATATATCTCTGAGTTAGCTTTTTCTACAGGTTTATTCAGCCCATAGATTTCCGAAGAGCAGGTAGATGCACAATTAAAAGCAGAATTACCTACAATACCAGAAATGAGAAACTATAAAAAAATTTATAGATCTTGAAAAATTTAGCCTACTTACACCAATAACTATTCATGGTTCTTTTATTTTCCTTCCTTTGGTTGAGGTGAACATTTATATTTGAAATTCTATCAGACTTTATGGGTGTATATCCCATCCAGATTTTTCTTCTCCCAATAGTGAGTCAACCAGACTGCTCTTCTGGTATTGTTTGTTATGTACTGTCTGTCAACTCTTTCCTCATTCGCAGCAACTGCTATTTAAGAAGTCTCTAATAGTAGCCGATCCTCTTTGCTATATCCCTTTCTTGTTACCATAACAACAGAAGAGCTAGTCAAAAATTCATTATCCAGTTTTCCTACAGTTAGACAAACAGAGGCCTTTGAGAAATACTAGTATAGTTTGAAGGAGTTTTTAAAGGAACAACAGATGATTTTCAGCTATAACGAGTATAGAGCACATCACAGACTTAGTGTTTTAAAAAAAGTCCTCAGGTTTTATCTACTCTTTCGTCCTACCCAATTCAGGAAATCCCTTGTATTTCCATCAGTCACATGTGGCCACTTAAACTTAACCTGGAAACTTCTCATGCTAGAACATCCTCCCTTTATGATGTAGCCTATTCACTGGTGACAGCTTTAATGATTATAAAATTGTTTCTTGTGTTAATTAAATATATACTTCCTAGTAACTTCTATACATTAATTCTTTTTATGTCAAGTGACACTTCACAAAATAAGCTGGGTCTATTTTTAATTTGTCAGACATTTCAACATTTAAAGACAGGTATTATTTAAGTAGTCATCTTTATTTTTGCCTGCCCGGGATCTATTTCTATTTCTTCTCATAATAACTAATTTTCCAATGGGAAGTTATATTTGTCCTATTCTCCAATGATGTGATTTACCATGGCGTGAAATCTTTCTTTTTCCTACCCTCTAAGGTGTACAAATAATAGAGACCCACTCATTCAGCAAATTCCATTCTGCTGGACACAGTGATTATTTCAGTTCTAGGCTATTGGTTCAAAATTGTCTAATGGAATTCTACACCAGGACTTACATGTAAAATTCCGGAGAGAGAAAAAAGCTCTCCATCTTTGGAGTTGGGGCATATAGGGAGCTCCTGCCTGAGAATGAGGGTAACCCAAAGAAAGCAGAGCCTTGAGATAGGAAAAAGGCTTTGACCACATTGTTAGGTCATCTGGAGCCAGCTCATACTTTAAGTTACATTCTTGTACTTTTTGATACATGAAGCAAAAAATTATGCTGAAGCCAGTTTGAGTTTCTATTAATTGCCCCTAAAGAGTCTTGAATAGTACAACCATATTTTTTTGAAATGTCTTTTCTTAGCTGAAATTATATGGCTTGATTCTCAGACCTTTTCATCTCTGAGTTATATTATACTTTATGTGCTTTCAATTGTCAATGTCTCGATGAAAACTAGGGTACCTACAACTGAACATAGTATTCTAGATGGGAATAGAATGCACTAGTGTGGAAAACAGTTGAACATTTCCTTCCTTGTTTATGCCCCCTTGTCCTAAATTTTCACTCAGAGGCCTAGATCACCTTAAACCTCTCTCCTCCCTTTGTCTATAGCTTGCCATCCGGTTGGCTTATACAACATCTGAATTTTTCACACAAACTTGTATTAGACTATGACTCACCTCTCCATCTCTTCACTTTTACTTCCAGTCCTTTCCCAAACTACACAGACATGTATCTAAATGTCTGATGTATTGTAATAGTTTTGAATTTTGAGCTTGAGAAAAACTCAATCTCTCAGAGCTCCAGTTTACTTTACTCTAAAAATTGTGTGGTATTGCTTAGGATGCTTTTGATTGCAGATATTAGAAACTATAAATTAAAAGGCTAATCAATAAGAATACATTATTTATAACAAGAAGTCTAGAAGACAATTTTAGTTTTGGTAAATTTGGTGGTTAAGTGATGTCACTGAGATCCAGGCTCCTTCCATCTTCCCATTTTGCTACATTCAATGTGTTCTCCTCAGGCTTATTCCCTTCATGGCTTCAAGATGGCTGTCACAGTTCCATGTATCACATTCAGACATAAAAATACCCACGAGCAAAAGAAAAACTCCTCTTTCCAAAAGTTTCTTTTTAAGAAAGAAAGAAAATGAAGTTTCCTAGAAGCCTCTCAGGTTTCCTCTTGCATTTCGTTGGCCAGGGTTCTATCATAAGACTGTGTTTAATCAGCAAGGGGTATGGGATGATCAGATTGGCTTAGACCAGTGGTCTCAAACTAGCTATGTGTCAGAGTCACCTGGAGGGCTTGTTAAAAAAAGATTTCTGATTCAATGGTTCTGATGTGAAGCCCCACAATTTCTTTTCCTAACAAGTTCTCAGATGATACTGATGTTTTTGGTAGAGACCACATTTAGATAACCACTGGCTCAGACAGACATGATATATCCCTGAGATGGGAGTTGAAATTGGGGCCACATATGGGGCAGGTATTGTCCCTCAGGGCTTTGTTATTAAGGAAGAAAGGTAGTAATCACAAATATCCTGCTATATGGGAGTTAGTGATGGCAAAACTCTAAAAGCTCATCCTGTGAGTTACAGATAATGCATATATATTGCCTATCACAGAACATTCAGTAAATGTAAGTCCTGCTATTATTGTTATTGTTGTTATTTTTGATTCTGTTATGTATAAACCTTGTATTTATGGACTCTTTCAATTTTATTTTGTTTAGGTCACTGATAACATATTAAACAGGCCAGAGGCAGATATGGCATTCTGAAAATTGCAGTAGAGAGTTCTCTGATCATTGATGTCAATGCGCTAATCAAAATGCTATGACTTGGCGCTTTAGTGATTTCACTTCATTGACCTGTCATTTAATCTTATTTTTCCACCTATCCAAAGGATATCTCAAGAGACTTTAAAATGATTGGTTTAAAATTTGCCTATTCATCTCTGTAGAAAAAGTATAGAGTAAATGATATGTTCTGACATATAATTGATAATATTACCTAACATTTTTATAGATTGCTTACCCTGTGTCAGATACTGTTCAAATTGTTTTACATGGGTAGGTACTATTGTTACCCCTATTTCACAGAAGAGGAAAGTGAGACACAAAGAAGTTAAATGGCTTGCTCAAGGCCTTGGAACTAGTAAATGGAGATAATGGGATTTCCATCTACCCTAATGTAATCTCTACTAATAGGCACTACTGCACACAAACAGTACAATCACAGGAAATTATGATGATAATCCAGCAATACAGCGAGTTCCTGAAATGCTCTCTCACATGCATATGCACATACATGTCCACATCTATGCTCTTCATTACAGCTTTTAAATGCTATAACATAGTAGTATGTTTTAGTTCTTTGAAAATTGTTCAACAAGCCAAGGTGCATAGGCAAGCTTTATTTATCAGCGTTTAGTGAACCACTGTATTGAATAGGGTCATCATGGTAGATAACTATTATACATGGAAAAGTATATTTTAATGTTGTATTGTCTATTTAATTTTTAGTAAACATTTAGAGTAGAAATATCTGTGAATGTGCAACAATTTTTGCAGCATTACACAATGGATGGAATTGGAGCAAAATAGTAAAGGATAGTGACTGTGAGAAGAGGGATAGGCAATCTACTAATAAATTCAGTACTTAAACGCTGTAATGATTTTGTCCCATTTGTTATAAACAAGTACTCTCTGATGATTAATCTTTAAGTGACTAAAAATACCAACTAAATAAAAAGCTTATTATTTGATATTAGGGTGAGTCTTCAATATATTCTGGGTCTCTTGGATCTTTTTTTCCATGACTTTTCTCTGGCCACTAATTGAACGTACTTTTACATTCTTATCTCTAGTTTGTTCTTTGAAACTTATCTGAGAGCCTCGCGTCCTCAGGGAGGAAACCTATCAGCACTTGGTGAGCTCCCCAGACATACCTGGCTATGAATTTTAGCAAATCTAGGGCAGTTTGGCAGACTGCGTGGCTGTTGTTTCCTTTTCTCTGTCACATTGTGTTAGGTCTGTTGCACCAGTAGGTGTCATACTGGGCTGCACTTTCCCACAGAAGTACGTCAGGTAAAAATTCAGAATCATTTTCTGTTCTATAAACTCTGAAAATAGAACATTAGCCTCAAGCACTCTACCACACAGAAGCAGTAGATTGTGCTATCTTAATTATGGATGCATCAAATATGAAGGCCTTTACTCCTCCCAGGTGTCCCATGGAAAGTGAACACAGCATTAGGGCTATTCATCAGGGCAGCTAGCCTGACTTTTTTAAAGGGGTCAAGGAACATAGGTATTTAATGAGTCTCCCTTTGCTGTGCTAGGCAGAGGTTGCCTTCTCAAAGGGAGCTTGCATTTATAGCGGTTGTCAGTCTTGAGAGTACATCATAATCACTGGGAGGAATGGTTATGCGAGGGATTGCTGACTCCCACTTTCAGAGTTTCTTAATTTGCATTTCTGACAAGTTCCCAGGCAATACTGGGAGCAGGTTTTATGAGCCACCGCTTTAACTTAAGGCTTTGTTTTCACTTGGCAGACTTATTCGGTTAGATGTATTAGGTTTGCCCTGTTTCTTCCGTCTCTGTTTGCAACTACCCAGCACCTGCAGCTTTGGGGAGTAGCTCACATTAAGAAGACTTCTTAAATAAGGGCATGGGATAGAGTCACACTTCAGGCATTCTGTTAACATGTGAAGGTTTTTGGATGCAAGTAAAAGAAATGATTTTAGCTAACTAGTGCAGTAGACACTGTGGGGCTCCCAGTCAGATCCTCTTTTCCAGACAACACACCTATTTCCTAACAGCTTCAAGCGCTATAGATAACGGCCTAGAGCTGTGACATTTTTCAGAGAATTGCCTTTGACTAGAAAGACCTGCCTCTCTCAGAGATGTCTAAAAGTTTCATATCCACCTTCCCCTGTTGGGGTAGTTATTAATTGACTGACACAAGGTCAAAGTCTCCTTGACTCAAGGTGGAACTACTCTGTTGTGCAAAATACATCTTAAAGCTGCACTGTCCAATATAGTTCTATCCACATGTGGCTATTGAGCCCTTGAAATGTGGCCAGTTGGAATTGAGATGTGCTAGAAGTGCAAAAAAAAAAAAAAAAATACACACGTGTTGAAGACTTACTGAGAAAAAAATGTAAAATGTCTCATTAATGATGTTTTTTCAATATTGATTACATGTTGAAATTACAATATCATACATATTTGGGGTTAAATAAAATACATTAAAATGATTTGCCTTTTGCCTATTTACTTTTTACACACGTGGCTCAGATTATATTTCTATTGGGCCACACTGGTCTATGGCCTCCACAGCTGCATGGGTCAGGACAAGGCTAGATTCTACTTAAGACCATATATACCTCCACAAGAAATCAAGATTAGATGAGTAGAAGGCAGAGGTCAGCTGCTCAATGAAAAGTCATGATCCATTAGCCAGTCAGTTCTTGCACCCAGGATCCACCAACTAAAGAGGAGGCTGGGTCCCCATTAGGAAGTATCCTACACTCTGGCAAAAGGACATAGTAATGTATGTATTCGCTTCTCCCAATCCTTCACCTAAAACCCTTGCAGCCATTTACTAGGATAAAAATAGACTAGAGAAATGAGAATAGTCATACATTTTAAGGGCTGGTGGGTACAGGATCTAAATTGACACTGATACCAGGGAACTCAAAGCACCATCATCAAATTCTTGTTAGAGTAGAGGCATATCAGGATCCAGTAATAAATGGAGCTCTAACCCACGTCCATCTCAAAGTGGGTCCATTAGGTCCATAGATCATACCTGGTGGTCACGTCTCTAGTTCCTAAATATGTATTCATAATGGAACTCTCAGATTCATTCTTTGACCCATTAAATCAAAGTATTTAAGCAGAAAAGACCAAGTAGAAGTCCTAAAAAGGTCCCCTTTATACCCCTGCAAATATAGTAAGTCAAATAATAATAAATCCCAGGGAAAATTACAGAGATTAGAACCACACTTAAGGACTTAAAGGATATAAGGATGGTGATCTCAATCATATCTCCATTTAATTTACAGATCTGACACGCAAAATCTGGGTGGATCATGACATATGTCAGTGGATTACCAACACCTAACCAATCAAAGTCTCTAGTATATAGTTTATAGTTATTGATTTCGTGAACGCATTCCTTCCAGACCCATCATGAAGAATAAAAAGTGATTCATCTTTATACCGAATGGTATAAATATTGACCTGTCTCCAGGTAAATATTAACTCTTCCACATGCTACACAATATAGTCTGAAGGGAACTGAGCAGGATGAACATTCTGTGGGACATTACTTTCATCCAGTAAAATTGATGGCGATATTTTAAACAAATCTCATGAGCAAGAAGGTGTAAGTCCTCAGAATGCCTTTGGTAAAGCACATGTACACCAGAAGTTGGAAGATAAAGTCCACAAAAATGCAGGAATCTGTCACATTAGTGAAAGTGTTAGGGGTCCAGTGAGCTGAAGTACGCTGAGACATCCTCTCCAAGTAAGATACATGTTGCATCTTGTACTTCCTACCATTAAGAGGGAAGCAAAATGCTTGGTTATCCTTCTGGTTTTTTTGAGGTAGCACTTTGTAATACTGCTATGACCACTTATTGGATGAAGTGAATGTCTGCTAGTTTTGAGTGAAGTCCAGAACAAGAAAAGAATCTAGCAGGTCCAAGCTGCAGTAAAAGCAGCTCTGCCACTTGAGTCATATGGACTATGCTATTAGAGGTATTTGTGGTAGAAAAAGAGGCCACTAGTAAGTCCCAGTAGAAGAGCTGCAGAGTAGAACCCCAAAATTCTGAAACAAGGCTATTCGAGAGCTGTGAAGAGCTATACACAATATATAAAGTAGCTCTTAGAATGCCCCTGGGACATGGGAGAAATTGAGCATCTGCGCATAGGACATCAAGTGACCATATGGTCAAGACTTGTCCATTATGAGCTGGGAGATTATTAAACCCTTCCATCCACAAGGTTAGGAGGGTCTAGCAGCAATGCACTGTTAAGTAAGATCCATTGTGATGGAAGTAGTACTCTCGAGAGTCTTGAGCAACTCTACAGGAATAATTAACCACCCCTCTGTAACCTACCATTGTCTCTCAGACACTTATCCCTTAGCTCACACATATGAACTCAGTTGTCAGAAGAGGGGGTAAAAACAGAGCTTCGTTCGTGAATTGGTTGACTTGCTATAGGGGAGCAAACACAAAATGGACTGATTTTATACTATCAGGGATGTACCAGAAACCTTGTGGTACATCCCTAATGTCAGAGCTTTGGTTAGCGTACCCAGTCATCATCTTTGTGTGGAGAGAAATAACATGCAGAGGCACATGGCTTAGCAGGTTGGTCAGTGCCTGGAATGAACAAGACTGAAAGATTAAGGTCAAGGAAATAAAGAACAGAGCCATGCAGCTAGACCTATGGTAGCAGGTGCAACATGCAAAAATTCTGTGTGCATACCAGGAAGTATCCATTCCAGAAGAAGCACTAAAAGTCATGTAGACAGGATAGTTTATGAGTTTCTCTTTGAAAATTAAATGAATCACATATGCACTGCCTAAACTATTTTGATAGTTTTCTGATTTAGGGAGTACAGTGGGGGAAACAAAAATACTTCGTGCAATGACTGGGATGTAGAGGCTAGAAAACAGGATTTCAGACTTCTCATTACAATGAGAGTATGCAGTGTGAATTATTTTATTTTGGGTATCAAAGATTTTAAAATTTCTAATTAGTTTTCCATCTTTAAGACAGGAGACCTCAAGAGGTATTTAGAATGAGTTTTCTGGCTTCCAAGTTCTTAGGGTAGTTTAAGAATATTATAATAGTCTTAGAATATTATTTTTGTTATATGAACCATGCTTTAAAGGGGATTTAAAAATCTTTCTTTGTAATCCTTTCTAACCCTAATAATTTTTGAGCCTGGGAGGAAACCCAGGCTCAAAAGGACTTGAATTAGCTCTCACTGAATGTAGTAGGTGGAATAATGGCCCCTCTATAACAGTCATGCCATCATCCCAGAATCTGTATATATGTCTCTTTACATGGCAAAAAAGACTTTGAAACTAATACTAAGGTAAAAGGTATTGAGATGAGAAGAGTAGCCTGGATTATCCAGGTGGGCCCAATCTAAGAAAATGGACCTTACAAGAAAAAAATGTTTTCAAACTGTGGTCAGAGAGACAGTAGAAGAAGGAGGAGGAACTAAAGGTATGAAACGACAAACCCAATGTTACTGGCTTTGAAGATAAAGAAGAGACCACGAGCCAAGGAATGTGGCTAGCCTTTAGAAGGCAGGAATGGCCCTCAGCTGACAGCAAGAATATGGGGATCTTAGTCTCACAAGGAACTGAATTCTGCCAATAACCTGCATTAGTGAGAAAACTGATCTTGTCTTTGACCCTCCAGAAAGGAATGCAGCTCTGGAGACACCTTGATTTTAGCCTGCTAAGACTGTGTTGGACTTGTAACCTACAGAAATGTAAAATAATACATTTCTATTGCTTAGAGTATGAAAATTGTGCTGATTTGTTACAATAGCCATAGGTAACTTACATACTGGACCTTTCTGGTCTTTATCTCCTCATCTGCAAAATAGAGATAATACCATATCCCTCTTAGGCTGAGGACAAAATGAGATGCTACATGGGACAAAGCTTGGAAAACTTTAAAAGGCTTTGCAAACAATAGATACTATTAGATTTAGAACCAGTTGATGTGGTAGTTTCAGGGGAGTTCTTGTTGGTGCAAATATCCAATTACGCTGATTGTTTCTAATGTTCGAAAATGCAATAAGGTGAAGGAAATAAAATTATTTCAAATTCTGTTTTGGTACATTAACATTTGATGATATCTAAGCCTTAATGAGGTCATGAGAGTAAACATAGGAAGCTCTGTTAGTGAAGATTATATACATGTCACAACAGGAATAGAAGACAGAAGAACAGAACCATTGCTATTTTAATATAACTCTTAGTCTAACAGAATGAAAAGTTAATTAACATGTGCTACCTAAAACTCAAATAGCAGATTCCATTCCCATTTTAGTTTGAGTTTGATTTGATTATGCTGATTCTCAAGCATAATAGCTACTTGGTATTATCAGTGTCTTGGCCCCAATTTCTTAATCAGCAAAGTTATGTAAAAATAGCTGCCCATTTCTTGCTCATGGTTAATTAAGTTGGCTCATTTATTTTGGAAGGGACCACAGAACTTACCTAGGTGGGTGGATGGGTCACCTCTTTGTATTTTGGAGTAATCATTTCCAGGGTAACTTAAAATTTATGTCAGTTCCATTTTTTTTTTTTAAGGACAGTCATATGGAGCAGCTTCATCAGAGAATATTTATTGCAAAGAAGCTATTCAAGCTAGTTCCGGTAAAGGGAGATTAATTTTAAGAATTCCACAGGCAGCCTCTAGGGTATAAAAACTGAAATAATGTAGGCTTGTGAAACCAAGAATTAGGAAACCAGAACCCATGGCCTCTTCACCCACCTTTTAAGGAGCTTTTGGTCTTTTGCTTTCAGTTGTCTCTAAATGCTTGCTCCACTTTCCTGCATATCTCCTTTCTCTGCTTAGTTATCATAATGCATATAGCTAAAAATGACTACCTCAGGTCAGCTTCTATGTACAATGAATTCAAATGAACATACCACTTTTTTTCCTCATAGTGCCTCTTAATTTAAATTAAATTAGTATAGAGAATATGATTAATCACTAGCTGGTTAGAGGATTGGATACTTTGAGGCATACTACTAGTTCAATGCTCAGGTCACATGATATAAATATGGCTGCTGTGGTCTGCAGCTTCTAAGGGGGTGCTCCCAGAAGAGAGGGCTATGGGGAAGCAGACACCTCAACACATGCCTCTTACATTTTAGTCACACCTAAAGCTTTAATTCCTTGCACCAGAAGAATGAATCAATTTCCTACTAGGTTTATGTCATTGACCAAGGTTTTTCACTACAGGCATACCTTGTCCTATTGTACTTTGTGTTATTGCACTTCATAATTATTGCTGCATTTTTCACACATTGAAGGCAAGACCCTTAACCAGAAAAAGATTATAACTCACTTTATTGTGATACTCGCTTCATTGCGGTGGTCTGGAACTGAACTCTCAATACCACAGAAGTATGTCTGTATTTAACTTCAAAGCATTGCCTTCTTTCATATAGAGGTAATGAATAAAGTAAGTGAGCACAATATCATATGTCCAATAAACATGTAATAAATATTGTTGAAAGTAACAAAATTTTTATCCTTTGTGAGTTTATAATTGTAATCTTTCTACAGTTATTTCCATTAAAGCTAGGAATAATATGTGTTCATTATTGGAATTATACCAAGCTTGTTTATTTGGTTTTCCTTAAAAAGGGACTGTAGAAGTATTTTTCTTCTTTCTGGGGGAAGCTTCTAGGACACATAAACTCTTCTTCAAATAGATATTGATTTATAACTAATAAATCAAGGAAAGGACTTGTGATTTAGCAATAAAAATCTGAGTTCATAGAGTTCAAAAACGTAATGCCAAAGTAAAAATCTAAATTCCTTATTACTGGAAAAAGTTCATCTTGTTTTATTTTCAGTGTTTCATTAAATGGAACATAAATGTTATTGTTAGCAGTGTAACTAGAAATTTTTATGAGCCTAGTGATATTGTAGGGAGCATCTCTAAGGCTGTTTAAGTTAAAGAATTCTAATTAATTTGTAGTTTGTGGAGAAATTGATTATAAAAAGACTTAGTAATCTAATTTTGAGCCTGGATATATAAGACCATAAAGGCTTGGTTCAGGATAAAAGACTGACAAAAATGACAACATCAGCTTGCCTGAAGTTGCATTTGCTATGGTTTATTTCTGGACCATTGGTTTCTGTTTGGGTGCCACTTATGAGTACCACAGTTTGGGAAGTGCCCCCAGGCAGAAAGCTGGAGTAAAATACCTTATGTGCTTTGCTTCATTCCAGGACCACAGCATTCACAGTATTATGGTAGTTTATTGTCAAAGGATCTAATACCTATTATTAAGTCACATTTGGTATCAGAAGTTCTTTTGTTTCCCTTTTAAAGTTGAATAAACTAAGAAAGAGAGGTTAAGTAATTTGCCAAAGCTTCTACAGCTTGGTAGGGCCAGAATCTGAATTCATTCTGTCTAGCTCCAGAGTATGTGGTCTAATGGAGAGCCTAGCAATAGTATTTTTGGATTTTTTTTTTCATGGCCTCAATTTACTGAGGTTAAAATGAAAAAAAAATTACTGTAATGTGGTAAGCCATAGGTAGGTGTACTGTATGCCCAGTGACAAAGAAATAGAATATGATGTTATATAACCATAGTGACAGCAAGCAATAACTTATTTAAGTACATCCCTCAGCCAGAAAGTAAAAGAAGCAGCAGCAGCAGCAGCAACAATACATAGTTTCTTCACTTTTCTGACTGTGTGGATTGCTCAATCCATCAGCCTACTTTAAGTACCAAATATCAGAGTCACCTCCACGAAAAACTAGAGACCCTGTGAGAAGATGCATCAACTCAATCACTTCATCATTTGTATCCTTGATATGGGCAACAATGTAGATAGGGAATCTCATCAGAGAAATGGAAACTATAAAAGAAACTAAATGGATATTACTGAAAGAAACAAAATATAACACCTGAAATAAAAATTTTCCTGAATATACTCTCAATGGTATATTAGACACTACAGAAAAAAGGATCAGGAAACTTACAGACATATTAATTGAAATAGTCAAACTGAAACACAGAACTAAACAGAAAGACAAAAAATGAAAAGCAACTCAGGGACCTGTGGGACAATATTAGGTAGTATTATATACATGACATTTGCATCCCAGAAAGAGAGGAGAAAGAGGCTGAGAGAGACTGAGGTTGAAAGAAATATTTGAAAAAACAGTAATCAAAATTCTCCAAATCTGATGGAAATGATCAACCCACAGATCCAAAATACTAAAATCCAAAGCAGGTTAAACATAAGGAGAACCATACCTAAGCACATCATAGCTGAATTGGTGCAAATCAAAGATAGAAGGGAAGTCTTTTAAAAAGCTAGAAAATAAGACACATTACACACAGGAGACCAACAATAAAAATGATCTCAACTTCACATCAGAAATGATGTAAGCCAGAAAACAATGAAATTACATTGTTAACGTAGAAAAATTAGTGTCAACATAGACAGGTAAATAGCTCAATGTAACAAAACAGAAAATCTTGAAATGACCAATATTACAAGTTAAATGATCAGTTAGTTTTGATAAAGGCATAAAAGCAATTACATGAAGGAAAGTATGTTTTGTGTTTTGATTTTTGTTTTTTTTTTTCTAAATGATGCTAGAACAACTGAATTTCTATGTGGGGAAAAAAATGAATAACACCTACTTGACACCAACTTGAAAAAGAAAAAAATAAGTTGAGATGAATCGATTAAGATATAAAAGTTATATCTATAAAGTTTCTAGAAAACATAAGAGAATATTTTCATTACCTTGGTGTAGGGAATATCTCAGAAGACCATAAACATTCACCTTAAAAGCAAAAAAAAAAAAAAAAAAAAAAAAAAGATAAATTAGGCCTCATTAAAATTTAAAACTTCTATTCATTAAAATACTCAAGATAATGAATAGCTAAACCACACACAGGAAGAAAAAAAATTCACATTACATATCTCTGAGAAAGAACTTGTATCTAAAATATACAAATAACTCTTGTCATTTAAATGATAATAACATACAGCCTCAAGTAAACATAAGCAAAGAACTTTAACAACAGATACTACGCAATAGAAGAATACAAATGATCAGTAAGTGAATGAAACTATGGTTAACGTCACTGTTCATCAGGAAATTAAAAACAAATTGAGATACCACGTCACACCCATAAGCATGGATAAACTGTAAAAGGGTGACAACGCCAAATGTTGGGGAGGATGTGGAACAAGCGTAATTCTCGTACATTGTTGGTGGGGATGTTAAATGATATAACCACTTTGGGAATATGTCTGGTAGTTTCCTATAAAATGAAACAAACACTTAATTCCTAGTCCAACAATTCTTATTATAGTCCAAGAGAATCGAAATAAAAAATTCACAGAAAAACTTGAATGAGACTATTGACAGCAGCTATATCCATAGCAGCTCAAGACCGAAAATAACACAGATGCCCATCAATAGGAAAATGGAAAAACGAATTGTGGTATATTCACATAATGGCTTACCAGTGGGATATGTTACAAAATGGATGAATCTCAGAAACACTAAGGTGAGCAAAAGAAGCCAGACATAAAAGAACACATACTGAAAGATCCCATTTTTATGTAGTTCTAGAACAGGGTTAACTAAAGCATGGTGATAGAAATCAGTACAGTGGTTGTCTCTGGGGAGGGTTCAGAAAAGGAAACTCTTCTAGAAAGGGGCATGAGGGAACTGTTTGGGATGACGAACTTTCTATATTTTGTTTGCATTTGTCCAAACTCATTTAGTATGTACATTATACCTCAATTTTAGAAAGAAAAGAAATTGAAGTGACATTAGTAACTACTTTGTAAGAGTGTTGTGGGAATTAAATAAGCTAATATATATAATGCTTACAATAGTGCCCAATAAATCATAAGTAATACATGTGCATTGCAAATTACTATTATTCATGTTATTTCTAATGTTCCATTTAATTCAATATACTACTACTGGGTCTACATAGATATTTCTAACATTCTGGAATATATTTCAGAATGTTAGAAATAATACCTCACATTGTACAGAATGAGAATTTTCTTGTATTATTCAGTTCTGCTGTTAAAAATGTATCACAGCTGTTTTCTACTCATGAAACCTCTTGACACTCGGCAAATTCTCCATCTGTGGTTTCCCTGCTGGCTGACTTCTAAATGCCTGCAAATTTTCCTTTCCATTCAATTATCTAGAATTTTAAATACAAGTAATTAATCCCTTGATCAAATGGTACAGAATTAAGACTGCTTTGATTATTCCCGTCGCTCAAGAGATCTTAAGCTTCCACAGAATATAACATTTAAAGCATATTTAAACAGAACAAAAGGTGGTTTAGAAAATGGTTTTGTGGTAATACCCTCAAAATCCATAGCCCAAAGCATTCATCTGATGAAATCAAACAAAAAAGATCTTTTGCTGGAATTCTTTAGGGAATTGCTTCTTCTACACAGTGCCGAGTGCGATGCTTCAGCTTAAATGGTAGGGTGAAAACACCAGAGTTCCCTTCTTCAAGTGATAAACAGAAACCACACATTACTGTAGTGACGGTACCAAATACCAGGGGTAATTTGTTTTTAAAAGAAATTTTGTTTTTTACCCCTCTTGGAGTGGGAAGAAAACATTCACTGATAGATGCTGACAAGTGCAATGTAAATGGTAAAATTGCAGAGTTGAAGATGACTGCTTCAACCTATCACTGTCAGTGGGAGTCAGCTGAACATCATTTCTTGGCTCATATCTGTTTTCATAGAGACTTCAAATTTGAAAACATTCTATCCCCTGTATGGTGCAGGTCCAATTTCTGAGACGGTGCTTATAAATTAGGCAGTAGCTCAGAATAAAGATCACAGGAGACGAAAAAACTAAATTAATTTATTAAACTAGCATTGGCAAAAATAAAACCACATTCTACCTCTAATTTGCTTGGGTATAATAATTCTGCTTTCTTTAAAAAATTATAATAAAATGTGTACCAGTTGGCTGGCAGTAGCCTCATTACTCCAATTCCACATAATTGCCATGTTTGATCAAGCAAAGCTGAACAACAGCTGGCACATATATTAGTCTGTGCTCTTATTTCATTTTTTGATGTGGAAAACATGTATTTAGATTCACAACCTGGAAAAGCCAGAAGGAAATATAAAAACAGTTGCTTTGAGGTGTGTGTGTGTGTGTGTGTGTGTGTGTGTGTGTGTGTGTGTGTGTGTGTGTGTAGAGGTTAGTTTAATGGGTGCTTTCGTCCAAATTATTCTTATATCATTTCTCATTTTAAAGAAAATATATCTAGCATTGCCAGAGAGACCTACCTGGATGTTTTGAGGGTATTTTACCCTCAAATTTGAGGGAATTTCAGGTTTTAGATACTGTCTGAAAATTTGAATTAGTCATCTAAAAGCCACTTTCTTCAGGAGCTAATTCCTTTTTAATGGGGACAGGATTATTTCTAATTCGCAGCTACAATCATAACGTCATTAAAGACTATGCTCCAAACCTTTGTCAAGAATAGAAAGGTGGAGGAAAGAAATGCTCTTGTGCAACAGCTGATTGTGTTACTGTCCCAAGCCTGGCTCACTGGGACTAAACAGAGCTGCAGCTGCACAATCACATGATGCAATGCATCACCTGCATCAAGGCTGTGGCAGGCGACGCGGCCACCTGTAGGAGAGGCTGTATGAGCCTCATGCTCCCGGTTTAGATAAGGAAGTTTGCAGGGCGCACATTTTGTTTCCCCCTCTACCCTGGAACATGGGAACTCTGTACTTTATTTATAGTCATGAAGTAGACGCCACATCAGCTACTCCATCGTGCTATGAAAGACTTTGTCAAGAGACAAGTTAGCAAGGGTTTACACGATTGCATCTTTTAGCACTTGGAATTCCTCTTCTTAAACAAGAGATTTGGTTTTTAAAAAAATTACTCTTTTTCTATTAGAATCCAATAGTTGAATTAAATCTGTCTCTTAACTTACCCTGAAACTATTTTTATGGGAAAATTCCGAACAAGAGGGTCTGAGGTCTATATGATTATAAAGATCCAATTCTCAAGAAGACCAGATTTAGAAATATTAAACAGGAGATATTTATTGCATCTCCAAAATGAAGGCAGAAATTGAAAGCTAAATCTATTAAGTAATTTTATCTTAAAAATGTTTATCTTTATTCCATTTTTAAAAGTCTTCATTGTTTTTTGTTTGTTTTTGGAATGCTTTTGCTGGTAAATTGCTTTCTCACACATGGCATTACAGGCAATAATTTATCAGACCCTTTTTACCATTCAATTTAAGTAGCTTTAACATTCTTCCCTCAAAACACTACACAAAATAGGCTCATTTAGCGTATACACACAGAGACTGATTACAGAAAAATCAACCTACTAGTCCCCAAACACCCATCCCTCAAACCAACCAGCCAGCCAACCAACGCAACCAACCAACCAACCAACCCAACCAATAATACTATGTTTATAATCACCAACCTTTCAAACGTTTATAAGGCCGATCGCAGATATGCTAAGAACTATTGTAATTGTATAAGAACTACTTAGGCAAAGCAACAAACAAAATAAAACTAAACACACACAAAAAACCTTTTAAACAAAAACCCTATAGCATCAAATGCCTGACATTAAGCTTTTGCTTGCCAAGCCATCCATTTCAAAGGTGTCCATCTCAAGCAACATGTTGCCAGCTGTAGGGCACGTTAATAGTAAAACAACCAGATAAGAAACGAGGTTGCCCAAACCCATGAATTTCTCCTTTGGAAAGCCCCGGAAACCCAGATAACTGACCACTCCAGAGACCACACTTTTCCCTTCCCATGCCCTAATACCCACACTTGTTTTAAATTCGATAATTAATAGTGAACCGGCAAAGCCCTAGGCACCCCATCCTTGTACCCCAATAAAGGCAGAGCCAGGTCCCCATGCTCCCACCCCCACCTGGACCCTTGAGCATGCTCCGTATCCTCCAGTACCTGTGAGTAGCAAATCTTTTCTCCAAGTTCTCTAGGGTTGTTGCTGAGATGCGTGTTGCAATCATGATAAGAACTGCGAGGGCGGGTGCAACCTCAACGTTAGCCTTGCTGGGGAAAGTGTCTGTGGGGGCTGCCTCAAGCGGTACAGGCCCAGGTAGTGCCTCAGGCACTCCCGGCCCGATCAGCTGAGACCTAGAGGAGACACACTTCTAAAGAAGTTTGTTCCTATTTTTTCCGAAAATCAGATCAAAGAGTGTTTATTAAAACTTCAAAGAAATTTTATGCGAAACTCCGACACAAACCAAAACTGCTTTGAGTATGCCAATGTGTCTTCAGTGTTCCAGCAACTATCACAGAGAAACGTTTCATTGTTTGCCAAATAGGAGTTAAGTATCTAGCAAACGTATAAATGCCATACATCTATAAACACATCTTAATACTACAGATCAGAAACACCAACATGACCAGGATTTATTCTAAATGTATTAATTTTCAGTTAATCCCTAGAAATAATACAGTGTGTTGGGGGAGTGGGGTGCCTTTTTGCATTTCAACCTTCTTTTTCTTTCTGTATTTATTATTAATTACGAAAACAGTGTAGAACCACATTTCAAAAATTTGGGACGAGGATACAAAAAACGTTACTGTTTCATAATTATTTCAACACAATCACTGCACTTCATATTTCAAAAAAAAAAAAAAAAAAAGAAAAAGAAAGAAGGAAACTTCTGTTCTGCTGGGAGGGATAAGAGTCACCTTATCTCTGGAGTACCCTGGTTGGAACACTCACATGACACCATGGAGCTAACCTTTTAACGTCACTCCTCTATGCTAATGATAACTCTTCTGATCAACATCTTTTGTAATATTTTTCTCACCTATGAGCACTTTGGGAGATATCCCTCGAAAGTCTCTGAAGGCAGAAATTGTTGTAGACTATTCCTACTTGATTCCAAGGAACACACTCAAACTAGACAATATTGAAACCTGATAGTCTTCAATCTTTTCATTTTTTGCACTGTTTAGTATTTTATCATCTTCCATGCACAATATGTGTAGACCTGCTATTGTTGCTTTGAATATTCATCATTTTGCCTTTTTCCCTTCCTTAGAAATGAACCTCTGAAAGAAAAGTATGCACATTTTGCCCTGAAGAAATAAGCTTGACTGACGCCCTTGTCCAAAGAGTATTTTAAACAACATAAAGGGAACACTAATATTTCAATGCAAAATAATAATTAACATGCTTCTGAATATTCCCTGTCACCTCTCTGTGACTTGGTTTCCTCATCCATAAAGAGGGAGCCATCATCTGATTCTACCAGAAAAACTACAAAGTAACCTCATTTTTTACCATGAGCACATAGCTGCTCTCTCTCTCTCCTTGTTAATTAACACAGAACCTGTGGCTTCTGGGTCTCACCGCCCCACCCCACCTCCCTTCACTCCTCACCCCACAATCTGATTTCCACACCCACTACTCCATTAAACCTGCTCTTGCCGGGTGACTAGCCAAAGCCTTGCTTAATTCAATGTGCACTAATCAGTGCCAACTTGATGTGACTTCTTGGAAACATTCTGTACTGTAGAGACTATTCCTTCCTTCCTGGAACACTTCATCTCTGGTTTTCATGGTGTAGTACTCTCCTGGTTTTCTCTGACCTCGCTGGCACTCTCTTTTTTAAGTCTTCTAAGTCTCCTTCCCACCCAGGGTGATTTCCTACATTTCTGACCTCACTCGCCAACCCCAGCACTTCTTTCCTGGAAACTATCTTTACTACCAGGCCTTTGTATACTGATTTCCAAATCTGAATCTCTAGTCCACTTTTCTTTTTGGGTTATACACATTTTCACTCATCTGTCTCATAGGCAAATCCAACTCGCCACACCCAAAAGGAATATATTATCTCCTCACTAAACTATTCTGTGTTCCCTGTCTCAGTAAATGGTTTCACTCTCCATGCTCAGGCCAGAAACTTGATCTTTATCTCTTCCCTTTCCATACTCTTCCATTCAATCAATTACCAAATCACATTCCATTTTCCAAACCTACTTCTAGTCCACCCAGTGTTTCCTGTCCTTACTACTGTTTCCCAGTTCCACCATCATCCTCTTTTTACCTGGATTACTGTTCACATTATTGACAGGTTCATTTTCTGAAAGAAAAATATGACTATGTCACTGCTGTGTTCAAGATCCTTTGAAGTTTTATGCCGCCCTCGGAAGAAAGTTTAATATCTTTCGCACAGTTTACCAAGTTCTGCTGACTCTCTAGCCTTAACTCCCCTTTCTTATGGCACACGCTGTGCTCCCTCCGCACTTGAAAGGGCGTCCCTGTGAACGTTATGCTCTGCAACCTCTAGTA
Organism: Eonycteris spelaea; assembly: GCA_003508835.1. NCBI lineage: Eukaryota > Metazoa > Chordata > Mammalia > Chiroptera > Pteropodidae > Eonycteris > Eonycteris spelaea. Next base: position 11,458,277 of record PUFA01000011.1, on the reverse strand, counting down.
GTTGTGCGTGCTGAGCCCTGCTCCCAGGATACCCATGCCCTCAAAGTGTCTCCATTCACTTGCTGATCCCCTTTTTATTTTTGAGTTTCGAGCTAGACATGTTACTTTCTGCAGGGGAGACCTTCCCTAAAAACTCCACCTCCAGCCCCTGCCCTGGCTGTTCTCCCACTTCTTACTATTTTTATCTGTCTCATAGCCCTGGCTTTGTTCTCCACTAGACTGGAAATTCTTTAAGGGCAAGTACTGGGTCTTGTTTACTGTTGTTTTCTAAGCACCAAGCACAGTGCCTGTCATCTTAAATAGTTGTATCTAGTTGAGCTAAACCATAAAATAATCTTTTAGATAATTTTTAATAATAATCTATGATGCTGAACAATAGAATCCTGTGTTTTGGGAATGATTTTCTTGAAGATCTTTTGTTTCTCTAATGTAAACTTAAAAATAAAAATTTACAAAGACATATCTCATATCTTTTTCTAATAAGACATTTGAAAACAAGCCACTGAGAAACTTTGTTTCTGGAGGCAACTTATTTTTCTTGACGATAAACAAGAAAAACCATTCATTTTACTTCTCATATGCATTCAAATATGCTGGTAATTGCAGTAATTAGGAATAAAGGTTTAACCACTGTATGAGTTTCCCAAGGCTGCCATAATGAAGTACCGCAAATTAAGTGGCTTAAAACAACAGAACTTTATGCTCTCACTGCTCCAAAGGCTGGAAGTTTGAAATCAAGGTGTCTGCAGGGTTAGTTCCTTCTGCATCTTTTCCCTAGCTTCTGATGATGACTGGCAGTCTTCGTGTTCTGTGGCTGGTAGATACATCACTCCAATCTCTGCCTCCACTTTCAGAGGTCAGTCTCTCTGTGTCTCTGTCTTCACATAGCATCTTCTCATAAGGACATCAGTCATGTTAGTGTAGGGGCCTAACCTACTCCATTATGACCCCATGTTAACTTAATTATATCTGCAATGACCCTATTTCCAATAAGGTTACATTCTGAGATACTGGGGTTAGGACTTCACATATCATTTTTGGGGGGGGGACAATTCAATTTATAATACCCATTTTAGGGTATAAATGCATAGTGGGGAAACCTATTTAGCTCTTCTTTAGAAGAAATTAAAGTGATCTGACAAAATCTTGTTGCATTGGTAACACAGTCACACCAGAATTTTTTAATCTCAAAAGTAACTTACGTTCATTGAGGGAAGTAAAAGCAATTTAAAGATGTAAAAATAAAAAGTCAGTTATGCCCATATCCCATCCCTAGCTACACTATTTTGAAGTTTTTGCTGTAAATAGCGTGATTTGTGTCCCAAATATATATTCAATATATGGGGTGATTTTTCTTCTTTGCTTTTTAAAAATGCAATGAGAATAGTTTACATATCTTACTCTGAAACCCAACTTTTTTTTTCCAAACCCAATACACTTTTTAGCTGTTGCATGGTATTGTATAATATGAAGGACCCCAAATTTATTTTTTCTTCTTGGTTTTCCAGAATTCAAATTTAGTCTTATCAGTAAATGTTTAATTTATCCATTTACTTTAACGGTTGAAACATCATAATTTTAATGTTTAGGAAATCTTTGTGTTATAAATTATTTTGAGTGTTCTTAATTTTTTTTTTTTTGAAAGCTCTCATATATCTGTTTCTTTCAATTCTACTTCTAGATGTTCAGTTTGGTCTTTGCCTTAGTCTGTTTGGGCTGCTATAACAAAATACCTCATACTGGGTAGGTTATAAACAGCAGAAATTTATTTCACAGTTTTGGAGGATGGAAGCTTGAGGTCAAGGCACTGCATGGTTGCATTCTGGTGAAGGCCCTCTTCTTGATCTAGCGCCTTCTCACTGTGTCCTTACATGGTGGAAGGGTTGGGGCTCTGTGGCATCTCCTTTATGAAAGCACTTATCCCATTCGCAAAGACTCCACCTTCATGACGTAAGCACCTCCCCAAAGCCCTGCTTCCTAATAGCATCCCCTTTAAGGGTTAGTATTCAACACATGAACTTTGGGGGAGGACACAAACATTCGAACCATAGCAGTTTTCCTCCATCAGATTTTGCTGCCTTCGGTGAGTTGTAATTTTCATTACCTGCCCATGGTTTTCTGAAAGTAGGTGGTAGGGTCTGGAGAGCCAGAAAAAATGGCATCCGAGTGAGCATGTGTGGAAGGAAGGCACCTTCAGTCCTTTCTTCAAACTTGAGCCTGAGAGCGTTTCTGCCCACCTTTGCAGGCATCCTTCAGGTCCACTGCTTAGCTTCCTAGAGCAAGACACAACAAGCAGCCGCAGGCAGACATGCAGCTCCTGTCAGGGCTCGCAGGCTTCTGCCACCCGAGTGGTCCAAAGCAGCCATAATATCCTTTTTTTTTTTTTTCTATTACCACTTTTCTCTTTTGTTCCTCTCTCTCTCACCGATTCCCATACCTGCTCTGCCCTAGAGACTTTGGCCCCAGGAGACCTCTTTAGGCCCCACCAGCTTTACTGTTCTGGATTTTGTGTTATGCCATAGCGGGTTAGGGGAAGAAAGTTAGGGGTGGGCACCAAAACTCCATCTTCCCTGAATGCTCCACAGTTGCATTTTCATTTCTTAACTCCCATTTGAAAATCATTAAATATCTTGTGAATTTTGTTGGCACTGATTTAAAATGAACAACCTTCATTTATTTCATTTGCCAAGGATTATCTTTTCTCAGTTACTTTGTGTGTGTCACAGTGTCCTACTAAGGAGTAATAAAGTGTTAATCCTGAAAAGTTTATCTTCCAATTCTTTGAATAGATAATATTTAAAACATAAGTGGGTACATGCTCTTTTTTTTTCGCATGTATGGGTTTCTTGTATTATTTTGCTTCTTATAGTACCTAAGGACAATTTAAAATGTGACAAGTGGGAAGCAAAATTTTACTTTATGGATGAGACACTGAGGCCAGGGAAGGAAAATAACTTGTTTGGTCATATCATTACACAGGGGAAAGGCTGGGACTCAGGCTCTGCACCACCATGCCGGAGAAATGAAATGATGGTCTCAGGCAATAGAGGGAGAGACCGAAAGAGTTGAGAGAACACGGGCACTACTTACCATTTTAGTGAGCATCGCAGATGACTCAGTCCTCCATTCTAGTTAGGGGTGGGTGTTATGAAGAACATGGTGCTTCTTATTTGTGGCCATCTTGTTTGTAGGTTTTTCGGGAAAGGTAATCTTAAGACGTAGCATAAAGTATGCTGAAAAAGAGCTAGCATAAAGTATGCACAGGTGAAAGTATGTCTAAAAAGCCTGATTTATTACTTCAGATACAGTCTACTTACATACAGAAAGACTTTTAAGGCACTTAGACAAAGGAACAGTCTTACATATTAATGATAAGCAAAATTAATGAAGTTTATTTTTAGCTTCCCATCTCTCCTCTTTAGTTTAAAATAACATTTAAGTTTGTAGTTATACTTTATAAAATATTTTTTTTATTCATTATCTTGTTCAATTTCCCCTTGTCTCTTATCTTTTTATCAGTTCACTCCCACCAGTAGCCAGTCTCACATATCTGGAAGGTTCACAGTGGATGATTTTATTCTTCAACTTCTTTTGGCAACAGAACAACTGGTATTCTTAGTTTTCTCACAATTAACAACAGCAACATTAACAACAACAATAGGACATTAAAAGAGAATGAAAGTAAGAGGGAATGAAGAACTCCTTATAATCTCTTTACTGTTAAAAGATGTTCTAAGGAAAGGATTTGATACTAGGCATTACTATTGTGAATTCAAGTTAACCTGTTACCCTTCTCAGGATATTTGCTGAGAAACTTTATGCTTAATTGCGAAAGCAAGAACTGATCTCTATTGGAGTTATTGGAATTTTTGCCCAATAAGTGGCTTTAGAAGCCATTAAATGGAGCAGTTATTTTGTGGAACACCTACTGGATTGATTACATTCTGTCCTACTTATACTGACCCAGAGGAAAGGTAATTTGGTGGCTAAAAATATCTGCATTTGTACTTTCTTAAGTGTAGGGTCTTTGTAACTTCATGCTATGATTCTTAAACCAGCTATGGGGGAAGCCACAGCCCTCAATGGACATTGAATATTGATTGACATCACCTTTTTTTTTTTATTATTAGATATATGAGTCAATTCCAAAGTCATATATATTTGTGTTTTCTATTGATGTGTGTGCTCTTAACAGTGTAAATCAAGTGTTTATGAGAACGCTCTTATTCTTGAGAAAAGGCTGTTCTCATGATAATTGCATAGCCTTATTTCACTGAGAGGTGCCATAACTTCTTTGCCTGTGGTTGTGCTTTATGTACAACTTAATGCTTTTTCTGCATGGAATTGCTTATAATGGATCCCAACCCTGATGTCTGGGATTTTATGAGAATTGAACTAATTGGTTCATTTGTATATCGTGCCAGTCATAATTCAAGGGTTGTGTAGTAGAGTTTTATTTTGAACTGACAGGGCAAATATTCATGTTCTCACCAAGGTATTCTTCCTAATAATGGCTTTGCCTGTTGGTGCAAATTAGATATAAACATTTTAATCTCAGGTTAGTTTCAAAAATTTTTACCTCCTGATATGTTTGAAGAATGATGAGAAAGCCAAAGGTCCTTTTTCAAGGAAGTGTTCAGAGTTCTTGAAACCATTATTTTTAGATGGTTTCACACTAAGTTGGAAGTGCTTCCATTGTAGCCTCTCCCGCTGCAGCTATCTATGGCATTTATTCATTCAGTCTACAAACGTTCAGTGAGTGCATGCTATGTGCCAAACTCTATTCTGGCTCCTGAGGACAGAGCAGAGGACAAAAGAGGCAAAAATCCCTGCCTTTTTTGGAGCTTATTTTAGTAGGAAGATAGACTATAAGTAAGGTAAATAGTGTGTTAGTTACTTATCAAGTGCTAAAGAGAAAAATAAACCTGGGCTGTGTTGGGAAAGGGCTGCAATTTATAATGGGACCAGGAATGCCTCACTGAGAAGATGACTTTTGCACAAAGACCTGATGCAAGTGAGAAATAAGCCATGTGGATAGTTAGGGGAGGATTATTGCTGGCAGAGGAAACAACAGGTAAAATAAACCTGAGACAGGAGCATAAACTGGTGTATCTAAAGAACAGTGAGGATGAGGCCAAGGGTGCTGAAATTAAGCAAACAAGGGGAACAAGAGTAGAGGGAGAGGTAATGATAAGGGTGAAGGGAACATATTCTAGTTGGTTAAGGCAATAGTTCAGCCTCTTTTTTTTGATTCAAGAGAAAGACTATCTAGGGCAAACAAGGAATTTAATTTCTGCTTTCAAAAGATATTATTGATGCTAGGAGTAATTCTTGGGAATCAAGAGCCAAGACGTACTTCTTCCCATTAGCATTGTAGGATACCTTGCTTTTCTTTCCTTAATGGAAACAAAGACTAATGTTTCCTTTGTGTTGTGTCTAAATTTCCAAACAGAGATTAATTCTTGAGTAGCTATAATTTACTGGCTTCTCTGCTTCTTCTTTTACGTATCCACAAAGCAGAAAACCTTTCCCTCTGCCTCCTTGGAATTATTATAAAAGCAGTTATTATTAGTACTCCTATATTATGTTATCTCTTTTGATATGCTATTGAAATGCCAAATAACTGCCTGAGATTCGAGGATTATGGCTTTGACTAGCTTAATCACAGTTCCATATTTGAGATCATTCGCATAGTGAGCACTCAATAAATTATGTGACATTGAAGGGAATTAATTCAATCCTGAGTATAGATGACCTGATTCTCCTCAACCTAACCCTTCATTTAACTTGGAGACCAAATAGATGGGGGCTTTTCAAATAGTTCTTATAATGTATGAATGCTTGGGGAGGCTGTTACTGAAATGAAAAGCTGGATGTAGGTAAAATAGATTCTACCTGCTAAAGCTTTCTCTTAAAATGATCAACTGCTCCGTCTGACTCCTTCCCACTATGATTTAATTACTATATTTCTTAAGGATGTGGTTTTCCTACTAAAACATAAGCACCACAAGTAAAGAAATTGTGACCATTTTGTAGTTATTCTATCCCTAAAGGTTAATGCTCTGCCAGGTCCATTTTAGGCACTCAAAATATTTATTGAATGAACTCATTCATGAATTTAAATATAATGCACTCCCTTTGTATTCTTCTGACTTCCCTCCAAAATTTTCACCCTGGCAATCCAATTTAGGATGTTCTGCTTCCTGAGGAAATTAGGTAACTCTTTAAACAGCATAGCCTGGCATAAATACAGAATTAGTAAGCAGTAATGCCTTCAACATACAAACTTGGGTGTGGTTTTTTGAGAAATCCCATGGAAGGAGTTGATCTGAACACCTGACCCTGACTAACCTTCTGCCATGTGGCTTGGAAAAAAAAATCAAAACAAATGAAAAACAAAACAAAACAAAAATCAACAGCAACAATAAAAAAACTAGTAAGGACTTTGTGACTTAGAATTTTAATGTATTTTTAATGCCTAAATCTCTTTCGAGCCATTATTCTTACATCAGAGGCCCCATTTTGGCCATTCCTCCTTAAATGTTTAGTACAGATATAATAGAAACAGCAAAAACTGGTGTCAAGTGGAGCCGGATGTGAACTGCTGATTCAATAACTAAGCCACACTTTTCTCCTATAAAAGTAGATCAAGAGTCCCTAAGGCACAGGTTTGTTAAGATTAAGTGAAATAAGATATGTCAAGTGCCAGCTCAGACTTCAGTTTGTAGAAGCCCCTTGAAAACACTGCTTCTCTCTCCCTTCAGTGGCGGCCCAGGGTTTATTAGTGGCCTTTGTTCCTTTTTTCCTGTGTTGTATATCTATTGAACATTTAGGGTTACAAGGCTAATATGGTGGGACATTGGAGGTGGGAGGAAATAAAAAGAGATTGAGAGAGCGGCAAAGAGTCCAGAAAGAGAAAGAACAGAATTCCTAGGTATACCATGGTTCGGATATGATAGGATGATTTAAATAACTGTCTAATATGAATTCTTGCCTCTAATAGTTTATCTTTCTAGTTCAATCTTCACACTGCAACCAGAGTTATTTTCTTCATTGGCTCGTGACATTTCCTAAGCCCTCACCTCAAACCAAATCATGTTTACATCCCTCTCGCAAGACCTATGCTCTCTAATTTTACTGCATTGCTCACTATTTTCTAAAAATTCCACCATAAACTTTTCTACCTTTGTTAATTGAGAATGCCCTTGACTTGTTCAAATCCTACTCAATCTTTCAGTCTTATCTCAATCTTTCAGGGAGAAGGAGTAATTCCTCCAGGCAGAACAAGCTGCTCTTTCTTGCTTACTTCTACAGAACTTGGTTCTATACTGTAGTTGTTATATTTCTTTTTTCTGCCTTGTATCAATATAGAAAGCATGATTGTTAATCATCTTAATCTCTGAAATTATAAATCTGTATGAGGGAACAAAAATAATAAAACATAAAAATAGTCACTAATTAGCTGATAATTTGCAATATTAATCCCAGCTTTTCTAATACTTCTGCCCATTTATCATACTTATTTATCATAAGTAATATCTATCTGTCACCATAATATCTTTACATTTTTATTCTAGTTGGTTAATGCTGTAAACATTACATAATACAATTCAGATACAATGTGAATACATTGCTGTGAAATTTCAAGAGCTACATAAAATACAGGAAATCACGAAGGCCAGGTAAATGCTGAAATCACTCACTGAGAGGAAACTGATAATAATGACGACAAGAGCATCAAAGGGAAATAATTTGCATAACAAAACATTAGGAATTACTCATGAAGCTGGCTAACATTTTTACAAAGGAGATCCTTTTTATAACAGTGTTATAAAAATTCAAATGGAAAGTGGTTTTCATACTGTACATTTTATAGAAAAAAATTATACAAAACTCCAAAACAAATTATTTTTTGTTGCAATTATAACCTATATTTTGTTAAATATAAGACAAAATAAACATTTTTCATGACGTTGAGTTCATTTTCTAAAGATTAAATCCAGGCCAAAACTTTTTTTTGTTAATTATACTTACAATTGAACTTTTGTTCCCTGTGTTAAGGGGCTTTTTTTCTGGTACCAATTATCCTGGGGAAATGAGCTCTTACTGCAGTTATCTGTAGGCCTTTGGAAACCATTAGAATGCCAAATCTATGAAAACAAGTATCATGTTCACCAGCCAACAGAACACCTTGCACATAAACACTAATGTACCATTTACCGTGAGACAGACACTGATCTTAGGCCTTTACAAATATAAGATCATTCAATTATCAATATAATCTTCCATGGTAGGTATTATCTTTACACATGAAAAAACCAAGGCACAGAGAAGTTAAGTAACTTGTCTAAGGTCACACAGCTAGTAAGTGGTAGAGCTGGAATCAAACCCAGGCTGTCTGGTTCCAGAATCCACATTCCTAGTCAATGCACTATGTTGTTCTACTATTTTAGGCTGCCTCTGGATTTTTGAGGAATAAAGTAAGATTTTATTAGTCTATATGAGTATGGTAATACAGTCTACAGATCAGATTCAAATGAGATTCTAAGGAATGGGGGGGTCCATTAAGGAGGTTTACGGTATTTCTGGTTTGATAAATGCTAGAGGGAAAATGTAATCACCAAAAACAAACAAAACTCCCAAGACTCTTCAATAAAATTAAGACCATCTGGTCTCTTTCAATATAGTCTTTTATTCTATTTATATCCTCATTATTTTTATTATAAAATATAATGCACAAATGTAAGTATTAACAGAAATATCTTATGCATATTTCACCAACTGTTTTTTCTACCACATATAGATACATTTTGCATTATTGTTCAAATTGCTCTGCGATACTGTTCACTATTGACAGTGCTGCTTGGATGCACAATGGGAATGCCTGTAGGCTAAAGATCAAGGCTTCATTTCACTTTCTTTGTATAGCACTTGGCACGAGGACCAGCCTGGAGTCTGTTTTCCATTCTCACACCCCGCGTAGGGTCCATCTGAGGTGTTCTCCTTCCTCAGTTTGCCCCAGCAGCTCCCCCCTTGTCTTACTTTATAGTAACCTGTTCTCTTTTAGACTCTTGCATAGTCTTTACTTCTGTGCCTTAGTCTTTTAAGGTCCTGCTCTCTGCTGGGTGACAGAGGCCTAATTTAATGGCCTCGCCAGGACTCCTAGGTTCGCCAAGTTGTCCCAGCAGCTGGAGGCGGGGTGGTTTAGGGGTAGGAAGTAGCAGGCAGGCTCTAGACTCTCCAAATGTCCTTCAAGGAGATTACCTCACTGTTTATCTTTCTATATGTACTGTGAAGAAAATTATATTCATGACAAGTAGGATTCCTCTTAGGAAGGGAAGTATAAAGGAGCTGCCTGTGTTGGGAAGACATTTGAATATACCCCATGAAGACAGAAGGTTAAGGATCTCAGGAGTCAAAAGCAAAAAAAAAAAAAGATAGTTAAACTGCTTTGCACAAAAAGCTATGAACAATTTTAATTTGTTTATTATTCTTTCATTATAAGAAGGGGTTGGGAAGAGTAAGAGAGGGGCAAAGAAAGAAGACAGCAAGATGGTATAAGATTGGAAACTCTTGGGGTGAAGGGCTAGTGGAACATTTCCCTGTAGAAAGACAGCAGAAAGAACTTTCTAGAAGGGAGAATTTTCTAGAATGCATCTTTATGTTTCCCTAGTAATTAGAAAATAATTGAATTCCAAATGATTTGTGTGAATGTGGTGAGTGTTGACAATCTTCACGAGGATATTTTCACATTAGCTGAGCACAGCAGCAGTGCGTACGGGAGACAAGTCTTGAAGTAAATCAGACCATGCCTGATCTAGTCCTCAAGAAGTCACAGTTGTATGAACTTGGGCTTTGCACTGTCACGGGGTGGGGGGTATTTAGGGGTTCAAACAAAACATGTCTCTTGCAAAAAGATTGGAGGGGCTTATTGTTTCTGAGTTATATTTATATTTTGTTCAGAAAAAAAAGAGTGCCTCTGGTTAAAGAAAAAATGTGTGTGTGTGTGTAGGAGGGGGGTGTATAACCACACAGTATGGTAAAGAGTCCTTGTGATAAGGAATGTAGACAAATAGCATGAGCTTTGAAAAGAGAGAGGTTGTGTCCCAGCACTGAGCATATGCTTGGCAAGTAGCAGAGCTGCCCAAATAATAGTCATTGAGTAGAATCCAGCACTTAAGACAATACCTGATGATACCACAGACACATGTAGAACCTTGCTAGCTGATGAGGTCTTAACCTTGGTCTTACATATACCTCACACATTGCTTTTCTGCTCTTGGTAGAAACCATCTTCTGGTATAGACCAAGTCTGCCTGTCATACCAATACAGCAGAAAATGAAATATTCGCTGCTGATCTCTCTCAACTGGTTCATGAGAAAACCTCCTTCCTGCTGATTTTAATGATGTTTATGTGTGCAACTTTCACACTGTGGTAATTAGTGCTATACATAGAACTCTTTAGGAAATGTTTTACTTTTCTAGTTCCCAGCTAACAGGATCTACCTCAATAAGCTTAGAGGGTTTTTTTTTTTTTGGTGTATGTTTTTGTTTTTTTATCTATTTATGTTCAATGGTTTGTTTTCTGGGGGACTTTACCTCAAACATCCTTGTGGGCACCTACTTGGGAATGAAAAGAAGAAAATGAATCTTTCTTCTCCCACCTGCCACCAGTTCCCACAAATCATTCAGAACATTTAGTAATTGCTGGAATAAAAACATCGAAGGATGAGAACCAGAGAAGGAAGGTGATGCTTCTCCAATGTTTCAGTTTTACTAGGTTACCAGCTCTCACTTTCTACTCTCCCCACAAATTTGCCCCAATTTCTTTCTCACCTTCAGACTCAGCCCCAACCAGGGCCAGCCCGGACAGAGTTAGGGCCAGGTGGGGTAGGGAGAAGCATCCTTAGGAGAATACTTATTCCTGCCTCCCCTCCCCCCAATCACTCCCTCCTTTGCTTCGTTATCTTTATGAACTATGGATTTATTTATTTATTTTTAACTCGATGTATTATTTTTAGTACTGGTAGACTCAGCTAGCTCTAACAATGCACCCATGGCTTGTTAGGGGACCGTGGTTCTTTGTATTGCACTGATGGGAATTATATCACTGTTGTGTTCCTTCTGGGCCTGGCTTGATTTTTATTGCACATTTAGTCATTTAGTTCTTCCTCATTCTAGCCTTTATGCCCCACTCTCAATTAGACTGATCTCCATTCTGCTCTCCCCTACCCACTGCAATAAGTGAGAGACACTGACTGACTCTAGCCTCAGTAAGCTCTGAAGAACTTACTACTTGAGTGGGGTAAGGTGTGCAAGACAGGCTGAGCGTTGCTCTGAAAAGTGGTTTCTAAGAGTAAAACAGACAAGCTAAGCAGAATGCCTAATTTTCACTTTTTTTTCCCCTGTTAGTAAACAATTAAATTGAAGTTTGAATCTAAAATTTTCTTTGGAAAATTTTACCACTATTATGGATACTCTCAAAAATTAAGTTTTCCCAATCATCCCTCAAATGCATTTTAAGATTTTTTTCTTTTATTCCAAAGTCCACTTGAATTTCACTAATTTATTTAGTTATGCCCCTTTGGTTTCTTTTTTTCACCACATTTGTTGTTCATAACAGTCATTTTCTACTGACCCTTTTTGAAGTCCATTAATTTCAGAAAATAGGCCACATCTTGCCACTCCACTTCTGCCCCTTTCTTTTCTCTAATCTCTGTTGCTCTTTTGGGATCGTCACCATCATTCATTACTTACACCCCTCTGGACCTGCTCTAGTACTTGGCAATATGGCTGTACTAACTTTACAATATACCTGTCATTCTCCAATGAAAACATGAGGTAGAGGAAAAAGTTTGAGGCATAGACACAAATACAGACTTAAACATTGACATACACATGGGAACCTTCTCTCCCAGAATGTGTATTATCAAACTGTGAACGCCAGACAGGAGAAACACAATCCTCCGTGGTTACCAAGTGTTAAACTTACATCCCACTTTGAGCATTAAGTAATAACTGTAGTTCTGGCTGATGGACAGATAGGGTCTGGCAAATGACTGGAAGAGTCCACTGTAGCATCATCTTTCCAGAAGATAGTCTTCAAACACACAGATGGCTCAGAAAGGCCAAAGGCATTTTTACTGCAGAGAGAGGTTTTTAACTTGTCAGAAACATATTTCTCTTCAGGGGAAAGCCAATAATTAATAGATGATAAAAACTTGTCAGAACACTTCCCCAGAGCCTGGAGAAAACACTGTCAGGCCAAGTACTGATAGGAAAGCAGCAAGCTGCCAAAGCTGTTCCGGGCCTACTTGGGTCGACTCTCAACAGGCAGAGATTACGCGCAGTGCTGTTGACTACCTCTGAGGTTGCTTCGAGCTCCTCAGACAGCTGAAGTTTCCTATGCCAGTTCTATACAGGTGATTGATGGCTTATGCCACAAGTGATCTGAAATCTTATCCTCAGTGTAGGCTTTGTCTTCTCTAGAGGAGCTTCTGTCCTCCCCCCCTTCTTTTACTCATCAGCAAATGAATGCTGACTATTCGCAGGCATCAAGTTGAGCATGGTGAAGGATTTAGAGTTTGTTGTCACACAGCTTGGAGTCTTAGGAGGGCCGGGCTGTGCTTGTTCTAAATTTACCCTAGTCTACAGCTCCTATATAAGAGAAGCTCGGCAAGTCTCATTCATTACCTAAAGAAGCTGATCCTTAAGCTCTCTTTCCAATTTTCATACATTAAACTCTTGAGATGTCTTTCAGTTTTGAGGTTTCATAAGTTGAGAGAAATGGACTGTGTGTGGCTATTAAATTTCATTTTGCTTTTATTCGACACCAAGGTTATTAAAATCCACCACAGAGGCTTGGAATACAACTCTGGAATCTAACAGGTTTGCTGAGAGCCTGGGCCATTTACTAGTATACACACACACATATGTATTATGTATCAGTACAATGAGAATTATAAAATACCTGTTTCATGAGAACTTTAGAGAGTTCTATCACTACACATGTGAAGTGCTTAACATGTAGCCTGACACACAGAGAGAGCTCAAAAACAATAGTGATAATTATAGTGGTTGATTTCAGCAGTCATACAAACTACATCATAAGGTCATACATATAATGAAATAAAAGCTTTGACATCTTTTAACTATCTTTTCACTTAGTATCTGTAACAGTTATTCCTATAAGGCTTTTGCTAAGTTATTAGAATTCATCCGTAATTTATCTGATTTCTCCAATAATTGAAGGATCAAGATCTCCAATATCTCATACTAAAGATGTAAGTAACATTACACCTCATTACCTGATTCTGAGGGCTTAAGACATCTGGTAGAAAATGGCTAACATCTTTTTTAACATGTTAATAAAAATTAATGAAAACACAAGAAAAAAATTTTTTAAAAAACCCCTTATCTCTTAGTAAATGTCTTTTAAGGGTACTTACAAGATTGTGAATGAAATTTATTTGATTTGATTCTATGGTTAATTTGCAAGATCCTATTTATAAAGAATGAATTACAAAGCTCTGCTTCCCACGGCTGTCCTGAGAAGAAAGCTGTGAATATTGCAAAGCCACGTCTGTTAGTGGTAGAAATCCCAGCAGCTTTCATTTTTCTTCTGCGCGGTGGATATGCTATTTAGTCTTTGCCTCCCTTTGGTAGCCTTTTTCTATTTATACAAAATGCATTTTCTCTGCATCTAGAGTTAACTAGCAAGCTAATAGAAGGTAAACTTGGCATTAGTTGTTCTGTGAGAATAGCTACTAATTTTAAAAAGCAAGATCCCAAGTTACTCATGGAATTCTCTTGCCCCTGATGCTTGCTAGCTTGATCCCTCATTTTGCTCAGGTCTCTGCTCAAAAGTGAACCTTCTTGAGAACATAATCTTAAATAGCATCTCTCATCATTCTCTCTCCTCTAACCCTGATTCATTTTTCATAGCACTTACCTTTTCCCGAGATATTACAAATTAATCTTTAATTATTGCCTTCCTGCCATTCCCTACCATCCCAATGATCACAAGATAGGAAGGATAGGGATTTTGCTTATCATTACCAGTTCTATACCAGTATTTAGAACAGCTCCTGACACATCTTGATGTTCAATAACAAACAAACAAACAAACAAACAAACAAATAAGCAAGCAGGCAAGCAAGCACATGAACAAACCAGGAGGCAGAGAGGCATGGTAGAAAATTTCTGGCCTTGAAATTCAGGTATAGTTTTGACTCTTGGCTACATTGGTACCATACCAGTATTGTATGTCATGGGTATCAAACTGAATATTTTGAACTTTTGTTTCCTCATATATAAAATGAGAATAACAAAATCTGTCTTGTGATAGAGTTATAGCATTCAATAGATATGGCATTTGTGCAAATACTTTATACATTCCTTATGAACAGTGTCAAAGGGATTTGTTAGTATCACTCATAGACTCATAGTTAACATTATGGAACTACTCTAAGTTCAGAAGACATGACAATACTTTATATGTTTGGCAGTTAACCAGTTTAACCATATCATGTGTCCCTTAAGTTTGTTTTTATCTTTCCCCAGAAACACAGAAGGACTGTACTGAAATATTATAATTTTGATCATTTGGATGTTACTCTGATTTTTAATCCAAGTATTAATGGACTCTAACTATTATACTCAAACCTCTGCTCACAGAAGAAAGATCTTTTTTCTATAGTTTCTTGGTGAGGACATTTCAAATAGATACCTAATGCGGGTATATTAAGACAATTTTACCTGAAATCTCAGAAATTAAATAAATATGTGATGGGTTTTATTTTAAAAGTGAAGGTAGATCATAGTTTGATTTGAATTTTTGTAACAATTTATTAAAAGTTCAAGTTCTTATTTAGCATGGAATATCTTCTAACTAAATGCTTTTGGTATCTAGAATATTCAATTTTCAACTTTTAATTTTGGCAAATAAAATGCATATAAACTCTAGAAGATTTTGGGGAGTTATTGATGTGAATATTTATTGAAGATGCATTAATAAATTATCCATTTTGAAATCTGGCACTATATATCCAAAACTTTAAGTATGTGTACGATCATTGATCTAGTAATTCCACTTTTAGAGATATAGCTCAAAGATCATAATTATGAGTAAAGCTTTACATGTAAAGTTCTCTGTTACAGTATTGGTTATAACAACAAACTTACGCAAAATAATCCAGCTGTCTAATATTAGGGAATCAGTTAAAATGATTAGACAGTCATTAAAAGGAATTTTTTTCTTTATATATATTTATTTATTTTTACAGTTTTTTAATTATTAGCTTCAAGTATACAGTACATTGGTTAGACATTTATATAGTTTATAAAATGATCCCCTTGAATTGCTCTTTTTCTCCTCTGGCTCTCCACCTAGCCATTACGTTACTACTGACTGCATTCTCTATTCCATACTCCCCATCCTGTGACCATCTATCAACTACTAATTTGCACTCTTTAATCCTTCACCTCTTTCAGCCCTCCAAGCCCCCTCCCCTCTGGCCATCACTGGATTGTTAAAAGGAATATTTTAAAGCCAGAAAAAAAGATGTAGATTATTTAATGTCATGAGAAATATTCATGATACAGTAGTAAATGAAAAAAGTCCATATAATATATGTATGTGTGTGTATATACCTTCTTTTTTTTAGATGGAACAATCTGAAATTGATGGAATTCAAAGAGAAAATGGTTTATTTTTCAACTACTGCCTTCAGACATATTTTTTGAAGCTCCCTTCCTGACCCCTTATAATATCTTGGAAAAATGCCTTAACTTTTTGTTATTTTCTGTTATGATCATGTTCTCTATAATTTAGTTCATTGTTGGGCATTAAAAAGTCCAGTCCAATCTAAATGAAAACTTTTAAGCCCATACCCAATTCAGAGTTCCTCTCCCCTTCTCAACTCCCACCTTTCCACTGGGACCTGCATAAGGGAAGAGGAGTATGGGCTGTTTTTCACTCTTCCTCCCCTGCTGCTTCTGGCTCTTTTAGGGCTAAGAGGAGGCATGGGAATGGGTATCAGAGGACAAGAGTAACAGATCAATGGCACTGCTGCTATTATAATCTGGCATCCAAAGTTTGGCTCTTTGGGTACAAACATGTGTTCTTTGGCTAGTCTATAAAATGCCCATGTTGTATATAGTTCCTTGTTATAAGCAATGTATTCAATTGAATTGTACAACCTTTCTCAGGTTGCCCTTGGTGATGCATTCTATAACCTCTTACTTGGGTTCTTTTGCCCTAGTCGGCTGCCCTCTTGGGCAGAATAATTTCAAGATAGCTTGAGCCTAGCAACTCTCTATGGCCTCTACTTGAGCCACAAACTCATACATTCTTGCTACCAAATAAACACAGTTCAAGATTTCCTACTGCTGCCCTCTCTCTGTTTTTCCACTGAGAAGCCACACTGGCCAACCTCCACCCTTAGCATATTCTAAGTGAGAAGCTGGTATCCGTCTTGTTCATGTATGCTCCTAGCCTCCAGAGACATCTCAAGTTCTTCCAAGAAATCTTTTCAATGACAAAGCTAGGTTTCTGCAGTTTAGCACAGATACACAAAGCTATTAGAGAATGAAGGTTAGGATAAAATTCATAAGCCAAGAGCAAGTTTATGGAAAAAAGTGGGCTTCCAGTGTCAGTGTGGTTCTGCTTCTTGGATAGGTTGTTGAATAGCTCTAGAAGAATAAAAAAAAAAAGGAAGCTGTCTAAGTCTTAGGGTTGGAACTAAGGGAGCCCAAGAGATAAGAGAGAGTTGCAATAACCATGTATTTTCAACCTGAGAGAACAGAGGCTCAGTACCTTTTCTAATTATTCTGAATCCAACATGTAACACTTTCTATCTGACCATCAAACTTGAGATGTCTTAAAAATGAAAAAGCATGTGTCAAAGCTCAACATCAAGAAATATTAAAAATGTATTCATGGCTCCATATAATTCATAATTTATCTACTTTCCTCATCTGATAAGAATATGATATAATTTTAATAGGACATATTATTCATTTAGATGATAATATTGGTGAATAATTTGGTTTACAAGATCCAAAATATTTGTCACATTCTTTTTTTATACTGAATTTTATTCTTTTCCTATGCAAAAAGTTAATAACTTTTTGGTCATGGCACTTAAAATACTATCTCCTTTGTTTTACACTTACTGGGTAGTTGCTTAACCTTTTGCTTCATTTGAATAAGGTTTGCTTTTTTTTTTTAAGCTAGCATGAGTATTAGTGAAGAAAATGTACACAGCGAAGTTAGACTCCTGAGAGAAAGGTTAGCTGGCTATCTTCTAGGTAACATTTGTTATCTTCATGAATGTGCTAGGAGGCTTAGTTTCTAAAATTACCGGTATGCTGAAAACAAATTTATTTTTCAGGTATTGTTTCACATTCATCAAGTTTATAGAAATTAATATATAAAGCAGAGGCCAATGCATTAACTTTCCACCAAAAATATAATTCTTCATATCTAGTGAAAATTTTTAATTGGCGACATAGCAACTCTGATGATTAATTTTCTGTGTCAACTTGACTGGGACACAAGGTGCTCAGTTTTGTGGTTAAACATTATTCTATGTGTCTCTGAGGGTGTTTTAGATGAAATTAACAAGTGAATCTATAGACTAAGTAGGGCAGATTGTTCTCCCCAGGATGGAGGAGACTCATCCAATGTGCTGAAGGCCTGAATAGATCAAAAAGGCAGAGGAAGAGAGAACTTACTCTCTGCCTGACTGCCTTCACACTGGGTCAATTCCATTTGAATTGGCTCTCAGGAACTTATTCCATTGGTTCTCAGGACTTTGGACTGAGACTGGAACTACACTATTGGCTCTCTCGAGGCTCCAGCTTGCTGACCACAGATCTTGGGACTTCTCAATTTCCAGTATCCATTAGCATGTGAGCCAGTTCTTTATAAGTCTCTCTCTCTCTCTCTCTCTCTCTCTCTCTCTCTCTCTCTCTCTCATATACATTCTATAGAGAACCCAAACTCGTACAGCAACCAAGTATTTCTTCTCTTCACAATACTTGAAGTTTAGTTGGTAGCCATATCTCACCAATGGAACCCAGATACTTTAGGAAAGCTGACCTAAATGTCAGGTCTAGGTGTAGACTATGATTGGCTAATGAGCAAAAACATATTCCATTTAGGCATTCCACCCAACCATATGGTTTATTATCAAATTAGGAGGAGGTATTAGTAATAATTATTTCAGGCCAAGAGGAAACCAGAATGTCCGAGGAACCAGAATGTGTGATTCTCTGACCTAAACAGTCGTTAGGATGTATCTCTGGCTTCCTCCTAAAAATTTTAGGCCAGAAATATATTCCCTTCCATTGAACACATACAATGGAGCATATAGCTTCAAATGTGGTCAGAACGAAACAGCCTTTGAAGAAGGGAGAGCATAGAAAATGAAAGAAACTAGGTTCTCCATGACATATTAAGCTATGGGGGTAGCCAAACTTGAAGCTCATACTATGTTTGGATTTCCATTCACTTGAATCAATGACTCCCTCCCTTCTTCCTTTCTTCCCTCCTACCCTTCCTTCTATCCGACCTTTAGCCCTATCCCCAGATCTTTACTTAATTTCTTAAAGAAATATTTTCTAATACTTTAATCCATTACTCAGATTCTACATGAGAAAGGGAGCTTGGGAGCCTGAATATTCATCCAGCAAGCAAAAATCCTTCCCTCTTTACTCCTAGCATTCCAGGCCTAGTTCTCTCTTCCTATTCTCCCTTTTCTGTAATGCCAAAAGCCTAGTACTGGTCTGCCTAAGTTAAGAGCTTCCTTAGAGGGTAGGTGTGTGAGGGAACTGAACCAGAAAATGAAAACATCTCTTGTTTGGAAGGCAGAGAATATTCCCAAATCAATACATTTGATTTCTAGGACAGAGTCAGATCCTACCGACCTAGAAGCCATTCTATGTTAAAAGTAACTTGGCATCTCTCTGCTCAGTGCTACTATTTGATATTATTGAAGATGAATGCTGGAAGGGCAATGTTATTTTCTTTATTTCCAAGTCTTGGGAGTGGCGATGGGATGGGGGTGAGGTCAAGGGTGAAGAGTTGGTAGAGTTCCACTGTGACCCCTAAGGACCACTAAAAGCTCTGATAAGGCCAAAGGCATAAGCACTATTTCTGCTTAGGTTAATTTGTTTTGCACTGTTCCTTGGCTAAATTAAAAAGTGTGCTATTGGTCACAGTTTGCAAATCCATCACTGCCACTGAGCTTCAAGTATGTGCCATAGTAATGCTGGGTCAGCAACTACATGTTTAGAAAAGAAAGCACATCCTTTACTATATTTTTTTACATCCATTTTTAGTCTAAAAAGAACTCGGCAATTTGTATTCATTTTAGGATTGAAACATTACACTTGGTATGCATATCAGTCAACTGAGCTATATATAACCTTGCTTTTCACCTTTGCATGCTGCTGCACTGTTGCCTACAAGGGGAGAGAACTCTCATTTCATAAACACTTACTTGTCCTGATCAGTATTTGGCATACTTTATCTGATAACTGTAGCCGTAGCTGAATCTCAGATACAGAACCAAATGACATTTCCACGTTGCATGTAAGATTGATCTTTGTGTAACTGAAGCCACAATTTTGAGAGATTTGTTGCCATTTATAATTCTGTTTTAGGGTGCAGACAGATTGAATGCATCCTTTTTCACTTGGAAAGAGAAACCTGGTAATTTCAGCCACATAGGTCACTTTCTGCAAAAAAGTACTATATACATTTTAAGTGTTCTATGCTCATGTATCATTTATTTAATTTCATACAAAAAGCCTTCTGCCTGAGATTTCCTTTAGCTCTTTGTGATGATCATGCACTGTTGGATGCAGATCTTCCAAATGTTCTAGATCTATTGATATCTGATTTCCACTGATGTCTGCTTTTTCTCTTAGTGATTTTGTCTCTCACTGTTTAATTATGTTGATGTTCTCAGATAGGTGCAAGGTATCGGAATTACCTATACCCGAACCTCCCAACATACTATCCTGTCCTCCATGGATTCTGATACGTCTCAACCTCCCGACTGGGAACAATGGATTTTGATGTTTCTGTCCACACTTTCATCAGGGAAGAAAGTAGTTTTAGAGAGTAGGAGGACCCCTACTGGCAAGTGTGTTGGGAAGAGGAATTTGGTAGCTGAGATGAGGTGAAAGCCCGAAGAAGAAAAGTAACTGCCAAGGAAATGCGTCTGGTACTGCTGCTCTCCCAGGCTAACCCATGAGCTGGCTGGATTGGTCATCCCCCTATCCCATGAAGATGCAGAGCCAGCTCTCAGATCTCATTGCTCCAATTGGTTTGGAAAAGGCTCCTCCTGCCCACCCACATTTCTAATCCTACTTGTGCATCAGGATCTTCCTTAGGTCCTATCTCCTCCTTGAAGCCTTACAGGTAACCAAATTCATGCCTTCCTTGATTTCTGTCTTTTTAAAAATACCTTAGTGTTCATATTTCTCACTTTTGCACATATGTTGCTTATATTCTCTCCCTTTTCCCTGGGTGTAAGTCTCATCATTCTAGCAAGACTGCAAGTTCCTCGAAGGCTATATTTTTCATTACTTTTAAAATTTTCCAGAGGAGAGAACTTTGAATAGAATGGGAGGAAGGCTACTAATACTTATTTAGCCCCACTATGTGCCAAGTACTATGGTAAGCTCTTGATATCTTACTTCAATTTATTTCTGCATAATATTATCTCCTTGGGTAGAGAACTAAAATGAGATTTGGAGTTTTAAGTAACTAGCTGTAGAGCCCATGCATTATAGCAAAGAATGCAGAGATTTGCTTTAGGCTTACAGAACTCCAAACTCATCTGTCACTATAGCATTAAAGCATCAGCCTTACCATATCTTAAAAGTGTACCCTGAGTCAGTTTATTTAGGGGTATTTTTGTTTTCTATTTTTAGTATGTAATATAGGAAATTTTTTTCTACCTCAATATATTTTTTCAATACTAGCCTTCAGTGCTAGTACAGTTATCTTATAATTTCAGATAAATGATAATTGTATAATGAGATTACAATCAATCAGTTGCCCAAAAATCTTGATGCAAATTCTTTTGGGAGCATTGTGCTTAAAATTATATATATAATTATTGCCGTCAAAATTATCTCTTACTTATTTCACAAAAAGATTCTTCTAGTGTGGAAATAGAAATAATTTACCCTGAGAATGCTGTTAACATTAATTTTTATTTATTACAGGAGATAATTTTCAGATAGAATTTGAAAGTCATTGAACTGCAGTTATATTTTTATTATCTAATATTTCCATATAATTTCAATTTTTTATCTAAGTATTTGAGTATCAATATTGTTAATTTTTTAGTTTTCTTTTAAGAATGATTGGGAAGAATCAGTAACATCCTCACCAATTCTTATTTTGTAATGCTTATTTGTAATGCTAGAAAATTGTATTAATTCTGACGGTTTCCATATGCCAACTATTCTTCATCAGTTTTACTTCAAGTATTGAATTCTTGGAAGATTTCACAACCAGTACCACTTTTCAGGCACTTTTGTTATTTTTATTATTTTCTGACTGCCAAATCCTATTATTCATTTTTTCAGCAAAGATTTAATTTTTGAAAAGTATGTTTAATAGTCTCAGACTTTTTAAATTATTACTGTATATATTTTTTTCTAGATGCCAGCTCTCATTTTCTTAATTTAATCTCCCTGGGATATGTTGAAAATTTCTGTCTTATTTGTCTCAATTCCTTTGCTAGCGTTGACATCTTCAGGTTTAGAAATACTTTAATGGCTTCTATAAAGTGCAGGATTTACCTGATTTATATCCATGGCTTGCTACCCAGCTTTTTACTGAAGTTTTTGACATGTTAAATATAAATTTTTTTTTATTATTTGCACCAGGGGTATTAGATCTCAGGAGAAGAAACTATTATGATGCCATTTCATCATCTGGTTTTCTTAACACTGTTTTTATACGTGTGGCAGAACAAGTGCAGAACTCTGCCTCTGTCTCTGTTAATTAGGGAAATTATTAACATTTAATTAAACAGAGGCAGTCAGGTATATTCTAGAACTGGACAGCCTGGATTTGAAATGTGGACCAGCCATTTACTTGTAGTAACTTTGAACAAATTACTTAATCTTAGTGTGCTTTAATTTCCTCATCAATAAAATGGGGGTGATAGTAATCACTACCTATACAGTTGTGGGAGAATTAAATGTGTTAATACATTTAAAGTGCTTAAAATAGAATATATACACATACTTATTTGTGTGTGTGTCTATAGGGAACACTAACAGGTTTTATTTAAAATGAATCTATCTTGGTTTCACTGTCACACATGTAGAGATAGCCTATGGCACACCCTCTCCCAGTAATGTAATGTAGTAAATTTTGGTATTCTACAGCGACTTTCTCATGAACCAGAAAAACACAGGTTTTTTTTCCTTTTTTTTTTTCCGTAGCATATGCTGATCTTTATATAAAATGCTAACAGCTCCTTTCCTTCCTTCCCTGTTTTTACTCAAGTCATTGTCTGCCAAGAGATATTGGCAGCTCTAGGTCTTGTCCGTGACTGTCTCAAGAGAAAAAGTCAATACAATAATAACTGATATAAAGATGTCTAAGGTCATGATTATTTCTGCTTTTTATTTATTTTTTAAATATTAAGACTTTCACAAAAGGTTTTGGTAAATTTTGCAAAAGTCAGAAGTTATAAACCTATAAACATAGTCACATATATAAGTAGTTACATGAACTCAAATTTCCAAGAAAGGCCAGGAACTGAACAAAGAGGAAATATATTACTTTGTTATATGTACTCACCTATGGACTGCACGTACTTAATAAACATTTTTCCTGATTCCATTTCTGTCAAAATCTCATCTTTTCTTGAAGATTCTTTAATTCAACCATTTCTTTCATGAAATCTTTGAAAGCCTTCATTAGAATAAAACAATCTACTCTCTTTATTTTCCTAACATTAGCTACATTTCTTTCATGAGAATTCATATACTACATCATAGACTTCTTGGGGTCAGAAACTCTGTCATTTTATCCATCTTGTCTTTACTCTTATTTCCATACACCCTGCCTCAGCTTCTGCCTAGTGCAGTAACTCAGGTGAGTGGGTCCTCATCAAATGTTCCTGAATGAATAGATTTTTAAATGACTAGAACAGGTATGAAACTTGGAAAAATTTTGTTTAATTCATCATTTCAGCCATGATAAAGTTGAGGCTTAGAGAGGTATCTATTTTTTTCCTTTCACACAGCAAGCACGCAGAAATGGGCAAAAAAGACTACCTTTTTTTGTACTGGTGCATATTTTTAGTAATTATGATTAAAATCTTAGAAGTCCTGGCACTAGAGAATTGTACATCTCTAGACTGTCTTGAGACATTGCTTTGTAAGTAGTTGTAGCAAATCAGGTATTTATCTCTAAATATTATAAATGAGATTTCTATTTAGCCAAATTTGTCACTTGATAAGCAGCTTTGTAGAGAAACATACATTCTGCATTGCATTATATTCATCAGTAATCTTGTGTCATTATGACTTGTAAATGATTTGGCCAATCAGCTTCTCACAGTTGTCAGGTTACTTTGGTGAAATGGAAGCCTCTGACAATTAGAGAGCTGGGAACCACATGATTCCTCCTCTACGATGCTGCTACCACATGAACTGTTAAGATGAAAATCAGTTTCTATCACCAAATACTTTTTTTTTTTAAGCCAGCAGGCACAAACATTGAAACATCTTTTTTATATAAACTTATAAACCCAGTGAAACCTTCTTGTCCTTTTAGGACCTCTGACAAGAACCTCACATGAATCATTGATTTTGTGAAAAATACAATATTCTGTCAGCAGCGTCAGCTTAACCCAGTTGGACCAGGAAACAAAATCCAGCATTAAGTGGATGGACACAGGATGAAACAGAATTCAAGACCATTGGCCTTACTTTGAAGGTGGTAGCCCTCTGGGTTCACCAGAGTTTTAGACTTCATTTACAAGGGTGGAAATATCTATATTATTTTCCTAGCCAAACACATATCTTGAACAGTATGAATTTCACCAGCAATAATTACTTCCAAAGTTCCTTGTGATAATATACAAACTGTCTAGTGAAGATTCAGATATTGATATTTGAAGGCCTTGTCACACAGCCTCAGTCCTGGAGAGTAGACTCCTAATTACTTCAAACGTTAATGTCTTAGGTTGTGGCTTTAGTTTAACTCATACACTTTAGGTAACATTGTTTGTACTGTATTATTTTAAAGTAAATTACATACAATGTTACAGTATTGATGCTTATCTTGGCGGTATGGGGCTCTCAGGCTTTCATTGAAGTGATCCAGGGAGCTATTTCCTGTATTTTTAAAAGCCTAATGGAAATGTGCCCATGGTAAGGATTCACAGTTAACTAAAACCACTTTTTTTTTTCTTTTATGTTATTCCAGTATGGCAACACTAATTCTGTTATATATATTAGAAATTGTTCTTGGCAATTATGTATGTTTTTGAAATATTAAAAATGGGAACATATTTTCAATAATTATTTGATGAACAGGATTATTATAGATAGGACATCTGTAAGATAAAATTATATGAAAATGCTTGGATAGTTATGGAAATCAGCAATGAGAATCAGAAGTGAGTTATCAGTGAGTTTCTGAACAGTAGCCTTAGATTTTAGAATTCTAGGTTGTATTTAACACTTAACGAGACTTATCTGTTTAAGGTCATTATACTTAACAGAAAAATATATTGCAATAAACACATTCTTTGGAATTCTAAAATGGACTCTATCTTAGGGACTCATATTTGATTTTGATTTATTTAGAAAAAATAATAAAATTAGTTTGTTCAAAATGATATTCAGCTACCTTTGGGCACTTGAATTTCTAGACAATCTATTTTCATGAGTTGTAGGTGAATTCATGTTAGTCTCCATCCAGGGGAGGGTATTAATGGAAAGAGACTCATCCATGGCAACCGTACTACCTGCTGCCTTGCCAAGTCACCTCTCTTCTGTCATTAAATTATATACAGCTCTACCACAAAGCCCTATAAGATTTGTTCAGATGACAGCCACCATTTATGTTTGGGCTTGACACATCTACAACTATTTTTTTCTCCACCCCAGTTATACACTAACCCTCATCCTCCAGCTCACACTAAACATAGTACATATGTTTACTTTGATGGCAATCGTATTTTGTTGTCTTGATATACGCTGGTTTTAATCTCTTATTCTATCACAGAGGTGCCTTCTGTTTGGTGGCCTGGCAATGCTCCTGACTTAAAGTTCTAAAGATTGCTGTGTTACTTGAGAATCTACTGTACTGATCACTTTGTATAATATCATGTCAAATATTCAGAGGAGGTAAGAGTGGGATATAAAATAGGGACTCATATGTTGTTAGTAAGAGTGTAAACTGTCATGACTTTTATGCAAGGAAATTTCATAATACAGAGTTTTAAAAGATTTAAAATCTTTTTCTTCTTAATTCTACTACTAGAAATGAATCTTAAAGTAATATTCTGAGTTATGCACAAGCATTTGCTCATAAGGGTACTGAATTAGTCTTTAGGGCTGTTCCGCAAACAGTAGGTCAGAAATCTGGCACAATGTGCTCAGGGCACCACATGGCTGGAATCGAGGTGTCAGCCATGCTGAATTCTGGTCTGTAGACACTGAGGAAGAATCTGCGTCTGAGCTCATTCGGTTTATTGGCAAAATGAGTCCCTAGAGCTGTAGGACTGAGGTTTTTGTCTCCTTCATGACTATCTCAGCAACTGGAGGCCACTCACATTCCTTGCCATGTGACCTTCTCTAGCAACAGGACACTTCTCAGGTACCAAATCCTTTGTGCTTTGGGTCTTTGATTTCCTCTATCTCTAACTTTTAGCCCCAGATTTGATGTGCTCCTGTGATTAGGTTGGGCCCAACAGAACAAATTCCCATCTCAAGGTCAACTGATTTGGCACCTAAATGACATCTGCAAAACTCTTGCACAGCAGTATCTAAATTAGTGTTTGACTGAATAACTGGGGCAAAGTGTGTGTACCCCAGGGACGGGGACTCTCGGAGGCTACCTTAGAATTTTCCCGCCCGTGGTTTATCCCCATGTTATGAGTAGCACTGAAAATTTGAAATAGCACGAATTTCCAACAAAGTTATTATTATATTAACTATTGTACATCCATGTGAGAAAAGATTATATTGCTATTCAAAACTCCTTATTTTAAGGAACATATGATGCCATGTAAAATATTGGTTAACACTAAAAAATGAAGACATTAAAATATATATATGCATAGAAAAAAACTGAAAAGAAGTACACATAAATAATGACAATGGATGATGGGGTAATAGGTAATTATAATTTTCTTTATACTTTTCCATTCTTCTAGCTTTTTTAAGAAAAAGCATGCACTAATTTGGTAATCAGAAAAAAGGTATTTGAAAAGCAGTTAGCATTTTCATGGGTCACATGGCATTTTCTATTTTGGTCTTCGCAGCCTCAAACCATGACAGGCGCTAGCTGCCTTACAAACTGTCTTGGCAATTCTTTCGCCTTGTCATCTTCAGCCTCCTTACCTCTCAGTATAACAATCTTGCTGCACCTTTGCCCCTTGGCTCATACTTAGCTTGAAGAACACTGAGATTTCTTGTTATATTCTCTTCCACCTATGCCTTTGACAAATGATATTAACTGCTCGAGGCACTCTTTCCCTCTGACTCCAGACTCTCCTCAAGGTTATTCCACTCAGCTATGCCTGATCAGTTGGAATTGGCGTGGATGATGAAATTAGTAAAGCCTAAATTAATCTAGGGTTGGAGGGAGTCTGACCATGCTTGGATTGCCCGTGAGGCAGGCCAGCTGGGTTTCTATTTACATGGAGGGGTAAAGAGCTTTTTTGGAAAGGAGTTATTCCAAAAGTAAGAAGGATCAATATGTAAGAGCTTGATTGGAGGTCAAGGGGTCATTGAAAAAGGAGAAAAGTGATTTTGAAAGCAGGATGGCATTTACTAGTCAGATTTCTCTTTGCCACGGCCCCATATCTTAGTCCTAGGGGGCACGAGGAAACTCTTTACGAATAGGTTGCGGTAATGAAGAGAAGGAGTGGTCTTCCCACTTAAGCATAACGTCATCCTCATGCATCACGTTCAGGAACCGCAGAGAAGGAAATAGCACAGTGTATGACAATCATTACCCTGGAACTTTCCTAACATAGTAAGAGTAATTTAAATGTGGCTACAGTGTCTGAAATTCTATAGACAGGATCAAAGACAGAGAAAACATAGTTCTGCTCCCATTTTATGTTTCCCACTGTAGTCTCGAATTTATGCGGTCCATGAATACACGGATTATTCTCCTAAATTATGCAGTATAGGGAGGGAAGCTAGTTTGGTTTTTTTTTTTTTTTTTTTTTTTTTACTGATTCGTAAAAGCATGGAGAGGTTAAATGTATCAGATTCCTTCTTTAAGATGTTGCGGAAAAGAGGAGGGCGCTGAAGCTCATTAGCATTTGCTCCTTCCTTGCTCCAGTTGCTGACTCCCTGGAGTCCGCAGCTTCTCAGCAGCTCCCGCTCCATCCTCGGACAAGCTGGCCGAGGGTCTAAAACAGCGAAAGCTGAATCTGCGGAGTCTTACCTCCTTTTAGAGATAGACTCATTGAGAAGTTGATTCAAATGAATTTACTAAGGGTGTTAAGAAAAAAAACAATGTCAGGTTTTTCAGTGTTCTTCTCACACTTCAGCCTGGCAGTGCATTGAAAGAGTCAGGAAACAGCTTATGAAACCAGAGTTTACCAAAAGAGCCCCTACTCTGTTGTCTTACCACGAAGCTCCTCCTCTCCTCTCTCCTCTTCCTCCTTAACTGAAACTCTCAAATAGGCATTTAACATTTGGAAATGTAACAATCTCTCTAAATCTGTTGACTCGGCAATAAAATGGGGATAATGACAGTAGTCAGTTTTATTTGCTGAATTAGTTATTGGATCAGTACATAATTGCCTATCTCTGTCTTGTTATCTCTCTGATATTGCAACACCTTATTATAATTTTTGGAATTAAATAGGGGATTGTGAGATGGTGAGGGGATAGAAACTCTACTACACAGGTTTGAAAGGCCTGGCTCCAAAGCTGTCATCCTTTGAGAAGAACTTCTCGTCCCCTAAGTGATGGTTGCTGAAAGTTACTCCAGCAGCATGAAAGCCAGCTCAGCGGCCTTTTTCCTCAGGTTTCTTCCTAACCTTAGCACTCTCCCTGGCATTCGGAAGGACATTTGTTTTTGTTCTGCTTGGTGCAAAGGGGAGAATCAGGCTCATTATTTTCAGGAACTCCAGGGAGGCCTTGCCTTCCAATGAAAGGCAGAATAATGTGTGGTCTCTTAAGGCCTACATTTGTTTTCTTTTATGTGAGAATTAGATAATGTACCCTAGGGGAAAACCAGGTAGAAAAAGTTTTTTCATAGGAAAAGAACTAGAAGGCCAGAGAAGGAGGGAGCATGTACTATTCAATACACTTTATATTGTTTAGGAATTCACAATTCTTCTATAAAATTCCCCTATGGCAGTGGATTTAAACTATGTTTCTCTCTGCCTATTATGCTGAAAATAATATAATTGGCAAAAATAGTGGGTAAGACAATTGAATGAATTTCATGGGCTAAAACACATAAGGAATTTGAAATTTGCAAGAACCAACTTTATATAACATTTGCTCAAGAGACATGGTTCAAGGTACTTTGGAGAGGAGTGTTTAATTCTTTTTTTTCTAGCCAAGGCACCTTTCTTCTATCAAAGTCCTGTAACTGTTGACTTTGACTTGTCCCACAGGCTCTGAGACTCCTGGAGAGGACCTCTTCTCATCTTCAGTCTTTGGCAGCCTGGGATGCAACCTGCAGGATCAGAGCTGCAGTGCAGTGCTGGGCAGAGGGCTTGTATTTCAGAATCTTAAGGCCTGGTTGCACCTTGGCTCCACCACTTATCAGCTGAGCAACAATGGGGAAGACACTTGTGTGTCAGAGCTTTGAGTTCCTAATTTTGTAAAAACCCAGGAATAACATTTACCTACGGGTATCCAGTGAAGATCGCAGGAGACAAAATATGAAAATGTTTCATGTACTATAATATTTAAGCTAATGTTAGTTACTCTACCTGCTTTGTTTCATCATTTGTCCTCCCTCTCATATTAGACTGAAAGATCCTCGAGATAAAAATGTTCGTTTCCCCTAGTTTCTATCACAATAATTGGCATGAGTAGGTGTTCAAGAAGTTTTTGAGGAAGAAACTTATGAATGTATGAATGAATAAGGAACCCATTTTAGAGGTTGTCTCTCTTATTACATAACCCTTCTGCCTGAATAGCAGAATTCCTGGGATTATAAATTAAACTCTGGGCCTCTTTAGGGTAATTATTACTTAGAAGAAGATTCTTCTAAAATCAGATCATATGATGACCTGTAAATCAGCTCTGTGGTCCAAGCTCCCTGAGATGGATTTATGACTGAGTGCTATTCCTGCTGATAAACTATCTTAGGCTTTGCTGCCGTGCAAGTGAAGATTTAAGAGTTTAAGGAGTGATTTTGTAAGAATTAGTATGCTATGCAAATGTTTGTAATAATTGGAATATGTTCATTTCCTTTTCAATACTTCACTGTAAAATATGGCCCAAGAAATGCATTCTTATTTTTTAAACCAGTGGTTCTCAAAGTGTGGTCCCTGGACCAGCAGTATCAGCTTCTCCTGGAAACTTGTTAGAAATGCAGATTATCGGCTCCACCTCACATCTACATCAGAAACCCTGAGGTTGGGGCCCAGGAACCTGTGTTTTAACAAGCCCTCCAGGGGATTCTGGTACACTCTGAAGTTTGAGAACCTGACTTACAGTATTGCAATTAAGGAGAGAAAATCAAAGCAGGGAAGAAAAAATAGCAGTTATTTATTAGTTTATGATGGCATTTGGTTTTAATGTGTTTTAAAATGTCACCAAATATATTATCTTAAAAGGAGCTCTTTTTCCAGATAGGGAAACTGAGTAACAGATATGGTAAATAACTTAACTCTAGTCTAAGTCAGCCTGAGAGAACTGTCTCTTTATGGCCAGATTCTCCCAGCTGACTGGCTCTCTGATTCCATAAACTCACTAATTCTAATCTGAGAGATATAGTTTGTTACTTCTATTAGGTAGTATGCTGGAGGCGCAGTGTAATTAACTAAAATGGCTCACTCTGATGATAGGAATGTGAAGAAGTACAGAGGGTTGGTGGGGGCAGCAGATTTGACTTGTTAGGGTGCTTTTCATCACACTGCAGGGGAGTCATCGACTCCTATATATAAAGGGAGATGTGACCCTATTCTCAGCGAGGTCAGCATTTGGACCAGTTATAATATGTACGATGTTTCCAAGGTAGTGGGAATTGAGCTGGTTCCAGGATTTTGAGACTTAGTAAAACTCAATCAGAGACTTGGAGAGTACTATTAACTCATTTCACACCACGCAAAAAATTGTGGTGAGCACATACCTGATTCACAGCTAAGCCGCAAAGAGGATGGAAGGCAGAAATGATAGAAAGAGGGACTCAGTGGCCATTTCTGCTACAAATATCTCAAGTAGGACTGTTACTTAATAAGAAATTGTGTGTACCGGTACCTAACAGCACTCTCCTTGAAGAAAATGGGAGCCATTTTACTGTGTCTTTTTTCATGCTTGAGTTCATCCTGCCCCAGTCAGAAGAAAAAAGCTTCACAATGCTGTTTGGCTACTTTAAGCAATAATTGCTCTTGTCTTTTTTCCCTGTAATTGTTTGGTTGCCTGCCTTTTCTCTCTCTTACTAGTGATATGGTGTTGTTTGTGTTTTAAAAAGATAGTCAATGCTAAAACCCTAAAGTAATATATTTGATTTTTCTGTGGAAACTGACAATGTTAATGAAGCCTGGGAGCCTGTTTCTACCTGCAGTCTAACTGCATTATTTATTATACTTTGAGGCAACAATTTTTATCCTCTTGCCTTCTGTCAACCTTCCTCCAACAGCCTACAAGTTACTAATCTTTTAACATTTATTCTTATACCTCTACCCTCTTGCTGAAACGAGAGCCTATAATTTCCTGTCCTCAAAAGCTTTCTCTAACTTGGGATCACAAATGATCTGTAGGGTTACCTTCATTTCATCTGAATGTCTTGGAATTCTGCCCATCGATGGGAAGGGGAGGAAATGAAAACTGAATCTAAGGCAATCAAGAAATTACATGGCCCTAGGAAGCATGTAGACTTGTGAAGAAATTGTCTTAAAAATGATAAATTATTTGGAGATATACAATGGAATAATGATTAATGAGAGCATTCCTCAGCTGAGGCGATCACCTCTGGTAGCCTGGGCACATAGGACATGACAAAGAATAAACTGTCCTTTAACCCTTGAAATATGTGTCTTGTATGAATGAGAATAAACTAGAAGATGAGGCTGGCTCTTAGGAAGCCAGGGAAACCAGAGTTTCAAGGGTTGTGGACTCCTCCAAACACAGAGCTGTAGCAGAGGTCAAGCCTGCCAACGATGCCTTCTCAACTCCTCCTTTTCCTGTCACCCTCGTCCCCTCTGGGGGACTCCTCAGGAGGCCTGGGCCTTTATGATACCTCCAAAGAATCTAAAGTTCCCAGTGAGGTCTCTCTGAAGGGCAAGGTTGCAGGCTCCAAAAACTTTCATCTCATTCTTATTACCATATAGCTACCTTTCCTGATCTTGTTGAGAGGCGAACAGCAGTTTGGAAGGGGGTCGGGGTGGAGGATTATTGTAGGCACTGAATTTGCATAGAAAGTAGAGTATCATGACTAATGATGTACAGGTTCAAACAGAGCAGAACAGGCAAACATGAAAGACAAACAGAGCAAAGCTTTACCTTTCCAACTTGATAATTGTTTACCTTTCTATATTAGCATGTAGGTAGCAGGCTTCTGCATAAGTAAGGAAGACAGTTATCTCTGGGGACATTTCTAGCAGTTCCACTTAGTCTTCTTTGCCCAAGTATATTACTCCCATGAATCTGTCACAGTATCTGAAATTCCACCATTAAAACTGCCTTCTTTTGGGTTAAATCACTATACCTCAAATCTTTTCTTTTCTTTTTCTTTTTAATTTTTTTTTAAAATTGTGTAACAATAAAATGCTTGGATTCTCTGACTCCATCTTGTTCAAGCCTGCTTTG
This sequence comes from Eonycteris spelaea, assembly GCA_003508835.1. NCBI lineage: Eukaryota > Metazoa > Chordata > Mammalia > Chiroptera > Pteropodidae > Eonycteris > Eonycteris spelaea. The sequence goes on along the minus strand of PUFA01000011.1, from coordinate 11,426,050 downwards.
TTCCTATGGCCTTCAGGTTAATAGCTTCTTGCATATAGACATGCTAATCATTAGCGGAATTCTGCTTATGGCTTGAGTTTTTTGTTTGTTTGTTTGTTTGTTTTAAAAAACAGCCCCTTACCAGGAAGTGCCTCTCCAGAAAAAATAATGGAAGTACATATTATGTATCAAAGGTTTGCAGGGATCTCATGATGGGACTCAAATAAACTAGGGTCAACAGACTAAGCACAATCTTTCTCAGACCTCTGATAGTGTCCAGATGTCTGTGGTCAATAATCACCTCTCGCTTTTCCTATTTTCCCCTTCCTTTGACATAAAAGAAGCCTGAACTCTGTACTTTCTTAAGATGGATTTGAGGCACCACTAGGTCTCCCATTTTCTTGGTCAGTGCTGACATCTGAGTTTTGGCCTTTTGGAGCATCAGGCACATGGATTTTGGACCAGTAACAATTGCAGTCCTGATGGACCAGGGCAAGCCAAGCAAGCAAAACAAATATATTCACAGGACCATCTTTAAGAAAAGCGCCAGAAAAAAAAAACAGGAGAAAAAAAAAAAGAAAGAAAAGCATAAGAGTTTGAATCAACCTCTTGTGTTTGCATACATCTCAAGTCCATAGTCTCAGATGCCTCTGATCTTTCAAGGTTGCAAGGGCCAGTCTTAAGGGACCCTGTCTCCAGGCCATGGATAATGGTGGCTGGAGCCAGTTAGTGGGCAGTAGCAGAAAGAAGGTGCAGAAGAACGGAATGCAAGTGTCACATTCTTGTGAACTAAATGGCTTTTACTAAACCTGGACAGAATGGGCCTCTTCCCCTTCTGCAACCCAGACAACACCGCACACGTGCACCACTGTATCATGTTGCAGATGAGCCTCTGGTTCTCTTACTAGGTCTGTTCTGACTTCCATTTTGAGAATTCTGGGCTTGTATTGTGAGTTTACTTCCTCTTAGACTCACATATTTTAATCATAACCCTCTTGAATCTAATTTTACTTTTTACTTTTGGTTTTTTCCTTTCTGGAATTTCTCCCATTATAATTTTTTTGGTTTTTTTTTTTTTTAATTTACTGACTTCAAATTTACCTTGTCCTCTACAAGTTTTCTAACCTTAATTTTTATTCTTGCTTATGGTTCTCTAATGAAGCTGTTAAATAAGATTGCAGTGCTAACACATTAAATCCTCTTTGTAACTCAATGTATTTCCATTTCAGAATTTTCCTCTATTGCTTCAGGCTATCTTTGGTCTTAAAGATACTGCTCGCATCTGAACTAATTTTATTTAATTTGACTATTCAGTTACCATAAGCTTCGTGATAGTGAAAAGCCTAATTCCCTCCTCACATAAAGTGAGAGTGCAGCTGAGGTGCCGAGGAAGTGTTATCCAAGCGGTCAAAACTGCCTACAGGGTTTAGGTGCCACAAACTGCCACCTGAAATGAAGCAGCCTAGTTGGATTGCTCCATTAAGGTACACTATCGGTTTAGTCCAAATCAATGAATATTTGGGAGCATTCGTGGATCTGGCCTGGGAGTTGGTAGGCATCCAAATTTTTAGCCCTGCCTGTGACTTGGTGAGTTATTTACTCGCTCCCAACCTGTGACTTCTCTCATAACCTGGACAACATTTCCCATTTATTGAATATAAACTTTCAAAGACTCACACATGTATAAAGGAACGTGCTTCTCAGATTAAAGATCAGTGGTACCTATTATCTGCTATTGGTTAATACAATTCTTGATATTATCATTCTTTAACGTTCTTATTTGGGAAGCTCGGTGATAGAGAAACCTACTCTATTTTTTACCATTTGTCCCTTGCCAGGCTACTTTATTAAATGACTCCAAGAAGGCACCATCTGTGGAAAATAATAATGCCCCTACAGGTGTGCAATGCACTTCCTACTCTAAGAGCAAACATTGTAATTTTACCATTTATTCTATACTACTATAGAGCTTTTAAATTCTATTTTTATTTTTGCTAGAAGCAGATTGTCTAGTCTTCTCTTCCTCACTTCTTTCCTGTTGATCAATAAAAATTGGCTAGTAGCATTAATGCTATTATTTTCTTTACAACCAGAAAGAGCCAGACTGCTATAATCATTCTTTTGGTCACCTTCCCATTGACAGTGTGCACAAATCCTCACACCCTCGACTTACCTTTGTGCTTCTTCATTATGGGGATGTGCCACCTTCATACTACAGCAATTTTGATGTGTGCACAATGTTAATTCATTGGATGGAGCCATTTGATGCCTCTGTAGTCATGAGTTTCTCCTGTAGGGTCTGTCTTTGGATAGGAGCTATAATGGAGAAAACACAGATCAATTTAAATAAAGTGGACCCTATTCATTGCTTTTCCATCTCCTCTAAGCTTCTTAGTCTCATACAATGGAAAACTCACTTCCCTGGGTTGAAGAAAGAGGCAAAAAGAAAGACAAAACAGATTCAAATTAATTATAGTAAGCATCAGTTAGCCCCCATACCTAAAAGAGTGATGAGAGGAAAAAAAATGATTCAAGCCAAGTTAATTACCTCTTTTAAAAAAATAGTTATAAAATACAGTAGTTCCAAGGGCATGAATTTCCTAAGATCTGTGTGGTTCTAGATCAGCATTTTTTACATTTTTTAACCCTAAATTATTAGGTTGTATTAATCAGAAAGGAAATTTACCAGATGAGATCTGGCCAGTGAAAACAGAATATGTTATTCAGAAGAACATGCACATTTTAGCAAGACACTGTGGAAAAGCAGATACAATAAGAAAGAGGTTGAATTCTTAACATTTAGGGAGCTAGTGGCAAGAGTCCGAATAAAGGCTATCTGCCATTTTCCTTCTTTTCTCATTTCTACTTTACCTCACTCCTATGGTACCTCAAATGTATATGAGTAGACACCCCAGCTGTCGAGGAAAAACTCTCCTGTGTTTCTCCTTTACTCTCACACTACTACCACACTTCACTTCATTTCTAACACCAGATGTGTGTATTTCCACCCATCAAGTGTTTTTCCAACACCAGCTGAGTAGCCTACAATTTAACTCAGTTCCGAGACTATCTACTTGGAGATAGTATCAGACCTCAAATTAAGGACTCAGTCTCACCAGACTAACCTCTGCTGCACACACACACTTCAGATGCTAACTGCAAGTTCCAGTTGTCACTAATACTTCTGAAGACTGGCTATAAATGGGGCTTTCTGACCTCCTCCTTAGGTTCAAGAATTTGCTAGAATGGCTCACAGAACTCACAGGAACATTTATATGTGTTTATTATATAATAAAGGCTATAATAAAGGATACAATGAACAGCCAGATAAAGAGATTGGGGCAAGGACTGGAAGAAGCTCGAAGTTCTGTCCACTCTCCTGGTACAAAGATGTGTTCAACGATCCAGAACTCTCAGAATTCTGTACTATTGGGATTTTTATGGAGGTGTTATCACTATTATTAACTCCATTTCCAGCCCTTCTTCCCCTCCAGAGAATGATGGGTGGGGCTGAAAGTTCCAAACTTCTCATGGCTTGGTATTTCTGGTGACCAGGCCCCATCCAAGAGCCCATCCAAAGTCACCTAATTAGAACAAAAGACGTTCCTATCACCCAGGAAATTTCAAGAGATTTAGGAGCTAGCTCAGTGTTAGATGCTCCCATCACTAACAAAATTATTAAAGTCTTAGGATCTCTATGCCAGATATTGGGTCAAAGACTAATACCAGAACAAAAATTCTCTTAGCTGCCTATTTATAAGGGTTTAGGAACTCTGCATCAGGCACTGGAGGCAGAGATAAATATATATGTAATTTTTTTATTATTTCACATTAGCCCCCATCCAAGTCTGAATACATCTCTACTCAATAAACTAATTATTGCTTATGTAATAGCAGTATGATCACCCCATGGGTGTACAGGCTCTGGAAATGAGCGAGGGCATTTTGGCTGGAAATTCTGGTGTCCCTGAAATCTAGAAAGTGTTATCTAGAGGGCAAGGATCATGTCCTTTGCCCCACAGACTCCTTGACTGAAGAGGAACGTGACCTGAAGAGGGCCGCTGACTAAAGAATAGTGGTGCCCCCTTATCCACAGAGGACAGTTTCAAGACCACATGTGAATGCCTGAAATCACAATAGTACTGAATGCTATCTATACTATGTTTTTCCCTATACATAAATATATATGACAAAGTTTAATTTATAAATTAGGTGCAGTAAAGATTAACAATGTCTGATAATAAAATAGAACAATTATAACAATATATTATAATAAAAATTATGTGAATGTGGTCTCTCTTTCTCTCAAAATATATTGTATTATACTCACCTTTTCACTTAAAGAACTTTACGGCTTTTTTGGCATATTCAAATTGTCAGCATCACTAGTCTTGTGCTTTGGGCCATTAGGAAGTAAAATAAAGGTTAGTCAAACAAAGGAACTGCCACATAGTGACAGTTGAGCTGATAACTGAGATGGCAACTAAGTGATAATGGGTGGGGAGCATGTACACCATGGTTATGCTGGGCAAAGGGATGATTCGCATCCCTGGTGGAACAGAGTAGGACAGTATGAAATTTTATCATGCTATTCAGGATGACATGCAATTTTAAACTTATTGTTTATTTCTGGCATTTTCCATTTTATATTTTCAGACTGCGGTTGACCACAGGTAACTGAAACATGAAAAGTGAAACTACAAGTAAGGGGCGACTACTGTGTGAGTGTTAGGTGCGTGGGTGGTACCGTTTGGTTTGTGAGAGCCCAGTAACAAAGGCTCAGGGACAGGATTGAGCCTCCCTTAACTGTGCTTTCACCATTTCTGGCTGCTTTGGTTATGAGGCCAAATGCCATATGAAGCACGTTAGCATAAGCAAAATCACATGCAAATGAGGTTAATAGTAATTGGACAGAGCAACTCGTGATCAACCAATGCCATTGTGGGGAATAACCCGAGGAGTAGTTTGGGAGGGTTTTGAACTGTAATAAAGGGGTGACGTTACCAGGAATGTGCTTCTGGGTGCCACAGACAATTATGTCTCCCTTTGGCTTTGATGTAGCTACAGTAAAGAAGCTAGATGGTCATGTATCCATATTGCATCATTTTTATTGCCTGATTCGTGAGACTTCCTATTATGTTCCTAAAATGTTTTTTCACATTTATTTTACTCTTCACATTTTCACGACCACCATTCCATTTTAGGCTCTTATTAACCATTTTTCAAGGTCAAGCTCAGAACCACTGATTTTATAATACTTTACTCAAGTAAACTGAATTTCTGATCCCTTATAGCATGACTTATCAGGACAATCCACTTGCCCTTTAGCAATTACTATTTTATGTTAAGCAGGCTATTTTTTCTGCTTACTCATCACATCTTTTCCCTCTGAAACCAGCACTACCACATGCGCTCTGTATAAATTGAAATCCTGGGCTAGAAGGGAGAGGTTACTTATCCTAACTTACTTGGTGGCTACAGAATAGGTTGGAAGATACTGTAGGTCAGAGTTGAGAGAGGAGAAGAAATTTGAACAAGAGAGATCAGAGCCTTAAGAGTCTTGCTTCTGTATCCAACATGGCAGTTCTATCTATAGTCCTCTGGACTCAAAAATAGAAGAGACCAAAAATGTAAGGCACTAAGTAAGGGATACTTATTCAGAGTGGTCAGTTTAGAAACTATGTATATATACAGTTGCCAATTTTAACTAATAGTGAATTTCACATGGACATATTACGATGCTACATTTCTATAAAGATAGATGGCATTGTCACTATTCAAAAATACCTCATTCAGAACTAGTCTTTATTCAATGTCATATAGAATACAAACACACACTCTGAGGAAGCATAGGAGAGAGAATTCCCCACTGTGGTGGTGTTCTTAAGTGTGTGTGTGTGTGTGTGTGTGTGGTGTGTGTGTGTGTGTGTGTGATTGGCCAGGAGAGAGAATAAGGTGAGGAAGACATATTCTTGCTTTGTGCCAGAAAGCCAAGAAGGTCTCCCTTTTGCAGATTACACAACCATTATCTGAAAGGCGAAATAATATTGGCGAGGCGTTTCAGCCAGAGACCACAAGCATTAATTGCATGGAGGAAGTTGATGTTAATTGAAGATGACACAGTAAGACAAGCCTGAGGGACTAACCCCCTTAACTGCCTAGGAGAGGACCAGGGCAATTTGGTGGTGTGAATGCAGCATAAATAACTGTACACTTGCTCTTCAGCTGAATTCATTTGCATTTAAATCTCCTACAGGTGGTCAAAACTGTCTCTGGGAAAATTAAATATCAGTATTGAAACCTGTAGTGTGTTTTGTACTTTGGAAGGTAGGATATCCTCAGGCATGAAGATCGTTGAAGAAAACAGGTCTGGTAACCACTTACCTCAGAGAGCTCAGTATAGCAAACTTGTGTTTTTTTCTACTTGTTAGTCTACAATACATACATGGGAAAAATCTCTCCAGTTCCTACAATTTCTTCTGATACATCAACCCCTATCCCTCACCTTTTAGCCTGGCGGGAAATGAGAGGTGACGAGGTATCACTCCTGCCTGTGTTCCTGTCTCTGTCCTCCCCACCCTCTTGAGGTTGAATCCTCTGGTGGCTCTAACTCATAGGTTTATGATAGTCCCAGTCCTTGTGTCAGAGCTGGCAGAAGGAGATATATTTTAATTGCCTGTAAAATCCTTCTTCCCTTGGTCTGCTGGAAATATGTCTGGACAGAGTTATGGATGAAAAAGGGGCCTAAACCACACTAAACCTGACAAGCTCAGAGAAGACCAGCATGGTAGGCCCTATAAACTGAGAGACTGAAATTAAACACATAGTATAATCTGAATATAATGATTCCTAACTAAAAGGAGTCATGCAGGTAGTCATGTCCTGGGCTTGTAGCTTCCTGGACAGAGGTCAATCTTTACCTTAAGTAAGGCTGCCTACTGCCTCTTTGCATCTAAATTAACATCCAGAAATGTCAGTAATCCTTTATTCCAGATCCCTCAGGGTGTTTCCACTGGACCAGAGAACAAGACCACAGAACCCCTCATTGTTATCTTGTTCCCCGAATACCATCTCTATGTGCTGTAAATGTTAATTATTTACCCTATACCCGCCAATGTAAAAGAAGTATGTGTCTCTCCATTTTACTTTTTATCCAATCCCAGGGATTTCCCGCTTTGCTTTTTTCTGTTCCCTTAACGCTACCACCAATGGATTTCATGTAACCCTCCTTACCTCTCCTCCTTTGATTCTAATGTATAAAATAAGCTGTAAAACTGACATTTTCTGGAGTATTTTCTCAATCCATTGAGATTTTGCTTCTTGGCAATTGTCCTCAATTTGGCTCAAATAAACTCACAAAAATTCTGTACAGGTTTGGACAGTTCTTACGTTGACAGACTGCAGCTCCATCCTAGGAGTTAGAAGCAGGAATATCCATCAGAGTAATGTGGAGAGGACAACTCAGCTAGCATCATGAACATGAACCACACAAGGGAATGGGGAAGAAGAAAGGAATGGTAGCTCTTGGAGCTGATGCAGGATTCAAGTTGGCTCTGTCTGAAGGAAAAAGGAAATGGAAGTAGGAAACCAGTTGTTTGGAAACATAAGAAGTACGTGTTTCTTCAGACAGAGCCAACTTGTTCCCACATCAGTTCTGAAATCCATTACCCTTTTTCTTCCCCCTTCCCTTGTATGGTTCATGTTCATGATGCTGACTGGGTTGTGCCCTTAATATTAACTCTGATGAATTGTACTGCTTTTAACTTCCAGGATGGAGGCTACTCTGCACTGTCCATAATTGGCTGGTGCTGTCGAATCATGCCTCCATCGGGCCAGTTATCTCCTATCAGTAACTAGCATTCGCCACATACACACAGACAGCCAGCTTGCCACTCCACATCAAACTGCTAACCACAGTCATGGCCAGTTTTTCTTGCTGTACCAGTTTCTACTTGCCCAATGACTACCCATGAGAGGTATACTCATTTCTAGATAAGGACTGAGCTTTTATCTTGTCTTCAGTTGCACTTTCCAGACTCTAACTCCACTGTCAATGACCAAATGCCTTATTGTGTCTGGAGCCTGAGTTAGTCAAGGCACGATATTTAAAGAAAAGTCATACTATTTCCTCAACTTTAGGATCTGCCTTGTTCCCCACTGCAGTCCCACCTAATCTACTCACACCCATGGTGGCCTCAGTCCTTATCTTACAATCCCAGCTGTGCTCCCCTCCAGGCATGGTAGACACTAGCTTATTATTATGATAATTATGAAAGCTCTTTAGCTTCCTGGACTATCTGCCTCATTCTGATTTGTGTTAGCCTTTCATGCTGTGCTCTCTATCCACTATATAGCTAGAATTTCCTCCTGTTTTTGTGTTTCTTGAACTGGCCTTAGGTCTGACTCTTAAATCAACATATCTTGGCAGGGCTTGCATGCTTGTAACTTGTTCACACACTTATTCCTTTATATCTGTGCTAATTCCTTGAATTCCAGATTCTGCTCACTTTGTATTCTTAAATTTAATACACTTCTTTCCTTATAGTGATTGGTCTGGCTGTCACCACATCTAGGCTCTTCAGACCACTTTGTTGCATCCTTATTACCCAGACCTATTGTACTATTTCCTTAGTACAGATGATGGTCATTCTGATTATAAATAATGAGGGAAAGCTAAAGAAAGGACAGAAAAAACTCACAAAATATCATCTACTAGAAGTAGAGTCAAGTCTAATGCAACCAGGGAAGTGACCAGGCACAACTTTGTTCTTATGGTTACTCATGGTCTATCATTTCCATTTCAATCTGTATGTCTGCAACATTCTTGTTTCACCCAGACTAGCTTTCTCTATGACTCTTTTAGTTTTGCCTGTCATAACTTTGGTCTGCCATAGATTGGCCTATCGACTGGTTCTCATAGATGAAGTTTCTTAATCCAATAAGAGACTGGCCAAGGAGAAGGCTCGTAAAACATAGCCACCCAAATCCACCACTTCAGCAGAGGTCATGCGTAAGATAACTTCTAAAAAAAAAAAAAAAAAAAAAAAAAAAAAAAAAGCAGAGATAGAGCATGTTCTCCATGCATGTCTAATACAATTAACTCTAAGAATTTGACTAAAATCGGTCGATTCAATAGCCATGCATGGATAGGTCAATAACATTTTTTTTTTTTTTAAAGCAAACTAAGCACTACAAAGTGACAGAAGTGGTGTCAAATATCAGAGACAAGTGATTGGACCTAATCGGGTATGAGAGGTTGGCAAAGGAATATATGCTTAAGGGAGGTTAGAAATTAATGAAATTTAAGGAGAGTGGAAAATGTAGATAAACTTTTTGATGACTCAGTTAATACTAAAAATATCCTGCAGGAATATATAAGGGCAAGTAAGGTATTTGAGTTTACTTGGAAAAAATATTCCTAACTACTAAAAAGTATGCCCAGGGTTTTATATTCTTCTATTAAAATGTCATTAAGAAACTAATTAGAGAATTATAATTATCATTGATTAATTCTCCTTTATTGAAAGAGCAGAAAAGCATATCAAATAAAATTATGTAGAGAAGATTAATAGAACCAGACATGGGCAAGCAGATCTGGAGAAGGGCAGCCTGTACTAAGACATTGATTCTTCCAGCTTCCTATGTCCTCCAAGGACACGATCTCAGCCATACATGGAGGTGTAAGTGCTTTATATTTCCTGAATTCTTATCTCTGAGAAGCTGGGAACATCTCTAGGGTGCTGTCAGTGGCAGACTATGGGCAGCCATGTACAGGGCAAGTGAGAGATGCTAGGCAGGATTATGGTTGTTTTCTGACAGGACAGATAGGAAGGCAGGAAGATAAGGGAGTATAAGTATTCACAGGAAACAGTGAATTTAGTGGGTAAGAGCACAGATGTCAGGTAGGGTTCAAATTCTGGCCTGGCACTTACTAAGGTGGACTTAGGTACACTCCTTCATCTCTCTAATTTTCTGTTTCCTCAGCTATAAAATGTGGGATAGTAATTCCTATTTCATAGAATAATTATTGGCTTATTGGTAAGATACCTATAAAATACCTAGCGCTATGACTGACATGATAAATGGAGTTATCATTATGAATGAAAGAAACCTGAAGAAAATGGGATCTATGATGGAATATCACATAGTTATATACACACAAGTGGTTCACCATCTTCCTAGTACATGATGATCAAGTTTGGTAGGCATATACTTCTTTATAGAAAATGAGTCAAAGAACTACAAGTATTTGGAGCGAGTTTACTGTAACAAACAAAGACCTCAACATTTTTGCAGTTGGCAAAAATTGTGCAATTTTTCTCTATGTCTGTTAAGTAAGCTTAAGCTCACTTTCTTAGTTTTTTCTAAAGGGTCTCAGAGACCCCTTTGAACCCTTCTTTCCTTTTCAACATTCATTTAAGGATCACTGATTTTGCTTCTTCTTCCCTAATCTTCCTAAGAGTCATTTGATTCTTCAGAATTAATCTTCAAGCTCAAAGGTACATTTCAAGCATTTCACAAACAGACTTTACTGCAACCTTCCCTAGACTGCTGTTCTCTCTCTATACTTTAACCTCAACCATGAATGGAAATTAGTGCAAAGACTTTTTATATATTATATTTTAACTATTTCAAATTTCTGTACTGATACTATGTCACTCTTGGCATCAGATTCCAGTTTCTTTCAAAGAATCAACAATGCCTGAGCTTTAGAGAGTATTCTATTTCAATGAAATTAAAAGCAAATTATTGAAATGTAATTTATAGACATCATGATAATTTACATCCTGCAAAATAATTAAACATGTATCAGCTAAAAATGATATCCTACCTTACTAGACTATCACTATCACACTCAAAGAATTTAACAGCGGTAAATCATATTTTCTCATATACAGTCTATATTCAAATTTTCTTAATTGACCCTAAAATATTTTTTATAGTTGTTTTGTTGTTTGTTTGTTTTACATCTTTTATAAGAGCAATAAAGATTACTCATTGCCTTTGTTGTCATGGCATGGGAGCTTTTAAAAACTCGCAGGCCGATTTTGAAAACCCCCCTCTTCCCTTTCTGTTGAAAGCAAGGGAGATAGAAGCCTACTCTGCTCACCCACAAGCATGGCCCTTAGAATTTTATTTTACAAATTCTATAAATATATAATAAAAATGTCATACGCTTAGTTTTCTTAAAATTAGGTGTACTTCCAAAGGGATTGGATTATTATGGGAACTTTAAGGCCCAAGATTCCTTTGGAGAGAAGATTTCTGAATCAATGGATTTCTAAGAGGATTTCAACCAGGCTGGGTTGGAAGAGGGTAAATAGAGCTCTCACATCAGAGGAGTTATTTATTTTCCTAGGAGCCAAAATTGTTTAGGACTTAACACCTGCCCAAGGCTATGTAATTGCCAAATAGACCTCTAAGATGAACTCATATTTTCAGTCAAAAATGATGCTTGACTTATGAAAAGAACCACAACTCACTAGTACTGTTAGAGAAGTTGTAATTATAAAATGACAAATGCTAATATATAATACACAAAATCATTATTAATAATTGGTTATAGTAGTCCTGTATCTATCTACATTGTAGTATTCCTTTTAGTCTTTCAAATAATGTGATCATTGTTTCCAATCTTCTCATCACTACATGTTGTAATGGAAAATTTTTGTCTCATGCCTGTTTTAAGAAACTCTGGAAAGCCCAACATTGCTGTAGGGTTTAAGAAAGATTCAAAATAATTCTAAAGGAGATCAACAATGGACAGTAGGAAAAGTAACATGAAGCTATTATTCAAATATTTCATCAATTAAGAATTAGTTGATGGACAAATTGTTTCTAAAGTGATTTACTTTTAAGAACAACACCAGGAGCTGTCACTTTCTCTACAGCATCCTCTGATAGAAAGTGTAAGGTTATGTAGAAAGTAGAAGCATTACTACCTTTTGCTTTTTTTATCTTGACATGACCCTCCCCCTAAGATTACTTTTTTTTCTTTTTGCATTATAGGTTTTATCTCAGTTGCTTTCACTCCCAGGGTAACCTTCCTAGAATGAATAGAAGAATAAGGCAATGCTGATTGATTTGGTTTGATACTGACACAGAGCTTTCGGCATTTTGATTGTTAGAATGAGATTTTCCAGAAACTGACAATACCGATGCTGTTCCTTTTTCTCTACTTATGGCATACAGAAACTGTGAAAGAAGTAAAAGACAGGACATGTCATCACCTGTGCTTTGAGTTTCGGCTTAGCTCTAGAACATATCAGAAAATGGTGACTATATGACTTGATCTCACAAAGTGAAATTGTGATTTATTTGTGTGATGTCATTCACCATCTTCCTTTTATTTTCTACATTGTCCTTTCTCCGCCTTCAGTTTACCAAGGAATTTAAAATAATTTTTCTGGGCAGGACACAGTGGTGAGAAGGTATGCAAAACCACAGGCCAAGTTTTCCTGGGAGTGGGAATGCTATTGATTTTACTTGAAGATTTTGGGAAAAAGTTAAGAAAATCAAATTGTAATATTATTGAAAGTTTATAATACCAAATATGTCATTATAATGTAAAATTCATGAGTATTAAAAATAAAATGAAATTCATGAGTATTAAAAATGAAAATAAAATATATGTCCTTACAATGTAAAATTCATATGATTATTAGACTTTAGAGACTTTTTTTTTTTTTTTTTTTTGCTTATGATAGAACTATCCTTTGCCATTGGGGTTCTTTGGTAGCAAAATCTTGGTCCAAATATAAATAAAAACCAACTTTGGAATTTTTTGGTTAACATGGCTAAGTTTTAGCCATACCTAATAAGGTTTTATTCACATCACAGTTTGTGTTCCCCAGTAAGCAGATTCTGAGATGAAGTGGCTTTGTCTTGCCATATCTCTTACTCCAACCAGACTTTCACATTTCAGGTCCTTAGAGGCAGGAAGCTAAGTGAAGACACAAAGCAAATAAGGCTGCACCTCCCCGGACTATAGATGACACATGCTTTCAGGCAAGGATTGCAAGCAGTAGGAAATGATTGACAACTTCAGTCCAGGTAGCCTTCTGAAATTAGCTTAAGGTTTCCCAAAGTAACTTCTTTAGAGAAGGAGACATTCATTTAGACATGAAAATTCTAACATGCTTGTTAAAATTCAGTTTTACAGCTTATATCTCCTTATTTTTCCCTGGAATGATAGTAGAGTTGGAACTATAACTTTTTAAGAAAGCAAGCAGAATTTCCCTCCCTCAAATAGCTTTGCAGTAGCTCACCACTGGTTAGGGTATGCTATGATGATTTTCCTTTTTAGTATATTTGAAAGACAGTGAGTGAGTTGTGCCTCATTATACACTGAAGGTTTGAAATACTCTTTCCCATCTCGAATAGCCAAATAGCATCCGAAGAGACTCGTAAGTCAACATAAACTATTCAGCCTAATGTTCCAGATTCTAGAATACCATTAGAGTAAAATGTTTCCTTCTCCTCACCATAACAGAACAATCAAAATGAGAAAGTGTAAGATACACCTGAATACACAAATGAGTCATGTTTAGCTTAATGTAAGTCTCTGCCCTGGCTTACCCCCATCTCAGCTATTTGTGTTGAGGATTCAGCTAGCTGTGAGATATGCCATCTATTTTTTTGGAATCAAGGACAGGGTACTTTTGTTTCTTCTGGTCCTGGGCTGAGTCTGCAAGTTTCCATGCTTTGACAACTCTCTAGGCAATACTCCCACATGTCCTTGAATAATGCTGGTACAGAGCAATACGTCCCATTACTAGCTCTGATTTTTCAGTTCCCCACTGTATTCTTTCCAGTACATTGAGGTCTGCTTGCCAGTTTCATTACTTCAGTCTTGAGTCCCAGGAATTAGGCTCAGTTTCTGTTCTTCCTTACATTCAGCCTTGGACAGTCTGGCCCTCGAGTGATGCTCTCATTATTCTCATTCCCAAAAAGGGTTTCATGACCCACTCCTCCTACTTTGAACTGTTTCGTTTGAGTTTCTGCTTTCCTGGAATGGAACCTGAATTGCTATTATCCTTTAATGGATTGTTTCCTATTTGTTTGCCACTATTGAGGTCAATATCTGTCTACTCCTGCTCCCCACCTCATGTGTTGGCCTCCTTTTTACTCTTAGGCTGCTATAAGGCACCAGCTATGACATCATATGTTTACATTACCATGGAGGCTAACTACCTTTAAGTGTATTAACTCATTCCTTGAGATACTCAACAGTAATTAGAATTTGGAGTGTGACCCTTTTGAGCATGGTCACAGTATAAAACTACAATGTGTTTGTTTGGGGTTTTGATTTACATTAAGACTCTTAGTAAAAAGACCAAAATATCTTCTCAACCATCTTTCATTCTGCTGGCATTAGAGATTTAGTTTGTCTTGGGAAACTACCAATCTTATGGTTAAGAACCCAGATCCAAAGTAAGGTAACTTAGATAACTGTTCTTTGAAGATCCTAGAGATGTTGGATTTTTAAGTGCCATCCTTCTCTTTCCCTCTGCATTCAGGCAGAGACAAAAAAAATCAACAAAAAATATCAGAGCCATTTTTAAATCCATGATAGGAGTAATATATTCATTGGAAAAATGTGAAGTGACACCCTCATAACAATAGAAATAAAAACAATTATTAACAACACTAAACATCCATTAATATTATTCCTGCTACTATCATTGGTATCATTTAATGAACCCTTATTCTATAGGTGTTTTAAACTTATTCTTTAGGGATTATTAACCTCATTATATGTGAACAGGAAGTCGAGGCTCAAAGAGATTAAATAACAAGTGTAAGATCACATAGCTAGTAAGTGACTGAGCTAAAAATTGAATCTAGATCTGTTTGATTTTTAAAATCTATGTTTTAGCCACTACACCAAGATGACTCTCATCAGCTATCAACCTATTCAATGATTGAATCTGTCAGGCTTTAAAAACAGAAGTAAAATAAAATGGAACAAATTCTCTGGTAAATTGGAAAGCTGATTTCAACCTAAGTCCTGATTTCCCTTACTCGTTTTATTTTTCCTTTTCTGCTTGTGTGGATGTTGGCAACGTCTCTGCATATAACTAGCCAAATTGACCAGCAAGTCCCTTCGGTGAACGGCATGCCTCCCTCACTCAGGCCAGCATGACTGCTGGAGTGGTGCTGCACAGCCAAGTAGTCAAGAATTATAAGCTGCCATAACAAACTGAGGGAACCATTCCAATCTCGCTGGGATCTGTTCATCTTTTTCTTTTAGACCTGTGTCTTGTCCTAGTGTGCCTTTTTGTGTCAAAATCTAATGATAAAAAAACTTTATACTAGGCTTATACTTTTTAAGCTGTAATGGCAACTGTCGACTCACTGAATTCTCTGGCCCACCCCCGCGGATGAAACCCAGGGTGTAGAAACTGACCCTCACAGCTGGCCTAGATTTCCCTGAGCTCTCCACATGGAGAACAACATTCTCTCTTTCTTATCCAGGGTTCCTGATTTTTTGTTTTTGTTTTTGTTTTTGTTTCCCCAAAAGCAAGTAGATGAGTAGATCAAGTTAAGGGAGAGTAGATAGCAAAGATGTTCATCACCTAAAATCAGTTTGATCAGCAGAAGCAATAGAAAGTGCCTATCTTTCTCTTTTTGAATGCAGGCTCAAATTAACCCTTTTACACATATTACCTTCTTCCCCTTCATTGCATCCTTCTTGTTCTACATTGCAAACACCTCCCCAAACACTTCCCCAGACCTTCTCCAAGAGGAGCTCACTAGGGATTACTCTTTGCTTTATTTCATGTAATTTCCCTTTTTTAAAAAAAATCTCTTTCCATAACATGAAGTTTCAATTGCCAGGGCAACTGTGAGTGAAAAAACATGCTGTTTATTCTGAGTTCATAATTTACTTGTTCTAATTTCTAATCTTTATTAGCTCTTTTCACTTTTATGGTTAAAAGAATGGAAACCATTCCATTACTCACTTTTTTCTATTCTCGTTTGCCTCTGTTCCTTCTCAAGATCTGATGTGTCTGCACTCTGCTAAATTTACACATTTAATTCCCCTTCCTCTAGCTTACTTGATTCCTTTCTCCTCATTCTATGTCATATTCTCCCTTGAATCAGTCTGTTCCACTCAACAGAAACTGTTTTCAAAGCTCAGTTTCTCACTTCAAAGAAGTTTAGTTATCATTGATAAACCCTTTCTCCTATGCAACACCTGTTATGTAGCTGGAGAAGATTCAGCCCATGAATTTAGATTGACCAAAATAGATGGCTTCTCTATGTCTCTCTTCTTGTTTCCAGAAATCAAAAAAACACCAAAATGTTTCTGGGAATCTGGGTGGAAAGAATAATAAAATCTCTGCTTAATGATGGGGAGAGTACTTTAGTATTGTATTAGCTACTGTAATTTAGAAACCAACCAGTGAAAATTCAGGCTGGATGAGTCAGAACTAAATCTGAATTCATAAATAGGAGCAAGGAAGGACACTGTTGATAAGTTTAGCTTCCAAGAAAAAGAATTAGACAAAATTTATATGTGATGGATCTCACAGACCTATTTAGAATCACAGAATCAAGGAGCACTATAGCTGCAAAACTGCTTAGATAGCAGCTATTTCAACCCCTCATTTTGCTGATTAGAAAACTGAAGTTTAGAGAGGTGAAATGAGTTTTCTAAGATTATCTAACTACTTAGTAGCAGAGCTAAGACTGGTGTTTTCTGGGTATAGTATCTTACTAAGGGCTAGATCATAAATATGCTTTAATTCGAAGTTACCCTGAGATATTTACTTGAGTTTAATTTAATAGGGTCCATTTAAGTGCTACCCTCATGGCTTTCAAAGATTTTATGAACTTCCAAGTGAACTGAAGTCCCTGAAGTTAAATAACCAAAATCCAAACAGTCTAGATTAAGATTCTTCCACAGAACTTGGGATCCCATAGGGCGAAAATGACTCTTTGGTCTTCATTGTTGGACAAAAGGCCTTGGGAAAGAAATACAGAATATACATGTTTATGGATTGATAGAAATATGTCTTAGGTTATGTTTCCCCCTAAGCGTATCCTGAGACAAGGATTTGAGTGAAGATAGTTTCTCTAGAGATGATCCCAGGAAGCACCAGTTGGGGAATGGGGACGTAGCCAAGGAAGGGTATCTTATCACTAAAGACAAGTGGGCTCAATGCCTGATGGAGACTTCCGAGATTATATGTGGAATTACTCAGCTGTAGCAGGCAAGGAAGTTGGCATATTTATTAACCAACTCCCAGCTCCTATGTCATTGATTGAGAATTTCTCCTGGAAATATTGAGAATTTCTCCTGGAGTAGACATTTTGGGTCTGCCCTGAGAAAGAGTGGCATTCCAGTTCCTATGACCAAAGAATTGTGGATAATAAAAGAATGGTGGATAATTGTAGTAAGAAACCACTGGCATGCATTTGCATGGTGAGTGTTGAGGGAACAGGTGATATATGTATATTGTCTGCTACTGAGGGAAAATGAACAGTGTTGGGAATGGGGGATGAAGCATATAAGCTCAATGGATCAGCCAAATTAATTTTGAATCTCTCTCATGATCTCATGATATTTTCCTCAGGATATGAGTCCGGGTTTAATGAGTTTTAGTCTAAGAACTAGCTTATTTTACAGATTGAGATTTTGTGAATTCTATGGATTTTTTGAGGGTATCTTAAAACATTCACAGCAAACTTTTGGTAAGAACCTTGTGCAGAGCTTTTTGTTTTAGGTAGTGCTTTGTTTCAGGTAGTGAAGGGTCTCAGAGGTGAAGTGGGAGACTAGAGAAAGACAGCTAGAAAGATAGCAACTGAAGATTGCTGAGTATTTTAGTAACATTGGATTATACATATTTGAGTTAAGATTAACAACAAAAGGTTAAAAGACTGTAAAATTGAATGCAAATAATATTTTGAGAAATACTTTCACAGTGTTAATATCTCAAAACCTTATTTTTTCTTTTGATGTGGGATTCGACAGACTCAAGAATTCAGGGAGGTAGGTCAAGGAATGGGGACTACCTAAATCTGAATGTCCCAGCACCTCCTATAAAATCTGACCAAATCAACAAACGTAAAATTTAAAAACACAGAAATCCCATTCTTCAGAATCACTACATGTCAGAGTATAATTCACAGTTCATTTTACCTATAAATAGAAAAACAAAAACTAAATTCGAATTCAGCTATTTCTTAACGTCCTACTCCAAGATTTTGGAGAGCAAAGTGTAGAAAAACTGCAGAAGAGAAAACAGAGAGAAGCTTAGGGCAACACTTCTGAGGAGATAAAAGGCAAGAAGAAAGAGCTCTTTGGAAACTGCATAATGAAAGAAAAAATAAAGCAACAAGGGGAAATTTAGAATCCTGTAAAATAAATACAAATAACTATCATGAGACACATTTTCCTCCACTTTGCTCCACACTAAAACGCCATTTGCTTTGCTACACTGACAGAAGAGTGACCTAGAACCAGTAATCTTGTAAACCTTCCAAAATTTCGTCCCTAATTACTAAATTCAGAGATGCAAAAGCAGTCTTCATGTATACTAAAAAAATATGGAGAATTAGAATCAAAAGATTTCACCCGATAAAAATTATCTCCAAAAACCAACCACAAATTAGAAAACTACTTCATATAATTGCATAAACTGAATTAAATATTTTCTAGTAAACATTTGATAAAATGAAAAAGAATATCTTGAATCACTTTTCTAAGAGCAGAAATGAAAAGAAAAAAGGAAGAAAAAAATGAGTATTCATTAAGGAAAGAAATATAAGAAAAAAGAGACTAAATTGCAAGTTGCTCAATGATAAATAAATTAAATAAAAACAAGTGCCAATGAAGAACAGGACAATAATCAAAAGAATGAAAGTGAGATAAAGGAAAAGGGCCAGAAAGAAACTGATTAGAATGGAAAACAGGCAAAGAAGATCTAATGTATGAATAATAGAGGCCCTTGAAGTAGAAAAACAAAACAATGAAACAGAACTAATATTTAAAACAATAACCTAAGGCAATTCTCCAGAAATAAGAGAAAACTTGCATCTACATATTGAAAGGACCCACTAGATACCTCGGAAAATTGACATAGAATGATCAAATCTGAGGCATATCCTAGTAAAAGTTTTGAACTTTAAGGTCCAAAAACTTCCCAGTGTTCTCAATAGAAAGATCTCATGACTTACAAGGAAGAGACTTAGAAAAAAAGCAATGATGAAGCAGCATTTTCAAAAAACTCAAGAATAGAATGTATGATCCCAGGATTTTGTATCATGACAAGATATCTTCAAATATCAAACTAAAAGAACTCCATTTTTAAACATGCAAGAACTCAAGGAATTCTGAGTAAATGTTGAGAAAACACACAGCCAATATTATATATATATATATATATATATATATATATATATATATATATATCTCATCTGTAACATAAAACAAAATGACAGTTGAGACTAAATATATTAGCCATATAAATAAATACAAAGGAGCTTAATTCATTCATTAAAATAAAAATTATTTACAATTTGGCTCACAAAGCAATATCCAACTATATACCTCATAAAAGGGGTCCATCTACACCAAAGTGATTCAAAATTCTGAAAATAAAAGGATGAGCAAGAATGGGGGAAAGAAAACAAAGATGAAGCAGGGGATAAGATATTGATATTCCTGCCCAAACACATGCGATCATAGGGAAATATCAAATAAACTCAAATTGAGAAAGATATTTATGAAATTATTGGCCTGTGCTCATTAAATTTTTCAAAAATGTCAGGAGAATGGAAAACAAATACAGACAGGAATTGTCCAGATTCAAAGGAATGTGTAATCCTGGATAGGACTGCTAGCTCCCATTCTCATTCCCTCCTCCACTTTCCCCCTTTCTCCCCCTCCCTCTCTCTCTCTCCTTTTATTATAACTTTCTGTAAGTTTGAATTTTCTTAAAAATTTAAAAAAATTACAAACAATAATATTCAGTGGAAGAATACAGATTAATTAAGTTAGGTGGAGGAATACAGATAATTAAGTTAGGCATTTGTAGCCATTGGAAGGATTCGAATACAATTTCTGCAGTCTTTGCAGCACCATAAACTTCACTGTTTCTGGGGGAATCCTATTTCAAGGACTTGCTCTCATTGGGTGTGACTGCCTGCAAACACCACCAAGCTTAAATAAGTGTTATTCCTATGAGAAAATGCACCTATGAATTTCATCTAAGTGACTTGCCTTTTCTGGAGAGAACCCTGGATAAAGTGAAATTGGGAGTAAAGGCTTAGAGGGCAGGGCTTCGTTGGACCTGGATGCTTTGGAGGGTTTTCTGAGATTCTGATATTTTGATTTTCATATGCTAAATAAAAGCTTTCAAAAAAAATCTGAGACATCCCGGGGTTTTTAAAATTACAAGTACATTTCAACTGCATATAGAACTGTCTTAATGGTGAATTAAACAAAAGCAGAGATAATGACTCTTGGAAGTAATAGTTTGTAAAGCAATGGTTCTTAGGCAGCTTGCTCACATTGTTAGCTAGGGATACTTTATTTTTCATTAATTTTGGAAAGAATCAATGCATTATATGATAGAGGCAAATATGTTTATATGCCTCTTTATCCAACATGAGATTAAGTTCAAACTGTATTAAGAGAGTTACTTCACTCATTTAGCTGTGGGGAAAAAAAGGAATATAAAAAATATAAAATGTAGACATTCCATTTTATGGACTTTTGTTTTATTTTTCTTTAGATTATCACCACATTTAAAATATTTACCTTTTTAAAAACATTTTGAAAAGCTTTAAAGATGCCAATAAGTACAGAAGCTAATTTAACAAGTATTCATGACTCTACCACCCAAATAGATACTAAATTTTTCTTATTTTTGCTTCAGATACATTCCTAATGAAACTGAATATTAAACAGTTGATTAGATTTATCCCTTTGCAGTACATTTCCCTCCCTTCTTCTTCCCAAATAACTATATCGATTCCTCAAGTTCATGTATATTACATATGTTTATCAATGAATAACAAGTTTTGGGTATGTGGGTGTTCAAAATTTTACAAATTGTATCATGTTAGTCATCTTTTTTCACTAAACATTGGTCTGAGATCTGTTCAGTGATTACATTTAAATCTGGTTATTTCATTATAAATGCTATGTAATATTGTAGTATACCCCATTTGATTTTTTGCTATTACAATCAATGTGTAATGAGCAATTTTATATGTGCCTCTGAGAGTACATGTGTAAGAGTTTCTCTGCAATGTATACTTAAAAGCAAACATGGCGTGTTTATTAGATGTTTTCTCTCTTTGAAGCAGTTCAAAGACATAATGGCTCTTCAAAGCAGTTCAAAGATATAATTGCTCTTCAAAGTAGTTATGCAAATGTATACTCACCAGCTATAATTTATGAGTCTGTTTCCCAGAACAGCCATTTGGCATTGTCAAACTTCACATTTTTGCCAAGTAAAGTCACTTTTGCCTTTAACTTTTCTATTATGCCTCTTCTTTCTTTTTCTTCTATTGACTTTATTGAGAATGCAACTAAAGTCTCACCAGTAGAAATGGTTATTGCTTATTGCTGTAAATTATGCCAACTTCTTCATTTTATCAGGCAAAGGAAGTGCTTTGCTATAATTAAAGTCTGACTATATTGCCTTATAACTAATATGCATTGGATTTTATCATTTTTTAAAATTTTCTTTATTTTTTATGGATGGATTGATTAAGATCATATGCTTTTTTCCTTCCCAAGGTGGGCACATGACTGAGATTGGCCCACTGTGCTAAAATAGAAAAACTCTCGGCCATACTTGAGGAAGTGCTTTTTTTTTTTTTTTTGCTTTATTTTTATTTATTTTTTGTTGCTGGATATGAAAAAGGAAGTATTTGTCCCAGTTTCTATAGAAAAAAAATTCTGAAGAAAAGCTAATAAAAAGAGGACTGAAAAAGCTGAAACAAAAGTAAAAAAGTAACTTAAGGTCCTGTACCTAGGACCCCCCCCCTACCCTCCACCCTCCTTGCCAGTAGAACTGGTAAGTATTGTTAACTTTTAATCTAGTTTTAGTTCTTGTTATCTATCTAACACTTGTAGTCCAAAACTAAAGGGTAGTAGACTTCACTGCCACTGCTGGTAACATTCAGAAACACATGTAGCAAGTCCACCAGTTCACAAGAACAGAAATATCTATGAAATACTAGTGTGAAACTTCAGAGCTAAAATTACACTTTAAAATCCCATGGAAATGGTTATGTTTTCTTTTTCAATGTATTTTCTCATATTTGATATATATTAAAGAAGAACATTTGGGAAAGATCATCAAGAACAAAGATGTTTCATTAGAGACCAAGGCCAAGATCACCCATATCCTTATATTCCCAATTACTATATAGGATGCAAAAGCTGGACAGCGAAGAAGGCTGATAGAAAAAAAAAAATTGATTCATTTGAAATATGGTGTTGAAGAAAAGCTCTATAAATACTCTGGACTGCAAGAAAAATGAACGAGTGGGTCCTAGAGAAAATTAAGCTCAGAACATTGCTGGAGGCCAAAATGAAACAACTGAAACTGTCCTACTTTGGGCACATCATGAGAAGGCAGGGTTCTTTGGAAAAGATAACACTTCTGGGAAAAATAGAAGGCAGAACAGAAAAAGCGAGACCAAATATGAGATGCATTGACTCCATAAAGGAAGCCATTGGCATGAGTCTACAGGAGCTGAGCAGGGATGTTGAAGACAGGAGATTGTGGACATCACTCATTTATAGGGTTGCCAGAGTCAGAGCCAACTCAGTGACATGTAACGCACATAATAATTAATGTGCCAAGTAATGGAGGAAGTATAGGATATTTCCCTGAGCCTGCTTAAAGCACAGACTCTGATACAACTACCTGCTGTGATGTTGAGCAAGGTACTTGACTTAAATAAACCTCAATTTCCTCATCTCTAAAATAATGCACTTGGCAGTGTCTGGCATGTAATAAGCAACAATAAATGTCAACGACTGTTGTTATTACAGAAAGGGCATCTTTTTTGCCAGCTCTCCATATTCAGAGGTTTGAAATCCAATGTATTTTTGTCATAGCTACCGACTAATTTTCCCTCAAAAGGGGTTAAATTCCTGTTAACACTGAAACTTTTCCAAATGTTGGAAAATCTTTAATAACTCTCTTATGTAAGTACAAAATGAAAATGTCAGTTTGAGACAAAGAGAGCAAGGGAGAGTGTTTATCTTTAAAGGTAAAGAAGAAAATTTGAGAGTAATTTGACACTGTCCCTAGCTATGACAAGCTAGCTGTAGCAACCAAATGATGGTAAAAGAGAAATTAAGTGATGTCTGATGTCTGGCCATTTCAGTTCAGTTAAAGACCATGACTCGGTAATTATGCCATGTTCAAAATACCAGTGAAGTCTGGAAGGCTGCTGCCTTGAGAGTAAAGTATTATTGGAGGTTGGTAAAATATCGACCACAAGACAATTGTCAAAGTGTTTGGATCAAGGGGTAGTACTAGGTGAATAGATGCAGGGAATGGCTGCATGGACTGCTTAAACTATAATTACAATTTAGTTCTTGAAAATAAATTAATCTGTAAAGTTTCCAGATAAATGGAAATGTCTTCCTGTGAGAAAGTGTTTAGCCCGAGGAAATGAAAGAAGCAGAGGGGGTGACTTTGAATATGGAGGTTGCAATGAGGTAGATGAACCTTCAGTAGTGTCAGAGAAAGAAAAGAGGGATTGGTTTGGATAGAAACCTGAGAGCAAGCAGGCACAGTGATTAAGAGCACAGCCTCTAGAGCCAGACTTCTTAGGCCTCAAGTCCTTGTCCCACTGCTTACTAGATGTATGACCTTGGTAAGTTACATAACTTGGTGCTTCAGTTTATTCCTCTTTAAGATAGGGATAAAATGTTATCTGCCTCATAAAGGTATTGAAAATAGAAAACTACTATGTCTAAAACACTTAGAACAGTGTTTGGTGCATGGTATTTAATTTATGTTATTGTTATCATTATTAGAAACAAACAGGACTGTAATTCCTGATTGTTTTAGATATTTATCTGTGCCGATGTGGAAGCTAAACTAGAAGTTTCAAATCATTTAAACAGTTTCACCTACAGGAAGCTAGCTTCTCTGGAAATAGAGCAGAGTAAAAGAAGCTCATGGGGACAGTAGTTGTGGAAGAGTGCCCAAGTGTGGAGTCTGGTACATTGTTCTAGGTAGGACTGAATGTATCTTGCTATCTTGGGCACCAACCCCCCCCCCCCCCGACTAGATGAAATTTGGTCTGTGGGGCAGAGCCTAAAAGGAAGGTAATTATGTCTTTGACTGGAGAACTATTTTGGACTTCTGATAGAATGGGGCTGAGAGGGAGGGATGTGAGAATTGAAGTACCCTTCTGCCAATAATAGCAGACCAGTTAGTATATTTTTCACACCTTGATTAAAGGAGTTTACATCTAACAAGGGCAGGATTATTATATCCGACTTCTAGGAAAGTAGATCCTCACCACAGAGGATCTGCTCTGGTTGACAGCTCGTTTCTTTACTCCAACGCAGATCTGGCCTCCCCACCTCAGCACTGTTCTAATGCCAGGGCCCTCAATTCCCTAGCTGTCTCCAGGTGCTGCCTGTGCTTCTTTTCTCTCTTCTATCCTTTTACTTCAGCTGGCAGGACTCTGTTGTGGTCTTTGAAATTTTCCTCCAAGCTTTGATTTTCTTAATTCCATTTCCTCTCAAAAGTGGTGAAAGGGCCTTTGGGCTTGTGAGAGAATCAGGAAGAGGCATTTACACATTATCAAAAAGGGGTAGCTTTTTGTAAACTACTTCCCATTGGCTGCAGACCACCAGCCTCAGAATCATATAGGGGGCTCTGTTCAATACACAGATCTCTGGGACTTACCCCAAAACTACTGTACTGGAACCACCAGGAGTTGGAGCCTGGGAGTCTGTTTTCACAATCTCTTTGAATGATTTTTATGCATACTCAGGTTTGACAGCCACTTCAGTTTGTTCCCTCTGTAATCTTTCTGTAATGTTTCCTCCTCTTTACTCAATGAGAAGGTGAAAAGGACTCACTGAAATGCTATTTCTGTAGAGATTCTGAGCGAAGCCAGAACCAAAGACAATTTGCTATGCAGTTTTTCTCATTAAATACAAGGTCAAGGAAGTAATCACTCATTTACTTTCCATGGGAGGTGACCATAAAGACTTTCTTGTTTGTAACACATTTTGTTGTAGCTGGGTGGTTATTTTTGACTCTCACCAGGGAAACCCATATGACCCACATAGCCAAGGTGAAGCTCTGCATTCTCTTTAGAGTCCACTCTAAGAAGGAAGAAGCACTAACCTAGTTCAGCAATTCTTATCCCTATTAACTCACTAGAATCACCCGGAGAGCTTTAAAAATGTCAATGCGTAGGCCTTCCTCTCTAGAAATTCTTATTCAATTGGTTTGGGGTGGTACGTGTCTATTTTAAAAGCTAGCTAAGGGAACTTCAAACCAAGGTAGAGAACTGCTGTGTAGTTACAAAGGACTTGGGTTTGGGCATTGTTCTGTGTTTGAGGTAGAAATTTTCTTTGGTGCAAAAGTTTAGGATGAATATGCCAGGTTGAGGGAACTGTAAGCAATGACGTGGAGGCATGGACATATGGAGAGGTTTAGAAGGCACGTACATTCAAATTTAATCAGGTTTTATCATTGGAAAACAATATATATGGAGACTATAGTTGTCTGTTCGTCTGTCCGCCCATCTGCCCACCTACCTACCTATCTATCTTATTCTATTATCTGTCATCTATCTATCTCATATACTGTTTCTGATGAAAGGTCTTCTAAGATAAAATTTTAGCTTTCAGAAAATGATATCTAAAAAACATTCCTGAATTTATACAAAATGGCACAGAATATATAAGTTACTAAATTACTTGGTAATGCTCTTTGCAAAATATTTCTTCGATTTTGGTATCAAAAAAAAGTCTATATATCCTAATGCAATTTCATGTTTCCTTTAACTAGACAAAGAAAATTACACGGTCTATGATATTTTGCTCTAGACTTTGACTACTAGGAAATTCAGTGTTAATTTTAGTGCTCATACCAGGCTCCAGATAAAAATATCTCTCTGCTCTTTGTGTTATTTTCAACATTTCTTTTTAATCTGTATTTTGATTAACTTATAATATGTGTACTAACACAGTAATACAACTAATTCCTTTTTGGAAGTAGACAATAAACATTTATATCCACCCACCTTTCTCACCGACATCCATACCAAGGCTACAAGGGTCCACATGCCCACTTCTGCTTCACTCCCTGTCACTTTCCCTTTTGTGCACCTTACTCTTTCACTTACCCAACATACCAAGTTTGATCTTTTTCACCTTTCTTCCACTTGGATTTTCTCAACTAGAATAGTGCTTCCCAATGCTTTTCATAACATGCAACACAGAAAATGGTAACATTAGGACAACACACCAGAGTAAATGAAAGAGACTACTGACTACTAAAGGCTACTAATCAGGGCTTTGTTGCCCCAGGCTCTCCCTTGTTGGCCCAAAGGCTGAGATGGTCAATATGTTATTGCAGCATACCACCAATGAGATCTTTGAATGGTTGTCTCCTATATAATATTTGGGTCTCAAATCAAAAGTTACCTCCTCAGAGAGGCCTCATTTCACCAATCCTACAAGAATAGATGCTCCAGTGCAGCCACTATGGAAAATGGTATGGAGGTTCCTCAAAAAAATTAAAAATAGAACACCTTATCACCCAGCAATTCCACTTCTAGGGTATTTATCTGAAGAAATCCAAAAGCTAATTTGAAAAGATATATGCACCCCATGTTCAATGTAGCATTATTTACGATAGCCAGGATAAGGAAACAACGTAAGTGCCCATCAATAGATGACTGGATAAAGAAGTACATATATACAAGGGAATATCACTTGGCCATAAAAAAGAATGAAATTAACCATTTGCAACAACATGGATGGTCCTGAAAGGTATTATGTGAAGTGAAATAAGTCAGAAAGAGAAAGACAAATACCATATGATCTCACTTACACGTGGAATCTAAAGAACAAAATAAAGGAAACAGAAACAGACTCATAGATACAGGAAACAAGCTAATGATTGCAGATGGGAGGGTTTGGGGGTATTTGAAAAAGGTGATGGGTTAAGAAGTACAAATTAGAAATTACAAAATAGTCATGAGGATGTAAAGCATAAGGAATATCATCAATAATATGGTACTAACTATGTATAGTGCTAGGTGGGCACTAGACTAATTGGGGGATCACTTTGTAAATTATATAAATGTCTAACCACCACTCTGTACATCTGAAACTAATATAATATTGAATGTCAGATGAAATTTAAAAATCAAAAATGGGGGGATGGAAGGTGAAGGGAAATAGGAGGTTCAAACTTCCAGATATAAAACAAATAAATCAGGGGATGTGGTGTACAGCATGGGGAATATAGTCAATAATATTGTGATAGCGTTGTATGGAGTCAGATGGTTGCTGGACTTACCATGGTGATCACTTCTTTAGTTACATAAATGTTGAATAACTATGGTGTACACTTGAAACTAATACAATGTTTAATGTTGGTTATATTTCATTTTATTTTATTAAATTTATTGAGGTGACATTCATTAATAAAATTATTTTAATAAAAATATTTTTAAAAGATTTAATAGTAGCGAATGGAAATTCTATCATCCCAGGCAAAGGGATGTTACTCCAACGCAGATAGTCTACTTTGCAGACTATCATTTTTTTTATTGTGGTAAACTATAAATAACATAAACTATATCATTTGGTAGACTATTATTTTTACTCAATTGCTATTACAGATAAATTGACCTAAACTACACATAAAACATAAACTACCACGTATTCTTCCCTTAGCATACTTACTGAATTCAACACTAGGCTTGTCGAGGCCAATGACCAATCATTACGAAATATGTTTGACCCAGTTATCACCAGTGTTAAAGGAATCCAAATATTTTTCATATTGATGACTACAGAATTATTCTAAATTTCTTACATGAAATATTATGGTAGAAATATATCAAAGACTACGTGTAAAATGACTAAGACTCAAAAGGATGCTTCAATCAAAAGCAGCAATAGGACGATAACACATCAACTCAGAATTTCTAGTGAAAAATATTACTTAAGTAACATTTAATCAGAGGAAGAAAGTTATCAAATACGTGAAGAAAGAAATTCCTCAGATGTGTTCAAATATATCAGGGGTCTATTTTTTAAATATATATGTAATTGCCTTAATAATAAATTACCCCTAGTAAGGCATGGAATAAATCATGAGAGAACCTGTGGAACCACCACCGAGTTCTCATTACTGTTGTACTGAGGGGAACCCGCCACTTTTGGGTGTGATGGATGTGTGTTATTTTGATTGTAGTGATCCTTTCTTGGGTATAATATACTTATCAAATTATACACTTAAAGTAGAGCAGTTTATCTTCTGTCAATTATCTCTCTTTTAATAAAGGTTAAAAAAAAGTAGATGCCTCCAGCCACTCCACCATGTTACTCGATTTTATCTTCCTCATAAGATTATCACCTGAAATGATCTTATTTATTTATTTATTTGTTTATTTATATTTGCCCATTTATGATTCGTCTCTACAAATTTCTGTACAAGGTCCTTGAATGCAGGAATACTTGTCTTATTCATCATTATATACCAAAAGCCTAGAAAAAATAGGAAGGACTCAATAAACACAGCAGGTTATTGGAAAAAGTGAATGACTGTGCAAGGATGGGGATTCCCACAGCTTCAGTGAATGAGTTAAGGCAAGGACTCTGTCTTTGCATCTTTATGGTTTTAGTGGATGTCCTACTTCCTGGCTCAGAGCAGATATACAATAAGTGCTTTTATAAATGAGCAAGGAGAGAAAGCAAGTAAAGCACAGGTTATTGAACACAAACTTCAAGTTCTTTGGTCTGTTTCAAGTTTTGGGGGAATTTTCAGCTTCAGCTGGCAGCAGTAATCATGTTAGGGGGTCTTTCAACTGATGCAGGTAGGCTAAAATGAGGCACCCATTGTGTGATCTAGGGCAAATTACTTAAGTATAAGGGACTCTTGCTTTCCTTCTCTGTAAAATAATTAAATTTAGGTTAGAAGAATTCTGCAGTCCCCTACCATTTTAAAATACCTGCTACATCAACAGATGGAGAGTCAGAAAAGGGATGTTGAGGAAATTATCAAGCAGATAACGCAGGTAGTAGCCTGGGTCTTCCAAAGTTGGCCAGGGGCTACTTTTTGAAAAACACACTACGAATGATCCAGGAAGCCTCAGGGAATGTTTACAGGGAAGTTGGGATTTCTACCTAGGATGCCTATATTGCCCTCTCTCTGCCTGCCTATTGCTGAGCAGCTCCTTGTCATTCGTTGGTGATCCTGAATGAAAGATCAACAACAACTCTTCTGGTCAAGTGGCTACATGTTGGAAATAGTTTTTGTCATTGTCATTGTACTCATGCATTTAAAAAACATACAAGCAGAAGGCCTTTCTAGGCCTCCATTCATTTTAAAGTTGAACAGGTTTAGGTTATTGTGAAGATTAAGTAAAACAATGCATGGAAAGGGCCTCACATAGTGTCAGTCATATAATAAACATTCATGCTACCTACCACTGTTATTACATTATGCAAGTCACGACCTAGAAGCCAAAATATTTAATCCCAAATACTGGCATTTGGTTCCATTTCTTTCTACTGAAGATAGAGCAGTTGGCTAAGAAATCAAGAGGAAGAGATCCAGAACTGCACATGATGATAGTCATCTTCTTCAATTAAAATGCCTCAGTATATTAATAAGCCCAGCTGTGTTTCCCAAACAATTTGGAAAAGCTGCAAAACCCAAAAATAAACCAAAACAAAGAGACGCTCAGTCTGAAGGCAAATTTCAATTTTAGAGTTCTTATGGCAAAAGGTTGTTATTGTGTTTGACATTAAAACTATATCAAAGCTGCAACTTGTGACAGATACTATCGCATACTCATCTCCTCATCTCTGTAACAAAAGCAGACACTTGAATGTCTCTGGAAAATTATTGTTCTATTTGTTTTATTTCCTATTAAGCGATAGGCCTAGGATAAATGACATCTCACATTAAAATTATTGGAAGGCACAGCTCTTGCTTAAAAAATGTTATTCATTTTTAGTTTTCAACATAGAATTGAAAACTAAGAAGAAAATAATTTTAGAAGACATATACCATTCACTTTAAAAATGTATAAACACTGATAATAATGAGCTTTAAACAACTTTTCAAGATGTTAGTTCTTGGATAATTTTATTTATTTTTCTTAAAATGGTGGAAATTTTAAAAAAAAAATTGCCTTTGATAAATCATTAACAGCAACTTTTGACTAATTTTAGTTTAAAGAAGTTCTTTTCTGTATAATTTTAAGTTATTGATTAGAAACTCAAATAATATGATTCTGTATAATTTCCTATATTTATTTTATATCAAATAAGTTTATGTGTAACTTCTTTAAAATGTAAAACATAAAAATTCTAGTTACTATTTATGCATATAAATGGACATTTATTTTTTGAGAACAAATATATTTCACATAAATGTAAGATGAATAAAAACCCAATATAGAAAATATTTTGAAAAACAAAATTTTAATTTTAAATAAGATTTGTATTTTACTAACATTTATTGAACATATAATATAAGGAATTCTGTTAAGTCCTTTAGTTGCATTTTTCTTATTAATCCTGATGCAACCTAATGAGGTAGAAAAAAATTTTTCTATCTCCTGCTTCTGGTAACTCTTTCAGACTCTACATTCAAACTTTTTTCCACTGCAAAATACCAAAGAATGATAGATAAATTATAACTAATAGACGGAGCTGAACTTTTGAGAAATTAGGAAAAATGTTCAATATCTCACAATTATGGGAACAAAACCCAGAGTAAAGCCAGCATTGAAGTTATAGATATCTTAGAGACATTTGCTGATCAAAGTTACCTAAATCCTGAAGGTTTAACGTCTCTTCAACCAGAATAAATGAATCAGAACAAATCCCAAGATATATGAAAGATGGTGGGGGTATGGGTTGGTATGGAGAAAGCTACATAAAGCTAGAATCTTCAAAGAGCTTCAGTGGAAACAATGGATTGCGCTGGCTTAAATTCTATATAGGAATAAAGACTCCTCTGATAATATGTAGCCATAGCAGATGCCCTCCTACAGATTAGTAGCATATTATTGTATGTAAGAGAAGAAAAACTAATCTTCCTGGAAGAATGTCCATTGAAACAAGATTTTTAAGATTCCCATAAAGAGAGATTGGCCAAAGTATAAACTCACTATATAAAATCACAAAACACAATAGTAACCAAGTTACCATAAGTGAGACTCAACAGGAAAGAGAACTAGAAACCCAGTGACACAGATATTATACTAATCAGAGACACTATAAAACAAACATGCTTAAAATTTTAACAGAAATAATAAAATTATATTCTTGAGTAAGAAACAAAGATCTATTAAAATAATTAGGTATATTTGAAAAATAAAACAAATAAAACTTCTAAAAGTAGAATATATAGTTCAAATTAAAAATTAAAAGGATTGGTTAAATGGCAGGTTAAGTGCAACTGATGAGATAATAACTAGACTGTAGGAAGATATGAATAAAAATTAGCCAGAATATAGCACAGAAAGAAAATGGAAAATATGACAGAAAAAGAAGAAAACTAGAGAAGAAAATTCTCCTCTTAGTATATTTAGAATTTCAGAAGGAAAGAATAGAATGAACAAGGGAAGGGCAATATTTGTTGAGATAATGGTAAATAAATGAATCAGAAATTTCCAGAATTAATGGAAGTTATGAATTCTCAGTTTCAAAAGGCAAAATAAATTCCAGGAAAATTAAAAAATAATCCACATGTATACACACTGAAGTGGAATTGCAAAACACAATAAAAACTAAAAACTAGCCTGAGATTAAAGTAAGTTTACTTATGTATAGATGACACACTGACAGCAGATTTCTCATCAACAGCACCAATGCAAGGTAAAATATATTCAAATAATACCTTGCAGTTATGAGAAGCTTGAAGCTGTCAACCTAGAATTGTGTACTTACTTAAAAGAAGAAGAAGTAAAAATATCTCAGTCAAGAAAAAAAACTAAGAGAGCTTATTGCTAAGAAGTCTTCATAAAAGAAATGTATAAAGGATATTCTTAAGGCTGAAGGAAAATAATCCAAGAAGAAATACATGAGATGCAAAAAGGATTGGTGATCAAATAAATTAGTAAACATGTGAGCAAATGTCAGTAAACATTGACTGTACAATGATCAAGTCTAATTAAGAGAACCAAAATCATAATAAAACTAAAAATTTTGCAATAATACTTTGGATGGGGATGATCTGAATTAAATTGTTTAAAAGGACTTGTATGGTTTGGAAGGTAGTGAAAATCATAAATAGTCTTTATGCTTTAAGTCTATGCATGTTAAATTTTTAAGGAAGATCATGTCTATAATATAGAACTTCTAATACAGTGGAGGCAGAAATTAATTTTGAAACTCAGCCAGCAGAATAGATGCCAGGGTTGGGCATATGAGAAGCACGACAGAGACAGGATAAATATAATAATATAAATTAACATGGCTGAAAATTTCCAGTATAGGAAAAGTCACAGTATAATTAAGACAAAACTTATTTGCTGAAACAGTAAGATTTTCAGATTTAGAAAAAAATTACTATAACATTTTTACAAGGAACTCACCTAAAACTTGAAGACACAAAAAAGATGAAAGTTAATAAATGGAGTGAGATATACTAAGCGAATACTTAACAAAAAAGGACTGGTATAGACAAAATAGACTTTAAGACAACAAACAATATTAGGATAAAGAAGATAATCATTTAAGTCAGCAGGAAGATGTACTAATTGTAACAATGTGTGTACCTATTATTATGTTCCTTAAAATAAGATAAATATTGACAGAACTATAAGAAGTTGATCAGTTTACTGTCACTGTGAGAGATTATCCTATCATAACATATTCTATCCTATCCTATGATTTCCTATCCTGTCCTACATCCTTACTAATTTTTGTCTGCTTGATCAACTTCTGATAAACATTGAAGTTGATAGATCAAGCAGACAAAAATTAGTAAGAATATAAAATTTGAACAATGCAATTAACAAGTTGTAAAAAATAGATGTGACTAGAACCATGCATATTATGATCAGATGATATATCTTCTCAATTATACATGCAAAATTTATGATATATATGTAAGTGACATATTATTTATATTAATTATATATTTATGTATGAATTATATAATTATAAAAATATAAAATGAATCTTAAACTTGAAAAGAATCAGTGTATTTTACTTTACATTCTCTTACAACAATGAAATTAAGTGACAAATCAATAAAAAATAACAAACAATAACTTCATTTAATTGGCATTTAAATAAATGCTTCCAAATGACCCAATTTGGAAATATCAATAGAAACTGGAAAATAGTTAGAATTGAATGATGATGGCAGTATATGTTGAAATTTGGTGTGGATGTAGCTAAAATGCAACTTCAAAGGAAATTTGTATTTCTAAATCCCATGTTCTAAGAGAGGGAAAGGCTCAAATTTAAGGAGCCAATTGCAAAACTTAAGAGTTAGGAAAAGAACAACAACAAAGTTCCCGGAGAAGAGACAATATAATGAAGATAAGAGCAAAAATTAAACAAATAGAAAACAGTCAATGGAGAGGATCAACAAAAGTAAAGGTTGTATCTTTCACAAAACTAGTAAAATAGAATAAATAACTTTTATTGAGGCTGATTCAGGCTAAAAGGATCAAAACAAGAGACTCCTGAATTATAGGAAAGATCATTAATTAAAACAATTTAGTAAAAATAAAAAAATAAGAAAACTATAATATAACATTTATTCTAGAATTATTAGAAAGTCTGAATTATGCTATAACCACTTAAGTAATTACATCAGGAGTTAAACACATAACCCATCAACAAAAACCAAGCCCAAGTGTTTTTACAAACAAGTTTTACCAAACAGTCAAAGAACAGATAATTGAGGTCTTATAAAAACTCTTTCAGGGAATAATAAAATGAGGACTACACCATACTTAATTTTAATGACCTTGGTATAACTTTTGTTACTTATGTCAGAGGAAGACAATACAAGAAAATAAACGTATAGACAAATCTCACTAGTGGACTTTGATGTAAAACCTAAAACAAAATATTAGTATCTTAAGTCTAAGAATAGACTGGAAGTAGAACTTTTTCATGCTGATTAAGCATATCTTTCAGAAATATACTATATGGTGCAGCATTAGAAGTATGTTCTCTAATATCATGAGCGAGATGAGAATACTCTCAATGCATCTCTGAAATATTAAACTGCAGTTCCAGCTAGTTCATTAGAAAACAAAAAGCAATTAAGTACAAAAGGCTTAGAAAGGAAGCTGTGTTGTAATATGAGCAGATGATTTGGTTGTCAACAGAGAAAAAACAAAGAAAATCTACAGACAGATTATTAAAATTAACTAAGTACACCAAAGTTAAACCAATTAAAAACTAATCACAATCCTATTACCTCCAACAATTGAAAATATAATTTTCAAAATATACCATTTACATTAGCTACCTCCTTCACAATCATAATAAGGTACCTAGCTAGGGGGAAAATCTACCAAGTCATTCATGCCATTAATGGAGAAAATTTTAAATTTTATTATAAGGCAAGGAAGAGTTAAATAAATAAAAAGCTACATATTTATGGATAAGAAGATTAATATCATAAAGATGTCTGATCTTTCTAAATTATCATATAATTTCAATAAAATTCCAGTAAAATTCCACAACAATTTTGGGTGTGTGTGTATATATATATATACACACACACATACATACATCACATATATATGTGATAGAAAAAGTTGGCTAATAGTTAAAATATGACAGTAATGTCCCAAGTAAAGTCAACAAACTTTTAAGGAAGAATAAAGAATATGTAAAAGGAAGAATAAAGAATATAGTAAAAATTAAGACACCAAGTAAAGTCAACAAACTTTTAAAAATTAAGACACCAAGTAAAGTCAACAAACTTTTAAAAATTAAGACACCAAGTAAAGTCAACAAACTTTTAAAAATTAAGACACCAAGTAAAGTCAACAAACTTTTAAAAATTAAGACACCAAGTAAAGTCAACAAACTTTTAAGGAAAAATAAAGAATATGTAAGGAAGAATAAAGAATATAGTAAAAATTAAGACACCATTTTTGGAATAGAAATAGCTAAATAGCTTAATGAAAGAGAATAGAGAGCTCCAAAGCCAACTCACCTGTATTTGAAAACATGATGTATGGACCAAGGAGACTGCAGATAGGGGGAGAAAAAAATGGACTTTAGTTAAATGGTACTAGGTTAATTTTTACTCTGACAAAAAAAATTAAACTGTATCTCTACCTTACACAATATATTTAAAATCCAAATCTAGGTGAATCAACCAATTAAATATGAAACTAGAAAAAATGTTGCTGATATCTAAATGACCTCAAGGTAGAAAAAGATAAGGTGCAAAATGCATTTTACATTAAACTGGAAAGTGCAAATTCATCAAAAGATTTTTTTAAAGAGTAAAAATTTGAGCAAAGATTGAGAGAAAATATTTTCAATAATCCAAAACAAAATATTAATACCAATAATAGGTAATGGACTTTAAAAATCACTAAGTTAAAAAAAATAATGAATTTGGTTTAAAGGTAAACAAAAGATAAAATCAAATAATTCACAGTGAAGAAAAATGAAATAATGCTCAAACTTGATGAAGCAATGGAAACTTAAGACATTTTTTAGTGGCTGCATTAGTTTTCTTGGGCTCTCATATCAAGTACCACAAACTGGGTTGCTTAAATAAACAGAACTGTATTGTCTCACAATTCTGGATGCTAGACATCTGCAATGAAAGTATCAGCATAGCACAAACTCTGACAGCTCTAGGGGAGATTCCATCCTATGTATTTGTCTAAGCTTCTTGGTTTATGGCATTCTAACTCTAATTTCTGTCTTCATATGGTGTTCTTTCCTGTTTGTCTGTATGTCTTCACAAGGTGTTCTCCTTTCTGTGTCTGTGTCTAAATTTCCTTCATTTTACAAGGACAT
Organism: Eonycteris spelaea; assembly: GCA_003508835.1. Lineage (NCBI taxonomy): Eukaryota > Metazoa > Chordata > Mammalia > Chiroptera > Pteropodidae > Eonycteris > Eonycteris spelaea. The sequence goes on along the minus strand of PUFA01000011.1, from coordinate 11,389,860 downwards.
CAGTCATTTGAGAAGGGCCTACCCTAATTGTGTATGACTTCATTTTAACTTGATTATATCTGCAAAGACCCAATTTCCAAATAAGGTCACAGTCATGGACACTATATCTATCCTTTATCCTTTTAGGTGACACGATTCAACCCACAACAATGGTTATGAAATTTTATACAACCAGTTTGGAGAATTAGGCTATATCTACTAAAGTTGAATCTGGGCATGTTATAGGACCCAATAATTCCACTTCTGAATGCTTAGATCCTTGCTCCAAGAACGACTTCCAGCCTATTCCTAGTAACTTTAACTAGATTAAAGTTACTAATATTTTGTTTTAGGTTTTACATCCAAGTCCATGATGAGATTTATCTATAAGTTCCTTTTCATGTAGTGTGAATAAGCAATATCCATACCAACTGGAAGTTTTGGTAGAAATGCAGTCTTGGGTCCCATCTCAGACCTACTGTGTCAAATTCTGCATTTTAGCCAAGATCCTCATGCAATTTGTTAGAAAAACACTAATCTAGTTTACTCTAAGTCACATAGATTAAAAAAGATATGCATATTAATTGTGTTGTTTATAAAAGCAAATCTTAGAAAAGACTTAAATATTTGCTAACCAAAGAATGCATAAATAATTTCTGGCTTCATTCATACAATTTAAATCTACACAACAGTGAAAATAAAAGAGGTGCTTGTATCAATACAGATAAATGTCACACAGATAATGTGAACAAAAAAAGAAGTTGCAGAAGAACATACAATACCATTTGTATATTGCTTAGTGACACATACATATGATGCTATAAAAATATGAAGTTATTTATGGGAATGATATACATCAAATTCATATAGTTAGTTACTGTATTATTTAAGTTTTTGGTAACTTATATAATGCATAATAAAATAGAAAAAATTAAGGAAAAAATTAGTGCTAGTAAATAGCAAAGTAGTCATTTGAATCCAGAACCGTGGCCCTGAACCACTATTCCCAACTAATACATTACCGCTTTAATAGACCAAATGGCACAGTTATAGACCAGTATTTTGTAATCACAATGAGTGTTTTTATATAACTAGCATGTTTGAAACAAGGTTAAAATAAAGCATTGAGTATTGGTTTTAATTTTATAACAAAAATGTTATTTACCGAAGCCAGTGAAAATGTAGGCATTTCCCATCAACTATTATTAGATTAAGTACAGTAATTAAATTTTGTTTCAAGTAATTATTAAACTGAATTTAATTTCCAATTATCTCTAGATTAACAGAAAATATTGAGTTAACATTTCTAACATTTTTCTCATCTCAACTATGCTCTTATCCTTTTAGAACTGAGCTGTGAAAATATTGTCAGGGAGCAGTGCAGAGGAATTGAGGTTGGGAAAGCACATTTATTCTCACATATTACTATAATCTAATTATTAGTTATGACAAAAATATTGCTTTTGGTTTTTTTAAATTATTTTTTTATTCAGTTTTAAGTACATAGTACATTCGTCAGACACCTATATAGTTCATAAAACGGGTCCCCAAATTGCACCCTCCCTCACCTGACCCTCCACCTAGCCAACATATTAATGCTAACTGCATTCCCTATGCCATGCTCCCCATCCCCTGACCATCCATCAGCTACTAATTTGTACTTCTTTAACCCTTCACCCCATTCTCCCAGCCTCCTGACCCCCCTCTCCCTCTGTCTGACAGCAAATTGTCCACTCTATTTGTGAATCTGTTTTTGATTAGTTTGTTCTTTATATTCCTTAGGTTCTGCATACAAGTGAAATCATATAGTGTTTATCTTTCTCTGACATAAATACCTTCTAGGTCCATCAAAGCAATATCTTTTTCCAACTCCTTCCTTTTCATATGTAGAGGTCTTGTTTTCTTATCCTTTCAGCCACTTTATCTTTTGGTTGGAGCACCTAATTCTTTTCTATTTCAGGTAATTATTGTTAGGAATGTGGTTGTTACTATTCTTTATTCCTGTTTTGAATACATGTTTTTTCTTCTTAAAGAGTTCCCTCCAACATTTCCTGTAATACAGGGTTGGTGGTGATAAATTCCTTCAGCTTATTTTTGTCTGAAAAGCTCTTTACCTGTCTTTTAACTCTAAATGATAGATAGCTTTGCTGGATAACATTCTTGGTTGTAGATCCTGGGTCTTCATCCTGTTGAATATTTTTTGCCAAGCCCTTCTGTCCTGCATAGTTTCTTTTGAGAAATCAGCTTCCAGTCTTATGGGTACTCCCTTGTAGGTAACTGTTTTGTTTGTTTGTTTGTTTGTTTTGCTGCTTTTAATATTCTTTCTCTGTATTTAACCTTTGACATTTTAATTATGATGTGTCTTGGTGTGGGCCTCTTTGGATCCTTGGTTTTTGGGATTCTCTGAGCTTCCTGGAGTTTTATGTCCATCTCCTTCACGAGATTAGGTGTTTCCCATCATTATTTCTAATAGCTGTTCTACATCTTGATTTTCTTCAGTTACGCCAATCAGATGAATATTTGGAGCCTACATAGTGTCCCATGTCCTCCTTAAATTATTTTTATAGTCTTGGCATCTTTTTTCTTGCCATTCTGATTGAGTGTCCTGATTGGCTTCCTGTCTTCTAGATAGGGCATTTGATCCTCTTCCTTATCTACTTTGTTTATTCCATTTAATATACTTCTCATATCAGATAATGTGTTCTTCATTTCAGACTGGTTCCTTCTTATAATTTCCATTTCATTTTTATGTTTTTTAATCTTTGTTGAAGTTCTCACTGAATTTATCAACACTTCCCAAAAGTTCATTGAACATCTTTATAACCAATATTTGGAACTCTGCATCTGTTAGATTACTTGACTCCATTTTATCTGGATCTCTATTCTCTTTTCTCATATAGTTTCTGCTTCTTTGTCTTTCCATTTTGGTTGCCTTTCCATGTCTGTTTCTATGTAGTAAGCAAAGATCCTAAGTCTCCCGGTCTTATTAGTGTGGATTTGTGAAGTAGGTGTCCAGCAGCACAGTCCTGAGAGGGGTTCGCTGCAGGCCAAACTTAGTCCAAGCTTCTACCTCTCTGGGGCCACCTGTTAAGATTCAGCAAGCAATCCATAGATGCTGTACTTATAGCTGCCTCAAAAGGCCACACCAGAAACTGAGGCTGCCTCCAGGGTGAGTCTCAGCAACGAGCACCTGACTCGCTGAGGATATACCTGGATGTGGCTTAGGTGGGGCCTCGAGTTGGGGGAGGCGGAGTTTCAGGGAATCCTCCAGGCAGAGCAATCTCTGTTATCTTGTTTAACGATGTCGCAGCTGTGTCTGTGCACTGGGAGGGCGGAGGACTCCAAGGAACATCGGATACTGCCTTGCCTTTGGTTTTTAAACATTTTACTGGTATTTGTGAATTTCAATTATTTATTTCACGCTTTTGAACAAATGGTTGAGTTCCTAGGAAAAGGGCAGACTACTATGCAAGACTGATTATTGAACTTCTTCTGTTGACATGTTCTTTATTGCCCTCTCAATAACTTCTGATTTAAGCCAAGAAGTTCCTAATGCAGAGGTCATGCCTTTTTTTCATTTGTCTTGTACTCAGAGCTTCCTAGAGAATTGAAAGCTTCCAAATACTTTAAGGAATAGGGAGAATGCCACGTTCATGAGCAAACTGTTTTCACAATAAATCCTTACCTGAAAAGGCCTTAATTTTTATTCAAGCTCTTGATCTTTTACTAACCCCACATAATTCTTTCTTCACATTTCTCAGAAATTATTAGTAAAGAGAGAATAATATTACTTTACATCACCATTACTACTATTATTTTTTAATCTTTATTGAGTGTTTATTATGAGCCAGCAGTGTACTAAATCATTTAATCTTCACAAGTCTATTATTACATCCATTTTACTACTGAGAAAACAAAAGCGTTAAATAACTTACTCAAGGTCACACACCTAGTGAATACATGCTTTTACTTTCTACATGCTGTGTTTTAGGCATGCATGCTAAGTGAATCAAGCCAATGCTACAATTCTCAGGAGCAGAGACTGAGGCTTCCATTGTTTGTGTCTTGCCATTGAAAAGCCAGTTCTGAGCCTCTGGAGAAGTGCCTAACAATGTAGTAATAGCAGTGAAGGAATGATACTAACAGAGGAAAGTGGATAATAAGAGTTAGACACATACAAAAACTGTTCAATTATAAAAGAAAATTTATTCTCTTGCATTTTTGTTGCATTTCTTATAAATGGCCAGTTAATTCTCATTGATAATCACATTTCCTAAATTACAGAAGCAAACATTTCTCTTTGAAGTTTCTTTTTTTGGTGTTCCAGTAAAAATTCACTGTTCTGGTAAAACTCAATTGCTTTATTGCTTTAGTATTTGAGGATTGAAGAAAATTAAATTCAGGATAGTGTTTTTAGTTTAAAAAATAATTTATCCTAGTTCCAATTACCTGGAAAAAAAGGTAAAAACTTTTAAATAGGAGCTTTTAAATCACTTTTGTAATCTCCTAAGTAAAATTTCATCTCTTTACTATATAGGTTACTGAGTCATTAATCGAAAAATCAGCTATAATTTGGAAATTATGGATAAACATATCAATTACTGAGAAACCCCAACCATTACTGAGCCTGTAGTAATGATAGAACATTCAGAGTTTACAGTGAAACTTCAGTCTAATATTTTTTATCTTTTCTCTGGTCAAAGAACTACATTGAAATGCTGGGCTTGTATCAAATTTCCTGTGAAATGTTAAAAATCTTTATCTCTCATAAACTACTTTAGAGAAATTTCATATGATGGATGATGTATCATACCCTAGATCCATAACTGACAAGTTCATACTTGCATCCAGTTAAATTCCAACAAGAAATAAAAGTAGAATCAGTGGAACTTTTGTTTTCAAATGACATCATCAGTAATATCCGTTTAAGGCTAGCTTTTCTTTAGGCTAATTGCAGAGGCTATGAAGAACCAGAGCATAACTAATTATCCAGGACCTTAGGTTTGCAAAAACTATTTGTGCGTGTGTGTGTTTCTTTATTTTTAAGGGTTCAACACAGAAGAGTTGGCAAAGGGTTAACATGAAAAATGCAACATCATTCTGCTTTTAATATATATCATAGTATTATTCCATAAAAGTTATACGAAATTATCTATTGGTCACTTGAAGGGTATGGAACCACAGTCAGTTCTGTGTATCCTTTGATACTTCTGTTTTCTTCCTAATGTTCATCAGAGTGCCTAAAATTTATGATAAATTTTTTAAAAGTTTGCAATACTATGTACAGTATTTCTAAGGAAAATATAAACTGCTTGAGATTTTTTTTCAACTTGAATAAAAATTGGTGCATTGTAGAATAGTGAAGCAGAATAGCAAATGCCAGATCTCATGAATATTAACTTCAGGTTTATAGAATGTTAGCTTTCTGGGAAAATAAAAATAAAAATTTCATTTATTAAACTATTTGGGATCCAAAAAAGAATGTACAATTTCTGACTGACATATTTACTGACACATATTTATTTATATGTGCTAAATCTGACACAATTCATTCAATTGTCTGTGTATATGTTTAATATTGAAATATGTATATTTCAAATATGTATATATAGTGTATGTATATATTTACTCTTTAAATTTAAATTTATTTTACTCTTTGTTTATGTTTATTAACTATATTTCCAAAGTTTTCTTTGGAGAATTTAGATTTTAATTATTTTCCTATTTTAATTTTTGGACCTGCAACAAAGCTATTTAGTTCTGTATTTATCAGGAAAAGGGGGAATGAGAACCTCCACAAATTTTAAAAAGACTTCTTCAGAGTCTGTAGTCAGAATCACCATGTATACTTATCTCTTTCTTTTCAATGCCATGAATCATTACAAATGTCAGATTCATTATTGTGTCACGCTGAAGTGACTGGGTGTAAACTGTGCCTAGCACTGCACTGTAAAACAATCCATTTCAAAACACATAGCCTGTACTATATGCATTGACCTAACTAGAATTTCTTTGATGCTTTGGGATTGCTATTTTGTTTGGTCTTGGAGAATTCAAAGTTATAAAAGTCAAAGTGCAAATTTTAACATAATAAGACTATTGCTATCTGTAGTGAATCTGTGCATGTTATCTAGAGTCATCTGCTTTTGGGATTGTACTCTTCCTTTATTTCAGCCATGGAATCAAAAGGTATAAGTGAATTTGTTGTGTTATATGTCTATTCTAGTGGATTAGGAATCCCATTCTTTATCTATGTTCAAATGGGATCAAATTTGGTTTTCTTGGTAATGAAAACAATTTAGAACCAACCAATAGCAGCATGTTTGTTTTCTGTGTGAAGTCATTCCCTTTTGAAAAATCCATTATTTTTTCCCCCATTTGGTGAATATGTGCAAATGTCTGAGTTCCAAAGTGCAGTTTTTGTCAGCCCAAAACCAACACATATGAAAGTGTGAATGTGTTTTCCTGGGTCTATACAACCACATTTCAAGATAGAATTTGTGAATGACATGCTGCAGGCTTTCAAAAAGAGCTAGAAAATAATAATAAGCTTGATATTCAAGGTTAAGAGCAAAAGAGGACGCTTAAAGAACGTTTTTTTAAAAATAGGAGGAAAATAGAAAACTAATGTCGGTTTTCTTTCAAAAGCTGTCCTTTCCTTTCTTGGAGTTAGGAGATTTTCTCTATACCTGCTTAATTCTTGCAAGACAAGGGTTCCTAGATGGCGCTCTAAAGCATTGCCTGAAGGTGGCGGCATAAGCCCTTATTGCCTAGAGCTGTCCCAGGTACTGATCCCAGTTTCAGAGCTTTAGAGAAACTCAGGGGCCAGCGACCAGGGGATGGCACCAAGTTCTCCCTTAGAGGTTTGCAGGTTCTGGTAAGAAAAGCACAAATCCATGTGAAGTGCCTGACCTCATTTACAACACACAGACAAAAGATTCCCTTCCCTAAATGTACTTGCCATAAAGCTATGGAAGATGGCAATGTTCACTGAATTTAAAAAGGAAATAATGATAGAAAGGCATGTATGCCTGTTTTTGTAGAATACATACTGAACTTAGTAAATTGAGTATTTTCTTCATTTGGAGATGCAGCTATTTACCTGTCCTTTGACACGTCCTCTATTATTCCTTTCTTCCCCAATTTTCCAAGGTTAAAAGAAAAAAAAAAGTCCCAGGCAACATCCTCCCCAAGAGAGTCAGGCTGAACTGTAAAATGATGAACAAGGGTGACTTTTAAAAGCTAAGATACTCCGTTTTCTTTCCATCAATTAACAATAATTTACAGACTGACCCAGGGCTGTCCACCTCCAAATATCTCCTTTGCGCATTTCCTATTGCCACTCTGAAATGCTCAGTCTGCATAAGAATTCAACAGAAATATGAAGCAATGGGTTGTTAGATTCTTCCTCCGAGTTTGGCTGGGCGGGAGGCAGTTATTTGTTGTAATGTTGGTCTGACCAGGAGATTGGGTGTGTGTAAGTTTTAAGTCTGTTGACAAAAGGGGCTTGAACGCTAAGATGCCGAGCTAGAGGGAGAGGAGGGCGGGGACCCAGAGGAAAGAGACACTCGGGGTTGGGGAAGTGTTAGGAGGGGAGGGCTAGCGTGGGAGGGAGGGAGACTGGCTGTCGGAGCGACACACAGGAATAAAGAAAGGGGAGTGAGAAGGGAGAGGGAGACTGAAAGGAAAGGATAGTGGAGAGACGGGGAAGGGAAGGCGGAGGCTTAAGAAAAAGAGAAGAGAGAAGAGAGTGGAAGAGAGGGAAGGAGAGGAGGGAGAAGAGGGTCACAGAGTAACCGTGGAGGATGGGGTTTCAATATCACAGATACTTCTAGGATTGGAGACTGTTTTCTAGTGGGGAGACTCCAGCTCCGGCAGCCAGTTAGGGAGGGGCAAAATAAAATGGACAGCGAGAGACAGATGTTTCAGCCACCTCTCTGTCGCCAAGATATCCCAGAGCTGTTCTCCGGCCAACTCGTTTCCCAGTTAGAGTCTTTGAATGCGCTGGACTAAGAGAACCCAGGGAGTGCCCAGAAGCTGCTCCTCGGAGATGCCTTCGCCGGAGCAGTAAGAACTTCCTGCTTGAGTCCCTGCATCCCCTCCCTCTGAAACTCTGCAGGAGAGAGAGGCGGCAGACCCCAGGGGGAGGGGCGAGGGGGATCCTGGTGCAGCTATTCTCCCCTCCCCCTCCCCCTCCGGGCGTGCAAGCATGGATGTGCTCAGCCCTGGACAGGGCAACAACACCACATCCTCCGAAGGACCCTTCGGGACAAATGGCAATGCTACCGGCATCTCCGACGTGACCTTCAGCTACCAAGTAGTCACCTCTCTGCTGCTGGGCACGCTTATTTTCTGTGCGGTGCTGGGCAATGCGTGCGTGGTGGCCGCCATCGCCTTGGAGCGCTCCCTGCAGAACGTGGCCAACTATCTCATCGGCTCGCTGGCCGTCACCGACCTCATGGTGTCTGTGCTCGTGCTTCCCATGGCCGCCTTGTACCAGGTGCTTAACAAGTGGACGCTAGGACAGGTCACCTGTGACCTATTCATCGCCCTCGACGTGTTGTGCTGCACCTCGTCCATCCTGCACCTGTGCGCCATCGCACTGGACAGGTACTGGGCCATCACGGACCCCATCGACTACGTGAACAAGAGGACACCCCGGCGCGCCGCCGCGCTCATCTCGCTCACTTGGCTCATTGGTTTCCTCATCTCCATCCCGCCCATGCTGGGCTGGCGCACCCCCGAAGACCGCTCGGACCCCAACGCGTGCACCATCAGCAAGGACCACGGCTACACTATCTACTCCACATTCGGCGCTTTCTACATCCCGCTGCTGCTCATGCTAGTTCTCTACGGGCGCATCTTCCGAGCCGCGCGCTTCCGCATCCGAAAGACAGTCAAGAAGGTGGAGAAAAAGAGAGCGGACACCTCCCTTGGGGCATCGCCAGCCCCGCAGCCCAAGAAGAGCGTCAATGGAGAGCCAAGGAGCAGAGAATGGAGTCTGGGCGTGGAGAACAAGGCAGTGGGGACTCAGTGCGCCAATGGAGCGGTGAGACAGGGCGATGACGGCGCCGCCCTGGAGGTCATCGAAGTGCACCGAGTGGGCAACTCCAAAGAGCACCTGCCGCTGCCCAGCGAGGCCGGTGCTGTCCCCTGTGCCCCCGCTTCCTTCGAGAAGAAAAATGAGCGGAACGCTGAGGCCAAACGCAAAATGGCCCTGGCCCGCGAAAGGAAGACTGTGAAGACCTTGGGCATCATCATGGGCACCTTCATCCTCTGCTGGCTGCCCTTCTTCATCGTGGCCCTGGTCTTGCCCTTCTGCGAGAGCAGCTGCCACATGCCCACCTTGTTGGGCGCCATAATCAACTGGCTGGGTTATTCCAACTCTCTGCTCAACCCTGTCATTTACGCCTACTTCAATAAGGACTTCCAAAACGCCTTTAAGAAGATCATCAAGTGCAAGTTCTGCCGCCGATGATGATAGAGGAGCAGCAGGCGAGTAGGCCCGTCCTGTCCACTCTGCCTCCCTCTGCCCTCTGGAATCAACGCCTCTGATAACTTGCTAGTGTTCCTCTGACTTTCTCAGCTGCTCTGCCCGAGGCTTCCAGACCTCTCCCCCCTCCCTACCGCCAATCCCCTGCCCAGAGGGAGCGCGCTCAGTGCAAAGAGGCGCCAGCAGCATGATAGGAGGGCACGAGAAACTTCCCAGGTCTGTGAGAAGCGACTTTGGCTCTAACTTTGGCCTCAGAATTCGTTTTGCCCCAGCAATTCCCTTCTTCTCCCCAAATTTTCGCGGCGGAAGTTTAAGACTCGGCCGTTCGGGGCGGGGCGGGGACGGGGAAATCCACACAGAAAAATAAACCACAATCAGGCGCCGCGCCAAGTAATGGCTCCCACCTGCTCGCCCCACTGCTAGAAATTGGACTTAAGGTTTAGGACTGTTCCATTCTTATTCCTGCCCCATTCCCGGCCCTCTTGCCCTGGAAACTTTCACTTCTTTCTTTCTTTCTTTTTCTCAGTCCCTTTTCCTTCCCAGTTTCCTTTTATGCCCTTGCCAGATCCCATGCACTATTTACTCGGGAGTGGCGGGAGAGTCTGCTTTTCCCTGCGGCTGCGGTGTTCCTGGGAATCCCCGCTTCCCTCTGTAGACTCGCAGAATAACACTCCTGAGCCCAGCCCCATGCTTTGGTTTCTTGGATTCATAACAAGTGGCCAGAAGCTGTTTCTTAGCGTGGACTTGTAAGTAGAAGGCTGGGCCAGTAGGAGAGAGTGCAGAACCATTTCCCTCGTGCTTGCCTTGGTGACAGCACCAAAGAAACTGACAGCGGTAAGGCACAGCAGACTTCTGTTTGTACGGTTCTGGCGAGTCTACACGCGCTGGCATTACCACTTACCTACTGTGGGAGGCGCCCGCCGGCTACAGTGTGAGCGCTGGAGACATCAAGCGGTCTGGGATCCGTGCGCCTCCCCAGGCTTCTTTGGTTTGGTGTGTGCTTGGCGCGCGCGCAGCGGACTGATCCGGAATGGATCCATTCCTCCGCCTACGGCCGGAGACGCACGGAAACGCTGCTAGGCAACCTTTAGGGTTTGCCGCGGCTGGCGGCTCTAGGTCGCGCTGAGCTCTCTAAATCGGAAACACCTGGAGAGCCCAAGGGGCGGTATTGACTGGCATCGAGGAGGGAGGGCATCTCAGTGTGTGGGCCCGAGCTTCACTGGCACTCTCCGAGGCACCTGAAAGGGTAAATTTATCCAAAGGTTGTAGACTCTTTCCTCCTAGTTCACCCCTTTGACCTTTTTGGGTTGGTGAATGGCTCTCTTTGTAGCGCGTCATAACACTACAAAGGATTTGTTCTGTAGGACGTTCAAGACACATTGTTACCAGAAACTAGGTTTCCAAATTGGAATTCTTGGCTGTCAGTCGAACGGGTCCGGATATATTTGGTACTATCTGTGACCTAAGAGGCGGTCACTTCAAATAACGGAGCTCTGAAGGCCTAGCTGGGGGTGCTTTCCTTGGGGAGTCCCTGAGAGGCTGGTACAGGGTTACATTTGCTCCGTGGCCTGACATATCTTTCGCCACGGGTCTATGGAAAACCAGCTTCTTGCCCTTTGAATTCTTGGAGCACGCCAAGCTTTCTCCCCACTCAAAAGTTATTCTTTAAGCCTTGCCACCCCTGCTGAGAAACAGGTTGAAATCTTAACTGTCCCCAGAAGGGAAGTTTTTTCGGTGCTCCGTTTGAATGTAAATTTCCATCCACATGACCTGACTGGGATCAAGAGGTTTATTATAGCCAGATCTAGCCTCTAATTTTCTGATGAATAACGGTTTCGTTTCCCAGCAATTGCAGTTATTGATTCTTACTCCCCTCTCCCTTCAGCTGTACCTTTTGAATGTTTGCGTCGACGTTTTAAGAACCATGTTGAAAAGTTGCCAATGAAAAGTTTACTTGTGTTTAAAATTAAGGTGAAAAGACAGCTCTATCACTTGAAGCCATTTTATTGTTTGTTAAACAGACAAAAGGTATCTTTTTCTCTAACCTAAGCTGTGAGTAGATATCATATCCTGTTAAAACAGAGAAAATATAAGAACTCTGGGAACCCAGTGGATGGTCTGTCTATGCATATGTAATACTGGTGGAGAAAAGGTAGATGTCTCAAAAAAATTAAATTTCTTTATTCTAACAATAATTTAAGTAGAGCTGTATGAAAAACCTTTACTGTATGCCTTCCTAAGTCTTTAGAACAAATTCTATGTTTAAAATAATTCAAGTCAAAAATTTGCTCATTATGGCTTGGCCGGCAATTATTAAATTTGAAGTTTTGAAACTTCCAGTTATTTACGTCTTTTACAGAACTGTATGACAATAGTTTTTGAATGTTTGCTCTTACTATTTTGGAAGATTTACACAAGAATGGGGAAGGAGCATCAAATTGGAGTATAACTGCCAAGGCAATAGAAAAATTAGTAATACATGCAAAAGAGCTGCATAGCAGTAAAGAGCCCTGGATGCTTTTTTTCTTTTAAAGTATTTATATTAAGGTTAAGTACATATGCATCAAAATTGGCCTTTACTCATCCTTGTGACAATAAAGGACTTTAATAATTGTAATGCTACAATAAACTGATACCAGTATCACATGCATCTTTATTTTAATCAGACTCACTGTCTACTTGTATTTATTTATAAAATTTTTAAATTGATGTCAAAGAATACAGTTATCAGGAAAAGATCCTGCTATATAAATGCGGGATTTAAAATTTAGCCCTGGAACTTATTCTAGATGCGTGATTTCTCTTTTGAAAAAATCCAGTCTTTGGAAAGAGAAGGTCACATCTTATTGGTTAGCCATGAAAACCATGCTTTGTTCCTGACTGCCACCTACAGATAAGATTTAGGCATCTAATTACTAAGGAAGGGGTTGGGGGAGGGGAACCTGCAGAAGAGAAAAGCAACAGGCCCGTCCTGACTTCAAAGCAGTGGTGAGGGCTGAGGCCCCTCCTTTGTCTACCCCACAATATCCAGGTAGAAGAACTTGGCTTCCCTTGATTTCAAAATAAGCAGCTGTTTGGGATTTGTCACTCAATTAAAGATGAAGGGACATTTTCCTTTCTGGGGTTGTCTCTCATTTGATAGTGAGGTTCAATACATAAGGTCTATTACTGTGTTAAAATGAATTCTTATGCTCACTCTCATTTTCCCTACTTGGAATCATAAGTAATGCCTCTTGTTTCCCATGATATATTTGCTAATTCTATTGCTTTCTGGTGTCATAATGATGCCTGTAAGGTAAGGTGAATTCAGGTAAATCCCAAGGGGAAAACAAAGGTCAGAGATATTATGGTACAGAAGAGAACGCTGTGAAGCTGCATGATGCCTAGTTCAGGCAATGCATGTATATACAAATTTTTAACCAAAAAAAGGGTTTAAGCTGTAAAAAAATTAAAAAGTATTTATTTGAACAGAAGAGTACAATCTAAGAGATGTAGATTCAGGTAGCAACCCAAATTGTGCTCTGGAGAGAACAGAGAAAGGCAGGATTTATGACGGTCAAACCCACAAAATGTAATTCTTTCAAGCAAATGAAGGCTTGCTGGCTAGGCTAACAGGGATTGGTTAGTTCTCACATGCAAATAAGGGAGCTAAAAGCTATAAAGAAGGAGATAAAGTCCATATGTATCCATGTAGAAGTTATTATTCCAGGATGTTTATTTTGAGCTGAGTTTAGCACAAGTTTAGTAATAGCAGCTTTTGGAACTGAGGCACAAGATGTACATAGGCCCTACTTCAGTAATAGCCTCCTGACTCTATTTTAAGTGACGCTCTTATCAATGCTTATTTCATTTCATTTTCTCCATTATCGATATTATCCTAATAATGAAAAATAAAAACAGAGGAATTGAGAGAATAAGAACTGTCCTGAGTTTCTCATTTGAAAAGTGTTGTGTAAATGCATCTCTGACCTTGAGTAAAGTGATGCATCTGACACATTTGTCTTTTAGAGTCTATATATCTCCTTTCTTGATTCTTGTTCTCTGCTCTAGCATCTCTTTCTCCAGAAGGCAATGGCTTTCAGCCTTCTACAGGCCTTCCTGAGCCTCTATCAATACTCCGTTAAAGAGAGGGACTTGTTATCATTCACTTCCAGTGTGACTAACAAGCCCATGTGTTGTATGAACGCAAAGCGTCTGGGGGAGAGAGAGAAATGATGCATCTAAAATCAAAGAAGTGGAAGTTGGGTAACTAGATAAGAGGAAGAAGTTTCAAAGCAGACTAAAGGTCAGAGCATATGGATAAGAAAATCATCAAACCATGGATGAGTGACAACAGATTGACCAGAGGTAGGTACAAGACAGAGTAATTCATACTCATGTAATCTTTGTGTTTTGCCAAGTGATTTTTATACAATGTACCATTTAAATATGAAGTGGCAGATCCTTTTGGAAATACCAGTTAGACCATTTTAGCCAAAGCAGAAGATTCACATAGTAGTGGATAAGTATAGAAAAAAAGTGCTAGAGATTGTATGTGAAAATTATAATTCCAGGTTAAAAAGCTAGAATTATAGTTGTAGTCAGTTGGGGATCACTAATAATGAAAGCAGAAGTGTTCAGTTTGGAGGTAATTTCAATGATGCAGGTGTGAAACAATAAAGGACTAGATGCGGGATGCCAGCAAAAGGAATGAAAACAAGACTCTGGAAAATATATCACAAAAAGAACTGGCAGGACTTCACATTCAGGTGTCTGGATGTGAAGAGAGGGAGTTAAAGATGTTGATGCGATTTTGAACCAAGGAGATTTGGGGAAATAATGGAAAGAAGTTGAGAGTTGCTTCTCCTATGGGTATTTGCTTTTTAAGCTTTACCTGTAAATTTAAAAAGGCTTTGTCTTCTGCTGAAAGAAGTTCCAGACCAGATGGAGAGGCCAGTTGGAAAAAGTATTGATACATATCACAGCCTTTGGACAATGTCATTTTGGTATGTGAGGAATGCTGCCTCATTGAGCAGTGGTTGGATGAATTCTCTGATTATTGATGCATTTTTTTTTTTTTAGTAGAACATGTTTTTTGGAGAGGGCACAATTCCTAGGGTCTGCAACAGCCTTTCAATGAGAGTAACCTGACACAGCATGTTAGGTGGTGTTTTAAGAATGATACAGGAAGCCCAGGAGATTGAGTCTGACTGCTCGACCAAGTGGAGGGCAGAGCGATTCAGTTTGCTCTTCAATTCCACTGATCAAGAACCATAGCAGACCTGTTTGATACATAAACTAGATATTTCTAGAAAGTCTAAATACATGAGGCTAAAGTATCTAGAGAGTTCTTTCTATTTCCTAACTCACTTTGCTTATGTGGCAATGGCAGGGATGGGGGAATGAATTGGGTCTACAGACACTTCAGTATCCAGTCCTATCAATCATTTCTAAGATACTTTTTGGTAACCCTGTTCAATTGTCCAGCTTTTCAGAAAGTGCCCCAGGCTGAAATTTCAAGGAGGTGTCTTAAACTGGAAAGTGATCATTTTGTTGTATCTCAACTGGTTTCATCTTTGAATAAAGAAAAAGGAATAGGCTGGCTGAGAGAAAAGAGGAGCAGGGAAAAAGAGTAGACAGCAGGACTCACCTATCTTGTTGATAGCTGTGGTGATTGATGAGAAAGTGTTTTGAAATTTCTTCAAGGTCTTTGAGGGAAAAAAGCATTCTATGAAATATGATGTGCTTCATGGTGTGGGGAGTGATTAGTCTGAATTAGCAAGAACTAAAGAGAGAAAGCAAACTGTAAAAGCTGGTGTTAACTTTAAAGCAACGGTAGAGACAGGACTTCAATTGGAAATATTCACAAACAATGTAGTTTCTCATGAACTTACATTGTAAAAATTGGCATTAGAGAAGGGGCTATTTATGGGACAACCTCTAGTTTAAGAGTGGTGAGCAGATGATTCATTCAGTCATTCAAGTAATATTTCTGGAGTATCTATAGGCTAGGCCCTGTTCTAGGTGCTTAGGATACGGCAGTGGACAAATCAGATAAAGTCTTTCTGATAGATTGTTTGCAAAAATGGCACAGTTACACTCCTTTATGTGTCCACTTTTTTTTTTTGCAATGTGATTTTCAGCTTCTCCCTTCAAGAGATGGAGGCTTTCTCATCACTTAAATGTAGGTTGGTCTTGTACTTCCTTTGACCAATAACACAGGACAGAACTGATGTCTTGCTTGTTCTGACCAAGGAACTCACAAGGCCTTGCTCTCCCACATGCTTCCCCATTATCCTACCCACCCGTAATGTGAACAAGTTTGTGCTCACTTGCTGGAGATTAAGAGATCACTTGGATCAGAGAAGAGTCATCCCAGCTAAGTCCATCGTGGACCAACCAGATCTTAATTGACTCAGCAGCTGACTGCAGACGTAAGAGTCAGCACAGCTGGCACCAGAGAAACCTCCCACCTTCATTATTACAAATTGTTAAACCATAGATTTGTGAATTAAATAAATGGTGTTCTTTTAAGGCATTAAATTTGAAGGGTAATTTGTTATACTGAAAGGCTAACTGATACACCCACAGACCTTAAGGAATTACATTCTAGAGGAGAAAATAGAAAATTAACAACAATAAAACCATGTATATGTAGTATATCAAATGGTGATCAGTATTATGGAAAAACATTAACCAGAAGAAGATATATAGAGAGTGCTGATATAGCTGTTTTTATAGGGTGTTCAGGGAAGGGCTTTCTGATAAAGTGACATTTGAATGGACACTTTGAAAGAGTTACCAGAGATATGAGGTTGAGACTTGGTGAAAATGAGCATGGGAACAAATAAATCTTAAACAATTTGCTGTGAAAACTACAGTGGGTATATTTCCAACAGGAAATTGCAGAAGATTTTAGATTTGGAGATTTTTGTGCTCAAATTCTACGATTTTCTTACTTCTTTAAAGCACGTTCTTTTAAGCTGTATTAGTCTTCGCCCTGTTCTGGATAAGGCCTAACCAGGTCATGGGAAGCCCTGAATGGGTTCTTATCAAGCCTTAGATAGTCCTCTAACCCCAGAACTCTAGCATGGTGAAAAATATTGTCTTTGGCAAGCCAGGTTATCTGATTTTAACTTCCTACTATGCTACCACTGATGTCTTGCTATGCTTTATAGTTTTATTTTGAAAATAGGTCCATTGAGATATAATTCACATTCATTACATTAACCCATTCAGTGTACAATTTGAAGATTTTTGTACATTCACAGAATTTTGCAGCTATCACCACAATTCGTTTGAGAACATTTTCACATTCTACAATAAACCAAAATTAAACTCTGTATTTATTGGCAGTCACTCTCTATTTCCCACTAAACCCTGTGCCACAGGCCTCGGCAACCATGAATCTATTTTCTGTCTTACGAATATGCTCCTTCTGGACATATCATATAAATGGAATCATGTAATATGTGGTCTTTTGTAACTGGTTTCTTAGCATAATGTTTTCAAGGTTCATCCATGTTGTATCATGTATCAATATTTTTATTGTCAAATAATATTCCATTTTATGGATATACTACATTTTATTTATCTATTCATCTATTAATGAACATTTGAGTTATTTCTACTTTTTGGCTATTATGAATAATGCTGCTATGAACATCCACCTACAAATTTCTGTGTAGGCATGTTTTCATAATCTTAGGTGTAAATTTAGAAGTGAAATTGCCAGGTCACATAGTAACTCTAAGATTTTGAAGAATTTCCAAATGTTTTCCAAAGTGACTGCACCTTTTTACATTCCCACCAACTACATAAAAGGGTTCCTTTCAATTTCTTTTTGCCAGTACTCATTACTATCTGTCTTTTTGATAATAGGCATCCTAGTTGGTCTGAAGTGGTGTCTCATTGTGGTTTTGATTTATATTTCTCTAATAACTTAACAATGCTGAGCATCTTTTCATGTGCATTTTGACCATTTGAAGATCTTATCTAAGGAAATATCTATTCAAATTATTTTCCCATTTTTAAACTTAGGTGTTTTTTAAAATTATTATTGAGTTATTAAAGTTCTTTACATATTCTGGATATTACATTCTTATCAGATACATGATTTGCAAATATTTCCTCCAATTGTCTTGTCTTTTCACTTTCTTGACATCATTTGCAACAAAAAAGTTTTTAATTTTGATGAAGTCAAATCTTTTCTTTTGTAGCTTGTGCCTTTAGTGTTGTATTTATGAAGGTCACAAAGATTTACTTTTATGTTTTCTTCTAAGGGTTTTATAATTTTAGCTTTTACACTTAGGTAGTTGATCCATTTCGAGTTAATTTTAATGGGTGGTGTAAACAGGGGCTCAATTTCAGATTTTTGTACTTCCAGTACCATTTGTTGAAAAAGCAACTATTTTTTCTTATTTTTAGCACCCTGATGAAGATCAGTTGAACATGAATGTAAGGGGTTATTTCTGGACTCTTCAATTATATTCCATTTAGCTTTGCTCTGGCTTTAGTTTTATGGAATGCACTTACAATAATGTTTCTGAGCCACATCTTTGGCCTCCTCTTCTGTCTTCGGGAATATTATAAAGTAGGCACAACAGATTTTAATAACTTTTCCTTTATTTGAGGCATCCTTTTCTTCTATTGTGCTTTCCCCATTATTTTCTCAAAACTTGCACTACATTTCTCCCTTCTGAAATCTCTTACTTGCCATTTTCCCTCATTTCTTCAACTTTGGATCATGGCAAAAGTGGTACAGGAGCCAGCCAGGACAGGAGGGATAGGAAGTTGACTAGGTTCCCTAGCAATGATTACATACAAAGACAACTTTTTTTTTTTTTTTTTTATCATTTGGACAACTAAGAAGTGGTGGGGTAGGGGGTCATATTCTCTGATAGAGGTATTACCAATTGTTATGGCATCACAAAAAACCAAAAAGGTTATAGAACATCTTGTGATTTGGTGTATCCCATATTTATAACATAAATTATCCTAAGGAAAATGAAATTATCCTAGCCATACCTTGCCTTTCTAGTGACATGTAGGTAGAGGATAATAAGATGACAGATGACCAAGAAGCCTTCCTGTATTACTACATTCGAGAGTTCCCTAGCTTACTAAGGAACTTAGACCAGCATGATGGAGGAAGGACTGGAAAGGGAGTGGTTAATAACAGAGGACTGCAATCAAGAGCTGAGAGGCCTTGGAGACTGATTGGATGTGAAATGGACTGTTAAAGAGAAACCCTCATTTGGAGCTTGGAGGAGATTGGAATGGACTTGAAATAGGGACATTAAGAACAGAAGGGACTACTTTGGGAGAGAAGAACTAGAAGGTATTTGATAAACTTCCAGAATTCAATTTCAGTAATAGAAAAGAGGAAGAACCAGCTAACCTTATAAGAGATAAAGGGGCACAGAGTGGCCATGCAGCCATTGCATGTAGAACACTACGGTGAGAGGATATGTTATTATAAGAACTAAGGGAAGGGTTGGGTGAAAGAAACACTTCTTTTTCTTTCAGAAAAAGAACACCAACATTTATCTATAGAGACTAGGAAAATGGAAAACAACAAAATGGAAGAAGATAGAAGATTTTTGGTAAAAGGCAGTGCGGTAGTTGGAGGAGTAAAGTCTTGAAGAAGGCAAGAGTGTGAAGGATTAAGCTTTGAAGTGGAGACATTCTGAGATAGGAGATGAAGGGAGAATGTATGAAGAGGGAGGGATATAATACGGATTTGGGGAAAAAGGAAGATATTGTATGAGGATCAATGTGTCAGTGCTTTCATGTGAGAAGTAACTGTGCAGGTGGATACCCTAGGTAAACAATCAAAACGGCCTGGAGAACCTTTTACCTGGAGCCTATATAGAAGCCATAAAACTGAATGACGTTGGAGGCTACAGCAGTACTGGTTGCATGTTGCCTCAGAGTTCGCGCTGACCTTTAAGCTAGAGCACGTCTAACCTTTCCTGTCCCTCCTGGCCTGGCTAATTTTTCCACCACCTTTGGTACGATCCAGAATTGAGAGAGTGGGGAATCAAAGCATATAGGCTGGCAGTTGCTCTTGTTTCCTCAATTTTACCAGTGTTTCTCTAAGAATCTGTTGTACACTTATAGGACACTTAGTTATTGTAACTTTGACAAATGGGAAGAGATTTGTGCCTGGTGATTTTTTAATGCAAGAAGTAAGGTAATAAGTAGGAGTGGAGGCAAATAGGAGTGGGGACAATGACCTCAACAGGGTAAATAAAGTCTAAGATCATTAATGCAACTAAAATTACACTCGTGACTTTAATTGTCAAACTACTATGAACTATCAGCTGATGTAAGACATTCTGGCTTTGTAGTAAACTAGGTCCATGGGAATGGCTGACTCTTAGCTTATTTCAGGGTTATTCTCCAACTTCCCCCATTACCAGGTTCTATTCTCCTCTCTTTATGTGTTTTATATATGCCCTTTCTCTATATATTTTTAATTTCCCACATTCTTATTCTAGGTTTTAGTTTATGCCCAGATGATTGCATGATATAGTTTCCTAAATTGTCTTTTATTCCTTCTTCTTCCCTATTCCCCACTTTTATTCTGTTTTGAATACCACTGTCAAATTAATGTTCTCTGGTGAAAAGTTCTTCCCACATGGTCAAGTTTACTTCCCACAGTATGACCAATTCCTCCCAACCTTGTCCTAAGATTAAACAAGGTAATATCTGGAGATATTTAGTAAAAGGTCTGGTATGTAGTTCCTAGTTAATGAATGTTATTTAATCCTTAGTCAGAACCTGTGATTGGTCATTCATTGTGTCATTCATTGGCTTTGTGGTTGTAGGGCAGTGAGAAACATTATACTTAATATTAGATAATACCCTGATTTTTTTAATCACATGAAACAAAAGATGGTTAAGTAGAAATCAGACTTAACTAGCTGTTTTTAAAGGCTTTTTCCAATATTTGAGGAAGAAGTAAGAGGGCATTTACAAACTATCATTGCTCATAAAATAGAGCTTTTATTTTAAAGAAATAAGATAATAAATAAGACTTAAGAATGAGCTTAAGAATAAATAAGATTTAAGAATGATAAAGTACTAGAAAATGTAGCATCAGCCTTCTTCCCTCCTTGTCTTCGCTTTACCTTTGCCTGATCTTGAAGTGTGAAGTTCTCTTGCTTGCTAGCTCACTAATCTTTGGCTTTAGCAGAGTTGGGGATCTTGTCATTGCTTTCAGTTTATGATGGTTTTCACAGTGGGCCAAACTGTTACCACTCTAAAGCTTCTCCAGAGGAAAAAGGGCCAATATACTTGAGTTGCCAAAACAGTAATATGAACCATATAACATGAAGAAATATTTTTTTTCTTTTTTTTTTTCATTTCAGTTCTGACAGAGTGCCATTAAATAATGGGGACTTTAAGAGCTGACTGTGAAATTCAAAAAATATTGAGAGTCTGGGCCATTGTTCTCATTTTACACTGTTAAAGAATTAAACTTAATCATCTCAAATACACATACTTGATTGGTGTCATCTGGTGACATTACAATGTTTGCTGTAGCAATTTATGAAAAAGATTAATTTTAAATTGACCTAATTATCGTTTCTTATTTTTCATTTCAGCTTTGATGATATGGTATCTGATCATATTTGAATATTCAATTGTTATGAATTTCTAATATTGTGCTCTTACCCTGGTAGTGTTTTGTTCTGTAACTGTTTGTGATGCTTGGTTTAATATGCCTCTTACCCTTTTAATCTTATTTTAATAACATCTAGTGTGCCAAAATCTGATTTGGCAGCATCATCACTGATTTTTTAATGAACATTTACATATATACACATATAATTTATTACTTAGCATACTTAAGCATATCTTATAAAGCATGATGTACTTTTAACATAATAATTTTTATATCCACATGTATTAAGTAGAATATGTCAGTAGCTCACAACTGGGAATGATTTGCTTCCTCATCCTCAACTGACATTTCACAATGTCTGGAGACATTCTTCACCATCATGACTGGAGGGGTGCTATTGGCATCTCATAAGTAGAGGCCAGAGATGTGCTAAACATCCTAGCATGCACAGGACAGCCCCCGCAACTTAATATGGCCCCAGATATCAATAATGCTAAGGTTGAAAAATCCTGATCTAGATGAATGGGTATGGGATTGATTGCCTTTTCATGTTTTGGAAAGAAAAAAATTTGAGTTACTTAAAAAAATTTTTTTTAATTTTTTATTTACAGTTTATATACAACATTATATTATTTTCAAGTGTACACATAGTGATTATACATTTATATAACTTATAAAGTGATCATTCTGATAAGTCTAGTACCCATCTGATTCCATACATAGTTATCACAATATTATTGACTATATTCTCTATGGCGTACTTTATATTCTCATGACTATAACTGGAAGTTTGTACTTCTTAATCCCTTCACCCTTTCACCTTTTCCCCTAACCTCCCTCCCATCTGGTAATTGTTAATTTGTTCTTTTATCTAAGAGTTTGTTTCTATTTTGTTTGTTTATTTTGTTTTTTAGATTCTGCATATAAGTGAAATCATACATATTTGTCTTTTTCTGTCTGACTTCACTTATAATACCCTCTAGGTTTATCCGTATTGTCGAAAATGGCAAGACTTCATTCTTTTTAATGGCTTTGTAACATTCCATTGTACATATGTATCCCATCTTCTTTATCCATTCATCTGTTGATGGACACTTAGGTTGCTTCCATATCTCGGCTATTGTAATTAATGCTGTAGTGAATGTAGGGGTGTGTATATCTTTGTGAATTAGTGTTTTGGATTTCTTTGGTTAAATGCCCGGAGGTGGAATTGCTGGGTCATATGGTACTTCTATTTTTAATTTTTTGAGAACCCACCATACTGTTTTCCATAGTGGCTGCACCAGTTTGCATTCCCACTAACAGTACTTTTATGGCCAGCAAAAAGTAGTGCACGTAAATAGAAATAATCCAAGATCAAAAATGCCATAAACTCCACCATGCTTTTGTAATTCTTGTTACTCTTTAGGAGCTTTCACATTTAGAATGTTTTGTATCATCTCTGGGAATGTAGAAGAGTTTCTGAAGAATTATGCTTTTTATAGATGTAAAATAAACACAGAGAATTTAAGTGATTATCTTAAGTTTGCATGATGGATTAATGATTCCTTCCCTGTTCGCAGAGCACTAAAGCCCCTGAGACAGAAATGTATCTACTAATCTAATGGTACGAGTGGAATAAAGAAACATACTTCTTGTGTTCCAGGAGGAAAACAGACTAGTAGTGCAAGTGTGCAAAAAAGCCTGCCCTATCTTCTCTTTGCTTCTCCCATCTCCTCACTAAATTGAAAAAGCCAAGAGGAATAAAGTCACTTTTCTATTATTAAACAGTGAATAATCTCAAATTAACATATTAATCAAAACATGTCATTATTGATGGAGAATTAAATTTACTTATGTTAACCCTAAGTTTACATTGAATATTGATGACAGTATTCAAGAGAAGTAAATCTCAAATTGATGCTGTAAAATGTGCTAACATAGTCATGCTAAAACTGAGACAGCTCAAGCAATATGGCTTTTCCATGTTCTTCCTCTGTAAGGTTTAAGTTGTGACTTTTCTTTTAGCTATTGAATAATAAATGCATATGTCACAGAATGCCATCGGTCAGAGTACAGATTTAAATGAGAAATGGAATGAGCATCGATGCCTAATAATTGTGTTGCTAACCTTGGATAATGATGTCAGTGATTTTCAGAATACTTTATATAGAGAAGAAATCCACTATCATTTTCATCACAAACTTGTCCCTGTTGTGTTATTTTGGTCAGGAACTAAGATCGTTAAAACTTTAACTTAGAAATTGTTAACATATGACATAAGACCTTCTGTTTTAATAGTTGAGGTAATTAATTTTAAATGAAGTAGAGCTGTAATCTCAACTATCTTCATATAAATATTGATCATTCAGAATAAGTTCTATTTAAATGTTTTCCAACAATTTACAAACCTGTAAAAGTGAATACAGAGGGAAGACTTACAAAGCAAGTCCATCCTTTCTTATACACTGGCTCATTTGTCAAAGATTTCCTCAAATTTAGAATCTACGGATTGGAGTAAGGATTTTTTTTTCAATATATTTTCTAAGCTTCTGCTAGAACTCACATTGTGGATACACCAGAGAGGCATGCAGGCTTCATATGTGTTTTCTGTAGTTAAACATTTACTAGTTAGGCTATACATTGGGGTAACTTCTAGAATACCCATTGGGAGATGGAGGTGGACTAGCAGCAGAGAGGGAGGGGTTTCAATGATGAGGGTTATCAATGTCCAAAAATAAAGGAGAAGTTTCCAGGAATCTGCAGCTTAGTGGGAGGTGGAAAAAGCACAAAGAAGGTAAGAGGATAAGGACAATCGGGGGTGAAATGACCCCACAGCAGTATTTCCAAATTATGTGTGTAGATGAATGGCAAGAAGCAAATTGTAATCAAAACTACTTTCATTCTCCACTGAAGTAGTATGTTGAAGATGGAGGAGTTGTTTGTAAACACAGTACTTATATTCTAATGGTTGTTCTTAATCATGGCTAATTTGAATTATCAGGGGAGCTTTTAAATACATGAAGACTGCATCCCCACCTGGGGATTCTGGTTCCGTGGGTATAAAGTTAGGCCTGAGAAATTGCTATTTACAAAGCAAAGCAAATTCTATGGGAATTTCTAAAATCAGAAAGCCAGGGATACAGAGAGGTTAGAAAATATCTGATGGCATTTCAGACACCTCATCATATATATGAAGATGTAGTGCGTGCTTCAAGATAATGATAACTTTATAGGTCTGAGACTTTACAGCAAAGGTATGTGATATTTGGAGCTGTCTTCTGCTCTTTGGGAGAGAATGAAAAAGGGCCAGTAAACTTTACTCTTGGTCTCCTTCTTATCCCAGGGAACCTCCTGGGAACTAGCACTGCAGCAGCTAGGGAAGTCACACAGAACACTGAAGAACCATTAACACTATCTAATTTACTGAGTAGCCTTCAGAGGATACCCTTGTCAAAGATATTTTTAAGGCAACAACTTAGAACTCAGCATAAATAGAAACTAACTGTAAATAGATTTACAGACAAAAGATTAATATTTAGGATATCTACATTATACAAATACCTCAATTTTAGATCTTGTTGAAGTTAAAAGGTTAACTGCCAGAGATTGAAAAGGTTAACTCTGTCCTCTGGCAACCAGAACAAGGCCCTGTCATTGCAGAACAGTCACTGCTCAGTGTCAGGAAGGAGAGGTATGTATACATATATATATATATATAATAGAAGTCACATTTACAGAAGGTTAAAGAAGTTTTCAAATCTAAGTTCGTGAATGATAAACCACATTCCAGGAGCTGTAGAATGAGGAAAGTGATCAATTCATGTAATAACTAATAAACAAACAGGAAATATTAGCAAGCAGGAAAATAGGTCAGTGGTTATTATGACAAATAAAATTTTGATCTTTTGCTGTCCTCAATCTTCTGTAAATTTTTTTTCAGCACTGTTTAGAGATGTGAACTAACCTATTTAGAGATATGAACAATTTATTTAATCTATCATCATTTTAATAGGAATATACTTAGAAATGCAGATTATTTAACAAAACCATATTCTCTGAGAGGAATTTAGTTATAATTTTAAGGAGTTGCATGATTAACCAACTGCTGCATCATGATGAATGTTAATTTTGTGAAAGTATAACTGTCCTTGTTCTATACACCGTAATAAATATGCTGTTAAGAGTTGTTTATAGATTGTTTCTATCATGCCTCTAATTTAATCTGTCAAAGTTAAAAATGTTGGAAAACTTTAAACTTGTACAAGAACTTTCTAGTTCCTGATAGTCATTTGAGTTCCCACATGTAATTTCACCTTTTCGAAATTCCTAATATAATCCAAAAGAAATAGGAAGAGAAAAGTACCCACATAGTAGTAGTGAAGAAGTAAAGCTGCCATTGACTAGCTAGATAATTTGAGGAATTTCTGAAAGATGTAGTAGAAATAGTACCAGATCTGAGGGAGATATCTACATGCCTAGAATATAATTACTTCATCCATCCATCCATCCATCCATCCATCCATGCATCCGTCCGTCCGTCTGTCCATCCATTCATTTATTTATTCTTTTACTCACATAATTTACAAATATTTATTGAGCACATATAACGTGTCCCACATTTTTGATACTGGAGATCACAAACATGAACAGTAGTGGCACAGTCTTTGCTTTCATGGGATCTAGTGCAGGAAGACGTAGTACATAAATGAGTAAATAAGATATTTCAAATACTGATAAAGGACTATAAAAAAAAATATTTGTGATGAAGAGGATTCCTGCAGGGAGGGGAACTGGTGGTGGTATGAAGCTGCATTTTATTACATGCAGAGATGACAATAGGGCTGAGATCTGAATAGTAGGAAGAATTAACCACAGGAAGATTTGAGGGAACAGCATTTCAGACAGATGCAGTAAGGAGTGCAAAGGCTAAGAGAATCAAAGAAGTCCAGTGTGACTGAAGAAGAGTAAAAGAGGGAGTTACAAGATGTGAGACCGAAGAGGTAACTCAACTACAAAGGTAGCACAGCTAAGCTTCAGGTCCCTCTTGAATCAATTATTGCAAGACCTTGAACTTAATGTTGTATATTTTTCTTGAATCGAGCCCACCAAATTACATAAACTTAAGTTCTTCAAAATTTAGATTCAACCCTGAGTCAGAGGTCTACGGTCAATGAATAAAACCTCGTAGGCCCTGGAAAAGGCATTTTAATTTTTTTTTCTTGTTGACATGGGAACCTTTAAAAGGTTTGGGGCAATATAGTGCTATGGCTTGATGTATGCCATATGTTGTAGAAGTATTTCTGTGGCAGCTTCCTGTGGATGGACAATGTGGGCAGATAGAAATATAAAGAGAGGTCCCTGAGGAGTTGCCCAGATAGCCTGAGAAATGGCAGGTTGGAACAGTGAGGTAGCAGTGGAGATAGAAGGAGATCTGTGAAAAAATTTCCTGGACAGCATCACTAAAAAATATCCTCCTAAGTCCAAGCTGAAGGCTCGGGTGGAAAGTGGGCAGTGAGTAGGAGTCAAATATCAATCCTACTGATGACTTTGAAAAAATGTGCTAATGGAAGAAAGGTTGATATAAAAGGCTCATGAGATTTTTTTTTTTAATATAACATTCATTATTAGTGAAAGTGATGACAATGAACACTCATACGCACAGTTAATAAAGTGCAAATTGGTACAAATATTTCTGAAGAGAAATTGGTGCTATATATCATGAACTTTTCAGGGTGTGTAACTTTTGGTTTAGTAATTCCACTTTTAGAAAACTCTCCTGTGGAAATAATCAGACCACTGATCAAAGATGCACTTATAGAGATGTTCATAATAGCATTGTTAATAATACAGAAAAACTGGAAAGAGGTTTTAATTTTCAATAATTAGGGTTTGAGTGAGTTCATTATGGTATCCATACAATGAAATACTATATAGTCATTCAAAATGATGTATAAGCACACAAGTATTGTTAATGAGAAAAGCAAGCTACAAATATTTGTATATGAAGAAATATTTCTGCATGTGAATAAGAAAAAGTTGAGTGTATACCTACATGTTAACAATGTTTATCTTTTCTGTGATTGGACTAAGGATGATTAAAAAATTCTTTATCATAAATTTTGTGCAACATAAAAAATAAAAAATTTAATTAGTGGTAGTAAATATTTCTAGAGATAATTTGTATTGTGTTTGTTATTAGCTTTTGGGAGTCTGAAGCAAATGTTTTAAGCCATGTGGGATGCATTTTATTCATAGCTATAATCCATTAAAAATTTATATCTGTAATATGTTAGTTGCAGATATAATAGTATACACAGGAAACAGATGGAATGAGGTGAAAATAAGTAACTCAATGTAAGTGATGTAGGTAGTACAATTTGCATCAGGAGATCAGTATAGAGAACATTAAAGGGATCTAGGGAGTCAGCTCATTCTGCCTTTTACATGAAGTGAGATGAGTTTAGCCTTTAAGGCTGGTTGGTAGGATTGGATTCAGCAGATGAGAGTCTTTTGGATGCAGAGATTAATGATTTTTGAGGGGAGAAATAAGTGATTGGTAAACTTAGGCCTTGTTTGCATATTAGAAAGAATGAAGTTGTAAGGTTAGACCTGTCTACTCTGAGAAGGATATACCTGCCCAATAGGACTCCTCATGTTTAATTGGACTCAAATTTATAATCAGAGTCTAGCAACTATTGCTGACGGAGGTCTCTCATGCATTGTGCATTTCAGAGAAAAGCCACAGGCTGAGTTACCAGCCTCCTGCATTGTATAACTGGTGTCTGAGTCAATCCTTATAAATGAGTGCCTAGAATCACATTTCAACCAATGGGCTGAGTCTTGCCCTGTCCAATCAGAGCTGCTCAGCTATATCCTCATTTTCATATTTACTACCAATGAGAACAGCTCTGTAACAACCAATCAGGACATGCTATTCCAACCAATGAGGAAGGTGCTATTTGGGTCAATCAACCTGTGCAAATTTGGTTTCCTCATTTGCATAAAAATGGACCAATCAGGAGCCAGGGCGGTCACTTCCTTTATATAAGTAGGCATCCACTTGGTCTCAGGGAGCTCACTTTCAGTTTCCCCTGGAGACTATGTTTCTTTGATTTACAAACTGTTCACCTGAATAAAGTTTCTCCTTTTATTGTACCCCAGATTGAGGACTTCTGTTGGCATTGGATTGGTGGCAGTAAACTTTGTTGACGGATCTATGGTAAACTAGGAAGAATTCATAAATTTCATTATGAACCCATAATTCACAATGGAATAGGTTTCAGGGAATTTCTATGGCTTCTTAAACTATGGAGAAATGATATATATGTGGCATTTTAGTAAAATTCCATGCAGGAGGGATTAAGTGAAAAGAGTAGTGATCAGTGACAAAGCTCCTGGCCTGTGATAGACACAGGGTTTGTCACATGGTAGCTGTAAACCATCAAGGGAAGCATCAGCAGTGCTTAATACACCAAAGAGGGAGACCAGAAAGCTCCTATGTTTTAAAACTGGAAAAATAAGGTAATGGGAGACTAGCCTGGAGAAAGTGTGAGATGAAGCTTGAAGAGCAGAACGTGCATATTCCTTTCTAGAGGAGGTAAGGAGGAATAAAATCCACAGTGGAGTTTTCCTAAGTTCAGGTTCTGAGTTATTGATGTAGCCCGTTAACCAATTAGGGTTGCCTGTGAAGACTTTGCTGGACCCCACAAGAAAGGACACATTGGCATATGGCTTTGTGTTCTTGAACTAAATCGTGACTCACTCACTTCTAATTGCCCTTAATTCCACGTGTCATACTTGGGTTATCATGGCCACAGAATTAGCTATTGATGCTTTAATATCCATTGTTAACTTGACCATCAGTTTTCATGCTCAAGATTATATACCTAATCTGGCTTCTGTGACTGAAAATGTTGTGTCTCCCTTCTGTATACATGCCCTAAGCAACCTGGGGTCATTTCCTTCCCATTATTTTAAAATAATTTTAGATTCATGGAGAAGTCACAAAAATAGTACTGAGAGTTCCTTTATACCTTTCGTTCTTCCTCTAATGTTAACATTTCAGATAACCATTGTATCAAAATGAAGAAACAATTCTATTGAACTAAAGATTTTTTTCTGATTCCATCATATTTCTACTACCCCTTTTGCTGTTATAGGATCTAATCCAGAATCTTATATTGTTTCTTCTGAGTCTCTTCATTCTGTGGTGATTTCCCAATATTTATCTTTCTTGACCATAACACTAATGAAGAAAAGTCAGTTTTTTGTCAAATTTCCCTCTGTTTATATTTGTGTAATGTTTTCTGATGCTTAGACTGAGGTTATTTATTTTTGTCAGGAACACCACAGAAAGGATGTTGTGCCCTTCTCAGTGCAACATGTCAGGTTGAACCGTGGTGATATATTTTATGCCAATTATATTTATTTTTGTATCTATCTCTCTGTATACAATAAAAACCATTAAGTTTATACTGATACGTCTGACTCCAGTCCAGCACAATGGGGCCCATTCTAGCCTTCTCTATTTCCTAATTTGTAACTTAGTTCTCCAACAATGAGAAACATGACTGTCATTATCTACATGTTATTTTTCAACTCTAGCATAGACATAAAGTTTTTTTTTTTTTTGAAATTGCTAACACATACCCCTGTGAGAAACAAATTTGTCAACTAGACAGTTTTCTTGTATAGTTCTTTTGTCTTTACCCTTAGAGTATCCGGTCAAAATATTATTTTCCAAGTTAGATTAGTTCTTTCTTTCCTCACCCCTTTCACTGAGGTTATATTATTTATTTGTAATTCGGTTAAGTTCATGAATTACAATTTGTATTCTATTTTGCGTTTTCTTTATTTCTAGTTCTTTTTAACTTGACATCAGGGAATTTACTCTGTGCTGTCTATTTAGTTATTTGAGAGAACTGTGGATTTACTACCACAATCATGATACAGAATATTTTATCACTCAAAAAGTCTCTCCTTCTGTCATTCTATAGTTAACTTCATACTCTACCCTCAATCCTTGGCAACTACTGATCTGTTTTCTATTCCTATCTTTTTGCCTTTTCCAGAAAGTCATATAGGTGAAATCACACACCCTTTTGTCTCTGGCTTCTTACAATTAGCAAAATTTATTTAAGATTCATCCATGCTGTTGCCTGAATAGATAATTTGTTTCTTTTTATTTCTTAGTAGTATTCTACTGTATATATGAACCACATTTTGTTTATTCACTGGTAGAAGAACATCTGGGTTGTCTTTAGTTTTTGACAATTATAAACACAGCTGATATAAATATTCCTGTACAGGTTTTTGTGTGAACATAAGTTTTCATTTCTCTTGGGTAAATACCTAGGATTGGGATTATTGGCTCATATCATAAGTGTGTACTGAACTTTATAGGAGACTGTGAAACTTTTTTCAAAGTGGTTATATATTATATAATCCTACCAGCAGTGTATAAAAGTTCCAGTTTCTCTATCTCCTCTCAAAACTTGATACAATTAGGGTTTTTGTTTGCCATCCTAATAAATGTGCATTCATATAATATTTACATTTTCCTAATGACTGGCAATGCTGAGCATCTTATCTTTCATTGGACATTTTCTTTCACTAATTGTTCAGATCTTTTGTTCATTTTAAAAAATTAGGTCGTTTTCTTATTGCTCAGTTTTGAAAGTCTTTTATATTGTATATGCAAGTACTGTGTTAGAATGTGATTTACAAATATTTTCTCTCAAAATTTGTGGCTTGTCTTTTCATTCTCTTAATGGTATCTTTCAAAAAGAAGAGGTTTATAATTTTTATAGAGCTCAATTTATCATTACCCAGCCCTCCATGGATTGAATACTTGGTGTCATATTTTAAAAATATCTTTGCCTAAATTGAGATCTAAAAGATTTTTTCCGATTTTTTTTCTAGAATTTTGAGAGTTACTTTTTACATTTAGGTATGTACTGTTGTTCATATTTTTCTGGGTTTTCAGGTTTTCTATCACCATATGATGAAAAAGTGATCTTTCCTGTTCTGAAATTCTTTTTTGCTTTTGTGAAATATTAGTTGACTATATTTGTGTAGGACTGAACACCCTTTTCTTTTCCATTGATCTATGTGTTTATCCTTTTGCCAATATCACTCTTTGATACTTTGTTTTATCCAGGGGTGTTTAGAAGTGTTTTATTTGAATTTCTACTACTTAAGGATTTTTTTCAGGTATCATTCTGTTATTGATATTTAAATTCCATTTTTCTCAAAGATAGGCCTTGTATGATTTCTATTCTTTTAAATCTGTTGAAATTCGATTTATTGGCATAATATCATTTATCTTGGTGGATATTCTATTTACATTTGAAAAGAATGTGTACTTTGCTGTTGTAGAGTGGAGCATTCTATAAATGTCAATTACGCCAAGTTGGTTGATACTGCTGTTTGGGCCTTTTATCTTTACTGATTTTTCTATCTATCTGTTCTATCTGTCCTGCTGTAATTGTGGATTTGTTAGTTCTAGTGATATTTAAGTTGTCTTAAATTTATTCTACTTTTACAAATATTAATACAATGAATATCTTCCACTTTGTGAATATTTATTATTATTTCTCTAGATAAATTCCTAAAAGCAGATCTATCAGTCTAGATGTTTTGCTCATTTTCAAAGTTTTGAAGCTAATTGCCAAATTACGTTTCAGAAAAATCATGCTGATTTACTATTCCGTTGAGATAATATAAGTCTTTGTTTTTGGAAGGGGAGTTTTTTTTCTTAATTCTTGCAGATGAGAAAGAAGCAGAGAGAAACAAATTTTTCATGATAAAATAAAATTGAGAGACAGTTTTATGTGTGATGATTTTATCTGATACTTCCTCAATTAATATAGTTACCTACAGAGTGAAATGATAGAGAAAAATCTGTATTTTGTAAACATTCTCTTAAAGACAAAATTAAAGGACTTGCTTTTTGCTCCTATTAAAAGTTCTTTGAATATCTTGAATTTTTAGTCATTTTCTCATTTTTTTAGTGTAATTGAGCATTTCTGCTCCTCCTTTTCCATTTTTCAAGACTCTTTACTCTCCTCAGGTTCTGGTTCAAATACCTATCCCTACTGAAATTATTTCTGACCTCCTCAAATCTGGCAGTTGTTCAATCACTCTTAGAATTCTGTATGGAACTTTGTAGTTTTGGTTTTTAGCATTAATAATTTTATGTACTTATACCATCTTAGCTATGTTTAAGCATTCTTCAAACACAAGATTCCTGTCTTGTGCTTTTTCTGTTTCTCTAAAGATGAGTCTACTGATTTGCAACATAATTTGAGACTGTAAACTCTGTAACAACAGGGTACTTTTTTCCCCTCATTATTCCATTTCCAGTGCCTTTCACACTGCTTGAAACATTGTTGGAGCTCAATAAACATTTTTTTTTTAAATAAACAAGTGAACAAATAGATTTATAATGTATTTAGTAGAGTAGGGTTATTTTCCGAAAAATCACATGCTTCACTTTCCTTTGTAGCAATCTCATCAGGAAGGAAAAAAAGAGTGTTTTCTTAAGAATCTTTGGATACCTAATGCCTGAGTTTTTAGTGTAGATCCTTCTGAAAAAAGCCATTAGAAAGATGTGTGTGTGTGTAAGAAATTTAAAGCAATTAGGATTAATTTTCCACAAAAGAGAGAACAAACCAATCTGGGTTTACGGTGTTGAAATGAGGGAAAAATGTCTACTGGGTTAATTCCCCAGGAATGAGAAAAAGAAAGGGTTATAGGCCTTTTGGGAAGTAGAAAGTCCTAAACCCACTTAGATACTGCAATTCCAAAGGTCAGGAGTCTGAGGGGATACCTATGAGGACAGAACTGTGGCCTTAGTGACAGGCAAAGCCTTCCGTGGCCAGGCTTGGCTTGAAAGTGAGTGAAGCTACCATGTAGCTGCCCATCAACAAGTAGAGCTTATGGGCTTGGGCCACAGATGGCACACCAGCTTGGACAGATGGTGAGAGACTAGTGCTTCACAATGGCACCCTGTGGCCCCAAAGAACAAATGACAGTTGTGGCAGTCACAGACTGAGTCTTTCTCTGCTCGAAAACTAGAAGCTCAAAGGTCTACTTTTTCTATCAATCTATGGGATTTATTTTGGCAATTTTAGAGACCCCAAAATGACTGGTTATATCTTCCTGCCAATTTGGGTAGAGAATTGAGCTCCTTCTAATTAATTTGAAAAAAATTAAAGGATTGTGATGTACTATGTACCTTGCATGTCCCAGAGCAATATGTAGCTCAATAATTAACATTTTTTTTTCTAGTCACATCCTCTCAGGGTTAGGAAGTTCTTTTTCAGATCTATAGGGTATTGTTATTGAGTAAGCCTTCTCCTAGCAAAAGGAATACTCCAGCTTTCAGTCCAACTTTCAGTCCAGGAATGCATAGGTTTCTGGAATAATTCTGAAGCTTTAATGTCTTTAAATTATTGTTGTTGACCTTAGTTTTTCTTTCTTTGTATGGAACAATACTGAGTGAATATATGCTTGGCTGTGTCCCCATGCCCACTGCAGCATTTAATTTTCCCTAACAATGTGTGCTATGGGGGTGTTTTAGGAAGTATTCTTCCAAGCTTTACATTTAACATCAAAAAAATGCTTGAAGACTAGCTTTTGTTTGAGACCAGCTGTTTAGCTTAAGTTTAAATTACTTTTTGAAACATGTTTCCTTGTTGAATATGTGCAAATTACATTTTGGATGTGAAATTGGTGGTACGTAGGTGAAATGTCTTTGCTTGCATCCTTCCATCAAGCTTCTCGCCTTTGTCTTTATTCCGTTTTCTTCCCAATTAAATAAATGAGGTTCTCTGTGCATCAACGATTATAAAGGAGTTGAAACTAAAGTCTGTAATGAGGATCAGGGTACAGCTGGATTAATTATATTCTCCTCCCTTTCTTTTCCATGTGGGAATTAACCCTAGATCAGGGGGGCACATTGTTGGGTACCCTCACACTTCCAATCTCTCCATATAATGCTTTGCTGTTTTAGGAGAAAAATTAAAATGCTGCCTTTGGAAATGAGATAGACCAGGCTAAAGTTTACAAACTCAGCAAGTAGTTTAAGAACCATAAGTAAAAAAAATTCTATTTGTTTGACAGTGTAGAGGTGTTTTTCCCCCGAGGGAGAATGAAACCCAGAAAGGTGATGAGTTTATCTATGGAGGAGAGACAACGGTGCTGGTTATCTAGGTGTGTCTCCATTCAATTGCATCCATGTGACTTCCAAGATAGTCCTTAGTTTCCCAGGGAAACACCAGAAATGCCATCGTCTTGCAAGGTCATTAAACTGGTTATCCTCTACCCTGTACCCATTTTTCCTTCTCTGCTCCGGGCTGTTAGAAGCCTCCCTTGCCTTGACTTTTAGTTAGTTTCCACCAATGAAAAGTTCCCATAGCAGATGACAGAGCCAGAGGAGAATGAGATGGTGTCATCTCTAGGTGACTCCCACTCCCCTTTTACATTGTCATGATCCAGTAGTGGCTTTTTCCTTCTGAGATGCAACTCGTGCGTTCTGACAGACTTTAAAGGTACACTGTGTTTTCTTCTTTGGCCTCTTTAGGGCTGTTGGTGGAAACAGTTTCCTGCTGATGTCGTCCCTAAAGCTTCTGCTTCCCTTGTAGGTTATCTTAGCCCTACCTCACCTCTGTAAATACATAGTCTCTTTATGAATTTACCTTCAAAATCCCAGCTGAATGTGTCTCTGTTTCCTTCCAAGACATTGAGTACCAAAGCATTAAACTTTTTTCCAAGTACTGGGCCGATGACTCTGAGTTTACAGCTCTTTTCAGATTGCTTCCTGGACGGTAAGTGGTAATTTTATAATGACTTTTAAGTATCGACTGGGGTCCCATTTTAAAGTGTTAGTCTTAAATTGTTGAGCCCAGTTGTTTTAAACTTGAGAAGAGGGCAACTTCAGTGAAAAGGATGTGGAATATAAAAGCAGACTCAACCAAATTGGAACTCTGCCTTGGCTCATTTGGAAGTACTGGACCAGTAAGTTAGGCCTAATTATTTGCTCTGGGTCAGATTGGGATCTAGACTTGGGCCTGAGGGGAGAGTGAACAAATCAGTGGTCCATTTTAGAAGCATTGATGAGTATGGCTTGTGTCTGTGTTTGTCTGTAGGAAGGATGAGTGTTGGGCAGCTCACTGAACAAACCTGACTCCAGTTGCCTTCCTGTGGTTTGCAAAGCAACTTGTGCTCTTACCATATGGTCTCACAGCTTTGTTAACAGTTGTTACCAACGAGTGGTTTGGTAATGATTAGCTTGGAGAGGAAAGAACAGTGGATGTTGGAGCTCTAGTCTGTGGTTTTCCCTTAATTTATGAATAAATTCCAAATAAAAGTGAGAGTGAATGGATGATAGAGCGTTGTTTATTTTGTGTTGATGTTTCAAATAATTCCGTCTTTCCTCTTAATGAGAGAGATAGGAAAGGGAAGAGGTTGAGGATTAAGGACCATGTCATTTCACACGCCTGGGGTGAGCTGGCTGTGGAGGAGGGGCACATCTGAGGACTCAGCTCTGGTAACCCTTGATAAGAATAGTGATTATTTATAGGAAAGCTTTATATAACTAGGGACTTAAAAATCCAGATAAAGACCCACTGAGAAACTTTGAGTCATTTATTTATAATTTTACTTGTTAGAAAATAATATCTTGAATTCAATACCACTCAATAGTTATCAAAAGTTTATGGAGTATTTTTTTTGGATATAAGTCTAACTACTTTTCTAGATCCTATAAAATGCATTCAGGAGTTGTAAGACAAGGGAAACGCTTCCTCGCACTGCATCATTTTAGCACCCAAGTGCTTTTACTTAACCTGGTTTTGTTGTCTTTGCTTTGTGTTTTTGTTGACTTGCTTTGTTAGAAACAGCCCTGAGAATCTTATTTTCGTATTTACTGCTGGAGTGGTGGTAAGGATTCTGCTATTTACATTTCATGCAATCTTCAACATGAGGACTCATGGGAAGAATGTCTCTCAGAACTTAGATTTGAGAATGATTGCCTTTTCTGAGCAACCATTTTTTTTTTTTAAATTGAGTTATAGTTGATAAACAACATTGTATAAGTTTAAGGTATGTAGGAAATTGATCTGAAACATTTATATTGCAATATGATTGACATTATAGCGGTAACTAACACAACTATCACATAATTATGTGACACCCCAGTTTGTTTTTATCTTATGGACACTGAGGGTTGCATAACTGATCATTTTTCTCCTTGTTGTTTTGGCTGCTAGAAAGCTCAGGGCCTAGTCCACAGTCTAAATAGTGGAGTTTTTATTCTAACTTGACTTCTTGGCTTTTATCTCTTCTCTTGATACGATTCTATTTTATCCTGGATTATTGGACTTAGGATGTTTTCTTTTTTATTCAATTGTTTTTTTTTTTTAAAAGCTATCTCAAGTTATTTATGAATATAGTAAGGTGTAAGAAATTAAACATGACAGCAAGGAATATTTTTTTTAACATATTTTCGGTGAGAATTTTTTTATGTCTACCAAGTCTCAAAGAAATCAAAAAACTAAAATACAGTGCTGGCCAAAATGTAATTATTAAAATCATCGATTATTTTGTATGGTTACATAGAAAAAATAACGGGTGTTTGACACAATAAAATTGCCCGTCCTTAGCTTAGTATAGTCTAACTGGTTTATGTGATTTGATCCAGACCATATAAGAATGTTCTAAATGTTTGACATTCTATCTAATTGGAAAGCATCATTAATGGGCTTTGGATGAATTGGAAGAAGACAGCTTTAGAAAGAAAATTCTTGGGACTAATGCAAAATATAGACTGACTAGAATTTTTGCTGTAATCTTTATTTTTGTTAATATGGTAATATTGTCACTAAAATATTAACAAATTTACTTATACAATTAGATTTTTTCTCATTTGAAGTAAACGTTCAACACACAAATGTGCTTTATTGCTTCTGACAGAATGTTTTGAATCACCTGAAGTTAAGACACTTGGATCTTTTAGACATGCTTGATTAGAATTCAAATTTCCAACAAGTGGATTTTTAAGGTTTTAAGTGTTTGATTCTCAAAAGTATAAGGTGAAGCAAATTATGTGTAATAAGCTGATAAATAGTTAAATGCTTTTATTATCAAGTTTTACAGAATTTATGAGTTAAAATCCAACTAGAGATTACATTTAGTAGGCCAGCGAGAGACGGAAAGCTCTCAATGATTCATTTAGTTGTTAATTTATCTGTTTTACTCTTTCATGTGAAATACTTAAGTTCTCACAGTGTCGCAAAAGGTATTCCCACAGGCTAAAGAGAAACAGTTAAGCCTTTGAGATGAAAAATAAAAAGGACTTCGATTCCCCAAGTTTCATAAAGCATCATTTTTATGGTTATGGTGCCTACATTTCACATGCATAAGGGAAAGGTTTGTAGCAGTTCTTTTACTTCCTTTCCCCTCCTCCATGGGCCATTTGTATTTGTTCTCACAAACATCTGGTCTGCTCATATAAAACATGACTAAGATAACAAAAATAGAGCTGTTTTTATATTGTCTAGATCCAAAATTGTTGCACAGACCAAACGTATAATTTGACAAGAAAGTCAAACTCAAAAGGCACGAAGTTCACATGGCAATACGCAGACTATGTTGTAGCCTGCATTATAATAAAATATTGTGCATATTTATTTATTTACTTGCTAAGGATTGGGAAACGCTTTAATCATGACCTACTGCATAAGTTGTAGTTCCAATCTACAGAGAGCAGGTTGATTTCCAGTAAATATATCTTGTAAAAGTTAATAAAAGTGGAATTTAGAGTTAAGAAACAGAAAACTTAAAGAATAAGGAAACCTGCTGCTTGAATTTGCTATGGCCTTAGCTACTTTCTATTTCACCCCAGTGATGGAAGTGGGGTGGGGCTCAAGGTCTGTAGCACTAGTGACAGCTTAGCAGAGAGATCCTGCCCTGATTCTTGGTCTCCCCAACACTAAGCACTCTAGATCTGAAAATGTCTGGAAGATAACACTAATGAAATGGGGAGGTAAGGAGGTGTGTGTATACTATTGCTATACTTGAAAATTATATGGGAAGCACTTTTCCCCTTACTATATTGTTTTTACTGGCTCCATGGTTTCCTTGTAATATTCTTAACAGTTCAGTTTAGTAGGTTTGGAGAGGGACCTGGATTTGTATTTTTATGAAGTTTCTTTAAAAATTATCATGTGTATCTGAGGGTGGGTACCACTTGGTACTATTAACTGATGTGAGAATTTAGTCTGTGATATGACTTTCTTTCTGACCTACACATACATACCTGTGTGTTTAGCTCAGTATTTGAACATGTCAGCTTTTAATTCACTACTTGGAACTGTAATATTTACTAGAACAAGACTAAGAAGCCACAGATTCTTGGCTTCCTTGGTCTCAGTATTGTTAATATCATTTGAGCAGAACCTCTAACTTGCCATGTCTAATAATAGTGTAGGTGGTGGTGGTAGATACTGCCAAATGAGCTGGGAATAAAGTTACAAGTGCCAATATTTAGTGTTAAAAAATTAAGAAGCCCCATATATGTTGGTTCAAGCCCCATGAGCTCTTTCTGACATGCACTGTCCTAGGCACTTCTCCAGTACCCCATCAGCCCCTCTCATTCCAACCAGGGAAAGGTTAAATTTGGCATCACGAGGGGCCTCCAGCAGAATTACCGGAGTGGCATCTAATTCCTGAGGTTGGTACCTATCTGACTGTTCAAAGTTACTTCTGAATGTAGTTTTGGATATGGGAAACTCTTAGAAGAGTAGAAGCTCAGCAGAGCAAAGATGGGACTAAATAGGCCATTAAAATTTGGAACTTTCTTGACTGGAGGCTTTTCTTGTTTTTGAAATTGGGTAAAATACATTATTGAAAAAGTGAATCTTTGAATGCAAGATTTATGACAGTGATGACAGTGAAGTTGTTTGTATATGTTCTCTGGCAAAAGAAATTGAAATAAATATTTTAAAAAACAGCAAACCAACCAATGGCACTAATTAAAAAAAAAAGAAGAACTGAAATTTTGAGAAGATAGCAAGGCAATTCAGCTGAGTTTTTGCTTGATACTGCTTAGATCCAGACTGTGATAACAGAGGGGCTTAGAAATGTATGTTATCTGAAACATGCTTTGATTTCATTACTAAAATCCAAATCGTTTCTCCAGAGATGGTTAATTATAAACTCTTACATTTTGTAGCAAATTGACTCACCATGTTTCAAGTGTTAATATTCTATTTGGACATTTAGAATTAGGTTCAGATTGGTGTTTTAAATCATTTTGAGATGGGATTAGATAACTGGATTGGAACTCCAAATCTTGATCAGCCACAGTCACTTCTGATGAGTCTCTGAGGAAGATATTAAGCCTAGAGGATGCAGGGATGTAAATGCTTGCTTTTGTGGTGGCTAGCTTTTGGTCCCAAGTTCTGGCGAACTGGGCTGTAATCCTTGGCAATCCAAAGAATTTCCTTTTCCTTTTCTCCTGAGATGTACGGCAGAGCAAGTTCTAAGTAGGCAAAACCTTAACTTTTTTTCCTGAATGCTCCCTAGGTTCTTCTTAGCCACATAGAGAAAGAGGAAGGACAGTCCTCCCTTCTGAGCAGGAAGACACTTGGGTTTGTCTCACTGAATCAGTAAC
Organism: Eonycteris spelaea; assembly: GCA_003508835.1. Taxonomy (NCBI): domain Eukaryota; kingdom Metazoa; phylum Chordata; class Mammalia; order Chiroptera; family Pteropodidae; genus Eonycteris; species Eonycteris spelaea. The sequence goes on along the minus strand of PUFA01000011.1, from coordinate 11,350,119 downwards.
ATGGCAGGAGGAATATCCCAAAGAAGATATGTTAAGAAAGAAAGTGGGAACTCTATGTTACAAAAACAAAATGGAGAATAGCGTTTCCCAGAACCCCAGAAAAGTAATAGTTTCTCTCTGCTGAACTCCCTGAGCATTTTTTGAGCTAATAACTTTTTCCCCCTTTTTATTGAAACAATTGTATAATTCGATGATATATTTTTTTTTTCAATCACAGTTGGCATACAAAAATATACCAGTTTCAGTTTTATAGCGTGGTGATCAGAGATCCACATAACTCCCAAAGCAATTACCCCACTAAACTAGTACGCCACTTCCCCTTACATATTTATTACGGCATTATTAGCTATCTTCCCCATGCCACACTCCACATCTCCATGTCTATTTTGCAACTATTCATTTGTACATCTTAATCCCTTTGCCTTTTTTTGCCATCCCCCAAGCCCCTCCCTTCTAGTAGCCCTCAAAATATTCTCTGTATCTGTGAGTTTATTTCTGCTTTTATTGTTGTTGTTTATTTTGTTCTTTAGATTTCATATGTATGTGAAATCAAGTGATATTTGTCTTTCTCTATCTGACCCATTTCATTCATTGCAGTACCCTCTAGGTCCATCAGGACAATATCTTTTTCCATTCCCTTCCTTTTAGTCTTGTGTGTCTTTTAATCTGAAGCGAGTCTCTTGCAGGCAGCATACGTAGAGGTCTTCTTTTCTTATCTATTCAACCACTCTATCTTTTGGTTAGAGCACTTCATTCTTTTCGTCTGAGGTACTTGTTAACAGGAATGTAGTTATTACCATTCTTTATTCCTTTTTTTGAAACATGTTTTTTCTTCTTAAAGAAGTGCCTCCAATGTTTCCTGTAACACTAGCTTGGTGCTTTTAAGATTCTCTCTTTGTATTTAACCTTTAGCATTTTAATTATGATGTGTCTTGGCGTGAGCCTCTTTGCGTTCATCTTTTTTGAGACTCTCTGAATTTCCTGGGGTTGTATGTCTATTTTCTTCATCATGTGAGGAATTTTTTCTAACATTATTTCTTCAAATAGCTCTTCTACGTCTTGTTTTCTGTCAGGTACCCCTATGACACAAATATTTTTACATTTAATAGTGTCCCATAGGCTCCTTAAACTATGATAATAGTCTTGCCTTCTTTTTTTCTTGCCATTCTGATTGAGTGTCTTGGCTTCCCCATGCTCTATATCAGTGGTTCGATCCTCTTCTTTATCCATTCTGTTTACTCCATCTAATATACTCTTCATCTCAGATGATGTGTTCTTCACTTCTGACTGGTTCCCTTTTATAATTTCCATTTCCATTTTTGTTTCTTTTATCTCTTTGTTAAAGTTCTCACTCTATTCATCTACACTTCCCCTAAGTTCATGGAGCATCTTTATAACCAGTGTTTTGGATCTGTTCTATTCTCTCATGTGGTTTCTACTTCTTTGTCTTCTCATTTTTGCTGCCTTTCTGTGTCTGTTTCTATGTACTAAGCAAAGCTTCTGTCTCCCAGTCTTGTTAGTGTGGCTTTGTATAGTGGGTGTCCAGTGGCACAGTCCTGACAGAGGTCCAGCTGCAGGCCTAGTTTAGCCCCTCTCTGGGGCCACCTCTCTGGGGCCACCTGTTAAGATTCAGCAAGCAATCCACAGACACCGTGCTTATAGTTGCCTCAAGAAATCACATCACAAACCGAAGCTAGCTGCCACCAGTATGAATCTTGGTGCTGCCCAGCAAGGAGTACTTGACTTGCTGAGGACACACCTGGATGTGGCTTGGGTGGAGCCAGGGTTTCAGGGAATCCTCTGGGTGGGGTGACCTCTGTTATCCAGTTTGTTGACATCTCAGCTATGGCAGTGCTGCCTATGTCTGCATGCTGGGATGGGGGAGGGCTCAACATAGGAACGATGGATACTGCCAGCACTTCTCTTTGGGAGAGATCCTCACATCTGGCCCTCACTCCAACAACTCAGTGTTCCCCTGTAAGTCCCTGGTGCCCTCTGAGCAGCCAACCAGGTCCTGGTGCTCAGAGCAGGCAAGTCTGTTACCATGAAAGTCTGCTCGCAGACATGGCTTCTTTAAGAGACGTCTGCAGCTGCCGGCTACAGCTGGCATGGCTTCTGTCCCACTCAGATGCTTGGGACTGGGCAGCCTCGCATCTTCTCCCCATTCTACCTTCTATCATTGCAAGTCGGTTAATTATTTCTTTCCCTAATTACAGTCCTTTCATTCATCTAGATCCCAGATGATTTTCCTTGCTGTTTGCTCCATGTTTTTTCACAACTTTGATTTGGTCACAAAAGAGGTGAACAAAACCTCTATTATCTACACCATTTTTTGTTTCTGCCCACCAATAACTTTCTTGACCCATCCTGGGAGAGGAGTAGAGGAAAACGTCTTGAGCTGGCTCTTAAGGGACAATACTAAGCCTCAGAGTGTTTTACCTAGGAAGGAATATGTCACATGCTTTACCAGACTGTCTTTTCCTTCTCCCCATCTCCCACCCCTGCCCCTAGGGAATGTAATCTAATTGGAACCTTTTAAACATTGTCCATATGCCTAGATATATTTTAAAAAATCACTCTTGGAACTAAAAATGATAGCATTAATTTAGGTAATATTCTTGAGAATTCCCTACTTGTCAAGCACACAAGATTTTACTTGAATTTATTTTATTTTTTATTCAAATTACCCTACGAAAATAGGTATAACTAGTATATGCTTGAAAATGCAGCATGGTATAGTGGTTAGAAGTATGTTTGGAGCCGATCTCTGTGAGTTTTGAATTTGCCCATGTCATTTAGTAGACTAGCGTGTGAGGTCGGGCATGTCCTGAAACTTTCTGTGTCTACTTTTTCATCTGTAAAGTGAGAATAATAATAACAAGTTGTTGTGAGAATTGACGTAGTTAATTACCTACAACTCTCAGAACAGACCTGGCATGTAAAAGACACAAAACAAAATTAGCTGTTATTATTTTCTTCATTTTTCCGTTGAGGAAACAAAGTTGGGTAGGTAACATACTTTGTTTAGGACCACACAGATGGCCAGTGAGAGAATTTGGTTTCACATGCAGATTGTAAGAGGCCAAAGACGGTAGGAGCACAATCTGACTGTTGTACTCACTGTGAAAAGGGTCAGAGACTTCAGGTAAGGAAAATGTAGCCAGGTATCCCCAGTCTGTCAACAGCTGTGATCTTTAAACTTTGCCATGCTGCTTCTGCACCCCAAGAAGTGAAGAGGTATAACTGCAACACTGGAGTCCTTGCCTTGTGTTTGCTGGCAGGGAACTCTGGCAGAATTCCCAGAGAGAAGAGCATGGTAGAAATATGGTTTCTTTCTTGATTTTTTTTTTTTTCCTGTGTGATGGCTTTGGGCTGGCTGTATCTCTCTGGGCTGTGGTGGATCATTAGGCTTGTTTAAAACCTGGCATGTACCATGTCAACTTTTGGAATACTGGTCTGTCGTTCCATAGCTGCAAGAATGTTGGAGGACTCATGACACTTCAGTGAAGATATAAACAAAGCAGAGAACAGACTCCTGGGGAGGTGCAGCCTTCAAGTCTTATTCCAAGACTTGGATCTTTGCCTTCCCCTTCTGAATGAGAAGAAATGTAGCCACAGAGTCCTAGCCTTTGCAGTCACCAACTCTTACCCTTCTCTATATGCCTGAGATGGAGTAGGGGAGGGAGTCGTAGTATTTTCCCTTAGGATTAAAGATATTATTACTTGTCCTGGGCTCCCACAGCTCTTCTCTCTGTGCTTCAGATAAACTCCTGACCCACCCAGAGTATAGAGAACTCTACAGGGTACATCACATGTGCAGAGGGTCTTGAACTGCTTGATAGATTTCCTTGCAAAAAACATCTAATCTAGAATCCTTGTGAGGATAGTGGTTTGCTCATCAGCATTGTAACTCCTTGCATTTTTTTATTCTTGACCAATTCAGATAGATTGGTGCAAGGTTTGTTAGAGCTGGGGGATTACTTGCTTAATTGTCAAGAAGATGCATAATAAAAGTGGGGCCCTGTCTAAGCTAGTGTCTATGAATGGTTTATGCTGCCAGCAATTGATCAGTCATCTTTCATTTGGAAACTTCTACCTTTGAGGGGAATATGAATATGATCTATATAATCAAATTAGGAGCAAAGCCTTGGGGAAAAAAGTGGAAATGATTTTAAACTTGCCCTGTCGTGACAGCAAATGAGCACTCAGCACTTAGATTGAGGATCAGGCCTTACTTTCCCAAAGGCAACTTTGGGTAAGATACTTAATTTGGCCTAAGTTGCTCATTTATGAAAGGAGACACAAATGCCTACATTTTTTCTTCCTTTCCTGAGATGTTGAGAATTTAGTACCAAAAAAAACCCAACATAATGTTTATTGAATGTCTACTGTCTAGGCTTCATATGGAATGGTAGAAAAAATGTCATGTGCTTATACCTTTCTGGGACTTAGTTTTGTCATCTGTAAAATGGGAGCATTGGATTCAACAAATAAGTCTGTCAAGTTCTAAATTTGGTGAAATTATATATAGACACTTCTTAAGCTCATATTAGATGTAGGCACTATGTGAAGAAGCACTATATATATCATCTTATTTAATCTTCACAGCTACACTGGGAAGGTGTATTACTTCTTTACCTGCATCATAGAACTGGGAAAATAAAACTTAGAAAGATTAATTTGCCCAGCCAGGGGAGCATGCCCCCAAGTTCAGCTATTATCCTACATTTCTTGAGAATCTGTCCTCTGTTGGGCTATTGTCTTTGCCTTATGGGAAGCATGTGATTTGTCTCCAGATAGCTATTTACCACTCTTCATTTTCCAAATTCTTTGCAACCAACACCATTTCCACCAGCCAGTAATGGAGAACTATTGAATTACTACCTGTATAATTAATCTAGATCAGGGTTTCTTAACTTCAGTACTATTGACATTTTGGTCTAGATAATTCTGTTTATGGGGTGGGGGAAGGCTGTCCTATGCACTGTAGGATGATTAGAACCATCCTTGGCCTCTACTTACTAGATGACAGTAGCAACCTCCCCACCCAGCTGTGATAATTTAAAATGTTTCCAGAAATGTCCCTTAGGGGCAAAGTTGCCCCAGGTTGAGAAACACTAAGCTAAACTTTCACTGTGAATTGAGAATATCCCTTTGTGAGTGTGTGTGTGTGTGTGTGTGTGTGTGTGTGTGTGTGTTATGTGAAGCACTGTGAACATTTAATAATGTTCGCACAGCCAACTGGGCAATGAATTTATAGTTGCAGGAACCTCCTGTTTTCATATTGTTAAGTGATGATTGCATTACTTGGAACACACACATACATTAGGGAATGGGGTGGATATACTGTCAGCTTTCTATGCTCTTTTATGGATTCTGCAGGTTAGCCTATGAGTTATTTCATACAGAAGTTGTATAGGTTTAGTAGTAAGGGCACAGACATGGAGTTAGGTGACCTAGCTCCTATACACAGCACTGCCAGGACTCGACAAAGCATTTAGCCTCTTTGGGAATTATTTTCATTATTTACCAAATGAGCAAATTGGGCCAGATGATCTCCAAGGTCCTTTCTTGCTTTAATAACTAATGATCGTATGTCCAAGTACTGAATAATTTATATGGCAAATTAATTCTTAGAATATTGTGGCTTATGACAATGTGGCTGCTTATTCAATCATAATGAGGCAATAATGCCACCCCTTCCCAGTTCATTCCTGGACTTTTGATATCATTTCCATATGTAAATCTTAAATATGACTCATTGGAGCCTGGTTGTTAGTCCTGAAGAGTTCTACCTTAGAGGAATTAGGGAAATTTCCAGCTGAGCTACATCTGGCTCATGGAATGGAGGAATTTTACCTCCAGACAGGTTTGTGCTTGTGCTTCATATATTGTATCCAATCGTGTGGGGGAAAAGCCCAATATATTGGCCTTCCCTTCGTGTGGGGGAAGACTCCCAATCGTGTGGGGGAAAAGCCCAATATATTGGCCTTCCCTTCCACTATTAAGGTAGGGATGTTCTGCTTTATCTTATTTCCCTCCCCTACAAAGATGTAAAGAAGCAGGCAGGAAGAGTAGGCAAATACTACAGGGATTCTGTCATATGGCCTCAGAGCTACCCTGGTTGGAGAGTCCAATAAAAAATGGTTTATGCAACAGAAAGGTACATCGTGGCAACAACACTATAATGTGAATGATATTTCCTAGAGTTGTACAGTGCAGAGGTCCAGTTGAAATCCTGTGTTTCTATACAGCACAGGTGTCTGTGGCAGTAGTGGGGTGCTTTCAGTGTGGGGGATCAGCAACTCTGCTTATGTTCAATTCGGGAAGAAAAATCATTACAGAGGATACTGTTGGATAGACTAGTGCACACATTGCCAGACACCTCATAGTTGCTCTTAAAGTGTATCTCAAGCTCATAGTGTCCCAAAGTTTACTGCCCATGGACTTCCATTTATACTGGTCCTTCTGTGCACTTTAACTTAAAATAACACCATCAGTTTCCCACCTGCTAAAGCCAGAAAAACTGGGTGAATTCCTTGATTTTTCTCTTTTTTCCATTCTCTACATAAAATATAAAAATAAAGTCTTATCATTCTTTCCTGCTCATTCTCTCAAGTTGGCTCACTTCTGTCCTTCCCTACTATTGATACTAAATCCAGGCCACCATTACCACTTGCCTGGGCTGCTTCTATCATGTCCTAAAAGGTCTTCTGACCAACAGTCTTCCTCTCTCTAATCCACACTCTATACTTAGATCACAGTGGTTTTCCTGAACTCCAAGATGATCCTGACAGCCTCATGCTTAAAATATTGTAGTATCTTCATTGCCCTCAGGCCTCCTTTAATGGTTTTTAAGACTTATCATGACTTGACCTTGCTTACACTTCTCATGTCATCTCTTATCCCTTTCTACTCTGTGCTTTAGCTATGCTGAAATAATTTCAGTTTCTCCATGACATGGTGTTCCCTCTTATTTCCAGGCCTTTTGCACCCTGCCTCAGAGGCAATAAACAAACATTAGCAGCTTGTAGTTAGGAAGTTAAGAATATTTAGTCATTGGAAAAATTACTATTTGAAAAGCATTTTTTAACAGGCTATTTATCATTTGGAAATTTCTGGTTGAGAGCATGGAAAACCTGTGGTTTAATATCCAAAATTTGTACCACGGGGCCTTTTCTTTATTACCTTTTTCTCTCTCTAGTCTCGGCTTATAAAAACAAAGGTATGACTAGTGGGATGGAGAAGGGGGTGGGTAGACAGCGTAAAGGGGATCAAATATAGGGGGTTGGGGGAGGATGAAGTAGTTAAAGGGGATCAAATATATGATAGCTGAAGGAAACTGGACTTTGGGTGTAAACACACAATAGAATATACAGATGTCAAATGATAATGTACACCTGAAAATTATATAATTGTATTAACCAATGTTACCCCAATAAACTTAATTTAAAAAAGATATGCCTTTGTGAAGTAGTAGAATTTTACTTTTCCTGGTGCTTGTACTGGTGGGAAATGGGTTGTAAAGTTGTCAAGTGTGTGAAAATTAAAAAACAAGGATAAAGTTAGAAAATAAAGAACAAATACTAAGAATGTGGAAGATAAAAGGACAAAGGTGTAGGTAGAAAACTTCCTCTTTCATGAGTGTTTAAAAAGAGGGATTATATCATATACCATTACAATTGGAAAGAATTCTCTGATTGATGAGGAAACTGAATTTCAGAGAGGTTAACTATCCTAGTCATCACACAGCAAAGTAGTGGTGAAATCAGAGGGTCATCATGGCCCTCTGATTTCTTTGCTAGTGGAGTGAATTAACATGATATACGTCAGAGAGTGCTATGGATGTGTAATCTAGGGGTGATGGCTTCTTATCATAGAGATCACTAGCAGCACAGACGCATCAAGACTGAGTTTCATTACCTCCTGTTTGCTGAAGGACTGTGCATCATTGGAGAGAGGATATGTCCCCCCATCAGGCTGATTTAGTACCTAAGGCTAGTAGGGGATGTGGGAGGTAATTAAAGTACACTTCTGAGATGGATGGTTAAGGTGGCCAGGGTAAAAAGCAGGGGAAGTAATTGCAACATGACCATCAATTTCTTTACTTTGGTGCCAGAGATGACTTTGACATAAAGGACTCATGCTTTTTCACTGGAATTGAAAAAAAAAAAATCACGCATTAAGAAGCTTAAGGCCCCCTCCAGAAGGCTGATGATGAAGTGAGAAATAACCATTGTTGGACTGCTTTAAACTCATGACTGAATCATGAGTTGAGAATCATGTTCTAGAAAATGACTTTTTGGCAAGTAAATCACATCTGCCTTCATTGTTTGGATGGGGTGTCCTGCAAGAAACCCCACAATATCCAACCAACCTCCATCCCCTCCCCCATTCTGGTGGTTTCAGAGAGATTACCACCAACTCCATGCCCACCAAATTCAGCCCTAGTGGCTGAATTTTTTCAGGCCAAAATTCTAAGGTCCCTTGTGCAAACCCTGCAGTGTGCCAGACAAGAGAAGGAATTCTAATATAAGTCTCAATATTTTGGTTATACTGGCCAAGTCAGAGATGAAACTTGTAAAATTCAAGTGCAACAAACTTCAAGGTTTAAATCATTAACAATTTAGATTAAAAAATCATTGGTAATTACAAGTGTCCCGTTGGGTCCTCCAGAAAGCAGACACAGAAGCAACATCGGACATGCAGACTGATTGAGGGGGATAACTGTTAAGGCTGGAGAGGACAGGAGGCAGGAGCAGGCCGCAGAGCGCTTTCAGAACACAGTATTGATTTGACACCTGTGGAAGGAGAGAGGGACAGAACGGGATTGGGCAGAGTAGTCTGCTGTGAAGCTCTGATGAACTTGTGGTCAACAGAGCCAAGATTTCCTGCTAACAGAATCTTGTGTTGGTCAGAAATGGTCTGTCCCTAGTATCCTGCTGTGCTTAGTCGCTGGCTGGGAGGAGCCTATAGCAAGCAAGTGGGACCTTAGTGTGAACGCTACAGTCAATTCAAAGACGTGGCTGCTGGAGGCTGTCGGTCGACTATACTCTTCGTGGAAGGCTGTCATGAAAAAGATCCGAGGGATGCAACCCCGTGGCCACCCATAATCTAAAAGACATTTAGAGATAGCTATTGTACATGCTTTAGGAAATGCTATCAATTAAAGTCTAAGTCTGTAAAACTCTGTTAAGTCATATAGTGTGAAGAGAGAGGGAATTTTTTTTTTTAAAGAGCCACTTTAAAAATAGTATATTATAGATTAGCATTAATAGGAAATTCATCAGGAAAACAACAGTGTGCTCTCAAGTATGGGCTACTATTAATAGAAAACATGTTTTTAATCTAGTAGAGGTGTTGGAGATTCACTCAATATATCCATATTCTCTTATTATTTGGGTCTCTTGTTACAAAAAAGCATTTGTTTTTAAATGCTAGCCTAGGCTGTGGGTGTAATCTTTGTGAATACGGTAATTTTATTGACGTCAATGTGTACCATTATTTAACCAGGAACATGAAAGAAAGTGAGAATGTCAATTTGGGGTACGTTAAATAAAAGAATAAGAATTTGTGATTATTATCATTAATAGCATAAAGGTCCTCTTCTCTAAAAACTGATGTCTTCATAAAAGTGAAGTAATTCTTAGAGATTCAGAAACAATAGTCAATACACAAGGTACCTGAAGACTTAATAATTGTTGTTACTGGATTTCAACTTTTTATCAGTATAAATGAAAGTTCATTCTTCTGCCTGATTAAATGCTTGGGAGGAAGGTTAATCCATATCTTTTTCCCAATGACCATCAGTCATACCTTTAATAACTTGGAAGCAGTGGAGCAAGGGCCCTGGGATGGGATCAGTAAGAAAGCATAGCTTTAATTCCTGATTTTGCCTCACTCTACCCACAGTTCTCTTTTGTTAAAGTGGAGGTGATAAAAGCTGCTTCACTTGATTGTTCTGAAAACTGAGTGCAGTAATATTTGTGAATGTCATGGAACTAGATGGACATAAAATAAAAGGTCTTTTTTTTTTTAGCTGATAAACAAAAATGTTAGCCCCAATCTTCAGATGCTCTTTCTCCCACTATGCCATTCTCCTCTTTTCCATTCCTTAATGGAGAGGGTCAGGTTGCTCATAAAGGCATGCAGGCCTGTGTCTAGGATGCTCAAGTGGCAAAACTGAGATGATAAATACTCTGAAGGAAGAAACAGAGAGGAAGTTGGGGAGTTTCAACTTTGTGTGTGTTGGAAAGATAATTTTTATTCATATATATAACCAGTAGTGCCCTTGCAGACTCACCGTTTGCTAACTATGCTGATTTGTGAGGGAGAAAAGAAGACAAGCTCTTTTTAAGACTGGGCTAAGACATCCATTTAAATTGCAAGCTTATACAATTTGTATTCTTTCCCATTGGAGAAACGTCTAGGATTCCTTTTGCAGTTGACTTCAGGATCATAACTTGCAGTGAGAACTGCTTTTTGGTAGTATTTCTACCTCTTCCAACACCAGTTCATAACTGTAGGTGAGAAAGATAGCATCTTGGAAAGTTTCAATAAATAAGGCACAACATTAACTCAGGTTTATTTATATTTCCATAGTATCACAAGTAAGTCAGTACAGTGAGAGAAGAAAAAATAAAATATAGACCAGTATTTTTGTAGTTTATTATTATTTTTAATATTTGATAGTACTCTCATAGGGAAATACTTTACTCTGCAAATATTCCTCTTTTAGGTTATGTATTATTTCAGAAAATTAAATGGAATATTCTGTTTATGAATAGCAGTTTAATTAGAGTAGTTTCCGAAAATAAGAAGCAAATTGTTAGGAAATTTGAGTTTTGCTTCCCATGAAAGCATTTATTTGTTTTTGGAACAAGTCCCTAACTATACAATAAAGTATTAATTATTACAAATCTATAATCATTTTTCTTTCTTAGTTGATGATATGAAGATATGCTTCTGTAATTTATTTCTGAGTTCTTTAGTGTACTAGAAGTTACATTGACTTGAGCTATATTGCATTTCTTTCTCTTTCAGAGAAGGAGGGAAAAGCATAGGTAAAATAAATCACAAAATTTGTATTTATAAATATCAACTTTTAGTTTTGGATTTGTGTCAGTTAGTGACTTCTTTTCTGCCACTTTCCATCCAATGCTTCAAAATCTCAGTATTTTGGTTTCTGCTTTTTTTTTTGTATTATTATTATCAGCTAATAAAGTACTTCTAGAAATGATTGCCTCAGAGTTGATACATTTCCTTTCACAAGGGCATTAAAATAGCAAGAGATTTTGTAAGGAGTTTAAACAAAAGATGAGTGGTTGGATTAAATGAAACCTGACCCCTTCTTCTCTCATTGCCTATTATTATATAAAACTTGCTTCAGATCATCAAACTATACCTCACATTTTTACTCTTAGCCTCTCCAGTTAACTGTACCTCCGTCTTTCTAAACCTTTCTTTTAATTAAGCCTAACAAGCATTTGTTAAATACCTGTTATGTATAAGACTATTATAGTCACTCTGGAAGAATCAAATTAACTATAATGTATAACTTTGTGCATTTTAAATTTTTACAAATGTTTTAACAGTTAAAACTCACACAAAACCAATAAAGCATTATTTGCCAAAAAAAAAAAAAAGTGAATAAAGTGAATAGTATACAGCTCCTGATGTCCAAGTGTCCAAGAGCTTACAACTAAAGAGAGATGGAGTGACGGATATTTAAGAATGCTTTCCTAAAGTCCATGAGTTTTGGTCATTTTAATCATTCCAGCATCTCTCTAGCAATTCTGTATGTTAGGCAAAACTTATGCATATATTCATGCATGGTTTAAGAATAATTAATCACATTAAAATTATATGCTAAATAGCTAAATTAATTCATTAAAATGACTTATTGTTTACACAGGGTAAGTTTATATATTAAAAACAAATATTGATTTACTACTATGTAGAAATGAATAATTTATTTAAAGCACAAGTTTCAGGTTATAGGACATCAGATACATAGTCATCCCAATCTCCTATATTTCATATATGGTGTAGCTGTTTCAAAGCCTTTCTCACAGCCTTGAGAAAGTAAGGTATTGTTGAGCTCACCTGGACTGAATATGTGACTGAGCCCAGTTAAGGCCTCTATATAAACATAAGATTCTGGTGGGCAGGTGTGGTAGATCTACCCAGATAAGCCTTCTGAGTAAGTCCCCTTGCTTATTAAACCTGCCACGTACCAATCTGGAGTGACCTGTCTCTTTCTTCAGCCGCTCTTTGCTCTTCTTGTATAGGGGCCAGTTTCATATTTCACCTAGGAAACCTCTGGAGTTTCGAACCAACAAAAGTGACAATATAACAATATGAAGTGAGAAGCGTGGAACAGATTATAAAGGGGAGAAAGAGCCCTTGAAACATCAAGATATGATGCTCACATCTCTTTTCTACATTTAAAAGAAATTAGTTGGCATTAGTCTTTAACAGCTGATTTTTTTTTTCTGAAGAACTGAAGTGGAATCCCTTATGATTGCATGTTTTATTATTAGAACCCTTTTTAGCCTTGAGATTTTCCTTTTATCTAGTATATATTTCGTTTTGGACACATGAAAATCAGTGACTCATTTTGCACGTGGCTGGGGACAGGATGGTAGGCACATCTGGCCAGGTAGTAGGAGTTGGAGTATGAATGAGTTCTGTGAAGAATCGGAGTACAATAGAATATGTGACTAATGTTGTGTTCTGACTGTACCTCATCAACTTCCAGCCAGTCTGTCACTAATGGGTTTGGTGGTTAATCTTCTACTTTCTATGGTAAAGATGCTTGAAGAACACATGGCCCCTACTGACAGTTGTTTATGTCTGAGAAGACGTAGATCTCCCTTTAAATACCCAGGTACCATGGAAGGGCATGTAGAGAGTTGGGAAATGAGTCCAAGTTTATTAAATCTTATAAATTTAAAGCATTGGACTTTTAAAAAAGAATTGCTTGAATTGAAAACCTTGGGAAAGGAAAATAAGTTTAATAGCCAAGATGTGTTAAGAAACTATCAAGTGCAAGACACTGAGGGAAAAAAGGAAGTATCCGTCATAATAATTCTCTAGCATTTTGCAATTCCAACACATTACTGATTGTCTACAGTGGAACTATCTATCCCCCACTTTTCTTAAAAATAGCTTGACCTGCATGTTAGTTTTTAACCTAATAGTGGGTAAAAATTAGCTTTATTTTTATAGTTTGTAAAATCCCTCCATCTCAGATGAAATTAAGCTAAACAGTATTAAATTAGGTGTTAATAGTGTATTTTGGATAATTATGTAGATCAGTTTGTGAAGGAAATGACTAATAGATGAACCCCAACCTCTGGCTTGGCTAGAGTCTTAGTTCATTTGGGCTGTTATAGTAAATTATCATAGACTGGATGGTTTATAAACAACAGAAATGTAATTCTCATAGTTCTGGAAGCTGGAAAGTCTAAGATCAAGGCAGTAACAGATTTTCTCTGTGTGATGCCTGGCGTTCTGGTTCATAGATGGTGCCTTCTTGCTGGGTCCTCACCTGGTGAAAGGGAGAAGCTACCTCTCAGGGTCTCTTCTGTAAGGCACCAATCCCAATGGTGAGGGCTCTGTCCCATGACCTAATCACCTCATAAAGGCTCTACCTTCTAAAACCATCACCCTGGAGTCTGGATTTCAATGTAATGAACTGGAGGAGGGGAGGCAGGTATTAGGCACAAACATTCAGAGCATAGCAGAGTATTTGCTCTCTTCTCCTACCACATTCTTCAGGAAAAGTCTTGCCTTGACAGATTAGACCTTCTGATTTTTTTTTTTTTTTTTTTTTTGCTACTGAATTGGGGCAAAAGCAGTGAAGAGAAGACCCTTTTGGAAATATCTTGCAAAATTGGTTTGGGAGACAGTAGAAGAAAAAGGTGAGGGAGAAGCTGAGGTGTTTGTGAGACATGGGTGGGCAAGGAAAGGGAGAAGTTTTAGAAAGTGTGGGTTGATCAATGTTTATCTACAATTTTTTTTTTGAGAAATTACAAGTAAATTTTTTTTTAAATTTCATTTTATTAGTTTCAGGTATACAGTACATTGGCTAGACATTTATATAGTTTATAAAACAATCTCAATTGCTCTTTCTCTCTTCTGGCTCTCTACCTAGCCATTGCATTAATGTTTGATTAGTTTGTTTTTTTTGTTCCTTAGATTCTGCATATAAGTGAGATTATATGGTATTTATCTTTCTCTGTCTTATTTCACTCAGCATAATAACCTCTAGGTCCATCCATGTAGGTCCATAACCTCTAGGTCCATCCATGTCATTGAGAATGGAAGGATTTCATTTTTTTAAAATAAATTTATTATTTAAATTAGGTTCAAGTATACACTACATTAGTTAGACATCTATAATGTTCATAAAATGATCCTCCAAATTGCTCCCTCCCTCCTTTGCTCTCCACCTAGCCATCATATTAATGCTAACTACATTCCTTCTTCCATGCTCCCCATGCCCAATATCAACTACTAATTTGTACTTCTTTAACCTTCTCCCGTTCTCCTAGCCTCCAACCCCCATCCCCTCTGTCTGTCACCAAATTGTCCACTATATTTGTGAGTCTGTTTTTGATTAGTTTGTTCTTTTTGTTCCTTAGATACCACATATAAGTGAAATCATATGGATCTATCTTTCTCTATCTGACATTTCATCAGCATAATAACCTCTAGGTCCATCCTGTTATTGCAAATGATAGGATTTATTTTTTTAATGGCTGAGTAATATTCCATTGTATATATGAACCATAATTTCTTTATCCAATAGTCTGTTGATGGGCATTTAGGTTGCTTCCATATCTTGGCTATTGTAATTGTGCTGCCATGAATATTGGAGTGCTAGATCTTTATGAATTATTGTTTTGGTTTTCTTTGTATAAATACCCAGAAGTGCAATTGCTGGTCAAAAGGTATATCCATTTTTAATTTTTTGAGAACCTCCATACTGTTTTCCATAGTGGCTGTACCAATTTGCAATCCCACCAACAATGTATGAGGGTTCCTTTCTCCTCATCCTCACAACACTTGCTGTTTTTTATTTATTGATGATAGCCATTCTGACAGGTGTGAGGTGATATCTCATTGTGGTTTTAATTTACATTTCTCTGATGGTTAGCGACCTTGAGCATCTTTTCATATGTCTGTTAGCCATCTGTATTTCCTCTTTGGAGAAGTATCTGTTCAGGTCTTCTGCCCATTTTTTAATTGGATGTTTTTTTTTGTTGTTGTTGTTGTTGTTGAGTTGTATTAGTTCTCTATAAATTTTGGATATTAACCCTTATCAGATGTATCATTAGCAAATCTTCTCCCAAACAGTCAGTTGTCTTTTTGTTTTGTTGATGTTTCCTTTGCTGTACAAAAACTTTTTTGTTTGATGTAGTCCATTTGTTTATTTTTTCTTTTGTTTCCCTTGCCGAGGAGATATATCTGAAAAGAAATTCCTGTTAGTAATATCAGAGAGTTTACTGCCTGTTTTCTTCTAAAAGTTTTTGGTTTCAGGTCTTACATTTAATCTTTAATCCATTTTGAGTCTGTTCTTGTATACAGTGTAAGAAGATGGTCCAGCTTCTTCTTCTTTCTTCTTCTTTTCTTCTTTTTTTTTTTTTCAATTTCTCCAACACTTTATTGAGAGACTGTCTTTACCCATTGTATATTCTTACCTCTTTGTCATATAATTAAGTAAGCACATAGGCGGATTTATTTCTGGGCTCTCTATTCTGTTCCATTGATCAATGTATCTGTTTTATGCCAGTACCATGCTGTTTTGATTACTGTAGCCTTGTAGTATAGTTTGATATCAGGTAGTGTGATACCTCCAACTTTGTTCTTCTTTCTCAAGATTGCCCTGGCTATTCAGGGTTTTTATGGCTCCATATAAATTTTAGGATTATTTGTTCTAGCTCTCTGAAAAATCATTGGTATTTTGATAGGGTTGCATTGAATCTATAGATTGCTTTGGGTAGTATGGCCATTTTAACAATGTTGATTCTTCCTACCCATGAACAGGGTATATGCTTCCATTTATTTGTATCTTCTTCAATTTCTTTTTTCAATGACTATATTTTCTGAAAACAGGTCTTTCTACCTTCTTGGTTAATTTGATTCCCAGGTATTTTATAGTTTTCAATGCAATTGTAAATGGGATTGTTTTCTTAATTTCTCTTTCTGAAAGTTCATCATGTGTATAAAAATGCCACTGACTTCTGAATATTTATTTTGTAACCTGCTACTTTACTGAATTCATTGATCGTTCTAACAGTTTTTTTGGTGGAATCTTTAGGTTCTCTCTATAAAGTATTGTCATTGGCAAATAAAGAGTTTTACTTCTTCCTTTCCAATTCAATCTTCTATTCTCTTTTTTGTCTTATTGCTGTGGTTAAGACTTTCAATACAATGTTGAAGAGGAGTGGTGAAAGTGGGCATCCTTGTCTTGTTCCTGGTCTTAAGGAAAATGCTTTTAGCCTTTCCCCATTGAGTATGATGTTAGTTGTAGGTTTGTCATATTTGACCTTTATTGTGTTGAGGTATGTTCCCTCTATTCCCACTTTGTTGGAAGTTTTTATCATAAATGGATGCTGGATTTTCTCAAATGCTTTTTCTGCATCTATTGATATGATCATATAGTTTTTATCTTTTGATTTATTAATGTGGTATATCTCATTAATTGATTTGTGGATATTGAACCAACTTGATCATGGTGTATAATATTTTTAATGTATTACTGAAATCGGTTTGCTAATGTTTTATTGAAGATTTTTACATCAATGTTCGTAAGAGATATCGGCCTATAGTTTTCTTCTTTTGTAACGTCTTTGCCTGGTTTTGGAATCAAGGTAATGGTGGCCTCATAAAAGGAGCTAGGGAGCCTTTCCTCTTCTTGAATTTTTTGAAATAGTTTGAGAAGAATAGGTGATAATTTTTCTTTGAATGTTTGGTAAAATTCTCTTATGAAGCCCTCTGGTCCGGGATTTTTGGGAGGTTTTTGATTACTGATTCTATTTCATTGGTGGTAATCAGTTCATATTTTCTGTTTTTCTTTACGCATTCTTGGAAGATTGTATGCTTCTAGGAATGTGTCCATTTCTTCCAGATTGTCCAATTCATTGGCGTGTAATTGCTTGTAGTATTTTCTTATGCTCCATTGTATTTCTGTGGAATCTGTGGTTATTTCTCCTCTTTCATTTCTGATTTTATTTATTTGAGTCCTCTTTTTTTCTTGATGAATCTGGCTAAGGGTCTGTCAATTTTATTTATCCTTTCAAAGAACCAGTCTTGGTTTCATTAATCTTTTATATTGTTTTTCTAGACTCTATTTCATTTATTTCTGCTCTGATATTTATTATTTTCATACTTCTCTTCACTTTGGGCTTTGTTTGCTCTTCTTTTTCTATTTTTTTTAAGTGTAAGTTTCGGTTATTTATTTGAGCTTCTTGTATCTTGAGGTAGGCCTGTATTGCTATGAATTTCACTCTTAGGACTGCTTTCGCTATGTCCCATAGATTTTGATCGTTGTGTTTTCATTTTCATTTGTTTCTAGGTATCTTTTGATTTTTTTCCTTGATCTCATTGATAACCCATTCAATGATTAGTAGCATGTTATTTAGCCTCGATGTATATATATATTTTTTCCAGTTTTTATCTTATAGTTGATTTCTAGTTTTATACCATTGTGATCAGAGAAAATGGCTGATATGATTTCAATCTTCTTAAATTTATTGAGACTTGTTTTGTGTCCTAAAATGTGGTCTATCCTGGAAAATGTTCCATGTGCACTCAAGAAGAATGTATAATTTGCTACTTTGGGGTAAAATGCTCTGAAAATATCTATTAAATCCATCTGATCTGCTGTATCTTTTAGGCCCATTATTTCCTTGTTGATTCTTGGCTTGGAAGATCTGTCCATTGGTGCCAATGGGGTGTTAAAGTCTCCTACTATGATTGTAAGTAAGTCTATTTAAGTCTATTTTATCTGATATAAGTATTGCTACTCTGGCTTTTCTTTTCATTTCCATTTGCATGAAATATCATTTTTTAATCCCTTTACTTTAAATCTATGAGTGTCTTTTGATCTGAAGTGGGTCTCTTGTAGACAGCATATACGTGGGTCTTGTTTTTTTATCCATTCGACTACCCTATGTCTTTTGATTGGAGCATTTAATTCGTTTACATTTAAAGTGATTACTGATAGGTACATTGTTACTACCATTTTATTATTCATATTTGTTTCTATTTTCTTTTTTACCCCTTCTCTTTTTACAGAAGACCTTTTAACATTTCTTGTAATGCTGGGTTATTGGTGATGAATTCCTTAAGCTTTTTCTTATCTGGGAAGCTCTTTATCTCACCTTCCATTTTCATTAAAAGCCTTGCTGGGTAGAATATTCGTGGTTATAGATTCTTGTTTTTATAACTTTGAATATTTCTTGCCAGTCCCTCTGGTCTGCAAAGTTTCCATTCAAAAGTCAGCAGACAGTCTTATGGGTGGTATCCTTGTAAGTAACCAGCTTCCTATCTCTTGCTGCTTTTAAGATTCTCTCTTTGTCTTTCACCTTTGGCATTTTAATTATAATGTGTCTTGGTGTAGGTCTGTTTGAATTCCTCTTGGTTGGGACTCTTTTGTGTTTCCTGAACTTGTATGTCTAATTCCTTTGCCAGGTTAGAGAAGTTTTCTGTCATTATTTCTTCAAATAGATTTTCAACCCTTTGTTCTCTCTCTTCTCCTTCAGGAACTCCTATGATCTGGATATGGTTACTTTATGTTGTCCCAGATGTCTCTTAAACTGTCCTCATTTTTTAAAATTCCTTTTTCTTTCTGTCGTTCAGATTAGGTGTATTCTGCTACCTTGTCTTCCAGTTTGCTGATTCGATCTTCTGCCTCATCCAATCTACGGTTAAATCCTCCTACTGTATTCTTCATTTTAATTTTATTCCTCATTTCTTTCTGGTTCTTTTTTATGGTTTTTATATCTCTTTTTATGATACTATCTCTCTGTTGAGGTTCTCATTGTGCTCATCCATTCTCCACTAAGTTTACCGAGTACCCTTCTAACCATTATTTTGAACTCTGTCTCTGATAGGTTGCTTGCCTCCATTTCATTTAGCTTATTTTCTGGAGTTTTCTCCTGTTGTTTCATTTGTAGCATGTTTCTTTGTTTTCTCATTTTATTAGCCTCTCTGTGTTCATTTCTGTATGTCAGGAATATTTGTTTTGTCTCTCAGCCTTTGACAGATGGCCTAATGTAGAAGGTGTCCTGTGTGGCCCAGTGGCACACACTCTCCCTGCTCCCCTGTGCTGGGGGCTCTGGACATGATCTTTGTGTGGATTGTGTATGATCTTCTGCCAGACCTTTATTGTTGTTAGTACATCAGTGGATGGGATTAATGCTCAGGCTGACTAATTGTGGGAACTGGCTGCACCCACAGAGTAAGAGTGGGGCTGATCCCACTGAGTGGGATTTGCCCTAGCAGGCTTGTGTACTTGCTGCAGCCACCCTTTGTGTGTACTGCTAATGGGACTCGTCAGGAATTGCTCTGTCGTGGTCTGGTGCCGGCTCTGGATACTTCGGTTTTGTGGCTCCTTGGGAGGGGCTCCCTGGCAGGCCAAGGTCAGCCACTGCTTTTGATTGCTCAGGGCTACCAGGTGGGAGCTACAAAGCGATCAGCAGATGGGTGTTGTCTATGCTAGATCTATAGGTAAATGGAAGAATTATCCCCCATCCTTGACCTATGGCAGTTTAGCAGAAGGACTAGTACTCCTCAAGGTCTGTCCGTTGTCCGTAAGTCTCTGAAACTGCAAAAGCTTCTGGGTGATATACGTGTCGGGTGGTGCAGAGACCCCAGGGGTCTCCTGGATCTATTGAGGAAATCTCCCCCTGCCACTGCAGTGTCAGTTTACATGCTAGCGCTGTCTCTGTGCTTCCCTGTACAAGTTTCCAGTCATAGCAAGGTCAGCTGCTGCCCACTTTGGGCCTGAATGCACCACCCCACAGTAGGGGCAGCTGCCTATCAACATGTGGTAGGTACTTTGTGTATTGAATGGGGCAGGAGCTCAGGGGGGTCAAGGGCCATCAGGCCAATAGCCTCAGTTTTCTGCAATTTTTGTGTCCGCCCATTCCTGCAGTAGTCACAGGTTACATGGAGACAAGCTGCTGTCTGGGGTGGTCCCACAGACCCCTGCAATCCCCTCAGGAGATATTGTAGCTCATTCAGGCAGCACTGGTCTGCCCACATTGTTTTCCCCTAAAAGGGCTCACTGCCCTAACCAAGGTCCGTTGCCTGTGCAGAATGAGCAACCCCAGAGCCAAACAGGGCAGGGGAGCTGCCTGTTGACTCCATCTTAGGTATAAAACTCCATCTTAGGCACAGGCCAGTTCCCAGAAAAACCGCAGATAGCGGGAGGCTCACCCCACCCTAGACTCAGCCAATCAGAGCAACTATGAAAGTAACTTTTTCCAAAAATTCCCCTGCCCTTGTTCCTTGGCGCCATCACCACCCGCCAATCCCGCTAAAGGTCAAGCTTGTTGTACCAATCCTGTAACGCCAAGACATTGCTCCCCGGGCTTACGTTTTTTCCCTTCAAATAACCCTAAAGCCCCATGTTCGGGACCGCCTCCTATTCACTGCTGTGTCGGTGTGCAGAGTGCGGTCCGGACTCGAGTCTGAAATAAACTCCCTCTTGCTCTTGCATCGTGTCGGCTTCTTGGTGGTTCGTGGAGATACGAGTGGGGGCATAACACTGTCAGTGGGTTGCAGGCACTTTGTGGCTTGAGTGAAGTGGGATTTCAGGGACACAAGGGCCATCAGGACAATACAGCCTCAGTGTTGCTGCAAGGTCTGTGCCTGGGCATTCCCGCTGTAGTTACAGATCACGGTGAGACTAGCTGCTGTCTAGGTGGGTCCCACAGACCCCTGTACTCCCTGGACGCAATATTGTAACTCTTGCAGGCAGTAGAGGTCTGCCTGTAGCTGATTTCCGTGTAGTGCCCACCCTGTGCTAGCCAAAGTTTGTTGCCTAAGAGGATTGGGAGACCTGGTGGGGGGAAGGGCAGGGCAGTGGCTGTTCACGGGTCAATGGGCCCCCTGGGGCAATTTGTGGGTGGGGCAGGTCTCAGGGAGACAATGGCCTTTAGATCAATACAGGCTCAGTCTTGATACAATTTAGGTAAGTGTTGGTGCATTCCCACAGAAGTCCCAGATCACAGCAAAACCAACTGCTATCTGGGAGTGGCCTACAGATTCCCGAGATCCACTCAAATTCTCGTTGGCAGCAGTGATCTGCCTGAAACTGTCTCCAAAATGCTGGCTCACAAGCTGGCTGCCAGCTGTGAATGTTTGGTTCTAAATTGGCGCAGGACGTGGGAGCCATTCAGCAACGAAAGCCCTAGACAATCTTCAGGTTGGGTGGGGCAGGCTTATCCCCTCAGGCCAGTGCTTCCTAATGGCCCTGGGGGAGGGGTCTGCACAGTCACGCAGGTCAGGTCTGTAGATTGCCCAGTAAGGGGGCCAGGCTAAGGCGCAACGGTGGCTCCCAGTCCAGCATGAATCCGCGGGAGCCTCTCACCCACTGCCAGTGTCCCAGGTGAGTGTCCGCAGGTCAGAAAGCCTGTGAGTGGGCCTTTCAAAGGGGCATCTGGGGTTTTAGTCTCCTGTTCACCTAGATGGCTGGAATCCCCTCTGTTTTTTACAGTCAGGTTTTTTGGGAACTCCTCTTCCTGGGCTGGGGAGACCCTAAAGGAGGCCAGCCTCTCCTTCAGGGGAGACTCAGCAGGCTTATTCTCCCTCCCGGGGATCCTCCACCACCTGCGGGTGCAGATCCAGCCCGAGCCGTGACTTTGCCCCTCCTACCGCTTCGATGTGGCTTCTTTATATTATCAGGTGTAGCTGTTATGATCAGCTGGACTTCAGGTGATTCTCCATGTTGATTATTTTATAATTTGGTTGCAATTTCAGTGCAGGCCTGGGAAGAGGTGAATCCTGTTTTTTCTTGTCCGCCATCTTTCCCTCCTCCTGAGTATGAAAAATATTTTGTACATTTCTCCTCTTGTGGAGTTTATGGATAAACTGTATGGTATTTCTGAAAATATAACATTTTCATATTTTCCTTTCAAGCCCAGATAAACTTTTTCAACTCTTGTCCAAAGCTCTTGAATTTTTGTTTCTTCACTAGCTGACCATCCCATGATCCTTTTCAGCCGTCATGTTCTTTCTATATGTGCTTGCCTCTTCCCCACCTGAGCTTAGTGGAATCAGAGCAACCCATTTTATAATCTGGTCCTACCTATAAGGTGAACGGGTGACACGCCGAGAGAAGTTTTAAAAGCAAGTCTTTGTTGGGAGAACGCTCCCGGATGAGGTTTACTGGTCCCGAGAGGAGAGGGGCCAGAGAAGTTGCACCCTGGGATGGGAGGGCATCATTTTTGTAGGATTATGTGGGGTAGGGTATAGAATGGGGGAATGTTAATTGAATGTTAGCTGAGCATCTGGATTAGGGTGGTGGCGCCAGGGCTTTAGGGTGGGCCCTTGTCTGGATTCTGATGTCAAGCTGGGAAGCCTCCAGGCAGGCATCCAGCTGACCGACGACCTAACACTACCCTCCTCATTGAGATGTATTTTCCATTTACTTGAGAGGGGAATTAGCCTCATGGGGAAAATGACTGAAAAAGACTTTTAAAACACTTGCTCCTTTAAAATTGTTCAGAAAAGTTCCAATTTTGTGACTCCTGGCTTTCCATCAAAGTACTCCAGCAGAGAACTATACATAGGGAGTACTCAGTGAGAATAGCTGATAATCTGCCATCATCCTTCAAATATGCCTAGCTATTGAGGCAGAAAGATTTGCCAGTCTATTAAATGGAACTCTCAAATGAGGCAACAAGAGCTGTTCAGTGGCTTTGGTTAACCCAGCAGTTTGCTTACAAAAGCATTCGTATAACCTAAGGCCCAATTGGAGAATATAGCCTGTTGAATAGAAATATGATTAGATATGCTTGTTTTGAGGTAATCTTTACCTTTTAGGTTAGCAATCCCTTTGTCCAAGGATAGAAGCTTCAGCCTCTCTATTTTCCAAAATTTACGCATGCATGTAATATAAAATTATAATTTTCTAAAACTCATAGACCACAGATAAAAAGTCTCTGGTTACCTTCAGGGTGTCTGAGGAACATTCATCATCCTTTGAAATTTCAGTGTTTTAAATAGAAGGTAGCCGTGTTTATGTATTGGCTTCTTATGTGTATAACTGACTCTGTAGTATAAGATCAAGGGAAATAATATTTTGCCTTTTTTTTTTAATTGAAAAAAATGAAAGCTATGGCAAACTTGCATTGTGTTGTGAAGGGACTGCTTTAATCTTAAACCATGAATTTTCTTTCTCGTAGGAGCTCCCTGGGAAAATCTGAAATAGAAACAAAGTGTATATTTGTGTATATCTTCTCGCTTGGCAAATTTGTTATGGAACCTAAGTCATCTATCACTATGTCACAGAGTCAATAAAACCCTTCCCTTTAGTCTTGCCAGAAGGTTTTTTGTGTGATTCTCAGAGTAAAAGATTAATTGGACCCAGGATAGCTAATGTTATAGATCACATGGTGACTCAGAGCTTTTTTTGACATGTATTTTTTCTTTCTAACTCGACATTACCTTTTTCCTAGACAGATCATGCGGGTTCTTCTTAATTCTCCATGGTTTGTTTTCCCCAATACATCACACACAGCTGATCACACGCTGCATTTATTTCTAAAGCCATTGTGTTACAGGGCTTCTCAGCTATGGCTGCCCATTGGAACCACATTGGGGAGCTTTCAGAACTCTTAATTCATGGATGGATTTCATCTCCAGAGATCCTGATTAATTGGTCTGAGGTGTGACCTCCGTAGTGGGATTTTTTTTTGTTCAGTATGTTCTTAAACAGCTCTTGAGGTCTAACTTATATAAAGAAACAGTGTATAATGAAAGCATACAATTTGATAAGTTTGACACATGTGTCTGCCCATGAAGTCATTACCATAGACAAGATGGTGGACATATACATCATTACCAAAAGTTTGTTCATGTGCCTTTGTCCCTCCTCTGTTCCTCTTACACCACTCCTCTCTACACCCTCCCCAAGCAACCACTGACCTTTCTATCACAATAGATTAGTTGTATTTTATAGATTTTTATATAAGTGAGATAATATGATTGTGTTCTTTATTGTCTGGCTGTGTTCACTCAGCATAATTATTTTTATTTATTTATATTTTTTTGTTGCATGTATCAATTGTTCATTTCTTTTTATTTCAAATTATGTCTCATTGCATGGAAGGGGAGGTGTGTATCATTACTAATAGGTGGGAGTGGAAGTGCAGGCCCCCTACATGACCTTCCGTGACTCTGCGTGGGAGGAGGTCTTGTTACCACCTAGTGGGGATACAATCAAAGCTGGAATAGAGTCGTTATTATCTAGAAGTTTTGTGTCTTATTAGGCTTCCCTTTCCTGGTCAGGGAGAGCAGACTTTCATGGGGGGGGGTACTGTTTTTGTATGTGCCCATTGGCATTTGCTACTTGACAGCCTCTTAAACTATAGATCTGGGAACCAAGACAAATAGAAAACCCAGGAGACCATGGGTTGTTCCTCAGATCTTGAGGTCCTTAGCCAGTCTGCCTTCTCTACGTTTTCAAGTCTTCTTATGTTTACTTTATGTATAAAGTGTACAGGGATTTTAGTTGTGCTGAGTGGGAAGAACACGAAAAATGCATCTACTCTCTTTTGCCAGAAGTGGAAATAATCTATATGCAACTTTTTTCCCCTCCTCTTTGATCCATGCCTCCCCACCCCCACGGCTGTACTTCCATCCCTGAACCATGGATGTTGCTGGTTTCCCCTTAAGAGCCGGATCTCTGAAGTTGGGGGCGTCTCTCCCACACGCTCTCGGGTGCACCCTGAGCCTGGTGCTCCCGGTGCACTCAGGGTAGGTCCGTAGCTCCACTTGGGGTGCAAGCCCAGGACCTTCTGCGTGCAAAGCAGACGTGCTAACCACTACGCTATCGAGCCACCCTCCTTTCCCCCATATGCAACTTTTTGATTAGGAAATTTCTGTGACAGAAGGGCAAAAGATAAACTCAGTCATCCTCCTCTGAACAAACTGGAAAGGATGGACTGAAAGCCTATGTTATCCCTGGCGTAGGGAATGAAGAGTTCCACCGCAAACTCTCATCTCTTGACACGCTTGTTGGACTGCTTATGATATACAGGAACGGTACCTACCCTTTACTTACTCTGCTACCTTTTCACCTTACTACACTGGCTATGAGGTAGGTACTGGAATTAGTACTATGATTTTAAAAAAAGTTTGTGTCTTCTTACCAAGCTCTCCCTATTTCCCCCACCTCTGGCCCCTGGCAAACCACTCTTTGAAATTGTTTTCTACACTGTGATTATTTTTATTTTCCCATTCGAACTTCAGAGGAATTAACTGATAGATGTCACACAGTAAGCAAGTCACAGACTCAGATATGGAGCGGGGTCTACCTTCCTGGTTTGCTGGCAGCAGTTGCGAGATAAGGAAGGATTGTTTCATGCCCTGTTAGAGAAGATACATGAATATTACTGGAGGCTGTGAAAGGTCAGAGGTGTTTGGTGGCCTCAGCACAGAGTTCATGTACCTTTGGTCATAATTTTCTCAGCCTCAGCCGTTGGAGGATCACCTTTGCATTTAGGCCATAGTTAGGCTACCGGGATTATTGTTTACTTAATATTTTTAAGTCGATGCACTTATTTTACTCAAATATTTATCTTAAACAAAAATATCCATTTGACCATGTACTAATTGTATTTATTTAAAATATTACATGACTTAAACATATAGAAATAAATGCACAGCTGTTAAAAAATAGCTGATCTGCATATCTCATCCAAAAACTTGTTTAGAATCACCTTGCTGAGGAGTCTGTACTCTGGAACCCTGACTTTGGCGCCTGAAAGGGCTTTAAGAGAGGGTCATTGCAGACATATTTCTAACAGTGAGGCAAAGGGATGAGAAGGCTCTTTTCCACAATTGTGGCAACTGTAGTGGTGAAAATGTTTGGCTGGACATTTCTCTCTTATTCCTGGGTAACAGCTTCCTCTGTGTTCCAGATGATCATGTACAAGGCTTTCAGTGAGGCCAGTTTTTAATTAAGGCTTCAGCTTTATGAAAAATTGTTTTATTAAATAGAAACTTACATGTTGGTGTCTGATTGGCTTAAGCTGGTTCCAAGACTTGGAGGAAACAAATTGTTCTTAGTATAATACTTTTTTTTTTTTTTAAAGATATCTAACTCCTTTAGTTAAATATATACTTGAAGGTATGTTGTTATGTCCTGGTTCTTATTGTCAGTGATCTCAAGATGCATTTAGATTTTCCCCAATGATGAGTTCTTTAGATGTTGAAAAAGGTCTCGTCTATGACAGTAAGCTTTCCAAACCCTGAAATCATGCCAAAAGAATAGAATAAAAACTCAGCTTTGATCCACAACACAGAGAAATAAATTTGGCTTATTTGGAAAAAAATATATAAACCTTTAAAAAAGAATCCTCTAATGATCATATCACCAAATATCTGAACTGTTGCAAGGGAATCGCATAGCAGGGGTTTTATTATTCATCTGGAGGAGTTCAGTCTTACTGGCTTAGACACAGGGAACACCAATCAAAAGAAACTCATTTCAAATGTATTCTCCTGCTGATAAACTATAATTGGCGACTGATTACATATGAGATGTTTTTTTCTTCTCTGACCCTTTTGTCCAATAACCTGCCAATGGTTGGACAGGGCACATTTCAGCAGAAAGTGCTTTTTCTTTACTGAGATGAAGTACTTTCCTGGCATCTCAAAATGTTTTTCATTTGCAACATGAAATGAATTGCTTTATGATGCAATTATCTGGAAAGGAGAAGAAAGCACTTTTAGACCAGTTTTTAGTAATAGATAATTGGCCACATACTTGGCTGAGGATATCACAAGCCATACATGGATTGCTCTAGCCAGAGTATCTGAGGTCCCTCATTTTTCCCCTTGCCGTAATAATATTCAGTATCAAACAAATCTCAGCCATCAAAACAAGCTGAAGGCAAACCTGACTTGTTTAGTTCTTCAGAGGGGAAAAAAAAGGTAGCTGTTTTCTAGAACTGATTCTCCTGAGATGTGCATATTTAGTATTTTACTTTCACTTGAAGGGTAAAAGTAGGTGTTCCTATTTCTGGAACTGGATTACAGAGAATAGAGGCCTTCTTCCTCTTCTACTAACATTAGATCTTTTTTGAAATTATTGTGCTAGGCTTAATTACCAAAAAATAATGGCTTCTGTTGCTGCCAAAAAGAGGAAGTTCAGAGGGTGAAGATGGAAATTAAGCACAAAATTTGAATTCGAGAAGGATAGTCTTGTGACATATTTGGAAGTCACTTGTGACTGTTTCCATTTTTAATTTGAATTGATTCCACATTTGTCAGTATGCTGGCCAGTTATCTTGTTTCTGTACTTTATTTAAAGCGTATACTTCCACTATGCAAAGAGAGCCTAGAACATGCATGCCAGTGTCTTCTTTACTCTTGCACAGCTCTGAATGGATATTTATATCCATTGTCTTTTAATTAAAACTTTTATTGCTGATTAAAATCATTTACTACTTTATTATTCAAAATCATAAATGTATCATGTGCATGTTGTAAAAATTGAAAAATGCAAGTGTATATTTTTAAAAAGTACATAACCTTCCTACCTGAACCCCTATACCCCCTTTTTTGAGTTAACTATAATATTTAGAACCTGATACAGTTGTCCTTCCACATCTTTCTCTAGATTCCTCTAAAAGTATACATAAAATAGAATATATGCATCTCTCTCTTAAATTGACATGATACTCTATACATGTCGCCGATGTAGTTAGTTTCCAACGCAATGTCTATTTTCAAGTGTCATCTTAAAACACGCTTTAATAAATAGCTATACCCCCATGAAGTCACATGTTCCCTCACTAAAAGGAAAACATAACTTCAAATCTCATCTGCTCACTCCATTGAACTTGAAGTCTAGGGTCTCCAAGTAATGGGCAGCCCTCATTCAAGTCTTCATGAAGCTCTTCATGGTCCAGGAAACTGCAAAAAGATGGTATTTACCTCAACATGCTCAATATACCATAGTGATGAATGAACAATAAAAACTTCTGTTTGTAAAAAGAAAGATGGGGACACAACACACTTACGTCATTGGTCCATGGCACATATCACATCCAACTGGACAGGAAAGTGACATTGCCTTCCCCAAGCAGTGCAATATTTTTTGTTTGCTTTTGGGTGGCCATCTATAATTGTTTAGTTCTCTTCTCCAAGGCAGACTTCCTTGCCTATGTATACGATAGGCATTAGAAATGCTCTTTTGAGGGTATATATAACTTTAGCAACCCCTTCCTGTTTGTACAAGTTTAGGGACCTAGGGGTCGCCTTGGGTTAGATAGTGACAGATTGTTATAGGCCAATTTGAGGTTGCTTTGGCAATATGGATGCCTTGAAATTTAACATACTGCCGTTTGTGACAACATGGATGGATCTTGAGATTACTATGCTAAGCAAAATAAATCAGGTAGAAAAAGTTGAGAATCATATTTCACTCACATGTAGGATATAAAACTGAAAGCAACAAACAAACAAGATAAACAAAAACTCATAGACTTGGATAAGTTTAGTGGTTACCAAAGGGGAAGGGGAGGAGGAGGGCAGGTAGATAAGGATAAAGGGGGTTAAATATAAGGTGATATTTAACTTTAGGTGGCGAACACATAATGCAACGTACAAATGATGTGTTATTGAGTTGTACACTTGAAACCTACATAATTTTATTAATCAGTGTCACCCCAATAAAATTAATTAATTAAAATTTAACATACTTCCTTCAAATAATCCCATTGACTAATGATCAGAAAAAAAAATCTTGTATAGATATCTTCAGGTCTGGGAACTTGAGATGTCTGGTCACAGGTCCTTTGTTTTAAATAATGGCTTTAGTGTTGAAGCAATTTAAACCCATATGATCTTTGCCATCAGACTTGCTCCCTTTTTGAAGAAGGGGACCTGCTACATGCCTACACAGAGTTCTTGGGAGCTTTGCCTTTTCTTTGTCCTAGATTTATATTCTGCAAAGTCTGATTTCTTCCCCTCTACTTTTAAATGGGGTCACCTTCAGCCAAGGTTTGTGCCTTTAGTTAGTGTAAGCATCACTGTAGACAATAAGAAGTCTCTAACTTCTTGCAGAATTCTAAAGGTCATCACACGTTTTTGCTTGATTTTACAACCTTCATAAGCACTTCACAAACAATAGCAAAGTTTACCAGCTTCCCATTCTAGAATAAAAACAGGATTCTCGCTGCCTTTAGTGCTAATTTCATCCCATAGCCAAAGCCAAATATTAGCACCTTTTACCTGATATCACATTCAGAATCAGTTTTCTTAGTTGAAAACAACAGAAAATGACTTGCTGATTCAATAACTGAAAAGAATAATTAGGAGGATATCGGGTAGTTTACAGACTCTCTGAGCGAGCTGGAGGTTAGGGCTCTGTCAAAAAAAGGGTTCTGTCACTTTGCTGGACTGGTGCAGCTCTTAGTCCAGACCACTGCTGCCACCACTCCTTAGTAATGCAGGCTGCAACCAGCACTGCTGCCTGAGTAGGTCCTGCTTCTTACTGTGCTTGTGTGTGCGTGTGCGTGTATGTGTGTGTGTGTGTGTGTGTGTATGCACGCATGCACACTAAGAGAAAGGTTTTAATGATACAGATATCATGCATTTATGTAAAAGTTTAATAATTTAAAAATATATTCTATCTTGTACCTTTAGCCTTCTGTGATGGCTAATTTTATGTATCAGCTTGGCAACTTGTAATTTTATATATTAACTTGGCAACTTGGTAAGTTGCTTTGCAGGAATTTTTTAGACATGGTTAACATGTAAATCAATAGACTTCGAGTAAACCCGATTACTCTTTATAATGTGAGTGGCCTCATCCAATCAGTGGAAGGCATTAAGAGCAAATGACTAATGTTTCCTAAGAAGGAATTCTGTCACCAGACTGCAATATATAAACCCTGCCTGAGTTTCTAGTTTGTAGATACCAGATTCAATTTGGCAGTATCAATTCTTCCTTGAGTTTCCAGACTGCCAGCCTACTCAACAAATTTCAGAATTGTCAGGTCCCACAATTGCGTGAGCCATTGCCTTAAATTTCTCTCTCTCTGGCTCCTCCTTCCCTTCTCCTTCCTCTTTCTCTTTTTCTCACTATCTTTCCATTATATGATATTATATAGACCTAAGTAAATATAGATAGATAGATGCTGTTGGTTCTGTCACTTTGGAGAACGATATCTACTTAGCACAATTTGAAGGATTATAGGTTGTCTAGATTTTTTTTTTTTTATAATTTAAAACTACAAAAATATGCAAAATATGCACAATTAATTATGTAGCATTCACCTAGATTTACTAATTTTTAGTATATGTGCATGTGTATATGTGTGTAGTATTTTTGAACTATTTGAGAATAATTGGCAGACTCCTAAATACTTCATCAGGTATCTCTTTTACCCTTCAGTATTTTATCCTATATCTTATAAGAATAAATACTTATTATTCACCATGATACATTGATCAAACTCAGGAAATTAAGCATTGATATTATACAAGTGTCTGATATACAGCCCTTGTTCAGATCTTACCAACTGTCCCAATATTGTTTACAGCAATTTTTAAAATATCTAAGATGCAATTTAGGATTATGAAATACATTTAGTTATCATACCCCTTTGGTTTCCTTTTCATATTTCTTTAATTGCCTTTAATCTGAAATAATACTTAAGCAGTTTTTTATCTTCTACAACACAGGCATTTTGAAGATTAAAGATCTATCATTTTCTGGAATGTTACCCAAGTTAGATTTCTGTGATTTTTTTTTCCTTGTATTAGATTTGGTTTATGCATATTTGGCCACAGTACTACATAAGTAATGGTATTTCCTATTCAGTGCATTGTATCAGGAGGCACATAGTGTTGTTTTATCTCACTGTTGGTGACGGTAACCTCGATCTCTTTGTTAAGACAGGAGAGAAACAATTTAAACGCTGTGGGTCATTCCTCTTGCCACTGTATTCAGTGATCCTGTGCCTCCAAACGAGTGTGAAGACATGTCTATAAACAGGAATCTACTACAGCTTCAGTTGGACTCAATTTTTCACATGCTTTTTTTGTGAACATCTGACTGTACCTAGTTCTGTAAACTATTTTTTTTTAATTTATATTAGTTGATGGTATCTTTGTATATGCTAATTAAACCTCGCTTACACAATAACTTAATCCTGAGTTAGAAGCAATTCTATCATCTAAACATCCTACATCTATACCTAGGATAGAGCTCCCAAAGTCAATTTGTAGGTCAAATATTACACATTTTAAATTTCAGTCGATACTATCAGTTTATTTTGAAAAACAAGGCAGCAGTTCATACTAGCAATGTATGAATGCTGATTTATTCATTTATTGGGCACCAGTGAATATTATCATTCTTTATATTTTTACTGATCTGATGCATTATAATGGTTTCTTTGTTGCAATTTATATCTCCTTATCAGTTAAACTGAGCAAGTTTTCATGTTTCCTGGCATTTGAATTCTTTTTTTTCTTTTTTTGTAATTAGCTACCCATAATCTTTTCCATTTTTATTTGATTAAACTTAATTTATTGCAATCCTTTGTATATTAGAAAATGTAATCTTTTCATTTACATATGAGTTCCTTTTTTTTTTTCTCCCAGGCTATTATTTGTCTTTTATCTTTGGGAAAAATTTAAATTAAAAATCTTTTATATAATCATCACATATTGTTTCAAAATTTATCTTTTTTTTAGGAAATTGTTTTCCACACCACAAGTGTGTAAAATAGTCTCTGTAATTTTCAGCATGTATTTTTTTTTTACTTTTTTTACCTTAAAATATTTAATATTTAATGTAGGATTCTAGTCCATTTATTTGATAAATTGTTTTGGTCCCCCCTGAAGTAAGATACTATATCTATCATAGAAGAAGTTCTCTTATATTTTTGGAGTTTTTTATGCTACTATGTTTTATTGAACTATTTGAACAAGTGTCAGTAGCTTTTGTTAATGATTAAATTATAGTATCTTAGTACTGTAAGTTCCCCTTTATCCACAGCTTCACTTTCCATGGTTTCAGTTACCCTTGGCCAAATATGGTCTGAAAATATTAAATGGATAATTCCAGAAATAGTTCATAAGCTTAAAAAGTGCACACAGTTCTGAGTAGTGTGATGAAATCGTGTGTCATCCCTTTCCCTCCCTCCTGGAATGTGAATCACCCTTTTGTGCAGCGTATCCACTGTATATGTTACCTGCCTATTATCACTCAGTAGCCATCTCAGTTATCAAATCTACTGTTCTGGCATGACCGCGCTTGTGTTCAAGTAACCCTCGCAGTATCCTAATCTATGTCAGCATGCCTGCATCATTCAGCCCTCTTCATCTCATCACATAGGCATAGTGTCCTCTCACATCATTACAAGAAGCAAGAGGTTAAGTATAGTAAAATAAGATATTTTGAGGGAGAAACTACATTCCACATAACTTATTATGGTATATTGTTAACATTTTTCTATTTTATTATTAGTTATGTTGTTAATCTTTGTGCCTTAGAAGATAAACTTTATCTTAGGTATGTATGTATAGGAAAATAATATCATATTTATAGAATTTGGTACTATCCATTGTTTCAGGCGTCCCCTGGGGATCTTGGAACGTATTCCCTATGAATAAGGAAAGACAACTGTACTGTTTAATTGAATATTTAGTACAGCAAGCTCGTCCCACTTTTTTCAAAAATATTTTAGTTACACAGACATTTCTTTTTCATTATAACTTTAAAATTATTTGTTATCCAGCTTAAAATGAAACTGGGACTCTGAATGAAATTGCATAAATTTATAAATTAATTTAAGAAGATCTGATATCAGTAGATTATTCAAATATTTTTAAAATACAACTTTATAGCTTTCTTAGGTTGTAAAGAGTTATAAAGATTGTGTGCTTTTTTGTTTAAATTATGCCTATACAATTCACAATTTTGTCATTGTTATGATTTTTTCATAGTGCTCTTTCTTACTGGTTATTGCTAACAGAAAAATATGAATCATTCTATATTTTTCATCCCATAAGCATATGAGTATCCCAGTTTCTCAACATCTTTGCCCACACTTCCTATCGTATTTTTCATTATAATGGCCATTCTATGGGCAAGAGGTGATGTCTCATGATTTTAATTTGCATTTTTCTAATAATGAATGATGTTTAGCATCTTTTCATATGCGTATTGAACACATATATCTGTTTAGGTGAAATTTATATCTAAATATTTTGGCCGTTCTTTTATGAGTTCTTTGACTACTTAGTATTGAGCTTTAAGAATTCTTCATACACTTTGGATACAAATTCTTTGTCAGGTACAGATTATAAATATTTTTCCCAGTCTATACACATAATTTTATTTTCTTGGTAGTATCTTCAGAAATGAAACCATTTTAAAATTTTGATAAACTGTAATTTATCAATTTATTTCTTATTTTGTATTATGGTTTTGCTGTTGTATTTAATAACTGTTTCTTAATGCATGGTCATGAAGATTTCCTATTTTCTTTAAAAAGCTTTATAGTATTATTCTTACATTTAGGCCTATAATCCATTTTTAATTATTTGTATGGTATGATGTAAAGGTCTCAATTCATGTTTTTGTGTGTAATGCTCAATTGTCTCAGTGCCATTTTTTGAAAAGACTATTCTCTCATCCTTGAATTTTTTTGTCATTTTTGTCAAAAATCATTTGATCATAAATGTCTGTTCCATAGATCTATATATCTGTCCTTTTGACAATATTACATTGTCTTGATTGTAAGTATTGTAACCATACTGCAGAAATAGGATGGACTCATACTCAAGATTTGGTTAGATGTCAAGATAAATGATGCCGCCCTTCCCACTCCCTGCCGTACACCAAAAGGGTTATGAAAAGGTTTATTACTCACATTACAAGGTTTTCTGGGGAGAGCAGGACAGGTTCCTAAGCTTATCTAAATTTATTCAAGAAAGCAAGGAAAGGAGATCGGCTAGGGGGTGTTATTGTAGGTGGGTGGTAGAGTTAGCAGACACTTGCTGGTTTGAATCTCCTGCAGGTGCCTGTCGAATGTGGGAGAGGCTTTCTTATACTCTTTCCCTGAAGAGAGGCAAAAGAGAGAGGAGGAGTGAAGTTTAAAAAATATCAGCAGTCAAATATCAAAAAATGGAGTCAGTCTGTTTATTACAAAAGATTTTAGTTATTTTGAAATCAAGAAGTGTAAGTTCTCTTTGTTTTTTATTTTCAAAATTGTTTTCAAAAAACTATTTTAGTTTTTCTTTCTTTTTTGGTGCTATTTGGGTATTAAGGATTTACTAGCTTCCTAAAATGAGGAAACTTTATCTTCTACAACTTAATAAAGAAATTGTCTTTTCTTTAAAAGATACATTAATGTTTTTGTAAAACTTTCAGGTACTTTTTTTAAATTTTGGGTTCTTGATTACCTTACCAATTTCTCCTGTGGTTATTGATCTTTTACTATTTTTTTTTTAATCTCTTATTAGTAAATATTGGAACATTATAATTTAACAAGAAATTATCTGTTAAACTTTCAAATTTGTTATCCAATTAACTGTATTTGAGTTTTTAAATATGTAAATGGTTAAGTATAAGAGTATTTATTTTGTTAATAATTAAGTGAGTAATATGCTAAGGGTTTAGAATAGTATCTGGCACATATTAGGCTAAATAAAATGTTGGTTAATATTGCTGTGGAATCACAGATACCATTTTGTTATCTTTCTCTCTTGAGAGTTTTGCTGTCTTTTTTTTTTTTTAAGTTTGCTGTTGATTGGCTATTTTGCTCGTCTTTATTTAAGAACTTCCTTTTGGTTTAATTTGTACTCTTCTAGTTTTAATTTTTTATTAAGATTTTATCTTTATGTCTTCTTAATTTTAGTTATTATATTTTTAATTTTCTAATTTCTTGAATACTCAGCTTATTTTCAGTCCTTATTATTAAATGATAAAAATATTTATTCATAGGTATCCCTATAATTATCTAAATTGTTCTCTTTTCTTACTACTTTTTAGGTAATTTTAAATTTATTTTGATTTATTTATTTTTTTTATCCAGGGCTTATTTAAAAGAGTGTATACTATTTTTCAAGTGGTTCAGTTTTCACTTTTAGGTTGTCCTTTTTATTGTCTACTCTAGTTTTTTGGTAATGACCAGAAAAAAAGCTTTTTCATCTAACATTTTTAAGCCTATAAGTTTTTCTTATAATTTCTTTATATTATCAAAGCCTGTAATAAAACATATAACACATCCTGAGTAGTAAAGCTCAGGTATCTTGGGCATGTGATATTTGTGAAACTTTGTTCCAGGTTTACTTTCCCTAAGTATCATGTTAGGAAAGTTTCAAGTGATAAGCAAAAATGTAAGTGGAGCTTAAATATACTTTTCATACACAGATTGATTTGCACCAAGAGTATTCCTGTTATGCTAGAACAAGAGTAGAATTTGTTACTCAGGTAAAAATAGCAATAATATTCCACAATAATGTCCTATAAAAATGTAAATTTGGCTATAATATGATTGGCAATTTGGCTTCTGTCTTCTGTTTAGCTTAGTAGGGTTAGGAGGTGATGGAAAGGGAGGGAGAATGAACTGAACTTTTATCTTCTGTTGGAGACCACAGAAGGCTTAGAAAGGAACTGCCTTGTGATTATTTGGGATTTGCTGAATTCTAAGTACAGATAATCTTATACATAAGTTGCAATTTTTTAAAATACTTTTTGATTTTTTTTCATTCATTTTGCAATAATAAGAGCACATTTTATGCCCTTAATATTTTGGTCCCACTTTGAGCATCACGTGGGGTTAACTGTACCATCACACGCAAGTTGCAAAGGTTAGCCCAATGCATCACACTGCATATCTATGGTGAATAAGGTAAACTTCATCAAGTGATTATTACAACCGGCTCCTCATTGGTCTGTCTGCCTCCACCCTTGATTCTCTTCTGTTTTTTATTCTC
This sequence comes from Eonycteris spelaea, assembly GCA_003508835.1. Taxonomy (NCBI): domain Eukaryota; kingdom Metazoa; phylum Chordata; class Mammalia; order Chiroptera; family Pteropodidae; genus Eonycteris; species Eonycteris spelaea. Next base: position 11,313,915 of record PUFA01000011.1, on the reverse strand, counting down.
AGCACAGCAGTCAGAGTAATCCTGCTAAAACGTAAATTAGATTTAATCTGTTCAAAACTCTCTAAAGCCTTCCTATCCCACTCACAGTACTATAAAGATCTAGAAGGCTCTCCATGATTGCCACCTCTCCCCATATCTTAGAATTTATTTCTTATTATCCTTTCCATCATCACTACATCAAAGCCACTCTAGACTTCTTTGACTATGCCAGGTTTTCTGTGGCCTCAGGGTTTTGTATTTTCTTGTTCCTTTGACTTAACTGTTCTTCCCTAAGATATTTTGTATATGAATTTCACTTTAGATTTTTTTAATAGATTTTATTTTTTAGAGCAATTTTAAGTTCACAGAAAAATTGTGTAGGTGTGGAGAATTCCCATATACTCCCTGCCTTCACATATGCATAGCCTCCCCCATTATTAACCTCCCTCACCAGGATGCTATGTTACAGTTGATGAATCTACATCGATACATCATTATCACCCAAATTCTGTAGTTCACGTATGGGTTCGCTCTTGCATTGTACATTCTGTGCATTTGACAAATGTATAATGACATATATCCACCATTATAGGTATCATATAAAGATAGTTTCACTGCCCTAAAGTACTCTGTGCTGCTGCCTTTTCATTTCTCCTCCCCTTCAAACTGGCTTCTTCCACTTAGTCACCTGTGTTTAAATTTCTCCTTGTCTTTCCATGGCTGGATAGCTCATCTCTTTTCAGCATTCAGTAAGTGTCCATGTGTCTAGATGTACACAGTTTATCTATTCACCTACTGAAGGACATCTTGGTTGCTTGAAAAATTTTGACAATTGACTAAAGCTGCTATAAACAAATACCTGCAGATTTTTGTGTGGAGATAAATGTTCGACTCTATTGAATAGATACTAAGGAACACAATTGCTGGAGTATGTTAAGAGTATGTTTAGTTTGTAAGAAACCACAAAGTTTTCCAAAGTGGCCATATATTTTGCATTCCCACCAGCAATGAATGACCATTTCTGTCGCTCCATATTCTCGCCAGCATTTGGTGTCTGGGTTTTGGATTTTGACCGTTCTAATTGGTGTGTAGTGCTAACTTGTTGTTTTAATTTGTATTGACATGATGACATATGACACAGAGAATCTTTTTAAATGATTACCATTTGGGTATCTTCTATGGTGAGTGTCTTTTAAGGTCTTTGGCCCATTTTTAATCACATTGTTTGTTTTCTTATTGTTGAGTTTTAAGAGTTCTCTGTATATTTCAGATAATAGTCCTTTATCAGATGTGTCTTTTGCAATTTTTTTCTCCCAGTATTTGGCTTGCATTTTCATTCTCTTGACATTGTCTTTCATACAGCAAAAGTGATTAATTTTAATAAAGTCCAGCTTATTAATTCTTTTATGGATCACGACTTTGGTATTGTATTTAAAAGTCATCACCAAACTCAAGAGCATTAGATTTTCTGTGTTATCTTTAGGAGTTTTTTTAGTTTTGCATTTTAACTCTTTGATGCACTTTGGGTTAATTTTTGTGAAGCCTATAAATTCTGTGTCTGGGTTCATTTATTTGTATGTAGATATATAGTGCTTCCAGAACCATTTATTGAAAATTATTTAGATTTTAATCTAAAGCATCTTGTCAGGGAGAATTTCTCTGCTGGACCTATCAAAATTTTAACATTTGTAACACATATATCTTCATTTCTAGATTTATTCTTTTCCTCCTTAGCAACACATATATCTTCATTTCTAGATTTATTCTTTTCTTCCTTAGTACTTACCACCAATATCCTATGTATTTTACTTATATATCTTGTTTACTGTTTATCTTCATCATTTTACATCTTGAGGGTACAGATATACCTGTCTTATTTAATTCCATTTCCAACACCGAGTGCACAGTGGGTACTCAATAAATACTTGTTGAATGAATGAATAAAATGAGAAAGGCTCTCTTCAGTGGTGTGGTAGCCAAACCAGTAGCACTGACAACCCTGGGTTCTCATTAGAAATGCAAACTGTTAGGTCTTCTTAAAAAAACTGAATCAGAAACTGGGGGAGGGAACACATGGGCCGCGATCTGTGTTTTAACGAACCCTCCATGTGATCTGAATGCACATTAAAATCTGAGAATCATTGCTCTAAATTTCTGCCTCATTCATTTTCTTTGGTATTTGAACACACACTGGCTCTTTTCTATGTGAAGTAAGGTCGACAACTTTTCTGGAGCAAGGTGTTTACCTGCATTTTAAAAAGGTTGAAAATAATCAGGTTCTTGGAAAGCAAATTGGTTATTTTATTTTGATTTATAAGAGGGATTTTATTTTATCCATTACTTAATGTTCAACCAACTCAATAAATGCAATACATCTATGAAAGAAATGGAGGAAACTCAATAATGGCTAGAGGGAAGAAGTCTGCTTTTATTGGAAATCATTAAGTTTGGATAAAACATGTCCGGAAAAGGCATTTTACTAATTTATCTTTTTTTAAAGAAACATTTGCTTCAAAAAAAAGAGTGACCGTAACAATCAAAGTGAAAGTTAATTTGCAAAATTAAATGACAATTTGCATTTTGGTTTTATTTTGTGAATAAATGCATACTAGGTTTCTTTTTATCTGTACTCAACAACAGTTTTTTTTGTTTCTTTGATTTTGGGGTGAAACATGAATTATTTGACAAACAAGTTAACAAACAAGCAAAATAAATCCAGATTTAAGTAAGGAGAAATTTTATTCAAAAGGATTATTGCAAGAGATGGGAAAGGAACTATTTCAATAGGGGGAGGGAACTTTTGCAATAGGAAGAATGCTCTGATTATAAGATCTGCAATTCTCAAGGAGGCAAAAAGGTGTTTGTTTTGTTTTGTTTTGTTTTGTTTTAATTAAGGAGGAATAAGCAAAGCTAGAAACAACCTGTTGGTAGAAGTGGAATAACAGTGATGAAAAGGTACAGGTAGCTTGATGGGATGGTAGATCAGAGAATGTTTTACTTTGAGGTCAGCCTCCTCTTACTGTGTGTGTTACATGCCATTGAGTCATCTCTGACTCCTGGCGACTCCATAAAGAAGTGATATCCACAATGTCATATCTTTGACAACTCTGCCCAGCTCCTATAGACTTGTGCATATGGCTTTCTTTTTTTTTTTTCTTTTTTCTTTTTTTTTTTTTTATGGAATCAGTAGGAGGTTATTACAGAGGTGTTGTATGCTGGTTCAGGCTGAAGGTTTGATCAAAGTTTAGGAACCTAGGGGAAAGAAAAATCCAACCAAAATTGGTTAAAAAGCATTTCGTTGTACTTGATCAATAGGAACAAAACAGGTTATCTAATCGTTTTTGAAGGAAAGAATGAGAATCTGAGGGTCTGTGTCTGGCCTTGTTATAAATAAATGAGAGGCATCCTTAAGTCTTACCTGTCGTATGGGTAGGGTGGTTCTTTGAAACAAGCCATTTCCTAGGACACAAAAGGAAGGAGTGATTTTTTGATCTTTGCTTTTTTTTTTTTTTTTTTTTTTACAGAAGCTCAGGTAAAATTCAGCATTGTCAAAGTCAGTGGCCAATTATAAATGGAGTTTGAGACAATGAAATTTGAGAATTTGTGGTATCCTGAATTAGCAATCAACTGTACTCTCTTATGAGTAAGACAGTACTGCATTTTCTTTTCATCTGGGACCATCTAAATAATGACTTACATGTGTTGGAGAAATAGAATTCAAAATGAAAAATCTCCTGCCAACCTAGAAAACCTTTCACAAAGGTAGAAGAGAAAGAAAACAGATGTATTATTGAATAAACATTAAACCAGAATGTGGTGTGCATCATAGGCAATACACTGAGAGGTTGCAAAGATAGAAAGGAATCTCACCCTTTTACATAGCCAAGCTGTTACTGCTCACAACACACGTGTTCTCAAGATGAACAATAACTAGTGCTCAAGTCAGAGGACTTGATAGCACCATTTGTTGCACATAATTCATCCTAACTGTTAATTGGGGTGGCTAGCTATATTTGCTATTTAGCTTCATCCGATGGAAAATAAATTCATATCTGTATGACACAAAGTAGTTTTACAACATAGAGCTAGACACCGCATTGAACTTAGGCTCCTATCTTCCCAGAGAAACTGGGAGATAGGGGCTCTGTCTTTCTTTATGGTTATATTTCAAAGAGATGGTGCCTAGATCCTTGAAAAAGACATGCTTGAGTCCTAAAGCTGGCAAGAAGTTAGTTAGCTTTTAAAAGATTTACACACATTTAAAAGAGACAAAGAATTTACAATTACAAATTTTCTAAAATAAGGGTTCTTTGCAAAGGGGAGTATCCTCTTTATTTTTCTTTTCTTCTTTTTCTTTTCTTTCTTTTTCCTTTTTTCTTTCTTTTTATTTTATTTACTTTTTGTTAAAAAGACATTCCCTCCAGAGTAGTCTGACATTTACTTTGCCAAATGAGATTTATTACTGGCCAACTTCCACTTCTTTAAAAATAAATTTCTCAGCCTTAGAGTTCCTGAACACGTGATTCAACAATGTTTAGACTCTAATCCTCTGCATGGTACAGAATTGGCCTTTTAATTTTCATAAAAGAAGTATTCCTTCCATTCAGCCTTTCTGAGAGTGACAAGCTCCGTGTGACCTTCATATGGCCTTCTCTCTTTGTGCGGCTATAAATACCTAAGCTTAATTCCTGGTCTGAAACTAGACTATTTCTCCTGACCCCGTCACCGTCCTGCTCCCTTTCTCACCTCTACCTTGTCCTGGCTTCAGCTATTGCAGTGTCAGCCTCAGTGTTTCGTTTGCTTTGTTTTTTGTTCGTGGTTCCTAAAGACTTGTTTTGGCTTCTCCGCTCAGATATGCTTTAAAAACTTTTAGCTATATGTTATCTAGAATTTCTAGGAATTCATAGTAGGGGAGGTGTCTATTGTCTCAGGTTTGGAAACCTGGTGGTTTCCAGAATCAGAAGTCTTCACTATCTATTTCAAATAAATTTCAACTAAGTTCAGTTTAATTCATCTACAGTTATTAAGTGTTTATTGAGAATCTAAAATATGTCCATTTATTGCAAGGTCATACCACTCTGAATGTGCCCAATGACATCTTTTCTTTATTTTCAATAGGGAAAATTAAGTCTCTTATTTTTAATTTGTGATTGCCCTTACACATGCAAGTATGCCTGTGATCATTTTAAAATTCTCATAGTTTGAGCATTATTAGATAATTCGTAAGAGGTTTTGTCAGGCCTATAAACTTAAAGTATGTTATTTTAAAATACATCCTTGATATTCATGATAAATTAAAATAATCTATAATTTTATCATTTTAGTAACTAATTAATACTGATGGTGATGATAATGATAATCATTGCTATAGTTTTTGACCACTTTGCTAGGTGCTAGACACTGTGCAAGGTGCTTTACATGCATTCTTTATATAAGGTAAGAACCACTCTACAGATGTGTAATATGAGGGAATGATCACAGAGTTACTTGCTCAGATCAATGGCCAGTAAATGTAATACTGAGATTGAGAATAAGGCAGTGTGAACCCTAGAGTCCATGCTTTTAACTGTAAACTGTACTGACTCTCATAAATAATATGTGTCTCATGGCCAAAGAGATAATGGAGGTCATCAATTTTTGATAAGGACTCATGAGATCTTTTCTGATAACCCAGAGATGACAGCAGAGTGAAAACCTGATGCTCTGATCAAGCCTCTGTCCCTAATCTTCAATCAAGAAATGCTGCCAGTGGCAGCAGCCAGGGAAAGGGGATGTCTGAAAACACTGAGGAACTATTATTTTTCTCAGTTTAAGAACTATGAATTTATACTTCCTAAATGAAATCTAAGCAGCTTAATTTGTGCAACTAATTTAACTCTTAATGATGCAGAATCTACTTCTGAAAGTCTACATTTGAAAATGCAGGAGAGGGTAGAAATTCTGAGATTTACCAGTAAGATTATTGTGCTCACCTCAGAGTCCATGGTGGAAGGTGTGCAAGTTGAATTGTATTAGCACAAAATAGAGGAAGAAGAAGCAGAGCTCCTTATTGCCAGAAACCAGAAGCGTGCTGACAGTGACAAACTACTTAAGAAAAGTATCTTGTGGCTCTTTCTTCTGGCAATAAGATCAGTTCCTAGATAAACAATATTAAAGGCAGAAGTCTACCTTCAGGGTTTCTCTAGAAGACAGCTCGTGTCTCTGATCCTGTTTCTTTGCTCCTTTGGTACCATTGGGCAGACAGCAGTAGAGACTGAAGAGGTTCAGTAGGATCTCAATCCCGCAATACTGACAAAAGAGATAATGTTAAAGAAGTAACGTTAACGAAGTTCACACTCTTACAGCCTCTTCTCTGAAACCATGTGAATGTGAGAGGGTTTTGGATATGGGAAGGGTCTCTACTTTTTTAGGAAACCACTTGGCTATTATTTTTAATTTTAAAAGTTGACTATAAATTAGAAAACAGTCTTTTTTGAGTGTCAATTGAATTCTTGTAGTCATCTCAAGTGGCTACCAGTTGTTTTCTAGACTTAAATTCTTCTGTTAGACTCTTGATTCTCAAGAATCATGTGAGTTGACTTGGAGAAAGCTCATATATTTGTTCTCCTAGAACATCCCTTACTGTGCCTCACCCTGTGTGGAGTGAAGAATGGAGCACAGATTTCTAGGCTTTAAGGGTATAAGGGTATCATTATATCCTTAATGTAGGAGGGAGCATCCCTTCCTCCCCATTGGGTTCAAGACACCTAGTGGGACTGATTTGGCCACATAATAGCACACTCCCAGGAAAATAGCAAATATATACACACATATACACACATATGTGTACATGTACATATATTGCACACTCGTTATTTCCTTTTGATAGATTAAAAATTTGACTTTTATAGAATTAAGGTGACTCCATGAGACTCGAACAAGGTTAGTTAGTAAGTGGCAGAGTTAGCACAGGAACGCAAATCCATGTACTTTTTTCCTGTATTTTTTTATGCTTCACTGCCCCACAGTGCCTCAGACAGAGGACACTGAGCTGTCGATGGTTATTTTTCACATGGCTACAGACTTCTTCAGGACAGGGAACATAGGATGCTTTTAAATCCCACTTAGGGGAATGCACGCACTCATATTCAGTAGCCAAAAGACCAAAATCGAAGCCACAAAATCCATTGCACACAGTATTTCTCAGCCTTTTCCACCAACCTCACCCTCTTTGTTCCTTTCTGGGTTTCCAGGCCTGCTTCCTGCCTTCCTGCACTCAGTTCCCGTGTACTAAAATGCATCCGCTTGGTTTCCACATAATGCCCATCATCTTTCATTGTTTTCTGGCTCTCCTGCTCTGCTTTTCACAGCTTGGGAGCTCTGGTATCTTAACACTACTCACTAGAGAAACATTCACAACCTTTCCCGCTAAGATTCTGGCACTTTTCTAGGAGTCAACAAGGACCGTCAACTAAGCAAACCCACTGGCGAGACAGGGCTTACAAAATGGGGAGCCTGACCTCAGATTCTTCAGGTGGCTGCAGTATGGTGGTCCTTGCCTTGCAAGAGTCTGAAGTATGCGCTCGCACATTCAGTGTGATAGAGTACCATGCAGGTGCCTGCTGTAGCAGAGCGCAGGGCAGCCGAGAGAGAGTTACACACAGTGCCAGCTAAAGAAAAATGCTTTGTCCTTTTCTTATCTCAGTTTTTCCCACCTTATCCTATCCCTAGAGGACAGAGAGGAAATAGAAAGAAGCAAGACAAGGGAAATGGAAGGACGGACTAGGCCCTTCTTCTTCTGTTCACCAAGCCGGGGATCAGAATTGTGCCAGGGGAAGGAGAAGCTTTATTTGGATGGGAGATTAAAATTTGGAATTGTATTAGAACTTTTAGAAAGTTTAAAACAAATCATTCAAATACCTGAAAATTATGGGTAAGACAGTGGGATCTGCCTTAAATATGACTTAAGAATGTGGTGGAAAATCCCACAGGTCATGTGTGAAGGAAATGATGGGTGAAAGGTGACACCGTTTCATTATTGTAATTTATCAGTTTCAGCATGTTCAATAAACTGGCAGCACATGCTTTAAAAAGAATTCAAACACTGCATAAGTAAAGTAGAAGTAAAATTTCCCAATTCTTATTTTTTTCCTCTCTTACCCTATGGAAAGCTAGTTTTTTATGTTTGTATTGCTCATTTCTTCTGTTCTTCCCAACTTTTATCTCTTTCGGTATGATATTGATTGATTATCTATCTACTCATCTATCATCTATCTATCTATCATCTATATAGACATCCTGTTCTAAAAGCTACTTTGTTTACTTTAGAATATGCTATGGACATCTTACAATATATCATAGACTGTTCGCATTATAATATATAATGGTCTAACTCATTGTTGAACATATCTTTCTGTGGATGATTTACTTAACTAATGCGCTATTGATAATTTGTTTCCCATTGTTAGCTATAATTAATAATTCATTCAATAATTTAAGATAAATTCCAAGAATTAGATTTGTATCCAAATGTAGATGTAAAGATTTTGTGAAAAAAATTACTCCCTTGCTTTTCCAACAGTTTGTATCAATGTACAGTAACACTAGCGATAAATGAGAGTACCTCTTTCCTCACTCTATGGCCAAAAATGTAGTGACTGTTATGTGTCTACCAAGTACTTAGCCATTTACAAAGAGACACTCTTCAGTTTTAGTCCAGTTATAACAATCAGAAACAGTACATTATCATAGCATGCAATAGAATCATCATTATTATTATTATATTTTCAAAGAGCTCTTCAATTGTAAGAATAAGAGAAGCAAACAATAATTCTAAAGCACTGCCAATGTTGAATACATTCACAGCTTTCCAAAATGTGATAGCTGGATCTGAAATTTTTTTCTGCATTAGTACAATTTTGTTTTTGACTGATTATGTGGATCACCACAGAGCCCACTTCCACTGTGACTTGTTACTTTCCATGGCATCTGTGTGAGGGGATGTTAGCAAATTTGCAAAAACTGCATCAGGATTGTGCTTCATTTGATGCTATGCCAAATCTCTGCTTTTCTTTTTCCCTTATATTGCCTCTTTATAGACTAAAAAAATTAATAACAGTGAGGTTGGAACAGCAAAACTGGCTGTTCATGTGACCGAGCACTTAAAAGCATTTCAACTATTCATTTGCACTCCATCTGCTTTGCTTATAATGGCAAAAATTCAAGTACCTCATGAAGTTGTATTGTCCACAAATGGCATGTTTCTTGTTTACTGTTGAGCTAAAGTCATGCTTAAGTTTCCAAGAAGAGTGTACTTCGTGAAGAAGAAACACGAATCTCTGTGGGACTGAGAAAGACCTGGCCAGCTGCTTCCATGAATCATTCTCAAGTGGGCCTCATCCATAGCTCTAAGAGAAGCAAATTCCTCAGCTTTTGGAGTTAATTTAACTCTTTGTGCCTACTAAAGTCCATTTAAGCCATCGGAGATAGTACATTTATATTTTTAATGAAATAGTGCTCAATTAGAGATTGAAAACCTCTCTAAAAGAGTAAACATTCCTTCCCTTCAGGCCATGTATTTCCAAAAGCTGCATTTCTGGAACATATTGGCTATCTATAGGAAGTTCCCACAAATATGGAAAAGGTGAGTAACTTTTTTTAATAGCTCAGGAGCTTTGTGACAGAAACAGTCTACAATATATAGTCATGAGTTCTTACCCACGTATCACCTTAGGGTGCTATTAATCTGAAGTGAAAAACTAGAAATTGCAAACCAGGGGCCAGGGGCCAGATCTGGCCTACAGTTATTTCATGTGTCCAACACATTACTCTAAAATTTTTGAGTGGCAGCCAGCATTTAAAACCTGGATTTTAGTTTTTGGGGGGAAATTGGGAGGTCTAGTATTGGTAGAGTGACAGGCCTGCATGGTAACAAGTCACAGATGGAGATAGCAGTGCTCCTTCGGGACAGGATACGGGCTGCACTGATCTACCTCCTGTAGGTCTTTCAGTTTACAATCCCTGGTAAATTCTGGAAAGGCAGAATGTATGTATTTATTTAAAATGTATGTATCTATATATATTTGCTCAATTTATTAACTCCTCTGTGAAGTCCCACCTTCCCAGTAAGTAAATGAGTTTGTACTCCACTACTTTGTATAGACCTCGACGGAGGCACTTTTTCACAATACATTGTTATTTTTTCCCCAGTATGCCCTCATCCATAGACCTAGGGTATGTCCTGATGGCCACAGTAGTGTCCCAGTGCCTGTAGGTCCTTAGAGAGCTGCCTTGTGAATAAATGGGTGCTTGGATGGAATAGTAAATAAATCATTCACTGATGGTATTCATGATAACTTGGATTTCCTAACTAGGGAGCATTGAAGTAATTTAAGATAGATTTTTCTCAACACTTAGAACTTTTGGGGCAGTTTACGTGATATGGAACTTTTAATCAATACCATTTAAGCCTGATCTATATATTGGAGCAATACTATTGCCATGGAGAAGCTTTATTTTCTCTGAATAATAGGACTAATAATTCTTATTGGATCATCCTATTAAAATTTACATAAAACCTAACAAAAACTCATTATTTCTGTCAAGGTTTTAATCATTATCTGACAAAAAGAAGAAGGTGAAGTCATCAAAAAATAGAATTTCTGTCCTCCCTTTGGAAAAATAACCTCTTCATGTTTCCTCTCATTGTAATTTCCTTTGACTACACAGTTCTGTTTTTTAGTTAACACTTTATATAAAACTATAAAATCATTTTTCCAACCTCATCTTGTCAAGAATGTATATACAAAAAAAAACATTGTATATATGGAATGTTCAATGTTTTAGAACAATTTTGATATGTATTTTGCCTTTAGATTAGGATTGTAACAACTAGAAGATGCCATAGCCATTTAATCAGAGAGTAAATATTTTAGTGACTACAGTGAAAGGGACGTATTGAACACATGGTATTGGAGGGTGGTTATTCTAATTGGAATTGTTGTATAAGAAAAGCAAAAGTAATTCCCTGTATGAAAAAGAGAAAGCTGGTTTAATTCAGTCATAGTAAGAACAGGTCTATAGTGAAAGAGCTTTTAATCATTTTATCACAAACCAGAAGTCACTGTTTTGTTCTCACACAGAGACTTTAATGTTTGTAACACTCTCATCTCGTAGTCAATCACTTAGACATACATATATTTCAGAAGTTAAATTTAAATACTATGAGATTACATACATTGAATTCTATTTGCATGAGCTTATATTGTAAAATTGGAAATAGTTTCATTTCTATGGGGGAAATTTGTCAGAGAACTGATTAAAACTTTTTATAAGGAAAGGGTTAACATGAGGGCATGGCTCTGAGAAGTTCTGAGTAGAATTTACATTCTGGGAGTAGTACCCATACAAGAATATAAAAGTCTTGCTAAAATAAAATTGCACCTTTTGTAATGAATGTCTGTTACTCAATTTTTAATTACTTATCTCTGAAAGTATATTTTCATATAGTATAGTTAATCATGAAAGGCTACATATTTGGTACATTAATCATTTAAAGAACTATTTTAATTAGATTTGTATTAGGAAAAGTTGCTCAAACAAAGAATTTATTTAGTATTTCTTGACTATGGAAAACAACATTTTTCTCTGCAAGTGTAATCTTTGGGCAAGACTGGTCTCCTTTCTAGAAACTTTTCCTGTTTTAGAATGAGAGAATACCAACTTAAAAACTAAAATATTGTTTTAATGTTCTTTGACTATTTAGTGAAGAAGGAGGCAAAGGAACTTCATCCAATTTTCCACTGAAAGTGAATTCCCCATCATTTTGATGGTGAGTTCCTACGGTCTTAAAGCATTGTAAATGTATAGCAATTACTACATCTGCGGAATAGCAATTTTCCCCAGACAAATATAATTTTGTATTTCTTTAAAGAAGATTTAAAATATATCGAACAAAGAGAAAGTCTACCAAGGTAATCGTCTTAGGCAAATCTTTGTTTGATATGAAACAGCGGTTAGGAAAATAGGAGCAGCAGGCCGCATACAGCCTGCTGTGATGTTCTGTCCAGCTTTGTACTTCTCGAAGAGGCTTTGTCAAGGGCTAGTTCCTAGGCTCTCAGAGTGCCATTGTAAAGTCACGTCATGGTGCTCAGGAGGCCACTGGCTGTGAGAAGAAAGGGGGTGAAGCTCCTCCAGAAAGGTAGGGCCCTGTCGTCCTCAGGCCCCTGTCTGTGAAGCGGAGCATAAGAAAGGGCTGCAGAGGGGCCTTCCTAAGAGGGACTCTCCCTGCTGTTCCTGTAGGGCTCAGGGAAGCCCACGTTTCTAAAATTGACACTCAAAAGAATTTTTCCTTTACCTCAAATTTCAAGTGAACTGCGTGGCTCCAGCAGTGGAGAGCTGGTGCAGTTCAATATCAAATGGAGGTTTTCTCAAGGCTGATTGTGATGAAAAGAAGGCAGTCCTTTTGTAGACTCTGAGCTCTAGCCACTTGCCCCAGGTCTCCCTTTATATTAATCTGTTCGTACCTCGAGAAGCGGCATCACCAAGGCTCCTTGCTACTAAATTGTGGACTCCCATTTCTCTGGCACGAAAGAGATATGCTGCATCTACGGAAATCCCAATTGCCCCACAACTCACCTTAGACTTCCCCCCACCCCCAAACAATGTGTTCATTTTCAAATGAAAATGAAGGCACCAAATCATCTCTAAACTTTTAGGCTTGCAGTGATACATTGATATAGTTATAAGAAATATGTATATTTAGTTTAAATACATTACAGCAATCTTTCTCAGTTATCAGGATTACGTTTTAGCAAGTTGATTCCAAAAACTGTGCCAAACAGTTGTTTGAGCCCCTGAAGAAGAATTAATGATCTGTCTCCTTCATTCTTGCTGTTTTTTTAAAAATTGCAGTTGGCATACAATATTATATTAGTTTCAGGTGTACAGCATAGTGATTAGACATTTATATTACTTACAAAGTGATAAATCTAGTACCCACATGACACCATACATAGTTATTACAATATTATTGACTATATTTCTTATGCTATACTTTATATTCCTATGACTATTTTTAACCACCAATCCGTACTTCTTAATCCCTTTGCCTTTTTTCACCCACCTCAATCCCCTTCCCATCTGGCAACCATCAAACTCTGTATCTATGAGTTTGATTTGTTTGTTTATTTTGTTCTTTAGATTCCATATGTAAGTGAAATCATTTGGCATTTTTCTTTCTCTGTCTGACTTATTACACTCAGCACAATATCCTCTAGGTCCATTTGTGTTGTTGCAGATGGCAAGATTTCATTCTTTTTATGGCTTAATAATATTCCATTGTACATATATGTACCACCTCTTCATCCATTCATCCATTGATGGACACGCAGGTATCTTCCATATCTTGACTATTGTAAATAATGCTGCAATGAGCACAGGGATTTACATTCCCTTCAAAATAGTGTTTTGGGTTTCTTTGGATAAGTACCCAGAAGTGGGATAACTGGGTCCTTCTTTGTCTTTTGTTATAGCCTTTGTTTTAAAGTCTGTTTTGTCTGGTATAAGTATTGCTACCCAGATTTTTTTGTTTGTTTGTTTCCATTTGCATAAATTATATTTTTTCCATCCCTTCATCTTCAGTCTGTGTGTATCTTTCAATCTGAAATGAGTCTGTGTGGGCAGCGTATATAAGGGTCTTGTTTTCTTATTCATTCAGCCACACTTTAATTGGAGCACTTAATCCATTTACATTTAAAGTAATCATTGTTATGTAGTTATTGCCATTTTAATTATTCATATTTTGATACATATTTTTTTTCTCTTAAAAAAGTCCTTCCAACATTTTCTGTAATTCTGGCTTGGTGATGATGGACACTGTTTTTAACATTTGGCATTTTAATGGTGCTGTGTCTTGATGTGGGCCTTTTTGGGTTTGGGACTTTCTGCACTTTTTGGATTTATATGTCTATGTCCCTTCCCAGGTTAGGGACGTTTTCATCTACTTTTCCCTTAAATTTATTGCTCATCCTTAGAATGTTTTGAACTCTGCATCTGGTAGATTGCTTGTCTCCATTTTGTTTCTTTTTTTGGAGTTTTGTTCTGTTCTTTTATTTGTAACATGTTTCTTTGTCTCCCTATTAGGGCTACCCTCCGTGTTTATTTCTATGTATGAGGTCCTGGTCTCAGTAGAGTGGCCCTATGAGTAGGTGTGCTGTGGGGCCCACTGGCAGTCTCCCTGGTCACCTGAGCAGGTGCTCCAACTGTGTCCCTTGTATAGGTTGTGTTGAACCTTGGTTGCTGTTTTTACATCAGTGGGAGGGATTGACCCCTTGGGTTGATTGGTTGTGAAGTCTAGCCAGTGACTAGTGGAGGCGCTGTTGTGCAGAGGTTGATCCTGTGGAGGATGATTCTCTTTAGCAGGGCTCTGGTGGCCTGCCCAGTCGGCCCCCTATGGGTCTGTCTCCTCAGATCTGACCCTGGTGATGCCCACCCTAGACTAAAGTTGGCCACTGGGCCATGCAGGCCTGGGCCTCCTGGGAGGGGCCCACCAAGGCCAAGTTCAGCTGCAGCTTGTGTCCTGCCTGGGGACACCTGGCATGAGCCACCAGCAATCTCAGATGGCCACCACCTGCACTGTGCTTGAATGTGCCTAAATGCTAAGCCACAAACTGAAGCCAGCTGCTGCAAGTGTTGGGCTTAGGATGCTCAGCAAGTGATATGGGGCACAACGAGGCCAGATGCTGTTTGTTTGGGTTTTGTGAACCTTTGAGAGATTTTAGGAAAGTCTGTAGCATGAGCCAGGAAGGCCGTTTTTGGAAGAGCCACTGAAGAGCAACTTGGTGGGCCTGATAAGTTGGGACGGTGGTCTCAGGAATCTCCTGGATGGAGTGACCTTTGTCAGCTAGTTTGATGGGATCTCAGATATGGTGACTGCCTGTGTCTGCCAGTGTCTGCCAGCTGGCAAGGGATGGGCTGAAAAAGGAATAATGGTTTTCTGCAGCACTTCTGTCTGGGAGAAAGATGCCCTCTCTGCCTTGCCCTGAAGCCAGACAACTCAGTTTCTCCACGTATGTCCCTGGCTCCTTCTGGGCTGCTCCCCCAGTGCTGGAGCTCAGAGTGAGTGAATCCATCAGCGAGTAAGTCCATGCACCAGCCCCCAAAGAGGCAGCCCTCTGTCTCACTCAGCCACAATCTCTGCTGGTTTTCATGGCCAGAAGTTGTGAGAAGTCTCTTTCTGGGCACTGGAAACCCTGGGCTGGGACCTGGTGTGGGACTGAGACATTTTGCTCTCTGGGGTTGCAGGGATCTCTGTAACCTAATTTCTTCTCAATTCTCAACTGCCAATGTTAGCATGGAACTAGTCTATTCCATGTCTCCTTCCTCCTACCAGTGTTGGTGGCCTCTTCTGTGAGTCCCAGTTTGTAGGACTTCTGTTCAGCTAGATTTCAGGTGATTCTCAATGGTTGTTCTGTAGTTTGGCTTTAATTTACATAAAGTGTTTGTGAAGGAAGCAAGCACAGCATTTACCTACTCTGCCGTCTTGACCAAAACTTTCCTTCGTCCTTTATTCTTTTAAAAAAATTTTCATTGTCACTACTCAATTTCTATCACTTATCACTCACTCCCAGACTATCAAAATAGCTTTTCAATTGATTTTCATTTCTAGATTCTCCTCTCTCTGCAACTCTAAACCATTACGATACTGATGTTAGATTAATTTCCCCTAAAACAAGTTATTTACATGCTGAAATTTTCAGTAGTTCCCAGTGGTTGCAATAAATAAAAACTTATGTACTATTAAAAGATAAAATTTGATTATTCTATTCTCCTGATTAACAACCTTTATTGGCTCTCCATTGCCCTTAGAATGAAGCGCAAATTCTTTAGAAATCATTCATCTAGTTCTTTATGACCTGTTCTTTGACTACTGCTGTACTAACTTTATGTATCTCCATTCTCTTTACTACATCCAGGATGCCCTGGATTTTGTTAGAGTGCTGTGATTCTTCTCCATAATTAGCCATGGTTTTACTTAAGGATCTAAGGAAATATAGAAAAGACAGCAGTTCTTGTCAAAGGGCTTGATTAAAGATAACTATTCCTAATCTGACTGTTTCTCTCTATCTGGACTCTGCCAACACTATCCAAGTCACTTATTATTCTTATCTTGACTATATTCTTTCTATCTGGTTTACCCCTGGTTTCTTTCAGTTTCTAAGCATTTGTTGCTTGATCCTGAAAGACTTTGCACTTGTGGCCACCCTATCTCAAAAGCTGTTCATTCTCTTTCGTTCCTAGTTATATCATTATTAACATTTCAAGACAATTATGCTCTAAGAAAGTTTTCTTAATCTGTTCGGCTACATCAAATCCCCTTTTATATGCTCTTTTAGCTCTATGTGCTTCTCTTGATGATACTTTTCACAGTAACAGTTTTACACTTACTTTTCTGAGTGTTTTGTTAATATCTGTTTCCTTCATGATACTGTAAGCTCCATTAGAACAAGGACTGTATCTGTTTTCCTTTCCTCTTTAAAAAAATTATCTCTGGTGTCTAGTATAGTGCTTGGTCAAAAATAGGTATACTCAATAAATATCTTTAGAATGGCTATTGAATGACAGAGCAAAGTTATGCTTAAACTTATATAAAGGAATAAATTTTGATCCAGATTTACAACTCCTTTCCCTCATAATGAACATCAGAATAGGAGATTTTATTAATGCTTGACTTCTCTAGAATATTAAGTTTGATCTGTTTTCTGAGAAAATACTATGGCTAAGCCGTATTCCTTATATCCCACTGTCTTAGCCTTTTCTAGAGATTAGCTAGGTTTCTTGTGTGTTTGATTGCTTTATATACATACCTATATACATATATACACACATATATACCTATATGTATATAATTTATTGGAGGTACATTGGTTAATAAAATTATGTAGGTTTTCAAGTGTGAAATTCTATAATATAATGTGTATATTGCATTGTGTGTTCACTATCCAAAGTTAAATTTCCTTCATCACCTTATATTTGACCCCTTTACCCTTATCTACCTTCCACTTCCCAACTTTCCATCTGATAACTGTAACTGGTGCTGTGTCTGTCAGTCTCTGTTTGTTTGTCTTGTTTGTCTGTTGCTTTTAGTTTTATATCCCACATATGAATGAAATCATATGGTTCTCAACTTTTCTCTTTGACTTATTTTGCTTACCATGATAATCTCAAGATCATCCATGTTGTTTCAAATGGCAGTATTTCATTTTTCTTATGCTGAGTAATATTCTCTTCAGGTTGTATCACATTCACGAGTATTCTCTTACAGAGTAGGCCAGTTTTTCTCATGATTACTGATTTTCTCTTAATCACCTAAACTTCTCTATGTGTTTATTGTGTGTGTATTGTTATAAGAAAAAAAATTTTTATATATGTCCTGAGTTTCTATTCACACATATATATTGACACACTCTGAAATATGATAAAGGTGAATAGCAATCAAATATAATCATCTACAAGAACAAAGCAAGGCTGTCCACTGTCACCACTGTTATTCAATATAATATTGGAGGTGCCTAGCAGTGCAGTCAGGCAAAAGAAAGATATAAAAGTTATCCAAAGGAAACAGAAGTCAAGTTGTCACTATTTGTGAATGACTGATTCTCTCTATAAAAAACCCTAAAGACTCCACAGAGCACTACTAGAAACAATAAGCAAATATAGTAAAGTATCTGGATACAAAATCACCATTCAAAAATCCATAGCTTTCCTATACTCTAAGAATGAAGATGTCAGAAAAGAAGTGAAAAAAATAATACCTTTTGCAATTGCAACAAAAAGAATAAAATACCTAGGAATAAATTTAGTGAAACAAGTGAAAGACCTATATAATGAAAACTATAAGACACTATTAAGAGAATCAAGAAGATACAAAGAAATGGAAAGATATTCCCTGTTTTTGGATTGAAAGAATCAACATAGTTAAAATGACCATATTACCTAAAGCATTATACAGATTTAATGCAATCCCCATCAAATTCATTGGCATTTTTTAAAGAAATAAAAAAAATAATCATCAAATTTGTATGGAAGCACAAAAGACCCCAAATTGCCAAAGCCATCTGAGAAAAAGAATGAGGCTGGAGGCATCACTCTGCCTGACTTCAAATTATACTACAAAGCGACAGTAATCACAACGGCATGGTATTGGCAACAAAACATACCCATGGACCAGGAACAGAATGAGAGTCCAGAAGTAAACCCATATTTATATGGGCAATAATTTTCGACATAGAAGCCAAAAACATACAGTGGAGAAAGGAAAGCCTCTTCAATAAATGGTGCTGGGAAAACTGGAAAGCCACCTGCAAAAGAATGAAACTAGACTGTTGTCTATCACCACACACCAAAATTAACTCAAAATGGATTAAGGACCTAAATATAAGACCTGAAACAATAAAATGCATAGAAGAAAACATAGGAACTAAACTAAAACCTTGGATTTTATGAATTTGACCTCAGAAGCACAGAAGTAAAGCAAAAAATAAATGAATGAGACTACATCAAACTAAAAAGCTTCAGCTCAGCAAAAGAAATCGTCAACAGGTAAAGAGAGAACCATTCGAATGGGAAAATATATTTGCAAGGAACACTCCGATAAGGACCTAATATCCAAAATATACAAAGAACTTATACAATTCAATAACACAAAAAACAAATGATCCAATCAAAAAATGGACAGTGGGCCTGAAAAACCTTCTCCCTAGAAGACATACAAATGGCCAATAAATATATGAAAAGATGCTCAACATCGCTAGCTATTAGGGAAATGGAAATCAAAACCACAATGAGATACCATTTCACACCTTTTAGAATAGTTATAATCAACAGGACAAGTAATAACATGTTGGAGAGGATGAGGAGAAAAAGGAACCCTCATACACTGCCGGTGGACTACACAGATTGGTACAGCCACTGTGGAAAACAGTATGGAGGTTTCCTCAAAAAAACTAAGAATTGATCTACCATATGATCCAGCAATCCCTGTACTGGGTATTTACCCAAAGACTTGAAAACCCATATCCAAAAAGATATTTACACACCAGTGTTCATAGCAGCATTATTACAGTGGCCAGGGCATGGAACAACCAAAGTGTTCTATGGTAAATGATTGGCTAAAGAGGCTGTGGCACATATATACAATGAAATATTACTCAGTCATAAGAAGAGTTGAAATACTGCCATTTGCAACAACATGGATAGAATTAGAGATAATCATGCTAAGCGAAATAAGCCAGACAGAAAAAGTTGAAAATCACAAGATAGCACTTATATGTGGGATATAAACCTAAAAAAAACAATGAGCAGGACAAACAAACAGATCATGGACATGGACTATAGGCTAGTGGTTACCAGAGGACTATAGACTAGTGGCTACTAGTGGGTGGGAGAGGAGAGGGGAGGTAGATGGGGGGTTAAATATAGGATTTAGGGGAGGGTGAAGTGGTAAAGGGGATCAAATATATGGTAGCTGAAGGAAACTGGACTTTGGGTGGTAAACACACAATAGAATATAAAGATGTCAAATGATGATGTACACCTGAAAATTATATAATTGTATTAACCAATGTTACCCCAATAAACTTAATTAGAAAATATAATCATCTATATTTCCTCCTATTCTACTATCATATCACCTAAGTAATTTTAAATATTTATAATTCTAATTTAATAATTTCTAGGAATATAGAATGTATATCATTTTTACTTATTAAAAAATGGCTGAAGCATTTTTTAAAGCTGACTCTTACTTGTATAGTTTTTTTTTTTATCAGTTGTTAAACAGTCATCCAGTTCATCATTTCCATTTTACAGATGAGAAAATGTAAAGTGGCTTGCATAGGTCACATACATAGTGATGGCTGAGTCATTTCAAAATTGAATTATTTAGAGTTATACGTATACTTTAATATATTTTTAGTCTACATGTTTTATTCACCTTTCACATAGTTATGTTTTTGAGATAAAATATTAGAATCCAGTCTGCAAAGGGTGGTGTAAAATGGGTGCCTATATGTTTTTGCATGTGCATATTGGGGCATATAATGAGATAGGATTCCATTCTTTTCTTTTTGTAGGGCCTTTTTGTAGGGACTGTCTTTCAAAAGTCTGGTTTAAAAAGACTGGGTCTGTGTCCGAATAACTACATTACTATTTTCCTACACTCAAAGGCTCTGTCATTGGCATTCAGGAGAATCCTGGACTGAGTGACAAGCAATTAGAGTCATCAGCCCCAGCTCCACCTCTCCATTTGGGCACAGTGCAAATAACTATTTATTAACTCTCATTGCTCATTTTAGAGGTGAAACTTCAGATTAGCATGCAAATTCCAAGTAAATTTGATTTCGAAGGTGCACAATAGCGGCTGGATGAGTTGCTTAGTTTTTATTGATGTGCCAAAATGAGAAATAAAGAAAAAAATCAGCGAACACAGGCTAAGCTGCTTGGAACTGAGGATAGGAGAGTAAATCCGTGCTCTGTAATATTTGCTTAATTGCTTTTATACGTAAAGGTTTTATGCAATGTCTACTTTTTGCTGTTGCCAATGTAATTTTATAATTTTATGTCAGATGCTTGAATAATTCAATTAAAAAAAATGTTAGCCTGAGTAAGCCAGCCAAAACTGTAGAAAATAGCAAGCCGTATAAATAGATTATATTTTTAGTGGAACATAAATGAGAGCATAAATGCAATTCTGAAGGCAGTCGCCCAGGGATGAGCCACAGCTGGAGGATTTCTGGTCAAACTCTTTATTTTCCTTTTTCGTACCTTAGCAAAGAGCATCAGCTCCTATTTGTGCTTAGTTTGCAAGTCATAACAATTTGGGGGATCTCTTTTGGTTCAGATACAGATTTTCCCTGGACCATCTCCTCTGGTCTTCCTTATTAATAGCACATCAATTTTCTCTATTGTAGCAAATTTTAAATAAGAGATTGTCTGTGAGCACCAGTCACTTGGTAAGCTTTTTTTTTTTTTTTTTTTCTAAATACCTGTTCACATTTCACTCAGATATTTTGCTTCAGTCTGTCTGTGGTGGCCCCCAGGAATCACCATTTTGACTGCAGAGTACCCAGGTGATTCTAATGGAGGTCGTCTGAGAATCAACTGAAATTAATAATGTAAAACTGAGAAAATTCCAAAGGCAGTGGCCTCCCTTAGCAAATACGAATTCAGATTATATCGAACCTGCACACCTACTTTTGTCATTTCTCAGAAAAATTCAGATTGGAGTGGTCTTTGATGTGACTCTTTCATCTGGATAACATTCCTCGAGCGTGGTTCTGTGTCAGGCCCTCTCATGATGAAATTGTGGAAGGCAGACATTCTTGGGCAAAAGATCTGTCCCTCCCAAACAGAAATGGTATCTTATAACCATAGTCAGAAACCATGGAAGGTATGCTAGAGGTAATTACCTTTGTGTTCAATGGTTAATTTTGCCCCAATGAAACAAATAAGAAAAGACAGAAAAAGATGAAAATAGAAACAATAGAATAAATAGCTAAGTATGACAAGTAGTGGGTTTTGCCAGTTAGGACAAAAGAATTTAATAGCACAGAAAAGTTATTGAACACTTCCCCCCCGCCCCCCCTTTTTTTTTTTTTTTAGTGATGGCCTCAATCTTTAGTCTCTTTTGATTTCAATGCCCACTGGTTTTGCTTTGATCAGTTGGGCAACACTAGGGTTAAGTTTCTGATATTTGTGTTGACATATTACACATATAAAAAAAAGTACAAGTTTGTTTACAAAAAAAGATATAACACCAAAAAAGTAGCTGTGTATTGCCTCTCGATGTAATTTAACAAATTTTAAATCATAACCTATGACATTTTCCACGTAATTTTAAACAGATCTTACAATTTGATGTTTATTAGTATTAATCTTGGGCCTTTTGGTATATGTCACATATTTAGTCTGAATTTCCAAGAAGATATACAGACATTTAAGTTTTCATTAACTGAGATTTTTTTTTTTTTTTTTAACGTACCTGCAGAGTTCCATGGCGCAAACGCCTGGCTAAATGAGTGAAGACCTGGAGCTCATGATGCCGTTTACCACAAGGTCTCTTTCAGTGTCAAAAAACAAGAGATTTTGAATTCAGACCAGGAATATAGCTATGGTAGTGATAAGAAGTATAGAATTTTGGATATATTTTGAAGGTAAAAACAGTGGGATTTACTGAGCCACGGAGACATGTTAAAGGTGACTCCAGGGTTTCTGGTATGAGCAACTGGAGGGATAAGTGAGACATGCAAAGTTATAGTTGGAAGATTTTTTTTTTGTGGGGGAAAGGTAAAAAATTCAGCTTAGGGCATGTTGAATCTTGGATGTTAAAAGACATCCATTTGGAGATAATGAGTAGGTCATTTTATACAAAAGTCTGGGTTTATGAAAGAATGGTCTGGACTAAAGATATAAGAATTGCTGCCATATACATGGTATTAAAGCCATGAGTTTGGATGAGATCACCGATCGACAGAGTGGGTAGAAAAGAGAGGAGGACATTATAACATTTAGAAGTTTTGACAAATGTGAGCCATCAGCAGAGGAGACTGAGAAAAAGTGACCCATGAAAAAAATCAAATGAACATGGTATGCCATGTAAATAAAACACATTAAGGATAAAAAAAAATTCAATTGAAGAAAAATGTGGTTTATATTCCAAAAAAGATAAGAACTAAAACCTACCATTAAAATTTATCAACATAACTATATGAAGGTTATTGATGACTTTAGCAGATTTCTCTAATGAGGATAAGATCACTCATCCTCAAGAGAAACTCGCTTGACAAGGTAGGTCTTTATTGGCTGTCTTTCTTTTCCAGCCTCACTTATTCATTCCCCTACTCACTCAAATAGTTATCTCACAGTCTATTTCAGGGGTTCCCAAACTGAGACAGTGGTGTTATGAGCCCAGACTTTTTTTCTAAAAGTCTAATTTTCAGAACTACTTTTTAACGTTAAGTATCGGCTTTCGGTTTTCTGACACATGAAGAGGATATGGGATTAAATTCTGAACTCTGAAACCCAGGAGAGCTCATGGTACAGTTCCAGTCCAACTCTGAAGGCCTAAGAACCACGTCTGAATCCATGTCTGAAAATAGGAGAACACGGTGTCATCCCAGACTGACAATGCAGAGAGGAAGAATTTTCTTTTACTCAGCCTTTCATTCTATTGCAGTCTTGAATGGATTGGAGGGGCCCACCTACATTGGGAAGGGCAATATCCTTTACTCAAATACCTATTCATGTGTTATTCTCATCCAGAAACCCCATCAGAAATATACCCTGAAATAATATTAAATATATCTAACTGTGACCTAGTCAAGTTGACATAAAATTAACTACTATATTTTTAAATAAGGATTTATGCTTTGCTTTTATTGAAAATATAAGATTATTTATAATTACTTTAAAATATTGTGTATATGTTATTTTTTGGCCTATGTGGTGATGGTGAAATTTGGGACATTCAGTTGTCAATGTAAGAAATATTCAAACCCATAGAGATTTTTTAAAGAGTTTATTTGAGCCAAACTGATGACGTATGCTGGAGAGTAAGATCTCAAATGCCCTAGAGAATAACAGTTTTGCAGTTTCTTTTATGCATTTGAAATTAAGGAGGGACCATAGAGGAGATATAATGAAGGTGGGAGAAAGCAAGGCAGGGATTGTATTACCGAGTAGTTAAGATTATGTGCTCTCTTGAGGTGGTTGTAGGGGGAGCACCCTTTCAGTGGCATTACTTGTGGCATTTCAAAGATGTGTTAACCTAGATGCACAAGAACAATAGGCAGGGCTTGCTTAAAAACCTTTCCTTAACAGAGTTACATGTATGACTACATACCATGACCTACCCAGTTAGGAATTTATGATCAGATCACCCTGTGAGGTTACTTTCCATAGAACCCCTATTTTTCATTTACACAGCTATTGAACTAATTATCAAAACTTTTCCTTCGTCTTCCAATATGTGGGTGAGGACTTTGTGTACTTTCAAGCACCTTGTCATTCCTTAGGTCTCCTTTTAATAGAAGTTCTCAAACTTTGATTTGCAAGGCGTTATCTGGGGATATTAGTGAAAATACAGATTCTAGGTATCCATCTTTAGAGATTCTGATTTGGACGAACTGGGACAGGTCCCAGGACTCTGTATTTTTAAGAAGGCCCCCAGATAATTCTAATACCAGGAGTTCGTATTCGCACTTGGAGAAACACTGACCTATTCATAGTCATTAACAAGGGTGGGAAATCTGTGGCGTTACAGGTAGCTTGTGACCTTAGAGTAGTAACATTCAGATTTGTTCTTTTATCTCATAAGGCTTATTTTAAAAACCAAAATATTTTGAACCCATGTTCTTTCGAGTCTTATACAATGTGCTTGTCACGTAGCTGGCATTCTTGAGCCCTAAGATGAAGAGCATATAATAGGTATTTCAGTCCTGTCGCCCTGCTCCTGAAAATGCAATTTCTTATTTTGCATCTGACCAACATCATTTTGCAGCACTTCAACCTTACTTGATGCAATTTGTCATTAGCCTGAGAGAGGCTGTCACCTCTGCTGTGTCCTAACATGTGATTGCTGTGGCTCCCACATTTTTTCCCCTTAGCTTTTATTCTTCCTCACCTCGAAACTTGTCCATGGATTTTATTGAGACATAATAGAGAAAAATAACTGTTGGGATAATGAGCCTGAAAATTAATAATCTCCTTTAATAAGCTTTTTTGTCGGTGGTAGTGGTATTCTTTCATGAATATATCTAAGCTGTGGGGAGGGGAACCAATATAAGTGTCATAAAGGAGTTTCTCATTAATCAAATTCTGTATGGAAGATGAAAATTTAATGTTATTGCCAATAACTATTATAAGAGTGCTGTCACCCATGTCTTTTACCAGTAAAATATCCTGTAATGAATTTATTAAACTTTTGTCTTTGTTCTACCTACACAAAAGATAGATAAGGGACCATGAACCAAGCACTTTGGTTTGTAGGATTTAAACATTTCCTTCTTAGACAGAGGATAGGTACTGTCATATGAAGATGAGAAAGACAGATTGCTTAGCAATAGCAAGAGATCTATAATAGTTTAAGACTTAGGCTAGTTAGGCTGTAAGTACCATCCATTAGACTTGTGCTATGGTAACCGCCAGCCACATGTGGCTATTAATTAACTAATTAATTAATTTATTTATTATGTGTGTTTTAAATTAAATTTATCGGGATGCTTTGGTTAATAAAATTATATAGGTTGCATTCCATTCTTCCAGCTGAGCCGAACATACCTGAGCAGAGAAAAAAAGTAAGTACCTCTGTGTAAAATGCTGGCATTATTGTTTGATTAATCTCTTGGGTTAATGTAATCTTGAGAAATTTTATTTAAAAAATTTCTATTTAAAACAGTGTGCTGAGTGGTCTTAGGCCTGTACTGAGTGCGATGCATTTCTGGAGTATGAATATGTGTTTTTACCAATTTGAGCTGGTAATTGTTCTTCCTGTAGAGTCCCTGGACTGATAGATAGTAGTGAGTACAATGATTTAATGCCTTTCAAAATTGCTTTACTTTTTGTTTTTAACTGGATTACAAAAATAATTATTTTAAACTGAATTTATAAATTATTGTGTGTGTGTTTTCTGCTTAAGAATATCTGAAAAACTCATATGGAAATGATTTCCACAATTAAAGGATTTTATTTTTTATTTTCTTTGTATTAAGAAAGAAATTCTGAAATAGCAATATATTAAAATTCAATTAAAATCCAACATGATGAATTTTTGTTTGGGCTCTTAAATTTTATCCAAGAATATTAATTTTCTTACTGTATTGTTTCAAAGGCATGTGAATCTACCCTCTACCGAAAACTCCAAATAACAGCTTTTCTATGTCTGTGCCAGAGATTGCAACCTTCAACTTCTAAAATTCTGTCTTTTATAAACACGTCTGGTTCTGAAAAGATATGAAGGCTCTCACCAATAACATATAATTGGGCTTATTACTGCACTTTCATCAAAACAAGAAGCTACCATTTAAAAATGTGAATATTCCTATTACTATCTCAATTCCCTCCATAATGACTTTTAATGTTTTTAACCCAATTCAACTATCTGCATCAATACCTGGTATAAAGTATAGATAATAGGTTATTAACATTAACTTAAAAGTCACTTTAACTTGTATTTTAACCAGTATATTTGAATACTACATACAAACTTATCTGCCAGTGAGTTAAATGATAATTAGATAATTTGCATTTAAACTTTTTTTATATACATAGTTATTTTTGATGGAAATAATTACATAATGTCTAAGAGTGATTTAGTGATATTTGGGGTGATTAATCAAAACACATTGTTATTTTTTTCCTATTTAGAATAATGAAATATAGGCTCTTGGTGTCTGGATATTTATTCTTCTGCACATTTTTCAAGAGTGTACTTGATTTAGATAATGAAGGCTACCTATATATATATTGTCAATATGAGTAAAAAGGGCTTCCAGTTTTAATATATATTTTTTCTTACAATTTGTGAGATGATATTCTTTATACATTTTGATTGTCATTTGCATTTTTCTCATGTCTACTTCTTGTTTGTGTATTATCTCATTTTTATATTGGGATAAGTGTCTTTAAAATCAACGTGTGTAGGGAAATAAATTTCATTCTGAAAAATTTTTTTGACTTACGTATCCCTGTGAAACTATCACCAATATCACAATAATGAGCATATCTTTCATCCCCCAAAGTTTCCTGTGCTCTTTGTAATTCCTCCCTTTTGAGGGATCAACTTTTCTCAGTCTCGTTAGTAGGAAAGCCTACCATTTTCTAGTAGTCGAATCCTTGAAGCCCTCACCCATCATTAATTACTACATATTCTTAGAGTTTTTTTTATGGCATGTCTGTAGAGCCCCTTTTGAGAAATATTCAGTAATTTCTGCTCATTCCAGTAAAGAAAACAAAGGTAGATAAACATAGAAAGATGTGAATAGATGTATATATCTGTAAACATTAGTGCACAGTGAGAAACGGCACACTGCAGAGAACATGATACATTTAGAGTCCCTCCAGAAAGTAAGAACAGCTCCCTCCACTCTCTCATTTTTTCCACCCTGCCCACGTGTGTCCACTTTCGCTTTCTTGATTTTTTTAATGTCCCTTTTGACGACAGTCTTTGTGCACTTTCTTCCCCTGAGTGTGATGCTCATCCTTCCCTCATTTATCTTGTTAGTTCCGACTCAACCTTTACATATGAGCTCAAATGTCATTTCCTCAAGGAAGTCTTTCTGAACTTTACTTCTTATATCATTGAACTGTTATTAATAGCTCTTATCACATTGTGATTTTCATATTTTATATTATTTGATGAATGCTTCTACATTCTATTAAAATGTAAGCCCCCTTGAGTCAGAGAATGTGTTTGTTTTTGCACACCGTTTTATCCTCAGCACACAGTGTAGTGTTAAGCATAAAGATGATCCTTCAGCTTACTATTTGCTTTGCTTTAATAACAAATTTGACATGGTTCTGTCTGTATATGCTGCTTGCTAAGCTTATTTGAGAGCCACTCTAAAGCTTTGTCTATTTATTTCACTTAGCATTGGGGATTTATTGTTTTTAGTAGAGTTATTATACTCATTTAACCTCACATTTTAGTAATATAAAATTTTATAAATTCCTAATGGTTGGTTTATAATGGTTTCTCTCAGATTTGCTGTCGATATAATCTAAGATCAGTGGAGTGATTTTTTTTTTATGAACCTTTTGGAGGAAGGGACAGAAGTTTGCCCAGGATTTGGCACCCATGGTGATTTCTTGGACTGTGTATCTTGAAGATCTATCACAAGTATCTCTAGATGGAGCTATTTAACTTTTTCTCTTAGAGATGAAAGCCATAAGGAATAAAATCAAAGGAACATGCCTGTGGTACTAGTTTCTAGGATTCTAGGCCACAGCTTTTGAAGACTGCTTAATGCTGGAGATTCCTGACCATGAATACTGACTTCTTTCTTCTCCTTCTCTTTTTCCTTACCACTAAAACTAGCTGTGCCAGTAAATGCCCTGTGTGAGCACATTCTTTCTTTGGTCTGATATAATTTACCTTTTTACAATTACATTTTTACTTAAATTATCGTTTTTTCTAAAGGTTACAAGGTGTTTCTCTGACCAAACTAGAGAGCATTGTTAAGTGGGATGGCAGACTTAAAGAAATACTATCGTACTAACAATAGCAACAACAACAAAAACCCCAGAAATATGCAAAAGGCAGTGAAAAAGAAATGGTTATTTTTTAATTTTTTATTTTAATGATGAGCAACATGGACTTCAGTGGCAGGACATTTCTTAAATGATACTGATAATAGCCCAAATATAGTAGCTCCTACTATATTCTAAGTGCTTTTTATATATTTTTTAATCCTCAGAATGTCTATTTTTTACTTAGTTACATGTGAGTTATTAAAAGTTAAATAGAAGACATCCAGCCTTTGGGCATACTATTTAGTGTGCATCTCAGGTGATATACTGCATTTTCACAATAAGTTAATTTTATATTTTACCCTGTATAACCGGATCAAATGCCTCTTCATTTTGGAAGACATGCCCTGGTTTTTGAACTTGTCTTTCTAAACAGTGAGCTCCTGAAAGGCAGAAATAGTGTCCTGTTTATAGTTGTATCCCCAGTATCTAGAACCATCTTATCCAATATGATAGTCACTAGCCGTATGTGGCTAATCACATTTAAATTAATTAAAATTAGATAAAATTAAAAATTCAGTTTCTTAGTTATACAAGGCACATTTTAAATGTTCAGTAGTCAGCACATGTGTGTTATAGTTACCCTATCAGATGAACATTCCATGAACATTTCCATGGCCACGGAAAGTTTTGTTAACACCATTGTTTGCAATGATCGATATTCATTGAGTGCCTTCTTTGATATAGGCATTGTGTAAACATAAGAGGAGATAGAGTGAAAAACAACATGTGACAACAAAAAAACAAGGTGGCGTCTCTCCTATTGAATTCTAGCATTTTGTGGAGAAGACAGAACATAATCAAGCGCAAGTTAGTGGGTACATGCTTATCAATTGAGTGTGTTAGACTCAGTGTAGATAGGCCCATTTTGGAATGATCTGAGTAACATTTATTGTCAGTTAGAAGCACATCACAAGGGAGCTATTTAACCTACTCTTTGATCCTGTGGCTTAGGACAGGAGGGTTTCTAAGCAATACAGGCATCAGAGGTAGAAATATGTTGCCTTCTTCCTGCGACCATTAAAGAAATAAAAACTTAGCAGATTTAATAATTTAAAAATTTTGTGCAGTTTTCTAGCTCAAATGTTTAGGGATCTAAACCACATTTCCCATTAGAAGTGGGAGAGGAGGGAAGACATTTAACACAGCAGGAAGATTCTTAGTAAGCTGCAGTAGGACTGAATATAAGCAAAATTTCTGCTGGTTTCCTGTTCCCATGGTCTTGGGGGGCTTTTTATTTCATTTGCTTTCATTATGTTCCTCTTGTTCTTTTAGAAACCCGGTTTAATATATGTTCTGAGATCAAAGTCAGACAGGGAATAATAAAGAAACTTCTTAAAGGATTCTAGACTATTATGTGATGATAATATACTAATTATTTGAGAATCAGTACAGTTATATTGGTAAATACAGAAGACTCACTTCCGCTGTCAGCTGCACAGAAAGATAATGCAGCTGTAAATTTTCTGGTAATTGGTGTGATCGTTAGTTTAAGTCATCCCAATTGGCTAGATTGTACTCCTTGAGCAAGTGTAGAGGGGTCTTTATGATGATTGCTGTCTCCGGAAAAAACTGCACCTTCAATGGGTTTCATCTATATACTGAGGAATGAGACTGTAATTGCTGACAAAGGGAGGATGCAGATAAAACAGTGATAGTTCAAAGAGTGGGCAATGAGGGTACCTGAAACTCTGCACATTGGAAAAAGAGAAAGCTTCACTTGAAACAAGGTGATGCATTTTATTTTAGAAACTTCCGGATTCTAAGAAACAAAGAATAACTCTATAATTGAGGATGAAATGGGTGATGGTAAGTTCTTGCGCCTTCCAACATTTAGAGCAGGTCAGGGTTTGATCCTGGGCTTTTCCACAACTGCACATAGAGCCTACAGAAGGAAAATCACACAGAATTCAAATGAGACTAGAATTTCTTGTTTCAAATAAGAGCTACTGATTTAAGTAGCTGAAAGTGACATTTGTTTAGAAGTAATTTTTCTATAAATTAATGGCTTCCATGTTTGGCAAAACAGGGTGAGCTGGATTTGATTCTTCAAGCTCATATACAGTTATAATCGTTTCTAATTTTTATCCATTTATTTTAAATTTTATACTTATGGGACATTGTTTAAAGGCAACAAAAGAAACACATAGCAAAATTCCAATTAATAGAGAGCATAATTATTTTTATCAGGTCCATAAATTGCATCTAATTAAAATTTCTATTTACCATCTGATAATATCTTTAGTACCACAAAAACCAATGTTAAAAAGAAAAGCTTTATTTATCTTTCCTCTTTCATTCTTAGTGAATAACACTTTTTATATCTTCAATGGGTTATTTAATAAGAGGACCTTGCAAATAGTAGTATGAAAATTTCTCATACCATATATCAGTAACTAAGCATGGAAATTATAACAAGTAATTCATAATGCAAGAACTCAAAATATCATATAATAAAAACAGACTTAGTCTTTTAATGCTAAAACTGTAGCTAATGTTCAATCTGTATATATCTATTTGGCTCCATTAAACAACATGATAAAATAAGGCAGTTCAAAATTTACTTAAATCATAACTAAAGTAGATGCTCTTTGAATTCCCTTTAAAGAGTAAAACTAAAGTGAGTTGTATCATAAATATTTTTAAAAATATTAGTATAATCTTTTATTGATCTAAAAGATTTTAGATCTTTATTATAACACACAAGTAGATGGAATGACTTTAGAAATTCCTAATAGGATGGGATTTCTACATCATAATTACTCTGAAATGAGTTCATATGTCAAACAAGGTTGTAAAAGAATTTAATAACCTTTTAAGACATTTTTGTTAGTAGTGTTTATTAATAACTTTTTTTCAAAAAAGTCCCAGGTCACTAGGAAGTTGGACTTGAGGCTCAACCTACATTGAGAACATTGAAGTCCATATCTAGAATCCAAAAGCCATTGTCATTTTGGCCTCTCTGTTCAACAGACACTCCTAGCTCCTTCTATAGCTGTACCTGGAAATACATCTCGCTTCAAGAAATGATAGGTAATTTTAATTCTAATATTTCTTTTATGGTCAAGGCATGGGAATGGAAATCTAGAGTTTGCTGTGAACATTTGTTGTCACTGGTGCTGATTGGCTCCCAAGCATCCACCCTCTTTCCTATTTAAGAGAATTGTCTCATCGTGGTTGTCAGATTCTTAAATGTCTAGGGTAGAGACACATGATTTATGCTTTATTAGTTGGATTGTTTCTGCTCAGAACTTAGAAATGGTACAAAATTAAAAGATTTACAATTCAAGCACAGTAGCAATGGAATAATTCACTGGCAGACTGGTGACAGTGACCTATGTAATATCTTAATGCAATGTTTCCTGTGGTAGAATCTAGGCAGTCTGGCCTCGTTTAATTTCCACTAGATTTTTAAGCCTTGTTTTTTAAGCTTCTCCATAGATTGTGTAAGCTAGTACATAGTTTTCTAATAATTATTTTTTCCTGTTTAAGATAGCTGGAGTCAGTGTCTGTTGCTGATAGTTGATTATCCTGCCTGATACAACCTCATACTCTAGAACTCAGGAGGTAATTTTACTCTTTTCCTCCCTGGAGAATGAAATGTGACATTGGAATCTCATGGAGATCCTATTTTCTAGGAAACCTTCACTCTGATAAATATGGCATTTCAACCGGTTGTTGTGAGAACGGCTCCAAGAAGCCATTTTTCTTCTCAGCTGCTCTTGAAGGAAAGTTAGAGGATTCTGAAGAGTCGAGAAGAAGAATATGGCCTATGTATCTGACTCACAGCTTCTAACCCACTGTTCTGCCCATCATGGCTACCATGTGACAGTCTCTGCCTTCCTCTCTGCCTCTCTCCTTCTAGACTAAAGCTGCCTAATAGCAAATGGGAAAGAACTACTTCCCTCCCACTCTCTCAAAGCCATGATATCACAGGAAGAGGAAGAGGAGCAGTAGGGAGAAAGTGGTTTACTGAACTTAAATCGCTGAGAATGAGAGGGGAAGAGCACACTTCTAGTGACTGCAATACCAAAATAAAATGATAATATCAGTATTTTAGTATTAATATGAAAGTATGGATATTAACACTGACATTCAACATGATCTAGAATTAGCACTTTAAAAATCAGTGTCATATAATAATATATTTCAAATGTAAAGGCGTCAAAAAATTAAGTGGAAATTTAAAAAATGATAAATATAAAATTACTTAAATATTTATTAGCAGATGGGTTTGAACATTATAAGCAAAAGAAATTTTGAAAACTATTACAAAATATTTTGAAAAATATTACAAAAATAAGACTAGATAGACTATGAAAAAACTTGATCATAAAAATTGGTATATATTATTGAAATAATGATTCTAATATATTAGAATGTTATTTTGAATACATACACATATGTGGGCTATATTATTTGATAATGGAATATATTATTTAAACTTTTGAAAAAGTATGATCTTAAACAATAAAGTGCATCAATAGTATCATTATTTACTCATGAGTCAAATTTCTTATAAGTTTTTTCAGCTGCTGAAGCAGCCCTTTCTGACTCTACAGTAGTGGAACAATGAAGAGAGTTACAAACTAGTGCTAAATATTTTCCTCTCACATTTTTATCTTAAAATAATTTCATCTCTTGTTTGATGTTTTTAAGATCTTTTAGAACAACTTTTTTGGGGGTCAGGAACTGCAAACTTTTTATTACAGTTAAGTTGTAGTTTTGTTTAAAAAGAAGTATTTCGTTCGTACTCAACTTTATTTTTGTTTTGTTTTGTTTTTTTCATGTGTAGATAGAGATTCTCATGAGGCTTTGCTCCTATCAGTTTCAATACAATCATGTTTGTATTCTACTTGTTCATAAATCTTTGAACTGGAGTAAGAATTATTCTTGCAATAGAGGCTTTGCTCTGTGGATTGCTTTTAACCCTCCTGTCTACTCCACTGAAGATGAGGGAGGTTATAGAAGAATACTTTTAAAAAGTGTAACTAACTGTTCAATTTGAATTTTAGTGAAGCACGTAACTCTGGGTATATCTCAGGATGTAAATGATTTCTTTGAATTTTTTAAAAGGACAAAATAATGGCATCACATCAAAAGTATGATATTTTAGGAGTTAAAAATAGCATGGTATATCAAAATAAAAAGTTTGCATGCAAAATAGAAAAAAAAATGATGGTCATGAAGTACCAACAGTAGGGAATCTCCTCAGACCCTGGATAGGGGAGGTGGCATAGAGGGCCATAGCATCATATGCCCATGAAAGACTTCAAACCTACTTATATATTCCCAGGACACTAGGACTGACCCATAGAATGAGTCAAACTACCTACCCTTGTCATGCAGAGAAAAATTGGGAGTGGGGAGGTGTTTGAAGATGGAAAGCACATGGTGAAGGATTACATTTCAAAATCACCAAAGGAAGCATAAAAAGAAACAATTACCATACTACTCAGTGGACTAACATTTATGCCTAGGATATAGCATTTATGACGCAGGATCAACCAGCATTTCCAAAAGCCTCCTTGTTAGTTAAGTTTTACACTGTTTTGTGTATGTGTGTGTGTGTGTGTGTGTGTGTGTGTGTGTGTACATAAGTGTGTGTGTGTCTAAAATAATAGCTAAGAGAATTTTTTAAGAGAAGGATTTATTGAGATGCTTTGGAATTCATACTTATTATAGAATTAGAACTAGGCTCTTATCACTGTGTGTATTGGGAGGCTAAGGATAAGATCTATCCTGGAACTTGAAGCACTTATGTAGATCTATTTCTAGAATCATGCCATATTCTTCTATTACTTTTAAATTTTTAAAATACTTGTACATCTTTAGTTTATTCCAGTTTTTTTATACAGTAGTATTTTCAAGACTGCAATGATATTTATACTTCCCTTCATAATGTCAGATCACTTTTATCAACTCACAATTGTCTACTGATTGTTACTCTTTTTTCCCTTGACTGTTGCTTGGAAGTGACCAGACCTGCCATTAAACTTGGACTTTAATATCCAGGGTGACAGTGCACTTTGGAACTTTTGCAGTTTCTCCAGCACTTTTACATTTTCCTTGTCTTTGTCACCCATTGTGGATTAAATGTTCATCAGAAAACAAAATAGTGGCAGGAAGTGAGGCCACTGTACTGTAAGCGAGTACATTAGTGAGTATCAGTTCATCCTGAAAAGAGTAAAATGTGATGCCTCTATGTTTGATGGCAAAAAGCATTTGCTTCTGTTTGTGCTACTGTACCGTTTCAATGGTCGTGAGAACTATACATACATATGATTAGCTTTATTGCTAATCTTGCAATGGATTTGCATATTTAAGTATAAAAATATTTGAGACAAACCACATTTTAATAAGTCAGCGTGTATAGGGAGGTGCTCCAAGAGGAACATATGCATTTAAAGCAAGCCAAATATAACTTGTAAATGTCACCCAGTAGAGTGCCCAGATGAATATTTAGTTTCTCTTCACAAGGAATTTTTGAAATCCAGGTTCTTCTGGTATAGGAGCATTATTTCTCTTCTGGTTCTAGTCCGGATTTCCCTTTTTCTGTCTTGCTCAATGATAATGACCTTTTGGGGTGGGAGGAAGAGAGGATGAGCAGGCTAGTTCAAGGTAGGAATGGGCTTTAATAATTTTTTGTCTGATCACCTATTAGTGTCAGGTACTATTCTAGGCTTTAAATACCATTGTATATGAAAGAAGGGATAATTTCCAGATTAAGTCCACTTTGTAAACAGATTTCTCTGTTTGGGAGGGACCTGGGAGCCACAGTGCCTCCCAGGCAGCATTGTCCCTGACAAAGCTCAGGATTTTGCTGTTTAACTCCTGTTCACAAATAGTCCACTCTCTAGAGCAAGATACCGACCTTCATACTGCTTGTACATAGATCAAAGAGGCCATATTTTTTTAAAGATGTTACATTCTCAACTTGGAATGGAGTAAACTGAACTCACATAGCTTTAAAATGTCCCCCAGAATGCCTAAAATCTGACAAACAAAAGAACACTTGTTATTCCCTAGCCGTCTGTTAGGACATAAAAAAAGGCTTGCCAAATGAAAAGGCAGCATATGCACCCACAACACATCAAAATTGTTAGAAACCTATGCTTTGCTTTACAGGATGCATTTCCAGCCCAGTCTTGTGCCTGTGTTGGTTTGTTCCTGGTTTCTCTAAGTGTTACAGCAGACGGGAAATCTTTAAATAGCAAGATCTTGTTAAGAACGTTATCGACTTTTTTAGGTCATGGTGTAACATAATGTTTTGAAATAGCACTTTTTTAAAAAAAGCATTAAGTCATTAGGTCTTACATTAATCTTCTGGACATTTTAAAGGATACTATGTTTATATTACTAACGCAATATCAAATGGAAACTGTTTCAGAGACAGACTGTATAAGGTGTTGATATGTATTATATGAGCTTCTCAAAATGGCACTTTTAATTTATTCTATTTGAATTTGCTTGTGAATAGTATATTTGATTATATTGCCTGTGGAGAAGGGATGTCAAGGAGAAATATAAATTAAAATTATCTGACCAAAAATGTGTGCATGTTTGTTTGCCTGTTTATTTTTTTAGAATGAAAGAGATCTCAAACATCTTTAACAGAGGGATACTGCATTTGTACATTTAAATTTATGTTTTGTCCAATTTTAAGATATTCCTCATTCTGGGATACCCAGTAATGAATATCATGAGGCCTTGATTACTTCCTTTCAAAATAATAATTTTAAATGATGTTATGTAATTTATTCAGTATCTCTTTATTCAACTGGAAATTATCAGCACATTGGATGCCTTTTGGTAATTTTGCTGTTCATTAATACCTCTATCTGGGAGGCAGTAGGAAAATGTAAAGTTATAAACAACATTCTTTCATTTTCTGTTGTTGTTAGCATTGGCAAGAGATTTCGAAAAGGCTATAACTGGTCTCCAACCATCTTCTTTTCCACAGGAATGGAAGCAGGAGCCTCTTTGAAAATGGGACCAGTGCAGAAGAAGGAAGAGCAGAAAGAAGGAAAGCAGGTGGGTGCTGTCTTCCATCAGCACTGGGCTTGTTGAGTGTGCAGATCGAATGCTTATGCAGTATGACTTTGGAGGCATTCTTCAACATCTTTCTACACCAAAAAATATCCATTTACTGGCTGATGCTTGAAAAATATTTTAAAGAGTTTTATTTCACAACCAGAAATAAAACTAGAGTCTCTTGGGAATAGTAACAATGATATCAGTGCACTCCGAAGTGTAAATTACTACACCAGGATATTTTCCTTAGGATTGATATTGAAAAAAGCCTGTTTTAGGAATGAAAGAAGAAAATAAAAGAATGCAGGTATCTGGAGGAATGAGGAAGGAATAACACACAAATCTGGGAGGTGAAGGACATAGAAAGAGAGACCAAGGCAAAGAACTGTTTTCACAATGTGTTCAGAGCCAGCCTCTCCTATCAGCTTAGATGATTGAGAAAGAAAAGGACTTTCCTAGACTTCTGAGTGTCATAAATGTTAGCAATTTATTTTCAGCATAAAATTTTAAGGATGTATTTGATGTGTTGATTTTTCTTAAGTTCATTCATTTACTTACCTAGTTTGAAAAGATAAAATTACTTAGTAAATGTTATATCTTTAAGAAGTCCTACCACCAAGCAAAATTTATGGTTTCTCCTGTTATATCCTCCTCAGACATTGTTTGCATGTATCTCTTAGTATTGTAGATATTGGAGGCAGACTTGCATGATGGGTAAAAACATGAATTTTAGAAACAGAACTAGTTTCGATTATTGACCTTGTCATCTATAAGTTGTGTGACTTTGGACATATGTCTTATCTCTCCCTCAGTTTTCTTGTCTATAAATTTGTGATGATAATATCATGCCATGAGGTTAAGGGGATTAAATGAAACCATTACTGCAAATCAGTTTGCATCAAGCCTGTCATATTTTAAGCACTTAGTAAATGAATGGAAGCCCTGTGGTTGATGATGGTGATGGTGGTCATGATGAATTATAAATTTTTTAACCCATCAAGTATAAAACCCTTAAATTAAGGAATTGTGTCTTGGCTATCTTTATGTGTTTCAAATAGAGAATCAAAATTACACATAGTACAGATATGTGTGTCTAATTAGCTAAGTAGAAAAACTTTAGAATCTTAAATTAATCAGGAAGGTTTTTTTTAAATAGATGAAAAATTATAATAATAAAAAAATTAGCAAACAAATGGAGTTGGATTGAGATACATAGCTTCAGTTGCTGATAAAGTATGAGCAAATAGAGATCCTTTAGAAACATGATTTATTGATGAGATAACAAAAATTGAATTCGGCAGGTTAATTGACAAGAAGTAGCATTTCAAGGTGTTTGAAAATGTTTCTTATAAAATAGATTAATAATTTCTTTGTATATTTTTATTTTATATACTGTTTGTATACTGTCAGCAAACATTTTAAAATTTTTATCTCATTCAGTAGACATTAAGGAGCACAGTAACAAAAATGGAAAGAGATTTGGTAAACTTTTTTAAATGATTGGAAATTAAAGGAATTGAGACTGTGTCTAAAATAGTAGAAGATTGTGGAGAAAAAGTACTATCAATCTTTAAATATGTCTAGAATGGTGATTATGTGTGTTTCAGTCAAGATTGTTTTGGCTGCAGATGACAATAAATCCAACCCAAGCAAATCTAAGAAATAAAAGGGATATTTTAGTTTATACAGTTGAAAACTGCATGGAAGTAGCTTGACCTTCATACTTGGCTGGATATTTCAGGACCCAATCACCCTTTCGATCTGCACTTCCTTTTTGACATTGGCCCCATTCCCATGGGCCTGATGGTGACCAGAGGAACAACACCAGGTCTACTGAAACAGTGAGCATTTCTCTTGCTCAATAACTCAAAACTAAAGTCCCAGCCCGAATTAGATTTTGTGCTCATTCTTGAATTTGGAACTATGATCACGAGAATAACATGAGGCCATGTTTAAAATTTAGGCTCATTCCTGGAGATGGTGGCAACTAAGCACACCAGATCCAAATGTACTGAGATTGGTGAGGGGTGGCTCTCCAGAGAAAAACCTAGGTGCTGTGTTCTGAAGAAAAGAAAGAGAATATATAGCCACTATAACCTGGAAGATGGAGCCCCTGTATTTTTGTATTACGTCACAGGACAGAACTGGCATCAATTGGAAGAAATAATTATAAGGCAGACTTTTAGATCAGTAGAAAGAACTAAGAATTTAGAACTCACAAAGCACTAACTCATCTCAAAAGTCAGAGAACTGCCTGTGAAGCTTGTCTTCAAGCTCAGGCTTGGTGACCATCTGTGGTAGACTGGAGTAGATGATCTGTAAGATCTGTTTTCAGTCTGTAGCAGGTTACTAGATTTCTTCTTTTATGTTTGGATGAGAGAGAGAGAGATCATCTGCTAAATCCCTTTGAGGTTAAACATGTAAAATGTTATTTCCAAGGGACTTTCTTATTGAAAGCACAGGCCAAGAAGAAGGACCTTCCTCAGAAAGCAACATGCTTCATTGAGAATTTAAATATAGACAGCATTGATGTTCACATGATGTATTTTGATATTTATACTTCAGATATATTTCTCCTTACTTTTGTTTCTTTTTATAAATTTCTTATCTAGGGAATATAAAACTTAATCTCTCTAGTCTCATAAGATTCAATCTTTTAACTTTTTTGTGGCCCAAATGCTTATTCAAAATGCAAAATAATCTTTTCCGCAAAAAGGAGGGAACTTGTGAAGGTGATGTGATAAGTTGATTAAGAGTCACTGTTTTGGGTCTTTAAATAGGTTTCTGTTCATAGGGCTATAAATAGGAAATGAGGGAATGGAACCAATAATTACTGAGCATCAATCATGTATCAGGTGCTTTATACAACTGTTTAATCCTCAAAATATAATTAGCTCCATGAATGTGAAAAACTCAAGGTTTAAAAGAGTTTACTTACCTTGCTTGAGTAAAGTTAATTAACAAACTAGAAGACTTTGCCCAAGATCATGCTTCCCCACATCTGGCAGAGCCTAGATTCAAATCGGGACCATTTATATCTAAACCCATTCTAACCATGTTGCCTGTTTGGAAAGAATATGAAAAATACAAGCCTGCTTTCTTCAATTCCTGGGAGTAGTAGAGTGTTCATTGTTACTTATTTACTTGATATTTCTGTTGATGTTCAAATGTAGTTCATAAATTGGAGGGATGGTACTACAGGGAAATTAATAAGTGCAGACTACTAAGGCGAAAGTAGAAATCAGAATTGAATCCATAATTCAGTAAAAACACACAGAAAACATTGATAATGCATTTTATAGTTTTGAAAGATAATGGCACTGTTTCTGTAGGATTCAGTATCTACAATTATCACCATGTATATCTACCCTTCATTGAATAGAATGACCGTATTCCCCTTTTGTTTGAACTTTTAAAAGTGAACTCAAATAAAATTGGTATATGAATTCAAAGCCATTTTTCTTCATTAAAAGGAGACAGGGAGTAACTTGATTTGAATTTCAATCTTGCTATCAATTTGCTGCATCAGTTTCTAGCCAAAGATTTTATAACAATTGAAAAGGAAAGTACATTGTCGAAAGCTTTTACTACTTAACATATTGAAGAGTTAATTGTAAAATGATTTCCCTAGAAAGGTTAATTGGCTTTCTTTTCCACAAACAATAAGATGTGAATATAAAAAGGAAAAAAAACTTTTGGCACTCAACTATAAGCTGTAAAGGCTTTAGTTTTAAAAATAAGAGCTGACACATGTAAAGTTGTGGTATTATGAAAATAATTTATCCTCCTTTATGAAAATGTTGGTACATAGTTATAGTAGAGGAAGGCTTTTGAGAGTTTTTAGAAAACTAGACAAGGAAAATGAAACATCCCAGCACAAATGGAAGAGATGGTGAGACAGATCTTATAAAGTTGCCTCCTGCTTGGCATCTGTGTGCTTTGGAGTCTGTTAGAGGGATTATTTATCCCCAATAAACAAATTGTTGCTGCATTGGAAATCTTATAGGATATTTAAAAGGGTTTATAGCTAGCTGTGGAAAATTAAAGACTTATGAGATCTTGGTTGAAACTTTAAGAACAATCAGTAATTCTTACCCGGTCTTAGGTCTGAATACAGAGGAATAACACATTTCTTACTTTTATTTTGGTGGGGTCAACTATTTAAAACAGAAAGATAGCATTATTCACTGTGGCCAGGACATAGAAGCAAATGAAGTGTCCTACATTAGATGATTGGGTAAAGAAGATGTGGTACATATATTCAATGGCATATTACTCAGCCATAAGAAGAGACGAAGAAATACTGCCATTGCAACAACATGGGTGGATCTTCAGATAATTATGCTAAGCAACAATAAGCCAGATAGAAAAAGTTGAAAATCACATGATATCACTTATATGTGGGATATAAACCTAAAAGCAACAAATGAACAGGACAAAACAACAGAGACTATGGACATGGACAATAGACTAGTGGTTACCAGAGAGCAGTGGGAAGGAGGATGCAGGGAGGTAGATAGATGGGGTGAAAGGGGTCAAATATGTGGTGACAGAAAGAAATCTAACCACGGGCAGTGAACACATAATGCAATACATATATATGCCTTACTGCTAAATTGTACACATGTAACTTACTGAATTTTATCAACCAATGTTACCATAATAAAAAAATAGTAATAAATAAATAAATTTAAAAAAATAAATCCAGAAAGACACATGTATCTTCTAAGAAATCAGGGTAAAAATCTAAGTGATGCCCCAGGGGATAACAGCAAGAGAACAGGATCCATATGCAGTGTTGTGTGTCTCTCAGACTTCAAGACTGCATGACCTTGGGCAATTCGATTTACTTTCTCAACTGTAAAATGGAGATATAAAATATAACCACATTGTGGAGTTGGATAAGAGTCAAAAGACGACACATATGAGTGCCGACTAGTAATAGAGATGCAATCGAGTTTTACTCCAACTTGATTGAAGTAACTAAGAGAATTAGACTCGGGGAATGGTGGAGAGAATACTTGACAAAAAACTTTTAATATTTATGCTTGATCATTGTTTTGTTAATATACAGTAGAGTACGTGACTGTAACTCGAATGTAACTTATATATGAAACGGCACCAGCTTAAGTGGTGAGAGACCTGGTTCTAGTAATAGCTAACAACTAGCTGTCAGGTTGTCAGTCCCCACCTCTGGACAAGGAGAGTGTTGGCAAGATTCGCTTTAAGATCCTTCTAACATCCTACTTTTAATTTTTAAATTATTTTCAAATGACCCTTTAAAATATAAAATTTTATTTTTTAGACCCTCATAGGCTATAAATATTTTATCCATTCACATTTATTTCAAAATATTTGATGAGAACTTAACTTTGCACAAGAGACTTCCCTAGCCTCAGTGCATATAGAGTTGGCAGTCCTTGTCCTTAAAAATCTTACAGGGAGGATAGTGAAGTATAGGTCTTAAAATAGTAAACAATGACAATATGGTACTTCAGAAAAGAGTCACTTCATCCACATATGAAGAAAAGAGGATCATTGTACACATTTACTCATTTACTCATTCTGTACATTTTTAAAAAGTTTTTATTGAATGCCAGGATTATGTTAAGTGCTCAGAACAGAAGAGTGAGCGAGCTATAATGCCTGCTTTCTAGGAACGTAGTCTAGTTATAGAATGGGTCCACAGAGGTAAGTAAATGATTCTCCACTGCTGAAAAGTGAGAAGTGAATTCCCAGCACAGAAGCAGGAGTGAGGCAGCCATGGAAGAAGAAAAAGATATGACACTTTGAGAGAAGAACAAGTTGTTTGATTTGGCAGGTGTGTGGTGCAGGTGGTGGGGAGGTAAGAACTGAGGCCGGAGGGAAATGCAAGGACTAGGCTGTGAAAGTTCTTTCTAAGGAGTCTGGGTTTATTCCAAAATGAGGGGAACTACTAATGTATTTTTTAATAAAATTTATTGAGGTGACATTGGTTAATAAAATTATATAAGGTTCAAGTATATAATTCTATAACACATCATCTGTATATTGCATTGTGCGTTCACCACCCAAAGTCAGATCTCCTTCCATTACTATATATTTGACCCTCTTTACCTTTATCTAACCCCCCTTTCCCCCTGGTAACCACTAAACTGTTGTCTGTGTCTATGAGTTTTGTTTGTTTGTCTTGTTCATTTGTTGCTTTCAATTTTATATCCCATATGTGAGTGAAATCATATGGTTCTCAACTTTTTTGTGTCTGACTTATTTCACTTAACATAATAATACTCTCAAGATCCATCCATGTTGTCATAAATGTCAGTATTTCATCTTTTCTTATGGTTGAGTAATATTCCATTGTGTATATGCACTACATCCTCTTTATCCAATCATCTATCAAAGGGCACTTTGATTATTTTCATGTTTTGGCCACCAGTGAATAATGCTGCAATGAACATTGAGGTGCCTATATTTTTATGGATAAATGTTTTCAAATTTTGGGAGCAGATACCCAGAAGAGGGATGTTGGGTCATATGGTAGTTTTATTCTTCATTTTCTGAGAAACTTCTTTACTGTTTTCGATAGTAGCTGTACCAATTTACATTCCCACCAGCAGTGTATGAAGGTTCCTTTTTTCTAACAGCTTCTCCAACACTTGTTATTACTTGTCTTATTGATAAGGGCCATTCTAACAGGTGTGGGGTATATCTCATTGTGGTTTTGATTTGCATTTCTCTAATAGCTAGTGAAGGTGAACATCTTTTTTACATGTGTGTTGGTCATTTGTATGTCTTCTTGGGAGAAGTGTCTGTTCAGGTTCTGCCCATTTTTAAATTGGATTGTTTGTATTTTTATTGTTGATTTGTATGAGTTCTTTGTATATTTTGGCTTTTAGCCCCTTATTGAAGGCATCGTTTGCAAATATCTTCTCCCATTCGGAAGGTGGCCTTTGTTTTTGATGGTTGCTTTTGCTGCACAGAAGCTTTTTAGCCTTACTAATGTATTTTAAGCAGGGGAGTAGATTGATGTATAAAATGTGATGAAAATTTATAGGCATAAATTGGAGGATAGATGGTAGAGTGTTGTGGAGGAAAGTAAATAGACAAGTCTTGAGGCAGTCACAGGAAATTGGGTGTGCCGTGCTGAGGTCTGAACCAAGGCAGGGGTGTTGGGAATGGAGAGGACAAATAGAGAAGAATAGAGAGATGCTAAACCAGCAGCAATGACAGAATGCCGGGAAGACTGGCTATGAGAGATGAGGGAGAAATAGTATTTAACAGCATCTTCCAACGTTCTGATTTCGGTGACTAACAATGCAGAGTAGGATAGGAAATATAGAAGATAAGTTTAGCTTTAAAGATAATATTGCATGAGATACTGAGTTTTTCAGAGGAATTGTATTTACTTGCTGAAGCAAAAAATTGGATTTACTTTGCTGAAGAAAAATGTTTTGGGATTTCAACCTCTGCAAATGAGCTTTGGGGGGACCCAACCATTTAAGGAGTAGGCAGAAGAAAATGTGCTACCAAAGCACTCAGAAAGAGCTCCTTGGGGCATGGGGGAAATTCAGGAGGGATTTGGATCATGGAAGTCATGATAGAAAAGAGCTTCTAGAATGGAGAATGGGCAAACAGTGTTGAGAAATAATGTAAGATGGCAATTTAACAATTTGGAAGTATTTTGATATCGATAAAAAAGGCAGTCTTACTAGCGTCAGGATGGAAAAAAATGTTAAAGCAGACTGA
Organism: Eonycteris spelaea; assembly: GCA_003508835.1. Classification (NCBI taxonomy): domain Eukaryota; kingdom Metazoa; phylum Chordata; class Mammalia; order Chiroptera; family Pteropodidae; genus Eonycteris; species Eonycteris spelaea. Next base: position 11,269,893 of record PUFA01000011.1, on the reverse strand, counting down.
AGAATGAATAGCTCATTTTTAAAAAGTCCAGCCAGAATATTGATACTGTGCAGTATTCAGATGGGGATCATTGGATAGAATGTAAAGAGAATCACAGACGTAGAGATTCGATTCCAGACTTTTAGAATATTTGTATTGTTTTCCTGGTTCTTTACTATGCCTCTTTAAGATGGAAATATTCAGAACTTTATTTTATTTTCTGTAGTTAATGCTATTCAATCTATTCAGCCAACACTTATCAGGTGACATTTTAAAGGCTTCTGCAAGTTCTCTGTAGTGCTTTTGTGTTTCATAATGAATTAGGAAGATTTATGGTCAAAACGATATAAATGGATATTGAAATGCATAATCTGAATGAAGTTTTGTGTCTTTGTAAAATCTACTTTCCTCTAAGTACATCTACTTCTGTGTAAGAGTAACAACACAGCTTTCATATGGGGATTAGATAGAGTTTGTTTAAAGCTATCATAGTACAGCCCAAGAATTTAAAAGATCTTCCGCAGTGAACTCTGACCTAGTTCACATTTATTTATCAATATGTCTTGAACTTTTTCTGGTCTTTTCCTATGGAATGAATTGCAGACATAAATCAGTGTAACATTTCCCTGTGAGTTTGGCTTTAACTTATTGTGTTGATTTCCCACTCAGAAGAACCAGGGTTTATGTGCAATACATTCCTAGTTTTTTAAAACAGGGTGATAACCACTGTGAGGGAAGTCTATGGCCTTCTGATCTAGGAGGTCAGACCAGCAGGAAGGATGTAAATATGAACACCATGCTGAGATTCCAGCTCACTTGACTTACCAGGAGTTTTCTTCAATCTCTTCCCAGGGACACGATCATACCCACTTCTGGTTTGTGGGTATTTGTTTTCCTGAACATTATTTTTTCTATTTCAAAAATTTTAAGTGTCACATGGCAAAAACTATCTAGCTAAGAAGGCAACTCTTGCTGGATACTTTTTAAAAGAGGAACCTATTCACTTTTGAATTTTACAATTCTTATCTTTATAAGGAAGATATTCAAATATTAAAAAACTATATTTGTATTCAGCTTATCACAGTCACCAAATTGCAGTTAATTCAAAAGTCACCAGTTAAGGGGCCTATTTGAAGGCTGTGAAAATAACATACATCTACCTTAATGTGTCCTGTTGAAATTTGAGTTTATATCTCAGCAAAGACAGACTTGGAGAGAATTAGCATATGTTATTGCAGCCAAATCTGACAGGATTAGAAAAAATTTAGATTTGCTTTGCTCTGACCATTCCAATTTTGGTAAGTGAATTCTTCTCTTAACTGTGTGATAATATCAACTTTTTTAAAAGATTCTCATGTACTACTGAAGGAGTCTTCTGGAATATTCTTGGAAAAGAATTATGATAAAGGAAGGTCATCATGGTGTTTAGGATGGTCAAAATATACATCATTAATGATGAGTGGCTTAGGTGGAATTTTTCATTAGCAAAGATGAAATAAATCCCTAGATATTCTCAGAAACTTTTGGTTCCTGAAGTCCGTGAGGTAGTAACAGGGATGGAGATAGACAACTCTGAGGCGGACAGTGTGTATCATAGTGAGAGGAAGTATGGGTAGCTTCATTCTATTTTTAAAAATATTGCTAGTTATTACATTGGGGGTTAGGTTAAAGGCAGCAAGACAGCCGGAAAAATGAAGATGTAATGTAAATCAATTATTTTCTCATTACTTATCACTTCTTTATAATTTGCTCAGTTGCAGTTATGTTTACCTTGAGAGCTTGTCACTATTTGCTTTGAAAAATGAATTCAGTTTACAGATTGGTTTTGGCATGAAATTAGTGCAATTTTATAATTAAGAATGATCTATTCCACCCCTCAGTTTTATTGATGAGGAAATTGAGGTCCCGAGAGACTAGTCCAGGGACAGAAAAAGTCTATTGGCAGAAGATGTAACAAATTGGTATTCTGACTCCATCTAGTACTCTTTCCACTGTTTCTCATTGCCATGCACCCAAAATGGTGTGTGTGTGTGTGTGTGTGTGTGTGTGTGTGTGAGATTTGCCACAAAGTTGGACAGAGTGTTTATATGCTCCAAGACACTTGTGCATGGGTTAAAATAAGATACTTCGTCTCTATTGTAGCTAAAATTATGACATTGTGGAATAGCTCTACTGAGTGTAAATGAAGGAAAATGGTACAGTAAGATTGATCCATTGTGTGTTAGTGTACATGCATGCATGTATTTGTATGGGATGGGAAGGTGTGGTGGGCAGAATAATGGCTCCCACAGATGTTCATGCCTTAATCCTGAGAACATGTGAATACATTTGTTACTTTATGTGGCAAAAGGGACTTTTCAGATGTGGTTAAGGTTAGACATCGGGAAGGGAGATCATCCTGGGTTATTTTGCTGGTTCCAGTGTAATCACATACGTTCTTAAAAACAGAAGTTTTCCTTGCTGCAGAAAGCAAAAAAGCAGCATAAGAAGGATTCAACCTGCAGTTACTGGCTTCGAAGATGGAGAGTGGTCATGAGTTTGGAATGTTGGTGGCCTCTAGAAGATGGAAAGGCAAGAAAACAAATTCTCCTCTGGAGCCTCCAGAAATTAATGCAGCCCAGCTAGTACCTTGATTTCAGCCCAGTAATATCCCTATTGAACTCTTACCTACAGAACTAACTAACTCCCTTCCTTCCTTCCTTCCTTCCTTCCTTCCTTCCTTCCTTCCTTCCTCCCTTCTTTTTAAAAACAACTAGAGTTTGGCATAAGTACAATGTATTGTCTATTTGTTTATCTCAATGTTGGAGAATGAGAAATTTTTTACTGAGACTATATTTTAGCTCATTAGAAAGTGTGGCAAAAATAGTCTATGATCACATAGTTTATTGGAATTTTCATCATGATGCATTTTCTATTAACCCATAGGTAAAAAGGAAATAGTTTTATAAGTGTTAGAAAATGTAGAGAAAGGAACCCTCATGCCCTATTGGTGGAATTGTAAACTAGTGCAGCCACTATGGAAAACAGTATGGAGGTTCCTCAAAAAATTAAGTGGTAATACCATATGACCCAGAAATTCCACTTCTAGGTATCTATATAAAGAAATCCAAAACACTAATTTGAAAATATATATGCACCCCTATGTTCATTGAAGTATTATTTACAATAGCCAAGATATGGAAGCAACCTGTGTCCATTGATAGACAAATCGATAAAGAAGATGTGGTACGCATATATAATGGGATATTTCTCAGCCATAAATAAAGAATGAAATCTTCCTATCTGTGACAACATGGCTGGACCTAGAGAGTATTATGCTAAATAAATAAGTCAGAGAAAGAAAAATACTGTGTGATTTCACTTATATGTAGAATCTAAAAAAAAAACCCAAAATGTACAAACAAAACAGAAATAAACATAGATACAGAAAACAAATTGATGGTCAATGGGAGGGGGTTGGGGGATTAGTGAAAAAGGTGAAAGGGATTACAAAGCACAAAATCATAGTTACAAAGTAGTCATGGGGGTATAAAATACAGCGCAGGGAATGTAGTGAAGTGCCAGATGATACTCTTAGAGTGATCACTTCATAAGTATATAAATGTCTAATTACTATGTTGTACACCTGAAACTCATATAATATTGTATGTCAACTATAACTGAAAAATAAATTTTCCAAAAAGCAAGCAGTTTTAAATTACATACATAATTAATTCTTTTTATAAATGATTTTTGAAATACAAGCTGTAGAATGGACACTATCATCTCACTTTTACCACCTAGCAACAACCATTTTCCATATTTCATTCCTGTCCCACCACTTTCTCTGGGCATACTTTTACATGGTTGAAATCCAACTTCTTATATAATTTAGTGTCCTTTAATCTTTTTCCACTTAGTAGGGCAGCATAGAGTTTTTCTCCATATAAACTCTTCGTAAGTATATCTTTCAATGACAGTGTAGTATTTTATCTTAAGTAACATAATTACTTAACGTATTCCTATTACTAGAAAATAAGATTGTTACTAATATTTTTTTTCTAATGGATAAGCTGTAGTATACACCTTTATGTGTATTTTTTATTTTTCTATTTCAAAATTATCCTCAGACTAGAGTTGAAAAGGTTGAATTATTAGATTGATAGGTAAGAACATTTTTGCCACATTGCTTTTCAGATAGATGTCAATTTATTTTTATAGTTTTAGTGCATGAGCATGTTCATTTTGCTACATTTTGCCCGTAGCATTTAATTTTAAAAACTGCTATGCTACTAGGCAGAAAATGTTTTATTAAAATAATTGCCCCATCGGATTTTACACACTAACCTTGTCAGTGTGAAACTAAACAAAAAAAGTAATTCTCCGCCACTTACATTGTAGACAACAACAGCTTCACTAAAGGTGAAGTCATAGAGTGGCTACAAAAAAAAAAGTGGCATTGCTTATTGACTTTGACGGAACCAGGAGCCGAGATGATGTATTTCACGAAGAAACTGATATTAGAGAAAAATAATGTAAACCTGACAAAATGAAGACAAAAAATGATCAGTTTACTAAGACCTTGAAATACAACAAAATAGATTGAGGATTAAATAATTTAAGACTGGAGAATTATTTTCTTTTAGATGTAATCGTGTCACCTTTTTGTTTGCTTGTATTTGTTGCCTCCTCATTAGTATTACTTACTGAATCAGGATTATAGATTGTCATTATCATATAGAGGTCTGTTTATTAGCTCTGTGGATCTGGTTTTATTTTTAGACTATTGATAAATTAGGGAATCTTTCAGTTTTGTTATTTTCTGGTTTGTCTTGTTTTGTTCTATTTTGGCAGACCCTAGCACATAATTGTACTTATCTTGGAGATGCTAGACTAACAGCAATATAGGTTCTGGAAATAGATATGTTAAAAATCATAGCTCTTTTATTTACTAACTGTACATTGGGCAAGTTATCTAACTCTTCAAGGTTTCAGTTTCCTTATTTATAAAATTGAAATAATAATAGGACATATATCTTACTCTTGTGGGAGAATTAAATGAAACATTGCAAACACTTAGTAGTGTTGCCTAGAAAAGATCCCCAAATAATAGTCGTTACCACCAACCTCATCATCATTCCTATCATTATGACCTTTTTGTCTTTCTGATTCTTTTTGTACTACGTGCTACCTCTGCCTCAACTATAATCTCTAGAAACTCTATCCCTCACTTTTTTTTCTTTCTTAAATGTTCATTGATCATCAAACATTTATCCAGAACAAAACAATGTAAGTCTGGATGCAAAGATCTTACATGCTTCTGAGGGAAGACAGATAACAGACAAATAAGCACATGATTATTTAATATGTCAGAATATTTAATATGGTGTTGTGTTATGAGAAAAATAAAACAGGGCAAGGGAGACAGAAAGGTCCAGAGGTTGGGGTTAGATTGACATGGGAGAAAGATATGTTACTATTTATACAGAGCGCTAAAAACCTCTGACAAATGACATCTGAGCTATCCTGAACAGAATGAGAGAGAAGAAAGTAATATTCCCAGTGAAGAACACATGCCTGGCATGTTCAAGAATCAGCAAATAGGGCAGTGTGGCAGAGACAGAGTAAGAAAGGGGAGAATAAAAGGAGATGAGGTCCAAAGTGGGGGTGGGGGGGCCACCATGTAGGCATTTGTAGGTTACTCTAAGACTCTGACATTTACCCTGAGTGAGTTGGGAAACTACTGGACAATAGTGAATAGAGGAAAGATGGAGCAAAGGCAGAAGTGGGGGATCAGATAGGGGAGGCTATTTCAGTAACCCAGGTGAGAGAAGGTTTCGGCTTGGATGAGGAGGTAGCAGCTGTAATGATGGAGAACTGCTTGAAATACATATGTCATCATCGTGTGTGTGTGTGTGTGTGTGTGTGTGTGTGTGTGTGTGTGTGTGTGTGTGTGCATGCGCTTACAATACGTCTGGACTCAGAGAGGATTTGAATTTCATACTCAACTAGGTAACATGAGGTCAGGAGGAGTTTTAGCAAACAGGGAACAGACACATTTCACATTTTTGCAATTGGCAACTCTAACATTGCAATTGGCAACTCTAACTTTAAATATGAATAATAACATTATTATTAATGCTAATAATTACTAGTTGTTAATATTAGTAACTTTGTATGATACTGTAATGATAGACACATGTATTTATACATTTGTCAAAACCTAGAGAATGTATAATACCAAGAGATAATGCTAATGTAAACTATGGACTCTGGGTGATGATGATATGTTAATGTAGGTTCACTGATTAATTATAACAAATGTACCACTCTGGTGCAGGAAGTCAATAGTGTGGGAGGTCGTATATGTGAGGGGCAGGGAGTATATTGGAAAGCTCTATATTTTCCACTCAGTTTTGCTGTGAACCAAAAATTGCTATAAAAAATAAATTAATTTAGTTTATATTATTTTATAATTAATTTATAAAAATAAATTAGTTTATTAATTAAAAAATAACAAAATGAAAAAATATCATTACTTTAAATATTTAATTATATTCCACTTTGTGACTGGTATGAATTCCTCAGAGTAAATATTAAGAACATACATGTACAGCCAGGCTTAGATATATTGTGCCCCTACTTTTTTCTTTTTCATCTTTAGTTACCCTCATTCTGCTCCCTTGCATCCCAGACCCCATAGCCTGGTGTCTCAATCAAGACTTGCCTCAGTCATTGCCTCAGAATGTCATTCAATAAACACTTATTGACTGCCTATAGGACCAATCAAAGATCAATCAGTAATAATATGTGACACTTATCCCAGGGGGCTTATAGTATACTGAGAAAAAAAAGACAGCAGAAGAGAGATATTAATTTATAATAAGTAAGCTTAATAAAGATTAAATGGGAACACAAGAAAGGAGCACCCTTTTGAGGGTGGACTGGGAATGGGGCTGCGGGAGAAAGCTTCTCAGAGTTGTGCCAGCTTAAATCCTGAAGTGTCAGTAGGGGTTAGGTAAATGATGGTGAGGTACTTGAGCAGAAGGGTATATAATTTGGTTTGAGTTAACACGATTTTCTTTCTTGTGCATCAAAATAAGCTATTACCTGGCTTTAAGTATAGTAGCTTCCCACTGTAATGAAAACTGAAGTTTGCCTTATTTGCATAATTTTTTCACAAAAACATCTTGGTAAAGTACAAAACATTGAAGAAGCAAAGAAGTGAGCAAAATTCAAAGAGATTAGGTAAACAAAATATATCCCATTAAGTCAGTGGTTCTTAATGGGAAAGGGGAAGGATTCTGCTACCCAAGGGACATTTGGCAGTGTCTGGAGACAATTTTTGATTGTCACACTTGGGGGGAGGTGCTAATGGCATCTCGTGTTTAGAGGACAGGGATGCTGCTAAACACTCTGGGAGGTACAGGACAGGCCCCCCAACCCACAACAAAACACTTACCTAGTCCAAAATGTCAGTAGAGTGGAGGCTGCAAAACCGTGCACTGAAGTAATAGTTGAGAACTATGTCATCGTCGTTTTAATATATTGATCTTATAAATAACTGTAAAACCAATCGAATAGCCTATTTTTTTTTTAATTCCCCTCCACCTACTTCCACTCCTGACCGAGGGTTTTGCCATCTCCCCTTAAGAACTGGATCTCTGAACAGGGCACCTCCTCCCATGCACTCGCAGCGCACACGGGGTGGGGGTGGGGGGGTGGTGGGGGCGTGCGCCCGGGCCTGGGCTGTGGCTCCACTGGGGCACGAACCCAGGCGAACCCAGGCGAACCCAGGCGCGTGTAAAGCAGACGTGCTAACCACTACTCTGTGGAACCACCCCTGGCTTATTTTTTGTTTCCAGTAGCTGTTACTTGTTCTTTTGTTCTTTTAGAATGCCCCCTTTGACTGTGGTTGTTTGGTCATTATTGGTTAACAATTTTAGTATTCTACTCTTGTCATTCATCTTTGCTCTTTATCATCCTCTAACCAACTGGTTCCCATTTCTTTAAGTCTCTGGATTCTTCTACAGGATTTTTCCAGACTTGAAAACTACTGAGTACCTGAAGACCCTTCTGACATCTTTGCCATAGTTGAACATGAGTGGGTATGGGGAGAGATACTTCCCTGCTTTTCCAATTGACATGGAATTTGGCTTCTCCTCTTTATGATTGTTTTCTGGCTTCCAGCAGGATTGTGCAGAGGCAATTCACCACATTAATAGAACAATGCTTTATCTTACCCTTTTAATTTTTATTTAGAAGGCTGAATTTGCTAATGCCTGTCAGGATGATATTTTACCAGTCCATAGACTTTAAATATGAACACTTGAGTAACTTTCAATAGGCTTGGATGTCTAAGATGCACAGATTGTATCACAGCTCCTGTGGTGAGAGTTTTATGTTGTGTAATGAAGAACAGGGCTTATGTGCCCCACATATCTGAGAGCTGCTATGTAGCTGGCTTGAGGGGGCTTGTGAGCGTTCTCCACTTCAATGCTCTTTTAGTCTTTGCATATTTGATTCATCCACTTGTTAGCAGGATCTGTGTCCCTCATTGTGTCTTTCTCTGGTGTTCGGTAAATATTAGGTAACAACCCTCTTATATTAGTGAAAAAGTGTCGAACCAGCTACTTGATCAGTCTGCTTGGAAAGCTGTTTTTCTGGACACATATGTGATTTACTTCCTTGGTTTATTCAGGTTTCTGCTCAACCTCACCTGAAATACCTTCTTTAGCCACGCTATCTAAACTAGCAGCCTCCCACCACTCTTTATCCTCTTATTCATATTTACTTGTGTACTTTGTCCTTATTAGAATGTAAGTTCTAGGAAACCTCAAGCATTGTGTTTCTTCTGTTGTATACACAGAGCCTAGAACACTGGCTTAGAATAGGGTTCATGAGTAATATTGAATAGGTAACAGAAAAGATAAATCAGACTCATTCCATGCCCTCAAGAGACTTTAAGAATAATGGGGAACAAAACTATTTAACAATTATAAGGTAATAAGAGCAATCACACAAGTAGCTAGAAAATACTTTCAAAGTCAGGAAAAAGGCACACCTCACTATTTGGGAGGAACCAGAGGAGTCCGAGGCTTGAAAGATGAGCCGGGTGTATTCAATTGACTTCCAGGTCTCGTCTGTTTAGAAACTAAGCTCCAGCTGTCCGAGGTTTGGTTCAGTCACCTTCTGCTCATTAGGTAATGAGTGCTGTGTTATATTAGCGAATGCACCTTCTGTTAATGCAACTATGTTGTATTGGTTCCAGCACATTCTGCGCCATTGACATACCGTCTATTAGCATTATTCTGAGTACTGTCTAGAGACAGAAAAATGAATATTTTTGAATGATCCTAATTTATTCCAGGGAGTGTGAATCGTAGTATCTCAATCCTATTGAAGATGCCAAGTTTAAAAATTAACACATTTGAAGACTGATCTCTCAAAATCACCCCTGAGAGTGTGGGTAACCAAGCAGTGTCTATGGCAGTAGGCATGCTCTCACTTTGGGTTTCAGAGCAGAAGCATGTGCATCTCCCTAGGGTCAGTGCCTTCCTCTGAGCATCCACAGCATGCCTGAGAAGAGACCGGGTATGTTCTCTGCAGCTCACACAGTCTTTAGTAGTGCAGGAAGTGTGTCTCCAAGCCAGAAGAGAACCAGAGACTTCGAGTGGGTGTGGGTGTAAATATTTCTCTTGGATCTGTTCCTCCAGCTTTTGCTAGCCATTGGGAAATTCTTGAAGAGCAACATTCCATATCAGAGATCAACTTGTTGACGGTGGCTGGATATGCCTCTGCCACTCTGCGGACACTGGAAAGAATCCAGACTCTGAGACCATGCATAGGTATCCTCTCCTTAATTTTTGGGGTGGTGCATGAGTGCTGTTCCCTTTCTATGACTGGCTAAATGAACATCGTTAAGGTTATTCTCTCAATATTTCATGCAACAGATCATTTGAAGACCAACAGTTGGAAATCACTTATTATAACCAGGTTCTGCTAATAACTATCTTTATAGCCGTAAAAGCTTTTCACTGAAACTTCCCAGTTCTTCAGATTAATAGAATAAACCAGAGCCTTGAGAATCAAAAAACTTATGACAAATTGGGAAAATGAACCTAACAAATATAACATTTACAACTATAAGTTGAAAGACAATAAGTTGATGGGTAGACCAATGAAAAGGGAGTCAGGAAATTTGACAACTAGTTTTTAATTGAATGTTAGCTGGCTCTGGGACCTTGATAAATCAGTTAACTGCTAGGTCCATTGGTTTGCATATTAATAAAATGAAATGTTTTGGGTAGGCAATGCTATCCAACAGAAGTTTCTGTGATGATGACAGTGTCCTATATCTATAGTGTCCAACAAGGAAGCCCATAGCCACGTGTATGTATTGAGCACTAGAAATGTGGTTAGTGCAACTGAAGGACTAAGGTTTTATTTTACCCAGTAGTTATCATGGATATTTACATTTTGGTTGCCCATAATCTGAGACTTCCTGATCACATCAGTCTTATGGGGAAGCAGAGCTCCTCTCTCACTATGAACATAAAAGCCCAGACTTGTTTTCTAACTTTCCTGTGGTTAGAGGGTGGACATATGGTCGAGGCTCAACCAATAAGATGCAGCCATTCTAGTCTGAAATAGAACCTTGTTATACAAAAAAGCAGAAACAAGGGAGAGTATATTCTGGAATAGTGGCAGCCACCTCAAATTTCCACAGCAAAGGTAGTAGTTCTAGTCGGGATCTGGGGTTCATAACTGGCGATGGAGCATACTGTGTGGTCCTCTGTTCACCATTCCTTAACTATAACGTTAGGAAAACTACTTAATTTCTCTTTCAAGATAACATTTATAAAAATAAAGTAATACCTACTCTCTGTATAAATGTAAGTAAATGAGTTTGTTAGAGAGAAAGCTGTGGAGGAATAAAATATTCTCCTTTCAGTTGTATTTGTTTCTTACTTGTTTTTTCTTAGGAGGAGGCAGCTCTCCCTTTGCGATAAGTAGTTATCATTCTCTCCATACAGTTCTTATGAATTTGCCTGGACACAAAGTTCTTTAAGCTTCTGTTAAAGAGAGATGCTGGGTAGCACTTAAAATAAGAGCTTTCCTTAGGAAAAAAAAAATATGGATGGCAAGTTGTTATTTTTAGTGTCTTTCTACTCTTCTTTAGTGTCTCCCTTTTCTTATTCAGTAACCACCCCCCACACACAGGGCATCCCCACCATCCAGTGTGCCCAACACAGTACCAGGAGCTGCCAGCCACCCTTCCCCTCTGCCCCACTAGTAGGGCGCATACACAACCCCTGGGCACTGTCCTCAGTAGGAAATGGATATGCCATTTAATCAAGGAATAAATGGCACATTTGAGCTTAATTAGCTACTCTTCCCGCATAGAAGTTTTATTTGAGCTAATGTCCTTTTTGTGGTTTGAGGAAGATAATTAATAACACACTAGACCCATTGGAAAATATACACAGGGGACAAATAGGGACTGACCTAATCATTTTAACGCAGGTAAGGCTGAACTAGAGAATTTGTCCTGAATCTAGTAGTAAAATGGGCTTCATAGTGCTTCTTCCACCTCTTCCTCATAACCCAACTTCAGATCTTTACACTTGTTGGAGGTGAGTGTCAGTTTATAGAGAAGCCTTACTGGGCCAGCTGCACAGAGAACAGTTGCTCATCTCTCATCTGCCAAGAGTAAAGACAGGGAGTCAGAGGTCACATATACATAAAGAGCTTTGGTGTGTCCCCCAACCAGACAGAGAAGTAGGAATTAGCAGAGGTCATACTCACACTGTCTCATCAGTCAAATAAACCACTCCTCTCATATAGGGAAAGAGAGTGAGAAATGGAAGAACGTTTGGATGCTTTTGACCATTACATACTGGAACTCAGAGCTTCCTATTTTATGGACCAACAGAAACCTGGAACAGGAGAAAAGAAGGCCCCTCCTACTTTCCTGAGTTATGAAAATGAGATTAGAAACACAGGAAATTGAGGTACTTTTCAAAGGCAGATGTGGCACAATAAAGGCTTTCCTGGTGCCATCTAATTGTATCTCATATATAGAAACTTGCTACGTTTTTGTGAATTTGTTATTTTAAGCAGCCTCTGTTATCTTGATTTTTTAAAAGTCTAGTCATTTATAATTTACAATTTTTTCCACCCAATGAATGTAATGGGCCACTGGAAAAGAAGAAGATGCGTCTAACTGTAATCAGACTATTTCAGGTTCACTCCTGCTTAGGACTAATATTTACCACTGAGTGTAAGTCTTTTGAGGTCTGAAATAATGTTTTCCTTTACCTTACAGAGAAGACTTAGTTAGCACAGTGCTTAGCACGTAGTACACAGTAGATGCTCAACAAACAAATAAGTTAACTTCATCATACTCCTTTTCCTCTCTTCTTGTCACCTTAATTCTTTGCACTTCTTTCTTTCAATTCCCTGTGATCCCTACACCCATCTTTCACTCACCTATCTTTCTTTCTCTTAGTTATTTCTTTCTCAAGTATTGTGTTCCTGTAACACGTTTACTTTTCTGTCTTTTTCCCTCTCTTGTTTTCTCCTAGCTTTCATTCACCCTTTATTGTTTTGGGTACTATGACCATTTTAACTATGTTGATTCTTCCATCCATGAACACGAAATATCTTTTTGTTTCTTTGTGTCTTCTTCAATATCTTCTCCCATTTAGTTGGTTGCCTCTTTGTTTTTGTTGAAGGTTTTGTTTTTTTGTTTCTTTTTTGCCATGCAGAAGCTTTTTAGTTTGATGTAGTTCCATTAATTTATTTTTGCTTTTACTTCCTTTACCTTTGAGGTCAAATTCATAAAATCCTCTCTAAATCCAAGGTCCATGAGTTTACTACCTGTGTTTTCTTCTATGCAGTTTCAGGTCTTATATTTAGGTCTTTGATCCATTTTGAGTGAATTTTGGTGCACCGTGACAGATGGCAGTCTAATTTCATTATTTTGCATGCGGCTTTACAATTTCCCTACCACTATTGGTTAAAGAGGCTTTCTTTTCTTCAATATGTGTTTTGGCTCCTTTGTCAAAAGTATTTTGACTTATATTCCTGGGCTCTTGATTCTTTCCAAACGATGCCTGTGATAAGGGGCTAAAAATGAAAATATACAAAGAACTCATACAAATCAACAATAAAAAGCAAACAATCCAATTAAAAAATGGGCAGAGGCCCTGAACAGACACTTCTCCCAAAAAGACATGCAAACAGCCAGCAGACATATGAAAAGATACATTTTCCTAGACATTAGGAAAATGCAAATCAAAACTACAATGAGATACCACCTCACACCTGTAAGAATGGGTATTATAAATAAGACATTATTTATATCAAGTTGGAAAGGTTGTGAGGAAAAAGGAACTCTTATACACGGCTGATGGGAATATGAATTGGTATAGCCGCTATGGAAGTCAGTATGGAGGTTCCTCAAAAAGTTAAGAATAAAATTATCCTACAACCCAGAAAACCCTCTTCTGTGTGTCTACCCCAAAAATTTGAAAACATTTATCCCTAAAGATATATATATGCACCCCAATGTTCATTACAGCATTATTCACAGTGGCCAAGACATGGAAGCAACTGAAGTGTCCTATGATAGATGATTGGATAAAGAAGATGTGGTACATATATACAATGGAATATTACTCAGCCATAAGAAAAGATGAAATACTGCCATTCATGATCACGTGAATGGATCTTGAGATTATCATGCTAAGCGAAATAAGACAGAAAAAGTTGATTTTGCTTATATCTGGGATAAAAACCTGAAAGCAACAAATGAACAAGACAAAAAACCAAAAACTCATAGACACAGACAACAGTTGGTGTTTACCAGAGGGAAAGGGGAGAATGGGAAAGGAAGATAAGTGATCAAATATATGGTGATGGAACATTTGACTTTGGGTGAACAACAATGAATGTAATATATATATGAGTAGTATTGAATCGTATACATTTGAAACATATAATTTTATTAACCAATGTCACTCAATAAATCTAATTAAAAATATGTATTGAAACTGATAAATTATTTATTGGTTATGGGGAGAAGAGCCAGAAATCTATCCGGGCTGCCCTGAGACAAAGCTGTACCAGTATCTATTTTGATATCAGAATCATTTATATGGACTGTCTTCCTTCATGGGGAATTTACTTGAAACTAAGACTCACTTCCAAAAAGCTGATCCATACCTGACTAGCATACATATTTATACAAATGTGCCTATAAAAATAATAGCTATTCTTATTATCTTAATTTAAATGCCTGAATTTAGAAAATCTAAATTAGTGAAAGGGATAATACCTTTCTTCTTTAAGTACCTACAGCAAACATAACTATCTTAGGACCTTGTATAATTATAAATATTAATTTGAAATAAGTAGTTCAAATTATCACTATTCAACCCCCAACTGAAAATGTTTTGAATTTTTAATAGATCTGAAAATATATGGAATACTTTCTGTATTTGGTAACTTCTTCCAACTGTAAAATTATTTAATTTGAATACAACCTAACCAAAGACAAAACTAATAATAAGGAAAAATACAGTTATTTGGGGATATTAAATTTCTTATGACAATTGTGTGCTAGAAAATAGAAGTGAAGCTTAATATTGACATATCTAAATTAAAGAACAACAAACTAAAAATCTGTGCATATTAAATAGGGAAATTACACAAGGGTTATTGATTTCAGGCACTTGGCCTTAAGGAAGGAATGAGAAGGAATGGGGGAAATAAAAGCTAGTGACACATATTCAAGATCTGGTCATATGTGAATGAGAAAGGTTTTGGGGGTTAGATTAACTTTCTGGATCAGAATAAGTGACAGTTCACCAAGGACTAGACAGTAGACAGTGATTCAGGCAGGTCAGGATATGACATAAGAGCACAGTAGTAATTATCAGGGACCACTTACTGGGTTTCAGGAGCAGAACTATGGTACTTAGTCTCATGAAGACTGGGGAACCATCTTAAAAAACCAAACGAAAGACTAATACATTAGGAAGAATAAGATGGCCAAGGTTTGGCTGCTAGAAATAAGAATAGAACTAATTCCTGGAGCTCAAAATCAAGGTTAGAGCAGAAGCAGAATTCAGGCTGCCTAGATATTGAGTCTCTAAGATATAGTTTCAAAGATCCTGAAATTTTCTGTGACCAGGTACAGAATTAGTTCCAATGGTGGGAGATGAGCTAAATCTATAAGAGCTAAAGTGACTCCAGCTTTGAAATTTAGAGGCAAAAGAGACAAACCTCATCATGTATATTGCTACATAAAATAGAAAAAATATTCTGAAGTTAGTGATGGAACCTCTCTTAGGGTGGCTGGGATGATTAAATGTATAAATATATAGAAAGTACTTAAAACAGTGCCTGACACATGGTAGGTATTCAATAAATGTTGGTGTACAATTGTTAGTAGTATCAATATATGCCTGTATTGGAGTTCTTCATGGAAATTCTCCATCTGCTCAAAGCTTCTGAAAGAAGTCACCAGGAGACTAACTGGCAGGAGGTTCTTTAGGAACTTCATGACTTAAAGTTGACATATGAGTTCATTTTGGAAAGCAGGACATGCCTAGCTAGCATGGATTGTAGGAAATGTTCATAATCAAAGTCTGTGAAAGTAAATGATCTGGAAGATCCTGAAGACTTCCTCTGTCTTGAGAGACTTGGAATCTATGAGCCCAGATTTAATTTCCAAATGTCTTATTGCAAGTCACATAAGAGAAGCTTGAAGTTCAATTAGTTTAGAGATAATGAGACGAGAGTCTTGGTAAAAGATGTGGAAGTAAAATTTGTTTTTAGGGCTTCCTCACTACATCCCATTCTAGAGGAGGTCTGACACTTATAGTTTTTCTCTGTCTCCCAAGACGGATTTTATTCATAACTCCTTCCAATCCCCTATCATCATTTTGCTTTCGTTCATTCACAATCTTTAATACTAGCCAATCATTTGTGGACTCATGGATTTCATGGACCAATATTAAAACTTTAAGAATAGTAGCACAAAAGACTGCTATCCTTGATTTTGCACAATAAAGAACATTTTAAAAACCACAGAAATTTATCACATCATATACCAAAGGATATTATAAACTCCTAACATATAAAAGATATATGAAGTCATATTAAAGGACTTTAAATATAATGTTTAAAAATAATGGAATAGGTATTTTATCTTAAAAAAACTAATTTGTTGCCTTTTTGCTTCTCCCTTAGTCCTGGTCCAGGGAAAACTTGGTCTTGGATAGATAGTGGCAAAATTTTAACCAATACTTGAAGCCACAGTCTTCTTGCCTTTGTAGTTCACCCATAGTGCTCTTTGTTTCTGCTACCTACCTGCTAAAATATGGCCTGATAAATGATCTGGGTTTTGGACATTAAACCTTAGACTTAGTCACATTTGAACAAGATGTCTGGAAAGCTATAAGAGCTCAAGTTAGCATTTGAGGTACCCTAAAAGACAAAAGGAAGAGGCATATGCCTTTTGGTATTTCCAAAAATAATTACATAATGTGGCAACTTTATTACCAAACTGACCCTTAGAACAGCACTTTTCTCATATTTCTAACTACCCAAAAATCTCTATATCCAAGGCTTTTATTTTAACTGCCTAGACCAACCAAACGAATCTAATGACCCCAGACCTACTGATCTTTCATATAGTCTGTGTGATTTTCTATTTCATACGATAGTGACTGGGCCTGGATTGTTTTCTCTCCCCAACCCAAGAGCTTCATTTCTTAAGTGTTTCAGAAAAGATTTATGGCATATATGTGTATGCATATAGGTTAAATATTATCAGATTTGACATCAAGAGACTAATATTCACATTGCTAGTAGTCATCTTGCCACTTACCTAAAATAAGCTAAGATTGAAATCATCAATGAACCATATCTTATAAACATATTCTGAGGTGATGCAATGTGGATTGCTCTCTCAAGTGGTCAAAATTGGGATTGGGGCCGACATTACTCTCAGCTAGACTTCCTCCACACATAAACTTGCTTCGGAAGCCCAATTTTATGATACCCTGAACCTGGGCTTTTAGTGCAAATATCAACTGTTATATAACCTATGGTCAGTGTTTCTCTAATTAGAACTTAGACTTTCATATTTTGACACTAAAATGTCAACAAATGCATTCAAGGCAATAACATTATTTTTAATTTTAGGAGTCCAACATGGCATTTTGAAGCAGTGAGATGCTTTACTAGAATTTAATTTAATAAGACATGGTCACGCAGATGGCACATAGAAAGACAAGCTGTGCACTAGTTTATTTTCTAAGCAGTGCTATTTTCTCATGAACCAATCATTCTACTGGACTTTGGAAAACAGCAAATCAGAACTCTAGGAGAAGGTGCCAGTAAATTAAGCCTTATTGCGAAACATTATAAGTAAAGTGACTCATTTTAAGCCATGAGGCCTCTTTAAGGAACTGCTAATTTTGTTACTCAAGGTGGTATGGCTTTAGAAAGTATATTATTCTTAAATGAGGTTCTAATTCTTTCAATGGCTCCTAGAGCATATGTACACTGATAACAGAATTGCAATATTTATTTCTTTAGATGTTATGTGATCTAAGAGTTTAGTGTCAAAAAGAGAAAGACTGAAATTCCCAAGTTAAACTATTAAGTGTTGGATGATATATAAAGGAAAGATCTCAAAGCTTCTCCGTAATTCCAAAGTCAGCAGTCAAGCACAGGTATCCCCTTTGCTAGCAACTGCAGTGAGAATAAGGACTTTCTCCTTTTCCTCTGGTTTCCATCACCAGGGATGGGTAGTCTCTCATCATATGTCTTAGGTACATAAGGGCTACATGGGGAGAATTAGGAAGGAAAATAGCAATAGAATGGAGAGGAGAAATAGAGTATTGGGGGGATAGAAGGAGCTTTGGGAGCCAGATCATCCTGCTGAGAGGTATCCTTCATAAGCGCCCCCCCTTTTTTTCCTGTCACCAGGACCTGAAGATGGTTCCAGCTACTTTTCTCTTTGTTGTTGACACTTTTAGTCACGATTTCTGTATAGTTGGGTCTAAAACAAGTGCCCTTTGTAACTTTTATTAAAAATGTATCATGAGAGGACTTCTGCTTCCAGACATGGTGAAGTAACAGGACACAATTTATTTTCCTGCTTTAAACAACTGAAAAAACAACCAAAATGTGTGAAACAAATGTTTTTAGAAATTGGAAAACAGGCAGCATAGAAGAGTGATCCCTGATTGAGGCAAAACAAATTAAATGAGCCTTATGATTGCCCCAGCTTGGTGCCTAAAGAGAGTACCTAGCCTGTAGCAGTGGAAAGGGGGAATTTAAACAAAACCAGAGAGAAAGAAAAAGGAAGGGGGAGAGGGAGGGAGAGGGGAAGAAGGAAGGGGAAGGGAGAAGGAGGGAGAGGAGGAGGAGGGGAGGAAGAGGAGAAGAAGGGAGAAGGAGAAGAAGAAGGGGGAGGAGGTGAAGAAGGGAGGAGGGAGAGGGAGACAAGAGTTGCAAGTGTGTGAAAGCACTCTCCAGAGATATGCCGATATCCTCCTTGAGTTAACAGCAAGGTTCTAATGATAAATGCATGGATGGGAGGAAACTACCCAAGGCTAGGAGAGAACTAATGTAAATGAAGAGGAAAAACAATGTCTAAGAATCATGCAGGGCCAAGAATAGTTCACAACAAAAATGGAAAGACCTCTTGATATTCATGTTGTCAAGCACAGTTCTTAGTCAGTCCTACACCAAAGGCCATTCTGCGTCAGTCTAACAAAACTTAGAAGTAAGCCTGAAAAGCTTCAAATTGCTTCAAAGTAACTTAACTGTGTCCCAGAACAAATCCCTAAAATACATAAAGGATTATAAAAATATCTAACACACAACAACATAAATTTACAATCTCTGATATTTAATCAAAAGTTACCTAGCAAGCAATGAAGCATATCCATAATGAGAGAGGAAAATCAGCCAAGAGAAAGAGACCCCAGAATGCAATAAATGATAAAAATAATACACTAAGACTTTAAAACAGCTACTTAAATATATTCCACATATTTGAGAATAGTGTGAGCAGGATTAGAGGAAGACATACAAGACCTAAAGAAGATGCCAATCAAATTTCTAGAGATTGAAAATATGTTGTCTGGGATGAAAGACACTGGATGGGATTAACAGACAATTAGAGATTACATAGCAGGGGACGTGGAGGGCAGGGGGAAGAGCAGTGAATTTAAAGCTTTATCAATATAAAGTCTACAAATTAAAACAGAAAGAAAAAGACTGAAAAAAAAGATGAACAAAGCATTATGGCATGTGGGATATTATCAGATGGGTTAAAATATGTGTAATTGGAATCTTGGAAAGGGAATGGAGCATAAAAACATTTTTAAAATTAATGACTAAAACTTTCCAAATCTAATGAAATCTACAGATCTCCATTTTCTATCACAGATATACTGGATCAGAATTTGTTGGATATGGCTGTGTCTCTGATAAAAAATGAATCACTGGAGATAGATGAGTGGAATGGGAAAAGTGTCTTTGAAGAAAGCCTATGACTCTAAACTGAAATAGAGAAGTTATCTGAATCTTGAGGGTTTGCCATGTTGGCACAGGTAATCCTGATTTTGTGCCCCAAACACACATACATATACACACCATGTTGTGAATTCTAAAGAACATTTAATGTCTTTGAAGAAAAAGTGGAGCTTCTCCTAAAAGTCTCCTACAAGCCCTGCATGAACCCCTCCTGTCTGTCTCATGGCCTCGAGCTAGAATAAAGTGGATGGGCTATATTTACATGGAGGAAACACTATTGTTAATTATGCAAATAGTCTCAGAGAAGAAAGTGCATATTTTGGAGAAGGTGGTAAGTGAATTAGGAAGGATTCATGCAGACTTCTTACAGATCTGCTTACTTTAGCATAACTGAAAAGATACAACAGAACAACTGTGTTAATACAACAGCATCCCTCTGTCTCAGAAAAAGACAGAAAACAGATAAATACATGGTTGAAGATAAAACATAATCTATGGAACAAAAGAACATTCCTCATTAATATCTGCACTGTGGACTTCAATAAAAGGATAAATCCCATAAATCAAGAGATTGAAATCTAGGAAATAAAACACCAAAATAAAATGTAAAGAGAATCTATAGAATTCAGGAAAAAACTGAGGTCCAAAATTCATCTTTATGGAACTAAACATATTAGTTAGAAATAGTAAACAACAAAATAAACTGAATTAAAATGAATTATTTCAAGGAAGAAAGTCTTAATATAATCACTGTGAACACATAAAAAAGCAATAGGACAGTCCCTTATGGGGGAGAGAGAGCACAGATATAATAAAAATTAAGTTGCTAAATTATAGAACGTAACTCAATAATAAAGAATTAAAGATAAAATTTCTTGAATTAATGGCACAACTAGATATGGAAATTGAAAAGCACATTTAGTTAAAGAAAAATTGTTTTAGAATAATCAATAACAAGATAGCCTTAGTTAAATTTTGAGGCTTTAAAGAAAGATACAGAATTCCACATTCACAATGGAAAATGCATCACCTTGGATAATAATAATAAAAAAATCAACGTATTTTAACATTTTCTTCAGCAATAGGCAAATGAATAAACAAGGTTCTGAGGAAAGAGACCCAGAAATATTTTGGCTAGCCAAGTTGTTTTTTATGTTAGGTAAATGGGCTAAAATTCTCAAATAAAAAAGCAAACAAACTCTTTCAGAAACCATCTTGCTAGCACCTTACATTAGTGGAAACTATACAGAATTACAAATGGAGACTGAAGTACGACATACCAAAATGTAAAAGTATGTCTAAAATTATACAGATAGATAGATAGATATTATATAATATATATAGAACTATGATTGTGCAGCAAGAGCCAGATCTGGCCCCAGGACCATTGTTAATGGTTTGTACCATGAGGGAACTCATTTGTGTGTGTGTGTGTGTGTGTGTGTGTGTTGTGTGTGTGTGTATGTTAGTCCACAAGTTCCAGCTCTCTCCATACATTCACAAATAGTCATGTCATCCCTGGACCACCCCTTGGTCTAGGTGTGGTGACTTGGTTCACATTCAGGAGAACAGCTCTGGGGAAGATGCCTATGTAGGCTCTATAAACAGGTTCAAGCTGTTTGGGAACAGAATACTAGGCTCCTAGGTACCCCAAATATGATCTAGAATAGGCACAAGAACAAAGTCCTTTGAACCTGCAAACCCCTTGCTCTATGGGGAAGATATATGTTGGGATAAGCTAGTTCACGGACTTTTAAAGTATAGGATATAGAGCAGGAGTACCTCCTGCCTAGGTCTGTATGTGTTACTGGTGACCAGAGCATCCATCACTTCCTTTTGAAGAAATTACTAAGGATGAAATCCTGCCAACCAAGAAAGTAGTGGATTAAACTACCACTCAATTCCAAAAGATGATGGAGGAATGCCTACAGCGTTAAGTGGTAAAGAAACTCAGTCAATAACTTCATACCCTTCAATATTTTTCTTCTTTGGTATACAAGGCAAGAGACTGGCATTTTCAAGAACACAAAAATGCAGAGAAAACAGGAATTATGAGCCTTTCTTTAAAATCATGTTTAATGATTAAATCCAGCCAAGAAATAACTACAGGAAAGTATGGTAAAAAGGGCTGGTGATGATTATTGCATCTATTTAAATATAGAAACAGACTAAATAACTGAGGGAATTATGGTTATATAAATGTTATTATAAACCCTATAATATAAAAATTATGTAACCAAAATTAGGGGGTAGGAAATGAAGACAAAGTATATGTAAGAGTGCTAATTCCCTCATTTTTAAAAGCAGGGAGTCAATTATTCTGCCTAAAATTGAAACATGTCATTTAAAAGAAATCATAACTCTAGATATTTAATGTTGTTCCATGTCTATATTTCTTATTCATAGAAGGGTAAGGAAATTATATATTGAAATGATGAAACATATATTTAAGGTTTAGCAGTTTCTTCAGCTTTCCTAAGGTTTCTTCTGTTAAATGGGAAAATTAAATCTAATCCTTTTAAAAAGTAGTTTGTATAGTAGCATATAATTTTTATGAAATTACTTTGTTTTTTGATTAGTCTGTATCTATCATCTATTTATCATCTAATCTATCTTCCTACCTCTCTAATGGACTATTGTTTCTCCATATTTCTATCCACCAACCTCTTTATCCATATATCTATGTATTCCTTGATCTCTAAGGTAATTATTTAATGTAATTCTGTAGTATTATTTGATTTTGTTAATTTTTTTATATTTGTCTGTTCCTTGATTTCATTGTAACAAATATATATAAGTTTCACAAAAACAATGAAGTTATTGGAATCAGCTGGGTTTGCAAACTACTGATGCAGAATATTTTGTGTGAGCAAATAACTGGCAGAGAACAAAGGAAGAGAAAGAATAATAATGAAGGAAGAAGGGTGGAGTTATTGACCTATTTGAAACTGAAGGTCAGGCTTAGGCCCTCTTAATAGCCACCTACAGATTAACCTAATTGCCTATCTTTGCTTAGAATTTCAAATGCGTCTCAAGGATTAAAATATAACTGGAATACTACTTGCTGTTATTTACAGTTCGCCAGCAATCTCACTTGAGAAGAAAGCAAGTTTCGAATGCCAACTTATAACTTATTTAATGCACTGAATGCACTGAAAACCCATTTTCTCTGTTTGAGCTCGGATGCTGAAATCTGCAGTGAATACAGAGATGGTGGGAAGCTGCAACATGTGAGAACTCTGGAAAGTGGGATGGGGAGTGTGCCCTCCCATGGGAGCTCTGGAAGTCCCTTTATATTGTAGAGGACTGTCTTCGAGATCTGTTGTGCAATTAATCCTTTCTTCACTTTATAAAGAACAAACCGAGAATAGACTAACACATCAGAGAAAATGCAGGGGAGTCATTGTTCCTGAGACACATTGGGAGAGTCAGCAGGTTCCTGGTTGACAAGGAATTACAGAAAGCAAGAGAGCAAAAACAAAAAAAACAAAACAAACAAACAAACAAACAAAAAAAACCCCCCAAAACAAAAACAACAAAAAAAACAAGGAATGACAGAAGGAGAGAAAGGAGAAAAAGAAGAGAATTAAGCAGGGACAGGGACCTTGGGGTTTAAATCTGCAAAGTATGAGACTGTCAAAATAAGGAGGACTAAGAATCTCAAATGACTTCTCTGTTCTTCAGATACATGCACCTGGCGGCTTAAGTTTTTGAAACTGAAATTTTATTTCAGATGGTGTAGGGATTTTATAAGGCATAATAGATTCAATCATGTGAAATTCTTGTTTTCAGCAATTTCATGTGGTTCAGCCTAACTGATATTAACTTCACCGTCCCCTTGATTCACCCTGGGGCCAGAAGGATTTGGGTGGGAGTTGTGTCCCAGTCACATTCTAGCTGTGTGAACCCTGGCCAGATTTCCTCTATCGAATTCACTTTCCTCATCCAGAAAATGGTAATAATATTATCC
Organism: Eonycteris spelaea; assembly: GCA_003508835.1. NCBI lineage: Eukaryota > Metazoa > Chordata > Mammalia > Chiroptera > Pteropodidae > Eonycteris > Eonycteris spelaea. Next base: position 11,246,402 of record PUFA01000011.1, on the reverse strand, counting down.
TAGAGGTGTAGCGAAGATTAAAAGGGTTGATATTTATTAAGTATTTGTCTCAGAAAGCATCATTGAATACATCGTTTTGTCACTCTTCCCTTAAATTCCTTCTCTGACATTTCATTGCCCTCAAAATAAGGTCACGTTCCTTGACAATCTTACAAGGCCCTTCATAGCTTCCAGCTTTTGCATTGTTTTGCTAGCTTCTCTTTGTGCCAACTCCATAAGAACTTCCATACTTGTGTCAAGGCGAAGTCCTTCCAGTTCTCAGCAAGCCACCGTTTGCTCTCATTTCCTTGGCCTAACACCCAAGTCCCCCATTTCATCTGTTTCCATCCTACTCATAGGTGTCATTTCCTCTTGGAAACGTTTAGACAACCCCTGTGCCAGGTTACATAACTGCAGAAGCTCCTACAGGGCATTGTATTCTGTCCCTTCGTTTGCTCACCACCCTTGATTAAATTCTTTGTTTCAGTGTCTCTCTCCTGCTCTGGGAGCAGCCCCTTCTCTGGCCCCTTCTCCACTGCCTCCCACACCTGAGAATAGTGCTGAACACATTTTAGGAGCTCATTCATTTTCTGTTGATGCTGCCATATCTTATGAACTTTCATTACAGCAAATTTAATTTTTTTTTTCTCTCTCTCCAGATACTACTTTATCCTTTAGACACAACTCACAGATGTATGGGCTAGCTGATTAGGAGAAACAAATTCCTATATCACTACCAAGTTATATAGAAGACTTATTTCGTGTAAATAAGTAATTATTAAATAGAATGGCTGTTAGTTTTTCTCACGATTAAATATGTCTTTGTTTAGACTTATTTGAAGTTTAAAAGGACAATGAGCAGTTAAAGTTATAGATCTAAAAGAAAATGTTCTAAAACATGTTTAAAAATGTTATTTACCAGATATTTAGGGTAATCAGGGAAGGAGAAATTCAGTTTTTATAAAATGATACTCTAACCAATGTTACAAAATATTGTTAATTTTTCCTTCAAATTATTGTTTTTAATTTTTTTACTTCATTTATTTAGCTTACTCTTCTTTATATAAATTAGAGCTTAATTTACTTCAGCTCAGAAGAAGCAAAGAGAGGAAAATATTTGGATAAAAAAATGAACACTTTTGCTCTAAGATGGTGTGAACTCTCCAATTTAGAAACAGGCTGTAAAGAAAAAACACATTATCATTTTCCTTCACACTACATACAGTTCTCTTAACACTTCTGTACTCTGGTCACCAAATGTGTGGTAGTTTATTCCTCTTCAGTTCTGTGATAGCTGGGTAGCCTATAAATTAAGGGCTCAGTCCCACAAAACTGCTTCCACTTCAGATGCCAGTTAAAGCCCAGATTTTCATTTGTGCTTCTGGCTAAAACTTGGAGGTTCCCATGACTCCTTGGGTTCAATTAATTTGCTAAAGCAGCTTACAGAACTCAGGAAAACAGTTGTTGTGTTTTTTTTTTTTTTAATAAAATGATTTAATTCAGGAACAGTCAGATGGAAGAGAAGCATAGAGGAAGCAGTGTGGGAAGGGGCACAGAGCTTCCACGCTCTCCCTGACCTTGCTACTCTCCCAGCACCTTTCCTAGGAAGCGCTCTCAAACTCCTTTTTAGGTTTTTATGGAAGCTTCATTACAGAGGCATGACTAGTTAAATAATTGGTCGTTGGTGACTTTTTTCTTCCAGTTTTATTAGACATAATTGACATATGACATTGTATAAGTTGTACAACATAATATATATGTACATATTGTAAAATGATTGCAACAATAAGTTTAGTTACCATCACCTCACATAGTTACAAAGTATTTAAGTATTACTGTCTTCGTAGCTTTTAAATATACAGTACAGTATTGCTGCATGTTATAGCCCTAGAACTTATTTATTTTGTAACTGGAAGTTTCTAACTTTTACCACTTTCACCCATTTCCCCACCCCTCAAGTCCTCATCTGGCAACTACCAATCTGTTCTGTTTCTTGAGGTCAGTTTTATTAGCCCCCACATAGATCTGAGATTATACAGTATTTATCTTTCTCTGCCTGCCTTATATCATAATGCCCACAAGTTCGTTCATGTTATTGCAAATGGCAGAATTTCCTTCTCTCTCTCTTTTTTTTTTATGGCTGAAATATATATATATATATATATATATATATATATTATATATATACACACACACATATATTCAAATCACATTTTCTATATCCATTTTATCTTTCGATGGGCAACTAGGTTGTTTTTATATCTTGGCTACTGTAAATAATGGTGCATTGAACATGAGGGTGTAGATATCTCTTCAAGATAGTAAATTTGTTTCTTTTGGATATATGCCCAGTACTGGAATTGCGGGATCATGTCATGATACTGTTTTTAATTTTTTCAAAGAGTTTTCATAGTGTTCTCCTTAGTGGCTGTGCCAGTTTACATTCCCAACAGCAGTGTAAAGGGTTCCCTTTTCCTCACATTCTTGCCAGCGCTTGTTATCTCTTGTCTTTTTGTTAATAGCCATTCTGCTGATTAGTGAAGTTGAGCACCTTTTCATGTACCTTTTGAATCTTCTAATATCTTCTTTGGAACAATGTCTAGTTAGGTCCTTTGCCCACTTTTTAATGGGATTATTTGATTTTTTGCTATTGAAGTGTATGAGTTTATATCTAGCCCTTTATCGCATGTGTGGTTTGCATATAGTTTCTCCCATTCCATAGGTTGCCTTACCATTTTGATGGTCATTTCTTTTGTTATGCAGAAGTTTTTAAGTTCGACGTAGTCATTCTTGTTTATTTTTTACTTTGTTGCATATGCTTTTGCTGTCTTATTCAGGAAATCCTGCCAATATCAAGGAGCTTTTGCCCTATGTTTTCTTCTAGGAATGTTATGGTTTTGGATATTACATATAAGTGTTTAATCCATTTGGAGTTAGTTTTTGTGAGTGGTGTAAGATGGGGGCGGTGTCTAGCTTTATTATCTTGCATGTGACTATAAGTTTTAGCAACACCATTTGTCGAAGAAACTATCATCTCCCCATTGAGTATTTTTGGCCCCCTTGTCAAATATTAGTAATTATATATGCATGGGTTTATTTTTGGGCTTTCGATTCTGTTTTGTTGATCTGTGTGTCTGTTTTAATGCCAATACTATATTGTGATTACTATAGCTTTAGAATGTAGTTTGAAATTAGGATGTATGATTTCTCCTGCTTTGTTCTTTTTTTCTCAGGATTGCTTTGGCTATTCAGGGTCTTTTGTGGTTTCAGATGTATTTTAGTATTCTTTTTCTATTTCTATTAAAATACCATTAAAATCTTGATAGGGATTGCATTAACTCTAGAGATGGCTTTAGGTATATGAGATTTTTAACAAAATTAATTCTTCCAATTCGTGAATGCAAAATGTTTTCCATTTATTTGTCTTCAGTTTCTTTCATAAATGTCTTTTTTGCAGTATAGAAATCTTTCACATGCTTTGTTAGATTCATTACTAATTACTTTAGTGCTTTTGATGCTATTGTAAATGAGATTGTTTTCTTTTTTCTTTTTTTTCAGATAATTCATTGTTAGTGTGTAGAAATGCTACTAATATTTGCATGTTGATTTTGTATCCTTTAATTTTACTGAATTTATTGATAAATCTAATAGTTTTTTTGATGAAGCTTTAGGTTTCTATACATCCTATTATGTCATCTGAAAATAGAGACAATTTTATTTCTTCCTTCCCAATTTTGATTTCATCTCTTTCTTTTTCTTGCCTAATTGCTCTGGCTAGGACTTCCAGTACTTGTTGAAAAACAGTGGTGAGAGCAGGTACCCTTGTCTTGTTCCTGATCTAAGAGGAAAGTGTTCAGCCTTTCACCATTATGCATGCTATTACCTGTGGGCTTGTCATATGTGACCTTTATTATGTTGAGGTATATTCTTTCTACACACAATTTATTGAGTGTTTTTATTATCAATAGATGTTGAATTTTGTCAAATGATTTTTTCCTACATATATATAATGACTATGTAATTTTTATCTTTAATTTTATTAATGTGATACATCATATTTATTGATTTGCATATGTTAAACCATTCTTGTTTCCAAAGATGAATCTCACTTGATTATGGCATATTATCCTTTTAGTGTGCTGTTGAATTTGTTTTCCTAGTATTTTGTTGAGAATTTTTGCATCTGTATCCATCAGGGATATCAGCCTGTAGTTTTCTTTTCTTGTAATGTTCTTACCTGACTGTGATATCAAAAGTAATGCTGGCCTCCTAAAATGAGTTTGAGAGCACTCTCCAACCCCATTCAGTTTGTGAATTTTTCAGTTTTCTTCCTATTATTGACTTCTAGTTTCAATACCTTGTGGTTGGAAAAAAATATACATGTATGATTTCAATCTTTTTAAATTTTCTAAGACTTGTTTTATGGCCTGACATGACCTAAATCAGGCAGAACTGCTCACTGAGTTCCTTGGCCTGACAGGACTTCTGTATTGGCTCTGCTGATGGGTAGAGACACTGGCAGGATCTCAACTCAGGCACTTGGTCTGCCCAGGTCTGAGCATTGGTTGCTGTAAGCCCTGCCCCCTTCTCTAACCCAATCTCACTCAGTGGCGAAGCCTCACAGAGACCCCTGTGATTGCATCGGGCAACACCCAAGCAGGCCTCCTAGGAAGAGGCCCACAACACTGGGGAGCTGGATATCCTCTTTGGGCTCTTTCTCTTACTGGAGAAACCACGGGCCCCAGGCACACTCTCCCTGTGCTGTCTTGGCGGAGGCGTGATTCCGTCAGAGTATAGCTGTTTCTCCTATGCTGGCAATGTGGTCCTTCTCAATTTCTGTGGTCCAGAGGGTAGCTTCAGTCTCACCGCCCTCTTCCGGTATTTTCACAGGGATGTCTTATCTATGGATAGTTGCCAATTGGTATTCTTAATAGGGGAACTGAAATAAGAAACATCCTATGATTTCATCAGGCTGTTGGTGATTGAACCCAATCTCCAAGACCTTCTTCCCACCCTAGAGGTTTGGAAGTAGGCCTAAATGTTCCAATTCTAATCACAAGGTTGGTTTCCCTGGCATCCAGGCTCCATCCATTAGTGCTTTCCAAAATGCATGTCATTAGCATAAACTCAGGTATGGTTGAAAGGGGTTTGTTGTAAATATCAAAAGACACCTTTATTGTTCTTATCACTTAGGAAATTCTGAGTTTTAGAAGCTCTGTACCAGAAATGGGGTGAAGGCCAAAAATGTGTTTCTTATTACAAATCACAATACCTTAGAGGCCAATAAAAGTTCTGCTTGAATGCTGGTTAGTTTTATCATTCTGAGGAATGATTCAGTGTATTTCTAAAATGGAGAGGAAGATGTAACTTTTCATTTTCTTCTGAGACTACCCTTTTAATGAGTCCTGTCATTTTATATTACATATGTGCCTTTATTTGAGAAAGTTATAAAGCATATTATTGGATAGAATGCTTTACACGTGAAAAGAACGTTCACATATCTCTTATTTGATTCTTATCAAAATTTTTTGATGTGACTGCCGTTTGGAAAATTACTCTAAAAGATGTAAACTAATTGCCACAGTCCATTTAGCAAGTGAGAGAGAACTGAGTTTTTTGCCCTCAGACTTCTCAAAACATAATTATAAAATAATCTATAGCTAATATGTTTTAAATAAATCTTTTCCACTTGTCTCATATTATTCAATATAATGTGTTGTTCTGTTAATTATTTCCTTGTGAATTTCCTCCTTAAGAAAGCTTTATTTCAAATTACATTTGACCCTTTATGTCCGTTGGTTTCACATCCACAAATTCAACCAACTGCAGATTGAAAAAATGTGGGGAAAAAATCTCACGAAGTTCCAAAAAGCAAAAATTGAATTTTCTGCATACCAAGCATGATGTCAGATCTGTGTGAATGAAGTGATGTTTAGGCATACCCTCCTGTGGCCCATATGCAAATAATATGCAAATACTACTCTATTTTATAAAAAGGACTTGAGCACCTAGGAGTTTTGGTCTCTGGAGGTCCTAGAACCAGTCCTCACTGTGGATGCTGAAGAGGGAAAACTGTACTTTATTTTTTTCCCTCCATTAAACTTAGTTCTCAGTGTTAATATTAACCAATTAGACGTATAGAAAGTAAAGCATTTTAAATGTTAGCTCCTAAAGATTATACGGTATGTCATAGATCATTCATTGCATTTTCTACAGTGAATTGCTTCAAAGTCTTGGAGCTTTTCTTTTATTTGTATTTACTGCAGAAACATTTCTTATAATGCTGTTTTAAAATATGCATTTGCAAATATATATATGCATTTGCTCCATTACCTCTCTACTATCACCTTCCCAAATGTTATCCTTGGAAAATACAAACTGAAAAGTACTTGTGTGGATGGGACTTAGGTAGAAAAGAATTGTATTTATAGCCTAATGTTTGACATTCTCATAGGACTTTTAGTAGCTCTATTGATAAAAAGAGGAAACATTGTTCTGTAGTTATAGCCTTTCCCAGTATAAATGCTTACCCTTCAACAAAACATTATTTAAAATTATTTTTTTTCTCCAAAGGAATTTATCCTAGGGAAGAATCAAAATTTTCAATCCTTGTATGGAGAAAAGATTTTTCCTTTTATTTTATGATTATAAAAAATGACATGGACATTGATTTTTTTTTTTTTTTTACTTTGAAAGGAAAAGAAGAAAATAAAAATCCCTGTAGTCCCACCAACCAAGGATAATACCTTAAACTCCTACCCTTTTAGACAATTCAGTGCCTCAAGCACTGACTACCTGCCCCGTGTAAAGTTACAGGGCCCTTTTTCTGTGCCTGGGACTCTGCTGTAACCAACCTGGTGCCTCATATTTTCCATCCCATTTCTTTCTACCTCCTTGTCATTCTTCTAACAACAGGGGAAGTGGGTGGCTAGTGACACTTCAGGCAGATTAGACTTTCATTGCCTCCAAGTGTAGAACCAACAGAAAAATGGATGCATGTCGGTTGTCGCTGATCATACCCTTTATTGTGTGTTTTGGTACATTGTCTCCTTGGTTCTTGATTTCAACCTACTCTCTGATCATTGTGCTTTGGGCTTACCCCTCAAAACCCCTTGGTTTTCTAGCCTATTAATTGCAAGGACTATTTTGAACTCTCAGACACAACTTACTTAAAAAGGGTGTTTGGACACACCCATTTTGTGTGTACTGCCTTTGTACTGCCTCTGATCCCTGAAAGTGAAATTATGGGGCTATGGGTAAGGGAGTTATTATTATTATACCTCTTGATATATATATATATTGTCAAATTACTTATTAATTAGATGCACTCTTTATATTTTCATGATAGTAAAATTTTATCTGACAATTTTTTTTAAACAAACATTTATTTTACACAAAAATATTTTTTTAAACAAAAATTTATTTATTTTCTGTCTTTTAAAATGATTTTTTCCCGACTTTATTGAGGTCCAATTTTTCACTTGCTCACTGGCCAAATCTTCCACTGCTGTTATGATTGCAGAAGTTCTATATGTACTCTTAAGAAGCTTTATGATCTGCATATATACTCATGTCTTCATACTTCATGTTTTCATAAGGCTTTTAAAATTTTATCTCTTTTCAATTTTAAATACTTCCATTTATGACAACATGGATGGATCTTGAGATTACCATGCTAAGCAAAATAAGTCAGACAGAAAAAGTTGAGAACTATATGATTTTTCTTATGTGTAGGATATAAAATGGAAAGCAACAACAACAACAAAAGGCAAACAAATGAGACTCGTGGACATGGACGACAGTATAGTGGTTACAAGAGGGAAGAGGGGATGTGGGTGGAGGTACATAAGGGTAAAGGTGGTGAAATATATGGTGATAGAAGAAAATGTAACTCTGGGTAGTGAACATACAATGCGATATACATGTGATATGTTATTGAATTTTACACTTGAAACCTATACTTGTATTAACAAATGTCACCCCAATAAATTTAATAAAAAATAAAACAAAATTTTAGTATGTAGTCTAATGTGGCATAATATGACTATTTAAAAAATTCCAAATAGGTAATTATTTCAATTTGAAGTATTGGAAAACCCAGATAGATCAGTTTAAATCATCTACATGACAAAGTAGAAAGCAAACACTGGTTTTGTGCATAATTGTAACTACAGTGCCTGATATCATTTGCACACCCTTAAAAAAAGACAACTGGAGTTTGAATAATGACTAAGGATGGACTATGTAGGGATTTGTTATGTTAGGTCATGATAGTAATTCAATTCCCTGAATGACTTGATATGAAAAGTCCTGGGAGCCCTACCACTATAGTTGGTAGAATCATAAAGTTGCCTTAATGTTTTACTAAATGAGAAGGCAGCATAAATGAGAATAAACATGAATGCTTAGATTTATATATAAAAAGAGAACCCGCAATACTTCCTTTTAATGTCTTAGTGGGTAGAGTAAAAAGAGAGACAACAGACAGAGTTTGTGCTTGAATAAACAGAACATTCAAGCCGTCCTTTAGTCATCTAGGCCAGTAGATGCCCTTATCAGGTTAGTGAAGTTTATGAACCTCATAGTGGCTTGTCCACATCTTCTCTCTGTCCCAAGAGTCAATGTTCTTGGAAAAGGCAAGAACTCTTGTACAACTCTTTGTATGCGTTACTCTGGGATCGGAGCCATTAACACAGTTGGCTGTTTAGTTTATTTTCTCCGCCATTATCATTGCCCAGGAAATTGGATCACATAGCAGTACAGGACTGGACCACCTGGACAACTTTATTTAAAAATCCTGGGATAGGGCCCAGAATCTGCAATGTTTTCTACTTTTCCAGGTGATTCTTATGACAGCTTGAGTGTGAAACTACTATAGTAGGCTCTGTTTTTAAGAGATGTTTCTCTTCCATTGATTATATATTATTTTTGCTAGTTTGTCATTGCTTTAATTCATGTCATTTTTAAATGTTTTATTTGCCTAGTAGGATAAGATTTATTTTAATTCTTTAATTTATAATTTCAAAATGTGCTTTTTGTCTTCAGATGAATTTTAGAATAATTTTCTCACACTCAATGGAACATCTTAGAGATTTTCATGGGAATTTAGTTCAATTTATAATAGTGCAAGAATTGTTATTTTTCAATACTTATTTATACACTTCAGGAATATAATATGTTTATGTTTGGTTAAGATTTCTTTTATTTTTCTAAGTGAAGTTATATTATTTTCTTTGTAAAGGATTATACTGTTCTTATTTATGTTATATTAGGTATCTTATGTTCTTAGTTGCTATTCGAATGAGTTTTTAAATAAATATTTGGAAATTTATTTTATACCTAAATATTTTAATATTGTTAACTCAATTGGACTATATTTTAAAATTGTATTTGTGTTTTCTTGGATTTCTCCAAATAATGATCCATATCTGAAAATTCCTTTTGGGTTCTATGCACAGACTACTTATCTTTTGACAAAAATCTTGGATGAATGCCCATTCTCTGTTTCTGGATGTGGATACTGGTTTCTGGGATGTGTTCCTTTCTGAAAATGCATCAGTATGTACACTTATGGTGCATGTACATTTCTCGTGGAGCTAGCCTGCAGCCAAAAGCCAAACTCCCCCGCAGTGTAGCATCAGCTGAGCAGTGGCTACTGCAGCTGATACAGATCATAAGGGAGAGAGAGAGAGAAGGCCTTTTCCTTTCTATCTCCAGACAGATGCTGCTGTTACTGTGTTTTAGAATCTGAAGGAAGCCTGTGTAGGTTGTGATTAAACTTCTTAATGCTGATCTATTTGAATTTATTTAACAGAAATTCAACAAGATCTCCTGCAAATAACTTCTCTTGTTCAGAGCCTCTTTCCATCTCCCATGCTATGCCTTCATCTGTATTTTATGAAGAGTTAAGCATTTGGGGAAATGTAAGTCTGGAATCATACTAAGGGAAAAATTTCAGGAAAAAGAATTTCATAACACCTTTCTTTTTTCTTGAAAATAGCATAATGGTTAATTGAAACAAAATTTACCAGAACAATTGTAGCTATATAGATGGATATAGATATAAACCTATAACTTCATATTATTAAAAGAACTTACATTTTGAAGTCTTAGCACTTTAATCTTTCTCTATAACATCATCAGTAGCTTTGAGCAACAGAACTGAAACCAGAAGAAAGTTTTAATCAAAATTCTACCACCTTTCATTGTAACCTTGGATAGGTCCCTGAAAATTTCTAGGTCCTTCTCTGCAACATACAGGGTCTAAAGTTTATAATCACTTAGGGTATTTTTAGATGTGTGGCTTTTTTTTTACATAATGAGGTTTTGAGTTACTCAGACATTATGAAGGATAGGGAAAAAAAAGCTTGATCACTATGTTATATTTCTTATAGCAGGAATAATGCATTTTAGAATTTTTCAGCTGAAATTAAAAAATAAAATAAAATTTAGATTAACTCATAACTCCAAGTGCTTGTTAACTAGAATTTTATGCCTGGCTAGAAATTTGAATAGCATTTTCCTGTACAGTTTTGGATTACAAAGTGGGCACTGGACTTGGAGTTCACAAACATATCTTTTTCTTCATTTTGTGAAATATCTATCATCTATCTATCTATCTATCTATCTATCTATCTATATGTTTGTGTGTATGTACCAGCATGTTTAAAATATTATTCAAAGCAACTCCTATTTAGGTAAAAAGTTTAGCTTTTCTGGAAATCCCATTGCTCTCTTTGTGGAAAAAAGAAAAGTTGAATTTATTTATCTTTAATGATATTGAGTTAATAAAAGCATAAACCTTTGTAATTTTTATAAACAAACCAAACTTGAGAAATCAATCTCAAAAATACAGGAATACAGAGCAAATACTAACACTTAAGTCACTGAAAATCATAAGTTCTAGTATATCCGAGGAAGATTGAGAAATAAACCTTATTTTGTTCCATTGACTTGTGTTCCCAAGAAGCTCTTAAGAGAGAGGACGATATGACATTAAGAAGGAAAATATGGTTTGATTTTGCCTGCTAAGGACATGAAAAAGAAAAGATATGTTACTTGCTGGGAGGTAAACAGGATAAGAAAAGTGCCGAAAGCTGGAAGCCATGCAGTCTAATTTTGAAAGGAAAAGCGTCTCTAAAGCTATTATGAACGTTATCTAACCGTATAATAAAAATGTAGTAGGTAGCCCACATAGAGCAGGCACTGAAGTTACAAAGACAGTAAGTCCCAGACCTCAAAGGGCTTAGGAGTTAGAGAACAAAGACAGTAAATAGATAAGAATTTAAGTGTAATCAGTGCTGCAATAATATCACGTTTAGGGGGAAATGGACAGCCTCAGTAATTTTTAAAAGCCCAGTCTTAAATATTTTGTAAAGCTCCCTGGTGATTCTAGTATTCTGTCAAAGGTAAGAACAAATATGTAGGCAAAGTCATTTAGAGGATGTATTCAATGTCTATTGCTGCAGAGCAGCTGGGAAGAAAGAGCAACTCATCTGTGACTGGCATGGTAATTTTTGTTAACTTCAGTAGATATATTGTAGTTCTTTTTCTTTCTTGATTTATGAAACGGACAGAAGATCCTGATTCTTCCTATAATTTATCATAAGGATTCCAGTTGTCGCAAATAAGTTTCAGCTATCATAAATTTGTCAAAGCTGTCTTTCCAAAATTTTTATTGTATGTATCGTTAAATGTGTAAGATCAGCAGTATTAAATGAACACTCAATAAGGGGAAAAATGGGTTCACTAAAGTAATAAAATTAGAATGAAAACCCTCTATGGCTTTCTGAAGTGATATGTCAATGCTATAAACTTTTTATGATTCTGAATCAGATATTTCCTAATTAGGAACAGATTAAATATTAAATCTGAGAACTGAAAACAGCTAACCAAAACAATACCTAACTGAAAATATTGTAAAGAATGAAAATATGCATATATTAAGATTTGGTTAATGTAGAGTATTTTGGTTGGAGATTTACCACTTGAAACTTCAGAAGATGATTCGTTATACTGTTCTGCCTGGGAAACTTCTATTTTACTTCATAGGCAGTCACTGCGATTTGTATTCCTTCTAAATTGTTGTCATCTTTCCCTTTTTACAGACCTCGCCTGAAGGTACAAACATTCTTCTCCCATCTGCTCTATAGCAGGTAAGACAGAGGCTGGGAATGATTGAGAGTCTAAGGTTTGTTATTTTTTCCGCCCACCATCGGCTGTGTAACATCTTGTTCTTTCTCTAATTGGCTACAACCAACTTATTCATATCCTAAATTATTAGTCTTTACTATAAATACTTTCCTCTATTTATGTGTTGAAACCAAGGTAAAGCATGATAATCAGTCCAATGGGAAACAAAAAGAGACAAAATATCAAATATAAAAGCTGTTTGAAGTTTCAGTCCCTTGTTCAAGATCAGCATTTCTCTAAAAAAGAGATCGGATTTCTCTCTCTTGTTCTTTCTCTCTGTAGTTTTCCATCTCTATCAAGATCCTGAGGAATTTTCAAGTGGACTATCCCCTCCCACTGGAGGACCCATGGATTCCTCCTCTTAGGAAGTTTCTTCCTAACATCTGTATTTATCTAATCAATATCTCACCCTCAACAAACTCCTGAAGTAAATGAAGCTGTTTTACTATGTCACAGCTGGAGCCTCCAGAGGCTCAGTCAGGACCAGCACTTTCTGCCACTTGCCCTTCCATTAAACCTTATCTTTCCTTCGTTTCGGAATTTCCCAGGCATAGTAATAACCAGTGCTACTGCGATGCAACGTTTTCTTCTGCTTTTTCCTTTCTCATAGCACTGGGGATGGATTTCCTGCATCTAGACTCTGTTGGGGGATAGTTATGGTGATTTACTCTGTGAGAACCTCCCTTTGTTCTTTTAGATTTCTTCCTGCTTGTCATTCTCCATGAAGCATGATTCCTACTTACTGGCCACTTTAATATGTCTCTTTGTCTTTGTTCTTTTAGATTTCTTCCTGCTTGTCATTCTCCATGAAGCATGATTCCTACTTACTGGCCACTTTAATATGTCTCTTTGTCTTTCTTTCCATGTCATAGCCTCCTAGCCTATCATTTAATGAATGAAACTTTGTTTCGAAGAGCTTCCTCTTCTTGCTCATGGCCCAAGTTTTCTTCCCTACCTTTCTACTAATCCTGACTTTACTATAAGACCAAAGTATATTTTTAATGTGATTCTTTTCTTTTTTGAGTCTCCGAGAAACCTCAATTCCTAGAAAAGATGTTCCAGAGATAAAATATTCTAAAAACTTTCTTAACCTTTGGTTCTGAACCTTTGTTTCCATGAAGTTTGTTTCCCCTTAGTTTAGGAGATGATGTAATCCTGTTAATCTGTTTATTGATAAACACACTAATCATAAATTGAACTCAGAGTCTGAGGTCCTGAAATCCATAACCCTCATCAAAACAAAAACAAAAAACAAAAACAAAAAACAAAAAACAGACAGTTTCAAGAACAAGTGGTGATCATGTAGAGGGCAGTGGAGGGTTGTTCAAATCTATGAACCTGTGGATATATTGCAGAAATTCAAGTTTAGTCCTATATTTCACCCTCTAGTGACTAGTAATATCTATTTTAGACCTTGAGACCTAAGGTCTGCACTGAAATGCAAATAGAGGGTCCATCTCCTAATACCTTAAAACATTTGTGCACTGAAACTCTGCTTACTTTTGTTCCTAAGTGGTACTTAAACATTATTTTAAATGAGCAAAATCTTACCACAGCTTTGCCTGCACTAGCCCCCGTGGTCAAACTGCTGTAACCTCCACCATTCAAAAAGTCCCCATATTTCACTATGATCCTTGATTTTAATTAGCAGTCCTTGGTGCTTCTTTTTTTTGTCTCAAGTTGGTTTTCTGCTCAATGCCTCATGTGTTGAAGATTAGATAGTATCAAACATCTATCCTTCCTAGCACACTGGTTCTAACCAGTGGAATATAAGCACAGTGATACCAGATAGGGCTCAAACTATTGGCTTTGTTAATAGCTAGGAAGCATCCTCAAACCCCCAAATACAGAGCTAAAGAGTCAACAGTATCGAAAACTGCTGCTCGATATAAAATATGTGTTACTTTCTTCTCTTGACCTCTAACTGTAAAAACCAAAAAGGGCTCTAACTGGGGTTGCTTGGGGCTGCAAGCTCATTGACTTGAGTGGTTTGCAGACTTGAGCTTGCATCAGAATCACCTGGAGAACTTCTTACAACTGAGATTGTTGGGTCCCACCCTCAGAGTTTTCAGTCCTGGAGGTCTGGGGCAGAAATGGCAAATTTGCATGACTAGTCAGTTCTCTGGTGATGCTGATGCTGTCGGTCTAGTGGCCACACTCTGAAAACAGCTGATTTACTTTGTGAAAACCAGAAGAATAAGCTGAATAACCACCTCCCATTACAGTAGTCCAAGTGAGAGAGATTCGGATCACTTTTCCAACTCAGTAATCCTTACCCCACCCCTTCCCGCCTTCTGGAAAGTGTGGCCCCCGTGAATATCAAATGCAACTGATTTTGCCCACCAGGAAGGTTCCTTCTGTCAGGGGAGCAAGTACAAAGGACGGAATGAGAAGCCAAAAGTATGGACTCAAATTTTGCCCCTTTCTGAGGGATTGCGTGAGGCATGGAAATTCATTTATTTATTCATTCACCAGCACGTATTATTAAGCATTACATGTATTCCAGTAATCACTGCACATATAAAGATAAATAAGACTATTTCTTAAAGTAGCTTGGAGTCCATGAAGAGTCTACAGGCTTATAAATAAGTGAAATAGAAATTGTGCAATGCCAGAGCCAGTGAAGGACCCATCAAGGGAGTGGCCCATTCTTTTGCGAATGGATTTGGGAGGATGTCAGGAAAGGATAGATGGGAAAGATGCTTCCATAAATTTGTTTACTCCCACATTGATACATGTTTTGATCTGGGGATAAAGGAAGCACTGCCCCTAATCTTGAGTATTGTTAAGACAGAAAATGTGGCATCTTGTGGCAAGTAATGGAAATGAGACTGGAAATCTCATTTGGAAATACTGCTCATTTGGTATTATTACCACTGCCATGTGATATTCTTTCTGTGTGTATTGATCACCACTATTAATGTCTTTGAAAGCAGGGTCTTACAATGAGCAGCTATTTAGAAAAACAGTATTAACTCTCTTCCCTCTTCATTTGGCGTAGCAATGGGGGAATGGTTGCCAAAGACTGTTTTGCGTGTTCATTTGTCTGGATTTTTTTTTTTTTTAAAGAAACCATTTTCATTCCTCAATCATTGTAAATCACTGTTTAAATTTTAGTGTCTGTCTCAAAAGAATCACTTAGAAATTTCTTGTTTCTTTTCTCTCCCTAAGATCTGTCTTTGTAAGTTAAATTCCAAACAGTAGTTTTGGGAAGTATAGTGTCCTTCAGCCTGGTTGCACTCTTGTGTTTCAATAAAAGGTATTTCTGTTAGATGTTAGAATAGCTCAAATAATCCTATCTGCCATCCCTAAAAGCTGCTTTATTCTTAGAGCAGATCTGAATTGAGATTTCTCAAAAAAAAAAAAAAGTCATTTTCTTATTCTTCTACAATAGACATGTGGGGGGAAAGGGCAGACCCCATTGGACTTATAACGTATTATATGAAACAGTCCTATGAGCCACTCTTCTTTCCCCCTAATCTTGGTCAACTTCTGACCTGATATTTACCCACATTCAGAGAGGGCTTTGGGACTCTCCCATACTTCTCTACCTGGATACCATCACCATCTTTGATGCCTGACCGCCCACATAGACTATCCTATCCATACAATCCTTGAGCCTAACAGTACCCAGGCCTCCTTGACTGAAGTGGTTGTCTAGTCTATCCAATAATAGTCAACCATCATAAGTTACATTTAGAAACTTTCAATCCATAAAAAATTACCCCACCTCTAAATCTTAAACCTCAGTTTGCAGAAATCTTGTTTTCCTCTTTGGATCCTTCATCCAGGTCTTAGTCCATTCAGCCTATTGTAACAAATAAGGCAACTTATAAATAACAGAAATTTGTTGCTCACAGCTTTTGGAAGCTGAGAAGTCCAAGATCAAGGCACTGGCAGATCTGGTGAAAGTCTGCTTCCTGGTTCACTGCGTCTTCACATGGTGAAAGGGGCTAGGGAACTCTGTGATTCTCTTTTATGAGTACTACTCCCCCCTCATGGCATAAAATCTCCCAAAGTCCCCACCTTCTAATACTGTCATCTTTGGAGGGTAGGATTTCAACATATGAATTTGGGAGGAATGCAAATATTATTCCATTGAATGTTGCCTTCTCTCTTATCCCATGAGACTGGCCTATTTGGATTCTATCAGTGGTCTCCCTCGCTTTCCAACTTCCAGTTTGCTTCAGCAGATGGAGAATCAGCAGATCAGAGAGAGGAAGAAGTATTGAGTTGGGGAATTTAGTTGTCCTGCACCCTCCATATGGGGTTACTATGAGGACCTTTCAATATAGTTATGCTCTTTCGTTTCTGGTTACTCCTCTTGCCACTTACCCTTCGGGTTTAGGCATGAAACCATGCTCTTGATAGGCCCAGTAAATTGTGTTATTTCTGTGGTTTCCATACATTCTGCCCTTGCATATTGTGAATAGTTTATTAAATTATCCTGTAATTATGTAACATAAGAGTTCCATACATCTTGTAATGAAATACTGTTATCCTAGCCTTCATATTCTTATCCTCAACATGCTACTTTTAAATCTCAAGTCATCCACCTTCCAATATTTTTCCAATTATTTTTCAATTTCTTTTTCTTTGCTACTTCACCTATGTCCTTTAAGTTAGCTACTCTTTTGTGTGTGTGTGTGTTTTCTTTTATCACCTGCAACACTCTAGCCTTGCAGCAATTCAGCTATGTGAATAATTTGATTCTATCTTCTGGCCTCTGAATGTTATTGGACAAAATCAAGCAATTACATGAATTTGTGTCACTACAAATTCATGGGCCTGCATCTCATCTAGTCTTTCCACAAGTGCCTACTTATCTCTCAGTGGCTTTACAAATTCACACATTCCCCCACTGTTTTAATCTACTTCCAGCAGCTAGTCTACCCTGCTAATTTAACAGAAGAATATTTCAGTCAAAATTTCCGAGCCTTCTCCCCTTGTCTACTTGCATTCTTTCCTTCTTAAAATTTTACATGTGTAAGTAAGATTTCGGTGGCAAGTAACAGAAAACCCAACCCCAACTAGCTTAAGGAAAAGGTTCTTTATTGACTTCAATGTTTGGAAAACTCAGGAGGAAGGCTGACTTAGGTAAGGCGAGGGGCTCAGATCCTGTTGCCAGAACCTGGTTCTATCAGACTCTCGACTCAACTCTCTATCTCCCTTGTGTGGACTTTATTATTAAATGAACCCTCTTCTGTGGTCATAGGAATGTCCGTAGCAGCTTCAGATATCATGTCCTCTACGTTCATATCTAAAAGGGATGATAGTTCCATGTTCCCTATAACAGTCAAGCAGAAGTTTTGAGTCTATCTCTAGTTAGCTTAAATTGGAGCAACTACCTCTCCTTAAATCAATCAACCTCATCAGGGTATATACTAATTAGCTTTATTCATGTAATTCCTCATCTTGGATCTGAGGATTTGTTCAAGTACCTGTGGAATCTGTATTGAAAAATATCTGGTTTAATTAGCTACGGGGCAATGGAATATGAGGTCTTATGTCTAAACAATGAAGCGTGGAGCATAAACCCTGCTATCAGAAAAACTGTGTACATAGTTCTAACCCAGAAAGTCAATAGAAAATGTTTCTGGGCTCCACGAACTACCACATGGGTGGGTGGTGTCATTCTCAGTACCTAACCCAGAAGCCCTGGTTCTGCTTACCTAAGCTTAGTTACAGGCAAGGAGTATCAGAACGCTTGAGTTTTGTACAGTATAAAACAAACCCTCAAGAGAAACATTATATTCTCTTACATTCATGTGTAAGTACTGCACTAACATATTTGCTTCAAAAAACCTCAGATATTTTGATGTTCTTAGCTAGTGAAGTTTGCTGAGATACTGTGCATCTATCTAAGAGAAAAAACGACTCCTATTAAGCTTTTTCAAAAAATGTTTTTCAAAACCTTGGGGTTTAGCATATTTTAATCTTCCTTCCCCACTTCAGCTCACTTGATTTTGATTAAGCCTATTATACCCAGATATTTTCTTAGTAGAGAGAAACTTAATAACAAAACTATATTGTAATGCAGTTTCCATCTAATTCTGAGTCAATTACATAATTTGCCATTTACTTATGTTTTTGGCTTGGTTTCCTGTATGCAAATGAAGAAAAAAAAAAGTAAAACCTAAAATTCAGTTTACCTTTTCCTCCAAAGCACGGCCAGGAAATAGTTTTAAGAAATGGTTGGATTGCTGGTTTATTTATCTGTCCACTTACTCCTGTGGATGATAGTTATCTACACTTTGGTGACGAATATATGACTTGGGATTAAATCGTGGGTCTGAGCATTGACTTTACCACTTACTCTGAAATTCTAAACAATTTTACCTTTCTTGAGTTAAGTATCCTTACCAATAAAACTGGGAAGATAATAGCTCCCCAGTTATGTAAGGATGATCATATTTAATAATTCCTGGGGCTCCACACAAAATTTTGAATCTGCTTTATGAGAGAATTTTTTTAACTTTTTCTTTTAAATGTTTCAATCCTACCAAATATATTAATATCATACTGTTTCTAATGCTCAAGAAAAAAAGCTGTTTTGAAAATACCACTTTTATTCTTAGACAGTTTGTTCCCTCTTTAACAAAGAAATGATTTCTTTTAAACAGTGACAATACAGCATAGCTTACAGTTTGCAAAACACATTTTGATCTCACGTTTGAAGCCAAATGAAAAATATAGGTCCGGATAAAATTCGGTCTTAGCTCGAAACACAAAGTATGTGTGCTATTTTGTAGTGTGATCTTCAGGGTCATTCCTGGGAACCCGCAGTACTTAGGTAATAGGAGAATATAGGAGGAAAAATATAGGCTGGAGACCTTCGGTCCTTTCCCTCTTGCAAACATCATCAATCATCTCAGAGGAATGCTTTCATTTACATATTTTAAACAAAGCTCCATTCGTCTACAATCCTGATATGTTTATAAAACCACATTCTTGGGGTGAACAGCTTGTGTGATAAGGGAAATTGATCCCCTTTTGCCAAGGAAATGAATTTTATCATTTGACAGACTTCTCACCTTTTATCCTCTCTCTTCTCTAATACCTGTAAATCAATAACCATTCAGATGAATTTGCATCTTCCTTTCCCCCTCCTGTTACCTCGGCCTGGCTTAGTCATTGCAGAGATGCTGTAGCTGTCCCACCAGCTGCTGTGAAGGGCATCAGTTGACACTCACTCAGGCAGGCAGCTGGCTGGACTCCGCAGCCTGACAGATGCTACTGTTAACACTTGTACCCAAACCCTCTAAATTCTCTAAATCTTATAGAGAGCCCACTCCCCACCCCCAGATTATTTGATTCTATGAAACATTTTCATAAATATATATTTATCACTTCAAGTACTAGGTAGGAAGAGAGAGCCATCTAGTTTAGAATCGAGGCTTCACTTTAGAGCTGTGGGCCTCTGGGCAAGCGACTCATATCACCTCTCATTATAAATAACTTCAACTTACATCTAAGATAATAATAAGACCCTGAAAATATATGCAAAGCATCTGATGCAGTTATTGATGTTACAGGTGAATTTAAAAATAAGGGCTAGCATTTTTCTCTCAGTCTATGAGGAATGAGATGGGTGGGGCATAGGGGCATGGAAGTATAGAATAAGGGGGATAGGAATGTATTTGGGGAAGGATTTTTATCACTATGGAAAAGTTTATGAGGGTGGAAAAATTAGTGCTCTTATCTGTTGGAATGCCCTCAAATTCATTTATTTAACACAACATAGAGGTAGCATTTCATGGACCTAGCACTGTTCTGGACTTGGGCTATATCTCTGAACAAAACAGACAAGGTTCCTAGCCACATGGAGCTTAAATCCTAATAGATTTAGAATGCTACATTCCAATTATTCTCCCAAGAACGATTTAAATGAGATAAACAGTGAAAGGCTAGTTCTAGATATTGAAAAGGGAAGAGAGAGTTCAAGTCCCAGCAGATGAGATTCCAATACAATTCTAGAAGATGGAAGACCACAGGAATGGTGAATGAGGAGTGGAGGAAACCACAGCCTAGAATATTCATGGGGAGAGCTATAGCCAAGGGGGAGCTGCCGGCCTGTGAGGCAGCCCTGGCCAAGACTCCCTCTGGCTCAGTTGTTCCCAAGGTTTGTAAGACTGGAGGCAAATGGCTGCCTGGTCAGACAGGAAGGACCACATAAGGGATGGTTCTGGAAAAATAGTACGAAATTATATTTGGAACCCAGCTGTGAGACCACCATATAAATTCATCATGCTAGAGATTCTAGATAGTGTGTTTAAAGGTATAAGAGGCTTTCCTGGCATAACCTCACCCTGGAAGATTACCATCTCAGTCAAACTCTGTAAAGAAAATAGAGATGAAAAAAGACATCTCATGACTTCTGGTATCCTTTGCTGGAAAGGTTCTTCGAGCCTATCACAGTGACTTGTGTGTATGAGCTATACTTTAAACTGTTCTCTAACCCAGTTCTTTATGATATTAGTTTGGAAACCAGAAACACTATTAAATCCAGGGGCTAGAGTAGAAGACAAAAAATGAGATGGAAAAAAGGACTTAAGTATGTGGAAGGATATGCTGGACCATCAGGTGAACAAGTGGGTCCTAGAGCAAATTAAGCCTGAAACATCACTGGAAGCATAAATGACAAAATTGATTCTCTCCTACTTTGGGCAGGAGAGAGGCAGGTTTCTTTGGAAAAGACAATAATGCAGAAAAACTAGGCAACAGGACAACAGAAAGACCAAATATGATAGGCTGACTCCGTGAAAGAACCGTAGGCACAAGTCTGCAACAGGGCAGTTGAGGACAGGATATTGTGGACATCATGCATTCATAGGGTCCTCAGAAGTCAAAGATGACTCAATGATACATTAACACACACACGTGGAAATCAGTCTACCTCTACCCTTTTCCTACTTCATTGCTGTTGGTTAGGGGTTTATCCCAAGAGAAAAAAAAAGGAGGGCTCTTCTCTAAAGACAGCAAACAAATTAAAATAAAACCTTTAGTGTGGGAATTGGCACCCCATGGCAATTTCCTAGAAATACTGGCATTTGGGGGTAACCCAGGTAGATTATCATTACTATGTCAACTCATGTGAAAGTAAAGTCTAAAAGGCCCCAATGCATACGTTTCCCGATCAGCATTTTTTTTTACTTGCCATATTGTTTTTTTCTTCCCTTTTCTGGTTTTAATTGAACATTTTATGTGATTCAATTTTCTCTCCTGTCTTAATATATTAATTATTTTTTTAAATGATGGTTACCCTAGAGTTTACAGTATACATTTTGAACTAATCTAAGTCCACTTTCAAATAACATACTATTTGACGTGTAGCACCAGGAAAATTAAAACAGAATTCCCAGTTCCTCCCTTTCCTTAAAACATGGTGTCATTCGTTTCACTTATCCATATGCTATAACCATTCAGTACATTGTTACTATTATTTTTAACTAGAAGTTATCTTTTAGATCAATTAGGGATAAGAAAACATATTCCATTTTACCTTCATTTTTTCCTTTTTTGAATTCTTCCTTTATGTAGATCCACGTTTCTGACTCAAAATTTCTTTTCTTCTCCAGGCTTTGCATATTTCCATCTCTCTGGAACACCTACACTGGTTGTTAATACATGCCTTCACATTTTAACTGTGGGGTGTCTAGCATCATTCTTTGCTGTTTCAGGTTGTAAGTCACAATCCTTTAATACAATTATCACCTCTCCAAGACAGAGGTCCTCTATCATGTTTTTTGCCCCACACAGTGCTTGACAAAGAGGTGAGCATATAAAAGACACTGAATTGACATTGATTGATTGTAGGCTAGTAGAAATGTCAAGATGTTGCAGGTTAGGACTACCCTTTACCGTTTTTGTCATTTGGGTAGTACCTGAGGTTTGAGAGGGTGCCTCCAGTGCCTTTATTGTTCCCATCAAAGCTTTATGCTATGACGTGGATGTTTCACGTGTGTTATTGTGTTTATTTTAATGATACCTAATAAGAATTTCTGAAAACAGCTCATAATGTAAACTTCAGCATTTATGATGACGAAAATGCACATTGGAGATGGTATTGGGGAGGCAATGGCAATTTTAGTCATCACTGCTTGGAAGTCAGGAACAGCTCCTGCAAATTGCTGATATCTTGTCTTCTTGCCCTAAGAGCAGGTGCATGTCAAGTCAACTTTTGCATTTTACATCTATTTCCTTAAACTTACTAATGCTTTTTATGTAAAATTTCATGTAAATTTAATGAAATGTTTGGAGATATATGGGAAAATTATTTTGATTTCAACTATATTGGCTTCCTTGGTGTTCTCTGGATGACTGTGAATGGAGATTTAATACCAAGTATTTAGACAGTACTTCTTTTTCATCGATTGCTATGATACTGAGCATAATCATGCTTGCAATTTTTTTACCATCTACTGCCACTTGTTGAAGTATTTAATAGTAGTGATCTCTGAAATATTTCCTGGGCTGTGGAGTAGTAGATGTTCCTTTCATAGTTTTACAAGGGCATTTGATCAATAAATGAGCACCCTCGCAATCCTGCATTGCTCTATTTTTCCAGTTCATCCATGGATCCACTTAGATTTTCTAAGTAGTATTGTCCTGTAATTCTAATTAAAAGGACCTTTGGTATAGAATGGCAGTCACATTAAGGATGTATATAGTTGGGTCTTTAATAAACGGGGAGAAGGTAATACCACTATAGCTCATTTTAAAAAGTCATGTATGATGTATTATTGACGTACACTTGAAACCTATACAATTTTATAAACCAATGCCATCCCAATTTAATAAAATATATAAAAGAAAAAATGACTTTAATTTTAAGTTATTATCTGTGTTTCAGAAGGAAATTAACTTTCTTAAACATCTGAATTAGTGAAATTCACAGGTTTTTATGAGATTCTGCCATAAAATTCAAGTGCCAGCTCTATCATTAAGTAGCTTTGTATTTTACCTAATTTGAGCTGTAGTATTTGCATCTGTAAACATATGTAGGAGGAAGGCGATGGTTTAGATTATTATGATCTGAGATGACATACCTTATTAGTGAAGATAAAGTTGAGTTTCCACAAGGACCATAGATTGTATTGAGTGCTTAGAAATAAAGAGAACAAGCCAGGCACCTTGAATTGAGAAGAGGGTAGACTCTGGTGCCAGACTTATTTCACTTGCTACTTACTAGCCATAGAACCTTGAGACGTCACTTATCCTCCATGGCATTAGTATTGTTATTAGTGAAATGAATAAGAGTGTTATAACCTCAGTAAGTTATGAAGGCTGAGTTAATAACTATGTATACAGTGCTTATATTATTGCCTCATACAGGATATGTGATAAGTACCACAGTTATTATAGTAACAGTTAATATTTATTGGCTATTTCCTATGTCAGTATAAGTTTAGTGATTTACATATTATCTCATTTAACTCTTATTACAATCCTTGAAGAGAAAACCAGAGAAGTTTATTTATCCCCAAATTCACACAGCCCCAATAAGTGCATTTCTTGAATTTGCTCTCAACTTTTATGCTAAAAATGGTTATTTTCTAGTAGAAGTAGCTTAGAAAGAGAGAAGGTAGAAATAAGAAGCCCTATTTCAGAGCATTCTGGACATTTAAGCTGACAAAATTACCATCCACATTGCTAACTTTGTCTTGAAAAAAAAAAATGGTTGATATTATTGATAAAATCTTAGTCTGTAGTATTATTTCAGATTAACTTCCAGGTGTCTTTATTTTTGTGACTGATTTAATTATAACCATACAGAAGAAAAAGAATGTTTAGTATTGATGATCTATGACTTTAATGTTAAAAATGAGTTATATTAGAACCAAAAGGAAACATATTATTTCAGTATAAGTACAGATGCTGGGAATAAATTTAGATTGCAATGAGATGGGATGATTCAGCTATTATATTGATTCTTTCCATTGTGCAGTGCATGTTAAAATGATTTACAGTCACCAGATATTTTTTGTCTTACATCTCTATAAGCTTAATATTCCCATCATCTTTTTAAGCAAGAAAGATGCTTGAGAATATAGATGTTTCAAAGTTTAAGGGAAGTGTTTTAGAGAGCACAAGCCTTAGAAAACTTAGATCCAGGTTTTCAATTTGAATATCCTTGAGCAAGTTACTTAAACCCTCTGAATTTATTTTCTTAAAAGAAAGGGTTGTTGTAACTTCATTGTGAAAGCCTGTGTGAAATACAATACTGAGCTAGGTACTTTATGATACTCCATTAAGGGTCCTTACTAAGACAAGCCTATGTAACAAAACAAATTGGGCACTTTTATCTATATTAGTTAGGGTTCTCCAGAGAAACAGAATCAATAAGATATCTCTTTCCTCCCACCACTACCTACCTATAGCTATCTACATGTATATGTACAAATATATATGTATAGTGAGACCTACATGTGGATATATCTATATATAGACATAATATCTATATCTGGGTATCTACCCCCAGATTTGAAAACATCCGTAAAGATGTATGCAAGTCGATGTTCACTGTGGCATTATTCATATAATTAAGACATGGGAACAACCAAAGTGCCTTTTGATAGATGATTGGATAAAGAAGATGTGGCACATATATAAAATGAAATATTATATCTATATCTAGATTTTTCTCTTGACTATTAGTATTAACTAATTGTTAATATTTATTATTAACTATTATGCCAGATGGTAGGACTGAAATAGTGAAATTCGTAGGGCTAGCCAGCAGGCTAGAAATTCAGGAAGAGTTGACATTGCAGTCTTGAGTCTGAAATCTGCAGGTGGCCAGCAGGCTGGGAAATCAGGCAGTGTTTTTGTGTTGCATTGTTGAGGCAGAATTGCTTCTTCTTTGGAAAATCCCAGTCTTTTAAGGCCTTTGACTGATTGAGTGAGACCCATCCACATTATGTAGGGTAATTTGCTTTACTTAAAGTCAATGACTATAAATGTTAATTAGGTCCACGATGACCTTCACATCTAGATTGAAGTTTGACCAAACAACTGGTTGCTGTAGCCTAGCCAAGCAGACATGAAGTTAGCCATCACACCATGGAATGTGTGTGTGCTTGTGGTGGTGTGTGTTAGGGCCAGCACTACACTGAATAAGTGTTTTAGTCTGCTATGTTATTAAGGATGCCTTTAAATCATTTCATAGTCAACGGCATAGGAGGATTGTTAATGAAGTTAAATCATAGGAAAAAGCACAACTTCGTTGTTGACAGCGTATATAGTCACTAATCGGACACGGGTGGCAGATAAGGCGACAGTGGGAAGTGCAAACCTAGAAAAAATGCACCTAACTCCTGCAGAGGTGTATTTTCTGGGATTTTCTGTACCTTCAGCTCAAACCAGATCCCTCTGAGGATTGAACACATCCACAAAGGTACCCTCGTTACTGCAAGTGAAAGCATTTTCAAGTAAACACTCTGAACTCCACTTGTTAGGCCAGAAATGCCGCATTCCTTCCCCCTTACAACTGCTTGTGGCTGCCTTATTTCCCAGGGAACTTCTTTGCTGCTGGTACAGACCATCAGTTATGCTTATCTGAGTCACATCTGAGATGTAGCACTGGTATCTTTGGAGGGAAAATGTTGGGAGTTATCCACTCTCCCATTTCTGATGTAGCAACATCAGACATCCCTTCAAAAATTCCAACACTGACTTTTGGCACTGAGAGCCCAATAGAATGCCATATGTTACCTCTTTTGAGTATTTGGTCCACATTCTCAATGGGCTCAATGCCATTTCTTGGGAGTATATATTTTTCTTTTTTTTTTTTTTTCAATTAGAGTTGACATTCAATATTTATACTAGTTTCAGGTGTGCAGCATAATAGTTAGACATTTATATAGTTATGAAGTGATCCCCTGATTAGTCTAGTGCCCACCTGGCACTGTGCATAGTTATTACAATATTGACTATATTCTCTACGTGGTACTTTATATCCCCATGACTATTTTGTAACTACCTATTTGTACTCTTAATCCCTTCACCGGCCACCCAAGCTCTATAGAAAAATGTTCTCAGATAGTTGATAGTGCATTGCTGGCCATTTGCACCCAGATACTCAGGAGGTGATCTGTCGTGTTATAAATTGATTTGGGACAAGTATATAGTATCTTTACTTTCTTACAGTAATTTTTCCATAGGTAAATTTGGAGACAGGGGCCTGGTGTACATTTAAGTTTTTTTTCCAAAATGAAAACCTATATCTGCAGGATAATAAATAGGGTTCAGACACTGGCGTGTGGACATAATTCTACCTATGTGAAGTATCTTTCTGCAAAGACCTGTGAAGAAATAATGCAACTGATAATTCAGGAAGAAAATTCCCAATGAAGAATTCTACTGAGAACTGGAGATGGCTGCCATGGTGTAGATGTATGGACTGGTAGTTGAAGATGACACTCATTACAAAGGGCCCTTAGAACAATACCCCACTCCATGCAGAGGCATAAAGAGGACTTGTTAGGGATGACAAGCTGCTGAGGGGATGCTGAGGTCCTGTGCCAGGTGAGTTGTGCTCCTGTGGCTTGAGACCAGAAGGGCCGCTGCCTACCCATGTGCTCAACAGGATTATATGATGATAATGGCTTTGAAGGCACCTTGGAGGACTCCAACAAACACTTGTGACCATTTCTAATACCCTTACTATGTCATATTGAAGGGTGTAAATAAGGCTCTGAGGAGATGGGTTCAAGGTCAGGGGTATTGAAAATAAAAGTTTTGTTCCAAAATATATTCTGTGTACTAGCGTTACCTCTTAGAGTTCCAGCCACACTTTAATTAGGCTGGGTTTTTTACTTGCTTGTTTTATCAGTCCTCATTCTTGAGCGATGTAGAGAAAAGGCAGCTGCTTTAGCTACCTTGAGCACGAAAGATGTCCGCCAACATAGGAGTCAGATGGAGAATATGTGTGCCCACTGTCCA
This sequence comes from Eonycteris spelaea, assembly GCA_003508835.1. Classification (NCBI taxonomy): domain Eukaryota; kingdom Metazoa; phylum Chordata; class Mammalia; order Chiroptera; family Pteropodidae; genus Eonycteris; species Eonycteris spelaea. The sequence goes on along the minus strand of PUFA01000011.1, from coordinate 11,219,288 downwards.
CACCATCTCCCCTGAGGAAAAGTGGCTTTCAGTTAAATAGATGATATATGAACTCTGATGATACCTTTTTAAAAATAAAAGTTTTGACCATCGAAGTCTTGATTTGTTTAAAACTTGAGTGGTATAAAAGCAACAAAACAGAAGAACATTTTGTTTATTGGCAGACCTGTTATCTTTCAGAGACTGAAAAACATGCTTTCCTTTGCCTACCCCATCTTCTTAGTACAGTGATTTATTCTGACATTGTCAGACTAATCAAAGAATCCGATCTTTGTCACAAGAGAAAACAAATGTTATTAACTCTACTTCCAGAGAGAGATAGCTTGATACAAGAATATCAGGGTTTTGTGTCATGGGTCAGAGCTTTTATCCTTTGGTTCAGTCCTTCCCTAATACACATATCTGCACACTGACAAAGCCAAGTCTAAGGTATAAAAGGAAATACTGTGATTCATGAGAGGAAGATTTTATTCTGGGAATTTCAGACCTCAGTTAATTTTTCAAATGCTTTCCAAGGGATATAGTTATGTGAGGGTGGTAATTTGAAGTCCCCTGTGCTATGGAACTTAGATAAGTTTGCCAAATTTTTATTTGTTACCATGTAGCATGTTATCTTCTACCAATGTTCAGACAACTGTCTGTGAGGGTAATAATTTTGTCTCTGTGTCTAGTTTATCCTCTTAAAATCCGCTCTAGATGTCTCTGCCTTTCTCATCTGATTTTCCATTTTAATAAATACCTATTGATGTCCTATTTGTGGTTTTTGCTAGTATTTTCCCTCCTTGGAGAAAAATCTTTCTTTTATATTGACAGTTAGACAACATAATTAGAAAGCCTTCTCCAACAGCCACTGGAAATAATAACTGGTAGTTGGGACATTGTGGAGTGTGGACATGAGAGATGTCTTACATGTGTTTAAAATATTATGCTCTTTTGCATAAGCTCACACCCTAAAGTGCAGAGAAAAAATAATCTCACTCGACCTGCCAGGAGCAATAAGGCTTTCACCATGCCCTAGAGGTCAATGATCTATAATAAATCCATAATCTCTGGCTGAACCTCAGTGCATGTGCTGCCTTGTCCTTTGCTTTTTTTTTTTTTTAATTGGAATTAGACTATTACACAGTTCTCTTTTTTAAATTAAATTCATTGTGCGGGGTGACACTGGTTAATAAAATTATATGGTTTCAAGTGTACAGTTCAATAATACGTCATATGTATATTGCATTGTGTGTTTACCATGCAAAGTTAAATCTCCTTCCATCACCATTTATTTGACCCCCTTTACCCTTATCTACCTGCCCTATCCCCCCTTTCCCTCTGGTAACCGCTATACTGTCTGTGTACATGAGTCTCTGTCTTGTTCATTTGTTGCTTTTAGTTTTAAATAAAACAGTTCTCAATGTCTGAAAAATCTATATAACTTTCTGATATTACATAATTTCCTCTTGTAGCGGCTAGATTTTTATTCGCTTAAATTTTAATATCTGTCCAGCAAAAGGTAGACTAACTTCCCACTTTTAGCTACAGGAACTGAGGCTTCAGTTCAAAAGCTTTCTATTTTATTTTCAGGCAGAAGCGCTGAATATTTTCTCTGGCTGGAGTGATTTGAACTAATCTTGGTGCCTTTCATGGGTGTCTTGCAGAGTCCTCATGGTACGTTCTCATTTAGACACATGACTGCCTTAGGAGATATGAGAATTCGAAGCCATGTGAAATCTGCCGGGGGAAGATGGTCGTAGAGGCTAGGATTCCTACACAATGCTGAGTAATAGACTGGACTATTTCCTGTACATCAGGTACATAGGCTTCCTTGGTTGCAGTGCCAACTGAGGGTCTCTCGGGCTGTCAACTATGTGGAAATTATTCCTTCATTTGTCTGTTTACTATGAAGCTCCTGAGCTCAGGTTGTCTGTTGCTGTTGGCAGAGTGTGGACATGAGGTTCTCAGTATCCCCAGGGACCTCAGCTTTTTCTAACACCAAAACTACGTATGGCAGAACTGCCCTTCGAGAGTCAGAACGAGTCAAAGCCATCCATGCCTTCCGATGCAGTGATGATCAGCCTTCTCTAGAAAACAAAGTTCTGTCTTTTCAGTCTCCTCTATTTCTATGCTTTAATTCCCACACCATTCAATGATTCTCATCAAACTTCATCATTGTGCTGCTGACCTTTCACAGCAGTAAAATCAGGGTGGCTCTAGGAACCCAGTTCAAAATATAGATTAACTTCCTATGTCTTTAATATCTTCTTACTCAGTGGTATGCTGGTAAATATTTAAAAATTAGCGCTCTGGAAAAACGTGTGTGTATATATACACATAAGTTTTTAATACATTTCACTAATATAAAGAATGTGTAGCATACATTTTACAAATATAGGAAACTATTGTAAAATTCTGTATAGGCAATTGATTTGCACAGAACACTTTTATTGATTTTACTCTGAACTCTTGTGGTCGATAACCAACCAAATAATTGCAAATGGATGTAGTTTCATTTTAAAACAAATGTATTTTTTTTTTAAATTAAAATTGATTGGGGTGACACTGGTTAAAAAAATTATATAGGTTTCCAGTGCACAATTCAGTAATGCCTCATAAGACATTGCAGTGTGTGTTCACCAGCAAATTTAACTTTCCTTCTGTTGCCATATATATGACCCTTTTTACTCATCGATCTTCTCCCTTCCCCTTCCTTCTGGTAACCACTTAACAGTCGTCCACGTCTCTGAGTCTTTATCTGTTTGTTTGTTGCTTTCCATTGTAATCCGCATATAAGTGAGATCATGTGGTTCTCAACTTTTTCTGTCTGACTTATTTTGGTCATGACCATCTTAAGGTCTATACGTGTTGTCGCAAGTGGGTATTTTATCTGTTCTTATGACTAATATTCCCTGTATGTTATTTTTATTTAGGTCAATGAGTAAGTGAAAGTAAAACAGTAAAGGCATATGTCAGAATCATGCTAAGTTTTCAGTAACGCGACTTCTTTGCCAAACCGAATAGTGGTTTTTAATACCGTGAGACTATTTCCTCAAACTTTTCTTTGTGCTATTCACAATGAAATGGCTATGAACATAACACACTTTTAATTTTAATCTGAATTATTTTCTTCATTATTAAGTCCAAACTAGATTTGGTACATTTTTTCTTAGTGAGCCCGGTGGTACGTATTTCAGATTTAGGGTCATTGGTTTCTGTTGTAACTGCTCAACTCTTTCCTTCTGGGAGCCATAGATGGTACCATTGAGGATTGACTGCATCCCAGTAAAACTTCATTTACAAGTACAGGCAACATGTGGGCAAAAGTTTATCTAGACAATTGACAAAACAATAAATTAAACCCTAATCTGTAGCATTTACCAGTTTCCATGGTGTAAAAACTCCATCACGGCCGATTTTAAGCTGCCAGTGTGATGTTCCTAAACGTGGATTTGGTTACAGACGTGTAGTACCATCCCAATATGTAATGTTTCCACCATACAGATACAATAGGTAGAAATAACTTCAAGATCATGGATAATAAAACATAGTACGGTTATTAGGAAATCCTGGGTTTTGAGTATTTATTACCTGTGGTTTAAATATTATTGCCTTAGTTATAAGGTCATGTAGCTTAGTTTTTAATAATCATTTTTAATAGCTCTCAAAAAATTTGAAAATTTTATAACTGGCTTCTGTGAGCTGGTATGAGTCCTACCATACCACTTTCTTTTCCTGGCACATTTCCCATTGGAGTTTTATTATTTCACTTTATTTACCAAGGAATTGGGAAGCAGGACCCATTCATTTATTCCGTAGGCATTTTATTCACTGTCCATTTGAATTGGATACTTCATAGTTATTCTTTTGACTCCCCTTTGCTACTTTTCCTTCAACTCTCTTAAAAATTGCACCTTGAAGCTTGACTTTGTTTTAACCTATTCATTGGCTACACTAGCATTCTATTAGAGTTGTTAATTATTTCATAGTCTTCCTCTCTGTCTTCCTCAGAGAGACTTAAGCTTCCATGTGTATGATTTTATTAACATTCTAAGTAGTGTAGTTTTAAAAATTCCAGCAGCCTTCACCTATTCTAACAACCTATTTTCATACGTACTTCCTGAGCTTGATAGTTTAATATCCTGTGACTTAAACCATAAACTGTTTTATTTTCCTAATATTATGACACTTAATTGAAATGTGAAGTGCTTAGCATTTTTCTCCTAAGCAGCCTGCTCTGATTTAACTTTATTACTCATCATGAACCACTGACATAATTTCAAGCAGTCTCACCAGTGATTTTAATAAGTTATCTTCTTGGTCTCCTGCCATGCTGTGAAAACCACAGTCTCACACACCACACACACACACACACACACACACACACACACACACATGAACACACCTTTTTTTCTTTTTTCTTTTTTACTTACTACACTCTGCTCTCACACCTAATCATTTATTTATTATTATTCATTCCACTTCCCATTCCATATAACCAATATTCCAAGCAAGCATGAACCTCTGCCTCTCTCATTCCCAGCTGGCAAATTTGCCATTACACCTCAAGGCCCCATGAGTTGGATTGGTGTGTCAGAGCACAAGCCGATTTGCTGAACAGTTGTCTTAATTTGATTAACCCACTCCTGGGGAGAGCCAAATGCTGAATTTCAAAGCCTAAATAGACTCAAGATGATATTAAGGAGTAGAATTTTGAGGAATACAAAGTAATAAATAGGCCAAGATCCACTTTTACTCTGGGATTTATCTTTTGTTTGCTCATCTTTCACTGCTTGACAAATTCTCCCTGAGCAATTACATTCATAACTTTGGCTATAATCTAAAGGCTGATGACATATTAATGTTTATTTTAAGTTTATGTGCCTCTCTTGGGCTTCAGAATTTTATTTGAGACTATACATCTTCATCTGTAATTTCCAAAAGCAAAATAATCTTAACATGGCTATTTTCTCAAACTATGTTCATGTTAATTTTGCCAGTCCTGAGACTGCACTTTCTTCTTGTTTTGATTGGCAAGGCTGACATCTGATAGTACCCTTTAATCCTGCTTCTCCTTCTTTTGCCCATGTCCACAAGTGTCCAATTCCAGAAAACTTCACCTTCTAAAATTTTTTTCATCTCCTTTTTAACATATATCCTTCTCCTTTAATTCAATAATTTTGCCTTTTTCACATTCTGATAGCAACCAAACTGCTCTTATCATTCCATTATCCTTTTCTATGTTGTTACCAGAGTTATATCCCAACATTAAAATTCCAAATTTCCTTTGAAAAACCTCTTACAGATTAGTCAAACCTTCCAAGAGGCTCTGCCTGCGTCTGGCCTCAGTTCTATCTACTCCCTTTCCTGCACTCTTAGTTTCTTGGTTCAATTCTTTCATAAATTTTCACATTTTTGTATGTACCATGCCAGTAAGAAAACGAAACAAAGCATTTAAAGTGAATAGCAAATAGATACAGTATCTGACCAAGACCCAAGGTGTGAATTAGATAGAAAAATTAAATTCCCCTCTCTATGGCTCTTGAGTTCTACTCTATGAAATAGACATCATGCTGTTTCTATTTTTCTCTCTCCCATCTTTCTAAATGCAGGCCAAGATTTTTATCTCTGGGGGAAAAAAGGTAGTAAGTAGGTGGTAGAGACTAAAGGTGAAGTGCATTTCCAGATAGTTCCAACTGTAATTGATGTTTACAAATACAAGTGGGACCTTGGAAGCAGAGAATCATGGGAATTAGAGAACTAATTCGTCCTCTAGGAGGGAGCTGTCTCTCACATATTGCAGAGGTAATGTAAATGAAACCTTCTAGAAATAGAAATTGTACCAGGATTTAAACATAGTGATCTGCCCAAAGGATCAGAAAAGGAGGATTGTAAGCTACAAAGTAGGATGGTAGCAAGAGCAAAGGTAATGTAAATACATTGTTGAGAATAAGAAAGAAGGGAGAATTATTTTTTAAAATACTTGATATTAAGAGAAAGGAAGAATCATTTTTGAGGGTCCAAAGAATGAACATTCTGCTATAAATCATTATCCGTATCCTCTGGGAAATTTGGCAATTGTGACTGCACACAAGAAGGCATGAGATTAAGAAGGATGAACAGAAATAGAATATGGGCTTAGAGGGGCAGACATCATCAAAATAAAATGCACAATGGGATGGCTGATACATGTCATAATTGCTACAAATTAAAATTCACTTTGGGAGAAGTGAGGTATAGACATGCCTCTGAAGAAAACTAAATCATTTTAATGTGAAGGAAAACTTCCACACTATTCTAGAGAAAAAGGTCATTTAGATGAAAATAATGAGAGAGCACAGATTTAAAGGACAAAGAATAAAGACTATTTTCTAATGGCTTGTGTTTCTGAAGGGAGCCTAGGACAAAAGAAATAGAAATAATACATATCATAATAGATGGTGGTAATTTTCCAAAAATGGAATAAAGCAAAACAAATGACAATACTTTATGCATTTTGATAAGTGTTGAATGTCAAGAACATAAACATAATCTACAAGCATTAAGTAGGAAGATAAAATTTACCTACAATGGAATTGGTGGTAGTGAGCAAAGCATAACTCCCACCTCTACCCCAATAATATCTAATTAGTAGGCAAGGCGCCCAAATAAAGACAAACATTAAATTAAAATATATTTGCAATACAATTTGCTTTAAGTCTCAAAACATTGCCTAATATTCACCTCCACCCCTACTGGATTGCTGTACCAATTCTTCCTTTTTATGAAAACATTGTGTAAACTCTTACTCTTAGAGATGTACTTCACCAAATGAAAAGGGGAACCAAAAATAAGTGAAGAATGAGGACCACACTGTAGAACAGTCACTGATGGTGAATGCTGATAGACATGCATTGAGTTTATTAATTCTGGAGATATTTACTGAGTGACTTTTAAAAGATAGTCACTGTTTTAGACACTAAGGACACAACAAAGAAAAGAGACAAGGCCTCTGTTCTCTTGAAGGAAACAAAATGTAGGGGGACTATTTTAATGTTTTTGAGTATGAGACACCTTCATGTTTCCAAGAAAACTTTAATAGAGATAAAGAAAATTCCTTTGCAAAGAAATACAAAAATGATGTTTATACTTTGGATTCCCTTTCTTATTTATTAAATTTATTGGGGTGATGTTGGTAAATAAAAGTATATAGGTTTCAAGTGCATAATTTAGTAATACATTATCTGCATATTGCATTGTGTGTTCACCACCCAAAGTCACATTGCCTCTGTTGCCATATATTTGATCCTCTTTACCTGAGCCTCTCCCCTCCCCATATCTAGTAAGCCTAGTCAAGAATTGGGACTATTTTTGAAATTTTTGATCCCTTCCCCAAACCTATGGGGGAGACAATGAATTCCAGGTTGGAACTGCTTCAGCTTCTGGTATTTCTTCCCTCTAAAGACAAGGCATGTAAGTCAGTACAAACCAAAACAGGAGTAAATTGTCTCCAAATATGACAACTCAGTATATTTGTATGTAGTGATATTTAGTAGAAATCATGTCTGTAATTTGCTTATCTCAATCCTTATATTTCATGAAAATAGTATGTTAAGTCAATAACATGAAGCAGCCAGAGATGGTCAGAAATGAATCCTTTCTTTAGAACTTGAATTGGCACTTTATGGCCCACAGGCCAAATCTACCCAGCTACCAGATTGTATATATATTGTTTAGTATATTGTATATATCTGCTTTGGTGCTACAAAGGCAAAATTGAGTAGCTGTGAAAGAGACTACATGCCCTCCAAAGTCTGAGACATTTGCTATATGGCCCTTAACAGAAAGAAGTTTGCTGACCCCATTGTAGGATCCTCAGCTAGCCAGGCCAACAAGTTAGATGAGATGACAGTAACAAGAAAGGTTGGCAGAGTGGGAAAGGCAGTGGTAAAAGGAAGAGAAACAGGCTGCACATTGACATCTGACATCTGAGATTTCCCAAAGGGAGGAAGACAATGTGAGGGGTATTGGGGACATGGATGAGCCATGTGGGGGGACTTTAGGAGTAGGTTTGGGGCCGAGATGATGCTAGAATCTGCTCTTTCATCTCCAGATATCAGCAGCTCTCCATGGGCCTTCTGTTCTTGCAATGAAGTTTATTTCTTAGCACTCATGACAAACTGAAATATCAGTTTTCGAACAGATAAGACCACCTTGTCTTCAAGGACTTGTTCATCTCCTTGTTTTCCTTCTGCATCTTTTACTACTCAATCTAGTCTCCTTCCTGGCTTTTTTCCTTCTCTGTCTGTTCCTCAGGTTTAGTCCCAGTTCATTTCTTTCCCTCACTCCACGCACCCTACCTGTGTGATATCACACTCTCTGATAGCTTTATCTTCTGCATGTGTGTTGCCAGTTCTCAGACCTATACTGGTTTTAGTAAGAGTGTGGTAGACTGTATTACGATTCTTCTGTGATAAGGTATACAACCATGTCCCACTTCCTTGAGGCTTGGCTACAGAGCCAAAGGAAGGGGAGCAGATATAATGCGCACCGTGTCTGTGTGGAAACTTTGTTAGTGCTATTTGGCTGGGCTTCTCGTACTTCTGCTTTCTGCCACAAAAACGGCATGTCTCAGAAGGGCTGCCCTTTTTTCTGAGTTCTGGGGAAGAGCCTCAGCCTATCTTGTAGCATGACTGATGACTGAGCGTTTGTTGGTGTGAGCCTTTGGAATTTTGGGGTTGATTATTATACAACAGAGCTGGCTAATATGTAAAATTTTGTCAAAACAGTTTTTCTTAGACATTTTTCAGACGTATCAAATTTAAAATTTTCAAAATTGACTGTCTCCATTTTATATCCCCCACAGACTTTCCTCCTTCAGTGTTCCTGACTGGGAATGCTTCCTTAAAGCATACAGTTCCTTAAGCCAGAAACAGTGAGAGCTATTCTAGCATCTTCCTCTCACTATCAACATTAATATTTATTGAACACCTACTATGTTACAGGAAAACTGCCAGGCACTAATGTTATAGTAGCACATAAAAAAGATGATGTTTCTGTTTTCACAGAGTAGATGATATGTTTGTGGAGGCAAACAAAATAATTTCTTGAGCACATATTATAGAAACATATATAAGAAAATGTGTTGGGAATTATGCAGGATTTAGGAAAATTCCTAATGTAACAAAAATGTATAGGATAATGGGAAAGTATATACCTAATCTAATTCAGGACTTGGAAAATTGGGTCAAACCGTGACTGCCATGTGTTCTGTTATATACCTTCAAACTCATTCCCTTTTTATATTACTTTTTCTTTGGGTTCTTGTCATTGCTCACTTAAATTGCCAGAAGAATGCCTCTTACTTCCCTCCAACCTGTTTCTCATGCAGGTACACAATGACTTTTCTGAACCAGTAATTTTGTTATATCATTTACATGGTTAGATGGCCCCTCATTTCCTTCCTGATGCTCTGCAAATCAAGCATGGAGCATGTCTTTATGGTCTCGTCTTTGCCTACTTGTACGGTTTCACCTCTGGCCATATCCTCTTCTACTGTGCTTTAGTCCTGCTGAACTAGTGTCAGTTTTCGGAATATTTAATGAGGTTATACACTTCCTTTATCTTGAACGAGAGAAGTCAGGTACATGCATATCCGAATTCCTCAGATGATTACTCCTTTACTCACCTTTAAATATACAAATCAGATATTTCTTGTGGGAAAGTTTTTATAGCTGTAGATAGAGACTATAATCCTTGTCCTTTCCCCCACTTCTGTCAAGTTTGAAGTGGGTGACACGCTTCTGCACTACCCTCGGTCTACCTCTCTTAATGGGACTTGTCCCATGGAATTGTGTGGTCTAAAGGACTTTAATCTTTCAGTCATTTTATTGTTCTCTCAGACTCCTTCCCCTTCTTTGCACCTTTCCTTACCTGCACCTCACATATATGCTCTAACAAACTATCTTTTGAAAGGAACTCTTGGGTACTGACTAAACTTCACTTAGGGAAAAGAGGTAGAGGTGGCATGGCTGAAAATGGGAAAACAAGCCTATAGATTTTAATTCCAAATCTTTTTATATTCAGCCATATCCACATGGTTAAAAGCCATTACTAGTAATCTTTGAGTCGTCATCATTTACAGCCATTTTTGGATCCTGCTTCTAAAGGACATAGCTCCTATGCAAAGCATGAATCTGGTATTAAGATGTTTAAGATTTTTTTGGTCTATTAAATTAGCTAAAATCTTTATAAAGATAACACCCAAATATGTAATTTAATTTAAAAAGATAATAGTACTATTAAGTATGAGAATGGATCTCTTAATACATATCTGATAACACTGAAAATTAAAATAACTGGGAAAGTAATTTGATTCAAAAATATGACCTTTTGTTCAGTAATCTTATTTCAGGGAAATGACCTTATAGAAAATATATAGAAACAAACTGTTAAACATTTAAAAGAAAAAAAATATTAAACATCACTAAATGTGGTTTTCTATTTTTAATGTAAATTCAATTAAATGTGATGTTAACTTAATTTAAAATAACTTGGAAAAGTGGTTGGTAGAAAAATGTTATTCCAATCACATAATTACCAAGGGAATATTAATAACAATGAAAATAATAGCAAACATATTCTGAATACTCTCCATTACTGGAGAACAATAGAAGAAATTCTGTATTATCATCAACTATTTATTAGCTCCTATTATATTATAGGTGCTGCACTAGGTACTCGGGATATATAGTTGCCTAAGACACAGGCCTGTCCTCAAATCAATTAATGATTGAAGCCATCATTTGGCAGTCATTAAAGGTGGTTATGAAGATAGTTATAAAGGGTGACACAGAGTTAGATAAAAAAGTACAGAAGATATGTAGTTATATAAACTATATATAAAAATATTTGCATAGAAGAAAATATTGTTATCTGGAATGCTAACAGAGGTTATTCTTTCATATGGGTGTTTTGTTTTGATTTTTCAAATTCACATAATGTGAAATTTTGAAAGTTATGATAAAAACGATGACTGCATCATAAATATTTGAAGCATCAGACTGTCTTTTTTACTCCCTGGCTCATATAAATCTATAGGGTTCCAGTGAGGAAACTGAAGACGGCTGAGAGTTATTTATTTTATTACTGTTTCCCAAGCATAATGAGATCATAAGAATCATTTTAGTCCCTCTTAAAAATACAGATTACAAGTATCCTAGTCATTCATAAAAGCTTGGGAAATCTTATAATGATAACACTGCATTAGAATTTAGCTGGGGAGCTTTAAAAACCAGGCCTTACCCCAGAGAAGGAATCGTCACAGCTACTGGGAGTGTTGTAATGTGCAGTCAGGGGTAGAAAACACTGGCTTGGAAACTGTCCTCTAAAGCTGCAGTGTCATAGTCCCACTGCACAGGCTGATGTTGGCATCCTTGGATAGCTGTGTTTACCAACACTTGTAAAGTATTACTGCTGGTTTACAGTGTTGCTATGACATGGTGTTGTTGCAACTCAATTTACCCAGAAGACTGGTTAGGAGAATAATAAGTTACTCTAATCCTATAATTACTTAGAGAATATTAATAATAATAGCAAACATATGTTGAACACTGATTATTTCTCACACACTGTTCTAAAGCATTATGTGTTGTCTCACTTAGACCATCTAAATGGCCTGAAGTTAATATTTTTCTGATAAAGGAACTGAGACATAGGAAGTTTTCAAAATTTTTCCAAGATTCAGTGTGTTAGAGATAGGGCCAAGGTTCAAACTGGGACAATCTAGTTCTAAAACCCATAGTTTTAGCCACAATTCTAATTTACCTGCAGAATAAACTCTAATAGACATTGTCCTTGCTCACTCATGAATGATCCCAAGAAAGCTGAAGGTCCATATTACTTGTGTAACTATGGCTTTATTCTTGTATTTATATTTTCTTCCACATATGAAAATCTATTTTGAGTTTCTATAGTCTTAGACAGTATCATGTAGATGTGGTTAGATTTTGGATCCTCGGTTCTCTGTACCAATCTCTCAAGTTTTGTTCTATAGAACCACCCTTCATCCTAAAATGGCATTGATTTTGGTTTTGGCACCACCCCATTTAGTCTATTACATACTAGTAGATAAGGATAAAGGTACAAACATTTGTTGTGAACCTACTGTGTGCTAGGCACAGTGATAGGCAAATAAATACACCTGTAATTTCTGTTTCATACTGTGCCATTTAATTATCTATGTACATCTCCACTTTTATTTTGTCTAAAATGTGTTTTTCTAACTCAAGTTTTCAGAAAAAGATTAAAGAGGATATAAACTTGCAGTAATGAAAATAGTGGATGAGACGCCATCCATTAATGAGATAGTTCCAACAAGCATCTGGGTAGGAGAAAGCAGAAGTGATGACTGACAGAGCAATGTGGGGTAGGCTCTAGAGGATACCACTGATTTAGAGACAGAGGAAGAAGTAGAACCAAAAACAGAATGGCTGTCCTAAGTTTTGGTGAGGGAAAAGAAGAAGAAGACTTTTTTTTTTTTAATTAGAAAATTGAACAAACTATTTATATATAAAAAAGACATCATATGATCATTAATTTGATGGTGACCCAAGGTAAAGCCATTTACATTCCACAAAAGATGAGTGAAGGCCCAAGAATATCAGCACCTGCCTGCTCATCTGAAAATTAAGATTACCAATTGTGGTGATATAAACAGTGCTGTCAGGCCTTTTCAAATGTGGATTAAGAAAATAAGGATCACTAGATATTTGATGAAATCTTGAAATATGAAGGAAAGCCAAAAATAAAAACTGACCCTGAAGGAAACAAAACCTGAGAACAGAGATGAGGATTTTTTCCCTTTTTGGTAGGGTAGATTAGCTTGTGACAGATTGTTGTGCCCATGAGAACAACAAGAAGTATCAGATAAAATTAAAAATGTATCTATTTAAAGGGATCAGAGAGCTACTGAAGTACTAACTACAGGAAGGAAAATTCCAGAGGCGAGCTGCTACGACATGACCTGATGTTCTGTAGCTGCCTTTTTTCTGAGAACATTTGCTGATTCTGTGTGAGAGTCTGTGAACCCAAATTCATGAGGCAGCAACTTCAGGGACCTCAAAGGTAAGGCTGATTTTTTTTTTTTTTTTTTTTTTTACCATCTATGACATTTACCATCTATGAAGCTGAATGGCAAGAAAAGGGGAGCGGGGAGGTAAGACGGTGATGGAAGCAAGTGAAGTTGTCTTACATCACATCAAAGAACCATTAGATAATGCCTAAAACTGGTAAATGAAGAAAGATGGTACAAATTCATATTTGAAGATAAGGAAGTGGCAATCACAAGCATAAAAACCAAAAATAATTGAAAATGGTTATCATGGAAGAGCAAAATCTGAATAAATAGAAAACTTTAACAGAATTATCCTCATTTAAAAATTAAAGCAGTCTATGGCCATGCCACCCTTGAACATTCCTGATCTCGTCTGATCTTAGAAGCTAAGCAAGGTCGGGACTGGTTAGTACTTGGATGGGAGACCACCAAGGAATACCAGGTGCTGTAGCCTTTTAAAAAATAATTAAAGCAGAAACTACAAATTTAAAACACACACCTACAAAATCACAAGCTCATTTGTACAAGCAGTTTTTCCCAAACCTTCAAGTAAACCAATAATTCATGCTATACATGCTAGAAACTCACAAAAATAAAACTTCCCCAATTCAATTTGCATGGTTCCTGTACTCCTGTTATTTTAGGATAAGAAAAAAAAAGTAGTCATTATTTTCACTTATAAACTTAAGTGCAAAAATCCTAACAAGTAACTAAATAGAGCAATTCAATAAAAAAATGCTGTGACTAGATTTTATCCAAAAGATGCTTTTATAATAAAATAAATGTATTAATTTAATTTACCACATTCATTAATTAAAGGAAAAAAACACTAAGATAGACATTAGTTCTAGCCTGCCATGGAAAATTCAGGTTTATTCATGTTGTTCTGACATAATTACCAATAGTGCTCTTTACCTGCCAACTGTCCTCGTTTGGATGATCAAGTAAATGTTCATCCTAAAATCCATGTGATTATTTAAATTGTTATAGATAGCATTTGGAGAATTTAACAGTCACTCCTACTTAAAACTGTTAGGAAAGAATAGACAATCCGATAGTTCCATCCATAATAGAGAAATAGTCCGGTTCTGAAGAAAAACAGGACTAGCAGTACTTCTGTTTCACATTGAACTGACACTCTTGATAAAAGTGAGGCCAAATTTAAAAAAAAAAAAAGATATAAGCTCTGGAAAGCTAGAAAGGAAGGGAAAAAATACCTCCATAATTTATTAAGATGATTGCTTGAAAAAATTCAAGATTATCTACAATTGGTGCTAATACAAGATTTCAGTAGGATTTCTGGGGAAAAAAGGTCTATATAAAATCAACTGTATTCCTGTATTCCAGCAACAATCATCTGTAAAGATAAAGATATTTAAAAGATATTCAAAAGAGATACTTCAAACCCCCCCCCCCCCCACTTGAGTCCTTCCTTTCCGATGAAGGCTGGAAGTCCATGTCCCAGACTCCCTTACAGCCCCGTTGCCTGTATTTACTATACCAACAAAGCCAACCTGTGAGCTTCTGGGGGGGGCGGGATCAACTGGAAGGGGCAGCTGGTATTCAAGTCAGTTTGTATGGCAAGGCCGTTGGCGTTTGGTTATTTTTGGAGTGAGCCATGAGCAGGCTCCGCGGTCAGTCCCTCGGGTCTTAGCTCGTCACAGAGAATGGTTCACGCAGTAGCAGCAGTGGGAGTTTTCTTCTAGAGGAGCCCTGGGGTCTGGATCTTCTCCTGCCCACAGCCCTCTCGGCAGTAGCGCTGAACTTGGTTCTCCGGCTCTCCTGCATAGTACATGCTGCCTAGTATCCTTTCAAGCAGTTTTGTTTTCTGATTAAGATGTCTGAGTAGATTTTGTTTTCTGCAAATAAGCTCCTTAGCAAATACAGGTGATCAGAAATAAATTGAAGAAAAGATGCATATGACTTTTACAGAGTCACTTAAAAGATGTTAAAAGACCTAAATATACTGGGAGGCATTCCTTGTTTATGGATAAACTTAATGTTGTAAATATGTACAGTCTTCCTAATTAATATATAAACACAGGATTACAATCAAAAGGACATAGGATTTTTTTTCCCACAGAACTTGACTAAGCAATTCAGAAACTCATTTGGAAGAATACAGTGCCAAAGTCATCCAGACAATTATGAAGACTAAAGTAAGAGGTGGGAGAGACATTACTAGATATCAAGACATCCTCAAAACCTACTAATCCCTAAGGCATGATATGGGTGCAGGGATAGATGTTTGGTCAATCTTGTCAAGATTTGGGGCAGCAGGAGTATAATTTTGTACAAATATTTTGTAGAGATGATTGCAATACCCTGTAAGGTTAAAGATGTGTGTGTCCCCAAACCCCAGCAAGTCCACTTCTTTTCTCCCCCAGGTGCCTAAGGAGAACCCGCTAATAATGTTTATTATAGCCTGACTTTAAAATACAGCAAACTTAACATCTGGTAAAACCCAAGATATGGGTAGTGGATGATCTATTATTTTTAGTTTGAAGTATTTATAATTTTTAATTAGTGACAGAGTTAGAGGGAGCTTAAGAAAGTTCATAATTCTTAGATGTGCTGCTTACAGTGATTTTATTTTTATCTAAAAGCATGAATTTTTTCAAGTTTTCTTGTGATATAATTGACATAACATTGTATGTTTAAGGTATACATTATCATGATTTAATGTATGTACATATTGCAAAAGTAATTACCATGAGTTTAATGTCCATTATCTCACAGTTATAATATTTTTCTTATGGTAACTTTTAATAGTTACTCTCTTTGCAACTTTCAAATACACAGTATAGAATGAATAAAATGAACTAAAAGCATGAATTTATTTAAAAAAAACTAAATTTGCTAGTGGCAGAATTTCTAAAGAGTATGAGTAGAAGATTCCATTGAGAAATACTGTCTAAGTGAGGCAGGGGCCCAAGTGCTGTGGTTTGCTCAAATCTAAGACCCCCAGAGCCAATTGAGATGAATTGTGAGCCTTTATTAGCCAGCCGATGGCTGGCTCTCTACCACGCAGGGTCAGAAGAGATCAGCCCTGAGCTCCCAGAAGAGGCAGTTTATATAGCCACCAGCACATCCCTGAGCAGATCACCACACCCTGGTTAACAGTTAGCGTTAGCATCTCCTTGATCAGATTACCACATCCTGGTTAACAGAATCCTTGATCAAATTACCACACCTGGTTAAACAGAATCAGAAGTAAATATTTAATACTGGCTTACTGGAAAATTGTACACCCATAACACAAGGCCCAGAAACTAGCACATTTATAGTCAATGTCCAATCTGTAATACATTTCTAAATTAAGTTTATTGGGGCAACATTGGTTAATAAAATTATGTAGGTTTCAAGTGTTCAAAGGTAAAAGGGGTCAAATATATGGTGACTGCATAATAAATTTTTAAGTTAGAAAGTACTGTTTATGTGACAAGAGAAAAAAAAACCCTAATCTATAATATTGTTTAGGTGTAATTTTTAGCTCTAGGTAGATTGTTTATTTGAGAGACAACAAGATAGTTATGACTCACACCGGTGAACGAGCTGATAAATGAAACCAAATTTGTCTTAGGATTGGCTTATTTCTTCAAAGCAAACAAAATCCAGTTAAACAAATGGTCTGATTGATGTTCTTAACAGATATACGACATTAATCAGGTCACTGCTGGAATCTGGTTTAGGCCAAAGCCTGGGCTCTGGAATAAGAAAGAGCGGGGTTTCCAACTCCAGTTTTCCACTTAGTGACCATTTTCAGTGATAAGGGGGCCTGCCTCATAGCCTCCTTGTGAGGATTAAATTGTATAATGAACAAAAGTACTATGCAAAGTGTGGTAAATTGTTTCCTTTGTGAAAATAAGAAGACAAAGGTGCTTAACTTGACCACAGCTCATATATCTCAACATTTTATTCCTTCTTCTTTAGATAAGGCATAGATAAAGCACTCTGGCACAGTGTTCTTCCCACTTACCTCAGCTTTCTCTTTTGAGTTCAGGAACACACAAGAATTGTGTGTGAGAAATGGGTTTGGGAAAGGACACCTGACTATTCTCAGAATGGGATTTTGTACAGTCTTTCGCTTTCAGATGAATGATCTTTGCTTCTCTCTATCAAGCTGAGAGCAAGTAGGATGTAAGAAAAAACTCCACCATCTCCCCCTCCACCCCCCCCCCCCCCCCCCCTGCCATGATACTATTTGGTGTAGAAGCCTGAAACTCAAGATGATTAATTGCATGGGTCAAATGGGCATTCCTTCTGATAGTGGGACATTTTTCTAGCTGAAGTGTTTGTGAAATCAACCAAATATCCTAAGGCAATTACCCAGGACCTGCCTTCTGGGGCTGGCCAGGTTCCCAAAGCAAAACAAACAAAAGAGCAAGAAGCATCATTTTGCAACCAGTTTTCTGCTATAAACCTATGACTTGGAAATTGTGTCAGGATAGTGGTTCGGACAGAGAAAGGATACTAGACTGTGACACCCGAATTTGAATTGCTGCCCTGCCAGTTACTAGTCATGAGACACTGGGTAATTTACTTCTGCCTTATTTTTTTTTTAATATGGGAATATTAGGATCTTACCTTATTGGGTTATTATGAAGTTTAAATAAGTTGGTACATGGAGAGACAAGATGAAGTAAGGATCTGTGCCTCTCAAACTTTAATGTGTATACAGATCCTGTGGGGATTTTGTCTAAATGAAGATCCTGGGTGGGGCCTGCATTCTGCATTTCTAACAGGCTCCCAGGGGGTGTGGAAGCTGCTGCTCCCCAGACAGTATTTTCAATAAGTAGCAGGGAGATTAAATCGAATCTTGGTCTTGCCTTTTTCAAACTGTGTGGGAATTTATGCAAATTATCCAACCTCTTTGTGCCTCAGTCACTTCATTTTAAATCAGAGGTGCTAATAGTTGTTTGAAAATTAAATTAATACTTATAAATAGTTTAGAATAGTGTCAGGTCACATGATGGGCACGTAATGCACATTAGTTAGTGTTGCTACTTTTATCATTGGATGATGTGAGGTACCACCTCCACTCTATCATATTTAAAGAATGCATATGTATCAAAAGTAGAGGGATGTGGATAATGCCGATTGAAACATTGTTGAGGAAGAATGCAAACTGATACACTCTCCCTAGGCTGATAGCATATTTATATAGGGCTTACTATATAACAGGCATAATTATAAGTGCTTTACATACATTAATATGAGGCCTAAAAGATAAAGAGCTTTGGCACGTTTTACATATGAGGAAACTGAGACATGTAACTTAAGTAATATAGTCAAGATCATACAACTAATTAATGGAAGAGTCAGGACCTGAATGCCATCTGTCTGGTTCCAGAGTCGATCTTAAGCATCATATCACTTTTAGTTTAATGCTATTTATTGTCTCTCAAACTTAACTCTTTTAGTTCTGATTCTACATTTATATAGCAATTTTCTGATTAATATTACCTTCACATTTAGACATACTTATGGAGAGAAAATGAATTAGTCATGCCAAGCTGAGTCGTTTTGATCATATCTGTGCTTTTAGAGATACACATCTGTCTCATGTGAATTTGTTCTTAAATAATGGCTCAGCTTTAGGGCACCATAAACATGGCTTCCTGAACCTGGAAGGCATAGGGCCAGATCCTGAATGCAGTGAGTTATCAAGTAATGAGATCTCTGGGAAATAGCTAGAGAGCTTCTCCTACTGAGGGCTTGACCATTACACATGCCTTTCTTTCCACTCTTCATAAATACCACCAGTGATGAGCCTACGAAGATAGCCAGCTCATCAGCCATCAGGTTATGTTGGCTGAAATTTAGCTTTCCCAGGCTAGATGTAAGCAAAGGTAGCAAGGCAGGAGGGCCAAATGAGGCAAGGCTTTTGAAAGCCATGTGAACTAAAGATATAAAGATTCTCTGGACACTTAGAAAATTAGATATGGTTTTTCTACTGGGTCCTGACTGTTGCTAGCAGACCTTTTTAATCATTAGAGATAATCAGCATTTGATTATAGGAACTCTTGGAGGGCTTATAAAACTTCATTATGCATTTAAAAATGATCAACATTTCTATAATACTTGGGATATCTTATTATTGAATATGGGGCATTCACAACTGGTTCTGCTAGCAGATATTTGTAGTTATGCAAAAATTAACTTAGAACAAAGACAACTCTAGTGAAATGCACATTCTGTTGTACTAACTCAAACTTTCATCCTAAATGACTACTTCATTTTCTATCCCTCTGAGTCAGGCTGGACCCCATACAAGCTTACCATGTATCTTTTATCCCTTTAAACAGCCCACTCTTTTTCTTTTTTCTCTTATTCTCTTATGGCTTTGGTCTTCTGGACTTGGCATTTTTAACTTCAGGGGAAGAACAAAGCTGTGAAAAGAAGTAAGATTGCTCTTGTTAAGTCTACGGCCATGCCACCCTGAATGTGCCCAATCTCATCTGATCTCACAAGCTAAGCAGGGTCGGGACTGGTTAGTACTTGGATGGGAAACCACCTAGGAATACCAGGTGCTGTAGGCATTAAAAAAAAATTGTTCTTGTTGCAGACTGTTTCTAACCCTTAATTTTCCTCTCCAGGGATGACCCATAGATGATAAGAGACAACCTCAGGGAGTGTGTTTGTTTCCTATCACTATGTAATAAATAACTAAAAATTTGTTGGCTTAAAACAATAACCATTAGCTCACAGTTCTGTCACTTAAAAGTCTGGGCACTATTTGACTTGGTGTCTGCTTACAGCCTCAAAGGCTGAAATCAAGATGCCAGTTGGCAGAGTTCTCAAAATTCTTTCAAAGGTCTTTCCTCATGGAATGATTATTAAATGTCACAGTAAATTTTAACACTGTGGACAAATGGCCTTAATAGGGTATAACATATTGGACCAGGCTATTTCTATCATAAATGTGACATCTAGCCTTTAATTTGCAATGTGAGTTTGTATTTCTGAAAAATGGCAGCTCTGTCCTTATCTAAATTTCATGTGCTCTCCCTTTAGGCTGTTGTTACAATTCTAATTATTCTTAATAGCTATGTTATTATTTGATGGTAATATGTTCATTAAGTTTTAGCTCGTCATTCATTCATCATTTTTGTTTCTTTTGTGGCAGTGAGTTACACATATAACTAAATTAGAAAACATGTACAGTAATTGATTTTGCCTTGGTTTGACATAACCAAAAGTGGCAAAGCTGCCAACCATATATACTTTAGTTCTTGATATTAGTTTTTTTAGAGAATGACCAAATGAAGAAGACAAAGATTGGGTTATTTCAAGCATATCACTTACTTGATGATTAGATAGTCACGCTATTGGAGTGCTAAATATTGTCTGCCCCTTTCTGTAACTGAACTGGCTAACGACTCTTACTATAAACCCCTAGACTTTCTCAATAGGATATTTAAATCCTACACACACAGTATAGGGGCAACTGTCAACATGATCATGAATAATCATGAAGACTGTATTTCTAACACAAGTGGGTGTGGCAGAAGTCAGTGGAATGGAGAATAGCTGGCGTTATACTTTGTTTTCAGTATTCTGCATTTCTACATTTGTTGGAAAGAGCACAGTGCTTGAAGCAGTTAAGTAATCTTTGATATATAGTTACGCAGGTTGGTTTTCTATCAGAACTTTTATTTTTCCCTATAGAAAGTAATAATTTATAGAAGTAAAACAAAGCAAAATATTGAACAATGAGCACTAAGTAAACTATAAGTGATTAAAAAGCTACAACACCCCCATAGAAGTATGAGCAGAAGACACAAAGAGGTAACTCCAAGATATTTTGTATGATCTCCCTATATATACAATTTTTCAGCACTTTGTCTCACAATTATAACCATGCACATAGTGCAAGAATTTGGTTAACATGTATCTAATAACAAACCAAATAGCTTTGTGAGGTATACCTTCTACTCACAGTTATATCTACAGCACCAGCCATTGTCTGGTGCATAGTAAGTATTGAACAAACATAAACGTATATTTTAAAAAACCAATCTAAGAAAAGAGAAAAATAGCTTATGAAATATAAGATCAAACTTCATTTAAATTAAGTTTAAATTAAAATAAATAGAATTTTTATCACATCGGCGAAGGTAAAAAATACAGTACTGACTATATATCAAGGTTGTGGTGAATAAAAGACATTCTCATTCACTTTGGGTCAGTTTCAACAAGTATTTTGAGCATAACTTAAGTTACAAAGAATCATTGATGAACGTGACAGTCTTTTGACAAGAGAGAAGACAGAGATTCTGCAAAATATTAAGAAGAGCAATCTGACAGTTATGTATCCATGGCATAAAAATGTACATTTCTCAGTAATTGCTATTCTATAGATTTGTCCCCATAATATTCACTGAAATATTATAAGCTCAAAAGTTGGGAAACAAATATAAAATCTAACAAAGAAAAATATTACATATTTATATGATGAAATAACATGTACCCAACAAAATATGTATTCAAAGCATATTTAAGCACTTGGGAAATTGCTTAAGGTATTTAGCAGGAAAATAAGTGAATCCTATCTATCATCCATCTATCTACAGTGAGTTCTCACTTAATGTTGTTGATAGATTCTGTGGCTTTAAAACTGCATATAACAATACCAGTTTTATCAATGCTAATTGATATAAATAATAGCTCCTATGGCATTTCACTAACCTTATAATAAAATGACAAACAATATAATGTTATCTGAGGACCTGCCATATATATATATGTGTGTGTATATATATATGTATGTGTATATATATGTATACATACATATATATGTGTGTGTATATATATAATGTTATTCTAATTCTAAAGTTTTCTTTCATGAATATTATAAGTAGTGTTTTTTAAAAAGTAGACTTTACTTTTTAAGTAGTTCTAGATATACAGAAAAATTGGCACGATATTATAGTTAGACCATATACCCCCCGCCCACCTAGTTTTCCCTATTATTAAAATTTTATATTAGTGTGGTACACTTGTTATAATTAATAAACCAATATTGAGCTATTATTAATAACTAAACTCCCTACTTTATTTATATTTCCTTATTTTTATGTAACATTTGATTTTAACATTTTGCTTATATTCTTCCATAGTTTTTACAATTTTCAGAACATACTTCTAGCTTCCAATGATGGCATAGTAGCTTTGTCAGACTAATGCTCTTGTTTATAACAATTAATTCTGCAAAATATATTTAAAAGGAAACTGAGGACTAATTTCTCAACTGTACAAGTGTGCTGCAAGAATTCAAAGAATATAGCAAAGCAACAATAAAAGTTGAAAGAACTGAACAGAGTTAGCAGCAGCTGCACAATGCAAGTTGAAGTTCACAGTCTACTAAATTAGGACACTGAGCACATCAGGCTCTCCACTGAAATGACAGAAGAGCCATAACACCTTTGGCGGAAGGGTTATGCCCCATAACTGTGGCTACACCTCATGACTTTGGGAAAACAAAAATAGACGTGCCATAATAAAACATGGATCCCCTCAGAAATAAAAGGATCTACCAATGATTTAGTCCTTTACTAAAGCAAAGCTCAAGTCTTTTCAGAAAATGATAATGGAATATAGACTGCCTATAACATGTTGTCCTCAGTGTCCAATATGATATAAAGTTTACTGTCCATGCAGTCATAATAAAAAGAGTAGTAGAGAGGGGAGGTAGACGGGGAAAAGAGGGTCAGATATGTGGCGACAAAAAGAAATCTGACTATAAGAGGTGAACACACAGCGTAAATATATATATGCCTTACTGTTAAATTGTACAGCTGAAACATTGGATTTTGTTAACCAATGTCACCATAAAAAAGAATTTTTTAAAAAGAGTGGTAGAAAGAGATCCAGTGATGACTGATACATTGTTATCAACATGAAAAATACTACAAATAAACCACAGCAGTAGATAGATGTAATGAGTAAAGAAATAAGAATTTAAAAAGAGATATGAAAATTCTTTTAAACAGTAAAATAAAAATCTTAGAATTGAATTATTCAGTACCTGAAATCAAGAAAATCATATTAAGGTATTAATAATATATTGAAACAACAGAAGAACTTTAAAACTGATTGATAGAAATTATCCAAATTAAAGCACAGAGAACAAAATATTGAAAAGAAATTAACATAGCCTCAGTGACCTGTTGGGCAGTATTGAGAAGAACAATTTGTTATTGGAGTCTCAGAAAAATAAAAAAAAGAAATGGGACTGAAAAATATCTCAAGAAATAATAGCTACACTTTGTCCAAATTTGATTTTAAAAACTCCTCAGTCTAGGAAACTCAATGAACCTCAAAGACAAATCCAAAGAAAATTACGCATGAATAGAATATAGTAAAATGTCTGTATTCTAAAGAGGAAAGAGAACATCTTAAAAACAACCAGAGAGAAAAGACACAGGAAAAAAGATAGCAAAACAGCTTTAATTACAATAAATGCCTTCTCAACAGAAATAATGAAGGACAAATAATGGATTGTACATTGAAAGTGTTGAGCAAAAACTCCATCTGTAAATTTTGTATGCAGTTAAAATTGCCTTAAAAAATGAAGATGCTATTAAAACAGTTTTAGATAGATGAAAGCTGAAAGCATTTGTTGCCATCAGACTCTTTCTAGAAAACAAAGTAATGATAGAAGTTCTTTATGCAGAAGGAAAATAACATCAGATGGAAATTGGAATCTATTCGAATGAAGAATACGTAAATATGTGAGTAAATGTAAAAGGCAATTTTTCTTTCTTAAATTATTTTAAAAGTTAATTGACAATTTAAAGCAAAGAATAACAATGTTTCATAGAGTTTATAACATATATGGAAACAAAATATAAGACACACAGAACAAAAGATGGAATAGATATAACAGAGGCGAGGAATATAGTTAATTATCTTCTGGTAAGATTCTTGTATTATGCATGTAGTGATATGATCGAAGAAGATTGTAATAAATTAAACATAAATATTTTATTCCAAACATAATACAATTAGATATAGCTAAAAGTTAGAATTCTATACATTAAAAGCCTGGTTAAATCCTTTCTTGTTTCTACTTCTCCATTTCACCTCCCCACCAACATCCAAAGTCAGGGAAGGAAGAATAAAGAAACGAAGAGGAGAAATTACATTAAAAGCAGCTATCGTCAGATTGGATAGAAAAGCAAGACCTAAATATGTGCAGTTTATAAGAGATAGATTTGAAATATAAACACAAAAGTAAAAAGATAGACACAGATTTACTATGCAAATACTAAGCTTGTGAAAGGTGATGTGACTACATTAGGATCAGATAAAATAGACTTAATGAAAAGGGATATTATAAGAGATAAACTGTCATTAAATAATGATTAAAGGGTCAATTTATTAAGAATGTGACATTTAATAACAGCTTCAAAATACAAGAAACAAAAATT
The DNA here is from genome assembly GCA_003508835.1 of Eonycteris spelaea. Classification (NCBI taxonomy): domain Eukaryota; kingdom Metazoa; phylum Chordata; class Mammalia; order Chiroptera; family Pteropodidae; genus Eonycteris; species Eonycteris spelaea. The sequence goes on along the minus strand of PUFA01000011.1, from coordinate 11,194,778 downwards.
GATAAAGGGATAGACAAATCCAAACTTATACATGGGAGACTCTTTTCTACCCAGATTTATTGAGAAATAATTGATACATATCACTGTATAAGTTTAAGGCATACAGCATGATGGTTTTATTTACATATATAGTGAAATTATTACTACATGTGTTCAGCTAACATTCATCTTCTCATAGATACAATAAAAAGAAAAAGAAAAAATTCTTGTGATGAAAACTCTTAGAATTTACTTTTAATTTCTGTGTATATCATACAGCAGTATTAGCTACAGTCATCATGTTGCACATCACGTCCCTAGTACTTATTTATCTTATAACTGGAAGTTTGTATGCTTTGACAACCTTCTTCCAATTACCCCTCCTCCCACCATCTGCCTCTGGTAACCAGGAGCTGGATCTCTTTTCTGAGAGGAAGAGGGAGGGATGGAGGGACAGAAGGACTGATTCTACATATAAGTGAGATCACATAGTATCTGTCTTTCTCTGTCTGACTTATTTCACTTAGCATAAAACCTTCAAGGTTGATCCATGTTGTCACAACTTGTTATCAACTCATTTGACAATGGACACATAGTTTGTTTCCTTTTCTTGGCTATTGTAAACAGTTCTTCTGTGAACATGGGGGTGTAGATATCTTTTCAAGTTAGTGTTTTTGTTTCCTTTGAATATATTCCCAGAAGTGGAAATGTTGGCTTAATATGGTAGTTCTAATTTTAATTTTTTGAGGATCCTTCGTAGTGCCTGTGCCAATTTAATACCACCAACAATGCCCAAGGGTTTTATTTGCTCCACATCTGCACCAGAATTTATCTCTTGTCTTTTTTTTTTCTAGTTTTATTAAGAGATAATTGGCATATATTGCTGTATAAGTTTAAGATATGTAGCATAATATCTCACTGGGTTTTATTTGCATTTCTCTAATGACTAATGATATTGAGCATATTTTTATACACGTATTAGCCTTTTATATATATTTTTTGGAGAAATGTCTATTCAGGTCCTTTTCCCACTTTTTAATTGAGTGTTTTAGTTTGCTTGCTTGTTACTGAGTTGTATGAGTTTTTTATATATTTTGGATATGAATCCATTATCAGATATATGTTTGCAAATATTTTCCCCGTTTCATCGGTCGTCTTCATTTTTTTGGTGGTTTCTTCTGCTGTGCAGAAAGTTTTTAGTTTGATGTAGTCATGCTTTTATACTTAAGTTTACTTTCAGGTCTTACATTTAAATCTTTAATCAATTTTGAGTTTATTTTTATGAGTGATGTAATATAGGTGTCTAGCTTCATTCTTTACATTGCAAATATTCAATTGTCCTTTTATCATTTTTTGAAAAGACTATCTTTTCTCCCTTAAGTATTCTTGGCTTCCTTGTCAAATATTAGTTCACTGTATGTGCTTGGGTTTCTTTCTGGGCTCTCGATTCTGTTTCGTTAGTTTATTTGAGGATCAAATTTGTTTTTATGCTAGTACTATACTATTTGATGATAGCTTTGTAGTATAGCTTGAAATCAGGAAGTGTGATGCCTCCTGCTTTCTTCTTCCTCAGGATTTTTTTGGTTATTTTGGAATTTTTGTGGTTCTATATAAATTTTCGAAGTGTTTTTTCTGCCTCTATAAAATGCCTTTGGAATCTTGGCAGGGATTGCATTAAATCTATACATGGCTTTTGATAGTATTGACATTTTAACAATATTAATTCTTCTAATCCGTGAACACAGGATACTTTTATCGGTGTCTTCTTTGATTTCTTTCATCAATTTCTCATAGTTTTTAGAGTAGAAATCTTTCATCTCCTTAGTTAAATCTATTCCTAAGGACTATTTTTGATCACTACAGTATCTCTAAACTCCATTTTATGCTATATCAAGAAAATATACCTTGTCTTCTCTGTATCTCCATTTATATTTTTAAGAAAAATACAGCCTTCTGTGCTATTCCCTTTGAGCTCATGCTTATTTAGAATTTTAGCTTTTCAGTTCTTCTGTTGCCTTTAGTTTTTATTAATTTTGTAATCTTTTGAAAAAACCTTAGGCTACACGCAGAATAAGGGCTAAGATAGTACACTGTGTGAACTGTGATCTCACTGTAATTTCCTTAGCTGAGATTCAACAATGAACCTTCAGGCCATTTTCAAATGTGTTCTTAAAATTTAATTTCCTTTACTTTTCATGGTAGCATAAAACTAAGATATCCCAGTTAGGTAAGGTCATTTTATTAGCATACTCTATGTATTTTTCAGCTATAGTGAGGTACTTTGCAGGGCGTTGAAATGTGCGCAGCTTGAGTGCAGCCTGAGGACTAGAGCAGATATGGAAAGCAGGGTTTTTCAAGCGTGGAGAGTAATGGAATCCTGGACTCATCCTGATTTTAGTGATTGTTTTAGTTTGCTTGTTTCTGCAGCACAAAATTCAATGCAACTATGTTAGATACATTCTGGCTAAAACCTACAAATGTATTTTGAGTTTTGAGAAATACGCCAATGCTGTTGCTTTCATCCTGATGTAATCAGTGTATTTTCCTTAAACTCACTCGGAACTGCAGAACGAAAGTAATCTATAGGTAAATATGTCATTTTTACTTTTGAAATTCCAATTAGAAAAATCAAAAATGGTTTTCCGGAAAAATTCTGAAGTCTATAATATTAATCTTTGACTAATCATGCTCTCAATAGTTTCTTGAATAAAAAGAATTTTTCCCCCTTTCCAAGGGAAACAAAACATTTCAAGAGTGTAGTCAAAGTACAGTTGATGAGCATTTGCTCTTGTAATCCAAAATCTCTTTCTTTTATTTCTTTTGACATTTATTTGTTGAAGCATAAGGAGTCCTCAAAACATGTGGAATAGAGTTAAGACAACATGATCTGCCTTGTCCTCTATTTCCTTGAATTAAGGCTGCTTAGAACCAAAGCTGAAACCATGGTTTTCTGTTTTTGTTTTGTTTTGTTTTGTTTTGTTTTTTTTTTGCCTTCTGAAATGTACTTGTCTGCTTTGATTTTAAATTTTCTTGTCCTTCATATTATTGCATTTTCTCAATCAAGCTGAAGTTTAGCAATCTCCAAAATGTAAGTTAGAAACATTCCCAGGATGTTAGCACTGTAGACAAACCACATCCCCCTGTCCTGTACTCTAAGTAACCAGACAGAAAATCTGATTTCCCATTGTCTGACCCCATAATGTATATATGAAATTTAGCAGATCTGCATCACCCCATCTGAATTCACCTCATATTCAGGTTCTTTTTTGCCTAAGGTCCGGCAGGAAAATTCCAGTATGTAAATTTATGAAAATTTAATGTTAAGATAGACGCATACTACCTATAGAGTACAAAACAAGAAGAAATACAGTCGAACATTACTTCATCTCGGCATGAAAATTTAAGTGAGATACTTGCAAGTGACAGTGTAGCCACTGGATGAAGTTCAGGTTAGTGAATTATCCAGGTCAGTCTCACGTGGGCTCTGTGTGTACTAGATACATTTAACCTAAAGAAGCAAAGCCTCGAGAGCCACAATACCTGTTTTCAAATAAATAAAGGCTCACATACTGAAAAAAAGATTAGACATGCTTTGTTTTGCTTTAGAGGGTACAACCACACACCAGTGGTGGCAACTTAATATAAAAAAATTTCTAAATATTTAAAGGTAGCTTACAAGCCTTCCTGGACAATCAGTGAATCCTGTTATTGAAAATGTTTTAGAGACTGAATGACCATCTGCAAGGGATGTTGAATAGAGGACTCTATGTCTGGTAGGGAATTTGAATTTGTCACTTTAAAGGTTCATTCCAACCTTTTGTTTACCACAGGATAATACACAGAGGAGCCCGGGGAAAGAATCCTATATTCACTTGTTATTTACTAGCAGATGAACTTATTAATGAACTGTCAAGCATGCTTTCCATATCAGTCCTTTGCTGTTTCTGGAATCATCTTTCCAAGACTGTAATTCCCAGATTCTCCTACCCAATTTTCATGTGGCTGTTCCTTAATTCTTTTCTGAGGTCACGTGTGTTTGCTTTCTCTATCCTTTTGTCAGCCTTACTTAATGTAGTGATTGGTCATCTGAGAGTGTAAAGTTAGGAACTGCTGTTTCCATTGATGTAATGAAATGCTTTTCAAAGGAGCAGGTTCTATTTGACTTCTTAACAGTCTCATCAACACCCTCAAATTCAAGGCAAGGGATTGAAAGTGACATGTTCAAGGCCCAACATCAAATGGGCCAAAGACAAGCAAATATACAATTGTTTCTTATTCAATATATACTTAATTCCAAATTTTTTAAAGTTGGTTTCCATGGTCAAATGAGTTTGAGAAATATTTATAATGCTAATATTTAACATTTATTGAGTATTAATACTAAGTGTGTGTATGGGTCAGGTTCAGACTTTTATATATGTTATGTCATTGCATTCTCAATCTCCCTACGAGGCAAAAGTTATTATTATTGCTCTCACTTCATATGAGGCATAAAAACGTCAAGTATAGCCAAGACCTGCATAGTGAATGGCAGTGCAAGGAATTCAGCCAAGTGCAAATAACCCTGTGCCTTCCCTAAAATACTTCTCATAGACTTAAACACACTTGTGTGGTTTGTTCATCTTCACAGGAGGAATAGCAATGTTATTCCAAGTCTTTGATTACTGAGCTCTTTTGGGGCATGTGATGAGAAAGTAGCATTTTCTTTTGAATAACTGCACCTTAAATTATCTTTTAGTTGTCTCACTAGTAATTTCTGTCTTTTTGATTAGAAATCATTTCAATAGAGGAAAAAGTTCTAATTAGAAGAACACCCTTTGTAACTTTTAACAAAGTATTGTGAACTATTATTTGAGATTTCTTATTATTGGAAGTTACAAAATAGGGCAGAAGAAATTATAGTGGAAAGAGCAGCATGTTCAGACCAAAATTTTGTATGAGTGATAATGAATGTTGTTTCCAGATGAGTTTGGGAATGATTTGTTATGTAAGAATATCAAATCAACATAGAGAGAATATGTGTGAGATTTGTAGGAGTATACAATAAAGGGATGACAGATCTAATCTCAATGGATATTGCTTGAGCCATAGGGTTTGCGACCTTATCCAAAATATCTGGTCCTTGAGTAAGAATTCTAGCTAGAGATGGCATGGTGACGTGACCATATAGTGAGGGGATAAGAACTACCTCTGCCGTTTCTGGGTTGCTGATAATATGGAAGGTTGATCCCGCCCATTTTTTCTCTTAGGCCCAGAGTTGGACTCTGGAAATAGAGGTGCTATGATTTGCATTTGAGAATTATGGCATCATGCCTCATGCTAGAGATGAAGTTGAATCTCACTCTGGATGAACAATTTCTTTGAGAGCTGCTTGGGATTTAGTACTTGCAGACAGTGATTTTAAGAGGAGTTAATAATCAATGGAAAGGTGACACATGTACACCAGGCACATATGATGCTCATGCGAGTATGCAGCAATTATGACTACAGGAAACAACAGCAGTTTCCTCCTTCCTTGCTAGAACAGAAGGCAAGCCCCGGAAACAAGGAGGGGAATGCTAAGAAGAATGCTTCCGTTTTTACCTAATATCTTGGCCCATGTTTTATGAGCAAGGTTAGCAATACCAATTACTGGTTGGTGGCAAGATGAGGAAGGCTTTGCATCTTTGAAATTAAAATATCAGTACTAAACTGTTTTAATAATGAAAATAACTGAGAGGGTTCTAAATTATTGTTAGTGAAGCTCACCATGCAAAGGTAAAAGAAAGTTTTCAAGGTAGCATTGGTAGCAATTTCTAGAAAGTAAAAACTGTTTCTTGTTTATAGTTCAATAAATTGAAATTCCTCAGTCAATTTGATTAAAGAATTTTAATTAAATCTAGTTGTGAACAAACCTGTACACGAAATTGTTTGGCATTATTTTGTTGTTTTGACAAAATGTTCTGGTTTCTTTATTTTAAATGAAAATCAGTTTGGAAAAAGCCAAGTCATGTTTAATCAGTCACCCAGAGAGATACTGAGTAACCTAATTTAGAAAAACTAAAGCATATAGGGTTCTCATTTATTATAAAGGAAAAGGCTGCTTAGTTGTAACCAAGGGCCAAACTAAGATGCTAAGATGTGTTTCAGAGAGGATTAATCTCCTAAAACAATATATAACCTAATTAACCCTGGGGGGAAAAAAAGTAATTTGTATGTGAATATAGCAGAAATAACTATTATTCCAAAAAGCGCTAAAGTAGAACTAAAAGGTATTGATAAATTTATCTATTTAACATTTCAGAGTAAACTTCAATTACTTGGATAAAAAAATGTATAAAGGCCTGAGGCAACTTGTAGAAAATGAATGTTGCAACCAAGTGAAACTCAAGATTTGGGTCTGCTTGGAGTTATTGTAAAACCCAGGGCTATACATAAGGTATAGCATCTTTTTTTGTTTAAAATTATTTGGTTTCTTGAAAATAAACACTATCTGGAGCCTCAGAGTGGAATGACCACTCTCTGACAATAATTAGTATTGGTAGCAGAAGGAAGATGGAAAGCAAACCTCTGAATGGATTGGAAGGGTTAGTGTAGGAAGAAAAAGTAGGTCACTCCGTTTCAAAAGGCAAAAGCACCAGCCATGATAGAAATAGGACAGTTATATACTAATGGGCCTCTGCAGCTTTTTGTGACTTCAAAATTGTTTCCAAGTGGTCTGATGGTGGAAACATTTTTATAGGCAAATTTCAAATAGACAAGAAGATTGTTAAAGTTATATAATTTTAAAAAGGACAAATATTGGCCTCGCATTTTCCACCCAAAACAAAATGTTGAAATATACACTATTACAATATTTAGCCAAGGCTTCTAGATACGTCTTTAAAATTAATTTCTTTTTAATTGGGGATTATTATTTGCAATCAAGAGCCTCTGTGTTCATTTGTAGGCTCATTTGTAGGTAGGGGCTTTGCAAAATGAGAAATATGATGTGATTCCTCACACTTTTCCATTATCCTAGCACTGATAGTAAATCAGATCACAAAATTATATAGCTTAACCACCAAAATTAAGCATAAAGGCACAGCAGCTTACAGTTCTGTTATAGTGAGCTAAATAAGTTGGCTTGAACAGAAACATAAAATATGACTGCAGTTAAGCCTAAGTGTCCTAGAACTGGACAATTCCACATTGTATAAAGCTTTCTTTTCTTTTCTTTTCTTTTTTTCTTTTCTTTTCTTTTCTTTTCTTTCTTTTCTTTTCTTTTCTTTTCTTTTCTTTTTACTAAAGGAAAATGTTCTTTTAACTAAAAATCCAACATGCATGTTTTGCTATAATATAATTTTGTAGCCTTTAAGATGTATTCATCAACGCCATTTCGGCATGTGACTGTTTCCCTAGGGTACCCTTAGCTAAGAGGTAGTTTTTTTTAATATTGAAAATATCTGGTTACCAAGATATTTGTAGGTACCTCAGTGAGATAATGAAACACATCAAACAAGTGAGGAGAAGGATATGAACTAAGGGATAATTTCATTCTATGCCCGAGTAAACCAATATTTAAAATCCTCTTATACTAAGGTTTTTAGAATGCTGTTACTCACATATGTAAATTTGTTGTTAATCTTACGAGGTCAATTTAGTGACATTAAAGACAAAACAAAAACGATAGGTCCATATTTTCTATTTATCCAGCAAACATTAAAAAAGATGGTTTGGTATAGGAAACATCAGTGTGCCATAGTGGAAAAACCATTAAAAATATTGCCACTATGTTTTGTAATCTTAGGTAAGTAAACCAATCTAAATTTCAGTTTTCTCAAATTTAAATAGTATACCTTATAAAGTTGTTTTAAGTCTTAAGCAAGACAGTAGTAAAGTACAATTGATAGTTATCATTACTAAGAGCCTCCATTCATGAAAACTCTACCTCCGTCAAGGTCAAATCCTGCTCTTTCCTTTACTTAACTAAAATCTCTAAGTTCATTTTACATGTAGTGATTTACTGATATTATTCTGTGGACTTACATCTAGTCAGTGAACTTGGTGAACTTAGTCCAGTTATAGGAACAGGGCTTGTATGCAGAAAGGTAGACATTGGGAGTTACAGGGTTATAGCCAGTTTAGCTGATGGTGAACTGTAATGTTCAAGGAAGCTTCACAAATAGACAGTTCTTAGGTTACATGGTAAACAGTTGCTGTAAGCAAAGAAGAAGTGAAAGGAATTGTAGTTGGTGCAAAGGTAGCAAAGGTGAGTGAAAAAGCACCAAAGAACCAGTGATTGGACTCCTATGACCAGAGGACAGTTGTTAGTCTGCTTGGGCTGCTGTAACAGAAAACCACAGACTGAGTAGCTTAAACAATTAGAAATTGTTTTCTCACAATTCTTGAGGTTAGAAGTCAAAGATCAAAGTGCCAGCAGGATTACTTTTTGGCAGAGTCTTCTCCTGGCTTGCAGAGAGCTGCCCTCGCTGTGTCCTCACAAAGCCTTTTCTCTGCTTGTATAAGCTGGTATTTCTTTTTCTTCTAAAGATAGCTGTCCTTTTAGATTAGGGCCCCACCCTTATAATCTGTTTTAAACTTAATTACTTCCTGAAAGGCTCTGTCTCCGAATACAGTCACAGTGGAGGTGAGAGCTTCAACATACAAATTTTGAGGGGACACCATTTAGTCTATTACATTTGTAAAATAATAACCCCTGAAAGGTGAGTTAGCAAAAAATTGTCAAGGAAATTACTGAGGCAATATTTATCCAGTTTTTCCTGTCTTAACGGCCATAACCAATGATACTCTTATATGTGACTCTTAGCTGGCTCTCTACCCCTACTTCTTCACTCTTAACTTTTTTCTTAAAAAAATTTTTTTTAAAGTACAAGAGTGATCTTGTAGTGATGTTTGATTCTGTTTCAATTTATTTAAAAGTAACTCGTGATAGGGACAAAAGTATTAAAGCATTAATATTTACAGTTATCGCTTCCCTGACTTCATAAGGAAGATTTCATGTTATTACAGTTGATCTCCTCAGTCCTTATTTTACTAAGATCTTGGGAGGAGAGAATAATTAGAAGACACTCAGGAAGAATACAGTAGATATTTATTTGTTGGCTGTCTCCTATAGTTAGCTACTCATTACCTTCTGAGTGGGCACATACCCTCTTTGCAGGCAAATATGTTCATATGACAGACTTCTAGTTAATGGAATTCAAGCAAAGCAGTGAACACCACTTTAGACCCGACCATGAAATCCTCTCATGCCCACTAATCTAAAGTTCATAAAAAGGCAAAACTACTCTGTGATGTTAGAAGTCAAGAGTGGGGAAGAGTGGGGTTACCTTTGGGTCAGAGAGAGGAAAGTGATTGGGAGGAGACACGGGAACTTGATGCTGTTCTTTGACCTGAATGGTGATTATATGAGTGATAATATAACCTTTATAAGCTTGATTTTTTTATATTACCTTTCAATGGAAAATTTAAAAAATGTTCTTTCAAATAGCTTTTTCCCCTATGTTTTGTCCCTTTTGGAGAGCTGAGAAAAGAGGGATTGTTTACGGCCACCTTGAGAAGTGCATGTTGAGAATGAAGAGCCCATTACCAGTTTTGTTTGCATGTTTCTTTGTTAGTCTCTAGCATTACCCTAATATATTTTCCCATCATTTATTCTCCCTTTTTTCTACTTTCAATAATTTCTCATCTTGTTAGAACTGAATTTACCTACTTATTTTTTGGTCACACCAGACTGTTTCTCAGAGTTGAACCTACCTCCATTTCTGATCAAGGATCTTTATTTTAGTTTAAGCTAATCAGTAATATCTATCCCATTGTTCACTGTGAAGGGCTGGACGTGAAACCAAATGCAGTGATACACAATATTTGTGAAATGTGTTGGGGTTTCCATGAGCATAAGGTTCTTTGGCTCTCAGAGGACATATAAAACGAGACTTTCTTCTTCTAGACTTAGTGATCTGATGATCTTGGGTTTGAGGTTACTGTAGCATTGGGATTCTGCCATCCTGTCTAAGGGTAAATTTAAGACATAGAAGAAACTGAGCTCAGAAATAGAACTGGTGGTTTAGTTATATCTAAAGCATGGAAGAGACCTTTTATTTTCATGTTAAAACATCCTCCAAGTTGGCAAATACCTTGATACATTTGATTAAATGTTGACAGCTACCCATTTGTGAGTGTATATGAAATACCTCTTATGTGCTGGTATTTGTAACTTACTTGACCTCAGTTGCTTTATCTATAATATAAGGTTATCCAAAAACTAAAGGCTGAGCTAGAAGATATCTTGTGGTCCTCTAAATCAGATATCAGTGTTTGTATTTTGATTGGCTTTATATAACATGACTTTTTTGTCTAATTATTTTAACACACATTTGTTACAGCAAGGTGACCCTCTAGATTTCCATTTTGGAAATCTAGAAAGGATCTTATCTTCCATTTTATTCCCCTATCATTTCTTTCCTATAGAAAGTACACAACAATAATGTCACATCTTTAATTTTTTATAACATCAATGTTTTTCAAGTGAGATTTCCCTGTCTCATTTATGATGTTGGAAAGCATTTTGTAAAACCATGGTTTAAAATGTAAAGTTTTATCTTTTAAATGTTTCCTTCATTCTTTTCCACACCAACTCAATTAAAATAGTTGTTTACATATTTATTAGTAACTGATAAGAAGCTAATTCTTTGAAGATAATTGTTTATCTTATATAATCAGAACTCCGTAGTCATGAAACTTCAAGGTTCTTTCCTCTGGATGAACCATAAAATGTGGAACAAATTTCCTCTGTGATATTCACCTAATATAAAAATATCACAAAGCTTTCCTTCTCTTGAGTGATATTCTAACATATTTTAGTTTTACTCTCTAAAGTTCTCCGAATGAATAAAGGATAACAGTGTGATGCAATGAAGATAAATCAGGAGAGGCAGGTTATGATTCAGGCTTTGTCATGAATTTGCAGTATCAGATAATTTATCTTGCCTTGATCTCCGTTGTCCTATTGTAGAAAGCCAGACAATCCATGGGAGCTTTGCCAGGACTAACAATCTATGGATAAAGACTGGTTTGGATGTGGATAAAATCCTCCCTCCTATCAATAATGTGTATATTCTCTGCATCTACGGGACGTAGGCTGCACACTACTCAACCTCAATGAGTAAACACAGAGACTTCCCTAATTTTACTGTATTACCTATTGTAGCATTTGACAAGAAGTCATGGCTTTCTCAGGATAAAATTCAACTACTGGGAACTAAGAAAGCTTAGTTAAGTCCAGAGACCTGGGTTCACGTCCTAATTCTGCTGCCTATAAGGTTTGTGACTTTGGGCAACATATATGTACCTTGACCTCTGTTTCCAAATCTGGACAAAAACAACACAACCAAAATTTGATTCTTCATCTGAATATTGCTGTTATTCAATGGTAATATAAATATGATAGTACTTTTCTCACTGGGTAACTGTGCTTAAACCCATGACAGAGCTTTTATTCTTGGATATTGATATATAGAAACAGAGAAGAAGTAGTTTTTTCCCACCCTGGGGTCAGATACTCTGCTCATGATGTCTTTCTGTTGTCTTAGAATATCACTGAATCATCAAACAGCAAATACGTACTTTCCTTTCTTGAAGGCCAAGACTAACTCCTTTTCTCTGAGATTCTTAGATATTTTTATGTATTCTGCAATTCTCTTTATTTTTTTTTTTAAATCCAATCTCCTTAATGCTGCTGTCCATAATGAGCACAGTTCAAAATCCCTTTGAAATCTGTTTAAGCTATAAGCTTCATTTCCTCCACTGAAGGATTTTTAATTTCTTTTGGCATCTTATATTTTTCTTGGACCTTAAGGAGAGACTAAAGGCCATTATTTTCAAATGATATTTTCGAGCTATACAATATATAGGTACTCCTGTTGCTTCTGTGCACAAAAGAAAGCATTCTGTTAAATGATTGGAATTGCTCTTTTTATGCTAATTGAGCACAGACTTATTGGAATGAGTTTATCAGCCCAGAACACCCATGGTGGGTTACCGCAGCCAGCTTCTGTAAATGAGCTGCATCCCAATGAATAAATACATTTTGAATGGAAGGAAAATCTATTTCAAGGATTATTCTTACTTCACTTGTGTTCTGTAGTTGATAAATAAATTCTCTGATGTCTTAATATGAATAGTACCATGTGGCATTATGCAAAAAAATCTTTATTATAGAAGTAGGATAACAAAGCAAATATTAAAAATATAAGCGATATAAGTTAGCCTGAATTTGGTGAGATAAAAATAAGAGGTTAAGCTAATAGGTGTAAGCACTGGAAAAAAATCTTCTTAAATTCTGTTTTATTAAATTGTTTATATGATGCTGGTTGATGTTTAAAAGAATTGGGGCCATTTCTAAAGTAAGATGTTGCCTCATTTACTCCGCAACAGACTGGGAAACTTAATTGAAAGCAGCTGATGCAGTGATAACGCCAGACCTCCGAATAAATGTCAACAGAAAAATGGGAGTTTGTTGGAATGATTGTTTGTTTTTTTGAGAGAGAAATTTGACTTCAAGAGAGGAAATTACCTCAAAAGAAAAACCAAAAGAAATGATGTTTTTCAAAAGTCTATGTGGAGGCTTAGACTATCAACTCTGATAAACAAACAAGAGAGAAACTAGGTTAATTTGAGATACTGTGACTCTTAATACAATCAGTAGCAAATTTATATGATTTTATCAAGATATTAGAACATTAATTTTTTAAGTACCCAGGCTAAGGAGAAGATGATCAAAAGAAGAATTTTTGCAATCAATTTCAATCGTATGTGAAATAAGTCAATACCTTTTACATACTGGTATCTGTAGTAAATTCTTTGGATACAAGTGGAAAGAAAATACACCCAGGCTTCAATAATCTTCTATGAAGGAATAGACAATCAGACTAGTATAATATTTCCTATTAAAATCACTGGGAAGTCAAAAATATATAGCGTTATGTCTTCTAAGTTCTAAGAAAAAAATGACTTTAGCCATCCAAACATGACCCCCAAATGAGCTATATCTTCTGATGTTTGAATCTGGGCTGGCAAAAGTGATGCTGCATGACATCTGAGGTGATATCATAAGAAATTCTGCAATTTCTGCATTGGTTTCTGAAACACTTGCTCTTGGTGAAACCAACAGCCACATTTTGAGGACCTTAAGATGCTCATGATGTAAGGAAGCCCAAGTGAGTCATGTGGAGAGAACACATGGGAAGAATAAAATGATGGACATTTCCAAGCCATCACAACCATCTCAGCCCAGCCTCCAGACAGGGGAGTGAAGTGGCCACCTTGGACATTCCAACCCTGGTAGATGTCAAGTGGAGAAGAACCCAGGCCCTAGATATGTAGCCCTAGACAAGCTTTTCTAGAAATCTCCACCCTAGCTGAGACAGCAAGTTGTTTTGTTCATGGTTAGTATCAGAATAATATTATTGTTTCATCTTTGAGGATATTAACATACACTTCTCTTCCTCATTTATTAACATGGAAGGAAGTCTAATTTACAGAATGCTCGTTCCTTGTCCAAATTATCAATTTTATTAGTCTCTTCATTGAACTAATTTCTGATATATAAATTCTCTATCGTATGTTTGCAGTTCATTAGTGTCTGATTTTATTTTACAATTTCATCTACTTACTGTTCAGTGGTTTTCTTGAGATTATTGACTTTAAGTCCTTCTTGCTTTTTTTAATGTATGCATAAATGACTTTAAATTTTTATCTAATAAATGCTCCTAAGGGTTTAAATATCTCTGTAATCATAGATTTAGCCGTATGTCCTACATATTGATATATTTCATTATCATTCAGTGCAAAATACTTTCTAAGTTTCCTTGTGATTTCTTCTTTATCTATTAGTTATTTAGAAATGTGTTGTTTTATTTTCAAATATTTGAAAACTTTCTACGTATCATACTATCGTTTTCAAGTTTATTTCCACTGTGGTCAGATAACATGTTTTCCCCATTGTGTATACTTTTAGTCCTTCAAAATTTAAGACTTGTTTTGGTTAAGGTTTGAATGTTTGTCCTCCCCCCCCATCCTCTTACTTTCAGTCTCTTTATCCCTTTAGTTAAGGAGCGTTTCTATTAACTAGCATATAATTTCTTTTATTCCAATATGATATTTACTTTTATTTGTAATATTTAATTTGTTTATATTTAACATAATTGCTTTTGTGTCTATCATTGTATTCTATATTCCTTTACTCTTCTTAATTCTTTGCAATTAAAATTATTCATTTAAAAATTATGAATCTTAATTTATTAGTATGTTATATATCCATGCCAATGCAAGAAACTTAGAACACTTAATTCCAAATACTTTCCTATAACTTTCTGGGTCAAGATATTATTGAATTTTATCATCAAAATTTATTCAAATTTACCTGTGAATTTACCTTTCTTTTTTCTTCATTGCCTTCATCTTTTTTTCTACCTGGTTGGTATATAAGTATGTGTGTAAGTGTGGTTTTTTGTGTGTGTATGTGCGTGTAGATATATATGTATGTGTATATATTTCTCCCTCCCTCTTTTCCTCCTCCTTCCTGTATTCTTCTTTCTTAAACCTTTTAGTATATCTTTTTGTTTGTTTCTTTTATTGTCAGATTCTCTAGTTCTGGTTTTTACTTTTTAAAAGATATTTTTATAACTCACTATTATATGGATGATAGTTTTGCTGCATATACAATTCTAAGTTACTAGTTATTTTTTTCAGGACATTTTCAGTTTAAAATATCCATTATCACTTGGCTTTCATTATTCTTTTCAGAAGATACCTGTAATTCTTATAGTTTCACTGTGGGAAAAAAAATATATCAGTGTCTTTGGCTACTTATATGATTTTTTTTCTTTGTTTTTGGTTTTCAGTAACTTTATTACGAAGTGTCTAACTATGGCTTTGTTTGCTTTTGGGTTGGATTTCACGGTCTTTTTGAACCTAGCTTGGAATATTGGAAATTTAATTGTCATTATTTTACCTATTTCTTTACTTTATTTCTGTTATGCCCTTCAGGCATTCTGATTAAACCTTATGTGTGTTCCCACTGCTTCCTTTCATCGCTGTGCTTTTTGCTAAATAGTTTGTCCTTTTGTTTCTTTTTGCTATTTATAGTTTGTTCTGACCTTCCATGTTATTAGTCTTCTCTTCAGCTGCTATTAAACTCATATATTGGCTTCTTAAATTAAGCTAAATAATATTGTTAGTCAGAAAATTTCTATTTGATTGTCTTTGAAGGTTCAAGTTTTCTGTTGAAATGCTCTAATTTATCTCTAGTCTCTTCAATATTTATTTCTATTTAATTTAAAATCTGAGTCTCATACCTTCAATACCTGAAACTTCTGTGAGTCTTCCTATTATCTTTATTCCCCTCTTATATTTGATCACATTTTATATTTTACATTTCTGATTTTTTTATATGAAAGCTAGAACTTTTATGTAAGAAAAAAAAATTAGGGAAACTTAGAGGCTCTGAATAATGTTACATTCCTTATTGAGGAGTTATATATTTTGAGGATATTTAGGGAATCACTTTAATCCAACCCAAACGTTTCAAACCTAGATTTAATTTTTATGGTACATACCAATATGCCCTTTTCCTACCATGTGGCCCTTCGGGAATTTCACTGAAAGATTGTTTTAAGAGCCTTTTCTTCTTGGCACATCCAGGTCTCCAATTTTTGTTTCCTTAGTCCACGGTGGTTATTAAATATTCTGTTCAATTTCTGAATTCCTCAGAAGCCAATTTAGAATCAGTCTAGGGTTAAAGTGGTATTTGAACTCTCTGCATTTCCCTTCTCTCTGGCTTTCCAATTCCTCCAAACGATTGTTTTACATATTTTATTTATCTTCTCTGGTTGCTTGTGTTGGAAGGGTTGACCAGATATAAACTAATCTGTTGTAGCCAGAAATAGGCATCCTGTGCTCAGTTTTCAATCAGAAAAAAACAAATTGCCACATATCTTTTTGTCAGGGTGACACTCTATAACACTTTCGCTATCCCTGAAAAAAATTCCAGTGCAATATCTCTTTTTTAGGGAAAACTGCTTTTGTTGCTATTCTTTTCTTTCTTACTCAGTTATAAATCTTTTTTTAAATAACTATCCAGGATCTCAGTGGCTTTCAAGACTGACCCAAGCTACTACAAATATGCTTTATATATCCTAAATGGAACGTATGATCTATTTATTTTTTTCTAGGCACAGTATAAAACAAACTTAACAGAATATTTTTATACACAAATGTAATGTGGTTCCCTTTTGTATCTTATCAATATTTTTTTCAAAGAATTTGTATATTTGATTTTGAAAAGGTCTCAATGTCTTTCAACACTGAAAAGAGTGCCACATATCAGATTCCCCCTTTGGATCAAACACACCTTTCTTTTGTTGCTATTTTCCTACATTAACCATTCAATCTCGACAAGCTGAAAAATCAGTCACCATTTTGTAAATGCACTTTTATTTTCTATGTCCGTGCCTCAGCTTGCCATTACTTTTTCCTAGATGTATACTATTTCTAATGTCACTCATTGAAATCCTATACATTGGATAAGAAACTGCTTAAATGGCATAACCCCTATGATGCCTGTTATCATGGAAGCCCACTTTGAAAGAAAGAAAATGATCTATAGTTCTATGGAATAAACATAAACTTCCTGTAGCAAAATGTTTTGCCAGGCAGTTATTGCCTATCTATGTTGTTTCATACCTTACTGTAATCTCCTTGAAGATAAGAACCTGGTCTTAACTAGGTTGCATTTCCCATCACTTGAATGCTTTGCATGTAGTAGCTATTCACTTATGATCAATTAAAATTATGAGAGCTAGAGATATTTAAAATTAGATGCAAATAGTGTGGCTCTATTGATTTTTTAATTTTGTTTATCTAACAGAATTATGTAGGTTCTTAGGAATTCTTTATATAGATTAAGAAACTTCTATAACACAATGTAAGTAAAGCTATTTTAAGTATAGAAATATAAGCAGCATGAACAGCGCACATATAAACTCTTGTATTCCT
Source organism: Eonycteris spelaea (assembly GCA_003508835.1). Classification (NCBI taxonomy): domain Eukaryota; kingdom Metazoa; phylum Chordata; class Mammalia; order Chiroptera; family Pteropodidae; genus Eonycteris; species Eonycteris spelaea. Next base: position 11,177,762 of record PUFA01000011.1, on the reverse strand, counting down.
AGCATTTAAATAAAAATACTACAATGTTAACTATCATTGGAATGTTATTCATAGTCAATTTTAAAAGCCTTTTTTTTTTTTGGTTGTTATTTCTTAATTCTCCCCATTCATATCAATCAGTTGGAAAGGTGAAAACTAAAAACTTCACTGGAAGTGCCTAAGCCTTAACAATATTCTACTGGAAAAACTCTGAAACTGCAAAATGTTTCACCTTTTACAAGAATAATAATTAAACATTTCAAACTGTTTTCTCTGAAAATTAACAATGTGCATCCGTGGGTGCAAGTAAATCTCTACAACATTTTGGCTTAACAGTCATTTATTTTTCGATAATTTCTATTTTTAATAGTACTTATTTTTTGTAAACAGGATGATCAGTCCTATTGAGGGCGTACACCACACGCAGACCTGTTCTCACAAAGCTGGAAAACAGCATCCACGGCTTGCGCGTCATTTTCTATTGACATGATAATGGGTGATGGAGTCTTGCTAACTATCGCAAATATCAGTTCCTTTTTTTGCACGTTTCCTCCCCTGTCAGTACTCACTCAGCATGGTATTTTTTTTAAAAAAAAATTCGATGTTCTTCAACTTATAATGAAACCAGTTATGAAAATTCAGCAGTCAGAATGTAACTGTTTTCCCGCTGAGACACGGTGCGGCAGGAGACCCAGCCTGCTCTTTCCCAGGTGCGTCTATTGTGTCATGCCAAAAGGAGCGTAAAATAAGACACGGTTGTCAGTTACAGAAGCCAATAGAATCCAGAGATACCCAGGGGGAATAAAATGTTGACTGGAAGTACGACTATTTTTACAGTTACTTTTTAACTATAACTGGTCTTAACTGAAGGGAAGTAGAGCAGCGTGGTGAATCATTGGTGTACCCAAGCAAATTTACTCACGCATATATAACATAGTGGTTTCTTAAAAACTGAGACCCTAAAATATTAGTGTCTTTAGGTAGGCTGAAATTTCCTCCTCTAGGTCATCTGAAATCTTATAAAATTCTTTTGTAAGGTAATTAATCCCAGTTATGTTTATTTTTATGGTCAAGAAGTAAAAGTTCTTCATATATTCTGGATTCAAGTCCATTAGTTGACATAGGCATTGTGAATATTTCCTTCTAGCCTGGATTTGTTTTCTTAAATATTTCAAAGACTAAATGTTTTTAATCTGATAAAAACAATTTTTTCTAAAACTGTAATTTTCCTGTTGTAATTTATACTTACAGTGTTCTACTTAAGAAGTCTCTGTCAGGCCTAGAACCCCGATCAGCTTGTTTTTACTTACTTTTAAGAGTCCTCTGGTTTTTGCTCTTTCATTTGTCTCATATTTAGTGGTGATCATTGTTAGAGGCAGACTAGGTGAGCTCACTGTATCTTGGGTGCTTACCTTCTAATAGAATTTTGAGACACAGGAAACAACTACTTAGGTGAAGGAAATCTCTCTTAGTTGAGGTCATATTCCTTGAGAGAGAATTTAAAGATGTACTGTAAGTCTGAGAATAATTTGAATATATGGGAAGCAGCACATAAAGCATAAAGGTAGAGATTTGGACTTACTTTAATAAGTAATATATAATGTCTAGAGAAAGCTTATTATGTACTTCTGGTCATAATACTAGTATAAAATTCTGTTATTAATGTATGTCATATTAAAGTATTCTTCTCTTGTACTGTCTGCCAGTGCTGAAGCCGTAACCTCTTATACCAAAGGCTCAGAGACTTGGCCGGTGGGGAGGGGAGGAATATAATAATGCTTCTCCATTTAGGGTCACATTTTAGCACCAGAGATTGCCACATGATCTAAACCAGCTTGTTAAAAAAGGGAAAGCCAATGCTTACCTTGTACAATGGGACACTGAGGGCAATTGGAATGAAACTCAAGAGTCTATTCAAGAATCTGCCTAATTCCCAGATAACTTCAGAGAATCTTGCTTCTTCCAAGATGGAAGGATTTCATGTGGGTAGATACCAGGCATTTGAGACTCTATTCTATGTTATAATGGCATAAATCCATTTAATAAAATGGGTCTTTTGATCATTTTTAATGTGAGAGGCATGGATTACATAAGAATGTGTTTCAAAGAATGAAAATATTTGGGGTCTTGGTCAATATTATGTGTGTATGTGTGTGAATTTTATCATTGTAGCACTCAGTGGAATGATGATAATAACATTGCTAGCCAGTAAGTTTTCAAGGGTATCAATCTGTCCAATGCACAAAATGTTTACATGTTTCTGGAAAGCAAATTGTTAATCTTAGCCTAAACTAGTTTTGATTGAAAGGGAGCAGAGGCAAGTATATTAAATCCTTCCAAATGTGTTTCAAATGTTAAAATAAAAAATGACCACTTTTACATTGTATGTGTTTAGAAGTTTAAAAGCTCTACCACAAATACTACTTTTACTTTAAGTCATTTTTAAGGTAAAGGGAATTCTGTATGTGTTAGTAACCATTTCCAAGTGATAACATTTGATTAAGTTCCTATTGAAGGGTTTAGGACTGAGAAAATTAATAAAAATATAAATCTCTTATATCTTTCCTGGTTGTGAAAAATAAAGGGGCTGTCCTCTCTTGGTCATGCTTCTTGTAATAGCTCTTTTTTCCATGATGAAGATCAATGTAATAACCCAGACTGTGTTTCACGATCTCTATTTTTTATTTTTATCTTCACAAGTGAAGGACAGTTTGTTTTCCAGAGGCAGAGATTCACAAATGTCACAGTATAGTAGAGTTTTTAGAAATATAATTGTCTTATGAATTCTTTTTTTAGGCATGACCAATGTTATTCCAGAAGCAGGTATTTCATATACATATATGGCAAGAAATTCTAAAGCAGTGATATTTCAAGTGATTCCAAGCCACATACACACTTTTCTGCCAAGCTTTCATTTTTAAAGCAGCCATGTTTCTCAGTGCTGCATATTTGTCTTTAAAGCTATAGAGAATATATCTCACAAAAACACATGCTTTTTACATACTTCATTATTGTTTTCCATACTTTCTTATTACCTAGGCCATGCAGTTAGGGAAGGAAGATTTCCTGAAATGGTCTGTTTCCTATCTTTCCCTTTCTAAAGCTCCACAGAACACACTCCAGGTATATGAAATATACCTTATATTAAACGAATGATTCCTATATGCAAAGCTTGACAATAGGAAAAGAAAGTAGCCTGATAACAAAGGCCGAAAGAGCAGTACGAGAAACATTTCCATTCAGTCTCAGGTGTCAAATTTCTCAGTACAATAACAAACCTAATCTATGAATTATAGCATAAACAACTTGGCTTTATTCCAAGAAAGTAGTTTCTGTGTTTGTTTCACATTAGAAAACCAGTATTTGTCATTTACTACATTTGCAGACTAAAGGAGAATATCACAGATTATTAGTAGATTAAAAAAAGCATTCAACTGAATTTAAATTCATTTTTAAAAAACATCCTAGGATCCAATATAAAAGGGAACCTTGATCATGATGATGAAATCCTCCCTCTTTATGTTTGAAAACTTTACTCTTCATTTCTGGGAGGATGCATTTTTCGATTACAAGAGTTAACTTCTTATAATGGCAGGGGCAGCAAACTGTAAATGTGTGACATTAAAGTATCTGAACTTTTGCCTGTTCCCACCATTGACTCAAAGCTTAAAGCAGGGTTTCTTAAACCTTAGCATGCATTCAGATCACTAATGGGTTGCCAAAAAAGATGGCTATGTCCCATTCCTGTTATGTCTAAACTAACGTATCTACCGTGAGGCCTGAAAATTTTCTAACAGGTTCCCAGGTAGAATTGATGCTGCTCGTTGTCATACAGAACTTTGAGAACCACTGGCTTTGAGCAATGAGTGTGATGCTTAGGTTGGAGAGGCAAGGCAAGTGACTGTGGGAGCTATTTTTATGTGCTGCTACTCAGTGCTTTAAAATTTTAGCCTTTGCGTGACTCTTTTGGTTTATCCCTGTTTTCTCTAGCTCAGATTCCTAGAAAACAGAGCTCAAGGCAAAATCGTATTTGCTAATAATATGTAGGGGAACACAAGCCCCATAAGGGACTAGAAGAGTGATACAGGGCAAGTTGGAGAGCAAACACAAGGTGATGTGTTATTAATTCTGATATCCAGGGCAGCTGATTACTTAATCACATGAAGCTATTTTCAGTCTACATCTCAAGGCTATTCATTAAGGAAAGGAATAGAGAAAAGAATTTCTCTTCCAAGCTCCTCGTCCCACTGTAAATGAACTTTCTTACATGCATTGATTTCATAAGTATGTCCTCAATTTTTTAGTAAATAGTTTCCTCAGGAAAGCCCTGGGATGATAGGTCAGAACACATGGTAGAAATGCAAGGAGGGACCATGGGCTCATGCCCATCATTGGAATCACACAGCAGCTGAGGTAAAACCAGGTCCCAGTGTCGGAAGAGAATAGCAGAATTTGAAGTGAGCATAAGAAATATGCAGCCTGCATGTACCGCTTAGACCTGCATTATAACTGGCTTCCCATTATGGCTGGCACCCATTATAAGACATGTGGCATACATTCCTTTAAAACAAGATGCCTTCATTTTTCATCCAAGGAGTAAGATACATGTTATCCTTAAGATGATGGCCACATGCAATCTTTAAAAAGATTTAATATAGGTGATTTAATTAAACAATTTCAAATTTGCCAGTGTCTCTCTCCTTGCTACATTTCTTTGTGCTTTAAAGAGTGATCTCTGGGACCTTCTTAGAACCATAATCAAGTGATGGATTCTCAGGTCTTCAGTAGTCAATCCATTCTAACATTTCCTTCTCTGTGAGCCACCTGGAATGTTCTTGATAGTATTCCATGCAAATTATAATACTTCTACCTCCCTTAGTATAAATCAGGTTTAAGAATCAAGAAGTGATTTTAGAAAACTATTAGAACTGACTCCACCTGCTAAGTAACACGTCAGTAAGTTTTCCCCAGCCAGCATTATATTCTACTAACCAGCTCAGTACCACACCATCCAGATCCATTTTTATATGTGTTACTTTAGCCCCTGATGGTAAATATTAGCTAAGTCCTGTAATTTCTTGGTTATTAATAATGTCTTCCTAGTTTATGTGCTGTTTGGGCTATGCAGAAATTATTGGACAAAGGCAATTGGAAGTGACAAGGACAGAATTTTCTAAAGTGTTCGTTTTGATAGAATATCACACTGGTAGCAAAATACAGGGGATAGTGCTGTGGTGGAATTGTATGGATCAGCTTAGCTAAAGTGGAGCTATGTTTTCATAGGTCTGATTTATTATGCGTCACAGAGATATTTTGGGTGACACTTGGAAGGTTAACATGAAGGAGCACACTATTAATTTTAGACTTATACAGTAGGAGCTGAGGCAACAAATGTACATTGTTACTGATTTGCTGGTTACCTTATTGCTGTGGGGAACAGACAAACCTGCATCAACCTTACCTACCACAGCTTATCCATAACCAGTACCAGTATGAGCAGTTTCTTGGAAGGCAAATAAGACCCCTTCTCCAGCGCTCACTTGATCTCCTCCTCCCTGCCACCAGACCACCTTTTTGCGTTTTTACAAAGTCTGGACAACTGTATATAATTTCTGGGGTAGCAGTGTGATCATCTCCTCCAGCTTCCACAGGACCTCTTCTTTCAACTTCTACAAGTCATGGGCCAACCCAGTTACCAATTGCAGAAGCAACCATTATACAGAAACTATTTAACCAACTCCCAGAAATTATGTAAAGACAAATCTCTATTCTGAATCCACATTCTCTATCATTTTTATTGATTCTGTTTCAGTCATCAACCACCAAATGATGCAAAAGTTAGTACTGGAGATGGTTCCAGAGGTAGAAGCTCTGAAAGATGTGTCCTCTGAATTGACTACAGTTTATTTGGAATTAATTTTCTGTTCTTATTTAAGGCATTAACTCATTTCTAGTGGCAAGGAATGTGCTGATAGTCTATAGCATGCAATCATAGACAGTTTCTTTAATTATCATCAGTAGAGACCTATATTCAAGTGCCTGTAAAAGGCAAGGCTTTGGGTGGCCAAGATTTTGCTGACTTAGAATATGTTCATGAAATAAGGAGTGCAATGGAATCGGTCATTTCCTTTTAAGTAGACTGGAGAATTGGAGACAGAAAATGATGAGCTCAGAGTTTTACATTTCCAGCTCAAATTTCATGTGAGGAAACTTATATATTTTAATCTTTTTTTTTCTTCCTCTCTCCCCATCCCCCACCATTTAACATAAGATGTATTAATAGTATGTAACATTTATCTCAATATTTAACTTACAGGATACCAAAGGGAGAACATGGTTCAGTTAGATGAGTAATGAATATCACCAAAAGATAAAGAGACTGGTTTATCTTTTGAAGAGAAGTTAACGTATTTGTAGTTGAAAGGATAGTAATGTTTGGTGGAAATGGCCTTCCCCCTCCCCCCCTTAACAGACACCTCACCAAGGAAGACATACAGATGGCAAATAAATATATAAAAATATGCTCTAATCATATATCATCAAAGAAATGCAAATCAAAATAACAGTAAGATAACTACATACTTGTTAGAGTGGCGAAAATCTAAAACACGGACACCACTAAAATGCTGGCAAGGACGTGGAGCAACAGGAACTCTGATTCATTGCTGGTGGGAATGCCAAATGGAAATGTTTTCCGTGCACCTTGGCAGACAATTTGATAGTGTCTCATAAAACCAAATATACTCTTAACCATATAATCCAGCAATCATGCTCCTTGACATTGGTCCAAAAGAGTTTAAAGCTGATGTCTACACAAAAACCTGCACATGGATATTTAAATGGCTCTATTTATAATTGCTTAAAAACTTGGAAGCAGCCAAAGTATATATTAGTCAACAGACAGGAAATGAGCCATCAAGCCATGAAGAGATATGAAGCAACCTTAAATGTATATTCCTAAGTGGAAGAAGCCAATCTGAAAAGGCTACATACTATATGATTCCAACTACGTGACATCCTGGGAAAAGCAAAACCATGGAGACACTAAAAAGATCAGTGGTCTTCCTGGGTTAGGGGTGAGGGAGGGATGAATAGGCAGAGTACAAAAGGATATTTAGGGCAGTGAAACTACTCTGTATGATACTTTAATCGTGGATACATGTCATCATATATTCGATCAGACCCATAGAATATTAACACCAAGAGTAAACTCTAATGTAAACTACAGACTTTAGATGATTACAGTGTGTCCAATGTAGATTTATCAGTTAAAACAAATATGACTCTCTGATGGGGAATGTTGGTAATGAGAGGGGCTATGCATGCGTGGAGGCAGGGGGGGATATATGAGAAATCTCTGTACCGTCTGTTTAATATTACAATGAACCTGAAATGCTCTAAAACAAAGTCTATTTTAAAGTCACATGTAAAGTTTGTAACACAAGTTCTTATATATAGTAGTCAAAAATGATATCACCTGTTCATCTTATTGATAAAATTTAACTTTTTTGGTTAGGTTTATGTACAATAAAATGAGGAGTGAATAAAGAGAAGAGGATGTAAGTGTATTCTATTGAATAGAATCTTGTGTATAATCAGGCTACAGAAATCTAAATGAAAATTCTAATTGTAAGCAAACTGTCTACATTTTCTCAGTACCTTTGTTTTATTTTATCTTTTTGCTTCAGTTTTCTATTTATGGATAGATCTGTCTTGCTGACTGATGAAGGCACCAGTAAATCATAGACTTACTACTCATTGATGAACTAGGAAATATTTTGGGAATTAAAGTTGGTATTTCTTATATATACTACTAGATCCTTTCTGGAATTCTACCAACAGGTAGTTAGTTGCTTTTCTTTTTCCCATGCATAATATGTCCTTGACTGTAGCTGCTAATGGTTGACGTGGTGGATTCTATAAAACACAATTGGCTTGCAATTCTCAAGCTACAAAATATAATGTACACACTTGAGTATTTGCAGCATCATTCTCTCTCTCAAATGAATATTACTTTGAAAAATAGAGTGAAGTATGCAGAAAAAATTTTTTTCTGCTTTGTAACCACTTTATTTTTATTAAATTTATTGGCGTGACATTGGTTATAAAATTATGTGTGTTTTCTATGTACAATTCATCATAATACATCATATGTATATTATTTTGTAGGTTCACCATCCAAAGTTAAATTTCCTTTCATCTCCATATATTTAACCCCTTTTGCCCTTAATCTACATCCCCCACTATCCCTTTTCCCTTTGGTAACCACTAAACTGTTGTCCATGTCCACGAGTCTCCGTTTTGTTTGTCGCTTTTAGTTTTATATCCTACATATGAGAAAATTTTTAATTCAGTTTTCCAAGTTTTTGGAACATAAGTCAACACAAAATTGTGATCTCATGTTTCATGAGAAAATAATATTCAAGAAACAGTTTGGGACTTGATATAGGTTTATTTTCTATCTTGGAAAATTACAAATACTTCTGTCACATTCAGAAACTTTTACTAAACCAAAAATTATCAGAGGTGGTTTGAAATAACTATATTTGGTACAATGAAGGGCCATACTCTTCTTCTGTTGAGCTCCTACGAACATGATCTATTTCTATTATAGCACTCACCATCTTCTGTGCCAGACGATATTTTAATGGATGTATATTATTACCCTTTAAATTCCTGAGATCAGATTTTCTTTCTGATTAATTTTTAAATCTCTACTTCTAAAACAGTGAACAGATAATATTAAATAAATACAAATGAATACATAAATGGATGAATTAATGAATAAATATTTTCTCACATACCTAGATCTTGTTAATTTTTGTCTCTGTAATGTCACATCTAGCTTCTTCTTGCTTTCCTCATTTCGTATTTGCATTTCAAATCAATGTAAATTCAAGACGCGTGTAGTTTTTACTCATTCTGTTTGTCTTAACACTTGCATGATATTTCAGTCTCCACAGGGTAATTATTTCTTTGGGTAGTGGAAGATAAGCAAAACTTACTTTTTTGCACACATTTTTTGCTCATGTATCACAATATATATCTGAAAAGAATGCTTCTAAAATTTGAATTTTCTTTTATTTGAGCAATTAGTAACCCCTACACTTACTGTACTAAATTGAAAAAAAAATCGCCAATAGAAATGTCTGCGTAAGTAATTTAACATGGAAATAGGGTAAATTACATCTCTTCAAGGGAATAGCAAAGTGGGTCTCTTCTGCCACTCGGGAATATTCTAAGTAGCACATGAAATGAGACAGTTTAATTTTGTACGTTACAGTGCTCGGCAATTGAACAAGAAATAATGGATGGGCACTTTTTCAGTCCTGCCAAATGCTGTTGACCTGAATTCAGGACTTGTTGGAAGATTAAGGCCATGGGGGTTAATCCTATTTGATCTTTTCATTTCTTATTAAGTAAAGTCTCTCTGGGACAGATAATACAAAACTGTTACTTGTATTTCTGAGCACCGTTCTAAAAATAGTTTTCTGCTTAGCATAGAACCCAGGACTCTGATTCAGAGACAGATAATGGAGAAGGAGTCTTTCCACATTTTTTTTTTTTTTTTAGCAGGGCTGGATGTTGTTTCAGCTTCTTTAACCTTATATTTAGTGACTTCCTCCCCTCCACCTCACCCCCATCCCCAGATTCTGGAAACAAGTTGTTTGACAATCTTAAATTTTAGCATGTTAAAGATGTAACTTTTTTTGTAAATTTCTTAGGTTTGGAAAGTTGTGAATATTGACATTACTGATGCTGTTTGTTATTTTTAACTCCCAATCTAAATTTCAGAAATAACTGAAAGTACAAAAGTATGGTGGATATATAAAACGAAATCGTATGGCTATAAAGGGAATAGCAGTGATGAGGCTTTGTGCAATAGAACAGAAGAAAGATGATGAGAGTCTGATCTAAAACAGTATTAACAAGACAGAAAGGTGTGCATATAAGCCTGTTTAGATTGAACAGTCTTTTCAAACAATTGGAAATGAAGATGGAAGTTGAAGATTGTCTCTACTTTGTCATGGACAGCTGATACTGTTATTTTGCAAAGGGGAAGGTAGATAAAGGAAGAACTGAGGGTTTTTTTTGTAGCATCTAAGAAAATATAATTTGGTTTGGGGCAAGATTGACATACTTGAGATTTCTCTGGAGAAAGATATTGTTGAGAAGTTATAAACATGAAATTAGAGTCAGAGAAGAGTTGTTGGCTAGAGATACAGATCCAAAAATGATTGTCATGAGTTGTATATAGACTGAGAAAAAAGAATTCTTTAAGTGTTTTGCATGTATTGCTCCATTTCATCACCACTATTGTCTTCTGTGGAAGTTAATATTTTTTTATTTTAAGGTAAGACTATTCCAGCACAGAGATGTTGAGTACTTTTACTCAGAATATCATTAATATGAGGTGAATGTATTAGTTTGTTGGGCTGCCATAAGAAAATCTCATAGACTGGGTCAACAGCTATTTATTTTTTTAAACAATTTTGAAGTCTGGAAGTCCAAGATCAGGGTGCTGGGATGGTTGGATTCTGGTGAAAGTTCTCTTCCTGGCTTGCAGAAGGCCACCTTCTCACTATGCGTTCATGATGGCTTTTTGTCAGTGGGTGTGTATGGGATGAAGAAGGGGAGGGGAGGGAAAGAACTCTTCCTCCTCTTATGAGGCCACCAACCCTATCAGATTAAGACCCTGCCCTTTTGACTTACTTAACCTAATTACCTCCTAAAAGCCCTATCTCCAAATATAGTCACTTTGAAGGTTAGAGCTTCAACATGAATTTGGGGGAGTACACAATTTAGTCCATAGCAGTGTGCCTGGGATTCGAACCTAGACAGACTGCAAGAGGCAAACCCTTTACTACTAATGTGTGACACAAGGCAGTAACTGGTTTTGGTTACTGAGAGCCGGTGATCAACATCCTTTGTGAATGTGGGGAAAGCAGATAGCTAACACAAACCAGCACAGGCAAAGGGTGGTGGTACTGAATGCAATAAACTTTAAATGAATTAGGTATGCAAAACTGTGTAATATGCAGTTTTGTCCTCAAGAATACGTCTGTAGTATTATACATATGATATATGCTATTTATATACACATACTTTATGTATGTTACATATACTGTCCTTTACATATAATATACTTTATTTAATTTGTAATATACTTTATAAGTAAAAATACATGCTTTATATATTTTTTCAATATAAAAATAAGACTATGTTTCTTAGCAGTATTTCCACTGAAAGCTGCAGTATGCATCCAGAAACAAATCTTGTCAACGATGCCTAAATCCTTGTGTTTAGACTCTGCAGGCATGTTTTTTTCTTTGCAAGGAGTAGAGTGTTTCACAAAAATTGGAATCATTTATTAACTCATACACAGAAGAAAAAGTACATCTTTGGAAATACATCTATACAGAGAAAGCCAAGGGACAAAGCACTTCTTAAACCATGTGATTTGCACAAAGAGAATTACACATTAAGTATTTATATTTTTACATGAATTTTTCAAAGGTACCTTTGAGGTGCGTCAAACTACTTCAACTATTTCATTAGCATCTAACATGTAACTACAGTGTAATAACCAGAAATATACATTTTAGCAACAAGCAGCATCCAAACTGATTTTACTACTCGGGGTCAAGAAGGAAATTGTCAGTTGTTTCCATTTCTGAGCCACCGTGAATAGTGCTACAGTGAACATCGGGGTTTTCAATTTTTTTGAGTAGATACTTAGAAGAGGGATTGCTGGGTTATATGGTAATTTTATTCTCAATTTTTGAGGAACCTCCATACTGTTTTCTATAAGGCTGTACCAATTCACGTTTCTACCAGCCTCTGACAATTGTTTCTTTCTCCCACATTCACTGCTGCAACACTTGCCCTCTTTCAATACAGCTATTCTTAACAGGTGTGAGACCCTGTCTCACTGTGGTTCTGATTTGCATTTCCCAAATGGCTAGTGAAGTTGAGCATCTTTTTCTGTGTGTCTTGACCATTTGTATGTGTCCTTGGGAGAAGTGTCTGTTCAGGTCCTCTGCCCATTTTTTAACTGGATTGTTTATTGACGAGTTGTGTGAGCTCTTTACGTATTTTGGATATTAGCCCCTTACTGGAGGCATCGTTTGCAATTATCTTCTCCCATTCAGTTGGTTGCCTTTTTGCTTTGTTGACGGTTTCTTTTGCTGTGCAGCAGAGTTTTAGATTGATGTAGTCCCATTCGTTTATGTTTGCTTTTACTTCCCTTGACTTTGATGTCAAATTCATAAAATCCTCTTTAAGTCCAAGGTCCATGTGTTTAATACCCATGTTTTTGTCTATGCAATTTATTGTTTCAGGTCTTATATTTAGGTCTTCGATCCATTTTGAGTTAAATTTGGTATATGGTGATAGATAACAATCTAGCTTCATTCTTTCGCATGTGGCTTTAACTTTCCCACCACCATTTATTGAAGAGGCTCTCTTTACATGTTTTTGGCTCCTTTGTCAAAAATTATTTGCCCATATACATGTGGGCTTATTTCTGGGCTCTCAATTCTGTTCCATTGGTTTGTGTGTCTGTTTTTCTGCCAGTACCATGCTTTGATTTTTTGTTGCTTTGTAAGATGATTTGAAGTTAGGCAGAGTGATACTTCTGGTCTTGTTCTGTTTTCCTCAGGACTGCTTTGCCTATTCTAGATCTTTGTGATTCCATACAAATGTGATGATTTTTTTCTAAGCATAAAGTCAGATATAAAAAGATGAGAACCATATGATTTCACTCATGTGGGATAAAACTCAAAGCAAAAAATGAACTAGGCAAACAAAAACTCACAGATACAACAGTTTAGTGGTTACCAGAAGGAAAGATGGGTTGGGGGAAGTAGATAAGGGTAAAGATGGTCAAACATATGGTGATGGAAGGAGATTTGACTTTGGGTGGTGAACATACACTTCAATATACCAATGATGTCTTACAGGATTGTACATTTGAAACCTATATAATTCTATTAACTAAATCACTCTGATAAATTTAAACTAAATTTTCTATGAAAAAAATACAGGTGATTAAATTTTAATAGAGGAAAAATCATTTTACAGTGTTCAGTCACCATTATGTTTTGTTTTGCTTCTGCTAAAACATCAATATGTAATTAGAATGTCGAGTTTGTGGCTCCTCAATATATTCATTTATCTTTGCTTCTAAAATCACTAATATGTGACCTCATGTTCAGATTTCAGAAAAACAGTCATTAAGACTAGTCCAGGCTTCAGGATAACTTTGTAGATTGGTTTCAAAAATCATTACTTTGTCAAAAATTTTGATGGACCTATAAAATGGTCTGACCCTATTTATAGTTATCTGTGTCACCCCATCTACTTCTTCCTTGACCCTATGTTTTTCTACTGACCCAAGGGTTATTAGGATGAGAGAATGTATGTAAACCCTCACCAAGTAATTGGTACTCAAAGCATATTATCCAAAAATATTAGGAACATGAGGGATAAAGAATGATGAGCAAATGGCTATTTATTGAGAAGTTAACATTTTAGTCACCTTTATGTGGTTTTCGTTTTGTGTCCCATAACCCAGAAATTCTGTAACTCTTAATACTTCCACTTCAGAGCTGAGAGGACTGACTTGGTATAGGGTTAAGGGCACTGACTTACCTAGCAGGCATAAGCAGGTTTGAACGCAGTTCTGCTACCTAATAGTTCTGAGGTCCTGAGATGGGTTTTTTTTGTTTGTTTTTAAACCTTTTAACATCTTATGTAAAAGTAGAATTAAAAACATTGCCTCCATACATTGTAGGTAAACTATAGTGAGCATACCAGTGTATAGCACTTTTCCAGTCAAGTATAATCAATAAATGGTTGTGGTGGTGTTTGTTAGAAATGCTGTGACTTGTCCATGGCTGGTAAAAATTGGAGTCAAGAGTCAGAGTAACATTCGCTAATACTTCAATGCTTTTCCCATGAAATACTTTTCACTGAGTATAATAAAAATATTTCAGTTATGCTTTTTGTTGTTTATTAGGTCCAGAATGATTTTGTTGGAAATGAACTTGTAGGTCAGCATGAATTTTCACGCACACTTTGGTATTTACATAAAGTTAAATGCAGAGGACTGACATAAGAATAGGAGTAAGTGAAATAGCCATAGATCTGGGCTAGAAAAAGAGACACTTGCTTTCCTGTAACAAGTGTCAGTATAAATAGACATCTCTGGCCCAGCTACAAAACTCCACAATTCCTGTTTGTCTCGACCAAAGGACTTTTCCTATACCTGTAGACATTCTGCTACTACTTTCTACCTGAGCAGTAAATATGTTTCTACCCTTTGAATTTTTGTATTGTTTACCCAGTTGCAGACATGTTGATCACACAGAATTATACCTAGAAACAATATTAACAATGAAGATCAAATTTGAGTGATAAATTTTGCAATTTAAACAGATTAAAAAAATGAGCTAGATTTTTCCTGGATTAAAATATGGATATGTTCATGTGTATGTACATATATAAATATAAGAAAGCAAAGGGGAACATACATGGTGATAGAAAGTTTATATTGTAGTGTTAACTCATGATTCCTTTTCCATGCATGTATGTGTACACACGTGTAAAATTACATAATAGTATTGTAAATTCCACAAGGTTCTTTGAATTCTTAACTAGTCATCAATAATTTTTATTTGTTTAATATAATATAATATATGCGTACCTTGTAATCTAGCAAACTTATTTTAATTGTTCTTTTTTCTTAAATGTAAACCATGAATAATAAAAATAGTTTTATTAGACAACATAGAAAAAAATCTTGCCTTCACATTCTATATGTGTATTTCCTTATTCTGCACTATCCATCGACTATTTCCCCGTGTTATTATCATCTAATAGTTGGTCATCTCATATTTGTTAGATATGAATGTGAACATTTGAAAATGTTAACATTTAATGATCTTGACCATGACCAGCCAGAAAGAGAATTAAGGCAACATAGACTTTTGGGCATCAGTGAGAGATTTAAGGGTAGGATCACCTGAGATCACAAGGCTGCCACAGTTGCAGAAATGACCAACTTAGGTGGAATAAAGGAATAAATATCATACTGAGAAATTAATTTCTTTAGATGTATTCTCATGTGGTAAAATTACTTTTTGCGTTATAAAAAATAGTGTCTTCTATGGTGTTAGCTTTCTTATGAAAAAAGATATAAGAAAACATAAGTGAAATAATTGTTGTCCCCAACTTAGTTTGTAAAAAAAAAAGAAAAGAAAACATTCTAATCTCAGAGAAGATGCAACAGGATATATATAAGGTAGCTTTTGTCTAAAGGGAGTTTGTTGAGTTTTATTCTTATTCGCTCTGCTTGTCCCCCAGCTTCTTCAACACAATTCTGGAAAGATGAAACTAAATTCATTTCTTGTATCACTCAAAAGCTTGCTTTCTTCACTTTCTCAGAAATCAAGAGAATATGTATTGGTGCTACTAAGAACACTACTGAAGAAATGTTTAGAATAAACTCTTCTTCGCATGTCATATTAGTCAGGGTTCTCATGATACACAGGACCAATGCTATATCTATAAAGAGATTTATTAGAAGGTATCAGCTCAACTGCAAACTGGGATTTAGGACAATAGGTGGTATAGTTAGAAAGCCTGAAAGCCATTGTTTTTAGTTCCAGTCTGAGTCTGAAGGCCTGAGAACCAGGAGTGTTGAAGACAGGAGAAGATTGCTGTCCCAGCTCAAATAGTTTATCAATGTGATCACTGGGTTGGATGTATACTACATATATTTATTTAAATAAGCTTGGTAGGAAAAGAATAGAGTGTAATATATGAAGCTCGATTTATTTCCAACATTATTCTGAGATTACACAATATATTTTTGTGAGTCTTTTTTTTTTCTCTAAATATAATCCTACATATTTGGCAAAGTTTATAATGAACCATAGGGTCTTAGGCCTCATTAGTTTGCTGACATCTCATTTAATATTGTCTTATAATATTTTCCTGAATTATGCATCAAGTACCTATTTTAAACATAATGTCCATTGCAGTTTTTTTGTGGGTGACAGGATTCAGCATGGAATAGATTGATTGTTTAGATGACAGTGAAGCAGATATATACATATGTTTTATGTATTTTAAAGAATATTTATATGACATTTATTTTATATGCATGTATGTATATTATAAATTTATATATTTTACATATTTAGATAACTTACATATCACACATCACACATTTAGAAAATTAACAAACTCCAAATATCAAAGAGGGAGAAGAAGAATTTGCAGGGAGGCTAGAAATATTAATGAAACTGACAGGATAAGTGAATACCTTGGAATTTCCCCTGTCCCCCAAATTTTATGTTCTCACAATATATTCCTCTTACCTTCTCAGAGAATTGAATACTGAACCTCTCTATAGTGTCTCAGTAACTCTGTGCACTGAAACTATTGCCTAAGGAGTGTGTATGTGTGTTTATAAACATGCATTCTGTACAAAATAAGCATGATCCTCAGGTATAATTACAAATTGCAAAGACTGAGTATGTAAATACTGGTAGAGTTATCCAAAGGTAGTATCGTGTTTAAATTATGAACAGAAGAGGAATTAGCAATGAGTGAGTGAAGAGAGAATTGCATGTTCAGTCAGAATAAGTTAAGAGGAAATTATCTATTTTTATCATTTGGTGAAAGTTTCATACAGAAGGAGGGTTATGGGAGCATCTTACATTTTCCGCACTAAGGAAATTTTGGGAAAAGTTTATGGGCCTAGTAATTTTGTTATATATAATGAATTTTCACATTACTTGAATAATGCACTTGCATTTTTTTTTTTGCCTTCTCTCTGTGCAAGTATATATTATCAGTCAGTTAAAACTGCCTATTATATTATGCTTCACTGGCTAATGAATTAGAAAAGTTGCGATGAGGCTTAATAGTATCCAACATTTCTATCTCTTTTGAAAATTACTTGACTGAACTCTCTGTCTACATTCTCTTGTTTTTTGTTTGTTTTGTTTTGTTTTGTTTGTTTGTTTTTGCTTACCTTCTAATATCAGCTGTCTTGTTTGGAACATTGAAAAAAAAATCTTAGCAATACCATGAACCTTTGCTCTGACCCAGAGCTGAGGTACAATGAACCAAACAGACCGTGGGATGACATGTCATGTCAGGATTTGCATTCATCTTTACTTCTGAATTAACTCTTGATCTTTACCATGGTCAATCAACATCGTGTTAGGTTTTGTGAGAGCTAAAGTTAAGAAATGTCTGCTAACATTCAGAAAACCATCTAAAAGGACCCATAAATGAAAGAAAAGAGAGAGAGAGAGAGAGAGAGAGAGAGAGACAGAGAGAGAGACAGAGAGAGAGACAGAGAGAGAGAGAGACAGAGACAAATAACTGAGGATAAAGAGTTAAGAGCAAGGAAGAGTCACTTTCCACTAGGAAAGAGTATATAGAGAACATCAAAGTAGACTTCATGGTGCATGTAACAGTTGACTGGAGCCTTTAACATAAGTAGAATGTTCAGTGAGAATCATGTTTGGAGACACAGGTTAAGTAATAACATTCCTAGAAGAGAAGTGAATGATGTGTAGTCCAATTGTGCAGAAGTTGTATGAGAAAATATCTTCATATCAGCCACCAGCTTCTGTTAGATGATGTCCCTGCAGTGCTGTGAAGCTCACAATGTTAACATCCACTATGAGAGCATAGATATTTTATTGACATAATTCTTGAAATGTTTTTTAGCTGTAAATGTAAATCAATGTTCCCAACTCCTCTTGTGGATTATGATAAGCGGAATGTGGTTTAGTATCTGTTCAACTTTACACTGATTTTCAGTAAGTTGAAATGTCATAAATGCTCTTTTCCCCCAAATATAGGTTTCTGTGGAGAGACTTTCTTTTTAATTTTTTAATTGTTTCATTAAATTTATTGGGGTGATATTTATTAATAAAATTATATAGGTTTCTATAATACATCACCTGTATATTGCATTGTGTGTTCAACCCAAAGTCAAATCTTCTTCCATCACCATAATTTGACCATCTTTACCCTTTTCTACCTCTCCCATTCCCCCTTTCCCTTTGATAATCACTAAAGTGTTAGACTTATTATATATATATATATATATATATATATATATATATATATATATATATTATGTCAGAGTTTTTTAGGTTTTATGTCTACAATAGAAAACATGAGAAAACATTTTTTTAATCCAGTATATTCTTTGTTGGGTCAAAAATTCAAATTTAATTTTTAAGATTTTTTTAAAGAATTATATTCAATAGAATTTATAATTTATTAGCAAGAAATGACGTGTTTGTGATTTCAACTGGGAAAAGAACAAGGCCTTGATCTTCATTTAGAGATCTGTGCTACATGTAAGTACATTTGATATGGCTCATGTGAGATATATTCATTGTATATAGAATTGCTCAGAGCAAGTTTTCTTTGCAATTTGAGATACTTATCTAGTTATTTTTAGATAGGCACACCTACTTGCAAAAGGAAAGTTTTCTCAATTGATTTTCAATTACACTGTAATTGAAAACTATATTAAGACACCAAGGAAAATAGTGACAACAGTTAAAATTTGTAAAACCTGGTCTCATGCACTATGTAGATCTAGGAATATAATACTATTAGCCAAATGAAGTCAAGGTTCATTGTAAAAGGAATAATATTAATGATTTTAGAGCTGGTTATTAGCTTTACCTGAGGACCTTTTAAAATGTTAGCATCTTCCTCTGCAGCTTCCTCCCTCTTTACCTCCTTCCCTCCATCCTTTCCTTTCCCAAGCCCAGAAGCCATTCGGAAGGCCTGAAGGAGAATAGCAGCCTTAGAGGATCTGGAGAGTGGTTATGGGGAGATTGAGACAAAGCAAAAATGTTGAGGATGCCAGAGCTAGATTTTATAGTGAGAGATGGAAATTTTGTAGTGAGAGTTGCAAATATGAAATGGAAGAAAGTTAGAATGAATACCGTAGTATTAAATTGGCAACATGGGTATTAACTGATGGTTTTACATATCTATGTATTGATACAGATAGATACGGAAATTAAATACAAAAGTAAAGCGTATGTGTTTGTGTTTCCTATCTCTGGCCACATGCTATCATAGAAATAAAGAAGCTTTCAAATAATAATGGGGCTAGGTAAAAAAATATACAGAAGCCAGAGTAAAGGGGCTCCCACTGCAAAATCTAGGACAATTTGTGCATCTAAATAATGCTGATAGTAAAGGGTAGTGTTGGGGTTCTATCTCACTAAATAAAAGAGTATATAAAGAGAACTTTACGAGTCTACAATGAAATAAAGAAGCACATCAATGCGGAGAAAAGAAAGCTTTTATCACATAACGTTAATAAGTATACAAGTAATGATAGAACTGGAAAAAACACGGTTTGGAAACAGTTATGGTAATAATTTCGCCAACAAAGAACATCAATGGATGTTAAAACAAGTAGGTAAAAGTTTAGAGACAAAGAGGAAATTTACATAGTCTCAAAGTAACTCTCCACAAAGTGCAAGAGTGACTTTAGAGTGGAATAACTTTAGCAGGCCATAATTAAGACCTCCAACGAGGATCAAAGTTGTCACCAGGGAAGGTACAAACTGACTTTGTGTGTCAATTGATAGGATTCATGCATGGGTTGAATCTAATCATGAGTAAACATCAGACAAATCCAACTTGAAGGATGTTCTACCAAAAAACTGGCATATATTAAAAAAATATTAAAGTTGGTAAGGTCAAGGAAGAACAGCGGATCTTTTCTAGACCTTAGGATACTAGAGAGGTACAATAGCCAAGTGCAACGTATTGTTCTGGTTGGGATTATTTTGCTATTAAGAACATTTTGGAGATGGAAGGAAGTCTAACTTTGGGTGGTGAACACACAATACAAAACATATACAACAGTTGAATTGTACACCTGGAACTTATTTGATTTTATCAATCAATGTCACTCCAATAATTTTTAATTTTGAAAAAGGACATTTTGGGGACAGTGGCACAACTTAAATAGGAACTTTGGATAAAGAGTATATGAGATTTCTTTGTACTCTTTCTATAATTTTATTTTGTAAGTTTGGAACTATTTAAAAATAAAGTACAAAACAATGTCTGTGTCTCACTCACACAATATTAAATCAGGATCTCTGAGAATGGGTATAATTTTGAAAGATCCTCAAATGACTCTAACATGCAGCCAGGGTTGAGAATGGCTGGGCAAGGAGGTTTCTGAGCAACGGTTCATTAAGACCATAGGTTGCAGCTGGAAGAATCCTCATTCCAGGTCTACCTTCATTTCACTCAGTATGAATTCTGATGATGGATTATGTCTATGATGAATGATGCAAATGTTCTACTCTTTTAGAGAGCTCATAGAGAATATTATAACAGGTCTTTGCTATATATCGTGGCACTCAATTGCAATGTTCTAAATTATATATGTTTATTTTTTTAAAATGGATATCAACAGAAATGTACTTTACTTCGAGAATTAGTAACCCTCCGTGATGTAATTAGAGGTATCTGGTTTTCCAGAGTTGCCATTAGTTTGGATTGATACTTACCTTTTATGTTTGTGTGGCACATTTTTAAAAATATATTTGAACATTGCATTAGAGAGTAATCCACCTGGTATTCTGTTCTATCAGTGCGTCAGTTAACATCAGATCCGTGCTCTCCTCCACATTTGGACTATCTTGCAATAGAGAAGAATGTCTGCTGGCCCTCCATGCACCTCCTCTCCCCTTTGTCTATGTTTATATCTGTGTAGATGAAAGCATCATCTTGTTTCTGGCTGGAACTGAAGAATGCAACACATGTGTGAATTCTGCAGATAGCCAGAGATATAAAACCTTCGGATGTTGTGTACATTTAGGCCAGAGATTACAAGTGAGAAAAAACTTAATGGTGTTGTCAAGTCTTGCCTGAAGCAAAATTGTGAAGTGTGCCAAGATCATCGCTGGAGCCTTCCATTCTTTTCACTGCCCACTGTTTGTTAGGTGTCTCTTGGATGCGCAATCCACACAATCTCAGCTGTCACAACTTCTGCTAAGTTGTTGCTAGAAAAAGTATTATATGGTAAGGACTTCATTCAATGTTAACTCCTCTCAGGGATGTTTTTTTCCTAAAGCTATTTGTCAAAATTGATTTATTATAGATAGAATATTTAAATAAGCTGTTCCTTATGAGCCCATTTATCTGCCAAGTGTTTTGCTGTATACTCTATTAATTGTCTCACTTAATCCTCACAAGTACCCTATGAAGTAGACTCTATTATAATTTATATCCACTTTAGAGATGAGAACCTGAAGCTTAGAGCACTGAAACAATTTGTCCAAGATCACAAGCTGGTGAGTCACAGATCCTGGATTTGAACATACATCCATTTGATTTGAAAATCTCTGCACTTAACCATTAGGCTCTATTAGCTCCCATGTTTTGGATTGGGGGCAACTTAGACGATTTATTTCTGATTTTAGAAAAAAATCATATAGTATGATTCTAAGAAAACTGCTTCATGATCCCATCTCTCTTCCCAGCAGAAGACTGTCTTTTAGAGCAGCAGTCTGCAACCTTTTTGGAACCCGGACTGGTGCTCCTATGAGAATCTAATGCCTGATGATCTGAGGTGGAGCTATGCCGTGTCTGAGCACTGGGGAGCAGCTGCAAATACAGATGAAGCTTTGCTCCCCTGCCCGCCACCCACCTCCTGCTGTGTGGCCTGGTTCCTAACAGGCCACAGAACTTTACAGGTCCTAGCCTGAGGTTGGGGGTCCCATATAGTTCATAAGAGTATTCACTCAATTATTTCACTACTCATACTTTTGCTCATGTGAAACATTGCTTCAATTTATAGAGTGGATGTCTAAATGCATAAGGATGTGGGGGTGTTGCTCTAAAAATTTTACAAACCCTTTCTCAGGTTCATGGAGTAATTCAAAGTGATAATTCAGTAGAGTGAATAGGGTACTTGTGAGGATTAAAAGAGATGGCCTCTTAAGGTACCTCTGAATACATTTGGCAAGCTGTTGAGGCCATTGAGCTACATGTCTCTAATATAGAAAATAGACCTTCTCAGCCTTCTCCTTGAGATACATATTTAGTTCTGCATTTTCTATAGCTTAAATAAGCTGTATGTTCCAAAGCAATTAAACTGTAATGAAGGAAAAACAGGATAACTGAGAGCATCTGACATATGCAGTGTATTTTAAGATAATTGTGGTTAATCATTTTCTTGTCGAAGTGTAGTCATTTCAGTTCAAGCTCATTTAACTGAGGCAATCAAATACTCAGAAGAGCCTAGGAAAACATTCTTTTTTTGAAGTATTATTTAAATATATTTCTGACATGTCAACAGTCATTTTTATATTTGTATACCAAAACATTATTGCCCTTTTTTTCCTAAGTTCCAAATTAAGTAAAAAATGTAAATTGCTTTTACCAATGCTAAACTACTGAAGAAACATATGAATTAGTGGCATAGTGGGAATCATGCCTAAGTAAGTGATACACTATTATCTTCAACTACATTGCTGGAAAAAGTAATGTGCTTTCCTAAGTCACCAAAATAATAGAATAGTAACTACTATTTACTCTGTGTCAGCTGTGGTATTGAACAATTCACCTACATTAGTATATTTGATACTTATAAGCAACCTTGGAGAAGGATCAGGGAATGCTATGATTAGTATTATTTCTTAGCAAAATAACTGAAGATCATGGGACTAAGCAACTTGCCTACTAGCCATATAGCCAGAAATGAGCATATACAGATTTCAAATCCAGGGTCACCTAGTCAGTTATGAACGGGGTTTTTGCACTACAGATTTTTTTTTTAAGTTTTATGCAGCACATTTGAAGCCCAATTTGAAACCAAGTAGCAAGAATTTATAATGGAGTAAAAAATAAAGGCAGAATGGCGTTCTATAAAGAGCGAACGGAAAACCTCCAGTGAATTTTAGGTTTGTACACTTACCCACCACCAAACCTGTTTATCATCCTGTTGCACACAGAGCGAATGCCTCAAACTCACCCTTCTATAGGCAGTGTGCTGGCTAAAATTCTGCCGCTGCTAAACTCTGCTAAGAATGGTAACAGGTTGCAGTGGAATAGAGCAGGTGAGTGTGTTATTGACAATCTAGTCCTTTAGCTTCTTCCCTTGTACTGGGGATGAAAAACTAATAATTATGCCTAACACTTTGTGTCCTGAAAGTTCAACACATTGCTGAGGACATGGACTCGTATGTTTCCTTGTTTAGTGGTCTATAATTTTTCCATTAAAAAATCATGGATATGATTTTTCCATTAAAAAATCATATAAAGCCTTTGAGAGTTTCCTTACAAAATATTTGTATATTTGTTTGCTTATAAATATCTTGCGCTTCTCTCAAAAGCATCTCATAAATTTATTGACATAGCTTTTCAGTTGCTAGATCTTTCATCTCTTTCTAGACTTGTCATCTATCCATGCCGCTGAGTTGCAAGTACTTTCATAAGTAAATAGTTAATAGTTTTCTGGATGAAATGAGCAGTAAATGTTTTTATATTTTCACAGTATCTGTTGTCTCTTTCTAGAGTGAATTCAAGTTTTTTTTTTTCAAGTAAGTGCTATTCAAAAATGCCATTTTGTGTATAAAACATTGAGGTAGATATCTAAGTAGTGATGTATTTTCATAAAACTTCTCTATTTCAATTTGTAGTTAAAAATCTTTCTTACAGATGTATTTCTGGGGCATAAATGTGCTAATAACATGAATATTTTTTAATGAGATTTGTATTACCTAGACTCTTCCTTCTTCTTTCTTGTTGTGATCATTGGGGGAAATAGCAATGGGTTAGCTAATGTTGGAGTACGCAAATATTGAGATCAAATACGTAGCTGTCGCTATTAATGTGCTCATCGTTTCTCCAGAAATGTTACTTTTCATTACAGCTTCCTTTTTAGGATCCTTAGTTACTCGCCTTACCTTCTCCCTATCTATTTTCTCACATTATTGCCCACTCCCTCTTTGCAGAATCCCATTCTGCCTTTATTTTGGATGTTTGCTTTATTTTCTGTTGCATACAGCACCCAGAAATACACACACCACATACACACATACACACAGAGCAGAAAAGAAAACAAATGATGTTTGAGCAAGTTACCTGATTCTTGGCTATTACTGGCAGAAGAACAGTTTGGTAAATTGTATTAAAGGCCCAGATCTTCAGCGCTCCTTGCACTAATGTCTCCTACCATGTGACTTGTTTGCTTGTCTTATTGAGTCATGCCCATCAGAGAAACAAGGGTGTGCCCAGAATAGCTCACTAGTTCCAAGAGGGAAATGAGGGACCCATAGAGCAGATCTGTCATAGCTAAGCCTGCTTGCAGATGCATGACTGAACCAAATTGAGATCAGCTCACACTGAACCCAACCAGTGCATAAATGAATGAGCTTAAGAATATATTGTTGCTGTTTTAAGTTACAGAGTTTGGGTTGATATATTTTGCAGCAACAATTAACCCATATAGACAGCATAGGAGGAAGTTCGTGCATGGCAGGGATATATATTCTCAAAAAGAAGCAGTTTTTTAACTGGGACTTCGATATGAGTGACTGAGGTGGTAGGAGTTGAGGCCGTAGAGGTATGTTATCATTAGTTCATTAAAGGCCTTCATATGCATCTGTGATCATTATCAAAACATTTTCATCTAATTCCAAACTGGATTAGGCAAAAGAAAAATCAAAGAGACAGGATTTACTACTTAGCCTTCATCCTTATCTCCAGTAATTGCTCCCTAATCTAATTCTATAAGATTTTTTTTCCCTCAGATTTGGCAAATATGTGCCAGCACTCCCCTTCCCTCCCATGGCAGACATCATGAGTCAAACTCTCTTCTTTGGTGAGTCAAAAAGTCTTATTGGTAGAAGGGTCTTAACTCTCTCTCCTTGAAATCACCTTTCCTTCCATATAGGAGTTCCAAATTCTATCCATCAATGATCAGCTCAAATGTTACCTCCTCACAGAGCCTTCCATTACTTCTTCTACCAGATATACTATTTCCTTCATTAATCAGTCAAGGTGCTTTATTATCAATTATCGAAATATCAAATAACATTTGTTTACCTTTCTTGTTTCCCATACTAAACCTAAGTGTTTTGAAGCTAGAGATCCATCCTATTTTTTTTGAAAACCTGCAGCATCTAGATTAGTGCTTTGAATATGTTAGATAACCTATAAATGTTTGTTGGAAGCATGAATTATGAACTTAAAAATGTTGCAATCATTTCTTAACTATTGCTTTTGGCAAGAGAAGTTTAAGATACTCTCTAATTGGTATGCAAATATATGATTCTGCCTATGTTTAGATGCTTTCTAAATGGTGACTAATTAATTTCTCTTCTAAAATGTACCTGACAAAAATGTATGAGAAGGAAAGAAACGCGTGAGAAAATTCCCTGTTTGCAGCATGTAAAAAGCAGATGCGAATCTTTGCAGGTGGATAGTTTCCTTCCACTTTGGTTTGAGAAACTGAAAGAAATGATTTCCTCTTTAGATTTGGGGATCAATCTCTTTTTAATTTAGGGCCCTAGAAATGCATTAGGCTAGAATCCTGAATGTGAGTCTCCAATGAATTTGGTCATTCTTCTTTTTTCAGCTCAGAATGAAGAAACTAATTTGTCCTCTTTCACACCGACTCAGTATTTTGGTGAGATAGAAAAGGAAAAGAAAAATTTAATAATCATAATTCTAATAGCAAGCACATGTGATAAAATAGATAAGGATCCTGAATTTCTAGGTTATCACTTTATTACTTGAATACTTCATATGTGCAAAAAAGGAATAAAATTAAAGGAAGCAAGATAGAAAGGAAGAAAAGGGATAGAGAGAGAAAGATGGAAGGAAAAGCTTCCTGTCAATGAGTGTTTAATATATTTGACTGAGCTCTGACATGTGACCTTAAAAAAACTATATTTGATTTTGAGATTCTTGTAGGATTTTGAACAATTTCTTAGTTATCCAAATTGCTCATAATCAGGTCAACCCTAAGAAAAACTGTGAATTCTAGTGAAAAAAATTTGTGGTAAGAAATAGTGTTCTCCTTTCTAAATACCATAGGTCTTCACTGACCCTGTGCATTCATGGGATACAAAGTTCTCCAGCGACTTCTCAAGAATGTTACTTTAATAAGTTCATACCTTCTAATATATAATAATTGATATTAACAAGTTATCTTTATAAAGTTAAGAATTCTTTTTACTTTTTTATTCAATTTAATGGGGTGGCATTGGTTAATAAAAATATATAGGTTTCAAGTTTACAATTTAATAATGTCATATGTATATTGCATTTCATGTTCACCACCCAAAGTTAAATTTTCTTCTGTCACCTTATATTTGACCCCTTTTACTCTAATCTACCTCCCTTTTATCTCTTTTCTCTCTGATAACCATGAAACTTTTCTGTGTCCATGTATAAAGTTAGGAATATTGGAAGTCCAATTAGTTATTTTATTGTTTTATTTCATGATAATTACATCTCTGAAAAGAGCAGTAAAGTTTTCCCTAGGGATATCCCATAAACTCACAACATAGTCATGTATTCACTCACGGATATTTAAATTTGTTGTGGTGAGAATTTCTTTTTTATTGTAGGGATCACCTCATTACTGAGTAAACTGTCAAAATATTGACCAAACTTTTATTATTGTTTTCATATTATTCTCAAACATGTCTCACAGAAATGATAAATTTGGAGCTTGGTTTGATTGGCATCTTCACCTTGAACCCTGTCTCCTATGTAATCTGACATCTTAGTTATCTTGGGCACTTTCAACTTGACACAAAATTTTACATAAAGAATGAAATATCCTTTATACATACTGAAGACTCTAATACTCAAAACTGTATTGATGTGCAGGAGAATAAGCTAGTAGATTATAAACAAGAGGCAGACTTATTGGAAGAAGTACTGAAACAGAATTCACATAAGAAAATGAGGACAGACTAGTTTACAGAATGTTCAACAGAGATTTTTGTTCTGGAAATCCTGGGGCAGCTATTACCAATGGAACTTTCTCTAATAAGATCTTTGAGTGCAAAGAAATCCTCTCTGCTCCTCAAACATATCTGTAATATTTCCTGTTCATTCAAGGATAATATTAGTCAAAGCTGTTGCCTACCTGTCTAATGTAAAAGCCCCAGCTAGAAAGAAAGGATTTAGTATGTTGTGTATAGTAACAAGAATATATTTAGCATGGGGGGGGGGTGGACAGAGTTCTTTATAGTGAAATAATATGCTTCAAGGATTTTGAACCCTGCCAACACAGCATGCATGAGGTCAGCAAGCAAAGACATTGTTTTCCTAAGGCTGCTAAAACATCTGGGGATAAAGGGCGTGATCTATCACCAACGGATATGAATGATCCTCAGCACATTTGCAAAACTGAAGGCTGTTTCTATCAGATCTGAACCAGAAAAAAGGAGGGCTACCACTGACCTAAAAGTAGAAGTGTCTCCAATCCCTTTCCCACTGCCTTCAGCAACAACTCCTTTTCATTTTCCTTATTTGGCTTTCTTGTCTTTTACCTTTCTCTGGGTTTATTTCATCTACATTATTTCTATTTATTTTCTAAATTATTTCTAGGTTCTTATTTCAATTCTTGCCATAGTTCTTTCTGCTGTCTATGCATATTTATTCTTAATTTTTGATATTTTTCTGGTATGATTTTTAATTTTGTTTTCTTTTTACGTGACCTCACTTATTGGTTTGCAACTTCTTCTCACACACTGCCATTTTTTCAAGTAAAACAAATGAACTATCTGCACATAGCAAATCCTGGCTTTGAGGAGAGGATTGGATTGCTTTGAGGATCTTCCTTAAGAAGTAAACAATTCATTACATGTTAAAAAGGGAGTAGTTAGCACAGTAACTTAGGGGAAAGAGAAGGATCAGGCTTTTATAGGCCCAAGAAGAGGAGAGGAGAGAGATATAGAGTAAAATTTTTAAAAATGGTATAAGTTTAATGCAAAATAAAACTACATTTAAAAAATTAAAAAATTGTTAGATTTATTTAAAAACTACTATGGAGGCTCCTTCAGGGTATTTGGTTCTTTCTAGCTTCTTATCTCATTATAAGGGTCAAATAAAACCTGAATAGAATGATGATTCCAAGAAAATGGATATTTTTAGAAGGAATATTGGCTATACCCTATTGAAAGACCTCTTGTTTTGTCAGAATATATATAGTATTGTGTGATAAGAATAAGTCTCTTAGGCTCGGGTTTAAAAACCATATGACTTTAACAAAGTTCCACTCATAGTTTCAGTATTCTGCCTGTAGTTTGGTATAATAAGAATACCTACCTTGAGGATTGTCATGAGGACTGAACAAGATAATACCTATCCAAACTTTATAGAGTGCCTGGCACATGATGAGCACTACTGGACATGTGCTAAAAATGTTAAGGAAGACTTTAAAACTATTGTAATAGGGGATGAAATCGACCTTAAACGAAGCCGAAACAATGCAGGAGGATTGTTAAATGTTGTCTAGCTAATGGAAAAGTACTGGAGAGTGTTGGGAGGGGCAGTTGGTCAATGTGATAGGTCACCTCTATTAAACTGTCAGTATGGAAGTTAGGCTCCTATCCTCCCACAGAGACTGGGAGGTATTTCTCCATGACTACATTTTAAAGAAATGCCACACACAGGTCCTTGAGAGAGACATTAATGGGTTGTAAAACTGTCAAGAGGCTAGGGGGAAGACTTGCACCTGAAAGGGCAGAAAAGAGTCTGTAATCACATGTATTCTAAAGTAAAAGCTCTAAGAAAAGGGAGACTGGGACCTAGAGTCAGGAGTAGCCTGCCTAATCTAGTTAAGTTTAGGGGTAATTTAGACCCTCATAGTCAGTGCTGAGTGAGCAGTTAGCTTTACCATTGTTAGCATTCAAACCAGCCTCTCAGCCATTGAATTTCAGGAGAGGAACCCTGCTTCTTTCCAGGATAAAAACCTATTTCTGCCTTTAAAAGTACCCAAGGCACATAAAGATGACTGAGCTCCTCTAATGCTCTTCTTTCCAAATGAGAACTGAATGTTCTTTGTAGTTTCTTAGAGCTTCTCATGGCTTTAGTGTGTTAATTTGTTTAATAAATTGATTTTTTCCAGGTAATGTTCTAGGCACTAAGAAAATGGAGTTTTCAGGTGTTTGGGTTATCAGTAACATCAAGGTCATACTTTTTTTTTTTCTTTTCATGATATTTGTATCATTAATAGAATGTTCTTTCCTGAACATTATTAGGTAACATGAGAAATTATACGCACCCATCCCCCATGGCTGTAACTACATGGAAGTGTTTGGCTGTCAGAGAAGATGATCCCAAACATTCTCTATGTGCTAAATATTACATATTTTTTTGACTTTTTCACTGCAAACATAATTTTTTTGAATCAGATAAGTCAAGAAGCTTCAGTGAGTTAAATTACTAGAAAGGAAAAAATTAGAAATTATATTTTGACACATGTTGAATATAATTCTATTAACTAAGAGACAACTTCTTAAATATTGGAAAACTGGAAAAGAACAATCCAACTGTAGGCAAGTGTTGACATGAATTAGAAGTACGTGTAAGAAGGAAAACAGTATCAGCTGGGTGGAGAGGGTGTAATTATGTCTTAATACTTTCACATTTTCTAAACTTTACTCAGTTTTTTTCCTGTTTTGTTTTTCTAGCTTGATGAAACATTGTCAGTTTTTTACGAATAGCAGAATGAACAGAAACGTGGCACATGGTGCTTTTTTTTTTGTTTATCCCACACTCACTGCTCTCAGATCCTTTTTGCACCCTTCTGTGCCCTGGTCTGTCTTCAGGATGGCTGATCTCTATGGGCAGTATCCCTCAGGCCTTTTTACCTTCTTTCCACTAGTTATGTTTGGACAATGGGAGGCACCAGCAGGATCTTGGCGAGTTTGAGAGGAGAATATTCAGGGCATTTATCCTCTCACTTCCTTCATGCCTTGCCATATTTCTGGCACTCACTCACTTCTAGGAATAATTCCTCCTCTAAGGTCCTTAATGTGAACTGGGCTCCAGGAGTACTATTTCATCTTTTTAACCCTTTCGGCCTAGGCTATTAAAGGCTTCCTATCTGTTCTCTTCTTCTTTCAATGCTCCCTTCATTATACTCTGTTTGTTAAACACTTTTGAGTGAGCCTTCTATTTACTGCCAGGACTCTGAAGGATTAAACTTATTTTAAATTTACACATGTATATTCTGTACCATACAGTTTACATGACTTTATAATTTATGTGGTTCCAGTACTTATAAAAGTTTTTCTAGTTCTTTCATTTCTGTTTTTAATATTTAAGTCTTTGAGCCATTGAACGTTTATTTTATTAATTCCGAGGTATTACAGACTTACAGCAATTGTGAAAATAATAGGGACTTTTCCCATATATCCTCATTCAGCTTCCCCTCGTGTTAGATACATAACCTTTGAATAAGTTTTAATACTAGGAAATTAACTATAATTTATAATTATAATATTATTTAACCTATAGAATTTTTATCCGTTTTTTCACTAATGTTTGTTTTCTGAATCCTGATCTAATCTAAGAGCCCATGGTGCCTTTCATCATCATGTCGTCATGTGCCCTTAGTTTCCTCTAGTCTGTAATAGTTTTCTTATTGTTCTTCTTTTTCATGGCCTTGATATTTTTGAAGAGTATTGTACAGTTTATGGAATTTACCTTCATTAGAGTTTTTCTGATGTTTTTTTTGTTTAAGTTGAGGTTATGAATTATGTGGAAGGATATTACAGAAGCGATATGTCATTTTCATGCATTATTTCAGGAAATACATAATACTGATATATATTACTGGCGATATCTAGCTTCAATCAAAATGGTGGAATAGGTAAATGCTATGCTCACTTCTCCCATGACCACATCAAAATTACAGCTAAAGTATGGAACCACCACCCTTGATAAACACCTGAACACTAGCTGAACAGAATTCCTATAACTAGGATACACAAGAGAAGCTATATCAAGACTGGTAGGAGTGTGGAGATGCAAACTGACTGGTCCCACATCCACATGTGGCAATTAAGAACCGGAGGATACCTTGGCTAGGAGGTCCCCTCTGAGGAACTTGGGGGTCCCAGCCCCACACCAGACTCCCCAGCCCTGAGCACAAGTGCCAGTAAGAGAAGTCTTCATAACTTCTGGCTGTGAAAATCAACAGGGATTCCATCTGGGTGAGATGGGGTCCAAGTATTCCTCTAAAAAGGGCCTGCACATGGATTTACTCACTGATGGCTGCACTCTCTCTCTCAGCTCCAGCACTGGGACAGCGGCTCAAAAGTTGCAAGGGACCTACAGGGAGGAAATGAATTGTCTGGCTTCACGGCAAGGGCAGTTCTTTCTTCCATTTTGTTCTTTGTTTAGTCCTCCACCCACACAGCCAACAGGCAGGTGCCGTTGCTCCTTTCCTGAATGCAGAGGTATAGGTGACTCCAAATCTGAGTCTTCATCAAACTCACTCTGCCTTGGTTATTCCAGGAGAACCCTCTCCACCCAACTCACACACAGGCCAGAGCCTTTTTCAGTGACTGTTACTCATAAGCAGCTGGACTCCATACATGCTATAGATTTCTTTAAAATCTCTCAAAGGTCCACAAATCCCAACCGAGCAGCACTGGGCCTCAGTGTGTACTATACCTCTTGCTAAGGAACCCTCAGCCCAGCACTAGTGGCAGCTGGCCTTGGTTCACAGCATAGCCTCTCCCAGGCTAAGCCAAGCACAGGCTACTACCAACTGCAGATCACTTTGTAGCCTCTACTAAGTGGCCCCAGGCTGGGCACAAGCAGCAGTTGACCTGCATCTATACTGGAGGCCCTCCCAAGAGGCCCAATAAACAATACACCTGGTGACTGGCTTCACACCATACCAGATTACCACCCGGTTAGTTCCATAAATAATATATCCAAAGAGTAGAGTCAGCAGGCACCCTGCTACAGTGAGTCCCACTTCATGGGGTCTGCCTATACACAATAACTCGTCTGTTGTAGTCACAGCCAGTCAGCCTGAGGGGCAATTCTACACACTGACATGCCAACAGCAGTCAAGGCTTAACTACAATAGGAGGGAACACACAATCTTTGGAATAGGCACCCCTGGAGCACCCAGCTCAGGTGACTAGGGAGGCTGTGCCACTGGATCCCACAGGACACCTACTACATAAGGCCAACCTGCCAAGATTGCGGGATGTAGCAGTTCTACCTAATATGTGGATACAAACACAGAGAGGTGGCCAAAATGAGGAAACAAAGAAACTCTTCCCAAATGAAAGAATGGGAAGAAAATCCAGAAAGAACTAAACAAAATGGAGACAGGCAATCTCTAGATACAGAGTTCAAAACACTAGTTATAAGGATGCGCAATAAAATAGATGAACTCAGTGAAAATTTCAACAAAGAAATAGCCTAAAAAAGGACATAGAAACCATAAAAAAGAACCAGTCAGAAATGAATACAGTAACTGAAAAGTGCATTAGATAGAATCAAAAGCAGATTAGATGAAGTGTTGGATCGAATTGTGATTTGGAAGATAAGGTAGCAGAAAACACCCAATAGGAATAGCAAAAAGAAAAAATTTTTTTAAAAGTTTAGTTTAAGGGACCTCTGGGACAACAGCAAGTTGAATGTTGATGACAGAAAGCAAGAGATTGAAAACCCACTTGAGGAAATAATTAAAACATCCCTATCCTGGCAAAGGAAATAGACGTATAAGCCCAGGAAGCACAGTGTCCCAAACAACATGAACCTGAAGAGGCCCACGCCAAAATACATCATAAGTAAAAGCAGCAAGAGGGAAGCAGTTACATACGGGGAACTTGCATAAGAACTGTCAGCTGATTTCTCAATAGAAACTTTCCAAGCCAGAAGGGATTGGCACAAAATATTCAAAGTGATGAAAATAAGAACCTACAACCAAGGTTACTGTTCCCAGTGAGGCTATTATTTAGAATCAAAGGACAGATAAAGAGTTTCCCAGACAAGAAAAATCTAAAGGAGCTTATCACCACCATACCAGTATTACCACAAAAAAAAAAAAGAAAAGAAAGGAAGGAAGAAAAAGAGTTAAAGGGACTTCTTGAAGAAATATAAAATGGCAATAACTACATGCCTATCAATAATTTAATTATTTTAAATGTAAATGGATTAAATGCTTCAATCAAAAGACATAGGATGCAGAATGAATAAGAAACAAGACTCGTACGTATACATCAAACTAAAAAGGTTTTTACAGCAAAGGAAACCAACAACAAATCAAAAAGACAATGTAATGAATGGGAGAAGATATTCGCCAATGATACATCCAAAAGGGGGTTAATATCCAAAATACATAAGAAACTCACTAAAAGGACAATCCAATTAAAAAATGGGCAGAAGACCTGAATAGACATTTCTCCAAAGAGGACATACAGATGGCCAATAGACATATGAAAAGAAGCTCAACATCACTAATCATCTGACTGCAAACTAAAATCACAATCAGATATCACTTTGCACCTGTCAGGATGGCAATCATCAATAAAAAACAACAGATTTTGGTGAGGATGTAAATAAAGGAAACTCTCATGCACTGTTGGTGGGCCTGCAAATTGGTGCAGCCACTAGGAAAAACAGTATGGTGGTTCCTCAAAAAATTGAAAGCAGAACTATATGACCTCGAAATTCCACTTCTGGGTATTTGCCTAAAGAAATCTAAAACACTAATTCAAAAAGATATATGCACCCCTTTGTTCACTGCAGCATTGTTTACAATAGCTAAGGTAAGGAAACACGCTAAGTGCCCATCAACATGGTTGGAAAAAGAAGTGGTACATATATACAATAGAATATTACTTGGCAATAAAAAGGAATTAAATCTTACTATTTGCAACAACATGGGTGGACTTAGAGGGTATTATGCTAAGTGTAATACGTGAATCAGAAAGACAAATGTAATTTCAGTTATATGTGAAATCTAAACAACAAAACAATAAACCAAAGAGAAACACGGTCATAGATACAGAAAACAAACTGATGGTTCTCGAGTGGGAGGAGAGTTGGGGGCTATTTGAGAAGATGAAGGGATTAAGAAGTACAAATTGGCAGTTACAAAATAGTCATAGGGGTGTAAAGTAGAGCATAAGGAATATAGTCGATATTGTAATAACCATGTATGGCATCAGAAGGACTAGACTTATTGGGGGAATCACTTTGTAAGCTGTATAAATGTTTAACCACTATGCTCTCCTCCTGAAACTAATAACATATTGAATGTCAACTGTAATTGAAATAAAAATTTTAATTTAATATTCTATTTATGTTTAAGTGTTCATCCTCTAATTTTAGCACCCATCATATCAGCAGAGCTACATTTTTTCATATGTGTGCTCTCAATGAACACATATTAGTACCTCCAATGCCAAGTCAGCTCTAAGGTTTCATTCTATGCTTCGTCTTTTTTTTTTTTTTTTTTTTTTCAACTTCTATCTCCAATAGTGAGAACCTGGCTTTCATTATCTACAATATATTTACTAAATATATTTGTTCAAACCTAGTGTGCAAATAGTTTCACAATTTACCAACTAGAATACAGTGGGTTTCTTATTAAATTTATTGGGGAGACATTAGTTAATAAAATTATATTTGTTTCAATTACATAATTCACTAATATGTCATATGTATGTCGCATTGTGTGTTCACCTCCCAAAGTTAAATTTCCTTCCATCGCCATATATTTGACCCCCTTTACCCTTATCTACCTACCCCTTCCCCCTTTCCTTCTTGTAACCACTAAACTGTAGAATACAGTGTTTATGTGTACTTATTTTTGTTATTAATCTTGTAGTGTGCAGTTAATGCAGTTTCTCAGAGTCACTTAGTTACTTACATTCCTTTTGTCTCCATTCTCTTCAGGGTGGTTATGTGATTCATTTGTAATACAGTTAGATTGATTTGTCACAGTCTAAATTCCATCATTCCTTCTTTATTCCATTTATCTTTCATTTACATACAATAAAATTCACTCTGCGCTCTTTGATTTTATGTTCGTTTCTGTATCTACCATAACAGTGTCATATAGAACCATTCCATACCACTCCTCCAAATTTGCTTGGTTTTCCATTTATCGCCAATCTCTCCTTTACCCCTAAACCCTAGCAGTCACTGATTTGTTTTTATTTCTATAGTATACCTTTCCTAGATGTCACTATACGTACTCTTTTAGATTTGCCTTAATTAGAGTTAGCAAAATGCATTTATGATTCATCCATGTTATAGTGTAAATTACTACTACATTGTTTTTTATTGCTGAGTTGCATTTGATTTTATTAACATACCACAGGCTTTTAAATTTTTTATTCAACAACAGAAGGACATGTATGTTTCCAATTTTTCGCAAAGTTGAATAATGTTACAACCATTTGAGCACAGGTTTTTATGTGAACGTAAGTTTTGGTACACGTTTCGTATCCCTATACTTGTATTCTATCTGTGTTTTGCTTTTTTAAAATGGATTTTAGTTAGACAATATATAGTCAAGTCCTGTTTTATTTTTTAATTTGCTATTTTTTAATTAGTTATGTAAATGATTCATGTTTAAAGTGATTATTTATATAATTAGATTAATAGGTAACATATTTGTAACTGCTATTTATTCATTGCACTTGTTTTTTGTTATTTATTTTCTTTCTTTTCCTGCCTTCTCTGGTTTTACTTGAGCAGCTTTTGAGTCCATTTGCTCACTTCTCTAAGCCTACTAATTATATATCTTTCAATTTTTTTCCAGAGTTGACTCTAGAATTTGAAATACAGCAGGTCCTCAAATAACATCATTTCATTCAGTTTTGTTTCCTTACAACGTTGATGAGATGCTGTAGGAATTTAACATTTGTTTATATCAATTAGCCTGTGGTAAAACAGATTTTATTATGGCATTTTGCTTAAAGTTGCAGAGCCTATCGGCTATGCTAAAGGAGGACTTACTATATATTTACAACTAGATTTTCACTTTAACAGCATATTGAGAATACTTCTATATGTGTGCATGTATGTGTGTGTGAGTTTCTGTCTCCGATGTGTATAGTAATATTTCTTCATTTTTTTTTAAATCTGAGAATTTGGTGGAGAGTTGTCAGAATAGGATTTCCCATGTTCCCATAACACTCTCTTACACCTTTTGTCCTATCAGGAGCATGCTTTAAGTCCTTGTTGTATATCAGGAAAGACCTCTTCTTATTTTCACAGGCAGGGTCACCTGCCCTTGACTCTTTTTTCACTGCTTTCTAGTAATTACTCTTATATTCCAACCTTATTTAAAAGCTGAAACTAAACAAAGCATTCGTGGATGATTTATTTTTGCATTTGTAGCTCTTTAAAGAAAACTACAGATGAATGTCCCCCTTCCACCGATTCTGTGTGTAATGTTCTTTGGATAGTAGTCCATCTAGTTGGACCTTGAACATAATCTGGTCAACATTAAAAGGGAAATTCTTTCTTTTAAATTATAGGTAAATTAACTTTCTAAACATCTTGTCTATATTATGTATATATTTATTCCCTTTCCTGAAAACTTGTGATTCTTGGGCTAAGGTACTACACAAAAAGGTGTATTTAAGTATGGTTATTTTGTTAGTGACCACTATTGTGTTTTTATGAAGATGGAAAGTAATCTGTTTGGATCATTTTTTTCCATGTTTTACTTCATAGACCTTTTCTTTAGCTCATAACTCTGGAGAACAGACAAAAACTTGCTATATGGCGATGAGTTCTACATATGTGCTCCCCTCCACAACTAAGAATAGGAGAATAGACATTCTACCTTTAGATGGTATATCATAACTAAATATATTAAATCCATTATAAAAGGAACCACAGATTCTAATACCATAGTCATCATTTGTGTGGGACATCTGTGATGTATATGGATTCATGAACAGCAAATTAGATAGATTGATAGATCGATAAATAGATATAGCAAGTCAACTCATTTAGATACCTAAATTTAATTTTGCAATGGAATTTTCTGGCAAGTCATATTTACAAAATTTTGCTATGCGATGAATGTTTTACTAGGTCCAAAGTGACTCTTTAGTGTAACTTAAATAAAAAGTTTGTGTACCTTCTGGTGTAGTAGACCATGGATGTATCATCTTCCTTAAATTCATAATTTGAAATGCTTTTTCAAATATGAGTACTCCTACTTTAACAGATATCTAAATTCCGAAATGTTTGGAATCCTACTTTAACATTTGCTGAATAGATCCAAAGTAAAAAAATATTTTATATATATAATAGATTCTTTCATCTCACTGAATTCTTGCCATCATTTTCTGCTTAGTTCAAAATTAATAACTTAAAATAGTAATCAGGGTCTAAAGATTTTCTTCTGGAGAACTGTGAGAGTTGCTGAAAGTTGTATTTTTAAAAGTTACATATTTGTTGCTCTATGTGTTATTTATCCTAGAATAAAACATGTGGGCTCACAGTGTTCTGAAAGCACCACTAGAGATTACACCTTCTAAATTTTCATCAACAAACAAGAGAAAATAGAAAAGTAGAGCAGTAAGGTGAATTTTATAGCTATTTATCCAATGTGGATGGATCTTGAGATAATCATACTAAGCAAAATAAGTCAGAAAAAGTTGAAAGCCATACAATTTTACTCATATGTGGGATATAAAACTGAAAGCAACAAACAAAGATGACAACACAGAGACTCATGGACACAGACAGTGGAACTGGTTAGCAGATGGATGGGGGAGAAGGGGAAAGAAACTTAGGGGTAAAGGGGGTCAAATATATGGTGACAGAAGGAAATGTAACTTTGGGTGGTGAACACACAATGCAATGTGTGTGTGTGTGTATGACACACTGTTGAATTATACACTTGAAACTTATTTGATTTTATAAATGTCATCCCAATAATTTTTAATAAAAAGATAAAATAAAATTCTGAGGCAAAAAGAATTATTCAGTTAGTAACTAAGGAAAGCATAGACTCTATATCTCCCAGTACAGGGTTCAGTGTGTACTAAAAAGCTGACAAGTTAACATTATTGAGGTATCTTTTTAGAGAAGGATATAGCCCTCATTTTACCTTGACCTCCCACTTTGACAATGTCTTATAATGCACAGAGGCTCCTAACTTAGAATCTTGCACCTATTTGTAGTATTTGTGCTCTAGACACACTGTTAAAATAGCCTTGCTCTGGAGAAAAAAACAAAGGTGCTTCTAAAAAATACATTAATACATCATATAAAGTGTTTCCATTGATTTCTAAAGTCAGTAATAGAAAACCTGGTTAATTTAATATATATGTGATTTACTATAATAGGCTGTAGCATAACTATTGTATATATTCTCTTAAAAATAAAACAGAGCAATTAGGACAATCGAAGAGTAAAACTGGGAATTATTTTTTCTATCTCTGGAAGCGAAGGCCCAAGCTAAATCAGAGTAATTGTTGAAAATGATAAGCCAGCTCCTTGAGGTTCTAGCTATAACTCTAAACAATGTTTTGGAGTTAGCTCCTCCCCACTCCTTGTTTCCAAATGAAAGGACATCACCCAAACAGCACTTTCTACTCCTTACTACTCCTCTAGGAGAAGGACTGAGCTAATTGATTGACAAAGAAGTCATTGGTTCGTGTTAATCAATTTGGTGCAGCTAATCTGATAAAAGGTTATAAGTATTTAGTGTTTAATCTCCATTATTCCCTTATCCTACATCAAGTGAATGCAAGAAAGCAGTTTTTGGTAATCGTAACTGTTCTTTACACTGAAATGTTCACTCAGGTGAGAATATCCTAGGCAAAGCTGGGAAGGATGCTAGAAAGTCCATTTGATCGTATGAATAAGATATACTATCCGAAGAGTTTTGCAGTAATAGAGGTTATGTGTTTGTTATCTCTGCTGTTGAGACACCAGTCTTAGTTCTGAATTGTGTGGTAAAAATTGGCTATTATTCATTAACCCCTAGAACGCCATCATTTAATTCATGGGTTAGAAATATTACAGAATAGAATGAGAAATGGGATTTGGGGTCTGAATGTGCAGAGAATGAAAATTCTTATTAAGGCAAGTGGCATAATTCTTAGGCTTTCATGAGCAAGATAATTTTGACTTCAGTGGATCATAACAGGTGATTTGGGGAGCTGTTAACAGGTTAAGACTATTTTTAATTCAGTTAGATTAAGACTTTTTACAATTTATACTTTACAGTTGCTGGCTATAGAGGCAATAATGTTCATACTAATGCAATTTAACATTAAAATATACCAGTAAGTTTGGCCTGTGATGAGGGCGAGACTGAGTCAGGGAATGTATCTTTTCAGGCATCGACCTGCAGAAAAATATTTGCTGCCTTCACTGTTTTTCCAGCTCTGTCCGCATGTCAGAACTTTTCCAAGTCAAGGCAGCCAGGTTCTGCCTGCTTTATAGAACATGAGTGTGATTCTTCCTTGAAATAGTCTGTCATGCCTAGGACCTCTGTGTTAGATCAGCTGCTCTAAATTCGATGCCTCCTTTTTTTTTTTTTTTTTTTGGAACAGGAAGAGCAAGAGAAGGAACTTCCTGAATTTATGTGACTCATTCTCAGGCTCTTAGAGCAAATACTTCTTCCCATCACCCTGTGGCCTTCTCAAGCTGGACATTCGTTTAATTGTGTAAATAAAGCTGAACATTCATTTAATCACATAAATACTGACTGTAAAGCATGCTGTGTTTGGGCAGAAAGTTTATTGCCCATTTAAATATTTGTTGAGAGAGTAAATAAAAGAATAGAGTAGAAGGTATAGTTAACCCTTTCTCTGTGGAAAACAAAGCACTGTAAGAAAGTGCTAGGAATATTAAGATATATAATAACGGTTGAATTTGGCATGTGTAAGTAATGGGTGAAGCAAAATAAAAACAAAAAAAAAGGCACAAAATGAGAGAAAACAAGGAAAAATGGTTAGATCCATGCTATATCATTAAGTTTATTTTAATTAATTACTATTCCTGGTTTAAATGTAATAAGAATACTAAATAATCAAATAAAGGTTCTCCATTTGCAATCATCTCCCAAATAACTGGGTTATCTCATATTGCTGGTTCACTAATTTAAGAACTAAATTAAGTGGAATCATCTACCTTCTGACTTTTTTCCCATCACCCCACCAACTGGTAGAGAACTGTAGTGCAAAGGTACCTAGGACAGAGATACAGAAGCAGCCTTGCCCGTTGCCTGTCCCCAGCCATGCATAGTCATGGTGGTTTCTTTTTTGTTCTCCTTTCTCCGTACAGACACTGAGATAGTTTTGTAACCTATTTCAACTAGATGTGAACCTTAATAAAACGTTCATTTAGATTAAGAGCATCGAAATCCTTATAGAAAGGTGTGCAAATGACATGAATAGGCAAAACATAGAAGAGCAAAATTCATTTGGCTTTAAGTATACATGAATACTTTCTCAATTCCGTCAATAAGTACATTAGCCACAGTAAAACAGTAAATTAGAATGTAAGTGAAAATGTCTCTATTTTTAGATCCTACATTTCATAAATTCTAAGATGCATGATTTTTACATGTTCAGATCTTTGAAATTGACATGCATCTTACCATTGTGGCACCTTAGATACAGTGAGGTATTGTAGATGGAGTCTTTGGTTCATGTTGCAATACTTAATGAAATTAGTTAAGTTTGTGATATGTTACCATCACTATTAAAAAATACCATATTCTTTGTTTTTCTCGTTGAATTGATCAAGATGATAAAGTTGTGCTGTAGTAACAAGCAACCCCACACTCTCAGTGCTTACCACAAAAAGGCTTCTTTCTTTCTCATTCTATATGCTCATTGTAGATCAGGGATCTCTCTGCTTACTGGGCTTTTAGGGACTCAGGTTGATTCATGCCAACTTGGCATCTTGGCAGGAACTTCCATGATCACTTCAGCAGAAGGAAGAGAATATGATAAATCACACATTGGCTGTTAAAGCATTGAACATATGTCATATTTGCTTGTAAACTCATCTTCTTCTGTGATTCAGGGAGGTATGAAAACGGATGAAGCCTGCAGTAGATAGGATAAGGGACAGCGGTGACCTGGAGAAAAGACACGTCACTGGAAAGGAGCTTTATCAACTCTAGCAGATTATTGCCTTGGGGGATAAGGGTTCTGTGAATATTTATTATGATTTTTCAAAATAATCCTAAGGTTTTGGTATTAAAAATTTCCTGATTTTTAAATAAATAATTTAAGTAACAGAGGCCACATATAATGTTTGAATGCCAAATTCAATTTTTGACCTACGCAAGACAGAGCAGATAATGTGACTGTAGTGGAGATGAGAATTTGAAACAAGAAATGATCATAAGATCCTAAGATGTCAGAGAGTTTTGCTAAAAGAGATGGCACTAGACATTACAGGGTATGCAATGGAATGTGAAGCTTATCTTATTTTGATAGTAAATAAAAGAAAGACCTGAGATACACATGGTGCCTACCTTGTTGTCACGTCACCTCTTTTTGCCTGATGAAAGATTCTTATTGAGTAATTTTGTATGAGATACTTAGTGAGGATCAGGGTCTGAGGCAATAGTTCTTAGTCTCCATAAAGTCTGATGTAGAATGGGACCTAGGGGCAAACATTTGATCAATGAATAGATTAATAGAGACATCATAAAAAGGTGTACTTTTTTTTTAGTAAACAGGGGTTTTAAAAAATCTCAGAAAAATGTGAATATGCTTCATAAGGAGGACTTGTGTACCCTTTTTTGACTTCTATTATTTCATGTTGGTGATAATATATTAGTAAGCAATCACTCTGTACAACCTCTGACAGAAAACATTAGGTTTCAGTTTTCAGCTTCAGTAAGATCAGATGTGAGTGCATAAGGTGAATGGCTCTAGTTTCTCAGAGCAAGATGCCTGATAAGTCATCACTCATCAGAAACTATCGACAACAGATGTGGAAGAGAATCTAAAACGAATGTTATTATAAGTTTATAATATTTTTAGAAATGCTTTCTGAAGTAAAATTTACTTTAAAATTATGGAATGATTTCTAGGACATTTAGATGAAGCCTTGTTTGTGCTTTCACCTTGCAAAACAGTTTCAAATAAGCAGGCTGTCACAACTCCCTCATCATTTATCAACACAGGGAAAGCAATGGTGTTTTGTTTTCTGAGAGTCCTGGCTTACAGTCTTTCAGAGTGATCTGGGAAGAATTAAAATTCAATTTAAAATATTCAGCTTCCTTGAGATATATGAGATTTAAATATGATCACCCTGGTTATTTATCATAATTATTACCAACGCTACTACTAATAATTAGCAAACTTTTTTTAGTAGACCTTTGACTCTGCAATATCCATTCATTCAGCAGATTGCCTACTTTCTTCTGTTTTCTGTTTCTGCCCTCGTCCACCTCTGAGGATTTTTGTGTTCCCAGTATCGAAGATTGAGGAAAGGAATTCATATGACAAATGAATTCATAAAACTGTGATATAAAGTTGCAACTTAATAAAAAAAATCACAATAGTCATATTTGTATGTGTAGCAAAAAGAATTCTAAACCTGACTAAGAAATAAGTGCCAGTATATGCATGCACAACCACTTTTTTTGCCTATTAGGAACATATTACCAAAAGTTTTTTTTATCATATATTTTTAATAAGATTACTTCTTCTGGCAAAATTTCTGAGGTTTATCAGCAGATCTGACCTTTGTTATTATAATTAAGATGGATGAGTATACATATAACTAAACATTCAGAGAAACTTACATGGTGTAGTTATTTAATTTCTAATAATAAGTTTTCAAGTAATGTTTTTAAATATGAAGAACCACTTTTTAGGTGGTAGATATTCTTTGATATAATTATTGACCTTTATGACATTTTAATCAGAATTGTATTAAAACATACAGTCTAAATAATGCACACTCACACACTATGTTGAACCGCATGAAGTTGCCAATATTTAACTGTTTTTTTTTTGTTTTTTTTTTAACTTGGAAAAGGGCACTTTCATATGGTTCAAGCTCATATGAAAATATCTGCTAAAGAAAATTATTTAACTGTTTTGACACAGCCTAAGAGATCTGTACTTAAGAAAGCAATTCACTTCTCAAACAGAGAATCAGTTCGTTACAAGCTTTAAAAACTAAACTCTCCTGAAAAATAAAAACAGAGTAATTTATTGAAATACTAAAATTGTACAAGGTGCTTTAGAAAAAAATGGAGGTGATTGTGAGGAGAAATTTTTAAAATATTTGATATTTTAAAAATATTTGAAATTTTTGGTATTTTATCAAATTTGAAAAATGTGAAGTTGACTTTAAAATTCTTGTGAGTACTCTTTTGAGATCCTTTTAAAGTCCTGCTTCACAAAAACAGTTGCTTATTTGTTCCCTGTACCTGGTTCAACACTGAATTGAAGACAACACCTCATTACTGTGCTCACCGGTAACTTTCTAAAGCTTCCCTCTGAAGTCTTTTCCGAGAAGCATCACTAAAGATTCCATATACATATAAGTCATCTTATTTGTCCCAAGTATGGTATGTATACCTGCAATCTAAACAAACTATAGTATGATACCATTTCAAAAAGCAAATGTAAAAGACATAGTAGGACCAGTTGGCCAATTTAAAAAATTCAACTTTGATTTAAAGAAATCACACACACCCACAAACTTTCCTTCCTTCAAGTAATTCGTCCTTAGATGGTGATAA
This sequence comes from Eonycteris spelaea, assembly GCA_003508835.1. Lineage (NCBI taxonomy): Eukaryota > Metazoa > Chordata > Mammalia > Chiroptera > Pteropodidae > Eonycteris > Eonycteris spelaea. The sequence goes on along the minus strand of PUFA01000011.1, from coordinate 11,134,009 downwards.
TTTGCAAATAAAATGAGGAGTTAAAGCGATCATCAGTAAATATTCTTTTATTTTTTTTGCTATTCAAAAGTGATTTCTCTGGCCTTTTAAGTAAGTTGATTATAAAAACTCCTCTGTGTTCTTTTGGAATGTGGTGATGAGACTGAATGCATACTCATGAAATTATGAAAAAGAGGGAATCGGAAAGTAAATATGAAATGGTAAAAAAAAAAAAAACAACATGGAAATGAGGATAAGGAGGCAATGCTAAACATACGCAAAACAAAAAAACCCAAATCCCTTCTCAGCTGGTGGTGTTCAAAAATCATCTTTGTAATTTGAAAATCAGTACAATATATGCTGATGAAAAAGCTTTGGTTTGTGGGAAATGACTGCTGTGAATATCAAAGAGAATTTTGCTTACCACATCAAATGAAGCACTTTGGAGCTCTTGTGTGAATAATATAGCTTAATATGTCTCAGAGTCAGCCATACAAGACAGTCTGGTTAAGCTCAACAGTATGGTAGAAGCACTGAGTTAGTAGGAAAAAGGAAATGAGATATTAAAAATAAACTCAGAAAGAGCTCGATGATAAGCAATATAAAAAAAAGAGAAAAATTTTTAGTGGAATCTTATTTTGGTTTTCCAAAATTTGAAAGTACATCTGGTAAACTTCACCAGAAGCTAAAATTCAGTGGTCACATAACATAGGCATAGGATTAGTTCATAGTTTCTGCCTTTAAGGAGCATCATCTAAAGCGAAGACAGAAAGTAAACCAATCATTATACCCATTGAAATAAATAGAAATTATAGAAATACAGAATACTAGAAAGTTACAACGTATGTTGTGCTGTTTAGTCTTGTCATTTAGAATATTTACATGATAGTTATTAAAAAAGAGTATTTAGAAAGAGGTCTTATTCATATGCCACTTTTGTCCATAAATAAAACAGACATATAGTATTCTGATTAAGATATTTCTAAAACTTCAAACTTTGAATTTGAATTTGAGTTACTTTTTGATTAAAAGTCAGTAATATCATATTTGTGCACGCAGAATCATTTTTGCCATTAAGAAAAATTAGAGATTTAGTATTTTGAAAAGGTACTGCACATAACTATTACCTGGCTGTAAGAAAAAGCAATTTTAATATAAATACCAAAATTAGAGATATTAAAAAGTGAGATAAATGAATATTTTTATGATAAAATGAAATATATAATATTGTCTAAGCATAACACAGGAACAGTGAAAAACTTAAAAAGATGGCTTGTCTATGGTAGTTGGGTACAAAAGTTTGAGGACCCTTGAGTAAATTCGGGTACAAACTATGTCCCATTCCTATCTGTATCGTCATGGTAATTCAGGAAAAGCCACAGACAGCTTGTCCAGGGATGCTTTGGCCCACCCTTGCATCGCCCTATCCGCGTATCCAACCCTCTAGAGGCAAAGCCAAATGGGCAGCCTAAAACTGGTGGAAAGAGGTCACTTTCGGGAGACTTCGGACAGCAGTGGGTCTGATCTGACTCTGTCACTTATTAGCTGTGTGACACCGCTCTGAGGTTCAATATTTTCAATTTAAATGCATATAATAGGACCACCACAGCCAGCCTAGGCACAAAGGTGAGGAAGGAGGAGGTGTCTGCTCCAGGCCAGTCGTCTAATTTCCGATGAAGAAGGCAGGAGGAACAGAAGCCTCAGGAAGAAGCCTGCTTCCATATATATATATATGGAAGCTATGGAATGATAAACTCAATTCATATCAATTGTGAGCCCAAAGTGCAGACTTTTGAGAAATTTCTCACTTGCGGCAAACGTACAGTCTCCCCCAAGGCCTGGGCGTTATGTAGTGAATGTGCAGTCATCTGTAGTAGTTGGGTACAGAAGTTTGAGACACATTGGGCTCCTTGGGGTACAAAGTATGTCTCATTCCTCTCTGTATCCTCATGGTAAATTCAGGATGAGCCACAGACAGCGTGCACAGGGATTCTTTGGCCCAGCCTTGCTTCTTCCCATACATGCAACCATCCTTGTCGAGGAAAAGCCCAACACAGCCTGAAACTGGTGGAAAGAGGTTACTTTCAGGAGACTTCGGACAGTGGTGGGTGTGATCTGACTCTGTCACTTATTAGCTGTGTGATCACCGCTCTGAGGTTCAATATTTTCAATTTTAAATGCATATATAATAGGACCACCACAGCCGGCCTAGGCACAAAGGTGAGGGAGGAGGAGGTGTCTGCTCCAGGCCAGTCATCTGATTTCAGATGGAGAAGCCAGGGAGGAACAGAGGCCTCAGGAAGAAGTCCCAGAGCCTCCGGGATGGGAAAGGAACACGTGGAATTATGGCTCTGGAAGTGCCTCCGTGCTCTCTCCGGTGAGGCGGTGTGCTGTCCAGAGGGTGACTTGGGTGGAGCGATGGAAGGATCAGATGTGTCTCATACACCTCAGGTCTCCGAGCAGATATGCTGGCCTTCTCATGTCTTCCAGTGTGCCTCTTAGATGTCCTACTCAGAGCAAACGTCATTTCGAAGCAGGCCTCAAATACAAGCAGGCTGCTTACAAAAGATATGACCTCGGGCTAGTGCCTTCTCCATAACCTCCTTACCACACCTTAGTTTGGATAAAAACAACATCTCAGTGCATCTTGCTTCCTAAATGGAGCTATGTGTGTTCGCGGGCTAGAGCTAAGCAGAACTTGTTAGAAGATGCTTTCAAAAGCCTCTACTGGGAACTGACCCTCATTCCTCAAAGATCTGGTGGCAACACTCTTTTTTTATAAAAACCACCGTATACATATATGCATATATATACATATATATATATATATATACACATATATGTGTGTGTGTGTGTGTGTGTGTGTATTTACCTATATGTATATATGTATATGGGCACTTTGAAATAATACACTCAATTCACATCAATTGTAAGCACAAAGTGGAGACTTCTGAGAAATTTCTCACTTGTGGCAAATTCACAGGCTCCCCAAGGCCTTGGGGTTATGTAGTGAATATTCAGTTATCTGCGGTAGTTGGGTACAGAAGTTTGAGACACATTGGTCTCCTTGTGGTATAAACTTTGTTTCACTTTTCTCCGTATCCTCATGGTGAATTCAGGACCGGCCACTGACAGCGTGCCCAGGGATGCTTGGGCCCACCCTTCCATTGTCCTGTACTGTGCTATATGTCACTGCAGAACCTGGCATACATGTATCCCTCAGTGTGTCCACTGGTTAATAAATTATTTGTTTTTTGGACTCAGGGCTCTTGTGCCTTAATATGTATACACATATACATTTATACATATATACATACATACATACATACATACATACATATATATATGTGTGTGTATACACACACACACACACACACATGAATAAGTATCTGAATGTGCACCATGTGTATACTGGAGCAAAGGAGGAAGAGGTATACATTAAATAGATAATTACACTCTAAGATGTGATAATTCTGAACTAGAGGGCTATAGAAGCAGTGAAGAGGAAAACAAAACTGCTCGGCTCATGTATTGTAAATTTCCAAAAAAAAATCGTTGGTAAAATACGAAAGCAGCGCAATTTTGAGATAATGTAGGGGGAAGAGTTCTCGGTGATTAAATCTTCCCAGTCATCTAGGGAGTTTTCCCACAAATCGAAATCTCAAACTTCCTCTCTGCCCTTCACCTTGTCTCCAGTGAAAGCTTTCTCTGAACACCTTATTTTCAGGCATTACCTGAGTTATTTGACTTATATCCTTATTCACGGTGACTCAATCTCTCCTTATTTCTTGCTCTCTTCCTTACGTTCTTCATGATCTAGGGTTTCCTGTGACCCTGAGTCCTCTCCCATGAGTTGTATAAGAGGATACCACAGTACTTCATTTGGCTATAAGAATTATTCCTTTGAACAACGGACATTAAAATAAGAAAAACAGAAAAAGCCGATCAGAGCCATATTGGTTATATTCTCTGATGGAAGAGCCAATGATTATTTTGTCCCATCAGTGAGAGTTTGCTGGATATCTTGATAAGTGCCACAGGCACAACCCCTTTTGGTGCTTCTAGGTACAAGTGGGAGAATTAGTTTAACTTTCCCTTTAGCAGACCTGAATATTAAATAATTTTGGTTGATTTTGTTTTTTCTTGCCTCTCTCTTTAGATCCTGTTCACACTGGCAGCAAATTAATTTTCCCAAACTATGTAAGGATATATACCTGCTCAGACCCAGCCAGGGCCCTGAAAGCTCATTCCCTTCCTGTCTTCTCCCTCTGGGAATAGGGGGGATGCAGCTGCAGTTAAAATGGAGCAAACATCGTTTCCTTAGGCAAGCAGCTAGGCTGAAGGTGATTGCTAGGGTGTTGGAGGTTTGGTCCCAGAAGAGCCCCATTTGTACTTTTCATTCTTCCAGAGTCCCCACAAATGACTGCAAGAGGAATACAAAGGAATGCGCAAAACCCAGAGAGACTGGCCTCATCGTATGGTGTGTAACCTTAGCCACACTGATCAGCTTAGACTCAGAGACCAGGTAAGTCACACAGACCAGTGCTCATCTGAGTTTGGTAATAGCTTAATAATGATCTAACATTCAAGAAAATCTCAGAAAGCCTGAGCACTCTGGACACAGCAGCTGTACACAGCCATGAACTTGGTACTCCAGGTTTATGGTCAGAAGCACTGCTGACCATTTTATACATACTCATTGTTCCATACCTAACAGTCCTGGACACATTGACAGACCAGTCTAGACCATCCCAAAGAGAGCGACTGTCTCTGACCACATACTGCTTCCCACCTGCTCCCGGGAGACACTGCAGTCCTGCTCTACAGCCTATACAGCTTTGAGTACATGGGGAGGTGGAGAGCTGTGATGGCCCCAAGTCCTCTGTGAAAACATCTACCCTATGAAATGTTGTGGCATATTTTCCCAAAATGCATCTGAACTTAGTTTTCAAAATGATTATTATAGGTAATGAACACGCACGTTTAGTGATAATACTAATATAGCTATCATGTGTTGAGCTTCTTACTATTTCAACAAATACTAAATTATATATATATATATATATGTACACACTTACATATAATATATAATGTATGATTATGTATGTTATATAATATATATAATGTATCTATATATATATACTTATTGCATTCTTATATTAATACCATGAGATAGGTCTTATTATCACATCCATTTAATAGGTGAGAAGAGAGAGACAGTCAGGAGTTAAATATCTTGCTGAGTCAGGAAATAAACCTGTGCAGTCAGACTTGAAAATTACCATTCTTAAACACTATTTCCTACTAAACATAAGTTTTCAGATATCGACATTGATAGATTGCACATAGTAAGTGATTTTCTATACAAATTTGTGTTGCTGAATGTTAATATTTTAATCTTATAACTTTTGTTTAACATTTAACACATGCTACTCGAACCTAATCTAGTGCTTAAGGAGGATATGGTATTATGTATTTCTCGGTCTGTTATAGAAATAGACTTTTGAATAAATCTGATTACTTTTTTCCAAATCTTCTAAAATGTAAAAAGACCTTAATACTTTTTTTCTAACACTCAGTTGATGAAAAAACTTTCTTATTTACCTCCCCAAAATACGAGTTGGGACTGGTGTGGCCTTATACTTTCAGATTCGAAGAAGCAATCTCACAGACAGAGGGTGAAATCAGTGTGCTAATACATGTACATTATGCATATATGTCTGGAAATACATACATTATAACATTATTAGTATAATTACTGGATGCTTGCTTATTGATTGCAATGATAATTTGAAAAAAAGTGCAACTTTACTGTGGGAAAATACAGAATTTTATAGGATAGAACATGAGTAATATTTGGGCTAACAAAACAATAGGAGATCATCCTATGACTCTTCTGGAGACCTTTTGTTGTTCTAAAATTCCTTCTTGCTTATTTTCAGAATATTCAAAATATCAAATAGTCTAAAAATCAAAAATTCTCCCTCCCTGAGTGTAGCAGTTAAGTAAAGAAGCTCTCCATGTGAAAACTGCATGTGTAAAAATTGGAGAACCTCTCCTGACACTTTTGCTTCAAAGGCATATAGATGAACAAGTTTACCAATGCCTACAGAGAAGAGGAATCATACATAAGCCAATATTGATAACAAATTGGCATGAATATACAAACAGGTAAAAGACATTTCTAAAATATCCTTGTGTCTAACACAGGGATCTGGCATTATCTCCTAAGGACAGAATGTTTGTATATGACTTTCTCTGTGTTTCCCCATTACCTAATTGCTTTAGGAAAATGGTTCTTAGCCTTGGCTGCACGTTACTATTCACTGTGGAGCTTTAAGACATACCCTTAACCTGTACCTGAGCTTCTGATTTAATTGGTTAAATTAAAAGTTTAAAACCGCTCACTGCTTTAGAGTAACTCTGCTGTTCTAACCACACCTCCGTCCCCAATCCCCACTCGCCCTGTCCCCAGCCATGCACGTTCCTTTCCTCCTTTTGTCCCAGCCAGGACACCTGAGAGAGATACATACAGCAAGCAGTTTGCTTTTAACCTGTGAGGTACTAATTGACATCAACTTACCTATAACCATTCAGCACTTAATATTGCTAGAAACATCACTCCTACTGTAGAGCACAAGGTTTTTGATATCTTAAGTCCAATTTCTGATTCTGTTATAAACCAGCTTGAGTATTTGTAAGTGATATTTTAGGGAGAAATTTCCAAAAAGAATGAAAAATTCTGGTATTGACCTACCCCAGAGAAGCAAACTTATATTCCCTGGCTGTTAACAGAGTTCTGTGAAAGTATAATTTCATGGTTATAAAATTTTTGGCAAACATTGGGTAAAAATAAAGTTAAACATTTTTTTCCTATATAACTCCTGGAATACTTAATATGCTAAGGTGTATTGTGACTCTTCAAAGGTATTATATTATTCAACATCCACAAACTTATTGAGCCCTGTCTATATTAATCAGGGAAATAAATCTTTTACAGCATTAATTACTCTTCTTTCTACTGCTTTCTCCCCTTTTACTCCTACCTAAAGCCAGGAAAACTTTAAAAATTAGTAAATTCTTCTATTAAGGAACTGTGAGAACAGTACAATACTAGGTGAATAAATAGGAAAAATGGAAGATTCATGTAGGGTATCAAATACTGCAAAGCCAAATTTAGTACCAGATAATATGATAATATGATCAATGTGTGGTACTTAGATTAACTAGACTATTAACAGCAGATATCATCTACAAATGAATTGCTTCAAATATTCTTAGTGGTATTTGATAAAAACTATAGATGCTCTTATTGGGTTTAGAACTTCCATATAGTTTAAGGACTTTCATATAGAAAACGTTCATATAATTAGGAAACTAATTCTAGGATTTTTAATGGTGTCGTCGGAAGTTTCTAAGGTAGTAGTAGCAGTGTCGATAAATGTAGTACTTGTTTTATTATTTATTGCAGTGGGTTAAAGTACCCCCCAAATTAGTGGCTTAGTGGAAATGCAAAATAGTACAGCTAGTGTGGAAAACTAGTGTAGCAGTTCTTCAAGAAGTTAAATATAAATTACCATGTGGTCCAGAAATTCTACTCCAAATTATATACTAACAAGAATTGAAAACAGAGACTGAAAATGATAGGTGCCAATGGTAATTGCATCATTATTCCCAATAGCCAAAAGGTGTAAACAACCCCATGTTCACAGATGAATGGAGAAATGCAATCTGGTGTATGTATAAATATGTATGGAGATTTTATATATATATATATTATCCTGATAAAAAAGAATGAAATGCTGATATATGCTACAACATAGATGAACCTTGAAAACTATGTGAAATAAAATAAGCCAGATACAAAAGGGGAAATATTATGTGACTCTTATAAGAAAATGTCTAAGGTGAATTCTAGAGACAAAAGTAGATTAGAGATTACCAGCGGCTGGGGAGAGGGTGAAATAGAGTTTAGAGTTTGAAAAAGATTTTCAAATAGATTCTGGTTATGGTCGCACAAAATTTCTGCGATTGACTTGTATACTTAAAAAGGTTAAAATGTTAAATTTTGTCATATAGATTTTACCATGCTAAACATTTAAAAACAGAATAGTGGGCTAAAATAGCAACTTTTCATGTGTTCATGGTCCTGAGAGTTAGGAAATCAGCCAACGCTTCTTTGAGAAGTTCCGCTCTATGTAGTATCAGCTAGGGTTTCACATGAGTCAAGTTGTGGTATGACTACAACATCCAAAATGGCTTCACTTCTATACCTGGAGAATAATACTGGCTGTCAGCAAAATCTCAGTCGAAGCTTTGCTTCTCCTTCATTCAGGCCTCTTGACTTGGCTACTAGTTGGTTTTGGGTTCATATTTAAAGTCAATGCAAAATTATCTGAAAATCTGGGCACACCTGTCAATTTTCTTGGATTCAGAGAAGGTATTTGAAGAAAGTTGAAAGTGAGCAATTATTATAGTGAATTGATGAAAACAAGGAAACTGAATCTCAGACACTAAAAGTAACCAAGGCTGCATTTTCACTCACACTGCACGTCTGTTGAAGTTTGCCAAGAGCTTTGTTCTACCTCATCCTCATTTCAGGACCCTATTGACAGAGCAGCTACTCTGGGACATTGCATGTTGCTTTTAGGGAAGAAAAAGAGGAAGCGACAAGGCACAAAATGACTCTTAACGCTTTTGTCAGAAGTTACACATATCCTTTCCACACGTATTGTTGGCCAAAGAAAGTCCCAGCTGAGTTCAGAGCAGTGGTTAATTCTAGTATGCAGCTGACAGGAGAGAATCAGCTACTGCAAACCACCTTAATGTCATTACAGCATATCTGACACAGTTTATCTTTTACCTAACATGACTTCATCCTTTATATTATAATATACAAATGCTTCCCATATTCTTAAAAGTTAAACAAAAAGAGATGTGCAAGGACACATAAATATTACATGTCCAATCTACCATTATATATTTCTCAAGAAAAGCAGGAAGAAAAACAGAAATGTCATTACAATTCATTTTTGCTAAAATAGGCCTATGTTATAGCAGGCCATACTGTGTGTGGCCTTAGATGGAAGAAGATAATTTTACAGGAGCACCCAGAACAATGTGCTCCAAAACCAAAAATAGGTACTGTACACAGTAAAAATGTTGAGGAATAAGTCTTCCTTTGTGATTTCACGTAATGGGAAGTTGTATGAAAGAAAAAAATGTATAACAAATTATAAATGACCCTAATTCTCCCTTGAGGGAGAAAGTAATGTGCATTTATCAGTGGGTATGGAGGCAAGTAGAGGACGTACAAAAAGAAAATCTCACCTTAAGGAGTGTAAAAGCATGCCCTGCTGTCCTCACCCTTGGCACCACAGCAATCAGGAGACACCTCTCGCATAGAACAATCAGCACTGCACAGCCTTGGGTTTTAAAAAGAAAGAAAATAGCATCCGACATTGCCCTGAACATGTCAATTTTCCCATCTTTGCGAAAGCATAACAAAATGAGAATCATATCTGGATTCAGTCAGGTAAAAACTCAATGAAGGATAGGAACACAAAAACAATACTTGGGAAGGAGAGATGTTCTCAGCTCCCTAGGATGAGACTTGAAGTCAACCCTGACAAAACAGACCATGTTACCTATTCTGCAACTCTGTAAGTCCAAACATGGCTGGTAGCATGAGCAGCTTCTCTCTTCTAAGCATTCGGAGGCCAAGTCATTATGCGAGCATGACTTTGGGAGTGAGAGGTGAGTCAAGATCAAGCCAAATAATAAATTTTCAATCAGTAAGTCAGAAGTATTTTATGCGCATTTATACTCACCTCTCTGTGTGAGAAAATTATAGTAAATCAATCCCAATGCAGCCACTCTTCGGATTTGGTCTTGCTTTCTGTTGAAAATGTTTTGAATCCACCTTTGTCTCTTAAATCCAACTAGGTTTCTTAGTGAGCATCATAGTACGTGGTCTACACTTGAGAAGGCATAGATGGGCTTGTGCAGGAGCCGCTGTTTTTATTGAGTTTAAAATGTTTCCAATCAGTATGTTGCAGCATATATAATTTTGCTAAAGAACATTTCCCAAGAACTAAATTCAGAGCAGTGAATGAAAGAATAAGAAGGGTAATTCACCAATTCTTTAAGATACACTTGGATTTCACAAGACAAAACAAAAACATTTTAACCCTTAAAACCTCTTCTACGTCAAAACTAGATTTTCAACAGCAAAAAAACTTAGCAAAGTCATTGTGACCCAAGCAACAAGATAAGGTTAAAAAGATACATTAAGAATATTAATGAAATTCAAATTTAAAGTTTTATTTCTTCTATATTAAAGAGGTTTCTATTGATTCTTACCATGTGTCTATGAGGCTATGAGTTTTGCAGAGCAATTGAAAACTAAACAGTTGAGGCAATGGATTTGAAATCGGAAAGCCAGGCTATAATGCAATCTCAGCAAGCACTCACAACCCAACTTTCACTAAACTTACTTCCATTCTCTCTGATACCTAACACCTGGTATTAATCTTGCTCCCTTTTTAATTCTCTATGCACTTTGTTCAGGCTGTAAAGTCAGTCACATCGAAGGGGAGGTGGAAGACTTGAGGAGATCACTACTGACTTTGCTCTACCTTGATTTATTGAACATAGTTTTTAATTCAAAGGGCAGTGGACAAATGTCTATGGTCTGCCAAATCCATTTTTGAGCACAAGACTCTGGTTTTATAATAACCTCAAGATATGAAAGCCTAGAATGAATGAACTTTCCATTCTTTTCCGTTGGTCTATGTGTCTGTTTTTATGCCACTATCATACTTTTTGATAACTATAACTTTGCAATATATATTGAAATCACAAAGTGTGATGCCTTCAGCTTTGTTCTTTTTCAGGAATGCTTTGACTATTCAAGGTTTTTTGTGGTTCTGTATGAATTTGAGGATTGTTTTTCTATTTATATAAAAATACCATTGGAATCTTGATAGACGTTGCATTGAATCTATAAATGGTTTTGTGTATATGGGCATTTTAACATTATTCATTCTTCCCACTCATGAACACAGAGTATCTTTCATTTGTTCTTCTTTAATTTCTTGCATCAATATCTAAATAGTTTGCAAGTGTACAGATCTTCTACCTCCTTGGTTAAATTTATTCCTAAGTATTTTATTGTTTTCAATACTATTGTAAATGGGACTATTTTTTCCCCCAGATAATTCTTCGTTAGTTTAGACACACAGCTGATTTTTTGTTGATTTTGCATCCTGCAAATTTATTGAATTTGTTAATTAGTTCTTATGGGTTTTTTGGGGTTTTTTTTGTGTGTGTGTGAAACATTTAGAATTTCCTAAATATAAGATCATGTCATCTGCAAACAAAGAGTTTTACAATTCTTTTGATTTGGATGCCTTTTTGTCTCTTTTTCTTACCTGAGTGTAGTGGAATAGAATTGAGAGCCCTGAGATAAACTAATGCATATATAGTCAACTAATATTTGACAAGGAAGCCAAGAATATAAAATAAGAGAAGATAGTCTCTCCAATAAATGCTGTTAGATAAACTGGATATTCACATGCAAAACTGGATGCCTATCTTATATCACTCACAAATGTTAACTCAAATGGATGAAAGACTTAAGCCATTAAACTACTGGAAGAAAACAGGAAAAAACCACCTTGAAATTGACCTTGGCAATAATTTTTTAGATATAACACAAAAAGCAAGCAAGCAATAATAGCAAAAATAAAAAAGGTTACTACATCAAACGAACAAGCTTCTGTATGGTAAAGTCAGCAAGATGAAAAGGCAAGCTCTGGAATAGGAGAAAACATTTGCAAACTACATATTCATTTGACAATGGATTAATATTTGAAATATATAAGGAACTCATAAGACTCAACAAAATTTTTTTTAAAAAAAGATCTTATTAAAAATGAGCAGAGGTACATAAAATCAGCAGGTACCTGAAAATGTGCTCACTATTACTAATTAGGGAAATGCAAATCAAAACCAGAATGAGATATTCTCTCACATTTGTTAGAATGGTTATTATAAAGATAAGTGCTGGTGAGGATGTGGAGAAATGGGAACACTGTACACTATTGCATGAAAGTAAGTTGGTACGGCCATTACAGAAAACACTATGGAGGCTCTTCAGGTATTAAAAATGAAACCACCATGTGACTCAGCAATCTCATTTCTGGATATAAAGCCGAAGGAAATGAAATCACTATCTTTAAGATATATCTGTACCCCCATATTCAGCCATAAGCAAGAATAAAATCTTGCCATTTGCAACAAAATAAACTTGGCATTATGCTAAATGAAACAAGTCAGAAAAATATATATATATGATCTCACTTATATGTGGAATCTAAAAAAAAAAAAACAAACTCACAGAAACAGAGTAGGTTGGTCATTGGTTGTCATGGATAGAGGCAGAGTGGGGGAAATGAGTACAGGTGATCAGAGGGTACAAACTTCCAGTTATAAGGTAAACAAGTCCTGGGGATGTAATGTACAACGTGATGACTATAGTTAACTATACCATATTGTATATTTGAAGGTTGCTACAGAATAGATCTTAAAAGTGCTCACCACACATACAAAAATTATAACTATATGAGGTGATGGATGTGTTAACTAACCTTATTGTGATAATCATTTTCCAGTATATACATATATATCAAGTCAGCACATTGTACACCATAAACTTATAAGATGTTACAAGTCAATTGCATCTTAATAAAACTGAAAATTTTAAAGAAAATGCATGAAGTTATCCTATTAAGGATGTATGTATGTATTACCTTAACATAATGACTTTATCTAGCTACAAAGTAACAACTTATTTTTCTCTGAGTCTTTTTAGCCTACCTTAGAAAGGAGTATTTGTTTTATTTTGGTGAACACCAAACCCTTTCTGGCTGTCAGAATCACTTGCTTATTGGAGCACTAGCCCCCCTCCGCCCCCCGCCAAAAAAACCTCTAATTAGGCAGGAATATGAATAGGATGACATTGTCTATGCAAAGGAAATATTTAAAATTCTACCTGACTTCAAGGGTGTTTAATTCCTCTTTTTGTGCTTATCTTAAATGATAAACTCAAATTAGTTGCCAAGATCTAAGATAGTGTTATTACAAATAAATTTTTTAAATATAATTTTTTCTACAGAAATTTACATAAAAATAATAATCAAATTGCTATTTTGAAAATGTTTTTATATATTTTGCTTTATTTTCACAAAAACTCTGGACTAAGATGAACAAAACCACTTTCTTTAGTAACATTCTTGCTGATTATTGTGAAGGAATTATTGACCGATACTATTCCTTTATTTAGGTTAGATATCCAAGGTAAAATTCTTAGTTTAAAAAACCTGAGGAAATTATAGTCTCCATAATGATAATAACAGCGCCAGTGGTTTATGTACCTTTAAAATATAGAAATGAATTATCTATCTATCTATCTATCTATCTAGCTAGCTAGCTAGCTAGCTATGAATGATGATGATGATGGTGATGATGACATTGGATAACGAAATCCACTAAGTTTCAGGTGTACAATTCAACAGTAAGGCATTATTGCATTGCATTGCGCATTCACCACCCAAAGATCTCTTTCTGGGGATGTAATGTACAACATGATGACTATAGTTAACTATACCATATTGTATATTTGACCCCTTTTATCCCATCTACCTACCCCACCCTCTGATAATCACTAGTCTATTGTCAATGAATCTGTGTTTGTCCTATTTGTTGTTTTTAGGTTTATATCCCACATGTAAGTGAAACCATGTGGTTTTCAACTTTTTCTGTCTGGCTTATTTTGCTTAGAGTGATTATCTCAGGGTCTATCCATGTTGTTACAAATGATAGTATTTTATCTCTTCTTTTTTAAAAAAAAATTTTTATTTTATAGGCGAGGCAACCCTTGGTTGACCTCACAGATTGCAAGGACTTTGTCAGCTTACAATCCTTTATTTTTTTATTTTTTATGCTTACAGTACCTGGTCTTCCTGAGTAATCTCCCATCCAGGTACTAACCAGGCCTGAACTTGCTTAGATTCTGATAAGTCAGAATCAGGCTTGTTCAAGATAGCATGGATGTAGACTCATCTCTTCTTATGGCTGACTAATATTCCATTGTATATATGTACCACAGCTTCTTTATCCAATCATCTATTGTAGGACACTTCTGTTGCTTCCATGTCCTGGCCACCGTGAATAATGCTACTCTGAACATTGGTGTGCAAATATCTTTTCAGATATATGTTTTCAAGTCTGGGGAAAATACCTAGTATAGGGATTGCTGGATCATATAGTAGGTCAATTCTTAGCTCTTCGAGGAACCTCTATACTGTTTTCCATAGTGGCTGTACCAGTTTGCAGTCCCACCAGCAGTGTATGAGAGTTCCTTTTTCTCCACATCCTCTCCAGCACTTGTTATTACTTGTCCTGTTGATAACAGCTATTTTAACAAGTGTGAGATAACATCTCATTGTGGTTTTGATTTGCATTTCCTTGATGATTAGTGATGTTGAACATTTTTCTTATATCTATTGGGCATTTGTGTGTCTTCTTTGAAAAAAATGTTAGGTTGTTTATTCATTTTTAAGTCAGATTATTAGTTTTGGGGCTACAAAGTTGTATGAGTTTCTTATATATTTTGGATATTAGTCTCCTATTAGATATATGGTTTGCAAACATTTTCTCCCATTCCATGAGTTGCATTTTCACTGTTGATCGTTTCCTTTGATGTGCAGAAGATTTTTAGTTTGATGTAGTTCGATTTATCTATCTTGCTTTTGTTGTTTGTGCTTTTGATGTTATAGCCAAGAAGTTAGTATGAAGCCCAATGTCACAAAGCTTTTTCTAAATGTTTTCTCATAGGATTTTTATAGTTCCAGGCATTATGTTTATTCTTTAATCCATTTTTAGTTGACTTTTTTATGCAGTGTAAGATAAGATCTAATTTCATTCTTTTGCATATGGAGATACAATTTTCCCATCATCGCTTATGGAAGAGACTATTCTTTTCCCATTGTGTGTTCTTTGAACCCTTGTTGAAGATTGAATAACTATATATGCATGAGTTTATTTCTGGGCTCCTTATTCTTTTTCATTGAGCTATATGTCTATCTTTGTGCCATTACCATACTGTTTTGTTTACTGTAGGTTTGTAGTATATTTTAAGATCAGGAAGTGTGATATCTTCAGTTTTGTTCTTTCTCTCAAGATTACTTTGGCTGTTCTGGGTCTTTAGTGGTTTTATATGAATTTTAGGATTTTATTTTTACTATAAAAATATGTCATTGTAATTTCATTAGAGATTGCATTGACCTGAATCTTATAGATGGCTTTGAGTAGTATGGGAATTTTTTTCTTTAGTTAATTGAATTAATACTGAATTTATTCTATATATTTTGTACTTTCAGGGAGCTTTTAACTTCCCCTTACAATTGATGAATACATTCCACAATTTAGTACAAAATGAGCATTTAGGCATATAGAAGGGATAAAGCCAATCAATATTTTCAGCATATGAGAAAAATCCCCATCCAACTCTTCACTACCAATTTTCAATTCGTTTTGGTATTACTTTTTAAATTTATTATGCTTACTTATTATTTCATACACTATTCAAATTACAGTGCCAAGGAAAATTTATATTTTCTTTTCACAAATAAAACAAATAGAAAGATGCCAAGTGAAATAGAACATCAATTTCAGAATATGTTTTTTTATATGTGATATTTCAAATTCTGGTTATGCATTTTTTATTGAAAAATGTCAACTGAAAGCAAAGTGACCCTTATTCAGGCATTGTGACTCTGGGTGTGTTCGGACCAGAACCAGACCAACAGCCTGACTAGCTTCAAGGTTTTCCTTTCTTCCTTTTAAAGTTCACCTTTGACTTGCAAGCAATGATGAATAAGATCAGAATTTGAAATATGTCTTAATGGCAGTTTTTTGTTTCATGGTAGTTTTTAGAAAGGATACAGGACAGTCAGCAATAGAACATGCTTTACACAACAGAACAATGCTTCCCCCTTTTAAATGAGAATAAAATTACATTAATATACTTGGTCTGTCAGAAAAGTAATAAAGAAACATTGGACTTGAATTAAACTTTAGATCAATGGAACTCATAGATAAATACAGAATATTTCACCCAACAGCGGTAGAACACATATTCTCAAGTGCACAAAAAACATTCTCCAGAATAGAAAATAGGTTCTGCTCTGCATTCTCTGCAACCTGGGACCAAGGTTTGACCCTGGAAACGCAGGCCAGGGAGAAAGGGGAAGTCTGAGTAAAAATGCTGCAAAGGTTTCCTACCATTTTCAAGTTACCTTATTCTTAATTCAGCATTTGTTCATTTGCTCTAAACCTTTGACTATTTTCTGGAGTTCGAACAAAGTTTATTCTGTTTTTACTCCCCCTTTTTTTTAATGTTTAAGTTGAGTAATGAACCCTTAGAACTCTCTAATCTGCCATTTTGACTGACATCATTCCTCTTTCCCTTTTCTTAATCTTGCATCCATAATGCATTTTTGTTTGTTTGCCTATTATTTAATTTCCAATTTAGAGCTGTTTTATTCTGTCTAATGATTTTTGCTTTTCTATTTATATTTAAAAGTGAAAAAAATAAAAAACATTGGAAATACTACGCACCTGGTAGGGCTTGCCATATGCAGGCTTCAGTGTTTTAGTGTTTTTTCTTTGGATCATTACATTAGATGCTTTTTGAAGTATCTTTAGTTCTTTCATTCTCGTCTGATCAGTTCACAACAGGCACCTTTTCTAATCTCAGAGTGTAAGCCTGGCTGTGTTCATTTTTGTGGAACATGTAAACAAAGGGTGTTGAAGGGTTTCAACATTCGCTAAGCAATGTTTTCTAAAATCCTCTTGCACCTGAAGTACACCTGGGCCTCCCATTTGAGTCCCGTTTTCTTGGTGGAGATTGGGTGCTTCAGTTACCTAGATCAAGGAATCATTAGTCATTCCTCCATATGTTAGCCCAGTCTTTACCCTCATTTTCAAAAGAATAATGTGAATCATTTGGGAGTTTCTCACTGCTAGATAAACATTCAGATTTCTTACGTCTGTTGTCAGTTACTACCATCTATCTGCTTTCCCCTGAAAGTTTTTGCTGTGGTTTTTCTTTCATTTTTTTCTGTTTTTGTGGACTTATTTCTTTAAAATTACTACTATTCTTTATAATAATTATTTTAGTGGTATTTATTAGTGTAGAATAGCTAGATGTGTTTTTAAACCACCATCTTTACTTTAGAGTCTGCAGGATTTCTCATTAATCCCCTTTTCTCTATTTCTTAAATCAGATTGTTTAGTATTAGTTTCTAGGATTTCAGCTTTAGAAAAGTAGAGATGATTCCTAGAATAAAAGGCAGAAATAAATATGACAAAGTGCCTAGAAGGATTTGTCTATCTTATAAAAGATAGTCTTGCTAGATATCTTGAATGTCATTGTGTAATTTCATTTTAAAATAATGTTTTAATTAACTATACCTTAAACCTTTTGTTGAATGTAATTTAGAGGTCAAAGATTAGACCAGGTCCTAAATACAGGAAGCATTTGGCTTAGCACTTAATGACTTCTAAAGGAGAAGCATGTCAGACATCTTATCCAATGGAAGTTTAGTTGATTCTTCCTAAATGACATTTTATCAATGCATTCCTTCCTTTTCATCCTCACATTGTATTGATTATGAGTTCAGTGTTTAGTTTTGTTTTATGCATTAATCCATTGCTCTATATAAGTCTATCAAGTTAACTTGTAGGAAGAAACATTTAAAGGCAAGGGTCTTTTTGATTTGCTGAGTTATATTCCAACTATATCATCATTATACCCCTTAATTATACAATTATATAAAGTTACCTTTTACCTGATGGTCAAAATTGTAAGGTTATTTTATTTTACTCTTACTTTTTTTTTTTAACTATTACTCTTGTAGTGAGGTTTGAAAATTCTTTTAAAAATTGGCATTCTTTTTATGGTTTCTTTAAGGAATAATTTTTTTTTTCTTTTTAAGGTTAGGTCTAAAAATAAATGTATTTAAAAGATCAATGAAATGGAAATTTGGGGTAACTCATTCAAGCAAAAAGTAATTGAATCTTTGAGTTGTTACCCTTGGTGAAAAATATGAAAACTAATACTATTAAATGTGTGGTGCTAAAACAAATGAAAAGTAAAATGTCAAACACAAAAGGAAGACCAAAATCAGTAAAATAAATAGGCTGTAAAAATCTTGTAAAACTATGAATACCACAATCTCAAGTAGCAATGATACTTACAATAAAACTGTGGAGTTATACTGTAGTGAAGTAGAAAAGGGATGTTTAAAAATGCAATTGTGTCTTGTAGCAAACCGAAGACAGAAACTTAGCTAAGACTTTTCAACGTCAACTCTTAGGGTTCTGAAAAACTATCAGTGATGCCTTCTGTTTAATTCAGGACTTTATATTTTAAGCTTTCCATTTGTCCAAAATCTTCTTCAGTCTCAGAGCTATAGTTTTTCCTTTTCCTCCTGTTAACTTATTCTTCAATTTTCTTTTGATATTTTTACTTCCCACTTTGGCATGCTGATCCTGACAGAAGCTACTTCTTAGCTGAGCCTCTATAACTGGTTTCTCATTAGTCTGATCAGGAAAGCCCTATTGGGCTTTGACCCTATAAAATTATAATCAAGAGCCTAAGAATAAAATGTATGTCAAGAGGCCAGATTCTTCAAGATGGGAGAGTCAACATCGGATAATGGAGACTTGATGGGGAAGGTAGTTTTCTCATGTTAACCAATTTCAAGTCTAAGCTTCAAAGTTGATATGATGAGCTTGAGAATCATAAGGTCAGCATCAATATCTCAATTATTCAGAATGGGTGGAGAGGGATTTATTTAGATAGGACACTGGCAGTGATGAATTCACGGTCACAGTTATTTTAAGGAGGTGTCAGAATCAGGGTTCCTGGACAGTCCATTCAGATTGATATAAGGATCAGCTTCCAACTGCAAAGATATAAATAAAATAAATCAGTTTCTAGGAACTATGTCAGTTAGTGTTAAGAGTTTGATTGCTCTAAAGCAGATATGAAATTAGGCCATCATTTTCTAAATGTATTATACTAGCAAAGAATTCTCATAATTAAGTCTAAATATGGTGGTGAAGAGAGTTTTAACACAGAAGATTTATTGTCTCTGACCCTCCTAACACTCTATAATATTAGTCTCTACTGGTTTTATTTGAAAAACTATTCAATTCAGCTATAACTGAAACAAAATTGAAATCAATTTTTGATATTGAAAGATATATATCACAAAGACTACATATTTAATATTTTAATTTAGAATAATTTTAATTTTATTCAGGTTTTTAAATTTTATTTTGGTAACTTGTGTGTATATTTGTAGGAATTTGTCCATTTCACCAAAATTTTCCAATTTTTCAAGAAAATTATTTTTTTTTATTTGATCTTTTAATGTTGGCATATTCTGTGGTAATGTACCTTTTTTCATTTTATATAAGTGTAACTAGTGAGTCTCTTTTATATCCCGTGTAGTTTCTTGTTGTTAATGGGATTACATAGTCCATTTACATTTAATTACATAAAATATGTTTTGGAAAGATTAGAATGGTAGCATTTTGGACTAGAAGATTCTGAAAAGAAATATGTATTTGAGGAAGAAAATAATTCCTTTAGGAGAAAATAACTCAAGATGAGTTAATTCTATTAGTGTGAAATACAGGTAATCTTTAAAGGAAAAATGTTAGAAAAAAATACATCTATATGTTTCTTCCACATATTTCTTTCAGAATCTTTAGACCAAAGAAATGTAAACTATTTAAACTCCAAGGTCACCAGAAATGACATGCCACCTCATTTCAAAATATTCTTTTTCCTTTTCACAGAAAATCATTGTAGTCTTTAAGGTAGATTTTGCCTTTGGAAAACTAAAAGTCTAATTATGTTGAACTCAGATGCCTTCCTTATCAAAAATAGCAGTATCTAATATGTGTTAGGAGTGCAAAGCTTTAGTGCATGGTAATATTAACTGATGAATTCCCAGACTCATTTCCTAGTCAAAAACAGCTATAAACTTCAGAAAGTCCCTCATTAATCACCTCATATTATTGGTTTTTTTTTTACGTTTCCATCATTTCTCCTGCTTCACAAAAGATATGCATGTGCACGCGCACACCCACACACACGCACACAAATACACAAACATACTATGCTCCTCCCCCATTTTTGACTACAAACGTTCTTCAAAATTCAGAGGAAGGATCTGTGTCTATGATTGACCATTTTCTGTTGCCTTGCCACCTATTTTCATGACAGCACTGTTTACAATCACCAAGATATGAAAGCAACCTAAATGCCTATCAACAGACAATTGGCTAAAGTTATGGTTCATATATACAATGGTATATTACTCAGTCATTTAAAAAAAACCCAAAATCCTACCATTTGCAATGACATGGATAGACCTATAGGTTATTATGCTGAGTGAAATAGACAGAGAAAGATAAATAATATGATTTCACTTATAAGCAGAATCTAAGGAAAAATAAGAACAAACTAATTGAAAATAGACTTACAAATATGGAGGGCAATCTAGTGATGGCCAGAGGGGACGGGCATTGAGGGGCTGGGATGATGGAGTGAAGGGTTAAAGCAGTACAAATTAGTAGTTGATACATGGTCATAGGGATGGGGAGCATGGCATAGGGAATACAGTCAATAGTAATGTAATGAATATGTATAGAGCCAGAGAGAAGATGGAGTAATCAGGGGGATCGTTTTATAAATTATATAAATGTCTAATCAATGTACTGTATACTTGAAACTAATAATAAAATACTAAAACAAACAAACAAACAGACAAAAAACCTTATGGCTGAACTTCTCATTTTAATGGCATTATGGGAACTAATTCTAGTTCCCATAGAAAACTCCCTGTACTGTTTACTTGATATTTGCTCTTAAATTCCAAATTATTATTTTGTTATATCTTAGTCATGTCCCTAAAAAAATCAGTTTTGCCCTGAGTAAACTTATGAATGGTTCAAGGAGGTCTTCCAGAATGCATAATAATTTCATCTTATATAATGTAATATCATTTATCCTAAATCTATATATTTTTCATTACATTTAACTTGATGTCCTTGTTACAGATTAAAACAAACCACTGAATATGATATTCTGAGAGTGAGAAATGTATTATAAAAGCTTTTCTTTGTGTGTGTAACCAAGCTCTTTCTTGCTTTTGTTAGAATCAGAATAAGAGTGGGGTTTTCATAACCTGTTAGTGTTGTTCACCTTCAGAAATAGTATTTCATTTTCACTGAATCTATAGGCAGAATCTCAGTGCCTTATAATAAGATGGAGTTATATCAAACTATCTAACTGGAAATTACAAAAGAAACAGTATGAGCTTTGCTTGCTTGTTTTACTCTGTAAGAAGCAACTAAATTTCAGCATCTACTATTGTCTAAGACATATCACAAAGACTAAAATCCATCATCTAATGTTTCCATGAATGAGTCAACATCATATATGTTTTAATATATATCATACATTATTTTAGACTTTGAATAAATTTAATTAAAATGATTGTAGATTTTCTTTCCAAGATAAAATTTAGCAACAATGCAATTGATCTCTTTTGAATAAGGACATAAATGATCGTCACTCTGACCTATTTGATCCTTAAGTCAGAAAAAGTTGATTTTTATTTTATATCTAATAATACAAACAAATTTTTATTGGCATACCCCTCATTCCTTTCTAGTCTTCTCTTTTTGCCACTCTTACTATGTTCATTATCGAGGCCTAGCGAGAGACCTATCGTTGTAAACTTTGAACTAAGTCAAAAAAGGTCTAGAAGCTTCATAGGTGAAGAATTTTGATGAAGAGGAAATTGAGGACTTGCAGTAGCATCCCCGCACTCTGAGAACTGAACTCTCTCGCAGGTGTCCTGAAAGGAGGGTTGAGGCCAGTAGCATTCATTGTTTTCTATATACATACCTATGTTGCTCCCAACTTAGCTTTTTCTCTTACTTACAGGACCTTGATATTTATAGAAATGCAATGTGTTTAACCACAGAAGAAGACTCATGACATGGTCTGTTTAGTTCATGTTAATCTCAATTGACTTTTACATTCCCCAATCCCTTTTGCAGCAAGTCTTCTGAATAGTAATTACTCACTTGAATACTTTTTTCCTCTTGTACCTAGCAGTGCTCTGGCCTGTGTTGCCATGTTCCCAGGAGTCTTCTGATCCTGGCTTCTTAATCACTGGGTCACACCTCAGGTGGGTTTTCCTAAACTCTGTAAACAGTAGTATCTTCACATATCCCCAGTTTCCTGTTTGTGCTACTTCATAGCCTTGGTGTGTAAATTCAGCTAAATAGTTCTAGGAATCAGTTGGATCCAGATTAAAACTCACTCCTCAAGTCTTTCCAGTGATTTTGTAAATATATAAGTCCCATATTAAATCCTTTTCTGCTTAAAATACCTAGAAAGTCTTCCATTTTCTACACTGAGCTTGATGGATATAGCCTTACACTTGTTTTTGCAGATAGGGTTGGCCCTGTGACACAGTGGTTTCCAAGGTTATTGGAAGTTTATTGGATGCCTCCTAGTAAACATTGTTTTCTGATTAGACGTATGGGTATGAAAAGAAGTAGCTTGTGCTGTCTAGCTTCTTCTCCTCCTCCTCCTTCCTTTGCCCTTTGTTGTGCCTTAAGTGTTGTAGCAGCTATTTTGTGATCATGTGATGATGAGATGGATGAGGACCAAAGGCCACTATGTTAGGGATAGTAGGAAAGGGCAGAAAAAGCCTGGGTCCTTGATGTTGTCATTACACTGATGAAAAAGATCTGGACTGTCTGCTGGATTCGGGCATGCTTAGGTTTCCTACATACTGAAAAAAATAACTTTTAATTTATAAAATCAAATTAGCTACTGATTCCCTCCTGGTGACGGATCAAAAGTAAAGAAAGTGTAAACTTCCCTAATGAAAGAGCTGCTGTCAATGCCCCACCTGTGTTCCTCAAACTTTACTATTTCAGTGTGCTCCAGCCAACCTTGCATGGCTAGAGTCAGTATCTCTGTGCTTGAGGACTTTTCTTGGAAGTACAGAAGGTCTCCTGTCCACTCTTAGAGGAGGGAGAAGGTACCAAGAGCCCCCCAAACGGTGACTCTCAGATATTGCTGTATAAATATACAAATATTACAATCCCTTAGGCAAGAAAATTCTGAAGCATGCATTTTCCACAGTTCCCAAGACTTTCCAACTATATTAGCCAGCTTAATATGCTAATCCTTCATAGGTTGTCTCCTGTACCTCATATGTATAGGTTGTACTTCCTAAATTAAATAATTGCACTTGATTTCTTGTCTAGGTATATGCTTCTTAGGGAATCCAAGATGAGATCGCTAACTTGAAATCAAATTAGCTATATCAGACCCCATAGATAAAAGACTCTTCTGCTTCAAGCAAAGGTCAGTACACAGAGCCCTGTAGAAATCATCTGTGGTTTAATCTCTGAATACAGCTTTTCAAACTGATCCCTTTTATTTTCATCTATTATTTCAGTTGTGTCTGTATATTGACCATTATATTGGTCCTGATGGTCACAATGATGCCAACTTTATCAGCTGTCAATGATTCAGTGTATGATTAGTCCACTGACCTGTTTCTACTACTACTTACAAAGACAATTTTAATTCAATTCATCAATGGAGGACCAATTAAGTAAATTCAATGGAATTCTCACTTCCAGCAAAAAGAAAAAAAAAATGTCATCAGTATGTATTGAGATATTACTAGCCATATGCATGTTGCCTTTAAGTGAAATGAGACTTTTGAGTTCTCCGTAATTAAGAATATGCTATTTCCATGAGCTCAAACCACAGGACTTTTTATGTCTCTGTGTGGACAAGATGAGTAGATTTTATTGTGGAGTTAAAAAATCCCTGTTGTCATGAGTATACTTTGCTTCTTTGTTTGCTAAAGTCCTTGAAATTCTTTTGCTGAGAAAGGTTTATTAAGCAACAGACTATTGTAATCATATTAAGATATAGCACATCCTCAAATAACATGGCCTTGTTCTATGTCATTTTGTTTTAACATTGACGAGAAAAAAAATTCCTAGCCAGGGCCATTGTCTGTGTGGAGTTTGCATGTTCTCCCCGTGCCTACATGGATTTCTCCAGGCAGTCTGGTTATCTTTCACATCTCGAATGTAAATGTTGGGTTAATTGGCATGTCTCCATTGCCTCCTGTGAGTGACTGTGTGTGAGTGCTCCCTGTGATGGAAAGGCATCTGGTCCAGGGTGGGTCCCACCTTGCACATGACAGGCTCTGGCACCTATGACCCTGAACTGGAAAAAGCAGATTGGAAAAGAAATATCTTACTTGTTTTAATTAATCTTTCTTTAATATATATACAGTTCATGTTTTTTACAATGTTTAATATTAGAAATGTTTGGGTCTTTATGAAGAAGTTTTGTGTGATGTCTTTGTGACCAGAAATATGCCATAGGAACTTAACTCTTGTTTATAGCAATTAGCCTATAGTAAAAGTGGTTTTGTTATGCATCATTTTCATTTAGGTCACAGTTTCCAAGAGCCTATGAATGATGTTAAGTGAGAACTTACTGTATTCGTTACCAAGGACAAACAAATAATGAGCTAGCCAGTGCATCTTTGAAGATGTGCTCATTTAAAATATCACTACCCATTGTTCTCTTTCATATAGAAATGACCTTATTGAGGATACATATTACTAAGAGAGAGGAAGAAGAAAAAGGCTAGTGAACGATATATCATTCAGGTCAATTACTATGTATCATAGAATACCTCAGGGAGACCATGGGGCCCAGATGTCCTGTGCAGAGAGGAAGATGAGGAGATATTGGTCAAGCAAAAGTTGGTATCTACTGAACAACTCTGTCAAAGGGCTACCCTTTGTATTAGATACATGAAAATTAAAAATAAATAAATAAGGAAACACAATAAACTAGAGGTAAACTCTCTTAATGTCCGTTTTCTCTTCAGAGCAGTCATGAAGTAATAAGCATAAAACATTTTGTTTTCACAATAAAAGTTATTTTGACTGAAAGGCTTCAAGTGAAAGTAAATTTAAAAATCCAACTTAGAGGGGGAAAATGCAGAAAGTGGTTATTTTGTGTTGGTGGAATCTGTTTTCCGTACAACTGAGTTCCCTTGCATGAATCTCTTTTTGAAACACAGCCAATGGAACTAGTAAGCTTATTTCAGAGAGTTTTTTTTCCCCACAAAACAATTATATGTTAGTGAGTTTTATTTCATAACAAATATGTTTGATTTCCTACTAGGAAAATTCATAAGAGATTCTTATTCTGTTAGAGGGAGAAAGGCATTAAAAGTTTTGGGAATAATTTTCCAGGGAGAAATTGTCTTTCAACTAACTATTCATTGAGTAGTGCCAAGAATGTCTTCTATACAACTTATTGCAAGAATGATTATAAACTAAAAGGAGTTTGCCAAATTGCAAGTTTATTAAGAATAAAGACCATAATTTAAGTCATCTGAAGATTCCCACTGCCCATAATAATACTTTGTAATCATTAGGCTATGCATAAATATTTATTGAATAAATGAATGCTAGATAAGTTTTGGCTTCTGTGTCAGTGACTTTATAATCTAGTTGAATTAGGGAGGCATACTGCTATAAACTGGCCAAAATCACTATGCGTATGTACAGCTAGTGGGTTCTTTTTGGTAGCTATTGATAGCTGTCAACAGTTTGAAATAAGTAAAGGTAATTCCCAAGTTCTAATAAAAGCATTTCTCAGGACAAATAGGCCACAGACAGCAATATGTATTATCAATCAAGCATATAATCTATTTTTAAAATATGTCACCATTAATATAAAAAATAATTGGCACAGAAGATTCTCTTTAGGCAAGTGTGACAATGTGTCATTGTTAGATCAGGCTCACCCTAAGAAACGTCTGAATCAGTAGTTAAAAAGAAATATTTATGAATCAAGCCTGGAATGTCATGCTCAAAGGTATAGGTGAAGGGTATGGGTTTGCTGTTCATGCAAAGTCTGGGATTTTCTGTAAAATTTTCTGCCAATCTGCATATTTTAAGAAGCACCAGTGAGATCTCATCACTGATGACCACTTCATTAATTAACAGAATTTCTCCAGTGACATCATAATTGTAACATATTATCCTAGTGAGCAAACTTGTCTGACAAGGAAAAGAGATCACTGAACTGTCCATAGTAGCTGTTTTAGGAATGTAACTAGTTCATGTGCTGAATTCCTGATGAGGGCAGATAAATGCTCCTAGAGAGTAGCTTCCACACACATATGTAATAACAGATCATCTGTATTAATGTACTTTAATACAATATCATATCATGTATGACATTAGTACAAATCAATAAAAATAGCAAACACATACTGAATGCTTCTTTGGTGTAGAGGGGTTCTACACACTTCACATGAGTCATCTCAAATAACCCCATTGAAATACTCTATTATTTTATTTTCTAAGAGTAAATTGAGGCTCTGAAAAGTTAGACTGTTGCTCAGATAAGAAGCTAGGAAATGGTAGTTTAGGATTTAAACATAGGCAATTAGCTGTAAAGCACACACCTTTAGCTACAAAGCAGTATACTGACTCTCAAATGACTGAATACCGAATAATAAAACTAAGGGCTAAATGGTACATAATACTAGGACTCAGATGAGAATGCCTAACCTGATCATACAGGCAAAAGAACTGGATAGGAGTGTTCTTTCTCCTGGACTCAAGATTTATTCAACAGAGAAATAGAGTCAGTTACAGATTAACTGAGATTACTATGTAGTAGGTCCTCTGTCATGAACCTGTATTCCCTCCTGTACCATTTATCTAAGTTCCCAACAGCACAGCAATCCTCTTTACCCTATATTCAGGTTTGACCTATCAACCCAGCTTCCCAAGGCCTATGTAGTTTAAAGGACATCTGGTCAAGTACCATGATCTAAGAAACTTGAACCACTCCATTTATATTATAGTGGTGAGTTTCAAGTGAAGGAGACAGCTCAGCAGATCAAAACATTATAACCTAAAATTAATTCTTCAGTGGAATCGTAAATTTAGTTTTGATCTACCTGGCGCCAAGACAAAAAAAATAGAGTAATTGTGTATGTTTATTAATAGAACTCATTTAAGCAGATAGGGAATATTAAATTTTCTCTTATATCAATGAGTAAGAGAGATTTCTTATCTGAATTCTTCTGAAAGGGATATAAAACAGAACAATCAACAATAAATTCAAAATTATTGTTATAAAATAAGTGGACATAACAATCACAGATCTGATTTTATATTTCCCACTTCTATATTTTATGAGAAATTATCTTCTAGACTGCTTCTGGATCGTAGCTTAAATGAATTGTGATGTCTGCTTCATGGTTTCCATTACTTACATAACACCACAGTAAACTTGTAATACTTGTTTATTGTCTGAGAGAAACTAGAATATGAGCTCCTGAGGGTAGGACCTGGGTCTGCCTTGACTAGCTTTGTATCTTAGCACCAGAAGTTCAACAAATTATGTAGAATTAGAAAAAATTGTTTGGTGCTACATAAAAAATATAATTTACAACTGAGTTGTTCTGGCAGATTTTGTACAACCTTAGAATCTGAAAGTGGTAGAAGGAATGTGAACCTAAAAGCAACAAATGAACAGAACAGAGACTTATGGACATGGACAATAGATTAGCGGTTACCAGAGGTGGCGGGGAGAGGGGAGGTAGATGGAGTAAAAGGGGTCAAATATGTGGTGACAGAAAGAAATCTAGCTATGGGCAGTGAACTCACAATGCAACACACACACACACACACACACACACACACACACACACAACACACACACACACTCCTTACTGTTAAATTGTACCCCTGAAACTTACTGGATTGCATTAACCAATGTCACCATAATTTTAAAAAAAGAAAAGGGAACTTTCAGAAATCTAGAACATCTTTTTATACACATGAAAGAACTAAAGCCTAGAGTTGTCAACTGACTTGTCAAATGTGAAAGTTTCCAGAAGGTATCAAAAGCTCTTCAATGATTCTTGTAATCTATTCTGATAACAAATGAACTAGATAAAAATGTTTATATCAATTCCCTGAAGAAAATTGAGAGATTTGGATTTCTTTCATTACTTCATATTGGACAATTTTACTGTTTCAGTGTGGGTATAAAAGCGAGTGGGGAGGGGGCCTTAGTTTTCCAGTATTAAAACAAACGAATGAACAAACAAACAAACAAACAAAACACCTCATATCTTCCAAAACTTTGGATTTACTTTACTGCCTTTGGGGTGAAGCAGTTTACTTCAGCAAAAGGCAGATTACAATGATGCTATCAACATTTTTAAGGCATTAATACTGCTATTAGAGAGTAGTTAATTGAGAGAGTTAAGAAATTATCTCCTTTTACCTTTTTATCTCCTTAAAGACAAAAAAAACAGGCAATATTGCATTTATGATGGCAGCTTCTCCACCTCTGGGGAAAGAACTGTATTTGATTACATAAATTATATATTAAAAAGATATGTATATGAGTGAATGTGTGCAAATGAATGCATGTATTTGTGTTTATGTGTTCACTAAAAACAATTTTGGTAATGCCATTTATTTCTCTGTGGTTTTTAAAAATTCTATATCTAGCTAATGTAGGTATAGTGTCTTAGAGTTATGGCTTACAAATATGCATTAATTTTGATAAAATTATACTTCTCTATGTATGGTACTTTTCTGTAAGCTATGAGTGACAAGATAATTTTATTGGAAGGGAATAGATAAATTATTGACAAATAAATTCACAAATAAAACAGACACGTCTAGAATAAAGTGGAAGCTTTTTAAAATCTTATTTTTAGAGAGCAAATAGAAATCTTTCCAGTGACTTCATTTCAGATAGAAGTAGTACCTACCAATATCTTCTTTTCTTTGGAAAAATAAAGGGGAAAAAAAGTGTAGTATTAAATTACCTGCATATGAAAAGAAAGACATAAATATGCCTAGCTTTCAGTCAGATAAAGCTTCTATCTTGGAAGCTCTGATTTTACGTTTCTTTTGGGGATTCCACAAAAAGAGGCAGGTTGTTTATATACATTAAGCTTAAACTTAATATCTACTCTCTATGGAGTGCAACTCTCAGAGAAGCACAAACACATACCTGTGTCACCGCATCATCCCTGTAGCCCAATTTGCAAACTTAAAGATCCTTAAGAGCCTCTAATTATTTTCAGTTCAATGTGATGTAACTGTGCCACCTACGTTAGCATTAATGAATACAGCACAGCCAAATCTTCACTTAGGACGCTGACTTGTGGCTCTGTTGGGGGAAATGGCTCTACAACTAAGAAATCAGACTTCCTGCAAGTTATACAATAGCCGACTGTAGAAAGCCCCTCCAGAAATCCCTAAGCCCAAATGGTTTGTCTGTAAAATTCTAAGCATTTAAAGAGTTGCTTGGGTAGAGCTTTTCTATGTCTTCAAAACTGCTTGGTAAGGGAGCAAGAAAGAAACAGCAAACGATCTCTATGGTCTAATTTAAGTCATTAGACAGAGTATTGGAAATAAGGAGACTTTGAAATGAAAAATTAAGTTGTAGGATAAGGGATATTTTAGCTGCCACTGAGGACTGAGAGGAGTGTATAAGGATTGGAGTTCAAAGAATTTCCATCTGCTGCTTGATGAGTGTATGGAAATCTACATCTTATGGGAGAAACCTAATGAACTTATATTTATTTTTGGTAGAAAAGACTAAGTTCCCTGGCATGACCAATAAGTAGGAAACTTTTCAACATACCCTCTCCAATCTGTGGGGCATTTGTTGAGTTTGTGTGTTTTTAAATTGATGTATGATATGCTACATTATCTAAAATGATCATTACATTTGACCCTCTCTTTGGAAACAGGTAGATAAGAGATCTGAATCCCTAAGCTCATCATCTATGACACAGGATAACAGAAGTTTTCCATTTATAGGAAGAAGGGGTAGCATTTCCTAGACTCAACATCGAGGTGTTCATAGAATTTTCAGCAGGGAGAAATGTTTGCTGAAGGGCAGCAACATGAACTATGTGAGGTGAAATGGTGCGAAAATATATAAAAATTAGCCAGATTCTTTGTATTAGCTCCCAAAACAGTGATCAAAAATGTGTTCCCCTTTCTGAGCAGCCTCCCTTATTTGATAGTAATAATAATTTTATTTTCCAGTTTATGTTGAGTTTGTATCAATGCTCGATTATTTTGAGACTATGATCAATTAATGTTTCTTTCTGTCAAGAAGAAATAGCTTTTATCTCATCCCATGTCTTTTGTTTTCTCCTTCACTTAACTCATGTTTCTTTTCAAGAATCTTCTTTGGGAACATTGAGAGATAAACTTTCTGAATCCTTTCATGTCTAAAACATCTTTTGTCTTCACATTTCAATAATAGTTTTTCTTGGTATAATATTCCAGATGGAATATAATTTTCCCTGAGAAATTTGAAGAATTTTTAGTTGTCTACTAATATCCAGTTTTGTTAGTGATAAATAGAATGTTTGATTGTTCTCATACTTTTTGGTTGCATTGATTTTGTTTTCTAGAAGTTATTAGAATCTTTTCTTCATCCTTGGGTCTATAAAATATGATTAAAATATGTTTAGGATGGGTTGACCAACGCCAGTGTGTGAATTGTGTTCTGCTTCCATAGAACATACCTTCCTGGGTTATCTGTCAGAGCACATAATGACAGACACACTCTCAGTACTTTCTCCCACAGGATAGGACTGTTTAATAGATGGGACTGCATCCTGGAAATTGGTCACTTTGTAGAGAGCAAATATCCCCATCCCATTAAAGTTCAGGTGAAAGTCAAAGTTAAAATTTGCTAACCCCAGTCTAACCCACTGCCTAGCAACAGTAGACTTGTATTTATTTTTTCTCTTTGACTTATTTCTCTGACAGATATATGTATATTTTTAAAACTTACTAATTGTATTTTGTACCGCACTGTGGAGACACTACGTGTTTGAGACTCTCTCGGGGTCACTTATTCTTTTTAGGAAAGGCAAGTAGTCTATAAAGGAATGCTTGGTTTCCGTGCTCCAGTATAGACTACTTCACTGCACCTTTCACCTCTTTTTATCAGACCTACGACACCCTTATTTTCTGTTAGAGAAAATTAAAAATTAAATATATATAATTATATATAAGAACATATTAAATGTATATAATTATACATGCTATACTCTTATATATAATCATATACTATATTTTTTAATGAAGAAAATAACTCAAAGCAAATATTACATTGATCCCCCCCCCCCACACACACACACCTTTTTCATGGGCGGGTTACGAGGATTGGGTGATAAAAAGGTGAATTTGGCATTTAAAAACCCTGAAGAATAATTTGTATATTCTGACTTGAGGCAGATACAGCCCAGGTGGATCTAAAGCAATTCCTGATTAAAGCTTTGATATCACACTGACTTGAAATCCAAAAAAAAGGAAAGAAAATTTTTATTTCTTTAATTTTTAAACATCTCTGTATCAGAGGAGAGGAATCATGTAAAATGAGAATAGTAGCTGGATAAAATTGATTAATGTTTTTTTTAATCAGATTTATCTCCATGCTTTATAATGCCATATCTTTCATAGATTGATGAGAATCTAAGACATTTTTGATATATGTGGATTATTATTTTACATGAGTTTTTAAAATCATTTCTGGTATTGAGGCCTTATTCAAAGAATAGTTTTGATAAACTGATTGTATGCCACATTTTAGAGTCTCCATAGATGTTCTAGAATCTATTCTAAAGGAGAGATTCAAGTGTACTAGATAAACCTCAGGCTATCCATCTTCTAAACTCTTTTTTTCCATTTCCTTTTGAGTCATCTACAGACAGGAGTTGCGAATATCTAAGGACATGCCTACTGAGTATTAGAGTGCATTAAACATGATTTTACACCAAGGCAGTAATCTGGAAAACTACATTGCGGGGGAGTGAGGGAAGGAGGGAGAGACTGATTTTCAAGACCAGCTGGCAATCAGGGTACTGCCATAGAAATCAATAACAAGCCAGAACAGGGAAAGGACACCTTGTTGATTCAATTTCTTTCTTCCTACCATCAAAAGCCTTTAATTACACATCATCCCCAAACTTAACATATTCAGATGTCTTCTTAGAGATGATCTGAGGGACAGTACAGACAATTTGAAAAAAATAGGCATTTTAGTTCAAAGAACAGAACAATTACCCTAAACAACTGTTTGCATGATTCTTAGACTGAGTTTACTGAATTATACTACAAGTTAGTTGAGTTTTTTCTTCTTGTCCACTTCCCATAAGCAGGTAGGGGCTTATGAGCTCAGAATTAGAAATTATTTTTAAAGTTAGATTTTCTCTATGCATCTGAATATAGTGGGTGTCCTTTTGCAACCCCACCTCTTCATGAACATTTGGTTAGTGTTTTTGTTTTGTTATTGGAGTGTGACCTACCATATGCTGTGAGCTAGACTTTAAAAGTACTTTTTAGCAATATGGTTTTCTTTGTACAGATTCCGAATGATAATTCAGCTACATGAATTTCTCCCAAATCATTTGATCGTGTGCCAACGCGAAGTTCATGTTCACCTATCCTGAACTGTCTGTGAGGGACAGTGTCAGTCTGCCTTCTAAGTAGGGTGTCTCCAGCGAGGTAGCAGGCGGTGGCAAAGCCATTCCTAATAAAGCACAAATTCCAATCCTATTATTGATGTTATGTTGAGGATGAGAAGATTGACGACTAGCAATTATAGGAAATCATTTAGTTTCAATTATAAAAATGAAATGAAAGCTGTATGACTAACTGCTGGAATTTTGCTCTTGTCAGCCTAACCCAATTTAAGGTAGATTTGCACAGCACTGTGTGATCAAAATTGTATTTAAAAAGCATTAGAGCAAACAAGTCAGCATGTAATAGCTTTGAATTTATATTTTTACTTAAGAGGAAATGATCATTATACCTTAAAATAGGACTGTATTTAATTAATTGCTGTCTCAGAGGGTCGTTAATATCTGGGATCTGGTAGTCCTGAGTGTATGAAGTAGGCAGGCTAAACTGTGGGAAATCAGTGTTTCAAATTGTTTTGGAAACACAGAAACAGAATCTAGTAGCAGAGAAATGTTAGCGGATGGCAGGGCTCTAACTTCCAGATTGGGATTCAGGAGCATTAATTTAGAAGAGTCTCTCCGAATAGTCTTAGAAAAATTCAGAAAAGTTCTTGCTGTAAAAAATCATATTATTTTACTTTATTTTTGCCAGCTGAAATAGAAATTTCCAGAGATTATGAATTTAATTCTTTACCTAAATTATTAATAATATCAGGGCAAGTTCATTGTAGAACAATAACACAGGTGTAGAACAATATATATGTGCTGCTTTGTCTTCGTTGTCAAACTCTTTAATATTTAATACTTCCCAAACCTCAGATCTATAGATCTCTGTGCTCTTATTCTTTACACCAGTTCATTTGCTCACATTTGCAAAAACTCACGAAATCTATGGCTGCAGGTCTGATATTATTCTGTTTCCTCTACAACTGAAACCCCTCATCTTCAATGATATTTCACTTACGCTTTGATATCCAACACAGGAAGATGGACACTTTTTAAGTCAATTATCAAATGTTCCTGACAGCTACTTCTTTCCTAATCGTTGCAGTATGCATTTAGCATCTTCCATCTTCCCTATATCACAACTGTTTTGCTTGTGTTCTCCTCTTTGGCCAGGATTATTCTTTTGGAATGGTGGTCTCTAGGCAATGGAGTCTTCCTTTTTAGAAAACAAGAGCATTTCTTTTAGAAAAGTTACTCTACAGTATAGATAGCTACCAGGGCAAATATATTACTGTCATGTGCTTTTTCAAGAAGTATTTTATTGCCCAAGGTATGCTGGGCACGTGGCTAGTTCTAGGTAGGTCATAGTAAAAGACATATGAAAAATCCAGGATTTGCCCTTCTTAGCACGTGTAGCCTAAAGAAGATATAAATGCATACATATGTAATGACAAACTTTGATAAGAGCTATGAAGAAAATGAGTTGGCTGCTAGAAGGATGCATAACACAGGTGTGAAAATTAGATTTATGGGTCAGTAAATAGTGCTGTCTTCAATTCCTGTGGCTCTGTTCCATATCTCTGTACTCCCTGGATTGCTCAATGATTTTCTGATGTTATTTTTTCCAAAAATGTTTGGCTCCTATAGTTAGAAACAAAGACTGGTTGAATGGTCTCAACAGAAAGCTCCTTCTTCAGAAATCAATTTGGCTAATGGGTCTTGTCAGCATGATTGCAAGTTATGAGCTGAACATTTATTGAGGGAAATCAGTAAATATATAGCTATTTGACTCATATTCATCCTAAAATTATTTATACCTGTCGTGTTGGGGCAGCTTCTATAGGCCATTAAATAATAGTGTACAGCACTTTCTTCCCTTCTTGACCTCCCTTCCCCCACCCCACCCACTACTTTCATCCCTGACTGACGGATGTTGCCGGTTGCCCTTAAGAACTGGATCTCCGAAGGGGGGGTGTCTCCTTCCACACACTTGTGGTGCGTACCTGGGGCCTGGTGCACCCAGGGTGCCCTGGGGTATGGTTCATGGCTCCACCTGGGGCAGGAACCAGGACCTTCTGTGTGTAAAGCTGACATGCTAACCACTACACTATGGAGCCGCCACCCCCCCCCCCCACAATGGATTTCTTTCTTGCTTCCTGAGGATGGGCTTGGAATAGCATCTGAGATTTTATGGGGGATTTGCATGTAAATACTAAATGGCTCATGAATATGTAATGAGGACATGTTGAGCATCAATAGCAAATAAACTTGGGTTTGTAAATCAGTTTGTATTGGTAAGTAGGAAGACTGAGATACCTTGATAGCTAAAAGTATTTTTTTATTGAAAAGTTGCTAATTACCTTATGTTAGTTTTGACACTTAGAAAATAACAGTTTGATATTCCAGAAATAGTACCTGTAGAGGCCAAAATCAAAATCTGGATGAGGTGTTAGAGACAGTATTTTTGTCTTAAAATTTACATGTCTTTTATAACTCAGGGTCCTAGGTTTGCTTTTTGTTTCCATTCATTAAATAAAGATGATAACATATTTTGTAACTACTTTCTGAGGTTGGTGATAGACTTACTAAAATTAGGAATGTAAATTAAGTTTAAAATTATAAACAGACAAATCAAAATCAAAGTTATGACAACTATAATTTATGTTGGGACATAAGGACAAGTATCAACATATTTAAGTAGATGAAAATAAGGCAGCATATTTTCTGAGTACAGTATAATTAAACTGGAAATTACTAATAATAAATCACTAATAAAAATCACTACTAACAATAAAATTAAGCTGTGCATTTATAAAGAACCTAAGGAGTATAGGCGAAATAATAGAAGATGTAACTAAAGCAGTGCTTAGTGAGAAACACACAATTCTAAATGCTTATGTTAGAGAAGATCTAAAATCTATGACGTAAGACTCCATCTTATAAAGGAAGAATAGCAAAACAAAGTAAACCTGAAGTGAATAGAAATAATGAGTGCAGAAATCACCAACAGCAGCAACAATGAAAATCCTGTAAGTAGATAGAGAAAATTAACAAAGGCGAAAATAAATGAAATTGATAAATGCCTAGCTAGATTGATTAAACAAATAAGAGAGAAAAAAGAAACTACCAATATCAGGCATGTACAAGAATTTATCACTACAGATTCTAAGAGATTAAAAGGATAAGAGATTACATCTACAACTTTATAACAAATTTGATACTTAGAGAAAATGAAAATATTTATTGAAAAATGAACTTACAAAATTGATATAAGAAAGTGCTGCAATCTGAAAAACTCTAATTTTGTTAAGAAATAGAATTTGTTATCAACTTCTCTAGCCCCCAAAAGCAGAGTTAAGTAAGAAATTACACCAATCTTCGGCAAACATTTAAAAAAAAAAAAAAGGTGGGGATCACTGCCCAATTTATTTGTGAGTCCAGCACAAACTACTGGCAAAGACATTATTTAAAAAATTAAGAACATATTCCTCAAGAATATAAATATAAAATTTCTTAAATTGTTCATTCTTGAAATCCGAGTATGTGGATATGACCAAGCAGGGTTTATCCTAAGAGTTTAAGGTTGGTTCAACCTTTGAAAATCAATCGATGTAATTTGCCTTTTTAACAGGTTAAAGGAAAAAAAAATTACATAACCATTTCAATAGATTGAAAATAATAATTTGAAAGCAATCAACATATATTCATGATTAAAATGCTCAGCAAATTAGCAATAGGAAATATTTTTTAAAAATAGAGCTACTTCCAGTTTTCAGTTCAGCTTACAAGGAACTTCATAGTCATTACTCCATTCTAACAGCAGGTAAAAAGCTGCACAATGTGAAAATCAACAGTGCTTCTTAGATCTGTTAGAGAAGTGAGGTCACAGGGAAAACTTCCGTCCCCAGAATTAGAGAGCAGGTGGATATGCAGAATCATAATTTACAGGAGCATAAACCTATGAACAGGAACCTTTATAGGAACCAGTAATTTGTTGAAGACATTTGTGCAAGTCTGAGCAACTCCAGGGAACCTGGTCACAGAGGAACTGCCACGTGTTTGCGGATTTTGCTTCCAGAGTCCAACCACAGTGAAGACGAAAGAAAAAGTGCTTCGTGCTTCTGGCATGGGGACAGGAAGAGTAACCGTGTGTGTGTGTGTGTGTGTGTGTGTGTGTGTGTGTGTGTGTGTGTGTAATGTACCAGAATATTCTGCCCTAAACAAGACTTGCCCTCAAGAGAAACTTAACAGCGCCTAACCTATTGAGATTTTCGTCAGGAGAAGGGAGGCAGCCAATTCCAGGCTTCTCTAGTCAACCTGTCTCACTTAGTGGAGTAGGAAAAAAAAAACTTGAGGAACACATTTGAACGTCATAGTCTGAGGATAGAGGTTCACAAAAAGACAGAGACCTAGTCATAGGACCACAAAATGCTTTCTCTTCTATGCACATCTCACGACAATGTCACTAAAGATCTATTTATTTAAGTTCCTTATAACCAGTATATCATGTCTAGCTTTCAACCAAAAACTACAAGGCATACTAAAATGCACTCCCCGCCAACCGCCAAACAAAACAAAACAAAACAAAACAAAACAAACAAAACAAAACAACAAAACAAAATAAAAACACCGTAGAGACAAAGCAAGCATCAGAAGTACATTTAAACATGGCAAGCATGTTGGAATTAATATACCTAGAATTTCAAACAACTGTGAATAGTATGTTAAGGGCACCAATGAATAAAGTAGACAGCGTGCAAGACCAGAGGGCCAGTGTAAACAGAGAGATGCAAAATCTAAGAAAATAGAGCAAAGATATGCTAGAGATCTAAAACACCATAACAGAAATAGAGAATGCTTTTGGTGGGCTCATTAGTAGACTGGAATGGCTGAGGAAAAAATCAGTGAGCATAAGGATGAATCAATAAAAATTTCTAAAACCGAAAAGCAAAGAGAAAAATAATTAAAAAAGAAAAAACAGTATATTCAAAACTGTGGGATAACTACAATGAAATAGCAGAAGGAGGCAAAAAGGGAAAAAAGAACAAGGAACAGAAGAAATATTTGAAGCAATAATTAAGAATTTCCCAAAATGAGTGTCAGAAAGCGAAAACACAGACCCAAGTAGCTCAGCAAACAATAAGCAGGATTAATGCCCCAAAACTACACCTGGGCATATTATATTCAAATTGCAGAAAATTAAAGATGAAGAAAAACTTAACATAAGAAAAACTTAAGCAGAGGAAATAACACTTTACCTACAGAGGAGTGAGGATAAGAATCATATAGAACTCAGAAACCAAGCAAGAAGAGTACAGTGAAATATTTAAGTGTTAACACACCAACATGGAATTCTGTATCTTGCAAAATTCTTGTATCTTTTCATCTCTGACAAACAAAATTGAAGGAATTGTTGCCGTAGATCTGACTTACAAAAAATGTAAGAGAATTCTTCAAAGAGGAAGAAAATTATATAGAGTAGAAACTCAGTTCTACATAAAGAAAAGGAGAGCATTAGAGAAGGAATGTGTGAAGATAAAATATATTTATTAATAGATCTAACATAGAAAATTTTGTTTAAAATAATAGCAATGTATTCAATGGTTGTTTATTTATAAGTGGAAGGATAAAACAATAAAGAAACAAAAGATGGGAGAGAGAATTAGGACTATTTTGTTGTTATAAATTACTTACACTACCTGTGCAGTGGTATGGTGTTGTTTGAAAGTGGGCTTGGATGAGTCATAGGTATATACTTCAAATTCTAAGACAGTCACTGAAAAAAGTTTAGAAAGAGTATAATCTATATGTTTAGGAGATAAAATATAAACACGTACAATGCTCAGTTGAAACCAGAGATGGCAGAAAAGAGTAGAAGATAAAAACAAGAAAGCAAGCAAGCAAGAAAAGAAAGAAAAGGAAATGAAAGAAGAAAACAAAGAACAGTGGGCACAAAAAACAGTAACAAATATGACAGATATCGATCCAAATGCATCAAAAAGCGCTTTTAAATGTCAATAGTCTAAATATACCAATTAAAAGATAGATTGAGAGTAGATTAAAACACAAGACCCAGTTATGTTTTTCACTAGAAACCCACTTTAAATATGAAGACACAGATTAAAGTGAACAGATGAAAAAAGGTGTACCATGCTAACACTAATTAAAAGAAAGCTGGAATAGCTATACTAATTACAGACATCAAATTTTGAGCAAAGAAAATTATCAGGGGTAAAGAAAGGCATTAAATACTGGTAAATGTGTCAATTTTCCAAAAGGATATAACAATCTAAGGCAAAAATTAATATCTTAACTACAAGGGGTGAAGTAGATGAATTTATTATTATATTTGGTGATCTCAACACCATTTTCTCACTAACAGATCCAGCAGACAGAAAGGATACAGTTAAACTCCACACCATCAATGAAATAAATATAAGTGATGCCTATAGAATAATTCATCCAGAAACAGCAGATGACCCATTCTTCTAAGCTTATATTGACAATTCACCAAGATAGACCATATTCAAGGCTGTAAAACACACTTTAAATAATTAAAAAGAATAGAAATTGTACAATCTATGCTTTTAGACCACAGCGGGAAAATGAAGTTTTTTTTTCCCCCTTGTCTCAGTTTTTCTTTTTCCTTTGGGTGGAACCTGTGTAATACTACTAGGTATTTTTGAAATAGCTCTATAAGGTGGTATTTTGATGTCGCTCTTACCTTTACTTTCCCTCTGTGTCCCCGGATCAATATTTTTTTTTACATTACTTTTGGATCTGTTCATTGCTTTTTGCTTCTGCTAACAGTAACTTAACCAAGTGGCTACTTTTTTTTTCTTATTTTTTAAAATTTATTTTTCAATTATAGTTGACATACCATATTAGTTTCAGGCGTACAACATAATGATTAGACATTTATATACCTAACAAAGTGATCACCCCAGTAAGTCTAGTACCCATCTGACATCATGCATACTTATTACAATAATATTGACTATATTCCCTAGGTTGTATTTGACATTTCATGACTATTTTTATAATGGACAATTTGTACTTCTTAACCTCTTTCACTTTTTCTCCCATACCCCAAGTTTCCTCCCAACTGGCAATCATCAAAACGTTCTCTGTATCTCTGTATAAGAGTTTGTTTGTTTTGTTTGTTCATTTATTTTGTTTTTAGATCTCAGGTATAAGGGAAATCATATGATATTTGTCTTTGTCTGACTTATTTCACTAAACATAATACCTCCTAGGTGTGTCTATCCATGTTGTTGCAAATGGCAAGATTTCATTCTTTTTATGGCTGAGTAATATTTCATCATATACATATATATATATATCATCGTATACATCATATACATATATATGTATATGATGAAATATATGTATACACATCTTTTTTCATTTATCTATCAATGGACACAGATTGCTTTCATATCTTGACTGTTATAAAAATGCTGCAATGAACATAAGGGTGCATATATCTTTTCAAAGTAGTGTTTTGGTTTTGTTTTTTTTTGTTTTTTTGTTTTTTTGGATAATTCTCAGAATTGGAATGGCTGGGCCATATGATAGTTCTATTTTTAATTTTGGATACTTTTTTAAATGTATTTTTCATATCGACCAGCTTTATCTGGAGATTTAAAAGCATAAAATATAACTTGTTTCGTTGACAATTTTTTAACACACTTGACATACATGGTTTATAAATCATCGCAGTAGACACTATCCTTATCATCTTTCAATTTCTTTCCTGTACTGCAATATAAATTGCTTACAAACAGAATGGAATTAAGAGGCATTGGTAGCTATGGTGGGAAACAAATTATATTCAGT
Organism: Eonycteris spelaea; assembly: GCA_003508835.1. Taxonomy (NCBI): domain Eukaryota; kingdom Metazoa; phylum Chordata; class Mammalia; order Chiroptera; family Pteropodidae; genus Eonycteris; species Eonycteris spelaea. The sequence continues at coordinate 11,093,507 of PUFA01000011.1, read as the reverse complement.
AAGTTGTCCTTTGGTTTAATTTAATTTCACAATCCTGTTAAAAATTAAATATGTTTCCAAGTTCTATTAGGGGGAAATAGAAAGGAACTTGGTGAAGTCCTTTACCTTTTCTCAAGGAAATGATTTTTTTTTTATATATTAACTTTAAGGAGGTCGCATCTAACAGGGCTTAGTAACCTTGAGGGCAGGCAAAAACCTATTTGCCGGCAATATAAACAGACTAATAGCCCTACTGAGTCAGTTAGATTTTCCCAAGAGCTATATAGAAACCATTTTGCAATTTCATTTTAGCTTTAGGATGGAATGAAAATGAAAATTATTTAATGAGTACTCCAGGCAGTATTAGTAACTAATTAAATAAGATTAGGGAGGTGTTAAATAATAGGCAGCAAAATGATCTTTATGTTGAAGTGTTGTTGTGTATGTTGAGCAATGCAGAAAAAGCATTTTTCATTTGGACATAAAGGGTTAGTGAATATGTATGGCTTCCTATTCTAGCATGCATCCAACAAACAACAAAATGTTAAATGATAATGCAGGAGGCAGGGCAGCCCAGTGAAAATGATGCTAGCCTTTAAGTTTAGCTCGGGTCTACCTGGCCTATTCTTAAACTGTCCCAATACGTAAGTACTTTCGTCAGCTTCTATGAAGGACCCAATTTAGCATTTACAGTATTTCCAGGCATAGAGTTTTCTTTATATTACCATTATTAATGACAAAAGTAATGCATTATTACAGCAATTAAGGTTTTAAAATGCTTTCCACAAACATATGCATCAATCCTCACAACAATCTAATGAGATACTCAAGTTATATATTTTCCCTATCCAAAGGATCAAGAGTTTAAAGTGATCACCTATTTTTATGGACTTATGAATGAATTTATTTTGACCTATTGTTATTATTTTGGCATGAGTGACATAGAAATTTAATTAACTGATTAAACTAGTGTAGCAACCTGTTTGTGGGGCTAAAGTGTCCGGTCATGTTGTCCGTGCATTTCAAATGAGAAATAAAATCAGTCATTGAATCCCATTGATTTGCCTCTTATCAATCCTTCTAAACTGCCCAGGTTTTCATTTCTTGCTATTACTCTTTTAGCTCAAATTCTGTCATTCCTTACCTAGATTATAGCCAGTTCCTAAATAAGATTTTCATCTTTTTTTCCTCATACTGCAGCCAAAGTGATCTTCTAAAATGTTTAATATCAGCTTACTACTTTCTTAATTCATTTTTAAAAAACTTTAAATTGTTGGGGTAACATTGGTGAATAAAATTATATAGGTTCGATATCTCCTCATGTCTCTTAGTATAAATTCTAGATTTTTAAACACTACTTATTGTACCTCATAAGACTTGACCTCGTCTTTATTCTTCAACTTTATATTTTATTACTTATTTACCCTTCAACTTATTCTTTCTAGCAGTCCTGTGTCTACTGTGATTCCTTAAAAGAACCGTGACCCCTATTGCTTCCAGGTTGTCTTATCTACTGTTCCTCATTCTAGAACAGTGGTTCTCAAAGTGTGATTCCCCAAACCAGCAGCAGGAGCAAATTCTGGAAACCTACTAGAAATGCAAAATCTTGCTTGTTTCCAAGACCAACTAAATCAATAATCTGTTTTTTTTTTTAAACAAGCCCTCCATATTGATTCTCACTTGCGCTCAAGTTGGAGAACCAATAGAACATTTTTCTATCCTCTTTTGCCCTGCTAAACCTGACCCAGTAAGCTCAGATCATATTTCTTTGAGGAAACTTGTGCATGCCGTTAAGCTCACTGGCAAATGGAGCTAGTTCATGTTCATGAAGTTTGAGTATTTGCCCAACCAAATTAAAATTCAAACAATTGTTAAGCAAGTGGAATCATTGGATCTGGACCAAATGTGAGATATTCAGCAGTCTGGAGAGTGTTAGTGTTTATTGCTTTATTCTTATACCCTAAGTGTGACATTTTAGTTTATAAAATGAAATAAAAAATGATTTCTCTATAATTTCCTGCATTCTCCCTAGTCGAAGGGGCTATGTATATAACTTTCAGGTTATCCGAGGATAAGTTTCTCGTTTCCACATTCTTCACATTGTTTTTTTACCCATGTTAAAGTGTGGTAGAGTCTCTCATCATTGTGGTTGGGCAGGCAGCTCTCACAGCTTGCTGCACTCCAGCTGAGGCAAGATTTGGAGTGGGAGGACCCATCCACATCTGTGTGACTTTGGGCAAGTTGCTTAAACCTTTCTATATCTCAGTTGTCCCATCATTAAAATGATGAAACAATAATATTTTGCTGACAGGGCTTTCTTTGAATTTAAATGTGTTCAGATGTGTAAACATGATGCCTTCTTCTGAGGATAGTGCCCAACAAGTCATAAGCATAATACATATTTGCTGTTATAATTATTGTTCAAACCAGTTAGATATGCCACTCTGAATACATCAGTGAAGCAGTCCCAGGAATGCTGTCCCTGCCTCTGTCATACAAGAGCCTGGCTTACCTATAGATGCATGAGTAGTTCTGGGAGAACCTCTACTTTAGGGACATCGCACATGCACTTGTAAATTTTATGCTGCACAATCCAGATGCATAAACTGTGATGTGAGTAGCATGCCCCAGAGTTGTGCCATGTTGTTGCTCTATTCTTCTTCCCCAAATCCTGGCTATTCCTCTCTCCTAATATATCTTCACCTGACTTCCTAGAGTCTGCACCCTACCCAGCAGCTTAGAGAAACAGCTTGATATCAGCCTGCTTCTCCCTGCCTTGTCAGCTCTTTCAGCACAGATCTCAGACTCTTTTATGTTCTGGACATCTTATACATGTCACGTGGGAGACAAGGTTCTATACCCTAATTGAAAAGAAGCAACTTTGATTATAATGTGATGTGGAAGAGTAGAAAACAGGAAGATCCAGAACCAGAGAATGAATTTTGAATCCCACATTAGTTAATTATTTAGCTACTTAATCTCACCACTTAATCTCATCTCTAAATTGGGGTGCTTATAGCCATCTCTTGAGTTGTTGAGAACAAAACAAAATAAAAAAATTTAAGTTCTGCATGAAGTGTCCATTTATAAAATAAGAATAAATTATCTGCAGTGTAGATTTTATAAAGATTAATTGAGATTACACATTTAAAACCTGTGTTGCACTATCTGGTGAAGAGGAATTGTTCAACTACTGATGGCAATGTTTTTTATGATGGAACAGCATAAATGGCCCAAAGGACAATAAGTTGCTCAAAAGTGTTGGAGAGTTCGTATTTCCTTAATATGGTTGATGATGTAAATATGTATATTTATAGTGTTTGGAATTTATATCAAGAACAGGAATAATTATATGAAATAATTTCAAATGTATGTCTTCATATTAAAATGAAGTAAAAAACTAAAATATTAAAAGCTGTGAGAGGAAAATATTAGACATTTCTGATTTCTAGTCATATACTTTCTTTACAGCCAATAATATCGATACCTACATTTATTAGAGCTTATTATTGTGCTAGCTACTCCTTTAAGTGTCTAGGGGTATGTGTGTGTTCATTTTCATAGTAACCTTCTATGATAGCTGTTTATTATCACCATTTTACAAATCAGAAAATTGAGGAACAGAGAGACTAGCCTGCCCAAGATCACCCAGCTAGAAGTTGTGGATAGTAAATGATAATCTCTGAGTCCATGCTCTTCATTATTTTGTTGTACTAAAGCCTTGTTTTCAACTTCACCTACAATTTGCCATCCATGGTTCATGCTGTGCCTGTTCTGGGACCCAGGCAAAACTCACCCAGTTGATCCAAGATGGTGTGCATGCATTGTCAGTAAAGCAATGGGTGCCTCTGGAGAGGATTTTGAAATTTTGATAAGAGCTCCCAATGCCAATAGCAAGGATCTTAGCAGCTTTGGGCTGTTTCTAACAGAACTTAAAAATAAATTGATCATTACAGTACTTGACAGAATTGGTGTAAGATTTCATTTGGCCTGCTTAGATAAAGAATAGAAAAGGAGAGAGAACATTGTGAGACCTTGACCCTTCCCCCTAATGTGTCAATAGGAAGGCTGAACAAGTGAGCGTAATCATTAAGTATCTTATAGAAGATATATATATATGATAGAATATATAAACTGTTGGAACTTATAGCATTTTCACAGTTGAAACATAATAGTCTAGATGGGTAAAATGATATTCCAAATAAGTAAGCTAAAACCAAGATCTACCCAGTGTATAGAGCTCTGTCTTCACCAGACTGCCCCTAGCTCACTGTATGATCTGGATCTTGATTTTTACCTGTCTGCTCCTATGCACAAGTTCACATGGCCACATGCACACACCACTTCTATTCTTGATCAAAATTAAAATCCATTCATATAAGACAGTGGGTGTTCTCAGACAGTAGATTTCAAAATGTTTTGACTGATTCACAAAGGAAATGCCTTTCACACTGGAGTCTAGAAGAGAAGTGTGTGTGTGTGTGTGTGTGTGTGTGTGTGTGTGTGTGTGTCTGTATGCACAGAATGGGATAGACTATATCAAAATGTACCTGTAACAAGATTATGTTAAACTTCCACAAATAGTACATGTTCTTACTATGAGTGATACATTAAAATGTAGTCTGTTATATTTATATATTCTCTACATTTTTCTAATTTTTTAAAATGCTGGTTGAAATCCACAATTTTTAGATAGACCTCATAATCCACTAATGAGTCTTGACCTAGAGTTTGGAAAACATTGATTTAGGATGTGGTTGCCAAGTATTCAAGTGAATCTTTCATCAAGAATGTTTTTTGCATTATGTTCTGCAAAGTTACTTGGATCCCAGCCCTGGAAAAGCATGCAGCTTTTTGACCAAACTCTGTATGTACACATTCAAGTTTATGCAAGGAGTAAAGTTTCTGTTTGCTGAATGTGGGTCAGTTCTTTCCTATCTCCATTACACTTGTCCTTATTGCTCTATTTTCTAATAAATACCTCATATGCTCAAAGTTTATTTTTTTAGTTCAAAATAGATTGCTCAAGTATGACAGGTGTAATATTAAAAGAACATACTTTGAAGTGGTTATGATTGGCAGCAACAACATAAAAATAATTTGCACATTTTCTGTAATGTGACTTTGAGGCACCCCAACTCTCTTGTATGAAATTTAAAAAAAAAAAATTTAAGAACTTTAAAATAAAACTGTCCTAAGTAACTCTGTTTACTCACAGGTTACTTCTCTTTCATCCTTCATTTATTATATCCCCACATTTTCCTTCTCTGTTCACTTGATCTGGCCAAATAAGGACCTGTAGTTCATGACTTTCTACCTTGTCAGCGGATTTCTGTAGATATCTAAGTAGATGAGGCCAAGGTTGTAATGTAGCCAAGGTTTCAGTTTTGTAAGCTCTTTAAAATTGTATCACCTTATTTGTATGTTTTAGGGCTGAGCCTCTATTCTCATTTTAATCTCAGAAAATCTTTTACTGCCTGAAAAAAGGCAATTTTTCATTTATTATTTTCTTTTACATTTTGTTTCCCATTATATTCTTGAATATATTCTGGTGTATAGGTTTCCATGTTGAATAGGGGACAGTATTAATTGACCCCTGCCTAACAAAGCTGAATAATTTTCCCACTATTAATAATTCAGTCCTTTCTAAATGATTTACAGCGCCTCCTTTATCGCATGTTAAGACTTTATATATACTACAATCTGTTACAAAGCTATGCATTCCAGTAATATTCATTTTTGTATAATATTAAATCATATTAACTATTGAAAATATATCCAAATAATTTGTAGGCAAGTATCTTTCTAGTTCTCTATTTTCTGTTTGCTAATATTTATAAGAAAACTTATGACCAACCAATTTTTCTTAATCCAATTCCTTATTTATTAAAAGACATTGCTCTTGACCAGAATTTTATATTCCAATTGTTCTGCTGATGAAAGTTGTCTCTAAATGATAGAAAATACAGACACATGCGACGCATTCAATACATTTATGATGTTTAGTGACGAGCACCATGAATTCCAGGTTCACTACTATTTAAACAATTAAAAAACTTTTTTTAAGCACATGAGTATACTAATTGGTCAAAGCTCAGAGAGATAAAATAGAGAACATTTCTAACAATAGAGGTAAACAGATTGAGCAGAAGCCAAACTTTAGTACTTCTGGACCAATTTTAGATCATGAATAGGTAGAAAAGCATCTTTGGCAGCAAGAGGGAGTCTCAAAACAGACACATAGTAGCAAAGAAAGAAAACTAAAGAAAAAAAAGACTATCTGAAACAATATGTGGTTTAGTGCAAGGACAAATAATACTTTGATAAATTGGTCATGTTCGTATTAATCCTGAATATTAACTTATAGCTAAGAATCATAGCGGAATGGCCAGGAGTAGAAGAGGCAAAAGAGAGGGAAAGCGGAGAAAAAAATTAGCAGAGAGATGTGTAATGGCACTGGTTCCTTGAACATACGTTCTTTAATAGTGGCAGAAGATAGCAAGTGACAAAGGATAAAAATTGAACTTTTCTGACTTCAGCGGAATGTGAAGGTGCAAAACCGTTGCACTGGTTCTTGAAGATCCATCTGTTATCCACCTAGCCATTCTTAGTCCATTATTTATATCTTCCTTTTATTATTCTGATCTCCACTTAGCTTTTAACATGGAAAGAGCACACTTCAGAAATAAGGATTAAATTTTCATTTTGGAAGGTGTCAAATTTGTTCTGTGATGCATATTTTTTAATTGTGGTAAAATACATATAAAATTTACTATTTTACCAATTACAAGTGTACAGTTCAATGGCATTAAGTACATTCACATTGTTATGCAACAATCACCACCATCCATCTCCAGAACACTTTTCAACTTGCAAAACTGATACTCTGTACTCGCTGAACAATAACTTCTTATTTCCTCTCGCATCTAGCCCCTGGCACCTGCAATTCTGTCACTATAAACTTGGCTACTTTAAGTTCCTAATATAAGAGGAATCATACCGTATTTGTCCCTTTATGTCTGGCTTATTTCATTTAACGTAATGCCTTCAAGGTACATCTATGCTGTAGCATGTATCAGAATTTCCTTCATTTTTTAAGACTAGATAATACTGTTGTATATATATATATATATATATAGATATGCTATAGTTTGTTTATTCATCCATCTGCTGATCTTCTCCCTATTAACAGTTCAGTACAGATTCTTCATGATTCTCTTATACTTTAGACCACTACTACTCAGAGTATGCACCTAGACCAGTGTCAACCTACATACTGTTACCAGTTAGTGACACGATAAATTCTGAAATTGAAAATATGAATTTAGAAATTTTACAGCAATTTTGGTAATTTTATATCTGATGAATTGGATAGAAAATTGGGCTTATATATGTCTTGTTTTTTTTTTTCATTCAAATGATCTAGTAATTCATTACATATTATATGTAATGTGTATTTTATATTCATTGTTGTATTTTATAATATCTATGATAGGTTGGAAATTGAAAATACACACACTCTTATTCAAAAAGATCTGAGGCCGTGAAACAATTAAAAATACTACCATATGCAACAACATGGACAGATCTTGATATAATCGTGCTAAGCAAACTAAGTCAGACAAAAAGTTGAGAACCATATGATTTCACTCATATGTGGGATATAAAACTGAAAGCAGCAAATGAAACAAGACAAACAAAAATTCATACACAGAAACAGTTTATTGGTTACCAGAGGGAAAGATGGGAAGGGGAAGGCAGAAAAGGGTAAATAAGGTGGTCAAATGTATGGTGATGGAAGGAGATTTGACTTTGGGTGGTAAACATGCAATGTAGTATATACAGATGATGTATTATAGAATTGTACACTTGGAATCTATATAATTTTATTAATCAGTGTCACCCAAATAAATGTAATAAGACATTAAAGGCAGAAAAATAAATAAAAGTTTATTTGGGGGTTCCTTGAGAGTCTAAAAGGATTCAAATCCAGGAGACACAGATTCAGGTAGCAACCCAAACTGTAGTCCGGAGAGAACAAGGAAAGGCAGGGTTTAAAAGGTAAAAACTACAACCTATAATTCTTTCATGCAAATTAAGGATGGCTGGCTAGGTTACCAGAGATTGGTCAGTTCCAAACAAGGGAGGCAAAAACTATGAGGAGGTAAAGTCCTTATGTGTCCACACAGCAGTTGTTCCAGGATGCTTATGGTTCAGCCTCGAGCTAAGTTTCCCAAGAGGTATAGCAACTTAATAGCAGCTCTGAGAACTAAGGCACAAGATGTGCACTTCCCCAGTAGCCTCCTGACCCTATTTTATGTGATTCTCTTAGCAATGCTTATTCCACTTAATTTTTTCCATCATCACTTTTGTCACAATTTAATAAGCACTGCTTATACTACGCTGATTTATTACTGTTATGAACTCTTATTTCACTTAAATTTTCACTGTCTTGTTACCTTTCCCATATGTTCCTCTATCATCTTCTATTTCTCCTCTCTGTTACTTATTACATCATATTGAAATTATTTTTGCTGTCTTCCCTCCAGGACTTTAAGAGTCATTGTATTTTGGGGACTGCCAAAACGAAGTATAATGAACTTGTTAGTTTTAAACAACAGAAATTTATTTTCTTATGGTTCTGGAGGGTAGAAGTCCAAAATGAAGGACTGGTTCCTACCAAAAGCTCTGAGAGAATCAATTTCATACTTTTCTCATAGCTTCTGGTGTTGCTTTATATATATTACTGTATACATTACTTTGGTGAATATATATATATATATATATATATACATATATATATATGTATATATATATATTATATATATATATATATATATATACACCTTGTAATCTATGACCTTGCCTAACTCATTTATTAGTTCTAATAGTTTTTTTCTAGATTCATTTGAATTATCCACATAGCCATTTTACAATTTCTTCAGATTGATTCATTTTTATTTTTGCTCCTCAAACTTTATGCCTCTTCTTTTTCTTTGCTTTATTGCAATGACTAGCACATCCAGTACAGTGGCATAGGCTTAAGGACTGATATTCTAGTTTTATTCTTGATGTTTAGAGGAAAGTATTCAGTCTTTCAGCATTGTCTGATGTTAGAAATAGGTTTTTGGAGCTGTATTATACACTGCATGAAGTTTTGTTTTGTTTTTTTTTTTCCTAGTTTAGCTTGCTGAGGTTTTAGCAGCTATACTGAACTTTGAAAAATGATTTTTTGTGGCTATTTTGAAGATCATATAGTATTTCTTATTGTGTTAATTAATAGAATAGATTGCATTGATTGGCTTTCAAATGTTAAATAAGCCTTGTAGTCCTGAGACATTCTGCTTGATCATAGTGTATTATCCTTTTTATACATTGCTTATTATTAATTGCTAATATTTTTGAGAATTTTGGTATCTATGTCCATGAAATATACTGATCTTCTTTTCTTGTGATGTCTTAGTTAATTTTTGGTAGTAAGATAATTCTCACCTAATAAAATGTGTTGTACATTCTGGAAGACATTGAGCAGAATTTATATAATTTTTTCTGATAACTCGATAAATTATGCCAGTGAAAACTTCTGGGTTCAGAGCTTTTCTTTTAGAAGATTTTAACCATAAATTCATTTATTTAAGAGATATAGGGATATTCAGATTACTTATTTATTCTTAAGTGTGTTGTATTAGTTTGAAGCTTTCAGGTATTTGTTCCATTTTAACCAAGTTTCTAAATTATGGCCTTTTATTTCTTTCTAACGTCTGTGAGGTCTGTAGTCCCCTCTTTTATTTTTCATATTGACAATTTGTTCCTTTTATTCTTCATCCAACTAGATAGAGGTTTATCAATTGAATCAGTCTTTTCAAAGAACAAGTTTTTAGCTTCATTGATTTTATTGATTTTCCTTACTGTTTTATTTTTTTCACTGTCATTGATTTCTGCTGTTATCTTTATTATTCTCTTCCTTTGTTAGTTTGCTATTTACTTTTTCTACTTTATTAAGCTTGAAATTTAGATTATAAATTTTCTGCTAAGCCTTGTTTTGTTGTATCCCACATAGTTTTATATATTTTATAATGTTTTTATACAGTTCAAAATGAGTTTTAATTTCTTTTTAAGTCAATGCATTATTTAGAAGTGTGTTGCTTAATTTCCAAATGTTTGGGAATTCTCCATTTTTTTCTGTTATTGATTTCCGTTTTTATTCCATTATAACCAGAGAAAACGCTTTGTATGGTTTCTGTTCTCTGTTCAATTCCCTACCATGAAAGAGACTTTCTTAGTGCTCCAGTCAATTTTCTGTGAACACCAGATTGGGTGTGTGGAGGACTAGAATGAGAGTGAGAAGCTCCTAATGGCCACAGTCATTTGCAGGCTTTTTCTCCAGAAACCTTGCTAGATTCTCAGACAGTATCCCAGAAGATCTCCACGTGGACCTAGCATGGGGAAGGGAAGAATGAATGCTTATCCTACAGTGCTCCAATACCCATTCTCAAGGAGAAAATCTTCACTAGAGGGAAATTCTGAAACATTATTCCAGGTGATAGGAAGGAAACACTACCCTTCTCCAGCCCACTCCTGCTTTCCAGTCTTATCTAAGTAAGAAAGTAGATAGATGGATGAATGGATGGATAGAAGAGAGAGAGAGAGAGAGAGAGAGAGAGAGATGCCATAGTCAACAGGGAAGATGACTTCAAAAAAAAAAAAAAACCATGGGAATGCTTTACTTAAAGAAAAGGGACATGGAAAAAGATTTTTTCCCTGGAGTAGTAACAGAAGCCACACCCTGGGGACAGACCCCGGTAAGTCAGGGACTTATTGAAAAGATTAAGGAACATCCCTTCCCTCCAGTTTACCATCACACTAACAAGCTCCCAGTAATAATAACAGTGGGTTATAGGTGAAGTAGCTTTCAGACATGCCTCTTTGAGGAGTAATACAAATGAGTTCCAAATGCAGAAGAGATAGAAAAAAAAGCCCCCTAGAGGAAGATGGAGCTATAGCTTCAACAATCATTAAACAAAGCCTAACTCAGCCAAATTAGTATAAATACACCAAAGGCCTATAAACTCAGTACTTATCACCTTATAAAAATGCAATATGATCAAATGGAGTTTGTCACAGGAGCATAAGGTTTATTCAACATATTCAAAAGTTATTTACTATATTAATCAACAAAATAAAGACAAACATGTTCATCACACTAGATACAGAAAAAGTGTTTGTCAAAATTTAACATTTATTGTTGATAAAACCTCAGCAAACTAGGAATATAAAGGAACTTCCTTTATTGAATAAAATGTGTCTACAATACCTGATGGTTAACATCAAACTTTTAATCGAAAAGCTGAATGCTTCCCTCTTAACACTAGGAACAAGGCAAGAATGCTAGCCCTAAACTCCTATTCACCATTGTGCTACCTGTCCTAGACATTTCAGTAAGGCAAGAAAAAGAAGTAAGAAATGTAGAGGATGGAGGCATACATATGTATTTGAAAATAACATGATTGTTTATGTAGATAATCCAAAATAATCTAGAAATGGTTATCAAAACTAACAAGTGAGTTTACAAGGTCACTATAGACAAGATGAATATGCAGAAATCAATTGTAATTTTATATACTAGCAATGCATAATGTTAAATTCAATTTAAAAATGTCATTTATAATGGCACCAAATTAAATTCTTAGCATAAATTCAGCAAAATATATGCAAGATCTGTAAACCAAAACCCACAGAATTTCTTGTGAGAAATCAAGCCCTATGTATATGGATAGAGATTTTATGTTCATGCGTTGAAAGACCCAATATTATTAAGTTGTCAAATCTCCTCAGTTTGATCTATGTGAATTATGCAAGCACATTCAAAACTTTAGCAGGCATTTTTAAAGTTATCAACAAGTTGATTGTAAAATGTATATGAAAAGAGAAATTAACTAGAATGGCCAAAACGATTTGGAAACAAAGGAACACAATTTAGGACTTCCACTCTCCAGATTTAAAATTTATTCCACAGTTACTATAGAGTGTAATAATAGGAGAGATTATACACAATGATCAGTATAATCAAATGGAGAATCAAGGAGACTGACACAAATACAGACAACTGATTTTTGACAAAGGTGCACATACAATTGATGGGAAAAAGCTTTTTTCAAATGGTGCTGTAAATTTGAGACATTCATATGCAAAAAAAATTAAACATACCACATCTTTTGCATTATTAAAAAAAAAAACTAGCATAGACCTAAATTTAAATAATAGATCATAGACCTAAATGTAAAATGTGAAGTTATAAAATTTATAGAAAAAAATTATGGAAAATTTGACCTATGGTTTGGCAAACATTTTTTAATTTTCAGTTTCTCATACCTGGCTTGTTTTAAGATTTTTTTCTTTTTCTTTAATTTTCTGCAGTTTTAATACAATATGCCTAAGTATATCTTTTGGTATTATATTGCTTGCTGTTCTCTGAGCTTACCGAATCTATAGTTTGCTGTCTGTTTTTAATTTTAGAGAGTTCTTAGTCATTATTATTTCAAATATTAGTTCCTTTCTCTTATTTTTCTTTTAGTATCTTCATTATATGTGTTTCAATTTTTGTAGTTGTCCCATAATTCTTGGATGTTGTTTTTTTCTCTGTGCTTTTTAAGTTCGGAAGTTTCTACTGGTGTTTTCTAAGTTCATCAGTTCTTTCCTCACTTTTGTTTAGTGTATTGATGAGCCCATCAAATGAATTCTTTATTTCTCTTAAAGTGTTTTTCATATCTAGCATTTTCTGGTGATTCTTAGATTTTCCATCTTTCTGTTTACATTACCCATCTGTTCTTTTATGGTGCAACTTTTCCATTAGAACTCACAGTAATCACAGTTATTTTTAAGTTCTACTCTGATAATCCACATTTCTGTCATATCTGAGCCTGGTTTTGACATTTGCTATATCACTTTGAAATGTGGAGGTTTTTTCTTTTTTTCTTTTTCTTTCTTTCTTTTTTTTTTTTGGTCTTTTAGTGTGCTTTGTAATTTTATTTTTGTTGAAAGCAAGACAAATGTAATAGGTAAAAGAAACTAATATAAATAGGTCATTGGTGTGTGAGGTTTATCTGGTTGCAAATTATTCTATGTTCATGGTTTGTTATAGTTAATAGTGTCAGAAGATAAAATATCCTCTGGTGTCTGTCCGGAGCCATCTTGAGGAAAACTAGACTGTTTGTTAAGCAGGATTTTTGGCGAGTTGGCCGGCTGTGCAGTCTGCTGACTCAGGAGGAGGTGCACCTGGTGTGAGGGAGGGAAACTGAATATTTTCTACAGAGTTTCAGGTGTTTTGCTGAATAGCTACAGAGTTTCAGGTGTTTTGCTGAATAGCTACAGAGTTTCAGGTGTTTTGCTTCTTACGTAATCAGTAGGGTATAAATATGCTGGACAAAATAAACTCGGGCTGCTGCAGTAGTGACTGTGAGCCCTCCCGAATCTATCTCTTGTCTTAATCCTCACTTCCCCTCTCAGCTACGGTTGACGTTTGACGTAGGCCGGCTGGCTCTGGCGGGTGGCACCCAAACAGGGATCTGAGAACTGGGGACAACAGTGAAGGACACCGCGTGAAGTGAGCGCTCGGAAAAGTAAGGGTTGAGGTGAGTAATTATCAGAGTTTGTAAATACAAAGAAATAACAGGAAAGTCGACTTAATAGAAGAAAAAGGGTAATGGACACAACCGCTTGCTTTTTGTACATATGCTTAAAAATATGCTTCGTGCTCGCGGGGCTAAAGTAGGGCATCAGCAGCTGAATAAATTTTTAGATTTTATAGAGAAGGTCTGTCCTTGGTTTTCTGAGGAGGGAACAGTGAACATAGAGACATGGAAAAAGGTAGGAGAAAGGCTTCAGGACTACTATGATGTTTACGGGCCTGGCAAGGTACCTGTGGATACCTTTGGTTTATGGACTAATTAGAGATAGTTTGGATCCTAAAAAGGAATTTTTCAAAAATTGTGTTATTGAAAGAAAGTCACTCTTGTAGTCACAAACTTGCATTGCTCAGGTTTCATTATTCTCTAACTTGAAATTTAAAAACTATTAATGATTTCCTTTTTTACTGGTTAATTAGTCTACAACTTAAGACATTTTAGCATGGAGTCAACAGTGAAAACATGATTTTGGATTGGAGATGAGAAAAGTAATTACTAAATTAAAATTTAGTGCTTTTTAAGGTACCTTTCTGTTCCTGTTTCTGTTGACCGGTCACCAGGGGTCCGTGGAGAGACTGGACTCAGTCATATCTCCTGGACCATGGCCACGCTGCGGGACGCAGACTCCTGTGCCCTGTTGTCAAAGTCTGTTTGTTGTCTTTGGTCGTGTCTGGGTTGTATGCAGATGGTGAACTTCTCTGGGCCCCACTTCACCCCAGTAATTGTCCTTGTCTGAGTGTCTGTTTTGTGTTCTCTGGTAGAGCATTTTCGTAAAAGTCTTTTAAAATATGTTTTCATTTATTTTGGATAATTAAGAGTGGATTTATTAGGTCATATGTTTGACTTTATAAAAAACTGCAAATTTTTCTTCCAAAGTGATTGCACTATTTTACACTTCATCAGAAATGTTCCAGCTGATACCCTTAACAGTGTTATCAAGCTTTATGATTTTAATCATTCTAGTGGTTAATAAATAGTATCTCATTGAGCTTTAAACCTGAATGACCTTAAAAATGTTTAATACTTTTTTATTTATTGGTTTTCTTATATCTATGTGTGCATTTATAAGGTCTATGTCTTTTGCCCAATTTTAAGTGGATTCTTGGCTTTTTGGTTTTGATTTGTAAGTCCATTTGCATTTTATAGAAAAATCTCACCCTTTCTTGAAAGACTTGGATATAATACATCAATACATGGAAATTTCATAATTTATAAATTGTTTTTGATGATTTTGTTATATGTATTCTTTATCTGATGATGAAAATATACACTTTATCCTTAATTCATGGATAAAGAAATTAAAGCAAACCATCCTGTAAATATTTTTCAAGGCACAAGGGGACCAAAATTGTGGTTAACTCAAAATTGGGTGCATAAATCTGTTTGAATCTTATGATTTACTGCCTCAAAGGAAGGTATCTGTTCCATTTCTCCAATGAAAACAATTTAAAAATTCCTACTAAGCAAATATTTACACTGTTTTGGCTAAATTTGATCAATTTCTTTGTCTATTTACAAAACAGCCTTGGGAGATTAAAATCAAGTTATCTTTCTTGTTTTCTATAAAGATGAGAGAGCAGTTCTGGAAAAGCTTCTTCCTCAGTTGCAATTGAATTCTGACTGACAGTGTTTATGTAGCTGATCTTTTCTGTACTGAGCTTTTAGAACCTATGTTCCTTCTTTGCAATGTCCTAACACACAGGACAGGGGGATTTATTGCTCCTATTTGGTATAAAACTTAGCAATAGTTCTCTGCCACCTGAAAGACATGATTTATAGATCTAAAATCCAATTGACTGATTTGGGACATTGATCCTAGCTCATAATTCTATTCACCTTCTGGATAAAGAATTCCCAGAGCAAATCTTCCTGGTATTCAGTTAACAACTTGAGCTTGCCTAAATGCATCAAAATGTACTTAACTTTGGCCTCTAGCAGTTATTTTACTGCTTTTATTAATTTTTAACAAACACTTTTCAATACATATTTATTGAAGATCTGTTTTTTTTTTTTTATGCAATAGCCTAGGAAGCATTAATTTTCCAGAGGCCATCCTGTTATAGCATGTAGCACAGTACTATGTATATCCAGTTAATTAGTATCCATGTTTACATGTTAAAACTGGGGTTCCTTGACTCTTAGTTTTGAAAATACAGCAGCATAGGTACCCTAAAATCCTTCAGTACAACTTCATAGAAATGTCAACTAAGGAAAATAATTCTTTGAAATTCTTTCAATACATCGCTGGACTCACTAGAAAAAAAATCACTAGATGTCAGAGAGTAGAGGACATGGAAAAATAGTAAAAATAAATGTTTTAAATCCGTTACATACATGCTGAGAAAAAAAAATTTTGTTGTACCTTCATTTTCTCTTTCTTTGACCTATTCTACCTCTCTGTGCTTTTTGCTCACTGAAGCAGTGTCTGTCCCCAGCCCACAAACTTTCATAGTATTTGGACATAGTTCCCCTTTCTTTCAAAGATGTTTGCAAGATGTGTGGAGATCTGTTCTCCTTAGTTCTGAGTTGTGTTAATCATAGGAGTGGATATTAAGAGAAACAGGTTGTGTTCTGCCAGCTCTGGGGTGCCAGATATTGAATAACATGCGTGTCGGTAGGTTGTTTCATGAAAGTGTTATGCAGAATCCTTAAAAGTGCAGGTCAAGCCCTCTCACTTATTCAGACCTATATTCGTTTTCTAGGGCTACTTCACAGAGTAACACACACAAGTAGCTTACACAATAGATATGTATTGTCTCACAATTCTGGAAGCTAGAAGTCAGTGAAGATGTCATCAGGGTTATTCCTGTTGAGGGTTGTGAGAACCAGTTACATACCTTTGACCTGGCTTCTTGTGCTTTGCTTGGCAAATTTTGGCATTCTTTGGTTTGTAGAAGTGTCACCCTGATTTCTGCCTTCAGCTGTATATGGCATTCTCCCCATATGCATGCCTAAGTTCAAATTTTCCCTCTTTATGTAGACACTACTCCAGTACAGCCTCATTTTATCTAATTACATCTACGATAATTCTATTTCCTAATGAGGTCATATTCTAAGGAACTGAGGGTTAGTATTTCAATATATGAATTAGGGGCAGAGGATAACCTATAATAATACATAAGAGCAGTACTGAAAAAAATGGAAGACAATTGCACAGAAAGACCTTTCTTGCATGAATGATGGAAGTGGAGGAGACCTTCTCTCCTGACTACATAGGTCCTGTAGTTCTTGAATGGGTCAGTGCAGGCCGAGGAACTATAACTAATTGGTACTTGACTCAGTCAGTGTTGGCGGGAGGGTATTAGAGAACTATTGATTTGATTTAGATAATTTAAGGAATGAATTTTACCTGTACTCTATTGTGAAATAAACATATAGGGATAGTAGGTTTCCATGTGAATATAAAGAAGGAATTAAAGTTCACATAGTGTATAAGTCAGGCTTCAGCCAGAGAAGCAAAATAGCAGAGTGTTAAGCATTGTATAAGTCCATGGATTGTAGTTCTGGCAAAAGTATTGCAGGCATGGAAAGCAAATCTCAGTAAGAGTAAAGGGTCACTTCAGTATAATGTAATCAACCTGACATCAGGTAGCTAAATTTTCACCTTGAGAAATGATGCCATATCAGGGCTCAGTGGCGGTATCTGCTGCTGGCAGTTGGATATTCAGCAGTGGCTGTCATCAGGTTGGCTTTGATGAGTGCCAGTCTTTGTTGTTGAGCCCATGCATGCCTTCTGCCCCTTCTATGTGGCCACTGTGTTCATGAACCCAACAGGGTCTCACTGGTATCCACAAAATGGGTCATCCTATCCACTTGATCATGTAAATGCTTCTCTGCTATCACCCTGGATAAACTTTTACATGGGACAGAAATCTTTACATTCTGTGCCCAGTCAGAGAAATCTATCTACATACCTCCTCCCCAGGCTATTTTGTCATCAAGACACTTTGGCTCCTAATATATTAGGATCTAAGTCTACGTTTGTACCTCTAGTTCTAAGTTTTTAGAAAATGACTGTTTAAAAATTTGTTTCTCATTCCATTCACTTCCTAGCCAATTTTAACAAAGAGCTATTGGTCTTATTGCAGTAGAGTAATTCACTTGTTACTAAGTTAGCTCTTATTTCATCGACACTTTGATTTAACAGAGTCATTAAAAAAAGGTCCCCAATCTTGTGGCAAGGATCTAAATCGGATGTTTAATCTATACTACACGTGGAATTCTGCAAATCTCAGCAGTTGAGAGCTTCCTTTTGTCAAATACTTCCTTAACAAATGCTTCTAATAACTACGCCATTGTCCCTTGTGAGATGTCATTATTAATTACCCTGTGCTAACGTACATGGAGAATGCCAGAGGGTGAACAGACACAAGATTGCATGGTGGAAGGACTCCAGATTTTTAGCTTAGTGTCAAGGCAGAGAACACTAAGAGAAATTCAACGGTAGTTTTTCACCTGCATCAGAAATATGAATGGTTATGGTTAAAATGGAAGTATTTATATAACCATTTTGGGACTATCATGTCACACCATTCTGTCATCCATGTGTTTCATTGTGTTTATTAACCACTAGATAATCTGAAAAATAGGGATAATAGTTATTCAATGATCTTAGATGTGCACATACTCTACATTTGTTAAAAAAGATTTCAGCAAACATCAGAGAAAAATAGGCAATAAATCAGAATATTGATGGGTTTACTGTGCTGAAAAATGTCATGCTAGGAGTCCTGAACCTCTTGGGCTTAAGTTATGAACTCAAGTGACATTTAACAACCCCTGAAGTTTGATATTTCCTCTTAAGTGTGTCAATCACTGAAGATTTATTACCCACTTATATTTTTATGGTTATGTCAGAGAGATTTCCTGTCACATTAGTGACTTCTAACATGAGGAAATACTAAGAATGTCAAAAGCAGAGCAGAACACAGATGGAATAGCCAATTATAAATGGTTTCTAGTTGCAATGAAATCCGAATAATGAAGAAACAGAAAGGTTTTAGCCTCACTGCTTGCTTTCCTTTATTTTTCTGCTTATTAAATCCTATTCCTTCATTTATATTTCATTTCTTTCTGATACTAAACATGTTCTTTAGCACCTACATAGACATTCTGTATACACATAAATTGTAGATTCCAGCTGGAGAGATCTAGCTTTTGCATGTATATGTTGTTGGTTTATTTGTTTGTTTGCTGGGAAGGTGGTGAAGGAAGATAACATCAACATTCCACAGTATACTTCTAGTCTTCCCAACTCAAGAAAATCATAGCAGAGTTAGGGTCAATCTAAAAAAGAACAACTAAGGTAAATAGATGAAAAGAATCCATTTAATAGAAAGAAGACTTGAGGACCATTATCAAAAAATAATAAAATCTGAAAGGGACATGATCAAAATCTGTGAATTAAATAATATTAATACAGTGAACATGTGCTCATTAAACAATAGTAGAACATGAGAGGAGGAGCAGGATGACCTAGCCATAATTCATCTTGTCAAATCTTATACTCCTTAATCTTCTAGGAGCCCTGTCAGGCTCTCAGAGTAGACTTTCAGACCCCTCTCTCAACTGGTATAGGCTGAGAGAGAAGCATGTCTCTGTTTATTATTTTTAGTGGAGGGTAGGAATGCACAGAACATCTACATTTCTCTTCAGAGAATTCTTTCCCTCTCCTATTAGTCATTTATTAATTTCTCAAAGTTAATGAAGAACTGAAGATCACAAACCAGTTTTCACCCATCTCCTTTATAAATCCTAACCAGGTGGTCACAAACCATGCTTTAGAATACGGGAAGAGCTAGCATTTATTGTTTTGTTTTTAGCCTTTGGTGCTTTCACTGGAACAGGGTGAAAAAGAGTCTAATTCACCATCCTATCACATAGGTTTTGCTTTCTATATTTTAATGATGATTAAGCTTAGGTTTGTCATCAGTAAGGTGACTTTTTCAAGGTCACACAGCTGAGAAAGAATTGAGATTCAAAACCATGTCTGTTTGATACTAGGACACATCTAAAAAATTCATAATGTAAAATTTCGAAAAAAGATTAAGCCTTAAAAGGAATTTTTTTCCTCATTTCCTACTGTGCTGCATATTCTCTATTCTGCATTTCCAGATCTGTTTCCTACTAGTTTCTATCATGATTTGTGCTTTAAAAGGTGACCATAACAGAACCCAAGTGAAGTCTCTTGCTTCTGGGGTCTGGTTGGCTTTGGCTAGTGACAGGCACAAGCAAGAGGTGAGAGAAAGGCAGGAAGATAATGAGTTAGGGGCATTTATTCCTCTGGCTCCTTCCCTACCGGGGCTGTGACTTAGCGGTAGCCACAGTTCTCTTCTGAGAGCCACAGCTTGTCTGAGAGATCGTTTTCAGGATTCCAGTAAGGGTGGCCTCCCCTTGCATTGTCGGATCAAGTGGTAGTAATGGCATTTGCTGAGTACTCTCGTACCCCTCATTGGTTTCCCTGGATACTTTTTAATAGCTTTGTAAATAGTGTATTCATTAAACTCTTCAGAGGTACCCATCTGTTTCCTATTGGGAACTTGACAAATATACCCCAAAATTGGTAAGCCAGTTTATTCATGTTATACTTGTGTAAAGAACAACATTGTTTTTCCAGTTCTCTGTCATAGGTGCAGGTGGTGGTATAGGGAAGGGACAGAACTTAAACACATAAAGAAATTGCATGAAAATGGAATATAGAAATAGTGTTTTTGAATCTTGACACCCTTAAAATGTCATTACATAGGGGACTTGCAGAAATACAAATATATAGTTTTTTCTTATATAGTTTTATTAACTCTATTATGTAAGAAAATATTGTTCTTACAACCTAAAAAAAATATTATATCCTTAGAACAACTGAAATTGCCAGTTGAAAATATTTCAGGCCTTCTCAAATAAAACATCTCTATTAAGTATAAATATTTACTTAACTTTACAGAATTAATATATGTAGCTTCATTTAGATCACTGCCTATTTAAATCGTCTAGTTTTCTATTTTGCCTTTTCATTCCTTGGTATGTGGGTGCATGGCAGGTTCATTATGACGTTATACTATTCAAGAAAAAGAAGGCCTAGAATCTATAAAAATCCAAATATAATAACGTGAGCAACCGCTTGACGTTGAAGAGAGGTTGTGGAGAGAAATCAGTCATCTAATGACAATGTCCTTTGCTTGCGACAACAGATAAAGACATTTTGCCAATATATTTATTCAAAGTACTAGTGCTGTGTGACTCTGGATAGATCCGTTTAATCTTATTAACTCTATGACCATGATGACATATAGATCAAAGTAAATTATTTGTCCTTCAGTAAAAAACAGACAAACAAAAATAATGGTGATGTACTCATTATTTTATAACACGTTGCACCTATTTTTGTACCAGGTTCTTTCCTTGACAAATTATATGTCTGAATTCCTCAGGAAAATATTCTACATGAATTTCAAGGAAGCTTTTGGTAAGGTTATTCCATTATAAATCACAATTTCACTCTTTATTAACTTGAGAAATTTGTCAAGAAAAACATAAGATTATTCTGAGTTTTATTGATTCCTTTTCCCTCAGCCTTTGTGAAAAGGAACACATCATTAATTAAGCTACTTGAGTTCATAAAGTTCCAGTAAATAATGCTTGAATCTTGTATTTTATCACTAATATCAGAATCCAGTTCCACAAAAATTACCTACCTACCAAGCAGATAATTCAGAGTAATAAAAAACAGGATGGCAGTCTTACCTCTCTACATCCAATTTTTTTATTCTTTCATTTTAATACACTTAAAGTTCTTTTAAACAGTCTAGATGCATGTCTCCCGTCTTTAAGTATTAAGAAATTGTATTTTTCTTCTTTAAAAGAAGAGATGATATGTTATTATCATGAACCAGAAGTGGCTTCAATTAGTTTTGAGGTGGAATTATTAAGTTCTAAGTAACAATGTTTCCAAAAGTAAAGGCTTACTTCTGATAATAACCCTTTAAATTTTAATTCGTTGTGTTGATGAATAGCAGTGGCCTACCTCTGAATCTTATGCCTGAGCATGCATAGAAGAGAGAAAGCAAAACAAACTTCAAATTACCTCTACATCTCTTCTTATGGCTGAGTAATATTCCATTGTATATATGTACCACATCCTCTTTATCCTGTCATCTATTGACGGGGACTTCAGTTGTTTTCATGTCATGGCCATACTACAATAAACATTGGGGTACTTATATCTTTATAGATAAATATTTTCAACTTTTGGGGGGTAGATACCTAGAAGATAGATGCGGGGTAATTCTAGTATTAATTTTTCAAGGAACCTCCATATTGTTTTTTATAGTGGCTGTACCAATTTACATTCCCATCAGTAATATATGAGTTCCTTTTTCCCTACAGCCTTTCTATCACATGTTATTACCTATTTTGTTGATAATAGCCATTCTTAAAAGTGTAAGGTGTTATCTCATTGTGATTTTGATTTGCATTTCCCTAATAGCTAGTGAAGCTGAGGATCTTTTCATATGTCTGTTGGCCATTTGTATGTATCCTTGGGAGCAGTGTCTGTTCAGGTCCTCTGCCCATTTTTTAATTGGATTATTTGGTTTCTTTATTGTGTTGTACAAGTTCTTTGTATATTTTGGATATTAGCCCCGTATCGGAGACGTTGTTTGCAAATATCTTCTCTCATTTGATTGGTTGCTTCTTTGTCTTATTGATGGTTTCTTTTGCAATAAATGGTACTGGGAAAATTGGAAAGCTATATGCAAAAGAATGAAACCAGAATACTATCATCACATATGAAAGTTAACTCAAAATTGATCAGACCTGAATATAAACCTGAAACAATAAATTGCACAGAAGAAAACATTGTTACTCAACTCATGGACCTTGATTTTAGAGAGGATTTAATGAATTTGACCTCAAAGGCAAGAGAAGTAAAAGCAAGAATAAATGAATGGGACTATATCAATCTCAAAAGCTTCTGCACTGCAGAAGAAACCATCAATAAGATAAAGAGGCAACCAGACAAATGGAAGAATATATTTGAAATTTCTAAGTCCATTCGTCATCATGATCAACACTATATACACAAGATGCTTTTATATAAAAGGAGATGAATTTACATGGTCCATACATATGGCATGCATTTTCATCCAATATAATCATAAGGAAATTGTTTACTTTTCAGTTGTCTTTCTATACTTTTGTTTTCTTAAAATTTCTCAGTGTGCTAGTTGTCTCTCTGTACTTTTGTTTTTTTTTAAATTTCTCGTGCTACTCTAACTGTAACATGTTTCTAAAACCTCTTTTACAAAAGAGTGCATGCTTAAACCTCTAAGCTTTTGATTTTGACTATACCAATGTATAATATGATGGCATTATTTTGTTTTCTTTACTATTTTATCAATTATTTGAGGCTTCCTTTTAAACTATATTTAAGTAAAATAGTGAATCTATCTTTAAAAGTTAGTCTACTTAAAAAATTAGTACTGAAAATGATAGTGCTGAAATTAGGGAAACACTCAAATAATCCTCCATTTTTTATAGATCAGATTGATAAACTTCTGTATAGGATGAGATAGTAAACATTTTACGTTTTTCTGGTCATACAATTTCTGTTTCTGTGGCAACTATTCTACTCTACCATTGAAGTGAGAGAGTAGTCATAAATAATATATAAGTGAATGAGTGTGGTTGTTCAAATAAAATTAAAACAGGTGGGATTTGGCCCTGTAGTTTGCTGATCCCTGTTATTGAGAGACTAGAGGATCAGAGAAGAGATTTTTTTCTTTTAAGCCCAACCAACTGGTTAGTGACAGATCTAGTACTCGTATTCTCCCAAGCATTTTATGTTATGGCATGTTGCACCAGAAAATATCTCCTCAGATTTCTTCAGTTTAAGAAGTTTCATCAAAGGAGTGATTCATTTTCTTTTTATTCTTATTTTTTCTTTATTTTTTGGGCTTGAGGGATTGTTTGGCTTGTAGATTATTTTTATTCACATCGTATATATTTTTATATGAATTCTTATAGGAACTATTATTATGTTACATGCACTGTTGGTTCTAGTCCACTGGTATTCATTATGCATTAATAATAAAGATATAAAGTAATAAATACAGAAATGCATATGGTATGAAAACTGAAATTATTTGAATTAGATACTTAACAGAAAATATAGATAGGTGGTTTACAAAGATTAATGCAATGAAATGTGACCTAAACATATAAGGCATTTAAAACACTTGTGTCTCTGAAAATGCCACACTAGCGAATTGCATTTCTAATAACTTACCATTGGAATATAGTTTACCTTTTTTGCATAAAAGTTTAAACTAGTCATTAATTGGGGTTACAAGAAAAAGATTAACACAAATTTGGTTGATAACTTCCATTCAAATCCCACAGTTGACATAGGATTAGAAACCAAAAATATTTTTCATCGATCAGTTGCTGGAGTAAGTATCATAGGAAGCAAACAGCTCCGTCACATACCCCTTTCTCAACCCCAACTTTTCTACATGATTAGAAGAGGGCTATTGCCAAAGACTCTTTTTCCAGCTCTAAGGAGTACTTAAATGATTGGATGTCAACTTTAAAATTAATGTTTCTATGGCCAGTTTATTATCTCATAAATAGAAGTACTAGTGGTCCCAATAGAGGATAAAATTAAGCATTCTGGACTCTCTTTATAAAAATTAAAAATAACATTTAAGTGGAGAAAATTAATATTTTTAATGAACATTTAGCTTTTGAAATTTTGACTTAAGGTACTATGGCTCCATATGGTATATACACTTTTATTGATATGAACATATAAATCACTTTTTAAATTCTGAATTAACTTAATATACTCACTCCGTGATTTGTCTATGAAATTATTTTGATCAAAAAATGAATTATCCCACTTTCACTGACGTTTTTGTCAGCTTGTTTGGAAAAATCAGGTGTCAATTTAGATTTTATTCATATTTAAATTACAGAAAATCCTGAAGAATTTTGCATAATATGAGAACTTCACCATAAATATCACAGATTATGGACACAGTTCCAAGTTTAATGATGCTTTGTTTTCTATTTATTTGTAAGTATGTAATTTGTAACACTTGTTCTCATAGAAACATGTTGTGATGAAAAACAAATTTACTAGTCCAAACGTTTTTTTTTTTGACTCATCCATAGTACTGTAAAAGCTAACTACCACATGCAATGTATTTTCATTTAAGAAACTTTATCAAAGGAATGATTTGGTGAAATAACTGAAGAAATGTGTTCCAGTTTCCAGTAATCTCCGTCTCAGCCACATATAAAGAGTACTCTTGTCATCTTTAAATGGCTGACACTCTCTCTATTGGAGAGCCCTACCCCATTCCCTAGATGACTGTCTTGCTCTTAGTTCCTCACCTTGGTCTTGACACCTCGACTTTCCTTTTTTTCCCCTTCCTTGATGCAAATTAGGTTTTTCAAACCTGGCCCATTGTTTACATTCATTATATTTTCTGAAAATATAAACCAATTATTTTGCTCACTTTCTCAGTCTGCTGGGGATACAATAGCAAAATAGTACAGACGAGGTGCCTTAAACAGCAGACATTTATTTCCTCACAGACCCGGAGGCTAGAAGTCTGTAGCAGGATGTCAGCACTGTCCATTTCTGGTAAGGTCTCTCTTCCTAGCTTGTAGAGAGACTTCATCTCACTGTGTGTTCATATGACCTCTTGTTGTGCGCGCACAAAGAAAGTGAGGAAGTGAAATCTCTGGTGTCCCTTCTACTAGGGACACTAATCCTATTATGCCAGGGCCCCACTCTTATGACCTCATGTCACTTTTAATTAGCTCCTTTTAGGCCCTATATTCAAATACAATCACATCAGGTGGGTAGGGCTTCAACATATGAATTTGTGGGGGAATGAACACAATTCAATCAGTAGCACTCACAAAAGGAAAGACGTGTATTAAGTAATATAAAGCAGATAAAACCTGAAAAGGTCCCTGGTCCCGATTTTCCTGTAATTAAAATTCCTTCAGATCTTTTATGCTATTTTAATTTTCATTAAGCAACAATTTAAAGCTTCATCTCTGTTCTCCATCATTTTGCTTTCCATATTCTGTATTTATCGTTTCAGTCACACAGCCAATTGGTTGCAAACTGTGTTTCTCAGGTTGCCGTACTAATACTGCTTTTATTAGAATCACTTCCAGGACTGGTTAACATATTGACTCTTATATTTTACCTAGATTCAGATTCAGAATTTCTGAAAATACAAACCTGTCCCTGACATTTTAAAAAAGATTCTACTAAGCACAAAAGTTTGAAAACCATGGACTAGGTAGGGACTGCATGATTAATCAAAATGGGGAAGCAACTTGCATGCTAAAGCAGAGTTAGCATTTTCCATAAAGTGTGCAGCATTGTAGTAGCTCGGTGAATCCATCCTGGGAACAAACAAATCTTCCCTTCCAAATTGAATCCTCTAAGAGAGTGTGTCCTTTGCGTCACTTTTCAAAAAGGAGTGGTATTATTGATAATGGAAAATCAAGCCCATCGACCATGAATGTGCTCAGACCTTTAAGCCCACACCTGTCTCATTCTCTCTAATAAATTTATAGGTATAAATGCCTATCAAGCAAACCAGATGCTCTTACACAAAAACTTTAAAATAATTATGAGAAGCCACGAACACCTGTGCTCAACACTTAGCTGTCAGAGTTTCAAAATCTAAAGCTGTGCTTAATGGATTCAAGCCTTAAGACATTTTAAGGTGAATTTGGTGAAAGATGCTTTCGTTCTCTGCTTTAAAGTTGGTAGCTGGCAAACAAAGGAGACACTAAAAGGATCCACAATCAAAAATGAAAGGTTTCTCGACTCAGCCGTCTTTACTAAACTATTCCCTCTTTCAGCTAGTCATCATACTTGATTTGCTCTTCCTCTCTCTCAAAGGTCAGCTTACTTAAAGTATGTATAAATTCTGAGAAATAAATAAGCAAAAAGCCCCCTTTGTTACATGGATACAGTGAAGCAGAAGGGTTACAGAGTATAGATGGAGCCTATAAAGCCATACTACTACTGGTTTGGGATTAACATAACCGGATGGTTCGTGGTGATCCCGGTGGTGCACTTGAGGCTTTAATAAATAGATGAGGATTATATAGGTGAAGGGAATAAGAAAAAGGCATGTAATATGCTGTCAGCAGCATGAGATTGGGTATTAAGAATCTTTTCTTAATAATCATTTCTTAACTAATTTTTAAGAATTAATAGTTATTAATAACAAAAAGCAAAGGCAACAGGAGCAAAAATAAACAAGTAGAACTGTATCATACTAAAAAGATTCTGCACAGCAAAGGAAACAATAAAAAAAGCTACCTACAGAATGGGAAAAAATATATGTAAACTGTAGCGCATAAGGGGTTAATATTCCAAAATACTTAAGGGATGCACACAACTCAATGTCAAAAAAATAAATAAAAATAATACTATTTAAAAATGGGCAAAGGCTTGAATAGATTTTTTTTCCCAAAGACACATAAATGGCCAACAGATATATTTAAGAAGTGCTCAACATCACATCAGGAAAATGAAAATCAAAACCACAATGAGTTATCACCTCATCATGCATGGTTATTAAAAAGACAAGAGATAAGTATTGGCAAGAACATGGACAGGGAGCAAAGGGGAACCCTTGTACACTGTTAAGGTGTGAAAAAGATAAAGGATGTAACAAAGACTCAGGTCTGCAGTATCAAATTAGAGTTAATGGGAGCTTAATCATCAGGGAAGGGTTATGGATTCCAACTAAGTAAAAAGATAAAGAATAATTTTCAGATATAATGTACTGGATGAATGCCCAGGAACGAATCTGGGCCAAATATTTCACTGAAACTTTAAACTCCTTAAGAGCAATGATTTTCTCTTTTGGTCACTTCTATCTCCTGTACCTAAAACATGCTTGGCATATGATAAGAAATTATAAAATATTTGCTGAATAAATGCATGTATGAGCAAATTGCAACTCAATAGATGTCATCTAGTGCACAATGGAACTGGTATAGGGAAACCTTGGTGTGTAAATCTAGTCTTTAGCTAAGATAGAAGGTGAAAAGAGTTGAAGAATGAGGGACTGAATTAAAATTAAGGAGAATATTTAGATTATTTTTTGGGAGTGAGGTTTTATTTTTATTTTACTTAACCACATGGACTGAATTCAGTTTTATTTGTTTTTTATCTTTGTTTCACTGCATGGAGACTCATGGGGAAAAGCAAATCCATTTTAGATTCAATTAAAATTGTATTTTCTTTTCACACCTGAAGTTAGTGTACCTAGTTACAAAAACAAAATGACAATTTATTTGCCAATTATTGAAATATCTCAGAGCATCTAAAAGAACCCAAGGAAATGTAGACATCGAGTCTGATCCCTGAATACATAATAATACTTTGTTTATGTATTCAGACTGTTGCTCCATTTTTCTAGAGTGAGGCATTCTGCCTTGCTTCCTCAGAGCTGTGTTTGTTACTGAAGGATATAATTCAGTGTCTTGTATTTGGAGTTCTTAGATCTGATTTGTTCCTAAATACACACCACTATTTTGCATGTCTAATTTATATCAGATGCCAATTAAGGTGTGCTGTTAATTTCCGAACAAGCTGGTAACTGATCAGAAAAATGACAGGAAATATTTTATAACCCAAACCTTTCATCCCATTTTTTTTTTATATCAGTGACTCTAAATAATTCTAACATTTGTTTCTAACATGCCACATTATTATTGAGATTACATGAGACCTTCAAAACAGTATGAATTTAAATAAAAACAGTTAAGTAGAACTAGCTTCCTGTTGTGCCTCTGCTACTTATTAACTGGTTATAGTAGATAGGTGATGTCTAAGTCTCAGATTCTCTACAGTAATAAGAAGATAATATCATTGACTGCATGACTAATGCAAAGATTAAAGATAACTATAAAGAGCCTGAACATGATAGTCATTCAATAAATTGAAAAATTATTTTATTGTTGGAGCAACATTAATATTATGTGAGTAACCTTAACTTATTATCTTTTCATTTTTATTCACAGACCAAGGACAGGGGATTTACTAGTAGAATTTTAAAATTTTAATAATTAAGAAGCTCAAATATTTTTATGCTATAATCTTATTAAAATTATAGAGAAAAAAATACTTTTAGCCCACTTATTTTAAAAGCTAACTCTTGTTTTTTATGGCATTCTGATTAACAATATGTCATAAAACTATAATAATTAAATTGGACTGGATACTATACCAGAAGTTGGATTTTAAAAATAGTATTTTATAATGAAAACAGCTTCCATAAGACCTTACTAATTTTTTATATTAAGACTTCCTACTGTGAATTAAATGGCACCCTGGGGGGTAACATAGTTGAGGGGTTTCCCACGATATTAATCCAGGTCCCTCAGAACCTAGATAAGCAGTAATACAAATGTTGAGGTGAATGAAAAAGTCATTGACTTTCAGTGTAAAAATATTTTAATAATTACTTTAATTTTAATCATGTATTTTTCTCAGTGTAATACCAACATATTAATTCTGATAGCTGGATTAAGAAAAGGGTAATTAATTTTTAAAAGGTTCAAGACTAGGGCATGCTCTCATGGTTTTGTAGAGTGCATACTTATACATCTTTACTAAGAACATGGCATTAAATACCTCCTAGGTGTCTAAAAAGCTTTGCTAAGTCCAATCACTGCAGGAACCTAAGCTGGAAATTTGAATAAATGAGTTAAATTACTGTAATTTTGATTGGAGTCTTCAAGCTGTAAGACACAGATAACCTATCCCATATTTTTATGTTATAGATGAGGAACTTCTGCCTAGCAAGGCTAAGCAATTTGCTGAAAACACAGCCAGTTAATGAGAAATGTATTTCTCTGAAGTATTACTCAATTTGAAAATTGATCATTTAAAATAGAACAAAAACCCCACAAAAATGGTAATAGACCTTTTACATGTATTATCTCAAATACTTAACGCACTCCTAAGAGGTATAATATTGCTTCCATATAATTAAAGAAAAATGCTTATACACAAGAACACACAGATATTAAATGGCCAAATGGGGTTTTAATGCACATTTCCTGTCTCCAGGTTCTATCCTTTCTGCTTGTTATGATCTTATTTAATTGGAAACCTAAAAAAGAAAGAAAGAAAGAATAAATAAAACTGAAGAAATTTAAAACTAGTATAGATTGGATGTATTTTGTATTGGCTTTTAACTATGTATTTTTACTTCTACATGAAACAGATGATAATATAGAGTAGGTAGTTAATTATTTAATCTTTTCATTAGACTTGGGAGGATTTTCAAAATTATGATTCAATTCTTTTGACTGTTGAGAAAACTGAGGTAGATTCATAGAAGTGCATTGAAATTTCTCCAAATCCCACACCTAATAAATAACAGGGCTAGTACTGTAACTTAGTCTTCTGGCTCCAAGTTCAAGATTTTTCCTTGATGTTCGATGATTTGAAAAGATATTCAAAACTCCTCCTTATTTAAATAAATTTATTATCACCACTTTGGTTCTTCATATTGGTGTACCATTATTTGCATGTTCAGTAAGTTTTATTGCATATAAATTGGTTTCCTGTCATTTAAATGATTTATGTTATCACTAATCTACCTTTTTGTTTTGTTTGAAATTATAATTTTAATTATAAAATGTGTTAAACATACAAAACTATGGAATAATGTAAAAGATTTCTATGTATGTGCCACAGAGAATAAATAGATATTAATACTTGTGTTGATTCTCTTTTTGTATTAAAACTGAGTAAGGAGTCATAGAATTAAAGCTACACACCTTATCCCTTTAACATTCTTTCCTACCCAATTGGATCTATTATCCTAAAATTGATAGATAGTTAAAGTTCATATACTTTGTCATATTATCTGTTCTATAAGTCAGCTTTTATCCATTCTCTTACTGAGGATATTTACATTGTTCTCAGTGCTTTATTTCTACCAAAGGGGGGAAAAAAAGCCAGAATTAAAGTATCTCGTACATGTTGCATAGATGTAGAAGTTTCTTTATGATAGATACTAGGAAGGAGTATGGCTGGATCAAATATTATGAACATTTTAAAATATTTTAGTTATTGCCAAATATTTTTTCCTAAGTGAAAGTAAAAATTTAGACTATAAGTAATATTACATAAGAGTGCCCATTTTCCAACATGCTTAACAATACTTAGTGTTATCAGACTTCTAATTTTTACTAATTTATAAATGAGTTAATTATGATATATGTGATTACTGGTGAGATTAAGAGTATTTTTGAAATTCCTAATTATGTTTGTGTACTCATTTTGTTAATTCTCCTTAATCTCTCTTTTTTAAATTAAGTGTATTGGGGAAACAATGGTTAATACAATTGTATAATTTTCAGGTGTACATTATCATTTGATATCTGTATATTCTATTGTGTGCTTACCATCCAAAGTTCATTTTCCTTCAGCTACCATATATTTGATCCCCTTTACCCACTTCACCCTCCCCTTACCACATCCATATTTGACCTCCTTTACCCCGTCTACCTCCCCCCTCCTCCTCTACTCCCTACACTTTGGTAACCTCTACTCCATTGTCCAAGTCCCTGAGTCTCTGTTTGTCCTGTTCATTTGTTGTTTTTAGGTTTAGATACCACATATAAGTGGTATCATGTGATTTTCAACTTTTTCAGTCTGACTTATTTTGCTTAGCATGATTATCTCGAGGTCCATCCATGTTGTCACAAATGGCAGTATTTCATCTCTTCTTATGGCTGAGTAATATTCCACTGTATATATGTACCACAGCTTCTTAGGCCAATCATCTATCATAGGACACTCCAGTTGCTTCTATGTCCTGGCCACTGTGAATAATGTTGCTATGAACATCGGTGTGCAAATATCTTTTCGGATATGGGTTTTCAAGTCTTTGGGGTAGATACCCAGTAGAGGGATTGATGAATCGTATGGTAGATCAATTCTTAGTTTTTTGAGTAACCTCCATACTGGTTTCCATAGTGGCTGTACCAATTTGCAGTTCTCTAGATTGTATTGTTGCTCTTCAAAACTCTGATTTGAAGCACTTCTTCATATAGTAACCTTAATAATCATTTGTCATTATGATATAAATATCTCTAATGTCTTTTATTTTCAGATTGTAAACAGGGTCAATTTTAATTTAATTTTTCCATGTTATCCATTTGCCTTTATGTCTTGTTTAAGAAATTATTTTCTACTTTAGTGTCATTAAATATATTTCAATTATTTATTCTACATTATTTACACCTTTCTATATTTAGGTTGTTAGACTATATGGAATTTGACTTTATGTATGTTAAAAATTCTTAATATAAATAGCCAACTATCTTAGGTACCACTTGACAGTACATCTTTAACTCAGTTGCTATTAATATATTCATATCAAGTCTCTACAGGTATAGGTTTGTATAACTAGACTATTTTTTATGGTTCCTTTTATAGAGTATATCAATAATTCATTGGACATAGAATTCTTTCATCCATTTGCCTGTTGATGAATATTTCCATCTTTTGGCTATTACAAAGAAAGTTGTTATGAACATCCACATGAACATCTCTTTATAGACATATGCTTATATTTCTCTAGGAATGGAATGACTGAATCAGAAGATAAGACATGTCCATTTCCTCCAAAACCTAACACTTGATATGGTGAGTACTTTTTAAATTCTGTCTACTCAAATAGATGTAGTTGTGTCTTATTTGGTTTAATTTGCATTTTCCACAAGACTAATGATAATGAACACATTTCATTGTGCTTATTTGCCACTGGTTTATCTTTGGTGAAGTCTCTGTTCAAATCATTTGCCAATTTTTAATTGGGTTGTTTATTTTCTTAATATTGAGGTTTAAGAGTCCTGTATATATTCTGAGTACGATATGTTACAAGTTATATGATTTACAAATATTTTCCCTCAATGTATATTTTCATTGTCTTAACAGTATTTTTGAGAGCAAAGCTTTTTATTTTGATGGACTCCAATTTATCAATTTCTTCTTTCATAGATCATGGTTTTAGTGCTTTATATAAGAAATCTTTTCCTAACCCTAAGACTTCATTTTATCTCCCATGTCCACATGTTTTATTTTATAAAAATTATAGTTTTAGGTTTTTAAAATTTATAATCTATTTTGAATTAATGTTTGTGTATTGTGTGAGATCTGAATCAATATTGATTTTTAAAATATATGAATATATCCAGTTTTCAGCCACATTTGTTGAAAAAATTATCTTTTTCTCCACTGAAGTACCTTTGTGATTTTGTAAAAATCAATTATCCATAGTATTTCTGGACTCTTTATTAAGTTCTTGATATTCTATTTTTATCTCAGCACCAATACCACACTGTAGCTTTTTGTAAGTCTTGAAATCAGGTGGCATTCATCCTCTGTGTCTTTCTTCAAAGTTGTATTGGCTATTCTAGGTGTTTAGATTTATAAATTTTAGAAATTAGTTTGTCAATTAAAAAACATAAAGCTGCATGGGGATTTGATTGGGATTGTGGTAAATCTACAGATTATTTGAGAAAGAACTGGCATCTTAATATTGGGCCTTCCAATGTATGACCACTGTCCCTCGCGCTCTTTTTTAAGTTTTTAAAATTTCTCTCGGTAATACTTTATAGTTTTATATATTTGTCAAATTTATCCAAAGTTTTCATATTCTTTGATTTGATAGTGACTGGGATTTTTATTTCAAGTTATATTATTTGTTGCTAATATAAAGCAAAACAATTGATTTTTTACATTGGTCTTATTGACCTCACTCAGTTTCAAAAGATTTTTTTTAATTTTATCAGATTTTCTACATAGATGATTACATCATCTATGAATAAATAGTTTTACTTTAATAATGTTGAATAGAAGTTTGAGAATAGATAACCTTGATTTGTTCACAATCTTAGGGGGAAAGTATTTGTTTCACCATTAATTATGGCGTCAGCTATAGGCTTTTTGTAGATTCCTTTTGCCAGTTTGAGGACGTTCTCTTCTATTGCTAGTTTCCTGAGAATTATCAAGAATGAATGTTGAATTTCGTCAAATGCATTTTTACTGCATCTATTGAGATAATTACAATGAATAATGATTAAATATGAAGTTAATCTTGCATTTTGGAATAAATCTATGCTGTTATTATTTATTGTTTTATATATTTTATTTTTATATACATTATTGAATACAATTTCCTAAAAATTTAGTTAGAATGTTTCCTTCTGTATTTATGAAGATATTCTTTTGTACTTTTTCTTTCTTATAAGTCCTGTGGTTTGAATATTGGCATGAGACCGGCCTCCTACAATATCTCCAGAATTTTTCTTTTTACATTCCTCAGATTGTGTATTTTTTTTCAGTGGTTGGTAAAGTTTACCATCAACTCTATTTAGACCTATGGTTTTCTTTGTGAGAAAACTTTTAATCTATAAATTTAGTGTCTTTAGTAAATGTAGGCATATTCATTTTCACTATTGCTTCTTGAGTGAAATTTATTTGTATTTTTTAAAAATTTATTTCATCTAAGATATCAAATTTTTTGTCATAAATTTGTTTCTAGCATTTCATTTTATCCTTTCAATATTTGTATAATGTGTACTGATATCACAACTCTAATTCTTAACATTGTTAATTTGTGTCTTCTTATCAGTCTGGCTGGAAATTTATCAATTTTATTGTTTCTCTCAAATAATCATCTTTGGTTGTATTGATTTTTTTCTTTAGGGAATTTTTCTGGTTCATTTTCTTCCCACCTGACCATAATTATTTCCTTTCACCTATTTATTTTATGTTAATCTTTTGCATTTATTAAAATAAATTTTATTCTTTAGTGTCT
The DNA here is from genome assembly GCA_003508835.1 of Eonycteris spelaea. NCBI lineage: Eukaryota > Metazoa > Chordata > Mammalia > Chiroptera > Pteropodidae > Eonycteris > Eonycteris spelaea. The sequence continues at coordinate 11,058,958 of PUFA01000011.1, read as the reverse complement.
ATAGATGTCAGTTAGGGAAAACTGGCTAATGGTGTTCACATCTATATCCTTTCTAATTTTTCTGAGCACTTATTTCATCAATTGCAAGAATAATATTGAAATCACTGATAGTAACTTTATATTTGTCTATGTCTCCTTTAATCAGTTTTTGCTCTGTGTAATTTACAATTTTGTTATTGAGTACATACACATTTATGATTGCTACATCCACTTAATAAGTTGCCCTCTTTATTATTATGAAATAACCCTCTTTATCCCTGCTATGTGATATCACCCCAAATGGATCCTTTCCTCAGCTTGCTTGAGATCTATTGTTTCCTGTCAGGGTGCTCTAATGAATGTGCATTCTACTCACTCTTCTTGGTATCTGATAATTCATGCCAGGCCAGTTACCCATCTACCCCCACCCCACCCCAGTATGGATGGTTTTTCTCTGAACCCTTACTGAGGCTTTAGCACTCTATATTGGGCTGCCTCCTACACACAAACTCTTTTCACCTCACTTTGTCTTTGACACCCATTACTGGGCAGGCCACTTACACAAATACTGTTCTTGCATTGATCAGCCCAAACTGGGCTGCTCTGTTATGCAGACACTTACCTATATCACCATACATAAGCTCTAATTTCCATTCCCCACCTTGCCACTACCAGGCTGCCCCTCCAGAAAGAAACCCTTCATATGTACATGGCTCACACACTATATACCAGATTTCCATTTACCTTAGCAAATATTCTCTTCAACATAACTATTTTGTCATATTTTTTTCTGAGCTGTTATAGCTCACCCATCCCCAGTCCAGCCAGAGGCCTACCTTACTAAGTCCTATTTAATGGGTTTTAGACAAAGTCATTCATAAGATCTAGAAAGCTTTTGGTTTTGCCTGAAATCTTTCCTTCCTAGATAGTATTCTATACAAGAGACAAGAGGCTTTTAAGGTCAAGGCATACTATACATATAAGATAATTTTAAATGCATAGTAAAATTAAGTAACATGGAAACAACCTGCTCAAATACTTTTTATTATGAAAGCCTAGAAAAAGTAATTGAATCAATTTTGAATTCTGAGGAAAAGCAAATACCAAATAATAAAGCATTAGATGGGAAAAAAAATTAAAACTAGGAATAATGGAGGTAACCATGAACCTTTAATAGCAATCATATTTATTATCAGTCATAGAAGCTGAATCCTGAATACGACGTATCCCAAGGCTGAACTATTGTTTTGTTGTCATTGTTTTGTTATTGGAGTTTTTATTGTGTGTTTCTAAACAAACCAGGGTTCAAATCATAGCTTTGATATATATATTTTTTTTACTGGGATAACTTTGGGCAAGATTTTTAAGAATCTTGTACATTATTCTTGTCCTTTGTAGTGTGAGTAATAAGGATTCTTATGATAATTAAGTTATGGAATATATGTGAAGTACCTAAACATTGTAGGTATTTGGGAAATTATAGCTCCTACCCAGCTCCCAACACCCCTTACACATATTTTTTTGTTTTCTGCTTTGAAGATTAAAGGTGCAAATGCACATTTTGCAAAGCATTTCATTGTAATAATGCTGTGCTTAAGAAGTGTCAGTTCCCTTTCTCTCTATTGCATTAGTGATCCAAATGAACACTCAAGTGGCAGAAGCTCTGCGGGAATATCCAGATTGATAGTCAAGAGGCGGGAGAGTCGAACTAATTAGGAAGAAAAAATTTTAATTAAAAATTTGGCGAATAGTATGTAATGACAAAAATTTTTAAAGCCATTAAAGAATATTTTTCTTTTATTTCTAAAAGTAATTTTTCCACTTACCACTGTACCTTAGTCATACTAAAAATTGTTATATCTCATGTAGATAATTTAATATTTATATTTAACAGTTGATAACACAATATACATAGTATCCTATAATTTGATTTTTCACTTAATATGTTTAAAAAAAATTTCCTATATATATTATGAACCTACCTCATTTTTTCTCAATGATTACTTAGTACTGCATTGTATGAGTTACATGGAATCTTTGTTACTTTTATTCACCTCATAATAGACATTTAGAGCATTTTAAACTTTTTCTATTACAAAAAAAATCTGGAACATATTTCCTTGTGAGCACAGTTTTTGCAGCAGTAAAATTATAATGGTATTGTTAAAAGATAAACCAATACATATTGGAGTTTATTTGAGCAAAAATAAACTGGGGCATTTTAAGAGTTTATCTGAGCAAAAATCATTTCAAATTGGGCGGTGCCAACTGGGCATGGTGAGGAGCAGTCCACCGAAAAGAGCTCAGGGAAAGACTTTATAGAGAAAAGGTGGAAGGAAAGCAAGGAAATTATTGATTGATTAACACTTACTCAGCTGTTTGTGATTGGTTGTTCTCAGGTTTCAATTCTCAATCTTGTAGCACTGACAGCTTAGGTTTTGCTTTGCTTACGTAGGGCCCACAGCACCGGAACCCCCTCAGTTCAATGCCCTGTTTGTTTAAAAAATTGAAAATATAACTATAATTTCTTGGTAAAGCAGATAAAAATATCTCAACAGATATTAGAAATTGAATTAATCCTACCCAATCGATATTTCACTAGTTTTTAAGAGGAAAGATCCTTCTCCTTTGCCAAAACATATCAAAATTGTTTTACCTTTGGTGATCTTTTTAAATTTTTGTTTCTCTTATGAGTTAGGTGGATTGGACTTTTTACTCTAAGTTTAAGTCATTAGTATTTCCTTTCCTGCGAACTGCCTGTTTGTTCACTTAAATATTGAATTATTGGCCATTTTATCCTTGACATGTTGGGGTTGTTCATATATTAACTATCATAAATATTGTCTTTTTCTAAAAAGGAAAAATATCTAATATAAGACCAGAAAAATTAAGTGATTTGTTTAACATTTGGAGAAAGAAGTCATTTTCCTCCATCTTCAAATTTTTATAAACAAGTTTTCCCACCTTCTGTGAGGAGAGCATGTAGAATAAAAACATGTAGCCTCTGGGTTTTCTAACTTTGCCCTATGTCAGACCCATCTGGGGGTTTTGGAAAAAATACTGATACCTGAATCCCACATCCAGAAATTTCAATTCAGTTAGACCGAGGTACATCCTAGATTTTAGAATTTTTAAAAGGAAACAAAGCAAACTATGAAAAGGAATTTTCAAACTGGAGATAAGGGATCATTCATAAAAGTAACCTACAGAAAAATCATTGAACATATTTAACATTAGTTGTTTACAAATCATTTGGTATGTGTGAAAGAAGACTGGGAAGTCGTCATAGACTACTGTTGGCACAATTAACTGAGTTTCAAGACTATATAGTTACCATAAATTAGGATGCTGTTATGGCACATGTGATGAGGGAGTATATCTAGAAACTTTACACTTGGATCCTAACAAAAAAGAATAGTAATAAGTTGTTGAGGAGGTATCAGATTGGAAGTATATAAAGACCAGTCATATATTATATCTTAGACTTACAAAAGGGAACCTTCTAGGTGTAAATATCTTCTCAAAGTGGTGAAGATGTGGAACATTTGTTTGAACAGGGATTCACACATTATCGGATATGGACCACAACGGAATTTGGAAAATTTTCTCAGGAATAAAAGTGAATGCAAAGACAAAGGACAATAAAGTGGACAATATAAACCTTTCAAAATGTTGGCCCTACGCGTTACAGAGAAAGACCTAGAGCAGGTTAAATTTTTATAATTCAACTGAATTTTCTTGAAAGGGAACAATAGAGGAAAATAACCACACAGCCCACAGTTATAGGAATGTCATGTGACAAAAATGAATTTCAACCACTGAAGTATCATTTCCAACATTTTAAAGTTATCTCAGATCCCAAATTTTTCTGGTCACTTGCAAAGTATCAGACCTATTTCATATTCACTAATTGAATATTTAAAAGTTTGGACCACTCTAAACATTTAAAATTTACATTGAGCTTGAAGCTTTTTTGCATTCTTCCAAAGAAGGCATGCCCTGCAGCTTGTAAAATCACAGTAGATGAGGGAGAATGTGATACGCCATTTATCCTACTTGTTTTATCTTTTCTTCCTCTGCATTCTCTGGCCCTTTTTAGAGTCAATGTGGTAGAAAGGGGATTTTAATATAAAGAACTCTAGGTCTGTTTGGTAGCTGGTGTCATCTTCAGTTTTCTTGATTGATATTTCTACTGGTTGAGTGCTGTAGTCATTAAAGGAAGTAGGATTTTGTCAAATGTTTTTCTTACATCTGTTTAATCATATAGTTTTTCTCTCACCCACTCATAGAGAATATTCATATAGACAATTTTCCTATGTTGAACCAATTTTGAATTCCTAGAGTAAATCCCAGTTGATCACAGTGTATAATCCATATATATGTATGTATGTATATATATATATTGGTTTGTTAGTATTTCCTTGAGAATTTTTTGTGTCTATATTCATACAAGATATTGGTCCATACTTTTCTTTAAAGACTGCCTGATGTTGGTATTAGGGCTTTATAGAATGCTTTAGATAGTGTTCCTACTATTCGTTTTCTGAAATTTATTTTAATAATTGGTGTTGTCTTCTTTAAAGGTTTGATAATTCAGCAGTGATGCCAACTGGTTATCGGTTTTCCTTTGTAGAAAGTTTTTTGGTTACTAATTCAGTCCCTTTATTGACATAGTTTTATTTGAATTTTTTCTTAAATGTATTGGGGTGACATGTGTTAATTAAATTTTGTAGATTTCAAGTGTATAATTCAATACATCATATGTATATTACAATGTGTGTTCGTCACCCAAAGTCAAATCTCCTGTCACCATATATTTGACCCCCTTCACCCTATTACTTCTTGGCCTTTTGGCTAAGATCAAAAGTTTTATTCCAGTTTTGTGCTTCTTCTTGAGAAAATTTTTGTAGTCTATTTCTTTATAAGTTTGTATATTTCATCTATTTCTTAATTACAAATGTCGTAGCATTTGCTTGTAATTATTTTCATTTCTCTAAGTTCAAAATTAATGTTCTCTTTTTAATTTCCAATGTTCATATTTTAGTCCTTAATATATACCTTTAATTGGTAATCTTAAAGATTCTTGTAATGTGGTTTCCTGTGAAGGATTTGTCCTATCTCTGTTTGATTCATACTCTATATTCAGCCTGAACTTCAGTTAGTAGCAATTGTCCTTTCCTTACCTAGACTAATCCCAATTGTATATTTTTAGAGGGACTGGTCACTTAGACGGCAAAAAAAAAAAATTCCCCATATCTTCTTCTTTTTAACATCTACTTTATCATAAATGCAAATCAAATAGAGTATTTAAAGCTCCCTCAATTCTGGATTTCCATCTGATCAGAGTACTCCAGTTAGTTGGTGGCTCAAGTTCATCTCTCAATTATGACTTCAGTTGTCAGCGTTCTCTTCTTACCTTGAGCATGTCTTGATCTCACCTAATTACTGTGAAAGATTTAACTTTCATTTAGTCCTCAGTCTTTATTCCTAGCTTATGGGGGCTTTATGCCCTTTGTTATTTCTTTAAATAACAACTCTCTTTAAGGTCTTAGCTACTAGAGAATAATTTACTTCTTGCAATATGGACCTCTCTCCCCTGGCTGTTTGGACAGCATTCGTTTCTATTTTTATCTTTTACTTCAAAAATCTGAGCTTCTGTTAGCATTGAGTGGGTTCGCATATTCAAGCACATGCTTCATCCACCTTTATCCTCATCAGCATAAGTCGTTCACTTTTGTAGCCCTCTTACACTGAGGCAGGCACTGAGTACTTTACCAGAAGTAATATCAATACCAGAAATTTCTATCCCATTAGATGTATGGAGAGCATGAGCTGAGTTGTACTGTGAGAAGGGAAAATGATTTTTCACTTTAGTTCCTCTACATTTCTGCCTCACTTATATGGTATTCTAGGAGGAAAGTTCAAAGAAAAGGTGAAGCCAAAATCATAAAAATTCATAAAAACCAGCAAATTTCTTTCATAACTAGAGCTCATCGCTATACATCATATCCTATTAAACTTTATGCCAGAAAGAAGTGTGCTTCTGAAAGTGTGTCAAATGCATTTTCTAAAACACACACCCAACATTACCAACCAGGAATTCATTGTGAATCCCATTGTGCACAGATGGGAGATTAACATAGCTTGGCAAAGTCCTGAATTTGACAGCTTTTGGGTGTGCAAGTTAATAAAAAAAAAAAAAAACACCTTATTTGACATGTCAGTATATTACATTTTAAGCCCTAGTGAGTCATTGTGCCTGAGGGATCAATATGACTGGTGACATGGAACTTAGAAACCACACCAAAAACATCAAAACTTTTATTGTGTGTGCGTGTGCAGTATTAGCTTTTCTCCAAAGGCATAAAGGCTGATCTCAGCCCAAACTTCCCCCCAACCGACCCCCCTGGCACTGCCCTGGTAGAGCTGGCTGAATGATTAAGTAGCTTTGTGAATTCATAGACCTACACAATCATTCAAGTATTTAAGGAGTGGCAACACTAGACCAGGCTCTGGGGATACAGTGGTGAACAAGACAGGCACAGATCTAGAAGTCTAATGGAGGCAGGAAACCGTATCTAAGTCAATAAACATGCAAAAAAAAAAAGTCAAATGGTGATAAGGCTATGGAATTCATAAATAAGGATCTGAAAAGCAAGCTATATGATTTAGGATAGACAGAGAAGACCACTCAGAGCAGGATTTATAAGCAAAGGTAAAGAGGTTTACGGATGCAAGAAATACTATGTGTATCATTTGGGGTGATCCAAGAGAGGAACGACTACAAAAGAGCATGCACAAATAGCCATAAGGACCTAACGCACCACAATTAGAATTTCTAAAATTTAAGTTGAGGCTTTTCTTTTACATACCTAATTCACTTGAGATCCAAAAATTAATACATGGAATCACGATGGGAAGACAGCTTTGGTAATTTGGGAAGAGCACAGGATTTGGATTCAAATTCAGAGTTTCTATTTAATTGTATCAATTTATATGTTGGCTCTACCAATTAATACATGTAATTAACGACCAATCACTTTGTCTCCACATCTTAGTATCTTCAACTGTAAACTGAGGTAATTATACAATCAAATGAAGTAATAACTATAAAATACTTTATAAATTGTGGTGATTTCCAAACTCAGTTACACATTAGGAATAATGTGTAAGATGATAATACCATTATTATTAATAACAGATGGGAAAGGTCTAAAGTATTCACAATTTTGCCCAATGCCAATACCAATGTCTAGCCTCAGTTATGGGTGTTGTCAACAGGAAGAATGTTAGTAGGACTACAATGATGGCTTTATTCACAGGCTCTAGTTGGCCACTTCTCTGTAATGAAGTAGTCACTGGTTATTTTCTTCTTCTTAGAGGTCTGTCTAACCTGGGTGCTGGTATCTAGTGCATTGTGTCTTCATTGCAAAGTTTTTCCTTAGTCACCAAAACATGAAAAATTGTTCAGAATCAGAGATGACATTTGTACAAAATAGATTTCTTCCTTATGCTTACCTACAATGATAATCTCTATAATATGAAAGACATTTCTCAAGTTAAAGGAGATGGGACTACTCTTTGTTGCTGCCGCTCGTATCATAGAGTGGCTGCATCCACGCTGACAGGCCTCAGCCACGTTGTGAATCTGGGAGGTTTATGTATAAAGTTAATCCTCATATAACACCAGCTTTCAGAATCCTTATGCGCTTTCTATAGAAAAACCTATCATTAGAAGGATTTGAAACTCTTTCACACTATGTGTAAATATAAACGTTTTATAAGTTATATTTAGTTGAAAGTCTAGAACAGGTTCTCATCCTGGTTTTGAGATGACTTACCCAATTCCTTGCCCCTCAGAACTTCTCTTTCCTCAAATATAAAGTAAAAGAATTGACTGTCATGGTGATTTCCAAACTCAGTTACACATTAGAAATACCTAGAGAGTTTAGACACACACAGATGCCAAAATCTCAGTCATAGAAAATGTGATTCAATGGAATGGAGGGGGAGCTCAGGTGATTCAAAATTCTAATTTCAACTGGAAATTGCAGGACTAGACTCCAAGACTTCTTGTAGCATGAAAATTCTAGAATCGAAAGTTTTATCTGGGAAGACTCTGACACTAGAATATAATCACAGATTAGTTATCTTATGGTCCCTTACATAGTCAACTATATATTAGTGACAATAAGAAAAGATAATGTTTTGTTAAGCATTTATTCTGTACCTGAGACTCTGTTAAGCACTTTATATGTATTGTCATGCTATCTTTATAATAATCCAATGAAGTAGGAACTATTATTATTCTTATTACAGAGATGAGAAAATTCAGAATGATAATGTAGCAAACACCTCCAAGAGCACATATTATGTGCCAGGCATTATTGACTACATTTCTTAAAAATTAGATAGATCTCATGATGCCATGACTATGTACTGTTATTATCATCTCCTTTATTATAGATTAGGAGCCCAAGGAACAGAGAGTTAAATAATTTGTACTAAGGTTACATAGTTACCAAGTGGCAGACCTAGGATTTAAACTCAGGCAGTCTGACTCCAAAGGCCATGTTCGTAACCACTAAAGTAACACAGAAGTATGTACTATCTCAGAGAAATATTTGGTAACCAGCCCAAGTTCATGTAGCTAGTAAAGGAGCATTGGTGAAATTAAATACTCATGTAATTGATCCCAGAGTGCATGTTCATTATTACACCCCATTAGGAATACTTGGAAGTAGTAGGTTCAACATGGTTCTGGTGGAATGTGGGAAACTCAAGGGCATTGAACTTGGAATACTCATAGGAAGAAAGGGTACCTATAACCACGCTATATGTTGATAGAGACGAAAAAATACAAAACTCAGATGGAAAAAATACATTCTCCTTTAAGTTCCCACATTCTATCTCGAATTCATCCCCTTTTCTGTGTGTTTCCCTTAACTGTGCAGCTGCTAAGAATAAGCTGAAGACTTATCTAAAAATCTTCCTGTAACACTGAACAGAGCAGCTTTCTAAAAGGAAAAATTGGCTTTTATTCAATATCTGCTCTGTGCCCAGCATCACATTGTGTTCATGGTTCTAAACTTTTTGGTCTCAGGACTTTATATGTTTAAAAATTATTGAGGACCACATACAGTGTTTGTTTATGTGGGTTATATATTAATCAACATTTACTGTATTATGATGGAAAATAGAATTTAAAAAAATATTTAACACATTTAAAAATCACAAACTATTACATTGTCCATAACATTTTATGAAAAGCAATAATACTTTTCAAAACAATTATTTTTTATTACTGAAAAGTGGATTGTTTTTCATTTGCAAATCTCTCTAAATCTCACTTAGCAGAATTCAACTGGATTCTCATATCTGCTTACGCATTTAATCTATTATGGTATCACACATATGTGGTCACTGGAAAAATCCATTGTATACTTGGTGGAGTAAAAATACTTTTGACCTGTGGACCTCCTGAAGTAATCCCAAGGGCTATCAGAGACCTCTGAATCACGCTTTGAGAGCCACTGTGCAAGATATTACATGTCAGATGAAAGGGAGGTGTTACAACTACTATATAAAAAAGTCTTAAAGTCAGCAACAAAATACAACAAAAAAATTAAAATGGACAAAGAATTTGAATAGATATCTCTCCAAAGAATATATACAAATGTCTGATAAGGGCGTGAAAAGATGTTCAACATCATTAGTTATGAGGCAAATGCAATCAAAATTCCAATGTTATACTACTTCATATCCACTGAGATGACTAAAATAAAAAAGATAGAAAATACCAAGTCTTGGTAAGGAAGGATGTAAAGAGATTGGAATGATATATTGCTGGTAAGTTTGTGATATGATAAAACTACTTCGGGAAATCTACATTTTATGAAAATATTAAAAGAGTCATAATATGACCCAGCAATCTCACTCTTTATTATGTTATTCAATAGAAACAGACGTATAGCCACACAAAAACTTACACGTGACTATTTATGACAGCATTATCAATAATAGCCAAAAAGTAGAAACAACTCAATGTTCATCAACTAACATGGATAAAAATATGTGGGATATGCAAATAATGGAATATTATTAGGATATAAACATGAATTAAGTACTGATATGCTACAACGTGGATGAACCTTGAAAACATTATTTTAAATGAAAGAATCCAGACACAAAAGGCCACATATTGTATGATTCCATTTACACAAAATCTCTGGAAGAGGCAAATCTCTGATGGCATAAAGTAGAGTAGTGGTTGTCAGAGGCTGGGAAAAGGAGGAATGGGGAGTGACTGCTGATGGGTATGAGATTTCTTTCTGGTTGATGAAAATTTTTAGAAATTAGATAGTGGTGATGGTTGCACAACTTTGTGAATATACTAAAAACAACTGAATTTTGTGATTTGTGAATCCTATTTCAAAATGCTTTAATAAAAACAGCTAATATTCTCACTTCTCCTATCTTTCTAAGATTCTAATATGTTCCCCAGGTTTGCCAGCCCACTATGTCCTGCCTCCCAATCTCCTGACCTCCTTACCGTTCATTAAAGGTTGCTATTTTAGTGGGCAGCTGATAAAAGTGCCAGAAAGTTGTCCCACTCCTCCAGTATGCTACAGTGAAGTGGGGGGGGAGGAGTGGAGGGAGGGAATTTGAAAAATTTTACTTTGCATATATATTCTTATATGTAAGTACTACAACAGATAGGAATATTATACCCATACTCATTCTACAGATCAGCAACTCAGACCACCATTTAGTCTCTTTCAACTCACCCAGCGCATTTTAGCTGATAAACAGCAGAGGAGATGCAAACCCAAAAAGACTGACCCAGTTTAAGCCACTCCTGTGGCCAGCTTCCTTGTAAGCAGTAAAACTAGAAGTGAACATTTACGCATTTTTCTAGACTCCTAGTAATATAAGCAAGTCTCATCTTTGAAGATTAAAAAAAAAAGATAGCTGATTATAAAGCTTTCTTTTGATTAAAACATGTAATTATAAGAACGTATAAAACATAAGTTGAACTAAAATAAAGGGTAGATGTACTCCTAAATACCTTCTCAGGTCTTCTTAAATTAATTGCACTAAGCCAACTCTAGTGTTTGAGCTAATTAATGTTTGCCTATGCTAATTTCTGCTCATCTCTTGACACCAATTTCTTTAATGCCAAACTCTTCTGTTTTATTTTGACTCCTGGTCCTGAACTGCACGATATAAGTGATTGCAGGAGGACCTTATGTCAACAGCTGTGACTCTATTAGCAACTACAAAAAGAATCAGCTTTGATTGTTAATCTTTTTTTCACTGGCAGAATATAGAGTGTAGCCCTCACCTCTCCTGGACTCGGGGTGTCATCATTATTGTAAAGAAAATTCTTTCAGCAACAGAAGCAATGTTTTCTGCTCTTGCTTTTTAAGGCTTCTGATATGATAGCAGTATGTGGCAACTGGTCTGCATCAACATTATTTGGAGCCTAGGACTCCCACCTCTACCTGAAGCAAGCAAGTGTTATATTAAGTGTGTGGGCATGGATTTCATATTTCTGTGAAATCTCAAATCTTTCCTTCTGATTTCAAACAGATTACTTAACCATTTTATGAAGTCAATGATAGAATTAAATAATGATATATAAGAGGTTGATAGGATTTACCTCATCAGTTATTATAAAGTTTAATACAATCCATGGCAAGTACTTAGAACGTTCCCAACATACACTAAGAGTTCATAAAATGTTACATGTAAGATCTTGCCCTTTGAATGTGATCCTACATTGGTCAGCTAAAGGTGATTTGTTTCAAGGAGATAGAACTAAAGAGCAAGGCCACTTATTTTACTATTCAATTATGATTTACTATTTTAAATGGCCTTCTTATGGTGTAAATGACATATGATTCACTGTACATATTTATAGTTTAAAATTTCATGAATTTAATCTATGTACACACCTGTAAATAATCACTCCGATCAAGCATATAAACACGTCCATCACTCTAAAAAGTTTTCTCATGCCACTTTGTGCTACAACAGTTGCTCCCTGCTACTACGCATCCTCAGTCTCAGGCAGGCTGATGTGTGTATGGTCATAATAGTTTGTATTTTCTAGAATATATGAAATTAAGTCACTTAATGTGTGCTTTTTTGGTCTGCTTTCTTTTTCATGCATCATTTCTTCATGTAGACAATTTCTTTCATTTCTCTTGGTTTAATAAATGCCTTAGAATAAACATGTCATACGGTAGATGTATATTTACCTTTTAAAAGAGTAAGAAACTTTTCTAAAGATGCAGTCTCATCAGCAGTACTTGAGAGTTCTGGCTGCTCCACATCCTGTCAGCACTTGGATCAGACTTTTTAATTCTAGCCATTAAGTTGGGTGTACATCAGTATCTCATTTTGTTTTTAAGTTGCATTTCCCTAATGAATAATGATTTATGCATCTTTTCATGTTTATTAGACATCTGTATGTCTTCTTTGGTAGTAGAATCTTTTGCAAATTTTCTTCATTTTTCTTCTTATCATTGAGAGTACTAAATATAATATAAGCACTTGGTCTGATATATTTTGCAGCTATTTATGCCAGGTTGTACCTTGCCCTTTCATTTAAATAAAGTGAATACTAAAGTGAAAATATTTTAAAATTGAAGTGGGGAGGGAGAAGGGGAAGGTAGACAGGGTAAAAGGGGTGAAATATGTGGTGATAGAAAGAAATCTAACTGTGGGAGGTGAACACACAATGTAAATATACAGTTAAAATATACAGTTGAAACATCAGATTTCGTTGACCAATGTCACCTTAAAAATAAATTTTTTAAAGTGAATTTAAAAAATATGATTTATGGTTTTGGTTTCCTATTTCAGAAATATTTTTCTAAACCTATAGTTGCCAAGAATTTCTCCTAGTTTTCCTTCTAGATATTCTATAGTTGTACCCCTTGAGGTGTGATCCATTTTGAGTATATTTTTGTATACTGTGTGAAGTAAAGATTGACAGCTTTGTTTTTGTTCATTTGGTTTAGGGGATTTGCATTTTGTTCAAGCAGCATTAATTAAAAAGATTATCTTTTTCTCATTGAATTATCCTATAAACTTTGTAGAAAATAAATTGACCATATATAGTGGGTTTACTTGAAAATTATGCTGTTTCATTGATTTATAGATCTCTCTTTATGCCATTATGATAGTGTATGTTCATTATTGTAGCTTTATGGTAAGTCTTGAAATCCCGTTTCTATAAGTCCTCCAACTTTGTTTTTCCATGTCAAAGTTGTTTTGGATAATGTAATTCTTCTGCGTTAACTGTTAATTTTGGAATTAGAATATCAATCTCTACAGAAAGAGTATTGAAATCTGTCTATAATTGTGGATTTGTCTATTTCTTTTTGCTGTTTTTTTACATTCCGCTTCATATATTTTGTAGCACTATTATTCGCACCATACACTTTTGGAACTCATGTTCTGATAAATTGACAACTTTATCATAGTAAAATTCTTTTCTTTATCCTTGGTAATAATTTTTTGCTATAAAATGTATTTTGTCTGGTTAAAATAGTTAATCCTTCTTTTGACTATTAGCTTGGTATTTCTGTTTCCATTCATTTTAATTTTCTGTAATTTTTAAATAAAATTTATTATAGAAAAGATATAACTGCATCCTAGGTTTTGTTTTGTTTTGTTTTGTTTTATCCAATTTGACTACCTCTGCCTTTTAATTTAGGAGTGTTAAAAATTACGTTTAATGTGATTGATGGTATGACTATGCCAATCAACTATATTATTATTTGTTTCCTATTTTCACATTTTATTTTTCTTTTTTGCCTCCTTTTAAATCAGCTGAGTATTTTTTTATGATTCTGAATACTTCTTGAAAGATGTTTTATTGTGTTCAGAATTCTAGTTTGCCAGGTTTCTTTTTCTTTTTGTACTTCAAAGGTTTTTATAAAATGATTCTTATTTTCCTTCTTATTTTTATTTTCCTGTCCATTCATATTGTTTTTCTCAGGCTGTTTTTAAAACTTTTTTCTTCTGCATTGGTTTTAAGCAACTCGATTATAAGGGTTTTCTTGCAGTTTTCTTCGTGGTTCTTATGGTTGGGATTTGTGAGCTTTTTGGATCTGGAGTTTATAGTTCTCTGTAAATTTGAAAAAGAATTAATCATTATTTTTTCAAATATTTTTCTGACTTCCTTGTCCACTTTGAGGATTTCATAAGTAGAATATACTTTAGGCTTTTTGATGCTCCATAATTCACTGACACTCTTGGTCATTTTTTTCATCCTTTTTCTTTCTGTTTCACCTGGGTCAGTTAACTGATATGTTTTTAAGTTCCCTAATGTAGTCTTCTTTCATTTCTAATCTCTTAGCATTTCTTTCCAATGTCTTTTCTATCTTAAACATTGTATTTTACACCTCTAGCAGTTTGATAATTCTCCATGCCTCTTAATGTTCTTTTTCTCTGTATCTTCTTGAGTATATGAAGTACATCAAGGCTTTTAAATCTTATTTTCTACTAATTTTACCATTATTGCCATTTTATTGATTTTGTTCCTCTCCATTAAAAATCTTATTATTCATACCTGCTAATTTTTTATTGGATAACAGACATTGTGAAGTTTACTTTGATAGGTCCTTCATATTTTGTCTATCTGAAATAGACATTATTCTAGGACACAATTTATTTGAAAAGAGTTTGATCATTTTTTCATTAGATGAAACCAGAGCAGCCATTAGTCTTTGGCTAACATTTTCTTATTACTAGTGGAAACACAAACTATTCCTTGCTTTGTGTGAGCTCCAGGCATTGTTCTTATGGCTCTTTTCCAGTGTTGTTTATTTTTTTCCTAGCCTCAGGCAGTTTCTTCTCATATATGTTTACCAGTACCTGTCTGAAGATTTCTGGATCTCTGTGCATCTCTTTTCTCTCTGTAATCTGTACTGCAAACTCTAGTCATTTGACCTCTCAGAATTCCCAACCTGTCTCCTCAACTTAGGCTGATAGCCAGGTTCTCTTTGGGACACTCCACCACACATTCTGATGTGAACACTCTCTCCAAACAGCTGGAGTAATCTTAGAACTTGCTTCATAAATTTTCTTTCTCTAGGAATCATTGTCCTATACAGCTTCTTTTCAAATATCTGGAAAATAATTAGTTTTATATATTTTCTGACTTTTTACTTGTTTAAAGTGGGTGGGCAAATCCCTGTTGCATTACTCTGTCATCGCTGAAAGAAACTCTAGGGAGTTATTTCAAGATAATTATTTATTCACAATGCTGATGGTTTAAGTAATTAAACCTTGAAAGATGTTATTTTTTATTTTTTTGCCAAATTTAAGTACCACTTATAATTTATCCTTTACTTAGAATCATGATTCTACACATTCACAAATTTTTAGTAAACATGAACTATGACCTTGACAGTGTTCTAGGTTTGAGGAATAAAGCAGTGAGTAGACATATCTAGTTTCTGACCTCATGGAACTTACACTATAGCTGAAAGAATACACACACACACACACACACACACACACACACACACACACTTACATATACACACACACATGCAAATACCTAAATATGGTAGTATCTTATAATGATATATACAATAATGTAATAGTTCATGAGATAAGAAGTGGCACTGGTTGAGGGACAATTGCTACTTTAGGATTATGAGCAGAAGTCTCTGTGATAAAGTGATAGTTGACTAAAGTGTTATTTAAACTAAGGCCAAAGGATGGGTGGTGAGCTTTGTGAATAAGCAATGAAAGAGTCTCCAGAAAGAGAAGTTGAAAAGCCCTGATGGAAAAGAAGTTGGTGCTTTTGTAAGAAAAAAAAAATCACTGAAGAGGTAGTCAAGGACTAAACTGCAAAGAGCCTTGTAGGTTGTGATTTATGCTTTGAGAAGAGCTAATATTATATAGAATGGATGCTAGGGGGCAGAAGTGGAAATACATGTACCAGTTAGAAATCTGTTACAGTAGTCTGCATGAGAGACCATCAGTGGGTTAGCTCCAAAGGAAGATAAGTTCAGGATATTCTCACAGCTAATGAGACTTACAGATAAATTTCATATGAAGAAAGGATAGGGGTGGTTTGAAGTAAAGAGATGAATCAAGGAAGAGTTACAGGTCTTTGGCTTGAAAGATTGAGTACATTGTAGAACATGTTATTGAAATGAGGACTCTAAGAGAAGCAGGGTTAGAAGGAAGGTAACAAATGTTCTGTTTTCAGTATGTTAAGTTTGGATGTCTTAAACTTCCAAATGGAAATGTCAAGTAGGTTGTCAAATATATATTTGGACCTCAGGGAAAAAGTCAAGACTGGAAATTAAAAAAAAAAACTGTTCATTTGGCATTATGCAATTTCATTTGTTTTTATCTGGTGACATTATTCTGTTTGAAAAATATTTTTCCTGCTTCTCTGAGGACTCCAGTTATCCTTTAGAGGTCTAAGGAAGGGTACCTTCAGTCTTCCAGACTATCACTGAACACAGGCAGGGATGGAGTGCCCTCTGCTGGATAACTAACTGTGTATAGCACACTGGGGTATAGGCATGCTAAAATACAGATTAGGAACTTCCCAAACAGGTTATAGTAGGGACAGCCATAGGAACATGGGAGAGCTGTTTAAAATAAACAGGGAGTAGTTGGGGACCGGTACGGATTGGAGAATGCATGTGGTGTAATAAAAATGCTGTTAGGTAGCCTAATGTAACATGTAGAATGCAGGCTCCGTTTTGAAATAGGAATTAAATCTATACTGTTATGTAAAATCTTTGTAAATATGAGCTAGTATTTAGAGTTACAACACAGTATGGGTTAAAAGTGTGCAATATAACATGTCTGTGGATAAATTCAATGGATTTTAGCTATGTCAACATCTTGGTTGTGATACTTTACTATTGTTTTGCAAGATATGAATATTGGGGAAACTGGGTAAGAAGTTTATTTCTTACATCTCCAAGTTAATCTATAATTAGTACAAAATAAACAGTTTAATTTTTAAAAACTTAATCATTTTTTCTGTCAGTCAAATTCTGCCCAGGAACCAACAATTGCAATTGTTATCTTAAGGAGAGATTTATGAAGTGGTGGTTTTAAAAAGTGGCCCTTGAAATCCTACTATAGAAAGCAATGGAGTATTTGTTTGCTGGCTTAATTAACAATCTAAATATTAGGCTTATCTATACTGAAAGAGGGAGCTCCTACCCTTTGCCCCCAAACACTAATGCTAGCTCAGCTTCCTGGAGCAGTGGTCAAGAAAGTAAATACAGGCAATTTGGGTGTGGGAGAGCCAGAGGAATTATAGCACCGAATTCCAAGAAATTATATATTATTCACTTGTTATTACCTGCTGGATTTTCAAATGATGCCTTAGATCAGAAGATACTTAGTCATCCAGAGGGGTGAATATGCCGCCTTTCTGGATGACTTATTTATTCAACCAGTTAATTCAATGGGAGGCCATGGCTTATGTATTTTCTACCGATGAGGTGGTTGAAAAATAGACCTCCAGAGCTAAAATACCACACATTCATTTTATGGCACTTTAATAATTTAATTTAAAGAATATTTGATAAAGTTAAGAAAAACAATAGGTCTTTTTTTTTTTTTATCATGTTAGAAGTTTTACAATCATTTCAAAAAGAATGCCCAATATCTGGGAGGAATTCAATTCATTGATTTAAGAAATTCATCCTATTGCCCATTAAACAAGTTCTATGCTACACATTACTCAGACAGCTCAAACTTCTGTCCACTTTCCCATTCTATAATTATGTCCTTCTAGATGATTAGTGAAAAATGAAAAAGGAGGAAAGGAAGAACAATTTGCAGCAGTGTCTGTCAACAGGCCTTGATAATGGAAGCTAAAGTACTAGAAAACTTTATTTGAAACCTGCCAGTCTCGACGCACTTCTCCCAACTCAGTATCACTGTGCATAGGTATTGGGCTTTGAGTTGATAATTAATTACATCTTTTCTCTTCCTCACAATTTAGTATGGTGTCAGCGGACAAGTAGACATAGGTAACAGACACACGGAGACCAAAATGTCAGCATTACTACTGATAAGGCTAAACTAGAGATTTGATCTTAGATTAAAAACCATGTACTTTTTCCAAAGGCTAGCTAAGGAAACTGTCTGTTAGAGAGAAAATTTGGGTCTTCAGTGTTGACACCTGCAACCGGAAATGTTTATAAAAGTTTGATTCAGTGTTAAAAGAGAGGTAAAGAGAGAGAGTGAGGGGAGACAGAAAGAAAGTTAAAGAAAGGGATATTGAGAGCCAATCCAAGACATAAAAGTCAAGACAAACTATATACAGCATCCATCTTGAAATCTCCCACTTAATATTTTAAATTATCTATATACCATGATCCAGAATTGTTCTTTGCTTTAAGATACAATAATAAACAACAGTCTTTTTACACAAGGATTCAATATTCAGAAGAGGAGAAAGACAATTTCAAGATACAATTATGATATAAGATGATTATATAAGTAATATAACTATGATAATATGCATAATATGCATAATAATGTAACATGAAAATAAATATTATTTTAAATGTTAAAATAACCATAGTTTTTTTTTAAATAGGTACATATACATATTGGTGAATATAGTGAAATAATGGGTCTCAAAATTATTGGATCTAGAAAACTGCCCTTTTGAGTTTGCTAGCTATATCTGTATTCATGCAGGAGACTAGAATTCCTCTTTGAGGTAGGTTCTTCCTTTATTCTGAAAGGGGAAACTTTTTTTCATCCCTTTTACCCATATTATAACTCTAAAGACAGATTTTAAAAACTGGCAGCTTATAAACTTAATCAAAATACCAATATACTGTTCACAACAGTGATAAAACAATTTTATTTGAACATAATATCTAGGAATTCAGTCAGAGTCCCCAACATTCCACATTGCCATGCACTTGCTGCTCAAACTCAGTTCATTTATCTGATTTCAGTAGGCACTTGAGACTATTTCCATTAACGCCTCCCTCTATGCATGAGAGGCCCTGGTAAATGGCATAATCTAAGTGCAGGCCTTTCATTCTTAAAGTGTGTACTCTAATTAACAAAATAAGTATATATAAATATGCTTACAACAAATTTCGTCCTATAAATTTAACATTTCTTACTTAAATCTAGATTCCTAAAAATCTTTTCTCCTAGGTTATGGGTGCCCATATGACTAAACAATTGTTTTTTACATTTAAATTTTTTTTCAATTGGAAATTGGGTAGGGTCCTATCAAGAATCCATTCTATCCATTTTGCTTTTATTTTTTGTCTTATCTCCAGCAGTTTAATTTTTTATTAAATTTATCAGGGTATCATTTGTTAATAAAATTATATAGGCTTCAAGTGTACAATTTGATAATGCATCATCTATATATTGCATTGTGTTCACCACTCAAAGTCAAATCTCCTTCCTTCATATATTTGACACCCTTTATCCTTATCTACCTCCCCCTCCCTTCTTTTTCTCTGGTATCCACTAACCAGTAGTTTCTTTTTTAAAGGAAAAATCCCCTCCCCAACTGCCGTTATTATTTTCTTTTTACAATCCTGTTTTTCCACTAAAAACAAAGTCTATTTCTAAAATATTATTTGAACTTAAACATATTAATTGTTCTTATTCTGTTCCTTTGCAACAAGCATATCAGCTTAGACTGCTATTCTAACACATAAGTTGCAGTCTAAATTATAAATCTGGAGAAGTATCGATATCCACCTTCATTTTACGTAATTTTTTCCAAAATCCTGCTAATGAGCATCATGACAGTAACCACTTGTCACTTATAAAGTTGGGTTATTTACTTTCTGAGTGGGTTATAGAGCAGAAATGTGGGATATTCCACAGAATTAATTGTCTTTAACAGGAGAGACTGACATTTTTGAGTTTCTCTGGCTTCTTGTTATGGAATGACTATTTTCAGTCTGTGTGCTGAAATAGCAAAGATTTCAGTGATTTGTGAAAATGAGATCAATGGCCATTCTTGCTGAAAGAATGAAATTCTAATTTAGCAGCAACCAATTTGGGTTTTTAGTAGAAAATCTTTATATTAACTTATTTCGACACCTAGCAAAATCAGTTTCAAGAATATATTCATTTTTCCCATCAAACTGTAAACTACAGAATCTGTCTTCTATCTCTTTCCCCGGTGAAGAGATTGAGTCCTCAACAAAGTTAAAGTGATATTAGAAGTTTAAACAAAGAAAGATAGGATAACAAAATCTGTATGATCTATGTATACTTTTGTCCTTTCTTCTCTTTTCCTTTTTAACTTTAGAAGAGATTTATTAAATGACAATAAATTTGATATGAAGTAAACATTTTTGTTGCTAAATAGACTTTAAATTCATTATTGGATTGGTTTAATATCCATTCAACATAAGTACTTCGTATGAGCCAGGTGCCTCAGAAAATAGAATGGAAAAAAATCTCTATCCTCATGCAGTTTAGATTCTAGAGGAGAGCATAATAATAAGTATAATAATGAAAGTTACCTAGTATGTGTGTTATATAGTTATATAAAACTTTTATAGTTTGTTAAAAGGTGTTAAGGATTCTGAAAAGTCTTGAGGATGAAGAAAGGGAGATTGCAATTTTAAATGGGGTGTCCATAAAGGCTTTATTAATAAGAGGCTATCCTCACTAGCCTGTGCTACTAAATCTTAGCAAGTGTCCTAAGAATGTGAAGAGAATGATATAACCAGGACTCATAGTCAGGTATTTTCTCTCCAAGTCCAGTTCTTATTTGCTTTTTCTTTATTTTATTATTATTATTATTATATTTTAATGGTGACATTGATTAATGAAATCCAGTAAGTCTTAAGTATACTATTTAACAGTGGCATGCATGCATGTATACATGCATGCCTTACTGTTAAATATATATGTATATATATATGTTAAATAAATGTATATGTATACATACATACATATGTACATACATATTACTTATATATATATGTGTGTGTTCACCTCCCATTGTTACATTTATTTCTGTCACCACATATCTGACCCCTTTTACCCCATCTACCTCCCTCTTTCCACCTCCTCCCCCCTTAACCCTTTGGTAACTAGTCTATTGTCCATGTCTATGAGTACTCTTTCTTGATTGGACAATGTCCTGATAGATTCCTTTGGCTCACCTGTATTCTATCTTCTTGAATAAGGAAAAACAAAGCAAATGAAATCATATCATATCATTTATCTGTATTAGCAGTTCAGAAAGCAAAGCTGGGACAGAGAAAACACCCTAAATTATGATTCAGATACACCTTGAGAGCACAGGAGACTGGGTTAGTGTCCTAAGTTTAGTTACTAGAAACCCTTTTATCCAATTCTGACACTAGAGTCAGCAGCATTCCACCAGATGATACCACTACTATTCCAGTTTCATACCAGAAAAGGGTTATCAATCCTGATGCTAAAAATTACCTAGACATGAGGTATAATTTACCATTAAGGGAATGCTTATTTGGTCAGGATGTGCTGTGTTCAAGGACAAAGATGCACATTTGTGGTCATTAGAAGGTTGGCACTCAGACTCGTGCATCTTTGGGTCATACTGCATCTTTGGGATCTACCATTATTACAGCAATGTCAGGGGACCAAGATATTCTCTGACCAGTTCATCATTTTTGAAAAACCAGAGTGCTAACTTACTTTCTTAGTTTATAAAGCACTTCTTAATGTTAAACAGAAGGGGATATTAAATGACATATTTAATATAGTACCCTCTCTTTCCTTTGAACTTTGCAAAAAATTCCCCTGAAGTTAGTTCAAATATTATGAGTGGTATTGAAATCAAAACTTTACTTCTCTATCAACATTCAACTCAACCCCATCTGAGATGGACCAGACATCTTTTCATTATATGGTAAAACTTATCTGAAATACCAGTTAATGTAATAAGTAGACTGTCCCTGTGCCCAGTCCTGACATTCTACTCCAGTTCTCCATTACCTCTAAGCTTCATTCATCCTTATCTGCCAGTATGTATGTGCGCTTCTCCAAATTTTCACAGTGGTTCCCATTCTAGAACCTAGATTTCACTCTTAAGTTTTGCTGGAAGGAAAGAGAAGAAAAAAGAATAGAAACTGTTAAGCTTCTCTCCAGTTTTCTTCCATATGCATCTCATTATTTTTCCCTTCTGGCTTGAACTCATATATTTTTAGGAATGTATTTTAGGATCGGGGTCCATGAAATCTATTGGAAGAGCTGGAATTTATGAGGAAGTAAATGATGTGAAGGGGAATACTTTTTATAAAAATTCCTATCTTATTTGGGAAATTCTATTTGTCTACTCTTTTAAACATTTGAGTCTTTCTGAAACTACTCTGTGATATTTCTTTGGGAATGAGATTTTTATTTTTTATGTAATCAGTCCACATGTTCCTTCAAGTTATCATATAATATATTCATCAGTCTTAAATATCCCAATCTTCCTAATACCTTTACACTTTCCAAAGCAATTTTTAGATTGTGTTGGAACAATATAATCCTTAATGTTTACAGTCACCTTTTCAAAATTGTATTCAAAAATCAAATTTAGAGACATCCACTTATGCCATCAGGAGTTTTATCTTGGCCAAACACCAATAAGCATGTTTCAAAGAGCACACTATCAGCAGAAAACTTAAACTTTTATCTCTGTTGTGTTCCCAAATCATTTTGATTATAGGAATGTGTAAATATTACTTCCAGTAAATTCAAAGAATAGACATTTGGGCCTCTAAGACCTTGGAGAATAATAATGAATGCATTAACTGCTCTGTAATATGTGATTAGATATATATATATACAATTCCATTTCTTTTGGTCTTGCATCAAAAGCTAATGAGAGATAAATGTCAAGAGAGGAAGACTGCTTTCCTGGGAGATAGATCTATTATTTACACAGTGATAGTTAGTGTCAAAAAGTTCTTCCAAACAAAAGCTTTATTTTAACTGAAGGAGAACACTCTGCCTGTTTAATACTGTAACCCAATAGATTAATGGTGTTGAATCCTTTTGAGTTTTCATTTTTAAAGACAGAGAATGACAGATTTGGGAAAATATCAAGGGTAGAGGAAAATCCTAAGTAATGAAAGAATAGTTGCTAAAGAAGGCAGCTTGACTGTTCCATCAACACATTAAAAACTGTACCATGTGAAATTTATAAAGGAAATATCTCCTGACACCATGTTTCTTCCCCTCTTGGCTTTAGTGTTGTGACAAAACCAGGGAGACAGAAACTACTTTGACTTTCAGAGTCTTATGCAATTTTATTGGGTTTAGTTATTTATATAGATATTGCTATTATGGCACTAGGTTAGGTTATATTTAGCTTAACATTAAAGCAAAGTAAGTGTGTTTTTGTTTGTGTTTGCTGTTCCCTCTGCCTAGAACTTCCTCAGATCTTTACGTGGCTAGCTCCTTTTTTTTTTTTTTTAACATTCATGCCTTTGCTTGAATGATACTTTCAAGATACATCACGCACAGTATATATTCCATTGCCTTGTTATATATACTTTGTATCTCTCTAAAATGATCTCTATCTGAACTTAAATTATATAATATTTAGTATCTGTTTATAGATTATTTTTTTCCATTATATCTCACATTATCAGTCTTATTTACTGTGTGACCCTGGAACACATACACTTGATGCTCAATAATATAATCGAATAGAATGAATTAACAAGAAGACCCATATAAGCCAATATGTGTTCAAATCCATTTGAGTTTGGGGAAAGATTGTTAACCCTTAGCTTATAGGTACTATCACAGGTTCAAAAGTTTCCTGTTTGAAATGATACATGGATCATAAATACTCTCTCTAATATAACTATGATTGTAGAATGAATTGTCTATTTTATATCAGTTTTTATTTATTCAGAAATGTCCAAACTATCTAGTGACTTTGTTAACTTCTGGCTCAATAGTTTTTGGTTAAATCCTCTGTGGCTAAAGATTTTAAATAGTTTCTAGAAGAACTGTGAGCAATCCATGAGCAATTCACTAGCTTTGTTTTTAGGTTCATTAAAGTCAGTGACATTGCAATTTTTCCTCTTATCTGATGAATGAGGCCTGAACTTAGGTAGAGACGTCAGGATTGTGACCAAAGAATTCTTAATTATTCATTCATCTGCTTAGATTATATATTACCAAACAAGTATGTATTCAAATATATTTTCACCCTCTTGCTTGGGCAATCTGGGACTTATTAAGGAAGCATTACCGAATTGAGTCATTTCTCCCCAAAAGACAGTGGAGTGGTTGTGCTGAATTCAGTAATACAGAATTAGTCACAGTGCCACTAATTGTGAGAAGATATCAGCTTATATCAACAGTTCTAGGGACTTCTATCATTTGTAACCATGCTATATTTGCGTAGATATTCAACTTTCAATAAATAAATAAAGATGAAATGAATATATTTCAGAGTTGCACTCATGAATAAAAACTGGTTCTGTCTTAAGCTAAAAACACTACTACCAAGATATGTGTATTGAAAAGCCACAGTTATCTCTTCTTGAATCCCACATCTCTTCCATGCTTAAAACTGCCATTTGGCATCCCAAAGTCATATGTTTGGAGAGTAGTAGCAAATAGAGAATAAAAATTGGTAAAACAGGAAGCTTTGGCCCATAAAAAGTGGAAAACAGGATTCCCAGTTCTTGCCTGACATTTTCACTAATGCTAGGAATAATTAGCAATAATGCACCACAATACCTTATTATATTATTTCTTTTATTTTTTTAGCTTTGTGAAAAGGTTACCATTTTAGTTGTTGCAATTACAAAGAACATTTCTTGCTTCACTGCATAATGTCGAGCTGAGCTTTCTGTTCCATTAGAAGCTGACAGGGGTGAAGTATTTACATTTTCTACTTTGAATAATAGTTCAAAGGAAGTAATCATATTGATTCTTACATTACAGGCCACAAGTAATTGTTTAAGGCTCTATAATTGGAGCTCGAGACAGTGGTATCAGGGCACAGGACTTGATGCCTACAAAATCACTTGTCCATTTGCCCTGAATGAGTGAATTTGTGTCATTTTTTATAAGTATACAAGTATTTTTGCTGTAATACATATTTCCTACATTTTCACTATATGTAATTGAAAGTGTTTCCATTTTGGTATGCAATTATAAAATGACTTCTTGAAAAAAATGTACTCAGATTTATAATAATCTAATTCTCTTTTAATGTAGGAACTGACATGAGATGAGTTTAATAACAATAATACTTTAAAAAGCTTCCATGAAGGGAAAGGAGATTAGTTATATATATAAACTCAAAAAGGTAAGGTAAATTTATTTCAAGTGTTTTTCCCAATTATATTTGTTTTTTACTAAAAAAAAAAAAATCAATTATTCTTCCCCTGATACTGAAATATTCTATTTTGCAGTAGGATTAGCTAACTTAATATAGACTAGACCAAATTAAATTTTAGACGCAGAGTTGGGGAAACGTCAGCAAACTCTTAACCTAGCTCGGTGATTGCTTAGAGAAGATAGATGCTGTAGCTCTAGTCAGCTTTTCAGCTGTTGAGACTGACGGAATAGATCATATTTTCAAAATCCTGAGTAAATGCAAGAAGCTGCTCAGCCTTAACTAACACGAGCTTTTAGTTCCTCCAGAGGATTACAAGATGATAGACTTGGTGTGCAGTTTGCCAATGTCGAGCTTTTTAAATTCTGACTCAACTTTCTAGCAGAAACCAAGGAAAGCAAATGATTTTCAATATGACAGCTAGAGAAGCATCAAGGAGAAAACAAACACCCTTTTCCCCCCTTAAAACGAGTCAATCTACATAGAAAGAAAAGCTTGGAGAATAAACTAATTAAAAATACATGATAAATTTGAGGCAATTCTCCTAAGTGATCAGATAAAATAAAATCAAATTAGAAGAAATTCTACCAACAGATTCTGAATTATGCATTGAGTCTAGAAGATAATACTTAAATCCTTGCACACATGGTAGCCTCTACATACAGTTAGTTACAGATTTCTGGCCTTGAAACAGCAAGCTCATAGGTTGTCAAAGGAAAGAATAATCATGAAATGAGGCAGCTGATACATTAACAACTATTGGGATTGGAAACAAGGAGTGACTTACCTCTTACATCCTAGGACATTATAAACCTCCAAATTTTAAGAGAAAAACTTTACTGTGACAGTGTAGATGGAAGAGACATTTCTTAGAGCAATTCCTGTGCCATCCTACACTTGAATTAGGACTTGGGAAGAGCAGAAAAGGATACTGGAGGTGAAACAGTTATTTTGTTTTCTGTTTTCTAATATGTTTGGGGAGAGCTCTATTTCTTTTTGAAGTACTCAGTTACATATTACCTTTCTAAATATAGGAAGATTTAGTTTAGAAAAATTCGTTTAAGAAGTTTGAGGATATCTTTGACAGTAAATATTTTTATTAAAATTAAATGACACATGAATTTTACCCAAGATATATGGGCATTAGAAAAAAAAGCAGAGTGTCTCCCAATTTTTCCTTTATTCAGTCTACAGATTCTGGTTTTTAAATAGAAAAGACTGAAACCAGTTTTTTATTCAGTTTATTCAGACTTACTTGCAAACCAATTTATAGAAATAACTTAGATCCTGACCTGAAGTTTCTAAGAGCTCAAAGTATTTGAGTCGTTCAGTGATTAAAATGCTAGGTAAGTCTTTCTCCATAGCAACTCTGAATGCTAGGAAACATAAATTTGTATCTATTAATTCCTCAAGGAAAAGTGTGTAACCCATAAAATTTATTCCCAGAGGAAATACAATTTCCATGCACCTTTCATGACAAAAGTATTGGAGAACAAACTTCCTTGTATTGTGTACTTTAAATTTTGTTAAGAGGGTAGAACTAATGTCAAGTGTTCTAACTATTAAAAAAATTAAACTTTAGGTAACTTTGGGAGGTGTTTGACATGTCTTTTACCATGATTGTGATGATGGTATCATATTTGCATATGTCCAAATTCACTAAATTGTACACATTAAATATGTGCAGTTCTTTCTAAAGCAACAGTAAATTGATTACTACCAGATCATTTCCCTTTGCCTTATAGCTGCTAGAATTGTACTTACATCACTCTTTTGTTTAGGACTGTCAATTTTTTTTTTCTTTTGCAATGTTGTTGATTTAATTCCTACCTTTTCGGGGGGGAATGTTGTGATAATCTAATCACCTGAAGATGTACTGAGAAGTTTTCAAAGGAAACATTCTAATTTCGTGTTAAATGTGTACTAATGTGACTTTATTTGCCTTAAATGCTGAAGAAACATTGGCCTATCAGTATCATTTTTAGACTTATTATTTGCCTTGATGTTTTTATTTCATGATCCGCATTATAAACACACTCCTATCTTCCCTACTCTCATTGTTACAACGGCAATTAAATCCACTCTCTAAAAAAACAAACAAAAAAAAAACTAGGGAATTAAAAAATAAAATCATGGTAACAGAAAGAATGAAAGTACCCCAAACCTTGATAGTATTGAAAGGGGGAAGGTCAGAGAAAGATGGATAGATTGATCACAAAAATGCAGTCTCAATTTTTCAAACTTCTCTGAATCCGTGCTATTGCTATGTAACTTATCAGCACTCTCACATTGTAGCTATGGCATTCTGCACCGCCTCTCCAATCTGGGTGCAGCTAAGTCATGCTTTGGTCAAAAGTTATATATTAAAAGTTATGTGTTAAATATATATCAAATGCGTGTGTGTATGTGTAAATTATACATGTAAATTTGATAGTGTAGATATTATGTTTGGGGTTGGGAACATTACAGTAGGTTTAAATAGAGTATAGAATAGATACATACAATTATCTTTTCTTGTTAATTTGTTATGTGTACTTAGTAGACCAAAAACTAAAGCGGCTCTCTTGAAATTCCCTGTTTTTTAAAATTCTAACATTGGAATGAAATATTTATAGCTTAGGAGACCTAAATTAAATTTTAGGCTGGTATCTCTAAACTAAAAAATGATATCATCATTAATTGCTTTGCTGAAAAACTACAGTCTCCACTTACAGTTATAAAATAGATTTTTTTTTTCTCAACAACAGAGTCAAAAACTCTTCTCTTTCCAATACCTTTGACAGGGTATGTTAAAAGTTGGGTGAGGAAAAATTAAAGTACATGTGAAATTTTAGCAAGTCAAGTATATAATATTTAGCTTTATTGAAGAAAATTATAATTGTGGGGAGAGTATTTAAACAAAATTTGTTTCAAAAATTTTGTAAACAAAAACAGCAATACTAATTGTTTAGCGTTATCATAGCTTTGAGTTCATAAAATTGATACTTATCTTCAAGTTGAAGAATTATTTAAATAATAATTTCCATTTGTTCCTCCCTTTCTCTCCGTGCCTACGTGCATACACGCACACACACACCCCTCTCCCTCTCACCTATATCCTCGAGGAAAACTATTAAAGTTATTGTTATGGTGAAAAAAGGAAAGATCATTAATGATATAGCAAGTTCACACTTTTTTTTAAGAGTAACATATGTGTAATTTACTTAAATAGTCAGTAATTCATTCTATATCATCTCCTACCTTAGCGGAGTCAAACAGATATTAGAAAAGTAGCCATATGATAATATATAATCACTCCACAGATTTGGGAAATAGTATTTGAAGGTACAATATTTCCAATTGGCACAAGCTGTTTAATGAAGAGATCCATAAATGTAATTGCCTAATTAAGATAGCTACTTTTTTTTCCTCATGGGCAATTAAGATGCAAAGCTCAGAGATTGTAAGGAGACTCTGCTGTTATCAAAATAAAGCTCTATGGTCACTCTGATCATCATTTCCAAGCTTGTGGTAACAGGATAAGGGAAGCCCATGGCAGAAAGTAGATTCACTTTTCAGAAGGAACCTGGAAGGTACACTTATCACTCCACTCACATTCCTTGCTGGAACCTGATCTCATTGCTAAGGTTAGCTTTTTTAAAAAAACAAACAAACAAACACAAACAAAAACTTATCAATACTGTTTAAAGGTAGCAAGACCAAAAAAGACAAGACAAGGCTAGACAACTGTTGAGGACTAAGGAGACTTGACTAAATGAATGATGGTAAAACTGGTGTAGTCAAGTTAATAATGTCCTAATATTAGTTTCCTGTTCTTGATAATTATACTATGACTATACAAGATGTCAATATTGAGAGAAACAGGGTGAGGGGCACAGGGAATGTTTTATATCACTGTTTATATCTCTAAGTCTATAATTTGTTTAAAATAAAAAGTTTAAAAAGAAAGTTGAAAAACATGGTTTCTAGTGAAATTGTAATTCTGGGAATAATTTTTTTAAAGTAACGAAAGAATGAAAATTATGAAACAAAGAGTAGTCTTGTCACAGAGGATGTGGAAATTGCACATCCCAAAGATAGTCTATAGAATTATCTCATCCTGTATGTTCTCTTCAGCATCACTTTGCCACTCTAACATAAAAAAGATGGAATCTAATAGTTTATCTTGCTCTAAGATAGTGACCAATAGATGTGGCAGATGTGACTCCTGAGGCCATCTGACGACAGGTGCCTGGGATGCCCTAAGACACCATCATCCAGGTGTGCCTAGTCAACCATAGAGCCATGAAAAATAATATTATTTTAAACCTCTAAGTTTGAAGACAGTTTGTTACACAACAATTAATGATAAGATGATAAAGGTTTATTGTGGACATTCAGTACAGTCTCTGCCTTAGTTCCTCTCTGAGTTGAATAATAAGTGTGACAATAAAAGATGCTCTATTTTCACTTGCTTTGATATTTAAAGGGATTATTTTTACCCCACATGTGTAAGTTATTTTTAATAAAGTTTTTATTTTGGAATAATTTTGATTTACAGAAAAGTTGCAAAGATAGTGCCGAATTTCCATACCCTTCACTCAGTTTCTCCTAATATTAACACCATATAGAACTATGGCACACTTGTTAAAACTAAGAAATTAACATTGGTATATTTCTATTAACTCACTGACAGACTTTATTTGAATTTCACCATTTTTTCATTAATGTCCTTTTAGTGTTTCAGGATCTAATCCAAGACACCACATTGTATTTAGTTGTGTCTTCTCAGCCTCCTCTGTGTGTGATGGTTCCTCAGACTTTTCTTGTTTTCATTACTTTGATAGTTTTGAATAGTAACCATCAGGCATTTTGAAAAACATCTCTCACAGTTTTCTCATGGTCAGACTGGGGTTATCAGTTTTGTGAAGTGCCCTTTTCATCACGTTAATCAGGGGATACCTGGTATCAGTGTGACTTAACACTGGTAGAAATGATTGTTTAAAGCTGTACTTCAGCAGAACAACTTCAGGGCCCTTGGCTGGAATAACTTTCCTCCATGTTACTTTAAACTTTAGTCATTATTAAAATTCAAGTATCTCCAGGAGAGGAAGATTTTAGATATTATCAACCATTTTCATCTCAATTGGAATGAAGGATTTGAGACTTATGTCTTAAAAATGGAAAAGATTAGACTTCAGGCTTTGAATACATAAGGGAAGCAGGAAATGAGACAGCAGCGTCTAATGGGGAGGGATTGGGTGCAATCAAATGCAAATTTCACTTACCTCATAAGATTGCCTAGAGTCTGTTTTATATTCAATAGCCACTTACACAGAAGCAAAACTCCTAGGACATAAGAATCAACAAAGCATTTTATTGTATGTCTTACAGGTTTTTGTGCTTCTATCATGGTGTTTATCCTTTTGAATTATTTCTTTTGTATCAAACTTATTTAGGTGCCCATTGTTATCAATAGAAAATAAGATGTGATATACAGTAGTTTATAAGTGATCACTCCCTCCAGCAGCTTTAGGTCCCAGAGGCTGGTCATTCAAAGAGGCAAATTGGGACAGACTGATCGGAAATATGGCCTCAATATGTGCGCCAGTGTTTCCGTCAGTGCGAAGGATACAGGCTTCATTAAGTTGGACTAAGTGAACTTCCATGAATTGGTCATTCCAGACAGCTACTGCGGAAACAATGCTAGCTCTTTGTATATAAATTAAAATATCAATTAAAAAAAGGCAAAATTGGTTGCATTTCCTTATCATTAATATATCAATTATTTTTCAGAAACTGTATGGCTAGAGCATTCTTCTAAGTTGAATAGAGATTACTTTTCCAAATCTTAAAAATTCAGATGAAAGATCATCTCTAAATTATACATAGATATTTAATAATCCACATACTTCAGTGAGCCACACTATAATTAGTTTCACTTTCAAGGATGTAATAAAATGAATAATACTACCATTGCTAATCAATACAAAATTAGAAAATAAGCTATACAGTCATTTGGAGATGTTAGAATCAGAAAATGGTTTGGGGGACTATTTATGAGTGCAGAAATCAAGATTTTACATTTTCTATTTAAATGTCCATGGCTTATTTCTCCGGGTGCTACTGAATATGTGTGAGCTACTTAGTGAGGAAAATAAAGCAATATGACAAGGGAGGGGTTGTCCATATTACATAAATACATTAACATATATCTAGAGAGATAGATAGGTCCTTCCCTGTATTTCTGAGATTTATTAATTTGAATTTCTCAAACTGGAGAGAAGTTGGTAGTCTATTGCCTATTCTTCTTTCTTCCCTCTCTTTCTCATTCCGGAATTCATCACAATGGACCTTTCTGAAAATTAAATTACATCCAGACTTGACCCTGGAGAGAAAGAAGTCCAACACACCATGTTAGCATAGTTAAATCTCTATACCATATATATTAAGATGTCACATTTTGGGACATGATTAATTACAGAAGGAAATAGGAAAACAGACCTAGTTCTCTACATATACAATTTTTAGTAATATAAAGTCTATAAGTTAAATCCTTAAAATAGAACATTTTAATCTCAAAATTGATTGGTAGAAAAAGTCATTGACCTGATAGAAAGTATCATTACAGAGCCCAGCTATTCTGGAATGGTCGTACTTATATTCTAGACCTTTAGTATTGCATTCGTCTGCCTATAGAAAAACCCAAATACACGCCAGTGACTTAAATAGAACAGCAATTTTTTCTCACTTAAGAAGTTCAGGGGCAACCAGTCCAGAGCTAGTAGTTTGGCTCCTAGAAATGCCATAGGGACCTGGACATCCACACCTTTACTGAGTACCTCCATTTTCATGTTCATGAAATTATTGTTCCTCTACCATATATTATGTTCACATATCAGGAAAAAAAAAAACAATGAAAGTAAAAGTAAATATTGAAAGATTTGTCCTTTGTTTATGAGGAAAACAATAGTTTTCTGTAAGCTGCAGCCAATGGAGCATTTCTTATATTGGTCAGAATTAGATCACAAAGCTACAGATAATCTACAAAGAAGCCTGGAAAGTAAAATGTGAAGGGGTGTCTTGCAAGCCTAAACAAAATAAGGATTTCCTTTGTTAAGAGAAAAGGTGAGGATGCATATTGGATAACAGAAGCGGCAACTCCCATATTACAATTGCCCTCGTTGCTGTGAAAGTAGAATTTTTCCCAGGGAAAGAGTAAAGGGGAGTTTTAATTTTCAAAGCATTGTCGAGAACTCTGCTATGACAGGGCAACAGAGAAACCTTTGGGTGGCAAAAGTGATCAATCATGGAAAAGGAGTTGGACAGGTCAATAAATATAACACTGGCAAGCAGACTTTGATGTATGAGGAAATAAACTGTAACTTCCTATAGCACTGTGCTAGATGCGAGGATGGAAAACAAATGCATCATTCAATAGACTCTATAGCTTGGAATTATCATATATAACTGGTGCAGCCACTTTTCATTAGTGATGACAGAAATGCCGAGATGGGTCTATAATCAGTGATGTGAGTGCCCTCATGGGAAATGACTTTTATTATTCCTGTTTTATTGTTCATAGAATGATAATTTGAATAGCAATCATTAGCTGCTGTAATTGGCTCTGTCCTGCTAAAGGTAATTGCCTTTTAAAATAATGATGGTGGGATGGCAAGTATTTATTAATTAATTGTTTATTTCCTATGAAAAAGAAAAGGAAAACATGAGGAAAGGACAGATGCCACAATGAGGCACAATGCAATATGCAACAGGAATAGGCAGAGGAACTGATTATATCTTTAAGACATTTCTTGGAATAGTAATAGTTTTCATTTTCTATATGTACTGATGGGAAAATTTAAGAGTTCTCTTTTTCCATATTTGTGAGTCTTTCTTCCTAATTGTTATCCTTTTTTATTTATGTTCGCATACAATAATACATTAGTTTCCGTTGTACACCATAGTGATTAGAGATCTATGTAACTCACAAAGTGATCACCTCATTAAATCTAGTACCCCTCTTCCCCCTTGTATATTTATTACAATATTATTAACTATTTTCCTTATGCTACATTTATATCTCCATGTCTATTCTGTAACTATTCATTTGTACTTCTTAATCCCTTTGCCCCTTTTTGCCTTCCCCCAACCACCCTCCCATTAGTAACCCTCAAAATAGTCTCTGTATCTATGAGCCTATTTCTGTTTTTGTTGTTGTTTATTTCATTCTTCAGATTCCACATGTACGTGAAATCATATG
The DNA here is from genome assembly GCA_003508835.1 of Eonycteris spelaea. Classification (NCBI taxonomy): domain Eukaryota; kingdom Metazoa; phylum Chordata; class Mammalia; order Chiroptera; family Pteropodidae; genus Eonycteris; species Eonycteris spelaea. The sequence continues at coordinate 11,025,398 of PUFA01000011.1, read as the reverse complement.
ATATTTGTCTTCCCTATCTGACTTATTTCATTCAGTGCAATACTCTCTAGGTCCATCAAGGCAATATCTTTTTCCATCCCCTTCCTTTTAGTCTGTGTGTGTCTTTTAATCTGAAGTGAGCCTCTTGTAGGCAGCATATGTAGGGGTCTTGTTTTCTTAACCATTCCAGCCACTATATCTTTTGGCTGGAGCACTTAATTCATTCCATGTGAGGTACTTGTTAATAGGAATGTAGTTTTAACATTCTTTATTCATATTTTGGTTACATGTTTTTTCTTCTCAAGGAAGTCCCTCCAACATTTCCTGTAATATTGGCTTGGTGTTGATAAATTCCTTTAGCTAATTTTTTATCTGGGCAACTCTTTTTTGTCTTCAACTCTAAATGACAGCTTTGCTGGATAAAGTATACTTGGTTGCAGATCCTAGATTTTCATCACATTGAATATTTTATGCCAAGCCCTCTGTCCTGCATAGTTTCTTTTGAGAAATCAGCTGCCAGTCTTATGGGTGCTCCCTTGTAAGTAACTATGTGCTTTTCTCTTGCTGCTTTTAAGATTCTCTTCTGCCCGGGAGAGAGCCTCACCTCCAGCGCTCACTCCAACAACTCAGTGTTCCCCTGTAAATCCCTAGTGCCCCCATGCAGCCGACCTGGCACTGGTGCTCAGATCAGGTCTGTCACTGCGAAAGTCCACTCGCAGACATGGCACCGCTAAGAGGTGTCTGCAGCTGCTGTCTACCACTGCCATAGCCTCTGTCTCACTAGCCGCTCAGACTGGGAACCTCGCAGCTTTGCTCCCTTTACTTCCTACCGTTTCAGGTTGGTTAATTATTTCTCTCCCTAGTTGTAGTGCTTCTGTTCTTCTAGATCCCAGGTGACTTAGGTTGGTGTTTGCCCTGTGTTGCTGTCACAATGTTGATTTGGTTGCAAGAGGAATAAATAAAGCCTCTATCATTTACACCGTTTGTCCCTTCCTTCCTAATTGTTATTTTTAAATCACTGCTATTTTCACTTCTGTATTATTGTAGTATGGTAGGTATGTATCTTAAGCAGAAATTGATATGAAACTACTTTGGCTGTTGCGTCATATTCAAAATGTTGCAGTCAGTCAATATTCCTTAGTATCCATCCCCTATGTTGAGGCACTACATGAAAATGATGAAGAAAATAAAATAAAATCTAAAGACACTCTCTTCCAATTCTTTAGTTATTTTCATCAGTCCATAGACTGGCCTGCGCTTTTCTATCTGTACTAGTCTGCCTAGAACATTTTCTCATTCTTTGAACTTCTGTGTCAGCTCTCACTTTCCTGTCAGTGCCAAATTTCTTGAAGGTCTATATAATTATTATTCTATAAAGTTTACCAAAACATGGTCACATCCAATCATCCCTTTTATCTCTTTTGTCCTTGCAGAAATACTCTGAGGTAGCATACAGTGGAAGATGTCACACCTTCAATTAATAGGTGGAGTAACAAAGGCTTAGGGATTTTATGTGATTAGAGTAAAGCCACTGAGCAAGTGCTTAAGCCAGGACACAAATCCATGTTCTCCTGTTCCCAAGTTCCAAGACATTTTCAATATATCATTCTGCTTCCACTCCTTCACCATTCATGCACACTTTGATTTCACAGTCTTTTTGGTCTTTTTCTGCCTCAATTTTTAATTCACAGATTTTTTTTCCAAACGTGTAGTCTATAATACTGTGTCATAAAAAGAACAAGAGTTAACAAGTTAAAAAAAAAAAAAAACTTAGGTAAAATCCACACCAGTCCATGAAACTTATTTTTAAGCCAGAAAGGATCATTATAAACTACTTTTCCACACAACCTCCTCACTTCCCTAACTCTTCCCAGTCATCTCAGAAAAATAGATTTTACTATTATGGTCTGTTAGAGGAAATATTTTAAAAATTATCTGTGTACATTTTAAATCCTTGTTGTTAATAAGCCACTGTGACCTACTCGCTCTATGAGAAAATATGGAGTATACTTCTTCTAAATATCCAATAAAGCAAATTCCACTTAATATACTATTCTTCAGAAGTCATTTACATGAGATAGGTGATATTAAATAATTTCATTTACTTTATCTGTTACCTTCACAACTTTGTAGAGAGTCAATAATGTCCATAGATGTTGGAAACAATTAGTTTTGCTTTATTTGTATTCTTGAAGAGAAGATAGCCTCTGCCAAAACTTCAAACTTATGAGTGAATATTACAGTTACAAATTGACTATAGAAATATTAAACTATGCCCCCAAGCCTTCAGGAGTAGTGACTGGGAGGGTGATCCAGGAAAAGGTTATCTTTCTGATAATCAGATATTAATATATACTTTGGGTCAAGAACATGTCTTGGAGGATGACACTATGATATCAGGAACTGTTTTTATTTTTACCACTATATTCCCAACTTTTAACAGAGTACCTTGGATACAATATTTATTCAGAAATACTCATTGAATGAATAAATGAATGTGAATGCTGTAAAAAGTTTTCTTAACATGAGGTTAAAGAATAGCGACTTTTACCTAAATCTGCCTGCCTTGAAAATATCAACTTCATCCTTTTTTTCCAACTGTTTAGAGTTTGCCTAAACATTTCTCCCATTTATCCAGCCATCTATACAATCATTAATTCTTTCATCCACCTAAAACATTTGACTTTCAATATAAACCATGTGCTGGGTTATTGCAGAAAGATAAGAAAGAATTTACAAAATGATGGTGAAGGTAAAGCATGTTAAATATATTTATAGTACAATATGTGTACTATGTAATATAATGGAAATACACATATATACACACAGATATGTATATTACAATGACAGTGGGAAGTACCAAAAGAGAGACACCAATATGGTGCTATAAGAGATAAATAGAACGTGACAAAAATCCAACTAGAATCATAAATGAAGGAGCCTCATTTCTGTTTTCACTCTCTTAATTCTGATTTAAATAGTGTTGCTGATTCAAATGAATAAGCAGGTCAGTGTGAAAAATGCTGTTCAACTGAGGTCTTTGCCTTTCTCCTTGGACAGACTCCAGAGGAAAAAAAATTATAAAATTGATCTGCTCCAGAGACATCAGCTACAGAGCCTTAGGCATTCCTTGACCAACGTAGCACTGAGAAAAATTAGCAAGTCTGAAAAAGAGGTATTATCCTTGCCACCACATTTCTTACCTGAAGCTAAACTTTCCAGCTACATTATGTCTGAAATGAATGGCTTGGTTGAATTTCAGTTTCTCATTTTTTGTTTCTGGTTTCATTTGTATACAGACACACATATATTTGTGTATATATGTAGTTATATAATTAACAAATATATAATAATGTGTTATCTATTATACATTATAGATCTTATGAACAATTATTGCCAATAAAATGTTTAGAACAACCAAAATCAACTTAACACTACAAAATTATAGCCTTATTTGGATATGACATTATATTAAGCAACTTAATGAAACACAGGAAAGTTAAAAACCTTAATTATTACAAGGCTTTAACTTCTATCAAATGATATTTTTTAATGATTTTTTTTGACCATTAAAAAAACTGGAGATTTGAGTAAGGTTGATGGCTTCCTCAAGGTCATACAGATGAATCCAGGTTCTAATCAGTGTGCTTCCTGCTACACTATGTGTACACCATTCTTTAATGAATGGCCCATGGCCTACTGAAGAAATTTATGGATCTCCTTGGTGGGATAAAGTGATCTAAAAGATCTTATAAATGTGTAACATTCAAAGTCTTTTGTTAGCTTTAGTTCTCCAATGCCCAAATGAAGAATCATTTCCCCCCGCCCCCATCTCTTACATTAAATTCCATAGCAGTTTCTCTTGGCTCCAATGTATGTCTTCAATCCAATCATTTCAGTACACATCTGTTGATAGCAACTTAGTCCTGGTCACCATCCTCTCTTGCCTGGCTTCCTGTCTCCCTGTTTTTACTCTAGTGCTCATTTCTATGAAGAGTAAAATATGTGGAATTAAATTATAAAAAAATCATAACCCTAATTCCTGTAAGCAGATTACTTTAATGCTTTGCTTTTGAAGAAATCATAAATTTATTTTGTAACAGCTTATTTTCAAAACACTTATAGCATGTATATATTTAATTAATAGGGACAAGGGTAAGCGAGTTGATTTATCCTCCAGCTGTCATGAAAGTGTTAATATATCCCTAAGAAGTACCAGATTTGTAAACTAGATCAGTTTGAATATGCTTAAATTTTATCAACTGGGAGGATAAGGCTAAAGGTGTGATTTAATTTTACTACATATGTATTTTACTCTGTGATTTTGATGAACAGACTTTCAAGGCAGTTAAGATGGAGTGTGAGGTATGAAACTAGTATGGTTTCTGTGGTTGTCTTATTCCCACAACTCCTAATAAATGAAAAGAAAGGAAAAATGAGATTTGCAGTGCACTAACCTGACAGCTGCTACATAGGCACTGACCAATTCTTGAGCACCATTGCTTCCCTGTATATTAAACAAGCAGCATTGCCTTTAGGGATACAATTGATTGATTAATCTGGTGAATTTCAGCAAAAGCAACCTCTGTGTTGACAGAAGTTGCTAGGGAATCAGAAATTAGATTGCATATTATTCTCTGTCTTTGTAATTCTGTTTCTCCACACTCTTCCTTCTTGATATGGAAAAGTAGGGTTCAGTGATGCCCACATCATTTCTAGATTGGGGGTATTCAGCTTGAAAGTTTGTTGAAACTCTTGTAATAGAGATATCTCAACACATAAATCAAGGGAAGGAGAAAGAGTATTTGTCAGTAAGTGAAGTGTTTCATTAAGTTTGAATCCTACTTCACAGAATTGACCTAGCCTTTAATTGTCATCAAGAAATGGAAAACATTTTAGTTTGTAAAATATATTGAATGACTAGGCTCTGAAATATCTGTGAAAGCAGTCTAGGATAGATGAATACTAGTTTGCCCTTAAATTGTGATTGAGAAATTACTAAACTTGGCAAAAGCCATGAGAAACCAGCAATAAGCAGTTAACTTAACAGTATTGTCTAAAGGAAACAGTTTTGGGGAGCACTGGTATTTGAAATGTACTTGTAATAATTACTATGAAGCATATCCAGAGAACCAATACCCCAGATTGTGAAGTTTAAAGCATTTTATTTCCACTCTAAGTAGAAGGAAACATTTTTATTATTCATAAATGGAGTTTCTCAATTTGTTGGTAATAATTATCAGAAAAATATAATACATAATATTTTTCCATGGCATCAAAGTGTCATTTGTTCCACATAAAGAACAAAAATTTCAAGGACTATACAAATGTCAGAGACTAGAAATATATGCTGTCCCCTATAAATTAGTGCCCAGGAGCGGAAAGTTCCAAGCTAAGATAGCAGTGTATATTTCAAGATACTTAAATGCTTCTTAAATATACATTTCATATATAAACCAGCAGGTCTCAGCCTAGAAAAGCCTCAGGAAAATTTGCTTGTTTGAGTGTCTTTTATATAAATATAGGTGATGTTTTGTTGAGAAAATTACCAGAAAGTTCTCTGTAATAAAGTTACAATGAGAATGTATTGATTGACTTAGAGTAATAATAAAATTCATTAACTTTTCAAGGCCACACCCCAAATACTTCCACAGAAAATCCAGCTCTATTTTATATATGCTTAGAACAAAATCAGACAGGAAGTTGGGTGATGGAGTACCTTACCATACTTCTAAATTCTACAGTGACCATTCTTATTTATCTTCCTAAGAGTTTACAAAACTATTATGATTTGATACTCACTTGTTGAGTTCTCTTTAGATATCATTTTACTTTTATTTCTCATTTGGTTTTTACTACTATTTTGAGTTATAATTTATAATCAGTAATAAGCACAAATCTTAAGTGTAAAGCTTGAAGAATTTTGAAAACTGTAGACATGATGTAACCATTACTCAAAACAAAAGAATGTTTCCCCTTATTTATCCAACATATCCTAATTTCTATCATCATAAATTAGTTTTGCCCATTACTGAACTTCTAATAAATGAAATCATGTGCATACTCTTCTATGTCTGACTTACTTCTTTCACCCAACAATGTTTGTTTTTCAAATTCATCTAGGTGTTACTGTGTATTGGTAGTTCATTTTTTTGTACTGTTGAGTACTATTAAGGAATACTACTGTGAATGTCCATTAGCATGTATTTTTTTCTCCTATTGATGGATGTTTGGCTGTTTTCAGTTATAGACTATTATGAATCAAGCTGCTGTGAATATTCTTGTATATGTCATTCTGTAGATACACAGGTTTATTACTTCATTTCCTGGAGTGGATTGCTGTGTTCTAGAGCATGTTTATATATTAACTTTAAGGAATTGCCAGTTTATCAACACGGCTATAACATTTTATAATACTACTAGCAATTTATGAAAATTTTCATTGTTCTACATTCTTATAACATAGTATCATTAAATTTTTAATATTACACTTTCTAGAAGACATAACATTATCACATGTAGCTTTCATTTGTTTTTCTCTGATAAGTAATGCTAACTAAATTTTTATATGCCATTTTGAAATCTGTTTTTTAATACTTTTTTAAAATTAGGTTTGTTTTCTCCTAATTAATTTGTAGAAGTTCACTATATAGCTTTTCTATCAGTTTTTTGATTCATACTTATTATGATATCCAGTCTGTGGCTTTTTTACTTTCCTGTATGCTGTCTTTAGATGATAGAAGTTTTAAATTGTGATAAATTATAATTTTTAATTTTTTTGTTTGTGCTTAGTATTTTTTCTGTTTGTTAAGAATCTTTGGCTGATGGGGTCAGAAAAATATTCACCTATGTCTTATTTCTAGAAGATACATACTTTTTGCTTTCAAATGTAGGTAAATGATCCATTTCAAATTAATTTTTATATATGATGTGAAGTAGAGGTCAAGGCGCGCGCGTGTGTGTGTGTGTGCGCGTGTGTGTGTGTGTGTGTGTGTGTGTGGTGTGCGTGTGCGCGCGCGCGTGTGTGTGTGTGTGTGCGTGTGCGTGTGTGTGTGTGTGTGTGTGTGTGCGTGTGTGTGTACACACAGTTAGTTGTTCCAGAGCCACATGTTGAAATGCTTTCCTTTCCCTGTTGAAACATTTGCCATCAGTATTGAAAATAAGTTGTGCTGTTTCTGGACTCTGAATTTTATATTTCTACAGTGTGGAAACTTTCATCCCATTATTTATTTCTTTCCTTTGTCGTTCCCAGTATCCTCCTTTCTGGAATTCCTGTTATGAAAATTGGACCTCCTTAATTCATCCTGTACGTTCCTTAATTTTTTTCCTATATTTTGCATCTCTTGTCATGCAGCTTTATATTCTGAGAAGTTTTTCAACAACTCTTCCCCAAGATTTTCCGGTTTTCTGTTTGTTTTTAATTTCATTGTCCGTCTTTTTTTCTAAGATCTCTTTCTTGTCCTCTAATTTGACCCTTTCATAGTTTCCCAACATTAATAGATTAAATGATATCTCATAACTGAGAATTCTAATTAGAATATTTTAATGTTCCTTTATATTACCCGGATGACCTATTTCTATCAAAACCAGTTCTGTTTATTCTGCTTAGCACCCCTTCAATTGCTGTATGCTTTCCTCAACTGTATGGTGTTCTTTGTTTTACATTTATTTGAATTTATTCATTCAATACTCATTGATTAGCACTGTGTACCAATTATTCTAGGTGCTTAAAGTACATTAGTGGGTTGTTCTTTTTTAAAAGGAGATCCTTTCCCTCATTCAATGTACATTTGGAAGAGGGGCGCAGAAAATATACAACAAATACAATAATTCTATAGCATGTGAAAAGAAGACAAGAGCTATTATAGAAAAATATTAGAGGCAGATAAAAATAGATCATGTTGGGGGTGGAAATTTTAAATAAGGTGATCATGCTAGATATGTTGAGAAATAACATTTAATAAAATAATTTAGGAGAGGAAGGCCATTAGATATCTGAAGGTCATCACCACAGACTAAAACAATAGCCAACAAAAAGGCCCAAAGAAGAGAGCATGGTATATTCAAGGAATAGCAAGGGGAGGCCAGTGGTCAATTCATTTGGATCAGAGTAAGCAAAACGGGGACCCATAGGTGCTAAAGTCTGCAAAGTAACAGAGGACATAGCTCTGTACCATTTAGAAATATGTATGCCATTATAATAATTATTGTCTTTTATCTGGAGGGGAATGGGGGTCACTGGAACACTATATGCATTGCTTATTTTAAAGATCACTATGAGACCAATCGGGTATGGGATAGGAGAGAGAGAGTAGTATTTTGGTATTCTGATAAATAGAATTGAAATCAACTAAACATGAATCTACTTCTCTTTAGCAATTATGAAGATAAAAAGAACTAAAAGGCAATGATAGCCATGTAGTATATCTAATTGGTGATCTCTTATGCCTATGATACATTATCTGACTGAACTTGAACAAAAAAGTTACACATCTAAAACCTGGGATTATAATTACCCCCAGCTTTGCATGGCTCTTCTATAACTCTTGTATGACTAATTAGGTTCATGATTTTATGAGTGCTCTAGCTGAATTCATTTTTTAAACTGCCACAGTGAATTTTTTCACTAAACCTTTTAATGTTAATGGCTAATTAGTGAACATCATCTGTATGAAAATAATTCAAAAGAAAAAAAATTCTCCAGGTCATTTTTAAGTGTTTTATCAGGTATTTGCTTAGTCTCCAGGTTGAATCTGTTTTGCTTGCTTTGGGTAAATTATAAAAATTTTCCTAGTGTCAGCTAAGAAGTAAAGAGAAGATAATAATAGAGAAAATCAATAAATTAATAATATAAAAACCAAGTAACAGAATATTATATTTTATACATAAAGTCAGAAGGAAATGAAAACTGTTCCATGTAGATAGATGAAGATGACAATGATGTCTACTTATTCACTTTACATTTCTTAAACTGTGTACCTTGGACAATTTTCAGCTAAATCACCTAGGATGCTTGTTTAAAAACTTTACCCATTAATAAGAATATGTGGAGTCGAGAGTATGTAAGAGAAAACTGGGAATCCATATTTTATTTTTGCATTTGGGAATTGAGTATTTTACAGTTTAAAAATATTTCTTTATTAATTTATTTGATCATCACCATACCTATAGGCAACAGTCTGAGCAGTTGTTATTATCTCCCAATTTAAGTTGAAAAAATAGACTCAAGGAGGTTAAGTAAATTTATAGCAAAGTAAAAGCTTCGACACAGATGTTTGAGTCTCTAGTCATGAGCCAGCTGTAAGAACAACAACAACAAAAATGATGCTTTAGTTAGTTTTGATTTCTGTCTCCCTCACTTATGAAATATATGCTTTCAAAATAGATATTTAAATTTTTCCTTCCTTAGGCTTCTTAGTTTCTTAGTCTGGGTTCTAGAAAAATCAACTCCGAGCCGAGGATTTCTGTGCAAGTGATGAAAGAGGTGTTCCCAAGAATAAACATCAGGGCTGGAGGAAAAGAGGACTAGGAAGGGGAAAAAGCCAAACAGGATTGTGATTACAGACGAAATCCTAGCATTAATCTGACTCCACAGGGAGTTCTGCAGTATAAATGACACCTAAGTTTGTCCTGACTCAAGTAAGGAAACTGGGCTAGACTCTTTACCTTATTCATTGACTCTGAACCATCATCCAGGAGAGACATAAAATCTTAACATTCCTGGCTCTCTATGCAGGCAGTTAAAGTGGCTCCATCAGCCCTTGGGCAGCCTCCAAAGGGTTGTAGATGTAGCTTAGATGCAAGAGAACACAGGAGCTGAGAAAATTTTTTTTTTTAATAAAGAAATAAACATGTTTTTTTTTTAAAAAGAAATCATTGCAGATTCTAGTACCAATAATACAGATTATTAGTAATTAGTCTTAGGGTGAATCACTTTACCTTGCTTAACTGTTTTGTTTAATTGTTAATGTAAAAAGTTGATAGTAACTCCTGTCCTGCCTTCCTATATTATTGTTGATTGAATCAAAGAGAATAATATTGTGCAGTGCTTTGTAAAAAATATGAAGTGCTATTCTCATGTAAGATATTCTGTTATTTTTTAAAAAGATGTTCTTTTATTATTGAAGACATGTTAGAAAACCTCCTTCCTGAGGTTCATATGTGAGAGGCCTTTATTCTTTCTGGAAATAAGTGAAATAAGAATCCTTGAATATAGCTGTTTTCTGATACATGGTGTACGTGGTCCTAAGTTAATATCGTTCACCATATTTTACTTAAGACTATGATGTTTAAACATCTCGAAGATAATCAAAAGCACATTACTCACTAATATCAAGAGTCAGTGTTTAGTGATTTATCAGTTAAATGTTGAATCAAAAATATTCTGAGGTAACTTTGCTTATATCACAGTATTGTTCTACTTTTTGACTGTAAGTTTGGAAATTCCTTAGATAGTTTGAACTGTGAATTTCATAAATAGTCTGGTTTTGTTAAACCTTAATCATTGTAATAGTTCAAATATAGAACAAAAATAGATCACACCCATATATACCATTGGATAACAGAATGTCTCCTGAAGTGTTTTGGTAGAAAGTTCATGGCAACAAGAATTGAACTCTACAGAACGTTTTTAGATCCACTTAGAATGCACTTCTTAGCTTAAGATATGGAGGTTCACATCCATGAATGTGTTTCAAAGTCATGAGCTTAGAATGTGAATTCAGCAATAGGCAATGCCTCTTGAAGCAAGGATGCATTTTACAGTATTTCAAAATAGAGTCCACAAGCTGCCAAGGCAGTTTTCATTGCATAGAATCTAGTGGTGTTAATTTTTCACCTAACAATGGAATTGGAAGGAGAATCATATTCATAAATGTTGAGGCAAAATATCTCTAAGTGGTGTCATATTTTCAACTTAGTTGAAAAGGATCAAAACCTAAACTTGCAAGTCAACTCTGATTATCATTCAGAATTATTAGTACAGAGATCAAATATACATTATTTCACATGATCTTTTACCACATTTATTGGGACAACATGACCATTTGTCTCAAGATTACAGGTTTTGGAGTTCTATAAAGAAGTTTGGTTGACTTTATTGGTATTGTTGGAAGCTGTGCTATAAAACATGCAGTATGACAAAGGCCAATTTAGAACAAACACTCTCATGGGCACCTTTGTCAATGGCCTGCATACTATTAGGAAGTCCTGGCTGCAGGAAATTGTCAACTTAAGGGAAAGCCTAATTTATTCCATTAGATTCTGGGTTTTGTCTCTACTCGTGTAATACGAGAAATGAAATTTAACCTCTAACAGGTGCAAAGGAACCCGAGAAATTTGGCCGTCTAGTGGTTCAGAACGCCGCCTTGTGTCAGTCTTTTTTTCCTTCTATAGAAGAGGGGCAGTATTTATGTTTCATAAGACTCTCTGGCAGCTGCATAGAAAGTAAGAATTTTCAGCTGTGGAGTCTCTATTTATGTTCCTACAATTGCTTTTTGTCCCAACCTTTACTTTTCAAAATGCTCTAAGCTTACATTGAAATATTACCTCCTTAAATAAGTCTTCCCAAGTTTCTTACAGCAGTTACTGATTTTCTCATGTATTTTATTTCTGTATATTAGATACTATTCTTATTACATTTACTGCTATCGATCTTTGAGAAGAAATAACCATATAATGCACATTTTCGTATTCCTTTCCTTTGTTCCTTCCACATATGTGATCAATAAATGCTTATTGATTAGAATAGAATAGAAAAATATATATAATTGGACTGGTAATACTTTCTCAAAGAACTCTATTGAATTCTAACATTTCATCTTTAAGTAAGATTCTAAAACCATCAAATATACTGGAACTAAAAACACCACCACATTCAGGATACCAAGTGTATATATTCTTTGCTGTTCTCCTTGGTAGACCTGCTGACCTTCCCTAATTTTGCAAAAAGCTGCTAAAAGATCATATATAGCCCTTACATTCTAATTTAAAGCCTTTCTCTTCAAAATTTCTGCTACATTTGTATTTTTCTAGTCATATCCAAAGATAATCTTTTAAGGTATTCCGGGTGTAAAGACGTTTGTTTTCTTACTATGAGATCAACACTTTCTATACACTCATAGAAAGATTTCATCATCTAAATGAGACATCAGAAATTAGGAATTAAGATTCTATGTAACCACTTCTGCATTACTGATACTTTTCCTAATCCAAGTAAATAGGCATTCAACTCATCATACACTTACTTCATATAGCAAGCAAGAAGTTCAGCCTTCCGAAATTTCTCATTGCTGCCAAGATTTTTGAGAAGTAATTGTTTTTGAACATGATGGTCCACTATAAAGTGTGTTCTGGGAATATAATTCCAAGCCAAAAGCAGCCAAGGACTTCCTTATCTAATCTAGGAAGTGAAGAGAAACATAAAACGTGAAAATAAACTACTATATCTGCTTATTAATATCTTTTGATATATGAACTGTTAACATCATCATAATCGTCATCATCACTGAGAACTTAGATAATATTTGCTGTTGAAGATCACACAGATATCTTGAAAATCAACATATCCAAAATCAAACTCATTATTTCCTCAAATTTGAGACTTTTCTATATTTTCTAGCTCAGTACATATCACATTAAGTCCCCTGGTCAATTAAGTAAGAGACCTGGATATCATCCTTGATTCTTCCCCGTCTTCAGCATGTACATAAAATTGGTTTCCAAGTCTTGTTGACACTTAGTCCTTAATAGTCTCCAGTCTTCCACCCCTCTCCATCCTCATGAATATTGCCTTCTTTCTCATTCTGATTATTGCACCATCCTCCTAACAGCTGTCCCAAGTTGCTTCTCCACATTGTTATTAATGATCTCCCTAAAATAGAATTTGAATTATGTTGTGCTGCAGATTGAAAGTTTTAGTTTTCCATTTTCCACATGATAAAGTTCAAATTGAAACGGCATGCATATAAAAATAGGACCTTTGCTCTCCCTCAGTCCCTGCCTCCTGGCACTTTACTACCGCCACATCACTTTCACACTAAGCAATGTTTAGATTTTTTCAAGTGTACACTACTTCTCTCAGCTTTTGTGGGTATGGCTCCTCTTCCTGGAATGCTGTCATCCATACAACCTTCCCATTTTGTAGATGACTCCCAGTAGTTTTTCTCGACTTAACTCATGTCCTACCTCCTCATCTCATCAACTTCGCTCACTCACCTTGTCCCAGTGAAGATTAGGTGTGATTCTCACTGTACCTAACACTCCTAATCCAACGCCATTATAGTGTAATTGTCAAGGTCCTTGATATTCTTCTTTCTAGACTATAAGCTCCTTGAGAATAGGAATCATATGTACTGCTAGATTCTAACAAATGCCTGAAAATCCATAGGCACTTTGTAAATAATCTCATGAATAAGTATGAAGTAAGTATACTTTTGTGTGAAAACAGAAAAGCAGTCAAATAATTACTTTTATTCCTGGAATTGAGACATCTACTCCAAGGCAATGTCTCTTTATTTGTATTGATCATAACCTTTTTATAAGGAAAACTATAACATTAACTATATCAATTGTCAATTTTACTCAAAGCTCCTGACTATGCATATAAACATTTTTTAAATATATTCAAGTCAGGAAAAGACAAATGTGATACAAATGTCCAACGCCACCTGCCTTCACAGATGGTAGATTTATTTGGATCAACTTCACTAAAATTTTTGTTAGGTTTACTAAATCATACAATTAGTTTTGTACCCAAATTATGCACTTATAATGGAATGTTGATTGGGTGGTTTTAGACAAATTGAGAATTTCTGTTATTCATTAGTGTGGGTATGAATTATCTGATCATAAAATTGCTTTTCATTTAGGCAAATATAGTATTATGTTGAGATCAGTGTTATCTTACCCATGCTATATGGAGAAAATTTGGATATTTTAAACATAAATACAGGCTCTAAAATAAATTTGCTTGATTCTGTCATGTAAGTGACCAGTGTAGCCAATATAAAGCCACTCCAGTTTGCCACAGATATCTATATCTGCTGCTATATGAGATGGTCAAGAAGCACTGATCCAGAATCCATATTAATTTGGGGGACCACTAATGGGAATTTTGATTTGTAGTGGAGTTCTTTACAAAATGACTCCTACTGTTTCTAGTTGGTTTTCAAAACCTGTGACACTTAAGCTTTCGATCTGTATTAATGATATCTGACATATAGATCTCTTAGACACCATTATTTTAAAATGGAGTTTGAATATAAGAAGAGGTCGAACTGAAGACTATGTATGTTGCCATTATTGTCCTATCGAGAATATTGTCAGGTTAGAATAGCACCAATTAGAAAGAATGTTCTCATTATTGGAGATGATTGACTTATAAAACTTGAATGGTAGCGATAAATGAAAGTTAAACTAGAACTCGTTCAAAGTGAGCCTGAAACAAATAACACTTTATGTCAGATACCAAGGGGTACTTTTAAAACATGACAGATAAATGCTACTGTAAACTGGAATGACCAAATTAGCATGTACCTACACAAAAAGGAAATCACTAAACAGCATAATAAATCCAACCACTCAGGTGACTCCTGATAGCTGATCATATTCTTTCCTGATCCCAGTTACTTCCCTGGATTGTAGCATTTGCATACGTCCCCGGAATACAAAACTACGTATTTTGTGACACATTCTGCTAATGATTTCTCTTATACTCATCTTAAACATATTTCGTTGTCTATCCTTGCCTAGCCTCAATATGACAGTGTTCATCTCTTTTTTTTAATTTAATTTTATTATTAGTTTCAAGTATACAGCACATTGGCTAGACACTTATATAGTTTATAAAAGGATCCTCCTAATTGCTATTTCTCTCCTGGCTCTCCACCTAGCTGAATGCATTCCCTATGCCATGCTTCTCATCCCTGTGACCATCTATCAACTGCTAAATTTGTACTTCTTTAACCCTTCACCCCATTCTCCCAGCCCCCCAAATTCTCTCCTCTCTGGCCATCACCAGATTGTCCTCTATATTCGTGAGTTTGTTTTTGATTAGTTTGTTCTTTTTGTTCCTTCGATTCCACATATAGGTGAAATCATATAGTATTTATCTTTCTCTGTCTGACATTTCATCTCTTTTATTAAGATTAAGGTCTATTAACTTGAAACCTATATTAATGTTTTAAACATTTTCTAGTATGTGTAAATATCAGCCAGAAGATGTTTTAAGTCAATTATTCCATCATTGACTGGTTACCCAACCAAGAATAATCTTCATGTTTCATGTGCATAGTAGGATCATGAAAAAGACAGCAACATTAAGATACGTTAAGCAATGTTATATATCATCTCCAAAGTAAAAAATAAAATTCCCCCCAAAATATCATCATCGATTTGACTTAAAACAAATCATGAACTCATAAAAGACATTTCAGAGGGTATGTGGTAAGACAATAAATAAGAGAATTTATTTTAATTAATTCTAGTTCTCTTCTGAATATTTTTTGGATGATTTGAAAATTCAAATCTAATTGGTATAGTTCTTACCTTAAAATTTTTTTCTGAATAATTAACTACATATGAAAGGTGGATGATCTGGACTTTGTGATATTGCTCTCTAAGTAAAAGAGCATGGTAACTTGATTCCATTGTGTTAATGTAGTATTCAGAAGTGTGAAATAAATAGGAGTGTTTCTGTGAAGTTCATTAGTTTTATTATGAAGTCCAACGTAGCCAATTCAGGAGACATAGACAGTGGCATTATACCTGGAGCCCAAGAAAATGGTGGTGTAAGCACTCTAGCAAAATATTAAAACATTAAAAAATAACTCCCTCCCCCCTTTTTTTTTTTAGTGAATAAGAGCCTCAATTGAAGATAGACTGAATTATTGCTAGGCAATCACCAGGCTGTTCTCTTGGGCAGAGAACTTCCGTTTAATAGTGAATAAACTTGAAGCAAATCCAGCCTGTCTCCAACAAATCTCTCTTTCAAGAACCATATTTCTGTTAAAAAAAAAAAAAGTACCGGAATAAAATGACTAGAAGAAGTCTGAATAAAAGAAACAGAGATCTGTAGTTACCTAACTCTCGGCCATGGCAGTATTAAATGTGGTCCCACAGGAAGATGTGCCCTCCCCTCTAGGGGCTGAATGTAACTTAAAGCCACTATTGTTCACATTTTGAAGGTGCTCATGTTATATTTGGCTCAGTTTTCTTCAATGAGTGACCAAGTGTTATTTTTATATTTTTTGTGTCCTATTGCTTTTAGGATGAATGAAAGAATCCTATTGGATTTCTGTAGGAGGGTGTGGGCAAAAAAAAGAGAGCCAAATGTATTAAAGTAGAATCACTTTGACAATGAGTTATCTCCTTTTGAGTTAAGGATGTATTTTTATCATTACGCGCAGGGATATAATCAGTTAGTGAATGCTCTGATAACTGATTAAAGAATAAGAGGGCTACTTAGGAGAAGAAATGAAATGCCACATGAGATAGGAAATGATATCAGTTGTCTGGAATATTAACTGCAGGTACTAATATATAACAAAGGTTTTTGTTCGAGACTGTCTACCACTGGGATCACAACATGTCAGGGCATGACTAGCAGACTGATGGGATCATCCAGCAATGACATATTGGCAGGAAAGAGTGGCAAGTTTCCTAGGGAGAAGTCATCCGCAGAAAAGAAGCCGGTGAGCAAACAAGCATAGCCCAGTAAGAAAGAGTCATCAAAAGGAAAGGAGATTGAGTCCTTTATGGTGCTTTCCCCAAAGATTTGTCTTATAGCATAATTCCAAATGAATTCCTATCTCTAGCTAATAAAAAGGGAAAGAAATCATAGCTAAGTGCTGACAACAGATTTTTCACTGAAATCTCTATAAACTCTGGTATCACAAGAGCAATATTTTACTTTATATTTTAATTGATATATAAATATTCCAAATTAAATTTTTTTTTATTTTTTAGAGGTTCCTTTATATTTTTTATTTTTTAGATTAAGTTTATTGGGGTAACATTGGTTAATACAATTACGTAATTTTCAGGTATACATTATGATTTGACATCTATATATTCTATTGTGTGATTACCAGCCAAAGTCCAGTTTCCTTCGGCTACCATATATTTGATCCCCTATACCCACTTCACCCTCCCCCTACACCCCTATATTTGACCCCCTTTACCCTGTCTACCTTTCCACTCCTCCCCCATCCCCTACCCTCTGGTAACCACTAGGCTGTTGTCCGTGTGCCTGAGTCTCCTATAAATTAAAATATTTTAATTAATATGTAAATATTCCATTTTAGTCTTCATTTCTACATACATAGCATGACTTTATTTCACTAAAGCATTCATACACAATTTTGGCATTTTTAGCCCCCCACCAAAACAGCTGTAAGAAGCAACTATTGGTGGTGCCCAGTGGAAGCAGGTTGAAATGGAAGAAGTTAAAAAATCAGATGCTTTGTAGTAGCTAACAGGATTTGCTCATGAAGACGAGAGATATTTCCTGTAGAACAGGGGCATTTTAGGGGAACAAAAGTGCTTTAACAGTAAGGCAAGTGCCAGCAAAATATGGGCTATGGGAATGCCTATATGTTCCAGAGACAAAGATAAATCGCATGAATAGGGCTTCAGCTCCCAGGTTCCTCTACTCTGGGGTCCGAGGTGTTCTAGATACTTATTAAGCTGAGCTGGAGCAATGCTACATTTTGGCAGCTATGCCAGTTTGTGCTTCCACAGTGGGGAAACCTGTCTCTCTTCAGGATGAGTGCAACACTCCTTTTTTAGGTAGAATTTGAGTCTTTTAAAATGATCAGAGTGCCATTATGAGGAAAATATGCAGAGCTGATACCTTGTTTTGATTCACAAGATGGCCCCTTCATTTGCCAAAAGGATGAATGTGATGAAAGAAAATGTGTCTCTCAGTTCTCTTGCTTGGTACAGGGAGTGTAATCAGCCCCTGCTAATTCTGTCTGAAATTCATCAGATAGTTGGTACTAAGGCCCTGCTCCTAACAGGCTGCTTCCAGCCAGTAACTGAGCCTGGCAGCCCTGCTCCTAACAGGCTGCTTCCAGCCAGTAACTGAGCCTGGCAGGTGTAGTGAAACAGGCCCTTTTCTGAGAAATGCAGGACTACAGTAACGGTACATGGCCTTAGACTTCTCATCAACTTTGCCAAAGGTATCTTTGAACTCGTCTAGTCTTAAGGCCCTTCCTGCCCCCACCTTCTTTTCTACCTCTCCTCCATAGGACTGGGCCTGCTTCATGTTCTCATGGCTTTTTTTCCTTACCCCACTCCCCAAGTTCATTCATACGTAACCGACATATATAACTGTCGCAGTTTAAGGTATACCACATAGTGGTTGACTGAAACAGATTGTGAAATGATTTGATCTAGTCCACGTTTACTTTTTTAAAATTTTGTTGCTTGTGTTTTGTCGTATCCAAAAAAATCATTGCTAAGACCCACGTCAAGGAGCTTTTTTCCTGTGTTTCCTAAGTAGTATAGTTTCATGTCTTATGATTAATCTTTACTCCATTTTGAGTGAATTTTTGTGAGTGGTGTTAGAGGGGTATAGTTTCATTTTTTTACATGTGAGTATCCAATATTCCCAGCAACATTTATTGAAGAGACTGTCTTTTCTCCAGTGAGTGTTCCTCACTACCTTGTCAAATATTAGTTGACTGTATATGCTTGTGTTTATTCCTGGCCCTTGGTGCTGTCCCATGGTCTATGTCTGTTTTTATGTCAGTACATAAAATTGACTGTTTTGATTACTATAGCTTTATAGTATAGCTTCAAATCAGGAAGTGTGATGCCTTCAGCTTTGTTCTTTCTCAGGATTTCTTTGGCTATTCAGGGTCTTTTTTAATTCCATATAAATTTAGGATTTTTCTTCTACTGTAAAAATGCCATTGGAATATTGATAGGTTTTGCATTGAATTTAGAGATGGTTTTTGGTAGTATGAACATTTTAATAATATTAATTCTTCCAATCCGTAAACATGGGCTACCTTTCCATATATTTGTCTTCTTTGATTTTTGTCATCAATGTCTTATAGGGTTCTTGTAGAGATCTTTCACCTCTTTGGTTAAGTTTATTCCTAAGTATTTTATTTTTTATGCTATTGATTCGGGATTTTTTTCCTTATTTTTTCTTTTGGGTAATTTGTTGTTAGTCAATAGAAATACTACTAATTTTGTATGTTATTAGCCAACTTTCATGTGCTACCCACAAGAAGGATCACAGCAAGACTATAAACCCAGACTTTCTAAATGCAGAAGAGCTAAGGCGATCATTTGTATTTTAAAATTTTATATTCAACAAGCTTTCAACCCAATAAATTGATTTCTAGGAATTTATTCTGATGCCATAGCCACTGATATGCTTATGAAAATGCAAATGAACAAAGCTAGGCTGTTATGTTTATTATAATAGTGGAAAAATATAAGTAACATAAGTGATAATATATCCTCAAAGGAAATGCTTTGTGATCCAGCAAGGTGTTCACAGGCATTTCAGATTCTCATCCCAGTGGTTAAATATGTGTGGGAAACAGAACACTTTTATTTGTAACAATGCATATAATTTAATCTGGTTTAAACCCTTAAGGGAATGTCTTGGTTCATTTAATTAAAACTCTAAAGAAAGTAAATATTCAACAACACTTCAGATGAGGCTTCAGATCCATTATCCTGTGATTCTCTCAACTCTGTCTTCCTCCACATGTTGGCTTCATCTTCAAACTGGCTTTCCTCATGGTCACAACTGTTGGAGAAATATAAAAAATGTTACACCATAATGTGATATGCATCAACAGCAATCACTAAGATTGCAAAGACAGAAAGAAATCTCACCCTTTTATACAGGCAAACAGATACAATCCATTACATATATGTGATATGTTCTTAAGACAAACAAAACTAGTCTTAAAGTAAAGGTTTGACAGCAAAATTTGTCAGTTCATCCTAAATTCATTTGATAATTTGGGTGATGATCTCGGTTAGCTAATTGACTTTATTCGAAGGGACTGTAAATTTCTCAAATCTTTATGACAAGAGGTAATTTTGCAACTTGGAGTGAGGCACCCTGTAAAATTAGGCTTCTACTCTCTCAAAAAAAAAAAGAGAGAGAGGGATTCTCTATTCCCTGATGATTACATCTCAAAAAGATGGCTCTCAGATCTTTGAAAAAGACATTCTGGGGTCACAAAGCTAGCCTAAGGCTTCTTATCTTTTAAAAGAGTTTGCATACTTTCAAAGAGACCGGAAAGTTACCTAAAGTAAATGCTCTATGAAAAGGAAGGAGAAATGTCACTTCCCTTATTTTCGACAAGGAAAATTAAGCCTCTAAATTTTTGGTTTCTTCCTGATTCATTTTTGGAAGATTATATGTTTCTAGGAATTTACTCATTTCTTCCAGCTTGTCCAATTTTTTGGCATGTAATTTTTCATAGTATTTCCTTATAATCCTTTCTGTGGTATTGGTTGTCACGTCTCCTCTTTCAATTTCTGATTTTATTTAGGCCCTCTTTGTTTCTTGGTGAATCTTGCTAAAGGTATATTAGTTCTGTTATCTTTCCAAAGATCCAGCTCCTAGTTTTATTAATGTTTTCAATTTTTTCTTCTAGAATCAATTTCATTTGTTTCTGCTCTGCTACCATTTCCTCACTTCTACTCATTTTTGGCTTTTTCTAGTTACTTTAGGTATAAGGTTAAGTGTGATTTTTCTTATTTTTTGAGGTAGGCCTGTATTGCTAAATTTCTTCTTAGAACTGCTTTGGCTGTGTCCCATAGATTTGAGGACATTGTGGTATCTTTTAATTTCTTCCTTGATCTCATTGTTAACTCATTCATTGTTTAGCCTTCACATGTTTGTTTTTAAATTTTCTTCTTGTAAGTGATTTCTAATTCATACCATTGTGATTGGAAAAGATGCTTGATATAATTTTAATATTCTTAAATTCATTGAGACTTCTGTGGCATAACATGTGGTATATCCTAGAAAATGTTCCATATACACTTGAGTGTATATTCTGCTTTGGGGTGAAATGTCTTAAAATATCAATTAAGTCCATCTGATTCAATGTGTCATTTAAAGCCCTGTTTCCTTGTTGATTGGATGATCTATCCATTAATGTCAATAGTGTTAAATTCTCCTGCTATGACTATGTTACTGTCAATCTTTTCCGTCAATAGTTGCTTTATATATTTAGGTGCTTCTCAGTGGGTGCATAGATGTTTATAAGAGCTGTATCTTCTTTTTGGAGTGATTCCTTTACAGTGTTCTTCTTTTTGTTACAACCCTTGTCTTAAAGTCTATTTTGTCTAAGTACTGCTACACCAGCTTTTTTTAGTTTCCGTTTGTATGAACTATCTTTTCCCATCCCTTTATTTTTAGCATGTGTGTGTCTTTAGATCTGAATGAGTAACTTGTAGGCAGCATATGTATGGGTTTATCTTTTTCAATTCACTTAGCTACCATATGTCTTTTGACTGGAGCATTTAGTCCAATTACATTTAAAGAAATTGATAGATATCATTTGCTCTTATATGTTGATGACTTTCTATACTGTTGTGATTAGATTCCTTCCTCTTATAAATCTTTTAGATTTTTGGTTTGTGATTACCATGTGCTTCATATATACCAATCTATGTTTATAGCAGTTTAAGTCATGGTTGCTTAAGTTTGAACACATTCTAAACTCACTATCATTTTTACTCAGTCTTCCTGTTCACCTGAGCCAGATGCTCCAGGAGAGTCCTCTTGTTGTGGTTGAGCCTTGATTGCTGTTGGCATATCAGTGGGTAGCGCTGACCCTCAGCCTGACTGGCCGTGAAGGCTAGCCACGACTATAGTGGACACACTCTTGTGCAGGGTATGACTCCCTAGAGTGTGAGTCACTTTAGAAGTGCCAGCTGAGTCTGCCCTTCTGTCACTTGTGCAGCTGGTTGGATGGTACTCTGGTGTGGTCCGAAGGCAGCCACTAGGTGGGTTCAGTCTGGTGCAGGCCAAGGTTAGCCACCATTTGTGCCCAGCTTGGTACCACCTGGTGGAAGCTGCAAAGTGAGCTGCAGTTGGTTGCCTCTTGTGCTGGTTTTGTAGGCACTTAGGAGAGGCTATACTATGAACTGAGGCTGGCACCACAATGTGAGCTGAGGCCAGACGCCACTTGGGCTAGGCCTTGGGCCACTTAGCAAGAGGCACAGAGCACACTAAGGTCAGCCACTGCTTGTCTGGGGTTTGTGAACCTTTGGGAGATTTTAGAAAAGTTTGCAGCAGGGGCAAATTCAGGTCACTTATGTGGAAAAACAGCTCAGGGAGGATGAAATGGGAAGGGCAAATAGTGTTACCCAGATTTGGTAAGCACCTAGATGGGAGAGGAAGGCTCAACAGAAGAGCAAGGATGCCTGCCAACCCTTCCATCCCTAGAGCGAGCCTCCTGCTTTTACCCTGAGGCTAAACAATTTAGTTCCTCCACTTATGTCCCTGGCATTTTTAGGCTGCCAGCCCTTCTAGAGAGCCTGGGACTCTAGCAGACCCCTCACTCACTCAGATGCAATCCTTACTGGTTTTCACAGCCAGGTATTATGAGGATTCTTCTTCCTAGCACTGGTGCTCCAGGCTGGGGAGCCCTTGCCGCTTCCTTCCAGTCTCTCTGTGGCTTCTTCCTCTCCTTAAAGAACCTCTGTTCAGCTAGTCCTGAGGTGGTTCTCAGTGATGGTTGCTCTGTAATTTAGTTGTAATTTTAATGTGGTCATGAGAGAAAGCAAACAGTGTTTTTGTACTCCACCTCTTGACAGGAAGTCCGGTAGTTTTATTCTAAATTTTTTGAGGAACCTCATACTACTTTCAGTAGTGTCCCACTTTACATTCCACCAACAGTATATAAGAGTTTCCTTTTCTCCACATCTTTGCCAGCACTTACGGATTTGTTGATGAGAGTCATTCTGAAGGTATAAGGTGGCATCTCATTGTTTTGATACATTTCCCTGATTAGTGATGAACACCTTTTTATCTGTCTGTTGGCTGTTTGTATATCTTCTCTGGAAAAAAATGTCTAGTCAATGGGATTATTTTTTTGATCTTGTGTGAGCTCTTTATACATTTTAAATATTAGCATCTTACTGGATGTATGATTTGCAAATGTCTTCTGTTGAGTAGATGCCTTTTTGTTTTGTTGATGGTTTCCTTTGCTGCGCAAACATTTTAGATGTAATCCCATTTGTTGTTGTGGCCCTTACCTGAGGAGACTGGTCCAAAAAACATTGCTAACTCTGATGTCAAAGAGCTTAATCATTATATTTTCTTCTAGGAACTTTAAGCCTCCATTCGAGCCTTTAACCCATTCTGCATTGACTTTTTGCACATTGTATAAAATAGTGGTGCAGTTTCATTCTTTTGTGCATATCTGTCCAGTTTTCCCCCCATACATACTGAACAGACTGTCTTTACCCCATTGTGCAGTCTTGCCTCCGTTGTCACAAGGTCATTGACCGTATCTGCATGGGATTATTTCTGAGCTATTTTACGCCATTGGTCTTTGTTTTTGTGCCAATATCATACTGTTTTGGTTGTTCTATTCAAGCCTTCCACAGAGTAAGGGTGAATTATCGACTTCATGCTGGAACTCACACTGTCAGGTCTCCAGCTAAGCAAGTTCCTTAAAATAGATCCATTGACCCTACTGATTCTGTTTTTCTGGAGAACTCTAATACAGATCAAATGAAGGGAAAGGAAAGCACACGAAGTAAAAACCATTGTTTTTCATTTATAGCCAATGCTAGCTATACAAATACACAAATCTGCTTTACATCTATTGTTTTTATGGATTCTTACTAGGGTATAACATTTGAAAAAGTCCCATGTAACTTCAAGTCTAAGAATTTTTAATCTGGTCATGTTACACAGACACATTTCTCTTACAGTAGTCAATAAAAGACTTCTTTGCTAAGTCCTTTGAAATGTGGACTACATATGCTCAGCAGAGCTTTTTCTTTACTTAAAACTATTCCAACTGACTGCATCAAGAATAGGTTCCTAGTTGTGTCTCTTTCCTCTTACCTTTCCAAATGTTCTTTGCTCTCTGTGAGCACGCCAGATTTCCATAACCATTGCTTCCCAACTTTCCAAGAGTTGTTGTTCTGTTCTGTTGGGTCTTCACTTTGCTGGGAGAGTCGCGGGGGGGGGTGGTAGGTGGTGTCTGTTTTTTTTCTGCCTATGCCTTCCCACTCCCTTGGATAGCAGAGCGCTGCCAGGACTTAAGGTTGTATCGCCTTGAAGGTCAGACTCTTTTCTCTCCACAGCCATATTATCTTCATACTACTCTATTCAATTAATAATACCATTCCTCTGGCCAGAGTGCACACAGTGGTAAAATCTCTCTCTCCTCTCCTGTGGAGCTTACTGTTACATTTGAGGCAAGTACTACAGAGTACACTGGACCTTTTACCCTTTTGAACTCCTTCCTTGGTTATTGACCTGAGCGTCTATGACATCTAGATAGGATAAAATTAAGAAATCAGGGTGATGAAATGAATTTGTGTAATTCATTTCCCTGGGTTCCTCCTACAAAAGATGACACATTGGCTACAGCTAAAGGAAGAGGAAACCTTCTGAGTCCTTAGGGTTAAAGCTATTTATCATACATGCCTGGAAAATCTGATTGTCGCCTTCTTTCACTTTATAACCATTTTTTCTATTCTGATGACTTCATCATATAGCTACATATTTCTCTGATTGTTGTTTACTAATTTATTAGCTTGGTCATCCCTCCATTCTGAGGTCTAATCAGTGAAAAATAGAGTTTAAAGCAGTGCTTCTGTCTTAAATATTCCGTGTGTTTAACTCTCCTTTTGTAACGCAGCTGCTCCATAAAGCTCTCTTAAAAATCTAAGTTAGAACAATAAGGATGGGATGCATCATACAAAATTTGTGCTCCTCACCCTTGCTGACTTTCAACCAGTTTGTGTAATTCAACTATATCTTCCCTTGAATGAATACTCTGAGTGGTACCTGCCTTGGGGAGGGTGGGTGTTAAGATGAGGGTCCTTACAGAACCAGGGATCAGTTATCAAGCACAAAGTGTCCTTTATTTGTCCTTCCCATAAAATTGATTAGGTACTCATATACCTCTATGAATACCTAATACATACTTGCTGCGTGTGTCAAACTCTGAAATTAACACATCTTAGGGCATCAAATTGATACACACTCATTTATCAGTGCTTACTGTTTTATGTTTTATAAAATATTCTCATCAAGGTTGTCTTACATTTAAGCCTTCACCTACCTTTGCCCTCCATCCAATCCCTGGGAAATGAAACTGAAAGAAAAGCATTCAAACAATGTGATGTTTAAGGTAGGGAATAATAACATGGATACCGTTGCCAATATACTGGCCCTTAAATATTTTATGATATTAATAAGACATAATCATTACAAAAATAAAAACATAGAAAAGTATAATGGAGAAAGCTATACTATAATTTATTTAATCTTTCTGCTATACTTGAAAATGCTGGCAGTTGCCTTTTTTCCTATTAAGGAACAATGCATTAGTAGACATCTTTGTCCGTAGAAGCTTTGGGTACTTTAGGGTGTTTTCTTTAGAATGGTCTCTCAGATGAGAAATTACTAGACAAGAGGGATAGCATGTTTCAGACTCATGAGATAAGTACCACTTACCATCCCAAATGGTTAGGTAAGGTCTAATAGAGCCTGTTTCAACACAAACATGCATGCTTAGTGATTTTAGAAATAATCATTATTTAAAAGTAAAGACATGGAAAAGTCTAAGCAAGTAGGTAGCTCAAGAAGCTGAGCAGCTTTGATTTTTTTTTTTTAAGGCAGGATTCAGAAAATCGGGTAGCATTTACAGCTGAATAAAAAAAAGACTTTCTCTAGAAACCAAGTAAACTATGAGAAATGTTCAGCTGTCCTAAAATCTATTAAATATCCAAATAATCACTGACTTTTGTCATATCTTGTCCTCTCTACCACCACCATCCTGGCCCATGCTCCCATAGTCCCTCTTGACTTTTGCTATATAATTAGTTTTTCTGCTTCCATTTTGCTCATTTTTCTTGCTATGTCTAGAATAGTCTCAAACAAATGAAATTCTAATTTGTCATTTTCCTATTCATACCTCTTCAAAAGCTTCTCATTACTTTAAAATATTCTTAGGCAAAAGATGAAAACCCCTGATCTTGCCATTAGGGACTTGAATATTCTGGCCCAGGCATCTCTTCCCAGCCTCAATACATTCTGCTTTTTAATTCAGTTTCCACTTCTAACAACTCTGCTTTCTTTCCATTCCTTGAACAAACCCACACTCTCGAGAATATTATGTTCTATTGGCCTAATTTTCCTTATACCTTTTCCAACCTCCACTTATTCTCTTCACCTTCCACATAGCATCTTCTGCATCATATCGTCACCCTTTAAAGAGCACCTATATTTTTATTTCACAATCAATTGTTAACTTATTCCTGAGATTATTTGTCCACACCAGCGTGTATTTCTTGGTCAGATCAGATTTGTTTAGCTCACTTTTGAATCCTGAGCACCTGGAAGAGTGCCCGGCAAATAGCTGGAGTTCAACATAATTTATAACATAAAGAATATTAAATCCATAGCATTCCTATACACTAACAATTATCAGAAAAAGAAATGGAAAAAAATTTCTTTGGCAATTGTAACAAAATATAATATCTAGCAATAAACCTAATAAAGCATATGAAGGACCTATATACTGAAAACTGTAAGACATTAAAGAAAAATTTTTGGAAAAGAAATACACAAAGGAAAAATTGGAAAAATATTTTGTGTCCATGGATTGGAAGAATCAACATAGTAAAATGAGCTCATTACCCACAGCAATATACAAATGAAAAAGAGACCAATGGAACAGAATTGATAGTCCAGAAATAACCCCTGAATATATAGGCAAATAATTTTTGACAAAGGAGCCCAAAACATACAATGAAGAAAGGAAAGTGTCTTCAATAAATGGTGCTGGTAAAATTGGAAAGCCACATGCAAAAGAATGAGACTGGAGCGCTGTATGTCATCATACACCAAAACTAATTCAAAATGGATCAAAGAATATAAGACCTGAAACAATAAACTGCATAGAAGAACCCATAAGTACAAAACTCAACCAACCTTGGATTTAGAGATGATCTAATGAATTTGACCTCAAAGGCAAGAGAAATAAAAGCAAAAATAAATGAACGGGGCTATATCAAACTAAAAGGCCTCAGCACATCAAAAGAAACCATCAACAAGACAAAGAGGCAATCAACTGAATGGGAGAAGATATTTGCAAACAAAACCTCTGATAAGGGGCTAATAACTAAAATATACAAAGAACTCATACAAATCAATAATAAAAAAAAATCAAATTAAAAAATGGGCAGAGAACCTGGACACTTCTCCCAAGAACAGATACAAATGGCCAACAAATACATGAAAAGATGCTCAACTTCTCTAGTTATTAGGGAAATACAAATCAAAACCATAATGAGATACAACCTCACACCTGTTAGAATGGCTATCATCAACAAACAAGTAATAATAAGTGATGAAGTTGTGGGGAAAAAAAGAACCTCATACAATGCTGGTGGGAATGTAAATTGGTACAGCTACCATGGAAAACAGTATGGAGATTCCTCAGAAAATTAATAAAACTACCAAATGACCCATCAAACCCTCTTCTTGGTATGTGTCCCCCAAAATTGAAAACATTTATTCATAAAGATATATTCACCCCATTGTTCATTGTAGCATAATTCACGGTGGCCAAGACATGGAAACTAACGTGTCCTTCAATAGATGATTTGATAAAGATGTGATGCAAATATTCAGTGGAATATTAGCCATAAGAAAAGATGGAATGCTGCTATTTGTGACAACAGGGATGGATCTTGAGATTACCATGCTAAGTGAAATAAGTCAGAAAGAAGAAGTTGAGATTTTCATTATATGTGGGATATAAAACTGAAAACAACAAATGAACAAGATGAACAGACTCGTGGATATGGACATCAGTTTAGTGGTTACCAGTAGGAAATGGGGGAGGTACATAAAGAGGGTCAAATGTATGGTGAGGGAAGGAAATTTGACTTTGGAAGGTGAACACACAATGCAATATATTTATGATGTATTATTGAATTGTACACTTGAAAATTATATAATGTCACCCCAATAAATTTTGAAAAATTTATTTTTGAAATGCATGAATACTTAGGTTGTTTCAGCTGGGAGAACTGAGAAGAAATGAGGGTGACTCCACATTATAAGGCATGGAGTACAGCAGAGAGAACACATATAAATGGAATTATGTCTTCAAACTGGGCTAAGTGGAGTAATGTGAGATGTTATAACTGACTTTGTGACTTTCAATAAGTTATTTGACCTCTTCGTTCCTGGAATTCATCTCTATAAATGACGTGATCTCATTTACATATCTTTAAATATCAAAACTCTATATAACTTTAACCCTGAATTTGATTCATAATACAATAAAATAATTAAGCACTTTGATACAATGACTGTGTGGGTTGTAATATATAGTAGTGAGCCAGGAAGAAAATGGTAAAAGAAAGAAGAAATCAACATAAATCTCAGAAGGATGAACTTTGAAGGAAAAATTTCTGTTTTTTTACTTAGGAAGAAGCCATCAGTTTGGGGTTTTATCACAAATTATACAAGCTAATTCAATGATAACTTCACAGTCCTGAGTACCCTACCGACATTAGGGCTGTATGAAGTAAATTATTACAACAGCATATCATTAGGAAGAGTTAGTGTTCTGAACTATGCTCTCATTGCCTTTTTTTTTTTTAATAGAAGGAAAACAAAAATAACTTTTGAGCTCTTATTTGGGCAAAGGCTCCTCTTTGAACAAGTCCAGCTTTTCTATAGCCTAATTATTAGTTTTTCTTTTGAGATCATCAGATTCTCCTCTGTCTTCATTTCTGTAAATAACTAGGTATTATGACCATGATTCAAACCCATTACTTTAGGAGGGAAAGCAATTATGGTATGAGCAATGACAGGGAATAAAAACCTGTAATAAACCACATTTAGGGCTGAGAATAATCTGAGTTTTACATAATTTAGGCTAGAAAAATTACAGAAGTCTCTTTCAATCTAAGTGTGAAAAAGCAGATCCACTGTGGTGCAGTCTCACCATAACATACACTGAAATTAAGGAAAGGGAGGATGAATAATGACAGATGCCTGGAAACTGGAATGTTCAGTCCCTGAAAAGATAGTATCAAACTGAGAATGAAGTGATATCTACTTTAAGGAGCATGTTGTATGAAATCTTATATTGCATTCATTCTGATTCCTCTCATAGTAAAATCCTTCAGATGGAATCCAAGGTGTTGAATTCCAATGATATACCAAGGTCTTTCTGAGCAGAATTCTTACTTTAAAGGAAAAAATCCATCCATATCACGTAAATTTAATTCTGGTTTGTTTCTACCAAGTGTTTGTCCTGACTCCTAAACTTCTGCATCTTTATAAATGGAACAAACAGGAAAGTCAGTTTACAGAAATCACAGCTAATGTAAAATTAAGCTTGTAGCTGTCCTATTTTAAATGTCTTTTAACATTGGTGAAGCAGTTTTTCTACAAATGTCCTGCCATACAGAAAGAAAAAAACAGTCGTTTGTTAAACGCAAGTCAAAACAAACTTAATGACTTTTAAAATAAAAGGTCAGGTGATTGTTTTCCTCATGTTTTAAATTAAGAATATGGAATAAAAACCTTTACTTACATAGTAGAGGTGGGGAATGAATGCCTAGAATATGATTATTGCTATTGTAAGGTAAAGGAGATGGAGAAATAGAAATCAGAGAAAGAGAAAAGTTCAGGAAACCGTGCATTACATTTTTAATATGTGTCCACAAGTGCTACAGGGGCTTTCATCCTCTATGGAAATCGGGATATATATTGTAATTGCCCTCTGAAGTTCTTATGAGCTCTCTAGAACTTAAAATACCTCCCTTTTGCCTGAGGAAAAGCTTTTCTCATTTTCAGATTGCAGAAATATTTTCAAAATAGAGACATTTTCCCTTGATCTCCTGAGTGTTTGCACCTGCATGTATAAATGATGTATAAAATTTTCAAATATGATTTCTTGTCTTGAAAAAATTTCTAGGAAAGTTAACTTTCAAAACTTCCCAGATGGACTTATGTCTGTTCCTTATAGGTTGAGGGCTGTTTATTTCTGTTTTTAGACAGATCCTAAACCTTTCTGGATATTAAGTTCCCCACTTAGAAAATAACTAAATTGACTTGAATGGTCTCCAGGATTCATCCTAGCTTTAATATTGAACACTTTATCTGTACATTTGCATTCATAGTATTCAATTAATGAGTCTAAACATTACTCCCACATAAAGTTAAAACAAAATCCATTTTTTATTGTAGAAGTCATAATAGGAATCACCCACTCAGAAGTGAAAATCTTTGAGAAAAAAAGGTGTTGACTCCTTTGCTACTCCAATCTGAAAAAATATAGCTTCAAAGGTCTTTTGGCAGGAAAGTAGTTTAGGTACAATAGCTGTCTACTTCGTCTTCACTTTCCTTCCCTAATTTGTCTACCTCTGACCAACTATGGTTACTCAAATTGGACCACTGTTAGTTAACCTTTGAGTCTTTTCCTTAATTCACAACTTTCAGTTTTCATTATAAGGTTTAACAAAATGAATAAGACCCAGTCATTGCCCAACTAATTTAAAAATTAGAAGTAGGAGTTTGTAAACTAGCTATAATACAAAGCAGCCTTGATAGAAAAGAAAGAAAACTTTGTAGGAACATAGGACAATGACAGATTATTATACCTCAGATGTAGTAAAGAAACTTTTTAAAAAGGGGGCATTGCTTTACTTAACTTTGAAAAAAAAAAAAAGTGGGCTTTTAACCCATACAGTAACGAGGCCTCTCAGGTGAGGGAGAAAGAACAGCAGGAGCCAAGGCACGCTCCCCTCTTCCCTTCCAAGTAAAGTGTGTCCTTGTCTCTGAAGCACAACTGCAGATGACTGAATGCATGTTAACAATAGCTTTATCTGCTCTTCCTCTGAGCACCTAATGCCTGTCCACCACTGGGCTAGGCACTGAGAAATACAGCTATTAGAAAACAGCATTGTCTCTATCCTATGAGGATGGGGAGAGGCACGGATTAAATGATGCTTTTTAGGTCTCCACCAACTTTACAATACTATGAAGCATTCATGTCAACCTTCCTAGTATTCTTTTTAGGATTTTCATATATATACTTAAAAATATATTGATAACAGAAGGAAGTTAGCCCCATTTGAACAATAAAATAACTTGTTACTTTCCTGGAACTCCAAAACAACAAAATTTAAAAGATTTTATTTTCAGGTAATAATCAGATGTTATTTCTCTGAGTAGCTGAGGAATCTGTATCAAACACTGAGACTTGGTCCTTGAGCCTTTAATTCTTGTTTGTGTTATGCTCGGGGATGGAAAACTTTGAGACTCAATGAATAAACACTCTAAATGTCCATCAATTTTTCTCCACACACCTCTTAGGCTGTTTTGTCTAAACTTCCTCATAAGGGATATAAAAGCTATTATTTGTTATGGATTAGGGTATTTTGGTGAGATGAAGCATGCTAGATGTAATATTGGAAAGAAGGAACCAGAGAAAAGGAGGAAAGCAAGAAGACTCCAAAATCATGGGTAATCAGAGTGAGAAGGGGCCTCTGGAAAACAACAATTTGCCTAGATATGAAATGGATAGGAATGTCTTTGGTGCACCTCCAAATATGTGGAATGTGTGGTTAATACATGACCTTTTTGACTTTGTAGAAGTCACATGTCACTAAAGAGAAGACAGAGAAAAGGATAGAAAATATATTTGAAGAAATAATGACTGAAACCCTCCCTAACCTAGCAGAGGATATAGACATACAAGTCCAGAAAGCAGAGTCCCAAAAAAGATGAAACCAAAGAGACCCATGCCAAGTCAAACTATAATTAAAATGTCAAAAGTTAAAGACAAAGAGAATCTTAAAAATAGTAGAGAAAAGCTGCTAATTATTTACAAGGGAGTCCCCATAAGACCCTCAGATGATTTTTTCAGCAAAAACTTAGACAGAAGGGAGTGGCATAACATATCCAAAGTAATGAAAGAAAAACCTACAACCAAGAATATCATACCTGGCAAGGCCATCATTCAGAATTGGAGAGTTTCCCAGACAAGAAAAGCTAAAAGCGTTCATCTCCACTAAGCCAGCATTGCAAGAAATGTTCAAAGGACTTCTTTAAGTAGAAAAGGTCAAAACTGAAAATAATATAGGAAAGTAAAAATCTCAAATAAAGGCAAGCACTTAGTAAAGGTTGTGGCTCAACCAATTATAAAGCCAGTATTAAAGTTAAAAAAGGAGTAAGAAGATCATATGTAAATACAATAATAAATTCAAGGATATACATACATATTTCTCCAAAGAGAACATACATATGGTCAATAGGCACATGAAAAGATGCTCAACATCACTAATCATCAAGGAAATGCAAATCAAAACCTCAATGAGATGATCACCTTATACCTGGCAGAATGACTATTATCAAAAAGGCAACAAATAAACAATGATATGGAGAAAAAGGAACTGTATTGTCGCTGGGAATGTAAACTGGTGCAGCCACTATGAAAATAGTAAAGAAATTCCTCGAAAAAAGAAATAGAACTACCACACAATCCAGCAATCCCACTTCTGGGTATTTTTCTGAGGAAAACAAAAATGCTAATTTGAAAATATATATGCACTCCTATGATCACTGCGGCCTTATTTACAATAGCTAAGATATGGAAGCAATGTAAATGTCATCAACAGACATATGGATAAAGAATATGTGGTAAATATATACAATGGAATATTACTCAGCGATAAAAAAGAATGACATCTTGCCATTTGTGACAACGTGAATAGACCTAGAGGATATTATGCTAAGTGAAAAAGCAAAACAATGAAACAAGATAAACTCAGAGAACATAAGAGAAGGGTGGGGGGACAAATGGTTGATATATAGAAAGGTGGAGAGAAGAGTGAAAAAGGTGAAAGAGATCAGTAAGTACAAATTGTCAGAGATAAAAATAGTCACAGAGATGCAAGTTATAGTGTAGGAAATATAGTTAATAGTGAAACAACTATGTATGTTGACATGGGTACTAGACTTACCACATTAATCACTCTAAGGTATACAAACATCTAATCACTATGTGGTACACCTGAAACTAATATAATATGGTATGTCAGCTACAATTTTAAAAAAATTTCATGAGATTTAGTAATGCCCTGGTTACAGGGTGGAGCTGAAAATGACCTGGAACGGTAGCAAGCTAAAGGGCTCAAAGATCCTGAGATGCTGCACAACCTGTGGACTGCTACATGGCCTGCTTCCTGTGCATGGCCAGCTTTAGAATAAATCCAGATATAACCCAATTACTCAGTAAAATAGCTTCTGTAGATACCTAGAGAATGTGCTGATAGCAACTTGCCCAGGATATACAGGAGTAATGGTGAAGTCCAGACACAATCCTAACTTTACCTGAATCCAAAGTCCATATTTTCTCCCACTTTATAACCTGAAACTTAAGGCATATTCTAAAACACGTTTTTGTTTTTTTTTTAAAAGACATCACTAATTGAATGTGATGCTTTTCCTAGCTGAGCCTGAACACCTATCATATTCATTATCACACAGTCAGTACCATAATACTATTCTCAATCAGAATTAATGAACAAATTAAAACCTATTTATCATCTGTGATTTTGTCTAAGCATATCATTTTGATGTAGAAACTGAGAATGAGAGTGTTCTTGATGTCTCCATTTATCTAATTTCAAGGCATGAATGAACATATGTTTGCATCCAAGTCCATTCTCCAAGAAATAATTCAAGCATCCAATATTTATTGAACACTTGCTAACTGCAAGGCACTAAATATTGGGTTACATATATGAAATAACCATTATTAAAAGTTTCAATGGGTTTTTCAAAATGCATCAAAAGAATAACTTCAAGCTTTGCTAATTGAGCGGTGGAAACATTTAAACACAAAATTAAGTTTTGAATTTAGACATCTCTTATCACCTTTGAAAAAATACACACCTTCTAAATTTTTCTAAAAGTAATATTAAGGAAATATTAGTGGATGCTTAATTAATCTTTATTTTTGTTAGCCTTCTAGGTTTTTAAGTACATCAAATTTAGATAAAACCGAAACACATATATTGTACTATATGCATTG
Organism: Eonycteris spelaea; assembly: GCA_003508835.1. Lineage (NCBI taxonomy): Eukaryota > Metazoa > Chordata > Mammalia > Chiroptera > Pteropodidae > Eonycteris > Eonycteris spelaea. Next base: position 10,991,124 of record PUFA01000011.1, on the reverse strand, counting down.
GGCCTTTTAAATATTTACTGTACGCTGTACACTTCTGAAGTTTTGAAGAAATGAAAACTAAACTGGGAATCAAAAGAACTGAATTCTAGTATAATCTCTGCCACTAATTACCTATGTGTCATTGGTCAAAAGATTGATCTTTCTGAAGCCTCAAAAGTCTTAGTAAAATGAAAGAAGTGGGAATAAAATGATATTACAGATTATAAAAATATTAATATTTTAAATGATTCTTTTTTGTTGCACAGTTGTTCTTATGTTTTTCTTTTGTAAATTCTGTTTCCTTATATCTATCCTCTTGTATCTAAACTAGTCTGTATATAAATAAAACCAGCAAACAAAAAACAAAGTCTGAATAACATTTGAATAATCCAAATTATACTTCTAGGAGTAAAAAATGGAAACTAGAATCTCAATAGACAGATCAACACTTATGCACAACTGCAGGAAAATACAAAGAGGAAGATAGACCTGAATATAAAGTACAGAATGAAGCTCAGAGAGAAATAAACAGACAATTTGCAACTTTTTAGTTTAAATTAACTATGGCCATTTTTCATAATTGTTCATATTAGTATACTAAGTTTTACATTTGCTTTAACAGTTGCAAGGTATTTTATCATGTTGATATAAAATATTTACTTGACCAATTCTCTATCCTTGTACACTTAAGTTTTTTTGATTTTTTTGCTCATGGTGTTCTGGCATTCAATATTGTGAAGCAAGTAGTTAACACAATTTGATTTGTTTTCCCAATGTGAAAACAAACTTTTTCTTTCTAGATTCTTGTATTATCTTTTTATTTTTTTCCGCTATTTAATCTCAGGAGTTTCCTCTGGCAATATCTATAGTCTACTCTTTTAAAGTCATAGGTCATTTTGATATTCAAATTCAGGTCTTTTTCTACATCAGGAAAGCTTTATCAGCATTACTATCATATTTGAATTCTCTTTCTGTTCACTCCTAGGATAGCAGTTACTTGTTTTTTAATAGCACCTGTTCAGTCCTCCATATACATTATTTTTTTCATCCCTTTCACTGCTCTTAGATGCATCCCAAGCTCATCCATGAAGAGATATAGTTTTCTGCAAAACTAATATTGTTTTCTTTTCTATTGACTCTAAAACAGCTTTTAGTTTTTTAGTGAATTTCTCCTAAATTTTCCACTTTTCCTCTACATTGCTGGATATATGGCCAACTAAAATTATATGTGTGTTACAGTGTTAGTTTTTACAAATATGAAGTTAACTAGAATTTCTTTTTTTAATAAATGATGGTCACCATTTAATTAGCATGTTGATTCATATGTAAGGAGTATAAATAATCCTAATCTATGGAATTCAGGTGCATAATGATTTTGACTACTTCATTCAAAATCATTTTGAGAACTGCTCAGAGTCTAAGGTTAAACCCTACTTGCAAACTAACAAGTAATACTGCCACACAATAAACAGGTGCAGCTAGAAGACATGTGACTCCTGGGTCTGAGGCAAAGTCCTTTTCGCTCACACCAAAAACAGTGTCAGTGTTTTCACCAGGTCTCCTAACTTCAGTTCCTACAGAACAATGTGAAGAGGGCCAGATGCTGTGGGCTGAATGTATCTCATCAAAAGTCATATATTGACGGCCTAACTCTCAATGTGATGGTATTTGTTGATGACGTCTTTGGGAAAGAATTAGGTTTCGATAAAATCATAAGAATGGACTCTCCACAATAGAATCAGTGCCCTTATAAGTTGAGGAGACCAGAGCGCTCTCCCTCCATCATGTGAGGATGGAGTGGGAAGGCAGCCATGTGCAAGCCAAGACAAGGGCCCTCGGCAGACTTAACATCTGCTGGCACATTGATCTTGGACCTCCCAGCCTACAGAGCTGTGAGGAAATTATTTGCTGTTTCAGCCATCCAGTCTATAGTATTTTGTTTTAGCAGCTCAAACTAAGACACCAGGTAAAACCTGCACACACAGTGGATTTTGTTATGAGAAACCACAAGCTTAGAAAACCTGAACCTTTTAGAACAGATAGTACTTAACCTCTTCCAGAAAAAAGTATTATTTTTATTATACTGAATAGTAAACAAAACTCCTTTTTCTCTGAGAGAATACACAATGTTTGTCTTCCAAGGCTATTTGCTATACAACCATCTTAGAAAAGAGAGTCTGGAACAAAGCAGGCAGTGCTTCTGCTTGCAAGATATGTGAGAGAGACCTATGAAGAATTGTCTCCCAACATATTCAAGTTAGAAATAAATTTGTTTGCACATAACAGAAAACTTGGCTAATGATGACTCACCTTAAACAGCGACATATTTGCCTTATTGCTCATGGGAAAAAAAAAAGTTTTCCAGAGGCAAGCAGTCAAGGGCTGGTTTAATGGCTCAGTAACATCATCAAGGACCAAGCCAGCCCCTATATATCCTTGACTTTTATCCACAAACATGCTGCTTCAGCAACATGGCTGTTACACTCCACACATCATGTCCACATTCAAGACAGAAAGAAAATGGAAGGGGCAGTATATGAATCCAGAAAGTCAAAACCTTTTCTAAAGCCCTCAGCTTGTGCCCAGTTCACCAAAACTCTTTCACGTAGTTGCCATAACTGCAAAGCAGTTTGAGGAAGCAGGTAAATTTATCTGGCAATTTGTCTGAACTATTGTGTGATAATCCTTCTTTCATGGCCCTTAGTACGCTATTTCAGTTCTGATCTCCAGTGCATTGAGCAATCTATCTGAGACCCTGTGTAAGTGATGATCTTGCTGCTACAGTTTCTTTGTCTTGCCAGGTACAATACCTATTGCCCTTGGAGAATCAGTAAAGTAGAACAAAGAAGATTGTTTTCTTCTCAATAGCTGAGGGTAGTACATTGCTGCACCTGGGGTTTTTGCAAGGTGGAGAATCACTTCTCATTAAGTGCATTTCAAAATAAAAGTCAGTTGCAGAAACAGATCTAGAATGCTAAGTTACAGAATTATAGTTTTGTATTTTATGTTCTTTCCACGGTTACATTATTCATTCTAAATTATCACTGGTCTTTTTCCCAATCTCTTAAAACACTATTCAGTTATAGTTTCTTGGTGGATATATCTAAAATGGAACTTGGACATAACTGTGAAAATACCCTCCTCCACATTTTTCTTCTTGCCTGTGGAGTTGAATAGGTAATACAGCTACCAGTAATGATGAGAAGGAATGGATATCCTTTCCCAGCCCAGCAGAGTTGTTACATTTTTCATGCAGAAGCTTGATTTTTATCCAAAGGATATGAAAACTAAAGCATGAATTTAGCCAAAATCTCAGCCTTTTCTACAATTTTAACATGTTTATGAAAATGTCCTATAACTAAAAGATAATCCAGATAAGACATGTATCCTTATGTACAAATGTTTCGCAAATATATTCCATGTTATAATTCAGTGGTTCAGAGCAGAATCTATCGAGTATGAAAGATCTGTGTTTGAAATACCACTCTGGCACTTATTTACTTTGTAACTTTGGGCACGTTAGCTTCCCAGACTAACTTATTATATGCAAAATCATTATACTGCAATGTCTATCTTGCTGGACTATAGCAATCAAATGAGATTATACAGAAAAATTTTTACAGTTCCTGGCACTTAGTAAATGGTGGCTATAACTGTAACTCTGGAATATCTTACTAGTAACTCCAAATTGATTTGGAAAATGCTGTATTAATATACACCTCAAATATTCTCAAAATATATTATCATAACATTAGCTATAAAGAATCCTGTAACAACAACAAAAAACTGTTTAACTTGATTAACCAATTTGAGATTTAAAGTGTCAACTAATTACCCCTGCTCTTCTTTGGGTCCTAACTATTAGAACAGAGGCACAGTAGTCAGATGAGAGTCAAAGTGTCAATTTATTAGGAAGTGTCCGGTACCTCCCAAAGACCAGTGCTCAGTTTTACAATGATTCAACAACTTAGCTAGAACCTGAAAGCAGCTTCACAAAGTCGGCATTGACTATTTATCTTTTGATATAGTCCGCCAGTCACCCGATAAACCTGGTCAATAAATGCCAGGTTCACAAGAAAAAGCAAAGAGAGGGAGAAGAAAGTGAGCACGAGAGAGGCAGAGGCGGGAAAAAGAGAAAGTAAAACAGACAGTGAGATGGGCTAGGGTAGACATTCTATTCAAATATTCCTTCAGATACTCTCTGGGAAAAGCATGAGGGTGAGAGAACAAGTGGACTCCTTATACGCAAATTAGGATTTTCCAAATGTTGTTGAACACAAAATATTTTTGTTAACAACACACCTAATAACATCCTAGAACAGTATGCTGCAGAATATCTTTGGAGAGCATCCATTGTATTTGTGTGTAAGATCAAATTGTTTGTAAAGTGTATTTGTGATTTTTTTTTTTTAATCTCACCATGGAATCAATTTGGCTCTTTATCTTACTTTTCTTCCAACACTTAACATGCCTGAATTGCTTTATAGCTATTTGTGGGCAAGACTTATCTGCTAAACTTCTCTGCTTGAGGTGACGTATCCCTGCAATACTCAGCACTGGGTTGTAAAGGTAACAGATGCTGGTGTAATAGTAATAAACAAATTGGTTATTAGCCAATCAGCTTCTCAACGACACAGGCATTTTTTCTATATAGAATATCGAGAAAAATTAGTATATGCTGGCCATATCTTTTGTGGCCTGAACGAACACTGCGGGTAGTTGTAGCTCATTTAAGTCAGATCATTTCCTAACAAATGGACTTGCCTGTGCATGAATATGCTTGAATACTCACAACCTTGCTTAATGTAAGGCTTATCTAATGGTTCAGTTAGATATGATCTCAAAGATCATTTTACCAAATAAAGAAAATAAAGCCCCCACCTCCTCAGGCTTTGGGAGGACCTTTGGAAGACAGGGACTCATTAGAAATTCAATCAACTCCTCTATCCAAAACACCGCTTTTCCTCTTTCTGGAGGTGCTTACATGCTGCATCTCTATCAGCCTTTGCTTAATTCCATCATTCTCCCTAATGATTCTGATTCCAGAGTGCCTAGGGAAATCATAATAGCCCAACTCCACAAGGACAAAGTGTGCCATGAAATAAATGAACACTCTACACTGAATAAGCTGAGAAATGTGAAATAAAATCTGCCTTCCAAAGGTAGCCGGGATACTAAAACTGGTTTTGGCCTGACATTAAGTCAGTGGGCCAGAACTCTTATTTTTGTGGCTGACCACTACACGGTATCTCCAAGTATGAGCCACAAACTGCCCATATTCTATAAAAAGTGAATTACACCGAGAGAGAGAGAGAAAGATCCTGGTTTTAAAAAAATTTTATGGAGTTTTGAATGAGTGATGCACTTTCATTATTATGCATCTGAGAATAGCATTATCTGTAATGTCTAACTAGATACTTCAAATATACTGTGATTTTGATTTAACCCCATCACTAGCCATCAGAATTTGAATTTCGGTTGATTTAAACCTTATCAACACATGTTAATATATGTGGTGACAACAAACTGCTGAATCAAAACTGGTCATTTAATATCAAGTCAACGTGAGTAGTTTGACTAGTTCTGCATATCTCGTTTCATTTTTACTGACTAGAGGTTAAATCTTTTTAGGATGTAGATAAGACTGATTCAATACAACCACTAAAAGTGTTATTAAATGCCTCTTAATACTAGGGCTTCATTCATTCTTTCTTTGGATAGAAACATAGAGCCATGCCTCTCCTATCATCATCAAATCATTAGCTTCATACTAGGGAATCAAGATAATGTGTTCTTCGTGCTGGGGGAAATAGTTCACGATATTGTATGGAACTTTATTATTTAACTTGTGAAGAAGAATGAAAGCCCAATATTTGATTATGTCTGTGGGTAAATATCAATAAATGTGGTCATTTATTAATAAACCTGAATATTTTACAAATTGATTCTGAAAAATGCCGTAGACAAACTGGAAACTTCTGAGACAGTGTCCATTTATGTCTATCTAATTACCCCTGAGGTGATGGTTGCACCAAAGGCATTCACTGTCTGCTGAACGCCAGTGGAGATCTCAAAGGGCCAACATGCAGCCTTTATTATTTGGTTTTATTTTTACATAAACTTATATGAGTTAACTTTAGGCTCTAATATCTACCTTTCCTTCTTGCCTCTCTCGAAGCTCAATCCCAGAAAAAGTTTGTGTCTTTAATTACCTGTCTACACCTAGTTTACAAAACGGAGCCTGCTGCTTGTCAGAATAGTAACAGTACTATGTGCTTCTTGGTGATATAACGACCCAAACCAGTGACTTAGAGATTTGCAAGGACTTTTGTTTATGGGCTGACAAAGCTGAAAACGAGATTGTGCCCTCTGCCCTAATGTATTTTGAACCCTAAATGCCAACTTAGTTTTCCACAGGTGCCCTATCTTTCTTTCTGACTCCCACTATGTAAGCCCCTACAAAGCATGACCTAGAGCTGGCCTTTTCCCCATACAGACACTTTCCTCAGCCTAGGACTGCTCTAACACACACACATATACACATGCAATCCCACTAATAGCGTATAACTATACTCCCTGTAAGACTTTTTTTACAACAACATATAAAATAGTTCTAAACATTTGAGAAGTCAGACTCAAATGCGTAACAAAAGCATGCCATCAGGCTACTTGTGACCTATTTTTTTTCCATCCCCTGCATCTTACTAAATGAAATCAGGATGGAAGGGGACAAGGGGAAGAATATAAAGTAAAAAAATTTAAGCTATTTATGCTTCATGTCAGAATATCAAATAGTGCCAAACTCAGGCCTAGGATGCTCCACCATATTTTGATGGCACTGGACTTTTTACATCATTGCAACACCTGGGATTCCTGAAGATGCATGTAGTTCTTTGAATAATTCTGTTGACTTTATCCAATGAAAATGTCATTTCCCCTTATACATAAGCAAGTTACTTCTAGTCTCAATCTTTTGTTTATTGTATGACCCCTAAACTTCCGGACTCTGAAGAGTTCATAATATGAAGGTTCTATTTTAGAAGGTAAGTTAATTAGCAGTTATTGACTGATAATCATTATATTCAGAGGAAAGAATAAAATTTGCAATAGGTAATTTAAAATCCTGCCTGACAGTTATATAAACTGTATGGAGTCATACAGAGATGGAACTTTTTTCTTCATTCTGCTGCTGTGTATTTTTATGTCAGTTGCTTACATTATAAATGCAAGGAATATTTTCACTCCCAAAAGATCTATAGCGGCAGTAAAGCTATGGATAACACAGCTGAATATCCTCATGCATCACCTACAATGTTGTACTTTTAACTGCAGAATTTGTTGTTTGGTGATGATGCTAGTAAGGGGGAGCACAGCTTGATTTCACATCACAGGCTGAATTCTCAACACCAGCAGTAAAAAAAAAAAAAAAAAAAAAAAATCAGCCTTTGATTCAGAAACTGTGCAAATGCAAAGCATTTGCAATTAAGAAAGAATAAAATAGGAAATCCACAGGTCATGCTCTTTCAGGTTCTTATCACATTCAACACGTCTATCTAGGATGCTATATGCGCTTCATTTAATCATTTATTTATGTAGTTGCTCCTCAAGTGTCTACCATGCATTATGCCTATTCTACTACTGAAAATACAATGATAAAAAATAGGCACACCTCAGCTTCTCATGGAGCACACAGATACAAGTATTAAGGTTAAAAATGGAGATGGTTGAGACATTATGACAGGAGAATCTGATCATGGATATAAGGGAATTCTTCCCCAGGGGATGTCATTTGTGCTAAATCTAAACAGTGAGAAAAGTTAACTGAATGAGGGTGGTGGCTGGAGATGGCGTGGCAGGCATGGAGACAGAATGCGCAGTCTCAAAGTGGAAAAGAAAGAACATGAGTGTTGTTGGGATGGATAAATTTAGAGAGAATGGCAAGAAATTACAGAATGGCCGAAGAAGCCACCGAAGGTTGTTAAGCGTGGAAGTTTAACAGGGAGACTTAGGGCTTGAAAAGATTTTTTGCATGCTGTGTGAGAAATGAACTGGAAGGTGTTGAGCAAGTGAGGGTGCATGGAAACACTAAGGGGCTTTTCTAGTTTGAGATGCATGTGGCTTGAAATTGGATTGGAGTATACACAGAGGTGTCAAAATTCTAGCTGGCAAAATTAGCAGGACATAGCGATAAACAGGACAGGGGCTCGAAAGGACAGAGTGAAGCGACAGGATGTATGAAGATTCTTCTCAGATTTTTAACTTGTGCAAATGGAAAATGATGTTCATTACTAAACTGAGGAATACTAGAAAAAGGAAGGTTTAAGGGCAAAACCATTAGTTAACTTTTGGACCCATTGCCTCAAAGGTGCTTTTGAGACATCTGAGTAGAGATACTAAAGATGTTGTTGTATACAATGTCAGATCTGAAATAGCTATGTACATTTGAAAGTTACTGGCATCTGGTTGATTATTGAAGCCATGCATGAAGGATAGTATTCCTAAGGAGAGAATATAGAAAAAAAAAAAAAAAAAAAGGAAAAATCGAGACTAAACCTTGAGGTGCTGAAGTATAGCCAAAGGTTGATGAGCCTGTAAAAGGATCAGAGAAAGAATAATCTGGAAAACAATAGAAAAACCAGAGGGTTGTGAGGTCACAGACGCCGATGGAAAATGAGGATTCTCAGAAGGAGAGAGGTCAAATTTATTAAATGATGCTAAGGGTTAAGTAATGTGATCAGTAAATATGACTGTTAATGGTGAAGAAGTCAGGACCAATTTTGTAAAGTTTCAAGAACAGAAACTCAATCTCAATGGTTGAGGAATGAATGAGAAGTGAAAAAAATAGAGAATATGAATATAGACTAATCTTGTGAGAGATCTTAGAAGAGGAATGAGGGCAATACCTAAGGTGAAAGCAAGTCAGATTGATATTTTTGTTGTTTTAAGTTTGGAAGGATCTGAGCTTTCTTATGAGAGAATAAATTATTTACTTCAGAAACTATTTTCCAAGAGAACACATGCTACTTTTCAGCTTGAAACTCATTCTTTTTAAGAAATGGATAATGTATTCACAGAATCTTATAATTCTTGAGTTAACTTGACAAAACTTCTGGATCAATGTATACATAACAATTAACTGTTTGGAAATTGATTTAAATCGATTGCTAAGAATTAATTCAGGGACACTGTATGGAATTAACAGGAAAAAGAAACCCTCATTTATTTCTAGTAAGTATATCATTCAGGGTTCAACCAAAGAAGCCAATCCAGTAAGAGAGATTATATATCTATAGCTATATATTAACATAAACAGAATATACCTATTTAGGAAATTCATTAAAAGAAATTTGCTTACTCATATATGGGAAGCTCGCTAAGCAAGTCTGAAATCCAGAGAGCAGAAGGAAAGGACATAAGCAAACTGGAAGGGCACAGCTGAAACTTTCACGTCAACAAGCAAGTCACCCTTTACTCTCAGATGACTCAAGGTCTGTTTTAAAGATTTTTCCATCTAAGTCAGGCCCATCTAGGATAATTTCACTTTTTAGTCAACTAGGAACTTTAATTACTTCTGTAAAATCCATCTACAGCAGCACTTACACTGTTAGATTTAATAACTTACAGTTACCCATGGTTTCCGTTTGGAGGAGCCTCAAAAGATAAAAAATAGAACCACCATATGATTAACCTATTCCACTTCTGGGAATATATCCAAGAAAAGAAAAGCTGATTTGAAGAGCTAGTTGTACCCCTATGTTCACAACAGCATTATTTATAATATCCAAGATGTGGAAACAACCTAAGTATTCTTAAATGGAAAACCGGATAAAGAAGCTGTGGTGTACACACACACACACACACACACACACACACTTAAAAAGGGAAGTTGTGTCATTTGCAACAATGTGAATGAAACGAGAACATTCTGCAAGTGAAATAAATCAGAAAGACAAACACTGTTAAGAGCTCACTTATGTGTTAAATTTAAAACAACAAAAACAAAAAAACCCACCGAATTCATAGAGAGATCAGATTAGTGTTCATCAGAGGGGTGGGAGGGGGAGGGCAAATTAAAGAAAGATGGTCCAAATGTATAAACTTACAGTTCCAAGATACATAAGTACTAGGGGTATAACGTACAGCACGACAATTATGGTTAAGAGGGCCATATGCCATATATGAAAGTTATTAAGAGAGTCAATCCTTCAAGTTCTCATCACAAGAAATATTTTTTCTTTTTGTTTTCTCTTTTTGTTGTATCTGTATGGGTTGACCGATGCTAACTAAACTTACTGGAGTAATCATTTCACAATGTTATAATTCAAACCATTACGCCATACACCTTAAACCTTTGCAGTGATGAATGTTAATTATGTCTCAGTAAAGCGGGATGATTTGCAGTGTATGTATGCTATAAAGTAGCTGCTGCCTTACTTCCGTCTTCCAGCTCTCATGAGAAAACTTTCCTTGTAACCTTGGAAATCAAGAGAAGTAGTGTGACGTTTGAGATAAGGAGCCTCTTCAAATTTCATAAAGGATATTAGAAATTTGACTCGTAAGAGGAAGATCCTGAAAAAAATGACATCAGAATTGAGATCTTTTTGAAAGCTTGCCCACTTGGACAATACAGCAACGGCGGTGAGCCACTAAGGAGGAGTGACGTTAGTGAAGTTAGCTTGAGAATGCTACTAAATAAGCTTTTCTGAGTACATTTTGAGATAAACACAGGCAAACTAAGTATAGCTGTATATTGCATAACAAGTGTGTTGGACTTTATCCCTGGTATCCTAGTTATCTGTTGCTGCAACAAGTTACCTCAAAACTGAGTGGGCATCAATAAATACTGTCTAACAGTTGCTGGGATCAGATATGTAGTAATGGATTAACTGAATACTCTGCCTTGGGGTTTGTCATGAGATTGATGTCAAGATGTCCACCAAGGTTACAGTCATCCAAAGGCCTGACTGGGTTTGAGGAACCTGTTGCCACAGTGGTTCATGCTGGCTGTTGGCAGGAGTCCTCATTTCTTGACCATGCAGATCTCTCAACAGGACTGCCTGAGTGTAACATGGTGGTCATCTTCTCTCAGAGCTAGTGACCTGAGAGCAAGGCAGAACCAATGATATCTGATAGACAAGCCTAGGACTGATATACAATCACCTCTGCAGTAGCTTAATGATCACACAGGAAAGTCATGATTAAAAACTCTATGAAGCATGAATCCCAAAAGGCAAGCATCACCGGGGGCCATCATAGAGGCTGGCTACCACCACACCTGACATATTTTCAACTTCTAACATAATACCTTTCCACATAACAGCTGTTAGAGCAAAATTCAGACTAAATTTCATAGTTTAATCTGCTTATTTCAAAATTCTTTAACGACTTTTTTGGTCTCTTTTTCAACAAGTATATAATCATATGTATTAGTTCACTAAGGCTGTGATAAAAAACTACCACAGACAACAGAAATTTATTGTCTCACACTTGTGGAAGCTAGAAGTCCAAGACTAATGTGCTAACAGTTTTGACTTGCAGATGGTCACCTCACTGTGTCCTCACCTGGACATCCCTCAATCTGTGTGCTGTCTGTGCCTTATCTCTTTCTATAAAGATACCAGTCATATTGGATTAAGGTCCACACATATAACCTCTTTATATATTAATTACCTTTTTAAAAGCTCTAGATCCAAATATATTATGAGGTACAGGGGGTTTTGACTTCAATATATGAATTAGGGGAGGGGGAGGAGACATAGTTCCATCTTTAACACCATGTGTCTCACCCTTTAAAAGAGTATATAGACGAAATCCAATTACTCAAATTCTAAATTATTTGAGTGGCAAGAAATGTCAAACGGTTTCAAATCAGTTCTCTTTACACTTAATTGAACTAAAGCGAAGAAGTTGTTTTTTATTACATCAATAGAGAAGCAGTACCCTCCCTTCAAAATGAATAATATGCAAGTACGGGAGAAAACGTCTTGGACGGCTGTTCTTGCTCAGCTGTCACCTTTTCGATGAGGCCTACCTTTCCTCACCTTCAGCCACAACCAACCTTTTTTTTTTTTTTTTTAAACACCTACAGCACCTAGTATTTCTGGGTGGTCTCCTATCCAAGTACTAACCAGGCCCAACTCTGCTTATAACTTTTTTTTTTACCTTGATATGTTTTAATAGCACTTATAATAGCACTAATATATAATTATTATGTTTATTATTTATTATTATGTTTATTTCTTGTTGGGGGCAAGAATTTCTGTCTTGCTCATAATACAGTGCAATAAAAGAATTTATCCTTATTCCACTAAAAAAAGCTCCATTTCCTTTATCTTTATGGTTGTGTCATCATTACATAGATCACAGCCCTTCCCAGCCTTACACATGAATAACTAAGGGAAAACTGTGAGAAAAACTTTCAGGAATATGGAGCAAGAACCTCATAATCTGAAAAACAACATCTCTACTTTTTTGCCTTTCATCGAACTGTTACAGAAAGAAATTCAAAATCTTTTAGAAGATGATTTATACTGAATTAATTCATATAACATCACAGTCAGTATCAGGTCCTCTACTGAATTTCTACGTGAGCAATGTTTTTCCCTCTTTAGAAATATATGGTTTGTAAGGAAGATATGGAAGATAGAAAAGACTATCATATCAACATAAATATCAACATTTCTGGTTTTGAAATTAAAATATTGCTAGTTGACATAAGAAATTGTGTCTGTGGCCATGCTACCCTGAACAAGCCTGATCCTGTCTGATCTCAGAAGCTAAGCAGGGCCAGACTTGGTTAGTACTTGGATGGGAGACCACCTAGGAAGACCAGGTGCTGAAGGCATAAAAAATTTAAAAAATAAGGGATTGTAAACTGACAAGGTCCTTGCAATCTGTGAGGTCAACCAAGGGTTGCCTCACCTAAAAAAGAAAAGAAATTAAAGGAAAAATTCTGTTTTGCTAAGTAGAGATGGAGGAGGGTCTTATAGGTAACCAGAATTAACTTAGAACACCAGAGATCCATGAAAACATAGTTATAGTGAATAACATGTGCTAATTTTACTGAACCCAGAGTACATGTTGAATTATAGCAGAACATATAACAAGAAATACACATTGGAGTGAAGTCATAGAAGACTTTAGATGACCACAGTAAGTTGTTGCAATTTAGTCAGTGAGCAATGGGGAGCCTCTGAAGCTTTCTTGGTAGAAGACTAACATGCTCAGAGAGCACCTCAAGGAAGGTTAATCTGGTAGTAGTAAACTGATTTTGAAATTTTGAAAAATTTTTTGAGAACATCTATGTAAGTCAAAACTCTTAAACTTGGTTAATTAACTTATAGGAGTAATGTATTTAGAGAAGAAAAGTGTTCTAAATCATATTTACTGTGCCTCTTATCACTAAAATAAAGGCAATGATAGTACTTAATTCACAGGATTATTGTAAGGATTAAATGATCTAATATATGTAAAATATTAGACAAGTGCTGTACAAGAGTTTATTGTTATTGTTATTATACATCTGACCCTGGACAAGTTATTTAACCTGTGTGTGCCTTGTTTTCCTTTATACATAAGATAGGGATAACAGTAATATAGTTATAGATATTTTTAAGGCTGAACTATGTTAACAGGTATAATAGTTTAAAGAAATTCCAGGTACACATGAGGTGATTAATAAAGGTTATCTAGTGCTATTAATGTTATTATAATTCTCAATAGACATGACATAATTGGGAAATTTGAGGGGAAAAAAACCTTCTGATCCATTTATACCAAAGTTCACATGACATTATTCCATAGTAATTTAAGTAGATACTGCTTCGATTATGGCAACCCAACTCAATTCTCCCCAAATACCATGGTCTTCTCTCTCAAAGTATCTTTTCACCTACATCAGTTACTATTGGCCCTGAGTCAACAAAGATGTGGTTGACAGGCTAACTGGAGAAAGAATTTTCCAGAAACAAAAGGCATTTTTAAATACTCAGAAAAAAAAAAATAACTACTTTTCTAGAGGCAGAAAGGGCAAATTAGAAGGAAATTTTCAGGATAATTATATTAATCAACAAATTATCTGCAAATCTTAATTGTGTGCTTGCTTTGTACAAGGTACTTGACTAGGTGCGCTGGAAAGTATAAAGAAATTATAGATAAGGCTTAATTCTAATTTAATATCTTATTACTTTTCTAATGCTATAAAACAAGTTGCCACAAACTTAGCCTAAAACAACACAAATGTATTAACTCATGGTCCTTGTGGGTGAGGGGTTTGGGACTAGTGTCTCTGGATTGTCTACATAGGGATTCACAAGGCTGAAATTGAGGTGTGGGATTGACTGCAATCTCATCTAAGAGTCCAGGGTCCTCTTTCAAGCTCATTTAGGTTGTTGGTGAAATTCAATTCCTGTGGTTAAGAGACTGAGGTCCCTCATTTTTGCTGGCTGTGGGCAGGGGAGGGGGATTGCTCTCAGCTCCTAGAACCTGCACTTAGGTTCAAGCCACATGGTGTTTCACAACATGAAGCCTTAGTCTTCAAAGCCAGCAGGAGAATCTCTCTCCAGCCTGCTAAGAAGGAGTCTTATATAACTTAAGGTAATCACTTGAGTGAATATACCTTCCATCACCTTTCCCATATACTCTAACAATCATAATATGTTCCACTCACATTCAAGGGTAAGAGATTATATAAGGTAGGTACAACAGGAGGTGTGAATCTTAGAGACCATCTTGGAATTCTATCACAACATATAAATGAAAAAATTATCTGAAATATATGGAAATAAAATCTGAGGAGGAAAACACTGAGGGCCAAGGCTGACAGGGGAAGGAACAGTTTGGGGAGAATTTCTGAAGACAGAACAAAAGGGTCTAAGCAAGTCTGACACATGTTGGCAAGAGTTTCACCCAAACCCTTTGCCTCCCCCTTCAATATTCCTTCTATCCAGGGAGTCTTTAGGCTCAGCTCCTTCTCAAAACCTCTCCTTTTTGCTTTCCAGAAACAGAATAATGGAAATTTATATGGTATATTAGGATCTTCAGAGCATTTTCTCATATAGTATGTCACTTAATATGTTTAAATCTCACTTCAAGAATCAAGAACTTTCCATGTTCTTCCCATTCCTCCTCCCATGACTACTGTCATACTTGATCTCTGTACCAAACAATACCACTGAGCCCACTGTGCCCAGAAGCCACAATCAGTCTTTGACTGAAACTCAGAAACTACAGAAGGCTCCTAGCTGGATCTAGATTAGTGGTCCTTAGTTTCACTTCAAGTGAGCAGAATTTTCCATCAATTGTTTTTCATGAAATCTTTCACACTATCCAATGAACACACCAAAGAGTTGCTAAAGAATCCTAAAGAAGATGAAGTATGAAATTTTCTATTGTTGGGCAAAGGCTCTGATATTATTTTTTAAGTGCCCAATGACCATCAATTTTTAAAAAGGGTGTCCTAAACTTAAGTGTCCTATGATAGATGATTGGTTAAAGAAGCTATGGTACATATATAGAATGGAATATTACTCAGCCATAAGAAGAGATGAAATTCTGCCATTTCAGACAACATGGATAGACCTCGAGATAATCATGCTAAATGAAATAAGCCAGACTGAAAAAGTTGAAAATAACATGATATCACTTATATGTGGGATATAAACCTAAAAGCAACAAATGAGCAGGACAAACCAACAGAGACTCATGGACATGGACTACCGACTAGTGGTTACTTGAGAACTATAGACTAGTGGTTACTAGTGGGGTGGGGAAGAACGGGGGACATAGACAAAGTAAAGGGATCAAATATAGGGCTTGGGGGAGGGTGAAGTGGGTAAAGGGGATCAAATATATGGTAGCTGAAGGAACTTGGACTTTAGGTGGTAAACACACAATAGAACATACAGATGTCAAATGATAATTATAATTTTATTAACCAATGTTACCCCCCAATAAACTTAATTAAAAATTTATTTGAAAAGGGGGGTTTCCTGAGCAAAAATTATATCCCCACAATAATTGTGGAGATAGAGGAAAATAACTTATCTAAAAATTCTATTAAGGAGCTTGTCAAATATATATATATATGTATGTGTGTGTGTATGTGTGTATGCACACTCATGCATATATATTAGCCTTATATTATCCTTTGAGAAGGACAATAGCAGATCACTACACTGAAGGAATGTAATTATGGAGTAACCTGAGACCGTGCCACTCGCCACACAGAGGAAGCTTATATGCAGAAGATGAGAATGAATTCAACAGAGAGAAGAAATACGAGATGGGAAAGAGCTATAACAGCCTATAAGACCTTGGATTCAGTTGTCCCTAAGGCAAGTTTTGCCCATTCTTCTTTACCAGCTTAGTTACATATGCCAATGAACTCTATTTAACTTTTGCTAATTAACTTAGAGTCCCAAAGAATGCAAGTTGACAAAACAGAAGGTTCGTGTAATCTACAGAGTTTAAAGATAATGGAGAGCCATGCTAGCAAAATAACTGTTAATGGAAAGAAAGATCTGAGAGACAGCATGGACAAAGTATCCACAGAACTTCAGAACAAGATGAAGTTGACAGGATAGAGGAGAATAGAGATTCCACACTGAAGAGAGAAGCAACATTATCAGTTAGGACTTAGTAACATCATCTGATTGATTACATTTGTAGTAGATACAAAGATTATCCGCTGAATTTTGCTCTGTACCTAGTACACACATCAGCCCTCTATGCAAAAAATTTATTAACTCCTTGGCTAACCTACCACACAAACTGACCCCAAAAACTTTCCAAAATAGTCATATTTGTCTAATTTTTACAATTCCTTGCAGACCTCTACCACCACAATATAGTTGTGCCGTTCTTTATAAACTTGTTTTCTTCCTCTTGCATCTTCAATCCTCTAAATGCTTCAGGGCAAAGTCAAAAACTATCATTTCTACAATACCATCTCTAAATGTTTCCAGGTCTCCTCTTTATTTGGGGCTTAGAAGATACTACTTTGAATTGCTATTTTTCTTTTTATATGTTAATCAAGATATACCTAACAAGTTGAATAGCTATCTACTTTTTGAGTCCTAGGACCATGACATATTTATTCACCAATTATCTAAATCTGAGGCAGAAAAAGTGAGTTCTAGTAATTATAGGCACTAATAAAGTAAGAATTGTAAGAATTTATCATTAATTACATGTTCATATAACATATTTTTGTTTGTTAATGACAGATTCTTATTTTACTGTTAGCGTAATGACCTTGAGTTAATAAGTCACACCCTGGACAAAGACCAAAGCCTGAGTATAAATATCCAGCTAAAATTACTTGTATTTTATTCATTTCTATTTCTCTTATTTTAAAATTCTAAATGAAAAATCTCCTTTCATATTAAAGGCAATTCTGTAGTTTTGTGATATTCGGGTTGGTAAGTCCGACAACACTGTATTCTTTATTGTACGAGACTCGGTTTAGAGCTCAGGGTTGGCTCTACCTCTTTCTAGTTGCATGATCTTAGGCAAGTTATTCTCTATATACCTCAGTTTTCTTCTCACTAAAGCTCAGGTAATAATAGCTACTTCCTCATCAAGACTTTGTTAAGATTCAAGTTGATGTAGGTAAAAAGAGCATATGGCACATGGAAGACCTAGATTGTTTCATTAATATTTCATCGCCATCATTCTCTACGTCTGTTAAAAAATACTGCAGAAATACCAGAGCTTTAACAAAAACTGCTGGTTCTTCTAAAGAAAGTTACTGTTTAAACAGGTACCTTATTTACATTTAAAACAATGGGTGAGAATTGGAAACATGTTTTCCATAGAAAATGTTCTTAGAATATTTCATTATTTACCATTAGTGCAAACATTCTGAGCTGAGAGATTTATGCAAACATCCCTGAGCAGTGGAATACAGGCCTTTCTTGTGACCTGAATTGCTGTGGTAAAACTATGGGTCCTCTGAATTTTTCTCATGTAGAAGTCCTATGGATTTTCTTTCTGTTTGTAAGTTATTTTCATGTTATTGCTATTTTTACAAAGAAGAAATTAAACTTCTTGAAAACTTAACTCAGATTGGCTTTATGTCTCATTCTTAGTGCTGCAATAAAAAAAAAAATATCTACATTTCTGTATGTCAAGGTGCCATTTAAAAAAAAAACACTAAAATTTTAATTAATAGCAAGGAAGTTAATAAAATGATAAGCAAAGACTTATGTTTTTTATTAAGATAATGTCAGTTGCTTCAGGATTTTTTAAGTCCCATACTTTAATTAAAATTAGAACGCCTGCTCATCTGAATAGCAAATTTTCACTTTGTCATTTTTAGCTTTTTAAAAACAATTCCCCTTCAGATAGGTCTCAGGACTTTCTCTAACAAATCTCTCCTCCTCACCTCAAAAATAAAGGATAGTTGTTGACTTTATAAATTTTGAAGAATTCTAAAAAGTATATTTTAATTCATGTCTTAAAATTTTACATTATAAAAATGTTTTATTAGAAAAAATACTATATATAAATTAAGAACTAATATAAAAATTTAAATGATCTATGAGCCTACTCTTCACTGAATAGTCAGCTAACATTTTTATGTATATACTTGTACATGTCCACTTATAAACATGCTCTCAGGTAATAGAACAATATTGTTAATTTACATTATGCCTTTCGCATTTAACAAATAGCAAGTGCGTTTTCCCATGTCATAAAATTTTTATTAAGGCAAATTTTTATAAAGTGTATTTTGTGAAATATGTGTTATTTGAAAAACAAACATTCTCTGAGAATGTGTTATATGAAAAAGATTCTGTAGTTGAATGTATTTGAGGGACATCAGGTTAAATGGAGCTTAACCAGGTTTAGTTAATATAGTACTGCTGTCTTTTCAAAGCTAACCTGCCTTATGATTCTCCAAACAGGAGATTTGTTTCCCAGACATGTTTGGCCATGCCACCCTCCACCTGCAAAGTGTCTCTTGGACAAGTGTTCTGTGGAACATCTAGGAAACGCTATTTTAACCACAACCACTGGCTGTCTTAGTCTCTCTCCCCTGTGCTCAGATCCACCTGAGGTTCACATTATTTTGAAAAATAATAGACTTTCTAAAAGTGAATATGCATACATCTTATAATCTAGCAGTTCTTAAATATATTATATATGTATTAGTATACATCAGCATATGTATAGAACCATTGCTTGTAATTACAAAAAAAAAAAAAAAACCTGAAAGTAACACGATTGCCCATCAATAGCAGAATGGATAATAAGTTGTGGAATATTTACACATTTAAATATCTTGACAGTGAAATGAACCACAGCAACTGTCATAATATGTGGAAAAGAAAAGTGAGGTTAGTAAAAATAGATAAGGAATACCTTCATTTATATACTATAAAAAATAGGCAAAATTAAACCACTACACAGGCATACACATACATACATGTGCACATGTACAAAAAACAAAGCTGGAATAAAGCAAGTTCCATTTCCAGTATAAGAGTTAGAAGGCAAACACTCCCACTGAAAACAACTAGTCAAGCCAAAAAATTTCCAAAAGTTATACATTTAAAAGTAGGGCTGTAAAAACAGAGGATTAGACAAATTTAAATTCTAGAAAAGGAAAAAACTTTTAGAAGTTTTGAAATGATCTCTAGGGATTTTAGCCAATTTCAGATTTATGGTAAATAATACAAATAAGTCCAAGCATACAACTGCTTTAGAATATAGAGATATATGCTGAGCTTCCACATGAAGGTATGAAGTGAAAAAAAAAAAAAAACGTAGATTCTAGAGGTTACAAACACATTGCCATTTCCCCTTTTTCATTTTTCAAATATAAATTTTACACTGGGCAAGAAAATAGTTAAATAAATCTTTGTAAAGAGGAGTCAGTCTTTCAGTGCATATGGGGAAAGGATCTAAAGAACCCAAGAACAACTTACAGCTTCATAAGGGCCTAAGAACAACTGACTAGAGTTGAAAACTCCAGTTTAAAAGCATAGAAGTGAGCAATTAGCATCAATTATACACATTTTCTTTTACTCATTTGGGAACGGCTAGAGGTGGGGAGTTAAGGCTCTACAAGGCACCACTATTAGGGAAGCATAAAAGCTTTTGGCCATTGTTGATTACTGGATAATCAAAAATTAGAGGTTTTAAGGGTTTGTATTACACATTCTCTCTCTTAAAAGATATATGGCAAATCCTTAATCATGTGGGTTGACAGGCTAAAGCGATCAGCCAAAATCTTATGAAAAACAGAGCCAAAATTGCCACTGTTCTTTGGTGCTGGGAAGAGAAAGAGCCACCGGACTCTTTGTTTGAACGCTGAAGGGTCAAGCCTTAGAAGTAAAAGTGAATTATAAAACATGGATTAAGGAACTCAAAAACAAGTCAATAGAAAATACACTAAATGCAACATAGAAATTTTTTCAAGAAGAAAATCATGAAAGAACATTTTCCTTTGGACAACAGGGGGGGGAAAGCTAATGTACTTGCAATTAGAGTCTAAAATAGAGAGGATAGAGAAAACCAACAGAAAAATAACATTTGAAGATATAATTAAGAATTATCAAAAATTAATAATATTTATTGATATATTAAAGATGTTCAGTATGATCCAAGCAGGATTAGCTAAAATAGAAAAGCATCATTGGAATAAACTGCTGAAGAAGCCAAGAAAAAGAAAAATTTAATAGCAACCAGAAAGAGAAAGACACGTTCTTGTCAAAGGAACTACAAAAACATTAAAATGCAACTTTAAAAAACTATGGAAGTTAGAAAACAATGGAATAGCATATTTAAATACTTAAGGATGTTAGAACAAATTCCTTAACTAGAAATTAACATCAAGCAAAGATTCTCCAAAATAAAGGTGTAATAAAGCTTTTTTTTTTTTTTTTTTTCAGACAAGACTGAGAGAATTGCCAGGAGACTTTCTCTAAGAGATTCTAGGGGAGTTAGGCAAAAGGAAAATGAATGCGGACATAAACATGAAATACAGGAGAAATTAATGAAATAGAGGGTAAACATATGATTCAATATAGATCACTATTGACTATTTAAAATAACCACATTTCTTGGGGTGTAAAATATAGTTGAGAATAAAATGAATGATAATAAGGCAAAAATCAGATGAATATTAAAAGAAGTTAAAGGTACTCAAATTCCAACTGTATCACAGATGATAATAATAATGTATAAATTTATCAAATACCTATTAACCATTAAAAATTAATAAAATACTATCAAGCTAAAAGTTAATAGGGGGTAAATTAAATAATTAAAGCTTCTGACTTTGTTGCAGGACATAGAAAGCTGGAGAGAGTGTTGCTCCTAGCCTTACAAAAACAACAAAATTCAGGTAATCTAAATCAAAACGTTTCTTGAACTCATGAAAGAGTTGAAGACACACGACAACTAAGCTCTAAATTAAAGTAAGACAGGTGCGTCTAAAGAGATGTGAAAAGCACATCTGCTTACCAGGACAGACAGTAGATGCCAAACCAGCAGATAAAAAGTTTCAGCTAAATTTATAACTAATTTCTAAGGCTAAAGGTAGATTACATTATAGATCCCCTTGGACCCACAAACACAAGGAAAATATGCATCTAATCACAGTACTATCTCCATGGACATCACTGAGTGTTCACAAGAAAGATGGGGTTCAGGATGATGAACCAGAGAAAGCAATATGTGCAACTCTCTGCCTCTTACACTTCTTGCCATTTGAAGCATACTGGGGAAAAGTTCAAACATTTTGACAAATGCATAAATTTCCTGCCAGGAATTTATAGTTCTCTGATTATTTTAGTTTCCCCCCCCTTTCACAAATCTTCCCCCCTTAAACCCAAAATACATTCATGCAAGTGTATTTAGTTATGCCACTTTATCCTTCAATTAGCTGCAACTCTAATTTTCCATGTTCTCACTATGCATTTTATTCAAATCAACTAAATTTATAACCTGGTATAATTTGGTCCCAGTTATTTTTTGTAATATCTCCAGACAGTATTTGCTGTTTTCTAAATTTAGCATACAATTGCACTCTCTACTGCTCTACCAAATATTTCTGAACACTGAAGAATCACTGATCTCATTTAAATTGTTCAGTATGCTAGCCTTTATTTTCCCAATTATTTAATTTTGAATGTTTCCTCTTTTGTGCATTATCAGCTTTTGAGTTCATAAGTTTTAACACTTTTTGGTATTTTTCCTCTCTCAGAAATGACTTTACTCACAAATGAAATAAACTTAAAATGTTTTCCTTATAGCTCTTCAAAATAAAAACAATAAAATTATTTTTCTATATATAACTTTTTCTCAATGTTTATGCTTGGAAATGCATAATACTTCTTTAATATATTATGAAATGTTTTTATTTGTCTAATTATAAACATTTTGTATTACACATTACTTTTCTCCGTGAATGAAAATTTGCCACCATAATAGTTAGTAGTGACAAAATGTCTCATCCTTTATAATAGTGTATTACAAGCAATAAAAATATACCTTTAAACTCTATGATTTGCCTTGAGTTTTGGGTACTTCTAAGAATAATTATGTGTTGAATGTTATCTATCACTTTTTGTCCACAAATATCAAACTGTTGACAAAATAGTGGCATCACTGGCTTTCTCTATATTGGTGTCAGGTATACATAGATTAACTGATGAAAAAAAAAGACTTCATGCTACAAAAATTTTATCTGAAAACTTATAACACTAACTTGTGCTTTGAAATTAATTTTTAAAATACTGGTTGTCAATAAAGAAACAAATTCAGTCAAACATTCTGGAAGGTTTGAAAAACACATGCCCATCCCCAAACTTGATACTCACTCATCTTATGCACGGAGTGCTTTACTAGTGAATATACATGGTTTCTGGAGCAAATCCACATGCAAACACAGTCCATTATCTGCTGTTTAATTTAAGTCCGAAATATTAGATTAAGGACTAAAATCTAAAAAACAAATATATATTATATATATGTATAGGATATCTATGTGTATGTATAGGATACATACACATACACATTCATATATATTTCTCAGAGGACAAGAAAGGAAAACAAGCTTTTGGAAACAATTGGGAATCTGTGCTTTTCCAACCAATCATTTAAAATAAAATTGTTTCATGCATTCCTGCCTTTGCTCTACCTCGCAGTAGACTTAGACCCATTACCTTCAGCATCCATTTGAAATATTTAAGCTGTTACAAAGTGAAGAGAGTCACAGCTGCGCAGCAGTAGGGGAGCCAGGCAGCTCACCGTTCGTGGGAGACGCGACACCATTTGTTAGCAGCGCTAAAATGTCGCCATGATTAGTTTAATTAAACCATCTCTTTTTTCCCTCATACTTTGTGGAAAATTAACCTTTCTAATCTAAATCATGCTTTACATGCCCTCGGATTGCTCACTTAACAGTATTTTTTAAAACATAGTTTTTTCCAAGTCATATTTTAAAATAAAGATCTTATTTTCCACATGAAAAGGTAAAATGAAGTTCCTGAAAGATGTTAATCTAGAAAAGAAAAAGTGCTAAGAAGTCAAATAATGAGAAGTAAAAAAACAATCGTTAAGCAGTATCAATTGATGTCAAAACACGTACACACAAAGAGATGTTAGTAAAAGTGGCAAATGCTACTACCTGATATTCTACAAAATATTTCAAAAGCTTGTATTCAACGAACATATTCATGGGTTAATTATAACCACATATAAAAGTTTCTAAAAGATTTGAGTTTTACTCAGTCATGAAACATACCTTAAACAGTACTAAATTTATCTTAAAAAAAAAAAAAAAAAAAAAGACTGGCCGAAACCTCCTCTTTCTTCTGCCAGAGAACAACTTTCTTGAAAGGAATGATTGCCTGTCTTTCTGAAAGTGGCTTAGAAACTGTTTGGAATTACCCAATATGTGACCTTATTCAAACTTTTCAAAGCACTTGCTCCCCACCTTTATGACTTGATAGAAATAAGTATATGAAGTTTTGAAGTGAAAACCTATCCAAGGTTATGAGAAAGTTAAAGCAATTTGACTACATATGAAGATCACTTTTTTATTCTCCAATGTCTTCTGCATAAATCTCATGTTTTTTCAAAAGTTTAAATTGAAAATGAAGAAAATCACTGTAACCCTAAAATCAATTCTTTAGGAAATATAAATTGCTGCTTTTTTAGATGGAATGAGGAAACTAAAAAGTAATTGTCATGGAAAAAGCTCTGTGTACATCGGGAATGAAATTTATCTACCGACAGTCTGAATAGAATATGTCAACTGTCTGTGCACAATGTCTGATTTTGTATGAAATAACCAGGTAGAATATTTTCATTTCTAAGGATTACACATAGTTGTAAAACTACTGCAACTAATAAAGTCAGAGTTTTATCACTTTATCTTATGTGGTTAATTAAAGAATAAATAGTTTTTATAAGGGAATGTTATTTTTTTTCTAAATACAGTTAGAACAAAAATGAATTTAATTTCTTTGGATTCTTTGCCCCCTACACTAGCATCTAGTAACCTGTGAATGTTTAATTTCTAAGTAATGAAATTATATGGTTCATGCTATAGTTATGTAGAGAAAGTGCATGGTCAACTTAGAGATTTAGTTTGGATTTCAGTGTTATGCAATATGTAAAGGGAGCATTTGTCATTATCATATGCAGAATTGCTCAAATATCAAATATATAATGGCATGAGTGAAACATCATCATACAGGGTTAGTCCTGCCTGTGTCCACACAATGCAAACATACTCAGATTTAAAAATTCTTGTCAACATTCCGAATACTGTTCCAGACAAAGCAAGCACATGTTTTCAAGAATGCATATGAAACTCTTCTCATCCTCAAGTGTATCTCAATGTGCAAGCAAAACGTTCACTTTGTATTTGAGTGTTTAGATGTTAGACACATTTTTCTTTTTTCAGAATTTCTTTTTCAGTTTAGGAAAATCCCATAGTGGCAAGCTTTTGATCAGAAGGAAAGAAAAAGGAAAACTAGAGGAAATGGAAGACGATAACCTAGATATTAGTTGTGTAGAAGGAAGACAGGTAGGGATTGGGGCATGAGAAGGGCAATTGGAAATGGAAAAAGGTAATCAAGAGATTCAAGAGCCCGTGCTTGTGCACATAGGAGTCACAGGAGTGCAAGAAAGAGTGAAGGAGGCAAGCCCTCTTGTGGTTCAGAACTGGCATGCTGTGGTTTCTATCAGTATTCTGTTGTCCAAAGCAAGGCACAAAGCTAGCTGACCTTGGGTAGAGAAACAGACTCTACCTTGTAGTGGGAGGAACCGAAAGCCACATTTAAAGGGCATGCTTACAGGAGGGAGTGGAGAATTGGAGTCACTTGTGTAATTAATCTGCCATATTGACCAAAGAAATGAAACATTGGATTTTATAATAAATTAAGGCTTAATTTCCTTATCTGTAGATTAAAAAACAAATGTAAATAAAATTTTTAATATTTTCTTTCTAGACCCGAGTCCCCTTAGATATTCTTTAATAACGAGTATCAATTTTTTATTCAAATTTAACATTAAAAAAACCCCAAAAACTGAAAAAGCTTCTCCTTTTCAAGTAAAAAAAGGTATTTTCCCAAAATACCTAAGATTAAAAAAATAATCTTACTAAAGTTTTTTTAAATCATGTTTTATTTAAAACAATTGACTTCCAACAATGAAAAATTAAGACAACATTCTCACAATTTTCCTTACTTTCTACAGCTTCCTATATTGGTATCTTTTTAATATATATATATATATGCTTTTTACAATGCTCATGTTTATAACTTTCACATTCAATTCCTTAACCATAATATGAACAGTTGTTTAGTATTTTTCCATATTTCAATAAGTTCCTCACTTGTAACTAGGTCTTTAACCATGATGACTCAATTCCTGACCTCTATTAAATTCATTTCTTAATTTGGTTGAATTTTTTCAGCAAAAGGTTTTGTTTTATCCAAGAAGCATATATGAATGCTTTATTCTTTGAGTTCTTTCCTGGTTGGAAATGTCTGTTATCCTAGTATCAAAATTGAGTTTAAGGTGGGCATGATACTCTTGAGTCACAATTTCTCTCAGCATTTTATTGGTATTGATTTATTATCATCTGGCTATAAATATATTTTGGAGAAAGCTGAGGACAGCTTGATTTATTTGCTGTAGGTTGTTTCATGGCTAGATATCTTTTTCTTTTTCATTTTGTATAGACAAAAATAATTACTGTGATGTAATTTCAGACTACTTTTGTTAATGTGAAAAGCCATTTACACCACTTTGTATTCTGCATAACTTATTGGCTATGCAGTCACTCTCCATTCTAAGCAGTCACTCTCCATTCTAAGAACTGATATAGTCACAAAGTACCAGATCACAAGTAGGGTGACAATTTGATCTGAAGTAGGATAAAGTATGTATTTATAGCCAATACTTATTTATAGAATTTGGCATAACTTCTTTTCCTATATTCCAAATATATACCCTGTCATCTGCTAAATAGATAAGTAGGTATATTTTAGGTAATTTTTCATCAATATCTATGTTATTAATCTAAATAAGACTTTTAAACCTGGATTACTTTCAGCACCCTAAAATTCAATGATGATATCTAAATATCCACTGCCTACATTTTATTTAACATGCTCAATTTACTTGTCAAATCTGATTAAAAACTCGTGTTTCTAAATCTCTCCATGAAAGCACAAATTATGACATTGCCTGCTCATGAATAAGCCTACTGACTTCTATTTAAAATTTGATTTCTATTTGAATTTGTGAGAATCAATTTGACAGCACTAATATGGTGGACCTGATATAGGAACAAACCTATCATAATACATAAAAATAAAAATACGAAGAATATAAAAAGTAATTTTAATTAAAGGAAGAAAAATAAGGGGCATAAATGACCCAATCCATAATTTCATAAGAGTAATGAAATACCTGAGTCTACAATTTCCCTGGGAGTATCTATGGATACATAGATGGACACACAGAATTGTGGATTTTAAAGTATTCACCAGATGGATGACAAAACCTGGGAGCTGAGAAGGGCGAGATGCTAGATTAGAGGTACCTACATAAATGTAAAGCCACAGAAGGGTGACATACTAGAAAAAAAGTCCTGAAGAGGAATACTTTCCTATCTCAGCTTTGTCTATAGATACAAAGAAAGCAGGGGACAGGGCTAGGGAGGAAGGTCTCACCTAAGAATTACTCACCTTAAACACACATTCATATGAGTTTAGAGTTATAATTCAAACCCAATTTGAATATTTTAAGTGTGCTGGGTTATCAGTACCCCTGATAGGGCATAAATATTTAAATAATTTCAAAACCAACATAAAACTCAAAGAATTGCCATAGACAGTATTGCTAAAATCATGCTGTCACAATAAAAAAAAGATACACAAAAAAGAAATTTAGAAACAAGTCATTGTGAGAATCTAGAGAAGCCACAAACAACTGCCTCAGATATGCGAAGTCTACAGAAATCAAAATGATTACATACATAATATTTTTAAAAAGCACCTAGAAACAAACCCAACCATAGACAAAAATCTGATATGTGGCCTAGCTGGCATTGCAGAATAACAAGGAAAAAATTGGCTATTTAAGAAATGGTGCTAGTACACTTGGTGATACATAGGGGGAAAAATAATAAAATCACACAGAAATCAATATGAGTAATAAGGACTAAAATGTGAAAGATAGAGCTTTAAAATCCTTAGAAAATATAAAATATTTATATGTGATATAAAAAGTACAAATCCTAAAGAAAAAGAATAAGATCAATTACATTAAAAATAACTCTGCTTATTCAAAGACATTGTAAAGGACTTCTGTTTAAGGTCCTGAGGGCTGTCTGCCATTATAAAAAATTTTAAAACTGGATATATGTTAAATAATTGTTTTCAGACATTGGACAATGGCTAGTACCTAATTGCAATCCCGGAAAAAAGGAAAAAAGTAAATTCAGCCTCGTCATCACCCCATATTTCTGCCTCTAAGTAATTTTTAAAACATGGCTCATGGAGTAGAATACAAACAGAACCTGGTGTTTCTCAGTGAGAAGATAAAACAGAGATGCCCATGTACTAGGAACTAAAGGAGCAGAGTATCGAGAGGAAGGAGGTACATAGGGGAAAATGTCTAGAAATTGTGAACCCGAGTCTTTTGTTAAATACTAAGTTATATGTCTATAAAAGTGAAACAGACTAAGTGAAGCACAATATCCCGAGAAAGAAAAATTTCTGGGGAACTTTAAGCCAAACAATTCCAAGAGCTCATGAAAGGCTGAGAACCATACAAGATCATACAGTGGAGAGACATTCTTGATTACGTGGCTTTTTAACTAGAGATTCCAAATAGCAGCACCTTAATTTCAGGACTAAGTTAGCTGTAGTGTAAAGGTTACAATATGCACGACCTTAAAAAGGCTTCAAAAGAGGCCTTGAAAGAATGAAATTGCTATGCTAGAACTGTAATTTCCCTCCAAGAAAATGGCCAGCAGTTTCTAAGTGAACGCAACATACTCCAGCAATTAGTTACATAAACTTCACAATTTCTGGGATCTAATCAATCTGCAAGACAGGAAACAAAAGAAAGAAAAAAATAAAGAAAATGGACCTAAGGAAGTACATGTATAATGAATTTAGACAAGGACATTAGATGGCTATTGTAAGAAATGAACTACAAACGTGTAATAACATGAATGAATTTCTAAGGCTTAAGCTAAATGAAAGAAGCCAGACAAATAAGACTACACACTGCTTTATCCCCTGTATATAAAATGCCAGAAAATGCAAAACTGTAGAGACAGAAGTCAGATCAGAAGTTGCCATGGACTGCTGATGGAGATAGGGTATTTCCTGCAAAGGGCCAGAGAAAACTTCGAAGTGATTAAAATGATTTTGGTTGTGGTGATTACATGTCTATTCTTAATTCATAAAAATGTTTCTTGATTGTGGTGGTGGTTACATGACTCTGTATTCATAAAAACTTATTCAATTAGATGTTAAAAGGATAAAATTCTACATAAATTACATCTCAAAAATATTTGATATTTTAGTAAAAAGTATCCTGTGTGTAAACAAATGAAAATAGAAATGGGAAATCAAGAAAACATCAAAAAAGAAATCAATCAACAGGATAGATTAGATGCTGTAGAACAAAAGATCAGGGAAATAAAAGATGTAGCGATAGGAACTACACAAAATAAAGCACAGAAAGAAAAAAAGACTGAAAAAAGTGACCTGGGAAACAATATTGAATCCCTAACATGCATGTCATTGGAGGCCTAGAAGGAAAGGAGACGGGGAAAAATAGAAAATATGATCAAAGAGATAATTGGGTTCTAGCATGTGCTTATTCTATAAATATCTGGAAAAAACATTGCTTCAGCCTAACAAGATAAAGCCAAATAATTTTTTAAATCATACTGTTTCTTGACCCAATCAAGAACTAATGCTGCACAGCAACCAACTAGCCTAAAATCTAAGGAAAGACAGGTACCTCCAAGAGGTGATACATGTGCATGATTCACTTGGAGCAAAACACAAGAGTAACAAGGATCACCCTGCAGGTGGGTAAGTTATAATTTTCAACAAGGTACTAAAGGCCAAGTATGGGTGAAAATGATAGTACAGAACTCCTGGGATCCACAGACTCAGGGGAGTTTGTACCTCCTCATGGATTCTTTGCAGACTTTCACATGGTGATCATGAGAAAGACTAGGACAGGGTGTCCATGAAAGGAGATGAAGTCAGGCAGCCCTGCCCAGATTCTTATCCCCTATGGAATAAAAGCCTTAGACTTCGAAGGGAAGGACTGCAAACGTTGTCATAGCCAGAGTACAGGCGAAGATCCACTGAAGCTGGGGGAAAGAAAGAGAAAATATCCTCTACCCCTGCGGGAAAGGCAGACAACTGTTCTGGGCCTATGTCATTAGAAGTCTAGGCTGAGTGGAGTCATTCTCAGCAGGCCTACACTCCCAAAACCATGGTTAAGGGAAATTTTCAGGCAAAAGGAAAATGATATTAGGTGAAAGCTTGAATCAGGAGTCAGCAAACATTTTCCATAAAGGGTCAGTAAATATTTTAGGCTTTGCAAGCCTCATGAATTCAGCTGCAAGTACTCAACTCTGCCATTGTAGCATGAAAGCAGCCATATACAACATGTAAATGAATGAGTGTGGCCACAGTGCAATAAAACTTTATTTATAAAAATATGTGCCAATCCCTAATCTATGCAAAGGAATGAAGATAATCAGAAATCGTAAATACACTGGTAATGTAAAGATTTGTTTCTTATTTCAAATTTTTTAAAGATCAAAATTTTAAGTACCATCTCCCTACACAATTTATAATAATGTAAAAGACATTAAACTAATAAACCTAATTGTGGGGATAAAATAGAATCCTTAAAAAAAAATCAATTAATCCAAAAGAAAGCCAAAAAAGAAAAGGAAGCAAATTAAAAAAACTCTATGGGGAATAAATAGAAAACAAGTAGCAAGAAAATAGAGGTAAACTCAACTATATTGAAAATCTCATAAAACTTGAATGATATAAAATGTAAATGACCTAAACACATTAATTAAAAGGCAGAGATTGTCAGACTGGTTTAAAAAGCAAAACCCAGCTATATATATGAGGTGCGTTTTAAATATAAAATCGATGGAAAATGATATATGAACATGAATAAGAAAGCAGGAATGGTGATATTAATATTGACAAAGTGACAAGATTAGTAGTAATGCCAGAGCTAGAGGGACTGTATAATACCTGACCAAAAGTCTATGAACATTCTTAAAGTTGTTTATCAGTACCCTGCTTTTAATATTTTCATATTTCTTTGTCACCAGTTTTTGACATTTGACTAAGGTGTGTCATGGTGTTTTTTTTTTTTTTTTTTTGGAGATAAGGGGGAGCGTCAATTCATTAAGAAGACATAGCAATCCCAAATAAAAGCAGAGCATTGAAATATATAAAGCAAAAACCAACAGAAGCTGAAGGAGATGTAGCTTCAGCTATTAGATTTTAAAAGAATGTAATGAGTATTTAGATGAAAAGAATCTAAGAGATATAGAAGACAAAAAACTAAAAGGGATACAGAGAACTAGGAATAATACCATCAAACAGATTTATTGAACGGACAAAATTCACCCAACATCTGAAGAATACACATGCTTTTTTAACGTACAGTTCAGTGGTTTTTTGTATATTCACGAAGTTGTGCAACTACCACTGCCATCACTAACTCAGAATATCTCCTGGACCAAAAAGAAACCCTGTACCCATTAGCAGTCACTCCTCATTCCTCCCTCCCCTCTGTGCCAACCACTAATCTGTTTTCTGTCTTAGTGGGCTTGCCTGTCTGGGACAGTATATAAAATAATGGAATTACTGAAATCATCGAACATGTGACCTTTTGTGTCTGACTTCTCTTAATATTTTTAAGGTTTACCTTCATGGAACATGAATCAATACTCCATTTCTTTTTGTGGCTAAATAATGTTCCATTGTATATGTATACCATATTTTGTGATTCCATTAATCCATGAAAGTTTCCCTCAATATGTTTAATTTATTGGTGGTGTCAGAAAAACAAAGGTAAAAATGAGGAAAAAAGAGTTAGAAATAGGAGGGAGAAATAAAGATACTTAGCTTAGATGTCAGTCTTGATTTTTAATTGCTTTAAAATTAAAGTCCTTTAGAAAGGCCTGGACTACCATGCTGCCTCATGGTATCCCATTCAGTCTTAATCCCAAACTGATACATCACAGTAAAATGTACACATGATTTCATTTATTTTTAGCCATATATATTTTTTTTTCATTCTCCTTTAGGGTACAATGAAGCTCAAAAGGAGAATTTTTTAAAATTCTGAATGTTCTGAGAATAATTTCTTAGATAAGTCTACATCACTCCTCTGTGAAGCAGCTTAACAAATTAGTTTAAGCCAAATACTTTTTTAAAAAATGATTATAAATTGAATGTAACAATTGCCTGAATTATCCAGAAAAACACCTCTTCCAAGTGTAATTTTCCCTGAATTTCTCCTAAATCCATGTCAATTCTTTGGTTCACGCCAGTAGCTCTTGATCTCATTATCCTAAAGGGTTATACGAAAGATGCTTTGTGAGAACTGACATCTAGAGTCTAATGAGGAGGACACTGATGAAGATAGTATTTTTTAGGCCTAAATTAAATATGTCTAGAAGCTGTGTTATTTTTTATATGCTCACCAGAAAGTAAAAACTTCACTCTCTGGAATGAAAGAATTATCATTTGGAATATACAAACTAGAATTCTCTCTCTTATTCACAACTGCTACTCTTCTTATAATAATAAACCATTAACTTGTACTTTGCTAATCAGAACATTTAAACAAAAAGTATTTTACATTCGTTCATCAAATTTTATTTTTTAAAAATAGTATAAACAAATTGTAAAGAAAAATGTAATACTTAAATGAACAAGTGATGTTCAAGGATCTTAAAACACCTACAAACGTATGTTCAAGTATAAACAGTTTTGAACTAAAGGTAGCTCTTTTGTTAAACATATCTTCTAAGAAACTTCTATGACAATACTTTATTCATAGTAAGCATTTATTGAGCTCCTATTTCTAGGTACCTGGGGTACACCCATGAATATAATTGGGGTAGGGGCAAAAGGGGAATGCACAATAAACATTAGAATATAATTTAGTATTTTAGAAGGTGATAAATTCTATGTGAAAAAGAACTGATTAAGGAATAGGCCTCCTTGAGAGGGTGACATTAAAAAAATTCAAAATAGGTAAAAGAGTGAGGCATTAGAATATCTAGAGGAAGAACATTCCAGCAAAGGAAAGAATAAGTACAAATGTCCTAAGGTGGTACATTTTGAGAGCTCCCTAGTTCTGATAAAATCTTTGCTTTTCTCCCAGTCCTGCAGGAAGGATCAAATCTTTGGGCCCTATCTCTTTGCATTCTTCATGTAATGAGTTTCTTGGCCCTTCCTGACCCCCGTTTATTATATCCTTCTTGGCAGTACCTTTTCTCAGCACGTTTATGCATCCTACAGATGGTCTCAATTTCCTCCTGAGCAATCTCCTTGATCTCTCAATCTCACCTTTCTGATCCTGGATCTTCCTTAGTCTTTCAATAATTCCCTATTATCTGTGGATAAAAGTTTAATTTCTTAGCATTTTAGGATTTCCAGTTCTGGTCTCTTACCTACCTTTTTATCCTCAGGCTCCCACTCCCTCCCTCCGGGCCAAAATTGGACCACTAACTTTCCACAACACTTCTGGCATCTGTCCACTCCTTACTTTTCTCATGCTCTTCTTTCTCCCTAAAGTCCACCCAGCTCTGACTCCTGTTGAAATCTAAACTATTCTGACAGGAGCCACTCACATACCACCTCACTCCTAAAATGCTTGTTGATTTCCCCAAACGATGTGATGGCTCCCTTTTCGAACATCCAAAGCACTTTGCACCACACCTACCTCATGCTCTGCTTTGTATTGTGGTTGCCCTCATACTATGATAATCTCCCAGTAGACTGAGATCTCATACGGTTAGGCACAATTTCATATTTTTATAGCATCCACAATATATACCACAAATACACAAATCAATATGGTGGGATAAATATGAGACTGAATCTTCCAGGAAAAGCACAGAATATAGTTGATTGGGATTACATGTGTCACACTAATCAAGTTTCAGAAGTCTGGGCTGTACAAAGGACTACAGAGGTAGATATGACTCTAAGCCTCCCTCCATAAAGATTTGTTAGCAATAGAAGTAAAAACTGCCTCTGGGACTACTAACTTATTTTCACGCTAATATTATAAGTAATGAAAATAGTGATATTAATAACTGACCATCACTGAATGATTATTATGTGCTTGGCACTGTGGTTAATACTTTGATTTACTTTATTTGCTCCTCATAAATCCCCATCAAGCAGGCATTATAATTATTCTCTTCCTTTTCAGCTGAAGAAACAGAATATGTTTGGTCAAGTAATTTACTGAAGATTACATTTCCACAATACCACAGACATCTGTTCCAGGGAAAGAGAATGCAAATTTCTCTTCACATATGAATATATCTATAAATTTTCATACATTTAAAACTTCAGTTATTCTTTTGTCAGCACTCCTGGCCTTACACGAGAGTTTCACATTAATTGAATAAAATAGAATGGCTTAGTTTTGAGTATCAACGTTTTAAAATACAGATCTGGATTAATGAATCTAGAAAGGCTTTTTTCACTAAATGACCCTAGTTTTATATGTTACTAAAAGCAACCAATAATGAGAAACAAATCCTTTACAAATTTTACTACTGAGTCTAAGGAAAATAATTCTTCCACTGAAAGGTAGAACAAAATTCTTAAACCTCCATCTAGTAAAATATTTGCAGGTGGGTCCAAGTTGTCAACACAGATTGAGATTTCCCTAATCCCTACCTTTCTCCTGGAGTTAGGAAGAAATTTTCCTACAGAAATACATGAATATCTATTATGATTACAAAAGACTAGTTCTGCTTATGAACAATATTTGAGTTCATAATCTAAAGAATGGACTCTGATCCTTTAAAGTCTTCAGCCATAAAGAAGGGATTGGCATTACTAGTGATTTGGAGGGCCCTCCCTGATGATAAAAAAAATCCTTTGGATTAGACAACCATGGAAAATTAAGCCCCTGGGTTTAGAATCAGCAGAGACTATAGAGCAAGGATTTTATCCTCTATAAATCATTAGCAAAATAAATTCACCTAGATGATGTACAGTATCCCTAGTAAACAAAATAAGACATAACTAATACAATGGAAAGCTGAATAAAATGGGAAATATTGTAGTATTGTAAAAAAAGGTGTGTACAAAGCAACGGAGTTTATAACTGGGTGATTAGGGGGATTATTTTAATAACTGCAATATAAAGAAGGGCATCATTTTTAGGGAAAAGTTATAAAGGACAAATTAATGATGACATGTTACCTGTATATGGCAAAAGTAAACTTGGTCACTTACTGCTTTATAAGTACAAAAGTATGAATAAAAAAGATACCCTCTCTTTGATCATTTAGATAAGTAAGTGTGAAGCATTTAAATTATTGTTATTCTAAGTCACTGGCTATAAAATTAAGAATCAAATAGGTTAGAAGTGCCTCAAAGTCAGGAACTGGACAACCTGTGAAGAATTTTGCTATCTATTGAAAATCAGTAGGCACTCACTAAATACTTATTGAATAGTTTTTGCTGTAGGCTGTAGCCATAGCTAGTTTATGTACATAGTTTGAGCCAACCCTTATTACCTTGGTTTCACATGAAAATTTTGATTTTGGCATTTAATTTCTCAAATGGAATTTCTAGATGAATGCATAAAATAGGACTTTCACTGAGTATCTATCACCATATTTACCAGCACATCTTATTGCACACCTTGTGCCAGGCCCCAATTAGCACAGATAGAAATATAGGACTTTCGATCTGTAGTTCACTTACCAAATATTGTACATACCATTGTGCAAAAGGCCTAAATGCTAGATTGTAGCATATTTTACAATGAATAGCATTTGTATAAAACCTCTAGCTTCCTAGGATAAGAATAAGATTTCCATCCCTCTGGTCTATAAGCTATTTGCAATAGAGAGATGACCTGATGCAGTGAATCTCTCTCTCTCTGATTAAAATTTACCCAATCAACAAGGCTTAGTTTTTAAATGGGTTGAAGTAGAGGAATGCCAAAGGATAACTATTTATCGAGGGAGCTTTGAAGCCACTGGATGAAATTCATTTGCCAGTAGCTTATCAGTCTACTGAGTATCAAAGTTGAATGAATGTCTCAAGTTAACAAGCTATGCTAATGCTCCAACCAATTTCAAGGCATTGATTCTTACTCTTTTAAACAAAGAGGTATTTTCACTTTACTACATGTAACTAACTGAGCTAACACTCAAACAGTGGGGCCCTAATGATGATCATTAACTGACCTCGGGCCTAAGGAAATCTACATGTCTCCTCTATGTCTAGTTCTTCACCTGTCCAATGCACGTAGTAGCAGTTGCTCTTCTGAAACTGGCCAACATTCTCATCTTGCTCTACTTCACAGGAAAACACTAAGGATAAGTGAGGAAAATGGATTCTATGCCCAATTGGGCAGTCATTCCAGTGGTCCTCCTAAGAACAAAAAGGAGTCCCTCCATACTCCCTCTATAGGGTCTTCTTTCTCACACTTGTGTGACCCTCTCCCTACTTGCTACATGAGCTAACATCTAATAACAAAAATAGGGAGCTGTACTGACTTTAAGGCTGATTGAGTTTTGTTTTCTGAATTACTGGGCAGATCAGCTCTTCTGAGGTTGGTTGGGTCTCTCTTATGGTCTACCTTTCTTCACAAGTGAACTTTAGGGTGCACTGTCAAACAGAAGCAATGGTAAAGCCAGTCCATCTGTTCTTTGTTAATAGTATTACCTGTCCAGGAATCAATTTTTTTAAGTATTACCCTCCAACTGCCCATGCCCAGATCTAGCTTAGTCACCACATTTTGCCATTTCTCCCACTACTGCGTCTTAATATCATCTCATATCTTATTTAGGCCCTTATTTTTTCTTCTTAAAATTATTACAATAGTTAGGGGTATAAAGAATCACTCCTGCATTTCATTATCGCCAGATTATATTTTATAACACCAAACTGATCATATCATTCCCTTCCCTACAAGCCTCTGAGGGCTTCTAACCACTTATATGATAAAGTCCAAAGTCATCATAATGTCAAACAAAGCCCGTCAATGTCCGGCAAGTCTCTCAGCTAAAATGACAAAATTCTAGTTATACTATGTTACTCACTCCTAGGTTCTCCTAGAAGACTACCCTTGGATAGAATTGAAAAGAGAGTAATTTATTTGAAAGATGGGCCCAGAAAGGACCAGTTAGAGAGGTGTGAAACTGAGAAAGTCAAGAGATGGAAGTCAATCAGAATACGCTAATAAATGATTACTGTTGTGGGCTCAGATGTGCACAATTCTTTCAGAGACTCCAGGTGACATGTAGAACACACATCAAAGTCATCATAACCAGAGAGCAAGGACACTGAGGTATTGTCCTTTAACTCTCATCTATCATATTTTGAGGGCAGCTCCTGAGTGCTTGAACTCCCTGACACTTCCAGCCCGCAGGCTGAGTCCACAGTTGTGGCCAGCGAAAGCCCTCAAGCAGAGCTTAAATGCTGGCAATAAGGAGCCACAGTATGACTGTAGATAGAATGAGCTGAGAGGACTTAGCCAGGACATCGAGAGTCTGTCACAAATCTACAAATATGCCATGTTTCTTCCCACCTCTGCCTTGCTTTTTTGTCTCTGCTCATCTATACCGCTATCTCTATCTGCAATGACTTTACCCCTCTATTCATCTTAGTAAAAGCCCACATCACTTGAGACTTCTCCATATGTACCAGGTTTGTTGGACTGTCTTCTCAGCTGCATAAGGTTCTGTGCAGACCTATAGTAGAACAGCAGCTATATTACCGTAAATCTGTTTTTACCTCCAACCCTTCCTTCCTCAATGTCAATCACTCATATTTGAGTTAGTGACAAGTTCTTTACTTTGATTGCATTTCTCAAAAGAAAGCTTCAGAGTACAGATCTGGAGCACAGAGCTTTAAGGGCTGTTGAGAGTACTCAAAATTTCATTTCAGATAAGTGTCTTAATCAATTTGGGCTGCTCTAACAAAATACTATAGACTGGGTGGCTTAAATGACAAGCATTTTTTTCTCACAGTTCTGAGGCTGGGAAGTCCAAGATCAAGGTGCTGGCCAGTTTGGTTCCTGGTGAGAGCCTGTATTGGTTTGCAGAGGGACGTCTTCTGTGTCCTCACATGGAGAAAGAGAGCATTTCTTTCACGTTTCTTCTTATAACAGGCTTTTTCATTTTTTGCAATATAAATAGGCTGGGAATTCTCCAAATCTTTAAGTTCTAATTCCTTTTTGCTTAATAATTCCATCTTAAAGTGATTTCTCTCTTCTTGCATTTTACTAAACCACAAGTTTTAAAAGAGCTAAAAGGAAAAATAAATCCTGTCTTTTAATATGGGAATGATAAGAAAATGGAAATAGATATTTAGTTTTGACAGTAGGAAGCATCTGAATTGATAAACACATTTTGATTTCTCTCGTTTATATGTTCCAAAGCTTCACTGAAAAGTTTTAAAAAAATAAAGAAACGGCCTTCATATATATTTATTGATTGGGAATCTTTATTTTTGGACATGAGAACTTAAAAAATTGTCTTAGCTCACATAAGTGATAATGATTTTTCTGACTTAAAAAAGTAAAAATAGGCTTTTGAGCTTTTGAAGATCTTTTTGGTATAGAAACCATTGTTTGAAGGGTGGAATTCACTTACGGAACCTACTTAAAAGGACAAATAGGAAATATTAGGTTGTTAATGAGTTGGCAGAGGTGATACTGTGTACAAAAAAACTTCTGAGGGCTTTTTGGTAATATTATGTTTTAGGGTGCTTAAATTATTGCTACAGAAGTGAATAATACAACCAAACTCCACTATTTCATGGCAATAGGGATTAAGTCTCAAGACATCTTAACTTAGGATATCTTTAGCTTTTACTTTAAAACTTCCACTGGAGGAGAGCAGTAGCTGATCAAACATATTAATGTTATATAGCAAATCGTGATGACAATGGCAAAAATCCAAGTACAAAATTTTCAATGTTTGCTATTTATCTTAAAGACTCCATGTGTCCTTAGTTACAATTCAGAAACTGCCGGATGTGGTTTTGGTTCTTTCAGGCCAGGGCGACTTTGTATCACCAGTATTCTCAGGGCCTGCGTGAGTTCTAATGAACTATCGTAAGGAGGAATAAAAAGTGTTGCTAATTTCAGCCATTTCTTAGGTGGAAATAGGAGCTATTAGCAAAGTGTTCTTTGTTCAGAAGTGAATATACTCTGCTGGTGGAATTCCTAGCATTTTATACTCTTTTTCACTAAAAATTCAAGAGTGATAGTAACTTCTGAAATCAAGTTAATATGTTAGTTTCAGACCTCACACACAATGAAGAAACTTCATTGCAAGGAAAAAAGTTTCACTTCCCAGAAACATCATTGTGGATGTATTAAGATGAATGTGCTCTTTGGAAATAATGTCCTGAAATGATTGATTTTGGAATCATTAACTGAGATTATCCCTGGAAAGGTTTCTTCCAAAGTATGTGAAGAATGTTTGCCCAAATTCTGCAACATTTCCATTTGTTAAGGAATGAAATTTTTAGTAGTAGTACGAAAAATTAGAAGGGAAATCTTTTGAGAGTTACTTGGCAAGATCTAGCCAGGAAAAAAAATTATGTTGAAAAGGGAAAAATCGGTGTAATCAAGACTTTTCTCATCCTTAATTAGGAAATGAAAAAATATATTATTCTTCTTGCTATCGGATTATCACCATTTGTGATATTTTGTTTGCAAAGTATGGATGTAATTATTCCCCAACTTGTATAATGTGACTTTGCAGATTCTCTTCTCAAGAGGTTAATTTTCACACCCCTCACACTTGGGCAGCTAGTGACTTGCCTTAATTTGGTGAATATTGCAAAACTGACCTGTGTCAGTCCTGACTCTAGGCCTTTAAAGGCCTATACACCTCTGTAAGCCCTCTTGGAACTCTTATCAGCTGCTTTTTGAACAACCTGGACTAGTCTCCTAGATGATGAAAGACATGAACACTTATCACCTGGGTCACCCAGGGTTGGCAGACAGCCAACTAGCTGACCCAAGCCCAGGTCAGCAGATCCATCC
Organism: Eonycteris spelaea; assembly: GCA_003508835.1. Taxonomy (NCBI): domain Eukaryota; kingdom Metazoa; phylum Chordata; class Mammalia; order Chiroptera; family Pteropodidae; genus Eonycteris; species Eonycteris spelaea. The sequence goes on along the minus strand of PUFA01000011.1, from coordinate 10,951,344 downwards.
AGCCAACTCTCACTTGTACACAAAATTAAACTGTTACACTATTAAAGCCACTAAGTTTGGGAATGCTTTGTAATATGGTAAAAGAAAACTCGTGCTATTTGAAACCCTATTCATTTTATCTAACTTTTGTAATCCAATTAGATCTCGTTTAAGATCTAAGTGAATAAAATTAAGAGAAAGATCCCAATGAAAACGTGTATGCTCTAACTGCTCCTTCATTCTGAACACAGTTTTAATTTATTTTGCTATGTAGCAGAGTAGAAAATATAAAAAGGTAAAACTGCAATTCCTAGTTCTGGATGTGTGTATGAATGGGATAGGGGGAGCTAACTCATCAGGATAGGATACCTTGTGTCTGTAGCGCCTTCCTTCCATTTCTAGAGACCAGTGGGGGAAAGGAAAAGATGAAATTCCAAAGCTTTTGTCCATTCTCTGTGCTGCTTAAAGTTGAGACCTAAAGTAAAAGCCTCTCATAGCCATGTTTTGCAAGACTATGGAAACCAGACACGACTCGTATAAGGAAATAAATACTAGGGCTTTGGGTTTGTCAAATACTCTGAAGGGGTTTGAGACATGCCACCGCAAAAGACAGCTCCTTGGCTGAATATTTTAACCTGAAGGATTTTGAGAAAATGGCCGAAGCATGAAGGTCAGTCTGACCTTCTCCTTGCCCTTCTCTTGTGAAGGTCACATAACCTGTCTGTGAAGGGTGCCTTCCATGTACCTGGAGGAAAGGCACAGCCTCAGCGCTGAAGAAAAAGGGATGCCAAGAAGAATCCAAACGGGCCTTACTAAATTTCCCCCAGCTTACTACATTGACTTACTACTCTTTGCCCTCTCACATTTCTCTATGACCGCACACTCTTCATCCAACCTATGAAAAAATACTGTTTGAACCATTTCTTTAAGCCTTCATTTCCTTAAGAAGTCTCCTGTGTCACATACAACTAATATTAAACAAACATGTCTGCTTTTCTCCTGTTAATGTCGTTTTAAATTTTCAGAGCCAGCCAGAGACCCTAAGAGATTCAAGGAAAGCTTTTCCTCCCTTGCAGTTTTTAAAAAAATTGTTGCGCATCATATTCACAGTGACCACTAGGAAGCTGGGTTTTATAATTTAAAAAAGTTTTTTGAGCAGAGACATTAATGGGTGCACACTAAGGGGAAATGGGCTATACATATTTCAAACAAGTAACTAATAAGGAAAAATATTTTAAAAAGAGAACCCAGAGTTGCTTTGTATTATTTTTTCAACAAAAATTATGAGAGATATGCAAATACATAGGAATGTGTGGATGCAAATGTTGGATTTAGCAAAGACTTTAAAGTCGCTATATAAATACATTCAAAAAAGCTAAGGAACCATGAATAAAGGGCTTTTTAGCACCTTTATTGAGATGGTTCACATACTATATAATTCACTCCTTAAAATATACAATTCAGTAGCTTCTAGAAGCTTCACAGAGATGTACGACCACCACTACAGTCAATTTTAGGACATTTTCATTATCTCAGAAAGAACTGTCATAACCTTTAGGTGTCATCCCCTATTCCCTACTCCACCTTCCAGTCTCAAGCAATGACTAATCTATTTTCTACCTCTCTAGATTGGCCTACTTTGGACATTTTACATAAATAGAATCATATCTTATTTTTTTCGACTGGCTTCTTACATTTAGCATAACATTTTCAAGGTTCATTGTGTTTATCTTAGAGAAAAGTATCCATGCTGTACCATTTATCTCTTCATTCCTTTCATGGCAGGATAATATTTCATTGTAGGGATATACCACATTGTATTTATCCAATCCTCAGTTGATGTACATTTGATTTAGTTCCACCTTTGGTTATTATGAATAATACTGCTTTAAACATTCATGTCCAAATTCTGTTGTGTATATAGGTTAACGTTTCTCTTGGGTATGTACCTAGGAGGGTAATTGCTATAATTCTGTTTAACTGTTTGAGGAACTCCAGATTGCTTTCCACAGTGGTACACCAATTTACATTTCCTACCAACAGTGTATGAGACTTCTGATTTCTCCACAATTTCACCAACGCTTGTTCTTATCTGACTTTTTTAATCCGGCCATTCTAATATGTATGAAGTATCTCATTGTGGTTTGTAATTGCATTTTCCTGATGGCTAATGATATCGAGTCTTTTTATCCTTATATTACCATTTGAATATCTCTTTTGGCAAAATGCCTATACAGATCCTTTGTCCATTTTTTGTTTTTCTTCAAATTATTAAGTTGTATGAAGTCTTTGTAGAGTCTAGAATAATTACTTATCAGATATGTGATTTGTAGTTAATTTTTCCACTTGTATGGATTATCTTTTCATGTTATAGATATGTCTTTTTAAGCATAAAAGTTTTTCATTTTGATGAAATCCAATTTATCTATTTTTCCTTTTTGTTTCTATTGCTTTTGGTGTCACATCTTAGAATTCATTGCCAGATCCAAAGTTATAAAGACTTACCCTAAGTTTTCTTTTAAGAGTTGTATAGTTTTTATTATTACATATGTCTTCAATTCACTGTGTTAATTTTTATATATAGTGTAAGGTAAGGTACCAAATCGTGTGTGTGTGTGTGTGTGTGTGTGTTTTGCATGTGGCTATCCAGTTGTCTCAGCACCATTTAAAAAAAAAAACTTTTATTAAATGTACTTGGACCCTTATCAAAAAACAGTTGTCCATAGATGCAGGGGTTTATTTCTGGACTTGCAAATTTATTCCATTGATCTATATCCTGTGCCAATACCACAGTGTCTTCATTACTGTTCCTTTGTAGTAAGTTTTGAAACTGGAAAGTGTGAGTGCACCAACTTTGTTCTCCATTGTCAAGATTGCATGGGCATTATGAGCCTCTGGAGATTTCATATAAATTTTTAGAATCAGCTGGTCGATACCTACAAAGAAGTCTGCCAGAATGCTAATAGAGGTTGCATGGAATCCATAGTTCAATTTGGAGACTATTCCCATCCTAACAATATTAAGTTTTCTGATTCATCAATATGTTTTCCCAATTATTTTGATCTTCTGAAATTTCTTCCAGTATATTTTATAGTTTTATTCATACGAGTTTTACACTAGTTTTCCTATTTTTTGTTGCTGTTGTAAATAGACTTGGAATTGTTTTATTTCAATATTAGTCTTAAAACTGTACAGAAACACTATAGATTTTGATGTGATCTTCTATCCTGCAAACTTGCTGAACTTATCAGTTCTAACATTTTTTAGTGTTATCTTTATGATTATCTAAATATAAGATTAGATCATCTTCAAATAGAGATAGTTTTACTTCTTCCTTTCCAATTGGATGTCTTTTCTTTTTTTATCTAATTGCCCTAGTTAGACTCTCAAGTACAATGATAAATAGAAGTGAGTGCCGTACCTTTGTCTTATTTCCTGGTCTAGAGAAAAGCATATAGCTTTTCATTATTAGAAATGTTAGCTGTGGTTCTACCATAGATGCCCTTTATCAGTTGAGGAAGTTATCTTCTATTCTTAGCTTCTTGAGTATTTTTCACAAAAGGATGTTGAATTTGTCATAGTTTAAAAGTAAAAGGATGGGAAAAATATACCTCATAAATTGTAATCATAACAAAGCTGGATCACTATAATATCAGAAAATGATAAACTTGAATACAATAAAATATTACTGAATACATAATAATCCATTCCATAGTGATAAAGTAATTTGAGAAATATAATATGAACACATATATACCTAAAAAGTGACCCCCCCAAAAAAATGAAATAAAATTGACATAATTGAAAGAATAGTCAATCCAGCCATAACAGTTGGAGACTTTCATATCTGAGTCTCAATAATTGATAGAACAAGACAGAACATCAACAGAGATAAAGACTTTAAAAACACTATCAGCCACCTTGACCTAACTGAAGTCCATAGAACACTACACAAGAGCAAAGCATACATTCTTTTCTAGTGAACATGTATCTTTCTAGTATTGGCATATTCTAGTTCATAAAAAAGTCTCAGTACTTTAAAATGAATGAAATAATACAAAGTACATTCACTAACCACAGCAAGTAAGTTAAAAAGAAGCAATAGAAAGAAATTTGGGAAATCCCCAAATATTTAGAAATCAAACAGGACAATCCTAAATAACATAGAGGTCAAAGAAGAAATCACAAGTAGAATTAGAAAATATTTTGGAATTAAATAAAAATGAAAATACAACTGATTAAATTTGCAGATGCAACCAAAGCAGTGCTTAGAGAGGGATAGATAGCTTTAAACTCCTATATTAGGAAAGTATTGTGCTCAAAAGTCAATAACCTAAGATTTCACCTCAAAAAACTATAAAAAAAAAGTAAACATAAAACGGAAGCACTAAAGATTAGTGACCAAATAAATAGAATAAAAAGTAAATAATCAATAAAATTAATTTTCTTTGAAGAATGAATAAATTAACACATTTTAAGATAGACTGACAAAGGAAAAAAGAGAAGACACAAAATAGCAATCAGAAATGAATTTAGACCCTTACATTGCACAATACAAACTCTAACACACAATGGGTTATACACATGATATAAAAGCTAAAACTATAAAACAATTAGAAGAAAACACTGAAAAATCCCTAAGAACTTATATAAGCAATGAGCTCTTAGATGTGACACCAAAGCATGATCTATAAAAGAGTTCTGGTAAATGAATGCCATCAAAATTGATCACTTTTTTACTTCAAAATATATCATTAAGAAAATGAAAAGAAAAACCAAACTGGGAAAATATATTCACAAATCACATATCTAATAAAGAACTTGTATCCAAAATATATTTTAAAACTCTTATAACTAAATTATTAAAACATAAAGAACCCAATTAAAAATGGGGGAGATCTGAGAGACATTTCACCAAGATATAATAATGGCAAATAAGCACATGAACAGATGGCCAGCTTTATTAGTTATTAAGGAAATGCAAATTAAAGCACACTGAGAGACCACTTCCACCCACTAGAATGGCTATAATCAAAAAGACCAACTACAATAGGTGTCAGTAAGGATGAGGAAAAACTAGGACCCTCACATTTTGTCAATGATAATATCAAATGTTACAAGCATATTAGAGAACAATTTGGAGGTATGGCATACAGATTCTGTAACGGTCCCCAATAATTCCCACCTCCTGGTAGTCACACCTTTTGTAATAACCTCCCCTTGAGTCTAGGTATGACATATGACTTGCTTACCCATAGAATATGACAAAGGAAAGTTACTTTCATGATTACATTTCATAAGATTGTAACTACAATATCACTAGTAGACTCTCTCCCTTGCTGACTTTGATGAAGTAAGCTAGTATGTTGTGAACTATCCTTCAGGGAAGCCCACATGGCAAGAATTAAAAGTAACCTCTGGCCAACAGACAGTAAGAAACCGGGCCATCACTCCAATAACCTTGAACATAGATTCTACCCCAGCTGAGATTTGATATAAGACCATAGCTCGAACCCAATATAATATTGTATGTCATCTGTAATTGAACATTTTTTAATTAATTTTTTTTTTTAAAAAAGGAAAGGTCATAACCTGCATCTTGACTATACCTTGACTATGTGAGATCTTGAGCCAGAGGATCCAGCTCAACCATACACAGACTCCTGACCCACAAAAACTATAATAAAAGGTATTTGTTTTAAGAAACTAAGTATGTAGTTAGTTGTTACACAGCAAAAAATAGCAGGCAGCTTCTTTAAAAGTTAAATATAAACTTACACGACCCAGCAATTTCAATCCTAGTTATATACCGAGAAAAAATGAAAATGTATACAAATACTTATACACAAGTCTTCAAGCAACATTATTCATAACAACCCAAAACTATTCATCAGCTGGTGAATGAGTAAATGGACACACAAAATGTGATATATTCATTCTATAGAATACTTTTCAGCAATTAAAATGAACTGTACTGCAACATAAATGAACCTCAAAAATATCATGCTAGTGTAAGAAGCCATATATAAAGACTACATATTTTTTAATCCCTTTATATAAAATATTGAGAAGAGGCAAATATTTTAAAACAGAAAACTCAGTGGTTGCCTGAGTTTGGAGGGGGGAGTAGGGCTTAACAATAAATGGACAGGAGGGCTCTCTGGGGTGATGGAAATGTTCTAAAACTGGATTGTACTGAGGGTTTTTCAACTCTACAAATTACTAAAACTCATTGAATTGTACATTTACAATGGGTGAAACTGATGGCATGTATGTTATAGTTCAATAAAGTTATTTTTTAAATCTTGATGGAGATCCTATCTTAGGCAGAATTATTTTCACTTTCTAGTCACTGGGTCCCTCAAACACAGCCCTAAATGGAATCCACAGAGAACTCTCCATTGTATTATCAAGAACTTGCCATCGTATCATCAAGAACTTTCCCAGCCTGATAAAAAAGAATTTCTGAGCTAGGTCTTGAAGGAAAGTAGGATTTATGGAGCCTGAAAGCAAGAGCATTGTAAGTAAAAGACAAGACAGAAGCAGGAAAAAAACAAGATATATTTAAGGAAGACTAAGCAGTTTGTTTTAGTTAAAATGTAGGAGAAGGAAAATCTGAAGATTAGAACAGTAACGCATTGGTCTTTACAGGCAGAATCTCCATGATCATCTCTCATTTTCTTCATCATTTGGCAAGTATTCACTGAGAATATGCTGCACGCAATGTTATACTGTAAGCATAAGATGTACAACATATATGGTCTCTAGACCAGGCATAAAATTTTTTAAAAAGTAAAATTATAAAAGAGGAAGAATCTAACAATACTAGTCCTATTATATTTTTCTGTAATTCTCCTTGATTAGACATGGTAGACAACTTCCATGAAAAGTCTAAGGTATATTGTCTCCACTCTAAAAGATTCTCTATCATAAAGACCACAGGAGCAAAGAAAGGTTTGTATTGACCTGACAACTCCATTTCTTAACCCTAAGTTGAAATAGACATATGCGATAAGGTCAGAGATTCCAGTTCTAATTACTAACTTTAATTACTAACTTACCAACCTGTATTTCTAAAATGCTTTCTCAGCAGCACTGCTAATGGCTGGTAATACATATATTTCCACTCTGAATAATGAGACAAGAAAAAGCTTGTAACAAAGCAATATAGAGGGCACTTCATGCCTTGAAGAGAAACAAAAATCATACTTTTCAAAAAATTATGGTGAAAAAGATTAGCTATTACTCAACATTTAAAAAGAGAGTCTTACTTTGCTCTTTTCTTCTTATGCTTCATAGATGACATAGTGATAATGAGCACATTTCCTTGGAGCTGCAATCAAGTTACTGAAATAAAGGCTGTGTTACCATATCCTTTCCCTTCTATCCTGACGTCAGTGGACTCAGGGACAGCACTCTGCTCTGGCCTGTGTGTCAGTGCTTTTCATTAGCAGTTTACATATAAAACACATGCCTTTAGAAGGCCACAAATTATTTCAGGAGCTCATATCTATTTGGAAAGTTAGGCAATTTCAAAGGAGATAGTAGCCACCCGTTAAGCTACCTTTTGGCGATTAAATGGAACTGCAGGGACGCATGTAGGAATTAGACCTACCTGAAGTGTGCAATTCAAAATGAGGAGAGTCAAAATGAGCCACAATGAAAATAATGATCGCTCTGAGAAACGCTTTCAAGACTTTGAAGCAGACTCCAAATTCCTTCACTTACTTTAATTGGTTTCTACACAAACATATGTATAGTCCAATTGTCTGTATGACTACACATTCTTCTGTTTAGGTTAAACCTTTATTTTATTCCTTGGTTAACTACGATAAAGATATTAGAAAGCTTTTGTTCTGCAGCAGTAAGAGTGTCACAGAGTGACTTAGTCAAATCTAAAACAGAGAACAATGTGCAAGACGACGGATGTGACCTTTAACGTGAGGGCCACATAGGGAGTGATAATACCAAGTACAAGGTAGTGCTAGATGTGCCCACAAACTGCTGCCATGAGAGGACTTCTGGTGTTGGCTCATTAAGGAATTTTCCCAGGCAACCTTTTCTCTCCAGTCAATCCTCACTCACCTCATCTAGCTCTGCTAATTAAAATTTGCTGAAGTATTTGTAAAGAGACACAGATAACTCTTCTAGGTTACAAAAAGTGACAGGAGTTGGGCAATTTCTGGATCTTCGATATTTGCTGTTTGACTTTGAATGGATAATGCTTCCACCCTCATTTTGTATGTGAAAGAATGACAGAAAAAATATGGCAAGGATTCTCAATAGTGGCTCAGATGGAGTTAGAATTCAATTAGTATAAAAAGAACCATGAATATTTTCCTCTAAATAGTAAAATAGTAGTAACAATAATGTAATAATACATATTAAAGAGAGTGAGCAAGACAGAGAAGTTGGTGGAAGATTTGGGCTGGAAGCAAAATGTCATAACTTCGTATTCCAAGGATGGTTCCCCACTCAGCTAATAGGAACTAAATTGTGTCTTTTACACAAGTTGAGGACACGCTGTGACCAGGCAACATGCTGACTGGGGCGGGGGAAGTAATGAGGGTGCTCCCAATAAAAGCCCCCAATTGCTGTTCCCTACACTCCTGCCTCTCAGGGAGTCTCAGTGAAGAGACAATCCTCATCCTTGATTTTTATGCAGAGATCAGAACATCTCATTTACTTCCTGAAAGAATTGAACTCCCAGTGACATTTAATCTGATGTAGAACTATGAAAAGACAATTTGTTTATTGACTTGAGTTTCTAAAAATGTGCCCCTCATTAAAACAGCCTGAGGGTATAAGACCACCTAATCACATTAGCGAAATAAGAGAAACAAGATGCAATGATTAAAATATACGAACTTTCTAAAATGTATTTTAATTCTATCTTAATTCATCATTTGAGACAGCTAGCAGTTTAAAATATAGATAGATGTTAGCCAACCAGAGCATTTAATGTGGACAATGAGAATGTGTCAGTTGAAGAAATTATAGGAGCATGGCTACACATGAAGGGGAAAAGTGACTGACAGCACAGTAAAAACTGTCCTATGGATCACCACCAGGCGACTCATAGCCATCTAGTAGACCGAAAGCCTCGAGTCATGACTATGTTGGGACAGAACCTAAAATTGTCATCCTTATCTAAGCTTCGTGTGAGTTTCTATAAAGCTGGTATCAGGAAGAAGCAGGATTCATCTCACTAATATTTGCTCTTTCATTTATCCAACAATTATTCATTGAACATTTATTATGTTCAAGGTTTGAGGAATATAAGGAAAAATTAGACACAGCCATGGAATTTAAGGAGCACTTGAGTTATGCCTATCTGTGGTAAGACTGTTCTTTCTCACCCCTTACATACTCTTTTCCTCAGAATAACCTTCCAGAAAAATTTTCACTTTAATTCAAGTTTGTTCATGTCATGAACACTAAAATCGTTGCTCCTTCTCCCCAAAACACCCCGATAATTATCTTGAATTGTGAACCTCTAGCCCATTATAAATGCGATCTATATGTGTTACTGCCTGTCTTTTGAAGAAAAGACATGGAAAATATAGACAGGATCTCCTCATACCCAAGAAACCCAGTAATACCAGTAAGGAAGTAGAAAGGGGTATATAATAGACATTAATCTGCAGTTTTGGCTAGTTTACATGCCAGTATAGGCTTATCCATTGCTAAGAAACATGAGCAAACTTTTAATATAAAAAAACTTAAAACACACCCTAAATAACTTTAAAGATGATTGTTTAGAAATAGAGAAAGGATGCATGAATATGCAACAAAGCAAAAAAACAAAAAAACAAAAAACTTCGAGATGTTGATTGTGTTGATCCAGAAATTAAAGGAACCTTTCTTTTCATTATTCTCTTTCAACATAACCTACATCTCCACAAAGCATAGGAACTACTTTCTCCCTCCCAGCTCCACTGATACCACATAAAGTGGGGAATATGTTGATCCTAAATGGCCAGGAAATAAGTTTCTGTGCCATTTTGTGACTTGAAATGAGCTGAGTGTGTGAGTAACACACGAAGCCTCTTTCCCTGCCATTTGACATGAAAGATGGTTGAAACTGGCCTGTTTACACATGAGGATGACATTCAAGACAGCAGAGGATAGGAGTGTAAGTCTCATCAACAGCCAATTGGGGGAAATCTACCTAGGAGTGACTTGGGGACATTTAGGAAGCCATCCTCTGAAAATCTATCAAGAAAATGAGTGAAAATATTTATCACAAGACAGGAAGGAAAACTATGGAATTTTAACACTATAATCCAGACTTAACTCCCTAGAAGCAACATAGACACTTCCATAAACCAGTAAAAACTATCAGAGAGTCTGTTAAACATAGTAGATTGTATAAATGATTCTCTCTGCTTACTTCAGAAACTTCACTGAAATTACAGTAGAGGAACTAAAAGTATAAATCCAAAAGGAAAAAGAGAACTAGAGAGCAGATAACAGATAAGAAGGGTCACCAAAATTTTGCAAGATGGCAAATGGAGAGAAGAATAATTGACTTAGGTGAAATTATTCTGTCTGCAGTTGTACATAAGGAGAAGTAGGCTGATTCATCCCAATCACAGAGCTCAGGATTTAGAACCACCACCAGACATACAGAAGTCAGGGATGACACAAAGGCCTGGTAGCAGATATTATTTGAAAGTCTGATTAGACTCGATATCACCACACCCACTACAAAGCAAGAAGCAACTATCATCCCTCCCTTATTCTTGTAGGAAATGATTAGATATGGATCCAGAGAACTGAACCCTGGAGGCTCCAGAATCAGAGAGAACAGGCAAAGGTGGAGTGTGGGGTTGAGGCTCCCAAATGATGAGAGAAGGAATATATGAAAGTCTGCAGAATGCATGATGAGGCCTCCCCAGCTCCCCGTTCCCTGCCCATCACCAGCCACCTTCCTCCACCCAGTTCCAGGGACACCAGAGGCCAGAAAAATTAGAGGGTTCTTTTCTTTAGACAAAAAAATGAGATATCTATAGAGAAGTTGTATATTTAAATAGTTTTTTTCACCAAAAGCCAAGCCAGTCATCTAAATTCTCTATTTTGAAGCCCATTAATTGACAAACTCTGTCACAGAAGTCATAAAAGTCATAAAAAGCTTCTAACATGAAAAACAGTAAAACAAACAGAAAAGAAGAAAAACAGCAATACGAGAGAGACGCTGTCATAGTTTTGTTATCAATATCCTCTTGTTAATAAAATGCCATTAAACAGGGAAATCAGAGAACATGAAAGAGACTTTGGAGATTAGATGTGTGACATATAACTTGAGCTTAATGAAAGGGTTGGAAGATAAAGTCAAGGGAATCTAACAGAAGGTTAACAAAGACAAAAGATACACAATAAAAAATAAAAATAAAAAATAATTGAAAGATCAGTTTAGAAAGTTCATCATCAGAGTGCTAAGAGGACAGAAAAAATAAAGGGAAGAAATGTTTAAAGCAAAGTGCTCAGAACTGAAGCCCTCAAATATTCCAACTGAAAAGGTTGTCTGTATAATTGCAAGTTGGTGTAGATCAGTCATTCTCATTTATTCCTGAATAGTATCCTATTACTACTATTTTATTTTTAGACTTATATTCATTTAGAATTTAAATGTTCTCATATATATTTATATATGTATATAAATATGTGAGGTGATGGATATGGTAATTAACTAGATGTGTGAATCCTTTCAAAATGTATGCATATATCAAATCATCACAATGTACACTTCAGACATCTTACAATTTTGTCAATAATCCTCAACAAAGCTGAAAAAAATTATAAATATCAAGAAATAAGCAAATCAAATGCATATTTTAAACCATTAAATTATCTCAGCCAATGTTTGTTTTAAATAAAATTTAACAGAAATAATTGAAGCTTTCTTTTAGCCCTTTTATGACAGCATTTAGCAAAATGTAAATTTCAGAAAGTCCTGTTTTAACAATGTATTTAATGTGAAATCTTTTAGTGAGATTTTGCCACTAGTCATAAAAGCAATGCAGATAAGGCAATAATGAAAATATTTTGTGACCTGCCAGTATAGCACAAGAGATAGAAATGAATGGAAGGTATTTACGGAAATCGTAAACTTCTTTACTAAGTATCCAAAGCTGTTTAAGATCTTGCTCCACCTACCTTTTCTGTTTGTACTCTGCTAACTAGATTTCTCTGCTCTCAATTGATCTGATCATTCCAGGAATAACTCCCAACCCCTCAGCTTTTTGTCTTTCCCTCTTTTGCCCCATCCTAAAAAGCTTCTACTTCTTGATGCCTAGTTAACTAAATCTATTTATACTTTAAATATAATTTGGATAGTTTCAAATGCTGTTTTCTAAATAATGACTTTTCTAACCACCCCTTTCCACAGTGAGCCCTCCTATGCTGTTTGTTGCCAGAGGCCAGGGTTTCTCAAAAATGGCTGACCATCAAAATCACCTTGTGAGTCTTTACAAAACACAGATCCTCAATCCAATCGCCATCTATTTAAGATCTGTATTTAAAAAGGAAGGAAGGGAGGGAGTGAGGGAGGGAGGAAGGCCTTTTCTGATGCCTCTGATAGCAGTTACATTTAGGACCCAATGGTCAAAACTATCTGTTCATTAATTAGCATATATTATTTGTAATTAATGTCAACCCTATGCATCTTAATGAGCACAAATATAATAAGGCTTACCAATTAATACGGAAAGGAGAAATGGTCTCCATTATTTAGAAAATTCCTCTACTCTTTTTAGTGAATCTGTGGGAGCCAGAAACACAGAGTGTTGTGTGTGGCTAGAGCTGATGATGCTTTATTTCTCCTCTTGGCGCACTCACCTTGTCCAGAGCTCCAAAAGTGACTGTTGCCACTTAACATGTTGTATCTTTCCCATTTGGTTCTAATTCCTATATTAAAAAAAAGAGGTTCCATGATTATGGAATCTCTTGCACTTTAAAAAACAAGAACATGGGAACCTATGACTTTTAATGTAGATGCAAATGTAAGTGTAAACATACACACACAGATCCTGAGTGTTTTTCCTCTTGGGGCCTAATCAAAACCACCTTTTTCAGAGTGTATCGCTGATATAAATCTCAGTCCTAGCTAAATGAAACATTGGATTATTTGATGCAAACCAAGATTTGAATCAGTTTTCCATTTTAATAAGTAGAAGCAACTAACTCAAACCTTGATATAAAGCCCCAGCACACATTTTACAGATAAGCAGAACTGCTTTAAGAAAAAATGTTTCCCTGGACATATTTTTTAAAAAGTTCATGTTTTAAATAGCAAGTCAGTAATATCTTAAAGTGGACATGAGTTGATTCTTAACGTATTCTAAAGCCTTATAATACTTGGATAAATATGTAGACTAGTTCCTCAGGCTTCAAGTATATCCCTTTAAAAAAGACTGACTCCTTGAAACTGGAAGCATGAATAATTAGAATAAAAACATGTCTTTTTGGCAAATTATCTATAGTCGTTAAAAAGATACCTAGGTCAGCACTTGCTGTGCATGGCTAATACTTTTTATTACATACTTTGTGATGATGGAGAAAGAGGCTATAAATCACCAATACTATACTATATGTCATGTAATTTCAATTTGTGAATTACTCGTGATGAGTCCCTGGGCTGGGATCATGTATAAAAACAATGAGCTAGAAATAACAATTAACCAATAAGTCAGCTTATGTTTAAGATAAGCTGAGGATTATGTACATTAGAATCTAATAAAATTTCACATCAAAACAACAGATTACACATTAGTGTCTGAATGTGCTTCTGCATTTAGCACATGTCGAGTATATTAATCGATACTAGTTGGAAGAATAGTTAATGATTGATTTGCTATGACAAAAATCAGGTTTTTTGTTTTTACCATTCCTATTTGTGGATGTCCTTAAAGATAAAAGTTCTTTTCTCCTAAGAAGCACTTTATAGAGTCCCTCCTCCTTTACCCCAGTGATCTGTCATTATATGAAGAGGCACACAACTCTAGATGTATAAAGGCCCTTGCATGGAAAAGAACAGAGAATGAAAAAAAAAATCAATGATAAAATAATGACAATAAGCCATTTAAAACAAAATTTCCCTGGGAATAGTTGCATTTGTTTTGCCTTTGGAAAGTAACTAATCTGTGCATCAGGAAATTTTACCTGGAGGTGGGAGATTAACAACCCAACAATAATAATGTACGAAAGACCTATTTTGTGTCAAGAACTCTTAGGAGCTTTACATAAATCTCTCATTCAATCCTCATACTATTTTCTTTTAAGTCAGAATCTCTATCATCACCCAATCATAGCAAATTCTTCCAGATGAGAAAACTTACATAGTTTGATATATGTAGCAAATTGATAGCAAAACCATAGCCATCTCCTCTTAGCTTTAGTCTTTCCTATAACCTCAGATGTAGTATGGTATAGTACGCAAGGAAGTTAATATTAGAATTACCTGGATGTAATTCAAGAAGTATACCACTGGGCATATTTAACCTGAGGCAAACGTCCGTGTTTATAATACTTTATCCTAGGACTTTTATATTTCAAAATGTAGGATGCATTCAGTCCAGGATCTAAAACATGGCAAATATTCAGCTGTGGCAGCTATTATTTGATTCAAGATTTTGCATGTCTGTGCATGTCAAGAAGTCTATTAAGAGTCTGTTATGCTCAATGTGCCTTTTTAGAGCTCCTTCAAAGGTAGACTGACCATGTGACCCAGTCATCCAAGTCAGAGCAGAGTAGAACAGGCAGCCGATCGCTCTGTGGCCAGTAGCATCTTAAGTGACTGGCATGACAGATTTCTCCAATAGGGTCAAAAGTGACTAACTCACCCAGTAACACACCTTATGTTCAGAGTTTTGAATGCATAAACTTTAGAGATAATCAGAAGTTGGTGGCAGCTGGCATATTCCAAATATATTCCAAATAGATCAGTGCACAGCAGCCATTTAGCAATAGAAGCCACAAGTAAACCAGAGGCCATGAAAGAGATTTAATTACTGGATACAACTCAAAGATCCTGTGATCATTAAGACCCAAAGCAGTGTAACTGACTCAGAGGCCATTCTAATATTTGGTATTAAAATGATGAGCAAGGGAACCAAGTGAACATATTTGATGAATAAGCTAAAACTATATTTTTATAGGTTTATATTAAAGCACATTTTCCAACCTGAGAAGAATATAAGGAAGAATATGGCATCTCTGATTATTTATGAAGAAAGGGGGCTTAATAATGAAGGGAACACATGGTCTTCTCCCTCAGGACAGAGCATGTCTTTCTCTAGAATTGTGTTAACACAATTGCAACAATAGTAAAGAACAACGAAATGGTCGTCTGACTGCATAAGCCACTTGCATCGGCACAATGCCGCCAATGGACAAATCATTTGAAAAATGACACAAGAACCATCTAATTGAGCTTATAATAGCTGTGTGTTAGCTTCGTCTATAATTATTTCCTTAACATAAACAAATTAGCTTTAATTATATGTCAGACAGTGTTTTCAGTCTCCACAGGACTCTTATAATTGATCAGCAACTAAAGAGCCTACAAATTAAAACTGTCCAGAAAACATGTTCTCAACCCTGTGCATCTTCCTCTCTGGTGCTCTCCTGGCCCCTAAATGCCCATTCATTCTTTCTTCACACTAGGACAATTTCTTTTGTCCTTAAAGGGATAATTTCACTTTCTAAAAATAAATGAAACATGGTATTGAGCATATGGTAGAACTCCAGGATACTAATATGATTTTGAAAATTTCACATATGTATTAGACAAATTCTAACATTTAAGGCAACAATGTTCTTCAGTTCCGTAATGCAATTGAAAGATGCGACACGTTTTAGAATTTGAAAATATTTTCTCCCTGTCAACTAGTTTGAAATAATGAGTTACTATTGGAATGTAAACATAATGGGGATGTCGTACCTGCCTACAAATATGAAAAAGTCATTCAAGCAAAAGAGAGGAACTAAATGCATTCCCATCTATGAAATTGGGTAAGCTTAAATTTCTGCTATCTTGTTGGATACTACAGCACTGTTCATTATCCCGGCTACTGTCACCACTACCTATCGGAATGGGTCATCAAACATAGGCTGCTATGGTTGACATGTGGCAAAGAAGGGAGAGACATTCAGTCCTCTCTCCAGTCCGCTCTCATTCACACTCGATGCAGTGTAGTGTTGCTATTTTTATTAAATCACAGGAACCTGAAAAAGGGACGGCCTGGGTAAGCAATGTTGACAGTTGCCCCAACCAACTACCTCACATTAATCTTTTACCTAACAGTGTAATGGGCTGTCCCTATATTTAGAAATGTGTGCTCGAATCTGAAGAAAAATTTTGTAATCTCAAGGTAGTCCTAGAAATGTGATTTCAATAATGTTTTAGTATATTTTTGTACTAAATGACTCACCACAGCTGCTTGTCAAAATCTTGTCTCACGTTTCCTAAAACTTGCCTTCTTGACTTTTGTCCTTCCTATAAAGCAATGGCTTTAAACTCTCCCGAGTCATCCTAATTTCTTTTAACCTACGTTTTTTTTAAAAATAATTTGGGGACAAAGTGTTACAGAGATGACAGTAATACCTGAGACAAGCCAGTGAAAATAATAATCACAGTAGGCAATCTTTTTCTTAGACAAGTATGTTGGGGGATGCATTTTTTATCAGTGCTAAACCAGTCTTTGGGCATCACCATACTCAACATATAATTCAATTGAAGATTCCAGTGTCTTCCTTCATTCTTAGTTTGAGCCATCAGAGTTCCACTCTAAGTCACAAAGACCAATTGCTTTAAAGGCACCTCTTTTTCTGAAAGCCTTCAGAAATTGGAAGTCTTAACTAGCTTCTGTCAGAATCACAAAGAACAAATGGACAGCCTTCTAAAATCTTTGGAATAATGTATTTTAATGCCCTAGGGCACCTTACTTCTTCCAAAAGGAAATGAGCTTCCCCTACCCTCCCTCTACTCCTTAGCTGTGTTCATTCAGAGGTGTTTCTGGCATTTTAAATATTTCAATTCGATTAGATTAAATTCTAGAGTAACAAAAGAACCAGTAAACCTTCAATTCATTAAATGTTAATAAGAGAAAACAGCCTAGGTGAAAGGAGGAATATCCACATGTTAATGTTCTCAAAATGCAGTGTTATTGCCAGTCTCCCCTCCTCTGCACTATTGCTTTGTGTGTCATGCAAACGGCAACTCAAAAGAGAAACACACACCTCCTGCCTGAACATACCAGCCTTCACATCAAAGTTTTGAAATAAGCAAAGATTATGTGCTCACCACATCTGAGATCTTTGTTATTAACCAGTGTTACCCCAATAAATTTAATTTTAAAAAAGAATTGAGAGAAGATATTAAAAAAATAAGGCCTTTTTCTAAATGCAGCAACACTTTCCCCATTGAATTATATAACGGTTTTAATTCAATACTTTGGGAGGTTTATTGCTTTTCCTTCTATAACTTTGTTTTGTTTTATGACTTCCTCTAGTCCAAAGGGAGAGCTCAAGGTCAGGGAATATCAAATAGAATATAAAAACTCCTTCTGTCTCCATTTCACATGAGCTGGAAAGCAAAGCAAAAAGCGATCGATTTGCTATGATCCAGTAAAAGGAGGTATTTTAATTTAAATAATATATGTAATACTGTGTGTACTAACACCACTATAAAGGTGAGCGCCCTTTATTTATCCATCATTTTAACTCTCCAATTTTCTACAGATTGCCACTGGCTTTTGACTTGTAATGCCATGTGACAGATTACAACCAGCGTCCTGAATGGGGAACGGATTCTGTTCACTTCCTATATATCACTCTCATACATTATTTTATTTCCCATGCCTTTTAAAAACCTCAGCCATTGACCCAAAGACACTCCTTGCTTCAGTGCAAAGACTGATGTAGTTTAAAACAAAGACAGTAATGCTCAATTTTTGGTTGCAAATTTAATTTCCTCAATCCACACTGATCTCTAATCATCTTGAAAGTTAGGCCATGTCAAGAGAGAAAAGCACCCCTTTATATATTTAAACTCCAAATTTGGTTGAGGTGTGTGTGTGTAACTTTTGAAAGGACAGATATAACAAAAGGAAAAGTTCCCATCTGACAGGAAGAAGAGAAGTAGAAAGTTTTTGACTTCTGAATTGGAAAGAGATATGGGGTTGGGGGAATATTAGGGGAATGATGATCTCTGGTTGTTCTTAGGACAGACACATTTGTTGAGAAAAAATCTGGAGAACTGTCAGATTTTCAAGCTGGTGAAGTCCTTCCTTACTGCTTCAATATAGCACACAAGCGAGAGCTGTAAGGACAGAAATGGTTCTGGATAGATGGTCCTGCAAGACTGAACCCCAGTTTCTCTGATCCTCCATTAAAAGAACTGATGGGTGGATGTGGATGACCATCTAGTATAACAAGAGACAAAAGTAGCGCTGGAGGAGACACACAAAGAACATCCAAATGCTTGATTACACGGTGCTGCAGCCAGGCTTCAGAGGTTCAACCACGCGGTCAGGAAGTCAGTGAGGAAAGCCACCCTGCCTTGTTTGTGCCAAAAGATCATGCTAGAAGTTATACGAACTCAGGCTTTACTGCAGTGGCTGCAGTCAAGTTCAGCTGGTGCTAGTGGAGAAAAATCAACATGTGTCCCACCCTTACCACCGTGATGATGCTGTCCATAAGTTTTCTCCAGAAGGGAAGCCATAAAGAGAGACATGAAGACACCTAAGAGAGGCTGTTTACCAAAGGATGCTAAGTTAAACTAAAATAGGCTCATTACAGCCAGAAGAACGTTACCTCAAATAGGCAAGTTTCACTTTCTCTTCTACCATCAGTTGACAGGGGGGGGTTATAAAGAATACATGAGAGGTTACATTTTTGCACACTGTATTTATATTATGCCCACTTTCTAGAATGTAGTTTTCATCAATATTACCTTGTATTTCAGATGTTTCTATTAAATGTGACAATAACTGTATCTCCCTTGGTGGTACTTATGTTTGCACAGAAAACACCTCTCTCCTTAGCCATCAAATCCACTCATTCTGCCAGATATCATCATCTTTTAAGTCTATTTTCCTCCATCACCAGTCACATGGGTAACTGCAAGAGATTCCTAAATAGTCTGAATCTTGTCTCTGTTTTTTCCATTATATGCATAACCGACACAACTTTAGGCCTCTGTCATACTTTGTACACTACATCTAAAATAAACCCTCCACATACAAATCTGTCCATTACTGCCCTGCTTGAAATCCAATGGTTTTTGATTTTCCTGAGGATAAACCCAAGCACTTTTAAATAATGTACCAGCCAGGGTCCTAATGAGAAAAATATAGCACACTCAAATTAGTATCACTTCAGATGGATTTTATAAAGGGCTTATTTAGAAAGTTGTGGGTATGATATGAGAAACCCTATGGAATAATGTGGTGGGATTGTACGGTGTCGATAAGG
The DNA here is from genome assembly GCA_003508835.1 of Eonycteris spelaea. NCBI lineage: Eukaryota > Metazoa > Chordata > Mammalia > Chiroptera > Pteropodidae > Eonycteris > Eonycteris spelaea. Next base: position 10,931,889 of record PUFA01000011.1, on the reverse strand, counting down.
CTAAGCTACAACTACACTTTCCAGATTCTCTTTTATTGTATGGTTCTGGATTTGATTTGACCAGAGGGGAAATTTTATATTTGGAAGGCAGCAGTGAGGCAGTGGCTAGTATAATTCGATGGTAACTGTTTTAGAGTGGTAAAGGACAGATAAGAGCTGTAGATGGGTTCCAGTTTGGCCTTGCCTCATGTCGGCTCTTCCCAATTGCTGACCCTGCTAACCAGTAGCAACCCCTGGCTCACTGTTAGATGCAGACTTCTCCCCCAGCTTTCCTTTGTCATTCTAGTCCAGCATCTGACTGACTAGCTTCCCAGATTGCCCGTCAAGCTCCAATTTTTCCACCTGTACCAGTGCTTCAGAAGAGCCTGTTTGTGCCTTCTGATGGTCCAACTCTCCTTTTTTTTTTTTTTTTAATTTACCCAGCCTCTTCCACAATTATGTAAAGTCTTATTTCCATAACAAACCCCTCACTCAGTAATACCCAGAGCATTTCTGCATTCCTGATGTTGCAGACAGTATAGAAGTCTGGATTATTGTCACCTCTAGGCTGAAAAGAAAAAAGGAGAAAATCGGGTAGAAGCCTCCTTGAGAGTAGGAGAGACTTTGCATAAAGCTATGGAATAAAGCTACTTCAAGGTGCTTCCATAGGCAGGACAGTAGGAAAAAAAAAATGCACTGATTTCACTCTCCTCCCTTCTTCTAGTCTGTTTGGGAGCCTCATTGGCAAAACAACCAGAAACCAGAGGCAGGTGAACCTCTGATATAACCCATACATGTTGGCTGTTGGCCTTCAGTGCAGAGCGTAGGGTACGTATTAGATTTGGAATCATTCCAGCAAGCATAGCTTACATGATACAATACGGCCTGCCCCCTCGTCTCCAGTCCTTTCGACCCCACAAACTGAACAATCTTTTTGCTCACACTCTACACTACAGCCACTCTAAATTTTTTATATCCTGACTCTTCCATATCTTAACTTTCCTCAGGGCCTTTGCACATAATGTTCTCTCCACATATGCTCTTCTTTGCTTTCCTCTTCTCCTTCACTTGGATAATTCCAAGTTACCCTTCATGTATTGACTTGTGCATCACCTCAGTTTAGAGCCATTGCTAGACACCTTGGCTAAACTATATCCTTTAAGTGGGTTTCTGTAACATCCTGCACTCTATCATACCTTGTATCACATTTTATGATAATGTCTTTACTGGCAGAACAGAAACTATGCCTTAGCAGAGACCATGTAAACACTGTTCACTGCCATAACCCAAAATACAGCATTGAGCCAGGCACTTAGTGGACATTCAATATTCCTTAAATGAGGAATGAATAAGTGAATGAATAAAGACTACATTCTTACCACTAAGCAGGTAAAGAAAGCATCAGCCAGAATATTTTTGTACGTGTAGAAGTTGTGCTTCAGTCTCAAGGGTAAACCCACTAGCTTGTGGTGTCCCTGTCCTCTTTGCATAGAGGGATCACAGTGTGTGAAGAGCCCACGCCCCTGAGGATATTGCCTCTTTCTGAGAGGCAAATAAAAAGAGCAAATGATGACCACTGTGTCCTTTACAGTCCAGGCCCAAATTACACTGGAACTTCTACTTCCAAATAGGACAGCCAGTCTATCCAGATGGACCTCTCTTTAGAAAACAACTATAAAACCTGGATATAATACAAAAAGCAACTATCTGAGAAAAATAGGGAGGATGAACAGAACAGAGTTCTTATGGAAAGTACACTTCCGTGAAGTGGGGAAGATGGTGAGCTCCACCAGTATGTCCCACCTTTAATCAAGGACTAGAAGCGGCCCACATAGTCCACGCATGGTGGAGAGTGCTCGCATGGAGAAATGTTGTACCCTTTCTAGTCTGGGAACAGACGAGTCAAGCACTAAAGAAATGATGGGAGTTCTGAAGTGATAAAAATCAGAGAGATATCCAAACTCTTCTGTCCATACCACCAACTGAGCCTGAGTGTACTCAAAGCAGAAGAGACTCAAAGCAAGCTGAATTAAAGACCAAAGATCTGAATTACCAAAGATCTGAATTGAGACCAGATCTTTTACCCAAATGCAATAGAGCTTGTAGTCAAATGTAGCTAAGCCAATTACCTGCTGGACTTATTGTGGTGATCACTTCTTTAGGTATAGGAATGTTAAATAACTATGGTGTATACCTGAAACTAATATTGTATGCTAGCTATATTTTAATAAAAAGTATTTTTAAAAAAACTAATATAGGGGCTCCTGAATAAATATTAACTTCTCCAAGTTATTCAACAAATTAAATTGAGGTGAAATTGACCCTGACAGAACTGAGTCCCAGTTTCCTATAGTAACCATCCCAATGATGCTACTTTAAATAGGCATCTCCACCTTTAATTCTTTCCAGTCCCCCAACTCTGGATCTCTGGAAACACATTCTAAAATAATCTACCTGCAAGCCAGCCTTTTTCTCAGGTTCTGCTTTATGGGAGACCCAGGCTAAGATATCTGGTTTTGGAGTAGCCTAGACAGGAGATTCTCAGGTTGGAAGAGTTAAGATCCTTGGTTGTGAGTAACCCAGAGGTCAGCTGGCTGGTAGGTGGGTTGGTGATTATAGCTGCATACAGTAGCATCACAGTTTTAACACTCTAACTGTGGTAGTTTGGGACAAGTTTGCAGGTTGAAAATGAAGCACTGACTTATGAAGTAGGATAGCACTTGGAGAGTTTGGAGTCAAAGGCAATAAGCTCTGTAGAATTGACTGCTTTGGTTAACTACTTTTAGAATTCTTTTTAAAAAGATACCTTTGGGATATTCAACTCAAGGCATTCCAGTGAAAGTCAGAAAGCCTTATGCAACATTTCCACAACATTGGATTCTCTGCAGATCCAAGGGTGGTGAAAATCAGACTGGGGCTTCAATGATACTGCAGCACACGCTACAAGGAGACTGAATCCACGCCTCAGCAGGACTTCTGCATCAAAACCAGGGCCCTTGATAAGATGACCATAATACATGCAGAAAGATGGCATTTGTATGAAAGGATCTGACACTTGAACCCCCAGGCCAGTAGGAGTAGATCCCTCCTTGACTGAGACTACACAACAAGGGACCTGCCTGGACACCTTGTGCAGACCTCACCTAAGGCAAGTGCATCATGTGATGATGCCTCTTCCATCTCCATCTGCAGAATAGCTAGCTCTGAGTTTTCCTCTCTTGTGGGACTTTGAAAACTGCAACAGCTAACACACTCAACATTCTGAATTTGTATGACATTAAAACATAGACTTTTGAAAAAGTTTTAATTGTTTCATAAAGAGAGAGTTGCAAGGAAAAATAGAAAATATAAAATTGTAGGTACTAGCATGGTGATTTTAAAATTATGTAAACTTAATGTTATATCTCCATAAACATTTAAAGCCATTTTTAATTTCCGTTTTTTAAAGGAATTTTAAGTCAGGAAATTGCTAATTTGATTTTTGTTTAATTCCAATGTGATTACCAATTATTTGAATATACAACTTGAGAGGGGAAAAGAACCCACCAGGTAGCCAATTTTGGTTTGTTTACATTGCTAAACATTGCTAAAGCAGATTAAGGGTGGGGAAATTTTTTTTTTTTAATTGAGATAAAATATAGTTTAACAGGTAGTATTCCAAATGTTTGTGGTTGCTTTGGGCTCTATGTACTTTAAATGAAGGCTTGAATTCACTCTTCGTAGATAAGTATGCTAGTCGCTACCAGATAAATAATGTTATGGAGAGTTGCCAGTTATTACTCCAGGCATAAATGAAGAGATTTACCTTGACTCAGAGACCTGGCCCTTAAGTCATTTGAAAAATTTAGCAAGTAAACTTTGTTAATTCTCATGTCAACAATAAGTCGATGTTATTGAATGTAGTATGGCTACATGTAAATATGTATTGCCTATTTGTGAGAAATACTGCACAACGAAATAAAAGACTAAAGCCAGAAAAAGTTAGGTTCAAATTCTATTCTGCATTTACAAGTTGTATAAACTTGTAAATCAGTTTCTCTGAACTTGAGCTTCCTATTATAAAACATTGACATTAAATGCATACCTCAGAGGGTTAAACTATATAGCACATGTAAATGTAGCAAATATATGTTGGCAAAAGATAATAAAAAACACAACTTTTTGCTAACTCAAAAATCATCTTAATAAAGTAACATAGAAAGTTTTCATTATTGAATAAACATATGCATCACAGTCTGCTAAGGGATTACAAAGACAGAAATCTTACCATTTTAGAAAGCCAAGTAGACAACAGCCCATTACACACACATTCTCAAGATTAATAACCAGTCTTCAGTAAGATGACTTAACATCATCGTTTGTCATGCACAGTTCATCCTAAATTCACCTGGCAATTGGGGTGGCCACCTATATTTGCTAATTAGCTTTATCCTAAGGAAAAATAAACCTCTCCTATCTTTATGACAGGACATAGTTTTGCAACTTGGAGCAATGGACTCACTGAAGTTGGCTTCTACCCTCCCACAGAGACTAGTAAATGAGACACTATCTTCCTTAATGATTACATTGTAAAGAAATGGCTCCCAGGTCCTTAAGACATTCTTGGGACTAAAAGAGGGCATTTAAAAAGATTTATATACATTTCAAAAAGAGGACTTACAAGTTTTCTAAAGTGAATGCTCTAAGAAAAAGAGAGAGAAGTCTCTTATTTTCAACATCAAGAATTAAGCCTCTTATTTTTAATTGTATGAGATTATAGATATAGCACAATACTTGCCACATAGCAGATATTCAATAATTGGCCATTTTTTTAAATCCCTGTATACAGAATCTTAACTATATTACATGCATGTTTTTCACTTCCTACCCAAATTAAAACTAGTAACATTAAGACTCCAAATGCCTCTTCTGTCCTATTAAGTAGCAGAGGGGAAAAAAGAAATCTATAGGCACTCAATATTACAATTTGTGCATGCAATAAAAATTACACCATATTCCTATCTGAACAAAAACACTACATCAAAAATTTACATAATTTTAAAGACCCAAACATTGAACTAGAGGTTGAAGAATACTCAGTGACTCCACTTCAGGAGGATAAAAAGCAAAAATATATATATATTTCTTTGCAATTTGCAGCTTTGATGAGGCTATTAGGTAGACCCTATTTTCAGATAGTCGGGCATGAGCAACAGGAGCTAAGGCCCAGCTCTATAACCATAGAAACTTCCCTTGAAGACCTTCCTTAAGCACCTCCCAGAAATACCTCCCTTTTAGGGTTATAAATTATCCCAAATCCCAGAGCACAAAGGCCATAAAAGCTGCTGGCTAAACCAGCTACAAATGCATGTGCAGAAAGTACTGCCCATAACTTCGCCTCGTTATATCATTATAATATCATGACTATGCCTGGAATGTATGAATCTGGTTATAACAGACTGGGTAAGCACATGTGCAGTAGGCTAAGCATATATAACAGCCAACTGTCAGTCAAAGTGACCTCATATACAGATCATCTAGGACCTCCTATCACGGCCCAAATATAAAGACTTTCCCATTTCTGCATTGTTATAGCACTCCTGGCTGGAACCCTGCTCCTCCCCTTGGGGCGTACTATCTTACCTCTTCATCTTCTAAATTCCACAGGGCTGCAGTCTTTCCCTAGTATGGCTGGTCTCTTAAAATGTACTTCCAATAAATCTTTTTCTAAATCTCAGCGACCCATAATTCTTTGCTGCGTCTGCAAGGAAGAACCAGGGAACAACATAAAACGCACCATCCACTATCCACCTCCTCCTCCTGCCCCATGCTGCTGTGGCGATACCAGATTTCACATCACCCTGGCGACAGCACTATCAGCATTCGATGGCTCTATGGGGATACGCTGGGTTTCTGTTCCCTTCCAGAGCTGGGGCCAAAATCCTAGGGGTACTCTCCTTCTGTTCTCTGCCACAGTGCCCCAGAGTCAGACACATCTAATTCAAATGGCAGCCCTGCATGGGCAATACCCAGAGTTCTACTCTGCTTCACTAGTGTTGTCTTCTCAGAGGTGGCTTGCTGCTCTGATTCCCAGTCCCATGTGTACTTTCTTTACCAGGCAGTGTAAGGGACAGAGGCACTGTGTCAGGTGGGGAATAAAAGTCTACTAAAACCCCAAATCCCTACAAAGACTCACATCTCTTCATGTTCTTAAGGGTTGGATAGGCTTGCATTTAACCAATTATGCCATTTTTTTTTTCCAGGACAGTAGACTTATTGGTTCCCAATTAACATTTCTCCTGTGCACTGGTGTGACTACTCTAACCTGGAGGCAGGAATCACTGATAGAGATTTGCAGAGTTTGATTTTATAGCATAACAATGCCCACGTGTTCTCTACTGGAGAGATAAAAACCTCGTATTCTCATGGGAGAGAATGTCCAATTTGCAGTGTCAAAAAGACCTTCCTGACCACAACCATTTGTCCTACATAACCATCAATGATCCAGTGGGGCCAGAACACTTCTGAGGGTTACCAAGTATTAGAGAACATTCAACTGCAGTTACCAACCAGAGCCATCACCTTTAATTTCAGGGGGATCACTGAAGAGTGAGCGCAACATGAGGCCTTCGATTGCCTCCAAGGGCACTCATCTGGGGGCAATTTGGCTTGTATCCTATATCTGAGCCTTGGGAAGCACCCACCCAGAATAAACTGTATCCCTGAGGCCTCTGCTGGGGCAGGTGGGATAGTTCTGAATAGTAATTCAGGTGTTAAGGCTTATCCATAGGCTGACCAAGAGTTGGGTAGTCAGTCTATTATTTATGTGGGGTTCTGGTAGCAATGAAGTCAAACCACATTTGTTTCTGGGTTGGATTACTTTTACTAGACACTTTGCAGCCAACTGGGATAGCCTTGGCTTATCAAATTCCCTCTATATCTCAGGTCCTTCTCATGGTTTGCACCCACTCCCAGGATTTGCCAGTACTCCCCCCCCCCCGCCGCCCATCAGCAATGGATTATCTTAAATCATAAATGTATTGTCTCATGATTGGGCTCAGCATGGAGATCAGCGTCTCACACCAGGTGTTTGGGGGTGGACTGGAGTATCTTGGTTTGCATTCTTGTAGTGACTGTGGCCCAATTAGTGCCTCAATGAGATGGTCTGTCATTTCCAACCACCTTAGGAATTTGTTGTACCTCCTCTATAGATTTCTAGGGGCCCAGGAAGAGCCCCCTTGTTGGGCTAAGTCTCCCTGCAGGCTAAAATAGTACAATCAATAAGGAAGTGAATACATTGAACCCCCAAAGCTCCATGCAGGTGTTTCTGGAGGTCTGGGTGTGTGGTGGTCATGTTCATTTTCTCTGCTTCCTACCCAATCAGAAAAAAATGCCATCACCCCCTGTATCCCAGAGCTGCCTTAACCATGCCTGGATACTTTCCAGCCTTTTATTGGATCTCGGCAGTTAAATCAGTAAGCTCATCTGGAACATGTTCTCTCATCACAAGCGTTTCCTGAATTGGGGGCTGTTCCACTGTCTGGGCTGGTTGTTACTGTGCTTTTGCTTTCCTTTGTATTAGGGGTCAAAGCTTGCAGTGTTTCATCTGTTTCAGTCAATCACAACAACTCCTCTTGGCTCTCCACATTTTCTCAGGGATTCCACTTCTTAGCATCCCAGTCAGACTTTGTCACAAACACTCAAACCTTAATCCTGCAACAGCTTGTGTCCTCCTAGCTTTGCGAAATGGCACACTTTCTTCTACTTATCATCCTGCTCTCCCATCTTGTCTGCTACCCCGAGGCTAACAGTAACAGAGAACTGCATGTTCATCTCTAACCTGAGCTCTTCTTCCAAGTTTCCAACTCGAGCTTTGGCATCTAGTTAGGCATCGGTGACTAGCAGAGCTACCCACAATAGAGGCCAGCCCACAGCAACAGCCATTCATTTCCCTTTTTTCTTTAAACCACAGTGTGCATGCACAGTTCCTCAAACAAGCACATTAAACAGCTGACATTGGGAAGCATCCTCATATTCATATGGCAGTCCACAAACATCTAACATACCAGCCACCCCTCCCCACATAGAGGTCAAAGGTCAACTGGGGATTGCCCCCACGTATACCTTTCTCAAGACCTATTTCTTTGGTCTCCTGCTTGGCTCACCATTTACTGAGTTGCAACCCTTGGGAATTCCCCAGATGAAATCTGAAACAGGTCCCCCTATCTGGAGAGCCAGGAGAGATAGAAAGAGGCAGGCCACTGCAAATCAGAAGGTAGCAGTTTTGATAAACAAGGGAACTTACATGCAAAGCTTCTCTTAGACGCAAGCTGAGTAGTTCTTAGCACCGCCCAAAAGCCTTGAATTTATATAGAGGCCTTAAGTGGGTTCAGTCATGTACTCAATCCAGGTGGGCTCAATAACACCTTATTTTCTCAAGACTGTCCTTGAAAATGGCTCCCACTGTGAGGATGGTGGACAGAATGTACACTCCAAGGACAGGGAGGCTGTGAGGAGCCTCTGATTGCTCATCTGTAAACTAGCAGTCATGTCCTTTGGATAACCTCCTCCAACAATGGTCAGCTATTTAAAACATGAATGACAATTTTCCACTTGGAATTGTGTTTATCCCTAACCAGGAATAGCTCCATAACAAGCTGTGAATAGACTGGGACAAACTTTTTTGAGTTCAGAGATCTATAAATTACATAGAAATCTACATAGAAATTAAATGTCTCACTGCAAAAGTGAAAAATTAAATGTATTAAAGCTGAGTGAGTTGATAGATATAATTGGAAAACTAGCACACTAGTTCTATTGATTGAAAAGTCGTAATGGATTGGCTGAGCATCCCTGCACCCACTTATGGCACCGCTCCTTTGAGGGGAGAAAAAAAAAAAAACACCTCGTACTCTGAACAGCTGATTTGTAAACCGACTTTGGAAAAGACATCCAGCCCCTTTCTGATCACTGAAGTCTCCCAGGTCCACAGCCCCCATTTCCCTCTGTTTATATATCTACGCCATTTTAATAACCCCATCTCAATAATTATTTTATTGAGATGAATCAGACTAAACAAAGTGACAATAAAATATGATTGAAAAGTACACCTCTCCTAAGCTGTTCCTTAAGACACTGTTTTTCAAAGTGTAGTTCCCAGCTGTAGACCAGCAGCAGCAGCAGTCGTTAGCAATGGAGATTCTGGGGCTCCACTAGAGAGCTAAATCAGAAACTCTGGGGATGAGGCCAGCAATCTGGGCATTAACGAGTGTTCCAGGTGATTCTGATGTGCACTCAAGTTTGTGAGCCACTGCCTAAAGTCCTACTCTAAGAAGCAGCTAGGTGTTGGTAAAGTACAGATTGTCAAACAATGTTGTTTTCTACAGTGTACCTGAATTTATCTGTCATTTTAAGAAATGTTTAGTCTGCAGTCTCATTTGAATTACACTTTTAATGCCTCTAGCACATGGTCAGATAGCATGCAGCTTGTCGAGCTTCCTATCATGCCCAGCAATTGTCCTCCAAATGCTAATAACCTGAAAGCAGGATACCCCTGCTCTCCTTCTCCAGGTATTAAAATACACATGCCCAGGCCCCACTGCCAGTGATTCTCATTTAACACACCTGGGACGAGGCCCTGGCATCAGTATTTTTAAACTCCCACAGCCTGCACACTTGTGCCCCTCCATACACACACACGTACCTCATCCTAATTTATTGATATCCAGGCAGGTTGAATACCGCTGCCCTTTAAAACCACTGCTATATAAAGATTAAAGAATTCAAATAGATCTTTAATTAGTGATCTGTGTGAGGATGATTTAAACATTTCTGACGCTAGTTCTCATGCTGTTTTGCATCCTGCTCCACCTCTACTTCACTTTTCAATACTAACTAGACAGGGACAAAAAAGAAAAAAATGGAAATAATTAGGACCATAAAGCTCCATACCAGCATGTCTCATTTTTGTCTCTCATAAGTGAGTCTATATACTATTAAGAAAAACATCAAACATGAGTCATTACTGGTGGTTGGCATGGACTGTTGAAGACTGGGGACCACATAGAGAATAACATCTCACCAGAAGACTTTTAATTGAGGCTTGTGTTCCCTGTTCCCTGTATGACAACCTACTCTGTGGCTAGGAGCAGCCCACATTCAGGATCGCCTCCAGGAATGCTTCTGTATTTGAAGGGAGAGTATCCAGTCTTGCCAAATGCTATTGTTTGCATAACTTCCAAATGCTCTGAAATCTCCATGGGAAAGGACCTTTCCAACATATAAATCTGATCTCAGTCCCTTCCCCTCTCACCACAGACAGATCTTCCCGCTGATATGTCAGTATCTGCCATGGCATCACACAGCGCCAAATCAGTGTTGGCGATCATACTCGTGACCAGAAATCATTTGGAAATACATTTGGCCAATGCGTTTGTTCTGCTCAGTCACAGACTCTGCATACAATCGTATTTCCCAGAGAAGTAACCAAAATCATGCCCTCATTTCTCACAACGGCTGCTCCTCTCATCATTATCTTTCTACCCACCACCACCTTGAGTGTTCAGTAACCTTTGAAAACTCATAGCCCGAGAAAATAATATTAAAGTTTAATGTATAAGTGTATGTGGCGTCATAGATATGCTTATGAGAAAAATGAGTAACGCATTTTGCACACTGAAAAAAACATATATATTTTTTTAAGTTCTGGGAGGGACTGATTGTGTCCCTCCCAGAAACTTACATGTTGCAGTCCTAACCCCCAGTACTTCAGACTGTGTTTGTTGATGGGGTCTTTAAAGAAGTAATTAAAGTTAAATGAGATCACGGCAATGGACTCTAAGCCAATATGATTTTTATTCTTATAATATGAGGAAATTGGGGCATATGCACACTGAGGAAGACCTCATAAAGACACAGGAGGGGAAGATGGCCACCCACAAGCCAAGAAGAGAGGTCTCAGAAAAAACCAACCCTGTTTACATCTTGAACTGTGAGAAAATACATTTTTGTGTTTGAGCCACCAAAACTATGGTGTTCTGTTAGGGCGGCCTTAGTAAAGTAATATATTACCTTTCCATGACACCTGTTTTCTCACACCTGGAGTCATCTTCCCTTTCCTAAATATCCATTCCTCTTTTACAAAGAAGTTTTAATTTGACCAGCGTGCCAAATAAGTTTTTTAGAATGTAATTTTCCCTCTCATCTAGGAGAGAAATATTTCTCTCTCCTCACAAATTCTTTGCATCTATGATACAAAAGAAGAAAAGGAGGAAAATATACTAACATTAAAGAAAAGCAAGGGGAAGACAGAATAAAATTTTTTAGAAAATACAGACAGGTGGAAGCAAGAAGGCAGGAGGCAGAGTTGCAAGAGTAAAAGAAAAGATACAACGGATGGTTTAATAAGTAAGAAGCATAAGGATTAAATGACTCAGGATTACGAGAGGAGCTATGGTGCTTCCCAATAGGCTTCAGGTCACCTGCTAACCTGTGACCACACTGGTCATAGCTCCAAGTATGTGGGCGATGACTGCTGTGAGGATAGCAGCATCCCCTGGACGAGGTCTTTTCATTTGGCATCTGTCCCTTTGCAACCATTTCCTACAGACATAAGTTACCTCAACCTGCCCCCATTACAGTTTCTAGAATTTTCTAACTATCAAACCTTGAGAAAAAGGCAAGGCCAGATAGTGGTGACCAAGAGGGGCAGAGAAGTATCAAACTGAAATCTCTATTTCTCCTCAGGTTCAGATGAAACATGTCTCAAGAGTTTAAATTTTAAGCATATAGCAAAATATCATTCATATTTCTTATATCTAGGTCTTTTGAAATCTTGGGAAGTAAAAATATCTTATTCAAAACCAAGAAGCTGCCTATTATACAGATTAGCACATTTACTAACAGGATATTACTAGCACTATTATGGTAATAATCAGATTTTAATCTTATAAGAACAGCATCTCCACAGGAATGACTTTTAGCTATTCAGACAGAATCTCTTTCAGAGTTCCATATTTAAGAAGAATTACATGTACATCTCACTATTCTTCTCCCCATGTCTGACAGAAGGAAAACTTGATAAATTGCAATGGAGATAAAAAGTGTTTCTTTCTTTCTCCCTTTTTTCCCCCTAAATTTATTCTTCTAATTTTCCAATTAAATCTGTTGGCTATCACAGAAATTGACTTCAGATCATTCTCAATGTGGTTCAAAGACTCTTATTCAAATGGTTCAGCTGGGCCACTAGCCTGGCAAGCCTTGTCCTCTCTGTCTTTTGAATAGATGAATCAGCTGAAAATGCTGCCCATGGGGCTTGGGTGATTCAAGTCCTTTGACAGGGTATTAGGTAGAGAAGAAGTTATCAGAACCACAATATATATAGTGCCATAAAATACATGGAAACCTGCATTTCACTCAAGAGAAGTTTAAAATCTCACGGAAAGCTTAGATTATTGTGATTGTGTGTGTGTGTGTGTGTGTGTGTGTGTGTGTGTACACGCGCGCGCACCTGCATGCTTTCCAAGAGACAGATGGACAGGACTAAGCAGTATATTGCAAGTTGAGATTGCCATGGATCTGAAAGGAAGACTCAAATCCATGCTGAATAACTAGTATTTAAGAAATAATGTCAAGAGAGCAAATATTTTCCCTGGCCAGAAGCCTCCTTAAATGATATGAATCTTAGGTAGTATCAAAGCAAGCCAAGTTTTAAGTTATCAATATAAATAATTAAAACTCAGTTCCAGAGCAGCTCTAACCAGCTGAGGTTGCAAAGCCAACTTATGAAACTGTTTCAAATGGAACAGACTGTCAACACTGACAAGAAAGCTAATGGTACACGATGGTACCTATGTAAGACTCATTTTGTTCTTCAATCTGATCAGCTGATTCTCATCGATAAGGCAACTTGTGGCATCACTGGAAACTGCTTAGAAGCAAAAGGTCCTGAGAGAATACTTGGAAGGGAAAAGGTAAGACAGCCTAAGGGATATCAGAAAGATGGGAAGCAACGGAGACACAGGACATATATATTTAAACTGAGTAAATATTCTTCATTTATGTCTGTTTATAAGAGGATATGAACCATCAAAGACTGTGTGTATGCAGCAAGAAGAGGAATAATCAAATCTGGAAACCAGAATTACTCTCATTCTCTGAAAATTGATCAAATAAAGGTGAAGTAATAACAATATATTACAAGAAAAACATGTAATGAACATCTCAGAATCCCAGTGAGTTAACATTACAAATATTTATTTTTATTCACATAAAGTCCATGTAGGAGAAGACAGGCTAGAAAGAGGGGCAAGCTCTGCTCTGCTCTAATTATCCAGGGACCCGTCTCATAGAAGTTTCACTTTGCTGAATACTCAGTTTTGAAAATTACTCTGTAATTACTCTGTATGCAGAAATCCATCCAGTAGAGGCCAGAAGATAAAATGGAGAAGTGGCTCTCACTTCTTAAGCATTTGGCATGATGTAACAGAGTAGTTTTACTCATACTACATTTGCGTGAAGTAGTCACATGATACCACCTAGCTATGAGGAGGCGGAGAAGGTAGGGTTTAGAAATATAGTTCCTGGCCAGGCAGCAACCTCCCAGCAACAACTCTATGTTATGGAATGGGAGTATCAGTGTTTGATGGACAAATAGCCATCTCTGCCACAGCACCATTTGTCAAGAACCCAAACTGGTATGTACTCTTTTGCTCAAAACACCCAATTCTGAGAATATTACAAAAACATTATTCTAAATATTGCAAAAGTTCCACACAGATATTCGTGTTCCCTTGGTGTTTTTCCCACCTTGCTACTTACCCTCTGACAAGACCACAAAAGACCCTGTAAGAAATTATGAAGATTTTCTCCATTGATCCAGGTAATTCTTCTTCTAGGCACTATCTCTGACCTTTCAGAGAGATGGCTTCTTTAGGTTTGACTGATTGTAGCACTGGTTTACCCCATTTGATGCAATTCTTTAATCATTTACAGCTTCATTCTTTGCATCTCATTGGCTTATCATGTCGTCCTACCCAAACAAATCCCAGGAAATCCAATGGCTCAAGCTTTTGAGTGATATGACAAAAGTTCTCTATTACAAGGTCATTTACAATGACAAAAGTTTTAAAATAATTGAAATGTTTAAAAGAAAAAAATTAGAACATCATATTTGTCATATGTAACTTATTCTAGCCATTTAAAATAATTATAATGAAATCTCTATCTGCTAAGAGAGTTGATATTAAATGTTTTCAACAGACACACACAAATGGTAGCTGTGAGGTGATGGATGTGTTAACTAACTTGATGTAGTAATTGTTTATATATATATATATACATATATATATGTATGTATATATATGTATATGTATATATATGTATATATGCATAAATACACATAGATATAATATAAATAGATATAGATATTATTCAGCCATGAAAAAGAAGAACATACAGCCATTGCTGACAATTTGGATGGACCTTATAAGGGAAATAAGTCAGAAAGTAAAAGACAAATACTCAATAGTGTCAGTTGTATGTGGAATCTAAAAAAGCCAAACTCGTATAAACAGCTGAATGGTAGTTGCCAGGGGCTGAGGGTGGTAGAAATAGAGAGATATTGGTCAAAGGGTGCAAGTTTCCAAATACAAGATAAATAAGTTGTGGAGAATTTAATGTACTGCATGGTGCCTACAGTTGGCAATACTGGATTATACACTTGAAAGCTGCCTAGGGAGTAAATCTTAAATGTTCTTACTGTGAAAAAGAAATGGGAATTATGTGAGATGATGACTATATTAACGAATCCTACTGTGGTAATTATTTCAAATAAATAAGTATATCAAATCATCACAATGTATATCTTAAATTTATACAATGTTATATGTCAGTTTATACCTCAACAAAGCTGGAATGAATGAATAAATAAAGTATTACCAGGCCTCAAAAAAAAAAGTATAATGGGGTAAGCAAATATATTTAATTAAAAAGAAGCTAGATTGTAAAGCATATATCCAAACTTTTATTATAGAGACATCTAAAGTAAGGTGACTCTAAAAGTGTAACTCTGATTATTGTGATTTTATTGTAGTCTTATGACTGTAGACATTTTTATTCCTTTTCTGTTTCTTCCTTACAATCTCCTTGTTAACTAACATGTAATTTGTAGATAAACAGTTTGCTTGACTGAGAATTCTACGAACAGACCTCAAAGGGAGCTCACTTAGTTACCAGACCATTTGGTGACAGAAGGTTAACTGCAAAATCCTCCCCAGACCTCCACAGGACCAGCCCCCAGGTTGCTTATCAGAGCAGGATGCGAAAGAGAGTTCATGGTGCTCTCGTGTACCAAAAAGAGGAGCTCCCTACCTCATCCTTGATCTTTGTTACACTTGCCTCCTCTTCAGCTGGCCTGAGAAACAAGCCAGGGCTGAGAAGAACAGATAGAGGGTCTTTGGCCCCTCCAGTATGCAGCCCTCTCCCTGGGGCTTTGAAATGTACCCCCATCCTTACTCAGCCCTCTCCCTACAATAACCCCTGCCTGTACTGAAGCAGCAAGACCACCTTTGTGACAGCATCCTGCCGTCAGGGTTCTGACTCTTGAATAAACCTGCTTTCCTTCTACCAAACTCTTGTCTCTCAAGTTATTGGCTTATGAATTACTGGCTTATGGGCAGCAAGCAGCCGAAGCTGAGTTCAGTAACAAAAGCACTGGAAGGTAGATAATTTCCAAAAATAACCTGAATCATAGCATTTTCTGTATACAAATAAAAACCAATTTAGAAACATTTTGAAAAGGAAAAAAAATCAAAATTAAAATTTGTGAATTGGAAATATACAACAAAAATGGGCTAAAAGCAAATTGAAAACTGGAAAAAAAATATTTCCAACACATATAATATACTAGATAAAGGGCAGATTTCCTCAAGAGTCTTAAGACTAAAATCCAACAGAAAAAAAAATTCAAGCAGATCATAGAAATGGATCTGTCTCCATTCTTTCAATCTGGGCTGCTTCTTAGAACATCTTTGATCATTAGAATAATGTGGAAATGCATATGGACCAGTTTCCAGTCTTGGAACCATGAGATTCTATAAGCCAGACTTTCCTAAGAGACCACATGAAGAGAGATTTAAACTGCATAGACGGGAAGAAAGCCTCAGCCATACCCAGTGGTCCAGCTGTCACTTTGAACCTCTAGAAAACAGCAGCCACCAACTGACCAGGTAGCCCCAGGCAACACCACATGGAGAATTAGAAGAATACGGTTAAGCCTGTCCCAAATTCCTGAACCACATTCTAAAACACAAATTACATGATCGTTGAATCTTAAGCCATTAAAATTTAGGATGATTTGTTAATCAGAAGTAAGTAATCATAACAGGAATTTGTTCCTAGAAATAAATTGTTGCTATAACAAAAACCTAAAGCATGTAGCAATGACCTTAGGAACCAGCAGCAGTTAGAAGCTGGAAGAGCTTAGAGGACACTATTAATGCAAGCAGGAAGGGCACAGAGGGGGTATCACTGAAGACTCTAAGGAAAGAGAAGGAGTTGCTGAACTCTAGAGTGTCAATCTCCTCAACTTTTTAGTCTAATATACCTTTTGCCCAGTCACAATTTCCTGAGTGACTTTTTTTTTTGGTCCACCATTCTCTTCACTTTGCCTGAGAAACGTATAACAAAGCTTTGTATGTGGATGTGATAGCCAACTGTTCCCTTGCCTATTTTTGACTTATATTGGGTGGAAACTCAAAAATGGCCACATAGCCTGACTGGTGTCAATATTTAATCCTTGGTCATCATGTTTCCATAGAAACAGAAATAATTTGTACACTACTGACTTGAAGAGTCCATATGTTCAAGGTGGGAACTCAAGTTAGATCCTCTAGATGCTCCCCTGCATGTCCTGCTGCCTAGGAAGACTGTAGTGTGGTAAGCTTATCTGGGAAGACTATGCTATTCAAGGGGAGGCATATTATTGTGTATCTTATTTTCATTTAATTCTAAGCTCTAATGGGAAAGATGAAGATATTTATACCTCATTTCCCCAAGTTCAAAAATTTTAAGATGTTTACCTGTATCTTAGCTACAGAAACCTATTCACTTGATTGAACCTATATTCACTCATCACATTCCAGAGGAGAAAATTTTAACCATATAAGTTTAGGAGATCTTTGAGTACCATTAAAACATATACATAATCTTGTGTTAATTTGTATTTTTTTTTAGGAGAAGGTCAATAGGTTTCTTTCATCAGATTTTCCAAGAGGTCTATAACCTAACTCTGGCTAAGAATTACTGCTCTTAAAATATCTTGCTAAGCTCCTGTTTCCTATCGGTTTCCCCTGCCCCCATGTAACTAGTTCTTAATTAATTGCAGAAGTAATGGATCCTTTCCTCACCCAGAGAATTCTGTGACTGGTGTTTGCATTTAAGATCATTTTGCAATATCAATGTATCTCAAATTTATAAAAGTAGGAAGGCACAATAGGAATAGTACTGTACTGACAAAAGCTAACTACAGAAATGATCTATTATAGTCTACAAGCCTTGGGAACAGATCTATTCCAAAATTTACTTTTTCAAATTTGAGAAAGGTAATATGGTGCATGTATTTTATATTCTAATGTCCCCTAGAAAGTCTGGAGCAGGATTCCATAATCAAACATGGAAGTATTTCTTCTGCAAAACAAGAATATTTTTACTAAGTGAAATGGAGATTATAAATAGTGTTATCTCAGTTCAGGTCAGGTTTTTGCTACAAAATGAGTTATGAAATACAGTTGACCCTCAAACAACACAGGTTTGAAGTGTGCAGATCCACTTATGTGCAGAATTTTTCAATAAATATACAGTGAGCTCCAGTATCCTCAGGTTTCACATTCATGGATTCAACCAACTGCAGGTCTAAAACAGTATTTTCAATCCACAGTGGGGAATCCACAGGTGCATAGGGCCAACTGTATGCATTGTTGCTATGCCATTTTATATGAGACATGAGCATCCACAGATTTGGTATATTCAGAGGTCCTGGGACCAATTCCCCATGGATACCAAGGCATGACTGAGTTTCTGGAGAGTCAAAATTTATATAAAGATTCTTGACTGCATAGGGTTCAGCTCTCTCAAACTCTGTGTTGTTCAAGAGCCAACTGTACTTGTTTTTCAGAGGTTTTTCAGGGATTAAGGGATTGTGAACCTATAACTCAGCATTATCATTGCCTTCCTTCAATCTCCCCTTGTCTGAGATTAAATAACTCTAGTTTCTTAAATATTTCTTTTAAAGTCTATTTGTCATTATCTTTCATTATCCCCAGCTGTTCTTTTTCAGCATAATCTGGCAAACAATAGAATCTAGAACATTGTATGTTATTATGTAATGTGTCTGATCAGAAGATTACTTTTGGCTTCCTAGGCCTGATACCAAATAGTATTATAGTCAGTTTTATAAAGCTTCAGGAATAACACAACTTACTTCTGTATCACTCTTCTTAGAACTTGATTGTTAATTTCTGATTGAAACAACAGTCTCCAAACATTCACAAAGTCATCTTGTTCTTATAGCCCTTGGAAATAGGCCCAATGTTCCTTTTATCCTATAACAAAATAAGCTGTCCAAAAATGGGACAGGCTGTCTTAGAGTATAATGAGTTCCCCTTTATTAGAGGTATTTAAGTGGAAGCTAGAAAATATAGTGAGTGTGCTCATAATACTGAAGAAACAAACAATAAAAGAAGTTCATTTAATGCTTATGTGATTGCACATTTCATCTTGTAAACCCACTTACACAGCGTTCATAACTAAGCATATTCCACATACTCAATGTTATTAACTAAAACTTAGGCAACTAAAAATCTATGATGTCAATTCTTTCATTGTTTACAGAGAGAATGAGCATCCTATCTGGACTCATGGGCTCCTCATGTCACAGGACTGCTCTTCTACAGAAGAGGTATAGAGAATCCATTTCAATTCAAACCAGATAATGTATCTCTAATGAACTACTTAGAGTCTGTTGGAGAAAAAAATTATGTGTGTATATAGTAACTGGAGAACAATACTAAGGACAACATAAGCACGTGTAAAATTATATGGTAAATTCCACAGGCAAGAATACAGAGGGAATTTAGATAAAAAAATTAAGAAGGAAGGCACTCTGATTGAGGAGTCTAGAGTCTTGCTATGGCCTGGGCCACCTAAGGGCAAAAACAGAAGGTGTCTGTAATCAGACGACCAACCTTCAACTTTTTTTACCCTTTTCTCCATTGAATATTCTTGGATCCTCAGTCCAAAATTCTTACTGAACCTCAATTCTTCCTCCAAATTTGATATTTATTACCAATAAAGCATTGCATTTCTAAGGATATTATCAGGAGACAAAAAATTGTAATACAATAGAAAAAGTTTAAATAATGTATTTTATGATTATAAAAGAAATTTGCAGAGAACATATATAACACATTAACTTTGAAACACATGTAAAATTACTATATGCTTAGACACGCATGGTGAAAACATGTAAATTTAAACAGGAAGAACACTCTTCCTGTAAGATAGGCAGAACATTTTAAAATATATAGAAAATTATAATTAAGTAAAATAATAAATTCATAAGCTCCCTCTTAATAACCATTGCCAGTATTTTAGTTATATTTCTTTAAATCAGTCATATTTTATCCTACATAGTTAGAATCATTCTACAGAGTTTTACAATCTACTTTAAGCATTTTCTCATTAAAATTTGAAAAAAATTTCTTTTAAAATATTCTCTATTATATTTTTAAATTATATAACTACAATGTTCTTGTAGGAAAAAGTGAAATAATGTGAATATGTATAAAGATAAAAAATAATCTTCCCTATACTTCACCCCCTTCAATACTACCCTCTTTGTTTATTCAATGTTAACATGCTGATATGTGTGTTAAATACAACACACACAGACATTCACATTTTTCCCATCTTTCTCTATGCTCAATAAAATGAGTGGATTCCCATATGCAAAATTTCCATATGCAGAATTTTTCCTACAAAAGCATGTAATTTGTTTTATTTATTCAATAAATGTATTCAACAGTTATTAATTAAGCAGATTATACATTCACATTCCAAATAATGAAGATACATAACTGTGTACAGGACAGACAATGCCTGCCTTCATGGAGCTCCTACTTCATATTGTATTATGGTTACTCAAGGTTTTATTTACGTGTGTGTGTGTGTGTATACAACTAATTGGGGTTTTTGTTGTTTTGTTTCTTATAATTTTTTATTGTGGCAGAAAAACACTACATAAAATGCACTAAAATATTAATTATGATCCTGATTTATTAGAATGTCATTTTCATATTTGTTTACCCAAAACAGTCACAATAGAACCAGATTTGACCCATTTTGTTCTTTAGTAAGAAGAACTTTAACAAGATTCAGTTTCACTTCTTGATTTGGGCCAGTATGTGATCTCTAATCACAAGCCTTGGTCTGATTCCAACTGGCAAGACAGCAATGAAAGACAGAGAAAGAGCAATAGTAGTAATGCTTTAAGAAAGTGCAGTCTATAGGGAATGATAATAGAAGGTATTAGATCATCTGCCCCAATCTTATTGTTTAATCTAGTACTTTCTTTCACGCTACTCTGAAACAGTAACAATTTAATATTTGAAAGTTTGACATTTGAAGAAAATACAACCTGACTTAAAGATTATCACATTTTCAGATTAGTGAAACAATTTCAAGCTCTTAAAATTTTCCTAAATCAAAATTAAAAAATAAAGTGACTTTTATATTTTATATTTCACTGGCCTAAATTAAACCAGACTCTGCTTTCATCTTATAATATGGTTATAAGCCAATCTCTAGAAAATTAATCATGAAACCACATATATTAGAGCAGATAGAAGCAGGTCAAGGGAAAAAAGGTGTGAAGGAAGCAGGGATTTTTCCTCAAGCATGTGAAAAATCTTTAGTTGCACTATGGCATGACTAACTTCTGTGAGATTTTATAGAGGACGTGCTGTGTATGATAGAAAGAAAATCACTAATTTTCTTTTGCTATTATTTTCTGGAAAGGATAAGGACAAGAAATAGATAAGAAATACATATTTAAGTTCTTTTTTTCCCAGAGTGTGTCTACCTTTCATATCATCAGTTTAATTGATTCTATCACACAGCTGAATTCCTTGGCTTATAGAAAGTGCACATAGAAATAGCCAATTTCAAGAATCTAGTTTAAATCTGATGCTACCTGCACTTACCCAATTTATTTTTAGTTTAAGTTCATTCCAGTGCTTTAAAGGACAATCTTGGCAATTATTATGTGAAAGCAAAGTCTGGAACTTAGGTCTTCTCTAAGACGATTTTTATTCTCGCAAAAGTGGGGGGTGGGTAGTTTCTTCATCAGGCACATCAACAAAATATAACCCTGATAATTCAGTGAATAATAAATGTTGTACCTTGTAGGAGAAAAAAAAATACAGTAATTTCAGAGGATGAGAATTTCCATTTGAGTCTAGGAATGAGCAGACAGTCCTCATACTGGCACTAAGGTTTGTCTGTCAGCCTTCCCCCACATAATATTGTTGGCTATAGCCACTCTGTCTGCTGCCCAGGTGACAATGACTTTGGAGATAAATAGAGCAATCAACCAACCAATTAATAAATATGTGTAAAATGCCTAAAGTACTCAACACTGTGCTAGGCACCAATAGGGACATAAAGGAAGAATTAGACCTCAAGAAGCTTGCACTCTTCCTGTGGAAATACCAATGCTCTTGACCAAGGGAAATAAATTAGTTATGGGGCATTAGAAATTTTGTTTTTAAAAAATCTGAGACTATAGTTTGATTCTGTGACCTTAAAGAAATCAGTAAACTCTAGGTCTTTATCTCCTCAGGCAGAAATCAAGAGGAGTGAGCTAAATCATTTCCCCTAAAGATTTAATGGTTCTATGAATCAAGTTATGAATTATATGCTCCTGAAGAGCACTAATGTAACATAATATTTAAGCATGCAAATTATGTACTTAAGACTATCTTGTCTTATAATCTGGCTCTGTCACTTACTGTGAGAACTGGAATGAGTAACTTAATCTTTCCAACCCTAAATTTCATCACCCATTAAGTAGGGATATTAAATATATATATATATATATCACTGTATAAGGGCCCTTAAATGAGGTAGTGCGTTATGTGAGTTAGCTAACACTGTGAAACATACCACTCAGAATCCAATGGCTAAACAATAAGCATGTATTATTGTTTGAGTCTGTGAGACATCTGAGTATTTATGTTAGTGTTATCTGGTCTCATTCTTGTATCTGCAATCAATTATAGATTGGATAGGCAGTTCTCTTGCATGTTTGGGAGTCAGCTAGTATAGACTGGCCTAGGATGGCCTTAGCAGGGACAACTGGCCCCTCTTCCCCGTGGATCTCATCTTTTACAGATAGTCCAAGCTTGTTCACAAGGTAGTAGTAGAGTTTAAAGAGAGAGGGAATGTGCATAAGGCCCCTTGAGACCTGCACTCAGAACTAGCACACTGTCAACTCTATTACATTCTGTAGTCCAAAGCAAATCACAAGATCAGCCTAGATTCAAGGGATGGAAAAATAACTTCACTTCTTGGTAAACAAATAAGTGTGGATACCTGGGGGGCAGGGGAGATTTAAGAATCAAGGCTGTTTTTGCAATTAATCTTTTACATTCATTAAAGTGATTAAAAAGTGCCCAATGCTTAAGTAAGCGTCAATCATTGTCAGTACAAATTGCAGTAAGAATTCAGAGGGTAGAATCAAACAAGGCTTCATGCATATGAGATCAAAGCTGAATCCTCTTAAATTAGTAAGAAATAGAGTTTTGACAGACAGTGTGGCAACACAGATTTGTGAGGGATAGGGAAGACTGGGCATTGTAGGGAACAGAACCAGATGTTAAAGGCATTTCAGGAATTATCAGAAAGTAAAGATAGATTCTAATAGGATTGCTTGAGCATATCTACCAAATTAGAATTCTAACTTGCCAATATATCCTTTGTCCTTTTAACTACCTGGACCAAGAAGGCAAAGCAGTTAGAAAACAAAGGTGTGAGCAGTCTGTTTACTAACCAATCTACGCCAATCCAGAGCAAAAATTAAAGAACCTAGTCTAGCTGTAGATGAGATAAGTGATACGTGTACTGAAAAAGCAAATGTGGGCAATGCAAAGAGATCTGCTCTAGGACTTCTGGAAGAAATGTCCTTGTTTATGGCCTGTCATTAATGACTTTACTAGAAGGATTTTCAGCCAATGGGGGAGAAAATCTTGGAGATGAAAAGCCTTTCCACACCTCTTCTCCAGTGACAGAATGACTAATCCTAGGAACCAACAAGCTGTATGAATTTTTTATCATTAACATTTGGTAACAAATTGTGCGTGTTGGAATTGGAAGAAAAAAATGGCCAAAATGGCAATATTCTTATGACCAGGTTCTGTTATACAATCAATCATTCTTAAACATCATTTATATTCAAGTCCAAACAGGTGCTATTGTTGCTCCAAATATGAATATGTCCCTGAGATATTTGTGTTCTTATCTCAGGTACAGAAAACACTAGTAATGATAGACAATCCTTTAGACATTGACACTCCCTCAATATGAACAACACCTAGCATGTTGTAGTAACCAGAAATGCTTGCTTTAAAAAAGAAAGAAAAAAAAAGAAATGCTTGTTTTATTCAAATTGGGCATTGCAGCAGGCCAAATTTCCAACTACACATCTGTGTATATGCTGTCTAGTACAATGAACTAAAATCAGGGTTTACAGATAGGGACCCTAGGTTTAAATCTCCGTTCTCATGCTAGACAGGCCATAGAAAAGTCTTTTAACTTCCTTAAGCCCCAGTTTGTTCATCTGTAAATTAGGGATCAGTAATAATACCTACATTACAGGGTTATTGTGAACTTTAAATATGATAAAATTTGTTCTAAAAAGGTCTTTATTCTATATAAATTGCTGTACAAATTTATTTAGCACCTAGTAAGCACCCAGCAATGGTGTATTAATAACACAGAGATGAATAAAATATGGACTTTGTCCTCAAGAAAACTATATGTGATTTTGAGACATACTCAAATCAAAATATTTTTGATAATTAAGTACAAAACAAGGTGTGGTAAATGGTAACAAACTGTTATAAAGGCGTAAAAGAAGGGGAGATTGAGAAGTAGGCATGTGAATGAGTTAAGAAAGATAACAAATAAAATGCAACCTAAGAACTGAGCCTTTAAAATGATTAGAAATGTGTCTAGCATATCAGCCGAGATAAAGGTGATCATCATGAAATGAAGTTAGGAGATGAGGAAAAGCACTTGGGGAATAGTGAGATGGCCCTTGTGGCCAGAATGTGGGCTACATGGTAACAAAAACTGGGAGACAAGTTCTCATATTGAGGTTGTGCCCAACGGTAAAAGATCTTACTGATGTGAAAAGATTCCAGACTGTGTATGTTAGCCACGGTGGACCATCAAATCTTTTCATGCAGGAGAGAAGAAAATAATGCCTTAGTTTTAGGAAGATTAATGTCTTAGAGATCGTATAAAGCCACATCATAAAGCCTAAATTGGGTTATGAGTAAGGATTTGGGAGATGTCACTAATCTGGATGAGAGAGAGTAAGACACTGAATGGAGCAAGAGATTGGGGAAGGGATGAAGAGAAGGAATACATTTGAGAGCTATTTCAGAGGAAGAGGAAAAGTACTTCATAACTTATTGAATATGGAAAATGAGAGAAATCAAAGATGATTCAGAAGCTTCTACCAGGGGGACTATGTGGATAGTAGTGACATTAACCAAGACACAATGCCCAGCAAGAGGGGTGTATTTTGGGAAAAGAACAAGAATGAGTTCAATTTGAGGTAAGTTGAGTTTGACAAGCCAGCAGGATATCCAGATGGAGATGTCCAGAAGGCTGGGCACAGATGCAAAGTGAGCAATTTACTTTGCCTTTCCTTCCTCTACTGCAAAATGGATGGGATATTGCTTGCCATGTCTCTCCAAGGACCGTACAGAGGATTAATGAGGCAGTATTCACATTTATTCCACACCAAGGATCAATGAGAGCTTGGCAAAGTATTAAGTTGGAGTCCCATTATGTTAACTTGGAAACAAAGCAGCTTTGATATGAAAGCAATTGAAAGGAGAGAATGAAAACCTGCAAGACCACATTGTAGAATAAAACTGTACTTTAGGCAGCCAGGGCAGGCAAGGCCTTGACATGGGTGGGCACTAACCTGTTTCCAGCTGAAAGCAATGAGAATGAAGCCAGCTTCCTATTGTCTTCACTTCCTTTTTGAATTATTTCCGAAGTCGCCAGGACTCGGCCCAAATGTGAATTTAGGAGTTGGTTAAAAAGAACCCTTGCAACACTTTCCCATGAATCCCATTTCTCTATGTCTCACTTTGTCAATAACATTGATTCGTAAAGCAAGCAACTGTTAGCTGCCTCTGTCCTAAATTAAGAGTAACTTTGTGTTGGCTCATATGCCAGTGATTAACTGGCAACACTGAAGTCCCCAGGTAACACATGCTTGAGACCACTGCCAAGCCAGATGGTCATATCTGAGGTGTTCCTTCCAGAAATGGGGACTCGGGCATAGAATTATGCCTAGTTATTAAATGGGAACCTTCCATAACAGTTGAAAAAACCCTTTAATTAGCAATTTTATTTCTTCTTCCTACACTTCAGAGAAGGCAAAGGAACAAAACATAGAATGAGAGATATATAATACAATAGAAAGAACATGTTCGTTAAGGGTTCTGTCAGATCTGATTTCAAATTTGAAACTGCCTCTATACCCTTGGTTCTGGTCTTTCTGGTGTCCTTATTTGTAAAGTGTCGTGTCATGAAGATTTAACTACTGTCACTATTCGTGTAACCTAGTGTAAATTACTGAGACTTTCTGACTCAGTTTTCTCATCTATCAAATAAGGATCATATTACCTGTCACAGTTTATGTAAGAGTTGGAGGAGATAAAATTGGTCTTTAGCCTCGGGTCTGATACATAGTTGCTGATGTGATAATATGAAGCGTATGGCTCACTGAAGATCCTCAATAAATGTAAAAATACATATAAATTATGACTAGGGATATAACTACAAGTAGTTCAAGTTCATAAGTTATTTGGATTTTTTTTAATACTAAAATAAAAACTTGGAATTTTTTAAATACATGATGATAGAGCCACTTTATTCTCTGTGATGGCCTCTTAGAAGCTCATAGCCAAGGTCTTCAAAGCAGGTCCAGGGACATTAGACTCTCTTAGCCTCATCTTGGAATTGCCTCCTGCCTTTATTACCTAAGGTTACATGTTAATAACACTAGAAGTAACCCTCCTTTGTCTTCCAAATTTAAGCCTACTGCTAATCAAAAACAAGTTCACAGCTAAATTATGGTCACAAATGACAACCTGTATTCTTCCCATTACCTCCTGCTTGTTCTTAAGACTTCTGTTTCCACATCATGTGATGCTCCAACATCCCCCCTCACTGCCCACTGCCAGGCACCTAGGGTAATTCATTTTGTGTGTTATTCATTACTAGAACAAATCTAGTAACCTATGTATCCTCAGGAAACAGGAATTTATTGTGTCAAATTCCCCGGGAGTATCTATTAAACTCCATGGAAAAAAGTAATTTTTGATGTAGGTTTATAATGTAGGCTTTGTCTAATCTTTTATTACATTTCACTAGAATTTGGAGGAGGTAGTTCATATTTCTCTTCCACTGTCCTCCTCCCACAAATTCTAAGGACAGAATTTCAAGCACGATGGCATCTAGAAAAGACAGGAAGAAATATTTGTTGTAATAAGCCCATCTTATAACTTCCTTAAACTACACCACAGGCACCACAATTTATTCCATCTCTTCATAGGACCTGTGCTGATTATAAGAAGGAAAAATATCCATAATAATAACAAGGACTATAATTCCAGCCACACAAATTAATTTCAAGCACCCTCATGCCAGTTGTTGATGTATGAATAGTGAGAAACTTGCAGTGGAACAGTGTTAAATTTATATCAGACTCAAAATCAGTCTCATACTTGGGATTTGTTCTTTGTTATATATGTTGTGAAAACTTACATATAGGATGTTCATTGCTTTAACTGATCTGTTGCTTTGGTGGATGGAGGAATGAAATAAACATTTAGAAATGTTTATTTTGATTCTCACCAATCAATGACACTAATATTTCAAGGTTAAGGTGCTACCTTTTTGAGACCTGGCCATCTAGCTCCCTTCTTGGTATCAGCTCATGGTGGCCCTAAGGAGGCGGAGGCAGAGGGGGAGTAGGTATTGGGTCCAAGTGTCCCGGAGCACACTTGCAGTGAGAATCGGAAAGCATAGGAGACAGCAAGGATAGGCCCAGGAGCAGTGGTGTCCAAAGAGGAACAAGCAGTAAAAAAAAAAATCTCAATGTGAAAAAAACCAACCAGGAAAATAGAAAAAATAAGGGGGAGGGGATGAAAAGGGACAAGATGCAAATAAAGGGGAGCCCTTGGCTCTCCCTTTGGAAGCTGGTGAATGCTATGTGCCTAGAGGAAATTGTAGGCAGTTTCCTGTTAGGCAGCCCATCCTGCAGTATAGATGGGACGTGATTTAGAGGCTTGGAGAGCCACAGGCAAGGATGGGAGAAGAGAATATGGAAAGAACTGGGGGGTAGAGGAGACAACTTATGCGAAAGCTGAGGGACAAGCAATTGAGTTGTAGTCTGCCAGCAGTTAGCACTGACCTTCGTCACCATGACCATCATGATGAGTTTTGCCTTATGCTTTGAATGCTGATGTTTTCCCTGAAGTTAATACGGCAACACACCTGCTTCCTAAACTGACACGTTTGTGATTTACCTTTATTGAAAACCTTTTGGTGGTGTTTCCTATGGGTCTCCTATTACCAGCTTCTAATTGAATGTTGTGTTTTGACCCACCATGTAAGTTTCTGTCAGCAGGGGCGTTTTACCTATTGCATGGAAAGTTGCTCATTACATCTTGCGAAGTAAAGCAATTTAAGAAAGCAAAAAAAAAAAAAAAAGATGCTGCCCTTTTATTACAATATTGCTATTAAAGTTAAACACGTTCAAATGCAATTGTGTAGTCGGCCAACTAACTGCTATGGGGACTTGACCTGTTACCTGTTATGCTGAGAATTGATATTATCGCACATAATTTTACCCTAAAGAATATCAATGTTAGAAATGATTTGTGAAAATATAAATTGATAGATTTCATTAAATTGCTGTCAAATTCTAGATATTATAGAAACAAAATAAAGGATTATTATCAAAGGTTTAAGTTCCTAGAAAGAGTGAGAAGTTTGCAAATATTAGAGTATTATACTGTTTCTCAAAAAAATTACAATATAAAATTTTTCCATATCTTAGTCCTCGAAATGGATTTTTAAGGTAGCAAACATTATATGCAATAAAATCATTATAATTAGAATTATAATAACAAAAAGTTTGAAAATAAATGAAAGCCCTGTGTCATTTACATTAAGAACATGATCTTAAAGTGAGAAATAAGGTTTTTAATTGATTAGAAAGTATAGTGATGAGATTCATGGCAGCCAAAGAAAAAAAGAAATTATTTGCTCGGAGAAACAATTTTAGCTAGCATTAAACTCTAAGAAGAATTTATTTAAAAAACATTTAACTGGCTATTGAGCAATAAATTCAGTAACTATTTTACAGAATATACAGAAACTATATTTACATAGTTGAGTTTTATACAAATTTTCTAGAAAAAATTACTACTAATAAATCATATTCCATTAAAGTTTCTACCTAGCTCTAAAACAATGCATTCCACAGGTGCTACTTTCTGGTAGCCTAACTGGTAACAAGAAAAAAAAAAGTTCTCAAAGAAGAGATCACCACTCAATGTTTTAAACAGAAAAATTAATGAATTGTTTAGTAAGCAAGTTAGCATTGATCAAAGCAAGTTGCTGATCTTATACAGCAGGGATCCCCAAACCCTGAGCCAGAAACCATAAGAACCCGGCAGGGCTGCATGGCAGGAAGTGAGCGGGCCTGGCAAGTGAGCGAAGCTTCATCTGTATTTGCAGCTGCTTCCCAGTACTAGCATCACTTCAGTTCTACCTCAGATCACCAGGCATTAGATTCTCATAGGAGCACTAGTCCCTGGTGCCAAAAAGGTTGGGGACCACTGTACAGAGTATGGAGAAGCATAGAGTTCAGGGCAAGTGGACTTTTGGAAATGAGAGTATTTAGAATTACTTCATCTTTAAGTCATTTTCCATTTGCCCTGAGAATACTCCATGGTAGTGTTTGTAGCTACAGCATTTACCCCA
The DNA here is from genome assembly GCA_003508835.1 of Eonycteris spelaea. Lineage (NCBI taxonomy): Eukaryota > Metazoa > Chordata > Mammalia > Chiroptera > Pteropodidae > Eonycteris > Eonycteris spelaea. Next base: position 10,902,582 of record PUFA01000011.1, on the reverse strand, counting down.
AGATAACTCACGGATTACAGTCCTAACCTTACCACCAAAGTTTGCCATGAAATATCTCACTTTTATTATTATTTTTGCATTGCTCTAGTATATCGATAGTCTTGGAAACAAATGACATCATTCCATTTATAGCATTCTGCTTTTAGTAGAAGTATTTTAATTTACAAAATGTAATAATTTTTGATCACTAAAAATGTCAAATCCTAGAAAACATAGCATTCCTACACATAATATTAACATCCTTCTCAAACAGCTAGCTGAAGATTCATTTGAAGAATCTAACTTATTTATACATTTCTGTTACATTAGGATTAGAGACATGTTCTATTTAGAACTAACTCCAAGAACAGTTTTTATATTTTATTTTCACATTGAAACCAGTCAGTTTTGCTTCAGCCTCAAAGAGCATGTTTTGGGTAAAAATAAATTAATGCTGGCAGCGAGCTGTGCTTTTTTTTCTATAGAGGAAATGGGTTATAGTTATGGAGTTGTCTCTAAAAGTGAAGTGTCTCAGCTATGAGTGTGTTTCTAAAAGTCAGTCATAGTGAGGCTACTGCTGATTGGCTGCCTTGAGCCATGTGGCAATGTCACCAATTGGGTGGTTTTCAGAAGTGTCATTATAGAAGCAAGTTATCAGGATTGACTGAGACAGATTATATCTAAAGAACTTTCTTGAGTTTAAAGTATAGGATGGTTTTATTCTCAGAGCAGAGAATCTATATATGGATAGTTTCCTCTCCCCCAATTACCTCAACTAGGATCTTTAACTTGCTTATCAGTAATCAGTTTGGATTTTCATTTTCACCGAGTCCATAAATAACAAATGTTCTATGTTTTGATTAGAGAAAACCAACATTGCTTTGTGTAGGTAATAAAGTTATCATTTTCTTATGAAAAGTGAAGAATCTACATTCATTGCTTTCCTGTATATCAGCAATGTACACTAGGAATTTGAAATTAAAAACACAACATCATTCACCTCAGCGTGTGCACACACACACACATACACATATAAATGCAAAACCCTTAGGCATAAATCTAAAAAAAAAAATGAACAAGGTCTACATTAGAAAAACTACACAACTGATGAAAGAAATTAAAGAAAGTCTACATAAATAGAGAAACTATCTACATTCATGGGTAGAATATCACAATTTTGTTAGAATTTCAGATCTTCCCAACTTGATCTATAGATTCAATGCAATCCCAATCAAAATCCCAGCAGTCATTTTGTGTATTTTGACACACTGATTCTGAAGTTTATGTGAAAGGCAAAAGACCAAGAATAGTCAATAGAATATTGAAAGAGAGCAAAGTCATAAGATTGACACTATCCTCAAGGTAAAACTAACTGCCATGGCTTTGACAGTATGTCCATAACATGTAGTAGAAATGGAGACTATAGATCCAAGTGACAGTTCTCAAGTCAGTATGGTCTTGGTAAAAGAACAGACATAAACCAGGGGAACAGAATAAACAAGACAGGAACTGACCTACGCAAATATAGTCAACTGATCTTTGACAAAAAACAAACAAACAAACAAAAAAACAAAACCAAAAAACCACAAAGATAATTCAGTGGGGAAAAATAGTATTTTAAACAAACAATGAGTAAACAACTGGACGTCCACATGCCAAAAAGCAAAGAACTAGACACAGATCTTGCACTTTTCACAAAAGAACCTGGATCATGGACCTAAATATAAAATGTAAAACTATAAAACTCCTAGAAGATAACACAGGAGAAAATCTAGGTGACCTGGAGTTTGGGAATGAGTTTTTAGATACACTACAAAGGCACAATCTATGAAAGAAATAAGTTGGACTTTATTAAAATTAAAAACTTCTACTCTGTGAAAGACACTGTTAAAAGAATTAAAAGACAAGTAACAGACTTGGAGAAAATATCTGCAAAACACTATCTAGTAAAGGACTTTTATCCAAAATATAAAAAAACTCAACATTAAGGAAATCAACCACCCAATTTAAAAAATGAACAAGAGATATGAACAGGCATCTAACCCAAAATATGTATATTGAGGGCAAATAACATATGAAGTGATGTTTGACATCATAAGTCATTTGGGAAATGTAAATTAAAACCATGGTGAGATGCTACTACACAACTATTAGAAAGTCTAAAATCTATAACACTGACAACATCAAATGCTGGTGAGGTTGTAAAGCAAAAGGAAGTCTCTTATTGCTGGTGAATATAAAATGGTACAGCCACTTGGGAAGACAGGTGGCAGTTTCTTACAAAACTATGCACACTCTTACAAGACAATAATCATACTCCTTGATATTTACCCAAATGAGCTGGAAATGTATATCTACACAAAAACCTGAAGACAGATGTTTATAAGTTTTGTTTTGAAGAGCCAAACTTGGAAGTAAGCAAGGTGTTCTTCAGTAGGTAGATGGATAAATAAACTGGGTACATTAATGAAATGGAATATTATTCAGCAATAAAAAGAAATGAGCTATCAAATCACAAAAAGACATTAAGAAGGAAACTTAAATGCATATTAAGTAAAAGATGACAATCTGTAAAGGCTACATCCTGTATGACACCAACTACATGACATTCTGAAAAAAGTAAACCTACAGTGACAGGAAAAATATCAGTGGTGGTCAGGGGTTGGGGGGAAGGGCAGGAGGGATGAATAGGTGGAATGCAGGAGAGTTTTAGAGCAGCGAAACTATTTCATATGATAATGTAATACTGGATATATGACATTATGTATTTGTCAAAACCCAGCACATTTTACAATGGAGTGAAGTTCTAAAAGACAGGTCCAAGTCCCTTAGTGCCTCGAGGTGAAACTAATTGCCATGGCTTTGGCAGTATGTCCATCACATGCAATAGAAATGGAGACAACAGATCCAAGCCCATCACTTGCTAGAGTTCCCTCCCCACCAGTTTCACTAGACATTTGTGAATATTCCAGACCACACGCTGGTGCAAAAAAAGGCCATTGTACTCTAATATTTTGTCCTCATTGGTTTCAGAATTAAATGGAACTGAGCCTACAAGTAACAGACCTCCAATATATTCTCCCAGGCTAAGTAAGCAGAGGTAGCCATTTTTGAAGTTCGAACGTGTTGAAGCCCTTGCTAGAGAGGATATGACTGTGTGAGACTTCAGCAGTAGGTAAGCCCATGAGCACTGGGAGAGGAGGCTCAACAGAGGCTGGAGGGCTGGAAAAGAGGAGGGTAGACACCAAGAAATTCCTCTTTAATGCCATTCCTCCCAAAATACACCTCCAGTTGTTTGCAGACATTCTGATTCTTTTCCCACTGGAACCAGGGAAAATCCCCTCTCTGTGTCTGCTGGTCTTCTGAAGTCCAATTATTCCAACTTCACTTCCCAACTATCAAAGTCATCTCAGAAGGGGAAGTTCCAGGTATATGCTAAACAGGGGCAAAAAAGAGTTTGTGCATATATGTCTGACAAAATGTGGATCTCAAACTGAATGTGACCGTGTTCTAAAACAATAAATGAATAGAATAGGAAACATAACACATAGCCATTATGTTTTTACATGAGCTGTCTTCATGCCATGGGAATCATCAACACTAGCAATTTCAGATGCCAGTCAAGGATCTACCCTTCAGAGATAACACATGTCAATCAGACTGATGAGTTTTCACAATCATAATATTTTACAGGACTGAAAGCTCACTAAATTATAGACATATGTCTTAATTTAATTCTATATGAATATTCCCAAAACCAGTTCTGTGCCTTTCCGTAGAGAGTAATCAATACATGTTTAATGAATTGAATCAAATAGAATTGTTTAATTGAATTGCCTTGTACAAAAAAAAATGCTCTATTTTTTTTTTGTATTGATTTAAGGACATCTTCATTCTAAAATATTATAAAGTAATTTTGCACCAGCAAAGGGTTCAGGTTATCAGAAATAACCTGTAGATAGAAATAATTAATAGTTGATAGTAAACGATTGAAGCCATACCTCTATAATCACAGGAAAAATAGACTGAGTATGAAATTTTATTCTACTGTTCTTCTGAGATCTGATATTTAAGTAAGTCTTGGCATTTTTCAATTCAGACACCTGCATTTTATTATATCCTCTTTTAATCTGCCAGATATAGCATAAACCTTGTATACTATATAACATTAATAATTTAATGAAGAAAAACTAATAAACAAAATATATAATGCAAAATAAAATATCAGCATTCAGATTGTGTATCTTGGTTCAGAATTGACTGTTAACAATTAAACTAGTAGTCTACTCCTCAACAAGTTTGACAGTGTGCCTGTACTGATCAGGAACAAAGCTCTTGATATTCATTGTTTGAATAAGTGGTTAATTATTTAGGTAATAAGTGAGAAATCAGATCAAAAGAGATATGATACAACCTTTGTATCTTTTCATTCATTTGTTATAAGTATTTTTTAGCACCTACTACATGACGTAATTTCATTTCTTCATTATTAGCACAGTTGCTATCAAATTTTTGATGTTTTACAAATTGTTGCCAAATGAAGTTGGACAAACATTTATATTGACCTAGGTTAAAATCATTTTAGCGAATCTCTTATAATGTTAGAGAAGCATTTAAACAAGGAAATAACACTTCAGAACATTACAGACTAATTCATTAACAGTTTATGTTAATACTATTGCCTACAGCTGCTCCAGTGCAGTAATTTTTGATAATTGTGCTAGCACACAACAAAGTAAAAAAATTACTGAAATATACCAATCCATTAAAGTTTCAGAAAGGCACAGGAAGATTTTCATATTTTATAGACTATGTAATGCAAAATTTGATTAGCTCAGCACTAAATGATTCATGTTCTACATTACTCTTCAATGAAATACCAAAAATCTCACCTTGGGTAAATTATAACGAGCATGTTCTAATTATAAAAATTAAAAAGATTATCAAAGGCATCAAATAGGAGTCATACTAATAAGATGCCATCATATACAAGGATACATTTTATCAGTTGATGAAACTTAGAGACAGAGTTGTTGGTTTTTTTTTTTTTTTAATATTTGACTTTAAGTCAAATAAATAACAATCTTTATAAATCATGGAAACACTTGGGCATAGTTTATGTGGCTCAAGGCCAGAGATTTTCATAAGATGCATCTAGCATAGCTGTTCCAAACATAGTTGATTAAACATTAGCCACTCTGACACACAAAGTATTACATGTGTACTAAGAGAAGCAAAACTGGGAATTTTTAGGGTTCTCATCCTTTCTTTCCCTGAGCAGTTACCCCTCCCTTATCACCTCTCATGAACTCTGTAGCTCTTTAAATTCCTAGCAGTTAGATGTGACTATATTACTGAGTCCTAGACATTGGAATAAACATCAATAAAAATGTGACATTTCAAGACCAGGCCCCTAAAAAAAACCCTCTTCATTTTTCCTGTTATGTTTGCCTGAAATAGAGAAGACCCTCCCGCCCCTGTGGAGACCTTGGAAGCTACATATTAAACATGGCAGAGCCCCATCAACCAGGTCCCTGGATAGCTACATAGACAAAGGCCATAATGACAACCTGGACAAACACCCAGTACTCGTAGCAAGAAAGAAACCTTTTTGTTTGAGCCATTGTACATATTGGCGGTCTATTTGTTACAGCAGTTAACCTAACCTGACTAATACACTGTCCAACTTGTGGAGGATCTAAATTTAGTCATGTTCCCCTTACATTTCCTATCTCAGAGTTTTCTTCCTTTGAGGCCATATCGAAAAAGCTAAAACAGCTCTAGTTACTTGATATACTTTTTCCCTAAGCTCTGCAAGTCAAGGAGCTTATGTCAGCTTTAACCTGGATTTTCCCATTGTCGAGTCCAAATGTTCCCTACAGACTCCTCCCCAGTAACTTCCCCACTTTCCCTGTCTCACCACATGCCAGTTTTTTTCACTCCCATTTCTAATTTAAGCCTGTCTCTTTTCCTGCCCCAGGACTTATAGATACACTTTATACTTCTGACACTTTTACCATAATTTTTATTATTACCAGCAATGCTTTACTGATATAGCCCTCCTTATCTGGCATGCTGAAATGTATCTCATTTGCCTCATATAATCTGAACAACTGGCAATATTATATAATATATATATAATATACTTATATCATCATCATATTGAACTGGTCTGCAGGAAAAGAAGACAGTTTCTTCTATCCTAGAGGAGGTTATAAAGTAAGGGTGAGTAAAGAAACAAAGCACAGTGTGTAGCTCACTACACTGAGAAGAGGGAAGAGGAGTGGTAGAGGTTGGATAGGGAATCCACCAGGTTCACTAGCATGACCAGTTATTAGCTTCCCTCAGTTAGTGCCACTTCCACAATTCTGCTCTATATATTCTTAAAGATTATAAATTAACTAAGTTTAATCAAATAAAAATGCACAGAATATATATTCTATGCTAAAAATTATATGAAGGATTGAAGAGGATACCAAGAAGTAGAAAGCGGAATACTTTCCCACTAAAGGCTTAGGGCCTAACATAACACATAAACATTGATGTTACAGGACAGTATATGAATAAGTACCAAAATATATGATACAGACAATATAGGCCATGAGTAGGTCAAAAATGGAGGAGATCAGTGCCAAGCATATCTGTCTGCTAAGAGACATTTCAGGAAGCCATAGGAAAGGGACAAATATTTAAGCAGATCTGATTTATCATTTTCTGTGCCTTAAGTGGGTTTGTTTTGTTTTGTTTTGTTTGCCCCTACTTTGTACAACAGCACACATAATTATAAGAGGTACCAGGAACTAGAAAGCCTCTATTCTGTTGACAGATATAGTTGACCTAGAAAAGGAAAAGTCAGAGATTGAGAGGGTGTGAGCTCTAGCTGGCTCTTTTCTTCATTATGGGTTCTCCCTTGGGCAAAAACTATAAAAGAGCACATCACTTACTTATCTGAAACATAATGAAATAACATGGTTTTAAAAGGTCAGAAACTAGAATGCAACATAATTGTGTTAAATTCATATTTTAAAAAATCAGTAACTTTACAGTCTTTACAGAAAATCATAACTAAATACAAGATTAAATGACACTACTGAGCCCCTGAAAAATGTTATGAAAAATGGCATTCTAACAAAATCCTACCTCCACCCGAGGTCTAAGGTAAGATTTCTTGTCTCATAGGTCTTCCATTCTCAAAATAATTTCCTTTTAGGTTATAAAGTCTGACTTAGCACAGTGTCTTAGATTAATAACAAAGAGTCAAATGCAAAATTGGGGTGGAAGTATAGAAATTACAATATTTAGCTTACAGTTACCCATCCATTTTGGCTCTACCAAAATGTCTGGCTTTGACTTAGAACATATTTCACTTGGCTGGCTTGTTAATTCTGAGCTCTTTCCAATGGGGCTTGAGTTCCCTGCAGGACTTCTCAAAAGGCATAAGTGACATTTTGGAATGCCACCAACATGCTCAGTTTGTAAAATGGCAGTGGTCCAACCCAAAGCTTGGAGGTTGACCTTTTCAATGGTTTGGCAAAAAAAAAAAAAAAAGTAAAAGAAAAAGAATTATCAGAAAATCAGGACGATGATTATTTTTGAATGTTTCAGATTTTAAGTCAATCCATCATATTTTGGTTATTATTGGTGATATATTTTAATATACTGAAGATGATTTAGTTCTTCATTTAAAATTCAATTATACAAAACTATGCCCCTCTCCCCTACTAATATCCTGGAATGTCTCACTACTTTGTTGTCTCTTACCAGCACGCAAATTTTGACAAATGTCTAATTCTAATTTGAGAGTCAACTCAAAGCATCATCTCCTTTGAGAAGCCTTTTCTAGTTCCTTAGGCAAAATGCGACATTCTAACTTTTGTAGTCACCTGATACTTGGCATATTCCTCCATTTTATCAACAATAATATTGTATCATATTTGTGTACTTTTCCACTAGACTTCCTGAAGGGAAAGATTATTTATGCACTTTTGCTTTCTAGTTCCTAGTAAATGGTTAGTATAAAGCAAAAATTTAATAGGTATTTTTTAAAGGAATGCATAAATGAATGGAACTAAATTCTCAAACTTTCACTTCCCCTTAGATATAATCAACATATCTAACATGCTTTCCAGTGCACAGCAGTTTGGAGGAAAAATAGATTCACAAATCCTACATTCATGAATTCAGTCATTTAGTAAATATATTTTAATACCCAATATTTAATACCCAATAATGCTAAGCACTATTATAGGAGCTAAAGGTATAGAAAAAGTCTTTGTTTTTGATCTTTACACTTACTTTTAAATTGTTGCATATGTTTAACTATTTGCAAAGTATGCCACTGTCAAGTGGTCACACTATAGTACCTCGGCAGTAGGGCAGCTGCATAGCTGGCTTGCCATACTTCCACAAACTCCGTCGGTAAGGAAATAAGGAGTCCATCAGCAATAGCGACATCCTGCCACTGTTCTCAAGCCCAAGTTTCCACATGGTGCAGTGACCAGAGCCAGGTATTGCCTGCACACACAGTGGGTGTGTATTACAGGAGATGAAGCCTGGGTTAGGAGACTGATCTATCAGGGTTACTGGAAGATCTGCTTATAGTCTCCTCTGGAGAGCAGCGTTGTCCTTATTGTCCTGGAATATAAGCAAATCTCTCGGGGACAGAGGAAGGAGTCTCTATCTTTAATGTTGAGACGTAAATAAATTTGCTCCAGAACAAGTCCTGGCCTCCATCATTCCAAGGCCATCTGCTTATACAAACATTTCTGAAAGGATAGTTTTCAAGCACTTGGCAACAATGTCTAGACATGTAGAAGCATGAGATTTATGGAGAATTGTCTCCCAACAGTCATTTATAGCATAGTATAATATTTATATTTTTAAATTACTATATACCTCTTTTAAATGTATCTGATATAATCTAAAATAGTATCATAATTTGATACCCATTGTTGTCCATTTAAAAATTACATGAACAAACTCTTATATCAGATTTTAATTGTTCATTTTCCTCTTTGAATTTGCATTTTCATTCCACTTCCAACACAAAATTTAACCATTAAAACTGTATACCTGAAATATTTTATTAATGATTCTGTTGTGCTTATTGTAAATGAAATTTATTTTATGTTCTGTAATCATAAAATTTTAAAGGTTAAAAATACTTTGGAATTATGGTTGCTGTTAAACTACTACTATGTGATTATAGTAAAATTTTAATAAATATTAATGCATACATAATCAAAATTTTATTAGAAATACATTTTTGATGAGATAAATGAGGCTTTAAAAATTAGTTCATGTATCCTATCATTGGTGAGTATCACCCATCGCTAGGTGAAATAGGTTCCAGATCAGTTCTGTTCTAAATTTTTCATATTTATAGATAAGTATGAAAAATGCTGAAAAATTTATGTCCATAAAAGTGAAAGTGAACAGGAAGTTTTATGCTGGAAATTACATACTGATCCAACATCCAAAATAGTTTTAATCATCTGTCAGATCAAATTATTTAAAAAGAAAATTGGAAACCATATGACTTGCAAAAGGATTTGTTAAACAGTTGTTAAAATATTTATTTTTTAATTTATAAGAAGTATAACTTTGTAACAAACATTTACCTCAGTAAGTCTAGGTTGTCTAAATTTTTAACATTCCAAAGAAAGGTTTGTCCCTTGCCCAGATCCTGGAAGGTAACCTCTATGCCCTTGGAATGTCCTACCTGGTAACTGTCTTTGTTTACCTGGGAGTCCTGCTTGGGCCACTCCACACAGGCTTTACTAACAATATAACTTTATGTGTAGGCCTTGAGCTATGCAGTACCTGCTTGACCTCTGAATGAGGCTGGATACTAAGACCAGTCATGCAGTCAACCTTGTCTATGTAACTGAACTCAATAAAAACTTTGGGCAACAATATTATCTCTCATCATTGCTGGAGAAATTAAGTGCTATCTCCATGACTTCACTGGGAGAGAACAAGTGAAGCTTATGTCTGGTATCTCCTGGACTTTGCACTCTGCCTCTTTTTCTGTTAATCATTTCAACCAGCATCTGATCACTGTAATAAATCACAACTATGAGGAAACATTTTTCTAAGTTCTGTGAGTCCTTCTACCAGATCATTGAATGGTCTTGGAGAGTATCAAGAGTAATACTAAAAAGGTTTTACAAGACTTAACAACTGACAATTATACTACTACTCCTTTGCTTTGAGACATTATATTTGTGAAGCCTAAAATTAGACAAAATTGTGCTTTAAAACAGCCCTGTAAAACCAAAATTTATACATTGGATTTTTCTTAAGTTTAAATGAAGATCAATATACTTATGTCAAATTTTAATTTTCTAGATATCTTACAGAGCCCTAAAAATGTGACAGATGAACAGAGAAATAGATTGTAAAGAATTACAGTTAGTAATTTTTATGGTTAAAAATAACAAAATTTATAGTTGTGTATCTCATAGACCTAGAACAGTATATTGACATTAAAGAGAAAGAAATTAAAATTAATTAAACAAATTTTTCTAGAGTCAGGGTATTCTAGGTATCATTTTAGAAACATTTCGTCTTAGATATCTATGTAAGCAGATGTATTTGTAAATCATGCTACATTATGAAAAGGACAAGAAGATAGACTTTAGACTTCTAGGAAGTACAGAGTTTATATACGTTATAATAATAATTAGTGTTGAGTACATTATTTACAACAGCATCTACAATGTATATCTACAACCACCTTGGTTAATTTAAATCATATAAGTGATGGAAGGATAAACAAATATTTATGAAGTAAATAAGTGAAGTGGTTGATGAGTGACGTGAGAAGACAATAAAACGACTATGCATTTACATTATCAAATAAGTTTCTGGAAAAATTTAATGAAACGATTTCTTCTGTGAATTTAGGTAACTGATCATGCAACAGTAACAGTGTGAGCTCTGACGCATGTTTCTTTTTAGCACTGATCTGTTTCAGGTAAATATATTCCCCACGGAATTCATGCTGACTGTGCAGCTAAGGTGGAGACCAAGACCTGAGAGTGTAAAAGTGCTCAGCAAGCTCTTATTCCTGAGAATGATGAAAGTGACAAAAGCACATTGCATTGCAAGATGTACTTCCCAACATTTTCCACATCTTAAAATCCTATTTCTAGTCAGATAGATAGGTACGTACATAAGATGGGTTGCCTTGTCAAGAGTTAGTCACCTAATGAGATAAGATGCTGCTGCTGTCACTATTTCTCTCTGGGGCCCTCTGTTCTGTCCTCATGATACATTTCCTCAGGTGCAATACACTTGACAATAGATCATCAAGTAGCAATATTTTTTTAAAAAGTTATCATTCCTGTTGCCCAGTAATACTATATACTTTATCTGAATTTAAATTATCTCAACATAGATCAAAATATCCATTGTTAATTTTTTTTCTTAACAAATACATGTCTAATTTTGAAAAGACATAAAACACTATCACAAGTTCATGATGACTTGGCTTTAAAGAGCTTCACAGGACTTTTAGTTCTGCCAAAATGTAGTGGCTCCATTCCTCCCAGTTATACCCTCTTACAACAAAAACACCATGGGCATAACACAACAGACATGCAGAGAAAGGTGCTAAAAGCTTTAAAGGAGGCAGACTGCCTAAGAACTTTGGGATCTAAAAAATAATATGGTGGTTAGTTCCCTGGCTTTCCTTAGTCCTTCCTCATGTATCCCAGATAGAGCTCTGAACCTCCAACTCTGGAGTACCACAGGCACAGATTTTTAAAAAGCTCCAAGAAATAATTATTGTTTATTCTAGAGGAGATATGCATGCGTGTTCATGTTTAAAGAATCCCTGACACTCAGAATACATCAGCAAGAACAAGAAGTCTGCTATTCACCTCCCATTTGAAAAACAATTATAATATGTTCCTGTCTAAATCAGTGGTTCCCAAACTCTAGCTTTAATCACAATCTCCCAGAGGACTAGTCAAAATGAATTGCTGTTATTCACCCTCAAAGTTTCTAACTCAGTAGATAATCTGGCATGAGGTATAAGAATACACATTCCTAAAAAGTTAATAATATAAATACCAAAGGTAATACCAGTAATAGTGATCTGAGGACAACTCTGTAAATTCCTGCAATTCTCGACTCAAGCAATGCTCAACCTAACTTTAAAGTTGATGCCTTCTCATAGATAGTATAATTTAAGCCAGAAATCCCAGCTATAAATGCACTGATAATGGAGAATAATAGTATTCTATGTGTATCTTGAAGAGAACAAAGGTATGATCCTCTGAGTGGATAATATGGCTTACCTGGAAGATAGAGAATCTTTCTGCTGTCTATCATTTTGAAAAGAGAAGGTTTAGGAGCAGAAAATGAGCGTATGAAGGCAAGCCTTAGAATGTAAAATAAGGTGAGGCAGCAGGACAGTTCCCCTCCTTGGTTGCCATGGCTACGGGCAGCTGAATATAAGAAGTATAGAGATGAACCCAAAAAGTCATAGAAGTTAGTCTTCTTTAGAAGGCTGAGTGAAAAGAGATAATAGCAGACATTCTGGACTCAGGAAGTTGATCCCTATGTAGGAAAAGCTGAGAGAGCTTTTGGACCTGTAAAGTGACAGAAATATATAATTAATCCTGTCTCAGCATTTCTGGGATGACCAGGAATCATGGAAGTGGCTTTTAAGGGATCTGAAATACATGAACACTGAAAATCAGGTAACTTGGGGAGCCTTGGGGTACTCTTAGCCAACCTTAACAATAAAGAATTATCCACTTTCAAAGAATCACAGTAGCCCCTGCAAGAATCTGGATCATCTCTAGGCCTAATGACATCAGTGATTCCAAACTAATTCTACGAAAGCAGGACGTAACTCAAAAATCACACCCACCACGAGGTAACAGATGTCATGGCAGTAGATTGGTAAGACCCCAGGATTCTTTCTTGTTGATGCAAAAATGTGAACTGCTTTGAGGCTGTGTGGGATTCTAAAGTTCTTGGGCAAATTAAGAGTAGGGGAAAGCCCCAAGAGAGAGATTCTAGGGTTCCTGATAAATAAGGAAGTTGGGTACTGAAGTGATTAATTGAAAAAATTTAGAAGATGTAACCAAATTAGTCTTCTAAATTAGTGGAGCATTTGATGCCAATTACATGGTGGTTGTTAAACTCCCTGTGGCTGGTTGCTCATTGGTTAAATCATGATACTAAGAAAGAGTGAAAAGAAGCCTTAATTTTGCACTTAAAGAGGCTGGTTTTGCTCATGATCCCAGACTCTGGATTCTCCCCTAACACTAGTTAGGCATTTTATAAAAAGATGGTGATAATCCAGAATGGAAACTTGGATTCAAAATAGATCACGGCTTATGAGTGTAAATTCATTACCATGGCTGTAATAAGCAGCCCCAAAATGTGCCTGATGCCAGTGGGCAGTTATATCATCTTAGTATTCCAATTACAGCACTATTGCGGGGCGGGGTGGTGAGGGGGTGGGAAGAGAGAGAGAGAGAGAACATGTGTGAGCTCCAAATTGACTGAGAAATGCCATTTTTACTCTTATAGAGATACTTTAAAATGCATTCAATAAATTTATCATGTACCAGATTCTACTATGCTTCACATTATCTTCTCCATTTAATCTTTATAACAACCATATGAGATAGGTCTATTATCCTCAAATTATAGATGTAGGAAACATGGTTTGGAGAGATTATACAATTTAAGCTGATTGCAATTTGTAACTTTTTCTAAATGAAGGTTTTGAGTTATTTGGCTGGTACTATCAAAACAAGTTAAGTTTTATCTATTTAATATGAATCTCATTGAGTTCAATCAGTACAAAAAGCATGAAATAACTAAGGTCAGAATTTTGTCAAACTGAGTTGCACCCATGTAATTAGGTGCCCATAGATTAACATTATGCCTGATGAATCCCTCTGGGACTCTGTGGAGTAGTTTAACCTTAGTTTCCCAAACCTGTCTGTGTATGAAATTTACCTAGAAAAGTTTTTTTTTTTTAATTACAGATTCTTCAGGTCCACCTAGTAGTATAAATCTATGCTTTATTAAACCTTTCTAAGTGTTTTTAGATGCACAGCAAAATTTAGAAACCACTAGTCCATTCTGTTCTTTGTCCCATAGAGCTGGGATAACCAAACACGGAGAAAGGGGCTCAAGGAGTATTATAGCTTTTGGTAATGTAGCAGAAAAGGTAGGTTGAAAGCTCTCCTGCTTCAAAACACAAAGATAGTGAGTAGATTACCACAAAGGTGTTTTTTTTTTTTTTATGGAAGAATAATAATTATAGTAAAGTACACAAACTATAAGTAGAAACTCAATGAATTTTTACAAACAACAAATTCATATATATATAGCAAACAGAACAAGAACCAGAACATTACATGTGTCCCAGGAGCTACTTTATGCTCCCATCCTGTCACTACCCTAACCCACTTCATCCCAGGATAACCACTATCTGATTTCAAATAGCATAGATTAGTTTTGCCTGGTTTTGTATCTGTCTAAATAAATCACATAGTACATCTTTGCTGTATAGCTTGTAGTTGTAGATGGTTCAATCTCATTGCTATATAGAATTCCACAATTTATCCATTCCATAAAACAATTTAGTTATTCATTCTATGGTTGAAGGGCATTTGGATATTTCTCATTCTTTGGCTTTTACAAAAAGTGCTGCAATGAAAATTCTTTTACATGTCTTTTGGTGAAAAAACTTTCTTTCTGTTGGGTATATAAACCTAGGAGTGTAATTATAGTATAGAATCACAGAAATGCATATTTCAGTTTTAGTAAACACTGCCAGTCTTATAAAGCGATCATACTGACTGACCCTCCTGTCAACAGTATAGGTGAATTCTAATTGCTCCATATACAACAAAACTTCGTATTTTCTTTCTGTTTAATTTAAGCAAATTTGGCAGGAAATTTCATTTCTATAATGGCTGATGAAGTTGATGATCTTTCCATATGTTTATTGGCATTTGGGAATCCTCTTTTGTTAAGCTTCTACTGTCCTTTTTTGTCCCATTGGGTCATCTCTTATTTTTATTGACTTGTAGAAGATTTTTCCAAATTCTGGGTATGAGAATTCTCTGTTGGTTTTGTAGATAATGATATCATTTGACGTATAAAAGTTCTTAAGTTCAATATAGTAAAATACATTAATCTTTTATGTTTTGTTTTTATGTGTTCTGTCAAAAATTACTTGTCTATCCCAAGGAGAAAAAATTTTCTTCTATGTTTTATTCTTAAAGCTTTATAGCTTTATCGGTCACAAGTAGATCTCTGCACCACTGTGATTTTATAACACAATTTTGTATGTGGTATGAAGAGCCAAAGTTCATTTTTTCCATGTGTATATTCAATTGATCCAGTACAATTTATTGAAAATATCATATCATCCATCAAATGGCAGTAATGCCTTCCCTGAAAATTAGTTAATCATTTAGGAGCAACTGTTCTAAACTGTTTTTTTTTTCATTGGTGTATTTGTCTACCTTTGCACCAATACCACACTCTCAAATCCTACAGCTTATAATAAGTCTTACAATCTCGCAGTGTAAGTCGTTTTACTTAGTTCATCCCCAAGATGTTCTTCGCTGTTAAAGGTGCTTTCCATTTTCATATAAATGATAATACCAGCTTGTTATTTTCCATTAAAATGGAAGCTGGAAATTAGGTTGAATTACACTGAATCTACTGATTAATTTGCGTAAATTGAAATGCCAGCAATATTTAATAATGCAATCCGTAAATGTGGAACACTTATCTATTTATTTACATCTCAATTTCTCTCAGAAATATTTTATAATTTTCAGTATAAAGGCCTTGAATAATCTTTGTTAGAATTATTCTTAGATATTTAACTTTTCATAATATAATAACTTTCATTTTCTAGCATTTGATACTGGCATGTAGAAATAAAATTAATTTTTATATATTGGCCTTTATTCAACTGCCTTATAAAACTTACTTTTAAATTCTAATTGTTTACATATTCTTTTGAATTTTTTAATGTATAGTATTATATGACATATAAATAATTACAATTGTGCTTCGTTGTTTCCAATGCTTGTACTTTCTATTTATTAATTTTTTATTTTTCTTGCTCTATTTCACTGGCTAAGGCTTCAAAGAACAATGTTGAATAGAACAGGTTACAAGGAAGGTGGGCTTCCTTGTTATGTCCCTGAACTCAAGGAGAATGTGTTCAATATTTCATCACTAAGTGTAATGTTTACTAAAGTTTTTTTTTTTAGATATCCTTTATCATGTTAAGAAAGTTACCTTTCATAGTTTCTGAGACTTTACTTTCAGTAGAAACTGTGCAGAGACAATTCTAAAGAAAAAACTACAGGAATAAGTAAAATGAGTCCAAAGGAAAAGCCTAGACTACAAGAAGAATAACAAGTACAGAAATTGAAAAATTGGCAAACATATGGATACATTTAACAAAATGTTAATTTAATTGAAATTTAAAGTAATGTCTGATTTGTGGGGGTTTCAATAAACAACACAGAAATATGGCAGGAGCTTAATTTTGAATCTTCCTGTTTTTACTCCAGGAAAACAAAAATAATAAATCTGTCTTTCTCTCTCGTTTTCAAAGAGACTATGTCCCTCAAAATCAACAATCTCTAAAATACATGTAAATGATACCACAGCCCAAGCCAGAACACAAGAGGCTGTGATGGTGCAACAAGGAAGGACAGTATATTTGAGGGATTTCTAGAATATTCAGCAAATCTCCACTTTCTGAAAGAGAGGGCCCGGTGACAAAAATGATGTGAAAAGAGCTTAGGTGCAACAGAACTCTAACTTTACGGGAAGTGGAGAAAGAAGTTGCAGAAAGTGCCCATGGGAGCCACAATGGGTTGCGCTTGGAAAACACTCCACTAAAAGTGAGTCATTACTCTGGTGGGTAGTCGTCCCTTGATGACGGTTGTTTCTGAGCTAGCCTGTGAAACTTGGCAGCCCCAGCAGTGTCACGAGGAGTCCTCCTGAGCCAGGTTACACTCTGACGCTCAGAGGCAGCCCCTCTACAGAAGCCCCATCTCTATGGAAACAGGCTGTAACTACAGCAACATAAGAGCCTCTGAGCCGAAAGGTTTGAAACGCTACCCAGGCCTTTCCTCCCTGACCTACCACAGGAACTTTCTGCTAATAATCTAAGGAAATTCAACTCAATCACCTTGGAGTGACAACAAAAATAGATTCAATAGGATACTATCAGAAAAAGGGAGAAATGAAGAGCATGACCAATTTACAGATTAAATTCACCAGGAAATATAGCTGCAAAGCAGACAATATGTATAAACCTGGCATCTGGTTTCAGCTTCAACACGCAAATAGTTTGGGTTACTTTCATACCTAGAACAAGAAAAAACTGAACTGAAAGTCAAGGACTTGAAAACTATCAAGAAGGTTGTAGGACATATCACCAGGCTGAAATCTGGAGAGCCAGGTGCATCCAGAAAGATACAGCCCCTGAAATGCTTACCTAGAGAAGAAGCTGGTAATAAACTGGCATGAACATTAAAACAATAATTTTGACAAAATGCTAGAAACCGGGTACGAACAGTCATAGGGGGACCCCCCCATCCCTGCCCCACTTACACTTTCACAGGCTTTTTTCTAAAAACTCCAGTTCAGGGAGCCTCTCAACATCAGGTAATCCAAGATGCCCAAGGATTAAAAAAACAAGCAAACAAACAAATATTTCAGTGATGACAGAGAACTCAGTGAATAAAATTAATAATTATTATATTAATATCATTAAAATAAAAAAATCTTAGAATATAAAGTTCACTTGGGGACTAAGTATTACTTTTAGAATTTTTAGTATACTTGGTAACAAATAGTTTTTTACGATAAAATAGTCCATACGAAATTGAAAAATAAAGTACCATTTTTCTATCTTACCTTAATAGTTATAAAAATCAAGGTTTTCCAATAACTATTAATCCTAAAAATAGCTAATTTTAGTAAGAAAGAAAACTTAATACTATTATAGCAATTCTACTATACTACTATCATCCCAAGAAAGAAGATAAATATTAAAAAGATTTAAGAAGCTTGTTATAAAAACTTTATGTCTGATTTGTTTACATGAATACTTTTGAAATAAGTTTAATCTTTAAAACAAAATTTAATGAAGTGTTAAAAAGTTTAATAATTTGTTATTAAATGTTATAAAAATTTAAGAGAATTTTATTTTTAAAAAACAAAAAAGACTTTGATAAAAACCTAACAAAATATGAACATGATCTGTATGCAAAAACTACAAAACATCAATGAAAGAAATTAAAAATCTAAATAAATAGAAAAATAAATATTCCATATTCATGAATTGGAAGATTTTATACTGTTAAAAAGATCATACTGTTAAAATTCTTCCCAACTGATCTATGGATCCAATGTAATCACAATCCAAATCCCAGCAAGCTCTTTCTGTAGATATATTAAAAAATAAAATTTAAAATCTATGTGGAAAGGCAAAAGTACTAGAATAGCCAACAACATAATTCTGAAAAAAGTTGGAGAATTCACATTATCCAATTTCAATATTTAATCTAAAGTTACATTAATCAAGACAGCATGGTACCAGTGAAAGCGTAATAAATACGCATATTAATAAAACAGAATAGATAGTGCAGAATGGCCCACACTAATATAGTACTGACTTTGACAAAGGTACAAAAGTAATTTAAAGGAGAAAGGATGTTTTTCAGCTAGCAATGCTCCCATCAGATATCCATATACACAATAAAAGAAAAACCACAATGCAGACCTCATACTTTGCATAAAAATTAACTTGAAATGAATCACAGATTTAAAGAAAAATTCAAAACTATAAAACATCTAGAAGAAAAGAAGAGAAAATATGGATGACTGTGTTTGGTGATGAGTATTCAGATATAACATACCAAAAACACAATCCATGAAAGAAAAAAATAATCAGTAAAATTTTATTAAAATTCAAAACTTTTACCCTATAAAAGACAATACTAATAGAATTAGAAGATAAGCCTCAGATTAAAGCAAATATTTTAAAGCACATATCTGATAAAAGATTTATATCCAGATACACAAAGAACTCTTAAAACTCAACAAGAAACAATCTTCCAAAAAGGACAAAAGATCTGAACAGAAACCTCACCAAAGAAGACATACGAATGGCAAATAAGCATATGAAAAGATGCTCCCCAATATTGGTCATTAGAGATGTGTAAGTTAAAACAACAATGAAGTAGCACCAACCATCTCTTAGAACGGGTAAAATCCAAAACACTGACAACACCAAATGCTGTCAAGGAAGTGGAACAACAGGACCTCTCACTTATCGCTGGTGAGAAAGCGAATGGTACAGTCATTTTTGAAGACAGTTTGGCAGGTATTATAAAACTTTCATAGACTTAAATATGAGCCAGTCATTATGTTCTTTGAAAACTTCTTTCTATACTAAAAGTACCATGCAAATGTGATGTACTTCAATGGATGAACGTATAATCGAACTTTGATGCACTGATACTATGGAATACCACTTAGAAATCAAAATAAATGATCTATTAATCCACACACAGGATGGATAAATCTTAATGTGTTTTGCTAAGTGAAAGAAGCCAGTCTGAAAAGGCTACATACTACATGATTCCAATTAGATGACATTTTGGAAAAAACAGAAGTACAGTGGTAGTAAAAAGATCAGTGTTTGCTAGAGGCTCAGGGACACAGGAGCATAGCATGAGTAAAGCACAGGTCTTTTTAGCATGGTAAATTTATTCTGTATGATATTATAATTGTAGATATAGCACTAAGGAAAGAATTCACCATTCTCGATGCCATTAAGAACATTCATGAAAAGAGATCAATGTTAATAGGTGTCTGGAAGAAGTCGATTTCAACTTTTATGGATGCCTGATGGGTTCAGTTCTTCAGTGGAGGAAATAACGGCAGATGTGGTAGAAACAGAAAAAGAATGAGAACTAGAAGTGGAGCCTGAAGATGTAATTGAATTGTTGCTATTTTGTGATAGAACTTGAACTGATGAGGTGTTGTTTCTTATGGAAGGGCAAAGAAAGTGGTTTACTTAGTTAATAAAGCAGAGGCAGGGTTCGAGAGGATCAACTCCAATTTTGAAAGAAGTTCTATTGTGGGCAAAATACTATAAAACAGGATCACATGCTACAAAGAAATGGTTCGTGAAAAGAAGAGTCAACTGATGTGTCAAACATTATCGTTGTCTTACTTTAAGAAATTGCCACAGCCACCCCAACCTTCGGCAACTGCCACCCTGATCAGTCAGCAGTCATCAACTTGTAGGTGAGACCCTCCAACAACAAAATATTATGGCTCACTGAAGGCTCAGATAATGGCTAGCATTTTTTAGCAATAAAGTATTTCTTAATTAAGGTATGCATCTTGTTTTCTAGTATAATGCTGTTGCGCACTTAATAGACTACAGTATAGTGAAAACATAACTTTTATATGCAGTGAGAAACCCAAATTCATGTGACTTGCTTTATTGCAATATTTGTTTTATGCAGTGGTCTGGAGCTGAATCCAAAATATCTCTGAAGTTGCTTATATAGGTAGCAGTTTACAATCTAGTAATTGGATTGTGACGTGTAGTGGAAAGACAATGGAACTGATTGGTTTGGAAATGAAGGGAGCAATAGAAGAGATACTAAAGTGAAACAAAGTAAAAGACATGCAAAGTTTTACCTATGAAGGGAAGAGAAACAGAAATAGCTAAGGTGTTTAGTTTTATGGAGTTTACACTTGGAGGAGTAGGTGGATCTCACTACATGGAGGTGAGACGTGCAAATAGAATACCTTTAGGTACCTGTATGTACAAGTGAACTGTAAGTGGTAACGGTTGGTGAGGGCCAGAAGCCATTGACTTAGATGAGGTCATCTATAGACAAAGTATAGAGGTATGTTTAAAAGAAAATAGAGAGGAAGAGAAAGAGGAACACAAAGGAATTTGACATGAACAGCCAAAGAAATCAGAAGAGAACCAGATGAGACTTTTCTCATTAAAGGTTTTAAGGAGAAGAAAGAAACTGTTCAACAATGTGAAATATTACAAAGCTTTAATTCTCCTTTTTGCCTCCATTTTGCCTACCATATATAATCAAATCACAAAAAAATATTTTGCAAAGACCATTAATGTACATAGGTGACACAGCACTGTCAGACCTGGATCAAGAAAAAAGCAGGTGTTAATTCCCACTTCTCACCTTACTTAATAGAAAGCTAGTTAGCTTCCTCTGGCCCTCAGCAGAGTGAAATAGTTGTCATTAAGGAGCATTGATCATGACAAAGTTTCTACTAACTGAATTATACCTGAGACTATAACAGCACATTAGAAAATGTTTCTCGCAAATAATAGAAATGCAATTTTGAATGGACTTCTAATTACCAAGCTTGATAAAAAAAAAAAAAATGAATAGAACCCAGCCAAAGTAAAATGTTAGGATAAAGCTGCCATAAATGGACAATGCAAAAGTGCCCGAGGGAGATGAATGCTAAGTTATTTAAGTCCACTTAAGAGCTAATTTCCAAGATTTAATGAAATGCAATGTTTTTTTCCCTTGGAAAAAAATAAACTGCAACGTTGATAAAAGAAGGAAGATAGAATCTGTGTTGTTATTGTTTCACTAGCTTTCATTCCAAACCCAATTCAACTCCCCAGAAATGCATTTTTAATAGCTTTATTGAGGTATAACTGACCTATAATAAACTGCACATATTTAAAGTGCATACTTTTCTAAGTTCTGACATAGCTATATGCCTATAAAACTATCACCAAAGTCAAGATAACAAATACATCCATCATCACCAAAGTTTCCTCATGTTCTTTTGTAAACCTTTCCTTCAACTGCCTCCTCCCCGACCTTCCCCCCCCGCCCCCCCCCCCCCCCCCGCCTACACACACGGTCATATTTCCAGCCTACTACTAAACTAATTTCTGTCATCAGGGACTAGTTTGTATTGTCTAGGATTTTATATAAATGGAATCGTGCATTGTATTAGTTTCCTAGGACTGCCATAACTAATTACTATAGGCCAAATGACATAAAACAACAGAAATTTATTCTCTAACAGCTCTAAAACTGGAAGTCTGAAAACAAAGTGTTGACAAAGTCATGCTCCCTCTGAAGGCTCTAAAGAAGATTCTCTCCTTGCCTCTTCTCGCTTCTGAGGATTGCTGCTCATCCTTGGCATTTCTTGGCATGTGCTAGCATAATCCACTATCTGCTTCTGCCTCCACATGGCCTTCTTCCCTGTGTCTCTTCTATGTCTCTGTGTGCCCCCAAACTGCTCTCTTTATAAGAACGTCAGTCATTAGATAATCCAGCAATGACTATTTCTGAATAAGATCACATTTATACGTACCAGGGGTGAGGACTTCAATATATCTTTTTGAGGTTATAGTTCAACACATGAGAGTCCACCCTCTGGTTACCTCTAATTCATGTCCTTTCCAAGCACAAAATATAGTCACCACTCCCCAACATCCTTAAATGTATTAATCCATTCCAGAATTAACTTTAAGTCTCAAATTTTCATCTAGTGCATCGTAATCAAATTCCTTAACTCTTCTGTCTCTTCGAGTTGTGAAGCCTTATTTCAGTATGTTAGAGTCCAAAATATTACAAAATTGGTACAGCTTATTTCAAATCTTCATTCCTAAATTTGTTTCAAAGCTATCTTTTCTCCTCCCTCAGTGCTGACTAGGCCCTACCTACGGCTGAAGTTGCTTTGCGTTTAGAGGGTTGTAGTAGGATCTCTTCTCGCACATTTCCCATTCTTCCTTTTTCAATTTCCTTCCTCTTCCTCCTCAGCAACACTGATGTCCTTGCACACTCTCTCAACACTGGTGGACATTCCTCCCATCCTCCAGCCTTCCACCACCATGGTGTTGTCAAGCCCTTCTGGCGAAGGCTACTCCAAAGTCCTTGTGTCTTCACAAATCTAGCATTGGCCTCTAAGTTTGCATCTACATACAAAATCCAGGGAACACTTAGTAAGCAATCTTTTCTTCCTTTTTTTTTTTTTTTTAAATATAATGTGTCATGTACTTAGGGTTCCAAAAGGCTCTCCCTTTCAACACACTCCCCAGACAATGCCATAAAAGTGGGTCTTTAGGTTCTGAAACTCAGCAAGGGAAGTGGCCATGTTCCCTTCTTACAGACACACCCATGCTTTAAAGTGATTCTTTAGAGCCCTGCTTGCTGCTTCTGGGACACGAACATACTTCATTCTCCAATCCCACAAGCAGAGAAGGAAATAAATACTACTTGCAGACCACAAACTCAGTTTTTCTCTCTCTCCTTTAAGTCTTTTTCAGGATTCCCCAGTGGGAAAAGAAGGTTGGGGCTGGTTGATGTGCTTATTGTAATCAAGAGGAGGTGGCCTTATCTGACAGCTGGGGCTAGAATGTGGAGTATTCTTTGCATTGCACCACATGGGCAAGACTGGAAATTCCACTCTATTCTTAAGGACATCACTCTTGGGGATTGTTGTCAGGAGGCTTTGTACTCATTGGGGCATCATGATAACTATATACATCAACCAGAACCTGAGCTCATTCTGAGCTGAGGCCTCTGAGCCTGGGCGTTCTCTGGGTACATAATTTAAATAAACTTAGTCCTGGTTTTTCAGACTATATCTTCCAAAGATATCCACAACAATATCTTCCTTCTCCCATGCTTACCTACAATACAGCCTTCACACCTCTGGTCAAGAGGTAGAATCTATCACCCCGAGCTTGAATCTAGTGACTGATAAGAGTGGGCAGAAGTGACTCATGTGACTTCTGAGACTCGGTAATAAAAGGTGACATAACTTCTACTTGTTTGCTGGGATACTTGTCATATAAGAAGTCTGACTACCCTGAGGCCATGATGTTGTGAGGAAGCCATGCCATATGGTGAATATCCCAGTCAGAGGGCACAGGGAGTTATCTTAGTCAACAGTCCTCGTCTCTGAATCTTCCATTCCAGGTACCAGACATATGAATAAATGAGCCATCAGGATATTTCAGCCTATAGTGGTTGAGCCATCCCCCCATCTTTTGAGTTGTCCCAAGTGAGGATGCAGATATTACGAAGCAGAGAAGCTATTCTTACAATGCTCTCTCTGAATTCCTGACCTACAGAATCTGTCAGCATAACAAAGTGTTTTTCTTTTTATGCTTCTAGGTGTAAGATGACTTATTATGCAGCAATAATAACTTGAAAATAAATCTTGATCTCTCACTCATCTATGGTATATTGTATATTTATTATTTATTTTTAAGGCGAAAATAACTTTCTCTAACATGATTAGTTTAATTGTCTTGGAATGTCTTCCAGATCATCATCATAGGTAGAGCAGATAAAATAATTAAAGGGCTTCCAGGTCCTGTTATTTATACCCCTAGAGAGACACAGAGTAACACTGATGAGCAGGAAAGGGAGACCAACCTTATTTGTATAATTCAGGCATTAAGATTCTATCTAGCAACCATCGGTTTGTTCTCTGTATCTATGAGTCTTTTTCTGTTTTATTTTGGGGGCTAGGTGAAGATGATGAAGGGATTAAAAAGTACAAAGAGGTAGTCACAAAATTGTCATGAGGATGTGAAGTACAGCATAGGGAATACAGTCAGTAATATTGTAATAATTATATATGGTGCCAGGTGAGTACTGATCAGGTGAATCACTTTGTAAATAACATAAATATCTAACCATTATCTGTTCACCTGAAACTAATATAAAATCATACTGAAAATTAACTAATTCAAAAATAAAATTTATTTTTAAAGATTAAAAAAAAAAGATTTCTACCCTCCACTTATTTTTGGTATGACTTTTTAGTCATAAAGAGCTTCCTGCTTATCCCAAGGTATAATTATACAGTAAGGAGACTATGCCCTTTTAGGAGAGACAAATTATATGTCTTGATTCTAACTAACAAGAAACCCAGGTGACATTACAGAGGTATTTTTTAACTTACCCCATCATATTATTTATGGAAATGTAGGCTAAAGCCATTTTCACCATGGCTATTTTTCTAGATCTTTCTAAAGTTTTCCTGGGCTTCCGAGCTGTTTAGTCATGCCAAACTGCATCAATATACTTATCTGCACACCCTGTGTAAGACCTTTCTTATCCTCCCATTTTCTACTCCTAGGGTACCCCATTAGTGTCTTTATTCTAAATGGCTTTTATAGAGATAAGATAGAAGCAAAGTTAGCAATATGTAGTTGCACACTGACCTTCCAGGGTTTAAAAGTTTGAAGCTAGGCACTGGGGGTGATAGTCAATGCTCACACTTCTCCTATCAGTACACTGAAATAAAATTTTATATTTATATGTAATTATTAAATACTAATAAAATAGATTTTATATTTATATGTAATTATTAAACACTGATATGTAATTATTAAACACATATTTATATGTAATTATTAAACACTAACAACATACATTGCATTTTATCAGTGTTTAATAATTACTGCAATTTCGCTTTCATAAAAAAGAGGGAACAATTAGTATATAAATTATATCCTTTGACCATCGTGAGGCACCAATGCGGGGTTTGGCTAGAGTCCTTAGGGAGAATATGTTGGAGTCTCCCAATACCCCAATTTTTATAGATGCAGATATTGTTACTATTTTAGGGTAATATTCTACTCCAACGAGCTGGTCTGCAGGTCTGAGATGGTATTTTATCTTCAAGCCCAACATCCAAATTACACACATCACATTGTCCTTAATTTGAATGTGGTGTTGTGCCAAAGAAAGGAAACCAAAAAATTACACTTTTTGATTCTCTATAGTGCTGAGTAGTCATATACCAATTAGATTTTCATAAGCACTCAAAGTACCTATAGAATTTAGATCATGTGATTTGAAAGGTGGTGAATTGGACTAGTAACATAATGACTGAAAATTTACTAGACTTAAGTATTGAGTAACTAGATATTGGGTGGGAATTTCTTCTGTGGTCCCAGAATTATATCTAAAGCTGAGAAAGTGTTACTTAACCTACAATCTAAAGAAACCAATAGTCTATCTCTAACAAGAATGTTATAAAGCAGAAGCCAAGATAGTTTCAGGAAAAAGGGATAGATTAATTGCATCAAATTCACACTTTAAAAAGACAATGACAGGAAAATAATTACTGTCAGCTCTAGAAATTAGGAGTAATTTAGGTAAAATTGTAGGAATTGATGCCATGATGCAATGAGTTAAAAATTACAAAGAAATTAAACTAATTAGTATAGAATATTCTTTAAGAATTTTTGAGAAAGAAAGATGAGAAACTGGATGGGAGATAAAATTAGATGTTCTGATAAAGAAGCCAAGAAAGAAAAATTGAAAATACTTAAAATGGGAGGCTGAACAAGGTTGGAGATGGTGGATGACAATAAGCTAGATTAAGGTCTCTGAATCGAGGCTCAAAGAACACGCAAATAGGTGATATTATCAAAGAAATTATTTGCTCAATTTTGTAATGGAAGTTCTAAAAGTAGTCAGTTAAAGGGGCCCAGTAAAATTAGAATTCCCACTTTTGAGTTCCTATGTTTAGCTTATTGGTCACACTGCCCTTTCTTTAAAGTCATCACAAACTGAATAGAAAGCTTTTCAACTACTACATTTCACAACATGTTTTGTAATGAGCTATTAGAGAATGTAATATAATTGAAGCTAGTAATCATTTTATAACACTGAATTAAACATTTTAAAAAGCATATTAATTTCTATATTAGCAATCAGGCCTTACCATTTATATGTAAAATGCAGATATCAAAAATGTGGAATTCCTCTTAAAATTATCAGAAAGTGTTAGAAGATGAGGTCTCACTTAATTTTACTTTTTTACATATCAGACATTTTCAAAGTTAACCTTATTTGGCCATAATTTATAGCAAAATAATTAAGCAGACTTTCAAAAGGAGTTTAACATTTTGCATCTCTAGATTATAATCATCCCTAGGTCCTCTAGGGCTTATAATTTGATAGCATGTCTCCCAATAAATAGCCCAGTTCTGCAATTATAATATAATCCTATCACATCTTATTATTATAGTTAACACTTGAACTCAATGATTTATTTTTGCCCTCTATTAATATATACTGCCATCTCTTATAAAAGAGATGAAGGAAAATGGAGGATGTGTTCTCCCTGGGGAGAGAGAGAGAGATGCAATTTGTGATAAACAGGCAAATAAGCCTTATGAATAGCTCCTACAGTGTCCCCATTTTGATCTAAACTTTTAACCTGTGCAAAAATTTTTAAAAGACCAAAAATATATATATATTGCTGCGACATAATGAGCCTGAGCATGAACCATGCAGAAAGAGAATCTACTGGGATGATATCCTTGTTCAGCAAACCCAAAGTACCACATTTAGGTTTCTATACCTAATCCTCAACCACTTTAGATTTTAGATTTTAGGACCCTATGGAATAGTCTGACCAAATATTGAACAGGATGCTAAATATCTCACATTCTTCTCTCTCTCTCTCTCTCTCTCTCTCTCTCTCTCTCTCTCTCTCTCTCTCTCTCTCACACACACACACACACACACACACACACACACACACACACAGGCACCTGAGAACAGTTTAACGGTTACTGTTTTAGCTCCTTCTGTGTCAGGGTTTGATGCTCTAGTGATGGGGTTTTCACAGCAGCTCACATTCTAGACTCCCAGACTTGGCATTCAATCCATCATGTTACCTCAAAGCCAAGAGCATTCACATGAAAAAATCAGGAAAAAATAAAGTAAAAGACCAAGCCCATTCTCATCAGTTGGAGTAGCTAGTTAATAAGGGTAACAAAAAAAGTCAACTAGCCTGAAGCAAAGCCCTAGAGCACTGTGGGGGAAATCCTCTCGAGCTCTTTCTCTTTTCCTCAGTCCCCCTCTAAGATGTGATAACTACCCTTAAAATTCATGTCTCCAACAACAGAGGAAAACAGCCTCATGAATTCTGTTTAACTACTTTAATATCTGGCTGTGAAGGCTGTATTATGTTTGAATCAGATAGGCTGCTCTAAAGCAAGCTAGATTTTAAAAAATGCAGCCGTCAGAATACTCAAGAGGAAACATAACAGAACAAGAACCCACAATAAGAAAGAAAAAGGAAATAAATAAGACATTAACTTCAAAGTCTCCTTCAGCTGCAATTAATAGTCTCTGTAGTTAAAATGGACCCAAAGCAAAATTAGAATATCCATTATAATGAAAAAGGGTTCCATTGTGAAGAAGTGACCATCTTGACACCAAAGGAATGAGCTAGAACAGGGTAGCATATTTGTAAGAGAATTAATGTAATAAACCTAAAAATCTGAAAGAGATC
Organism: Eonycteris spelaea; assembly: GCA_003508835.1. Classification (NCBI taxonomy): domain Eukaryota; kingdom Metazoa; phylum Chordata; class Mammalia; order Chiroptera; family Pteropodidae; genus Eonycteris; species Eonycteris spelaea. The sequence continues at coordinate 10,874,235 of PUFA01000011.1, read as the reverse complement.
AAGACAGGATATAATTCTCTTAGCCAGAGCAGTTTCCACTATTTCCTTTGAGAGAAAGAAGTAAGATGCAATCTCAAAACCCCAGTCTATAATATTTTAGTTGTTGTACCTACAGTGTAACTAAATTCTATACAGTTCTAAGTCTAAAACTTAAGTTTATTGTTGTTCTCATGAAGGCCCTATGGGAGTAGGAGCAATAATTACGTAGCTTGTTCAGGGCCTGTTACACTACGGCTGGTGCCCAGAATGAGCAGATAGTGCAAGCAGCGCCACCTTACAGAATAGTGCCTTAACATTTTATCCTAAGAGAATTATAACACCTGATTTCATTAATTCTTTGAAAAACATTCATCGAGCACCCACAGTGAGTATTACCTTCTGAGAAACAGAAAGATAACAGTTCACAGTGGGGTAAGAAGAAGGTTGCAAATCATATACATAAATGCCAAATAAATGATATATCAAAATCGCCTGATCCCTTCAGTATGTAATAGGGTTTGGCCACACATCCCTTACAAGCATTCCTATTCTACTGTAATAAGTTACTTGGGAGATGAGACTGACATACTCAAGTTTGTATTCTCAGGGTATTACAAATATAGTGGGTGCTTTGAAGTATATTTTTGTAATGAATGAATGAATTCAGGGGACAGAGACTAACTTTCAGTTTATGTGATCTGGAAAGACTTCAAGAAGAAGAAGGAAACTCAGACTACAAAGAATAAACTGCAGTAGAAAGAAACAAAGGTGGGAGGTAATTTGGAGGAAAATGCCTCTAGTCTGGATAACGTAACTGGTCATTTTGCCTCTGGCCTCCTACTTCAGAGTTCTCCCCTATGATCTCCTCCTAGCTTAGCCTTCAATATGTAGTTCTTCCAAGAAAAAGAACAATTACTTAAGATGAGTGGAGCTGATTTTTATTTTAATTTGAATTTTCCAGACACTAGTTTATGGAGGGAAAAGATAGTTTTGATTTGAATTTTCCAAGTAAGTATAGCTATATTCACCAAAGAAGTCCTGGTCTATTAGGGCAGTTTATTTACTGCATGTTATGGGCTGAGTTGTATCCCTCAAAAACCCCAGGACCTTGGAACATAATCATGTTTGGAAGCAGGGTCTTTAAAAAGGTAATTAAATTGAAATGAGTTCATTCAGGTGGGCCCTAATCCAATATGACTGGTGTTCTTATAATAAGAGGAAATTTGGACACACGGAGGGAAGAAGATGTGAAGGCATAGGGAGGAGACAGGCTACTATAAGCCCAAGAGAGAGGCCTGCAACAGATCCTTCCCTCAGAAGGAACCAACCTGCCAATGCCTTCATCTCAGATTATAAATAAATAAATTTCATCTAAGCCAACAGGTCTGTGATACTTTATAGGGCAGCCCCAGCAAAATAATACACTGCACTTAAACTTTGCAGTACGTTGGCCATGCTTCAGTCATTTTTTCTTCATTTGTTCCAGGTCATCAGAAAAGTCTAATCATCTTTGGCACTTGGATTAACCGATCAGAGGAAGTAGCTTGGCTCCCACTTTTGGATGGAGGCGCTGTTACATGCAAACCGGTGGTCTTGGAGGTAACGAATTCCTTAGGCTGACTTCCCTGACTCCTCCACAGAAGGCAAAGTCATCTCAACCACTGAACTGTCTCTTTGGAAAAGAAAGAAGAAAACATTTCTGTAACAGGCCAATGACCTCTACTGGAAGCTGTATAACGTTACAGAGATCCCTGGTAAGTGTCAAACCTTAGGGAGAGAGAGAAAAAAAAAAAGAACAGGATTAAAATGTATATATTGGTAGTTACAAAACAGTCATGAGGATATGAAGTGCAGCATAGGAAATAGAGTCAATAATACTGTAATAACTATGTATAGTACCAGGTGGGTACTAAAAGAGGGGACCGCTTCATAAATTATATAATGTCTAACCACTATACTGTACAAAGAAAACTAATATAAAATAATTTTGAATGTCAAAATTTTGAAAAATAAAATTTTTTTAAAAAGGAAGGAAAATGTCATGAGAGAAAATGGTTTTCCATGAAAATGCCGATCCTTGTAGCCATCCTCTTAAGCATATTGCTGTCGGGGAAACAGGAAGTTTGAAGTTTAATTGTTCTTAACAAATATATTTCGCGTACCAAAATTACCTCAGCAATTTGCCTGGCAGCTTTAGAAGCCATTACGAAATTGCAGTTCAAAACTCATTTCATCTGCTTCCTAAACTGCTCTATAGTTCATCTTCATAAACTATTCTAAAGCATGGCAAGAAAAGAGTGATTTTTATTCCTCAGGAAAGATCGTTTTTCTTATAAATCTGCCCCCCCCCCCAAATCAGAGTATATTAGTAGTTTATTGTCAGTGGTGGTCTGGTGAATGTTTAATAACCAGCTCGAAAAAAAATAAAATATCAAAGCCTTGATGTGTAGCACTTGTCAACTGCCATAGTATAAATTCTCCCAACTTGACCAATTTCAAGATACCAACATGATCATGCAGTTGGGAAATAATGTGCACAGTTGCCTCAAGGCAGTGCAAGCAAATTCCAACACACCATCTATTTCCAAAATATTACCAAATACCCGACATTTCCCAGACTACTTTCAGTTTTACTCATAGCAAATTTGGAGAATTAGCTATATTTTTATTCTTATAACACTTGAACTAATTCTAGATTATTCTAATAATAATGTCACCCTCACTATTTGTATTCATGAGTGTTTTCATAGTAGGAAGGAAGAGAGTTAAGCTTGACATCATACACAGCCCTGACTATATCAATGAGAGAGAGAAGCACATGAACATCATTAGTCATAGGTGTCATAACAGAAAAAGTGGCTGAGAAATGATAAAATATTTGATGGACTATTATTAGTCTACTAATGTGCTTACTAAGCCTTACTGAAGGGGACTTAAATGTGTTACTAAAAGCCCTCACCTTATCCTAGTTATCTAACAAAGAAATTTCTGAAAGTAAAAGCAAGTTGATGTGGAAGATGTTCTGGGTAAGGAAGTTCTCCTTTGAATGGACTTTATAGTTGGCCACAAACTCCACCTGCATTAATGCTGAGCTCTGAAAATAAGTTTCTCAACCCAAAGGTGCAAATACAGGAACTATGATCAAAAGCTCTCATTTACTGAATAACATTTATGAGCCTGGAGGAATCTAGGAGGCTCATGTTTTATAAGAAAGAAGTAAAACCTAGAGGTACTTCTCCAAGGTTGCAATTAGTAGGAAAACTCAATCTCGTTTCTTAATTTCTTACATTCTAGCCCAACAACCAGAAATCAAGTCTATGAACCTAATCATGTCTCCTAGTTACCTCAACAGCTTTCAGGAAAATACAAATTTCCAGGACCCAAACTTAAAAATTCTGATTTAAATCCCAGGTTTGGTTCATGGATTTGTGGTTAAATTCTTGAGGGAGCTGGCCATGAAGCAAGATTTGGAACCACTATAGGAAAAGATTCTGCTCAGAGATTTATTTATTACCTTCGTTCTGCTTCTAATTCCACTTGGACCCAGTCCTGTGATTCTCACATTTTCTCACATTCTGAGAAAGAAGCTTAGGGTCCCGTGGACCTACTTATAATGCCTGGCACATTCACACTGAGACTTATATTATAGAAGCTGCTTCCTCTGACTCCTCATCAAGTTCTAAGTACACAAGATATTTTAGAGCAGAAGAGAAAAAACAATCCTGGAATTTCTGAATTTCTTTTTGAACGCTCTCATTTCATACTCGTTGGTTTCTCTTCCTTAATGTGCCCAAGTACATTCAATTTGCAATCTTAAATAGCCATTTACCCATTCACCAAGGGCAAGATGATTTATAAGGATGAGTTCTAATAAGCGTGGATTTCATTTATTTTCTATCATTACTGTATCTCCCAGGGAGAGGAGAGTTGATTTTAAAACAACACAAAGATAAACCAAAACAAAAAATGAAACTGTGGCCCAGTGAATCACAATTATTTATAAATTTTGATAGTTCAGAGTGGGACACAGAATTTCCTGGGGGATGTGGAGATGGAAGAAAATACAGAAAGAGCTGAATGGAAGAAATCTGGAGCTGTAAATAACTTCGTGCCAGTGATAATTGTGGTAGGGGTTGTAAACTATAAGCTGTGTGCCTAGCATGAGGTTGAATCTATCTGAACAGCCATCCTGAGCTGTCTCACTCTCACACCTGTGCAACCCCAAAAAGGAAGATAAACTCTAAGAGACATTGTTGTACAGGACAGTTCACCCTGGGAAAATTTCTCAAACGTTCTTTCTCTTCTTCATCTCTACTGTAACTCCTTAGATGAGACCCTCTTCAGCTATCTCCTGAACTACTTCAGGAGGCTCTCACTGCTTTCTTTGCCTTCAGGCTCTTCCATGCTCATGCCCTCTCAGCAATACTTCCTTCCTGTTCAAGATCTTCCCTCTCAGTATCTCCGGGCTCTGCTCCCCACATCCTAGTCATTATGAGGCTTCTGGGAAAGGGGCACCTATTTAGAGATTACTGCTCTAGAATTCAAGGTTAGGCTGAACTCCTGTCACCTATATAGCCTGCAATAGTGCCAGGATTTCTAGGCTGAACTGGAGAACCTGAGGAAGATTGATAAGAGCCATATTTTGAAATCCTCCTAGTTGGATTGCCTCTTATGTGGAGCCCTAGTTATTTGCAAGGGGGAAAAAAGTCTCTTGAAATGCATGCTTCAGAGTCTAGAGTTGATTTTTTGCCTTTGTTTCCAGCACTGGGACAGAAGATGAGCCAGGCTCGATGGCAGAAAATGTAAAGAGTACTAAACTTGAATTTCAGGTTCTTTCAGGACTCCTCAGACACTTGATTTTGAAGCAGAATTTTCTTTCCTTTTTAATAATTAAAAAGATATACCACATATTTTTATCAACGTTTCATCTAACTTTGGGTTTCATCAATGACTAAATAGATTCCTAATGAGCAAGACATCTTTTGACTCAGAGATGAGCTAAACAAATCATCTGATTATAAACCTGTGGCATTTTAGATTTAGGCCAAGCATTTGCACAGTCCTTAAGTATCACAGCAGAACCAAAATAAAAATTCCAGCCTTCTGGTCCTGGCTCCCCAAGATGTGTGAAGGAATTCAGAAGCTTAACAACAAGATCTCAGAGAAATTCAAGTCATTGATCTTTTTTCTAGGGATGTCTACAGAGCCCAAGAGGCACAGACATACCTGTTATTTGTCTTAGAAAAATCACAGAAAGTTCCCAGACACCTGAAATTAGGGAAACTCTTCTTCATGACTGTGAATTAAGGAAGCCAGTACTAGCCAGGCAAGAACTCAGATTGTCTAGCCACTTTGAGGCCACCATGGCCATTTGAAAGTACTAGTTCCTTTGCCTTTAAAAGACTTTCAGAAAGGAAGAAGGAAGAATTAGAGAATTCTCCCCCAGACTCACAGTGACTTTTCCTGTCCCCTACCTCCAGTTATTCTTCTGTGGACAAACACACACAACATAGTACTATCCCTAAATAAGAACTTAGGAACCATAGAGTATAGGTCACTGAGAAACCTTAGTCTGGTAACTAATCATCTTTGGAGAACAAACTAGAATGAATGAATGAATGAATGAATGAATGAATGAATCACAGTGCACCTATAGAGGCCAGCATTTTCCTACTCCAGGCATTCCTTTGATTCTGCAACTTTCGTATTTATCTTTGAGCGTCATCTTTTCCTGGGTCTAATGTCTTCTCTGTGGTCTTTAAGCTACCAAGGTCATAGCTATGTCCAAAGCTTCCAATCTGTGCAAGTCTATCTGAGGAATTTGCTCTATTAACCCTACCTACTTTTGATATGAGTATTCACTAGTATGATCTCTCCGATCCTACTTGCTGGCAGTGCTAGACCCAGCAGCTGTTCAAAGGAGATGATGGGTATAAAAGCACCTGGTACATTTATATAAGTGTCTAAATATTAGTTTCCTTCTCTCAGGGCCACCAGGGAGGACCCTACCCCCATTCAAACCCAACTCTCCAAAACTTCCCAAGGTAAGATGTCAACTTTACTCTCTACCTTCAAACATCCCCTATAACCCTAATCGAGATCTGAACAACAGCTTTCATTCTGAACCCTCTTCAACTTCGACCAGCTCTTTTGCTTCTGTTGTTATTTTTCCCCTCCATGTTTCTCCCTTGGATAATGACCTCTTCATCCAAATTAACTCTCACAAATACCTTAATTTATAAAAGCTATAAATAAAATTCCATCAATAAAAGTGGAGATGATATCTGACCAGGGGCACCTTGGTGAGAATTGATGTCCTGACCTTCACTCGGATTCTTCAAATGCCCCAAAGTGGCAAATTGCCTTTGGCAGATTAACCCAGGGACCACTTCTTGAGAGCAAGAAATCAAGGCCCTCTGAGTTATTCCAACTAAAAACAAAAGAGCATATAAAAACTAATAAAGCTAAATTTATGCATTAAGGAAAAAGGAAACTTTAATCATTCTCCCTGTACTTCGGATAATTTATGAATAGATAAACACATTAATTCAAATAGCTTCCACTTCAGAGATAGGCTTGTAAGAGGATGCCCTTTCCTTAAATTAGACCCAAAGCAACTCTTTCGCCTGACAGTATATCTGGCAGAATCAGTGAGTGGGAATGACCTTTACTCAGTCTGTAATCTATACATATAATTGATGGCAGTTTCCAAAAGAATACTAACATTTGACTTGGTACTACTACATTTTCAAGGTAAATTGTGTCACGATGTTTCATTAAAAAAAAAAAAAACACAAGTAAGGTTATGCAGCCTTGAATATAATCAACTGTTCATATTCTCAGGATGTAAAAGAAGAGAAATAGGCTTTTAAAAATCAAGACACAAGCCTAAACCTAATGGATTATTCATTTAAATCTGCCCTGCTGAACCACAGACTCATAGCCCCAGCACGGTCCTTAGCAGAGCTGGGTTAGAATGGAAGAATTTATCTAACCCACCCCACACAAAGGCTGCAAAGCAATCCCAATGAACAAAAAAATAGAGTCCAAGACAGTTTTAGGATAAGCTAAGTTCTACATTAGAGCAGAAAGAGATATGGCTGTAAACACCAGCCCTGGTCCCTTTTTCTATACTCCTTATATGTATTGTTCATCAAAGTCTGGAATTCAGGAGAATTCTAAGAGCCTTCGTGTCTTGGTGGAGCAGTGAAAGGAGACATGACTGGCTGAGAGGAGTAATGGGGATCACCAAGCAGGAGGTAAGGGATCTTTCTGAATAGAATGTGCCCTGGCCAATAAGGCAAGGGAGCCAGGGGGTTATGTTGATTTGACAGATTATTCTAGAGTCAGTACTGCTTAGACCTCTGTGCCTTAGTATCTTCCTGTGTGAAATGAGTGTGGAGAGGAGAGTTTTACATTGAAAGGGATCCCTTTCTTTCCAATGGCATGATGCACTGATGAAAGACAGGAGCAAGCTTCTGGATCAGAGGCACTCACATGATCTGGACTAGGCCAACTGACCAATGTGACAACAAGACACATCAATCTTCTGGTCATTCCACAGCCTGCAGGACTGGCACCACCTGGGTCCTAGGACTCCTCTGTGTGTTTCCAGTCACAAACAGGTGAGACTCAAGGACTCAAGGGATGCCACAGAATATTTTTTTAAAAGGCAAATTTGATTCACTTTTAAATATTCACATTGGTCATATAAAAATTTGGGGGGTTGTAGGAATATTTAAAAGGAAGGGGAGTAGAACAGGGAGAAAACTGTATGCTTGGCATAATCAAATACTGAATACTTCGATATTAAATAAACAAGCTTTAATGCCAGCATTTCATAGCCCTTCAATTGGATGCAATGTTATGTTATAATATCCTTGTTTATGTTGCTGTTAGAAACTGAATTTTATGAGCCTGTATTCTAGATATATTTTTTTAATTCTATGATATATATTGTGTCATTATAAATCAGAAGCTCACACATTCAAACATTACTTAGTCATTAATGACTGGCATGGGTATAATTTAAAACACATAAACACTATTTAACTTTGATTGTTTTCAGTACACAATGGAAATAGAATAACTTCTCAAAGTACTCATATTTACAAAAGTAAAACCCATGTCTGAATTAATAATAACCACCTAATAAATGAAATCAGAGCAATAAATACAACTGCGGAATCTTTTAGTTAAGAAAAAAGTAGAGTCATGTGTAGATATGATTTTCTGTCACGACTCATTTCCCTAATCCTCTTCACAATAACGGAAATAAGCATCTAAGTGAAATGTTTAAAAAATGTTAAAAACTTCATACCCAAAGCTTACTAAGTAAAAATTCTAACTCCTGTTTTTTGGTTAGTAGGAAAAGTCAACATTAACATCATTTATAACCAAGGTGTAATGGTAATAGATGAATGTTTTCCCTAATCTATACCTCAGGGAATCTGAGGTCCAGGTGTCAGCTGCTACAGACTTGAGACTGCATCTGAATTTCTAGAGGTAACGGCATAAAGATACTTAATACGTAATCCAATAGGCACTCCACAACTATTAATTTCTCTTCCCATCCTCCTTCCAACATTACTAACTCACCTGGTTGTAATTAAGTCTTGTTCCTTAAGACTTTAGAGCTTGAGATAAAATATGAACAAACTCCATTAGCTCAAAATATGCATAAACAGAAGAACCAACTCTGCCCACTCTCTTTTAAGTGTCCTGTGCCTATGAAAACCATTTTCATTAGCTCCAGCATCCATCTACCTATGGGGCACCAATGTGGTCTTCTGTATCGTCTCTGCATAGCATTATGTCCCCCTCACCAGGATCCTCTACATTAGCTTTGCAAGGATCCAGAAAAGATTGCTAGGGATCCAAGTGTCATCACTCAGAAGGGAAGCATTTACTCCCAACTATTATCAAGTGCCATGCCAGAAGTGACTAGTGCAAAATGACACAACCATAGGATAAATATATGTTATTAATTTTAATGTAACTTGATTATAATAACATGAGTAAGAGAGAAAAGGTATGCCCTACAATCTTGACCTCTCAACCTTATTATCCTGTTTATTTTTTTCTAATAATTTGTATCTCCTTTACCACAAATTATTAAAAACCTACATATACACTCTGCTTCACACACATTGACTTAATTAGCCCTAATGATCTGATTCACAAAGTTTCACTATTTTCTTCAATAAAAACATTCAAAAAATTAATGTTTCACTGTTCTGGGAAATTGCCTAAAAGAAATATCCCCACTGAGTCATCTAGTGTCCTTTATTATGTTTTAAACCTCTCATTAAAAAAATCTCATTAATTCATTCATTCAACGAACATTATTGAATGTCTACCACGTATCAGGTACTGTAGCTACCAGGTATTGAAGCTAAAAGAGTGACTAAGACAGATACAATTCCAGCTGTTATGGAAATTACATCCTAGTGAGGAAGACTAAAACCAAACAAGCTAAAATTATTCTTAAAATCTCTAAAAAGATAAATAGGATGTAGTGATAGAGATTAATAATGCAACTGGAAGAAGAAGTCCTAGCAGGACAGAGCAGTTAGAAAGGCTCTTTGAATTTTGAGGAGGTGATCTGTGAATACTTGAAGGACAAGAAGAAACAATCGTGAAAAGGGCCAGAGGAAGAACACCTCAGGAAGTGAGACCAGTTCGTGAGCTCTGCCTTGGAATACTGTGGACCTTAACAATTGCTTTGAGAAAGGAAGGCTGTATGGTGTAGGTGTGATCATGCTTCTGTTTCTCTGAAGTCCTCTTCTGTCAGCCCTGACATACCATCCAGGAACACTGTTGCACCTTGCTCAGGTACATTCTCATACTGCCTGGGAATGCCCTGCAGTTTTGTGTGCAACAAGACGTCCCTTCAGTGTTTAAAGAACTCACATGGGTAAGGAACTCATTAATGAGTGACAACCAAAATTTGTTACATTGACGTTGCTTTCTGGAAAAAAAAAAATCAGAATGTATGGCTACCATAGTTATTTTGAAGCTGTGCTCCTCAAAGACAGAGATTTGCTTAGGGACCACCTTCGTGAGACCAAGAAATCTGGGTTCTACCTCATTTCAGTCACTTTCATCTATGTAATAATATATTAGAATCTGTTCAAGATTTCATTTAATAAAAGAGTTTTGTGACTAAAAGTGATTTGAAAACCATGGTTTCCAACCTGTTCTAGAACTTTTAAATGAGGCTAACTCTCCCAAATATAGGAGAAGGTGTTGGCACATGATCTTGAATTCCTCCAAGCCCCCTCCTATCTTTCCATTCACTAAACCTAAATCTTTTCTTTCCTCGTTCCTCAACATATACCCAGTTTTGGCTTTATACCTCACATAGAGTTCTCTGCTTAGCTATCTTAGCTAATTTGGCTCATCAAACTATCTGATGAGCCAAATTCTTCCTCCATGCTTTAGAACTTTAGAACAAAAACAAAACAAAATGAAAAAAAAAACACCTTACAATTAAAATGCAGAGATCATTAATACATAAAAGTTAGCAGAATCTAAAAAACGAACATTTATAACCCTGATTCTAAGTTAATGATTTTCAATGGGGAAAAAATTGAGAAAAATAATTTAAAAATTCAGCTTGCCAACTTTTCCAAATAAATATGTGAAAATATGCAATGTAACCTGAACACAAAATAAAACAAAATACATAGGACAATCTCTTATTATGACTCTCTGTTTTAAGAAAGTATACCTCTCCCTTCCACCATCTCTTTACTCTGGAAGAAAAAATAAGGACAAAATCAAGGGTTGAAATTAGAAAGACAGAACTATTGTAGATTATTAATCAGATTTTCCCATGGATATTTCTGTATAGTGATTTCGTATCAATAGTCCATGGGATGAGGATCCTATAGAAGGCATCTGCCCCTGATTTTTATGGAAATTTTGTCAGTGGACCAATTGCATTCCAAGTCCAGATGGACTGGTCCCTGCTGATCTACAGGGCAGCACTACACAGCTTTCTGGACTTCCCCTTCAAATTCAGTTAAAAGGCACAAAGGAACAAGGGGACTTGCTTTCAACCCTCACAGATGCCCATGCACCCTCAGAGAAGACACATTGCTTTAGGCATGTTAGGGGTGCCCCCTTAATGTCTTGGTCAAATTTCATTTACCTGTTGTGATGAATTCATTTCCTCAATGCAATTTCCAATAAGAAGCATGAAATTAAAATCAGCTAACTACGTTCTAGCTTACAATGCAGTGCAACGAATGAGCAGAATTAGTCAGCCAAGTCAACACTGCTCAGAAAATTAGTGAAAACCTCAGATTCACAAATCAGTGAGATTTATATGTACAGTGAAACCTAAGGAAATGATCTGTTATTTAATTCTAAAATAAACACATTAGAATACTCACATTCAAACTATTCCTTTTTTGAACTACATAGAGCTCAGGAAGCAAATATGTATTCTCAAAAACAAGAGCAGGAATAATTTATTGGTGTATTTGCTATTAGCAGCCCATGAAAGGCTTCCGGTAACCACCACACATCTGTTCCTGCAACCTGTCCAAACCCAGTTGATTAACTGGATTTCCTCAGCCTCCTGATAGAGTAGGTAAATTTATAAATGCATATACAAGATGTTCCCCTGAATTTCTTTGGAAAGAAAATTTATTTTGATACAAAACCATAAACACAAGAGGAGAATTATCAGATTTCAATAATACTTAAGAGCAGATACAAAGTTCACTTAACATTTTAGGACCTAGTAATGAATAAATGAATTCTGTAATGTCCAGTTACTTCTTGAAATTCAAACCTGGGACTCCACTGGGGCTTTAAAGATGTGAGAAGTGAGCCCTTCTGGGAATAGTTTGGAAAAGAGGATCCCAGTGGAATAAGAAAGCAAGCACACCTCTGAAGAAATCTGGAGAAATACCACTTTTGCAGGCAGGAAAACAAATGTAAGAGGTAAAATAAAATCTTCCAATTCTACCACAGATGTGACTCCTGTACCAGATAGTCCCACACTGGTTTAGGACGAGGCAGCATTTTGAGGTGCTAACACATCTTTACGCAGTCCTTCCTCTCTTGAATAAGATGATTACGGTGCCTTCCAGCATAACATTTTAGTCTTTGTTAGACCATATGTCCTGAGTTGTCCCTCATGTTGATACACCAAAAAAGCAAACCCACATTATTGACTTACTATGTAAATAATGGTTCTAATTAGAATCTCATCTGCATTCATCCTGTTATAAAATTACATATAAATGAGCATGGATTTTGTTGTTGTTTTGTAATCATAGTCTTACAGATGCACAAGGCATTTGAAAATGTTGAGGAAAAAATGAAATAAGCCCTTGCTCTTAAGAATTACTAAAACATAGAACTATTATATGACCCAGCAATTCCACTTCTGGCTATTTGTCTAAAGAAATCTGAAACACTAATTCCAAAAGATATATGCACCCCTATGTTCACTGCAGCATTATTTACAATAGCCAAGACTGGAAGCAACCTAAGTGCCCATCAATAGTCAACTGGATAGAGATGTGGAACATAATACAATAAAATATTACTTGGCCATAAAAAAATAGAATGAAATCTTACCATTTGCAACAACATAGATGGGCCTAGAAGGTATTATACTAAGTGAAATAAGTCAGACAAAAAAAAAAAAAGAGACAAATACCATAATATCTCATCTATATGCGGAATCTAAAAAACAAAATAAACAAACAAAACAGAAACAGACTCACAGATGCAGGGAACAAGCCGATAGCGTCCAGATGGGAGCGAAGTTTGGGAAAGGGGTGAAAAAGATGTAGAAATTAAGAAATACAAATGGTAGTTATAAAACAGTCATGGGAAAGTAATTAGACAAATTTAATTAAATAATTTATAACTCATGAATTTTTTAAGAAAAAAATTTGTTATTTTATCCAGAAGATGACTGACTTAATCACATCTGTATTCATTCCTCTCCTCCTATTCTCTTCCTGACATAGTACATCCATGAAACTTATACATGTCCCTGGGACATCAGGCCAGTCACCTTCCCCCAGATCCACCCAGATTCCCATGTAGTCCCACTCTAGTCATTAAATGAATCCTAGCATGCTTATACCTGAGACTACACAAATTAGACAGTAATTAACAGTTATTACAGAAAACAAAGACTAAGTTCTGAAGGAATAAGTTTAAAGTGGCATTTGGGGGAGGGGATTTGCAGATAAAGGACAAAGTTTTAGAATATGAGCTATTCCCCCCAAAAAACAAATCATGGCAGGACTTCAAGGGCAAGGCATTAACCTTCTCCTTTGCCTCAAGAAAACTATAATTTCTTAAGTAGAAAAAGGATTCCCAAATACAGTTAAGTTTGCAGTAGGTACAGCATTACCATTTTTCCTACTGTCGAACCTTATCAGTGGCCCTTTAACTGTAGAACTTCCTGGGTAAGTTTCTAATTTATAATATCCTGCATGACCCTTAGCTTGGAGGTCTATTACAAAATTGCCTCTCTTAAAGTAACATGGAGCAGAAATTACATGGATTATGCAGACAAAATTTAACCTCAATGCCAAATGAAAAGCTTTTTCACAGAAGCATAAGCTCAACTGCCTGGGATGTTTTCAGGGGCAGGCTATGTCACAAACAGAAATAAATCTCTGAATGTGATTTAAGCCTTTAGAAAAGTAACTGTGACATATTCCTACTGACTACAGCCATAATTTTATACAGAAGTATTCCCAGTTCATATGACTGATGTTTTTTAAATTGACTGGCCAGTCACTGCCTCTTCTGAGTGATATTCATTAAGTTAATCGTTAAATTAGCATTATTATTAGAAAGTGTTTTATGTTCAACTTGATAGGGATGTTAGTTATTTAAATTCTTTTTAATCACTTCAAAAACCATGTTAAAATATTTGGCAGATACAGTTCCAAGGCAGACTCAAGACCTGGACCTGATAACCTGATGAGTTAGGTACACATCAAACATGAAAAAACATTTTTTAAATATGGAAAATACTAATAAAGTATTAAAATTCTAATAAAAATATGGAAAAATATTAGCAGATATAACAAGTATATCTCCATTGTCATTGTCATTGGTGATCCAATGTAAGGGATCATAAGAACAAATTTGAGAGAAATTGCAACAAATAAAAAGAGCAACAGAATGAAAGGCAAAAGAAAAAATAAAAATGATATGTGTTCTTGTCTTGAAAATAAAGTAATTAAAAATGTGACCGCCCAATTCACTGGGGATGTTATCAATAGAGGAACCAGTGACTATACTAGGTCACACATACTTTTTAGGAAAGGGATTCAGGATTTGAACTTAAATCTGAGTCCTAATACAGTTCTTTACTATATAATCCTACCTCTAGCTCTGGCGACCTATCTGGAAGCTAGGATGGCAAATTTTCATTATTCAGCATCTCCATCTGGGAAGATTGCCCTGAGTCAGACTGATACTATCCTATTTCATTATTCACATTTATTCGACACACATTTTTTGGAAAACCTGTTACATGCAGAAGCTGCTCTAGTCAACTAGCACATCAAAGATATTCAAAAAATTTTGTTGAAAGGATGAATGTTTTCTTGAATTCTACATAGGGCCTTAGATACCTTCCATCCCTTTCATCCACCTTGCCTTAGGCTTTACAATTTTTCTATATTAAACCAATCTCTTAAGATTCTTGGGCACTATTTACCCACCCTTCTGTCTGGCTCTCTTGCAAAACTTTTAAGGTATGTACATCTTATTCTGACATGCTTCATTTCCCACTTTTTTACACTTTCTCATTTCAATTTCTGATTTCCTGCCCTCATTGCTGCCTAAGGGACACTGAGAAAAACATTGTAATTTTCAAGCGTTATCCTTAACCAATTGTACCATTAGTTGCCACTATCTCCATAAAAAATGCCAGTAGCATTGTATTTTTATACTAATGGCAGTTCTCCTCTCTCATCCTCATTCTATTGATAAGACAATTTGACTTTGAAGAATCATAGAAATATGGATATTAAAGGTGTTTCTGGTAAGGTCTTAGAAGGAAATAATGAACATGTTATTGGACTCTAGAGGAATGGTGATTCTTGTTATAACGTAGCAGGAAACTTGGCTGAATTGTGTTCTACTGTTGGGCGGAAAGAAGGGTAGACTGTTGTGGGCTGGACTGTGTACTTGAAAAAGATATGTTGAAGCCAGTACCTGTGGGTGTGACTTTAGTTGGAAACGGGGTCTTTGCAGCTGTAACTAGTTAAGGCAAGGTCATATTGAATTAGAGTAGGCCTGAAATCCAATAGCACTGGTGTCCTACTAACAGAGGAGAGGACACAGAGAGACAGACACACACACAAAGGAGACATAGGGAAGAATGCCATGTGAAAATGGAGGTAGAGATTGGAATTAGGCTGCCACAAGCCGAAGAAGCCAAGGATTGCTGGCAACTACCAGAAGCTAGGAGAGAGGAACGGGGCAGAGTCTCCCTCAGAGGCCCCAAAAGGAACCAGTCCTGCTGATGTTTTGACTTCAGACTTCTGGCCTCCAGAACAATGAGAAAAAACAGTCTTCTGTTGTTTTAAGCCATCTGATTTATGGTAATTTGTTACAGCGGCACTAGGAAACTAAGTCAGAGGAACAACTGCAAGGTCAACCATTTAGTAGGTGGTAAAGAAAGAATTCGACACAAGCGGACGGACTCCAGAGCTAATGCTATAAATCGCAGTGAGGTAGATTCCCGCAGTCTTATCCATTATCTCATTTATTTTTATCACATTCTAGTAGATAGGCATTAGGGGTTACATTTTATAGATGGGAAACTGCACCTCAGAAAATGAGGCAACTTGCTAGACAGTCGCACATTGAGGATTTGAGAGCATATCAAGTAATTTCAGTGCACTTTCCACCAAAAACCCATCTTCGTTTGGCAATAATCCCCATACAGTCGTATTTAGAACAAGGGTATTTCAGTTGAGAGTTGATTTCTCCAGTAGCCTTTAAATTCATAACACATATTGCATTTCCTGGGGGAGGTTTAAAAACTCAGTGAAAGGTTTAGCCATTATCTACCACTTTTGTAAATTCTAGTTAGTGACCTATATTTATGAGACCTCTTCTAGTATTCTTCATAGAGATAAATCCCAAGGGCCGTATTCTGCCTGAATTATCACCACTGTGACTATTGCCACCTTGCAAGTCTCCTCTTTGCCTTCCTTAAATATCCACAGTAGCTGATGGCCCCAAAGAACTGAAGGAAGTTTGCAGTTTTCAGTTGCACCTGTCGAAAGATAGCCTCCTTCAGTACTTTCACAGAGCACAACTAAGATAAAATGAGAAGAGGTTTAGATAAATTTTGAAGATAGAAGTGTAGAAGATTATATTATTGTTCAAAAAATAGATACACACACCAATTCTATGGAAGAATGACACATTCCCACCCTACTGATGTTGGGCTTAGACATGTGACTTGCTTTGGCCAATGGGACTTTAATGGACATGTCACAAGCAGAGGCTTAGAATGGGCTCAACTGGGGGTGCCACCTTGTGTCTCTGCTATTGCCAAGAAAAGAACGTGCCTTGAGTAGCCCACTGGTTCTGGAAGAATGGGCAACAGGTGAAGCTCAGCCATGCCTAGCCAACCTGCAGATACCTCAGGGAGATATAAATGTTTATTATTGAATACTGGTGATATTTTTGTGGTTGATAATTACATAGCATGATTGTAGTAATAGCTTCTTGAAAAAAAAAGCACTATTCTCTTAATTGCTCAGTATTTATTAAATTTGTGAAAAATATTATTATGCGAATTTACATGTTTCAGAATTACTTTTCATTTATAAAATAAATAGTTACAGAAAAATACAATTAGTTATCTGAGACTATCTAAAATATTCCAACTGTATATTCCTATGGGGGAGCCTCTGATATTAATGAATTCCACCTGTGTGCTTAAAAGTCAGCTAAGCAGACTTTGCCTATACTGAAAAATTGTCTATCAGATTGAAACACGGAAAGGCTAAACATTTTAGGCAATTCAAGATTTTGTCTCTTGTATAAAACCATAATCGTTAGGATATTCTAAGTTCTCATGTCTTTGGGTTGTTTTTTTTTTTTTTCCAAATTTACCCAGCATGGGTAAACAATTGTCAATAGCAGTCTTGATGATAAATCTCAATGATTAAAACATATAATATTTGTAGAAAAAAAGCAGATTAAGTACCAAGAACAAGAGAGGCTATTATACAATGGAAATGAGGGCACTCACTCCAAAAACACTTAACAAATTAGGAGAAATGTTTTCTCAATCCACACCCTTATTCAAAGAAATGGGAAGGGTGCCGTTGAAGTATGATTAATATAGCAAGAGCAATTAAAACAAAAGTTACTTTACCTGTCCCACATCAAAATTCCCTGGCCAAATAAATTACATGCAAATATACCTGAAAAGTACAATGTTTTTGAAACTATACCTATAAAATGCATGTTGGGGGTATGACCAAAAGACTTCTTTTGCTTCAACAAATTGAGAGTAAAATGGCAGAAATTGTTCTTTGTAAAGAAGTGGAATTATTTAATTCTGTCCTTTGACAAGTTACAATATGTTACTGTTTTCAGTAATAATTTAGAGACAGACAGTCTGTGAACCACTCTTTGTATCCTACCCCCATATGCCACCCTCCAGTCTGGAGGGATAAATAATAAAAAATCAAAAGAGGTTATCATTATCATTATCACAGGTAATTTTTTATCTATATTTTCTACATTGGCATGTATTACTTATGCAATCAAATAATCACGAAGGATTTTAAAAGAAAAGAAATATTTAAAATTATATGTAAGGTCACATTCTGTTTAGAGAACACATTTATATGCAATACTGCAGCACAAATTGGCTGTTTTCTCATGTAATTCTGGACAATCCAATTCAGTCCTGGCTTAAAGAGATGAGAAAGAAGGTATTTAGCAATAAAAACAGAGACTGTGAGGTTAAAGAGGAGGGGCAGACAGCAAAGGAAGATTAGAAATAAGAGAAAGTGAATTTACTATTGTCATTAAATGAATTTCATTTTTTCTCCGATTTCACTTTTTCTTTAAAAAGCTCTTTTCCCATTCCTCATACCCTCACTGCTTTCTTTTATTCTCTTATGTCCTCCTCAGACATCGGTAAGCAGTTTCAGAAACGTGAATCTAAAGAGAAAAATTATAGCTCCCAGCTACTTAGAAAATGAACTTTATTTTTGTTTCACTGCTCTCAACCCAGCTCTCCCAGATCAGCTACATTTTAACTGTGTGACTGATCATTTGTCTCCAAAGGAAAAAACTGTACTACGTTTACTTATCCTCCAGAACAGCACAAAAATTGGTACAGAATAGTTCTATGTAGTGTTCTCTTCTCCTTCACTGCCATGAGCCATGTGACACAATTTGGCAGGAATAAGTAGTGGTCAAGCATTACACAGATAGGGGCCACTTACCTTCCTAGGCACTATTTTCATGATCTCACTGTCACTGGAGGGAATCACCAGTTCAGCTATTTAACCTTAAAAAAAAAAAATCTGGAATGTTTCCTTTAACTGCATCTTTAAAAAAAAAGAAGAAGAAGATTCAATTGAGGAGAAATAAAGCACTACTTTGGGATGAAGTATGCATGTTTGATTAAATAATTAAATTTAAACATAAATATGCATATGGCCAAAAATAATGTGCAGCTGGCAAGTCTGATGCCCTCTGCTGCCATTATCCCCTCATGAGAGTATTGGTAGCAGCCTACATCTTTATGGGCTTCTAAAACAGCTTCAGAGTCCTCTATTTCTGTTATTCAAGTTGTATGCAATTCACTGATCATCTTCTGTATTCAGATACCGTCCCCACACAAATCCACATCAGGCCATGCCAGACAGGTCTCTGCCTGAAATCAAGGCTAATATATACACTGTAAAATTTTTCAGCCTCTGTCCACAATTATTCAAAGATCGGACTTCAAAGACAGGCTTTTATCAATTCTAGAAAGCACAAGTTCATACAGAATATGCAAGTGCAACTCTTCCTCATTTTTACAAATAAGTTTGCTGTAACCATCTGTGAATAGCCTGAGTTTCATGTCCACAAAATTTTTCTCCTCCATTCTGGAAAGACTTTGTTAGACTACCATGACTTTTGTTAGAAAAGCATAACTAATTCTTAGGGTACTGGAAAAATGATTTTCTTGTATCCTGAAGTAATTTAGCATGTTTTACTATAAAATTTCCTGCATCTTCATTGCAGTAACTAGGGGAAAATGTTTATTAATTATTCTCTGACATTTTGCTATTTGTCTTAGCTTGAATTCCAAAAGGAAGCAGAGTCCAAGACTCTAGCTTAAAGCCAGAGAGTTTATTTTAGAAAATGACCCCAAAGAATAGGAGCTGGGAATGGGAATTGAGAAGGAAGGAAAGTTAATACACAGATGACTTTTCAAGCTAGTCACTGCTATGGGCAATAGGGACTCTATCTCACTGGAGATGCTCTGAAGAGCCATGTAAAATGAGCTTCTGAACCTTTAATCAAGGAACAAAAGAGAGTATTTATCCGCTAGTGTTTAGGAAAAACAGTATACATCAACAATCATCAATGAAATTGTGCCTACGATCAGAATGAAAGTTGCCCTAAATAGACCACAAATTCTGTCTTCTGAGGGAGATATCAGGAATTAGAACTGCCCATTGTTCAAAAATGAGACTTAATCTCTTAATTAAAATAATTTGACTTAGGAAGCACTATAATGATGATTGAATATTTTAGAAATTTTAAAATGCTGAGCATGACACTTAATTTTCTGAAGAAACTGCATCTTTTGATGCAGTCATCATATTGATTCTGAGAGGGATATCAATCGTAGAAATTATATACAGTTAAAATAAATTGTCACTCGTATAGCTTCACAAGGAATTTTTAAGAGGTACATATATGTGACATGTTTAAGAACCTTGGGATTTCAGAAACAGGTTTCTGCTCTAGCATTTACCATGGCCAGCAGTAGAATCTTGAAGTGCGTGATTGAATAAGTATGTTTAATAAAAACTGTCCAAATGATTTCTGTGGAACTCAATAAATCCTGGATTTCAGACATCACTATGCTATGCTTATATTATGGCTTAGTAAAAATATTCTCATGCCTAGTTACACATAAAAAAATAATAATAAGAGAAAGGGAAAGTGGAGAGAGAGGCATTCAATCACGTTCGTTGCAACTATTTGGTAGACTGAACAGGTGGAAATAGGAGATTCTCCATCAAAGCTTACAAGTTAATTGCTACAATCAAAAATGAAAATGATGTTTGATTTAAAATGTTATTAGATTAGAGAATTCATAAATGTCTACTTTATGGGGAGGGAGGAGAGGCTGGCATTCGGTAGGGAGCATGAGGCAGAAACAGAAAAATCTTGTGCTCCAGTCACACAGCGGAACAGGAATGGAAGGAAGAAACTAAATTGACAGCATTTTTCTCTAGATTCCATTTGGCAGCCTAAATGTAAGCCGCCTACAAAGGCGGCTTACATTTCTTCCACGTCTGTGACCTCATTTTGAAGCTTTCCAGAAGGCATCTTCTTAATATAAGAATTTTAAAATATAATTACCAAAATACCCCAGTTTCCAGAGAGGAAGAAACATATTCATTAGCAGAGGACTGAATGGAAGAGGATTGCAATTTAGTCATCTGATCACATTATCAGAGAGCTCTGCTCTTGACCTGAGGTGACTATAATAAAAAAATCCAATCTCACCCATTTTTAAATGTTGAATGGCCTGATGTTAGTGCACCGATGGGAAGAGAAATACTTTTCACTTCTCAAACGAATATCTGAACACAAATCAACATAAAAGTTGCTAAACAAGAGCTCAAAGCTTACCCAAATTTCACCTCGGTTTTCTTTAAATAGAGCAGAATATTCGAATTATCCCAAGACTATGGTTTTGTTTAGCAGAGCAGAAAGTAACTGAAAATACAAAAGTAATTAAAAATAATTTAAATGATCCTTGTGCCAAATATCACCCAGCAATAACCACTGTAGCACCTAAAATTCCGACAATTAGGGTCTTTCCTCAAGGTCAAGGCTTTTTTTCCCCTATAGACTCAAGTCAAAATATAATGTCTCAGAAGGATAAAAGTTTACACCTTAAAATTTTGTATTCTGTTATAATAGTGTTTCCCATACCGAATTCATATCTGAAAGACTTCACCAACCTTTAATATGCTAATGAGCAATATGAATCTTTAAGAGGGTGATATAGTATGGAGGATTTTACAAACTTATTTTGCCAAGGAACTTTTTTTATCCATGAGTTGTATGTACTAAAATCTGGAGGAACACTAAGCAGTACAGCTTGGGAAAGCTTGGTTCATCAGATAAACTCTCATCTAACAGAAAACAGGATCCTGGGATCAAGAAACCGAGAGCATTTAAGTCTAACGGGAAGTTAGGCAGGAGAAAAAGGTCAGGGGCATGGACAAAGCCAGGAGCAGACCCAACAGGGCCCTGGGTGTAAAGTTCTGAGGAGCCAGAGGATGTGAGTGAGCACCAGGGAAATAGAAGTGTGGGAAAAGTCTGGGCACAGGACCAGGAGGCAGGTGGGAGTAAGAACAACCCAAGATGAACTTTGCCGCACAACCTTGTCCAGGCAGGCATGTTCTTCCAGGAGACAAAGCTCACCATGAACAAATAGTGTAGTGGCCTTATTGGCTCAGTGTTCTTAAATCAACTAAGCCAAAAAAAGGATAAGTCTGACCACACTGGTTATATCAGGAACCCAAGTAATATTAAAGGTTATACATTTTTTATCTCTTAATGCAGGATATTAAGCCTGTCTCTGTTAGATAGGAAATTGAGCAGGCTGTGTGCAGAAAGATCAGGAACCGGGCCCCTCCCCACAGCCCTTGTTGTCACGTTAGGAATGCTATTACTCTGTTTCTTTACCTGTCCAGATCCTGAGTCCTGCTTCTCCCACTAACTCTTACCCCATTAAAACCTTTTCTTATGCCTATAACTGTTGAATTTATGTACATTATGGGTTAAAGTCCTAAGGCTTAAAATGTTACCCCTTCCCAGGAAGCTGCACTTTCATGATTTATACATGTGTTCAGAAACAGTGTCCATCATAACAAGGGGGTGATTTGCCTCCTGAGGATTCTTTCTCATTTTATATCATTGTCTTGAAGAAACAAAATCCCGTTCTTCTCTTTTTATAATTGTTTAATATTTTACCAAAATTTTATTTTCCTTTATAGTAGCACCCAATTAATAGTATTTATATCTGTTACTGAAGTGGTTCGTTGGAGTTCTAGTAATCTAAGACAATTAACTTAGTGCTTCTGAAAATAGCATTATCCATTTTAGTAAAGAGTTAATTTAAAAAAAAATAACTAGATTTCCACAAAGTGTTTGATTTTTGCAGTAACATATAGGTCAACCAAGGGTGAAAAAGGAAATCATTCTTGGGAGAGAAACAAGAAAGGGATTACCAGGGTCATTTTAAACTGAGAGTGTGTTGACTTAAATGATTTGCTGAATAACAGATAACATCAAATAATATTTTTCAGTCGAGAAAACTGAAAAGGAATTAAGCTAAGCTTTTCACCTTGGAACTATAATATAAAATTCCAGACTGATATTAGAAGCCCTAGTTTCTTCGCCTGAAGTGAGAATCCTTATAATGTAAAATAATAATAAAAAAAAAATAAAAGTAAAGTCATCGCCATAATCCCCAGTGTAATCAAGACAGCTGCAATAGTAAAGAACGGGGTCTAGCTAATGTCACATGATCTGTCTCTGCTGCTCACCCACTGAGTGAACTTAAGCAAATTAAACAAGACAGTTTAACCTTAGTTTTTTCATAAGAAATATGAGAACAAATTAGCTGCTGTACTGATTGGGAGGATAAAATGAGATATGATAAATTAGAGCTCTCCGTGTGCTATAAAGCACAATTTAAATGCTAGTTGTGGTAAGGCTTTCTAATAAATAGAACTCACTTTTCCACCAAGCTCATTTGTCCCTAGATATCTTAATGAACTTTATCTACAACCCATTTCCAAGTCAGAAGCTTTCTCCAAATTTCCAAGCTTCCTTCCTCAAAGCTCTCTCAGACTCTATTCACGCATCCACGTGAGTCATTTTGAGTAGGCATCCCATTAGCTATACAGTTTTTAGCCCTTTTTCCAGTCCTCTCAGGAAATCCAATTACAGTCAGTATATTGCGAAATGGGTAATTAAACTAAAGATTTCGAGATATCAATGAAGAATGCCTGTTGGCTTCTACTGCCTCTCCATCTGGGTCCTGACATGTGACCCTCTCTGCTGAGAGCAGTTCATGGCAAGCACAACCCATTCTCCCATTACGAGTGCTTCTTCCTGGGAAGTAGATATTCCAATGAATATCGCCAGCATATCCTATGAATATAATGATTGTTTAAATGCAGACAGGACACAATTGAAAATTATGGTAGCCAGATTGACCTGTAATAATCATATCCTCCCTTGGAAATTACTAAAAATGTGTTCCTTTTGAGTTCTGCACTCTGGAAAATGAAGTAATCCTGAAGCACAGTTGTGAAGGTGAGAGTGAAGGACACAGCCAAGAGGAATCTATGGCTTTTCTACCTAGTAGACCTGCTTTACCCTCTGAGGAAGGGGCAGGGCAGGAGGAGGACCATTCCTCATGGCAATGACCTTGGGCTTCCTCACTAGACATCACAAGTGCCTACGTCCCCACATTCCATCTTCAAAAGGTAGACTTGACAATAGCAACTACACAGCATTAGAGACCTGGAGACCTCTAGGCAACTTCTACCGATTTAATTGAACAAATGATATTTCCAGAAAGAAGTTTCATGGATAATAAACCATGCAGAAAATTTGCTATCTTTTCCTAAACTGTAGATGAAATATATTTGACTCTTTTGGGATTCGGAACTGCTACATTACAACGTTCTTATGTGTGTTAAATGAGGGAACGAAGATCAGAAGCCTTAGATAATTTGAGAAAAGACACATTTGCATGCCAAGAAATATATTTATTCTTCATGCCTTCCTAAAAATATCCTTCCTTTTTTCTCCTAATAGTGTGGACTTTTAGAGTTGCTTTTTCCCACCATTTTCTACTCATAGGGATTATTCAAATTACCATAGTTATAATAATTATTTTATTTATTTAGCCTTTCACTGTCCACAAACATTCTATTTGATCTTTCCAGATCCTTGTATGATTTGAAGATTACTGTTATGATTATTTTATTTTTATAATGAGAAAACTGAGTCTCAAAGCAGCTAATTAACTTACCTAAGACCACACAGCTAATAAATGGCAGTGCCTCAACTCAAACAGATCTGATTTTTCATCCCATGATCCCATGCTTTGGTGAAATAAATTTGGTGACCCATATGCAGCAAATCAAAGCAAAAGTAAAATCTGAAATGTGACAATTTGAAGCTAGAACAAAGCTTCACATTATCTAAAATATTTTCCTCGTAAGCATCTTAGTTTCAATAAAGTGCTGTTAGAACAAGGGTATATGTATGGGTCACAGAGAAATACAACTATTGATATTTCCGACTTTCAGATTTTTTAAGAACTGTCTTTACAAAGGATGTTTGTGTCTGTAGTTTTTCCCTCTACAAGTATGCCTTCAATATGAAGAACAGAAGCAATATTGGTTCTGTTGTTGCCTTGGCCAGGGTGCTTTGTTGCAGCCAACAAACCCTGTGTAGCAAGTTTAAGCAGAAAGTTATTTATTGAGACAGAGAAAGCCCACAGAATCTTTGTAAGGGCTGAAGGGGGAAGATTCCAGGCTGAGCTTCTGGGGAGGGCTCCTACAACTACGACTTTGAACTGCCCTGCCAAGGAAATTGCTGCCTCTGCCATCATCAGAAAGTGGCTAAGTGAGGATGCTTCTATCACCATGCCAATAACACAGCATTCCTCAACACAATGGACTGAATGTTTGTGGCCTTCCAAAATCCATGTGATGAAAACCTAAAAACCTAACCCCTGAGGTGACTGTGTTAGGAGGTAGGGCCTTTGGGATGTGCTTAGGTCATGAGTGCTCTGCCCTCATGAATGGGATTAGTGCCCTTATACAAGAGGTTATGGAGAGATCCTTTGCCTTTCTTCTGCCATATGAGGTTACAATAAGTCTGCAACCTGGAAGTGGAGCCTCACCCGACCATGCTGGTACCCAGACCTCAGATTTTCAGGACTTTGAGAAATAAATTTGTTGTTTACAAGCTACCCAGTCTGTGGTATTGCTATAACAGCCCAAACAGACTGACATTCCCTCTGCCTTCATACTTGCTGCTAAGTGGAAACTTGGCACCATGCCCTTTCCCCCATGTGACTCACTGCTAATGAATCTCTCACAGGTGCCTCTGATGGGTAGAATCCAAATCACTTATTCTTCTTCAGGAACAAAGGTTTCATTTGTTGCTTTCTGTATTGAGATTGTAAGACTTAAATTGCATGGAAATATTATAAAATGGAGAGGCTTTTTAAAATATTTCATATTTAGATATGGCAGAAGTCCATTATAGTGTCTGTTTAAATGAGAATGGGAATAAAACTTTCATATAGTATTGTAATATAGATTAAGTGAAATAAAATATAAAAAAAGGCTTAATACATTTAGCATAAAGAAAGCGATGGATAAATATTGTAAATTGTAATGTAATGGGGTCTTGAGTAGAACCTCTATTGTTCTGGAATTGTAACTGAGGACATAGAACTTACAATACCCACCTTCTGAATGAAGGTGCAAGCAACTGGGGAACCAAGCAGCCCCTCTGAGACTTTGTAAGAGGTGAATATATTCTCAACACATCCCTCAACACATTCTCCCATGGACATAAAGAGGAGACTTGAGGGAGAGAAAGGGAAGAGGGAGCTGATTTCACGGAACCGCAAGTGACTGATTCTGAGATCTAGTCAGGGATACTGATGTTTTTCATCATGGAGGGAGGAAGAAGGATGATACACACCACCAAGTCCAGCAAGGAGTCCACCAAAAGAACTGCTTGTAGAATTTGAGGTTGTCATCTCTATTTATTACTTGATGATCTGCCCTCCCAGAGCCTGAACACGAATGGCAGATATGAGGTAAAAGAAGGGAAGCCACGTGGTATCTCATGATGTTTGAATGTGAGAGTGATATGTGAGTTTCATATAGGTCAAAAAAAACATTGTGGAAGGTAGCATGGCTTGAGCTATGAGCTCATACCCTAAATAAGAGGGTCCTCTGCTTTGGGAAGGAGTAAGAACCTGTGGCCATGTAATACACTGAGAGTGAAGAAAGCTGGAGGCTGAGAGAAGAGTCTGAGACAGAGACAGGTCTTCCATGAGAGTAATTATGAAGTGGGAGTCCCTCCCACAGGGCCACCTCCCATAGGAGCTTACACAAGAGTTCAAACATCCATTTCTATCTTCCCCCTCCCCTCTCTTTCCATCTCCCTCCTTGATAAACTAACACACCAGAGGGGGAAGAGGAAAGAGAAGTAAAATTTAATAGTAAGTTTCCCTTTTCTCACTGCATGCCCCCTCACCCACTGATAAACCCTGAACTAGGAGGAGGGGTAGGTGTGATTGGAGTTTTATATTAGACTGGACTGGACTTAATAACTGGAATTTATTTGAACACTCTTGAGAGCTGATCAAGATGTTAGTAAGGTCTAGGAAAATCAGATTCAACAAAAGAATGAGGTCAAAGGCACTGGTTGTATAGAAATAAGACCCTTGTCTGTTTATATCCCCCTAGGATAACCTGGTAACAAGCTGGTTACAATGGGATTGCTTTTATTTCTATTCACACCCCTATTTCTCTAACAGGTCTTGGTTTACATTTTAAAAAATAAGGTAGTTAGAACAAGATAACAAGTGACCTCAGTCACTGCTATGAAAGTGTCTCACCATCTTTTAAACATTTTCTCACCCAATATAGGCCCAAATTTTCATACTCTACGGCAAAGCAGATAGAGGAAAACCATCTGTGTTCTCTCTTCTTTGACTTATATCTCTGCAGACTTGCTTACAGCCAACATCGATCTTAACTGGAGCAGTCTTTAATGGAAGGTATCTTCATACTCTCTGTTAGATTATGATCTGTTTCCCCACACCTCTCAATTACAAATATTGGGATGTTTGAGAAAAACATCTGGAACTTTAAAGAGTGTATAACTCACCAAGCAACTGTTGAAGTATACATTCTGATTTTAAAGGTTTGGGGAAGAACCTGAGATCCTACGTTTTTCACATTTCCAGGTTTATGGACCGCAACTTGTATAGCAGGACTCTAGAGTAGAGAACCTCTAGAGTAAAGAATCCTCCTCCTCATTAAATGACCCCTACCCCCAAAAACAAACAGACCAAAAAAAAACAAAGCAAAGCTTTCCAACTTCTTTGAAAAGACATGAATAAGAGTGAGCAGGAATTCATTTACTCTGCCATTACAAAATTGCTCAGATTGTGCTCTGTGTTTTAGCACTAGATTTTCCATATCCACACTGAACTCTTTTCATGGTAATATTAGCACCTGACGGTAGTCATATTTTTCTTTCTAATATTGGAGATTTTCCTAGGATATTTAATAAAATTCAGTTCTCACATGGGAAAATCAACTGTAGTCAACATTAAAAATGGTGACTTGTGGTATCAGGAGGAGCTTATCTACAAATTCACTTAAGAGAAAGAAAACTTGTGTGTCCTTCTGACACATAAAAAATGAAGGAATCATGGGTGTAAAACTATGGCTTTCAAATGAGGATCTCAATTCTGTCCCTGCTATCCCCTATTCTGACTGAGTTATTCCAGAAGTGGCCCTGGCCACCTGTAATTTTTCGAAACTCTCCTGATGAGTCTAGTGTTCTACTGTCCAGACAAGGCTGGAAAACACTGGTCTACAGTGTGTTCTTCAGTTCAAAGTCGCACAGTGAGTCAGGAGCAGAGCTGGGATTTGAATCCAGTGTTTGCATTCTCAAACCCAACACTACGCTGACATCCTAGCTCCCCATTCCTTTGTTCCAGGTCAATGTAAGTATCTCCATCGTCACCCAAGCTTCAACTTATGACTGACTCTCTATGACTTCTCTAAGCTCATTTCTATATTTTTCATCATGTGCCCTGCATCTGGGGATTTCTCTCTCCCACCTCTCATTTTTTAGGTCCCTTACACATTGAAACTGTCCCTTCCTCATGCTCCTTTGCTATCTGTCCAATACCAACATAACACAATCACTTGGAGATCAAATTCCGGCTTTGTCGATATTTGAAAGTCCAAATTGTTAAAGCCGAAAGGATCTTTGGGATAAATAAGTCCAGCTGCTTTTTATTGCTAATAATTACTCCAGATTTTCCAGATGAGATCTTCTCAGTCATATACATTTCCTAGAAAGGACACTGAATGTAATGCAAAGCAAGTGTTTTAACACAGCATGCCAAAGGAACTTTTGTTCATTGAAAGAAACAGGCTGGGAATTGCCAAAGTCATCTGTATAAATCTCTATTTTCCTTTTACTGTGGTACTCTGACCCATAAGCTCTGATTACCAAACACAGGGCTCACATGGAGAAAAATCCAGATTCAAAATCCCAAGTCTATTTAATGGTCCGTGCCTTGTCTCAAAGCACCACACTACACTGTTGCTTAAAACTAAACATATAGATGGAAAAAATAGCATTAAAAAGAGTAGGCAACTTGAATTAAATAGTATGAGCAATATTAGCCTTTTTTTAGAAACCTAGATACGAATGGGGAATGTTCTCTTACAGTTAAATTATCTGGCATATTTGAGGTTAAATTTGAGTATTTAATTGAAGTGAAAATTGCAGCCTATTATGAACTAATAATCCAGGGTTCTAATGCTTCCTAAACAATAACAATTTTCTGCCTCAGATTTCTCATCTGTAAATGAGCAATAAAATACTTTCCTTATAAATCTCATTACACTGGCCCAAGGACAATATAACAAACAATGTGAAAAAGGAATTTGGAAAACAAAGACAAAAAAGATTTATCTTTACTGTTATTATTCTATACCTAAGCAATCTCCCCTTTTCTAGTAACTGGCAACTTCAGTTTTTTCTATGGGCAAATGTGGCAGGTGCTCTGGGTCATTGTGCTGAGAGGACCCTGAAATAAGACCCTTTAAGAAATATCTTTTTAAAAAAAAGATAGATGCAGTAGCTGCCAAATTTTGTCAACTGATGACTTGTTCAAATGAGCAAATCCCACTCAGGCAGATAGCTTGACTAGAATGTTCAAGTAAGTTTTTCTAACACAAAAGCTGTTGCTCACACTATAAGTCATAAGCAGTTCTGGTCACTGATCCTTTCTGAAAAGGAAATTGGACAAAACCTGACCAGAAGAAAGATGGCTCCAAATCATCTCATGAGTCCCACCGCAGGCATATTTGGCTTTTTTTTTTTTTTTTTTTGACAATATTTACACTCTGGGGAAATTTATAAGAAAGCTCAAAGGTACTACTGTTAAACAAAGTTCATGAGTCTGAGTGCTTTCTGTTTTAACTTAAGAATTAGATGGGAAAGTAAAAAAACAAGAGATTATACCCACAGCCTTTGGAATTTTAATAATTTTGGATTTTAATAATGGATTTTAATAATAATTGGTATTAAATATTATTGCCATATTGTCAAATGAGGGCTGCCTGGATACTATATGCTTTTGATACTCTGTATATCGCTACACATAAGAAAGCATAGAATTACAAATAAACTTAACATAAAAATAACATCTGGTGAACAATAATCCAATACTGAAAATAATGAACAATATCTGAAAGGTGCTAGTTAGAAGATGACTCTGTGTAGAATTACTCCTGGTTTTCATAAGAACATCTTGCTTGTGCCTTCCTTTGAACTAGATTGTCTTATCATCCCAGTCCAGATTCCCCATTGTAATATAAATTCCAAAATGTAATAGGCTTCCTTCAGTTTCTCACCCACAGAGCCATAGAATGTTAAGAGCTAAAGGAGACTTGTGGAATGGCTAATTCTAGACATCCACGCTTCCCTGCCTCTAACTGAGCTCATGGCTATCATCATCAACCCACCATGCCCCCCCCTTTGATGAACAGAGACATAATCTAAGAGATCTTCTCAATAATAGTCCATTAAAGAAATCAGTCAGGGTGCCAGCAGGAAACAGATGGCACAATAAAATAAAAGATAATTCAGAGAGAGTTTAATGGAGAGACTATTTATCAAGGGAAAATCCTCAGTTTGTAAGGGGGGTGGTGGTACCATGGGGCTCAGGAGCAAGGGAACAGCAGGGAGAGGCAATTAGGGATGGTCTACTTGTAGTAATTATGGCCTTTGGTTGAGGGACAAAAGTGAGCCCAAGGTGACCTCCTGAAAGATCCAAGCTCACCCTATCCTTCTCTCCAGGCTCCTGCTGAGACACAGCATTTACCAAACCCAACAGGAAACGAGAAGCTAGGAAGCCTTCTGGCACAGTCATTAAAACTCAGCCACCTGGGACAGAAAGCAGGTTAGAGAAAAAGGGAGAAGGCAACCACATGGGCAAAAGGCACTTATGTAGCACGTCAGGTGACTTGCCCCAGAAAGCACATAGCTATTAAGTAAGAGAGAAGGACAAAAACACAGGCTTTCTTATTCTTATTCGCAAGCCTTTTCTTTGCACACTGCTGTGTGTGTGTGTCTTCTCACTCAGTGCATGCATGCATGTGATTATATTAGTGAGTACTCTGAAGATAGAAAGTTGACCACTGAGCAGGTTCATCTGGCACTCTGGGACTGGTTGGCTCAAAAAGCCTCGGTTGGTCCCTCAGTTCTGTGACTAGTGCAGGCCCCCTACGTCGAGCACTCTGTACGTTCCAGATGAAACCAGCCTGGCCAGAGGTGCTACGGCTTAATCCAGGGCCTTCCAATGAATGTAGTATTGCACTGTGACTCTAAATACTGGTTCTTTCCTTTTATTGGGTAAAACAAAAATCTGCTTTCCAGGTTTATATGAGCCCAAATTAGCTTATCTTTCTGACCCATGCCATTACTGAAAATGTCAACCTGTCTTCAACTTAGTGTTATTTTGGAAAGTCCTGTGCCCGTAATTACCTCAGGGTCATGTCCCAACCTCTTGCAGTATTTAGTGGAAGTAAACAATGAAGATTCATTAATGAGTGGGCCATTCAAGATTGTTAAAAATGCCATAAATCTCTCAGTCATTACTGTTAGTTTAAAAGCTTCCCTCTTCTTTTTATTAAGCTCAGAGCAAGAAAATATATGTTGTAAGCACAGATCTGGGTTGGAACAGCTCTTTGTGGGCTAAACCTTACAATAGATCATACTTCTACACATTCAGTAAAAAAAATGTTTTGGTGTGATATTAATATAGGATGTTTTGAAAATACTTCAGTTTCCCACTCGGTTTCTTATTGCAGAGATAGGATATCAAGTTTCCATACAGATCACTACATGTTCACTTATGTTAGTATGAAGAAATCAAATTACCACTAAGGCAATCAACTAGGATTCACATTCAGTTCACATTGGTCACTGACTCTCTGCTGTGTACCAAGAATGGTACTATTTTCTGAACAAACTCGACAACAGGTAACACACACATAATTATCCTGAAACACTGTTCTTTAGTAAATATGAACAATACTGGTAAATATTCAATAAAAATTATATAATGTATGTGAAAGATTTTTCACTAAGAATAGTTTCTAGATCAAAATCATTAATAAATTGTTTTTGCATTAAAGACATGTCAGAAAAAGAATCAAAATATAAAAAAAAAAATCATATCCACTTGCTCATGTCAACATAGTGCACTCACACTTATAAAACCTTTTCATATCCATTTGAACCTCTGGAACCATAGAAGCATAATGCTTCTACGCATTGTGACACACAATGTGGTTAAGCAAAGGGACAGAGGGAGGAGAAAAGGAAATAGATTAATAATTACTTGACCATACCATATCCCACATTTATTTTTATCATTTCAGATTTATTTATCAGAGAATCAGAGCTCCTTTCTGCTTACCTAACTAGTTGGCGACAAAGCCAGAAACAAACCGAGGTTTTTCCATTCCTCTGGTGCCATTTCCATGCCATTTCTCCTGATGATTCTCCCATATGTGGATTAAATTCATTGCCCCTACCTTACTAGGTAGGGTGCTTCAAATAAATAAAGACCAATTTTAGTTCAACCAAAATAATCTGTGTAGAAATCAAAAAGAATTAAAACCACATACTATCTATTCATCTAGACTAATCTTGCTCCAACAATTATTGGCTTAACTAATAAAGTAATGATGCCTCTTGGTTATAATCTTCCAGGTGGTAGCTTATTTTAATGTAGAAATCATTTTTTGGACAGAAATAACTTCTGTTTGAAGATCTCAAACTGTGTTCAAAACTGCATTTGAAATACCGTGAAAATGATGATGTATCCTGAAGCCAGCCCAAACAAACACAGTCAGTGAGCAGGCAAGTAAAAATGTAACTGAAAACTAACAGTGACAACAGACACAACTAATCTGTTTCTTTCAGGATGTTGTTTCCACCTATATGAAGTTTTCTCCCATACCCAGCACCAACATGCTAATTCAGGCTCATGCTGTCTCATGGCTAAAAAGGCTGTTCCTGATTCTGCTTTATAGCTTTTGCTCCTCCCACCTGTCCTCAATATAAAGTAAAAGCAGGGAGTGGAATATAGTTTCAGTAAATGAACTAGGAATTATTAAGTCCAAACTAAGTGCCAGGCTTTGTGCAAAGGACTTAACAGATACATTTTCTCATTTAAATGTATATCCTTTGACATTGGTAATGATCCTCCCCCATTTTAGATGAAAAACTAGGGCTCAAAGAGATTTAGCAACTTCCCCAAGATCATGCAACTAGTAAATGGTAGAACCCAAAATATCAACCCACAATCTTTTATGCATCCAATCTAATCCTGTAATCAAATATCTAAACCATACCCCATTCCTACATTATGTGGTCATATTTTACTTGTGCTATAGATAAAACTGACTCCCTTGGGATCGACAGAGTTGATCCCTTTGACAAATGATACTTAAGTTAATGATCTTTTCCCTGGCTTGTACATCATTCTGCTTCTTCCATCAGGAAGTATCTGCCAGTCAGTCCTGTGAGACTCATCTTTGGTCATGTCTAAACTCTGAAAGGAAGGCTTCCTCATTTCACAGCTTGATTTCAGCACCTTCCTCTGTCTTGCTAAGCCCATAAACATACCTCAGTTACAGAATACGTCACACTGTAATCCAGTCTACCATTTCTCTGTTTCCCCAAAAGGCAATGAACTCCTTGAGAAAAAGGGGTGTATTTTGTTCATCATTATCTAGTACCACACTCATTTTTCCACTGTAGCTTTCCAGCCTGAAGCAGGCAGAGCTGCAGCAAGGAAAAGGTATAACACTAAATGAAGTTTAGAGCATTAATCATGTGTTCGGTGGGAAATTCTACTAAATTGAGACTTGAGTTACGACAGGTGAGTGAGAGAATGTCTATTACTCAAGAGTGAACAGACTCTCCATAGGACTTGATGGGTTCATATCCAGTGCCTGTGAATGTTGAAAGAGCAGAGGAAACAAAAATATATATATATTTTTATTTTAGTGACAGCAGCCTTGCTTAAAAAACTGGTCACTTTGTATCCCCAGAGCCTAGGACACTAAAGAAATAAAGATGATTTTCTTTGTCCTTACTATGAAGATTTCCCAAGTCATTTCCCAGGAATCTGAGACATCATTCATCCTTCTAAATGAGCAAATATTCTAGATGCCAGAGCCCCTATCTTTAGAGATCCAAGAGGTGAGAGGAACTAACACTACTCTGAGAAATTCCAGTATAGCAGCTAATATTTATTACATTTTTACTGTGTGTTACGAAGACATGTGGAGGTGTGCTTATAAAGGCATTGTGCAGCATGATAAGGAGTTTTACATATATTCTATTTTTAACGATCATAACAATCATTATTCATTTTCCCATTTTATGGACATGGAAACCAATAAAAGTTAAGTGACTTGCCTGAGATCACACTGCAAGTCAATAGAGGATTTCTGACCCAAGCTATCTGCAGTCCAACCCAGATTTATTATTGGAATAGGCTTATCGCAGCTGAGAAGGCCCACAATCTGCTATCTGCAAGCTGGAGACCCAGGAAAGCCAGTCGTGTAATTCAGTTCAAGTCTGAGTGGTGGGGAACATAATAAGACCAGTGAATTCCATGAGCGTGGCTATACTGTCACATTTATTTTGCTGTGAGGTGAGTTCCTTGATCAGAAACAACGCTGTGTGCAAATTCGTATGCCAAGTAAGTACCACTTCCAATAAAGCATAGCACTGCCCTTTCCTGATGAAAGTGGTCCAATGTAATCGGCCTGCTTTCAGGTAGCTGGCTAATCACCCCAAGAAATAGTGCTATATTAGGGTCTCAGTGTTGATCTCTGCTGCTGGCAGTGACCATGGCCAGGACAACACTGATGAGTGGAAGTCTATGTTGCTGAGTCCATGCATAACCTCCATTCCTGTCAACACGGCCACTCTGTCCATGCGCCCATCAGGCAATGACAGGGTGGCTAGGGAAAGAGGCTGTTATTCACAGAAAGGATCATCCTATCCACTTGATTATTAAAATTCCCGTCCGATGAAATCTCCCTTTGGTAAGCATTCACATGAAATCACACAAACACATAAATTTACTTCAACTTTCTAAAGTATATGTAAAATGACTCCATGATGTTTAGAGGTATGCCCGATCTGAAAAGGTACCAGGTCTCACCTTACAGGACTTTCATGTCATTCATTAGCTTACTTCATCATCATTAAACTACATTTATTAAGAATTAGATCAAAAACAGCATTTTTGTAAATCTACATGTAGTAGCCTAATCCCTTTTTGGCAAACTAACTGGTAATGAGCAGCTGGAGACTTTTTTCTTAGGCAGTGATATTATCTCTGGCTGTACTGGTCCCCACTGGCTTAGTAAACATAATAGGAAATGAATTATTTAATTGGTCTTCATTAATAATATAATAAATTACAGGTGCATCCTGTTACCAAGCTTCCAGCTCACATCAGTGAAACTGGTACATGATTGCCTTCTCCAAGAGACACAATTAAATGATTGCTGCTTATGTATGTTTCTAATTGATTTGTGTGACCTCATGCTGAAGCTGGAAAATGAGGTAAAGTTTTCAGTAGACAAACATGTATGGTTTGTGAACTTTTTGTTCTGATGGTGTTGAAACTGCATCAGACTCATTCTTTAGCTTCCTACAGACATTCAAAAATGTTTATTACTGAATTATTCTAAAGTTCCAGGAAAGAAAATGAACAGTACACATGTGTCCTTACAGCAATATGGGATTTGGCTGTCAAATTCAATTTTTGTTTTGATCACTTTGCTTGTCATCCACTCTGATTCTACCTTTTCACCAATACCACCGTCTTCCTCTTACCCTTTTCTGTAGACACTCTCCCTCTTCACTTAGTCATTAACAAATCATTAATGAATATAAACTGTAGTTTACAGGACAATTAACCATCACAACCATCACCGTCATCATTATCGTCATCATATTTATAAAGCTCCCTTAGAAACTTTTAAAATGCTTTCAAAATATTTTATTTTTATTGTCTATGCTGGTCTCAGTAAGAATACAAAAATGATTGAGATCCTGCATGCAGAGTGCTAAAGTCTAACAGTAAAAATAAAATATCTAGCACAAATGATCAAACTATGAATCAGAAAATAGGAAGCACATGATTTTCTCCACAGAGAACTTTTTGAGGGCAGGATTCTGTCTCCTTCCTCTTGATTCCCAATATCTATTTCTACGGTTGGCACAATGCTTGTAGACTGAGGAGCCCTAAGCAATGTGCCATTCTTTCGACCCTGTGTGTCACTAACTATGCCACCAGCCCAAGATAAGGCAATTAAGACAATAGACCAGGTCCCTCCCCTCAGGCTGCTGATATTCTCAGGGGAGAACCAGCCACTAACACAAAAACAAACAAAAAATAAAATTTTTACAAATTTGTTAAGTGCTATAAAGGAAGTAACAGAGCAATGGAATAAAGAGTGATGGGAGGTGAGCAGAAGAGGGTGACTTTAGATCAGGAGATCAGAAGACCCTATGACTTATGAAGGCAGCATATAAAGGGAGATCTGCAGAATGAGAAGGAGCCAGGTAAGGAGCATCTAGGGCAGAGGGAATGCCCTAAGGTAGGAAGAGTGTGGAGAAAGAATTATAGGAGGACAAGGCCAAGCAGAAAGACCAGGTAGAATCCCAGCAAGGTACTTCGGTCTAGGAAAGTGACAATGGAAAGATACAGGCAGATTTGAGATGGATATTGAGATGTGGTTTTCTCTGCTCTTGATTCTTTTGCTATATAATCTCAATTTTTCTATCTTCTAAGACTCTTCACATTTTCTTATTTTCTATTGCAATTATGGATTGTTTTAGTATTTTGGGGGGGAATAGAAAATACCCAGTCTTTTCAGTTATTTCAAAGAATGTTGACTAGAAGGGAGAAGAAGCTTTCACCCCATTCAGCCTCTAAGACTTGAACTCCCAGCATGTTCCCACAGTGTTAGTTCCCAGTGTCCTTCCCACAACCTTTCCTTCCCGCTTCCTCTCCTGTCCCTGCACCATCATTAGAGAGACCCTAGGACAAGAAGAGAGAAGCCTGAGCTAAAGTGCTGTTGTGTTGCAGCTGTGTGAAGCTAGGAAGATCCTGCACAGAACTGATCCCACAGCAGCAACTGGTATAAGGTCAGTTGGTGCTAATATAATCTGATGAGGTAACTAAAAGGCACTTGACGTTTTCAATTTTCAGAGTCCTCCCTGAAAATGGTGAAGTAATTAAAGTTTCAAGTCAGGGTGAGATGGGCAAATAGAGATTAATATTTTACAGTGACAGGTTTAAAATACGCCCTCCAACTCACCCTTGTCACATCCCATTCTCCCCATTCATGCACGTGTGCGTGTGCATGTGTACATGTGTGTGTGTGTGCATGTGTACTTGTGTAGTTGTTTCTTTCCATTTCCAAGATGACGCTGATGATTTCTGTGCATAAGATATGAGGTAGAGAGCAATCTAACTCTTAAGTGTCACAAGAGATGCCTTTTTGAGAACAATTTTAAAAATAGAAAATTGAGTTGACATACTTTTTAATTCCTCCAAGTTTGAGCAAAACAAAATTATTTTCAAGTAATATTACATTCCAAAACATTGTTTCCATAGCAGCTGATGACCATTTTAGTACCAAACTGGTAATGTTTGCAGGCCACAGCTCTCTGCACTAGAATAACTCAGGCTAACCAATGCGATTAACTGAGTGTTCAGATGGGAGCACATGTAGGTTAAGGCTTTCATATCCCAGTTACTGCTGTCAGTGATCTCTCTACAGATACTGTTAATTCCATTATCACAATAAGTAAGAGAGTATAAAGGTTGGACAAGTTGAATACCTCCAAGACTCCACTCTATAAGAGTTGATGAAGTATCATGGGAATCATCTTAATTCAAGTTTACATACAAAAATAAATGCTTTACAAAATGGCAAAATGTAAATAGTCCTCAACCCCTACGTAGGCCATGGAAGAAGTTGCTTACTTTGAATTTTAATGGAAATTTACTCATAGTAAATTTGTCATGTTCTGTTTGCAACTGCCTTCTAAGGTAAGAGAATTTTGGTATCTGAAGTAACTTCTATTGGCTAAACAAAAGTAACACTTCTGTCCTTCTTATAATGGCCTTTGATGTTACTGCAGGCAATTTTAACTGAGTGAGAATATCAGTTTGAATTTAGAGCTGTTACATAACTAAATTGCTCTGCCTAGGAAGGATGAGGAGATACTGAGAATCCCAGTAAGAGATCAAGAAAATGTGAGGCAGGAGCAAGAAGGCAGAGCATAAATGGGAGAAGAGACACAGAAGAGCACTGGTAGCTGTGAGGATGAAGAGAGGGGTGTGGAAGGCCAGGCAGGCCTCATTGAGCTCAGTGTGTAATCAGTGAAACAGCTGGCCCTGTGTAATGCCTAGTCACCCCCGGTGTCACTTCAGTAAATCTTTCGTTGTTCCCTAATGCTCTCATTGAAGTCAATTTTTGTTTGAGAGAAAGTAAAATAGGAAAGGAAAATGAAAGAAAGAAAAGAGAAAGGAAAAAAAAAAGAAAAGAAAAGAGCGAGGGAAAGAGAGAAAGAAAAGAGACAGACAGAAAAGGAAAATTTTGTTAGTAATAAATCGGTTTCTCCCTCTAAACAAATATAGAACCAATATTTAAAGACTATTGATCAAAGAAATGCAACATTTTTTATTAAATTCTGCAGGCCACCATATGAATTTTTCTAGCCCTGATTATAGCCTAATTCTGTGATCCAAAGTAAAAAAATAATTATAAGTTTTCCAGTGACATGAGGCAGGACATAACTGTTGATGGCTACCTCCATTATAGAAGCCAATTTTATTAATTCTTCAATATTTGAGCATCTTCTCTGTAAAGCATGTCATGATCCTGGAAAGATGGAAAGGAGAATGAGACACAGACCCTAGTTTAAAGGTTTGGTCTGTTTATGTTTATGTTTACACATTTTTATATTTATACATATTTATATTTATATGTATTTATACATATTAAGTTAAGTGCTTTTTCTGACCTCATCTACCATGCCAGCCTGTCAATGACAAAAGTTTAGCAACTATTCCTGTGAAAATTAATAGGATGTGATAATATAAATTATTTAAGATCTAATGATATAACTTGATCTATAAAGGAAAAATTCTATTGCTCCCACATTCGGGTCATTTATCAAGGCATTTTGGTTCACACTGCAAAGAGTAGGACCTCCTTGGAATAGGTGGACATATTTTCATTATGCAAGCCACAGGATGAACATCAGCTAGCCTTTTCTACCCCAACCAAACAGAAATATGTTTTGGATACAACATTTCAATTGCAGATTAAAGTACCCAACAACATTTTCTCCACTAACCTCTATTTCTATTCAGTACGATTCCTTAGCATTTGAATTACTGTAACAGATTGTTTCTATAAATGGCTATGATTTTTTCCCTCCCTGTAATACTCATTTGTAACGTGACCTCCTCGCTGGGCTGGCCTTATGACTTAGTCTGATATAATGCAGCTGAAGTAAAGTTGTGCCAGATCTGAACCCAGGCTGAAGAAACCTCATATGTTTCTTGTACTTGTTTGCTAGGGTAACCATAACAAAATACCACAGACTGGGTGGCTTAAATTACAGAAACTTATTTTTTCACAGTTTAGGATGCCAGAAGTCTAGGATTAAGGTATTGGCAGGTTTGGTTTCTTCTGAGGCCTCTCACCTTGGCTTACAAATGGCCACCCTCTTGCTATGGCCTCAGACAACCTTCTCAATATGTGTGTGAACCTCTAGTGTTTCTTTATGTGCCTAAATTTCCTCTTCTTTATAAGAACATCAGTCACATTGAATTAGAACATACCCTAATGGCCTCATTCTAACTTAATCACCTCACCGAAGCTCCTATTTCCAAATACAGTCACGATCTGGGGTACTTGAGGCTAGGGCTTCGACATGTAAATTTTGGAGAAACACAATTCAGCCCATAGCACTTCCCTCATTCTCCAGAGATTCTACTGCCTCCAACTGAACAAGGCCAGGCCAGCTTCTTAGATGGCCAGCCAATCTTCAGAAGCAAAGCTTCACATCTGACCTGCATCTTACCACAGAAACATGAGAAAGTCCAACAGAGACCAAGAGAACCATCCAGCTGAACCCAGTCTAACCTGGAGACCTGTACAAATATGATTGCTATTTCAAGCCACCACATGTAGAAGTGGTTTATTATACTGCTTTTTGAGTTTAAGGGTTTAAAGGTTAAATAGTAAAGGGACGGAGGTCCACACATGTGCCAGGAGCAGGAATAAGGTGTGGGGGGTGGGGTCTTTCATTTAGCATTCAAGGCACAGGGGACCTGGACAAGCCCCCAGGCTCCTCAGTTACAGAGAAGCAGGAAAGCAGCCATACTTTCCCAGGCCCTGAGACAGTGAGCATCTAGTAGTCTGGACAAGAAGATGCAGCACTGATCAGCACCAAGGACTGTGCACTTGAGCATGATGGGAACATGGCATCTCTACAAGGAAAACCAATGACTAAAAGCCCCAACATTCCACCTGTATGTCTCAGGGATACCTGCTCAAAGCAGATCAGGCACAAGAAGCAGAGCCCCAGGGTTTAGAAGTAACCTCAGAAGGAGGAAGAGGGAAGGAAATACTATGATTTTGTTATTTTAAACCTCAAATCATGGAGAAGTCACTGAAGGAATGGTTCAGTGTCAGAGCTGGATTAGGTTCCTGGTATGAGGCAGAATGCAGGCTTGAGACGGAGATTAAATGCACTTATAAGTCAACAAGGAAAGCTACGATTTTGCACCCAGTTGGTGGGCCTTTGAAAACACTATGCCTACTGGCATTTTTTCCAGGGAGAAAGTCCATAATTTTAATTTGATTTTCAAAAGGCCCCTGGACCAAAAATGGACCACTATGTTTGTTTAACAGAAACAATGCAAAGACAAGAAAAAATAAATGGAGGAGCTTGTTTCACAACAGCCGCCTTTGACATTTTATGTGATCACTGGAGCTTCTAGCTCTCTCCTCTATCTTACCTGCTCAGATGTTCCCTTCACTCACAAGAACTTCATTCACTCTGCTGTAACCATCATATAGACTTCTTTTCTTTCTATGTTCCCATCTGTTTGCCCCTGGTAGTCTTACATGTTTACAGTTGCATGATAAATGCTATTCTTTCTATCCTAATTAGTCTTCTATTCCAAGAATTATTAGGTAATTATTTAACTAACACTTATTGTGGTGAGCATGTTCCTTTTCAATTTGTGCATCTAGATAGGTCAGTTAAATTTTGTTCATTTGCTTTATATGTTTACATTTTCAATACAACAAAGTTCTGTATTAACATATATAGTACATTTATGTCCATTTTGAAGGAGTTTTAAGAAGGAGGTAGCATGTCATAGAAAAGCAGATTTGTATTCTAATTCTAATTCTGTCAAATATTTAGCTGTGTGGCCCTGCATATCTCTGGCTCGTACTCCCTTGGATGTGAAATCCATTTGTTAAAGGACTATGAGGCAGTGATATGGCAGGGCTCTGGGCTAGGTGAATGGAAGAATAGAGACAGACATATCTTTTGATTATATTATCTCCATGGTTCACCATCTTGCTCTCACACAGCTTCTTCTAATGTTTTTACATCATGGTCTTGATAATTCCATGTCATCATGTGTTGAAAATACACACATTTTGGAGAATGTGAACTAAGACTTATTATTCCTATGCCCACTTACTTTTGCTTCTGGATAATAGAGAACTTAGGTCAATTTCCAAGCAAAACATAATTACATAAATAACACTGTTATCCCTTTTCCCAGCTAAGAATTTTCAGTCACATGGAGAGTTAATAATAGAGTAATATACCTAGGGAGGAGGAAGAGGGAGTTTTGAACAATTCATTAAAATATAGTAACTTTTATATTTCAAAAACAATTTTTAAAATCTCTAAATATAATACTCATTGAATCTGTGGCTTTTGATACTGACTCTTTACAACTCCCTCCTATTACACTCACCTCATGGGGTGGTGAAAAACCACTGATAACCACAATATTTTAGCTCAGAACTACACCATCACTTGCAAACATTTCTTTCCCTGTTACTCCAAATCAATGGTTTGAAACTTAGTATTGGCACAAATCTTTTTCCTAATGAAATATTATCTGCAACCCAACATATAAGAGAGACAAAAGCTGAGGTTTCCTGTTTGAAGAAAAAAGTGATGAACAACAGTTGCAGCTCCTTGTTCACCTCCTCACACTCTGTGCCATAGCTAGAGACCCTTTTTGGGGTACAAAACAGAGTGAAAATTACCAATGTGGTATTTTCAAATATCTGAGCCCATGGATTTATAGCTACTACCAGTTAGTCCACATTTATTTATTCAACAAATATTATTGAGTGTCTACTATGTGTCAGGCACTATTTTAGATGCTGGAGATACAGCAGTGAATAAAACAAAGTGAAATCCCTACACCTGGGACTTACAAGGTAGAATTAATTAATTAATTGATAACCATTATATAATATATAAAATAGTGATGAGTCCTAAAGAGAAAACATAAAGCAGAGAAAGGGTTAGAAAATGCACGGCTGGTCAGGAAAGGAGATTGAAATTTTAGACTGGATAGTGAAGGAAGGCCTCTTTGAAAGGTAGTATTTGCATAAAATTCCTGAAGAAAGTGAGGATAGGGGTGATTAACTGAAAGAAGAGCAATCAAGAAAGAGAAAACAGAAAGTTCAAAGGTCCTAAGGCAAGAACTTTCTGTAAAGACAATGAGGAAGCCAGTGTGGCTGAGTGACGATGACAGTAATAAGAGATGAAGTTAAATACTTCAATGGTATGAGTTGAATCACATTAAATACCCAATATTCAACAGTTTTTCACCTACCAAACAGCAATTTTATGTAGCTCTACCTAATATTTGCAAGCAGGTACTTGAAACAATATAAATGGATTATTCACAGTGTGTGAGGGCAGGGACAAAGAATACTTAACAGCAATTCCTTCCCAACAGCCTCTCTAATTTAAAAATCTTTAACACAGAATCTCAATCCATGGCCAATCAAAATATATGATACGACTTCAATAATGCAGGAGACAGAGCGCTGGACTCAATGTCCTGAGATCTGTCTTGATACCATGATATCACATAAACTCTGAGCTGATGTTTATACACCTGTAAAGTGGAAGTGATCTGTGCCCTCCTGATCTCATCAAGTTTTGTAAAATCACTCCAGATAATGGGTTTCTTTAATCACATCTCTAGTGACATGTGGTTATAATTCTCCACCTTAACCAGCCAACTTAGCACCACTACAGGTTCACAAGAGAGACGTACACAAAGAAGATGGGGAGGAAAAGCTCATTATTTTGTTGCTGCATGGATTTACTTCAAGTCCTGTTAAAGAACCTCTAGTCCTGATAAACAGGGCTGGATGATGTGGAGACCAAGAGACTCTCTTGGCACCTCTGGCCCATGGCCTACACTTAAACCAAGTTCAGCAGCCTGCTCTGCCCCTTTCCATAGCCCTCTCCCAGGAGGGTGTGCCACTCTGAGGCATGAGAAGAGCAAGCCAAGGAGGTCAATCCAAAGAAAGTCAATCCAAAAGGATATAACAGGAGCACACTAGTTTCTTGGGGCTCTCATGACAAGCACCAGAATAGTGGGGGGAAATGAAGTACAGAATTCTTCAGAAGGATGCACACTTGAACGGCTCTGAGGATCTGTGGAGTGGCATTTCCCACAGTCTTTTAGGTCTCTAGGGTTAAAAGTGAACTCAGCTCCAACAATTTTCTATCCTGGAATCATGTTTTTCTGGATTGCTTTTTGAAATCTAATAACATTTCCTAATAAGAGGTCAACGAAAACCATGTGTCTTAGTGATGCAGGGAAAGAAGCACTGGCCTAAATTCAAATTCCCAGGAGCGACCCCATTGGACTTGTTTGAGTCACTGCCCACCCTTAGACAGAGAGCTGGTACATCTTGAGTGATTGTCTTAGCCAGACCATATAGGATGGAGGAAGAGCAATCTATGAGAAAGCAGGATCTTTCTGCAAAAAGAAGAAATAGATGCTGGACAAACAAAGATGTCAGATGTCTACTATGGCATGTCAGGCAGAAGCCCAAGTCTTTACCACTATGCTCAGCCCCCTCACTGAAAACCTGTAGCACCTTGGCTCAATAAATGTCCCTGTCCATGATTTTGACTCATTCTTGGAAAAGGTGTGAAAGGGGGCCTTATGGCTAATAATATAGCACACTTTGTTTTGTTTCCTATGAACCACAGTGGGGGTCGGTCAAAAAAAGTTCTGCTTGACTTTCCAAATCTTGACACTGATACTATGTGTCTGTTAGAACCAATGAAAACATTAGGTGGAACTACTCTCGGTTTAAAAACATGTTTTTGTATTATCACGAAAGCCTGTAAGATTCGTCAAGACTGAAAATTAATTATATTTACCCCAAAGCCAAATGGAACACAGTCTCATTCCATTTCCAAGCATACCTGAAAGGGTTAAATGATATAACCAAGTATGAAGATAACTCAGAAGATACAACCTCAAGAATATAAATGCCCAAATCTCATGATATTTGCACAAATGCCTGACATTTTAATAAAAAGCTTCAATATCAATTTAATATTTTTCTAAAGTAAATTCCTCCTCTACTGACCCACAGAAAA
This sequence comes from Eonycteris spelaea, assembly GCA_003508835.1. NCBI lineage: Eukaryota > Metazoa > Chordata > Mammalia > Chiroptera > Pteropodidae > Eonycteris > Eonycteris spelaea. Next base: position 10,829,895 of record PUFA01000011.1, on the reverse strand, counting down.
TGACAAAATGACAATCCTAAAATATATATAAAAGCATATCTTTTCCCTCAGATTTTGTACTTCTTATTCTGCTCAGTTTCATCAGAAGCATTTAATCTTGGTACAAGCTAGAATCTGGGTTTTACCTTCAGCAGATATTTTCTTTCAGCTCTTCCAGAGTTGTGACTTTTCTAACCCCAAATCTTCCATGCCCCAGTTCCTCGACGAAGACAGTCAACAGAAAACATAAGTTTATCATAGCATTGGCTCAAATTATGAAATCTAACAAACACAAGCAAATCCCTAGAACTAGCCCATGTGTAAAGTGGAAGAAATTTAAAACTCGAGAGTCAAATAATATGCAAAATCATTTCTCAGACAAAAGTACACATTAGAATCTAATACCACATTGAAACTCAGAGTCATAGCCCATATCTAAGTCAACATAGTGTTATCTATAAGAATGTGGTAGAACAAAATAAATTTTTTTAAGTGTGCTACAATTTCAGCTTCATCGTGTGCAGCCTGGAGTCCAACTTTAAATTCAGTTGGGAGTCAACAAGTTTATTGTGACATTATGATTCCCATACCCTGTAAGAAAAAAATGCACAATCCATTCAGACTTCTCATTCTCTCAAAAAGTAGTTTCCATCATTTCTTACATAGACTAGAAACATACAGCGGTGGGACTTCTAAACTCCAGGTTTTCCTAAGATCTCCTCTTTCCCTGAGGATCCATCCATATGATAAACTTCTGGATTTAACTTTCGATTCTCAGAGGTCTTACCACTCTAATTTTAAGTTAAGAGTTCTAACATGAGTTCCACATAGAGGTATTTCCTTTCCTGAGACTAAATAGGTCTCTCTGATATACAATCTTATTCTTTTCTATACTTTCCTTCATAACGCTTGTTACAATGTATAATTTAACATCATGTGGTTATATAAATCTATCTATCTATCTATCTATCTATCTATCTATCTATCTATCTATCTGTCCCTTCCTCTCCCTCTTCCTCTCCCTCTCCCTCTCTCTCTCAAGTTTAAGCTCCATGAACACAGGAATGTTGAGACTCCTCTGGTTTGCTCATCACTGTAGCATCAGAGCAGAACTTAATGCGTAGCAAGAAGTGGCCATTGTAAACATTTGTTCAATAATTAAATCATCCATATCAGTCCCCTTCTCTTCAGAACCTGAAACAATGAAAGGGGAACCAGAGCCTCCCCTAGAGATCAGTAAATGTGAAAGCACTTAAAGTAAAAAAATGATAGGAAAAAGAATAAAGGTAACAGATCATTTAACCTATCTGGCTCTTAGGACTGGCATTCTCTCCAACAATGCTAGGTTTTGTTACAAATAACATATGTTCAGTCTCTTCAAGTGGAAAAAATATTGGCTAGTTTCAATTTCAAAACCAGTTTCAAAATAACTGTAGCATATTTATTCCTGTCATCTAGATAGCTTTATAAATTCTATATCTGTTGGTGCCATAAAGAATGCAACAGAAAGATATTAGCTACTAAAATGGAACTGAATAAAAAAATTAATTTGAGGTTCTTTGCCAATACATTTTAGAGAACATGGATGTAGCCTACTTTGAATAAAAACAGTATTCAAAAGGTATTGGCTTGACAAAACTTAAAAATGCATATTTTTAAACTGGGAGGCTGGGAACATGTAAGGTCTTTTTGCTTTATTATTTCAACTTTTAGCCAAAATTTACATAAGATAAATCACAAATTTATTATATGTACTTCCAGTTCAACACAAAAATGTCTAGGCTGTCTTCAGAAAGGATAGGATGTCTCCAAAAAGAGAAGACTCTACACAGCCCAACCAGACTTCCCACTCCCTCCCCAATGTCATCTCAAGGACCTAGCTTTTGTGTTTTACTTATTAGGTTTCTCCAGAAAGTTTATTTGAAGAAAAGATGCCAAGAATTGTTTTGGAAGTGTCTGAAAATAATTGGTCTAAACCAACACACTACATTTTTATCTAGCTATATTTTGGAGAGGAAAATGGCCAAAGTTAGTAAAGAGTGTTTTGATTATTAGGGCTCAATTCTTTGTCATTATTTTCAACTACCAGCTCCTACATTTCACAGCTTTCTCAAATCAATGGGGGAAGAGAGTATGGGAAATTTAGAAAGTACTCATAAACAAAATACCCTTCCTCTCTAAATAATTCAATGCCTGCTACTTTCTCTAAAGCATTCCCATAGCCTTGTATTGACCTGGTAGCATTTCTACCTCTGGTCTGTGATGATATTTTTAAGACATACTTCAGCTCAAATGTTCACTTTAAACTTCTGTAAATGTGTCACTTTTAAAGCAAATGTTATTTGTCAGCATATTTGCACTTTTGGGCTAAGAGTTTGAAGGGTTTTTATAAACCTAACTTCTAAAAACAGCACTAGGAGAAAAAAGTAAAAATTCCATAAAGTTTTCCAGATAATACCATATATTAATACTTGGTTGTGAGCAACTACCATCTGCACATTTCTGAATGGCTCAATATCTGGAGCCTTAAATGACAGTTGTGCTGATCCCCATAACAGCTAATCTAATTGTTGTTGGGTTATTTCCCCCTTCACTTATGGTCATCCCTGGACTGTTTACATAGCGCCTCTTGGTTAAACCGTTGCTTCATGGAAATCACTGTAATTCCTCTGACAGGAAGAAGATGGCATACCTGTGGTTAAGCTGTAGTGTAGAGAACCAGTTCTTGGATTTAAATACCAGCTCTTTCACTCATTAACTGTACGATGTTAGACAAGTTAACCTCTCTGTACATAAGAGTCCCCATCTGTGGAATGGGGGTAAGAAGGGAACCTGTCTATGGGGTTGTTACAAAGACTATGTTTGTATACCTGCCCCAGTAACTGCTATAGAAATATGAACCATTATATATAGAAATATGAATCATTCTTTATAGATATCAGCAGTGAAGCTAGGGATTCAAACTGGCTTTCAGGTATGATAATTCAAAGGAAGGGCATAAAGTGAAGAAGCTGGTGGTTGAAAATCATGATACATAATTTAATTCTAATTACCAACGCTGAGGCATGAAAATAAAAATTTCCTTATTCAGATCCATATTTAATCCATCCAACTTGTGATTCTAATCTAAATTATACAAAGGAAGGTTAGATCTAGCCCGCTTTTCATGAGAGTCATAACTGTCAGTCCTAAATATATATATCCCAACCCTTTTTGAGTGTCTTCATTCCCTAACTACAGCACCTCTTAACATATTTCAACAAGTTGTCCTCAACCTAGCTAACCAACACTTTTCTGTATTAATATTAAATGTCCCTCTCAAGATTCTAAAGAAACTTCTTCATCCTAGGTCTTCAAGATTTTTTTAACATGCTCTTCTTTCCAATATCTAGGTTGTTTGTGATTTTATTGATATTAATCAAGTTTCTGCCCAGTCTTTCTTTTTCCAGATGTAGGTCTAACATCTGTAGTACATTTTCATATAGGAGCTGCTACTCACAGCCCAGTCTCCCAACCTCTTCTTCCCCAGGCCTATGCTTCATACACATGTGGGCACCCTCATGCTCACTTGTGAGGTCTCCTTTCCTCTCTCCCCTGCTCTCCTCCTTCCCCTCGCCTCCTTCTTCTACTTCTTCTTCATTTCTCTCTTCTATTCTTCTCTTCTCCTCCCCTCCCCTCCCCCCTCTCTCTCTCACCAGATTGCTGCCTTCTAAAGTCACAAATAGCTTTATGAAACTTAGAGCCTTCCAAAGCTGAGAAGCCTCAAGAAACAAGAAATGTCTCAAAAACGATCTAACCTTATACTTAACGGAATAGGAAAAGAAGAACAAACAAAGAAGAACAGATATACAATGAATCATTAATGAATACTTAGAACAATTATATGCCAACAAATTCAACAATCCATAAGAAATGGATCAATTTATTAAAAAGCATGTAACCCAAGACTAAAACAAGAAGACAGAAAGTCTAAACAAACCCAATACCACCAACGAAATTGAAGTAGTAATCAGAAAACTCCCTACAAATAGAAGTCTAGAACCAAATGTTTCACAGGTGAATTCTACCAAACATTTAAAGAATTAATATTTATCCTTCTTAAACTATTTCAAAAAATTGAAAAAAGATGAACTCTTCCAAACTCATTTTACAAAACGAGCACTGTCCTGATACCAACATCAACAAACATCTTAGGGAAAAAAAACCTACAGGCCAATATTCTTGATGAACATGCATGCAAAATTTCTCAAAAAAAAAAAAAAAGTCAGCAAACTAGATTCAACAATACATTATAGGGTTCTACTCTATCACTAAGTGATATTTATTCCAGGAATTGAAGGATGATTCAACATCCATAGACAATCAATGGGATACATCAAAGAATGAACAATAAAAATTGTTTCTCAGAAAAAGCTCAACATCATTGACAAAAACCATCCTTTCATGATAGAAACTCTCAACAGGGTGGGTATAGGTGACACACCTTAAGACAGTAAAGGCTATGTATAATAAACCCACAGCTAACATCTTCAGTCGTGAAAAGCTGACTTCCTTCTATGATCACAGACAGGACAAGTTCGCCCACAACCACCACTTCTATTTAACATACTACTGGGAGTCCTAGCCAAAACAAAAACAAAAACAAAAACAAAAACAAAAACAAACAACAAAAAAACACAAGAAATAAAGGCATCAAAGTCTGAAAGGAAGAAGTGCAGCTACTGTTTGCAGATGATGTGACACTACATACAGGACCCTAAAAACCACACTGAAAAAACTATCAGAACTGAATAATTCACTAATTTGCAGGATAAAAAATCAATATGCAGAGATCTGTTGTATTTTTCTACACCAATAATAAACTATCAGAAGGAGAAATTAAAAAGAATCCCAATTTATAGTAGCCTTCAATAGCATAAAATATTTAGGAATAAATTTAAACTGATGAAAGACCTGAACCCTGAAAACTGTAAGACATTGAAGAACTCGAGAGGATACAAATAAATGGAAGGATTTACCATGCTCGTCAATTGGAAGGGTTAATATTGTTAAAACGTCCTTACCACCCCAAGCAATATACAGATTCAGTGCAGTTCCTAAACATAGAAATAGCATTCCTCTCAGAACTAGAATGACTAATCCTAAACTTTATATGGAACCACAAAAAGGCCCTGAAATAGCCAAGAAAACCTCAAGAAAGAAAGAATGAGGTATCACATGCCCGAATTTCAAACTACACTAGAAAACTACAGTCATCAAAATAGTACAGTAATGGTATAAAAACAGATATATATACATTTCTGGGCTAATTTATATAAATATCTCAATGTAATAAGAGTCAAAATAGCCCAGAATATCTCAGTGTAATAAAATAGCCCCCAAATACACCCTCCTATATGGTCAATCAATCTGACAAAGGAGATAAGAATGTACAATGTATATGTAAAGAGCCTGTAAAGACAGCCTCTTCAATAAGAGATGCTGGGAAAACAGGACATATATGCAAAAAAAAAAAAAAATCAAAAACAAACGAAACCTACTTTTTACAGTGTATACAAAAATAATTCAAAGTGGATTAAAGACTTAAATTTAAGATGTGAAACTACAAAACTCCTAGAATAAAACACAGGCTGTAAACTTGTTAGTGTTAGTCTCAGCAACACCTTTCTGGATATGTCTCTATGGGCAATGGCAACAAAAGAAAAAAGAGAAAGAAATGGGACTCCATCAAACTACAAAGCTCTACACAGCGAAGAAACTATCAACAAAATGAAAAACAGCCTGCCAACTGGGAGAAGATAGTCACAAATTAACACATCTAATAGGTGGTAAATACCCGAAACATATAAAGATCACATAACATTTACCATTAGAGAAACAAGCAAGTTTAAAAATGGGCAGAGGAAGGACCTGAACAGACATTTCTCCAAAAAGGACATACAGATGGCCAACAGACATATGAAAAGATCACCAATAAGGTCACCAATAAGACAAATGCAAATTAAAACCACAGTGAGATATCATCTCACACCTGTCAGAATGGCTGTCATCAATAAATCAACAAACAGTTGCCAATTTGCAACTGAAACACTGTTTGATGAATTAACTTACATAACTCACAACAGGCAAATTAAAGACAAAAACAACCTAGTAAATAAAAGAACACATAGTGTAGCCTTGGTTTTCTATTTGAGGTTGTTCATTACAATTGTGGTATTTCAGAAATTTGTTATATATAACACCAAATACAAGCTGAGAATATGAGTTGGGGATGGCATAAAAATGAGGTTTATTGGAAATAAGTTTGGTATACTCATCACACCTGATGAGTATAAAGACAGCTTGACCCTTGAATACCCTATTCCATGTGTTCAATTAGTCGGGTCTGTGACAGTCCTGGGCCTCTATGTCTTTGCTCCTTAATAATTGAGTGAAGAAGAAAAGACAAATACTTCACCCTTGAAAAGTCAAGTATCCCTTCCCAAAATGGTTTTGTCCTTTCCTCCTTAGGAAAGCCTGGCAATTCCAAATGTACTGTTGTAGCTATAGAGAAAAAGATATAAAGGGAAGGTTTTCTGCACTTTAAAACGCCCGTACAGGATGAGGATGAACAAACAAAGGCAGCTGTTTAACCGGGATGCATCAACATCTTAGAGTTGAATTCATCTTGGTGCAGAAACCTTTTACCATCTTGACTAAGAAAAACTGTTTAGAAGGGGAGAAAAGCAAAGCCTGGATATTTTTTTGACTTGTTATTCTACCTGGGGAAAAAAATGATTTTTAAATGTATTGATCATATTCTGAACCACAAGACTGAAAAAGAAAAGAACTTCAAAAATATAAAATGAAGGGCCTATCTATAGTTTCTGGAGGAAAACAATAGCATGCTGTGGAATATTTCCAATACCCAGGAAAGGTAGTAATTGCTAGTGTAACTATGGAGTACATATTCACTGTTCTCTCTTTGGAATCTTCCATCCCCCAAGATCCCTGTATTCATTAAAATAATGGTTCTCTACCATGGGCAACTTTTAACCCCCGGGTACATCTGGCAAATGTCTAGGACTTTTGATAATCTGGGGCTGGGGTTGCTACTGGTATCTAGTGAGTAGAAACCAGAGATACTGCTTCCCAGTTCACAGTGCACCCACCCCCACCATAACAAAGAATTATCCAGCCTAAAATGTCAATAATGCCAAAGTTGAGAAACCCTGCAATTAGTGATGAAAAAGATTTGAAAAGGAAAGCTGATACAAAAATCTGACTTCTGGGGCAGTGCCTTTACAGGGAATCTGGTGAGTCTCTCATCATTTCCTGGCTTCCTTGAAAATTTTAGCTACCCAAAGAATGCACTGAGGCCGATAAATCAAGAATACAGAGTCCATAAAACTAGTTTAGAGAATGCTATGAGGAACTGAGGTCAAATCTTAGCTTCCACATCCTTTCCCTTTATTTGGCGCAGCTGGTCACACTGAGCAAGCCTGACCTATATTACCTACGTAGGAGGTGTCCAGGAGCTAGCACAGGTACCACTACTTAAGTATCATTTCGACACTGCTAATTCCTGGGAAAGAGAACAGAAGAACCCTCCATCTATGGAAACATGGTATGCAGGTGAGTAAGTATTAACCCCAACCACCAAATCCCATAAATGTCAAAAAGCTTGTTTGCATAGGGATAGTACAGCGGTGGTAAGGTCCAATAGCTCAAGGCAGTTTTTTGTGGTTCCCGTAACTCACAACTCAACTGTCTCTTTGATGCTCTCTCCGAACATCCTCTTTGCCACTCATTCTGGCCCAGCCACACTGGTCTACTTGCTGTTCCTACAAAGTGCCAAACGTACCAGCACAAACTTCAGCATTTACACATCTTCTGGTAGAACGTTCTTTGCCCAGAAATCTTACTTCATCCAGATCTCTGCTCAAATGATGTCCTCACTGACCACGACTACTGCATCTCTCACCCCCACAATTTACCAGACTCTTACCTTGATTTACTTTTCTTATAGCACTTACCACAAACTGCCATTTTACATATGTATCTGCTTATTGCCTCCCCTCTCTCCACTAGAATATAGGCTCCATGAGAACAGAGATCTTGATAATTATTCAATGATGAATCCCCAGTGCCTGGAACACTGCGTAAAATATTCTAGCCACTCGATAAAAGTTTGTTAAATAAATATTTTTAATGGCTTTCTATTTTCTTGCTTTCTCACCATTTCTTCCCATTAACTTTTTCTAAAACCCCCACTTTTTAAATCCATTTTTATTTATTTGACTATTAAGCCATTCACTGTTACTAACCACTTTTTGACCCCTGGAGCTAAAAATTTTGCTGAACTTTCAGTAAACAAATACTGAACACCTGCTGTGGTGGTTCTGGGAGCCACAAGAAACACAAAGAATAATATAGAGACTTGACCTGTGGGAGAAAAGTAGGAGAGATAAAGTGTTCACACCAACACTTTAATGTAAGGACACATGAAATCTATACCATGATAAAGAACAGAGTTATGGGAGGTCACAAGGAAGCCAGATGCCTCTGTCTACTGGAGATTATGAAAGGCTTCCTGAAAGAAATGGTATTTGAAAAGAAACTAGAAAATCAGGCAGGTGTTAAACAGGCAGAATTAGGGAGAAAAGACAATCCAGGGAGAATAATGAGAAAATAAATGAAAGATGTATTAGACTCTCAGGGTTTGGCAACAGGGCAGATAAGGAGATGAAATGAATCAACCAACCTGAATCTCAATGCGTCAACTGAAGTATGATGAAATGATAACTCCAAGACTCCATGATAGTGAGACTATGATAACACTTGATAAAACTTGATGCTGTCAACAACGACAAAAAAAAAAAAAAGTGAGAAATGATTAGTTTTCTTTTTGTCATCTTGAGTTTGAGATTCCAGAATAGCCCCAGGGTGTACAAGGGCCTGGTTCCTGGCTGTGTGGCTTCATGGCTTTGCTCTGTGGCCCTCCTAAAAATTTCATAAGCCAAATAATATAATTAACCAAAGTACTTCTCCTTATAAAGTAACCTGAGTAGATTTTGTTGTTTACCAATAACATGACTTCTGAGCAATGCGAGGGCCGTCATCCAGTGTTACCTAACCCGAGAGGCTTGTTTTGCCTGCATGCGTCAAAGCCAAAGGAGACACAAATAGGACTTTGCAGCAAAGAAAGTAATGGTTTGTTTAAGGAAATGGAACCAAGCCTAGAGACACAAATGAGCTAGCGCTCAAAGACCTGGCTCCCTGATGGCCTCTAGGGTGTAGGTTATATAGGGAAAAATCTCATTAGTCATTGCAGCTAAGGGAGTTGGAGTTGTGGGCTCTACTGATTGGTCGGAGATAGAGTAGGAGGCACTTGATTTGTGCATCAGGTCCTGATGTCAGTCATGGCATCCTTCTGTAATTTCAAGAGGATGCCAATAGGGTCCTTCTGCCTTCATAGATACAGAACTGCAAGATATTATCTTTAGTTTGACTGACACTCTGTTTTTTTGGTCAACAGACCTGAGGCTTTGTTTCTAAGACTGTTTGATGCTGACCTAAGGACTCGATGATTAAGGGATTGGTCCTGCAGTATGCAGAAGCATAAGGAAAGGAAAGCAGCAAATGAGTACAAAGCTAGTTTGAATCAAGGAGGAGGAGGAAAAAAAGGTGTTTTAAAGAAGTAAAGATTTGCATGATTACACAGGCAAAAAATTTTCCACTTTATTTCTTATAAACCTCAATTAATTCTATTAGTTGGATCATATGAAACTGCCAAATTTTTTAGGTCAAAAAATGGTTAAATATTGGCAGTTTGATGCTAGTGCAGTGGTGATAAGCACATATTTTGGAATCAAAGAAACCTGGGTTTAATCCTGGCTCTGAATTTTATGATTTATATTCCCTAAGCCTCGGTTTCCTCAACTATAAAATAGCAACGGTGACCTGAGTGTTTTACAGCTGTTGTGAGAATTAAGTGAAGGATGTAGAATAATACCAGCAGACACATTTTATCTTCCTTCCTACTGCAGAGGACATAATGTCCTCCTTATCCTTGAGGTTACCTTATCTTTTCTTCTATGATCATTACTTCCAGATATTCCCTGCCTCTGTCCTACGCCATCTACCAACCTCTCCCCGCTCTCTGCAATCATGCTCAGGCCTTCAGTATCAGGACAAACATTTACTTGACTCCTGCTATAACCTGAATTTTTACCGCCCACCCCAAATCATTATGTTGAAATCTAATCCCCTGTGTAAGGGTATTAGGAGATGGAGCTTTTGAGAGGTGATTAGGTTATGAAGGCAGAGCCTTCAAGAATAGGATAAGTGCCCTTATAAAAGAGCCCCTATGTGAGGGCACAGTAAAAGACAGCTAGCTGTCTGTGAACCAGGAAGTGGGCCCTCACCAGACACCAAATGTACTAGTGCCTTAATTTTGGAACTGAAAGAAATAAATTTCTGTTGTTTATTACAGCGGTCCCCAACCTTTTTGGCACCAGGGACCGGTGCTCCTATGATGATCTGAGGTGGAGCTGAGGCGGGGATGATAGCACTGGGCAGTGGCTGCAAATACAGATGGAGCTTCTCTCGCTGGCCCACCGCTCACCTCCCGCTGTGTGCCCGGTTCCTAACAGGCCACGACCCAGCACCGGCCTGCAGTCTGGGCTTTGAGACCCCTGGTTTATAAACCACCATCTACGGTAATCTGTTATAGCAGCCCAAACTGACCAAGGTTACTCCATTGGTCCCTTCTGGCCACATTGCTGTTTTCCTGATTCTTTTAACAAAATTTTATAAGTGTGCAATTTATAATCTTTGATTCTGCCTCCTCAGGGCCCACCCCATCTACAACTCCTTGAAGTAGAATAATTGACTCACAACTCTACTGAAACAATCATCTCAAACATTTACCAATTACCTCAGAATGAACAAATTTAGTGATCTTTTCTAAATTGTGGTCTTTTTTGATTTCTCTGAATTATTTGAAACAGGCAATCATGTGCTCTCATAAAATCCCTCCAGGATTCCAGTACTTGAAATCCCTTAGGTAGGTAGCTCTTCCATACCTACATTGGGTTAATCACCACTTTATATTGCTCTTCCTTCTCAATGCCTCTCATGTCTTATTCTCCCACCACTTTTCCTACTGAAATATTTAAATCAGTCTTTACATATATCTAAAATGTCTACAAAGGAAAAACATGCATGAGTAAATATGTATATATATTTTTTCCATTTACGATTAAACTAATGGGTAGAAGAGGGAAATGACTAATTCAATGGCAACAGAGACTGATTGGACCACTTGGGTTGGAGTTCTCAAAAACTAATTCTATTGACGGAATTGCTACATTCATTTCAGAGCAGGCCCACTTGATCTGACTCAGGATCCACGGCTGTGAAGCTTTCTCTGGGCATATGCCTAATCATCAGAGATTGCAGGGACAGTGTAGAAAAGGAGGTAAACTGTTTCAGGAAAAGGAGAATTACAAAGAAGATGTAATTAATTATCTTCCTCTGCCAAAACCTTATCAGTGCCATACATAAAGCCTCACCTATCTCAGGAGCCCATGTTGAAAAATCTATCTGGGGCCTTGGACAAGCCTGCTTGTGGCCATTGCCGTTTCTTTTAAAGTTTATTCTTTCTAAATAATCCTCTCTGAATATTGCAATATAAGACAGGTTTTGCTCCAACATATGTTTTCTATGAATTCCTTAAACTGGATAGTTTTCTTATTAAATAAATTCCTTATTTACTTAAGTTCAAATTTGGGTCTATCTAGAGATATTTGTAATTGTCACCAAAGGAAAATCATATATAACAATCTGACTGCATAATTCTTTAAATGTGTTACATTTTTTCCTCAAGAAACAATTTGCACTTGGGTGAAATATTCAAAGCATGGTGCGTGTTTTGAAGAGTTTGTTCTCTATTCATAAGAGAACACAATTCTCAAGTGGAATTTATTTTCAATGCTTCATCAAAAACACCCAAGAGGACTTCATTTTTATTTTCCCTGAACAAATCAGATAAATGTTATTACTATGAGTTGGCAAGGGGATATCTATTTTAAAATTTGTGAAGGGTTTCAATTTAAAGATAATGTATTCAGATATGCTTTGGTGACAATAGTTCTTATTAGAGCGTCTTTTTTTTTCTTACTCTTAATATAACTTGTTTCTCTTTATTTTCAAGAGTATTTCTCTTTCCTAATATAGCAACAACAAATCTTTTCTCCAATCTACAAGACTGAAAATTTTGTAAAATACTGTCCTTTTTTCCCAGTAAAAGTAGAATTTTTCATCTCTTGAAAGAAAATAAGAACCAACCAAAAATGAGGCTAAAATCACCTTGTCAAGAATGACTGAAGGCTATAGAGAAAATGAACAAGGAAAAAGAGAAACAAACATTCAAATAAATATAAATGGATTGAGCCAGACTGCAAAGAGAAGTAAATAGGTCTCTGAGGAAAATGGCAATGGAGCAAATGTTTAGAAAGTACACAAAAAACCCTCTGCTCAGCTCTTCTTACTTCACTGCACTTCCTGCCGTGTTCTTGGTAAACTTACAGACCTCTTTTACTTATTTTATTCATGTAAACTTCCCTTGATCTCTACAGCTCCATTCTGACTTTCTAGAAGGCAAATTAAATTGACAAATATTTGACATTGCCCACTCTGGGATGGGGGACTACAAGGAGGCATAAAGAAGACACAAAGCCACAAGTGAGGAGGCCTAGGTAGGTTCTGGTCCCAGGTTTACTTCTCAAAATAGTATTTCTTTCTAAAAAATTAAAAAAATAATGCATGGTCACCATACCCCATTTGGTGAGATATATCATCAAATAAGTTTCACTAGCAAGTGAATGATGCTAAGATGTCAGCACAGTGAATGCGGTTAAGATGTCAGGGTAAATTTTGTCCAGAGAAACATTAAATCAAACTTAGGACCTACCACATGACAAGTGTTCTGTAAATATTTGCTAAATGAGCAAGTGACTGGAAAGAATGTATCTGTTAGTAGACAATGCCAGCCTGACCAGTGGAATTAAGAAGTTAAAACTGTTATAAGATAGATGATAGATGATAGATAGATAGATAGATAGATAGATAAGATGATAGATAGATGATAGAGTTCTGACACTCATGTAAAAATAAAATGAACATGCGTAAAATATTTTATTTAACTCTTAACTACTGAGGAATTCAGTAAGATATATAAAACCAGTTCAAAGGGGAATCTGAATAACAAACATATAGATAATTAAGAATGATGAAATGAATTTGCTAAGGAATATCCACATGATAAGCATCAAATTACATCTCCACCAAACAAAATTTGCATGCATTTTTATGGACAAAAATAATTTGCATTGCCATCAGTTTTCTACATCTTATAGAGTTGTAAAGTAGCTTAAAGACAATGAAAGATACAGACTCACAGACTGAGAAGACTCTCAAGAATACTCTAGATCATCTACTAGTTTTCACTGACAGGATACCTTACTAGTAATCTTTTTGCCCATTTCATTTTTTTCCACAAATTTTCTTGATATAGGAGAGATATGAACTCTTTTCTGCCTCACTGTCCTTTTATTGAACTCTTCTGGCAAAATCCAATCCCTCATGGACTCAACTAACTGCTTTCCCCTGGCCTGCTCATGAGAAAGTCCCATAATGCTGACCACCAGCCACTGAGCTTCATACAGCCTTCATGAAGTCTAGTACATTTCTGTGGTCATTTGACTGTCCCACTCTATATAACACCCATGTCAATTATTTTCTTCTCTCATAAAATCCCGGATCATGATAAACTTCAAACTATTTAGCTACCAGTAAGGAATAGATATCTGTTGATCAGAAAAGGGGCTGTATGAAGCTCTGGTGCTGGATAATGCTATCCTCTAAATGTTGAATCATGGGAAGGTCTAGGGTCCTGGGTATGAGTGGGGGATAGAAATCAGGCAAATGGGGACTCACAACATGACATAGGAGTATTTCCATAGTTTAATCACCAGTATGACCACATTTCTCCATCACTTCAATTCATTTCCTTCCCTCCTGTCTCAACAGATGACCTCACTCCTACTTCAAAGGAGAAAACTAGGGCCATACGAAATCCCTTAGCTTTCAACTAACAACCCTATCCTCCTATTGCATCTACCCCATCCTCCTCTCAGTCCTGGGCATAGAAAGGAATGTGTAAGACACATGGAGGTTGTAGCTGACATCTATTACAAACGGGATAACAGAAGAAAAAAAAAAGGTGAGATTGGATTAAAATAATGCAGTAATGTGGAAGAAAGAAAGTAGATATAACCGATTGGTCTATTTTATGCTTCATGAAAACTACAGGACAGAGTCACTTGAAAAGGTTGAGAGAGTCACTTCTTAGCATGAGCATATTAGGGAGCCTGATTATAAATTACATTGACATGACTCCAAGGGACATTTGCAATATATCAAATCACTAGAAGTAAAAAATTTATGTGTGCTTCAGACCAACAGAGAAATTTATTTTGAGGACAGCACCATGATACAAAGGACCAGAAATGGTAGGAAAACTTTTTGCCCTTCTATTTAGCAGACAAAGACAAAAATCTGTGCATGCCTTTAATCTGTAATAGAAGTGAGTCTAGACATTGTGAAAGAAATAAACCTACAAGAAGTAATGGAATAGGCAGTAGGCTTAGCATCCTCTAACCAGAACTCAGGAAATGAAAAATGTGGTAATGAAAGTTGACATTCTTAAAGCCATTTTTATTTTTTAACCAGTAGTTCATAAACTTGAGCTTGCATCACAATTTTCTAAAGGGCTTGATAAAACAGATTGCTGAACCCCGTTCCCAATGTTCCTAATCTAATTGGTCTGGACTCCCCCTGAGAATCTGCATCTCTACATGTTCCCAGGTGATACTGATGCAGCTGGTCCAGGGTTCACACTTTGAGAATCACTGCTCTAAACTATATCTAAAATTAAATAAAACAATGGAAAAATATTTGAGTGAATGGAGGGGAAATAGATTAATGGCAATCTTTAAAAAATAATGATCCTGAAGAAATAATTCTTAGGAGCTTTTGACCAAATTTAATGCTGATAAACTCAGTACATCACAATTAAAGAAAATACATTGTCCTTTTTCAAAGTCCTTTTGACATATTTTTCGAGACATCATATAATGTGTTTTATAGTTTGCTCCCCATTTGCTTACCTTTTATGGCTTTTGCCATTTCCCTGAGATTTCTTTTTTCTTACTCTATTGTCCTTCAATTGATTTCCTGATACTTATTTTAGCCCTCTTTTCCCTCAATTTTTGGATCATTTCTTGCCCACAGAGCATGCTGTTCTGAATGGCATCAGTAAGTTGCTGGCTCCCTAGATTCTTTTTGTTATTTTGTTTCACCCCTAGCTGATTTCAACCTTCTAAAGACCAGGTTAACTAAAATTGAACTTTCTAAATTAATATCAGACAATTAAAGTGACATAGATAGGATAGTCTCAACTCAAAATGTTTTCTGTCTTATTTTTGTGTGGTCAACATATTCCACCCACACAGTGTGAAATTATTAATTTACTTGACTAGCTCTGCTCCTGGCTAGAGACACCTTCAGGATGATAAAACATGTTCAGCCCTCTGTACAAGGCAATCTTTAAGAAGTTAACGACAAAAAATGAAGGTGGTAGGATTATATTTTTAAAAAATGAATTCAAAAAAGAAGCTATATAGAAGGTTGCACATCCCAAAATTAACAGAGACCTCTGTCACCTGATTGAGAATGCATTGAATTTTAGTGGGGAAGAGGACAGTGGGAAGAAGAAGGGTGGTCAACTAATACAGCATAAATACATTTGAAATAGTGAAGAAAACTCAACAATCATTTTTAAAACCCAAATAGTAGAGTTCAAGCATTAGAAGAAAAGTTTTCCAGACATTTGAAATTGATTTCTCCAAGTCTTCATTTCTAGACCACATAACTTCCAAAGAAACAAACAAACTAGTTCTTAAGACTTTAAATGTTTTTGGTTTTTGTTTGTTTGTTGTTGTTTTTTTGGGGGGGGTGATGGTGTTTTAGATGTAATCTTAGCTCAGGGTACAATCCCCAGTTATTCAATCAAACACTAACCTAGTTTTTGCAAAAGATATTTTAGATGTGATTCAAGTCTATAGATAGTTGATTTTAAGGGAATTGTTTCAGATAATCAGGGTGGTCCCAACTCAATCAGCTGATAGGCCTTAGGACTGGAACCTTGCTTTCCTGAAGAAGACATTCTGCCTGTGGACTTCAGCTTTAGTTTGGGCCTAAGAGTTCAGCCTGCCCTTCCTGACAACCCAAGAATTTCAGACTTGTTTAGACAGCCCTCACAATCCCATACGCCAATGTTATGCAATAAATCTCTTAAAATATATCTCCTGCTGGATATATTTCTTTGGCTGAATCTTGACTGATACATTTTCCTTTTATAACTGTTCATGATGTCACATATCTGCCTTCTGCTGATGTCCATAGACCAACTTCTTAGATACACTACATCAGTTCTCAACCATCTAATAAATAAATATGCCAGAAACACATGACCTGGTAACGATTAAGAATTAGTAGAGAATTTCTGTTTAAAGCAGTGGTCATAACCCACTTTGTCAATTAAGTAAGCAAAGAATTTTTTAATAGAGGAAAAGCACTGAGTACTGCACTTAGCTAGAAAAATAATTTTTTTTCAATTATGCAACTATAGCATATGTAGAACCACAATGGAAAAAGACACCCTGCAAAAACAGAAGTGATTGCCAGATAAGTGAGTGGACAAGATCCCAGCAGATCCCCAGTCATCATAAAATCAGAGTAATGATGATTGTTACTAACGTTAGAGCACTTACAATGTGTCATGCACTATTTCAAGTACCTCAGAAATAGTAACTCGAACCTCACAACACTCCATTGAAGTGGATACTAGAATTATCCCAATTTAGATAGGAAAACTAAGGCGAGAATAATTAAGCAATTTGCCACAAGCCACTCTGATAGTCAGTGGAAGAACCAAAACTCAAACTTAGTCTGGCTTTAGAATCTGCACTCTCAATCCCACATATTACCTCATGAGTCACGGAGCTGGGAATTGGCAGTGGGATGATAATAGAACATTTAGAATCTACCAGTAACTTCATTAAGTAGAATGCCAGCACGAAGACTGGCATGAAGAGAGAAACTCATTCTGAGTGTCATTCCCACCTGGAGCAGATGGCGTCTAAGCGAGCTCATTGCTAAGGTAGAGTGCCAAGACAGAGAAGTGTGCCTCCAGATAAATCTAGGCTACTGGACAACAAGGAATGAAATCCTTCCTTCTCACCTTTCACATCCATTCCTCTTAATAACACTATCCCCCCTAAACCTCTTAAATATGTTTACTTAGTTTCATCTTCATTATAACAAGCCTGGTCCAAGCCACAATCATGTCTTGCCCAAGTGGCTGCAAGAAGATTCTAAAGTGGTCTCCCCTTACTCACTTGGCTCCTATGACACATCCTCCGTAATGGAAGCTAGAGTGGGCCTTTAAAATTCAAATTTAAATATACCATTCACCCACTTCACATTCATCAATGGCTTTCCATTGCTTTCGGATGATTCTCAGCATTCTTAATGTGTCCGACAGGGCCCTGTGTGACCTGCTCTTCCTACTTCCCTGGACTCTTCTCTATGCTCACTACACTATGAACAATAGTCTCCTATCAGCATCTCCAACTCACCAATAACCAGTAAGTTTTTATCAACCTTACCACTACTGGTAATTAGATTTTCATGTAATTATTTAATATAAGACTCTTCCAGGAGTCCATAAGCTGTATAAAAGCAAGGACCAGGTCTGTCATATTTATCATCGTATCTCCAGTGACCAGCAGTGCCAGACACAGAGCTGGTCCTCAATAAATATCTGTCGAACAGATCAATTCTTTGCTGCAATCATGAAGTTACCAAACGCAGACATGCTTCTGTGCCTCGCTCTAAAATGGACACTATCGAAACATCAAAGAATACAAATCTCATTTTCCTCTTTATCTAGAACTAAAGGAGCTAAAGAAATCATCTCTGACAGAAAACAAAAACGACACCTACCTGGGAGGATGACAAATAAAAATTACTAGACAATAGAAAATTTTTAGTAGTGTAAAAGAAAATAAACAATTTGGGAAATCATAACAAATAACGTCAGTGTACTGTGACAAGTACTATAAAGTTTGCAAAATGTAATTTATTCATGTTCTAAACTGTATTGTATACATGAAAAAGAAATGACATGAATTCATAAAGATTGTCTTCAGATGAAAAACAAGAGAGATGAATTTTACTGGAGGCAGTAGAGTGAATTAGATAACAGCAAAACAAGCAAATAATTAGAAGACATGTTTGACAAATTCTCCTAAAATTCAGTGGAAAAATTACAAAGAAAGATAAATACACTGAACAAAACACTGGCGTCATGAGCAGTATCTAGAATATCTACTATGAAGTACTTTAAGAAAGGCTAGGGAAGAAACAATAATCAAATAGGCGGGACAACATAAACTCTACTTCTAATCTTTGGTGATTACTTTGGAAATTTCAATAGGAATATTTAATATTTCTAAGTGATTATGTTTATAATCTTCATAAAAACACAAGCATTGTAGAATGTTTTTACTCCCATTACCCCCTCCCTGATTTATAAACTGTTGTCCAGTGACTTAGCTCTATCTTTATTCTTAATCCAATAAACTGCACATTATTACTGTTATTTTAGCCTGTATTTAATATCCCTGTATTATTTTCCATCTGTTTCTCTATGCTGTATTTTTACAATTTCTTCAGAGATAACCCTCCCTCCAGTTTACTAACCGATTTACTTTTTTCAGTTATGTCTAACCTGCTGTTTAACTTTACGGCACTTCTAATTTGAATTATCTTTTTTATTTCTAAAAGTTCTCTTTCAGTTCTTTTTCAAATATCCCTGATTACTTTCAATAGAGATATGTTCTTTTGTTATACTTTCAATGCCTTCTTTTATTTCCTTAGACTATATTATAATGTGATTATTTTATATGTGGTATCTGAATACTCTAAAATTTCTATTCTTGAAAGTTTGACTCTGTTATTTGTTGTTTCAGTTGGCTCTTGCTTACGGTAGCTTATTTTTCATATGTTTTGTGACTTCAAAATCTATCTGCAGGAATTCTTTGAAGTCCTGGTTTAAAATGTTTTTTCCAGAGTTGTTTTTGTTTTGTTTTGTTTTGTTTTGCCTTCTGCCAGGTACTGGGAGTCACAACCAATCCAGGAGCACATTAGACTAAATTTTCTTCAGGTCCCATAGGGAGTGTGATATCCATCCCCAAACTCATGTGTCTGCTTGACTGAAATTGGGAATCGTCTGGAAAGATATGCTTTCCTCTCTCCACCCAGAGCTAAGGCAAAAACAGACAGCACCTCCATCCTCTGCCTTGTGAGGTGGGTTGTTTTCTAAATATTCTTATAGGAGAATCAGCTTTATTCAAAGATCTCTGATCTGATCTCTATTGTCAGACCCAGCTATTATCTACCCATGCATATGTGTCACCCACCACGACAAATGCCCCCAGAAGAAGGCCAGCTCCAATATTCATTTACCTGTTTAGATTCATGATTTCTCATTGTTTATAACCTACTGCAATTTCCTTTATTTTACTGCCAGCTTAGCCATTTTAAAGTTCATTTTAAAAAGTATTTTGGGGGGTATTCTTTGACAGGATATAGTCTCCATTAACTAGTCCATTATACAGTTGAAAATCAAGATCAGCCCTTTGTAATTGTAGTTCTGCAAGAACTTTGGATGGGCCCCTAACCACTCCACTGAAATTGTGTACCACTGACTTTGAACACCACCCATTTTAAGAGGGAAATTCTAGAACTCCAATCTCTGTTCTTTCAAGAATTATCTTGATGAAACATGGGAATCCATTAGGTTGATTTTGCTGCCTTATCTATAAAAAGCAATGACTAGATGCCTCGTTTTCAACAAACCTCTTCACTTGTATCTCACCGTCAGCAACCAGCCTAGGCGCTGCGCAGGGCAGGCGCTGTGCAGGGCAGGCGCTGCTTGCCTTATTTACAAATATGGATAATGGAAATAGCAGAATGCACAGGTCATTAGGAGACTAAGGGCATGGGATCTGGTCATTTCTTTCATACTCCTTTGCTCTTCCCATGTAGGGTTTCTAGTCCCAGGCAAACTGGAACCGGTTAGTTTGTGAGTAAAGGCTGCCCTCAGAAATATCTTAAGTTTATCACATATGTGACTAGTAAAAATTGTGGTAGGCATCCTGGAAAAATATGTTACATATAAATGTAGAGATGAATGTCCCTTCTTAAAAAGAAAAAAGAAGAGAGCTGATGTGACTAATACGGTTCAGAAAAGTCTGTTCGTTTTTCAAAACTTCCACCAATGCTCTTGAATTATATGCAACGTGTCAGCTACTTCAGACCTCTCTGTCTCGAAACTGTCACAGATTCATAATAGTTCTTACTGCACCAGCCTGATATTATCTTCTAAGGGATTTGTCTGTCTCGACTAAAGAACAAATATCCTGGTGGTTAGAAAAGGGCACCTTTTAATCAAAGTTGAATGCTCACACTTGAGACAATGGCAGCAACAAGAAAAAGAAAAATTAGTGCAAGTTCCACCTTGACAGCTCAGGAATTTAGCAAACTGCTACTCTAACTCTCGTATATTGTGTTCCTAAAACGCCTTCAGACCAGTTCCCTATGACTACTCCGCGGTTGCCTTGGAAAAGGGCACAGAACTAGGCAGGAGCTCGTAAGCTTATTCCATGGGCTGTTCAGCAGGGCAGAAGGCAATATTTCCTAGCGTGCTCCTATAACTCTGTCCTCTGGGTCCATGCTCTTTTGCAGTGTCCCAGCATTGAACTGAGGCACCAAACACGCAGAAGGGATCCAGGTTCAGCCCCATACCAAAAAGGTCAGACTCTTGCTAGCAGCCTCGCAGACACAAGGTACAAGTGATAAATTAAAGATAAAAAAGATCTATGTACTCCAATATCTATGCCTCTATTTTTCCATCAAGTTGCCTCTCAGTTTATACAAAATTGTGGTAAGCCAGCCTGAAATCCCTCTCATGGAGTGGTTAATCCTGGGGGCTTTGCCCTGACACTGTCTCTGTAAAAAGATTGAGAAGATTCCTGGTTCTATTTCTGCCTCTACCATTGGATTTTTCAAAGTAGCATTTGCAGAAAATGCAAATGACTCTCTAGCTTAATACAGATGCCTTGCCTAGCACAACTTTGATGTATTATTATGCAGAAGAGTTCCCCTCCCCAGCTTGGATAAGAGAGTGAAGGATTTAATGGGGTGAAAGAAACAAACAACCTTATTCTCCTAAAGCATATTTACCAACCTTGGACAGGATGCCAAATTTGATGTTATAGCTGGACATAGCAAAATGGCTCCTTAAAGCAAGAGAGGTCTCAGGCCAATGATCAAATCATATCCACAGAGACAAAATCCTAGGTGATATTTTACTTGGACATTGAATCCAAATAAAAGATAAAGTCATGGATGGAAAGACATTGTTAAGTCAAGTCTCACTCATTTACTCACTTGGAAGGTCTAGGATTCTGGGAACCAGAAGTTAAGAGTATCTATGAGAATTACTTTCTGGCACTAGGCTCCCTCCACCCCTGAAGTTATAAAGATTGGACAGGTACATAGGGGTTCAGCAAAGGCAGGATATAAAGGCCCAGGAGCCCCCTCTGTTCATAATCTCTTGATTTACTTTACCTGCTTCACCATTTCCCATAAAATCAGCTGTGAACCCAGTATCAGCCAGTTGGGAAGGACTCCAGCTTTTAAAATGAATTAAAATTTCCCAACTGTTCTGGTTTTGCATCCTGGGAGATAATAACAGCCCACAGAGATCTGTATTTATTGCTATTCAATTTCTGCATTGCTTTCCTACATCCCACCCTTCCACCAGACATTTGAGAGTGGGAAGAACAGCTTGGATAGTTGCAAATGCCTAAGCAGATTTGTCAAGACACTCCAATAAGCATCTGATACTGTCTACACAGAGGATGCTGTGGGTCTCATGCTGTGCAATCTGAGTCTGCTGAAAGGAGACTCTCTCTAGAAAAGAACCCATGTGACAACAGGAAAAAGGAGATTCAGCAAAGGAAATTGATAATTGGCTATAAAAAACATCATTGATGGAGGGAAGGAGGCAGAGGAATAGAAGAATGGGAAGTATCTTCTGAAAGTTTTCCCAAACAACTTTTTAATTTAAAAAATTATATGACCACTTTAGAACATTCAAAAAAGAAAAAAAAAAGCATGATAAGGGGTTAATATCCAAACTTTATAAAGAACTTATACAACTCAACAACAAAACAAACAATCCAATTAAAAATGGGCAGAAGACCTGAACAGATATTTCTCCAGAGGAAATACAGATGGCTAACAGACATATGAAAAGATGTTCAAAGTCGCTAATCATCAGAGAAATGCAAATTAAAACCACAATGAGATCTCACCTCACACCTGTCAGAATGGCTATCATCAATAAATCAAAAAACAGCAAGTGTTGGAGAGGATGCAGAGAAAAGGGAACCCTCATACATTGCTGGTGGGATTGCAAATTGGTACAGCCACTGTGGAAAACAGTATGGAGGTTCCTCAAAAAATTAAGAATGGAAATACCTTTTGACCCAGCAATTGTACTTCAGGGTGTTACCCAAAGAAAATCAAAACAATAATTTGTAAAGATCTGTGTACTCCAATATCTATGGCAGCACAATTTATAATAGCCAAGATATGGAAGCAAACTAAATGCCTATCATCAGATGATTGGATAAAGAAATTATGTTCATATGTATAATGGAATATTACTCAGCCATTAAAAAAATAAAATCCTACCATTTGCAACAATATGGTTGGACCTAGAGGTTATTATGCTGAGTGAAATAAGTTAGACAGAGAAAGATAAATATCATATGATTTCACTTATATGCAGTATCTAAGAAACAAAAAGAACAAACTAATCAAAAACAGACTCACAAATATAGTGGACAATTTGGTGATGGACAGAGGGGAGGGGGTTGGGAGGCTGGGAGAATGGAGTGAAGGGTTAAAGAAATATAAATTAGTAGTTGATAGTTGGGCATGGGGAGCTTGGAAGAGGGAATGTAGTTAGAATTAATATGATGGCTAAGTGGAGGGCCAGGGGAGGGAGGGAACAATTTGGGGGGATAGTTCTATGAACATTATAGATGTCTAACTACTGTACTGTATACTTGAAACTAATTAAATAAACAAACTTATTTTTTTAAAAAAAGGAAAAAATAGCCATCCATAATTGTGTCCATAGTATCTTCTTGATAAAAAAAAAAAAAATACTTTTAAAATTTTAGAATTTGTCCCTATGGATCTGGTTTTCAACTTAGTCACCATCATCAGAGACATACACTATGTCCGAGTTTTACTGTTGTTTCTTTGTCTTCCTCTGCATGATCATATTTCCTGATCACTGTCTTCTCAACTTTTCTGGGCTATTTGCTTCAGACACCTTTGCACCTTTATGCACCTTTGCTGCGCACTCGTTTCATGGCCTCAGCTTCCTCAGGACCAAAGTTAACACAATTCAAAGCATTCTCGAAAAACTATGAAACGTGCTATTGTCACTTGTGTTAAAAGAGCTTCATGTCTTTCCTCTGCTTCTTCCTGCACTATACCTTCTACTCTGTACAAAGCCATGGCTGCTTCCCCCTAGAAGAGGAAAATAATAATTCTTTCTCCCTGGTAGGAGGAAGAACTATCTTTGTCCTGCTATTGTGAAAACCATGTATTTTCTCATTAGCTTCCAGACTTGTCTTTAAAACAACTCCCCTCTCCCTTGCCTGGAAATTCAAACAGGTGCTCTAAAGTGCCCTTCCTGTTTTCCATTTCAAATACCTTGTAGCAATTCCACAGAGGGTCAAAAGAACTCTCTGCCCCTAATGTTATGACTATGCTTGTTGTAATTAGTTAACTATTTCTCACCAATGCATAGGGGTTATATGTGTAATAGAGACACATTTTAAGGAAATAAGAATGCAACCATTGGAACCTTCATATGATAACTTGATTTGAGTCACAATGAATCAAAGTAATCATGTACACTGAGATGTATATATGCGCACAATACTACAGCATGAAACCACTTATTTTTCTTTAATAAAATTACATCTGACTCTAAGTTCCAGTCATTAAAATGATAATATCTTTGATCTCAGTTACGATGGTTTTGGGGGCAGTGGGGTCTGTTTTCCTATGGCAAACACAAATTTAGAAAAATTTCTGGGAAACTCAAAAAATGAAAAGAGTCTAGCCAACCCTTAGGCCACTGTGACCACTGTATTAATGTCCTACTGCCCCTATAACAAAGTGCTGCAAAGCTAGTAGCACAAAACAACACAAATTTATTATGTTACAGTTCTGCAGGTCAGAAGTCTGGAATGGCTCTCAAAGACCAGAATCGAGGTGTTGGCAGAGCTGCATTGCTTCAGAAGGGTCCAGAAAACTATCCATTTCCTTGCCTGTTGCAGCTCCTAGAGTTTGCCCGCATGCCCTGGCTCAGGGCCCTATTCTACCTTCAAAGTCAGCAATCCTATCACTCGCACCTTTGCTTCTATACTCATGTCTCTTTTTCTGCCTCTCCTGCCCCGCCCCTCTTTCTCTTATTAGGACTCATGATTACACTGGGCCCACCCAGGTAAATCCAGGATACTCTCCCTATCCAAGATCGTTAACCAATCACAGCTGCAAAGTCCCTTTGTCATATAAGGTAAAATAGTCACGAACTTCTGAGAGTGGAACGTGTACATCTTTAAAAGCCATTATTCTGCTTACCAAAGCCACCTTGTCACCTTTTACCATGATGACACTGTCAACACGTACTCTCTGCTGTCCTGGGTACCTACTGTTGGTCAAGATATGACAGACCCTACCACTGTCTTCAGTAGCTCACATTGGGACCTAGAACCATGCTGCAGCCTTGGCCCAGAGGGGCCCTGTTGCATATAAGGCACAGGTTTCTGCCGCTCACGGAAACCTTCTAAAGCCTGTCTCCTTCCCAGTCTCAGAAAAGCTAACTGCCTCTTTTGTACAGGGCTATTCTCCTCCTCCACAACCTTAAACATTAACCTAACTGCCTTCCTTCTTAAAGGCCCTTCACATCTCGAAAATCCTAAGTGTGAGATTGTCCTCAGATGCTTGGCAACTACTAATTTTGGCAGTGAAACAGAAAAGCTTTTAATAAATCTTTAATCAAAGGAACATGGATTCAGACCCACCGAGGTTCGTCCCCCTTCCTGAGAGAGGTTAAAAAAAATCCCTTTGCCTATAATTTCTACAGAAATGAGAAAAATGACATAATATTTTATAAAAGTTCTTGTCCTATCCATAAGAAAAGAACATTCCCTATGATAAAATATTAGAACAGGTATCACTAAGCAACAATAGCATTTATCACAGATTTAGCAGAATTGAATTCGGACCCGTTTCTGGGGCAGTACAGAGAATCCTACAATAACACTGCTATGAGAGACAGGCAGGGGCAAACCGCAACATAAAAGAATTATTCTTTAATACTTAATTGTAATTCCAGAGTCATATCTTGACCAACAGTAGGTTTAATCTATAGAATTACTTTTGTTTTCTTACATTGGGGTTCTTCCCCTTCTTCATAGTGTTGGAAACACTATGAAAAAGAACAGGAACAAAGTAGTTGGAAAAAGAAAAAGTGAACGACTGAAAATAAAATTCTTCGTAAATCAGTCTTACGAAACGCAAAACTAAACACATCACGTCTTTGAAATTGTACTGTTTCTTCTAGGAATATAGAAACCAAAATATGCATCGAAAGGGTTGATGGAGCCAAGAGAAAGAAAGGCATGAAAGGTTTTTAATTTTTGGCTATCCAAAGTATTACAGTTCCATTATAGCAGTAATCAAAACTGGAAATAACCCACATATCCATCAACGACAGATAAATCCATGGTGAGATTTGCGTACGACTGAATCCTATGGGACGACGATGAAGAAAATGACTGCTTCACACCATCTGGATGGCTCCGCTAGACATGCTGAATGAGAGAAGCTCGACTCTAAGGTGTGTGCACGCTGTTATTTAATTTTTATAAACAAGCCAAAGTAATATGTGGCAAGAGAAGTGAGAACAGCGATTACCTCTAGGAAATAGGAATAACTGCTAATATATTAGGATAAAAAGATTTTAGATGATTGTTTTAGGAGTACTTGTTATTGCTAATTTCTATACTTTGGTATTTTTAACATTTTTAAAAATCACTAGAAAAATAATTCAGGATGCTGAATTCTGGTGTTAATTTTAATGTTCCTGTTTGATCTGGAACACATTCTTACCTTGTCTGTTCTTGAGGTCTTTTGTCAGTAAAATGAAGATGTTAATATTTGTCCTTCCTCACTTTACATAGATGGTAATTGGCTAAAAGAGACAATAACTATAAAGCACGTCAAGTTCTGTGTAGAATTAAAACCCTTAAATCAAGAAGAAAACTGTCTCTCTAGCAGAGAACTGCTAATCTACAAGGGAAAAAATCGATCGAAGGCTACATAAGTTAAAGTTAATTCAACTTAGCTTTGTTTGTTGTTCTTTTTGTTAAACAGAATGAAACAAACGTTTTACTTATTGACTTTTTAAAATTGACTAGAAATATGAAATGGTATTCAATAAATATAACAAATAAAAATAAACTTCCATTTTGTATTCTTTCTCAGTAAGGGAAACAGAACAAGAAGAAAGAGGGAGGTAAAGAAAATGAAATAGGAGGTAAGGTGTAAATAGAGCAACAGGGACAAAGGGACACAGACAGAAGAATAATGGAGAGAGTCTGGCCCTGAAAAAGAAACATGCAGAGAGAAGGATCATCCGCACATACAGAGCAGCACCTACAAACAAAATGAGCACAGAGAAAGCGTGCGAGGGTGGCCCTCAGTTATAATAAGGGTTTGAGAAAATATGAATCGCAGTATATGTTCAGACTTGTTTGCAGCTTCCATGTGCCTTATATAAAAACCTCTCCATTTCTTATCCACCAGCCCATCTCAGCTTCCAGTTCCCAAGACCAACCCTGCTTGAGTCAGGAGGAATTAGGCATTTTTATAGCTGTGCTTCATTAAGTCACCAGTCGTGTTGGTTGGCTCTACCTTCATCTTTCTTCAGTTTAATCCACTGAGATTCTGCTCTTCCTGGTGACTCAGTTTGTCTTTTAACAACATAGTTCTGCCTTTGACACTACTTCTTGAGCCCATATTATGATAAGCTGCTTGTTTTTATTGCCAGCTATCATTCATCTGGATTTCTCATTTTTGCTTTCTGTTCACCTGTTAGAACTTAACACTCCTTTACCTTGGTCCCTTACAATAGGTGGTCTGCTCGCCTGAGAAATGTTATTGCTAGCCCACCTGGATGCTAGATTTAGCTTGCCAAACTGATCATTACATCTGTATCTTCAGCTGGGGTTACTCCCTGATTTAGAAGGGACAGGGCCAGATATGTCCCAAGAGGAGAGAACACACCCAGACTGTCATGAAGTGGCAACTTGGGACCTTTACATAAAATGACCATTCATCCTGATTTTTCTGACACTGTCTCAGAATAATTATTAATAGTCTTCCTTTTCACTCTTGGAAGTGTCCTGGTTTGGAACAATAAATTATATGGTCACCCTTAGGCTGTTGCCACTAAAGATTCCTAAATCCATGTTTCATTTTTATTGCTATAGTTAAAAGTGGGATATCAATTTTCAACTATATTTGAATAGCAGATTTATTTACCCAAATGCTGAGTGTAACCACTGACTGAGGATTTATTGCCCTAGTTTAAAAACCATATAAGAAAATATAGGCCACTAAAAGACGATAAAAGCAAAAAAATTACTGCAATCAGAGGAAGAACTACTAGAATAAAAATAAATAAATGGAAAATAAATGGGACAAAAAGCAAGTTCTGAGCCGATATGACTGTGACAAAGCCCCAGCATGCTTATTTCATTAGTTAGTTCTAAATCAAGATCTCGATCCTTTCTATTAACACATGTCTCCCAGATGCCAGTAAAATCCCAGTCACTTAGGTATCTCCTGGTATTTCCTACGAGCTCACAATCAGTTCTGCCCACCTTGATCTGCTGCAGGCAAAAAGCCTGTCCTGGGCCCCGTGGAGACGACCCCTTCACCACTACCAGCCAGGCGGTAGTGGGCAACATTTACCTTCCCCAACAAAAGCATTATCTCCCAGTGCCCCCAAGGCTGCAAATACCAACTCTCCAAGGTACTGTTATACCCTCCAAACTTCCCATTGCTCTCAAGACACATGTTAAACAATCAAATCTGGGGAAAATATGCTTTATACTATACTTCTTTTAACAAACCTTTATTATTGATGACCTTGTGCTGGTCACTAGAGTTACAACGGTGTACGAAGACATACATAGTAACGGCTTACAAAGAGCTTATGGTTTGGTGAGGAGAATAATGAACATTTATTGATGTTTAGTGTATGCCAGAAACTATGCTAAATATTTTGTGTTTTCTCCTTAATCATCATAAGACTAAGAGGTGAACATTTTCATTATCACCACTGTGTAGGATGCTGCAGTAGGCTGAATAATGGCCACTCAAAAATTTCAGGGCCTAATCCTGGAATCCACAAATTCCTTATAAAGTTAGAGAGTCTGCTGACTGGTTAAGTCAATGATTTTGACATGAGGTGATGATCCTAGATTATCTAGCTAAGTCATAAAGTTTCACATGAGAGAGGGAGAAGGAAAAAGGGACATACAGATGGATGGATGGACAGACAGACAGACAGACAGATGAAGACAAAGGCAGAACTTGGAATGATGTAGCCACAAGCCAGGAACTCTGAAAAATGCCAGCAACCACCAGAAGCTAAAAGATGCAAGGAACAAATTCTCCCTCAGACCCCCTAAGGGAGCATAGCTCTACCAACACTTTGATTTCAGAATTCTGGCCTCAGAACTGTGAGACGACGAATTTCTGTTGTTTTCTGAATTTGTAATAACTTGCTCTGACAGCTAGGAAACTGAGTCTCAGTGAAGTAATTTAAGGTTACAAAGCTAGAAATTTGCAGAACTGTCTCCAGAGCTCTCTCTTAGATACCAGGCTAAGGGACAATACCAAAACACCTTCTGGGCAACAAATCCACAATGTCTATCTCCCAGTATCTCAAAGAATGTTTCATAAAAAGAGTTGATTCTAGCAGCCCTTTTCTTTCTATAGTTCAGGTAGAAATCCTGGGGCTTGGCTGATAGATAGGAACTGATCCCTTCAAAACTCTCCATGCTTCTTGCCTTCCACAGCCTCTGTGCCTTCCTGCTTTTGTCCTCTCTTTAAAAGAAAACCTCATAAAAACAGACTCTTGCAAATCCACTTCTGGTGGGCCCACCAATAGTTCCATAATTAGGTAAAATAATGACTTCGAATATTAATGCCCTGGATTTACATTATGTCAAAAAATATCTCTAGGGCAATTAATGAACTCGCTAGGCAGATAAATATCAGACAAAAAAGGAAAAGGAACATTCTCAAAGTTAACAAGCTATTCTCTGTATTCTTTCCTCGATATTATATTTTACGTGTTTATGTACATCCAAAATATGCAAGATCTCACTTGAGATGAAATTATTCTGGTGCCTCTATCTGTGCTTTCCAATTTAGTGACCTGACCATTCTTCAAAGAATATCACTGAAATATGCAGCATGCAGAAACATTTCTGAGGAAACTTTGCACACCTGAGAGTCACCTTTTTGTTGTTGTTAACATAGAGCCGATATGAGGTATCTCTCCAGAGTAACAGACTCAGTTTTGTGAAACATTAGGAAAACAAGAAATAGCATCGTGTTTCAGAATGTGGAGGGAAGGGTTTCATTTCACTTCATCCCAGAATTTGAGCTCAACAGACTTGTCTGATTGCTTTGAAAGCAATGTTGCAGCACATAGAGATACTTTTTGATTTCGTACATTGTTTATAACTTCTAAAGCAATTCTATAACGCCAATACACATTCTTCCAAATCAAAGAAGCAATATCATGATTTTGGTACTCAACTGGTCGCTGGAACTTCTGTTTAAGCATAAATGGCTTACATTTCCATAAATAGTGCTGACAGGTTTTCAAAATACTATCATGCAGTTTCTCTTGGCCTGGCCTCTCCTCTGACTGTTTCTCTATTTCCTCTCTCCTTCCACCCTCTAAATACAGGTGTTTCCTTACATTTTATCCACAGTCCCTTCCTTTTCTATATACACAACTGCTTTCATTGATGACATTCAGGGCCTCAAATACCACTTCCACTCAAAATCCTGCATTTGATTTTTTAAAAATCTTTAAATAAATAGAAAAAACTCAAGACATCTAGCATTGTGCTTAATAGGAAACTATAGTGGCATTGGCCCCATTAATGTCAAGAACAAGGTAAAGACAGTAAATAATTCCACTGTTATTTTTAAATTATTCTGGAGGAACTAGCTAATACAACTAGGCAAAACAAAGAAATGAGATGCATAAAAATTGTAAAGGGGAAGGTAAAATTATTTCTCCTTCAGGTGACATGAATTAGCAGGGCTACCATATTTCACAAGCCTAGAGACCATCATTCCCATTGTATTCTGGTTGTGCAGTATGGTGAACTCCCATGATTGTATACCTGGAAAACCAATGGAATTCACTGAAAAAATGATTACAAACAATAAGAGAATTTACTGACTGGAAAAAAATTAATATACATAAAACAATACCTTTCATGTATAAAATGACACTACATTAGAATATATAATGGTAGAAAAGACACAATTTTAGCAATAAAAAATATTAAATACCTAGGAATTAACCTAACATTAAAAAGACAATATAAGAATTCTGGTTTCCAGTCCACTACATAACCGTTGTAAGAAGTAAAAGCTAAACAAAAAAATCAACAATTTTTCTTCTGTGTCATTGATGTGAGGTCAAACCACTCCTCCAAAAATTGGGCAGACAGACAGGAGAATACAGAGAATCACCACTTACCAGGAGGATAAACCTCCCCACAAAAGAACCTGATAAGGTAGGAAAACTTAAACAATGTGAAAAAGTCTGAGAGTTAAAAAGTCTAGGGTGCCCAGTCCTATGGAGGACCCAATGATCCTACGTCTGGGTATTTATCCAAAGAAGCCCAAGACACTACTTTGAAGGAAGTGAATCCATATGTTCATTGCAGCATTGTTTACAATAGCCAAAATACGGAGGCCACCTGGGTGTCCATCAATGGATGACTGGACAAAGAAGAGGTAGTACATGTAAACGATGGACTATTACTCAACCATAAATAAAATTAAAAAAAAAGAATGAAATCTTGACATCTGCCACAACAATGGATAGACCTAGAGGGAGTGGAACGAGTCAGACAGAGAAAGACAAATGCCGTATGATCTCCCTTATACATGGGATCTAAAGAACAAAATAAACAAAACAAACTCACAGACACGGAGAACATTTTGAGGGTTAACAGAAGGGAAGAGGGTGTAGTGATGGGTGAGAAAGGGAAAGGGAGTGAAAAATACAAATTGGTGGTTACAAAAGTCATGGGGATAGAAAGTGTAGCATAAGGGATATAGCCAATAACACTGTAATAACTACGTATGGTGTAGGACACTAGATTTATTGGGGTGATCACTTCGTAAGTTATATGAATGTCAAATCGGTATGTTGTATACCTGAAACTAATATTATATACCAACTATAATTGAAAAATTTAAATATTAAAATTTTTTTTAAAGGAGAAAAAAAAAGTACCTCTAGTTTCTTTGCAGTTTCCGAGATAGAATAATACCATTAGCTAGCTATCTACTGCTGAAAAGACAGATGGCTTTATTTGGTCTGTATAGTTCAGAAAGAGAACGTTCAGTAGCTGTCATTTTTCTAATATTATATGAAACACAAGGACAATTGTAAAAGGAGATTATACCAGGGAAGGAAAAAGATCAAATGGTTAATTAAAAATCATTTTATAAAGTGATACCTTTCACAGATACAATGTTAACTTCTGAGTAATTTAATATCCTGTTGAGATCACAATCATTTCCAAGGTGAAAGAGACAGAGAGAAATTTTATATCAAAAAATACCACTAAATTAGGAGACCTTTCAAGATCTGAAATGTAATTTATGTTTTCATAGCAAATAAATGAATTTTTTTGATCTGTTGAGATATAATTCAATCTGTGGGTAATAGGCAACATTTGTCTCGGTAGATCAGTTGTACTCTAAGAACATTTCTAACCAAGTCAACAGTTCAGTTTGTTTGTTTGATTTTTAAGTATCTTTAGTAGCTTGTGCTCATTAGTAGCTTTCCCATTGAAGGTGATTGAAGGTGGCTGACAAAAATATGTTGATGACTTGTAGCAGCAATATCAGCAATATTCCATATTAAAGTTCGAAAAACAATGCTTCTTAGAGATCATTGATTTGGACTTTACTGAAATTCAGAGAGAGAGGAAAGCTATTTTTTTCCTCTTTTTATTATGTTGCTTGTAAACAGAAATACTTCCCTGAAGTCTCCCATCATTAATTAGACTAATTTTGCTGGGTGATGATCCTTTAAACTTCAGTGAGAAAGGAAAGTCACAGACTCTTTCCTTGTTTCCATCAGCTTCCTTTCCTATGTGTTACTATTTCTGAAATCAGAATGTAATTTGTACTGAGGTGCAAATTTAATGGTTTCTTTCACCCATAATCCCCCTTCCCTCAGAAAGAGCTATTATCAATTTGATGATGCACCTTAGAAGGAATGGGGACTCAAAATCCAAGAGATATAAATGAACCTATTTATAACCTGGATGAACAAGGGAATTCAAGTTTTAAGAATAAGCTGACAGAAAACATTCTTGCCTACAACAGTGTAGCACCTGAAGACACAGCATGTCACTTCTCCTGCTCCTCCACCACCACCATCACCATTATCAGCATCACTACCAATAACTGAACAACTGCTTACAGCAGGTACTAGCCTTTTAACATATTACCTTCACGTGTGGGATTTATATCAATTCACTCTTCAGTCCTGGCTGCACCTTAGAACCTTAAGAGCTTTTAGAAATTCAGCTTCTTGGCCCCATTACAAACCAATTGTTTCAGAATTTTTGATGTAAGGCCATGACATCTGTATTTTTAAAGTCTCTCCACATGATTCTGATGCACAGTGAAGATGGAGTCACCATTTTTCTATACTGTCACCAAACAAAAACAAGTACTTGGAATAGAAGCTTCACTGACACATGTCATATTCTTTTCCACTGCAAGAGATAACATTTCCTAAAATTTATAAAGCACAAGAGAAAAATAGCCTAAAAAAATAGGGAATCACTTCCCTAATATTTTTATTTTTATTTGTTTTTTTTTTTGCAGTGTTGGATTTTCTTTAAATTTTAATACTTGTTCATCAATTTTTTTATATTATTTAAAAATTTGGGGGGTAAATACAATTATATAATTTTCAGGTGTACATTATAATTTGACATTTATATATTCTATAACCTAAAGTCCAGTTTCCTTCAGCTACCATATATTTGATCCCTTTGCCCACTTCCCCTCCCCCTAGTCCCCTATAATTAACTCCCTTTATCCCATCTACCTCCCCTCTCCTCCCTCACCCCCTACCCTCTGGTAACCACTAGTCCATTGTCCATGTCCCTGAGTCTGTTTGTCCTGTTCATTTGTTGCCTTTAGGTTTATATCCCACATATAAATAATATCATGTGATTTTCTACTTTTTCATCTGACTTATTTTGCTTAGCATGATTTCTTGAGGTCCATCCATGTTGTTGCAAATGGCAGTATTTCATCTCTTCTTATGGTTGAATAATATTCCATTGATATATGTACCACAGCTTCTTTAGTAAATCATCTATCGTAGGACACTTGGTTGTTTCCATGTCTTGGCCACTGTGAATAATGCTGCTATGAACATCGGTGTGCAAATATCCTTTTGGATATGGGTTTTCAAGCTTTGGAGTAAATACCCAATAATAGCATTGCTGGATCATATGGTAGATCAGTTCTTAGTTTTTTGAGGAACCTCCATACTGTTTTCCTTAGTGGCTGTACCAATCTGCAGTCCCACCAGCAATGTAGGAGGGTTCCTTTTTCTCAGCATCCTCTCCAACATTTGTTATTACTTGTCGTGTTGATTATAGTCCCCAATATTTTTAAATGAGGAGTAATGACCATAAAATTCATTGTTCTGAGAACCAGCTCCTAATTAATAACCACTAAGACCTTGAATGTTCAGCCTTGGACTACAACTTTCAGTTTATCTGTCATTAGAGTCAAATTTTTAGTCACATGTAGCAGATAAAAATGTGTTGCCTGCTGGTAGCTAATTGCCACAGTGAAACCAAGTAAATATGGAACTCTGAGGTTCCATGCTCTAGATCCATAGTATTCTTGGAAATATACTCTCTCTTCACTTGTTCCTCTTTACAGTAAGACCCACTTTAAAAAAAGAATGTGCCACCTTGTATTAGTATTCCTGCTCATCAAAGGTGCCTCCTTGGCAGCCTATGCCCCATATAGTAACTTTTCTGTTTCTTACAGCAGTATCCCTTTGCCTGGGGGACAAGTTAATAATTTCACATCAAATTCTCTTTGGATGAAGTAGTGTCTGAGAAACGCCTGAAAATCCACAGATTCTAAAAAAATGTCTTTTGTTTCCTACTTTTTCTCAACTCAGAAGATGTTGAGTTACCCATAGCTTGCGAGAGACCCTACGGGACTTTGTCAGTATTCTGTCAGAAAATGGAGAGAGGAAAAGTATTTTGTTATTCTTTTCAGAGTAATGCAGTTTGAGCAACATGCTTCCCGGAAGCACGCAGCACCTTTCAGCAGAGGATAGGAGCCCATGTGCGAGTGCACGAGGACACCAGCGCACGTTCCCTGAAGCTGCCACACCAACGCCACACGCCTGTTAAGCACCAGCAGAGTGCTTGATCCCGCACACATGTGAGACAGAGACACTGTTCTAAACAGCTGCTCCTTCTTCCCTTTCTGATCAACACTTTTAATATACTTAGGGTCGATGTGGGGAAATTGCTTAGAGTTTTTTTCCTGTAGGTAGAGGAGGTGCTGGAGTAGCCATGGGCGGTTTCCCTCCGGGGCTGCCTTTCATTTCTACCCAGAACAATAATGAGCTCAGTAAGATTTTCCTTCCGTGATTTACTGAATGCAAACCTTCGATCACTCCCATAATTTTATCTGTGACTGGTAGGAGAAATATCTAGAATGATGGTTTAGAGACAACTGCATTAGAGAAATAAGGCTTAAATATTTACTTCTAATTATACTTCTGTGTGTGTGTGTTGGGCAATCAATCATTAATCAAGAACATTGTGTACCCTCTAGGTCAAAACACAGTACACATCAGAGAATCCAAATAATTCTCAGTCACAGTTCTCTTCAAGGAACTTACTAGAGAATAAAAGAAGTTTCCCTACTGAAAGTTGTTTTCAGAAACAGTTTG
The DNA here is from genome assembly GCA_003508835.1 of Eonycteris spelaea. NCBI lineage: Eukaryota > Metazoa > Chordata > Mammalia > Chiroptera > Pteropodidae > Eonycteris > Eonycteris spelaea. Next base: position 10,794,308 of record PUFA01000011.1, on the reverse strand, counting down.
AAAAGAAGACAAATTAGCAAGCTGAGCACTCAATGAAATCCTTCATATGCCTTAGCCTTTTAAAATTATTATTAAAATCATTAAAATACCTGCTAGTGACACATAAAATACCTAAAACAAATGAAGATAATAATTTGTTGTACGATGTCTGTTACCATAATGCAAAATAGCTTATATGGGATCAGCAAATGAAGGAATGATATCAGCATAAACATGGAAGTTACATTGGTTTACATATGATTTTTCTAGCCCATTAGTAATTAGTGCCATCAAGTGTTAATAGATAAACTCATGCAACACAAACACAGCTGAGCACAAGCTGCTGTACATTTGCCCCATGTCCTTCCTCGACCCAGTTAGGTCAGGTATTCTGCCTTAGAAGGGCTTATTACAGGTTCTCCCAGATCTCTGTACACTTTGCCCTTATTTCCCTAACTCAGCAGCCTCAGTCTTGCTCTATACCTTCCCCACCTTCTCCATTCTCCTTCAAGTATCCTTTTTAGGTAAAATCTTGCATTTGTTATAGTATTTCTCATTATTTGGGAATTTTAGAGGTCTTTTGAAGCTCTACGAAAACTAACATTAGGATTAGTCTCGTTTCCATTAGTGCTGGGGTCACAGAGTGGCATAGGATTTGAGTGATCTACCCCAAATCTATTTTCCCCATGAGTTCTGGTACTTTGACTGCATGATTTTGCAGAATGCAAGATTTTTCCAGAACATATAAACAGGCCAAATGGGAACTCAAGGAAGACAAATCACTGTGAGTGTGGAAGATGATCCGGGATGGTGTTACAGCTACAGAGCCTGATGCAGAGGCTGAAGGAGAGTGAGCTTCAATGAAGCACAGAGGCGGCAAGAGGTGGGAAGGGCAGCAGGAGCAAAGAGGGAAAAGCCATCAGTGTAAACCATGTGTACAGAACCAACAGTAAAATGAGATCTAATAGGTTTGCCCAGAATATAAAGGCCTTAGATCCTAAAGTTTCTTCTGTAAAAAGTGAAAAGCCACTTTAGGGTGGAGGTGGGGCTAGCAGGTTGCAAAGTGATTCTCTTCTGGTGCAGCATTCTAGTCTATCCTCATTTTTTTTTTCTATTTAAAAAACTAAGGTTTAGGCAGGTGACTGACTTGTTCACCTTTATTCATGGCCTGTGTCTGCTGGTTCCCAGCAGGACTATACAAAAGGCAGTTAAAAAATAATATGATGACTGCTGTAACAGCCCATGAAGCGATGAAGACCTATTCCATGCAGATATTGTTAGAAATAGAAGGAAAGGAACTTACTTGTGAGACTTCCTGAAAAAAAGGATCTGTATTTCAGCATAATGAATGACTAATGAGTAATGTGTTTCCTTAAGTTGCAACTTAATAGATGCCATTTTGTGCATAATAAATTACTAGAGGAAATTCACATCTTTTTTTTGTGATATACATAAACTATTAAGGTAGTACTTGGTAATATTTATTGGGTACTTTTCAAGTTAAAATGTAGACAGTATGTGGCTCACCTCTGAAAATAAGATAGGAAAGAGGCAAAAGTTAAAGTTAAACCATATATAGGATGGTGGAATAATTCCATGAAGCTGAACAAAGACCGAGTTCTACTTTGCTTGTTCTTCAATTACTACTCACTCATTTCTCTACCAGAATACTACATAAATAATTTCCAGGCAAGAGGCCTGAGCTAGGGTTTGGTGATGATATAAAGAAGTAAGACATAGTCATCAGCCTCCACAGGCTATACTCTAAGTAGGAAAACAGGTCTATAATACAGTTAAACAAAAATACAGATTATTAAACTAGATTCTTTCCCACCAATAATTACAGAATTCAAAAAGTACTTCTGGAATTCAGAGACTGAGTGGGCAAGGGGGCTTCATAGCAGTGTGGGATGGAGAAATGAGAATCTAAACCGGGTTAGTGGATCTTTTGACACTGCCAAATTCTCAGTGAGTGTTGGGGGAAAAAAACATCATTAGATAGTACAAACTGACGGGTTAGAGCCTGACTCTGAGGTCCAGATCATCTGTTTCAAATCCTGGGTCTGCTACTCAACAACTACAGGCAAGTAAAAGGACTTCTCTGTAATTCGCTTTCTTCATCGGTAATACAGAGCTGTGCTAAGTATAAAATAAGTTAATGTATGTAAAATACTTAATACTGTGCCTCTCAGTGGAAGCGCTATAGACACGTTTGCTGCTGCTGCTACTACCTCTACTACTACCAGTTGTTGTTGTTGTTGTTGTTGTTGTTGTTGTTGTTGTTGGCTGAGGACACCAAGGGCACACATAACTTTCTAGCAATACTCCTGGCCACGGAGATATGGGTCTAGTCTTGAATGCATAAGGCATGTCACTCTCCATTTTGGGAAACTAGATTCAAACTACAGGACTAGTTATTTCGGTGAGAGGATTTTAAAACATGTATAAGTAGGAGGGAGAAAGAGAAGAAAAATAGGTAATGGTGACCAGATTTCCAATTTCAGGTCAGCGTATGATCCCTTCAGCCTTGACTTAATAACAACATGCACAGCCTTTACCTCTATGTTTCAGTAAAAAATTCACAAATTCTAAAGTCATTTTCCAAAGAAAATTTCCAATTATCTTTGTCTCTACCTTTCTATTTTATGGATTGGTTTCAAAAGCTGGCTCAGAAGCACAACTTCTTTTTCTAGGTACCTTTCTCATTTGCATGTAAAACTCTTCTCATCCTTCATCCTTGATGAATATCAGTAAGATGCTTTAACTTATCGTATGAAAAAAATGCCATATACTTTGCTCTTGCCTGTCTTGACTGGCATTTCGAAGCATTGTTGGTGGCAGCTAGCCAAATACATTTTGGCGGCAGCTGGAGTGAGTGAATGTCTTTGATATTTAGCATCGGTGTCTCAAATTGTGATTTTTATGAAAACATCTGGAAAAAGAATTCCTGAGCTAGGAGCACCCATGAAAGGGAAAGGCAGGATATCTTCAGATGTAGGTGAGAACTATAATTAACAGGAAATGCTGGTGCAGGAAAAGAAGGGACAGTAAATTGGAAATCAAGCCTTTGTTTACTTTAAATGTGCTTTTCGATATCACATTCATTGTCATTCTGTTAAGGAGCTGTAGATAGTTCAACTAACCTGAAATAATTAGTGTGTGGAATGCTTCAGAAAAAAAGTAAAACAAAAATTGAAGGTATTATTGTTATCATCATCGCCATAGAAGCAGTGTCTGTACTATGTAACGAGTACTTGGAAGAAACAAGTTTCTGATCTGGAGAAAGCTCATGTATTTTATAGAACACGACTTACATAAAGCTGTATCATTAAAAAATCTAAAGAGTAAAGAGCTCCCAGAGGAAAGAGGAAAGAGAGAGTGATGAGGAGAATGGAAGAACCAAATGGGAAAGGCAAGTTAATAAATACGTCAGAATTAAACAAAGTAATACTGTTTCCCTTGTAGCTGAGTGTTCCCAGTGGGGAGATCAGAACGAGTTTCTCCTTCTCTTTTAAAGCTCACAGTTCCTATTCCAATTGTTGAAACTTTTGAAAAGAAGTCAGAACACTAGAAATCCAAAATAATCTCCAAAATTCTTCAGAATAAGACAAAACACAGAATTTAAATCCTGTATTCTACGAATGTGTGTGGCCATGGGTGAATGTAAATTAGGTGCATTTAGAATAATCTAAAGCCCTGGTATTTTTCAGAAGGATGGTAACAATGTTTATTTTAGACTATGTGAACTATGGTATGTATGTACTTAAAACAGCTAGGATAACTACTAAAAAAAGAATACACAAATTTAAAAACAGTAATAAGAGAGTAGATAGAATGAGGAAAAAAAAATCCTGAAAAAGTGGGAAAAAAAACAGTAATTAGATGAATAGAGAAAACTCAATAATATAAGGCAAGTTTAACCCATAAAATATATATGCTATAGAATAGTAATAAAGGTTTTTAAGATAAAATAGAAAACCAGAGTTAAAGGTGATTGGCTACATAATAATATGTTTCATTTACTTAAGGATACTTAATAACATGGCCTTATAGCAAAAACTGATAGAAATATCAGGAGAAATCACAGTGTGGGGGGGGGGAGGGGTTCACTCACTCCTCTCTTTTCAATCAAATAAGCAAAATACATAGAAAGGCTAGAGTTGATTTAAATAGCACAAGTGACAAGTTTGATGATGATAAACATATATAGAATACTACACACATTTGAAGAATAAACCTTTACTTTTAAAGTACATTTGAAACATTTCAAAATTTAACCATGTAACTTCATCACCATGTAATTAAGTTAGAAATCAATAGCAAAAAAGTAACTCAGAAAGAAAACATCAGAACACTTTCTAAGTAATGAGAAAATGAAAAAAAATCATAATAGATAATAAGTATGTTTGTACTGAATGATAACATAAATGCCTTGTATCAAAATATGAGGGCTACAACTATAGTAATAGTTAAGGGGAAATGCATTCCTTAAATGCTTACTTTATAAAAAATATAGTATCATAATTACTGAGAAAAAGTATCCTACCTAATAAGGTAGAAAGTTGCAATTTAACAAACCTTTAAAAGGTTATGGATCCGGGGCTTCTAGCTATATAGGGAGAATTTGGTGATGTCTACATCCCAAAGAATTGTCTAAATCAGCTGTGGCAGGACTCTGGAAATTGACTTAAAGCAATAACAAATGGAAAAACGGTTATTCATAAGAAACTGCTAGAAATGTGTGTAAGAACAGTGTTAGTCTGCAGCCTCCACAGCAGAGGCTGCTGCCATTCTCCCCTCCCCATCCCCCGTCCCCTAACCTCACTAAGTGAGAATGAAAGTTTTTCAGGAGGATCCTACCTGTGCATCACTCACTCCTTCTACTCTCCTTCTGGCTCCCCTTGCACCACCCACACTAACTTCCCCCAATGCCTCAAAGTACACTCCTGCCTCAGGGCCCTCACATTTGCTGTTCCCTTTGCCTAGAATTCTCTTCCCTCAGATATCACCAGCCTTGCTGCCTCACTTCAGTCAAGTCTCTGCTCAAATGTCGTTTCTTTAGGGAGGCCTCAGAGACCAACCTATCTAAGATAACAAGGCCCCTTACACTATTTTTTCTTTTAAGGCATAGCATTTATCTCGACTGATTGAGTAAATCTTCTTCCACCCCCACCATCTCTCTCTCCATTCATTGAGAACAGGCACTTTTTGAATTTTTTTTTTCCACTAATGAATTCCCAGTACCTAGAATAACACTCAAATTATTGTTAAATCATATGTACAGAACATACTTGCTTTTATCATGCCATTCAGAGTCACAGGAACCTTTCATTTCCTTTGTCTTTGTCAGCCCCTTACTTAGCTCTTCTCCCTTATGAATCAGGTGAATAAAAGCTACTCAGCCCTGGACCTGCCACCCATGAATTATGAAAAATCTCAACTTCTTTCCACCACAGAGAAAAGAGAGAGAGATAGCTTAAATATATATTAAAATTCACAAGGAGTTATTTACTCTTGTGTTATTAAAATATTACTAGACATTGTTTGGGCTGTCTATTGTTCACTGTCAAAGTTTAAATCACTCTCCTAAGTTTCCCTTTTGCAACATTGGTTATTTTACACACTATTTTCGAGCAAAAAATAATAGTGTTTCTTCAATTTTTGTGTTTTCAGTGGGGGTGGGGGGAGTATGTCTAGCCATTTATTTTACATATTTCTCAAAATTTAAGAGAACCTGTTTTAGAAAATCACTGCAGTCTCATCCCATTATATCTTCGAAATTAAATTATTTGTTTCATTTTATTCTAAAAGTAGCTATGGATTTGGAACCTACATTTTGCTCAGAGAACTGAACATAAAGCCATATTTGTTAAATCTGAAGCTCTTCAATTGATGTTTGATTTTTTCCAGAATTATAGACAAATGTTAAATTTTGAAATGTCATCTCTTCACTGCCAAATAGCCAATCCTTTCCTCAGGAAATTGCTGGTTCTGAGATCACTGATTGTGATCTTTTCAATTGTACCACATTCCAAATATGAAATTTTAGCAATTGTAACTTGGCCAAAATGAAACAGAAAAAAAGCTCAAAGCCAAGCATTCTATAAATAGGAGATGTCTTATATTTTAATAAAAAATACAGTCTGTCTTCCTTGCTTGAAACACACATCTCAAAGTCTATTTCTAATTTTAAAAGGAACTTTTGACAAATCGAATATTTTAAAAAGAGATTATGCCTTTATTATAAAAGAACCTGAAATAGTTCGTTGATATTATAATGTTTCTCAACAATGGGCAAATTTTACAACTGGGTTTTCCTCAGATTACTGTCTCAAGTAGATATTTTCCTTTATTTCATACATAGTGTCACAAATTTTGGTTAAACCTCCCTGACCACCCTCCCCCCCCAAAAAAAAAGTTATTGAGCATGACAATTTAGCTCTTTAAGTTAAAACTACATGAGTAGTTAGAAGAAGTCATTAGGGAAAAGCTTCATGACATTGGACTTGGCAATAACTTCTTAAATATGACACCAAAAGTACAGGCGACAAAAGCTAAAGCAGACAAACGGGACCACACACTTAAAACTTTTGTGCATCGAAGGACACAATCAACACAGTGAAAACGCAATACATGGATTGCGAGAAATTATTTGCAAATCACATACCTGACAAGGTGTTAATACCCAGAATATATAAATAACTCTTAAAATTTAAAAGCAAAAAAAAAAAAAAAAAAATCTAATAACCTGATTTTAAAAATGGGCAAAGAACTTTAATAAACTTTTCTCAAAAAATGATGTATAAATGGCCAGCAAGCATATAAGAATATATTCAACATCACTAATCATCAGAGAAATGCAAATGAAAACCACAGTGAGGTATCACCCACATACATTAGGATGACTACTATAAAAAAAAAAAAAAACACAGAAAATAAAAGTGTTCGTGAGGATATAGAAAATATGTAACTCTTGTGTCTTGTGCACTATTTGCTGGATTGTAAAATGGAGCAACCAATATAGAAAACAGTATGGGGATCCTCAAAAAATTAAAAATAGAATATGATCTAGCATTCTCATTTTTGATGTACACTCAAAAGAATTATAGGATCTCAGACAATTATTTTCACATCATGACCAGAGCAGTATTCACAATAGCCAAAAGGTGAAAGAAACTCAAGTGTCCATTGGCAGGTGAATGGATAAACAAAATTATATATATTTTTATAAAATATTATATGAACATTATTCAGCCTTTTAAAAAGGAAGGAAATCCCATCACATGCTACAATATGTATGAACTTTGAGGACATTATGCTAAGTGAAATAAGCCAGTCACAAAAGAGATAAACACTATATGATTCTACTTATATGAGGTATATAAAGGCAAATTTATAGAAACAGAAAGGAGAAAGATGGTTAAAAGGGTTGGGGGAAGGGGTACAAGGGAAGTTGTTGTTTAAGAGATATAGAGTTTCAGATTTGTAAGACCAAAAAATTTCTGGAGATTTCTTTCAGAACAAGATGCAGGTACTTCACACTACTGAATTCTACACTTAAAAAATATTAAGATGGTAAATTTTGTGTGATGTATATTTTACAACAATTTTTTTTCAAGCTGCACAAGTGGTTTAATTGGCCATACTGTCCAAAGAATTGGTGTGATCCTTCATGAAAGTGAATTCCAGACCCATGTCCAAGAAAGTCATCAGAGAAAGAGGCCATTGCTGACCCTTCAACACTTAGCTCAAAAAAACCAGCATATGATGCCAGGATAGTACCAAAAATAAAAATAAAAAAATAAAAAATCACTGGTTCACTTATGCAATACTATTTAAAGAAAGTCAGAAAAGTTCTGTATGACTCAAAACATCTGCCCCATAGTGCTTGAAAATCTCTCCTCTGCTTTTGCAAAACATCTCAATTGCTTCCAGTTAAAAACTAGTGTGAGCTAATGAGCATCTACCTCTAACGGACATTTATCAAAACTTAATTTGGTACTAAGGTGTTTTTCCTTCGACTAAGAGAGATTTGCCACGGCAAGGAATTACTGAGGAAGAAAGGCTGTAGGATTAGAAATCCAACCCAGGTGGAGTGCTCCAAGTCAGGTGCTAGTGATGCTAGGGCAGTAAGAAGCCCTAAACAATAAGGAGACTCAGATAGGTTAATGAATTGTGCAGCTGGACATTTGGAAATTCACTGAGCCTGTCTAGTTCTATGTCCAACAAGGGGGGAATCAGAAGCACTGAGTTTTGTTCCATTTGAATAATGACAGACTGATAAAGTATAAGTTTAATTATAGACTGGGCTGCCTTTACCACTTGGCTTTTATGAAAGACACCTTATTTTTAATCTATATTTAATACAAATAAAGCATTTTGTGTTTTAGTATTTATGTATTTAGTATTTTAATGCTTCAATATATTATTTTAATACAATAAATTAATGATTACTAGGACAACATTGCTAACAGCATGTATATTAAGGTGAGTTTTATTATAAAAATAATGCCAATAAAATATTGATAAATAAGAAGTTCAGACATATTAATCTAGATAGTTTTTAATAAGACTGATCTTTCTAAAAAATTTTTCTATTAAATATTCTGGGCTGCCATAGACCAGTGGTCCTCAAACTTCTCAAACTTAAACAGACATCAGAATCACATTAGAAGCCTTGTTAAAATACAGATTCTTGGGCCCAGCCTACTGCCTGAGTTCCAGCCTATTTAGTAATTCTGGGATGGGCTCAAGAATTTGAATTTCTGGCATGTTTCCAGGTGATGTTGCTAGTTAGGAAACAGAATTCGAGAACCCTTGCTATAAAAATTGTTATTTTCATATAACAAGCTGAGTAAATGCCACAAGAGGAAAATTTGAATAAAATATATTTGCCATTAGAAAATACTATTAACCTTAAATTCATTTGTTGTTTACAGATGCCATGTCTAGACTTATAGCTCAGTGGACACCCCGATACATCACAGTAGAAGGTTCAGCATAAGGTCATAATCATTTCCAGAATGGCCGTGCTGCTGTGTGAAGGTCTAGCCTGAGGCACGTGGGTATACTGAAATTTCCCACTGGCAGTTCTCTATTATAAATAGCACACAGGATTCTGGAAAAATCATATGTCATTTCACAAGTTCATAAATGGATAATGAAACAAACTGAATAGCAATCTAAATCACTGCTGGTAAGTGGTCTGTTTAATGATGCCTAGAACTATATCAAAACAGAAATTTGCACTTATTTCTAAGGTCATATTGAAGTTCTTTACGGTCTTTTTATTTTTCCTGTGAGGTAATTTATGAGAAAGAGTGACCAAAAAAAAAAAACTGATCATATTCATAAACAAGATGTTGGGATGACACTGCCACCAATTCTTAGCAAGAGAATCAACACATGTTCATCCTTTAACAAGCATACATAGCTAGCACTTAAAAAAAAAAAAGCAAAGTATTAGCATTATTAAATATTTTCTTCTCATTGCCCTCAAAGAATTAAGAAGAAATTTTCTAAGAGTTTACAGATCACAGATCAACACCTTTCCAGGTTGTTTCTTAGCTTTCTTTTTGTGCAGAAGGTTAGTAGATGAGCACCTCAGTCGGCTCTGAGATGACTTCTCCGAGCTCCCCTGACAATCTCCCCCACTTCTCCTCTAAGACTAAGCATGGCTCTCATCATGACACATCTCTGAGGAGACAGACACCCTGCGTAGCTTTGCTTTTCTTGTTGGAAGAATTTAAAAGAAGAAACTAAAGTTTTAGTCATTACTAATTGGTCTGACATTGTGCTAGGTGTTTGGGTCAGGTTGCTGAATAAATAGAAGGACCTCTGCCCTTGTATATCTGAGGTGATGTACAAGGGCAGCCCAGGGCAGAAAGGAATTGCCATACTGTGCTTACTCAATAAGTACTAGAACATAGTATAGATAGCTTTAAAAATACTCATCAATGGATTAGGCTGTTGTGTGGTTGAAGGAAACTTAAAAGGTGCCAGACACAGCCCTTTGGAGTAGTGCCATCCCTAAATATTATAGGAGCTGCCAAGAAATTCATGCATATGACTTTGATTTCCTCATAAATTTCAAGATTTCCAGGAAAGAAAGCATTTAGGATGCCAAATCTCATATAAAAGTTGTCATTTTGCTTCATGATCCAGAATGCATTTTCTTTAATATAAAATATAAATGTAATAAAGATATATGTTATTTTATATTTTTTGTTTGTTTGTTTAACTGAGCCAGACAACCAGTTTGACTTATGTTTTTAGGAAGAGAACAAACCAGCTGGTGACTAAATTGCCCAATAAGTCAATTTGGTTATAAACCTGGCCAATAATTTTAAGAGAATATGTATTTGTCTGTGTACCTCCATGATACCTTTAAGACTAAAGACTACATTCTGTGGAAAGATGTTTGTTCTGCTTGATTCAATAAACACCTAGTTAGTTATAAGCTAATTTTCATCCCATCCCCTTAAAAGAAAGTGGAAACTGTATGTGATAGTGGTGGTGGTTACATGATCCAAAACAATTGTCAAAACTCATCAAATTATACACTTAAAATTGAGAGCTGTCATAGGAGGCTTAAAAAAAAAATACTCTAATGTATGCTGCAATGAATTCCAACCCTGAACTTTTAAATTTTCTAAAAGCAGTCACAGATGTCTAGATCTAAAGAACTATTTTCAAATCTCATTGTTGGAGACTCCTCTCTTTCCTTCAAAATGCTTCCAAAGACGGATAAAAATATTTTAAATCCTGGAAGAAAGGGGGGGGGAGGTAGATATTTGTAATCAAATAAAGGAAGCTCTCCCTGAAAATATGTGAAAATAGCCTCTTCATTAAAGGAGGGCTCTGCTCACTTATTGAAGAATCAGAGAGGGAGCTCCAGTGAGGGTTTGCTGATCAGGGAATTACAGTACAATTACAGTAGTGAATAACATTACTAAGAGGGCTGCTATTTGACTACCTGATTTAAAACTTAAAAGACATATGTACATTTCTATTTTTTTAATTCAAAAAGTCATTTAATTAGAACTTTAAGCTAAATATTGTCAGGCTAAAGCAGTGAACAGATCCAATATCTAGGTGCCTTCAAGATGGCCTATTATTCTTTGAAAACTTCTGTGAAGAACAAAGATCACATTTTTGCAGTAGCAAAGCGTATGAATAAAACGGACATATTTTCAGGACCTTTCAACCAGTTCTGAACTCTATGTCATTTGAACCAAGATTATTTAAGAAGAAAAACTTCAACTTAAAAAAAAAATTGAAAGAAGAAACAGAGCTTCAAGGACCACCGATATGTGTATATTTTTAATGGCATGTCAAGTACTCAAGCAGAAATGAGTTAGATGAAAGAAAAAGTTTAAAAATTCATAACTATGTACCTCTGGTAGAAATGCTATGTAACAAAGATGACATGCAGCCAGTAAGGACCAGGATGATTAATAATGGAGAGCCTCAGTACCCAAATGACAGAATACTCTGAGCCAGGCTGACTTCTTAAAACCAGAACTGGAGTGAGGCTGCCCTCCCTCTGAGAGGAAACTGAAATAGTATATGCCGAGCCTGCTGCCTGAGGATGTCTGCACACTCGAGAGACAAAAAAAGCAAAGTCAGCTTCCCAACCAGGCCCTATAGCCACAGCTCAGTGATACTGATTATCAGAGTGAAGCAGAAAACTCAACAAAAGACCTGGAGGCATCTGAAAAATTGCTAGGTAGAAAAGTGTGAGGGTAGAGAGAGAGAGAAAAAATACAACGTAAGTCAAGGCAGCAAACAAAAATTCCAATGTACTAAAAAAGACAGCCAAACAAATGAATAATTGGAAAAATGAATTTGCTCCAAGCAAAATGAAAGTGAAAATAATGGGTCAGTGTGAATATAATATTAAGCAGGAATGGAGAGAGTTTATATGTGGTTATTCGGTATAAGAACATTTATTGCAGCATTATTTGCAATAGGAAAGAGTTGAAAGAAAGTCCATTAATTTTGATAAAAATAAAATGTGCACAATGGAAAATATGCAGGAGTCGGAAGTAATAAAGCAACATGGATAGAGCTCGATATTAATGCTGAGTGAAACATAATGAAACATATTAATGTAACTATAGAAAATACTTAATTTTGTGCACTTTAAAACACACACTAAATTTTCAAAAGTATACATGCATATATAAATAAATGCAAGATGCTAGAGGCTTGTGGGCAAGAGTGAATGCATTTAAGGATAGACAGGATGAAATTTAACATTTTTAAAAACAATAAAACTGAAGACAAGGTCTGCATGGATTGATGATAATAGTGCACCACAACCTAAGAAATATAATCAGCAGATCTCACCCACTTCAGGCAGTTGAAAAAGAAAGAATGTGAATTAGTCGAACATAGTTACCATTACAATTCTCTCCCCTTCTGAAAAATTTCAACCGAGAATAAATTAAACACACACTTTTGATAACAGCTTACTTCAAAAAAAAATTCTGACTCAACTACTGAACAAAGAATACAATGAAGAAAAAATAGTTCTCTTCAATGTGTGGGATGAGTTACCTCCACATCACTTATTAGTGAATAAGGATTCATTAATCAACAAGGAATTAAGACATTAACCTCAAATGGCTGGAAATCCCAATTAGAGCTGGAAAACTAAAGTTTAATGTAACAAAAATAGGAAAATTGTCCTCATGAAAGGTATTACCTGTCATATTTTTAAAAACTTTTTTTTTTTTAATCCTGTAAATGGGAGGGAACTAACCATATTTGTTCTTCACAAGCTTCCCTCTAGAAAAATTGAAATTCACCTCATGGGTTTCCAAATATACTTATTCACTTAAAAAAGTAAAATGTGGTATCCCTGAATAGCTGAGTGCTTCTCATACTGAAATATCTTTCACGATTATTGTGCTCAAAATAATACTTTGCAGAACAGGATCTATTGCATATCCTCCAGTAGCCTATAATGTATCTAAACCCCCCATGAGTGAAATAAACTCAGTACAGTGTTAAAATCTGACAAGTCCATTACACTGCCTCTCAGAATTTCTGTTTAGAAGTAATCTCACAAATCACTGAAGTGCTTTGGTATGTGTCTGTGTTCCTGCCCAGGAAATGCAAAAATTGTGCTTGAATTTTCCCGATGACTGCGACACTCATCCATTGAAAACCGGAATGATGACAGGGAATGATCCAATGATGATAATTTTGAACAATAAAGTCCTGGCCTGAATTAGCACACAAAACTGTTTCCACCACATAGTCTTAATTGAAGAGGTGATTTAATAACATCCTACTATTGATGATATTCTCAATTAGAGAATTATTTTAATGGTGGGAATCATTCATTAAAATGAATCTAATTGACAGGCAGTTTGACTAAATTAATCTAACAATTTAGTAAAACCACTGAACCAATTAAGCCACTGGATACTAATTTATGTAGTAACCACTTCTACCAGTATTAGCATCTTTGTTTCAATCCCTTTCAAATAAGTCTCTCCAACCTGTCAATAAGTTTACTCTAGGTCAGATTCCCATGCACAATCTTCTATATCCCTAACATTAAATTATGTTCCTAACTTGCTTTATTTTTTATCCTTTGCTCCTTATGAAAAAAAATAATACTTGTCGAAACTCCATCCTCTGTTATATCTTCTGTTGCCTTTTACACTATGAGCTTTTTATCAATTGAGAATACATGAATTTATGTATCATGTCGTTTGGTCTTCATAATCTTAGCCAGCAAGAAAATGTGTCCTAATTGGCAAAATCAGATCTAGCAAGTTGATGGCTTAGAACCAACTACCAAAAACAGAAAAGATAACTAAAACGAATGGCTGCATGAGACTCATTAACAAACCAGTTACCTTCTCACCCCTCTGCCTATATCAACAATTGAGTACATCAAAAAAGCCCGGTGCCTTTGGTGTATTGTTTTATATTTAGCCAAGTGCGTTCATACCAATTGCCCTATACGTTCTTAACAAACAGCTCTGAAAGTAGATAAAATATATGTATACTCTCATTTGTTAGATAAGGATATAGATAAGGACATAATGTATTCATTCATTCATCAAATATTGAAATCCATGGAAGAACACAGGGACTATGCTAAAGCTCTAGGAATACACATAGGCATAAAACATAATTCGCACTGTCTACAGGCTTATGGCGAGGAAAGAGTAAACAGATAAGCATACGAAAAAGAAAAGCTGACATTTAGGGAGGGCTCTATATGCTGTATCAAAAGTTGTGCTGGGTAGCTAACATACGATATCTGTTTTCAATTCACGTCAAGCAATGTCATTTTACAATTAAGAAAAATTAAAATTTGGAGGGGTTAGCAATTAGCTCAAAGTCTTAAAGATGAAGATCATATTTGAACCCTCACTGCCTGATTCCAAAGTTTTTTTTTCCAGAATAATAATTAGTGCAATAAAGAGCTCTATATGCTCTGACAAAAGAGCGGAGTATAATGAGAGCTTGGGGTATGGTGGCAAAGGAAACAGGGAAAGATAGAAAAGGAGGTTTTATAGGAAAGAGCTTTTATCAGTGTGGTGAGCAGAAATCTGAAAATGACCCTGCCTAAAATTCTATATCCTAATCCCTAAAACCTATAACTATGAGATATTGCTGCTATGATTGATTAGATTATACTATATGGCACAGTTTCTCCTGAGATAAGGAGATTATCCATATGGGCCAAATCAAATCATGTGAGTCCTTATAAGCAGGACTCTGGCTGGTGGGCAGAAGAGGAAGTCAGAGATATTCTAAGCATGAGAGAGATGCAACATATCATTGCTGGCTAAAGATGAAGGGGTCCACATGAGATGCAAAGTGGGGCAGCCTCTAGAAGCCAAGAGCAGTCTCTACCTGACAACTGGCAAGAAAACAAGGACTTCAGTCCTACAACCACAAGGGACTGAATTCTTCCAACAATCTGAATGAGCCTGGAACAGACTTTCCCCAGTGTCTCATCTAAGAACAGCCTAGGAAGCCTGATTTCAGCTTTGTGATACCCTGAGCATAGAACCCAGCTGAGCCCACCCAGGCTCCTACAAAACTGCAGAACTGCAAGCTAATAAATGAATGGTTTTAGCCACTAAGTTCATGGTAATTTTGTCATGCAGAGGTAGAAACCTAACATATCAAGGAAGTAACTCCTCGTGAGGTTATGAAAGTCAGTGAGTATTCCTCAGATCAACAGAAATAAGGAAAGGAGATTCACAAGTAGAGTGGATGAAGCAGATGCAGCGAGTGTCCACCTAGATCTCTTGGCCCTTACCACTGGATGACTTCCCACTGCCAGGATCTGAGTCTCTTTGCTTGAGGGCTTTCTCGGAAGTCAGGGATGACTGCTCTGCCTGGGCATAGCAGGTCCAAAGTGTTGAGGAACTAACACAGCCAGGGAACAGCTCTCAACCGACGGCTGGCAATAGCTGTGTATAAAGCCATCAGTACCTTTACCTTTGATAACTCCGGGATACACTCGCCATGCAATCAAGCTCCTACCGCTTCTGTTCCACTTCCCTACTCCCCTACTGTGCCTCCAAATAAACGACTTGCACTCAAAACCTTGACTTAGGGACTACTTCTAGAGCAGCCAGGCTAAAACAGTGAACAAAGGCAGAAAAGCCTAAGTGATGGGGCTGAGGTGTAGTGCGCTGGGAAGAGACTGGACTATCACACAGAGAATCTCACATACACTCCTAAAGACTTAGGGACCACTTTCAGAGTCAGTCAGTGTGACGGAGAGTGCCTGCCAATCTCTTCCTTAGTAACGGAACCCTGGGTCATCTGTTCAGCTGAAAAATTTCATTTCCCAATCTTCTTTGAAGATAGGGATGGCCAATAAAATAAAATCAAAAGCTTAGTGGAGCTTCTGAGAAACCCTTTTTTATACCCCTGCTCTTCTTTTTCCTGTTAACTGGAAAGTAGATGTGATAGCTGAAGCTCTAGCAGCCATCTTGAGATTGTGAGGGAAAGACCAAAAGAATTGCAAAAGACTTTAAAAAAGGAAATTCTTGAACCAATAATCCAATACCAGTAACTGCCTACTTCAGATTTATTATTATATGAAACAAACAAACAAACAACTTTCGAGCTGCTGAAGTTAGCTCTCTATTACTAGCTGGACAGAGTTCAAACTGATAAAGGAACAAATCTGGAAAAGAAACTTGGATCTTGACTGTCTGCCTTTTACTCAGATCCAACAAGAACAGAGAGAGTTATCCGGACTTGCCATGCAACCAGCGAAATACCACCAAGAAATCTTAGGACACAGTGTAACAAACATCAGCAAATCTAGCAAGAAATCTCAAGACATTGCAAGAACATCAACAAAGCCTTCCACTTTTAATTATGAAACTTCCATGCCAACTTTATATTGCCATTTCACATTTAGTTACACAGAACTTTTTGGGTTCTCAAAGTCATTTCCAGGAGTGTTAATTAGGCACTAAGGAACAGCATTTGGTGATCTCTGCATTGTTTGATAATGCCAATAGCACAAATGACATTTCAACATCATTGAAAAACCTTTATCTTACCAAGTTCTAAAATCTCTAATTATATTGAAAAGAAATTCCTTAACAACAACAGTAAAACCAATACTGTTTTTGCTACTGTTCTTCAAAGCATAAATATAGGCTGATGCATGGGGGAATATTTCTACCACAGTGCCTCCCAGAGCCGGTACCTGAAGCTCCTTAATAGTAAAAGATATTTATCAAATATATTGCCAGTAGGTTTAGAAACATTCCCATGGAAATATGCTATCTGTTGATCTAAAAGCATTTCTCATATGTACAAGACCATTTGTATAAATGACACTTGGAGTGGCATAAACAAATTTCCTCTCTGCCTCTTGTATTTATTCCATTTAGAAATCCCAACAAGCCTTTTCAACCTTGCAACATTAATACTGATATAAAAAGACATGATGATATTTCTGCTTCACACTTCAGTCCTGACAAATTGTTCCAGAATTATACAAACTTTCCTTATCTCATTACTTTTGTGACTTTAAATGGCATCAAATAAAGAATGTCAGGGTCAATTCAAACTTGTAGCTTTTAGAGATCTGTTCCTCCCCAAACTAAAGAAAATTCACTGTTGAGAAAAGCAGTGCCACCATCTAAGGCACAAATGAATGGCAGTCAAATTAGAAGACAAATGGGATTCAAGAAGAGGTTTTGTAAATAAAATCAAATCTAAAGGATTAAATTTGTTCCAAGAATTTTTCTTTATTATTTCTTTGATTCTTAGATAAGAGTGATTTTAAGACGCTATTGTCAATACAATAACATTTTTTGAGGAGGAAGAAATCACTACATTTAATTATAAGATGCTATTTTCAGGAGAAAATGTGAGGGGGGAAAACATAACTAGGAAGAAATATGTTATTTGTCAGAATTTTTCTTCCCTGGCTATGCTCAATTTCAAGCACTGATGCATCCAACTTGCTCATTCAGCTGCTTCCTGTGTTAGTGATTAGAATCCCACACCCCAAAGTCTAAGGTGCCTGCTGAGTTGTGCCATTCCTTCCTCCCAACTCACGTGGCTGCTCTCCAGTTCCCCGCATTACACAGAGGCCAGCTCTGAATTCCTGCCCGGACTAAGATCCATAGACAACCTTGCCTTCTGCTGCTCTTGTGTGAGCTTGGCTGCTGGAGAAGCTTCAGAGAGTGGTCCTGAGCAGTACACATCAGCATTAGCCAGGAACTTATTAGAAATGTCAATTTTCACGATACTCCTTCAACCTCAAACCAGACCTAGTGAATCAGAAATTTGGAAGACTACCAGATGATTCCTACAACAGATTCTATGTGATTCCTACACCAGATCTAAAACCAGGAGAACTGTGTCTTTTAGAAGTTGACAATCAAGTAGCATTGCCATTAGAAATAACTATCTGCATGCATACAGAAATAACTATCTGTATTACACTCATGAGCCATTCCCTCCCTAGGCTTAAAGAGATGTCTCAACCAAATGACCCTACTATCCATGCAGCATGACCGATATTATGGTCAGTGCTCCAAAATCTTCAGATCTAATCATAGTTTCATGCCAATTGTCCTTGACTTAGTTCCACTGAAGTACTTTGAAAAATGATCCACATCCATACTAGAGACTCATTAAGAAGCTAAACGACAGTAATCTTTTAAGTAAAAGACTGAGAGTATTGGCCTCTTCTTAATGACATACTACAACTAGATACATCAACATGATTATTACTATCCTATCAATAATTCTCACACTACATATTATTATACAACTAAAAATCTCAAAACACTTATACTACTGATGTAGGATCAAATTTGAAAACTATTGATCTAAATCATTTCAATATTTCCCAGAGTAAGGCTATCAAAGGAAAATTCCCTCTGTAAAATAAAATTTCTCTCTCAAGAAGTGAGGGATTGATATAAGAAAGGTACTGTTTTAAACTCTTTACACATTTTAAACTCATTTATTCCTCATGAGAACCTGATGAGGTAGTTACTGTTATAATTATTCTCATTTACACATTGAAAACTGAAGCAAAGAGGTTCAGCTGTTCAAAGACACACAGATACTAAATAGAGAAGCAGGATTCAAGCACAGGTATCTGCTTGGGAGACTGGCTCTCATCCGCTTTGCTGCACAGCCCCTAACCACCTATGCATATCAGAGTTCCATCAAAGATTCCCACAAAGGGGACCAGGCATTATAACAGTAAAGGACCTTAGCATAGGCTAAGTGAATCCTCAAAACAAAAATTTAATTAATTAATTAGTTAATTAATTAAATTAATTAAATTAAAACAAAAAATAAGAGAAATCTCACTAAACTTTGTTGATGAAATAAAAAATAATTTGGTTAAATTGTATCTAATACTTAATTAATGTAAAGTAACATTTTTCCTTATGAATCTTCAAGCTTCTGCTCACAAGTAAGGGAATCTGATTTAAAATTCAAACACATTTCGTAAACCAAAGACCAAAGGATAGACATTTCCTTCTTTGTGCCTTTGGTCATAAAAGAACACATAAACCTAGAGTTGTCTGCTTTCGCTCTGTATCAAACACTCTCAGTCAAAAACAGTAATACCAGAAGTGACAATTTATAGCAAAGAAATCAGGATAAACCACCTGACGACCTCTTCCGGTGAACTTGTGTCAGAGACCCAGGGAAGGTGGGCAGGTATGAGAGAGCTGCTCTGCTGGGCACCAAGCTGACAAAGCTGTTTCAGTTAAAACCCTGTATGACATGGGAAATAAACTCTAATGACATCAGTACCAACATGAAGTATGTTCCTCGTTCTGCCTGGAACTAAGTGTGGGGCTCCAGGAACACAACAGCGTGGGGCTATTTTATGAGGAGACACAGCACTCAGCAGAAGAAGCAGCATCTTCTGGCAGATTCGACCACACCCTGTGGGAGACAGTGGTTCCCAGGGGAAAGGAACATTCTGGCAGCTTAAACAACAGACACCTGAGCAGCAGGCATTGGCGAGAGCACCAAAGGAAGACAAGATGAAACGGCAGATGCCATTCCCGTGCTGGCTGACGGAATTATATCCTGAGGAAAAGTGAGCCACCCTGGCAAGCCCCAGAAAAGAACTGCTGTGGGGAAGAGAGGACTTAATAGGTTCAAAAAGACCTGCATTAGTAAGAAAAGTTATGACACAGGAAATTTCAAGTCATATGTTTATATGGAACTCTTATATTTCCTCTGAAGTTATGTCATATCTTTTTCAGAATAATTCAGTTTTTTTAATCATTCCAATAGCTATCTTAAATAATTGTGACTTTAACTTTCAGATTAGTGATTAATTGCCCAATTTTTATTATAATATGTAAGCCATAGCATTATCCTATATTGTGTCTACTTGATCTGAATTTATATCTGCATTATAAAACTACTTATTTTCTAAAATATTTTAAGCTATATATCTTAAAAAGGAAAAGAGAAATTGAGATGTTTTACCATGACCTCTTTGCTTTTCCCCATATTGAATTACTGAAATATTCATATTGAATTATTCACTGTGTGCTTCATATGCTTCGATATCTTACTCTTCTGAAAAAAATTATGACTAATTTAAAACAAAAAAAAGATGTTAATTGGTAATACACTTGACACATAGAAGACAGTAGGACCTCTAAAAAAAGCTATTTCATTTCCTTCACAATGCAAAAAAATCAATTTAACAAATGGAAAGAAAAATTAAGTGGTATGAAATATGTTGTAACATAATTACTATTTTGTGGCAAAGAGCCATGGAAATTAATTCTAATGTGATGTTTTTCTTTTTATATCCTATGACCAAGGAAGAAAGTTTAAACTCTATGGTGTTTCAAGATATATTTCAAAAATTGTATTTCCTATGTCTTTTTCAATTATATGAACATCATTCCAAAGGATATTACCTAAATAAGACAGTTTAGATCACACAGAAGTTCCTCTTCCTCAAAATAGTTTAGATTCTGAAGTGTTATTCTAATTAAATCTACAGATTTGTAGCTTCAAACTATAGGGGTTTAAGTTTTCTGTTCCCAGATACATTTCCTCAAAAAGCACAAATTAGTCCTTTGAAGCACTAAAGCCAATTATAATTTTCTCCTCCTTGGCAATATATGCAGTTTGTTTGTTTGTTTCCCCAAAATTGACCAATTTCAACTACACTGAAAATCTGTTGAGGCAGATTTGAAGGAAGGTACTTGGTACCCTTCGTGGGTACACCAACTCCCATTAGTTTAAGGTGGTAAGAACGGAATGAGGTTTTAACCTAATAAGCCTTATTACAGAAACTGCCTTTCCATAAGCAGCTCTTTCCTGTGCTGTTTTAAGTACTCAGCCTCGGAGTCCCTAATATTCAGCTGACAGAAGGCACTATTTGAATGACCTTAAATACCTTTGGAACCAGGCAGCTGTGGTGAAGTAGGCAGCCCGTTCATATCCACTCAGATGCAATTGCTTTGTTGTCTGTTTTTTTTTAATTGGGGTAACCTTGGTTAATAACATTACATAAGTTTCAAGTGTACAATTCTATAATACATCGTTTGTGTATCGCATTCTGTGTTCACCACCCATAGGCTACTCTCCCTTCGTCACCATGCATTTGACCCTCCTTACCTTTTTGTCCTCTCCCCACTCCCCCTCCCCTCTGGCATCCACCATACTGTTGTCTGTGTCTGTGAGTGTTTTGTTTGTTCATTTGTTACTTTGTTCATATCACCCATATGAGTGAAATGATATGGTTCTTGTCTTTGTCTATCTCACTTAGCATGATACTCTCGAGATTCATCCATGTTGTCTCACATGGCAGGATGTCATCCTTTATTATGGTTGAGTAGTAGTCCGTTGTATATAAATACTACAACTTTTTTATCCAATCATCCACTGAAGGACACTTAGGTTGTTTCCATGTCTTGGCTGCTGTGAATAATGCTGCAATGAACCTAGGGGGTACATATATCCTTAAGAATAAATGTTTTCAATTTTGTGGGGTAGATACCCAGGAGAGGGATTGCCGGGTCATATGGTAACTCTGTTCTTAATTTTTTTGAGGAACCACCATACTGTACTAATTTTGCATTTCCACTAGCAGTGTACCAGGGTTCCTTTATCTCCACATTCTCTCCAATACTTGTTATTTCTTGTCTTGTAGATAAGAGCCATTCTATCAGGTGTGAGCTATATCTCATTGTGGTTTTGCTTTGCATTTCCCCTACAGCTAGTGAATTTGAGCATCTTTTCATATATTTGTTGGTCATTTGTGTGTATTCTTGGGAAAAGTGTCTGTTCATGTCTTCTGCCCATTTTTTAATTGGACTGTTTGGGTTTTTTGTTGTTGAGTTGTGTGAGTTCTTTATATATTTTAAATACGAGCCCCTTATTGGAGGTATCATTTGCAAATATCTTCTCCCATTTAGTTGGTTGCCTTTTTGTCTGGCTGACAGTTTCTTTTGTTGTGTAGAAGCTTTCTAGTTTGGCATAGTCCCATTCATTTATTTTTTTATTTTTCTTCCCTTGCCATTGAGATCAATGTCACAAAAACCTCTCTGAGACCAATGCCCATAAGTTTAGTACCTGTTTTCTTCTATGTATTTTATTGTCTCAGGTCTTATATTTAAGTTTTTAATCCACTTTGAGTTAATCTTGGTGCACGGTGATAGATAGCAGTCTAGTTTTATTCTTTTGCATGCGGCTTTCTAATTTTACCAATACCATTTATCGAAGAGGCTTTCCTTTCTTCATAGTATCATTTGGCTCCTTTGTCAAAAATCAGTTTCCCACATATGTGTGGATTTATTTCTGGGCTCTTGTTTTTTTAAGCACTGCCTCAGGATTAGTCCTAACTTCCAATATTCGTTTCCTATAATCTAGCCGCACACAAATGTTTAGGACTACTAGATCACTTGCCCTTCTGTCTTTTTGAAGGACATGGCATTTTTTTCATGTTGCTTAAACCAGTCTGGCCTTCTGAATCACTTTCACAGTTCAAGAATTCATCCCACAGATAGACACCCACACAGTGCACCATTTCTTATCACACTTACATTTAAAAATCATCTCTTAGTTTCTGTCATAATCCTAACTTTAATATGAGGGTTTTTAATACTCTAAAAACTGTTGCACTTTTGAACATGAGGGAGTTAACCCTTGAATTCAACTCAAAACAAATTGCAAACAAAGCAAATGATCAGGGTCAAAAAAAATGTAATGATCATAAATAACTAAATTTCCTATTTGTTAACTGGAAGATAGCTTTGTTCACATTTATAGACAATATTAAATAGAAAATAATATTGTAAGAGCTAAGAGTTTGCTGAGTTGTTGCTATGTGATAGGTGCTATGCCATGGACTTTGCCTACATTATCTCTTTTAAAGTATGGCACAGTCCTGAAGGGCTGGTACTTTATTGTCAACATTTTATGGAGTTGAAAACTGAAAGGTAAAACAGACATTAGCATTCCTAAGCCACATGGCTGGGGCAAGCATTTGATTTGAACCCAGGTATCTGAATCTAGTCTGCAGGCTTTAAATCTCTAGAGTCTAACACATTTCAAGCCATATAAGGGTTTTATTTTATTTTTAAAAAAAGTCACTATCTTGTCCTCATCACCAAAGAGAACTCAAAATTCTCAAAATATACAGTTTCAATATTACAAAAATACTAGGCATTCAACACAGGCATTTACATAAAGCATCTCATTTGGTAAATTAAATATATAATGCAAAAATCTATATATCAAATTTTTAAGTTTTAATTCATGGAAAATAATTAGGGGCTATAACTTGGAATAAACTTCACAACTTTTTGATGACATTTACATCAACATGAGAATGCATTCACACAAAAAAACACAAAAAAAGAGTCGATCAGAAAATGCATGAATTGGATCTTTATATTTTACTAAAGAAATGAGTCAACATGATGAAAGTATGAAAGCTAAATAAATTTGTGGAAATCTATTTCAATGAAAAACTTTTAAGTGTAATGTACACAAGTAAAATATATTTGGTCTTTTGTGTACAAACAAAAAGTTTATAAAAAACATTTTTACAATGTTAATGTCAAATATAATTCAATTAAAAGGGGGTGGGTGGGAGAAAGACCATCTTAAGACTCTTTGAAGAGGCAACAGTTAAGAATTTAATGAGAAAAATGTGTAACAGGAACTACTCATTTCCCTGACCCTTCAACCTGTTCATCAAACATTGTTATAATCCTGTCTGTCTTTGTACCCATGAGCCAGTCAGAAAACTTGCCTACAGTCAGATGTGCTGATCATTTGTTTCTACCCCTAGCTACTGTACAAATCTGCTCTAAATATATTATACATGTAGGCAGCAGACCCTTGTTTAAAAAACAGTGAAATGGAAGCCACAATTTTCAAGACAGTTCAACTTTAGACTCTTCTTTTTTTAAAGACTGTTAAAAGTTCCTTATTTTTAGTTGAAATTTACTTCTCTGAAACATCCACCTAACAGTCTTTATTTTGCCCTTGGGAACATCAGAGTTAGGCTGCTGGATGGAAAAGAACCACTGTGTGATGATGAACTGAAATATAGCCTGATGTGTAAAAATGCCTCCCCAGCAGAGTGAACTTCACACAGCATGTGGAGTTCAGCACAGAGTCATCATCATTACATGGTTGGCTCTAAACTTCTTTTTCTGGAGGAGTGCCCCACCCCATGTGACCCATGCTGGTTAATCAAAATATTCTGTCACCTTGGTTGGCGACATTTTTGTCAGTACAGACAACTGGGAGGGAAAAATTCCCCATTTTGAAGTTGCAAGCTGTGTTTGAGATGATGCTGTGCACAGCCCAAATCTGAACATAGCACAACAGGAACCCGACCCCATCATTTGAAACTCTGGATGCCTGCAGCTAAGCCTTCTTTCTTTAGACTTCGCTGTTAATTGAACCGAGAAGATCCCTTTTTAAGTTAGTTTAAGTTAGTTAGGAGTTAAAAAAAAAATTTAGGAGTTTCAGTCACCTTCCACCATAAGAATTTTGGTGCATACATCCAAAAGGGACAATTTCACCTTCTTCACAAGTTTTCCTGGCCTGGACTCTAACTAGAAGAAAAAGACTAAAGGGAGTGCGGGTAGGGGATGAAAGCAAAGTAAAGACAAATTAGAAGCTGAGTAATCAGTGCCATAGAAAATTGAAAAGATGGGAAATGAAGAACTGTCCCCAGCACCTATCTTACTTTATGCAGAAATCTGCCTACATTACAGGATTTCTAGAGTCTAATGAAGGGCCATTACCCCCAAAAAAGATCTTGCATTGATCCACGACATCCCAAGTGCTTTTCCAAAGGCTTTTATTACAAAACTGAAGATGAGATGTCAATATCTCTGCAAACACGAGTGGGAGGAGGACAGGAACCACAAAAACATTAGGAAGGGGGCTGCCCTCAAGGTGCCTGGGCGCTAGAGGAGACCCCTGAGAAATCTCCACCCACTTCATGTTTTCCCAAGAACAGGCCCTGCTGTCACAGCCCAACTCTCTGGAGCAGGCACAGAGGGCTCCTGCCTGTACTTTATCTCCACAAGAGGATTTATTCTTGG
Organism: Eonycteris spelaea; assembly: GCA_003508835.1. Classification (NCBI taxonomy): domain Eukaryota; kingdom Metazoa; phylum Chordata; class Mammalia; order Chiroptera; family Pteropodidae; genus Eonycteris; species Eonycteris spelaea. Next base: position 10,769,247 of record PUFA01000011.1, on the reverse strand, counting down.
CTGATGTCACAGTGTTAATTAAAAATGCCCATTAAGATTTCTAGAGCAGTTTTTAGGACAAAAGTCATGTCCTCAAATATTTCACTTGCTAGTCCCAGAAAACTGCACTATATTATTTAATAAAGATAAATCTATCCATTGACATTAAATCTAAATTATAGGTATACACACACACACACACACACACACACACACACACACAGCTTCATCAAATGCAGTATCTCACCTAGTACTATACTCTTTGTTACACCTTTACTCTTCCCCTACATTTCTGCATACTGGACTGTATCTTTTGTCAGTACAGCTGGAGAGTAGGCTACTAAATGTAGGCTGGGAATAAACTGTCTCCTATCTCTCATACTTCCGTTTTCCTTCTCGCCCTCTGTGCTGAAGTCACTTCTACAAATGTTCTCCATGAAAAGCAGCAAAGAATTGAAATGACATTTCACTAGCAGTGAATCAGCATCTCTTCTCATTGAAATAGCATAAGCTCTTCAGAAATATGACATAAGTTCTACCATATATAGGAAAATGTAAAACTTTAGGGAACGGTGGCCCAGCACGTGGAAAACACCAGTGATAAGCTTTCTTTACTAACTGATCTGCCACTGAACATTTTGGTAGGTTTTCAAATGGAGAAAATCTTTGGACAAGTCTGAGTACAATATAAATATAATATGGCCTTGCTAATAGTAGAAAAAATAATCCTCATTTGAGATGATTTCCAGAGCCACCAACCCAATTTCTACTTACCTGAGGATTCTGCATTAAGGAAGTAGTTTGAATCAGAGTGTGTGTGTGTGTGTGTGTGCGTGTGTGTTGTGTTGTGTGTGAGAGAGAGAGAGAAAGAGAGACAGACAGACAGACAGACACGGAGAGGGAGACCTGTAGGTGATTATGCTATGGACTTTGAATGAATACAGGGGATGATTAAAACAATTATTGAATACTACCTGGTTCCTGGCACCAGGCCGACTAGGGATACTGGGGTGAGCAGTCAAGAACAGAGCTCGTATTCTTACAGAGGCAGCCCTTGGGCATTAAACAATATTTACAGGGTGTTATAGGAACATAAACCTAGTTAAAGGGATCAGTAAGGTTTCTTTGAGCAGGTAATAGTTGAGCTGAACCTTGAAGGACAGGTTGAAGAGAAAGAAGAAGGAAGGGCATTCCAGACAGAGAGGAAAGCAAATGCCTTAAAGGGGGAGGAAGCGTCAGTCTCAAGGAAATGACAGAACACCAGCAGGGCTAAAGCATGGACATATGCACTCAGGGGTCGGGATACTGTGAGGTAAATGTGACCTCGAGGTTCATGTTAAAGACCTTGTTAATATGCCTTAACTAAACACATCCCTAAATCTGTTCTATCTGTAGATTCTTCCATCTCAATGAACGGCAACTCTGTCCATTCAGTTGCTCGATATCATCTATGACTCCTCCCTTTCTTACATCGAATTCATCAGCAAAAATTATTCATTCTATCTTTAAAATATATCATTCACTGGACCACTTATCATTTTCAGTATATCATCCTGGCCCAAGTCACTACCTCCTCTCTCGTAGATTACTGCAATAGCCACGTAAATGGTCTTCCTATTCCTACCTTTGCCCCCAGCAGCAACCCTTTTAAAACACGAGTCAGTTTATGCTTCTCCCAATCTCCAAAGGCTTCTCATCTCATTCCGAGTGAAAAGCCAAGCCTTTAGTCTGATCTACAAGGGCCCTACACGACCCTGTCTGCTATTAAGTCTCTGACTTCATCTCCCATCACTCTCATTCTCATTCTGTACGCCCCAGACCCCACATCCCAGCTTTCCTTGAAAAGCAGACATGGTTCCCTCTCAGGGCCTTTGCACTCGCTATTTCCTCTGCTGATATTTTCTTCTTTCAAATATCAGCACGGTTCACACACTCACCTACTTCACATCTTTTTTATTTTTTCCATTACAGTTGACATTCAATATATTAGTTTTAGGTATACAGCGTAGTGGTTAGACATTTATATAACTTACAAAGTGATTCCGCAATAAGTCTAGTACACTCCTGACACCATAGTTATTACAATAGTATTGATTGTATTCCCTATGCTGTACTTCATTCACCTCCCTGTGACTCTTTTATAACTTCCCCTTCACCGTTTTCACCCAGCCCCGCAACCCCCCTCCCATCGGGCAATCATCATTTTGTTCTCTATCTATGAGTTTGTTTCTGTTTTGTTTGTTCGTTTATTTTGTTTTTCAGATTCTGTATGTAAGTGAAATCATACAGTTTTCTCTTTCCCTGTTTGACTTATTTCACTCTAGGTCCATTCATGTTGTCGCAAACGGTAAGATTTCAATCTTTTTATGGCCAAGTAATATTCCATTATCTATATGTGTACCACATCTTCTTTGCCTAGTCATCTATTGATGGACATTTAGGTTGTGTCCATATCTTACCTATTTTAAATAATGCTGCAGTAAACATAGGAATACATGTATCTTTTCAAATTAGTGTTTTTGGATTTCTTTGGGTCGATACTCAGAGATGGAATGCTTACTTCAAGTCTTTGCTCAAATATTGTCCTCCCTAACTAGTGTATTTAAATTTACATCCCATACTTTCTTTTTCATGTACATGGTTTATTTTTATCCCAAATACATTACAGTAAATATTTGTACTTATTTACTTTGTTACACACACACACACACACACGTATGTAATCTCCATGAAGACAGAAATTTCTGTCAGTCATTTCTGGCATCCCTGGGTCCTAGAACATTGCTTGGAACAGAGAAAGCACTCAATAAATATTCACTGAATAAAGGTCTTCATCCCAAGAACAATCATACGCCACCAAAAAGCTTTAAACATGAAGAGCCATGATCAGACATCAGTTTTTAAGGTCCCTTCAGCCGCCCATGAAAAGAATGTTCTGGGAGAAGGAGGCTGAGTGTAGTGGGCAAAATTAGATGCCTGGGGTAAAACCAGCTGGTCTTCATTGCTAAGAAAAATTAGTACAGTGAACCAAAGAAGCAAGGCTTGCTAGATTTGGTAATGACTTAGTGTGATAGCCAGCCTCCAAGATGCCCCGCACCCCTTCACCAAATGACCCATGCCGCCTAATATTCACATCTTTGTTAGTCCCCTCTCTCAGTAAATGAGGCTGCCTCTAAAAGATAACCAAATGTGACAGAGTGATGCTACATGACTTCCAAGAGCAGGATATCAAAGGCCTTGCAACTTTCACCCTGGTTTTTGAATTACTCACTCTTAGAACCCTAAGCCAGTGTGTAAGAAGTCTTGCTACTCTAAGCCCACCATGCTAGAAAGATCACATAGGGAGATCATATGGAGAAGCTTAGAGACGATGAAAAGAGAAAGATGCCCTACCAGCTGTCTGCTGTTCTAGCCTCTAATCATTTGAGTCATCCTAGCTGAGGCTGTAGACCCTAGAAACAGAGATAGGTTTTTCCACTGTGCCATATCTGAATTTCCTGACCCTCAAAAACAAAACAAAAGTAGTTTAAGTCACTAAGTTAGAGGGTAGGGTGCTAAGTAATAATAGATAACTAAAATCCTTAGCGAAGAGAACTCGTTGTAGGTGGGATTTCACCAACCAAGCATAGGTTGAGGGTTAACTAGCTTGAAGGACAGAGTATCTCCAGGTGCTTTCTGCATTTATGAGGCTAGTTAGGATGAGTGAAATGGATCACTTTAATAAAAGAAAAATGCAGCTGCTTCCAGGTACTTCTTAATCTAAACTCAAAAATGTACCTGCCTGATATTTCCCCAGACATATTTTTATTGCAACTAAGCCCTTTAAGAAGCTGAAAATTTGCCTGATTAACTGAGGGAGCTGGATTACCAAGACACCTTCCTCTTCCAACCCTCTGGAGAAGTTTAGAACAGTACCTCCTGTTAGAGCATAAATTAATGATCTCTCAAAGACAATGAATTAATTGTTCTGAAATTCATCGAAAAACTAATTGAAACTGTAATTTTGTGAATAATGCCTGAACTCCTATGCTTTTCTATACAGATCAGATATTAAATTGTGATATCAAAGATCTTAAATTATAAATGGAAATAGTAGCAAATGAAGTTCCCTTTCTAAGTCATGAACAGGGTTAGAAAATAAATAGCTTAAAGTAAATGACCGAAAAACTAGTGAGATTTTATTGAAATGTGAAGACAGTAAAAAGGAAGAGTAATAAGGACATATTGAGTTCTTGCATAGAATCCAAGTGTTAGTTATTCCAGAAGCACCCATTAAGAAAGCATCTTAGAAAGACTACATACTTGCAATAAATCTCACGATAAGCTAATGCTAGGTTGTTGTCCTGTCTCACACTCTCGGCCCTGTGAAAATAAATTGTGTCCAAATTCTCAAAAGCCTAAACCTGAGCTACTTCAACCTCCCAAAGGAACACTGATATAAATGCACATATAGTTCATCTCTTGCTTTGATTACTATAAGCTCTCCAAAGATCGCCCTGGGCCTCAGGCTGCATAAGGGTGCATGGGCTATGAGTGAAAGCCCATGGCAAGTACAGGGCAATATTAAGAGGTCAACATTCCAAAGGCTCCTCGCCTATAAGAATAAAGTCCTATTTTCTCAGTAAGACACACAAAGCCCTCTATGATCTCACAATTGCTTACATCTCCAACATCATTCCTTGTTATAACTTCTCTAATCATCACTCCCTTACCTGTCTGCACCTGCACATACATGCACACATGCACGTGCACACACACACACACACGCACAATCTTCTAGCAGTACCAAAATAGTTGCAGTTCCCTGAATTACTATACTGTTTCAAATCTCGCCAGCTTTGTCCATATCCCTCTCCCTGTCTAGCGTGCCCTTTTCTCTTTAAGACTCAGTTGAAACATTACCTCTCCTGGGAAACTATTCCTTTCTCCACCACCCCCCGCCCCCCAGGCAGACTCTGGCCATTCTCTCCTTTGAGCCCTCAGAAGGCCCCATATATCATTCTTTCATTTTGTTTCCTTACTCCTATGTGACTGAATCATAGGGTTATTTGATTATCTCCACATTGAAAACCCTTAAAACACAGGCCTGGCCTCATATGTAAAACGAATGGAAGAAAAAGCAAAAGCCCCTCAAAATAAAAAGGAAAAGATTTAAGAACTTTAGCTTTCAATGGCAATGCTATTGACCTCGTCCTTGTGCAAAATAAATCATTTTCCACTTCTTGTCATTAACATCACATACTAATGAAGCCAATCTAGAGTGCTGCCACAAACTATCCTCAAATCATAACTTGACACTTATGAGACATAATTTTGATTGACAAGAAAAATCATGTCATAGAAGTCTAGAGACCACAGAAATATCCAGTCTATTTTACAAAAAAACAAAACAAAACACACACACACACACACACCACACACAAACAAAAAAAAAAAAACAAAACCTCACAAAACTGCAAAACAGAATCTACAAAAGAACAACTAACCATTTGCATGAATCTACTCAGCAGGCTTCTATAATAACACAGAATTCTGCTCTCAGCTACTCTGGGTTTAGGCCTTTACCTAGCATTTTATTGAGATGTTCTTGAGTTATTAAGAATCTTTAAGGTAGCCAGAATATCTGAAAGGAATTAGAAATCAAAAATGTCAATCTAATGAGTAAATAAAGAAAGAAGGTCAAGATTTACATTTAGCAAAGGGAAATGGAGACAAAGTTATCCACCTTTATCTCTGAGAGCAAAACTGAGGCTAAAAAGAGAGAGAGCCCCAGCAAGGCAATACGCACTGAGGACTGGCTGTTCGTCTTCATCCATTTTGGGCGGTCACTGTTATCCCAGCTCCCTGGGGAATCTAAAAATCTGGCCATTTATAGATTTGCTCCTGAGTGAAAAATGCCTTAAAATGTTGAATTCTATAGAAATTTTCAAAGTAATATTACGGTCATTTGACTTTCAGCTCAGCCTTTAAACTACTATGACAGCCACCGCATAAAAATATAGTCATTATTACCTTTTCAATTCTTTCTATAACTGGTCTCTTATTTTGATGGACACATGACCTTGAAGAAATGAATGAGGCAAAATAGATGAAGTGTTAGATTGATAACTACTGGAGACCTTTGGAAGTTCAGAGAACCCCTATCCCATAAAGTCCATCTCAAATAGAGACTGAGTGAAAGCAGTAACTGGGGATTGTGGAACAGAGTTTTGGGAAAGAGAACTGTTTCAGCTTGAGTATTCGTAAGGGAGGTGAGTGACAGTCTTCCCCCCTTTAGTTCTACATGGTGGGCGATCATGCCCTGCTGAGGAGGGGAGGATAATCAAACAAATGATGTGAAACAAAAGTAATAGTCACCTTTCTTTAAAAGCTGTTTGTTCTGAACTTCTCAAATATACTCAAAAACAGAAAGAATGATCGACCTCCACAGACATCATGCAGCTTTAAGAATTAGCAATGCTCTGTCCTTTTTTGTTTCACGTATCCATTTTCCAACCCCCCTTTTTTTTCTGGAGCATATATCAGACATTATTTCATTTCATCCAGAAATACTTCAGAATGTATTCTTTAATATCATCTAACACCCATCTCTACTCAGTTTTGATTATCTCAAATATGTCATTTGGCATGGTTTATTTGAATCAGAATCCCTCCCCCCCCCACCCAAATTCACAAACTGTGTTTGGTTGATATAGTTTGTAAATCTTTTAATCTATGACATCTCCCCCTCTCTTTTATTTCATGACATTTATTTGCTGAAGATTCTAGATTTGGCTAATTGTACCCTCTTGGTATTATATTATACAAGACGATGCTCTATTCCGCATATTGCTATCAACTGGCAGTTTGGAAACTTGACTAGATTCATTTCCAAATTTTTTGGCAAAACATTTCAAAGGTGATGCTGCAAGTCACATCAGAAGGCACAAAATATGTCTGTCCCACCTTTCGTGATGTTCAGATTGATCAGTGGTTCAGATTATATCAGCTTGAAATTATCTATAATAAAGTACCCCATTAACATTTCACCTAATGATTTTAGCATCTAGATCACCTAGATCCATTATTTCATTAGGAGGTGAAGAGGAATTATCCAAACCTTGCACTCTTTCTACTTTTATTTTTTGTTGAAGAAAGTAAGGAAAGGAAGAAAAGGAAGGAAAGCGAGGAAACGGAGGAAAAGGAGGAAAGGGAGGAAAGGGATGAAGGAAGGAAGGAAGGAAGGAAGGAAGGAAGGAAGGAAGGAAGGAAGGAAGGAAGGAAGCAAGCAAGCAAGCAAGCAAGCAAGCAAGCAAGCAAGCCCTTTTTTGCAGAAACAGAAAAGCAGCCCCTAAATGCTAGGACCTGCCCTGACACTCAAAATTAGACCTCAATGTTCTCTTGCTGAATATAAACAATCTCACAGAACAGCAAGTTGCCTTGTGACTTTGAAGAAGTGAGATGAAAAACAAGACTATTTTGTAATGTTGTTTAATCTCAGGTAAAAACAAGATTACTGTGCAGACCACAACAAAAAATCAAACATGCTTCTTTCCCAAATACTATAAATGACTGCAGCTTCTGTAATAATGACAGCTTTAGCCTTGCTATAGCCTACCCTATAAGATTAAGTACCAAATCATATGATTATTTAAAGAAGATTTATTCAAATACACAATCATAGAATTATCCTCCCTTCCAATCCAGAGCAAAGCCCCTCTTCCTTGAACCACTCCATCATCTAACCACAGCCCAAATCCTGTAATACGTCCTTTCTAATACCTTCTTACTGAAATGCCCCAAAGTTCCCTGCAGTTCAATTTCCTTCTCTGTATTATGTAATGAATTTGACTTGCTGAGTTCCAGGTCTGTTCCTGGTAGTCTACTGACTTGAGGGGTGCAGGGATGCAGGGGAGGGACATTTACACTTACATGGTTATCATAAAATATAGTCTATACAGGAAAGATTGAATACATTCCATTCTTTCACTTTAGTTATCACTCCACAGAAGAATGAGTTTGTGCTCTGCCAACCTACAAAGGTAACCAACGTGATATACTTTTTCCTTTTCAAACTACAATTATTTCTACCTGTAGAAGTCTTTGTTCATTACAAATGGAGCCATGAGCTCCTGGAGGGCAACATGGTCCAGGATCTTTAAACTCATGCCCAGTTTCAGAGGCTGGCTGCAGTGCTGGCACACGAAACTCACCATATGGTGGTGCTAGATGTCTTAGACTCCTCCATCCCTCAGGACTGGGAGCCTATCGCCCTAGCGCGGTCTACCAGGGAAAGGGTCGGGAGCACCTTAGCCTCTGTTCTACCCCAGAGCAAAGCCTCCAGAACTGCCATCACCAAGTCTTTGGATACTTCCTGGTTGGGCGTGGAGGACTTCTGCCCGGACCTGACAGAACCTATGGCAGTCATTTTTTAATGCTACCAGTAGGAGCCTCTTAAAGCTGACTCCTGTGTGCTAATGGCATAACTCAAGAAGTCTTTAATAGTTTATACTTTCACACACAAGTAGGTATCCCAACTTTATTTTCTGCCTAAGATATGTGTGATAATCTGGGTTCTCCAGAGAACAGAGCCAGTATGATAAAGATAGATAAATAGATAGACGGATGTAATTCTGTTTCGTAATTCTGTTCTTTAATTTGAATAGATCCTCACATGACTCTCTGGAAAGTAGATAAGCTTTACGTAATCCATCTCAAAAGGCTCCACCGCAAGTTAGTTTATGGCTGCAGCTGCCTTTAAACAGAGAGGAAGGTAGCAGTGGGCGTGGCCCATTGCTCCCTGCATGCAGAGGCAGATGGGCAGCTCCAGAGACCACTCTGAGGATGGAAATGAGCAATAAGCTCTTCCAGGGGCTAAAAAGCCCTAGAGAAGTCCCTCAAATTCTTCCTCCAGAAAGCTGGGGTCCTCTGACCCTATAAATTCAGGCTGTGGTTAGATGATGTTGGAGGGTTCAAGGAAGAGGGGCTTTGCTCTGGATTGGAAGGGAGGATAATTCTATGGTTAGGTATTTGAATATATCTTCTTTAAATAATTATATGATTTGGTGCTTAATCTTATAGGGCAAGCTAAATAAGTTCACTCTTATTTCTGGGATGAGAACAGGGGCAAAAGAAGTAGGTTTATTAATTGTGGATACTACTAAATACTCCACAGACTGCAGAATTAGCAGAATCCTGTTTAATCTAAAGTCAAATAAGGCAGACTAGATGTAAACATGAGGACAGTGCTTCTCACAGGAATAACTGTGGAGTTTTCAGTCATCTGAAGGTAAGGCATTAATAGGAGACTTAGAATAATTCTTCTCCTTTAGTTTAGTAGGCGGGACTTGGGAGTTGGATGACTGGAGGGAAAAGCACCGACAAGAATAACTATCTAAAAGGAGGATTTCCTCAAGAAAGGTTGACTCAAGGACAGCAGGATAAATGTACTTTCATGAGCTGAGAGAGAGCAAGATGAGGGAATTTCACAAAGAACACACATCAAGGCAGAGGAAATAACTCCCACAGCCTTAATAAAGCTGCAAATATTTTTCTCTCATCCTCATCTAAGCCCAGAAGCTACTTTCTATTTTTACACCCTTTTCCCCCTTTTTAATTGGCAAGAAAGAAAAGCAAGATAAAAGCAGACTGTTTAATAAATTGTTTGAATACACTTCACAAAACCCAAATTGGATGTTAAAATATCTATATAGTCGATTTCTCTTCCACAGTTATCTGTTGCTCCCATCCTGAATATGTAGATGTTCAACAAAAAGAAAACAGGTTTGGTTCAAAGGAATTTTCTTATTACATAATCGAAATGGTACCAATTAGTGCTATTTCTCAATGGGACTATCAATAGCCAATATATTTAAGTTACCACAATCCTTTTGATGAAATGATTACTCAGAGACATTTCAGGCAAAATCTTGAATCCAACCCTTGCATCCTTTATCCCAATTCTTATCTTTTAAAAAATGTTTGGCAAAAGAGAAGGCCCTGAAAAAATATTTTCTGATTTCCAAGTACCTGTCTATAGTGTGCTGAATCATGGCCCACAAAAAATTATATGCCCACATCCTAATCTCTAGAACCTGTAAATATTACCTTATATCACAAAAGAATGAATATTACCTCACATGGCAAAAGATGCACTTAAGTTAGAGGTCTTGAGGGAAGGACCTTTCTGGGTTATCCAGGTGGGCCCTAAACACCATCATACTTAGCCCTGTAAAATGGAAGTAGAGGGAATTTTGAAACAGACATACACAGGAGAGACCCAATGGAGAAAGTGATGTGGAGGCAGAGACTGGAGTGATTCAGCCACAAGACAAGGAATGTCAAGGCATGTCAGCAGCCTCCAGAAGTAGAAGAGGCAAGAAATGATTTCTCCTCTAGAACTTCAGGAGAAAACAGAGCCCTGTGGATACCTTTATGTTGAATTTCTGGCCTCCCAAACAGTGAGAGAATAAACTGTTTCTTTTAAGTCACCAAGTCTGTTTAATTTCTCGCAGCAGCGATAGGAAATTAATACACTGTCCAATCCATACTATCTTCCACAGAATAGCCCATGATAAAGAACCAAGACTAAACTGCATGTTTGTACAAGGTAACCCAGACCTCCAGCCATAGTTAATTGGTTCAGAAGTAGACACTGACCCAAAGCCAACAGACCAGGATGAGCCAATCAGCTTCTTCTTCTCAAGAATCTGAGCTGAGACATAACGACCATTGTTAGACTATTGCTACACCAAAGCTGTAGCAGTAGATTTGAGACTAGAGTGGGTCTCATGGCAAGCCAAAGTCATTTTCAAGCTAGAGTCAGAGGAGAGTTAAGATGCCAATTAACCTGGGAAATGGAAAAATGAAGAGCTGAGCAGAAAGAATTAAATACTAGAGACCTTACTTCATACTTTACAGAGAAACTAAACACATTCATATAAAAACAATATTTTCCCATCTTCAAACTGATTTCTTTGATTCTCCAATCCTAGCCTGGAAATCCCACCTTCCTAGTCTGCCTCTTTTCAACAAATGGCACCAATATCCACTCAGTTACTCGGGTCAAAAACTCTCCAAGTCATCATCTCTAATTCCTCTCCTTCCAGCATATTCCATATCTAATCCATCAGCAAGACCTATGAGCTCGGTCTCCAAAACTGATCCTGACTCTGAGGACCCCTCACCCATTCTTCACTACAACCTATCACCTCTCAATGAATTTCTGCAATAGCCTTTTAACTACGGTTAGTTCTACAGATAGCAGCAATATCAGTTACTATATTGCTTATAACTCTTTGATTGATTTCCACTGCATCCACATTGAAATACAAATTTCTCTTCAAAGCCTATAAAGTCCTGTATGATCTGTTCCCTGCTTGCTCCTTTGATGTTATCTTTCACTTTTCTCCCCAATCCTTGCATTTGAACCACATTAGCCTTATTTCTGTCCCTCACACATTTCAAGTACAGAGTGTTTCAAGGTCTTTACATTTCTTGTTCCTTCTAGTTTGAACTATCCTCCCCAAACCTTCCTATGTGTGGCTTGCTCTTATAATACAAATGTCACCTCCTCAGAGAGGCCCTTTCTGACTACTTCAGCCAAAGTACCCCATTACTGTCACTCACATTTCCTGATTTTGTTTACACCATAACATTTATTAATATCTGAAATTATTCTATTAATCGATTTGCATGTTTACAGTTTGAATTGTCCCACTGCAATGTCAGCTCCTTGAGGCAATGACTGAATTTTTCACTGTGAGTCCCCAAGTACCTGGTCTATAAACAAGTGCTTAGTAAATATTTGTTGACTCACTGACTGGCTATACAATGCTCTGAGAATCTTTTAATTCCAATCTGCCTTAGGCTTGGTAGTACATCATTTCCTGTTTTTGAATATGTGACACTAATTGTTATATTATTTTAATCTCCTTTAATTTGTGCCCATCTGAGTTTCTCATCTTTGTATCAAAGAGTCTTGATAAAATTGTTGGAGTGATGCTGTATTTTAAATTTGGACATTAATCAAAGATCCCTGATAGTAAGGATAAGAATGTGGAGGGCAAAAACAACATGCAGGGCTAATACATCCTTCACCTATGTTGACCCTTGTTTTCTTGATATAGACTCAAAATCTTGACTTCCAAAGCCTCTCTGAGGAGTTAAGACTATCTCCACAGATTATACCCTGCTTTCTACTGACATATACTTCTCCCTAGGAGAAAAAATGAAACCTTAGAGATATATAATCTATTTCCTGACTTGTCAAGGACATTGAACATAAGCCAGGTATAGAGCCTGTTTTATCATTAAATATAAGGCAGTATGAAAATAGCACCAGCCCAGGCAACAAAGTCCTAAACTCCAGTCCCGAGCTGTCCCTATTTAGTTCAATAAACTTGGCCAAGGACCTAGCCTTCCTGAAGCCGTTTTCTCCCCTGTATAATGAGGTTGGACCAGTTGACCACAATAATCTCTATGATTATTACCCAATTTATGTACCTTTTTCTTTTTTGTTGCTTCTATTTTAAAAGCTGCTTTTTCCTCTCACTTTCCTAAGAGAATTATGGCTCTGGAAAAGCAGCTGGCTAAGTTTCACTTGCAAAGCACTTCTGATCACACAAAAATGCATGCTGCTCCCCCAGCAGAGAAATGTGTGATGGTTGATTTGCACCTTACTGAATGAATACATGCAATGACAAGTGGAAGTTTTATTGGGTTCATGGCACTGAAGGATAGCAGGCATTCTCTTCTTTTAGCTCAGGGTGTTTTTGTTTGCTTGCTTAGTTTGAAAAAAAACACATTTTCAGGTGTTCATTTACACAGTAAAATGTGGCTCCACACAACTAAATTGTGTGCAGTGAAATTCAAACTGCAAGCTATAAACCCCCACACACTTAGACTGAGAAAGCCAACTTCTCACCAGAGAGTTTTCAAAGGGGAGATGAAATGCAGATGGCAAATGCCAGGCTGTGTATATCTGCATCAACATACACATGTTTGAACTGATCTTACCATGACTGCACCTTAAACTGAAGCCCCCTGCAAATGAATCTCTGGATACCGAGCCTTTCTGGGCAGATACCCAAGCCAGTTTTCATTTTCATTGTCTGCTTTCTGCAGTTTTCCAAGCTTCCCATGAAGTGAAGGTGTATGTGTGGGGAAGGGGGGGGGGGCGGGTGGGTGGGGTGTCACTCCCTGCCCACCCTCAGAATTGCATACAGGCTCCAGTGAGTGACCAGATCTTAGTGTATAATACCATTAGCCAATGAAGAAAAGCAAGGCTTTGGAGAAATGGTGGATTCTAGGATGGAGGTAAAATATATTTGAAATGAGCCTGGAGATTCTGGTAGTACTAGAAGGAATTTCTCAAAACAAACAAACAAAAAAACTTAAAAACCACAATGATGTGAGTATGTCAACAGACACAGAGCCAATGAAAAAACTCCCAATGGCCAAAGCCAGAACATCAAAATAAAGTAATACTTGCTTAAAATCCAAAGTATAAAATAAATATCTATGAGTCCATATTGATGTGAATAAATAAATATTGGGGAGAATACACAAATACAGAATTCCAAGTAATTTATGTAGATACTAACCTCTAAGTAAGTGAAGCATAACTCCTCACTCCGTAAGTATGGGCTGCTTATAAACGTCTTCCTTCCAAAGAGTATGGGAAAGGAGAAAAGAGTAATTCTACAGTCAGAAACCTGACAAACATGCACCGCCTCAAGCAGGTGGTCAAGGTTCCCATCAACAGCGATGTCGTGTTGACAGTGTATGGTGAGAATGCCACTTTGTCTCTGTGGTCTTCCTCCCCAAAACCCAAAACCCAAACCCCAGTGTAACTATGAGAAACACATCAGACCAATCCCAATTGAGGGACATTCTACAAAATACCTCACCAGTACTTCTCAAAACTGTCAAAGTCACCAAAAACAAGAAAAGTCTGAGAAGCTACCACTATCCAGAGGAGCGTGAGGGAGACATGACAACTAAATGTCCTATGGTATCCTGGATGGGATCCTGGAACAGGAAAAGGATATCAAGGGAAAACTCAGGACGTCTGAATAAGGCATGGACTTCAGTTAACAATAATGTGTAATAATGGTTCATTAAATGTGATAAATGTACTAATGTAAGATGTTAATAATAAAGACACTGAGTGTGGTGTATATGAGAACTCTGGACCATCTTTGCAATTTTTCTGTATATCAAAAATGATTCAAAAATTAAGTGCTTTTAAAAAATGACTGGCTCCAGGTAAATTAAAAAATAATAAGTTTATGGAACAATATTTTCTTTGAAAATTATCTGCTATCAAACACCTGAAAGTGACTCTTGCCTTTTCCAACAGTGCTTTCTCTCTCACTCTTTAGCATACCCTTGCATTTCACAGAAAGAATGTAATTTTTTTAAATCTAAAACCTGAATTTTTATCTCCTCTCTTTTGTTCTTAAAGTCTGAAAATCACATGATTTGCTCTAGCATTAATGTGATCCCATTAGTAAAATCTGACAACATTATAGACTGGAGACATCTCTCTCTCTCTCTCTCTCTCTCTCTCTCTTAGGTGAGGCAACCCTTAATTGACCTCATAGATTGCAAGGACCTATCAGCTTACAATCTCTCTCTCTTTTTTTTTTTTTTACACTTATAGCACCAGGTCTTCCTAGGTGGTCTCCCATCCAAGTACTAACCAGGCCCAACTGTGCTTAGCTTTTGAGATCAGATGGAATTGGGCTTGGTCAGGGTAGCTTTTAACATTAGTTTTTAGGTGCTTCTCACAGCCATGTAAAAAGATCCCTCCACTTCAGCCCCTGATTAATTTTCCGGGTTGTTCCCTCCACCAGTAGTACAGAATCTCTCTCCATTCTCCTTGAATGCTATGAAGAGTTGCGGTCTTTTACTTATTCAAATTGTCATGAATAGAAAGGTCAGTTCTCAATAATAAACATGGCTTGTGTAGTTAAGGATTTCCTCTTCTGGGAAAAGGCGCTGATAAAATCATTTTTGGTGAGAATGGAGACAAGGAAAGACCTGGCATTTGTCTTTTCATAATCATTCCATCCTTGACATTTAGCATACTTTTTGAAACCTGCCTAGAACTCATTTAAGATTATCCTTATTATTTTGCTAACTTTAGAGATGAGTAACCATTAGGTTCATATTACAAATTATCAATTCTCTCCCTGAACTATAACTCTACAAGAACATTTTCACACATACGCTGTATGAGCAGACACGAGAGGGGATATATGTTAATGAACAGTGGCAACTGTTCAGATAGCACACATTGAGCAGCAGATCAAAACCCTACTGCCCTTCAAAACGTCTCAACGAGCCTGAGATAATATCACCCATTGAAATCTTCACCTTTAGAATCACTCCTTTAATTTAAATGATTTTTCTAACCTGAGATTTATTATTCTGCTGGGGTCCTAGAGCTTTTTCAATAGCAAAATTCTTTTTGTATGTCAAACATTTACTGAAATACAGACACACAAGTTAAAATATCAAGTTTCTTCCCTTGTGATTGTAGTCATATCAACTCAGGTGCTGATACTTTAAGCTAAATTGAAGCTCTAATTAACAGGAAACTATATCCTTGGTTATATTTGTTGAGTAGGCAAAATCCTTATAAAATTTGGGGTCAGGAGAAGAAGAGAGATTGTCAGAAGTAGAAAGATTGAGAAACACTGGTTTCTAGTCCTTAAAATGGAGTCTGGCCCTCAGAAAGCCCCTAAAACTCTATAGAATTGGGGGAACTAAAGGAGAGCCCCCTTGGGTTTCCTCTAAGCTTCTGCCTTGAAAATTAAATAGACAGAAGAATTGCTAGCTCTGGCAAGCACAGAGAGAGGATGGGATCCAAAATACATACTTGTCTGTCTCAAGCCCAAAGATCTGCAAAGCCAGTATGGTTGGTGATCCATTCAAGCAGGTGAAAAGGAAATGCAGTGGATTGAGACACTACAGAGGCCATTGTGAGGACAGCAGAAAAACAGACCAAGGGCCATGGAGCTCTCCAGCACAAACGTCTGGTACAGGAGAGTTGAAAGAGGGTAAGAGAATGGTAGCAAGGAGCTACATGACAAGTCTGAATAAAAACTTTCCCATACACACATAAAGATCACTTCTAAACACATTTAAATCTTTGCAAGCTTGGCTATGCTTCTGTTTTGTCCTAAAATGTTAATGATTTCAGACAAACAAGTCATCATTCTATGCCTACTTCTTGATTGGGAAGAGTTTTGGAATCACACAATTACCCAAAACACCCTATCAAGTTCACAGACACATAAAATCCAGAATTATTACAAAAATCCTCAATGGAGAAATAGAAATCTCAAAATAAAACTTTAAGGCTTTATCCAACCTTTTAAGCACTACCTTCTTATTCTAACTTTTATTAAATTACTATAATTTGTAATCCTCCATATAAAAATAGTTGCTTAATGCTTACCCCACAACAAAGTAGAACTTATCTCACGTACTTTCTCCTTGCCAGACTGCCTTCCTCACCCCTTTTCTACCTGTTAACATTGGATTAAATTGAGGCCAACGTGAATGCCACACAAAGGACAGCTGGAGAATGGCAGCTTCGGCTGGAAAATTTCTTTCCTCCTATAAATTCCCAGAAAAATGTGTGCACCACTGATTCAATATATACAAATCAAATATTTAATGAGCCCCTAATATATACACAGAACTGTCAGAAATTTTCTTAGAAAGTCATATTGCTCTTTCCCAAGGTAAAGGTCTTTACTCTGAGAAATCCTATAGTGAAACCTATACAATTTGTGTACTCCGATGTGTTTTAAACTTGACTTTTGACCCCTGGGTACCAAAACACTCATGAATATCACAGGAAGGTACTCATCTACCCCAGTGTATTTTAACTGGCCTTCAGAACCCTGGTGTGTTTGTGTGTGTGTGTGTGTGTGTGTGTGTGTGTGTGTAAAATCAAACTCCAAATCATAGTAAAAGTCTTTAATGCAAATAGTCTCTCTAAACCTGAAGTCAGAGACCAGACCTGTTCACTGTTATACATAGTATCTAACAAGTACCAGGCACATAGTAGGAACTCAATGAATATAACTAAAGAGACATAGAAGAAGAGAGCGATGTAGAGCTGGGAGCTTCATGTGGATTATTTTATTTAATCATGATAATGAGTCCATAAAACAAATATTATTATCCTCATTTCATAGAAGAGGAAACAGACTCAGAAAGATTAAATAATTTTACCAAAGTTCATACCACTAATGACTATTGGGGTCAGAATATTTCTGTTTTCTGTGTTGGAGCTTTAGAATATTTGATTTAAAAATGTTTTTGTGGTTTGAAAACCAAGTCTATACAGGAAATGGTCTAATAAAAAAGAAAAAACACTCAAATATTACTAAATTTGTTTCTGATAAGTTTTTTAGCTTTAATTAAAAATTAAAGTCACTATCTAATAAAATATTCTCTGTAATCATTTCAAGAATCTTGGAAAACTAAACCTCCACCAGACATTTATTCTTTTAGAATTGCTTTAGGACTTAAAATAAATCAGTTACACTTATTTTATATACAACCACCCCCACATTTTATTTGAAGGTAAAACAAAATGAAGAAAAGACTTTTTGTTCAGTGCGTGATGTTTACCAGTTGCTGCAGGGCACAAAAAACAAACATTTAATTGAATTTCCAAAAATATTTTTATAAAATTTCAAGTCCATTTTTATAGTCATGATGATCAAAATACTCTTATATTTGATTTTTTTTAATTGCTCTCAAGCAGATGAAACAAGTTTTAATTTTGCAAGTTTCATGTAAAAATGTCACTACAGAAAAAGCAAAATGATGTTTTGCTTTATGGCTAAAGTGTGTATGTTAAAAGAACTAGCGAACACAAACACGGCCAAATTTTAAGGCTGTGTAAAGTCTAGCATCTCTGTTATTTAACCAGTATTTCATTCATTCATACAATAAATATCTGAATGCTTATGAGATACCAGGCACTGTACTGGGCACTTCATAATAAAACAACACCCTGCTTTCAAAAGACTGACATTCCAGGCAAGGTTAGGAACAAGCAACATATAAGTGAACAAGATTATTTCTGACAATGGCATGATTTCTAAAAATAAAATAGCATAAAACAGGGGGATGTGACACAGCATATGCAATACAGTATATATGGGTATATTAGGGTAGGCGGTGCATGAAGGCGGCTACAGAAACGAGGTCTGGAAGAGGAGGCCCCAGGGAGAGGTGCTGAGCCAGGATGAGCTGCCACATTCAAGGACAAAAGTAAGGCTCATGGGGCCAGAATACAGTGATGGAGCAGTAATAAAAGACGAAGTTAGACAGGCAGGAACAAGGAGAATGTTTGGATGTATTCAGTGCACGGGAAGCAGAGAGGGCTTAAGCAGGGGGATAAAGTACTGGATTTAGTTGTTCAAAGATCACTCTGGATATGCTCAAGAGTAGGCAGCATGGAGGTGGGCAGGTGGGTGACATCATAGTTTAAGATAAGCTGTGTGGAGGGGATAGCTGAGAAGGCAGAGAGAAGAACGTGTGCCAGAGGTGCACTCTGAAAATGGAGTGAGAAGACTTGCTGATGCGTTGGATAATGTGGAGTAACAGAAAGAGGAAATACTGATTCCTAGATTTTTGACTTGAGCAGTCCAAGGTAAAATCTATTTCCTGCAACGGGAACTGTTTCCTAAATGTGTTTCAGACCACAGAATCTTTTCATCTTCTGTGATTCTTAAGAACTCCTTAAACACTAGTGTCTGTGAAGCACAGAACAAGAATGCTGTTTTAGAGTCTAAATAGGTATTACTTCATCCTCTCCTCCGAGTCTTACTCCTATCCTCTGAGGAAAAATGTGGCGTTGCTTATGTGAATTTTAACTTTTCTTATAAATTTTTTGAGTGCTTTTAATGAGATCACTTTGGGACTGCACCTAAGGACGGGGGGCTGGTTGCCAGGGGAACCAATCATGTGATTATGGGGTTAGACCTTATAGCCCCACTCTCTGACCTCTGAAGAGGGGAGGGGGGAGGTGGTTGAATCAATCCTCGGTGGCCAAGAATTTAATCAATCATGCTTGTCATGAAATCTCCATAAAAACCAAAGAAAAAGGGTTTTGGAAAGCTTCCGGGTTGGTGAACATGCAGAGATTTAGGGAGTGGTGTACCATGGAAGCAGGTCATGGAAGCTCTATACCCTTTACTCTTACCTTGCTCTGCGCATCTCTTCCACCTGGCTCTTCCTGAGTCATACCCTTCTAGAACAAACTAGTGATCTAATCAGTAAAATGTTTCTCTGAGTTCTGTGAGCCACTCTGGCAAATTAATCAAACCCAAGGAGGGGGCCATTGGAATCTCCAATTTATAGCCAGTTGGTCAGGAGCCCAGGTGAAAAACCAGACTTACAACTGGCATTTGAAGTGGGGTGGGGGCCATTCTTGCAGGACTGAGCCTTTAATCTTTTAAATAGTGGAGATGATGTGAGAATTGAGTTGAACTGTAAGACAATCAGCTGGGGTCAGAGAATTTCTGGGTGGTATGGGGAAAACCTACAAACACAGGTCAGAATTGGGTGAAGAATTGTGTATGCTTAACCATGAATAAGCCTCAAACCTGATAATATTTAAATGTAACTATTTTCACTATGACTACAATTCCAAGTGTTACTGGCTAGATTAACCCATTATTTCAGTCACAGGGAAGTAGGTCTCATTATATTAATTTTAAAGAAGGGGACATAGCCTGATGTCACACTAGCAGGAAGGGACAAGTGTCTACCTATAATTAATCCTAAGTTTTTCCTTCTCAAAATTTGGCTTCCAGAACAACAGTGTCCAAATTAGACTTCGCCACCAAACAAGTAGCAAAGGTAGGTAAGAAAGAAAAGTCCACTGAGACTTAACAATTTTCTCAAATCTTTTTTTTTAATTTAGCCTAACTGAAGAAAATTATGATAATATCTAAAGAAGCTGAAGAAATTCACCAAGGAAGTGAGAATATTTTCATTTCAGGAGGTAAGTTCTCTACCTTGAGTTGATTTTATTTAAAGCTCTTTAAAAAAAAAATTGAAACATTAAAAGAAAATATAGTTGGAGGAGGGGGTATTATGAAAGAAATAATTGCTTGAGATAGTGTCCAGAGGCCACACAGCACAAGAAACTTCCAGGATTTGATATGAACATAAACTGGCCTATTCCAGAGAGAGCTAGAGCAGGCTACTCCTTTAAAGAGGTGGGCCCTCTATGGTCATCAGCAGGGTGTCCCACAGACACCCTTCTACATGAAATCCATCTTCTGACAGTTTGTTATAGTTGTTCACTTTCCTCTACACACCAGGGAATCTTAGGTATTGATAATTCCAATGGTTCTGTCTATCCCAAATATGTTTATAGAAATTAAAGGAAAGAGATAAAATGGCCTAGAATTACTAAGAGGGCCTGGTGTTTCCTTTGGGGGATTTATGTAAACCATAAATGGGTACTAGAACCACCCCAATCAGTCCCCAAATCTAAATTAAGTTACATCAGTATCTCTTATAGCTCCAACTGCATCTTAAGGATAAAAGGAAGAGGAAAGGCATAAAAAGAATACCAGCTTTTGTTTCTTTATTGTTCTATGAGAGCTTTTTGAGGTTTTTGTTTTATCAACTAGGGCAACTAGCACTGAAGATAGATGAAAATTACAAAGTTTACTTTTTAGTTGATAAAATAAAAATTCGTAACTTCAGATGACTTTGTGAACGAGGTTGCTAGAAAAACAGTTCTAATTTTTTTAGTGAGTCTTTGCTAGGTTAATTAAATTAGGTTGATATTTATTTCATGATTATTTTATGCCAAGCATTGACAGACATAGTGGATATGATAATCTCAGTCTGTCTGTCGCTTTGTGTGTGTGTGTGTGTGTGTGTGTGTGAATATATAAAATCATGCATAACCTTCCTCTACATATGACTCATTCTCTCCTCTTTGAAATCCAGTCTTTCCCAGGTACTCAAACCACTTAAGATGATCTAGTTTGCACACTTCATGGCATTTTCTCTAGCCCATCATCTAAATCAAAACAGGAAATATGGCTGGGACAGTATCACCTTATGCAATACCAGATGCCATCTTGGAGGCATTCAAATCATAACTACATGCTGTATTTCACAGGGTACTGATTTCCAACAAATTGTTGTTAAAATTCAAATTATTCCTATTTTCAGGGAAACTCAACACAAAGACATATAATTTCAACCCTTGTTTCCCTGAGTGCCTACTGAGGGCTTCGTCCCCTGAGAACTGACAGAATGATCAGAGGCTCAGCTGTCATCTGATGTTTTCTAACCTGACAGGAGCTGCACAGGAGACCTATGCTGAGAGAGAGAAAAAAGCCAAGATCAGAGAAACAGAGCGAGCAGATTTCTACCGACGGGCACTTAAAGAGGTAGAGACCTCCTTGTGAAGTACATGGATATATGGACTTGACACATGGCTGACCAAGGTCAGTCAGCTATTCGCTTTCTGAGACTTTATAGTGCAAGCCGTCATCACCTGCTTTGAATATGCATTGTTTAGATATGCAGATTAGCACTTGTCTATAACCAAGGGCATTAACGGAATCACTCTTTCTGAAAGTCTTAATTTTAATTAAAATTAGACCTACAGCCTCACAGGTCTCCAGTGTATTTCTTTAAGCTATGAATGTTATTTTCTATTGGATAATAATCAAGGGTTTTGGGAAAACCTGGGAAGCTTCTTTTGGTTTGAAGTGCTTCTGTTCTGTTTATTTTGTTTTGCATTTTCTCTCACACACCTAAAATGAGCAAGTGTTTATTCCGTCTATTGCCAAAAAAGCTTTATCATAAAAAAAAAATTCAAAATTAAAACATTGGAAATGCTAATACTGAGTCTCTAGTAGGAAAAACATCTAGCAAAATATACTAACGTAATTAAAGTTTTTGATGATATTTAGGTAATACAGGAAAAAAAGCACAACCCTCTTCAATTCAAAGATGACAAGTGACATTTTTACTTATAGTTTCATCGTCCCGATAGCTACTTAAATGAGTGTTTGTTCTGCTCTGAGCACAGAGCTTTGTGGATGTACATATCACAATACTCATCTGTTTTTCCCAATAAACCTGTAAAGCAGGTTTTACTCTCCCAACTCACAGGAAGGTAAGCAAATTGCCCAAGATGATACTACTTAAGCATCAGAGCAGAGACAAACTCCAATCTGTCTTCCTCAAGAACAAGGAAGATACCTTACTCATCTCTCTCTCTTTAGTGCGGACCCCTGCTTGACATACAGCATTTACTAACCATTTATTGAATTGAATGATGAAATATCCCCAGAAAATCTTTGGGAGACTTTGAAAAACTATTTAGAACTTTGAACTACTTACTGTCTCAGCACTTCAATCCCCATTAGATGAGGGAGCTTTTTGTTTATATTCTGACTTTTATCACAAGTGGAGAGAGAGAAAATTCTGTTATATGTGATCCCATGTCTGAATATACCAATCCCCTGAAAAGAATGGCCCTAATACAGCACCTCTAAGACACCACACCTATTGCACCACCCTACATAACACAAGGGCTTAATAAATGTTTGCTGAATAAATGTCAAAGCCTGAAGATCTTGATTTCTTTTGTGAGACCATGCTTTTTTTTGACACCTCTCTTTTGATTCCCCTCAATAATCTATGTTGAATAAATGTAGCATTGCATGGGGCTAAAAACTAAGATGTTGGGCTCGGACTAACTTGGATCTGAATCCTGGCTATGCTACTAACCAGCTTTCCAACCTTACGTCTCCCACGTAAGCAAGTTACCTAACCCCCTCTAAGCCTCCATTCGCTCACCTTTAAATGGTGATGAATCGTTAACACTCATGAGATTATTATAAGGATTTAATGACACAAGTCAGTGCACTTAGTCTGAATCCTTATCATTGTTCTTATATTCATTTCAAAATCAAACATCTTCTCTCAGGAAACTGAATTGTGGATAGCATGCTTGTGACCAAAAACACTGTATTTGTATTTCAATCTCTATCGGCATCGTAGACTTGCTCAGTTAGCCCTCCTTCCCCCAAGTGCAGGGCCCTGTAACTTTTCACTCTCCTCCCTCCTATGGAGAGTTGTGGGAAGGACAAAAGTGGAGCAGAGCTCATCAACAGACACCTTCAAAACTCTCTTAACATCCTAGGAATAATTGAACAATGACAATGGCTTCTTGACTACTTCAAAGAGATATTGAGAAATGGGATTTGAATTTAAATCAAGTGTCATTAACGAGACTGAAATATTTGAGAACCTCATGGCTGATTTCTGAGGATTAGATTTAGAAAAACAAACACTCTTCTAAGTGAAGCATGGACCAAATATATGAGTTAGAGATAATTCTTTGCTTTGAAAGATAAATCTCTTCAAAGGGATGACAATATGAAAATATGTTTGCATTTAATTTAGTCTTTATAAAAGATACTGTATACTTACCTACACAGAACTCAATCCCACGGGCCTATGAGTTGGTGATTAGTATAATCTCCTGCTGAAGCCTCGTCCTCAAGTCACCGGAAACCCCTCTGGGCCCTTTGTATGATCCATCTGTATGCAAGGGAAAGAGAATGACATTAGCATCATGTCTACACACGGAACAACTATGCATTTAGAGAAAGATGAAGAAACCACTGAATACACAATGACCAATAGGGGTGGGCCTCTTGAGTACAGTAATGTGTGTCCTTGGGAAGTCTGACTTCAGGGTCATGAGCAGCATTGTTGGGGGTGCTCTGCAGCTACCCAAACTGGGGTATAAAGAATTCATGTGCAGACTCTTCAGGTGCTTCTCATTGTCAAGGAGCCAAACAGTGCTTTGTCTGTCTGCCCAGCCCACAAGTCAGAATGGAGGCCTTTCCTCCGGGCTCAGAAACAACACAATCTTTTTTTTTTTTTTTTTTTTGCTTTATAAGTAAGCAATCAAATGACTCCACCAGCTGTGACCATGAGGAGCAACAGCATGAAATGTGAGGGTACCTCAGTGAGATGGTGGCCTCCTCCTAGAGTGGGCCTGTCAGTATGAACAGGCATCTTACACTTGAGAATTTACTCTTGTGTTTTCACATATTGCACAGTGGTTAAGGGCATGGGCTTGGAGTTTGACTGCAAGGATCAAAGTCAATTTGTGACCTTGGGCAAGTCACTTTCTTCCTCTTGCTTACTTCAGAGAGTTGTGATGATTAAATAGTCTGTTATCTGCTTAAGCTACCATAACAAATACCATAGACTGGGTGGTTTAAACAACAGAATTAATTTTCTTTCAGTTCTGGAGGCCCTGGTTTCCCAAAATATATGTCCTTCTCAGATGTAAAATATATTTATTTACCCCAAAACTCTTAACTCATTCCAGCATCAACTCTAAGCCTAAAGTCCAAAGTATCATCTAAATATCTAAATCAGATATGTGTGTGACTTGAGGTTCAATTTACCCTGAGGCAAAATTCCTCTACAGCTGTGAACCTTTCAAACCTAACAAGGTGTGTGCTTCTAAAATACAATGATGGGACACAGAGTAGACATTCCCATTCTAAAAGGGAGAAATAGGAAAGAAAAAAGGAGTGACAGATCCTAAGTCCAAAACCTAATGAGGCAAATTCCATTAGACCTTAAGGCTTGAGAATAATGGTCTTTGGCTTGATGTTCTGCCTCGGGACACACTGGAATAGAATGTCATCTCTATGGCTTGACAGGATGTTGTCCATCACAGCTCTTCCAGGGCCCCTTCTGTGTTGCAGCTCAGTGCAGGGGCCTCACCCCTGATGGACTGGGCTGGGTTGCAGGTGCATCTTGGACTGGAGAAACAGCTCTGCTTCCTAACCCTTGCACTCTGGGCCTATGATGGAGCAGCAGACCTGATGGTCTTGAATAATCTTTGGGAGATGTGAGAGATGACCAGTTTTCCTTTATCTTGAAGAATAATCCTGGATTCTGTTAGATAACTGTTGTGGTTCATATCCATAGTAATACCTTTATCAAACACCCCTCATTCCTCTCTTCAGGGACATATACTATGCTGCTTAAGTTGTTCCCTGATTTGATCATGCTCTATTATCTTTATTGTTTCATATTAAATAACTTCCATTGCTATTTCTTTAAGTTTGCTAATGTTTTTTCCTTCTTCAATATCTAATTTGTTGTTTATCTAATTACTGTATTTTTCATTTTGACATTGCATTTTCATCTCCAAAAATTTTATATGGTTCTTCTATCTTCCCTATTTCTACTTAACATATGCAATATTTCTTCTATCTTCTCGAACACATATGATACAGTTATATCAATGTTTCAATGTCTTACCACAAATTCTACCACTGTGTCATTTATGGGACTGTTTCTGTTGACTTATTTTTCTACTGATATGGGTCATATTTTCCTGTTCCTCTCCATGCCTGGTAATTTTTTACTGGATGCTGGACATGGTGAATTTTTTTGATGAATGCTGGGTATTTTTTATATTTCTATATTCTTGCGCTTTATTCTGGGATGCAGTTAGTTATTTGGAAACAGTTTGATTTTTTCCAAGCCTTGTTGTTAAGATTTGTGAGGTGGGATCAGTAGCTTTTGTTTAGATCTAAATTCATCACACTACTGAGGTGATACTCTTAAATACTTTATTTCTCTGATGTCCTTTGATATTGTCTACTCTCACTGGTAGGAGCACTATTCCCAGCTCCTTATGAGCTTCAGACATATTCCATTTGCTCCTTTTCAGTGGTTCTTCCCCCCAGACTTGGATCGTTTCCCACAATCATGAGCTCATCAGTAGTCAGATGAAGACTCAAGGAGGACTGTCTGTGGATCTCTAGAGCTTTTTCTCTGTCCAGCTCCCTCTTCACCAGTACGCTCTCTTGTGAATTCAAGCCACTTTGGCCTCCCTGGACTCCTAGCTCCATCTCTTCAAATCACAGAGATCACTGGGCTCCCCAGGGTTCCTATTCCCTACATGGCAGCCTGGAACCTCACTCCAGACACTAAGCTGGAGAAATCATATGGTTCATCCTGTTTGTTTTCCCACTCACAGAGATCAACCTCATGCACTGCCTAATATATAATGTCTGAAAACCACTGTTCCATAGATTTTGTCCAGTTTTTAGGTAGGAGGATAAATCCAGTCTCTTTTATTCCTTCTTGTCCAGAAAGACATTTTTTAAAAGAGAAATTGACTCCTTACTTTTTTTGCTTCATCATCACAAATTCAAGTTATATAAAATGCTCTTACAGAAAATGAAAAATTGAATTAAACTGGGAAATATGGCACTCAGAAAATTAATTCAAAAATTAATTCAAAAATCAAAGCCCTAGTTATATTTTGAAACTATCTTTTACTTTGTATGTTTAGTTATATTTATCTTCACTAATTTAATCACTGTGGGATATATTTAACATTCTAAAATATTTCCAGGTATGTTTATATTGCATTTTTAATACATTCTCATAGAATTCTCAAACTGAAAATTCATAACCATATTGAAGTAAAAGCTCTTCCTTTTCTACATGACAAGTAGACCCAGAGAGTGTTCTGCTGTGTGTGCAATACAACAGAGTTACCCAGGGGCTGAGTGAAAAACCAGAATCCATCTCTTCCATCATTAAATCACTGATGTACTAAACAATCAAATAGGGAACCCAATTGAATACCGGCACTGCTCTAGCCTGCAAAACTATTTTCTTCCCTTCCCTAGTGATGCTCACAGTCTGATAGTGGTGATAGTCATGCAACAGGGAATCAGAATGCCATGTGGAAAATGCAACCATGGAAGTGTGCACAGGACAGCACTGGGAATAGGATGGGAGTGATTTTGTTGTTGCTGCTGTTTTCAAAGCCACGCTGTTTTTTTCTCCTTAATATTAGACATCAAGATTTTCAAAACTTTTAATTGAAGTGCTGCATACATATAGAAAAATGTCTACATTATTTTCATAAAATGAATCCACCCACGTAATCAGCACCAGAATGAAGAAACAGAATATTACCAGTACCTGAGAAGCCTCATTCTGGTTACGCCACATCCAAGGACAACAATACTGGTGACTATGCCTGAGGAAGTGGAGTAAATCATCATAGGAGGGGCCACATAGGCTGAATTGCTAGTTCACCATTCTCTCCACTGCACCAAATGTCCTTCTTGTTAAAGCCCTCTAAAATCTTCCAAAATTCCAGATTCCACAAAAAACCTCTGCTATATGGTTAAATATGGGAGGTTGCTACACTATAAAATATATACATTTGTATAATTTGAATGACTCAGATTTAAAAGATTTTTAGAAATGCTATCAGGGGAGCTTCCCTTTACAACTCTCCCTGAGGCACATGTGCACTTTTAGAATCACTACATGGACTCTTTGTCAAACAATAGCAAATACAAGTCTAAAAGCTTCAAGGTATGACACTGATGACCCTAGTTATGAGGCATAAACAGTCTTATGTCATTTGGCAATAAACTATTAAATCTTTTGTCTTTCAAAATAATTAAATCGAGATGTTTCATCAGTGACTAAAACAGAAACCTATGATGTTCAACTCCATAAATTTTTTCCTGTACAAGCAAAAGAAAATGTTGATTCTGGCAAGAGAATGTAGTGGGAAAGTTCCTTGGAAAAGTAATGACAGTAAACGTATTGAAGGGACTCTGCTTTCAGAGCACTGATACGGGTTCTCTTTTTTTCTGGTTATCTTTACGATACACTGTTGTTTAAACAGCTTTAGTACTGTGGGTGTGGTCTTTTGGAACCTGGGGAGTAAACAGGACACGGAAATAGAAGAAATATCTAATGCTATGAAAATGCCTGTGACCAAAAATACCTGAAACATCAACATCTAAATTTACACTCTAAAAATCATATTGTAGGGTTGCTGTTAATACCAATCAAAATGTATTATGAAATTGATTCTTAGGTGGATCAATTTCTTTTAAATTAGCACTGGGAAATGAACCTATGAAACACTAATAGGGATGAGAGTTCAAGAAATAAAATATTGGTGATGAGGACTGAGTCTGACTTCTACTGTCTGTCCTCTAGTTATATTTCACAAAACCATTTTTGCCTTTTATTCCTTCATTAGACTCTTCATTAAAAAGAAATCTGCAATGCTTCACAAATTTTGTAATCTACAGCTCAAAATATTATCTAACAAATCAACAAAAACAGATGCTATTGTAAACAAATTTATGTGAAAAATGCTAGTCACTGCCTAATTTTGTATCACTCCAAAGACTCTAATCAGTGATGTTGTGCTGTATGAGGATTATGTTTGTGAGTTGGTAAACATTTAAATCTTGTTAAGTCCTAGTTCTAGCATCACAAAATGTCTGTTTTATTAAAAAAATTGGCAGCCCCCTAAAAAATAGCATAGATGACAATGGCTTTGTTCATCCCTCTTGGGTCTACATTAAAGGTGTGACAGAAACACAGAGCAAGCATCAAACAGTGTCCCCTGGGATCTAGATGAACAGAAGCACTACGACTAGGGAGAGAAATAAGATATCAACCTGCAACAGCAGAAGGTAGGAAGGGGCAAAGATGAGAGGGCGGCTGGTTCCCAGAGGCAGATGGTGCAGAGGCTATGGCAGTGGCAGCCAGCAGCTACAGATACCTCTTAAATGAGCCATGTCCAAAAGACTTTCACAGTGACAGACCCACTCATTCTGAGCACCAGAGCTAGGTCAGCTGATTGGGAACATGAGGGACTTATAGGGGAGTTGTTGAAGCAAGGGCCAGAGGTCAGACTTTCTCCCAGGCAGAAGTGCTGGCGGTATCTATTGTTTTTCTGTTGAGCCCTCCCCAATCCTAGCATGTGGTCACAGTGCCACCATAGCTGAGATGTCATCAAACTGGATAAAAGAGGTTGCTCTACCCAGAGGAATCCCTGAAACAATACCTCCCCCAACTCATGGCCATACCCCAGCCACATCTGGTTGTGTCCTCAATGAGACCTATGTCCCTCGCTGAGCAGCTTCAAGACCCACACTGGTAGCAGCTGACCTCAGTTTCTAGTGTAACCTCTTGAGGCAACTAATAGCACAGCATCTATGGATTGCTTGCTGAATCTTAACAGGTTGCCTAGGAGAGACACAGGCTGGGCCTAACTTAGCCTGTAGCTGAACCCCTTAGGACTGTGCCACTAGATGCCTACTACACAAAAATCACGCTAATAAGACAGGAATATTTAGGAGCTTTGCTTAGTACATAGAAATGGCCACCGAAAGGCAGCCAAAATGGGAAGACAAAGAAACAGAAACCACATGAAAGAACAGAACAGAGACCAAGGAAAAATGGAGTCAAACAATCTAACAGATGCAGAATTCAAAACACTGTTATAAAGATGCTCAATGAACTTAGGGGAAGAATAGATGAACTCAGTGAAAACTTTAACAAAGAGATAAGAAACATAAAAATAGAAATTGAAATTATAAAACAGAATCAGTCAGAAATGAAGAAAACATTATCTAAGATGAAGAATATATTAGAAGGCATTACCAGAGTGGATGATGAAGAAGAGGATTGAACCACCAATATAGAGGATGGGGAAGCCAAGGTCACCCAATCAGAATGGCAAGAAAAAAGAAGCCAAGAATATCATGATTTAAGGAGCCCATGGGACAAAATTAAATACAAAAATGTCTGTGTCATAGGGGTACATAAAGAAGAGGGAGAAGAAGGTGAAAAACTATTTGAAGAAATAATGATGGAAAACTTCCCTAACCCAGTGAAGGAAACAGACATACAAACCCAGGAAACTCAAGAGAGTCCCAAAAAGGATAAACCCAAAGAGGCCCACACCAAGATAAATCATAATTAAAATGACAAAAGTTAAATACAAAGAGATAATCTTAAAAGCAGCAAGAGAAAAGCAGTTAGTCACCTATAAGGGAGCACCCATAAGACTGGCAGATGATTTCTCAAAAGAAATTTTGCAGGACAGAAGAGATTGGCAGGAAATATTTAAAGTGATGAAAACTCAGGTTCTACAACCAAGAATACTTTATCCAGCAAAGCAATCATTGAGAGTTGAAGGACAAAGAGCTTCCCAGAGAAAAATAAGCTAAAGGAATTAATCCAGTATTACAGGAAATGGAGGGACTTCTTTAAGAAGAAAAACATGCATCAAAAACATGAATAAAGAATGGTAATAACTACATATTTATCAACAAGTACCTTAAATGGAAAAGAATTAAGTACTCCAACCAAAAGATAGGGTAGCTAAATGGATAAGAAAACAAGACTCCTACATATGCTGCCTACACGAGACTCACTTCAGAGCTGAAGACAGACTAAAAGGAAGGGGATGGTAAAAGATATTGCCTTGATGGACCTAAAGGGTATTACACAGAATAAGTCATATAGGGGAAGACAAATACTACATGATTTCATGTACATGTAGAATCTAAAGAACAAAATAAACAATAAAAAAAAATAATGGAAGACTAACTCATAGATACAGAGCGTATTTTGAGGGCTTGCTAGATGGGGAGGCGGACTTGCAGTATGGTGAAAAAGGGCAAAAGGGATTAAGTACAAATGGAGTTACAAAACAGTAATGGAGATATAAAGTGTAGCATAAGGACAATAGTCAACAATGTTGTAATAAATACTAAGGGGGAAGAGGGGTACCAGATTTAGTGGTGTGATCACTCTGTGAGTTATATAGATCACTAATCACGATGCTGTACAACTGAAATTAATATATTATCTGATGCCAACTATAGTTGAAAAAGCTCATTTAATTGTACAATGTAAAATATAAGCAACTGTCTATTTCAATGAATCTAGAAAACAAAAGCACAGTTAATATCTACCCCCCTCCCAAAAAAAGTTGGCTGCAAAAGTTGGCTGCTTCAAAAATTTTCATTACAATTATGGAATTATTTTTTATATCCCCTTTTGTTCCTACCTCATAATTAAGGAGAAATCAGTACAAAATATATTTTAATGTCAAAATTTATTTGGATTTAAGGTTATCTCAGAAAGACAATCTGTGGTGCTACTAACTCGAGAACACTTCTTTCACCTTTAAATGATGTATCTATTTTCTTCCAGATATTCAATCTCAGAAAAGAATCTTAAGCAATTCCTTCAAGTTATAATTCAAATCAAACTTTTACCTCTAGAAATAGCACTTAAAAAAATAAACTTATGAACTAGAACTATCTTAAAGGGATAAACAGATAATAACATAGTTACACCATAGATTCTCTAGTTACAGTCTGGCCATATCCTACCACCATCTGGCCCAATCTAATGGCTTCACCAAATTGTCCAACATCAAATTTTCTCCCCTTCTGAGCATGAAATCAATGACTCCCAAGTCATAATTTAACATATTCTTCTCCCTAGGTGTTACTCCAACATCTTGGCTATATGGTAACTCCACTGAGCATAAGCAGAAGGCCTTCTGAGGTCAAGGGAGAAAGCTGCCTTGTATGCTGACTCTGCTAGAGGTCTGTTTTATCTCCATCTTCCTCATCTTCTATGCCAGTAAAGTGCCTTCCAAAAATCCTACTTCACTCCTCCTCTCAGGCATAAGCACTGCACTTCCGGGCTTTTTATAGTCTTGCTGTATGTATAATAGTGAAAAACTCACATTGAATTAATCAATTTAATCCTCCAATTGGAAGCCCACAATTTAAAAATGGAGCCATTCAAGCACATCACTCTGTCACTTTATGAATTAGTACATTAGGTACCTTAGCATGTATGTACTCTTGGCAGGCAGGATTGAGAATAATTCCAAAGTGGTTTAAAATTAATGGCTAAAAAAGTGACTAATGACACACTAAGAACATATCTATAAAGTCTTGTTTAGACTCTGAAAAGTCTTTAGTTCTCTTAAAATAAAGATCAAAAGGTCTATTATATTGAAGATTTAGTAGTCACAATTTTTAAGTGGGCTGATTAGAGTTGAAGACTAATTTTCAGGCTTTGCCAAATATATATATATGTATTTAAACACAATCTCTATGGAGTCCTTCTTGCGCAGTTATAATTTTATGGTTCTTTTATGAATTCTCAAATGGGTCAGGATTAGCTCTGCCGAAGCTTTTTTTTCCTTCCATGAGATGATTACTCAATCCACAGTCTTACTAAGACTCAGTAATAATATAATGTACTGTGTACTGAGCCATGTGCCCAAAAGTTGCATCGACTTTCTCTTCCTGAGGCCTTGCACATTCTGAAATACTGATCAGAAGGGAAAGGGCATGATTCTGGTGGAGAATATTCCTCTCAAACTGTCACCTTCCTTTCTACTGACTTCACACTGTACATACAGTCAATGAAAATGGGGACTTCCCGTATGGAGGGAATTCTGTGTCATATTTCATCCAAGCTTCCTGATGGACTCACTCAACCCCAGTTACTCTTGCCGACCTGAAATGTCAGTCATAGCAAATCAAATGCAGCAGAAAACAAGGACGGAAGAAAAAATTATCTTTAGTTTCCTGCATAATCTTGTTGCTTGCTCCTATTCAACCTTCCTTCTCACCTATTCGGGACACCTAAGTCACATGAAAATCACCTAGAGATCTAATTAAAAATGCAGAACCCTGTGTCCTATTGTAGACTATTGAATTAGAAACTGGAGAGGAGGTGGCCAGGAATCAGCATTTGTAGCAAGCCCTTTATATCATTCTTAGCACACTGACCTTTTAGAACCTTTAGCCTAGGTACTGCCTTAGAGGAGTAGTAAAAACAAAATAACAAAATAGTCCAGGTCTCACTGCTGATAATCCCTAGCCTAAATAATTGGGTTCTTCAGGCATCATTGACGCTATCTAGCAAATCCTTTATTCTCTCTCTACCACAGAAGCATAGCTGAAGGCACAGTATGTACACCCAACATTTGGTAGAGAAGGTTGACAAGTGAAATCTTTCATTGTAGCACACAAACAGTATAGGACCTCCAAACAAAGTGTGGCTCTACCTAACTTGGCCCTGACTCCCATTTTGCCTGAATCAGGAATCTATTTGTTATGCTTTCTTGACTAATTCAAGGGTGAGCTTATCTCCAATGTTTCTCTCTCAAATAAGAAGACTCACAGTGAATTGTCCTTTTCTCTCATTCCCTTCTGGCCTCTTTCCCAGGTCTTTCTCGTCTGTTAGCTTCCGAGAAAAAAATGTCTAATGAAAGTTACCTCAGAATTTGCTTTTAAAAACTAATTGGGTTTGAGCACAATTG
Source organism: Eonycteris spelaea (assembly GCA_003508835.1). Lineage (NCBI taxonomy): Eukaryota > Metazoa > Chordata > Mammalia > Chiroptera > Pteropodidae > Eonycteris > Eonycteris spelaea. The sequence goes on along the minus strand of PUFA01000011.1, from coordinate 10,736,042 downwards.
CAGAGATTTACGTATCTCTTTATGTCAAAGTGCATGGAATCGGTTAATTTAAAAGAAAGGGGTCAAGTACGTAAATGTCTCCTTAGACCACCCTGTTGTGTTATTTATGAAAATAAACTTACTTTGCAGAACTGTAGCAAATAGCACAATTACATTCTATATGATCATCGGGTCTTATAAACACTATTAAAGGGTGACAGCATAGCTCCACACAGTAAGTCAGAATTCATCTCATTGTGGAGATGTACTTTTCCTTCATACGTACAATGTCAAGGCTAACAAACCTCATTTTGTTTATTTAAAAGATTAACTAAATAGAATTTGGAACATTTTGTTTTATTGTGGATGGTTAAATATTCAAAAGATGACTCCACTAAATTGCTCATAGAAGTAGCTGTGATGCTTTGATAAATGAGCAGCACATTTTCAATGTGTTAAAATGCTTGAAATACACTGAACAAATGCTGGATCTCATTCTGAATTAGCAAACACACTTATCTCCCATGATTATTTTTAAAAAATACAACAGAATGAATTGACATATGTTGGGCAAAATGTTATGCAAATTTTGATATTTTCTCATTAGTACAAGTTGAAATGTGGCTTACTGTTGCAATTATCGATTTACAGGTGATGTTCTTAGGGAATCTGGCTATCACAGGTTATAATGTATATTTAAAATAATTATTTTGCTTGCTATAGAATATAAAGATTATAAAATAAAAAATAAAGATAAATAAGACTTTTAACAAATAGAAGAAATTTAAAATAGTATTTTTTTTATTATCCAACACTAACCACTCAATGATAACCAGTTAATATTTTGGTAACTGCTATTGTAATATTTTTTGTAAGCCTTAATATCTTCTTCCAAAATATCTGTAGACTACTTTCTGTCTACCTGTTAAACTACTTATGAAGATAAATGGAATCTTCCTTTTCTTTTCACTGTATATGGAAAAGCTACAGCTATTTTATATACTTATTTTGTAACTGAACACCTTGCTGAACTCTCTTATTAGTTGTAATTTTATCTGTTACTTTTGAGAAAAATAATATTTCTCTTTCCCCTAGTTATATTTATATATTTTCTTGTTGAAACGTCTAGAATCATGTCAAAAGAGAATAACGAGATCTTGGGCATCTTTGAGATTTTCTTCCTTTCCTTCCTTCCTTCCTTCCTTCCTTTCCTTCCTTTCCTTCCTTCCTTCCTTTCCTCCTTCCTTCCTTTTACAAATTTCGTAGAAATGACTCTAGAGGTTTCTACTAAGTATAATGTTAGATACTAGTTTCACATAGATAATTTCAATCACTTTAGTGAGATACCTTTCTATGTCTAAGGTATTTTAAAATTAGAATTGATAGTTATCCAAAGTCTTTGGACATCTACTAAAATTGTCAAATATACTTTTCCTTTGACTATTTGATAAATTACAAATAAATTTTCTAATATTAAACCATCCTTAGATTCCTGAAATTATCCTTCACCATCATAATTTAATCTTTTTAATGTGCTCATCCACTTATAATTATTTAGTATTCCCAGTCTGTTTTAATAATTGCAGTCTTTTCTAAAACTTTAAAATAATCTTATTATTTCTGACTGCAAAAGTTTCTTTAACATTGCAAAACATTAAAATAAAGACATATAAGGAAAAAAGTAGAATTCCCCCCCCCTTCTTCCAATTACCCTTTTGAAAATAACCACTATTAATCTTTGGCTTATTTTGAATTTAGTTAATTCTCTATTAATGAATATTTAGATAGCTTCAAGTTTTTGCCATTATAAATGATACTGTAATGAATAATCTACCTTACATATATAGATATAAATAGATGATAGACAGATAGGATAGATGGATGGATATACTTCTGATTATATGTGGGGACATTTCTATAAAGTAGATTCCCAACCACAGAATTGCTTTTGTAAATGTTCTATTTTAATAGCTATAGCTAAACCGCCACTTCGAACACTGTAGCAGCAAAAGTTGCCACCAATTAATGTGTAAAAGAACTACTTATCCATACTTTTGACACATTATCAGGATTTTAATCATTAACAACATGACAATTGAAAAAGCTATCTCATTGTTTGATTTATAGTACTTTTTGTTAGTGAGAATGAAGACCTTGTCATATGTTTATTAGTCATTTGTGTTCCTCATTGTGTGAATTATCTTCTCGTGTAATTTGTCCACCTGTCTATTAAATGGTGTATCTTCTTATAATTTTAATTTCATTGTGTGTAAGGAACATTGGCCTTTGGCTGCTGGTGGGTGTTGCTAACGAGTTCTCATTTGCCATTTTTCTTTTGATTTTATAGTGAATTTTGCTGTGCATATTTGTGTGTGTGTGTTGTGTAAGGCAGGGTTGTATACTACAGTGCCTTAGACTGCACTTAGTTCTAAATTCAAACTTACTGGGTTCAGAATTACAGCTTTACCATTTACTTACTCTTACTTAACCTCCCTCTGCCTTGGTTTCCAAATCCATAAAAGAGATATAGTAATTAATCTATATGCCCCATTGGGTTATGGGTATTAAGTAAAAGATAACTGAAAGAGCCCAAAACAGTGCCTAGCACTTAGAAAATGCTCAATAAATAGCGGTAGCTCTTATTTTTGTCCATCATTATCCAAATTTTCTTTATAGGTTTTGGATTTCACATCAATCCATAAGTAGGAAGACATGTCTACCCTAATACAACTTAAAAACAAATAGGCAGCTGTGCTTCCTTCCATTGCTTTTATAGTTTTTTGTTTGGTTGGTTTTTGTTAGTGTGTATATGTTTATGGTCTATCTAGAATTTATGTCAGTGAATTCAGGTTTATTATTTTCCAAATAACTACACACTATCCAAGAACTATATTTTCTAATTAATCATACTTATCTCATTGATTTTAAATGCCATTTTAATCATATAATTTTCCATATTTTTTAAAAATTTACCTTTAAAGTATCTCAGGATCACATTTTCATATTTATCAAGGTAAGCTCTGTTAATATTTCCTGTTTTAAAATTTCCTTTTCACTCTCACATTTACTTTCAGAAAATCTTTAGCATCATTTTGTCAAGTTTCAGAAAAAGTTTGTTGATAATCTGTAATTGCATTGTTTGCAGATTGATTTAGGAGAACGTACATTGTTATAATATTGATTTGCCCTATCTGAAGCCAATTTCTTCTAGTTTTTTAAAACCTTTATTTAATCTGTATTTTTCTAATAATTTCAATCAAGCATGAAATTACACATTTTGAGTCGATTTAAGATAAGGATTTTAGAACACTTACACCCCCTCCTTTACTTATACCATATTATACCTGCTTCTCAGTTTTATTAATATTTCTGTCTTCTCTTACAATTACATATAATCAAAAATTAATGTAATGCTACTCTTTAAAAAGTAATTTTGTTTATTTACTTTAATAACCAGACTTAAATCCATAATTAGTTTCCAAAAATACAGGGTGGAATTTCTTTAACTACCTTTCTGTTATCAATTTAAAAAAGAAAACACTTAAATTTTTATAGCAGTTTTAGATTCACAGCAATATTGATCACAAAGCAAGAGCGTTTTCATTACCCTGCCCCACACACACTCACAGCCAAGAATGGCAAAAATATTGCGCCCTTAATTTTTTTAGAGAAGTTTTAGGTTCATAGGAAAATTCAGTGGGAGACAGATTCTCCATGAATCCCCTTCCCTATATGCATATCCTTCCCACTATCAACTCTCCCACTAGGGGTACATTTGTTACTGTCAACAAACTTGCATATGACCAAAGCCCATAGTTTACATTAATGTTCACTACTGGTGTTGTACATCCCATGGGTTTTTGACAAATACATAATGACATATATTCATCATTATAATATCATACAGACAAGTTTCACTGCCCTAAAGATCCTATGATCCACTTATTCAGTTCTCCCTCCCCTAATCCCTGACAACCACTGACCTTTTTACTGTCTCTAGAGTTTTGCCTTTTCCAGAATGCCATATAGTTGGAATCATATGGTATGTAGCCTTTTCAGATTGGCTTCTTTCACATAGTAGTATGTATTTAAGTTTCCCCATATCTTTTTATGATTTCATAGTTTATTTCTTTTTGGCGCTGTAATATTCCATCATCTGGATATACTAAGTTTGTTTATTCGTTCACATACTGAAAGATACCTTAATTGCTTCCAAGTTTGGGCAATTATAAATGAAGCTGCTATAAACATGTGCGTGCAGGTTTTTTGTGGACATAAATTCCAAGGACTGTGCTTGATGAACCGTAAAATAAGAGTATGCTTAGCTTTGTAAGAAACAGCTAAACTGTCTTCCAAAGTGGCTGCATCATTTCACTTTCCCACTAGTAATGAATGAGTTCCTGTCATTGCAGACCCTCAACAGCATTTGGTGTCACCAGTGTTCTGGCCATTCTAAAAGGTGCACAGTGATATCTCACCAGTTTTAATTTTTAATTCCCTAATAACATAGTGTAAGAGCATATTTTCATGTTTATTTACCATCCATGTATCTTCTTTGATGAGGTATCTTTTCAGGTCTTTTGCCAGTATTTAATCCAGTTGTTTGGCTTTTTATTGTTGGGTTTTAAAAACTCTTTGGATGTTTCAGATAAATGTTCTTTACCAACATGTCTTTTGCAAATATTTGCTCCCAGTCTGTAACATGTCTTCTCATTCTCTAGACAGTGTCTTTAGCAGAGCATACATTTTTAACTTTGGTGAGGTCCAGCTTATCAATTATTTCTTTCATGGATCGCCTTTGGTGTTACATAAAAAAGTCATCATCATAATGAAGGCAATATAGATTTTCTCCTGTTTTATCTTCTAAGAGTTTTATAGTTTTGTACTTTACATTTAGGTCTATGATCCATTTAGGATTAATTTTTGTGAAGGGTATAAAATCTATGTCTAGATTCCTTTTTGTGCATGCAACATCTAGTTGTTTCAGCATCATGTGTTGAAAAGATGAACTTCTCTTCATTGCATTGCCTTTGCTCCTTTGTCAAAAATCAGTTGATTATATTTGTATGAGTCTATGCCTGGACTCTCTAATCTATTTCACTAGTCCATTTGTCTTTTCTGTTATCCACTTTTAATTTTATTGCATTTTTGTCAAAGATCATGGTCTATATAACTAATTACATTTGTAGAGATTTATTTTGTAATCTAGAACATGATCAATTTTTATAAATGTTTCATGTGTTTTTTAAAAGTATCTTTTCTAATTATTAGGTTCAGAGTTTATCCAATAAATCATAATTGTTATTCAAGATCTTTTTAATTCTTATTTTCTTCCCTAGGGAATTTAGCAATGAGAGGTTTATTAAAAGTTCTCATTATGTAAAATGGAATTATCATTTTACTTTTCTAATCTCTCCATTTTTTAATTTATATAATTTGGAAATATGTTAAGAGCTTAAAAGTCCAAGATTATATTATATCTTCATGGTGAATTGTTCCTTTTATCATCAAATATTAACCCTCTTTATTCCTATTAATGCTTTTTTGTCTAATTTGATAACTAATTTGTCTATTCCAGCTTTCTTTGCATTAGTGCTTGCCTTTTATATCTTTTCAAACATTTTATGACATTTTGGTTTTGAGACGCAATAGATTTAAAATTAATATAGTAGGATTACATATTTTCATTCAATTTACTAATGTATTTACTTTTACCACCTATGTGTTCTATTTACAGTCTTTTAATGGAGAGGGAGGTGCTTTTCTGCTCGTCTTTGAATTGATCACATTTTCTTCACTCCCTTTTCTTCTATTCACTGATTAGAAGAAATCATTTTCTTTCTCTGCTTCCAATGGACATCCTCAAATTTTTAACAGAAATATTTGAACTGGTGAAGTCTTTATCTCTACCCTTGTCCTGAATATTAAAAGAACCTTAGAATCCATCTTTCTTGCATTTGAATATCTAATATTGGCATTCAAATTTATTTTTTTAAACCTTCTAAATTAGTCAAAATTACTACTTTTTTAGTAAATATTTATTTGGATTATCTATATATTTAGAAATTTCTTTGCTCACAATTGCTTTTTATGAATGAACACTTTCTAGGTACATATTCCTTCCTGGTATATATCTTTAAAATTCTTTTTAAAAAGATCTTTAAAAACTTATAGGTCCTAGGAGCTCTGTTTATAATTCATCATAAATGAAACAGCTCTGGTGTAATTAAAGCATATAAAAAAGTAAATCTATCTTTTTTTTTTTTTTTTACAGAAAGTGATATGAAAAACATACCACAAAAGAACTCGACAGTATTGATTCACAAAAGACAAGGAAAGTCCAAAGGAAATTTATCTTCAATAGAGGTGGCAGTTGAAGAAAAAAAAAACTTAAATAATCAGTAAGTTTATGACTAAAGAGGAAAAGAGAGTGATAGAAATTACTTGGAAGAGGAAATGCACAGACATATTCAGAAACCAGCCATATGAATATCACTTAAAGTAATTATCAAAGAATAAGGAGAGATAAGACTATAAAATGGTATGAAAGTATGAGAGTATACATCTTTAAATCCAAGCTAAAGGACATATATAATTAATCTGGAAAGCTATGGGGAGCTGTTGAAGGCTATTTCTTTTGAAAAGACCAATTTGATTCCAGAGATGTGATAAATCAAAAAGAGAAAGAAGGGTAGATACCATTTAAAAGGTTACCCAGATTGTATAATCAAGAAATGAGAGCCTGCACCATAAAACAACAATCTTAGGACTAAAAAGGGGAAGTGAATTAAAAAAGGTATTGCAACATTGAATTTCTACACAAACTTTTTGTTCTTTGAGTCCTTGTAGGTCTTCTGACTCCTGCTAATGTGCTGGACTCTGGGTTTTCTATCTTGTCTAATGTCCAGTAACTGTGTTTTCCTGGTTTTTGTCAAACTGGTTTCCCACGCACAGTTAGCCCCTATTCTGAAAGAGAAAGAGGACTCTGGTTTGCCTTCCCAGCTCCGATTCTCAGCCTAACTCTGGTCCCTGAGAACTTTCCACCCTTAAATCTGGATTTCCTGAGCCACTCACACCCGACCAGACAGTGAATCACAAAAGAATTGAGAAGGATAAAAATAAGCCAAAAGGAAGGAAGGGGGGAGGGGTGCAGGGAATAGGTGGGAATGATAATAGGAAAAAAATATTTTGGAGGTTTATGCATCTTGCACTCACTTAGGTACAGGGTCCGTAAACCTCCACATGTATAAATTTGACCTTTACTAAAAGATGCTGATGTCTGATAAATCCAACTTTCCGTGTCTGTGTTGATCAGGAGGCTTCTCTTAAGCAGAGCTCATGGTGGAAAGCATCCATAAGCGTCAGAGATTGGGTGCTTTCCATGGTCACAGCGAGTTCTTTTTCAGTCATTAACACTCAACCACGGAGCTAATCAGACGTTCCCCTTGACCTCTCCCGAGGTGAGCAGATTGTGAAGCCGGAATCATTTTTAAACCAATTAGGATCTTTCTGCTTGGGATTTTATAAGTGGTAACAAAGAAAGCTGTCATTTCATATAAGCCTTGTGGTAAGTTTTCCTAAAACATTTTTAAAGTAATTGTGACAAATTATCCAAAAGAAATCCCTTCCTGTCAATGGAAATGGCTCACAGAGTTTATTTTTTTGAAATTTAACATTACCTTTTATCTAAATCACATGGACTGGTTAAAAGGACAGGTGTAAGCCTTAATCCATTTATTTAGCCTATGAATTTCATAGGTAACAGAATACTCATTATACCTAAATATTACATTTTGATCATAAGGTGTTTTTTACCTTCTATAGGAAAACCATATTTTCTGCTCTTAGGCATATTTAATTTGATAAGTATCAATGCTGGTAAATTATATATATTCCTTTACCTTGGTCATAATTTTTTTCTTAGATACTGTAATAAATCTCCAAAATCAGAGTTCTTCCACACACCAAACCTGGTAATCCTTCTAGAAGGTAAGGTATCCAGGCTCCACATTTAAAGAAAGATATGAACACCAGACTGATGATTCAAAATACAGGCATGGAAATAACAAACTATTTAAAAAAAAAAAAAAACAAAAAGGACCTCAGAAACATTTTTAAAAAACAACACGGGCAAAAAAAGAAAAAAAAAATAACCTGGACTTCATCGAAATTTTTTTGTGCATTAAAGTACACCACAGAGTGAAAAGGTAAAGCACAGAGTGGTGTATGCATAGAGCAAACAGAAATGCCAAATTTTTGACCATGGGACACCTTTTTCCCCCCACAATAATTTTCTCCTACATCAAAATTTTCCCAGTTGCAATTTCAATGTAATACAATTAACCTGTTTTATAAATCACTATTGGTTATAACGTAATTCAAATGCATCGGAGAAGATAAAAGGAAGAACTAAGGTGCTTGCAACTCAGCTTGCAATTCAGTTATCTTTAGTTTAAGTGACAGATGATAAAAGTGAATGTTAAAAGAATGAAAAATAATAGCGCCCATTAGAGTAGGAAAACAAAAGTCAATACTATTGAGCAAATGTCAGATGTAAATTCTAGATAAGCTCAGCGATGCTCAGCTTTTATAGCTATACATTCATTTTCTTAAATTCCAACGATATAACTTTGTTACTATGAATCTCTAGCTCCTAATCCATTTTTTCCCACTGAAAATATTATTTATGTCAAATACCAGTTTTCTTACATGAAGCTCAATTTCTTTATGGTCCATTCTTGGCATGGTCTTACACTACACTCAAGGAAAAAAATAGTCCTGACAGTTGAAAAATAATACCAAAAAATAACTATAGCTTTATTAAAATCACCAAGGGAGTATTCCATTTACAACATACAGGACTTCCTAAAATTCTTTTCCACTATCTCATCTTAGTTTTGCTCCTTCGTAGCATGTCCTCGTCTCATGTCTTGTTTTCCATTTCTACAAACCCCTGGATATTCCCAGCCCCTAATTCCGGCAGACTCTCTGCTTCCATTTCCCCTGTCTGTTCTGTCGTCTTCTGCCAGCAACACTATTCTCTCCAGTGTGAATCGAACAAACTTTCAGGCCTCACTAGTGTTTTTTCTCTTAACCCATTACTTCCATTTAAACGATTACCAGTCCACTGCTGAATGAGTCTGAGTAGAAAAAGGTTCTTTCCTCTTGAAACAGTCAAAGAGAACAGTTAATATCCATTTTTCTTTAGCACCATAACCAGCATGTTTCTCATACCAGATCAGATTGACTCTGTATAATATTCTTAATGCAATAAAATTATAGAAATAGGCATCCAATTAGTAGTTGTCAGGGCTTAAGGAAAAAGTGAGGGTTGGAGGGAAGGGGGTGTGGCTATAAAAGGGCAATATGTATGTACATGAGAAGTTTAAGTATTAAAATGCTACCACATACTGCCATTTGCAACATGGATAGACCTTGAGATAATCATACAAAGAGAAATAAGCTAGATAGAAAAGTTGAAAATTACATGGTATCACTTATATGTGGGATATAAACCTGAAGCGACAAATGAACAGGACAAACAGAGACTTGTGGACATGGACGATGGACAAGTGTTACTACCCAAGGGGAAAAATTTAAATCATTTCTTCAATTAAAAAATAATTTTAAAAAAAATTTAAGAAAAATTAAAAATAAAATAAAATGCTAACATATTTATAAACAATATTTCAGATTTAAATATTTGCAAAAGTTATGAGAAGATGAATGGGCTACAAAGCATCTTTGCTTTAGGCCTCGGGATCCTATAAACATTGAGCAGAATGGCGCCCACATTCAGTATGCGTGTGTGACTGTTTCTACTATAAATGGGCCTGGCATTCTACAGAATCCATTTAGACCTCACAGAAATGCTGAGAGATGGCTATTTTAACCTTATTTTACCAATGAGAAAACTGGAGCAAAAATGTTATCTGCCCACAGGCCCCTGTCACAGGCAATTTCCAAAGTCTGGTCTCTCAGACAACTCCCGGCCACTCGTTATTACCACACTGCCTCAGAGGCCTCACCATGACCAAGATAATGAGGAGATGGCTCAGGAGACCACAGTGTTCAGATTCTCCTCCAATGCACTTAATTCCTCCAAAAAGGTACTCCTGCTAAGGCACCTTGGCAGAAAAGAACACAGATTACTTAACTCCACAGGAGTTACTGAGACAGAATGAGATGAAATCACGACCGGCTTTGTCTGAAAAGGCAGTGGACTCTTTCAGGGAGCCATTGGACCAACTATAACCCAGCCCTCTCCTGGCTCCTCAGACCAACTATGAGGTCTGGAGATCACTACTGTGCTACCCAGTCAGCCAGTTCCTGATCTGGTCCCTCTAGTCATCCCAGAAACTACCAGGACTAATTATCCTGCCCCTGCCATTGCTCTGCTAGGACATCATGGCATCTGTTCTTGAGATGGCCTGAAGTTGGAAAACTGAGGGTGCTAGTGGCTCAGAGGCAGAGCTTTGGACTCAAAGCTCTCCTATGTCTATGAACTGCCAGCTACCCATTGCTCCTATTTTTAGCATTGCTAAGCATCAGTTTTCTCATTAGAAAAATAAGAATAATATACTGATTTCACAGGATGGTTGCAAGGATGAACTTGAGGAATGTAGCATGCAGAGCAGGGTGCCTGGCACACTGTTAGTGCTAGATAAATGAAGGCCATTATGATTACTTTTGTTGTATCTAACCCAATGCTGTCCAAAAGAACCTTCTATGAAGATGGAAATGTCCTCTATCTGTTCCCCTTACATTGTAGTCACTGGACACATGTAGCTTCTGAGCCCTCGAAATGTGGCTAGTGTGACTGAGGAACTGAATTTTTGAATTTCATCTAAATTTAAACAGCTACACATAGCTTGTGGCTACCATATGAGACAACAGAACTATGACCCTCAGTTAATAATCAGGCTGTTGGCTCAGATTAATAGAATTAAAATTGCAACTATCAACCTAAATGATTAGAATGGCATCATAAATGAAGTGAGAAAATTATCATCTTGCTAACAAAGGTTTAATTTTAGAATAATAAAGAGGAAGCACTGCTTTATATAGAGGCTACATTTGTGGTAGGCTTAGAACTAGATTTAGAACAGGTTAGAAATATATTTTTTGAAAGCTTTAAGAGGGTAAGAAGGAAAGTGTAGTAAATTAATTATTATTTAGCAAATATTCACTCCTTCCCCCACCCACTTCTATGGAGCATGCTTCTCTTCCTGATGACTTTAGATTTGGTCATATGATTTGCTTTGACCAATGGAATGGGGGCAGAGACCTTGGGAAGCATTGCAAACACCTGCTTCTCTAAGTTTCTAAATGAAGAATATGTCCCAGTTAGCTTCTGCTCTTCATCCTAATTCCAGAATAATTTCACATGGAACAAATGTGTATCAAAGCCTGAAGCAGAGGTAGCCACAGACTTATGAGTGAAAAAATAAATGGTTATTTTTGTATGTCACTGTGATTTTCTAGGAATTTGCTAAACAGACTTATTTCAGTAAAAGTCTGGTTAATAGAAGAGCAAATAATTATTGGGTACCTCCATGCCAATGTACTCTGTATGGTAATGTGCTCTAAAAGAAGAAATAATTGTTTCCATATCACAGTGGAACAGGGGTTCATATGAGGTCTATTTACATCCACATGTTTAAATTCACAGTAAAGTACCCATAGTGAGTCATTAAAGGAATGAGGTTACTTGGAGACCAAGCCTCAAACTGCTGAAGTAGACATCGAGACAGACAACCGTGATCTTCTCCAGCCGGATTCTCAAGGCCAGTGCCAAAGGTGAATTGTCACCCCAGCTGGACCACCAGCATCACCGTTTTTCTACCTCCATCAAATGTTCTCATCCTATCTTCCATGTAAGCTTTTTCCTTTAGAATATTCACATGGATTTTTCAATCTATCTTGCCACATTTTGTAAACATTTAAAATATCTCATTGGAAAAGCTCATACATAAGATATAATTTTATTAGAAACACAGTCTGCATCAAACATCCATCTCTTCCACTGAGAAGCACTTTTCCACTTTTCATAAGCACTGAATTAGCCTTAATAAAACTTCTATTCACTTCATAAATGTTTCTGCCTACATTATAGCACCTACAAGTATATCATGAGAGATGATATATTATGATGATACACTAACTTGGGAATGGTGCTATTGTTACTGGAAAGCATGCCAGATCGAGGTAATAGGTATGCTTTATTTTGGGGGTAGGAAGGAATGATAATGATACATAGCTCAAATTATGTAGAAAGTAAATTTCTACATAAGAGAAAATAAGAAATACCCTGGGAAGTTCAATTAGAGAAGACTGAACAAATTGAGGTCATTTTTTGTTCCTTTGTGTAAACAGAAATTATTATTCTAATAATTTCTGGAGCATTTTTGGTCTTCACTCTCCTGCTGCTATCTGTTCGCCATTGCCCGAGCCAAAGAAATCTCAGATCACAATTTCAGTCACACTTCTGGGGGGCTTTCTCATACTCCCACAACCAGCTTTCTCCCACAGCTCGCACTATTATTTCAACTGTGGAATGTGTGGGAGTGATGGTGACCTCTAGCTCTACCTCTTCCTCATCTCCTCTCTCTTCCAAAGCCTCACTGAGAAGCCACTGGCCACGCTGTCCCCTGTGGAGGCTGCAGAAGAGGCTGACAGGAAGATGCAGAGGCTGCTGTCCTGAAGCCCACGCTATGCCCAGGGCCCACCGTGTTCTTCACCAAAACAGAAAGGGGTTTTCTTCCCCACTTGTACTTACATTCTGCCACATCTGTCCCCAAACGGTTTCCTTGTGAATATAACATTTTAGAGCAATTTCTCCCATTCGGTGTTTCCAAATTTCACTCCCAGCCTTGTTTTGCTTAGACCCAGGGAAGACAATAGGATTATGCTCAGAATTGCCCGGCCTCATTGATGCTGTCATCCTTGACTTAAATCTGAACTCCTCTGCTCTCTTGCCTTCAGGTGGACATTCCTGAAAACATATCACTGTCAAGTTTATCTTCCAAGCACCAAACCTTGCATGTCCAAAAATGTCTGAAGCTCAGCATGAACACAATCCAGGCCCCCACACTAGTATGGGACTCTTTAAAAATTCTAGAAGATAAAACCCAAACTTGTGGTTTCGGCTATTTATTACAAAGTATGTAAAGATGATCAGAACAAAAAGTCAAAATATCAGAACCCGGTTTCCTTTACTGAGTGCCTCAGTGACGAAGGCAGCAGAGTAGGGCTTCCAGTCACAATGGAAGAAAGAGTGCTCTGAGGGCAAACACACAGATATGTTTGGCTATAAGAACATCACTTAAAATATACACGGGATTGAAAGTAAAAAATGATCATCTCCAAGTACCCCCCTCCCCAAGAAGGGAGCTCAGGGCTCCAGGCCCAGGATAAAGCTGAGAACCAATACAAAGTTGTCCTATTAGCAATAAGGATAGAGAAAAAAGATGTGAAGAGCAGGGGAACAATGTGAAAGCACTTCACCCGTGCTGCTCTGTGACCCGACAAGAGTCGCCCTCAGAGAATCAGCACTCACAGTCTGGCTCCACTCTGGGCAGGCTGAATTCACTCTCCTCGTTGTGAGCTGGGGACACGTCACTATTCTAAGGACTCTCAATCTGTGTCTGAATTTTATCCACCACCATTGTAAATATTATCAGGATTCCTTTGTATTTAAAAGAATAACACAGCCTAAAGTTTACCATTACTCATCTCTTCTCACCTCACTTTACTCTGAGTTTTGTAGATTGACTATAACTTTCATATCCGCCTTCCCTCAGCTTCCTCCAAAAAACAATTTTGTCTTATATGTCTTTGTACCTCTTAGCACTCAGCACGGAACAAAAGTTTGTTAAATGACTTAATGACATGGAAAGGTGAGGAAGACACCCTTCTTTGCAGTGTTTCCTGGAATCAGCTTGGAGAGGCACAACCATTCAAAGTAGAATCCTCATAGGGTCCATTCCTGCTCTGTTTTAGAAAAGTCCATTTATCAAGAATGTTTGGAAAGATTTCCATTCATATGCTCACCTCATAGTCAACCATGACTAACAGTCACTGAATCAGTATAGGATTATATTACACTGGCAAACGGTTTCCATATGTTTTTACTATTCTTTTAATTCTGAAAGCCCTGTAGGGTAGTCTTAGGCTTCACAGTAACAATTTATGAACATTACTTCATTACTTACTTAAATGCTATGGGAAGAAAACAAACATTTGAGGCATTTTTTTTTTTTACAGGGGGAAAAGAGGTTATTTGCTTTTATTTGATGTAGATCCTGGATAAAAAGGCACTCACTATATGGCTTTATAGTACAGATTCTACTTCATTGCCATAAGAGGAAGTCACCTCACAACAAAGGGTGACCTATCATAGAAGGTCACTCCCCGTGTTTCCAGTTCACAAGCCTAAGTCCTTCCCCACCTCTTCCATGAAGCCCACCTGGGTACCCAGCCACAGCCTTTCTTGGTTCCTCCAGAGCCCCGTGGTTGTTCCTTCTTTTAACATGTATCATTTCTAGAGTTCTTTGGGTATACATGCCAATGAAAGTTCCTGATGCCATAAAAACCAGAATCATTCAACCTCTGCAATTCTTGCTGCCCTCAGCACACCTATTCAAAAATATTTCTCAGATGACTGAGAAAATTAGGAAGCACCTCACACATTTAGTTGTAACTTATCCGAAGCATTGGAGACTATTGTGGCTATTCATAGGTTTAAATTTCTTTAAGGTTTTCATAAATAGGGTAGAAAACAAAGATTTTACATTAAGGGAAATACAGAAAAGATGCGGAAAATAGACAGGGACAAGAGGATAGAATGCTAGACAGAGTCAACCAGACAATAACCTTGCAGCGTCTCAAAGGTCTCAGAAACACATCGCATAACTAGTCCTGCTCTTTGCTCTTTCCTCCAAGCCTTGACCATCGCCTATTCCCCATAAGATGATGGTTCAAATGGGGGGTGGGAGAAGGGCTAAGCAACTCCATGCAAAGGGTCAGGGTCTCCATGACTTCACCCATCTCTCTATCCTGATATTCAGAAGCCCTGAATAAAGTCTCCATTAAGCACAGAAGCCCTCAGAGTGGATGGATTCCTCCCCTACCACGACGCCTTGCTCTTTTCCTTCTCTGGCATCAGTACCACACATCAGGACCTGAGGCCCCTGCAAGTGCAGCACTGTTTCAAGCCCTTGGGAAGGGCACAGGAGTTAATATTCCCTATTCTGCTTTCTCAGAGCTGTTTTGCCTATTGATTATAAACATTAACAATTAAATAGATATTTTCTAAGAACTTTTTCCCAACTGGCTGTTTCCATATGATGCTCCAGAAGACACCTGTCAGCCCCAAAGAAAATCTAGCCAAGTAGATCCTCTGAGGTAAGGATGTCCAAGCTCAGGCGACTCACCCAGACTCTTGGGGCTCACTTGCCTAAAAGTGTTCCATCCTTTCTCACCATTCTGGTCCGCCTTTATGCGGATGCCTTACAAGACAAGGTGTGTCATAATAAGGTACCTGCTGCAGTAAAGAAAATTAGTTTCTGTTTTAAATGTTTGGAAATCTTGAACGCATTTTTTTTAACATGTGCTGATGTGGAGTGCCTCATCAGTATGAAACAGGGCATGGGAACCAGAGATGTCACAGAGCAGGTTACTGCAACGCTTGTCCACGTTTTGGTTACTGTGTGACACTGCTTATTCCTGAGTCAGCCTCAGTAAGAACCTTGTCAGTTAATTCCCAGAAATCACTTTAGACTTTCAAGTAGCACATTACTCTTACTGAGTCACTGAAAGCCCCCAATTACTAATTATGTCCTCCTAAGGTCTGAGGTTTATCATAAACAGGCTACTCAGGGGGTCAGAGAGCTTTGAACATGATCAGAACAGGTGTTGGCTTGGGCTGGTCATCTGAAAGCTTTCCTGGAAATGGAGGATCTGCTGCCAAAGATGCCAACTGACACTGCAAACAAGCTGATCCGGGCCGTTGGTGTGAGGCCTCAGTTCCTCTACACAAGGCCCTCTCCACAGAGCTGCTTGAGCATCCTCATAGTATGGTGACTGGCTTTCCCCACAGTGAGCAATCCAAGAGAACAAGATTAACACTGGAATTTCCTTTATGACCTAATCTCGGAAGTCACACTGTCATCTCTGTTACATTATATTGGTCACACAGACCAGCCCTGATTCTATGTAGGAGAATACTATATAAGGTGTGAATACTAGGAGACAAAAATCACTGGGAGCCATCCTGGAGGATGGCTACCACAACTAACACACTAAGTGGAGATCTAAGTAATTTCCCCCTCTCTTAGTTATCAACCCCATTCCTTTCTTTCTCATTCTATGTTAACTCTTCCTCTTAAGCTTTGTGAGACTGACATCATTTACTTTGGGTTCTCTCCTCTTCATTTATCTCCACCTAAAAATTATTACTTCAGACTTTATTCCCCTCCCGCCTGTTCTCAATGGCTATTCCGTCTACTGGTCTCATGGTGTCATTCCCAAACACTATAAAACCTGCTCCACTATTCACCCTTTTCTCTCCTGCATCCTCAAGGTCTGTGTCTCTGTTAGAGTCTATCATTTGTCCACAAACACGTTCCAGTTTCCCTTACACTGAAACCAGAATCTCTAGGCCAGAACCATCTAACACACAGTTCTAGGCATGTCACTTTCCTGCTTAGTAACATTCATTGCTTCCTTATTATCAACCAAACAGGCCTGAGTCTGCCATGTAGAGCTTCTATAGAATTTTCTAACTTACTATTTTTTTCTGACCTTCCAGCATTCCATCCCCTAGCAAAACTGAACCAGTTACTCTTCTCTAGATACAATATACATGAAAATACATTCAACTCAGAAAATGAAAAATCTAAGACTGATGTAAACATGCAAAAAAAAAAAAAACCAATAAAACAACAAAAAAAACTGTTTCCTTAATAAGACATGTAGAGGTGGGTGGTTCTAAGCTTCGGTTAGCAACTCAGTGATATAAATGCCCTAGACCCTTTCCATTCTTCTGCTCCACATCAGTGTGCTAGTGTTTTGTTCTCATACTTGTTGTCTTGTGGTCAAAAAAAAAAAACAAAAACAAAAAAAATAGCTACTACAGCTCCAGACAGCAATCCTCATACCAGCATGCTAAATAGGAATGGGGCAGTTAGAAAAAAGGCTTTCTTTTCATCTCTCTAAGCCTCCATTTCCTTGCCTCCAAAATGAAGATAATCACAGTATTTACTCACAGGATTTTGTTATGATTGAGGAACATAATGTATTCGAAATGTGATCACAACATTGACCACAGTGGGAAGCAAATAATAGCTACCATTATATTTGTTGGTTTAATTGCTATTAATGGTCTTACTCATCACTCCAATATCCTAGAAAAGATAACTCACTGAAGAATCAAGTCTCTGAGCTCAATAGTAAGTACTGACAGTTCGCCAAAAATAAATATATGGTATTATATAAACATATTATACATATACATATAAATGAATATAAATATACACACACCCTTGATAAAGGTGCTGTAACATCACCTTAATAAAATCTGTTTTAAAGGCCAAATGACTTTATTTAAATGAGAAGAAGAGGCGTTATTGGAAGGCTGAAGAAATAGCTACTAAATACCAAAAACAGAGTAAAATCAAGCTTTGAGAAAATTGGTATGAAGAACTAGGAAGTCAGAAACTGAAGTCTCTCTCTCTCAGGAACCACACACAGTCTTTCAACTCTCCTCTTCCTTCTATCTTCTCTACTCCCACTACGCTTTCTCATTTCTTCCTTTGGTTATCTGACAGAGACTGGAATCTCTGAGTCCAATTCCAATTTCCGAGAAGAAGAATCTGATCAATATATTTTGTCCAACCCTGATCCAATTTTCTCTGATGGGAGAGGGGGAAAAACAATCACATGATCTACAGCCCTCTCATCAGGGCATGAGGCAACAGACTGTCTTTTAAGAAGGTTATGTAGGAAAGAAGATAAAATCATTGGTGGAAGAGTTGACTAGCCTCTCTGGTACAAACTCTGGGCAATGAAAACCATTACCATTTTGATTGAGTCAGCAAAATGAACCACATATCCAAGTCAAGTCAAAGAGCTTTAATTGAAATTGGTACCTTTATCAAAGAAATAAAAATAAATCTGTTCATATATATGGACATACAACTAACAGCCACTTTGAGTAGATGTAGGGCAACAAATATCTATTTATATATACACACACACACACACACACACACACACAAATCACTTGTAAATAATGCTAATAACCAAATCAGGGAAGAAAGTTACCAACAATTGCTTTAATGTTTAAATTTTTACTCTCAAATTAGGTTAAGTAATTAAGCTTTTCTTTGAATTACAGAAGCCCTGCATTTCATAGGAGGAAGCCAATTTCGACACATAGTTTCATGTAGATTAAGCCCTCTGCACTTAATCATTGGCCAGATCCTTCCAGCAATTATATCTGTTCTAAACCTTTTCACAATCAACCAAAAAAGAATCCTAGAAAAAATAAGCTCTTGCTTTCAGAATTCTTGAGAACCTGTTTAGAAAGGGAGGTCCCATTTCTTGCCAAATTACATATTCTAGTTGTTCCTAAAGCATAATCTCCTCAATCTTTTAATAAAATACTGTCATTTCTTTGGTCTCTGAATCAAACCAATGGATTCTGTGTTATAAAATAGGATGAGCAGAAACAATTATTCGTCAGAAAAAATTCTAATGCTAAACGACATAGTCGAGGGCCAGCCACATTACAGCTTTTGTTTTTAAATAACAACTTAGTATAATATTTAGATAAAATTGTGTATAGGCTAAATGGTATCCCTCCAAAATTCACAATGTTAAAGTCCTAACCCCCAATACCTTAGATGTGACTGTATTTGGAGAAAGGCCTTTAGAGAAAGATTATTAAGCGAGACTATTAGTGGTCTGTAATCCAATCTGACTAGTGTCCTTATAAGGAGAGCAACTTTGGACACTTGTGTACACAGGAAAGACTATGTGAGGACATAGGGAAAGGCAGCCATCTGTAAGCCAAGGAGAGAGGCCTCAGAGAAAAACAATCCCCCGATACCTCTTAGACTTTTATTCTCCAGGACTGTGAAAAAATAAACCTCTGATGTTTAACCCACCCAGTCTGTGGTGTTTTGTTATAGCAGCTCTAGCAAACCAACTGGATGCATGCTTTGTTTATTAAACAAGTAGAAACTTAAAAACACAGGTCAACAATTATTAGTTGACTCTAATATTTTGTGGAAGAAGGCAAGGAATCAATAAATGAATTATTGAGAGCCTACTACACGTCCAGTACTCTGGCAGATGATTAGAACACAGAGATGAATGAGAAGTTATCATGCCCATCAGGGGTTCAATGTCTTGCAAGGGAGTCAAACTCATGGCTTCAGTGCCTAGTAGAGAAATGTGCAAGGTGCACGCTCATCTCCTTTGATGGAGATAAGTGTGTGTTTCTGCTGAACACACAGAACAACAGAGAAGAGGGGACATGAGGCAACACACACCACAGTTTAGGGAGGAAAGCAAATTTTTTATTTGTGATATTTTAAAATTATTCTGAGTAATAGTAGTCTTAAATAGCAGTAAATCCCTAATTTACTTCTCAGAAACAGCTCAACACTGCCTATACTAAATGAAAATGAGATAGACATTTGCTAACAATTAAATTGGAAATACTAAAAATCCAATCTGACTAGTTCCGTTTAAGGCTCCTTTTACATCCAAATTTATCCTGTTGATGCTTCATGATATAATCTTCTCTGAAACTAGATATTTTCCAAGCTCATACAGTCAAGGAACTTTTAAGAGACATCTTAGTGGTCACACTAGTCATTTTATATTTGCACTTTCATCATTTTTACTCCCAAACTATATGTGCTTCACATTCAGTGAAGCATAATTCTACTTTTAATCATACATTTGTCCAACTCTATGAGCCAAACCATGAATTCAAGGGCATGAACACATCTAAAGAAAACATCACCACTATTTTTATATGCCATCTCTATGCCTCCAAAGACCACACATCTAGAGAAATAGAGCAGCCCTGATCCGGACAGGAATTCAAGTCAGTCTCTGAAACTCCCACAGAAGTCAGTGATTCTGTCTGCCTTGGGTATCGCAGCTGAAGAATAAGGCATTTGCTTTAACTTAGAGGAAAGAATACCTGCACCACAAGTACTTGTTTCAGAATTCAGTCAAGAATTGACTATCACCCTGCACTTGCCAAAAGCCTATTAAGGCAAAGTGTATTTGAAGGAGATTCTATTGAACATGTTAATTACCTAAGCTCTAAACTTTAACTCAAAGTTATTAGAAAAAAGGAATCTCTCAACTATCTCACTCTCCTTTGCAGAAATGGCCCAATGCCACAGTCTAACATTTTGCTTTTGTGCAAGAAACCAGTTTACAATACATGCCTTTCACAAAACTCTACTATGAATATGCTGTTCCCTGTGGTATTCAATAGCTATTATATAAGGAGCTCCATAGTCTACACAATAAATTCCTTTCATGTTGTATAAAATAACATGAGAAACGTAAGATTGTGTTTGTATTTTTCATTCCTCTTTAGTGCTCATTCTGTTAAAATGGGAGTTTTCCTAGGTTAGGCCCTAACTCTCTTCTCTCATTATACCCTTTGCCTCAGAGACTTCATCTAGTTCCCAATTTCAGTTTTCATCTCTAAGTCAATGGCCCGACTTCCCCAACCACAACCAGCCCTGACTCTAGGACTACCAATGTCCAACAGAACTTTCTGCGATGATGATAATGTTCTAATGTGTGGCGTCCAACGTGGCAATTACTAGTCCCACGAGACTATGGAACACATAATTTAAATTTAAATATGATGGCTAGTGGTGACCATATTAAATAGCACTGCTCTAGACTTCCACTCATAGCTACTTGTGAAAGACTTTACCCCATCAGAACTCTAAGACCAATATGCCCAACTGAGGATGTTCAGTGTCTGCCCCAAAAGGCTTCTCCCCTTCATTTGCTTACTCCTCTTAATTATACCACTGCTCTCTTGTTCATCCAAACTATTGATGGTAAAGATATTTTCAATGCCCCCATTTCCCCCCACATCCAGTTTGCCTACTATACTTAGTACACAGTCACCCTTCCGATCAAGGCAGATAAATTCATTTAAGAAACTAATTAATTCTTTAGAATAAATGTGCACACTAACAAACTAATATGTTTTAATGGTATTTTAATTATACCATTCCATCCTAGAAACATTAGCCAGTATTCAATATTGCATCAGTATAAGGTGAATTACCTGGTCTGTACTGAACAGAGAGGGGATTTCAAAGGAGAAATCTATGATACATAGGAAGGGGGAAAGATGTCAAGGTTAGGCAGTAAAAACAACATGAGTTAAGTTATTTAACTCAAGAAAAACTACAGATCAGTAGAGGCGAGAGGAGCAGAGGGAGAAGAGGAAGAGGAAAAGAAGGAAAAGAGAGACAGCAGATAGAATTCTTTTAATTGGTAAGATACGAAAAGTCTTACTGGGAGTTTAACAGAGTAAAGTTGAGGTCTCAGTGAAGACAAACTCTGCCAGGCCACTCCTCACTGCTCTGGGTAGTGACTTGCCTCTTACAGTAACTACTTTATAAAAGAAAAGATAGATAAATGGTAGAGGAGAAATTACACTTGGTCTAGAGTAACGTTGTCTAATAGAAATACAGTGCAAGCCACATGTAGTTTTATATTTTTTGGTAGACTCATTTAAAAAATAAAAATTAGAGACATTTATTTTTTAACATATGTAATGAAATCCAATATATCTAAAATATCATTTCCACATGTAATCAATATTTTTTAAAGTTTTTATAAGATAATTGACCATTTCATAGTAAGCCTTTGAAATTTGGTCTGTTTTACACTTAAAATGCATCTCAGTTTGGACACTAAATTTTCATTGGAAATACTTAATATGTATTCAAATTTCATAAAATTAGCAGTCGAAAAAATAGATTCACGTAGGTACCATGTTGTCGAAATATTCATAAAATATTTCCAAAACGGAATTATCAGTTTTAAATTAAAATCAAATAAAATTTAAAATTTCTTTCCTTGGTCACACTAAACACATTTCAAGTATCCAGTAGCCACACATAGCTAGTGGCTTCTATATGGGGGAGAACAAGCCTAGAGTTTGCCCACTTTAAGAAAAAGCCTTGGATGACTTTGTCAGAAATCTGTGCTGTAGACAAAGACTGCGTGATAAAAGAGAATTGAACAAAACAAGAGTTAATTTGAGCACACACACTTGAGAGACTTCTGGGTATTACAAACCTTGCCCGGCCAGCGGAGGTGATAAATCATGTGGTTACAGATCCATGGTGTCTCACTGCTCTCTACCCACTGGCCCCACTGAAAGGAATACCAGCCTGAGAAACAGAAGCAGCTCCTCTCTCTTGCAAACTGTTCCACCCTGTGGGTGGGGGATAATGGGAGCAGAGCGAGGAGACAGGAAACTGAAGGAGATGCACATTCTTGGGCTGTGAGTCCAAAAAGTTGTTTGTTTGATTGTTTGTTGCATTTAACCATCATATTGCTATCCAATTAGAAGAAATACATTAGAAGAAATGTCATATCAATATCAGTAATCTTTGCAGATTTTAAGATTTACATAACTGAAAATAGCAGCCTGTTAGCTACCAAAGGAATGGAATTTTTGTCTGTTTTAATCACTGCTGTATCTCCAGAACCTAGAACTTAGACTCATAACAGGAGATTAACAATTATTTATTTAGCAAACAAATTAACAAAGAGCTCAGTAGCTTCCCACATAATAGCAAAATACCAGAGTCATGTTCTGAATCTTCCATTCATTCATTTTTTCTCAATAAATATTTTTAAGTATTTACTATGTCAGTCACTGTTAGACACTGTATATTATTATGCAGAAATAATAAACACAAAAAGGGCTGAAGGAAAAGAGAATATCTTTATGAAACACTTTCACAATTAAAAAAAATTGTTTTCACACATTTAAAATCTACTTGACTAATAGTGGTTTTATTTTCAATATTGTATCAAATGTGAAACTGCAATTTAATCAGAAGCCAGGGATGCAATAACTCTTAAAACCTTACACAAGCTCCATCAACAGAGATAAACATTCCCCCTTCCAAAAAATAGTACTATGGATTTGACTCTATCTGGTTTCATTTGCTATGCCCTAATTAGGCAACTCATTTAAATTTTCTATCCAAATTCATATGGGAGTTTTCCTATCATCTCTTGTTTAGCCGAAGTAATTTTTTTTTTCTATTTTGAGGATTTCAGACCACAGACACACTTCCAAAATGTCTAAGAATTAGAGAAAGGAGTGGACTGCTTAATTCCCGCCTGTGACGCGGGGCTCACATTAATTGGCTGTAGCCAGGGTCCTCAGCACAGTCTCAGAGCCCCGTGACCACCAATTAGCAATGGCAAGGCCGTGTGCCTTCCAAGAGTACATGGGGGAACAGGTCTTCTGGCATAAAAATCAGGGATGCCTGTAACTTAGAATGAGTCGAGTGCTGCCAGCATTTTTGAAAGAGATGGTATCTGACTACACCATGAAGCCTGTCCCAAAGGAAGCTAAGTCTGTGAACACAATGCCAGGATCTTAAAACAACCTCACTCCCAGCATCTGCATAGCCTTTTCTTACCTACCTTTAGTGGATTCTGTTCTTCAATGCTCCACTTTTGTTTCCTCCACAATAACTGTGCCAGAGTTGACACTTGAGGCTTGGATGATTTTTCAGATGGCTATTCATATGAAGAGGACGCCAAACTGGAGACGGAAAAAGAGCTGGAACAATCAGAGAGAGGTGGCTGAGGAGCCAGGATTCGATATGTGGATGACCCCAAGGCGAGCGGGGCCAGCTCTGTCCTGCTTCCTCCTCGTCCATGCCCAGGAACTGAAAAAGAAAGGAAGCACAAGAATGATAGTCATTCGTGGGAAAGATTGGTGGGGTGTCCACTGGTCTGTCCTGATGTAATCGGCAGCGCACACGCATGTGCACGCACACGCACACACATTAAAATATTGAGGAGAGCCAGCACTCTTGGCCTCTCTAAGCCAATGATTTCCAGCCAGTGTTTCCAGGGTAAATTTATTCCGAGAAAACCAAAGAACAATAAAACCTTCAGTCATTAGAGCATGTGCCAGTTTGGGATCAGAATAAATGGTCACTACGTTACCTGAGACTTGCTGGGTCCCAGAACATTGTCTTTATAAACCTCATTATTACCTGAGGCCATCATTAGACTAAAAATTGATGACAATAAAAGACAGGTGAAACTGGACTCCCCTGGAGAAAACTCCCATTTGATTGTGGAGCTCCACAGATTATTATTCCATAACCTCATGGATGCAATTTTCTGGGCAGGCAGGCAAAATAAGGCAATAGCTGAACAGGTGAGCAATACATGCTTGATTCATCAAATAGCCACCTTGGTAAATACACCATATCAGTTGTAATTTGCATCAAGTCTTTTCTGGATCTCAGAGAATTGCCATTCATGTAGTATATTTACTGTGAGGCTCACAAGTCTGACATTCCCACTGAATTATATGGGCTTTACACTATATTAATTTAAAAGTTTGCCATTTTAGGTTGCCCAAATTTGACAGTGGGCTTCTCGAGGCTGAGTTATTTGGGTTGAGTACTTCTGTGAAGTTAGTGTTTTAATTTGCACTAACACTTTTCCTCGTAGTTAAACATCTGGACAGCTCTAAGAAGACTGCAAATATCCACAGGTTCTTCCTCTTCAGGCTCTTTGTGAACGGAACGGTTTCAGATGACCCAGCACAGGCATTCAGCACTTGTGTAGGTGAAGCAGACACAAAGGCACAAGAGCTCCTTACTCCGATGGGAGGAATTCCGCATCTTATTTCACAAACCACAGCCCACCAAGCTGGAAGAACTACAGTTCCGAGGAACCAGGGCTAAAATTCACCTTGGTAGCCACACTTTTTGAACTTGGTTATAAAAAGTGCAGCAGATTTAGCTGCATGAATCTGACAAGGTTCTATGCAAATTCGAATATTCTCCCAGGGCTGTACATGTCAGCTGCGCTCTCCTGTATTCCGTTCGGCAAGCTTCTATTCTCAGCAGAATTTCCTCTAGGTGTGCCAGTATCTATCCTGCATGTTACATGTCTTCTTCAGGTCTTATGGCTATAAATAAAGGGGTGGTTACATTGTTATTCTATAGCTTTTCCTTCAAAGGAACCCAAGGCTCTGAATAAACGCATAGGCTGGATGGGGGGAAAAATGGAATAAATTACTCTTTGAGGAGGAACATTAATTCTTTCAATTTTCTTATGTGTCATTTAACAAATTATCCATTTCAAGGCACTAAATGGTTCTCCAGTGGCCAGGCTGAATTAACAGCCCTGTAAGCAGCAACCTTGTACTAATGACATTCGTTATATCATCTTGCCAATCCTTCATAATTTTGAGAAAGAGAAGCAGACAAAGCCAACCTTACGAAGATACAAACTAAAAGATCGCCCACCCATTGGTCTCAGCAGCCGAATCACAGCAACTCTACCTCTCCTACCCGAAATAAAATCCAATACAATCATTCAACACATAGGTATTTATCGAGGACCCTGCATGTGCCAGGTTTATCTTCTCCACAGGTCACTGGGAAATACGTGCATCACCAGAGAGGGCGGGCCGAGTTTTAGCTTTCTTCTTTTCACCCTCAGGTTAAATATTACTGGCCTAAAACATGCACAGCTAGTATATGGTACAATCTAAATTTAACTTATATCTGTCTCACTTTTGAGCAAGGTTGAGCCTTATTTGCTTACAAGCTACATATGAATTAATAATAGGTTACAGATGCTAAACAAAATAATGTTATTTTTGGCTTCAGTGATTAAAAGCTTAGTGTTCAGATCAAGGAAGTAGAGTTCTCAGATCATGGAACATTTCAGCCCTTTTATCCTGAAATTCAGCAGAACATATCCAGAATACAAAGTCAATTCTAAACATCAAACTTTTACAGGATTTTGATACTCAGAAATATGTAGAAAATGGTAACAAAGAATTAAGGGAGTTAGAAACCATGTCATAGACAAACTATTGAGAAAGCAGTCAGCCTGGAAGACAGAAATGCTAAAAGGAATTACACAATAGCTGTCTGCAAGTACTTGAACTGCTGTGCTTAAAAAAAAAAAAATTACCTTCCTCACAGTCCCCATCCTTGAAAGGCTGGAGGATTGCAAATAAATTAGTTTACAATTTAGGTATGAATTGTTGAGGACCTAGACAAATGATCGTTGTGAGCCCAGAAAAGAACAGGTGAATACATATAAGATGCGCCATCAAGAATTTATGACTGAGTAGAGGAGGGGTACTCACTGAGAATCCCCAGTGTTTTGAGTTCAAAAGCGACAGCCTGGAAATGGAGTCCCTGGCCATACCAACACGTCCACAGCCACCTGCACTCTGCAGGGATTCCTGACAAAAGCAGTGCACTAAAGCAGAGCTCCGTTCCAGATGCAGTGGTGGACTGACCTAGGGCTTAACACTGAGTTTGGTGAAAAAAACCCCTTTGCGCTTTGCCTCTGGCTGTTCCCTGTTCCAGGGATGTTCACGCCCTAGACCTCTGCAGGGCTCACGGCTCTACCTCCTTCAGGCCTCTGCTTTAACACCGCCCACTTACAGGGACCTGCCTGCACCAGCTCTGCAATGCATACTCTCTGTTTATTTACACGCTTTATTTTTACAGCTCGTTTAATTTACTGGCTGGCCTCATATAAATGTTTGCGTCTCCCTCCCTGGGGCGCCCGTTCCATGAAGCAGCAACAATGTTTTGTTCGCTCTTGTAGCTCTCATGCCTAGAACAGCGTCTGGCATATGGTAGACCCTCAAGGAATAAATGAATATAAAATGGATGAATTTTCTCCAAGTACAGCTCATACCTCCTCATGGCAAATATTGCCATAACGGTCCCTCTTGATGCAAAAATTATTGAGATAGGTCATCGTTTCTGTTACAGATCCATATTTTAATGCAAACACCAGCCTTGAAAATGAAAACATCTATTGACCTAGAGCGCCAAATCTAACATTTGATTTTTCAGTACTATACCAAGGGATCATCATTAACTATTGAATTTTCAATAAAATCAATGTGTAAATTATGCCATAATGCTGTAGACCAAAAAAAATACTACTCAGATTTCTATTTTCCAGTTACATAGAATTAAACAGAAAAACAAAACAAGCACTTTTGAATTTGAAATTCAAATTCTGAAACTTGAATATTCAAATGGAAGTTTTTTTAAAAAAAAATCATTGTTTATTGAGCTGCTTAAATTTGGGAGACCCTAGATTAGCTAAGAAGATACCATTTGCCCTTTCAAAATTAAATACATTAAAAAGTACTATATTTACTTGTATATAGTCCCTCAAACTGAAAAGAATAGATGATTGTTTTCCTCTGGATACCTTTTCTCCCCCAAGGCTTCATCAACAATGTTACCCTTGAAAGGTCAAAGAAAGGGCTGCCAGCAGTTTATTTGATGAAAGGACACAGAAGTAGGCTTAACCTTTGGGCATATCTCTTCAGTCAACTACTTCTAAGTATAGCCTCCCCAAGGAGTTACTCTGATTATCCATTTCCTGGTGCTAGTCACAACTGCCACCCACAAACTTTTACCTGAAGATGCTTCCTGTTTCCTTCCTAATGCCCAATTTGGAGATAAAATGTGCACTAAGGCTAGTTATAAAGTAGCTACAGAAACCTTCAGAATACGTCCAGAGCATGACACCTTCACCACCTGCCATTGCCCTGTCTGAACCACCATATCTACTGGATTACTGCCGTGGCCCCGACTGGTGTCACTCACTGCCTCCACCCTTGCCCCTTTGATTCTAAAACAGAAGTCAGATCATGTGACACTGCTGCTTAAAACTCTGCAACAGCTCCCCAGGGACTCAGAGTGAAAGCCCAGGTCTTCACAATGGCCTGCAGGCCCTTCCTTTACTTCATACACCCCATCTCCTACCACTCTGCCCCTCACCCAGTCTGTTCCAGTCAAATGGGGCTCCTTGTTGCTCCCTGAACACAGGCCTGCCTTAGGACATTGCACTGGCTGTTCCTACGGCTTGGAAAGCTCTTCCCCCAGATATTAGCTTGCCCAACTCCCTCACCTTCTTGTCTTTGCTCACATGTCATCTTCTTAATAAGGCCCTCTTTAGCCATCCTATTTATTATCACAACCTGCTCCCCATGCCCATCCTAGCAACCATCCACCCCCATTTTCCTTAGCATGCTCTGTTTTTCTAATGTTCCATAGTACTTAGCGTTTTCTATCATCATATATTCTTTACTTATGTTTTGTGTTTATATATTGTCTGTCTCCCTCTGTAGGAACAGGATCTTAGTTTTATTCACTCATATAGCAGGGAACCTTAAGCAATACTTGGCCCATAGTAGGGGTTCAACAAATATTTGTCTAATGAACTAATTCTAATAATACAGCACATGCCATTAATCCACCAATCAACGAGTATGTTTTGCATACTTAGTATCTGTTCTCTGTGAATTTAGGCACTATGAAGGATTTTTTTAGCATAAAGTATCTGTCCTCCAAAAGTTTCCATCTAGTTGGAGGGGTCACAAGGAGTCAATAATATCAAAGAGGCTAAGGATGTAGAGTATTGGTAACAACCACCTGCTATACTAGTAATGAGTCTATGTGTTTTCATGCACTGATGCAACAGTTACTCATTGATGGTCACCTACTATGAATCAGTACTATGCTAGCCTGGAGATACTGTAGTAAACACACAGACATGGTACCTGCCTTCTTGGGACTTACATGTGATGGGGCAATGAACCAATGAGTAAGTAAATAATTACTGAAATATCATGAGGAAATAAACAAGATCTGTCACAGTGAATGACAGCAGACATACCATTACAACCACCAGATGAACACAGGCAGGGAGGGAGCCAGGAAAACGAATATGCAGACCTTACTCTCCTCCCACCCTCCAACCTCTCACTGCTGCCCACTACTGGCCCAGCTAGAACCAGAGGGTAAGGGAGTAGGGTGGAGAAGATCTGGAGAAGATCTGGAGAGTGGAAGATACACAATATGAAATTGTTGTGTTTGTGTGTGTGTATATAAAAACACGTCCAAATGTGCCCAAAAAGAACCCTGGGGACTCCTCAGCCTTTCCTGGTAGCCTCATCCACTGTCACATCCATTGCTTCCTTATTTCTCTCTAGTGGGTTAATCTGACTATTTTCCCATGTACACTTTCTCTAATAAATTTCATATTTTTGAAAATTGTTATAACCATCCCTTAGCTTTCACTAACTAGGCTCATGAATCTCAGCATTTCAACTTTTCTTTATAGATAAAATTATCTCTTTTAGATTTTTAGTCTTCTAAAGATCCTGTTCAATCTCTCCCTGATTTTTAATATGTAAAATAAAATATGATATACAATTTTATACCATGTGTTAGTAAGTTGATAGTTTATTTGCATGAAAATAAAACTTTTCAAATTTAATTGGCATGTTAGGACTAGCTGACTTGACTAAAAAAAAAATTTTTTTAACTGAGTGGCTCATGAAGGCAGATGCTTTAAAACATCCATATTAATATGCATGGAAGATGATTTCATATTTAAATTTTCAGAAATTATATACAAAGCTAAAACATACCTCAGACTCAATAATAATATCTTTTCTTTATTGTGCACTTACTATGTGTCAGAAATTATGCTAACTACAGCATATTATTTAATCTTCATAACTTGGGAAACAGATACTATTATTATCTCCATTTTAAACAAACTGAGGCACAGGAGGATTAGTAACTTCCTCAAGGTCACACAGATGTGGTGAAAACTGAATTCAGACTTTGCTTAACCACAGCTGAGCCCACAGTCTACCAGGAAACAAGAAAAAGCACTGTCCAAAGGTCTGTGGCATCCAGCACATTCTTCAGCCATTTTTCCCCACCTAGAAAATCTGAAGGACATAGAACTCTAAGTAACTTATTGGCCATCCCATAATAACGATAACAGAAAATAGGTTAAAGCAATACTATCAAGTTAAAAAAATAAAAGCAAGTTGAAGGACATCTGAGAATATTATGATGACCTCATTTGTGAAAAAACAAGGATAAATGTTTATAAGATAAATATGTCCATAGCTATATATAACAGATAAATATATGGTACATACATACCACTGTGAGTATTAACAGATATTTCTATAGTCATAGAAAAATCTGGAAAGATAAAATTTTGTCAATACATAGAGTAGCCTCAAAAGAGTGGTCAAAAGAGGTGCAGGAGTGTTTACTTTTTACTACACTCTACTGTACCATTTGAATTATTTATCACAACCTTAAATAAGTTATCACACTAATTACACTAATACCTCATAAAAAGGCAGAGGCTGGGATGAAAATAACTCCAATAACTTCATCACACTGGTGATCCCCAATGTACCCCATCTAGAATTTCTTACAAGGTTATTGGTTTTAAACCCTTTGTTTTCTGCAGCTTGCTAGCTACTTATATTAACAATAAATTAAACCTTAGCAGCCATAAAATATCTACTTCAACTTGGCTTCACTAATGCTTTTGAATAAATACATCCAATTAAGAAAATATACACAAATTATCCCACCAGAGGCTTTAAAATCTGTGAGCATTTTTAACAGCCAACAGATAGCAAACACTTAACCAGTGAAGACTGATAAAGCCATAATTTAATGGCTGACTCAGATGGGAGAAGTATTAAAATAATAGTCTGATTCTTCTCTTTTTGCCAGATATGTTAATTCCAACAGGCTGTCTACATGCTTAGATGCAAACAATTTTAGCATCAAGCCAGGCATCAATCTGTGTGGGGTACAAATAGTACCTGGAGTAGAGTCAACTACAGATCTTGTTAACCAGCCAAGTATTGAGATGGAACACCTTAGATCCTGATGCCAAAGATGAGGTATTTGGACTTAATTTTTTTCACAAAGGCAATGTACCATGACTAATGTGAGGCCAAACTCTAGAGTCTAAATGAAAGCCTATAGATGGTGAAGTTCAATTGAAAATGATTAGCCATGGCAACAAATTGTTGGAGAACAAAATATATAGATATGAATTCTCAGTATCTGTGAATAGGGAACTTTTTAAATTAAGGAGTATCATATACTGAAACACAAAACAGGCATTGAATTCACACAAAACATAACATAAATTGATATTCCACCTTATTGTAAAAGGTAGAATAATGACATGGTTTCCTCCAATGGCCATTCAACATCAGTATCATACACTGCTGAAGGCATATGTTCTCATGTATTATACACGTGCTACTGGTCAAGCAAGATGAGTTTGCTGCTCATGCTACATTTCCAGAACCTATTTCTTCACCAGTCCTAAAAGCATGTGACATTCATTGTCCCATTAATTATGACCAGTGTGCTCCTGCTTTGCTAAATAGCTTATATCATCTTAACTGCACAGAGTAATATTCATGTCTCATTTCAACTAGTTCTGTTCACTTGTTACTCTGTTGCATGGCTCCTGAAGCAGTGGATATAATCCTATTTTCGAGGAAGATGCTGTATAACATGGTGGCACTTGAGGATCAAATAAACTTGAGTTTGAATCCAAGTTCCACAGTCATAGGATCTTGGACAAGGTATTGGACCTTTCTGAGACTCAGTTGTCTCATCTTTAAAGTGAGAATGACCTTACATGTAGTTTAATGCAGGAGTCCCCAACTCTTTGGGTACCAGGGACCAGTGCTCCTATGAGAATCTAATGCCTGATGATCTGAAGTGGATTGAGGAGGTGATGCTGGCTCTGGGGAGCTGCTGCAAATACAGATGAAGCTTCGCCCTCTGACCTGCTGCTTGCCCTCCCACTGTGCAGCCCAGTTTCTAACAGGCCACAGACTGGTTTTGATCTGTGGCCCAGGGCTTGGGGATCCCTGGTTTAATGGAGCAAATGAAATAGTGTAAGACGACTGTATAGTGCTTAGCACAGTTCGTGGCAAATAGTAAGTACTCAGGAAATAATAGTTTTTAATTCTAGACTTTCTGAACCTTCTCCATAGCATGCTTTTCCACCTTTCCATCACACCTCCAAGGATCAAGAATGTTCAAACCATTACACAGATACAGTAAAAGAATCTCTTAGCCACAATTCATGTTAATCTAAGAAAATGGAATTTTATTATACACAAACAGAAGGTCTGAATTTTACAATAAAGAAAAATCTCAGAACAGTGCACTCTTCTGCAGAGGGTATATAACAGTGACATAGTCACTTTGTACCAGATTTGGTTAAAATTCAAAAACTTTAAATTAACATGAAAATTTTGTTATAAGATTGCATCCGGGAAAATTCAATCAAATTAGTTTTCAATTTTCTGTGTTTTCGGGGACAAGAAACTAAATAAATAAAATTCATGGATCACACAAACAAAAAAAATCTAGTTTGCAACAACAACTTTGCCCTCTTCTAAAGCCTTTTGTCTGGGTAGTTTGCAAATGATACTGATTTCAGTTTCATCATCAGCTGAAACTGAAATAACCCAAGGAGGGGCAAGGAAGGAGGCGCAAAAAAGATATTAAACAATGTACACGGCCGAGTATTGGAGAATGGGCAATGCTAGAGAGAGGGTGCCCAGTGGTCAGCCCCTAATTATAAGGAAGTCCCCCTCATTTTAGACAGCTCTGCCAGAAGAGGGCCGTCCCAAACGGCCTACGCTCACGCAGCCCAGAAACCCACAGTGGAGCTCCCCGGCCTTGCTCAGAACCCCTGACTTCGGGAAAAGTAAACATCAATAGGCTGAGTAAATGAAGCTGACCCTGACTTTTCCTCATTCATTGACTCCTCCATACGTATGCTTAAAAAAAAAAAAACATGTCATAAACTGGCAGTCATGGGCTGAAACCGTCTAATAGATGTGGTTTGTTTGGCTTACAGAGTTTAAAAGAAAAATAATTTTTTAAAGTTTGTCAACACTAAAATGGAAAGATTCCACATGCAAACTAGATCTCTGGCTCCTCTTAAAAATTTCAGAGATTTGACAATGCCAGGCCAGCATGCCCAGAGTAGATAAATAAGGGAATTCTCTCTTTAGCGGGGTGTAAGCTCTTAAATTTGCCACAGTCCCCATCACTCCCTCTTTTGCTCACGACACTCATTATATTAGCTGCCCAGACTGGTAGAAGATATCTGAGTGCCTAGGGCATCAAGAACATCAATTCGGATGTGACAGTCAAATGCAAGTAGTGAACAATATGCCTATTAACCAAAACTGACACTACGACAGCAGAGAGCCAAATTGTTTAGTGTAAAAACTCTAGACTGTCTGTAAGATACATGGGTTTTCCTCCTAGGCCCACTGCTGTGTGAAATTAGGCAAGTTACTATCTTTTCTAAATTTCAGTGTCTTCACCAAAAAGTGAAGAGGATAATGTCAGTGTCATAGTGTATGTTTAGAACATAATTTCTGTTATTTTAAAATCTATGTAAAGAAAAATGAGATAAATATGGGAAATGATATCGAGTTACTCTAAGCAATAGTTGACACAAGAATGGAGAAATTATATTGTTTTCGATGGTCTCACAAAAATATCGTAAGACATCAACCTGCTGATGATTTCACATTATTCTCCACACTTTGCCAATTTAAAATGCACACATTGAAGTGCTCTAGCCACAGTTTAAAATTCTTTGCTAGTAAGAGAAAGAAAAATTCAGAAAGAATGTGTGTTCATTTCTCATTCTACCTAGATTAATTATAGTGTGGGTCATATTAGATTCTGGTTGTCTAAAGACTAATGGGAATCGGAGAAGCTTACTGAGGTTTTCAAAAAGGTGCAGATCAGTCATCGCATGGCCTAGAATGTTATTAAGCAGTGTTTGCATCCGATTGTACCCATAAAATTTCTGGGCCCAAATGAATTCAAATGAAGCTTTCTAAAGGGACTAGAGCCTGTTAAACCTCTTCCTCCTGAAACCACAGGCAGGACTGGGAGATGACACTGACTAAGCTCCTCATATTGGGCTCCTTTAAGAAACCGAATAATTTCAAACCCTGAGAGACAGAGAGCATTAGCAGAGGCAAGGGGACAGCCAGATTAGGAACCTAAGGCTCTGAAGCAAGCAAAATTGTTCA
The DNA here is from genome assembly GCA_003508835.1 of Eonycteris spelaea. Classification (NCBI taxonomy): domain Eukaryota; kingdom Metazoa; phylum Chordata; class Mammalia; order Chiroptera; family Pteropodidae; genus Eonycteris; species Eonycteris spelaea. Next base: position 10,701,829 of record PUFA01000011.1, on the reverse strand, counting down.
CGATTTTCCCTCATCAGGTCAACAATCATGGAGGGAATTGTTTCAATAAAGGATGGATTAACCACGTCAATCTCGGTGCCTGCTCCACAAACAACCACCATTGTAGGGTTAACCCCTAAGAAGCCACGATATGATATAATCCTATATGGCCTGTGGCCTAGGATGTAGTCTGCCAACACCCTCTCCAAAAGAAAATAAAAATAGAAAAAGATCTTTCTTCTTTGAGAATACTGACTAGGAAATACCAAGGTAAAGGATATTATATCTCACTCACAGAACTTAACATAACCTGGGAAAAATTGGTTAATGCACATGCCTGTGCCTTCTAGTTAGACTATAGGGCTCAGTGTCTGGTATACAGTGAGTGCCTCATATATGCTCCTAAGTTGAACTAAACTTCATCATTTTCTATTATGTCTTAGCAACACAAAGAATCTAGAAACCTCAAGTCTCCTTACTTATCTAGAACCATCTCTATTTTGACCTTGAAGTGCATAACTGCCAGAACTGGGCAAAATAATAAATCCATTTGAAATCCATAATACTTAGGTCAAACTGTGCATAGTGGAACCTCCTAGATTCTGTAAAGGCATATTAATAATGTAGTCATGGTACACCACCACTAATCATATTCAGCCCTCAAAATTCAGTCTCTGAGTGGGAGGAGTTAGTGTCTCCTGGTCCCCTCCTTGTCCTGCGCTCCCAATTCTTCACCTCTAGGGGAAGCCTAGTCAGCATTCCCACACGGTTGGAGGGGAAATAGCACATTGCATACCTCGACAGAGGGAGCATTTGGCTTCTGCCCCTGGTACTGCCTGACTGGACGAGTAACTTAAATCCCTGCGTCTTGGTTTCTCATCTGTAAAATGGGATGACAGTTCTTTATAAGATTCTTGTGAAGATTAAATAAAGTAATATATGCAAAGGACTTGGCAGAGTTCCTGGCACACAGTAATTGTGTAACAGATGTAACCACCATAGAGTATAGGGAGAAGGGTAAATGTGCAATTGACCCATGGTGAGCTTGAAGGAGATGATGGTGTGATAATGTGCAAAGTCGGCTTCCAGGCTCCAGTGGTGTTATCCACCAGCTCTGCCAGTCTAGGTCAGGGCTCTCAAGCTATTTTATTGAAATAACAGCTAACCGTAAAGAGAAATGGGTGCATGTCTTGGGACCCGTTAAAGCTTCAAAATTCATTCTTATGTTTTGTGTTAAAAATTCATGTCTCTTTCATTTGCTCTTAAGCAAATCTCTTTGCTTTAATGAAAATAATATTGCCTCCTCCTAAACCTCTGAGAAAATTAAATCTCTAAGGAGATGTGCCATGATTACATTGTGACTTTGCCTACCCCTTGGCACCTTTCCCAGACACTAAAGGATAAATGTGCCTCGATTTGATACCCCTGTGGAGTTGTCTTTCCATCAGCACAAATGATACTGTGGATCCAACTTGGGGTATTACAACATCTCATTATTAATATATAAATCTCTGAGTCCCAGAGATACTAAAGGACCTTCTCCAAAACACAATGTGGGAGGGGATGGACTGAACCAAGGACTAGCCCTTCGGGCTCAGCCACCTTCCTCACAAACATCATAAAATAGAGAATAATGCATTGGGGTACAAAGATAAAACAGCCAGAGTTCTAAAATGGTCTTAAAGGAATTACAAGTGTTGCAGGCATCCTAAGGAAAAAATCTGTCAAGGTCATAACATAGAAGAGAAAGACCTACCATTTCACAAATAGAGGTATTTAAATAGGGTAATTCTTCCATTGCTCAGTTTGGGGATGGAAGATAAAGAGCTTGCATCTGAAGATTTCATAATTAGCCAAATTCAAGTTTAACTAAAACACAGTATTTACAGATTGGTCATCATCTGCACTGACTGTGCATGATTGTTTCTTACCCCAAAAAGGATGCAGATTCTGACTGGTTAATAGCCCCTAGATAGAAGTATCTATGGTATAAATACTGCCATTATAAAATAACACTGGAAATTCAAAAAGCACTAGTATTAAAGGGTAACTACTTTTTACTCTTTAATATTAGAGTAGTTCTTAAATGAAATTTCAAATAATATCTGTGATATGCAAACCTAAAAATAATTTATTTCCAAGTTTCCTATCTCAGGAGTGGTAACAAGATATTGACCTCTAGGGGGAGCTCAAAACTTTCTCACTATTCAATTTCATCTTTTTTTTTTTTTTTTTTTTTGTCTTCACTGACCCAGCCCATGGGCCTCTTCACTTAGTAAAGATGCTCAACCCTGTCTCTCCCAGCAGGCATACAAGACAGAAAAAAAAAAAAAAATGTGGGCGAAAAAGAGGCTCTGGCAAAACAAGGGCTAATCTCTAGTCCAACAGCCCTATACAGGGCACAGGATAACTATTCTTCTCTTTGGGAATAAAGCATAATTATCATTGAACCCAGTGCTTGCCCAGCGGGTCCCCTTGGGAAGCCCTCAGACCAGCAGCAGCATCATGGACTCTTCATATTCCAGCCATCACTAGCTTCTCCTCTGACATGACTGCTGACGAGGACTTTCACTCCAGTATTTGCGGTTGTAAACACACACGCAGACAAACATACATGTTTACACTAGCATTTTCCAAAGTATATTTCAAAAGAACACCAGTTTTATGCTAAATTAACAAATGTTATATAAATAAGGAGTTCCCTGTCAAAAAAAGTTTAGGAAACACTGGGTTAAACTAAGTTCTAAAGGGTTCTTTACTTCAATGCATGGTAACTCCAAAACAAGGGCCAAGAAAGAAGTGTTTGACCACATAACCTTTTTCAGGGCTTCCTCTTGGGACTACTGTTAGAACATTTTCTCAGAAATACTGACAAAGTTGCTGAGAAAAGCAGCTCAAATTGAGTTTTTTTTTTTTATTTATCTGAGTATATTTCAAACAAAAAGGGGGCATTTGGTATGAATTATCTGGATATTTGCTTCAATCAGCCATTCTAATTGGTATGTATGTGAAAGTTTCTGAGTCTCTAGTGATCAGCTCCATGCCATTACCTAACATTTTCTATGTTAGAGAACTTCATTAGGCCACCAGTGTACGGAAATCTGGATTTATACTCCAAAAAAACAAATGACTATAACAAAATTTTCATAAACAAAATTCACAAAATTCCCATAAAACCCTTTAAATCATAGATTCTCCCAACACATTTAAAAATGATCCCACTTACAAAATAAAACAAGTTTACTTACTTGCAATTTTTCAAAAAAATTCTTGGCTTATAGGACATAATTTCATATGGCCTTGCACAGTGACAATTGCTTTGAACTATACCGATGTGATGTCTATAAAACACACATGAATTTTGTTTTCCATATGACACGAAATATTTGTTCCACTATTCTGCCTCGCTGTTTTGATATAACATTGATCCAAGCACAATCTGTATTTAAAGAAAAAAAAACCTGCAAGTCATGACATTATGTTGCCCGGGTAAGGAATTTTGAGACCATGTTTTTACTACCAGTCACCATTTTCAGGAGATGAGGTGGCTGGTGTGGCAAGGATAGTGGCACAGAAGGGTCATGGACAGAAGGATCACGGTCAAGCCTTTTTCAAATCATGGTTCTCAGGTGTTGCCTTAGAGTCTCCTCTCAGGTGAGAATCACTGCTTCACAGCGTTAACATAACAGAAGTGAGATCTGTCCTGATGAAATATTAGAGTACAAAAATTACTAAGAATCAGAGGTATGAGACTATGGTTTCCCAGGTAAGCTTCTCTCTCCCCAGATATATGTTTTAAAATAATAGAATTTTGATTATATTTTTATCTCAAAATTAGAAATCAGACTTTCTTAATATTTAGTATACATGCATATAATTGGAAAAAAATAATATGCACACACATTTTACAGAGACACATTTTCAAAATAAATTGCTTATGGGAGGCACAATTTAAAAGTTGGGAGACCATTGATATAGAGAAAATTACACCTCAGGAAGCAAATGTCAGGTTAATTAGAAGATAACTTAGACAGATGTGAGCCTGCAGTCCAATAATAGTCTCCCATTGTCAATTAAGTGCCAAGACAAAACAAAACTTACTTCCAAAATGGTTCTACACTCTTATAGGGACAGAACTTTACATTCTGCTAAAACTGTCACTTGAGTAGCAAATAACAAAAATTGGGACTTCCATAGATAGCAACTAAGGAAGAAAGAAATAAAACTAAAAATGAGCTTTAAAAATACTAAGATCAAAATATGAGATCTCTGGTCAAACATATCACCAACAGATGAATTTTTGGTAGTATTGTTCAATCAAAACAAATATTAATCAAGAGTAGTCTAAACATATTCACTTTTTACATTTAAAAGGTAACATAAATATGTTCTTTTTGAGTGAGAATGAAGCTTGTGAGGCTGTCTAACTGGATTCATTAGCAATTATAAAATGTATAGAAATAGTCTGGCTAAAAAGTGAGATTCTTCTAAGACTATAGGGTCAGTCTCCATGCAGAGTCTTCCAAGTTTACTCAAACAGGAGGCAAGATGTCTTGAGAAATGTTTTTCCATAAGATCAATTTTAAGAGTGACAGTCAAAAGAAAAGTTCAGCCTTCCAAGATTCTATATGAATGAGTTTATATAAATACATTTCAATAATTATGTGCTTTTCAGATAGAAACATGTTCATGTTCCTATAAAAGGCCAATGCAATAACTGCACATAAAATATTTTGTCTCTGTGTTAAAACATGCCTATCAACTGATAACATTCATAGTATACTTTTGGGATAACTTGAAGGCTTAGAGATTTATCAAGATGTTCACAGTTTATGTCATACCCTAGATCTAGGAAAATCAGTGATTAAGTCCTTATGAAAGCAATTATGCATTATTGTTTTAACATAGAATTCCATCCTCTTCTACTCCAAAATTGTTATTATAATAAATTAACCAGAACCATTTAATCATATCATCCAAAGAGGGTCCACTTTTTCCTCATGTTCACCTAAAAGCCCCTTCCATAACTTAAGTTCAGGAACTGAATCTTCTAGAAGAAACTGAAAAGACCCTCAGTGAAGGAGGGTACCAGGAGGTACCCTGGACTATTGACACTACAGGGATGTAATTGATAGTTACCACTGACATCTGCACAAAAAGTCAACTGTGAGTGATGACTTCTAGAGCTTTTCAATCCCCAAATTGAAGACCATGACCCTGCGGGTAGATGGCTCCCATCCCATACCTTCCAAACCCCAGCTCTCCAGATGCAGAAACCATACTGACGGTCATGCACTGCTTTGCTTCTTCCTCTTCCTCTTGGCTATTTTCTTGCCTCTCTGCTAGTTCAGGTTGTAACTTCTTAGTATCCAGCTCCATTTTTAATTATGGTAATCTCAAAACCTTACCCCTACCAAATCTTCAGATGGAGAACTAAATATTCAGACACTGACAAAGGTAAACAATCTATCTCTAAAAGGAATATGCAAAGATAATGCAACGTATGGGCAGGCTTCGAACTTTAATAATAATCCTTTTCTTAGTTTTGCCTGTTTTGGTGCCAAGTACATGGTCTCCAGAATCCGCAATGCAGCCATGCAGTCATTGCCATATCAGAAGATTCAACAGTTCATCCTGCAACTAAAGAAATATGAGGGACTCACTTTAGCTCAACTGCAGACAACGTTCTCTGAACAACCTTCTGATCAGTAGACTCAGGACAATAGCACAGATCCAGGTTGATCATGTCCCAGAGATCATGGCCTCTCCTTTAGCTTAGGCTGAAGAAAGACCAGAAAAGGGTAACTGAGAATTGAAATAGAACTCACAGCTTGCTAAATTGTACCATGACTCACAAAACAGATAAACTGAACCAAATTGTGGCTGACAAGATAAATGATCTAAGCTCAAATGCTTTTACAGCAGCTCGTTCAGCACATATATTCTAAGATAAAGCCACAGACTCACCTAGATTACAAATTCTGATCAAACCCCACCAAGACCACCCTGTGGCCAGCTCTAGTTCCCCAAACACTATAAGTATCCCTCCCTAACTTCCTATTTGAGACATTCAGGGTCGCTCATAGTGTGCATGCTTTCCTACTGAAACAAACGATTACATTTCACTTCGGTTTGTTTTTTGTTTTTTTTTGTTTTGTTTTTTTGACTATAAGTATGTTTGTGATGGTCTTAAGTATGGTGATGTCTATAAGTATGTTTGTGTTGGTCAGTGGATCTTAATAATAAAAGGTATAAAGTTACTTGGCCCATACTGATAAAGTCTTGCTAAAGGTTTGTGGGTAAGGAGTATTTTTTTTTTTTAAGCAAATGAGAAAGATAAAAACTCAAAAAAGAAAAAAGAAAGAAAATGGGGCTATGTCTTTGACAAATCAGATTCTTAGGCTCTGGGGACTCCTTACCTATGCTGCTTCTAGTAAACAGAGAAACCATATTAAGGTTCATTGTAAAATGATTTGATGCCCAGATAGCCCATGTCTATCCTTATGGGTTTAGAATATTATAAGCAATTAGCAGATGCTATATAAATATCGATGAAAATAACAATAGCAGTACATCTTCATATGTATAGTAATTTATAAGTTTACTTTTATGCTGTTTTTTTGAGATAATCAACGACCCTGGTATTACTCTCATTTCAGAGACAAAGTCTCAAAGGATGTAGGTACCTAGATCAGTGTCAAGCAATTTAAGAAGTGGAACCAGAATGTAAACTCAATTACTAAACCATGACAAATACCTATTTTTTCAGAAATTTTATAAAAAAAGAAACTATGTCACCTTGTGTATAATGGTACAAAATTAGGAGGTAAGTCATTGTTCTCTTGTACAGAAAACTAGAATTGCATTAGAGTCGCCTTTTTAAAAATGTTGTGGATAAAAACCAACCTTTTAATCATAATTTTCATAGACTATAGCCTTTATGCAGTCAGAAGTGGTTTTAATTAGACATTGACCAAAACAAAAGTTTCATCAGAGTTAACACTCTCAGGAATAATACCAAAGTTTTAACCTCACCTTGCTATGAGGTCGAACACAATCGAATGCTTTAAAAAGGCCCAGTCACACTATCATCTTGTCAAAATAATCATCTTTTAGATGGTTGGAGGTGTTTGAAATGTGCATAAGGTTTCACGTAAAAGCAATGGCTCGTGGAGAAACTTAGAACATTTGTTATCCTGGACTATTAAGCACATTCATAGTTCATAAAATTTAATGGTCTGTCTGTAATGATTTATTTTTAAGTCAGTCAGAGGCTTTTAGGGAAACATGACCAAAGGGCACTGACTATTCTGTAAAGCATAATGTTAGCATCTAAAGTCTTACCACAAACTTAAAAGTTAACTACCTTCCCCCAGCATGAACTGAAAGTTTCCTCTCAAATAAATTAAAATGCTTCCTGACCTCCCAGAGATTTTCCTGAGCTGAAAGGATATATTCTTTCCAGGGGTACTAGGTCAAAAACGTTATGAAAGAAGTCAGAATCACTAATACTATTCAAACAAAGGACCCTGGACAAAATGCAGAGTAGACACAAGATGGCGTCCCTGAAAATCAGGACAGTCATTATCACTGGTAGGAAGAGGGAATTAAAAAAAAAAAAAAAAAAGGAATATTAATAGGAATTAGCTCTCTAATAGAGAGGCTAAGTGTGAGGTTCTAAATCTGAGGGCTGCTAACCAAAAAAAAAAAAAAAAAAAAAAATGTACATTCAGTCCTGTCAGCATATGTTTTAACATTTCCTTACAAACTGCAAGCTAAGGGGAAATAGTCATTTAAATGGTTAAGCTACCTGTTAATAAATCATCTAATGCACACATATACATTTTTCCCCCAAATGAGTAGCTAACTTGTTAGAGGACTCACTGCAGTTTCTCTGCAAGATGCTCATTTGATCAGTATATATCTAAATTGATGACTCATGTCTGCATCCTTCCACATATCCACACACTTATAGAAAATGGAATAATGAGAAATAAAATGATTGAAAGGACAATAAAACAGAAGAAAAATAAAACCTTTGATTAACTACAGAGAAATTTCTAGGTCAAAATCACATAAATCATATTATCCCTGTTCCTGATATTATATCTGATACAGTACTTAAGCAGGAAGAGGCATAGAGTAGTTACTCCATATATAATTGATTAATAAATGTAGGGGAAAAAATGCAAGCATAATAAAAGAATAAACAGATGCTTTTGCAAAGGCCTACATCTGCTTTATTGGGAAATATTTCTTTCCTCTATACTCAAGAAATGCTAAGTTTAAGTCAAACAATTCTAATTAAAAATTGTAACTTCATTTGAATGTCTTTGACCAAAACTTTTAATTCATATCTTTTGATATTGTGTATCTATATCTCATTTTTCACCTTAGTTCTTTTTATCTCTCATCTCTTAATTTTAGCAGTTTTATTATCCTTCTGATTATAAAAGTGATGCAAACTCAATGAAAAAAACAGAAAATATGAAAGATTTCAAAAGAGAAAATAAAGGTCAACACTAATCTCATAATCCAGAGTTAACTACACACACACTACACATATTAAATAGCTTTTTGTTTTGTTTGTCAAAAACATTTTTTACCTAATACTAAGAAATGAGCCTTTGACTCCCAACTGATCCCTGTGGTCAAAACACTTCCGTACAGGTCTGAAATTTTTATTTTATTTTATTTTAGTTCATAGGTATAGTCTATTAATCCACCAAGGTATCTATACAAGATTTACTGTGACATTGTTGATATTAGTCAAAAGCTGGAACAATCAATGGATATCTGGTTAAAGAAATTATAAACCTCCATACAATGAAATTATAACAGCCTTTAAAAAGACTAGCTATCCTAATATTTTTCTCAGAATTTGATAAAAGTTTGATCTTTTTATAAGTTTGGTTTAGAAAGAGCTTAAACTTACTGTGAGTGATTTTCACCTTTAAATAATTTTTTTCTTCCTGGACCCATGAAAAAACAAGTTACAGAAAGTAAGTACTTTTAGAACAAGGTCTTGGTAAGAATTTTTATTTTTCATCTTTATACCCCTTGCTGTTTATTAAAATTTTAAAAAGCACTGATAAAAATAAACCAGGGAAATTTTAATTAGGAAAAAGGTAAGTCAATAACTGTAAAAAGTCTGACATTTTACACTACAAGCTAACAAAATAAAAGTCAATAAAGGTCAACCATACCACAGTTTCATGAATACTGACAGAAGACACAGATGCCTGCGTCAGAAATAAAGAACTGTTACAGAAATGGAAATAGCCAGAGTATCAGCATTTCCTTACACCCATTCCCCAACCTCAATTCCCACAGGACATTGTAAAGAAGGCTGGATGATACCTGCACACACCCTGAGTTTTAATTACAAGAGAATAACCCTGAGCTTTAGAATCTGAATCTATTATATTAAACAGTAAGCATACCTGTTCTTTGTTCTAGAGGAAGACATCTCTATTTTCCAAGGCTGTTAGGCAAACATATTTGAAAAGATAGTCCGAAACAAAAGCAGTCAGTACCTCTGCTCTTAAAACATGCAGAAATGCGAGCCTCATTGATAAGCAGTCCCCAGCAAAATATATATCACTCCTTAGTGGCTACATACTTAATTATAGCAGTATTGTGATATATTTAATTAATGTCTTAAAAGAAGTTCTAGTTGTTTCTAAAGCCACCATTAACATTTGGACTTGTCCTATTATTTCTTTCAGATTAAATGAGAAATATAATTGCTGAGCTAGACTCTTTTTTAAATATTTCCTTCTGTGTACCTTACATTGCCCTCTAGAAAACTGAGAGATTGTTACACCCTGCTCATGTAATCAATGTTTGGTTCCCCTTGCTTTCACTAACATGGGATATTATCAACCTGTTGACCTGTCAGATCTAACAGGCAAAGTGATATCTTACTGTTTTCTTTCTGTTTGCTGATTAATAATAGAATTGAATATTTATATTTATTAACCATGTATCTTTCTTCTTTTATAACTGTTGACATTCATCAATCTATAATTTTTTAATGCAGCATTTATATCTGCCTTATTGATTGGTAAGAATTCTTAATTTATAAATTAAGATTATTAATTCCTTGTCTGTTATAGCAACCTCTTTACATGGTACATTCCATTAATATAAGAATTTTTATACAACAGAATAAATGTAATTCAATACCCACCCATACACATTTATCCTATTCTTAAGGACAACCTTCTAGTCTCCAGATTACTGTAGCTCTAGGGGAAAAGTTAGTGTAATTCCATAGCTATAGCATGACTATAAACCCCTTTATTTTTTCATTTGGGCAATTTGGACTTAATATATCATCAAAGGTCTGTGTAAATAGCTTAAAAATCATCCAGTTGCAAATGTGAGTTTTCACGCTTTCTTTCTTTTCCTCAAATTTTATAGGATTAAATTTGAAACTAATTATAAAAAGCAACATGAAACACTGAGAAACAAGACAAAAAAGGCTCTAAAGAAGAGTTTGATCCTATCCTGTTTTAAAGAAATGTCTTATCTCCCTCAGAGTTACAATGAAAGTCATTATCCAGTTACATCCTAATTTCCCAGGCCAAGTAATACAAAAGGTTGTTAAACCTGCATATGAAACACTTGTGTTTTGCTGTAAATACTACAAAATTTTAAGAAGTTACATAATGTGTTAATCTTGCCAGTGGTCTGTCTGGAGACTACTTTTAATTGCTTTTCATAATCTTGCTCCATCAAAAGACAGATCATTTTTTGCAAATCATAGCAGAAAGTAGGATATAACAGGGAAAACATTCAAATTTAAAGTACTTTTAAAAAAGAGATTGCAACATTAAAATTAAGTCCTTCAACTCTGTACAAAGTATATTTTCCCCAAAGAAAATTAAAAAAAAAAAAAAAAGCTGTTAAGCAGCTGAATTCAAATAATTTATGAGAGCAAAATTTAACAGAGCCTTTTCTGTGCAATGAAAGGGAATGTGTTAAATCAGAACTCGGTTGTGAATGTCAAGTCTCAAATTTCTTGAGGAAACCTTTCCATTGATTTCTGGTAGTTGATGTGTATATGGAGTAGATATTTAAATACAATTTAAAAAATAATTTCAAGGTCAGAATAAAAACTAGAATAATATAAGAGATCCAGTTTCCTCTAGGCTTATATTGATTTGGGGAAACACACACACACACACACACCTTTAATCCAACATTCCCATCAACTTTCCTGTTTATTTTGCTCACACCTATACTGGAACTTAAAATAATAAACATACACTTAGACTAGTATCCTCACTCTCTCTCTTTTACTTACTTAATGTGTTTCTCATAACAACCCTCGTTATATCCTGTGCCTCAGGGGGTAACACGATATATCACACACACACGAGGCAACGGTCAGTGAACTTTCACTCTCAGAAACTTCCAAGACTTGCTTTTTCTTTGCCTCTCTTCACTCCTGAGTTTAACTACCTTCTGGAGCACGTGGAGGGGCTGTTTGGCTTTCTTATCCTCACGAAGGTGAACAGAGAGGCCCAGCACAGCGGACAATACCTTCCGCCTTTAGAAAGAATAAAGTATTCTTCTATTTGTGCACCTCGTGCCAGCTAAAATCCTGAGCCAAGAGGCCCTAGGAGGGGGTGAGATTTTCCCTATCACAAGTGAATATGTGGATTGGACCCACAGGCTTACACAGCGCCTTGGATCATGGAATCCTGGACCTGGGTAGTGCCAGAAAACTCACTTGATCCAACAAATGATCGTTTTCTGATTCAACAAAATAGCAAACCTTATAAATTTCTCTGTTCAGTAATGCACTTCTCTGTGTATTGATGCAAAAAATGCATGGCAGAGTCCTCTTTGTTGGTACTTAGGTTAAAATCAACCATGTATCTCTGCTTCTTCCTTGAGACAAAGACAGAACTATAAGGTCGAGAACAATGGGGGTAACCATGCTAAGAAAAGTTGGAGGCCAAATGTTGCTTGAAAGAAAGATCTTATGGCCAGTGTAAGATTTGGCAAAGTTATTCATTAAAGCCTCGTTGGTATTCACTCTTCCTTTAAGGTTCTTTACAATCAAAACTGTCATTTATCTAGTTTGAAAGTTAGGATGGAAAGTATGAACTTAATTTTTGCCAATTAGAGGGACAGATTTTAATAAGAAAATGTATCTCTTAGGTCAATACTCTTATAATCCCCTGACTCTCCAGAGAAGTAGATGAATTAATTTGATCTGTGAACGCTGACCTTTGTACAGAATGCAAGAAAGTAGTTAGTAAAAGCATAACTTCAGTGAGGCTAATGAATCTGAACTTTCTGGTTCCTCACTAGCCTTGGCTCCTTGGCACTTGAAAAATAACTAATAAAACTGAGTAACAGAATCTTTTAATTTAAATTTTAATTAATTTAAATCTAAATAGTCACATGTAGTTACTGTATACTATATATAGGATAGCCATAGTTCTAAATTTTTTTGTAGAACTTGCTTTTTATCTTTCTTGTTTTATCAAGGTATAATTGAAAAAAAAAAAAAAAGTATATATTTAAAGTCCGCAATGTGATTTGATATATTTATACATTTTGAAATGTTTACCACAATCAAGTTAATGACAACAGCCATCACCTCACATAGCTGCCTGTGTGTGCATGGTTGGGGGGGGGGTAACACTTAAAATCTACTCTCTTAGCAAATTTCAAGTATATCATACAGTACTATTAATTATAATCACCATGATATACACTAGATCCCCAGAACATATTCATCATATAACACAAGTTTATACTCTTTGACCAACATCTCCATACCCTAACCCCACTTCCAGCCCCTAACAACCATTATTCTACTCTCTAGTTCTATGAGTTTGACTTTTTTAGATTCCACGTATAAATGAGATCATGCAATATTTGTCTTTCTCTGTCTGGCTTATTTCATTTAGCATAATGTCCTCAAAGTTCATACATTGCCACAAATGGCAGGATTTCCTTCTTTTTATGGCTGAATAATACCCCATAGTATATATACAAATATATATGTCTGTATATATACACATCCCATTTTCTTTATTCATTTATCCACTGATGGACACTTAGGTTGTTTCTATGTGCTGGCAGTTCTAAAATTTTAATGACGCTTACCTCTTGTCTTTTTTCCTGCCCTTTACCCTTATGAGTTTATATTCATTTCTTAATTGTCCTCATGAGATTATGGGAATGATTATGGGAATGAGCAATGATCAATATATTTGTCGAGCCTGCCCTATCAATTATTATGGAACCAGTTCATATTATCCCACTGTGATAAAAACTATGGGGGGGAGGAGTCACTAGCTTTTTCTGGGTCATTTGGACAAAGATCTCAATCTTAGGACAGAAGAGAAATGAAACAATGACGTCTTGGGATTGCAAAAGCCAGGACACTTTGCCCCATATTCACAACTTTTTTGGGAACCTATACTGTCTTAAAAGAATATAGAAGTCAACAGGCAAGTAGAATGTTAGATGATGTCATTAGCCTTGTTATATCTGCCATACCATGTGAATCAAACATAAGTACAAGGTCAAGTCTGACTCGGGCAAAGAAGATTTCACAAAGATTATACGAATTTCAAAATTACAATTATTTTTCCAAGTCTCTTCCTAATTTGAATTCCTTCAAATCCTGCCTGCTTCTGTCACCATGGAAGCAAGGCAGACAAAAGGCACATTTCTCTTGCCACTGTGACCAAAGGCTTTATCCATAATACATCAAAATAGTCCATGAAAAGCCTCCTTAAGGTTAGGTCAAACTTCAAAATTTTAAATTATCAATCATCTATGTGCCCAGTAGAATAGTTTGCCCCATTCACACTGGGGTAGAAGCAAACAGGCTTACAAATCTTAACATATGTAAAATGAAGAATTAGGACAAATCATACAAGAAAAAAAAAAGCAGCTTGCTTGCAAAAAAAAGTTGCAAAGGATCCAGACTTCAGGAGAACTGACTCATCAATAAAAAACATGAGTACATTAACTTTTTTAATTGCCAAGGTTACTGAGTTTACAGTTATTCTCTTCATGATGGGGGAGGGGGAAAACATTTTCTTATAGCCAACATCTGCATATTTCAATATATCTTCAGACATCAGTTTTGCGAAAAAGTCAAAGATAGAGTTCTTTTGTTAGGCAGTCATTAACTTTTGGGAAATGCTGATGGTTTCGTTTGTCTTAGAGACTAAAACTAGGCAGAAAGAACTTATTTTTGGTTTGTCTCAGGGTGTAATGTGGGTTTCCTTTTATCCTGATTGTGGGGTATGATGGGCACACTTATTCATGGTGGTAGCACATCATGCCAATTTTCCCTCCACAAAAGTTATCTTAACTCAATGAGCTGCTAATAAATTAGACGAAAGAAGTCATTATGAAGATGGCTAAAGCCAACAAGTCATTCGATGTTAGGTCATGCGTGGATCGTAGCAGGTTTCCCCATGTTCTAGACCTTTGTATACTAAAGACAGACTTCTTTATCATCATTAACGTCATACCCAACAAGTTTACCAGGGTAACATCACTGGTGACTAGGTGGACACCAAACAGCCTATCTAATACAGGTTGGTAAACTAACACTCATAGGCCAAATTCAGACCACCATGTGATCTTATAAATGAAGTTTTACAGGCATAGCTAAGCCTATTCACTTACAAATTTTCTATGGCCTCTTTTGCACTGCAATGGCAAAGTTGAGCACTTGTAATAAAACCATATAGCCCACAAAACCAAAAATATTTACTGACACTTTACAAAAACATTTGTCAAGCCTTGACTTATAACTTGCAATCAACTGAAGTTCAAATTCCTCATTAATTTGGTATATTCCAAGATTATCTAGATGTCCAATCCTCTAATATTAACTTATGTGCCTTAAGGTCACACAAATGTTGAATATATGTATTAAAGATCCATTGTACCTACATCATTTCTACCTCAACAGAACACAATGTGTCTTTGAAAAATGGCTGAAGTGTATCTTCAAATTTTGCCTCTGAAAATAAAGTCCATAGAAACATATTTTGTGTCTGAGTGACTTAAGGAAAGTTGATCACCCTAAGTCTCTCTTTCCTCATCTAGAAAATGAGGACAATCCATACCTCATAGGATAAATGATTTATTGAGAGAATTAAATTCACTCAGATGAATAAAATATTGATCCAGTATCTGGCACTCAATGCATGTTAGCTCTTGGTAAGAATACCATCATTTCAACAGTTAATTAAAAATAGAAACAGGATTAGGTGGTAAATGTAGACTAATGGTAGAAAAAAAGAGAATTCTTAAAATCACATATCTTTGTATAAACTCTAACTCCTAACAATGAATTATTTTTTAAAAAGTTAAAGATGCAACTAAGCTTAGTGTCACAGAAAAATCACAGTGTAAAGCTTCCTACAATAATAATGTATATGCCAGAGCATTTATTAGAAAAGAAACAACTGCCTTAAAGGACATAATTGCCAAAGCACCTAAGTAAGAGACATGGTGACATGACTCCAAGACATGCCTGTTCCTGCATTAAGACAGTCAACTAGTCTTAAATCTGAACTATTACTCCAGTTGGGATGACAATTTTAATGGAGTCAAATAATGATGGCTGAGTGAGACATGTTATGCTTATTGATTTAATAAGGAAAAAATTCATGATCTGTCTTAAAGATCCTTAACATCTCCCCTCCAAAATGAAAATAAAAAGTTTAGTCTTTTCTGTATTATTTGGGTTTAAATCATCTGACATAAAAAGCATCTCCCTCAAATATTCCCATGAACAAGAGGATGTATCCATTTCCAGCAAGTTACTTGGACTTTTATACTGAGCCCAATCAAGACATATGGGGATAACATATGTATCCCAACAAGATAACAATATGTATCACTATACATTAGTATTTCTTAAGTGTTTGTTCACCTTTTATTTAATGAAGAATTTTCCATTAAATTTTTCTACTCCTTATAGTCAATACACAAGATTTAACAGATGTATGAATATTAATCTCGCTTCTCCCCCCACACTCCCTATCAGTGTCTTCCACCAGAACTTTCTTTGATAGATTAGACGTGGCCACAAATTCTTTGCAAGAAGCTGAGTCTATTTTCCAACTGCTTGAATCGAGTTAGACTCCGGTTTGCTGTTACCAACAGAATGAAACAGAAATGACCTTTGTGATTTCCAAGCTTCAACTCACTCACAGCTTTCATGCTCACTCTCTGGAACTCTGCCTGCTTACGAGAAAGCCCAGCTAGCCTCCTCAAGGATGACCGCCTTCCTGGGGTGTGAGCTCGCATAGGAAGAGAAGTCCAGTCACCCCAACCATTCCAGCCCTCCCAGTGAGACCCCAGATACATGAATGAGGCCATCCAGGACCAACGTATCAGTCTGAGAATGTCCTAC
Source organism: Eonycteris spelaea (assembly GCA_003508835.1). Taxonomy (NCBI): domain Eukaryota; kingdom Metazoa; phylum Chordata; class Mammalia; order Chiroptera; family Pteropodidae; genus Eonycteris; species Eonycteris spelaea. Next base: position 10,685,436 of record PUFA01000011.1, on the reverse strand, counting down.
TTATCTGTTTTGTGTAGTCATCATAAAGCAGGTGAATTTTACATATTTTGCAATTAAAGAAATGGTATGTTGATAAATGGTATCTGTTGGAATCTTTCTATCAGTCACAGCACAGCTGTTGTGGTTGTGATGCACACGCACACACACACACAGACAACACACACACAGACACACTAAGAACATACTTGATTCAAAAAGAGGCAGACTGGGGAAAGAGAAGAGCTATTGAGTCAAGATGTATTGATCTCCTGTTGGATAAATGGAGAAGAGGAATTTTATCTAAAGTAAAGTGGTAGTGAGGAAAATTAATCTAATCCGAGTGAAGTCAAGGACCAGCTGAAGATAAAACAGAGCCAAGCAAAGAGTAAAATATTTGTTAAAGCACTGAACAAACAGGATAAGGAGAAGGCTAACCATAGAATCCTGTATTTTTTTAAAACTAAATGTTTGAAATAATTTCATAAGTCTAATATATTGTTGAGCACTGATGGCCGATACCTGGAGATAGAGATGTGAAGGCACAAGGATGTTAGTTAACATCATTTAAGGCATTAGAATAGGTAAAAAATGGGCATTATTGAAATAATGGTTAGGATTTCAACATATGAATTTGAGGGGGTGGCGCACAAACTTTCTGACAAAGAAGAATCATTTGTTGATATGATTGTCTGGAGCATAGTGACATGCACGATGAGCTAGATAAGCTACTGGATAGCTCTTATTAGAGCTCAGACCATGGAAGCCCAGCCACATGAAATAAGGCAAGGGAGGTCCAAAGGCCCCAGAATGCTAGTACCCCCTCTCAACTGCCACCGTGTATTGTTCAAGAGAGGAAATATCAGAATGAATGAAACATGAGAAAGAATAAAGAGCCCTGGGAGGAAAGTGCCTCCAAAGTCAGCAGAAAGGATCCTCTGCTGTGGCAACTCCCAGCACCAGCTGGCCAAGTATCCAAAATCCCAGGATGCAAACAACTCACACCAGTGTCCACTCACAGCATGCTGCCCAGGTCGCACCTGCCCAGGAGAAAGACAAAAATATGTTCCTAGCACATCTTCCTTTTATTTGCAAAACTGAAATTTCTAGTGGCTAGGAGTGCCCTGGGTCACTGTGATGTGTAATATCATATTTGCACTATTTTTTATATTGTCAAAAAATATTTCTTTGAACCCACACCTCTACCAAAAGTGAAAAGAGGATTCTAGCCAGAGAAAGTCTGGTGCTTTACATCATTTCCATTAGTTATTTTAGTTCATACCCATGACTTTCCATTGTACGCATTTCCATTAACTGCCTGTCCTCTCCCTTATTAGCAGTTTATGGCCTGTGGTCTAAGGAAACTTCCAATTTGAGAATCTTTGATATTATGGAACAAACTTCCAGTTGTATGGAATATTATTAGCTTAGATAATTTAATTTGTTCAAAATAGTACAAATCACGAGCTTGTGATCTTTATTTTTAACAATGGCAAACAAAGTAGCTGCCAAGATCACTGGCACTGTTATAATTAAGAGTATTACATATAAATTCCAAAATACATTCTGAGTCAACCCATAGGTGACAGATTCCAGTAATATAACTGGTAAAATGTTTCTCTCTCTCACACACACACACACACAGTTACCGCCAAAATGTGTGTGCATTACTTTTTATTAATTTTGTTATTTACCTCACTGAAGCATGCTGAACCCACCCACTCCAAGTGACTACACACCTGAAAATTGAGCATTATTTCGATGGTTATTTCAATGGGGATAAAACAGAACTAGAAATGAGCCAAAAACTCTTAAGAACAATTGCTTCATGCTTCCAACATTATAACTATATAAAAAAAGTAATTATAAAATAGAAAAAAATCAGGTCACCTGCTAAATGTAAATAATTATAAATAATCGAAAATATTCTCGCATGATCCAAATCAGAAAGCAAGAAGTTTGTATTATAAGTATTTGGCAGATTCCATTGACTAGTTATCCTCACAGAAAAAAAAAAAACTAAAAACAAAAACAGGTACTCACGTTAGGGGGAAAAAAACAAAAAACAAAAAAAACTACCTTGAATCCTTTGTTTTTGAATATCATTTACATTTAAAGCAGCTTGTTTCTAAACACTCCAAAACCCTATGCAAACAATTATGATCTCCCTTGTACTGGGCTGTCAAGGGGAAAGGACTTTGAGAAAATAAACCAAGCAAGTCAATGGCAGGTATAGACTGAAACTCTTAGGTCTGAGTGTCTATCCTACTCTTTCAACTTCCACTTAGGGAAATATGTCTCTTATTTCCATTCTTTCTAAATGCATGCTCCCGTAATTTTTAAGCATAAAATAAAAGCCTCTTGTCTCCAACTAAAAATCCAAGGACATACAAATATACCAGAATAATAGAAGGACTGTGGCCTAATTTTTGTGCCCACAGCCTCCACTGCAATGCTTGCATTTAGGGGGTATTCAGTAAATAATTTTAAAAGTAATTAATCCAATTAAATATCCCCCACACAGATATTCCTCTCATATACAAACATAATCAAATTGGCCCAAATCCATAAGTCACACAGGTGTCTGTCTGTTTCAGATGGGAGGTTTTAAGGTTTCCTTCCCCTAAGAATAGTAAATCTTTTCCTCCACCAAAAATAGATATGTCAAACAGAACAGCATGCTATGTAAGTTCACAATTCTTTATTAATATCAGAATGTGGGTCCTGAACTCTGAGAAATATTGAAATATTATTCACATCAACATCTATCAAAGACTGAAAAAAGTGCCCCAAATCACATGATATTTAAACTATGAATAGAAATGTCAGAGATTTGATCCCCAAATTTATTTAGATACGAAGAATTGGCATTTTTAAATAAATAATTCAAATATCACCAGAAAGCATTCAGAAGAGGAGAAAGGCAAAATAAAAGGGAAGTAAAAGAAACTGACTAAATCTCACATAAGCTAAAAGAGCACTTCCACCCCAAGCCAGAGACTGATTTCTGACTGAACTCAATTTTGAATTTTTGTTTTCTTTGCAGGAATTTTTTTGTCCTGGTTCTCATCTCTAGGCAGTCTAGAGTCAGTTAAAACTGCTCACTGAGGTTCCCTTTGCTCCTCTTCGCCAGACTAACTCAACGGTAACTTCCACCGTTGCCATTGTGCAAAGGGTTCAAATCTCCTTGGATTTCTGGTATTCTGCCCATTAGTCTCTAAGGAAAACAAGGAGTCCCAGTTTTCTAAGCAAGTCTGCTGCTCTCTCCACTCTGAGAATTCGGGGGGCAGCCTGTGTGGAAACCACAGCACCCTGCATTACGTACAATAAATGGCCCTCCCCACTCTCTCAATGTGGATGTGTGCGAACAAGGGCTAAGGCCAAGTGGTGTGCACCTGGGCTGCTGAGGACTTTAGACCACAAGAGTGGGGCCCCAACCCTTGAAATGAGGGCCTTTTAAAAAAAAATGTTAATGAATTATTGAGATATAATTGACCTAAAAAATTGCATGTATTGCATGTACTTACAATTTGATAAGTCTGACACACTCATGAAACTCTCACCACATTCAAGGCAAAGGACATGGCCTTCACCCCCAACATTTCCTTGTATCCTTTTATAAACCTTCCTTCTCCTTCCTCCCTAGCAACCACTGCCTATTTTCTGTCACTAAAGATTAGTTTGTATTTTGTAGAGTTTTATATAAATGGAATCACATGGTATATACTTTATTCTTTGGCTGCTTTTATTCAGCATATTTATTTTGATATCCATTCATGTTGCTGTATAGATCAATAGTACATTCTTTTTTATTGCTAAATAGTATTCCATTGTATGGGTATACCACATTTGTTTTTCCTTTCACTTGATATTTGGTTTGTTTCCATTTTGGGACTATTACAAATATGTTATGAATATTCACATGCAAGTTTTTATATCAACATATGCTTTCTCTTCTCTTGGGAAAATACCTAGTAATGGAATGGCTGGATTGTAAGAAAGGTAAATGTTAACTTTCAAGGAAAATACCTAACTCTTTTGCAAAGTGTACTATTTTATATTTCTACCACTAGCATATGAGAGTTCCAGTTCCTCCACATCCATACCAATACATGTTTTTGACATTTTGATAGGCATATAGTGGTATTTCATTATATTTTTAAATTTCTGAAATAACTAGTGATATTGAGCATCTTTTTATTTACTTGCTATCCATATATTTTATGAAGTTCGAATCTTAAACCCATTTTTAAAAATTGAATTGTTTGCTTATTGTTGAGTTTCAAGAGTTCTTTATATATTCTGGATACACATCCTTTATAAGATACATGCTCTATAAATATTTTTTTCCAGTCTGTAGAATCTTTTTCCTGTTTATTCTCTTAATAGTGTCTTTTGAAGAATAGAAGTTTTTAGTTTTGATCATTTGTTCTTTCATGGCTCATGCATTTGGTGTTGTATTTAAGAAATCCTTGCCTAACCCAACATCAAAGATTTTTCTCCTATGTTTTCTCTTAGAGTTTTATAGTTTTAAGTTCTACAGTAGGTCCAAATTCATTTTTCCATTTTGAATTAAATTTTTGCATATGGGATGAAGTGTGGATCAAAGTTCCATGTTCTTTCTCTGTCTCTCTCTCTCATATAGATATAGAAATAGAGATAGAGATATATAGATATAGATGATATAGATATCCAATTGTTCCAGCACCATTTGCTGAAAAGACTGTTTTCTTCCCTGAACTGTCTCTACATCTTTAAAAACAATTGTCTATACATGGGTCTATTTTTGGACTTTTTGATTCCATTGATCTATTTGTCTATCAGTATCCCAGTATCGAGCATTTTGGTATTGATTACTAGATCTTTATAGTAAGTTTTTTGACATTTTGATCTTTGAATTCTCTTCACAGGTATATATTTTTAAAACAATTATCTGCTACTCAGAGATTGAAATACACAAATTTATTGTGCATTTCATCTTTAAATGACCCATTTTAAGTAACTTTAAAAAATAAATTTAAAATTTTTTTTCTTATCTACGTACCAAGGTGAATGTCTGGACCACTTTGGACTTGCTGTTACTTGTGGCCCCAAGACGATGGGAGCCAACTACTCTCACACCTCAAAATGAGTTCGGTGGACCACCAAGTGGGACTAGCAAGGAAGTGTTTATACTTCTTGGACACACTCACACCAAGACACGAAGATTTAATTTGAGACCAGAGAGAAATTTTCTCTAGTAGAGCCGTACGACTTTTATGCCCATATCCTCTATGGGGAATCAATGGGGTGCTTGTCTTTACCTCAAGCCTAGAGACATGGTCTTCATAGAAAGCGCTCAATGTATATGAAATGCATCCCTTGGCGCTTATGGCACAGTGGACTGGGTCTGAATCACATCGGAAAAATGGCTGTTGTTAAAGCTGGCTTCTAGGGAAGTAATGACAAGAATGCCATGCTTTTGGAAAGTAACTAAACTGTCACGTGTGATGCACGAAAGATGAGTATTTCACATAGATTAGATAGAGAAAGAGAGAAAATGAAAGAAGGAAGAGGAAGTGACAACAAGAAGTTATCTTAGATCCTGCTCGAAATGTCATCCTAGGTGAGGAATTTCAGCAAAAAGAGGCTGAAGATAAATAGTCAGATGCTCCAGGAAAGAAACCCCAAGCGAACCATAAGTGACCAGTCAGAGCAGGGACATTCACCCACCTCAAGGGAACTGAGAGATCTCCAACAATTCAGAGGAAATCTCTGAAGAATCCAGAAACTGTTGCCCTACAGGACAGTCACCTTTGATCCCTTTCTGAGCTCTCACAGTGCCAATAACAGTTCATGGCACTACCAGTCAGGTAAGACACTTCCTGCCCCCTTACCTTCATCCCACATCCAACTTGGATACTACTAAAAGCGTAGCTAGTGGGCTGGGGGAGGAGGTCCATAAGCTCAGGGAGAAAAATACAATATAATTAGCCATCCCACTTTCCACATTGCTGAACTGCAAACTGAAAATTCAATTATAATACTGGATCAAATGTATTATTTACTCAACTGAGTCTATTTTGAGTGCTCAAGAGGCCAGAGCCAGCAGATAGGCTATGGAATCTACGTTAAACTTTCATTTGAGAGGACAAAGAAAAATAGCCCCACAAAATGTATAAGCTATGATGATACAACAAATTTGATTTAATGATTCTACTTTAAGAATTTACCTTTTTCAATGTCAAGTTTACATCTAGACATAGAGAGGTATTTGTACTTCTGGAAGCACATAAAAATAGATCCCATTTTTCTCCCAGATACTTTATATTTATTTAGCCACATATTCGTTCACTCCAAGTTACTGAATGCATATTATATGCCTGATATGTATTAGGTGCCATTGGGATACAAAATTTAAAAGGTAAATGCATTTTGGCATCTTGACACTTTGAAAACCAATACCAGTAGTCCTTTGCCTGTTTTAACATGCCCTAGATACATGGTAAAAATAAGTAAAATAATATAAGCAGGAGGCTGCCTAGATTGCTAGAAACATAAGCCAAATTCCAGAGAACCAAAAGGGAGCTTCTGCTCTCTTTGCAGTCACTTTTCCTTCCATGACAAAGTAGGGAGTTAATACAGGTATGCAGCCACATGATTTACTGCTTGCACTGACATGACAAGAATCAGTGGAAGCAGCAACAGGACAGACATACTCAGCAACTCTCCTAAGTATGTTGAACAAAGGTTAACCCTTTAACACACAATCCCAAATCCTCCCCTTCATGCTCACCTTCATCCATGCTATAACCCAACCAAACCTTCTCCTCAGATGGTTTTCCAAGATAGACCTAGCTAGCCTCCAGGCAACACCATTTCTGATTACTTTTGACTGACTTTTAATGTAGATTTTTCCCTCCGTAGAAATCCATTAGTATAAAATAGGAGGATCGCTTGTAGCCCAACAGAAACAAGGCACATCCAGCCATACGCCTTGCTCTGTGTAAGCAAACCACACTCTTATTCACCTCATATTTGTGGTTAAGAGAATGAAAACCGTAACACCTACTTTCTCTCCTTGCTTATTTTTTCTATACATAACATCATGACCTATACCAGCATCTCAAAATCTACTAACTTTCCATTTTCTATATCTACAAGTTATTCCTGATACCTTCCCTCCCTTCTTCCATTATAATAGCTTTTCTTCTCATCAATACTATCTACTTAAAAGAGAAAAATATTTGAATCTCAGAATATTTATTCTCCTGTTTAACACCTAAGATGCACATTTTACTAATAATTTTGTACATAATTTTTATAGGTATGGTTGATGCCTAACAGGAAACCTAAGATGGTAACAGGAATATGAGTAAAATTTTTTTTCTGTCTGATTTAGCATTGTGAAATCTTTGCTATGATATAGTATCAGTCAATTTATTTCACTAACTCAATTTTTCTTAAACTGATATTAAAATGAATTTGCACATATTAAAGGGGGCTGGGAATTTGGAGGTAAAGAGATGTAAGCATCATATGTTTGTGCGTGTTATACACATATTTTATATATACAAATTTTATACATATATAATTTTATATGTATACATAAATTAATGTGTCCTGAAGTAATCCACAAGTAAAGTGACAGTATTTGCTAAGATTGTGAGATACTTAAGCTACCTAGTGGACTACAGTCTTCTACAATTGAATGCTATGCATTATTCACATACCTATATAGCATCCACAGTGATCACCAGTCCATTTATAACTGGTACCAATGACACCAAAATACAAGAAATGTCACATTCATTACTTTCCAAAATCAAATTAAATGCAATTCAAGTTCCAAATGGCCAAGGGTGACAAGAAGAACCAGATCAATCAGATGTCAACAATGCCTTATAACATGGGACAAAAAAAACCAGCAAAAAAACAAAAAACAACCACCACAACAAAAAAACCACCCCCCAAAATACAACAACCTCACTAGAGATCCATTAGTATAAAAACTCAATAGAAATACATAATCTAGAAAACTGATAAGGCTTCAGGTTCTGTCCCCCATTCAAAGGCTGTCAATTTCCAGGATCCATGGCTGCCCATGTACCTTCACAATCCACGTTCTGCCTCCTCGGGGCTGAGGGGTGGAGGGAGGGGCTACATTCTGGTGGAACTAAATCTCCTTGACTTCCCAAACTACCATCCCATCCCTATACCAATCTAGGGGAATCTAACTGCATGCCTCCAGAAAATGGACCAGTGCTCCCCAACCTTCAGACAAAATCACCTGTCAATAAACCCTCTTAGACTGTTTAACCAGATCGGCATGGTGATAGTCCACTTCTGAAATACAAAGCTTATCTTGGAGTTGTAGAGAACTGAATAAAAATCATAAGGGAAACAATGTTTCAAACTATATTGGTCAGGGTAACTCTAGTTATTATGAGAAATAACCCTCTCAAATGCATGATTTAACACAGTAGAAAAAAATACGAATGGATAAAAAAAATTGTAATACATACACACACAGAGAAATATTATTAAGCCACAAAAAGAATGAGTTCTTGCCATTTGCAACAGCGTGGATGAACCTCATGGTCATTATGCTAACTGAAATAAGTCAGAGAAATACAAATACTATATGATCTCTCTTATATGTGGAATCTAAAAATAATCAACAAGCTTATAGAAAAAGAGAACAGATTGGTGGTTGCCAGAGGTGGGGGGGGGATGGTGAAGGGGGTCAAAAAGTAACAAAAAGAAAGAAAAAATACATTTTGTCAACAAATGGATGATCAAACATTAAAATATTTCACTGCCTATTGGAGTCTAGAGCAGATGTTACCACCTATTTTGAAAAAACAAATACAAATACAAACAACTATTCCTAAGATTACAAAAAATTAAGGAGAGTTTACAGATTGGTTCTCTAGTATAAGGAAAAAGGGTTTAAATAATTATAAATTATATAAAATGTATAATGTATAAAAATTATTATATATGTGAAACAGAAAAGTATAACATCGTGATGGTTTTGAATATGTACTTCAGTTATATGCAAAATATACAAATTACAAAAGATCATGAGCTTACACAAAGACAACTGCAAAAATGGTTTCTCAAAATATTTTTTCTATATATGGATTTTCTGGGAGAACCCAGAGCTCTGCTCCACACAGTCACAGAGACCCCGGCTGACAGAAGCTCAGCTATTTTAACTTATGCTTCCAAGATGCTCTGGGCATTAGCATCCAGAAAACTGAAGATGGAGACAACATGAAGAAGGTACCCTGCTCCCTCTCTACCTTGGCTCACTAGTGTCATCCACTTATTCTTACATTCTAGTGGAAAAAGGTATCACAGAACCTCAGTTCAGTGCAGGAGTGCTAATACATTCTAAACTAAGAAAGCATATATTTTGATTTTATATACATATATATATGCTTTCCTTTCCATAGTTGTGTGTGTATATAATTAGTCATCTCTGCTACCAAATCATAGATAATCTAAAATTAAAATTTATCTGCTCAGGTGTTCTTCTCATCTAGTAACAAAAATCTTCAAAGGGATAAAATGTAGATGAGGTAAAATGGAAAAAAAAAAAAAAACTAGATCACAATTCTCCTGAATAATATAGAGTGACAGACAAGGAACAAGTCAGAAATTTATAGAGCAATCAAGCTGTGAAGAAGCACAGGTAGAGGTTGGCTGGCTCATTTCCTTATATTACAAGAAAAAATTAGAGCCCAATGAGGTTAAGTCAGTATCCCTAAAAGTCAATTTCCCTAAACCATAAAAATCATTAATGGAAGAAATTTTTTAAATAAAATTAAGAAAAATCCTCAGATCCCTTATCACGTGCTTCTTCCACTGAAATTCATTTTTACCAGCTTCTATTTTGTCTTTACAAAAGGACATAGACCCAACTCTTTCTAGTTATAACTTTAAGACTTCAAATTGCCCCTTGGGAGGAAAGATGGAGAAGGGAATTTCAAATTCTAAACAAATGATGCCGACAAGCACTTGTTCACTTCTGTATATACCTATGATCAGGATATAACTTCATAATCCCAATGTCACCAGTTTTCAGCAAGGCCTCTTTTCACACTTATGAGAGAATACCTTAAATGGTCAAAATGTTCCCATCATGAACCACACACATTTAATTTTGTCAAGTAACTTGTTTCCTTTTTGGCAGGATTCATACCCAAAACTGTTAATTTACTGCCAACAAGAACTGCATTTAAAGTTACTAGTGATTCATGGGAAAAAAAAGCAGAGTTTCTATTTAGGGATGATTCTACTTCAGTATTAAATCATGTTTTTTTCAAAGTGGCTTTCATTGCATTTAGAGCAGTATGCTTGATCTCCATCAGTTCATTGCATTGTTATTTATTCCTCACCTGAAGTCATCATCTCAGATTCTGATGTTAAAATTTATTCCTATGGAAACAATTATTGTTGTGTCTAAAAACTAAAGGATAATTATTTCATGGGTAGCCTAAGTAGCAGGAACTGATGAAAATCTCAGTAACAAAAATACTGTTTTTCATACTAAAGCTGTTAGTGAAATGTGTTAAAGGGGAGATGGGAATGAGAGGAAATAAAATGTCATTTAAAGGTGTCTGCGGTTTCTTAAAGAAAACCTTTGTTAATCTTAATTGGAAAAGAAGAAGTGTGTCATGAGCTCATATTCCTTCCAGAGTGCTCCAGTAATTGCTGGAGGTACGAATTCACAGAATTTACCTAACTATCAGAGTGTATTGGCCTATGTTAGTGAAAGGCAACTTGCAGCTCTTTGTGTGCCTTCTCTTCACAGGAGGACATTCCAAGACAGTAAGAGAACCAGGAAGACTTAGAAAAATGGTGACCAAATAGAATGTTGAATGGAATTTCCTTGTTGATTGTAAATCTCAGCCAAGGTCACAAAGCAGAAAGCAACAGGTACTTTATACATCCCACATTCCAAAGAAAGCTACCAAGAATCTACAAATACACCCCCTCGGCCTCACTGGTGAAGGTTGCTACTATCACCCTTTCAGTCCCACCAGACTATATTAGTGTTTCTCAAACCTGGCTGCACATTAGAATAAGCCGGAGAATGTTTCAAAACTACCCAGGCCTGAGACCAACCGACCAAGTCAGAATCTCTGTGATTGTGCCCACCCATATTCTGGTAAAGGCTTCCCAGGTGATTCTAATGTGCAGCTAGCATGGGAAACCACTGGGCCACAGAACAGAAGACGGAGAATCTTTGGAGTTGTACAGTATTGGCTTGTGGTCAGTGCTCTGGTTCCCCCTCCCTCTCCAGGCCCAGGTCAGGGAACTTTGCATTGATGGTGCTGCTGGTTATGTTTTCCAAGGGACATACTCATATAATCCAAAGAAAACCAGCAGTTGGTACCAGCCACACAGCAGTCGTGGAAAGCCAGAAAAGGACCACAATGGGAGCAGTGAAGTCAAAAGACTTGGTCTTTTCTGTGATCTCTCTAATCTGCTCCAACCTAGGAGACGCTAAACTCAGAAAAGGAAAAAAGGAAAGACAAACGGTGCCTTCATTACCACCAATACACATTCCTTGAGCTGAGGCCTGGTTCGCTGTGGGTCAGGGAGGAGGTTAGCGCTAAATTGGATGTGAGAGTGAAGTTTTGACACAGATCAGATAAGACTGAACGTTTCAATATCTGAATATAACTGAAGACTTACAGTATGTGCCCAAGAAGCTGTTAAAGGATACAAAAAAAAAAAAAAAAAAAAAAAAAGGCAAGTCAAAAGAACATGTTTGAAGGAAATGAGAGAAAAATAAACCACTCCATATTTGAATCCCACTTAGTTGAGATGTTCAATAACCCACTTGGAATCAATGGTTATACTTCCTACATGGATTAATTGCATCACAACTTGAGGACATAAGAAAGGAATTAATTATAAAATCTCCTATGGTCCCTCTTTTAGTGATTGTATCATAGGTAAGATACCAAAGACTTCAAAAGAGAAAAAAGTAGACTTCTTTTTTTTTTAGAAAAGAAAATTTCAAAAGGGAACATAATACTTTTTCATTTTCTGTATCTAACCCAAAAGAGTTGTTCTGGCAGCAGGTGTGTAGGATGGGGCCCAAAGAGCTAGGATGAGTCCCTTGTGGTCTTCTTACCCTTCTTTTGTAATACACAGATTAGAAGCAGCATCTGGAAGTCACCCACTCCCTGGAGACTCACTACTGCAAGTGCTAGAGTGACTGGGAGCAAAGTCGCCAGAATGGAAGCTAAACTTCAACTCAGCCTTTAAAACCCGAAGGAAATAGAGAGCGAAAGTCCATTCACAGTGCACTACTCTACAGCTGTGGATTACTGGGGCTTCCTGTTATCCAACCATGCTTTACTGGCATAAGTAACTCTCTTTCCTTTTCACCTTCTGGCCATTCTTTACACATGGGTGAGAGATGAAGGAAAAGTCATGGAGACATCTACACCCAACTAGAGAGCAGGCCATCATTCGGCTCCCTAGAAAAAGGTGCTGACTGACGCTAAGTAGTTGACTGAGCTATCCCAAAGGTGGCCGTTTGGCCAAGTACAAAATCGAGGCTTTAACTGATGGCCTTAACTTACATTTCTTTGCATAACACATCAGACAATAAAAGAAAAGCCTCTCTCCATTGTCAAGTCCAAAGACTACAAAATGTTGACCAAGAGGCATCCCATCAGGCTGTCATTTTTATGTTTTTTTCAATCAACCAATGGAATGCCTTTCATAATCACTAACAGGTAAAACCCCAAAAAGGTGTCTATCATCTACTAGAAGACCCAAAATAAACTATATATATTTCTTAAGACTGATTCTAATCCATTAGTATAGTTTGCGCTATGTGTTGGGAAGATGGATAGATGGGTGAATGATTGAACCGAAATAAAAATAAATGAACAGAAAACATCCACGTGCCAGTGAGGGCAAGCCCAGAGCAATGCTCTGTTAGGGGTGGAGCCTAAGGGAAGTAAATTAAGGAAAAAATACCATAGGGAAAAAAGACCTAGGAACAAAATTTATATCATAGCTTTGCCTGGAACTACTAATAATTAATAATTATTGAAGCACAGTTAAGTATCTTTCCTTCTAAAGGAGTAAATTTCAAGTCTTTCTGCTTAATGGTCTAAAGTTAAATAGCCCTGATTTGGCCTTGAAAGGTGACCTAGCCTTGATCTTCCCATTTAAAACTGTTAGACATTTTTTTCCTCAATCCACAGCTGGCAAATTACAGTTTCAATATTTAAACCAGACATGAACAACTTTTTACATAATGAAATTTCAACTAAGCAAGTTCTCTGAACTCAAAGATTTCTCACAAATAGGCATATTCTAAAAATCCACTTTTGATAAAGTTAATGGTGAGTTGTCTTAGATAGTTGAGCCTGAGCATTGGAAGGTTTTGACAATGCTGAATGTTGAATTTGTGACTTTAAAAACAAGTTCTGGTTATTTTAAGCTATTCCTGTCTTCTTGACGGCACTGTAATGAAAGAAACTCAGAGTTGTTATTCTCAGAAGTGTTTCCAGCAAAACACACACACACACACACACACACACACACACACACACACACACACAAAAACCTCATTTGTAGAAATTTTCCACTACCTGATAAATGTATTCATCCCCTCAAAATGATCAGTTTACAAGAATATTCACCAATACATAGAGAGTGAAAGCCAATTACTCAACTTAAATCCTCACTAATCAAAAATTACTCACTTTTTCCAATATCCTGGGAAATTATCATATAATCATCTGTTGATGGATGTGCATCCACAAACCATTCAACATGCTCATGAATCTCTGATCAGGTGAAGGAGGCCATCGGCTTCTGGTGAGATGCAGCAAATGTGAAAGGCCATTCTAACTGGGTGTCTCCAAGCACTGAGGACCTATTTAGATAATTTAAGAAGTTCCCCCAAAAGTTAAGATGCTAAAATACACATTCTGTGTGTCTGAAATGCTACATTTGAGCCATTCTTTTGGATTAAGAAAGGGCTTTGGAAGTAGATAGAATTGGAATCTACATGACTGGGGAAAATTTTTCTCCCAGTCCTCATATGGAGGGACTCTCCCTAGAATGATACACCTCCCTCACCCCATACTCTCACTCCTTCCAGTGGGGGCGTTTGGAAGAGGAAACTATCCTCGCCACACTCTCCCATCCTTTTCACCAATAAACAGATCACATGAACCCTAATAATATTTTTTACATTATTTAAGTAAACTTTTTATTGGAGTACAACATACATACAGAGTACACAAGGATACAGGTCAATGAATTTGTATTGAGTAAATACACTCATGAAACCACCAGCCAGATCAAGACATTAAACATTACTAACACCCCCAAAGAATCCTTTGCGTCCTGTCACTTCCCAAAAGTGACTTTAAACATCAGAGATTAGTTTTGCCTGTTCTTGAAATGTACATAAATTGAATCCTGGAGTATATACTCTTTCATGTCCAGTTCCACATTATGTCTGCAAGAGGACACACATTGTTGCCTGTGGCTTTAATGTATTCAGTCTCTGCTATGTGACATTCCACTGCATGAACATACCATAACTTATCCACCAGACTATTTTGAGTTTGGGGCTATCACAAATAATGCTACCATAAATGTACTTGTATGTAGCTTTGGGTACAGATGTACTAATTTCTGTTGGTATATACCTAATTAATTGCATTTTGACTACTGATAAAGATGAATCAATTCCCCACCGGGGGACTGTTTGTTTAGCTCATATCTATTGAATGATACACTGCAGCATCTTTTGTTCCTATTTATTGGTTCCAGAGTAGATGAGACATTACTGCCCACAGAGAACTTGATCACAGCTGTGCTCAGCTGGGGAAAAAAAGTGACACGACCACCCAGTGGGCTCATTTAGCTAAGATGGGATTTCATGAAAGAACAGCACCTATTATAAATAGAAATGAGCTGTATGATGAGGTTAGATTTGATGGAAGAGACCAGACTTTTCTGAGGGATACCTAGAGCATGAATGAAAGCTTGGGCCTCACCTACCATTTGCCTGGCTCAACAAAAAGCCTGGGGATTAGTGTGAAAGGCCAGAGGCTTACAGAAGACAAACAGCAGCCACATTCTGGTTTGTGTTGTTTGGGTTGTGTTTTACTATCTAACTTTTTGCTTCAACAAGCCAATGGGGAAGGGGGAAACTACCTTGAAATGTGCCAAGGGACACAGAGTCACTCTCAGCCAGAGTTGCCCAAAGAGTAGTCAGGGGAGCTGACCCAGCCAGTAAGCTAGTTTAGAAGACATACTTCATAGTAGAAGCTTCTGTGATGAGTGTCAATGGCAGATCACAGCAACACAGAAAACTTGCAGAAAAGGTAATAGAGGTCCTCTATACCATGATACAGTCTGCTTCACTATGCCACCATTTTTGACAGAGGAATCACTAGTGCTCTTGCTTTCACAGGCCCCTGTGCAGGACTTTGACACACTTCCTCTAAGCTGACCCAGCTCCTGCTGCAAACATCAAACTCACCATTGTAGCTAGCCATAAATTCTTTCAACGATTATTCTGTTAACAAGTTAAACGACAAAGTAATGTTTAAGCATTTATGGAAATGATTGTGAAAGTTAAAAAAAGAATGCCATTTATAGATAAGCTAAGAGAATGTTCACACACCACTTGTACCACCACAAACGGGGCCCAGTACCCTCTCTCAAACTGAGAAACCAACCCTGATTCCTGGGTCTGGCACAGAAGGTGCCTAAATTCCAGATTCTTTCATTAAACAAAGATGCATTCTAAAATATTTATTGGGAACTTTATATTTGCCAAACAAGAGGTTACCAGCAACAGAGAAGCACTTTCTGCAGTTAGAGATCTCTCCTCTGAGTAAGTATGTAGAGAACCTCCCCCTCAGATAGCATTCGGTAGAGCACTCATCCTTCAAGACCCACTGATGCAAAATGGTCCTGAGGTCAAGTAAGTTTTGGAAATCTTGCCAAGCATATCTCTTCTTGGAAATTCACAATGTGTATTAGTACATTAACATCTCCAAGAACTTCTGTAATCAATAAGCTTGCTGCATTTTCTTTAACCTAACATTTGCCAAACTTATTTGATTTTGGAATCCTTTTCAATGTAACATGGTATTTCTGAGAAATGATGTTACTAAAAGCCATTCAT
The DNA here is from genome assembly GCA_003508835.1 of Eonycteris spelaea. Taxonomy (NCBI): domain Eukaryota; kingdom Metazoa; phylum Chordata; class Mammalia; order Chiroptera; family Pteropodidae; genus Eonycteris; species Eonycteris spelaea. Next base: position 10,669,289 of record PUFA01000011.1, on the reverse strand, counting down.
GAAAGAGAAGTTAGCTCATCCAGGCAGCTTGTATTGGATTGCCTTCCCTATAACCAAACACTTGAAAGAGAGACCTGGGTTGGTATTCTAAGGACTCACTGCACAGGCTTTGCCTCATTTCTAAATAAGCAAATCATTGTGTGTTCCATAAAACCCAGTTTCCTCAACTGTTAAATAGAGAGTACATATTAATATACCTAATCTGAAAAGTCATTGCATTAAATGTATATTAATCCTTAAATAAAGACAAAAGGACAGAGAGAGTAGTATTTATTATTATTACTAAAACTACATATGCTAGTCTCCCTTCCTAAGAACTAATTCCCTTCAATAAGGATCCATCATAATGATGTAAGTACATTTTTTCATTCGAGATCATCATCTTTAGGTCTACTGGCAAGTGAGGGAGATTAAGGCAGAGGTAGAACCAGCTTCTTAAAAAGAATCACCTTCCTTTCAGCAATGCCCTCCTCACTTTCCGGATGGGCACCAGTCAATAAAACTTTATGCAATAATGGAAATGTGTCTAGTGGCTTCCATAGTGGGCGTGCAGTCACTTTTTCAGGAGAATTTTTAGAACAGAATAAACTCTTCTGAAACCATCTAGAAAATCTCCTTGGAAGTCAAGGGATAACCAGGAAAACCACCAAAATTTCTCAGGCCTGGTCCATGTGTACTGACACTGGGTTACAAATGGTTTGCAGGACTGAGCATTTACATGGCAGCGTCAACATTAAGTAGCAGCTGCATCTCAAGCTCTCTCGTTGGCCAGCTCAGTGTTTGGTTCCTGTTCCTTTTCATTCTGTAGATTTATTACAGGCAAGTTCCCAAGACACGAAAGCTTAATGCTCCTTTTGCCCCTCTCAACTCGTACCTGCATTTGGTTTGATGAATCACTTTAATACATACTAAAGAGTTGAAAAATAAAAATCAATTATGCCAATCAAAAGAGCTTTAGAAAGAATCCTTGTTGCTCAGCTTTGTTTGACTACAAAGGGCAATTCACTCACGGCCTAAAAATGTACTAAGTAGAAACATTAATAATGCAGATGCTAAGCTCTGATTAAACCAAAGTCATTGCCAATTGGTCTGATCTCCCCGACGTTGTGTCTTCTAATTCCATGTAATGAAGTGCCAGAGAAGAGGGCAGCCAGACAACTGACCCAGCCCACAAAGATGCTCGTGGCTGGAGAGCATGTGGAACTCAGATCTCATGGCCCTCGTCCCCTCCATCTATCTTGTTCCTATTCCAGGTTATCCCAGGGAACATGTGGATCTGAAGGACCTGCGTAGCAGGGGGTCCCCATGTTGTTCTGATTTGGAGGGGCATGGCTAACAGGTGGCCTGACCAGAAAACATCTTCCTAACTCCTGACCACCACAGAGATGGAAACCCCCTATTTTGAGTCTCCTATTAAGACAAGTCCTAGAAGACTTCTTTTTTAAAATCTGCAAATGTCAAGTTGCGTATGTTATATCCCATTAGCAGATATTGACAGTTAGAATGGCTACATTATATCAGATTATTCTGGCCTCTACACCTAAGAGCATTTGTCAAGAGGATAAAAGGTGACTTGGGGAGGGGAGCATGGGAAATTAAAGGTACTAAAGTCCCAAAGCAAACATAGTTCACCTCAGAGCACACCTGCATTCACCTGTTGGGAATGACAAATCCAAAATTAAGCCAGCTTTGAGTTTTCATAAGAGCCACTGCCTCCCAACCAGCTCCCACTAGCATTTGGCTACATAGAGAGAAAAGTGACAAGTCTTCATTATGTCAATTATTATAAGGTTTTATCAACATAGCTATACATCCAGAGAGAAATATTGCTGATGAAAGTTGATATCTGCACTATTACTATCCATGGTAAGAACCGCTTCACTTAGCAGAAACCAAGGAATTCTGTTCTCATTCTTAAAGAATTTTCCTAAAGCCAAAAAGATACTCCCCCCTCTCATCTCTAATAGCCTAGTTTCTCATAATTTGTGTAATTATCTGGCCCACTAATGACTCTTTCTAAACTTGGGTAGCATAGTCTGTCTCTCAAAGTTTTGTGTCTTCCAAGTCGGTAGAAAGAACATTGAGCCACCTGCACACACCTGATGCTCTCACTCACTCTGCTACTCTCTGCTTCCTCTTCCTTCATGAGTTGGAGTCTCCTACTCTACAATTCCCTAAGTCATTATTTCTTTCCAATAGCTTTCCAAAATACTTCTCTACATAGAAAATGAGTAATTAGTACATGTGAATGTCTCTTACAAACAAAATGCCCATAATCTTTCCTGATTCCGGTACACATCTGCCACCGCATCTGGACTCCACGAAGCCTGAAACACTGCCATCACAGACACTCCCACAATTGTGTATCTATCTGCTCTCACTTCCTCACCATGACATAAGCGTTATATTTCAGACTTCAAGGCAGGCATTTCCCACCTCTGCCTTCCTCGGGATAGCACTGCTCAATAGAAATACCATGTGAGCCACAATTATAAACTTAAATTTTCTAATAATCACATTAAAAAGGTAAAAAAAAAAAAAAGTAGGTGAAATTTTAATGGCATTTTATTTAACCCAATGTATCTGAACAGCAACATGCAATCAAGATAAGATTATTAATGAGATATTTCGCACTTTTTTCTATTAACGCTTCATAATCCAGTGCATATTTTACATTGACAGCACATCTCAATTTGGATGCTTATATTTTCTTTGGAAGTACTTGGTCTCTATCTAGGCTGATAAAATTTACAATGGAAAAGTAGATTCACATACCCAAGTTGATCCAAACAGACTTAAAAATTTTATAATAACTAAATCAGTATACATTTTTAATTTAAATTTAATTAAAATTAAAAATTCTACCTATAGTCATCCTCATGAGAGGCTGCTCCTTCTGTAACTTCAGGACCAAATGGTGGTGTTGCATTTTTCCTTGTTCATCAATGATACTTGCAAATTATCTATATAACATGGTCTTCTTTTGATTCATATTATCCTTCTCATCGTCATCTATTGACCTCTTTATCATTCCCTATATCTCTCAGCTCCTGGCATCCAGTCCCCTCTCTTTCTCTCCACTTCAAGTCATCCAGTCTCTGGATAAATCTCAGTGCTGTGTGATGTCCCAACCAACACCAGGCCTCAGAGTTTGCTGACCTCTGGATTACAGTGTCCTGTCCATTTCAGCTACTTGCATCCACGTCTACCTTCTAGAGTTTGTCACTGAACTACTCCACGTCTGAAATCGAATACTCACCCCATTCCATGTCCATGCTCCCTAACCTCCTGGGTCATTTCAATCTCTGTATAAAAACACTCAATACTGGAGGACTGCCCTTTCCTCCCAGCCTATAGTCTGAACCGTCAACACAGGACAGCATAGTGAAAGGGTGAGGAACAAAGTTTGTGAAACCAGACTCCTGAGTTTGCACCTAACCACTGCTGCTTACAAGCTTTGTGTGCCTCGGGCAACTTACTTAACCTCCCTGCACTTTGCTGTTCTCCTGTCTAAATGAGGATGGCAACCCTGTCAATTAGGTTCTGTGAGAATAAAAAAAAAGCACTTAACCCTATAGTCATTACAGGGTAAAACAATACTCTCCACAGCACACTCAACTCCCTTTGTCCTTCTGCCCCACCCACTAGGCAAACTGATACCCAGATCAACGCTGCTGTCTGCCTTCTTATCTATACACAGGCAACTAAGTCCTACTGGAAAATTTTGACAAAGCAGTACAAATTGGTGCTACCACAAATGCTGTCTTGATGTTAGCATTACTGCGTGAGCAATTTACTTGTCTTCAGTCAGCTCTTCCACCATTCCCCACACCAAAAAGACTTTTCCCCAATCAGAACTGAAGGGTTATAAGGCCAGCATAAGCACAAGCAAATCTCTGATGAGAAATTACTGGAGAACTGAACATTAGTCAGAAAATGAATGGTTTGAGGATTGTTTTTGTTTGATTTCAAATGGTAGTAACAGTGGTGTTAAAGAAAAATGTATGTAAATGGCCTCTGCCCAGCTTAACTCACCTCTAGAGAGTCAGATTTGCCCACTCAAGGAACTGGGATTTTAGAGTCAGAGACTGGAATGGGAGAGCAAAAACAAATTACAGAAGACATGGAAATAAAGATGAAGGAAGAAAGGAATTTTCTTAAGAAGAAAAGGAGGCTCTTAGAAGCCAGACTGGGCAAACTCCAAAGAGAGGTGGCACTGTCCCTGCTTTTTAACATCGTGTGGTAGGCTGAATAATGGCCCACAAAGATATCCACATCCTAAATCCCAGAACCTGTGAATATTACCTTATCATGAAAAAGGGAATCTGTGGATATAATTAAAGATCTTGAGTTAGGGAGAATACCCTGCATTATCTGGTGGGCCCCAAAGGTAATCACAAGTGTCCACATAAGAGGGGAGCACAGGGAGACTTGAAGTAGGAGTTGTCATGACAGAAACAAGAGATTAGAATGATGTGAAGAAAGGATTGGTTGTGAGCCAAGAAGTGCCAAGGCAACCTCCAGAAGCTAGAAAAGGTAAGGAAATGGATTCCTCCCTGGTGCCTACAAAAAGAACCAGAACCTGGACCTTAGCACAGGAAACCAATTTTGGACTTCTGAACTACAGAACTGTAAGAGAATAAATTTCTGTTGTGTTAACCCATCAAGTTTGTCATAATTTTTTACAGCAGCAATAAGAACCTAATACACATGGGTAGTATGGAAAACCTTGAGTGCTAAGGAGCATTTTCAGGTCTGGCCTGAACCACGAGGGAAAATTCTTATTTTCTCCTTAGGCGCTGGTGCTGAGATGAGCCTACAAAGACAAGTCATCAGGACAGCCCTGGACCAGGAAAGGCCTGGGCCCAATGACTCGCTAACAGAAGGTGCCTCCTGGAAGGAAGCCACTTGCTCAGAGGGAATAGTGAGTGAGACTTGTTTGAAAAACAGATGCTTTAGATCCTCTCAGAATTAATTGACTTTTCACATATCTCTAACTATTGGGGACCACACAGCGTCAAATTGGATGGGGTAGGTTAGAAAAAAAAAAACTGCTATATAGGTTTGTTATGGGTTGAATTGTGTTCCACCAAAATTGATATATCAAAGCCCTAATGCCCAGTACTTTGGAAGGTGACCTCATTTGGACATAGGGTCACTGCAGATGCTATGAGTTGGGGAAACCCTACTCCAATACGACCAGTGTCCTCTTAAAAATGGGAAAGTTGAACACAGAGACACACATGAGAACATCACATAAAGCTTAGAGGTATGCTGCCACAAGCTCAGAGAGAGGGAGCAGGGTCACGATGACACCCAGGTCTCAGACTACTGGCTGCCAGAACTGCGAGAGGAGAAATTTGTCATTTAAGCCATTCAGTTTGCAGTATTCGTTATGTTAGCCCTAGCAGACAAAATCCTGAAGGAAAGAAAAAAGAAAATGAATAAAAGTTCCCTGATTCGATGGACAGTGCTGGCTTCGTGCAGGGCAAAGAAAGAACAGGACCAAAAGGAGGAGCTGGTTAAAACATTGAAGGCCAGCTAGGCCTGCCTAGGGACAAGAGGAGAGAGAAAAATGCACCTCCCAGCCGCAGAGACCTGCAACAAGGGCTGTTTCCACTGCCTGATGCAGCCAAGGCTGTAAAGAGTCAGAAGCCAAGAGAGGGAAGTTTGGGGTCAGTGGGGAGCTCACGAGACCCTGGGCACCAGTTGTGGAAGCACCAACCTCAGCTCCAATTTAGAAATATGAAGGTGATCCTCTCGCTGAAGCAACTGTGGGCATGAAGCGAGCAGCTCACGTGTCGTGGTCCTGTCTGCCCTCCTCCACCCACTTCTCTGGGCACAGGGGCTCCAGCTAAGAATGCCTTGGGACCACTCAAGGATGAAGATGTTCAGAAAAGCTGGGATATGGAGACTGTGAGGAAATTCATTCACGTCTGTACTTTATTGATGAGTTCCTTGCAAAACTGCTCACTTCCAATCACAGCACATCCATGAGAGACTGCTCTTAATAAATTGCAGGAAACTGATGGGTTTACAACTACAGCTTAAGAAGGGGAAAGGACAATTCATAGAGAATTAGAAAATAATTTATCTGAGTGAAAAAGAAAACCGACTTCCCAACCAGAGTAGAGGCTCACTGAAGGGGGCACAGGTCTTCGAAAAGCGGAAGTCCCACCATGGTACTGGGTTTTTTCATCAGGTTCCTTCATGGGGTTTTAGAGGAAGACTGGTGGATTGTTGAGTTGTCCAGCAGCCCCTGGCCATCTCTGGTTATGGCCGTGCCCTCCCTTAGTGTACAGGCTCACAGGGAGGGAATCATCTTCTCTTGCAGCTAGAACAGTCCCCATACTAAGCCATACAGACTTAGAATCATTAGCCCAGGGCTACTATCATTTAGAGCAGCGGTCCCCAACCTTTGGCACCACGGACTGGTGCTCCTATGAGAATCTAATGCCTGATGACCTGAGGTGGAGCTGAGGCGGTGATGCTAGCGCTGGGGAGCGGCTGCAAATACAGGTGAAGCTAGCTCTCGCCTGCGGCACTCATCTCCTGCTGTGCAGCCCTGTTCGTGCACCAGCACCAGTCCACGGCCCAGGGACTGGACACCCCTGCTTTAGAGGATGAGACACAAGGAACAACTCTTGATTACAGTCAACTCAGGAGCAGGGCTGAGGCGAACAAAAGCTTCATTTAACCCAATCCTGGACGGGCCACAGGTGAGGGAAATCAAGGACATGGGAGTATGATCCAGAGAATACTTTAATATTCTGGTTTTGTTTTATTTATTGTGTAATTCACAAGCCAGAAGACATTATCTGGTCCTTTGATATTTAAAATACGTTAATTCAGGTCTCCTTTCCTACACTGGCTTCATATTAAAGGTCACTACCAGCCCTCAAAGTCCTGTTTTCCTGAAGATTCCCCACCTCTCAGGATCCTCCTTCTCATGGCTGTTCTCTTGAAGATTAGTTGTTTTTCCTTGAATTCCCCATTGCCAACACTAAAACCAAACCAAAACCAAAACACTGCTCACTCAAGTCATAAGTACATGCAGACTAAGATTGCAGAAGTTCAGAGTTTGCAATGTGGCAAAGCAAACAAGTAATTTTAAAGTGAGTATTAAAAATTCCTATTCTAAAAGGGCTTGTCCACCTCTTCCACATGCTCCAAGCTCCCATAATGCAGTGGGGCCTCACCGCCCCTCAATCTTATACACAGGTGTCCTATAAGGACCTACTTCTTCCAGTTTTTCCAGGAACTCACCTTCTTCCCCTAAGCAGCTCACAGTTTCTCCTAAATTAATTCCCTCCTAAATTACTAAGTTTTCCACTCCAATACTATTCAGATCTGGTTTAAAATGGTTCATTAGTTTTTGGAGGGAGGGGATTCTGCCCATTTTCCCTTCTTTTTAAAAACCAATTAGTGTAATTTGTGCTATCTTTTAGTTTACTACTGCATTTGGCTTAAGTTTCTGCTTATAAATAAACCTATTTTGATTCACCACTCTATACCTTTTTGCTTTACATGTTTTGACAAATTCTGAGAAAGTTAAAAAGAAATACGAAGCAACCAACTGTCTCTACTTCAAACTTATATTAAGAAGTTAAAATTTATTCTTGCTAATAACCACCTAGGAAAGAGGTACTTATAAAAATAAACCTTTTTTTAAACAAGATAAAAAATATTTCATTAACATTCAAAAGTAATTGTACAGAGAATTCAGTTACTTATTCACTAGCAAATTTATTTTCCTCCAATCCAAGAATTAATATTGGAACCTGCAAATGATTTCACAAATACTTGGACATACACACCCAGTGCCCTTAAATTCATTTCATCTCATTTAAATTTTTAAAAAGCAAGAGAGAGGAAATGAGATATTATTTTGCTAATGGTAGACAGATTGGCAACACTTGTGTCCTAAGGCATTCTGAAGTTTTGTTTCTCTCTCTTCCCTACTCCCTCCCACCTCCCTCAGAGGAGACCAGGAGCTCCTTGTACTGTATATCTCTAATCAATTTAAAGAGTCAATTTTGAGTGAGGGTTATAGATTTAGTGAAAAGAATACGGACATATAGATATTTGAATACTGGCTCCGCCATTTCTAGCCATATAATTTTGCATAAGTTATTTTGCCTCTTTGAGATTCAATTTCCCCATTCATAGCTTGGAGTTATCAGAAAATTCATCCAGAATTTCAAAATAGGCAAAAGGGATTACTGAGTATTCTTTCAGTGCAGCACTGTTTTTCTTCCTATTGTCTGGGATATATATACATTTTTTTACTCTGTATGATCAGAATTTAACTTGCAAAATTTTGTCCAGTAAATCCTTACTGGATAGGATTCAGCACATGGCAACTTGGCATACTGAATATCTCAAGCTGAAGAGATTTGAGAAAAACAGCAAAAGCAGAAGGTCACTCTGACCTACTCCTGAACAGGCCACCCGACCCTCTGTGAAAGGTGCCTCTCCTGCACCCGGAGGAGGACATTCTGGTCCCTGGGGAGTTGGGGACTGCGAAATCTGTACACATGAACCCTGTTAAATTCATCCTTATCTTCCTAGTTATTTGTCACCATTTACCACTTCTAGCTCAAACCCCTCTATCTTGTCAATTCTTTGTCTAATAAGTATAAAAACTTCCTGCTCTGGTCACCTCTTTAAGTCTTCATTCTCTTATGAGGCTCCCATGTACATGTAAAAAAATTCAACAAAATTTGTATGCTTTTCTTCTGCTAATCTGCCTTTGTCAGTTTAATTTTCATGGCCCAGCCATGGACCCTAACAGGGTTAATGAAAACTTCCTCTCCTACAGGATGCAAATAGTTTTTATCCAGTGAGAGGCATAACCACAGAGATTATGGGTTTTGGCCATGCTGGACATTACACAGTTTGTATCTTATCCAGTAATTATATCCTAACATTGTCTATAGGACACCTAGTGTCTTCAATGCTCTCTGAACTAGTTTTAATATCTTAATGGTTCTTTCATGAATTAATGAACTAAATGTTTGACATGTATTCATTTCATATCTGCTCAAGACTTAGGGTTTTAATTTTGAAAAATTATGCCTTAACAGAGAGAATCATTTCTATTTCCTTGGGTTATGAGAGCATTCAATGAAATGAAATAATAGTAATAATGAGGTTATTTTATTAATCACTTATGCTGTACCAGTACTGTTTTTAAGCATGCAGTTTACATGTACTAACCCATTTAATCCTCACCACCCTGTAAAATAAACATAATCCCCATTTAATAGACAAAATTGTGGCATAAAATGGTTAGGAAAGTTACCCAAGATCACAGGGCCAGTAGGTGTCAGAGGTGCTATACAAACTCTCAGGGACAGTAAGGGACCAAAGTGCCTACTACTTGGTGGAAGCCTTTATCTTCCTTGTCTATGACCCCAGAAGCTCCAGGACCCAGCTGTCCTTAACTTATGCTCTATAAAGAGAATGTGGTAGGTAACAAATCATTGCCAACCAAGCATTTGCTGAGGAGTCAGTAGGTTATCTGTGTGGGGCCACCTTCCCTCCTGCCATACTCCCAGCTAGACTCTGCCCCCAATCCTGCCTGCATAACGTTCAGCTCCAGATCACCTCCCCTGGGTATCAATCCAGTATCCAGGAAAATGCTCCCTCCTCTGAACTCTGGCACTAGCCTTTTAGAAGTTAAACAGATGGCGCACACTGTTAATTACTCTGGCTAGTGCCAGGATCCCTCTTGAAACAGCCTGGTCCTTTGGTGACTGCTGGTAACTTAAAAGATAAGGAGATGTCTAGAGATTTTCTTGATGTCATGATTCTCAGAGAAGTCACAGTCACAGTTCAAAACTGGTTATTCTGAACCAAGTTTATGAAGAAGGGCGATAGAAAGAAAAGACAAAAATTGCTTTCCCACACACAGAAGACCATCATAACCACCCACATCACAAGACAGACAAAAGAGAACATTGCCTGAAGAGACAGAGAGACCATCTTGCCTTCGTAACCTTCACTTTTATCTGAGAGACACTTTCCTAGGAGAGCATTCCTATCCTCTCTTTGGGACCACTTAGCATCTTGTGGCCTGTTGTCCTTAAGCACTGAAGGATCCTGACTTTTCTAGGTGTCCTGGTACCTTGGTTCCTCCGCTAGGCTCAGCATCGAAAGGTCTGAGAGATAATAACCATGATTACAAGACTTCTGCATATCACCTGAGAAAGGTCAAATACTCTGAAGTCAGAGGTTCCCGAAGTGTGGCCCACAGACCCTCCAGAGTCCCTGTGACCCTGTCAGCCAGTCCACAAAGTTAAAAATTGTTCTCATGATAATAGTAGGACATTTATCTCCTGTTTTTTGACATTTGCAAAAGCAATGGTGATAAAAATGCTGGCATTTTAACACAAACCAAGGCAGTGGCACCGAATTATACTAGTAGTCATTGTATGTGCTCAGTTTTTAAAAAGTCAGGTTCACTTAAAGATCTCCTTGATGAGTCAGCAAAAAATAGCAATTTTAGTAAATCTCGACCCTGAGTATATATCTTCTTAATAAGCTTTGTGCCCAAATAGAAAATGAACATAAAGTGCTCCTGCTATCTTGAGGCTGTCTCGAAAAGCACTTGCACAACAGAGTTTCAGGCTGGACCAGCTGCCGTCTTCAGGGAACACCATCTTTACTTGAACGAATGACAGACTGGTTGGTAGACATTTGCCGAACAACAAATCAAGTGAGCCTGTCACTTACAGGAAACCTGGCAGTGTTTGTTAGCGATAAAAATTGAGCTCCCAAACAAAAATAGAATTTTGGAAAACTATCTACCCTATGACCTTGATAAGTTTGAAATACTTAAAGACTTTTTTCTTGAGATGGGTGGTGATATAAATAATTGTGGTTTTTTTGATATCATGTGACAAGATGTGTCAACGTTTAGAAGAGCCATATAACTTAGTGGCCTATATTTTCCAAATAATCAATGCATAATGCTACAAAATCATGTATAGATAAAAGGGATCTAAGTGAAATATAAACCCATTTTATATTTTACTATAGAGAGAATTTTAATGTACAGAAGACAAAAATTCATTGATGTGTTCTCAGATTCTATATGGCATGTTGACTTAAAGAAACTATCTCTTGTTGAGATGTGGTTTAGGATCAAAAATATATATTCACAATTATCTGAAAGACTAATGGAATACTTGTCCCTTTTCCAGCTAGATATACTATGAGGTTCAGATTTTCTTTGCATGCTTCAACCAGCACAAGTTTAAAAGCAGAAACAGATATGAAAATCCAGTTGTCTTCTTTTAAGCCAGACTTTACACAGATTTGTAAAAAATATGAAACAATGCCACTCTTCTCACTAAATGTTTTGTTTCGGCTGGGTTAATTTTCATAAAACATCTGTTATCTATGTAAATATATAATGGGTTTATTGTTATTCTTAAAGAAACATCTTTCTTAAATGTCTGTTTTAATTTCTAATATGGTAAAAATTGATAGATAAAAGCTCTTTAGAATCCTCAATCCGAGACCAAAGAGCATGAGACCTGCCCTCTAAGAAGAGAGTTTAGGTTACAAGTAGGTGGTTTTGTTTGTTGGGTCGAGAGGGGCCGATACAGGTCAGAAATCTGTAACTCTGGCCCATTCTGGAGCCTATCTGCAGGCCTCTGTCCTTAAGAGAGGGAGTAAGAATACTTCCCACTCATATCAGAAGCCTTCCTAACACAATGTCTTAATTTATCCCACCTGTCCCTCTCTGCAGCAAAATATAAGCATCCCTGTGGATAAGAACCATAATTCCATTCTTTTGTGTCCATTAAATATCTTTAAATGGTAAATACTTTATATCATAGGTGGATTTTCATCAAGAAAATGTTTCTCCTACGGAGCAGTGTTCTCCTAAAGGAGGACTCAATCGATTTGTTGTAGTGGCACTTACACAACCTGGGGTGAAGTACACTCTGTCCCTTCTCTTCAACCCAAAGGGCCAGGAGGAAAAGAATTTCGACCTAGTCAGCCAAATTAACCCAATCCGACCTTTTCAAGCTAACGTTGCAACCAGATGCTTCACATTCTAAGGGCAATTTTGCCAGCCCACGGCACACTGAAACAAATTAACATAAGCACTGCAAATGAGGAAGCTGTCGAGTTCAATAATCTTACATTCCTATAGCACTTCAGCCTTTCCAAATGATGTACACCTCTCACTGGACTCTCAAGTACTGTGAGATAGGGTGGCCATCGTTACTTCCCATTAACCAACGAGCAAATAGGCAAGGAGAGGCGAAGGCGCTGCCCGCCCCCTGACAACAGCTTGGGGCCCGTCAGCACTGGACGCCGGGTCTCCTGACCCTTAGCACAGTGCTCTATTTCCCTGTGGGAACTCTGACTCCTGCTGTCATTTTGGTTTTGAAAGGAGCCACAAGACCAGCGGCCACTTATACTCTCTCTCTTCTAATTCCCTGTTTCAAAAGCAAGAGTCTTCATTTGAAATAAATTTTATCCTGACCTGAAATATTTTCATCTTTAAAAATTTCCAATATGTCTATGAGATTCCATATTGATATCACCATAAATCACAACTCAAAACTTGGCCAGAAACACAAACTTTGCTCTGTAATATAGTAATGTAATTATGTGCCCTCTCTCTTATGTCTTGCCTAGTAATATGTGTCAAAGTGCTGAAGTTGTAACATACAGAGACATGTACATTCAGGCACTACATGTTCCCATATTTCCAGATGGTTAGATACAGATCAAGCCCTGAGAGCACTTTCTAAAAATACTTTGCTATTAGAAAATATATGAGCTAAAAAAAAACCCCAAACCCAAAATGTCGGGACTTCCTATTTCATTTTATCATTTCAAGTGTCTGAAATAATAATTTGAGGTTTAAAACACTAGCAGAACAGAATGTAGATTGAAAGCCATCTGAGGTTCTATGATAAGACAAGGGTGTTTATAAATAGGCTCACTTGTTTTTGCTCCCAGGCTATAACTACACAGGGTATATTCTTATGAGACCACTGACAGTCTGGATGGATATTTCAAAATATCATGAGGGATTTCAAGCAGGGTCAGATTTGTACTCAAATTTAAGGGGCCACTCTCAGGATAATCAAGTTATGGCAGTTTCACCAGGGATTTCCTTACCTCCACACCAGAGCAGAGAGCGCACTCACCTGAAATTATCTCCCATTTCAGAACTCAGGCCTTCCAGAGACACTCATCTAGCTAAAGTCCACTAAGATTTGTCTTTTCATTTCATGAATATTAATAAAAACAAGGAATGCTGGACTCTGAGGCAGAACTGTTTCTTTAAATCCCTAGCTGAACAGAGTTTGCGGTGATCAATGGACTTCACTCCTTAATCTCTTTCTCTGCTCTCATTTTTCTCTTCCAAACAGTGCCTAAGGTCCATCAGGCAAGGACCTTCAGTGCTGCCAAGAGACAGGGAGCCCCAGGATTCCCTGTTGCTGACTCCCAACTCTGGGAGCACGGGAGAGGCCTGAGAAGGCCACGTGCTAATTATGCAGCTGATTCTATCACACTTCCCAGCTGTTGGCTCACGTGTTAACGCCTCTTAAATTTTCCCCAGTGGCTTTCAGATGTCTTTGATGTTAAATTTTGCCAAAGCATGACCTGTGTTTTCTGAGACTAGGCTTTTGGAGTCAGACAGGCCTAGGTCAAAATCCCAGCTATATCCTCTATCTGGCACTTGAGCAAGCTTAATATCTCTGAGCTTCAGCTTTCGTACCTGAAAGTGAGGGACAAAAAAGCCTTTTGTGAAGATTAAAAGATTATTTTATGCAGAGTTCCCAGAACAAGGTCTGATACATAAATGCAGTTCCTTTGCCTTCTATCCTCTTATCATGACTGAGAGAAAGGTCAAGTCAGTCAATACGGAAAAGCTTTTGCTAATCCTATCTCTAGTCTCTGTGCTATGGACGCTGACATGACATTCACTTAACCAGCAGCAGCTATTACACATGGGCTCCTAAGCATCAAGACTTATGGCTCCAGGTACACTCCTTTCTTTGACAGAAGTCCGGAAAGATTAGTTCTCCCAGCCACAGCTTAAGGTGGTTAGGAAAACTAAAGGCTCTTAAGCCGGCTGCACATTGGAATCACCTGGAGCGCTATGGCAACATACCAAGTTGGTTCCCACTCTGAGGTTCTGATTTAACTGGGCTAGAGTGGGGCCTGAGCGTCTGTATATTTAAAGCCGGCACACGTGATTTAAGTATGCAAAGAACTGAGAGCCGCGGGTTCCAGCTGAAAATACCTGGGTTGGCCCAGAGGGAACTGCGACTTTCAGTCTCCTCTGTGGCTGCTGCTGTCAGAGGTGGACTCGTGACATTGTTTGTTTCCTTGGGGCTGGCAAGAACCATAACCAGCAATTACCAGAGGGAACCTTGCTCTAGTCACTTATTCACGTTTTGACTTTTAAATTCAGCCCCAAAGCCGCAACCACCTTCTGATCGTGTGTCAAACAAAGACAGCCTCCCCTGCGCTGTTGGTGGCAGACTGCAGCTAGGAAGCATCTGACCCTCGTTCTTCCTGGGATGCCTGTTTGGGGACATTTTGTGCTTCTGAAGTGTGGTCCTACTTTTATCGATACTTTACATCAGTGGTGCCTTTCTTTACTGATTCCAGGCAGTCCAACAACAATAATTGGTTGAGCTCTAAAACATTCAAGCAAAGAAGGAAGTATCTTTTACACTCTCCCCTCCAGTGAGAATTAGGTTGCTTAAGAAAATGTAAAGCATCTCTGATTTTATTCTCTAGATTTTTGTTCAGCGATCCAAGCCAGGAGGATGGAGAGAACGGATGGGTGGAGGGGAAAAGGAGGAGGGTGCCTTGGAGGAAGGGCAGGGAGAGCTGAAAGAGTAAGAGCCCATGAGGGAAAGCGTTTTCAGACAGCCATGGTCTGAGGCTGACGCCACGAGAGCCCTGACGGGAACACCAACATCTGGGCAAGAAGTGAGGAAACACCAGTAAGGAGAACGTGCTGGCCTCTTCCAGATGTTCTTCAAAGGATGCTAGTTACAAGACAATAATAACTGGTGGCTGTGACTTCTAGTGTGTGCTGCCACCTTCTGGAGAAGGCACTTTTTCATTCCCACATCACTCGTCTGTAGAACATATACCATAACCTAACTTATAGATGAGGAAACTGAGTCTGAGAGGCAAATCACTCACCCTCAACCACGGTCAAGTTTAAATCTACATATTCTAGTTGTGTCTTGTCCAGGGTCCACACGTGATTAAGACAACGCTTTTTTCTTTGAAAGCACAAATCTCATTCACAGTAGAATCACAGTAAAAGTAAATGTAATGGCTGCTCTGAAACCAGTGGAGAGCTGACTCTGTATCCCTGGCTGGATTTCCAGGGTTTGGCTGAGTTCTAGAAAGCTGACAGCCTAGCTAATCTGACTGAGCTTTAATGCACTTGCTTTCTACTTCAGTGAAACATATTCATTATATGTTCTCAAACTTAGTCAACAGAGACTAGCCATGGGCTTTTTGCACCTTCAGACCCAGCTCAGATCTCTTACTTCGACTCAAAACTCTTGCCAGCTGGGTCTAGCAGCATCTAGGCACCTCGTCACAAGTTTGTTCTTTTTTGTGAATTCTCCTTCAACTGGCCTGCAGCAGCTCTGTGCTTCTGAAGATAGCAAATGCTGTCTCATTCCTGGCAGAGGTGGGAAGTGCACCCACTTCTCTCCACACCGTCTCTTGGATGTTAGCCTGAGAGATGAAAGGCACAAGCAGGACTGCCCAGGCCAACGAGCCTTTTGAGAAGTCAGAGTACAAGTCCTGAGTGAGTACTGAGCATGCACTGACACCGATAGGGAGACTCGAGGAAGCAGAAGACTCCCTCACAGCACCACCAGTGCCTCTGCCTCCAGGAGTTTATAATCAAATGGAGTAGGAGGGAGGGTTGAGATCAATAGTTCTTGGCCTTCACTGCATCAGAAACACTGAGCCCTCCCCACCCCCCAGACGCGGATTCAATTAGACTCAGCCATCAGTACTTGTTTAAAGACACCAGGTGTTTCTAATGTGAAGCCAGGCTTCAGATCCACCGAACCAGACAAATGCAACTAAAATAAGAGAACATGATATTCTTGCAGATGGCACCGAACTAGAGGGGACAGCTGCAGAGTGTGCCATTTAAATTACTGCGGAGCTGTTGCGAGGAGAGTGGGCACAACTCGGGGTTAGAGGACATCGCTCTGAGCATGTCCAGAAGCAGGAAACGGCCTGTGCGAGTCTCGGTCACGGGAGTCAGCTGTGTGCTGTGGCTAGAAAAGACACACACCTGGGTCTGAGAGCACAGGGCCCGTGGTAGCCCTGAGACCCCCTCATTTGGGGTTGTTATAGGCTGACTCAAGATACAGCTGTGAGCTATTTTGTTCCAAAGGAGTCAGTTCTTTGTGGCCACTGTTTTATTGATCTAAGGTTCTTTTAGAGGAGCAACTATGAAGACCATCCCTACATTGTTCAAATCACAGTCAATGGAGGACATCATTTTTCCACCCTTTCTCACCATTCTCTTCACACTTGCTAATTACAATGGCTCAGTCATTGTTTGGAACTCAGTATGCCTGAATCATCAAGTGGCTTTCTCCTGAGGCTTTTGCCCCAAAGCTCAACATAGTCTCTTGGTAAACAAGGCTGAGCAGCAAATGGAACATTACAGGCCGAAGGTACAAGCAGGCCTGACAGCCACTAGGCCTCTTTCCCTTATCCTCACCTCAGCCTTCTAGATTTTATCACTCTGTTGATAAACGAAAGAAATGCTTTCCTAGGAGAGAAGTGGGGAGAGAGGGTTTCTCCTAAAAGCCTAGGGTGGAGCTGGCCAGGGCTCCCACTCCAGGCTTCCCAGCCCAGAAGCATCTCCAGGACCACTTACCCACTCCCCAGCCATGCAAAAAGGCAAGAGAAACTCTGCCTGACTATCCCGAGGGAGAAGGAACAAAAGAGGCCCTGCCGTGGGGAACAAGAGAAGTTCGCCTCTCTGTATCAAAAGTAAAGCACTACCCATGAAACTGAGACCAACAAAGTCCTGGGACCTTGCCCCCCATTTCAAAATGGTCCTCCTGGTTGCTGGGGGATGGAGGTGGACATGGGGAATACGTCAGACAGGTGCCGGAGGTCTCTATAGTGAGGCTACAAACCTAAAGTGACACGCATCTGCCCTCGGGTGTCAAGGCTGCTTATTGTCTTTGCCAGGCCTCTGCCTTAAGTTACCCAGAGGAGCAGTTGAAGCCTCTGTCTGTCTGGGGTCATTTTCCTGGCACCTGATATAAGCGAATGACCTTTAGGAGCTGGCTTCAGACACCAGGCTTTCAAGTTAGCCTATGGCTGTCCAAAGCCTCCCAACCTTTTATTTCTGTCTCCCCGACTGGACTACGAGTACAGCAGTTTCATCCCTTTCATCTTTGGTATCCTTGTCCACCTAGTGTATAGGCCCTAACACATGAAAAAGCTTAATAAGTGCGAAATGCAAAAATAAACGAATGCCTTTATAGTAGTGCCCCCAAGTTCAAAGTTACCCAGCTGGTCTACTTCGGCCTTTGATGACTGAAGAAAGGGTTAGTCTTTCTCCAGCGTCCCCATTCCAACCCTTTCTGCATGTCATCCTAAGGACCCACTTTCTAAACTTTTCATTATACACCAATCAGATCTTGGCCTCATGGGGTAACCCAGCTATTAGTGAATTCTTTTAGGAAAATTTGCTATTCCTAAATACTACAATATTAAAATATTAGTCCTTGATTTATTTTCAAGAGGACAAATATTAAAAAGTATATACTATAATAAACATGTCCTTGGTACACACAGTTCAGTTCTTTGAGCTCTTCAGAGAAGGGATTCTATAAAAATTTAATCATGGTCTCCTTCAAAGAAGTGAAAAAGGCCTCTCCATGATGGATGGCTCTGAGAAGTATTAAAGCAATCCTAACATTTTTCTCAGCTTTTTCTATGAGCCTCAAAATCAAGAGAACCTCATTTTCTCTTTCTATGAAACAGAAGGCTCTAACCAGTACAGCCATTTCAGAAGGGAAGATAACCCTCTCTCATCAGCTGTCTTCTTCCTTTTCACATAGGTGTCGGTGAGCTGGTATTTATTTAACACCTATTATGCACATATAGTATTCTCTCCACCCACAATTCGACGTTTAACTCATATTATTTCCCAGAAAAAAAATAAATTCTTTGAGAAGACCTGAGTTTTTCTTATAGTTCTTTCTGACTTTCCAAGATTAAGGCTAGTTCTGAATGTTTGTAGGATATGAACTGATGAAAACTGAGTCCTCCCCAAGCCTTAGAATAAAAGGCACCATTCCCCAATTGATAATCTACCCACCAAATAGCAAAATCAGGGGATATTAATCACATATAGTTGCATGCATCATTAAAACATCTCTGCGAGGCCAGGTTTACCACAAGCAGTCGAATAATACAAAACCTCTATAAAGTAAGTCAAGAAAAGCAGAACAATGCCAGCCTCTATTAGTTATGTCTCAAATCAGTAATTACCACTGGAATCTAGTAAATGCTAGATACACAGCTCAAGGTCTGGAGTGGGAGACATAAAAAATATTTTAAAAAATGTAGAAAAGGCTACTAAAGAGGTACGTGCAAGGGCTATGAGGGGCCAAAAGAGAGAACTCTGATTCTGAAAGAGCTGAGGAAGGCTTCATGGGGAACTGACATCTGAGCTGGGGTGTTAGAATGCATCAGCACGAACTTGGCAAGATTCGGGGGAGAAGGTGACAAATGTCAGGCAGAGGAGTGTGGGGGCTCTTCCAGGAGTGGAATATGTTCCAAGCAGTTAAAGTAAGGAGCCTAGTAAGAGGTGAGGCCTTTTGAGGTTTGGGAAGCAATAAGGGGCTGGAGGGAAACCTGTGGGGACTTTAAGACAAGATATCATATAACAAGATTTGGTATCTTGAAAGATATATCTGGCGGAAGTGTGGAGGATGAATTGGAGAAGAAACTGGCAAAGGGGCAGACACAGCTCTCTCCCTTCCTTCCTTCCTCCAGAAGACATACAGATCATTCCCATAGGTGTCATAGTGTCACCAGGAAGCAGCACTGATGCTTTCTGGGAAAGCCGGGCTCTGTCTGCAAGTCTGCATTTCAACATCCACCATATGGACCTCGATTTAGGACAACTGGTACTGCAGAGGCAATTGCCCCGTTTCCGTCCAGCCATCACTTGTGCAGCACACATTCTAAAACAGTGTGATGGTTCCACTGGCAAATATCCCGTATTGAGTTCTCCGGTTTCTCAACACTGTGAAGTTCTAATATTTCCCTTGATTGTTTTAAGTGGCAATTTCTATAGCAGCTATTCTGATGGTATCTGACAAGGTGAGAATTTAACTCCTTCCAATGACAGAAAAGATATCTAAAGGCATTTGTCTCGGATCCTATAACTGTGGCAGCAGAGTTGGGGAGTTTTTGAAGCTCTGGGCATCAGGCCCACGTCGGAGTGCGATGCAACACAGTGACGGGAGCTGTTCCCTCCAAATGAGATTCAGAAGAGTTAGAACTCTACTCCCTATTCCCGTTTGGTGCTGTGAAATTCCTTCCTCATCTTCTCTTTCATTCTTCCCCCCCCCCCAGGAAGAATGGCTGAATTGATCTGCAGTTTCTCCTTTCTCCCATAAAGAAAAACCAGTTTTGAACCCTTTCCTATTTAAAAGGTTTCTCTCTGTGAACCCAAATAGATCCATCCATCTGGGTCTTTGAATTTAACCCCATAAGGGTGGGGGGAACAGTGAGTCAGAATCAAGCCTTTCTGGAGAAAGGACTGAGTTTTTTACTCATTTGGTTGGAAAAACAAGAGATGATTTCCTATCGGGCAATGAGCACACACACGAGACAGCAGCGTCCCCTTGTCTCATGAGCACCAGGGCACCTCTGTGCTGGCTGGTCCTCACGGACCCGTCGTGCCTGTGTCATGTCTGGTTCTCTTGTCTTTCTTCCCTTCCGCATCCCAAACAGTGTCTGTCTTACTCATCTCTGCATTGGCACTACCTGTCACAGTAGATGGTATGTCATAAGGCCTTTGTGGTGGATGGCACACCATTATAAGGTCTCCGCGGTGGATGACACACCGTTATAAGGTCTCTGCGGTGGATGGACACCGTTATAAGGCTGTAACAGTGGATGACATACTATCATAAGGTCTCCACGGTGGGTGGTACACCATCAGAAGGGCTCCACGGCGGGGGGTACACCATCAGAAGGCCTTCAATTCAGTGAGGACCTTCTCCATACCAGGCATTGTGCCAATTGCTTTAGATACAATATTGCTTAATTTACTCAAAACACCCATTTTACATATGTAAAACTGAAGCTCGGAAGGTTTCTTCAACTTTTACAAAGTTGCATATCCAGGAAGAGTCAGCAGAGATTTGAGCTCAGTCCTTATGAACCCCAAACCCATGCCCTTCCCACTCACCACAGGACCTCCCAAGGGGAGAACTGGGCAAAGCCAGGGCTTCACTCTTGCGCTAATTCTCTGAAGTCCAAGTAGTGTGTGTGGACTCACCCACCTGGTTAAATTACAGGAAATGTCTATAGCAGATTCAAACTTCTATTTGACCTACACTATAAAATTTAAAAAAATATATGTTCCCATTGGAAGAAAATTCCTGCATAAGACCAAGGTGGAAATTTTTTTTGTGTTTTTAGCACAACAGCAGATTCCTAGAGCCTGTTACTCAAAGGATGGTCCACAGACCAGAAGCAGCAAGTGGGAGCTTTTCAAAAATTACATGATCTCTGGGCCTATTCTATTGGAATCTATATTTTAATAAAGTCAGATGGTTCGTTTGTGCATTTCAATTTGAGAAGTACTCCCCTTACCCTTCTTAAACCTTTAGAGCATGTTCCCCAATTACTCCCTAGGTTATTTATCTTACCATCCCACCTTTCCTAGGCTCCCAACAATCCTTCCATGCGTACAATTTCTATGAGTACACCCTCATATATTAGTGTATATAGAGTTTATGGTGTTATACCTATGCTGTCTCTTTAAATGTGATTGACGGAGTGAATACTTATAACCAAGCTCACAGCCACAGTCCAACCACGATATACCGCAGTAAACTAGCTTCTACCACTTAAATCATTTAATCCAGTGGTTCTAGACACTGATACACACTAGAATAACCTGAAAACTTTTAGAAATTACTGATGCCCAGGTTCTGCCTAAGCCCAATCGAATCAGATTCTAGCATAAAGTAGAGTTAAGTGCCTGGCCTAGCCTATCACAGTGTCTTGTGCACAGTAGATGCTCAATAAGCGCTTGTAGATTGAATGGATCCATTAAATTCAATATCCCATTATTTGCTTATAGTAACATTTAATATTAATGATAATCCAGAGTTTTCAATCAAGTGACTTACTCAGCTGGAATTTTGCTCCTCCTAACTTAATCATGAAATGAATCCTCTTGTTTCTTACTAGAATATTATGCATCCAGTATTGTTTAGAGGTCTCACAGGTGAAAAAAATAACTTGGCCTTTCTTTTCTGGAAGGAGAAAAGCTGGAGATATAATCAAATACCACCAAAAAGAGGTCACGGAGTCTAACTGTGCATAAAGTGCTCAGTGAGTTCCTATTTCAAGCAAAACCACATCCAATCATTTACAGAATGAAATTGCAGAGTGGAAGAGCCAGCAGGCGATTGTTTCTAACCTTCCCTGTCCCATAAGTGTACACAAGGCAGTGGTAATTATGCGTCTTTTTGCCTTGGATGTGGGAGTTGTAGTCTGGACTGAAGGAAGCAGGCAGGACTAGCCCAGTGCCAGTACAGGATGAAGGCAATCATCAACACTGGAGAAGTCCCAAAAGTAGCCCCACCAAAACCTTACAGGGCAGAAACTTTCTACCCACGTGTCTTCGAAAGCCCTGTGTTAACATGTCACCATATAGCCAGGGAGGTGTAACACAGGAATCCATCAGGTGACACAGGAATCCAAGAACCCAAGAAAATGGAACAGGTGTCAGTGAGTTAGTCAATGGAGGTGCTGGAGAGGGAAAGAGGTGGGACCACAGAGGAGCTGTGAGATGAGGGCTGGTGCCTGGAGGGCCACCTCCCCGGAAACCAGTGGACAATATGGGAAAATCGATGGCCTGGCATGGAAGGAGATTCACGGAATGTTGCAGAGATTAGCGCCCCAAAAAAAGTGAGAAGCCTAGTTTCCTTGACAGCTTTCCATACAAAGGCCATAAAGAAAAGCCAACGGCTGCTTAGATAACTTGAAAACCTCTTATCTTAGACATCATGAGACCAGTGGGCTTTGCAATCTGGACTTATTTTTAAATCAGTGGCTGTCAACATGCTAAGTGCTAAAAATATGTCTGTTCCGCCTTCTCCATTTTATAAACCTGAAAATATTGAAGTTATAAGGGTGTTTCCACCTCTGCCACCCACTTAGTGTCGATTCAAAGGTGAAACTGTTATAATTAGTCCCTTTCAAATGATCCTGACTTTCTTCTACCATCTTCCAATTCATGAACACAAAATCTGTTGAAGGGAAACTTGCTTCTCTCAGGGAAAAAAAAATACCACCTTGTCAGCTAATTATATCCTTGAAATTGAGACAAATCTCAATTGCTTTCCTCTTCTTGAAATTAGAAAATCACTCCTTCCCTCCCTGGGGTGCAAAGAGGTATAGTTACTTTCCCTGGATTTTCCACTCAGCCTACCTCTGAGGTCTCCAGACTGGCTCCATAATAAAAAAGAGAAACCTTTGCTTTTATTGATTTTTGTACAGCTTGAGCCCAACACTGAAAGCAGACACAGGAGACCTGACCTTCACATACAACCAAAACTGTTTGGTAACAGCAATAGAAAATGTCTTACCTCAATCCTGGCTCACTCTTTTTGTACAGATGCTTCTCAACTTACAATGGACTTACGTCCCTATAAACCCAACATAAGTTAAGAATATCGTAAATCAAAAATGCATTGAACCTAATGGAAATTATAGCTACCTTAAACATGCTCTGAGCATTTACATTACCAGGACATAACCCCATCGTAAATTGAGGAGCATCTGTACTTGCCTTCCTCGTCTTCCCGCCAGAAGCAGCAGAGACACAGTTGAACATTTAATAGACAGGTAGACCAAAATATAATATCCAGAAAATGCTGCCACATGGTACACTGTACAGTATCAGTTGTGAACCCTCATAATCGCATGGCTGACTGGGAGCTGCTGCTGTCCAGCATCACGAGAGAATATCGTACCACATACTAATAGCCTGGGGAAAAAATCAAAATTCCAAATTCTAAGTATGATTTCTACTGAATGCATATTGCTTTTGCATCACTATAAAATTAAAAAAAAAAATCACAAGTTGAACCATCGTGAGTCAGGGACCATCTGTAGTAGCTACAGAAAACTGCTCATTAGTGGCCCCTGGTTTCTTTGCTGACCTGTCCCATATTCTCCTATTTTCCATGTCAGTTTCTAGCATAAAGTCAAATGACAGCTAACCTTATAGCAGGTCAGAATGTTGTCACCTTTCAACAGCCACACTGGGATTTTGACACAAATATTTCAAGCAACAGATAAGGCCTGCTTAGCATTTTAGCTCAACCTTTAGATCATAAATGACAAAAAGGATCCTGTTTGCTAACACTGATTGAAATGACAGGTTGTAGAGCACCACTGGGGAGGATTCTGAGGCAACAAACTGGCGCCACGGGAAAGAATGCCATAATCAATTAGCAAGGGCCTGGCAGCACCCAGAGCCATATATTTGCCAATCCCATTCAAGATGGAGCCGTCTGAAAGTCAACATCACGAGAGAAGTGTATATCGGCCTGGTACACAGAGTTCTGGATGCTCATCCCAGATCTGTGGTTGACCGCCTGTGATTTCAGACAGTATTGCTTTGCTTCGCTTCTTCCTGCAGGAAAAGATTCTGTGGACAGTAGTGCCCTCAGAGGTGTCTGAAGATGAATGGGTTAATTTAAAAGCACTTAAGTTTCTTTGAAGGAAACAAATTACATAAATCCCAAGCAATAGTACCATTATCATCTGGATTACCTACATAAAGAAACAAGTTCCTTAGATTATTGGATTTTTCAGTCTCTGTGAAATATAAGTAAATTGCTACCATAAGTGGCTTAAGACAAATTGACCAATAAGAATACCATATAGGCTGAATCTATCACTGAAGAGTTTGATGTGTTGTTAACATCACCTGGTCAAATCTCTGGCACAGTTAGAGAGAAGACGGTAATGGTAGATGTGGTCCTCTCAAGCACAGATAAGAGATGGCCTCTTGCTTTCATGCCATGAGGCCAATGGAGCTGGGTGCTCCACATGCCTCACTGGACCATTGATCCTGCGGTCATTATCATTGTTCCCGGCCACCTGACTTAGACCTGCATTCAAGCAGCAGGGCCAATGGACTCACCAAAAAAGTAATCTGAGGGCTCAGCACGAGACTCACAGCAGTGGGTACAGGGACTTCTGTAGCTGGTACCCTAGACAGGAAGCAGATATCTGAAATGGCCTAAAACATATATATGTATATATATGTTTTATACACAACATATATATGTATATATATATTTTATACATAACATATATATATATATATAATATAATAGGTTTGGGGGAGAATAAGAAATGGAAACAAATTTGTCTTTAAAATGTTGTGTTATTAACATAGTGACCACAATGGAAAGTGAACACATATAATGTAGTGTTGGCTGGGTAATGACTAAGAACTCTGAAACTGGAGAGATGAAACTTAGGTTCTTGTCCTTGCTCTTCTACCTACTGGCCTGGCAGCCTGAGACACGTCACTTGACCTCTCCATCTCCTCATTGGTACAGGAAGGAACTGTACTAGATGATCACTCAGGTTCTTCCATTTCTGACTTTCTGTAAATCCATGATTCTAGTTTTAGGTACCAGGCAGGAAGATAAGCCCCATTAGCACAACCTTTAGCATCCAAAATTCATATGCTACCCTTGCACCCTGGAGGTATTCAGCCGCAGTAGATGGGCACTTGTAGGTGTCAGGGCCACCTGGGGAAGAAAGGATCAATACAGCCTCCTCAGGAGGTCTGCTGGGTCCTCTCTCTTAACACCACCCAGTAAGGCATGAAGGAAAGCCCACCCAGGCACCATCAAGGATGAACAAGTGGGGTCGACCTTTGTAACTTCCAATGGAGCCACAAACTGAAGACACCCAAGATACTAACAGTTTTACAAACATCAATAAGAACTTTGGGGACTGGGGACACCAGAACCACTGGAGGTGAGAAGGCCTCTTTCTGTTGGTCAAAAGGAAGTGAGTAGCAGGAGTCCCCTGACCACTCCTCCAGTGGACTTCCACTCGCAAGGCCCGGGGCTTTGGGAAGGAGGAGGGCAGCCTCTCTAAGTGGGCAGAGGCTCTCTTGCCCTCTGCTAGGGTAACAGCATGGGCAGGAAAACAGACCTCACAACCCTCAGAGAGACCAGGGAAGGCTGTTTTCTGAGGCAAGGATCCCTTTTGGCCACTTTTGGGGTCAGACACTGGACCGGAAGTCAGCACTAGACTTGACATCGCTCAGGTTAGGATCCTGATCATTGGTGGTTTAAATGAATTGAAATGTGATTTAACTAAGCCTTTGTGTAGTTGCAACATAGTGGCCTCAAGAAGTGAAACAATGATTGTGTCAAAGCCCTCTAATAAAAGCCCAAGTCTGCTGACCTACTTCAAACTTTAGAAGTCATAGTGACTCTGCCACCAGTCTTTCTCCTGAACTTCTGATTTCACTAGAGAACTAAAACGCCCTTTCTAAATGCTTCAGCATTTCGATTTTTTAAAAAAATTGTAAACGTTTTCAAATTTGATTTTGAAAAAATATTTCCCCATGATTTTCCAAAGGGCTGTCACCTCCCCTGGGCCATCTGACACACCACTCAGAACGAGCAGACCCTCTCCACGGTCCCCACGCTGCCAGTGCAGAACCTGCCTCTGTGAGGGCCGGGGGCCCGGCCCGCCCGGCCCGGCACAGCTGGCTGCTTATTTTGCTCTAAGGATAGACAGCTTTGTAAACTTCAACCCTCTTCCCCACCCTTGAGGAAATCCTGGGACGGCTTTGCCAAAAAGTCCCATCCCAGCGACTATTTATACTCATTTCTGGGAGCAACAGGCTGAAAAGGAAAGAGCTGCGTTCACAATCAATTTCCCTTTTCAAATTCAAAAAGAACCTGATACAAATTCACGGTAATAACATGGGCTTGAGGGGCCAAGCATATTTCTATAATTGTTTTCTGAAGAAGGATCGGAGGGGGAAAAAAACAAAACAAAACCACGAGTCAGCAGAACTTGAAACGTCTGCATTGTGGGCTGGCTGGGCCAGCATCAGCCTAGCCGCCCGGTGCCACTGCCCCGACTCAGCCTGCTGCTGTCCCCTTCAGCCCTCATCTCTCCGCGTAGTGAGGCCACCACGAAGGCTTTCCCATATTTCATCAAAATCTGAAAAAGAACTGAAAGTATTTGCCACTGGCCTCTTGGTGTGAACATTTTGTTTACCTTCTTACCTTTCTTGAGTATATTTGATAGTTTAAACTTATTTCTAATATGGAATGAAAGGAAGACGCCTGTTGTTAATAAAATTCGAGGCATTGGTAGTGGCTAGAGTATTCAGAGGGGTTAGGAGAAGGGACAAAGAAGCTTCCCAGGCCCCAGGAAGTGTTTCTTGTTAAGATCTGTACCTCAGGGCACACATTCTGACTCGAACCCACAGTTGATGGGGACCCGGTTCCGGATGATACCCCCAAAGAAGATGAAGTCATCCCAGTTATTAAAATTACTGACTTTAGTGTCCCACTTTTCAAATTTTACCTTTGTCTGAACTTCAAGAATTCTTGATGTGTAAGTGCACATATGTATGTGTGTGGAGTACTGTGTATGTTTGTGTACATGTGTGAGCACATATGTGCATGGAGATGTAAATTTTGGAATGTGTAAAACTGAAGCTAAATTATTGTTGAAAATAATCACTTACAGGTGAAGGAACTAAGATAAAAGGAAGGTGAAGTGGCATGTTCAAGCCTGGAGAGTATGTCCCCTGTGAAATGAGAGGTGAGTCACCGATCCACAGCCCCCAAAGCTTGTTGCACCTCATCCACTCCTGGCCCCTGCTCTACTTTAAGCTCAGTGTTTCTTAGGGTCTCACCAACATACTTCAGTCTTTTTCACATGGGTCATACCTGGGATAAATTATTATTCTATTTGTAGATCATTAGATTAGAAACTATTAGTTTACTGGATTAACTTACTCTTCATCAGACCTTCTGAGCACTTGCTCAGACTCCTTTTCTACCCTGGACCTCAGTGTAAACCCAGTATGATGGCTTTTTTGATGTATTGGTTTGGCTGGATTACAGTCCCAGTTATTCAATCAAAGATTAATCTGGATGTTGCTGTGAAGGTATTTTGCAGATGTAATTGAAGTCTCTAATCAACTGACTTTCAGTAAGGGAGATTATCCTGAAGAATCTGGGTGAGCCTAATCAATCATTTAAAAGGTCTTCAAAGCAGGACTGAGACTTTGCCCCCAAAAGAAGAAAACTTCCTGTGTATAGTAGACTCGGCCCTTGCCTATAAATTCTAACTTGTCTGTGATCTTCCAATTCTGGGATATTGTCCTATGGATTTCAGAATTGCTTTACCAGGGCCAACTCCTTGTAATAAATAAGTGGATGGATGGATAGGTAGGTAGGTAGGTAGGTAGAAAAATAGAAAGAGACACAAATAGATCTATAGATCTATAGATATATAAATACATAGATACAAATCCCCTACTGGTTCTGCTTCTCTAGTTGATCTCTAACATAGATTCTAGAACCAGGAGTGAGGTTTAAATACATGAAGACATGGTTAAACTCTGACTAATATACCCAGGTTTCCCTAATGTCCACACTATGAGACTTGAGACAAAACAAAAACAAAAGAATAAAGGAGAGGAAAATGGGCTCATTGTCCTTTTTTCCAGGGCTTGAAGCAAGGTTAGGAGCGATTTATATAAAGGCTAAATGACATTGTAAAGAGAAAGCAATTACAAATCCAACAGGTACCTCTTCTAAGCTTAAAGATCCTAAAAATATAGAGTGCCCTTCCCCCAGAATAAAAAGTACCATCATTAAAATGCCAGTGATTCCTGTAATAAGTTGAATCTAAACAAGCTGAAGCATTCCTCAATCGAAGGAAAAGGTATGGTCACAATCTGGAAGTCTCTACTATCTGGCAGGTAAAGAGACCTGATGACTGAATTACCCTGGCTTCTCATCCTGGTGCCTGTCACTGTAATTCCATCTCTAAAGCTCTGCTACCATGAGGTGTCAGGGCAAAGGTTTGGTTTATGTCTTCGAGGTTCTCTCTTCCATTCCCATAAAGATGACCAAACCCACTGTCTCAGAAGTCACTCACTAACAGGTTTTTATTGACACTTGATACATCCAGGTGCTTTTCTGAATGGCAAAGATAAATTACTGTCCTCAAGAGATAACTTTGTGGTTGGAGAAACATTATTTTTTGGTTTATATGTCTTTTACTTTATTTCCTTGTTTTACTTTAATGTATAAATAAATAAATAATATCAGAATCTAGTAGGAATTATGACAAAAATGAAATTGCGTCATGGGGTAGAAGCGATGACAGGAGGCAAGAGGGCCGGACTCTAGGAAGCTAAGACCTGGAGAATGAGCTGGAAGGAGCCACGCAGAGATCTGGAGTGTGAAGATTATAAAAGTAGCTACAAATTCTTCCGCTCCCACAAAAGGTGGAGTCTCTCTGCCCTTGGATCTGGGTTGACCACATGACCTTCTTTGCTACCGAGGTGTTAGCAAACCTGATGCAGAGGCTTGAAAAGGGTGTGTGCATCAGGGCTCCTCTCATACTTCTCCTGAAAAACTGAGACTGCCAGCGTCCGAAGATGCCCGGGCCAGCCTGCCGGATGACAAAAGACATTTAGCTAGTTGCCCCTGTTGTCCTGATTGACAGTATGACAGCCATTGGAACCACCAGCTCGCGAATGCATGAGCCTAACTGAGACTAGCTGAGCCCGCCAGGCCTGGGAGAACAACCTAGCCAACCCACAGACTCATGAGCTAAATAAGTGGTTGTTTTAAGTTGTGGGGTGTTTGTTGGATAGCGAATGCTCACTGATACATGGGGGAACTGGGTACTCACTCGTTACATTTGGGATGGAGCCTAGGGAATTTTAAAAGCCCACTGTCTCCCTCAGTGCGTTCAGCTTTATCCACCCCCATGAGCTTTCCGTGTTATTACTGACTTATTCTTGGCAGGTGGTTCTCTATAAATGCCTTGTGTTTCTGCATGTCTTGGAAGCAGAGCCACTGACTGTCTTTGTTCTAGAACATCTTTTTAAGGAGTTTTGTTTAGTGAACAGCCTTGGAAGATAGAGATAGTGTGTCCCTTCAGAGCGCAGGGTAAGCATGCTCATTGCCCACTGTAAAAAAATTGAATTCTGTAAGCTCTGGAGTTCTGTAAGCTCAGAAGTCCTCTCACGTAACATACCCCCTGCATATGCAGACACCTGGTCCTGTTGATGTCGCCTGTGAGAACTGGGGCTTGGAACATGGATACAAGAAATTACTGATATTCTGGCCACTGCTAATGCTGTGAGTAATAAAGTCCTTTGTCTCTCACTCGGGTGTCTCCAGTATTCTGCCAGCATCATGACACTATGGCAGGCTAATCTGTGAAACTGAAAGACGATAAAATCTCAGACCTTTCACAGTTCTTGACACCAATTAATCAAAACTCCTGTACGTAAAACTATGAGCCAAATTCGCATAGGGAACTGCGTAGGTCTGTAAAGGCCCATTTCTCTGCAAATTACCCTGGAAAAGTACATTATGTGCCTGTTCCCAGGGACTCCAGGGCAGTGACATGTGTACACATCCTTCTCTTCCCTTTAAAAGACACAGGATAAAGGCATGAAGCCAAATCCATTTTTCATATCATTAAAGGAAATGGTGGGCTAGATACAGATACAAGGACACAGAGCTTTAAAAGGAAAAGAAAAATATAGCTGTTTCTCATTTCCTGCTTTCTCTGCCCCTCACTCCACCCCCAGCACGCAGCAAAAAAAAAAAAAAAAAAAGCTGACTTAAGCACCTGAGCAGTCTTGCACATACTCCGTCATAAGAGCACAGAGATTCAGAAATCAATGAAGCCAGGAAACTTTTTAAGTCTTATTATAACAGCTCGAGAAAAACATTCATAGTTCCTACTCCACTGGCTACATACACAGAAATTTTCAGGCATCCTATCATTTTAACACAATTCAAAACTTCATTTTCAGGGCAAGAAAAACTTAAATATTTGTTCCTAAAGCCAGCGTCTTCAATTCGCCCTTTCCACCGGAATGCTGTATCTATACATTGAACCTGTTTTGAGTTTGTCAGATAAACCACCGGCTTTGGACTAGAACATCAAGAGGAGCGTGCCATGGATGGCAGACACTGAGGCTCCCAAAGAAACCCCTCAAGGCATCAATTAAATGCTGCTGAGATGTCCTACAGAAGTACATTTACGTACCCACAGCATCTGAGCCACGCTGAGCCACTGAGCTGAGCTTCCAGAAAATGTCCTTGTCTTTTGTTTTTGGGCTAATATTTTCAGGCAATTTCTTCTTCCTTCCCCACAAGTTCAGATTCTGTAGGACATGACCCATCCTCATGCTACATCAGCCGTAAAGTACTAATACCTCTAGATATATGTGCAATGGTGGTTTTGACCCTAATTGCTCAATAGAAACACCTAGAAAGCCTTTTTTAAAAAATAATGCTGATTTCCATAGGCCCACCCCAGGCATAACATAAAAGCACTGCTCTGAGCACGAAAATCAAATATGTTCCATTCTAGCAGGGGGATTAAGTTGAGTTTTGAGATATTTCTTTAGCCAGAATCGGAGATCAGAACTCTCATTCATGCGTTGATTCATTCAATAAACATTTTGTAGATCACCTGGTAAATGTCAGACACTGCCCTCAAAGGGTTGCAGTCCACAGGGGAAGACTGATGAGAAGCGGCAACGTTAATGCCTCAAAGCAGGAAGTGCAGATGCTAAGAGAACAAAGGAGGGCGCCTGCCCTTCATGCGGGGGCCCATGTCTTTCTTGTCTGCCCTTCTCAGTCTTTGGCCTCCTACCCTCACCCAACCATGATGCACTTGTTTGTGACTGTGAAGTCCAGGTTCTAAGGGGAACTTCATCATCTGCAGCCATTTACCAAAGCCAGATGCTGCTTTTGATAAATCTTGTGAGCACCTAAATAGCTTTTCCTCTCTGATTTAAAACAGAGATTTCCAGAAAGAACGGAAAAAACTGACATTCCTAACCCAAGGTTACAGGGAAATTCGGAAGTGACACATTCTGAGTTGGTTCAAGCTAGAAATAGAGAACCCAATCAAGGCTGACGAAATGGGCTCTGGCATCATGTACATGGAAGCCAGTGACAGCAGAATTCTATGGGAAATATCTGCTCAGAGCAGAGATGCAAGACGCACATCAGATCAGAGCTGGGAAACAGACTACGCTCAGACTTGCACTTACAAACATGAGGTATGTGTTCTCATCTTGGAGACAGGTAGTAACTGTCTTCAGCCATAATCAGGAAATATCATCTGCCTTTTTTTTTTTAATGTGCTATACAAGTGTCCTTCACAAAATGAGCCATACAGACAGACAGATGTCTTTTCCAGGAATGCTGATCCATAGAGCACCTCTTTTGATTTTCTAGAACAAAGACTGCTGTGTGTGCCCTTCATCCTGTGCTGTGACTGAGACGGGAACTTGCAGCTGATTACCAGCTCCACGACTCGACAGAGAGATGATTTTAGGAAGTTGTTTAACCTCTTTGGATACCTCTGTCTCTGTTTGTAATTGGGGTGACGATGACAGGACTGTTTCACAGAACGAATGAAGTGATACATGTAAAGCTTTTAGTTCAGTGTATTCAGAAAGAGGAGCTATCAGTATGTCCACACTCTAAACCACACTTGGAAAGCACAATCATGTTGCAATTTTAAATTTCTAGCTTCCTGCAGCAGTGTCCTACATGTTTCTCCTTATTAATACATTTAAAAAAAATCCTGCATTTAATAAATAGTATCTCCCAGGTCAGCATGTGTGACTAAGACTAAGCAGATATGGGACAATATCAGGAAGCTGACACACACCCTAACCCAGCTCTCATACACGGCTAAAGTGCAAAAGGTCTGTGATATCCTGTTGTTGTGTATTTATTTAGATGCTTCAACATTATTTTTAAGTCAAGTTTTCAAAAAATGGAGAAAAACATGACTTCCTCTCAAGTTAAACAATATTCTTTTATTTCAAAATTTTCTAGAGTCAGGCCCACTAATGTGAAGTCAGGGAAATGAGCATGGAGGGGGTGGAAGGAGGTGAGATGATGAAGTTAAGGATTCTTAAGAAGCATCAAGACAAAGAAGAAGAGTCTGGATGCAGGCACCTGAAGAGGGTACTTCTGGGTACCTGAGTCTTCTGGGCGCATGGACAGGCTGAGGGAAGCTGCCCCAATCTGCAGGAGTTTTAAATGGCATGTGCTCAACTCAAGGGCCAGCATCCATTTCTGCAAATCTTCAGAATGGTTCTTCTTGATACAGAATGACAGACTTGGACCACTTACTACGAGCAGCTCTGAGAGGAACTTCCGACAGTTCATTGTGTTGCCAGAAATCAAGCTTTTGTGTCCTCAGTTCCAAGATAAATGGGCCATTTGATCTTGTTCAGCAAGCATCGTGTGGATGCAAAACCGGACACGAGAAGCACTGTCTCTTCATCTTTAATGTTAACTTTTTCTTCAACACTGACTAGGGAGTGAGTAAATTTGGAAATTCCTTTTTTTCCTGACCATATTCAAGCACTGAGCTAGCTCTACATTTTGTTTGAAAAGCTGGAGCTACTTCAGAAATGCCTGTGATTCAAAACAGCATGTAGGCACTCAAGAGGTCTGCCATGTTCTTGATCCCCCAGAAGTGAAAATGAAAGGGAAAATATTTAGAGATATTAAAGAACCAAGAGAAGAAAGAATAGAGTCCTCATATCTGTCATAAGCAGGACCATTCAAACTGATTGACTAATTTTAAGGAATCAAGGGTATAAGTCACGAAAACAGATACATCCTGCCATTAATACGCTATTTTAATTTAAAATATAGAAAAGTACATCTATTCATCAAGGCCTAGCCACTGAATATGAGCCCATTAATTCAAGTTTCCCATTGTCTTTCTTGCAGCAAACATACTTAAGATGCATCACTCAAGGACAGACTGCTGGCTCTTCACCCAATTCTATTCTCTCCCTTCTGTAATAAAAGAATTATAAATCAGCATGTTTCTGCCCTAAAATCAAACATTTTCCAATCTCTCTTGCAGGTAGGCATGATCATGTGACTGAGTTTTTGTCAAGAGATTGTTTGCAGAAGTGATGGGTTTGTACTAGAGTGTTTGCAGAAAGCATCTGGGATGATGTTCTCTTTCCTCTTCTGATTCCAGAATCTATAACAGATTTTCAGCCATTTAGATAACAACAAAGCCTTACGGGTCCACAGTTCAAAATAATGAATAACCTGGACCCCTGAATGACTGCACAAACAAGACTTTCCTCTGACCTAGAGTGCTAACCTCAAATTACTACCTAGAAAATCAAACAAGCAAATAAAATGTTATCTTCTTTAAACCATCAAATTATTGTGAGGCCTCTTTGTTCAACAGCCTTAGTCTTCCTCTCATAATCTAATCATCTATAAAATTCAGTTTCAATTTGTTAATATGGACTAAAAACTTAGATATATCTATATATAGAAAATATGTATTTTATCTATATAAAACATGTATAGATATAAACACATATATTCATATCTATCTAGATAAATAAATCTATATAAAAAACAATCTAAGGGTAGACTCTGTCACATTTTTATGACTTTCCCTCCATTTTTTTCATAGATGTCTTACCATATTAAAGTTTTAAAGTACTTGGTTTTATCAAGTCTTTACAAATTATTCAATATAGTTTTTATAGAAATAGTTCATTTTCACATTCATGCTCCAACCTTTTAAAGTAATATCTAATTAAATTTGTATTTATAAAATAACATAGCTAGTGTAAACACATTGTAGAACACATTGACCCTTGGTGTACCGGTCAGCCATTGCTTCATTACAAATCATCCTCAAACTCACACTTCCGCAGCCAGCTCTTTAGGTTGGGCCCTGCTGAGCTCCTTCATGGGTCAGCTGCAAGTCAGCCGGCAGCTCTGCTTCTGGGGTTGGCAAAAGGTTGGCGGGGCCCTCATCCAGCAGACTACCTGGGCTTGTTCAATGAGCCGCAGTGGTTCAAAACAAGTCCCAAGGCCTGCCAAATATTCGAAGGTGGGAAATGGACTTTACCTCTCAATGGGAGAAAATACTAAGTCACATTGCAAAGGGACATGGGTACAGGGAGGGGGTCAGTTGTGAATATATTTTATAAACAGTCTTCCACGTGGTAAATATATAACTGAAGGGGAGGGAACAGAGTGAATGAACGTATCTTGCGAGTGACCCGCTAGCCAAGAGTGTGCAGAGAGATGCCAAGTGTGTCAGTCAGTGTGATTTACTGGGAGAATGGAGGTCACCTGGTATTCTAGGACAACCATGAAGTGGGTGTCATTAAAAAGAACGCTTGCTATTCCCCAAACTTGAGAAGATTTTAGAGCAAAATGAACTGCTTTTACCTTCCAAGGTACAAACATTTTGGGCTAAGAATGATGCGGCAGAATGTGGGTTGGTGCTCACTAAATGTACAATGTGCATCCTACATTCCTCACCCCCCCTCCCCAGGGCCATGTGACTAGTTCTGCTATGATAACTCTGGGCCGAAACAGGAAAAACCAGTGTGCCTCCTCAATCCTTCCCCTCCCTTTTAGCAGTGACTTTGAAACCCACATATACCAGATGGTGTAGCTATAACATGGAGGGCCACCCAACCTGGATTGAACTTTACATGAGTGAGGAATGATACTGTGCTGTTTTACACCACTGAGATTTCAGGATTTATCTTATACACTATCATATGCAAGTCTACCCTGATTGATTCAAATGGTAAAGCTCAGCTGAAAATGCACAAGGACTCCAGGGAGACAAGAATGATCTGTGGAGAGCACCCAGGCTCAGGAATCAGAAGTCGATGATTAATTCATGGAGTTCTTAAAAGAGATTCCCGGGAACAGAGAATTACTATAGTGTCAAGTTAGTGACAGTCCCAAAAGAACTAGTTTTGTTTTTGTTTTGTTTTGTTCTAAAAGAGAAAGTTCTTTGACAAGTTCCATGTTCTCCAGGCCCCAGGAAAAGAATAATGTGAGAGGCCATTCTCTGTACACCCAAATTTATCCCCAACTCTAGAGCTTTAGTGGGGGTGGGGGATTTGGGGGTTTTCAGGCCCTATGGTAGGTGGAAGGGGCAGTATGTTATTTTTATTTTACTCTGAATAAATCCCATTACTGAGGAGCACTGGGTACTGAATCCATCTATAGAGAACCCACCATTTCCCCAAAGGGAGGAAAGAGGGAGGGGCCTGGTTCAGATCAATAGACAGCGAGCAGTAAAAACTCCAGCTGAACCAAGGTCCCTCTACTTAGGAGCCTGACCTCACTCCTCCCCTGGCCCCTGAAAGGCATGCTACCTTCACAGCACAGCTCCCTGACTGTAAACGGGAGCTAATCAAATCCTAACACAAAAGTTCCGGACCCAGAATTCTGAGGAGATCCTTGGTAAGGCAGACAGTTTATTCAGGTTTATAAGTGGGCTCTGCTCCCTAGGATGCCTTCTTATCTAAGTGGGTGGGGACGGCAAGTGTAAACTTCATTACTGTGATGATCAGAACTGGAAAAAGCAGTAGATAAATGTGTCTGTCCATACTATGCAATAATGATATTACAATTACAAGTATTCTGAGACACTGAAACTACACACATTTAGAAATATTTATAAGCCCTCAGGGGTTTGAGTTTCTTCTTCAAAACAAAATCACTTGGGATGACATCCCTCTAAATATGTAATATCCCCCCAGACTGGTAAATTGGTGTAAATGAGGAAAAGACTGGCTATAATGTACATAGGTTAACAGAGGCCTGCAATTACAGAATGGGAAATAGTTGAGGAGGCTTGGGTTGGAGCAGAGGAAGATTAAGCAGAAAAGATAATAACAACTAAAGAGATGATACAAATGATCTAATTCTCATACAGTTAGAATCCAGCAACATGGATTTTTCTCTGACACAAGAATCATGATCGGCTCTACAGCCCTAGTAATCTAACACCATAAATTGTACCTACATACTAACATTACAAGAAACACCAGTGTCC
The DNA here is from genome assembly GCA_003508835.1 of Eonycteris spelaea. Taxonomy (NCBI): domain Eukaryota; kingdom Metazoa; phylum Chordata; class Mammalia; order Chiroptera; family Pteropodidae; genus Eonycteris; species Eonycteris spelaea. The sequence goes on along the minus strand of PUFA01000011.1, from coordinate 10,632,851 downwards.
CTTCTCCCAGTGATTAATTAATCTAAATATCTAACGCTCCAGGAGAGGCAGTGGTGAATAAAACAAGCAAAGATCAGTAAGGCACCGGCATGGACCAGTCTGGAGGAATACCAGCCTCAAATATCCTGGAAGCCCCAGCTCAGCTGTCTTCCTTCACACATCTGGGCACCACACTCGTGGCCCTTATACAGCCTTGCCCAGCTCAAGCACACTCACTTTTGAAAAAACTGATTTCACTCCACTAAAAAAGGAAATACCAAAACCATCTAAATTGAGAAGGAAACATGCCAGGTATGGTTTTCAACCTTTTGCATGCCCCCTGGCATATTCACCTCTCTGGGGTACCTGGGTTGCTGATTAAGGCAATAAGGATCTAGAGGGCACTGAGGATCCTGAGAAGCTAGGGACACTGTCAGAACCACTGTCTAAATCCTTCCCATTCTCACAATCCAGTATTGATGCCACTTCTGTAAAGTCTTCTCAAGTACCTTGCCCAAAAGAAACCACCCAGATAACCCTATCTGAAGTTTTCTTATGGCATTAATCATGTTCTTCCTTAAAAAAAAAAAAAAAAAACAAAAAAAAAAACCACACACACACAAAAAACCAAAAACACACAAAAAAACACACCTTCTCTCTCCTCTCAGACTTCAAACTCTGAGAAGGCAGAACCCATATAACATGTTTAATCTTCGGATCCCTAAAGCTGGAATGATGCCATGCACCTGACCAAATGAGTGCCGGTAGCATAAGTCCAACCAGGGGGAGAAGAGAGGAAACGGAGGGGAAGCTGAGGCAGAAGAGATGCTGAGGTGGGGAGCGGGAGATTCACATTTAAAGGTCGGTAGTAGACGTGGACAGGCTTGGTAATGCCCAGGGTACCCGTGGACCAGGTCATGACCCTGACTTTGGGAGGTGCTCCCTGTTTAGCACACTGGGAAATCCGACGGTGTCTCTTCCATATTTTCCCACTTCCCCTCCCCTTTTACTTTTCTACTATAGGGTACTGTGATACCTGTAGAGTATGACTACTATAGGTCAGCATCTTCTAGGACACAAAATCAAACCAAAGCATTATGGGACAGCTGCTATGCAAGGCACTATTATGATCTAAAAGTCATGGTGCTTACAGATTTTACTAATTGATTACGAAATAAAACAGGAAAAATTTTCATCCGGTAAACTATTACATTCATTCCACATAACACTCATAGATGATTTGTCATCACTTCAGTGAACATTTTCCTAAGACAGGCACACTTGTTTGTGAGTGAAAGCTGTTAGATATTCAATGTTGATAAGAGTCTGTGAAAATGGCATACTCATATACTGCTGGTGGCTTGTCACTGGAACAAATATCGAGCAATATAACTTTTTGACTATAAAAATATTCATACATTTAAACCACATAATTCCAATCCTGAGACTATGTCCTTTAACAATAAATCAACAGAAGAAAAAATTATATATTATAGCACCATAGTCAATACCCTAAAGTGGACCAATACAAATGTCAAAAATAGGGAAATGATTTTATAATTTTATGGTTAGTTTGATTATAATTTATTATGCATCTATTAAAAGTGGGTATTTATGGAAAATCTGTGGATCTATAACATATTTATAAATAATATTAGATAAGAAAAGCATACTTCAAAGTTTTATGTGTACTATAACTATGCAAATATCTGCGTGCATACAGAACAAGAACAAAAAGATAATGAAAAAGATAACTAGATGTGTTTTTACCTTACTGCCATTAAAAATATGGGTGCTATTTGGCAGCACTCCATAGGGATGGAAGGAGAGACGTGAGAAGGTAAATGAAAGGGCAAAGGGGAAGGCAGATTTTAACTGCCCAAGACAAATTCACCAACAATACAGTTCGCATACTCAGAGTTGCAATTTATGTTTGGCACTGAGTATTTTCAATAAAGATAATGTTAGATCATTTGTAATAGAAAAGCAAGCTAATGAATGAAATCTATTTATTCAGAAAGAGCTTTATTCATGAATCTTTGCCTCTTAGCAAATTACATGCATACTTGACTATATTAAATATTTAAGGAAGGGGAAAAAGAAATTTAAATTTATAACAGGAATGCGTTTGGAGTGGATGCTCTGGCTGTGGCCTTGTCATAAGCCAGCTGCATGGAGCCGAGCAAGTGATGAGAGCCCCTTAGATCTCAGTTTCTCCTCAAACAAAATGAAAGGGCCGAACTACAACTCTGAGGGCCCCTGGGCTGTAACATCTCATCAAACTGGGAAATACCATCTTGACTCAAAGAACTTGTTGAGATGCAAGAATACAGCTCTGCATTCGATTTAGTAATGACCAGAGACTTATGAGACGAGAGTCAGACAAAGGATCTGCTTTGGGGGTCCTGACCTCACTATATTGTAGGTTATCACTGCTAGTATTTATCAAATAATGCCATTTGGGGTGCTAATGATGAGTATTAATTCATTTATTCCCTAAAACCACCCCAGTAAGGAAGACATATTATGTACTCATTTTACAGATGAAGAGACTGAGGCACTCAAAGGTGAGTAATTTCCCAAGGTCACTCAGCTGATAAATGGCAAAGTCAGGACTCAATGTCAAGCAGCCTAGCTCCAAAATTCATGTTGTTAATCATGATGGGATTGACTGGAATGGTGTTTTCTGTTAATATATGACACCCACCCCACGCACACACACACACACACACACACACTCCAGCCAGGGGCTTATAAATTCCCTGGAGGGAAGAAAGGCTCAAATATGGAATTGCCAAGAACATCCTACCTTAAGAATGGCTCAGAACACTCCAACTGTTATCATTAACCTTGGTGTTAGATGAGCCCCATTAGATCCTTGTGGATGAACTACATTCACCACTGCCTTCTGTAAGTCTGGCACTGAAAACAGATCCAGGAGTATTTGGAATAAAAGGAAAGGGCAGATAAACAAGATCAGGTGCCCTCCAGGATGGGACATCTCAGGACACCTGCTCCAATATAAAATCCTCCCTGGCACTCAAGAGCCAGCCATGGTCTCACCAAGGTCCTGAGGGTTCCCCTCCACTCCTAGTCCTTGGTGATGATTCCCTCTTCTGAGCCCAGAGAGGATTCAGCAAATACTTGTAATAAATATACGAACCATGGAACAAGAGATTCTACAAAGACAGAGACTGGTAAAGAATCTGTTTATCTGGTTTTGCTCAATCTAGGCAACAGAAACTTTTTGAAAAAAACCACAATTCTTTTCTGATTATAATAACAATATACGTTCCTTACAGATATTTTAAATGATATTAAATGAAACATAAAGAAGAACAAAATATCTACAGTAGAATCACCACTGTTAACCTGCAGGTGTATATCTCCTGACCTTTTTTCTATTCATCTTTGTATATTTTTCTCATATAAATCTGAGATATGATTCAATAGCCTGCTTTTTTCATTTAACAATATAGCATCAGCTGTAATGGCTATATGGAATTATATATGGGTGGCAGAATGAAAAAAATAATTATGTAAAAAACAAACCTGGCAGTGGGTGCTTTGCCTTCTAAGTAGGGGGGTTGCATAAATTCCGTCAGTGGAGAAATTATATATTGTGTCATTCTCTTTGCAAAGACTGGTAGGAGAACTAGAAAGTCAAATCTAACCTTTGCTCAGGGCCTGACGCCCCACCAGCCTAGACAAGACCTTCTTCCTACTCAATCCTTTCTTCTACTCTCCTTTTACAGACGTCAGACTTGCATCGTCCCACTTGCCTATGCCTGTTCCCTTTCCTTGTCCCTCAGAGGGATTTCTCCCGATATGTTTCTTATACAGTTAATCCTCCCCTCGGCATCTGCTTCTTGGAGGACCTGAACTGATGTAATACCCATCCCCAAACTATTAAAGCAGTTTTCAAATATGTTAAGAAATGTATAAGGATAGAAAAAATAGAATATTATCAAAAAATGCCAGTATTCTAAATGTACATACATGATCCCAGTTTTTTTTAATGACATAGAGTAGTAGGGGTGTGTGTGTGTGTGTGTGTGTGTGTTATAAAATCCTTCATGTAAACATCACAATATTAAGAGTGGTTATTTCTGGGTGATATTGGTTTTGTGAATGGTTTAGAGTTGTTACTGCATCTTTACTCTTTTATTCTCCAATGTTTCCATAATGAACATCATTACCTTTATAATCAGAATCAAAGATAAAGTACACACACATACAAAGTATCCATAAGGACCCTGAAGTCCCTCTGAGGTTGGATGCTGTCTGAATGAAGCAACTGGCTGGCCCCTCATTGGAGGTCAATGCATTGTAGGCTGGCACAGCTAAGCAACAGTAAATACAGATCATAATGCCAACGCCCAACAGCTTCAAAAATGTGCTTGGCTGATTCCAGATGTTTTCAAAATCCAAACTGCATTTAGGAATCTTGATGGAGCATCAAGGGAACAAAACAGATGGAGTGCCAATCCTACTGAGCATTTCTTGCTTTAGTTTCATTATTTTAAAAGAAATTTCTACCAAATCATTATTTATCCAAACTAATTTATTTTTCATTTTATTACTTATCTGGTAGCAAGAATGATATCTTCTCCTTCTCCTTGAAGGACAGGCAACTTTCCTCCCAAGTCTGCCAAAGGGTTGCCTGGGGACACTAAGCTGGCATGGGGCACACAGACTGTGCTTCTACCTAGACACCCTCAAACTTGCCCTTTGTTCTCCACCACAGAGCGTCCTCCACGATGGCTGTTCTCTCTCTCTCACTCTCTCTCTCTCTCTCTCTCTCTTTATAAAGTACAGCCGGCATACAATATTACATTAGTTTCAGGTATTCAACATAATGAGTTGACATTTATATATCTTACGATGTGCTCACCACTCTAAATCTAGTAACCACTGTGCAGTTACCGCACTTCTGTTGACCACATTTCCCTTCACCTTTATCCCCCATCCTTCCATCCCCTCCCATTTGGTAACCATTAGTTTGTTTTTGTCTTAATGTGTCTGTTTTTGTTTTGATTTTTAAAAATTCTACATATAAGTGAAATCATGCAGTATTTGTCCTTTCTCTGATTTACTTCACTTAGTATAATATCCCTGGGTCCATCCGTGTTGTTGTAAATGGCAGGATTCACTGCTGAATATTCCACAGTATTTATGTACCACATATTCTTTATCTATTTATCAATCGATGGGCACCTAGCTTGCGTCCATATCTTGGCTGTTGTAAAAATGCTGCGGTGAACTTAAGGGTGAATATATCTTTTTGAATTAGTGTTTTCATTTTCTTCAAATAAATATCCAGAAGTGGAATTGCTGGGTCATATGATAGCTCAATTTTTAGTTTTTTGAGGAATCACCATACTGTTTTGCATAGTGGCCGCACCTATTTGCTGTCCTATCAGGAGTGCCAAGTCCCTTTCTCCAATATTTGTTGACTTATTTATAATAGCCATTCTGACTATGTCCTTGAGGAACTCTTGTAAATCCAAATGTCAGAACAATGTAATACTACCAGCAACACAAGAGTAAGAACTAACTTTTTATCAAATGACTATTATGTGCCAAGCAATGTTCTAAATACTTGCCATATATAAAATAGCTCATTTAATCTTCACCAGAATACTATAATGGAAATGCTAACACCAAGCCCATTTAACAGAGGAGGATGCAGAGGTATAGAGAAGTAAAGCAACTTTGCCAGAACCACAAAGCTAGTATATGGCGGAGCAGGAGTTTTAATAAAGGAAGTCACAAAGGAGAAATAAGATCAAGAAAGCAAGTTTGCTGCTCAGATACACAGTGGCAGTCCTTGACAGAAACGAAAGGTGAACAATGCTAGCTAAGCAGCAGGGGAGTGCAGTGCCACCTGGGAGCAAGTCAGTCAGCATACACAAGAGGATGCAAACTTAAAAAAGCAAGGGAGGAAGTCAAGCAAAGACCACTAAATACATACTGAGAGACGAACAGATAAAGGAATGCGGCCATGCATGAAATGACAGGACCGGGGGCACATCAGCAAACAAATCCATTACAGAAAAGGTCAAAGAGAGGAAGAGAAGTGAGCAGGTGAAGACTGGATATAAGGGATGTGAAATAAACAGATAAATCAGCGAGAGAGGTGGGACTGTCAGCAAGGAGGAAGGAATGCAAATACAGGGGTATAATATCTCCACTCTGAAAAAGCAAGAGGCAAAGGTGGGAAAGACACTGATTTGCAAGGGAATCGTAGCATTTCCCTTTCACTGCTATTTTAACCTTGCATGATGTCTTCCTCAGCTACCCTGTCAGACAAACTGAGGAAGATGAAATGTTAAGCCCCCCTCAGGGCTTAACATTCTACAGAATGAAATGGCGACATGCCAGCTACCACCGTTCCATGGTGCATTGAGTTAGGTCAAGCGGCTGGTTTTTCTGCATGTCCTCTGTTTTCAGGGATTCTTGCCAAGAATGAGCTGTGATTTCAGGTTAGTAGGTGCCATTTAAAAAATTCTCCTCTTGCAGAATTATTATAGCTGTGAATGAAATGAGATCACACACGTGAAGGACAAATGCACAGGGCTTGACACTTAGATGCGCTCAATGAATGAAGGTCACGAAGAGCTGGGTGTCTCCTTACTCAAACATATTCAGTGGCACTGGCACCCGGAACCCTCCATTCATTAGTCTTATACTTTTATAACCTTACTATTTTTGTAAACTTATATTTCTATAACTTTAATCACAGACTCGATTCACTATATTTACATCTTGGCAGCTTTAGTTCTACTCAGAAATGTCAAAAAAGTCTCTGTAAGAGGATTTAAGAATTAAATGACATGGGTCCCCTTTATCACAGGGTTAGTCATGGGTCATAGACGTTTATCTATAGCTAACTCAGATCCAGGTGGGCGAACTGAGAAAACATCTTTAGCTGCATCGTGAAATTCTGGTCTGGATAAGAAGAGATGGCAGTGCGAGGTCGCTGGAGAACAGCGTTCTGTTCAGACACTGGCAGAACAGGACGGAGACACTGGTGAACTCAAGAGCAAAGGAACAAGAAAGGAGCGCAAACGTCTTATGATTTCAATTACAAAAGTTATGCTAGGTATCGTGTTTTAAGATAGATGTCCACAAGTGGCCTGGCTTACAAATGAGCAAACAGCAGTGTGCACAGGGGCCCATTCGGCCAAGCTTAAGGAATCCTAGAGCAAATAAGGAGACTGCTGTAGACATTGTTCTCCAGCATAAATACGATTAAAAGTCTCATTTGAGACTTTTCTACATTCCGGACACACAAATCTCACTTCTCCCAATCACTCGGCACAAGAAGCTCCGTTTATTTTTGTTGCGGGAGCTTTTGCCCTCCTGGCAGCTCACCCCCTGTGCTCAGCCCACATCCCTGCGATGCCATACGTTGTTCCCAGTGCAGGCATGGGACCCAGGCTGTCTGGCCGCCAGAACATCACACTCTTTTGGTCACAGTGATTAGTTCAGAGTTGGGTCTGTGGCCCAGTAAGAAGCAATGAGATTTGATAAGACTTGTGTTGGGGCAGCAGGGAGAAAGGCACTTGCTTTTTTCACTGAAATTTCCACAAGTAAAATGACATGTACCTGGAACTGCCCAGCAAGCTATCACTATAGAAAACAGAGCTAAGAAATGGAGATAAAATGGAGCCTCGAAACACCGTTTGAGCCTTTGGATCAGAAGGCACCTAAAGCCAATCTCCCCAACAAAGTCAAATTAATTCCTAAAGCTAATAAATTCCCATTTTTCTTAAGCCAAGTTGAATCGGGTTCCATCCTCATGATAGAAAGAGTATAACTAATGGAGAAATGGAAGCTGAGGCTGAAGCAAACTTATCTCTGCCGGAGGAGTGGCATGGCCCCTTGACTGAGACAAACTCTGCTTCCATGCACCTGCCCGACGTTGTATCTCGTGGGCGGGAGAGCTGGTGTGGATTCCCAGAGACCCAAGCAGCTCTTAGCCTAGATTTGGTAACGCAGGTAGCCAGGAGAGAAAGTCAGCTGTAGGGGACCCTCTATATGTGTCTGTCCCATAATCTCCACTATGGGCAGCTCGTCTTGTCCACTGTCCTGAACTCAATCCACACTCTCCAGTGGAACTGGTCTCATTGCTGTCTCCTGACCATGCTGAGTGTCCTGCTGACTCCACAGGCTGGTTCATTCCCACCTGTCCTCCTCCACCTCCTCTTCTTTATCCATCTACCCTGCCCATGTTCCAAGGCCTGGCTCAAATCTTTTCAATGTTTTCTGGCCTCGACAACCCATCGAACAGTTTCCTTATCCATAAAGTAGGAATAATATGTTAGAGATTTAACTATTAAAACGTAATGATAATAATTGTTATAGCCAACATTTATGAAGCATTTTCATATATGTCAGGTACCACTCTAAGTGCTTTACATATATTACCCCATTTAACATACATTTAGGCAACAACGGCACAGGAAAGTTGAGAAGTGTGCCCACTGTCATACATCTAGAAGGTGAGAGAGCCATATTTCAAACCCAAGCAGTTTGATGCCACAGCTTTGACTCTTGACTACTACCCTCCCCTGCTCTGAATGGTATTAAGGTGATATAAGAGCATGGGATGCAGGGATGTCAGGATCCTGCACAAAGCACTTCCATCCCAAACCGTAAATTCCCTCAGGGAAGTACACTCACAAAGCGGCGTCGCTCTCTGCAGAGATGACACGGCAGGAAGCCCACGGATCCTCGCTGATCCTTCTCTGAATGGATGTGCAGCTGGAAGCCTGGCTTCAGAGCTGGCTCTGCCACTTGCTCACTGTGTGGCCTCAAGCAAATCACTTAACCTCTTGTACCTCAGTGTCTGTAGAGGGGGTAATGTCACGAAAAGTAAAAAAGTTAATACACGTAAAGCACTTCCTGGCACACACAGTAAGTGCTGGGCCATAGCTGAGCGCGGAACAAGGCTGGCTTCTGGAGATCAGGCTGCTGCCGTGTTCACATGACTCAATCAGTGTGCTACTCATCTTCACGGCACCCCATTGCAGGCTACCCCTGCATGATCATGTGGGATGAAACTCATGCCCTTTAGCAGGATAGGGCTCTTGGAAATCTCAGAAGAGACGATCTGACTTGGGATCTGGGATGTTGGCAAAGTTGCTTTTCAGAAACTTGGCTTTGCAACTTTTAATTGCACAGTCTTGGTTTCTCTGGCTCAAAGAACCGAGCTTCCTGCCCTCAGATTCCGCCTGAGAGTAGTCTTGACAAGGTAGGCCACCGCTTACCTGGGGTTTTTCTTTATATGTGAACATCTGTTTCCAACAACCACAGGCAAGTTATTTGCATAAATCACACAGACCTGGCAACTGTGAAGGGTTCTTCATCAGTATTATTCTGATACGGTGCCCTTTTTGACTTTTGCTTAGACAGTGATGAGATGCACAGAATCTCAGTAGCAGAGACAAACTGGGCAGGTGGAGCTGGGCAGCCTGCCAGGGCCCAGGGCCCGGCCAGCCATATGCACACCACGCACTGTGGGCATGTGCACTGGCAAGGAAGCTGGCAGCAGAAACACCTCTCCCACTGCCAGGAGTTTTGGCTTACAGACCCATGAAGCAGCCAACATAGTCTCTGGCAGTTCTTATTTTCTTTCCAGCAATCCAGGATTGTGCAAACCCCTAATAGAGTGAGTGTGCAGGTGGGTCAGAATGGAGCACCCTGAGACAGGCCGTGCAGGGAAGGCTGGGTGAAGGACAGAGCAGGGCACAGTCTGAGGAGGCTGCATGGCAGATGGAGAAAGGAGTAGGTAGTGGCCTGGTGTTGTACGGGTGAGGAGGCAGGGAAGGGAGATGGCAGATAGATGGCAAGGGGGCCATGCAATGGCTTGGCGAAGAGCACAGCCAGATGTCAGAGCACAGGGTGTCAGGTCGACACCCCAGTGATATCCATGATCAGCCATATGACCGAGGGAGATTACCTGGTCTTTCTAAGCCTATTTTCACATCTAGAAGTGGAAGAAATAATGCTCATAAGAATATTGTGAGAATCAAATTAAATAATACCACCATCACAGTTATTTTTGTCACTGTTATTTGTTAGATTATAATTATGGGTAAAGAGTGTAGAAAAGTATTCTTTGAGGAACAGGACCACCCAGTAAGTGGCTTTCAAACTTAGAAGTCTAACTTTCATGTGATTTTCCAGTGAAAGAAGACACCAGTATATGAGTCTTCAGTGGCAGGCACGGCTTCAGAGAAGACTAGACCCTCGACACACACTGTCTCTGAAGATGGGCTCTAGGGTGATGCTGGCCCAGCCGAGCTCCCCAAGGCTCTCCCCACCCTGGACTTTAGGGCACTGACAACCCCCACTTCTGGGGAGTGTGATATTTGGTGGGACAGGTCAGAATCACGTTGGAAAATACACAGGGTGGTAATGTGTAACTGATATGATTTAATGGTGTTAGAAAACAGCAGTTTGGGACTCTGCATATAAGAACGAGAAGATGGGGAAGGGTAGGCAGAAGAGAGGGACAAGGGAAGGAAAGAAAGGAATAGGAGAAAGAGCTAAAACCTGAGTAACCAGGAGTGTTTAACTGCCTAACGTTAAGCCACAGCCAGCCAGAGTATAAAATTGAGTTAAATGTCCAGGTGGCCCTTGAAGTCTCTGTGGTAAACCAGATTATATCTTCTATCCCACATGAGCTTTGCTTAAATGTCATTTTAAGTGGTTTATTGTAGGAGAGGGCAGCCTTAATGAAAAAAACAGGTATCACGTACATGTTTCAGTACTCTGAAAAAAGTACAGGAGATATGTCTTGTTACCTCTTTCCTAACAACAATGGAAGTTTGTAATTTTGATTAAAAAAAAGGCTATCGGTTTTATGCTCACTGAGGCAGAGACACTGGAACGGCCTGCCCAGGCCTCTGCATCACCAGACCCTAAAGATGCTTGTCTGTGGGCACAGCCGCTAGGATCTGGGTCAATGTGCCAGGCCTGGCGGGACCTCGGGAGCCCATTTCTAGAACAGTGAAAGCCTGAAGGAAGTGTGGTCACCAGCGGCCCTTGTAGTCAGTGTGCAGGGCTGCCCAGCCCTCACTGGCTATAACGGCAAGTTTCTCTAGACAGCCCCACCCCCCACGTTAGTTGGGCCTAAGTTCCAGCTCATTTTGCTCTTTGTGGTGGAAGCTTTGAGGGTACAGTGCTCATGTCCCTGCCCTAAAAGGCAGCCCAGTGCACCTGCATCATATCCTTGCTGCCTGACAAAGAAGAACCACAAATTCCTCAAAGCTTTTTGTGGTACCTGTGTGGGAACTTCATCACTGCCTTCTGCCCTGGTTTGCACTCAGCTCCTCATCCTTGATTTTGGTTCACATCTGCAGGCCTTACTCAGCTGTTTGGACCTGGATAAGAAATAGAATCTGAGCACTGTCTCCCATGTCTTCTACTCCGGGCATGCTGGAGAAAAGTCACATTCGTTTTGGTTCTTGGAAGGCAACTCTGTGCTCTAGGTCACGGCCACCTGGAAGAGGGGCAGGGTTGCCCTCATTAAAACTGCTGAGCATTCTCTTTATGCTTCAGTCTCTGGAGGAAGGGATGCAGGTACTAACTAAGACAGAGAAAGGTCCAAAAACTCTTGTCTGTTTTCTGATAATTATAATAAGTGGTTAGATCTCTCTCGCTAAAGTGAAAACAGCCAAGAGCTTTTAACTGCAAGTCATAGATTTGCATAAGAAGCATTGCTTCTAAGTGAAGCAAAGCTGGATGCATCTAATGAAAGAGTCTAATCAAGTGCATGTGATAATGCCAAAATAGGAATGAGAACAGAAAGTGCCTCTATGTTCTTTGATGTTTATTCCTCTATGTATCTTTTTAAAATGTAGCACTTAGTAATACTTATATAGCATAGCTGTTTTCCTTAGAGAAAAGGGTATTAATTGAAAATTTTATAATTCTGGTTTGAATTTCATATTTAAGGTGGATTTCTAAGTATTTATTCTAGTGGTTATAACCCTCTGTGGATTAGAAATAACTGGAAAGCATATTATGAGGCCCCATGCTTATAATTCTGGGCCCAGACATCCATGCCGGTAGCATCTATGATGCTTCAGAACTACCAGTCAAGTGTCTCTCATACTTTAAAGTGCATATGAATCAGCCATGGGTCTGGTTGAAAAATCAGATTCTGACTCAGTCTGGGCTGAGGCCTGAGATTCGGTGATTTAAACTAGCTCCCTGGTGAGGCTGATGCTGCTGGTCCACACATCACACCTTGAATAGAAGGTGTGGACCATGGGATCAGATTCACCCAGTCATCTGATGGCAGCTGGGCCCAGATTGAAGGTTAGCCACCTGAGAGTCTGAACACTGAGTCACGAAGTGATTAACAACAGATTTTACATACATCACCTCAGTAAATCCACACATAAACTACACACAATCAGTATTAATATATTATTTTTTGTGAATGGAAAAACTAAGACTCAGAAAGTCAGACAGCTAATAAGTGGGTATAGTAGTTTTCTACTGGTTTTATCAATGACCACAAACTTGGTGGCTTAAAACACAACTTTATTATGTTTTGGCTCTACAGGTCAGAAGTCCTAAAATCAAGGCATTGGCAGAGCTGGATTCCTTCTGGGGCTCCAGGACAGAAACTATCCTCTTCATTTCCTTCATTATAGCTCCAAGCACAGCTGGGAAAGCATCTCTACAGAAACATGTAATTACACTGAGCCCTTCTGAATAATGCAGCACGCTTTCCCATCTAAAGGTCTGTACCTTAATCAAATTTGCAAAGTCCCTCTTGCCATATAAGGTAAATAAATATTCACAGTCTCTAGGAATTAGGGTACAGACACCTTTTGAGGGGCCATTATTCTGCCATGGTGGGAAAACCAAGATGTGGAGCCTGGTATCAAATTCGGATAGAATCCTAGGGTCCATGATCCTTCTAGTACACACTCAAAACAGCAGCTAAATTGCATGTTGTTGTTGTTTTCTGGAGGCCGAATTGAGAACAGTGCATAAGTTTAGTGCAGCTGTAGGCAGCCTGAATGGTAATTACCATTTTAAATTGAATGAAATGGTGCTGAAGTGGATTTTGCTTATTGAAAGTTGTTCTGCAGTCTCCTTAGACTCAGCAAAACCCAGCCCTTCTGTGCAATTGCAATGTCTTGGGATAATTCACGGATATCTAATCGTGGTTCTGGTCGTTATTTATCCTAAATAGAAAACAAGATGGAAACCAAGGAACATCTTTAAGATGTGGCACTAAGTTACTTACACTTGCAAGCAACCATTCTGAATCAAGATTTGTGAATAAGCCTTGAACATTCAACTCCCTTGCAAGGAGCTCTTTGACCACTGGGGTCTGTGTTCGTCAAACCATTCAGACTCCCCACAGCCACAGCAGTCAGGCGCTCCTGTCTGCAGCTTTAGCCTCAAACTGAGGCAAAACTCATCCCACACTTCGTGAGTGCATTCAGATCTAGGTTTTATTTTTAGAGCAGTGATTCCATCCACAGAACTGGCCCTTTAGTTATAGAACACGTTATCACTGGGCCAATGCGAACAGAAAAATATCTAGTGTAGGCTTTTTTAAACCTCTGTTATGAGCTAAATTATGTTACCCCCAGAAAAGAACTGTTCTAGCCTATGGTACTTCACAATATGTCCTTATTTGGAAACGGAGTCATTGGAGATGTAATTAATTAGATGACTGTTATCCACTTACGAGGAAAGGGGCGCAGGAGGAGGTGCACATGTGAAAACGGAGGCAGAGACTGGAGAGATGCACCTGCAAGCCAAGGGATGCCGAGGGCAGCAGACATCACAAGGTGTAAGAGGCCAGGAAGGATTCTCCCTTACAGGTATCAGAAGGAACCAAAACAGCCGACACCTCAATTGTGGACTTCCAGCCTCCAGAACTAGGACGGAATAAATTTCTGTTGTTTTACGCCACCTAATTTGTGGTGCTTTGTTACGGCAGCCCTAGCAAACCGAATACCATCTTTCAGGATGTTGTTACAACTTCTATTTCTCACTTTACAGAATGGATGTGTTTCTAAAAAGGTTGATGAAGATAGATGGAACAATGACCAGAATGACTTCAGAATTGGAGATGAAGTCCCAGATTATGATTTTGACTGCAGGATGTTACTTAAACCACACCACAGAAATCTTGCCAAAACACTGTTCACTATAAAGCGGAATTTAGCACAACTGGCATTTCCTAGCTTGGTCTCAGGAAGAGGGTCCAAAATGACTTTCCAAAGTCTGCACCCAGGAGACAGTTCAGCGGTGGCAGCAGCAGTTAAATGAGGACCTGCTCACTTGCAAAGCACCTATTATGTGCCAGGTATTGTTCTAGGTGCTTAACGGACATATTTTTTAAGACAATTACTCCTCCCTTTTGTAAAACAAACAACAGAAAACCTTTTCCTTTAGGCTGAGGCCAGCTGAAGAGGGTAGGAAAGGAATATAATCAAGTAGAACTGTTTCAGGGTCCCACACTGACCCTTGTCGTCAATGAAATTGTTCCTTCTTCTGAAGCAGCAACCTCAGCATCTCCATGTCTCACTACCACTGCCTGCCAGTCCTGACAAGCCGCTTATCAACCACTCCTGCAACCACTTTTCTAACCTCATCAGGACCTGCAAGCCATCAAAGCGCCTATTCATCCCATCCTTTGCCTCCCACTCTCTCTGCTTCCTATTGTTCTTAGGAAAACGATAAAAACTTAACTTGGGACTCCATGGAGGCAAGTCTGACTCTGTGATCATGATTTCCCTTGCTCTTCTGGCTCCAGCCACACGGGAGCCCTCAAAGATCTTCGCCCTCCTTCCTTCACATTGTCACACTGCCTTTTTATACGTTGTGCTCCTGACCTCACTATCCTACCCTCCATGCCCAGTCATGTCCTCGTTCTTCATGTCTTCCCTGCATTAGCTACTCCACAGAACTACCTAGCGTTCTCTAACTCCCTGAGGTCAGATCGGCCTATCACACATTCTTACAGCTTAAGGCCACGGTTCCATTTTCACACTTATTTGCAGACTTATTTGATGGATGTCTTTCTAAATAGACAGAAAGCTTGAAACGAAGCAAAAGAGTCTTGTGTGCTTTTGTTTGCCCCTGTACCCTTAGCATCCAGTGCCTGTCATATGTAGGCATTCAATGACCAGTTCGACAAAAGTTGAATGAAATGATATTTAATTTTCTCAACCACCTGGCAAGAAAGCAATTATTCCCACTTTACATATGAGAAAAATGAAGAAGCTCAGGAAGTTAAAATTACTCAAGTTGTAGATAATCAGAGACCCAGGCTGTCTAATTATAAAGCTCATGTTCTTTCTCCCTGTACTCTATAGCTCTCATAATATGACTCTCAAGCATCACAAAATATTCTATGGTAACATTACAAAAGATGGGGTCAGAGGTAGCATCCCCATGCTGCTAGATGCAGGTAAGAGGAAGATGAGTCCTAGGCAAGGCCAAACAGCACCCAGGGCACCTCTACTGAGAAAACCTTTACCACCCAAAATGCAATTGGCCTATATATCAAAAGCATATGAATATTAGTATCTTCTCAATATTATTAACTCTTCAACTAACAATTCTGTTTCTAGTAATTTTAAGAGATGCACAAAACAATTTATGATCAAGGATGTTCAACACAGATATGTTCAAAAAGTTAACAGTTAAATTATGATACATACTTCGAATAAATTTTTATGCAGATGCTAAATATATACATTTTAAAGAAAATTTAAATGTCATGAGAAAATGGTTAAACATAACACTCAGTGAATAAAGGACGGTAGACCAATAGTAAAAGGATAGTAGTATGATCTCAATTTTGGTGGCATGTGTTTCTATCTATACATAATGAAGAAAATAAAATAAAACGAAATATTTACTGTTTAACTCTGAGTAGTAAGATTATTATGGGCAATTTATATTTCCTTCCCTATACCTCATAGTATTTTTAATTGTTTACAATGAACATGTGTTGCTTTTATAATGAAGGAAAATGTTATTAAAAAGCAATTGAGCATGTAATTTGCTTGAAAGGTTTTTCTTGTATTTTATCAGCTTTGCAATTGCTATTTCTAAATTATTTCAAAAACAAAATCGCTAGTCTTTTGAAGAATTTTCCTCCTATTTAGATAATGGAAGGCGGCATATGGAGAGTACATTGGACTGTTTCATATGAAGGGATTGGAAGGCATCAAAAAAAAACTGGGCAAACTAATAACTTTTCTTGAACTCAGCAGAGAACTGATCAAAGTGTGGAGAAAGAGGTAAATCCAGAATCATAGCCAAGATCTACTTACCTGGAGCAGAAGTGCTACCCTTGCTTTGTGGAGCATTATCTCCAGAATTGCCACCAACTTCTCATGGTGAAGACCAGGGGAAGATGCCCTCATGGCTCTGGCAGGTGGAGAAGAAGGATAATGTTTGTGAAATACGCCCAGTGTTCTCCATAGCAGCAGCTTGCCTAATCCCTAGGGAAAAGCCTTTACCAGAGCCTGGTCCTAATGCCGTGGGAGGTCATTCCTCTCATGCAGCCCCTCCTAGCCTTCCTGTCTCGCCTCAGAATGATGGGAAAGCTATCAAAGAAACAAGTGTGAAGGGCACAGGCCACAGACTCAAGCCCACTAAGAGACCTGAGATTTAATTATGAGATTAGAGAACATTTCCCTCTCACACACTTTACCACCATATCGGTAACTCCAGTGTAATAGTGGATTGCCCCCACAAGAGCTACAAGACACAGGCTCTGAGAAGGTAGACTTAGGAAAGCCCAAAGTCAAAAGGGGAAACGAAAACAAGGACTCCAGAAGAATTTGAAATCTCTGGCAGCAATACCTACAGCAAACATTAAACACAGCTTAACTCCTAGCCAGGTGATCATAAATGTCCACACTAGAAGACTATTTCAGTTCCTATTACCCAATATAGTACGTCCATCTTTCAGGGAAAGGAAAAAAAAAGAGGCATGCTAAAATGCAAGCAAAACACAGGTCAAGATATGTGATCAAGCAAAAAATCAGAGATCTCAAGTAAACAGAATATGACTCATATATGATACAGATATAGAATTTTCAGACAGGGAATTTAAAATGATGGGAAAAGTAGACAATGTGAAAGAACAGATAGGTAACGTAGAGAATGTAAATTCTGAACAAGAAGCAAAAGTAAATGTTAGAAATTAAGAAAACCATATAGAAATAAAGCAAAAACATGAAACCTAAGCATATCATAAGTCACCCTGCAGAAATCCAAAGACAAAGAGAAATATCTTGAAAGAAGTCAGAAGAAAAAACATTTTACTCTAGAGGAACAAGAACAAGAATAACAGTGGACTTCTCTTCAGAAACCAAGGAAGCAAGAAGATAGTGAGTAAAAGATTTAAGGCATTGAAAGAAGAGATACCACCAACCCAGAATCCTTAATCCTGCAAAAAATCCTTCAAAAGTGAAAGACAGACTTTCTCAGACAATTGAGAGAATTCATAGCCAGAAAATCTGCCCTGCAAAGAAATATTAAAAGGAAAATTACATAGTCAGAAATTTAGATCTAAATACAGAAAGGATGAGTGTTGGAGAAGAAATAAATGAAGATAAAATCAAATCTGTGATCTAAAAAGTAAGTTTAAAATAATAGTAACAGTGTATTAGGTGATAACAGCATATGGGTAAATGAGTGGCAGCGACATCTTAAGGATGGGAAGGAGGAATGGGGAATACTGTTATACGGTACCTTCACTACACTTGGAGAAGAGTTATTTGAAGGTGGCCTTAGTTTAAAATATACTGTAAACCTAGGCAACCATTAACATTTATATATACACATACATATACACATACATATACATTCATATATATATATATATATATATAGCACACTGGAGGAGGTGCCAGAGACCAAAGGCTGTAGGTCTCACCTTTCCAGGCCCTATTCTATGGTTAGAATAGATCTCTCTCTCTCTGATTCCCTTCCTGCTCTGAAATTCTCTGACTAAAAAATTAAAATAAGTTAAATAAAAAGGCTACTTCTTCAAGAATATCTATGAGGAAGAGTCTTTTGAAAGGTATAAAAAGCTTTTTTAAATAATCAATCCCCTAATCTATTACTTGAGTAAATTTGCATTTCCATATTTCCATGCTGAGTTGCATTTTAGCAGGTTGATCTAGTAAGTATAATAAAATATTGGATTTGCTCACCTGGTTCAGCTGTTCTTAATGTATTGTGCTGTAGTAAAAAACACACGAGGCTTAAAGGAAAAGGCCATTTCACAGTATTGATTTCACTGCCAGAGACAGCACAAGACATGTGCCTTTCAATCCAAAATAGAAATAAACTGAGCTGCCTTCTTGCCTAAAGAGCTCATAATTAGTTTGTGATTACCTCCAGATCCGTCAATAGACTTTCCTTCCTTTGCTCGCTGTCAATACACTTCTGAACTCAGGGTACACATTTAAGAGCTACAACTTCCCTGTCAGTCGAAAAGTTTTGCTCTTCTACATTATCGCTTAAGTTGCAGTGTTTGTTAAAAAAAAAAAAAAGTCACACTGGGGCTAGCCCAGAGAGCACTGTGGAAATGGCCTGCCCCTTCTGAAATGAAATACACATCTTGCTTCAGTTTAAAGCTACTGGAAAAACACTCAGCCTCATCTTCAGACTTTGCTACTCTAATCCCTCGCAATAAAAATCCCCAACAAGCAGAATTCTACTCATAAGGCCGATTTCCAACTTTAAGGCCATCTTTGTGGCAGACAGATATAAATGCTTTAAGCCTCACGGCGCTCATACCTATTCTAACAGTTACTTGCATTTTATGTTTGCCCTACTGGGAAATAAAAGTGGCATGGAAATCAATGTTTCACTCTGGGGGAGAGAAGGGCCAGACCAGACATCAATACATTCCTTCCAAAATTAGACAGTTCTTCAAAGCACACTTAGCTAAATAAATTCCAATAGGCCTAGATGAGTCGGGGTGCAGGCATTAGCTGGAATGAGAAGCAAATCTTGTTTGTTAAAGATCTTTGGCTAATAGGAGAGTCTCTACTTATTAGACTAAGAAATAATCCAAGAGAATGTGTAGTCAATAACTCTCAATTTTGAATTTTATCCAAGTGTTTCAGACAATTAGGAGTCCCTCAAACCAGGAGTTCAACTGCCCAAAAATAAAAATGATGAAATTCAGATCAGGAGCTAGATGACCCCTTTTCAGGCTATTAGGGTATTCATCCCAAGGGCTCTAAAGCTCAGCTTCAGACAATGGCATGGGATTGTGAGAAAAGTTCAAATTCTACAGCCAGATGGATTTGTTTACACCACTTCATGGGATACCAGATTCTGTGTAATTTGGATGTGTTTGGAACAGAATGCAGTTTCTTTTTTAAGGGGAAAAAGGTGACTTTAAGCTGCTGTTCCAGATGTCACAGTCCAACGGAGATAGCAAGATCAAAGCTTCATGTTTAAGGAAATTATTATTTCCTTTTTTCTCATTTTTCCAGCTGATAAAGTAATGCTCATTCTAAACCACACGAAAATACTCTAAAGTCAGGGATGTTTCTGCCTTTTAAGCTCAGCCCAAAATATGATAAAGTATTTCTAAAGTTAAAAAAAAAGTATTACTATATATTTGCCTCTTTGCCAACAGTTTACAAATCAAAAAAGGGTGTTTTGGTAATGAAATGAGAAAGGCAGCACTTGTCTTCATTTTTAGTGCTGAGTTCAGGTAATTCCGGTATTTGCAATGATCTACATGCCTCTTAAACAAGGAGGAGGGGGAGGTGGAGGGAGAGAGAAGGAAAGAGAAGTAAAGAGAAGCAGATGACTCTTGGCTAACAGAGTTTCAGAGATTTGAGGTCAATGAAACCCGTGCCAGGTTCAATATATCTATTTCATTGCTCAGTCACAAGACTTTTGTAGGTTAAATCACAAACTTTTTCTAAATGAAAGGGAAGCTAGTAGTAGCTAAGAGGGCTAAAGTAAATAAAATGAAGTAAAAATAGTACTGGAAATTTCTAGGACTGTAAGGATCCTTTTGAACTTACAGAAAATTTATAATGGAGAGACCTGGTGATCACCACCTTAACCACTGTAGCATCATCGACAGAGACGGCCTGACATTATGTGTCTCTTATGAGATGGAATCTCCTAAGAGATTGGAATCTTCTTGCCAAGTATGTTAACCTGAATCCAGTCATGAGGAAACAATTAGAATACTCTACAATTATGGATATTCTATAAAATAACTGTCTTGGACTCTTTAAAAAAGCTAATATATGAAAAAAGGACTATTCTAGATTTTAAAACTAAACAGCCAAATGCAATGTATAAACATTCAATGGATTCTGGATTGAACAACAAATGGGTATCACATAAAAGACATCTTTGGGGCATTTGGAAAAACTGGAATACAAAATGTTTATCAGATATTGTTGCATTACTAGTAATTTTCTTATGTAATGATATTAGTGGATATATAGAGAACTGCCATTCTCAGAAGTGTGCTGAAGCAAGGGTGGGGATGAAGGGTGTGTAACTTGTTTTCAAATGATTCAACTAAACTACGTACATATACTACCTATGCACATGCATGTATACAAATGCATGGAGAAATAAATGTAGCAAAATAAAACAACTTGGTGAATCCAAAGGAAGACTACACCAGTGTTCCCTATACTGTTCTTTCAACACTCCTGTAGATTTAGTTTTCTAAGGTCAGGGGAAGAAAATACTTTTGTTTCTCATGACAAGCATCTTGTCTTCCTTTCATAAGCTTTCTCCAGTGACTTTTAAATTTCTACTCACTTGAGATGTAAAAGGTTTGTAGACGACAAGAACACTACCCTAAGCAGATGAGCCTTTTGTTTTAATTCATGGAATTAGGAGTTAGGTGTGAGGCTAAGGAGCTGATTTTGTGTGACAGGGTAACTTCAAACAGTTCTGAGTCTGGAATCAGGAAGCTGCCCAATTCCAGTAGAGTGCCATTTACTTTTAAAGAATCTTACCAAAATATGCTGTGTGAGAACGGTTTTTAAATGAGTATCAAATTATACAGTGCCAGAATCTTTCTCTTTTTTCCTGTCTCCTTCCTGTGCTACTCCTGAATACACCCTTCCATTAGAACTACTATTTTTTACATCATGTTGGCGAGTGTGTGTCCCCATTAAGTTGTGAAGTTTCATGAGGTAAGTAACCTGTTCTAACCCAAGAAATTAGCCTAGTGCTATGACATTTCAAAACAGGAACTCAACAAATACTAGTTGAATAAAGGAATAGGTAAAATAAAGATCTAAGGTGAAGATTTTCAAAGGGAAACTAACATGAGTATTTTAACATGTACTGGTGTGGCTTCTCTAATATGGCTGGTAAGAGAGGTAGGAGGAACCATTCATATTAAAAACTTTACAATGTTATTGTTAGCCCCTTTGTCAGAGGGTGGGAGAACTCTCAGGAATATATAAAAAAAAAGCGAAAAAGAGGATATTATGGAACAGAAAGGACCATTACCTTATATTAGGAACCATACTTCAACCAGAGGCCTGAGCTGTATGACTTGTCACATCAGTTGGTATCCTGGGGACTGCTCCCGAGTCCTCCAAGGTGTACCCATATCATCGAGCCCTGATGCACCCCTGAACTGAGGAGCCTGAAATGGGTGTAAAACATCCTTTCAGAACCACATCACAGCATGGGGGCGGGGTGTGTGTCTGTGGGTTGCCTGGGTCTTCTTGGTTGGTGTTCCCAGGGCTCCTGGCCTTCGGAGTAACAGAGGAACTAGGACCAAATAAGGCTGCATTAATAAACAGAATTCTGCTTATCAATAATTACATTTTATGTCTTAACCGAGCCTTAAAAATTCAAGATAAACTAATTCTTTTTTCCTGAGCTATTTACACAGCCCACTTTAACCTAAGCGTTAAAAAGAATGAACCAAATGCTTTCAGAGATAAGTTCACTTTTTTTGCAAAGTAGCTAGTTTAGTAATATTTATTATAACACTATAATGAAATCTTTCAGGAACCAGAAAGATGAGTACTTGACTACAACTGAAAAACCGGAGCTTGTGTGAGAATTTCTGATGACACTAATGGGAATGGTGCCTTCAATGAAAATAATTGTCAACAAAAAGAAATTCTTCTTAGATCAGTCTTGAGAATTAAGTAATAATGATAAAGAAATATATTAAAGAAGCGTTTAATCTTTAAATGAAGAGAGAAATTAAAGGGGGAACTAGGGTTTGCCACACGCAGCACTACCACCTACTGGGGCAGCACTAACACCAGAGTAGGAAAGAAAACTTCTCTTTAAAATTCATCACGCAATTTTTATGAACTCGTTTTTTTGTGAGGCAAAAAAAAAAAGACTCGGACAAATCAAAGGTAAGGTATCTTTGGAAAATTTAATTTGGACCATATTTTCTTTCCCTTGCTGAAAACATCCAATATTTCCATACATTTTGGGTTCCACAGCTTACAAAGGGGCAGTGGGTTTCCTGCAGTTACATACTGTACCCAACTTTCTATAGAAAGATCAGATATTTTCCAACCTTGCTTTTGAGTATTTCCTTAAAAATGCTTTAAAGGTTCCTTTTAATAAATGGCCAGTGAAACAAAATAAGGCTTTATTTTCTCCTTTTCCCCCTTTTTTTGGTACTGCATGCTGAATAAGAAAGGAAGACTTGTCACATCAGTTGGTACCCTGGGACTGCTTCCCGAGTCCTCCAAGGTGTACCCATATCATCGAGCCCTGATGCACCCCTGAACTGAGGAGCCTGAAATGGGTGTAAAACATCCTTTCAGAACCGCATCACAGCATGGGTCGGGTGGGGGGGTCTGTGGGTTGCCTGGGTCTTCTTGGTGTTCCCAGGGCTCCTGGCCTTTGGAGTAACAGAGGAACTAGGACCAAATGATGACCACCAGAGGCCTTCCACCTGGTACTGCACTACCACAGGTTCACGTCTACAGGCCTTATGATGTGCATGTAAAGTCTAAATGTAATTACTTAAAATGAGAAAAAAAATCCCTTTACTAATTCCCGTATCAAATTGCTAGAATGAAAATAAAAACATCTGTCTGATAAAACACGTTTTCTTTGTCAGATGAAAGCAACTTCCTTCCAAGGTAATATCGATAATGTATATTTGTCAGCTTTTATATAGTTTTGTTTGGTGCACAAATTTCTTTAACTGCATCTGACACGGCTTTGTCATTTTTTGAACTAGTAGTTTCATTAGCTTAAAAATGGGCTAAGGCAACCACATTTAACTAATTTTGGTTGCAGAAAACCATCTCAGACGTTAACCTTCATCTTCTCAAATGTTAAGAGCACATGATTAAAAGGTAATCGAACAGTTTCTTCTCTTAACAGGAAACTAAGCAGCTATTGCCATCAACTCTCTACAGTAAACACAGGGCCCCTCATAAATATAAAATTAAATTCTTTTTGAGGAATAGGTTTGTGATTTTATGTATGTGGGATTTACATTTATTCACTAAATTTTGTAGTAAAAAATTGTGTGGTCTTCACATCTTTATTTTCATACACAAGAAATTTCTTCATCGTCTCAGCAGGCTCTCACACCCAGACGGCAGGCTGGCTTCCTTGGCTTGTTTCAAAAACAGAGCAGCCGCATGACATGTGCTCTCAGAAGCCGTGTAAAAACTCCTGTAGCTGGGTGACGATCTCTGTGTCTACCGTTTCCATGAGAGACTGGAAGCCTTGCTCTCCCAGTAGCTCCTGCTGTGCCTTGAGCTTCTCGTAGATGAACTGCTGCAGCGACACTGTGTGCACTGGGTCCTTCAGGGCCAACTGTGGGACAGAGAGGACATACTCTGTCAGAGGCAAAAACGAGTCCCTCTCCTTTGTGACTAAAGTTCTTTGTAATCTTTCTATAGCAACACAACTGCTTCTGCCTCCCTTCTTGCCAGGGACTCTAAAACAGCCTCATTGTGGTAAAGTTTGTCAAAGAAAATGTCATTCAATTAGTCTAACCTCAGTTCCCTCAGGCCTCTGCGAATAAACTGTTTGATTAGCCCAATTTCTCAAGAGCTGAGAGTTCATCCTCGAAAAGAATCAAAATGAGTTAGAAACTGTCCTAAAAGGAACAGAATAGACCGATGAGCATTTAAACACAATTGTCCAGGATTCCTATTCAGGCTCTCTACTGTAGCAGCTCAGCAGGCCCTCAAAACACGCCCTGTCCTGAATTGTGATGCTATTTGCATTGATGTATATGCCTCTGAATTAAAAGAGAAATTTAAAAAATATAAAAACCTAACATACTTTTCCTCCCTCATTGGGATATTTGGAAAACAAAAGAAACACAATTAAATTAAAAATAGTCCCTCATTCCACTCCCTACAGATAAACTCTGGCCTCTTGTCTTTTCTGTTCTTGTGGTATGCACGTACACACGTATCCATAAGCACATAATCACTACTGCTCTTTGCATCTATATTATAACAAAAAAAAAATTCTATTCTAACACATTTTAAGAATTCTAAACCTATGTCATGATATTTTTTGTAATAGGCATGTTGAAGTAATCATTCTATAGTTTAAATACAATCTCAACTATGTTTTACTGAATAATCTACCACAAACACTGGTCATGTTACTACATATACAGACTTCCTTCTATATTTCATATTATTTCCTTAGGAAATCTGTCTTTATCTCAGAAGGATTACTAGAGTAAAGGGCATAGACAATTTTATGATTATAGTTTGTACCAATTTTAAAAGGTATGAGTTTTCGGTTTGTGGTATTGTTGTTACTACTGGTACTATCATTAAGTTCTTCATAACTGGAGAATTGAAAAGTAGTGCCACTGCTTTAAGCCGTGCATTTCTCTCATCAATAAAGCTGAACACCTACGAGGTTTTAGGTAAATGCATGTGTTTTTGTCTTCCATATGGCTGCACAGAAATTCTTTTTCCTTACTGACAGTTAGTTATATTCTAGGTAGATGAAACGGTTGAATCACATCTGCTGCTTGAGCAATGTAAACAGATTTTATATAATGACTAAAAATGACAAATATAACTGAGAGGAAGAGACATAGACAGCATGAATTTGAAACTAAACCCCTTAAGTGACCATTCCTGAGTTACAGGATACTGCCAAGGCAAAGTAATTTCAATACTCATTTCCCTGGAAGACGGATAGGAGGAAGAATACCAAGAAATGCAGATAAGAAGCCCTGTGTTCACAAACCTAAAGATATCATTTCACAAAATTTAAGATTAACATTTAAAAATATCTACTCTTTTAAGTAACATGCAGTAATATTCTGTATTATGTTAATTATCAAGAAATTGACCTCTTACTAAAGAAAGTGTGCACTTTGTTGAAATAGCAGGAATTATCCGTAACTAAAACTATCTGCTACAAAATAAGAAAAAGCAGCTGAGCTTGAAATCGATGTCCAACAAGTCATTCCAACTACTGAAATGCAAACTGAGTGTAGTTCAAATGCTGTTATATATATATAATATATATATATATATATATATATATATATATAAACAGCATTTGATATACACACACACACACACACACACATATATAAACCTATAAAAGTTAATATCACATCTCCACTCTTTTAAATTTTTCAAGAGATTAATTTAAAAAATATACTAAACCCACAAGGTATGGCATAACAATACATCAGTATAATATTTTTAAAGTGTATTGATCAGACATGCAAAGATTAAAAGCATTAATCTCTTTTAGAAGCAGGATTGTGGAAGGGAGAAGGAAGGGAAAGGACATATAGAATCTCTAATTCCACACATTAAGAGATTAAAAAAAACTTTTTTTAGTTTAAAAATCCCCTATATGTTAGCAAATAAATGTCTCTTTTGGCTTGGGGTAGACATTCATTAATCATAGCTATTAACACTTTCTTTTGAATACCATATGAAATAGATTGACTAAATGATTCTCTAGAGAATTATTGCTACACATTGACTAAAAATCCAGATATCACTTCTATGAATGTAAGAGTGTCTATAGTCACTAGAATTAGGAAACAGTGAAGTCACTAAAAGCATTTTCAAAACTATTTTATACAAACAATTCCCTTAACATTATACACATAGTTATCTGCTTTCGTATGAAAAAATACAGAATGCCTAGCATGTTTACAGGGGAGTACATTCCTGAGAAAATAATGTTTTTAACGTAATAAGTAAATTATAATTAAGATAAATCTGTTGCTGCTGGAAAAAATATACTGCAACGGTTGACGTGATACCCACCCTGTGCAGCTGAAAATCTGCATATAACTTTTGACACCCCCAAAGTTAACTATTAACAGCTTACTGTGGTCTGAAAGTCTTACTGATAATAAACTATTGATTAACACATATTTTGCACATTATATGTATTATATACTGTATTTTTACAAAACCATAAGAGCAAATCCATTTACAGTACTGTACTGGATTTATCAATACTGTAAGTATACTTCGTATGTTTATAAGATGAATCATCTGAATGTTAGTACCTACATCAATATTATCTTATATAATACAAAACACTGGAGATGCTATATGTATTACTAACATTAGACATCAGAAATGAAAAGATGTGATAAAGAAATTTATATTTATTTACAGGTATAACAACTCACACACTGATAACGAAGCAGCAGCAATATGACTGATTTATAGTAATCTAGTGTAATCAATACAATTGCTTCACAGCAGCCCAGCCTGTACATTAATGAATAAATCACTATAAAATTTTTATGGCATCCATAATACATACAATGTTTTTAATGTAATAAGTAAATTATAATTAAAACTGCTCTTGGAAAAAATATACTGCAATATCCAATGGCATTAATTTACAGTCACATTCATAATACAGCACTGGAAACATTATTACATTAAAAAAAAAAACTACTTACCTGTGATAATAGGCACAGTTTCTACAATTCCAAGAGAGGCATACTGAACAGTAATGTAATTCTTTGAAAGCAAAGTTATAAAAACAATAAGAAAACTAACATATTAATTTTATATCAAATATCACTCACCTTATGCCTATGGAAGCGGTTCTATACAAGTCTTGCACACGATGTTCTACACGATAAGTTGTTAGGAAGTGATGATGATGATGATGACACAAAAACATCTCATATAGTTCTGTACGGTTTTTAGATTTTCACATGAAGACACACATACATTACAGATAAGTTTATTAACTATATAGCATGTTTATTTACTACTCATTAAGTGATAGTGGATCATCATTAAGATCTTCATCCTTTTTTGCTTTTTCATTTCTCTAAAAATGTTTCTCTATAGTACCAATCTTTCTTCCACCATTTGCTTTAGTTTCAGTGCTTGGATTAGAGAGGGGTCCATGTTGTAAAAGAAGTCAAAAGGAGTCTTGAATAATCAGAACACTTCTGCCAGATTGTCTAATGTCAATCTGTTCTCTGACACTGCTTCCTCCACATCTCCTTCCTCATCGTTTGCTACTGGTTTGGTAGCACTCGTCTCCATCAATTAGTCTTCTGTTAATTCCTCTGGTGTGGCGTCTATTAGCTCTTGAATTTCTACAAGATCCATATCTTGAAAACCTTCACTCCCCTTCTGTTGTCATATCCACAATCTCATTCAGAATTTCCTTGATTGGTTCTATCGCAAATACTGTGAAGTCATGCACAACATCTGGACACAGTGTTCTCCAGCAGGAATTTATTGTTTCAGGCTTAATGGCTTTCACAGCTTTTTCTATAACAACAATGTCACCTTCGATGGTATAATGCTTCCAGACTTTCAGGATGTTCTCTCTCTGTGGGAGTTCTCTTCCATAGTGCTGACAATCCTTTCCATAGAGTACCGGGTCTAAAGTTCATTAAAGGTCCTGTGCCCTGATCTAGAGGCTGAATTAGAGACGTTGTGTGTGGGGGCAAGTAAACCACTCTGATGACGTTGGTAGTGAACTCATGGGGTTTTAGGTGGCCAGGGGCATTGTTCAGCATCAAAAGAACTTTAAAAGACAGTAATTGCATTACTGGCGATGCAATTCCTGACTTTAGGGACAAAATTCAAAGGAATCAATCTAGAAAAAGTGTTGTTGTTGTTGTCCAAGCCTTCCTGTTGTACAACTGAAAGATTCACAGTTGGTGTTTATCTTTTCCCTTTAAGGCTCAGAATTTAGCAGCTTTAAAGTTAAGAGCAGTCCTGATTATAAATCTGAGGTTTGCACGAAACAGTAGAGTTAGCCTTAAATCCTGGTACTCCCGTCTCTCCTTTACTAATAAATGTCCTTTGTACCATTTTTTTCCCCCAGAATAGGTCACTTTTATCTGCATTAAAAACCTACTCAGGAAGATTTACTTTCTCCTCAGTGATTTTCTTAGTAACATCTGGTTTTTAGTAATGTCTGGAACTCATCTACTGCCCCTTGCTCAGTGGAAGCTTCTTCCGTTGTCGACATTTTTTAAGCCAAACCTCTTTGCAAAATCATCAAAGCATCCTTCACTGGCATTAAACCACTAGTTTTAGATCCTTCACCTTCTTTTTGCTTTAAGTTGTTATAGAATGACTTCACTTTTTCTTGAATCATATTAGATAAGAGTCTATAAGTATGCCTTTTTTATAGCAATCGTGCATCCACATAAAAGCTGGATTTTCAGTAAGAGACAAAACGATATTTTGCAAAAAGTGCAAGGTTTTTGCACCTGCTGGCATAGCTGAGGCAATGGCTTCACAAAGTTCCTTTTCTTTTTTTACGGTAGTCCTTCTACTGGTTCTTTTATCTTGACATGGCAGGCAACTGCAGCTGCAGGCATCAACTTGTGGTACATATTAAGCAATTCCACTTTTTCTTGTAATGTCATAACTTTCTTCTGCTTCTTGGAAGCATTTCCAGCATCACTGGTGGTACTTCATATGGGTCCAGTGATGTTATTCAAGGTACAGTATTTGACTAAGCATGATGAAAAATATGTGAAAACTTCAAGAGATCATTTTTACTGCAATGTGTAATTTACTAGAGACAAACTGCTCACATGGAGATAACTAGGATCACACAGCATTTTAAGTGGATATTCCCAACACTTGAGCTCACCACAACAGCAACAGGAGGTGGCTACAAAATTATTATAGTGGTACAGTATGTACTAGTTAATTTTATGATTATGATTTAATACTGCATCTTTGCTTGTTTATAATTCTCTCAACTGCACATAGTGCCATGTATGACAGTCTTGTTACTGCTTTGACAAATTTTAATGTTTTCTAATAAATTTGTGTATATTTTATATTAGTAAATGATAAAACAGATTAGTATCTACATATATTTTATGCATTCATGGCATAGCTAACTGTTCTTAATTTTTTTTTTTTTTTTGGTATTTCTAGGCTATGTAGTTCCTCTGCTAGTTTTTTTAAATTGTCACAAATCTCCAAAAACATTTTCCAATATGCTTGTTGAAAAAAATCTGCACAGTTCAAACTCTTGTTCAGGGATCAACCATACAACTAAAAACCCTGGACATTATATATAAAACAAACTTAAGGTGACTCTCAAAGGTAGAGGAAAGAAGGCAGACTGATCAGAGACTCCAGCAGCCAAGGAACAATACAGTGTTCAATGCCTTGGCTTTCTTCTTACCTCATATATCCCAGATTTACATCTGAAGGAGGCAGCAACCTGGAAACACCAACGAGCACAGAACAAAAGAGCTTCTTCAAAAGTCTGCTCTCTAGCCAAGGACCAGGAAAAGGGCCATACAGCAAGACAAAACTCTTAGACAATAATTGGTCTACTTCAGCCAAACACCACAGAATAAACTGTGGCACCACCCTCAGGCCGTTATAAGGATCCAGCCCACCCATTCCCCAACAGTGTCTGCAGCAGCACATTGTGAATCATCTGAGGAACTTTCGTAAATGCTGATGTCTAAGTCCCACTTCTAGAGATTCTGCTTTAACTGGTTTCAGGCACCAGGATTTTTAAAAGCTTCCCCAGTGAACCTGATATGTACAACACAGCTATAGAAAATTTTGGAAAAACCAGTTTTGAGCACTAAGATCTCAAATGAACCCCCCAAAACACCTCTAGGTATTTTCACATTCATTAGAATATAGGTAGTAGACTTAAGACATATGACACTTAAAAAACAAAAAACAAAAACAAAACAAAACAAAAAATCCTTACAGTAGCAATTCTAAGCTCTAAAAACTTAATTCCTATTTACCATCACCTATTTTTAAAATTCTTCAGGCCTTCCTTTCTTCTTTACCTTCAGTTAGGCATTTTTAAGTTCCTTTTGCTTAATGTTTGTATACTAAGGTAATGTCAGTATCTTTTATTTTCACCGACTGACTCTTCCACCATCCAAAGTTTAATGCCCTTTTGATTTTGTTTTTTTGATTCCAGACTTCTTCCAAAGGATTCTCCAAATCACAGGGTAAATAAAACCAACCCTGTAAGGGACCTTTATTTTTTCTGCTTTCCTAACTGCTTACCGTAGTATGTAACAGCAAGACACATTTATACATTTGTCATTTAATTGGTCACCTTATTAAACTCTCTTCGTAAGTGCCCTGTTGATTTTTTTGGACTTTTTTGGCCTACATAATCATTTCAATGACTACATCTAGGCCTGAACAACATGGGCTGAACTGTGCAGGTTCACTCACATGAGGATTTTTTTTCAATTAATTACTGAAAATGTTTTTTCTCTTCTTTACAATTTTCTTAATATTTTTTTTCTCTAGCTTATTTTATTATAAGAATATAGTACGCAATACATATAACATACAAAATACATTAATTAACTGTTTATGTTATTGGTAAGGCTTCTGGTCAAGAGTAGGCTATTAGGAAAGTTTTTGGGGAGTCAAAAATTATACAAGGGTTTTTGACTGGGTAAGGGTTAGCACCCCTAACTCCCACGTTGTTCAAAGGCAAACTGCAATGACTGTTTTGCTCTGTTTTGTTTGGTTTTGCCAATACTGAAACTTGTATTCACTCACAAGCCTTCTGGCAATATCTTTCTTCTCATTGCATTGGCTAGACACTCCATGTGATAAACTATCACCAAACCTTTTTTATTCTTCTTCCTAGGTACAGAGATAGACCACAATTCCCAGTAATAGAATGTGAGCAGAAAAGGCATGTGTCATTAGCCGACTGACTCTTAAACTACTTCTACTCAATTCTTTTTCTGCATCTTCCAGCTAGACAGAAGCCAATATAGTAGCATCTCAATCAATACATTTGGGTCATTCTGGCTGGTTGTGTAAATTACATATCCACTCCTAACTCTCTCCTTTTTGTGCTTTTCATGAGTAAAAAATAAACTATTACATTAAGCTTTGATTCCAGGGGGTCTGTTTTAGAGATGATGTTCTCTGGCATTTAGATCATTCACAATCTAATGATATGTTTGTACTTAGTTTTAAATAACTGTACTCAAAATTATGTTAAAGGCATATTATCCTAATCCTAGTTCAATAAGACATTTACCAGAAATACTGAATTTAATGCTGAATTAAATTTGCAAATGGTAATTTATATTTTTACATTTTTATAAATAAAAAATTTCCTATTTTCTTTTTTGTTTTATTCTTTTCCTGACAAATCCCACAGATTCCCAGGTTCTAGAATAAGTTGAACTAGCATAGCATTATCTGTTCCTTAAAATTAGATAGGAAGGTTGGATGGATGGAAGGAAAGAAGAGAGGAAAGAAGGGAGGGATGGAGAGAGGAAAGAAAAAGGGAGAAGATAAAGAAAAAAAAGGAGGGGGTGGAAGGAAGATAAGTTGTTGCCAAAAGGATGTCATTGGTAAATTAAATACATTGAACTACACATATTTTTAAAAATTGATAGCACATTCCAGTAAAACCACTCATAAAATGAGAAAATAAGAAATATTACTGAGGGAGGGTATGGGGTGTTTGTTTTTTGAGGAGTGGGGCAGCAATTTAAAATATTTCTATGGTTATAAATGTATTTCTACCCAGTCCTAAGTTGTTTTATTTTTATTTTTATTTTTGTTTATGTTTTATTAAGGTCATCCATTTTGACAAGATTTTCCACTGATCAGCCAAGAACTACATGTATAATCCCTGAAGCTAGATTATATGTGTTCTTATCACTAATATTGTATATTCACTCCCCCACCCCTGATTTTGGCCCACCAGAATAGGAACTTATGGAAGTCCGGTGAACACTGAAGTTTTAGCTCAGGACCATTTCACTGTGGGCTCAGTCAGTTGCCCAACCTGTGGTTATTTCCCCATTCCAGAATGCAGAACTAGAACAGGCATATCTAGCATCTGGCAGAATCCCTGCATTGGCTTCTAGGTTCCCTAAAGTAGACTTTTTTCTTTTTCTCATCTCTTGAAATGAGTTCTGAGTTCATTTATTTTCATTCTTTCTTGTTTACTAATAAAATTACTTAAAGGTATGAATAATTCAGTTGTGTTTTACATGTAATAATCTCACTGTAGCATGTCACCTAGTTGAAAATTACAAACTTCTTCTTTAAAATATTGTTTTTAAAAACTTTACGTAACCAGTATTTTTCTCAACCTTTCTTGAGTTTCTAGTTTTACTTCACTGTAGGTCAGAGAATATGACCCATACTATAACTACTCTGAGAAATTAGAGGTTTTCTCTCTAAGCCTAGAATATGCTCAGTTTTTATAAGTATTTCACGAACATATACAACATGTACAATCTAAAAAAAAAGTATGTTCTATTTATAGAATAGAATTTTTATTTATAGCTACTAAGTTAAGTTTACCGATTATGTTATTTAGATTTGTTACCATACATCCACTAGATCACCTTAGGTGCAACTAAACATATAAGGTCACAAGACTACCATAAACTAACCTTAGCCTCTGCTTACTGAGAAGGCCATAGGGATGACATGATATCACAAAATGAAAATGTTTAAAAACTAGGATAAATTTTGCACCAATAAAATGTTATGATCATAGGTGCATTTTTAGAATCCTACAAAATATGCTTACTTTTGAAATGACCTTTTACATGTTTTATTAAAGCATTTTTACTGTAAATCAATTTTAGCAGTACATTAAGGTCTATCTCCATTCAGTTTCCAGCAATGAAGTTATCTCTACATTAAAAAAATCAACTTTAATACATAACTAAGTTCATAAATAACAGAAAGATGTCCTCCTGTTCATCTTATCATCACTAAAGTGAAATGACCATATAACATAGTGTAATAGCATATTTAAGAATGTGCTATTAATGTTATTAAGTTAGAAAACAATAGCCTGCTATATATATGAATGTGTTACCATTCAGCAATGCCTCTGATTCTACTTCCTTCTCAGAAATCTTATTCATAGTCACGTTTGTCTATTTTGTGAGAGAATATACTATAAAACCAAATATGTGCCACAACATTAATCCAGTTACATGTAGTTTCAAGGTGATAGAGAATAAAGAGAAACAGTGAGAAAAAAATCAGATAAGATTTCTATTTACAATATACATATCATCTTTGGATAAACTATCTGAGTTTTATGAACACCATTTGCTATTTCTGCTTGAACCTTATTAAAGGGACTGAGAAATCTGAGCATCACAAGTGTGAGCCATCTATAGGAAATACGTGCTTCCTTCTATCTCCTTAATGCTCCAGTTGCCTCTGTGGGCCCAAGAAGTGAGATCAGTGAGCAAATCTTATGAGAATCTCAAGTTTCTTGAAAAAATGTTCTATAAGGTCAAGCTATTAGGTAAGGGACTGAAAAGTTTAGGTGCTGTAAATAGAAAATGCTGAGAGAGAATTTATAGCAGGAAGAAAGGTTAATAATGAATCAGTCAGCACTCTCAATCTATTTCGAACACTCTATTTCAAACAACTTTGATGATCATTTCATCAAATTGTAAACCATCAATAATTTATAAAATAATAGAATATAATGGGAATGAATGGGAGAAGGAAAACTTTCTATTCTAACCATCTGCTGATATAGCTAAATTGTTAAAGAAATCAGTATTTTGAGCCCTGCATTAATTTACTATTTCCCAAAAAGGAAATACTGTTCTATGGCTGTTTAACCTAAATTTGCTGGAGTATTTGAAATGATCTCACACACGGTGTAAACTACATTGTGTATTTCTTTTAGTTGGCAGGCTTGGCACAGAACAAAGGAACAACTAACTCCACGGCAGTGCCTCTGCTACTAAATTAGCTGGGTAAGTCAATTGCAAAACTCTCAAAAAACAACAGCATTGTGATTAACAAAGATGTGATAGTATGACAAGTACTTGGAAAACAACACAATCAAACATTTCAAAATATGTCTCACTATTTACTTTTTATTGTTGGAGACACTTAAGTTTCCGAGAAATAGGCTTATAAACATTTCGTTCACATAAAAATCAAGTAACTACAATTATAATATGCAATACACCTGAAATATAAGACCATAAGTGAGCTTATACCAATCTCTGAGAATCATGCTTGTTTTTTTGTTCATGGGATAAATTCATAGTGTAATGAGAACAAGTAGAGTTTTAGAACCAATGACAAAGCAATCAGTTAACACCCAATTACCAAAGCCAGATCTTTCCGAACAGAGGTCACCCAAACCTCCAGGAGATAGCTTTGTTAACTGCTGACTTACAGATGTAAGAAATTCTCTACCACTAGTATCTAATTCTTCCTCATATTTTCTTCATTTGACTCTGAATCATGGTAGGACACTTTAGCTTTTGATATGTTATGTCTTTATTCATGCCATACGGTTAGGCTAAGACCACATAGAAGCAACTGCTTTCAGTGTGATGCTCGAAAACAGAAGCCAAGGTATTATTAGACTGATCTATGAAACATCCTAAAAGAAAAATAAACCTGCAATTTTTAGTATCACATAGCCAAAGTCTTGTGCCTCTGACTTTCAAACAATACTGTTTTTGCTGTTTTCCAATAAGTCCCATTTTAGACAGAGAGTTTTAAGAATTCTTTTATTAAGAATTCTTTTATAAAGCCTTCTAGTTAATTTAAAAATAATATACAATGCAGAATTTTCAAGTAAAATACCCTCAAAACATCATTAATGAATATTAAAATACACTGTTAGGCTATAGTAATTAAATAGGCAGGTCGATAGACTATATCCTTGAGTTCTGAAATAAATCTGTGCAAATCTGGCAATGTAGTATCTGGTAAAAGCAGCATTTCAAAATAGTAGAGAAGAGACAGGCTACTTATTAGTTTTGTGACAGAGGGTAGCTATATAAAAAAAAAGTTGACATTCTACTTCACTCCTTTAACAAAACATTTCCAATTGAATTAAAAAATTTAAATGAAATAACTAAACTTGTAACAACATGAGATATTATGTTCTCGAGAGTTGGTAGCCATTTCAAGCATATAATAAAAAACAAATGCAACAGAAGAAAAGGAAAACAAAGTCAAAAACAATTTGCTGACAAAGAAATGAAAACAACTACCACTGAAAACTCAATACACAATATGACCTCTCAAAGAGGAGCACAGATCTGGACTAATCACATCCTCAGAAGATAACAATTCATCTTTCAAAAGGGAGTTCGATGAAGAAAAACAGGTATACAGTAGATAACTGTGATAACTGTGAAGTGATATCTAGGAATTGAAGCAGAGACCACAATTTGCAAAATTGTACAAGGCTTCACAAAACAGAAAAACTATCCTATATCATGATATGCAAGACAAGCAATCTAAACCCATACTCAAAACACAGCTCACTTAGACAAAGCAACTGACAAACTGATCCAATGGTAACTGCATGGACTCATCTGCTACAGGCCAATGACTGTCCCAGCAACTTGATTGGTTTACAAATTCTGACCAATCCCTGACAAGATCATCATTCTACGGTAACTCCAGCTCCCTAAACCCTATAAGATTCTTCTTTGATTCACCTATTGTAATATATCCCATGATTCCCTAAAGTGTGCATTCTCCCTCGCAGAAACAAGCTAATACACCTAACTTTGTTACAGGTTTTTAAACAAGCAAACAAATTGAAGGAAACACAGATAAAAGATTAAGGGCTGATTTATTTACAGCACTTGTTCAGGTTACTGACTGCTGCCTAACAAACTATTCCAAAACTAGGTGGCATAAAATGGCAACTATTTTTTAGTGTTACTGAATTCTATGGATCTGAAACTCATACGGGGAGAGTGAGGATGAATCGTCTCTGCCCCATGATCTGTGAGGCTTTATTTTAGACGACTTGAAGGCTAGAGGTGACTTAAGCAATCTTGGGGCTGGAATCATCTCAATGGTCACTCAGTCAGGTGTCTAACAGTTATTACTGGCTGTTACCTAGGACCCCAGCTAGGGAAAATAAGACCTACAGTCTCCTTGTAGATGTTTGGCTTCCATACAGCATGGTGGCTGGGTTATAAGAACAAGAGTTCCCAGAGTACAAGGTGGAAGCTATATATTATGACCTAGACTTGGAAGTCATAAAGCATCAGCGACCCTGACCAACTTTAAGGAAAGGAAATATAGATCCAGCCTTTGAATGGGAAAGAGTGTCAAAGTCACCTTGTAAGAATAGCACATGAAATGGGAGATATTATTATGGTCATTCTTAGAAAATATAACGTCACAAACTCTCATTTAAAAGCAAAAAACAAACAACTAAATAAAATTTCTAACAGAAAAATGGGAGGAAAATATATGAATAAGGCATTCATCAAAGAATATAAATGAGCTATAAACATCTTTAAAATGCTCAGCTTCTCTCATAACTAGAGAAAATATATTCAATAAGTTACTGCTTTCTAACTATTATCTTGTCCAGGGTATGGGTTAACTCATGTACCACCACTGGGCACAGGGTTTTAAATTGTTCATGTTCTCCTTGAATTGGCAGGGTTGCTTTTGAGGAAATTTATGCCAAATACACATGCCTGAATAACCTGTCAGCCGTTCTTCCATGTTCAAATGGTATTACATGAAAAAGGCAGTTAATTCATCTTAAAACTCAATCACTAAAGTGCTTTTCCTCAAGACAACCATTGTCACAGAGAATATTCCAATCTTGACACAAAAAATATCTTTAAAATGCATACTCAAGAGAGGACACTTAATAAAATTAATAATTTGTACTACTTCATCAAGGACATACTTAAATGGAACTGGCTTTAAAAACAAACTGACTTTTGGTAGTGAAGAATATGATGACCACTAGTAGTTTGCTGCCATTGTCCTTACTGTTGCTAAAGTGCCAGCAGTTATTCCCACCACTGGAGACCAAACATTGTTTTTGCATCCCTTGCGCAAATATTCACACGATGAAAAAGAAAATATCTTAGTATTATGAAGAAATAATACTTTCGAAAGGGTTATGGGAACCCCCAGTTGTCTGTGGCTGCTCAAGAGAGAAATGTGATGGAGACCCATTCAATGGAATGTTGTCACATGTAGCTATTAAAGAAATAATGCAACCCAAATTTATGTCTGTGGAAATACGTTCATGTATTTACTACATTTCAGAAGAATCAAGGATCAAAGTAAAATATACAGTATTTCTAATTTGTGAGCCATATGCAAATGTTTACATATATAAATAAAATGTTTGGAAAGATACATACCATAATGTTAGTAAAGGCCACCTTGGAGAAAAAGGGTATTTCATATCACGAAATAATTCTGTGGTTATTAAATTAGTAAAGGCTACTTTGTAATTTAAAAAATCTCTCCAAAACAGAAACTTCTTCATGTAGAACAATTCTTTGAAAAAGCTCAGTTTCCCATCCCTCCAAAGATAAGCTCCTTATAAAAACACAATTACTGATAATTCATTGAGGTGGCGGGGGGGGGGGGGGGAAAAAAAAGCAAGCAGGAATGAAAGTAGGAAAAACTGCCAAAAAATAGCCTAATGGTCACTGATGTTAACCTAAGTTACTGAAAATCAAATTCTTACAAACTGGGCCATTATAAACATGAAGACTATTTACACCGAGTCAATGTCAGCTGCCAAAATTTCTAAGTGAACAGTGGCAAAGTTACTGAACAAATCCTAATTAAGGGTTTCAGTAACAATTCCAGTATATAATGGAGAAACAAAGAAGCTACCTGATTTGTAATACTCAGAACAGTACTGATGTCAGCTGGCAATTAATCTGAATTCTCAACTAAAACAAAAACTCAGAAGCCATCGCTTTTTCAATTCCAAAGGCATTTTCAACAGAATTTTCTTTCCAGTGTCTTTTGATTCTTATTATGTAGCCCATCATTAAAGATCTTAATCTCTAGACCTTACACTATTTTTTGATTAACATTTTAACTTTATTACAGAAAGAACAGCTGTCTCAGGAGGATGCCTATTTATCAATTTGTTTTTTATTATGCCTAGTTTAGATTATTTTAATTTGTTGTTTCCTATCCTTTGGACTGTTTTAACGTCACTTGCAACTTTGTACATTGTAAGAGCTGAATTACCCACTGCAACAGTGTATTTCTAAGATTTGGGGTAAGTTTCACATTGACTTTGAGGGTCTCAATTGTAAGAAGCGTTATGTTCAATCTACAACTTGAAATATTTACTCATTCTTACACAGCCAGCCTTAGGTAAAGTTATGTGTCCTATGATAGCCTTTTGCATGTTTCAGCATCACCTGGAAATGAAGATAAGGATCTTATTAACAGTAGTATAACAATAGTCAGTTAGTAGAACTTAGAGAAGGTAGAATCTGAGAAAAAAATATATTTTTTTAAAAAAGTAAATCCTCTCATTTAAGAAACTGCTCTTTGTAATAAGCTAATGCTACTGATTTTTTTTTTTTACTATGTATGTATTATTGATCAACATGCACCAGAAGATAGATTCTGTGGGTAAATATACATGCTTGCAAAGGAAATACTGATTATAAAGATCAATGCTTTGTATATGGTTAGCATTCAAAAATGCATGTGGAACCAAAACAAAAGAAAAATTGTTTATTTTGAAGATGCTACTCTCTTGCCATGTGTGAGGTCAAAAAAAGCAATTGTGTAACTGCAGCATGCAGGATAATTTGGTATCTGACTAAGATTAAATAGGGAACTGCTTCTAAGAGAATGGAGGAGTCTGAGGATTTGCACCCATTTTCAATGAATTGGACCTTAAGATAATCAGAATTGGCTAAAAATATATGTGATAACCAACATGTAAGTGACAGCAAATAAGTGATATGGATATACTTTAACAGTACAATTGCTTTCTTTGCAACATGAGAATACTTTATAATGGCTATTTTTCAAACTATTATTTAATATTAAAGTTTAAGGATTAAGTTTTAAAGATTTCTAGGAGGCAAAGGAACAAAAACAAATTTTATCTATTTATAATGGCTTTATTAGATGTCAATAAAAATATTTATAATAAACGATTTAGGTCTACCTGATTTTCTTGTTAGTAAACCAGCTTTTTCCCCATTATCTACCTACGAACTTTAAAGATCACTATGTATCAAAGGCTGATAAAAAAATGAAATCATTTCAGCAGTTCTGAAAGGGAAAAAAAGAATCAGCAAGACCGAAAGTAACAAATTTGAGTACTTTGTTAATGATTATAAAGCATTTGTTAATGATTATAAACCAATAATATTATAAGTAAAATAAATCTGAAAATAAGTATAATAGATTTTCAGGGGTCACATATGATACTCTTATAAATTATGTGAATACCCTGTAAATATTTCACACTGTTATTCAGTAAAGAAAAACCAGAAGATAAAATATCTTCCATCATCAAAATAAAATTTGAAAACTCTGCAAATTAAATAGGAATTTAAAATAATTTTTTGAATTGTACGCCTGAAACTTACTGGATTTCGTTAATCAATGTCATCATAATAAAAATAAAAATTAAAAAAAAAAAGGAACAGAAAAGCCGATTTTCTTGGAACAACTGGTGGGGAATGCAAGAGACTTGTGATAGATAAACATGGATGTAGAAACAGGAGTGGAGTGATTCAGAGCCAAAAAACCATAAGCAAAAGAACTGGGACAAATTTGCTATCATTTTTATCTTTTCCTCTCTATATGAGTCTTTTTCCCCTCCTAACTATGCTAAAGATTTTCTCTTTAATACTGGATTTAAGTAGCAATTTGATTACGATGTGCCTTGATGTAGTCTTATTTCTTATGCTTAGAGTTCTGACTTTCTTGGATCTGTGAGTTCACAGGTTTCATTAAATTTGGAAAATTTTTACCATTATTTCTTCAAATATTTCTTTTGTTCTCCCTTCTCTTATTTAAGGACTTCAATTACTTATATATTAAGCTGCTCGAAGATGTCTTACAGCTCTTTTTTCCTCCCAGGTTTTTTTTGGTTTTATTTTGTATAGTTTCTATTGCTATGTCTTCAAGTTCGCTAATCTTTTTTTCTACATTACCTAATCTACATTGATCCTACCAGATATTTTAAGAAATTAACATCTCTTGTCTAAAGCATATATGATATGGGCATGTCATAGTTTTTAACCCCTAGAAATATAATTTGAGTCTTTTTGAAATTATCTTCCTTGTGTCTACTTAACATGTTCAATCTTCTAGCTTCTTAATATAGGAAACACAGTTATAAAAAAAATTTTGATGATCTTTTCCATCCATTATATAATATTCTTTTCTTAGTAGTTTCAGTTGATTTCCCCCTCCTCAGCATGGATCTTTACAATAACCACTGCTATCCTCACCAAAAAAGCTACTGAAATGCAGGCACCACATTTTTGGGGCCACTGTAAGACAATGAGAGTAATTAAATCAATCTTTCAATTATGTAATCTTGGAACCAAGCAGCTGTGCTTTTTCTTCCTAGTAAATAATTACATTTTAAAATGAAAAAAAAAAACCCTTTGATGCTAGATTAGTTTTTCTTTTAAACAATAATTCATAATCATCTATCAGCAAACATTTCCATTTGAAGTTATAACTAAAACACATCTAGATAGTTCTCAAAAAATTCTATTGTTAAAGATATCACAGTATAAGAATAATGATATAATTACTGAAAATACATAATTTATACTTGTAACCCTGAAAATATAATGAAACCAATTCTGTTATTGAAAAGTTACTGAAAAACTGTAGTCTTCATATTTAGGTTTATTCGAGGCTAAGATATATAGTCACAGCATTAATCATAAATGCTGTGGTATCATCAGCATAAAACTAAGACTTACGTCTAAGGGACTGAAAATCTTAGAGATGACAATATAAATAAGCATCCAATAGCTAGTATAATTACTGATGTTAAATAAAATCAGCCACTTAAAAAGTAATAGTTTTTCTATGAAACAATATAACCTATAACTTGAACAATGATAGCCAGCTCTCCAATAAAATTTAGGATAACAAAACCAATCAAGGAACCTTAAGTGTTATTTCTAAAACTATGTTCTTATGCTGTTCTTGAGATATTTCACTTACCTTCAAAATGTAGTCAGAATTAAAATTACTACTATATGATGTTACTGAGGATTCTACGTACAATGAAAAACAGATTTAGGTAGATTAATTTGCTAAGGAGCAATCTACCAGACTAACTGATGTTAATAAAGTATATAAAAAAGCTGATGAATAAATGGAAGTAGAATACCTATTTATAAGCTCAGACTCTTATGAAGAATATTGTTATTATATTTTTCTCTAACACCGATGATATAGTCGATGCTTAAAAAAAGAGGAAGTGAGAGAAGGGGAAAGACAAATTGCTAGGTTATACCAAAAGGGCAGCATCATTCTAAGTGAAGAAAACACAATTCCCATGTACTTGGATACAAATTAGCAGTCTCATTTCATGGGCAATATTACACCAAAGATATACTCACAATTAAATACTTCACCAGAACATTACATATTAGGGAGGGATAGGCATGGTTTTAAGAGCTAAAAGAATAAAATAAAATAATGTTTGAGTTCATAGGCCCTGGGAATCCATTAATCCAATTTTCTCCACATTTCTCAGATGAGGAAATAGCTCTCAAGACACAAAGTGACCTGCTCAAGGTCACAATTAATAGCACGAACAGGACTAGAATTCAGGACTTATGAATTTTTGGAAATTTTCCTTTCCTCCACACTAGTTGCTAGGGAGATGATCTCTAGCATAAAAGCAAAGTAAAATGGATTTAACTCAAATGGTTTAAAATAAGGCAGTCAGATCAGTGTAGTATAAGCTATACGCTAAGGATGAAGTTCTTGAGAGTTAATGTGGGATAATTCAGGAGTGAATATCATGAGCAGACTAAAATAACAATGATAGCTAACACATAAGAATTACTAAGTGTTCAGCATTCTCCATGACCATTTGCATATTAATTTATTTATTCTGCTTTTGAAGTAGATATTATTATTATTCTCACTTGCAAATGAGGAAAGAGGACAGAATGAAGTTGATAACTAACTGGTGAGGCCAGGAGACTAGAATAAACTCCAAAAGAAAAAAGGGGGAAAAATCATGTGTCAAAGTAAGTATTCAAAAATCAAGATTATAAATAATTTTAAAAGAAAGATATCTTAGATGTTTCCTATTTTTTGTTCATTTTCCTCACCAGATTCCTGTAGTGAGACATAATGGTTTTCAAAACAATGTAGCAGTTAATTTCAAAGCATTTTTATGAAGGCCTGTAATGTATCCAGAAAAATTCATAGCAAATATCCAGAAAATAACAGGGAATGAAGCAATTTCAGTAGATCTCAAAACAGAAGAATTACCATTAAAACTTATATAAGGTTTGAAGGTCACATGTTTTGTATAAGAGTAAACTTTCTGTTCTTCTAAGACAAGACACAATTATTTCAGATCAAGAGTTAAACTTAACTTACTATACAAGGAATAAAATTTATCTATTTCAGGAATACACTCCAAATTTCAAAGGCTTACATTAATTTTGCAGCAAGGGATAGATACATGAATGCACCAACAGATATTTCATACCTACAAAATATGAAATATGAGTTCTCCCAAATTTTTTAGAAGCCACTGTTGTAACGTACCATTTTTTTCCTCTTATCCTGTTCTGTGGGTGGTTCTTCATCTTCTGTTACTTTTGGTTCTTCAAGATGAGACATCAACATACAGCTACAGCAAAAAAAAAAAAAAAAAAAAAGTTTTAAATAAATTTTTAAGTCTATAACATACTAAAAACAAACCCTTGAAATCACTGAAACATCAATGCTTTTACATACCAATATGAGGACTAGCTTGATAAACTAGATTTATAAGTAAAAAAAAAAATTGTAATGATGAAAAGATATCTAAAGGGCAACATGAAAAAATTTTAGAGCACTTTACCTACATATTTAAGGTAGTAAGTTGTAAGAAATTTATTTATAGGCAACTTTTGAATCATTTATCACTTGACAAAGTAAGTTGCACACTTTATATCTTTCTAAAAAATGATACAAACACTTAAAATTAATACTCATTTTACAACTAACCTTCATGTCTGTAGATTACATGTTTCATAACAGTAGCAATAATTTAAATAACATAATTAAAATATTATTAATTATATATGAATCAACTTTGTGCTCCAATGAAATTACTACTATGCTATGAGGGACTTGTCCCTAATGGTACTTGTACCTGTAGGACAGGTATAAATCACTTTATTCTAATTATCTGCAGCACTGACCTTCACCATTGGCAGAGAGAAAAGAAATATAGTTTTCTATTCAGTCAATACTGGTTCCAGAAAAACAAGAAATGAATATTGTCTAGGAAGTCAAGTTGATGAAACAAACCCCAGTTTCCTAATTTAGAATAATAGAAGTCAGTAATTTATCCGTCATAGGTTCCTAACCAATAAAAACTGTGAAGGAAAGCTTGGTTTCTCTTCTGTTTTGTATCAAGTACAGGGGAAGGACAGGAAGGACAATTCCCGACTCAGTTGTGTAGATGACTTTTAATTCAGGGTTAAAGACAGCTGCTGACACCAGAAACTTGATCAGGCTCACTCTTTCACGGGGTATGAGTGTCCTCTTTCTCTTATTCCCCACCATTTAAAAAATTTGGGGGGGAACAACTGCCTTTGACCTATTCCATGAACACTGGTGAGCTCAAAGAATAAGATCCTTAAATTGAAAATCAGAAACCCTGAAAAACAACAAGAGTTCAACACCGGCTCACTGTACCATCTTAACCTCTTGGAGCTGCAATGCCTTTGTCTACCATGACATAATATAATGTAGCACAACTAGTTGGCCAAAGGACTCTGGCACAAAGTGAGAAAATTATGCATTATCTCAACCCCAAAGCTACTTAATAAAATAAAATGTCTAGAAAAAAATCCAGATCCCAGTTTGTATTTTAGAACTGAATAATAAAATGAGGTTCCTTCATACTTGCTGCAGACTTGGTTTTTAAGTGCAATGAAGCTAGATCTCCATGGAAATAAGCTTTATAGTGCATCAAATTCTTTCACTGAATTCCAGCATCCGTTAACTAACTTATATAGTAAAAACTCTCTATTCTCCCGTCCCCAATTAAAAGATGTATCACATTAATAGTAAAGTATATTCTGGATATAAATATACAGGTACACATATTTTTTTTTCCCTCTGATTACAAATTATGCAAAGGGTAGAATATGTTTTGTTTTGTAATTCTGCAAATTACATTCATTTGGATTTTTAGAAGATGGAAAATGAAAAACATTTTTTTTTTTGAATT
Organism: Eonycteris spelaea; assembly: GCA_003508835.1. Lineage (NCBI taxonomy): Eukaryota > Metazoa > Chordata > Mammalia > Chiroptera > Pteropodidae > Eonycteris > Eonycteris spelaea. The sequence continues at coordinate 10,588,184 of PUFA01000011.1, read as the reverse complement.
GACAAGATCAAAACTAAAGTTCTCTCTTACAGGAAAATCTCTAATTAAAAGTCAAATCTTATTTTGTTGAGAAAGGTTAGAGAGAGAGAGTTATGTTTTACATAAGAGGCATGGTGAAAATTAACTGATTTCAACTAAGCTAAAATGGATGGGCTATGAATGTATCAACAGTAACAGCAATACTTAGAAAAGGAATGACCAACACATGAACACAGGCAGCCACCTGTTTTATCCTACTCACTCACTGAATAGATCTAGGCACTCTAGCTCTCTATCTCCAAATCTATCCTAACAAGAAACTCTAACCAGCCAAACATAACCATCAGTGTTAGCATGCAACATGAATTCTTTTAAGTTATTATGTTTAAAAGGTACCTGTAAAAACACCTTTCATTTAATCTACGTGAACTTACCTCTAAACGTTATAATAAAACTAAAACTGACAACACTATTTAATTGGTCTCCATAGTGGACAGTTTGGTTGCCTATATAATCGTCTTCCTTCCTAAGGGAACCCTGAATTTGTCCAGTTATCCTCCTCTTCCATGCCATTATATGCTTCAGAGAAAGCTGATCTCAGCCCCAGTGCCAATAGCTCACCAACCAACCACAGTAATACTATTCTCCTGGCCAATGACTGCTTTCAACAGAAGCATGTTTAACAAATCCGTGCCAATTACACTTGAAGAGAAATCTGATGAAAAGACTTCTGGGAAAGGTTTCCTACGATGTTTCATAAATAAAGAGGTGGGGAGGGGAGGAGGAGGGAGATAAAGCAAGAGAAGATCACTTCCCTGGCACTGGCACTGTCATGAATTGTAATGCCCAGCACTACTTTGAAACCATGAAGGAAAGCAGACTGCAAATGAAGCTAACATGCTGCAGGAATAGAGGAGAAAGAACTTGGGTCTTTGAAGGTGTTGTGAGGACCCAAACAACTAATAGAGCCACTTATCTATAGCTGTTTGGTTAGTTGTCAGAGATGACTACTTCTTTATTGCTAAAGCCAGTTGACTCACGGTTTCTCTTACAACTGGAAATCCCTTTACAGTCCCTTATATAAATACCTTATCAAAAATTCATTTTGTCCTGCTAGACAAAAGCACATGCCCAGAAACAATCTCCCTCTCCTAAAACACCTATTTCCTTCTACTTGAAAATAGGATCTGTGTAATCCTAAAGTTTCCCTTTTTACCCTGGTAGTTAGCAAGCTTAGGGCTCAGTTTTATACGCACAGGCAACAAGTTTCCCAATTCCTTCAAACCTGTGCTAACAGTTTTTGGTCAAAATGAGCACATCCTTTTCTTATGTGTTGCCTCAGATCCTCTTATGACCACTAGACTGAATATAAGCAACCAACTAAAATGTTGTATATTAGCAATATAGACAAAGTGCCACGGAGGAACAAAGAAGGATGCAATTAATACTTCCTCAGAGTCTGGAAAGGAATCCTAGAGGAAGGTATTTGCCAAGCAGGGCAAGACTGGGCATGACATGCCACGTAAAAAACAAACAAACAAACAAACAAACAAAAAAAACAAAAACAAAAACAAAATTATGAGTCAAGTAATATGTATAAAAAAGAATGGCACACCTGAGGAATGATGAGGAATCTAAGAAGGAAAGTAAGAGAAAAGGTCAGTAATGTAAGTTGAGAATCAGCACAGAAGTGCCCCATCAACTTTATTCTGTAATAAACCAGGTTTCTAATTTTAAGAAGTGGGGCAAAATGGATCAGAAAAGGAGAAGTGGAGAAAGAACTCCCAAGGATGTCACCGGGACCTATATAAGTTAGAATTATATACAGGTGATAATGTCAGAATCAGGGAACCAAGGTTCTTTTTTATATTCTCTATTTTATTCTGAAGAACCATCTGGTAGGTCAACATTAACAAGTGAAGGAGAAAAAAAATGCTTATAAAGCCTAAGTTTTACTTTTGTTTCAAATAAAACTACTTTTTTATAGCCAGTATGTTTTGTTTTACACTCTCTACCTATAAAAACCAAAATTTGAGTCCTTTTCTAATGAATTTTAATGCCCTAAAGCATCCTAAGATGCTGACTAAACCCCTCTTTTTTACTTCCCACTGACAAAGAGTTGTCGATCTCATTTCTAATTTGCATAAGAACAAAATATTAAAGGGAAACCACTCTAACTATTAAGACAAGAGGAAGGCAAATTCCAAGCCTCGTTAATATATTTTCCTGGTTTAATGAAATAAGAACTCTAACTAAAATAGAAACATATAATGAAACCCAAGTAAAAAAGAGTGAAACTGACCACTATCTTATCCAATACATGAAAATTAAGTCAAAATACTGTAAGAACCCATAAAACTCCTAGAAGAAAACATAGGCAGTAAGCTCCTTGACAATTTTTTGGATCTGACTCCAAAAGCAAAAATAAGCAAATAGGAATATCAAACTAAAAAGTTTCTGCACAGCAGAGGAAATCAACAAAATGTAAAGACAACCTACTGAGAGGGAACAAATATTTGCAAATCATTTATCTGAGAAGGGGTTAATAATCAAAATATATAAAGAACTCATACAACTCAATGGCAAAAAAATTTTTTTCAATGAATAGAATATTTAAATAGACATTTTTCCCAAAGAATATATACAGATAGTCAACAGGTACCTGAAAAGATATTTAACATTACTAATCATCAGAGAAATGCAAATAAAACCACAATGAGATATCACCGCATGCCTGTTAGAATGGCTACTGTCAAAAAAAGACAAGAAATAACAAATGTTGGCGAGGATGTGGAGAGAAGGGAAACTATACACTGTTGATGGGAATGTAAATTGGTGCAGCCACTATGGAAAATAGTATGGAGGTTCCTCAAAAAAATTAAAAATAGAACTACCATATGATCCAGCAATTCCACTTCTGGGTATTTGAAGAAAACAAAAGCTGGTTTGTAATCACAAAAGTTTGAGGCCTCTACTTCTTCTGAATTCCTGGGTTTTCAAAAGTTAAGTTACATGCCAAACACTTATGTTTAACAAGATTCAACCAAATATATCTGCTTTCTATATCTTTCAACAAAATAAGATTCAAACAGCAATCTTTCCCATTTGTTATAGATGGTTTTATAAATGTATTGAGGAAACGAGCTCAATATATTACTGAGAAGGACTCAAGTGACCTGGAATCTCATGAAGCCTTGCTTATCATCACATAAAACATGCCCTTATCAATAGTAATAGAGGAAAGGTGTGGCAATTCTACAAACTACAAAGAGATATGTGATTAATTCTAAAAAAGAATTTTAAATTAATAATTATATAAGTATGAGATTTTCAGCATTCCTGATAATGTAATTTTACTATTCTCCCAAAGATTATAATTTTAACTATTCTCTTTTGGAATTAGTCAAGTATCACGAGACCCTCTAACATCTTAATGGTGCCAATGATGCTTCAATCAGGCAAATACAAAAACAGGATGCTTACCCATCCCTTTTCCCCCATAAATTGCCTGAAAGTCAAGAAACTCTGTTTGTTTAAAAAGCACATTCAAAACATCTCTAAAAAGGAATTCATATGCTATAAATATGCTTAGATTTTTTTTAAAACCTAATGTCTAATCATAAAAATGATAATTAGAACAAAAAAGCCCCATTCAAAATTCCACTATAATAAAATATAGCTGATCTCAAGATCAAACAATAAATATTAGCAAAATAATAAAACTTTTTCTTTATAGAACGCAAAATGTAAAAGTTGCTATACTGTTCTTATATGGTGATAGCAAACAAAAATCATGCAGTATATAATTACCCTCTAAGTAAATGTCCAAGTAGAATTAATTAAAATGATCCACCTACTCTTTATAAGTTCCTGTTTCAGGATCTTTCTGTCATGACATCATGTAGGCCTTCCACTGAAATATTTATAATCCCACAGAATTTATCTTGGATAACACTAGAATAAAAGAAGACCAAAACAGGTTAAATTAGACTATTTCAACAGGTATTTTGTTTTCTAATCATCCTCTTAAACATGAAATTTTAGTTCTAAAATACAAAAGAAACTTTCACAATATATTTCTTAAAGCAAAAATTTTATCTTGCATATAATGTTAACATTTTCTTTCACTAGATTAATAGTGTATTTAAATACTAGAAGAGTAGATTAGACAGGAGATACTTTAATATTCTTTAATGAATTATAATAGTCTTGTGTTGATTTTATAACTAAAAAGGTAAAGATACAAAAATGTTTAAGATAAAAAATCTGTACTCTTCGAAATATACTATCAAAAAAAAAAAAAAAGACAAGGCATAGACTGTGAAAAAATATTTGGAAAACATATATCTAACAAAGGACTTGGATCCAGAATATACAAAGAAGTCTGAAAACTCAGTAAGACAATGCAATTTAAAAAATTGGCAAATATTTGAATAGACACTCTCACCACAGAATATATACAGATGTCATATCAGTACCTGAAAAGATGTTTAATATCATTAGTCATCTAAGAAATGCAAATTAAAACCACAATGAGATTTTAATTAAAAGTAAAATTAAGAAGATCAACAATACCAAGTGCTGGCAGGGATGAGAAACAATAGGACCTCCCACACATTGCCAATAAGAATAAAAAACAGCACATCCATTTTGGAAACTACATCAGCAATTTTTATAAAGTCAAACACACAACATATAACCAAGCAATCCCATTCCTAGGTCTTTACCAAGACCAAACAGGTATCCTCAGATCTGTATGTGAAAATTTATGGTAGCTTTATTCATAAAAATCCGAAATTGCAAACGATCCAAATCTGTCTGTCAAACAGTGAATGAATAAACAAACCATGGGACACTTATTCACTGGAACAGTAGTCAGCAATAAGTGAACAAACTACATATACATGCAACAACTTGGATAAATCTCCAAACAGTATGCTAAGAGAAATAAAATAGACTCCAATGGCTACAGATTGTATGACTCTATTTATGTGACTCTCTGAAAAAGTAAATTATTTGACCAGCGGTTGCCAGGCACAAAACACAAGGAAACTCTTTGGGGTGATGGGAATGTTCTATGTCTTGTGTGTGATAGTGGTTACACATTATGTCAAAACTGTATGCTTAAAAGAGGTTTTACTCTATGTGACCTGTATCTTAAAAATACCTGACTTTTAAAATTTTTAAAAAAAAAAATCAACTGGCACAATTTTACTACTTGAATTGAAAACTGAATAAATTATAATTTTTATCTCCAGGACATTTATAGTATCATTTCTACAAGGGATATACCATGTTTCTCACACCAAATTAACATGCATAATTCATTTTTTAAATGTTCAGGAAAGTAATTCCTAAGGTCTGCACACTTTGGGTCATGTTCTCATGTTCCCATTTTTGTAATTTAAAACTCTGTCTATACATTCAAATATGATCAGATTTTAGAACTAAGTCACCATATAGGCAAATAATAAGCAATTGATATCATTCTGATTTAATCTGCATATAACATCCTATTGCAGTAGTATATATTTTTGATGTCACTCTATTTCCTTTAATAATAACTAAAAAAATCTCTGAAGAAACATACATACAGTCTGCCTTATTTGGTTCAGTGAAGAATGCCCTAGAAAAAAGAATTAGAAAACCAAAATTTTGCACTCAAAATTCAACCACTAACTGTGTGATCCTACTGAAGTTAACCCATTTCTCTAGGTGTTGGTTTCCTTGTCTGTAAAATAAAAATTGAACTCAGGGATGGCAAATGCATGGTGGTGGGAGGAATACAGCCATTTTCCCTTCCCAATGCAGAGAAATTCACCACTAACCCATCACAGCACACTAAGCAGACAGGGCCTGAGACTGCTGATTAACATAGCAGCACTCTAGATAGCTATCAACCACCGATCCCAATTAGATGAAGACAACAAAAGCCCTCTAGACTACAGCTTCCAAGGCTCTTTACAGGGCTTTATGTCAATATTAGAATAGTCCACTCAAGCAACTGCTTTCTCCACTTACATCCCCTCCAAGAATCGACTGCACATCCTCTAGGAAAACAAGAAATTTCACAAGAAATCAATGAAATTCCTGAGTACTTTGTATTTTCTCAAAAGACTGATTATGAGTTTTCCTAATATATCCGGCAACCTGAGTGTGACTATGTTCTGCTATATGGGTGAATGCTAATTACAAGGAAGTGTATTAGAGATAAAAATAGTATAATTTGACAACCAGCTCATTTGATTACAGGTTTTACTTCAAATTATGAGATTAATCAATGTTGGTGGTACCAGCATGGGCACATTGGTTTTTGAGAAGGTAAAAAGTTATATCTTTGCCATATGTAATTAGAGAAAAGTAGCATATGCTGAATTAATAAATGATGCTGTTCTAGAGCACTGGGCTTTAATGCAGACAGGCACATTCACAAGACTAAGCCTTCAGGGCTGAGCACAGATTTTGATAAACTGCAGCACGAATAGAATAAACTTCTGACTACACAATTCTTGCCAAAATCAGTAACTTCACCCCTTTCTCAAAAAAGATGAGTGTTTAGATGATACTGCTGGAACCAGAGTAAAGCATGGAAAGTTCTGCCAATACCAGAGGGTTAGGGGAAGGGGGAAGTAGACGGGGTAAGGGGGGTCGAAATGTGGTGAGAGAAATAATCTAACTATGGGAGGTGAACACACAATGTAAATAAATAAATACACACACACACACACCCCTAAGAAAATTAAAATTAAAAACAGAAATTAGAAAAAAGAAGTTCTGGGGAAAAATATGAGTTCAGGAAGAAAGACTACTGTCCTGGCCCACATGCTTATTTGGGCCTGAGACTCAGTCATGTGATCACTAGGGTTCACGCCCCCTTCCTTCCCCTGCCTCTACCAAGTGAAAGGAGTGGATAGATGATTGTCTAGTAGGGGTTTCGGAAGGGAGCTGAGGCAACCTCAGTTTAGTCAGTCCATCAGTCACTTCTTCCATTGGAATGTGACTTATGCTGCACAGAAGAGAGGCAGAGATTTAGCTGGATGCGGGGGCAGAGGTGAATTCCAGTGGACAGGGAAAACCATGCTCATCCTGAAGCACCTATTAAGTGCCAGAGCAGGAGAGGCACAGACTTCGAGTTCAGGAAAAGGGAGAATGACTAGGCCCAAAGTAAAAGGTATGCAAGCTAGCTTCAAATGGGAAGAGCTGACTGTAGAAAAGGAGAAAGACTAAAGAAAAAGAGTGGAAATGGAGTATCCACCCCATATTCTAGAATCATTAAAAGAAGTTAAATAATAATTATCTTCTGAGCATTCCAGTTCGAACAGCACTGAAAAGGATGCACCTCAATTACCATTCATTAAGGAGTTTGGGAAAAGTACCCTTAAATATGAGGGAAAACAAAAAACCAAAAGAGGCTTGTATTTTCCTAGCATACAGAACAGATATTTAAAGAAAATGAGCATTAAGAAGTTATAAATTTTCTCCTTTTCTAAGTATTATAAAAATGTTCCCTCCAAATGTGTAAATGCAAACATTTCAAAGTAAAGCCTTTAAAATAGATTTATTTTATATGGTATTCACTATGAAGTTCTGAATATTAAGCACTTTTTATTCATACAATACTCTCAATCCTTGTCTTTTACAATAATCAATCATGTTTTTCACAATACACAACCTTTCTGAATTAAATGCTGTAAAATGTGATTAGACATTTAAAATGGAAACAATCAAAAGAGAGCTATAAATCTTCAAAGAAATGAAATAAAAATGGTTTGGAGGAAGAATGAAAATGATAAAAGGCACATACTTAGATAATCTCATGTACACTATCTCTTTAAATACAAGAAGCCAGGAACTAGGTTTTTTTGGTTTTTGTTTTTTAATGAAAAACAACCCAAGTTCTTTCTTTTATATCTGTTATTGGGAGTTATGAGTAATGCTTTATTAGAATTTTCTCTCAGTGTGTCATCTTCTAATTGTCCTCTCATGCACATTTATTCAAATCTGGTGTCAGGTATAATGTGGAAAAAGTGAAGATAGCTAGAGAAAGCATGTAATTTTAGATATTCCTCAGTTCTTAACCACCTCAAACCATTGCATACTGACTAAGAAGTGATAGTTCACATTAACTAGGACATAAAAGTCAGGAGTCCCTGAAAAGTTTAGCTAAACACCACAGTAGCTTCTACAGCACAGCAAAAAACCAACACTCTGGAGCTAAAAATAAAAACAAAAACCTGATTATTGATTATTCCAGCCAAAATTTTACATCTTGGTGAAGTCCCATGAGAAGGCTTCAAAAGACTGGCTTGCTGAGTAATAATAAATAAGAAGAGAACTTATACTGCATAGCAATTAGTTTACAGAGAAAGAAGTGATTAAAATAAGTTATAATAGTACCCAGTCCAATCTTTCCTGACGAACAGGTCACCATGATTAAATTCATTTAATTTAGTCAACATTTATAAGCTCATAAGATGTGTCATTATAGCCCTAAGGATAAAAAAGATGGCCACCTCAAGGACCTCAGAAACTAAAGGGAGCTTGAGATTTAGTGCACATAATTTTGAATGCACATAGGGAAGTGTGTTGCACATTTGAATGTTACCTGTTCTATGATTCAGATTTAAAAAACTGAGGAAAGTTATGATATATGCCCAAGAACTCATTACAAACTAAAAGTCTATAGGAACATAAAGAAATTAAGCAACAAATGACATTTTTTTAAATCAAGTTATATCCTCAGCTTTACATGCCTGCTCTAAGATTATAAGTAACTTGAGGCAGACCCTATGTATTATGTTTATATTTTTATGTCTCATAGATCTTTGTTATGCATAATGTGAATGCTCAATGAATAATAGTGGAAATTAATTATCTCCAAAGCCTGAAAACTGCTTGTGCTCATTTTCTTTTCATAGTATTATTTTACTTATCTCTCTTTAAATTACAAGTATGGGTAGCTGAGTTGTACATAACATTATCATAACTTATTACTCTATACTAGATACTAGAGGCAGAAAATAGAAAAGAAGGTAACTGTGTTGGAATCTATTTCTGAAGCATTCATTTTAGAAAATCCAAGGAAAGTTTAAGGTCAAGGATGAAAAGAGAAGAATGGAAATAAAATCAAAGGGATAAAAGTGTTAGCAATTAGAACATTTCTTCCTTTTTACTTCTCACAAACACTTCTACTCATTTTACATACCTGGTTGATACGTTAATTTATTTACATAGACATATGTTACAAATACACTACAGAAAGACAGCCCTTTTCAAACATCTATTTGATATGTTTTAAAGTAAATGATGTGATGTTACAATGTTACACATACACAAACGTTAAATAGGTGAGAACATAAAAAACCATACTCAGTAGGTAGACATTGGATCATTTAAGACAATTCCATAGTTTTCATAAACTTTTCAGTTAAATGCCCATAAGTAAAACTATATTTTTAATCTTGACTCAGTATTTCCTCAAAATATATTTTAAGGCATTTTTCTCGGTATATAATAGTATCTATCTGTACAGGATATTAGTTGCAGAAATTTCACGCAAAGTGATTTTTCCTTGCTTTTAGAAAATATGTACTTAAAAAAAAAAGTCCAGCCATCTTTCTTATGTTTATTCACCCAACTTAAAAAACCACGCTGGTTTAAAATTATTTGTCCTTTAGTTTCATTATGAACCCAATCATGGCGTAGAGAAAACAAATGCCTTTAGAAAGATTAAAAAAACTTTAATCCTCAAAGAAACAAATAAATAAAATATCCTAATATTCATTTGGGTAGCCTAAATAGTGAACATTAGATTGAATGTGAACAGGATTCTAGTTTCTTATTTCTTGTCTAATTTTTATTAGTATTTTTCTAGTGAGTATTTTACATTTCCACTTTTTGGATAACTGATTTGTCATCATAGATAGTGTGCCTTAAATTACTTCTCTGTAAGTGATGGATTTACATATTTACATCACATCTTCATTTCCTTGCACCTGGAAGGAAAACAGGAATGCAGAAAAACAGACAAAATTTTCAGTTACCTTTTCTGAACAGTTTTATAATATATAATTGATGATTTAATAGTTTTCCAAAGTAGCAGCCCAAAAAAGAAAGAAATCAGACAGAACCTTACTTTAGAATTTTCTCTGATCTAACCAGACCACAATTATACTATTTGTACATCACACTTAGTTAACATTTGAAGTTACTCTCACATTATTATATCTTAAATATGAGATCAGTGAAATTAAGGTAACTTAAGAAAATAAGTTTTTAAGCACTAAAAGCCACAACCAAATAAAATACTGTCTTAACTTTTCTGCTTATATTGTCTAACAGGATTAAGCAAATAGTAGTTTATTGTAAAAAAAAATGGCAAAGAAGAAAGCCCTGATTTATCAGTCAGAATTTCCACCACACCAGAGGCTACAAAAGTGGTGATATTCACACTAAAATTAGTCCCCCCCCCAAATATTTTTCAGGACTAAGGCTGCAAATACTTTTGTCACTTAAATAGAAATATATATCTTTTTTATATGACAATCCTCTAAATGGTCATGGAAAAGTTTATTAATAAATCTAGCCCCCCTGACAAATACTGGCAAGGAAATGGAACAAAAATTCATAGTGGAAATTCACTAAGTTATTTTAGAATTGAAGCTGAATTTTTTACACCCAACAATGATCCCTATAAAGGCTTTTGTATTATAAACCATTTGCCCAATTAACTTTTTTTGAGTGTACATACACAGGGAAAAGCCATTATCTTTAAGATAATAATAATAAAAAAACTACAATGATCAATGTATAATGGGATGAGAAGACACTGCCATCTTATGTGACTGTCAGGAAAAAGACTGTGGTTTAAAAACCACTGCTCAATGAAGACATACCAAGGTTCCATAAAAAAGAAGAGATGATCAATGACTGGCACAGTTTGGAAAAGATTCAGCTAAAAAAATAACCCCAATCAATGCCTGTTTTGGATACTTATAGAAGTCACTAAAACTGGTTCTTGTTTTGTGAAAAGAAAACATAAAAGAATTTACTAGAGATTTAGTAATTATGGGAGGTATGACCTCATCATTGCATATGTTTGATACTGTTGAAAATAAAGCTATACAATAAATAATTACAAGGCAATCATGAATATATACCTGCAGAACAATTTTGTAAAAGCCAACTGTGCTGTTATTAAAGTCCTATGAAAAGGTTCTTGTGACTTGGAGTTAAACTCCTGGGAAAGTGTTGTATGTCACACAGCTCAGACCAAAATGAAAATAACGTGCTCCGGACAACAGTATTAACAGAATCAAAAGGGGACTTTGCTAATGATATAGACATTGTTATCAAAGACTGATATAAAGAATTTGAATAAAATTGTATCATGAAATAAGCACAAAAAATATTTCTAAAGTAATATTTTACATTTTTTAAAATGTGTGCGATTAAACTAATTTGAGACATTTGACTATTCTGCTACAGCTCCAGAAGTATAATGTAGTCAAGCCGACCAAAAAACCTCAAGGAGATTTTTCAAGGTGAAACAAATACCACACACTCTTCCATGATGAAACAATCTATGTAAGAAACAGATTTAAAATATATCCATGTTTTCATTTAAAATTACAATCTAGGAAAAAGCTTTAAGGGAGAAGCAAAACATTAAAAACTCTTGGAGAAGGGGAGAGTTGAAGCTTTAATTTCTCTGCAATTTCTAATATATTTCGAAATTGCTCCTCGGCTCTTCTTTTCTCTCAAATATCTGTGGCAGTGGTTCTCAAAGCATGGTCCCCACACCAGCAGCATCAGCAAACTTGTTAAATGAAATTCATAGGCCCCATTCCAGACCTACTGAATAAAGAACACTGGGAGGAGTAGGGCAGCAACATGTTTTTACAAGATGTACTGGTAATTCTGTTTGAGAGGTACTATGTTAAGGTATAATGGATAACACAGTACCTTCTTATAATTATCTCAGTTTCAAAGTACAAACTCAATAATCGCTTAGTTTAAACACTCCCAGATTGTTTCAGGCTAATTTCATATAGACAGTAGTAACTTTTAGTAATAAAAAATAAAAATTTGGAGGACGAAGATGGATAGCACAAACAGGAAATATACAGCGCTCAAGAGGAAATTTTTAGTACATATTTTTGATTCAGGTCACTATTAACTGATCAAGTATGGGCACTTCCTATACCTGTAACATTCTGGAGAATGCTACACAAGTATAAATTTATACTAATAAAGAAAAATATTACATCACCTCAATGACTTCAGTGACTATCGATCTATATCAAATATTCTCAATCAGGGCTACTAACATCTCCTGGGGGCTCTTCCAGCTTATTCTTCCTCATGTACCTTTCTCCCAAAATCATGGCCAAATGGTTACTGTTACTGCTAAGAGTGTATCATATACTTCTGGCGTACTGGACAGATGAAAGGTTAAAATTATTGACCTTTACCAAAGAGATCTCTCTCATCTGCTTGCTGATATATCCACTTGAAGATCCAATGTAAACCTCAAATTCATTATATCTAAAATTGAACTCACTGTTTTGCTCACACCACACTGATATCCCTACTCTTGCTTCCTTTGCTCAGTGAATGCGGCATAAAGCTGCCTAAGTCCAAAACCTAACATCTTTGATTTCTCCCTCATCTGCCACCCCTCAGCCAACCACTTCCAAAGTAGCTCTAGAATCCAGTCAACCTCTCTGCCACTACCCTGGCCCAGGCTTCCAGCCCTTCTCCTCTGGATTCATGATTCACATTCCTAATTAATCCTGGCTCTAGTCTTATTGCTCCTTCCAGAAAGAGTCTACTTTTGATATGTCATTCCATTGCTTAAATTCCTTCCATGGCTCCCTGCCGTCCTAGAGAAAAACATAAAATTACAACATCCTTCATGATCCATATTTCTCTAGTAGCAAATCTCACACCACTACTAACAGCTCCAGCTGTTAGAATTTTGGTTCCTGAAAAGCAGTATTCCTTCTCTTTCCTCAACTCTTCTGATATGATTTTACCTCCACATGTCACACGCTGTCCTCATTGAGCTAACTCCTACTTATCCTTCGGTCCAGTATCGATGCTGCTTCTCTCATAAAGCCACCTCTTAACTCCATATGTTAGCACTCCAAGTGCAGTACTTTCCCATACAGCAACCTTGTTCCCTCTTCTAGATTTCAAGCTCTTCTGAGAACAGGAACTGTGTCTATTCATTATAGTTGTTCACAATTACAGCCATAGCACGCAGGCAATATAACATGAAATTAAAAGTGTGGACTCTGGAGTCAGACCCAAAAAGTGTCACAAGCTGTGAAAATTTGGGAGTTTCTCAAACTCACATTGCCTAGGTTTCCTTACCTGTAAAAAGTAGATTACTACTTTATGAGGCTGTTTAAAGATTAAATATGATACACGAAGTGGTCAGTACACAGAAATATTACCTATTATTATTATATAATACAATGCCTATCAAAAAACATTTGATGAATAAATACAGTATTCACAAGTTATTAAAACATTATTTATTAATGCTAAGCTCATACAATTCATTATATTTCCAAATATTTATAATTCTATAAGGAGGCTTCAGTTTTATTCATGTCCATGGCACTGAAGTTTTATAGCCACTATTTAGTTGAATCATAAAGTAGAATGTTCAAAAAGAATGACCTGTGCCTCACTTTCAGGAACAATTTGTTTATGAAGTCGAATCTGCTCCAGACCAGGGCTTTCAAGAGAATTTGAGCGGGTGTTACAAATCGAGGCAGTTACATTATACCCTGCAGATTGATAAAAGCTGTAGTATTCAAGTCTATTTTCCCCTGAGTTTTCTGGTGCCTTTCGTTTTTGTTTAAATTGAATAACTTTGTAGATCAAAAAAACAATTAAAACACAAGCTAAGATGAAAAAAGCTAGTAAAATGTCAAAAGCTTCATTTAACTTTTCAACTTCTTGTGTACAAATTAAAGATGTTTTCCCTGACACTGAAGCAGCATCAATTGGTAGAGCGCTGTTTTTTTCCAAGTTCAAGTTAACAGAAGAAGTAAGCTGTATTTTCACAGGTAACACTGCAGTAGTCTCTACTGGATTAACGAAGGTATTCTCTTGAAGATATCTATTAGCAGGTGAAGTATGAATTTGTTCCCAGAAAGTAACACTCTCAGTATTTTCCAAATGTTTCCCATTTGTAGTTACTTTATGCCAGGCCATCATTAACGCAGCGGTCTTGTGATGAATATGAAGAGATTTTATAGCCCAAGCTCTGGATACATTTGTCGAAGATGTAATGCAATTTGTCAAGTCAGTCCATTTAATATAATGCAATGCTCTGCCATGCATGGATGGGGGATTCTGACAATAGATGTTTAGGGTAATGGCTGAAGATGCTAGCCAGTCGCCAAGGCCCAATAGTTTGCAGTTACATTCCCAAGGATTAGAATTTGCCTGAAGGTGAATCAGTGAAGACAATGGCTTAAGGACCCTTGGATGTAAGTCTGTAAGATTATTAAATGACAGATTAAAGATCTTCAAAGATGCTCCCATTTTTTTCAAATGTATCATTATGATATCAATGCTGATTATTCTGTTTCAATCTAACTTAAGGTAAATTAAATTCTTTAACAAGCTAAATGTGTCAGAATTTAAATTTTCTAAATCATTACAACTTAAGATCAAATGTTTAAGATTATTAATTCCACCAAACCCATCCCTAGTAACATTTTTAATTCTTGAATTTTTCAGGAGATATTCCAAGTTGACAAGTCTTTTAAATGCAAAGGGCTGTATCGGTTCAATATGATTATGAGACAGAGAAACTCTTTTAAGACTCTTAAGTACTTCAAAAGCATTTGATGGTACTTTTGTTAAATTATTAGCTCCTAGATACAAACGATCCAGGTTTCCAAGATGTTGAAAGCCTGAGTCTGATATCCTCAAAATTTTACTGTTTAATAAATCAAATATCCGAAGAACAATCATACTAACAAAGGTACCACTCCCAAGGACAGTGAGGTGATTTCTTTGTAGATTTAAGTACTGAACTGAAACTAGGTCATTAAACACTCATCTTGGAACAAAAGAGACTTGATTGGACTGTAAACGTAAGTTACAAAGACTGGAAAGCCCCTCAAATATTCCAGGATCCAAGTGCTTCACAAAATTATTATTTAAATATAGAAAATATTCAAGTGAATAAAAGCTTTTGGACACATATACACAATGCTAGTATTATACAAAATAATGCTACAAGAGAATGAAGTACTGTTAATTCACTTCAATTTATATGAGATATATTATTTCCAGTCAGATACAGAAAAACTGTACTTTCAGGAAAATTCTTAGGAATACTTGAATGGCCTAAGTTACAGCAGTTAATCTGTCTCCCAGTGCAGAACTGGCAAAGAGATGAACATCCAAGTAACTCTTTGTGGAATAATAATACAGGATAACAGGTAACAAGTAGAAATATTTGTAGGCAAGACAGAGAAAATGTAATTCACACATAGCCCTGTTCTTGGTTTTTCTGTTCATATCAATTGGCTATAAAATGAGAAGATAAAACTTTAAATCATCGAAAAGTTCTTAAAAGTTTTATAATACCCGATATTCTGTAGTCTATTTATTTTATAAGAATCAGCCAATAATACTAAGTATTATAAATCATACTATAGTGAAATAATAAAATAATGAGTTTGGATATGTCCTAGAATTATTAGCATCTCCAGGCCATTAACCCACTGTTAGACAAAACTATAATTCAAATTTAATAAACTACAAAATAAAATGTTTGCTAAGTTAATTTAAAGTATTACAATTGACTATAACAAAAGCACCAAATGATAATGCAGGGTACCCACCTGCCTTTCAGTATAATATGATCCTTTATCAACTTAAAGTCGAATATCAATTAAATAACATTATAATTTATGAAAATACAAATTCATTACAGAACAATTAAACTCCCTTTGAACTACAGTTTTTCACAATCCAAATTATATTTTGGTTCAGCTTAAAGTTTATATTTAAATAAATAGTCTTACCAAGAACAGAAAATTCATATTATTAACACGGCTGATTCAAATCAAGGTTTTCTTTCTAAATCTGAAGAGCAACATTTCTAAACTCCATTTCTTTCTGTGGCACTGCTGACCTCCACCCCTTCACTTTTTTTTTAAGTCACAGTTTGCTCAGGAAACACCACTCTTCACATTGGTTCCTCCACAGTCAGTATGTAAAACAGAGGTTGCCATGGATACAGGAAACCAAGAGACAGGAAGTAATTTTATCTGTGTTTCAAAAATATTGTTGAAAGGAAATCTCAGGAACTTATTTTTTCAGAATGCAGTTAATTTGAGTTTTCCTAAAGCACACACCTAAATATCTCATAATTTTTCAAATAAGTATTTCTTTTAAAAAGAAAACCTGTACATTTTATATATTCAGAATGAACGAATTCTGTATATATCAACAGACAGCTATTATATTAAATAGAAAAAGCAGTTAAAATAAGATGTTAATAGAGCAATACAATTTTGGTGAATTTTTAAATGCATAAAATATTTGCTTGTTTTGAATACATATTAAGGACTTAAACTTTTATTTAAAAAAAAACAAAAAAAAACACAACAAAGCAATTTAGAATGCTGAGCACAAATGTTACACTATCTCCTTTATTTTTAATTTTTCAAAATAAATTTTGAGTATAAAAAATTTTGACTACTACCAATAATACCTTAATACATTAAGGTATATGCTTTGGATTATAAAATGATATCAAGTTGTATACCAAATTACTGACAACTTGGGCAAGAAAAGTTGTGAAGAATGAAAAAGGCCCTTTAATGACATTTAATCGTTTATACATCTGAATTAGTTTTAAATCTTTAAGAATAAAAATGTATCTGTGTACACTGTAATTAGTGATGGTAAGGATTTAAAGAGTTATCTATAAATTGTTTATATTATATATATATATATATACACACACACACACACACACAGACACATACATATATATATTTTTTTACCCCCCCCCCAACTTCCACCCCTGGTTGCCGTCTCCCCTTAAGAACTGGATTACTGAAGGCAGGGTGTCTCTTCCCACATGCTCACGGTGCCTGGTGCACCTGGGGTATGGACTGTGGCTCCACTGGGGCTCAAATCAAGGACCTTCTGCGTGTAAAGCAGAGGTGCTAAGCACTACTCTATGGAACCACCACTATATAATATACTGATTAGCCATAACTTCCAAAAAAGCTGATTGCTGAGGTTTTCTCATTCTGACTTTTATTAATATTACTAATATCCTAAGAATACATGTAAAATATCAGTGATAATATATAATTGTACAATATAATCCTCTTTTGGTATTAAAATAACTTTACTTCACACCAAGACAATTACTTCAGATTAATGATATGAATTATTTCCATATTAGATGTTTTATGTAATACCCACACAATTTCTACAACAATAAAAAATCAGAGTTACATACTATATAACAGATCTTTTTCAAATTATTTACAATTCTCACAACTATCCTTTGTGGCTGGCTATTGTTATTTCTATTTTATGAAAAAAGAAATTTAAAAACTACCACCAAAAAAATAACAGAAAAATGGCATGCATTAGGTAAAAATGGAACAGGAGCTAGGTTTCTCAAGTCTGTTTTGTTACGTATTTTCAATAACATATAAAGTGGAACGAAGTATGTCTCACAGTTCTCAAATATGTCAGACAACTTCAAGAGTATGATGGGGTTCAGGGAACACTATCTCATAATAGAGCACCTTGGCATACTGAATATTTTAAGCTGAAGGAGTTTAAGAAAACAGCAGAAGCAGGGGGGTTTCTCCCTGACCTCTTCCACTTCCAGCTCCACCCCCAACCCCTCTGGTCCTTCTCCCATGAAAACAGGTTATAAAACCTTTGCGTGAGAGGTGCCCTCCCTGTACTGGGAGGAAAGGAGCATCCTTATCTCCAAAGACAAAAGGACTCTGAGTGGAATCCAAACAAACAGGCCTCACAAAATTTCCCCCACTTTACTACACGTAATCTCATACCCTTTGCCCTTTCATATCTTTCCACGACTTTCCACTCTGCATCAAACCTAGCATAAAAACACACAGGTTTAACAATTTCTTGAGGTCTTCAAGTCCTTATGAAGTCTCTACTGTCATGTAAAACTTATATTAAATTTGTACGCATTTTTCCTCTTTTCTTGTCTTTATTAGTTTAATATACAGACCCAGCCAGGGACTCTTAGAGAGTCAAGGAAAACTTTTTCCTCCCCTAGAGTTTGGGAAAAGCCCAAGAAATGTTTCACTGAAATCAAAATAAAATTTAAAGAGGGAAAGCTCCAAGGTAATAAGATAGGAGCATTAATTTTGTCCTCTATTTGCATTAGATCCTAGAAGTAAAAATTCTAGAAAATTATGCCAAGGAAAAGTGACAGAATAAAATTAATCTTATATTATTATAACCTAAAAACTGAGCTAAACTAAAGTGACTATAACAAATAATAAATCTAAATAATACATTGTATTTCTCAGGCTGATATCTAGCAAAATTCCAATAACCATAAAAGTCACAGTTTAGCCTTTCTGTTCATTTAGGAGTTGCTGCTCTTAGTAGACACAAGTGATCATTAATAGAGAAGACCACAGAAGTTAAAACCTCAAAAAACGTTGATGCAGGAATGGAATTCCGAGACTTCATCCTACTTGCTATGATCACATCACTAACTAGTGGCAGAACTGGCCACTCAAATTTTAGGTTAGAACTCAAACTTTCCCAGCTTCCCACTGTACTTACTGAAAGATAAATTTCCCTGTGTTTTAATTAAGTACTGTCATTTCACAGTAATTTGTATTATTAATTTTTATTATTATTAATTTGTTCAAATCTCATGAGCTTCATTAAATCCTGTAACATGTTTAGTAAAATCTTCATATGATCTCCAATGCATAATGATTCTCCCCAGTCTGAATTTTGGCATTTTGATTTTGTTCTGGAATAATACATCAAAATGGTTCCTTATATACCTTTTGTTATTACTACTCATTTTCATTAGAACTATTTCTGAACACTTTCTTCAGCCTCCTAAATCGGCTTCCTCCCTTTTCTTTTCAGGAAACTGACTCACTGTGTTATTTTTCTCTCGTTCTGCTTTTATACTGCCTCTTTCTTCAAATAATCTCATGTTTCAGGTATCTACATATATCTATTTTCTTTTCCATTCAGAAATTCCATTACAAATCTGAGAATGCATAAATAAGAGAAAAATATTGATACCATTTTTAAATATACACTATCTTTATTATTTAGATACACAGCATCTATGCATAAACCAATCAAGGTGGGTTCACATATAAAGAAAGATTTAAAGTTACTGATCTTATTTATGATCTTAAAAGTTACTTATGAACCCAAGAATCAAAATTTAAAATGGGGTTTACAATAACAACAGTAACAATACAGTAACAACAACACAAAATATTATCATTTTGCTCAATGTAGGGTAAAATTTTAACAAGAAGCAGTATGTCAATACAGATTGCTATTCAGTTGCAAGGAAAATAATAGTAACTACACAGTGGGGAAATCAGAAAACTTGACCAAAATTAGCATCATTAATAAAAAGCAAATGGCCATCTGTGCCACCAGATGTGATATTTCAAGGACACATTACTTATGTAATATTCCAACCAAGGCTGCATAACCTGAATCTAATCATGGTGAAACATCAGAAGCACCCCAAATGAGGAACATTCTATTCTTCTGAGAGAGAAGGAGGGAGGGATGAGTATAGGGAGGGAGGGGGAAAGGGAGAGAAGGACAGAGGTAATGGGACTGTATTCTTCAAAAATGTTAGTCATAAGAGAGAAAAACTCTGGAAATGACATTACAGGGTAAAAGAGACTACAAAGGCATGACAAGGAAATGCAATACCTGATCCTAGACTGAAGTGTTTAGGGGTAAAAGGCCATGATCTACGTGACTTACATGCAAATGATTCAGAACATAAAGTATCATGTATGTTGTGTGTGTGACATATGTACATACATCAAGAGAATGAGTACGAGAGAGAGAATATGAGAGAGAAAGTACATGAGGGAGAATGAGAGAGAATATGAGACAGAAAAAAAGACAAATGTTAATACTGTCCAAGTTCTCATGCTCATAATTATAGACTAGTAGGGTAGACAAGTCATTTAAAAAGTATTAGACGCATCTAAATGTCTTTGAATGGCTGAAGGTGATATATCCATACAATAGACTACTCAGTAATAACAATAAAAAAACTCAAATCATTCTGATGACACATCCAACAGCTCGGATGAATTTAAAAGGCATTATGCTGAATGAGAAACCTAGCCTCTAAAGAATATATACTACCTGATTTCAATTACACCTGTCATTCTCGAAAACACAAAATTATAGTGAAAAGAGGGGAGGATGTGATTCCCACTGAATAAAACACACATTTGAAGCACAAAAGCGTTTCCTCAGGTGATAAAACTCTTCTGTATTCTGATTGTGATGATGTTTGTGCAAATCTACAGGTATTAAAATTTATAGTAATGTATATTCTCAAAAGGCAATTTTACTCTATGTATTTTAATAAATGAGTTTTAAGAACACTTATATTTTAGAATACAAATGCAAATATTTATGGGTAAAAAATAAAACACAAATAAAAACGACTAGACAAACGTCTGTTTTAAAACCATCAGTTATATAAAGGAAAAACAAACAGTGCTTTGAAAGTATTAGAAATCGAGAGAGATTTACAGAATTTGTCAAGATTCTGAGGCACAAAGGATACTCCAAGACAGAGAGGCGAGCCAGCAAGGCTGGTGCAGAATGACTGAGAGAGAGTAGAATGAGATAAGACTCAAGAGGTAAGCCAAAAGGCAGAGAGAGACCCTGTAGGGCAACTGGAGGGATGTGAACTAGGAGAGGGTAAGACCGTTTTTGCTTTTTAAAAAAATTGTTGTCTTCTTCTCTGTAGAAAATGGCTTGGAGGAGATTAAATAGATGAGGAGAAACCAATCTAGGAGGCTGACACAGTAGTCCAGGAAGAAGACAGCTTATAGCTAGATGGTGGAAGTGAAAATGGAGAAGATGGATTTGAGATATATTTAGGTGTCTAGTCAACAGCTTTGGTGATGGATTAAAGGTGGGAGGTAAGAAGTAACAGTGTCATGGACAATTTCCAAGTTTCTGATATGAATAATTGGGTGTTCAGAAGTATGCAAGACTAAGAGGAACACTGTGCACTGGTTATCACATCTGTAACAATTACACGTGATTCAATAACATTACTGAAAGCCTACTATATGTCAGGCATTATGCTAGACTATAAGAACACTAAAAATAAACAAAATCCTGGTACCTGATCTCAAGGAGCTCAAGATATCCTGTGAGAGAATAAATGTTCAATTGAGATACTCACTATAACAATATTCTGGGCATGTAGAGTGTTCTGTAAGCAAGCACCCTATGCTTGATGTTAAGTAGAAGGGAAAAAAAAATGTGTACAACATTATCTTAACAGCTAGAATTTATTTACTGAGCACATATCACTTCTCCTGCATTTCTCCAAGTATTTTACAAGTAACAGTTCACTTAATATACAAAACAATCCAACAGTCTAGTCCCATTCTATAGATGAGGAAAGAGAGAGAAAGACAGGTTAAGTACCATTTGAAATAAAATGATCAGAACCAAAACTACAAATTGCATTACATACAAAGGAAAACATTCGTAATCCAAAACTCATTCTTTCCAAAGTCTACGGATGTCTATCCCATTTGTAAACCACGTATTCAAAAGGAAGATGGGGAAGAGAACTTCAACAGCTGAGGCCCTGAAACTTCAAGGTACTCTTCTATTTTCGTTAAATAACGATAAAAGAAAGGGCATCATTATTTAATTTACTCTATGAGGACTGCTCATTTTATAGTCAACTCTGGCAAAATAAAATTTCTAAAGAACTTTGCTCTTGACAACTCAATGCCTCCTCTCACAAATCACTATACAATCAGATAATACATAGGTGGGAAATCACTTCAAGCTCAACTTGAGGGGGATAAAAAAGAGTAATAATAAGAGCAACCACTATAAAATGAAGACCCCACACTGTAAGTTCCATGAGGACAGGGACTGCATCTGTTTTGCTCCCCATAATAATCACATCGTCTAGCACTCCACAGATGTTTAATAAGTATTTGATGAAAAGTAGGAGAGAATGACTATTCAGCTAAGGGGTAAACAATAAGTGTGCCTTCTGCCACTGATTCCGTATGTAGTATACTAGAGGGCACACTGAAATAGCTCAGCCAAGGCTTGATTATCATGTTTGTCAACTACATACAAGAAGTTGAGGAAAAAATGTTTTCTATCAGACCTCTCCCACTGGCTTCTCCTGTCTGGACTGCAGAAACACACTAGACTTTGATACACATATGTAGTTTTTCAGTGGCAACTGTTACAATTCCCAGGACAATTTTACTTGGTAACTTGAATTCCAACATCAGTTCAATCTACTAACAGAAACCCATTTATAAAATCACAAAGATTACACAAAAGAGTAAAATCATGATCATATCAACAGATGCAGAAAAAAGCATTTGAAAAAATCCATCACCCATGATAAAAACTCTCAGCAAAGTGGGAATAGAGGGAACATAGTTCAACATAATAAAGGCCATATGACAAATAATATGACAAATAATATGACAAACCTATAGCTACCATCATACTCAATGGGAAAACCTACGGCATTTTCTTTAAGATCAGGAACAAGACAAGAATGTCCACTTTTACCATTTTTATTCAACATAGTATTGGAAGTCCTACCTACAGCCATTGAACAAGGAAGAGAAATAAAAGCCATCCAAATTGGAAAGGAAGAAATAAAACTGTCATTACTTGCAGATGACATGATACTATACAGAGAGAACCTTAAGATTCCACCAAAAAAACTGTTAGAACTGGTAAATGAATTCAGTAAAGTAGCAGGATACAAAACTAACATTCATCAATGATGAACTATCAGAAAGAGAAATTAAGAAAACAGTCCTATTTACAGTTACACCAAAAACAAAAATACCTAGGAATCAATTTAACCAAGGAGGTGAAAGACCTGTACTCAGAAAATTATGCAATTGAAAAAATAAACTGAAGATATAAATAAATGGAAGCATATACCATGCTCATGGAAAATAAGAATTAACGTCATTAAAATGTTCACACTACTCAAAGCAATCTATAGATTTAATGCAATCCCTATCAAAATACCAATGGCATTTTTCAGAGAACTATAACAAATAATCCAAAAATCTATATGGAACCATAAGGATCCAAAACAGCCAAGGTAATCTTGAGAAAGAAGAACAAAGTTAGAGATATAACACTACCTAATATCAAACTATATACTACAAGCTTATAGTAATCAAAACAGCATAGTACTGGCATAAAGATAGACACAAAGAGCAATGGAGGAGAATAGAGAGCCCATAAATAAATCCACACCTATACACTCATTTAATCTATGACAAAAGAGGCAGGATTATATGATAGGGTAAAGACGGTCTCTTCAATAAATGGTTTTGGAAAATTGGACCGATAAATGCAAAAAAATGAAACCAAACTTCTTACACCATATACAAGAATAAACTTAAAATGGATTAAATACTTAAATGTAAGATCCAAAATCATAAAATTCCTAGAAGAAAACAAAGGCAGTAAACTCTCTGGCATTGTTCTTAGTAATGTTTTTTTTCTGCTATATCTCCTCAGTCAAGGGAAACAAAAGAAAAAATAAACAAATGGGACTACATCAAAATAAAAGGTTTTGCACAGCAAAGGAAACCATCAATAAAATGAAAAGACAATCTATGAATGGAAGAAGATATTTGCCTATAATACATCTGATAAGGGGTAAATATCCAAAATTTATAAAGAACTCACAAACAAAAACAACAACAAAAAAACCAAAATATCCAATTGAAAAATGGGCAGAAGACCTGTAGGTATTTCTCCAAAGAGGACATATGGATAGCCAATAGATATATGAAAAAAAGAAGTTCAAGGTCACTAATCATCAGAGAAATGCAAATTAAAACCACAATGAGATATCACCTCACACCTGTCAGAATGGCTATCATCAATAAAATCAAAAACGACAAGTACTGGCGAGGATGTGAAGAAAAAGGAACCCTTGTACACCGTTAGTGCGATTGAGAACTGGTACAACCACTATGGAAAAGAGTCTGGAGGTTCCTCAAAAAATTAAAAATGGATATACCTTTTAACCTAGCAATTGCACTTTTGAATATTTACCCAAAGAAAACCAAAATACTAATTCAAAAAGATTTATGCACCCTAAGATCACTGCACTATTTACAACAGCCAAGATATAAAAGCAACATAAGAGCCCATCAACAGACAACTGGATAAAGAAGTCGTCAATGAAATATTACTCAGCCACAAAAAAATAAAATCTTACCCTTTGCAATGAGATGGATGGTCCTAGAGGATATTATGCTAAGCGAAATAAAACAGAGAAACACCATATGATTTTACTTATACGTGGAATCAAAGGAACAAAGTAAATGAACAAACGAAAAAGAAAATCAGACCTATACAACGTATGGAAATGTTATTTGAAATTATTCATTGTTCTAATCCACTCTGTTAGAACAGGTAAATCATGATTAGCTAAACTAGCCGATCCTTAGGCTGCTAATCCTAGCTTCATTTTGATTAATCACTTAGAAACAATCAGTCTTTGAAGTCTCTCATCTTTTTTTTTTAATTATGAGAGATGATAAGTATAAACAAATATATCCACCAATGACTTTCAATTCAAAATTAACCATCGTTATAATGGAAATAATAAATGATGCAAAAGGATTTTCAGCATTTACTGAATGCCTTGGGAACTTCTTTAATTATACACTATTTGTATAGCCTGTGCATATTGTATTTTTTTAACTGGAGCACTGTAGAATACTATAAATTATTTATTATTCATTATAGTAAACTGACTTCCCACGCATTAGAATAAAAATTTAATTCCAAATCCCACGATCTCACAACACCACCCTAAATTAAAATATATTTAATGCTCAAATGACTAACTTAAATTTAAATGACACATCCTTTCAAAGTAATATGTCTAAATTTATTCCATACTTTTTTTGGAAAGGTTATTAACAAAATTTATATTTAAAATGAATTTAATAAACAGATTAAAAGTATACATAAAGTAGTCCCATTCAAAGAATTCCTAATTTGCAACAATATTATAAATCACAGTATACACAAAAACTCCCCTCTTTAGGGCTGTTAAATGCAAATGTTTTTACAATGTGCTAATATGGCAATATTGAAGAATGATCTATTTTCTTCAAGTAGCACTCTAAAGAGTGACCAAAAATTATGCTATACTTCTTACCAAGACTGACAAATTGAGAAGTCAAATTAGCTCAATTTTTCAGGCATAAACATTCTTTAGAAGTTCTGAAAAATTTTATCTGGTTGGGAGGGAAAAAATGGCTGACTATTACAGTATAAGTATTTATTAAGTTCATGCAATTCTTCATTCAGTAAAGTTACTGTATACCTATTATGTGTTAGGCATGGTGCTAACAAGAGATGGTTAATACTCACTATATTAATTATGCCTTTTTATTTTCTGTATGCTGATGTTTTAACAGACGGAACCATGTAGACCCTGGCAAGATTGCTCCTCTCAGGGCCAGACAATTCTCAGAGATAGTAATATTGGCCTTTAACCATATAGGTCATATGTAAACCAACTGATCCAGAGCTGATACCCCAACTACTTCCTTTATCAGCCTCTTATTCTCCAGGCTGCTATTGTCCTTCCTTAATCATTTTAGGGCCAGGCGCAAGACAATTTGTGATGGCCCATCCACCTAAAGCCTGCTGAAATTAGCTAAATTAGCCAATCCTTAGGCTGCTAATCCTGGCTTTCACAATCCTTCCCCTGGAAACCACAATAAAGGCTCTTGCCCACACCTTCCTTCACTCACGCTAGCTCATCAGCCCAGGTGTTTCTCTTGTGGGACTGCATGTTCCCTCTTCTTGGAAATTGTAAGTAACAAACTGTCTTTCAATGGTACTTGTCCCCTGATCTGCTGACCTCACAATATCGGAAAAATAATAAAAACAACATTTTAAAGCACTCAAAACCTACTCATATTCAGTAATGTTTATATTTAGTAATATTTATTGAACAAATAAATGAATGAAGAGAAAATGAATACGGACATCAAACAAGCAAACACTAAATGAAAAATTAAAGACCTGAATCCTAGCATTTTCAATATGCGACAGGCTGGGCAACAGCAAAATGGATTTGCTTATTCTGTATCTGCAGACAAGCATGCGCTAGCTAACACCTTAGACTCTTCCCAAGACATCTGCCCAAGAACAAGCCCTTTCAAAACACAGATCAAATGCCAAGTGCAAAGCTTCTGTTGTCAGAAAGTACCAAATCTTTACCCTTAAGCTCTACTAGCATGTGTATGTAATACTTGCTTTGTACTTCTGAAATACTATATCACCTACTATCCCTTCAAGTTTAACAACTCTTTTGTATACTTCCAAAAATAGAACTATGCATTTCTCAAGGGCAATCAATGTCCATGCCTCCATAGTTCTCTGTAGCTACATGATACTTAGTGCAGTTTTTTATACACAGCAGATTTTCAATATATATTTTAATGCAATAATCTATAATTCTAACAAAATTCACCAATCACATACAAAAACTGATATAACTGTGGTTACAATAACACAAATGCCTCTGCTGTCTCTCAATGCCTATACAACCATTACAATTACCTTTGTAAAATCACTATGGACAGCTTCCAAGATTCAGTCAAGCAAATATATCAATAGGGAAAATATCGAAATCAATAAGAGGGAAAAATACAATAAGGAGTAGGTAAAGTATTTCTATGATTTTCTTAAGTGCCTATATCACTGCACCATATTTTATCCACAGGGAAATTTAAATGAGTTATTTCTAATTCAAAAAAATAAACTAGGCTGACTACAACCATTATAAAGGTAAAAATAAAGATGTTTATCAAGGAAAAAAAAATCCCCAAAGACACTAGTGATTTCTATGATTTCCTGCTCTCCAGATTTTTTCCCTACAGTTCTTATTTGACAATCCAAAGTAACTGCAAAAGAACTACATGTATAGTAAAATCACTCTCATAAGTAGAGAGTAAAAGCATCCAAAGAAAGGTCCACAGAAATTGAAAAGTAGCCATTTCCTTGAAGACAATGGCCTAAATCTGTGGGTCCTTTCCGAATATCAACAAAGTGAAATTTTCTCTTCTGTCTCTGCCACCAAACCTCTCTATTTCTCTTCCTCTCTATCATTGAAAATGGGGCAGAGGAAGATGGAGATACATGGGTCTAAAATGTTTGGGATCCAGAATTTGCAAAGCTGACTTTTGGTAGTGTACTATTGCAGAATTTCTTTTGGCTTTTCCAGATAGCACTATGCAACATTCTTAAAAAAATAATACTCTTAAATGAAAACTTTAAACAAAACAGTCACTAGAGAAAAACAACTCAGTCTGTGTCTATGCACAAATTGACTTAACTGACAAATTCAGCTAGAATAAGAGGCTATTACCATACCAGAAATTCAATTCCCACAGAACAACAGCTTTCTTACGACCTTCATAACTGCTGAATCCCAGGAAAGTAATTCTATTTGTCAGTATATGTACAGAATATTTCAGTGTCTCTATGAAAATGATATTGACATGTGGAGGAATAACTCTGATAATGAAAAACAGTGCCAGCTATTAATTTAAAAATAAGCTTTCTTTGGTAGAATACATCAATTTTTTCACACTTAAAACATAAAATATATTTTTTATACAGTATAAAATGTGATCTAGCAATACTAACTGTAGCAGCTAATTTGGCAATAATAAAAGCAAGTAATACCTATTGAGTTCGTAACATGAATTATATAAAAGCAACTAACATTATATAAAAGAAACATCCACTGAATTCTTAGCTCAAATTACTTTCACAATAATCCTGCAAAAGAGATATTATTAACCTCATTTTAAAGTTGAAGAAACAGCTGTATAACTTGCCCAGAATCACAGTTAAAAAGTAACAGAACTTGGGTAGTAAAATTCTTAAAACACTAAGGTATATATTTACTGATGATATTCAGGGGTTCCCAAATCAGCAAACAGTAATCAACCAATCAATAGTCAAAAGCATTTGTGTCAAGTAAGCTTCCCAAAGGTGAATAATGATATAGCAGAACCAGTTAAAAGATGTTTTCTACACAATATGATACTACTTCACACACACTAGTATGGCTATAATCAAAAAGAAATAATACAAGTATTGGCAAGGACATGGAGAAATGTATAGAGTAGACACAAGCAAATTCATATATCATTAAGTTGGTAACACAGTGCACAATACTAAAAAAAGATCATCAAGCAGAAGGTGACATTCTTTAGAACATCTATAGTTAACGCACATTGCTTTTAATGTATTAATGAACAAGTATACTCCATATACCTAAAAATGTACTGAATTTAAAATGAATGCATGCACACACAGAGACTAAAGCTTTTAGAATTTTGTGCTATAGTAGGTGGGTGGGTGGGTAGATGGGTGAATGGATGGATGGAGAGAGGGAGAGAGAAAAAGAAAGCGATGAAATAAAAACAGCTAACTTCATCTATTCAGACAGTTTGACTTTACATATGTAAATTCACTACAATTCTCTCATCAGAAAGATATTAGTATCCCTTTAAAAAAAAAAAAAAACAAGAAAATTTAGGCACAGGAAAGTTAAGTTAGTTGTCCATGGTCATTTGCAAGTGACTAGTGGCACTGGGATTTGAGTGTGGTTCTAAAGTCTATAGTTTTTACCAAATTTCTGGACCAGAAGTAGTAGATTAGAGTAAAAGAGAGTTTAACAGTTTCTTCAATGGTCTTCCTTTACAGGAGTGATTGTAAACTGGAGGTGGAAGGTTCTATTGGCACGTCTAAAATGTAGAGGTCAGGGATGCTATTAAATATCCTATAACGCACAGGACAGCCCTATAACAAATAATCATCTGGCCCCAAATATCCCTAGCACTGTGGTTGAGAAATCCTGCTTTAGAACAGTGAATTACTGCATTTGAAAATCCATTATAATAAAAGATTAAAAAAATTCATTCCAAAATTTTTTTAGCCTGATTTAAAAAATCATTACCACCATTATCCTCCAAACCTGCTTATTTCAGGCAAGGGAAATGTTATACTGCAAAGCTTAGAAGAAACACAGGAAGAGCAAATTACTATTACATGGGAGATTAACCAGGAAATATCACCAGAGATGTGGAAGGGGGGAAAATTCCCAAGCTCCAACAAATACAGAGTTGTTAGCAGAAGAGAAATTACAACAGGAAATGATAAAACTGCTGATTTAAATGTCAACATTACCTCCCCTAGAGCATGTGAATATATGTCATGGGTAATGACTATGTGGCATACTTCTAGAGCAATTCAGTTTTCTTTTTTTGTTGTTTTCCAGATCATTGTGTTTTTTGTATCTACCAATGTCTCTTGAGTCAGTAATCCATTAGGAACATCTTAGAGTTAAATAAAATTTTGTTACCACATTATTTAAGACTTTCTTGGTACCCTAAGAATAACTTGAATTCATTACTGTCCAATAAATTTTTCAATACTTCAGTTTATAAACAAAAATAAGATATGACCTTTCCATCATAAAGCTATTTCTTTACAACCTTTAAATATGGAATTTTAACGTTTAAGACATAAAATTAAATATTGAAGCAAATAATATTCTCATAAAAATGTAAACAAATATGTTTAGATAATTAGAACACTTTCTATACTTCTTAACCTGTACCATTTCTAGTTTACCCTCAACAATCTCAGTACTCTATATAGACAGTACTCTAACATGCTTTGTTAACTTTAATATTTTTAATATTTTTCCATTAATTTATTCAAGAAATGTTAAGTGTTGACAACATTTCCATTTTAATGACCTAAAAAATTCTCAAGCCACTGGTTTTCCACCAAGAGAAAGGGAAACAGCAATAAATTAAAATAAAGGTAGCTTGAATTGGTTTTGAAAAATAAATAAGATGCCACTCAACTTCACAGTGAGTAAATATGTTGGTTTTATGTAAGTCCACCTGAGAAGCAACATCACCTGCCAGTTAAAAGAGCAAGCCCTGGCTTCAAGCTGCTCACATGCCAGACTCTGGGCAAGCTACTTAACATTTTTAAGCTATTTTTTTTCCTCTACAAAAAGAGAACAATCATGCCTATGCCTTGGGACTACATTACAAATTAAATGCGATATAAATGCAAAAGCACTTAGTAAAATATAAAACATGTAATAAGTGCTCAATAATATTAACTACTGTTATGGTCTGAGGACAAAATACCTATGTTCGTAATCTAAATTACTATACATGAATCAGACAAAAATTTTTAAAGGGCTTCTAAAGCTAACTGGATTTATTTTACTAATTTATCACTAGGATGCATATGCTCTAAAAAGTCCCTAAGATATAAAGATCTAATATATTATCATTATTCTTCTTACACAATGTCATCTAAAGTCCTACTTTTATGCCTTTAAAATTAAAATTACTCCCAAGAAAGGCAGATAAAAGACAGGGATAAAAACAAAAACAGATATTCTTCCCTGAATTTCCAGATCAAAGCATTTCATATTTGCTTTATGGAAATGAAAATTTTAACAATGTCTGCCCAGTATAATTTAATGACTTCACCTACATATGGAGAAAAAAGACAAGTTGCAAGCTTCTTTATACATATTCAAAACAGATTAAAAAATTATGTAACATACTTAATTACCAGGAGGATAATATAATTTATGAAGTGCTACTGCCATTGAAATATTATAAATTGAATGTATCTATATAAAAAGAACCCAAAGTAAATCTAATAAAACCTGATTATTTAAAAAATAGAAATTCAGAGAAAAATGAAAGAAATTGGTAAAATGAATATGGTCATTAAACTGCAGTGCCCACCACTCCCATTCACATATTTTTAGATCTAGACTAACACTTGCTGCGTCATTATCTACTATAACAAAATTAGAGTACATATATGTTAAACAACACTGCCAACAGCAAATAGCAATACCAAATTGCCAAAACAGTGCTAATATTTTGATGCTTTAAAGAAACAAATTTTAAGGAAACATTTCCTCACCTATTATCAGATGGCAGAAGAGAAAGCAAAGCCAAAGCTGAAAGTTTTCTTCTTTCAGGCTGGGTAATGTTGTCCATGCGATCAACCCACATTTCAATCATATTTCCCAAAAGCTGGTCCATCTGAAAAAAAAAAAAGACCAAGAGGCATCTCATAATATTTGAAATGCTATTTACTTATGGATAGGTACTGCTAAAGGCTAAAAGTTCATAAGGTCGTTAAAGATCAATTCCAGCAAGCCACAGAATTGGAATACAAGAATTTGGAGCAAGCTTTGAGCTGGAAAAAAATAATTTGAGCAAACCAGAAATCGACTCTAATTAATCTTGAGAGCCAATTAATTCTGAGAACTAAACAAACTTGTTCGACTCAACTAGGTTGAACAACTGGACACGACACTAATGTGTCCAGTTGTTTGATCAAATACTAGTCTAGATGTTGCTGTACAAGTCTTTTGTGGATGTGATTAACATTTACAATGAGTTGACTGTAAGTAAAGGAGATTACCCTAGACAATGTACATTGGACTTCAAGTCTATCCATCAGTAGATGATTGGATAAAGAAGATGTGGTACATATAGACAATGAAATATTACTCAGTCATAAAAAAGAATGAAATCTTGCCACTTGCAATAATACTGATGAACCTAGAGCATTATTTTAAGTGAAAAGTTGGACAAATACCATACAATGTCACTTATATGTGGAATCTAAAAAACAAAACAAACAAAATAAAACACAAAAAATGCACAGATACAGAGAACTGCTAGTTGTCAGAGGGGAGAAGGGTGGAGACTTGGGCAGGAAAGGAAAGAGGACTGATTAAAAAGTACAAACTTTCGGTTATAAAATAAGTCACAGGAATGTAACGTACAGCACAGAAAATAAAGTCATTAACATTATAATAACTATGTATGGTGACAGATGGTTATTAGACTTATTATGATCACTTTATAAGATATATACATGGTGAATCACTATACTGTCACCCAGAACTAATACAATACACAGAAATCCTGCCTGAGTTTTCATTCTGCCATACAAAATTTGAACTTGCCAGTCCCTACAATCATGTGAGCCAATTCCTTAACCTGCTGTGTGCTTGCATGCACATGTGTACACACACATATTCTCTTTTTCATTATCCACACACACACAGTTTCCCTTTCATTCTCTCTTTTTACATACACACACACAATTGGTTCTATTTTTCTAGAGAACCCTTACTTATAGTTAAAAATCTATAAAGTAAGACATGACCCAGTATACTGATCATGTAGATTGAAAATGGATCTCAAGGTGTGCTTATAAACACTTGCCCATTTCTAGAACCTTATATAAAATGCACTTAATATCAAAATATCTACCTCATTGATTTGGTAACATAAAATCAACCTTATGTTCCACACTTTTCTACTTTTGTGCTTCTACATTTTTTCCAAAAAATGCTTCCACAAATTTTTTAAAAATAATAAAAAGTCAATAAAACACTTATTAGTTCAAACTATTTATACTTGAGTTCTACAAACTGTGCTGCATCTTAAGATGCCACACTGAACTCACAGAATATTTAAAATTGAGAGAAACACAGACATCTGTCTGATACTGCCAAGAACTACTAGCTCAAGACATTCCCAGTTTTAACATTACATTCCTTTCGATGACTTCTTATCTTTGCAAAGTACTACAACAAAATCAAATAGAATAGAAAATGACAGTGGAGGTGTCCAATCTGATTCTAGGGTTTGAGAATTTGGGGTACTGCCCAATAGATATACGTATTCCATTAGTTAATAATTGTGGTTATTGTATTTAAGAATGAAATAAAAATATTACTCTTAACTTTTAGGTTTTGTGTGTTTTTTTCAATAGCTATTAAGTTATTAGGACATAAATACATATAAAGTTGTTTGGACCTAACTACTTAATAAAAGAAACTATGTTTCTTTTGGCCTAGGAACACTGAAAATATTACTAACACATTAAGAGCACCATGAACAAAGACAGTTTGGTAATTTCTGATTTATATCATGGTGTCTTTGATTCATATTTAATTTGGAAATAAAGGGTACAAATGCTCTACAGATTTACTGCAATTAATATCTAGTAAGCAAGATTTTAAAACAGATTATAACCATTATAAAAGCAAATACCGAGTTATCTTTAAAATGTAATTATACAACTGAAGCTACGGTAATATATCTGGTAAATGAAGATACAATCAGTAAAGACAGTTATCTCTATAGTCTAATTTAACAATTATTTACTTTATTATAAAAATATTTAACAGCACATAACAATGAACTTGTGGGGACTTTAATTAAACAAACAATTAGAATGTGAAGGGTCAGCACCCTTTTCCTGTAAAGGGCCAGAGAGTAAATATTTAAGGCTTTGTGGGTTATTTGGTCTTAGTTGCAACTATTCAACTCTCAAAATCTGTCATAAACAATATGTAAACAATGGGCATGGATGTGTTTCAAAACAAAATTTCATATAACTTTCACATGTCATAAAACATTACTATTATGTACTTTTTCAAACATTAAAAAATTGTAAAAACTGTTCTTAACTTATAGACTTTATGAAACAAGCAGCGGGCTGGATCTGACCCGTGGTCATAGTCTGTTGACCCTGGGAATAAGCAGGGCCAGAGCTAGGAGGGAACAAACGTCCCTGATAAATGTATAGTTTCCAATTATAGAAACATCTTAAAAAGATCTAACTGAAGCTTAGAAGAATGGGGCAAAATTGCCCAGAGTTGTTTAAGGTAGAATTAAAAAAAGATTAGGAATCAACTAAAGTAAAGTGAGAGGTTGGGAAGGAGTGTTCTCAGTAAAAGGAACAGCCTATATGCAAGGACTCTGAAACGGGAGGGAGAAAGGTCTTTCCCAGAAATCGAAAAATGTTCTAAGCAGTGAATGGCTGGATCATGGAGTGCTAAAAGGAGGCTAAGAGAAAAAGCAAAAGGATAAAGAAACAGATTATAGTAGGCCTCTGCGGGCAAAACTACATTAGAGAGTTTGGATTTATTCCTAAATCTAAAAGAAAGACACCGAAGAGATCTGAAACAAGGAAATGATAAAATCATATGTATATATTAGAAAACTCAACTATTGCTTTGAAGTAAACAGTTGATAAGATAGCAAAAATAGATATACCTGAGGAATAGTATTCAGCCTTAAAAAAGGAAACTGACATATTGCCCTTAACATGGCTGAAACTTCAATACATGGCTGAAACTTCAATACATTATGCTAAGTGATATAAGTAGTCACAGAAAAATAAATACTTTATGATTCCACTTATCTCAGGTACTTAGAGTAGTCAGAATCAGACAGAAAGCAGAATGGGTTACCAGGGGCTGGGGGAAGGGGCGAATGGGAGTTATCATTTAATGGTAGAGAGGTTCAAGTTTTACAACAGTGAATTAAGTTGAATGGTGGTGATGACTGTATAACATTATGAATATATTTAATATCATTGTTCTGTACACTGGAAATGGTTAAGAGGGTAAATTTTTTTCTGTGTATTTTATCACACTAAAAAAAATTAGGAAAAACTTTTGATATAGTTGACAGCTTTTCCTTCTCTTCCCACAGCATGTTAGACATATCTCTATCATAGTATTTACAATATTAATATAACATATAATATTAATAATATAACTGAAATTACCTGTTTAAGTACTCTCTCCTTTAAAAGATTACCATAAGCACACAAAGCGAGTGTTTCCAATGTCTAGTGGAAGTGCCTGTTCTAGAATAAATAGGAGGCGGCTGAATGTGGTCACTGAAATATCAGGCTCAGAAGTTAGGGTACTGGGGTCTATATACCAATTCCATCATTTACTAACTGTGCAAACTTGCACAAGTCACTAAAGCTCTCTAGGACACAGATTTCTCATGTGTGAGACAGAAATAAAATAATTTCATTGGGTTGTTGTGAGGATTTAGAGTAACATATGAAATGTATGTTATTGTTAAATGTATTGTTATTAAAATCATTCAACAAATTTTACCAAACTCAACTGAAAAAATTCTTAACTATTTAACATTATCCCATCACAGTTAAATTTAATAAAGCTAAAAAAAGATTTTTCCTATCCATCAAAACAAAGGCTAGGATCTCTCATTAGATTAGTTTAATTCTAGAAAAACTGCATGCATTTTAAAATTTGTACTTTGTTACTCTGGATTTCCTTGAGGCCGAAATAGTTATATTTATTTCAGCACACAAACTAAAAGATTTAACAAAATGCCTCCATTCTAGAGATATCAGTGAGGTACAGTCCTTCTATATTTAATAAATCTTAACAGACTAATGACTTAAAACATAAAAACCATTATTTTAATATAATGTATATTGTCCCAAGTAACCAACTCACTTAAGAACCTATTCCATACTTATTCTGGTGACTGGTTTTAGTTATGGTGTTTTTTAAATAAGCCTTTGGGGAAAAAAGTCATTTCCCACAATCGTGATAATGGAAACTCATTGCATAGCAGTAAGAAAAAGTTGAAGAAATGAAACATAAGCAGTACATAATAATATGTAAAAATTCCAATTTCATTTTATGTATGCTTATGGCTAAGCAGAATAAAATTGAATATTTTGAGAGAGAACAGAATATAAGTTTCAACTGCCATTCATATTCTTTTTTCTTTCTTCTCCCAAATTATAGGTACAATGTAAGTTATTAAAGATTTATAATATAAAAGTGTAAATACTATAGGACTTTTATAATATCATTATTTCACCAAATTATTACCAATCTTTATCTGAATAAGGACCTCCTTCAATTTAAGTAATCAGATTCTTACCTCCTGATTAAATTTATGTGCCATCTCAGTAAGAAGTGAAGAAAAGAAACTAGTGTTTTGTAGCAGGACTCGACCCATAACTCCGAGATACGTTGACATCACTACAGGATACCGCTATACAATTAAAATACAGCACATGGAAAACTGTGTTAAGGTACAAGTATAAACAATTATAAACAATCACTGAAAGAGTAATAATCAACAGGGATATGCAATAGCAATATTCTCCTTCACATTGCTTCTATAGTACAGAACAGAGAAAAAAATATTTACCAATAGCACATTTATATATTTATATTACTTTAAATGTCCTAACATACATAATTACATGGATCTACTAGAACAAAACTGGTGTTTTCACATATTTGGTATGTAACAAAACCAGCACTATTTTTTTCCCATTCTTCTGCTTCGAATCTTTGTGAATGACTATATATGCGTATGAATGAATGAGATGATATAGCAAAGGAAATCT
Source organism: Eonycteris spelaea (assembly GCA_003508835.1). Classification (NCBI taxonomy): domain Eukaryota; kingdom Metazoa; phylum Chordata; class Mammalia; order Chiroptera; family Pteropodidae; genus Eonycteris; species Eonycteris spelaea. The sequence goes on along the minus strand of PUFA01000011.1, from coordinate 10,551,590 downwards.
ATTTCTTCCTATGAGGACCACTAAAAACATAAACCTGTGTGACTACCTGAAATTAACCCAATTCAAAATAATGAAATATTTTTTAAAGCTTTCCTTTCATATCTAACAATGAAAAACATATAATTTTCCAATGAAGAAGTAAAAAAAAAAAAAACATGAAAACTAGAACACTATCCAATACTGCCCTTAGAAGCTTAAGAAAAATCTTACCTCCCCTTCTATAATACCCCTGAAAACACAGGGTAGAATCGGTTGAAACATCTGTGGGCCTAATACTGGGTTTACTTTAAGGGCATTTTCCACAACCTAAAAACCAGAACGACACATTGGCAATACTTAATAATGTAAGTCATTGCTTCATGCATAACAAAGGTAAAGAAAACAATGTATTAAATAACACACACCAAATCTGAGATACATATGAGTACATGAGGTATTATTCCAGATTCTTGTACTACACACATTTTATAAGATAATCCATTAAAAACTTCAATTCGATACAAAGTATGTAATGTTTAGACATAGCTATACACCTTACACAGAACTATAATTAATCATATTCTGATAAAGGTATCATGTTGTTAATGTAATTCTTCTGTTTGCATTTTAAACAACACAAAATATTGCACTAATAGAAACAGCAAAAGATGTTTCAGAAGTATTGGCTTTTAATAGTGAAAAGGAAAGTTAGTAACAGCAACTAATTTATACAATGTCCAAAAATAAATCTACATTTAAACTTATTAATAAAGTGGATGGAAAAGGGTACATTGCATATATACTGCATATTTATTAAATGTGAAATAATCTCATTTCCTTTTTAGTATAACCACATAGATTATTAACCATGAGCATTGACTGTTACAGGTGAAAATGAAATAAATTACTTTTATATGATTAAGGTGGATTCCTTCTACAGCAGTCCCCAACCTTTTGGGACCAGGGACCAGGGCTCCTATGAGACTCTAATGGCTGATGTTTTGAGGCGGAGCTGAGGCGGTGACGCTAGCGCTGGGGAACAGCTGCAAATACAGACGGAGCTTTGCTCACTTGCCTGCTGCTCACCTCCTGCTGTGCAGCCGGGTTCCTAACAGGCCCCAGACCTGTACCGGTCCATGACCTGGGGACTGGGGATCCCTGTTCTATAACAAAGATAGGAAGTATAAAATTAAAAGAGGGGTGTGGTTTTCTATTTGTTAATTTTTTTAAAATAATTAATTTTTAGAGTGAGGAAGGCAATGGTCAGAAAGCAGCAATGAGGGCCAAGAAGGATCTTCCACGCTTCCAGCCCCACTGGAAACAGAAACCATCTGACAGAGTTCTAGGCAACTACCAGTCTCCAGGCAGAGCCAGGTTTCCCTTAAAATTTCGAGCGATGTTTCTCAAGATTGACTATTGGCATGCTAAATGGGACAACTGTTTATAATGCAGGACTATTCCATGCATTGAGGGGCTTTTGACATTTCCAGTCTCTGCTTATTTTATGTATCAATAGCATGCTCCAAACACGATGACAATCAAATACACCTCCATGCATTTTGGAACATTCTTAAGCAAACAGTACCCAGGAATGACCATGTTTTCTAATTTTGAGCAAGAAGTAAAGAGAATGTCCGAAGTTTACAAATATAAACACTGTGTGCCAAACACTATTTCCACTAAGAGATACAAAATAAAAGATATCACAGTTCCCGATTAAAAGCAATAGATGAGATGCAAAACATAATTAAATGTGACTTCAATAAGGTTTATTTTGTTTTAAAAAATTGGATTTGGAATAGAGATGGGAAAGGTATCTGGATAAAGGCAGGGATGTTAATAAGCTAGTAGACTAAGAGGGCCTCAGAAGTAAATATTACCATACAGTCTGTATTTCTTCTATGAACGGATGGCCATCTGTTGAGTGTCCAACATAAATTTAACTTCACTTCCTCCTGAAAACTCCACTAAAATTAGAGTAAAAGGATTTTATAGGAAAGAGGACATAATTTTAAAAGGACAACGAAAATAAGAGATGAAATAGGGAACTACCAAAAAATTCAGGAGGTAACTGACTTATCAGATCAGAGAAAGCTGAAATCTAAGGTTGCAATGGAGGAACCTGAGGAGCAACTCGATTTCAGATCATGTATCTTCTCCTTACCTCCCACCACCAGAAAACACAGATGTTAGCAGAACCATACACCTCTGGAAAGGAGGTAAAGGAAAACTAAAAACAAGACTGGTTGAAAGTCTATTTAAGAAACAGATTGCCAAATAATCCCAAATCTGAGTATCTAGGCAAATGACCTTCTCCCATCCTAAAGACAGTGTATTTTCTCTAAAGGATCTTTTAGACCAGTAGTGCCCAGTAGTGCTCGGTACAATTAATTAAAATAAAACTACATCAAGGCACACAACTGTAAAATTTCAGGATGCTACAACAAGAAAAAGAAGCTACAAGCTTGGGGAAAAGAGCAAAGAGGGGGAATCAACAAGGCTTTGGAAGAGACTTCTTTAAGAAAATTAAAGTAATAAAATACCGATGGGTCGATATGTCTGAATATATTGAGCACAGACAACTGGCAGGGAATTTATGGCATATAAAAAAATTACACCAAAGAAAATTACTAACTCCAAAGATTATAAAAGTTTGTGCAGAAAAGAAACAATCACGTATTTAGGTCATTACGATTTTTAAAATATAAGTTCATTTGAAGGCATCATTTAATAGAAACCAGCCATCCCTATGCATTTTTCTTAATACGATCCAGAATATTTCAGGGCTAAAATGAAGTCTTTGTATTCAAAAAGGTTAGGAATCATAGATATGGAAGATAAAACTGTTTCTGAAAAATTATGTTAGGAAAATGCCACTATCCGATTTGGAAGCAGGGACTGCAGAACAAACTCAAGAGAAATTTTAAGAAGTAGGACTGATAAGAAATAGAAAACAAATTGAACAGGTGGTGAAGAAGTCTAGGATTACTCTTAGTTGGGCAATGGATACAAATTATGGTGCCGTTGTTAACAATGAGGTTTGGTTGTAGACATGTTAAATTTGAGATGTCTGTTGGAAATCCATATGGAAGGATTCTACGTTTTTACACATATTACTCTATACAGCCCACTTTCCAAGGAAGATATTGCAGATATGACTTAAACACCATAGAATTCAAATTACGACTATTTCCACAGTGAAGAAGTTTCTTCCATAATGACCCAAATCCTACCAGACGTTTTGCTCAGCAGCAGTTTTCACTTCTAAATAAAAATTTGAAAAATGAATCTATGATTCAGCAGTAATAAACAATACTGTATGTTTTAAGTGAAATGCATGTATACTCACATTGCCAAACAGCTCCAAGAAGGAAAAACACTAAAGACAACTAAAGTAATAATAGGTAATTAAAAGGTGATTTACAAAGGTTAACAGAATTTAAATCATAACTTACTCTCTTGTGTTTTTTTTTGGGGGGGGGATCATTATGTTCTCATGGTATGTTTTACATGTTTTAATTCATTTAATTTGGTTTTGTTTTGATGCTCAAACTATCCCATCATTAGGCAGTGGAAGCCTCCTTCAAGTTAATTCCTGCAACCTTTTGACAGAATCCCACCTTCTCTTCCTTGTAGCATGAGAACTCCTCCAGATTATTTTGTGTATCCCTTGCCTGAGCTCTGGAGTCACCCAGCAGGACACAATATTTACAGAGCACAGTCTAGTATCTGGGGTGCTTGCTTCCACTAGACTGACACTGCTTCTCGGTCTCTGCTAGACAGCATTAGGAAATTTCTCTTCTTAAAAAGCATATGCAATACATTCATCAAATCCAATTTAAGATTATATTTTATATAACTTCTTTGATTTTTATTTCCATCTTTCTTCTCTTATACTGTAAGATGCCAGATTCTTATAATCTCATTCGCTTCTAATTACTACACATACAAATGCCCACATACATACATATGTGGGTTTCAAAATAACAATACCAATATTAATAATAATGATAACACTACTAATGCAATTTATAATTTCCTTGTGTTTTTTTTGTCCTGTTATATCTCACCAGAGATATATATATACATGTAAAATACTGTGTATTAAAATTACTTGAAATATTATGATTTTATTTAACCAATATAATAACAATTAGATTTAAATGTTTCAGCTTGTTTTTTACTTCCAGGAACTGCTTTTATTTTATTTTAAATCATATAGAACATTTACATTGCTCCAAAAGCAAAAGTACAAAACTGATATAGATCCTGAAATAACCAGCTTCCATCCTCTCTCCTTCTTCCCCCTACATAACCACTTTTATTATTTTGACTTATTTTTCCATTGCTATCTTATGCTACACTCTTTAAATATAAAAAACTCCAGACACTGTTCTTGCTTACAGTCTCAAAATGATGCTAAAACTATATGTAGAAATTGTTTTCATCCCCTTTTAAAGTTACATAGTACTCCTCTGTGTGGCTGAATAATCATCCAACCACGTTAGTATTTTTATCAGCATTTTGCTATTACAAATTGAACTTCTGCCTTCAGTTTTAATCCATCCCTTTTCTGAATATTCCTGGAACAGACTCTGTTTTTAAAATCCCTGTCAAAAATGCAGGCTTTTAGTTTGTGCCATCTACCTGAGACAGTTTTATTGATTTAGGCTTACACTGCATTACTAAGTGATTAAGAACATGGATTCTGAAGTCAGAATACCTACATTTATATCACTGTTCCAATACTTACTAGCTGTGTGACCCTGAACAAGGTATTTATGGTTTTGAGATTTGATACCTTATCTGTAAAAACTGGGAAAGGAATAATACTATCGTCATAGCTTTATGTGAGGATACCATGAACTCTATGTTACATGCTTAGAAATGTGCAGCATATAGTAAATGCTAGTATTAGCTATTATTATTATTACAGAATAAATTATACTCCAAAAATATCTGTACCATCTTAAGTGAACCTTATCACAGAGAATGAAAGCAACCTGGCTCATTACTGCTTGATAATATCATGATAAAAAAAAAAAAGAATGTTTCTAAACTCAAAGTTGAAAGTATACATATAAACAAATTTCAAATTAAAAAATTTTAACAATTTAAATGAGTATTTTTAGAATATAATTGTATTCATCTAGATAACTTGTTCTGAGTCACAGAATATAATAAAGCCTATTTTTGCTCTTAACCATTTGTTCCTAAAGCAGGCATACTTGTCTCTCCAATTTTCATAACATTGTAATTTTCTGCTTCAAAGCACAAAGAAGTTACTTCCATATACTGTCAGAAATTAGTATAACAGTGACATTTAGTCAAAAGTATATTAAAAATGTTATATAGCATGCTATATTAAGAAACAGTATCTGAGAGGTATTAAAAGTGAAAATAATGAGCTAATATTAAAAACTATTATTATAGCTTTACTGGAACTCTGAGAATAAGAAAATGCCAAAAATTTTTAGAGTTCCCTCAGCTTTCAAGTACAAGCATAAAAGCACCAATGTCCTAAAATATTCCTTTACATCAAAAACACAAATTTATTCATAATCATTATATTCCTACTATGTAACATCTATTTAATCAATAATAAGATGCAGCTTTGAGATTTCAAATCAAATATACAGGTTTGACTATACAATATTTACAGAAAAATACAGTCTTAAACTCTTGCCAAATTTTATTTCAAGTATTTATATCCTATTAAAGATCTCCTGTTACCATATTTATAGAAAAATTGATTTAATCTGTAACATGTTAAATGTTACAAATATTTTAATATATATTTGGATCACTGATTTGTGCTGAGTCATTTAGTCAAAAAATATTAGGTACAACTGAGGAACAAATAATGATGTTACTCTGTTTCACTTCAAAAGAAAAAGAAGTAAATCAAGTTCTTTTTCCTAGTAAAATTATAAGAGTAATGTACGTTATGTAAATTTGGAATTTTTCATAATAAAAATTTTTTAAGGATTGTGTTATTCTGAAAAACAAGAAATAATTAAGTACAAATTAATTTTTAAAAGCCAGTTGAGATATATAGTTCTTTATAAAGAGTAAACCTCTATCTTTGTGGAAATTTCCTACTTAGTTTTAAAAACTTAATGTACTCTTTATTTTACATAAACATTTATTTAGAAGAAATGGTGAAAGGAATAGGTAATTTGGTTTGTTTTGTTTTCCTTACAACCAACGATCTTAGCAACCAAATAAATTATTGACCTACAAGTATAGTAGCCTGCTTTACCCTAAAGGAATATGATATAATTAGGTAAGAATATAATTATATTACAGAATTAAATTAAAATAGCCAACACTTATATTAGCTGATTACATACGAGGCATTGTTATAAGTACTTCATACATATAAACTCATGCAATCCTCACCTCGACCTAGGCAGTAAAGTTTTCATCTCCATTTTACAGATGGAAATTGAGGAAAAGAAATTAACTTGCTCACCTCAAAAGAACTGTGAAGTAGCAAATCCAATATTCTAACCATGGAAACTTTGCTTCAGTCCACAGTGTTACCTGCTCTGCTATATATACTGCCTCTATCTTGCAGGAATATAATTTTTTTTTTAATATTAAGAAGTAAATATTCTCCTTAGGATATATCCTAAAACTCAGCTCATTTTTCAAATGAATTTCATAATACCCATAATATATGACTCAGAACAAGCTGTCTTTCAACTATTATTGTACTAATAATTTTACTAAGAAAAGCAAAAGAAAATAAAACACTTCGGACTCAATTTTTTTTCTGGGAGTTGTTTAAACATAAAAAATCTCTTTCCTTAATCACTTAATATACAGGCTATAATTTAACAGAAAATTCAAATAATGCATAGTTACATATTATTAAAACTCACATAGTACAACCCGTTATATAATAAATGAATTTAAGCCCAGAATATACTTAAGAACTATATAAGTAGCAGAGCTGGGTATGCAACCAAGCATAGGTCAAGAGGAGAGTAACATTCCAAATGCACTGTTAGTATGTTTCAGCAGGCACTTCTACTGGATATAGGGATAATCATTGTACAATCCACAACACAAGAATTATGCATTCCCTGACTTCCAAATCACTTACATTGTATATATATTCAGAAAAAAAAGAACACAATTTACTAAACTTTGGATTAGAGAAAAGTTTACAGTCTAGTAGAGGAGAAAGATAGATAAAACAACATACACAGAAAAATCTATAAACACATTATAATGACATGACAATTTTCTCTTAATTTTTTCCCAGGTTCCAAATCAGTTTTTCCTCAAATAGTTATAATTAAGTCCAAAGTGTTTATCCCTTTTATCTTCACTACTTCCAGAGAAGAAATTATCATCAACCAAAAGATGAAGCTAAGATTGTGTTAGACATATCGAGGTTCCTCAGTATAATTATATATTGCCACTACATCAATTTGGTAAAGGCATAAATGCAATAAAGATTCACAAAAACAATTATAATGTTACAAAGGTTACAATATTTAACCAAAATTACAATGTTACTTGTAATTTTGGAGCTAGAATACTTTGAAATTAGTATGAGTGAGGATTGATAGACATTTGGTAGAAGGCCAGGCCTGAAGTACAAGGGTCTCAACAAGCCCCAGACACAGATTCTCTTTACTACCACTTCAAAGTGCACATGCTGCCTTTTCCTGCCTTGAGCTGTAACACCAGAGCTGTAGAACTTGAGCTGTAACACTTGGACTGCTTCCCATGAGCAAAATTTCTCCCTTCACCATGTCCCAGGCGGGGGACTCCTGGTGGCACTGAATTGGTGGCAGAGAACTTAGGTTGATACCACTATTTATGTGACACTAAATACAGACGGCTGCCTCCCCCACCTCAACAGAATAAATCACTTCACAGCAAAAACCGTGGTCTCCTGTCACCTATGCCTAATAAAAGAAAGTATTGAAAACCAGTACCAGGGGTTGGCAAAACTACCATGGGCCAAATCCAGCCAACTGCAGAATTTTGTAAACGAAGCATTACTGGAATACGGCAACACTCGTTCATTTACACGTCTATGACTGCTTTCAATCTACAACAGCAGATACATATAGTTTAGAACAACTACTGTGGCTCACAAAGCCTACCACATAGTTTATAGAAAAACGTTGCTGACCTCCTGACTTATATGGTAAATGACTGAATAACCAGTGCTGATACCAAATACAACCAATTTGTAAGTCAAATTAACAAGCATTCTAACAAAATATCTGGAGCTTTATATGTGCATATGTGTGTATAATAAATTTCTGAGGAACAGCACATAAAATATTATGTTTGAATAAGTTCAAACTGATTATTAGTCTTATTAGATGTATAGTAGCTATCTATCCACCATATTGGTTAATAAGAAAACAAACTTTACCACCTGAATAAACTTTTACCAACTTAGTCCCCTGAAAATGCTAAGGACTACTGCTACACTATTGTAGTTAAACATTTCTTATACTGAATGTTTTTAAGCAAAATCTTTTCATATCACTGGAAGGAAAGCAAAGTTTTTAGGATCTAAAGCAATGCAATGCCATGTTTTTCACGCAAAAAATGTTATTTTGTTATGATAGTAACACTTCACCTAGGCAGCTCTCACATTTCACTTAGAACATAACTAAGAAACTAGAAACAAAAAAGGAATCTTTAAATAGCTACACACTCCCAAAGCCCATCCATAAAGTGTATATATGGTTATATATATACATATGTATATACACAAAAATGCACAAGTAAATATAAATTTTAATATATACTTATATTTAATGTAAATATACATTTGGTTGATATTATTTATATCTTTAATATCTAGATATAATAAAGACAATGTATAACTCAGAGCCTGTTAGTTTTACATACAATTATATACAATAAATAAAGATAATATACCTTTAATTTATACAGATAAAATGCAAAAAAACTCAGCTTATTTGGTTGGTTTTTCTTTTGTTTGTTTTTTAATCGAGGTATAATTGACATATTACATTATAGTTTCAGGTGTACAAATTTGATATTCATTCTTAATTATACACAATACATACAAACTTGGTATTCTGACTTTGACAGCCAACCAAAATTAAAAGTACCAAATTATAGTAAGAAAATTTTATTCCAAAAGCAGGCTAACAAACTTGAGGAGTAAGAAGTATCCAATGTAACTAGCCTTTAGATAACTTATAAAAGTTTTTAAAGCCTTGCTATACAAAACGATTTCTTAGGAGGAGGGCATCTTCTTAGAAACATGGAAGCTACACTTTAACAACATCCTTAGGTGATCTGTATGAACACTTGAATTTGAGACCTCTGATCCAGAGGTATGAGACCAACTGAACATTGCTAAAAGAAAATACTCTCTAGAATTACTCTTGTAATCATCTAAATCCAATTTCTAATTTCACAAAATATAGATGGAAAATTTACAGCAATAATCATTTAAAAAATGACAATACCTTAAGCACTTGAACTTGACCTTCTGTAGTAATTTCCTTTAGCAGCTCACAAAAGGACTGACACAGACCTACTGCATATGTCTGAAATGCAATCAAAAGTCAAAATATACCCATGAGTAAATCTGCAATATCGAAAACTATATAAAATTCAATTTGGGACTCATTATAATCTATTTGAGAATTATATACTAAAGTTTCAATTAGAACTCTTTAGGAAGTTTAGGAAATAAAAATATGCTTACTATTATATTGATTTTTATAGAAATAAGGATTTATTCATACAGCATATTTTCTGTGTAAAAACCATAATTCATGGAACTGCATCACATCTGCCGTTCAGTGAGCAATGCTTATAAAGCTTCCCTCCCACTTAAAGTAATCATTTAAATTTTGAAAAGGCACCTCCTGATTTCAAATAAGAAATAATCATATAAGTTTTTACAATGCAAAAACTGCAACCACATACCTGTAAAAATTCTGTTGATGACAAAAAGATATACCCATTGATGATCTTAAAGCAGGTTCTGAGATTTTCTGAACTTAGTTCTGCCAAAATAATAATTTTAAAAAAAGATGAACTAATTCATTGTTCAAAATCAGATTAAATAAAGTGATTATTTAAAACTAAGTTAGCAACCTTTCTTTACAAATCTTTTCTGAGTGTATTCAGAATACTACTGTATAGATATCTATCTACAAACTAGCATTGATCTATAACTTAATGCTTTCTTATAAACCTCCCACTAGTTAAAACGATTTAGAATATTAAGCTCCTTTTTCTTTCAGAAAAGAACATAACCATCTGACCCAACCTTTTGAATCAAACAATATCTCTAGTGCTAGCATGGCAAACAACATGCAATGAATCACTTTACCATTGTATTTTGACATCTGCCTCAATGGGTTCACTAAATAAGCATTTACTGAGTATCTACTGTGCTGGCACTAATATGCTACAATAGCTATGAAAAGAGTCCCTATTATACTCCAAAAAATTATATTGTTTAGATATTCTCAGCCCTGGGCTTTGTTCTGCAAATCGCTCCCCTAAAAAACCTACACATAAAAAATGTTCTTAAAAAGTAATTACCAGAATAACATAGAAGAAGATATGGTTTTAAGCTATTCCTTTTCAAGTGTAAAGAAAACCATTTTATTAAAATTGAATACAGTGTTATTTTACATGTCTTATTACATGTAATACAATAGAATAGAGATTACATGTATATAATTACACAGGTAAAAAACATGACCCCAAAATATCTGTATCTAAAACCTGCCATTCTTTGTTGTTAATATTAGAAATTTTATTCACTTACAATAAGAGAATTAAAAAAAAATTTTTTTCTGGCAAAATACTGACCTGACCTTGACCCTGGTTTATCCAACTCATATTCTAGCAAAGTAAGAAGACATTCTATTCATATGAAAATTTCTCAAAAACTTCACAAGAAAATAACAATCCTACCTCTGGCTCAAAATGTATTGTAAAATATTAGTTCCTAAACTTTAGGATTTAAAACTTTAGGATTTAACAGATTAATTTAAAATGAAGATGTAGAGAGAACAAGTTCTGACCAACTTGTTACCATGCTAATAAAAGACACACACATACACAAAGGCTGTCATCTAAATATTTTCACAACAAAAAAGTAGATAAAATCTCAGCATAAAGGGGTAGGCCTTTACATTGTATAAGGTCATCCTTATGAAAAATTCACACTATCCTTTTTCTCCTCTAGGAGAAAGTCTTGTAAAGTCTGGACTTGTGCACATTTTGTTTAGCAGAGCAACATTAAATGCAGACTGGAAACCCCTGTGATAAGTAAGGCAGAAGGGTCTATATTTAAGTGAGAACACAGAATTCCAGCCAATGGTAGGCAATATAATTTCTAAATCATCGTCATCTAAGCTTTTATTAAAATCTATGAAGAAAACAATATGCAAGACAAATTGCAAAAATCATAGTGCCATTTCTTTTTACAGGTATTTTAAAAACTATTCCTGGATCAATCTATACAAGCAAATACTCAAGTGACTGACCGACTTCCTATTGCTTCCCATTCCTCCATGATGCCATGGAGAGTTTTTACTAAATTTTCTAGAGCATGTGATCATCAGCAAATATTAAATACTGATATTAATATATCCTTAAAATTACTAAATTTATGTTTTGAGGTATATTGAACATTGTCCATTATATCCATGAGTTTCCTAGTGAGGAAAAATTATTGTCTGGTCAGCATCAGAACCATGCAATAGATATGCATTATCTTCAGACCCTGTGAATTATTAAAGTCAAATTATCTAAACCAGGGGCAATTTTCCCCTCCAGGGGACGTCTGGCAATGTCTGAAAACTCTGGTTATTAAAACTGGTGTCAGTAGGTTGAGGTTAAGGATACTTAATATTAAGCTTCCTACAATGCACTGGATAGCCCCACACAACCAAAAATTACCTGGCTGAAAATGAAAATGTCAATAGTGTCCTGACTGAAAACCCCTAATTTAAGAGAACAAGTTTTTCTTTCACAGACTGTGAGAGAGCTCTGAGACAAATCTGTGGCCCATCGAAGTATCTAATTATTCTGTGTTCATATAAGATTTATATCCATTAGTCTAATTATAATTTATACAATGGTCCTTTGCTTTTCTCTCTCTCTTTGCTCCTGTTTTTAATTTGTACTTTCAAGTGTTATATTTTATTTATTCTTTTCAGTTTCTGTAAAGGGGGCAAAAAGAAAAAAGTTACTAAATTATACTACAGAAATTCAACAGGAATCTATTTTTGTTTAACCACACTATTAATGTTTACATTCAGAAATGCAACTGTAAGTTTTTCTATTTCAAATTTTGATAAAATATGAAGGCTAAAATATGTAAGAGTACCATTAAGGCAGGTGGGAAAAAAGTCCCTTCAAACTAGATGGGAAGTTAACAGCAAAAAATTTTTATTGGTCAAGGAAAATTAGTTTGGCATTTTCAACAACAGGGACAAAAGCCAGTCAGATGTTTATCTTTTCAGTAATGAGATACCAAGTAAATTAACACTCAAAATAGATTTAAAGGTTTTAAAAACAAGCCCTTAGAACTAAATTATTAGAATTACTTTTAGTTACAGCCCATGGTTCTACTTAACATATCTCCAGTTGTACTTACATTTAGGAAAAAAGAAAACAAATTTTAGTCTTGCATATATATTCACACTTAACATATCCTAAAAAACATAAACTTAGACATCTTCAGTGTTCGATACTTTTGGCTTTATGTATTTTAAATAAAAATGAGACTCTGTCAGTAGCTTTATTTCTACTTAGAAAAGGTAATAGTTATCATATTCATTAAATAATTTTTAAAATCACTTATCTAATAAGAAAAAATGTTTAAACTGATAAAAATGAGTATTAATTTTGATCTATAGTCTTAAAAGATTAAAATATTCTGATTATATATCAAAATAAATTGTAAAGTTCATGTGACAATGTATATGCAAAAAGCTACATATTGAACAATATAAATTAGTTGTACAATACTCAAAAAAACAATAAGAGTAATGTAAAGGTAAATTAAACATGCAGATATAACTAAAGTTTATTCATTTTATTGAAGCAAATACACGTACTGCGATGCATAAAACAAATTATACATAATCTCTTGTTTTGAAAAGGAAATGTGTAATTTGATAGCATCCATATCATCTATATTCACGAAAACTATCGAGAATTTTTTAAATCTTTGAAAATTTAAAAAGTTTAAATCAAATATCAATGATCACATGATGCAATTTCACTAGTTCTTGATTCAGTTAAGTAACCCCACAGAGCTAGTGCTTGGTACTTTTTCTTTTAAAATAGCAGTAATGTTAATAGTACTAATAGTAGTAATGACATATTTGCAAAGCCCTTAAGAAATGCTTGCTATGTACCAGGTGTTGTTCTGAACACATAAAAATCTTCACTGATTCATGAATAGTATGCATCAACTACAAAGCTTCCCACAGTAAAACTGTGCTAGAGTGGCACTGTATATGGTCTCCAACTGATTTTCGACAAAGTAAAGAAAATGAAAGGGCATTTCCTATTCTCTTTCTCTATGATGTCTTAAAACTTTTCCTAGCAATAGTGACTGGTATATCATCACTGGCTTCATCTTTGGGAATTTTTCCATAATTTTATGGGAATTCTTGATGATAAACCACAGATGGCTCCTTATTAGAAAATATATAATATTTTTGCATATTTGAGATCTCATCTATTCTAAAGAATGGGGTAGAAGAACAGAAACTCAAAAGAAAATGTGAGGGACTAATTAAATTATCTAGGCCATGATTATCTAGCAAATGAGATTTTTTTTAACCAGTTATAATTTTGTTTTAGTCCACTTCTGTTGATATTGTAAGAGTGTACCTACTTCTCTAGTGTATCACTATATCTCAGTAATATTTTTGCCTCTAATAAAGCTGCTCACAAAAATAAATTCTTAAGGAAAAACAATCTTCAGATATTGCCAAAGTAAGTATTCCCTTTCCTAGCATCTCCCTACATAAATACCCCCTCCTTACCACATTAAACTACTCAGTATACCCAAAGTTCTAATGAAGGATTTAAAGATGCTTCATGAATGAGTCTTGAAGAATGGGGATTTTGAATGGAAAACACTTAAATATTATTTACACTTCATAAACAAACTTTTTTTTTAATGGCAGTATTGTTCAGACTGAAAAAGAATCAAAGGGCTAGTAAATAGCACTGCCTACAATCCTTAAATACTACATTAGTTTACATGTGAATCTGTACTGGTAAGATCCCTCACAAAACAACTCTATAAACAAAACATTTTTTAAATTTAAGATATTGCATACTTGTGAATGGTAGCTGATAAGTAACAGAAAAGTATTATCTATTTTAATTATCATCAGAATATATGCTTATGTTGGCAAAAAAGAATCTAATTAGATCTCGACCAAGGTGGCTTAAAGGGACTAAGAGCCTACATTTGGCATAGTGTCCATTTCTCTGGTTTGGTGTACCAAAAATGTTGCTTAAAAAACATTAAGCTTCATGATTTCACAGCTCATATATAAATAACACTTCAACAAAGAATAATATGATTTTCTAATATTTAATAATCTTCATTCTATGTGGTTCACATTGTGGTTCCCTAGCTAAATGAGATATTTACAGAGCTCATTTGTGAAAAACTATTAGCACAAAATCACTTTGAAAAAGAAGATGAATAAAACCATGATAAAGAGAAGCAATTTTACAATATAGTCTTTTAGATGTCACATAAAACTGCTATCAAACAAATTTTATCGAAGTTCAAACTGAATTGGTAGTTTCTTAAGAACATTTTTCATTTAGTAATTAGTAAATTTGGCGTTTGCTCTTTAATAAGCAGAAATGATTCTTAAAAGTTATATAGAAAAAAATCTAGAAACTGTTAAAACACTATCCAACTTATTCGTCAATATCAGGGACATTTGTAAAAATATAAGGTATAATTTAAAGTCACTCATAATTCCCAAATTATCGGTTGCATTCAAATAGTGGTGAGTTTATGCTTTAAATACGTACCAAGAAGTGGTGACATATTCTGAAATATGCGAAGCAACTCTGGTGTAACACATGGGCTGTTTTCCAAGTCACTAACCTGGGGGAAAAGGAGTAGGGAGAGTAAATCACTTTCCATAATCATTAAAGCTATTAACAATACAACTGAAATGTAAAAAAACTGTCCCATCTAAAGAAAGAAAAACAGACAATACAGAGTTATAAAATTACCTTTCTAAAAAAATAAAATACAAATTCATTAAAATAAAACACCTATCTACAAATCATATATTTCTATATGCATAGCGAAAAATAGTAAGGAAAGTAACTATATACTAAAACATGTATATAAAATGATGATAAAGCAAAAGCATAATTATTTTAGATTGGTTGAGAAGAGAACAATTATTTTTGTTGTTTTTATTTTTTTGACATAATGTATAAAGGTAAATATATATGGGTGTGTTTTATGACAGAACTGTACACAGTTGGTTTACCTCAAAAACCCCTGCCCTAAAGGAGTTAAAGAAAAAATATGACTGTCACAGTAGCTGTAAGAAGAAGTAGTGGAAGTGAGAATTCTATTCAAAATTTAACATTCACTATAAAAACTCTTACTCAATTATAAATAGAAAGGTACTTCGTCTACCTGATAAGACAGTATTTACCAAACACTCTTAGAAAACACACTTAATGATGATATACGGAAACTATTCTCTAGAAAAACAGAAACATGCCTCAAACAAATCTTCTATTACCTTGTCTACCTTCATATTTATCAAATGTATATGTGGAGGGCTTCAAATAGAATAAGCCAAGTAAATTTTTAAAAAGATACAAGTAGGAGAGGAAAAAGTTAAAGTCTTTATTCACAGAACACATGACTGACAAAAAAAGAGGCAGAGAGAATTCATACACAAATTACTTTAAATTACTAAGAGAGTTTAGCAAGGTTACTAAACATATCAATAAATATATTGCGATTGCCCTCTTCTTCTCACCAGAAGCAGGAGACACAAATGGGCATTTTATAAAAATGATGAGATGCAAAAACACAAAATTCAGCATTCAAAAATACTGGCAACGCAGTACACCGTAAAGTATCAGTTGTTTATCCTTGTAAACCACTGTCCATCATCATGAGAGAGCATCATACTACTATCACCCAGAAAAAGATCAAAATTCAAAATTCAAAATACGGCTTCTACTGAATGTGTATCCCTTCTGCATCATCATAAAGTTGAAACATCATAAGTTGGACCACTGTAAGTCAAAGACCATCTGTACAAAAACCACCTGAATTTCTATATATTGAAACAGATACTTAAGATTTAAACAGATGTTAGCAGAATCATAGATACAAAAATCAAACATCATGAAGATGTCAATTCTCTCTAAATTGTTATAAAAAATCAATAAAACTTCAATTCATTATCCCTTTAGGGCTCTTCCTCAACATAAGACAAGCTGATTCTAAAACTTTATGGAAGGCAAATGACCAAGAACAAACAAAAAAAATCTTCACAAAAATAAAAAACTATGGAAAATAGGAGAATATACTTGCTTTATCAGATGATTTACTATAAAACCAGTATAATTAATATTGTAAACAGAATAAAAAGCATAAAAACAGACCATTTTGCATAGGACAGAAGAGGCTCCAAAGGTCAGTAAGGAAAGGTGTACTGTAAGATACTGGACCTCTAACTCATATAAAATTTAAAAATTAATTCCAGGACTTATATGAGAAAGGTAAGACAACTTTACAAGATGTCAGAAGAATATTTTTATGACTTTCAGTTAGAGAAAGGTCAAATAAAAAGACAAATATGACTACATATAAATTAATAATTACCGTGTATCAAAAGAGGCCTCAAAAAAAAAAGCTAAAACATAAGTCAAATAATGGGAGATTATTTACTATATATATATATGACATATGAATAGCATCCAAAGGAATATCCAAAAGGACAGAACACATAAACAATCATCTCACAGAAGACACAAAATTGGCAATAAACTTGAGTGTAAAAAACATAAAAATATATCCAACATGACTAGTAAGCAAGAAAATGTAAATTTTAACAAAAAAAAATGTATCATTTCCCCCTCTCCCCACCCCGCCAGATTAAAAGATACACAGGAATTGTCAGGTTGGTATAATAAATTTAAAAATAAACATACATATGTATATACCTATGAACATGCAATTCCATTTCTAGGCAGAATGTATACAGTGTATAAGGTCTTATACATATGTGCCAGAGGTCATGTACAAGAATGTTCAGAGGCACATTATTTGAATATCAAACAAAAGGCCACAGAGTAAGTGAATTCTCCTACATTCACAGCATTAAACATCAATATGGATAAATCTCAAGACAAGGAGCCAAAATGGCAAGTTAACACACATAAAATACAATTTACATAAAGTTAAATGCATTGTTTTGAGATATACATACTAATTTTAAAAACATTAAAACATAAGAAAGAAAACCAAGAAATGAAAACAAAAATATTGGTACAGTGGGTTATCCCTGGCATGGAAGCAGATAGCATATTTAACACTATCATTACTATTTATGTGACTATATTACAAAAACGAAGCCTATAATAAGTCATTAAAATTCACATTAAGTTTAAAAATCTGTACAAGTGACATTTTGTGTTTATAATGCAACAAATCTGGATGTGAACTATACACTCTAATAACAACAAAAAATAATGTTGGCACAGAGTCATTTAAAAAATTGCAATGCTATCCCTGAAATAAAAAGTAAATTATATATATTAAGAATTAAGGGAAAGAGGCAGTTGTACTCCAAGACAAATTCAAAACTTTAAATGTTTTAGTTCTTAAGAAGAACAAAGGCAATAAACTAACCAATTGTCTGACAGTTTAAAAAAAAACTGAAGCTGAAATAATGAAAGGAGGCAAACATAGGTAGAATTCATAAATCTAACATGTAATTTTTATGTTGATTAAAAAATCTCTAATAAATTAGTTTAAAAGAGATAAAAATAACAAGTAAAGCAAATGTACATCATTTTTATTAGTATCTTAAAGGACTAAGTGCTAAAATTAAGACATTGAAAATCAAAACCAAAATAAATGTGTAAACTAACAACTAAGAAATAATATGAAAACGTTACCAAAACTGTGATCAACTTCCCAGCCAGATCTGCCATTAGTCTATCTCCAGTTTCCTTTATTCATGAATTTTCAAATGATCCAAAAAATAGGTACCATATTATTGAGAACATCCCAGTATGAAGAAAATAATTTTTAAAAATTGATAAATTAGTAAAATATAACCTTCATATAAAAGAAGACAGTATCACAAAATGATCCAACTCATAATTAGAGGAAAAAATAGATAAAATGTTAGAAAAGTTATGCAGTATATTAAAGTATAATTCATCCTATCAAGTAATATTCATCTCAGGAAGTCAAAAGTTTTCTAAAAAGAGTTGTTCTTTTTTTAAAGTAGAACAATATAATCTCCCAAGTAGATGACAAAAACAATCAAATTAGTTTTTTTTTAAATGATGAAGAACATATTACATTTAATGGTACATAGCTGAGGTTGGCTGTTTACCAGTATTCATTACCCCATTCTATTTCAAAAAAAAAAAAAATGTTCATGCAAGGTCTTTTTTCAAATTCTGTATAAAAAAATATTTTAGACCATTATATGCTTGTATAGAAAACTAAAAGTTACTGAGCTAAATCCTAGAATGTAGGTTAAATGACACAGAAAAACAAGCCTAAAGCAAGTAGAAAAAGATAAACGTAAGAGCAGAAATTAATAAATAGGAAACAAACATGCAACAAAGAGAAGTCAAGCCAAAGGTTGGTTTTTGAGAAGACTAATAAAATTGACAAATCTCTAGCAAGATATATCAAGGGTGGAGGAAAGGAGCCATTAAAAAAAAAAAAAACATAACGAGTCAAAGAGTTTCATTTTATACATGTGACCACAAACATCAATTGGTACAAGTTATCCCTAATAGACTGAAATTCCCATTCTCCAAGATAACTGATTTATACCTTTGCTCCCCACAAAGCTTTACTTATCTTTATGTACTCCAACTCTAGCCCATAACACTTAGTTGATAACTATGCTTCATATTTTCTTGAGAAAATAGAAGCTATAAGATGGAACACCTTTGTACTCATTCCACTACAATACAGAAATCTATCTTCCTGCCTCCAGTTAAAATGGATGAAGTATTCCTGCTACTTAAAAACACAAACAAAAAAAATAACATAACAAAACTAAAACAAAAAACTTCCCCATCCCTTCTTGCCTCCCTCAATTAATCTCTCTAAAGTCTCTTCCATCCCTCTAGACTGCCAGATTTCTACACTCCTTTTCACAGTAAAAGTTCTCAAACAAGTTGCTGATGCTCACAATCTGTATATGCTTTACTCTGATTCACGCTTCGATCTACTCCAGTTCTAACTTCTGTCCTTAATAAGCCTCTGAAACTCCTCTTAACATCTTCATGTGGCCACATTCACCTCCCTGCACTGCTCTTACTAGAACAATCAGCAATATCTGACATAGCTGACCACTTCCTCTTTTAGGAAAAAGTCTCCTCTCTTGGCTTAGTTTTTTCTCCTTTATCAGTAGACAGCTCTTCTCTGTCTTCTTTGATGACTCTTCATGTGATCTCTAAATATTTTAAGTTCTTCAGGATTCTACCCTTAGTAAAATGTTCTCTATCTGCCCTTCTCTTTCTAAGCAATCTCACTCATTCTCAGGCTTTAAATGTCACATACAAACTGCTATCCACTTTACAAACATTATCTCATAAAGTTTGCGAAGTAGGAATTATTATTCCTCTTGTTACAGATAAGGAAATTAAAGCTCATAGATGATGATTACAAACCTAATACAGTGGTATAACTGGGATTAGCACTTAGGTCTAATTTCAAATGAGTTCTAGCCACTAACAAAATATAAGAAGACATGTGTACCCTGATTTTTTAAAGAATCTTAGATATTAATAAATGGTAAATTTTTAAAAAACAAATCATAACGACTTAATTTTGTTTACACATAACTAAAGGCTAGGAAAAAAGAAATTAACATTAACAGAACAATGTACTTTTATTACTACCTGTTCATATAATCCTTAAAAAATTTATACACTTTTAATAAACACATTAATATACTGTTTGTAATACCGATAAAAATCTGAGTCTGACTCTTTATACTAAACTAATATTTAAAAATTTTCTTCTAGTTAACATCATATATATATTATATGTTTATAGGAAAGTGTTTATGTGCCACAGATTAATGTTTTAATTTGTAATCTAGAGTAGGGGTTGGCACACTACAGCTCATGGGCCAAAGCCAACCCATACCTTAGTTCTATAAATGATGTTTTATTGGAGTCCAGCCATGTCTATTTGTTTACATATTGCCTATGACAGCTTTGGAGCTAAACAGTAGCACTGAATAGTTGAGACAGAAAGTGCACAGCCTGGGAAGCCTAAAATATTTATCTTCTGCTCCTTTACAGAATATAATTGCCAACCTCTTATCTAGACTAATTCATCCTATACAAATAAAAATATATGAATATAAAAGTTACCAACACATGCTAATTTATAACCAGACTACGCAGAAGTCATTTAACTTCAAATATAAAAGGAGAGAAATGCAAATTGCAAATAAATATCTACCTAGTTATGTTTTAAAACTGCACATCTAGCATTCTGATACAGATCATTAATTTATAATATGCACCAAAGACAATTGCTACAAGTCAAAAAACTGTTCATTCCTAGATAAAACTTAGGAAAAACTATGGAAGGAAGGGAAGGAGAAAGGGAAGAAGAGAAGGTGAAAAGGAGGAAGGGAGTGAGGTCCCAAATGTTAATTTTTTCTCTGGTTAATTTCTGTAATTTGCTTTTTTTAATTCCAATATCAGTTCGTTATTGGAATTTTTAAATGTTTCCTGTATTATAAACTACATTTTAAATAGAGATTAGCCCTGCAGAAAACTATTGCCATCAGTTAGATAATAAAGCAAAATGATTTTCTAGCAGTTTTTTTGTGGGATTTTGTTTGTTTTGTTTTTTATCTTGACACTACACACTTAATAAAATAATAAGTCAAGACTAAATAGCACTAACATTTGGGGCTGAGGTATAATCTCAGTACTTACTGGGTAGGATAACAAGAGGCTGAAAATAACAATCTCCCCAAAATCTCACTTAACACATTAAATGTTTTGAAAATTTATCAAGATCCCAATTGTACATTCCAAATTCCAAAAGATGAAATGCAGCTGAATTCTTACAGAAACTTCCCCTTTGACTACTGTAAGCCTACACTGAGTCACAGCTACTAAAAAAAACATGGAATGATTATGTTACCCAGTTCGGGAAAATTGATTTTATGTTTTTGTTTTTAATTGTTGAGTTTTTAAGCCCTGTTACATGATCTTTGCTTTAATGGCATGAGAGTAGGGAAGGCCAGGAAAAAAAAAAAAGATCCATAGTATCAAGTTTTTCCTCTTACCATAATTCTAAACCATCTTCCAGAAGATAAACATGTGGAGGCTGGGAAACATCTGTACTCAGTTGAATAACTGGGAGCAGGAAAGGGTACAGGTTCTTGCTGTCTGCTCCTAATCCCTATGGGAAGTATAAATAAAACTTAACATAAGACACTCTAAGGTTCCACCCCAACACCAAAAAAATCATATCATATTAAAAAAAGAAGCCCTAAAACCAATTTATAAAAAATCAATCAATCAAATCTTAAAGGATGGTCCTAATTATAAGCACTCCTAAAGCAAAATTAGTTCTGTTTATAATTACAAAAAGTAGCGAAAAGGTACTATCCAATTGCACAATGGTAGTAAAACCATATATACTAAAGCTACAAACACCTGTTCATTTTGAGATTGCACATATAAATATTTATTTTCCCATCTCTGACTACTGAAGAGGGATTAACACTGAAATGTTAAACTCTATAAATTATCTCACTCAAATTTAACTGATCAAAAATAAACCCAACCTAAAAGTTCATCATTTAAGATAATTAAATTATGATACATTCATATTCTAGAATACTGAGTAGCCATGAAAAAAAATAAGGCGTGGAATAAAAACAATCTTAAAAATAATTATGAATTGGATTTAAAAAGCGCAGAAATGTGTATAACAATTCTACACACCAAGGATTTTTTTAAAGAGCTATATTTCTGTATATACAGATAAATGCATAAAAATATTTCTTGTGAGAAAAACAAAATATTGTTAACACTATGTAAATATAAGGGGAAAAGAATGTTGGAAGAGGGTAAAGGAGTTTTTTTTTTACTTTTTGTAAGCTTTTTAAAAATATGTACGTGTTATTTTTTAATGAAGAAATTTTGTTAATATTTTTAATGAACCAAGAACACAAAGAAAGAGGAAGAAGGCATTTAATCTAAAATTCTACTTTGCCTAACTACTATCATAAGGTTTACTCAGTGTGTCACACTAAATATAAACACTCTGAAAGAAAACAAAAAGCATAAAAAGTCCATTTCTAATTCATAATAATCTCTACAATCTGATTAACACAAAAAGGAAATCAAATAAACCATCAAACACCTTCTTACTTAGAAAATAATTCAAATGTCAATATAGTTTATAGCAGATTACAATGCAACAAAATATATCTGTATTCCCCTTTTGAACAAATATATGCGTACTAAATTCAATCTTTATCAGTGAGGTATAGATACTATGGTGGAAATACATAAAGTTTATCCTTAAATAGGTGAAGCATAGGTTCTGGCTCTTTCTAGAACTAAAATAAGGTGAAAGATCTCATTAAAGATTTTTCCAAAGAAGAGAATTATAAAACTGTCAAGTTAATAAAGTAGTACGTAGGACCTTAAAATTCAGTTAAAATTTCATTCTCCAAAGCTCGATCTTTAACAAAACAAAAAAGAAAGAACATTAAGAAAAACTAGTCGAGTTCATATTGATTATCAAGCAGACTTAAAATTTCCCAGAAAATTAGAATCTAACTACTTAGTACACATCCCAATGAGCACAATATGCTAGCATTAACAAAACTAACATAAGCAACTGCTAAACATATAAGACTCTCATCTAACTCAAAGCCTGAGAGATTCACCTTTGTGATCTAATGGCCTGAAGAATAGGTCCAATCCCAGATATGCAGTTTTAAGTAAATTTGAATATTCATTTGGCCCAGTCATGACTACAAGACATTGTCAAAACACTACGAAAGCTCACAAATAAATTTGTCAGTTATTTAAAAAAATTATCAGAAATGCTTAAAGTTGGGAAATCATATTACACTATAGTTACCTAAGACGTAAAGAGAAATTACGTGAATGGTACAAGGGAATCTCTCTATGCTATCTTTGCCACTGCTGTGAATTTTATTTTTTTCAGTTAAAGAAAAAAAAAAAAAACTAGCATTCTCAGCGGATTGTCTTTCACTCTAATGTACAGGTCTTGGAATAATAACGTTGTTTTGTAATAACACTGATGAAATGCCATAGAAATGTAACTTTTACTTATATCAGTCTATAGTAAAATTGGTTTGTTATACATCATTTCACTTAAAATTAGACATTAAGGATTTCACTATACATGCTAATAATGTCCAAATCTATTATCTCTAACTCAAATCTCTGAACACTCTGAATGACTATAGGATATCACCAGAAGGCATCTCAAGTCTATCACTAAAAACTGGTTCCTCTTTCTGCATTTCCTAACTCGAGTGACATGAACTACTATTTTTTGCTAGTAATAAATTGCAACCCCACCTCCTAGTTCTTCCTTCTTACCCCACGTCTAATAATCCTTGATTCTCTTTCTCTAACATTTTTCAAATCCTTCCCCTTCTCCCCACGGCTTTATTGCTGGTCATCATCTCTTTCATGGTTAACGAAAGAGGCTTCCAACTACTTCCTTGACCTTCATTTTACTTAATACCAAACCAGTACCCCTACTGGTATCCTGATTATCTTTCTAAAAAATGATGACACTCCTTCCTCTGAATTGTAAGAGATGTTCTTACATCTTCCTAACCAGGCACCTATACCCAAGCTATGTACTCTATGTTCCAGCTACATCAAACAACTCAGTATTAGAAATCACTATGTTAATATGTGGAGAAAGTGGAGAGATTTAACCCATGCATTTATTACTGTTCTCTCCCAAAATTCACTAAAGAATATAAGAGGATATGTTTCTAAAGATCTAAAACTGTAAGTACAAAGACAGCATAAGACACAAGCAATTCATTGTTCGAAGCTGAAAAGAAAGACAGGTGGTAACCATTCTAGCAGACTCAGAGACACAAATCTCAAAGCCAGCAGTGAAAAAGGGCAAGAAGTAACCTGATTTACATTACAGAAACGCCAAAAGACTCAGGAACTGAGAGCAACCGGGTATTTTGGGAAAAGGGAAAGTTGAAAGGAAGATATTAAAAATAAGAGGACCTCTAGAAGGTATTTAAAAAGTAGATCTCATCCATGTGCACAAACAACTGGACTTTCCCTAAAACAGCATAAAATTGGCCATTTATTTTCTGGTAAAACAAGTGGTCTTAAGACAGGGATATAGCAAGTAATCAAGAACATGGACACTATACAAAACAGGGAGATGTAACATATAAGAGGCATGAGACTGAAGAATCTTTCACTGAGGGAAGAGCCCAGAACATAAACTATTCCCCCACAAAACCACCCAGCTATATCATCCTTAAGGAAAAGTCCATCATCAGCAAGTTCCCCATGCATACACAACCCTTCCAGTTTTTTAGTTGCCACTCTTAAATTTATACAGACAATATAAGTTCTTGAAGTTGGGTAATAGTTACCTAAAATCCATTATCATGTTCTTCCCTCCTTTTATGTATTTTTCACACACACATGCACACACACGCACACCAGACAACCAAGGATCAACAGATATGATTATAATATCTACTATAAAAAACAGAGAACAAAACAAACAGAAACAGCGTCTTGAAGGAAAGCGACCACACATAGTAAAGAAAGCTTGGAAAATGTGTCATTACAGCATTTGTAGAATAAAAGAAAACATTGCATTCATGAAACAAAACGGAAATGATGTAAAATGATTATTCAACAAAACGTGAAAGAACTTGTAGACATGAAAAACATTATAAAGAAAAACTCAATAGAAAAATTGAAAAATAAGGCTGAGGAACTTCAGAAAGTAGAGAAAGGAGAAAGAGAAGAAAGAGAGAACAATAAGAAAAATACAGGACTGGTGTGTTCGTCTATTATCTAAGTAAAAAGAAGTTCAGAAAGAGACAAAAGAAAAAGGGGGCAGGAAATAATCAATAAAATTCAATAACATACTCTAGAACCCAAGAACATGAGTTTCCTTTTGATATGTCCAGAACAACGAGATAAAAAATACACCCACCTCATCATGAAACTGAAAACAAAAACAAAGTGAAAATCATACAAGTTGTCAAAAAAGAAAGGAGTAATGACGCATTTAAGAATCAGGAATTAAAATAAAATAGTTCCTAAAAGCAATTCTAAAAGCTGGAAGACAAAGGAAAAATGCCTCTAAAACGCTGAGGGGAAAAAAGGTAGAATTTTATACTTAACTACACTACTACAGAATAAAAACATTTTCAAACATGTAAGAATCTCAAAAAAAAAATTTTACCTCCTGTGTACCTTTTGCAGAATGTCACTGTATTCACGGGCTCCATTTGAAAGAGAAGGTAAAACAAGGAAGAAGACCAGTAAAGAAAATAAACATAGGATAGGAGAATCAAGAAGAATCTTTTTGATGGCTGTGAAAAGGGATCCAGTTCTAATAGCTGTGCATGAACATAGAGTAAAACAGTCTAGACTAAAACACATAAGAGTCTTTCAGATTTAAAGATTATGAAAGCAACAAAATACCTTATATGCCTCAACATACTGAGAAACGTTTAGATAATAGGTGAAGAGTATGAGTTTAGTTTACCTAAATGTCGTAGGCAAAACTCTAAGATGACCAGCACCCATTCATAAACCCAGTATACACAAACTATTTCCCAGTTATTACACTTGAAGAGAAATCTGATGAAAAAGACTTCTGGGAAAGGTTTCCTACATGTTTCATAAATAAAGAGGTGGGGACACTAGATTGCTAATCTAGACACTACCATGAGGAATTTTACAGATGTGATTAACATCCCAAATCAAGTGACATTAAGACAGGAAAATCATCTAGGTAGGCCTAACCTAACCATATGAACCCTTTACAAGAGAGTTTTCTCTAACCAGTTGCCTAAGAAGAAGTCAGAGATTCAAAGCCTTAGGAGATTTGACATGCAACAATTGCTCAAGGATTGTGGCTGGATTCTAGGGACTGAAATAGGCCTCAGCTGACAGCCAGAAAGGAATCTGGCACCTCAGCCCTACAGATCAAGAAACTTGAATTCTGCCAACAAGGTGAGTGTGAAAACAGATTCTTCCCCAAAGCCTCCAGGGGAGAACCTAGCCCGGCAGACACCCCAATTTTAGCCTGTCAGACACTATCAAAGAGTGTAGACATGTGTGCTAGACCAGTAACCTACAGAACTACAAATTAATAAATAGATGTTGTTGGTAATGTGTTATTCAGTAATAGAAAACTTACAAACTAAGCAAACAAAATTACTAATACAGGGGTGGGGATTAGGAGAATGGTTATACAAGAAAGAAAATAAGTCATAACATAATGGCATATGCCTTCAAAGGCCTTTGTATAGTCACACAAATAAAAAACATAGTGACCTAACTTAAATTACAATATAAGTATATCCATCCTACGATTTAGCGGATTATCATTTTTTACGTAGAAGAAAACCAAGTAAAAAGAGTCCAACAATACGAAAAAATATATACTAAATAGGCCAACGTAAGTAATAAAAATATTTATTTCACATATTTTCACAAAAAAATGCTAATGAAAATTCAGCAAAACCAAAATAAATTTTATTTGTTATCAGGGTCTGTGCTGTAATCTACAGCAATCAACCTTCTTTTCAATAGGCACAGAGTCACTATCTTCATCACTTGAAATATTTGGAAACACTACTTTGGGTTCATTATTTATGTTTAGGTTTTTGAATAATCTTTTTCCAACCCCATCTTTTGCTAAAGTTTTCATAAATTCTTCAGTATTCACTGTAACAATTTTTATATCTGTTCAAAATTTTAAGGGATGTTTAGATCAATATCTAGAATTGTGGTTTCCAATTTTGTGGCCAACTGAAGTTCTAAGTGATGAAATCACAAAGCTTTGTGTGTGTGTGTGTGTGTGTGTGTGTGTGTGTGTGTGTTACAAGTTTCTTAAATTATGACGCAACTGGTGAGTCATGTCAGCTCCTACGGCTATCAGTGATTTAACATTTTGTTAAATTTGTTTCAACTGCTCCTGGCCACAGCACAACAATCAATTTTCAAATGTTCCATTGTTAATTGTGTTAGTATTAGTTCTTTGTACGTTGCTGAGTTGAGCTATTGTTTTTAGAAAGAATAATCACCAATAATGGAAATGAAAAAGAAAGAACTGTGTAAAATGAGACTGTGTAAATGGAAAAGTCTGCATAAACAGAGCAGGTTGCAGAGGAGATATTTACCTCGTATAAAAAAACTAGACTGAAAAAATTGCCGTGTAAATCAAGAGATGGGTGTACCTTGGGAGGATGAGGGGATAGGAGTCACATAGAAGTGAATGAAAGAATTAAATCTTCATCCTCTATAATCCCCTATACAGGGAACTCAAGAGATAATGCCTTCAATGTTTAAATCAAGAATGAACAATATGTCACTTAGAACCAGAGGTAATAAGCCTAAGAGACCAGGTTCAGTATTGAAAGTGGACTTCTCAATCAAACAGGAAATGGAGATATTGCTACTTTCCATAAAAAATCTTCAAGAACTCACTCCTTAACCTATCTAACATGTAAAACTGATCAATTCAAAAACCTAAGGAGAAGAAACAAAAAGTACCACCTTCTCTCACGCCTATGGGGCTTAACACATGTTGGCACCAATTTGTTTAAAATATCCTTACCACTCTCATTGCTGCATCACCATCTAATTAACATCTCTTGTTTAACACTAAACACCAATACTCTTTAGGTACCACCTCTGTCAGGAAGGTTTCCCCGATGTCAACCTCAAATCTGAGATAAGTAACCCACCATGTGCCCCATAGCATCATGTTCTTATTGCTAAAAAAGCACTTAACTGTTAGTCTTCCCCTAAAACAGGGGTTCCCAAATCATGGGCCATGGACCAGTTCTGGTCTGTGGCCTGTTAGGAACTAGGCAGCACAGCAGGAGGTGAGCAGCCGGCAAGTGAGCAAAGCTTCCTCTGTATTTGCAGCCGCTCCCCAGCACTAGCATCACCACTTCAGTTCCACCTCAGATCATCAGGCATTAAATTCTCACAGGAGCACTGGTCCCTGGTGCCAAAAAGGCTGGGGACCACTGTCCTAGAAAACCACATTCACAGAGAGCCTGGCCTATTCATTTCTGTATCCCAGTGCCTAGTATCATGTACTGCATATTGCAGGTATCCAAAAAATATTTACTGTATGAATGAATGCCTGCTTCCACTAAAGCCAACTACTGCAGACTAGAAAGTTTATTGTCAGCTACTATTACCCTCTCCAGTCAGAGACTAAAGTCTGGATTCCCAGAATTAATTATTTATATAATTATATATGGGTTTTTTTAAAAAATTAAATATTTATATATGTATAAATACTTACACTAATATCTGCCTGTTAAATTTTAAAAGTTGTAGGATGGCAATGTTGTCTATGAAAGGAAACTTACCAGTTTCCTTTCCTTAGTACAATTTTCTTAAATGACTGAAAAACTTATTTTAAGCTATAGTATCAATTTTAATATTAAATGTTACATGCTTTCTCCCAAGAAGGGCAGATGATTACCTGGTTGGAATCTTGCACCCTTGACCTATAAAAATACACAGGGCACTTAAGTATCATGATTAAAGGGAAAGGCCCTACAAGACTCCATGCAGGCTTCCTAAGATTTCCTGAGGCAGCACCGCCTGAAGAGACATAGAAGCTGGTTTTTCTTCACACCTTCCTCAAACTGAGTTTAAAAACATATAATACAAAAGATGTGGGAATCACTTTTTGTTCTGTTACTTACAAGAGAAATCTCAGGCAAGTCAGTAACTACCTTTAGCATTTGTATCCTCATTCATAAAAGAAATATAATCACTCAGGATAATCACAAGAATTAAAAAGTAGGCAGGAAGAGATGCTAGGACAGACTCATTAAAAACAAAGAGCATTTTAAAAAAATTTGTATCACTATTCAATCAAAAGCTGCTTTAGACAGAAGTTTTTAACTGTAAAACTTGTCCGTCCATAAATACTTACTGAAAGAATGAGTTTGTTTCAAAAAAGTGTCAGGGTGCCTGAAAAAAGTTCTTTTTAACTGATATTAGAAAGGATTTTTTTAAAACTTATTAGAACATTTTGGAGTAGTAATTTTTAATTTAGAGAGATCTCATTGGAATATCAAACTTTGGGGCAGGCAGTGAAAAGCACTTAAAGCATCCCTGAACCTAGGTATTCTAAGTTTTGGCATTAAGCTATTACATCTGTACACTCTTGCCATCACACTACTATTCACTTTACAAATGAGAACTACAATCCCATTCTTTCTGAAGTTTAGGTTCCTCTCTCTACCTGTTACACATCCCAACAACTCAAAGTCAAGATGTCTAAAGTCAAATTCACTTCTCTCCTCAAAAGCCACTCACCTGTTTCCCTACCTTCTCAATTTATAAAAGAAAAATATTTTATTTTAAATAAAGGATAAATAGTGAAAACAGAGAAAAAGTTTAGGCATAAAAGCCCTAAATACCAAGGAAGCTACCTGCAGGGTACAGTGGATAATACAAATTATGAGCTACCATCACTGGGGACCACTACATCTAATACAAGAAACTGTCTTTAAAAAGTAGAGAATATTTTTCAGATGTCAAAAATGTCCAAAGCAAACATACAAAACGTGTTTTTAAAACTGTTTAGATAACACATAAGACAAAAAACGTGAGTCCTTTCATTACTATCTACATAAACCACATGAAAACAATGAAACATTTTTTAAAAGAGGAAAAAATACTAAACTAAGAAACTGTGGAGAAGACTCTTACCTGAACGAGATGAATAAGTGTTGTCAGAATAGCACATCTCAACATATTGTGTTCTTCACTCTGTTTCCAAAGAAGAGGCAAATATTGTACCAAGCATCCTACATACGGTCGTATCTATCACAACAAAAATAGGGGAAGCAAAAGAATTGTATTAGGAAAGGTGACTTACTTCAAGAAACACTGACAGACCTGTTAAGTCCCAGACAACAAATATTTACTATTTACTAGATGTAATGTATTAAGCATACATCCTTTTAAAGGTAAATCATACATTATATAGAGACACAGAGCTCTATAAATATTTTTAAAAATTTAAACAAGTACCAAATTTATTGTATAAAATACAATTTAGGAATACAAAATAACATTTATAGGCCAGTTATTTCTTTAGATTTTAATAGAAAATGCTGCTATATCCTGATTCTTTTTTTAATTAAAGTTTACCTAACTGGAAATAATACTGTTTTAAAAAGAGGAAGCATTTACTCAGTCATTCAACAATGACCTGATGGCATCTTGCAAGTATCAGGCCTTGAGCACAAGGCACCAGAAAGAAAAGGATATAAAGGTAGACATACAAACCCTTACAACGAGAAAAGAAAAGTGCAATAGTGACGGTGTATGTGAGGGATAGTGGAAACACAAAGAAAATCCCTTTCAAAGGATAAAATTGTTTACATTCTAAATTAAGTTAACCAGTTTTAGAAGTATACCCTGAAGCACAGCACGGCTTAACAGTGAGTTTCTTAGAAAATACAATGGATCTACACTGAGGCTGCACAGCACTTCGGCTCCAGACTTAGGGTCACAGTATTTGAAATTGCTCTAATCAGAATTCTTGGTGATAAAAAACAAATACTAGACCTGCACAGCTTCAGTACTATCTATTTCAATTCCATGGATAAAAATTAAAAATTACTCCCAGAAATAGAGTTGTTTTTTGTTTTGTTTTTGTTTTTGTTTTGCTTATAAAACAGCATACATTATAAAGGTTAGGGAAAAAAATGGTGGGGTGGGGGATGGAGATTTAAGATTTAAGAATGTACAGAAGTTAAATATTTGTCCAAATATTTCAGTGATACCTTATTTTCAAATTTTGAATCAAACCATTACAATGGATATTTATTGCTTTTGCTAAACACTCTACCTCAAAGATCACTCCAATTAGCTTATAAAAGGCCAATTAACATATAAAAACACAGGTTTCAAAATACCTAACTCATTCTTACTCAGCTGAAACAGCATATAACAGTGTGGTGTGGCTCTACTGATAAGGCAAATAAACTGGTTTTGGTTTTGAACAAATAGAATACTTTTCAAGGAATGGCAGAAAGTAAGTACACTATGAATTATAGATGGAATAGGTAATAAAACTGAAGTACCCAGTGACAGTTGAAAGTCACAAAATATTTATATTCCGACATTAGCTGTTCATTAGAATATATAATGTTCTAAATTAAAACAAACACTTCAAAACAACAATTTCAGAAATCATCCACATAGTCACTGTTGCAAATGACCAAAAAAGGTCTGGGGATTTAGAAAACAGGGTGATGGAATGAAAGTCAAACACATTCCCTTAAGGTAGGGCAAAGGAGGTTAAGAAATACATTGGGGCAACCAAGGAAATCTGAATATGTAGTTGGTATCAAACGACAGTACTGCATCAATGTTAATGTCTCTGAGTCTAATGATGGAGAGTTCTAATATTTTGGAGTTAGTGAAGTATCACGATGTCTGTACTAAAATTAAAATGGTTTTAATTTTTTAAAAATCTGCATATGCATATATCTAATTTTTTTAAATCTGTATATGTGGTAAAATGTTAGGAACTGATGAACTAGGTGAAGGATATATGTACAGTGATTTATTGCAACTTTTCTGGATTTTTGGTAGATCAATAACAATTATTCGGTATAGAGTTTAAAAAATGCATAGATTTAAGAATGTTAGACATCTGGCTAAATAATAACCATATACTAGAAACTAAGCAATGAGCATAATGCAATTGAGATAAAAAAGTATTCTATATGCACTCAACTTCTGGCATCTCTACTTCATA
Source organism: Eonycteris spelaea (assembly GCA_003508835.1). NCBI lineage: Eukaryota > Metazoa > Chordata > Mammalia > Chiroptera > Pteropodidae > Eonycteris > Eonycteris spelaea. The sequence continues at coordinate 10,519,303 of PUFA01000011.1, read as the reverse complement.
AAAAATCAAAATTTGGGTAGGAGTACTACAAGTATTATAGTCTTATGAGTTAGTTTATCACATATAGGGAGATGACCACTTTCGTTCACAACACATGACTGAAAACATGAAAATCAAATATGTGACAGTTTAACAAACGTTTTAACAAGGGTTACACCCGCAGATGGTTTTAAAAAATGAGTTCCTAATGACACCTCATCTTTTAGATAATGCTTTCAACAGAATATTTAATATTTTACACAGGCTTTTTAATTGTTCTTCTTTTCCTTCAGAAATGTGTAAGTTCAAAGACTGTCTGCCTGGCATCACACCTGATGATTCCATGTTTCTTCTGACTATGTATTTATGGGATCCCTGCAGTGGAATAGTTTAAGGTTTTCAAACTACTTTTGCAGAAAATACAGGAAATATAAATCTTCAAATAATTACACACTATGGTATAAAGGTGGCGACTTCTCTGAACTTCAAAATTAAACTATTATGTGTCAGAAAGCACATGTTGTAAGACAGCTCAATATGTATAACCTAATGGACAAAAATCAAATTCAGTATATGAAAGACAGGTGTATATATAAATGATGTTGTTCTTCAAAGGTAAATATAGGAAAAAGGTAATGAATTATAGACTACAAATAACATTTTTCGTAATCATTTCTTATCTAAGTTCTGAAACCAAAAAGTACTATTAGATAACTATATCTTATTATTTACTGATGACAGAATTACCTGAGCTATTTAAGCTGTGTTCTGAAACATGAGTATGGATAGAAACACAAAAGCATTTTAAATTTACAAAGCAACAGAAGTTTCAAACTTTTGGATAAAAAGGTTTATTTAGAGGTTTGGGGAGATGCAGGTAAGTAAGAAATTCCATTTCAACAACAAAAAAATCTTTAAAAAGTTCTATTTGCTAGATGGTAAATAAAAATTATTTATAAAAAAAAATGGCCAAGTCTTGTTTCTATAATCAATTTTAACAAATAACAATTATTGTTATTGTATTGTGATCTAAAGCACATCAAACATTTGTAATAATTCATACTCATGAAACACCGTGAGCTACATGAGCTCAGAATTATCTTTACCATTTATATATGAGGACACAAGGTTCAACACCTTTGCCCAAGCTACTAGACTCATCGGAGTGATCACTTCGTAAAGTATATAAGTTTAGAGTCACTATGTTGTATATCTGAAACTAATATAATATCATGTATCAACTGTAATTGAAATATAAACTTAAAATTTAAATTTAAACAATTTGTAATTTTTTTAACAATTTAAAAAAAAAAGAAAAATCACCTTGCCCAAGCTAAATAGCTAAGACAGAGAACTGGAATGAGTTTAAAACAGTTTCAATGACCAAACTCTCTCAATATAGTTTACAAGCCAATACCAAAATAACATAATTAATGTAATGAGAACCCCAGGTATTCAGAAAATTGATAAGATATTACCACTTTCAGACAACTGGATCCAGATCACCTCAAAATGATTAACAGTGACACAAAAACTGCCACTGAAGTTGCATAATGTTGAGTCTGAAAACTGGCAATGCCAATAAGATGTCCGAAATTTGACATTTGATTTTAAGTTCCTTAAAATCTCAAACTGAGATAAATTCTAACCCCCTTCCCAAAGGTTTTTGTGAGGATTAAATGAGAAATATACCAAATCACTTAGCACAGAAGTTGGTAACTTGCCATTTCATTACTCAATAATTGAGAACAAGTCTCATAAACTGACTTAGAATTAATAACAGGATCAAGGCATCAAAATTCACTAAGATCCAGGAGTGGATTCTAAGTGTGTGGACTTCAATTCAGTTATCCTTCCCAATACCTCACAGATTTACTCAGTGCTTTTCAAATGAGAATATGTAATGGTAAACTAGGATATAAGAAATTACAGGATAATTATAGTGTGGTTTCCAAGACTATCAATTTTCACAAAGATTAGGAATAATAGGGGATGCTGAACAATTTGACAGTTAAATAATAATTTAACTAATAAACCTTTACATGTCATTTTTATATTAAAACAAACAGATATAATATGAGCTAAACCACAAAACGCACTTAGTTTTTAAGGTAAAAACAGGCTTCTAAGAATATTTGCCTTTGCTGACAGACACTTATGGCTAAGCCTTTAAACATACTGAATTTTAAGAAGTACTATAAGTAAAACTGGGTCTGGTAAGAGATATAAAATTATAGTTTCTAAACACCTCTACACTGCTAATCCGATTTTTAAATTTTAATTTTCTTAAGTCATTTTTTAAAACCTTGAGTATAAATATGTCAAATTTTGAATAACACATAACTGATATCACAACCTATTTTAACAAATGTTTTAACTTTTAAATAATGTATAGAAACCAAAGACATTAACAAATTCTACATATACTTTACTTACCTCTCTGACATCTATTTTCATGATTTAAAACAAAATTACCTGCATGTTGACTCTTTCAATCACACAAGAAAGGACATGTAAAACATGCATCTTTGTGTCACATTCTGTAACTTGTTGCAGTAACTGAAAAAGTAGTGTGAACATGGTTTCCAAATACTGCAGGTCAAAAGGGGAAAAGAAAGGTTCAAAACAGAAATGTAAGACCTTCACATACAGACAAATAAGGAAGATTAAATCATAATGTCAAAGCAATAAATAAAAGACAAAAAGACAAAGCAACCTCAAATTGTTCAAATTGCCAGTATTTGGGACAGTGATTTTTTTTCTTCATTGCTGCTAATCTGTCCACTTTAGAATTTAACTCAAGCACAAACAACATTTTCAGAAGAAAACTGTGTCTAAACTTTGTGTTTAAATTTTATATTGCTAACTATTAACAGGGACTTGTCGTTGCTCTTCCACATTCTATTCATTAAAGTGAAAGGAACATTAATTACTATGCTCACATACCAACTGTTTGATGTGGCTCTTCACATATGCTGCATGAAGATACACATTTTTCTAGGTAATATTTATAACTCTAAGAATGACAGAACATTTCTTATTCAGACACAGAAAACAAATACCCTATGTCTGACTAGTAACTCTTACATTATAAAAATTATAGCAGAAATTAACAAATACTAGGATGCCAGATACATAAAACAAATACTTGGTATTTCAGATATCGGTTCATTTTCTATATAGATTTCTAAAACATATTTATTTCATTCTAAAATACCTAGTGATTCATTTATTAAAGAAAAGTCTCTGCTCTACAAGTTTCCACACAAGAACAACAGAGACATTTTTACCATATACCTTTCTTCTTGCCTAGTCCTCTTAAGAACACTACTGCCCAAATGTTATTGATTAATTTAACATGTATTTACTGAGTATCAATTATGTTTAAATGCCATGCTATGTGCTGGGAGTTGAGTGAAGAATAAAAAGACAACACTTGGTAATCATTTTTCAAGTAATTTGTAATCTAGTGTAGGATAGAGATATATACACACAGCAAAGCAGGATAACATAAGGAGTAAAAGTAGCATGAGATGAAATCACTAGATGTTTTGTAACTATGACAATAGAAAAAGTTTAGCAGTCAACTCCAAATGAGAGACAAAACGGCTAAACAAACAAAAAAAAAGCAGAATAAAAGCAAAGTGTTTCAAAGAAAAGTTCCAATAATTATTTCCAAAATAATCTAATATACTTTTAAATTCAACCTTAATCAATAACAGCTATATATAATTTCAGCTATAAAACAACTCTTAATGGTCAGAAGAGATAAGCAGAAGTTGTTATAAAACCTAGAAATAAATATTCTTACCGGTAGAAACTGATCTGTTCTAAATTCAAAATCATCAACAGGTGAAGAGTAGTTAAGGAATACTGAGAATATATAGAATATATAAGATTCATCAGGATAAAATACATATATGAACCAAATATAATAAACCAATCAGAAATTACTTTTTAAACCATCTCATAAATTGATTTAACAAAATAATTAACAATTTTAAAGTGTGTTAAAATTTTTCGCAATGAAGTATTTTAAATTCTTTTTAAGGATATTTAACTTCAGAGTTGTAGCTGTTTCAATACGGACCTAAAAGAAAGTACATCATGAATTTTGAATCATTCTAGAACTACTAAACATTATTAATACCAAATAATAAAAAATGTATACCAAATATCTTTCTTTACTTTTTGTTAATATCAAAGTCACAAAGCATATTCGCATCAGAAATAAAAGGATATTCCTTATTTACAGGGGAAAAAAAGTAAAGTAGTGTCTACTCCCACTCTCTTAGTTTCACATGATTTCCCTAAGGAGACTTTAATCCAGTGGGTGTTTCCAGGAAGAAAAATAATTTGCCATAAGTGTGGAGAGAAAGAACAGTGCAAAGGTGATGCCAGAGGGAAAGGAAAGGTTAAGAAGCAGAGAAATAGGAAAACAGAGTGAGGTTGGGGAAGCTGCAAGATGTGTAAGTGAAGAGTGAGGGAGGAGAAAAGACAGAAGACGAGGGAGGAGGAAGAAAACAAATTCTCATCTGTAATTTCTATTACAAGAAATCCTTGAAATAGCAAAAGATACCTTCTTAGATTTTTTAAATCCCCAAAGTTAACAAATACAGAAAGGTTTATACAAGCCCTTGACCTTCCCAAATCATTTTCTTTGTATATCAGCATGTTACCTGGGAAAACCACATTATGACAGCACCATCTCCTTATTTTCTTTCAAGTTTTACTATGACCTGATCAGCGATTTTGGTGCGGGCTACCACACTCATAGTTTCCACATAAAATAACATGAACACAAACTATGACTATATCCTATCTGTAAAATAATATATCAAAACTTTCATTTCCTGGCTAAGAGTCATACTTTCTTAAATGTTATACTTTCCAGCCTATAATAACTGTTTTTTTCTTTGCAGCCATTTTTCACAATGAAATAGTTTTAATCATTTTACAGGCGTTTCTGAGGGTCTGAGATACTGACTAGGCATGTTCACCCAATGTCAAGTATTCTACTGCAAAATCCACAGATTCCAAGACCCTAGAGTGCAGATGTTTTCTCACTTGCCTTTCCTTTTTATTTGTTGTCTCTAGAAGTAAAACAAACATTTCTAGATTTTTACATGATTTTAAAAATTTGCTAATTATCTAATAAGTGCAAACTACTATGCCGTGTTCTAATATGAAATGACCTAAGAAAAAGATGGTATGTATACTCATGCAATTAAAAATATTCAATAAGAAACTGTCATCTGCCAGGCATTATGTTGGGTGCTGTACAAAAGGAGCTGGGTAAGATGCACCTAGTCCTTGACCTCAGAGAGCTTATAATCGAGGAGGAGGAAAAACATTCAGATATTAAATACTTAATAAATATGGCTAATTTGAAAAGCTTAAGAACAGGATAATCCCCTTGAGGACATGGACTATGTCTAGTCATCTTCACATTGTCAGCATTTAGTACTATGTGAGGTATACCACTGGCATTGTATTAATAATTTAATTCACTAACACGAGAATATGAAAACTCCCAAAAAGAAAATCAAATTGCCAGCACATTAACACTTAAATCTCTTTTGATTTTTCTCCACAAAAGGATGAGGGAAAAAAAGGTACAGAGATGTATTTAACCCATAATCATGACATTTATGCAAATAAGTACAGGAAACAAAGAGACAGTGGAATGAAAGGTGTGTTTGCTCTCCTAATTAAAGGAAGTCAATGCAGTATTACATGTAGAGAAAAGATGAAATGAATTGAGACTTGCCTGTATTCCAGTTTAACTGCAAGATTAAGAAGCCAGATGATATGGGAAAACAAAAAGCAGACAGAATAAAAGAGAGAAGCATTTAAAATGTAACAAATAAAATAAGAACAAAGCTAGCTCTTCCTGAGCTATAAAAAAAATAAGAAAGTATTTACTGCATAGAGAGAATAAATTTTGCAGTAATTCATTAGTAATGGGGGAAGAAATCAAACCTGAGTTTATAGAATGAAGAATTGGAGAATGTGGCAGAAGACAGGTAGAAGAGAGTCTAACACAATTCCTAGGACACTAATTATTCAACAAATACTGATAAATGCAAAGAAAAAAAAACCCCAAACAAAATAAAACAAAATAAATTCTCCCTTAACATGACTCTAAACATGAGTTTTCATAGAATAAATCCAGACTTTCTGAAGGAGGCTGAAACCCTAAGTATCCAGAACTGGATCCAGACTGTGAACTCAGCCTGTGAGTCTACACTATACCTCCAGCTGAAACCACAGAAAATTCTTGAAAAGATAACAAGCTAATTTCAAACTGGATCAAACAAATGCCATCAAGGTATGAGAACCACTGGAAGGATCTCAGAAAGCAAGAGAGCAACAGAGAAATGAACAAAAAGAAACCACAGATCAATTCTACTTCCAAAGAACGCTAAAAAGATGAGTATTCAGACAATTCCACAGGCAGTGTCAATGGGAATGAGCCTTGGGATAGCTGTCAAGGTGGTTGATTTGAGTTCAAGACCTGAACTAGCCTACCTTGACCACTTCCACTGCCTGCTCACAGCAATGAAGGCAATTCCACACACTAAAGCAGTAAGCATGGTGCTGGGGTCAAAAATAACTGACAATGTCTCTGAGACTTAAGACCACCAGGAAATGTAAATAAGTCAGTCATGAAAGAATAATCTTGAAAGGAAGTAATCTGCTAAAGAGAAAAAGAAGAATGACTTCATAATCTTTTATTCCATCTCCTAATTTTTTTCAATAAACATTTTCTAAGACTTGACTCCATGCTAGGCATAAGAGATACTAATATAAATAATATTATCTACACATTGATACTATTACTACTTGGTACTACTTATAGCACTTTTTTTACTCTATTCTGCAATAAAGTCAAGAACAGCCAATTACATAATTTGATGTTTTTGAAATACATATATATTTTTCATAAAAGGATAAAAAACATCTTCAATTTACTCATCTCCTTTTAAGAAAAAAAAAATTCTAAAGCTCATTTTCAGATAATATGGATACCAGACATATCAGTACAAACCCAAAACTGACTACAGGAACTTACTAAATTAAGGTTTCCTTTCTTTCTGGTTTTAGTGGCCTCATATTTTGATGCCAAACACAGATTTTTTTTGATATTTCCTTTGGAAATTACATTCACTGAATATAAGTGAATTCGAAATTTATTTTGTGAAAACACAGACTAGCCTACGGTTAAAAAACTTGTAGCAGTGTTTTGGAGACAAAGGATACTCAACTGGAAAAACAAAATCAAAACTGTAAGACAGAAAGACTGAGAGAACTGAAAGACCCATAGAAGGCACAAGAGTGGAAAGACAAGAGAATGTCAATGCACCCTGTGTTAAATAGCTCTGCCCAGATCCCAGCTGCACCTCTCACAGAGTATTCAGGGTTCACTACAGTCACACACATGCCACTAAAAGTCCCTTCTTAATCTCCATTAACTGGCTTACCATCTTGAAAATTCACTTCTATGCTGGTAGTAAACCTGCCCATGAAGATAGCCCCTTCTTTGCTTGATATAGAAAAACCGTAGCGCACCCCACCCCAAAATATAAACCTGGCTGAGCAAGCATTTACATTTTATATTGCCTCTCACGAAGTTGCAAAGATACACTAATGCTAACCTTTTGGTAGCTACCATTTGTTTTATTGAAGGTCACAAGTATAACCTAAGTAAACCCTTTTTTAAAAATTACTTGCAATTTCCAAAACTGAAAAATATAATTGACTCCAAAAGCTTACAACCTAAAGAAGCTCAATATATATATATCTAATATTGTGGTTAAAGAATCACCTGGGATCCTAGGAAAAGAAGGTTCCTCTCATCTAATATTTAGTCATTCTGTTTACACTGTGGAAATAGCATTCTCAAACCTGAAACTTGCCACAAGCACTGCATCTAAGTAATATGTTCTAAGAGGAATAGATGGGAATATATATAAGATTTTTTTAAAAGGATTTTTCAATAGCACTTTTGTCCTTATTAGAAAAAAAAACAATATAAATGGAACCTTACTTCACATCATGTTTAAAAATAAATTCCAGATGGAATAAAGAACCAAAAGTGAAGAAAATGGATGTATTAAATAAGAAACAAACAATGGAAGAAGGAAATCAATAAATCTGTACTAAAATTAAAAACCTCTGCTCAACAAAAGACAAAAGAATGAGAGTGGAAAGATACAGAGATTCAACTGTATTCATAATATTTTATTTCTTAAATAGTTGAAATGTATATAAAAATTACTACAATGAAAATATAGAAAACTGGGTGATAAGCACATAGGTATTCAGTATGTTAGTCACTGATTTTTTTTCTCTGTTTTTGATATAATTCTTAACTTTTAAATTGTAATAAATTAAAAGCCTCGTCTTTTTAGAGTCAGAAATAAGCTTAGAAGTAAAAAACATCAGAGCAGTAATCATCTTAAACCTAATCAAGTTTCCAACATTTATAACAAATACTGCAATATTACAAATGCTTATTCATGATGTCTAGATCAAATTTTAGTTTGTAAAATTTGGATATCTCGCATTAATGAGTCAAATTGCTAAATACTGAGGAAAAATTACAAAATTTCAAATAACCAAATTAATTTCATTCAATTTGCATTATATTACCGCAGATCAAACAATAATGTTAAACTTTCGTGGAATTATCAGAGATAAAGATGTACTCTACCCAGTGGCCTCTGATATAAAATTTATGGAGTCCTAGTCTAAAGAACAATATAGTTAAACCTATAAAAAAAAAACTATTTTATTTATAACTTTAAGCAACATACCACTAAGTCTTGGTCTTGAAGCAAGTTACAAATTGCCTCATATAACATGGGTCTTAAGTCAGACTTGAATTTCACAGAAATCCACTGACCGATGAGCCAAATCACCCTGCGTCGCAATGGCTTATACCTAGATAGGGAAAATCATGAAATTAAAATGTTAAATATTTTAAGAAGTCTATTTCACTTAATATATCTCACCATTTAAATCTAAAATGTAGTAAAAAAGCAATCTACATTTTTATATAAAAGTTTTAAAGCTACTTCTAAATGTATCACATTATAAATTTTAACAATAAAGTCCTGATCTAAAAAATTAAAAATTCTTAAGCAGACATATTGTAAACTATTATTTTATATTAAATATGGGCATAAAAACAAATCCATTTCTGTTCCTCAAGTAACCAAAAATGGTTAATTCAAACAGGCAGAACTAGCTAAAATCCCAAACCCCGAGGATGGAGAGGTCCAAAAAATAATAAAGGAGCTCCTATATTTGATTTTCTAATTCCAATTCTGTTAGTCTCATAAAGATTATTTTTGGAATATTGTGAGAGATTTCTAGACTTACAGGAAATATTCATATAAATTTACACTGATTTCGGCTAAACTTTCTTATTTTGAAAAGGTGACCAAATACAGAATGCGATTTAGATCATCAAAAAATAATGACTTATATTTGAAAAGCTGTGAAACATTTGCAGTAACATGTACATACATTCTTATGGTCATCTCTGCTAGAGGAAACGATAGTTCTTTAGGCAATGAGAAAAACCACAGAGCTATAAACAACTGTGTCTAAGAATTCCACCCATAAAGTCTCTTCTTGATATTATATGAATTTTAGTGGCAGGATGATATTTATTTCTGGGTGTAAATAAAAAAAAAAAAGCTAATGAATATCCCACATTTTTTTTTAGAAAATTACAACCTTATAAGATGATCAAGCACGTAGAAAGAATTGATCAACACAATTACAAAATTTGTGTGTCTCCTGCCCTCAAAAAGTTTATAATACACCTAAAAGAATTAAAGAATGCAACGCTATATACTAGAATTTCAGAAATGGAAAAGAGACAGTGGGCAAAGGAAAATGGGATTTGAACAGCCTTTAAAATAAAAACAGTATTCTCAGCAGAAAACTTAAAATAATGCATTTCAAGAGATAAGGACTATTTGAATAAAGTCATAGGAGTGGAAGTAAACAAGGCTTTTCTAGAGTTAATGAAAGAATCACAGAACCACAATTTTAGACTGAGATCTTTGAGATTTCCACATTCAACATTCTATTCCAGACAAAAGGAATGAAACTCAGAAAGGTGAAATTCCAAGAACACAGTCGCTTCTGGGCAGAGTTAAAATTAGGGGTCAAATTTGTCCTCAAAGTGTGTGATCCCTGAACCAGCAGCATTATTTTTCCTGGAAGCATGATAGAATCACACAATCTGACCAGACCCCAATTGATAAGCTAAATCAGAACCTGCATTTCAACAACTGGGTGATTCAAAATACAAATTAAACTTTGAGAAATACTGATCTAGATCAGCTCTGACCAAAAGAAATATAATACAAGCCAATATGCAAGTCTAAATTTTTAGTAACCACACTAAAACAAGTAAAAAGAAATACGTGAAATTTTAATAGTATTTTTATTTATCTCAATATTTGCAAAATATTATTATTTCAACATGTAATCAACACATATTTTACACTGCTTTAATTTTTAAATTTAAGTTTTAGTAAATTAAAATTAATTTCCTCAGTTGTACTAAGTACATTTCAAGTGCTCAATGGCCATATGTACTAGCTACTTCCTGGGACAGCACAGGTCTAGACTAAATAGACTCTAGGGTGTAAGGGCAATCAAACTGTACATCTGTCTCCCTACTGAAAGCTTTCCCTCCATTGATGGTTCACTAGCTGCCTGAGGGCAGAGTGGCAGACTATCTTATTCACCACTGGCTCTACGGGACACGGCAAATGTTGAAAATTTGTTGACTGAAAAAATGCCTGAAGAACTAAATGAATAAATAGCTACTTACTGGTCAAAATTACTTTTAAAGTACCTCTAGCTCTACGATTCTACAGCTCTAAAGATTTATAAAACGATCCATATATAGATGGCCCTCCATTCATTAATGTAGTCAAGAAATATTAACTGATCTATGACTGACTATATGCTAGGCATTCTGATAGGCACAACATCTACAGAAATAAATTAATAGAACTGCAAAACAAGAAGTCTCAGAATTTTTTTTAAGTCTCTAATTTAAACCAAGGAAAAAATTATAAAAACTATAAAAGAACTTCCCCTTCCATTTTTACTCATTCAGTACACAAAATCAAAATAATCACTAAATACTTAAATGTACATAAAATATAAGAATGGGCAAAAATCCTAATAAAGGGCAGATAGAGCTGTGCTACTGAATTAGGTACCTCAACATGAGCCTAAAGTGTGTTCAAATGCCTCTTGCCATGGTATATCTATAACTTACTCTACCCTCTCCCAAAAGACTTTCAGTATGCTTTGTGTTATCCCATCCTTTTCAGGATGGTAATTTGGTTAGGCTACTTTTGACACCAGGCTTACCTCCTGCTAAGTCTCCAAATGGCTCCCTTTTACACACATTTTCTTTCTACAATTCAGAGACTTCCATCTTCCCTAACCTCTCCAAAAATTTCACTTTTTCCTATACAAACTATCATATCTAATATCAAACATTCAAACATATTACAATTCACATTTGAACTAAAATAACACAACAAAACTTTTGTATATTTTTCTGTTACATATGATTTAGAAGTCTTATTCCTTTCCATACTAGACACTATCGGCTAAGCCATACTGAGCCTTTTAATAATTTTAAACAATTTTAATGGCTTATTTTCATTAGAATATCACTATGATAAAATTAAGTGTATAATAAACACAAAGTTTTATACTTGCCTATTGTGAACGACTTGTAATTCTGGAAGAAGTTGGTTTTTAAACCACTGATCAAAATCAACACTGTCAAACAGCTCATAAGCTGCTAATCCAACAGCATTATACACTAAAAAGATATGAGAAAAAAATTAATTTCATATACTGGGCCAAATACTAAGTGCCTTATATAAGAAATTAAGCCTTAAGGGCTACTTTGAAACATGTAATATGTTAATAAAATTAAATTTAAATTATTTTAATCACTGAAATTTTTTAAATAGACATTTTAGAAACATTATTTAAAGTTACTTTATGTTTTTCCTGAATATCCCTTTAGTGCTTTCAAACAGAAGGTTATATAATTATTTTAAAATATTCAAGTCAAATTGTAAAAATTGTAAAATAGCATCTGCTTCCAAATGGATGCAATATTTTATGATCTGATCCCTACGTAACCCTCTCTCCGGTCTCATCTCTCACCAAGCTACTTAACTCCTATGTTTCAATTAAACCAAAATATTCCCAGTTCAAAAAATAACTGTGCTTGCTCCTTTTCCCTTCAAGTGTTTTGTGCATACTCCTGCTTCTGCCTGCAACCCTCGTTCTGCACCACCCTCTCCTCTGGCTAACTCCCACTCTCCTTGTGTTCTCATATTATACTCCTTCAGGAGCCTTTCCCAAGGTATACCAAAACTATCTTGTGGTTTTCCACAGTACTAACTGATTACCACCTACTTCAGCATTAATCAATTGGTACTATGTCATAATCAACTGTCTGCTCATATGGTTATCTCCTCTACCAGATAGTTCCTGTATTTTAGGTACCCTTGTATCTTAACTCTACCAACATAACTCCTGCTACGAAACAGACACACCATCTATTGAAGCAATAAATGTTTCTAATCACTTTAGTTTAACATACCAGCATCTTTGATTAATAGTGCATTCATATCTTCCACATTAGTGGGCCTGAAAAAATAAGTATCAGTAAAAGTAAATAAAATTAGCTATTAATAAACATTTAAACTCAATTTGTTAGTTTCTTGATTCAGTTAGGCACAATATATTTTATGATACTAAATATACGTATAGGTGTAAGGGAAAGTCTAAGTTTTGTTATTATCACTGTTAGAGAACACAGGTACAAATAAAACTATAACTTTAAAAACTATTATAGCATATTTGAAAAAATGTAATATTAAGCAACAGTCTAGAAAAATGCATGCCCCAAATTTCTACTATATATACTGTTTGTAAAAATAAATAAATAAATCATTAAAAGAATGAAAATTATGAATCTCACAACAGAAAATAAAAGCGCGAGAATAAGCAATTCACACAAGATGCTCTAAATACAAAAAATAAACCAGGCTATAATAGTACAATTAAAAAGTGACAACAAAATTAAAAGCAGAAAAGTGATAGCCATTATGTAACGTGAACATTTTAGAATAAAAAGGTGGTAGTCTCTGCACTACTATCCAGAAAAGAGAATTCCATGGTCAAGACATGAAAAATAGTTTATTAATATTAATATTTCTTTAGAATAAAAAGATTTGAGAGTGTATCAAAGCAGTTTTCTGTTAAATATGAATTTTTAAGCTCACTGGTCTAATAAGCTAAAATAAGTACAGCTCTAAATAAGCAAATTGCTCCAGAACTAGAAATAAAACCTGAACTCCAATCACTAAAAACCTTAAAACCTTACCAGCATACATCAACTTAACAGAGTGTAACTTAAATAGCTTATCCACTTTCTTACAGCAGTTTAAAAAAAAAAAAATGGATGGGAGAAAACAAATAATGTTCTAACCTCACCAAAAATGTAACTTAAGCAGCATAAATATTATCAAATTTAAGACTCTATAATCCCATATCAAGAAATTAATAAATTATACATTAAAAACAAATGTATTTTCATTCCCATATGAAAATAAGATTAACACTCAATTATTTTTAAAAATTAGCACAGTAAAACTTGACTGAGAGTTCATTTTTTCCCCCTTGGTTTATAATTTAAGCAGGAACACTCTACTAGGTTTTTGAGAGAAGGAAAGCCTAAACTAAACAGTGAGCTACCCTCTAATACCGCAAATAAGATCAGCAATCTCCCTCCCTACAGATACTCTTCCTGTTATTTCCTTACATCACCACCCACTCAATCCCTGATCTCTTGCAATGTGATTCCTACCCAATCAATCAAGTAATTTTTTGTCTAAGAAGATTCTACTGCCTTCTTTCCTCTTACAGCACTGGACATTTCTGACAACATGCTCTTCTCCAGAATTGATATCCATACTTCTCTTCATACCTCTGAGAGAGCTTCGTATCTGTTTTTTGTTTGTTTGTTTTGCAGGGTCTTCACCTCCTCATATCCCTATAGGTGAAAATCTCAGTTTCTGTCCTTGAACTTCTTTTCTTCTTCCAAGGCTCCCTATACACACACCCCAAAATAAAGCTCTATCTACAACAACTATTAATAACTGCTTTCCATGTCATTAAGACTCTAAAGTTCAAGATCATTTTTGATCACTTTCCCCTGGCCAGCACAAGTCAATTAGTTGCCAAAAGTCAATCAATCAACAAAAAGTTACTGTGTGTGCCAGGCACTGGGAATAATGTGTGAACAAACAGATATGATCACTGTCCCCTCCCTGGAATTTACAGTATAGGAGAAAAGTCAGTAATGACGAATTGTTAACAGTTAAATAATTAAAATTCCTTGTGTACAAAGTACAATGATCAAGTGCTAAAAATTTCAATTTATCATTCTCTTAAATCTGATATCTTCTCTCCATGCCCACAGCCACTGTTCTGAGGCTAACATTTATTATTTCATCCTTTTCTCCCACTACTTCCCACAACATGCTCCACATGGGCTATTTCCCCAACCAATATACTTGACTGCCTGCTATTTTCCTAATGTGGCTATTACATTTACAATAGCAAAATCTATCACATTAAAGGCCTATAAAGGCCTTCTTTCATAAATTGCTCATTCTTATTCTCTGTCCTGAAGGCTACACCTACAGAAAAGAACACATTCGGTCTTTCTCAAATTCATATCCTTACATGATCTAGGAAACAGGATAGGCAATGCACATAGTAGGAGCTCAAATTATTTTAACTATTAATTAATAGATAAATCAAAATATCACAAAATATATCTCACCTTGAAGTGTTTGCATCATTTCTAGAAGTACGGGAGTAAGAGTTTGATTATATTCATGGAATATATCTATAAATAGTACTTCAGTGCAAGGCTAGAAGGGAAAAAAATTTCTAATGAAAATTACATTAATTCTATAATAAAGCAAATACTTAGTCTTAAAATCCTAAAAAATCTAAAAATGTTTCCAAGTCTTAATGTTTTCTTTTCAAAAAGTAGATTACTATTTTTTGTAAACACAATGGGAAATAAAATCAATTTATAATAATTTAATGCATAATATATAGAAAGTTTATTTCATTGTTTCAATGATTTGGTACTAAAACTTCTTAGTTTTTTGAGGACCCTCCATACTGTTTTCCATAGTGGCTGTACCAATTTGCAGTCCCACCAGCAGTGTATGCGGGCTCCTTTTTCTCTGCATCCTCTCCGACACTTGTTATTACTTGTCCTGTTGATTATAACTATTCTAACAGGTGTGAGATGGTATTTCATTGTGGTTTTGATTTGCATTTCTCTACTCTAACAGCTAGAGATGTTGAGCATCTTTTCATTTGCTGGCTATTTGTCCTCTGGGGAGAAGTGTCTGTTCAGATCCTCTGCCCATTTTTTGATTAGATCATTTGTTTTTTTTTTTATTGTTACTGAGTTGTATGAGTTTTTTGTATATTTTGGATATTAGGCCCTTATCGGAAGCACTGCTTGCAAATATATTTTCCCATTTGGATGGTTGTCTCTTTATCTTGTTGACTGTTTCTTTTGCTGAGCAGAAGCTTTTTAGTTTGATGTAGTCCCATTTATTTATTTTTGCTTTTATTTCCCTTGCCTTTTAGGTCAAATTCATAAAATCCTCTTTAATTCTCAGGTGCTTGAGTTTCGTTCCTGGTTTTTTTTTTTCTATGCATGTTGTTTCAGGTCTTATATTCAGGTCCTTCATCCATTTTGAGTTAATTTTGGTATGTGGTAATAGACAACAGTCTAATTTCATTCTTTTGCAGGTGGCTTTCCAGTTTTCCCTGCACCATTTATTGAAGTGGCTTTCCTCTATCCACTGAATGTTTTTCGCTTTTTTTGTTGAAAATTATTTGCCCATATAAATATGGGATTACTTCTGCACTCTCAATTCTGTTCCACAGGTCCATGTATCTGTTTTGTTGCCAATACCATGCCGTTCTGATTACTGTCACTTTGTAATATAATTTGAAGTTGGGCAGAAAAAATGTCTCCAGCCTCGTTCTTTTTTTTCTCAGGATGGCTTTGGCAATTCGGAGCCTTTTGTGCTTCCATATGAATCTGATGATTTTTTTGTTCTATTTCTTTAAAAAATGCCGATGAAATTTTGATGGGGATTGTATTAAATCTGTATAATGCTTTAAGTAATATGGTCATTCATTTTAACTATGTTGATTCTTCCAATCCATTTATTTGTAGCTGCTTCGATTTCTTTTAATAGAGTCTTGTAGTTTTCATTATATAGGTCCTTGATATATTTCATTAAATTTATTCCTAGGTATTATATTCTTTTTGTAAAGCACTGAATTTTTTAAAAATTTTAAAGCACTAATAATTTCTCTGATTTACAATGTCTCTGGTTTTCTACATAAGCTTATGAAACTCAAAACAGCAAAACATATTTTTAGAAAAAATATGTAAACACATGCCTTCACAATAAGAATAGTTCAAAGACTGCATTTGACAAATCTTCCGTAAACGTTGGCCATATCAATAAATGTACATTTAAAAATAATTCTATAACTAAAAGCAATGAGCTGAGCTGGTCTCAGAATCAAAATTGGTGGTTACAAGAAATAATGTTATCGACAGAAGCTTTACAATTACTGAAATACTTCAAAGGAAATAAAAATCATTCTAGTTGAAAACAGCTTTCAATAACATTTCCTATTTCTACATTAACAATTACTTCCAATCAAAATGACTACAAAATGAAGAGAAATCCAGGTTATAAATCCCCAACATAATGAAAAAATGTTTTACAGATTAAAATCCATAATTTTATTAAGTACTTTCCTCTCAAATATAGATTATTGTAATTATAGTTCCTATCTGACTTAATAATTGGAATCTTCGGGAAAGTATCATTCTCTACTAAGAGTTATCAAAACATTAGCTTTTCCCTATCATTTTTTCTTTCAACGATACTTACCCTCAAACTGTATTTCCAAGAATCTCCTCCTGTTTCTTCCACTGCTACAATTAAAAATATGACAAATAATGCTCTCCAGAAATAAAATAATATCATTTCCAAAATCTCAGTTTGAAAAACAAAAATTTTTAAAAAATATTAGTTTAATATTTCTGTGAATTGTTTTAAAAGGAACACTAAAAGCAAATCCTTGGAAACACAAGATTTTACATAGGTTACGATAAACTACTACTAAATTACTATAAATCATATCTGTCACAGTCACCTATCAAGTGCTTTCATCCATAAGCACTCACTTTCATTAAAAATTATGTATGGAGAAAGTTCAAAGTATTTGTCTCTTCCAGAGTATCTGATATCACCTGATTAGACATTATCACTACAATCCTGAGAATCATTTCATTTCAATACAATAATCATGTTTCACAAAATGATTAGTTATATTTTCCATAAATTTTCTACATTTAAAGTAAAACACTATAGGGAATTTAAAAAATCTGGGGATTCAATATTTCAGTTACAATATTACATATTCTGCATAAAGGAAGCAATATGAAACATAAGATTTTGGCTAAAAGACAAAAACAAAAAAAATGTACTATAGAGTATACTATTGTATTTTTTTAATAAACTACATTAATTTTCAAATGATAAAAGGAAGAAAAGTCTTCCAAACTGCTTCGGGCATTCTTAAAATATTAGGAAACATAATTACAAAAAGGCACCCAGTCAGAGAGATAAGTAGAGGCTCTATATTCTAGCCTATGCCCAACCATAACCAAAGTAATTCACACAAAGGCACTTTATTCACACAGTAGTACTTCTTCATGAGGCACATGATTCCTTGACTTTCTGTAGCAAGGGCCCAGATAGATGTATTTGCCCTATCAACTAATAAAATTCAACAAGGTTAAAAATATTTGCTAAAAACATTTTAACAATCAAAAGATGTATTTTAAATTAAATTTGAAATAGATAATCCAATCAGCAATTCAGAAATTTTCGTCTCCAGAATACCTTTCTGAGGTAAAAATTTCTATGAATTAAAAATATTATGCAATGAATCACAAAGTAGAAACTAACCTGATAATAGATTGGCAGTTAATTTTATATTCTTGTTTTAAACTACGTGATACATCTATAATTGCTAAAAATTAAAAAGGTCCCTTTCTAGAGAAAATTCTATATATTTGAAAAAATCACTCATTTTCTGCTCCTCAATATTTTCTAATGGCCAGCAAGAGAGCATAAGTTAATTTTTAAAAACCAGTATTCTCACATCAAACGTGCTATGTTAAAATACAATGTTATTATGCCTATAATTCAAATAGATGATATCTATTTATGAAAGAAGGAGAAAAGCCATGTGAAAACTGAAAAACTGATTCTTACTAAAGCCTTCGGGGTCTTCTTCCCACATTGTCAGTTCTTCTTCAGTTAACAGAAAATAATGAGAGACTAATCTTCTACATATCTCTGTCAAAGTGGGATATGTGAAGAATGCCATCTTAATCTTATGAGCTTCAAGGGTTTCAGGGCTGCTATCTAGAAAAATAAAATTTTCAAGTTAATTGTACACTCTACCCAAGTTGGATTATGAAACACAAATAAATTTTAAAATACACTTTTGGGAGAAAAGATACAGTGGTGTATAAATGTTCATTTTTATTATGGACAAACCTCAAAGACTTTTCCTTTATTCATACCACACACACATTAGTCTTG
Organism: Eonycteris spelaea; assembly: GCA_003508835.1. Taxonomy (NCBI): domain Eukaryota; kingdom Metazoa; phylum Chordata; class Mammalia; order Chiroptera; family Pteropodidae; genus Eonycteris; species Eonycteris spelaea. The sequence continues at coordinate 10,500,521 of PUFA01000011.1, read as the reverse complement.
CTTCTTTCCTACCACTATAGCTTGTACATTATCATGCTATATTATCAATCTAAACTGAACTGACTTACTTATATATGTCTTTCTCTCTCTCCTACAAGAATTTCTCATTCATCTTGGTACATATGCACACAAATGAATCTCAAATTATACAACAATTTAACCTGTCTAGAAGTAACCCCACTTTTTATAGTCAGAGAAAAAATTTAATTATACAAATAAATACAGCCTACAACATGAGCTGCAGTGATTATTGTAGTACTTTAATCTTAAAGTCCCCAGGCTTCAACTGATCTTCTATTGTGCTACATAAAAAAGTTTGCTATACACATTGTATGGTTTTTAAAAGCTGGCATCCACATAATAAGACTTGAACCCTTATCTCTAGTTTATGTCCCAACAACCTTTTATTTTTCAGACTTAAATGAATTTCAAAAAAATTACATGAAAATAGCAATTACTTCACACTTCAATTAACATAGAAAATTAAAAAAAAATAAAACTACCAGTAAAGCATTACCTTCAAAATTTTTGGATGGTTTATAGGCATAATTTTTGACAATCATCTTAATAAGATTCATGCATTGGACAATGAATCGTTCAAATGTAACCCCTTCGCCAACTTCTGTAAATACATAGCTTACAGAAAATTCCAGTGATCTCTGAATTAGAGGAGTAAATGAAAAAGGATGCTGATCCAAGAAGTCCAAAAGCTAAAAAAAAATATATAAATAAATAAAATGTATTTTCCCCAAATTAATACAGGAATATACTCATCCATAAGTATATCTGATAACTTTGCTAATAAACCTTCAGCAAATTTTGAACCTTGGTGAGGAGTCTGTGTATATGCAGTTTCACATATCATATACATGTAAAATATGTGTAATATACATCTAATATATTTTGATTTGCATTATGTATTGTAGATTATGTCCGATATCTCCTAATCAGCCCTTTCCATTACTTCTAGTACAAGGTCCAAAACAGACCCACTTCATAATTTATTGTTAACAATTAGTAACTATAACACAAAAAATTTAAGTATATAAAAGGCCTTTAAAAAGTACATTAAGTCCCACTTATCATCATCAATAGGTTCTTGAAATAATATACAACAAAACCATTTTTACCTTACATTAATTGATATAAACAAGCATTAAGTTCCTATAGAATCTCATCCACACTGTAAATGAAAGAACATTAAGCAAAACAACACAATTCAAGGACCCATTATAACAAAAGCAAAGAATCAAAATGTTATCCTGTTTTTCCTGCATGAACTGTATTTTGAGGCATCAAACAGTTGATGAGGGACATTTCTTCTTTATGGAAGAATTCCAGCTAATAAACACAAAAGGAGTAATAAAATTAGAATGCCACCATTTTGTGACCCCTAATCAAAATGGATGTAGGCCATGATCATAAATTGCTGCAAAAATTAATGGGGGAGACTGTTGGGAACTTTACTCACTCATCGATTTTAGACAACCAGGCATTGTGTATCTCCTGATGTGATGCAATAAGAAATACACAGCACCTCCTGTATAGTGTTCTTGTCATCCCCATTCTTCTACACACACACACAGAAAAAAAGCCTGAATGTGATCAAGCCTCTAAATCTAACTACAAATTTGTAAGAAATATGAGAGGAGGAGAGGGGAGTGAAGACAAACATGTTAAATAACAAACATATCAGGATGCAAACAGCCAAATCCAAAACATGAAAAACTCTATAGGAAATGTTGTTACCTCAATAAATAAATAGCAAGGCAAAAAAAAAAAGATGAAAAGAAATGACACTGTTGAATCCTAATTCAAACAAACCAACTAGAAAAAATCTGAGAAATCTGAAAACTGACTAAATATTTAGATAATATTAAGAAGTCATTCCTACTTTTTAAATGTGATAACCATGTTAAGATTATATTTTTTAAATCTTTTAATCCCTTATCACATATATTCAAATATTCTCAGATAATACTGTATGATATCTGGATTTGCTTTAAAACAACCAGCCAGGAGGGGAGGAAGAGGAAGCATACAGACAAAACAGAATGGACCATGACCATATGTTGAGAACTGCTGAAGCTATTCAAAGTATTCAATCCTATTTGGAGGCATGTTTGAAATGTTACAATTTTTAAAGTTTTAATAAGGTCAGAGATCATAAATATGAATTTCTTAAATGAAATTATTTATGAATACTGCAGAGCCCTATTGACTAGCCACATCATCTTATTTTACTTTGTTTTGTACTTTTTGTTCTTAAGTTATGGGATCTAAGTCAATTTTATACTGGATCTTGGAAGATTAGGTGTACCTTTGTTATTGAGGCTATTTGGAACATGAGAGTTGGAAATGAAGACAAATGAACTAAAAGAAACTGCTACCTAACCACAAAAAAGAAAAACAGCTCATTTCTATTCCTTTTTTCCCCTCCCAAAGTAGAGACAACTTCAATTTTATTAATGAACCTTCAATGAAAAAGGAGTAGTAGGATAAAGTTTTAGACACTGCCACTTGTCTTCAACCACCTGTTTCAGTAAAATGCAGTCCTAAAACCAGGTCTTCCTGATTGCTATAACCCAATTCTTTGTACTTTTCCTAACCCCAAGGCCCAAATGTTCATAAAAATTAATATTTGCATAAAACTTAATTTCATCGAAATTTCTATACATTGCCTAGCAGTGAGTGCATCCATATAATTCTATTCAAGAGATGTTTAATTTGATGATGATACTCTTATCATTGTGAATATACACATTTCCTGATATTTATACTGCCTACCACTCTTATCTACTTCCTGCTTGGCTGCACTGGTATCCTTTTTATCTTTTTTTTTTCCAGTAGGTATGAGAATAATGAGTTTTAGAGGAATCAACTTCCCTAACAGTTATTAGAACTGACTTTTTAAACCAAGGTGACTTAGACACTATGATATATGGTATATAAGTTTAATTATTATATGCATTTGAAAGGCTTCAAAATACAAAAGGTTTTTTTTTTAATATTTTCCTATAAATAGAAGTTACACAAAAGTGAAATGTATGCTTATAAAAATACCATTTTCCTTACTGAATTTGCATGTGTATTTCATTTGAGACAACATAGTTAAGATAAAAAGAAAACTTACCACTTTAGTAAAAAGAATAATGGTCTTTTCCAGTCTATCTCTACATACATTATCTGTACCTATACTTCTACCTGTTGAAAATATATTTCAAATATTAGTACAGTTTATAATAGTCTATAAATTCCAAATTAAGAAAATGACAAAAATTTTAATACAAATACTTATATATTTTTGCATATTTTGCAGTAGGAATTCATTATTGTGCATTTGCAACTCTCAATAAACTACAAAAATAGTTTTTATAAAACAATACCAAGATTTGCACTTATCAGACATAGTAATCCTCAGTGCTATATTTCAAAAAATTAATCCTAAAATAATACAGATCCCATTTCAATGTAAAAGGGTAACAATTTTATCCATAAATTATGTTACATTTTCAAAAATTTAGTCATAGTTGAAATACTTTTTAAGCAACATGTAAAAATAAGGTCTCAAGATTAAAATACTCATTATTTTCCCTGTATCTCTAGAAATTTTCTTCTGATAATTCCCCTATAATAATTAAATTTTGTATCAGAATAATGTCCATCAGCCCCTCAACTACTCTCCTCTCTCATCATACTCTTCATATTCTGTTTCATCATTTATCTCATTCTCCTCTCCTGCTTCTTCCATGGGGATAATCAAAGAAAAAAATAACAGCTTTAGAAAAATAAACTACATTATATGAAGTGCCTTATTTATCTTTGTGTACACAGTACCTGGCAATAGTATTCACAGTATTTTTACTAAACTGAAAATGGCTAACATGAAACAATCAGTAACACCCTAAAAATGAGTACATTAAAATATCTCCTAAGGGTAATAAGTCCTCAAATACAAACATATATACATAAAAACACACGTATACAAGATATACATGCCTGTATGTTTACAGGATACATATATATGTGTGTGCATGACCACGTGTGTGTGTATCCTGAGCAAAGGTGCTTACAACACGGGGAACAGAAAAGGATTAAAAAACCCCAGCATAAAAAAAATAAAAAAAATAAAGACCACCAGGATAATACAACATGAATATAAACATTAAATCCTCTTGTGTGGGGTAGTGGATTAAAAGGGCCCTAAAGATAAGCCAGTAAAGGTTAATAGACAAGGGATTTACAAAATGAAATGAACAAGGTATGTAAGGACATTTATATCATATAGATATGTAAAATGTACTAAAAGAAACAATCTATAAGAAACCTAAACAGCATATGCATAAGGTCTACACCTAAAGATTATTTGTTAAACATGACTGTTGTAGACATCTGCACAGAACAGAGTAGTAGCAGTAGAAATATAGAAAAAATATAAACACAAAGTAGATTTCTTTTTTTAAAAGATGGTTTCCTCAATACTAAAGAATAGACAAGTATGTGAAAACAAAACTAAGCTTCCAATCTAACCTCAGAGAATTATCAAGATAGGAAATTTTAGCCTCTCTCCAGATTTGCAAGTGCAGAGCAGAAGCTATTAATGAATAATGATGCTACAGTAAAAACCACTATCATGGAAGTACTTACTGCATTCCAGAAATTGTTTTAGACGGTCAAATATTCCATGTAAAAAACCCTAGAAAAGAATATTTTTAAAGTGTCTCAATTTATTCTGTTATAAACATTTACCTTATACTTTTTCAGGGATATGAAAGCATATCTATTATATCATTTTAAAAAGTTAAAAATAAATAAAGTAAAAAACATTCCCCTAATATAAACAAGTCTTAGACAAGAAAATAACTGCAGTAGTCCCCCTTATCCACAGGGAATAAGTTCCAAACCTCCAGTGGGTGCCCAAAACCTTGGCTAGTACAAAACCTTACCTATACTATGTTTTTTCCTATACATACATACTTATGACAGTTTAATTTATGAATTAGGCACAATAAGAGATTAACAACAATAACTAAAAATTAAAACAATTATAATAATATAGTATAATAAAAGTTATGTGAATGTGGTCTCCTCTGTCCCCCCGCCCTCTCTCATATTCGATCTGATAACCAAGATAGCTACTAAATGACTAATATTCGATCTGATAACCTTCTTTCCTTCTCTCTCATATTCCTTCTTTCTCTCATATTCGATCTGATAACCAAGATAGCTACTAAATGACTAATAGTAGCATTTACAATGTATACAACGTGGATATGCTAGACAAAGAGATGATTCTCATCTTGGGGGATCAAGTGGGCTGTATAAGTATGGAGCAGAATAGCATGAGATTTATACTACGCAAAACGATGAGCAATTTAAAACTTATAAATTACTTATTCTGGAATTTTCCATTTAAGATATTTGGACCACAACTGTCTGTGGGTAACTGAAACCAAGGAAAGTGAAACGACAGATGCGGGGTGGGAGGGGCTACCGTATTGTATTTCATCTCTGCAATGTCTAATTTCAGTTACCTGAATTGCTTTGCAATAAAATATTTATTAACCATATTTCACTAAATACTCATTCTCCTGTTAATTTTTCTTCACAGCCCTGACATATTGTTTGTCTATTATCCATCTCCTCCCACTAGAATGTAAGCTCCTTGAGAGCAAGCACTTTGCTTTATTACTCTATCTCAGAACCCAGGAAGAGTATTTGGTAATAATAAGTACTCAGTACACACATAAATATGTACCAATTATTTAAAGCAGAGGTTCTTAATCTCAAGTGTTAAATACATTACCCTTCAGATATCAGAGAAAAAAAAGCAATACCGTTTACCATCAGTCCGATAAAGCTTTATTTTTTGATATGTATTTTAAGACACATTATGAAAATTTTACATGTTATATAAAAGGTGTAATGAAAAACAAGTTTATTGAAATTTTTAAGAATTTAAACACCACAGGCTTTTTTGTATTAATAAATGTTGGAGTATAAACATCATAAAAGATGTCACATGTCTTTTTAGCAAATGGGATGGTCTAGGTGTTTTTCACAAAATACTATATGATGAAGGCCTTCCACACAATGATTGACTAGAATAGTTTGCTATATTTCCTCTTTGTCCTTGGAAATACAGAGTTCAGTAGTCATTCTTGAGGTTGAGGTAATTCAACTAGGACACCATCTTCTGAAGACGTGGAGGCTGAGATTTCACTTAGACAGTTTCACCATCACTACTGAGATCTAGAGTGCTGCTCTCGGTCTCTTTGAGCATTGATCTTTTCTGATTCTTCTAAAAATTCTGAAACATCTTTCTCTGTCAATTTTCTGACATTTTGGGTAGAAAATGAAAAATTCTGAATTCTCAACTGTGTTAAGCAAAAGGTAAAAGTAGAGTAAAATAAAAGTCTTTCCAGTCTTCTTTTTATACCTTCTTGAAAGCTGATGTACTACAGTAGGTAAACTGTAGGACGACACTTCTGGTACTGCTTCATATTTCTGGCAATGCCATATCATTCTTCTATTTTCATACTATTTCGGTCTTTTCAAGCACAGTTGAGAATAATTAATAAGTAATGATAAGTAACAATAAAATAATTCCTAGGATGATACAATAGCAAAATGTTTCAATATAGGAAGAACAAGATCACTGAGATCTCATATGCATCTTATTTTATACAACCGTCTAATGGTCCCATAGAGCAACTATAAAACAGAAGGAATTTTATTCTATTTTTTAAAAATTAAATTAGTGCATCAGTCGGGGTTCTCTAAAGAAAGCAGATTATAAAAGATATCAATTTTGGTAAACTCATCAAGAGAATCAGGAATTTATAGAATTACAGACAGCTGACTAATCTCTAGTCCAAATAAAATAAGTAACTTGACTAATGTTACAAAACAGAAAATAAATCAAATCAAAATAACCATTAAATGATACTTTAAAGAACAGACTTAGTTGCTGAACTTGTTACAAAATCATTATCTTCCTTAATTATCACAACATCCAACATGGTAGATACTATTATTTCATCTTCATATTACCAAAAAGGAAACTGAGTACCAGTGGGGATAATGGCCAGAGGTCATGCTATTAAGAAAACGCCAAGTCGAGATTCAAACCCAAATCTATGTGCCTCAAGAAACTAAAATCTCACTACTATTGTATAGTACTTCTTAAACACTTTTTAAGTTCCATGTTATTTTAAGATTTTTATGCTACTTGAAAAGACATCCTTAATTTGTTAAAATTCTTTCCTCTTTCCAACTACTCAAGCAATATACCTTAAATGCTACAATATACATTATAACTAAGTAAAGGCTGATGTGTAGTTTCTGCAGAAAGACAGACTGTCAAAAGAAAACCAAAAGCTCACAAAATACTAACAGTATCCAGTTTATAAGAATGTGATTCAAATCAATTCAGTTTTCCTGGAAAAAAGATGAACATAATCAATATTTTAGTTTATATAATTTTATAAAACTCAGAATAAATAAATTACATAAATTAAGAATTACTGAGCCTTTTGACATTATGTTCCTGCCATATTATACATTCAGCCACTTAACAAATAACTATTGAGCATTTCCTAGATGGCAGAGACTGTTCCAATCTCTGGGGTGAATAATGAATAAAACGAAGTCTCTGCCTTCATGACACTTACATTCTACTGAGGGAATTGAGGGGAAGCTATCAAATTGGTTTCTGAAAACTGTTTTTAGCAGTATAGAAATAAATGTAAATATTTAAAATGTATCAGTATTTAAAATTGTGATTGGTTTTTGAAATATCTCCTCTGGCAATTTGGTAACTTATATCAATACTATAAATGTGCATACACTTTAACCCAGAATTTCTATTTCTAGGAATTTATCCTAAAGTTTTCATTAGAAAAGTACACAGTGCCAAATGTTCATTTCAACATCGTTTATCAACAATTTAAAACTGGAAACAATCTATATGTCCATCAATAGACATATAGTAAATTGGACAAGTAAATTATTGAAAATTGATATTAGTTTTCTTTTTTAAATTAGTTCACTGATAGTAATAATATGGATTTACCTCACAATCACTACATGACATATAAAGTATTGCTGACATGAGAAAATTATCCATAATATGCTAAGAAAAAGCAAGTATCGAAATAGCATAGAGTTCCCACTTATGTAAAATTGAGGAAGAAGGAAAGTGTATCTGAAAAAATATGCATAAGATATCTTAAAGGATACTCCCAAATTTTAGCAGTATCTCTGATGGTGCGTTGTTGTTCTTGTTTTAAGATAAAACAAGTCAAATTTGTTAGAGTTGTCCACAGTAAGCAATGGTGATCTTGCTGGTCTTGCCATCCCTGGACCCAAAATGCTTCATGGCCACCACAACATTCATACCCTCTTTTACCTTGCTGAAGACCACATGCTTGCCATTCAACCACTCAGTCTTGGCAGTGCAGATGAAAAATTGGGAACCATTTGTATTGGGTCCCGCATTTGCCATGGAAAAGATGCCAGGACCTGTATGCTTCAGGATGAAATTCTCAGCATCAAATTTCTCCCCACAGATAGACTTCCCACCTGTGCCATTATGGTGTGTGAAGTCACCACCCTGGCACATAAATCCTGGAATAATTCTATGAAAGCAGGAACCTTTATAACCAAATCTTTTCTTTCCAGTACTCAGAGCACGAAAGTTTTCTGCTGTCTTTGGAACTTTGTAAAAGGAGACGCGGCTCAAGGGCTCGCTGTGGAGGGCGATGTTGAAGAACATGGTTGGGCTGACCTTGCCTGGGGACAAACGCCTCAAGAGCTGCCTCTGCAAGGCCTCTGGCAGTAAGTTTTTAAGTGACTTAAGCAAACAAACAAGCAAAAGGAATAGCTCTAGTCAGAAATATCATACTGTGAATGGCTACAACTGTGAAGTAAGGAAAGACCCAAAGACCCAATTAGATGTACTTCTCCACAATTTCCGTGTAGTCCTCTAAAGTAATTCTCAGAAAGCAATGCTTCAGCTGACCTAAACTCACTGTAAAAACTAACATAGATCTGAGTAAATATAATACAATCCCATTTTGTATCGAGATGAAATATATGCAGCCATATATTTTTCATATGGAAGAAAGTACACCATACCAACAATGAATACACATTAAAACTTGTTGGGCTTATCAGTAGAGTTTTCCCCACTTGTATATTATTTTTTTGATTGCAAAAAGAATGTATAAATGTTATAATAAGAGGATAATTTTTCATTTACTTATTTTATAATAGTTTCATATGTGCAGTATAATGGCTAGACATTTATATAATTTATGAGGTGATCCCCCGATTACTCCAGCACTCATCAGGCACTACACACAGCCATTACAATAATACTGACTATATTCTCTATGCTGTACTCTACGTCCCCACAATTGTTTTTCAACTACTAATTTGTACTTTATCTTAAAAGACACATTTATTCAGCATCACAAACAGACTTACAGTTAGCAATCAACAGCATGGGCACAAAAAAAAAAAACAAACCTACATTAAAACCCTTCACTGGAATGCTTTACACTTTCCACGGCACAGAAACCAAAATAACCTGCTATACATTTAGTCACAAATACAGTCCTCTAGTTTTTTGTCCATACATGGGGATTGTCTAAAACATGTCTTTTCTGCAGCAGCTAGGCTCTGCTAGCACTGTGCCTAGCTAAGTTTCACAAATCTGCTGTAACCTGTAACTTCCCTGTCACATCTCTGGCTCTCCTCTCCTGCTAAGCTTTGGTTCCCAGCAGAAATTGCAACCTTTTGTCACTGCCAGAGCTACTGCTGCTGCTGCAACTACCACAGCCTCCTAGGTTTCGGGGTTGGCAAAGCATCTCCTCCACCACCACGGGGACGAGAGCTTCTGCCTCCAAAGTTTCCTCCTCTCGTGAGTCCAAAATTTGAAGACTGATAATGGTAACTGCCAAAATGATTGCAGTGTCCACCACCTTTAAAACTGCTTCCATCATTACCAAATCCATATCGCCATCCCCACTGCCACCCCATCCTCCAACACCACAGCTGCCACCAAAGCCATCTCGGACACTGAAGATTCCTCCTCAGCTAAATTTGCCACCCCCACCAAAACCACCTCCACAACCACCCCCAAGTTTCCAGAACCACCTCAACCATTTTGGCTGGCTGAAGCCCTAGCCGCCCCTTGCTTAGATAGGTCCTTCCTTACTTCACAGTTGTAGCCACTCACAGTGTGGGATTTCTGAATGATGGCCTTATCTAGAGTCATGATCATCAAAGATTTATAAAAGCAAAGCCTCTCTTGCCATTGTCTCCAATAGTCATGATTTCAATCACTTCTATTTTCCCAAACTGTTCCAAACAACCTCTTAGGTGATGTTCTTCAATGTGTTCCTTAATACCACCAACAAAAATCTTTTTCACAGTTAAGTGGGCAGCACCAGATCTTTGAGAATCTTCTCTTGAGTCAGCCATCTTTGGTGCCACAACTCTTCCATCCACCTTGTGTGTCCTTGCATTCATGGCTGTATCCACCTCCTCACAGTGGCATATGTGACAAACCCAAAGCCTCTGGAGCACTCAGTGTCTGGATCTCTCATTATCACACAGTCTAGAACACATTCCACTATTGTCAAAATGGCTCCTCAAGACTCTCATCGGTGTTTCAAAGCTCAAAACTCCAATGAAGAGATTCCGTGGCTGTTTGAGCTCTTTGGGAGATTCTGCCTTAGACGTGATGACTGCGGGAAGAGAGTCTTTAATGATGCTTACTTGGCAGTGTACACCAACAGAAAGCAAATTCGTTTTAAATATATAAAAACAGACAAAGGAAATATCAAGGATATAAATAACTGTGATGCACCTGATAATGTTACAATAGCAATCAAATTCACAGGAGTTCACCTGAATTCAAATTCAAATTAACACTCTCAATGTACCATGTCATCTTTAGAACTATCCTAGGCTTATTTCCTCTTTCAACAATTGCTGCTTTGATTACTAAACCATAAGTCCAAAAGCATAAACATAAACATATACAAATGGTAAAAAACAACCCCTCCTCCAAAAAAACCCTAGATTGTCACTTAATAAACTTTTAAATGAATCCCAAGTAAAACAACAACAACAACAAACAACAACAACAAACATGCTTTAAAATTTTCAGGAAAATACCAAGCACTTTCCCAAAGTCACAAAGAATCAATTACTTCTTTCACTTACCATCACCTCCATATTCTTATGAGGTTCCACAAATCCATTAACAGTTAACTTACGCAGCACTGAAAAGTAAAATCGAGTGTTACTTGCATCTTATTTTTTCATATTTTATCCAACTAAAATCATGGTCACACTAATAAAGAATCAGAATCACAAAACCTCACAAGCTCGGATACAGAAAGGTACTCTCTGGTCACTGGTTGGTTATTAAAATTGCCAAAGATGCGACTAAAGCCAAGTTCTTGTGACTCAAAAGCAATGTTCCTCTCACTTGTCCTAACTACTCATGTTTCTAAACTACATTGCAAAATTCAGTTTAATTTCTGTAACTGTTAACATTTCTCACCTGCAATAACCCCAACAGGCTAAAATTGAAAAGGTTACCTCCATTCCACAAACTTCATACCTCAACAGTGACCAAAAAGCTTCATTCAGTACTGGGCCACATTAATGAAAATATAGTATCCCCAAAAAGGGATATAAAAATTACTTCCAAATCTGGAACAGACTGCAGTGCTTAATTATAAGCATCACATTTTATAGCAAACTGGAGTACAATGGGAGACAAGCAGGATAATAGATTTGAAGTCAGATCTAGATTTAAATTCTAGCTCCAATGTCTATAACTGTATTATTTGGGGCAATTTTCTAGGTCTCGCACCCCTTATCTGTAAAATGTGGCTAATAAGTACTACTTTATAGGGTTATTAAAAGATTCAGTAGTATAATATATGTCAAACACTCAGCATAATTCAGTAACAAGGATGATGACAGCATACAAGACTGCAAAATTTAAAATTACCTTCAGAAAACAACTTTACAAACAGCATTGCTATATATATTATATTATATATATATATATATATATATATATAAGAGTTAGTGTTCATGAGGTGAAGTCTACAGTCAACACATTAAAAATAGGTTTAGAATGCACCTGTTTATAAGATAATTTCATACATCGATTACATACAACTCAAAAGTTATTGCATCATAATAGAAGTAAATAGGGTTCAAATTGATCCCTTATTCTGGATGTGCTCTTTCAAATTAAAGCATCTTGGTCCACACTACCTGGGAGAGTCCTTTCTTTCTGTCTTCATTACCTAGTTAACTTTCACTTTATGATTTTGATTCAAATATCACTTTCTCAGGGAAGTCTTTTCTGACCATATTATCAGTTATCATAACATCAGTAAGGCCCCTGTTACAGATGTTATTTTACATGTATGTATGTGATCATTTTATTATGTCTGCTTCCCCACTGCCAACCATCTACACATAAATTTGTTGAATGAATAAAAATGTCTAAAAGACAGCAAATATGCATAGGTGTAAACTCAGAGATTACATGTAACAAAATTCTAGTCCTAAATCTTTCTTAAGTCAAAACAAGATAGAAATTTATAGCTGGGAAAATCAAGTATTTAAAAAAAAATGCTGTGGAATTTTTCCAGGTCAAATGCTTTAGAAATGTTAATATGTATCTAAGACCTTGAGCTAAGGAGGTATTAAAAGTTTAAAGCACGCTAATATAGAGTAGAGCTGCATCCTTTTTGTCAGGAATTAAGCTGTGAAATCAGTAAACCAAGAAAGCTCTCTAATCAAAGAACTCATGAAAATCCCTTAATCATTAAACTCAGTACTTACACACATTTTTGTGTATATAACCTTATATTAGTTTTTCTAATTCTTTCTGAGAAAAGATTTCTCTAGGTCTTTGAATTTCTTCCTCAAGAATGGACGAAACCATCTCTACTCACTTGTACAACCACTTGAACAATGGATTTTACTTGTCAACGGTCCTTTAAAATCATTCACACTTTTGTCCACAAGGTGCACCAAAATGTGCTGACAGTTTGGGTTTTGTGCATCCATTGACTGGTAAATATAAGTGATACAGTAGTGCCAAGAATGTCTGATGATATCTGAAGATACTAGAGAGTATGATAGAAGGGCTTGTGAATAAAACAGAAGGGTGCTAAATGAGCTATAGTAAGAGAAAACTAAAGGCTGCTTGACATCAAACTAAGAAACACAAACTAAAAGACTCTTAGCAAGCAAAACAAGAGACAAAGAAAATGAGCCAAGAGGGTGTTTTGAAAGGAAAGAAACCTCAGAATACATGCAAGATAAATAACTCAGTTCAGGGAAGGTAAAAAGCAGACTTATGCTGAGAGAATGCCAACAAGCAAAGCATAGAAAAACACAGAGCACCCCAACAAGCACCTTCTAAAAATCCAAGTGAACCTAAGGTACAAAAAAGAAAAATGGACGTGAATTGTCAGGGAAAAGAGCTGGGATATAGAACTCAACTAAGCCATGGGGACAAAAGTTTGGGAGAATTAGCAAGACAGTGATAAGGGTAGAAGCCCTTATCATTACATACATGAGACATGTAAAGTAGAAGCAAATAAATATTTGAAAGGAATGTATTTAGAGTCATAAAAGGCAAGTAATGTAGTAATGTGATATAAAAAAAACTATTGCACACTTTCATTAGTTAGAATAAAGGAAGAGCTATTCTCAACCCCCCCCCCCAAAAAAACAAACAAAAAAGACTATAAATAAGCCCTTGTCTCTGAGGTAGAGATTAACATTTTATTTTCCCAATGTGACTGGGAACAGAAAATCCATCAGAGGAACTCTTTGGTGACTGTCTTAAGGTATGTCATTTCAAAAATGAACATATCAAGTCTAACAGTACCTTTCAATGATAGTAGAGTTCGTTCTAGTGAACTTAGAACTGCAGCTTCATTGCCAGAAGAAACTTGTTGAAGGAATGTGTCTGTATGGTGATTCCACAGAGAGCAGGCAAAATTATAAATCCCAGAGGCTAACTGCAAAGAAATATCAACAAATTTGGTCACATTATCAATTTCAGTAATTAATTAGACCTACATAGTAATACGTTTCGGTTTTTAAATTGAGCACACATTTTCAATGAGATTTGAAATAGTCAAGAGTCATTTACTTCAAAGTTTCAAACTTTTTAAGCCAAATGGCATAGTAGTAAGTAAGCAGTTTACATTGGCTGATGCTACGAACATGCACACACACAACCCCCTATAATATTAGTTTCTTGAAACAATACTTAGCCTAATGTAAGCATTACAGTCTGATATTTTCAATTTATATTTTTTTCTTCTGCTTACAGGTTGCAACACTGAGTTTTTAAAACACTGATTTATGGGTTATTATTGAATATATCAAATAAGTCAATATACAAATTTCTGTGTTCTGCCAGTGTTATCCATATGGTTTTTCTACACTTAAAGACAGAAATATACATATCATAGTCAACTCTCACACTGCGATGCAGTTAGTCTCTGCCTCCCAGATTGAGGCAGAACCGTCTTCCAGTGTTATCTTCAGTTTTTTTCAAGAGGCTCTAAGAGCAAACTAACTGAGCCTACATGGCCATTTTATTCAAACAAAAATCAAATGAAAGTCCATATGACTAGTTATCATTAGCATACTTCAGAGTCCTTATTCAAGACATAAGTATATCATTTTGACTAATTAAACATTGCATTTATCATAAGGTTAGATATCAAAAAACAGTCAGAAATGCAATCCTGTAAATATAATAATATTTCTATGGAAAAGTCAAATTCTATTTCTATTATTTTAATTCAGTAATTTTAACAGCCTGTGTTTACACGTGCAGAGAAACAGCTCTGCCATATCCCCCTGGCGTCTGCATGTATCTACATAAGCCACAGAAAAAGGCTTGAAGCTCAGCTAATCTGAGTACTGGCAGAACATCCTGTGGTCCTCCTGGAAACCACAAGAGAATGGAAGACTAGTAAGGACCTGCTAGGGACAATCTCGTGCTCACTTCCCTACCTCTTCTGCTAGCCTGTCATGAGACAGTTTTCTCCTGCCTCCTGGGTTCTTATAAGGTATAATAACGCTTTCTGCCCCACACTCCTCAGAAAGAGTTGCAGAGAAAATAAAAACACTTGGTCTAGAACTGCCTCCTCAGCAACAGGGCATCGCATAGTTTGCACTGGAGTCATTCAGCTCTGTTGCTTTGGCCATGCTTTTTGGTGTATGGAACAAAGACCACAAGAAGTTGGTACCAATTTGTAACTCCTTTTCTCTGTCTAAAATAGATAATACACTGTCTGAATCTAAAAGTGGCTCCTATCTTCACCAACTGATGAGTCAGGAGTAGGCCTTAGCCCTCCCTTGTCTTGGGTGAATGCTTGATAAGTACAAAGACTATTTATTAAGTCACTTTAGCATATTCTCAAATATACATACAATATTTCAGAGAGTAATATCAAATTTTTTAATCCTAATTTTTCTTAGTAAGTTAAGTACTTTCTCAGAATATGAGGCTAAAATATGTCTGGAGTCAGACAATTCATCCAACATCCTAATTTTTATTATACTTACTATGTAATTTTAAGTTATAGCATCCTATACTTTTCCAAACATACAAGTCATAAAAATATTTTCTGTCAGAATAAAGTGAAAGACTAGAAATAGGGGTAGGCAAGAGCAGAAATTATACACAAGTCCTGAAGTTAAGTTTTAAACTAAAGTATACTTTCTTATTGTAGTATATATTTCAACCAATAAAACTGAAATCTATAGCCTTCGCTATAATTTTTAAATATATTTTATACTGTCTTTATGTAGTAAATAAAATAAATGCCAAAGAGTGCCATATTCCAAATTATAAATAAGAGCAAAAACCTATACTCTGAACCAGTCTCTTGCTTACAAGAAAAAGACAACCTGAATTATTTTATAGGCCTTCTTTGCATCTCCTGCTTAAAATCACTTGTTCAACATTTACTTCTACATACAGATTCTATTAAAATTGTTTAGAAAGACTGTCATATATATAAATGTCAGCCATAAGAAGAGATGAAATACTGCCATTTGCGACAACATGGATGAACCTTGAGATGACCATTCAAAGCAAAATAAGCCAGCCAGAAAAGGTTGAAAATCACATGATATCACTTATATATGGGATATAAACCTAAAAGCAACAAACAGGACAAGCAAACAGAGACTCATGGATATAAACAATAGACCAGTGGTTACCAGAGGGGAGGGGGGAAGTGGAAGAGGTAGATAGGGTAAAAGGGGTCAAATATGTGGTGATAGAAAGATATCTAACTATGGGTGGTGGACACACAATAAAAGATATATATGACTTACTGCTAAATTGTACAAACTGAAATTTACTATATTTCATTAACTAATGTCACCATAATAAAAATAAATAAACACAAATAAATAATTTTTAAAGAGAAATATTTTTGTATCTGTGTTACTTAAAGTAACTTGAAATCTTTTAAAAGGTACTTTCAGGATGAAAGTATTTATACAGATAATGATAATTTAGATGATACAAATAACAATATTAAGAATACAATAATAGACATTTACTGAACCCTATTCTGCTCTAGGCACTGCTTTCAGCCCTTTGCCTCCTGGGTTCAGTAAATCAATTTACTGAAACATCACAATCTCAACAGTCGATATTATTATTCTCCTTTTACAATAAGAAAACTGAGGTGTAGAAAGATTAATTTGTCCAAGAGCAAAGAGCATAATTAATAATAGGAACAGGTGAGATTTAAATCAGGAAAGGTGCTCAGAGCCTGCATTTTTAATCTCTATGTTCTAATATCTGTGAATATAGTAACTACCAATTAACTACATAGTAATTTCATAAAATAAATGAGTATTATTTGTATAAATAAGTTCTAAACTTTTTAATATCAAAATATGAACTAATATTAAGTTGATACTAACCCACACATTCAAAATCAATACAGTAAATCCTGTTCTCCAAAAATTATATAATTCAATAATAGAATTTTCTTTTCATAACTACATAAAGGAAAAATTTCCCACAAATTCACTGAAGCCAATACTGCTGCTAGTATAGATGCAATCAATTTTTGAAGCAATGCATTTTTTGAATCAGAATCTCATCTAACAAGTTCTACAGCAAGTCCTACCTCTTTTGTGCACCACTCCACAGGAAATCATGTCCTTTTGTTCTATCATTTGCATCGAGTACTTATGAAGATACGTTGATATAGACTGAATGTTTTTCACTTTATTTATGTATATATATAATACCACTATCACTATCTGTCAGACTCAATAAAGAAAACAATGGTAACCATTTTCTAGTTCCCTACCTAGTTCCTCCATTGAAAGTAAGATTATTGAGAAAAAAAAGTTAACCAAATGGAAAATGGTACCAGCTCAAAAAGGAAAACATTAAGGGAGAATCTGTCACCCTAAATCATCAGTATATTTTGAAATTATATCTGATTTATTTCAAAGGTATTTTATAATAATGGTACCAAAAGAGCAAAACTATTTTTATCTGATATAATTTTTTCAGCCACAGCTTCTGTTACCAGGAGAATATCCCTTTACAGAATTCCACCACTGCATATGCACAACATAATTATAGTATGCATACCAAACCAAAAATCCTCTCCACACACTCCCAATACAAAGAACAGAATATGCCACAGAACATCTCCGAATACTTTACCAAGGTTCTTATTGTCATAAGATTTGGATAAAAGGAAATATTTCATCATGGTGGACTCAAAGTCATTAAAATAAAATTTGATTTTTCTCCATAAAAACATCCTCTTTCCATTCATAATCTGACTCTAACACGTGAGCAAGTTCAATAATTCAGATAATCAAAGGCTCTACTCCATTCCACCTTAAGCAACTATCACCAATGTTTGAAATTTTCATTCCTATTTCTTAAAAAATATAACACAGTAACATTTATAGATATTAATGGCAAAGTAAGATCTTTATTAATTTTTCCCTCTTCTGGCCCTGTAAAGTAATAATATAAAATTACTACTTTAAATCAGGACTACAAATATGAAAACCACATAACTAGCTTAGCACACAGCAGGTATTGCTGAATGAAGGCATAACACATTTGAAACAAATCAAGAAAGCAATGGAAAGTAATATGGAAATTTTTATTTTAATTGATATTCTCCTTTGTTTCATATTCTAGTTCTAGAGCTAAGCACCTAGTTAAGGACATTAGGCATTTATTAAAGCTCCAATTCAAGGCTCTTTTTAGCCAACCCACAAAACCTCTACACAAATAGAGATGGTTGGAATGAAGAAAGAACAATAGAAATACTTTTTCAGCACAACAGTGAAAAGAGAGAGACTAATAAAGAGGAAAAAAACAGAAGAATTTGGAAAGGAATACTGCCAACTATCCCATATACATAAGCCCTGCACAAGCTTCTATCTCTTCCAGAAAACACCAGCAGATGTATGTTTACAGAAGTCTCAGCTGGAAAAGAGAAAGTAAGAAAGCAAGCAAGTAGGAAAAGAAAAATATTCCTTCTACATTTCTTCACAGAAATGTGGAGGGGAAGGGCACATTCAGTTAGATAATATAGAAATAAGCTATTTAATGAAACTTTTTTAGGTACTGGTGCACATAACCTCCAAATACCTGCATTTTCTTTTTCAAAACCAGATGAAACAGTGCCACCCATTGACTGCTGAGTGACTTTAAAAAAAAGACTACTCCATGAATATCAAAAAAAGAAATGCTTATAAGAAGTTTGATTTCTTTTAGCATTTCAAATATTAAACTTTTTTACCCCAGGGCTACTGCCCTCACAATTTTCCCTAATAAAAGTTAGCAGCAAAAGACTTAAATCAAGTCTTGTAATTCATTACTGAATGGTGGGGCAAGAAATATTACCCATAAACTGTAGTTTTCAAAACCTGCTCAACCTGAATCTAATCAAGGTACATAAACAAATGTAGAACATACAACATTGCATAAGACAACTGACCCATTTTCTTCAACACATCAATGGCATAAAAAAAAGGAAGGAAATGAATACTATTCTAAATTAACAGGTACTTAAGAGACACAACCAAATGTACCTGAACATTACTGGCTCAAACAAAAGACTTGTAGAACAATGTAGAATATTGGCTAAAAAATATTAAATAATATTAAATCACTATTTTTGCTTGTCTTAGGAGTGATAACATGAAATTGGTCATATAAAAATAAATCTAGCCTTTTACAGATGAATACTGAAGTTATTTAGTAACAAAATATCATGTAATCTTTAAATTGCTTTATAATACCTTAGAAAAAATTGCTAACTGCTAACTAAGTCTAGGTAATTGGCATATGGCAGTTTATATTTGTCCATTTTCTGTATGTTTTAAGATTTTCAGAACAAGAAATTTTTAAAGCACCTGTACATTCTTAACAAAAAGATAGTTATTTTAGTAGTAATTGACTTTTTCTGTAACACAAGGCTTAAATATAAATTTGCTTCCATTTAACCATGATAAAAATATATATCGAATTACCAAAATGTGTCAGGCAAGAAGTTTGATGAGTAAAAGATCTATCTCAAAAACAATTTCCAATCAAACTGCCAATGTCTCTCAACCGGTATTTATTTACTTTCAATAAAGGACATTCCTAAAGACCTGTAACATCTGTTACCTACATATTTTTTCAGTAAAACCAAAATTTTCATTTTGTTTTCAGCCTGCCATTGTTATAGCTCAGGCCCAGGAGGATCACTGTGGCCCATCTTCCAGATCCCCTAAGTCCTCTAATCCTACGAACAGCCTGTCTTCGGCCACTGGTTCCTAAACAATCCTCTTGTCTATTCAAAGTATCAATTCAATAAGAGGAGGAGGTTGGGAAACTACTCTCTTCTCCATTTAGGACTCTACCTTTACTCACGGCTGCATCTCAAGCATCTACTTCAGTGACTGGCACAGAGTAGGAACCCAAGTATTTGTCAATGGACAGATAAATGAGTAAAAGAACAAAGCACAGATTAATACTGTTTAAGAGCAACTTACAGAGGTTTGGGTGATAAGGTTTTCAAATTTATATTCTTTTTTTCCAATCCCCAGATAAGAGGTCTTATGAACCACACAGAAAGGATAAGCTATATCCAAAATCTCTTCTGTTCAGTGCACGGCTCCTCTTTTTTTTAGACCAAACTAGTCACCTTGGATCTCTCCTCCTTTAAAGTTCCCACCAAAAGGTTCTTCTTTCCTACTTACTAATAATATCAATATAAGCCTAGACACACACATGTTCAATTCCCCACACAGGTTCATAGCAGAAATGACCCTTTATAAATTATTGGAGTCATTCTTTGAATAGTGTGTTTAAAAAGCCAATATAAAATGTGGTGGAGCAATAAACAAGATCTAGAATCAAAATTGCATTTAATGCAGCAATTAAAATGACCCAAACAAAACTGAAAACAAGATCTATTTAATCTATTTGATGATTTCCCTAAATGTGTGTACATTTCTCTTTTAAATAAATTTTACTACACTGCAATATCCTAAAGGCAAGAGCTAGAAGGCTATAACCATAGCAGAGGCACCTTGGTATTCTCAAATTTAACATTCAGAATTTCAACTATTTGGGAACTTCCCCTAAGAACCGCATCATGAAGTAAGTTAAAAATTTATGAGGAGTAAATGTGAAAGATCTGTCTTAACCAACTCATCTTAAAGGAGCTGTGTGCTTGTCTTGTTAGTTTATTCAGAAAACATAGTAACTCATGAGCAAGACTCTTTTGAAGTATGGTAACTTGACTTCACCTTGCCTCAGTTTTCTTTTCTCTTCATTCTGCAAATAATACATATGCTGTTTAGTGTGAATATTATTCATCATAAACTCTTTGGTTTTTAAAATTCAGCTACGTTTTAGCCTTGATCATAATGGCAACGTAATATAGTGTTTTGTTTTCTTCCACTGCAGATTTCAATACCTTATTAAATGACTTTTGATGGTTTGAGCTTTATGACTTTCCCCATGAACATAGAGACCATGACTGTGTCTTTCATCTCCCTCAGGACTATAGGATGTCTTATACACAGTAAGTAATCAGTATGTGTTGAATTACTCTTAAGCTGAAGTAAGACTTTAAGATTAACTCCCAATTTAAAGCCTTAAAAGATTCCTAATAAAAACAGGTTATGGAAAATGTCCTTTTTAGAGATTTACACTGAAATATTTTTGGATGAAACATGTCAGGATCAACTCCAACGAAGAGGGAAAGCAAACATGGCAACACCTCAGGAACTGTTAAATATGAGTGAAGGGTATATGGGAATATGTTATACTATTCTCTCAACAAAAGCATATTTGACATTTCCTTAATTAGGAAAACTGTCTAACTGGTTAGACAGTTGACCCTTGAACAACGTACATGTGGATTTTTTCAATAAATATACAGTCGGTCCTCTGTATCCCTGGGTTTCATTCGCAGGTCCAATCAACCATGGATCTATAATATTGTTTTTGATCTCCTCTTGGGATTCTGTGAGTGCAGAGGGCCGACTATATGCATTGTTTTACATCTTTTTGTGTAAGAAACTAAAGCATCCACAGATTTTGGTATCCATGAGGGTCCTGGAACTAATCTCCCTTGGATACCAAGGGACAATCGCAGTTAACTTTTGGGGGAGTCAAAAATTATACACAGATTTTGGACCATGCGGAAGTCAGGACCCCTAACACTTACGTTACGCAAGGGTAAACTATGTATCAAAATTACACAGCAAAGAATCTAATAAGATCAGTAGGTCAAGACCTTAGCTCTATGCCAAGAAAATACAAAAGAAGGAATGAAACTAAGTATACAAAGGTCTTGGCTTCTAGAAAAATACAGTGATTAAAAATACAAACATCTATATTCAAATTATGCTATAACTAAAATTTCTACCTCAAAACTTTAATGGTGCTTATACCAATTAACCGAGAATAATAAAGATTATAAATGCATAGAATCACATAACTTTAAAACTGAAAGAAAATTTTAGAGAATCATAAAGTTTAAGTGTCTTGCTCAAAATTCCAAAGCTGCTCAGTACAAAGAAACATTCTTCACTGGAAAACAGGTCCTCTCATAATAATTAACCTATTTTCCAAAAACAAGTGAAATATATTGATCTCAAAAGATCTTTTCAATTGTTAAGTTTGGATTATTCCATTTGCCTCAGCATGTACCTTTGTGGGTTACACATCACATCTACATGATATTATTTGGTTAATACATTTATAATTACATTAGATTTATTGTTTGTACCTTGTATTTCCTTGCTTTCATTAACTTTAGATTTTGATTTTAACTGTACTTAAACGTAAACTTTTTTATATTCAGGTTTGTATAAGAAACATACTATTTTATAGAAAATTAATCCTTTTTATGTGTCAAATCAAGCTCAATTATGTTACTGCAAAACAATTTTCCCTCACCTGTTGATTCTGTAATTTGTCACCCTGGAAAAGAACTTAATCTATTTTAATTTGGAAGAAAAATAGGATATAAAAATTATTGGGACACACTGAACAGTTTGTGCCAGTTTTAAGTGTATACTGCACTACTTTGCCCTAGCAACTACCTCAACAATGAGCTTACATTTTTTCAATGTGGAAAACTAATTTAGTACATGACAACCATGTTGGCATTACCACAAAGATTTATTAAAAGAAAGATTTTTCTGTATTTTGGATTACCAAAGTAACAAAGCCTATTCTATTAACTAGCAAAATTGCTTTTATAATAATGTCTTCCCACATATGCTATCTTCAATTAAAATACACATCTTGTACCCCAACCTCATCGGATGAGACTGTCCTCCTAGTCTACACTATGTTTCAGGTTCAGCTACTTCACTCCAAAATAAAAGGTGCTAAGCTGAATTGTTTTTTCCCCAGGTATCGTGAGTTTTGGGTATTATCTCAAAACTCCTATTTTGAAGTTTTGCACTATACTACACTTAGAAATCTAGCAGGTATCTAAGAACAAGTCTCTCCTATTGTTTATTCATTTAACTAACAGTTACTGAGACCACTACTTACATACATTCTTCTAAGCTTGATAGTAGGGCTATAACAGTAAAAGCTATAGTCTTCCCCATAAAACTCATAGTGTAGTGGATCTCAGAAAGGTAATTATAACT
This sequence comes from Eonycteris spelaea, assembly GCA_003508835.1. Taxonomy (NCBI): domain Eukaryota; kingdom Metazoa; phylum Chordata; class Mammalia; order Chiroptera; family Pteropodidae; genus Eonycteris; species Eonycteris spelaea. The sequence continues at coordinate 10,477,283 of PUFA01000011.1, read as the reverse complement.
TAGCACAATGTAATAAAAACTGTGCTGGAAATAAGTCCAAGATGCTGGATAAACCCATATTTCATGCTACACGAGAGGAAACAGCCTCATAGTACAAGAAATCCAAACGAGAAAGTTGAAGTGGTCAGGAAGCTAACTCAAACAAGGCTCCTGATTAGACATAACCTATAGACCTTGCCTAGACTAAATATAAATTAGGCAACACATTAGGAGAGTACAACTTGAAAAAGCCAAACTAAGAATTAAAACTTCTATAGAAGGGCAATAAAGAGTTAACTGTAACCTGGACTCTTCTAGATATGTGACTTTTATATGTAAAACTTCTAATATAAAAACAACTGAAAGGGTCTAAGGTGGGGATAAAGGTGAGAAAAATCAACAAAAAAAATTCATAGAAAGACTTGAGAGGATAAACTGTCCACTTCTTTACTCCTAGTTAGATATCAAGCAAAAGTGATAATGATTTAAAAAGCAACCTTTAACAAAAAGAGCTTATACTCAGTGTCCTCGGATAAACAAGTTTGGCTATTTAAACTTCTGGGTTAAAAATAAAGAGGACATACATAATGTGGTTCTGGATTAAACTTTGATATATATAAAAATGACCTTGGGAGCCTGTTAAAAATTCAGATTGCCAAGCTCTATTATCAAAGTGAGGATTCCAAAGGTAAGAAAGAATACAGTTAAAATTATTTTGAGGCTCGCCAGTATTACATGATACAGTCAAAATGTTAGGTTGAACAATATGAAAATTGCTGTTTTGGTAGAACAAGATGTTTGTCAAATACAAAAGTGCCAAAGCAATTGAATGAAGAAAGGAAAGCATTTTCAACAAATGGTGCTAAAACACCCAGTAAGGGACTACCACCCCCAGTTATGTCAGACTCCTTCCTACATCTGTTCTACATCCACAAGTTCCAGGCATGCCAATTCTAACTTCCTAAATGTCAACTTTATACTCTCCTTAATGTTTCCTTTACCAATGGTCCATTTAAGAGCTTTATTATCTCATCTGAACTACTTCGTTAGCCTCAAACCAGTCTTTGCCTTCAGACTGTTCTCTACCAACCAATACTCCTCACTGGCAATGAGGTAATCTTACTGGACAGATCACTAGCCAGCTTAAATTCTTTCAGATGTTATCTATTGTTCTGAACCTTTTGAGATCAATTATAAAAAATTCATAATCTTTCAATAAAATATTTAGAGAGGTAAAACTATAAATGCTTTTATACAAGTAGCAGTTTTCATAATTAAATTTGAAAATTTTAATTTAAAATCACTTACATCATAAACAGTTTTCTATCAGCAGCCAGCCGTTTAGAGGCCAAAGTCTTAGTAACATGATAGAAGGTAAGTAATGCTCTGTGCTGTCGAAGATCATCTTGAACTTTCACAGATTCTATAAGAGTGGGAATCAGTTCAGGCCACTGTCGGGGACAGTCCAATCGAGCAACTTTTGCAATTAGCACTGCAATCTGAGTTGCAATCTACAGGGGAAAAAAACTAATCATCAGAAATAAACATATAATCAAAGCAATGGATAAGGAATGCATTCCTGGTTGTAAATTTCCTTTTTGGTTAATTATATATGTGATCAAAGGAAACAAAAATTTCACTAAACAATTGCTTAAGACAGTGGTTCTCAAAGTGTGATCTATGGATCTTTGGAGAGGCCTAAAACTCTTTCAGGTTCTGTGAGGTCCTTCCTTTCCCAGTAACATGTCATTTCCTTCATACAGCTTCTACCAAAATAATATATCACAACAGAGTAAAAGAAGAAGCAGATACAAAAGCCTAGATGTCTTCTTTTAAATAGCCAGACATTAATGAAATATGCCAAAATGCAGAACAATACAACTCTTCCCATTAAATTATTTATTATTTGGAGAAACAGCCTTTGTTCATTATTTAAAATTCTATTTATGTTAACAAATAATGGTTTCATTATTTTTAATAAATATTTTAAATTTTTTCAGGTTTAATTTCTGATACAGTAAATATCAACAGTTATGATCCTTTAGGGTTTTATTTTGGCAGTAAAAGGTATTCCTAAGATCACAAAATTTGACAACCACTGGCCTAAGATTAGAAATGAACATCAAATATCAGGTATCTAAATAATAGTATCTGTTCAGATCAGTATTTCCCAAATGCTGGCTGACAGAACATCTAAGCAATGGTTTACCCGTCAATCACCTAAATCCTTCCTAACCACCCTTGCCCCAGAGAGTTACTCCATTCCTCTCCATCTTCCCTCATCTCCTTCAGGAACTATAAAGCAGAAAACTGAGATCATTTAAATAGGTTGAAATAAAACTGCATTGGATAAACCACCAAATACAGTATGCCTTATGATTCAAATTTAAAAAATCAAATATAAAAAATAGTAATAACGTGTAAAGATTTAAGAATTTGTGTATCTCTAAGCAAAATTTATTTTATTCTGGAATCATCCTGTTGTTTTAGAAAGAGGGAGAGGAATCATCTAAATCATCAAATTTAATTTCTATGCAATATAGACTACAAATAAATAAGAGATTGGCTTTCAATACTGGTTCAAAAACTGAGGAAGTGTAAAAAGTGTACAAGTATATCTTAAAATGACTTCTCAGTTTTAAATCATTAATAGCCAAATCTAACCAAAATTCTTAACAGCTAGAACTAGATTTCAAAATTTAAAAACCAATAGAGTAGTATACACAAACATCAACAAATGAAAAATATTTTATGTAAAATAAGGTTTTTACTTTTAATGCCAAAAACAAAATTAGTTTGGAAAGGAAGCAAAAATTAAGGGAATCGAAAGAATAGTTAGCATTCATTTTTTTCACTAACCTGGTTTATTGGTTCATTGAAGTTGGTGATCAGCCCTGCACGCAATGTAGTTTTCTCTTCCTCTGAGAGAGCACTGTAAAAAGAATGATTTATAATGCAAGACAATGCTATCTAACAATGAAGGCAAGTAAGCAGCACCACTATGAATTTTAACAATAAAAAGCCTTTCAAACAAGGTGCCCCTCATTGTTTTTGGTATATAAATAAAATAATTTCTATTGCTTGTACATTGGCACATTAAGTTATTCAAAAGCATAAATTTCCTTCACAACTGAATAAATAAGACATAAAAAAGAGTAAGTCATAGGAAATAAGACAAATCCACAGTAATGAATGTGATATTTGATGTTTGTTTTTATTATGTAAAAACAGTTGCCTGCAAAAAAAAAAATGGTTGGCTAAAAACCATCTGTAAGAGTACATATTAATCTTCCACTCACTTCTTTTATAAAATCTGAGTGAGGTTATTATTCTTTGAGGAAAGAGATCAGGAATCAGAGAATATTTGGAATGGAAGATTCGTTAGAAATCAAGTAGTTTAAAATCTTATACACTTTACAGATCTAAAGGATAAACACAATAATGATAATTTTGACTGCAAATGAGGAAGGACAAGGATGGAAAATATTCACTGTATAAGACTGCATACATTTTGATTTTTGAACTATATGAATATGTTTACTTAATTAAATTTTAAAGTCCTCATTTTAAAGTTTCATTCTGGAAAATGACTCATCCTAATAAAATCAGCTATGAAAGCTGTATATAATTTTTTTTTAAGTTTTAAGACATCTGTTGTGTCCCAGCAAAAAAATAAATTCAAGTGGCTAACCCCAAGAACCCGTGACTATGACCTTACTGGAAACTGGGGCTTCGCAGATGTGATTAAATTAAGATGAGGTCATGCTGGATTAGGGTGGACCCTAATCTAATGACTAGTGCCCTCTATATACAGAGGAAAATCTAGACAGAGACACAGAGGAGGCATAGGGAAAGAAGTCTATGTAATGACATTGGAGTGATGCAGTTGCAAGCCAAGGAACATGAAGGACTGCAGACCACAACCAGAAGCTAAAAAGAGACAAGGGAGGATTCTTCCCTAAAGCCTTAGAGTGCACAGAGCTCTGCCAAGCACCTTAATTTTAGACTTCTAGCCTCCTGAACTGTGAGAGAATATATTTCTACTGTTTTAAGCTACCAGTTTGTGGTAGTTGTGTTATAGCAGCCCTAGGAAACTAATACAGCATCTAAAAACAACAAAGGCAACCAGAACTTAAGGTACGAGATCTAAGGCAGAGTGGAAAGGAGTTTGATAAACTAGTACATTTCTCCATGAGGTATTTGCTCACAAGAACTCAAGCTGAAAGTAGCAGTTCAGAGACTACGAGCTAAGGAGAGGTCTGACAGTGCTGGAAAGACAAAAATTGAGCCCAGCAACAAGGCAATACTTTGGTAAACACCCAAGAGTTTCAGCAGAAACCCCAGGATGGCTAAAACCTGAGACTAAGAGTAAATCAGCAAGAGACCATCTTCAACTAGATCAAGGTTGAAGTCATTACCTCCTATCTGCTCACCCAGAGAAAATGACATTCCTCCAGATAAAGAGAATAGAATTCAAAGGCTCTCCAATTTTCCCTATACAATGTTCGGTACTCAATCAAAATTCACCAGACATACTATGAAACAGGAAAAAGTAACGAAATCAAAGCACAAATAGAAACAGGTGATACAGACATTGTAATTATCAAAATCACCCATAAAATGTTTATGATGACTACATTCAAGAAAATAGGTAAAAAATAAAGAGAATTTCACCAGAGAACTGGAATCTGTTTTTAAATTTAAAAATAACAAAGGAAAAGCACAAAACTGAAAATACAATAAATGAAATAAAATTAACTGAAAGATCATTTCAGTGGAAAAGATTCAGGTTGAAATCTAATGAGAAAAAAAGAACTGCTTTAGAGAGTTTACTGACAATGTACACTTAAAAAAATACTAAAGGCAGTTCTTGAGGCAGAAGACAAATGAAACCAAATGGAAACCTGGCAACAGTGAAAGGAATGAACACTAGAAATGTAAATTTAAATGAATACTGCTGGCAAAATAATATAAAATAGTATATATTGTGGGGTTTTAAAGTATGTGTTGAATTAAACTACTCAACCACAGCATAAAAGACAGGAAGGTGTAAATGAAGTTAAAGTATTACACAGTTTTTGCATTATCTTGAAAAAGTAAAATACTAATGCAAGGATAGTCTCTAATAAGTCAGGGATGCATGTTTTAACCTCTAGGAAAATCACTTGAGTAATAAGTGTCCTAATCTTTGGAGATGAAAAAGTAGTAACTAAAAATATCTTAAATTTCTTAAATACAAAGGAAGGCAAGAAAGAAAAAAAGGGAGAGGGAAGAGAGAGCAGACAAAAACTGAAAACAAATAGTTGATGGTAGACCTAGTCCCAATTTTTACAGTAATTACATTAAATGTAAATAGACATAATACTAAAATTAAAAGACATCAGATTGGATAAAAAACAAAACCCAACTATTTCCTTTTTATAAGAAAACATTATAAATGGAACACAAATAAATATTGAAAGAAAAAGAAAAAGATATACTATGCAATATAAGGTACTGGTGTGGCTCTATTAAAATCAGACAACCTAGACTTTAAGCCAAAACACATTACTAGAGGAAAAGAGGAACATTTCATAATTAGGACAAGATCAATTCTACAGGAATATAAAAACCCTGAACTTATATGATCCTAATAATATAGCCTCAAAATATAGAGAGCAAAACAAAATGAAATAGGCAAGTCCATAATAATTAGAGATTTACACACATCTCTCAGTAAATGATGGGAAAAGCAGCACAAAATCAATAAGGATATATAATATTTGAATGGCATAATTAACAAATTTAACCTAATTGGCATACATAAAACATTGCAATCCATACCCATTCTTTTCAAATGCACATAAAACATTTACTAAAATACCACATGAGGAATCACTTAAAAGAAATAAAAGACACACAAACCCTAGCACATTTCAAGGAATGAGATAAGTAACAATATCTGAAAAGTCCAACACGTTTGGAACTTAGGTGATATATCTAATTAACCCATGGGTCTAAAAAGAAATCATAGGAGAAATTTTAAAATATTTTTAACTGAATAATAAATATAAAAAAATAAATATTTTTAACTGATAAATCTTCAATATTTTAAATGCATATTTAAGAGAAAAATGGAAAACCAATTATCTAAGCTTCCATTTCAAAAGCTAGAAAAAAAATAGAAAATTAAAATCCAAAAAAGTAACAGAAAATACATTAAACCTTACAAAGTACAATAACTAAAGCAAAGATAAACAAATAGTCCAATAGGACAAAACAGAGAAGCCAAAATAGATCCAAACATATGCAGTGTCTGATTTATAACACATTTCCCTACCACTGAAAGGTGAGAGGGGAAAGAGTAATACATGGTGGTGTCCCTACTCTACATAAAAACCTTACCCAGAAATCACTTCTAGATAGATCTACATCTAAATGTGAAAAGTAAATAAAGCTTCTCGTAGAAAATACAGAATATTTTCATGACCCTGGGGTGAGTAAATTTTGTAAATAAGCCACAAAAGAATTAATTATAAAAGAAAGGTAGATAAATTAAACTTCATTAAAATTAAGAATTTCTCTTCATCAAAACACCATTAAGAAAGTGAAAAGGTAAGTATATTGACAAAGGACTTATATCCATAACATCGACAAAGTCACACAAATCAATAAGATAATCCAACTTTTATAATGTGCAAATGGAAAGCTTTCCACAAAAAAAGGATATCCGAATGACTACAAATATATTAAAAAGGTATTCATTTGACATCAAGAAAATGCAAATATTGCCAAGCACACCAACATAACTAAAATGAAAGACAGATTGGACCAAATGCTAATGAAAATGTGGAGTAAATGTCAACACTCACAAGCTGCTGGTGGGAGTGTAAATTTGTACAACCTGTTTGGAAAACTGATGGTATCTACTAAAGTGGAACATACATCTGACCATAAATGGCAATAAAATACACACTTATGTGCGACAAGACATGCAAAAGGGTTTTTAAGGAAGCATTACTTTTAACAGCCAATAACTAGAACTAACCTTAATGCCCATTAACAGCAGAACAAATAGATAATTGTGATATGTCCATTAATGGAATGTTATACTCCTACATAAAAGAGTGAACGCTACTGCTCTATGCAATTACATGGATCAATGTCACAAATAAAATACTGAATAAAGGCTGGACACAAAAGAGAACATACTACATGATTTCTACTTGTATGAAGTTCAGAAACAGGGAAAACTAATCCATGGTGAGAGATGATAAGTATGATATCAGATGATACTTACTTGGGGTGCAAGAGTGTGGAATAGGTGACCATGAGGGGGTGGGGGGAGGTTTCCAGGATGCTAGTAACACTCTATATCTAAGTCTTAGTTACATGGGTGTGTTCACATTAAAAACATTCAAACCATACCACCATTTACACACTTTTTCAGTATGTCATATTTTATACTTCAACAACGGTTTTTTAAACCTTAATGGCAACTTGCTCAAGGTTAGTAAACAATGAGAAAACAATATTAAGATAAATATCTGAGTGAAGAGTCAAAGCTCAATGGAAGTCTATGCCTTCCCATCAGAAATGATCTCTAATCCTTTCATACTGCTATATTTTCCAACTTTAATAGCTCCCTTCTATCATCAAACCTCTGAACTGTTTTCTCCTATGTTTTGCTTCAAGCTTGAAATTCAAGGTTTCTTCTATGCCAAAGAGTCAGGTTTAACAGTTTTCGTAATTTTAATTAATATAATGTGATTAGCTACCAAAAAAGGGAGTGGGGGAGAGTGATAGAGTCAGAGAGAGGGGGAATTTTAAAGAAAACAAGTCATTATCGTGCAGAAAACTTTGGCAATTCTCCAATAACAGTTAATATTCCACCTTTAATGTTATGCACATGCTATCATTAGATGAATTCAGACTATATAGCCCATTTACTAAAATACCATATGATGGGATACTATCTACTTAATTAGGACCCAGTTAAAGTTGTATTGTATACAATGATATACAAGCTTAAAGTAATCCTTATTCCAAGAAAAGAGTGGTAGGAGTAGAAACTATATAAAATAAACCTTAGATAAAAATATAAACAAGTAGTCTTTTTAAGGGTCAAATTTAAACAAGAGTTTGATTACTAATCTTTGCTCCCTTGCTCCCTAAGTAAATTCTTAACATGCTTCCTAAATACATTCATCTCCTTTCTAGCTTATATCTCAACATGCACTAAAAGAGATACCTTGGGATTTAACTACTTAATATCATATAATAACTCCATTAACATTTTAAACTTTAAATTCGTTTCTAACTCTTTACATGAAAGAATAATCTGAAATATTTAATCATGATTTACTCTCTCTTCCAGTCATTATAAATGACTCTTTTGTCATTTATAACCATATTATAACTATTTATAGTCATTTATAACCATGTTTCATAAAACCAGTAAAAAATGAATTTTAGGAAATATCTAAAATTTAATTAGATACAGCAGTAGAAAAGTGCTGCTACACTGTTTCCAAAAACTCAGTAACAGTTTCTCATCACTAAATACTTTTACTCAAAATTATGAATCAATTTTCAAATAAGAGAAGGGCTCACTTTATACTACAGTATCTTAAGTGAAGCCTTAAAATATTCTAAGCCTTACTATTAAAGTATACAGCCAACTTATTGGATTTTGTTAGCCAATGTCACCATAAAAATAAATAAATAAATAAATTTCCATTTAAAAAAATAAAATAAAAACCAAAACAAAACATATTCTATTTGCTTTTGATGTCATTCGAGGGCATATTTTGTATGCACTTTGAAGCACTCAGAGAAGTTTTAAGGCCTTATAAATATAAGAATGTAAAGAGCTATAGTGCCATCTATTGGAGAACAAAGACTATGTTACTTCTTCAGCAAAGTTCACTATTTTCTGTCAAAGGAATTCCACGGTGATGTCTGCATTGTCTTTCTGTCAATTACATTACATGTAATTAATTATTAAAAGAAATCTGTTCACTTAACCACCTAGAGAACAGTTATAATGGTATTTGATGAGACTATAAATGTATACTATCACATTCCCACAAAGGAAATTATGCAGAAAACAGGGAATTAACATCCAGCTGGCTCAGAAATGACCTGGGACTCCCTTCTCAAAGACTTCTTTCCAAAATTCTAATCTCATATGTCTTAAAAAAAAAAAAAAAAAAGAAAAGAAAGAAAGAAAGAAAAAGACTTTTTCAATATGACTCATTCACTCAGCATTTGTTTTGTATCTATAAAATTAGAGATCTTCAAAAGCTCACCAGTAGAAATCTATATACCCCCTCTACCAAATACAAAAGAAATAATATGGATAATGATTTGTAATTAACTATGTAGAACAGTTTACTCTTTTATGGTTAAGGCACTTTTTTTTCTTCTAAATATCAAATGCTTCACCAATTTGCATGTCATCCTAGCACAGTGAATATGCTAATCTCTGTATTGTTCCGATTTAGTATATGTACTGCTGAAGTAAGCAGAAACATATTCTTTTACATAAAGAATGAAGATTAACAAGTACATTCTAATAGCTCCCCGAATTTGGAAAGGTTTACACTGAGAGAAAGAGCAATGGAACTTACTGAGGTGCTACACGTCTCCAATAACGATCAATTCCATTTTTAAAATACAGCACAGCAAGCCACCTTACATTTATATCCAGAGTGTGGTTTGTGAAAATATTCTGTAAATAAAAAACATTGTATTAGAATGAACATGTAGTAAGTTGAAGGTAGAGTTAATTAATACCCACAATAAAGTCAGCATAGATTTTTTAATTAAATGTTTTATTTGACTTTTGTCACTACATATATCATATTGTTATTTTCTAAATATCTATAGCTTCTAAAATTTACATAAGAAAACATACCTCCTCTGTAGACTGTTAATTGTTTAACCCAAGTAAGGGATAAATGGAGATTTATTATACTATTCTACTTTTAAGTAAGTTTAAAAATTTTCCTAATAAATCTAAACAAAATAAACCTATTTATGCATCACAACCTAACACACCACACACACACACACACACACACACACACACACACAGAACTAAAATAAATACCTTCTAAATTAAAAAGAAAAACCAGACCCACACGCATAGATTAAAAGATGTCAAGGCTCTTGGGTTACTAATATACATTATTAAATGGACTATTTCTAATTATCTTCCTTATCAAAATAAGTATGCTCACAAATAAGTTTGATAGTAAAACATTTTTAAGTTACATAAAGGCAGAAGTGATATGAATAATTTCAACTGAAAATTAACCATTACTCAAAAAATTTACTCACTGTGTCAGTCCAAACACAAGAAGTCCTCATTCTGCACAGTGGAATGGTGGGAGACTGTAAAAATGACTGTGCAAGCTAAACCATGCAACAGGATCTTACCAATTAAGAAGAAAATTACAATTGTTCTCTGTGACCTTTAATTTTTATCAAAAAGTTTATTTAAATTATAAAAAATGTATAACTGTTATAAATATGAAAATAACAAGAATAAAACTAATATTTCCCCTGTAATTTAAAACATCGTAAACATTGAGAATTAAAATGTTTTATTCCTTTGTAAACAAATTATCTAGAATAGTGGATGCACTGGACAAAAGTAGGAATATGTTAAGGAATACTTTAACTAACTAAAACTGCACTACACCTCAAACCAAACACAACTCATACCCCTAGAATTGACCTCTTAAACATAAACTTGTGTGGGAAAACCTCAAAGCCAAAAATAATAATGTGTCTCTTTACCTTAAAAAATATTATATGTTAAGAATTAAAAACATAGTATGTATACCATGATACAATTTTTAGAAAATCATGTGCATACACACACACAAAAGATTACAAAGATAATGAGTAATGACAGGGCAGACATAGTCCCTCATTTCAGGTCTCCTCTGCAAAATAAGGTGTACTTCTCTCACCATATCAATCACATTCGACTTTAACACTTTACATGCCTACCTTCCACACTAGATTGAATCATGTCTTAGCCTGGAGTCTAGCAGAGTTCAGCATAGCAGAACTTTCATAAATGTGAGTGAATGAATAGAAGCATTGTGGGAACAACTGTGGAAGTTGATGGATCTGAGACTGTCTCAGCTACACATAGGGAACTAAGAAAAGTTAAGCTGCAGGTGTCAATCCAAGTAGAAATATTCCATACATATTCTGAATAACAAGACCTGAACACAAGCCTAAGATCAGGCACACAATTTAAGAAACCTTCAAACTAGAATGAACAGCTAAGGTTAAAGAAGACGAAAAGTGCCAAGACAGTGAATACAGGGGAAAAGGAAGAATTAAGTTAAACTTAGCAGTGTCTGATCTATTATAAATATAATCTATTCCATCTAAAAGGAAATTTACTATCCCTCTAAGAAGAAAAGTATAGCTAGTAAAAATAAAAACAAAAGGTTTAGGTTTAATATTAATAATATACATTAAACAAAAAGTTAACAGTTGCAAGCCTGTTGGTACTTTTAAGGTAAGCAGAAACTAAAATAAGAAATTCCAAAAGAGATTTTTATATTTGGCATGAAAAAACACAGGCCTAATTATAGAGTATATTTATTTAAATAAGCATGTGACTAAAGATGCTCGTAGATTGTCTAAAGATTTATACTGTGCCCCAAATTCACAAACATGATGCTGAGATTATCTAAATAAGATATTTTAACATTTTTAAAAATTCACTCTGGTTTTTACCTTTTTGTTATAAAGCAAACAGCCAGCTTTCGTGTTATTTTCAGAGTATGAAGTATGACTCTCAACATTTAATTTCTCTAATAGTCATAACCAGTATCTTGTTAAATTTAACAAAGCAAATATTTTAACCATAATGTCAAAACATGTATGTCAATTCTATAATTTTCTATTTTTAAGATATGGGAAACAGTTTTGCTCTGAATTTGTGACCCAGTCACAAATACTGGATCAAATTTTTATACAAATGGCATCGTCACTGCCTTTGCCAGAAACTACATCTTAACACTAATCAGAGTTCTCAAATTTACAGCATAAGGAAGGCTCTCAACAGAAAAAAATGTTCTTCTATTCTGATACTAGAAACAATTTTGATTAACTAAAAGCTTTAAACTTCCAGAAAGAATTAGTTAAAGCATATATTGTTAATTAAGCTATTTCTCATAACACCCAGGAAAAGTGTAGATATGTCAAGAAAATAAAAATTTCAGTTTGAAAAAGAAAACAATGTTTCAAAGTGAAACACAGTGAGCAAGTAGACCCGACTCTGATACTGCAGTGGGAGAGGGCCTGAACAACTCTGACATCAATTAACTGGGGCAAGGATGAAGACAAAACGTGAAAGTATACTGTCTTGAGTTCAGCGTTAACATGCTAAAATAGAAAATCAGCACAATGAAGCCTTCTGAACAGATACTACCTACACCCTGCCAGGTTACTTATTCACCATCAACAAACATTTCTTAAAATGCCCTCAAAGATCCATGCCCTAAATTAGTAAATGGCAGTGCAATGGCAGCCAAACAGTTGGTTCGGTTTCACTAGGTAAACCAGCAATACAAAGAGATTTTTAAAACAATTAAAATAATAGTATCTCATTTTATTAAAAAAAAAAACAGTGAATATTTTAGGAACAACTTACCAGCAACACTGAATAGAAACCTGGCTGTGTCTCCCATTGTTTCAATTGCTCCTCAGCTGGTTTTAACACAGCAGTATCCTGACTGGTGGCCTGTGTTAAGACCTGAAGAACAACAGTGCTGGCACTATTGAGATCCATGGAAACCTGGCAAAGATAAATTAACATACTCAAATGTATATTATACATTAAAAAATTAACAGAAAAAAATGTAGAACAAGCTTCAATGTTCTGAATTACTCCTATACTTCAATCATTCACCCACTCCATGTTTTTGGTGGCTATTTTTCTTACTTAAAATTCCATAATTCAATTCAAGTCAGCTAAAATAAAAATAAAGTAAAAGTCTTAAAAAAAAAAAGCCAATATCTGATCATATATTTTATATGCTAAACATTGTACTAAAGCTTTATTCACTTATTTATCACTAATAATAATTCCCTGTGGTAGGTAGAAAACTAAAGGATCAGAGACTTTACCTTGCCAAAGTCACAATCCATTAAGTGACAGTGCCTGGACTTGAATACCAAAGCCACTAGTCTTAGCCAGTATCTAATATTGTCTTCCTTGAATGACAATCAATATCTGAAGCATCTCTGCAGTCCCAAAAGCCCAATAAATATATAATATATGCTTAATAAATATTTGCTGAATAAAGTGATCAATTTTGAATGATAAAGTACTTAAGTGAATCATACGGCAACTAATTAACTGATCGTATTTTGTTAATTATTTCATTAAATTTCTGAATTCAGCTCCTGTGTACCACCACTGTTCTAGGTGCTCAGACTACAATAGAGAACAAAACAGTATTCCTGACTTTACGCAGCTTACATTCTAGTGGAAAAGACAAATCTGTTTAACTTAAAAAAAAAAAAAGAAAAGAGAAAAAAGAAATAGTATAATGAAGAAAATAAGATAATATGTTAAAGACTGACTGAAATTTAATGTGTTACTTTTGATTGGGTATTCAGGAAAGGCTTCTGTTAAACAGCATTTACAAGAGACCCAGCCATGCAGAGCTCCAGATGGGGAAAACAACCGAAAACAAGACCTTAAGACCACTGACAAATGACACTTCAATGAGAAAAGGAGAAAGTGAAACAGGAGGTTGGGAAGTAGGCAAGAATATTTCACGTATAACCGTATAAGGGAAAATAAAGTGACTAGACTTTTATATATGTACAAAAAAAGCCACTGAAAGTTAGGAAAAATATATAAATATATATGAATATAATAATAAAGAAATGCTCTGCCAGAATTCGTCCCCATCCACTTCCACTTCCAAAAAGAAAGAAAAAAGCCATGTCCCTGGTCTGGGCCTACTACTTGAAAAATAAAATCACTGACTACTGTCAACCCCCAGGACAATTTTCACCTAGAAGCAGCAACTGTGCAGAACACTCATACACACGCACCTTCACACTTTACGTTTCTCTGGACTTCCACAGCAAGGCAATCTTTCAGTCTATGCACTCTTATCCTTACGCCCCGCACACTCTCACCACTTACCTGTTCTAATGGAAGCTGCTAGAGCTCCTATGCCTACCACCCTCCGCACCCTGCTCCATCCAGGTCCTCCCCAGAAGTATATGGCCTATCCACTCCACACCTTATTTTTGATCCTTGCTCCCAAGAAGCCCATCCACTGTGGGAGGGAGACCCTAGTTCATATATTTTTGGAGAACGAAATTTGGGCCAAGCACTGTGATAACTGTTAGGATAAATAAGAATGAGAGTCTCTTTTTCTATCCAAATTCTGGGGGATAATTAAGTGAGAGGCAGAGAGAAATATTCTTATCCTTACACAAACACTATTATGAGCGGTTCATCTAATGAGTAAAAAGACTTTAGGTCTGAGAAACAAACCATCATTCATAACTTCTATTGAAATATTTCCAAGTACTAAATAACTTATAAGGGAAGCTTTAAGCAGCAATCAGTTCCTAAATTGCAGATTAAATGCATCCCCAAAAATTACAATTCAGGAAAGACAGACTTATAATGGATTATTAAAAAACACACAAAAGATCCCAAACAAATCTATAAAAGCGATCTGGCAGGTGGACTAATATTACAGTTTTATAGAGAAAGAACTTATAACTATCAGGAGAGTTGTCCAAGGTCATGAAGCAAACATGTATGGGAGAATGAGGCCTGATAACCAGGTTTCTGAAAATCCAGCTCTTGCTACTATAACAATGGCCTCACCACACCCTACTCCCACACGTCCACAAATCTTCCATGCTCTCCTACAATAGGTTCCTGAAGAAACTGTCAAAAAGATGCCCAAATCCATCAGAAATCTAAAAATATCACATTTTCTATGCATAAATATCCATACAGTACTCGATTGTGACATTCTCTTGAAAGGACAGTGATTGCAACAAAGAAAGTGGGTTCGAGATGTATGGAGACATTCAGACGTAACAGTGGAAATAAACTTCACTGGGGTTAAAGACAGATTACTACTGACTACTAGTAACCAGCTGGAGGGTGGTACACCTGGAAAACTAACCTTCAGTACTTTTTTTTGAGGGGAGATTAGCATACATAAATTTAACAGGGTTTCTACTGTTATTTGCACCTAGTAGTGAAGCAGACACACAGTCTCTAAAATAGCTAAAGAGGAATGAGAGTGATAAAGATGAAAGAGGAAGAGGGAGGGGAGGAGAATGGAAAGAAGGAGAAAACAAGAGAGGCAGACTGGAAGATAAGAGAGACAGATATAACTTGTGGGAATGGCTAAATGTATTTCTCAAAGATCTTGACAGGCTCTTCACAGAGATCATCACCAGAAGACCTGAAGGCCAAGGAAGCTAGTCACTCACAGTGGAAGCACTATTAGGTCTCCTGTGCAGAGGTTAACATGTATTGAGGAAAATCCTCTGTACATGTTAGAAGAATGTATGTTTTACCTTTCTGTGTTTCTATGTATAAGACCCTTAAGACAAACAAGCAAACAGATTAAATGTCTGTTTTCTCCTAATAATGTATATACTGAGGTTGCTTTAATTTTCATTAATTTATATAGTTTCAAAATCAAGAGGAAACACTGTAGTTATTAGCTCTCAACTACAGAAGAGAATTAATTATTCAAAATTTAAATGCATATTCTTTCTTCTCTAAGAACAATAATAGAAAAGGAGAAAGCGAAAATTAAAGGGCAGGCATTTTGCCCTTCTCATTATAGTACTTCACAATCCAGTCAGTTCAATTTATTCATTTGTGGACTTATACTATTCTTTGATTCTATGAAAGTCTAAACAATTTAGTAACATGTGACTAAGAGCCTAAAAATACTCATATTCTGTTACTGGATTTTCTAGGCTTGTTTCTATATGATACTTTTTGAATTCTGAAAAAATCCAAAGTTATACAGATGTGCCTACAGTTAGAAACTTACTAATTTTAACTACAAGAAACAGCAGACAAAGGAAAACTCAGCACCTCTGCTTGCCACCAACAGACAGACGTCTCAGGCCTGCAATGACTTTAATCTCAGCTATGATGATTTTCTTTAGACTACTATATTATCTGAGTTTGTCCTTAAAGAGATTTCTACCCCACTATTATGTTAAAGCAGTAAGTACACTGACTTAGAAAAAGAAGGTAAGATTACAATAAAAATTGAAGAAAAAGAATCTCAAAATCAAAAAGGTACCCTCAGTGAAATAATTTATACAGGCATGGATCAATAAGGGATGTTAAAATCATTAAGTGAAAGAGCAGCTTTTGGGGAACAGTGTGTCCAAGTATCACCCCGCAGACTATTTGCTTAATGCAATAAACAAACAAACCTTTAAAACGAAGGGATCTGTCAGGCACCAGCTTAACCGAGAAGGCAAACAGTATCATGAACAGCTGTACAACTTGACCTTCAGTGCTTCCCTATGTGATGCAGTAAGAAGTACACAACCTCATCTCTGAATAACAAAAATGATCAGCTTTAACCTAATCAAGACTCTAGATCCAACTTCCAGTTTAAAAGAAATAGAAAGTTTCCTCTTTTACAGAATACTTCTGGAATGGTGGCGTGAAGAGCTACACAAATCCTCTCCTCAATGCAACAACCATAACTGGTAAATTATTAAAAACCTTTTAGTCTCTGTGAAGTGTAATTAAGAACATGCAGCAAATAGAGAAACCTTTATGCATAAACTACTTCTAAATCTTGATAAAAACAGCAATAATGTGTGGCATTGGAGCCAGGAACTCACTCCTGCCCCATGGTGTGATATAGCCAAGAACATGGGGATACCTCTCACCACAGTTCCCCCAAAGGGGCAAGCAACCAGCATTTCTTATCCACCCCAGCTACATGTTGCAGCTCTGTTCCAGGCAAGCATAGCCAAGTGATTCCACCCAGACATCACTCATGGCACAGACACTCTAGCCCAAGCACACAGGCCCAAGAGTAGTGGGCCTCAATCATGCCTACCCCAGCTAGCTCAAAGCACAGAGGTTCCACACCAGGAATAATAACAGTTGGAGATTTCAGTACTCTTCTTTCAATAATAGATAGAACAACTAGGAAGAAACCAACAAAGAAGTCAGTCTTGAACAACACTATATACAAACTAGACCTAACAGACATTTACAGAGCATCTCACTCATTCTTGAGTGTACATGGAGCATTCTTCAAGATAGACCACACGCTAAGCCACAAAACAAGCATCTACGAATTTAAAAGGATTGAAATTGTTTTCTGATCACAATCAAAAATAGAAATATGGGAATTTCACTCACTTTTCAAATTTCAACTTACTACAAAGATACAGTAATCAAGACAGTGTTGGTAGACTGGCATATGGATAGCTGTACGTCAATGAAACAAATCTGAAAGTCTAGAAACAAATCTTTACACATAAGGTCAAATGATTTTCAACAAGGGTACCAAGACAATTCAATGGAGAATTGTTGTTGTTGGAACAACTGGCTGCTCATGAAAAAGAGTAGCTGGACCTCTTCTTTACACCATACACAAAAACTAACTCCAAATGGATCACAGAGCTAAACATTAAGAGGTAACACTATAAAACTCTGATTTACTAATTCACATATTATATATAGTATACTTCCATTACGTAAGAGGAAAATAAGTTTGTATTTGTTAGCAATATAGTCTTTTTTGTTTTGTTTTGTTTAAGCAATACATTGTCTTTAATCAGATTTCTAAGTATCCTCCACAACAGTTTCTACATCAACTTCTTCACCAGATAACTGCGCTACTAGATCTACCATTCTAAAGATGTAAAAATAGAGTAATCTGCAGTGCCACCTGATGGTAAGAAGTGTTACACCACAAACAGTATATTCCAAGCATCCTTTTTCCCTCAACGACAGAGAAAGAGGAAGACATCGGAATTCTCAGTGACCATTTGACCAGGACAGCCATCTGGAAATACAGTAAGGTTTTCAGGGTTCAAGAAGTGAGGTCAATAAATGCTGAAAAAAGAACTCCTGTGGGAAAGAAATGAATGAGAGCCTTAAAGATTAATATAACAAAAAAGTTGGGATTCAAAACATGAAAATGAAAGCCTTACCATAAGGCAAAACATGAACACCAAAAAACTTCCTTAAGGGCTGTTTTACTTCTATAGTTAAATACTGCATCTTTAAAAACACTCTCTAGCAAAAGAAAACATGTGATAAAGCCATGAATGTGTTTTGAGCTTTACACAAAGTAAAAATGACAGAATTTAAGAAAATGTAATAATATAAACAAAGTTTTAACATATAGGAGACTGAGAAACTGTGGAACAAGTAACAGGCAGAGTAATATTAGAAAAGGGATGAAGTCACCTGATGGGGAAAGCATTGCAGTATTCCACAGAAGATAAATGTTCATAAAGAAGGAAAAGAATGACCATATACAAGCCACTGAGAAAGTTACATTAATAACTTAGAAGCCCAAATTTCCTCCTGGAAGAACAAGTATTGGACAAATAGAAACTCGGAGAACAGGCCTTTGGTTAAATGTATAAGCACGATAGTATTTACCATGTATTATTGGAGCATTTCCTACAGAGGGATGAGAGGAAGATGTTATTTGTTTCAACGATAGTTAAATTCCTGCAAGTCAAATCATAATCTACAGCCCAAGTCTACAAAAAGGAAGAATAGGAGGCAAAAAAACATATTCTTTGGGCATTATGAATAGGAAATATTACAAAATTACTAAATTGCCTGGAGTTAAAAGCCAATTAGAGAAAGACGATGTGTCCAAAACAAGAAATGAACTCATGTACAAACCAGGGAAGAATTCAAAAAGAATAAATATAGAAAAGTTATCATACTAGAAAGCTTAAAGAAAGGGAAATTCTATTATTTTGAGGAAACAAAATCTAAATTAAAGCAGGTTGTTAAAAAAAAAAAAAACACTTAAACTTGAATCTGAGCAAGCTTCTAGTTTGTACTACCAATGGTAGGTAGAAGGAAAGTAGGTGAAAGATGAAATAAGACTGAAAATGAGCTAATAATTGTTAAAGCTGGGTGGTGGATAAACAGGGGTTCATTATATAATTCTGTCTACTTTTACGTATGTTTTTTTTTAAATAGCAGCTAATATGATAGAGATCACTAAAGTCGCTGTTCACAGCTGATACCGCATCCTGTGGAAATCTGTAATTGCGCTAGATAGTAAAGCACCCTTTCCTCCGCCTAATTCTATTATTACATCGCTTTCCTTGTTTACCTGCATCTCATCTACAAAATCATGAGCTGCTTAAAGGCAAGAGTTTTATTTTATTCATCTATATATGCCAACACTACTACAGTGTCAGTGATATATCAAATCCTCAGTAAATGTTTGATGAACTAAATAAGCAATAATATGACGGTAATTTCTAAGAGCAGAAGGCAGACTTTTAGAAAAGGTGTAACGAAAAGAAGTCAAAGAAACAACATCCTTCTGGAAGAACAGGAATTACATCAGAGTAAGGAAGGAAATAGCTACAAAAGATACTGTAAGAATCGATGGTATGCTGAATGGCTGGAAAAAAATTATGAATGAATAAATAATAGTCTCTTCAGTATCTTCCTCTACTGAAATGGGGCTCATTACGCCAACAAAATTTAACAATACTTTTCACTGGGAATATCTAACTATTTCTAATTCTAATTCTAATTTCCTACTACCTTGGTTCAGATTATCGTTATTATCTGGATGTTTGTGTAAACCATCTAAATAATTTCCTTGCTTCCAAGAATACATACCATCCCTTCTTTGCCCTTCCTTTTTCTACAGGCAGGTTGCAGTGTTATTCTACTGTCCTTCCATGCAGACTTTGAGATTAAAATCCAAACTACCAAGCCCAGGAAATAAGGACCTTAGTGATTTGGGCCTTGCTTGCTTTTTGCTTTCACCTTGTTTCCTGCCTCATGTGCTTCTGTCATGCCGAACTATCTTCAATTTCTCAAAAGTTTTTGGATAATTTTTAAAATTGAGTCACTTATATGTTGTGTGTCTTCTGCCTAGAATGTACCCTCACCTGTCTGACAACACTCATATTGTACTCCTGTGGATAACTCCTACTCAGCACAAATGCTGCTACCTTGTTTCCTTCTGGGAAGCCTGCCCTAGCCTCCCTATGGTGAGTTAGTTAGGCCTCTTACATTCTTCCGTGTAACAGCTTATCATAGCACTTACGCTATATTATAATTATTGTTTTTTTCCTCTCTAGACTTGAAAGCAAAGACTGTCTCATTTATCTCTCAGAGGATGTATTCTTGGAAGCAAGGAAATTACTTAGATGGTTTACACAAACATCCAGATAATAATGATAATCTGAACCAAAGTAGCAGCCAGAGGAAAAGAGTAGATGAAAGAGGTATAAGAGTTGGTAAATAATTAGTAAGTGATGGGAAGAGTAGCACATACAATAATAAGAGTTAAGATTCTAGGCATCTCCAACTGAGTGGTGCACGCAAGGATCATGGAAGAAAGAGAAGCAACTTCATAAAGGGTTAGACATAATTTCTGACATAAGTTTAAGGTATCTTAAGACAACAATGTGTCAGAGTTCAAGAGCAATCTTTGCTAAAGAGACTGATTTGGGAGTCAACAAAATAGAGCTGGCAGTTGAAGTTATCAGGGATGAGATCACTCAAGGAAAGTAGGCAGAAGTAGAAGACAGTACCCCAGAGTGAAATGAATATCAAGGTGGTTAGAGAAGAAAAATAAACCAAGGAAAGACTGGCCAAGACACAGAAAGGAAATAAGGAGACCATAGTGTTGCAGAAGTTTAAGAGTATTTCAAGGAGGACTAGTCAAAATGTCAAATTATTAAAAAGGTTCCATTACATTCCACAACAGAGATAATGGTGACCATCAACCCATTAAATTCAGTTGATGGCAGATTGCCAGCCTTCAATACACAGGGGGAAAAAAAAGGTAGTAAAGAGGTGGAGAAAATTAATGTAACTGTTTCAAGAAACTTAAGAAATAATTACAGATAAAATGGAAGATGAATCTAAAGTGAGAGTGTATTTAAGATGCGTATGTTTAATTCCTGATAAATTAGTGCCAGTAGAGAGTAAAAAGGAGATCACCAAGTGTTATGGACTGAACTGTGTCTCCCCCCAATTCGTATGTTGCAGCCCTAACCCCCAGGATCCTCAGTATTAGAGAGATGTTTGAAGAGATGATTAAGTTAAAATGAGGTCATCATCCAATATAGTTGGTGTTCTAATAAGAAAAAGAGATACCAGAGGTCCCAATGCACAAAGGCATGACCATGTAAAGAGGCAAAAAGAGGGTGGTCATCTGTTAAGTTAAGGAGAGAGGACTCAGAAGAAACCAATACTATTGGAACTTTTATCTTGAACTTCCAGCTTTCCAAACTGTAAAAATATATATATTTTGTTATTGTTTAAGTCACACAATCTGAAGTATTCTGTTATGGCAGCCCTAGCAAAATAAAATACTAAAGAAAGTCTCCCTGAGGAGAAAAACTCAGCATAATTAGAGATGAACAATAGAGGTAGACATGTTTGCAGGTGAAAGGGAACAAAAAGCAGTAAAATTGTCACCAATTTATTTCATTTTCTCTGTGAAGCAGAAAGCAACATTATCCTGGAAAGAATAAAGGAGGTAGTGGGTTAATAACCACCACAGGAAACAGGAGTAGTTACTGGAGACACACAGGATTATTGGGCCGCTCGTCTATTACTCAATAAATGTTTGTTGTTAAATGAACACATAGCTGTCATTAATGAAAGCTTTAATTCAATGTTAATAAGGTGAACTCTGGCAGCAACAAGCAAAAGAAAAGCATTGGAATGAATCAGAATCTGGGTTACGAATCTAGAAATGTGTGGCCTTATACGAGTCACTTACTATTGCTGGGCCTTAGTTTCTTTAATCAGATACATCAGACTTGATAATCAGCATAAGATGATCTCACATTAAAATAAATAATGCTATAATTTTATTCAGTCTTCTTTACCAACTGAAGTGCATCTCAAGCTTTAATGTACATTCATGTCATCTAGAAAGCCTGTTAAAATGCAAATTCTGATTCAGTAGATCTAAGTTAAGGCTGAGATGGTCATTTCTAACAAACTCTTGGGTGATGCCATATGCCACATTTTGAGTAGCAAGGGTGTAGAACACTGATCCAGCTCATCAAGCTCTACAAAGCTTATAACTGTGAGCTTATCTGTAATCAGCCTGATACGCAGAAAACCAAAGACACTCCAGACTCGCACCTGTACTGTGTCTTGCCATTCCTGAAATACTCTGATATTCACTGACAGTCCACATTGGGTGCAGATAGAAAAGGAATAATTCTGCCAGCAATAACATGAAACTAGAAGTCCAAGATTAAATATAAATACACACACATATACATACATGCAACACAAAGGTTAAAATCTATCTAATCAAATATATTATCTTCCAAAATATATTTTTATTTCTTGAAAAACATATATATTTCCAAAAAAAATCTTTAGTATCCAAGCCTACAAGTATTTTTTTTTGCATTCTAATTTGATCTGAATGCAAACACATTCACAATGCCACATATTTTTGTATTAATTACCAAATAATTTTCACATTTGTTTAGAACCTCTAATTATATTACCACAACTAATTCATTTGTGGTGAGAATTCTCTTCTGCTTTAGGAAGTGTAACTAGGACAGAGCAGTCCAGCTGCGCTAGGGCTATAACATGTGCCACAAAGCACTGCTATAATTAAACTGTTTCTACTATTCCCTGTGCTAGGTTGGGGGGTGGGGTCCACATTCCTATCAAGACCAATAGGGAGAGATTTGCATTCTAAAATCACAAAAATCTTCCTCTGTGACAAGATATAAGAAAAGGTGTCATACAATGGATGTCTTATATTGTAGTCATTCTGTCCTTAACCTCAAGCCTCTGTACTGAATGTAGAAGTTTGAAAGAACAGGAAAATGGAGGAGTGAACTCCCCATCCAACAAAAAAAAATATGGTTGTAAACTGTCCTTTCTTACTCCCTTCTCAAGAATAACCAAATCTCAAGGACATTACCACACTACAACAACTGAGCTCCTTTTAACTGGGTGGGGAGGGAGTATGTCAATTGCAATCTTAGCACCAGTAGGCAATTCACCAGACCTAGCTATTTTAGTCAAGTTACTTTGAAATAATACTTCCCTCAATCACCACCATGTCACAAAAGACTAAAGAAAAATGACAAATGCGGTGGGCTTCAAATCGTATTGCTCAATCACAAATTCCCCCAAATATAAAGCCGCAGAAGTCACTGGGCTTGAGCATTGGCGGCCATACCTCAGCAAGCAGGTCCTCTCTGAAAATGTGTAACTTCCTTCACTTGCTCATTAAAAGCAAGCAAGGATCTAATGTTTAATTAAAGCGTTCACAGTATTGCCATTAGCAGCAGTGTCGTGTGTGCGATAACATACAACGGTTTTATACTAAAGATGATCACGGTCTCTCAAAATTTGCACCACCTATCCCCCAAGGGCAAATGCACCACCCTAGACCGCAACAGCATCCAGAATGGGCACCCTACGCTCTACTCATCTTATAACCCAGTGTCTGCCTCCCCGAACCCTGGCTCCTCTATGCCAGGCTTCCCGCTCCCGTTTGACTGGGCAGCACCAAGCTCCCAGGAGTTCCTTGGGTTACGCATAGAGTCAAGCGTGCAGGCCGCCTTCACCGCGCCACTGTTATCCCTCATCTCCCGGTAGCCCCACGTTCCTCCTTTGCCTCACGGGTCTCCGCTGTCCAGCCCACTCCTCCCTTTCATCGCGCGCGTTCTGGGGCTCTCAGGTCAGGGCCTCACCGCTTGGTTCGGTCCAGAATAGCCCGGTTCTCCCGCTTCCACTTCCCAACACCAAGCGGCAACGGTTGGCCCCGCGCCCCACGCTTACAGTCCACACGCCGCCGCCTACTGATGCCGAAAGCGGCTTCTAGGAACGCGCCATGTTCAGCGTCGCAGCTCTAAACGACGCGGACGCGCAAATATTGCGTCACAGGCTCCCAGAGCGCGTGGAATAGCAAAGAATGACGGCGATAGGACAACGGCGGGAAAAGGAAGGAGGGGCTTCCTCTTCGAAACCGAAGGCGCCTGGCGTCTAGATCAGCAGTGTGCGCTTGCGCGGTATAGAGTGCAGGGTGGCAGGACTCCGCGGGATCTGTAACCATGGAAACCATAGTGCCGCGTTGCCCTACTCCTGGGAAAATCAATTGTCTCCTGGGTTGATTGAAGCTTAAATCAGAACCATTTTCCCTTCTGTAGTCTAGATATCAGCTGCTAAACTGCACTGTTTTACGGTCCGTCTCTGCAGGAAAGAATTATTAAAATAATCCTACTCTCATCAGTCACCACCTCATGAATATTTTTTAAGGTCCTAAACTTGCTGGGTGCTCTACTCCAAAAGGATAGTAAGGGTGGAAAGATTAAGAAGGAAGTTCAGTTCTCCCCACGTCTGCTACAAGCCAGCTAGTGATCTAAGTTTTCTTATCTTTAGAAAGAGAAGTTATGAAAAAATAGAGATTAATAATAATAGATAACATTTCTGAGCATGTACAATGTGCCAGATGCAGTTTTAAGTTCTTTATATGAATCATGTATCTTAATCCTCAAGCCGACCTTTTGATATGCTTTTTATTATGCCCATTTTACAGATTAAAACAAACGAAGCACAGAGAAGGCAAGTAACCTGCCAAAAGTCACACAGCCAGTAAGTGGCAGTGTTAGGATTTGAACCAGGCAGTAAGTCCCGCATTACAAGGATGTTCATCACACAGGCTGTTTTTGAACGTAAATATATAAAAAGTATCTAAGTGACTACCAAGAAAGGAATGATTAAATCATGATACATCCATATATAATAAAATACAAATTGTCCTTTAAAATTATGTTGACATGAATTTGTTGACATGTTAATACATTCACAATGCATTGGTGAAAGAGTGGGTTACAAAACAACATGTTCAGGATGTTCTCTTTTTAAAATAAATGGATTCCAAAACGTTAACCAGAATTTGTCAATAGTTAAAATGTATTATGAGATTTTTTCTTTTTTGCTTAATTTTATCTTCTGATTTTACTGAAAGGTAATACTTCTCAAATTTTAATTCTGCCTAGAATTACATGGAGATCTTGATAAAACACACATCCTAATTCAGTTGGTCTGAGGTGGGACCTGAAATTCTTTGCTTCTAATGAGTTTCCAGTTAATGCCAATGCTGCTGGTCCACAGTACGTTGAATAACAAGGCTATAAGGAATGTGTGAGAAAGAGAAAAATAATAGCCTAATTTGAATTAAAAATGAAGAAATTGTCCTAGAAAAAGAATTTTTTTCTATTTAGGATAATGGATACTTTGGAAATCTAAGGAAAGCTGTAATTTAGAAAAAGGCACATACACAGATTTTTCCTACAACTTCAGGACCCTAAATTAAGTTTCACTTGGAGGTCCTAGATTCAGCTACTATAAATGTATAATCTAGTTACATACTACATATAAAACAAATATGTACAGCTGGATAAACAATCTCATAGCATTATATTTTATTGTTCCATTCTCAAGTACTTGGGAGAAAAAGGCAAATACTCAAATCAATTTAACCTAATTTAATTATCATTGGATCTATTCAGAATATATTTGAAATATAAATCTAGTGCTTTCTCCCCAAAATGTTGAAAACTGAAAAGAGAAAACAGAATGTTGATGAAGCAAATGCTAGTTAACGAAACTTTGGCTTCCCTCATCCCTCAGTCTAAAGCATGTTCAAGAAACAAGCAAGCATAATAACAATGCAACTCACTTTGCCTCAATAATATTATAACTTCTATTAAATATACCCTATGAGCCAGTTATTGTTCTAAGTGTTTTTTTGTAAGTGCCTGAGATTGAACTGTAGATACTTCATACAATTAATTTATTAATCTTTGACATGGAAAGTATTCTTTCCCTCATTTACAGTTAAGATGATGCTCATAGGAATTAAGAGTTTTGTCTAAATTCATATTCTGAAGTGCAGGAACACTGACTCAAATTTAGATGTATGTTTTGTGGTAGATAGAATAAAATATATCCACATCCTAATATCCGAAATCTGTGACTATTTACTTTTCATGACAAAAAGAATTTTGCCAATGTGATTAAATTAAGAATCTGGAGGTGGGAAGATTATTCTGGATTATCCTGTATAATCTGGATTATTCAATATAATCCCAAGGGTCTTCATAAGAGGGAGGAAAGTATCAGAGAGAGATGTGACTATGGAAGAATAGGTCAGAGCAATGTGGGGCCATGAGTTAAGGAATGCAGGCAGCCCAGAGAAGCTGGAAGTCAAGGAAACAGATTCTCCCTTACAGCATCTGGAAGAAACTTAACCCTGCAGATAATTTTAGACGTCTGATCCTTAGAATTCTAAGATAATAAATTTGTCTTGTCGTTAAGTTATTGTTTGTAGTGATTTTTTACAGTAGCAATAGAAAAATAATACATGCTCCAAAGTCATAGGCTTTCATTTGCTACATTTCATTTAATGTTCCAACTTGTGTAAAATTGGGCCTTGGACAACTCTATAATACAGCTCCTTAGATACTTATAGATTAACTCTTGCCAGGTTATGAAAATAAGTCTTTGAGAAACTAATCGATATGCCCCTGGTAATATAATTTGGAGCAGATTCAGTTTTAGGATTTTTTTAAAAACTTGAAACACTATGGCTTTCGATAAGGACTGATTACATTAATTATGTTATGTGCAGAAAATAGAATATTATCGACATATTAAAAATATCAATGTAGATTTATATTCATTAACATTAAAACATATTCATCGTTATTTAGTTAGGTAAGAACAGGAGCTTAGAGAATTTTTATATATACACAAAAAGTCTTGGAAAATATGTTAATGACAGCGAACTCTGGGTGGTGGGTTTCATTTTCTAAAACCTTGTTATATTATCTATTTTTTGTAATGTTTCAGTTTTATTTTAATAAACAAGAAAAAATAATAAAACTATTTCTAGTTTGG
This sequence comes from Eonycteris spelaea, assembly GCA_003508835.1. Classification (NCBI taxonomy): domain Eukaryota; kingdom Metazoa; phylum Chordata; class Mammalia; order Chiroptera; family Pteropodidae; genus Eonycteris; species Eonycteris spelaea. Next base: position 10,450,138 of record PUFA01000011.1, on the reverse strand, counting down.
AATAGGGGACATAAGAATACTCTGTACTATGTATTTTGTAGGTGAAATTGGCATTTTTTTCATATACTGCAATTAAAAATGAAAATTAATTCAACTGTTTTTGAAAATAATTTGTCAATATGTAGATCCAGAGACTAAAATGTTCACAGAGTTGGACTAAATAATTCTATTCTTGAAAATCTATACTAAGGAAATAATCCAAAGTATAGAAAATATTTTTTCATATATGCACTAAAATGTGTATGGCTTTATTTTTTACAACAATGGTATAATGGTATAAAATGATTTAGTAAACTCTTATGCATTCACAAGGTGAAGTTTCTGTAGCAGCTTTCAATGTTGGTGATCAAGACTGTATAACTTGGAAAAGTGCTTTTATTTTATCATATTTTATGGAAAAAAAACCCCAGTAAGTTGTATTAATTCAACTATTTAGAAATATATATTGCTAAAACAATAAAACAGTGTATATCAAAATGTTCATAGACATTATCCCAGCATAAGGAGATCACAGGTAAATTTTTCATTTCTTTCTTTGTTTTTCAAGATCTTTGCACATTTGTTTTCTTGTTTTGTTTACAATGTAGTTGTCTTATGTTTGAGGCCCAGGAAATGCATAGAAAGGGAAAATAAAGTTAGTTTTACTACATTTCTGTCATTATTACTTTGGACATAAATTTATGATCTGAAAAAAATCAGAACATGTCTATAAAGAATCTTGCTCATAGTATTCAACGTACATTATTTCTTTCGGCAAATCCAAATTTCATCAAAATTTTCTGTTAATAGACAGTATAGTAGAAAGTAAATCTCTAGATACCCTGAAACTGTCAAGCCTTGTGAGGCAGCATTTCATTTTAGCATTTAGATTTGGATATCACCACAATAATGTTTCACTGTTCTAATCAAATCAAATAGTTTGATATTAACTAGTTTTCAATTTCATTTTGTTAAATCTTGTTCAGGTGAATTATATTCCTTTGAAGGAACATAGTATTTCATTGCTGAGTCTATGTCAAAAGTATGAAATTCAAACATTGTTTTTATCATTTTTGAATATACTAAAAGTTACAAGAAACTAAATTTTTCACAACAAAATGCTCACATTATATTTTTATTCTTTATTATATTCTCTGTGCATTTAAAATGTTATCATTTCAAATATGCTGTGAATGTAAATAAGCCTCTTCTACAAGAGCAAATGCTATTATCATTCTTTTTCAAAATATTTTACTAACAAAAAACTATAAGAATGTCAATGAATCAATTATGCACACACAAATTGAGAAAAATTATTATTTTTAATTAACAAAGGGCATAAACATGAACCAGAGAAGCATGAAATTATTTCTTATAATTACAAAGCCATTTGTAGCTGCAAAGATAACCAATACATTCTGGCATAAATTTCCAAAGCTCATTTCTTTACTGCAGCTCATATCTCAGCGTCACACAATTCCCTAGGACTCAGGGAATCCATGTTGCATCCAATACTATCTCACTTCTGAATGATGGCTTGGGACTAACAGAAAAAAAATGATGAAATTTGGCCAGAATACTAAGTGATCCCAATTATTTGAACAATTACTGTGTATTGATGATGGTAGCCTTCCCCACCATATATTTTCATTCCTGTAGAAAAAATTCTTCAACTGTTATTTTAGTGCAAGAAGTATTGAATCCCCACCGTTAGTGTGCATCAGAATCTCCTAGAAGTTCTGATAAAATCCATTTGTCAAGGCCTAAACCTATTCTGACCCAGAATGTTTAGAGTGGGGCTTGGGAATGGGAATTCTCATAAATGCTATATTAGTTTGCTAGGGCTGCCGTAAAAAAAAAAAAAAATATCCCAGACTGGGTGGCTTAAATGACAGAAATGTGTTCTTTAATAGTTCTGGGGGCCAGAAGTCCAAAATCAAGGTGTCAGCAGGACTGGTTTCCTCCTGAGGCCTCTCTTCTTAGCTTGCAGGTGGTTGGTCGCCTTCTCACAGTGTGCACACACATCTTTGTGTCTCCTTGTATGTCCAAATTTTATCCTTTTATAAGGACACCAGTCAGATTGGATTAGGTCATATCCTGCAGGCCTCATTTTCATAGTCATCTCTTTAAAAGCCCTATTTCCAAATATAGTCACATAATGAGGTGCTAGAGATTAGGGCTTCAACATAGGAATTTGGGGAAGGAGGGAACAATTTAGTCCATAACATCTGTCCTAGTATATGTGATGCAATTGGCTCAAGGTTCACAGCTAGACAAACACCAATTTAGTCTCTAGCTAGCTAAATGTGCACACTCACTTCATCCTTTTAGTTTATATGACTGAAAATATGATACCTCTTCTAGCCAGGTCTTGTTATTTTACTCCAAAAGAAAATTATCATTTGGTTTCCATCCTTATTGTCTCCTATGCTACATAAAAAAGCCTCTCACACTCATGCTGTTGATCTCTTTCTCCTCTACTTTTTTCTTCACACTTATCACCTCTTGACATAATGTTTTACCTGACTAGATTATAAGCTCCACTTTGCTTTGCTCATCACTGTATCCCCAGTGTGCAGAACAATGACCCAAGAAGATGAGTATGGCTTTGATATGATCTTGGATGGCATCTGTGAACTAAAAGGCAAGGTCTTCTGAGGAGGATCTGGGGAGATGGCAGGGAAGGAGGACTGAGAATTAAGGTTTGAAGAACTTTATGGAGAATGGGAGAGGAAGGTTAGAGGGAATTCAAGAAGAGAGGCTGTGCAGGGTTCAGAATTCAGCTAAATGTGGTCTATCTATGCCTCCTATCTTCACTGTTGTGTGACTCCCAGCAGCTCTCATAATCCTAGACAGTGGCAGTGACGGCAAAATGGTTACAATTCCTCAGTGACCACCCTTGCTCCTTAGCATTCAACTTAGCCCTTTCACAATAAATCCCTATTTACCTTACCTATTTATTCCTTAGCTATACCAAGTTTCTTTTTCTTCCTTAAACATCTTTATATCTTGGCTTTGTTAATGCCATCCTTTTCGAATCCCCAACCTTTTCCTGGCTAACTTTTGTTTGTCCTTTAAAAACTCAGCTCAAATATAAATTTTGAAAATGTTCTGCAGTTTCCTCAAATATTAGTCATAGTGCTATAATCATAGCTATACCTCTTTTAAAACACAGTCTTTGAAATATACACCTGTGTTCAAGACGAGGCTATCGTTTTTACTGTGTGATTTTCAGAAAGATATTTAAACATTTTTATTCCCCAGTTTCCTCATCTGTAAATGGATATAATGATAAGACCTATTTCTGAGAACTGTTTGGAAACGTTAAATGACATAATGTACTTAAAGTATCTGGGACATAACTGATCAGCAAATGATGTTATTATTGCAATTTGTCTCCCACTCTTAAAAGTTCTTCAAAAGGAGGGATTCCTAACATCTGATACAGCGGCTGGCACACTAGATTCTCCAGAATTGTGGAATATATAGATGAGTTATGAAATGAACTAGGTAGTAGAAGATGCTACTAGGGTATATAAGTTTTCACCTGAGTTAAAACTACAGCAAAGGAAGACCAAGGCTTGGGAATGCACACAAAAATTGCACAGGGAAAAGTCATCTTTGTTAATGACAGAAAAAAAAAAACTGTTTCTTCAAGGAAATTGGGTACATACAGAAACATTAAAAACTGAAAGCCAGTACACTGGCAGGCAAAGGTGACATGGACCTTGTACTCATGGAGCTTATAGTTGGATACGTTGTCCTACCACAATACCCGATGCATACCAATTAACCACATTTACTGAGTTTTGGACTTTTTGTCTCCCATGCTACTTAAAATAGCCTCTCCTCCAGCCCCCATGTTGATCTCTTTCTCCTTTGCTTTATTTACTGTTTTCTTCACACTTATCTCCACCTGACATAAACTGTGGCATAAACTTTGAATAGTTTCCTATTTAACTTTGAATCTCCAGCACCCAGCAGTGTTTAATACCCAACTAGAGTACAGTAAACGTTTGGGAAATGAATAACAGGGCATAAAAGGAAGCGAAGCAACTAGTAGCCCTAGTGGTACTAGACTCTGTACTCTTGGAGTTCCTTTCCACAACGCCAGAAGGGGAGCAGTCCCCAAAGGAGCAAACTCCTCATCCCAAGGTCCTGGGTTTCCCACCCCCAAAATGCTAGGAAACAGGAGCGAAGCACGTGACAGAAAGAAACCTTTTCTGGACTTCAGCGATCCTGGAACCCGGCCTGATACAGCATCAACAAACCCTAATCACATTGTATAACTTTAAGCTCCGCAGTCTCGAGAGTACCACACCGAAACCTGTTGAACCAACCCGGTGGGCACAGGCACGACAGGCCCCGCCCCCATTCTAAACTAGCCAATCCAAACAGCCAGAATCGGTAGCGCGGTGCCTTCCGGGATCTGTAGTCTTGCGAGGTTAGACTTCCCTGTAGCTCGCGACTACAAATTCCCTGCGGTTTCTTGGCTCCAAAGTTGGTCCCCTTTCTGGAGGCGGAGCCCAGAGAGAACAGGGCGTGACAAGTCCTCGCCCCTCTCCCTCGTAGCCGGGAGTGCAGTGGAAGTTGCAGGCGGAGGTTCCCACGTGGTGCGGTGACTCCGGGTAGCCGGCTTTGGGCCTCGCTGACTTCGTGGGCCTTGTGGGCCCGCTGCCTGCAGAGATGCCGAAGATCAAGTCAGGGGCGAGCGGTCGCCGCCGCGCGCGTCAAGAACAGCGCCGGGACCTGAAGAGCGCGGGAGGTGGGGACACTCAGGAGAGAGCTGGGGTCGGGTTGGGTCGAGTCTTCCGGCAGGACCGAGGTTTAGGCTGGGGACACTGAGGTTGGCCGGGGCCCGCGCTCAAAGCGCAAGTCCCGAGGTTCCTGGGGCGCCGGCGTAGGCCCAGAGTGCTGCCTCTGGGTTCCTACCCGCCCGAAGGGATTGACTTAAAACAGTGTGTGGGTTTCGGCTCCAAACGTGGTGTTTTGGTGCCGCTTGTTGGAGCAGGTATCTTCCGCCCACCAACCTGTTTTCTGCTCTGGAACGGTCTACTATCTAATTTCAGTTGGGAAATTAAGGCTGTTTCTTGTTTCTTCCAGGACTCATGTTCAACACGGGGATTGGGCAGCACATTTTGAAAAATCCTCTCATTGTTAACAGCATTATTGATAAGGTGGGTGTGAAAGAGGAAACGTAGTTATTGGGTTATTGATTTTATTCTTACGGATATTTAAGCGCAGAGAGGAGGCGTGGCACAAAATAGATGCTCTATAAATAATTGTTGAATGAATTGAAGAATTGTCTGGGATTCACAGGCTTGTCTTCTGCATGATTTGCTTTATTCTGTGGGTCTGGGTTTCTACTGGCGCCACATCCTTTTTCTTTCTATAAATTATGTACTTCATAGCTGGACATTTGTTCAATTCCAGATTATTATTCTATTCCAAATCTCTTTTTCTAGGCACTATCTATGACTGGTAGTTTTTATTTACTCAGAGCCTAAACATAATGTCTAAACAGACATGACAGAAAGTTTGTTCCCCCAGAATAACTTATATGGTACAATCCAGTTCCACATATAAACTCTTTAGCGTATTCTTCCTGCGTGGATTATTGACGTTCTCTTACTGTTTCAGATGATTGGGTGCTAGAACATGAAATGTATGTAGGTGGTGCAGATTACTTTCATGGCTACAAAGGAAGCATCCTGAAGCTGTAGAAAAAGCTTTACATAGTCAAAGGATCTCACCTTGACTTCCTGTTGTTGGCAAAATGAGGGTTTTTAACCTTTTTGGCTCATGCATTCCTCTGAGCGCTGATGAAAGCTGTGAACCCAAAATAATGCAGCCGTATGCATACAAAAACCCACTTTTTATTTACAACTTCTGGGTTTTCCTGCATTGCTGAAACCATACATGGGTTGAGAATTGAAGAATTCTAGTACAACACACTATGGTTCTCAGCAAGGTTGAACATTTTCCAGTTGGACATTATCGATAACAGAGTTGTTAACAAGATGCTATCAGAATCATTTCCAAGGTAGAAAGCAAAATGCCAATCCCAGAACTGCTCTCCTGCTTTTCTGACTCCTAAAATTTTCTGACTTCTAACTTTGTCCCAAGTTACGAGAGACATTACATTTTCACTTGCATCAAATGTTAATGCAATAAATTAGTTAAGCACATAGATCATGAATGAATCTCCTAAAAATGAAGTTAGTATGAAATCTCTTAATTGAGTGCTTTTGAACAAAGCTGTTCAGGTGTAAATTAAATTATGTATTGAGATGTGCCAGTGAAGCTGAAGTGGTTATGTTTGCTTATAGGCTGCCTTAAGACCAACTGATGTGGTGCTGGAAGTTGGACCTGGAACTGGCAATATGACTGTTAAGTTGCTAGAAAAGGCAAAGAAGGTAAGAATATTTAGTGTTTAGAATTAGAAATGACTACAATGAGTAAGCTCAGGAGGTTTACACATATAAATCTTTTTAATTAATTGCAATTATTTTAACAGTAACTCTTGATCCTTTGCTAGAAACTTTCTTAGAAAATATGGGTGAAATCGGTGAAGGCGGGCAAAAGGTACAAACTTCCAGTTATAATAAAGAAGTCCTGAGAATGTAATGGACACCATGGTGACTAAAGTTAACAAAACTGTACTGTATGTTTGAAGCTTGCTAGGAGAGTAGATCTTAAAAGTTATCACAAGACAAAACATTTTGTAACTGTAGTGATGGATAGACATTTTGCAGCATATACACATATATTATTAGTATGTACAACTGAAACTAATGTTACATGTTCATTATATCTCAATTTTTAAAAATGGATTAAAAGAAAAAGAAAATATGAGATTTATCAGGAAAACAGAAATCACATTAGATATTTCAGTACAGGGAAAGTAGTATAGGGAATTGATTGCATGGTTGTTACAGAACTAGAAAAAATGAGAACATTGAGGTAACCCAAAGAAAAGTAATTGCAAAGAGCAGCTACCGCCTCAAGGCTCGGGGAAATAAAGTAAGGAGGTTGGAGATATTGGAACCTAGAACTTTGAAAGACGAGATATGAAGAGTTGGAGCACAGGCTTTGGAGATTGGGGTGTCTCCTGGGTGCTGATGGTACTGTCTTTGCCTTTCGGATGACCCAATTTCTAATTAAATGGAACCACTGTTGTGTCCTCTGGTGGAAGTAGGCAGCACATTTTAAAGAACTTATCTGAAGAAAGTTGAATGGAGACTAATTGACAAAATGTGGCAATGGGGTTAAACGGAACCAATAAGCATTAGTGAAACACCCAGGGACTAGCAACAGCAGATAACAGTTGCCATCCACAGCCTCAAGTGATAAGAGGAGGGAACTGTGTTACGGAGCCATTGAAGAGGGGAACACCGCCTTTGCTAGAACATCTGCAAGGCATGGGCAGGCATTAGGAAATTTACAGCTTCTACCCTTGCACCCTATAATGCTGGTAACTTTCGTTGACAAATTCCTACCAGAAGTCAGAGGGTGAGGGAGCTGGACTGCATCACCCTACAGGGTACAGAGAAAGCTGAGAGAGGATCCAGGAGCCAAATGGACTAAGTAACACCTATGTCTACTCTGTAGACATGGTCTTCCTGGAAGTAATTAAACCTCAGCTGATATTGAATTTAAATGACAATGTCAGCCTTATTTGGTATCCCTTTTTATTACTTGAGAAGTTATCAATACTATGTATTCTGGACTTAATAGATGAGAAAAATGATATACTCATTCTAGGGGTGGTTGTCGTGTATGCTTCTAAGAACGTTTACTACCCATTTTATCTCTTTTTCATTTGTTCAGTTATAAACCATGGATCCAAATGAGCATGATAATTCTGTCAGCCATTTAGGTAGAACTCTCATGTAATCTAGTTGTACACTTTTCTGGGTGATGTTTCTTGTTTGAAATTGTAGAGAATAATTAAAGGAATATTGATGGTAGAATTGGGAAAAAGAAGTTAAATTCATATAAATCACATAAGAGTTGCTATTGAGATAAAAGTTTTATACTCCATAATTACCCCAGTTTTTTTTTAAATTAGGTAATTGCCTGTGAACTTGACCCAAGGCTAGCAGCGGAACTTCACAAAAGAGTTCAGGGCACGTGAGTATTCATAACAGAATTAAAGTGCAGTTCAATCTCATAAAAGAATATTATTTTAATTACATTTTTCTAATTATCAGGCCTCTGGCCAGCAAACTTCAAGTAATGGTGGGTGATGTGTTGAAAACAGATTTGCCATTCTTTGATGCGTGTGTGGCAAATTTGCCTTATCAGGTATGTTTTTAACATTATACTAAATGTTTCTCTGGTGTGTCTTTCCCAGTTAATTCTAGTTAATTCTCTTACAGATCTCTTCTCCTTTTGTCTTCAAGCTGTTGCTGCACCGACCTTTTTTCAGGTTTGTTGACAAACACCACAATTACTGCCAAAGCTTATACTGACAGTTTAGACCATGAACACAAACAGCCAAAAATGAAAGTTAATTCAATTGAAAAACTACTGGACAATTCGTTTTGTAGAAAATATCGATGTTTGTGGAGATCTTTCTCTTTTTTCTTTTTTTAATAGACAGTTACTTGGGGGAGGTGTGCTGTAAGTGAGTTCTGCTTCTGAGACCAAAGGACCTTTCCTTATTTTCTCATCCTTTTGCCATTAGCCCAGGTTAGACCTCTTATTACCTTATGTCTAGACAATTGTAGTGGCCATCTAAGTTGCTTCTAGCACATTCTATAACAGTGATTTTCAAACTTCAAGTCAAAAACCCCGTAGTGGTTATACAATAAATTTAATGAGTCACACTGTCATTTTTTAAAAATGGAATAGTGTAGAATGTCAGTAAGTCACGACACTGACTAGAATGTGTCAGTGGGCATGCATTGCCTGTGGTCCCGGTGATTATAACTTTATAAAAGTTTTGTTTGCATTACATAAACATTTACATAGAGATATTTGTGGCCTGGGTTACAATGTCAGATTTTTTTAGTGCAACGTATGGTCAAAAAAGTTTGAAAGTTGAAACCAGCTTTAAAGATGATCTATTCAAGGGCTTCCGAAACCCTCTCCATTTCTTAAATAAAAAGTCCATGTTTCTTAGCCTGTTAAATCGGGACCCTGATTTTGCAACCTGCCAGTCTTGCCTCAGCTCTACCGTAAGGGTGTTAGCTACCCCATGAGTATAGTTTGTCTACTGAGCCAATTTTGTTTTGGTTTTGTCTTCCTAGAAAGGGTGATAGACTAGTGTTGATCTGAAATACTTTCTCATCTGATCCCTGAGGAGTTGCATTTGGAAGGGGTGAGAGGTGCAGCCATTATAAAATTAAAAGGACAACTGGATCATTTTGTGGTAATAAAGCTAAGGCTAAGTGTTCTACCTTCTAACCTGCTGGCCTAATTGCCATGAACCATAGATATTGCTTTGCTCTGTTTCCTGGCCAAGAAAATCTATTAAAGTTCAAATAAATTAATAAAGTGACCATTTTCCTTATTCCTTTCTGCTGTCTTTTCAGATGTGCTGTACTTATGTTTCAAAGAGAATTTGCTCTCCGATTGGTTGCAAAACCTGGAGATAAGTTATACTGTAGACTCTCAATTAATACACAACTGTTAGCACGTGTGGACCATTTGATGAAAGTAAGTAACTATTATTGAAATAATGTGACTTAACTCATCCTTGAGCATCTAGCTGTGCCTTTTGTGAGAACATATTTGATTACTAGTTTATATTTTTGAGAGGACTACTTAACACTTTATAATTAACAGGTTGGAAAGAATAACTTCAGACCACCACCCAAGGTGGAATCCAGTGTTGTAAGACTAGAACCTAAGAATCCACCACCACCTATCAATTTTCAGGTGAGATTAAAATACTGGGTCATTCAATGAAGGGGAAAGAAAGTCCAAGATGGAAGATGTATACCTATAGGACCAGAAAAGTATTGAGTCAACTTAAATGTGCTAACAGGATAACATGAATTATGATACATCCCTTGATGGAAAAGGTGGAATAATTTGATTCAGGATAGTTGTGAAGACCACAAAAAAAAGCGTGGAATATGTTTGCAAAAGGTAAAAAGATTAGAATCCCACTGCATTTTGCTGAAGATTATAGCTATGGAAAACGTCTCTATTTGAATAAGACATGGGAAACGATAAAATGAAAGTAACTGTTAAGAGTAATATTATGGGTAACACTTTTTAGTCAAAATTCTATTCTTTGCAATTTAAAGACAGGAAAGCCAGATCACTTGATATGATACCTTACTGCAATCACTTTGGATCAAAACAATTGCTTGTGTGGTCAGAAACTGGTGGTAAATGGAGTGGCTCATCAGTTACTCCTTCAAGGTGTATTGCAAAGGATATATTCTAACCTGTTTTGAATCATGTTTTTTTGAAAATGACACTTAGATGCCAAAATGCCATGTTGTTCTTTGTTTAGATGTGGAACCATTATGTATTTTTTCTCATTTTTAAAATTAGAAAAATTTAAAAATTTTTTTAAAGTGAGGATAAAATACTCAGTGAGGTATACGCAAGTTCAAAAAGGTATACTTCTTACTTCTACATGTGTGTCAGCCAGATCAAGATATAGAACGTTTTCATCACTATAGAAGGTTCCTTTCAGTTTTATGTATTAAAAGACAAAATAATACCTAGCAGGCCTAGGAAAGAAGTTTGATATTTTTAAGGAAATATCCATCTTATATTTCAGGAATGGGATGGCCTCGTAAGGATCACCTTTGTTAGGAAAAACAAGACACTGTCCGCTGCATTTAAGTAAGTATTTCACTAACCTAAAATGTATGAAGGACTAGTGTTCCAGATACTGTGCTAAGTTCCTGGCGTTGGGAGATAGATCAAGTTTTTTGGTAAAAAAGGAAAAAAACAAAAATTGATCACACAGCTGCCTAGTTTTCCTTGGAAAAATGGAAGGTTGATGGACCCCTGCCACATTTAAGATTTCTGCAGTTTTATTAACTTGGAAAAATATAAACAGCAATTTGGGTATAACAGCTCCAAGGGCAAAAGAAGATGAAAATTCCTTAATTTTAGCTTTTTTTTTTTTGAGGTGATGTTTCGTGGAGTCTAGAATTTCTTTTAAAAATTTGAGATGTTCATTAAGACTTTTAAATATAACTACATAGTTTGGTGATCATTTTGTAAGTGTAAATGTTAAATACATTTTATACTTTCTTAATTTCACCATATAAATCATAGATTTAATCTTAAACTGAAAAGGAAATTATTGATAATCTCTCATTTTGGAATAATAATAGTGATGTTATTTATTTATGCTACAGGTCAAGTGCAGTACAGCAGCTGTTGGAAAAAAACTACCGAATTCACTGTTCGATCCATAATACTGTAAGCAGAACATTTCTCTGTGCTTTCAATGTTTTTAAAATGTCCATTCCTTTTTCATCTATCATACAAATTTCATTTTGTACATTCCATAAGATCCTTAAAAGACAGCATGTAATATATAACTAGCACAGCTTTAACTCTAACAAGGTCAGTGCTGATGTATATTCTGTGCAACAGATATGAGCAGCCTTCATTACTTCACTGTTTAATATATTGAGCCAGATTCAGCCGAGTCTTAATTTCCTGAAAGGTTTAGGCTTGTGTAGCTTGCACAGCTTGAAATAATTGTGACTATCCTTCTTGTTTGTTGCTCATATAGCAATTATAAAGTTACCATTTCTTAATAACTTTAATAACTAGAAATTGAAATAATTAGAATATAGACTGAAATAGCAGATTTCCAGTTGTGAGCCTCATGCCCCTTAATTACCTGTGCAACATTTTCTTTAACTGATTTTGTCTGTGACCACACATACATATACCTGTATAATGACTGTAATATTTGATAACTTTAATTCTTCAAATTAATTAGAGCTGACAGATAAAAGCAAATTTCCTTTCTATTTTTGGATTCGGATCTTATGTAGTTTAATGTATCACACTGCTACTCTCTATTTTCTTTTATGAACAAAGTCATTAAACATCTGCCTTAGAAAATATTAGTCTGGATTGAAAAAAAAATCTTTGGATGAAAGATGTGAAGTGTGATATTTTTAATATTCTTAATTCAGGGTTGGAAAGGATAGGTCCTCTTTGAGAAAAATTAGCTGGTAAAGTGAGATTTGTGCAAGAAAATGTGTTAAATGAGTAACAATTGCTTTAAAATTTAGTTTACAGATCTAATTATTTTATGCTATTAAGTACTTTGTGAAGCCTGAAACTGATAACTGTTTTAGAAATTTTAAGAAAAAGGGCAGTATACATGATTAACTCATTCAAGGTCTTCTGAGTATTTGGTATGTGCTAAAAGATCAGCCACTTAACAAATTAGAGATCCAAGTCTTATCTGCACATATAGGTTTTTCTAAACTGTCATGAACAGATGGATGATGACTATTTTGACTTACTGAACTAAAAAAAAAGAGTCAAAGGTGACTTCATTAAAGATATGTTGTTCATTTATTACGAATCTTATATTGATAGATAATACCAGAAGATTTCAGCATAGCAGATAAAATACAGCAAATCCTAACCAGCACAGGTTTAGTGACAAGCGGGCCCGTTCCATGGACATAGATGACTTCATCAGGTAATTACATTTTTAAGTGTTTACATTTCTTTACTGTGACACCTTCAGACTAGAGATTTAAAGGCTTTCAAGCAGTATAAGGTGCTACTTGGGAGTAATTGCATAGCACTTCCATGGCATGGCATGGAATAGTATTTGTGTAGTAGAGGCTAGTTAGCTGCAGCAGAATGAACATTTTCTTTAAGAATGGTATAAATAACAGTCCTAGCCTGGAGATAGCCTCTGTGTCAATGTGCATTGTGGTGTGTGTGCTCCTCCTCTCCAGCTCCCTCTCTCAACTCCCATTCATAGTCTTAACAGTTTGTCTCTTCAAGTAGCCTGTCAGGTAGAAGAATCATAATACGTGTAGTTGGAGTTCTTTCTTTCTGTATTGAGAAAAGCTATTGTTAAATAGACTAACCATGAAAGAATGTCAATTACAATCATATCTGGTTATCATATGTCTAGCTGGTTTAGTAACATACTTACTTTGTAGACTGAGGCAAATTCTGCACACCTAAAGGGTGTCATAATCATCTGGGCGATGTACACTAAAATTTGTTTTCCTTGAATTAAACAAGTAAGACTCATGAAAGCAGAATCAGGCTTAAATTATCCAGGTAATTATTAATCTGTACTCAGTTTTTAATCACAACAATTTGATTTCCTAATAAACCATCCCTTACTGCACAGTTTTTGCATCTTAACAAATTCATTTTTAAGGCTTCCATATTCTAGGGGCTGAATAAAAAGTAGATTAACAAAAAGTCATTGTTTTGACTTTTCTAAACAGTTCTATATAACTCAGACAAATGGGTTCACATTGTATATTGGCAGGTTAGTAATACCACTGAAGTTTTAAATGTTAATCCTAGGAATTGAACATTATTCATAAGTACCTATATCTCACTTTTTAAGAAATTTTAATCCATCTTGACCTGTTTCTACAGGCCAAACTGGAAATAACCTCAGGGCTAAATAAAAATATTTCATCATATTTTCTTCATTCTCACCAACTTTCTTCAAGATAATTAAGCATGTGCAGTTTGCTAACTAGGGTCTGATTAAGTACATAGGTAGGCATCCAGAGAAAAGCAATATGTAAATACTTAATTTGAACTCTGGTAACGGCTCAGAGAGGAAGAATGGACATATGTGTAAGATTAATTATTTATCTGTTCTTCTATCTCAAATTCCCGATAGCTCTTGTTCACTTACCATGTTGAAATGAAACAAATGCCAATGGTTTCTTAGGTCTGGGATAGTGGAGGTCTAAGGTAATTTTAGTCAAATTCATCTTCATATAGGCTATAATAAAAAAGATATGGTTTAAACCAATGTTTAGTTGAGGGAGTTTCTTCAATGACTCGTGTTAAGTGTGGGTGGGATTCATAGATTTGATGTGTTCATGTTTTAAAATTTATGGTATGAGAACTATATGCACTGCCATGTGCTACAAGTTGGCTTTTCAATAATTGAATTTGGTTTCTTTTTTCAGATTGCTACATGGATTCAATGCAGAAGGTATCCATTTTTCTTAGGTATCTGGAAAATAGAATTTTCAAACTCAAGAAAAGACTGGAATTATATATTTTTAATGATTTGAGAAGATGAAGTATGCTTTTCCTGCTCTGGGACACTGTGCTTGACTATTTTTGATTTAATACTGCTGTCATCAACACTTATTACTCTGAATTTTTAAGGTAGTTAAGTCAATTTAAGTACCAAAGTTGTTTTGATTTTGGTTTGCTTTTAATATCTAAAATAGGGCAGAATCCAATCTAAACAAAATCTTCGAGTTTAAGAGCCGCAGACGCGCACAACTTTACACTCAAACTTATCATTTTTAACAGGTTATTGTATAAAGATGTTACTTTCCTATTTTTCGTGTTATATATTACTGTGAGGACCTCTAGGTCTTCAGCTCTTTAGGCCTTTGTCATCAGGTGTAAAAATTAAAATATGCTTAACTTGGTCACATATACCCATGCCATTTCTTCTTGTTAATCATGTGTGCAGTAAAATAATTGCTCCTTAAAATGTTTGTTTTCTCTCATTCTGTTTATCCTATACAACTTCTATCACTGCCTACCCCTTGAGCTATCCAGTAACGTCATAGGTTACATCATGGTTGTGGGTAAGCCTGAGTCAGCTACTGAGACCACGTGGTGCCAGACATATTACTTCTGGGCATGATTCCTTACCTCTGAAATGAAGGTGCTCAACTAGAATGTGAAATAAATGATAAGATTGTATGATTTTTCTTGGGGAGACAGTCATGAGTTAAAAATCTCTAAAGGTTTTATAAATCAAAACTGGCTTTAAAAGTTAAAATCTGACCTTCAACTTCAAAACAAATAAACAAAACAAAATTCAACGGGCCTTTCCCCCACAAGTACAAGTTCCCAATATTCATATGATTTCTGAACAACTAAAATTTCGAGTACTTTTTCATATATATGATGCTTAGTTTTAGGCTATTTTTAAAATATCTGGTTTAGATTTTTAGCTACTATTAAACCATTATCGATATAATACTAAGTGTTAATGTCCTTTAATAAAGAATTACAATAGCTGATTATGTAAGGAAATTAATAAAAATATCTTCATTGATATTTATATTTGGCTTTCTTTATACCCAACAGAAGTGTTTCCAAATTCTTTTAACACAGGTACACTGAGTAAACCTATAAGGAAAGGTAAGTTGTTTACCTTGACAGATTTTTTTGAAATCTGATTTTAAAGTGATATATTAAAAATTCCCATATTATTAAAATGTTTGTTCTAGTTATTAATAGGGATATCAGCTTTCAAGTCTGAGAAAGTAAAGAATGTTTAATCCAGATCCAAAAAATTATTCTTTAAATGCTGCATCAAACCACTTTTGTTACATAAATATTAAATATACTTGAGTAGGTTTTTTAAAATATCACAAAACTTCCTGCTTTGCAAAGTTCACCTGTACCATCTCTATCCTTACAGGAAAATTTTAAGATTTAATTCTGCTTTCCCTCTACCTCTTAGGAACTTCTGCTGAAGTTTAGTCTCTTTTCTGGCCTTTTCTTTTACCTATGTATAAAACCAAAGGACTGGGTTATACTACCAAGATCTTTTCCAGTACTGATTTTGTATATACCTTGATTACTGATCAGAACAAAGCCATTATAGGATAAGGCAGCATATTTGGATATAAAAGGACCTTCCAGAGATAGTACCCATGTAATTTACATAATAAATTAAGACTAATCTATTGAGCTTTAAAATGAGCAAGCTCCTCTATTGCCCTTTGAAGGTTGGTTAGCCTCAAAAACTACCTTTGAAACAGCATCTGTAGTAAGGTCAATAGTAACAGTTCTCCACTCTTCCTTTTCTCTTTGACATAAACACAAATAGAACATATCTTACAGCTGCAAGAAAATCTGAGTCCCTTCCAAAACAAAAGTGATTCTATTGAAGAAAATTATCTCTAAACTCATTCCATAGACTTCATTTATTAATAAGCACATTGTCAAAATCTACATTTGTTCTAGATTTCAAGTTTACAGAGGAGCATTTCAACACGGTGTTAGGATTTCCCAAAAGTACCCTCTGAATTCTATGAACAGTGAAGTTGGGAATCTGGCTCATGTGACTCTCTATTCATAGCTTCCCTTGGCTCATATGAATGAGCTAGCAGTTCCCTAGAGTAAATCAACGCACGATATCCTTGGCAGATTTTTTGTTGTTAAGCAACTCCTGGACTCCTAGGAACAGAGGGAAAACTCCTAGAGAGATATATAAATCTTTTAACAAAATATTTACATGAAAAGTGGCCAGCTTTTTTCCTTGGAGTAGCGACCTATAAAAAATAAGTGCCACCACTTAAAAAGTAGCATACCCTAGACCAACTTATCGGTGACAATTTGGTGATGCTCACCACGTAATTGTGAAACATCACACATTAGGTAACAGATAGAGCTTAGGTAAGATCTGCCTTTTAAGGCAGTCAACTCTTTTTTTTTTTTTTTTTTTTAGTTTAATTCATTTTCAAGGGAGTAATGTACTGTCTACACTTGGCTTAAACTAACAATTCTATTATGGACTACTTTCAATGTACATGTAAATGTTCATGCATCAGAAGCCAATTTCCTTTAACAGTACATTTAAAAGGTACATTTTGGGGTGCAAATGGACACTTGAACTTAAGAGTAATGGTATTGGTAAGGGTCAAATTGCACTATTAGTCTTGTTAATACCACACCAAAACACACACTGCATATATATGTATTACCCTAAGATAAAACTCTTCTCAGAATTTCATTACTTTTTATTATACACCAACTAGATTATATTTTAGTTCTTTACAAAGAAAATGCTAAGAAAATTATATCCACATGTTATATGGTTTTAAAATCATAATTCCAGATTTCTTTACATATAAGATGGAGTGGTCCAGCAGCTATGTCCACTGTCACAGACTTTAGTTCCATTCAATGATATGGCACATCCTGCAAAATTAACTAGTCACACACAAAAAATGTCTCAAATACAGTAAAAATGTACACACAATAAAGGTAAATTTACAATGACAAATAAGGAATGTAATTTATCTTGGCTGTGCTTCAGAATTTTAGGGTCAATAGCCTTAGTCAAGGCACAAAGCGGGAAGAGGTGAGCACAGCTGTTTCTAGGAGTGGGCAAGGTATGTACAATCACTGATGAGGTATGCATGCACGCAAAGGATTTAAAACTGCTCAGTCTTGCTACGAAAATTGAACCGAGTTAAAAGGAAATGCTGCGGCTTCCCCCTACTATTCACCTCCAGATCAAGTCCACAATCTTACTTCATCATATAGAAAATAAAATTGGCAAGGATCTCCAAAAGTAAATCACTATTTGGGTTAATGAAACAAAATGCTTCAATATTCCCAAATCTTGGTTGTGCCTCCTGGGCTAGAAGCATTTTGTAGACAAAGTTGTGTTTCACAAAACTGAAATGTCATTCAGATGAAGGGACAAGACACTTTCCACAGACACTTAAAATTTCAAACTTTCAAACGGCCCTTATAGCTGAACTATCATATGTTACAGTATTGAAGGTTCTGGGGGTCCTATAGCAGCAAATGCCAACTTAAAGGGCACGGGGTCTCTTCGGGTTGATTTGCTTGCTGGCCTGTTCTTCTTCTTGTAGAGCTGCACGAAAAGATTTCACTTTATCTTGGAAAAAGAAAAGAACAAGAGAATAAGTATTGTATAACAATACAATATACAACTTTATGGGTCCTATCAAGTCAGCTTTCTTATTTCATAATGTTAACTCAAGATTTTTCCTTTTTTTTCTCTGCTGTCCAGACACTCAGAACTAAATACAATGCTCAAATACAGCAACAGTTTCATTAAAGATTTCTGGAAATACCTGCTTTTTTTCAATATTCAGTAGGTTTCTGTTTTGGACACATTTTACAATGTTCAATTTTAATTTATTTGAATTACTTTTAGAGTACAGACAGGCAATATATATGTGTAAAATATGTAATCACGTCCAAAAAGAACAATGAAATCTTATTAAACTAAAATTGACATTTCTTCTTCTCATATTAGGAAATTTCTACTCAAATCTATTTTAACATTTTTAAGCTATGAAACTTAAAAAAAAAAAAACTTAAGTTTTAAAAAAGAAACATTTTTCCTCATACATAAAGAATTGTAAAAGGAGATGGGGACAGGGGTTAAAGGAAAATGCATTTCTTGGTCTTGTAATTCTGTCTTACTGTCTATCATGTACTGATTCAGTCAATGAAGAATAAAAAGAAAGTAAAGTGGGGGCAAATAACAGCAGTGAAGATTTTTTAAAAAATCTAAAATGGTGGTTCTCAAGCAGGGTAATTTTTGTCCAAGGACATTTGATAATGTCTAGACATTTTTTGTCACAACTAATTAAGGAAAGAAACTAAGTTAATGCTACATAATCTAGTCTGAAGAAAATGCATACAGAAAAGCTGCTTGTGAGTTATGGCAGAAAGATGATCAAAACACTTTCAGTCAAGGCCTGAATATAAAGAAGAAAAACTGAATTTTAGAAACTACATCTGTACGAACAATTCTGAAACTGGGGAACAGTCACTACTAACTCTATAGGATATCATTTCAAATAACCAACTTCATACAGGACTTAGTTTAAAAATTTAAGCAGTTTTGGTGCTTAAAAGCCAGCAATTTCAATCTGGTTTCAAGTTGCATTGCATGTGCACACACATATGCCCATTTGCATATAAATGGAGACAGCTAATTTGTGTATGCCTAGAAATTATCATATACAGTAAATGTGCATGTGAAGCTGCACAGATAAACTAATTAAAAAGCCAAGAAGATATGGCATGTGGGTAAGCCACATACTTTACTTCTCTTCATAAGCAAAGTAGAAAGGATAGTTTTTTGAAACCTTTATTTTTTAAAACAAGTATTCCAAGAGAAAATATGACACAAGTTGTAGAGAAAGGAGATGCAGATAGGAAGCTATAGAAAGATGACCTTGAATAGATGTAATCCTAGGAAAAGATTTCTGAAAAGCCTCGGCCTACCAAACTAAAAATGTGAATGTGTATATAAAATTTACAAATTTGTTAAAATACATTTCCCCTCTATAATCATAATACCTTTATCTTCTCAAAAGATTAAAGACATGACTAGAGAGCACTTGAAATGATACTCTATGTTTCTTTTCTAGAAATAACAGAATGGTTGGTTTGTCTACATAACTCTAAAAAGATGTTAAATGGTACTCATAATTTTCACTTCAGATGTCCTCCTGCAATATGAAATCCTCCCACTAACTACATACAAACATTAAGCAGATTTCAAATACTAAAATGAAAAAAGAATTACCCCGTAGCTCAGTTAAAATGTCTATTTTTTGCTCAAGAATAGCTTCAAGTTGCGTAGCATATGAATCTACATCATAATCTACTTCTTCAGTCATCTCTAGGAGAGCCTTTTCATCTTCTAACCATCGAATAGATTCCTAAAAGGACAAAAATGCAATAATCCAATAAGTCTCTGTAAGACAGAATCAAATTATAAGTTTTATATATGGTAAATATCAACTATACTCAAGATGGTATTCACTAAATATTAAAATATAAAATATCTTTATATAGTAAAATTAGAAAATATTTCCTTAAATTCAAACACAAACACATATATGACAGACCAAACAAGATGACTTCATTTTTCTACTTTTACTCTACCTTGGGTCGAGGGTGAATAGTCAGAGGAGGAAATGAATCAAATCATAAATACCGAGCAGAATCAGTTTGACACTTCCTCAACTACTCTGATACTCTTTACAAGTTTTTCATACTGCTGTGCTAACATGAAGACCATAAAATAAACGAGCCTAACATAAAGAAAGGGGTAGTGGAAGGCAGTTCAATCCTTCTCTAAAAATGGACAACTGACAAAAGCAAATAAAGTGGGAGAATGGTAGTAAATAAACTAGATCTTTAAAGAAAGATTATCTGTAGACACCATTTAGTGTATTCAAAATTTACCATGTCATATGCCCTAAAAATACACATATGCACACACACACACACAGTACTTTTTTAGACTTGTGTGACAGTCAAAGAATTATGAAAGGTTTTAGTTAATTTCTCTAGAGAAACATTTTGATGAAAGATCCTTTCTCACTTTACCTGGAACACTGCTCTGTGATCTTCTACAACTTGTTCTTCCATTTCCACCATTTGTGAGACAGCTTCATGGAAAGTAAACAACTGTGGAGAAACTTCTTCTTCCTTAAAATAGAAACAGTTTAAAAATATGAAAGAAAGAGTTTACAGTTAAATGTTATAAAAAAGTTTTTCTATGTCATTTACAAAAATGTATTTAGCAACCGAGGAAGCTTAAATGGTAAAGACAACTAAAATATAAATGACAGGTAAAGCCACGATTTCTTTTTATAGGTCAAAAATATTTAACGTAACACTAAAAAAGACAACCCAAACTTGAGCATATCAGTAAGGGCCAATTTTCACTTAGTCTAGGCGCTTTATTGGCAGAATACCCTAAAAAAAGCCATTTCTTGGAATAGTGTAACTTTTTCAAAAAACTTTTACTGCAGACTATGAATATATAATAGTATTTCCTCAGTGTTGTTTACTTTTCACTAGCCATTTAAGTTATATATGTCTTTAATTTCTTTTCACCAGAAGAGAGATATAATGTCTTTCATGACTGTAACTATCGAACTGATGTTCTGAGGTCTCATTCTACTAAATTTTAATTTCTGAATTGCATTATACAATTGGCTTACAGGTTTTTACAGAGATTTTAAGTGACAACTCACAACTTTATTAAAAAAAGCCCACATACATATACAATTTATTCATATTTTGGTCCTACATCAAATCAAAACTTCTCTGGCCTTGCATTTTTTTTTTTTTTAAGCTTCTTTCCCAGCTTCAGTGTCTAATAATTTGCAAAAAAATGCTGCTCTAGTGATTAAAAAGTTTACTTAAAATTGTTTTATAATATGTGAGTAGAAGAAGCAACTTTTTAAAAATAAAATAATTGCATGATTCTAAATATATGTGTATATTTTGGTTAAATATTTTAATCAAATATTTAAGTAGACATTTGATTCTTTCATCAATAAACTACTGTTCTGAAACAGTTTATATAATCAAGTTAGCCAAAGAACTCTATCTTCTCTTTGGGAAAAGAGGCGTCTGTTTTTTATTAGGACATTTAGGCATTATTCTTTCATATTCTTTGTCTTTTTCTCTCTTTCCTTCCCTCTCCCTCTCTCTGTTAAACAAATGCAATCATCTTTTGCCCACCTCCCTGCCAAACTCAGAATGTCTTCTTTCTTTCCTTTGCTTTAATGCAAGTTCCTATCACTTCCATGCAGCCGACTCAGAATATTTTTTTTGTCTATGTAACTACTTCTTGAATTTTAATGTACTTGATTATCCTCCAGTTTGTTTATCTATATTTGTTTTAGATCCTATCCCATTTTAATCTCCCTTGTTAGATTTAACATAGCTATAAGAATGTATATATTTACCAATACTTAACTAAAGGCTAACACTGAATCATCTCATGATAGTTCCCTGGGGATGTCAAAGTTGAAAGAAATTCATGCTCAGATATGGAGGAGGCTGTAAGAACTCATGATGTCATGCTTAAAGCCTCTGGAATTAGTTCTGGTCACCTAGCCAACCTCTTTAAATTACAGTCCAGCAAAGACCCAAGAGATGCAAGAATAAAATGGAAAAGATCTGCTACAGAAAGTGACTATTTTGTTCTGGTTTTCCTTATCTTTGGGAGGTCTACATCTAAGTGTAATGTAGGGTTTGCTTTAAAGATTTTATAAGCAACTAGTCTCCTTCCGAACTTTTGGGGACGGGGGACAGACTAAGGCCAGGATTATTTTTCAGTTCTTTATGTTCTATGTTCCAAAGTTGAGAACTCTTACTTTAAATCAGGTTTCTCAACTTTAGCACTACTGACATTTTGGGGGAAGGAAGAAGGCTATTCTGTGCATTTTATGTTTATTAGTAGTATCCCTGGCTTCTATCCACTAGACAAGGTTGTCTCAACTCAGTTGTGATAACTAAAAAAAGGTCTCATACATTTTTCCTGAGGGCCAAATCACTCCTGGATTAGAATTACTGCAGTAAGCTCTGCTTTATTAATAGAGAGTAATTTGGAACATGATAATAAAAAGTAGTAGAGCCATTTGTTAATTCTAAATATTTTAGGCTTTAATACCTGCTACAAAGTATAAAAACATTAAGTTATAATGTTTTAAAAGAATATTTTATTGCAGGTAGAAATAAATTTAGTTGATGTAAGATTTAGTTCTGTAATAATAAATACTCAAGTTTCAATCCTGCCTAGCTTCACCACTTACTACTTACTTGTTGATCTCAGTCAAGTAACTCAATCTTTTAAAAAGTCAGTTAAAAAGTAAGAATAATTATAGTTCCTACTATAATGAGTTGTGAGAATTATATCAGATAATAAAAAGGCTTAGCAAATCTATGTCATGTAGTAAGCAACTAATAAATGCTACCTTTATCATTATGAGAAAACGCTACTACAGGATTCTTAGTGGGAAATGAATGATACAAAAGTATATAATTATACATTTAAAAATGAAATAACTATAACTTTTACATCTCACATACAGTAAGAAATCCCTCAATTTATCAATTATGTGAAAATGTATATTATTTGTTTTGGTTATTTCTTTATACATTTGTCCTATAACAGGCACATATTTTATTTTTTTTTGAGTAACCAGAAAATCAAAATTTTAAATTGAAAAATGCCAGTAAACATTTCAAACATATAGAAAGCAACCAGGTTTAACAAACGTTAGCATTTTTTATACAGTTCATACATCTTTTTAATACACATGTATATGTCCATAGTTAATTTTGTTTTTAAGATTTATATATGATTTATTATATGTACAATTCTTAAACTTGTTTTTTCCCTATGGTGCAATAAAAATTCCCACATTTTAATATCGGCATAAAACCTGAGGGGAGGGAAAAAGTTTAGATCACATGTATTACATGGCCCTTTCTTAAAGGATCGGATATTATATATTTTAAGCTTATGAGCCAAATGGTTTTGTCACTTCTGTTATGGTAAGTGACAAATATGTAAGCTAAACAATATGCTACTGAACAATGGGGTAACAATAAGATCAAGGAGGAAATCAAAAGATCCCTAGAGATAAATGAAAATGAAAACACAATGACTCACAATTTATGGGACACAGTAAAAGCATTCCTAAGAGGGAAAGGCAAACCTCAAGAAATAAGAAAAATCTTTTTTTACCATCTGACTTTACACTTAGAAGAACTAGAAAAAGAACAGCAAACAAAACCCAAAGTGAATAGAAGGAAGGAAATAATAAAGATCAAAGCGGAAATAAAGCAAAATAGAGTCTAGAAAAACAATACAAAAGATCAATGAAACCAAGAGCTGGCTCTTTGAAAGGATAAACAAAATTAATAAACCTTTGACTCATAAAGAAAAGAAAGAGAGGACCCAAAGAAATAAAATCAGAAATGAAAGAAGTAACTACGGACCCCACAAGTACAAAGGATTGTAAGAAAATACTATGAGCAATTATATGCCAAAATAGGAAAATCTGGATGAAATGGATACATTCCTAGAAACATACAATCTCCCAAGACTGAGTCACGAAAAAACAGAAAATCTGAACTGACCAATTACCACAAATGAAATTGAATCAGTAATCAAAAAACAAAAGTCTGGGACCAGATGGCCTCCTAGGTGAATTTTCAACAAACATTCAAAGAAGAATTAACACCTATTCTTCTCAAACTATTCCAAAAAATTCAAGAGGAGGGAAGGCGCCCTCTTTTTCAAGACCAGAAAAGATAGGCATTTGCAGATGACAAGCATGATACTACAGAAAGAGAACTTAAAGATTCCACCAAAAAACTGTTAGAACTGATAAATGATTTCAGTAAAGTAACAGGATACAAAATTAATATTCAGAAGTCAGCTGTGTTTTTATACACAGATGATGAACTATCAGAAAGAAAAATTAAGAAAAAATCCCATTTACAACTGCATCAAAAACAGTAAAATACCTAGGAATTAATTTAATCAAGGAGGTAAAAGATTTGTTCTTGGAAAATTATAAGTCACTGAAAAAAGAAACTGAATATACAAATAAATGGAAGCTCATGGATAGGAAAAATCAACATCATTTAAATGGCCATACTACCCAAGCTATTCTATAGATTCAATGCAATCCCTATCAAAATACCAATGGCATTTTTCAGAGAACTAGAACAAATAATCCTAAAATTTATATGGAACCATAAAAGATCTCAAATAGTCACAGCAATCTTGAGAAAGAAGAACAAAATTGGAAGTATTACATTACCTGATATCAAACTATATTATAAGCCTATATTAATCAAAACAGCATGGTACTGGCATAAAAACAAGATACATAGATCAATGGAACAGAACTGAACGTCCACAAATAATTCCATGGCTATATGGTCATTTAATCTACGAAAAAGGAGGCAAGAATACACAATGGGGTATAGACAGTCTCTTCAAACAGTACTGGGAAAATTGGACAGATACATGCAAAAAAATGAACTGGACCACCTTCACATACCATACACAAGAATAAACGCAAAATGGATCAAAGACTTAAATGTGAGACCCGAAACCATAGAACTCCTAGAAGAAAAGATAGGCAGTAAATTCTGATATTATTATTAGTAATTTGTCTTCTGATATATCTCCTAGGTCAAGGGAAACAAAAGAAAAAATAAACAAATGTGATTATATCAAACTAAAAAGCTTCTGCACAGCTAAGGAAACCATCCATAAAATGAAAAACAATCTACGAACAGGAGAAGATATGTGCCTATGATATATGTGACAAGGGTCAATACCTGAAATTTAAAAAGAAAAAAAAAAATAATATGAGTCTTATCTTTTTGCTGGTGGAGGGTCTTGCTTTTAATTTGTAAAAAACCACAAACCAAAACAAACAAAAAAATCTGTGAAGTACAATAAAGTGAAGCAAAATGAGGTGTGCCTGTAATTTGCTGACCTGATTTAGATGCTAGATTTCAATGACCAAGTACTGCTACTGATGAAATGAACTAAGGTTAGACAATTACAACTATATTAAGTCACTCACATTTTGTTCACAAAGAAGTTTTAAATCATCTCTCTGAGGGGAACTTCCCACACCCCACTGTGCCTCTAAGTCATCAATCTGATTTGGTGGATGGTGCATTATTGGACGGACATCACCAGTAGAAGTAGGATCCACGGTCAATTCTTTCACCCTATAAACAAAGAGGTATCTAAAATTAGTAAAGACTTATAGCAGAAGAACAAGAAAATACCAACCTATTCAATATAAAGGCAATTCAATTAACGTATTAAGATTAATGATGTCAGCTTTCCAGATCAAGTGTACCTGAAATCCATGAAAACACTAAAGGGATGTTTAGCTGTTTAATTTTAGGAATTTAGGTAGCTTCACAATTATTTCAAATATAATTATTGTGCGTAATAAATGAGAATTAGCAAAGTACGTAGATTCAGTACTTCAGAGTAAATGAGACTGCTGATGAAATTAAATGAATAGAAAAATGCTAATAATAGCACTTAGATTAATAATATACTCTGCAGATTTTGGTAGTTATAATGCTTAATTAAACTTAAAATAGCTACATGTGAAATAATCTTATTCTAATGTAAAAAGTTATATGATGTAAATTAGTTCCATCATTTACTAAATGTTTACCCATTAAATTTAAATTTATACACTTGGGAGACATACACTAAGTCAAGAGGATCTTCATTATTTTCTTGCAGATACAGAAATTTAAGAGAGCAGAACAAAGGTAAAACTTTCATTTTAAATGAGACAGTTTATCTTTTAATGGTACATATGCAAAGATGACATCATCCTTAAAAATGTGGGGGGAAATGGAAAGCCTGAATTCTGAAAACATTTTAAAGCAAATAAATTAACAAAGTACATAAAATGAAGATCATGCAGCACAACCACCACCTGCCAAACGAAATAAAAATGAAAAATAAAATGGCTCAGGACAAAAGAAATACAAATAAAAATTTAAACATAGCACAATTCAACTATTAAAATAAACATCTATGTATAGAATGAACTAGACCTGGTAATCGAAGGAGAAAAGTCGTCATACTCATAAGAAGGAGAGAGATCAGGGCGACTGCCACTACCCTGTGAGAAGGGAATGTCTGATGGACTAATTCCAAACTCCTTTACTCTGCAGCACCAAAACAGCAACAAATTAAAAGAAAACGCTCTTGTAAAGACAGCAATGCATATTTCAAGTTTTCATTTAGTACTATTTGTTTAGAAGAGGATATCAACATTGTTGTAACAATATTTTAGAATTTTTAAAATCCATTTTAAGATTTACAAACCCGTCTTAATTGATTCTTACTACACAGTCCTGTGTTTCTGGTGTGTTTTCCCCTTTTCTCATGATCTGTTCTAGACCATCACCTAAATTTAAAATGCCCCTTATTTAACATGACCAATCTAATTTCCTGTGTAATCAATACCATGAATATTTTGTGAATCCTCAACACTCTTGCACACTCTTTTCAAACAGGACACAAGAGAATTAAGTGTTAATGGAATCCATTGTTTGTAATGAGCATCTAGCCTGGATTCATCTGTCCTTCATCCTTTATAGTCACTTTGGAAAGCATATTTACCACACATGCTGACACATCTAAATTTCAAATACTATTTAACTCTTTTTACTCCCAACCCATTTCTTTTGAGAATCTCCTAATTTAGATACTAGGTAAGCCTCTAACCACGTATTTTCCTCTATTTAAAGCCCTCCTGCCCAACCTAAACTATATACCATATGCAGCAATTATATTCCTCAAATGAGTTATCAAAGGAGGTTGAAAAATCTTTATTCCTAGAGATTTGGAAATACAGGCAGAATTATTTGTCCCAGATGAAGTACATTACATGATAACAAATTAAAACATTTTACTTGAACCTAAACAAGAGGAATGGCCAGACAGCATTTTCACGTAAGGGGAATTCCTTTGCAAAGTCTGAAGACCTGAAGGGTTTTTGTTTCAGTTCTACACTGTGACAGTATTCTGCTACACTAAACTGTTCCTTACCTCTCCTACCAACAATTTTGAAATAAGAAGCACTTTAAATTAATGATAAAAACACCAGAAATACCAAAAATGTTCATTACAGGATCAATTAAAAGTATCGTATATATTTGTGGCTAGGAGCTCATAATTCAAAGTTTAAAAGGAATCACATTTAGAAATGAAGTTCTATTATATTTTTAAAAAGTTATTATATTTTGATAATCATGCAAAAGGTCAAGAGATTTATACTTTCCAACAGTTTTTACTATAATTAAAAAAATCTCTTTAGTTGAAGCAAAAGCAAGATACAAAAGAAAAGGGTACTACCTCATTTATGTCAAGTTCAAATACAGCTACACCTATGTTGTTCAGGGATAAATTCACAAGTAGAAAAAACTATTTTTAAAAAGAAAGAAAAACTTTTCCCACAGAAGTCAGGACAATGACTACTTCAGGGTAGAAATAGACTTGGGCATGTTATTCGGGATTTGTGGTTAGGAAGGGACATAGGGGGGACTTTCTAAGGGCTGGAATGTTCTATTTCCCAATCTGATGCAGAAATTTTCACTTTATAAGCAGCCATTAAATTATTCACTTATGCTTTGAGTACTTTTATGTATGCATATGTATCTCACATTTTGATAAAAGATTAAAAATAAAATTTCCATAGTGATTAAAACAAAGAAATAATACAAATACTTGTGTTCATCAAAACTGAGAATCTCCACACTAGAAATGGAATACAAAGAGGAATTTTATCTCTAGGTTAAAATCACAAATGCAGTATGTGATAACAGAAATTTAAAACTATATAGTCAGTCATCTAAAACAAGTGCGATGAGAATAATCTACGAAAAAATATAAATGTCATCACAATCCAAAATTCCAAGAGTATGTCATGACTATAACAAATAAACTGCTTTAATCGTCTAAAATCCTTTTGTCCTTTCATCTGTAAATATCCAGTTGTCTAATAGTTTGTAATACTGACATGAATAATAAAAAGTAACTCACAAAGAACACCAGAAGGAACTGTGCTATCACTACTTACTTTCAATCTTAGATTCCCCATGTATAAAATTTAGTATTATCAGAAGTAATTTTTAGCATATAGCATAACAATTTAAGAAATTCGGATTGGCCCCTGATACTTATTTCAGTCTTAATATAACAGAAAGAACTTGCATGATTTAAATGTAGTAAAATATTATAAAATGTTACTTAAATGAAAAAATATAGTCATGTTCTACAATAGAAAGACGAATTCTACTGAAAATATAAATCTCTTCCTGAATTACAAAACACATCATTTTGGCAAAATAATTATGAATAACATGAAATTTTACTTTTGAAAATTCAAAGAACAATGTAATAAGATTTACCCTAGTAAATTAGATATTAAATCAAACCACAGATGCTCTATTCCCTTCAAACTTCAAAATGAATAACCACATCTCATACCTATTTGCATATCTTAATGTATTAAGAGTATTTTCACAAGATGCCATTCCTGGAGAGATTGTGGCAATCTATGGGGGAAAAATGCAAAGGTAAATAAAATGTTATAAATGATGAAGACAGTAATACTTATTTACATAGCTCATCACGGTCTAATCTTAATATGGTTATTTAAAAAATTAATTAATGATATCTGAACTCCAAGATAATTTGCTATCTTATGCCAATGATCAGATATTAATTATAAACTCTAGTTAAAATATAAACAATTCTCTGAATGCATGAGAAAATGATCAAATCGGGCAGAAGATGGAGGTCAACATTTAGTAAACGGGAATAACAGCATTGAGTGGCTGCCCCCATCTACCTTGAAATATTTTTTTGCCTAAGGGCAAGCTCTGCTGCTGTCATGCAGAACTAAAACTTCATTAGAAACCTAAAGTTTTACGTGTTAAGAACCTGAAAGAGAGTTTGAAGGTGAGGATCATACCAGCTGGAAAGTGAAGTTTGTCCCAGAAGAGACAACCACAGGAGAAACTCAAATTCTGCATATAAACTGCCCAAATGTCTGGCTGACCCCTGAAGTAGGCATAACACAAGGCTGACTCCAAGAAACATAGCTCTAAGTCTAAAAGAGCTAAACAGAGATTTCAATTTCAGTGGCTTGCCCACAGCAAGGAGAAGAGTTTAGATAAGGTCAGCTAAGTAAATTTTCTGTTAAATAATAAAAAGTCAATAATCTTTAGAATGCAATAGAATCCAGAGTGTCTATAAGTCATTCATTCATAAAAAAAAATGATATAATCCAAAATTATTAGACATATGAAAAGTATAACACAAATTCAGGAAAGCACATCAATGGAGATAACCGCAAGACGACTCAGATGTTGGAATTAGTAGAATGCATTGTTAACTGCAATATAATCCTCTCTGTCAGACTATCTTCAGTACACTCTCTCTCTCGCTCACAAAAGAAGGATTTAAATGATTGTCACTAATGTATATTACAATTTCCCCACAGATATTATGTAATTATTCATTCAGGATTAAAACAAGACAAACAAAAAACAAACATAAACTTACCATGCAGGTACGAGAGTTTTCACCTATAAATGAATCTCTTAAGACCTGAGTGAGTTTGCTTGCACGGAAAGGAGTATGAGGTTTATTTCTACCTAAGGCTCTAATGCACTCCTGAAAATTAAGAAAGCAAATTTCTGATTAGGTTTCTTATAAAGAGTAATCTTAATTAACACATTTAAAAGATTTCTTACTATAATTCTAATATTTAAGATCTGATTAACTCTAAAAATGCTATGAACAGGTTTACAGCATAGTAAAGAGGTTCCATAAAATCTAATTCAAGAAAAGGAAATTTAAAAAAAAAAAAACCCAACAAACTATTATTCCAAAGATTCTTGTGGAAACTAGAATGTTTAGAAGTGAAAGGAAGTAGATTACTATAAAAAGATACTTTTAAAGTGTAATACAAAACAAAAAAAAAACACAGATGCTTTCTTCTAGTCCTGCCAATCTCTGCTTTTCTAGTTGAAGAGGACATATAATACAAGGCTAACTTTTTGAAAGCCATTCTATATTTTTCTGAGAAACTATTTCTTCATTCCGTTTTGTAATTCCTTGCTCTCCTCCAAGAAAACATGACTGATTAAGGCCCTCTGGAATTTTCCTAAGTAGCCCCGGAACTAGCCTGCCAACTAACAGATCCTTTATCCACCCTGAAAAGAATAAATAACGTGTGTAAAGAAAATTTCTGGGTACAATATACATCTATACCTGCAAATATAAGCAACTAAATTTTGGTAACCTCTATTATTTAGTAGACAAAACAAGTAACTATCGTTTTGTAGTAAACATAAAATCAAAAGTAAAAAATCTTTCACAATGAAATACATTTTATTTACCTTGAGTGCTAAAAGGCTTTTATTAATTTCAGCACCTTCAAGCCTAGTTTGCCTGTCTGCACTGGAAGTATCAGCTCCTCTTTCATTCCCAGCCAAATCGATGAGAGAAAATTTGCCATGTAGTTTCCCTTTCCTCCTAAGAATAATCTGAAACACTGCATGGCTCCGAGATGAATGTGCATTTGCAGATGTTTGACCAGATGTTCTACAATGTGATTAGGGACATTGTGATACACAAAAACTTCAACTGATATATTCAAACCACAGTATTTTCATTTAAAAAATATCCAGTTTTCATTATCTAAATACAAAAGACCTTTTGAGTTAATAACACTTAAATATAACCAGATTCATATAATTTAATCTGACAAACCTCTAGTATATTAATAGTATGATAGCAATATAATTGCTATCATTCCAAGTTACATGTTCACAACAAAAGTTTTTATGAACAATAATTTTTACTTACAAAGTGCACTGAATAACATCCTTGCTTTGTTTTTGGTAGAGTCAAAGTATCTAAAACTAACTATGAAATTGTTTCCCTTTCTTAATTAAAATGAGATTTACCTGCAACTGTTGCCTATGTCAATGAGTTTCAGTACATCTTCAACACATTTGACCTCTCGTTCCTGTAATCCCACCACTTGAACCTGCTGTTTTCCATCTTCTAGCACTCTTAATTTTGTTTTCCTGTTTAGCAAGTCAAATACCTAAAAAAAAATTCTAATTAGAAATCTAGCTTTAAAGAAAAGAATCAGTTCTATAAAAATGAGTTATTCAAAATCTGAAAATTATTTCAGAGAATAATAAGTTTTATAATAAAGTGCTCAATATTGAAGTTGAAGAATTTTGAAAGGAATTAGAAAATCTCATAGCACAAAATTCTAACATTATATGCCAAATACATTTAAAAATTATGTGGTGGCAATGGTTCCACAACAGTGTAAATGTACATAATGCCACTGAACCTGTATACTTTAAAATGGTTTAAATAGTAAATTTTATGTTATGTATAGTTCAATCAATTTTAAAAAACTACGAAAATTTTTTTGAAGTTTCCACTTACCTTTCCACTATAAATTTCAAAAAAGGTTGCATAAACTTGAAGTTCTAATTTCTTATAGTTTGGCTTCTTTAACATTAAAAAGACATCTCGGGCTGTCAAGAATTTTATATGGAGACAATTTAAGATGTAACAAATATTTTTGTTAAAAAGCATTTCAAATTTTCTATTTTTAGAGAAACCAGTTAATCTTTACCCACAATAATAATGTCAATAATAAAAATGAAGACTAAAGTGAACATTAATTTACAAGATAGTAATGATACTTTTTTTTACATTTAAGGCTTAGATGCCACTCTCCATTATTTAATAAAAGGAAACTACTTTCTATCCTTATAAATAGCATAAAGTTATAGGTGGTCATAATAAGGTTACTCTCATAACCATACCAAATTGACACTTTTCAATCATTATTCAACAACAAATAGTAAGCTCCAATGAGCCAGACCACAATGACACAAATATAATCAAGATTTCTACCCCGAATGCACAGTTCTTATGAAGCAGTCTGATAACCTGAAATGCACATAATACAGAGTAAATATAGCATTACAGATACCCTTAAAATCCTAGATGATATTTCCAAGTCTTATTTCAAAGGCACCTGAATAATATTCAAGAAGAATATTACAAATGATATGCACAAAGGGCACTTACCTGCTAGTGCATAAATTCCTTTAGAACAATCTTGGTTCTTTCCTGAAAAGTCACCTCCCATAGTCTATATATTAAGAAGAAAATACAGAATAATAGACATTATTCAGGAATAAATCTTTAGAATTTAGATCTAAGAATTAAGTTATAAGGAAAAAAAACTAGCTTCATACCAGAATGTAACTGTAATAAACTACTTACATGAGTTTTTCCACTTCCAGTCTGCCCATAAGCAAAGCATGTAGCCATTCCCCTTTCAAATATAGTTTCCACTAGTGGTCTAGCTGTAAACCTTAAAAATAATATACACCAGTCAGAATGTGTGTCAATATTTAAACAAATAAGAAATAAAATATCAAGTCTTATTAAACAAAACTTATACCATGATTTTTAACAAATCAATAAGTTCAACTGTTAGGTCATAATTGAGCCCTTGATTCATTAAATATTTTAAATAACCATATCTTAGAATTACTTAAAGCTCTTTAAAGAATAATCTCAGGTAATAATTTTATAATAAACAATGATCACAATGGACAAAAAAGAATTGATAGTAACTGAGCTGTGACACATATAGAAGATATTAGGAAAGTTTAAAAAATAACAATGAAAGATGGTAATATTAGCCAGACAGGTAAAATATACATAATGAAAATAAAACAAACAATAAACAGAATCAAAAGTTTCAATACAAACAAGAGTGGCAATCTCAACAGAGAAAAAGTAAAGAGGTTGGAAAAAAATTACAAAAATGTATCTTAGACCATTTAAGCAAGTAGAAAAAAGATGTGATAAGATTTCATTGTATGTGGACAAGTAAATATAAATTATGCTTATAAGACATTGAGTTCTGAGCTGACAGCCTTGATTCAAGAAAAGGATACCAAAATATTATGGTTTGGATTATTTTTCAAATCTGTTTTTGTAATCACCACTAGTTAAAATTAAAAGGTAGGAGGAACAGGAAATCTCATTCATTGAGCAGAGCAGTAAAAAGAAT
Organism: Eonycteris spelaea; assembly: GCA_003508835.1. Classification (NCBI taxonomy): domain Eukaryota; kingdom Metazoa; phylum Chordata; class Mammalia; order Chiroptera; family Pteropodidae; genus Eonycteris; species Eonycteris spelaea. Next base: position 10,416,755 of record PUFA01000011.1, on the reverse strand, counting down.
GATAGATAACAAATCTACCTTCTATATAGGCTTCAAAGTAATATATGTGGAACACTTTGTACAGCCCTACTGATTTTTTTTATTTAAAATGTACAACTGCAGAAGGTATAGAACAAAAGGAGCAGACAAAGTGCTAGAAATGAGTCTGCAGAGTGATTAGACAAGAAAAGTTCTAACTCCTCAATCCACAGAAGTTAAGGATAAAAAAAAGGAGACAGAACCAATATTGGTAAAGTTAAGAAGCATGAACATAGGGCGAAACACAGAATGTTTACTAAATCTATTATATACACACAAACATACCTTTATAATGATTTCTTGAAAATAATTATTAAAGGCAAACAGACATATTTTATGAGGCAGGATTGGAAACAGGGAAGGGAGTGAATGGGGAGGAGAGGACTTCATTCTCAGAAAGGTTAAAAATATACAATTTATAATTATAATTATCTTTAAAACAATTTCATCACAGTATTTCTATCTAGCATTTACATATTCTTTAATTTTGTCCTTTCTTTACAACTGAACTCCCAGTTTGCTGGCTTAAAACCAATGGAGTTGCTTTCAACACTATTTCATTTATAACATCTTCAATTCTTAGAACTCTCAGTATCTCTATAATTTCCTGTTTACAGTCATATTTACAAAATAAAAGGGCAACAAAACACAGCATTCAAGTAACTGCCAAGACAGCTCTGCACGGACTCAAATAGCAATGCTTTTAAAACTAATCTATATGTTCCAACAGTTAGTGGTGAATGTTTACAAACTACATCTAAAAATTTAAATTTGGCATAAAAATTTGGGGTATTAATATAGGATATACATAAATTTGAGTTGTTTATAAATTAAATATGTGGATATCAAGAACTTCATGTATTAAAACTAATCCAAAGCTTAAAGATGATAAAAACTAGACAAACCCAAGTAAATTTAAAGAATCTTTTTTTCCTCTTAAGTTAAAGTACAAGCTAAAACAAGATTTAGACAAATAAAGGACTGATATATAACAAATGTTTCAAATTCCCTTACTAGCACAGAAATTAAAAAGTAAAAAATAAAAGTCCTTTAACTATATCCCATTCCTTGCAGTACAGAAAACGTCAACATTTTCCTAGAAATTTCCTATCCATATACATTTGTGAAATTATAATAAGTTAATCAGTAATGAAAACTATGATTTGGGAGAACATTAAAGAGAACAAGTGTTAATATTCATTATAGTGTTTATTTTATATTCTTTGTTTAAACTCAGAATACAAAAGCATATTTCACCTCTGGAGTGATATGCCAATATCACTTAAGTTGCAGGGTAGTGAGGAACACATGGTATAAGAACAAAACTCTAATTTAAAATAAATTTACCTACCTGTAAACCATTTCATTAGGAGCTGAGTCATCAAAGGCATAATCGAAACGAAATGTTTGGTTTTCTAGGTACCTTGTTAAGTCTACTTTTTGTTTTGGTTCATGCACCATCACAACATCTTTACTAGGGATTGTGATTACATCAAGATCTTTCATTTGAGTTTCTAAAAGAATAAATAAAAATCAATGCCCAGCAATTTTCACAGCATTTGAATTAACATATGAAAATTATGTATAGTACAAATTTACATAAAAGAGCTCTGTAAATATAAATATCCCATAAATATGCCATTCAACAAGACAGAACATTTAAACAACAAAGTAAAAATATCAAGATTTTTGTGAAGCAAGAACCAGCAATGGCAATAATTCATAGAGCAGTAACAAATCAACAGATCTAACCATAGAAATCTGCATAACGGTTACGTACAAATTAAGTGACTTACATTTAGCTGTTCCAAATCAATATGATTTCTGCTATTACAAAATAAATTACAAACAAGACAAAAGCAACCTTTTATTATAATTCAATAAGCATCATACCTTTTTTATTGAGTGGTCGTTTTCTTACACAAACACATATCCTATGTTCATCAATCTAAAAATAAAATATTTTAATTCAGTGATCATCAGTGGAATGCAAAACAATAAAAAGTCAATAATGCAATATTTCCTTCAGAGGTTTTAGCAATTTAGGCATGGCATAAATAGGATAAGTAAGCATAAAAAAACAAACTAGCTTGCACAAATTTTTATAGTTATCAGATATATTTCTAAAATTCTGAGTATAATGGAAACTTCCTTATTTTTATATTTGGTTAACCATTAGAAAATAAGTTTGAAGAGGGTATTACTATTTTTAGTAGCATTAAGTTCATGTTAAGAACCTGCCTAATTCACTTCAAGATATGCTATATACGAAAAAGTAAAATTTCTTCCCAACTGACACATTTTCAGGTTGATTATAGGGAAAGGTTTGGCAAAGGTAATTAACTATAGACAAGAAACATGATTCCAGAAGATTATTGAGCAAAATAATTTCCAAAATTTTCTATTTTGCCAATTCTTACACATAAATACTTTCCATAAAATTTATATCCCCAATACTTCCTTTTAATAATTAGCATAAAGCAGGCATTGGCCTACAGGCCTGATCAAGACTACTACCTGCTTTTGTCAAGTTTTACTAAAAGAGTGACACCCATTTATTTATGTAGGGTCTGTGGCTGCTTTCATACTACAAAAACAGAATTGAGTAGTTGTGACAAATACCATTATAATGTGGTTCACAAAGCCAAAAATATTTACTATTAGGCCTTTTTCAGAAAAGTTTGCAATCCCTGTCCTTAGGTATGAGCTCAGATGTAGTGGGTTAAACGCATGGGATGCAAATGTTATAAACAACTTTATTTAATCCTATATAATATATCTGCTGAACACAAACATATTTTGTGTACTCAATACTATATTCTGTACATGCTAAGTCAGATGGAATATTTCTTGTAAGTAACAATTACTCACAAAAGTATTCCCTGTTCAATAAATTTTCACTTTACAACAGGAAAGGAGTTGAGTAATAAGATCAAATATTTTTTCAGCACTTAATTTCTGGTCTACCGCAGTCCTCAACAAACACCGCTTATTATTAAAAATGAAAGTGACATTTATTTTAAAATAACATAGTAAATTGGAATGACAGTGAGATCTATAGCTTAAGCCAAAAAGGAAATAAGCTTGAAACTGAAATCAAAATACAAGTGATGATCAGAAAGGAAACTGGGTGTTCAGACATCACTCCTTTAACAGCTGCTCTGCCCTACCAAAGACAGGGAGTCTTTGCTTTGAAATGGACATCTCTGTGGGAAGCATGCCTGATATATCAAATTATGGAAGATGAGCATAAATGTGGATGAGTTCTTCTTGAAATGCAGGAATAAATACCCATGAAGAGAAGAAGGTTTACATAGTAAACATAGTATTAATTTAGTGGGTATCAAACATGTTTTTATTTATAGTACAAAAAGTTTCAGAGCAATGGTTTACAAAGAATCTTACAGGATCTGCTGTTGTTAATGGTCTATAATCCAAACTTCCTCTAAAGTCTCTGATCATACACATGATTTCATAATTTGGGTTTGTAGCATCAACATCCTATAAGAAGACAAAGAAAATCATCATTTATTATTATAGTAATGTGGTGTTTGTTATATACGGTTTGAAAATTAAATAGATTGTGTCATGTGTCACAGCCAAGCCCAAAATCAAATTGGAGATGTTTAGTTAATTTAGTTTCAGAGTTCATGACTAATAACATACCCAGAATCATTTTCATATTAATAACAAAATTCTGTTAGTCTATACAGATTGTGCTAATTCTAAACCAAACTCTCCTCATTAAAGGCACCTTTGACCTATTTCAAAATTTCATCCATTATATTGTAACTAACCTAAAAATGGAGCAAAAGCGTAAGAGTGCTCATTTTAAACTTTAACAAAAAATTCCAGAAAAGCTGAAATTCTATAAAGTCATTTAATCAGATTCTTCTCCCCAATTCTTAAGCTAGCAAAGTAGGAATATGGATAATATAGATTCATTTATGTTTGCTTATTTTTGTTGGCTCTCTAAAAAAACCTAAGGCATAGAATTTAAAGGATTCAAAAGCTAATTTTTAAAATCTTTAAAACTCAAATTATTAAATGCTTACTACTGTGGAAAAGAGACTGTTTTAAGATGTGATCACTGTCTGACCATGCCTCACTGACTCAGACCCTCGTGCTAGATTCAGCTTGTTTCACTAGATAGGAGTCAGAACATAGACTAGTTCCATAAACCCCCTCAGAAACTGTCTGACTCTTCCTCTGTGTCCCAGGCTTGCTGGTTCCTGGAACAGGTCCTTACACTGCCTGGGCAAGTATGTAAGGCATTTCCCCCTTATCCATCCTGCCCTGTCTTATATAACCCCTTAGCACCTGCCACATGGGATGGGGGATAGATGTATCACTTGCCGCTGCCCAATTCACACCTGTATGTACGTCTCCTTAACAAACTCTTAATGTAAAGATGGAGTTTGTCAGCCTTTTTCTTTGGTCTCTTGGCAATGGGAAATTTTATGTCACGACTATATTTACTTTTTTGCTTCAAAACTGAGAAAATTCAGATCCAGATATAGTAAACAGCAAGAGTTAACAGTCTCTCCTAGCCATGAGTAATAAATTACTGAACATTCTAAGTCATATTTTTTTTCATATACCATATTCAGGTTTGCTTTGAATATAATTAAATTTCAAAACTATTATTGAAACTTACTTTCAATTAACCTTCTTAAAGGAAGTAATACTAATGATGCCAATTGAGAAGTAGAATGTAAAGGGAAAAATAAAGAGATCACAGAGATGTGAAAATATTGTGAAATACCCAAAGGAAACACCGGGTGGCATATGTGCTAACTATAAGTAGATCTATCTGTTTCGTGTATTATTTATTTAAAACCAAACTGGTCTGTCTCAGGTCATTTTCAAATAAAAGCTGATTTACTCTAGCTGAATATTATACTGAATCCACAATTTCCCAATAAAGCATCTTCATGATTAAAGGCATCTGAACATACTCCTACAGAAACAATCCTGATGTTCTGTGACAGAAAACAAATTCTGAGAACAGATACAATATAAAGTCAATGGAGGAGTTACATGTAAAATAATAATTTTTAGTATGTGAAGAAACTACAGGGAGATAAAAGTTCAGTCCTCTATGTAATTTTCCCAAAGCCAGTAAACAGTTTTGCTACTAGATAGCTAAAGGAACACAGAGTGGGGCAAAACACAGATACACTTTCAATATCCAGTAGAATCAAACTCAAGGAATTTCCCCCCTTTCAATGTGTTACATTGACCTTATTAAGCATGGAAATATAAAAATAAAATTCATGATATAATCATGTACTTTAAATGGATATTCTTCTGAATGTATGTTTAGATATTTTAAAATAAAAATTCTATTACTCTTGATAACACATGAGTTAGAATTCTTTAACACAATAGCTTATTATTCAAAATGGAACAAACTAGGACACATACCCACTAAAACATGAAAAGTACAACTAGTAAAATCTGTTATGATAACTTATTTTCATAAGAGTTTATTCAATCCTCACTATCAGTTTAAGAAACTATGTTAAAATCTTAAATAAATGCCTTGACTACTTTTTCCTAAGCCAACACTTTTACTGACACAGTTTAATCTTCATTGGTACATGAATAAAATATATTCTTGTTACAAACCTGGGCTCTTTTTTCTCTAAGTTCTTGCTGTTGTAGTCTCCTTTTTTCTCGTTTTTCTTGTAATTTTTCTACTTCTTTCACACAATTAGATTTTCTACGTGCTGAAAGAAAAAGATTAGCTGTAGAAGTATAGTCTTCTTTTTAGAGTTTTGTACTTATACACAAAACTTTTATGTATAATTTCACCACTAACAAAAAAAAAAGTACACAGTGAAAAAGCATGCCTCTAACAGCTATGTGAACTTTACTTATGAGCTGCTTTAACAAAAGTAGGAACAGGACAATATACAAAAAAGAGTCAAAAAAACAAATGACTCTAACATAGTAATCACATGTCATCTCTTGGTTTAGAAATCAAAGATCTCTGAAGCAAGCAACCATAAAATTTCTTCTATAAATCGTCAAAATATCATCTGGCCACAATTTAAATTCAATGAACTGACATGTTATAATTTTCTATTTATAAAATTTTCTTTCTCTAAAATATACATTTAAAAACCCAATCAAGAGACTGAACTAACAAGAAAAAAATTTTTTTTTCTATAGTGGTAAAATGAAATCTGCAATCAACTTTGTAGTTGAGACCGTTCACCATTTAGGGACTTATAGGATGACCAAGAGAGAATACATGTATGTCTAAAATGACTGAATCCTTGATACATGATTTACATACAAGGGGGTCCAAATTCCTTTTTTGCAGCTTGAACTGGAGATATATCTGAAACACTACCATTCTGTTGTGCAGAAGACGACTGTTCAGGAAGTTGACTAGGCCGTGCACGTGCAGAACCAACCACTGTAAGTAAAACAAAATTTTAAAATTCAGAACAAAAAATCAGTAAAGGTGAACCTTGGTAAAAGGAACAGAGGTATCTCATATGAACTGATACTTAATGGCTGCATTAGCAAACTGAAAGATCTTCTACTTATATGAGCATAAGCAAAATATATAATTCTGTTCAACCAACTGACAAGCTAAAAGGTTTTCAGCATAGTATGTGCAGACTTAGGTGCCACCAATATAATTTTAAATATAAAACTCAAACTAAATAATTTACATAAAAACCAAAGCCAAGCTTGATTTTTAATAATCATTTTAAAAATGTAAGTGTATAAAATATGAATTTTAAATGCATTCTCATTCTTTGTTCCTCAAATATGCAAATCTTTAGCAGAGAATTTCCTACTGTGGATGCTGTAAAAGTGAAAAAGACATATAATATTAAATATAAATATCATATTCTACAAAGAAATATAAATTTTCACATGACTCAAAGGACTGTGTTTAAAGTGCAGAACTTTCCCTCTAGTTCCAATCTCTCCTCTAATACCTACGTCCATCCCTCCTCACCACCCATATGGAGCAACGTTACTCTCAGAAAGGATATCTGCTGAATGGTAGATGAGAAGCAAACTATGCTTTGTATCTTCTAGCTGAAAATATACGGAAGACTTGCAATTAACTAAAATTTATGCATGCTCATTTTTTTTTTAAGCTGACTCCTAAGATACTCATGACACTTGTTGGAAGCTTGTTAGCTAGAAAATTATGTAAAATATCATGATGATTAAATTTACTTTTGTGGAATCAATCAACTGACTACTTCCTCATTCCTTCCTTTCTTAAAATACTCTCCTCAAATCTGAAAACTTATTGGGTAAATGAAATGAATCAAAAATTGCATAGATTGGGGTTTCATATTCATCACGTACCTTTAGAAATCATTTTTTATATTGTCAATATTATTGTGTCAGAAAATCAAGAAGACACCAATCTTAAAATTAGCCACATAATGTTTAAATAAATAATAATGTAAAGGGCAATATTTACTTTTAATTTATCTTGTCAAGGCCATACTAAGAAGTCAATAGGGAAAATTAATAGATAAATATTTGCTTCACCTCTATTATCTCTTGGAGGAGGGTCATTCTTAATAGAAGCCACAGTCCGTCGATTCTATAAGAGAAAATACTCATTTTACTTCTCATAATCAGCTTCCTGTAATTAAAAAAAGTAGGCCGACATACAATAATATAAAACTAAGTGAAGAAAAAGTATGAACAATCGTCTAATGAATTACTACTAATGCTTTCAATATTCAAGTTTCTTTATATGACTATTCCCCACCCAAAAAAATTATTCAGGAATTAATGTGAGCCAGGCACTGCTCTAAGGACTTTGTATGTATTAATTCATTTAATCTTCAAAACAATCCTATGAAGTCATTATTATTGCTATTCTGGTTTCATAGATGAGGAAACTGAAGTAAAGAGAGGTTAAGTAATTTCACTAAAGTGCACTTCTAATAATTATGCCATTCTGCCAAAACTATGTAATGTGTTTCATTTTGAGTATCAGGGGGTAATTAATAAAATACTAGTTTTAGATAACTCACGGCCCATTGTTAAGCTGAAACATAAACATATAATGAGATGCACACTGTCAGTTATACTAAAAGGTTTCATTAGACTTTCAAAGACTGCATAGATTAGGGTAGCAAATATTTGGTCCTATTATTTATTTACTAAGACTTCATTTTATTCATCTAGGAAAAAAGATACCAAATAGTGAGATATTTTTCAACTCCAACTGCACATTCAAATGAGATAGGTACTAGTAAAAAGGTATTGATGTTAGGGCCTTCTTTTAGATAAAATAAACCATCTCTGGGAGCAGGCTGAGGAATCAGTATTTTAAATTCTCCAGGTGATTCTAATGTTCTACAAAAAAAAGGTGCTAATGACATACCCAAAAGGATAAACTATGGAGATCCTTCAGCCTGTGAATCCAAATATGAAAAATAGTCCTTTTACAAATGGTAATAAATGACCCCAAAGCATTGACTCTCAATATGCTGAAATTATATAACTTGAAAATCTGCCTTATGTCCATATGCATGGCTTAAAAAGCAGAAGGTTCTACTGATATTGCTAAGCTTCTATCATATTATATTTGGATGTCTTCCCTGAAAAATAGTGAGCTCCTAAAGGGGTAGAGTTATGTCATATTCATATATGTAAGTGATAAAATCAAGAATGTAGAAAAATCAACAAATGCTTGTTGATTCAACACAAATTGCAGATTCAACAACTTCGAGGGGCCGCCTGGCTTAAAAACAGTTGTATTTTGATACAAAGTTTTAACAGTCAGAAGTTTTAATAGAAATGCAAAGGAATTATCTTTTAATATAAAAATAACATATCTTTTATTTTTATAAAGATAAAACTGTTAGGGAGGATATAGTATGGTTATAAAGTTTATCTTCACAGACAATCCAAAAATAGTTAAACTACACTCCATCATTTCCCTTCTTTAATAAACAAAAAATTAGCAGAATTACCATTTCAAAACACTATTGGAATGAGACTTTATTATGAATAATAGTCATTCTTTCTTTATCAAAGTCATTTGTATTCATTCAACAAACACTAACAAGCAACTGTTTTGATTTATATCTCCTGAAAAGCTATTCATGTCAGGAAAAATCCTAATCAGGCAAGGAATTTCCAGAACATTATTTAATGATTGTCACAACTGTGCATTAGACAACCTCAATCCTTGAAAGTATATGTGTATATACATGCATATGGATGGCAGAAAGAATTTTTTTTTAACAAAGCAACTAACACTTAAAACATATTCCCACAGCCTGCCAATTTCAAAGCAGCATGTGTGCACACATACACACACACACATTCATTCTCTGAATTTTCATCACTAACCTTTACAATTTTGTTTACTTTGGCTGAGGATGTTGGAGGTGGAGGTGTTTCTGGACTGGGTTCAATTTCTTCATCAGGTACAAGGTCAGGGTTAAGTGAAAAGATGCTCTCCAAGTCAATCTGTTTTGAAAACCACATGCCATTTTGAGTGTACTTAGACAAACCTTTTACTTTTTCAAATAAATTCGCACAGAGAATAAATGTTATTTTAGCCTAACGAACGGTATTGCTTTAAAAATTAGATTATCTAGAATTATAACCCATACATTTAAAAAATATCTCTTAAGATTAATTTTGTGGTCTTGATTATATGTCCAATCACATAAGATACACAAAAGGAGAAATCTCCCTTCTGAGTAAAATTTTTTAATCGTTTGAAAGATTTTAAAAGAATGATAAAGAATACATGTACTATATGAAAATTATATACTTTTCTGTTTTGTTTTATATTAAAACATTTGATGGCAGGACTAGAAATAAAAATTTAACCTAGTGATCATACCTCTTTGCCTTTTGTATCTCCATTTTCTATCCATTCAACAGTCACACTTTCATTATCTTCATTTAAAGATGTTACCATTGCTTGATGTATTCGGCCTAAATGGGAATAAAATATTTTTTTAAATGCCATGAATTATGGAATGCCTAAACTCTGTCAAATAAAATTTTATAATTCACAAACTATTAAAAGACTACTATACTACTTTTCTTACAAGAGACTGCTATAGACTCTCAGGATAAGGCGATAAACTTTGTCCATGGCACCATATATCGATTTCCTTTCAGGTCAAGACCAGGAACTCAAGAAACTGGATTATACTTAAAGTTTATTTTCAGCATACATGATAAATGGTTACATTATCACATGGAATACCTGAAATTTTATACCATTGAACAGTTAGTCATTAGAAAGTTCCCTTATTATGAGCCAACAATGACTCTAGAACACAGAACAAAAATTCATAAGGCAATTTTTAATACTATATTGATATAACACTTTTTATTTAAAAGTAATGATCACATGCTACACAAATTAATAATGTTAATTTAAAATTTTGAGAAAAAGAATCTGAGTGCAAAAAGGTTTGGAAATGTTAATCTAAAATGTTCCTTTTCTGCATATTGCATATGGAAATCCACTCTACTTCTTACTTTCTCTGATGACTCCAGTATTTATCATTTGTAGAGAGGATAGTCTATATAATGTAATAAACTTGTTTTCCCTCTCTTAACGGATTATGGATCTTACCTGTTAGTAACTATAAATCTAAGTAATTATTTTTAATTATTACATAACATTCCATTTTTTATCATAACTTATTTAAAACCTATCGATGGTCATTTAGGCTATGTGCAATATTTTACTATTATAAATACTACTATTGCACATTTGTCATTATGTATTTGCTAGATTATTTTTAGGAACAAATTCCTAGAAGCGGATCAATAGGTTGTGTGTGTACGTTGTGTGTATAGAGTTGACCCCTGTAAAATGTGGGGGTGAGGGGCACTGACTCCCGCATAGTTGAAAATCTGCGTGTAACTTCTGACTCCCTCAAAACTTAATTGGTACCTGCAGGGGATTGGTTTCAAGACCCATCATGAATACAAAAATCTGCAGGTGCTCAAGTTCCCTATATAAAATGGGGTAAATGCAGATAGTGGGCTCTCTGCATCTGTGGACTCCCAATAGCGGATCACTAAGTACAGGTATTTAGTGAAAAAAATCCATAGATAGATGGACCCATGCAGTTCGAAGTCACGCTGTCCAAGGGTCAACTGCGCACGCGCGCGCGCACACACACACGCGCACACACACACACACACACACACACACACACCCCTCACGCATTTATGTTCATAAATACACATATATACACATGTGTATATGTACATACATTTTACTTATTTCACGTTTTCATCTTACCCAATCATTTAATTATTAGTCAAGTAAGGATATGTATCTACATCTTCATATTATCTAATAAAATGTTAAACATACAGAATTTTCATCTGTAGTCTCGGAATGAAGTCCTTGGGACATCTATAATTTACCTAATGATAATTTGTAGCTCTTAAAAAAAAACCCTGGATATACAGTACATAAAACAATGTTATTATAACAAGGGATACAATATCTTTAAAGACAATATGAATAAGAATTTTATAAGTAGTTAGGTATGAAATTACTGTTAATCACTATCTTTCCCATATGGGTGCATATAAAAATCTGAAGTAATAAATTAATATAACCTTGTTTTGAAAATTCAAGTATTAAAAATAAAAGTACTCTCAAGTGATAGATCAGTGTTTTTTTTTAAAAAACTATAATAACGCTGGAGGTATCACACTGACTGATTTCAAATCATATTACAAAGCGACAATAATCAAAACAGCATGATATTGGCAAAAAAACAGACACACAGACCAATAGAACAGAAATGAGAATCCAGAAACAGGCAAATAATTTTCAACAAAGGAGTAGAAAATATACAGTGTCGAAAAGAAAGCCTCTTCAATGAATGGTGCTGGGAAAACTGGAGAGCCACAGCAAATGAGTGAAACTAAACTGCTGTTACCACACACCAAAGTTAACTCAAAATGGATCAAAGATCCGAATATAAGACCCGAAACAAATTGCGTAGAAGAAAACAGGCACTACACACATGGACCTTGGATTTAGAGAGATTTTATGATTTTGGCTTCAAAGGCAAGGTAAGCAAAAGCAAAAGGCAAAAATAAATGAATGGGCCGACATCTAACTAAAAAGGTTCTGCACAGCAAAAGCAACAAAACAAAAAGGCAATCAATTGAATGGGAGAAGATATTTGCAAAGAATGCCTCTGATAATATCAAAAATATATAAAGAACTCATACAAACTCAACAACGACAAACAAATTATCCAATTAAAAAATGGGCAGAGAAGCTGAACAGATACTTCTCCCATGTAAACGTACAAATGGCCAAAAGACATGAGAAGATGCTCAACTTCATTAGCCATTAAGGAAATGCAAATCAAAACCACAATGAGAATGGTACGATGCATGTTTAAATAAAATTATCTTATGACAAACAAACAAAAACTATAATGAGATACATCTTCACACCTGTTAGAATGGCTACCATTAACAATACAAGTAATAATAAGTGTTGGTGAGGTTGCAGGGGAAAAGGAATCCTCATATACTGCTGGTGGGAATGCAAATTGGTATAGTCACTATGTAAAACAGTGTAGAGGTTCCTCAAAATATTAAGAATAATAGAATACCACATGACCCAGCAATCCCTCTTCTGGGTATCTACCCCCAAAATTCAAAACATGTATCATATACACACCTATTCATTGCAGCATTATTCACAGTGGCCAAGATATGGAAATGATGGAAGTGCCCTTTGAAAGGTGATTGGATAAAGATATGGTACATATATACAATGGACTATTACTCAGCCATAAGAAAAGATGAAATAATGCCATTTGCAACAACATGGATGGATCTTGAGATTATTGCTGAGTGAAATAAATCAGACAGAAAAAATTTAGAACCATATGATTTCACTTATATGTGGGATATAAAACTGAAAGCAACAAATGAACAAAACAAACAAACACTCATAGACAGATAACAATTTAGTGGTTACCAGAGGGAAACGGGGAGGTGATAAGGGTAAAGGGGGTCAAATATATGACGACAGAAGGAAATTTCACTTTGGGTCATGAACAGAATGCAAAATACAAATGTATTATTGAATTGTACACTTGGAGTGTATATAATTTTATTAAACAATGCCACCCTAACAAATTTAATAAAAATAAATAAATACAAAAAACTAAAATACATACTGGCAATCTTTCCATGACAAACCAACATATTAATTTTAACAACCTATATATTAACAACTGTATAGCATTCTATAAAAGAAATGCATCTCAGTTTAATTATTCCTTTACTAAAAGTAATTTAAATTGTTTCCGACTGTTTGCCATTAAAAGATGTACTCATTGCACTCATTACCTATCCGTACATAGGTGTAAATGTTTTCATAAATACAATTTCTATAAGGAGAATTAATGAACCAAAGAAACTGAAATTTCAATATTCGAAAACTGCTCTCCTTTTAGCTTCCCATCAATATGGTACATATTCTTCCACACCTTTGTGGACACTGAGCATTATTAACTTAAGATTTTTTTACCCATCCAATAGGCCAGATCTTTCTGTATACTTTCTAAGCATGTATATGTCAGAGATTGGCCCATTTAATCTACATTAGTTTATTTAATATAAAAAATATATTTATGAAGTATATATATCCATTTTTAAAATGAGGAAACTGACTATGGCCATGCTATCCTGAACAAGCCTGATCCTGTCTGATCTCGGAACGTAAGCAGGGTCGGGCCTGGTTAGTACTTGGATGGGAGGCCACCTAGAAAGATAAGGTGCTGTAGGCATTAAAAAAAAAAAAAATTTTAGGGATTATGTTGCTCTTTTTATCAAAACCTTTTAGTGGCTCCCCATCTTACACAAGAGTAATAGCCCAAGTCCTTCCAATGGCCTTTTAATGACTTATTATAAAATCCTACATGATTCTGAGAAAAGTGAAGTGGTTTACTATAAGACATCAATATACTTTCAACAGGAAATGACCCCCAAAAGATGTATTTGACCATTAGACTACAGGAGGTTGTTGAAGGAGTGCAGATCAGGGTTTCTACGCAATTACCAACAGAATTACCATAATAATGAGAATGGGGGAAAGCAAGTGCCTGTTACAAAAGACAAGATCACCACCACCTACTGTGAGGCATTTACCACAATATTCCAACTAGATGTGCGAGAAAAGGCAAACCAGTGGGACAAAATCTAAGACTATAGGTCACAATTCACAGGGACCTTAACTTCAAAAATAGCAGAGATTAGCAATGAAGGATAAAGAAAATCAAGGTGATAACATACAGTATTCAGCAGTTTTTTCAACACTGGTACCTCCGCATCTTCAAGAGCAATGTAGACATCCAGAAAGCCTTAAGCCACAAGCAGCAGAGTCAAAAAGCAGCTGATCACCAGTTAAGCCTAAACTCTAGAAGATTAGTAGGGCAGGATGAAGCAAATGTTGGCTTGCCTTGATGATGGTCCAGGTTTACTCATTTAAGAATAAGTAAAATATAAATATGAACATCTAGCAATAAATAATAAAAAGCCTGGAGCTGAATGAAGGAAGTCTTAAGTGTTTGCTTTTTGCCAGTGGATCAGATTACTAGAAATACCTGTATAGTAGCTACGCAGCATAGAATTTTTATTATTTTTTCAAAAGATGTCTCTAAAAAAATTTTTAAGGCTGACTTTTCCCAGTATGCTTTTAAATCTTTTTAAACAAATTGGTTTAATTAAGATATACTCAAATACCTCATTGAGTAGAAAAATTTACAATTTGACTTTTTTCAAAAGCCAAAAAGCACCCATTAACAAAGATGTTAAATAATAAAAGAAGAGAGACAGATATATGAGATTTTTCAAAGGAAAAAATCATTGGTTTAGTGATAACATAGGTATAATACGAAAGGTCTGAGCCTGGATGATGGGAAAATGATGACACTAGTGGCAGAGAAATATTTTCTCCTAAGTCTCTGTTGTTATTAGGAATCATGCACTGGTATTCACAAGACAACTATAGATACAGACGTTCAGCTCAGGGACAAATCAGGATTGGAAACATCTTTCCCTAGAATGGGATAATCTTCCCACATGGCTCTCTAAATACCACTCCATTTCTCTGGTTTGAGAAAATTTCTGTACATCATTCTAAAAACACTTACCCCCCGCCCCCTCCCTTTGACTCTGATTTCCCATTTACTTTGTGAATTATATTACCTAGACTAGTGGTTCTCAACCCTTTGGCGCCAAGGACCAGTGCTCCTATGAGAATTTAAAGCCTGATGATCTGAGGTGGAGCAAAGGAGGTGATGCTAGCACTAGGCAGCAGCTGCAAATACAGATGAAGCTTCGCTCACTTGCCCGCCGCTGACCTTCTGCTGTGAGGCCCAGTTCCTGACAGGCCACAGACTAGTATTGGTCCACAGCCAAGGGGTTGGGGACCTCCGATATAGGCTTCTAAGTTTAAAAATATTAATAGAGCAAAACACCTGTGTATCTACCACCAGCCAAGAATCAATACCTTTGAAACCCCATTTGTCCCCCTCCTTAAGTGAATCTCTCCCTCTCCTTTCTCCCTCCACCAGAAGGGACTATCGCTATCTTGTTATTGGAGATAATCATATCATAGTTTTTCTTTATAGGTTGACCACTCATAAATGCAACACACACACACAAATCTAAAGTTTGCCTACCTTTAAACTGTATATCAAAAGATTGACACTACTTTTAAGACTATTTTTTTCTGATACTTGTTATGTATATCTATAGCTCACTCATTTTCACTACATATGAATATGGCAAAATTTATCTATTCCTCTGTTGATGGACATTTGTTATGTTTTTTTCTGTTTGGAACAATAATGCTGTTGGCATTCTCATACTTGTGTACTGATACGAATATGCAAAAACCTCTCAGGGATATAATAATACACAGATAAATAACTTTTCTAGTTAGTGCCACAATGTATTCTATACTAACTTTCCCTGTAATTATTTGTAATCCCACTAACAATTACTTCACATCCATAGTATGTCAGATTTAATGTGGTTCTAACTTCTCTCACTCAATGAGGTTGTGCATATTTTCACGTTTGCTAGACATTCAAGCCTTTTGTGTGTTTCTTTTTCCTACTTCTAGAGAAATTCTCTATACAGTGTTGGTATTAATCTTCTGCTATATATATGTTCAAGTTATTTTGTCCAAAATTGTGGCTTATCTTTTCAGTTTCATTATGGTGGCTTTTTGATGACCTGAAGTTCTTAATTTTAGTGTAGTCAAATACATATTTCTCAATTATAGCTTTTTATGTCATAAAATTCTTCCCCAAACTCATGTCATTAAGATAGTTTCTTACATTTTCTTTTACAGTTTTACAAAGCCTTTTTTATATTCAAGACAGCAACACATTTTCATTTTGATCTTTGTGTGTATTAACCCAATTTCCATTTTTCCCCTATGGAAAATAAAATGGTTCCAGTGTCACTGTCAAATTTCAAGCATACATGCATGAGTCTTCTTCTGTATCCCTAAACCAAAATTACAGTGTCTTATTATTAAAACTTTGCAATGTCTTGCTATCTGGTAAAATAAGCCTTCCTGTTTTATTGTTCTTTAAGAGTTTAATATTCTTAGCCTTTTGCATGTCTGTATAAACTTTAGAATCAGTTTGTCAAGCTCCAAAACTCAAACAATTTTTAAAAACCCACGTGTTAGGATTTTGATTGGAATTGCACTGAATTACTTTATTTAAAATTTTTATATCAATGACCAACAGTAATACTGGCCAGCAGTTTTCCTTTCTCATACCAGACTTATTCTGGAATAGTTAGTGTAAAATTATAGTTGAATCTTGAGTGTTTGGTATGAATTGGTTAAAACCATCTTGGCGTAGTTTTTTGAGAAGATTCAATTTCCTTAATAATTGTGGGATTATTGTAATCTTCTATTCTTGATTGTTTTGATAATTTTATTTTTCTAGATGTATACAAATTTTCACATTTTGGACATAAAGCTGCTCTTAAATTATATATTAACTGTCCATGGCACCTGTAATAATAATCACTTTTCATTCAAAATTTTTCAACTTTTTTCCTTGATAAATGTCACCTAAGATTTGCCAATTTTATTTTTCTAAGAATATATGTGGTTTTGCTGAACCCTTTTATTGTGTTATTAAGTACTGAATTACTGCTCATTAGTATTTCTTTCAACTTACTTTGGATGTATTCTGATGTCCCCCCCTTAAATTCTTAAGATAAATACTTAGCTCATTCATCATTATCATTTTTTCCTCATAAGCAATTAAAACTACACATTTCTCCCAAGAATGGCTTTAGCAGAGTCTTACAAATTTTTATATGTAGTACTGTTATTGTTCAATTCAAACTATTTTCTAATTTTATGATTCTTTGACTCTAGGTATCTGTTTATGATTTCTAAAAGTGAGACACATCTGACCAATCAGAATAGAAAAAGCCTTAATTGCAATGGACTGCATCCCTTGGAGGAAAAGTTCCTATAAACCTAGCTCCAGAGAGCAAATCAGCAGCAATTTTTTATTGGTGTCTTTAAAGAAGAGCCACACGTCTTTGTCTTCAGTGATCTGATTCTTTTTTTCCAGTGGCAAATTGCCTGCTCACCCCTTAGTATTTCTAGTCCATTTCTTCTCTGTAGTGATATCTTGTTCTTAAGCTCAGCTATGCCATTTTTGTTTTCTTCTATGTACCTGAATAAGAAAGACGCTAATAACGGACTTTATAGTACTATTTTGACCAGAAACCCCTATCCATCTTTAAGTCATACGTCATATTAATAGAAAATAGAAGTCAGATTTGAAAACTGTTAAGTTCACACTATCTTATAAAATCAACGTTATATAAATTGTTATAGTTTTAAAACTATAATTTTTTAATACTTAAAAATCTAGAGACATTTTAAAGTTTTCAACTTTATTTCAATCTACTTGTAAAGATAAGTTACAGTGCATAAAACATCATCTTAAGAGTCAAGTAAAATACTTGCAAAGAATTTTGGAAGTACAACTTCTCCTCAATCATTTTCCCAGTAGAAGACCTCTGGTCTTTAATATCCGAATTTCATAAAACTTATCTCTCAATGCAAGTTATTTTGGCCAATGTTTATACAGGAAAAGAATATTTGCACATGCCAAAACACAATTCACATTTTATACAATATAGTATGCAAGAAAAGTTGAGTTACATACCCAATATAATTGATAGTCAGAACATAAAAAAGCATGCCAAAGATCAAAATGTAGGCACAGAATAATGCTTGCATCATACTTAGTGTGAGCCATTTTCTGACAATGTATGCTTATCCTGAAATGTATTTCCAAAGACTTTCATGTTTACTTAGTCTTTCTTTTGCCTGAGTTGAATGAGTCCCAAAATATCTAATATTAAACACACACACACACACACACACACACTGAGGATGGACAAAAAAATAGTTACAAAGAAAAAAATACTGCACATAAAACTGATTTGTTAACTTGTTTATTGTTTGTTAAATGACAGTATTGTACTTATATGTAGGAGATTTATAGTGTCAGTTATACTTTTGAAATTAGGAAGTCTGGGTTGATAATTGACAATTATCAATTTTTTCCCATTTTAAGTAAAGGCAAATAGGCTCCCAGTCAGCATTTTCACACAGGACATCTGATTTATAGGAATAGATTATGGCTTTAGAGGTTGATATGATAACTCTATTGTTTAAAATCAAGATATTCATAGGTTTCTGCTATTGAGAACAGACTTTTAAATAAAGTTAAATCATGAGAACCATAGTGATTCTAAGAAAAAAAATCGCAATTTCTCTATTTGACCATTTCTAACCTAAGAATGGCAATTTCATATGGTTCAACCTAAGAGAAATGCAAATTTCACCCCAAAATTAGATATCAGGTTAAAGGTCCAAAATAGTAAAACCTTAATAAAAATTTATAAAAATATTATCTGCTCAATCATATCATATAAATATATAATATTTGAAATCATAATCTTTATTTCAAAGGCATTTTACACTTCGTTCATTTATAAAATATCTTTACATAATTTAAGTCTCAAATTTCTGTTATGGTGAAATCAAATAGAATAGTTCAGATATCAACTTTTTAACATCTGTTAGTATATATTAAGACAAATGATTTAAAAAAAAATAACAAACCCACAAATCAAAGAACAGAAGAGCAAACATGAATTTAAGCCACCTTTGCTGCAGTGAATAAAAATAACAAATATATAAATTTTATATTTCTGGACTTTCTAATCTTTAAAATTAAGATGGTCACTTAAGATTGCTATTAATGCTGTTTTGCTTACCATAAAATCTCATATATTTATCGAGCTGCCAAAAACAAGTTTTACATGTTGACAATTGCCTTTTGGTCTTTGAAAAGAGAATCCTATTATGTTTCCTAGTTCACAGCTGAATTCACAGCAGCTGTGAGGCAAAGAAATGCCAGCAACCAATTAGGCTGGCGTAAACCTTGTCTAGCATATAAAGTATATAATTTGGTTGCAAATGCAAAAGAGCCAAAATAAAACAGTCAAGAATACTAATAATATCATTATGAGTATTTAAGAGTCTGAATATTTAAAATTCTAACAAATATATATATTTTAAAAGGATACAGTGGGAGAACATTAAAAAAAAAAAAAACATAAAAACCCAACAATTCTTTTTAGACCCATGCTGTTTTTTAAAAGGCTGGTGCTGTTCTGGACATAGCCAGGATTATAAACTTCCTATTTTTTCTAATCCTACTCTAGAGATGAGTTTTACATGAGCATACATGTGATAAGTCTTCCCCAAAAGTAAACATTATTTTCATCAGGTCTTCTTGAGCTGCTTCCATGAAATTTTCTTTTTATACTTCTAAAATAGTAAGACCTTTATAAAAAATTCAAAACCAAATAACGTATAAATAACTAAAACAATCAGTGAAAATAGAACTTGAATTATAAGACTGTTTATAATGCCAATTTCCAAACCCTTTGAAGTTGTTAAAATCTACTATTTTTGTATAGTTTAACACATTTAAAAATGACAAAAAATTAATGCTTTAGAAATATTAGCTAAAAATATTATTTAAAAAATTTTTACACAAACTGAAAAAACTAGTAGTCAACTGGTCATTCACGTGTACACTGCCATGTAATGAAAATAAAAAACTTCAGTTTGTATGCCAAATTAAAATATAGTTCCCTAGTAAATCAATTCTTGATAAAACCACCTAGTAACTGCCTGACTTTTCAATGAGAATACCACTGCATAATTTGAAAGGATGTTTTGACTTTTAAAAAAATGATAATAAAATCTAGCTTTCTCCTTTTGTATCTTGCAAACAGGGACTATAAAGAAGCAAGCACCGATATCCATTTTAAGAAAAATAATGAAATAAATATTACTCTGAATTGTAAACGTTCAGAACAAGTGCTTGGCAGAATGTTTCCTGAGGATGAGTAAAATACATAGGCTTACTCAAAGTAGTTGGTAAGTAGATTTCTGAAAGAAGCACTTTCTCTTAAGTCAGTTTCTACCAGAAGAGAATCTTGGTAAATTACCTTAAAACACACTTGTCTCAAAACTTTTGAGACTTCATATCATGTGACTGATTAAAATCTGTCTTAAACAGGTTTCTCATTTTTTCCTTAAATTTTATATAAAATACTGATTCTAGTAAAGTAAAGCAATTGTATAGTTAGTTATAAGTACCAAGTGTCAGTGTAGAAGACAAATTCAAAAATTTTAGTGCATATTTCCAATAGTCATAGCAAAACATGTTAATTAACTTTTGTTGTCTAAGGAGGTTTGTTTTAAATCTGTCTTTTAAAACAGATACAATTCTTTCCTTCAACTTATTAGAAGGATTCTAAAAGGATGCTCCTTCAGAACACGAAAATAACCTAATGGGAAAGTCGGGAAAATGGAAACTGCAAAACGCTTTAAAATAGATGAAATATGACAATAAAAATACCAAAAGCATTATTTAGAAAACGAAAAACACTGTAAACTACACAGTAACATTCATATATTTTCTTGTCTTGCCAACTACCTCAAAAACAGTTTATAATTTATTATTTTTATTCTCTCCAAAAGTAAATGTCAATCTGTCCCTGGATGCCAATAACCAGTAAATGAGGACAGAAAAGAATCCAATGATTTGTTGGAGATCATTACAGGAGATCTAGCATAAATCGAACTCCCAAACTCTGATATCCAGGTTCTGTTAGGTAATCTAAGCAGCAATGAAAAGAATCTTTAACGAGGGCTATGCAGGGGTCACATCTTCTTCAATAACTCTGGTGGAATAAGATGCCATTAGAGAAGGACATAAATGCCTCAGCTGACACTGGTAACAGCGCTGTTGCTGTTTAGTAAAGCCCTGGGGAATGTGACTTTGCCAAACATAGAGACCTTTTTGTTTTGGCTTATCACATTTAAGATGTTACTGTTTATAACTAAATTTAAAAAGTTCTAGCATTTCCCTTCTTAGACCTTAAACCAAAGCTGGAATTGTGACACAAGAAAAATGGGTATGCTAGAGCTAAGAATTTTCGTGAAAATACATCTAAAAATGACACAGACTTCATTCATATTGTAAACAAACTACAAATTTTCAAATTCTTACTTCCTCTGTCCATTGTTTTGAAAAGGGATCTGAAAAATTAACACTGCTCAGGGAAATTTCATATCTTGCTGGGATTTTTTTGTGATGACTGGATCACGCTGCACACTAACAATCTGTTAGACTTTTCACTTAGAAAGGCCCATTGTGCAGCTATTTAGAAAACTTCCATCCTGAATTTGCACAAGGGTAATAAGGATAATGTCACAAAGGGGTCATGATCACGACAGAGATGATTAAATCACTTAATTTCCTCATTCTGAATATTTGGGGTTGGGGCAAGAAAGAATTGAAAAACTGTTCAAAACTACAAGTAAAAAAGAAGGTAAAAAGTGAATTTCTAAAATCATAAGTTATATGATTAGGATTACAGCTAAAATGGTGAAAATGTAAAAAAAAAGCATTAAAAAACTTCATAAAGTTAACTAAATAAATCTCAACACATTTAATTAAAAAGCCATTCTCCATATCTACATTCCTCTGGGTGAATGTCTGAAACCTATCTTTATTCATTTATTGAGGAATTAAATATTTCCTATCTAGAATACCAAAGAGTTTTATAAGTGGTGTTTAACACATTGCTGGCAGTTTAAAGTTTTTTAGTGTATGTGCTGCCAAAGCAAAACTAATCTTAAGTTTTGAGAACAAACTTTCACAGATGTTCTGCTGGATATATTGAGCAATGCTATCTAACTGCTCCCTGGTTTAAATTCTTATTTACTCAAAAGGGAATTCCAAACCAATACATTGCGTTAGTCTGTGACCTTTTCAGAGCTACATGCAGATATCATCTTCTCTTATGCTTAAATATATCCTAACAAGAGAGAGAGGGATCTTTTGGAATGTTTTTCAGCAGTTTTCAACAGCAGTATCCCAGGCAATGTAGACTTATATATATATTTATTAACAAAATTTAAACATAACTCAGAAAACTGACAAAAACATTATAAAATATTCAATCATTCCAGTTTGTTTTTAGCTACCCTCCTAACTTTCATTAGAGAATTTAAGGCCTGAATTCAGGTGACTGGGTACAATTAATATGTTTTTAGTAAAAGTTGTAGATGTGGTAATGAGGATATCAAGCAGACTGATAACAATAGAATCTTTTTAAAAAAAAGAATCTCACAGTTAAAGAGGCTAACTGAATATTCCACTATGAGATGAATCTTAACACATAACACTTTAGAAACTTGCTACTGTCTATAAAAGAACAGTATGTGCGACACTTTAAAGAAAAAAATCTCTAGTATTGAAGAGCTAGCCTGACTACCTTTACTGCTGTCCAGGACAACGGGACAGGAGAGCTTCTTCAAAAACCTTAAAGAATGTTAAAAATACATCGTAAGTGATTTTCAAAAACATAATATTCTAGAAAAGTAATTTGTTACCAGGAAAAGAATATGGAAAATGTCTATCCAAGGCAAATAATACTGACGCCTACTCTTAAACATCAAAAATAATGAAATCTTAATTGAAAATGCCAAGTCTTGGTCATACTAGTATAACATTAAACCAGTTGTCAATGAAAACAAATGAGTTTAATTTTATAATAGTCACATTCTTATCCACTACACAAAAACATGTTCCTTTGTGCATTACTGTGTTGCTGTGGTCTTTAACAGCAATCGAGATTCACGTTTACCTATAACTCTTTTGCTATGAACTGAACTGTACCCCCCTCCATTCATATACTGAAGTTCTAGACCTCAATGTTATGGTGTTTGAATGTTATGGTGTTTGGAAGTGGGTCTCTTGGAAGGTAATTAGGCTTAGATGAGGTCATGAGGGTGGGGCCATCAAGATGGAACTTCTGACTCTGTAAAGGGAAGAGGGAGATGTCTACTGTGCGAGGACACAATAAGAAAATAGCCATCTCCAAGACAGGAAAAATGCTTTTACCAGCACCCTAATTTCTGTTGGATTTCCAAGCCTCCAGAATTTTAAGAAATGTGTGTTGCTTAAGCCACCCAGTTTATGGTATTTTGTTATCCAGCCCAGGCAGAGTAATTTATCCTCTTTCAAAAACTAAAGGCCATAATAAGGCAATAGGAAATCAAAGATATTGAATAAGGGGCATTCCTTGCCCTATGCCAAAATCTCAACCCCTGATTGCAATGTCACTACTTCCCTGAGGAATTTATCATCACAATCCCTGTTCCACTCTAACTATGGATGACTATGATGGTAGTGACTCTGAAATAAGGAAATTTTTTACTTTCAATGCCTGGTCAGTTGGATTAATAGATGATCACTTCTTTAAACCCTTGTACCACTAGAGTAAAATGTAAAATAATAAATTCAGTGTGGCTAGAGGAAAGGTATACAAAGAAAGTAGAGCCACAGAATCTCATTATGGAGAGACTGACTCAAGTCAGATTATGCGTTTGGTTTTCTACATTTAAGGCTGAGAGATCTCCTAAACATCTAGTGTAGATTATCAGTGTGTGTGTGTGTGTGTGTGTGTGTGGTGTGTGTGTGTGATATATATACATATATATAGATAGAAAGATATAGATATATAGATACAGAGGGTGGTCCAGGTTGAATATAAAATCTTGAGAACTGTTAGCATATACAGTAACACACGTTTTCAATAGGGGGAAAAACTGGCTCCTTGGAAGAGAAGAGCTTAAATATTCCAAGTTTGTGGCCCTCCAAAGGGCCATAGCACATAAACGAATACACAGTACATGTGATATTAAAATTTTGTGGGTCCCTAGGTAGATGAATAAAGATATGCTATATATATATTATACATATACATATTATATGTACATCAATATATACATATATATGCACACACATACATACAATGGAATATTACACAGCAATAAAAAAGAAATCTTGCCATTTACAAGAATGCGGATGGATCTAGAGGGTATTACGCTAAGTAAAATAAGTCAGAGAAAAATACCTATGACTTCATTTATAACTGGAATCTAAAAGAAATATGAATAAAAAAACCAGAAACAGACCCACAGATACAGAGAACAAGCTGATGGCGGCCAAAGGGGTGGGGGAGTAGAGGAAGAGAAAACAAAAAAAAAATTAAAATTAAATGTAGAATTTCATGGGAGGGTGTGATTAAGAAAAAAATGTCTAAAATGGTTCTTTGGAAGGGAGTAGTAATGAGAGTTTGGAAAACTAAATATAGGTAGTATTTAAGGCAGTGAAAATGATGTGATCACCAAAAGAATAAGGGTAGAAGTCCTGGTTTTCAACGTATAGAGGTCGGGGAGATAATAAGTTACTAGCACAGATCAAGAAATTGCCAGAGAAAAAGAAGAAAATCAGGAAAGTAGAATTCTAGAGCCATGTAAAAATGGCATTTCTAGAGAGAATAAATCAACTTTGTCTCTGTCAAATGCTGTTAACAGATTAAGTAAATTTAAGCGCAAGTGGAATCTTTTTTTTAGATGAAATTGCCTAAAATATGAACAGAACAGGTTTATCCATGGAAAGGTAAGAAAGGCATAGTTACAGGTACAGATATTGTTATTTGGGTGGATGTGGTAGACTTGTAGAAGTCTTTTTTCTGATTGCTTTTCTCAGTGGCAAAATGGCATACAAAGTGATCTGTTCAGAGTGCGTACAAGAAAATAAACCTAAGAATTTCATGAGAAAAGTCAGTTAAGAGTGAATGGGCTAGAGATATTACTGTTCATTCAAGGAAAGTAGCCATGAATTTAAATTGTGATCAAGCAGCATAATTATAATTCCCCCACCCCAATTAATTTTAATCAAGAATGGGCAAGGAGGTTTAAAATATATAAAAGTTTTGGAGTTTTGCCAATCAAGAGAGGGGCAGGGGGGTAGAAAGTATATATATATATATAAGGCAGGGTTTATAAGGAAGCAAGTTAGGACATGAGGTGGAATAAGGAACATAAAAGGTAGTAGGATTATAAATCTTGGTCGGGTCAAAAGATTAGTAGAGTCAAGATACTAGAGGGAACATGCTGGATAGACAGAATGGTAACTGAAAATGGGATGCTTAAAAATGAGATATAGAAACACTACATGGAGATGTCTGGGTACTGTGAATAAGCTAAGGCCAAGGGCGAAATCACTGAAAAGAAGGAAGGAAAGAAGCTCAAAGTTCTGAAAGGTAGGGGACTGGAAGAATCATCTTTATGTGAATGTTGTAATTACATAGAAATAAGAGAGGAACAGGATAGGAGACAATAACAGTGAGTTAGGAGTTCTTTATATTTTGGATATCAACCCCTTATCAGACAACTTTGTTGATGGTTTCCTTTGCCGTGCAGAAACTTTTAAGTTTGATGTAGTTCCACTTGTTTATTTTTCTTTTGTTACCTAAAAAGGGTGAATTTTATAATGTGAATTACACCTCAATTAAAAAAAAAAACGTAGTAAAAAGTAGTAAAAGGTCGCAGTAACTACGGAAAACACAGGGGGAAAGAAAAGAATGTACAACTCTGGGAAACACCAACATTTAAGAGATAGACAAGAAATAAGAACTTAGAAAGAGTAAGAAGAATAATTCAAGTAGGAAGAAAACTCAGATAACAAAGTACAATCGACAGAGAAAACAGTTTTAAAAGTAGGAGACAGACAAAAAGTACTATAATTGACAAAAAGAAAAAAGGAAAAAGTTCACCTATATTAGTAATACTGAAAATTTAAAAAACAATTCACCATTTTTCCCTCTGAAAAGGTTTTTTAAAAACAGAATTCACAGAACATACAATTCATCCATTTAAAGTATACAATTTAATGGCTTTTAGTATACTCTCAGATATTTGCAACCATGCCACAGTCATTTTATAACATTCTAATCACCTCAAAAAGATATACCCTTACCTTTTAGCTATCACTCCCCGATTCCTCCAACAACCCCACCACCACCATCGTAAGAAATTACTAATCTACTTTTTCTCTATAGATTTGCCTAATCTTGACATTTTGAGAATGGAGTGGTATAACATGATCTTTTGCAGCTGCTTTCACTAAGCATAATCTTTTCAATGTTTGTCCATGTTGTACTATTCCATTATATGAATAAACCATAATTTGTTTATTTATCAGTTGATAGTAATGTAAGTTGTTTCCCCTTTTGGCTATTATGAGTAATGCTATAAACATTTATGTACATGTTGTTATATTGACAGATGTTTTCATTTCTCTTGGGTATATTCCTAGGAAACTGCATTGTTGTTTTGTTAAAGACTTTATTTTTCTTAGAGCAGTTTTAGCCTAAGTACACAGCCAAACTGAGCAGAAGGCACAGAGATTTTCCATATACCCTCTTGTACATGTACAGCCTCCTCCATTATTAATATCCCCCACCAAGGTAGTACATTGGTTACAAGTGAAAAACCCAGACTGATGTGTCATAATCAATCAAAGCTCATTACAATTCATTCTTAGTGTTACACATTCTGTAGGTTTGGACAAAAGTATGACATGTATCCACCATTAAGAGTATCATACACAGTATTTTCACAGACTTAAAAATTCTCTGTGCTCTGCCTATTCATCCCTCTCCCAATTCCAAATCCCTTGAAAAGGTTTTTAAAAACCTAAATTGTTGAGGATGTGGGGACATGGGCAATCTATTCACCACTGGTGGTAAGTTCACAATTCATTCAGTCAATATTCAACGAATGCTTCCTAAATGCCAGACATCATACTAGATGGTAGGTTTATAGTAGAGCACCAGACAGACATGGTCTGTGCTTTATAAAAAAAAAAAAAAAAAAAAAAAAAAGACAGAAATAAATGCATATAGATAGATGGTCCCCAACTTCTGATGGTTCGATTTACAATTTTTTGACTTTATGATGGTGTAAAATCAATGCACATTCAGTAGAAACTACATTTCAAATTTTGAATTTTGCTCTTTTCCTGGTCTAGCACTGTGCAGTACAACACTCTCTCATGAGGCTGAGCAGTTGCAGTGAGCTGCAGCTTCCAGTCAGCCAAGCAATCATCAGGGTAAACAACTGATACTCTACAGTGTACTGTGTTGCCAGAGTTTTTTGGATATTGTGATTTGGTATGTCATTTTGGATTTTGGATTTTGTGCTTTGGTATGTCATCTTGCACACAGAATGCCCTATGTCTGAAGGCAATTACAGATGCTCCTTGACTTTCGTGGTTTTGTCCCAATAATGTAAAGTGTTCTCAGCACATTTAAGGTAAGATAGGCTAAGCTATGATGTTCAGTAGGTTAGGTGCATTAAATGCATTTTCGATTTACAATTTTTCAATTTATGATGTTTTTCTGTATTAATGATCAACGCCACAATTTAAAGGTTTTCATTATATATCTGGACCACCTAAACACTTTATAAATTAAACATGTTACCTTTTAGGGGACATTTAACTTCAGAAAAAAAATTTCTACGGGCACAGTATGAACTCCATAATCCAAGCTAGCAAATTATAAAAATGTATGTTGCATACTATGAGGATAAGAGTATGAGGAAAAAGGCACTTTTGCAGATAAGAAGATAAATTCACACAATCTCTACAGAAGTAAATCGGCAAGATCTATCAAAATTAAAAATATATAATTCTCTGACCCAATGATTCTACTTCTAGGACTTCATTCTACAGATACGTAGATAGTCATGTATGTAAGAAATGGCAAAATTCAAATTAGTCATTATGGTATTGGCTGCATAGTAGCTGCAGACTGAGTATAATAGAAATTGTGATATATTTAAGCACTAATAAAATGCAGCTATAAGAATGAAGCTATTGGACGTGGTTCCATAGTGTAGTGGTTAGCATGTCTGCTTTACATGCAGAAGGTCCTGGGTTTGCACCCCAGTGGAGCTACGGTCCATAGTCTACTGCCATGCTGCCCTGAACAAGCCCGATGTTTGATCTCAGAAGCTAAGTAGGGTCAGGCTTGATTAGTACTTGGATGGGAGACCACCTAGGAAGACCAGGTGCTATAGGCATAAATAATAATAAATAATTAAAAAAAAAAGAATGAAGCTATTATTAATGTACAAAACTTCCCCAAGATATCACTATTATTAGTGAAAAAAATTAAAAAACACCATGGTGTATAGTATACCATCTGTAGGGAAAGGCTTATGTTTACACACATATATATAGAAACACATACACAAACACATATTTACTTGAAAAGGCAAAACAAATATCTCTGCATGAATATAGAAGCTGGTAATATTGATATCTCTTGGCAAAAGAACTAGGTGGCTTGGGGGCAGGAGAAAGATATGTACCCTTTTGGAACTTAATTATTAACGATGGAACAATACTGCTATTCAAAACAGATAATTTAATTTAAAAACAAAGTTAAATGTGTACATTAAAAGCAATGATATATACCTTGTGATGCCATACTCTTGAAGATTGGAGGATGAACCAAATCAATTTTTTTCAGAATGTCAAAATTTGAAGAGGAAGAGTAGTGAAAGAATAGCACAGCTAGTTCATTTAATCACTGGTTCTGCAAACAGATAATTAAGTATGTAGAAGTCCTGTGCCAGCCACTGGGGACAAGATGGAACTTGAGTCTGACCAAAGACTATCAAACAGATAATACCATCGAATAAGTGTTTTGACAGGAAATAGGAAACTTGGAGAACATAAAGCAGGGGACCCAACCTAGTCTAGGAATCAAAGAATGGAATGTTTAACAGAGGTGAAAAGGAGCAATAGCAGCTAGCTAGATTAGGTAGAAGTGGTGTGTTCTAAGATTTCAGTGTGACTGGAGTGCCTCAAAAAATGGCAAGAAATGAGACTGGAAAGGAGGTCAGATTGTTCAGGTTATAGAGTAAACTATGTTAGAGCTGGGCTTTATCCAAAGGACAACAGAGATACAGGAAGGGATCAAAAAGTTTTAAGCAGATGATCAGGGGGCCAAATTTATATGTCTAACAGCTTACTCTGAAAGAATAATCTACCACAAAGGTAGAGAGACCTATTAGGAATTTGTTGCAGACAAGATATAATGCTAGCCTGACCAAAGTTATTAGTGAAGGGATGGAAAAATGTATAGATTGAAGTACTCAAGCAGTTAAATTAAGAGCCTGATGGTAGGTTAAGAAACAACAAGGAGCCAAGAAAGACATCTAGGTTTCTGATTTGGGCAATAGAGTGAATGAAAGTGATGAGAGATGCTGAAGAAATAGATTTGGGGAATGGGTGATGGCTTCAATATCTAACGTGCTGAATTTGAGGTATTTATGTGACATCCAAGTAAAGATAATCAGTAATCTATTAGGTATACAAACAGTAAATGTCTGCAGCCAGCCTGGCCTGAAGAGAAGCATTTAGTTTACCCAGAGACAAAATACTATATGAGAAGTACTGCAGGATTAGGACCAAGTACTGAAGAACACCAACATTTAGACAATAGAGAAAGAGGCCCTGCAAAGATTAAGAAGGAAAGATCTGAGGGGTAGGAGGAAAACAAAAGTTTTATTTACTTCTAATTTAGTTAAGAAGTGGCTCTTAGTGAAACCCAAAAAACCATGTAGGGTTAAAAGCAAAGTACGGCTCTTAATAAAACTGCACCCCAAGAGCATACAAAAAAAAAATACATATATAGTTAAGAGCGATGAGTTGTAGTCCACTTCCAATATCAACTATAACTGGAGAAAACAGTAAATGCAAGCCATATATTATCCCCCAATTTCATACAACAGTTTTACAAAAATAAAGATCACTGAATCTAGACAGGTCCCCAAATTCATCAATTATGCCAGAGGACTCCTAGCAAGTTGCTATAATCTGCGACATTTTCCTGACAATATAGTTGCTCATCTAATAAGCATTCTTTCACATGACAGCATATTTATTTGCCTAAACTGAAAGGCTTGTGAACAAGGAGGGCCGCAACTTAGGCAACAGAAGAGAGACTGGAAAAGACCAGAATTTTTTTAAAAAAAAAACAGAGCCACAGAGCACCTGCATTAAGTGTAATAACTATTTAATAGGCTGTTGTAACTGACACAGTAGCCTTTTCTAGGAAAAAGTTCTAAATCTTTAAAATATCAGATGAAAGGACACATAATGGTCCTGCAGCAAATGTTAGCTGGATTAATAAAAACACCTGAAAAAAGCTATACCATAGAAAGTAAAATGAAAGCATTATTTAATGTCCTGACTTCCAATACCTGGAACATCCATAGTACACAAATAATTCTAAATTAAGAGTAGCAGAATAATTTAGAAGAAGACAACCTATGTTCTAATTTCATTTTCCACTTATTTTATATATGACTCAGACAAGTCAATTTCTTCATTATAAGAACAAGCTAGTTTTGTCAGATAGCAGTATTTCATCAGATGGCTGTCTATAATTAAGTTCTAAGGCTTATATTACTAATTAGGGCCTCTAATTTGTACTTATTTTCTAAAAATCATACAGGTAAAACATTATATCCATTTCCCTTTATTAGTCCATAGTAAACTGCAGGCTGAAAAACACTATCCCCCCCAAAAAGTTTAATGCTATCTGTACTCCCAACTCACTTTTCATGAGACAACACATAATTATATTTCCTGTGCATATCTTACAGCAGGAATTCCCTATAGTTTAACTAAAACAGGTAAACTCTTGTTTAAATGCAACCCTGGCTGATTTCAAGGATGATGCTTCTACTAGACAAACTGCTTGGACATTTGTCATGGCATCTGAACTACACTATAAGCTCAAATGTCCATGGGCTGAAGTAAAGAAATGAAGATAAGGTTGCTACACAATATCTGAATCCTCCATTGCATTACAGTACATTTAAAATTTTTGTTAGCAAACCCTAAATCTCTCATATTAAGCCAATAAACTAAGCATAACAAAAATGAACAGAAAAATTTACTTTAACTGCAACCCTACATGGTTGATCCTCATTCTTAAAATATTACCAATAATCTTGTCATTAATTGGTCCATTATTCTAAGTATAGCTTTGCCTTTTAACAACCTAAAGTTTTATACCTCCCTTTTTAAATAAATTATTTTTAGAGCAGTTTTAGGGTCACAGCAAAACTGGGCAGATGGTAGAGACATTTCCCATACATTTCCTGCTTGCACACAGCCATAAGCTCCCATAGTATCAACATTCTACACTAGGTATACTTGTTAAAATTGATGAACCCACACTGACACATCATTAATATCCAAAGTCCATAGTTTACATTAGGGTTCACTCTTGGTGTTGTGTTTTCTTTGGGTTTTGACAAATGTGTAACGTGTATCCACTATTATAGTATCATATAGAATAATGTCACTTCCCTAAAAATCCACTATGCTCTACTATCCCTCACCCTTTTTTAAGTCCTAAGTTGCAAATAGCAGTCACAAGATTCTACATGCTGAAATAACATTCAAAATCTTCAGGGCAAAAAGGAAAGGCAAAAGCCAGGGCAGAAAAAAATAAGCCAAAAATAAGAGCAAAGGAAAAGTAAAGGAGAGCAGCTGCATTTCAGGAATCAAAACACTTCATCCCTCAAAGAGATGAAGCCAGATCCTTTAAGTACTATTTTACCTTCCCATTCCCTTCCCGGAATTCTAAGAAGGTCTTGGCTAATACACTATAACTGAGTCTTACGCAGACAAAGCAGGTAGTTACAGTTTAAGTAAATTTGTGATCCACATATAAACATTTATTGGAAATGACTCATACCTTAGACTCACTTACTTTTAAGGTATTAGGAGCAAAAACTATAAACAACCTGAGATGGATGTTCTCTTTAATATTACATTTTACATAGGCTCTACGGCTCTGTTTTCATGAATAGGATTAGCTTGATTAAGCAGAACTGAAGAGACTTTATAACCTATAGTCAGATTTTTCAAACGTAAGTCCATTCTTTTCAACACATCTGTCCTTTACTCAGCACAAGTGATATAGCACCATATAACATCAATTCTTTTTGCATCTGTTCCTTAATCATTGCTCACCCTCCTAGTCTGATGCAATCTTATCCTTGCTACCTCTCATTTTCAGTACTACACTCCTTCTACTCTATCACTAATCACTTGTTAACTCCTATTACTGCTCTTAGAAGATTAAGTGCTATAGTAGTTTCCAAGTGTCCTAGAAATTAATTCCAAGATGCCTTACCCTACCTTTGTTTCCAAGTCCTTAATAAGGTGCCCCAGATTACTCTTATTTTCCTCATCTATCTCCCTCCCCTTTGCCTGTTTCAACTGTCTTTTACTGGGCAAGACCTCCATCTCTAGCTAATGTTGTGCCACTTGTATGAAATGCCTCCTTCCCCACAGGCAATCTACTGGTTATCTTCTTCCTATCATTCAAATTGTATTCTCCATGACTTCTTGTCAGATCACTATTAGGAGATGCTTTTTCTTAAATAATGGATCACAACTCTGGGTGCACACTGGAATCACCAGTCTATGAGGTGTTTTGCAATAAAATATTGATGTATAGGCTCTATATCAGACCTACTAAAACAGAATCTCTAGGCAAAGGACCCAGATATTGGGTAATAGGTTGGGGGTTGTTCGTTTGTGTTTGGTTGGTTTTACCCAGACTCTTACAGGTGATTTTAATGAGCAGCCAAGCTTATGAACTATACTAACCCTACCAATTCTAGAAACAATTCCCACAACTACAATTAGCCAAAATATATCCATATCCTATTCCCCTAAAATACACTTACAGCACAGCCTTGACTAATGCATATAATTTAAATATCTGAAACAGCCTTTCATAAGCCTCAAACATTTTACAGTACTTCATATATGCTCAGAGTATGCTCTGTAAAATAGGAACAACACCATCTACCTTATAGCATTGTCATAAAAAGCAAGATACTGAATATTACACTTTTAGCAAAGCAACTGGCTTATAAACACACACATGTTAAATCCCTTCAGGTATCAAGAGTAACACCTGGATTCACTTTTTAAGAAAGAAAACAAAATTCAAGTAGCAGTATGAAAGATACAAGTTATCTGGATGAGAGCTGAGTTGATAGCTGTTGGCCAAAAGTTATATAAATCTAAAGGGTCATTCTTTACTTAGTATAGTCACAACAAATTTTACTGTAAGTATGTCTCACCCTGATCTTGTCTTTCCTTTAAAAAATTTTTATAGGTGAAATATGGTTAAAATTAATGCCAAAACCAGTAAAACCCTGGAGAAAAGTCTTTTAAAGTAAAATATAGTGGAGGGAGGTGTCTGATACTTATAGTTCTTCGACCACACTGTGTGAGGAAGTTGTTCCCAAATACACGGAAGCACCATCAGCTGGCTCAATCTGTTTTCATGCTCTGCTTCCTTGCTCCTTGTGTTTACAAGCACCCTAACACATGATATCAAGAGAGAAACCTCCTGCTAGGGGCTAGAAATTTAAAACTGAATAAATCCATTCCTTTAGATACTGAAACAAAAGTTAAAAGTTATAAGGTTAAAACTCAAATGGGTATTAGAGAATAGAAAACAGGCCAGTAATGACAAATAATGCCAATTTCAATTTACTGACCAGGGTTACCGGGACTGGTGATGCTGTATTAAGAACTCGGAGGCTGAATACGGGCTCAGGGGGAAAGCACACCATGACAGATAATGGATATTGGTCAGAGGAGGTCAAAGGGATGGCATGTATGACATATATTTTTTATCTAGAAGATTTATAACTTCAGGAGTCTAAAGAGCCTAACCTAAAAAAGGAAGTGGTAATGATGTACATACACAAAGAATGGCATACTTCCGTTGATATGAACCACAATATCGTCATTTATTTATTTGCTTTTGAGGGTGGAAACTGTGTATGCCTTATTCTTTTCAGAATCTTCAACACGTGTCAGAATGTCTAACATGTAACAGGCTGTTATTAAAAGTGCATTTAATTAAATTTGCAGTAAAAAACCAGAAATATGAAATCACATTATTTTGTGATTATGGCATAATCATTTCAGGTCTATACACCAAAATACCCTCACACCCCAGTAAATGCCCATTTGAACTACAAGCCTGACTATAGGGGGTAGGAAGAAAAATAAGTAGTACCAGAAATGAGAAAGCCCTAGGCAAGAACTAGATTTAGAAGCATTACTTTTAAAAGCGACACCTCCCTTCACATTTTACTCTAAGGATAGTAATGAAAGTTAACTTAAAATTAAGGTTAACCAGCAATGTAACAACACATTATTCCATTTTTGCCTAAATTTTCACTAGACAAATCCCAATGACCACGAACTTGAATTTATTTAGCTCTCTATGTTAAGTACATGGCTCAGCATGCTCTATATGTAATTAAGCACATAAATGTTTAATATGGTGAGGTTCTAACATCTATTTTCACTTAGCACTATAATATCATTCATGTTACTTTAATTAAAAGAGTTGCTGTATAATGGAAGGGCAACCTAACCTACATCTGCTCCACAACTGGATCAGAAGACTGAAAATAAGTTTTACCTAGGGCTCAAAAATTATATCTATTCTTAAGCCCAGAAGTACAATCTCAAAACAAAAAAGATTATTTTAGGTTCTAGGGCAAAGGTGTTAAAAGCAAAGTGGGTGGCTAAATCCAAAACTTAAGTTTTGCAAAAGATTAATCTAATTTTAACAAGTAAGCTTGTGATTAGAAAGAATTGGTCCAGATAATTTCTCTAGGAATCCTGTTTTGGATTTTCCACACTCATGGCCTCCTTCCCTGTTTGAATAGACAGAGACACCGGCTCTTTGCTATTTTCTCTAGCTTTTTAAAAATTATGATATATAAAACAAGCTGACACATAGTCTTTCCCCAGAGTTCCAAAATGTTTGTCATGGGAATCAAGTGACTGTACTGGGTAATGAATATAGATTTCTGGCTTTCTGTGGTAATTCTGGAGGCAAGTGGCTGACTACTGAAAAGGGCTTTATCTTTAAAGGCTTACTCTGCTGAATCTTACTCCTTATAGTTAATAAAATGTCAGGATTCAATTTGATCTCACCAATCTGGCAAATTTTAAGCAATGTTATCAACTGTAGATTTTCGGAACCTCTTTGGTAGTAGTAGAAAGAAATCTTTACTACAGGGGTTTGAATCTCAAAACAAAACAAAACAAAACAAAAGCACACATAGTTTATAATTTCATAGCATCATCAGTAAACATTTGCCAGCACTTAAACTTAGTCTTTGGTCCAGATTATGCCCTTTATTAATGTCATCCTGGCAAATAATCCAACCTCAGATTCACCTATAAAATGATGAATTTATCACCTTCCTACCCTGTTTACCTCATACAGCTTCTGTGAGGATTCAATTAGATAACGTGTTTAGAAAACTATGAAGGCCTAACAAATATGCTACATGGAACCATTATCATGTAAGTCATTATGTAAAAGGAAATTATTCACAAATTCCTCTCACTCACCCATCATCAGTCACATAGTTGTACCTAAAGAACTATATTGCTATGTGGTATATTTTTATTACCTAAATTCCCTTAGTTTATTCTCCAAAACCCTGTATATAAATGACATGTAAAGATAAACTAGCAGAAAAAATAAATGTGACAAAGTAGTGGAGAGAATCAGGCCATTTAAAATCTTTTCTAAAGACTGCCTGTGGGTCCTCTGAAATCTTCAATTTCCTCTGGATTTCCAATGATTAGAGCCTTCTTTTCACCAATGTGTAATTAAAAACCAGGAATATATTCCTCCCACAATTTTGTGTTTTGTGACCTTTGAACTATACCTTATCACATTTTATCATATCATTTCGATTGGGCTCTATAACACTGCTCTCTAGTGGCTTTCCCATGAGTGAGAAGCAATTTCCTACTTCCTGATTGGGTTTGGTTGTAGTTAGCTGTATATGGTTCCTAACTAACAGAGAATTCTCTTTAATGTCACAGTTCTTGACAGTCTGGTTTCTATGCTGTGCAAGACAGGCTGTATGAATCTTGACAAGTCATTTATGATACCTGGGACTCAGTTTCCACATTTATAAAAATGAGAACTAGATCAACTCCAAGGATCTTTCTGGTTCAAACAGTCTATGATTCTCCTTAGATCACATATATCAACACTGCAACTAAGGAAACCCAAAGAACAATCCCATCCTAATTGCTGCTTCCAAATATTCAAAACATTTCTCCCCAAAGGAGAGTTAACAGCTACTATAGAACATTTAAAAAATGTTTTAACAGTGTAGTTTTAAAATTTCTCAATACAGACTATATCTAGCTACACAACAGTAAGAGTGCTGTTTAGTTTTCAGAGTCACCGGATTCTTAAAAGGAACTGAATAAGATAATAAGACACATATAAGAAAATAAATAAATAATATATGAACATCCATTTCCAGAAACCAGTCTTATTTTATACCTGGTTACCTGTGGCTGGGAACATCTCAGGAGGCCAAGTCTAACCTCTGTCACTTCTAATCTAAGAACACCAGAAAAGTTGGATTCACCTTAGCACATCATTCATTTTCAGTCGACTCTAGGGATCTTGAACTAAAAGGCCTGTATGAGGTGGGGGACCAGAACAGAGAGGTGGCAACACAGGATGAGCATAGATGTAGGGCTTCACTACCTGGTAAGAGTGCATCTGAATGGCTGATTAAAATAATGTTTGAAAACCAAAAATCTTATAATGATTCACTCAAAAACTACATGTAAGGA
Source organism: Eonycteris spelaea (assembly GCA_003508835.1). Taxonomy (NCBI): domain Eukaryota; kingdom Metazoa; phylum Chordata; class Mammalia; order Chiroptera; family Pteropodidae; genus Eonycteris; species Eonycteris spelaea. Next base: position 10,379,478 of record PUFA01000011.1, on the reverse strand, counting down.
ACTCTACGAGGCACATGAGTATACACAGATAAATTCAGGGAATTCAAGAGTCTATTAGTATTTTAATCCTATAATGCCCTGGTTGAAGTGGGTGTGGGTAGTCTGTCATCCCTCACTGCATTCTTCATACCACCCTTTCTCTAGTGCAGTTTGAAACATAATATTAAGAGAAACATATCCAAATATTAAAACTTAAGGAAATATGCTGTTTCATGAGTGATACAGAATGACTTAGGAATTCAGAGGTTGACTGGCCATCTGGTTTTAGTACTTGGTGATAAGTTCTGAGCAGGGTCTTGAAGATGGAAACAAATCCATTTGCCCTTGGAATATGTTTTGTTAATTTATAAGCATCACTGATGGGAGGAGCATGCTCTAAAATGTGGACAAGGATCACCATCAGCAAGCATCAAGTCACAAGTTAATAGCAGCCTGGAGCATCCCTTCTTCACTCATATGATTTCTATTGTTTCAGGCATTACATTAGTGCTCATCCTACTTCAAAGTTTATTTTTGTTACAATAACTGCTAGTGTTTTATCCTATACAGATCTGTTGCAGAAGTGGGAGGAAACAAAACAGCTTCTTCAAAGTGAAAAAGAAAGCCTGCAGGGAGTCTCCCAGACATTTCTACTGCCATCCAATACAAATGATCATTCTTTTCAAGTTCTCTTCTTATCTTTTTACTGTCTACCAATTTCATCAAGCATCTGAGGCACACTGACATATACATGACTACAGATTAGGATAATACAGAATGTAATGACTTCCACTATTTCTTATGGACACATTATTCAAAGTCTGATTTTAGGTTACTGGCACTTATATAAGAACACAAAGCTCTTATATGCCTGGGTTTCTGGTATTAGGCAGAAGTTGAAGGCTGAGAGTATTAAAAGCCTCTATTCTAGAACCCTAAAAGAACCAAAATTGTTTCAAGTCCAATATATTTAAATAAAACGATGTTAGTCCCCCAAAATAAAAATATATAAACCTTTCCAATGCCATATAATACTGTATGTTTTCTGACAGGTTTAACAGTAGCACCTCTAATTATAGTTAAAGGCTCAGAATGTAAAGAACTTACACATTTTACTGCACTCCAAAATTTTATATTGCATGCAAATCTTACTTTTGAAAGTATACGGTGAATCTGTACTCACCTAAGAAATAAATGACAGGAACGGCAAAGTACAGGAAAGTAATTTGAAGAGAATATAAACTCCAACTCAAGTAAAGGAGACATCTTTCCCACTAGTGTCCCTGGTAACTTCTAAAGCTGTAAGTGGTATAATTTATCTTCTCACATACAGGATAATGATGCTTTCAGTTAATACAAATTATCTCAAATATAATGAAGAAAAAAATCCTCAACTATATACGGTCTTCCAATATATCATACAGATAACGTGAAAGTCACTCCAGCTTCACAAACTTGATCAAACTTGATAGAAACCAAGAGGGTACGGATATGATAGCAACATTACTCCTGGCGAGGCCAGAGGATAATGAATAAGAATAATAAAATTCATGAGTATAGGGGAGATGGAATCGAGAACATTGCACACCTCTAGATATTACACAACTAATTCTTTCAATATTTGGACTGAATGAAATTTTACTTATCTCCCTTTACGAGTTTTCTTCATTACAATATATATTATATCCAAGCCTGGCTGGCATTTCACTGCACATCCCAAGCTAGTGACATAAGATATTTTTCCCCAGAGGAACCTACAGAAAAATACATAAGCCTAAGCTTTTGTTTTTAATTAAGCATGCATCTTCACCTCACCTTACACTTTTCTCTCCGTTACCTCTCCTGATGGTGTGAAAACATCAACATCCAGTCGTCCACCCCCACCCTCTCAGTAGTGTCTTGCATTGACTAGGCTCATCCCCTCGCCTTCTCTTTCAGTCTCATCACCTTTGAAAAGCTTATCGAATACTTCTTCCCCTTGCTTCCCGCCCCCCCCCCTTATTCATGGCTGAGCACGACATTCTCTGCATCCTTCTTCCAAGGAAGGGACTAGCAAAAAAGAAAAGCATGCTCGAGAAACGAAAGCCGAAGAACCCTGACAACCACACAGCAGTTTAGACCAACGGCGCTGGCCCTCTCGCTCCACCTCGGCCTCTGACCAGCAGGGTTTTCTAAACACTGAAATCACTGGTCTCTACGCTCTCCCCAGCCCCCACGCCTCAAAGATGAGGCCGGAAAATGATAATGCCCGGGTTAAACCCGTGGGGAGGTCACCCCTCATCAAGCTCGCTACCCCCGCCCCACAAGCCCCGGGCTAGAATCTCCTGGGAGGATGGAGATCGCGGAAGAGCAAGGGGCCCCTGGCCTAGGACCCTCCACTGCGCACGCCCTAAGCCCCCAAAGACGCGGTTCGCTACACCCGGGTCCTCCCCTCCGGCCTTCCCTCCGCCCAGCCCCACGCAGGGCCCCTCCTCGCCCCCGCACTGCAGCGGCACCCGAGGTAGACCCCACGCCGGCCTCACTTGAACACACGCCACACACAAAAGCGCTGCGGCCGCCGCCTTCCCGCCCCCACAGCCCGGCGGAGCAATCAATGAGGTGGCCGGCGCCCGCGTTCCCTCCGTGCACACCCGAATGCGGGGCCCGGCCAGCAGGGGCAGCGGTGCGGCTCACCATCGCTCCGCTTGATCTCCACGTAATCCCGATCTGGATCTTGCCGAAGTTTGGCCGTTGCCATCACCTCATCTGGAGCAGCGGCGGCGGCCGAGGGAGGGGACGGGAGGGCGGAAAAGGCGGGGAGGGGCGGGGTAGGTGTGGGAGGGGGAGCGGTTGCCCGCGGCCGCGCCGGCCCGGGACAGCGTGAACGCGAGCCGGGGCCGCGGGAGGCAGAAGTGGGCAGGCGGGCGGAGGCCCGGGGCCTGCAGGCGGAGGAAGGACGCGCTCGCCGGGGCGTCGGGGTGAAGCGAGGGCCGGGGCCGTCAGGCGGCGCGGGGAGAGTGGGAGGACCCGCACCGCCCGCCCGGAGCCGACGCTGGGGAGGCGGGGCGCCGCGCGCCTGCGCAGAGCGCGCCTCCCGCGTCTCTTCCTCTTCGGTCAGCCTTTCCCGGCTGCCTTGAGGCGGCCCCGCCCAGCTCCGGGCGGGCGGGCGGCGGCCGCGGCTTGGCCCGCGGAGGGAGCGGAGCGCGCGGCCCGGCCCCCAACTAGCTGGCGTCGAGTTTGATTTTAGCGCGCGTCCTGGAAGAGGCGGGAACCCGCGCTCCGATGCGTTGCTGTTCCTCCGGCTTCCATGAATTGCCGCTGTTGCCGGAATGGATTAAGGCCCAGTGGTTTCAGGGCTTTCCAAGCGGAGCGCGGGGCTAAGGGATATGAATTTAGGGGTCGACCACTGACAGCATGGGCTCAGTGTTTTATCTGAGAGTGTCACGGCTATTGTCACTTAGAGGTGGCTAGCCCAAGTAACCGACCAAGGTTTCACAACCAGTTATGGAAGAAGGGAAGAAACACCTTTGAGATGTCACCTACCATAAGTCGGAATGAAGATCCGCTTCTTCTTGGCCTTGCCTTAGACTCCTTGCCACTCAAAAAGAAACCCCGTGGTGGCGTGGCCTTGCCTGTTTTGTTTATGATGTATCCATTGCTGGTGTCCTGTCTCTGCTGTAGGGTCTGTAAGACTGTATCTGCCCTGACCCAGTAAGCCAAAACTGTGATTCAAGGACAGAGAGCAGACACGTTAAGATTGACACTAAGGTATGTGCCTTTTCTTCAGAGTCCCTTGACTAGTCTGACCACGTCAGCATGTGGAGGGCGAAGCTCTTGTCTTGGCGGAGCAGGGAGGCCACGTGGACAGGGACTATGGAAATTGTATAGCACCATGTGAAAACTTCCAAACGTATGCCTTTTGCTTCTAGTGTTGGGAATTGATATGAGAAAACATCCTTTTCGGGCCCTATTTTCTCTAGTCATTGTTAATATCTCTGTAATCATAACTATAGACACAGTTTTAAAATTTTTAAATTGGAAACGATATATGTGTGTATTAAGTTTATATGTGCATATATGCACGTGCCTAGAGTTTTCAACCTAATATAAGTAATCAAGTCGAGTAGACCCTAGGAAAATAGTTAAGAGACTTGGGCTACAACTTAACTTAAACATATTGAAGGCATACCTGTCAAAAGAACAGTTTTTAAATCCATTCTAAAGTAGGAATAATTTTTTAAATTTTTAATTTTTAAAAATTTTATTAGTTTCAAGTATACAGTACATTAGTTATACATTTATATAGTTTATAAAATGATTCCCCTAATTGCTCTTTCCCTCCCCTGGTTTTCCACCTAGCCAATATATTAATGCTAACTTCATAGGAATAATTTCTGTAAAAAAAAAAAAAACACTGGGTAGATAACTTAGAAAATAACTTCTTTTACATTCTAGAAATGACATTACTATAAATGTCACTCAGGACTTACTGTTTCAAAATAAGATTTGACCAAATCAAGTTTTTTTGGTTTTTTTTTTTTTTTAATAATCAGGGGTTTTAGCTGAACTTGAATTCCTTTCCAGTTACCTGTCTAGTTGAACTCATTGATGTCTCTATGACTGAGATAGAAAGCATTTATTTGCTTGCATATTCTTTAAAGAACGCAAAGAAATCAAGCTACACAGCTATTAAATCTAAATTGCTTCATAAAATATTATGTTTTATCATGGTTACTGACACATACATTGCACCCTGTGGGTTATGTAATTAAGAAAGTTAAACCTTTAATCCATGTGCAAAAGTATTTTAAAAATATGTTCATCTGCTCCATAAAAAATGTATGAGACATGCAACTTGTTAAACACTAAAAACCTTTCTATTATAGCTAATACCCCAAAGGCTTATGTTTTCTGGTACACCTTAGCATGCATTTACCACAACTTGCATCATGGGCTTTATATGCAAATGGCCTCCTGAAGAGCAGCCATAAATAAGTGCAATGTGGGTCCTGGATCAAGAATTCTGATTCTGGCTCAGGTATTTAGCAAGTTATATAACCCTAACTAGAGCAGTGATTGACACATAGTAGGCACTCAGACATTTGTTCAATGAATTAAATTATTGCTCCAAATCTCCGTTACTTCTTTGAACAGCCTGGAAAAATAATTTTCGTTCTCCCAACTGCAGAAAGTTTTTATAAGGTTCAAATTAAATAATAAAATGTGATAGTGCTTTGATATTTATTAAATACAATCAATACCAGTTAAAAACAAAATAAAACCATCCTACAAAAATAATTCAGTACTCTACTATAATCCTTAAGTCATTAATTAGAATTTTCTGTTCAGCGATATAAAATTAAACACACTTTGCAGTTGGGTTCTGGCCCTGGTTGTCGTAATTCAGAGGATAGCCAGAGCTTTGCATATCTGTTTTTTACTCAGTCAAATCCATCCTACCTTAACTGACAATAATCTTGCTCAAGAATTTCCATCAAGTCATATTCTGTTAAAAGTTAGTCTATGGCCGTGTTACCCTGAAGAAGCCCAATCCCTTCTGATCTTGGAAGCTAAGGAGGGTTCAGCCTGGTTAGTACTTGGATGGGAGACCACCTAGGGAGATCACCTAGGAAGACCAGGTGCTATAGGTGTAAAATATTAAAAACAAGGGATTGTAAGATGACAAGGTCCTTGCAATTTGTGAGGTCAACCAAAGGTTGCCTCACCAAGAAAAATTTTTTTAAAAAAGCGTAGTTATTATAATTCATCATAGTTATTGTAGTTCTTTAACTTTATTTTCACTTTCAACCTTGGACCTTTTTTTTGGAGACTTTTAGTTTTCAGTGACTTCCATTCCCATTAAATTTAATCAGATTTTAATTCTTAAATTTGTGTTATTTCACTATAACCTATTTTAGTTCTTAAACTAATACATTAAAAACACCTGGTAGTTATAAATCCCAATTTTACCATTTCTAAAATATCCATTCTTCTCCATTAGATTTAGCTCCAGTGCTGCAAATGTGTTCAGGTTCCTGGTGTCCTGAAACCAGGTAGGACAGCCTAGTTAAAATGTAAAAATCACAATTTCTTTCTTAAAGTAGTATGTGTTAACCAGACATCTATGACTTGTATTCTATTCCTAATGCTCACTCTTAATATGGAGGACTTCCATATCTACTTTAGTTACTTTTATATTGCTGACTTTTAAGTTAGCATGTATTATTTTTATAACCAATATAATCAAGATTTTTTCTTTAAGTGTATAATAACAAACGTGAGCCAGTGTATCAGAAGGAAGCTGAAGAGACATATCTAATGAGAGATGTACACATTGAAAGTAACTGAGAAAATATCTTTAGGTAGGATATAATTACAGCAGCTTTGAAAGCCATGCAGAGATGTTAACCCTTGGTAGGAGCATCAGTAGGGAATGCCTTTGAGAACAAGCATGATGTGGAAGTCATAGAGTAGCATCATGGTGTGATGGAAGAACATAGGCTTTGAAGTATGACCGACCTGTTTTCAAATACCAGTCTTGCTGCTTCTTATGTGTGTCCTTGTTCAAGTTACTAACTTTTTTCTAAGTTTCAATTTTCTTATCTATAAAATGGGGATAATACCTATGTCATAGAGTTTTTGTAATGATTAAGTAAAATGGAGTAAGAATTAAAAAACACTTGACACAAAGTAGGCCCTTGGTAAAGAGTTGCTATAATTATTCAAGGTATTTTAGTATAAAAGTATTTTGTCTAATAGATTGGAGGGAGGAGAGTTTTGCATCAGGACAGTCAGTGAGGAGACTCATGAGAAATCCCGTTATGAAATCATTCAAATTTGAATAACTGGAATGGCAGGGAATAAGAAAGGATAGACAGACATAAGAGATATCAAGGCTGGAAACTGATTACATATGAAATTTGGAGGATAATAAAAGGCAATAATGTATGTAGTGCTCTAATTCTTAAGAATGGAGGAAATTGTCCTTACTAGATGTTGGAATTTTTCTGATGTACAATTACATGAAGTAGGAATAGTCTTTATTGGCATCACTATAAAATGAAGTTTGGGAAGCAAGAATCAGATAACACACAAGTCAAAGAATGCATAGATACTGATAACTGATAATTTAGAGAAATATATAAAGAATATTATGATGACAATATTTTGTTGGAATCTATTCTAGTTTTTAACACCAAGTGGTGGAACTATGAAAATTTTACAACCTCATTTAATATATATAAGAAGAAATTACCAACCAGCAATAAAAAATAAAGTGCATTTTCACCTAAAACTCCTTCAGAGTTCAAATTCTTATATACAAAGTGAAACCAAATTATTTGAAGCTGTATTTTATTTTGATAGAAATCCCAAGTCAGTCACTTTGGATTCAGTAGTGTAGTGAACATTTGTTGTTGCCTTCTCAATAATTCTTTCTTTCTTCCCAGAACTACTTTGAATTATTTCTCAGTCATATGATTAAGAGGGATTTATCTCTCCTTCAGCAGCTCCAAGGGTAGGCCCAGTCAGTGCATTTCATCTCCCTGCCCCAATGACTGGTTCATAAATGAAAACATGCTTCACTCTAGGCCAATAAGGTGCAGAGTTTCAACGTTTAGACTTGTTTCAAGTTGTTGGGGAAGAAAACTCAATTTTCTGCTAGAAAAGTGGAACTGGAGAAAGTAGCCCCAAAGTTATTGGTTAACTGTCCTTATGGCCATAACGAGGGCCTGGTTAAAATGATTCAACACTGAAGAAGCAGAGCCAGAAATTTGAGGGAGGGAAACTAGGTTCTCATTCTTAATTCTTTAGCTGTTGAGCTGAATGAAATCTTATCTGAAGTCAGCTCTATCTTTGATTTTTTTCTACACAAAACACATACATTCATTTTAATACTTCAGCTAAATAGCCGTTGATTTTCTGCTACCTGCAACCCAAAATCCCAACAGATACAGGTGACAAGGCATTTATGGATGTCAGTATCATCCTGAACTCTGCAGGACTTTGTCAATATCATGTGTCATGTATAGCCAATGGAGTTCAGATTAGAGTTCAAATTTGTGCTTTGGCAGAGTTTATAGGAGAGGCTGAAGTCACTGAGGTGCAAATTGCTATGGGAATGTAGAATCTTTAGTAGAGTTTAAGATAGTCTAATTAGTAGATATATTCCAAATCAGCTTCTAGGAATATTTGTGTATAGGATCCTAACTACAATCTGAAGACATAGGTGCTATTTGAAACAAGTCATTGTGTAAACACATGTCTTTATTATTGAACTTGAAGATTTGGGGAATCCTTTTAAAGAAATGATTTTTTTAAGGTATATAAGCAGTTTCCTATAAATAATATTAGTCCTGAAGATACTGTAGTGGGAGTGGCCCCGAGCCTTGTCTCATTTGTAAGAGTTGCTATTGAAGGATCAGCCAGTGCCATGGTTAAAAGGATGATAACTAAGAAAATGGATGAAGACTAACTGCAGAAAAGAAAAGGAAACACAAGTATGCTACCAGGTGCTCTCAGAGAATCCATGAAAATTTAGTTCATGGTTTTGAAAAATGGCATGGCTGTAATTGTGACAAAATCAGAGCAGTTCAAAGAGGAGTAAATGGATCCTGCAGAAGTTTTGGGAAGATTTAGTGAAACGTTGGCATAGCCAATTGCTGCAAATATGACATAGCTATCAGTAACTGTCCAGGAATTAAAAACTTTGGAGGAAAAACTAGAGGAATGTGTACATATACTGAGTATTAGATATACTAAGGAATTATCATTAATTTATTGGGTATGATAATGACGTGGTTCTTTTTTTTTAATATCTGTTAAACATACTTATGCATGTGCGTACACACACACACACACACACACACACACACCCTATAAAGACTTTTATTAAAGTGGAGGGACAATGACTCTTTGAATCTTTAATAAAGTGGAATTTTCAGTCTTTAAAAATTGAAGAGTGGTAAAAGAATGCCACCTGTCATGGAAAATGGAAGATTTGAAATCACAAGTATTCCATAAATGAGTGGCAAAGACTGCTAGTGATCATCAGCTTTCCTTGACTTAGTGTCTGACTGACTTCTGGCCAATGGAATGTTAGTAGAATTGATGTGTATCTTTCGAGCCATCAAACCATGTATTTTTCTCATTTTCTTTCCTCACCTCTCAGCTTCAGGACAGGACTCCTAGAAAAGGGTGGAGCCAAAAGCTGGACAGAGTCTGGATCCCTGAATGACTGCTCTTTTCTCCATTGAACTGCAATGCACCATGAAATGAGTAAGAAGCAAATTTTGATTGTGTTGAGTCACCAGCATTTTGGGATTTATTTATGTTTATTGCAGAAGTTAGTCTATCATGACTAGTATACAAATTGCCATCAAACTTTGAGATTATTAAGTGATTTTTTTTTATTAAGTGGTGGTTTGATTATGACCAAATGTTAAGCTTCCTAGGAATCTAACTCTGAAATAGAGATTAGCATATTGGAAATTTACTGGGATTGACACCTTTTGGGAGAATGAAAACAGAACTGGGCAAAAAGAGAAGCTTAATTGTGATGCAGCAACAACAAAGGCCTCTGTCAATTCCATGTAGATTTAGAGCTAGAATATTCTTTTACACTTGTCTCAAGTTAAGATGAAGGGGTAATTGTATCCTGCATATGGGACACTTTTTGAATAATGGCGCCCCTTGGGGAAGGGAGTGGACCTTGGATGAGGCCACTTCCTTTGGGAGTGCGCCCTCAGTAGACAACACTCTCACAAATAGGGACATTAGTATCTTGATCTCGAAGGTGGATCTGAGCAGTGTAACATGCATCCACTTCAGGAATATTCCAGAAGCTGGTTTGCAAGTGGCAATATGCTTCTAATGAATAGGCCAAAGAGCTATTTATTGTTCATGAAGAAGACTGCCTACTGAAGCCAAGGGATAAATAAAGTCTGTATTACATGTCAAGGAGTTTGAGAAATAGTTGATATCAAGATACAAATGATTGTAGATGGAAGAAGGAAGAGAATCTTCCCTGAGTTTCTAACTGAGAGAGAGATTTGGCTAAAGGTAACTGCAAGAAATAAAGTACAACTCCCAATTGTTACCTTCCACTGGCTTTCTGATGATAATAATCAAATTTCATTGAAAACCATTTGGAGGCTAGTAAAAATTATCAAAACGAGGTTCACTGAGTTTTTTAAAACGATTCTTAATACATTGTTAAAGAAAGCAATCTTTCTCTTAATGAATCTTTATTAGTTGCTGCATAACAAGGGAAAGAAAAGTTGCCCAAAGATAAACTTCATTTAAAAACAGCATAGGTCTCTTTTTAAATTCCATTCTGAACTATCTTGCTTGCTTCACAGAGCTTGCATGAGTGAGGGGTGGATTGACTGAGTCAGCATTGCTCCAGGGCTAACAAGAAAACTTTAGTGATGGAATATCTACCTTTTTACCTTGAAATTATTAACATACCACCCAAAAGAAAAGGAGTAATATAATTATCATCTGTATTCCTACCACCCTTATTAACAACTAATAATTAGTTAACAAATAACTAAATTTTATTCATAGTCTAATGATTTTTTTACTTATAAGTGTTTTGAAATTATTTATTTATTTTTATGAAAAATGATTAGTTGAATTATACTCAACCGTAATCTCATGACTACCTTTCTAATTCACACATAATGTCATTTAGACAGCCTTTACTAACTCTTGAGACAAATGGTGAAAAAGTAGGAACTTGTCCAGGAGTGGGAAGTCCCCTGAGAGTTCACAGCTACAGAAATAAATCCTCAGGCCAACTCCATGGGTACTGAGTTGATCTAGTTCATGTTTTTCTTGGAGCGCTAACTTCAAAGAAAACTTTCTGAAACCTCACAAATATTGACCTCTTTCAGAAGCTGGTAATATAAAGCAAAACAAAGTTTCCAACAACTCAGTTGCAATGAATTGTACTTGAGAACAGACAGTTCCTGTTAGAAGTAACTGTACCCTGTCATGTAACCCAGCAAACTGTCTTGGATCACCACACTTGAGAATTTCAGGTTTGCTTTTTCTAAGTTTCCTGTTTTAAGGAACATCATTCTTTTCAATAGCATCTCTTTGAAGCAGAAATCTCAGGTTTTACGTGTGAATAATACATCATAATATTTGTAGATGTATATGAAAATATCATTAATATAAATTATAAAATGAATGAATATAATGAATATAAACTATAAAGGAGTGATTTAGGGTACTCCATAAAAATACATGACCATTTTTTTCTTATTAGATAATATAGAATATATAATACTTAGTGAATCTGTACAAAAGAATTCTTTCCAAACTGTTTTTGGAACTGAGAGCCCTGAGGAATAATATTTACAAAATTCTCCTTGAAAATTATTCTCTTATTCACCATTCAACAAACATTTACTGAATGCTTGCTAAGTGCCAGGCATTATTGTAGGTGTGGGATGTGTCAGTGCACAAAACCAAGATCCCTGTCCTCGCGCTATTGAGATGTTACATCCTACCGAGGAGAGAGAAAATAAAAACATAATAAATAACTAAGTGTTATAGCATGTTAGAGAGTGACAGGTATATGGGGGGAAAAAAAGAGTAGGATAGGAGGGTCAGTAGTGTTGGTGGGGCAGATAGTCTACAGGATTAGGCTGAGTAGGCAGGGCAAGGTTATTGAGATCATAGGTTTTGAACAAAGACCAGAGGACATGAAGGAGTTTAGCTCTCTGTGTGGGCAAAAAGCATTGTAACCTGAAGGAACAGACCACAAAGGCCTGCCTGGTTGGTTCAAGGAAGAGCAGGACTGAGCAAAGGGAAAAGTTTAGCTGTGATAACCACAGCCAATCTCTCGGAGTTGCCTTGAGTGCTTTGCCTTGGCTAAAACACTCAAGCCTTTATACTCCCACAATGATCTGTCAAGGATGTGGCCCACACCAGAATGGCTGTGACCTTAAGAAAGGTGGCTTCCTGCAGCTGAAGGAGCTGAGAGTGGTGAGCTATCTACTGACATCACTCCATCAGCCTTCGTTGAAGGAATTGTTAGAGGGACATCTCAGTATCAATCTTTTTGGCTTCCTCATTCCCAAGGTCACCTGTGGTCCATGAAGGCTACTCTAGTTCCAGCATTTCAACCAGCTAGAAGAGGGGAAAGAAGGAAAAGGGGATATCCTGGTAGTTGCATGCACTACTGCTCATAGCCTATTGCTAGAATCTAATTAAGGAAAGCTAGATCATGTAGCCTTTATTCTTGGTGACTTGTGGCAGCAAACAAACAAAAAGCATATCGAAGTATAACCAGCAGTCTCTGCTGCCATCATATTCACCATTTTTGTAGGGAAGAGAATGTGGCTTCACCACAAAGAAGAATAAATGAAAGGCAATCCTTTTAGCTCATTCAGGATTTTGTGCTTTGGGGTACTGGGGACTTGAGAGTCAGCAAAGAAACAATATTCTCTTGAAGAGCTCAAAAAAGAAAACTTTAGAGAAGAAATGTGACAGCAATTATGCAGATGAGGGGTAGAGCCTGTGAAGTTTAGGAATTAATGTAACGTATTTGTATTCATAGGCTGATAGGGTTGAGATCAGTGAGGTGGCACTTGTGCAGAATCAATTACTGTTAGAACTGCTTCTTTCTTGACCCTCTTCCTTGGCAGCTTCTGATTTTTCAGTTCTTTGCTGCCTCTTCTTCCCATTTCTGACGTTTTGTAGATTAAAAAAAAAGTTTTATTTTGAAATTATTTTACTTACAAAAAGTTTACCAAAAATATTTTACTTAGAAAATAGTATAGTTCCCATGCACACTTCACTTAGTTTCCTCTAATATTAAAATCTTATGTACCATAATTTCATTATGTCAACTAATTGACATTAATATAATACTATCAGCCATTTTACAGGTCTTATACAAGTTTTACCAATTGTCCCACTAATATGGTACAAAGACCTCAAAAACATTATGCTAAGAGTACCAGACACAAAATACCACATATTGCATGAATCCTTTTATATCAGCAGTCCCCAGGCTTTTTGGCACTGGGGACCAGTGCTCCTGTGAGAATCTAATGCCTGATGATCTGAGGTGGAGCTCAGGCGGTGATGCTAGCGCTGGGGAGCAGCTGCAAATACAGACGAAGCTTTGCTCTCTTGCCTGACACTCACCTCCGGCTGTGTGGCCTGGTCATTCCTGACTTTTTATTGTATGCTCCTGGATTCTGACCTTAGTTTCCTTCCCTTCTCACAGTGAATCACAATGCATTATTTTCCTTTATTGAGTCATGTAACTCTAAGAATATTATGACCCTCAAGTCCCTAAAAATGTTCCTCAGAATGCCATCCATTTATTGAACAGAATAAACTTGATCGAGTACAAACATTAAAAATTTTATTTTTCTCCCATCTCTGACCTCAATTGTGCTATATCAGTTCTTCTTTGCTAAGTAGGTCCTTCATAATCCATCAGGAAGACCCCACAACTTGCCAGACCCTTTTAGTTATTAAAAAGTGGTCCAGTCCACAAAAGTAGCTAATCACATTGCTACTTTTCTACCAGCTGAGGCATGACTCATGGTTCAAGAACCTTCAAAGTCAGCTCTTTCACTCTTTCTTCTCTCTGTCTTCTGATTCACTGAGTTGGAGATCACTAGGAGAGAAGGTAGGATTGCCTTTTGTGACTGGTCTCCATTTAACTCTTTCTGGTCCTGTCCTCTGTATCCTATCCTCTGTATCTGGACCTCTGCCTTATAGATGGTGAGTGAGGTTTTCTCTGGGTACTTCTCAATCACCTTGGCCCCCTCTGAAGCTGAGGACCTCTTTCAGCCTCTACTTCTGTTATGGAATGAATATTTATGTCCCTTCCTCTACCCCAAATTAATATGTTGAAATCATACATCCCAATGTGATGGCATTAGGAGGTGGGACCTTTAAAAGGTAATTAAGTCATGGAAATAGAGCCCTCATGAATGGGATTAGTGCCTTATAGAAGAGTCTTCAGAGAGCTCCCTTACACCCTCTGCCATGTGAAGATGCAGTGTGAAGATGGCCAGCTATGAACCAGGAAGCAGGCCCTCACCAGACACTGAATGTGCCAGTGCCTTAATCTCGACTTCCTAGCCTCCAGAGCTAAGAGAAATAAATGTCACCCACTCCATAGTATTCTATTAGCAGCCTGCACGTGCTGAGACAACTCCCAGGACCTTCTCTGAAAGAACATCACTTCTTTTAGCTGGTGGCTGCCCGGATAGCCTTATAGCTTCTGCTTTGTCCTCTGTCCTCCAGGCTCCTTCAATATTCCATTTGCTACATATAATTGCAACTACGTACAACATTTGCATTCTTCAGATAGGCAGATCTCAAAAGAGGAGGAAAGAATGGGTTGAGTTGCAGATACTTCAGTTCCTTCCTCCAAATTCACCTCCCTCCTCTGTGGAAAGCTGTGAGTGAAGAGGAAAAGGATCACTGAAGTGGTACTCTAATGGAAGTCCCATGGCGCAGGAACATCAGATGTGTGTGGGGGAAGTGTTCTTGATTAATAGTCTACATATAACTATCTACTACCCATCTATACTTAAGTATGTCCCACAGGCATAGTGAACTTAAAATCTATCATAATGAACTCATTATATTTAAATACATTCCAACCTCAGAATTTGTGTTTCCATCCATATTTTCTATCTAACCATCCACCTAATTGCCCAGGGAATCATATTGGGCCCTCCTTATTCTCTACCATCCCAGTCAGTCACCAGGAGATATTACCTCTTAAATTTTACTTCCCTCCTTAATCTCATTGTTATTTCTACTGCCTTAGTTGTGACTACTACTACCTCTCATTTGGGTTATTTCAACCACCTTCTAATAAATCTTTCTATATCCAGATTTACCTTCTTCAAATCCATTTTGCAATAATGCACTAGAGCAATCTTTCTAAAATTCAGATCTCATCAAATAACACTCCTGTCTAAAACGCTCCTGTGGCTCCCCTTTGCTGACATGTTGAAGAAGGTTTTAGAAGAGGTAAACTATAGATTACAACTCTAACTACATTATTTAGCCATAAGGGAGAATTTAGATGGATTTTATAATACCTATGTCCTTCTAAGTAATAATTTACTAATAACTAACTTCAGCATCTGGGAGTTTAATGCCTATGTTTAAACTCAAATGTTTTGCAGTGCTACAAACTCTTTTTTGTTTCGTGTACTTTGGCAAAAAATTGTTCTCTGAAAGGTGTAAAGACTGCAATTACAAATGTTATTATGGTAAAATAGAAAACATAAAACTATTGAATGTGAAAGTGTAGAAGATATGTTTCTGATCTAGTTTTTAAAAGGCAGAAAAATTATGATTGAAGTTATCTCTGTAAAAAATAACTTTCTTAGTCTGTTCAGACTGCTATGACAAAATGCCTGTGACTGGGAAGCTTCTAAACAGAAATTTATTTCTCACCGTCCAAGATCAAGGTGCTCGCAGATTCAGTATCTGGTGAGAGCTGGCTTCTTAGATGGCTGTCTTTTTGCTGTAATCTCATGGCAGAGGAGGCAAGGGATATTTCTTGGGCCTCTTTCATAAAGGCACTAATTCCATTTATGAGGGCTTCTCCTTCATGACCTAATCACTTCCCACAGACCCCATCTTCTAATGCCATCACCTTGGAGGTTAGGATTTCAACAAGAATTTTGAGGGAGCACAAATATTCAAACCATGAAAGTAATGGCAAGTGAACAGCTTTTAATCAGCAGGGATAGTGAGTATGTATATATGTGTGTGGTAAGAGGATGGAGACGAATGAAGACTATTCTTAGATCCCTTCTTCAGTGCCCCCAAATGCAAACATTACATGTAATTCCTTATCACATAATGCATTCAGCACTTTTTAATTAGTAACACGGAAGTCAGCATTAGAACCAGAGAAACATGATCTCAGCAACACCAGTAATCTCCGCTCATTCCTGTCTGTGCAGGCTGAGGGAGTGGGAGCATATACCAACCTCCTCACTACCCGTTAAGTTGGCTTGCTTATTTTTTCCCCTTGGCTTCCATATTTCCAGGCTTCGGCCTTTTCACATTGCTGGGACCATGCTTTATGCCATTAGCTCTTTCCATTAAGGTTAGCTTTCATCTGCAGTCTTGTCATTCATTCACTTGGTTTCTGCTTTGAGGTTCAAATTTCGACAATGATCTTTCCAATCAAACTCATCAATACCAGTGTTTACTGTCCATTATAATTATGATTCTATTTCCTTTAAATAATCAATGATCAACTCCTAAAATTGAGTTCTTTGAATTTTGTCAAATTCGCATTTTTTTCTATCTTCTCTTTCTTTTCATATATTATATTATCAAAATGTCACACATTTTATAAAATCTCTGTGTTTTCTTCACTTGTGAATATAATGTTTTAAATGATGATAGTTAAAGTAAATATGCTCTAAGCTTCTGGGTAATTACTCCATCCAGTGTCTGTAGTCTACATGAGAAAAATTATAAAGCATTTGTCAGTCATCCAGGGACAGACAACCCAAAGGAAGGTAGGGCCATTAAATTGTAAGACTGCACAAAGATGAGGAGACAGAGTCCCAAACAAAACTAGAATTCACTTGTTTGGACCTTCCCAGTATTAGTCATTTGTCAGCCTGATTATATAGTAATCAGAAGCTTAGCAGTAACAAATTACACAGTGCTAAGACATCCTTCAAATGGATTTGTCTCTAAATTTATGGCTTTCCTTTGTCATTATTTTTGTGGCATTTATGTTGTGGTTTAAATTAATACTTTCCTATGTTCTGTGTTTCTTTTTTAAACTCGTTCACCCAAATTCATCCAAAATACTTTTTGAGTTAGCAGTTCAAGCACGGAACAAAGTTCTAATAAACATTTGTTAAATGAATAAATGTAAATAGGATAGGATAATACATTATTTTATGGGCTCTTAACATTTTTTATGTGTGTCTGGACCCTTTTGGCCAGTCGATGAAGCCTATGGATGAACCCTTCTCAGAATTCTGTAATGTTTTTAATGCATAAAAAGATTAAAAAGAAAATCAAATATATTGAAATAAAGTATTATTAAAAATTGAGATAAAATAATGAGTTTTTTAAGTTGTCATTAAATTAAATGATCATGTCCAATAACTACAGTATTTCAAGGTAGTAAATATAATGATATTTTGAGATATCTGCAACAACTTTATGAGATATGAAAATATATGAAATTTCTATTAGTGACAGTGTCCATGCTAAGATTGCTATATCCTAATGTTGCCCACATCTGCTTCATTACCCTAGGTATGTGTTCTTTCTTACCTGGGCCCCAAAGTAACTATACTTGTGCCCAGAGTCTCTCAAAGTCTCTTACGAAAGTTGATCCTTTAAACTTTTGCTTCCTGCTTTTCATCTCTTGTAGGCAACTCTCAAAAGGTCTTCTATTTCCACCCTCTCCAGAGGAACAAGTGACACTTCAGACAAGTCAACAAATGTGTATTCACTACCTTTCTCTGCCTCCAATCAATAAAATCTTAAAGACCCTAGTTCTGATTTTATCTTTCACCTTATGCAGTTTTTATTCCTTGGAATTAATATTACTGTATTTATTTGAGATTCATTTCTGGTCATTCTGATTTTAGAATTTGGGCATTTATATTGATCCTCTCTCCCTGTGCATATTGATATCATAGCCCAGAAATTGGGCTGCCAGATATACATTGGTCTGTCACCCAACTGGCTGGAATGATGGTTACAGCTGCTCCTAGACTTATTGGACAGCCATCTACATCTTAATACCAAATGTAGAGGGGTTAGTAGATTGCAAGTACATTTTAGGGTGAACTTTAAGACAAACTCTTACATTTAAGACCTGACCCCACTTTAAATATGACAGATATTCCCAGGATTCACTCCTGAGGAGTCTTCACTTCCCTCCATAGTCTTTAACAATTTCTGAGCTTGGTTTCTCTGAGTCCTTCACTCCACTCCTTTGCTTCCTTCTCAGGAGAGCTGGATCCCATATTTTGTGTTTTTATTTTTATTTTTTTCTGTTGTTTGGAATCCTATCATGAATAGACAGTGTAATGGTTGACTTTTTGTGTGAAATTGGCTAGGCTATGGTTTCCAGTTATTTGCTCAAACATCAGATTAGATGTTCCTTTGAAGATATTTTAGAGATGTGATTATTATTTAAATCACTACAGTTTGAGTAAAGCAGATTGCCCTTTATAAATTACCTGTATGAGGGTAGGCCTCATACAGGTAATTGAAAGCCTTAAGAGAAAAGGCTGGGGTCCCCTGAAGAAGAAGGAATTCTGCTTCCAGACTGCCTTATGGGCTCTGCCCTGGATCTCTAACCTCCTGGCCCTTCCTGCATATTTTACACTTGCCAGCCTCCACAAATGTGTAAGCCAATTCTTAAAACATCTTTCTCTGTCTGTCTGTCTCTGTCTCTCTTTCTGTGTCTCTGTCTCTGTCTCTTTCTGTCTCTCTGTCTCTGCCCCTGCCTCTGTCTCTGTCTCTCTTTGTCTCTCCCTCTTCCCCTTTCTTCCTCCTTCTCGTAATGATTCCATATCTCTGGAAAACCTGACTAATACAGATTCATTGTCCTGAACCATGGTTATTTTACTCACTTAACTCTGAGTTTTGCTCTTTGTTTGGGGCCTCTCCTACTGTCATGTGACTTGGACCTATTCCCACCAATATCTCCACCTGTTTGTCCCCAAAATGACTTTTTCCATTTCTTAAAATATTGGACATTTTATTTTCCAATGGCCTTTGGTGGCACCAGCTCTGCAGCAAGATCAGTTTTCTCCTGACCTTCTCTCATTGTTTCTGGTTCTTTTCTGTCTTCTCCCCAGACTGAGCGGATGAGGTCCCACAAAGTCTAGAGCCTAAGTCTCTTTATGAGAGGAATCTCATTCCTTCTAAACATATTTCTGACTGTTCTAAGCATATCATTAGTCCTAGCTATTAAAACAGAAATATTTTCCTTAGTAAATAGATTCATAATCTGGTTTTCAATCTGTTTCTTGTGGATTTGATTAATAGGAAGGATTTGATTATCACACTTATGATTGAACTAATGAAATTGAATTTTCAGAACCAGCCAAGTTGAGGACCACAGTGAACACAGCGAAGGTACTTGTATTAACTTCCTAGGGCTACTATAGCAAATTACCTCAAATTTGGTGGTACGAAACAATAGAAATTTCTTTGCTCACATTTCTTGAGGCCAGAAATCCAAAATCAAGAACTTCTCTCCAGAGGCATTAAGGAAGGATCCTTCGTGCCTCTCCCATCTTCTGGTAGCTGTTGGCATTCCTTAGCTTCCTTGGCTTGTAGTCCTATCACTTCAATCTTTGACTCCATTTTCACATCACTTTCTCCTCTGTGTATCTGTGTCAAATTTCCCTCTGTATTTCTATCATGTAGACATTTGTTTTTTCACTTAGGGTCCGCCCAGATAATACAGGGTAATCTCATCTCACGGTAACATTCACAGGTTCTGGAGATTAAGACGTAGACACATCTTTGGGGAGCCATTTTTCAAACTACCATAGTATCTTTTTGCAATAGTCAACTCCCTCTTTGACATCTCTTAATTATAAGAGCAGTTTCTAATAAAAATTCTATCTGAAAAGTGCAGGTGGAGTTGCGTGAAATAGGTCAATATAACATAGAACGTACCCATTCTACAGAATGGGGTGGGGAAATATATCAAACCTGAAGTGTTCTATTTGCATTCCTAGCAATTTCTTTGCAGATTCAGTGATATGAGGCAGAGATTCTGTAAAAAAAAAAAAATTGACCTCAATAGAACTTGCCATGCAAAATGCATCAAAATAAGGCTCAGAAGCAGAGTATCTATCATTTGACTTCTTGTGACCCTAATAATATTTGGCAAGATAATGAAATCCAAAATGTATAATTGCAGGTTCAGGATGAGCTAGATGCTCTAGTAAAATAGATATTTGCAACACTATCAATACAGTGGCTAGAAGTGCAAGAAAGAAGTCAGATCCAGTTATGATTTAGGGATAATTGACAAAAATGCTTTCTACATTTTTTCTTAATATTTTAATAATTGATGAAGCTTATGCTCAATAAATATTTAGTGGGTGAATGAATAGATTTCATGGACATTATGATATTGCTGGAAGCTGTGATGGGATAATCTGTGATTTTTCTTACTGTTATAGGGCAGTCAGCAAAAGTGCTTTAAGAAGGAACTTTTCCACATCAGTAGGAATCTATGTTAAGGAAATCTAATACCATTCAGAGCCTCACTTTCCCAAGGTATTTTCTCATGGATGGGTAATGTACAAAGGAGAATTGGTTTCATTCCTTTTGGTTTCAGTTTTTGCATCAATTTCCCTAAAATTGAGAAATACACTTTTGCTCCATGAGTTATTGGTGAATTTGAATATTAACATGTCACATTTAACCAGTGATATTTATCCCATGAAAAACACCAATTGTATCAGTGTATGTGGTTATATTCAGTGAAAGTATGGGTTTGCCTTAAAATACTACTTTAAAATGTTTTGAATTTCACAATCCGATTTTTATATTCTGTTTTTATTGATTGATGCCTGTACTAGTGTATTCCCATGTTCTTTGGTTGTGTGCATTATCTTCCACTTCAATTTTTTTGTGGAAATTTTTTTTCTGTGTACATCATTTCTCTAGAAGATTACTTTGGTTATTAGAGAGTGTTTGTCAAGATGCTGAAGAAGCATGTAAAATTTTTTCTGGGAGTAAAAGCAGTGGAACTTCAGGAGGTATTACTAGTGAGTACTGCTGTGACTCAGCCTTCACAGATGTTTGCCTTCATTGGCTGCTATTTTGGGTTCACACTATCAGCAGGAAGCAGAAGTGTGATTCTCTTTTGACCCTCAATTTTAACAGAAAATGTACACTGCAGAAGCATATGGATCAGGGAAATAGGATTAGGAAAAGCCGTAGTAGCACTATAATCAACATGCTCTACTAAAGATATTTTCCTATTTTAAAATATCCCTGAATCTTTATTTTAATACTACAATAAAATTGCGCTCTCAAACATTTTTTCGGTGTAGAGAAAATACAAATGGTTGCACCGTCATTCTCAGGACTCAAAATAAAGTACTGTATATGAGAAATTATACTCTCTCTACATTTGGCCAAGTGAATTGCCTACTAATCAAGTTTTTAAAGAATAAGATGAATTATTTTTCTTCTTCTTGGATTGAAGCAAATTACACTTTGTTGCTAAACATGATGGTTGTCTTTAAACATCCATCCAGCACATTTTAAAAATATTTTATTCATTGTCACCTGAATTTGTATTTAAGATTAGAATATTTTCTTACAGTGTAACTCATTTTTATAACTCTCAAAACACCAAAAATCTTTGAAATGATAATAGCATAGACATACTTTTTTACCCCTTATTTTTAACTTTTTTATGCATATAAAATCCTTTGGATTTGTTCTTATTTTCTTGAGTTTACTGAGGGTAATATGAACCTTCAAGCACTAAAGAGAGTCATTATAAATATGTCCACATTTATAGTTCCAATCAAAAGAAAGAAACCTATGAAAAAGGTTACAGTATTGTACATTTTCTTAGTATAGAGGAAAATTTTATGTATTCCAAATTCATGTTAATTGCCTATTACGAAAGACTTAATAAGTTAAATATCTTGTGAATTTATATCTATATCTATTTCTGTCTATATCTCTATAACATTTTGTATATTGATAGGCTCTTTCCTTATCTGTTACACCAAAAATTCAAATTTATGGTTATATTTAAGCTACCTAGAGTGGCAACTAAAGGGTTAATGCTGTCATTTCAGGTGCAGGGTAGAGTTAGAGGTTTGAGAAAGGCATAGCAGAGTTTCAGTATGGTCAACATGCTCAGATGATCAACTCCTCAAAAATAGATCTGGGTAGCTATCACATTAGGTTAAAATAAAATAATATGTTTATTAGGTTAAAATAATAATTGTATATCACAATTATTTTTTTGAATCCTCCTAGCTCTGTCTCCAGAATAAAAATATACCCCGAAATTAGGAGATTAAGTAGTACAATAGAACAATTATGGACTTTGGAGTCAGTCAGACTTGGATTTGAACCACAGATCTGTCCTATTTTTCCTGTCTCTCAGTAAGTTAATTAATGATTGTGAACCTCTGTTTTGCCATCTTTAAATTAGAGATAATGTCATCTTTTGTAATTAAATGAGAAAATGTGCATAAAAAGCTTTATTAGAGTACCAGATACATCACATCCATTATAAATACTAATATTTTCCTATCTTTAAAAACCCGAATTAAATTAAAATAACTTTAGGTATAATCTAATAAAGCAAAAGTCTTTCTGTACATTATTCAGTC
This sequence comes from Eonycteris spelaea, assembly GCA_003508835.1. Classification (NCBI taxonomy): domain Eukaryota; kingdom Metazoa; phylum Chordata; class Mammalia; order Chiroptera; family Pteropodidae; genus Eonycteris; species Eonycteris spelaea. Next base: position 10,357,150 of record PUFA01000011.1, on the reverse strand, counting down.
ATTAAAATAACAGATTCCTAAAAGAATGTAGTTAGCAATTAAGTTGAGATCCCTAAGTAACTTAAACTTCCTCCTTTAATAATAATATGAATAAAAACAATAGTGGTATAGCAGTGATAATAGACATTTATTGAGCACTATGGGCCATACATTTTATTATATGCATTAGTGTTCAATCCTTACAACAGTCTCATGAGGCAAATACTATTATCCCCATTTGAGAAAAGTTTAGTTACTTGTTCAATGTCACACGATTAGTAAGTGGCAGGGTTGGGACTTGAATTCAGGTCCATGTGACTTCAACTTGTGCACCTGAATTAAGGTGTGTGAGTGATAAAGAGGAGTGGGTGACTGAATAGATATCAGAAGTTAAAATGTATTGGACTTCCTGTTCCTGGCTATTTGGATTGGGGTCTGAGGGAGAGAGTGGAGTCAAGTAAGTGCATCACTAGTGATATCCTTCTAGGTAGAACAGTTGCAAGTAACAAAACATAACTAAAAGTAACAAAAACCTTTATGAGTTAACTTAAGCCACCCAAAAGAATTTATTGTAGGTTCTGTGACCCACAGAATCCAAAGCGAGAAATGCATTTACTATAGAAACAATGGACGTATTTCTTTTCTCTGAACATCTTTCACTTGTCTTTGTGCAGGTGGACTTCCTTGGTTTCCAACCCAAATGGCACAAATTCATGGTAGGCCCACAACCTCCAAATGTGCATATTTTGGGTTCAGCTGGATAAAGAAACATTCTCTCTTTGTCTCCTAATTCTAAGGGAATCAAGCTGACCTAGTTGGAGTCAAGTGCCCCCAGTCAAAGAAAATGTTTCCAGGGCTGCAGAGTTATATAACAACATTTGGCTCCTGGGAAACAATCCGGGCCTAGGGGTCAATTCCCAGAGAGGAGGGTCTTAGGCAAACAACTCCAGAGTGGCCACCACAGTACCATTCATTAAAGGAAAATGTCCAGGGTCCTGGGCAACAGTGGTATCAAGGAAGCAGTGAACTAGGGCCTTCGTTCTGAAACTGTTTATCCTACTTATGGGGAAACGCTGTGGACATTAATGGTGAGTTGGAAATAGTTTCATATTTCAAGACCTTCCATCTCAAAGTTGTCCTTTTGTATAGAGCCCAATATCTTTTCCTGGGTATCAACAATATTAACTCTTCATATCATCAAAGATAGATAATACCGTCTTGCATTTCCCCCTCTTAAATATAGCTTAACTTTAGGAAGTGTTAAGTTCAGGCAGCAGGGTGTTGTGGTGTAATGGGGTGCTTAAAATGTTAGTTTTGGAGGAAACCTTAATGGATATGGCAGCTGTAAAGACTTGCCATTTTATAGTTGTAAGTGTTTTTTTTATTATGTGTACATTTTAAAAGTTTAAATTTCTAAAGAATTAAGATTACTTACCTCTGGAACAGATAGTTTCTTTATTTTGGGAAAAGCTACACTATGAAGCAAATTAGTTATTTTCCATTGTTCTTGGGGAAAAACTTAATGCAGAGAAGTAAATCAGGAATAGATGTATACAACAGAACAGCTCTATTTAGTAAAATCAGGAAATTTATGTCTCTACAACTGCTGTTTCTCTTAGAAATGGAGTTAAGGTCTCCATTCCAACCCTCTTCTGGCCTACCACTCTCTATAGGGCAAGAAGTCCACAGGGCTGAGGGGAAATGCCCATTTGTACCCTGTTCTACTTCTCGACCATATTTTGGGTATCAAGGACCTCTTAATTCCCTGCTCAAACATCTCTGCCCCTGCTCCTGCCTATGATGTCTTCACAGGCCTCTTTACTGAGGGGTAAATGGATGGAACTTAAATGAGCAACTTTGGGTAACCATTTGTGGGACCCTTTGTCATATGGGATGAAGTTGCATTGGAGGAAAAGAAGGGTGGCCTAAGGGCTTCTATATGTATTCTTGCCCTGGGCACCACAAGAGTTAGGGGTTGGAGCTGCCCTCAGAGCAGTAGTTCAACCTTAGTATACAGAAGAATTACTGGAAGGGCTTTTTTTAAAATACAGATTCCCTGGGCCCTGTCGCCAGAGATTCTCATGCATTTGGATCTGGTATAGGGTCCAAAAATCAGTATTTAACAAGTATCCCAGGGACTCACAATAGAAAACACTTCTTTTGATATTTTTATTTTCTTCAATATGAATTTAGAAGCACTGTGTTTATTTATTTATTTTTTCTTGTTCTTGTGGAGATAGTGTATACATGTGTGCATGTTTTCTTATACAGGAATTTTCCCTCAGGATAGCAGCAGTAGAACCCTCTAAAACTATAAGGAATATGCTTCGTGATGACATTTTAACTCGTTGTTGGAGAAGAGACAGACCCTAGGCAGCCTTGGTGTGGCACAGCTTGATGTAGGTGACACTGATGATTCAGTGTTGAGACTGGGGCATTTGGATCATGGGAAGTGAGCCAATGGTGAAGAATGATGGTTCTGATGTCTTTTGGAGGCTATGGCATAAGAACATTACCCTCTTGAAGAGAATAGATTAGGGAAGAAGTCAGCCCCATGGCAGAAAATGAGGGCTTGGGACGTGATCCTTAGGCTGGAGTAGAAGGGAATCTCTGTTCTCTCTTTTGAATTGACGTTTTGTTCAGTAATCTAAGTTGTGGGAATATTTGGATCATTCATGGAGTTAGAAATGAGCTGGCCCCAAACAGGAAACAGGGTGTCATAGTTGGGGTTGTAGCTCTATGGTCTCTATGAGCCACTTCAAATGGCAGGTTTAAAAATTTTCGGGGTTGTTTTTTTCCTCTCGTTCTACCTAAATTTAGGAGATTAGGTAGAGGCAAGGAGGAAATTTGCATTGTCTTTTCCTGAGGCCAGAGTGGTGGTAGAGAGGGCTAATCAGTGCCCAGGGGAGTGACAGTCTCAAGAGGCTATTATCACTGAGGTGGCAGCAAGGTGGAAGGCAAAAGGTCAAATACAAAGATATATTCCTGAGCACATTTGAGACAGTATTTGGGAAACTCGGAGGTAGCTGTGGGGCACTTTGAAAAGAGCTAGTAGTTTCTAGCAATAAAGCTTGACTGGTTTGTGCTTTTGTAAATTTGTCTAACCTTATTTAGTAATCACAGGCAGGGACAGGGACTTTTGGGTCACATTCATGGTCTTTTTGAATGTCTCTTGGTATTTTTATGCTCTGACCACATTATGATGGGGAAAAATATGCTGGTTCCACTTGGAACTCTGAACAGGACAGTTCAGTTCTGTATTTCCTGGAGACATAGCCAATACCATGATGACACTTTTCTCATGAAAAAGAAGCATTCCAATGATACACTTTGCTGTTGGAAATAGTATGGTTAGAAACTCATCTTTAGAGGTAGAGATGCTGTAGAAAGCATAGGAAGGTTTTTAGGGTTGTTAGAAAAAGGGACAGTATAACTATAAAATGTTAGTTGATGAGGAAGATAAAAATAAAAAGGAGAAATTGAAATCTGAGTAACAGGTTCAAATTTTACTAATGAAACAGTCTATAGTTAAAAGGGAATTAAAATGTGAAGGCCTGGAAAGCCCTTAATATTTTAAGGGATGGGGGAATTTTAGAAAGTCACAGAATCACAAGGAATTGAAATTGAAACTTGCATGCATGATTATTTAAGTTGAAAGGACATGTTTAGGAAGCCTAGGAGATGTGTAGATAAAATCTGACCATAAACTGAGGCTTGCCGCAGCATTCACTGGCTTAATCATGAAAGAGGCAACCACCCTCTAGGCCCCTGTGACAAGTAGTAGTAGGGGATAACTGTGTTCTCGTTGCTTGGGTAAAGAAATGTATAACCCAAGGAAGATATAGAAATAATGAAACGATAAATAAAAAACCTATACTTTCATGTTCTTATATTTAAGAACAGGTGTAGTAACTAGGCTTATAATCAATTCACTTTTGTATATTCTGTTTCATTTTAATCTTAAGAGGATTTGAGCTTGTAAATTTAAAGATCTGGTTTGTTAGATATATAAAATTGCTTATGAGAACGATTTTTTTACATTCTGACTTGTCAGGTGACTTAAGTGTCATGGTAATTTAGGATATCTAAAAGAATATGATTAAAATGTATAAATAGCTAAATATTTACAAGAGTTTGAGCTGTCAAATGTAAGAGATATTTGAGCATTAATCAAAGAAGTACAAATGATTGTTCTAATTTCTTATAAAAATTTATAAAGAAAAATAGATTTAAAGTTATATTTCAATACATTGAATAATAATCAAAGTGTAAGTAATTGTAAATATGCTTTTCTGTACACAAAACCCCCTCAGATAATAAAAGCTTACTTGGACCTCAGGTGGTACAACTCCTGGCTCCAGTACTCCCTTGCCTGTGACTTTGAGCAAGTTACTCAATCTCTCTGTTCCTCTTTCCTCACTGTAATATGGAGATAATATTAGTATTATCTCATAAATGAAATAAAACAAGTAAAGCACAACAGTGTTTGGCGTATGCTAGGTGCTCAATAATTGGATATTATTCAATTACTATGAGTTGTAAACTGCCCAATAATTAAATATCCGATTATTCTGAGTTTTAAAAATCTCAGTGTACAATAAATAAATATAGCCACCCATTGCTGCTGTGGCACTGGAAGGAGTTCTAGTAAAGGGCTCTACAGATAGAGGGGCACAGGTGGTCTGTAGCACTGGAGGATTCACCTGATTCTTCTCCTTAGCAGTTACCTGGCTATTGAAACACAACCATTATAAAATTTTTTGGATTGTTTAAAATCATCTGTACTTTAACGACAAATGTCCCAAAAGAAAATTCAGATATATAGCTCTGCATGGGCATTTATACACGGTGATAATGGATTTACCAAAAGCAAACCTATAAAACATACGAATGAAAAAATGTTTGACTTCACAGGCAAAGATAAGGATTACTACTATGTTCATTGAATGGCAACAATTTGGTTAAATCATGTGATTACTACAGGAAGTTGTATTGAGAAGTCAAGTATGAAAACTGATTGTGTTTGTGTCAAAGCCAAATTCTGTATTGATTTAATAAGAGACATGGACAAGCTATATTCATGCTCATCTTCTCATATGCGAGAGGGCTAGAGAATGAGTAGAGAGTAATAAAGAGTAATAACTTAAATAATAAAGAGCCACATTTTACATTCTACCCATATCAAAGATATTTGTGTGCTACCAGAGATTGGAACTACATGAGAGGAGGAGATAGGTTACTATTACAAGTCAGATAGCAAGTTCAACTTGCTATTTGTGTTGTGGTGAATACTGACTGCCCTGCAACCCAGGTGGAAATTTTATTAAGCCGGAAGAAGATGAGAAGGTAATTAGCATCAACTTGTGGTTAAAAACCCATGGAATACAGGAACCACCAACTATATCAATTGATTGTTGCTTTTTATTTTTAATTAGTAGTTCATCTGTTACTACAGAATTATAGAATCAGGTGACATTTCACCCACTTCAAGTCTCCCACCTCCTTCTAATACTGCTTCTCAACAAGACTCACTTGATTTTGCATTTTATAAAGACTCCCAGGGAAGAGGTTTTATGACTTTCCTTGTTAGTGCTTCCATAACTGTCAGCCCACATCACCAGCAAATCTTTCCTGGTGTCTCTTAGGAAATCCCCTTAAAATTAATGAGTAACTAAATCTTACTCCTGAGTGGGAGGGAAAGATAATGGAATATGAGTCTGCTGAACCAAAGGTGAATGAAGCCTCTTGTTATTTGATGTCTGAGCTTCCAGAAGTGGTGAGGCAACTTCTACAGGTGAATCACAGACGAGAAGAAGATGTGATTTGTTCCTGGCTCACCTCCTTTGTTTGGGAGAGTCAGATGAGACTACCAGAGAGTACTACAGTAAAACACAACAGAACCTCAGCTAGTGTCAGAAATCTTCACAGATTTGGAGACAGCTACATATACATGTAGTATTTATCATTTCTAAAAATTTCATTTTATAGTAAAGATACCTTAAGGGATACTTCTTTATTTTTTAATATATATTGAATATGTATATTCAATTTTCAATGACTACTTTGAAATTAAAACGTATTTCAAAATACAATGGCTTATTAAAAAGTCAGGTAGCCCTTTGGGGCAGATGAGACAGTTCTAGAAATGGCTGAGGTGATCTAGTGACATCATATGTTATGGCCATTAAAGCAAAGAAAACAAGGAAATACTGTAATGTATCTCAAAATGGAAGCTACTCAAGAAAAAAAGGTCAGATATGAATAAGGATTGAAAATCAAGTTCAGATTAGATAACTCTTATTGCTTAGAGCAGAAGAAGTGTTAAACAACTATTTAAACACTGTAGAGAAGGTGCAAGAGAATTATCACAATTTCAAACTGGGCCTCAGGGAATGATGGAATGTGCCAGACCAGGAAAATTGGAGGATAGAAATCTGTTCTAGAGAAGAACCCTAGAATAAGGCCAAGGGTTTGGGGATTTGAGCAGCACTGGTCTAGGTAGGTTTTGGGAAAAAATTAGGCAATATTCAAGTATTAGGAGCATAACTCCAATTCAAGTCCAAGTTCGGGCTTCTATCTCAGTAGAAGCAGTGAAGACAACAGCCAAAAGTTCCAAGTGGCAGAAAATCACCACAGATCCAGACAAGCAGGAGAGGGCTGTATCAGTCTTAAGGTGCTTTGGTGCATATTAGTAAAAGCCACCCTTTCTGCCAGGGAGATAGGGCTCAATGTCCGAAGGGTTGGTAAGTGGATTGGAGGCTGGATGTTAGCCCCCATCAGCCAGATGCAACTTACACAAATGCACACGTTGGCTCTGCAAGAGTGGTCACTTCAGTGCATCACTGATTCTCACCCCAGAACTCCACTCTAGATTCATGAATTCAGAGTTTCTGAGATCAGGTCCTAGAATCTGTATTTTGTTCCTTGAATTAAAAAAAAAAGTCATAGATATGTATTTTTTCCCCAAAAGTAGCACCTGCCTATTAAAGTCAAAATCAAACAAGAATATGTATAAAGGAAAAAGTGGAAACCTATCTTCCCTTTTCTACGCCACCTCTGACTCCCTAGGATTAACCACTTTTTACAGATTTTCTTAGTGCACATGAAAATGTATCTGTATTATCTATATTAATTTCTCATATGAGGTGAAAAATTATGATATAATATTTTCAAAGTTCCCCTATACATTCCCTAATCCCCCCATCATTAAAAAATAAATGTTTTTGCCGACTTGGAATTCAGGCTTTGGGTTGTGAAAATGAAGAAAATTAAGAGTTAAAAGGGATAGAACTCATAGGAGCCTGAGTGGTTTGCATCATTCAGGATCCTGGCAGGAAACAGATGGCACACTCAAGCTGGGTCATTGAGAAGAGCTTAATTAAGGGACTGTTTACAAAGGGGTGAGCAGAGTTTAAGCTATGAGCGATGTGGAAGCACCCCAGGGTTAATGACAACTGGGAACTGTTGCTTTCCCTAGGCCTCGTATGGCAAGGAGTAGGGGCTGCTGCTGGAACCCATGCTGACAGCTCAGCATGGAGGGATCGGAAGCGAAAAATGACTTGACTTTGCCCTCCTCCTTTTCTTCTGCTTCTTGCTAAGGCTCCCCAATGGCCCAACCCAATTGGAAGCCAGAAGGCAAAGGGGCCTGGTGCTACCATCTAGGTAGGTAAGCCTCCCAGGCCACAGAGCAGGTCAGAGAATGGGGTTGAAGGGACAATTAGAGGAAATCCAGCACAACATGTTTCTGAAAATATACGTCTTAGGAGGCAGGAGGAGGATGGAAAAAACTGCCAGAGACCAGTATACAAAGAAAAAGAGGGGTTAGTGTACTTAGAGAAAGCAGTAGAGTCTTGAGTTCTGTCACTATGCTGCTGCTGCTGCTCCTGCTGATGGTGGGGTGGTAGTGTATGTGTGTGTGTGTGTGTGTGTGTGTGTGTGTGTGTGAGAGAGAGAGAGAGAGAGAGAGAGAGAGAGAGAGAGAGAGAGAGAGAGAGAGAGAGAGATGGGAAAAGAAATGTGCTATATATTATAAATCGAATGCTCTTTAATGGTCTGTAAGAGACTCCTGTAAAGATTGTGTTTCATTTTCAAATATATACTTCCAGTTGTTGAAGTGCTGTTTTTCTCTCCTTCAGATATATACTATGACTTGTATACAAGGAGGTTCAAATGACGTATTCTTAGATGCAGAGAAAAAAAGGACTGAAAGGAAATATAACAAAATGTTAACAGATTTAATCTGTAGAAAGTAGGATTATGGATGATTTTTATTTCTTATTTTGTGCTTTTGGGCCTTTTCCAAAATTTGACATAGATATGCATTACTGTACAGTAACTTGGGCTTGGTCTCAGGCTCTATTCCTTTCTTTATTTACACTCTCTCTAGGTGATCTTATTTACTCTCATGTGTTTAAACATCATCTATATGCTGAAAACTGCCATATTTATATTACTAGCCCAGACTTTTCGCCTGAGTTCCAGATTTATATGACGAACTGCTCCCTGACATCACCCTTTTGTTGTCTAATAGTCTCAAAGTCAACATGTCTGAAACAAAGTCTTGATTTACCCCTTCTCTGTCTGATTGCCTGACCTCTCCTTTTCCAGGACTAGGGGTTTAAAAAATATATTTTCCCCCATCAATTCATATGGTACAAAATTTACAAGGTACAAAAGTTTAATCATATGTGCCTATCCCAAGCCAGGTTTTATTTCCCTGTTCCCTATCTACGAAGTTTTTCTCCCCTAAAACGTTATATAAGTTTTTATCTTCCTTGTGTATATAAATATATGAATATACATAAATTTTATTTTACATAAAAGTTAGCATTTTTTTATCCACTGATCAGCATCTTGCATTTTTTTCTTAACAAACTTTCTTGGAGATATTTCTATACTAATATATATAGAGCTGTTTATTCTTTTTAATACCTGCACCAGCATTCCATTATGTGAATAGGGCTAATTTTTTTTTTAATAAGAACCTATCCTGGGGCCAGACTATTTATATTCCAGCTATATTATAGGTGAAAAAAAATTATAATAAAAATTTATCATACCAGGCTTCTTATTATATATCTGTCTGTTTTTGACCCCTCAATAGATTGTGGGCATTCTTTGACATTAATAGCCACAGAGCTACTACTTTCTTTTTAATCATAGTCTTCATATTTTACATAATTCACCCAACCATGCCTTTGTTTATGAGTACCTAGGGTTTCTCTGGTCTTTTACTTTCACAAACAACACTGCACTAAACATCTTCCTCCAATTCTTTATGGCAGTGGTCACCATACTTTGTTTCTTTTTCTCCAGAGCATATAGGTAGTCTGTATGTATTTCCCAGGCTCTCTTCCAAGTATATAGGGCACTGTGAGCAAGTTCTGGCAAAATAATGTGGCTCGAAGTGATGTTTGCCACTAGACCTGGTCCGTAAAAGTGTCCCTCACCAACCTCAGTATGTTCCTTCTCCAACTTCCAATGGAGAAACTTAAGGAGAGGACTCCAAGGACCTTGAAAAGGGTGAAGTCACTGGATAGATTTCTGAAGACTGTGATCAGAGCCCTCCTACTGACTTGCATTGACTGTGATATTAGCACAAATACACATTTATTATATTGAACCACTGAGATTTTAAGGGTTATTTTCACTTGTTAGTCTACTCTAAGTAATATGCACCTATACATGCTTCTAAAGATATTTTTGTAGGATGGATTTTGAGACTCACTAAGCTGAAATCACCTAAACATTTAAAATCTGACATTGTTTGTAAATATATTCTCCAAAAATTGTACATCAGTTTATACTCTTCCAGTAGTAATGAAAATGGTTATGGAGAATGAAAATATCTCTTGCAGTTATTTTATAAAATAAGTATGAAATTATAATTAATGTAAAATCTGAAATTAAAGCTGTTAAATTGCAGTAACATTAAAAGTTTAAGTGGTAAATATAAATAAAAATTATTGTCTAAAAGATTATTGTTGGGAGTGAGAGGGTATCACATTTTATTAAAGAAAACCCTCCCTGGATGATTCCGATGCTAGGTTTGGAAACCACAAGATTGATGATTACAGATTCCAGATGCTTAATAACATAAATGCTGTATGTTCAGTGGTCACCCTCAGAAAGTGTCATGGAGTCCATATATACCAATGGAAGGATGTTTTCCAGCTTGGTCTCAATCTGAAAGTTGTACTTTTCTTCTTGCCTCTATCAGGCTTTAGATCTCATCCTATCATCATAGCACAAACAAGACAGTGAGTCAGTAGCAGAGAGCCCCCAGAGCACTAAGAGCTGTAGGACTGAGAGAATAGACAGAGATACACTTCCAACATAACAACTCACTGGTCACAGACATTTGCAGAAATGTTCCAGTGAATAGCAAAGTTTCCTTAGAAATCAATGAATAAAGACTTTGAATTTATCAAAAGTCAGATTTAAAAAATATACAACCCAAATCAGGAATTGATTGATTATTATCTACAATTGTCATTAGCCACCATGATTCAGGAAAGCAATCTTCTCCATAGAGAAGACAAATCAACAGAAACTATTCAATAAATAAAGGAAAAGAAAACTAGACGAAACCAGACACTAGTCCCTACTCAATATCTGCAGAGGATTTTTTAAATCCTATTGAGAAAACTTAGAAGTTAAAATTTAAAAAATATATATGTATATATGTATGTGTGTATGCATACACACACATGCACATGCACACACACACACTCACACATATATGGGGAAGTCTGGTGTCAGTGTTAACTCCCACTTATAGGCAGTTTGAGATTCAAGGACAAGTAATTAATTTGTTAGTGGTAGGGTTTTAGGATGACCAGAAAGAGCTGTACTGTAGAGAAAATGCTGGGACATTCAGATGATTGAAAAACAATTGGAAAGACTGATTCGACATTAAGCCACCAGATGTCTCCAAAGCTGACAGCATATGGAAAATATAATGCCTTGACAGTAACATGTCTTATAAAGACACCATTTTGGAAGGCATGTGGTTGACCTAGAATGCCAGTTAACAGCAGTACTGAACCCAGAGGCTGTGGAAGGAGGACACAATGATCTAATTGTAAACCTTAGAGGATTGCAAGGATAGGAGTACACGTAGTGTCCTATTATTTATTTATTTTTGTTTCACTTCATTTATTTATTTATTCAACACATTATTTACACAATATTTACTGTGTGCTGGCCATTGTGCTATGGAGGATACAATGGTGAACAAGGCAGGTCTGGTCCCCAGTTTCACAGTTTGATACATTTGTCAGGAATGATGATAAAATTATTTATCATGAATAGAATGACACATGGACATTGACAGAATAGACACCAGCCATTATGCCATACTAATGTGTACAACTGAGCATCAGTTCTGGATCTACTAACTTTATCAATTGGTTTTATTATAAATAATTGTTTTTTTCTATAAACATCAGTATTGTACTTTTTGGAAGACTGGAAGAAAAACAAATTGATGTTCCACTCTGAAGTAGCTATCTATAACTGTACAGACACTGTAGAAGATAATAAACATGCATTCTACTTTCCTATTTTATTAGAAAAACTTAATATCTACAGTAATCCATCTTCCTCTACTGTGTCATGTGCTTCATGAAGCTAGTCATGGCAATCCCATTTCCATCGCTACTGATCAGTTCAGGTATGGCTCTGTGATTCAGTTCTGGCCACTGAGACTTGAGAAGACACCAAATGGGAGGCTTCTAAGACAGATTTCCTTCTTTTAAAAGAGAAACCCAGGAAGAACAGGTACATTTGTTCATGTATGGCACCCGGCTTTCAACCATAAGGGAGCTAGCCTCAAGATAAACTCAACAGAGGGGATGGCAGAGCACAAAGCCGGGAAGTACCTGCATCCTTGATGAGACACTGAGTCCCTGAATGCAGCAGCCCTAAAGCTGCCTGTCAGAGAGATTCTTATTATGTGAGATAATAAATATATATAGTTTAAGGCAGTCGAGCCAGGCTTTCTGTTACTTGCAGTTAAAACCCATCTATTCGATACTTTTCCCGAGAAGGATTACTAGAAATCACCTGATGGCAGCAACTGATAGTAAGTGCATGATGTTAAGAAGGAAATGAAAGTTTTCCTTTAGAACCTGTCACTAGATTGTAAATAGTAGTGAAAAGGACTTGCATTGCTTGCTAGGGAAAACTTCAAGAGGTTTTCATAACTTTTAGGACTTTTGAAAACAACTATGAGAATGTGTATTTGTGTGTTATATTCGTGATTTTAAACCTGATAGAGAACTCATTTCACACTTTTGTTTTATCAGTAGAGGAATGTTTAAAAACTACGAAGCTATTATTTCTTAGAGAGGGCACTAGATGAAAAAATAAAGATTACTAACACTCAGTGAGCACTTACTAAACCCTGGGCATACACCAAGTTCTTTATGTACCTTATCTTCATCATTCTGCAGAACAACCCTGCGAAGTAGGTATTGTTATCATCCAAATTTTACTGAAAAAGACACTGTGGCTGAGAAACTCTAAATAACTTGCCTAAAGTCACAAGTAAGTAGTAAAAACTGAAGTCTAAACCTGGGGTCCGTGTGACTCCAAACCTCACGTACTGAATGACGCCTTACGCTGGGCACCAGTCCTTACCGGCTACTTTTTCAGTCTTCCTTTAGTTGTTTTTCTTCATAGACCCAGCACCAATATTTGGAGGTTCCCTTGTTAGTTATGGAAACAGCCAAGCTGATTATACAATAAAGGAGAGAAAGCCAATTCTGGCACTAATTTTAGGGCAAATCACAGATGTCTTTGATGTTTTCATTGTACATGAGAACAGAGCCAGTGATCCGACAGCTGCTGGCAGCCCTGATCAAATATGCAGAATATTAAGGCAGCTTTATCTCAGCACCTAATTACAGCTGGCACAGAGAAAACTTATTTTGCAAAAGAGGAGATGTCAAATGTTATAAATGCAATATATAACCAAATATGATCACCTCATTATGTTTTCTCAGAGCTGTCCAATTACAGAGCACTTTTTGGAAAAGCTTTTATTAAATGATGTTACTGTCAACTTATGTAACCCAAACTTTGTTTTAGATATTATTGGAACAGCTTAACTGCTTTATTGCTTTATACTTCAATTTATTTTCTACTACTTCTTCAGATGCAGTAGAAAATAAATTCTTCAAATTTATCCAGCACTTAATTCTAAAAGCAAATATGATTATGATATTTTTATCTAGTCCAGATTTTTACACTCATCTAACCAATGGGATGGGACCATAATCTTTGTATCATTGAAAATTGTTTCATATTTGTAATGACAGATATGGGACAAAGAACTAATAGTTGGCAACTTCAACCGCCTGTAGTCACAGCTGGATGAGGCTTTAACTTCACATTTGGCGAAAGTCTGGCCAAAGACACTGTAAGTCACAGGAAGTTGGAACAAATGTGTGCTGCCCAGACCCCCTTCAAGAATAGGCTTGTTACCAAGCTATGGGAAGGCACTCTAGCTCTTTGCACTTTCAGGTCTGGGTCAGCTATAGAGACTACCTCCTGATGTCATGCCTGGTTGGGGACAGTCCATGTCAGTGACTGAGTGAGGTGGTAATACAAAGGCTCAGGCATATCAGCCTGGTATGAAACATTCTCAGGAGCAAGTCTCACTGTAGAGCTCTCCTGCTTACTTTTCTTTTGTCTCCTTCCTGTCAGTATTGATCTCTTGCGAACATCTTATACCCCAGATGCCATCTCAGCATTTCTCAGTGTAATGCTGCTAGAGAACCCAACCTGTGACATCATGTAAAGTGAACCATTTAAAGCTGTTCTACTTTTGGGAGGATGATCTTTCAGCAATCATTTGAGAGTAGAATATATATTGAATTATAAAGTCCAGTGATGACTTTCAGTACTAAATTGCCACATTAAAAAAACATACCAATTATATACCAGAAACTTAATTTTTTCTCAACACATTGAAATACTTCCTAAAAAAATACACATTTTTCTTCTTTTTCTTTTTTTTACCTTTCTTGGCTTCAATGTAGTATCTGACACCCTAAAGCCCTGCTCTCCTTGAGCCCTTTTCCCTGCTTTTTTTTCAAAGAAAAAAATTACTCTGTTACTTTTTCTACCTTTCTGGTGGCTCCTTTATAATCTGTGCTTTTTGCCTGCCTTATGATGGTATAACCCAAGATCTTGTCCTTGGCCTTTGCTCTTCTACCTTTATTCACTTTCCCCAGATGACTTTGTCACACTGGCTTCAACACCTGCTCAAATGCTGGTTATGTTTAGTTTTTGTGTTTTCAGTTTGCACATTGATGCTGAGCTCCAGAGCAATATAGTTTCTCAAAACAAGAACATCCCAAATGGAATGTTTTTATTGCCACATCCTTCCTTTCAAAACACCCCAAAATGAAAACAACCAACAATGGCAACCTATTCATTCTCTGATAGTCTTGTATCCACAAATAGCACCACTACTCATCCTGTGGTCTTAGTCTAAAATCTGGGAGATGTCCTAGACTTCTTCCCCTTACTAATTCACCGTATCCAAGCAGCTCCAAGACCTTAGGTTCTCCATTTTAAAGAGACTGAGTTATCTCACCTCTTTATTTTTACTCTGTTATCCCGTCTTCCATGGGTGGCTTAAAGTCTTCAATGTTGTCTTCTCCCTAAATTCATTCCTTTTTTTCTCCACCATCTGATCATGCTATGTTGATGCTTAAAATGTTCCCATGCCTGCCAGGTCTGCGTGCCAGGTCCTTAACCATATGGACCTTATCAATCTAGTCTCATTGTCAATCATTCTTCAGTTCTACCCTGGGCCCTGGGCATAAATGCATCAGGCAGAGCTATGTTCTAGTACCTTCGCAAGATGTGGTTCCCTCTGCATTCTACATGAATACCCTTTCTGTTCTTCACCCTCTCATCAGCCCTCCTCTGGCCCTTGAGCACATATCTATTAAGGCATTTATCATCCTGTGAAGGAATAGTTCTCTCAAACTGGACTACAAAACTCCTTGAGAACAGGAGTTATATTTTATTGAGTTTATATCAGGATATACAGCACAGTACCTATTGCAGAGTTGCCTTATAATGTGTTTGTGAGATGAATGGAAATAAGTTATAAAAAATGTAATTATTTTTTAGTCAACTGTGGAAATGGTAGGTTACCGAAATTCACATTCATACAGATTAGCAACATCTACATTGGCTTTGACGTAAAAAATTATGTATAACAAAATTATTTATATAAGATATATGAATATAAAATTATTTTCATATAATTTTATACTATACATTTATTATACATATATTTTATATATAATTTAAAATTATATAAATTATATAATATAATATTTGTATGTAATATAAATTATTTTACATAATTTTAACATAAATTTCTATAGCTGTATAACATAAAAGTATTTTTATATAAATTAGAGAATTTTATATGTAATATAAAATTATTTTAATATAATTTTAAAAAGAAAAGACAATGTAGATGTTGCTAATAGGGAATTTTGCGTAAATGGAGTGTTTTTATGGAGTAGCTGACACATACTTTCTGCCTCTTCAAACTGATTGTCAACATATGGGTAAATAACAATCTGCTGACTTTGAAAAATTAGTTATAATCCATTTCACATAATGCATGCAAAGCACAGCAGGCAATGGCCCATAATTGAAGGATTAATTTTGGGCCTTAGGGTGGTTTTTAAAATTCACAGGCTGATAGAATGTTACACCCCATATGGACCCAGAATATTCTCATCAGGGAGTTTCCAGTACTCCCTTTCCTCCTACAGAATACTACGTGTACTGTGTACCAGGAGAAAGAGACGCTCTGCATTCATCAGCACAGCTGCTGGAGATCTTCCTGGTGATAAGGTAAGCAGGAGGCTGAAAGTGCCTTAGAAGAATTTGAATAGGGCCGAAGTGGAACAGATTTGTAAAACCATTTAGGTCAGTTCTAATTTTTCTGCTATCAAAGGCACACTGCAGCTTTTTCTTGTCTCATGCCTGAATCTTGCCTCCTGTTAAAATTGCTCTATGCTCACGGCTCCTTTCCGATTTAAGGGCTTGCCAGCATGGAATAAGAGGCTGCCCACGTGACTGGTATCTCTTACATCTCTTTGCTGACTTTGTTTCTCTCTTTACTCCCACCTGTCTGCTTCGATCTGTGTACCATTTCTTTTAAACTTCTGTGCCTGCTTTTTATCTCTAGTTACTGCTTTCTTGTCCTTATGTCTTGGTCTTGTATGACCCTTTCTGAATCTTCCAGGGGAGGCCTTTTTAATTCAACCCCAACTTTTACTGGCCTAATCTTAACTAGTACAGGCCACTTAGGAAGTAGGAGAAAAGAAACTCTTGCTAGTAATTGCATGGTACTTCTGCTCCAGGGTAGGGGTGCAGGTGATTTTATGAACTACTCTTGTTCGTATGAAATGCCCGAACAAAGGGGTGATTTGGCAAGCTGAAGTCGCACACTGGGGCTCATAGCAACTTGCTTCTACTAGCAACATGAGGATTAGAAACACTTCCTTGCCAAGTGGTTTTGAATCAGCTAAAAGTGGGGGAGTAATTCCCTTTGCTGAAGGTGACAGCTTCAGAGTATTTGTTAATCGTCAAATCCTTTGTTTAGAGAGGCAAGATATTACACAAATGCACATACATAAAAAATATTTCTTAGTTACTTATTATGCTTCATGCTATTATTAGTAAGAATGTTTGAGTTTACAAGGAAAGCTTATAAATGACCTCTCAGATATCTTTAAAAATGAAGCTAAAACATGGCTTGAAGAACCAAAAACAATAGACATCTACAGTGATTTATAGTTGATTGGAAATGCATTTGATGCTTATTAAATGGACAAATTAGTTAAATTTTAAATTAATCTGCTTTCC
Organism: Eonycteris spelaea; assembly: GCA_003508835.1. Lineage (NCBI taxonomy): Eukaryota > Metazoa > Chordata > Mammalia > Chiroptera > Pteropodidae > Eonycteris > Eonycteris spelaea. Next base: position 10,340,263 of record PUFA01000011.1, on the reverse strand, counting down.
CTAAAAACTCAGAGCTAAGCAAGATAAAGAAATAGTGAGAGTTATACTGGCTATGTATGAGGGGTAGAGGTAGGGTCTAAACTGAGAATGAAATTTATTTGAGAAAATCTACAAAATAGGCCAAGCACACATGGATTATGTGACTTCATTTATTTGGAGAAAGAATGCTGAACATCATACTGATCTCAGATATCTTCCCTAGGAGAAATGATCTCTCTTTTCTTGGAATGGTTATAACACTGAAAATCTATTCCACCCTTTGGCAATTTTAGCTATTCTGTAATGTTATCTCTTTTAGAAATGTTTTATCTCTTCATTTTAACAATTATCTTTTTATGTGTCTGACTTATCTGGGATCCATATATTCCAGGTTGCCTGGGGCAGTTCTGATTTATGCCTGTTGCCATGGTATAATTATTACTAGTGCCTCCTTTCACTCTCAGAAATGGCCTGGCTTGGATGATAACTTTTAAGATTACCCTAGTCTTACCCAACTAAACTGAAAGCTCCTGTATCAGTCAAGGTCCTAGCAAGAAACAGCAAACTCTACTGGGATTTTGAAGAGACCTTAATGAAGGGATTATTTATTGAAGTGCAGGCAGAGTTAAAGGAGTCCACAAAAGATGTCAAGCACCTGACCTGAAAAGGTAAAGGGAGGAAATGATAATATGGGAGCCCAGTTGAGAGACCAAGCCTTAGGAAAGGGGCAACCCGAGAGAAGCCTTGGTCTTGGAAGGACTCAAACACTGTAGAATTTGTCAAGCAAGGGAAGCAATTCTCTACCAATGTGTCCTCTGACCATCAATCTTCTGTCTGTGCCTCCTATTGTCTGAACTCAAATGGAAACCAGAAGGCAAAGGAGCCCTGGTGAGAAAGTTGGAAGGCATTACCTTCTCTCAGAGAAAGAGTAGAAAAAGGCAGAGAGAATGGATGGAGAGGTCGGAGAGTCAGGAATTGTTGGGAAGTGACAAACAGAGACGATAGCCCCTTAAGTGGAGTCTCTTCATCTTAGTCAATTAAGAAACATCTGTGGGCACATGCATACAAAACCCTGGAGGAAAGGCCACGATGAGCAAGACTTGGCCACTACTTCAAGGAATATATTCTTTTTTGTTGGGGGAATAGAAATAAACATAAGAGGGTTAAACTACAAGACCGAAGATAACAATTGAGTACTATATAAAAGGTGTTTAGCAGTATATGTCGATTGTCAATTAATGGTATAGAACCTAGGTATTACAAAGGAGTTCAAGGGGTGAAAGATTACAATAGGCTGGAAGAATATGAAAAAAGATTTATGTAAGAGGAGAGATTTTCAGTGGCACTGAAATCAAAGCCAACTTGACATTGGCAAAAAGGAGAGGTACGTCTTCTTTGGATGAATGACATGAACATGAACACAGATGTCAACTTGAAACATATCATCCCCTAGTAGGAGGGCTGGGAACCCTTCTGAGATTTTTAAAAATTCCAAAATTGTCCCAGGCAATGACCTAGAAAGGTGCTGAAAGGAAGTTAATTGGCTGTAAGAGGCATGAGTTATAGTGGCTGTTTATTCATTCTTTCAATAAACATTTGTTGAAGGCTTGGTATGTGTCAGGCTCTGCTGTGTATCTGCTGATGCCAAATAAAGTGAGACATGGACCTTTCCCTTGAGGAAAGGGAATGGAAAAGGTAGCCAAGGTAGATAGTCATTATTTTGCCCTGTGATTATAGAGGTATGCACACATGATGTTTGAGCACGTAGAAGATCATCTAAAGAGACTCAGGCAGAGGGTGGGGAGGTTCAGGAAAACTTCCTGGAGGAGGTAACACAATCTGAGTTCTGAAGGGTGAACAGGAGTTTTACAGTTGGGTAAATTTGCAATTTATTTAAGTCTATAGTGCTGCATTCTAAAAAAGTCAGGTGGTTGGCTTTAGAAACAAACAGGTCAAAATATAAAGAAAATTAGATAAAATATGAGATAAGCTTATTTGTCTTTTATATGTGTAGCCATGTTTGATTTCAGAATAACTTTACAAGGTTTTAGTTTCACCCTCCTTTATTGGTGAGAAGCCGAGCCTCAGTGATTAAAATGCCTTGCTTAAAGCACACAGGCAGTGGCAACAGAACAGAACCAGGCTGGTCTGACGTGAGAATCTGTGATAAGAGATGTGCTTGTGGCTTACCTCCCCTACACAGAGTTTGTGGCCTAAAGGTGCTTCACAGGGTAGTAAGGGATAGTTTTGAAGGACTGGAGTGACTCAGTGACAATTTTGTAACTACCAATTATTATTTCTTAATTTCTTCACCTTTTTCATCCAGCCAAAATAGTTACGGGGATGTAAAGGACAGCATAGGGAATATAGCCTGTATTATTGTAATAACTAGTTATAGTGTCAGGTGGGTACTAGACTAATTGGGGGGATCACTTTGTAAATTATAGAAATATCTAACCACTATGCTGTGCACCTGAAAATAGTATAAAATAATATTGAATGTCAATTATAATTGGAAAAAAAAGGAAAAAAAAAAAAGAGTGAGTCAGTGAAGGAAACAAGGAAATGTGGTCCAAGCAGAAGAATACTGTGTTCAAGGGGAGAGGGGTGTGAGAGAGCATTGCGTATTGGAAGGACAGTAATAGATTATTATGATAGGAAGTACTAAGAGGAGTGGTAAGAGATGGAGTTAAAGAGGTAAGTGAGGGCCAAATCTGAAAGACTTTGTATTTCCCTTCCCTGAAGGTGGTAGAAACTGTAGGAGCTTCAGCAGAGAACAGCATGACCAGTTAGGAATTTCAAAAAGCTCGCGAGGATAGCAACGTGGACAAGTCTGAGTCAGGACAAGACTTGAGGCAGGGAAGCAGTTATAGGGCTTACTGTAGTCATAAGAAGACAGTTGGAATGGGAAAGGAGGGGTTTGAATTGGGAGCTATTATGGAGAAACCATTAGACAGATATGGGCACCTGGATTTGGGGGTAAAGGAGACAAGCACTTACTTGAGCAGCTAGCTAGGTGATGTCACTCATCATGAGTAAGGGATCCCGGAGAAGAGCCAGCTTGGAGTTTGAGGGTTATGAGAGTGATGACTTCAAATAATGGTGGCCAAGGTAACTAATAAGGAAAATGAGCTTAGCTTTTTTACCTTTCTGTTTTGTCTAGTTGCTTATTGTAGCCTTAGTAAAAATATGGCAGCCCCAGAGAAAATATTGGTTGTTGATAAAAGATAAATGTATTTATTTATTTTGATAAGCCTTATTCTTTTTGTTGCAAAAGTAATACACATGCAGAAAATTTAGAAAATACAGACAGCCAAAAAAATTCTTGTTACCCAAATACAGTCTTACAGTGACTTATAACATTTTCATGTATACACTTTCAGTTTTTTTGCCTAAGTGCATACACACACATGTGTGTGCACACACACACATATGGTCCTCACGTCTAAATATATCTTGCACATATTTCAATAGCATTAATAATTCCATAAGATCATTTTGGAGACCTCATGGTTTTACATTTAAGAATGTGCTGTATTTTATTGAACTATGTTCCTGCTGTGGGCATTTAGGTTTTTTCCTCTTTTCTTTTTACTATTATAAATAATATAGCAATAAAGTAATTAGAATTTAAATTTACTGATTAACCTTTGGCTTTTTCATAAAACAATTTAGATTATGAAATCAAGTTTGGGCATGCTTTGTTTTAATAAAATAGTTGTACAAAGAAGGGTTGTTTTGAAGTACTCTGAAAGGAATATATAGTGTTCTCTTTAATTCTCAGGTATGAGAACAAACCAATATAAATGTATATTAGAGGAAAATAATTATAAGACAAGTTGGTATGACTATTAAAAAGAAAGTATGGAATCTCTCTGTAAGTTGAGTCACCACCTATCTGTCAGCAAGGACTACATTTCCTAATGGGATTCATTTGCTTTAATGACTTTTTCAGTGTCTCCCCAAGGAGCATAAAAAATATGATCAACTCTTCAAAATGATCTTGGAATTGATCAGCTTTGTGAAAAACTGCATTCATAGTTAAATTTAACTTCCCTTTGATTGTACACAATGAATCTTTTGTATATGTCTTTTAAATTTTTTGCTTAATTTAGAAGCAACCCTTGGGGCTAGACAACATATAGAATTTTCTTTTTTACCTTATTATTGCCCTCTTCCTCAGAATTCTTACTAACTATAGTAGATGTTCTTGTCAGGCCTCTAATAGTCAAACGACTGAAATTCCTCTTCCTCAACAAAGGTGCTGCAGAGTACTTGGAAGAGATATTTCTGGAAAAGGCTGGATTCTATATGAGTACAAAAGGGGCCAGTAATAAAGGCATGTTCTCTGTCCAAACAAAGAATGTGACAAGTCCCCCAAAGTGTTTCAGAAATCATCTACAGTTATGAACTCTAAGACATCTTGGCTGGATGTAGATAAAGCTCAGTAGTCACAATACCCCCTTTCTCTTGCAGATATCTTCTATTCTAAGATAAAATGAATAAATAACCTAACCGAATCCTACGCATAGTTTTAAAAGATGGTGACCTAAGTATAACAAAAGAGAATTTAAGAAAGTAATTTATAATAGAAACATGCACTGTAGTCAAATGCTTGCACTTACACAGAGAATCATTTTGACTATTGACAGCTATAAATGCAGACTGAAACTGAGATGTTGTATTAATGACTCAAATACCACATGTACATCACCATTGGTAATGTGATTTTCCAAAATGAAAAACAACACTGGGTGAAGTTATGAGGGAGACAACATCCAGTCTTCCTTGCATTTACATAGCAGTTGTATTCCTAGAAAACATAATGCATTTAAAACAATTAAAAAATAATTTGTGTTTTATGTATTAAAGTTAGGCTCAGATCATTGTAAACAGTTTTTCTGCCTAGGAATTTCACTCAAAGCTTGAGGTAACTCTTTATTTGCATGACTGACTCACATATTATTGGACGTTTCCAATCCCAGGACCTGGTCAGTTGTGCCTCATTCATTGTGCAAACTAAAAACATCCACAAAGTTACAGAATGTCCCTTTATGGGAGTGTATTTCTCTTATCTTCACCTCAACCATTGCTTTAACAGATTCTGGTCTTTTTGACCTAAAAGCATTTGCCTCTGGTGGAGAAAACTAGATCAAACTGAATTACTTTATGATTTGAAAAAAATTATGTTAAAATATGCATTTAATAAAATTTACAATAATAATCCATTCATTAGTATATCAGTCAGGTCTCTAAGACATTCATTGTTGTCAATACCAAGCATCAATCGCCATAATATCTTCATCTTTTCCTCCTGACTTCTGAAAAAAAAATTACATAGTATGTTTAATTTTTAGTTTTCTTAGGTCTTCCCAGTGACACCTGCCTTGGACATTGGTCTGTGTCTTGATTCTGATCAGGCCAGATTTGAGACTCAACTCTTTGTCAAGTTTGCCATGCACTGACCTCTGCCTGTGCTGCCCACATCCCTATCCCCAGTCATGTGGTAACTACATATCTCCCCCATTCCTGCAGGCCTTGTGGAACTGCTGTAATAAAGGCTGAGTAACCCTATCACTGCTCATCGGCCTCCATTACAGAGAAGTTGTCTCTCTATCATTTCACATTTATTTGGTAATTTTAGACCTTCTTATATTCAATCTTACATTTCTGCTTTGTATGTCTACACCTGCCTGTCTGAAACCATGTAGTGTTAGGTATGTATAGTTGACTCTTGAATAACTCCAGATTAGCGGCTCTGACCACCGTACAGTAGAAAATCTGTATATAACTTTTAACTCTACAGTTGACCCTTAGCATCTATGGAGTCAACCAACTGCAGATCAAAACACTATTTTGCTCCTTGGTTGGGAATCTCTGGTTATGAGTCTATGGCTGGGAATGCAAAAATACTGTTTTTGATCTGTGGTTGGTCAAAAGCTGCAGGTTGCAAAACCCACAGATAGAAGAGCTAACTGTTTTTATTTTAAAAAGTCTACATATAAGTTGGACCCAGGAAAGTCTAAACCTCTGTTGTTTAAAGGTCAGTTGTAGTGTTAGAAGAGCAACTTGGCAGTCGGGAAAGGGCATTTAGACTTGTAATAAAAAAAAAAAATAACTCCAGGTTTGTCCTGTACTGGCTGGATGAACAAGTGCAAGAGGACTTTACTTGCTCTGAGGCTTGATTTTCTCGTCTGAAAAAACAGAGGCTGGTAAATAGTAATATCCAGCTTTGAAAATACAAGTTTATAAATGGAATTTCTATACAGATTAGTATCTACCTACTTCATAGGACTTGTAAGTGAAAATCATAAAATGCAAGGTCTTATTAGATTGTCTTGACTGTAATAAAAGAGGCTTAATGCATGGTTTTTAAATAACAAAATATACAATAAAATACTTAACTGAGATTCATAAGAACATAATACCATCCTGCTAAAAACCCACGAGGTATGGTTTGCTTTATTTTAATAGGGATCTGGTGCTCAATAAATGTTTGTTAAAAGAATGTATGTGCTCCAGAAAAGGTATGTAAAACCTCAATCTTGGGCTATTTAGGAGATAGTAACTGATGTATGTAGCATAAGACTGTTTGGAAGTCCACATCGAAGTCCTGGAGTGTCAGCAGATGTGTGAAGTTGACTTATGCCTGCTGTTGTGAGAACACAGCTTGTCTTTATTGGCCTTTAGGAATATTATCCTAAAAGTCAGCCTGACAGTGATAATTTTCTATGAAAAGACAGGCTGCTCCCAGTCCCAAAGGGGCTGTGATAGGAGTACTGAGGAATGATATATTATTGCATGTTCTATTCCCATTTCCAGAGCCCTTAAAGTGTTTGAGGCTGGTTGTTCAAGTCATGGATCCAGCTAGCACTGAGTCATATCAGAGCCTGAGGAAAAAAGGAATATGAGCTACATACTATATATAACTACGCATATGGCTTTGTGTATTTTTAAAAGTGATTAAAATTTTTAACGAAAATATTATTGATGAGTTTGCTTTCATTAAAGCTAGGAAAGTAAAATTACAGTAAATTATTGTTTTAGTATAAATAAAATATTTAAACCTAAAATAATGTGTTTTAATACATCTACTTAAAATTTTTTCAATATATTTCTTAACTACTTCTGTGTTCTGAAAAAATTACATGTGTGTAAGGTATTGTCACATAGTCCTTATTGTAATTAAACATTAAAACACATAAAACACATATATCAAACATATGCATATCAAGGTGCGCATTTTTTCCTTTTGCCTTAGGCGCCAATATGACTTGGCATAGTACTATCAGATCATGTTTTCACTTAAAATTTTATTATTTTGTTCGTCATGGATTTTTTTTTTGCATTAGGTTATTTAAAATCTTTGTATTAAAATATTATTTACTTTGATTACTGAGTTTTTAAGTTCCCTTAAATTTGCGCCTGAGGTAATGCTTCAGTTGCTTTACCCTAGTCCTGCCCTTGGTCCCAAAACTCCATCCCAGTCAACTAGAACAGAGAAATTGCCATGGGAGCAATAGCTGTGCTCACCATGCTAGAAGAGATATTCAGATCCAGCTAGTTTCCCCAGAGTCCAAATGGGTCCAGGAAGCAACATTTCATATGTAGAGAAAAAAAAACATGAGCTTTAGAGTTAGGCAGATTTGAAATCAAATCCTGAGTTGCTTTTCTACCACTTCGAGCAATTACTTAACCAATCTGAGCCTGTTTTTGTTTTGTTTTGTTTTGTTTTGTTTGTTTTGTTTTGTTTTGATCTCTCAAAGGGATAAATAATTTTTTAGTGAGAGTTAAATTAGATGACCTGTGTAAAGCATCTGGACTTGACAAATGTTAACTTGTCTCCTTCTCTATTTTAGTGACAATATATTGACGCACAGACATTGAGATGTGCTCCTAGAGTTGTTGGCACCCAGGCGTAGTGAGGGTAAGTCCTGCACCGTTTTCACAGAATTGCACTTGCTAATGTTGGCTGCCATGAGGCTGCATCTTGATGGGGTATACTTCCTAGTTAAACTGCCCAAGAGAGCTTGAATTAGCAACTCTGGAACGGAGGCGGAATGTAAAGACTCTACAGCCCTATTGAAACAACAAACATAACACAGATATGAGTTCCCTCTCCTCTTTCTGATTCTACAGATATTTATTAGCAAGAAATGGAATTCCCAAAAGATTGAAAAAGACAAGGAACTTCAATAGTTTTTAATGTACAAGACAGTTTGAAAAATAGGAATTAGATATGCTTATCAATTGTATACATTTGGTAAATCCTTTATAATAATTTACATGTTATTTCATTTTGAAGGATGATTCTGTAGAATAAATAGAAATTTTCTTAGTGAAAACCTTGTATCTCCCCCAGGGGTGTTTAGCCATGCTTACTATTAAAACCGTGCATGTGTATATTTGGGAAATCCTAATACTCTTAAAGCCTGATCTATTTAATTTCCTCACAAAAAAATATGAAAAAATACTTTATGATAGCAACCTACATAGACAATAATAAAGGAATGGTTATATGAATTATGGCATATCATAGACTATTATGCTTTCATTAACATGATATTTTCACTGATTGTGGGAAAATAGCTCATGTTAAATTGTAAAATGAAAAAAAAACTGGGACATAAAACTGTATAATATGAATATCAGTTTGTATAATTAAAAAATATATTCATATATGTAGAAAAATAACTAAGATATCAAAATATTAGTAATTAGTGGTGGGATTATAGATGATATGTATTTTTTAAAAATTCTTACATAGATTCCCCATCCCCAAATATCTGTAGAAGTAAGTGTTATTTTTCTACACTTAAAAAATATTTTAAAACACTATTTTAATGGTCTTTGAGTATCATCCAAATAGACCTTCCCAATTTCCCACCGTGTGGAAAGAAGTAATGAGAGAGTATGCAGTGTTTTGCAGAGTAGTATTGCAGAAAAGTCATAGTCTTACTAGTTTTTGAGTCTGGTTTTGGGTCCTTGCTGAGGCTTAATTGTATGGCTATCTTTTCTGTATGGTCAATCAGTCTTTCCTTGAATTCCATAAATTAATCCCCCTTATTTTTAGGGGGATGGTTAAGTTTATTGAGTTGGGTTTCTGGCACTTGGAATGAGAGAGTAACAAATGAAAAATCTTGAGTGTCCAAGTAATCAAGGGATGTGATGGCTTTTAACACAGACAATATCAAACTTCTTTAGGTGTTGTCTACCTGAAAGTTGGGGTTCTCTTTTCTAACACTCTGAAGCCCTGATCTATCTAATTTCCTCACACACACACACACACACACACACACACACACACACACACACACACACAGAGGAAAAAAATTTACTGGCAGAAAATATGACTTTATTATAGGATACAAACAGCTATCATATATCTGTGCTTTGTATTTATGTGCTCTTTGTTCCTTTATGTTGTATTCACACTTTCAATCACAGCTACCAAAACCTAAGAAAAATTATGGGAGAAAAAATTTTTGTTGAATGATCGAACACCCACCATGTATCAGACCTTGAGCTAGGTGCTAGGTTACAATTGTGAGTAAGTCTAAATCTCTGTCTTCAAGGAGTTTATATCTAGTGGAGGGAAAGAGAAGTAAACAGGCAATTGAAATACAGTGACTCATGTGCTCTGATTTGATGCTATGTAAAACTGTGGTTCACCTGGTCAGTATGGAGGGAAAAGGGGCTTCCCCAGAAGCGGTGAGATATATAAGAATGTGAGATTAGGGAGTGGAGAGGCGGGCATTCTAGATTGAGGCAAAACATGTCAGAAAGGTCTGAAGGCAAGAGAGAACCTGGGATTTTGGGTGACCCAGACTAGACTGTAGAGCACAAGGGATGAAATTACAGCAATAAACTGGGGCTAAATCAAGAAATACCTTTTATGCGAAAGAGTTTGGCTTTAGACTGAGGACAATGGGAGCAGATTTTGAGCAGGAGGGTAAGAAAAATTAAGCTTTTAAAAATGCTTAGAAGTCCAAGGAAGCCTGTGACATCATGCATGTTTGAAATGGTGGTGGCCTCCTCAGCAAAGGCAGTGGCAATGGAAATGGAGAGGAGTGGACTAGGTCAAGGGAAATTGAGAGAAGGAGTTATAGGACTGAGTCATAGATTGGATGTGAGGGAGAGAAAAATCACAGTTGATATTCAGATGTCTGGCTTCGGTGCTTTGTTGGACGGAGATTATGAGGTCATAGCTGAGTCTGAGGGGCCTGTAGGACAAGCAGTGTCTGCATCTGTGAAGGGACTGGATATGTAGCGTACTGCTCAATGGGGGTATCTGGCAATTTGAAAGTTGACCGAATGTAGTTAATAATTGAAACTGTGGATGAGATTACTCAGAGAAGATGGATGAGATTACCAAAGGAGAACATATTACGTAAGAAAATCACAGAAGTGAGAAGAACTTTTGAAGAAACCTCAATATTTAAAGGATGCCATTTTTGGTAGCTGTTCCAAGTAAATAGCTTGGTCTCTGGAACTCTACACTAAGGCACAGGTCTTTATGTAGGGTGGCAGCTCTACTGGATTGTCACACATCTTGTGAACAAAGCATGCATTACAATAATAACAGGAAATTCAAAAATGAGAAAGAAAAAACAACTTCTCAGTGTCCCAATATCTTAAATACTGACCCTACCCCCATTTATTTTCTTGTGTTCATCTGGGTTTCTCAACAGAGCTCATAATCAATGCCATGTCATTTCTGGAGTGCTGAGGGTCCCCAGGACTCACATTGGCTTTTGTTTCTTTCAATAGATGAGAGTTATTGTCATGCTTGAGGCAAACACATGCTAAGTTTGAGGGGCCACCTTAAACTCATTTTAGGTTGAAGAAGAGTCTTAGAGATTCTTGATCAAGGGCTCAAAGTATATGAGATCTACTATAGAACAAATATTAATATTTAATATCCCCGATAGCAGTCTGAAGAGTTTTTTATTTCAGGCCCCCTCAGTCGGTTATTTCTTGGGCTTGTTTTTAAAAGCAGAACTCAAACTTATTTTTGAGAAAGGACAGAATTAAAATTCAGCAAATATTTCATGCTGTGTAAATAAATTCCTCCTCAGAAAGTGAAGTCATCCTTTCCTCAGGGACTACAGAACTAATAATGACTGTTTTCTTCACATCCAGAGCTCAGTCTTTGTGGCACCTTTTTTGGAGGAGGAAGTCAGTAACTCTTATCTAAATGTATTATATACATTACATCTGAATGTTATGAGCTATATAAGTAAATGTTTCTTGATGTGTGATCTCCCTAAAGTGAATATAAAGATGCTATGATCTTGAATTGATTAACAGAATATGTGGTTAAACTAGCAAAGACAGCATATTGTGTAGCAAATACTGTTATTCAATAATCAACTGACACCAAATGAGGTTTCTCATTATTTTGTGCCTTTCCCCATGCCCCCCATTTCTTTAGTTCCAGGATTATAAATTTTCCTGTATGTTATCATGTTGGGGATGTAAGCTGATTAATAATAGAATTTTTCCAGATGTTCTTCCTCTGAACAATATGGCAGTCCCTATTTTGTCCTGATCTATTAACCTGACATTACACTATATAGACATGTTAGCAAAGACTCTGCCTTCTATTTTTTTGGCATTTATCAGATTTTGGTGGGACACTTTCAACAAATAGCTGATGTAATTCAGTTAGCTTTGACCCTCCTGAACATGTGGGAATGTCATCTCTGATGCCAACAGGCTGCTGGCCACCACATACTTTTGGAAGCTGAATCATAACACTAAGTGAAAAATGTTTATTCCTATGGGAATAATGTAATAAAGATGCATTGCCTGCATTTGGCCAAATACTGACAATATTATTTAAAAAAATATATGACATTATAAGTTTGTAACCTAATAAAAAAAATAATAAAATTGTTTCCTAGCTTCTACAAAATGGGCCTATTGTTTCTATAACTAAATAAGGAACACTAGTAATATAGAAAATATACTCATAGTACATGAAATGTAACTCCAATGTAGTGTAAATTTGCTCTAAAACTAATATACTGGTAATAATAAACTAAGCATTTAATTGACAACAATTTTGCTTCTTTCTCGGACTAGAAAAGCTTTTGGTAGCATTTTATTTTATTTTATTTTATTTTTTATTTTATCTTTTTTTTTTTTTTAAGAATTTTTAAAATTTTAATGCAGTTCAGATCAGCATGTCTGGTTCATTTCAGCTTCTTTACTGCCAAACCATGGGGGGGGGAAGGGGCAGGGACTGCTTCAGTTTCTCAGCCTTCTCTTTGTCTGTGATGACCAAGGTATAAAGGTATCTGCTGCACGAACTTCAAACTTCATATTATCCTTATTTTTCTTGATCTTGACAGATTTGGCATCTTTTCATCTGACTATGAGCAGAAAGTCCTTGATCCCCTCAATTTTGCGAGGCATGGCTATGAGGACTGAGAGCGCACGTCCACCGGTACCTCGGGTTAGCCCCCTATTCGCTGCATCCCACCCCAGAGACACTCACAGCAAGCCTTTTTGGTAGCATTTTAGAAGACTCAGATTTTTTTAAAAACATCTGTCTCAGGAAATCTGAACTAATTTCTCTTTTATTTTCTTCTCACTAAAATTCTCATTAGCAAGCAAATGCATTCAGAACTGTTTCATTGATCTTATAACTGTATTTTATAAAAATAGCCATAAGCTTTGCCTTTTTGTCCTATAGACTGAAAGTGCTGTGGTTGGCTGTGTGATGGGCACACAGGAACAAAGGGAACTGGGAAATTAGGGACAGTGACGCTTGGAGAGGGACCTCTAATCTTTCTTTCTAGTAGCGCAGGGATATGGCTTCATCCTTTCTGTTTTCTGACCCTGTTTTCATTGTAAAAAGTGAAGACTTCATGGAACTTATTTAAAACTATAATAGAAAATAAAGAATGATATTAAAATTCTAGTTTCATGGTAAATCACAGTTTGGTGCTTTTCCTCTCCAAAAACCAAATGGTTCTTGCAAAACAGACCACATACCCCAGATTCAGTCACACTCCATCCCCATATTCCCCTAGTACCTTCTAGTCATATCAGTTCAATGTTATGCTGAGGCCATAAACTCCCAGTCACAAATATGGGCGGGAGAACCATTCAATTACCTGATGCAACCCTGCTGAGATTGTCTTCTTCCATAGCAGACCGTAGCCCAGTCATAGGAGAGTTTAACTTTCTCATTTTCTTTATCTCTTCCTCCTGCTTATCTGTTCTCATATCTTCTAACATAATCCGGGAAAGGAGTTTGACCCTCATAATGACTACAGCATATTGAGCACTTACTATGTGGCAGGCAAAATGCTAAATATATATATGTGTATTGTTGCATTTAATCCCCATGTGACTTATAGACTTTTAGCTTCACTTTACAGTAAGGAAACTAAGGCTCAACAAAGTTCATTAACGTGTCCAAGATCACACAGCAAGTGTGGTAAGGCTGAGATTTTACTCAAGTCTATCTTGCTTATAGCCTATGCTCATAATCATGTGTGATGTGATCTTCCTACTTGGCCACCGTCCTAGTCTGGGTACCTTATTGTTCTCATGGCGCACCTCTGGCTTCTGAGATGTCTCTCCCTCCTATGACAACTCATGCTTGGGACCTTGCATAATATTCTTCTCCACATTCAAACTTAACACTCACTCATTTGACAAATTTTAATGAATGCCTCTTTGTGCAAGAAAGGTCACTTGAAAGCCAGAGCTCTCCTAAGGGAAACTGATGCCTCCTTAGAAACAACATTCTAATCCGAATCTCTGGAAGAAAGTTAAAAAGCCCTTGTCTCCTCCACTTCTATTCTTGGATGGTTTTGGGTCTCTAGTTGGTTCAGGAATTCTTCATCCTCATTTAGACTCCCTGAGGGAGTGGCTCATTCCAGCACAGCCCAGCTTCATTCTGAAGGCCTCCCTCCTGGCTCCATGCCCCGCAAAGCTTGCCCCAAGAGTGGACAGCTGTGAGGCCCACTCTGTGTAGGGACATGTGTGTTATGTCCCCAGGCAGGAAGTGTCCCTATCCTCTGTAAAACCTATGGCTGCTTTTGTGCTTTAGTCACATTCTTTAGTTAAATCTTTTGGGTATGACTAAGACATTCTGTGCCCTGAAATTGGGAGTGGTTTTGAAAGTGACCTCCACTATTAGACTCCTGAGATCTAAGTTTCCACACGTAGTTATCTGTAGCAAAGAAGTATTTCCCTTTGTCCACTTTTTCCTCCCATGTTCAGATATGATGTATCCTATTTGTATTCAAAGTGGCTCAAGTTTCAGGTACCATTCGTTAGGGATGTTAATCCCTAAATACATACATAGATGCTTCTGTCTATATATTCAGATAGCGAGTGGCAGGAAGGCAGCAAGAGATGTCAAATTCACAGCATGTCTTTCTTCATTCTCTCTCATCAGACTCTATTCTGGTCTCTCTTCAGACACCTGTTTTTCTTTGTTTTCCAGTTGACAATAGTTAAGTATTACTCCAGAATCCAGAGGTAACTGCTAAATCTTCCTTGTCTGAGAGTACTTTTAATACCTAACAATAGTAAAAAGAACCCATCATCAAGTTTTAGGGGAATCATGGACATAGGACATAGGCAAATATATTTATTGTCACCATGTGGAGAGTACACTATACTCATCTATGGGCAGGTGGGAAACCTACTGACATGAGATTATTTTCCCCAAATGGTTCTTTGATAATCCTGTCAGGGTGGCTATAACTGTCTCCTAGTTAGTTACTTTTTTTTTTAAGCCAGTTTTTCCCATGCTGGTGTTCAAGGAAACCTTAATAAACATACCTGAGAAGTGCTTAATGCTCACATAAATTTGAGAGATGTTGGGGTTAAACAAGCCTAAGTAGTTTTTTTTTTTTTCAGCTTTAGGCTGTGTAGAGCCTTTAACATGTGAATATGCATTATAACTGTTCACAAAAGGATTCCTCATGTGTAACATTTCCAAGAAATTTGACAATGGAACCATTTTTTTTTTTCATAGCAAGCCTAATAATAGTCTAAAAAAGAGTTCCAACAATCATATGTGGTGAACACTGAGGTCTTTGTTAAAAGCTTTGAGGTTCTTGTCAAAAGAATATGTATTATCCAGGGGAGGTAATACTACTGGCCACTATTATCCAAGAATAAGTTGGCTGAAATTAGCTAGCTAGTTACTTGGCAAGTCCTGAGGGATGGCTTCCTGTGTCTTGACTTTGAATCCCTGTTCTGTCACTGCTATGTGACCTGGGGCTAACTATTTCTCCCCACCTTTCAGGGTCATCATGGGTAGCAGGGATAATGTTTGTAAGGTCCTAGCAACAGCCATCCTCCTGCCTCAGTTCCCCACAGCAAAACACTGTGAGTAGCATTGTCTAATTTAGGCATTCTCTGGCTTAAAAGAAGGAAAGAGTTTCCTTCCTAACTGAATGTAATCCTGACCTAAATCTTATAGCTTTTTCACCTCTGAAAAATGTGACTTTAATCAAACATGACTGCTAAATATTGAGCAGAGTGAGAATGGGATGGCAGAGAATTAAAAGAAAAGAAGGAAATTTTGTATTAAAATTTCCTGGGCAATTTGAAAGAGGTGTTTGATGCAGAGGTCTCACAGGAGTGGTCTTGTGAAGTTGGAATCATTGTACCATGGCTTTGGATTTTGTAGAAATCTTTTCAGTCGCAGTGAGGACAAACTTTCACAGATGTTTCTTCCTTCCCTACATCTTGATCAGCTCTGTAGACGCAAAGACAGGTAATTACGAGGTAACTTGGGGCTTCTCCCTATGATGCAGAACACACTCTCAGCAGACCTCCAAACAAACTTTAAGTTCTTTAAGATCTTTTGGCTATTATGCTTGATGTGTACAAAGCTCTTTAGACTTTGTAAACTTACTTTTAAAAGTCTTTTCCCAATTAATTAAAAAAACACTTTATTTAAAATAATTTAAAATATTGATTTTATTGAGATGTAATTGACATGTAACATATTAGTTTCATGTATATGATGATTCAGTATTTGTATATATTGGAGAATAATCACCACAGCAAGACTAGTTAACATCTGTCGCCATACATAGTTACAAATTTTTTTCATGTGATGAGAACTTTTAAGATCTACTCTCTTAGCAACTTTCATATATGCAATATAGTATTATTAACTATAGTCACTATACTGTTGATACATCCCTGTAACTTAATTTTTTTATAACTAGAAGTTTATACATTTGACTCTCTTTATCCATTTTACCCACCTCTGGCAGCCATCAATTTGCTTTTTAATCTCTGAGGTTTTTTTCCCTCCTTAGATTCCACATATAAGCGAGATCATACAGTAAGACTTTATTTTTTAGAGCAATTTTAGATTTACAGAAACGTTGCCTAGAATATTCAAAGGGTTCCCGTATACCCACCCCCTGCCCCTGCACAGTTTCTCCTGTTGCTAACATCTTACATTAGTGTGGTGTATTGTTTTAATTAATGAACAAATATCAGTATATTATTATTAAACTAAGCCCATAGTTTACATAAGGGTTCATTCTTCGGTTGTATAGTTCTATGGATTCTGACAGATGTGTGATGCCATGTGTCTACCATTACAATATCATACGGAATAGTTTCACTGCCCTAAAAACACCCAGTTCTCCACCTATTCATCCCTGACCTCCTGGCAACAACTGACCTTTTTCCATCTCTATAGTTTGACATTTCCACAATGTCATATTAGCGAATTGATTTTAATCTTCATGATAACCATATAGCTAGGTAACTTTTATTACCATCATAGAGGGGATAAATTTCGCTAGGTGAAGTGACATTTGTGGTCCCACAAATTGAGAGTGCTGTATCTTAAGACTAGAGCCTGCCAACAGCAGGGACAGCTGCTGATCTCCAGCATGGGTTAACTGCTGAGGACACAGACTATTAAGGAAGCCTCTCAGCCTAGGCACTTAAATTCTAATGGTAGGTACAAGAAGGAAGATTGCATATCTTTAAAGGAAACTGGTTACCTGATTGGTTAGATGAGACTCAGAGGCGGCTTCAGAGACAATGGGTCTAGTGCCCCATAATTAAGAAGGAAGGCCAGTCCCTGCATCTGACTCAGAAGGCTTACTGAGTCATCCTGTTTGTCCTCTCTGCTGCTATTTATGGACTTCTCAGTTGCTGATATTTGTTGGTTAAATGCTCACACAACCAGTCCTGCCTACGGCAGTGTCACTTATGGGATGTTGTGAATAAATAGGGTGACAGGTGTTGTGGGAGAGTCATTTTTAAGAATATTTAGTAGCTGATTCTTATTTAAAGCTCTCTATGCTTAAAATATAACTATTCTGAGAGAAAATAAAAGCCAAGACTCTTTGTATAGATTGCTGCTGAATGCTGGTGTTCATAGTGTTGGCTTGGGCAGAGGTGTAGGTCAGCGTTATTGAAGTTGTTGATTAGAACAGCTCAGGAAATGAGGGGAATAACAATAAGAGAAAAACGCTGAAATGTAGTGAGGCAACTTAGGTCTGTTTGTCGCTATAAAGAGACAACAGCAGCAAAACCCTCCTGGCCAGATTAGTCTGAGTCCTGGTAGTAGACAGATTGCTCATGCAAACAGAGTGATTGAAGAAAGATTAATAAAGGGACTTTTTACAAAGGTGTAGGCACGGTTAAGGGAAATGCTTTGGAGCTGGCAACTACAGGACCTATTACCACCCCTGGGCCTGAAAAACCAAAGGGAGGGGCAGCTACTAGAACCAGAGAGAACTATGCTGCCCAACACTCTGTCCAGCCGACACCGTCAGAAAGTCTTAGCATTCGGCCACTCTCCACAGAAGGGGTCTTGGCTTATATGTTTCTTTCAGAATACATATATTAAGCATAGAGAGCTTTAACCCAGAGAACGGTGCTGCCTGACTCATCTAGGTCCTTTGGTAGAGGAAAGCAGATCCACAGGGAGGGAGTTGGGGAATGAATAAGCCACCTTCTCTGTTCTCTCATCCTCTCATCTCCTGGTGATGACTCCCCTTGGCCAACCCCCAAATAAGACAGAGACCAAGGGAAACCATATGGTGTGATCCCTGAAGGTCTGTGTCTTGGGCCATTGAGTGGAGCAGACAAGGGTGGAGAGTGGACAACATCTCTTACCACAGGGAAGAGGTCCTGTTAACATTCTAGGGTTAGACAGTATTAAAAGATTTTGTTGAAATTTGTGTTTATTTTATATTAAAGTTATTATTAATTAAACATTAAAATATTAATTTGATGATATTCAGCATGCAGTTTAAACTTCATATATTCCTTGGTGCCTGAAAATTCTAAAGGACTTACATAGAAGGGTATGTCTCTCCCCAGAGCCCTGCTGAGATCACTCCTAAGAAACAAGGTAAGGGCAGCTTGTGTTAACGTTGAGTGTATATGGAAATTTAAGTTAAAAAGCCATTGAACAGATGAAATAATTAAGAGAGGGTCTCAGTTTGCACCTAGATTTAATTTTTTAATATTTTCCTAGTTTGCACCTAGATTTATCTTAAATTCATCCATTAATTTATTCAGCAAATGTGCACTGTGTTCCTGCTTTGTAAAAGGGCCTATAATAATCTCTCTCTTGCTAAAGCGCAGTCCCTCCTTGGGCCCCCAGCCACCATTGGCAGGACTGATGATAGGTGGTGAGAAAAAGCCTCTCTGAGGTGGTGAAATTAGAGCAGACACTTAAAAGAAATGAGGAAGGAGCCAGCAATGAAGAGCAAGGGGAAGAGCAGTGGGAACAGCAAGCTAAAGGCCCTGAGGTTTGCTTGAAGAACAGCAAGGGTGGAAGGGCAGTGGTGCTGAGAGCTTATTGAAGGGGCATGTTCACACAGGGCCTGTTCACATAGGACCTTGTAGACCACAGGAAGAAATTTGGATTTTATTCTGAGGGTGATAGGTAGTAATTAGAGGGCTCTGAGCAGCGAGTGAGATAAGAGAATTTATTTTTTAAAAGCTTACTCTAGTTGCCATGTGGAGAATTGATTCCAGAGAAATGGAAGCAAGGAAAAACTGACTAGGAGGCTATTGCATTAGGAAGGCAAGGGATGGCAGTGGTCAGTAGAGGTAGTGGAAAGTGGTTTGCGTGGAACGCTGTATGTGGATACTCTCACTCTCCTTTATAATCAGGATGATTTCATTTTCAAAACTAAGAGTTTCTTTTGTGGAAGAGTTCAAGGAATTTATACCAGGGAAAAAAGAGTTTAATTACTGTTGTCAAACATTTCTTGTCTCAAATTCACTCAATGAACTTACTAAAACGACAAAATTTCTCAGCCTCATACCCTGATGATTGTCATTCTACCAAGCTTGGAGATCTGCATTTTGTGACTCGGAATCTGAGAATGACCAGTTAAGTATTTAGTAGTATCCCCCTAGTGGCGTTTTTGAAATTGAAGATGTAACAAATGTAAGTATAAGATTATAATGATTATGATGAAGCTGAAAAATTCTTATCACTTAGTGATATAGTAGCTGTTCTAAGCGGAGTAGCACAATGCATGACTCACGATTTTGTGATGATGCTGGTGTAAACAAAACTACTGCTCTTCAAGTGGTATAAAAGGGGTGCACATGCAATGATGTATAGTACATAACACTTGATAATGATAATAAAACACTATGTTACTGGTTTGTGTATTTACTCTATGATACTTTTTATCATTTATGTAGAGTATACTCTTTATACTTATTAAGAAAAAGTTTATTGTAAAACACCATGCTGTGTTATGCCAACAGCAGCCTCATATATCTCCTGTTTACTGTGTTTCTTGATTGCATCATTTCTGTGCTTGATTTAATCTTATGTTATTTTGTTCATCATGGCCTCTAAGCATACAAAATCCACTGCTAACGTTGCCAGTAAGAGGCCACATTGAGTGATTGGCCTAGAAACAAAATTAAAAGTGATTAAGGACTGTAGAGTTAGAAAATCAATGATGGTTATTGCTTGACAGTCAGGCACATACTATTCCACCATTGCTACCATCTTGAAGAACAAGAACAACGTGAATGGAAGCTGTTAAAGGATTTACTTCATGGAAGGCAATGAGACTAACAACAATTTGAGAAAGCCCCATATGAATCATGGAGATTCTTCTAATGACCTGAATTGAAGTCCAGACACAGAAGTGTAACTCTTTCAGCACCATGATGATCACACTCAAAGCAAAAAGTTGGTTTGTGATGTTGAAAGAAAAGGCTGGACCTAACTATGATGTTGAATTTACAGCTAGCTCTGGGTGGTTTAAACAATTCAGTAATGGTTATTCATTACATAATGTGAAAGTGAGTGGTGACCTTGCAAGTGCTGATGTGAAGACAGTTGAAGAATATTTGGAAACTCTGGATAAGCTGATTGTAGAGGAAAATTACTTGCCTGAGCAAATATTCAATATGGATGAAACTTCCCAGTTTTGGAAACAGACACCTGAAAGACTTTCATCGATAAGGAGGCGAAGTCAATGCCAGGTTTCAAGGCTTTGAAGACTGGGATAACTGTCTTGCTTGGGGTAATGTCACAGGCTACACATGGAACCCTTTGTGATCTGGCACAGTGAGAACCGCAGGACCTTCAAGCAATGCAGTAAATGTACACTGCCAATGTATGTATAATAGGAGCGATAAGAAGTCACGGATGACCCAGCTGCTTTTCCAAGATGCCCTTGAATTGCTGTGCCAGGGAAATGGAGAGGTATTGTTTGGAGAATAGCAAAATCTTTCAAGATTTTGTTTATTGTTGATAATGATCCTAGATGTGCTACTTTTATCGGTGATCTTCATCCAATATCAAAGTGGTGTTTCTCCCTCCAAACACCACCTCTTCAATCCAACCATGGATCGAGGAGTTAAAGCAACTTTTAAGGCCCACTACCTGAGGAGGACTTTTTCCCAGGCTATGCTGCAACTGAGAAAGACACTGAAAAGACACTAATGCAATTCTGGAAGGATCACAACGTCTATGACTGCATCGAGAACCTTGCTTGGGCTTGGGGTATATGAATGGCATCTGGAAGAAGACACTGAAGAGGTTCGTCATGGCTTCAAAGGATTTGCCAAGGGTGAGAAGTTTGCAAAACCCAACAAGGCTGTGGTTGACATGGCAAACAACTTTAACCTGGGTGTGGATGGGGATGACATTGAGGAGTTCCTAGAGGTGATTCCTGAGGAACTGACTAATGAGGAGCTGTTAGAGCTGGAACAGGAATGCATAACTATAGAAGAGGTAAGAGAAAAAGAAACTACAGGAGAAGAAAAAGAACCCCCCAAGAAAATTTGCAGTGAGGGTTTAGCAGAAGCTTTTGCAGATCTCAACGAGCTCCTTAAAGTATTTGAAAACATGGACCCCAACACTGAAAGGTTTTCATTAATGGAGAGGAATGTCCATGGTTCATTATCTCTTTACAAGCAAGTCTATGATGAAAAAAAGAAATAAACTAAGCAAACCACCATAGATATACTTCCGAAAAGAGTGACATTTTCTCAAGAAGAGCCTCAGGTGGGTCCTTCAGGAAGTATTCTAGAGGAAAGCATTGTTATCATAGGACACGACGGCTCCATGTGTGTTACTGCCCCTGAAGACTGTCCAGTGGGACAAGATATGGAGGTGAGGACGGACATATTGGTGATCCTGACCCTGAGTAGACCGAAGCCTATATATTTGTGTCTTAGTTTTTAACAGAAAAATTTAAAAAGTAAAAAAAAAAAAATTTAAAAATATAAAAAGTTTATAAAATAAAGATAAAAATATTTGTACAGATGTACAATTTATTTGTGTTTTAAGCTAAGTGTTATAAAGGAGTCAAAAAGTTTTAATAAATTGAGATGTTTATAAAGTAAAAAAGTTATAGTAAGCTAAGATTAATTTATAATTAAATAAAGAAAAAGAGTTTTAAATAAATTTAGCCTAAGTGTACGATGTTTACAAAGTCTACAATAGTATACAGTAATGTCCTAGGCCTTCATATTCACTCACCACTCACTCACTGACTCACCCAGAGCAACTTCCAGTCCTGCAAGCTCCATTCATGGTAAATGCCCTATACAAGTGTATCATTTTTAATCTTTTATACTGTACCTTCTTGATGTTTAGATGTGTTTAGACATATAAATACTTACCATGGTGTTGCAATTGCCTACAGTATTTGGTATAGTAACATGTTGTACAGGTTTGTAGCCTAGGAGCAATAGTCTATACCCTATAGCCTAGATGTGTAATAGGCTGCACCATCTAGGTTTGTGTAAGTGCACCCTGTGGTGGCCACATAATGATGAAATCGCCTAACAAGGCATTTCTCAGAAGGTATCCCTGTTGTTAAGAGACACATGACTACATATTTGTTACAAGCCAAGTAACAATCTTTGAGGTTTAAATTAGTGCTAGTTTTATGGGAATAACCAAATGGAGTAGCAACTCTTCTTCAATAATTATCTGGCAAGAACTCTCGGAAGTATTGAGATAAAAAATAATTGAAGCTTTGTAACTAGTAATTAATTGGCTATTAAAATGTCAAGAGAGCAGTAAGAACTCCAAACCCACAGCCCAACTGATTATTAGGGTGCTACAAGATTAGAGTAATTGCAACTGTGGAGATAAAATAGAAAGATAGTGGCCTTTTCCAAAAGTCAAAAGACGCCAAACTTACTTAGGCAGCCAGAGCTTACAGCCACCATCGAAGAGTAGCAGTACCATTCCCATGGCTGTATATTTCTTTTGTATCTCTGAGTGCTCAGATACCTGTCTTCCAATAAACATGCCAGCGAGAGTAGGGCAGAGGGCAGCTCAGTGTCTGAGGGTTCCAACCACCTGAGAAAATATTGCAAAGAGAAGTCTGCATGGGACACTGTTTTTTTTTTACTCAGACTGGCTTGAAGAAACTTCCAGCTTCATAGTTTATTTGTTGATTTGTTTGCTCATTTCTGTTTAATGGTTATTCTCAGAATTCTCCATGAACATTCATTCTGCATTTCTGCTCTCATGTTTTCTCTCATTCCCATAGGCTCATATTTGGATTAGAAGATCATCTAGTATACATTTCTTACATTCAAGACAAGGCAACTGAGATGTGAGTAGAGTGACTACTCTAAGGCTACATAAAGGGTAGCTGCCCAGCTGGAGCTAGAGTCCACTCATGGAGGCCCGATAGTGCTCATAGGCCAGTGTCTTTCCATGACCATCCGGCCCTCAATACCTGCTTCTCCTGCCCTTCCTCCATCCCTACAAATGCTCCCACATCACACACAGACACACACACAGACACACAGACACACACACACACAGACACAGAGACGTACGTGCACGCGCGCGCACGCGCGCGCACACACACAACACACACACACACACACAGAGTCTCTCTTGGTTTTCTTCTTTCTACAACTCCCCTACCTCCTTTCCCATCTTGCCAAGCCAGCAAAATGTGAAAGATTAGGTAAATCAAACCTATAAAGAAAACCTTTTTATTTGAAAATAACAAACCAAACTGGATCCTCAGCTTTCCAACCTTCACCAACTAAATTATGTGGTGTTTACTTGTGTTACCTCATCTTGATTTATTTTTGTGGGTTAAGCCTCTAAAAAAAAGGTTTATTTGTTACAATCCAAAGGAGAAGAACTTGAAGGAGGAAATAGAAAACAAAAGGAAAGATGAGCTGAAAGATCGCATAACTAATTAATGGAGCAGGAAATACAAATCTGGACCTGCCCACATGTATTTTTCCATTTAGAAACAAACCCAAGAAGCCCGCGGTTTGTTCTTTTTTTCCCCTTGACTTGCTTGAAGGAATTAGTTGTGCATCTGGAGTAAGTGTTAGCCTTCCCTCTAGTGGTGACCACAGACATGTGCAGCCACGTGTGCCCAATTTAGAACTGGGATTGCCCAGGGATGTGTGCTTGAAAAACTGTTAGAAGAGATGCTCCGGCTGCTTTCCAGTAAATACAGCAGGTGGAGACAAACACTGAAAAACTGGAACAGAGTCAACCTTGCTTTTACTTGGCTCTTAGAAGATGCTAGGCATGCAGAATTATTGAAACTAAGTTTGACCGTGATTTGTTTGAGACACTTCACATTTCCTGCTTGTTTTTAATTCTTGAAATACATTAAGATCTGGAAATTATAAGCACGTACAATTTCTAAACCTGTTGCCCCTTCCACAGCATTCATTTAAATTAAATACCTACTGTGTGCAGAGATTTGCCATGAGGTAGTGGTGCAAAAGTTAGTGGGACACAGATTTTGTCCTTAAAACTTTTCTTCTGATTGAGAAAAAAGATATATTTAGACAATTATAATACATTTCAGTGAAATAAACAGAGAAAGTTTAAATATATATACAATTATTATATATAGGTTATATAATTATGTATTTTGTTATACAATGATATATATTAATAAACATCAATGTACCATAACATTAATAATTACATAATTACAGATATATTATAACATAATATATAAATATGTAATTATATCATATGCAAATGTTAATATATTAAGATATATTAATAAAATACATAAATATATAAATGCAAACATTAATAAAACATACAATATTTAATATATCTTAATATTAATAATTGTGTAATTACATATAGATTTTAATGTATTATATAATATAGTTATATTTATAATGTGAATATATAATTATAATATAAAATATAAATTTAGTATAATAATAGTATTATATAAAATATGTTACATTGTTATATGAACTTAATCAGTTTAAATATAATATATAAATATATTTTATATATATATAAACAGAGCAACTGTGGCCCAGGCCCTGTGCTAGCTATGTCCCTATTTTATCTAATATTTATCACAATGGTATTTTAACATAAGAGGAAAGGGAAAATCAGAACGATTAAATAACTTTCCCCAGTTGACATAGCTATGAAATGGCAAAATTTAAATTTCAACTCGGGTCTTCTGCTTCCCTCTGTAGTTCAGTCAACTTTAGGTATTTGTCGCGAGTCTACCACGTAGCCGGTGCTGTGCTGCTGGCTGGAGGTGTGTAGACGGAAGACACTGCCGCTGGCCTCAGGGCTATCGTTTCGTAGGGGACTGGGCGTGCGGAACACAGTTAGGTTCTGTTATGACGTATGGGACAATGGATGTACAAATCGCCTTTGAGCAAAGTAGCAAAGTCTGTTCATTGTTCATAAATTGTCATGCTTTCTGTCATGCAATCCTGTTACTTGGACATGATTGAATTAACCAGAAATTTGTAACTTGGCCGAAGGCCACCATCTTTAGGCTTGAAAAGGGCTCTGGGGAAGCCTGATATCATAATTCCCAACAGGAGCCACAACTTACTGACCCAACAGATGATCTCTCATAAGCAGTTTCCAGTGAGAAATTCAGAAAGCTGTAGAACCAAACAGAGTAGAATTAGGAAGAAATAAAAGTGAAGGTAACAGTTGAACTGGTAAGAAGCAGAAGCACAGAGATCCAGAGAAAAAGAGAATGCTGAACTCTGAGTATTGTATAGTTACAGGAGTAAGGAGCTGAAGGTTCCTTCTGGCAGGGGGAAATCTGTGTTTACTGTCACTTCCTTAACATTGTTGCACTACTCCATAGAGCCAGACTGTGTAATTGCTTAGACTGCTGCCTGTGATTCCTTAGTGGCTAAGTGTCCTTACAGTCACCCACATCACCTGAGGTCAGCCAAGACTATGATCCTGTAACAGATTCTATGTCCTGAAGTACTAAAGTGGTCCAAAGGAGGGAGTAAGAAGTGTTTCTGGAAGGATGGTCTCATCAAAGGCTTCACCAGGAGGTGATGCCCAAGCAGAGTTTGAGGTATAACTGGAGTCTGTCAGGAAGAAAGCTGTGGTGGGTGCTCCAGTAGTTCAGTATTTATTCCAGGACTGAACATGACCAATGGCAAACCTTAATGTCCTAGTTTCTCTTCCAGTGTAATGACTCTGGAAATCTCTCTTTAGGGACCTGGGCTTTGAGAGAGGGATGTAAGATAGGAGAGTTTTCTCTTTCATGAGGGCTCTTAAGTTCCAAAGCCTGCTGGTTCTGACCATTTGATGTGGCTTCAAACATTAACATCATCTTCTGACTTGGGATAGTTATATCTTTAGGAGTATGCAGTATTGGGCAAGGGGACAGGGAAACTACAAGATATATACAATAAGTCTTCTTGGGGTGTCATTATTATAGATGATTTGGGAAGAAAACAGTTTTAAATTTTACAGTCTTTAAGGTTTTGTAATATATGAGTCAGTATAAGCTTGCTTTTCCATGTTGGCTTAATTTTCTTTATTTTTACATTAACTTGCATAAAAGCCAGGGACTCCTATGATCCCAGCATGGAATCGTACTCAAACATACTTGAAATCACAACTAAAATATTATTTCTACTTAAAAATAAACCTTGATCTAGTACGAAGTGGTAGGTGAAATTTGCATGTATTTTATAGAGAAAGTAAAGGCTTTAGAAAAGTTTCTGCTCCAAGCTATGGCCTTCAGACCGACTGCACTGATTTTTCTCTGCCCTGAAGAGAATTCCAAGGAAAAGTTGGAGAACTACTCTTTTAGGCTGTTGCCTCAATTTCTTTACACTGTCTAAATTCTACCCATTAAAAATTTATGTAGGGTTTTTTTTTTAATGGCGGTGAAAGACACAATACAAAATTTACCATCTTAACCATTTCTAAGTGCACAATTCATTAGTCTTCAGTATATTCACTCTGTGTAACAGAGCTCTATAACTTTTTTCATCTTGCACAGTTGAACTCTATCTCTATTAAACAACTCCTTATTTCCCTCTCCTCCCAGCCCCTGGCAGACACCATTCTACTTTCTGTTTCTGTGAGTTTCATTACTTTAGATAGCTCCTGTGAGTGGTATCATACACTATTTGTCCCTTTGTGCCTGGATTATTTCACTTAGCATAATGTCCTCAAAATTCATCCATGTAGTAGCATGTGACAGAATTTTCATCTTCTTTAAGGCTGAGTAATATTCCATCATGTGTATATACCACAGAATATTTATTCGTTCATCTGTCTATGGACACATGGGTTGCTTATACCTCTTGGCTGTTGTGAATAATGCTGCTATGAACATGAGGGTGCAAGTATCTCCTCAAGACCCAGCTTTCTGTTACTTTGGATATATACCCAGAAGTAGAATTACTTAACATGTGCTAATTCTGTTTTTAATTGTTTGAGCAACTGCCATACTGTTTTCCGTAATGATTACACAGTGCACAGAGGTTTCGGTGTCTCCACATCCTTGCCAACATTTATTTTCTGCCTTTTATTTATTTATTTTTTGATAGTAGCCATCGTAATGGGTGTGAGGTGACATGTAGGTTGATTTTAAAGTACAAATTTTCCTTGCATTGGTGAGGGGATCTGGGAACTTCATGCCTTCTGGTTAACTTTGATTTTAGCAACCAGCTGAGATCACTTACTCAATACATGTTATTTTAACATAGGGGAAAATGTTAGGACCCTAGAAGGAGATCCTAGATTCCCCCAAAGACGATGGAGCATGAAAAGGAAGACCCAGGAGTGGGGGCTGCTTGAGAAATTTCACAAGGATATTTGCATCTTCGTTGTTTTGACCCCAAGGACATTTTTATTGAATGGATATAAATATTTTCATCAGAATTTTTTAACGTTGCTGAGAATATCATCAAAAAATTACTTTCTGGAGACAACTCTTTTAAGTTAATTTAATCTTTAATTGAATTTTCTTACTATGCAGTCAAATAATTTTAAGTATTTTTATGTTATTGAGATAATTTGGATTTAATTCAATGATCACATTTTATGTCCATATTAAATTTTCCCAACTTTAGCTTCAGCAGTTCTGAGTTTTCCTTTGTGGTTATTTTCTACCAACCCTAATTTTCCTGGGTCAGGTTTTGGAGATATAATTTCTGACAAGAAGTTTTGATTCTTTAGTAAATTTTTAAAGTCAATAACAAATTTTGCCATGTGCAGTTTTAACGTTTGTCAGTTTTATCTTATATTATTTCTACAAAGTGCAGTTTTAACCTTTGTCAGTTTTATCTTATATTATTTCTACAAAGTGCAGTTTTAACTGGGTCAACTTTTGTAGTTTTGAGAATGACCCACATAATGAGATTCTTCAGTCAGTTTTTTGTCAATATCAAATTTTAACATATATAGTTTCAGCTATTACAAGTTTAATTCTATGTTGATAATTTCTACTACATCATTTTTTTCTGGTGACCAGTTCAAAATGTACTTGAAGTCAAAATATCAAGGCCATAACATCTTGTTTTATCCAAAGCTGTGCTAATTAAAAAAATATATATAATATCAATGATCTCACGGAGGCATGGGTAAGTCATGAATCTAAAAGTAAGAAGTTCTGGGTCTTTGTTCTTGTTCTGTCACTTATTATTCTATGTCTTATATACTAATAGTCTTCATCGAAAAGTGAAGTGATTTAAATATATGATTTATAAATCCCTTTGCAACTATGATAATATAGTCTATGATTTAAATTTTTTATCTGTAAGGGTTGTCTGTCTATTTGACCATTATTTGCATCTTATTTGATGCCCTCCTCTCCTCTTCCCCTATAAACCAGCACCTCCTAACAACCAGCCTGCCTATACTTCCTCAGACCTAAGCAAGAGCCTCTCCACACACTGGTGAATTTTGTTTCTACTTAGTCTTGGCTCTTGACATGCTTCAGAGCTCCACTGTTCTTAGGTTTTCTAAGCCCAATCCATGTACTTTCTGATTGAGAACCTGCCAACCTGGGCTTAGAGTGGCCATCTTTAAGTCTGACCTCCATCTGCCTAGAAGCTACAGGTCATCAGTGGCCCTGCTGAACCTTGTCTTTCCCAATTCCTACTCCTTAGTTGGTGTTACTTTATCACCTCTTTTTATTCTGTCAGCCATGAAACAGAATCTTGGGGTTATGTGGGTGTGGTATAGGGCAGGCCATCCTTGGTGTTGGAGAGGTAGGATAGGGCGTAAGGCTGTCCTTAGGTGGAAAGAAGAGATAAGATAGACCACACCACTTGGAAATTCTGATATCAGGATCCCAGCAGGGAACAGATGGGTCATTCACTCACATTAGATTAATGTGACTATTTCCAAAGGTTAGCAAAGGAACTATTTACAAAGGTGTGGGCAGTGTGTAAGGATCCCACAAAGGACAGTGTAGTACCACTGGATCAGTTACAACTCCTGAGCTCAAAAAGACATGGGAAGAATCAGTTACTGGTGCCTGGAAGGAGAGAATCATGCAGAAATGACTATAAGCCTGTCCTTCAGGGAAGGAGCCAGAGACATGGGTTCCCCAGCTCCTTTTTCGCTTCCTCCCGCTTATCTCCTGTCAGGGGTTCCTAATTGGCCTATCCCACAGTAGTCAGAGGGCAAAGGTGTCCATAGATGAAACTCATACAGGTCAGTGTCCCCAGGCAGAGACTAGGTGAGAAGGGTGGAGAGTGACTCCAGGACAGACTGTTTTTCTTACTTGTTCACAAGTCCCAGTGAAATCTGGTTAAATCTCTGTCCCAGAGAAGACTTAAAGGGAAGGGGTCAGCATACTTGCTTCAGCTTGGGTGAGAAATGAGTCCTTCTTGTGACCTTTATTAGTTCTGGCTGATGTCATCATTTAAAACACCTCTCTCCCTGCCAGCTGCTTTCTGAGACATGATCCTGGTCCTGAAGTGATTCTAGATTAATGAAAGCCTGGGCCAGATTGAATAGCTCATTTTGCTGGTCCCTGGGAAGCCTCTGAGGAGTTGGCTACAGTGAGAGCTTTGGGAAGGGTAGGATAGAAGCCTTTAGATATCTGGTTGGGGTAGAGGGAGTTCTAAGAATAGAAGCAAGGGGGGATAAGAGAATGTTGAAAGGGCGCCAAAAGCCTGACTGCCTCTGGGGCAGGCCTGGGCTTACATAGAGGGCATTACTATGGGGCCAGGGTTTATAGAGCACTCTGATGTGCTTTCCATAAATGATGCCACCTCCATTGCCTGAGATGCCGGGTACAGACTGAGATGCTGCTGGGCCTGTGGTAGGGGTAGGGGACAGTGAGTATACTCTCCCTTGTAGAGTCCCGTAGCACAGAACTTGGCCACAGAACACCACACTTATGCGGCAAAAACCATTGCAAATGGTCAGCTTTTACCTTAGCTCAATTTGGAGAGAGAGAAGAGAGAAAAGAAGAGGAGAAAGAGAAAATCTGTCTAATTCATTTGCCTGTGGATGAATTGATTCTGGTGCTCACCTGTGATTCGATCAATGATTCTGATTTGTGAGCAGGTGGGAAGGGTACCCCACAGGCAGCAGGAGCAGAGCAGGCTGTGGCCTGAGCAAGAACTTAGAATTGTGTGTATTATGATCATGCTTTGTTTCTTGTCAGTGACATGATATGTACTTAACATAATGTCTTGAGAATATTAAAATGCTATATAATATAAGCCAGTGGCAAATAATCTTCCTTGCATTCTGTACACTGGGCAATGCCTAAGACGAAAGGAGGGGGTTGATTAAAAGAAGAGACAGGTCAGAGAGCTGTGTGAAGGAGATGACCTCACCTCACTAACTTAGAAAATGTCGCATCCACCTTGATCAGCATAATGGGTTCAAGAATTCATCAGAAGGAAAAAAAAGGAAGGTGGAAGAAAAAAGGACAATGGAGAGAAGTATAGCTCATAAAAGTAAGCTCTTCTAGGAAGAATTTTATTGTCAAATAATTCCCTGAGGGAACAAAGTCTTCAGAGAAATATGAAGCACATTTCCCTTTTCCTTCTGTTGTCTTTTTTTCTATTCCCTATGAATATATAATAAAAAAATTGTTAATTTTTATTAAAAACAAAATATATTTCTTTTTGCTAAGTACTCTATAATTGTATAGGAATGTTTATCACTTGCTCTCTATAATTTTAAGAAGTATTTTTGAAGACAGTGACATATTCTGACTCTTTAAGAACAAAACAATTCAATTTAAAAATCACTGAATGGCAGCAATCAAAGTTCTGAAATGTGCAGTTCGCTTCAGCACTTGTTCGAAATGTCATTAGAAAACCAACATATAGCGGTTGTTATGGCAACTGGAATACCAGAGTTTATAACATCACTGTAATTAATGTTATCCAAACGTTATTAATCTTTCAACATCACTCATATTCTCTGAAGGAACAGCAGTTCTGGTTCTCCTAGGATTTTTCAATAGCATAATCTGTTGCAGCTTTCTTCGCATTTATTTTATTTTTAAGTGGATCTTACCTGACTTTGCTTTAGTAAAATTAACTAGTATTTCTACTCTTTTACTCATTCTATTTTGACTGGTATATTTTGATAAAAATTGAAATAAAATGGAAAAATGGGATTACAGCTAAAAAAACAGAATATGATCTAAAGATGAAAAGATTTATATATTTAAATGTGGAGAACTTGAGAAAAATATTAAAATATTTTGCATACATATATGGAATATTAACTTATATTTGCATAGCACCTTATGATTTTTAAAGCAATTCTACATATTTTATTTAATATGACAATCCTGAGAGGACAAGTAATATTTTTGGGATGCTTACTATGTGACAGTTAATGTCCTCTGCATACGTGGATTTTTTAGACTCACAACAACTTGTAAGAAAGTGTGGTTTAAAAATATACCTCCATGACTCAACAACAAGAACAATTAAATCCCAGTTAAAAAATAGGCAAGAGTCTTGAATTGATATGTCCTCAAAGATGATATATACAAATCATCAATAAGCATATGAAAAGATGCTTAACATCACTAATCATTAGAGAAATGCAAAACAAAACTACAATGAGAAAACACCTCACACCCATTAGGATGTCTACTATAAAAACACAAAACAAACAAACAAAATAACAAGTTTTGGGTAGGGCACAGAGAAATTGGAACCTCTGTGAACTGTTGATGGGACTGTAAAATGGTACATCCTCTATGGAAAACACTATGGTGGTTGATCATATGATCTAGCAATCCTACTTCTAGGTATATATATCTAAAGTAACAGCAGAGTCTTGATGAGATACTTGCACACTCATGTTTCTAGCAGCATTATTCACAATAGCCAATAGATAGAAGCAACCCAAGTTTCCATAGACAGATAAATGAATAAATATACATTAGTATAGACATACAGTTAATGTATTCAGCCTTAAAAAGGAAGGAAATCCTATTGTATGCTACTACATGGTTGAATGTTGAAGACATACTAAGTTAAATAAGTCAGATGCAAAAGGACAACTTCTATATGATTCCACTTATACAAGGTATTAAAGTAGTGAAACTCATAGAAACAGAAAGTAGAATGATGTTTCTCAGGGGCTAGGAAGAGAGGAAACAGGGAGTTGTTTAATAGAGATAAGCTTTAGCTGTGCAAGATGAAAAAGTTCTAGAGCTATGTGGTACAAAAATGTGAATATACTTAGCATTACTGAATTACACATTTAAAAATGGTTACAGTGATAAATTTTATGTTATGTGTTTTAACCTCAATTAAAAAAATGCCTCCAGATTGATGCTCTTTTCCTTAAAAGGTGGAGTCAGATCATCTTCCCTTTGAACACGGATTGGACTTAGTAATTTGCTTCTAATGAGTAATATGTAAGAAGTGACAAGGTATGACTTCCAAGGCTAGGTCATAAAGACATTACTGCTTCTACCTTATTCTACTTTGACTTTTTGGGAGTGGAGTGGATGCTCCAGTCCCAGGCAAGCCTTCAGGTAATTGTAGCCCTGGTTGATACCTTGATTACAACCTCATGAAAGACCCGAGCCAGAACCACTTAGCTAAGCCGACTCACAGAAATTGAGTATCATACATGTTTATTGTTGTTTAAGCCATTAAGCTGTGTAATTCATCACATGGAAATAAGCAACTAATACAATAAATATTTTCAATTAATCTGAACCGACGAAGATCTCTGATGTGTTAGAAGGGCTCCTCAAGCTTTTTGAGTTGATTTGTGCTTTTGTTGATGTGTCTCTAATCTATTCTGAACACTCACTCTGGGTCAGAATCACATGAGTGACTTGTGTGAATTCACTGCAGCCCCAGCCTTAGGAACAATATCTGGGAACTAGCTGTCCTGTAGCCCAAGGGCTACTGGATTTCTTTGAGTTCCTTCATCCTCTCTATATGGCATCAAAGAAATGAGTGCCTATGAGATATTTTTATTGAAAGTTCAATCACATGTGAACCAATGAGTTTAGATATCAAAGAAAACTTTCAAAGAAAGTTTTTATTCACCTTTGTGGAAAAAATAAAATGGCATAATAACAATACGTCTGAGAAACTTCCAAAAGGTCAAAAGAAAGAAAAACTCAACATCGTCCTGAATAGAAAATGGGGGAGTCCATCCAGGAGTGTTATTTGGGAATAGTTTTAACTCTGTTGGACTATACAAATTTTGACTTTTTCTCTTAAGTGTAGGAATTAAGCTAAAAATTCTGGAGAGTGAGGCGAACTTTACTAACCCTGCTACTCTGGCTGCCTGTGATTGCATTGCTTCTTGATGATGGAAAATGCCTATGGATATCATTTTTATATTGTTTTTAAAAAGTTATTTTTAAATGAATGAACTTGCTTTACCACTGATATTTATGAATCCTTTGGGTAGGAAAAAGAATTTCCCCAGATTTTAAGTTTGTGGAAGGCATTTTAAAAAACAGAGTTTTTCATAGCTTAAAAAGAAGGAAATCAGAGCTCTTAGAACCTTACTTTCATTTACCAAATTCACACATCAAGAATGAGGGAGACTAAGGCCACAAACACATATTTTTATGCTTCTGAAATCTACATTGACTTTCTACATCACCAGAGAATTATTATCTTCATTTTAGAGATGAAGAAGCTTATACTGGGAGAGATTAAGTAACTTGACCATGGTTTTACTGCTGGTTAGTACTAGAATTCAGATCATAAGTCTTAGTCCAATACTCTTTTGCATGACACTTTATTGCTTTCCTGTTTAGATAATGTATTTTGTAAACCTCTGGAGAGATAAATTTGAATGAGGCAATCAAGTAGAAAATACCCCATCATTGAGGAAACCTGTTAGGTTCATAAATTAGAATTGGTTTCTTAGGTTTTTAGTTGAGGATTTCAAATTTTAAATGATATGGTGGTTTAAAAACTGTTACACTGAATCATTAAACTGTTGAGAAAATAACTATCAGTAAGAGCAAAAATACACAATAGTGTCTCATTTTTGTTTACCATGTTGTGTCTCATTTTTGTTTACATTTTGAGAGCATTGCACACACATGGGTCCATGTAGCCACCCAGTCATTCAGCATTGGTTGTAAGTGAAACACAGTCACATCTCTAAAGTCATCGTCAACATTCTGCAGCCAACACATCGAAGTCACTGGAAAGATAATTGAAGCACATCAGGGTTTTCCACTCGAGCACCTTGGTAGGCAAACTGCAAAAATGGATGGCTTATCTTGGTTTCTCTCCAACCTCCTACCATCCCCTCTCTCATTAATCTTGCAGAAACCAGGGCTCTCCTGTCTTCTTCGAATATGCCTACCCAACCCTAAGCTCTTGCTCCAAAATAATTCTCCTTTCCTTCCTGTTATAACTCTCTTTCCTGTATCTTGCACAGCAGTCTAGACCTTGTGATCACCTTGAAGTGAATTTCCCAACAGACTTCATGCCTGCAGAGGCATCTGACTTTCTCTGCATACCTGCTCTCCAGCCTGGGCTTTCCGAACTCCAGGGGTGATTTTCTGCTCGCCTAGTGATGCTGGACCAGCTCTAGCCTGGGAAACCCAGTAGACTTCTCTTCATCCATTAGCTGCAACCATATCTTTTCCAGTGAGGTCTGAACCCTGCCATGCTGAACCCCGTTTCCCAGTGGGTCGTTCCTTGGGTATTCTCTCTCAGCTCTAGTGTTCTCTTAGGAGTTCTCTTTACATCTTTATAGTTACTCTCTTATTGTATCTTCCTAATTCTTTCTGTTAAACTTCCTCTTTAAAATAATCATGTATGGTTGGTTGTGTGTAGTGTCAGATAGGTGCTAAAGTAATTGGGGGTATCACTACATGGATTGTATAAATGTCTATTTTATAAAATTTAAAATAAAAGTGAAAGAAAATAATTGTGTAGTTTCTGTCTCTTCATTGGACCCAGACAGATATAGTATGCTGTTGTTATTATGATCATCTAGGAGAAGCTTCTTATTTTAGAAGATGCATATGGAAGCAGTCAGGAGTGAAGGGTCACACTGTCTGCAACTTATTTCAAATGGATCAGCAATATGTATGTGCATATTGATTTTACTTTATACATGCATGTGTGAATATTAATAAAGCAAATATGGCAAAAAAAGTGTTAGCAATTATTGAACCTAGCAGAGTTTTTATAGTACCTATTCATCCAATTTTTCCGTGTGATTAAAAATTTTCATAATTAAAAGTTGAAGGGAAACCCTCTTCTTTGTTCAGTATCCTTGCTTAGTGCAAAAGGGAGAGGTCCTTTTATTATTTTATTGAAATTATACACTTCTGTCAGGAGTCGTTGGAAGACTTAACCCAGTTCCATAGCCCTGCCTGTGTATCAGAATAACCCAGGAAGGTTTTAAAGTTATAGATGCTCAGGACCCCCAAATTTCATGAATCAGAGTCTCTAGGATCTGGTTATTTCAAGGGGAATTAGAATTCTAAAGGAGAAGCTTGATTGATCATTAAGGTGATGGTGGGGTGCATAGCTAAATTCTTCCAGGACAGTTTGCGAATTACATTAGTTATCAGATATTCTGATATGCTTTTTTAAGGGGGCATGCTAGAATTTGAGGACAGGGTTGTAGTTAGAAAATGCTCCTCCCTGTGAAGTTGAAGTGTCCTCTCTGTTGAAAGCCATCGATCCAAATGGGTCTCTTATTGACAGTGTATGTGGCTGAAAATTTGAACAAAACTGCTCACTGCAGTCCTCAGCTAGTTGTTTCATCCTATTCTGTCCCCAGCAGAGCCCTAGTAGAAATATCTGGTGGGCCGGCCTTAGTCAGTCCCAACCTCCTTTTGCAGCAAAGACACAGAGGGAAGCTGAGCGCAGTATAGTCTCGCTGATCAGGAAGGTACAGACTGACACCTGCTAGCGAATTGATACCTCTCACATCCACCTTAGTCCAACATGTTACGCTATGAAAATTATAAATATTTCAACATTTTCTTCATTTGTTCATTCATTCTTCATGGACATTGTTGATTCCTTACCTAGATGCCCTTGGATCTTGTTTACCATTGCCTTGCTGCAAATGGCTAATATTTAATATTTATTTCCTTCAGAGGATTTCTCTTCAGCTACTGGAGTTGAGAGGCAAGAATATCTGAGAGTTACATCTTCCTGGGTGGCTAGTGACTGACTGGCAAAGGAGTATAAACCTCAGCTCCCTTGCCTCTGGGAAATATAACCTCTGAGCAGGAGCTGGACATTCTAGACCTCCCCTCAGCATTTGGCTGAAGTTGGGGACTTCCCTGCTGCCCTCTCTTCCATGCCACTTCTGTAATAATATCATCTGCACATTTACCCTTGCCTCAGGGTCTGCCCCGGAGAACCCAACCTGAGACAGATATTTACTTCCATTTATTACATATACCTGCCGCGTATCTGCTAAATGTCAAGCCCCATTCCAGGTGCTTAGGATAGAGCAAGAAACAAGATAAATTCCGTTTTTAAAGAGCTTTCATTCTAGGAGGGACATGAGGGACAGACAGACAAACACATGACAAATGCATGGGTAATAAAAAATGCTATAGTGAAATATAAAGCAGGGCATGAGGGAGAGAGTAATGGCAGTGACCTTGAGGTGCTGTTTGAAATAGGGTGATCAGAGAAGATGGTGTTTGAGCAGAGATCCTGAATGGAGTGAGAGAGTGAACCATTTAGATATTTGGGGCAGGAATATTCCTAAGGGAGGAAACAGGTTATGTAAAGGCCCTGAGGCAGGAATGTGTTTAGCAGATTTGCGTAATAGCTTGGAGGCCAGGATGACTAGAGCCCTAGTCCATAGAGGAGGGAAGTGTTGGGATGTGAGGTCTAAGAGGACAGAGAGGGCGGAACTGCTGTCAGATTGTTAAGGGTCTTGTAATTCATTGTGATGACTTTGGCTTTTACTCTGAATGGGATGGGGACCCACTGGAGGGTTAGAGCAGAGTAGCCATAATTTGATTTTCATTTTAAAAGGGATGTTATTGTTGCTACGCCCAGAATAGACTATGAGGGGTAGGGTAGAAGCAGAGATAAACTAGACGACTGCTGGACAGTAACCCAGTGAGAAATAACTGTGCTTGGGACCTGTGCAGTATGGCTGGGGTGGAGAGAGGAGGTCAGGCTGTAGCTATATGTTTCGGAGGTAGATCTGATGGCTGGAGGTATGAGGTGAGAGGTTTTGGAAGAATGGGCCATTTACTGACATGGGACAGGTTGAAGGACAAGCCAATTTGTTTTCTTTATCTCAGTGATTGAAATTTATCACTTTATTTAAAAAGACTAGACTTCAAAATATGATGCACATCTAAAGGTAGACAGATAAATAAAAAGATTGATTCAATTACATAAACATCTCAAACCTGCAAGCAAGATGAATGAAAACTTAAAGTATTTAAACCTACTTGACAAAGAAATCATACAATCAATGAAATATATCTTCAAAAGAAAAAAAGGGAAAGGATATGAATAAATGTATGTATCTATATGAAAAAGATATAAAACATTACTTATCATCAAATAAATACATACAAAATAAAGACGAGATAATTTTTTACCAAAAAGATTTAAAAATTGATTATACATAGTATTAGTGAAGGTTCAGAGATATAAAATATTTAACAATTCGTGACTGGAAATTAATAGTATTTTTGCAGCAATAAGACAATATGTGTCAATATTCATTATCTTTTGACCCATTTATTTTTCTTCTAGGAACTTGAGGGAAAAATATCTGTGACATGCCAAAAACTACTGATGTATCTAAATAATGGAATTTTAATAGTTATAAAAGCCACAATTTAAGAGGTATTTATAAAAAAACACAATAAAAGCATTATATAGAGTTATAATCTATATATTCATAGAAAAAGATATAGAAAAATATTTAAACTGCTAAGAGGAATAATATGGGTTGGAGGATTATGGATCACTTTTATTTGCTTCTTTGAAGTTTTCTGGTTAATACTTTTATTTATAATGAGCATTTATTTTCTTTAACCAGTAAAAGCCCTTCAATAATGTTCTTAGAAAACACCCTTTCCCTTTTCTCTCTCTTCCCCATATTCGTCACAAATCAAGGACTGAGGACCTGACACCACGCTTTCACTCAATCTTATCCAACTCTTGTTTCGAATCTTCACCCATTTCTTCTTCTCTCTCTCTCATTTTTTCCTTCTTCCTGTTTTGAGATATAATTGACATATAGCACTGTGTAAGTTTAAAGTATGTGACATAATGACTTAACATATACATATTGTGAAATGATTACTAGAATATAGTTAACATCCATCACCTTATATAGTTACAAAAATCTTTTTCCTTGTAATGAGAACCTTTAGGATCTACTATCTTAGCAACTTTCATTTGTAGGATATAGCAGTGTTGAATATAGTCATCATGTTATCAATTACATCCCCAGTGCTTATTTATCTTGTAACTAGAATTTTGTACCTTTTGGCTAACCTTTACCCATTTCTCCCACCCTCCATCTTTGCCTCCGGCAACCACAAATCTCTCTTTTTTATGAGTTTGGTTTTTTGTTTTTTTTTTTTAAGCCACGTATTAGTCGTTCACTCAATCTTTATGGAACGCCTATGCTAATGTAACACAGCTGTCTGATATTTTCAGCCCTTTCACACGCTCTCTGGGACTCCTGATATGGATGATGTTTCTTTACTTTTGGGCTGGCTTCCGCAATTAATGCCATAAAGGCTGGATGGCACTTTCCCCGTCTCCCTTGAGTTCAGGGAGGGGGCACATGTCCTAGGTTTCACCCCCCACACGCACCCGCACCTGGCTTGGCAGCGAAAGCGAGAGAGGCGTAGAAGCGGAGACTACAAGGAACATGTTTTGGTGAAGCTGGTGCTGGCAGCAGTGAATCCAGTTTCCGGAGGTGGCAGCCGTGGTTCCAGCGATGGGTGTCCCTGGCAGTCGCCCCTGGTGGTATGCAGGTTTGATCCAGTAGGTTCTAGCACGTTTGGTGTTGGAAGTGTAAACCAGGTAAAGCAAAATGTCTGGTAGTTGAAGCACTGGTGTCTTCCCAGGACCAATTCTGTGCAGTGAGATTGAGATCGTTTCTGGCAGCGTGGCTTCCAAGCCACATTCTCTGGCCCTGCTGAAGATTATGTGAACCACCGATTTTCTTTTAATAAAATCTTTCTTATATAAATCGGCCAACAGCTGGCTAAGGTACATTGCAACTAAAAACTCTGGTAGACATACCTGTTTCCAGCTTCTTGATCACCTCAAAACTTCATCATTTAAGGTCATTCCTTTTCATACTTCACCAGTGGTGGAGGAGGGGCTGTTTCTCTGCCATGTCAGGACTGCTGTCCCTGTCCCTTCTTCACCATTCCACAGCAGCAGCATCCAGTTAAGCTCATCTCTGCTGTTAATTGACTTGCAGAACCATTTTTATATCCAGCCTTTTGCTTTTTTCTCTAAAACTACATTCTCATTGGTGACTC
Source organism: Eonycteris spelaea (assembly GCA_003508835.1). Taxonomy (NCBI): domain Eukaryota; kingdom Metazoa; phylum Chordata; class Mammalia; order Chiroptera; family Pteropodidae; genus Eonycteris; species Eonycteris spelaea. The sequence continues at coordinate 10,300,607 of PUFA01000011.1, read as the reverse complement.
CCTGTACTTTTTTCAACTTCAATGGCCTTTGGTAGGAAATGATTTTGAAAGAATCAGGAAGACACTGAGGTTGGAGGGACAGGTCAGAAGCTTGCTCTGAAATGTCATGTGCGCATCTCCAAGCTAGTACTCCCCTAAGTGTTTGTGTTAAAACTCAAGCCACAGGAGCTAAAGCTAGAGAAAAGGTGGTAGAAAAGGAAACATAGAAACCTGACCAGTAATTAAAAGATGGACAAGTTAGCATTTAGCAGCTGATTTCATAATGAGATCTAATAATGTGAAACAGCACCACTGAAAGAAGGTATAGGCTCATTCCATTAACTTAACGATGAAGCTTAGTAGCATTTGTTTTTTTTGTTGTTGTTATCCTCTGAAATTTTTAGTGATAAAATCCCTTAGAAGCCCTCAAATGAAACTGTATGATTGTTTAGGAGCAGAAGCCAGGGAAAGAAATTTCAAGAACATACTGTTTTTAGTGAGGGAGAGAAACTCAGGTGGAAAACTTGTCTGGAAGATATGTAGTTTTGGATCGACTTCAGATTTCTATCTGCCGGTCACCCATGTTGAACCTCATCTTAAGTTATTCTTATTGTCTGCTTTCAGTTAATATTGTTGCACCAACAATAGTTTTTGGAAAAGGCATGAAAACACACTAACTTGTTCTATTTTTGTCCTCTTTGCTCTTCTCTTGTAGATTTTTTTCTATATACATACTTACATATACATGTAACATTTTCAACTTGTGTTACTTTTTAATTTTATTTTTACAAAAATGGGGTCATATTATATATACGGCTATTTTTTCCCTTTAAGGATATCTCCTGGGCATCTTTCCATGACATTACATGCACACTACTTCATTCTTTCTTGAACAGCTGCATAGTATTTCACGGTATGAATGTATGTACTTTATTTTCCCAATTTTATATTTAGGTTGCTTCTAATTTTTTGCTATTTCAAACAATGCTTCAATAAATAACTTTGTGCATATATCTTTTTGCACCTGTACTTCTCTGTAGGCTAGTTTTCCAGTAGTGGAATTGCAAGTTTAAAGGATATGCATTTTAAATGCTGACAGGTTTTTAAAAAATGTTATCCCAATTTATACTGTTACCAAATATGTATGAGAGTGTGGTTCTACTCTAAATGCTAGTCTTACCTGGGCTCTCAATGCATTTTGGGATTCCTACTACCCATCTTTCATTGGTTTTCTACTTTACTGCCTAAATAACACTGCCAGGCACTTTATATTTCTAAGATCCTGATTTAGTTCTGCACTTCCAATCTCAGGAACTGACTGAACTTTCTTCTCTGCCATCCTCAGTATGATTGCCATTCATCCTCTACTTGTTGCCTCATGATCTTGAGGTTGCTGTTGCAACTCCAGACATTTATCTAGATTAGGAAAAAGGGGGAAGGATGGTGCCAGCTGCATCCAGCCCTTTTATCAGGAATGTAAAGCCGCCTTAGAAGGCCCTGGTAGACTTCCCCTTCCATCTTTTTAGTCATAACTGGTTCCCATGGCCATTTCTAGCTGCAAAAGGAAATTGGGATATTTAGTATCTGGTGCAGTGGAACAATATAGTCATTAATATGTATACAGATATTGATTTATTGCTAGAGTCTAGGCATGCTGCCATTGAGAATAAAATGAAGGTTCGTTTAGTATGGAGAAAAGGAAAAATGGATATTGAGTAATATTCCACAATATTTTCCAACAATATATATTTTGCTCAATATATATTTGTTGAATGCATGGCATAAGAATAGGTCAGCAATCTGCCATCACACTCTGAAATTAATGTAAATCTCTGATTTATTGATTAGTTATTCAGAGTCACAGTTTGGTTCTAAGTTACAAATCTTTGATAGCTGCATCCAGAATTATATTTGTGTCCTGATGGGGGCCACATAATACATGTACCAGGGTTGAACGAAATTTTGTTCTCATTTAAATTCAAATCGATTTTGTCATCTCTGAGGGGCAGATGTTATGCATCAAACAAGTGACAGATTGCAGCTTTAATTTAAACAGTAAGTAAGATTTGGTTCATAATATGCTTACATTTATCGGGAAAAAAATTCAATGATGTCACCCAAGTACTTTCTGGATTAAAGTAATTTTTTTTAAATGATAAAGAAAGCAGAGAACGGCTGGTTACTAACAGGTCCCATGGACGAGTGGAGGAGACAGCAGTGAAAGGCACTGCTGATTTATATTTGGAATAACAGCTCTAGCAATAGTGACAGGAATAAGTTAGTGGTGGCAGCAGTGGATAAAGTTGAAAGAAGAAAATAATTATGGTAAGAGGGTGAGCACAAAGATGGAGAAGAGAAGTCAGACAGTTAATAGCATGAATAGAAAGAAGCACTTTTATTTCCTGGGCCCTTTACCACAATTAGAGTCTGGTTGGTTAGTTTGTCTTTATAATCTCGTTGATTCCTATGTCAGGTAAACAAATAATCACGTTTGAGTTTGAAAGTTAAGTCATGAATGAGAATTATAACACCTAGAGTTACAGAGTCTCTAACTTTAAGCAGCCATGTCCTTCTTTATTGATTTCTTCTTTTTCTTCTTTATTGAGGTTAAAGCACATTCAGTAAAGTGCATGAAGTGCTTTAATCCTAAATGCACAGTTTGCTGAATTTTCACATGTGCATACAACCTTGAGAACCCCTGCCACACAAAGATACAGAATACCCCTTTGAGTATGAGAGTCATAAAGATGTTCAGCAGAACTAAGTTTCTCTATCTAATGGATTTTATTTATTTTTCAATCACTATAAGAGAACTCACGAACTCGACACTGACCAAGGCAGTCAAAGCAAATGAATGAGATGGATGACGTGGACACTGCTGCGATTAACTGGAAGTGATGTGGAATTTCTAACTTCCGTTATTATAAATGCTTTTAGTGAACGGCTTTGTAACTCAAGTTATTTTTCCCATTTTAAGATATTTCCTTAGGATAAAATTCAAGGGGTAGACTTGTAAGATAAAAAAAAAAAAAGTGAATTATTTTTAAACCTTTGAATACGCATTGCCAAATTTGTTTACCATAAAATGACTGTAGCAGCCATAGGAATGTGCTTGACAGCTTGACAGAGAGCACAGGTGACCAATGGCCTATCCAAGGCCATGGTGCCATGGGCTGCCCCCAGTCAATGACCTATTGTGGAGGGGACACGAACGCCGGCCTGGGAGACACAGGATTCCTTTGATGGCTACCATTGCCAGAAGGACTCCTCCATTGCCTTGCTGACTCCTTATCAGGCTGTCAGGCAGGCCAGGATGCTTACACCAGCCTTCCCTCCTTTTACTGGCAGTCAGACTGCACCATGGTCTGATGGCTCTCTCAGGCTTCCTTGCTATTTTCTCTCATATAGACACTTTCCCTAATAAAATTCTTGTATGTTTAATCCAATCTTGGCATTTGCTTCTCCAAAGACCCAGGCAGCCACAGTTATATTTGTTTCTACTTATTTCCCCAAGTAATCTTCATGAGTAGATTAACTTTTGTCAGCATTCGATAGTTTCAAAATCTTTACTACTTTGAAAAATGAAGAGAAGAGTCTTCCTTCGATTTGCATTTTTTTAACAGTGAAGTTTTACATTTTGTCACATACTTTTAGCCATTTCAATAATCTTATTTGTAATTGTCCTTGAGGAGTCCATGGAAACACAGTGCTCACTCTGAAATAAGGACCTTTTGGGAGGAGAGACCTCCAATGGCTTTTCCCTATTGTGGTTGCCAGCACTCAATCAGCAGGTTTCAATGGGGAGGTAATCAGCTGCTACAGTCACGGAGGTGTGAAACGTGAATGCAGTGTAAGCTCCAACTCCAGGCTGAGTGACACAAAAATAACCCAGTCAGTACTACTTCATAAAATTTAAAGAGCTGATCATGTGTTCCAGCACATGAGCCTACATTACTTCACACTGTCCTATGAGAAGGAGAGGAGACTAGCAGTTATAAAGCACCCACTGTGTACTTCCCTTCTCTCATTTAATCTTATATAGTAGGTATTATTTTCAGTATTTTGCTGATGAGGAAAATTATGTTCAGAGAGTTGCCCAAGTTACACTTAAGAGTGAAAATAAGACAGGCTTAAGTTTGGAGTTTCACATATTTTTTCATTAAATCTGAGGCTCCTTTGACCTCAAGCATATATCACTCATATGGTTTTTCTACATTCTTCATTGTATTGCATAGCTATTTGCTTACCTATTTATAAGTCTACATCCTCAGTAAATATTTAGTAAAGAATGATGCTGATGATGACTTAGCTTGAGTTTTTTGAATTTGAGTCAGCCTGAGGAACCATAGCTCCGAGTGAACATCAGTGGCTAAAAGTGATGTATAGCATCTATCAGCCCCATCTAAAGATATCTTTTGAAATGAGTTTTAAAAACAACCCATGCCTCTAAAAAAACAAAACAAAGCAACCTGTGAGCAGCAAAGCAAAAACACACCCTTGAAAATCCTTATGCAAAATATGACCAATTTTTTTTTTGAAGTCAACGATTACAGTATTCAACTCCAAAACCAAAGGATATCTAGGATAAAGGAATGAAGTTCTTTGTAAAACTTCAGTTATTTTCAGGGTCATGAAAAGACAGTTACTTGGCCTTGTCCTTTCCTAATGTGACTGTCTGAGTGCTCTAAGATCCCACCCTCCCCTCATCCATTGTCTGATGAGTTAATAAGGAGAAAATATTACATTCTCAGTTTTCATGTCCCTAATAAAGCCCATATTTTAAAGCAGTTATGGAACTTTGCACAGAATACCGGTTTAAAGACAAATTAAATACATAAAAAACTAAGCGTGACAGCAAAGTTTAGTTACCTGAGGAACAACTACTAAATTTATCTCTTGCATCAGGGATATAAGATAAATACTTCACAAAACTCACTATTCTTTTGCTTTCAATTTTAGTTTAAGCTTTATTAAATAACATCTTTGGTAAGAAATGTGCATTTATAATGTAAATGTATCCTGATCAGAATGAGCTATAATAACTTGACTATTTAAAAAATTTATCTTTTTGCTACTCTAATGAAGCTTATCTTTCTGTCAGTTTCAGTAGAGTGATTTAGGTTACAGGGCATTGCTATTTCACTCTATCTTGAGTGCAAGTAATCAATGTCAGAGGTGGTAGCAACCTCAAGACTTTTGCAATCTATGTATGTCCCTCCTGTACACAAGAGTCTTCATCTAGTGACAGCTGCCCTTAGCTGGGTGACAAATGGCCAGTGTAATGCTTTGTTTCATCATCACCCCTCCTAGAGATTTCTCTTACTTCTTCCTTTTCCCCTCCACTGATTTGTTGTTGCTTAGGATAGCCGTCATCTTTCTTCTGCTTTCTTTCTTTGCTTTTCTCTTACCCTGCCCAATAACCTATCAAAACCATTACCTTTGGTCTGATCTCCTTAATGCTACTTTTAGCTTCTATCCCTTTTTTTTTTTTTTTGAAGTTCCATGCCTTGTTGGTTCTCATTGTCGCAGCTTCTATAATGAAATACTCAGAATGAGGATAAAAGATATCTAGTTTGCTTTTGAAACTGGGTGAATCTTACTTTTGCCTCTGCATAAACAATTGTGTATCATTTATTACCTTATTGTGACTTTGTGAGCATTTAAGTTAGCAAAGAAAGATAGGTGGTATAAATAATTGTGAATCCTAGCTCCTACCTCTGCTACTGGATCAGGTCCTGTTCTGAGTATATGACCAAGTTTCTTTTCTCCAAATCACATGGATGGCATTTTCCTTTTTGGGGATTTTCCAAAAGCAAAAGCAATCATCTCAATCACTGTCATTCAAGCAGGATGAGATCTGAGGATGGTTGTTACAAGAGCTACACCAGCTGGGCTAAGCAAATGTAGCTGGCATGCTGCACAAGGATGATGTGTGGATTGTGAGCATAACACAACTCCCCCTCCCACCCCCGCCCCGTCCTACTCCTTCTTTAAACTTTGTTTGGTGGGGAATAGGAATTAGCAATCTTCCCCTAATCGTGGTTGAAAACTACCAAACCTATGATTTTTCTACTCACTCTTAAATAATAGATATCCTAGAGTCACTTTAAGTCACAACTAGACCTGTTTTACAATTGGAATGTCCAGGTTGGTGTTATCAAAACTCCAAGCCTGCTGATGGTTTACCCACTACTTCCCCAGACTTCCCCAGGTAGACCTGTTCTTCCTGGAAGTACTCAGTGGGTGTGGAAAGGGTATGATCCTTCGGCTTTTCATCTTCTTCTTGTACCAGGATCGACTCCTTTCTCCTAGAGTAGAAGCTCAGGGAGAGAAGGGAAGCACCAGCAGAGCAAAATTCTTACTTGGCTAGGGGCTCTGTGTTCTCTAGGCCCAGGAGGTAGTTGAAGCTGGAATCCTCGTGTCGGCCTGGCAGATGTTTTCTGCTGATTCATGTTTCTCCTTCGTGGGCTTTACAAAGGAGGCCTTGTCAGGTATCTCTCTCCTCTGGTTCTCCTTACCCAGGAAGAAGCATCTTTCATTTGGCTGATTTCTAGTGACTTTTTTCATTGATTCTGGACATTAGGTGCTATCTCTGGCCTCTTCTTGATGTCTCTTTAACTCCTCTAGGTGGCCCTATTAGACAAGAAGCCTAAATAACTCTCCTCCTCTTGGCTACATTTGGTCTATGGGGAACACTCATCCTGAGCCTAGACAAACTCCAGGAAATCAAGCTCATCACACTGCTGAAAACCTTTCCTGGGACCACCACTGGAGCAGTTGGTTAGTCAGCCCTTCTGTCCTCTAAATTTCCCTAGGGGAGGAAGGCTGGCTGTTAAACCCCAGTCTATAGTCCATATTAGCTTTATCAGACTTAGGCACCAGTACTTGGTATCACTCAATTCAAACATGTTTTAACGCTCTCTGAGAGGTAGGGTATAAAACATAGGGAAATAATAAGTCATTATCATGAGAAAGTAAAGGAAAAATTAAGTGTGATCATTGAGATAGTTCTTAGCGGCTTGATACACCAGTGAATTTGTGTTTAAACTGAGAAGTATTTTGTTCAAGCAAACTCTTACATAGGTCTAGTATATAAAACAGGTGAAAAGCAATCCTGCTCTGGCTGCAGTAGAGACTGGGTTTAGAGCCAATGTACTCAGTCCACTTTACCTACATGATCACTGCAGGTGAGTTATGTAGGACCTCTGGGTGTATGGAAAAAAATTTGAAACCACTGTTATACACCACTCTCTCCTTGGGCTGCTAATTACATCCAATAGTCATGCTCAAACATACCAGATGCAAGAATAATACCTGGATGTTATGGGAGTAGGGTGGGCACCACCCAGAAATGGTAATATTTTAAAGAAATTATAACCGATCTGTGAATTCTTGCTAAATTAGATGACTTACATGCTGGTTTCTGCCCTCTTTGCCTTCAGATTTATTTATTGCTCTTCCCTGCCCTTTTCAGGAGGTGCATCCCTGCAGGCTATGGTGTCTGTTTCCTGTGACAGCTGGTTCCTATTGGGTTTGACCAACGGGGGCCAAGGCAGGAGATTTCAGGCAGAGAGTGAGAGAAAAGTCAGGGTGTTCCTCTTCCCTCTTCTTCCACTTCCAATCCTTTCACCCCCGTTCACTCATTCCCTCTCGCACTCATCCCTTCTCCAGCTTGGGTGACTGCTCATTTCCAAAGCAAGATGCTGCTGTACACCTAGAAACAAATGTGCGCTATTGACTCATGATTCCTACTTGCCAGGTTTCAACTCACAACTCACTTTCTGTCGGTATCAGTTTTCCCTGAGACACTGTAACATGGACTGCTGGTCCCTCTTTGGGGACACATCCTATAACGTGTCAGATCCCTCTTAGCCCCAGTCTTGGTCATTGTCTCTCCCTTCCAGCATAGGTTCCCCAGTTAATGCCTCTCCGTTCCTGACAACTGAGTCTTGACATTCAGGTAGAAAGGGATGTATCATCCAGGGTGATTTGAATTGCTATAAATTTATATATGTACATATGGTCTATATGCATATGTATATTTTAAAATGGAAATACCTTTATTTTTTTCTGATAGAATGAGATTGTTGTAAAACATTTAAACACAGGGAATGTAAAAGTTTCCCCTACCACAAATCACTCTTCTGATGAATAATGTGAACAGTTTATGTTGATATAATTCTCACAGACCTTTTTAATGGAAGTATAAATTTATATGTACATATTATATATATTTAAATAAACATATATTTAAATCTATATTTTTAAAACAGAAATCATGTTATGTTTTCTATAACCTACTTTTTATTTTAACTTTGTCATTTATTGCTAGACATAATCCTGCTCTCATTTCAAATCCGGGCTGGCTTTGGTTCATCTTCAAAGTAGTGTCTGATTTAAGTATGAAAGAGTAACTCTTCCTTTGTTTTTATAGTCTTTGGGGGGGGGCATGTTTATTAAATTATTTATAGTAATAGGTTTTACAGAAATAGATGTTTTTTATTGAGACCATCAAAACCCTCAGTACCTTAATGATTCTGCTGATTAAGTGGAAAACACATGAAGGCATGTCAACCTGTCAAGCAAAAGAAAATGCTGTCTCTCTCTAATGTAAATAGATTACATAAAGTCCTGATCTCCCACTGCATCAAGTTATGGTGTTTCATGCTCTAAAGGCCAGGTAGGTATTACTTTGCACAGTTGTTGTAAAATGTTGAACTTTTAAGATGAAGAACCAAATTTTAAAACTGTCATAAATCTGAGTCTAGCTTTCAGAAGGCAAGAATGCTATTTTTAGTGTGTCTGGATTGCAGTCTTTCCCTTCGGTAGTTGATGATGACTGCACAGTAAGAATGAAAAATGAAACTTCTGGAGATTGGATAGCTAAGAAGATTGAAAATAACACCCAGACAGTGGAGCCTTTGGGTCACTAATTTGAATTCGGCTCAGATCAGTGATGACTACAAATTGTTCTGTCTGATGGCAGTGAGGCTTGCAGAAAATCCATTCCTTATTTTTATCTCTATGTTAATTATGTCTCATGCTGGTTGGAACCAGGTCTTAGATTGTAAACCCCCAGAGGGCAGGGACCATATTTACATAATGCACTTTTTTTATCCTCAGAGGAGTGTTGATTAAATGATTTTGGTTAGGGAGATGAAGAAGTGTTCTTCCTGAGGTGAGCTGGCTGCTGTGAAATTGTGACTATCATACATTCCTGTGAAATATGGATGACATCTCTTCCAGTTTGTTCTGGGTGGCCTTGGTAATAGTTTAGTCCCACACAATGACAAATAGTCTCTTTTTATAGGCCTGTCAGCAAACACTGCAGCTCATACTCTGAAATTTAAAGACACAATAAAAGTCTTACTTAAAAGTTTGCATAGTCTTTTATATTAACTGTTATTATGTGAGTTATGCTTCTTTTCTGACTCTTAATATCATGTTACCAGTGCCACGGAGGAGGGACTCATACAGTCATGCAGGTTGTACGCTGCACAATGCTAGAAGGGCTATTCGTGATGATTGCCTCTGATGACTCTGAAAGATGGAGGTCGAAGAATCACAGCACACTACTCAAAAATAAAATGTATGTTAGTAACTGCAGTAGGTTCGATGGGTAAGAATAAGTCAGTAATGTGTGAATCCTAATACACCTGTTTTTGGACCAAAAACAAATATGAGAGGGACATTTTTCAACAACGAGTGATTCTGCTACTTCCATCCTGCTTTGCTTATCCCAGAGGGATTTTATTTTTTCTTGAAGGCTCAGTTTATGCCCATCTCAGCCCTCTAAATAGAATTTGACTTTTGTTAACTCAGTTCTTGGGCTTTTGTGACACAGAATCAGAAGATAGACAGGATTAGAGAACAGGGAGGACAACTGAAGGATAAACAATCCAGGGTCCTGATTGCTGGGCTCGGTGGGTAGGTTGAGAGAGTAAGAGGCTCTAGACCAGGGAGAGAGAGAGGAATGGACAGGGCATTCAGGAAGAGCTGCAATGTGTATGAATGGATTTCCTTTCATGCTTGCAGGTCAGGGTAGGCTAGGTTCTGCTGTAGTTTCAAGTGTCAAGCTACTGAATCTCTTTAGCTTAACACAATAAAATTCCATTTCTTGTTCAAGGTCTGGTGTAGGACCCAGGAACCCTCCTGGTCAGGAGTCCTCTATGTGGCACTTTGATCTTATGATTCTTTTGTCATAAGCCTGGCAGGGGAGAAGAGGACATGGAGCCCTCACAGGTGCTGTTTTAACCTTTGGCCAGGAAGAGACTTTTATTCAAAGCCCATTGCCTGGCCCTAGTCCTGTGGCCTGCCTGACTGTAGGAGGCTGGGAAGCAGTCTTCGGTGAGTCTGGAAGGTGAGAGCTATAGTTGGGTTCTGCTAATATCTGCCAAGGGCTCTTTGGAGGCATGCAGAAGGGCTGGAATTGCTTTTACTTTTGGTAGCTGGACATATTTCTTATAGGTAATACCTCTCTGAGAGTAGACCACAAAGGGCCTTGGAATTTTCTTGGTTTAGACAGAAAAAGGCAACTGTGTGTAATAAACATTCTTTAGGAGTTTCTAAAAACAATAAAGTAGTTGTTATCTTGCTGAATATTATAAGAATTTTGAAATTTCTTGCCTGCTTTTTTTTTTTCCTCTAGTGAGAAAATATTCGCAAATGCAATCACTCCCATGACTTATTCAGAGAATGTTTAATTAGGTTTATTTTTGGTTTTGATATCATTTATTAGGCGTCTTAAGATGAAGAAAAGGTTATAAATTCCCTTCAGCATATTAAAGAACGGCTAGAATGCATAAATGTGATGGTCATTCATGATTCCTTTGAGCTTTTATGACCCTTCTAGAAAATAAAAAGTCTATATTATAAATCCGTAGGAGAAACGAAGCTGGCAGGATGTGCCTAATGTGATTTGTTAGCAAGTGTATTTCTGTAGAGGACAAAAGAAGATAGAAGAAGATACATTTTTTTTTTTAATAACAGGAGAAATTAGGAATCAATTTTCGATCTTTCCACAGTTTTCTTAACATGAGCAACTATGTTTTAAGAGAGATCGTCTGATTATTGTGTCTCGACAACATTTCAATAATTTCAACAGTATTACATACCATTAACAACAAAAAAACCCTGGTTGCCATAAATGAGAGAAGAAGCACAACTGAATACTTCAGTATGCAATTACATTTTCTGCATAATTAGTCATAAATTGAGCATCCAAACATAGATGCATGCGTAATTAATTATGACTTATTTAAAAGTACTCGGGTTGTGACACTTTGTTCTTCATTTCCTGCAAATCAAATTACTGAAGTTTTCATATCATTTCAAAATAATTTCCTGCCTTATTTTTTAAAATTTCAACTGAGATGCAGAGTTGATTACAACATAAATAACTCAGTCAGTAAGGTAAATACCTGTGAGGGAAGGGGAGAAGAGACATGATATTTGAAGATGTAACGCTGCAGAGGGTTAGAAGAACTTACTCTGAAGCTGGAGGAAGGAGGTTGAGGCTGGGTTGGCAGAGCTAAGGGGAAAGATTTTCACACGTTTTTATGTGGGTTATCGGGGCTAAGAAAGATATCACATTAAGAGAAATCATACATATGAAGAAAGTCTAATGATTACATGATTAAGGATCTGGAGATGAAGCTTACGTTGCCATCTTTTAAAACACGTTCAGATGAAATATTCTGTCAACCAATGAATATTTCATTTTTAGAAGATTCAGTTAGTATGGATTCCAGACTATCTCTTTTTAACAATGTCCATTGATTATCTGAGGAAAGTTAAGATATATTATGTGGACAGGCGTGCTGTCCACATTATTGGCTTTTCTGAAACATTATGTGATGACACCTTGATAACTATGTCTATTGTGAGGGCTTTTAACTCTTGGTAAGTGCCTTTTCTGGCATAAGTATGATAGCGGAGTATTTAATTTACTAGGTTTCTCTGTGTACAAACTCCAGGCCTGTTTTTTAAACTTTTCCATTAAATATCCCTCATCATGTGGACATTGAATTGGTATCTCTAGAAGGCTGGGGCTATATTCCAACCTTGCCCCTGCAAAAAATAGGAAAACTCTTACTTTTTTTATGTTAGAAATTCATGTGAATTTTTTTATTCTATAATATATCCGTGTCTGTTTTAACATAAAAATAACATTTTACATTGTACACTTTGTGAAAACAAAAACGTTTTCTACCTAACTCAGCGGTTAATGAGTGAATTCTTTTTCAATGAGACTTTCCACTCGGAAGAACCTAGATGAGCGATGGAGATCTAGTGTAGCATGTCAGTTTTGGTGTTCAGGAAATTTATCTTTTGATATTTCAAGAACCCAAACTCTTAAATATCAAGATATAAATATTTGTAGACTTTTCAGAGTTTTATGAGCTATGTCGATTCTGCTCGAGAGGAGGTTCAGGGCATTTTCATGCAACTACTGGTGAAATCTCATTAATTATATCTTTTCACTGAGAGCTGGTCAAGTGACTCCTGTGATGTGACCAACTGAAAGCATCTGACCCATTTTTATCACCTCATTGAACACAGCAAGTAGACATAGGCAGACACTTTGGGCAAGGCATTCTTGGTGAAGTGTCTGCTGTTATAGTCAAATCGTGTAACAGTTTTGATGCATTCTACTGCTCCCACAGTATTGCCTGCCACAGATTTGATCCTATTTGTACATGTGTTCTGTATTCCCCACCTACCCCTCACCCCAGTCAATAGTAGGTTTGGTTAAAAAAGATCACATTATCTAGATAGAAGATCCTTCAACAGGTAGAATAATAGGAACATTATTAAGCACTCTAAAAATCAGTACAGGACTTCTTCATTATAACTATAAGGTGTAAAAATAATTGCAGGGCAAAATCCCTTTATCTCCATGCTTTCATTGAACTGTAAGGTAAAAAGAACTGGGTTAACCTCTTTTCTTCAGCCAGTTATCTATATATGTGTTTGGATTACATTAAAGCCTGTAAAATAATGGTAGTCTTTAATGGGGGTTGATTTTTCTAAATATCCCCCTTTTCCTCCAGGCTTGTTCAGAGATTTCTGTAGTGCAGGATTCTCCACTGCATTTGCTTCTTTTGGGTTTAACTGAAACAGGACACATTGGCATCCACCTCTCTTTGACTCAGAGAAAGCCTAAGTGATTCTTTTCTGTTACCATCTTAGTCAGGAGTCAAGTTTTCCCTTTCCATCCTCAACCACAGCCTTGGTGTCCAAGTCTCCCACTTGTACTTCTGGAGAATTAAAAATGTCCTGGACCCTCACAGGATTACCCTCGAGTACCGGGTCACCTAACCTTGACGTCCTTCCTGCTCTTCTTTCTGGGCTTGAGACAGAAGCCTTTTTTTTTTTTTCTTTCCCTCTTTGAGAACTTCTGGGGTTCTTCTTTTTAAATTACATTTATTCTTTACTCACTGCTCTCCCTTCTTCTTTTCCTTCCATCTAGTCTTTTAAAGGAAAAGATTTATGTATAGGATTCTGTTAGTCTCATCCTCAGGCTGGCACCTTCTTTGAGTCTTGTTTCTCCTTACGTTTTGGCTAGAAGAAGGAAAACATGGCCTTAAGTATTGTTGAGAAAGCAGAAGATAACAGAACCTACACACAGATTAAGATTCCAAGATATAATCTGGCCACAACACAGATTTTCCTCATATTTCTCCTTTCAATTTTAAGATGACTTTGAAAATGACTTCAAAGGAAGCCTTAAGCACATCTTTGTTTGAAAATGCTTTCCATGATTTCACCCTTTTCTTTATTTGTAGCCTCTCTCAATATCACGGGACTTGGCTAAACAAAGTTTGGAAACATTTGGAGAAGGTTTTTAGGGCTCTTTGGAGCACTGAGAAAATAATCCTTAATTTTCCCTTTGGGTGGGGTGAACACTGCTGTTTCTGGCCCTCAGTTCATTTCTGTGGGTTCTCCGTATGGTACAGCATGCCAGTTTTCCTGGACTTCACGTGAAAATAGAGCCACCTCTCTTCTCTGTATTAGAAAGGGGCTTTTAAAATTATTAATGGGGAGAAAAAATTTTCAGGAGAATGACGGGGGGGTGGGGCGTGGGGGGAGGGGTTCTGAGTCAGAGTCAGCCAAAGAATACTTGTCTGAGAACTGCTCTCAAGCCCGAGGGAGCTCAATTCCAGCCCAGACCCTAAGAGGGGCTGCATCCACCCCAAAGAAGGGGTGTTTTTTTATTTTGGGGTTTTTTTTTTCAATTCATCTACCCAAAGGAGTAGGTATTTGTTTTGTTTTGCAGTTTGCACAAAGGCACTGAGCACTGCAGGATTCAGGCTTTGCTAGACATTTTGAGGTCAGTGCTACCACTTGGGTCCTCCCCTTTTGTCCAGCATCAATTGACCTGACAAATAATGAAATACCATAGATGCTACATTTAAGTAGTATAAATCTGACCACAGTTTCCACTAAGACAATAAAGGATTGTGGGTTATTTTCAGGTAGTTCTGCTTACTATATAAGGAAATGAAGGATGTCAGAAGATTGTAACCAGAAACTGAAAGAGATGGCTCCAGACCCTCAACCTGGAGTGGTAACTTCAATTCTGACTGATGCCACTATCACCTAGGAATACTTACTTGAATCATTTGGTCTTTGGCCCAAAGGTTTAGTTGTCCCTGGGTATAGTTGCTCCATTCAGGTGCTTGGGTATGGGCTGATCTGATAGAGGACACTCTTATTACGACTCATCAGCTAAAACCTCAGCAACCACAAAAGAAAAAATACTAAAAGATTTGAAAAAAAGATTATTTCTAAGTTTGGAAAAAGAGAAATCATTTAATATCTCACTGAACTTAAATGGTCAGGTCTTTTTGAAATCAGCATATAACACAATGACGATGATAAATCTTTTCTTCTGAAAATGCCTTTTCGGCACAAACTGAGCGACCACTTCACGAACAATTGGGCAGCCAAATAATTGGAAATATTTCAGAAGAGCAAATGAAGCAAAAGAGATCATGGAAAGCTGGAAATATATGGATGCAATTTTGAGCCTAAATGAACATGCAGTGCCATATACAAAATAATCAGTGAGATGTGAAAACGGATGTGGATCCCTTTGATTTGAATCAACAGGGTGTGAAGGGCTCTTATTATTAAAGGAAAACCTTAATGCCACCTCGCCTTGTCCGGATCCAGACATCCAAAGTCCTAGCTTTGGAGATGCAAAAGCTTATTGCTGAGCTGCATCCACTCAGGAGGCCTGAGAGCAGTTCTCAGACTAGTACTCTTCGGCTGACTAATTCAGAAGCCCTCCTCCCTGTCATTCTTCTCCTGAAAAGTTTTCCTCCCCATTAGCAATTTAAAAAGCCCCTTGCCAATACAGAACCTCTAATTCATGAAGAGAGGTGGCCCATATTTTCACACTACTGCATAGTCTGAATAGATGTGCATATAGAAAAGTAGAGGCACATGGGCAGGGAGTGTTCTCTGACTTCCCATCTGCTCTTCTGTCTTTGAATTTCATGAAACACTTCTGTAGTCTTTTAATAAACTTTTCTCTGACTCATCCATGAGCTTCTCACCTTAGTAATGTTGGTTCAGATTCTTGTACGCAGTCTTTCTTAAATATAATGTGATAAATAGAATTTATTTATTTATTGTTAAAGTCATTATTTTCACAGATAATTAGTAAATGCACTGTCCTAGACAATGGGAAAATGTGGTAAACAAGATGGGCAAGATCCTTGCCTTCACGTATCCTACAATCTAGCCAAGTTATTCTTAAAATCTGATGTAATCAGAACCTTAAGATTTCTTGAGCTATGTGAGGCTGTTTATTTACCCTTGCATCGAATAATTTCATTTTGTTGTGCTTTTTTAAAATAAAGATCTGTTCTCCATATTTTATGTTTTCACTTTTTGCATCTATTAGTTTTGTTTTGTTTTGCTGTTTTATTGTGGACCTAGATATGAGGCATTCACATTGTTAGAATTATCTGTAAAGTAAGAATAAATAGATCATAAATATGAGTCTAAAAGGTTCTTTTTATGAAAGTCGACCACCTCCTTTAGGTACCACCTTTCATCATGCCAGGCAGACTGTCTCAAAGAATAAAAGGTGCCTATGTGAGAAGTGCACCCTGGGAAAAGAGGGGCAGGGAAGAGACGCTCAAGAGCACTGCTTCATTACTGTGGCAGTTTCTGGACAAGCTCCAGGCTACTGAACCAGGGTCATAGAGGGGTCATTGGAGAGGCAAGATCAGAATCCAGAACCTCCAAATCCAAGACCTCGTGGGACCCCAGTTCATTCCTTTGTAAATATAAAATTGAAGTAATTACAGATCAAATGTGCGACTGAGATGAATAATGAAAAACTAATAATTGTTTTCCTTCCCTTTAAAAGAAACACACCATACTCAGACGCCCATTTACAGATATTTTCAGTTAAAATGTCACATAATATTTGTTATATCAGCGGGAGAATGGAAATTGAGTTGGCAGTGAAGCATTGCAGTGACAACTGTTACCTTGGAAACTGTAGTAAGCAATCATAATTACAATTAGCAAGACCCACACAAAGTGTACATAAATATTCGCGTGCCAGAGATGAGTGTCACGTACACCAGACAGCAGAGTAAACTGTGGGACCATTGTTTCTTTCTCTTTGACATGTCCTTGTAGAAATTTAGGTTCTGTTAAGAGATATTACAGCTTCTTTGAATGTAGGTGAATATATTTCCTTATGTGCTGGTTTGTGGACTTGTAACATAACGACATTTGACGTATAGCAGATTACAGGGAAGCTTCAGCTGACTCTTAGTAGAAGTATGACCAGTCCTGAATGGACTTTAAACAAGGGCTCATCTCAGAAGAAAATAAGGCAATTGCAAATAATAAATGACACCGTAGCAGATTTACAGGGTGCTCTGAAGAAAAGTGCAGCAACACAGAAGGAATGGTTAAAATGTGTGATTTAATCATTCACTGTGACCTGACTCTAAGTTTCTTCTTTATTGCCATGGAAGCATCACCCTGTGGTTCACGCTTCCCTGTCAAATCACGAAAGAAGTTGGAGGTAGAGTGAATGATAGAATTGTTTTCACATGGACATACTAGGAGTGTCCATCCTCTGTGAATTCTTTCATGAGCAAGGGAGAAAAAGGCAGTTAAGTCAGGAGTGAGTGAGTGTGTGTGTGTGTGTGTGTGTGTGTGTGTGTGTGTGTGTCTGTATTTCTGTACACTTATGGGAATAAACTTTGAAAGTAGCTATATCTTCATAGTAAAGCCACTGTTATTTTCAGGGCCACAGGGCATGCCAAAAATTCCCTTCTCCTGTGCACAGTAGAGTTTTCTGTTCAGCTTGTCTGAGCATGTTGGCTGCCTGGGGCTTCCCAGATAAACATGTGTTGTGAGTGGTTGCCATGATGTGAGGCCCAACGAGGGAAAGAAATGTTGACATGCTTCCTTTGAGAGCAGAGGTCTGGACCTGAGCTTGAAAGAAGTCTGCTAAAATGAGTAAAATCAAATGACCTTGACATAAAAGATAAAATAATTGCAAGAACTCAAATTTTAGTCAGCGGTATCTGTATGGAAAGTAGTGGGGGCGGGGGGGGGAGGCGGGTGCGGGGAGGGATGGTAGAAATGAAGATGGTTGGATGCCTGGCAAACTGCCCTCACATCAAGTCCTGCGTGTGTACTTCCCAGAGGAGCCTTGTGCTTTTAGCAACGAAGGTTTAGTCATATATCGTGCCCCTTCTGACCTGAGAGTTATGAACTCACTTATTCTAGCTAGATCATTCTGCTCTTTAGGAGGGGTGCTGTCTGCTGAAACAAAAGGCAGCCATGGTGCTGTGCCTCTTCTTCCTTGGGTCCCCCACCCTCATCACTCCAGGCTGCCTGTCTCAGAATAAAAGGTGACTAGCATTGTGTGGGGTCCCAGTAGTCACAACCATGTTACAAACCTACAAAGTATGTTAGGTTCTCCACATCACAATTTGATACAAGGTAGGGAAAGAAACCTTTCAGGTTAAAATGAGAACTTTCTGGTACAACTAGAATCGTAATTGCTTATTTAAAGCCCAACACTGCTAGGTTCTCTTGAAGAGACAAAAAAAGGATACGTGGGCTTTCTTTAAAAGAACTTATGATCTAGATAGGGAAAAAAGGTTAAGACACTCAAACAATTAGCAAAGCAAATGATACCTACTGATTTTGTCAAGTGGGAAAGTTTTGATCCCCATGGGGTTCAGCTAGGGGGAGATTGATCAGGGCTGAGATCTTGGGAATTACTTCAATAAGATGGCACTTGGGAAGGGCCTCACACTTTGGTAGAACTGGTAGAGACAACGATGTTTGCCTGTGGAGGAAAAGGCAGGCGGTGGGACTGGAGAGTGCCAGGAGGAAGCCTGTTTGGGGAGAAAGCCAAGGGAACTAGAGCAGAGTTGGTGACTGCCATCACTTTAAGAATTTATTCATCTATGTGACTGAGGCCCCAAATGGTATTTCTGGGCTTTGACTGCTCTCTAACTATCTATGTCCTGTAGGAAATCTCCATCCAGAGGGCTTACCAGTATTATTCTGAATCTGACTTTAGCAATTTGACCCTTCCAACGGCTATCTTGACTTCCTTTTTATTTCCTTTTCCCTTCCTCCTCTTCCTTTCCTATACCCTATTTGTTAACATAAGACTATAATGATTAACTATAGAGTCTATGACTATAATAGTGTATAACCATGATCAAGCCTTAAAATAATGGCCACCAGGCAATATAAGATACTGAGTAATCTGGAAAATAACAGTAGACTGCCAAGAATTGCAGGTCTATTATGTCCATAGTATTTCATCATTTTAAAACTTGTGTTTATTAAAGAAATACATGCATGTGGCCAAAAAAAATCACATAGAACTGAAAGGTTTATAATGAAAAGCAACATCTTTCAACCACCCTTTCTCGATCCCAGTCCATTCTCCAGAAGCAACCGCTTATGTTCAGGCCTTTGAGTCCAAGTCCTCTAATGATTATTTCTCTACCTCTAAATAATGTACTTCATTTCTTGATTTTTTTTTAACTTTAGGTAACATAAGCTGACTGGGCCAAGAAAGGCCAAGACTTAGCTCATTTGTGTTGTACCGCACATTCCAACCCCGTAGTACTTTTCACTTTTGAATTTTTTAGATAATGTGATATCACTTTTGAATTTATTAGATAAGGTGATATTAGTACTATATTTATGTCTCTGTTTCCCATTTTGTCCTTTTTATTAGCTATCTTTATTCTACTCCTCTCTTGCCAACTCCCACCTCACTTGAGCCATGTCTTAACTTTTACCATGTTAGGATGGTGAACATTTACATCTGTCCTAAAACCATAATTAACTGTTATAAATTTTTGTTGTAGATTGAAAACCAAAAATAACATTGACATTATTATAAATATGTGAATATTGTTCACTGCAAAGCCAAGATGTATGACTGTTTCCTTCTTTATAAGTCCAATGTAATATCCTCTGGGACACTTAAGAAACAATGCTTGTAGCTTCAAAGTCAAAAGATCTCTCTTCCTTACATTGCAGCAATTGCTTAAAGTTATAGAATGCTTCATAATTGAACCATGAATTTGTCAAACATCTTTTGATTGTTGTTTATATTGCCTTTTCCCTCTGGAGTTTCTAATGGACTAATACTGCCCATTCATATTTAAAAGAAAAGGACTAAGTAGCTAATATGAATTTTCTCTGCCCTATAGACACCATGTACAGGTTGGAGGTACATCACAGGCAGTCTTAGCTCTGCCTGGGGTAAGCAGGCCAAGAGGCCCTACTCAGGTCAGAATGAAAAGGACATCTCTCTGGGCAAAAACATCCAACATAGAACCTTGGCTTCTTCCAATAAATATTTATTCAGTTGCCTTAAAGAGGAGCCAGAATTTTTGTGAGGGATAAATTCTGGGCTGCCTGTCGCAAGCAGGAGAAGAGAAGTTGATACTCCCTAATATAACTATTTAGTTTATGGACACTTAAAGAGATATCTTGTTAGCTCAACATTTCACTATTTCCCTCTGTCTTAAATGCCAGCTCTAAGCTTGGAGCTTGCAGGGACTACTCTGGGCAGATCGGTTTCCACCTTTTCTGAAGCCTCCTACATCAGTGTTTTGGGTTGTGGTTCCATTCAAGTCCCTGTTTCATCTATCAGCATGCTCTCATTCACTGCTTATCTTCTAGAAATTTGTTGAATGTCTTATCCATCAAATACCTACCCACTTTCTCATTGTTTTGGGGGGTTCAGAAAATAATGGGTATAAAACTCACCTTCTTGAACAGGAAATGTACTTCTGTTTATGACACCACTTTCGTTCCTTTACCACCAAAACATTTAAGGCTTCATATTAGTTTTCTATTTTTGCCATAACAAATTACCCAAACGTAGTGGCTTAAAAGAGTACGAATTTATTGTCTGATAGTTCTGGGGGCCAAAAGTCTGAAATGAGTCTTACAGGGCTAAAATCGAGGTGTAAAATCAAGGGCTGTTTTATTCTAGAGGCTCTTGGAAAGAACCAGTTCCTTGCCTCTTCCAGTTTCTGGTGGCTGCCAACAGTTCTTGGCTCATAGCTACATTATTCCAACTTCTTGTTTCCATTGTCGCATTTCCTACTTCCACTTTTGAGATCATATTTCCCTTCACCTTCCTTTTATGACACTTGTAATTACATCTGGGGACTGACTAGATAATCCAGGATAATCTTGCTGTCTCAAGGTCCTCATTTAATCACATCTACAAAGTCCCTTTTACCATATAATTTTTCAGGGATAAGGGGCCATTTTTCTGCCTAGCATAGTCTTCCTGGATTTCTCCCTTTCTGTTACCACGTACATCCCATCAGTAAACAAGTCCCATGGATTGATTTGTCTATTGGCTCTGAACTCTGAATGTACATTAGAATTACCTGGAAAGTTTTAACAAGTACCATGGTAATGCCTTGATTTTGAAGCTAAGAGAATTATGAGCTCTCAGTAGTTAGAACTGGGTATTTTTTTTTAAAGCTTTTTATTTTGGTAAAATAGCTCACATATACCCTTGTTTTACCAGTTTTGCATTTTGCACCATTTTCTTTATCATTCTCTATTTTTTTGCTGAATTTTCTGAGAGTAAGCACTTCACCCCTAAAAGTCCTTCAGTATGTACTTCTTAGAATAAGAATATTCTTTTATAACAACAATGCCATTACCAAAATCAGGAATTTCACATAAATACAATACAGTTTGCTTTCCTATTAGGAATATATATGATATCAGAATTGCTTTTTTATTATTTCTATTACCTGGAATATCTTTGCTCATTCTTTTATTTATAGCCTTTCTGAATTACTTTATATTATACAGTGTGTTTCTTGAATAGAGCATATAGTTGGGTCTGGCTTTGTGAGTCAGATTGAGAATCTGCTAGCAACTAAGTTAAGCCTTATACATATTTATTGGCAGAATTGATGTGTTTGGTCTCAACTCTGCCATATTATTTTATGTTATTATTATTATTATTATGTTTAGTTATATTTGATATATCTCTCTACATAATTTGTTTTCTTTCCTTTTAAAATTATTTTGATATCTAGGATGATATATATTTTTGTTTTAGAGATTATCTTTGTACTTTTGCCTTCTAAAAAATGCCTTTAGTCACACTCATTAGGGTGGCTACTATCAAAACAAACAAAGAAATAAACAAACATAAAATAAATGTTGGTGGGGATATGGAGAAGTTGTAACGTTTGTGCATTGTTGGCAAAATTATAAAATGTTGCAACTGCTGTGGAAAACAGTATGGTCGTTCCTCAGAAAATTAAAAATTGAACTATCATATGATCCAGCAATGCCACTTTTGGATATAGATCCAAAAGAATTGAAAGCAGGGTCTTGAAGAAATATTTGCATATCCATGTTCATGGTAGCACTATTCACAATAATCAAGAGGTGGAGGCAACTCAAATGTTTGACAGATGAATGGATAAACAAAATGTGATATATATATAAAATCTCACATACAGTGGAATACTATGCAGCCTTGAAAATGAGTAAAATTCTGTCACATGCTACAACATGGATTAAACTTGAAACATTATACTAAGTGAAACAAGCCAGTCACAAAAGGACAAATAGTATATGATTGCACTTATATGAGGAGTCTGAAGTAGTTAAGTTCATAGATGTAGAAAGTAGAATGATGATTACCAGGGGCTGGGGGCAAAGGGGAGTTGTTGTTCAATGGGTATAGAATTTCATTTCTATGAGATGAAAAGGTTATAGAGATCTGTTTCATAGCAATGTAAATATACTTAACACTATTGAACTGTATACTTAAAATGGTTAAGATGGTAAATTTTATGATGTTCTTAGTTGCTTGTTTTTAATTTAATTTCTTCTATTTGGTTACTTTTTAGTATAAGCTTTAAATGGTATCCTTTGATTCCCACCTACTGTGTATACAATACACAATGAGTTTATGCATTAGTAATTTAAAAAATGTCTCCAGGTGATTTTATTATGCAGCTGGAGCTGAGGATCACTGGGCAGCTCTTCCATCCATCCTTCCCTCCCAGCGTTACATTACCATTTTATTCCAGCTTCATTCGCTCTTCACTTATTGTAAATCCCTATGTGGCTTTTCTCAGACTGTATATTCAATCCTCTCTAAATTCTATATCCAGAGTAATCTTGCAAAAGTTACTCTTTGTGTCATGTTCTCTAAAAGTCATCAGAGATTCTTTCTCATTGCTTCAGACTTGAATAGGTGAACTGATTTGAGTTCTGGTTGGGTCACTTAACAGTTATGTGACCTTTGTTAAGTAATTTAAGGGGCTAACACAGTTGCTGGGTCATAACAAATGCTCAGTAAGCATCCTTCCATTCTTCCTTTGTGAAACATCTGTGTCCCATTGTTCCTGTCTGTCCACCTACTCCCTCTACCAACCCACCTAACTTCCCCACCAACTCTCACAGTCACCTTGGAGTTTTAAAACCAGAATTGTCTTTTATGATCAAATTCAGGTACCACCTCTTGCCTAAACACTTTAGCCAGAAATGATCCTGCTTTCTTCTGAACACCCACGGCACTTTCTCTAACACAGGGAATCTTTTAGTGATTGTTTACTTGTGTTCTGCCATTTTCCAAAAGTATAAAGTGAATTAAATGGAAACAGAAACCAAAGACAGGTAAAGGAAAGAGCAGATTGAACACTCCCTGTCAGAGAATTGAGGAATTACATCATTTACTTTGAAGACATGTAGCTTTGCTTGATCACTTACAGTCCCATTTATTGTTTGGCAAGTTATACATTGTGCAAACCTATTGCACTGAATGCTCATTGAGGGCAGGATCTGAGTCTTAAGCATCTCTACTTGATACAAAAGCACGACATTGTTGGAAAGCAATAAATATTTCTTGTGTAATAGGTCTAATAGCTAACTTACTGAATACATGTTATCTGTTTGGCCCTGTTTTAAGTGCTTTACATTAAGTCCTCACAGTAACCACATAAAGTAGATCTGATTATTAGCTTCATTTTACTATTATTAGGCTCTGAACCTGAGGTTTAGAAAAGTGAAGTGGCTTGTCCAAGTTTGTGCAGAAAGTCTGTGGCAGAGGCTGAGCTGGGGTAAAAATCCAAACAATCTGTCTTCAGAATTTATGCTACCCTGCCTGCTACTGCCTGTTATTGATGGACTAACACAATATGGTCATTTAATTATATGCCTGCAAAGTATAATTGTTCATATTTTGTTCCCAGATGTAGACCACATTGATATTTTCTGTTTCACTGAATTTCTAAGCGAATGAATGTCGATGATCCCCTAGGTGTTGACCAGGTGGACTGGAGTGCCTTTTGAGGTCAGCACCTCTGCGTTTTAGAGCTGATCCTGCCACCTACTTGATGTGTGGCCTTGAACAAGTCACTTAACCTTTCCTGTTTCTCATTTCCAACTTCTATTATTGGGCATTTACATGGGATTTGTTGCCATAGTAATAGAAAATAATACTGACCTATCTTTCAGGAGTGAGTGTCATGGGGATTAACTAATTTACAGCTCTGAAGAGCTTTCAACATATGAACTGCTAAACAACAGTGAGATTGTAAAGAGAATTTAAAACACCACCAGCTTGTGGAGTGTGCCCATTTGATGCTCATCATTACATGTTTAACTATTAGCATTACTACTCATAATAAACTTTTATGAGGTACTTTAGGTGTTGAAGTGTTTTTATGAGAGCTAATTAGTTGTTCCAACCAGCTCTATGAGGTAGGTCAGTATTTTTATCATCCCTCTTTTGGAAATTACATTAAATTGGTGCATGCATCATTAAAAAATCTTAAACTTTTAGATATTTGAAAGCACTCTGTAATTGGAGACAATGCTCGTGCAGCTATCACACCTAACACAAAGCTCCGGTGGTAGGGCAATAGGAAAGTGGCTTCCACTTGTGGTTTTCAAAGTTGTAACACCGGCAAATCTTTTTCTTTTTAATCGTTTTGATGTTTGCATATTAATATGTGGCCATTCTTGGGCTAGGTTCTTTTATGTATCAGTCAGGGTTGATTTAAGAACATTGAGCCCATTCCGGATGTTTCAAACAGGTTTAATACAAGAAACTGTTTAGGCGTGATTTGGATGGGCTATGAAAGCAAATAGGAGGAGTAGGTGCTGGGAGAACAATTAAAAAGAGGAGATCATATCCAGAAACCAGTAACTTCAGGAATCAGTCTCATCTCCAGGGCTTGGGGAACAAAAGGGAGGAGATCTGGTTAGCCAGGTCCTGGAGCACCACTTGCTACTAGACGGGAACTGCAGTGCAGGAGCTAGAATCACAAGGGCAGGAGGCCGCCTGCAGAGATTTTGCCAAAGCGAAAAAGGAAAACAGCTTTCCCTCTGGTCCCAGCCTCTGAGCTCGCGCCAGTGCTTCTTATTGTTAGAGGGTGACAGGAAGTTATAGGTGAGAAAGCCTGGGAAGTGTGGGGCGTAGGTTTCTAGCTCTAGCTTCAGCCAGCTAAATGGAGAAGGGTAGATGCAGGCCTGAGAGGTACCTGGCCTGTCTTGGAAGTTCACTAAATTTTTCCTGGAGCTTGGGGAGATTCAGAAGCTTGCTCCAAAGCCTTTATTCCAGCAAGTGATGGACCTGCTATTCAAGCTCAGGTTTGCCAGGTCCAAGTGTAATGTGTGTTCCCAGTGCCAACTTGATCTCTCTTAGTCTTAGCAGGCTCACCTTCCCAGTGGGGTTCCAGTGGCAGATGGTGAGAATGCTCATCTCTACTTATTTTTAAAGGTGGACTGAAGATTAAATTAAATAATGTACCTAAAAGCACTTGGTTATCACTAATGCAAATCACAAATGCAAGCTAGTATTGCCATTTGTAAATAATTTTTTCAAAATCTTGATACATTTCCTTCTGTCCAGTGGTCCTAATGTAATCAGAAGAGGGTCCCATAGAACCTTGTGATTCATGAATTCCTGAGCCTCCTCTTTCGTGTCAATGAAAGTTACATAAGAACGCTCTATTATGTCACATGTTGAGTATGCATTTGATCAACTAGAACAGTGTAACCAATAATAATAACAGAAATCCAATATTAAGGTGAGATCTCTCTTCCCTTAGACCGTCACTGGAGCGTCTTATGTTTAGACTGTGTCTGAAAATTGAATGTATCAGAGGGAACATTCTTGACAGGATAAACTGAGGCCAGTATGTACCTCTTTGAACCTGAATCTCTTAGTAAAACAGGAGTGTTTGTCTCACCTACCTAGCATGTGAGTTTGAAGATCCATTGCGATAACGTGTGTTAAAATGTTTGGTAAAATTTAAAGTGATGAACCAATCTCAAGGACTACCACCAAGTTGTCTTTCTGCCTCTTGGACTACTATATAAAACTATGGCTTTTGCCAACACTGAGAAATGTTATGAGGAAATAAGACTCTGTAGCACCCTATCATCCATCATTTCCCAATGTCATGAACTGTACTTAATGTTTATGCCCACTCTTCCCCATCAGAAATAATGAAATCACTATGGCTGGTTGTTTTCTTCCCAAGTAACAGCCTTATCATTTGTATTGCTCTGAGGAAGTCTATGCTGGAATCACTCACCCTGAACCTTTGCTTTTCATCAATCTCTTTTTGGCTACAGAACCCCATGGAGGGAGACAATATCCAAATTGCTTTCAATCCAATAATGTACCCCAGACAATAAAAACAATGACAGCAAATTTAAACCCAAAACACTGGATGTTAAGTGACTCGTGCATTAGAAGGTAAGCAACAATTTATGGGGACCCTTGTTCCACCTCTGACCTGTTTGTTTAAGATGCCAGGCTATGGTCGTCATCTCTGGGAGCTTTTTTTTTTTTCTTGATAGTGATCCAACTATTTTCCCCTTTGTGGGCATGAGACCATGATTTTGCCTTTGATTGAGCTGAGATGGCAGGGACTCAAGCTCTGCTACCTCTCCCCTCCGACTTGGCCCCAGTACCTGAGGCTACTCAGGCCGGAGACACATTTTTAAATGAGGTCTAAGGTAGAGTCTCCCTCTTTTTGGACAAAGTCCAAAGTCCATTCTCCTACCCAAACTTATATCTTGGCCAGCCGCTAATCTTGATACATTTCCTTCTGTCCAGTGGTCCTAATGTAATCAGAAGAGGGTCCCATAGAACCTTGTGATTCATGAATTCCTGAGCCTCCTCTTTCGTGTCAATGAAAGTTACATAAGAACGCTCTATTGTGTCACATGTTGAGTATGCATTTGATCAACTAGAACAGTGTAACCAATAATAATAATGGCCTCATTAAATTCCACCCTCAATAATTCATGGATTAGGCAGGAGCTACTGGAAAGACCAGTTTGACTACAGCTTTCTCAAAGCAACAGATACATCAAAAACAGTTTGTGGATAAATAATACAAGTCTCCAACATTAGTGTGATTACTAAAAGGCAACTATACCCAAAGGAAGCATTTCTGTTTGAATATAATTGATTTAAAATTAGTGTTCCCTTTCTTTTGATGGCTCCATTCTTGTTTACTTGGAAAACATTTATAGCAAAACACATACTGTATGTGTACCTGGGCATTGATATTCTCAGTGGCAAATACTCTCCACCACAGCGCCTAGATACATATTTGCCTTGGAGACCTGAACTACTCTAAAGGAACTGTTCAGGTCTCCCAAGGAAATGCTGTCTTTACTTGACAAGAACGATGCTGATGTTATAAATCACCTTTCAAAACAGTCCTAAGGATATTCCTTGGCCTGCCAGGTTACTGAACTTGTGGAAAACAGAAAATGTTCTGTAAAAGTGTTACTGTTAAGCTATATTGTTTGTTCCCCTTTACTTTCCTTGATTTTTGGAGGGATGAGAGTAAGGGAAGACATGTAATTGGTTGTATCATAAGAACTGTTTGTCTAGAAACAGGTTTTTATTGTTGTTCTTATATCTTTGTTGCTTCTTCATTTGAAAATAGGAGAAGTTTCTTCAGGAAATTGGTAGCATGCAGAGGATTCTAAAAAATGGGTGATGGATGTACATGATCATTTTAGATAAAGGTTCTAATTTACCTTATGGTTTTTATTCTTCTAACAGTTTAAATGCAAATGTGTGTGTATATGTGTGTGTATACACATATATTTCTATACATTAATGTATATATAATTTTTTTCAAGTGTGAGGCTTCATTATGGAAATAAGAGTAAACAGGAAGAAGAAAATAATATCAGCATTGGTTTGACCATCCAGATGTAATTTTCAAATGTGTCTTCTAAGTATATAAACGTCAGTGTAATTTTTAGTAAAAAGGGGACCATATGGACTATCTTTTACATAATTTTTAATTCACTTTTATTCACTTATTGTGTTAAATGTATATTTTCATGTTCCACGCTCTACATTATTATATTAATAGCTTTATAGAAGTCCATCAAGTGATATACCAGTCCCTATTTTTAAACATTTAGAGTTTTTCCAAATTCTAATCTTATGATAAATATCTTTGAAGCTATAGTTTGCTGTTTCTTTAGGGTAAATGACTAGAAATGGGATGTCTAAGTCAAGGAATGCAGAAATTTTAAGCTTTTAATATGTATTGTTAAATTTCTATCTATAACATTGTGTCAATTTATTTTATCACCAGTAGTGTAAGAAGTGGCCATTTCCCCATATCTTTACCAACATCGGGCATTTAAAGATCTTTTTAACTCAATGGGAGACAGAGGGTGAGGGAGAGATTACTCAAGACTGATGCAACACTAATAAGAGCACTAACAAAAACATGATTTTTACCTCTTATAAACTGAATTGTGTCCTCTACCTCCCCCAAATCAATATGTTAAAGCCTTAATGCCCCAACGTGACTCTGGAGATAAGTCTGCTCAGAAGGTAGTTAAGATTAAATGAGGTTATAAGGTAGGGCCCTAATTCATAGGGTTGGTGTCCTTAAAAAGAGAGGATGAAATACCAGAAACACCAGAGAACATGAGCTCTCCCTCTCCATGAACACATAGTGAGAAGACCACCATCTCCAAGCTGGGAAGAGGTCTCACCAGACACCCCTCTGCTGGCACCTTGATCTTGAACTGCCAGCCTTCAGAACTGTGAAAAATTAAATTTCTATTTTTTAAACCTCACAGCCTGAGGTATTTGTTATGGCAGCTGACTAATACAGTGCCTTTGTAGATTCTTAGCAAAGTCTAGGTGTTCAGCATGGCCAAAGTCTATACCAGGAGATATTGAAAAAGCATATATAAACTAACATCCATATTTTACTGATGTGATTACCCTACAGACCAATCATATATGAGCTGATTGATGTTTTAGAAATATTTCAAAGGCAGAATTGCTTGTCACCCACTCTGCGACCTCAGTTTCCTCAACTGTAATTTAAGGAGGTTGGAATAAAGTGGTTTTAACTTTGTTTATTGAGTAATACCTAAGATTACATCCTTCCCTATCCAAGTGGTAGTGATGGGGTTATGGGGCTGGGGCCCAAGGTGATATAAATCTAGCCAGAATCTGGTACCTCGTCCTTCCTTACTTTTTTAGAAGAGTTCTTGTCTTTATTTTCTCTGTATGATTTTATTTGGAGAAAAGGTCTATTATGGACTGAGCAGTTGTGTCCCTGCAAATTCATATGTTGAAATCCTTAACCCCAATGTGATGGGAGTTGATTAGGTCATGAGAGTGGGGTCTTTATGAATGAGAACAGTGCCCTTATAAAAGGAACCCCAGAGCCCTCTTCTGTTCTCTTTGCACTGTGTGAGAATACAATGAGAAGATGGCAGTCTGCAATGCAGATGGCAACATCACCAGAACTTGATCATTCTGGTACCCTAATCTGTGAAATAGATGTCTGTTGCTTATAAGCCACTCAGTATGAGGTCCTTTGTTACAGCAGCCCAAAATGACTAAGACAAGATCCTTCATCTTAAAAGATTTGTAAGTCTTAGGACAGGATGATATTAATTCCCTTCTAATTATAATTCTGTGATCTCTAAAATTGATTTATTACTTATGTGGGAATTTGCATATTTTATAATATTTTTTAGCATATATATTCCCATCTAGTCATACATTCACTTCTTCATGTAGTTAGAACGTGTATCATTATTCTCATTTCATATACTTAGAAACATTAACTGACTTTCTCAGGTCAAAAACCAGATAGAACTAAAGTTTAAACTCAGGTCTTCTAACTCCAAGCTTCATCATTTTCCCACCACTCCTATGAGAAAGAGCTAAGAGTTTCATTCTTAGAAGCCATAAGGAAAATAATGAAAAGAACAATAATCCTAACAGTTAAAAAGTATAATGAGTTACATGATTTTTTATTTTCCAAAAGGTAATTCTATGAGATTGTTTTTCTATTTACCTGTCATTCATGTTTATCTTAATAAGAGTTATGTATTTTTGGACATAAGGTCAAGAATGGCCATTACTATGAATCTAGTCAGTTTGAATAGAAAGCCATCATTTTAAGAGCTGCAGATCAACAGAGAACTTTATTGTTCAGCCTACCCTAATTACAAACACGAAACCTAAGGGGAAAGATTTCCTGAGCTTTGAATGTACAAACTTACACTTAGGAACTGGCAAACTTCTCTTCTTCAAATGCACATCACCTCCCTTTTTCCAGTTTTTATATTCTCTTCATATCCAGTAACAAATTATGCTTTCTTCTCTTTTATTCCATCATCATTTTTTTCTTCTGTCTAGAGTATTGTTTATGGGCCCTGATCCTTTAAATTTCTATAGTTAAACATAGCCATGCTCAGTGGCCTGTAAAGGTAAACTGTGTCTATTCCAGCACCATTCTGGACAACGTCCCAGGATCCTCCTTGATTTGTTCCAAACTGGCTTCTTTTCTACTCTGGGCTCTACTTGGCTCCTGTCCCATTCACCAGTAGCATTTGGATTTGGCTTTCAGCCCTGGCTTCCTGAGCTCTGACTCTTGGCACTTCTTCAGGTCTTGGCTCAGTCTCCCCTCTCTGATTCTTTTATTCCAAACAGCTCAGATAGGTATATTCCAGATACCTATCCCAGCTTCTGCCCCTGGTGATCACTCTCAAGCACTGGCTCATTGTCAGGCCTCCTGGCCCCCTACAAGGGCCACGGGGAAGGTGGATGGTGACAACAAAAGCAGTAACGGACATGGGTTTCTCAACATAATTTTTATGCTTCTAACAATAACCTTATATTAACAATAATGAACAAAATAATACTGATAGCCAATGCTCTTTGGATCTACATGAGCCTATGTATCAGGCATATGATATGATAAATACTTATATGGATAATCTCCTATTGTGTTTCCTTGTTTTTCCAACTCTACTGTATGTTGCCTAGGGCCAGGAGTCATATCTTACACAGGTCACAGTTGTAATCTAATAGAGGTAATGGTCTTGTGTAGCTTTAGTTACCTCATCACATTATAATATGTAGTACTTCTCTGATTTAAGAAGTTAAAAGAGAGAGGAAAAATATTGAGCATAAGTGGTATGCTCCTTGATGTAGGCCTTGGTGGTTCTCCACTATTGTCTTCCTATTTGGATACCGGTCTGCTTACTGCTCAAAAATGGCTATCTTTGACCCAAAACCTCAAGTTGTATTGGTTGCTACCTAAAAGTGACTCCAATATACTGCTTACGTATTTTTGGATATAAGATACTTGTCCTTCAGGACCCCTACATTACTTAATCTCTGTTGAGCCACAAGACAGCCCATTGAAAACAGAGTAGTCTCAGTCTCTGAATGTGTCCCTCTCTACCCTTATCTCTGTCTTTCTGTCTCTCTTCTTCTTTCTTTCACTTTTTCAAAACTCTGCATTCCCCATCCTTGCTATAAGGAACTCGAAGAAGAAACCAGAGTCCAGCTTTGATTTGAAATTTCTCTGGAATACTTGGAGGGAGCATGGTGTGTGTCCCAGAGAAGACATAGATTTTGACTTTCATGGATTTGGAGTAAGGAATAATCAAAGAAGGCATACCTCCATTCATCTGAGAAAGTGATAGCCTGGAGCCAACTATTTCTTCTGATTTTTTATGCACACAAACTCACAAAAGCTGAATGAAAATGGACTTGGAAGGAGAGATAATCAAATTGCTTTAGGCTCCCTGCTTGATTACTTTTAGATACTGAGTACATGTGCCATTTGTGTGACTGATTTGATGGCTTCCCTTTATGACATTGTTAATCATCATGATTATAATAACTTATATTGGTATAGTGCTTTATAGTTTTTAAAGCATTTTTATATCCATTATCTTATCAGATATTCACAATAAACTTAGGAAGATATGCTTGCTGTAAGATGGTATTTGTGCTAGAAAAGTCATCTTCTTTGAGCAGGCATCTTCAAGAAGGATTACATGAAGGCTATTGGGAGAAGAAGGGGATACTGAGTGAACAAAGTCAGCTAAATCCACAGGGCCAGGCAGATGTCATCCTGACCCTGCCCCTCCACACCCTGAGTAGGAGTAACCAGCCTTGACTCAATTGGGTAAAGCATCACTTTAGTCCCATTGAGTCATTTTTGCTGAACGAAAGATTACATCCAACAAACTGGTCCTGGATTTTCCACATTTCTGACCAGTGGTTATCAGTGGGAGCTCCCCTATCTTACCAGAACATCATTCTCCATCTAGTTTTTATTATTAATTATAAGTACATTCTTAGTAACTGCTCTAGTCCTGGAAAACTTTCTTTTTCCAAAACTTTTGTTTCCAAAAATTGCTCATTATTTTACCATTTCATAAAATTACTTCAGCTGCACTTTATGGTTCTTAAGAGTCAATATGAAATTGTGTTTATTATTAGATCTTCCTCCCAGTTCATAACGCTTTTTATAAGAGCTGTTCCCCCATGCACAGGAGTGAATCTGGTAGTCATGTTCATAGTGCATACCTTTCCTTCTTTTTGTGACTGCTTAGAAAACAGATGAATCTAAGCAGGATGGAGCAAATGGTCTTTCTTGAACATTTGGAATTGGAATGAATGGATACTAGATATTCAGTTTTATGGATCATTTGAACCAAGGTCAATTAAACTCTGGGGGTATGGCCCTCAGGTTTGGACATGTAAACATGAAGCAGAGATTAAAGAGAGAACAGAAAAGCTGGGACAAAGCAAGCAGAGATGACGAACCGTGCAGTGCTGGAGGAATAGATTTAGGCAGGCAATAAGAGCAGCTGCTTGTTTCTTAACAGCTTTTTAGTTCCCGGCTTCACATACACAAGCAGGCCAGTCCCTGTTGTAATTCCTGCCCTTGGATCCTATGAGACACTCCAGAATTCTTCCCGATAAATTCCTTATTTTGGGTCAAGTTAAAGAGGGTTTCTAATACTTACCATACAAACAGCTTTAACTTGCATGTTCTGAAAACTATTTTCTGGAGGAATTTTCTCCAAGCATTTTCATCATTGGCTAGGTATAAAAAATATTTGGCCTAGCCATTGCCATATCTGTGTACACACTCAGCTTGCACACGTGCCCAGGTGCCCACATTCCTAGGTACACACGTCCTCAGGTATGCATCCTGTGGCCCTTGCCCAACTGCATGGACAGGAGATAGCTTTCCTCGGTTTGCCGACCTCACCTTTTTCTTCATCCTGAAGCTTTCGGGGAAGAAGGCAGCTTCCAGCCTGATCCTTGCATAATTTCCCCTCATTGCCACCCTTCTCACACTCCCCTTGCGCTGCTGCATGCCCATTTCCTTTTTCTTTTGCAGTCGCCCTGTCACTCATTGTTTGCTAATGACTAGTTGGCAGGCATAGAGAAGAGAAGTGCCAGCCAGCTTGGCCTTCACACTAGAAAGAAGCATGTTTTCTAGAGAATGAAAGCATTATTTGGTAAGAAGCACGTTCCAGCACTGAATATTTCTCTTTCAAAGTCCTGCTGGGCTCCTTCTGTCTCTGAGTGTCTGCTTTCCCTTGTCACTTCCTCCCATCTCCTTCCCAGATGGAGACCGGCGGGGCCACCTTATTTGAGGACGAGGCTCCTTAAAAGCTGGTGTGAGCTCTAGAGGACACTCTAATTTGATCTTGGGGAAGAAAAAAGCAGTTAAAATCATAAGAAAATAATAAAAGGAAACCTTTCATGCCCTCTCAGATTTCCTAGAGAAAGCCAGTATTGTGTAAGAAATACTGAGTTCTCTCTGGAATATACTCAAAAATAGTCTCTTTGAACCTGCAGAATGAACTTACCTTTGCCTTGGATTTAATATTTGTTCCAGAGAAGGGCGGTACTCTTGGCATCTTTTTCCTTACTGTTCTGCTCACCACCTACCACTTACCCTGGAGCTCCTAAAAACAGGCAGCCAGGACTAGCTCTTGGAGCCAGACCTAACTCTGTCCCTAGGTGTGAGTAATGTTGTGAACTTCAACAATAGTGCGTGCTGATTATTCATTATTATTCCCTTTTATTATTCCCTGTATACCAAGCAGTCGTAAAAGACCTGGTCGAAACCACGCTCAGGTTTGCAGAGTTTTCTAAGTGCTTCTCAGCCAGAAGAGGGCGTCGCGTCCCTGATTTTATTTTTTTCCTATTAAACTAAAAAGCCCTAGGAGAGCAAATGACTTTTAGATCCACAGTTCTCTCTACATAAATAATAACAACAAAAAGTTCATCTGTTGAAAACAAATAGTCAAAAGAAATATTAGTAAACGCAAATCAGGCAGCTAGTATAGAACACTGCTCTGGGTACTGGGTCACAGTGGCTTTCGATGACCATATTTATTATGCTGCTTGCTCAGGTTAGAAATGAAGTGACAAAAAATGTACCAAGGGCCTCTTGCTAGTGAGGAGCAGTGGGTAATATATTTGTTTGTATTATGGGATTGCAGTTCTACTAGAAGGAACACTTGACATTTTGATGAGTGCCTCCAGGGTGAAAAGGTACTAACTTCAGAACTTAGTTTTAATTATACTAAGGAGATTACATTATTCAAAAGCATCCCACTGGTAAGGTGCAACATTTCCTGAAACAGTTTAGTGGAAAATGCCACATTAATCAGTTCAATATTTCACTCAGAAGGCTTAATGATGGGAGAAGTTTAAAGTACCGTAGCACGATAATGCAGAAGGAAAGGAAGAAAAAAAAAAGAAGGTTCACTTGGAGGAAAAGGCTGAAATAGTTGTTAGCTCCTCTTGTGCCTTTCCCCATTAAAAGATGGCTGGCTGTGCTAGAAACCCAGGAGGGATCGACATGTGGGACCCCACCATTCCTGAAATAGAAGGACCTGGAAAAGGCAACAAACAATGTAAGAGAGAAAGTATGTTATGTTCAGGCATGTTGTCTGCTCGGGCTGTTTACTTCTGCTCCTTCGTTAATTTGTCAGGTTAGTGATGAGTAGTTGAGGCTCTCTTCCTCTCCACCCAGATGAACGAAAGATCTCGGAAAAATTTATATTTCATTTGGGATAGGTTCTTACCTGAAAGGTGAGAACACACATTCACACCATACGCACACACGTGCCTATTGAGATGCTGAAAAACTGAGTGATGGTGAAGATTGGAAATTCAATCCAGATCTTAATGTTTGTAAACATACAATCCAGCCCATATTTAGTCAAAATATAGAAACAATTTTTAAAAAATCAAGATCCATTGTTTTCGTGAGGCAGAACTCCCATAAACAAGTATGGGAGCCTTAGTGGCCTCTTGGCTGAACTGGTGAGGGGTACTTGTTAAGGAGTAGAACCAATCACTGTTTGGGGGCATTTCTTAACATTTTTGGATCCAATTGTTAGTATGGCATAAAAAATAAAATCAATACTGAAATAGCAGAGTTAAATTACCTAGAATAGCCACCATGTGACATTTCCCAATCTTGTTTCCTTTTCTCTGTTTCTTAGTAAATGCTGTTACAGATTTTTACTACATTTGCACTGTGGACTCCCTCAGTGTATCAGAGTCACCTTTGTCTTTACCTTCAGCACTCTTTGCTTCTGCATGACACTTTTCTTGCTATTGATGCCATGAACCAAGGTTTGATACAACAATTTACATGCTTGAAGGAGACATAAGCAGTGTTCTGTCTTATAGAGAAGGGGCTTCTTTCATTGTTTTGATGGTGTTGAAAAATCATAGTTGTATTTTTCTATTTTTTGTTGCTTTGTTTACTATTACACAAAGTCCTTTATCTGGTTTTGGGCCAATTCTTCAAATTAGATTGAATGTAGTCTTCAATTACCTTGTTTTGGGCTCCCCATTTGTTTCTCTTTGGAAGCCCTGAGGGGAGCAGGGATGCTGACATCCATTGGTTTATCATCTATTTCCTTGTCCTGATCACTG
The DNA here is from genome assembly GCA_003508835.1 of Eonycteris spelaea. NCBI lineage: Eukaryota > Metazoa > Chordata > Mammalia > Chiroptera > Pteropodidae > Eonycteris > Eonycteris spelaea. The sequence goes on along the minus strand of PUFA01000011.1, from coordinate 10,264,825 downwards.
TTTTCCAGGTGCTGGTCCGCTCTTCAAAATGTGGTTGACTCCATCTGTAGATCTTTACCAAATGAATTGTCTAAGCCTCATAATCATACCATATTCTTAAAAAGGTTGAAAAAGTATATAAAATTGTTTTAATAACAAAATCAGAAAATAGAATTCTAAATGATAAGTCACATGAAAAATCACTGGATATGATATATCAGGCTATAGTCCAAATGACTTGAAATAATGGAGTGTTCATTAACTATCAGGAAAAGACACAATTACATTGCACACACTGGCATAAAATCCTCCTTGTTGGTTTAAAAAGCTGATTTTTTATTTGATGCAAAGATTCTAGTGGGAGAAAAGGATAAAAGATATTTCATTCATACTCTATGTAGAAGAGGCCCTGGGTTTTAATTTTATAACTGTCCCTCCCAAGTCCCTGTTTCACAATCACCTTTTATGACTTTATGAATTGTTGCTGGCTCTTGACAAGAACTGAGCTGGCTGCTGGCCTGACCTCCTCCTGTGCTGATAATCTCTTCTCTTATTATTTTTTCATCTCTTATCATGTGATTTCACTACTACCATAATAACAATCATTTACCAAGGGTTGTTATCTGCCTCTTATTGGACAATGCCCATCTATTCTTAAAAATCGAAGCTCAGAGAACGTGGCCTTCCAAAGAATTTGTTCATAGCTTTGGGCTTCAAAAACTTCTATTTGACTCTCACTGTATGCCTTTCTGGCTTCATCTGTTGTACTTCTTTATTTTCTTCAACATTTTAACTTATTCTGTTGTTCAGTTTTTCTAGAATCATACAATAGCCTATCACAATTACTCTTATCCTTACCATGAATAACTATTTATTGCATGATGAATAAACCAAGCAAATGAAAACTATTTGAAGTTGCATTTCTTTTTATAAATTCTATCCATTTAAAATTTAGAAAACTTAATGTTCCTTTGTTATTTAATGTTATTTTATTATTGCAGTGTTACTGAATTATTGCATTACCTTTTTGCTAAAATTTCAGAAATTACAAAATTACAAGACTATTGTTGTGTTTCTCAATCTTACCACATTTCAGAACCACCTGGAAACATTTTAAAACTCAGTTGCCCAAGGCATACCTCCAGTGACTCTGATTCAAACTGGTCTGGGACTTAAACAATCTTTTAGAATAACTGAGAACCACTGCAGAGAAATACCAGGCAATAGTGAGATTCCAACCTATATCATTATTGAGCAGAATACTTTAGAACTGGTTCACTTTGTCTTTTATTGATCTTTTAAGATTGAATTACAAAACGTAGTTTGCTTCATGACATATCTTAATATTCTATTCTCCAAAGCAGAATTTTTAAAAAATTACTTAAAATAAGCAAGACATTATTTTAAAACAAAGTATTTATCAATACCTTTTCTTATCAGTCACTTTTTCCTTTTTGACAGCAACAGGAGTTTGTATTTAATTTAGGAAATGGTTCTTCTCAATTTGGAACATCTAGTGAAGTTTTTAAAATACATACATATTATGACCCAGCAGCTGCATCTGTAGGAATCTTTGTTGTGGAAATACTTGCATATATGTATGAGAATTTTCACAGGCACATTGAACACGATGGCAAAAAAAAAAAAAATCAAACAACAACAACAGAAACCAAAATAACTGCCATTGGGGCAATGGTTAAATAAAATTTGGAACTCTAGACAATGGAGGGGCATGCAATTTGTAAAAATGAGTTATATAGTCTGTTTTGGAAAAGTGTACATGATATATTTTAAGTGAAAAAAACAAGGTGAAGAAAACTATAAACAGTATGGTCTCTCTATTCCCCCCCCTTTTTTTTGTAAAAGGAGAACACTGTGTGTGTGTGTGTGTGTGTGTGTGTGTGTGTGTGTGTGTGTGTGTGTAGAAGTAAATAAGTCTGGAAGGATAAGGAATTCTCCAGATTGCCAACTGGACTTTTTTCTGGGAAGTATGATAAATCAGTGGGGTAAGGAAGACTTTCACTGTATTACTGTATCATTTTACAGTTTTTCTTCGACAAACATACATTACCTGTGTAATTAAAAGCAGAAGGAAATGATAAACAATCAAAATTAGAAACAGCAAATCTCAGGGCCTCAGTTTCAGGTTGGGCCCTCCCAACCCTCTCCCTAGAGGGGCAGAATACACCATGGGGTGCAGTAATCTTGCTAGCAAGACGATGTATGTGTCACTCCTTCCAGATACTCAGGTCCTACTGGCTGATTCTTGCCTGCCCTGACTTCATTCCCTCCTGCTTTTCTAGACCAACGGCCTGCCTGGCAGCCTAAGCAGCAGCTTCGCCTTTGGTGGCCAGTGGTAGTGTGGCCCTGAGCTGAGTGTGCATGATGCACAGGGAAGGGAGCAGGGGCTGGCTTGGCTGAGTTGGACTCTCAGAGGTCTGGGGTGGGGATTTCGGAAATTAAACTGCAGGTCACATCTCAAAGCTGGGAAGGCCTTACTGTTGCCCTCATGGATGTAGGTACCATACACAGAAAGGAGAGACTGGCTCTACAGATTTTAGGTCTTCTATTTAATTTTCATTATATTTCACTGCCGACTATCCCAATGTAATAGCCAGTTTTCATGGAGTGCTCACTATGCGCCAGGCACTGCAAGTACTTTATGTGCATTATTTCAATTAATTCTCACAACAACCTATGAAGTAGTTAATGTTATCATTCCCATTTTACACATCAAAAAACTGGGGCACAGAAAGATTAAGTACTTTGTTCAAAGTCATATAAATAGAACGTGTCAAGCCACTATTTGAATCCAAGTGCCTGTCACTCTGTTCCATCCTCCTGTGTAGGCCAAACCCTTTGGACTTCCACCTGTCCTCCCCTCTTTGAAGTTATAAGGCAGTTTGTGGAGATGATAATGAAGCATCACTTACGAATGCATGGTTCTTTTTTTTATGAGAAAAATGTCTTAGAATTTAAGGTTAATAAAATAATGATTTTATAGATTTTATTTATTTATTTTTCAGTTAGAGTTAACATTCAATATTATTTTATGTTAGTTTCAGCTGACCAGCATAGTTGTTAGACATAATAAGATAATGATTTTAAAAATAAGATAATAATAGAAGCAATCTATAAAATATATCCATGCACATCCATTTTCTTAAATTATGGTTCATTGTCTTTTGATTTGATAATATTTTCCTGATCTTCCACTGAAAACTAGCTCTCAAAATTTATGAGCATAATTTAGCATATGTACAGGAAGCAGCATAGAACGTTGGTAAAAATAAGGACTTGAGGCAGACTCCCTGAGTTTGAATCTTAGCTTGACCATTTATTAGCTGTGTGACTTTAGGCAAGTTATTCAATCTCTCTGTGCTTCAGTTTTCTCATCTGTAAATTTCTTCTTCTGTAAAATAGTAATATCTACCTCTTAGAGTTGTTATGATAATCAAATGAGTGATATTGTTAAGCACTTAGAACAGTGTCTAGTACATGGTAAGTGCTATACATATATTTTTAAATAATTAAAATAATTAAGAAAGTATGGCACAATCTAAGTGTGTAGAATCTAACCCACTACTTTTTGTTTTGTTTTTAAGGGGGATAAAAGGATAAAGAAACCCATATTTGTTGAAATTCTCCTCTGGCAACCAGCAATAGCTAGTACCAAACACAGCCTTTACAATTTCCAGGTAAGTAAAAGCCTCCTTCCGATTCAAGCAGATGATCATGATTCTCAAGAAACGGATTCTGGGTCCACAGAGAGCTGGGCTTAATAACAAAGGGGAAACAGGCCCCAAAGACAGCACGCTGGCAGGAAGGTTCTTGGGCTTCTGGGGTTTGGGGCTTGGGGACCTCGGCATCTGATGCTTGCTCAGAGTTGTTAATGCAGCTATTAGCCTTGAGACTTTTCTGCTTTCACACTACACATATCCATGTCTTTCTATTTCAACCTTCTACTCATTTCCTCTAAATCTCATACTCTAGGACCTTACCCTGTGTTTCTTTAGTGTTTCACATTTTTAGAGTTGGCATTACGGTTTTAGTGTCTTTAGGGCATTACGATCTATATTTCACTGTAACAAACAGGAGCGAATCTTAAGATTTCTAGCTGGAACTCTTTGCAGCCTTCTCCCTATTGATGTTTGCAGTTTCATTTTGCTCTAATTGTCCCCAGTGGTGCAAAGAGGTAGGAACTCAGCCCTCACCAATGGATCCTGAGCCGCCACCCCGACCTTTTTCTGCCTGGAAAATAGAATAGGTTGTGGGGACGAAGATTAGCCCCTTTTTAACACTGAGCAAAGTTGGATGGAAAAGCTATGATGTTTAAGTTTTGGCTTTACCTATTGATTATTTCCCCTGCTGTTAGTAAGAGGCTTCATGAGAGGGGAAAAAGAGCAATGGCTACATGACAACAGCGAAGCCACACACACCCTTCAGGATCTCTCCAGCTGAAAAGAAGCTATAAAATGTAAAATAGCATCATTAATAAGAATACTTTCCTGATCATAGGTAGAAACAAGTAAAATCGAGCTACCAGTTCTCTGAGCTTTTCACTGGGCTATGCTAAACAAGCCCTGGTGACTGTCCTCTCCTTTTTCTTTATTGCTCATTGTGTATTCTATAACATGTATTTCTGCAATTAACATAAGCAAATCGTTTAACCCATAGGAATAATCCTGGGAAGGTGATATCAGTGCAAACAGAGCTGTGGCTATAAAGACCAGCCATGCACAAACACCCAAAGGAAAGGACTTAGAAATCTGAAGTGCTACATCAATAGCAAGTACTACCATATTAATTGATAATAACAATATACATGCAGAGCCCAAAGCATGTAAGGAGCTGTATTTCAGAGTTCTGGGAAAAATGAATCAGGCCAATAGAAACTGAAGAGCTGGAGTTCTGAGCTTTGTCTGCACAGCAAGACCATACTCCTAAAGCACTGATTTAATCTCTCGTGGTATCTCCTCAAGCTCTAGTGAGGGTATTGACAGGTGGCTTATGGTCTTTGGTTTGGTTAGGTGTTAAAAACAGGTTTAGCCTCACTTGGTAAGATTACTGAATATATTAATTAAATTATGATGGAAGATACAGAGAAAGCAGTTTCCTGAGGTAATTACTACAGTGTGTTCTCCCTCACCCCCAGGTCCATAGAAGGTTTCCTTGTGATATGCCTGCTAACATTCATTAGCACAAAGCAGCAATTTTGAGGGTGTCAGGAAGGCAACAAATATGGCTTAGTAGCTCAGAGCACTGCTGGGTCTAAATTATGGCTTTACGTACAGTTGTGTAAACTGGAGAAAGCTATATTACTTCTTTGTGCCTCAGTTCCTTCTGTAAAATACCAACTTCATAATTATGTGTGAGAATTAAATGAATAATATATGTAAAAATCTAGAACACTGCCTGGTACATAGAAGCATTAACTAAAGATTATGTGTTTCTTATACCTATCTTGGATAATCTGAGAAATGTTTTGAAGTGCCTGAAATAAACAGAACCAACCTTACCAATTTAGAGGTATGATATAAACCTATATCCCTTTTTAGGCTTCCAATTCAGTGCCTTGAACCACCTAACCCACCTGAATGTCTGGCTTTCTTGATTCCACTGGGATAATCTTTAGGAATATTGATGTCCTATTGGTCTATCCAACTGCTGGAACCAGAGCTCAGGTGTGATCCCTATGAGTGAGAGCATGTTCTCGCTGCCGACTGGAAGCTTGTTTCAGTTTGGGTTAATGCATCATCAAGCTGCAGACCCAGTGACAAAAGCTGCAAAACCTGGGAAGTCTTGAGGCCTCATCCTTCCTGGGATGACAGTATGCCAGTGTCTGAGGAAAGCAGCGGATGCCCACAGCACCAGGGCAGACCGACTCCCAGACTAGTTCTTTAAGGTCTGGGGAAAGCTTATCCCCTGCCTCTTATTATGACCAGCCAGAGGAATTTCGCATCAAAATTGAGCAGGTGGTCCAACTGGAAGGGTTTTCTTTTTATTCATTCACACGGCTGCTTCCTCAGAGCACAACATTCATTCAGAATCTCTGTTCCTTTGACTTAGTCTCTTTCTACTCCTTATGCTGGTTTTATTTCAGTAGTCTCCTTGTCTCTGTCACTGAGCCTTGATCAGGGCCACCTCTAACAGGCTTCAATTATTTTGAATTTCCTAGAGAAAGGTTGAGGGTCTCATCCCTTAATTTAAGAAAACCTATTGTCTCATACAAATATTCCCACATCTTCCTAGCTCTGAATGTCAATAGTTTCTTTATCAGGAAAAAGTAAAGTCCTACTATAGCAGAAACCAATCACACTCTTATTTTAGTCTTTGTTTGCTTGACAGTTGTTTTTATGGATTATCAGTAGTGAGGGAATGTTCTGAGAGCTGTCAACAAAGTGTCAAGTAGAATGACTGAACAGCATATATCATTTCCTTGTGACCTTTATTTGATTGTGCATTTGAACAACTCTACTTTCTCAAGAGAAGGTAAAGAGGAAAAATATTTTTCAGGAAGAGGAAACATCTTTATCTACTACAAATATTTATTGAATGCTGCTACAGTATTTTGAATCTATTTTGAGATGATTGGAATATTTTGAATTTTTCTCAGTATAGGAAAATTCACATAGAGAAAAATAGACTTTATTTAATCTTCCTTGGACAGCTTGTTTTTTACAAAGCTCAAACTCATTTAAGTCATGTCCTAGAGTTTCAGTTAGCTATTGCTGCATAATATTACCTCCAAACAGTGTCTTAAAACAATTATTTCATTGTCATAAATGACTCTATGGGTTGACTGGGTTCAGTTGGAATGTTCTTCTGCTCTACACGATTTCAGCTGGGGCTGCTGTCATCTGGGTGCTCAGCTGTGCTGTAGTGTCCAAGATGTGTATTCTCATGACTAGCGGTTGGTGCTGGCAGTTGGCTGGGAGCTGAACTGCGCAGTATACGAGAATCCTTGATTCTCCTCCACGTGGCCCTTCCATGGGTCCTGGGCTCCTCACAGCATGGTATCTGGGTTCCAAGAGGGTATGTTCCAAGGGAATAAGCCTCTGTGCACAAGCACTTATTCAGCCTCTGCTTGTATCTTGCTTGCTAAAATCCCATTGGCCAAAGCCGTTCCTATGCCAAGCCCAGAAATGTGGATGGGGGCTGCACAAAGGGAATGAGAACTAGAGATTCGAATTGAGACTATGTAGTAGACTTTATCCAGAAACTCTTCTGCATTCTGAGAGCAAGAGGCAGCCCTAGAATTGTGGAACTAGTGGGGACCTTAGAGACTTTAGTTCAGCTTCTTTGTTGCACAGATGAAGAGACAAAAACCCAGAGAAAGTGATTTACTTAAAGTAACAACCCAACCTGAATGATTCATTGTGAAAACAATTTTGAGTCAGGCTCTGTGCCAGCGCTACCTACCTACATGGGCAGGTCCAGCCTCTAGCCTCACAGTCTAGAGGGCACGGCTGCAGCTGCAATTCAGATCTCCTAACACCCAGTGCCACATTTTAACCATGGTACTTTACTTCACTGCCTTCCCGTTGTTAATTAAGTGTGTAATGACTATATTAAAGTTAGTTTGAGGTTCTAATTTATGACACAATAGTTATATTTTAATGTACACTTTACGGTACCTTGGAGTCCCTGAATAATCAATGTGTACTTCCTCTAATTCTGCCTGGTTTATAATACTTGGAGAAAATTTTATTTTAAACAATTATAAGGATTTATAGTTCTTGAATCTTTGCTTTTGTGAAATATTTTTGTTCATGTCTACTATTTACATGAAGCCAAGTCCTTTGTCAGGAATACAGCCTCTAATTATAACATTGTTCCTGTGGGAAAATGTAATTTGCTTTTCAATGATCCACTTTATGACATGGTCTCCAGGAATGTGCTGTTTTGCAATAAAAAGCAAGTAGAGACTGCACACTCCTCTAACTTCTGGCCAATTGCCTGGCACGGTAGGACCAGTATTTATAAAGTAGTCCTAATTTTTTTGTTGACATGTGAAATCTGAGCTAGAAAATAATGATACATTTCACCGAGATGGAGTGGGAGGGTGGATTAGGAAGGAAAAATAGGAAATAAGAAGGTTCTGTGTTTTTCTCCACAGTCATTCTGTCAGCAACCAAATCCTGTCTGTTGTTTATAGTGTCTCTCACTTTGTTTCTTTCTTCCCAGGAAAAAAAGTGGTGGTTACAATAATGAATAGCCAATGCAATGAGAGGGGACACACTGTGGTGCTCTGGGATGACAAATTAGGCTCTGGGTGGTCCCCAAATGCTTCCTGTTGGAAAAGGAACACCCTTTCTCAGGGCCAGTCCTGTCTCCTTTGAGAGGAATTTCCTTGCTGCTTTCTTCAGGGGTAACATACAGTGACTTCCATTTGACATGTACTTGTAGAGGACAGATATTGATTGAAGTAGAATATTTTTGATGGGAACCTTCCTAATCATGGGCTACACAGTAGTCCCCAACCTTTTTTGCACCCGGGACCTGTGCTCCTATGAGAATCTAATGCCTGATGATCTGAGGTGGAGCTGAGGCGATGATGCTAGCGCTGGAGAGCGGCTGCGAATGCAGATGAAGTTTAGCTCACTTGCCCACTGCTCACCTCCTGCTGTGTGGCCCAGTTTCTAACAGGCCACGGACTGGGACTGTTATCGGTCTGTGGCTTGAGGATTGGGGACCATTGGGCTACAGCACTGTGACCAGACCCAGTCAGCTGTTCTGTTCCTCACAGGTGCTCTAATTTTCTTGACTTTGGCTTCCCTAGACTACTGTTCCATCTCCCTTTCTGATACTCTTTACCACTTAGTTCAAAGCATAGCCTGAATCATGCCTCATGATTAAAAACAAGTACCGCACTAAAAATTAAGGGATGATAGAAGAATTTATAACACAGATTTCTCTGCCCCTTAATTAAAATACTAGATATGAATCCTTTCTGAGTCCAGAGGTCAAGGCCTCCCACAGGATCCCCACTGGGTCTCTCTCCTCAGCTCCTGGTCTGCACCCTTTCTCCAGGAGCCCAATTACCTCTCATGAAAATAGACTTTAACTACCATCCATCGGAAGTTTAGGCCACAACACATAAGCCCCAAAAGAGAGGGTAGAAAAAGCCATATTCTCCCTTACACATGGTCTCCACTAGCCCGTCTTCTCTATAAACATAACCTAAATAAATGGAATAAATTCTTTTATTTTTAATTAATTATTTATTTTTTGAGTTACAGTTGGCATTCAATATTAGTTGGGGTAAATTCTACCCCCGCCCCCACACACAAAAATCAATCTTTTGTATAGTGGCGCTAGATCTTTGCTGGGATTAGGTTCTAAAGTCAGTGTATAAGGTAAAATCTGTGCAAGAAATGAACTCTGGAAACCACTTGGAGGAGAGCCGGCCACACTGCAGGAGGGTGCACCTTCTCCAGGGGGCCTAGCAGAGCCTGGCGGGCCCTTCCAGTTTGGAATAGGTCACTATTTCCTCAGAAGAGCACCAGATGAAGTAGCTGGTCTGGATTTAAGGTTTATTTTAACTTCAGAATTCCGTTTAGTATGAAGAGATACTCATACCATTTAAGGCACAGGGACTGAAAACCATGCAGAAAAGAGCAGACTCTCAGTTCCTTCCCACTCCTGGGGCAGAAATGCCCACACTCTTAACTAGTTTCTAACTCTCTCCCTGTGTCCTTTCTCTTCTCTCTTTTCCCTCTCTAGATGTCTATAGGTAGAATCCTGTGAATTTCACGCAAGCCTGGTGGGATGGCCTCAACAATTTTGTGCGAAGCAGTCGATCACCTCATTGTCAAGCAATTTATAGTTCCAGAATCATATAATTAGACTTTTCTTTGTAGGACCAAAAAACCTATTAAAGTGTTTTGTTCTTTCCTCCAAACACAAAAGCAATATACTTTCAAAAGTAAATTCAAACTGTAGTCTGTAGAGAAATAGGAAGTCTGCTGGCAGCTTTGAAATATGGCCCCTTTGCTCACTTCAGGTTTTGGCCATGAAGAGGTAAACAGAGATTAGCTACTATCCCATCTAGAGTGCCCAGTGACATCCCCCCTCGCCACAGTGTCTCCAGTTGGAATCTCTGACCCTTATATTCATTTTATCCCAAACATGTTCCACACAAACCCAGCTCTGACCCTTCATACAGCCGTTTGACCTGCCTAGAATGCTTCTGTCTAGTTCCTCCTCCCCTTTACTCTCCCTTCACTAAGCCTTCCCAAACTTTGACCCCCAGATCAGGACCCCTGAGCCACTCTTGACCATAATCTTTATAGTTCTCCCTCCTTCTACCTCAAAGTGTCTTTATGTTCAGCTAACATTAAATGTGTCCTATATATGTGCCAGGCACTGTTCTAAGAATTATTGATACATTAACACATTTATTCCTCATAATAATCATATAAGGGAGGTACTATGATTCTCCCTCACTTTACAGATGAGGACATTGAGGCATTGAGAGGTTATATAACCAGCCCTAAAGATTATGTGGCTAGTTTTTGATAAAACCAGGATCCAGACCCAGAAGGTATGACTGGTGCCAAAGCCTGTACTTCTAATAACATTGTTATACTGTCTCCCATTTGGTCCTCTGTACAGATTCTATTTCCAGTTGTCTTTTGCATGGTGTGCCTTCTTTCCCACGTTCTTTGTAACCTGTAAGGCATGCAATATACATATCACAATCTACATATTTCCATAGGACTAAGAAACTCAATAAATATTTGTTGGATGATAAAATGATAAAAAACAAAATATGGATACTTATAAATTAAATGATTTCCTAGATGTGTTTTGAGGTAACTAAAAGACCTCTGTTGTTTCTCATGAACATAGTAATAACAGTTTACGAAGCAGTTGAATATAGTTTGATTCTCAAGACACCTCTACAATGTGAATGGAGCAGACTTTATGCCTATTCTAGAGCTGGGAAAACTGAGACAGACAAAGAAGTTGATTTGCCTCCATTACATTGAGTGCTGAGCTAGACCCAGGATCCAAGGTGCCTGATTTTTAGTCCTATAATATTTTCACTTCAGATTTTGCCCAAGTCTCTTCGATCTAATGCAGGCCATGGTCTGGTTCTGGGTTTGTTCATCAATGGGACCAAGGTGTTCTGTTATATATAAGTGGTTATAACTAGTAGCATTGAAAGGATCAGGGGTGGGGAAGGTGGATGAAGGACACATTCCATTCATACCCTGGACTCAGTCTAGCAGGAGGACAATATCCTCATGATAAACATCATAGAAACAGGTTTAAATTAATGCATGTTATTCAGTGACACTCATCCATTTTGAAAATCCAGTGGTGGGAAACAGATAAATACTAGAAAATATAGAAGATAATTTTAGAGAAAGAAAGAAAAAAATGGAGGAGTCAGTTATAGGAAACTTTCCAAAATGCAAATCAGAGAATTTTTTATTTTGGAGGGATAAGGTAAAAAGAGGAAATATTTGTTCTAACAAGTGAAAATTCAAATTAAAGCCAGAATTTGAGCTGGCAGGTCTTGTTTGGAAACTCTTTTTGTTTGTAATGTAGGTTTTCCCCCCTTTATGAAGCAGATGCTTATACAAGCATTACCAGTGTTGTCAATAATACTGTAACATTTGCCTTCCATCCCTTTGTTGCTCAGGGAACATGTTGGGTTTCGGCACATTTAGCTTTGCCATTTACTTCACAAATCGCAGCTGTGTAGTGCTACAACTATGTCGATTTTACTGAGAATAAAAATTGAAGAAAAAATTCTCCTAACAACCTTTCCAGTAATCATAAGCCTGAAATACTTTGGAGTGGTTTTTTTTTTCTTTTTTAAACAACTTGGTTTCAGTACAATGATGCTTCAATACGAATCTTCCTGCAAATTTAATTCAAAAGGGAAGGCTTTGTTGTTATTAAACACAATGGCAGTTTGTACATCTCCACATCATTATGTTGCTTCTCATTATGATAATTCATTTGCTTCTGCTTTGTATGGATATCAAATAAAAATCACTCTCGCTCCTGGCAAGTGATTGCCATTATGGAGACACTCTGGGAGCACAGCTAAGCGGTGCTTGGTGTCATAGCAAACACAATTAGCAAAATGGCATCCAGAGTGGCTTTATGGAGTTGCCCTGTGGTGAGTCTCTGCGTTTTCTATTTAACAGGGCTGTAGGTTACTAGGCTTTGCCATGTGCCTTCTCTATTTTCATCTTTGTACCATTTTCTATTCAAGTGGAACAGTGTGAGGACTTTTGTGTGAATTTTACTTCCTATTTTTTTTCTAATGGGCTCATTCTCAGTTCTTGCTGGGCTCAGAGAACTCTGGGTTATTCAGTCTTCCTAGGAGTCCACATTTCTCTAAAGAAGGGTCAATGACAGTGTCACCAAATGTCCACTCTGATATCATTGTGAATTTCTTTTTTTTTTCATTTTTTTCTTCTTTGCTCCCTATTGCTACTCATTAACTATTTAAGAGGTACCAAGTTTTTTGTATAAAGTTAAAAAAAACTTTAAAAGTTTTACCTCTGTGTTAAAAAAATTACACTCTTCTGCAGTGGACAAATTTGAGGTGGGACTTCAACTATAACTTTGGAACTTCTATGGGATAAAACACAGACATGGCTTCTAGGCTGAGTCATGAAGAGAAAGAGGGGGTCTGAATTTAGTTGGAGTGGTTCTTCTCTGTGGAGGCATAGGGTTGGACATGTGTTTGTGGTTGATTCTTATTCATCCTTCTCATTCTTTAACATTCATTTTTATTTTGGGAAACTTTTCCAGATGCCTCCCATGCAGAAATGATTGATGTCTAGGCCACTTGTGTCATACTTTTCGATTGTCTCTTCAATAGCCATTGTACTCTCTTCCCTCTTCCTTCTCCTCCTCCTCTTCCTCTTCCTCCTCTTCCTCTACTTCCTCCTCCTTCTCCTCTTCCTCCTCCTTCTCTTCTCCTCCTCCTTCTCTTCCTTTTCCCCTCCCCTCCTTCCTACTTTTCTGCATCCTTCCTGATAAGAAAATCTGTAGCCTATGCCCTGGGAGTAATCCCATTTTAGCTTCAAGAGGCGACTCATCATTGGTCAGAGTTATCAGGGACTCAAATTTCTCCTCCAAATGATTAGCTTAGGCATGGGCTTGAGATATAATTCTGGCCCTGGCAGATTTCCTTCAAGGAAGTGTCTTAGGGCACTTCTGGAACAGTTTTCCTCTCTTATTTAAAGAAAGACATGTTAAGAGAAACTGTCCTTTTTCTGCTTCTGTGTGAGTACAGCTGTGTGAGGATGTGGTGCCTAGAGCTGTGCCAGCACTCTTGTGACAATTAGAGTTAACCATGAGTATATTAGTCAACATGCTAAGAATGACCAAGTAGGAAGGTAGAATAGTCTGGGTTTTTGATGAGTTGAGTCACTGAATTAGCCTACCCTGAGCTTCTTTTAGATAAGCTAATAAATTTCTTATCACTTAAATATTCTTAATCAGGTTTTATCTTATTTGTAGCCCAAAACACCATTATTGACACACTACTACTCTTCTTTGTACCTTTAGAAATGTTATTTCTGGAAGGTGCTGTAATTATTTTTTTTCAAGTCTGATTAGATAGAAGTTTCTTGAGGGTAGGTCTTATTCATTTTGTTGTCCCTGGCGTAGAACCCATAAGATACAGGTGCTCAGTAAATGTGTTTTTGGATAAATACTATATATTAGGAATGCTCATCATCAGGCATTCCAGACTTGCTGGCTGAGAACATCTCCATTTTTAGACCAGACCTGTCAAAAAAGGGAGAAAAGTCAATGGAAAGTTTTGTCACACCTAAATGCAAAAGCCAGATGCAGTCTTCCTTCTGTGCTATTTTTTCTGCTGAAACTGGTCAATGTTTCCCCAGGTGAACTATGCCTAGAATATTTGCTTTTGTATCTTCTTCAGAAAATACATTCCTGAAAGGTTATTCATAAATAAAATTTTTAAAAATATATTTTAATTATGATTTAGTCACTAACTAAAGGAATCTTGTGGTTCTTCTCTTCTGGAAAGCAAGAAAATAAAAAGAAAGGGAAATCTGAACAATCATTCTCTAATTTATCAGGATTCCTAAAATTTGCATATGTATTTACATTACAGGAAACTCATTTTTATACAGAACTCCAATAGTTAAAGTCACTGCCCTTTGTAGGGAGGAGGCTGTATTTTATTTTTGTGAAGGGAGAAAAATGACAAGTAGACAAGCTAACATGAGATTGATTTTTAAAAGATTCTCCAGGTTGTGTCATAGGATGTGTACACATTCAGCTCAATCTTTTAAGTTTTTATAACCACACTACAAGCAAATGTTTAGGTTAGTGATGAATCATTTTTTAATTGAAAGAATCTTTAGAATAGTAGTTGTTCCCAAACTAATCCTTTAAAGCTCATGTAAGCACAGCTTGCCTGCAGGAAAGGAAGGGAAAGGACAATGACGAAGACTTACAGACCCAGGCACTTGTGCACCCCGTGCCCTGTCAGCATTGGCAGCTGGCCTGGAGGTGAACAGAAACCCTTCTCTTCCTTCTCCCATCCTTGGGGATTTTCTTTTAAAACAAACAAACAAACAAACAAAAACAAAACAAACAAAAAACTGAAAACAAAACAACTTTTTATTTTATTAAAAAAACTTTTATTATGCACTTTAATTTTTATCTACCCTTGGGATTGAATTTCCCTCTTCATAGTGCTTTGCTTTCTGTCTCACTCTATGCCAGGATGAGACCAGGTTTTGGATGGAAACATAAGCAGAGCAAAGTGAAGAGCTAAGCACCCTGACCACTCCTGCCTCTATTTCTGGAGCATCTGCATCTCTGCTCTCACATGCCCATACTGACACACGAGCTCTTTTTCCTCCACATTTTTTCTCCTTGTTTGTCTTAGGTCCACTCTTTGTTTTATCTCTTTCACCATACACTGTTGCCTATACCTAGTACTTGTTTCTCTGAAAGGCAGGAGAAACTCCTACCCATCCTTTGAGCACAATCAGAACATTAGTCAGGGTCTGTGGGCAATGGTGGTTGGGTGGTGAGGGCTGGTCCTTCTCTGCTGGTTCCCTTGCTACCTCTTTTTTAGTGTATAAGCTGAGGAATGGGGATGCTGCTGAACATGGATCCCTACCTTGCTCAGGATCACAGTGTTGCGCTATTTGTATTTTGGATAAAAGCCCTGGACTAAGGGAGCGAGGAAAGGCCAAAATCTAGCTCATCTCCTGCTCACCAAGCTGCGTGCCCTGGCATAGGTCTGCTGGAAGGAGGGGTGCCTTATTTATCAATGAAGACATTTTTTCAATTGGCTCAGTTATGTGTAAAAAAGCAAGATGCTTTTTTTTTTTTTTTTTTAAGGCTCTGGAATGGCTAACGGAGACCCTGGCACCACTACTATGAACCAGAGACCTGGCCTAGGAATGCCTGGGAGGAGCTGATGGCCTCCATCCCTGTCTTCACCAGAGCCTCTGGCAGGCCTTTCTAGACCAACACAACTCACATAATGACAGAGGTATAAAATGTTCTTTGTTGAAGGGCCACATAGGTCTCAAACACTCAGCACGATATGAGAGAGGAGAGGTGGTAACTGAATTGGTCCTTTTGTAGCATGCAATAGAAGGAAGGATCCATAAACTTAGACCTCTGGATGCTCTGTCTCTCCCCGACTCTCTCTTCCTTTTCGCACAGCCCTCTCTTTGGAATTCCCATGTTCAGTCCCTCCAGCCCTTCCAGGGGCAATTTTTATCCCACTTCTACACAGGAAGAGAATTCTCAAGCCTGTTCCCTCAACACCTCGTCTATCTCACACAGTCGAGAGCCTCAGGTTTTTGTCGGATGACATGGCATCTCATTTGGTCATTGTCAACCAACTGGGATGTTGGTCTCTGTTCCATGAATTGAGGGTGCTTTAGTTCCATTTAGTTTTCCTATAAGCAAGAGCTTCCTCACTAGTTTTCCTAAGAATCCAGCCCAAATTGCCAAGCCTAGCATTGATGTTTTTGATGTCCATATTGTTTTGTCTCATATGAAGAAAGCATATTTTTCTCGTCTGCATGGCTTTGACATTTTTTATTCTAAAAACGTAACTGCTGGCATTATTGTGCTGAGGAACATTTGATAGTCTCACGCCTTATTTACCAAGAGTTACCATACTATTTCTAAATGGTTTTCTTTTTCTCATCCATTCATACCAGTACTGATTATATTATTATTATTCAAGTCTTCGCTTACCTCCAGTAGAAATTCAACATGGGTTCTAATTTATCAACTCATATTAGCATTAACTTTTTAATCCCAATATAAAAATGAAAGTGAAAAGTTGGACTGGCCTACGGGGGCACATATTTATCCTTGACATCCCCCTCCCTTCATCGATAGGAAAACCTTTGAAACACATTGCGCATTTTCAAAGGAGAGGAGAATGGTCAGGCTGGCATCAAGAATGACAGAGGATCTGAGATGCAGAGGAGTGCAAGAAAGCTGACGACCCTTTATCCCCTTCCTCTCCTCCATCCTAATCCTCTTCACCTCTTTTGCTTTTCTTTATCGTTTCTCTCTCTTGCTTTCCTCTGTACTCTGCCCTCAGTGTCTTTCCTTTCCCTTCCTTCTTCTCCCAGTATTATCAGAACTTCTCATAAGCCAAGTGAAGAGCTGGGCCCAGGGCTTTCGAGACGGTCCTTGAATGTTCTGCAATGGCAATTGGGAAGGGGAGAATGAAGAGTAGGGAACCCTCTAGCAGCACCTAGAAGGACATGGTCTTATTCTCTTTAGCATTCTGCTGGGGCCAGTTTTACACATAAGGAATGCAGACAAGCCAAACATAGGTGATTAGGAACTGCATGGAATGAATAATGATAATTGATATTGTTGATGGAAGCATTACATTCTGTTTCTCCCTTCTCACACCATTCTCTCTTCCAGTCTAGTCACTCAATAAATTATTTTGATTTTACCTCCTAAAATCACCAATTCCTCTCTCAATGCCCTCAATTCTTAAAAACAAGCAAGTAAACTGTCTTAATTTGGGTTCCCCATCAAAGCAGAACCCAGAGGAGGACTTGAGTAAAGGTATAGTTGCCAGAAATAAGAGCGTTGGAGTAGGGAGAGTGAGAGGAGGATCAAAAAGCTGATGTAAATGTAGATTATTGAGATTGTCATGGTGGGAAATGGAGCACAATTCCTCTGAGAAGCTTATAGAATGACTTCTGGGACTGCCCATTGCAGTATGGGCTGTTGGGGGCATTTCCTACCAGGTCCTATCTCCTACTGGTTGAAGGTTGTCTTCAGAGATGTGAATCCCAGGTTCACCTGGCTTGTGAGGCTGAACAGGCTCCTGGGGCTCTGAGGCAGAAAGGAGAACAATGTACAGCACGTTGGGCAGGGTGCTGCCAAAGCGAGATGGTTCTGGGTTCCCACAGGAGCTGTCCAGCACGGCTGTGGCAAACCCGGAAATGGGCTGATGGAATGTGGCACGGAGCATCAAAGGTGCTGCTACATGGACAACAAAGGGAAAACATGGGGTCTCAAGGTTTGTCCTCAAGTCTGGCCTGAAATACATTCTCTCTAATTCAAGATGACAAAGAAAATGTATGGTCTGTTATTGTTTTGCTCTCAGTCTCTTTATGTGTTTTTTTTGGAAGTTTCCTAAAATTATGGTTTCAACCATAGTTGATTTCCATGTCTAAAATCAAAGTAAAAAGGTAATTAAGGAATACAAATATTACAAAAGAAACTTACAATGTAGCCGCACATTCTACTTTCTGTCAATCTACTTTGTTTATTTAGAAAAGAGAAATAGAGCAAGGCAACAATATCTCAAAAAGGAGTTAATTTTTAAAAACATATTTAAATACAGTGACCATGTTGTAAGAAAGGTTGAGGTTTGATGATGTGGAAAAGGAGGGAGATGGGGAGACTCACTTATCCTAAGAAGATGAGGACAAGGTGAAGGAAATATAAATGAAGAAGTGAACGAATCCTCAAACCCCACTGACCCATAGGTGTTGACATCTGAGTATAACTTCTGTCATGATCTGTCATGAGGCCAAAGGAAACTTACTATATGGATGCTTTAGAGAACAATAAGGGGTTAAGATAGAGAGCTGTGGTTGGTTGATTGGAAGAGACACAGAGCTTTTTGTTTAATAAAAAAGAAGAGGAGAGAGAAAGAGAATTGAAGATTGCTTATTTCTCTTCTATTTTAAGATCACACAATTCTTGATATCCCCACCTGCAGGTCTTCTCACCATTTTTGAGTTTTCAGGCTCTTCTGTATCAGAGGCAGAAATTTCCCTACATTGAGAAGAAGGAAGTGTCTACCAGGTGTTTCTGCACACTAGAGAGCAGTCCTCACCAGAGGCCTTGTGCTTCTGAGAGCTCTGTGGTGCTAACTGAGAGCTAAGACTGCTTCTTTGGGGGGTATTTTGAAAGATTATTTGTAAATTGTAAAAATGAATACAAATTTCTATGAAGCGTCTTCTGTCAAAAAAAAAAAATTGCCAGGACTTTAAATTTTCACGTGCATGCACATTGTACCTATTGCACTACCCCCATTCTCTTGTGACCAGTGCATCTCCAATTTCCACTTTGCTGCCACCTCACTAGTTTAGGCCTTCATCAGCCCTTCCATGGATCATGGCCTTTAGTCTTTTTCCTCAAATATTTTTCTCATGTTTTTTACAAGATATTTCTATGAGTAACATTGTATCATGGTATATCCTTATTTAAAAATCCTTCATGCTCTAATGGTTGCACTTAAGATGAATTCCAAACTCCTTAGCATGAAATAATTCTTAGGATCATATGGGCAGGAAACATATCTATCTTCTCACCATATGTCTTCAAACCCAGCACACTGACTATGAAATAGTATAACTTAGTAAATTTTTATTTTTAGCTACCTCTCCAAGGTAGCTTTACCTGTCTAGAGCAGCTTCCTTACAGGAAGTGACTGAAGCATCCAGGTCATTTATATATGAGAAACTTAATTTCTGTGGCTATTGGCAGAGAAAAGAAGATGGAGGATTATACAATGACTTTTCACTGTCTCAGCCAAGAAGATCACTTATATAGCTCATTGACTAGACCAGATGTATGGTTCCAGCTTAACTGCAAGTGAGTCTAGGAAATGCTATCTTCTTGCATGCCCAGAAAGAGGAGAATGAAAGGGAACTTGGGGTCTTTGTAGTATTGTATCTGTCACAGAGTTAGTTGATAATGAACAACCCAGATTTTGGGAAATGCACTGTCTGTATTGTGAGAGCCTTGTCTGAGCCACAAAGGTTGGATTTTAACCTGTAAGTAGGTGTGAATGATTCCCCTGAAAGTCTGGATGTTTCCAATTTTAGTCATGCTTGTGGAATAAAAGTGTGTCTTGAATTTAGGGTGGGAAAGGACCATTTTGGGCCCAGGATTAAGAGCCCATAACTATTAAGTAAAGCGGTCTAGAGATTCCATCAAAGGTGGTAGAGAGAAGAGTACAAGAGAAGTTGATCCCTTCATTACACAGGAGTCACCTTAGAGTAAGGCTGGGACTCTGAAGTAGGCGTTAGGGTTTGTGAACTCTAAGAGTGGCAATGAAAGTGTAGGTCACTCTTAGCACTCACTTCCATACATCCAGACTTTCACTATGTCTTTGTCCAGCACCACTAACTGATCTTGGCTGTGACTTGAAGGCAATTGAGGAGAACAGTGTCCATGCTTGGATTAGATCTGCACAGAGTGAGTAGCTGGGGGTGGGGTGACAACATTCTGTGATGACACAAGGAGATATCAACATTCTGGTATTGTAGGGTTTGGAGGACAGAGTGGGAAAAGGTGCAAGTAATCATTAGACTGATCTGTAAAACACATACAAATGGTCTAAAGCAGTGGTCCCCAACCTCTTTGGCACCAGGGACTGGTGATCCTATGAGAATCTAAAACCTGATTATCTGAGGTGGAGCTGAGGTAGTGATGCTAGCACTGGGGAGCAGCTGCAAATACAGATGAAGCTTTGCTGGCTTGCCCACCACTCACCTCCTGTGGCCCAGTTCCTAACAGGGCACGGACCAGTACTGGTCCACAGCTTGGGGGCTGGAGACTTCTGGTCTGAAGAGTCTCAGAAGTTTCTTAGATTGAGGGAAAACCTACAGAAAGTTTTGATTTCTTTTCATTGTGGGTGTTTGAGAGCTTAGCATCACTATGGTTAGGACATAAAAAGAAATATGACCTTATTTTGTAACTGAGTTGGTAAAGCAGGATATTTAACTTACAAATATAGTGAACGTTAGAAGAGTGTTTCACAGCCTGCACTGACACACATTAGCCATGACTTTTTTCTTCTGATAGTAGAAATTACACTTACTAAAAGAGATAGAAAAGCACTTTGCAAGAAAAGTTGAATAATATTATTCATCATTGTTAACGATAAATAGAAAGCACAATAATAACAACAGCAAACTTACCATGACAATAACAAACAGTGCAAACTTATTTGTTCTTGATATTTCCTGGATGCCCACTTCTCTTATTTTAATCTTTGTTTTGCTTTTAAAACTATCTAACTCATTTTAGCATCAGCTTTAGTTGCTGCATTCATCAACTTGGAAAGACTATAGCTTTGCCCAGAAGTGTCATTCAATATGTTTGATATATTCAGCTCTGCATCAGTAATCTATTTGCAAAATTGTTCAATTTGAAAATGACACATTTAATTCACTTGACTTTCCTTTTTCTAGCATAGTAAAATTTGAAGGAATTCAAGAGGTACTGGGCATTACTCACCAAGGAGAAAGGACGATACAGGGATGTATAAAGTACTCAAGAAAATTGTTGTGCATCATTAGTAGTCGAAGAGAATGAAGAGCCCTATGGAGTTCAACCTCTCCAAACAAAAGCAATGACATCTGGAGGGGAGCGGAATCTTTTCAGGTTTTCGATGTTAACTGGTTGACTTAGATTTTTCAACTTCTTAACAGAATTAATTATTTAAGTAGCTCATTTATTGTAGAAATTTAAGAGTATGTTTAATATAAAAATACAAAAAAAATCCTAGAAAATAATTAGCCATAATTCTGCCATCAAAGAAAGCTAGTATCCTTATTTTGGCATAATTCCTTCAATTATTTTTGCACTAAATATATACATTGTTATTGTTATTATTATGTTTACAAAAAGGAATAATTTTTACATAAAATGGAAACCCTGTGTTAAGAAGCATAATTATAAATTCATGACCCAACTTGTTTGAATACCCATTGAATCTCTAGTGTAAGGCATTACCAAACATAAAGGTGTCTCAATCCTTGCCTTTAAGAGTTTGTTATGATCTGAGGAAGTCAAAGCAGATAACATTCAGTTAAATCAAGGAGTCCTTATTGAGAAATTTTGCTGTGACTAGCACTGCATCAGGTAACAAAGGTGTGGATACAAAGGGGTAAATACCTGGATCCTGCCTTCAAGTCCCATACGGTGTCCTTTATGGAAATCAAGGGTCTTACACACAATACAATAAGGAAAGATATCCTAACCATTGTTACAGACAATAAGTACCTCAGGAGTTTGTAGGAGGGAGCAATCACCATGAGCTGAATGAAGCCTTGAGGAGCCTTTTATTGGAAAGGTTTTTTTGAGCTGGATACTTTTAGGATGGAAAAGACTTGGAAAGAAAACAGCAAGTTAGGTGACAGAGCACCTCAGCCGAAGGCCTCCCTCCAAGCAGCCTAACAGGAGCTTTGGACCAGAAGGATCAAGGGACTAGCAGGGGTGGTGGGAACCTAGGGGGAAAAGGTAAGTTCAGCTAGAGTAGTTCAAGACAGTGCTGCTTCTGTATTTTTCATTCCTAAGTTCCAAAGGAAAAGGCTTCTTTTTTGAACCTGGATCTCAGATCTTTCGTTTGTAATACAGTCTCATTTCTTAAAAGGAATGGAATTTTTTTCTTTCGCAATATGTCATGGACTTAGTGAGACCCACAAGAAACTAGAAGGATCACTTTAATCTCATCTCACACTTTAATTTTGTATTTTCAATATTTTTTTTGGTTTCTTATATGATTTAATTCTAGTAAAAGGAACACTTAGTAATACTCAATGTTCAGAAAATTTTTTTCGTGACGATTCATGAGGAAGACATGCCAATGTAAACATGCTATGAGAGTGCATTATGCAAGTCTTACAGAATGAACAGCGACGTAAGTGTATAGATGTCAGATTCTGACACTGTCCAGCTGTGTGGCCTTGGACAAGTTACGTAATGTCATTGAGCTTTTGTTTCCTCATCTGTACCACAGAGAAGATGATTCCCACTGCATGGAGTTATTGTGAGGATTAAATGAGAAATATGTAACAACATTTCTGGCACAAGAAATGTGTTTAATCAATGGTAGGAACTACTATTATAGGTAGAAAATACATGTGATGACTTGCTCACAGCTTGCTACTGGGTTACTTAAGGATTAGAACTTGCTGGAAAGCGCAGCATTTTGAATGTGCTGTGCTGCAAACTCTACTAGAGAAGTGTTTTAAAATGGTGGTTGGGCTAATGTAAGTACAAAAATGATATAAATTCTTAATGACTAAACATGCCTCTGTTCAACACGAACATTCTGAATTCTATAACCTAGTGGATGGTCAAGAAAATTGAACTTCTCTCAAAGCATTTTTTATCTTTTAGCATGAGAAGGGCTTATTTCTCATCTTTAGTATTGCAATAGGGAGACATTTGGGTTGATACTCTAATGAGAATGTAAAGCATTTGTTTATGCTGCAGATGTAGGGAAGACAGTAAATATATCTATTAGATACTAGATAAGCTATTTGGAAATCTAGAAGTTCAACCCAGTGTTATTGCCAGATGAAAGACCAGTCCACCGATACAACGGTGGACTGCAGAATTTTGGTTATTTTCTAGACTCTTTGCCTTTGCATGTGCTCTTCCAGTTGCCTGGATACAATCTGTATCAATACGACTTCCTGCTCAAAAGTCGGGCTAACTCCTGTTTATTCTTCAGGTGGACTTCTCTTAGTTTAGGGGCATCTCCCGTGTGTCTTCATAGCATTTTAGTCTTTAGTTAATGTTAACCTTTTACATTATGGAGGCTAAATCGTGGGGATGTTGCTGAATAGTATAAACTGTTTACACATTTATACTATAAATATTTAGTATAAAAGTGCTTTTAGCTAGACAAAAAATTCTCTCCCCAAAGCCCTAGAAGCCTCCAGCTTTTAGTAAAATGTAACTTCCACAGCTCAAAACTAGGTAAGATCACAATATTCCAGACAGCTTTATCAGGCCTTTTCCCCATTCCTTCAGAAGTCGCCTTTATGGTCCTACTGCACTATAGGTTCCAGATGGTCTGCATAATTCATGTAAATCATGGATATCACGTAACAAAACCTAAAAAGTAAATGTGTTTTATTGACCTCGCCCAGAAACCCTTCGGCCAGACCAAGTATGATGACTTAGCTTTTTTCTTACTTCACTACTGATTAAATGATGCTCATTTACCACCTATGGCAATGGGGGAAGGCGGGGTCTTTCCATGGTGCTCTGGATTTAAGTTTCTTTTGTGTGTATCTATCTTCCCTATGGGTCTGTGAGTTTCATGAAGTCAAGGGCCACACCTTGCTCTCTTGTATCCTCTGAGCCCCCTGCAGTGCCTATCACATCATGGGTGCTCACAAATGTTTGTTGAGTGAAAGACTCATAAGGAAGGGCCTGAATGGTCCTTTAAACCTGAGTGCAGATTATTAGAAGCTGAGAGTTGGCTTCTTCTTCTTTAAAGTTAAGGAAGGCTCACCCTTTAGGACATTATCATTGCTCAGTTGCTTCTCCAGAGAAGGGAGGACATCTGTCTGCCTTGCCCAGAAGAGTGGGCCAAAAAACATTTAGTGCTACAGAGAAAAAGCAAAACAAGATTGTTCTTTTTATATCAGAACTATACTTTGGGTTTAAGACTTCTTGAAATTGTGTATAAAATGTCCTTTTTTTTCCCTAGAGAAAGAGTGCTTGATTTTTGTCAGATTCTCAAAGTTGTCTATGACCCTCAAACGGATAAGAATTGTTACTCTAGAGGAATCCCTTTTGATACTGTCACCAATATCAAATATGAATATGCCACTACTGAAATATTTTATTTTCCTCCATGAGTAAGTGATATCTCTGTGTCTAGTGATGTCGTAATGGCCAAAGAGAGGTCTGGTGGATGTAAGTCAACTTTCTTCTTAATTTTACAGTAGAGATCAATGTCCTGCTTACCTGCCCCATCTTCCTCTCTTCCGTCAACTTCCCTACTCAAAATTGAGAGTTAGGGTTCTGGTTTTATCATGTAGATTTTTGCTTCAGCAACTTGCCTACCTTTTCCAAGACTTGGTTTCTTCATGACTAAATATAATGTTCCTCTCATGTTAAGTATAATGCTCTTAGCTCACAAAGTTTTTTATTCATTCATTTATTCACTCAACACATATTTATGGAGGGCCTACTATGTACCAGGAATGGTTCTCGTGGTGAACAAGAAAGACAGGAAGCAAATGTTCCAGGAGAAGGAACCAGATAATAAACAAATAGAAAAACAGGATAGTATCAGATGGTAATGAGTGCTCTGCAAAGATTTCAAATAGAATGATGCAATAAGTAGAGAGTGACTGAGAGGCTAGTTTAGACTAGGTCATCATGCAATGTCTCTCTGAGCCAGTGACATTTAGGATCTGAAGATCGGGGCAGAGGAAATAGCTAGTGCTACAGCTCTGAGGCAGGCATGGGCTCTATGTGTCCGAATAATGCTAGCACGGCTGATAGGATCCCAGAGGCCAGCAGGTATGGCTTTGAAAGTTATGTTAAGGAACTTGGAATGAATTTTAAGTACAATGGGAAACTTTTGGAAGCATATTGAACAGAGGAGTGATGCGCTCTAAAATACTTTGTAAAAGATCACTCTAGGTGCTGTGTGGAAAATGAATTGTGAAGAACTAAGAATGAAAGCAAGAAAAGTAATTAGGAGGCTTCTCTAGAAGTCTAGGCTATAGGTAATGGTGGCTTGGACCAAAGTGAAGGTGTAGAGATGGGAAGAAGTGCAAATTTTAGCTATGTGTGCAAAACACTGGGTCCCACTCTTGATGTACAGTGAGCACTCAAGTAAATCTAGCTATGATTACTATCATCATTATTACGATTGGCTTGGTAAAATGAAATTGGACCAAGTAATTAGTCAACATAACAGTGGCTTTAAGAATATTACTGAACTTAGAGCAAATTAGGTAGTATGAACCAAATATTATTTGTATGTTGAGATTTAATTAATGTTACTTTCCTGACACTGTCTTGGATGCAGTGTTTTCAATACTTTTCTCTTTGTGTTTGGAGAAGAAATCCATCATTTACTTTTTTTAAGGATGCACTGTTTAGTCATTTTGTAGTGAAAGAATCCTGATTATCTTCAAATGACAGATGTGAAAGAGTGAATTCTAAGTTGTGTGGAAGATGTAATATATTGCATTGCTCTGGAATTTATTATGAGCAAGGAGCTGGAAAAAATTAGGGAGTTAATATCCAAGAAGAAAGCAAAACTAAAAAAATGACAGATAGATTAATATATTTATGGATACATGTCATGCAGTTTGATGCCAGAAAAGCCAAATGAAAAAGTAATGTTCTGAAAACAACTCACGATTATCAAGACTGCAAAGCTCTGAGTCAGAGAATATGAAGACTAGTGGCATTTGTACATATATAGTTGCTATGGAGTTATTAAAAGGTATGAGAGAGAGAGAGAGAGAGAGAGAGAGAGAGAGAGAGAGAGAAGAGAGAGAGAATGTTCTTTTTCTTTTATCCATTTTTTCCGGAAGTCTTTTGCTCTGTACTTTAACGAACACACATTTCAGTCTACCCTTATCAAGCAAGCTCGTAGTTACAAGCTAAATTATTCTAAGACACAGAAGCCTTAAATGAAAGACAGACATCACTGCAATCCTTTAAGGTCATGCTGATCTCTTCAAATGTTAGAATTCACTAGAGTAAGTTTGGCTTTTCAGTTAAGTGACCCCATCACTTTAGAGTAATCCTTGTAATAAGTATAAATCTAGCAGCACAATCTAAGAAAACACTAAATTCCAAATGATAATATTCTATGAGGCCAGAGAAAATTTGTTTTCAAAATGTAGGCACCAGTATTCTCCAAGTAGTGTGGTTTCAAGATATACTGAAGCAATTATTTAGGTTTACTGAAGACTCACAGTGGGACAACAATTTTGGCAGTGAATTTTTGCTACCTTCAAAATTCTTTTCCTTCTTTTTTTTGGAAAATTCACATGATAAAAATAAGAGTGTCTATTCGTAGTTTAATGAAGAAATATTTGGATCATTAGAGATACACCTTTTAAATCAGCAAAACAAAATTGTCTAAAATATAAGCAAAAAACAACATTCCCAAAAGTATTTTCTGTAGATCACTAGTTCTTCAAGGGATCACTCAAAAGAAATCTCAGACACACTGACTGCTGCATTCTCCTCTCAGATCTTTTTGAGCAGCACATTAAGCCTATTCTGCCACTATGTGGCTTGACCTCTTCAATGTCATTGTCAGCCACAATCTCATTAAAACAGCAAAAGAAAGTTAGTATAATTAGTATTGTACCTGCAGCAGCAGCTGGTCTCCAGGCTGTAATCGATATTTATCATCTTACTCCTCCACCACCCATTCTAGATTTCCTCAACCCTTGGCCATCACTTTTTCTGCTTTAGATTGCTTGCCTGGTTGAATAACCCAGACCTTTATCTCTGAGTGTCTGACTTCGTGGTTACCATGCCCTTATTAGGCTAGGATTATGACGATTTTCATTCACCATTGATATCAGGAATGGAAGCACCAAGAGACATCTCAATGAATCTCCTGAGTTCCAGGCATACTCCTCTTTGTCTCTATTATGTAATGGCAGCCATAGTACCTCATGATAATTAAGAAAGATTTCTCCCACCAATATAGTAAGTCCATCCTTTGAGTGCTCCTCCACAGGTTTGAAGAGCCTAGAATGACCAAGTGGCAGTTGTAGAACCCTTACCATGTTCCCTCATGGAAGAATAGCCCTGCAGGGAACCAGGACCTCCAATCCCGCAGAACCTGAGTTGTCAGACTGGGAAGCACAAATATAAAATGAGTTACTGAGAGTGATGGTTAGAGGGACCAATTTTCCTTTCATCTTTTCAATCCTAGACCCATATATTTTAGTTAGTGATATGCAGCACTATACATAAGATGTTGGTTTAGTGCATCCAAGGGAGCACTCCAACCTGGAGAATTTTTTTCTGAACTACTGTCTTATCTGAATCTTTAATAGGCCATTACACCATTCTGTCAGATCTGCCATTTCTAGATGAATTGGCTTACGGTAGGACAAACAGACCCTGTGGTCATGTACCCTTACCACTGATACACATACTTTGCTGAAAAATGTGTCTCTTCATCAAAGTAATGCCATGTGAGATCCCATGGAAGTAAATCAGGAATTCTAGAAGTCCTTGGATAGCGGGCAGGAAAGGCAAACACATATAGAGCAGGTTTTATTTTTGCCCTCTCCAGAATGGAATGTCTCAAGACATGGAGAGTGACACTAACCTCTGTAATTCTATCTAAGGTGTGGGATTGCATCTAATTTAAGCTTTCTGCTTAATTGATTAATTTGGTTATTGTTTCATAGCTATTGAATGTTCACAATGTGTTAAGCTTTTAAATGTTATGAAAAAATGTTTATATTATACAATGAGTTTCTATCCCTAACACTCAGGCTCTAATGATGAGAAAAGTACATTCATGTAATTTTTTATTTTTGAGGATACTACTTTTTCATAAAGTCACCCTAGGACATTGAAGATTTGATAAGCATACAGCAAAGAATTTATTTTGTTGTTGTCTATAGAACTAATTAAATACATAGACAAATAAGCCAAATCAGTATGCTCCTCTGGTTCATCCAAGAAATCCCAAGAGAACAAGATCTGTTTTTATTGATGTCTTAATTACTATAAATCACCCTGGTGCTCCCCGATCTAGATAAATAATAATCATAATATAAACTTTTTTGGCATATTGTTCTTAGACTGGTGACCCAGAATTTCTTTTTTTATATTGGTGAAAGAATTAATATTCCTACATCTAAAAAATATAAACAAACAAACAAACAAACAAATAAATTGCTGGAAAAACTTAGAATTAAGTGAGTCCATTCTACAGGCATAAAAATAAGGATGAAATGCTGAAGATAATATGGCATTAGAGGTTCAGCTTGTGCAAATCAAGATGTTGGCTATGTTGCCTCCCAGAAAGACCATTGTCAGCCGGTACCTGTACATTCCTTTTACATGGGAGGGGACCAAATTAAACATAACACAAAACCAGCCAGGTGATTCCTTCTTGCATTCATTTTTGTGGGATTGTAGGGGTGAAAATTGTTCTCTAAATCACGAAACTCCAGGTTTCAGTGTGATCACATTTAAGTTTTTGGAAGATGAGGTGAGACCTGTGGAGATGCTCTGATGGGATTTCTGCTGGCTGCTCTCCTCCAAGCCAACTGAATTAACCTCTCTGTGCTTTAGTTTCCTCATCTGTAAAGTGAGGCCAGTGATAGGAATCTTCCTCCTGAGGTGGGTAGAAGGATTAATGAATTAATACATGTAAAAACATTTAGAATACCATCTGGCTCATAATAAGCATTCAGTAAGTGTTAGCTGCCATCACGTTATCATCATCATCATCATTATCATCATCATTTCATGTGTATCTTCCTGGGTATAAAAATAAATTGAACTTAAGAAATATGACTTCGTTAACTTGTACACTACAAACTAAGGGAGTTCAGATGGCCTAAAGTGATGAAGATTTCCAAAACTGACTTTTATAATTATTCACTAATTTTCCTGTATACCTTTTCTTGATGCTATTTCTGAGAAGATGTTAGGGATTCAATTGTGTCCTCAGAAATATATATTAAAGTCCTAACTACTTGTACCTTAGAAAGTGATCTCATTTAGAAATAGGGTTACATTACATCATTGCAGATGTAATTAGTTAAGATGAGGTCATACCGGATTTGGGTGGGCCCCTAATCCAATTGGACTGTGTCCTTATAAGTAGAGGGAAATTTGGACATACAGATGCACAGAGGGATGATAATATGAAGACATACTAGAGAAGGTAGCCATGTGATGATGGAGTCAAAGGTTAGAATGATACATCTCCAAGCCGAAGAACATCAAGGATTAAAGGCAAATACCAGAAACTAGAAGAGGCATGGAAGGGGTTTCACCTACAGGTTTAAGAGGGAGCATGACCATGATAAGATCTTGATTTTGGAGTTCTAATCTCTAGAACTGTGAGACAATAAGTTTCTCTTGTTTTAACCACTCCTCTGTCGTACTTTGTTATGATAGCCCTAGGAAACTAATACAGAAGAGGATGGGAAAAAATAGCCATGAGGGATAGTGCAGAACTCAGACTTAACCAATCAGGTAATTGGAAGCTTAGGGTGATGTTCAAATGCTAAAGGTGTCACTTCGTTTTCTTTGTTTTAATAAAATCTTACAATCTGACCTTTTCTTCCCCTCATCCGATTCTATCCCAAGATCTGCTTTTTAGGGGAAGACTTTCTCCACCATTATATAAGTGGCAGGCTTATGGACATACATTCTTTTCTATCAGACATTTGAAGAAACCTTCTCAAATTTTGTGGTATATTCATTCATGGTTAGGTTTTTGTTGTTGTTTGTTTTTTATTTTTATTTTATTTTTATTTTTATTAGAGCATATTGCCAAAGCAACAGGAAGCCTTGTTTAGATTACCCAGAGTTACAACCATTTTCTGCTCCTGTGGGTCTTTAGAACAGAAGGGCATATTTGATCCTTTGTGCTGATTCCCCCACCATGATTCTTATTTTCTCTTCTCCCTCACTCAGCTTCAATATCATTTGATTATTCAGAGGAAAAGCAGCCTCTCTTTGTGCTATAAGCACCAACTAGATTCCCCAATATATTTATACCACTTAAGTTTTCTTAGTTCTGAAAATAGCTACTGGACACATACCATTTATCAGGCCAGTTTAATCTTTCCACAGTTATCATCTCAGATCCAGGGTAGCCAGGCCAAGATTTATTTGGTTTCAAATACTTTTTTTTTCCTGATAACCTGGAAAATCCTTCCAGGATTACCAAGAAGTCCTATTTTCACTTTCACAAATGATCATACAGTCAAATTAAAAAGTCATAGATGCCTAACCTGAAGAAGGAGGCCAAGTTCATAAGAATATTTTTAACTCATTAACTATTTTTTTCTTGACTTATGTTTACTACCCCTTAAGTTCTATAGGATGATTATAAGATTCCGTCTAAGTCAGCAGGCACATTTTTTCTGGTAGTTTTCATGACTATTCCCAAAAACACATTCTTCAGAAAATTTGTAGTAAGCACTACATTCTTTTCATCAGTAAAAATGAGTGGCCGCTTGTCCTGTTGATTCTACTGTGCTATTTTGTAATGTATATTAAATACAGAAGTCATTTAAAAATATATAGTGTGCTTTTTCAGAGATCTCATGCAAGGGCATGAGCAAGGGCATGTACCTAAAATCAAGCAGGATCCTGCTTTGTATATTTTTAAAAGAGAGCTGTTAGAATAGCTTTAGTTCCTCTGCTCCTTGATTAAATCTTGATTAAAATCAGTGCTGCAGTTAGAATAGGAAGCAGTCTTCTCTTTCCTTTCCCTATTGTAGGTAGCATCACCTGATTGCTTGAGACAGCTAAAGGTGCTTTGGTAGTAAAAGGACAGCGAGATAAATGGGCAGGCATTTCCATAGTAAAAGCAAAGCACTCTGGGAGACAGATACTTGGGGGTGGAGCTACAATGCCAAGATTTCAGCTACCATAGCAACAGCATAGTGTGGGGTAGGGATAAACAGCTACAAAACTTAGCAAAGTTCCATTTAATGGAGACAATATATAATCAGAGTTTTCAATCTATTTTAAAAATCCAAAGTTAAATAAATCAAATTTGAGACCACGAGCTGATGCAAAATATTTAAAATACACTGTACATCCACTAAAAATTTCTGAAGCATAAGCACAAATAGTTTAAGAACTATCCAATTGTGACAACTTGTTAGTTTAAAAAAATCCAATTACCGAGATTTTTGTCGCAGAGTGGTTGCAGAAAATTACACAATTAGAGCAATTTTTCTCAGCTGCTTCACTATAGAAAATGAAAGTAATTATACAAAAATAGTGTAAAATACT
Organism: Eonycteris spelaea; assembly: GCA_003508835.1. NCBI lineage: Eukaryota > Metazoa > Chordata > Mammalia > Chiroptera > Pteropodidae > Eonycteris > Eonycteris spelaea. The sequence goes on along the minus strand of PUFA01000011.1, from coordinate 10,233,589 downwards.
TTTCGCAACTTGTGAGTTAAATTTTTGCTTTCTTTAGGAGAAATTCTGTTTTTCTCTATAGATACCATCTAAACCAAAAGTTGAATAGGACAGCAGTAAAAAGAAAAAGCAACACCTAAAAGAAGAACAAAGAACAGAGCAAAAGGTGAATGAAATACTAAATGACTTAGGAGAAGCTAAAAGAGTTTAGAAAGACCTAAGAACCTGGCATTTCAATTAAAATGAGTAATAAGTTTGACACAAAATCATATTCCTCCCCCATTATTAACATCAGAGTTAAAGTTTTGAAAGTCTTCTTTGTTCTACACAAAATTATAATGCATTCACTTAGGAACAGGCATTATTTTCTATCCAGACCTTTTGTTTTAGGTCTACACAGCTAGTGAAACAGAAAGTTGGAAATTATCTGGTGAATTGGGGATAGCTTAAATACTAATCAAGTCCATTAACATAAATCTATGTGTTTGTATCTGCTCTTCATTAAGAATACTTGTTATCTGCATTTACTGAACTTTTACTGAGTGTTCACTGTGAATTTGGAAAGCAGATATTAGTGATTCAACCCAGCTTCTGCTCTGGGTTGTTAATTCTTTAACTGCACTTTGTGCCTAGAAGGATCTGGATGCCAAATGTTATTTAAGTGTGTGAAGGATCTGGCTCCAGTGTCTCAAAGAAGAGTAATGCCTATTGCTAAGCATCCAACATCCATATCCTATATGTGGAAAGGAAGTTTTACTATTAGGAACATCTATGGGATTGCCTGTCTAACTTTAGCACCTATAATCTGGGAGCTGTCGTCCTTCCCTACTATCCACACAATTAGCATTATTGTGCTGTCACTCTGGTTCCCTTTCTCTATTTGACTGATCTAAGAATGGACACCTAAGTCCCACTTGGCTAGTCAAAGTCATTACCCAGGATTTTGGTATATGGGATTTGCAGAGCCAAGTTAGTCTCTCACCAGTGACTGACTAAAGCTGTAAGGTATAAAACTTGAGCTATTGGTAACCATGTTTTTTATGTTGTGTGGATAAAACCTCAAAAGAAAATAAAAGCACCAGAGAAAAGCAGAGACAGCAAGTGGAGACTTGATATTATTGATGGTGTTAAACCAGTCCAGTTGTTTCTGAAGTCCAGCAGAATTCATTTCCTGTGATTTGACTGTATCTGGCCCATAAATCCTCCCTTCCCTCTTTTTTTTTTTTAATCTCAAACTAGCTAAAGCTGGGTTTCTACCTTTTGCAACACAGAATTCTAATGGTAAAAGCTTGTCCCCAAATCCTCTAAAAATCATGATAAAAGGAGGAAAATGTAACAACCAGTTAGATAGAAAACATTGTGGGAAATAAAACAGAGACACGAAAAGCAGTTGCAAGGTTTTACTTTATTTGCAACTCTATGGTTTGTGAGGAAGGAAAGGAGTCTCACAAGCCATTACAACCAGGAAATCATCAGAAGAAATAAGACCAGCTGGAGTATAAATGCAATAAAATCAGAAGCTGCCATCTTTTCTAATGACCTGTAGAGGATGACAAGAATATGAGCCGAAATCTTAATTTAGGCTCCCTGCATTATGCTGCCTACTGTAGAATGTGCTAGGTAGTCTCTTCAAAAATTCAAGGAACATTTGTACACTTAGAAGATTAGTCTAACATCCAGATAATAAGAACTTACTCTTAAAAGACAGAACATAGAAAAAAGGGGAAGCTATGATTCAAGGCAATTTTCTGGAGTGAAGGAGTTTCCAGATTGAACAGGGTCACTGAGACCCGGTGCAATAAATAAACATAGATCATCACCAAGACATATCTCTGGGAAATTTAGAACACTGGGGACAAAGAGAGAATCTTAATTGTCTCCAGAGGGAGTACAATAAATAGTTAATTTACAAAGTAACAGAAATCAGAATTTCTTCCAATACCTCAACAGCAAGTCTGTTGGAATGATGTCTTCAAAATTATTTCCAATCTAGAATTTTATATCTAGCCCAACTACCAATCAAAAAAATGTGAAATGAATACCTCTTAGATATCCAAGATCTCAAAAATGTGTTTTCCAGACACACTTTCTAAGAAAATTATTAACAGAGGTGTGACACTAAAAGACAGAAGAAGTAAACCAAGAAAGAGGAATGCATGGGAAAGGGGAATAAGAAGGCAAAGAGATCTGTAAGACTATGAGGATCCCAGGATGACAGCTGTGCACGAGATTTCGAGGGCCACTGGTCCACATCAAAGTAGGTTAAACAATTACTTACTCTGATTCCATATCTATAGCTACCCTTCCCTCCAGGATGAAAAGATAGGTATAGTGATAGCAGAACTCTATTGTCAATTTGTGACAAATTGCTACAAATGTGGTGCCTTAAAACAAACATTTATCGTCTTATAGTTTTTGTGGGTCAGGAGTCCAGGTACAGCTTTGATGGACGTTCTGTTCAGAGTCTCATAAAGCTATAATCAAGCTATTAGCTAGGGCTGGGTTTTTTTGTTTTGTTTTGTTTTGTTTTGTTTTGCTTTAAATCAGGGTCCTATGTGGTATCTGGCAGATATTATCTTCTTGTGGCTATAGGACTGACGTCTGCTTTTCTTAATGATAGTTATCTGGAGTCACTCTGAGGTTGTAGAGACCACATGCAGTTCCTTACCTCATGGCCCTCTCACAACATGGCAGCTTACTTCTTCAATGCCTGCAGGAAAATCTCTCTCTCAGAGGAAAGTTGAGTCTTTTATAATGTAATCTACTCAAGGGCATAACTATCCCATTACTCTTGCCATATCCTGTTGACTAGAAGCAAGTCACATGCCTGCCCTCAAGGAGAAGGGATTATAGAAAGGCATGACTCATTAGGGGTCACCTTAGGGTTTGTCTACCACAGAACTATCATTTTAATTGATGAGATAGCAATGATGATGGTATATAAAAGAGGTTGAGTGATAAGGCAATAAAGAAGTATTTTATAACATGAATGGTCACACTGATAGCTGATGTTCTTGTAATCAACATATTGATGAGAACCTTCAGATGGTGTCAATGTAAAGGGAAAAAAATGCCCAAATATGAGGAATTATAAATGCATATGTCCTTCCACTGAACATTATATCTGTGAGAATCACCATATTGTTGAATATAATAGTAGATTATTCATTTATATTGTTTTATAGTATTCCCTTGTGTGGCTATACCACTCTTATTTATCCATTCTACTCTCAATGAATATTTAGTTTGATTCTAGTTTTTTGGCTCTTATGGATACTGATGCTATGAATGCTTCTCTGTGTGTTTTGGTACATCTATACTTATTTTTTAATCTGATAGTAGTTATCTACAAAAATCTACAGTAAACATAATATTTAATGATGAAGTATTGAAAGCTTCTCTTCTGATATCTAGAATGAGATAAAGGTGTGCAATATCACTTCTTTTAGACATTTTGCTAGAGATTTCAATCCATACAAATGCCTAGAAAAAGATTTAAAAGGTAAATGGATTAAAGAAGAAAAAATAAAACTATTATTATTTTTAGATTACATAATTTATATACAGAAATTAAGAAGTACAGATAAACTATTATAACTAATAAGAGAATTTGTTGTGGTACAATCAAATCTAAGACCCATGGAGCCAATTGAGATGAATTGTGAGACTTTATTAGCTGGCCGGCGATTGACTCTCTACCATGCAAGGTTAGAGGAGATCAGTCTCGAGCTCCCAAAAGAGGCAGTTTATAAAGCCTTGAACCACTCTGGTTAACATAAAGCAAGCAGATTATAGAAGCAGAAGTTGGCCCACTTAAAAACTTTTTACCCTTAACAAATTTACTAAGGTCAATATATAAAAGTTTATGCTGGCAACAACCAAATGACAATTTTAATTAAAAATTAATTATACAATTTATAATAAAATAGAATAAAATATCAAATCTTAGAAATGAGTCAAATAAAAGATATTTAATACTTTTATACAAAACATTACTAAATATACTGGGATAAATTAAATAAAACCTAAATAAATTTGGAGTTATGCCATATTTGTGGGTTTGAAGATTCAATATTGTTAAGATGTTTAGTTCTCATTACGTTAAACTAGGGATTCAGCACAAACCCTATCAAAATCCTGAGGGCTTGGTCTGAAGAACTTGACAAGCTGATTCTGAAGTTTATATAAAAATTCAATGGGTCAAGAACAACAAAGTCATACTTGACAAAGAACAAAATTGGAGGACATATACAACCAGATTTCAAAAAATATTATAAAACTACAGCAATTAAGACAATGTGGTAATGGCATGAGAATGGATAGATAGACCAATAGAAGGAACTAGAACCCAGAAATAGGCCCACACATGTGCAGTAACTTGATTTAAAACAAAGGTACCACTGCAATTCAGTGGGAGAAAAGAATGTTTTAGCAATAAAGGATTTTGAGAAACTGGATGTTCATGTAGGAGAAAATATAAAAATTGACCCCTACCTCATACTATTCATAAAAATTAATCTGAGGGGGTCATAGTTGTGAGAGTGAAAGCTAAAATAATTAAGAAATTTAGAAGAAAACAGAACATGGTCTTAGTGGTAGGCAAAGATTTCTTAGTTTAAAATGCATTAATCATAAGAGAAAAAAATGGATAAATCCAACTTCATTAAAATTCAGAACTTCTGTTCATCAAAAGGCATTATTAAAACATGAAAAAGCAAGCCAAAGAATAGATAACTGCAATGCATATACACAACAAAGAACTATTTACAGAATTTAAAAAGAGATCCTACAAATAAACGAGGAAAAACAGGTAATCCAATAGAAAATGAAAAAAGATTTGACCAAGCACTTTATAAAAGAGATATCTTAATGGCTAATGAACATATGAAAAGGTGCTTATCGTTACAAATTACAAAGGTGTTTTCATAATTAAAAATTAAAACTACAAAACCACTATACATTCACCAGAATACTAAAACAAAACAAAGCAAAACAAGCTAGCAAATTAGTTTCATTATAAATAACAAGCAAACAAAAAAAAAGTTACCAACAGTTCCAAGTATTGATGGTGCTGTAAACCAACTGGAAGTTTTATACACTGCTAGTGGGAATGTACTGGTGTACACACTTAGAAACCATTAGACAGTATATAATAAAATATATGCATATCCATCCAGTGGCCCAGAAATTTAAGATATTATAATTTAGGAGTAAACCCAACAAAAATATATAGATATGCATACCAAAGTATTTTGAATTGAATTAAACTAATCGACAGCCTGTTACTATTCATTAAATGGATAATTCATAATTCTAATCAATAATTCATTTCTATTGGAGCATTAATCATAACCTGTTACACAAATATTTCTGCCGGGAGTAATTGGACTTTTCAGCTACAAAATACAAATTTCACTTCTGTCATAGTTTTGGCTTAGAGTGTGAAAAGAGTGAGAATATGTGTCTGGCTAGATTTGTTCCTAAAGTTTATTTTACTATAGGTCTAATATCTGGAACCTAACTCAGAATTGTCATGAAAAAACATTTGTAAGGCAAAGCTTGATCTCAGGAAATGAACTTGGTTATAGAGTAAAGGAAGTCTTTTTGGTTTGGGTTGGGTTTTTGGTGATGGTGCTAAATGGCTATATGACTTTGGGTCAAATGTAATAAGTAATCACCAATAACAATCTCTGTTAACCATTTTATTATGAGAATAGCTACACTGAAAAACATAAGGATAAAAAGTTACAAAAAAAATAGAATATAGAAAGGCTCTGTTACTGACCAATGAGGTTTCCTTGGAAATTGAGAATTCTTCATTGTCTCTCTGAAAACAGGTTGGCAGAAGCAGTCTAAAGGGATAAAGAAGTGAATGTCATTTTATCCAACATCCTTACTCTTCTATTTATTTCCCTTAATGTATATTTGCATAGCTATATTTTGCTTCCTCGAGGTTATATTCACATTCTGCAATTTTATTTTTAGATTACCTTTTTTATTCAAATAATATTCTGCTTCAATTTGAGTGTTTGGCAGGAATATTAAGGTGGCAGATTTTACCCATTGCACTGAATGCCCATTTCCTTTTTGTCCTTCCAACGTTTACTTTGCATGTTCTCTTCTTACCTTGTGGTCCCCATTATCTCTACGCTTTCATCCCACATTTTCCCCATAAAAACCTATGTGCAAGAAAAGGTTGATAAAATTATTCACTGAAGGACAAAATTTGCTTCTGATAATGCTTTATGTGTATATCAAGTAAATTGCGTTCAACTACTTAATTTAAAAAAAGATATAATTTAGGTGGCTTCAGCAAATAAGGGTTTATTTTTCTTGTGTAATGAGAGATCTGGAAACCAATAGTTGATGACTTTGGTACAGTAGCTCAAGGTCTCTGTGATTATCTTGACCTTTTCTTTGGGTCCTAAGATGACATCTCCTACTCCTATCATCATATTTGTGTTCCACACAGAAAAATGCAGGAAAGTTGGAAGGGAGAAAGGTCAGCTAAGTCAGTCCACTTTAAAGAACTTTTCCAGACGCTCTACCTAATAATCAGAACGGGTCATATGTCTGTCCATGGCTGGTTGCCTACTCTTTTATCTGGGCACATTGCTATCCAGAATAAATTGGGTTTTGTTACTGTGAAATTAGAAGAGAATGAATATTGTGTAGGCAACCAGCTGTCCCTGCCACACATATTCTCCTGTTTTACATTCTAATAGGGCATCAAGCTTAAGATCAAATGAATGAATCTTTAAACATAGAATTTCAGATACTGACCAGGCAGTACGAGGCATTGTATTGTGAGGGGGGCTGTTACATGATGAGATCTCTAAATTCTCATCGTGTAGGCCATAGCTTAACTATATTTTCTTAAGGCTGGCCTCTATAAAGATATGACTGAGCAGTAATGTATGACCTGAAATCTTTTGTTATTGAGTGGATACTTATGCTGCTTCACCTCCAGGGTTAAGAGATGCTTGGAAGAGGTGGGGGAAAGAGTGTTGGGCAAAGAAAAACGGTGGCTCAGATTATCTGCTTTATAGACTGTGTGAGTCAAACATGGGCAGTGACTCAGATGGACTGCTCTTACAAAGGTAGACATAAGGGAGAACAATCTCAGTATAGAAGTAATCATCAAACCAGTTTAAACAAATATCAGTGAATTTTTTATAAACTGTTACTTTCCAGAAGACTAAGGTTGTGTCATTGGAATGGTTCCAAGGAATACAGGGACAGGTGTAGAAAGTGCTGTTCTCTCCATGTGCTTATGGGACTGCCCAGGAAACTCTCATACTCCCAGCAACGAGCTCTGGCTGTTGCTTGACACAGTCTACGTGGGCCACAATTACATGACTTCAGGAGCAACAGTTCCACAGAGTGATTCTCCAGAGCTAAATACACCTCTGCCCCATCATTTGGATGTTACTATTGCTGCCACGTGGACACCACCGGAGCTGAAAATCTTAATGTCCATGGAAATGGATCATCTCACCTGCTAAGTCTCAAGGCTGGTGATTCTTACTATTTATTTGAAATTGAAAAATTCTCCCTTTGTTCTATGCTCAGCTGTAGGAAATCCCATATGAAGACTTCTTGAGCCTCCAAAATTATAGAGATTAATATGACAGTTCTTTAGACTTATATATGTAGCCTTTTTCTGCCAGTGTGCATCCAAGTCTCCAGGTGGGCTGTGTCTAGGTAAATTCCAGTATCAGCCATTGGGGTTTCTTAGAAGTACCACTCACCATCAGTAAGCACAGTCTGTTGTCGGGTCTTCCCTTATGGCAAATCCTCTCAGGAGGTCTCTTTTTCCCTGGTCATTATTGGATCAACCCAAACACAACTATAGTCTCTGATCTGTATGGTTGGCTGGGGTCAAGTCTTTTTCAGCGGAGGCTTCTTCACAACTCCGTAATATAATCAGGAGATATATAGATGAATAGGTGTACCTATAATTTTTAAAATTTTAAAGCAATCACTCAAAGGCTGAAAGATAATTTTTCTTCAAAACACACCATGTTTTCAATAAGATTTAACCACTGCCTAACTGACTTATGGCCACAAAACAACACCAAAACACAGAGGACCAGGCCTGGAAAGAAAAATCCACCTTAGTTACTCAAAATGGGTATGTGTTGGTAGTCGTGGGTAAATTCACTTAGTCTAATACCTGTTGCCCACCAATGATTCTCAATAATTTGGAGAGGCAGATTGAGAACCAAAATATTACCACTGATACTTATGGAAATGGAAATATGATGGGAGGGTGTGACTTTATGTCTATTAGACAAGACAAATAGGTAGACTTAACCCACCCAGTCGCTTACAGCCCTGGGCTGGGGCAGGCCAAGAGGAGGAATGGCATGTTTAACTAAGAATGCCTGTCTTTCCTTCCATATGAATGCACTGCACAAATCATTCCCTCTCACCAGGGGTGATGTGAATAAAGGACCACGGACAGCTAGGTGTGTGTTTAGAGAAACCCTTCCTTGTGAAACCTGGAAGTGGGCGATGGCTTTCCTTCTAAGGGTCACCTCCCGTTTTAAGGCTTGTGGGGTGGTTATTATGCCGTGCTGCTTCCAGTTGTATCTTCACATGTTTGCTTTTTATACCTTATTTGTAGTTTCCTAGATCCAGTTCCCTCTTCAGGGCCTGAGCACTTCATTCTCATGCTCATTCGCGTTCATTCACATTTTCACTTCATAATCATGAAGTGCTCGGTAGTTTTAAGTGTGGCTTTGATGCTGGGAGACACCATCTTCCCCTCAAAATATTTTCGTCCCCTGTGAGTCTGAAGAAAAAACTTCCTATTCGAACCCAGCTCCACAGTAAAACGGATCTAGTAAAGTGGATTAGCCAGAACCTGCAGGGCCCCTAAGTAAGTGCACTCCACTTCAAGACCATTTGCCCACTGAGCCCTTCTCTCATCATGGCCTTATATCTAAAGATTATGCTCCCCTAGAATATTCTGAAGTGGCTACTGAAGAATCTTGTGAAGTCAAGGCACAAAGAGCCATTCTGTTCTCAGAAATGCCTACATTTATATTACTGAGAGTCTAGCACTTATATGTTAAATTTCCTGCTCTCTATCCTGTGGATTTCAATCTGGCGGGACTGCCACATGTCTTTGTGCTCTGTACGGCACATGTGCATATGGTGCATGCTAAATATAAATGCTGTTTGGCAGGATCCTTTTTTCTCTTCCTTTGTTTCTGAAAATGTAGTGAAGAAAATGTGTAATGTGTGCCCTCTCTAAAATGAGAGAGACTTTCAGGAAGTGGAATTATCTTGACAAGAAGCCACACATTTTACATATTTCAACACGTGGCAGTAATGGCCGCAGTAATTGTCTGCTGCTATGTCTGGTCAAATTGGGGGCTGCTGAGCTGGTTTGTACCCTTTTTTCGACAGAGACCAGGGAACTTCCTGCATTACTGAACCATTTGACTGAGTTTCCAAGGGCTGGTTTTTAATACTACCAGTCCCTCCCTCTTCTCATGTACTAGTCAGGTTAGGTTGGTATATGCTGCAATAACAAACAACTCAAAACTTTCAGTGGCATAACACAATATATCTTTATTTACTATTCATGCTATCTGTCCAATGTCAGTTGGCAATAAGGCTCTGCTCATCACAGTCACTCAGGCCCAGACTGATGGAAGCTTTGGTTCAACATGTGTCTCCATCATCACTGCAGCTGTGGGTTGAAAAGTGGCAAGTCATGCTCCAGCTGTGAGAGCTTCCCCTGAAAATGACACATGTCACCTCTGTTTTCATTCTACTTAGTAATTCTCATGCTATGCCTAACTTCAGAGAAGAGCAAGGCAGTATACTGATCAGGTACCTGAAGGGCAGAGAGCTGTAAGTATTTTGGTACCAGCACTGATAACTTCCACGTCTCTTGCCAGAATTATGAGAAGAGTAGACAATTGCTCATGTTGCTACTGAGGTGCTCTGGTACTTTCTAGGTGTACCAATGGTGCCATTGAAGGAAGAGAGCAAGACACCACAGGATTAAAGCTATTCCATACGGACACCTCACAGAATAGCACTGTCTTAAAGCAGTGCTTAGGTTTTAAAAGCAGTGTCCAAGCTTAAAGAAACATAGATAGGAATACTAGGGTGAAACATGCAAAAGCACACATGTGCGTGCTCCACTTCCAGACTCTAGAGCTGGGGTGAGGTCACATACACACACAGTGTCACATCCAGAATGGAACAAATATGAAAACTGGTAAAATGCTGCCTGAGCCTTTTAGGAGGAGCTGACTTGCTTCCTGTTCTCTCTACCAGGCTTCCCGGCGTCCCCGTGAGCTCTGCCTCTGCCGGTCGAGTCTGTTCTGACTATTTTTGCTGGTGATAGGGGCCACAGCAAAGCTGTGATTGCAGGAAATGTGGTTTGTTAGATCTTAAGGACTGAGGAAAGTCCCAGAGCCACTTAGCAGGTGAAAAATCATGACTGTGTCTGTGTCAACTTCGAGGGCGAACATCTCTGGACTGATTGCAGTGAGCATAGGGAAAACCCAAAGGAGGATTTCAGATCCAGAGGGCAGCTGAGAGGGCTTTGCCTAGTGACACTGATCATAGCTGGCAGGGGACTGCTTGAGGGGAGGCAGTCTGCTTGTTGCTCCTCATGGCCTGCCCTAGACAGAGAGCCCTCCATGTAGCAGCAACAGAGGAGAGCTAAGGAGAAGAGCAGTGGGCTCTCTGGAGAAACCGAGGAGAAGTAGTAAGACTGATTTGACTGTCCACAACTGCTTGGCACAACGAGAATCTCAGCAATTTTTAGCAGGATTCTGCTAATGAGTGTAGAATCAAGGGACTGGCAGCTCCATTTCCTCTGGCATTAACATTTTTTACTTTATTTTAATGAGAAAAATGAGGTTCTTTACAGTTTCCTATAACTGAACCCGGTTTGGGAGGGTATGACATTTAACAACAGGGCTTTGAAAAATATTAAGCATTATACAAATACGAGGAATTGTTGCTGTTATAATTCTGATGAAGCACACATGCAGCTTCGAATCAGCCTTAATATTGAGGGGATATTTAAGGATTAAGAGGGACTCCGTAACTATTGGGTATTGAGTCAGGATGGCCTTCGTAAAAGGGGCCAACTAATCTGGCCATATTAAATCCATTTTTAGAAGCTAAGTACCTAAACTCTGAGTCAATAAACTGCAAACGCAGATATAGATCATAAAACTTGATCATAAAACTTGATCATCTTACATCAGATGCAACACTCTCATAAATTATACAATATGTCAGGCAATTAATTCTAATTTGAGGCCATACTTGATTATTTTCTTGGTAAACGGAGGAAATGGCTTTGGGCAGGAGAAATGGTCTCAAATTTCTCAATATGTAGATGCAGCCAAAGTGAGGTGGTGGGGAGGACTGCCATCATATGATGGACTGGGGATGAATCCAGATAATTCAGGAGGAAAAGATGTGGGTATCCTTAATCAGCCCCAAAGTCTTTGATAAACTATAGTTAATCTTTATTAATGTGAATGAATTTGGGGTTAAGTTCAGTCTGAATTAGTAAAAATTTGAATTACAAACTGTTTTGAAAGGTATTCCACTTGCACTTTTTTTCCAAGCATAAAAAAATGCAAAATTAATGATAGGAGAGAATGGGGCCAAATATAGGTCCTTCGAGCCTGCTCAATTATCTTAATTATTATTTGCATACAAATGATACTATTCTAAAATAGTTCATTCTTATAATAAGTATACCTTTGCCTTTCTATTTTAAAAATATTAAATCATTTACAAAGTCCTTTTTTTATTATTAAGAAGAAAATTTCAGCCATGTTGAAAAGTTCATCCCTAATTTTTGATGTGCTTATATTGATAGGAGCCATTGAGGCCAAAACGTCTGTCCCCAAAGTCCTGCTTGTCTCATTGTTCCATGTGCAGTAGGCAGAGGCTGCACAGCTTTTTAGGAATTCAAAACCATTAATCTGGATAATAAAGTCAGATGTTGATTTATTTTTTAAAACCCTCATAATTACCTAAATCTTATATATACGTTGTTTCCTCACCTGCAACATCAACCAGGGTAGTTCTAGGCAACAAAGATGAATAGATAAAGCGTTCATCAATATCCTTTATCCTTTCAGCTTTTAGTTGCCTTTCTAGGCCCTTCATTTCCCTCTGTAGTCTCTCCTTTCTCTTAAGCAAGTACACAGTGAGACTTCAAGTCCACAAGGGCAAAGCTCATGAACATATTGCCCTATAAATGTGTCTGGGACATAGTAATGCCTTAGTACATGATTGCTATGAGAGCAAATCAAGGCATAGTTAGCTATAAGAGCTGATAAATTCACACTAAATGGTAAATACTGATATTAAATTAGTGTGTTGGACATTTTAAAAGGAATAATCCTTAAATCTAGGGGAATGAATTCTATTTTGGATTTTAGACACTGGAACAGGCAGGTAAATAAATACCTTCACCCTGGGTAGGTGATTGTTATTGTTGCTCTCTGAGTACAAGCTTTCTCTAAAAACAATAGCAACAGCAACTACTACTATCAGTTATTGAGAACCTGCTGTGTGTCAGATGTGTACACTTTATTTTATGTGATCATCACAGTAACTACTTGAAGTAGTTATTATCTTATTATCTTTCTTTTAGAGCTAGGGAAATCGATGCTAAGGAAAGTCAAGTACTTGCCTAAGGTCACATAATGAGTAAGTGGGGGTTTAAAGAACCAAGTTCTGACTGATTCCAAATCACTGTTCTTATCATGTCACTACTCCATCTATTCTTTCTTTAATTAGAACTTATATTTGTTCAAATATAGCCTGTTCCATTTGAGATTCCAAGTGGAATCCCAAATTGTATAACTCCATGATAATCATCATCAACTCCCATCCATTGAGCAACTATTATAAGCAAAGCACTAAGTTCTTCTAAAACAAATATATTCATGTTAACTTCATAACACACTGCTATCCTGGTGATCTGGTTTCACATAATTTCTTTCTTAATTGTGAATACTCTTCATTGAGTGTGTAATACTTTTCATATGAATAAATTCAGAAATCAGAAACAAATTATTTTTTAGACCATGTTCAGATGTTGTGATTTCTTGTAGTCCTATACCATGGTCCTTGCTATTAAAGAATTGGCAATTCACTTAGAGACACAACATTTATGTTTATAAATAAACAACAATGTGAATGCATTTGTGTCCAAACTCGGGATGCAAAATATAAATACCATCAGAGTTCAACGAAGGAAATCTTAATAAACTAGAGCAATTGGAGAGGGTTTTTGAGGTGGAAGTAATAATAGGAATGCAGGTGTAATAGAAGAAATTAGTGTCTCTTGCCAATACACGCATCCACTGGACAGTTTCTACTTAATTATGGCTGCGAATCTGCCCACAAAGGGCTCTCATGTAAACAATTGTACATTTGATTTACAAAGGAAATAGTATTTTCTTAGCCAAAATATAGGATAGTAGAGAGCTAAATGCTATAGCTAGCTGGATCCGAGGAGCGGATTGAATTTTCACTAATGAATTAGCTATAATGCATCAATATAAAGAGAATCAAAGGCCAATCTTTAAGTTGAAACCATTACCAGGATGTACTTTATGATTTTTTTTTTTTTTAGCTATCTATCTGGAATATTCACTGAAATGTTGGTATTTTCTTTTTAAAAGAATTGCCTCTATCTCTACTTTGCTATGTCCATGGGGGTCTGGCCTGAAATTAATGTATTATAATGGATCTCTTGGGCTCTTATTCTGTTTTAAATGAAGTACCTTCTATTGGGCAGGAAAATGCAGGATATCATATGTCTTGCTATTGATAATAGAGAAGTTTCTCTGGGAGTTGCAGGACCTATTATTTGGGTCCAGCATTTCTGAATGTTTGCTCTTTGGAACATTAATCTCACGACATACTTCACACTAAATAGGTTCCATGCTCTATTAAGTTTGGGAAATGTCCTTTACTTGGCAATTTGTAATGCACAGGCTGTTAAGTCCTATTGCAGAGAAACCTTTTCAACTTTGCTTAACTCAGTGTTTCTTAAAGTTGTTTGACCATAGCAATTGCTGTTCCTTTCTCCACTTTTTCCCCCTTATGAGGCACTATTACATGCAAGGATTTCTCAGGACTCAGGAAGAGGGAAACCACACTACACTAGCTACTGTAATGGAGAAAATTTAATATAAAATTAGTAATAGGTGTCGCAGCACTAAAAAAATTATATGTATGTATATATATATGTATACACACACACATATGAAAGAGAACATTGATAGATCTCAGAGGTAATAACTGCGAGAAGAGAAGACGGGTGCATCAACCTAGGAACTTGGAGGAGGGGCCATCACCCAACTGCTTGAAGCTCCTGACACGGGGGCCTTAGGAAACAGGTTCTGCTGAGCAGGGTGAGATGGGGCTGGTTCTGATAGTGTGGAAAAAAGCTGAACATGGAAAACCATTGCTGCTAGAACTAACTGCTGTTGCCTCAGGTGAAGGGTCACAAATGGAGCAAGGCTGATGCTGACAGGAAGAGCCAGCGGTCAAACAAACAGGAGTGAGCAAGTCCTTTCTCCCTCTTCTTGCCTTCCAATTTCTCTCTAGCACCCCCTTTTGGCAGGATCTGACCTGGAACTAGTTGACAAAGGAGGAATATGGCCTGTGGAGAGACCCTCCCTTCTCCCCCGTGCCCATAGAAATGTGGCTGTGGAACTTGAAATAATAATAACAATAATGCATGTAATAATACATTTATATGTAATAATATAATGGCTTAATAATTTTCACAGCCCTTTCCATTAGCTATTCAGTGTCCACATACACCCTTCTACACATATTTGAACTTCCGTAGAGCAACAATAACAACTTATGCTTTCGCCTAACAAGATGAAAATATTCTTTCTATGAATAATGATGTTCCATTCTCTCAAAAGGGGAGTTATAAACTCTTGACAGTCATTGCCTTCACCCCTGGAAAATGTTAATTCTTTCTCAAATTCAGTCATGGACCCATCAGAATATTTTGTAACTAACGATGAAGTTATAAAGTTATCCACCACCAATAATATTTATATAAAATCATAAATGGAGAGAAGTAGAAAGGAGAAAAATAAATATGCTTAGAAACGTTTGAAAATTTGTTGGAAAAATTATTAGGAAATATTATATTTTTAACTACTGTTTAATTTTCTTCAAGGTTAACTTAGATATCAAGCTTCTTGATCTTATTTGAGCCCAGTTATTCACAAAATGGAGTAAAGTAGAAAACTGTTAGATAACCAGTACACAAAATTTATTTTAAGGCCATAATTTTTTTGCCTCATCCTAATCACAATTGTTCCAGATGGAAATTACCTTTTATTGATTAATTACATTTAAAATCTAGTATCTGCCTAAACACCTCACAGTTGTAAGCTTTCTCATTAATGATTGATCCTGAGTCCCAAGCTAGAAATTTCCTTCAGTAACACTATTGATATGGAGGACCCTGACAATTGGATTTGCAAAATGGAGTCTGTTACACTATCTAGGTGTCATTATGTAGTTTTCAATATTGGCAGCACAACAGCAGCAGCAGCAGCAGCTTTTAAAAATGTGAAGCATGACCTTTGCAAGCACTTTCTAGGTTCCCACAGCATTCTAACTTTCTTTGAGGGTATAACAGATGCCTCAACTTGTTTGACTACAGGGGTAGCAGCAACCAAGGGAGTAAGAAGAAAAGGTATAATGAGACATAGAACATGGTTCCGCTATAACTAGTAGCACTCTACCCCCGTGGAGAGTAATTTGCGTCTTAATGCACCTCACCTGCGAGAATGGAGTGCCTTTTAAAATTGATCTCAATAATCGTACCCTGCTGCTTTCTCAATATACACAGGATAAATAGCACACTACTCTCTGCCAGCAGTTACAAGTGTCACAAATCCATCTTTGGGACCTACATAGATGGAGTCTTTTAGAGACAGATATAAAGTTTTAGTTGTAGTCGGGTTATCTCATGGACCATGTAAATTTTCTGTCTGGAGCTCTAAGTTCTGAAACAATGGCCTTTAGGTCTTTTGGATAAGAGCTAAGTGTGGGGCAAAAATAAATTAGGGTGGTGGAAAAACACCTCTACAAACAAAGAACTTTATCTGAAAGGTTTTCTGAGTAGTATAGATCCGCATAACATAAAATGAGGTTTTAGGAAGGGAAGCAGGAGGACACAAGTCCTTGAATGCAAAGGTCATATCGAGGGTAGGTCTGACATATTGCTTTGCCCACAAGTTGGCTCAGAATTTTTGGAGCTGGAGTTTTAATTCCCTTCATCTGGATTCAGTTTAGAAGCCTAATCTGAATTTAGAGGCCTCATGTCCTGGGAAATCTCTCCCTCGGGTAAGCTGGTCTTCTCTCACTTAGGTCAAAACCAACTAAGGATCTGCTCGACCAACCACTGCTTGGGGAAGCTCATTGTCATCTGGGGTAGTGTGTCCACAGCCTGAAGTAATCTGTCTCATAACTCCCTGTTTGAGTCTGACAGAGTGGGGGGGGGATGCTCGCTTAATAAATAGCCATTGTAGCATGTGTTTTAGCCTCTAGTCCCAGGATTATATGTGTCAGATCCAACAACCCTTGTGCAAAATCTGGAATGAAATTAAAACTGAGTTAGTGATGGAGCGTTTAGACAATGTCTGCCACATAGTAGGTGGTTAATAAGGATTGTTATTATAGGGCACAGATTAGGCCTGGTGAACTGTACAGAACTTTCCAGCAGCAGAATAATCTAGAATAATCAGAACAATATGATGGCCACCCCTGGTCAGTCAGGCCCACCCTCATGGGATCCCATTAACAACTTCTGTCTAAATTCCTTTTGGATTTCTAGAGAATTGCCTAGAACTCTCATCTGTTCACAGCTGGTAGCCAGGGAGCCTTGATTTGGTGGTTTGAACATCCAGAGTTGGACAAGAGTTCAATATCACAGGTTCCTTACAACTTTCTTACCACAGGTTGTCCACCATGAGTTCTTGTCATCATTGAACCACTTTCTCAGGTACCACAGAGAAATGTTTTTGGTCCTGTTGTACTTTTTTGTGTTACTGGAGATTTCAGGCTGACTGAACAAATTAGAGAAAGAAAAAGCCATTTTGCTTTACTTTGGGAATTATTTCAGTTTTCATTCTTCAAGGATAAGTCCCTTTGGAGTTATCGTTGGCCATGTTCATGAAAGAAACTTATTGAAAGAAATGATATGCCCACCTATTCATTCATTCGGCTCAAGAGTCTTTTTTTTTTTTTTTCTCTGCTTTTCCTCCTCTTTTCACAGCTGTGAATTAACAATGTATTGAGCACCAATGCATGCTGGGCTCTGTGCTGGGCGTGAGAAATACAGTGATGAACAGGACAAAGTTCCTATCTAGTTGGGGGAGACAGACAATGAAAGGCTATATACATAGTGGTGAGGGATATGAACTCAATCAACAGGGGAAAATGACAGAAAATAATTGTTCAGGATGGGCATGACTTCTGATTTAATTATGAGAAAGACTCCTCTGAGGAGGTGAAACCTGAGGTGAGATCTGGAGCAGGAGAAGGCACTAGCCATGTGGGATCAGGGGGTGAATGCTTCTACCAGAGGGAAACAAATGCAAAAGCTCGAGGTAGAAGTGTGCCGCTCCCACCCACAGCCTCCACACTCCTAGAGGACACGTTTAAGAAGCTCTCCTATAAGCCCATGTGAGAAGGATAGATGAGAGAAGGCTGAGAAATATCTTTTGGTCACCTGCAATGCCTGCGGATGTAATTGGCGCTTCTTACTGATAGATGTGCTTTAAGTGCTCTATACATAGGCTGGGGACTGGGTGATTTTCTTGAAATCTCCCCCTATAGTCAGATTTTTCAAGAACTAAAAATAACAAATTGGCAATCTACCTCCACGTGTTCTTTTGTAGCATCCAAGGACACTACCATAGTATGATGGATAATATTATGAGCTGTCTTAGTTATTTGATGAGTTGGGTTATAAAAGGGAAGCAGATTTCATCTTGGTGAAATGCTTAGTGGAGGGAGCAGTATTTCCAGTCTGACTATTTAGTTTTTTGTGTGTTTTTTTCTGTCTTTTAGTTTTGTTTTTTCCTTCATGCACAGATAAGTACAAACAACATACCTTCTTAGAAAGAACAAGGACCTCTGTTTGCTTGTTACTGCCATATAAAAAGGAGCCTTGAAGGGGACAGGGTTCTGACAGCCATTTCTCAATCTTGGCACATAGGCTAGCATGAGGAATGGATATTTATGGGACGTTATGTGGCTGATGGATAGAGATCCTACGAAAGCTAACTTTCTTTTGGCCCCCACCCATACCCCATGAGGTCTCAAAAATATAGACAAAAAGATCAAGTAAATGCATGATCTTTATTACTCTTAAGGTATTCAACTAAAATCTGATATGGTCCTCTGGAGACCTAGACTTGACCACATGATAGCCTCTTACTTGCATCACATTGCACTTTTTTATTTTTATTTTTTTAAATTAATTTTATTGGAGTAACATTGGTTAATACAATTATATAATTTTCAGGTGTACATTATAATTTGTCATCTGTATATTCTATTGTGTGTTTACCAACTAAAGTCCAGTTTCCTTCAGCTACCATATATTTGATCTCCTTTATCCACTTCACCCTCCCTCTACCCCTTATATTTGACTCTCCTTACCCCAGAGGAGGTAGCTCCCCTCTCCTCACTCACCTCCTACCCTCTGGTAACACTAGACTATAGTCCATGTCCATGAACCTCTTTTTGTCTTGTTCAATTGTTGCTTTTAGATTTATATCCCACATATAAGTGATATCATGTGATTTTCAACTTCTTCTGGTTTATTTCACTTAGTATGATTATTTCAAGGTCCATCTATGTTGTTGCAAGTAAGAGATTATTTCATCTCTTCTTATGGCTGAGTAATATTCCATTGTATATATGTACCACAGCTTCTTTAGCCAATCATCTATCATAGGGACACTTCAGTTGCTTCCATGTCCTGGCCACCATGAATAATGCCAATATGAACATCGGTAACATTGCACTTTATTTTTATCCAGCTGTAGCAAGGCTATATTTCAAGTCCATTGGCTAAGAGGGGAGGCAGGCTTTTGTGGCTTAGAATGCACAAAGTAGGCTGAATAGTCTCTTTGGTGCTTTCTTCCTTAGGCCCAAACCCAAGCCTATGTAGTTTTTACTCTGTGGGTGAAAAAGGTCCAAGCAATAGGGAAAAAGAAACATTTCTACCTGTATAGCTAGTGTAATTCACTCAGCCACTTCTCTTCAGGGCAGACAACTCCCAGGCAGCAGAGCTGGCCCACCTCATCATTCCTGCAAAGGCAAATTCACTCCCATGCTAAAGGGGTTTGAGCTTCAGTGCCCTCCATTTGCTTGAGCCTTTTCTAAATAAATACTCATTTTCATATCTAGTTTCAAATTTGAATTTTAAAATTTTTCTTCAGGAGCATTTCCCAAATTGCATAAGATTTAGGTCACACAAAGCTGGGGCCTGCTCCTACTTACCACTAGGGTTGCTACAGGAAGCCACTGAAGGCCAGTCCTTTGAAGACGTGCAAGAACTAAGAAGAAAGAGTGGGCCATGGATATAAAATAAAAATATCTGCAATGCCAGAGGCAGGGGTACAGGCAATTCTACTGTAGGATCCTTTAGAAAGCATAACATAGGGAAGGCTGAATAGTTGCGAAAGTAGTGTAGAGAAGAACTATACATCTTTCATCCAGATTCCTCAACAGTTATTAATCTACATTTGCCTTATCATTCTCTCTCTCTCTCTCTTTCTCTCTCTCTCTTTCTGTCTCTCTGTCTCTCTCTCTCTCTGTCACACACACACACACACTCATACACACAAACACGCATACACACAGTTCTTTTCTTTCCTCATCCACTTGACAATGGGTAGCGGACAAATGACCCATTGCTCTTAAATTCTTCAGAGTATTGTTAAACAAAAGACATCCTGTAATAAAACCACAATGTATCCATCAGCATCAGGAAATTAACACTGATTTTATGCAAATGTACAATTCAAAGATCCCATTACAACTTCACCCATTTTCACAATAATATTCTTTACAATTTGAGAATCCAAACCAGAATCATATTGCATTTAGTTGTCATTTCTTTTTAGTTTATTTCAACTGACACAGTTCTTTAAGTCTTTTCTTGCCCTTCAAGGCTTCATAATTTTGAAGCGTCCAAACCAATTACTTTGTAGAATGTCCCTAAATTTGGATTTATTTGATTCTTCCACAGGATTAGATTAACGTAATGAAATTTTTTCAAGGCATACCACAGAAACGAGAGTATGCGCATGATGTTGATTTGTTTTGTTACTGGTGATGTTAACTTTTTTTACGTGGTTATTATCTGCCAGATCTTTCTGCTGTAAAATTAATAAGTGTTTCATGGAGTGCTACTTGGAGACTATGTAAATATCCTGTTCCTCATCAATTTTTCACTCGCTAGTTTTAGTATTTGTTGATGATTCCTGCCTAAATCAATTATTATCATGATGATTGCCAAATAACAATTTTAGTTAATTCCATCATTCCTTCTACATGTATTAGTTGGCAGTCTACTATAAGGTAGTCTTTTTTAACCCTTTTTACTTATGCATTTATTTATATTTGTGAGATCCATGGATACCTATTTTATTCAGTGTGTTATAATCCAATGCTATCATTTATTTCAATGCTCAATTTGTCCCAGATTTGGCTCCTATAATCTTTTAACATGTTCCTATCATTCTTTGAGAACTTCTGTTTTGGCATAAGATGTCTAGGCTTATTTGTACTTTCCTTTTTCTAGCCCTGGTATCAGCCATTTTTCCAAAGTCACCTTGGTTCCTTTTAGTGGAAAATGGTATTTAAAAAACAGGATCTGAGTGCTAGGTGTGCACATTGCTATGGGGGTGTTGCTTCTAAGTCCTCTCAACAGAGAGCTAGAAAATAGATGTATGCACGCACGCACACACACACACACACACACACACACGTACACACCTATAGTTATTTCTTCTATATTTTTCTATCCATATATATTAAATCATTAGTTTATACAGATACCTCCAAATTATAATATGACATCATATGTTTTATTCTGGCCTTCCCCTTTCCATATTTAAAGACAGTGGGAATCCTGTCTCCCATTATTATCCTCAGTCCCTATTTTCTCTATCTCTAGCATGTAATTCTTTGTCTCTATATATATAATCAATCTCCAGATCACAAGTGCCATCTTCCTTACCCTGTGTACTAACTCACGTCAGCTGATAATTACCTTCCCCAGCATATACCTTTTAAAGTTCCCCTGCTCCAGCCCCAGTGGTCTTAAGACCAAGCGCTACTTATCACTAGTCTGGAGATCTCTGCTGGCCTAGAATGTGACTGAAAGTTCTCCCCCAGCCCTGGTTGTATGCAAGCCTGGAATTCCTTTTATCTCCAATAATGCATCCATCAAGAATGGAGATTTCTCTCACCTATTTACCCCTATGTGTGCTGGCTGATAATTCCCCATGGTCTTGGTGGCTTACTTTTCCAGAGTAACCCCTCAAGCCCAGAAGTGTGCCAACTCATGCTACTTGGACACTGGACAGAGGTTTAACAATTTAAACTGATCAGTAAATTGGGGAGTATACCCAAGATATTGGTAAAATATCCTTTATTGATCAAGGAAGGGAGAGTCAACAGATTGTGCTTGAAAGTAATTACGACAAAGAAATGAAACCATTTTTTGCCTAAATCCTGTGCCGGTCATTTTCCTGCTTGCTCTCAGATCTATTCCCCTACTCTCCCCTGCTTTGTATTATAGGCAACTACATATACGGGGCTGCCTTGCTAACTGGTTTCCAGCTAGATTTGTCCACTGTGGGGCACTGACAAGAGATTGGAAGCCAGGGAATTTCCCCCTTCCCTTCTACTTTGGGCAGTATCTCCATCAGGGCTATTTCTCCTCTACTGACTTGCCATGGTTCTGGATTCTTCCAGTTGACTAATATTTCTGAGTCCCAATAACACCATCTTCTCCCTTCGTCTTACCAGCACTAAGAGTGGTAATGGCCTCCTACCATTTCTGATTTCTTGATTGGCTTTTTTTCTAGTTCTTAGTTCGTCCTCACTCATGTAGCCAATTCCTTAAATTAAATTCCTTCTACTTTACACTTAATGTGTTTCATGTTTGCCTTACGTGATTCTGAAAATGGCCCAACACATTGATGCTCCTTAATAAACTTGTTACATAACCTGGAGTTGTTGTAGCCAACTTTCTTCCATTTGGAGAAAGTCTGTCTGAGAATGAAACCAACACAAAGGAAATAGAGGGAACAGACATCAAGAAATAGGTACTGGTGACTTTGAATAACTCCTTGTTCAACCATTACCTGACACCAGAATGACCCCTAGACTTTCCAGTTACTTGAACCAATCGAACAACTTTTTGTTTTAATCACAACTTTTACATCCCTGTTTAAGTATCTCGACTATCAAATTAATTATAAATTATTGACCATTTACTCTTTGAGCCATGCAGGTGACTCAGGTTCCATTTGAAAGTCACATTTCCTGATGGAACATTATCACGTTGGGTGATTTACTTATTTGCACACTTAAAAGGATTTTCTTGCAGCCTCTCCCCTTTACTGGTCTTTCTGTCTTTTAGTGTATGATTTCCCTTTTCTTTTCTGAGCTGCCATATTCTGACAGGGTCTCATATATTCACTACGGTGGAAGGGACAAAATAAAAAATTTATGTCATCCATATGACAGACCTGAAAAACTAGCCTCTCATTTAAATATTGCAAAAAATTGAGTTATATGCTACATAAGTGACAGGAGAATGGGGCTCTTAATCTATGTGAAAGGAAATTGGATTCAAGTTGTTTTATCTCTTGCAGATGTTCAACATTATTTTTGTCAGCTAGTAGTTAAGTTGAAGAGAGACATCTTTCTCAGAATAGAAACATGAAATAATAATGTCCTCCAGCATCATCTCATCATGTTAAACCATGAGATGGATGATATCCTGATGTGAAAAGATGCAAATGATACTGAGTTTCGAAGTATTTGTTGGGAGTGGAAGAGAGGCTGAAGTTTTTTTTCTGCTGTATACTCTTTCTACATGAAAAAGATAAGGAATCCCAGAGAATCTGTTAAAAAAAGGGGGGGGGACTAGGCCATTGTTTCCTAAGTGACTTATTTTAGACAAGGATTTAGTAAAGATTTGGGTTTAAAATGTCCCTGCAGACTGTTGGTGAGGAATTGCTTAGATTTTCTCTGTTCTTATGACGTGAGGGATATAAGGACATGGGTGTGCGTTGGCCCTTGGCCTCCTTCACGAACCTCTTCAGTAAGTGCTTCGCTTCTCCTTCCTAACATAAGTCTACTTATTGCCCTCTATGGATCTTAGTTATCATAAGTGAATCATTTCCTGCCTCTGTCTACAAGCTCAGCCCTACCCTCCCTGAGTTAATCCAGGCACGCCAAGAAGATATCTTAGCAGCTGCAGACCACTGAGATCTGTGATTCTATATGCTGCTTAAGACTCAATAGCTGATGGGCTGGAGGAATATTATAAAGCATCCCTAAGCTCTGGAATGGTGGCTATCACCAAAGAGTGGGTTAATGTCTCAGTTTTTCTTTCTGACACTGTACTACATAAACTAGGACTAGAATCCCAATCAACTTGGCCCATGAGTCCTTAGAGGAGAGTGATATTTCTGCTCCCTCTACCAGCCTCCACAGCTGTTCTCGGAAGACCAGGCATAGTTTTCTTGTGTTGATTTCTTCAGGCCCTAGGCTGCCTTGTTCAGTCTTCCCTTGCTACCAGCCCTGCTTGTCTCCATTTTTCCTGTGTTTCTGATGTGTCAGCATGCCACACATCTGATAATGACAGTTCTGACATGTGCCTTAGGACTTTGGATCTCCCCTGGACTATACACAAGCATTATAACATAATTAACCCATGAATGAATTACATTCTACTTTCATTCTAACTCCTACTCTTCATTAACACATTTTTTAATGTTGCTATGATTTGATTTGGAATATATATTATAAATGGCATAATATAACTTATGTATAGATTCTATGTTAAGAACTTTACATTTATTATCTAATTCAAACCTGCAAGAAGATACTTATTTCATCAGTTTTAGATGAAGAAAGAGTTCCTAAGAGGTTAATTTTTCTCAGATCATATATTTTGGATTTCCAACCCATGTCTTTTTGATGTTAAAGTTTATGCTTTTAACCGTGATATTATCCTGACTCACACATTGGGCATGTGATTGATAACTTTGTAAATAATTCATTATCTGAAGGCCATCTCACTGTAGCTTAAAATGAATATGTTGAGTTTCTACTTTGTTTATAGGTAGGAATGGAAACAAAACAGGTTATTTTATTTAAATTTTTTTTACAGTGGCATTTATAAAGATATAAAAAATACAACAAGAATATCTTATATATTATCTAGTGCATGTGTGCTCATGCACACGTGTGTGTGTACACACACACCCCTCATATATTTATACACACACATACTATTTTTGAGAGCTTATTATATGCTGGTTGCTTTATATAAATGATCTTCTATCTTAGATTCAAGTTTCCCAGAAAGCAGAGCAGAGCCTGAGGCAAAGAATAAAGTACTGATAATTTATTTTGAGGTACAAACCTAGGGCAGCAAAAATGAAGAAAAAGTAAAGAGAGGCAAGAGAAGATGTGAAGCAATGCAAAGTGACTGCCCTGACTAGTGCTTTGTATGGGGCACAGAGAATCAAGGCAGGACATTCAGCAGGTATGCTTGCAAAACTGTATGGGCCTTTTCTGCAAAGACTTTATAGAGAAACCAGGCTTCAGAGTTGTTGATTGGAGAGCAGAAGGTAGGGCCATTTATTTTCGCATATTCCTCCTATATCTTTTTTCCCACTGGTTAAATTTTGCACACTTGAGAGTTAATTTTCTCACACTTCAGCAGCTGCTGGAATGTGAGATCCCAGGTCTTGGGATGTTGTGTTTCATTCAAATCTGGAAATGGCAGGAAGACTGAGCCACTCTGAGCATGTGTTTGGTTGGCTCAATTGTATGGAGATAAACCAAGGAGGCTCTCCCAGGGCAAGTAATTGGTTGGCCCCTGATGAAAGACAAGCAGGCAGGGCCTGTCTAAGGAGGTGCATAACCTTTGTGGTTGATGTTTCCACTTAAAATTCACAACAACCCTGAAAGGTGAGTATTATATTTATCAGTTTACAGCTGAGGAATTGGGCTAATTTGTCCAAGATCTCATCACATTGAGCAGTCAACCCAGAGTTTGAAACCAATCAGTTTGCTTTCAAATTCTATGCTCTGTCCATTATGCTACCTAGGTTTTTCTACATGCTTTGATTGAAACTTAAAGAAAATTGATGAAAATAATTTTAATTTTTGTGGAAAATACTGAAAATATAAAAAACAAAATAATCATTTCTTATCTGTAGACCCAGAAATATCATTTAAAAATATTCTTAGTTTTTCTATAATACTAACTTCTTTACCAAAAGGCTTATCTTTGCTGTAAGCAAACCCTGTCCATTGGTTGTTTTTGTGCATCTAATTTAACCCACCTTTGAAATGCCCCGTTTCAGACCCCTCCTTCTAAAGAGCCATCTTAACTAACCTATAATCCCATCCCCCCTTCCTTTCTCCCACCTTCATGTAATCTTTCTTATTTACCTTCCATCCTTAATTTCAGATGCATAAAATCAACTGTGAAACTGTTATTCTCTGTAGCGTTTGAGATCTTGCTCCCCAGCATGTTGTCAATTTGGCTCAAATAAATTCTTATGAAAATTCTCTGCATGTTTGGGTGTTTCTTACATCGACCCATAGTTGAAATGATAATGCAAATATTGTAGCTCTATGCTCTTGTAATTTATCAATATGGCAAAAGTAGTATGCTTTGTGAATATAAACTTTTACGATTCCATAAAAGTTCCTAAATATGTAGCATAATATGCTTCGAAGCAGCAGTTCTATGATCCATTCTCTCCCTTTACTAGGGAGAGAGGATATGTTCCTAGCTAAGAAAGATGACAAGTAAACCGGTTTAATCGTGTAAACACACTAATGACAGACCCCCTGACAAACTAAATGACTTTTGCTGGCAGAAGAGTCCTTCCTTGTCCATGGAATGCTTTTAGCAGAATGACCTTCATAGTTAAACAAAGCCAGAATCTGTGCATTTACAGGGCATGACTTTCTGGAATATGTCGTGTAAATTATGTAAATTCTGAGTATAAAATGGAGGTGTTTACAATGTTTCAGTCCCTCCTGAACTGAGTAAATCCTTCTGGGTAAGTAAGGTGGCTGCATACCTTTCTTAGAGACCTTATCTATTATTTAGGGCCCAGAGCATCTCTGGTGCAGGAAGAAGAAACCTAAGGAGTGCAGCTAGTGGTTTGGACCCCTCCCTGCTCTACCTGTGCCTCTTCATTTCTTGCATCTTTGAACATGTTAGTAAAGCTTCGTACTGGGTAAGCTCTCTGATGTGCATGAGTCTTATTTGACAATTGGATCTTTTTTGTGCCTTCTGCTATCTCAATTCATAATCATTTCCTCATTGATAATATTTTAATTATTTAATAACATTTTGTAACTTTAAATCTTACAGCAGTATACAACTTTGATCAAATTATTGTCTTTGTTTTATGTCATTTCATTTAAATGATTCCAAGAGGATTTGCTATTCTAGACTTTTAAATAGTTACAAGAGGGGAACCGCTGCAAGAATTTCTTGCCGAACCTCCTGTTCTTGCTACTTTAAGGAAAAAGAGAAAGATCAGGGGGGAAAAGGGAAAAAAGGGAGGAAGAAGTAGGAGCAGAAGGAATCCCTCCTGCAAGTCTGGGATTTTTCTTCATTCTCTTGGGCATCATCCCTACTGCAATCCTTCCATCCCTAATGCCCTAGAAACCCCACTCCTGCTCAAGACCCCTGCCTCCTAGAAGGTGCATCCAGCTCTCCCAGCATCTCCCTCTAAAGATTAACACCAGCTACTGGAGAAACCTCAAGCAACTTGGTGGTTCAGCAGGGGAGATACTTTCCTGGCATTCCAGATTGGAACTGGTGGTTTGTAGCACATCTGTTCTTTATCCAGTGTTCATAGGATTTGGAGATGCGAGTTTGGGGTGGGAGGCCATTACACCTTTATATTCACTAATCTCTAACCAAAATTTATTATTTCTTTCCATTTTAAATGTAAGCAAAATAACAACAAAATATAAACTCTGCTTCTCTAAAAGTTACCTGATTGAAGCAAGTTGTAGTGGTGTGAATTTTCCCTTACTAAGAACTGAATGGAGCTTCCCTGTTAATTTATTTTTTCCTACATTTAATAAGGCTGGCCCCTTGTTCCCTTTAACTATTCACATTTTTCTAGGGGGAGGAGTAGCATGTGATGTGGAAGAACACTAGCCTGAGAATCGGTCAGGTTGGGTTCTTACCTTTGCTCTGGTTACTGGTAAATCGAGGGGTTGCACTCGATGGTCTTCATCCCTATCTACTTTGCCTTCCAGGAATTTTTGAGTGTTGAATGGGAAATTTCATTCAATAAGTCGAATGTTTCATAGCTCTTGAGAAAGTTATAATCATCACCCCTCCCTACAGTACCAATGCATCAATGAAGTGGAAAATTGACCATAGGAAACAGCATATAATCCTTCCTCCTCTGTGCTCCCTCCCCCAACCTTTCTAGGATATACTTCTAAGTAGTTCAAGCAAGCTGGCCATGGAAAAATTCCACCCAGCCATTTTCTTACAAGAGGGGAAAGTCAGAAGTACAGGTGGAGAGGGAGAACTGGGTAATGTTTCAAACCATGATAACTAATATTAAGCAATAAGATACCCTTCACATAGTCTGCAGAGAGGTCTAGCATACTTGTCCTCCAAGCCTGGTACAGGGATACTGCTCTCACTCCTCCAATCTCAGATAGAGAGCAATTCCACACATGTAATGATTGACTTCACTTTTTTTTTTTATTCCTAAAAATTGCAGTTAAAAACTTTAGGTGAAGGTAGCGTATGTATTGCTGAGGGGTGTTAGGCATACGGAGGGAATACTAAAAGTCGTGGGCTAAAGTAATTGTTTTCGCTGCCTTCATTCTTCTCCTATGTTGTGTACTATGTTGACTCTTAGGTTGTTCACCCATAAATACAGTTATCAGTATAGCTTTTAAAAACCTCTAAAGAATGCTCTAAACTCCCAGTTGAAGGAACCCAGAGATGAGGTGAGGAAGAGAGCAATGCCCAACAGAAGTTCCCCTAAATATAAAGCTGAGGGGAGAAGTGCTCCAAGGCACAGGAACTAAAGATTGAGTGTGAGTGTGTGGCTCATACTACATTTCCACATTTTCTAGCAAAATCACACGTGATTTTTAAAACACAGAACCAGAAAGCCATTCAAGGATTCAAAGATGACTAATATTCAGAATGAAGCCCTGTGGATGGATCTGGCCAAATAATTAATAATAATAATAATAATAATAATAATAATAATAATAATAATAATGGAGTGGGGAAAGAGTGAAACGATATTTACAAAGTTGATGTAAAACATATACCAGAGAAAAATTGCCTAGAACTAGAGAAAGGGTGCATAAAAATTGTTCCTAGAGTCTCAAGGGGGTTGTCCATATGAAAATTATAATCAGAGAAAAGGATTTCAAAGAATAGAAAAAATTAGAAAAAAATTAAAAGGTAATAGGAAAATCTGTCAAAGGAACTAAAAATAATAGAAGATAAAAACAACAGAGAAAGAATAAATGGGACTGAAAACAGTTATGTACAAAATGGCAGGTTTGGCAATCTCACCCAAAATGAAATGGGAAAAAACAAGGACATAAAAAAGATTATAGACAAAGTACTGGATATAGAAGAAAAACAAAGGAGATCCAATATATACTAATTGACATTTCTGAGAAAGAGAACAGAACAGTGGAGCAGAAATAATTTCAGTAATATAAAACAGTTTCCTTCAATAAAAGCCCGAATCAGCACATCAGAGGGTAACAGTGTGATCCAGTAAAGATTGGCATAACAAAACCCACACCCAGCCATATCCTTAAAAAGTCACTGAATATGAGATAAAGGAAGATTTATATGGGCATGAAGAAAAGAATTTAAGTCACAAAGAAGGAGAAAGTCTGGCTTACTTCAGACTCTTTCATAGCAATATTCAATGCCAAAAGATGGTGAAGGAATGCCAACAAAGTGTAAATAATTTATTAGCCATGCTAGTTCAGGTCTAAAGACAACAGATAATCTCAATAATGTCAGTACTTAGGCAATAGAGTAGATAGGAGTCCTTGGAAGAAATCTAATAGATCATGATATGATTCAAAATAAATATAACCAGATTATCGAATGGGTTGAACTTGAATATCCAAATATAAAATCTTTCATCACATTCTCCAGACTTCAAACCATCCTCGTCAAATCTTCCTTTCTTCTTTTAATAATATCTTGGCCCGATCAAGTATTCAAAATTCAATAAAGCTTCTATCTCATATTCAATTTGACTTTCATTTTCTTTCAATTCCAAGGTTGGGCACTTATGGAACATGATAGGAGCCAGAATGATGGGTACCAAAATATGCCTCTTTGGCATATGGATTATTTTGAGCTAAACACAATTGAAAACCAGCAGACTAAGGAAAAATTTTTTACCTCCCTCTAACTGCCTAAAAATAGAGCACAAATTTTCCCTTCTGTAAAGGAAGTTTCCGTTTGTAAAGATGTCTCTGTGCCAGGAAGAGAGCTACTCCTACAGACAGCTCTTATCATCTGAGAGTCTTATTATTGGTGTAACAAGACAACCTTTATTTATCATATTTATTTCTTCTTATTACTCTCTTCACTCCAGAGGCTCAAAACCCCTTTTCCTTTGTTTAGCCTAAGATGGTATATAAATCTCAATCGTCTGGCCACTTCCTAAGCCACATTTTAATTTATGAGCTCTCGTGCATAGTACATAATTAAAACTGTTGTTTTCTCTTGTTAATCTTTTTTTTTTTTAATCAGTTTTATTTGTGGCCATTGAACTTAAAGAGGTAGAGTTAAAAGATTTTCTCTCTCCAACACAGAGGTCTTTCTTCTTTTCCTCTGCCTTCCCACATCTCCCTTCCTCAAGCACTTTTTCTTCTGAGTCCTTTTTTTTTTGGTGTGTTGTGGGGAGGACAGTTGGGGGATGGGGTGAACATCACTTAGGTGGTACCATTGGGTGTTTATCAGATTGTATCTCCTCTGCTTCACTCTGTGTGACAGAGGTCTAAATGCTGGTGTTCTCAAGAGGCATGTGTGTGAGATTTTTGAGGCCCTTCAAGGACCTTTTCCTTCCCGGATAAGTAACTGGTGAACTGACAAGGACCTCTCTGACTTCAGCTGAGCTCTGGCAATCTGCTCCATAGCCTCCAGCTGCTAGAATTCTTTTCTCTGGAAGGCTGTCCCCCTGGATAGGGGACTACTGAGATGGTTCAACCTGGCTACCTTGTGTGCACCTGACCCTAGGGAACTCAGGTATCTTGTCACTAAATATCTAGAGCGCGAGTTGCTCCACCACTACCTGCACTCTTTTTTTGTCATCCTACATTAGGCACAGAGTGGAAGATCAGCAAGTAAACAGATGTCCAAAGAGGAATGAGAGGGTTGTCTCTGGTTTTTTCAGGTTCCACAAATCTCCACCAGTGATTCTGACATTGGTCCCTTCTTTGGCTTGCTGTGTTTATATGTATGTGTTTAGGGGTAAGTGCAGAAGAGGAAAAGCAAAGCACAATCCTCCCAGCTGATCCCCACAATATTACTTGAGTTCTTGTCTTCTGCATAAGTAGGCTAGAATGAGAGATAATAGCAGAGTTGGAGCTGCCATGTTTCTTGAAAGTTCTGGAATGGCAGTTCACTCTAGAATGTGGGGGTACTTTATGTCTGTGTACAATTTGGAGTCTTTACCTCCAGCTGTGAAGAAGACCCCTTGAACAATTGAACATCTGCTTCATGAACTGAGGAATGAATAGAGAAGCTGTGGTAAAGGACATGGGGCGAACCTGGATTTATTTTAACACGTTACTAATTGTTAGAATTATAGTTACAGAATAAAATGTAAGTGTTCCAAATCTTGAAAACAAGAATAATGGCTAACCAATATTGGGAGTTGGGAGGAGGAAATGTAGAAGGAATTAAAGTATCATTTTTTTTTATCTTTCATGAAGGAGTAAATAAATTATGTGATTAAAAATTATGGTTTCAACCTATTATTTTTTCTCCTTAATTCTATTTTTTAAATAGAAATAGTGGTTCTCACCTAGAGGTGATTTTCACCCAGCTTTCCAGGGGCATTTGGACATGTCTGGAGACGTTTTGGTTGTCCCACTGGGAAAGAAAGGTGTTTCCACTGGTGTCTACTGGGTTAAAGCTGGGGAGGAGGCTAAAAGTCTTATGAAGAGATTAACAGCCCACCAAAGTGATATAAAAATTACTTTAAACTGAAAACATCTGAATAATCAATAGCCACAAAAAGAAACATTCCCTAATTTAAGCAAAGCCTCCTAAAAACACAGCTTTCATGAATCCTCCTCTGGGGGAGGTTCTTATTTGGGAGAAGATTAACCAACAGCATGAGAACATTTGAACTCAGCTCTCCATTAGCATCAAAAAACTCAACAGACTCTTCCATACTTTCCCATTGACACCCAACCTCTTCTTCTTTTTTTGTGTATATGTAAACCTTTGCCTCTCACTCTTCAGTGAGTTACACATTACCGAGTGCCCCCAGGTACACATGTAAATAAACCCAAACTTTTCTCCTGTTAATCTATTTAATTTGCAGGCCCCCAAACATTTAAAATTAAGTAGTTTTCTTCCTAAAACTACAATGTAAGGTCAGCCTCCACAACAAAAAGACATATTTTAAATGTTAAAATAGCTCATTAGGGAGGAAAGTGTTTCTGAAAGTTAGTAATTTATTCAATATTACTTTGGCTTTTTGTTGCTATTGCTAAAGTCAATAAAATAAAACTGAACACTTGAAAGTATGGAGCTCCTATACTATGATCTTGGTTTTGTAGAATTATTCCTATTTCTTTTGTCTATATATATATACATACAGAGATGTTTGGAATGGCATTCACAGAATGATAAATGATCGATATTTCTGGATAGAGGAATTTCGAGTGATTTTTAAAAAATCTTTTCTTCATTTTTTTTCCTTTGATCACTTAAAGTTTATTTTTCAATAATGATGAATATAATGTTTACAAAAGCAATGGATTTTCTCTTTTTTCCTATGAGAAAAGCAACAGCAACAGTAACAAAACCTTTTCAATGGCTTTTCATGTGGCTCAGGAGAAAAGTCCAGCTTATCTCCTCTGGCCCTTGTCCATACTAAAAGAAAACAGCCAGATATCAGGAACCAAGGCCAACGGTGCATGTGTCTGCATGCCTGAAGAATGTGTTGAATGAACTAAAAAAGAGTTTGGGGGCTTTGGCTAGAAATAAATGATAAAGATTTATTCAAGGGTCTTAGGATTGCAAACTGGAAACACAACTAGGCAAAAGCCCAGAACTGGTATGAAGAAAATTTGAGAATTCTTATAGTAAAAAGTACATTTTTGAGAATAATCAGTTTTGCATTCTTAGCCCTAGTATTGGCCCAGGACAGTTATCAGTCAGATGTCAGGCGGGTAGATGACGGATGCCAGTCGGCGCACCAGGAGGTTTAGTCATGTTCGTTGGTCTGGATAATGCATGTCAGGTGTACGTCAGGTAGTCTGGATAGTTGAGTCTTTTAGGGGTGATTAGAAGGTTATCTAGAGGTCTAGTGTATATCTAGGCATTGACACAGAACCGGAAGTTTTAAAAGTTTAAATTCCCAGACTATTTAAAACAAGAATAGAAGTACTTCCTCATGCCTCAAACTACTTGATTTTAGTAATTTAGCTTGACTATAGTGACTCCATTTTATTTCTATACTCTATTCCTCAAACATCTTGAGGGCTGCTTGCAATGACTTTTCTGTGCCAACAGGGGCAGGTCAGTCCTATCTTAACCTCTTTATTCTTTCCCTCTTTCTTTGGTTGAATTTGTTTTTGTTTGTTTGTTTATTTAAATTCTCTAATGTCCCACATATTTGACCCTTTTGACCCCATCTACCTCCCTCCGCTCCCCACTCCCTGCTCTCGGGTAACCATTAGTCTATTGTCCATGTCCATGAATCTCTGTTTGTTTGTCCTGTTTGTTTTGTGCCTTTAGGTTTATATCCCACATATTAGTGATATCATGTGGTTAACCTCTTTATTTTTGCTCTATTCTATTTTCAAGAGCAAAAATGCATGCTGAAAAATAATGCCTCTTAATAGTCTTTAATAAAACTTCTCTTCCCCTATTACATGCCATTTAGGCGAGGGTCTGTTTGTTTCCAGGGAATTGTCTCATCGCTTCATTTTGCTGGTTCTGGTTTGTCCTTTGCACACACAATGGAGACACACCAAGAACTGAAGGAGGAGAAAGCCCTCTCTTGCATAGTCGCTGCCCTCTTTCACAGAGGAACAAAGCCCTTCCATCTTGACATCTTTTATTTGCACAAAAGTTGCAAAAATTATTTTATGTCTAAAGAAGTTTCTTAAATAATTTCCACCTAGTTGTGAAAGAGTGGCCCCTTTTCACTTTTAAAAGCACACACAGAAAAGTAAATCTCTTTTCTTTATGGGCACCACAGCAGAGCATATGTGTTCTATTTGGAGAAGGCAAATGCTTCAAGCTGCAGCATTTCTTTCACCAGCACCTCAGCAAGTGGCCATTTAGGCTTAATTGCTCCTCACAGCGTAGTCCAATTAAGAACGGGCATCAGCAGGGTAAGGGCTATTTGTTAATCCATAAAAGGTATGAGAGACAGTGCTTGTTTTGCCTGCGGTTTTTATTCACATGTTTGGGTGAAAATCTAAACAGCTGGAACTCTTGGCAAGTGATATGTGTGTGTATTTAATCTGTTGGTTATGGGCAAGACAAGTGTATACATGTATTCCACAAAAAGCAAACATTTTCTTCCAATACAAAAGAGAACTTGGTGAAGATGTTGCTGAGACCTACCAAAGCATAATAATTGGAGTCGGGGGCCGGAGGGAGGGAGCAGAGCTGGCTTAGAGGAGAAAACCTCTGAACCAAGGGGGCTTTTCTGCAACAGGAAGACGGTTTTAGTCCCTAGGAGAGCAATTTCCCTATCAAAGTGCAAATTTTTATCAGAACAGATTGTGGGTTGCTGTTGTTAGCATTCTTTTTAAACAGAGGTTTTATTTTTTTGAGAATTTGCTTTCTGTACATCATTTTGATGTGGTTCAGGGAGTATTGCCATTCTCCTACGGGGGAGGCACAAACTTTCTTCTACCCTCTTTTGACAGGTCGAATAATGGAATAGACATGAGGCAGATTAGCAAGAGAAAACAACCAAATTTAATACACGCATATTTATGGGAACCCCGCATACATGAGAAAGTCAGAGACCACCCTCCCCGTATGCACAAGAGGTTCAGAGATAGAAAGGGGGATTTAGGTATATAAGACATCCTGAGCTAGGGATGAGGTAATGCACCTTGGAGGCTTCAAAGGGTCCTTGCAGGTTAATAAGAAGAGCAGTTAAAAGGGTAAATGAGTTTGCCTTGCCAAATAGATGGGTCAAAAAGAGATTATTGCTGAAAATCTCTTATCATGGGCTCCTAATTCAAATTCTTCTAGGTAGTTAAAGGGAGAGGCAGAAGTTTCTCTTAAGACTGAAAGTAAAATTACCTTTAGCTCAAAATAATCTACATGTCACTGAGGCACATATTGGGTTGGCTCATTCTGAACCCCTATGCTGGGGACAGGATAAACTGACATGAAATGGGAAGTGTGGTTGTGACGATGTGCCTCTCATGATACGATGAAAAGTGGCAAACATAAGAAGAAACATATTATGTAGCTGTTAGATATTCTCAGCTAGCTCAAAGGTTTGCACACTTCTCTCTTTATGAAAAAGAATTTGATGATCACCAGCCAGGCTGAGGGGCTGTCTACTAGTTCCTTAGAAGTCAGAGAAGGGAAGGGTGAAAAACACATCTGGGTGACCTGCTTCTTCAGGCTGCTCGTGAAATCCTGGGGTCATGCAACAAAACATATTGTCTAGAAAAGTCAGACTTAAGTGAGATTGGAAATTTGAGAAGGTGGGAAGAGAGGACATTTGGTACCTTTGCCTTCCCAGAGCAGACTGAGATTGGATGGCAGATATCTTCCCTGATTTACATGTTGGTTGGGCTTCAAAGACAGAAAGAGCCATCAATTCATTTCCTTTTTCTTTTTTTACTCCTTTCCTAACCCTCATCCCCTGAGAGATTCTGCTCCATTCATAACCTGTCTGTCCCCTAGACCGTCCCTTCTACAAGCACAGTGAAGGAAGGAAGGCCTGAACAATTATTCATGCATCTGGGCTGTTCAGTGGCCAATCAACCAAACACAGCTAGGGCCAGAGACTTCCTTGTTCTTCAGCTAAACGAAAGCCTATTTTTTCCCCTTTTGATTTTGTTTTTACCTTATTGTCGATTGTTAACCAACATAATACTGATGAGCAAAACCTTTGCTGATTTCAGGACCGTACCCACCGTCAGATTAATGATTCTCCATGGGAAAACGTCTGCACCCACCTGCCTCTAAGACTGCATCCTGGCGGGCTACTGGCTTCAGGTAATGATATTTACCCGGCTCATTGAAATGTCACACTTACGACTGAGCCCTATAAATTATTATTGTGCTCGTGTTATATTGTAAAGATAAAGGTCAGATCAGAGCTCAGATTTATTCACACCCATGATGCATTTCTGAGAGTTAGTAGAAAAATGAACTATCGGGTTTTTCAGTTTTTAAAGTACATACAAGTGAATATGAGCTTCCCCCTCCCCCAACAAAAGAAAAGAAATAACTACAGAACCAGTTAGCTGTTGGAAGAAATAAAAATAAAGGAGAGATTGGATCATCTAAGTTCTATAAATACTACCTCCAATTTTTCTGCACATTTTCTGACAATTCTTTAAAATAACTGGACAAGGTAAAAGGTCAGGGATACGTTCAGGAAGACTAAGGGAACTACTGTGCATTGATCATTGCATGGTGACTAAGTAGATCATCTGCTCTCTTGCAGGACCGTGGTGGACCACCCGTTCCCCATGCAGAGTTGTTTGGTGGCTGAAAAGCCCATTATTGTAGCTGAGGACCTTTGTGCACAGTCACAAAGTATGTGGCTTTTTACCTTGAACTGCAGATTTCAAAGAGCAGGATTGCTAACCAGTACTAGACCCTGCTGGCTCCAGACTCAGAGAGGCAGCCCAGTGAGGAGGGAGTGATGAATGGTGATATTAAGCACTGAAGGTGGTCCTCCAGTGTGGACTTAAAGTCAATGCTGGGCAGCGTGAAATGCATGTTGCCAGTGTCTTTGCTGCACCAGCTCTTTGAATAAATCACGGGCGAGTGTTGTTAGCTGTCTGGGCAACAGCTCTCACTAGCACTTAATAAAAAGTCCCAGACCATCTACATCAAATGATTTTTCTTCCATAAAATTTGGCTTTTGCGCTTTGAAAGAATCTACCAGGCTCACCCCCATTTTTCTTGCTCACTTATCCTTTCACGGATTATCTTCACATGGAGAATGATGTTTGAAGGGTTTAGTCTTCCAATTATTTGAACAAGAACCACTGGATAATCTTTCACTTGCCTCTCATTTCTGTGAATCCTCTTTCTCCTCTCCTTCTCTCTCCTTCCTCCTCAATTGAATCCTTTTATTTTAATATTCTTCTGCCTATAGTCTCTTACGGTTTTTTATTCTTTATTAACTCATTCATAATAATTATCACTACAAATTCTAAGTGCTTACTATGCAGTTGGCACTGTACTAAACATGGCAAGGAAGGGATAGTTTGTGTTTAATATCATTTGAGGCATTTACTAATCTTTGTCATTTTAGTAGGAAGAAGAAAATATGATTATGTTTTTAAAACCTTATAAATTGGGGAATAATAAATATTTATATACATCTACCTAATATCATTACACCCTTAAAGGAATGTAACTTTATTCGCTTTCACATTTATTTTTAGTATTTCTTGATTATCTTTCCCAACATTTACCAAAAAAAAAAATTTTTTTTAAAGAAATGGAGAAAATGTCTATTTGTCTCTAAGACCCACCATCACTTTTTCTTTGGTTCTACTTAAAAACAAAACAAAACAAAAAAAACGATATTATTTGGAAAACAGAATTACTTTCGCTAACAGGTGTCTCTGAATGGTATTTAGTTTGTTTTTAATGGAAACAGAGTCAAGTAATAGGAAGTGCAGACAGTTTGTACCTGGAGAGAAGAGGAAGGGAGCTAGACTGACTCCTCTCTCTCTCAGCCTGGCTATTTTCTTCCTCACTTTTTTCTGTGTTCTTTCTATTTCTCCCCTAGGTGGAGTGTTTTTGCCTCATTGATGAGACATGAGTAGTGAGTTGGAGCCAGGGCACAATTTCTTTACCCTGGGTGTTTAGTTTCAACCAGAAGCTAGAAGATAAGAACTGCTAAAAGTAAGTCATTTACAAATCAACTTCCATTCATGCCTTCAACAAGCATTTATTAATTAGGTACCTACTTCTCCAGGCACTGTTCTAGGTAGTTGGGATATACGAGTATACAAAACAAACCATAATCCTTACCATTGTGGGTTTTAGATTCTAGTGAGGGGAGACAAACAATAAATAATAAATCTAATGAATTAATTATCTAGCTGTAGGGGAGGGAATTTTTTTTTTTTTTTTTTACTCTACTCATCTTAGGTTCATTGGCTGGGGCCCTGTAAATTAGATTGACAAAAGATAGATTAACAAGAGAAAAAAAAGAGAAATTTATTAACATGTGTATCACACAAACACATGAGAGTGCTCCGTGACGAGTAACTCAAAGGGGCTGGTTAGAACTTGGGCCTACATAGTATCTTATGTACATAGTATCTTATCTTTGGAGAAGTGACAAGACAAAGGACTGAGCCTCTAGGGTAGCAAATTGTGGGAAGGGTAAGTATATGGGGGAACAAATGGATGATAAAGGCTAGATAATAAAGTTAATTATGTAGGTTTCTTCTGGTGTCATCTCTGGACTGATAAGGGTCTATAGTTGTCTCTGGTGATTAATTTCTGTCCTTTCTGGTGGAGAGGGGGAGGGTGACACTTCTACAAATTTATGTCTTGCTTTAAGTAAATGGGGGAGGGCTGAGAGTTTTTCTTACAATTGCTTCTTCTCAATTGTGTTTAACTCAAAATGATTTTTATGCCAAAGTGGCATATTTTAGGATGGTATATTTTGCTACCTTTCATAGCATATTAGAAGATGATAAGTTCTATAGAAAGAAAGAAAACAAAGAGCAAATTAAGGGGATTGGAAGTTTGAAGGTCTTGCACTTTTAAAATAAGTATTGCAAAGTTGGCCTCCTTGAGAAGATGACATTGGACAAAGACTTCCTTCTTAACTAGATTCCACAAATGCTCATTGGGAGGACCGGGCCACATCTTTGCTATAGAATATCTCCACATAATGTGGAAGGAATTGCTGTTTTATAAAATGAGCTACTAAGAAAAGAGTGGAAACAGGACTACTATTTTTATATCTTTCCTCCTGGTGTATGGAAAATATCAGTGCAGAGAAGTTATGTGGGTAAAGACAGATTAGAGACTTTAGAGCATACTGTGAATGATATACTCTCTATTCCTTAGTTCAACTTAAATACAACTTCTTTTAGTTGATGCCTCATTTCTGGGCCACTAGGTGGTATCCATATAAAACCATAGTTTTAATTTAGAGATACCTATGCAAAAGTATGTTGCAGAATTTCTATAAAGACTTTTTGTTCAATCCACTTGAGGTTTGTGAATGTTTGGGTCTCTGTGTTTATGTCTGTGTATATGTGAATAGAATAGGTCTTACTGGGAAAAGGTGCTATCTCTGTGCAAAGTATTACATAACTTTTATTTTATATAATGTAATGTAATCATTGTCTTATTCATATATTCAGTTATGTTAATAATTAGAGTTTATAACATCTCTAAACTCTGATGCAATGATTTACAAACATATATCTTTTAATGATATCTAGAGTAAGGCTCTTAAAATTGTTTTGCTATTCATAACATTTCTAATGGAGACTGACTATTTAATTCCTTTCTTTGAGGGAACTTGGAGTCTGATAAGTAATATGTCAGAAATTATTATAGAAAAGAAAACCAGGAATGTGTCCCAAAAGAATAAGTATATCTTCAGGAAATAAAAAAGAATCTCCTGAATTTCCATCCTGTCACACATTAAATTGAGAGCCATTTAAACGAGATCATGCCCTATGCAGTATCCAGGTTGAATGTTTTAAAACAGATTGTCCTCCCCTTTATTTTAAATTTGCAGGCAAGAGTTCCTACTGTTTTCCTAAAACTTTTTGTGTGATTTGCCTTGGAGTTGGGTGGGGTTTCCATAGAATAGGCTGTTGGTAGCTTTTCTTAGAATAACAATATATCTTCCAGGGATCAGGCTGTGGGGCAAAAAAGCATCCATTGGAGGGAAATGTGGAGCCACACTTTTGTTGAAAGGGAGCTA
This sequence comes from Eonycteris spelaea, assembly GCA_003508835.1. Lineage (NCBI taxonomy): Eukaryota > Metazoa > Chordata > Mammalia > Chiroptera > Pteropodidae > Eonycteris > Eonycteris spelaea. The sequence goes on along the minus strand of PUFA01000011.1, from coordinate 10,193,897 downwards.
AATGTGGGGACGGTGGGCGTGGAAGGGTGAGCAGACACTCTTCCTGCTTGGGGAAATAGGAAGGCCTGGTGATAAAAGGGTTGAGCTTATTTCAGACTTTCCAAGCACTAAATAAGAAGAAGTGATCAGAAGCTACAAAAAAGGAGAAGCAGGAAATGTGTAGGTCCAAATTCCCCCTCCCCAGGCACAATTTTCACTGTCAGAAACAAATACCACCTTTTCTGAATGTTTAATCTGTGTTGTCCAGGTTAGCCAGGCAGCCTCTCTGCCCAGGCCTTGGATCCCAAACTCTTCCTTAGAATTTCTGCTCTCTCTCTTCCTCACCCTGTGGCTCTGGTCCAGGCCTTTCACTCACTAGGTGTCTCTTTCCATCTGAAAAGTAAAGATAATGCTATTGTCCCCAGCAAGAAAGTGTGTGAGATTTCTGTGCTTTTTAGGGGAAAGGGATTAACTAATACTCTAATTCTAGTCTTGTTTAAACACATGTAGAGGAAAATAAGGATTCTTTAGACGATGACATCATTTACAGAAAAGAGTTAAAAAATTATATGGGTTGAAGTACAAATATTTTATATATATATTGCTGCTTCCAACTGAGGCATAGCTTTTGTACTTTGAAGAAAACATTTTATTACAATCATTAAAGGGCTAGAAACTATCTCAAAAATTTTCTTTTCTGATGAGTGTATTACCTTGTATGATAAAAACTTAGAGAAAGTTCTGGATTATGACATTATTTTTGGCTAGAATGAAGATTGTTGTAAAGTTCTCATTCTTCCTCTTTTTTTTTTTTTAAGGAATTACATTTTAGTCAATGTAGATAATCTAAGGGCTGATGATCAAGGAAATAGATTATTCAGTTCCTCTGCTCCTTTATTTGCCTGACTCCTTAATTTTAGAGAGATTTTGCTGCTTATTAGTACCTATACCAGAGAAAGGACAGTAATGATAGAAGAAAAGGAAGCAAACACTTTGCCATATTATTACTTATCGTCAATGAAGGATAGGGCTCCATGAAGGGAATGGTGGAGATTATGTCAAAGGGAGGCCTGTGGATTTTCTCTAAAATAGGTTTTCTGATAGATAATTAAGAATTGCTCACACCTGGCATCTCTGTAGCTCTCTAGCTTCTGCTAAGTGAGAACTGAGTAAATCTGTACTGTCACTGTGTGGCAGGCCGACTTCCAAGATGGCCCCTGGTGACTCCCATCTCCTGGTGTTCGTACTCTGTGTAATCCCCTCTACTGGAATGACTTGCTTCTAGTCAACAAAATATTGCAAAAGTGATGGATATTACTTTCATGGTAAGGTTTCAGATTGTGACTTCCAGACAGGTAGAATCTCTCCATTGCCTCTTGTCCTGCATGCCTTGATGAAGCAGGCTGCCATGCTAGAAGAGACCAACTGTGGCAAAAAACTGAATATGGTCTCTAGCCCAAAACCCATGAGGAACTGAGCCCCTCAGTCCAACAACCTGTGAGGAATTTAATCCAGCCATGTAAATGAACTTGGAAGTAGGTCCTTCCCCACTTAAATCTTGGGCTAACTACATCCCAGTCAAGACCTTGATTAAAACCTATGAGAAAACCTGAAGCACAGGACTCACCTATGCCAGATTCCTAACCCACAGAAACTGCGAGATAATAAATGTGTGAATTTTTAAGCTGCTAAGATTTGAGGTAATTTATTATACGGCAATAAATAAATTATAGATAACTAATACCGTCTGTTACTATACTTTGCAACTATTCTAATCACTCTTGGCAAAAGAAGAAAGGAGCTGATAAACTCATTCATATGATGATGTTTGGGAATTTGGTGTATAACCCCTGCTGGAATACAGTATCCTCAGAGGGAAAGTGTTGCCAGCACAATAGAATGCCTTTGAGCTGTGAATAAGATTGAAGATTTTAACATCAATTCAAAGAACAGAGTAGTCAGAACTAGAAGGAGTGGGAGGCAAATGGAAGAAACCATACAAAGGTCTCACTGTATAGCAAAAAATTTGCTCCGTGGGCTACTTCAAAATAAGCCCAGAAGGGGTTAGGATGAAATACAAGAGTGTGCTTTCTCATGCCCAGAGATAGAACGAGATGTGTCAAAGCCATGACTGAAAACTGGAAAATTCATGAGAAAGATTCCCAATTCAAATTAATTTATGTATGTTTCTAAATTGTACTCTAACTTTTGGATCTTATTTAACTATGATTTTTTAAAGGATTGATGTTTAAAATAAAATTTTAAGACTAGGAAGTGTTTTCAAAATTCAAAATGTACAAATTATCCCTTCTACTCTAGTCCTCAGCCACCTAGGTCACTTCTACCACCCAGACAACCAGAATGAACAGTTTCTTGTGTATACTTCTAGATAAATAATAAATACTATCTCCAGATAAATACATGGATATAATCTTTAAAATGCCTTTTAAAAATCTAAATGGTAGCTTACCATATACTCTATAATGTACCTTGATTTTTTTTTCTTCTTATAGCAATATGTCTTTGTGGGTATCTCATATCAGTGGATAAGGATATTCTTAAGGCTGTACAATATTCCAATGTATTAACGTTCTGTATTTTACTTAATCATTTACTTACTGATACTTAGGCAATTCCCCAATTTTTTTGCTATTATAAACAATTCTGCAATTAATACTTTTTTATAGGCATCATTTTGCACATATATAAGTTTTTATGGAATAAATTGTAGAAGGTGACATGCTGGACCAAAGAATATGTATGTGTATTATTTTGACAGATTCTGCCAAGTATTTTTGTAGAGGTTGTACCAAGTTACATTCTACCTATCAATGTTGGAAATGCCTGTTTTTGACAGTTTCACCAATATTATATGCCATTAAACTATTTGATCTTTACCTGACTGATAACTAAAAAATGATTTTAGTGTAGTTTAAATTTATATTTCTCCTATTATAAGGATGTTTTTATATGTTTAAAGGGATTTTTTCCCCTGTGATTTGAGCATTCCTATATTTTCCCCTTTTATCTATTCAGTTTTAACTTCTATCTATTATTCATAGCAGTTCTTTTTATGTTAGAAAAACTAGCTATAGCCTGCAATTTTCCTAGTTTGTTGCCTGTCATTTCATTTTGCTTTTTAATTTTATGTCATGAAAATTTTTAATTGTTATTGTTAAGTTGAAAAATATTTTTAAAGGCAACTTTATTTTAAAAGCCTGCCCCACCAAAAGATGAAAAAAATTATCCATGTTTTCTTCTAGTACTTTTATGGTTTCATTTTTTAACATGTAAATATTTGTTCCTTCTAGAACTTGTTCTAAATGTGTGAAATATAAATCCATTTTAATTTAAATTTAATTTAACTTTCCCAGATGTCTACTCAGTTGTGCCAACACCATTTTATTTAACACCCCCCTTCTTTTTTTTTAACCTCAGAATTGAAATGTCAGTTTCATCAAATCCTAAATTTATATTGGGTATAGTTCTGTACTTTTTATTCTGTTCCATTGATTTCTCTATTCAAGTCCTTTCATTATTGTAGCTTGATAATCTGCTTAATGAAGCTAGTAATTTTAAAAAGTTTACTTCTCCAATTGAACATTAACACTCTTTATCTAACTTGCAAAAACCACTCTATTAGTAATTTTACCGAGATTGCCTTATATTTATAGGATACGTTAGGGAGAATTGACATCATCATGTGGGATCTTCCTTTCCAAGAACATGTTTTGTCTTTTTATTTTACAATTTTTTTTCTGCCTTTCAGAAATACATGAGTGTTTTTATATAGGTTATATGTATTTTTTGTTTGTTGCTCTGCTAAAGAGGTCTTTTCTTTTTTTTTTTCTAATTGATATTGTTTGTACATATAAAGGCTATTTATTTCTCTACATTAGTTGTGTACCTCTGACATATCTCATTTTTTCAAATAATTTTTCAGTTGCTTCTCAAGTATTGTCTAGGTAGAGAATTATATGCTTGTAATAATGATACTTTTTCTTCTTCCTTTCTAATTTTTGTATATTTAAGCCTTTTGTCTAACTGTATTCATCAGTAACCTCAAACAATATTAATTAGTAGTTATAATGGTGGAAAACAATCAATTCCTGACATTTGGGACTGGGAATAGCCTTGGGTTTCCTATTAAAAAGGATGCTGGTTTTGGACTGACAGTGACAAAACATAACATATCTATTCCATTTTATTAATCACTTTAAAAGTTAAGAACAATGTTGAAATTTAGGCTTTTTGAAAGAATCTATACAGATAATTTTTTTCCCTTAGATTTATTATTATTGTGAATTATATAATATTACTAATATTTGTGGTAAACAGAATAATATTTCCCAAAGATATGCACATCCTAGTCCCTGGAGCCTGCCGATATTGCTTTACGTGAGACTTTGTGGACGTGAGCATCTTGAAATGGGGAGGTTATCCTGGGTTATCTGGGTGGCCCTAGATGTAATTACAAATATCTTCATAACAGGGAGACAGAGAGAGATTTGACACAGAAGGCAAATTGGCCACTGAAGCAAGACACTATGTTGCTGGCTTTGAAGATAGATGCAAGGTCCATGAACCAAAGAATGCAAGGAATGTAGCTCTAGAAGATGGAAAAAGCCAGGAAATAATTGTCCCCTAGAGCCTCCAGAAGGAGGGCAGCCCTTCTGGCAAATTGATTTCGGCCCAGCACCATGTTTGTGTACTTTCTTACAACCACCATAGGAAACAAATACAGTATTATATATGATTCAATTATTGAGCTGATCTTACATCCCAGAATAAACTCTGTTTATTTGTGATGTTTTATTCTTGTAAGGTGCAGCTAGATTTTGCATTGAAAATTGAAAAATGTTAAAGCACACTGTTTAAATAAATCAACAATGCCTATTAAACACTTAGGTTCTTATGAGAGACAGTATTATTCTGTGGTTGTGAGTATAGCTTTTGGAGTTAAAAAGTCTATCTTACCACATATTAAATGTGTCTTTGAATCACTCTATGCCTTCGTTTCTTAATCTGTAAAATGGAATGATAATAAAATCTTCCTTAGTGGAGTTGCTATGAGGATTAAGTGAAAAATATATGTAAAGCACTTAGAACAGTGCCGTATAGGTGTGTGCTATCATTTTTGTTACGCTGTCATTATAACATAATGCTCAGGCATTGCTACAGTCCTGGCAGCAGGGCATGTACCTCTTAGGAAACTGACATTCTCATGGTTATCAGCCACGCAGTGTCTACAGGGTTATCCCCTTGCATAGACCCTTAGAAGGGGCAATGTGCCTTGGGCTCTTTTCTTTCCTCCAGCCTGCTAGTCCCCTTGATTATTTCAGTTACCACTATGAAACAAGGCACCCCAAAACATAATGGTATAAAGCAACAAATTATGTATTATTTCCTACAGTTCTGAGTAGACTGGGCTCGGGTGAGTGGTTTCCTGTTGGTATAGGCTGAAGTCACTCACGCAGCTGTATTCTCCTGGGGGCTTGGCTGAGGCTAAATGTCCCAGGTGGCCTCTCATCCTCCAGGACCACTCTCCATGTGGTCCCTCACCCTTCAGCAGTCTAGCCTGAGATTTCATGTAGCATGGTGGCTGGCTTCCATGTCAGCAAAAGCAGGAGCTACCAGGCTCCTTAAGGACTAAGCCTGAGTTTGGTACATTGTCACTTCTAATACCTTCTTTTGGTCAGAGCAAGTGGTTTGCTAGCTCAAATCCAAAGGTAAAGGAAATAACTTTGCTTTTTGACAGAAGATGCTTATGAAGATGGGAGGAATGACTGATAGCAATGTTGGAGAATATGTACCACATGGCCCATCTCATAGCATCTTATGTATTGAGGGTTACCAATAAAATGGCTTGAGCCCAGGCATCTTCCACAGTGTCCATACCACCCAGGGGAAACTCAGGTATCTGCCATGCTGAGTCATAGCAATGCTGCCATTTATCCTCTTACAACTTTTTTTTTTTAATACTCCAGCGGTTTCAGGTGCTCTGCAGCCCTGTGGTTTCAGATGGAGCTGTCAACAGTCCCCAGTGTAGTGGCTGGGATTCCTGTGTGGCCGACCCCAGATGTTTGAGTGGTTTGAGTCATTTTCTTAGGGTTCCTCTCCTCTTGGATTTGAGGAAGAGACTCACTCACTTCTCTCCCCTAACTCACTGGGGATCAGCCTGGTGGTGTTGGAGAACCACCATCTGGAGACAAACTGACTAACTAAACATTGGGGGAAGTGTGTGACATTATGTAACTCTCCATTTACTTCCTGCCTCCTCTCCCACCTACTCCACGTCCCTTAACACACTCAAGCAGAATTGTAAAATGTGAGAGCTGAAATTCACCCTAGAGATAGTTCCAGTACTTTTCAAGTAAGCTTCATAGACCATTGGAGATTTTCTTGCCCTCCAGCCACAACATAAGAGCAACAATGGGGAGGGGTGAAGGAAAGGAACAAATGGACTTCCAGCGGGCCCCTCTCTCCTCCTCCAGCTTTTATGTATGTTTTTTTGTGTGTTGGACTTCCATGTAGATTTTGTTTAAATAAGAGTTCTACTGTTAAAGTTAGTTTGAAATCTCTGAGAACAGGCTCAGTAAGGTTAAGTAGCCTGTTTAGGCAAAGCTGGATTGGGAAGCCGTGCAGCCTGGGCATTACCTGGGGCAGCAGGTAATGCTAAATATGTCACTGGAGGTGTAAGGAGATGCAGTGAATTACATTTACCAGACCTCTGCAAAACTGATAGAGTTCGAAGGAATATAAAGATGAGCCACAAAGATGTGGGGTGTGACAACCACAGAAGCACTTGTGAAGTCAAACAGTCACGAAATTGCCTTTGAGGAGGGTGGAACCAAGAAACTGCACATTCTTGTTTTGATAACTAAGGTCTATTTCCCACACCTAGTACTCAGCCTTACCCCTAAATTTTGGACAAATATTTAAAGGGTCTAAGTTTGAAGAAGCATCGAATTTTTCACCTGTCTGCGGCATTCACATGAGTCTGACTGGTGTAGTACCCTCAGGAACTTGGCCTCAGCTGTGACTGAGCCAGAGTAAGAGTCAAGTATTTAGAATCCTATTCTAACATCCCTCTGTCACTACGAAACTCCCTCTGTCATAAAGAAACCAGCATGGTAATCCTTATTGATATACAAAGAACATACACAAGGAACTTGTCTTCCCACTGCCTCATTTTCTTTATTCAAATAAATCAAGAATATAGTTTCTTGTTCTTCTAGCTATTATGAGACTTCCTGATATAGTGTGTACGACCCATTGGCTAAAGACATAATGTAAAGTAAAATTGTATTAATAAGATATTGCTAATATTAATCAATATGAAATGCAATAGTGTTCTGGGGTGAGGAAGTCAGGAAGAATGCTGTAAACTCCTTTGGGATCTGCAAGACCAGACACTTCCCAATGCTTCTTGGTGAATACTCAGCCCAGAAATAGTCCCCAAAAGTGCAGTAAAACATGCAACTCTAATGTTTGTGTTAGGTGGAAATTATGGCTTAGAAATCTCTAGAAAATCTCTTCAATCATGAAAACAGTGAGAGATGTTAAATTTTATGTAATTATCCAGTCAGAGTGATAGCCACATCGCATTCTGTGCTCTATATAAAAAGGTCAGCGTCCTTATAGTCCTAGTCTACAGGCCATATTCTAAGTGAACTTAATGTGTCTGACAGATGGGAAATAGCTCATTTTGACTCTTGATGTCCAGTCTTTTGTTCACATAACCCAATAACATGAACTTATTACTTTTGTATTTTATGCAAGTCTGAAATAAAGACCCCAGTTCCAATGACAGCTATCAAAACTTTTGTTTATTATATTTTCCCATTTGGTTATAAGGAGATTTAGTATGGCCATCCTCTCATTAAATAAAGAGAACATGGTTCTATTATTTTCATTTTGTAAAGTGAGCCCCTGAGTTACATGAGAGTTGAGCGGCTTCTTTGAGTTTCATAAGCCATGGGAAGAACTGGGAATCAAGCCAGTCCTCCTGATTTGCCGGACTTTCCAATCTTTCAAAAAGTGTGGAGCCCTTCAAAGTTTCTTCTGATCGGAAAACCCCCCCTAACAATACCCTTTCCCCTCCTCTGCGTCTCATTTTTCTTGTCGATCAGGTATTATTCTTTGGGCACAGCCAGTGCTAGTTTGTACTATGGTGATAAAAATGATTTTCGGGGGGTGGAGATGCAGGTGGAGAAAGCCAATACACTAACTGAAACTGACACTGAAACCAAAGTCAAACCACGCCAAACGAACTGCCACATGGCTCTTGAGCCCACGTGTCAGAATTCGATTTATAAATACAGCCCGAAAGACCTAAAGTGATAAAACTGCCTGTGAGAACATCCAGTCCCAACTTGCTAAGCATTCACACTTAAGAAGAAGCATGATATCCTACCTCTCTTGAAGATGTGTTAAGACATCTCAGGAAATGGGGATTTAGCTATGTAATTTGTGGATGCATCCACTCTTTGATTTCTATTTCTCCTGTGGTCACTCTTCTTTTGTCTCCTTTACGCACATATTTCCTCCACCAATCCTTTATATCCTGCTAGTTCCTGGAGTTATGTCCTAGTCCCTTTTCTCATCTCCACAGACCCTCTCTCCCTGGGTGATTTTGTCCACGTCCTTGCTTCAGTTACCATAAAGCTATCAACAGTACCAAAATCTGTGTCACCAGCGGATCTCTTGCCTTAACACCTTTACATGGCTGTACTTTGGGCCCCTCAAATTTGAAATATCTCAAACTGAGCACATCATATTCTTCATCCCTCATCTCCCCTGCCTACCTTCCATTCCCACTCTAGACCCTCTTATCTATTACAGGAAAAGTCATCACTATCCATATGGTTTAATCAGCCAAAAATCTGGGGCTAATCTCAACTCTTTCTTCTCCATCACTTGTCACATATAATCAATTGCTGTGTCCTGCCCATTTTATCTCCTACCAATCTCTCCCATCTACCCATCTTGATTCCTTTCCACTGTCACCCTCCTAATCTAAGCTACTGAACTTGTAATTTACCTACTCCAGACATCCCCATACATGCCACGTGCATCCACTACTTCTTACCCAAGGTTGCCAAGCTACCTGACAGAAGGGGGTGAACACCCAAGAGATAAGAGTAAGGTCTTTGTTCTGCCACTTATTGGCTGTGTGAGCTTGGGCAGGGCAGGTGACCCACAGAAACCACCTCCTTCCTTTGTAGCAATGGAAATAATAACAGTTGCTTTCTAGAATTTAGAGGCTCAGCCAGCTGATCTCTGGAAGGCCCTCCCAGTTTTAAGTTCTGTGACCCTGTGCAAGACCTCAAATACACTGACATCTTGAAGTAACAACCAGCTATACACTGATCAAATCCAAACAGTACCACTAGAAATATAGCGAAGTGCATTTTGGAATTGAAACAGCCCTAACATGCATTTTGGCCACTAAGCACCTTTTGAAGAATTTATGTTTTAGGGTTTCCCGCCTTAAGATTCCTACAACTCGAAGTAGATGGGACAAACTCAATTTCTCAGCCTTCACTGGAGTTAGAACACATTCATGTTACCTCAATCCTGGCAACCTTTTCTGAGATTTAAGTTTATAAAGAAGTAACACGAGAAAGAAAGGCCATTCTGGCTTTTAGAGGCAGCATTGGCACCAGCACAGTGTTAGCCTTGCCACCCCTCAGCTCAGCCATTCCAGCAGAGAGCCTGTCTGTCAGTGGCAGGAGGGTCTTTATTGGAGTAGTCTGATGGTTTAGTTTGGGCATTATATATGGCTTCAGAGCTTCCAAGCCCAGTTCTCTGACCTTCCTGGAGATTGTGTAGGCCACCTAATATTCTTTAATAAATTATGTCATTTAAACAAGCTATCAGGCCTCTGTTGTTTGCAGCCATGAATAATATGCTCTTCTACATCCTTCAAATCTCAATGGAACATAGTTTCCTCTAGGAAGTCTTCCTTGACCCCCGGGTTACATTAAATCACCTTGAAGGATCTTAGGGTAGTAGTACCTTTCCTCTTCAAATATGTATTAATTTGTAGAGATGTTTTAAATTACTTGATTGTCTCCCCTGCTCCACTATAAACTCTATGAGGGCTGGACTGTGACTGCCTTGTTCTTTCCTTTCTTTCTGGTAGTTAGCATATTGTGTAGCACATAGTAATCACTCAGTAGATGTTGACTTGAATCAAATTGCTGACATCTAAATGATTCATGCTGTAGTTAAAGACCAGTCTTCTTCATTTTTTCCTCATTAGGGATGAAAAATAGCTGCTCGTGTCGCTCATTTTTTTTTGCTAAGAATAAAATTAACAGATAACCTGGACCAATGTGGAGGTTATTAGAACTTTTGGGAGTTAGACCTGATTCATTAAGCCTTTTTGAAGTTTTTGCAGTTTGATTTTATTGAAATTTATACTTTTAAAGACAAAATCAGGACTTTTGGGTAAAGATGATTAGATTTAGCTACACACTATTTACTCACCTCCTTTTAAGGGCTCATTAAATAGCAATATAATATGTAAAAACCCACAGAGACAAAGAGAAAGGGAGCATGAGTCCCCAGCATACTGAGGATGGTGCCAGACATGGCAGGGCAAGGGGACAGAGCCAGAAGTGTTTGTGGAGAGAGTCATCCTCCCTCCCCCACCACCTGACACTCATGGTGTCAAGCACAGTAGAAAAGTGAGGGCAAGGTGTAGGCAGTGGTGTGCTGGTAAATGTTTTACAACCAGCTCTTTGAAAAAAAAAAGAAAAAGGAGGAAGGAAGAAGGAAGGAAGGAAGGAAGGAAGGAAGGAAGGAAGGAAGGAAGGAAGGAAGGAAGGAAGGAAAGCATCCCTGATTGTAGCATTTACTGATCTGACTTGTGGGGGAGTATACCCACCGTGACCAATTTTGAGCTAACAACATGATATTGCTGAATATGCGATTGAGAGGAAATGTGCGGGATTAGCTCGTATGGGTTGGCAGTAGCTGATTCTGGAACATCACTGGGTGTAGGGCCAAAAATAGAGATTTGTCCAAATTTAGAATATAGATAGGTCAATCTTCTCCCCAACTCATGCAAAGAATGTCATAGCTAGATGTCCATCATCCCCCATCACCACACAAAAAGAATTGGAAAACAAAATGGGCCCAGAAATGAAACCCCAAATCTATAAGAATGAATGAAAAACACCATTTAGGAATATTTATAAAGGATTTTATTTTTTTTAGGACTTTTGTCTGTCTGTCTATATGTCTTTCTCTTTCTCTCTCTGGATGTATGCCTATATAAATTTTAAATTGCTTTAAAGGACTATGGACTATTTAAAGCAAAACATGTGATTAAATGCCTTTTGGGGGGTTAAGGTAAAATATAAGAACAATATTAGGATAAAGGGCACAGGAGAGAAATAAATCCATACTCATGTTAAGGTTCCTGTACTTCTCTGAAGCAAGATGATACTGCTTGAAGGTAGACTTTACTGACTTAAACATGCATATTATAGTTTCTAGATCAACTACTAAAAAATCAAACCAAGAAGAAGTACATAAAAGAAGTTAATACTCAATTCACCCAAAGGAAGTCAGGAAAAAAAGAGGAGCAAAGAGCAAATGGGATAAGTATAAAACATATGCCAAAATAAAAGATGTTAACCCAATCATTTCAATATTAAATATAAATGTAAATAGAGTAAATTAAACATACCAATTAAAAATTTAAAAAGTTAAAATTCTCTGTCTATTTGAATTAACTCTTCTCAAGTGTTCAATAGCTACACAAGGCCAATGGTTTCCATGCCAGACAATAGAGATATGGAAATGTCCATCATCATAGAAAATTCTATTGGACAGCCCTTGTCTAAAGAGTGACTAACTCAAAAGACACTGGGAGAATTAAACACTCCAAGAGTAGGATTCAGTAATGGGACTATGTAGATTTTAGTGAAAATGAATAAATAAGGCAACAGGAATTTTCAGGAAAAACAAAAAGTTGATAAGGAAAATAAATGCAGCCAGAGCATACATGAATCTGTAGTGAACAGTGTTTACATGGGCAAAATTATTTCAACACTGATAATTGATTTACTTTGTAGATAACTATATTGGGAAAGTAGGCGAGAGGGAAAGGGATGACTGATGAGAGAAAGGTAACCCTCATCTATTGTAAGAAGAAAGCAGTAGATAACAACTAATGTTGGTAAAAGTAGCCAGGAACATATTTTAGGGAGTGTGGAGGTGACTAGTTGAAGGAAGTTTTCCTCCGGGGAGTAGGATGGAAGGTGGAATGAGGTAGGGTAGAAAATTGCTCTTTGTTATAAGCCTTTTAGAGGCATTTGATTTTAAAAAACATATTAGCTGGATAAAATGAAATAATTGTACAGAAAATCTAGACAGAATCTAATCGTTACCTATCCCTGTAGTATTTGGTCATGACATTCAAGTAGCTAATGGAACCACTGATAATTTATGAAGTCTCTATGTTATAATGAAATCTGTTTAGTGCCTACAAAAAGTAAATATAAATTAAAATATATGAAATTATAAATAGGTTTTAAAGAATGAAGAGACACATTCTGCAGGTTCAAAAGATTTATTATAGATGAGGTACACTGGGTCTCAAAAATATGAGAGAAAAAAAAGCAGAAAGAGATGTTATATGGCTCAAGAGTCAAAGGTAGGAAACCGAGCCCAACGGCAGAACATGTGCCTTGTCCAGGCCCACCTCTTCTGGCCATGGTGCACCTGGATCCTAAAGGTATGGCCCAGAAAAGACAGATTTGCCCCCTGAGGAGAACAAACCCAGAGTGAAGGGAATCTGAGCTCCAGACACTGTGTAGCAGGAGAAATGCCTGTTCCTCTTTACACACAGGATTGCTGCGTAAACTATGGCTCAAAGAAGGCAGACCTCGCTGGGGTGGCAGCTCTGCCACTGTAGAGCTGCATGATCAGAGGCTAATACTTACTACAGTGATTCTTCACCTCCTTGTTTAGGGTACACTTACAAATATGCAATGTTAGGGCAACACAGTGGAAGAGGTTAAAGACTCAAAATGAAATGGAATAAATTGGTAATAATTAAAATGTAGCCATTACTACTATATAACAGTGTTTCCCAAGATCTATACAGGTACCCAGAGTTTTGTAGTTTTAATTTGTAAGGCTTTTCCTGAGTAAAATTCTACTCTCTGAGTAGAAGTGCCTTAACAATTATATATACCTCCATCCATGGAGCCACGCTTCTATGTGTATTAGGACATAATCTTCCCTTTGGTGCCGAATTGCCTTTTCACTTTCCTTCCTGTCTAGTCTAATGTGCAACAAAATCCCATTTCTTCATCTTGCAACACATCCTACTCAGCAAAATGCTCCATTAGGCAATTAACGGTCTGAATTGTCTACTTAGATGGTAAGTTGCAACAAAAGGCACTTTTATACCTGGTTCAAGATTTGGCAGAGCACCAGGAAGATTTATAGTTCACAGACATGATTGGGAACCATTGGTTTAAGCTTTCAGCAAATGTCATCTCAGACACCAGAATAAAACACATGTAGGGTACTTCTCCTCTGTACTGGTCCCCCTCATAACTCTCTATGGGATAAGTATGAAGATTTCTATTTTCCTGAAGAGGAAACTGCTGTTTAGAGAGTCATCGGTTCCATTTTCTGGGGGCAGATTTTTTCTATTCCCACATCCTGCTCCTGTCTGCCTCCCTGTATATCCTCATGTGATATACTTCCATTGGTCATCTAGATGTGTCTGAGGCAGGCTGATTTCATAGGAGGGAAAGAGCTGCCTTGGAATTGCAGACATCTGAAACCATCTTCCCCAACAGCTGAGTAATGGGAAACAATTATTTTTAGGAAACAGTATAACAAAAATATACTGGAGGTTGTGAAAATTTAAACTGATTGTTCATAGTCATTCTAAGTGATTAAGCAATACAGATGCAAGTGGCAGGTTACTCGAGCATTCTAGAAGTTATTTTTTTTATAGTTTTGTTTTTGAGACACTTGAAAGCCTTTGTAAATTATATTCCCTTTCTTGCCTAATGACACCACCTTCCATGCTGTGACCTAAATCATGAATCTGAGAATCACTGCAGACTCTCCTCCCATACTCTATAATTACCTCTTTTTTTCATCATCCTCATTTGATCCATCACATGGGCCTATTAACTTGAATTCCAAATTATCTCTCAAATCTTTCCATCCTACTCTAGTCATGGGTGTGGCTTTAGGGTCAGACTACCTGGATTGAACGCAGCTCTGCCTCTTGGCCTCTATGAGCATTCCCCAGCAATGTATTGGGGTGCTCTTGTTGCCCAACCCACATCAGCATTGAGTACTGTCATGTTTCTAGTGCTCCCGAATAGCTGTATTCTCCCCATAACCTAATAGCCTCTTGCTTTAATTTTCTGGTTTTCTTTTCCAGTAAGCTTAAACATTTTCTTGTTGTTTCCCTACTTCGTCTCTGTTCATGTTCTTGGCCCATTTTCAAAACATGGACTATTTTTTTCTTTCATTTAATAATACCCATATTCATATTTCAGCTTTCTCTTTAGAAGCAATTTGTTCAATATTCCTCTTCATATTTCAAGTTACTCTTAAAAGCAATAAAATGTAGTGAAAATAGTGAAATAACACTACCAAAGCATTAAATACCCCTTGGAAGAGTTTCCCTAGAAATTACCTGCATAAAGTGAGTAAACTTTGTCTTTACAAGTTAATGCTGAATCATATTATCATCAGTATGAATTATTGTTATTTATAAATAACGTCAAAAATGACCAAAGGACAGGAGTTTAGAAAGGAAAGTAGAAAAATGTTAGTTGGTCTCATTCCTCTCACCTTTTTATGTTCATCCAGATTCTGGTATTAAACTTTCCCAGAAAATGCCAAGTTCTATGTAATGTTTCTTTTATAGTTCCTTAATTATTGGTAGTAGAAAAAATATGGATACATCATTGTTATCATTCAAAATATATCACCTAACATATGAAGACATTAGTGTGTATATTTTTATTCTAGTGGGGAAGGGAAAATCCTAGGACCTCCATTTATATTTTTAAAATTTCATTAGAAAATGATTAAGAGACAGAGACTACTGCTTGATTATTGTGAAAAGTTTTAAAACTTTTTATAATCTCTCTAATATGTCTTATATAAAAAGCTACAAAAGTTGCGGTGCCTCAAGCCTATTTCTTTAGGATAGATAAAAGTCATAGTAAATTTACTATTGGCCACCTTGAAATACTCGAGGTATCTGATGCTCTGACTTTTTCCCCATTGTTCTTCAATTGCTTGTCAGGATTAGAGACCAATTGCTCCTCAACTGTGGGGCTGTTTTACTCGAATTCCTGTCTGTTCTCTTAGGTTAAAACTAATCTGCATCATTTTCCATTTTCAGCCACCAACTATATCCGTAGCTGCAGTGACATTTTTATACAAGGAAAGATGTGTGCTGCCCATCTGTCATGTAAGGACATAATGTAGCTAAACCATCTACCCTGTTTCTTTCTACATCATGAGTGATGAAACACAAAGGGCTGAGATTGGTTTCTCCTGGGAGAATTGGTGGCAAGAAATACTCATTTATAGGTTCTGCTGCCAAGAAAATGAATATTAGGTAAGCCCTGATCAGCAGATTGCAGCAGCACCTCTACAAGAGGATGTGGATCTAGGCTTGCAATGCCTTCAGCCTGTTTTGAAAGCCTGGGCTCACAAATGCGTCACTGTTTATGCCTGACCCAGTGGATCAGGGAGACATTCCCAGAACAGTGAGTAGCATGATGGAGGGAGGCCAGGAGGTCTGGTAAGAGTACTGGTCCCATCACTGACTGAGCAGGAGGCCCTGGGCAAATCTCTTTACTCATCAGCATTCATATATTCATCTCTAAAACAACAGAACTGGGCTTAATCACCATTTCTAACATTCTCTTTATTACCATGTCATTTACCTAGGTTGCCTTGAATACAAAGATGATAGACACTATTGACTTCTTATGGGTTAGAATATGGCTGTTGGGTGGGGCTGCAGCTGCACAGAAGTGTCTGCTCTAATTCATTCATGCTTTCTCTTCCAGACACCAACCTTTGAGCAGCAGCATGAATTTGCTGTGATCAAGTACACATCCTGTGTTTGTAGATTGAAGCAAAGCTAACACACTCATGAAGGACTGTAGTCCAATTTGTGACCAGGAAAACTCATGAAAGGGGAACTAATGACCAAGACACTTGACTTATTTGTTAGGTAGTTGGATTGTGTCTCCTATTTTTAAGACCCGTGTGTGCCCTTTACCATGTAACCTTACTGTGTCTTCTTCTGTGAGAAGAGTGTACTTCCTGCTGCACTGAATTCAGGCTTGGCCATTAACCTTCTTTGGCCAGTGGAAAGTTGCTGGCTGTGCCTCAGAAGCAGAGCCCATACATGATCTAGTATCATATCGCTTGCTGCCTTGCACTCCTGCCATTCACTTGGAGGAGAACAAGTCCTCAATAGCTGCTGGTCCAAGGAAAATGAGAGACCTGTAGAATAGGTCTAAACCCAGCTGGCAGCCAGAAGCAGAATGGTCCTAAAGACCCCTAAGCAAACAAAACAAATATTTTTTTTCTAAGCCAGTGATATTTTGAGATATTTACACCATAAAAACTGACCAGAATATATTTTTTGAGGAACTTAAAATTCCACAAATAAGTATTTATTCCTTTGGTTTTGTTTTCTTTAAAAATGTGCTTATCTGGATTTTTCTTTTTTAAGCTTTGTTTGTGCTTCCTATCTTTAGGAGAATGGACTTATTAAGTCTTCTGGAAAGCATGTTGTATGAAGGAGTGAGGAGGAGAGGGAAAAAGCATGAATACACTAGGAGCGGGAAGGACATGGGATGTGTTTATGGAGATGGAGTGAATTGAAAAGAGGAGACTTTAGAAGCCAGTGGCAAACTTGAACAACTTTATAGCTTGTTCTAAAGACTTTTTGAGACTGAGATACTGTGTGTCTGAACTGAATTAAATGTCAGTACTTCTCAGGGTTGTGTCCTGAGCCCTTTCCTTCCTCATTCCACACATACTTTCCCTGGGAAGTCTCACCCACCAGTACTTTATGTGCAGTGTCTTCTGGCACTCCTTTCTCTGTAACACACCACACAATAAGCACAACAGACACAACAAACCTGTATATTTGGCAGTCCCCCTTGGATAGCCATAGACTCTCAAGCCCAACAGTCCGAGCTAAGCTTGTTAACATCTCTGTCTGTTCCACGCTGCTGCACCTTCTCCTATAGTCATCATCTGGGTAGATAACACCCTTTCCATGTTATTGATCAAGTGAAAACCAAGGTGCCTGCTTGACTTCTTCTTCTCTCACCTCCGACAACCTATCAAATCCTCCTTAAAGTCTCTCACTTAGAACTCATCAGTGGTATGGAGATAAAGTCAAACCCCATTGTGAGACAGGCCTCCCCACCCCTCCCTCCAGCTTCATCTTTTGCTGCTCCTCCCTCACACTTTCCAACAGAGTCCTGGTGAGCTTCTTCCAGCTTTACATCCTAAACAAGTCCTCTTTGCTTCTGGGTTTTTGTGTATGCTCTTTGTTCTGCTTAGCAGGCCTCCCCAACTTATCTCTCAAGCTCGTTTTCCTAATAACTCCCACTCCTCTGTGTTCTTAGTTTAGATCAGCGGTTCTCAACTGGGGGTGAGTTGCCCCATCTCACCCAGAGGACATTGGACCATGTCTGGAGACATTTGGGGTTGTTACAGTTGGGCAGAGGTATTACTGACATCTAGTGAGGGAGGCCAGGGTTGCTATTAAATATCCTACAATGCCCGCCCCCTCCCATGCACACACATCAAAAACCCATACAACAAAGATTTGTCTGTCTCAAAATGTCATAAGTGCTGAGATTGAGAAACCTTGGTCTAGATTTCACTTTCTCTGGGAAGCCTTTCCTGACCTTCCCAGAATGAGTGAGGTGCCTCTCCTATTGCTCTCATGTCCCTCTCCTTATTCTTTTCATATGCTTCCCTATCATACTATTTTCTGTTCACCTGTCTATCTCCTCTTCTAGAATGTGAGCTTCTGGAAGTCAGATACCGTGTCTTGTTTCTCTTTCAATTCCCAGCTCCCAACATAGTTCCTGGGAATGGTGAGCATGCAATACATATTTGCTAAATGAATTAAAAATGAGGGCCTCACACCACATTTTTTCCAGAAACCATGTTGTTTGCTTGTGGTACAAGCCTCTTTAGAAATTCAGCCTTGGCAAAGGAAACCAGCTCAGACTCTAATTCATGCCCCTCCTGCCCCTCCAGGCAAACGCATTCTTTCAGAGTTCTCTTGTGGGCCACAGGAAATTGCCAGCTTGCCCTGAGAAATTAGTATTCGAATAGTTATTTTGTTTTCTAGTGGTTTTTCTTACTGGTAATACCTCAGTCATAGAACTATCCATACTCACAGCGTGATGTGTGCCGCAGGATGATGATGATGATGATGATGATGATGATGATGATGATGATGACGACGACGACGACGACGACGACGACGATGATGACGATGTGATGATGATATGCATGTATGTATGTATGTATGTATGTATGTATGTATTACTATTTTCCATGACCTGATTTTTTTTGTTATATTAAATAATAGCTGAAGCAGTTTGTGTCATGCATTTCTTTTCTAGATGAAAATGCCACATAATGCAAGTTAAGGCTACGTGAGCCAATGTATTTCAACGCCCAGAACCATAATCTATTAAGCCTGAGATATTTTCAGGGAATTGCCTTAAATCCTTTGGTGGTTTAAAGTAGCTTCAGAGGGATTAGTGGCTTAGAGGTAATTGTTATTGCTAATATTTTATTTGAAATGTCCCGTTCAGCAAAGGTAATGTGACATTTTGCTCACTGAAAATCCTGTCTTTCTAGAGAAAGGAAGTGTCAAAAGGTTAGTGCCAGGAGAGGGGGGGGGAAGGGAGCTCATGAGACAGAGGACGTGGGCCTGAGCTGAAGTGACCAGCATGAGTTAGCTCAGTCAGAGCTGATTTCCATGTGCACCTTGGGGAGCTGGAGTTTTAATATTATGTGAATTGTGAGATTAATCTAGAGTTAATCAGCTGTAAAGGGAAACCTGAGCTTTATTTCTTATTGTTGTTAATAAGTAAGGAGAATGAAACACATGGAGGTACTTTGCAGGCTCACCCTCTTCTACCGAGACAATAAATGTTGGAGCTCTTCAGATGTATCTCTCTCTAGGCCATTCGATCTCAAATATAGATGCTTGAGAAATCACTTGGGATGCTTGTTAAAAAGTAAAGATTCCTTGGGCTATACTCCTACCAACTGATTCTGTAGTTTAGAGATGGCTCCCCAAATCTTCATTTTAACCAGAGAGATCCAGGGGATTCTGATGCAGGTACTACTTATGCCAAGAGAAACATTGGATTAACCAGTCTTTTTCTTGCTCATGATGCTGTTTCTCAAATTTCTATGTCCCAAATACATCCTTGTGAGTTTTATGTCAAAATGGCAATCAAAATGGCAATCAAAATCTCTACTTGAATGCTCAAAGATACTTTAAACTCAGCTAGTCTGATCCCAAATGTTGTCCTCTTTTAGTATTTCTTACCTCGGTAAGTGGCACAAAGTAGATGTCACCTCGCTTTCTCTCCCTACATCCACTCCATCATGGCCATCACACTGGCCTCAGCTTCCATCATTGCTTATCATCTCTTGTCTGGACCACAGCAATAGCTCACAAACCAGTCTCTTTGCATTCACTCCTCAATCTATTCTCCTCATTGAGTCAGAAGGACCTTTGCAAGATGTAATGTTTTAATGTTGCACCATTACCTGTGAAAACACTTCAATGACTTTCCGTGGCCTCTCAGATTAGGACCAAAGTCCTTTCTTTGGCTTGCAAAGCTCTACTTGGTGATGACTACCCAACCACCACTGCAGCCTTGTCTCACACAGCTTGCTCCCTGGGTCTGCATTCTATCCCTGCCCTTTCTTCTGTTCCTCATAAGTGCATACTTGCCCCTGGGCACAGGTATTTCTTTGCCCTGAACCAGTTTTTACCTCTGGTCCTCTCCCCTTCCTTTTGCTTAGTGACAACCTACATCTCTTTTTAATGACCTCCCAAATTTTTCCCATATGATCTTCTCCTAACCTAGCTCAGTTTCCTTAATGGTACACCCTTGAACAACTATATACTTTTGTAATTTTGTGGGTGTTTGATTAATGCCTGCCTTTCTCTAAACTGTAAGAGCCATGGAGGTGGCAGCTAGGTCCTTTTTTGCTCACTCTTGTAGCCCTAGTATCTCTCACAATGGTAGATGCATGGAGGTGCTCAATAAATGTTTGTTGAATGAATGTTTGTTGAATGACTGAATGTACCTCGTGTGAAACATTATTGAAAGAACAAGTTCATTTGAACTTCTTTAGACAGAGAAATCAGAGTAGGCCAAGCAGAGGCAGACATGGGGGACTTCAGGCCAAGTGAAGTGGTAGTAAGATCATTAGCTAGATAATGAAGGCAAGTAGGATGATATGAATTAAAGATCATTAAATTTAACACAATCATTAAGTGTACACAAACTTTGTACCAAGCATATAATTTTAAGCTCTAGTCAACTTTCCAGTGATAGAAGGATAGTACATTTTAAAAATAATAATTATTCTGATTATGAAATCCTCAGATTTCACTCAACATTAAGAGTATTTAGAACATGAATGGCCTTTAGTTTATTATATAGAGTTCGCTGTTGGGTATCATCTTGCTGGGCCATTTCCCTCAAAACCATGTTAATCTAATTTATGGTAAGGGCTTTAAAGGGCTTGAAGGCTTGCTTAGAGAATCTTTTACCCCAATTTTCACAATGGCTCAGAAATGCAAGATCAGTTCTTGAAGTCTTAAAGGTATTGGAATCTTCTGGATGTGTGATAGCTGCATGTATCTGTTAAACGGGTCAGCATTTTGTCAGCCAGATTCTGTGTGTCACTGGGGCCTATAATTTACTAATCGCAACTCTTTCTTAATGTCGTTTTCCTTAAAGAAGGACAGACAGTTTTTTCAAATAGAAATCACAAACTCAAGAGATGGAAGATGGAAACAAATACAAAAAGACCTTCACGGTAAAGGCCAAAAGAGAAAGAGGTCACTAAAAACCAACCAGTGGAGAGAACTGTGTAGAATATAGATCATGTTTGTTAAATAAATAACACATGAGACACTATTATAGCTATAGAATATGTTCAAAAGTTGGAACTGCTTTGAATTTCTATTGCTGATATTTCAAAACTCAATCCAAAAGGAGAAAATAACTTATTTAACATTCTTGCTACATAGGGAAGAAATCTCTCCACTTCCACAGTGTCTGGAGGAGCTCCTGGTTCCTGCCCATCAGTACCTGATGGAACTGACTTCAAAACTGTGCTATAGCAATGAGAAAAAGAAATATTTTTGGTTGTGTGTCTGCTATGTGCCTGACACAGTGCTAGACACTTTTATTTAGATCAGAAGTCATAAACTAGAGAAACAGAGAATTTTTACTCTGGAAGATTATACTTTGGAGAATCTGAACAGACCAGGAGAAAATCCTTAAAGAGATAGACATAGGGGGCTCACTAAAAAATGCACAGCCAAATCAGCCTATGTAGGTATAAAGCCTCCCACTGACAGGCCTTCTGCATGCCCTGTGCCTAAAATCAACTCTTTAGTGCTCCACGTAGCTGTGTGAAAACAGACAAGGAGCACAAGACATTGATGTGAAAGACAGAGGCCAAAACCAATGGAGAAAGCAACTTACAGGAAACAGAGACCATTCATAGATATGAAAACCTGAAAAAATATTTAATCTCTTCAGAAAAATAAGATATTGTATCTAGGAAACAAGAATAACATAGTATAAAAAAGAAAAAAATTCAGAGAATAGAAAAGAGTTCCTAGAAATAAAAAAATATAATAGCAGAAATAAAAAGTCAATAGATGATTAAAAGATAAAATATAAAAAGATTGTGGAGAAGTTATAAGAAAATTAGAGGATCATTTCAGGTTGCTCAAATCCTAATACCAGGAATTCTAGAAAGAAAGAACAAGTAAACTAAAATTATTTAAAAATGTTCTAAGAATTAAAGAACATAATTTTCCATTTCAAAAGAACACATCTAGTGCCTAGCACAAGACCCACAATAAAGTATATTTTTGCAAAAATTACAGAACACTGAGAATAAGAGAATAGATGCAAGCTTTTAAGGAAAAAAAAAACCCAATTTATTTACAAAAGATCAAGCCTATCAGAATTCTCAACAGTTTCATTATAAACTAGCAGGAAATGGAGAAATACCTTAAAAACTCTGAGGGAAGATTATTTGAACTCTAAAATTATATACCCAGATGAACCATTAATCAAAGATGAAAGTAGGATCAAGACATTTTGGATGTGCAAGACCTCAATTTTCCTCTTATATATCAATTTTCTAGGAAATTACTCAAGATGATATAACACTAACATGAGGAAGTAAACTAAGATAGAAGAGATAAGATGGAGGAAACAAGATCAACATAAGACTGAGGCAAAGGAAATCTCCAAGGTTGCCATGGAGGGAAATTCCAGAGGAAAAGTAGGCAACACTTGTAGAGGACAACAACTGAGAACTGGGGCAGATCAGGAGGTACTGGGAAAGGTGTCTTCAAGAAGATGAAATTGAGAGACAGTGTGCTATGTTTGAATGTCCTGGGAGAGATTTTGACTCCTGAGGAGAGTTGATTCAATGGTAAATACATTAAAAACAAACAAACAAACAAACAAACAAACAAACAAAAACAAAACAGAGCAAACACACACACTCACACACACGCACACATACACACCACATACATACACAGAGTTATTAATTCCCTTGAGGTTAGAAAGAAATCAAAGCCCAGAAGTTTTATAGTTATAATAATGTCAATATTAAAACTGTTCCAACCAAAGTTATAGGTAGCTCTATAGCTCTGATGAGAGTGTTGGGAGATGGAAAAGTCTCATGGGCAAGTGGGGAAGAGGGAGGCAATTAAAGAGTGCGAAGCGAATAGATAATGTCCAAAGTAGAAAGATCAAGAAGAATATTGTGAACATGTTTTTTGATAATGGGGGTATAAATACTAGAAAAGCAATCACAATGATTATCTTACAGAAGAACCATGCATGTCTTTTAACTCTGTGCATGTGTAGGTGGTGTATGTGTGTGTGTGTATGTGTGTCTGTGTGTATCTTTCATGAGACATGAGTACTAAATTAAAAACATAAGGATAGCATTTTGGAAAGCAGACTGCTAAGAAAGCAAAAGCATTTGTTTAATGAAGAAGTGATGCTTGTTCCAAGGAGGTCAAGGCTGGGTAAATGTGTGCATGGCTGGTTAGCTCTTCCTCTGTGAAATACCTGGTTAGACAACTCTCCATAGGCTCATTTCTAAGTCATCTTTGTGACTCAGGGTGGTTTAATAATTTCAGTCTTAATCATGGTAGAGTCACTTCATCACCAGGGAATGATGCCTAGAGCTTTAATGATAAGAAAATAATGGATATGCTCATTGCTCAGGACCTCCTTCTCCCGTCCACCAAGAAATCACACTGAAAGCCAGATAAATGTTAAATTCCTTGCAGATTAAAAAAAAGTAATAATAAGTCTCTGTGTTGTGCTGCAGAGATACCTTTGGCTAAAATTGTCCTTTTGACCATTTATCACTTTGTTCCCCAAGACCTGTACTCAGGTGGTAAGCAGATTGAGTCATTTGTAAACCCCATTAATTACAGATACACAAGACAATATCTTTTCTTATCCTCCTTTCTCTAAAAGGCAAACTATGATTTGTTCTTTTTGTATAACCTACACAAAATAATCTTCCCAAGTAATAGTAACATTTAGAAAACACAGTCCTTCAAATGATCACTGGACCCATTGCTTGCTCATCCCGAGCAGCAGATATATTAATAACATTTTTAAAACATCCATGCCTGGCTTTCTGAGGTCCCTCTAGAGACTTGAAAAGAACATATTGAAAGTACAGAAAACTTACTTTGTTCTTGAGGAGAACAAAGAGCAACTTTTTTAAGAGCATTTTTTTCCCAAAGATTGGAGGATTCTTTTGTCATATAGATTTGTGGGTGTATTCAAACTGCAGTCATTTTCATTAAGTGCCTGGTCCTATATGCTTTATTTGACCAAACTTCTATTGAAGGCATTTCCCAAACACCTTCGTACATGATAGAAAAATAAACAGACTTCAGAGACTAAGATGTGCCTAAACTGGTTGATAGAATGGGATATTCTTGACCTCTTATTCTACCTTTCACTTTCATCTGGATTCCCATCCTACTCATATTTTATGTACTCAGGCCATTGTGTATCATCATAAAGAAACAAGAGTGACGAGTAGAGCTGACATAGGTAAAATGGTCAAGTGTGGCCCTGGGCCTTTGACTTCTATTGTCTGTATTGTTTAGGGTTTTCTAAAAGTCATTATAGTTCTACAGTGGCTGATACCCTTACAATCTGGTATTGGTCAACTAGTAGAATGCAGAAGGTTTGTATCAGGAGATAGGCATCCCAGACTTAAAGTAGGACCTCTGGTTTTGGCTACAGATCCATAGAAATGACTCGGGGCAAAGAGACAGAAGCTTACTAAGTTTTTAAGAGAGCTGATTGCCAAAGAAATCACAAATCTGGCTAACAACAGCTAGTGACTGCTTTTAGGTCTTCCACAGGCCCCAGAAATAGAACAAATAAGAAATAAGCTGCTAAAATTGTACCTCTTTCAAAAGAATGTGTGTTTTTGCTGTGGTCATAGGAGATGAGGGGAATGGGAGCTCTTTTTGGATGGCAGATCTAAGGGTGTCAAGATTAGGTGACTTTGGCACTCTCTTGATTGACCAAGCAGATTGTCAGTGCAGGATTTGACCTGTGCTAGCAGCTGGTGACCACTTGTATTTGTTCCCGGTCTCTTTCTCCACCCACAGAATGTGAGTTCTTATTGTTATTCTTCTCCACCACTTTACACATTGGACATTGCATGTGTTGAGGACAGACAACACATTGATCCGCCCAAAGTCTGTGACTCCTTCAGAGTCACATCTGGACTGACAGAATGGATGGACATCATTTTGAGATGTGTACTCTGGGAACTTAAGGTATTAATTTAAGATTAGATAAGATTGTGGATTGTCTTCATTTTGGAAAAGAATGACAGTGTTTCGGCTTCATGAGTACTCTAAAAAGTGTTTGTGTGGAAAGGACGGTCTTCGTGAATGTTGGACAGCCAAAGATGTACCATAGTAGGCACTGTGGGAATTTCCTAACAATTATTCTATTCCTTCACAAAAATAGTTTTGTGACTTGGGTGACATGTACTCTGCCCCTAGCTTCAGTGAAAGGCCCTGATTAGTCAAAATCAATCCCATCTCTCTAACCACAATGATTGTTTCAGAGATAGCTGCAGGCAGTCCTAATCATAATAATTCTTCTTCTTCTTCTTCTTCTTCTTCTCTTCTTCTTCTTCTTATTATTATTATTATTATTTTTGGTGGTGTGGGTTCAGCACTGTGTTCTGGGATATAAATAGGAAGTCTATAGTTTTAGTTGCATCAAGAGAAATTTCATTATCATACAAAATAGGTAAGTTTAACCATCTCTTTCACCAATACTCAGAATTCAAGTCCTCCAGTAGAGCATTTGCTTAGTCATGGTGACTTTTGTTACCAGACCACCCTCTGCCTGGGCCAGGGAGAGCCAAGCTCTGGCCTGTCCAGGTTTTGAGCAGGAGATGAGCACCTGGACTTATCAACCCACCAACATCCCATGCAATACCAAGAAGCAGTTCTACAAAAGGGAATCCAGGTGGTGTTAGGAAGGGAGAGTGGATGCTTGAAAAATAATAAATGGCAATATCCACAACCAAAATGCTTTCCTTTCAACTCCAGGCACCTATATAACCAACAATGAATAAACCTTTAAAAAGTGTTAGTTGGTAACAGCTTAAAGAGTTAACAGTAAAAGTTTGCAACAAACACTTATTAAGCATGAACAATTAAGTTAATCTTCCTAATAACCCAATGAAGTAGAAATTACTTTTTTAAGGTGAGAAAACTAAGTCTTATACAGATAAAAATCATTTTCCCAAGATAACCCAGTTATAAATGGAAAAGCTGGAATCCAATTTTATTTCTGTCTGACTCCAAACTGACATTAGTGTTATTACAATAATGGGGAAGTCCCAGATACCAGAGGGACTGTGTTTTTAAGGGGGAAAATCACCACATTAATTAGCACATAGTAATTGTGAGTGCTTAAATAAGACATTTTAAAAACTTGAGTCTAAACTTGAAAGAACTGAGTTCACTTGCCACAGATCATAGGACATGTAATAAATAGGGAAAAAAATTGACCAATTTATTTAAAATTAAAGAAGATAGATTTTCAGAGCATCTTCATGAGGAAAATCAGGAGGTGTGAGCAGGGAATGTTCAAGTTTGCTGCATGACGTGAACAAGGAAGTGACCAAACTTTCAATGTTCTTTAGGTTCATGAGTTAACCACTGACAGTTTATGGGTTATATGGAAACAGAAGCCAAATGTAGATACTTATGTTCCTCAGTGTGGCCACAGGATCAGGTTAGGGAGACCTATTTTTTAAAGGGCTCTAAGAGACCAAAGCTTTTAGAATTCCATGCATATCCTTACTGATGAGCCATGCACTTAGACAAATTGAATTTAAAACTAAAAGGAAAAAATAGAGTACAGTACCTTTGTTTCTGAAAGTATGATCTTATCAATTTAATCTAGAGGTGTATGGGTTAAGCTGATAGTACTTGGGAATGCCAGTCATTTCACATTGCAGAAATGCCCTGAGCCTGAGAAGTGACAGAGTTTTTAAAAAGTTGCATAGTTTTAGGATAGAAATGAAATTGCATTTTTGGAACTGATTCACAGGTAATGTTGCTCATGCTGTAAGTCTCTATCTATCCTTGGAGCATGAACATTGAGGGATAGGAATTGTCAACCATTTGCCCTAGTGGTGTGGCTGTTTTCTGAGGGACTGATGTGCAGTGCATGACTTGGGTCCACCAGGAAACTTGACATCTCTTAAAATTTGGGCATATCTGAACCTCAGAGCTAACCCCAAATTTCCAATAATGTGGTCAAAGTCAGGATAATATTTGGTCTACCAGGGTCCATGAAAATATATTATCTTAAAAAACCAATGACATTAAAGCTGAGATGCAAACTTAGAGTCAGAATGGAGGTGTACTCTCTACGGATAATGCTCTTGTTCTTGGAAACAGTCTAATTTAACATCTTAAATTATGACATTTTAATAATTTGTTAAAAGTTCTTAAAGCTAGTTTTTTTAGAGCTAAAGTGAATAAATTGTTTTTATAATATTTTTATAATGCTATTAAAGTTTGAATTTTGGGGTACTTTACAGGGTTTATATACAATTATGTTGTCAATTAAAAATCATGTGACTTGCACACATGTATCTATTTCTGATTGTATGGGTCACTATTTGAAAGTGCCTTTTCATAACACCATTCTTACTTAGCTGTCCTTAAGATTAAATCTGCTAAGAGCAGATATCTAAAGAAGTTTTCTCAATTTTAGCAGATATCTTTTAAGAACTGCTTTTAAAAAAATCTTTTAAGAAATACTTTTAAGACTCCAAACCATGAATTTTTGCAGTGAGTTTTCAGGTCTTGTGTTTTGGGAGGCAATATCACTACCGTGGCAGTGATCCAGAATTGTGGTAGGCTTGTCAGTGAGGTTACTCTATTTAGCATTCCTAAAAATCTCATTTTGTTTCTTTGTAATATTGAGGTAAGGAAACTGAGGTATAGGGAAATTACATCTATTATTCACTTTCATAGCATCCTCAACTTTTCTTCATAACACTTACTGGAGTTAGAACTAAATAGCTCTGTATACAATTAAGTCTTTAGTATCTGTCTCCTACTAGAGTATAAATTCTGTGAGTGTGGGGTCTGTGTCTTTGTTGTATATTCTATATTCCCATTGAGCCTAGTTCCTGAATCTCAAATGTGGTCAATGGTTATTGGTTCAGTAAATGAATGAACAAAGGGAGGAAGTGACCCATTCAAGGACACACAGAATCAACAGCTGAAGGGAAGTAGATGGGTGGTTGTGAAAGAAATTAAGAGTGAAAGTCTCAAATTAAATGTAGCTTTTCTCTCTAAATGAAAATAGGATTATTTGAAAAGAAACTGTTTTGGGTCAAATATTTTATTTTGTCAAATAGACAATGGTTTAACTTAGAATGTTAAAGGTAAGTTTATAAATAGAATTCAATAAGTTGATAAAATAGTTCCAAGGAATGCCAGGCCTGGTTGGAATAAATATTGAAGTACAGACTAGAAAAATTATTTTAAAAACATCATATTATTCAAACAAAAACTTGTACACCAATATTCATAGCAGCATTATTCATAATAGCCCCCAAGTGGAAACAACCCAATGTCCAGCAACTGAAAATGGATAAACAAAATGTATATATATACATACTGCATAAAATTATTCAGCCAGAAAAGGGAACTCAGCACTGATACCTGCTACATCATAGGTGAACCTTGAAGACATTATGCTAAGAAGCCAGACACAAAAGGCCACATAGTGTATGATTTTATTCATATGAAAGAAATGTCTAGAATTGGCAAATCCATGGAGACATAAAGCAGATTATTAGTTGCCAGGGGCTGGGGGAGGGAGGAAAATAGAGAGATTGCTTAATTGGGTTTCTTTCTTTGCTGATGAAAACGTTCTGCAATTAGATAGTGGTAATGGCTGCCCAATATTATGAATGCACTAAAAGCCACTGAATTTTACACTTCAGAATGGTTGAAATGATGAATTTTATGTTATATGAATTGTACCTTAATTTGAAAAATTAAATGGTAAAAAAGTCTAGATTAACATATACATTTCCTCTGCATTGCTATTTGGAGGAGGAGAAATGGAAATGCAAATTGTTTTTAAAGCATTGGTTTGAAGACTGGTTTTTGACTGGGTACTAATTCGTAATATATAAATACATAGACTTAATTGAAAAATTAGCTATTTAATCTAGGCTCTATCTTTATTTATTTATCATTATGATGGCAAATAGCAGCTCCTATTAAACAAATACCAGCATCTAACCTGTCTTTTTGAATGAAGACTGTAACTCAGCCACTTAACATGTTCCCTTTGGCAAGTTAGCTAGACTCTGTATCTCTGTGTTCTCAGCTGAAAAGTGAGTATAATGATAGTGCCTCCCTTTCTACCTCTAACGAGATAGTGTATATTATTGTTTCTCAAATGCATATGAGGGCACTGACCTTTTTTTAAGACAAGTTCCCAGGTGATTCTAATGTACAGCCAGGATAGGGAACCACTAGTATATAAAAGGCATGTAGCAACATGCCTGGCACATGGTAAGCAGTTAATAAATGGTAGTTTTATAATGTTGTTAAGGATTTATTCATCAATTACAACATATTATTTTATAAGATTAAAGTATATCTACTATAGTATACAAAAGGATGCGGGAGGTTGGGGGAAGGTATGTAGGAGGAAGAAGTATTTTTTCCACAGAAATTTATATTTTGCTTAACAAAGAGCATTGTACTGTCTATAGTCAACGGATTCTTCTATTTTAGTAGACACTCTCTGCATTTTGTTTAATGGAATTTCTCCATATAGCTAACTTACCTAACATATTTGAAATATCCTTATTTATTAGCAGATTGTATATTCTCAAGAACTATTCTGCTTTTGGTGTCCTTCATTGATGTGAAAGTGTAAGTTTTTAGTTAAGGATAAACTGTTTCAAAACACAAACATACAAAACTTCAATAATTATGTGCAGATAAAATACAGTGTCGTAGACTAGAATGTTTATGTCCCTCCAAAATTCATATGTTGAAATCCTAACTCCAACGTGATGGTATTAGGAGGTGAGCTTTATGGAAGTGATTAGGTCACAAAGGGATTGGTTGCCCTTCTGAAAGAGCACCACAGAGTGCCCCTGCCCTTCTGCCATGTGAATATACAACTAGAAGACAGCCATCTGCGATCTAGAAGAGCATGTCTGGTATTTTCACCTTTAGCATCTCTGCCAAAAACATTCTAGCCAGATAACTTGTTGGCCATAAGGCAATTTTTCCATAACAAAGATAAAATCACAACAAATAGGAGAGGGACATTAAAAATGAATAACAATTAAAAAGATGTTATTGTGAAATATAAAATATTTGAATACATTTAAAATGTGTGTAGATTCAAGGCAATACTGTGCAAACAACTGCTTTTATTTTGTTGATTGTACCTCAGCATTTGTCTTTGTTCTGTGGAAAATGTGGGTGCAACTCTGTGCCCTCTGTCTTCTTTCAGCATAATGTTTCAACTATTGGGGCAAAACATCGTCATCTGAAAGAAATGCTAAATACTTAAGACTACTCCCTGTCTGCTTCTCTCTACACAGACCATTATGAGGGCTAGCTAAGATGAACATATAATATAAAAATGGGGTGACTGAGAATGTCATCATGGAGAAATGAAACCAAACTGATAATCAGCTTAACTATATTAGGTCTGCTGAAGGTGGTTTATTTGTCAATGGAGAAATGGAAACAGCCAAAAAAAAACAAAACAAAACCCCAAACTGTCAACCAGTTACTTTATCTTTTTTATGGCATAATTGCCTCATGGCCAATTAGTTATGTAGTGAAAAAGTTTGTGACAAAAAATGCTTGTGGCAAAGATGTTTGCAGCAAAGATGTCTATGGCAAAGGTGTTTATGGCAAAGATGTTTGTGGCAAAGATGTTTACGGCAAAGATGCAATGGTGAAAGTATCCAGAATCCTGGAAGAAGAGGGCCGTCTCTAGAACCTGACCATGCTTGCATCCTCATCTTGTACCTCCAGCCTCCTTGGACCTCCAGCTTCCAGAACTGTGAGAACAAATTTCTGTTGTTTATAAGCCACCCTGTCTAAGTATTCTGTTACAGCAGTCCTAATGAACTAAGACAGTATCCCTGATTTAGGTGGAATTATCATTAAATATACTGCTAAGATGAGATCTAGTGAATGGGAAGACTTGGACTTCTCACTTATCCTTATTGGGGGCTCTGTTTTTCTCTTCGATAAAACAAAGAGGTTGAACCAGATGGTCTGCAAGTTTTCTTATGTCTCTAACATTTTGTGAGTCAATGAGCACACACTTGCATTTTGCAGCATTAGATCTGAAAACAGGTCATTTCATTAATGTCCCAGGCAGCTTGTGGAAACTCATGAGCTCTCCTCCCGCTTGCTGGCTGTGGAATACCTTTCTCTGCCGCAAGGTCCTGGAGTGAACACCTTCCCATTGGGCTGTATTTGTTTCTGGTGTAGCTTCCTGGTCATCATGTTCTTTCTAGAAGCTTGTTCAGCTTTTACTTTTATGGCATTTCACCAGCAAAGGATAAACCAGCAGTTCTCACTGGATATGGTACTCCCACTAAGGAACATTTTGGAAATTTGTGGGCTTCCTGGTCTTTTAGTCAAACTTGAATGTTTAAATGTTTAAACATATTTTATTCATAAATTACCTTGAATTTTTTCTGTGTATAATGGCATTATATGTATTTTAAGTTATATAGATAGGTATATTATATATTTATGAATTTCACTTCAAGACAGTACAGAGGGCATTATAAAATATTTGTTATAAGAGGAATCTGGTGTGGCCAAGGATCGCCATAATAAACATACCCTGGGAGTAACTTGGATTGCATTGGGGAGAAAGATAGGAAAGGTGATGTTTTATATCTACCTAATAATAGGTACTGCGCTTTACTCTATAAGCTTTTTCATTTGTGTACTCTACCTTACCTTTCCAAGGTAGGTGATATTATTATTCTCCTTTTCCTAGATGAAGATACTGAAGCTTAAGGAAGTTTATTTACTTTCTCATTCCTTCATCAAATACGTTAGTGACTATTATGTACATTATAGGTTTTGGGGAGAGAACTGGAACAGGAAAGTCATAATTTTTGACCACAAGGAGCTTACATTTTAGTGAAGAGAGAGAGAATGAAGAATAGCAATAACTAAATAAGACAAGTCACGGAGCCACCTGATTGAAATGACTTGAGGAGACTTGCCCAAAGTTACAGAGCTGGTGAGTGGCGGGGTTCCATCTGAATGCAGACACTGCCTTTCGGTTGTGGTAACCACTGTACTACTATTACAAGTGTCAAATTGCAAAGTCATCACCTCTTCTAAGGTTGTTTAGAAAAATGTCAGAATATATGAACAAAAAACGAGGAGAAAGAGCTGTTCGAAGCAACTATCACTAGATATTTTTTCTTTCTGCATTCCCATCAGATGAAGTTTTTTCTCTTTGCCACATGATACTGGTAATTATAAGACTTCCTGATTCTGTACTATGCAGTATTTTAATTTAGAATATTACTAATACTTATTAAAATGCACTTCTAAGTAAATATTAATTGCTTTTCTGATTTCTTAAGTGTGATTTTTCGGAAACATCCTGTTTTATTCCCCTGTGGTAATGTATCTGTCATACCCAAGTTTTGATGAGCATATCCACTTTATGGGATGAAAAACATATGTGTGGAAAATGGATGTAGATACTCTTAAAAATGAAATATCGGGGATTTTGGGCCAGATATTTGGAAAGATGATTATAGTCATTCCTTTCTACCAAGTGGTAGAGAGGTAAGAAAATGGCTTCTGTTTAAAAAAAGAGGAAAAGAACCCAAACCAACAGTTAAAAAAGATGACTGACAAGCTTAAATAAAGTCTAGATTGTGAGAATGCCTGGGAAAAGTTTTTGAAACAAAAAAACTTGGAAAGTTATGTTCTACCACCAAGGAAAAGATCAGCGTTAGAAACTCTAATGATGCTATTATTAAAGATTAGAGAGAAAGACCCACAGGCCTTTTTGTGCCTTAAAACTTTGTTCAAGTTATGTATTCCTTTAACAAACATAGTGATTAGCAAATCTTATGTTTCATTGTTTTAATCATGATTTCAACTCTCTAGAAAAAAATAAAATGAAATAGATGGGAAAGCACTTCTCTATGAGTTCTGGTTATTGGTGCCAAGGAAGTTATTTTCCTGGTCTTCATAGCTACAGACCCAGCAGGATTTTTAATGCTGTGACTATTTTCCTAGAAGAAAACAGCTTCTAAGGAGAAATAAAAAGCTTCAGGAGGACAATTCTTGCAAACTCCAATTTATAATATAATGATATCCCCACCTGGGCTCATGTAAACTCTCAAGATTATCTTTATTGAAAACATGTCAAATACCTAATCATCTTTTTCATTCATTCTTTAGCTTTTATATGATATTTTTCACGATTCCAAGCGATAAATAATATTCTAACCCTATATTTACTATTTAATATGGCTATAACAAATTGAAGGTTATTTTACATATGTGTGTTTCATAGAAATTCTTCCTAATCTTATTCTTGACTATTCCTTTTATTTTTATAGATGCTCAATATTTTGACAAAAACCAATCTAACATTCCTACTTTAAGTATATTGTTTTAAAGGCACACTTCTCCCTAACAGTAATTAGCAATCTTATAATAAACAGCACGGTTATTTCTCAGGCTGCATAACTTGCATCGATTTCATAAATTTGAGGGTTAACTTTAAATTGTTTCTATAATAATTTTTTAGTATTCACCACCAAGTCTGCACTGGTCAGCTCAGACTCTGGGGAATTCAGTCTCTATCTTGTACACTGAGTTCATCTTTTGCAACTATATTGGCCAACTTGCAAATTCATCTGTAGCATGCCTGGATGGTTATGTAGAGAAAGCATCTACTCTCTGGGGGCTAATGTCTCTTCTCCACCAATCAGAATGCAGTTCATGATTCATTAGATTTGTTGGCTAGATTATTTAACTTAATTCAATATAAATTATTTAATTCCTAAAGCCTTTCTTGTATTCAATATGAATGAAACAATTATTCCTGGACACAATCATCCAAATAACACCACACAGTTTTACCAAGCCCCAAGACTGTCGTTAAATCCCAGCTATCCACTACTTTACATAAACTATTCATGCTGAGTTTTTGAGGGTTATAACATTACTGAAATTGTTTGGTTTCAATGAGGGACTATATGTTATTCCATATTTAATGAGGGAACATTCCAATTACATTGCAATAGGAGAAATTATAAACTATTTCTAGGTAGCAACATTGCCCTTGTTTTGATAGTTTCCTTTTTTGTCATCTGTTCTTGTCCAGGGGAAAAGTACCAACTTCATTTTTTTTCCAAATGTAAGTCTGCTGCTTAGAAGCATTCCTTTAAACTAATCAACTCTTGACATCACTACTGTCTGGTCAATGGCTGGTAGAAGTAGCATATATGTGACAGATGTTCCCAAACATGGTGTCCCTTGTCTTAGATTGAGCTTTCTGGAAACAGACTCTGAGGCAGAGATTTATGTGCTTCCTGTAGGGAAGTGAAGAAGTCAGGATTGGTAGATTAGCGTTGCACCTGGAGCACGCTGGCGCTGAGATGACCTTTGTATATCAGCATCGACCAATCACTGGCTGTGGGCTACTCCCCAGGTAGCTCCCTGTGACCGAAGACAGTTGCAAAGGAGCTATCAGCAGCCTATATTCACAGAAGCTGTGAAAATGAGGGTCCTCAATTCTAAGGGGAAATCTTGGAGCATCACCTACCCACTAAGATGCACTTGGAGAACCGCTTAACATTCTAAGAAACCCTTGGTAAGGGATATTGACAGAGACTGAGATATGGAGGAATGGCACTATTTCTTTTATACCCGGTCTTGGTTCTTTTCTCCGTAAAGCTCAACTTAAATCTGTAAAAAATTATTACCCTTCTTTTTCCTTTTTCTCCTCCCCCTGCTTTGTCCTAAACAAGGCTGGGGATGGAACAAGGCAGACCCCAGAGAATTTCAACCCTGGAGAATAACAAACAGCAGAGCAGTGTAGAACGATTCCTGTGAGACCTAGCCGGAACTGTTGTCAAAGGTGGAGTGACAAAGGCCTGCTTAGAGACCGTGAATAAAAGGGCACTGGGAGAAGGAAAGAGGCTGTTTAAATTTAGGAGAAGTAGGTTATAAGTAACAATTCGTTTCTTTCCCTCATTACTTCTTACCGAAGGAAGGAATTGGTATTTCTCTGGCTAGCCACATGGAATTACCCGCTCCTGTCTTTAAGGAAGCTCCTTGCTACAGCTCTCAGGTAGAGGCAAAGGTCTGTTATCAAGGGCTTACCTCCTCCCCCACCTTATACCTGTTCTACTGCTTGCTGTTTCATGATCCTTTTTTAAAGGTAATATGCTCAACATGAGGCTTTTGTTAGAAAAAAATAAGTTTGTACTAAGATTTTGCAAACCGATCAAGTTCCTCTATCCACTGCAACAGAAACTTTAATATTATAACTACACATTATCTTCACAGCATTAATACCAGCCAGACTTTATTTTATCTTTTGGGTACTGAGAGCTCCTTAGACTTGTACTCCAAGCTTTTGATTTGTCAGGGGGAAAAGTTAACATACAGATTTATCCTGATAACTGAGATGTAAAGAACTTTATAAATAACTCTAAAGGAACATAAGGCAGATGAAGGGACACCATGTTATACTTTAATGGGCCATTTGATTACTTAATCATTTCACTGAAAACTGGCCATGGTAGCTGTTAGGGTACCTGCCTCCTGAATGGAATTGTGGGATATATGGTAGCACTTAAAGCATATACTTCAAAGCAAATGGCTATACTAGAAGTTTACTTGCTTTTGGGAAATGAGATAAAAATAACCCCACTTAGGGCGGAAGTCTTTTTCAATTTCTGTGCAGGACTTTGAATAGAAATTTGAGGTTTTAAAATGACATACCTATTCATTAAAGCCCGCTTCTGTATGCAAAGTCCATTAGTATTACTGGGATTAAATGCTTTCAAGATATCTTGGAGAGATTTTGTTATTCTAACTGGAGTTAATTCTTTATGGCAGTACAAAAGAAAACCCTTTTTAATACTGTGTCTCTCCTATGCAGTTCCATGATCCTTTTTAAAATTCATTTATTCACAGTCATTAAAGTTATTCATTCATTTATTGACCTCCCACTGTGGGCCAGTTTTATTCTAGATAGCCCGTTTTCAGCTGATTGCCCAGATCCTTTGGTACTTGTTTTGCTTTTTCGTGGTTCTTGTCAGTGTGTCTGACTTCTGACTCAGCTGGTTCCGATCTTTGCTGTCTGTGTAGGTGTCAGATTTGGTTGGTCTTATTGTTTCCTGTTACCAGAAACTGCTAGCATCTGTTGACAAGTCTGGCTTGATGTCTTCATCTCCACATCTCCTAATAAGCGGTTTCTGAGAACTGTTTCGGCCTTCTAGTCACGACCCATTTCCTCAGAAGGCCGGTGCCGACAGTCCACCGCCACCAAATCCACTGTGAACAAAAACTGAAAATACCCCTACATAAGAATGGCTCTGGCAAAGGCTACATGGAAAAGCCAGATTGCGGAGGCTGAGGGCAACACTTAGAAACTGCGGAAAGTTGAACAAAACTGAACTTGTTATGCCCCGACTCGTTATCTCCACGAACCACCAAGAAGCCGACACTGATGCAAGAGCAAGAGGGAGTGTGTTTCAGACTCCAGTCCGGACCGCACTCCGCACACTGACACGGCAGTGACTAGGAGGCGGTCCCGGACATGGGCTTTAGGGGTATTTGAAGGGAAAAAACGTAAGCTCGGGGAGCAATGTCTTGGCGTTACAGGATTGGTACAACAAGCTTGACCCCTAGCGGGATTGGCTGGGTGATGGCGCCAAGGAACAAGGCGGGGAATTTGGAGAGTTACTTTTCATAGTTGCTCCGATTGGCTGTGTCTAGGGTGGGGTAATTGTCTCGCTATCTGCAGTTTTTCCCGAGAACTGGCCTGTGCCTAAGATGGAGTCTTATACCTAAGATGGAGTGACTTTGGCTGTTCAAACTCACAGTTTGCCATTAATAACAAAGTAAGCATTTGATTTTGTATACATAATTATTTGCCTCTTTCTCATCATTTCTCTCCCAGGGATTGAACCCAATTAAATAATTGTTCTATTTTCAGTTTGGAACGCACTTTGATGTTTCTGATTTTATTCTGGTCCAAAAGTTTTAGGTTGGTTTACCTAGTTTTTGTTGTTGTTGTTGTTGTTTTAAGACCATTTTTTATTTCCTTGCTCAAAAATGTTAAATTTTTGTTTTATGACTCGGTTCAATATGAGTTTCTTATTTCAAATGGAATAAGTCAAAAGATTGAGTGTACTTGTTCTGGAGTTTAATACCCGTGTTGACTTTTCAACATATCAATCTGCCTTGATGCCAGCCTGAAGGATGGCAGCGTAATCACTATCCTCCTAAGTATATTGCATGCAATACTCCTTTAACTCTACAACAGCCATGTGATATAGGCACTGTTATTTTTAGTTTACTGGTAAGAACACAGAGGGATAGAGAGTAACTTGCCCTCCGTCACCAGAAAATCCAGCTCCAAAGCCAGTGCTCTTGTTTATGAAGTTATACCACCTGGTTAGAAATACACTCAAAGATTATTGCAGACTTCAATTATAATGTCCATTTTGTCTTGTATGCCTGCCTGCTACTCCGTCATGTTATAGATAACTTCTTCCAAATCTCTGTTCTGTTTATTATTACCAATAGGCCACAACTGGTAAAAATTTATTCACTGTGCAACTTAGACATGGGAACCTGCTATTCCGTCTCACGTCTTTATTGACTTTTCATATATCTTCTATTTTGACTTGAAGATGTGTTGGAGTCCCTTGACTATCCCTGTTAATTTTTTTCCCTTACCATGTTTTGGTTTTCATTT
Source organism: Eonycteris spelaea (assembly GCA_003508835.1). NCBI lineage: Eukaryota > Metazoa > Chordata > Mammalia > Chiroptera > Pteropodidae > Eonycteris > Eonycteris spelaea. Next base: position 10,156,014 of record PUFA01000011.1, on the reverse strand, counting down.
AAATTTTGTAATAGTGTTATTTGAGTTAGTAAAGGTAGAACTTTTATGAGAGACTCTATCAAAATTAAGTTGCATTGCAAGGTATTATGGGTAAAATTGGAAGGAAGGGCATTTAAAAATCTCCATTGAGGTTCTCTAACTGAGTCTATTTGAGGGTAATGCAATAACCTTGGCTTGATTTATGATTATATATTCTGACGTATAAAATGCTGTTTGTAAACAGTTTAATAAAAGGCTATTGTTCCAAATTCCAAATTAGCAGTGAAGGTGATTTCTATTAGAGAAGACATTTGTGGAAGATTTTGCTCTCGATGCTTAATAAAGTGAGGTTTTTTTCTCAATACAATACACATTGTTGACTTGTAGCATGGCTCTAGGGACCCGATGCTGTATTCAAAGAGTAAAAACATATCTCTGCTCATTATTTACTACATTTTGGGGTACATATAGAAAAAAATTTTTTACAGTTCCCAGTTCAGTTTTTTCTTTTGATTATGTGTTAAAATATGTGCATAAGGGTCCTCAGTATCTCAGTTTAACAGTGTGAGTCTCCAGGCTTCTTTTATTAAACGACATTTCTAGTATTTTAATGAGGGTTTGACATTTTCACATGTTACAATTTTGTTTTATTTTTATATTCATTGAAGTGACTTTCATGCTGCCTTTGTGTGCTGTCAATTTACAATTTCTAAGGTACTTGGAGACACTTTTTCAGAAAGAAGTATATCAGGAAATCATTCAGGATTCTCAGTGCTGATATTCAGAAGAGTATATTTTTTTAAAAAAAAAAATGACTCAAAAGGCTTTAAGTGTAGAGTTTTTGTTCTGAGCAACATCCAATACTAGATTTTTTGGAAATGGCAAAGACCAAATGTGATTTAGACCAGGCTTGCAATTCAAATGCCTGGAGAGCCCCATTGGTGACTTAAGTAAAAGAGGCAGGCCCAGGGGACAGTGAAGCCTGTAGTAGGGATGCCCCACCAAAGATGACAACTGCAAATTTACCCTTTATGATTGTCACTATGAAGGAATGTCCAGCGTTTTCAGATTTTTTAGTATTCCAGGGTAATCTGGGAATCTGGATATTTAAGTGAAATATTCTGACTTTTAACTTTGGCATTTTCTTGTCTAGACTGTCTAGCATACAATTGAACACATTTATTATGTTCATAGTGAGTGACCAATGCTTCCAAATAGTCAAGAAGGAAAGGTATGGTTGGAGATTGCTTTCAAATGACTCAGAAAAGTAGACCTTCATTCAAGGACTCTTTTAATTTTCTACTAAGGGCAGAGCATTGTGTGGTATCATTTTAAGGTGGCAAAAATAACTGAACTGCACCCTCATTTTTTGAAAAACTCACAGTCTAGCAGGAAGCCTAAGACACTACAAACATAACTAAATGGAAGGTAAAGTCAGATAAATTCTAAAAGGGATGTTAAAATGAAATTCACAAGAGGGAGAAGTCATATTTGGTTGGTGAGACCAGGGACAAGTTCATGGCTATGGAGACAAGCCTTGACAGTGAATATAGGATTCTGGTGAATGCTGGCAGGATACTCCAAGAGGAGGAAACAGCAAGCAAAGGTATGGAGATGGAAAAACAGGGATGTGAGGATGCTCAGAAAGCAGGAACTGTGCAAGTGTAAAGGCAGGAGAGCTGTCAGCCAGAAGACAAGCAAGGGAGGCTATGTATGCTATGGAGGCCCAGACAGGGGAGTTCATACAATGATCTTGGTCGAGAAAGACAAGAAGCCATCAATGCTTTTTGACTTGGAGAATACTATGCTTAATGTTTCCTATGGGCCAAAAGTTAAAAAACAAGATTGTAAAATAGGAGAGAGGGCTAGGGGTCAGGATTTAAACATGCAATTTTTTTTGGGGGGGGGTGGGCTACAAACATTTAATTCATAACAAGTGAGTATGTGAAGAATGCAGAGATTTGTTCCTTCTTCTAAAGCTATTGAAGTAAAGCCATTGGAGTAATATTTCCTAAGATTAAAGTGAATGTAATTATATGATGAAAGCATTGTGAAGAAATGGTAATATAGCCTGTGGTGCCCATTGCATGAGATAGAGAAAATGAGGTATTTTGTACTTCCTTCTATAAAAATTTATCGAGTTGCTAAGCTAGTCACAACTCTACACCCAGTTTCTAGCACAGAATCTGGCCAATAAGTAGGTACTCAAAAAATGCTGGTAGAATGAATGAAGAATGGTATTAGATTAGTTATTGTTCCGTTAAACAATCAGTTTATCCAGAACCCTGTCCAGGCCTTTCATCAATCCCCACTTTCCTACCATCACACACACTTTGTAGCTTTGGATTTGAGGGCAGAAAGTGAGAGAGTATATGGAGAGATCAAAGAAGCAGAAGGAGTTCTCCTTAATAATTTGAACATAGAGTGGACTTACATCTTACTAGAGGTTAGGTTTTAAAGGCATAATGCAAAGAAAATGTGTCATCAGTGCAAATTACCCTTGAAAATTCTTTAGGAAAGTATTCCATTGGAGATATAAAACACACCAGTTTTCCTCCCAGCATTGAAACAGCCTACTGCTTTCTTCTGTTCAGCATCAGTTGAAGTTGGCTTGAATTGAAGGGTTATAGTGTATGAAAAAGATATTTTTAAATGCTAGAATTAACTCCATGTGGTGATATGCTGTTACTATGAAAAGCGCTCCAGGACTGAGACCACTTAAAGGATGGCAATTTTCTACCTCCTCCTCAGCCTCACATTAGGATCTATGACCATTGAGTAGCATGATGCAGAGAAATCTCATTCTCTCTCTTTTTCTCTGCTTCCCTTCCTCCCTTTATCAAATTTTCTTGTTTGACCCAGCATGCATGGCTGATTTCCCTCAAGTTATAGTGCATGTAAGATGAAATTTCTCTAGACCCACAAGTAAGAGAGGCGAATTATATCTGGCCAGCACACAGGAGTTGTGCTGCTTATATTGATCAGAGTTAGGATCCACATCACCAGGATGATGCTCACGGGGATGTTGTAAGTAAGTGGGTGTGATACAGTCAGGTGTGGTGTCAACACCCTGCCATGGCCACTCTGGTAAGAGCAGTGTCCAGATGGGGATGACTGGTATTCAGTTGTGAGAAAAGTTATGTCTACCTATTTTTATTTCAGGGATTTTCAAGGGACTCTGGGCATTACCACATGCTGAAGTGGAACATGTATTTGGCATAGTGGAAGGAATTTGATCTTGGGAGAAGGGAAAACAAGGTGGAATCCTATCCTCACCTCTTTTTTTTCCTCTATAGATTGATATTCCCAATATCTATCTATCTATCTATCTATCTATCTATCTATCTATCTATCATTTATCTACCTATCTACCTACCTACATACCAATCTATCCATCCTGGCTTTATCGAAGTATAATTGACAAATAAAAATTGTATATACATATACAACATGATGTTTTGATATACATATGCACTGTGAAATGATTACCACTATCAAGCTAATTATTCATCACCTAATGTAATTACCTTTGTGTGTGTTTGGTGAGATCACTTGAGATTTACTCTTAGCAAATTTCAAATATACAATACAGTATTATTAACTATAGTCACCATGCCGATGTCCAAAACTTGTTTGTCAGGCATAAATGAAACTTTGTGTTTTTTTGACCAGTATCTCTCCATATCTTGCACAATCACCATTCTACTCTCTGCTTCTGTGAGTCTGACTTTTTAAAATTCCACATGTAAGTGAGATCATGCAGAATTTATCTTTTTGTGTCTGGCTTATTTCACTTAGCATTACATGCTCCAGTTTCATCTATGTCATCATAATTGGCAGGATATCCTTTTTGAAGGCTGAATAATATTCCATTATATATGTATATATCACATTTTCTTTCCCCATCCATTTATCTGTTGATGAACACTTAGGTTGTTTCCATAATTTGCTAGCCTCACCTCTATGATTGTAAGATCATGATCAATTATTATCTGATAATAATCCATGATAGGGATGCTGTGAGGATTAAATGAGAAAATGTGTGTACAGTGTTTAACTCAGGGCCTGGGACATCTAAGCAACCAAGATAGTTCTCTAGCTGCTTCCTAACTGTGTGAGCATGCTCTGTTCATGAAGTAGCAGTGGGGTGGGAGTATGATAAACAAAAAACAAACAAGTATAAAGCCACCATGGCTAATACTGCTTAGGTGCCACACAATCAGACAAAATTAATGGACTGGCAAAGAGGAGATCATCGGTGCAGAGAGTACTGGACTGTATGTAGGTGAAGAGACCTGGCTTCTAGTTCTGGGTGAACCTTGACCAAGTCCCCTCTCCTCTCTGCTCCCTTTACAGTAAAATGAGGAACTTGGAACATCTCTAAGATCCCTTCCAGTTCTAAGATAATAACACTCCATGTCATGCCTCTCCTTTAAAACTTTCAGTGATTCTCTAATGCCTTCTAGATTAAACCCATTTCTTTGGCTGATCTTAAAGGCTTACCACAAAATAGCTCCAGAGTCCCTTTGCAGTATTTTCCTCTACTCTCACCCCAGAAAACCCAATACTAAAGCAAATTGTCTCTTCCTCATCTGTTCCCTGTATTTTCACCTCTTTTCCTTTGTTCTTGCTGTTTTTTTTTTCTGTCTGTAATCTCTGTCCCTCTTTATCTGTGAATATTCTTCTCATCCTTCACTGCATGCCATGTGATACCATTTCCATGAAGCTCTTCTATATTTCTTTAAGATCTTTGTGCTGTATTATTCTGCAGGGCCAAAATTAATGTCCGTTAGGTGCCAGCTGGCAATGAGGGAACAATTGGACAATGAGACAGGAGGTTTCCTGTCACCTTATAACCACATATCTGACCATTCCTGACAATTCTACCATTACAGGGGCCTAGGAGTGTCATATCTGTGGGAAAATGTGTGGATTTGGCCTGTAACTGAGAGAAAGATCCTTTAAACCGTGCTTTTGCAGAGCTCTGAAAGAAAAGTGCTGCATTCACAGTCAGGTTCTGGAAACAGTGAGGCATAGATGACATTTCTTTTAAGCAATATGCAAAGTTTCCCCCAGAGGAAAGAGATTAGAAGACAACATTAATTATTCTCAAGACTGTGAGTTCTGATTTTCACTAATTGCTTAAATTTGCCACCTGCCTATTCTGACTGGCGACATTCCTGTGGTAGGAATGCAGGCCTGCAGAGAGAAAAATCCTTCTGAAGTGGCCTACTGGACTCCCCCAGCACGTCTAAAGTGCAAGAAGGCAGAGCAGGAACTCAACAGTTCCAGTGAGGAAGTCTGGGTCTAGGACTCTTGACCACCATTTCTTACCAGCAGAAGAATTTAGGAGACTCACCCTACTTACTGAATTCAAATCCCAGCCCCTACCACCCCACCTGGCTAGCTTCATGACCTTGAGCAAGTTACCTAACCTCTCAGTGTCCAGGGCTTTGGCTAGATTTAAAGGCTGTTTATAAAAGGCCCACCTCTGCCCCTTCTCCCTTCTCCTAGGCTTTCTGGGGATGCTGTTGGCAGATCCTAGCATAGTCAGAGTTAAATCAACCCTAGAAATACCTGTTCCAGAGGCTACTGAAGGCTCTTCTACATTTTCCTCAAGGTTTTAAACCACCTTCTAAGCAGGTCCGTTTTCTAGATCATCTCCAGGAATCCTCCCATCCCATGCTCTGTGGTCTTGCCATTTCTTTGTGTGAGGATGGGTAAAATGAGTCAGATTAACAAATTTTTTAAGTATGACGCAGCTACAATATGCAGCCTTCTGCCTATACCTCGATAATTCATATTGTATTAACTTCATTTTTATTTATTCAGCTAGTATATATCTGCCAAAATCTGAGGCAGTACAAATAAAACTTCTCCAAAATACATTTAATACATAATTCTTCAACTTATATTTATTAAGCATGGTTTGGGCCTTATACCCCATTGGAGAGTTAATTACAACATAATATACTGAGCTCTAAAATGGGGGGAAGTACAGGAGAATTTAGAAAGCGCAGCTAGTCCAGAATTAGGGCTCTTGGAAGAAGTGATCTTTAACAGCGATCTAAAGACTTGAAAAAATGGCAGTTCTAGAAACTAACTATCCAAAGAGCAGGGGGTGAGAGAGGGCCAAGAATGCTCCATACAGAAGGAAAGCACCATAAAGTATGGGTGGGAGAGAGAACAGCCCTGCTTGGAGACCTGAAATAATGACTTTAAGGTAGAAGAGTAAGCCTGGGGAGGAGCTTGAACTTGACTTTGAAGACAAAGGGTGGCTATTGAGGTTGTGAGTGAGAGTTACAAGATGACATTTGGGTTCTAGAAAGATTGCCCTGGTCATAGTAGGAGAATGGGTGGAGGATACCCAGAGTGGGGCAGCTGTTCAACCCTGTGCCCATCAAGGCTATGCTAGGGCAAAGGCCATAGAATGAATGAAAAGAGAGAGCTCAGGCACTGTCCGGAGACCTGAGTTCTAATGGTAGTGTTATGAGCAACTGATTGTGACTTTGCATAGCAATTTTGCTTTCTCTGGCCTTCAGTTTTTTCTACTGCAAAATAATGATTTCTAAGGTCATAGAAGTCTATTTCTGTGTCTTTTTAAAGCTCTGCTATTCATATGAGTTTCTTCTCTCTCTCTCTCTCTTTTTTTTTTTTTGTATTTAAAATTTTCTTTTACTATCTCTCCCCTGCCCCTCTTCCTCCCTCCCTCCCCTTCTTTTATGTACTAGTTTGATGGGGCTACCATGACAAATACCACTGATTGGTTGGCTTAAACAACAGACATTTACTTTCTCATAATTTTGGAGGCTAAGATCAAGGTGTTTGCAGGTCTGGTGAGGCCTCCCTCCTTGGTTGCTGATGGCCACCTTCTCGTTGTGTCCTTCATGGTCTTCCCTCTGTGTCGCACATCCCTAGTGTCTCTGTGTGTCTAAATTTTCTCATCTTATAAGGACACCAATCCGATTGGAACAAGGCCCAGCTAATGGTCTCATTTTAACTTAATCACTTCTTTAAAGTTCCTATCTCTAACTACAGTCATATTCTGAGATACTAGGGATTAGAATTTTTTGGCGGGGAGGGGTGGCAAAATTCAGCCTATAAGTCTTTCTCTTTTTAAATCTGCTTTGATATTAAATGTGTCGAAATTAGACACATCTGGGCTTGTTTGGAGACACAACCTTCCCTAAGTTTTGATTCTCTTTTCTATGTATTTGATCCTCATATCATTTTTAGGTGATTATATAGGCAATTCATTTGTGAGAAAAGCTGGAGCTAGCTTTTCTTCTTTTATACACTAGCCAAGATTTTTCTTCTATAGTCAAAGATTTCTGAATTCTATCCTCTGCAATATTAAGCCTGTTCCTTCCTTTGTTTGGTTCTAGTCTTTATGCCCCAATGAGATTCTTACTTTTGGCTAGCCTTGTTTTCTCTCACACTGCCTTGGCTGCCCAGAATAACTTCCAAATGAATCTATATCCTGTGCTTCCTTTTCTCTTTCAAAATCATTGCTAAAACCCACAAGGATCTGCAAAAGCTTATTGCATTAATGTTCTTCCAATGTTTCTTGTCATCAGCCAAACCGGACCTGCTCACACATTTCAATTGCAATCTCTTTAAGGCCAGGATTTCATTTCATTTTCTTGCTTTTGTCCACTGTGTTTTACCAGCTCAAAAGGGCCACACATTCCTGGCACCCCATGAATAAATGAAATCGTACACTGTAATAATGACAATAGGGCATGCACTCCTCTACCTGCCTACAGAGTGAACCGCTCTTTACTATTCTGCAAAATCATAACTACTCACTGGAGGTTTCCTCCCACCTACCTGATTCCTAGCCCAGTGAATTATAAACATATTTTATTTAACAAATTCACTTTTATTACTACAGTCAGCTTCTATCACAATAGTTAAGGTTCTGTTTGCAGGTTCATAACTTGGCCATAAAATTTTGCTGCAGGCAGATACTTTGGTCTAATGACTCTTGGCACAAAATGTCATTATTAGAGTCTTTTTCTTTTAACACCAAAGAAAGTTTTTTTAAAAAGTGCTTTGACTAAAAAAAAAACAACAACAACAAAAAAAACTTTTCAAACTCTATTATTTTGTATTATAGAAATTCTCCTCCCATACCCCAACAAAAAAGAAATGCCAAGCCTCAGCTATAAAGATGTGTAAAAGCAAAATAACATTGAACTTCCTCCTCAATGTTTGTCAGTGGGAGTGCAACTGGCATTTAGGGGTAGGACAGTTTTCTTGGTGCAGGCCTACCTTGTGCAAAGCAGGGCATCATTTGACATTCCTGATGCCCATGCACCTGCTACCTGTCCTCTTTCCCCTGCACAAACTAGAGGGGTGGGATCATCTGACAGACTCCACACTTGGTGTTTTGTCTGTTTCACTCATACCTTACAGGAGGGCTGTGGCCTCCTGGCTTGGTGCAACTTTAATTTACTCAAAAGGAAGTGCTGGAGTAGGCAAGATAAAAGTTGACCCAGTTACCTGGTCAGCCATTGATAAAATTGAAGAAGTCTAGTCTCAGAAATCTTCAGTATTCTTTTCTCCCCTCTTTTCCTTTTCTGCAGGCTTCCTCTACAAATCAGGAACTAGCTGGTTGCCATTTGGATGTTCAGGTCACTCCTAGTAGCCTCCTGGCTGACCTTGTGTTTTCTCCATGTATCCGTCAAAATGTATCTGGCTTTTCACCTGTGCCCTCAGGGCCCTTATTTTCTGTCAAACATGGCAGTTACTACATCAACCAAACCTTAGTAATGGTTCAATTTGTCATACTTTTTAGTAGGGGCAATACTCCAAAGACATAGCAAGTGACTTGGCACAGACACTGACAGATCAGAACGAACACGGGTGGTTCTACAGCATGGTGGCTTTTTCTGGCCAGGTGTGGCTCCTCTAGTTGCTGGCTCTTGGGGTGGCCAGGATGAATCTTACAGGAGGCATGGGGTTGCCAGGTGGTAAAGGGAAGGCATGGGAGGGGCCTCAGGGCAGCTGCCATTTATGAATTAGAAGTGCTTCAGTATATTCACAATGTAAACTGCCATGGGGTATATGCTTACCGAATATCATCTCCGACTCTTGAGGGTTTTTCATTTTGACAGAAGAGTCCTGGGTCACCCATGCCTCATTATAAAACAAAAAATAAAGTTTTAGGTGCTATGGCACAGTAGTGTGTAGTGACTTCTGACTGGTAAAATTTTTAAATATGTATATAGTCAAAATTACTGTTCTTGTTGATTTCATTCTTAGTGTTGTTATCTTCTTTATCGGTGAGTATAGCATTTTAATATATTTTTTTGAATAGTTAATTTTCACAATACCATTTATTGAAAAATTTACCTACATTGGCTTTGGTTTTAAAGCTGTCTAAACAATTCCGTTATTTCGTCTGTCGTTTCTTCTGTCAACCTCGTACACTTTTAATTGTTATGACTTCATTAACAGATTTCATATTATATGGGGTAGAGTTCTCGCTCTCAAATTTTCTCAGCTATTTTCTGAATGAACTTTTTATAGTTTTCTCAAATTCTTCTCTCCCATAAACCCTACAATAATGGCCAACTTTATGTGTAAACTTCATGGAACTAAAGGGTGCCCAGATAGGTGGTAAAACGTTATTTCTGAGAGTTGCTGAAGGTGTTCGGAGAAGAGGTTAGCATTTGAATGCATAGAATGACTAAAGCAGAGTGACCACATCGGTGTGGGTGGGCATCATCCAACCCACTGAGAGCCTCAGTAGAACAGAAAAGCAGAGGAAAGCCAAATTTGCTCTTTTTGCTTTAGCTGGGACAGCCATCTTCATCTGCTTTTGGACATCAGTGCTCCTGGTTCTGGGGCCTTCAGACTTAGACTAGGACTCATACCCTTGGCTCCCCTGGTTCTTAGGCCTTCAAACTCAGTCTGAATTACACCATGAGCTTTCCTGGGTCTTCAGTTTGCAGACATCAGGCTGTAGGATTTCTTGGCCTCTATAATCATGTGAGCCAATTCCTATAATAAATCTCCTTAAAATGTATATCTCTATATTTACTTATTGGTTCTATTTCTCTGGAGAACCCTGAATAATACACTCACCAATCTTGTTGCAGTTTTTATTAAAATTGTTTAAATGCATATATTTGTTTTAGAAAAACATTCCTCTACTCTCAATACTTCTGGTCACTAAATGTGCAGGGGTTTTCCCCAACACTAACGAGGAATTCTGTAACGCCAGCTGGACGTCTTACGACTTAGCTCAATTCTGACACTATGTACCTGGAGACACCATCATTCTCACAAACCGCCCCCCTCTCCCACTTCAAATGCCAATCACAAGTCCAGATTGTCGCCTGTGTTTCTGACTGACTGCCTATAAATCAGAAATTCTCATGACTCAAATTTGATGAATTTGCTAAAGCAGTTTACAGAACTCAAAAAAAAAATAGTTTACTTACTAGATTATTTATTTATTATAAAAAGACACAACTTAGGAACAGCCAGAGAGATGCGATACATAGGGCAAGGTACGGAGCAGGCAGGGCAGAACCTCCACATCACCCTCCCAGCACCTCCATGTGTTCACCAACCTCGAAGGCTCTCTGAGGTTTTGGTGGAGCCTCCGTTACAAAGGCACAATTGATGAAATCATTGGCCATTAGTGATTAACTCTACTTCCAGCCCCACACTTTGCTCCCTGGAGGTTGGGTGTGGGGTTGAAAGTTCCAATCCTCTTATCACCTGGATGGTTCCCCTGGCAACCAGTCCCCATCCTTAGGGGCTTTCCAAAAGTCCTCATCAGCATAAGCTCAGGTGTGGTTGAAAGGGGCTTGTTATGATTAACAAAAGACAGCTTTATTGCTCTTATCTCTTAGGAAATTTCAAGGCTTTTAAGAGCCCTGTACCAGGAATTGGACGGAGATCAAATACTTATTAAAAATCACAATATTAAAGAAGAAAGAATTGGTATTTTTACTCTATTCAGTCTTTCCACTTAGAAATATTATATATTTTTCCTGTATAAAAACTTTCATTTATATTTCTCAGTAAATTTTTTGAATTTTCTTGATGTAAGCCCAATATATTTCTTTTTAGGTTCCTCGTAAGTATTTTTCTTTTGGTTACTTTTTGTTAATGATATAATTTTCCCCTTGGTACCAGTAACTAGCAGTGGCAGAAGCAGGTATTGGGATCCTTCAGACTTCCTCACTTGCTCTGTTATGCATGGGCACTGGCAGGGCTGCTTGCCAGGTGGTCTCTCCAGCACATAACGTGGACCATGTTCCCTCAAATGTGAATTCTAACAAGAGTGCACAAAGCCTGAAACTGGTATTATTTTGAGCGTGCTCCTGGTAAACAAATCTTTAGAAAAAATAAAAATAATTGCTTATTTTGACTAAATATGACTTTTTTAAAAAAAAATACTCACAATGGGACCTAACTTTTGGAAAGGCAGGAGCCCTTTTCTCTCAGGAGAAGTTCTTGTTAACACTTATAAAAGAGCTCAGAAGGCATGTTCAGTAATGGTTGCCAGTTATTCAGTAAAAGGGAGAGTAGCTGTAGAAGGATTAAAAGATTTATTTTCTTTTGAAATCTATGACTTCTTTAAAGTTCAGGGATAAATGTACAATTGCCTGTGACTTACCCATATCCTTCTAAACAAACAAACAAACCTGCTCAGGAAGAAATTCAATTTTCCCCTGAAGGAGTGCAAGTGAAGAGAGGCTCACTAAAATTCAGAGGCAGATGGCCTTGACAAGCTCTCTCTAACAGGGAATGAAGCCAGATGGGGATTGAAATAGCTCAGGGGCCACCAATCAGTGCCCAGTTAATTGTGTTAGCTGTGCTCAGGATACAAGGAGGAAAAAAATCATGGGAGAGGTGCCCTTAAAATACTCAAGACTCTACATCATGGTAATGATGTCACTGTGTAGATAATCCCAGAAATCAAATATCTGGTGTTCTTTTTTCAGCTGACCGAGGGAGATTAGAGATGAAGTCCAGTACTTTTGTGTTGCCAATTAAAACTGTATTTCTATGTTTCGTTAAAAGAATATGAAACTAGAAGAATACTGGAATATTGGGAGAAAGATCAAAGCTTAAACACACCAAGTTGTTGCCAATACACATTTCCTTTAGTCACCCTGAGCAAGGAGTTGTTCAAGGTGCCTAGGATTCTGGGATACTGGGACACTTGCTGACATCTGACAGTAGGTGCTACTTAAATGTATTAGATAAAATCACTCTAATGACTTCTGACCTTAACTCAAGTACATTATGAAGGCATTATAAGTAGCTGGGGACAAGGAATTGTAACATTTGAGACCTTTGTTCTTTTATTTGTTCCTTTTCTGCCCTTAACAAGACTATAGTCCTCCATAAAAAGCAGCCACATTTACTTTTTGGCTAAGGCAGTAGTTCCCTGACCAATGCCATTTGTATCACTGGGGAACTTGTTAGAAATACAAATTATCAGCCCTGCCTCAAATCTGCTAAATCTGAAATTCTGGGTATAAGGCAACTGTGTTGGTATAAACTATACAGATGATTTTTCAGGTTTGAAAATCCCTGGCTCAGAGAATTGTGCCAGCTCCCACCTCTCACCTGGTGCTTTTACAGTTCGTTCTGGTCTCTGTTGACTTTCCTTGGTGACCTGTTACTTGTAGCTTTTTTGGTGTCTAGCCCCTTTAGACAGATGCCCCCTTTAAATGTTCTACCTGCCTTCCTCTACGACTTCCTCATCAGACTTATTTTCCGGATTTGTATGTAAAAACACATAGAGACCTTGCTGGCTAAGGTGCCACAAGGCCATCAGAACCCTGGCCTTCCCCATTTTAGGAAGAACACCATGCACATCTCCAAGACTGATAAAGTCATCAGCAACAGCTATAAAAGCAGGTTGATTGATGATAGAGAAAAAGTTCCCTGGAATCAAACAGACCAGATTCAAATCTTGGCTTTATCATTTGTGGAATATGTGAACCTGTGACAATAAATAATATTTATTCATAGATAATATTTACCTCCAGGTATTATTGTGTGGACTAAATGAAACAATCTCTCAGAGCCAGGGCATACTTTTATACTGTAAAAGGGATAACCATTAGTTGAGAGGTTGTCCCCTCAGCTCTCAGGGTTCTTGCCTAGAGTGTCTGGAGCTCTAAGCTAGTCACCTCCAGCCCAGGCAGTCTCATCTATTTACGCCTAACGTGCTACAAAAATATTGTCAAGTTCCATGCATACCATGATGTGAAAATGATGAGAACCACAATTTTACATAAATACCTGTCCAGCTTATGGCACCCATAGGGCATCTATAAATGGAAGTAGTTGCATCTCTGACTATAGATTAGGGCCACCATGAGGAATAGGGACAAGTAATGCAATGGCCTCTCTGAAGACATCAGTGGTCTCCAAGGAAAAGCCTGCCAGAGGGTCTCATGACCTCATCTATTCCACAAACTGGGGTCGATGTCAAAGGTTATGTTAATTACCATGTTATTGCCACACACGACTGTGAGGATCCCCTTGGTTTAGTGGATCCTTGGGAAGAAAGTTTCCAAAGCAAACAAGTCTCCTCCTCCTTTACTCTGCCTAATGAGTGTCCTGGCCTAGTCAGCTTTTTCTAGTGTTGCTTGCTAATGCTCACCTCTATGATCTAGACTGGCTCTGTCCAGTAGAAACATATATAATCCTTGTAAGCTTTCTAACTGTTTATCCTTTACCCATCAATTTAGTCGGATTTCTGGATTGAGTAAAGATAAGGCACAAAATTATTAGATAGACCAGTATTTGCTTTTGAGAACCAATTTACATTAGCATGAAGTATACAATCTCCTCTCAAGTAAGGTGAGGACTGGGAGAGTACATATTTCATGATGTTTATTTTTTATTTACATTCACAATTTAAATAAGTTGGCTCTTTGATTTAATATCAAGGGAGAAAAACATCAGAACTTTTTTGGATTGTGCATGGAGCTTAGGAGGTGAGAAGTAAATGATCCTGTTTGTTTCATTGCGTAGACAGAAAAACTGCTGCTCAGAGTGTTAAGTAATTAGATTAAGGTCATGCAACTAATAAAGAGCAAAACCACAACTTAAACCTGTTGCTGTCTACCTGGTTCCACCTGACTCGAGTACATGTTTTCAATCCCTCTTCTGCGCTGCCCACCTAGAGACGGAGGAGGAAAGGGAGGCCGCACTGAAGAGACACAGTGGGGCAGGTATTCACTTTGGAGGGAATGCCTTAGCTAAAGACTTAGGTAACGTGAAGGTAAAATACATGGGGAATAGACTGTAGTCGAATCCCTGGGGTGGAATGTCTGGGCCAGGGCATGTAAGAAAGAGAGCTAATTAGGGAGGGGTGCATGTCTCAGTGAAGCTATTAAAGCCCATAATTAGGGGTTTTATTAAATTATAAAGGAATTTTAAAATAGTATGGTAACCTCTTAAACATATTATGTTTCAGGCTATGGTTTCAATCACTTTTTAAATTATTGTATGTTGAGTATTAAGTAAATGGGAGATATAAATATTGGCTATATTTCATTTTGTTGCTTCATTTCAGGAATATAATAGTATAAATTAGATATTAGAGATCACTTACCTAGGCAAGGAAAAGGAGACAGATGAGGAAGGAAATAACTTGAGAGATGCACCTGTGAACCTCTCCCAAGTGTCTGAGTTAGATAAGTGGATAGCGGAAATATACACAATAATGTGACTGAATAATAACTAATGCATGTGGCACATCCAGAGAATATTCTATAATAGTGTCCTCATAATGATGTGAACTGAAATAAGAGCTCAAGCACGTGTCTTAGGAGCAGCAGGACAGGCCCTGGCTGATAGAATGGAACGTATGACTAATGGCTGCCCAAGACAGCCAGGAGCTCATCGATCTGTTGTGACACAATTATGACACCCTCATCGTATTTACCCTTATCACACTTTTGGTTTGAGATTCATAGAGCAGAGGCAAGATGCATGCAAAACCGGAGAGAAAACTTTGTCACCACTGGCTCACCAAAATGAACATCAGTGCTCCCTGAAGGGTGATTTTTTCTACTGAGCAAGAGACACAGCCTCAGATGAAATTTCCCACTGTTGTTTTTACACTTCTAATTTAAGTTGTAACACTTTTCCACCCATCTACCCTGTATGTTCCAGCAGAGAGGAGCATCATGGCTATCTGGGGACAGTGGTGTTAAAATGCCATTTAGAAAAAGAGTACTGGCTTCAGGATTGAAACAAACAAGAAGCCACAGAAACCAAGCAACTGAAAGACCATGAAGTTGAGCAGGAGCATGGTGGGGAAAACAGCCCCAGACTTAGGCTCCTTCTGAGCTCTGCAGTGTTGCTTGTGAACTTCTCACTGATGATTCCCTGACTGGCTCTTCAGATGGAGCATTATTATGGCTGCAAGGTGAACATGCTGTGAAAAGCCAAACCGTTACAGACACTCAAATAGTGGATGCTTTTGATTTCCTGCTCATTTCATCTTGGCATTCACTGTTCCCTTACATGCCAATGGCTTTCTACAATCAGCTCCTGCAACCCTGCTGGAGAGCCTTGTCAGGTTGGGAGCATGCTCAGCTCATACAGAACAGATCAGGAGTTAACGTCCTGGAAGCAGCCTCACCAGTGATGGAGGAAGGTTGGTGGATAAATAGCCCAGTCCCTTTACCCTCAGGTGGGACAACTCTGAGTTGGGTTCTCTACAGTCTCCCAGATCTCCCCGGTGGGGCTGAGCCCCTGTCGTTCACAATGATAATTTATTCACAAACACTCTGCCCTGACTTTCTTTCCTTTCTTGTCTCACTGCCTCCCTTACTGCTGCCTCCTGGATGACCTCTCAAAATACCTACACTCAAATTTTTATCTCAGAGTGTGATTCTGGGAGAATCTAACTAAAAACACTAGGCTAATTGAGAGACAGGAAATATAAAAGAACAAAATTTTAACTTATTAACTCATAGCATTTTAGAGTTGAAAGTTTTAGAATTTTCTGGCTAAGGAAGAAAAGTGATTCATCAAAGACCATGTATTTTTGTCAGGTCCCTGACTCTGGCTATTACCACCATCATTGTTTCAGTTACTCTGCCTGGAAACTGGAATTTGAATCTTGAACACAGTGACAAATTACTGAAACAGTGGACTGAAGTCATCCTGGTGACAGGGTCCTGAAGAGACTCTGTTTTTGCAACCTAGACCTTTGGGTCCCCATGGATTTTCAGCTTTTCCTTAGGTTCTCTGTGCTGCCCATAACCTTTCATTATTGTGGGGTTTTTGCTTGTTTGTTTAGTTTTCTTTTTGTTTTTTGTTTGTTTGCTTGTTTTTGTCTTTTGCCAGCCAGGGTCGGTTTTTGTGGTTTAAAAAGAACTATAACAGATGCGTCCCCATTTTCATGCCACAAATCAGGGACCAAGTTCTTTTGATTCTTTCTTAAAAATGCCTCAGATCTATTTTTTCCTCACCATATCCTAATGCAGATGCCTGCTTTTATCTCAATGTATGCTTTTCTTTAGCCTTTCGCCATCATTACAGCCTCACCCTCCTGTCTACTGGGGCCAACAATCCCTGAACCAGGGGCTGGCACCCATGCCCTGTACCCCTGGGTTTGTTCTAAATCTCTTAAAGGTCTTGGCAGGGCTAGATCTGGTCCTCACTTCTCTTATCTACAAAATAAGGAGTTTTATCTAAATCATTGATTTCCAATCTAGGACCATTTATTATATTTCAAAAACATAAGCTACATCATTCTTCAGTGAACACGGCCTCACTAAAGCAAGCAGTTGATTTATTTTTGGCTACAAGTATATCAACCTGGTCAGCTCATGTTTATCAGAAAGCCAAATGGACAGCTCCATGTTTCTGATGAGTGAAAATGAGAAAATAGTTTTAAATCATGGGCTCCATGGTAATAGACAATGTAGATATGGGAAGGAATTGGCAAAAATAGCAGACTTTGGTGCTTAACAGGCCATAAATTTCTTGGTATAATGGCCTATAAGGGCCCTTCCAGCTGTCTGAGTCCTCATTATTTAAATGCTTCATAACCTCATATCACCTCCAGGTTGATCACACAGCACTTTTTTCTGACCTTCGATGTCTTACTGTTCAGCCTTAGGGTTCCTTGTATCCTTAGCCCTCACACTGTCCTGAGTTTATCATGCTCCCTCCTGCCTCAGTTGGAATGTCATCCTGCTGTTCTTGGCCTTGAAAAGCTTAGTCCGTCTTTTAAGACCCACATCAAGTTTAATCTCTTGTTGGAGACCTTCCCTGTCTGCTCCAGCCCTATTTGAACTTCTCTAATGGGACCTGGCAGCCTACTAAGTATCCATACCACACAGTTTAACACTGGGTTTTGCCCTATTTTTCCCGATTCCCTTTATCACAAGTACATTGACCTTGTATTTCAACCAGAGGTTAAGCTTTTGAGGACAGGAATCTTGTCTTAGTCTTCTGTATCTCCCATGGCACCAGGTATTGAAAGATGGTCTATAAATAGGTGGACTATTAGAATCAGGGATGTATAATGACTTGGTGAGGCCACAAAGAGTTAGTGGCAATATTGAGACTGGAACGCAGGTTTTATGACTTTGTTTAATTTTCCTATGCTGTCTCTCAGTACTCTTTGTAACTGATGGCTGATTAAACAGTTTCAGCTTACCTTCTGGAAGTCACAAATGACCAGAATCTAAAATGTATTCACAGTCACATAGTTCTAAGCAATGTCTGCAACAACATACATGCAAGTCATATAAGTGCAGATAACAGGTCACAAGAATTCTCAACGTGCTGCTAAATGGGATAGCCCTAAGCAGTGTAGAAGAAATGCCTTAAGGATGCGGAAGGCCTGACCCCATGCAGAGCAGAACAGCTGTGGGCTCCTTAGACTGCCAAGGAGCAGGCAGGCACAGTGACCTGACTTCATTCTAGCTTTTATAAATGATGCATGGCGCCATAGGGAAAGCAAGCTGGTTAGTGAGCAAAAAGATATGGTACCCAATGTCATCACCTTCAAGCTTTGGGATAATTGAGTGTTATGTGCATAATCTGTAAAGAGTTATTGATCACATGTTTGCTTTCCAACTTCGCTCATGTATCCTCTTCAAATAAGAGGCATTGCTACATTACTGCTTTGTAATGCTACTCATGAGCACTGTGATCCACTTTGCCGGCTGTAGATGAGGGTATTGCTGAAGCAAGCTTTCTATCTGTAGCTTTAAATGGGGAGAGCTAGCTATCTACATTTAAGGAGGGGTGGCTGGGTGTCATTGGGTGAAGTCTTGTTAAATCTCCTGAAGAGCTGAGCCAGAAGAACTGTGCTGAATTAAGAGAAACCGTTGTGTGGGGCTGACTCATATATAGTCTTTTAAAGAATAACAGGATGCCCAAGGGTTTTGTCAAGGACTTTAGGATTTGAAAAGAGATTCGAGCTCTCTGCTGAGCCCCATGATGATCTCTAAGAGATATCTAAGCTTTAAGGACCAGGGTCACCTCTACAAAATGATTCTGGACAGTAATAGAAATAGCTACCATTTAATCTTTATAAAATCCTGCAGAGTGGGCATCAGTGCCCCCATTTTACAGATGCAGAAACTGGGTCAGTAACTTGCTCAAGGCTACATATTAGTCAAAGGCTGGGACTCAAACAAAGGTTACCCAAATCAATAGTTCTACTAGAGTCTAAACTTTACCATAAAAGCCTCTCCCAGGACAATTTCAAGGTAATTTCTCTCTATAAATCTATTGAGTTAATCAGAAAAACACAGTTCTAAAGCACAAATAATACAGAATTAGTACCCAAAAAAAGGCCAATTGTAATGTAGCTGAATACAAGCTTTACTCACTGCTCAGCAAAGTTCCACGAGACAAGGCTTGCCGCAGGCCATGCTGGAAGTTGTTAAGTGATACCGAGAAAACTAAAGAAGAGCAGGGGTATGGAGATGTTAGGGGTGGGGTGGGACAGTGGCATTTTTGGACTGGTGGTCCAGGGAGGTCTCCACGAGATGGTGACTTTGGAATAAAATCCTTTGGAAGGAGGCGAAGGAGTTAGCCTTGCTGATATCTGGGAAGGGTTTCCAGGCAGGGGGAACAGCATGAGCAAAGGCCCTGAGGCAGGAGTATGCTAGGCATATTCCAGGAAGAGAAAAGAAGAGTTTCTGAAATGCAGCATCCAAGTAAGAGTAGCAGAAAATAAAATCAAGTAATGAAAACCCAGATTCTGTTGGGGTTTGTGGTTTTTGCAAAGAACGTACACCCCTCTCTAGAAAACAGAACAAGTCTTCTGGACATTTGGAATGTGTTTGACCCTCCTTCTCCTGGTGTGTCATGAGGTATACTGAAGAAACCACTGCTCTTGGCCACACCTGACCAAGCGGACCAGTTTCTTGTTGTTGTTGTCGTTGTTATTGTTAGAGTCTAAGACGGTCTCTCAGTTACAGATTCAAGGATTTACATGGAAGTGATTTATTGGGTCATAAAGGAGGCACCACTAGATGAATGGGGAAGGGAAGGCAGCAGCAAAGAGTATGTTACCAAACCAGTTACCACTGAGGGCAAAGGAAATAAACCCTGGGGCCAAAGCAGAATACCTGCCTGAGAGTTATCCCGCCCGAAGGGTAAGGAAATTGGGGTATCCATACACTGATCCATGCCATTTGGTCATCAAGGGCCACTTCTGGGGGCCTTAATTCCCCAGCATTTCTAGTGGGCTACATGGGGTGGGTAAAATGGCCCAGTGCCAGGGTGCTAGGGAAAACCCTTGGGCAAAGAAATGCCAGTTCTGGTAGTTGAAGGTTAGACAGTTTCATACCCTAAAACAGTAATGATGGGACTTTGGGTGGGCACCAATAGAGCTACTAGCCTTTCTATAATGTTTTTGAATCTTATCTCTTTACCACTTACTAAGAGAGGAGAAACAGGAAATCTCTCCTTTCTCCACTGTGATAAGAAAACTTTGGCTGGAAATCTCAGAGGCAATACGTAAAACCTTGAGATCAACATATACATTACCTGCATCCACCTTTGTGTTTTTAGCAAAAGATAACTAATATATAAAACACATCAGTTTCAAACACCAGTCTTGTAAAAGGAGAGAGAACATTTATTGCTAATTGTTATTGTCAGGGTGAGGATTATTTCTTGGCAAATAGTACAGGGAGATTTTGCAAAAATGCTCATTAATATCAGCTGTAATTCATAAAAACCTAATCTGACAGATGAGCAACCCTTTGATTCATACTGTTAGGGATACTGACCTCAGGAATTGAGGGGAAGGAGCATTTGTTTGTTTTTTACAAGGAACTCTAACCTGCTCACCTCAGTCAAGGATGCCCTATCTGTAATGAGATGCTCACTGTAGCATAGTAAGAAGAGTGATCAGCAAACTCCCCCTCCTCTAGCAAGCCTCACATGCCAAACATTGTGCCCCAGGGTGAGTTATATGGCCCTTTGCAGAGCTGGGTAGACTTTGCATAGTAGGGTTCCTGTGTGTCCCAATCAGTTGCTAATATTCTGGTAGCTTGGGATGTTTTTGTATGGTCAACATGCTAAGAGTGGTTTATACATATTTAAATGGTTGAAAAGAATAACAAGAACAATAATAATTCTGAAAATTCTATGATATTCAAATTATAGTATCCATAAATAAATTTTTATTGGAACCCAGCCATGCTCATTTGTTTACATATTGGCTATGGCTGCTTTTGCTCTACAATGGCAGAGATGAGTAGTTATGCCAGAGACCATATGGTTCACAAAGCCTAAAATATTTATTATCTGGCCCTTTACAGAAATGTTTGCTGACCCTTGCACTGAAGAATAGTCTTTTTGAGAATCCGCTCTCCTTGTTTGAAAATCTAGCACTGAGAATGAGATACCTGTTTGAAGCCAAACAACCACAGTTGGATAAATCCACCCTCAGGAATTACTTGCATGCAACTGAATACAGAACAGATCTTTGTCCTGAAATAGACCCACACTTGTGGCTAATTTGCAAGAGTTTTATATTTGTCACTCTTGACCTGTGGTTCTTAAGCTGAAAGGCTTCTTCTAAAGAAAACATAAGTAGAGGGGAGGGGTCCCGGATAGACAGGTGCCCACTGAGGGCAGTTTGTAGGATTACCATAGTCATATCTTCCCAAATTCCTTCTTCTTCTGAAGCTACTCTGAATACATGAGGTTATTGGAATTTAGCTTTTTATCAGTCTTATAACTCATCACGCAGTAAGGCAAAATTTGTAAATGAAATAAAAAACCTGGTGAAGACATTGCTAGACTATTCCAGAATATTGCAGAGCTGTATAAGGGGCCCTCTTAGTAGCATTGAGCATACAGTTTCTGGAGTCACAGTCCCTAAATTTAAATTCCAGCTCAACCACTTGCTAGCTATGCAAGATTGAGCATATTACTTAATCTCCCTGTTCCTTATTTCCCCATTTACAAAGCAAAAACAGTAATAGTATCTCCTTCCTTAGGATTCTCTGGGGTTAGTGACCTACACATCCAGAGCAGCCCAGCATGGTGTCTGCCATGTAGAAATAGTCAAAGAATATTAGCTATTGTTGTTGTTTCCAAAACGGAACATGGAAACATTTGACAACGTATTGTGAGACCTTTGTACAATGATATTCGTAAAGAAGCATTTCACCAGCACTTGCTGACTCATCTAGATGACATTTATGTGCCTAAAGTACTGTGTCTTTCTCCACACTCTTCACAATTGCTGTACGCATATCTCACTGCTTAATGCAAGTTCATGTAGTTGGTCTAGTAAGATGACCTATTCCTCTAATAAATTGTAGCTTTTGGGACCAGAGTAAATTTTAGTCATATTATATACCCAGGTTCTAACACATGAATTTGAGTGTAATAAATGTTGAATTAAAGCTGGAATGATAATATATTGCTACATGTCACAGAAATGAATGCTTTTAACATCTATGCTAGCCATAACACCAGGTATAAAACTCTTGCCAAGAAGGTCAACATTTAATTTGTACAAATGTTTATTAAATATTTATTATATACCAAATTCTGCAGTAGTGCTTGAGTACAAAGATGAATAAGTCACAATCCTTGAACTTCAAGGAACTCACAGTCTCATGAACAATCAGCAGAACACAGAAAATATCTGTAGATCAGTTCATACCCACTCCTGGTCTCGCATGGCCAGACTGTGAAAGACTACAGGTGTGAGGGTGTAAGATGTTGCATAAGCTAGAAGGTCCACGTTACAAAAAGCAAGCTTTTCATGACCCCATAGAATGAAGTCCAAGAACTGTTACAACAACTTGTCACCTGGTATCATTAACCTGATCATTCATAAATCAATAATTTCCTGTGTTTCTAGTGCTATGGCTCTCTCAGCTGTCAGAGTGGCTTGGAGCTGCATGGCATTTGCACATTTCTCAGCCTGAGGCATGGGTGCTAGTGGGAGTTGGCTTTGAGCATCCTGTCTCAGTAACCACTAAATGTAATTTCCACAGTACTTCTTTTGAGGCCCATCCCTGCTGGGCTTTGTGGGCCATGTGCAGGGTGGCTCCATCATGGAGATATCCATTAGGCAGCACAGTGCCCAGTGGTCCACATGACCAGGAGTTCAGCTCAAGGCAGCATAACATTTGAACAGCTGGTCTGTAGGAAGTCTCTAATTGTGTTCATCTCAACATGTTCTAACAATTGCACCAATTTGTTTGATAACTAGAAATCTAAGTTTTTAGAAAAAAAAAAGCAGAGAAAAAGAAAGGCAAGCATGCGCATTGGTTAAAAACAAGAGTTTATCCTTGAATCACTTATAAAGCTATTATAAGCTATGTGAAGATGTATCCGTGACAAAGATAATGGTAAAATGTGGAGATCAAGCCAAAGCATTCTGCATAAAGAATTGTCATTTGTGAGTGTGTGTGTGTGTGTGTGTGTGTGTGTGTGAGAGAGAGAGAGAGAGAGAGAGAGAGAGAGAGAGAGAGAGAGAGAGAGAGAGACCAACAGTGATATTGATCAGAACACTGAGGAAAAGCCAACCTCTCTTGAAGTCATATTCATCATTTATAGCAGAGCAAGCATACACATCCAAAAGACAGAAATAAAGGCATTTATGGGGCCTGTGGAATCTCTGAGGATTTGGCTTTTATTCTGAGATGTGAAGACCACCTGTTTGGAGCTCTAAGTGTCCTAGCTCTGAGTCTGGGCATCATCATGAGGTGTACCCATCCATCGATAGTTGTCAGGTATATGAGGTGATGTGCATAAGAGGTTAAGAATGGGAGAGGTAGAAGAAATTATGGATAACCTTCAATAGCAGCTAAACAAGTTCTGGCAACACTTTGTCTACAATAGATTTAATGAACAACAATTTACTTAAAATGACACCTAATATTTAGGAATACATTTTCTGTTCTACAGATGCTATCAAAGTATAAACATAATGCAAGAATAATACTTCAGGGACTCAAAACATCACACAAATTACTTGATGAAAAGTGGCAAAATAGTCTGTTTATCGTCTGCTTCTTGGCGGAGTTCTTCTTTTATTGAACATTAGAATAAAGCGATGTCAGTTCATCACTTACCAAATGTTCCTTTGCTTTCCAAGTTGTCCAGCAGATGGTCTAAGTGATAAAGTACAGGATCAGCTTGATCTTATTTTTACTACTGCATCTACCCAACACTGCTGCAATCATTCAGTACCTCTCCGCCAGGCGACCTCACTGTGTGTCATTGCTCAGTGTCTCACACCCCAGATCCCATGCATCACAGTCAAGCCACACAACTCTGAAGGTAAATTACCCACCTTCTTAACAGCAGCCCCTTGGTGCTCCAGTACTAAATTAAAGCTCCACGTCCTGGGTTTTGGCAACAAAATTCAAGTTTTGCTCTGCAGAGCCTACCTCTCCTCTTTCTCTCTAATCTCAGATTGAAAGGACATAAAATGTGAAGGGCAAGGAAATTAAGAACCCCTTGGTTCACCCAAAACTCAAAAGAAAGGAACTATGCACTGATGTGGCCGAAACTCCCAAGTTTCTGCTTGAATCTCGTATTCCCCTGACGACCCCCAATATCATGAAGACACAGAGTTTCCAGCAGATGAGAGTGTTTACAGTTGTTTGGGTAGCAGTGGCCTTGCATCTTTGGTATATAGCTTCAAATAGTTGACCTCTTCTAAAATATAGGTATTTCTGGTTTATATTTTACATTTTTTTTCATTACTATACTAATTACATTTTTTTGCCCCCATGGTAAATCCCCAAGCTAGTTAATGTTGACTAAGAGTTGACTGTAATTTGGAGGTCAAGAAAAGTAGTGCTTGCCCCAGGAAGGGGAGGAAGTGATGACCTCTAAAAGGTGAAGCTGCCCAGATCTGTGGAAGTTCTGCTCAATTCCTCAAAGAGGGAAATGGCACCGTGCATTGAGGTGCAGAATGAATATCCGAATGTGTGTCTTTCAATTCTGAGTGTTTATGAGTCGCTTCTGAATAAACATATGTAGTTGGTGTTAATATATAGCTGATCTATAGAAGTAAGATGTGATTCTACTATAGTTTGTTTCTAAGTTGTTAGAAGGTCAGGAGTTGGGTACTAATATAAATGTAGCCAACACAGTACACTCAATAATGTTACCTGTAACTATGATCTAGTAACTTTGCTCCTTACATTTCATGCTGAGGGGCAAACTGAGGGGTGGTATGGTGATGCATTAGTTTCCTAGGGCTGTCTTAACAAGGCACCACAGACTGAATGGCTTAAACAATAGAAACTTATTTTCTCCCAGTTCTGGAGGCTAGAAGTCTAAAATCAAGGCTTGATTTTTTTACTGAAACCTCTTTCCTTGGCTTCTAGATGACTGCCTTCTCTCTGTGTCCTCACATGGTCTTTCCTGTGTACACATACCCTGGTGTCATTGTGTCCAAATTTTCTCTTATAAAGACATCAGTCAGATTAGATTCGAGCCCACCCTAATGGCTTCATTTAAACTTAACCACTTCTTTAAAGGTTTTATGATTTACTGTCAGGTGTGAAGGAGAAGTTCCAAAGGCTTCTCTTAGCTCTTTCTACTATTATGACCCTTACTCCATAGGTCTGAGAACTCAAGTAGTATTTTTCATAGCTGACAAGTATGCCTATTCTAGTTGATACATTCAGGACCTGGGGAGGTACCCACATGGTGGGTATGGGGACCAACTGTGTCCACTGTGAGTTGAGCTAAGCCTCCATTGACCACCATCAGGTGAGTCACAGTGGAATTTTGGGTACCCAAGAATTAGTATCAAGTCAAAGTTGGTGTCTAGTAATCCCGAAAAGGTCTGGGCATTTCCTTCTCCCAGTGCACAGTCACCGTAGTAAATGTCAGCAGGTCTCTGGGGAATGCTTGTAGGAGGATTAATGGTGTATACTGCAGCTGTGGTGCTGGGTCCTTCTTCAAGGAGATGCAGCCTCTCCTTCAGGCATTGAGCTCTGAGTCTGTGACCTGCGTTCGTCCTGTAAATTGGAAGAGAGGCCATAACTCACCACTGTGGCATCTCGGTCACGTTTCTAAGTACCAGGCTTAGATTTTTTTCCTGTTACATTGATCGAGGAATAACCCAGTAGGCTGTCCACATCTGTTTTATTCCTGGCAACATTATAACAATAAGCTGCCTCCAAAATTTTTCGTGAGCCAAAACATTCTGCTTACGAGAATGCTCCTGCAGCCCGCCATGCTAGGTGCACCCACTATGTCTTTGGCAGTTGCTGTTTCATCTCATTGAAGTCAGGGAACTCATCTTAGTGATGACATTCCCCCAAATCACACCTGGCCTTCAGAAAAAAAACACAGAACTTTTCAATGATGTGGGCTTCCCTTTCGCTTACTGATGTATTTCTCGTCGTTAGTAAAGGGAGTGTTTTCTTAGCCTTATTTTGGAACAGAGTTGGGGCTGGGTATGCATGATAAACCCAATCCAAGATTCCTATCTCCCTAATCCTATGAATTTGCTCCTCAGCATCACACAAGGGTAGCTTTGGCACCTCAATATTATCAGCTGTTGAGTTTATATTTCAGTTAACTAAACAAGTGAATTGTTAAAACTATCTCCAGCTACACAAGCAAACATAACAGATTTAGAATCTCTAGTAAGTTCACCCATATCACTGACTTCAATCCAATATAATGCTGTATTCCACCTTCCTTGGTCAAAAACACCCCTTTAGTTCACCACACATATGTATTCTCCACACATACTCATATACATGTTCACATTCCTCCAGTTCCTGGGTGACAGCGTATCTCCTCAGAGCAAGCTGAGATTTGACCTTAGTTATGGCAACAGAAAGTGGTTGTGGTGTGTCTCATGGAGAATGAGCATCCTTTTCAAGATGAGGTTATTACATAATTTTAAGCAAAGAAAGATTAGTCTTCTTAAACACCAAAGGGAAAGCTACTTTCACTGATAAAGGAGACTCAAGAAACTTGGGGGTACAAGATTGTCGGTTTTATCTGTGCTGAATTCAATGTCCCTATTTCAAGTTTCAAGATCCAATTAATTCCCATTAGCTGCCCTGACTTTCACATGAGATACTTGGGGAGATTGTAAACTTTACTCTTATTGTAACTTGGTAACTTGAACAATTAAATTTTGTGTTTAAATTTCAGCAGTATCAGCCCTATGGTTGCAATGGCTGTGCCATGAAGGCCTTCTGGTTTTCAGACATGACTTGAGCTTGGAGTTAAAAGATCTGAGCTTGTTGCTTTCTTTTTGTAAATGCTCAAGTACATTAAAAAAAAAATCTATTTTGTCTATGGCCATGCTACCCTGAACAAGCCAGATCTTCTCTGATCTTGGAAGCTAAGTAGGGTCGGGCCTGGTTAGTACTTGGATGGGAGACCTCCTAGGAAGACCAGGTGGTAGGAAGACCAGATTGTAAGCTGACAAGGTCCTTGCAATCTGCGAGGTCAACCAAGGGTTTCCTCACCTAAAAAAAAAAAAAATCCATTCCATACCATAGTCTCTGTAGTCATCACTACTGCCTTAATGGTCAAGTGCAGCAGGCATGTGGGCTCAAGGCAGTTGCTTTAGTTGGCACGTGATCACAATCAACCATAGGTGTTAACTTGACTAATATGATGCCACTGCGTGTCAGAGTTTACCGGCCTCCCATTTCCCTTTACATAACTCAGCACTACACTCAAACCCAAGGTCATGACCAAACAAATCCCCAAACCCCATCTTTTCAGATCTGTCTCATGGGGCAGTTCCTGGAACCAATTTCATATTAGTCAGGATCCAATCAGGAGACAGAAGCCACACTGTAATATGAATAGTAAAAGTTTAATAAAAAGAATTATTAATAGAACTGGCTAATGTGGCATTGGTTAATAAGCAGTAAAAGGTATACTCAGGAATGGAATCGTACATATAAGGAGCAGCTACTATCCCTAAAAATGAGAGAGAGTGCCCCAGGAAGAGACACCCCTTTTCCACAAATCTGATATTCAGACCTCACCTGAGGGTGGAGGGGAGAATCATTGCATGGCAGAGAAGTTCACTGACGTGCCATGCCTCATGGCTCACTGAAAAGAACTACTCTAAGGGGTTCTAGGGTAAGCTGTCTAAGGGGAGGTAGCTAGACCATGTCACTCATAGGGAATAATTCTTTGAAGTGTCTGATGAAGGTGCCATTAATAGAAAGTGCCAGCAGTCCAGTCTGGAGCCACTGGGTAGGGGGTGGGAGGGATTATTGAAGAAAGCAGTGGACAGTAAGGTGATGTGTTCTCCCGGCCATCATGGGCAGCTGAAGCTGTGTGCTGCAGGAGACAGGTGCTGCAGAAGTAGCATGCTATAAGAAGTGGATGCTATTTTAAAAAAATGGATGCTGCATGAGCCTGAGGAAAGAACACGAAACCAGGAAGACAATTCCTGTCTAATCTAGTGTTCCTATAGGGCTTTCTACTGAGAAAGGTTAAATTGTGCCACCTAGCAAGGGAGAAATATTTATAGAGTCTATCTCCATATTGTAGAGCAGGCAGTGGGGGTGAATTTGGAACTGAGAGGAAATACATCAATAATACATTGATAACATAGGAACAGAAGACTAACAGGCAGTGAATAATGTTAGCCGTTGGCTCCAAAGGAGACTTTATCAGGAAGACAGGGGAGTCTGGACAGGGAAACCAGCTCAGCACAAAGCTCATTCTCTTCTTCTCTTTCTTCTTCTTCTCCTTTTCCTCCTTCCCACTCCCCTCCTCTCCCCCACCTTGCACTTTTCCCTCCCTTTCCTCCTCCTCTTTTTTCTCTTTCTACTTCTTTTTTCTTCTTTTGGTTAGAGTAGATTGATTATGGCATAGTGAAGGCCAAGACCAGAATTGTCTATTGGTCCATATACTCTTAGTGGAGCATTTTTCTACCAGAGTGTGATTGATGCTTCTCTTGTTTGTGCAGACATCTAGGCTGGCAAAGATATCACTACCTAAGGAATGAATGTTTTGTGGCACAGTGCAGGCCCCATCATCAGCGATACGCCATGCGGCAGTGAAAAGCAATGTCATTAGAAACATATAATTATGTGGTCCAGCTTTCAAGTTCTCCCTGCTCCTGGTTTGGAAACTGTTCCACTTCTCCTTTGCACTGATAATTCCCTTGGACAATTCAATAGTCCTCAAGAGAGATATATGAACTTCTTCAAAGGGTCGTAGTATCTTCAGCAACTAATTGGGAAGATAAAAAGATTTTTGCATCCTAAGAGTGAATGACAGCAATCACACAAGGAAAGAACTCAGTTGTGGTCGTCTTTCTTGCCTAGCCCTGCAACATCGTCACAGACATTCTCCACTCTCTTGCAGCTCTGAGCCACTTACCCGAGGCAGATCCGTTTCTTAATTCTGCCATCTTAGACAAGAATCCTGATATCACCCAAATTTATAGGAAGATATTTGGTGAACCATGTCTACATCGTCAAAATCACACTTCCTTACCCTGAAGGAAATGGTCAGGCCATGAGGAAGGGGAAGACGTCTGAGTAAAGCCTGGACGGTGGTTGGGGAACATTGCTTTTCATTTCTCAGTATATTAATTTTTGTCTAACCTGAAACAGGGGAGCAAGTTTCACCAGATAAAGGGAGGCAGATATTCCAATAGCAATAGATGGTTTTCTAGGAAGACCATGAGTATTTAGGGGTATAGCTTCATTTTATGTGGGTGACTAATGAGAAAGGGGAAGAAGGAATTATATTTATTGCATATCTATCATGCATTTTGATGGGATAGTTATGTGCTTTATCTTATTTATTATTCATTATATTAATAAACATTATGCCCATTTTGGAGATCTAAAAGCTAGATTCATAGAGGTTAAATGATTTATTCAAGGTTATACACATAGGAAGTAGCAAAATCTGGTTTGGACCAGATTTGCCTGATTCCAAAGATGGTACAGCTTTGCACAACACCCTGAGAAGCTACTGCTTTGGCGCAAAGCAATGGAAGGTCTGAGGGCAAGTGATAAGAATAGATTCAGACTGTGTAAGGGTAGGCTAACATATTGTAATACATGCTTAATGTATTTATGTAATATAATGTAACACATGTTTAATTGTAATACACGTATATAATGACTGAAACACAATAAAAGTTCATATCTCACATCACAAAGCAAGGTGGGCATTCCTCATCATCTGACAGTCTTCCTACATGTGGACATCAGGGGACCAGACTTCTCCCATATATGGATCTGCTACTTCTTCAGGATGTTTTCATCCAATCAGTGGAAAAAGAAAGAAAGAACAGAGAAAATACATCTGCTTTTGAAAAGCCTTTGCTTGGGAGAGGCACGTAGAGTTTTTATACATATTCTATTTGGAAGAACTAGTTACATGGTCACAGCTGGATGCCAGGGTAGATGAGAAATATGGTCCTCAGCTGGACAGCCACCTTCTAATTAAAACTGTGTACTATGGAAGAGAAGCATACTTTTTGAACAGTTAGATCTCTGTCTTAGGTAGGCAGGTCAGGAGTTGTGTTGTCACTCACATTGACCTTGTTTCTGGGGTTTAGGAACAAGACTGAAGATTAAGGAGTGGGGACTGATGAGGCTGGACTCTAGTCTTGGCCTCAGCAAAACAAAGGCACGTACTCATGCATGTGCGTGCGCACACACACACACACAAACACACACACGAATAAGTAAATAATGTAGGAAGAACATATTCTAACATCAGTGTATGTGCGAATTTTCTGTCATTTCCAAAACTTTATTTTATGATACAGTATTTTTTAATTTTTAATTTTATATTGAATGGGGAATAATGGAAGGAAGCCGTGATAGGTTTTTATGCATCAATTGACTAGGCTAAGGGATGCCCAGATAGCTGGTAAAATATTTCTGGTGTACCTGTGCAGATGTTTCTGGAAAAGATTAGCATTTGAACCGGTAGACTGAGTAAAGAGCATCACCCTCACCAGTGTGGGTGGGCACCATCCAATCCATTGAAGACCTGAGTAGAACAAGAGAGCAGAGGAAGGGTGAATTTGCTCTCTCTGCTTGAGCTGGGACATCGTCTCCTGCCCTTGGACACTGGTTCTCCTGGTTCTCAGGCCTGCAGCCTTAAACAGAATTACACCACCAGCTTTCTTGGGTCTCCAGCTTGCAGACAACAGATTGTGGGACTTCTTGGCCTCCATAATCGTGTAAGCCAATTCCTATAATAAATCTCCTCATATATGTCTATATATAATCCCATTCGTTATGTTTTTCTGGAAAACCCTGACTAATTCAGAAGTGAAGAAATTATATAACATTTAGAGTACTTAAAATTCTAAAATTTATCTAAAAATTCCTAAGTCTGTTCCTGATGGTTGCTTATTTATTCATAAGAATGTGAAGATCAAGACAGGGGCCTGGTTTCTGAAGTGGGAGTGGGGTAGGGGGCGACTTTGGTCTCAAAAATAGGGCAGGAGTAGAGCCACCAGCAATTAGAGCCCAGGGAGTCACAGCAAGATAGGCTCTTATGTCACTAGCTCTGTGTGTACTGACCCGGAGTTTTCACATCTGTTGAGAAGGGAGCAGCTTGTTTCACAGCCTGGGATGGGCTGGCCTTTCTTAATGGAACAGTCAGGGGCTCCAGCTGAGAGGAGGCTGAGAGGAGGCTATGTGGAGCCAGGAGCTGGGCAGGGCCCCAGGCCCCAGCAGCATCATTTTGATGGTTGAAAGATGAGGAGCTAATGCGAGGCACCAAGGAGGGAAGTGTGTTAAATACTTGGGGAAGGCCAGCCTGGTTGTCAGTTATTAGAGGCTTTTCTTGTTACTTTTGGATATTCATTTTATAGGGTAGAATCAGCCCAAAATTATGAATGACAACAAAGTACTGTGGGTTTTTGTTGTTGTTGTTGTTGTTGAAGACCAACGTCTCTGTGCCTACTGGCTGCTGCCATTCAATAGTGGGAATACAAGAGAAAGATCTGAATAAAAGATGAACAGGAAAAGAAGTTTCTTCCAGAGTAAGAACATTCTAAGCCGTGGAGTGAACCACATGATCCCATTCTCCAATGTTGTGGTATGGTTACCCTCACCTTTGCATTTAGCAGAAGTTAAATGTGAGGTCAACAGTGTGGCCACAAAACCCCAGAGTGGCCTGGGAGGTTGGCTATCTCTGATTTTTTTCTATAGTATGAGTCTTTAGGGGAGAACAGGGCTTCGCAAAACCCTAGGGATGTGCCATCGTTTTGCTCAGTCCCTTTTCCTGCAGGCTGCTCTCCCCTGACAGTTGTGCAATGGGAACATGAGGGCAGGGAGGCAGCTGGCTGTGCGGTGGGAATTCTGCCGCTCTAGGAAAACGCAGACACAATTTAGGGTGCTCGCCCAGAGCCCAGCGTATTGTACCATACCAAGCTTGTGCGGCGTTGCTTAGGAACCGTGGATTTAACTCCTAACTCAACAGTTGTGCCACAGCCTATAAAACATTTAAATTGTTTTTTTAGGTATACGTTATTTACTTTACAGTCTATAAAATATTTACATGGATACATTTTTCTAGAGATACTGTGTTCCAAATATCATTTTAACAACACTGCATGCTGGGCAGGGATTTGGGAGGCCTGAGTTCCCGTTCCAGCTTTTGACTACAAGGCTGTGGGACCTTGGGCCAGTCAATTCACTCCTTTGTTTTTCTCATGTATAAAACAAAGAGAAGGGACTGTGGAACATTCAGCTATAACACTGCCTGGTTCATCTCCTCCAGACAGTGTTACAAGATGGGCCGCTCTCGGCCTGTAGCAATCCTCTAGCACTCTGCCAGAGGCCCCGTGGTTAGTGTTTCATCACAGCACAGAGAGGCGCACTCTGCCTAATGGGAGAGGAGCATCTCAGTACAGATGGGGGTAGAGTCTTGCGTTTAAACAGCAACAAGAAAAGGAAGACAAATACAAATGGTTTTAGAGGCAAACAATAGTGAAGAATATGGGGTTTGGAGAAGGGCAGACCTGGGCATAATTAAATGTTGTGTTGATGGTTATCGCTATAAAAAGCTATTTGGGAAGACTGTTTTCGTGAAGAAGTCGAGTGAGACATACAATTTTTCAATTTTAGTTATTTTCTGGAATATCTAACTTTTTTTTTTACATATGAATGTGGCCTGAGAGGGACTAAGTTACCAAAGATGGCATTCAGAAGTTTCCACAAGAATAGATGTCTCCAGTGTGTCCGAAGTCTTAAAATCAAACTGGAACTATACTTTTAGGAAAAAGAATTGTGAAAACTCTTGATAATATTGAGATTCAAGTTCTTCATTCATTCATTCCCATCGTGCAAAGCTGTGAGAATGCAATGGGGAACGAGATATAGTCCATTCTTGCCTTCATGCTCACATTTTACTGAAGGACACAGACAAAGCAAAAGTTTTGTCAGAAGTTTTTTCAACAGAAAAAAAATATTACAGGTTTAATAAAGGAGCAAAGAAGGAGCTAAGGTTGAAAGTACTGGAAGTGTGTGTAGGGAAACTGTCTTTAGATAGGGTTCTCAGAGAAAGCCTCTTGAGGACTTCAACTTAAGCGCAAAAGAATAAAAGATAAACATGCTACACTGTGTAGGAAAAACTACTGCATTCAAAGAACCTGAATCAAGAAAGGGTTGAGTTTGGGGAACTAAGAGCAGATTAGCATGGCTGGACATCACTGAGTGGGGAGAACCTGGCAAGAGATGAGGTGGGATAGACGGACAGAAACCAGATTATGCAGGGCTCAGTAGTCTGTAGTAAAGAAACTGGATTATATCCAGGTGAAATAGAAAGCCAATACGAAGTTTTAAGTGGGAAATAGCATGATCCAATTTATTCTTAATATTGATCTGATTTACATTATAATTTACTTTTCTGCTGTGCAGAAAATGAATTCAGTTAAGTGGGGGGAAAAAGTGAAAGTGGAGAAAGCAGTTGGGAGGGTTGAAGTGGATGGAGTGAGAGATAGTGGTATTGGTAGAGATGGACAGGTTCATGACACATTTTTCAAGTTAACTCTGTAGGACTTACTGACAGGTCAGCTGTTGAGAGTGCAGAAAAGTGAAGAATTAAGAATGACTCCATGATTTTGGCTTCAGGTTCTGGGTTCATACATGGGGAAATGTCAAGTTTAGGGACCAGAAATGAAGATTTATATTTTTAAAAATGTTAAAAATGTTAAATTTGAGATATTTGTGATACATTCAAGGGAAGAACCAAGAACCTCAAATGGGCAGTTGGATATGTAAATATGGATCTCTGAGAAGTATAAGCTACAGTTATAAATTTGGGACTCATTAGAATCTCTATGGATTTAAACATTGTGAATGATGAAATCACCCGGGGGGAGAAAATAGACAGAGGAAGAAAGAATAAAAGGAAAGAAGAAAGAAGGAAGAGAGAGAGAGAGAGAGGGAGAGAGGGAGGGAAGGAGGGAGGGAGGGAGGAAGGAAGAAAGGAAGGAAGGAAGGAAGGGAGGAAGGAAGGAAGGAAGGAGGGAAGGAAGGAAGGAAGAAAAGGCAGATAGACAGGCAAGCAAGAAGGAAATGAAAGAAGCGAGAGATTGAGGAGGGTGAGTAGGACTGAGCCCAAGTAATACCATCCTATTAAAATGAGAGAGGAGGTAAAGATATTAGTGGAGAAAAGGGAACGAGCCACTGGGGTAAGAAAACCAGGAGAAATTGTGGTGTGACAGGAGCCAAGAGAAGCGAGTGTTCAGGAAAGAAGTGGTCAAAATTGTTGAGCAGCCAAATCAGCCAAATAAGATGAGAACAGAGAACTGTCCATTGTATTTGCTCACATGGACAGAGATGATCAGAAACCTGATAAGAGCAGTTGACTCTTTGCCTTTGGTTTCAAAACTGATACGTTGGGATGCATTATTCTGCATAGATTTGCTTGTATGCACAAAGATTAAAAATTCAAGTGAATGACCAGAAAATTGATGAACCACTCTTATGTACACTCACAGTAACCTCAGCCCTGAAGCCTTCTGGGACCTTCATGGCAGGCCCAGGGAGGAGAGGTGCTGGGCTAGGGAGGCCTGTAATGGGCAGGGCAGTTGATGCCTTTGAATATCGCAATTAACGTGAGGCAGGTTGAAGACACAATAGAATGTCCAGAAATGTTTGTAGATTGACTTTTTAAAAAGAAACAAAATATACCCTGCAGTACATGTTCCTTTTTCAGTCCTTTCTGTGAGAGGCAAAGTCTGAAGGACACAGTCTCATAAAAACTCAACATAAAAAATAATACATGAAATGATTTAATCTTCCCTATTACCCTGTAGAGTAAGCAGGGATGTTATAGTATTATATTCCAGTTTTAGAGATCCACAAATTCAGGTTGACAGACTCAGAAAATTGGGCACGACCACGTAGCCCTTTGTAGCAGAGCCAGGCGTTCCCCCGGTCAGATTTAGTCTGGGGCCAGTGGTCTGCCCATCCCTCCACAGGAAGGGAGTCCATTATTCGTGACCTACATGCCACATTAGCTCTCATTCCTTTCTCCCTTTCCTTGGATAAACTTTCATTTCATCCATTTCCTTTTTTTGGCCATTCCTTACACAGTGACTGGAGAGTCAGTGAGGTACATGACTACATTCCCTGTCATTTTCTCTTGCTTTTAAATTCTGTGAATGGTTCATTGTTAAAGGACAGAGGGACATAGCAAGGTGAATGGATGACATATTAGGATGAGTAGATGGAGACAGGGACTGCACATAGGCAAGGCCATTACGTAAGAGACTATGTGAGTTGCACTCATATGATTTAATATCCAAGAGTTTTAATATCACATTCATGTATGAGGCTGATAAAACCTTTTTCTTTCCTTTTGAATAATAGGATCAAGTTGTCGTACACACACAGTGTAATCATCATTCCAAAAATAAATACACAGTTTACACTGAGCCTTACTTAGTGACCAGGGGGTGTTGAGCCAAGCCGGATGGTCAGGGGGTCTTCAGTGATGTGGCAGCATTTCTCTGGGCATCCTGGTGTGCAAACCAGTGGGCGAGCAGTATTTCAGAGGCTCAGGAGGACAGAAATCCTGAAAGAATTTCTAGCTACTGTCCCAGATGGATCATTTAAAATATCCTTTTCAGAGAAGGACATTCTGTACCACCTCCCTTGGTCACCCACACTGGTGCTTCAAGCAGCTCAGTGACCATGATAAGCAAGGGATGACCTTATAAAAATTCCTCCTGATGGTATTTAATTAAAACAAAATCTTTCTATGTTCTATAGCATTTAAAATCTTTATTGTGATAAATGTTTGCTGAAATAAAGCTTGCCTTTGTGTTTCTTTGCAACATAGGGAAAGCTGGCCACATTTCCATGGCCGTGTGGGATGCTGAACAGAGAGGGCCTCTTGAATGTGCTATGCAAATTTATTAAAATGACATGCAAATCAATGTAGTTCCAGTGATTCAAAACAAACAAACAAACGAGACAGGAAAGTGGGTGATTAGATTAATATGCCTCATCGAGGATTCCTGACTCTGCTCATAGCGTTGTCCAGGTGTGTGTGTGTCTCAGTGCATGTGTGCATGTTCATGTGTGTATGCGCATATTTGTAGGATGACAGAGGAGAAGCAATGAGATATTAATGCACTAAGAAAATTAGCACGTCAACTCTTTTGCTATTTCCTGAGTCCCAAGAACTCCTTTTCTTGTCAGGAATAATTATTGGGGTAATATAGGGTTATAGATACATTAAACTGTGTAGAAATAAGTAATGTAACATGGAAAGACCACACAGGACAGGGGTCGGACCTGGAGGAGAACTCCCCTTATATGCTGGCAGGAAGCACCTTGCCTGCACAGTGCGTTAGCAGAGGTCCCCAACCTTTTTGGCACCAGGGACCAGTGCTCCTATGAGAATCTAATGCCTGATGATCTGATGAGGAGCTGAGGTAGTGATGCTAGCTCTGGGGAGCGGCTGAAAATAATAGACGAAGCTTCGCTAGCTTGCCCCACCTCCTGCTATGCAGTCTGGTTCCTAACAGAGCATGGACCAGTAACCGTTGGGGACTCCTACTTTAGAGGACCCAGCTCTGGCATTCTTCTGGGCTGTGTCTCTGCCACCAGGGAGGAATTTGCAGGGTGGATGGCATATGCCTCTCCGGAGCTTTCATCTCCCTTCGGGTCACAGAGAAATTCCAGCATGGCCCAGCGGGTTGTTAGGAAGGTATGCTTGGCAAGAGAGGGGAATAGACTGTATTTCACCTTTTGTCAGCTTGACTTGTGACATTTCTATGTCTAGTGCTGTGGTATGTTAGCCTCCTCCAGTTCTACAGACCCAGCACCACTGCTGTGACGAGTAGGCCTGGCCACGGGGCATTTTCCAGTGCTGGGTCAGCCCTGTTTCTGTTCTGGGCCTTAGATCCTTCATTGGTCAATCAGCATCAGAGTAAGTTTGGACCAGATGAGCACTAAGTATTTTCAAAGATAGACATCTCTAAGAAAGGTAGGACATTTAAAAACATCCCCCTGTGCCTGGTGACATGTAAGGGTTGAGCTGTTACAAGGAGATTGCGTATCACCATTTCCATACAGGCTGTGTCTTCGTGGTTTCTGAGTTGGAATGGGATTCAGTAGTTTAAAAATCTGTTACGTTCAGCAATGCATTAATCTTGGAATATTAGATTTGCACACAATTGTAGGGTGTTAAACTAATTAATTTAATTGAATTTAATCATGTGTATTTGGCATTACAGACTTCTAAACTTAATATGCAAGCTTATGCAAATATCATGCAAATAAAAAGTCGAATGCTTTAAATAACTCACCCACAGACAGCACCATAACCCGAAGTGCACAATTATCAACATTTATCTGACAATCACACACTGTATCAGGTGACATAGCATATGAATGAATTCTTAGGAGTACTCTTCACTTAGGACAAAGGGGTGCCCCACAAGCTCAGTGTGTGGTGAATTCTGAAGCAAACTGCTGCAAAATTTACACCCAACAGATATTTCCTTTTCCACCTCCCAGGTCAGTCCCCCTCATGCCTGCCCACATTCCCTTATCCACTCATGAATAATTAGGTGACAGGTCTGGCAGGCAGATAGGTAGCTACCAAGATGGGGCCTGATAAATCCATGGTTTGCTTCCTCTTCATTTTGCGGGTAAGTAGTCCAAATATCCCACCTGCCTCAGGCTCCTTTATTTTAATGTGTCTGGTGCCCCAAGAGCTGGTCTCCTCACGGTGATGGGGGTTGCCTATCCACTTGGTCCACCGCTGCCCTCCACACTGCGGAGAAGCAGCCTCGATCTGTTTTCTCTTGTATTTCTTTCACAGCTGGGAGAGTCACAACAGTAGTATGCAGCCCATGGAGACCTAGTGGTACCCTCCAGGTCTCTAACTTCCCCTAAAGTTCTGCAAATAGATTCAATAGCCCAGAGTGGCATTGTCACAAAAAAAGGTAATTCGAGCCACAAATGTGAGCCGCAAATATATTTTTAAATTTTCTAAAGACCATGTTAAAGAAAAAAAAAAACAAATAAAAGTAATTTAATAATATATTTTGTTTAACTAAAGTTATCCAAAATATCATTGTTTCCATTTGTAATCAATATAAAAATTATTGAGATATTCTACATTCTCTTCCCCACCCCCTCCCAACCCTCCCTGCGAACTTAACTTTAAAAATCTGGTGTCTGTTTTATACTTGCAGCACATCTCATTTGGGACTAGCAATGTTTGACGTACTCCGTAGCTACATGTGACTAGTGGCGGTTGGCTTGGAAAGTGGAGGTACAGAGTCCCCACCTTCGCTGACAGTGGCTAACCATAACAGGGGGCTGGAGATGGGAGGGGGGAAAGCCTGGTTCTCACATGAATGCGCTGCCTGTTTATCTTTGCAGTAATGTGAATAACCATCCCATCCTGTATGCCTACTTATGTAATTAATTAGCATTTATATAGCAGTTTATGTTTGCAGAGTGCTTTATTGGTATCATTGCCAGTATATTTATCTACTTGCATGTTATACTTTCGTGTGTGCCTACCTGTGCTAATTGCTGCTATAATTATTGAAGTTATTTAAGAACACAACTCATAGTTACCTTCAAGAGCCTCAGTAACCATTTTAATAGCAACTATAAATTCCATCTTCCAAGTTCTATTTCATGAAGAAATTGTATACCTTCACCCAATATTATCCAGGTTCTTAGCCTCAGAGTAAAAACTGAATTTAAAAGCAACTTAGTAATTGTCTTTTTCCTTTGTCAGCTTAAATTTCACACGAATGAAATAGAAATTTAATGACATATATTCCAGTAACAATAGCCTCAATACACAGCATTTCAACGTGAAAAGTGTGATGACAAATAATGCCCACTACTATCATATAATGCCATCTCTAATATCAAATGTCATTTCCCACTCCTAATCCGAAACTTCCTTCTGACAAACAGGAGTGTTTGGGAGCAGGAGGGTGACAAGAGCACAGGTAAGCAGAGCCTTGGGCCCTGGTCACCTGGGTTCCATGGTTCCATGGTACCCGCGTGGTATATGATCTGGCTTTCTGAGAGAAGCCACCTGGGCCTGTTGAAGAGACTGGCAGAAAGCAAGAGAACAGAGAGATGAGGGAGCTTAAAGAAGCAATTCTGAGGTACAGGAAACAGAATTGTGCTGTGGTTGGGAGATTGGAAAGAACATTCTACCTTATCCATTCCCCTCCCCATCTCCTCTTTCCCTCCCCCCAAATCAATGAGGGGGAAAAATTACAATGCTCCGATTCATTCTGTGGTTCTGCTGCTCTCAGTGATTGGAAATGCCAGCAAGGGAAATGATATATATCATATGATGAAAGGAGAGTACAAAAATATTCAACAACAGCTATGAAATGCAGCTGCCTCCACAGCAGAACCGGTCGGCTCTTGAATAGAACACAGCAACACCACCCAAGAGACTTAAGACCAACTCCGCTCCAAAGCAATTTTGTGAGCCCAATATTGGGGATTAGAGATGAACATGAGAGATCTTATGCCACAAATCACTGCATACCCAATGCCTCTGCTACCTACTCTGGTCTCCCCTGGGGAAAATCATTAAGCCTCTTTCTGTCTCTCTTTAAAATGGGAGCTAAATTAGTAACTTACCACAAAGGAGTGTTTTCTTAATTACTTGCGTACAAATTGCTTGATATTATTGAAAGAAAGGTATCAAGAAGAATACAAGCTATTACCATGATTATTTTTGTTCTAATATAAAGCAGCAGGCCAAAGCCTTTTCTATCTTTTGGATTATGTTTCAGTTCAGTGATACTTCAGGGAATGGCCTCCTAAGGCTCTGACCGCCATTAGTACAAGCAGCATTTCAAAGGCAAATCCAGAGAGACCCGTGTCCCCAGGCCCAGGCCTGGTTAATGTAGAAATGCAATTGGAAGGAAAAAGATTTAGGAAAGGGAGTGAAGGCACAAGTGGCTGTCCTAGGCAGCCACAAGGTGAAACTATCCATCTTTTGTAACCCACCGCTTTCCTCCCTCCATGCGTGTCCATCCCCGAGACTTGGTTGTAAGGGCTAGCCTGGTGGGGGTGGGGCACCCACTGATCACTGTCAGAATCGCATTCTCACATCTACTTCTTCTGAGGCATCAGACTTGATCACAGGCATCATAAATAAACATGGGTTGGCACAATATTTCTTTGTTAGAGAAGAGGAGAGACAGGCTTTTCTAAAGGCATGTATGTGGAAGGCGAGATGTGGGAAATGCAAGAACTGCAGTTTTCCAGATATCTCACCAGAGCCAGGGGCTTGTGCCTCTGTAGCCTGTCTTGCTTAATACCAGAGTGAGCACCACCCATTCAAAAGGGTGATGGTCCTGTCCAGGAGGGATCTGTGAGTCCAACCAGTCGGCCTGGGGAGTTGGTGCTGATGTGATTGGCCCTGATTTGCTATGGCATCTTTGAATCATACTGTGATTGTGCCTTTAGTAGGAATGTGGGGTAAAGAAAAAGTGACACATATAGTAATTATGCTAGAAAATCGGTGGCATTAGAATAAGGCCTTGGAATGGTTTCTATAGAATTCTTTTGATCAAAACATTTGCTCTGTTGGAGAGAATACTGTAGGGTGCCTTTGAATAATTAGACAAGTTCCATAGTTCAGTGAGATAAGAGAGAGGAAGTCTATCACTTGCTGGACCTCTCTGCTATGCATAGCGTTGTTTTTTCATTTTGCTAAAAAAAAAATCTTCCTTATGAATTTCAGTATATTATTTTTGCTATTAATGTCTTAATGATAGTGACAGGAGAATGTTTAAAGCCCATTTAGCTTCTGACTCTATGTAAAAAACTATTTCTCCTCCCATATGCAATTTTCTGTTCATTCATTAATTGTACTGCTACCTTCCTAAGTTTATTTACTGCCTTCTAAATATGTATCTTAATTTACACTTGTAGTCCCATGGGGAGCCTATAAAATGTGAAATCTTATATAATAGCAGGAGCAGCCACAAATATTTTAATATCCAGAGCTGTTTCTGAATCCTAATTTCGCAGATGGCGTGAAGTTCATTTTATAGCAGCTATTGAAAATGAATAAATGCCATCCACATCACTCAGCATTGTCAATAATCCACCAGATCGTGTGCCCAGGGATGCAGGGGAAGCAGGAGCAGCTCCCAGCAATTCCCTAGCCAGCCTCCAGCTGCAGACCCCATAGCTGCCTTGCCTTATCAATTCTATTCAGGTCAGCAATGAGGAACGTCTTTTTGAACGTCTAATCTGCCAGTGGAGAGATGCTCTCAAGAGGGTAATTGCTGTGCAGAACATGTGGGGGAAGGAGGTGAGCTCGTCCCTCCTGGCTTATTCTATTTGTGTTCCTCAAATGTGAGAAAGGAGCCTAGGAGGAGTGGCAGGGAAGTGGCAGTGAAACCATCACCACATCTGGTCAGAAGCTAGTTGAGAAGTTGTCATGGACCAAATGTTTGTGTTTCCTCCAAATTCATATGCTGAAGCCCCACCCCCACTGTGCTGGCGTTAGAAGGTGGTCCCTTTGGAGGTAATTAAGTTTAGATGAAGTCATGGAGGTGGTGGGGGGGAGACCATGATGGGATTAGTGCCCTTATAAGAAGAGAAAGAAACACTAGAATTCTCTTTCTCTTTCTCCCTCTCCCTCCCTCCTTCTCTTCCTTTCCCTTTCCCCCTCCCTCCGTATCCCTTCTCCCTCTTCCCCTCCTTCTCCCTCTCCCCCTCCCTCTCCATCCCTCTCTTTCTCTCCCTCTTTCTGACATGCACTAAGGAAAGGCCATGTGAGCACACAGCAAGAAGGTGGGTCTCTCCAAGTCAGGAAGAGGGATCTCATCAGACCCAACCATGCTGACGCCCTGAGCACAGACTCCCAGCCTCCAGAAATGAGAAAATTAATATCCTATGGTATCTTGTTATAGCGGCCTAAAATGAAGTCAAAAGTCATGTATCTTGTAATTTAGAATTTATTTATTTTTCCTTTTTGGTAAATTAACCCTTTAAGAAAAAACAAGATATCATACAATGAGGGAACTGTAAGGGGGTCAGAAATGGATTCGGTGGATTCACCATTTATCCTTCCACTCTTTATTTTGCCACATAGCTATCAAGTCCTTACTGTGTTCTAGGCACTGTGCACAATATATATACACATTATACTTACATGTAGATAAAATTTTAAAGTTACATATTGTATTTACATTAAGTTATGTTTAGTTATAAGTTATATAAGGATTTCCAAGTAATCCTTGCTCTCAAATAACTTCATCCTAGAAGGGGATATTATAGTAGCCAGCCTACCAGTGGGCAGTCCCTGAGAGAGTGAGAAAAAAACATCTCCAGCCTCCAGGAGTGTGGGGAAGAAGGTAGGAATCCAGAGAGACCTTGTAGGAAGATGCCAAGTAACCGGATGTTGC
The DNA here is from genome assembly GCA_003508835.1 of Eonycteris spelaea. Classification (NCBI taxonomy): domain Eukaryota; kingdom Metazoa; phylum Chordata; class Mammalia; order Chiroptera; family Pteropodidae; genus Eonycteris; species Eonycteris spelaea. The sequence continues at coordinate 10,113,674 of PUFA01000011.1, read as the reverse complement.
GTGAACCAAGTGGTCCCATGGCCATATAATCCTGAGAAGCCAGTTAATGTCAACCAAAACAGTGGCCAACCCTCTCTCCTTTTTTTCCCTCAATTCCTCATGTAGCTGGTTGCCTTCTTGTGAAATCTCCTTTGCTTTTCCCTTTAAAAGCTGTCTCTGCATTTCCCTGAACTGAATTTCATCTGGATGTAAATTCAAAAGTAGGACGAGGGTAATCTGCTTTTAGCCAGTCCTGGGAGATTGTCTGCTAACTGCTGGGCAGAGCAGTGCATCAGGTCAGTTTGATGAGATGTGTTAGTTCAGAGGAGTCAGAGAACACCTTGTCCCAGAGCATCTTGTATGCAAAAGGAGAAGTAAATGGTTCAGTCAAGTTTTGTCTTCAGATTCATTCAAGTTACCTGGGTGGGACTTGCAGGGAGAGGAAGCCTGGATGCAGGAGTTCCCTGCTGCGTGGTGACCCTGGTCTTAGATAGTCTAAGTCTTTTAAATATGAAACACTGCACATACCTATCATGATTTTTCCATTGTGAAGCTGTCTTATACCAATAGCAAATTTAAATTGACTTTTGATAAGTTTTAACATTTCTGTGGCCTCTCTCTTTTCCTCTCTCTGTGGCCTCTCTCTTTTCTCTCTTTCTCTCTTTTTTCCTCCTTCCTATCCTCTTTCCTTCCATCTTTCCCTTTCAGCTATGTGCAAAGAGTCATAAAATAAATGAATCAAAATATACAAAGCATGCCACTGCCCTTTGACAGGAAACAGATTGTTTTCTTTAATGACACCCACCATTGCTTTCGTTTCAGACAGTCTCCCCACAGTGTGGGAGTCCCCTGATTTCACCAGCAACATGTCAGATAAGGACTTGAGGATGTGGTGTGGAGGAATCACCAGGGCTGGGCCTGGAGACATCCCATCAAGCCATGTGCTTGAGCTCTCTAGAAAGTTTTGGGCTTTGTCTTAGGGCGACAACAAGAGCCAGGTACATGGTGGGAAAAGTAGTTTTTGTAGAAGGGACTAGAGTAGTCTTCCCTTATCTATGTTTCTCTTTCCACAGTTTCTGTTGCCCTTGGTCACCTGAAGTCCCAAAATATTAAATGGAAAATTCCAGAAGTAAACGAACAGTTCATAAGTTTTAAATTGCATGCCATTCTGATCAGCATGGTGAAATCTTGTCCAGGATGTGAATCATCCCTTCCTCCAGCGTATCCATGGCGTGTATAGCTGCCACCTGCCCATTAGTCACTTAGCCATCTCAATTGTCGTGTATCACAGTATTTGTGTTCAGGTAACCCTTAGAGTAGCCTAATGCTATGTCACAATGCCTACATCATTCACCTCACTTCATCTCATCACCTAGGTATCATCACATATCATCACAAGAAGGATGAATACAGTACAATTAGATGTTTTGAGAGAGACCACATTCATATATCTTTTATTACATCATATTATTATAATTGTTCTATTTTATTATTAGTTATTATTGTTAATCTCTTACTGTGCCAAATTTATAAATTAAACTTCATTATAGTTATGTATGTATGGGAAAAACTGTATATCAGCTTTGGTACTATCTGCAATTTCAGGCATCCACTGTGGGTCTTGGAACATATCCCCTCACAATAAGGGGGGACTACTGTACAAAATGTTGGAGCTGGAAGGAACTTTAAAGAACATTTGGTTTATCCACTTCATAATGCAGATAGGGAAACTGAGGCCCAAGGCCAAAAAGAGTTATGTAATTTTCTCAAACTCACTGCAATTACTTGTAGGTGCAGCTAGGATGAGAAACCAGAAAACTGTGGAAAGTGGTAGTCATTAAGATTTTGGATCTTCCAAGTAAAGCATCCAAATGGTGTCTCTTTATGGTTAGCTGCAAAGGGCTGGCCATCACCCTCTTTCCAGGGCCTGTAGAAAGAAGCAGAGTCCAAACTAACTGATATAAGTGTGCTTCACTGAGTCACTCAATGTATCAAATAAGATGATGCCCTTGCTGGTGTATTGGCAACTGATAATTCAAGCGTCATGAATCTTTGGTATTATGGGTTTGATAAGAAGGTGGTGGAACAGAAACATGGGGACTTTTGCCTGGTGGCCCACGTAAAGTAGGGTTGGCTTCTGACATGTTCAAGTATACAGTGCAAAGGGACTGCCCGGTACCTTGGATGCTCTTATCAGTGATTGGCTCTGGGCCTAGGGTTTTTATTGTATCATAATATCTGTTTGTAAATGTACAATATATAGAATAAATATAAATATATAAATATAGAGGGTATATAAGAATTATGTATGAGAAATTTTATTTTATATATTTTAATTTTTGAGTGAGCATGTATATTTGAACTACCCTAAATTAAATGTTTTATATGCTACCACTTGACAGAAATAACACATATTATTAAAAGAGTTCAAGCAAAACTTAAAGCCAGTGTATGTGGGACCCTTTGCCTGCCACTTATAAAACAAATCCTAGCACAAGGCCTGGCATGTGCATTCAATAAATAGGAACTATTTTTTCACTTCTTATGGCAATGGAGTTTCAGTAGTCAAGAGGGTAGGACCATTATTCTTAGAAGAATCTATGTTTAAGTGCAGGACTCCAGCCCTGGAAGACTAGCAGGAGGGAGATAGCATTCGGGTTCTATAGCAAGAGAAGGTTCAATAACAGTCCTGTCTTACAAGGGACCAGGAACGAGGTCGAGGAATGTCAAAACTAAGGGGAAGGCCTGAAGCTAGAAGCCTGTTCCTGGGGCTGGGCCACTGTGATGTGTAGGGCTAAAAGATGAGGGACCAGGAGTCCAGAAAAAGTCAGGCACCCAAAGATCCTTAGGAATACCATATCCTCATGGGTCGTTCTGCAAGAGAAGACCTCATTGGCGGCAATAGTAGAGGCCAGCAGCCATGCTGGTCCTAGGTCCAGGCCTGGGAGGAGGGTCCTTAATTTCCAGCCCACCTGAAAGAAGCAGGGGTACAGGGGAGTTGTAGAGGGACTGAGGCATCAGGACTCCATATATGATCTGGAAACATGTAATCTCTATAGCTCTGTATAGATCCATTCTTGTTAGCATCATTATTTCTGGAGGAAGATAGAACAACGCGCTTTCCAGTGCGCTTGAAACTCTGGAGAGAGAATATTCCAAAGGATTCTGGTGCTCAAACAGTGAGCTGGGCAGTGGTTCATCTATGAGAACACGCTAAAAACAGATTATATCTATACTCAAGAATGAGAAAGACAAGGCTGGTGAAAAGCACTTATTTTTGCCTGGTGGTTGAATTATCTAGTCAAATATAACTTCATTCAGATCAAACTGAATCCCATGTAGGAACAATTAGCTTTTTTTTTTTTTTTTTTTTTTTTTTTTTAGATAGCTAACATTACTGTATTTAAAATAATTATTCTAGATAAGTAAATTCTTGATAAATGAGCTCAATCTGCATACCTCCTTTCAAGTGTGTACAATTACAAGATTGCCCTGGGGGCTGTTGCTTTACTCTGTTGAGTGGAAAAGGCATTGCTTTGTGCAATGGCAGCCCACGGCTCTGGGCCATTAAACCAAAGGAGGAATTTCAGCTCACCCATTGCTCCTTTGCTTTGTGCTGGGACTGCCTGAGAAACTCTCAAGAGAAAAACAGTTTTTTTTCTCAACTCTAATGGAATGAATTCAATCATTCTGAGATGCCATAGGATTCCTTTAAATCACATGTATTACACCAAAATTGCTATAAGGGACCACCGATATACACATATTTTAAAAGATGCAAGGAAGACTATTCAAAATCCACTGAAAAGATGGAAATCACAATGAGAGGGACAATAAATGTAAACAGACCTGAGAGAAACAAAAATCCCAAAGAAAGATGAAAGCAGCCAGGGGAAAAAATTGTTATCTGTCATCCACCATCATTAGCTGTACATTTCCCCTTCTTATTCAGTTCTTCCATGAAATAGATTCTTTCCTCAGCTTCTACCTATCTTCATCCTTCATTATTCATTAGGCTTTCTCTTTTGGCCTATTGCATTTCTCTTTTGAAACTGCCCTACCAATGGAAGAAAGTTGAAAGCCTTGTGATATACCCTTATTTCACACTGAAAACCAAGACAAAGAGCTTTAAACTCAAATCTGAGGAAACAAAAGAGTAGAGGTATGAAAAAAAAAAAACATCAGAGAACTAAGGCTTTTTAATTATTTTATTCTGGAATGGTTTTATCACAACATCCACTCACTCTCATGGACCGTGCCCCTCCCATTTTATATTAAAATACCTGTTAATTTTATATTAAAACTGGATTGGACACTTGGCTCAAAATTTATGAAATGTTTGTGATATAATTTTATAAATTCCAAAGTGCTATGCAACTGATGTTAAATCTCCTATACTGAAACTATTTGGAAACTGTGTGATTCAGGAAAGCATTTGCTTGGTACATTCTGGGAGTCATTTAGAAGGCTCTGTTTCAACCCCAGAAAACATTGCTCTTAGAATTATATCACACCAAATAAAAGTCATGATGGGGCCACTGCTGTTTGGTGTTCTCTTTGGATACTGTGCAGCAGACACATGATTGTCTCCCCAAATGCATTCTCTCCTTCTTTTTTAGCAATGTACTTTCCCTGAATTTTAGTAGGGTACATGGCTGTCCATAAAAACTTTTAGCAGTGCACATGGTTGTCCTACATTTTATAGGTTCCCTAGCTGCTATATGTGGCCATTTGGCTAAATTTTAACGAATGTAATGGTAAGCTGAGATTTCATATCTTACTTTTATGGCTGAGATGCAAAGGAGAAAGCAGGTGCTGGGGCAGCTACTTTGGACCAAGAGAATAACCATTAGCTGATATAGCTCGATGTGAGAGAAAAGAAAATAGAATACTGTGATGAAGTATTGGGCCAAGAGTCAGAATACTTAGAAGGTTCTAGTCATTTTGCTCACTAACAAGGCATAGGACTTTGAGAAAGTCATATAATTTCTCGAGCCTTTCAATATTTTATACACTGAATGATGGCCATAAGAAGCACTCTAACTATCTCACAGGGTTATTGTGGGGACTGAATAATATTATTCTTTTAGGAACTATTTGTAAAGCATGAGTCATTTAAAGACTAAGGTAGATTATGACTGATATAATTATAGGCAAAATAAAATTTGTCCTGTTGAATAAAAGCAGATATTTTGACAAAGGCCATTTATAAGAGAAGCTTCTCAGTTCACAGTCTTCTATTGACCTGCGTGTTCTAGAATAATAGTATCACCAAAAGAAATCATTTGTTTCCAAGGCCCTAAAATTGCCCAAGTTATCAGTGGTCTTCTGGCGACCCTATGCTTCTCCTTGCAAGGGAAAGTTCTCCTGTTATCAGCAACAGATGGGTTTCCCGTTTTGACAACTTTGATGAAAAAATTATTCTGCCAGGAATCAGACAAATGTATAACAGCTGTACTAGTATGTGACAAATTGATTGTCATGGTGGATGTCTGTGCACCTATATTTGTGAAGCTGAAATTGGAGACCCACAATATTGCAAAGCTTGATGGCAATTGTCTATAATTTTGCTCACTTAACGTAGTGTAGTTTCATTTCAGATGATCTAGTTCATCCTTCTCAGATCAACAAGGTGTTCACACTACTGATGCTTACAGAGGCTTCTCCTGGGTATGGCATACAGCGTCTGAACACATGACCTGACCTTTGGCATGATCCTGATTGTAAAATTGAACAGCACCTAATTTTGACCTGTTCTTTTTATCAGTACCACTTAAATGTCACAAGGTAGATTTGAGCCATTTTCAAGACTCCATGTAAATTTTCTGGAGCAGGAAGGCATTGGGAAAGATTTAACATGGCACATAGTAATTTTAGGGACGATTCCATAAAATGGACAATACCATTGGCAAAGACAAAAGCGGTAGTGAGGTCTTGTTATATCTCATGTTACCTATCTTGTTCTTAAAGGATTTCATGTATCAAGTGGCATTTATATGGGTTGTTCCACAGAAGTAACACTATTGAGCATTGTATAAAGAAGTGTAAACCTAATTATACCTGGCAGAGAACATTTGCCAGAGGAGAAGAAGAAGAAGAAACCGAAGGATTATGATTATCATCCACCACTGCTGTAGCCTCAAGACTAGGCATAGACTTATAGAATCTCATACTATAATATGGATGTAATTTCCCTGAAATTTGGTACAGAAACAAGATTGCTGATATACCTTATTACTCATTGGTCATATGCTGAAAGTGTCATTCTACTAAAAGCAGAGAATCTGGTAAATTGTCGATTTGTTTTATTGACAGTTTTATAGGTTAGAAGTTAGAGGAAGCAACAAGGAAAATTTCTACTTGATTTTCAGTTCTGACCAACAAAGAACTGGCTAGTAATGTGAAAAATTAGAAATTTTAGCAGAAATTGACCCCATTGTCTTGAAATTGATGATAGCAAAGGATGATTTAGTTGTCAGGGACATGTAAGGTTTATCAAAGAAAGTTTGAATAAATTCAGAGAAATAACATATATAACCTAGAAGTAAATTTTGGAGTGTCCACTTCAATCAATCTTTGTTGTGTCTAAATATGTCCTGAGACTCTAAAGAGAATATATATTCTAAATTGTCATCTTTAAGGCCCTTCCCCTGAATCTCAACTAACCAAAATCATTTTGTCCTATGGCTGGTGCTTCAGGAAGCCTTCTTCTAATGTGGAATCATTTGCAATCTGCTAAGCAAGATATTCTTGGCAGCTAGTAGCCAATCATGGTTCCTTTAAATAATTTTTCCCATGCCTCTTCTCAGTTGAGATTCTGCTCCTCAGAAAGCACTTATATAATATCATTCTCTCAAGTCTTTGATCAAACACTGTGTGTTCGCTGAACTTTTTAAAAATCTTTTCTCCATCTCAGATAGAACAATCCAGAACACCACAATTTTGCCACTACAAGGCTTCAAAATCCAAATGAGTCGAGCTAACTATGTTAGTAACACAAAAGCTGGGCAACACAGAATCCCAGGTTCCAAAGCACAAATGAGAATGTTATTTCATGTATTACTGAAGATTTCATATCCTCTTCTGGAATGTAGCAAGGGGAGAAGCAAATGTAATTACAGTATTTTTCTAATCTTTTCACTAAAGTCTCAGATTATGTTATTTGGTGATACCAAGTTTTAGGATGTTTCTTCATTGTGAAAAATATAAAAATAACTGACCCTTTTTCTATTATGTCTTCTTACTATAGGCTGAAAACTTGTAGTTACTTAGAAAATGCAAACTGGGAAATGGGCCTCAGTTTTCATACATTTCTGATTATTTTATACAGCATGTTGAAATCAAATAAGATTAACTAGCAAATGGAAAATAGAGAGTATGTATAGCCTCAAGGGGTATGGTCTACCTAGGTCTATCATGTTTGGAACGAGATGGATTTAATATATTTAGGAAAGAAATAGCCTTCCCAAGGAGCTGATGAAGGAGCTGATGTTTTCTTCATGGGACCTTTTTGAAAAGCTGAAGAAATGACAAAACTAAAATATCTTAATCTGGTCTGACAGGCTACACTGGGAAAGCCAATGGGAAAAGAATCAACCTTTTTGTAGTGATCTGCAATCTCCATTCAGATTCTTGTTTCCCCAGTGAGAGCTCTGACCTCTTTAGAGCCAACCTGGTGGGGGTGTCTAAAGGATTTCTCAGTTCTTTTGATTGGTCCAGCTCCATGCTTTGTTATTGCGCAGCTACTATCTAAAAAGGAATCTATCTCTTTATGGTAATATTCAGCTACTGCTGTCACCATATGATCTATTTGCCTTTCAAAATCCCTGTTTGCTTTACAGTGTGTAGAGGCTGACATTAGAAGAGGTAAGGTCAGCTTGACCCTTCAGTTGTCTAAAGAGAAGAGAACCAAGTGTTGTCTCTATTCACTTTCTCTTCCTCCTTCACTTTTTACCTTCCTTCCTCGTTATGAACTTGTCATCAGCTTATGTGTACCAGAACTACTTTCTCTTTTTAAAGAGAAATTCAGTCTCTTAAAAAAGACACTTTAAGGGAGAAATTAGACAAGCATGGAATTAAAAGATTAGGATTGTTTATCAAATGGAAGTAAAATGAAGCACGTTGTTGTTATACTCTGGCTGGCCCAGTCCTCTTAAGGTTAGGAAGCCTAGTGCTAAACACAAAGATCTGAGTGTGTTTAGTAGGTTTCTTCTGGGTGTGTTGACTCAATGGGAGATGGTACATAAATGTTTGCTAGTTGAAAAATCCTACAGTTAACTCCCACACCCACTTGGGACACAGCATGACATGTAAACTTTGATACCAACTCTCCGAAAACCCAGCTCATGTTATTTTATTTACTTATTTTATTTTTAAAATAATTTTTTTAATTTTTAATTACAGTTGGCATATATGATATTAATTTCGGGTGTATAGCATAGTGATTAGACATTTATATACCTTACAAAGTGTCACCCCAACAAATCTAGTACCCAGCTGACATAATACATTGCTTTTATAATATTATTCGCTATATTCCTTATACTATATGTTATGTCTCCATAACTATTTTGTGACTACCAATTTGTACTTCTTAATTGTTAAAATGTTTTCTGTATCTATGAGTTTGTTTATGTTTTGTTTGTTCATTTCTTTTGTTCTTTAGATTCCACATGTAAGTGAAATCATATGGCATTTGTCTTTCTCTGACCTACTCTACTCAACACAATACTCTCAAGTTGTTGCAGATGGCAAGGTTTCATTCTTTTTTATGGCTTAGTAATGTTCTATTGTCGATATGCACCACCTCATCTTTATCCATTCATTCATAGATGGACATCCAGGTTGCTTGGTTATTGTAAATAATGCTGCAATGAACATAGGAATTCACATGTCCCTTCAAAGTAGTGTTTGGGTTTCTTAGGATAAATGCCCAGAAGTGGGATTACTGGGTACTTGTCTCGTATAACCTCTGTTTTAAAGTGTATTTTGTTTGGTATAAGTATTGTTACCCCAGTTTTTTGGTTTGTTTCCATTTTCATGAAATATATTTTTCCATCCCTTTACTTTCAGCTTGTGTGTATGTTTCAATCTGAAGTGAGTCTCTTGTAGGCAGCATATGTAAGGGTCTTGTTTTCTCACCCATTCGGCCACACTGTCTTTTGATTGGAGCATAACCCATTTACGTTTAAAGTAATTATTAATAGATATGTAGTTTTTGCCATTTTATTATTCATGTTTTTTACCTTTTTATCTTCTTCCTCCAACATTTTCTGGCTTAGTGGTGATGAACTCCTTTAGCTTTTTCTTCTCTTGGAAGCTCTTTATCTGCCCTTTGATTCTAGATGATAGCTTTCCTAGGTAGAGTAACCTTGATTGTAGGTCCTTGCTTTTCATCACGCTGAATATTTACTGCCATTCCCTTCTGGTTTGCAAAATTTCTGTTGAGAAATCAGCAGAGTCTTATGGGAACTCCCTTGTAAGTAACTAACTGCTTTTTCCTGGCTGCTTTTAAGACTCTCTCTTTGTCTTTAAACTTTGGCATTTTAATTATGTGTCTTCATGTGAGCCTCTTTGGGTTCCTCTTTTTTGGGACTCTGCACTTCTTGGGCTTATACTGTCTATTTTATTCACCAGGTTAGGGAAGTTTTCCAACATTACTTCTTCAAATAGGTTATAAATTTTTTGCTCTCTTTCTTCTCCTTTTGGTATCCCAGTGATGTGAATGTTGCTATGCTTGATGTTATCCCAGAGGCCCCTTAAAGTATCTTCACTGTTTGGAATGGCTTTTTTTGGTGTTTTTTCTTTCCTGTTCTGATTAGGTGTTTTCTGCTACCTTATCTTCCAAATTGCTGATTAGATCCTCTTTTTCATCTAATCTACTGTTGGTTGCCTCTAATACATTCTTCATTACAGTTATTGTATTCTTCATTTCTGACTGTTCCTTTTTTTATGTTTTCTATCTCTTTTTTGAAGTTCTCACTGAGATCATTAAGCATCCTTATAACAAGTGTTTTGAACTCTGTATTTGGTAGATTACTCGTCTCCATTTTGCTTATTTCTTTTTCTGGAGCTTTGTTTTTTCTTTCATTTGGGACACGATACATTGTCTCCTCATTTTGGCTGCTTCCTCGTGTTTGTTTCTATGTGTTAGGTAGGGCTGCTATGTCTCTTGTCTTAGTAGAAGGGCCTTAGGTAGTGGGTGTCCCATAGTGTCTAGTTGTGTGTCCTCCCTGGTCACCTGAGCCAAGTGCTCCAGATGTGCTCTTTGTATGGGTGTGCATGTCTTCCTGTTGTAGTTGAACCTTAGTTGCTGTTTGCTTCAATGGGAGATATTGACCCACAAGCTGACTGATTGTGATAACTGGCTGGTGACTACAGTGGGGGGAGCTGTTTTGCAGGGTCTGACCCTATGGAGCAGGATTTACTTTAGCAGAGCTCTGGTGTCTGCTCAGTCTGCCTTTTGTGTGTGTCATTTGTGGAGGTGTCCAGGTCGTGCTGTGGCTTGGTCTAAAGCTGGGGTGCAAAGCTTGATCCAAGCCGGCCCTGCCGTAGGTAAAGTTCAGCCCCAGCCTGTGCCCTGCCTGAGGCTACCTGGCATGAGCCACCAAGCAATCTACAAATGATCGCCAACTGCAGTGAGCTTAGAGGTGCCTTGAGATGCCAAGCCATGCAACCCAGCTCATTTTAAATGCATGCGTTACCCCTTACCAAGTCCCAAAGGCTCTGAGTACCAAAGGGGCCACTGCCAAGGCAAGGGTGGTCAGCTTGGATCCAAAATCTGGGAGGCAATTGGAGCCCTGCACACTTGTGACCGACATAATGAGCCACTGGATGGCACTGTGGGTCCATTCAAATGTGTATGGAAGGACATTTATCTTTCTTTTAAAAGGGGTGTTTAGCCTTGACAGGTAATTTGGCACATTTTGAGTTGAAATGTGCCAAATGATTTGGCAAATATTTCACTTACCTCTGAAAATAGGCACACCTGCTGTTCTGGTCTTCAGGAGTGGTAGAGGGTAGCTTTCCCCCCAGCCCCCTGTCATTGCTAATTTCAGAACCTAAAACAAGGTTTTGGTCAAAGATACATGGGCCAATCCCATTTTAAGTGTGATATCATGTTTTAAAAGAGCAGAAAAAGTTTGGTATTTCTTAAAAAGTTCAGCCTAAAGTAAGCATCTTTTCATCTCCCCACTATTGTCCATCCTACTGGTAGCTGATTTATTTGGCTTATAACCAGGTGGAACAGGATTTGGCTGAAGAGCTGTAGTGGTCTTAACCAAGAGCATCTAGGAAAATTTGTTTCCAAACTTTCCTGTTCTAAAGAATTGTCTGCTCAATATTTAGTATGTTTAATAGCAAGGAAAGCTAAGCAGTTTGAGAACATCTCGGAAGGAATATCTAAGCTACCTCTTGGCCATCATGAACCCATTGCTTTGCAGAATCTTACAGTGACATTCACAAGTGGACATTCCCATTTCCTCTGGAGAACACAGATGATAGGTGTGGCATTGCTAAGACAAGCTACATGTTATGTCAAGTTTCTGGTTCACTAACTTTAACTCCATCACTCATTTATTTGCTAGCCACTCAAGAGAGCATATCAGGATGCAACTGAGTAAAAGTGGTGTTATTAATGGTATAACCTTGAACTGATCTACATCCAATTACTATAGCTAACATACCTGAAAAATGACTTGGGGCCACTTCCTAAGTGGCCAAAACATATACTAGGTTGGGAATAGGTCTGTTAGAGAGGAGAGATTCGTAGTTCTCCTTTATGAGTATTGTTATCACTAATTAAATAGCAAAAGGCACATCTCATTGTGTCAAATCCACTCCTGTTTTGAAATACATCAAGGGACCATGGTGTTATAAAAGGACTGAGTTCGGAGATGTGGCTTCTAGTTTCCAGGTCTACCAATGCCAGCTGTGTGGCCTTAGGTGAATCATTAACCCTCTAACCTGTTTTCATAACTGAGCATGAGAAAGGAAGGCAATTTAGACGAACCCCTATGGCTATGAAATATTGGAATCTTACTTTGCTTGGGCAGCCTCAGCAAATTTAATATCATCTCAGTATATGTTAGAGTGATAGTAGCAATAGTGAAATTGGATGGTGCATTTGTTTAAATAAAATTTAAACTACTTAGTGATTTTCTTGAACATGGTAAATACCAGCATGATAAGGCAAAGAAACTCTTGTAGTAACAAGATAGTTAATAAAAAGTAATGAATATCTGTTTAATGGTGTATTTGCCTTTTATAATTAGCTTAAAAGTTTCAATGAAGGTAGTTCATAAATTGTTATTTTGATCTGTAGATTCCTATTTTTCACCTGTTCTTTATCATGGTGAACATCATGGAGGTTGTGGGTGATCTTGACAAGAGAAGTTTCTGTAGATTGATCAGGTAAAAGCCCAATTAGAGTAGACTGAGGAAGAATGAGAGCTGAAAAATGGGGACAGCTAGTACAGACCACTCATATGCAGAGTTTGTTATAAGGGCAAGAAAAGGCTTGAAGCTGGCACATGGAATCTAGGGAGGGGTTCATTCTTTGAGATAGGAGGGCAGACATTCTAAGATGCATCATGCACAGGAAGAATTCATGGATATGCTTATTCACAAATATACAGGGGGTTCTAACCAGAAGATTGAGATCTAGATGTAGGCCTTAAAACTCTTATTTAATGGAGATCGAAGCTGCCTGCTACCGTTCCACCCCTGAAGTAGAGCAGCTAGGGAATTTAGCGAGCTGATGGAGAAGGGCTCAGGAGCACTCCTTTTTTCCTGCTAAATTCGCAGGGCTTTATTTATCAGATCAGAACTGGGAGATAGTATCCTCTAGTCTCCTCATTAAGCAGAATGAGGGATCTAAGCCTTAGGATAAATCAGGTCTTGAGATTTGTTCTTAGAACAGTGTTGGGCAAGAAGTGAGACAATAGTTTTGGGGCCAGAAATCCTAGGTTTGAATTCCAGATCTTCCTCCACTTATTAACTACGTGACCTCAAACAAGTTATCCTCAGTTTTCTCATCAGTTAAATGAGAGGATTTTGTGATATTTCACAAATAAGCATTCTAAGGGGACCTTGTATCATAAGGTTGTGAAAATAAACTGAGATAAGACAAAAAACCACGTTTAGTACAATATCAAGTATGTGGTCACAGTGAGCCTTAATATTATTCTTGCCACTATACGAGCCTTTGCATTCATGGAAAGGATACAGTATAAGCTTGCATGCATATAAATATTTTTAAATATATAATGAAGATTTCTGCAAAAGGAATATAATAAACACTAAAGAAGACACATAGTCCACATCGTTTACTAAGCCTTGCTGAAGTACATGTTCAGCTGTAGTCACCCTTTTCAAAAATCATTACTCATGACCAACTCAAGCCTACGTGCCCTTTAAAGTGCCTGTTTGGCTTGTTAATGTAGAATCAGTACCTCCTTTGTAAAACTTCCGAGTTGCCTTCCTCCTGTTTGCATGCTCTCTACCTCTTTTTTCTCTTTTTCTTTTTCCTTTTTTCTCCTGCTTTCCCTTCCGAAGCCTGCCATGGTTTTAAGTAAAGCCGGTTGTTGTTGTGGGCTGCCAGGTGGCAGGTGGGAGCAATAGTCAGTCCTCTTTCAACAGCTTTAGAGTCAGCTTCATAGGAATGAAATCAGAGAAACATGAATGCAAGGTAGAAAAAGGGAGGAGGAGCCAGAAGGAAAACCAGCCCTCCCATTCTCTCCCCAACCCCTGGATATGTGTTGGAAAGATCTGTTTGCCTCTAGCAGGCCTGCCAGCAAGATCCCTGATTCTGTCAAAGCCATTGGATAGATGTCTACCTTTGTTGTCGCTCCTTAGCTCAGGCATTGTGAGGTTATCAGAGATTCTGTTTGTAACAGTCAAAGTAGCTTAGAATGTTTCTTCTCTCTCAGGGACCAAATTATCTATCTATCTATCTATCTATCTATCTATCATCTATCTATCTATTTATAGATTTACTTATTCATTCATTCATTCATTCACTCATTCACAAATTCCCAGCCACCACTTTGCTTAACTTCATTTCCTGTGTTCATTTTCTTCTCACTGGAGATGAGCAACACAGGCCTGAATTAAAACTAATATAACAGCACAAGTTAATTGGAGTCCGAAAGGATCAGGACACTTGAAGCCTGGCTGGATAAAACCCCACAGGGTTTGGAGATGAGTCTGATGGGAACCAAAAAAATCTGGTTTCCATTGCCCCAGGGATCCATTTACCAACTTTGTATAGTAATCCCTGGACTATAACTGAATGCTTAGTTTTAAATAAACAATACGTTTATGCCTTTATTTTACATAATACTGTTGTAAGGATGGTTACATGAAGAAATGCAAAAGAAAAATTTTGTAGTCTTTCCAGCTACAGCTTACAGCTTTCTATAAGCTGTAATATAGTAAGAAAAAGTAAAAAGGTTGTTTTGTTTTTTTCTTGCTGGAGCTGACATATATTTATGTTTTTCTTTTTCTATGTAAACATATCAAGAAGTATTATATTATCTTTCAGCCTTGTATTATGTACTCTATTTTTTTACCTTTCTAAAATATACTTTCTTGAAAATGTTTACTACTCAAGAGAAAGTGTTCTAACCTACAAACAGTAAGAAATGTGACAAAGAACTTAATGGAGGCTATCGCAGCATGAATAGGAACTACCAGCCTGGGCTGCTGGATAATGGGAAATAGAACTGTTAACCTTTAGTCTATCAGCTGAATTTTGGCCCTCGATATAATGACACAAAGTCATTACCCTCTGAAGGTTCACAGTCTTTGGGGAAATGAGTGTATAGTGGTTTCAGCTCTGTCCCTAACAGCCCAGAGTCTCCATCAGATTGGCTGCCATTGCAATTAGAGTTAATTGTCACTAGTGCAGCCGAGAACAGGAATTGAACAAGATAGGAGAGTGAACTACTTCGTCTGTACTGCCAAAGGTAGTCCCTGAACAGCTAAAGACAGTTCTTCTCCTAGGCTATTGAAAACATGTTTTGGTAATTTAAAGAAAATGAATGGAAGGCATAAAAAATGTCTATTCATATGTTCAGTTACAAAGTCTTGCTTTTCACACAGAATAACATTTTAATAGCAGGTGTCATGTCAAATTATGTTTGATTAAAGTTCCATCTGTGTTCAGTCCACAGAAGAGAGAATGGTAAATCAGCTACTCCACTTCCAATGAGAATCAAGTATTTCTTTTGAAGGGTATCACTGAGTCTGAGTTCTTTCGGATGGTAGATTTATTTTAAAAATTGCTTATCCAGGCAATAAGAGGTCAGTGGTATCTTCAGGAGAGGCTCTATTGGAGAGTTTTTTAAATTGACTTTAGTTGGACATTTTAGAGGCATGGTTTGTTTATTTTCTTGTTTATTGTAGGTTGCATTTAAGCTTCAAATAGCAACAATGATGTAGTTTTAGAATAAAAGGGGCAACTAAATATAAAAAGTGGATAGAAATAACCCTAGCCTCTTTTCTTCACATATTTATAAAGAATGTTTCCTTCTCTTTAACCTTATCCTAAATACCATGAGGAATCTTGGATAACTTCTCTTCCGATTGATGCTTCTAAATTGGTGACATGCAATTACCTTCTCCTCTTCACACCGCTGAATAAGCTGAATTTTTAAATTATACACTTGTAGCTGGTTGAAATCTTCCCTAAGTATAAAATGGATGTTAAGTGTCTGGAGAGTTGATTTTAAGATGTTTAATCCTTTGCTCTCCTGACAGGCAAAACTAGTCTTACTGGGAAAACTCTTAAGAAAGAGTATTGTTGTGCTAACCATTTTCTGATCTTTGGAACTATCCCCTGATTGTATTTTTCTTATTCCTATGTCACCAGGAAAACTCTAACCAATGGAAAATTCTGGCTTACTCACAACCTGAGAACCAGAGTCTTAATTTGAACGTAGCCAGGTAATGGGGGTAGGGTAATTGGATTTGATGATGTGGTAACATTTTTGGTGATCTTACTAACTTTTAGGTTATTTGTAAGACAGCCTGACATAATATAGTAAGTTCCAACATGTAATACAAGTGCTTTAGAAATAGCAGAAATTGAGTCATTCAGGGTTGTTTTGTTTTGTTTTGTTTTGTTTTAGTCTTAACTGCTCAGTTGTGAAAAGTGAAATTGTCGTTTGGAGAGCTATCCACAAGTCACATGAGGTGCCATATCTTGCCCTCAACACATCAGCCAGGATGGAGCTGGGTGGGACTTGTGTAAGAGACGGCGATGTCAATGAGAATAGCCACACTGATCCTGAGTCACACAAACAGCTATACATTAGGGCATGAGTGAGGGGCTTGGCAGTCAAGGCTGGAGGGAAGCCTTCGATTTGAAAGTTATAAAGATACAAAAAAAAATGAGATAGAGAAACCATAGATTTGAGCAAGTTCAGCCATAAAGCACCTAGGAAAGACAATCAGGTAGCTGACAGTGGAACGCTGGGGCACAGCTGTATTTTAGTGCAGACTGAAAGGACCAAGAAAAGAAACTGAGATGGAGCCAGCTATGTGAGGGCCAAGAGTTTAGAGAGCATAGTGTCCCTGAAGCAAAAGAAACAGTTTTAAGCAAGAAAAAGTAGCCTACAGTGTCAGCGTTGCAGAGAAGTAAGGTAAGATGGAAGAATGTCCATTAGATATGTCAACGCTGAGGCCATGAGTGACTCTAGGGCTATGAAATCAGTTTCTGTGGCATAGAGGTCACACTGCAAAGTGTTAGGAATCAGTGGGAGGAGAGGAAGTTTGGCCGTAAAGAGAAATAAAAAATAGGGAGGTAATTTGAGTGGTATTTAAGATTTAAAATGTTTAGACATTTGTCAGTTATTATATTTTAAGGAACTGAGAGCCTGAGGTTGTGTTTATACTCAGGGATCCAGCCTTTGTAGCAGAAGGGGGGTTGAATACAGGAAAGAGAGACAGGGGCTGATGCAGTGAAGTCCTGGAGGTGATGGAGTGGTTGAGACTCTGAGCAGATGGACTGAGGAGCCTCAGAGGCAAGAAGGAACAGCTAACCCATCACCTGGACTAGTAGGAGGGAAGAAAAGAAAGGAATAGTTTTAGATACATTTGTGGGAGATGATAGGACAAGGGAGTCCTATGATGACTTTTTTTTTCTGTGAAGAGAAGTTACGGTTTTTCTGAAGATAATAAGGATAAACTGTAAAGAAAGGAGATTTCAAAGGAGGTTAAAATCTGCAATAGCCGCTGGGGTGGGGCATGGAATGAGGATGATAATTAGGTAGAGATAAAGGCGTTTACTTGAGTGCTGTGTCTGTGGCTAAAGCAGCTAATTTGGACATACTGAAGTCCATTTTAACTTTTGGTTTCTTAGACACAGGATGCACCCCCAACTCATGTCACAAGTGTGTGTTGTTCAACAAAAGAGAGAAGCAGATGAGAGACTATGAAAGGGCCTAGAACATTTGGGAGGGAGAGGGACAGCAGATAAAATGGTATTTTTCATCCTAATGATATTCAGCATTCATATCTTCCCCTGACAATCATTAGTTTCATCTTGTATTGGAAGTGCAGTTTACAGTCATCATTATGGTTGGACTTGCTGTCAACCATAAGAACTGGTCTCTTAATTTAACAAAGGGAAATTGTGGTATTATCCCAAACTCTATAGTTTTCTGTTATTTTGAGTACCCCTCCCCCAAAACCCCACAGAAAAGGTCATTTTTACCAGTTTGATTTTGGTGACTAAGTGAACTTGATTATTATATGATTATTCAAAAAGCCTTAGCAATTTTGGTAATTTTAGCATTAAGAAGATATTTCCATATTTTTTGCTAAAATTGAATCTTTGTTAGAATTTCTGTGTATTTTCAACTGTTAGGTTATTTTTTTAATGTAATTCTAATGGAGGGATTTCTATTTGCTTCACTTAGAAGAGTGACTCATGATGAGATCTCCTTTCACTTTCTAAAGGCATTTATTGCACAACTAATACTACCTTACTTATTTTTAAAATGTTTTTTGCATATTCTCTTCAAAATTTCTGGGAGGTCAAAGTATCTTTAAAAACAAAAGCAAGAACAAAGGCAAATACAACTATTTTTTCTATTTTCTCTTTTTTATACAATCTTGGTACTAGTAATACATTCACAACAATGCTGTATGAAGTTTTACTGTTTAAATTCCTATTCTCAAGATAAAGTAGGGGAAGTGGCATTAAACTAATCCATTCGTGAAAACATCTTAACATTATAAGTAGAACAAAGTGGTACAAAATGTATTCAGCCTCACGGATGTCTCTAGATTGTAACCAGAATAGAAAATAGCAGAATGTATTAATTCCTAAGATAAAATTATAATGAGAACAGAAAATGGTGCGAGATGAATTAATGTAGTAGCAGGCTTCTGTCTGCAGAGTACAGTACTCTCTAAATACCACATTGCTGCACTTTGTAGTCAGCTTCTCTCTTGTAATCTATATTTTAAAGATGCTCTAAAGATAAAGCTAGACCATATTCACCTCTCCAGGAGACTGTCACTGTGCTCTGGACACTGAATGGCCCAAGGGAACCAATGAGTGAACTTACCTTGCAGGAACAAAGGAGATTTAGTTAGATAGCAGAAAATTTTCATTACTGCAAACATATACTGACATGTTTCCTTCAACAGCAGATTACTTTTAAGTCTGGCACTCCAAGGAAAACTTACCTGAAACGGTTGTGGTTATAATTTTTTTTTTTTTTTTTTTTTTACTCTTTGTCACCCTCTCTCCCTGCCAAAACCTCAAAAAAAAGCCACAATACTTCACAGTTTACAACATACGAAGAATTACTCGATGTTTTCTGTCATTGCTGCTTGGGGCTCCAGATTTCAAGCGGGGATGACCACCTTTTGTCTGGGGCAATGTTCAAATGGATACTGCTCAAAGGATGCATCTGAAGGTAGCTTGTTTCTCACAGTATCTTTTATCTGTGTTATAAATAAACTTATTAATAGACCCGTGTGGATTTGGAGAAAGAGTTAGTAAATGTAGATGAATATTATAGTAATATACCCACAATGTCATTCGGATGAATATTTTTAGAAGCTTTGTAATG
Source organism: Eonycteris spelaea (assembly GCA_003508835.1). NCBI lineage: Eukaryota > Metazoa > Chordata > Mammalia > Chiroptera > Pteropodidae > Eonycteris > Eonycteris spelaea. The sequence continues at coordinate 10,094,610 of PUFA01000011.1, read as the reverse complement.
TTCAGTAAAGGCGAATGTGTCCCAATAATAGGCAACTGAGACTCACAGCTTCAAAGACTTCGAAGGTGACTGTAACTCCAGAAACCACGTTGGAAAACCTCGAGTGGCTATATTAGAACTTTGAAATGTTTAATAATGCTTGTCCCACGTAGCTTTGCATCCTCTAAAACCTGACCTGATTGAAGATTTTTAATCAGGAAAATCTGGTCTTTGAATCAGAACGGCTTTGCCAATCTGGCTGGCAGCAATATTGCTTTTGTTTTGAATTTTCATGATGCAGGAAATTTGAGTCCAAATTTTTCCCTCTCTGTGTTAATACTGCTGCACAGAGCATGGCTAGGTTATCCAAACTATGAATTAGAGTTTTTAATAACATGAGCGTAAGGCATTAGCAGTACTGTCTTATGATGGCTGGTTGTGATTTCAGAAGAAATCTGTTAACTCCGGGATAATGAGCAAGAGTTTATTGTGAATTACTAGAATGTGCTAGCCCCGAATGATTATTGTGAGCCAGTCCTAAGCACTTTTTGTTTCCTCTTTTTGCATACTAGCAGCCAAGAAAGTTCTATGACATAACCTGGTGACTGTGACTGTACCCCTCCTAGGACAAATTCTTGTCCTGCCTGTCTCCACCCCGCTTTGGCCCTGCCCCTGCAGGAGTCAGGCATCCTTACGTTACATGCACCTTGGAAACAAGGCTGCTTATTTCTTCTCGTCCCTATGGCCTGTCTCTAAAGATTCAACCGATGATACTGTGGCCTCTTTAATGTTTCACTAAAAGAGAGAGAGACTAAGAGAGTAAAAATGAAAGATTGCCTTACGCTCTAAGTTTTGATAAATCAAAACCTTTAAGCAAATAGTGCTTTTGAACTTGTATTTGGAAACTGTGTGAATTAAGCAGCCTCTTTTTCTGTAGAAATTTAACCTAAAATATGTTTCCCCGCTGTTTGCATGGCCAGTAGATGTAACATTTGCATTTTCTTTCAAAACCATAATAAGGAGGATTAAAATCCTATGATTAAGCATTTAACATAAAATTAAATGGCCATGGTTATTCATTAGGAAAGTACTATGTACCTAGTCTTCAATCAGATTTGAAAAGACTTCTTTCCTTCTATATAAATTGCATTTTATAGATTTGACATTTCTGCGGCCTATCCTTTTTGTTCTATGAATGTTGTGCAGACATGTTTATAATATTTTATTCATAGTGGTGGGATGACAAATTTTGGCAAATTTAGTGTCAGCTGGGCTGTCAGTTCCCTGCCAAAAATTCTAACTCTCCTTCACTCACCTGAGTTTCTTTAGGATAAACACAGAGTGGTATATAATAGGTGTGAGGTGACTGCAATAAATCTGCCTGCCAGCGTGAAGTTTACAGTCTAGAAGGGAAGGCACAATTCAGAAACAGATCTCTGTTCATATAAAAACTTTTTATATGCTAAAATAGCAATAATAATTTAATAGGAAAGGTTGAATATTTGGAATTAGAGTTTAATGCATGCCCTAATCGGCTATATTCCATGATATATCCTAGGTAGATTAAAATCAAAATCTTAAAGAGAAAATCAAAGATGCATATTTTACCTGGTCTCTATATGGGGAAAGATTGTCTACATTTGAAAATAGGAGAAAAGTAATACGGGAAAAGGAAATAACGTTGAATAAGTTTTGAAAATCCAGTGAAAAAATAAATAAAATTAAGAGACAGAAAAGAAACAAGAAAAAGCATCTGCCACAATAATAAACAAGGTCCAAACTGCTTATTATATCAAGAGCACATATATAAATCAATATGCAAATAAGACTGCAACAAGTACATGAGGAAAGTAAACAGACAAATTACAAAAGAGGGGATTTAAGTGTCCAAAGTGAAAAAGCATTTAACTTCATAAGCGTGCAAATAAATACAAAGGAAAGCTATAGTAAGTTATCATTAACTAGCAAAGATTATAACAGGCAACATTTGGCGATGACACTAGTGGAATGAGATGAGTACTTCATATCCTGCCAATGAGAGGGGGTATGATGGGGCCTTTCTGGACATCGATTTGACATATAACAAGAGCCTTAAAAATATTACGTTTGTGTCTACAGTATATTACTAGGTGAAAAGGAGCAAATTACAAAACGTTTTTGAGTAATTTGATTCCATTGTTCTAGAAAGAAGGGAAGTGAGGAAGAAATGATGCAAGAAAAGAAAGAAGAAAGGAATTGTATATATAGGCAAAGACAAATTGTGGTACTTTTGTTTTCTTCTTTAAGTGTCAGGGGGTTTTGTTTGTTTCTTTGTTTTTGCAGAGTTATATTGCAATCAGAAAAGAGAAAATTATTTTAAAAGAGGAAGAAACTTGTAAAAAAATGTGCATATACTTTGATTCACTAGCTTTCCACTTAGAAAATCATTTAAAAGAAAAAAGCAAAAAATATAGACAAAGATTTATGTACAAATACGTGGTTAAAAAGTAAAAATGACAACAGGAGCCTATAAATAAATTCTGGAATATCCAAAAGATATAAAGTTATGCAGTTGTGATAATCTGTATGTCAGAAATATTTTCGATGATATGGTAAAATTCATTTGCTAAATTTTAAGCAAACAGGAAAAAACATAAAGGATATAAAAAATTATAGAAAAGATATTAAAAAGAACAAACCCAAATTCAAAAAAATGTGAAAATGGTGAGAAAAAAAACACACCAAAATGTTAATGATGGTTGCCCATGGGTAGATTAATTATGGAGGTTTTTGTTTTCTCCTTTGCCTTTTGCTATACTTAAAAATTTATTACATATTACTCCTATAAGCCAAGAAAAACTCTCTGGGTCTTCTGACTCCCCAAATTAAGTTCTTTCCATGACATCAAAGTATAACAGTTTTCTTTAATAAATAGCTTTACCTTAGACCAGAAATGTTAAACTATCAAAGAAAGGCCATGAAATCTGCATGCCATTGGGAAAATGAAATTTCTACCAATAAGCAGCAGCCATCAGTGTCCTCTACCCACATTGCCCAATGGCACACAAGCTAGCTAATGTCCATTATTTAGAATGACACATACACTACTAAGCACAAGCAACCAATTATCCATACTTGGGGGACATCATTTCTAGAAACATACCTCCAGAAGGTCTGCTTTCCATAAATGATGTGCTAATTCTCAGAAGCAAGCATCAGTGGGCATTGCCATGTGTAGTACCTTGGATGGCTGCATCGCTGGGTGCATTGAGTAATTGCTAGATAAACATCTGAGTGCCAAATGCAAAAAGATACTCCTGTGGGTAGTAAAAAATGTTCTCTGTTTGCAAGTCGAGGCTTACCCCTGTGTTTTGGAGATACCTGAATTGGTTTGGCTCTTTTCCAATTACAATCTGTTTGTAATCACCCAGGGTCTGTAACATCAAGCAATGTTATGAGGGAATTAATTCTTTCTATGTGACAGTTGTTAGTGTAATTCATGTCCTTGTTTTTAATTGCTGGATCAAATTACTTTGTAGATTATTTCATATTTCATCCCAAGAGAAAGGAATAGAAAAAAAAAATGCACAGTGCCTGTGGTGACTTATTTGTTTAGTCTACCCAGAAAAAAAAAGAAAAAAAGCAGAATTAAAAAGATTGACTTTCTAAACAGAATAGCTCTTCTCTATCCTTAGAGTATATTTTGGATGATTTTAGATGGAAAGCTAGCCTGAGTACATTCTTTCTGTTTAAACACTCTAAGAACTAAGTTTATTTTCATAAACGGTTCTGCCAAAATCATGGCCATAAAGGTCACAAAGCAACATCTCCTAATAAATACCTTGGAAGGATTTACAATTCAATGCTCTTTCGTTAAAAGAAGCACCTTGAAGATAAGAAATTAATGAGAGTTAGAATAATTTATTAAGGAACACCTAATAGACTCTCATGAGATTCAAATGTCAAGATGTTAAAAAAAAAATACACACACACAAAAGAAACTTAGCAAATGCAAATTATATTTGGGAGTAAAAGGCAAAGAGTATTTGAAAAATCTTATAAATGTTTGTTTTTGCAGCACTGAAATTTAATTCTTGTGTTTGAATACATACCCAATAGACATTTCATCCATTTTTGAGTCATACCCACTAAATGCTTTTTACCCTAATATTTGGAATTTCAGAAACCACCTGTAACTATTTCTTAGGTGTCTTATGAGTTGAGAATTTACATGTTGGCTGACAGGGAAGTGAAAGCCTAGATGAGACAAGCTCACATAACTGAAAAACTGTAGAGAACTATTCATTGTTCGATTTATTTCCCCTCTATGATCAGTTGAGTGGAGAACAAATGTATTTATAACAATGGGACACTTGGAATAACTGTTTCTGTAACTGTCCAAGGCCAGCCAACATTCATATTGCCTCACACATAGTCATCTTATAAAAGAGACCTGAGTGATAAACTGAAAAAAAAAATTATAGATCAGTGATCACTTAAAAGTAAGCAGCAGCGAAATTGATAAATACTGCCTGGTTGCCTGGCAAATAAAAAACCCAGTTATCATTAAAGAGGAAGCTGGAACTTGCTGAATACTGGGAAATTATGGCAATAGACAAATGAACAGACCCACTCACTCAGGGCAAAGGTACCTTGTAGTTCAGGTGACAAAGTACTGTCGACATGGAAATGTCCTTGAAATAAGAACTAAACCTACTATACAAAAACAGAAAACATATATACAGATGCAGTGCTGAAAAGCTGGCAGCCCTGAATCAGGTTTCTCAGCCAGGGTGCTGAATGTATTATTGTCACGGTCATTTTTGAAAAGGGAAAAGAGATCTCCATAAAAATAGATGTCTTTTCCACCACTGATACTATCAAATGATTCCAAAGAACTCCTGTGGTGACTTCATCTCTCATTATAAACAGTCCATTCTAGTATATTAGAGGAAACCAAGACGGTTATATTGGTTTCAACATTGACTCTGTGGTTCTCTGTTTAAAATATGTTGTTTGTTCGCCTATTTGTTGATCAAAAGAAGCAAGATACCAGTACAGGCTAAGTTGATGGCTGTGGGTTTTCTAACTGCACTGGGGCCACTACAAAGTGAGTCACCATTGTTGAATTGGCTCAAATGCATCTCAATAAGTCTCTTTAGGGAGACGAAGGGAGGACATGGAGCTGCAAGGACTGAATGTGGGGAGGATGCCACATTACCTCTGTGCTTAATGGTAATTTAGTTTTGATTGGAGCACAAAACCATCTGAGGACCTAATGGATGTTCATTTGTAATAATAACTTTCCTGTATGTAATATAATAACATTTATAAGGCTAACTGACATACTCAGAACAGCTCTATGAAGTCTGGGTTATTATCCCCATACTCCATTTACAAAAGGAGATTGAGGCTCAGGGAGATTTGAGATTTGCCTACAGTACTAGAGATAAAGTCTCAGTTCCACCAGTTACCAACTCAGGTGTTCTGATTCTAGCTTTCAATGCCTTTCCCCCATTTTTAGGTATAGTTAAAACATTATTTCCCCACAGTCAGATTCAAATAAAGACCGGTAGAAGAAAATCAAGAGCAGACTTGTTATTCTTTCTCTGGCTATCTTTATCACAAACATTCATGGTTCAAATAAAACAGAAGTAACTAAGAATGATCAAATGGCAATATTATTATTAGTTTTGAAAATTTTATTTTATAAGTTTCAAGTATACAGTACATTGGTTAGACATTTATACAGTTTATAAAATGATCCCCCTAATTGCTCTTTCTCTCCTCTGTATCTCTACCTAGTCATTACATTAATGCTAACTGCATTCCCTGTGCTGTGCTCCTCATCCCCATGGCCATCTATCAGCGGCTGATTGGTACTGCTTTAACCTTTCACCCCATTCTCCCAGCCCCCACACCCCTCCCCTCTGGCCTTCACCAGATTGTCCTCTATATTTGTGAGTCTGTTTTTGATTAGTTTGTTCTTTTTGTTCCTTAGATTCCACATATAAGTGAAATCATATGGTATTTATCTTTCTCTGTCTGACTTATTTCACTCAACATCATAACCGCTAGGTCCATCCATGTCATTGCAAATGGTAAGATTTCATTTTTTTTAATGGATGAATAATATTCCATTGTATATATGAACCATAACTACTTTATCCAATCATCTGTTAATGGGCATGAGAATACCTGCAGAGTTGCAGATGGGTCAACTTGCATACTTGATAAAGCAGTTGTGAACCCAGAACTATAAAAGTTGCAAGTATTGAAGAAGATGAAAAGTTAATACTCCTTAGAACATCATCACATTATAAAATATCAAATTATTAGTAAAAGGAGAGTCAATGTAAGAGGTGGCCAACATGTATAGATTTGTTTATTTTTGTATACTTGCTCCAAAAGGAGGGGGGAGTTATTCCAAAGTACAGTTATAATGATGAGCTATTTCAAGATGTTTACTATAAGATTTAACATAAAGATTGACTATTGTATTGATTATCTTTTGCTCTATAACTGACCATCTAAAACTTAGTCGTTTATAGCAACATCTATTTAATTTACTTTATAATTTTGTGGGTTGGCTAAAATAACTGGAATATCTGAAATGGCTCTTTTGGTTAGGTTCAGTTTGGCTGGGGCTGGACGGTCTAGGATGGCCTTCTCGTTTTTGGCAGATCGATCTATGAGGTCCTCAGGCTTGTCTTGGCTCCAGGGGGTCTCTCATCCTTTAGTAGGCCAGCATAGGTTTCTTCTGACATTAGTCTCGAAGTTCTAAAATGCGAAGAAAAGAGAGAGGGCAAGCCCCAGTATGGAAGTGCTTTCCAAATCTCCACTTATATCGTGCTTGCTAAAGGACTGGGGAGGTTTGTTTGAGAATAAACATCCTGCTAAAACCTGAAGGATGAATAAGAATTAGACAGACTGAAAGAGAGTTGAGGTTGGGATTGTTAGGTATGCAGTCAGGAGAGTTCAAAGAGAGAGTGCCTGGTTTATATCAGGAACTAAAATCTTTTGCTGTGGCTGAAACATGAGAAAAGTGATAGAGAGATGCAAGACGCGAATCTGGAGAGGAGGACAAGGAATAGCTGATAGAGATGACTGAGGCTCTTTTGGGGGGACAATGGGAAACCAGTGAAGGGATTTAAATAGGGATACAATAAAATCAGATTAGTGCGCTAGAAGAACCTCTTTGGCAGCATTCGATTATTTGGTTAGAGAGAGCAAAACTGTAGTAAAAAGACTATTTGTACCAACTTCTTCCCTTAAAGTCTATTTTTGTCAGATGTTAGTTTAACTATTCTTTATTTTCCCTTTTGGTTATTGTTTTCGTAGTCTATCTTTTTTTATCCTTTCCCTTCCAACCTATTTATATCTTTATATTTATGATGTATTTCAGATAAGCAACATATAATTGGGATTTGTTTTTTTATCAAGCCTGATAATATTTATATTTTAATTGGAATATTTAATCAATTCACATTTAATTTAATGGTATATTGGGTTCAAATTTATCATCTTACTATTTTTTCCCATCTATTTGTGGTCCTTTTATTCTCATTCTTCCCACATTTTGGGCTAATCAAATAGTTTTTATTCTATCTTTTTCTCTAATATCTTATTATTTTTATTTTATTAGTCTTTTAATGGTTACCTAGAGATTACAGCATGCATCCTCGACTTATTAGAATCCCTTTAAACTGTGTACTTTTTCAACAAATAGGATAATATAGGGACTTTACAAAACTTTAACTTATACACATATTTTTAATCACACATGATGTTATTATTAGTGTTTGTTCGGTGTTCAACAAGATATAACCTATTTTTACCCTTTCGGTTGTTCAGTTATTCCTTCCTGTATTTCTGTGCTTCCATCTGGGATTGTGAAGAATACCTTTAGTATTTCTTTTAGAATAGATCTGATCTGATAAATTTTTTCAGTTTTTATTTTTCCGCGTATGTCTTTAGCTTTCATTTTTAAAGGATATTTTTGTTGAGTATAGTATCTTAGGTTATTATTTTCTTTAAAGACTTCAAAGATGTACTTTCTGCTAGAGATGCCATCCAAGGCAGAAAGAGGGGGAGAAAAATCCTGACTTCTCACTATCTTCTGTTCTCCTATCTCATGTAGTATTTCCCAATGCCTGAACCTAGACAGAAACCAGTAGGCACAGGAGCCCTGGAAACACAGCCTGCTGGCTTTAGTCCTCTTGTGAGGGACGTCAGAATATAGAGGAGGCAGGAATGGATCTGAAGGCAAACAGGACACAGATTCACATAATAGCTAACATTTATGAAGTGTTTACTTTGTACCATTTGCCATGCTAATCATATTATATAATATATTCATGAGGATAGACCAGGTTATGCTTCAATTAAAAAAAAATCTCATGGCTTAATGGACACAAAGTTTATTTCTCACTTACATTATGCTTCAAAGAGGCGCATGGTAGGCTCTGCTCCACACACAGGGACCCACACTGATGGCAGCTCTTTAATTTTACAGCTGCATTATCTAAAACATAGCACTTTTTTACTTACCACAGCTCACTCAACAGTTCTAGCTACATGGCCACACCTAACTATATTGATTCTAGGAAGCGTTCAGAAACACATGGAATATTTGCGACTGTCTTTGCTACTCGTGGAATTTTTCATCTAATACCAGCTAACAAAGTCTGAGGCTTTATTCCACAGGCCATTGGAATTTCATTTTTTTACTGGGTTCTCACTGCCAAGTAGTTTCTTGGAATTCCTCAGTCATGCTCACATGTTATACCGACCTCCCCTGGAGGTTACTTGTCACCTCCACCAACCATCTTTTCTCCAGATACTATATCAGACTCAGCAAGTAAGTCAGCTCTTGCTGGTTGTATTTGAATTTTCTAAGCTCTCTCTAGTCATTTATGCTTTATTTCATTATGGACCCATGTAGCTCTCTTAACCTTACAGAGCACATATAGACTAGACAGTGGTATCCAACAAAATTCTACAGAGCTTGGAGATACTGGAAGGGAATGATAACACAGAAGAGAGAAACTTAGATGTTAGCTATAGTCCTGCTTCTAGTTCTTATCCTTGAATAAAATGGTTTCCTTCTGGCTATGGCCCTTTACTTGGACTTCTCAGCCCACTGCCACTTAAAGTAGCCAGACCAAAGTGGCAGTGCCTTTGCGTGTTCTTCCTACTCACGAGGGCAAATTTGCTCTCAGCATTTAAGAGAGTTGCTTCTCTTCCTTGGCTTTACAATTATTTTTTTCCCCATGGGAAAACTCAGCTCTTACCCTCATTATGTAGTCTGGTCCCAAAATCTCAGACAGGACAATCACAAAATTTGACATTTAATTTCCCAAATATATATTATCCCACCATAAATAATACCACAAGTGAGTTTTTGGTGCAGGTAGACTTTGGCATTTCCCATTTGGTTTTTTTTAGATCCCTACCCCAGCTTAAGGTAAAGATATGCCTCCCCATCTATCCTGTCATCATCTGGTGTCTGTTCTTAATCTTCAATGAGTAAATTTAAGATGGAACTCACAGGTGTGTTGCATACACGTATACATACACAAATACATACCAAGAACAAAGAATAATATACAGAGACAACTAAATTTTAAAAACCACTTCTAGGAGAAAAATCTTTTCAAGGGTACAATGCTGCTAAAAATACACAAATTAGCATTTCTAAACAAAATGTATAATATGTCAATTTGATGCATTTCCATTTAGGTTAATGGGTGACAGTCTTCTTCAAAAATGATGTGTACACTTTTGCTTCACCTTTGGGTCAAAAAAGGATTCTTTCCAATTATTTTCTTAAAATAAAGGAAATCTTTTCCAAAGATAAATTCATGTCTTTCCTGGTAGAGATAGAAAATTGCTAGGAACTTAAAGGACATCGCAGTAGTTTTAAAATAAATGTCTGTCTCACCGAATATCTTGCTACATTTGGGACTGGTGCCTAGGAGAAGGAACTGGGATGAAGATATATCTGGTTGTTACATTATGAAGAACTTTATGGTTGTAAATAATTATATTTATGTTTTGCAGGCTTAAGAAAAGGAAAATTTCAGTCATGTAATATAAGTTTAGAGCATCATAGTTCAATAGAAATATAATATAAACCATATATGTAACTTAAAATTAGCCACATTAAATAAGTTAAAAAAGGAGAAAAACAGGCAAAATTAACTTTAATAATATAATTTATTTAACCTCATATCGTCAAAATATATTAAAACATATTTAATATATTTATATTCCATATAAATATAAAATAGACTAAACCATGTAAACTGTTCAATAGCCACATGTGGCTAGTGGCTGCCAGACTGGAGTGGAGAGGTCTGGAGGCACACACAGCAGGATGCACAGGTTCAAAGGAAGCATCCAGATCCATTTGCCCTCCTAGTTTCTCTGTTCTGCTTCCACTCTGTTGGCTTCATTCTCAAAGATGCTGCCTCTTCGTAGTGGCAAAATAACTAGTAGCTCCAAGCTACATCTTTTCAGGTTCAGGGCCCGTATTCAAGGAAGTGTCTCTCTCCTCAACAGTGGCAACAAAAATCCTGAATCAGCTGGCCATTCCTAAACCAATTCCTGGAGCAAGGAGAGTATAATGAAGGCTCTAATCACATGACCAACCCCAAATTCAGTACCGTCAAACTACATATGCTAAGAATAAAAACGGGAAGCACCTCAGAGGCAAAGCAGGTGCTATTGCCAGAAGAGCAGTTGGTGCTGTACAGAAAACACTGAAACAGAAGCAAACAAAAGGAATCAGAGGTCCCCTCTGAGGACTCAGCAGAACTCAGATGGTAACTGAAGCCCCAGTATAGATAAACCTCTCCAGGATATGTGGAGAGAAGGTGAGGAAAGCAGAGCCCCGAAGGGCTTCCATATTCCAGGGCTGAGCAGAGGAAGAGGAGACTGAAAAGGGGCAGAGGAGCCATGAGACTGATGAAGGGATGATGGGAAACAGTTAACTCATAGAAGCCAACGCGAGAAACTGTTCTGAGAAGTCAGTGGCGTTTAAGGCTGCCAAGGGTCAAGCCAGATAAGTACTGAGAAGTGTTCAATAGACTGAATGAAAAATGGGCCTTACCGACCTTGGCAAAAACAGTTTTGGTAGAGCGATGGGACAGAAGGTAGATTGCAATAGGTTGAGGGTCGTTCCAGTGGGAGGTAAGGAAATGCAGTCAAAACGTGAGAACTTTTTCAAGAAGTGTAGGTGCAAATAGAAGGTGAAATCTGAGATGGTAGCTTGAAGAGGTTGTCATGTTGAGGAAGGATTTATCAAACGCACTGTATATAATTTATTTAATCACAAACATTTTTACAGTAAATTAAGTACTATGCATTACAGTGTTGAACTGGGTTTGAATTCTAGCTCGATGACTGACAATTATACTATGTTTAGCAAGTTACTTGGCTTCCCTGCCTTGGTTTTCTCATTTGTAAAATGAAAGTAATTATGCTGATTTCATAGGTATGTTAGAAGGATTAAATGAGAAAATGAATGTAAGAAGTATTCAGTAAATGTAATTATTATCTTTGTTCCCCTTCACTAGCCATTGGTGAATGAACAATACTGTTTCTTATTTTTGTGCTTTTGCATTTTGCTTAGAATGTTGCCTCCCTTCTACCTCAACCCAGTGAACTCTTTGCAAGATCTAAATAAGACATTCTCTCTGGTGCTTGTCTTGTCCCCCTGCCTGACAAATGCACTCACCAGAGATGAGCAGGGCTTTGCCATTCTGGTTCTCCACTGCCATTGAATTCATTTCTGCATACTGACCTACACTGCCTGTCTCTGGTGTTGATCCATTCTGGTCCCACCCGAAAGACTACTTTCTTGTGCTAAAAGGGATGCACTATCCCAGGTAGGTATTAAGTCTTCCTGTCTGTAATTTTAGAAATTCAGTCTTCACAATTCAGGGATCTTCCCTTTGGAACTATTCAGACTTCGTCATTTGCATTTCTCTTTCTAGCTTTTTCTGTTCCTATTGGTGACAGCACAATTCTGTGCAACACTGAAAAGCTGGAGGTACAGTTCTCCATGTGTTGCCTTCAGATGACAAATGAATTCTGCTGATGCCTTGGGCAAAATGCCTCCTCCCAAACGCCACTGTCTGTGAATGCTTCCTCCCACAGAACTCTAGCTGCAGTTCCAGGGTGAGGGGTTTTATGGACAGAAAGCAACGTTGAATTTCTCTTCTCCAGATGATGCAAAAGTTTGCTCCTCTCTATAATCTTCTCTGCAATGCCTCTCCTAGTGTCTTCTGTATCTTCCACCCTCACTCATCATCTGCAGCTGAAGTTAGATTTGCTTGCTGCCTCCTCAGCAGCTTTTGTTACTTAACTCTTTCTCTCATCTTGTGTATGATGACAGGAACTTGTCTGTAACACAGAAGAGGTGTAATGGGCTCAAGAGGACTTCTAACTTTGTATTTTGTATAATGTCTTTGTGTCCTCCTTTCAGTACATTCTGCTTTTTAATTCATTTAGACCACAAGAATAAAAACCTGGTGTATTTATACACTCTGATTTCCACAGCACATTCCTCCCACTTGGGGCAAAACTAAGTATGATGTCTTTCTGCGTTGCCGTCCCCCAGAAGCTGGAGTGCAGCTGTGCAGGTTGAGTTGGCTTAAATCCTGGGGATTAATCATTCTCATATTTCAAATTATGTTACCATTTTAGATATCACTTCTTTATTATTAAAAGTATCATTATTGAGATATCATTGCTTAGAAACTGTTGGGGAGATGGATGGATGGATGGACGGACAGATGAAAGAGAGAGAGAGAGATCGAATAAAAAAAATTTTGGACACATCGAATTGGCTGTATTTCTGAGACTAAGTATTTTGCTATTGAGATGTGTATATTTCCTGATAGGGATTTCTTTATATTCTGGGAACCCGGAAGATTAGAAAGACTCCTTGTTGCTGATGAGGCAGAGTCCAGAATGCATAGAGCACAGTGTCTGGAACATAGCAGAGGCACAGTCAATGTTTATCAGGGGACCTAATGCTCCATTTGGCTTGCTCGAGTTAGCACCAGCTCCTCTGTGCTCTGTCCTCGTGAACAGACTCTCCCAGCCACGGAGGTAAACCAGAGCAGACTGATGGATTTCACACAAAGCTGTTAATCCGTTAACAATTGGCTGTAAAAGTATGCTTATGGAAACAAAACGGAAAAACTAAAAACTAGATTTGCAGTTGCAGTGTAAGGATATAATCGCCATGCGTTAGCAGAAAGAAAGGCCCCTCACATGTTGCAAATGTTATTTTAATACGTAAGGAAAATGGACTGAATTTAATGAATTTGCTTTGACCATCAGCAAACTGGAATTTCAGACCCATAGCACCAAACTTAATTTTTTTGTTACTGCTGCTATTCATTTCTTTGTTCGATCATTTGGGGGAAAAAAAAATAGAGCTCCCGACAAACTGATCAGGCAGTTCTGCCATTTACTAGGTATGTGACCTTGGGTGATTCACTTAACTGTCTGAGTCTTGATTTCTTCCTTTGTAAAATGGGTGCAAATAGATCCCTATTTGTAGGATGATGGGTGAGATGATGGGCATAAAACATCTAGCAGAGTGCCTAGAACACAGAATTGGGTACTCAAAAATAGCAGAATTTTCTGCCATGGCTGTCACTGTTCCTCGGTATTGGGTGGGCTTAAGCTTCGGCGTTAGTCCTGACACCAGAGAAACAGAACCAGTAAGATGTGTGTATGTGTATTATATAGAGAAAAATTCATTTTAAGGAATTGGCTCACATGATTATGGAGGCTGGGGCAAGTCCAAAATCCTCAGGGGTGGGCTGGCAGGTTGAAGACCCAGGAGAGAGATGTTGCAGTTCAAGTCCAAAGGCCATCTGCTGCAGAATTCACTCTTGCTCAGCAAATGTCAGGCTTTTCAGCCAATTGGATGAGGCCTCTCCACATTACAGAGAGCAATCTGCTTTACTCAAAGTCCACTGATTTAAATGTCCTCTTGTCCCAAAACATCCTTATATAAACATCCAAAATAATGTTTGAGCACATAGCTAGGCACTGCAGCCCAGCCAAGTGGATACAAAAAATTAGCGGCCACACCGCCTTTTCTTTATTACATAACAATGCATCAGATAACAACAGCCTCCTGATGGGTCTCTCTGCTTCCACTCTTTTTTCCTCCCAGTGCATTTATAAATAGTGCTAATAAACAAAACTTGAATTCTTTCTCTCTCATTCTTAAATCCAATGATCCTCCCCCCACCCCCCCAACCCCCCCCCCCCCCGCCCCATTGCACTTAGCATAACAGCCAGTTTCTTATCAGTGCTTATAAGGGATTGCATGACCTGGCCTGGACTCTCAGTGGCGTAACATAACACAGGTTTACATCTAACAGTGGTAGGCAGCTTCTGACATGGCTCCCAAGATCCTAGCCACACAGTACTTATGCCCTAGTGTAATCCCTTCCCTTGAGTGTGGGTCAGACCTAGTGACTGGCTTCTAACGAATAGAATATGGTAAAGTAATGGTATGCCATTTCCATGATTAGATTGCAAAAGACTGTGACTTCCATGTTTGCTAGCAGCTCCTCTCTCTGGCACTTTGTATTCTCTTGCTCTAAGGAAGCAAGCTGGAAGGGCCCATGTAGCCAGGAACAGAAGGCAGCTTTTGGCCACCTGCAAGCAAAGAACTGAGTCTCAAAGTCCAACAGTCCTTGAGGAACTGAATCCTGTCAATACCTACAGAAGTGAGTTTAGAAGCAGATTCTTCCCCAGTTGAGGCTTCAGACGAGAACACGAGAACACAGCCTCACACAAATCTTTGATTCAAGCCTTATTGAGATGTCCGAAAGCAGAGCCTTGAGCTTTGCCATGCCCAGATTCCTGACTCACAGAAGCCTTGAGATAATAAATGTGTGTTGTTTCAAGCCTTTGTGTTGTTAGGTAATGTGTTATGTAGCAATGGATACCTAAAACTCTCACGTAATATTATCAGTTGGCAGTTGGAGCAGGGGCTCTGCTTCATGCAGTCGTTCAGAAACCTGGACTGATGGAAATTCTATTGTCTTCATCAAATGACTTTGCGGTCTCCTTGGCTGTTGCTATCCAGCCAGCAGACGGAGGAAGAGAAATAGGAGAGGACTGAGGAGGATGATGAGCCTGGCCTATATTAGACTTTGGTCACAAATGAGTCACATGGCTCCACCTATCTAGGTGGGCTGGGAAATGTCCTGTCTGGTTGGGCAGTCACTTCCAGCTGCAAATCAACACTGTGGAATGAGAGGTTTAGAGGAGAGATAGTAGGTCTCAGATATAACTCTAAACCCGCTTTTTCTTGATTATGTGACACGATAAACTTAGTTCTACCCTTCCGGTCTCTGCTCTTCCTTTTGCATGAGATGCTTTTCCCTCTCATAAATCTTGGTTTAAATGACACTTCTGTCCTTTGGGCAGGACTTCCTGAGTATCCTATGCAGAATAGACTCCCCTCTCCAATATTTTTAATCTCAGCCCTTTATTTGTTTTCAATAACACATCACAAGTTGTGATTATCTTTAAGTCAGTGTTTTTCACTGTTTCCCCTGCTCAGGTATAAACTCCACAAAGGCAGGGACCGCATCGGTCCTGTATATTCTTGCACCCAGCACGGTATTATTTAGTAAATGAATAAACAGCTATAACAGTGCTTTAAAAAGAGTGAGGTGTCCCACCTCCTGAGAATTAACTGATGTGCCCAGATAAAAAGTATTTTATTCCCAGTACCTCTCAGGAAAATACCTTGACAAACTGCTAGGGGTTGCAGGTCGGGGATCAAGCAAACCAAGAGAACCAATGTGCTCCGTATAAGGCAAGCAGAGGAATTTGGAATTTTACTTCTGGGATGCGGAGAAAAAAGGAGTAAAGCAGGTAAAAGGAGAGAAGAAGACCAGTAAGCCAGTGTTATCCAGAAACACCCATGAGCTATAAAGTTTAATTAGGATCTACCTTATCCGCTTACACTTTATGTGAGTGGAGTGTGTGTGTGTGTGTATGTGTGTGTGTGCGCGTGCGCGTGTGCATGTGCATGTGCTGAGCCATTCGAAACTAGGAATGAACTGCCTTTTTGCCCTGACCTCCTGCAATATGGAGACAGCAGGTACAGAAGTGGAAGTTGGAAGACAAAAGTCATCTTGAGAATTTAAATCCCTAAGAATTCACCAGATCTTTGTAAAACTTTTAGGTTTCCCATGGGATGTGGGATAGTTTTCCATACCAAGTTTTAAGGGTCTCAGGGATGCCAGCTGACGTGTTTCTCACCAGCCTTTTGATTTCTATTGTTGCGATCTTTACCACCATCATGTTCATGCCCAACTGGGGGGAACATTGCCAGCCTCACTCAAAATAGGTGAGATCGCTAACCAGTTCTGGCCAGTGAAACATGCATAGAAGTGATATATTCCACGACAGCCTTGACATGTAAAAAACCTTCCTGCCTTCTTTTACTTTCCTCTTCTCCATTTACCAGCCAGGTGTTAACGTCCAGGGCGACCTCAGAATCCCTAAATTAAAGATGGCAGAGTCTCTATCAATTCAGGCTCTTGGATGTCTTCATGTTCCAAAGAATTTCAGGTGTGGGTGAGAAAATCTCTCCACAAAGAATAAAAAAGGCAGATGCTAAATCATAACCATGATCCTTGCCTATATGTGTCTTATGTAGTTGCAGGAGATAGACAAAGGACACAATCATATAAAAAACATATAGGCAAGTCACGCTCTTGGCAAATAATGCCCCAAGAGCCTTGGGAACCAGAAGAACTCACTCACTTACTGTCTTATCCCCAAACGGGTCAACTCATTGTAAGGCAGCCATTTCCAGTGGTCTGTTAAAAACTATTCAGTAACTGGGAGCTTATCTCTGCATGTGTTTACAGTCTCAGCTCTAGGAGGGTATTTGAGTCTCTCCAGCATCCTTTAAAGAGAGCAAGGAGATAAGGAAATGGAGTGGTTTTCTCTATGTGCCAGCGGAGTAAGCTTCTTGTATAACTTTCGAGTGCAGAAAGGATGGGGGAAATTGTTAGCCATTGTCTCTTCTCCTCATGCAGAGGTGTTGAGAGTCTTTGCAGGGTGCAGTGGAGTCAGCAAAATTTGCTCATTACTAAGTATCTACAGTCAGAATTGCAAAATGCCACACTATTCCAGGGTGGACAAAAGCAGTGGCTTCTGGTGAGTTGATGGCCCTGAACAAACCTCAAGGTGAACAACACAAGAGTGACTTCCTGAGAGTCTAAGGACCCAACAGGCTTCGTCTTTTCCATAGGCCTTCATGTCTCTGGAGAAGGGTTCCTGTTTAATTTTTTCTTTTGAAACATACACTTTGTGGAGCGATCTATGCCATATCCTCTCCTCATTAAATAAAACACCTAGGAGGAAGCTTGGCAGGATCCTGGTTCGAGAACATCTTTTTGGAAGCCGGAATTGGAACTTAAAATTAAAGGAAAAGAAACAGTGCTTCTCCAACTTCAGTCCCAGGAAGACATTTGTCTTCATCACCCTCATCTGGACTAACAGTTTGTGCTTAGGAAAGACAGATGTGTCCTGCAGGTCTTTTCACCCTCACATGATGACGGTGGCAGTGCATCATACCTGGCTTGTGAACAAACAGAGAATATCAGCTTCCATTTCACAAATACATCTATTCACTCGGAGGATTTTTCTCCCTCTGGCTGAGGGAGCAAAATGCCCATTACAGTGTTTTCTCTGTGTCCCCAGGCTTTAATATATCTTGGAGTAGCTCTCCTCAGCATTCCACATTATAAAATCAATCTCTATTTAAGTAAGAGGGGGATATTTATTTCTTAATTTTTTAATAATGTATTTTGTGATTTGTTATAGCTTCAGTGTTGTATTATTTATTTATTGTGCCTATAGGGTGCACTGCCACTTGGTAATAGAGGAACTATGAAAACTCGAGACCTAAGCAGAAATGAGTTCAATAATATTGCTACACTCTAGGACTTTATCCAAAATTAACAAAAGTGCAAGGCAATGATAACCCATCTGACAGCATTTGGGGAGTGTTTGTGAAAGCAGTGGTGATGGAGATTTTCAAAGAATGGCAGGCAAAAGGAAATGACAAATGGATGGACTCTTTTAAAATTCAGAACCCTTTCATAAACCTCATAAAACTGAATTTGCTATGTTTGTGTGTGAGTGTGTGTGTGAATGTCTGTGTGTGTGTTTAATTTGTTTTACTAAGAAAAAAGCTGTCCAAGGACATGATCAAACTTAAATATTTCCCCTCATCATCTTGCATATCACATAGGCAAGAATGGTGATGAATGTAGCTTAAGACAGAGATGGCTTCACTTTGATTCTAAAACTAGCCCACAATTTGTTCAAAAGAGAAGAGATCTTGAAGTGGAAAAAGGGAATGGCTTTGTTTGTTTTTATGATTTGTTAAATAACATAAAATGCACTTCTTACATTTAATGTTTCTCTCCCATAATTAAAGTAGTAGGAAGTAACCACAGTTGAAAATTCTCTAATATTCCTATAATTGACATCATAAAAATTGAGGATATTTACATAAAAATCAGGGTTACATTGACATGTTTACCTCAAAAGATTTCTACACCTGTAAAACATTACTCAAGCCCCATTGTTAATGATAAGAGACTAATTAGGACCAATACTGTCCAACAATTTTGATTTTTTTAAAACTCTTTTATTAATCCTGATCTACATTTCAGGAAAATTATATCATGCTGATGACACCATTTGACATTAAGCGATAAATAAAGACAGCAAAGAACACTTGCCCTTGGTGGAAAGATGCCACCTTTAGTCAGTCAGGCAGTCAGCCAGCCTGTCAACAACATTTATTGAGTGGCTAATGAGAGAAGTGCCATGAGACAAAGAGGAGATATGGGCTGTGGCCTTGAGGGGCAGCCAGAACAATGATAGAATCAGAGAAAGGATAGGTGACGTGACTACAGAACGCTGGAGAAGCAGCATCTCAGCAAAGGCAACCCGGAGGACAGGGCGCCTCACACTTTTTCAGCACCTATGGCGTGGCAGCCCGCGCTAAGGGCTGTGTTATCAGTGAGCTCAATGAGTTCTCAAGCAACCTTGTGAGGGAAGGAGTCTTAACTCCTTCAAGTCGCAGGTTCCTCAGCTGTGAAATCAACTCAAATGAGTGGTCAAGGAGCAGCGAAGCCAGTGTCTGTGGGGCTTGTTCCACCCCTTAGGAGGTCAGAGGGCACGGAAAACTGACAGGGGAGGGCAAGCGAGAAGAGGGATGCTCTAACTACAGCTGTTCTAGGCTCTTCACACTTCCAGTTCCATTAAGAAGCTGTAAGCTTTCCAATGAAGGGAAGATCTATAAAATTACTGTTTTAAGACTTGGTTGAGGAGATGACAAAAGAATTGCAGTACGCACATTTGACTTCAGCACATGTTCAGTTCTGTCATATTTGTGTGATTTATGTTAGTGGAAGCAAATGTATGGCTGGATGCCTGTGTAATCTAATAACTTCTCAGTAGTACAACAGGACAGAGCCTGCTGACTTTCCCTTCTGTGTTCCTTTAAGGTGCAGCTTAGGGTGCTTCTCTCTAAGGGGCTGCAAAGCTTCAGTCTACTTCCGGTGTGTCCTGGAGACAGCACCAACAGGGTGTGGAGTAAACTTACTCCCCATTGTTTTGTTGTAGGGAAGGTGCTTCCCATAGAACCTCACTAAGCCCATCCTTGGGCCCCTTGGAAATCACAGCACAGGAGGGGTATTAACTGGCCTTTGTGAATAGACAAAAGCCATGAAGACTTTAGCTGTGGCCATATGAAGCTACAGAGACTGATTGAAATTATAGAAACCTTTCATCAATTAGCTGGTTGTTCAGGTCTGACAAAAGCACAATGAAAGTTTGATTTTTCTTCTCTCTTTGTAATTCAAGTGAGTGACTGATTTGGAAGAGGTAGAGCTGGGGCAGAATGACTATGTTCTGATCAGACATACTCAGCCTTGGGGAGCCAAGTCATATGGGAAGCAAAGCCTTCAAAAGATGATTATAACATAACCACATTTGTCTGCTGGGGGACTTAAATATAAGATGTACTTATTCTTTATTTCCAAATAAATCCCTTCCAAATTAAATAGGCTTAAATTTCAGCATGAATGAATTAGGCCATTCATTCACTTAACAAACACGTGTGAATCACCTACTGTGAGTCAAACAGAAGACCGGGTACTAAGAGTTTAGAAAGGACTGTCCTGCCGCCATTGAGCTCAGGTTATGGGGAAGAGCAGGTGTGAACGAGAGCGCTGAGCACAGTGTGATACTCATGCATGGTAGATGCATGTACGAGGTGTCATGGCTGTCCAGAGGAGACCAGGTCTCATGGTAAACATATAGACTGTGACTCTAGGACACTGTGAAACAAAGTGAATGACTTCATGGCTTGGGGGCCTGTGTAAAGTCTCATTCCATTTCATAAATATAAGGTCTCATGCCTGGATGGTAGACATTTAGTTGCTATACAGTTGCTGCAGGCCAATGCATGAAAATGGAATGGGACCATCTTGGAGATGTAGGGGCTTGAAGTTGCTAAAAAGCTGAATATCCATTTTTCCCATTCCCATTGCAGGTCTTCTAACTGTAAGTGAAGAATCATTACCTATTTCACACGCAATACATAATCAGGGTGCGCGCCTGAATGGATCTCTGAATGCTGAAAGTTAACCATGGCCACAGTGGGGAGGCAAGGAAGGTCATCTATCAAAATCATCAGGAGCCAGATAGGAAGGGAATGGATGGGTGTGTTATGCACTACACTTCTAAATTTTGGGAAAGTAAAGTGAATTTCGATGAACTGAATCATGATTTTAATAGATTAGGAAATTAGCCTCATGAAAATGCCCTATGAATAAAATAAAGGTATTATTTTGAAGTAAAAAAATAGAACCTGAATCAAATCAAACTAGATTTAAAAAAGAAAAAAAAAACACAGAACATTATAGGAGTACTGATAAGCAAAATGAAAAAAAAGACAAGAAGTAGCAGAGGATTTTAAGTTTGCTTCTTCTCCTTTTTATAATGGAAATTTGCAAACATTAGGAGAGGAGCGAGTGTAGTAAGTACTTGTGCTTAGCACCCTGTTTCAGTGATACCATGAACTCCTGACCAATTGGTTTCACTTATACCACTCCCTTCCCCCATTCCACCCATCCCCACCCCCCAGAGATGAAGAGGATAACGTTGACTGTGAATTCAGGACCAGGCATATCAAGTAGAGACAGTAGTAAACAAGGAGTCTGTGCCAGTCGTGAGACGGTGCCAGGCGGCACCATGGGAAGTGGTGGCCGCCGTGCCTCCATGCTTGTTTGTTCCTTCACCTACTTCCAACCTTTTTGTTTCTTCCCAGTGCTTGAAGTTAGAAATTTCAGAAGGTAGGGTACAAGCAGTGTAGGTATTTTCTGCTCTAAAAAGATTCTATCTGAAAAGAAGATAGGAAGGAGAGAGGGATGGAGAATGGAAAGGTGGAAGGAGGAAGGTCGGAGCGAGGAGTGGAGCAGTGGTTAAGCTTGCAAGTGGCCAATCCAGCCCTTGGAAGGTTGGGAGAACCTACCACATGCCCCGGGCCTCACTCCACTCTGTGCTCGAAGCGGATGCGCTGAACCACTGCCAATTCCCCAATAATCCATTCTCTCTGGATTCCAAATTTCTTCAAATGCTACCACTCCACCTTGAATGCCACCTGCTTCCTTTTATATCACCTCTATCATGAGGTCCCTCTGAACCCCAGATCTGCATAGAGTGCCCTTCCTGGGTCCTCCTCAGCTTCCAGTACTCACACTCATAAGTGCACTTCTCATATTGTTGGTTAACTCCCTGTTCAATCACTTGTCTTCCCCATCAGACTGTGGACTCCTTAATGACAGAACTGTAATTGTCTTATAGTTGTATCCTCATTTACACCAAGTGCCCGGCATGCAGTTGATGCTAAGTACAATCTCGAGTAAATGCATAAAATAAGTTGAAAATGGCATACGTAGGATATGCGGCAATGCGTATCCAAGAACAGGGAATGAGCCAGGACCTCTTTTGTGGGAATTAAACAAAAGTTCACTCTTCCAAATTAGGGCACATTGTGCGTGGGCTGAATATGAGCCCTCGCTGGTTCCCAAGTCAGCTGTCCTTGTGCAGTGAGCAGCCTTTCCAACCAGGTGCACAGACCTGGGACGACCTTTGTGCCCGTGGTTCTTGACTTTGTCCACATGTCAGAAAAGCCTGCGCTGCTCTTTGAAAATACTCCTGTCCGAGCCCCAGTCTCAGAGATTTATATTTAATGGATCCTGGGGCATTGGGTTAGCTTTAAACTCCGCCCCTCCCTGACCCCGGGTATTGCAGCCTGAGCTGCCAGCTGCAGTTTTAAACTCATGCCGTGAACATCTCAAATGAGGCTCTGTTGCAGGTGTATATTTGCTTCACATAGGCAGGCACCGCCATGCTCGTGGGGTTCATGTTCCACCTGAATGCTGACTCCAAGGCCAAACAAGGGCACTTCTAGATTTACTTCCAGGAGCCTTTGCCTTTTTCACCCACCCACAGATGACCTGGTACACCCCCTAACTTCGTCCCTCATCATAGAGGGAGCTAAGTGGCAGCAAACCACTAACCCCAGAACTGCAACCCAGAATTTTGGGAGCAGGAGTTCTGAGGTGAAGTCCTTGGCCAGTCCTGACCTGGCTGTGTGACCTTGAGAAAGTTCCTTTACAATTCCCCGCTTCAGTTACCTTGGCCATAAAATTCAACTAATGGTATAGACCTACTTGCCAGAAATGTCATCAGATTTAATGAGCAAATAATGGTAAAGTGCTCCATACATTGTTGTGCAATTGCTAAATAACTTCATTGTGTAAAATTCCATAGAAACCTATGCTGTTCCTTTGGGGCTTTTTAAATCACTATTTATTTGATTTATGCATACATGACAGCATTTGCCTAAAAACCCTTTCTTATATGGGTATTCTTTTTGATCTATTCTCTTTCACTCTGCCAGCACACAGCCTGACATATGTATAAAGGATTTGCAAGAAAAATCACTTAATGCATAGCATTTTCTTTGTTGTGACTGTCTTATCATGAACTGTTATAGTTGTCACTTATTCTCAGAATTGTTTGTATAGTTTTCGCTCAGGCTTATAAATACTCACCTTGGACATGGTTTATAGACAGTGTAGAGAAAACAAATACATATGCTGGAATAGTCAACTTAGATTTATTTTTACCTAAGGAAAAAAGAGGCTTAAAGGTTTAATGTGTGCTTGATAAGCTGTAATTCAGCCTGAAAGATGCAAGTGGTTTATATTTACTCTCCTGGGTAGGCTCGACATTTACGGTTTCGAATCTTCTCAGTACCTCTTCAGTAGGTTATGTCTTTCCCAGAAGAACTGATCTCAGTGCATTCTTTCCAAGAATGCTATTATTAGAGGAATGGGGACTTTGAACCAACTATTTACTGGCGGAGTAAAATATGAGGGACTCAAGAATTTGAGTGTTTGTGAAGTACTATGAGTAGGCTTAGCTACTGATGGGCCTAAAGCTGATTCAGAGTACCAACCCTTTGAAAAATTTGTAAAGTTGAAATTTTGCTCTTGGTGTCCCCAAATCTCTTGACAGCAATCTCCATTCTTAGTACATCATTACCTTTTCTATTCCAGAAGAAAGCCATCCAATTTTACCGGGCAAGCATCTTGGGTCTGTTCTCTGGAGAAGACAAGAGAGCCTGGTGTTAAAACAGGAGGCACTTCTCATCACTCTTCACCAGAGATGCAATGCACTGTGGTTTGGAGTCACAGGACTCAGCTTTTCATCTCACTCAGAGGCTTTCAGTAAGTCTTCCTTTTTCCAAGCCTTGATTTCCTAATCTGTAAGATGAAGATAATACCCAATAGAGTTGTAGGGGCAAATGACATCACCTTCTTGAGATATCCAGCACAATGTCAAGCACACAAAAGGAATTCTTCAAAGATTTGCTGAATCAGAATTTGAAGATTTCCAGGGTCTTAATCCATAGAGAAGAACTACATTTAAAATGAGAGCAGGGTAGTATACTGCAAAGGAAAAACAACAGGCTTTGATTTCAGGAGAGCTGCATGCCTCTCCCTGCCACTAACTGCTGCATGACCTTGAGTAAGTTACTCCACCTCTCCCACCTACCGTTCCTTGAGTTGGAAATGGAAATAATGGCGTCCATCTCATAGGATTACTCAGGTTACCATTAAATAAAATAACAAGGTGAATCCCTAGAAAAATGGGAGGTGATTAAAGTCCATGACAATGGTTTGCATTGCCTCATTTTAGGAAATAACTCTTTTAATAGTCCTTCATTCAGTGAATTAGAGATTTAAAAAACAATGTTATCTTTACAGACCCCAGGAACTCTTTACTGACTATACATTGAAAAAGTCTTTTACTGGTTACATTGTGCAGTCATAGACATACAGATCAAATACTTTGTACAGGTTGGTGTTTCTCTAGCTAAGACATTGCACAGCAGCACAGCACTCCAAGCCACTTGCAAGCCTTTCCTCTCATTGTATGTTAATAGGTTAAGTTTCCTTCATGATTACTAATTTCATATGACTTCACGAGATGATTACATATTTATGTATTATTTATTATGCAAATCTAGCATTATATATTATTTAAAGCCATATTAACAGTATGTATTATTTATAATGGAACTGTGTTAATATATATTATTTCAAGTAACTTTGGCTAGGGCTCCCCCTGCCCCCACCCCACAGTGGAAATTAGTATTCCACTCAAGAATCAATGCAGCTCTCTATCCAGGAACATTGCCATCAAGTTCCCTATCAGCACAACTTCTGCATAGCCATTGCCTATTAAATGACTAACATTAAGGGGCAAAGCCTACCGGGCTCTCTGACTGCCTACCGTCAAGTTGCTCTTTTGAAAAATTGTGAAGTAGGCAGTTTGCCATTTGGATTCTACCTCATCTGATAGCAGTCTTTATACCCATGATCTTTCCTGTTCTGGAAGAAAGTAACCAGGTATTTCCAAAAAAACTGAGCCATGGTAAAAGTAGAGATCAGTTGTGTTTGGCTGCCAGTCACAGAAAGCCTGAAAAAAGGTGGCTAAATATTGGGAGTGTATAGTGTGTATTATCTCACTTAACAGGAAGTCCGAAGGTAGGTGAGCCCAAGGATGGTTCTGTGGTTCAATGTGAGGTCAGCCTGTCTATGATTTCCCTGTCCTTCCTCTCTATGTTTGACAATGTTACTCTAGATGATTGCAACATAGGTATGAACTGGTTGATGCAGATTCAAGCATCAAATTCTCTCTCAAAATCTTCCAAGGACAGAATGAAGGGAAGGGTCTAGTTCTATCTCCAGCTCCAGGTTTTGTCTGGGAGAAACTTTTCCAGAAATCCCCCAGTAGACTGAGTCACATGCCCACACTTCACTGCAAAGAGTAGTAGAGATATTTTTTTTTCATGGCATAAAACAAACAATTGCATCTGAGACTTGGAACATCATACCCAAACAAATTTAAGGCTCTGTTAGCAAGGAAAAAATGATAGTAGGTATTTGGTGAATAACCATAAGTATCTGACATGAAGTGCCAAGAATTTAATGGGTCACTATTTATGATCAAAGTTACATTTAAAAGAAGATTGGCATTCTTAAGAGAACCTAGAAGGAATTTTGATTTCCTGCCAAGATGGAGTAACAGAGATTTCCAAAAACCTGACAAACCAGAAGAACTAAATGAAACGATGATTTTCATGAAATTGAGCATCAGGAAAGGAAGGACGATGATTAATGAGAACAAAAAACAAATGAAGTGAGACCTAGAAGGGTGCTAGAGAAGAAAATGGTTATGTTATGTAGAGATGTAAAGATATCAATAAAGATATAAATAGAACTTCTAAAACGTGTGAGATGGAAATATACCACATGAAACGAATGACACACTGGAGTCCCTGAAGAGGTATTGAAGATACAGAAAAAATATTTGAAAGTATAATAGCCAAAATGTTTCCAAATTTGATGAATATTATCAATCCACAGAAAGAAGAAGCTCAGTAAACCCCAAGCATGAAAAATGTAAAGAAAACTCCTTCAAGACACATAAGTGAATTGCTTAAAACTAGTAATATAGAGAAAATCTTGAAAACAGACATGTACAGAGGAACAAAGATAGGTGCAAAATCCAATTTCTTTCTAGAAACAATGCAAGCAAAAAAAAAAAAAACCCACAAAGGAATAACATTATAATGCTTCGAAAGAAAAAAAAAAATCCCCAAACTTTAAACCTTGAATTTATAACCCTGCAAAAATACTTTTCAATAATGAAGGCAAAATAAAGACCTTATTAGACATACAAAAGCTTAGATAATTCATCACCAGTTAATCTACATTATAAGAAATATTAAAGAAAATTCTTAAGGCTAGAGTGAAATGATATTAGAAAGAAACGGAATTGAGAAGCTTAAGAATAAAAATTAAATTGGTAAATATAGACTTTTATATTATTTAAATTTCTTAAAAACAAAAATGCTAAAAAAATTGCTTCAACCAAAATAGTAATACAATGTGAAATTTATAACATATATAGAAGTTAAATGTATAACAATAGTACAGTAGTCTGGAGCGAGGAAATGGACGCATACAGCTGAAAGGTTTTTGTACTATACTATAAAAACACTATCCATGTATACTATGCATAGAGTGGTAGGTATACTATCACTTGAAGTCAGACTGTGATTAAAGATCTGTATATAAGCCCCTCATACCATACATATTATAAGGATTGAAACTAGCACATATTCTGAGAATGGGTTTGCCTTGCAGAGTGTTTGAGCCACAATCATAGGATTGCACAAAACATCATGTTAGACCATGGACCCACTTTCCTATAAAGGAAGTGCCACACTATGCACGCCACCATAGGATTTACTAGCTTTATCATATTCCTCACCTTACAAAATTTGTTGGGCTTCTGGAACAGTTTTTTGACATGGCAGCAGAGGTGCCATCTTGGAAAAGATACCCTAACACAATGGGCTGTCATCCTCTAGGATGCAATATCTACCCTAAACCAACAACATAGTATGTTCCCCAAGACCATGTCTGAGAACCTAAAGGTGAGAATATCATTGCTCTCAGTGACCTGGAGAATTTCTGCTTTTTGTCCCTGCAACTCTAGACTCTGTAGGTTCCAAAGGGAGTGATTCTTTTCACCAGAAGATACAGTGAGAATCTTATTGAATTATAAGCCACCTTTACTACTCAGTCCTTTGGACTCATTATTCCAAGAACCCAGCAGGCAAGGAAAGGAATCACTATCCTGACAGTGGTCATTTATCTATACCTTGAGGAGATCACACAATGAGGACAGGGAATACTTTAGCACACTGGTGATCCTTGGAACATCTCTGGGTATTCCTTTGACTAGTCTCCACAATCAGTGGACTCAAGCAGCAGCTATGGCCTGAGATGGGGCATGGTGATGTGGACTGGGCGGCCCCACCACTGTAGCCATGAAGACCATCAGAGATACAGTGGAGAATGGGAGGAACCTAGAATGGGTGGCACAGGAGGGCGATGAGTATCAGTTATCACTTTGAGACCAGTTGTAATGATGGGGCTGTAATTCATTCTATTACCTTAATATTAGAGTTTTATTAAAAATTATTGGGGTGATGTTGATTAACAAAATCAAATAAGTTTCAAGTGTATCATTCAATAGTAAGTTGTATATACATTGCATTGTGTGTTTACCACTCAGAGTTGGATTTCCTTCTGTCACTAAATATTTGACCCCATTTACCCCTATCTACTCCCTCCCCCCCAACTTTCCTCTGGTAACCACTAATCCACTGTCCATGTTCATCAGTCTGTTTGTTATGTCATGTTAATTTGTTGCTTTCAGTTTTATATTCCACATATGAGTGAAATCATATGGTTCTTAATTTTTTCTGTCTGACTTATTTTGCTTAGCATGATTACTCAAGACTCATCCATGTTGTCACAAATGGCAGTATTTCATCTTTTCTTATGGCTGAATAATATTTCATTGTATATATGTACCACAGCTTCTTTATCCAGTCATGTATTGTAGGACAGTTCAGTTGTTTCCATGTCCTGGCCACTGTGAACAATGCTGCTGTGAACATTGGGATGTATATCTTTGCAGATAAATGTTTTCAGGTTTTAGGGGTAAATACCCAGAAGAGGGATTGTGGATCATATGGTAGTTCAATTCTTATTTTTTTGAGGAACTTCCATACTGTTTCCTATTGTGGTTGTGCCAGTTTGCATTCCCTGCAGTGTATGAAGGTTCCTTTTTCCCCTCCAGCACTTGTTATTATTTGTCCTATCGATGATAGCCATTGTAACAGGTGTTGAGATGGTATCTCACTGTGTTATGACTTGCATTTCCCTAATAGCTAGTGATGTTGAGCATCTTTTCACATGTCTATTGGCCATTTGTATGTCTTCTTGGGATAAGTGTTTGTTCAGATCTTCTGCCCACTTTTTAATTGGATTGTTTGTTCTTTTGTTGTTGTTGAGTTGTATGAGTTCTTTGTATATTTTGGATATTAGGCCCTTATCAGAAGTATTGTTCGCAAATTTATTCTCCCTTTTGGATGATTGCTCTTTGCCCTGTTGATGATTTCTTTTGCTGTGGAGAAGCTTTTTAGTTTTATGTAGTTCCATTCATTTATTTTTGCTTTTACTTCCCTTGCCTTTGAGGTCAAATTCATAAAATCCTCTCTAAGTCCAAGGTCCATGTTTTCTTCTATGCAATTTATTGTTTCAGGTCTTACATCCAGGTCCTTGATCCATTTTGAATTAATTCTGGTAAAGTTTTCTCATGAAAAGAAACCAGCTGAAAGTCCTGAGAGGCTTTTTCCAGATAGGCTGAACTGGGTTTAGAGGAGGTAGCCGAAGGGGAGGCCTGTATTGAATATCGTAATGTGCTTCTGAAATCTCCTTTCAAGATCAAGGTACTCATTATTTTAGTTGCTGAAAATGTTGGTTGTTGACAACTCATATCCAAGTCCCTTCCCAGGAATTTTCCTCTATTAAAGGAAGCTACCTTGCCCAAGTATATACTACTGCCTGGCCCAGGGGTCGCCAACCCCCAGGCCATGGACCGGTACTGGTCCATGACCTGTTAGGTACTGGGCTGCATAGCAGGAGGGGCAAGCGAGCAAGTCAAGCTTCATCTGTATTTGCAGCCTCACCCCAGCACTAGTATCACTGCCTTAGCTCCACCTCAGATCATCAAGCATTAGATCCTCATAAGAGCACCAGTCCCTGGTGCCTAAAAGGCTGGGTATTGCTGGCCTGGCCTATATCCAATGGGACCTCAACTTTTTCAAATATAAAGGGCCACCTCAGCTTCAGTATTTCCTGTAGGACTGTCTAAGCTGTGCAGCTGTGTCACAGTTTAATTTATCCTGCTGCTAAATCCTGTTTCCTTCATTGTCATAGGTGTAAATCCCAAGTACACACCCCAGTATACCTCCTGCGTGCACATCTAAGAGACTCTAAGTATTTTCTAGGGCATCCGATATCCAGCACCCACCATGCTCACACTGTCACACACAGGGCAAAAGGTGAAGAGGCTGGCAAGAGATGTAGCTCATGTCCTTCATCAGGGGCTCGAAGGCTGATTTGTGGTACTGGCTGGGAACAAGTCCCAGCTTCCCTAACATCCAGATCTATGTCCCCTGTCTTGCCTTCCAGAGAACTTGCTAACAAATAGTTCCTTCTGACAGGCTCCTTCTTACCGTGAAAACCACTCATGGAAATTGTTACAGGAGGAGGACAATGAGGGTGAGGTTTTTCTAGAACCACCCACACAATTTCCGCTGAAGTTTGGCTCAGCCAGAACCATTCCACAAAAATTCAATGGCGTAAAAGAATTTTATAAAGCTTAAAGTTTTATAAAATTTTTATTCTCGTAATTACATATTTGGTCTCCATGCTACTGTGTGAACTGCCTTCAGGAAGCTAGAATGCCATCACAATTGAGTTAAAATGATGGGAATTTTATAGCTTATGCTGGGGCTTCGAATCACGCCCCACAGATGGCCCTTCCCCACATACTTTCCTGCCCAGTGTGGCCTGCCACTCCCTCTCTTTAAGCAACAACTCTTTGTGTCTGAACACATTGCTACAGGCACTGTTTACCTAGTGTATTAGAGACAACCAGCCAGACAGAGAGCAGCCGCAGCCAGCTCTTTTTCAGTTTGAAAATGCCTTTAAGGAAGGAAGGCATGCAGGATAGAAGAACTGGCCTCCCATCCTTCTCCCAGCCCTGGGGGCGCCCTCTGATGGCTCACCGCACCAGAGCATAGAGCTCAGCTGACAGCACACCTGCAACTGACAAGGCGTGCATGAAGACCCCGCCTAACATTGATTTCTGAAACAGAGACAGGACCTAATGACAGAATTTGCTTGACTGCGAGTCTCCTGTGGCTACCTGCGGAAAGGTGGGGCAAAGGCAAAAACATTTGCCAAAATTCTCCGTCTCTTGTCCTCCCCGAACTCAGTCTCTGGGTTTAGCCTTCCTGGTGAACATTCTGGCCCAATGTAGAGGCTTACTGACCAAGAAGCCAGGAGCTCAACCAAGGGCCCAAGGTCCAGGACTGAATCAGAGCAGGATTTGGCCCCAAAGGGGCTGCTGCCAAGGGTCCGCGTCAGCATTCCAAGCTCTCCGTTGATATGTCTGGTCTTTATGAGGAGGATCTGTGTGGAAACATCTGCATGGGCTTTTCTGCTGGGTGGGAGAAGAGGAAGGACAGGTGGTTGGTTATTCTTCAAAAAGCAAAGCAAAGCAACCACACCATCCCCTCAGCTACTCTTCTCTCCACTGCTAAAACCGAAGACCTTCAAAAGATCATCTCCGGGCCCTGCAGGCAGCTATGGCCCTGACTCATTTCCCGCAGTTAGAAAAATTGGGCTTCACTCTCCTCTCCCTTCTCCACCATTTAAAGCAGATGAATGTGTTACGGCTATGCCCATGGCAAGCCATTCCAAGCCACATCAGAGAGGATCCACAGGATGTGTCTGAGAGAGGTCGTCCATTTGTTGTCCAGTGCATCGCTGATCTTCCTGGTGGCCTTCTCGTTCTCACCTTACGATGGCTCTGAGAGGTTTATGATGGCTGTTGAAGGTAGTCCTGGGCCCAGAAGCCACAAAGCTTCTACCCTATAGACAGGACAAGTGGTGAGGGCAATGATTTCACTAGGTTCTACCTGGAGAAGATATTTCTCTAAACTAAGTAGGCAGTATCCTTTTGGGAGATATTAATGCATATGAGATGAATTTTGAAATGTCAGACACCTGATAAATAACAAAAATTATTTGAATAGCCTCACTATTTAGTGGTAGAATGACTCAGATTCAAATCAGAAAATATAGAAAAATAGAAAAAAGATAGAAAAATACAGATGGGCTTGAAAGAAGTGAAAGAAATTTGGCTAGTAATGATCTCTAATTCACCTCCTACTCTTTCTAGAGCAAAAAAGAGTCTGAAATTCTAATAGTCCTGTGAATGAAAAAAAAAAATTAAACAAAATTAGCATGACTCAAAGTAGAGCAGTCTGGAAGGCTGACTCTTTCACCAGCAGGAGAGAGAGGAAGCCGCCCATGTGGCTCGCAGTGAGGGAGATGTGAGTGGAGCAAGATCAACAGACTGGAAGCCTCACAGATGAGCAAAGAGTCATCATGATAGACACAGGATGGGCTGGACCTGGGCATAGACCTGGATGCTGAGATTTCAAAGCAGTGAATGGTCTAAAGTCAAACGGACCCAGAGGCTGAGGAATCATGGAGGTAGCAGAGCATAGTGCTGTGTTTACACACACACACACACACACACACACACACACACACACACACAAGGAACCCCTTGGGAACAGGACTGTCTCCTACTCCCTCTATATCCCCAGGCCTACAACAGTGCCAGGCAAGAACAGGTGCTCAATACATGCTTTTGAAATGGAAAATGTGGAAGTAAGTTAGGCCAGATGGGCATGTCTGGAAAGGCACAGATGTAGGTGTCAAGTCAACCATAATGGTCAGTCTGAGCTGGCTTTGAGGGTATAAGCTACGAATCAGAGGGAGCAGAAGTGCAGGAAGCAGCAGGATTAGAAATCCTGGCAGCTGGTACAGGCAGCTATGAGGTGGGTCTGGCAACAAAGAACTCTCAATTTTGAAGCCATCTTTTAGCAACAGGCACTATAGCATAGTGTTGAAGAGTATGGGACTAGAGTCAAGGTCCCTGGACTCATGTCTCTGCCTGCTGCTTACCAACTGTGAGATTGTGGGCCACTTTTATAATTTCTTCATCTATAAAATGAGAATAATAATAGTACTTACCGTAAAGAGCTATTATAAGGACTAAATGAGTCATTATACATTAAGTGTTTAGAGCACTGCCTGGAATGTAATAAGTGGCCAATAAATATTAGCGATTACTATTATTATCTTTCACCTCCATCCAGAAAGTTCATGTACTTTGTGCCAGCATAGAATGAGTCCCAGGACTTAAAGTACCCAGGACTCTGTTGAGAATGTAAGCTTACCTACCTCTCAAGTGTCTGTCCTTCACTGCCACTTGCATAGTTCAAGACATCAGCTTTCATTTAAATTTGTTTATGGACCTTTGCAATAGTCTCTCTCACTCTTTGCCTTTAGTCTCAGCCATATCCAGCCTGAAGCAATCTTTCTAAAATGTACTCAATTGCCTGCCTAATATCTTTCGTGATTTCACTTTGCCTCAAGATTTTTTGGGTTGCCATTCCTAAAAAGGATAGAGAGCTAGAGAAATAGCTGACTCTCGTACTGGAGCAGGAAGTATATAAAAAGAACCTGTAACATCTTTGTAGTGATAGAAAGTAAGGAAGTACTCAAACAAAAACCCTACAACGATGGGTATATGTCACAGGGACATAGGAACCAACTTAAAAGAGCTCCCAGTGGCCAAAGCTGGAACAATTTGGACAACAAAATAAATAAAATAATATTGGATTATAACTCAAAGTATAAAATAAATATCCATGAATTCATATTAATATAAGTAAATGAATAAATACATAAATGGTGGAAAAGAGACAGATTTCCCCTGCAGAATCCTAAACAATTATGTAGATAACGCCACCCTCAAGGAGGGTGCATACTCCCCACATTTTAAGTGTGGGCTGTGCACAGTGACTTCCTTCCAAAGCATATAGTATGACAAGGGGAAAAAGAGTAACTTTATAGTGGAGAAACCTGACAAATACTATCTCACCAGGTGATCTAGGTCAGCCTCAACAGCATAACTCAGTGATAAAGCTCATATGTTAAATAAATAGTATGTACCTTTGATATAATGTGGTGAGAATGGGCTTTTTTTCTGGGGTATTCCTTCCAAAACTCATAACTCCAATCTAATATGAGAAAAACATCAGACAAACCCAACAAAGGGACATTCTACAAAACATCTGACCAGTACTTCTCAAAACTGTCAAGGTCATCAAAAACAAGAAAGTCTGCGAAACTGTCACAGCCACGAGGAGCCTAAGGAGACATAACAATGAAATGTTATGTGATATCTTGGATGGGATCCTGGGACAGAAAAAATAACATTAGGTAAAAATTAAGGAAATCTGAATACATTTAATGAATAACAATGTTTTAATATTAGTTCATCAGTTAACAACAAATGTGCCATACTAATATAAAATGTTAATAATAGGAACAAAACAAACAAGTTCATAGATACAGACGAGAGAATGGTGGTAACCAGAGGAGAAGGGGTTGGAGGAGAATGAAGAGAGTAAAAGAGGTCAAATGTGGACTTTGGGTGGTAAGGGCACAATAATGTGTACAGATGTTGTATTATAAAATTGTACACCTGAAATTTATATAACGTTATTAACCAATATTACCGTCAATAAATTTCATAAATAATAATGAGTTAAAACTCTAAAATAGTAAAATAAAAAAATGAAAAAGAAAAAAGGATAGGAGAAACTGGGTATGGGACTGTACATGGGAACCCTGTACAATTTTCATAATTTTTCAATAAATCTAAAACTGTTTAAAAATTAAAGTTCATTAGAATGAAAGAAAACACGAGAAAAGCAAAAGGAAAACTTTACCTGTTTCCGAATTCTGGTAGGCTCAGTCAGCATTAGACCAGGCACGTTCCCGATCAGCAACATCTTCTTCACCTGTGGGCACTGTCATACTCTGCGTTCAGAGAAATCACAGTGGCGATTACCCCACTTTCTCCATGTAGAACTCAGAAAGCACCCAGATTCGCCATCCCATCATATACAGGCAGCAGGGCATAGAATCAGTGAACAACTTGGGTGCTGGAATAAGGCCAGCTGGCTCTGCCATAAACTCGGGTGGATCCCTGACCCTCTCTGAACCTGTTTTCTCCTCCATAAAATGATAAAGTAATAACATTTAGCACATAGAATTGTTGAGATAACTCCTGACAGATAATGGTTATGGAGTGTTATCTCTTTCTTTGCAGAGCTTACCACTAGAGCCCAGGGTATAGACCACATGAAGGAAAAACAGAAATGGTGCCTGCTCTCTAGAAGTTTTTTGTTTGTTTGTTTATTTGTTTGTTTGTTTTTTGTCAAAACTAAAATCAACAGATCAAGCAGTGAGTTGTCTAAATGACTTGGCCAGAGCCAGCTGAGAAGCCCAAGCTGCAGTTTATTATGGAATTGCTTTCAGAGGCTGTGCATTTGGAAGGGAAGCCGCGTTGAGGTCTAACATACAACCCGAGGCAACTCTCTTGGCCAGTCTCTGACTGGGTTGGTTTCCAAGGGATCAGGAAACTCTGTTTTAATGTGTTCCAGTCAGTTTTCTGCCTACACAATGATTACAATCAGGTCCAAACCAGTTTGGACAAATTTGTCAGTAAGATATCATGAGACTGCAGAGCCAATTCTTTATTACTTCAATAAATCTAAACATACAACAGCTATAGTTTTACCAACAACCAGTCATGTTTTTTTAATTTTAACACAAATAGCAATTAAATATATCTGGAATGATGTGTTCTCACAATTTTGAGGTCACCCTGCTGATTGAGCATAATTCCAGCCTTCCTGCTGATACTGACCAAGGTTCTCTTTTATAACCATTTGGCTATTTGACCAGGTAGAGAGGCCAGTGGAAGAGGCAGTGGTTGCTGGCATCACTGTTCTTCCTTTCTGAGGACCAGCAGAGCAATTCCCTGTCTCCTTGCAGCTGGGCAATTTCCCGGCAGAGTGGAGAAGCTCCTGGAATGCCACATCTTGAGGCCAACTTTTTAGCCCTCGCAGGCCCTGCTTGTGCTCCTGCTCCCTTAAGCCAGCTCTCAGAAAGGTACAGAACAAAAGATTCCCCATGGATCATCAGGCAAAGGCCAAGCTATCTTATAGGATGCTGTGCAATAAGAATATGAGCACATTCTTATTTCTTTATAATAAAAAATTATATGTTCAGTAGGCACATTAGTCAGTTCCCTTTAATACAGTATCAGTCAATCTCTGTATCATGAATCCATATGACAGAAGCTTTAGATAATCCTCAGAAGCAGGTCATTTTTAATATATGTTTTGTTTTTTCTTTTAGCATTACCTTTCCTGTTTTAGGTGCCTCACAGTTTTCATAATATTTTCAACATTTTGCATTTTAAAGTTTTCTTTTTCTCTTTTATTTCATATTATATAATTAGCTCAGTATTCATGCAGGGGGAATCAAGTAATAAATTAAACAGTTATCTGATAAATTTCAGCACAATAATAATTTGGATCTTTCTGACTAAATGACAGTTTCTAGTAGGAATTTTCCATTCAGTCCACTGCGTAATAAATAGTTGATTAATTCTATTCTCAACCATTAGGGGAAAGGTAAATAATATTTACTGAGCACCTGCTATGTGCCAGTTACTCTGTTAAGAGCTTTACAGGCTTCAGTTCATTTGGAGTGGAAAGAGATTAGGTATGGTAATAAAAAATTTGCCATTACTTTGATATTCACATTGCCCTGAATACACTCAATAATGCGCAAGAGCAAAATACCTGATTGGTACATTCATATTTGACCTTCATGAAGGAGTATTTTCCCACTGAGTTTAGCATTGTTCTGTATTAGCTACTTAGTAAGAATTGTTAAATTGAATATGTAATCTCGATTTTAAAGTTTTGCATCTACTCATCTCTGTGCACAATCATGTAATGAAATTTTATGAAAAAAGCTAAGTTAATACTAAAAATTATTCAACAAGTATACAAGTATTTTGGAATGATTTCTAATATTTATATCTGTCTTTGTCTAGAATTTGGATGTCTTGATAAGAAAACAAAACCTAACAAATATTTGAGTTCTTCAAGGATCTAGTTAACTCACCTTAAATACTATTTTAGATTCAGGAAAATCCAACTGCAAAGTGAAATTAAATGCCGACAAAGGCTTTGCCTTCATAAGTGTACACTATCAGCTAAAATTTTACACCCCCCCTCTTGCAAAGTCAATTACACTTGCTAATTATACTCAATAGGCTCAGGTCACATTATGTCATATATATGGAAAAAAAATGAAACCTTTGGTCATTCAACCAAAATGGTTTCTTTGAAAATCCATTGAAGTGTACCTATAGAGTATGGTCTGGGAATACAAAGGATTAATAAGATGGGATCCCTCTCCTCTTAAAGAGATAACACTAGCATAGTTAAAATAAACATAAAAGAATGCAAAAATAGGGTCCAATTCAACTTAATTTTTTTCTTGATCTGCATCTGATTGAAAACTATCAAAAACTTAATTTAACAAATACTTTTTGAACACTGACCAGGTATAGGGCTTAGGAAGACCTGTCCTGTTCATCTTTGAACTTCTGTTCTTACAAAATTCCTGGCAATTAGCAGTTAAACAATACATTATGAGTGAATGAAATAATTAATGTTACTGTATGGAAAAAGCTTACGAGGGAGTAAAATGATAAGACAAATATATAAAGAATAATAATATTTAGTATGCAGTGTTATGAAAGTTTAGAAGTAAAGAAGATACTAATTTGAAAATTAGAAACATAGGTTCATTGACAGGTAATATAATTTGAGTGAATTGTAGGCGAGTGGGAGAAGGTGAGGGTGGGAAGTAAGTTAGGGCACATGATGGAAGTTTTCTTGGGCAATAAGAACCCCCAGTGGGGTTTCAACAAACAAAACGAACTAATTGAATCGTCCAATGTTAAGAATAAGCTGGAAAGTTTGTCCAGCAAATTGGAGTGGGCAGAAAAAGATTGTTCAGCAGTGTTTATTACAATTATATAGATCATTGGAAATAAGAGGTTGAACTAGAATGGACAGTGGGATGGGGGAAAGAAATAATTTTTCAAATATGTTACAAAAGTAAGCTCTTTACTCTCTAGAAGTTCCTGGTCAAAAACAGGTTATAGGTTTTTGCCTAAAGAATGTATATGGAGTATTGGTATGAGGGAGACGGAGGATAAATCTAAATTTGAGGCTAAGAATAAGATGGTTTCTTTAAAAGTATTATGTGGAATTGGAGATGAGCAGAGGAGGAGATGAGGTCTTTACATTTGCTGTTAAAGGTTAGAAATTTAGAATAATTTAGTGAAAGGAGATTTCATTTTAAGCTGCAGAAACCAGAGGTGGTGAGGGTTTGGGACACAAGCTGAGTTGAATAGAAAGACAAAAATGTTATTGTTTAGAATGTTATTGTTCAGTTATTATGGAGTTTATTGAAGCAATTATTTAGATGTTAGGTCTACACAATGCCAACACTGTAATATTTTTATAGTAACCCAGTAAATTACAGGGGTTTTTTTTGTTTGTTAATTTTATTTTTAATCCAGTGGTTTGAGATCATGTTGTAATAGCTTCAGCATTTGGTTTGTTTTTCATATTAACGTTTTCAATCTCTTAGAAGATCCACCCAAGCAAGAGAGAATATTAAATGCCATCAATTTAGCCAGGATCTCATATGGAGATCATAAATTACACAAGGATATATATTTTGGAAAATATTATTTTCCAATTGAAATTTTTCATTTAGTCGATCAGGAAAATTAGGATCTCCTACAAAACAAAAGAAGACAAAATTAGTATTGTTCATTTTAGAAATAACTTACCAAAATTCTAAATTATTTTTAATAAGGAGGCATCTTTATAAAGCAATATAAATGAAAGAATAACGAAAGTAGAGAACAGTGAATTCTCTTTGTCTCATTCTGACACTGACAAACGGTCAATGCTGGAAAGAATTTAAACTGTTTTGTATCGACAAGATCAATTTTGGCAACATATCATCATTGAGGTTAGTAGTAACATGTCATGCCGTAATGTTAGATAAAATTTTACTGTTTTGGTCACAGATCACTTTGAAGATCTGTTATAAACATTATACAGTGTCCTCAGGAGAACATACAACTTCAAATAAACAAAGAATATTACAAAAATCAACTTCAAGTTAACATCCTCTGCTACCTATTACACTCCTGAAAGTCTCAACTCAAACAAAGCTTTTATTTGCAATGCTAGATAAATGTAAATATGGCTCTTAAGGATTTATCACTCCAATGTTATTTGGTCCTTGGTTAACTTTGACATTATAATAATTCTCTTAACCCTACATATTATTTAAAGAAACTTATGTTCTTGCTTCTGTTACTGCTTTTGAGTTTTTAAAATTTGAAGGCAACATGCCACCATGGAAGACTGTTTTTAGTACTCATCAGCCTCATTGTGATATACAAAATATGACCATATGATTATCAAAATTTAATGAGTTTATTTTTTTAATTTTGTTAAATTTATTGGGGTGATATTGATTAATAAAATTACATAGGTTCAATAAAAAAAAGAAATTTGCATTCTTATAAAAGCTCTTTGCAGACCTGAGATGTGAGTTAAATATCTAATGATTCGCACATAAAATAGAACCTAATTCAATCTGCCATGGTTACATGTGTAGCAAACATTGTGCCTGGCCTCCGAAGCTGTGATGCCCACACTCTGCCGAGATGCCCTGAGGTGGTGAAACAAACTCAAGATAAGCAAGACATCTTATATTTTTGAGAAAACACAGTGACGTGCATCAGGTAGCATGAGAACTACTAGCCCAAGGTAGTTCACAGTTTTAATGTTAGATCACACTACATGGTTTTCAGTGACGTCATATCTTTGTGAAGCTGGGTTTGGGCAGTTGCTGTGAAAAAAGCAACTACTGAATGAAAATCAGTGTGGAACAGGAAATTACAGCGGTGACTTCTAATTAGATCCTAAGATCTAAGAATCTGTGCAATACCCAAGCACGCATTCCATTAGTGGGTAATTGTGGTTTATTTAATAATGAAATAAAAATATTATTTCCCCTCTATTTGTATGTAATTTTTTCAAAGGTGCCTCGTTGTTAGATATATATATTTATTGTTTGGGAGCCTATTTAATAAATGGAATGATCAGGTATTTCTTGTTGCCTATGGGCACCATGAATAATTGCCCACACATTAAAGGCACTGTGAACCAAACATGTTTGGGAACTTTTCCTAGAGGGAAACTAACTCGAATAAGACCCCATCCCTTCTAGTTGCTCAGAAAGACATAGGTACTGCTAACTACAGTAAAAAGTAAATTAGGACATTTGTCATAACAGGATTATAGACTAAATTCAAAGAGCAAGGAAATCTCAGGTGTCGTTGTTTAGAGGCATAAAAGAGAGTGTTGGGGTGGCATAGGAGGTTAGCCTTAAAAAGAAATAGAGTAAGATATTAATAGATAGGAAAGAGAGGAAGAGCCTTCCTCCATGAGGAAATAGCATGAACAATGGCACAGAGGCATAAAATAAACATCTTGTTTGGCTGGAAAGAGGAAGGGCAAGGAACGTCAAGAGATAACCATGTTGTAAGAGATGCAGTTTTGTTTTGTTTTGTTTCATTTCACCATGAACAATGGAAAGTTTCTGGGGAAGGGTATGATCAGAATTGCACTGAGAAAGCTAAGTATTACGATGATATGAAAGATGAGTTAGAGACTAGGAGAGAAAGTATTAAAGATAACAATAGTTCCCAGCTCAGGTACAACCTCTTCTTTGTACAAACTATAATTTATTAGTCTATGTATTGATACTACCTAGCACAAGCCCAGTAATTTAAGGCACTGAATAAATTTTGGAATATGAGGTACCTGGAGAGACAGAGAAATATCTAGTGGTAACTATGGGGAAATAATTCTACAACACAGGAGAGAGGTCAAACTTATTGTGTCAATTTGGGAGTCATCCACCTAGAAATGAGAAGAGGAACTGACAAAATAAAATTTCACAGGGAGCAAATGTAGATTTCAAAGAGAAGAAGCCCAGTGACAGATCCCTGGAGAACACCCACCACTGGGAGTAGAGGATGAGCTGCCAGCAGAAGAGACAGGGAAGGAGGGAGAGGCATTGACAGACTGAGAACCAGAGGGAGTGCTCGCCCAGGGAACAAAGCAGATAGTTTATAGTATCAAACATAGGAGGGAAAGTCCTACAAGGAAACTACCGGAGGTGCTAGTTAGCAGGTTCAGTAGGATTTAGAGGAGGAAGCCAGATTGCAGCGGAGGTGAACAGAGAGGCCTTTCTGGATAATTTTGGTGGTGAAATGGATCTGGAATGCAAAGAAGTTTGAGGGAAGATGGCTTTAGGACAGGAGGGACCTAAACAGAGAATGCAATAAGAGAAGAATGGAATACAAAGAGGCCTATATATGAGAGAAGGAAGAGATTGTTCAAGTTTCCAATGAGAAGGGAGTGGGATTAAAACCCTGGTTCCTTTTCTCCTCCATTCTTCCTTCCTTCCCTTCCTTTGCCTTTTCCTTCCCGCACCCCCAACAACCAGAGTCTGAGCAGGGTGAGAGGGTGACCAGGCAGGGGCAGGTGAGGTCAGCCTGAGCACAGTGAGGAGGAGTGGTGGGGCAGGGCTGGAGCGGAGAGTTAGACTCCAAGCAGGGTGAGGAAGGTGTCTCACAGGAGCAAAAGTGGGTGAGGGGGCTGTCTATGCAGCGGCGACGGTAGCTCAGCACGAGATGTGGGGCCTGGCTGCGTGACAGGAGGGTTTTCATGTGTTGGTGGGAGCCTGGCGGGGGTGTCAGAGCCTAGCAGGATGAAGAGGGCACATGCAGTGAGGTGCGACAGTAATGCCATGGGAATTTCTTACACACAAGATGATTGATCAAATAAGTAAATATATGAAGAATACGGGGGATGAATTGCTCAGTGCTGGAGAAGGAAGTTACACATATGAAAACGGAGAAACTAGAATGAAGTCTATGGTTTTTAATTAAAATTTAAGATATAGGTGTAAGCTCATGGATTTCAACGTATATAAGTATATATAAAAACAAACATAGATGTGTGTGTGTGTGTGTGTGTGTGTGTGTGTGTGTGTGTGTGAGACATTTCCCTAGCTCTCTCTACTGAGGAGATTGAAAGGTTCTGGAAACAGCAACATTTCAATAGCAATGAATACATCTAGCACAAAATTGGCTTTTAAGTAGCATTCTTTGCTGAAAGAAACCAGGAGAAACCGCTGATTCCAGGGCTGGGGGAAGGGAAGTACAAGATGAAACTAGCATCTGTTCTGCCAGAAAGCAAGGAAGTGCTAATGGGGGCATGTCCAAAGGATACAGAAGCCGTCCTGAAGTGGCTTCCACTGGCCATAATAGTGTCGAGTTAAAATGAATATAATGCTAATAAAAGGTTATGCCCATAAAATAAAATAAATAATGTGTCTGTACAAATAAATAGATTCATTGATAAAAAGTTTGAGGAGGAACAGGGTAGTTACATAGTTCGATTGTGCCTCCCACAACATGCTTATTAACTGCAGAGGAACAAAGAGTAACTTTACAAAGAGAAGCCCGGCTGACACCACTTTAATCAAGCAATGCACGTGAACATCATTAGTAACAGGCCAAACTGAAATCATGTGCCACCTGATAGGTGGCAATGAGAGGAACAGGGCATCACTTCTGTGATATTTCTACTGTAGAGGCTTAACTTCAATCTAATCATCAGGAAACATCAGACAAACTCCAACTGAGGAGCATTCTGCCACATAACCTGCCTATAATCTTCAAACACGTCAGAATCTTCAAACATGTCATGAAAGTTGAAGGAACACTAAAGAACCGGAAGAGACCAAAGAGACGCAACAACTAAACACAATGAGTCTATCTCAACTGGGTCTGTTTGCTGTAAAGAGCATTATTGGGACAGCTGGCTAAACTTGAATGGGGTCTGGAGATCAGATGGTATAACAAATCTGTCCCGGCCCGCGGGACCTAGTTATTTGTGGGGACGAGGAGGATCCGACCTGAAAGAAAATGGGGGCGAGAGAAGAGCGAAGGCAAGACAATACTCTGATCAAGCCTTCGAATTTTATTGTGAGACAGGGGTATATATACACTGGTGTTCAGGGGCGGAGTGGGCTATAGGATACATGTAGGCAGGGGATTGGCCGCGTAGCAGGGGTGGCAATAAGCTACATTCTGATTGGTATAGATAATGGGGAAGGAGGAGGAGAGAAAAGTATCTTTTGGCGCGCGCGGGCTTGCAGCTAATCTCCAGGAAGTGAAGCAGGAACCTCATGAACCGTGGCCATCTTTTTTTCTTTGTGTGGCTCCCGACATCTCCCCCTTTTTTATTTATTAAAATGCCAAAGCTTTCCCAGCTATGGCGCAGATAGACTGTGCCTGTCTTAGGCGACCCTCCGCAGGTCTGGGCCTTACCCGTCATTGGCACATGAAAGTCTTGCAATCATGCCCTGTCTTAGGTTGGTCCCAGCCCTGAAGGATTCTTACCCGTCTCTGACTACCAGCCTCTGCAAATGGGAGATGTATATTAGTTGAAACCTGAGCCTGGAGCCTGAGACCATGCATTTGTGGAATAGAACGTAAGCCTTCAATACTATTGATCATGCTTTGTAGCACTGCGATCCCCTGTAATTCAGGAAGCTGTTTTTGAAAAGTGTCAGCAATATGTGTTTCCAAATCTGCAATTAAACCTGAAGCATTACCATACCCCAAAATATGCTGTCTTACTTTATCCCATTCAAACATACTTTCATGATACAATACAGGAGTTATACAAAAAGAAGTAGCAGTCCAATTACATTTAAGTTGCACACATTCCTGCAAACTAACAATTTGATCTCCTAACAATATAACCGTTTGCTGTAAATCTGCTACTTGACTTTGCAATACAGAGTCAATTTGTCTTTGAGAAGTCCATAACTGTTCAGCATCCCGATGCCAGGTTCTAACATGATCAGCGGTCCGTACAGATTGATGCAGAGCCACTCCAGCCGTGGTAGCAGCAGCAGTAACATCGATGATACCCACAACAGCAGCCATCAGCATGCCAAGGAATCTTTTAGCTCTTCTTTTAACATGGCCCATCAGTTGCTGCAAAATCATAGTGGCAGGAGAGTCCTGCCAGGGTCGAGACAATCTAACCGGCATCCACACTTCAGTTCTAGCTCTAAGGATATATAAGCTTTCATATGACTTGTTAAAAGGAATAGAAGAGTTAATAAAAGTGTAAAAAGCACAGTATTTACATGAAACATAACCTAGAGCTTCATTCCACC
This sequence comes from Eonycteris spelaea, assembly GCA_003508835.1. Lineage (NCBI taxonomy): Eukaryota > Metazoa > Chordata > Mammalia > Chiroptera > Pteropodidae > Eonycteris > Eonycteris spelaea. The sequence continues at coordinate 10,050,982 of PUFA01000011.1, read as the reverse complement.
CCACCTTGCCCTTCATAACGATATAGGAGAGCCGAACACAGACTAGAGCAAAGTGAGTAACATTTTTAAATCCTTCCATACTTAACAAAAACAAGTGACCTACCCCAACAATTTGTTCAGAAGTCTGCAAAATTGTCAACCATGCTTGAGCACCTAGCTGTAAACAGTGTTCTCCAGCTCCCATGCAAATTGGCATCCCTTCCGTTCCCACGGTATAGTTCTTAATCACTCTCCCTGTTAGATCCTTGTAGTATACTGACTGCTGCAAAAGCTCACTGGTCTGTTTCACCCAATGCCGATGAGCTGCTGTGCTACCTTGTTCATCTAGATTTAAAAAATTTAATAAGTATATAAATGCTCTATTAAGCCTTTGTCTCAGGGTATACCATATTCCCCCTTTTTTATTTTATAAGCTTATCCTTCTTAGAAAATGTTGCAGGAGACACCCCAAGGATGTCTTCTGTGAACTCTGGTTTTTTCCCCTCTAACGCTTGCGCAGAAAACACAAAACAGAAAGCACAAAACAGACACTCAGACAAGGACAATTACTGAGGTGTAGGTGGGCCTAGAGAAATTTGCCACCTACCACTTAGACAAGACTAAAGACAATAAACAGACTTTGACAACAGGGCACAGGAGGCGGCGTCCCGCTGCCTGGCCATGGTCTGGGAGATATATGACTGCGTCCAGTCTCTCCACGGACCCCTGGTGACCGGTCAACAGAAACAGGAACATAAAGGTACCTTTAAAAGCACTGAAACTTGTAATTTAGTCATTACTTTTCTCATTTCCAATACAAAATCAAGTTATCTTCACTGTTGATTCCACGCTAAAATGTCCTAAGTTTTAGACTAATTTTAAAGTTTTTAAATTTCAAGTTAGAGAAAGGCCCTTTACCACACAATAATGAAACCTGAGCAATGCAAGTTTGTGACTACAAGAATATCTTTCAACAATACAGTATTTAAAATTCTTTTTCACCAGCGGTGTTAGTTTCCAGGACTATCCAATGCAGTGGGCCCTTCTAAAATAGAGAACAAATTAGTTAAAGCACATGTGAGGATAAAGGGAAGGACAGAGCCAATTATATCTCTCAATAATTTTTGAAAATTATTAACAGTATTGAGAGCTTCTCGCCTAATTTCTATTTTTTGAGGAGTAATTTTGTTGCAAAATTTTATATCCTAAATATTGAACAGAAATCTTGTATATTCTCAGGAGCTATCTCGAGCCTATATTTTTCCAGAGCAGTTTTTTAGGTTTTGCGGTTATAAGCGGTTTTCTAGAGGGACCCTTTTGCGAAGGTTGGGAAACAACCAATTTTTGGAGATGGCGGGTTATTCTTTGTTCTACTATCTGCGCTATGAGGTCTTCAGTACCGGTAGGGGGGCTAACAGGACCGGGAGCCGGAGGGGCAGTGGGGGGCCGACGGGGGCAAAAAGGCTGGGGCGCAAACATTGGGAGGCCGAATAGGGGGAGTGTAAGAAGGGAGATTAAGCGACGGGGCGGCAAGGGGCCAATCTGGGTTGTGATACCTGGCCGCTTCGCCTTCTAGTTCGGCCGCGTCTCCCGGATCCAAAGGCTCGCCATTTTGGCCCTTGGACAGGACCGGAAAAACCTTTTGTGTATCAACAAGTCCGAATCTCGAGGGAGAGGCGGATAAATGCAACATTTGGGAGGGGCATCAGGGAGGGCATTGAGCAAAGATGGCGTCGGGCTGGGGAGGGGGACTTAGCTGATTTTGGAGCAGGGGGATCGCCCGAAAGAGACGACCTTGAGGCTGCCCGAGATAGAGGGCGAAGGCAATATTCTGCTACTGACAAGAGTTGGCGTTTATCAGGGTCAGTAGTTTCAACAATATCTCTGATAAGACCCCAGTAAGAAAATACCGAAACAGGAACAGAATCGGGACCGTTTTTGATAAGATAATCATTTAAATCTCTACCTACTTTCTGCCATTTTTTAGGGTGAATTTCGGGGCCATTAACAATAAACCACGGACAGACTTCATCAACAAAAATAAAAAACTTTACCAAGTCTTTCTTTTTAACTCGAACTCCTCTCTCCCTAAGTGAACTTTTTAGGTCTCTTATGAAGACCGCTTCTTTACTTAATCTAGTTCCCATTTTCTTGTAAGGCGGCCGATACTCACCAGGGACGACGACCTCCGTGAGCGGCGAAAGGCGTCTCCTATTGCATCATCAAAAAAGGGGTCTGGCCAGACGATATCTTACTCGGGGGTCCGCCTGTGAAGGATCCGAGCCTCGAGCCCCACGTTGGGCGCCACTTGTCCCGACCCGCGGGACCTAGTTATTTGTGGGGACGAGGAGGATCCGACCTGAAAGAAAATGGGGGCGAGAGAAGAGCGAAGGCAAGACAATACTCTGATCAAGCCTTCGAATTTTATTGTGAGACAGGGGTATATATACACTGGTGTTCAGGGGCGGAGTGGGCTATAGGATACATGTAGGCAGGGGATTGGCCGCGTAGCAGGGGTGGCAATAAGCTACATTCTGATTGGTATATGATAATGGGGAAGGAGGAGGAGAGAAAAGTATCTTTTGGCGCGGCGCGGGCTTGCAGCTAATCTCCAGGAAGTGAAGCAGGAACCTCATGAACCGTGGCCATCTTTTTGTCTTTGTGTGGCTCCCGACACAAATCAATGTGCATTTCCTGATTTTGATAGTCGTGTTCTGTTTATCCAGGAGAACGCCCTTGTGTGAGAAATACTCATTAAAGTTGGAGGGTGTGATATGAAATTACTCTCTAATGGCTCAGGAAAAAAAGCAGTCTTAGGCCTGTACTTTCGTCTTTTCTGTGCGTTTGAGATTGTTTCCAAAAAATTTTAATTGAAAGATGGCGCTTTTGCACTTTTACCATTGCCACAAGGAGCTTCTCCCTGGATAGTTGCTACCCTATCGGCTTGGGCCCTTGAATGAATACACATGGACCAAACGTGTGCAACCTGCCTGCCATACCTGCACCCGAAACAGAGCGGCTCCGCCAAGCCCGCCAAAAGCAGGGAAGCTCAAGGACCCACAAGTGCAACTTGAATCTTGAGTGGAGTGACATAGACTGAAAACTGTGAGCCACTGTTAATGTAGATGGGACATTGCACTATAGAACTGAGTCACCAAGGGAACTGCAGCCTCTTCTGTGATCAGTGAACCACTACATCCAGTTCTATAATCAGGAAGCTGCAGGCTCAGGAAACTGCCACACCCGGGCCCCTGCTGCCGCTGCCACCGCCACCTCAAGACCTGTGCTGCGTGGACTCTGATCTGTACCAGCAGGAAGGAGGCCCCAGACCTTGCTTCTCAGTGCATACAATCCAGGGCCTGGGCACTGGCGTCTCTGTCACTGCTACGGAAAACCAGACCCTCCATAGCTCTGCTGGGCAGCAGAGACAGTGGAGACTGCAAGACCACAGCCATGGCCTCAGTCTTGCCTGCCAGACCTTACGTAAGTGCACCTGGTCGGCCAGGTCTAAATTGCTATCTCCAGGGATCTTGTAAATGAGGTTTTTAGCTTTGAAACCTCTGTATTACAGAAAGACATGCTAGAAGGAGGATGGAATAAATGTTGAGTGTCAAACCACCATATCATCAAAGAGGAGGAGGAGAGAGGGAGGAGGAAGGGAGGGAGGAAGGAAGGAGGAAGGAAGGAAGGAAGAAAGGAAGGAAGGAAGGAGGAAGGAAGGAAGAAGAAGGAAGAAGGAAGAAGGAAGGAAGGAAGGAAGGAAGGAAGGAAGGAAGGGTTGAATGGAGGAAGGGAAGAAACAATATATTGTAGTTTACTTAGGCAATGGAATACTACATAGTAATGAAATCGAATGAACTAAAGCTAAGAAGATCAAGCTGCGTAAATCTCAATAAATTAATTTTGTGCAAAAAAGGAAGTTGTTAAATAATATAGAGATTTAATAGCATTCATACATGGTTAAAACACTGCAAAACAATACTACTAAAGGAAACACAAATATGTAGCAACATTCTAGAAGCATGCACTGAAATGATAGTGTTTACCTTTTGACAGAGAGGAATACAGGGAATGAGTCTGAGGAGGGTTCTACAGGGTGCCTTGTTTATCTATTGCTATATAACAGTCTATCCCAGAACTTAGTGGTTTTAAAGCTAGAGCTATGTATTTGCTTATGATTCTATGGGTTGGCAGTTGGGATGGTCTTCTCTGCTCCGTGTGATGTCAGCTGTGCTCACTCATATGCTTTTGGTCAGTCGGTTCGTCAGCTGGGCTGTCTGGTCCCTGATGTCCTCACTGACAGTTTGGGGCCTCAGCCCTGATGCCTGGACCCCTCTCTCTATGCGATCTCTCTCCATGAACTCTGTCATCCTCATGGAAGCTAGCCTGGGTTTGTTCACAGAATTTCAAAAGTGTGACAGATAAAGCTATGGGGCTTCTCTCTTAAGGTGAAGGCCTAGAAGTCATATAATGTCACTTCTACTACATCCTGTTGTCTAAACAAGTCAGGGGGCCAGCCCAGAGGCTAGGGCTGAGGAATAGGTTCTTGAGGGGAAGAAGTGCAAAGAATTTGCATCCACGTTTAATGTACCACATAGGAGCTCCCATTGGGTATATAGATACAGCTGTTTATTACATTATTTCCTAAAATTGGTCTTTATGTTTGAAATATTTCACAATGTGGAAAATGAAATTAATTTTAAATGGTTGCAATGGATTTACCCTCCCGTAGAGACTGTGTAGTCATTATGCTTTTTGGAGTCCCAAAACCATTCAGATACCTGCCCTTTCAGAACCTGATTGTCCAGCTGTTTTTTTCAGTCGTAGAATATAATTCATACATAGACTTCTAAAAAACATACTTTATGATAAAAATCAAACTGTGTTTGGAGAAAAGATTTTTGGATCATAGTTCATGGCTGATTGGGAGTTGGAGCTTCTCACACATGCACTATAGTCATCTACTTATTCCACTGATTTTCACAGAGGTTGAGGAGCCTTTTGGACTTAAACGGTATCAGATCCACTGCAGTAGCCAGTGGTTATCATTGTCATCATCATTATCATTAGATAATAAAAGAGACAGCCTACAAATACCCAGCACTGGTAGAAGGGTAGTTTGTTTTCTGGAATCATTAGAATAAATTCAGTATTTAAAGGCAGCACATTCTAAACATGTTTTCAGTGTCCTGAGGCTTTAGAATCTGAAATGAGTTCTATACAGATGCATAAAGTTCTTGTAATTAGAGACATGCTAAATGTTAGTTGCATTAATGCTGGAAAAAATACAAATACATCAACTAAAGCCATTGAGAGTCAGAATTTCTTAAGACCCATTGAGAATAAAACTCCATTTTGATGGACCCAAATCCTGATCTCTCTAGTAGAAGATACTTTTTGAAAAGCCCTCCTCCTAAAATATCTCCAGGAACCCCAAGGCTATGCCTATGTGCATATATACAAATAGGCCAGGTAGCTGGTCAGTCCCTGAGTCTGGACTATCTAGCACAGATTCATAGGTTCACAAAGAGGCTGGACGCATTCTTCGCATGGTCATTGCCTCATTTATAAGACTAATTTGTCCCACCCTTTTAATGATACTGGGGAAGCATCAAACACTTTGAAGTCAGAATTTCTTTACATCTCATACAAATTGAGAAGAAAAATACTTTTTTTAAAATCACTTTTGGGGTTCCCAGGCATAAATGCTTGGGCTCCAAAACATTAAAGCCCTTGACAGAATAGTCCTTTCAATTCTCAAGGGCTCTTCTCTTCCTGATCCGCAGGCTGGCCTGGATCCATCATTTTCAGTACCAAAAGCTGCATGTACCAGGAACCACAACCTTGAATCAGGCCATGCTATCAAGTCTGGTGTGCTGTGCTCACCCTCTCTTTTCCCTTATAATCCTTGTTCATCAAGAGACCCCCATAATCCTATACTCTGTATAGCTCCTATCAGAATTACCCAGTTCACCCTCTATTTGTATATCTCATCCAAAAACACCCTCTCAGACACACCCAGAATAACATTTGGCCAAATATCTGGATACCCTGAGGCCCAGTCAAGTTGATCCATAAAATTAACCTCCATAGCTTTATTAAGGCATAGTTTACATACAGTAAGATTCGCAAATTTTAAATATGCAATTCACTGGATTTTGACAAAGGCATAAGGTAGTGTAACCACCACCACAATCATGATATGGAGCATTTCCAACAGCCCAAAATGTGTCCTTGTGCCTTTTGCAATCAATTGCCTGACCCTACCCCTCACCGCTGGCAACCACTAAACTGCTTTCTACCATACCACTATAGCTTTGCCTTTTCTAGAATTTCATATAAATAGAATCATATAGAATATAGTCTTTTGTGTCTGGCCTTTTAACTTAGCATAATGCTTTCAAGTTTCATCCATATTGTTGAAAGTCTCAGTAGTTCACTCCTTTTTATTGCTGAGTAGTATTCCATTGTATGGATGTACCACATTTATTTACCCATTCATTCATTGGAGGACATTTGGGTTGTTTCTAGTTTTAGTCAATTATTAATAGAGCCAATATAAACATTTGTGTATAGATTTTTTGAGAGTGAGTGACAATATGTTTTTCTTTTTCTAAAGTAAGTACAAGGAGTGGGATTGCTGTGTCATATGGAAAGTATATGTTTGTTTGTAAGAAGCTGCCAAAGTGTTTTTCAGAGTGGCTGTGTCGTATGTGCCTTCCCGCCTGCAGTGGATGAGAGTTCTAATTGCTAAGTGTATTTCAGGGCAATCATGGAAAGACGTGTAAGGAGGAGCAGAGTGAGAGAAATGCAACCAAATCTGGTTGCTCTAGTATCAAAGTAGGCTATTTTCACTGGGAGAATTTCAGAGTTTAGATATTTGAGACAAATGTAAGAAGAAAAAAGTGGTGATAAAGATACAATTATCATTTAAAAATACCGTGAATATTTGCTAAAACAAAAGGAATTACAGGCTGTGAAAATAGCAGAGAGAGTTGGAAGAAAAATACGCCTTATTCAGTACACAAGCCAATGGCTAGGAAAAACAGACTGATGACTAAAGATAGAGAAAAGCATCCAACACAGAACATTTTCCTCTTGTTTTTTTCTATTACTCTAACTGCAGGGTGTCCTCGTTATTGAGGAGTGATTTATGTTCTCACTATCACTTACCTAGTAATATACATATAGGCATATATCTCTAGGAGGGTAAATAGAACAGTACAGTGTTTCTTAAAATTTTATATGCATAGGAATCATTTGGAGGTTTTTTAAAATGCGGCTTCTCATTCAGCAGGCCGGGGGCAGGGCTTCTACATTCTAATAAAGTTCCAGGGGAGGACAGAACTGCTGGGCTGCAGACTGCAGGCAAGTGGCTATGAGTGTAGACTCTAGAGCCACAGTGCATGGGTTCAAATTCTACCTCTATCATTTATAGCTGTGTAAACCAGGGCACTGTTCTTAACTTCTACCTCAGTTTTCCCATCTGTAAAGTAGGGATGATAACAGTACACAGAACCTCACAGGAGTGTGGTGAGGATTACATGAGTTACCATATGTCAAACACTTCCTATGAGTGCCAGGCACATAGTAGGTGCTATATCACATCCCTCTAGTGTTCAGTCGGTTCCAATGGCCAGGCATTTGTATGTTTAACAGCCTTAAACCACACTGGTTGAGTTCTGCACTGTGCTTCAGTTCCTCCTAGGCCCTGTGCCGTGCTCCTGGCAGCCACCGGTTCTACTAGTTATGCTCATTAAGGGAGTCCATTCAGAGCCACTAGACTGAGATTGCTTCAGAAAAAGGAAACCCACTAAGAGGATTTCAAAGGGAGACAGAGAGACTGACCATTCAGTGTGCTTCACCTATCAGGAATGTCACCAGGTTAATCCCCATGGGGTGACTGAGCCTCCACACAATAGATATTCCTATGTGCAGGACTAGTGTTCAGATAGTGCATTCGAAAGTATTTTCAGCCTAACCCGAGGCCCGGTTGATAGCTAAGAGAGCTGCTCCAGTGTACCCTTCTCTCCAGGAGCACTAGGCAGGCTCTTGGCCAAACCAGCCAATGAATAGACTCGCTATTGTTGTTTGCATCCGGTCCCTTTCATCTGCCTCCAGCCCCCTGTAGATACCCTAATTGGTCCTCTGGATTCAGCCTCTTTGGCCTGTCAGCTGAGCTCTGTGTTCATGGCCCACTTTCATCTCCCTGCTTGCTTGGCATATTGCTCTATTCTCAGTTTTCTGATGTTAAAACGCAGCTTGTAGAGCTTGGATGATCTTCATAACATTTCTGCCTCCCTATTAGTAACTGTACTAGAAAAACAGCTGTTAATCTCAATTAGGTTTTGATTGCTAATTAGCAGCTACCTGTCAGTGGATCAAACAGCCCACTTCCTAGTCTCTTCAGCTATTTCTCATGCAACCTGTGCACTTGGTTTCCATGAGAACCTTTTAGCTAGATGCCTCCTAACCAAAACTGCCACCTCTTCTGAGGCTTTTATAACATCTCTCTTGTAAGCTCTGAGGTCCCTTGTCTACTTTCCTGCCCCTTGGTTTTCTTAATTTCATTGTCCAGCCAGTTTCCAATGAAAGCCACTCTGTCTCTATTGCCAGTGTGTCTTGGAAGGGAAATCAGGTAATTAATAAGTCCATTAATTGAACTCAAGTTAAGAACTCATGCTTTAAAATGTCATCTTTAGTCTTCTGGTTTCCAGTTCTGCATGAGAAGTTGCCATTTCATCCTAACAAGTACTGAAAAGCCAACAGCTGGAAGATTTAATTCTTTCAAAATATTCTCTTTCTATCGCTTCCATGGACACAGGAGACAGAGAGAGGAGGTAGACATGTATGCTTCATTTTCTGTCATGACTTACTTTTCTTTCGTGATTTCTTCTCACTAATTTATGCTTAAAGAGGACTTCTCGTTCTGTATTTTCCTCTAGTTTTTAATAGGTTAAAGGTCACCTATTGCCATTTATTTTAGAGTGGAAATTTAAGTTTATTTTTTTCAAAGAGTTAACCATCTGTCCCAGAACCAATTATCAATGATTCTTTTTCTTTCTAATTTATGATGCCGCTTTTAATATATACTAAGTTCACATACATACTGGGGTCGATTTCTGGGCCATCAAATCTACTACATGGATCTGTCTGCCAATTCTTTTGTCAGTAGCATGCTGCTTTAATTATCGAAGTTGTATTATCTGGTAGGGCAAGTTCTCCTTCATTAGTCAATTTCAACATATTCTTGGCTATTTTTGGCCTTTATCTTTAAAATTACCTTATCATATTCTCCTCTCCCCATCTATCTTTGATTTTTAATGAGGTTTCATAAATCTATTATTTTATGAAAGATTGGCATTCCTTTTTAATGCAAAAACATTATGTCAATCAATTTATCTAAGACTTTTTTTTTTTTAAGATGTGCGCTTTATTGAACTAGTCTCAAGTCAGTGTACAGGTAAGACATGGCTGCCTCCACACCTCAACCCACTCCCAGGAAGACCAAAAGCCTTCATATATTTCAAGATGGGGGACAAAAGGGGAGCCATGATGGCTGAGCACTCAAAATAAAACAAAAGGGATAAGAATTAAGGCAAAGATTTTTAAAATTTTAGATTCTATAATTTATACAAAAGCAATACTATCACCTTCCCCTGTGTGGACTCAGGTGAGGACTGGTCCTTCTTAGGGAGAAGTGAAGCAGCTTTGGGGCAGGAGATGGCCCTGCAGCCTCCAGCTCCACTCTGGAGAAAGGCTATGAGCTGCGCCAGGTCAGGCCATCACTATCAGCAAGGAGTGGTCCCACTGCCCTGAGGTGCTCCTCCGGCCTGCCTTCTTGGATATGAAATCCTATGGAATCTACCAAACCACCTTCAACTCCATCATGAAGTATGATATCAACATAGGCAAGGACCTCAACACCAACACAGTGCTGTCTGTTGGGACCACCATCTACCCAGGCATCATCAACAGGATGCAGGCGATCACTGTCCTGGGTCCCAGAATGATGAAGATCAAAATCACTGCGGCCCCTGAGTGCAAGTGCTCTGTGTGAATCGGTGGCTTCATTCTGGCCTGGCTGTCCACCTTCTAGCAGATGTGAATCAGCAAGCAGGAATATGACAAGTCCAGTTCCTCCATTACCTACCACAATGCTTCTAGGTGGATTGTTATGTAATTGGTTACACCCTTTCTTAACAAAACCTAACTCGGGCAGAAAGTGAAACGAGATTGGCATGGCTTCATTTGTTTTTGTTTGTTTTTTGATTTGATTGATTGATTGATTGATTGATTTTGGTGCTTGACTCAGGATTTAAAAACTATAATAGTGAAGATGACAGCAGTCAGTGGGAACGAGTACCCCTAAAGTTCTACAATGCAGCCAAGGACTTTGATTGTACATTATTCTTTTTTTAAATAGTCATTCCAAATATAATGAGATGCACTGTTACAGGAAGTCCCTTGCCTGCCCCAAAGCTCCCCTGCTTCTTCCTCAAGACTTCTTTTATACAACTCAAACTTTTGTAGGGTTCTGCAAATGGATTACATACTTTTCTAGGCATTTTATCTTTTTTTATTGAAATTATTTTTCATTGCAGTTTCTTATTCCTATTTGGAGAGAGATTTGGGGGTGGAACAGAAAGAATGTTCACAAAAAAGGCCCTTTTTTAAATAAGAGAATTTGATGTGAATTGGGAGTTTTGAATCATGAAAGAGGGTATTTATTTTGGATTTCAATATATTTGAATTAATGACAATGCTTGGTGGTTCTTGACTTAAAACTCATAATAACAGGCTTGCTTTGTGCTGAATTTTTAATAAAACAAAAAGAATGGTAAAAATTTATAATAACAGAAATGTAATTCATAGTTAAGTTGCCCTTCAGTAGCTAGGGACAATGGAGTGCATCAAGCATACAATTAAGCAGATACCCTATTTTCATTTCATCCAAGGCCAGTTTGCTTGATGCCTGAGTATTGCTAGAATATGTCAGCTCTTAACAATATTTTTTAAATTTAGTTGATATTTTCAAATGATCTTTCCAATATTGTATGATGTTTTGCATATTGCCTTTAGTTCACAAAACAATGTATTTTTCAGGTAATAAAATCTTGTTCTTGTACTAAAATTCAGCTAGGTGTGCTCCAAAGATATGCTAACATAAAAATGTTGCTTCATAATACTGGAGGATGTATAAAACTTGAAGAAAACTTGAAGAAAAGCATACTTAGAAAGTTAAACAAAACCATTCGCAGATGGTCGGCCGGGGTTTGAAACCAGCAAGCAGCTCCCTTGCTGTGATCTGTTGAAAGTCATCTCTGAGTTAAATTCCGAAGGCCCCTCTTTTGGGAAAACGGGTGCATCCAGAAAGGGGGCCGCCCCCTCACCAGCCACACAATGCACGTTCCTTCGTGTGGAATTGGGTGCTAAAAAGTTAAACAATTATAAATACAAAAAAGGGGGGGGGGTGGAGAAAATCCCAAAGCCTAAAGTATTCATCAAATCTAAAGTATTCTGTCTGATTGAAGATACCACCAATTATAAGAAACACCATTATTTTGTGTACTGCAAAGAAAGAAAAAGATTCTACTAGATAAACTATGTCATGCTGTAGATTTTAAGTCTTGTCCCAGTTTTAGAGATTCTAAAATTAGGGGGTGAAATATGCTTCCTAGAATCAATGATATATATTAAAGTACTTTGGACTGTAATTAAAAGAAATGTGATTCAGAAGTATGTTGGCTCACATCTCTGGAAACTGAGAGGAAGTGGCAGCTTCAGGAAGGGGCTGATCTCGAAGTACAATATTGTCATTAAGGACCCACTCTCCTATCACAGGATCAACTTTATTCTCCAAGGCTGGTTCCTCTTGTAGGTAAAACACAGATGCCAGCAGCAATTAAGCTACAGAATTTTCTGTTCACACTGAGTCATAGGCTGAGGATTATCTCTAAAAGATTTAAAAGAAATTTTCTAGACATCCCTAGCCACCTTATCATTGTGTTCTTAGCAATCCAACTCCAAACAGAGTCACCTACCCAGCCTTGTGAAAACTAGTCTCTGAGCCATGTTGTCCAGATAGTGATGACTCACTGTTATAGCCACCTGTAGAGACAGATGAACCCTCATCCAAAATTTGGTTCATATATTGAGACTGATGATGTTATACAACACCAGGAGGATATGAAAAGGTTTATAAATTACATAATGGAGGTCTCTGGGAGAGCAAGGCAGGCCTCTCAAGCAAGTTCAAAATGCTTGAGAAAGCAGGGAAAGGGGTGCTGGCCTGTTTTTTCGCAGTAGTCAGGGTGGGGCCAGTGAACGAGTTCCTGGGTGCAGGCCAAAGTCGCGTGGTTTGAATCTACTATCGGTGCCAAAGAAGGGAGCACCCAAACTTTCTTATCTGCTGGTATAGATGTAGGGCACTAGGGTAGAAGGTTAAGGCCCGAAAGCTGTCGAACATTGACAAATGAACTGAGATTTCCTCACTAAAACTCGTCAAAGATGATTGTTTACATTTAACTTAATTTAAATTAAATAGACTTTAAGATTCAATTCCTCAGTCACGCTGGACACATTTCAAGTATTCACCAGGCTCAAGTGGCCGGCTTATAGAACATTTCCACCATCCCAAATAATGCTGTTGGACAACACTGGTCCCTAGTGCACGTGTCAGCAGACTATAGCCCGCAGGCCAAATTCGACCCAGTGTCTGTTTTTGTATAGCCCACTAGCTAAAAAGGGTTTTTACATTTTTAAATGGTTGAAAAAATCAAAAGGCAATGATATTTCATGATGCGAAAATTAAAATATGGAATTATATGAAATTAAAATTGAAGTGTTCACAAATAAAGCTTTCTTTATTTGCGAATACTTCAGCCGCACTCATTCATTTATGTGCTGCTTTCACACTATAGTCGTATGAGCAGTTGTAACGGACTCTGTGACCACAAAACCTAAAGTATTTACCCTCTGGCCCTTCCCAGGAAAGGTTTGCAGACCTCTGGTCTGTAGAGTAGGATGACCCTGACTCGGTCAAGCCCACTCCTGAGAACTGCGGTGGGGTTGTGTTCCCTGAGTCTCGTTGATGTACGGAGCCCTGGAGGACACCTGAACAAAACTTGTGGTTCTCTTGGGAAGGGTAAAGCAGAGTTGGATGCTGGGTAGGCCACCACCAGTGCCTACTACATCTAACAGGAAACGTAGACTAACATCTAACTTCTGTATAGAACTGAGCTAATGGTCTCCAAAGTGGATCTCTCCACTCACTAAACAAGTGGCATTTCTTGTTCTTTATGTTTGTGATTTCACTCAAGAGCCACATTTTTTCAGTCCTGGTATATATATATTATATATATAATATGTATATTATATATATTATATACATATTATATATATAATATATATAGATTATAGTCATCCATCTTATTTCATTGTTACTTCTGCTATGCATAAGACACAAAATTTCAAACCAATGCCTTGGGTTATAGCTTTCATCCTCACTTTCTCCGTCTCTCTCCACACTACCCGCCACCTTGCCTCCCGTTTTTCTGTCAGTCACTTAAATTTTGTACTTTAAAAACCACTGCCTAATTAACTTCGGTCAGACAATTTTAAAAAGTAATAAACCAAGTAAAAAAAAATTAACATTAGAAATTATTAATCTTTTAATTTGTGGAAATTTCATCGCTACCCATTTATAGATTGACTTCCCCCCCCCCCCCCGCCCCCAGAACAGGGTATGTATTCTAGAACATGCATTAAACAGATTTAGTTAATGTTACAGAAACAAATTATTAAAACGTCTTTTCATCCAAAATGTCTTAACTTTTTCTCTTAATTCTCTGCCTGGGGACTTTATCAAAGTAGAATTTCACTGTAGTTTAAATAGATGTTTAAATAGATGAGCCTTCTTGTGAATGGTCAATGAGCTTTAAATGAGAAGCTTTGGTGCTGACTTTGTAAATGCTATAACATCTTCTTTCTATTGCTTGCCAATGAATTAGGCTTGTGGATTATAAGAAAGATGACCCGAGAAAGGGTTGAGTTAACTAAAAACAGAAGGGGGATGGCAGGTGAGAATGCTTCAACTTGACTAGTTTTGGAAGCTCCATTGTGATATTGATGTTGTGAAAGCCTAGAAAAGGCCCATTGTTGCTCTGATTGCTAATTGGTTTTGAATGGAGCAAATTGTGGATTTTAAAATATGTTGCCACATCCTCCCTCCCCCACCCCCCACACAAAGCTATTCTTTTTCTTAAAAGCAAAAGAAAAAAGAATGTCTTTATTGAAAGCATTTATAGCTTTTGACAGAGATGGAGCTTATAAAAAAAGGCACACGGTCCTATTGAAACAGCTTACCACCTCACCCTCTGCCAACCAGAGTGGGAGGGTTAGCAGGTGCTTCTATCTGCAATGTCGATGTGCATCATTGGAGGGAGGCTGTCCATTCCCTGAGGAATGGGCCGTAAGGATCAAATGGGACCAAATTTCAGGTGAGAAAGAAACAAAGAGGAAAAGTAAGAGTGTGCTTATGTCTGTTCAACTTTTCTTCCTGCTTCTCAGTGTCTGAGGGTTAATCTTCAGGTAAGTAATATAACAATAAAAGGTATGACAAAGAAGTTGTTTGCACAATGCGTTCTAGCCACATCTCTCCTCTACAATGCCCTCTGAGGCTAGGCTGGGAAGGTTGTCCCCAGCAGCTACCCCCGCTCTAAGGCCTTTTGTATCATCAGTCATTAGCTACGGCCACCCAATTATTTCAGTCTACAGCCTTCCTAGCACTGTAGCAATGGAAGAGGTCCAGTGGGGCTTTGTTCTTCTCCTTTCTACCTGAGCAGATCTTATCTGGGGCAAGAGCCAAGGAAAGAGTAGGGCTTGAATACTAGGTATCAGCCAAGCATAAAATGTTAATACTTTCCTCACCTCACACTTCTGCTTTTCCAGTGTGCACATGCTTTTTTCTGTATATCCTTTGAAGCTCTTTGAAGACAAAGAAGCCCTCTATCCTTAGCCCAGAAAAGTTCCACATGCAAAGAGGACCTTTCAAGTGAGCTTTTAATCACACCAGGGACAACCTTGCTGGTAGTGTGTGTGCACAGCTGGCAAACTGCAGGCCATGTTGTTCTTAAACTTAAGGCGTCTTTTTCCCGATACTTGAAATTAGGCATCTAGATCATCTTAGAATAGAAGGGCTGTGCAGATAACCATATTAAAATCATTAAAATACTATTCTGTTTTTCAAGGTAGAGTCAGGTTTAGTTCAGCAGAATTGGTTTGCAAGATCCATTTGTTTCTATGTTTAAAATAGTGTCAGGTTGACAAATCTTTTGTTCCCACACTATCTCATTGGCTTCTATTCTAATATGTGTGATATCCGGACAATACAGATAAGCCAAATGTGGTTTAATCAATTCTGACTCTTCTGATCTGACTGATTTTTTGCATGGATTTTGATTAATCGGAATGTAAGAATATTCATACCTCATTCCATAGTTATGACAAGTGCAGACTTTGCTTTTCATGTGCTCAGAATGATGCCACAATTCAAAGTGTCCCTTCATTTGACATACTACTAATAGAGTGATTTCTTTTCTTTTTCAAATAACAGAATAGCTTGTTGGCTTTATACTTTTGAAATTGAAAATGGAAAAATGTGGTTTAGAAAAGCTTCTGCGAAGGGTTATCAAGGATAAATAAATTTGTAATGATGTAATTCACATACCCTCAACACAAGAGAATTTCTGAATATTTTATTGATGATAAGGAGAATAATGGGAAAACATGCACAATGAAATCTATAGCAAATGTCAAAAAGGCTCAGATCAACATAGGAGGTGGATATCATTTTACCTTCAAGGGGAGTATATTTTTCTGTTCTCCATCAGTACCTCTAATTCCAAATTACTGAAAATACTACCAAAGGAAAAGTAGAGGCACGGGTAGAATGAATGGGGTCTGGTCTCAGACAGAACAGATTTCCAGTTCTCATCAAAAGCAAACAGATACTTTCTGTTTCATCTGGGAATGCAAACAGCTGGAAAAAGCAATACACTCACCTTACAAACAACAACAACAGCAATAACGCGCGCACACGTGCACACACACACACACACACACACACACACACAAACAGACCAACAACAAGTCCACATTTTTTATTTACTGTATCAGAGAGGTAAGGACTGACAGGTGCCTACAAAGAGAGAGGAGGTGAGAGTACTTTCTTACTTTGGACAGATACAGCTGGACACTGGTAAGAAGAACTTAGCTAAAATTGTTAACAGATGGTGAACTGAGTAGGTTAGCAAAGGCTGAGTGTAAATGAGTAATGTAGAGAATGTAGAATTGCCAGGGGCTTTATTTTTCACCTACTTGTATGCCTTTTCCTTTTAATCTCACAAAAAAATAATGGTGAGGGTTTTGAGAAAGAATCCCTTAAAGCGCATATTTGTAGGGGGTGAATGGTAGGGCTCTGAAAAATGGAGGATTACCTGTTCCCTGGTCCACTTCCCCTACCTCCCCTATGGAATACAAACCTTATACTGTAGGAAGAGGGGCAACAAACATTGTCACCCTCAGGCACTGGTGAAAACCCATTGCAGCTGGGGAATAAAATAGAAAAATAACTCTTCCAAACTTAGACAAAGGCAGGAGTATTGAGAAAGCAGTGAAAACTTATGAGACTCGGGGACACAGTGACTATCTAAGTCTGAGGTATTATCTGAACAATAGAGAATATTTTTGTCATTGTCACCATGCTAACAAGTATCATATAACAATGAAATTTTGCTGGGAGAATTGCAAGTGTGGAAAAAGATTCTTTTTTTAGATGCAGCAAAAAGGATGGATGACCTCATGCTAACTGTGAGGCACACACTGAAAAAAAAAAAAAACAACATATTGAGCTAGCTCCATCCTAAACATGAGTGATCACTAGAGGAATTTTAAGCTTTGGTGCATTTAGGTAGCCATTGCAACAATAAACCCCAAACACAGCTCAACTCCTCATTAGATTGATTCAGAATGGCACAGCAAAGATCTAGCCTAGGAAAGGTATACCCATTTCTAGCATAAAATTATCTATTTCAGTTTCTGCTGTTCTATACAAGACGTCAAACTTTTTAACAAAAGAAATTATGCGGCAGATAAAAAAAGCAACTGAAAACAAAACACTGCAAAGAGACAAAACAAACCATAAAACCAGACTCAGAGTCGTGACAGATGTTGGAATTTCAAAGAATTACTATGATTAATATGTTTAAAATTCTAATAAGAAAGGAAGACAATACACGAAATGAATAATTTCAGCAAATAAATGAAAACTATAAGTGGAAGTCACACAGAAGTGCTTAAAATGAAAACCACAGTAATAGAGCTGAAGAGTACCTTCAAGAGGCTTAGCAGTAGACTCAATACAGCTGTGGAAACAATTTGTGAACTTGAAACTATCTCAATATAAGTTACAAAAACTGAAACACAAAGAGTAAAACTAATGGTAAATAAATAAATAGAGCATCTAAGAGCTGCGGGAAAATAAATGGTGTAGCATACGTATACATAGGATCTCATAAAGAGGCAAGAGAAAAGGAGAAGAAATAATGGCTGGAAATTTTCCAAAATCAATGACAAATTTTAAATCACACATTTAAGAAATTCAGAGAAGACTAAACAAGATAAATACCAAACACACACACACACACACACACACACACACACACGCACACACTCACACACAGCTCTAACCATATCATATCCAAACTGCTCAAAACCAAAGGGGGGGGGGGGAAGACATCTTAAAGGCAGCTAGAGAAAAAAAAAAATTACAGATAAACAAGGATAAGAATTACAACAGACTTCTTGTCAGAAATTATACAATCCAAAAGACAAGAGAGTGTCAATAGCATGTGCACGGACACACACAAAAACTCTGTCAACTTAGAATTCTACTCCTGAAAAAAATATTTTTAAAAATAAAGGAAAAATAAAGAATTTTCAGGCAAACAAAACAGTATTTACTGCCATCATATCTATCCTGTAGGAAATGTTTTTAAAAGGCCTTCAGGCAGAAAGAATATATCAGACAAAAACTTAGATCTATACGAAATTAAGAACTATAGTATGATGTAAATTTATGTTTTCTTACTTTTAATTCCTTTAAGAGATAACAGAGTACCTAAGGCAAAAAATAATTATTTGATTCTCAACATGAAAGCAAAATTTTCTTGACAAAATTCAACATCTATCCATGTTTAAAATGTCTCAGCAAATTAGGAATTGAGAGAAATTGGCTTAACAAGATAAAGGCATCTACTAGGAACCTATAGCTAACATCATATATGGAGACTGAATGCTTCCCTCTAGGACTGGGAACAGCAGGAATTTCTTCTCTCACCGATTCCTATTCAACATTGTGTTAGAATTCCTAGTCAGACAAAAAGGTAATACAAAGAAATAATGGACATACATATTGGAAAAGAAGAGACAAAATTCTCTATCACAGATGACACTATTACCTATTATAAACTTCTAGATTATCTACTAAAAAGGTCCTAGAACTACTAAGTCAGTTCAACATGGTCAATATGCAAAAATTAATTGCATTTTTATATATAAGTAATGAAAAAAATAGAATTTGAAGTTAAAAACAGTTTCACTTACAGTAACACCAAACACAGGATATGTATCTTAAAAACTGCAAAACAATGATGAAAGAAATCAAAGACCTAAAGAAACAGAAAAAATATACTGTGTTCATGGATTGACTCAATATTGTTAACATGTCAGTTCTCCCCAAAGTGATATAGAGAGTGAAAGAAATCTCAGTGAAAATTCCAGGAGGATGTTTTCTTGATATCATAAGTTGTTTATAATATTTATATGAAAGAAGAAAGGAACTAAATAGCCAAAACAATTTTGAAAAAGATGATCCAAGTTGCAGGACTCACACTAGCTGATTTCAAGGGTTACTATAAAGCTATGGTAATCCAGACAGTGAGTTACAAGCAAAAGATAGACACATGAATTGATGGAATGGAATACAGATTCCAGAAGTAGATTCACACATATGCGACAACTGGTTTTTGACAAAGGTGCAAAGATAGTTCAGGAGGAAATGATAGTCTTTTCAATAAATGGTTCTGGATGACCCTATGCAAAAAAAATTTTTTTTTACCTTGACTCATACCTCACACCTTTTACAAAACCCAACTCAAAGTGGAGCATAGACCTACAGATAACATGTTAATTTATAGAATTAAAACTCTTAGACGTCAATGGAGTCAAATCTATGTCAACATATACTTAGTGAGTAATGGTTGGATTATGCAATTTATGTTCCTCTCCTATTCTGGGATTCTTAACATCTCTGAGCCTCCTCTGAGCCCCTATCACAGAGTGTAGAGTTTAAGTACAGAATTTGGCACACAGTAGGCATCCAGCAAATGCTAGTTCCCTCGAGTGTATGTCTAACGGATCCCTTGTATTCCCGTCTTATCTACCACGTCTGTGTAGCCCTACTTTGCTATCAAGCTCTCATTCTACTCATTGTGAGAAAAGGTAAATCAAAGCAGATGTAAAAGTGTTGCTTTTCTTGGTTGGCTCTTGCTTCTCTTCAATTTACCCCTTTCTTTTGGGACTCCTTTGTGTCAGTCTCTGGCTCATTAGTGTTCACACCACATCCTCACTTAGTATAACTAACCTACAATTTTCATGAACAAGAAGAGAGACTCCGTCCCTTTTCCAAATCAATGATGATGATGACCATCCCTGACAGCCATTTCTGTGCCTTCCTACAACTAGATATTTTGCAATTTATCAATAACTTTTCTTTGTGATCTCATAGCAAATTTTGCAAATAAAATCTCCTGAGACATATCAAATCTTGACCAACATGGGATATGTTACATCTCTTCCATTTTCCCTTCATCTATTCATAACTCTGTCAAAAAAGCTATTGTGCTGGCGTGATTTGTTTCTTTGAAGCCTAAGCCATTTATTATTCCTGATATCATCACTCTCCTGCTACATGTGTGTGTGTGTGTGTGCATGTGTGTTGTGGTGTGTGTGTAATTATGGCTGGAAGTGATGTTTACTGAGCAATAATTGCCAAATATCTTCTTTTTCTTTATCACTTTGAAGATCAAGATATGTTTCCTATTCACATTGGTCCATTCATCTGGTCATTTTCCCGAGTCTACACCAAGTGCACAGCTTGATTTTTCTGTGATTACTATGTGAATCTTATCGGGAGGCCCCTCTGGATCTTGAGCTACATTCTGAGTAATACAGGCCAGTGTCAAGGAGGTGCCTGCCCCGTCACAGCATCAGAAATGCATTTTCCAGGCTCCAGAAGGAAACTACAAGAATCCTAGGTTCTGCCATGGATGGGCATTTTTTTTAGTGACATACAGGATTTTGTAGAAAATGATAAGAATCATAGAAATCAGTTAAGAATAGAGGTTCTACCTCATTTACATATGGCTTAAAATAAAGAAATTTGGCTATTTTAATTTCCCAGATATTTACTTGTTTTGGTATCTTCTTTTTAAAAGAAGGGAAATTGATATTTATTGAAAGCATGTCCTAGGCTCAAACATTCTTCTAGCTCTCATTTAGTCCATACAACAATGCTTAATATATATTTTATTATACCCTTTTTACAGATATCATTGTAGAGACTATGGTTATGTGGTTATGCCTGAGGCCACAGGGCAGGGGATAGATCTGGGACTCATGCAGACTTTGTTACTTCAGAGACCTGCCATTTTTTACAATCCCTACTGTTCTTTATTTTGTAGAAATAAAGACTATGGATAAGTCTCCTAACTACTCTGACCCCAACGTCCCCACTTGTGAAATAGAGGGGTTGGAACAGCTCCTCACTAAGTTGTCTGCCTGTTGTAACACTCTGTGAACCTTGAAGAATTTGAATTCTGGCCAAAGAAGACTCGATTGTATTTCTTAAAGGGAAATGTTAATTTTGAAAATAGAAAAATATATAGAGAGAGAAAGCAATAAGAGATGGGAAGTATTACAAGAAGTAAATGTGGGTAAGATTCATGCAGATTCTGAAAGCTCAACGCTGAGAGGCAATTTTGCAAACAGTTTCAGGATGCGTAAGGAATCGCGTTCCTGTGACAGCTGCCTTCGACAGTCTGACCAAAAAAGGTGGGGAGAGGAGGAACGCTTAGCTTCAGAAGCTCATGACTTCTGCATGGCGGACTCCAGCTCTCAGTTGCAGTCCTTCAACCAGGTAATTCAGAAGAGACTTCCAAAGAGAGTGTTTGTGCTGAGGTTCAACCTTCTGAAGAGCACAATTCTGCTTACTGATATTGTCAGAGATCTTAATCACTTAAGGAATTAAAATTACTCGTATGACCTTCTCTTCTGTTTATGTCCCCTTTTCCCTCATCCTTTATACATAGTAGACAAGATGCCTTTTACATACTTTAGTACTTTTTAAAAAGTTTATTTATTTTAGTTTCAAGTATACAGTACATTGGTTAGACATCTGTATAGTTTGTAAAATGATCTCCCCAGTTGCTCCCTCCCTCCCTTGACCCTCCACCCAGCCAACGTATTAATGATACCTGCATTCCCTGTGCCATGCTCCCCATCCCCATGACCATCCATCAGCTACTAATTTGTACGCCTTTAACCCTTCACTCCATTCTCCCAGCCCCCCAAACTCCCCTTCCCTCTGTCCATCTTCAAATTGTCCACTATATTTGTGAGTCTGTTTTTGATTAGTTTGTTTTTTTATTCCTTAGATTCCACATATAAGTGAAATCACATTGTGTTTATCTTTCTCTGTCTGACTTAAACACCTTCTAGGTCCATCAAAGCAATATCTTTTTCCATCTCCCTCCTTTTATCTGTGTGTGTCTTTTAATCTGAAGTGATCTCTTATAGGCAACATGTAGGGTCTTGTTTTCCTTTCATTCACCACTCTATCTTTTAGTTGGAGCACTTAATTCTTTTCATTTGAGGTACTTATTGATAGGAATGTAGTTGTTACCATTCTTTATTCCTGTTTTTGATACATGTTTTTTCTTCTTAAAGAAGTCCCTCCAACATTTCCTGTAATACTGGCTTGGTGGTGATAAATTCCTTTAGCTTATTTTTGTCTGGGAAGCCTTTATCTGTCCTTCAACTCTAAATGATAGCTTTGCTGGATAAAGTATCTTGGTTGTAGATCCTGGGTCTTCATCCTGTGAATATTTTTTGCCAAGCCCTTCTGTCCTGCATAGTTTCTTTTGAGAAATCAGCTGCCAGTCTTATGGGTGTTCCCTTATAGTAATTATTGTTTTTCTCTTGCTGCTTTTAATATTCTTTCTTTGTATTTAACCTTTGGCATTTTAATTATGATGTGTCTTGGTGGGCCTCTTTGGATCCCTGTTTTTGGAATTCTCTGAGCTTCCTGGGTTTTATGTCCATTTCCTTCACCAGGTTAGGGAAGTTTTCCATCATTATTTCTTCAAACAGCTGTTCAACATCTTGATTTTCTTCAGTACATGATCAGATGGATATTTGGACCTTAATAGTGTCCCATATGCTCCTTAAATTTTTTTATAGTCTTGGCATCTTTTCTTGCCATTCTGATTGTGTGTCCTTGGCTTTCCTGTCCTCTAGATAGGGCATTTGATCCTTTTCTTTATTCACTTTGTTTATTCCTTTGTTTATTCCATTTAATATACTTCTCATCTCAGATAATGTGTTCTCATTTCAGACTGGTTCCCTTTTATAATTTCCATTTCCATTTTTATGTTTCTTTGGAAGTTCTCACTGAATTTATCTACACTTCCCAAAAGTTCATTGAGCATCTTTATAACCAGTGTTTTGAACTCTGCATCTGTTAGATTACTTGACTCCATTATATCTGGATCTCTGTTCTTCTCTCATATGGTTTCTGCTTCTTTGTCTTCCCATTTTGGCTGCCTTTCATGTCTGTTTCTATGTACTAAGCAAAGCTCCTAAGTCTCCCGGTCTTATTAGTGTGGATTTGTGAAGTAGGTGTCCAGTGGCACAGTCCTGAGAGGGGTTCAGCTGCAGGCCAAATTTAGCCCAAGCCTCTGCCCCCAGGGCCACCTGTTAAGATTCAGCAAGCAATCCACAGATGCTGTGCTTATAGTTGCCTCAAAAGGCCACACCAGAAACGAGACCAGCTGGCTCCAATGTGAGTCTAGGCGCTGCTCGGCAAGGAGCACCTGACTCGCTGAGGACACACCTAGATGTAGCTTGGGTGGGGCGTGAGTTGGGGGAGTTGGGGTTTTAGGGAATACTCTGGGTGGAGTGACCTTTGTTATCCAGTTTGATGACATCATGGCTATTGCAGTGCTGTGTGCACACTGGTAGCAGGGAAGGCTCAACAGGGAACAATGGATACCACCAGCATTTCTGTACCGAGCAAGTCTCACCTCGGCCCTCACTCCAACAATATCTCTGTAAGTCCCTGGTGCCCCTGTGCGCAGCTGAACAGCACTGGTGCTCAGAGCGAGCAGAGCCATCACCACAAAAATCCATTCGGTCGCAGCCCCTTTAAGAGGCTTCAGCCGCTGCACCTGCTGCAGCCTCCGTCTCACTCAGCCACTTGGGGACCAGGCAGCCCCTCATCCTCACCCCGTCCTACCTTCTGCCGTTGCAGGGTGCTTTCTTGGATTTCTCCCCAGTTGTGTGGCTTGTTCCTCTAGATCCCAGGTAATTTTTCCTTGCTGCTGCTCCTTGTTTCCATTACAACTTTGATTTGGTCGCCAGATGAACAATGTCTGTATCATCTACGCCATTTTTTCCCCCTCTCCATAATTTAGTACTTTTAATAGGGAGAAAAACCATCTAAATTTATGATAGATGCCATTACTTATGTGGTTGACTATGTTCTCAATATTTTCATCGCTCCCTCTCTTCCTTCCCTCTTTGTTATGTGTGTGTGTGTGTGTGTGTGTGTGTGTGTGTGTGTGTGAGAGGAGAGGAGAGAGAGAGAGAGAGAGCAGGGTTTTGCTTTCAGGCGTTATTGTATTCTAATTTTATAGTTTCTATAAAAATATATTTTAAAGTATTCAATGAGCACAACTACTTGAAAATTTTCTATATATCCATAAAGTGAAGTCAACCTACCTCTTTTGAAACCCTCTAATGGACCAAGTACTTTAAGCAAGTGTTCCTTTGTTGGCAGCTGAAATACAATGAAATCTTATACAATACATCCCTGTGCATTTTTGGATTCTAGGTGAGGAATGGAGAAATGTGGGCTAGCTAGTAAAAACTAAAGTCCAAAGTACTCCTTCAATCATATTGTAAAAATATATGTATTTCAAAAATTGAGATTCATGTAATTTTCTGACTTGATTGAACTAGAAACTCTCAGCAAGAGCTTGATTTCCAGCCCATTATCCAGACCAAAGAGGTTTGGATGAGCTCCTGTTAAGCATGCAATTCTTAAGCTCTCTGAATCCTGCTCATTAACAGGAAAGGCATGTTGCAGACGACAAGTGGAAGAGCTTTTGTGTCCGCTAATTTCCACTGTCTGGACCATCAGCGTGCAATGCACTGCATTCTGATGCATAGTGCACGCACAGTGCTCTTTCCCAGGATGACTGCATTGCTACTTCCTTTTGGTTGTTCCTCGGGGTTGGGAACATAGAGGGGCAAGTCTAGGATAACAAATGCCACTGCATAATGTCATCAGAGACGCAGAGTGATGGTAAAATGTTTAAGCTACTTGAAGACTCAGTTTTCCTTCCTCTAAAATGGGGGTAATACCTACCATTCAAGTGTGGAAAGAAACAGAGGCGATATGTGTGTATATAAATTGTCACATGAAGTGCTTAGCTAGAGAGCACAGTAAGGTGCCCGAGGCATCTGGTGGTTGTTGGTATTGTTTAATGATTGCAACGACACACATCCAGGGCCTGCTTCATGCCCATCTTTGCCAGGCTCTGAGATGACAGACAGGGGGCACCCATCCAGTCAGAGCCTGCAGACATCCCTCCCCAGCCTGCTCTTTGCTCGGGAAAACATGCCCAGAGCCCCTCACCATTCCCCAGTCTTGTTAGGCCCCATCGTGTGCCACGGGGTCTACGGAGCTGCCTCATCTCATCCAGCTCAGCAGGCCGCTTCTCATGTAATTTCAGGCATGGAGAAAACCTTTGCCAATAAAATAAAAGAGGAGTTTTAACTTCTTTCTCCCCCAATTTCTGAACCTAAGATGATCATAAGAACTTAGATATATGATTTTTTTCCCCAGTGCATCAAAATGCATGTACTTCTTAGCTCAGCCTAAAGATGATTTGTTCTTTATGAATATAATATTCAAGGTGTTAGTGTTCAATCTGAACACATCTCAAAATTGTAGATACGATGTCTTTTTTATGAAAATGTTTTGGGAAGCCGCAACTGGCTGGCATGTTGTTTAAGTGTGTGTGTGTGTGTGTGTGTGTGTGTGTGTGTAGCATAAGTTATGTGCACTCTGTTAGGAAAATTATAAAATTGAGATATCAATGGAAATACAATTGTAAGTTACCCAATATCTCACTATCCAGAGTCCATTTAATTATTAATCTTCTAGACTCTTGGCTGTCTGTATATGTGCATCTAAATTAAAAATGCAGACATCCTGTAATAAAATAGGACTGCATTTTACATACTGATTTTATTCTGCTCGATAATATTTTGACTCTGCATGTATGTGTGTATGTGTGTGTGTATATATATGTGTTGTGTATATATATTTACATCTCCATTCCAAAAAGACTATAAATATCATAATTTATTTAATCAATTTCCCATTACCAGATAGAAGTTTTAGTTTTTTACTCATAAATGTGACCCGAATATTTAGACTTCACTAGCCAATTAGTGGAAATGTAGTCTCAGTGATATTAATTCCCCAAATTTAATAACCTAAAACAACAACTTTCACAATTCTCAAATTTCTTTCTCCTTACATATTTCCAAGGGTCCACTTATCTGTGTCAGTGTGCTTCCATGGCCCACTGAGCCAGGGTGGTGCATCCCAAGCCTGACAGTTGCATGGAGAAGTGCTTTGAGCTATAGCTTTGTTCCTGTTCTCATACCAGCTCATCACCATGTTCTAAAAATCTGCTATTTCAAATGTTGGCACAACCCAAATGCTGTTATGCTATTACCACCCCTGTGAAGTGAGAAGGAAAATGAATCTTCTTTGTGCGCACCTAGGCTTCCACGGTGAGGCTGCCCAGTGCTGTGTTAAACACCCCATCACTCGTACCCGGCTTCCTTCTCTGAGTCCTCACCCGCAACTTCCTGGTGGGGGGCAGGACGACCAACCATTCCAGGGACTTTCCTGATTTTAGCACTGGAAGTCCCATGTCCCAGGAAACTCCTCAGTCCCCAGCAAACAAAATGGTCATTCCCTACTGGGGGATTGGTTCAAGTGCTGGTGTCAGCCAACATGCTGTGTTTAGAACAACTGCTTTCTTTTCGATGAGTAGACCGTGTTGCTAAGGCTGCCTTGCTTTTTCCTTTTCAATAAAACTCATCTTAGGATTCCCCCATCCAGTTTCCACTGGGCCCATAGGCACCCGATACCCCTGCATATGTCTCAACTTCAAAAAAAAAAAAAAAAGAGTTTCAGAAATAAGGCAGGCGATTTATCCTCAGGAGACCCTTCAGCTCCTCACTTAGCCTTGTATTCAGTCTCTTGAACCAGTGGATGCAAATGCATATGTGGTAGGAGAGATGTTGCCTGATCCCACTCAGTAGAAACTCTGGAATCCCATTGCTTTCACATAAATAGCACTCTGACGAGTATCTTGGACTTAGAGCTCTATGCATGAGTCTGATTGTTTCTTTAGGATAAACCCTCAACAGTGCAATTGTTG
This sequence comes from Eonycteris spelaea, assembly GCA_003508835.1. NCBI lineage: Eukaryota > Metazoa > Chordata > Mammalia > Chiroptera > Pteropodidae > Eonycteris > Eonycteris spelaea. Next base: position 10,024,139 of record PUFA01000011.1, on the reverse strand, counting down.
GTTCGTGATACATATTACCAGAGTGCTCTCCAGAAAGTCTATTCCAATGCACTTTGGGGGACTTATTTTTTAAACCATGCAGATTTATATCTAGGATGAAAAGAAGCTCTGACCTGTTTCTAGGATAAAGAGTACATTCCATGCCAGAAAGTCCTTGCCAGAGGAGAAAGGGAGAGGACATGAGAGGAGGGCTGGGGAAGAACAGTTCTAGAGTTGCCTGATGCCATGTGAGCGTGCTATCTTGGAAGCAGGCTCTCCAGCGCCAGCTAAGCCTTTAGAACGCTGTAGCGATGACCGATATCTTGACTGCAACCTTCAAGCCAAAACCACTCAGCTAAGCAGCTCCCAAATTCCTGACCCATGGAAATTATGAGATGATAAATGTTTATCATTTTAACATGCTATCTTTTAGGGTGATTTGTTACTCAGAACTAGCTTATCTCCTATAATTCTGCTTTCTCATCATTTCTGGCCTCTAATTGTTTATTAGGAGCACAGCCACATCTATAAAAAATACTTATTACATTTGATATGGCATTTTGAGAAGTTATGTATTGGTAACAAATTCTGCACATAGCCTGCTATATGTCTGAAAACAGAAGTCCTCACATTTATTATCAGTTCCTCTTATCTAAATCTGGTGAAGTAGGGTCATTAACCTCATTATGTAGGTAAGGAAGAAGGTTCAAAGAGGCTAACTATTCTCCCCACAGTCACAACACCAACAAATAAGGTGCTGGGTCCTGAACCCAAGTATGTCAAATTCCAAAATCATAAGTTGCTTTCCATGGGGAGAATTGAGAGTATTGTTGTCATCCAATCTAGCTATCATCCAATCTATTCACTGAGAATATTTTGTTAGGGAAGCAATAGATGAGAAGAAATAGAGGCGTAAGCTATCAGCATTTTAAGGGTATGGAGGACTCTTGTGAGACTTGAGTAGACTCCCAACTCTTCTTTGGAAAGGTCCTTTGACCCCAGGGCCATCTCTTCTTCTACTTCCCAAGGGTTTGCCAGGGACCTACTGTAAAAAGCAGTCTGGGGCACTCTGTCTTATACATGCATCTTTAGGAGGACCGGGCTGCTCAAACGGCTTCCATTAGCAGTCATTCATGGACAACTCCCTGCTCGCCTTGAAGCCTCACCTCTCCATCTTTCCAGGCCTCGTCTTTCTTGTAGTCAGCTGGAAGGTTGCATCATCAAATGATGAGCTTATAATCACATATACCCAGTGAGCAGGTAATTTAACTTCCCTACGCCTCAGGTTGTTCATCTACGAAATGAGAGCAATAGTGCTTGTCTTGTGCATTTGTGAATATTAAATGCTATAATAGGTATAAAACCAAAGCTTGGCACATAGTAAAACCTGAATAAATGGTAGTTATCTAGACAATAACGAATTTGGTTGATGTTGGTTGGTGGCATAACATGTGATAGGGAAATGTTCATTTTTATGTGTTTTCCAGGTTTTACATTTCATCATAACACAAATGTAATTTCAGTGAAAGCAACAGAAGAAGAGTTGCTTTCCTATGGCCTCTACCAACCTTAGGATTTAACAGCATTAAGAGGGCTATTTAGACAGTTTAAGGCTGCATATTTGCAGATGGGATTTTAAGGGCGAAAGCCCATTTGTAACCCTAAAGGTATTTAAACAACCCTGCAATTTGATCTCAGATTCCCTGAGCAGTATCTTAACTCCTCCAGGCTCCTGTCTGCCAATCTAAGCCCCACTCCTGGGACCACCTGTCCATTGCTGGAATGGCTAGCGTTTTGTGCAGCTCCCAGCTATAACCTGATCTCCACAACTGTCCAAGGGATGCTGCAGCTGCCACAAAATTTGTAGTTTTAGTTCTGAGCAGTGGCTAGGGTTCAATGGAACGCTTCAGGAATGTTCCCATTCATCCATTTACTCATTCGCCAAAACAGGTCGTGCACTTCCTTAGAGCCAGCCCCTGTGCTTACTACGCACTGGGAATAGAAAGGGAGTAAAATAGGATCCTCTGTCTTCCAGGTCTCACAGATCAGCAGCAGCATAGACAAAGACATATCACAGCACAGCATCATGGTACAAGAATAGAAATGGACAAACACCTGAGAGAAAGTAATTAACCATCCGAGTGGGAGGAGACGGGAGAAGGGAGATTTCCCACAGGAGTGACATTTGAATGGACTATTAAACATTTCTCTTGGCTCTTCTACCTAAACCTTTCCTAGTTCCTATGTCATTGTAAATAAGTTTCCAGTTTCTTATTCACCTCATCTTTGTACCTACATCTCTCATCCCCATCACACTCCCAGAAGCAAAGTTCAACATTAAAGCCTGCTGTTTCTTCTTCTATCTGCCTTCTCCTTCCAATCACATTGGTGCAAAATAGAATTGCTCCACACCTGGACTCCTGCCTCCCAATTAGCTCCCCTTCCTCTAGCCTGGCTGGCTCCCCTCTCGTCTATTGGACACACATTATCAAGAATCATCTTCCTCCAGCGTCACTTAGATCACATCATTCCCCTCTTCACATGCCCATAAAGGCTCCCTGCTGCCCCCCAAATCATGTTAACACTCTTCTAATCTTGGGCTGCAAAGCCCACTACCAATTAGCCCTGCCTTACCTAACTGCCGGCCGTTCCTGCTTAACTCATGTGCTTCGCTCCAGCCAGGCACAGCCCTTCCACCTGCTTCTTTCCACCCGCACAGCCATCCCTAAGCAAGTAGCTGAGATCGCTGTGTGCACACATGTGTGGGGGGGGCGGGGGGGGTGTGGAGAGGCAGGAAATGCAGTAAGAGATAAAGGGAGCCAACCCTCCCCGACATTCTGTTATAGGGGAAGGCTATTAAACAAGCACCAAGGGGAGAGATGAAAGAAAAACCCAGGAGAAAGCAATGTTGATGGCTGTTAAGTGGGGAGAGGCCACTCGCCCGTGCTGTAATGCTGGTGTGGTGAGTGGAGGGCGTGCACGCTGACACCAAGTATCTGCTTATTGTGTTGCATTGCTTCCCAGTCTTGTTTTAGGGTTGCTCTCCCTTATCTTTCCTGGGTTGACCTCTCAAGTCCCTTTGACCTGTAAGTCAAATCAGTTCATTCCTATCCTTACAAGCCCTCTCAACTTCCTCTTAGGGTAGAATACAGCTCTAAACTTTTACTCAGAAGGCCATAGCCTAACTGCCTCCTTCTCCAAAGTCATCACTTTCCTCTTCCCTCACTGTGTTCTAGGCACTCTGGTTGCTCTTCAGTCTCAGGAATATTCTAGGTTCTCCCATTGAAGGGCGTTGGCACATGCCATTCCCTCCACCTGAAATCATCTTGACCACATTATATATCTGACTGACCCTTTTTATCATTAGAATCTCAGCTTCGATACCCCCTTCCCTGATCACCTTCACTATAATTCTATGACAACAATACTCTGTACATTCCTTTCATTGTACCAGTCACAGTGTGTAAATCTATATGTAATAGTTTGTTTTCTTGTTGACTTGTCACTTCGCTAGTGGGTTGTAAGCTCCTTGAGGCAGGAAACCATTTGTTTTGTTCACCGATGTACTCCTACAAAATGCTTGGCAGAGTCAGAGCTAAGCCTTTGCTCACCCAACATCACTTGGATTTCTCCAAAGCACAGGCATCCTGTGATTGGCTCAATTTTTGGTTAAGAGGAAACATTTTGGTCTTTTAGGAAGTTTCCCTCTAAAATGCCATGTGTACACCCAATCCACCAGGTCGGTCTGTCTTGCCTTTTAAAAACTGTTCAAGAATCTCTAACTTCCAAGACGCTTTTCCAACTTAACCTTTCCTAAGTCTAGTCCAGAATTTGCAAATCAAAATGCCTAAAGAGACCAGGCAAGTAATTGAGAGAAGTGAGCCAGGTAGAGGTTAATAGAGAGCGCTGGAGACCTTGGTTAACAGTAGAGCTTGTGTCCTGCATAAAGGGAGACAGGCCCTGCTCAACTCGAGTGGGGTGTTAATATGCAGGAAAAGCAGGCTCTGTATTATTAGATTTTCCAATTTTTCAAAAGGACTAAAAAAATCTGAATTTCTATATAAAACATCTGGATTTTCAAAACATGGTAGAGTCATATTTCTGTAATCTCTGTCTGCCTAATAGTTAACTTCTGCTCTGTTCTTTCAAGGAAGTTGCTTGGCACTTACATTCATACATGGTGGGCACACTTACGTTCTGAATCCTATGCTGTGTCCTATAGCCAATGCCAGGCTTCTCCCGAAGCAGAAATTATGCCTTTGCTTTGTTTCAGTCCCTCCAAAACACATAGTGAACACTGCACACTATTCTCCCTGTCAATGCTGGTGACTAACAAAGCATTTCTTATGAAGGCAGCAGCCAGCCTCGCTGTTCTGTGAACAGAAGCCTTGCCATTACACACAGGAGCTCGGCGCTTCACACGAGGCTCATATATTTTGTTCATTAGGCCTTCATCCCTCAATCAGTGTGAAAGTTACAGACGCTCCACCTCATCCATTTTCCTTCTGCTTTAATGTCTTGTTGAAAGGTATCCCGTCCTTTGTTCTAAATTCCAACCTCTTTTGTGCTATGATGATAACGTTAACTTTGTAATTGTGCATAAGTCAGCAAAGCAGAGTAATGCCTTATTCATCCAGCATCGTCAGGAAATGAGGTGTTCCACATAATTAAATTGTCCAGATAACTAGAGCTAACCAACATTTTAAAGATCAACATTTTAAAAAGAGTAAATGGGAACATCCCAAAATGTATTATATACCCTCTTGCCTTCTTTATTTTTAAATTATTTTATACAATTTATTTTTCAGGATAGAAATGAAAGAGGATAATAATTAAGATTTCCTCCTACCCCGATGCCCCAGCCTCCCTCCTACCCGTCTTTAACAGATGCCTCATTACCACCATTGCTGAGTTATAGGGATATTGTCCTTAGATACACATACAAGCATTTTTTCACAAAAGGTGACATGTTATGACACTGTACTGCATCTTGCTTTTTTAAAATCTTGTATCTTGGTCATCACTCTTCATCAGTGCGTAAAGAGTGGCCCCATTCTATACAATGGCAGCATCCCGTTCCAGTGTGTGGGTGGGTGCAGCATTATTTATGTGAGCTGTCCCCTACTGACAGGCATCTAGTTTCACATCTTTGGCCATTATAAAAATGTTGCCATTTAGTCTGTATTTACTCCATTTTGCACACGTGCAGGTGTATCTGTAACTCTATCCTAGAGGAGGATTGCTGAGTCTGGGAAAAGGTGCATGCCTCTGTGAGTTTGAGAGCTGCCGTTACGCTGCCCTGCGCGGAGTCTGCTTCAGTTTTCTGCCCTTGCCATCACTGAAGGAGCGGACCTGTTTCCTCACGCTCTTCCTCAGCACAATGTGTAACCAAACCTTTTGTTTGAAGTTTCGTCAGTTAGCAAGTGAAGAATACTAATTCATTTACTTACTGTTTTCGTGTGTATGTGGAATGTGACTTTTATAAAGTGTCCTTCTTTGTCTCTTCTCATAGTGTTCAGCTTGAATTTTATTTTGTCTGACATTAGGATTGCAACAACCACGGTCTTATGGCTTCCATTTTTCTTAAAAATATTTGTCCATCCTTTTTTTTTTTTAAACTAGGAGACTTTATTTTTTAGACCAGTTTCAGATTTACAGAAAGTTTGAGCAAAAAGTACAGAGTTCTTATATACCCCCATTCTATCCCCTCATCCCCCCCCCCTCCGACCACACAATTTCCCCTATTACTAACATCCTTCATCTGTGTGGTACATTTGTTAAAACTGATACATTCTTAACTAAGCTTCACAGTTTGTATTAGGTTCACTCTTTGTGTTTGTGTTTTGAAAAATGCATAATGTCATATATCCACCATTACAGTATCATACAGTATAGTTTCACTGCCCTAAAAATCCTGTGTTCTGCCTATTCATCCCTCCCTGCACCCCCAACCCCTAGTAACCACTGATCTCTTTACTCTCTTCATAATTTTGCCCTTTCCAAAATGTCGTATGGTTTGACTCATATAGTTGTAGCCTTTTCAGATTACCTTCTTTCATGTAGCATTATGCATCTAGGGTTTCTCCATGTCTTTTCATGGCTTGATAGCTCATCTCTTTTTAGCACTGAATAACATTCTGTTGTCTGGATGTATATAGTTTGTTTATCTATTCACCTATTGAAAGACATCTTGGTTGCTTCCAATTTGCTTCCAATAAATAAAGGTGCTGTAAACATTCATGCAGAGATTTTTATGTAGACATAAGTTTTCAACGCATGTGGATAAATATTTAGGAGCATAGCTGCTGGACTGTATGGTGAAGCTATGTTTAAATACCGTTTTCCAAAGTGGCTGTACATAGCGCATTCCCACCAGCACTGAATGAGATTTCTCGCTGCCCCACATTCTCACGAGCATTTGGTGTTGTCACTGTTCTGGATTTAGCCATTCTAATAGGTGTGTCATTATATCTCATTGTTTTAATTTGCGATTTTCAAGTGATATTGATATTGAGTATTTTTACATGTTTTATTTACTATTGTCAGGGACCAGCAAAACTTTCCTCTTACCTTTCCCCTTTCCTTCCCCCTAAGTTCTTCTGACTGGTCGAATAACTCAAACAACATACAACAGATTAGCAGCAGAAAATCAAATTTTAATACATGTGCATGGGGAATTTTCATAAGCATGAAAATTCCAAAGACAGTGAGGCAAAATTGGTATATAGGTAATTTTAGGTGAAGAAGAAAAGGGGGTCTTCGATTTCATAATGAAAAGGGCAATTTGCAGGGAGCTGAGAGATTGGCAAACAAACTCCTGCTAGGCAGCTCAGAAACAAGGGACACTGTCTAACTAACTGGCCCCTGCTTGGATCCTTCCTGTCGAATGCTAAGGTGAAAATACTTAAGGTGATTATGCTAAGGTTCTCTTCATGAAACAGGTGTTTTGTATCTGAATCTCTTTAAGGAAAAAAAAGGAGAGGTAAGAAAAACTCTTCCTGTGTTTGCTGGGCTTTAATCCATTTCAGTTTGAAATAATCTGCATGTCAAGGTGGCAAATTCCAGTTAAACTCGCTCCTGACCGCTTCACTATCTATAGATCTTCTTTGGTGAGATGTCTGTTTGGATTTTTGCATAGCTTTTCATTGGGTTGTTAGTTTATTATCATTGTTTTAAGAGTTTTTTTGTTTTATAATGTAGCTAGTTGTTTTTCTGATATTTGTTTTGCAAATATTTTCTCCCAGTCAGTGGTTTGTTTTTAATTCATTTAATTTGAATTTTTCCTGTTCGGAATGAGTTTGAATATCTTTCATTTTTTTAAGGACCACTTCTATTTCTTGTTCTGTGACTTATGCAGTCGCAACCTTTGGTCCCTTCAAGTTGGTGACTTAACAGATCTGATGAAACTTAATCATTGCTTGAGAACTGGATCATTAATATGAAGATTAACTGCTGTGCTATACTGTGATTGTCCAAAGTACTTCGCTCTCTTGAGTTCTATTTCCTATTTTTTTTTAAAATAGTTTTCGCTTCTCTTACTAGGTTTTAAGATACGCCCACATTATCACTTTTTGCTTCCCTCAAATATGTCTTTCGAAACCCGATGCTCCCTCTTGTAATTTACTGCCTTTAATAATATCAAGAGTTTCTGACACTAAAACAATAAAATTTGTTATAATAACTTGGGAAGCCTGATTCAGGACCTGAGTCCGTGAGCCACAACACATATATTTTTACATCTATTTTGGCCATTCAGGAGTTTTTATCATTTCCTGGTTCTTAGGCTTCTTTAGAATATCCAGAGTCATCTAGCAAAAGAAATCCTACTTCTAGCATTCTCTAGTAGAACATGTAAGGGTAACCACAGATTAGAAATCCTAGTTATGAGAGGAGCCCATGCGCTCATATGTTGCTATATACATAAATATAATAGCCTTGAATAGAGGAAAATTTGCTCTTTCACTCTCTAAAGTAGTGCTATGAACTTATATTCTTGAAAACTTTTAAACAATGAATTTTCAATGGTATTTTCATGCGGAGGCTCAGTGTAACGCCTGTGCTTGAGGTTCATGGACATGTATTTCCACATGGCTTTGTAACTGGAGTCTCCCGTAACTTACGTGGGAAGGGTTTCCACTGCCCGCAGTGGTAGCCTCGCTGCATCCCATAGATGGCAGTAAACACACTTTCTAGCACTTTTCTCCATCTTCATTGGAATCTGGCTCCTTCAGGGAAAGAAAATGAATGCAGAAACTGGGAGTAATAATTAGCAAACACTCTAGTCATTTGAAAAATTGGCAAGAAGCCTTATTAAAGGAGGTAATAATAGTCATATTTTGCACTTCTAATAGGGCCTTTTATCTTTAGGCCCAAGAGTCTGTCTGAGTCATGTAAAGGGAAAACAAAACAAAACAAAAAAAACCCCAAAAAACAAAAAATGGAAAAAAATAAAGCAGAGCTAGGTCAGAAGTCAGGAAATAAGAGCTCTGTTTGACATTCAGTAAGGCATTCTCATTTCAAAGTGAAGGTAGAGTGTCTCTGATGCATTTAAATACCAGAAATTTTATGCCGATTAGGAAAGGAAAGTCAAGCAATGCGTTGTGAGATAAAGTCCACATTCTCGGGTTAATACGGAAAACAGGCTTTTTTTCTCAAGTTGTTTCCTGTGAAAATAACAACACAGCTTTAAATACTTTGCTTCCTATAAACCCATGAACAGCATTATTATTCACAGTGCCCTCGACAAATTGAGAAAGCATTTCTATATCCTCTTTCATGTATCAAGGTGTAATTATCAGCACAGCCTTGTATTTATTCCTATGAGACTGGCATAAATAACTACCGCTGATGGATATCAGTCCTGCGAACTCAGTATCATTTATTCTTTATCTCTGGCAGTGGAAGTAGCAGAAGGAAAGGACTCCGAACATGTATACACAGTAAAAAGCCTTAAATCTACAAGATATGGCTGTCTTCCTTGTCCTACATTCAATCTGCGTCTTCACTTTCCCACATAAACTTCAGACCTATTAAAACCTTAGACATTAAAATTTTTAATTGTTGTCAAGGTTTAGTAACTTCACAACCAGAAGACAGACACCCTATTTGAGGGAATGTAGTTTTGAGGATAAAGAAGAGCGGCTTTTCCTGGGGAATTAAAATTTGCTTGGGCTTGGTAGGAAGAACGTATTCTATAATAACCACCCTTTGGCTGTGTGATTTTGACTTTGGGCAGACTAATTAACCTCTCTGAGCATCAATTTCTTCACTGTAGTAATTCCTACCTAGGAAAGATGGCTAAAAGATTAAATGAACTTATGACTACAGTAAAAGCATTCAGCACAGCACCTGTCAGTAGATATTCAATAACAACTGATCATTAAAAAATAGACATATTACATGCAAACATACATACATGACAGAGAGTTGGGGGAGAGGAGAGAGAGAGAGGAGAGAGAGAGAGAGAGAGAGAGAGAGAGAGGAGAGAGAGAGAGAGAGAGAATGTCTGTTGGGTTCTTTCAAGCCTCAGAGATTTAGTAAATTGGTTCAAAGCCTCAAATTCTGAACCCATTAGTCCTCTTTACAATTCTTACAAGTTTGTGACCGACCTTCTTGATTTGTTTGAATTCTTCTAAATCCAAGAGCCTTGGGTTAATTTAATGCCCAGCCAGCTAATACAAAGGAAAATGGCCATTTGCCATTTTTACACATGAAAAAAACCCATCCACTCTCACAAATAATGTAAAATATGGTAAATTGAATGGCGATTTACATTTGAAAGAGATTGAATCTTGTACCTTTTCAGCTTTCCGTCATTCCCCTGGCTCCCTACCCATACACCACTATCTTCCAAAAGTGCTGTCTTGAACCATGGAACTCACACACCCAGGCAGCCCCATCCCTGGGAGGTGTAGCCCAGTCTGTCCCCACCCTCTACATCCACTTTTCAGGTGGAGACGGCTCAACCTGACCAACCGATTGTCCCAGCCTCTCTGGGATTTTGGGAAATACAATTTCTTACATCTTATCACTTTATGATTATTAATTCACTATAAAACTCAGCAGTCGACATTCTCATAGATATGTGATTTCCTTTATTCTATGGGACAGTCTATTTTTCTACGTTTATATATAAGAGCAAACAGATAAGTACACAGAGTACCATTATATGTTTCGTACCCTGAGAGACATTTCTACATCACAACTGTTCTTTTAAGGATTGATTACCTAGTGTTGTTGTTTTTTTTTTAAGAATTTTAATGTTTCTATGTAGTTTTCTGCTCATTGCATTCTTCTTGTCAGATTTTTTTCACCCAGGACACATATTCATCTTTCCATAGGTCCCGTATCATGTGTTTGTATGACTGTGATGATGCGCTGCCCTCAAGGGTATTAATTGGGCTTAAGTGCCCCCAGTTTCTTGTGTGTTTGGAGTTTACTGTGTCTGGTTGGGTTATCCCCCGCCCCACCCCCACACACAGTATTTTGTCTCCTTGCCTTTTTTTGCTGTCATCAATATATACTGTCTCCAGCAGTAATCCTTTCTCCATGGTTTGCATTTGCAGCTTCCAGTCTACTGACCGATGAAAAGCTGGCAAACATTAAAGATGGTTTTTAAAGTCAAAACTACTGGCATAGAATCCCCCAGAAATCTCCTATGAGAAGAACATGGGAGCCTTGACATGTATACTCTCTTCCAGATATGTTACATGGTTCAGTACTCTTTTTTGCTGAGCTCTCCTAGTTCTTGAATGGGTTTTAGATAATGTAAAGCCTAGGGAAAATGTTGTTGTATTATCTTTTCCATTGATCTCATTTTAGAACTCCAGACTGACGCTATGTGAGAGCTGAGATTGGTAGGTTCTCATGGACCCCCAGGAAGGCCCTACTCTGACTGGTCAGGGCCCTGGCCCTAGGATATACCACTCACTCTAAGACTTAAGGGAGGTTACATGAAGTGAAAATCTTAAATCAAAATATTTCTTATGAAGGTGAATGTAATCACTTCACAAAAGGGCATCAATAAGGCCAGATAATTTTAGAAAATTGGATTATCTTTTCATTGCCATGCTGTCACAGTTTAATCAAAGAAAAAAGTTTGCCTTTCTCCATCCCCTCCTTTGTTTATCCTTCTTTTCTCTCTCCCTTTTTTTCTTCCTTTGTGTATAAATCAGTGATTCTCTTATTTACTGATGGAAAAAAAAGATGGTACCAAAATACTTGGCAGTTAGGCTGAGACAATCAAACTATTAATAAATGCCAGTAGCAAGAAACTTTTTTCTTTCTTCTTTTGAGAGCCAGTATGCTAATTTAATAAAACAAAAAACAAAAACAAAAAACACCTTAATATCTTGCAGGATTTTCATAGTATGAATGTTTCTCCTGCGTTTCACATTATTAACACTTGAAAATTAAGCCTTTCCTATAGTTCAGGAAACATTTGTGACTCCTCTCTCACAGTGTGGGAGATTCTAGGGACAAGGATGACAGCAGAGGATGTGTACATAACTGTCATTCAGATATTCTCTGGCTGTTGAGCATGATATAGGAGAGGTGGCCAGAAGAGATGCCCTAAGTCAATGTCAGGTACGTGTTACTCCTGAAAATATCCTTCCTCACAAGTCATACGAGTATAGTCTGTATTCTTTCTTAAGCACAGTGCCATAGCAATATAGGTAAGAGCCTGGCCTGCCTGAGTTAAAATTCTGACTTTAGGAAAGTTACTTAACCTCTCTGTGCCTCAATTTGTTTATCTCTAAAAAGCACCTAATACTAGTGTTTAACTCATAGGTTTTAGAAGTTAATAGAATTAATACTGTAAAGTTCTTAGAACAAAGCCTGAAACACAGGAGCGCTAGGTCAGCATTTGTTAGCATCATGTTCAGAATGGGGACTGGGCCCTCCTGTGGATTTTTAAAAGTTTAGGTTTCCGAGTCAGTCTTGTGTGGATTGTAGCATTTGCCCTCTCACATCCTGGCCAGGTGGCCTTGGACAAATTAGTCAACCTTTCTAAGCTTGAGTCTCTTTATCTGTAGAAAGGGGTTAATTGTATATCGTCCTCATAGGGCTGCTGTGAGTATGAGATGCTTGTAAAGAACCCACAAGCTGCCAGCACACATAGAAAGCCCTCCATAAATTTTAGGCATGGAAATGTGGAGGAAGAAGAGGTCAATGACATGGTGACGCTGTCTACCGAGAATTTTTTAAAGGCAATTTCCGTATCTTCCTTTGGGAAGTGATGGAACCAGACAGATCAGTCCTTAGGGAACTGAGGGACAGAGTTTACACAGTTCTTTCCATGCTGGATTGGGGACAAAGAAGATTTGAAAACTTGGGGTTCTGCCAAATCTTGCAGGTAACTGAGTCAGACACCTCCAAAAGGGAAGTCCTGAGCTTTACCCTGTGACCCCTGACCAGCAGTAAAGCCCCTAAATCAGGGAGATAAATAAATAATAGCCCAGGCACAGGACTCAGGCCACAGCAGATGGGCCCAAGAAGGAACTAAGGTTCTATTTTCTGGGTTTTCCTTCAATTTTCAAAAACCATTTTCCAGGAAAGATGACCTAGATGGTTTAGACTCCGTATTTGTTGTGACTTGTAGTCCTCCTAAGTGCCTGGGTGGAGTGAGGGACACTCCCAAACAGACAGTCATGGGTTTTATAAGAATTTGAAGGCCTGTATCAAGGAATTAAGCATTCTTCTGCCCAGGTATTGATTTTGAAGATCTGCTGGCAAAACAGGTGTCACCTTGTCACAGTTCCCCTTCCCCCAGAGAGAACTGGCCACCCACCGCTACCCAGGTCATGCTGCAAGCTTCACTTCATCCCTCCCCACTTCTTACCCTCGTCCCCTCTTGGCAAACTTCTACTTTTCTTTCAAGACCCAGCTCAGTTGCCAGCGCCTCTGGAAGCCTGCCTTGCTCATCTTTGACTCCTGCCAGCACTGTGAGCCTAGGGCAGAGCCTGGCATAGAAGATGTCCAACAGTGAGATGGGGACAAAGCTCCCTCTACACCCCGAGCCCAGGTTATCTCTCTAACTGTCACCCGTATTCCAAGTGTAGCCTTCTTAGACCACAGGAATCGTCTACAACTTTTCCTACATTTCAATCTGCTGACAACTGCCAAACTTATCCTCCATTCTCATTTCTTCCCAAATAGCTCCCTATCCTTGGCCTACATGGTTTTTCATATGCCATAATTTTAATTGCCCTTACTTGTCATTCAAGTTCATCAACACTTCTTTTAAAATGCTACCCACGAATTGAACTCATTCTCCCCTCCTCTGGCCTGCTGCCCTTCTGCTTCCCTGTCTCTTTGTTAATTGAACTACCTCATTTATGCTGGCAACTTCGGGCTTCTCCACTGCACCTCCTCCATCATCTCCCCTGTCCACCTCCCGTCAGGCACTAAGTCCTATTGATTGTTCCAACTAAATATTGAACAACTATAGTAGGTATTCAGACAGTATATGGTAAAGGAATACAAATGAATAAAATTTATCACTTTATATTCATTCCTGCTACTTCTGACTTGAGGGAGGGTTTTGTTTTGCTTTGCTTTTATTTTTACATATTTCAAATGTACAGAAAAATTGAAAGAAATTGTGATAAACACCAATATACCCTTCTCCTAGATTCATCAACTGTTAACATTTTGTGTCAATTGCTTCCCCCACACACACACACACACACACACACACTCTCTCTCTCTCTCTCTCTCTCTCTCTCTCTCTCTCACACACACACACACACACACACTCACACACACACACACACATTTAAACAAACTAAGTAAGCGGCAGGTATTGTGACATATCATCTTTAAATATTGCAGCATACATCTTCTAAGAACTATGAAATTTGTCACAAATTATTTCCATACCTACCTTTAGAGTGAGGGCTTATAAACTGGGACTTATGGGTGGGCGTGGGAGAAGGGCCCATGAATCATATGCAAAAATTTGAATATATGAGCAGTTTTCCAGGGAGGAAGTTCACAGCTTTCATTAAAGACTCAAACCTTCAAACTAATGCAGGTTCCCAACTCAAGTTCTCCATCTTTAACCCAAGTAGGGTAGCAATACAATCAGCTATGGTTTTTATCTATCTTAAAGTATAATTCAGATGCTACCTAAAATGTATTCCGTGGCTTCCTATTGGCTGCATGAGAAAGTGGCTTCTTAGCATGACATTGAGAATCTTCACGATCCTGCTACTTACTGAATACATCCCCAGTCTCTTCTGTCACAGCTCCCCTCCCCCCAGAGAGAACTGGCCACCCATCCCTACCCAGGTCATGCTCCAAGCTTCACCTTATCCTCCCCACTTCTTACCCTGGTCCCCTCTTGGCAAACTTCTACATTTCTTTCAAGACCCAGCTCAGTTGCCAGCGCCTCTGGGAAGCCTGCCCCAATGCTTCCGCCCCCGTTGCTTCTGCCTGTAATTTGTACATTCCTCTATTATATTTATCACATCTATGATGCTTATTTGCTTACCTAGCTTCATCCTCAGTAATACTGTGAAGCACTCAACATATGAGTAAATGGATATATGATGAAAGGATCACACAGCCCTTGCTAATCACCTGGACTCCTGACCCTCCTGCCCACTCTGTTCTCTGAAGCTCATTTGCAGTCTGATCACAGTGGGCTCTCCTGGTGTCGGACCTTGAGACCTTCACCAAAACTTCTGTGTCTCTCCCAGGTGATGCTCTTGGCCCCTCTAATGTTGGCAAATTACCTCATCTCCACGTCCTTACTGTTCCTTGGCTGTCTAAATTCAACCCCTTGAAAAGACAACCCTACATCCATACTTGGTAAAGATTCTACAAGATTTAGAGGGGCAGAGACCAGGAAATGGCTGTTTGTCCAGGCTCTGAGACACCAGGAAGAGCATGAAATGGAACCAGTTCCAAGGCCTTGTGAAAAAGTACTAAGCCATACTTGTAGGGCCGCTGCTACTCAGAATAGAATGTGATGCTGTGGTGGCCTGAACTCTAAAAGCTGGCATTGGAGAGGTGACGAGTACCCTGGCCACATCCCTGCACAAGCTCGAGGCTGTTTCCTTTGATTTTTTCCAGGATGACTCCATTGTGCCTTTCCAATTTTGGTACTAACTCTTCTAATCTGGAAATCAGATCCTGACTGGCAAGGATGGCAAGCAGCTGGCCTTCTGGCTGGAGTCCAGGTCTGCAAAACAGGTAAGAGACCTGCATTGTATTACTCCAAAGCCCAGCCAGTATGGTCAAGTGAAATAGAGAAAGGCATTGGAGTAAGAGGGCTGACCCTTCTATTGTGATTCTGTTTGCTTGCAGGAGGGACTGCCAAAGAGGATTCTTAGGAGGGGCTGGGGATTCAGGGAGGAGCTGGGACATCCTGCTGAGCTCTCTCTAGCTTTCCCAGAGAGTGTCCCCCCTCGCCCCCCAGCCATGGCCTGTGCTGGGAAGCTCAAAGGCCGCTAAGCTGCCTGCTAATGTCAAGGCCGACCTCAGCTGGCAGCGCCCTCCTTCTCCTGCTTCCCTGGTGGGTTGGCCCTGGTGGGATGTTAGTCCATCTGCTTTCAGAGGCGTGGCTGCCCCAGCCTGCTTCCCCCCATGGCTGTCTTCCTCTCCCCCAGCAGGAGCGCCTGGGCCCTGGTGAGTGATGTTTCTGAACGGCTTCAATCCCCAGTGCGCGAGTCGGAATGCATTACCAAGGCAGGGCGCGTCAGCTCGGCGATTTGGCTTCAACAATAAATCTCCTTGCTTTCATGAGTTTAAATCAGACTTTAAAACACCGCCCTTAATGTTCTTTTAATGCAGTTTTCTTCTGAATGAGTTCCCTTTAGGTCCAGTCCTTGTCATTAATACACTTTCTTGGCAAGCGAAGGAGGGCTTCTTCGAGGAAAACCCTGCCAGTTTAGGAAACCAGTTGAATTGCCTTGGTGATGCCAGGAGCCTCTTTTGCATTTTACAAGGACACTTGAGAAAACAAAACTCTCTGACTGTAAATTTAATTTTCTCTTGACAACCTCAGTGTCTCTGCAGCCCCAGAAGTTATCCATTACTTCTTTCTTCTGTAATTAAAAATCACGTCGGAGGAGGGGGGAATGTACAGGATTAACAAGTTCTAATTTTCATTGATGAGCTCTAAGAGCTTATCAATAATGGGATCAGAAAAGCCGCTTCGCCTAAGCTCTATTTTTCCAGGGCGTCTGATTTTGATGGAGAATCTCGCTTAGGATGGAAAATGCTGGCTTTCCAAGGAGACTCACTGCCAAAGTCAAGAAGAAGGGGGGCTGGGAGGGGGCAGGCCAGGCGAGTGTCTAGCAGGAATGAGCAGAAGAGGGGCCTGGGCTTGCAACTTTTACAGACTCAGCATTCAGGCTTGGGGAGGGGAGCTGATTACAGGGAAAGATTAAACAGCCTGTCTTTCACACACATGTTCCTTCTCTGTGGATGGCTTCTGCAGGAAAGGAGCCTGCATGTATCTGCTTAGGGAGAAGAAAGATATTTCCAATTAAAAGAATATTGGTGGTAATTCCTTTTGAGTTATACCTTCGTAGATAAAAATACTTTATCAGGGAATAGGACATTCATCCTGTTTATGGCCCACTGGGAAGTAGCTGAGCATGGGTTTCTCCAAGAGGCACCGAACTGATCGATAGCATCTGGGCTGCGTCATTTCAAAAGCTGTGACACAGGCTCCCAGTGAATGTGACAGGCATGTGACGGGAATGAGCTGTCTAATTGATATGCACAGGTTCCACAAAACTCCCAAATAATCAGGTGCAGAAATAATTCAGCTAGGATTTTTTTTTTTTCTAAGATAGGGCAAGTAAAGCATAGATACCCTGAAGCAGGAGCCCTGGCACTTGGTCTTGAAGTTCTTCTGTGGAAAAACCTGTTCTGTAAAAGAGCAGAGGCCTCTGCCATGCTCAACAGGGGTAGGGCTTATGAGTTTCAGGCAGAAATTGGATGATTTGGTTCTAAAGCTTTCTTGCTTAGAGCTGGAAAGTTCAGGCCATCTCTGGAGACCAAAAAAATGCATGGGATAGCAGAAAAGGCCAGCAGCTGGGGATTCTGTCATAACGATGCCTACTTAGCTCCTGCCACAAAGAACTTCTTAAGCCAAAACTAGGGAAGCAGAGGCTATGAGTTGCCCAGTTCCCTAGGTCACCTCTTTGGGACATCCTGCTGACCCTCCTGCAGCACCCCTCCCTCTCCCAGTGAGAACAGGCTGCACTGTAGCAAAGTCTGGGCGCTGAGGACGGGCACATCTATAGGAAACTGGAAACACTAGAAACCTATCAGAGTGGTATTATGTGGATAAGGTAAGAGCATGAAGTCCAGCCAAACAGTCAAGCTTGAATAAAGGGGTCCGCTCTTATGAGCTGTGTGATTTGGGGCCAATTACTTAGGCACTCTGAGCCCCCGTGTTCTTTTCTGTAAGGTAAGATTATTTTAGTTCCAGCTCATGGAGTTATTATGAGGATTAAATGAGTGAATACATTTAAGTCATGTAGAGCAGTGTCCAGCAAGTAGGAGGCACTCGATAAATGTTAACTACTTAAATATTATGCCGTTTAAAAGCAGTAACCTTGCCAAAGCAGTATGATTGGCCTCTCAGAGCCCTCTCCAACTCTGTGATTTTAAACAGCCAGATGGCCTAATTCACTGCCTTGAAAAGGTGGGATAGTTGTTGGGGTACACATGATAATGAATTTGGGAGGGGGTATGTGGATGGACACTTAAATTTTAGTAAACTATGCATTTACTGTGTACCAGAAAAAAATCAAGTCTATTATTCCCTAACATTAATCAGATTGAAGATAAGCCTTTTTAAAAAGTAAAATATGTGTATCTTGGAACCCGTGCTATTGCAGTATGGGCAGAATCATAATGACTCTTGAGTTTGCTCTTAAAAGACGAATAAGAGAGATAGAGGGGCCTCCTGGCAGGGGCAGTGTCTGTGCAAAGGCCCAGGAGGTGATCCAGCACAGTAGCAGGGAGGAGAGATGAGATGCAGAGGGGGCAGTCAGAGTATGGAGAGCCTCACAGGCCACGTTTACAAGTTTGAACTTTGACCCAAAGGTGATGGAAAATGTTGGTGGATGAGGCTGAAGGGGACTAGAAACAAGGAGCTGGTTCGGATGTTATTGCCATTTCAGAAATATTGATGACATAAACAGGAGCAGTGGTCCTGGAGACAGTGAGAGAAGCAGGTGGGGTCAAGAAGTCTTTGGAAAGGTAAAGGAAGGTGCCCAGGATTCTATTGGGAATCCAAATAAATGTTGTGCAACCACCAAATCTGAGACGAGAGGACTGGGTAGGGAGGTGACACTGAGTAAGAGCAGGGAAAAGATCAATTCCGTTTAAGACTGTGGAATTTGAGGTCCCTGTGGGGAGAACTTTAGCAGACAGATCTGGGCCGGTGTCTAATTCAAGGTCAACGGGAGGAGAGCATGTGTGTGGACAGAGGGTACAGGCTGCTCTTTCAAGGGGCTTGGGCCAGGTGGGAAGAAGAGTGGCAAGTAACAGCTCTGGGCTCAAGCACTGGAGAACCCTGAGCATTTGACTGAAGACGAGGAGGCGATACTGGGAGGCGGTTAAAGCGCAGTAACACTTTTCAGTCTTCAGCTGGACCTCACTGCTGTTCTGAACGTGATTGCATATGTCTCCAATCAGCTACACCTGCTTTTATCTCTCTGCCTGTCTCTGTCCTCCAGCTCACCCTGGCCAGCCTCCCACTCCTCTGTCCATCCTTCCTTTTTCCTTCGTTCAGCAAATATTTACTGAGCAAATATATATGTTCTAGGGGCAAAGAGATAAATCAAAATGGAAAATCATGGCATCTATTCTAGTAAAGAGAGGCAATCGACAAACTTAAAAGTAAAATATAAGGTGTGTAAGATGGTGAAAGTGCTCTTGATAAAAATAAAGCAGGACAGGAGGATAGAGAGTGCCTCGTCGGGTGAGCAGCGGTGAGTAGAGATAGTAAGTAGATGAGGAAAGGTGTCACTGAGAAGGTGACGTTTGAGTAAATACCTGAAGGAGGTAAAGGAGGGAATGATGTAAACGTCAGGGGAATGTGTTCTTAGTAGAGGGAGCAGTGAGAGTAAATGCCCAAATTAGGAGAGGGCCATGCTGGTTCAAAGAAACAGCCCAGCAGCCTCCCTCTGGACAATTTCCAGGCATATTGGGCACTTAGCCAAGATTATAACATGATTTTAAATGACCTATCATTTCGTTTCACCTTTCTATTCCCTTTGGCTCCTAGTCCTTCTTATCATCAAGCTAATTGCTGTCCCAACTCATGGGACCCACCTTTCTCCAAACTCATGGGAAGCTCTTAGGAAATGCGACATTCTTTTGACTTTTGGTTTGGACTCTCCATATCTAGCTGGTTTTTCAGTCTGGGAGCCAGGACTTAGGAGCAGTGAGGGAGATCAGGGCGGGGAAGGCCAGGATCATGTTTAGGTTGAATCCAAGGATATGGAAAAACCAAATTTCAGCAGCAGAGGAAAGGGTGAGTGATCTTAGTCCTGAATCTGGAGATTGTTCTGGAACTCTGGTTTTGTCCTGGGGGAAAAAGCCAGGCAAGGAATAGTTACCGGTGGTTTAAAGATCAAAGGTTCACAGAAATCAATCCAGAAAATGTTGGACAGCAGGGAAACTTAGGTAACCGAGAAGAGGGCAGGAGTGTTCCGAGAGGCCAAGGTGCTGGGGTAGGTCCGGCCGCAGATTCCTGGGAAAACTCAAGTTTAGAGTCAGGAAACGCAGTTGCCAGAGCACCCGGGAGATGGGCGTGGCTTGGTTCCAGCTTAGTTGGATCAGGCCTAACTCAGTGATGCGCCAGTTAATACCGGCTTGGGGAAAACACCGGTTCCAGAGTCTTGTCTGGGGCCTTGATTGTGTGTTAAATGGCTCTAGCTTTGACATATAGGAGTGGCCACAACCCAGAACCCAGCCAACCCATAGAAATATGTAAACAATTTAATTGTTGGCTCCAGTTATTTGCCAGTTACCGCAACTACACCTTTGCCATAGCCAGTTCACGGAGGAGGATACATCCCAGCCTCTTGGCTTTGGATTCGGCCAGGTGACTGGTTTGACCAACAATAATGGGTGAAAGGAATGGTGTGTCAATTTCAAGCATAGGCCTTAAGGAGCCTTGCACACATTTCCACCTGCCCTCTTGAGCTGCTGTCATCAACACGAGAAGCTAGCCCACTGGTCCCAGAAGGAAAACGGAGACATGAGGAACAGAACGGCCCTACCAGTCAAGGCCAGTCCAGGCCATGTAGACCCAGATGACCTGACACAGGAGCAACATGAATGATTGTCGTTTTAAGAAATAAAGACAAAATCCAAACACTTTTTACCTTGCCTCGAGGTGCCTATCCCAGTGCTTTGCCCCCAAAACCTCAGAACCAATTTGCTAGTTTCATTTGAGGTGCTCACTGGAAACCAACTGGATATCTGGGTTCTGCATGGCAAGGGGAAATCCAGACGCTCCCATGCAGGTGACAGAAAGTAAAAAAACATAAGGCAGTTTTCTTAGACTCTAGGGCAATGACTGAGCTTGCTGTCCTGTGTCTGCCCATTGCATAGTGAAAATATCTGAAGGAGAACACCGAAGGTCTACAGTAGTGTGGGACTCACAAAAAATAATTCATTATGCATAATGGTGATGTTGGCAGTGCATGCCAAATGGTTAAATCTAATGTAGCATACAGTTTCATTAAGGCACAACAAAATTAATCTATCCCTTCCCACCAGGAGGTTTAAACAAAAGCAATGGGGAAGGAGCTGCATGTAAAAAGCAGCAATTCATTAATGAAATGAAGACATGTAAAATAATTAGGCTTATAACAAGAGATTAGAGAACTAAATTAACCCTTCTGTTTACTTTGCACAGAATGCAATGGAGAACTTTGGCAAATGTTAAGTTATTATAGAAATGTCAGCTCGAAAGATTAACCTAGTGACCTCCCATGAAAGGAATGACCTGTGTCAGTCCCACTCTGATACCTTTGTTTCATGATAGTTAAAATCATATTTATGAGGAATTTCTGTTTTGGTCCCAGAGGCATGAAAGAAGCAGGTACAACTATGGAGCTGCAAATGAAAACAGTTAATTAAAAAAAAGTAGTGGTTTTGATGTTGACATGCTGTATGCTAACTTGGGTAATTAATAATATTGAAACGAAGGGGCTAATCTAAATCAATGGTGGGTTGAAGCTTTCCTCTGCCTGGTTAGTAATGATAAGCCAAGGGGACAATTGAGCTTCTTTTCTTAATAACTCTTAAGTCCTCATCTGCATGGGGGAATGGTAGGAACAAGAATCTGTTCACATGACCAGGTAAAATGCAGCTTAAGATAAAACAGACAGAAATGGGACGTGCACATCAGGCAGGCACCCTCCTGGCTTTGGAACCTGACCCTGGTTTCTTACATCTTGGCTCCCTCATTTAAGATCTTCAGGAGAGACTTGCAGGCTGGTGTTTCCCCTCTGGTCCAAACTCTTCCATGTGTTGTTAGAAGAAGTCTAGACTCCTAATAGATTTGCACTGTAAGTTTGCATCCTGTCACTGAGGCTGGGGACAGGCTGAGAGTTGGGAAGTGAATGACCATGAAGAGTACACTCCCATTCTTTGATGGGGAGAGTCAGCTAGAGATGTCACGCCCAACAGGTGGTGGCAGCGAGGAGTGAGAGGGCAGCAGGAATTGGCCTAACCAGCTGGCTGAAGCAAAATCTCTTCATGGAGATGGGAAACAGCACCCCTTTAGGATTCTACCCACAGTGGCAACCCACAAAAGGACAACTTTGCCCCAGGCCAGGGTCTATAGTTGCCCCAATAGCCCACACACGCAGTGCCCAAGGCCACAGATGCTCTTGTGTCTCACGCATTGGTGATATCATCCCTTTACAGCTTGCCTTATGCTGGTGAAAAACAGTGGCCACTAATTCATTCTATATGCTGATCTGAGGATCAGAAGGTTGTGTGAAAATCAAAATTAACATTTCTTTAGCATTTGGTTTGTGACTAGTGCTTTTCCAACACTATCTTGTTTTATCCTCCAATGTCAAAGGTATTGTATTCCATTTTACAGATCAGTAAACTGGAGCTGAGACATATTAAGGAATTAGCCTGAAATCATTTTAAAAATGACTATGACTTTTAAGGTTTTTGTAGATATACAAATCATCTTCTATGGCACCTCCCCAAACTATTTGGAGAGCAGAGCAGATAAAATCATAGTGAAGGAGGGAAGAGAAAGCAGAGATCAAGTTCCTCAAAGACAGTAATAGTTACTGCTTAAAGCTCTTTGTCCAGGGCTGAATCTGGAGTGCTTTATGGCGATTCCCATCCCCTCCGCCCCAAAAACTGTTACCAGGAGTGGGCAGGTAAGCAAAGCACAGGAAAGAGCAGGGTGAGAACTGGTTAGACAAACTCACAGGCTTTCTGGAAGAAATCTTTGTGGGCTGGTTTCCTGAAGAGGCCCAAGTGAACAGCAAGCATCATTTCCAAGCTAGAAGTATAAGCATCTTTAATGAAGAATATTTGAAATTATAGAATTTTGAAAAGCACTGCATCTCCCTGCCCTTGTGTGTCCACATTAATCCATAAGAGTCACCCTTTCAGGACTGGGTCTTTCCACACATGGACCTCCTGGCCCACTTTGGCCTAAGCCGGAGAGAAAAGAGAGCAAGCGTAAGAAGAAAAAGACACCCCGTTTTTTCCTCTTTGGAGTTCTTCATGCTCAGTCCTATTCTCCAGCTTCTACAGAGCTACTTTTCCATTCATTCATTTGTTTGTTCATTTAGTGCTTACCTGGGTGCCTACCACGGGCCAGCACTGTGCTGCACACTTCTCCTGTGGTATCTTATTTCTCACAAAAACTTGTGAGGAGGGCACTGTCATCCCTGGTTTATAAATGAACAAACTGAGGCACAGAGAAGCTGAATGATTCCCCCACGTATCCCAGCTCGTAGGTGTTGAAGCCGGCCTGAGAACCCAGGTTCTCCAGCCCTTTCACTGCACATACGGTCTTCCCTACCCCATAATTTTTGCTAGAAATTTGCATTATCCCCAGGAGAGAAGGCATTTTCCCCATTATCAATATATTCAAGTTGAGGTCCTAGGGTTATTCTGGAATAAATAAGAACTTAGAACACCCTTAGACACTGGTAACCTTTATTAATCTTTACTAATCTCCTTTGCTTGCTGAGACACAACTGCAATTTCCAATGCTAACTAGAACAGCACCCCTTGAGAGAAGTTGTGTTCTTGATGCTACTTCAAAAAAAAGAAAACGTAATGTAAAACTCTGCAGGTCTGGTGAATGGATGGTGTCCAGAGCCTAGCGTAGCATCTTATGTGCATGAAGTATTTAATAAAGATTTGATTGGAATGAATGAATGAGTGAACGAATGAGTGATGCTGAAAGGTCCCCGAGGCTTCTGTGATCTTCTGAGGTCATTGCTATTGACACTGGCTTGTGTGAGAGGTGGATAAACAGCAGGCTGGGCATGTCGGCACTGTCCTGCTCTAAAGGTAGCCTACAGTGGGGCGCAAAGTATTCAGTTCTTTGTGGCAGTGCCTCTTTATGTTCGTGCTGAGCATTTGTCTGAGATTCCCCAGGAAGGCCGGTGGAATTTGTGTTTAGGATTACCTGACATGCATTAAAAGCAACTGCCTTCAGAGCAAATACTAAAGGAGTCACGTTGTTCATTGTCATTGATTTAATGGGGATCAAAAAGAAAATTGGGTGTGAATCTATCATTTTTATCATAAATTTTATTATAGAAAGTAGAGAAATCTTCATTCCATGACCCACTTCTTAACTAACTAAATTAAATAAAGATGGGAAAAATTATGTAGCTAGTGATTTGCAAGTGTTCAGACTCTTGAAGAAAAATAATATGTATGGAGTTTTTCATTTCAAAAAGCTATATATGAGTGGCTTCTTTGTGCCTAAATTATGTGGAGGTGGGTAAGACCCTGAGTCAAATTTAAAGATATATCTTTTCCAAATTTCTCCCCCTATAATCTACCTCCTCCCCCCTTCCCCCATATCTTACTCTAATCTGCTGGGTCTTGGGCTACTTGAATTGAGAGAAATGTACAAACACATCAGAAAGGCAATTTTTATTTACCTCCTAGGGAACTTGGCACTCTCCTTTTGGACTGTCTCTACAGACACCTCTGCCTGTCTCTGTTCTGCAGTGCTATCTGCTTTTGGTTCTTTTAATGGCTTTTATCAGCACCCTGGTAGACTATTATAAACATTTGAGAAATCCCCAAACTTAACCAAAGCAAGTCCTCACTTCTATTAGCAGCTCCGGATCGTATCTCTCCAATTCAGAACATTTGGTAATTTTTAGCTTCAGCTGGAGTTATAATCTGTACATGAGTTGAGTTCTAATTAGAAAAGCTTTCTCCTTACTCTTTAGGAAGAGAAGGAAGTCAGTTGCCTAAGAGGCATGATTGGAGAGGTGCCATGAAGCACCTGTGGAAAAGAAATGCTCTTCTACCACATCTGAAGTTCTTTCTCTTGGGTTGTCTGTGTTAAACTGCATATACCTGGGGCTGTTGACATATGACATTTGTGTTAAATAATTTTGCCATCCAATTTCCAACTAAGATGCCTTAGTACATTTGAAAAAGGGTAAAAGAATCTAAATCGGCTCTGACAATAATTTCAAAGGGTGAGTTTGAGGAGTTTTGAGTGATGAAAGCATCACTTAGATGAGTCCTCTAAGATGACTATTTTATTCTTATTATTTTTTTATTAAGTTTATTGGAGTAACATTGGTTTAATACGCTTATATAATTTTCAGGTGTACATTATAATTTGACATCTATATATTCTATTGTGTGATTACCACCCAAAATCTAGTTTCCTTCAGCTACCATAAATTTGCTCCCCTTTATCCACCTCTCCCTCCCTCTGCTCCCCTATATTTGACTCCCTTTACCCCATCTACCTCTCCCCTCCTCCCCCTCCATTCTGGTAACCACTAGTCTATAGTCCATGTCCATGAGTCTCTGTTTGTTTATTATGTTCATTTATTGCTTTTAAGTTTATACTCCCACATATAAGTGATATCATGTGATTTTCTACTTTTTCAATCTGGCTCATTTTGGTTAGCATGATTATCTCGAGATCTCATCCAAGTTGTTGCAAATGGCAGTATTTCATCTCTTCTTATGACTGAGTAATATTCTATTGTATATACGTACCATAGCTTCTTTAGCCAATCATCTATCATAGGATACTTCGGTTGTTTCCATGTCCTGGGCACTGTGAATAATGCCGCTTTGAACATGGTGTGCAAAAATCTTTTTGGATATGTGTTTTCAAGTCCCCAGTAGAGGGATTGCTGGATCATATGGCAGATCAATTCTTAGTTTTTTGAGGAACCTCCATACTGTTTTCCATAGTGGTGTACCAATTTGCAGTCCCACCAGCAGTGTATGAGAGTTCCTTTTCCTCCGCATCCTCTCCAACATTTGTTTTACTTGTCCTGTTGATTATCGCTATTCTAACAGGTATGAGATGGTATCTCATTGTGGTTTTGATTTGCATTTCCCTAATAGCTAGCGATGTTGAGCATCTTTTCATATATTTGTTGGCCATTTGTATGTCCTCTAGGGAGAAGTGTCTGTTCAGGTCCTCTGCCCATTTTTTGATTGTTTTGTTTTTTGTTGTTGTTGTTATTGAGTCGTATGAGTTCTTTGTATATTTTGGATATTAGGCCCTTATCGGAGGTGTTGCTTGCAAATATATTTTCCCATTCAGATGGTTGTCTCCTTTCTTGTTGGCAATTTCTTTTGCTGAACAGAAGCTTTTTAGTTTGATGTAGTCCTATTCATTTATTTTTGCTTTTATTCCCTCCTTTGAGTCAAATTCATAAAATCCTCTTTAAGTCCAAGGTCCTTAGTTTAGTTTCTATGTTTTCTTCTATGCATTTTATTGATTCAGGTCTTATATTCAGGCCTTAATCCATTTTGAGTTAATTTTGGTGTGTGGTGATAGACGCAGTCTAATTTCATTCTTTTGCAGTGGCCTTCCAATTTTCCCAGCACTATTTATTGAAGAGGCTTTCATTTCTCCATTGTATGTTTTGGGGTTTTTTGTCAAAAATTATTTGCACATATAATATATATATGGGTTTACTTCTGGACTCTTGATTCTGTTATACAGGTCCATGTGTCTGTTTTGGTGCCAATACCATGCCGTTTTGATTACTGTTGCTTTGTAGTATAATTTGAAGTCGAGCAGAGTAAGATGACTATTTTAAAGAATAATATTTGATATGAAAGTTTTGATGAGTTAAAAAAATTGACATGAAATTTTGTGTCTTAGATTCAACTTTTCATTCTCAGAAGAAATGAGAGGTGTTATTTTTGTTTTTAAAATTAATACTTAACTTTTTATTAAATGTATGTTTTAAAAAATTTTGGTTTTTAGGTTCAACTTTCAAATATTTTATTTCAAAATCAAGAAAATTTTAATATTTGATTTTAAGGGGGCTTTTTATTAATTTTTTGGTCTGACTTACAAATTAATCATTAAATTCCTTTAAATATTTTGAACTGAGTAATATACATTTCATATACTCAATTGTCTTTTAAAATGGATTCTTTATCCAACTAGCAAACACATTTTCTAAAAGAAGTTTCAGCTTAAAATCACAAATCTACTGATTTTAAATTGGAATTATAACACTGACTTAGTATTCCAATAGGCTAAATTCTGTGAATCATAATAAGACCCCTGAGTATCAAATGTGCACCTATCATTCATAAAGACCCACCTATTAATATTATGAGCTTGATTTTCTCTAAAGGTACATATCCACTAAAAAGAAATAATTATGTCATTCCAAACAATTTTGTAGTACTTTCATAACTATGAAGTTTTCAAGACTATGTTTTTAGCTGAAAAAGAAAAAAAGGTTGCTTAGTGATTAAAGAGGCCATAGGCTAGGCATGGACAGAATTTGTGCCTATGACACTAATGAGACTCATAAAGTCCCTCTGAAGTTAACAGTTGCTTTGTCAGTGCCCGCCTAATGTTAAAATCATATCATCATCTTATATTTGAGTCTGACTTTTAGAATCTTGAATTCCTACATTTGCTTTACCACCTGCTTGGATTCAGTTTCTCTTCTTTTTTACTGTATATATATTGTACACATAATAGTCAATCAAACTCTTCATGTTGGAAGCCATAGTCAAAGAAATATTTAAATAACATATAATTGAATCTCATTGTTTTGTCTAATTCTGTGGTCATTATGTGAATTAGGTCATGCCAATGACAAAAATCAGTCACAATATTTTATTGTTAGGCTTCATCAATACAGATGAGTGTTGACCTTTCAACTAGCACCCTAGGAAACTATACAGATTACTGCGTTGTCCCTACTCCCAATTCCCCACCCCCAACATGCACACTTGCTTGGCTCGGATGGCACTTATGCTTCCTTACACTGTTGCTAAAAGAGCTAAGACAGAATTTCTGATATCCTCACATGGAGTGCAGAAATTATTTCCCATGTGAACGTAGTTCCCATGCGAATGTTGGTCAGGGTTCCACTAAGCTATGTTCCATATGGTATGTCAATTATGAAGGACAGGAGGCCTCTTCACAGCCTGCATTTCTTTGCATGCTGTTGGAGCAGACAGGGGAGTTCTAGGCATTCAGGAGGCAATTAAATGTCCTGTTATCTATCTTCTTTTTCCCGGGTTCTCCTCTGTCTCTCAGTGAAAGCTTCTGTCTGTGGTTACCTCCAATCTTATGAGGAGCCATTTGGCTACCAGCACTGGAATTCTGACTGGTGGTGGTCAGGGATCAAGTGAAGGGGCAAGAAAAACCCTAAAAGGGTGTTGAGGTTAGAGAGTGGGCCACTTGGAGCAGAAAAAAGTCTGCTCAATAGAAGGGCTGTTGTGCAGCTAGCAGCGAGTTGAAGGAAAGTGGCAGGAAAGACTCAATATTGTTCTGGAAAATCAGATAAGGTAAGAAAGTCAATCTGAGCAGTACACAGTGAGATTCAAAATCACTTACTCCTTTTCCCTATGGCTTAGTCTTTGGATCAGTCTGGTGTCCTTGATTTTCTCTCCTCTAAATGGGTTTCCTTCCAGAGAGCTCTTGTGTCCTTCATGTGAATTGTCCTCAACAGGTCCTACCCTACAGAGTCATCAAACCTGCTCCAACAGGGATGAATGTGCAGCTTGTAAATAGCACCTCACTGTAAGATGCCCACACTGCCCACCTTGCTCTTTACCCAAAGACAAGCCAAGATGAAGTGGTCTGTCTGAAGAGCTGATGACTCCCCATCATCATTCCTGCAGGTAGTCAAATAACCCCTGTTGATACTCAGTGAAGATCAAAGAGAGAAAATTCAATTGCAGAAATGTGAGTTTATGACTTTGGTAGGCCATTCTTATGCTTGGAAACCCCATTCCACCTTACGTCAAAAATATTCAAATATGCCCACATTGCACACTGAAGATATTATTTTTGCTGTAAAAAAATTGGAAGGGTTTTTAATAATTTTGTTTTGAAATTATTTGATTTAGAATGCAATATTTACAATCACTTACAATCTGTGGTGCTTTTTCCATATTCAACATTCCAATGCGGGTTGGCCCCCCTTTGCACTGATTCATAACGCCACCTTTGCCAAATACCAGGTTTACTTACAACAAGTCTATTTTTCCTCTATAACATTTGTCTGCTCATCTATCTCTGTGAGAACACCACCACACCCCTGTCACCCGAAGCCTTTCTTCTCTAAAATTTTCTCCTTTATTCTGGGTTATTTATTACTCCATCTGATCTTTAGGATCAGCTTACTAACCATCACCAAAAACTCTATTTGTATTTCTACCAAAATTGCCTTTAATCTATAGATTAATTTGGAGAGGATTAACATTTTCTATCCTTCAATACAGTTTTATAATTACCTCTACAAACATCTTACCCATCTTTTTTGTTCCAATGACTTGTTGCATTTTAAGTTGACATTTGTTTAAATTTATATTTTCTAATTTTTTGTTACAGGATGTATAGGAATGCTATTAATTTGGGTATAGCGATCTTGCTGAGCTTTTATTAACTTAATAGTTTATGTAGTAGACATTACAGGTCTCACTGAGCATACAAAAAAAAAAAAAAACTACACTTCCCAGGTACCCAACAGTTAGGGGACGTGTGACTAGTTGTGGCCAATGAAATAGCAGTGGAAGTGGTATGGATCACTTCCAGGCTGAGGCAGTGAAAAGCGTGTTTGTTTGTTTGTTTCATCTCTCTCTTCTGCTGAAACAGATGTGTACACCTAGTGCTGAGGTGGAGCCTGGGCTGATGAATCACTATGTGGTATGGAGTCACTCAGAACTTCAACAGACGGCATGAGAAGGAAATAAACGCTGTGTGTTAAATCACTGATGTTTCTGGATTAATTTTTACCACAGCACAACCCAGCTTCTATCGACTAATACAGTTTATCTATAGATTCCTTTGGATTTCTTTAATGAGGACCATGTAGCAGCTGTGAATAATGAGTTTGTTTCTTCCTTTCTAATTCCTAGGTAATTAAATTTTCATGAATACTAAACTTAACAATTAATGAAGTTGACACAATGTTACACTTTGTAGATCTTTAATTAAACATTTATTAATTTTGATTTGCACTTTTTCTTTGTGTTCTTTCAGTTCTCAGACATCTGCTAGGCCCTTACAAAGCTGGTAGGCCCCAGGCCCTGTGATTAAGCAGGCTGAAGGGTTAACAAAGCCTTGTTTGGGCTGGTTGTCACTTTGAGAACTTACTAGTCTTCTAAGAGCCTGCAGTTCCAGACAGAACTAATGTAACAGGGACACAGAGTGTCCTAGCTGAGGGGAGTCTGCCAGGCTTGGACCAAAAGGAACAATAGCCCCCTGGATATCCTGGCAAATCAATACCGAAGCCTCCCTTCTTTTCCAGTTCATCTTTTCCTCTAGGAGGAGAATCAGAGTTAGTTTTCACTCTCTCCTCTTACTTCTAGATTTTGGCAAAGGCTCTGAATATCTTATTATTACCATTTTAACACTGTAGATATGCTCTAGTTCAAAAAGGTCCAAAATAATAAAGCCTGACCTTATCAAAGAATATATGAAATGGAGGATGGTAATTTGCTTTACAAAGGGTTCCCTGCTCCACAAAATGAATTCAACTTTGGTGTCCCTAAAATAGCCAGTTCCCTTGGTGCATGTTAAATATAATTCAATTTACAAAAATTCTATTTGCATATAACCTTTTCAGTAGCACATCCATTGTGCAAAGCAGTGTACCCTTGTAATTGGCTGCAAATTGCCAGGAGACCACCCTTGCACATATTGTTACTAGCTGTGCAATTTTTTCTTAATTTCCATGAGATAAAGGGGTGGAGTGGCTAACGTTCCAGTTGTTTATTTAGTCCCATTGACAATGCTGTAAAAGGACATTTGTCAGTTCTTTGGGGGCAACATGTCTTACGTGCGGATTAATGCTGTGTACTTAGAAACAGGAAATGAAGAAACATTAGGAAAACTGAATGTGGATTGCCTGGCTGAATTCGTAATAACGGTCTTGCTGTGTTGAAGAAGGTCTCTTTATCTTCATGGTATGACAGGCATCAGGAGAAAGTGAAATGAAGCAAGGGACAATTTACGATCGTGGTTTGGATATCATTTCCCCCCATGAGGTGGCGGAACTGCAGGAGCATCTTCTAAGGGAAACAGAACTAAGTATGGTGACCTGAGCCATGTAGTTATGGAGAGTTACAACTGACACCGCTCCGCCCCCTCCAAGCCGGCCAGGGAGGCCTGACCCCGGGGGTTCTCTGCGTAGTGTGTTCTGGTCACAGGAGTGTAGCCAAGGTACTTAGCAAGGCATGTGCTGTGTTTTCTCACGTCTCATGTAGAAAGCAAAAGTGGCATCTTTTTACAGCAAATTGAGTTAAAGTAGATTGTTACCAATGATGCCAAGTCACTTCTAAAATCCCTTTCAACCTGAATATTAAAAACCCTGCTCGGCGCATCAGATTCTCTTTTCAGAAATGATACCTTCTTTATACATTCTCGCTGCCCACCTCCCACACGTCGATGCCAGGGCACTTCTTTCCTGATTAGGAAGTTCCCTCTGGGATTTCATCCAGGGCAGCTAGCAGCTGTCCTTCCCTAGGCTAGCCTGCAGGGTATGTGAGAAGCATGGCAAGCATCGGATCCTTCCCTCCTGGAGATTCTAGTTTTCTCCACCAGCTTTGGAGAGGGCGCATTGAAAGGGAGCTAAATGAGGCTGATCTAGACCTAGTTTTTTGTTTTGTTTTGTGTGGGGGAGGGGATTCTTTGCTGGAGAGAATGACTTCTTATCCCCAGTTCAGCTGAGCAGTCTCTCATACTGCAAGTTCAACTCCCAGAAGGCAAGGCTCGGCTCCCTCCGGTTCTCAGGCAGGTGTTCTAAATTGACGGCCTTAAACTCCTGGGTGCGGAGCATGAACGACTTGAAAATGAAAATTTCTGTTAAACCAAATAAAAATACTGTGTTATTATTTCTCAGAAGCCCAAATTTGGGGTAGCTGATTATCTTAGCACACTTCCAACAGAGAATGTATCATTTAACCAAAATTTATTTTTCCTGCAGTGGAAGGCAGAGCTACACCTCAGGAGGGAGAGCATATTGTGCCTGGTGGGTCTCCGGGCGCACCATTAGCTGGGTGACCTGTCGGCCGGGAACAATGAGGCAGTTCATAACCTGCATGCTGTGCCCTGTGGCACGAGCCCTGGGAAGAGCAAGGCTGATGTATTTCTACCTAAGGGGCCTAAATTCAGGTAGAGAAGATAGCCTGGGGTGCAGACCAACCTGGGTTCTCATAGTTGCTTGGCCACTTATAATCTGCACAGTTCTGGAAGTTTTCATAGCTTCTCTCCCATGAACTCCACACAGCAACACGTGACTCACAGACTACAGTGAGGACTAATAAGAAGATGAGGTGACACGTTGTCCATCCTAAATGCAATGTTCCTCTCCTGCAAGTGCTGCTGGGAGGAGGGCATGTCCAACAGCCAGACTGCACAGGTCACCGTTATCCCTCCTTCAGCCGCCTGATGCCAGAGGCTGAGGGGAGAAGAACAAAGTATCAGACAACCAGGGCCCTGGTGTTGTGGTCTCCGCGGAGTCTGTGTGTGCATGGAGGCCAGAGGTGCTAAGACCCGGACACATCAAGGACCTTAGCCTTTCAGAAAAATTTCCCATCTTTTCTCTATTTATGTTCAGGCCAAGTCACTGCCCAGGTGAGGGAAGAAGATGGGGAGAAGCGTGGACAGTAGGCGTGGTGGCATGGGGAGCGAGGTGGGGAAGTGCACATTTCTCCTTCTGTCTCGGGGAGAGAGATGTTGGCTAAAAATGGGAGAATAAGATGAAAAACCTCTGTTTTTTTGTTTTATTTTTTTCTGTGCTACTTTGCTGTGTGCGTGCGTGCGTGCGTGTGTGTGTGTGTGTGTGTGTGTGTGTGGCATTGTATCCTGCAGGGCCCATGAGCACTGAGGGAAGGCACTTGAAGAAGGCACAGCAGTGACCAGGCGATCAGACCTCCCCAAGGTTTTGGAAACTGGGAGGTCAGAGTCTGGCCCCTAGGTGGGCCAGAACTAGAATCTCAAATCTTCTAGGCTAAGTCTTGGGCTTTTTGTTTGAATAAAGAAGCTTACCTCTTTCTATCCACCCTAACTTGTTGGCTGTAGCAGACCTGTGGCTTTCAGAGGCCAGCGCCAGCCCACTTGGCCCTGGACAGAGATGGGGGCCACAGGGAACCAGATGGAGTCACCTCCTTTGCCTGAGGAAAGGAGTAGATGCAGAAGTGCTTTTCCTTTTCTCCCCAGGTTTGCTGGTCAACCTTGAACCTAAGGTCATAGCTATTCAGATGCAATGATCACAGAGCAAGGAGGGGCATCTTCCCGGCTTCAGGGCCTCAGCCAAGCTTGGTGACAACAATGCTCATCGTATTTCCCTGGAGAGAGTCCAGGCTGTCAGTCCTGACCATGGACAAGACTCAGGGAGCTTCAGAAGGTCCCCAAAAGCAGCTTTTCACCTTGTTCAGCTCTCCTCCTCGTGGCTGCTCAGAATTGATTTCTCTGTCCCAGGTTCAATGCATTTTCAGGACTTAACTGTCCACTCCCAGCCCCTCTGTCCAGAGAGAGAACAGAAATGGTGTGAGCTGTGGACCGAGGAGCAGGAGGAGGCCAGCCCTGCCAGAGCAGTGTTGAGGCAGGCGAAACCTCCCTAGGCCCGTTTGTTTGTTTCTTTCTTTTTTTTTCTTTTTATTGAACAAGCAAGCAAACAGACAAACCATATGGCGCCTGGCCTACCTACTTTCCTTGGTTGAGAAGTTCACGTCAGGTGTGGATGTGAAAGCGCTGGGAGACTGTGACTTCTCCCGGGGGGAGCACGGGCGCTGGTGTGAGTGAGGCTGACCTGGGGATCTTCCTGCTACCTGTGGGAGACATGAAACTAGCAGCCCCCGGAGTCCCAGGTGCATTGTGCTTGTTCTACAGTGTTTAACAGTATTTTAAATTCATCGTCAATATTAAAAAAATCAGGAACATTTTATAAAAATTTCTTACTTTACTTAAAAAATTAGAAGACCTGGCTGCAGTGGCCACAGTGGCCACCTTGGGGTTCAGCACCTGCCACCCGTGTGCAGGCGTGTGCTCACTAGTTCAACACAGCATCTGCCACCCCCTATTGTCCTGTTCCCTCACCATTCTGTCACCTGCCTAGCCCTTGTCCTGACCCACTGGGAATTTACCTGAGAAAACTGCCTTTTATTTCCCACTTTACTTGCACTGCCCCCACCCCCACTGTGCCCCCTTCCCATGGACAGAGGATTGGCCTTTTCAGTAGGAGGGAAATCCAGGGCTAAGAGGAAGGCTACAGAGGACCTCACCATAAGGCACCAGCAAAATCTTGTCTATGGATGCCTGGTCTTCAACAGCTATTCCGAGAGGACCAGGTTAAGTTTTCGCCAAGCAGCATCTGCTCAAACTTCAAGAGCAGTGTTCTGGTTAAGCTATGGCTAACCAGTGGTCTGGGATGGTGATCAACCACCCCGAAGCTTAGTGGCTTAAAATAGCGTATTAATTTATCCGACAGTTCTGTGGGTTAACAAGGCTCACCTGGGCAGTATTCACTTAGACCATTTCATCCTGTTGCAGTTAGACAGCAGCTGGGGTTGGTGGTGTCTGAAGTCTCGGTTGGGCTGGAAGTCCAAGGCAGCTCATCCGCAAGGTTGACAGCTGATGCTGGCTGAGGGCTCAGCTGGAGCTGTCTACACGAGCACCTGGTGCTTGGGTTTCTCACAATGTGCTTGGGTTTCTCACAATGTGGCAAATGGTTCTCAGGGGGAGTGTCCCAATGGGGAGTGTTCCAAGACTCCCAGGAAAGAAATGCAGAATTATTAAGCATTAAGCTTCAGAAGCCACACAGTGTCTCTTCTGCCATATTTCATTGGTCCAAAACTCGTCATAGAACCTGCCAGATTCAAGAAAATAGGAGTGTACAAAGCATGAATAATGGGAGGCATGATTCACCGATGGAGCTATCTTTGGAAACTGACCACCACAGTCAGCATTGCTAAGGCTGGTTCTTACTTCCTATCTGCTTTCACATTTTTTTTTTTTAGAACAACTCATCTCCTCTCCCTTCAGCTTTCCCCAAGGTAAGATATTAATGAGATCATATTTGAACTTCCTGACAGAGTAATGCCTCCTTATAAAGCATACTATTATTACCAGCCTGCCTGATCACTCCCACCTGGAGTCTACAGACAGGATGAGGGATGATACAGCATATATCTCAACAACAAACAAAACTTCATTAAATCCATTGAAATAACACAGACATTCAGATTTAGTACAGATCAAATCCTATTACCAACAAATTGCATCAAATTGCCTCCAAAAATCTGTAGAACCAGATGTTTTCCAAGCCCTACTTCCTTTAGGCAAATACCCAATATAAGCAACGTGAAGGACTACCAAAGAATTGGAACATCCCCCGAGATTTGTTAGGATGGGATTTGACCCATTTTCACTTAGTCACAGGTTCAGGCATCTTAAAATCAGGCAGAACAAACTTGCAGGATTTATAAATATGAGCAGGCTGAGAAACGGGTCTCATTTAAACAGAATGAGTTTAAAGTTGCAGAAAGGGCATCTTTATGCTGTTGTCATGCTTCCCGTCCAAGGCCCTGGGAAAATCCCACTTGATTTTCTGATTGGCATCTAGGGAGCTTACAGTGAGAGAGCATGTCTGGCAGCTAGGTACCCCATGCCAAATCCAGAACCTTCCCTAGGAGAGAGAGTAAACTCAGCATAAAGGTAAGGGCTTCAGACCAAGTAAACTTCTGGGATAGCAGTGATGTTGGCATTGTGCAGGATTTAGGCTTTTGTAAATGTCTTCACTTTTACTTTTTCTGAATACGCACATTTCTTAACATTTGTTTGTTGCTTATTTCTTCTTATAGGCAGTAAAGGGATGCTTTAGGGTTAGACCAGGTGTTCAGCCACCCAGGAATGCTCCTGCAGATGGTAGCCCCTCTCCCAGTCCACATGGTCCCAAAGTTCATATGGGGCCTGCCTTCCACCCACTGAGCCCACTTCAAACAACTCCCAATTCTCATTTCAGGCAACATCTTTCCTTCCCCATCAAAGGCTGCAACATCCCAGCATTTGGTTTTGCACCACAAAGACCTCTACCTATGGACAGTGTACACATGGGCAAACAGATAGGTGCATACATGGTCAGTGAGAAACTGGCTGGAAGGCCATCTGTCTTCTCACATCGTCTTCAGACACATGACATATGTAAAACTGGACCCCCTGTACTCTTTGCCAAGAGCCATTTCTTCAAGTCATCTTCGCATCCCTGTGCCTTTTTCCTGCTAGAGTGCTATCCCTTATTCTTAGTCCACTGCCAAATTAACCTTGCTCAAGCTACCAGCAGCCACCTGACAGACTCCTTTGTTCTAGCTCATAGTTAGACCCCAGGTGCACTGCATTATTGATATTTGATTTTCTTCTGATTTTGTCTTTCATGTAATAAGCATAGGCTGGGAATCTGTTGAAGTGCTGGAGATTCTGCTAAGTTCTGGGATATAGAAGTGAACATTACCGTACAAGATGAGGTAGAGTTGGGGATGCTTTTGGCTTAGACTGGGTGTGGTCTTTCATGTATCTTTATCTTCCCCACTCTAATAGATTAATCAGCACTTTAAAGACAAAAATCAGGCCTTTGGTTTCCATTTGTACCTCCCTCTCCACATCGGCCAGCACATAGCTCTGCCCACAGTGGACACTCAGCATTAAATGGCCGGTGGTGGCGGGCAGCCTGCGTCCTCAGGCCTGAGGCTCCCTCTACTTCCATGGTGACCTGAAGTGCTGGGTATGGGCCAGGAAGCCCCAGAGGAGCTGCCTGGGAAAAGTGGTTCTTGACTCCCACAGTGCATCTCATAGGGAAGTTTCAACCAGTGTCGAAGTGCATGGAAAGAAATATTTTTCTGGTAGTTTAAATATATGTTCTTAAAGGATAAACTTTATTTTTACAAGTTGGACAGATTCAGGATTGTCCCTATGTAACTAGCTTCTTTCTCGCTTGTGTTACAATGTCCTTTCGTGGCGCGGCATCAGCAGTCCTGAGTGGTGGTAGGTGGGCTTCAGCCGGTCCCCTGTGGCTTGAGTCACATCAGTGATGTCCCATTAACCTTTGGCAGCTATCATAGAAGTGAACTTTTTCCGAATAACTTTTTTACTTTAAAATAGAAATCTGCATATTTCCTTGGGAATCTATCAGGCTCATGAATACCATATTTATATGTGTTTAGAAAAGAAAGGGTTGGGAATCATGCCTCTAAGAGGACCCCTTGCCCAAGGTACCTGCATAGCCTTTGGGAACAATTGCACTGCCTTGCTGGAAGTGCCCAAATTCCTTCTGTGGAGGTGGCAGCCTGGCAGGTCTTTGTGGCCCTTGCCTAAGGAACATTTTACCTCTCCCAAGTGTGACAGAGACTCAGAATGCTAGCCTCAGGTTGTGAGGGGAAGCCGGCCTTCTTAAATTGTCTGTTTATCGATCATGATGTATGTCAATAATTGCCCCTTCTGCTTTATGTGTTTTAATTACTTGCCTTTCCCCTCCTGTCTTTGAGTCTCTGGGTGATTGGATCACCAAGGGTGCAACTTCAAATAATTTTAAGAAAGAAATAAGTTTGTTATGATGTTGGCAAGTTGACCCTCTTTAAAAGACTAGCTCCAAAATGAAAATGGCTCTTAAGAGATGCTGCTTGTGGAAGCAGAGCTCACATCTTCTCTGGGATTCTGGAGTGAGAACGGAAATTGCTTCAGGAGGCACAAATTGAGCAGGACCCATGGGCTGTGATATATGTTTTGTGTGTGTGCATGTGCAATTATATGTGCTTACACATGCGCACACATCCAGACACACCTGTTCCAGAGATGGGACCAACAAGGCTTTCTGCCTTTATCCAGGGTAATAGAAGCACATTTTAGGATAGGAAGCATGATTCAAAAGAAAGGCAATCTGTACTCCACCCCCACCTCTAAAACTTCCTTCTGTATCCATGTGAGGGTGCCATGTCTTTACTGTAGCTTAGGATAGTGGAGAAAAGCAGGCTGTGGCCTCACCTTGAAGCTCCAGGGCTTGCCACTTGAACTGACCTTCCCTCTACTTCCTGTCCACTGTCCACCTCTCTGGGCCTGAGTCTCACATATGAGGCAATTTCAAGTCCAGTGGTTTAGACAGAGCACGTGTGCAGCAGCATCTCACTCAAAGGTAGGGTCAGGTTAGAGAAAACCAAGGTAACATCAGACCTCAGAACCAGAGGACACATTTCTTTTATAATTACGATTTCACTCTGTGGGAAATCAAAAGAAAAAGCCAATTCTAAAACTTGACCAATTCTGAAAAAAGTTTATATAATAACCTTGTTACATACTTAAAATGAACAAATGTACATATTTTATTTCTTTAAAAGAATTTTTATACATTATCTCTGTAACCCTATAAGGCATATCATTTATTTTCACTCGACAGTTGAAGAGACTGAGACTTAGAGGAGGTAGGTGACTGTCCCAAAGACACACAGCAGTGAAGGCAAAAGCCAGGACTTGAATCTCCTTCTTCTGACTTCAAGATCAGTTCTTTCCAAACATCTTTTTTCCTACTGAATTCTTTTCTTATTCTAAGGATAGTTTCTCTTTTTATTTAACCAGGAATCCAAACATCACTCTCATGTTATAAAAGCACCTTTTCCTCCTTTAGATGCCACTTCAGAGACTGATTCTCTTGGAAATCATCTCATTACAAAATGGTTCCAAGACACACGTCCATATACAAGGGTCTTCAGTCTTTAATTGCTTACGCTATAACGGCAGTTGAAGGGACCTTGACGTGACAAGACTTTTTCCTGTGTCATAAATACCCTGATACCCTAGGCCTCTGTCCCACTGGCTAGTTTCTCAGGCCCCGTGCTTGCTCTGGGATTTTAGAGATCATTTTTTTCCTGCCAAAATATCTATCCTTAGGTACCTACTGTGTACCAGTCTGCTTGATGCTCTGTGTATATTATCTTTCTCTTCACAAGAACCCTGTAAGATATAGATGATGATGATGACGATGATGATGATGATGATGATGATGATGATGATGATGATATTTCAATGGTTTACAAATGAGGAAAGTAAGCCATTGTCTGTGTAGAGCTGAAATTTATTTTGACTCTGAAGCCCACATTTTGTTTTTGTTGTTGTTGTTATGTTGTTTCTTCCTTTGTGTTTTGATATTAATTGCTTGGTGTAAAAAGATTCTTGATGCCTTAATGACTAAAAGTATGGGAAGCATCAGTATCAGCACACTTGGCATCACCCTTAAAGCCACAGAATGAAGCCTGAAACCCAAGGCTCGTGAGGGGTGAGCTGGCCTGAAGGATAAGAGAATCAAGAGTCCCAGGTTCTGATTCCAACACTGTAGTTAAGCACTAACCACCTGTGTGACCTTGGGCAAGTTGCTTTGCCTCTCTGGACCTTATTTTTTCACCTGTATAATTAAGAGTTTAGAAGAGGGGCTCTTGGAAGCCCCATCCTGTTCTAAAACTCCCATCGCACACCTTTTGGGACGTGTTTTTTTTTTTTTTCAGAACAATTCTGCCACCCGGAGTCTTATGAAGCAATAAGACTCAATTCCCCATAACTACAACATTCAGTGTTCCCACTTCCCCAAAGCATATGGCGCTGTGGATGCCTGCCAGGAAGCACTGTGAGCGGAAGAGAGGGATGAATGAACGTCAGTAGTCCTTCTTGTCCTTACCACTGAGCACCTACAGCAGGTATGTGGGACAGTCCTTTTCACCAGTTATTTCAGGGACACGGTGTCTGCCTTCGTGGAGTTAAGATTCTGGGTCCTTCTCCTTTACCTTACTGCCCCGTCAGCAACAATTTTGTACCCTGTCTTCTTTTTGGCATCTTCTGTTTCTTGATGTCTCTCTGTATTTAATATACTAATAAACAAATAAACGAACAAAAAAATTAAAAAATTAAATAAAACTAAGACTTTAGAGAGAAAAAAAAATAAAGCCCAGGGTCTCATGTTCACTCAGGTTGTGAGAGAAGGGTCGAATGAAGACCTATTTCTTTTGGACAAGGGCACTGTCAAGTGAATGGTGAGGAAAGGATGAGAAGACATTTTGATTTTGACCGGCTTCTCTGTTCTTTCTCAGTCTCCTCCAACTCCACTCCAATTTTACCTTTTACTATAAAGTTCAAAACCCCATGGAGAAGGCGTGGAAGTGGGTAGCATAGAGGTATAGAGAGGGTGAGGAAGAGAGCAAATTAAGTATATTTCAAATTAAATATATATCACTTAGTACAGAATCCATCAGAATCCTAATATTTAAGACTGAAGTCAGATTTTTATTTTTAAAAACCAAAGGGTTCTTTGTTTGTTTGTTTTGTTATTTGTTTGCTTTGCCATTTGCAAGATTGTGATTTTTTTAATGCTGTTTTTCTTCTGTTGGTAGCAAAAGCCTTATGCCCCTCAGAGTTGCCCACAGAGGAGCTTTGCTGCCAGGCTGTCCCCCCCCCCCCAGGCATGAGGGAAGCCCAGAACAGCCATCATTAGCTCAGTTGGCAGGAGTGCAGACATGCAGCATTCTAGTGCTCTCTGCCCCAGGGAAGGAAGGACCTAGGGAGAGGAACGGTAGGGAGGTTGCAAGGTTTGCTCAAGTTTCACAAGTACTTGTAACAGAAGCGTGTCCAGCAGAAATTCCCTTCCCAGGGCTTCACTGGGCAGCAGGACAACAGGGAGAGGAGTAATGTGAGTAGACAAAAGTTGATCTGTGATGACGACTTGGGGAGGCGTGAAAAGGTTTTTCTTAATGATGAAGGTCGTAGACAGCCAAGCTGACTACAGGAGTCATGGCGTGTTGGAACCAACTTCGGGGCTAGCATTATAGGGAAGGAGCACACGTCTGGAGCAGTCATAACCGCCTCAGGGGCTCTGTGCCGCTGTTGTTACGTTGGGGGTAGATGGTGAGCTGATCTGAATCTATAACAACAAGCTTCTTCATGATGGTGAGGGAGGGGCACTAGTGCCGTATTTCCATTCCTGTAATAGTGAACGGCCATGAAAATATACACCCAGCAATAGACCAAGAAAACAAGCAGTGCGAGATGTTAGGAGAGACCCTCAGAGCACTGTGGCTGTGTGTCCATGACCC
The DNA here is from genome assembly GCA_003508835.1 of Eonycteris spelaea. NCBI lineage: Eukaryota > Metazoa > Chordata > Mammalia > Chiroptera > Pteropodidae > Eonycteris > Eonycteris spelaea. The sequence goes on along the minus strand of PUFA01000011.1, from coordinate 9,983,369 downwards.
CTAATAACACTGCGGTGAAAAAAAAAAAAAAGATCAAATCAATTGGTTACTTTGTTTTAATGGGTTAAAAATTGGTCTGCTTCCTTTTTATTTCCTTAACTGATGTTTGATCACTGAATAATAAATCCGATCTCTGTTCCCTTTCGCTTTGACTTGGATGTAAATGTTGAGAGGACAATCCTAGGCTGTATGTCTGTTCTAGACAGTTGTTTGTATGTGGGCAGCTGAAGACTATGGAGACAGAAAAATGAAAAAGAAACAGTAGTGACAAGAAGTGGGGCAAATAACAATTACTGAGGGATGGTGGCATAAGGGACCAGGACAAAACTGAGATTGTAGAGAACTTTTAAGATTAATGACTTCTGAAAAACAACTTTTACCATAGTCCCAGATATCTTACAAAAATAATTTGAATTTCGTGTGACTTACATAGAATATTTAATAAAGGCACACTTTTAATATTACTAGGCACCATTTTAAGTTGAAATGGCTTTATGGAGGTTTAATAGGATATTCGCTTTGAGTGGGTGGGGTAGAGGAAAATGATAAAGATAATGATTTACCTGAGATCTGAAAAAAGACCCCCGGGAAAGATACTTGACTCTGTGTAAGACTAATCATCCTCTAAAATCTCAAGTTCATTTACATATATTTCTGAGACATTGAACCGCATTCTTTTCCTCAGAAGCTCTATTTGCAGTTTGCTGACACCAGACTCTATAAGGCTATTGTCATGATGGTACTTGAAGCCTCGTTGGGTAGCACATCTTTTGAAAAATTCTCATACCTACTTTTCTCGGAATGTGCATAATGAGGAAAATTCATTTCCTTCCTGTTGAGAAAAGTTAATGATCATTTTCCATTATATTAAAATATTACCCATTGTTATGACTTCAATTTAACATTCCTGCAGAAATCATCATGTGTTGCAGAATTTAGCTGTGCCAAGGCCAAGGCACCCATGTGTTATTTCAGTTTCTCTTAAAAAATGGGTCATTTCAGATGAGGTATGATAAGAAAAAAAAGAAAAAAAAGAAAAGAAAGAAAGAAAGAAAGAAAGAAAGAAAGAAGAAAGAAAGAAAGAAAGAAAGAAAGAAAAAAGAAAGAAAAAGAAAAGCAAAAGGCAAATCACACCATTTCGGGAGAATTAATAGGTAATTATATATTTTTAAAAATCACTTTTAGCATGAAAACCCAAATTTTTAACAATGTTGTCTCCAGAATATAATTATAAATGCCACATTGAGTCTCTGAACAAGAAATAAGAGCTTTCCTTTAAGATATAATAAATACTTTAAGTATTGGGACAATGCTTCTCTTTTAGAAGAGACGAAAACTAGAATTGCAGTAGAATTGCAATTCCTTGAGTAGTTTAGTTGTTAATTTTAAAATGCTTAATCCTCCCTTGGGGTTCATTATTTGTGTCCACACAGGTCAATGACAGGTCACAGAGTGGACAGACAGAAAAACCAGAGTGGCCTAAAAGGATTCCCAATCTCCATAAGATAGGAGGTTTTCTCCCCATATTTTGGCAGATTTAAGGTCACCAAGATCAGAATTTTAGCATTGTGAAGGAGACTGTGGGAGGAGCAATGAAAGAAAGGGAAGACAGAAGATGGTACCTTAAAGTGGAGTGAGATGCTTGCCGGGAGAAAAGGGAGGATCACCTGGAATTCATTCCAGTAGGTCAGTCCAGTGTTGCTTCATTCCCTTCTGTCTTCGTTTGTATTGGTTTGCTAGGGCTGCCATAACAACATACCACAGACTGGTGGCTTAAACAACAGAGATTTATTTTCTCACAGTTCTGCAGGCTGGAAGTCCAAGATTAAGGAGTTATCAGCAGGGTTGTTTGCCTCCGAGGTCTCTCTCCTTGGCTTGCAGACAGCTACTCTCTTGCCGCCTCTTCACATGGTCTTTCGTCTGTGCACACCTGCTTCCCAGTGTCTCTCCTTCTTATAGAGACACTGATATAGGATTAGGGCCCCACTCTAAACCTCAGATGAATGAATCACCTCCCTCTGAAAGCCCTATCTGAAGGAGTTCACGTGGATTAGGGTCTACCCACGTGGCCTCACTATGCCTTTATTTCAGTTGCTTTACAGTTATCCATATTAAACCTGGATTTCAGATGCCCACCCCCTACCCCCCACCTCCCACCTTTGAGAAAATAAGATAAACTTGGTTTGAAACCAGTTCCACCCATTAAAGTCTGAAGTGTGTGCTGTGTCTCCTGGGGCTGCCTAGGGCTAATATGCTTATGGACTCCTCCCCTTTATGCTCAAATCATGGGTGCTTCCTCTATTTCAGCCAGCTCAACCAGACCCAAAACTCAGCACCTTCAGGGTCTGCACAAACCTCCACTCATACCCAGCACTGGTGAGCTTCATCGCTTTTTTTGAGAATTAGGGGCGGGGGCCAGGACCGTGGAGAGGGGTTCCCTTTTATCTCCTGCTGGTCTCTCTTGCCCACCCACTCACTTCCCCTAACTTTTTTTTTCTTTTCTTTCCTCTCCGTCTTATGATTATGACAAATTCCTCTCCATATCTCATGCAGAGCAGATTAATAATAACTTTTCCAGCTTGAATATACTCTTGGGTCTCACCCTCCACCTCAAGTGGCTTGCTGAAGTATTTCTTCATCCAAATATATTCAGGGCTGTCTTTAAGAGAAATTCTGGTGAATTGAATTTTCTCTACCTCATTATAAGAACATAAGTCAGCTTCTGTTTTTGATCTAGCTCCCAGGTCCGTCCTATACATTCATAACAGTGTGCTGGGGGCATCTCCCTGAATTCCTTCTTCTTGCCAGAGGAGGACACTAGGAACGCCGCTTGCCTGATGCAGCCACAGCTGTTCAGAAAATCGCAACACGGTTGTGCAAAGTGATGCCACCCACACGAAGTCTTTTTTCTTTCATTGAAATGTACCACTCCCCGATCTCAGCAGTTTCTCCTATACATTCTCATCACCCAGCAGGCGAACCTATAGCCAGAGGCAGGCAGGAAGACTGTTTAAGCCTGCCTGCCTCTTACAGACTTCCAAGTTTTGTCGACGCACAGTCGATATTCCCGCAGCCAAAGAATTCTTGCTTTCCATATTCAACAGATTCTCTGAATGTCTGTGTCTCACCCCATTCGGCAGATCACAATAGATAAATGGCACACTCCCTTTAAACTCGGCTTCAGAAGTCTGTCCAGCAGTCCCAGTGACCCTGGTGCCAGAGATGGCAGAATTCAGGAACCTGGCACCCGGGTGTCTTGACTCTGCTTACATTTCTTTTTCCCTGGACTTGAGAGGAATGGCCAAGGCTCTTTACACACACACACACACACACACACACACACACACACACGCATATTTTTCTTTCATGTCGCTTCTGTCACTTTCCTTCATCCCCGGTCTTCAACTTGCACACCCTCCCTAGGACTCAAATACCAGATGCTATCCCATTATTCTATGAAAACTCTCCAATCAAGAGTGAGATGTTGACTTTGAGTGTAAGGGCCCTTGAGCTATGTGATATTTTCAATTCGCCCAAGCTGCCTACGGCGCAAAAATATACCTTGTGTAATAAATATGTGCACTCAATGATTCCTGCAAGATGTCACTGTCCTCGTCAGAGGCCACAAAGTCATGAGTTCCTTATAGTCCAGCTCTTGAAATAAAATAATCTTCGTTTTTCCTTTTCTGAGCCACTGAGCCGACAACTTACGTTAGTTCTCAGAACTTCTTGTCAAGAAAATATGTCTGCTCCCTGACCAAGCATTTCCCTGGGTCTGTTTGCAAAAGGGTATCCTAAGGGGTAAAATATTTGAAGACCACTGCGTTTCGATTATACCTGCCCGTTATCTTCAGGAATCTATCTGTCCTTTGTTTGGAAATGTGTTTATTGCGGAGTCTGCTAAGTCTTGGGCTAAAAACAGGAGATTTATGAGCTGTCCTCCAGTTCTTGTCTGTTCTCTCCTAAGGCCACAACCCCAAAAGATCAGTCACTGAAACGTGTCTTGGTGTCAACTCCAAAATCCTGCTTTTTAAGACATGTCATAATGAAACCTTGGAAATAGCGCGTGAATGTTTCACTCCTGCCATACCCCAGAAGGTCACATGCTCTAATTCAGCTTAAAGGGACACTAATCATATTCAGCGTGTGCGTAGAGAGGCTTACAGTTGGAAATGACACCATCATTTGCATAGGATGTAAAAATGAAGGACCATTAATTTTATAGTATTAATTGAAGAGCAGAAATGTTAGGCCTCTATAATTATCTTCAGTGAATACATTTCAAAGACATCTTCACAAATGAGGCTTGTATGTGTGACTGTGAGAAGGTTATAGGTACTAAGGGCAATGGCAAGGCTCCACATTGTCCCCTTCAAGATGCACAGTTTAACGAATCATTAAGTTAAAAGTTTAACTTAAATCTGAATAGCTCACCCTGAATGGAAACAAGACGTGTGGAGTCTAAGCTCCTAGGGAGGTATTCTGCCCAGAAGGGAGGGAGCTGCGTGTTACATGTAGACTCACTGAGATGAAGAACAGAGAAGGAAGCCCTGAAGCCCTGTGCTCACATCTATAGCACCCCCGCCAAACCCTGGATCTCCCTTCTTGCTCCTGATTTTACCCTCATGTCCTCCCTACGTTCTAAATTAACCATCCTATATAATATTCCCATAGGCCAAACTCTCAGCAGAATGGCTGTGAGCCCACACAGCTAAATCACACTAAGTAATCACTCTGCAACATTAGCCACCTTACTAGTTTGCAACCCCAGGTAAGCATGGAAAGTAACATTTTTGAAGAATTAAAAGGAAGATCATAAAGAATCATCTGAGTGACTTATTAGTCTTATAACCAAAAGAAACAAAGTAGAATCAGGGGTATGGATTTTGGTGGAGGGGGGAGGGCGCGGGGAGTCGGGTAAGCATGAAGCAACTGGAAGCAAAATTCAGTCCGTGATCACAAGCAACATGATGTCAGGATCAAAAGCAGGTCACAGTCATGATGGTCCATCTTTGTTTCCGTCTGAGTAAGGGAGGGGATGAGAGGGCATTGAGAATAGAAGGACAGGGAAAAGTAGGTGCAGCACAAGCTTTAAGGGCTCTCTGGGATTCTGATAATTATCCTGACATGCAAGACTCATCACTTGAAAAAATATGAGCTTCTTTAAACCACAGAGTCACAGAATTTCCCTGGTGTGTAATTTAGGGTTCCTTTGGGGGAAGGTTGGGAGCCACTGGTGTAAATAAAGTAAGGCATTAGCTAATGAGGTAACATGATGCCTACATTCAGTTTAAATGTCCCTGTCTCCAGGGGTTCTGCAGGAGTGACAATACTAGAGGGAGTTTTCACCCATTGTGTCCAGGTGGAGGAGATACTTGGGGCATCTGGGCCTTTTGAGATACCTTATGATTGGGAACATTTTCTAACTCTGTGATAAGCTTCTCTAGGTATAAGGGGCTCACTCAGGATGGTGGAGGCTTCCACTAAATTCCTGCATACCTTACAGCTCAATTTGCTCTTCATTTCATGCTTCATTTACTTAGTTTGGCACTGTACTCTTTCTTTCTGTCTTTCTTTTCTTTTCTTTTTACTGCTTTCTGGAGATAGATTGTACATACTATAAACTTTACATATTTAAAGTGTACAATTTGACGTGTTTGGATATATATATTCATGAAATCAAGATACCAGACATTTCTATTACTTCCCCAAGTTTCCATGTATCCTTTTGCAATCTCTCTCTCCCTCAACCTGTGTCCTCAGTTACTACTGATCTATTTTCTGTCATTGGCGTGTAGTGTGGATTTTCTAGAATTTTATGTAAATGGAATCGTTCAATATATACCCTTTTGTCAGACTTCTTTCATTCATCTGTACTATATTTCTTGGCACTCTGCTAGAAATATTTCCCCCTCCCACACCAGAAATAGACTCATGTACCAAGAGTTCATGACTTGACAAGATACATAGGTTGCAGACAAAGTAAAGATTGGGTTTGTATATAACCTTTTACTGAGATGCTCAAGAAACTATATAGTCACCCCACCTTATTGGTAAAAAGGAGTGTGATTTTCTTCTTGGAAGATGCACTAATTTTTATAGTTTGTTGTTGTTCTTTGATTGAAATTCGAAGGACTTAGGAGAGCCATCTTCAAAACAGTCTATACACCAGGGTGTGGAACGTCCTGACATCATTTATAACTTCCATAACGTGGTACATCGACTTTCTATATGAAATGTAAACCAAATTGATGCACCTATGAGTGAGAAGGATTTACTTTGTCCTTGTTTTTCTAACAGCTCGTTGGAAGAACTGTAAATGCCAAGTGGAGGGATTGGACTAAGTGGCCTCAAATGCTCTCCATCTTCCTTGACTCCAAGAGGCTGAATGACTCACCCAAGGGCCACTGCTAAAGGCACACAATGCGGAAGCTTGCTCAGGTGTTGCAGGTTAGACTTCTTCTAGTTTCTGCCAAGTGTCCAAAACTCAACAAAAAGTGGTATAAGTCAAAAACCAAAACAGAAAAGAAATCAGTGGCTCAAACAGTTGAACGTCTTGGGGGTGGGCTGAATTGCATCCAGGGGCTTAAACATGTCATCGGTGCCCAGACTCATCTGTCTCTCAGCTCTGGCTTTCGTTGCATTGATTTGATTCTCAGGCAACTCTCTGCATGGTACCCCTAATAGCTCCAGGCAAACATCCTGCTACCTCAAGCTTAGGAGAAAGGGACTTTCTCACCAGGTATCCTCACTAAAGGCTGAGTTTTGGTGCATTGATGAGGGTAGCATAGCCATCCCTGAAGCGGAGGGATGAAATACACTGATTGGTTGGAACTACGTTGTATATTCTCTCAAGCTGGATGAGGGAAGGACAAATAGTCAGCCAACCACATGGATTAATATTTTGGGGAGAGGAATTCCCCCAAGAAATAATATTACCCAAAGAAAAGGAAACAGATGCCATGAGCATAACAAAAGATGCCCACTACAATTGCTGTTTTTTCACTACATTATATAAAATTCCCATGGTTCCCTTAAAAAATATATGGGGTCTTTAAGCATTTGTGGGTGCCTATCTACTTTTTTAGTCTTGTCCTGTGTATGGTAATATCCTCAGCATTAAGAAAAAATTATAAGCAAGATAATTCTTGCAAGATTGAAAAACCATGGTCTCTCATTTAAGGATGTCAAATACTATAAACGTGAGATAACATTGCAGTGGGAATTTGGATAACATGTGGCTTAGGACTCACTTGCCTCCCACGTGCAATGAGAATAAATAATTCTGTACCTTCCATATCTGCGAGGTGGAGGTTTGGGGCTCAATCAGATCTCTGGGAGTCCCTTCTCTGATTCTGTTCATGATTCTACGTGTATTGGCTGGTGGATGTTATATATCACTTGAAATCAAGCCATCTCTAATTAAAAATAGGAGCTAGCCATATGGACGTTATCCATGCTGTAAACATCTTTCACATATTAGAGAAATTTCCCACCTTGTGGATCCTGCCATCCCCTACACTCCCCAGGTTCTTCTACAAGCCACAGCACAATTATATGTCTTAGGATCAAACATTCCTTTGTGCGATTAAAGTTTAAGATAGAGTGGCTAAAGAAAGAAATGCTAAGTAGACCTTACTTGGTGAGAATGGCGGAGAGATGGTCATCTTCCGGAAGAAGCTGTGTCAGAAGGCGTAGTGGAGGCATCCTGTGCCTGGCCTTGCCAAGGGGCTATAGGACGGCACTGGCAGCAGGAGCAGGAGGGTGCAGCTGCAGCCGCCTTGTGGTATTTGGACACTGTTTGTGGTTTCGTACCTCTGTACCTGATCTGGCGCTTTGTGAGCTGATTAGCATGGTTTACGACATTACATATCTGCACATATTAGCTAAAGTGGATTCTGTTGTTTGCAACTAAGAACCTCTTGACCAATACAGAAACTGATTGTGGGAGTGGTCTCAGCACACAAATACGTAAAAAGCCCTAACCTGCTGGCATGTTGATTCTGAAGGCAAAAAGCATATGACATGGGTGTAGAGGAAGAATGCCATGGAAATCACCACATCCGCATGATCACTTGCAGGAACAATGACAACAACAGCCATTCACTTTTCTCCCTTGCCATGTATGTATACTTACTATTCTTCCTTTCTTCTATTTCCCTTCCATTTATTGTAGGGTATGTGAATCACGTAGGGAAGTAATTAAATATTTTAGCCTCTGGGGGAAAGAGTATAAGGATGAGATTGTGACTGGATTGGAGAAGAGGAGCATCCTCTAGTGACCTGAGCTTAGAGCTCAGAGTGAAAGCTGATAATACTTTACCTTGTCCCATTTTGAGGAGAAGGGTGAGCATGTGTTTCAGTTGTACAAGGAACATGTAATTGCATGACGTTCTTGTAATTACAGAAGAATTTTGCTATTGTGATTGTTGTTATTTAGAATTTTAGTATGAAAGAAAGTGTACAGGGCTGTTGAACTGCCAAAGGGTAGATGTAGTGGACATATTTTATGTTGTGGGTCCCCACTTACCTTTTGAACATCTTTTCGGTGTTGGGGAAATCTTCTACCTTCCCAAGGTAGAGGTCAGACACTTGCTTTCCCAGCCTCCTTTGCAGCTAGAGATAAGTTTTCACAAATGTGACCTCATTTTCAATAATCAGATATGCCATGTGAGATTTTATTGTGATGGAGACTCTTATGAAGAAGATAATTGCCACAAAGAGTACATCCTGGTGAGGGAGGCAGAGACTCGTGCAGCTTTCGAAGGCAGCAAGGTCAGAGGTCCTGGCCATGGCATCCCAGGCCATGTTGGCAGGAGGAACTGTGGCATCTTCTTGTGGCAGAGTATTGCAGCCTGGGCACTGTTTGTATCTGCAGACCTGCCTAGCTTGATTATGCGGCCTCCTGGAAATTCCTTGAGTCGCCACAAATTCTTTACTAAAAGCCCTTCCTGCTTCTGCTAGCTACAGTGGGTTTGTTGTTTACAGCTAAAGAACCTCACTAATATCCAGAGAAGCTTTTTCTGCCTGTCACAGTCAATCCTAAAGAGCACAAAGAAGAAAATCCTCCTTTTCTGCAGATGTTGCCATATCCCAGTTGTCCCCGGCTCAAAACTCTGAATACACATCAGGTAAAGAGAAGTGGTTTTCAACTTAAACACTCCTTTACACAAAGGGACATTAGCACAGCTGCGGTTTGCTTAGAAAACTTAAAAGTGGCCCATAAAGGGAAAGCCCATCTGTTTGGGGACACTAAATCTGCCTGCAGTCCACGGGATATCACGCACCCAAAGCAGGGACTCTAACTGTGAAGTGTAATTCCATAGACAAATCGTGTTTGCCCTTATGGCAGCCCAGTGGGATGCATCACTGTGTCCAGGGGAACACGCATTGAATTAGTTGGTGGCTGTTATGGGTTAACAGGTTTACACGTAGTTTTACGAAATCTACATTTTCTACTGGCATTAAAGAAAATTCCAAAACACTTTATCCCAAAAGAACACAAAACGTATATTTTCATTTCAAAACTCAAGGCAAGCCCTTTAAAGGGCCTTCAAGATTTCTAGCTAAAAAGCATATTTAATAACGCAGAAGGCTAAGCATGCTTAATGAAGCTGTTACCTATCAAGCATTTGTAACAACGGTGGTTTGTTATAATTTGTGTTAAAAATAGGGACTGGATAGGTATTAGTCATGTTGTCCAGTCCATCAAAACTCATGTCATCCTGGGTTATTGAACTAAAAATGATGAGAATTATCAAAAGGATAGTTTACTCCCTGACTGTTCATACATACAAACTATCTTTCCTTTATAGCCCATTTTAATACAAGTGCCCAACATTCCCCTGCTTTGCTGATGCCATATGGTGTTGATGTAGGTTTATTTAGGTTCTGTGTTATCTGGGGAACTGAAAATTGACTGGGGAGTTAGATGAGCTCTTATCTCCTGCTGGCTTCTTTGCTTGTTTATACTGTATTTGCATCAATCACTCAACCTCTGAGCCTCTGTTTTCCCATTTGGAGAATGGGATCATGATGTCTGTTTGGCAGGCCCTTGGGAATCCAGGGAAAGAGCAGGCTCTGTTGTTGCCTGGGAGGCTAGGAACCATTGGAAGCAAATGCACTAGTGATATTTGTGAGAAGGTAGCAGTAGCCTGCAAGAGAAAGATACTGGCTTTCCCTAGACTCATTATTCAGAGAGCTCAAAAGCAAGTGCCTCCCTTTTTCACATTTTCCTCCAGAGAATTTCCTGTTATTTCCCTGGTATTAACTGAGGGTGGGCACCGCATTCTGAATTTTCAGAGAGAGGAAGTGCTTCCTACTCTTGACATTGCTTATTTTCTTTTTTATTTGCTTTGTTTATTTGTTTCCTCAGGGGATTAAGAAAGAGGGGACATGGCTTTTGGGGTTAATCGTGTGGATTGCCAAGTGCATACATGGTGGAATGGTCAGGCTAAGCTCTACCTGCTTGCTTTTCCAACGAGCATTCTTTGCAGGAAACATTTTGGGCAAGAAATGAGAAACTTATTGCCAAATTGGTTTCTTTATCCTGATAAAGTTGCCTAGGAGGTATGATGCCATTGGATTCGTTACAGTGAAGGCTAAATTTCTGTAACAGAGAGAGCGACTTATCGAGAATGTTCTTTTGTCAGTAACAGTTCTGATGGGAGCAGGTCAAGATGGCAGACAACCCTTCTCCAGTCATTCTGAGACCCAGAGTCCTTCGAGCTTGGTGTTTTGTCATCCTAAGTAGAAGTCTACTCAACTCATACAGTGAGCTATAACTTAGGTTCCATATAACTTAGGGATGCGGGGCATTTTTGTGTATTGGTACGTTTGGACGGGACCTCCAAGTTAAGAGCTCCTGGGTCATGGTACAGTCTTGAAGCAGTCCAGCGATCCTATTAACAGCACTAGGTCACTTCTTGTTCAGTTTTCCAACTTGTATTGACTGCAACAGCGAAACAATTTTGCAAAAATACTCACCAGTGATGGGTCTACACCAGAAGGAATGTTTTATTACTTCACCTTGAGACTTCTGTCTATTTTGATGGTAATAGAAACAGTTCCCAAGTTATTCCAGTGTTGTGTGGTGACCCTTATAAACTGAGGCTGGGGCAGCTGCCCTGCAGGCTCACCTCCGCCCACCATTGTCTCCTGTCACCTAACCAGACTCCCTGGGGACTTGAAAATGAGTACATGATCCCTGCCAAGAGAAGCCCTGGCTCTCGTGGGAGACACAGGCAGGTGAAGAGTGAACACAGCACACAGTGATAAGTGCTCCCAGCAGGGGGCAGGCAGAGGACTGGAAGTACACGGAGGTGAGGCACTTCCTGGGCAAAGGACAGCAGGTTTCCCAAGGGGACCAGAGGTCTAGCCAGGTTAGCTAGGCACAGACTAGGCGGAGGGGAAGAGTGGTTCAGGCCGAGAGTAGCATTCACAAAGCAGTGAAAGTGCAGCAGATCCGAACTCAGAATGACTGAAATGAAGAAGGTGGCAGGTGGTGAGAACCGAGTCGAGAGAAACAAGGAAGGGCCAGTTCCTAAGAGCCCTAATTTGCCTTCTTTGGATTTTGGACCTGATCCTGGTGGCTGTGGGAAACCCTCAAAGAATTTCTAAAGGGTGTATTATGAACCTATTTATGTTTTAAAATCACTCATAGCCAAGAGGAAGGGACGTTCTTAAACGTGTGGTCTCAGAGTCACCAGCATCAGGTAGTGAACCCTGTACCTACACTCATTTAGAAGACATTCTCCAAGTGATTCTGATGCCTGCTCGACACTTAAATGTCAGTGGTGGCAATTCCTTTAAGGGCTGAGGGCCAGATAATGGGCATCCAGTCCTAGGGATGCAGATGCCAGGGAGGAGAGTGGGGAAGCACTAATCACCGGCGTGGGGAATTAGGGATCTCTGACTCTTTGAGAACTTTGGTCCTGAGGAACAACTGCTGTGATTCCTTCCCCAGGGAAGCGAACTCGGGAAAGTCTGCTAGAAGAAGATAAGAAACAGCTATTCCTCCTCTGGGTGGACAGCAGACACTCAAGGAGGCTCTTCACAGGATGTGGATGTGTTGGGGACAGGCTCTGTCAAAATAGATTATACTCTAGGCCAGGAAAGTTTGCAGCTTGGAAACATTGAATGGTGGGTCTCAGCAGCAGTGCTGCTCCTGGCATTTTTATTTGTTTGTCTTTTAACTAAGCAAAGTCAATATTCATCCTATGGCTTAGAAAGTTGACACTGACAAGGACAGAGGCATTGTTATTGGTGCATCTGCAGTCAGCCTGCACTGAGGAAAGGTCAAAATGCTCCTCTCGGCTGGCCAGGCTTGGAATCAGTAAGCAGTGTGTGTAGAATTGGGAGGCATCACGTGTTAAGACTAGTGAAGCCTGGAAGAGACGAGGCGTAAGAGCATTATTTTCTCCTGCAGCAGCAATCACCATCACCTGCGTTTCTGCTGGGGTGATTGTTTTTGCTTTTATGTGTTTTCCCCTTGGGTGGGTTGTTTTAGCATCCATGCTGTCATTTTCCTTGGCTGGGAACCCAAAAACAGTGGGGGGCAGATCCAGGAATAGAATTGAACCTTCTCACCCTCCGCCCATTGCTCCAAAACTGCACCCAGCTGCCTCATACCACAAGTGACCTTTTTCTAAAAAAGAAGAGACCAGAGACAACAAGGAGACTTTCCAGAATATAGTTCTGCCCTGTATATGATATTCACTGCATTCCAAATCTGGTTTGAACTGAGACAATTCTATCGAGTCCTGAGTGAGTTAGAGCAAATGTGAGCTGTGGAAACAAAAAAAAGACCCCAAAAGTGTGGTGGCTTGCACAAGGGAAGTTTCTCTCTTACGGAACAGTTCAGTGCAGGTGTTCTCAGATGGCACATGATAGGGTGGGGGAAGGGCTCTGTTTTGTGCTGTCATTCAAGGATTCCTGCTGATAGAGCCTTGGCTGCCTTAGATCTTTGGTTTCCAAGGTCACTCTGAGCAGTCCCCAGCCAGCAGAAAGGGAATCATGGAGGATGGAGCATGGAAGTTTTGAATTCCAGGTTTAGAAGTGTCACACATCCCTTCTGCTTCACCCCACTGAACTGAAATCAGTTCCATGGCCACACCTACTTAAAGGAAGGTTAGAAAACACAGGAGAAATAAGTTACGGTGAGTAAATAAGGAATTTCTAATAATCTGTGAGCCAAGATGGAAGAGATTCCAGGAATAGTTGTGACAAAAGCCAGGCGATGCTGGCAAGGTCTCTATTCATTTATTCCCTGCCATTTCTAATTCACTCATTCACTACCTATTCCACAGCATCTATTAAGCTCTTACTGTGTATGAGATGCTCTGCTAAATGCTTCAAAGGAATTTTAGGCATACAAGACTTTTAGGTGTTTGAGACACATGAAACTTCCCTCAAGGAGTTCACAAAATGAGAGGCAAAAATGATGCCGAACAATGAGATAAATGCTATAATAGAGAGGAATATAAAGAATTACATAAGCACACGGGGAAGGTTCATGTATAGGAACCTTCAGGTATGATTAAAGAACTTTGCAGAACAAAAGGATAGGAAAGGTCAATTTCAGATGAGGAACAGCACTGGCAAAGGCATAGGATTAGGAAAGATCGAGGACTATTCAGAGAATGGAATTTGGTGTGCTTAACAGGCAAAGTTTAGAGTGAGGGGAGAAACATGCAGAGGAGGCAAATGTGGAAAAGTAGGTTCACACTATATCACAAAAGGCCTGTAAACCTGCAAAATGTTTGTGTTTGGTAAAACCCCTAAGACAATGGCCTCCTTTTCTCTAATTATACACTATTTTCCCTCACTCTTCTCAGATACCTGGTTCAAATTTTTGTTACACATCTCTGTAGTGTCTTGTCTCTGAGTTTTCTAAAATAAGGCTGTAGGTAAGACTGGATTCTGGACTCAAATTGTGTCATCAGAAGTCATTTTCTCTCCAACTCTAGGCTGTGCCCTCTGCTGTGTTTGCTGAGTTAAAGCCTCTGGCTTTGTACAGTAGCAAGATGGCAGTAACAGACCTGACTCCTGCATTCTTTCAGGTTCTGATTTAACAGAAGATTCCAACAAAGTTCTCTTGGGGTGTCATTGACTTAGAGAGGCTGTGTGCCTATTCCTGACCTATTTTCTTAGGTTTGTAGTTACTTATTGTTTCTGTTGTGGTTGTTTTTTGATGGGGGGAGGGCAGGAGACAAGCGTTGTGACCTCCTAGCCCTCTATCTTGCTGACGTCTTGAATTAATGAGAGTCCCGGAATATAATCCTCTGTTTAGCCCGACTTTGAACTCACGCTTTCCTATTGAGCTTGGGAGGATGGTTGCCCAAAAGGAAACCTAGGTTACCAGAAGGTGGGTGAATGAACACTTTGACAAGGAAAAAAATCCTTACCCAGAATTCCACTGGACAGACTGCAGCTCAACTGGCCTGCTGCCAGGACCCAAAATATGCCGTGGGCTTTTCTAACACGCCTACCTTTTCATAAACCACTTCCTTCTTTAGATACTTCTCATTCTCTTGGCTAGTCCAAATCCTCTCTATTTTAAAAAATTAAGGAAATAAGCTCAAATCCACTTCCTTTAGGAAGTCCGAAGTGTTTACTGCTTCCTGCAAACAATTATAGCACTTCTTGTCTATGCAAGTCTTTAGAAAGCAAATGTTCTCCACTTTCTACTGTTTCTATTACTTTTAACTGTTACAGTTTTCTGTCCAGCTGGATTGTAAACTTCTTTAGGGAGAAAACTTTACACATCTTTTTCTTCCTTTGATACCTAATTTATATTTCACTTGATTTATACCGTTATAGTACCTCATATTAGAATTTTTTTCCCTCCATATCTGTCTTTCTCTCAAGACTGTGAATTTGAGGGCAGGAATTATGTCTCATTCATCTGTGCAAACAGCACAGTGCCTACCCATTTGGCTCTCAGTTAATGGATGTGGAATAGACCTGAGATTTGGTGTGTACATGAATAAACAGGCATGAATATTTGGGGTAAAAAAAAAAGTCAAAACATATAAATTTAAATGTAGGTTTGTTTCTTTTTAATTAGAAGAAAATATAGGAGAAAATTTCTGTGACCTATAGTTAGGCAAAGTGTTTTTCAACATCGCACCAAGAACATAATCCATTAAACTAAAAATTAATAAATTAAACATCATTAAAATTAAAAACTTCTGCTCTGCAAAAGACACCATTAAGAAAATGAAAACACAAGCTGCAGACTGGATGAAAATATTTGCAAATCATGTATCTGACATAGGACTTGTATGCAGAATACATAAATAATTCTCAGCATTCCACAATAAGAAAACAAACAACACAATTTTAAAAAATTGGCGAAGGATTGAACAGACACTTCACCTTTGAGGGAAGTGTAAATTGAAGTCTTGAAATACCACTGCACGTCTATGAGAATGGCTTTTTAAAAATACAATACCAAGTTGTTGAGGACAAGGAAGACATGGATCTCTCATGTATTGCTGGTGGCAATATAAAATGATAGAGCCACCCTGGAACATAGTTTGGCAGTTTATTATAAAGCTAAATGGACATTTACCAGATGAGCCAGCAATCTCATTCCAAATGTACTTCAACAGGTGAATGGATAAATAAATGAGATACATCCTTACAAAGGAATATTACTCTGCAATAAGAAGGAACAAACTTAGAGGAATCTCAAGGACTTGGGTTACATACTGTATGAATCTATTTATACTCTCAAAAAGACACTCTCACGATGGAGAATAATAGAGAGGTGGTCGCCACTGATTTGGGAGGGAGGGTGAGACTAGAATGTACAGGTAATTTGTTAGGGTGATGGAGCTGCTCTGTATCCTGATTGTGGAGGTGGTTACATAAATCTACCCATGTATTAAAATTTATGGAACTGTACACCAAAAAAAGGGAGATGAATTTACTTTGTTAATTCTTTAAATAATATTTTTAAAGGAATAGGGTAGAAAAAATTATACCTAAATAATTGTCTATAACAGAGAACTTGAAAACCTTGAGTATATAAAGGAAGAGGACAGCTGAGACTTCTCCTGGAGAAACAAACCTTGCCTTTGAGTTTTGACATTTCCAGAATTTGTGATGGGGCCGAGCTCCCTGGTCCAGGCAGTTCTCTTTGCTGAGAGCCTTCCCCATTCGTGACTATTATATGCTGACAGCAGCTGTTGGATTGAAGGACATTTGTATACTGACAGTTTGATGTAGGGGTTAACTATTCCCTGAGGAGAAAGGTCAGAGGTACTGACTGATCCCAACCTGTGACAACACTGTACATCTCAGCCGCCGCTAGTGAACTAAGTAACAACTCACATTGCCCTGTTTCTTTATAGACCTGCAAACACTTTTGTGAGTGCTACCTTTTTTTGATCTCAAAGCACATCTGTGAGGAAAGGTGAGGTAGGTATTATCTTTATTTTATGTAGGATGAAACTGGGACTGAGAGATTAAACAATTTAGCAAAGGTCAAGCAACAGGGGGAAAGTCCACAGGCAGAAACCCAGGGCTTCTGGCTTGTACTCTTCATTGACTCTTTCAATCATCTATTTAAAAATATTTATTGAGTGCCTACTATATGACAAGGGGCATGCCTCTGATAGCTTAAATTGCATTTGAAAGAAAAGACATATGTGTAGATCTTCAACACAAGGAACTAAAGGATCAAGGCCATATGTGTGGTAAGAACCATAAGAGTTACAATAGGAGTAGTAGTTGCTGAATTATCAGGCCAGACTTCATGGAAAGGATAGGCTTGGATCTGAGTATAGAACGTGGGAGAGAATTTTGAAAACTTGCGACTGAGAGAAGGACATATTCCGAAGGCAAAGTACATGTGGTGACCAGCTTCCCAACCAGCCCTGGATGGTTTTTGCCTGCTGATATCCATGGCCTTGCGTGGTCTCCTCTCACACTGAATCAGGGCTGTGCTGGGTGAACAGAGTACAGCACAAGAGACAGGGTGGGACTTCTGAGGCCAGGTCATAAAGAGGGTTATGGCTTGTACCTTCTCTCTTCATCATGGGAGAAGCCAGCTGCTATGTCATGAGGTTGCTCAAGCAACCCTGAAGAGAAGCCCCCAGAGACAGGTGGGAGCAACCCAGACATCTTGCCAACAGCCAGCACCAGCTCGCCATCCATGTGAGTGAGCCGTCTCGAGCATGGATCCTACAGCCCAGTCAGGTTTTCAAATGATTGCAAAACTCAGCGGATATTTTAGTGCAACCTCATGAGAAACACTGAGCCAAAAACCACCCAAATCACTGACCCCCAAGTCACTGACCCACGGAGACTATGAGAGATATAAAGAATTATTGCTATTTTAAACTGCTGAGTTTTGGGGTGATATTTACACATCATTAGGTAACATAGAATGTGTAAGCCAAACTTGCAGGAAAAAAAGAACATCAGACACATCCAGAGGATAGTCTTCTCCAGAGGCGAGGAAGGTAGAGGTTCTCACGGCTGAGCATGAAGTAGAAAAGGCCTGAACAAAGGCGATGGCAGAAAGAATGGAGCAGAAGGTACAGAGGTAAAGGTGCCACAGAAAATTCCTCATGCACTCTGGGGTTCTATGCCAGAAAAACTCATGGTTGTTTCTGCAAACATGAACAAATTCTGGTAATGCTAATGGCAGAAATAGCTTAAGGAACACAGAGTGAGCTTTTTCTTTTATACCTTACTTTTCATGTTTTATGACAAATATTAACTAGTCATTTACCATACCCTTTTTCCTTTCTTCCCAGACACAATGCTAGATCACATTTCTCAGCTGCCTTTACTATCTGGTGTAGCTGGGTGACTGCAGACTGGAACGTAAACAGCAGTAACATATGGCACTTCCAGGCCTAGACCATGAAACCTCTTGCATGGCTCTTTATTTTTTCCCTTCGCCATGTGCTGACTTTATGCAGAGTGTGGGAGGCCCCAGAGGATGGTAGATCAATAAGGTGAGAAAGGTGGCGGGCTCCTAAATTACCTCATTACCTCATAGACCACCTACCAAATACCTGCATTTAACAATTACCTGAGCAAGAAGTAAATTTCTGTTGTGTAAAAAAATTAAAAAACGAAGCTATCAGGACAGTGTAAAGTGAGTGCAGGGAACAAACAGGGTGGAGTAGAGTGAGCCCACTGCATGCACGCTCGCTTCAAGGCCTGTGTGGATGCCTGGTGGAGACGGGCCACGGCGTTATGATCTGAACTTTCTAGCAGTCAGAGCAAAAAGGGAAACGTGATTCACAAAGACCATAAGATTTTTAACAAGTTAAAAGAAAAAAGTCTTTCATGAGAAGCACGACTACTAATAATGAAATAAAATGGAATTTTCCCCCAGTGAGTGAGTCCTCATCAAAGAGACTCTGCATGATGTAATAATGAACAGTATCCTCAACAACAGCCTAGTAACCAGTAGAACCACAAGTAAAAAAACACTATTCCTTATTACCTTCAGTGCAGGATAAAAGATGTGATCCAATGCCATGGTCAAACCAGGAAATCAATTTCATGAGGTTGGGGGTTAAGAGGAAAGCACAACATTTTGTGGTCAAGTTAGTTCTCTGCTTGTCTGGTTGTATCTAATAACGAATGTGAGAGCATTTAGAGGCGGCATTAAGTTGTGAATGTCTTAGATAGCCCCTTCTCAACCAGTAGTAGATATTTGATAAATATATGTTGCTTAATGGATTCCCTGGTTAATTATGTGTTTAGTTTTTAGGATGGGCAAAGGAAAGTAAGAGGAGGCCCAAATATCCTGGGGCTACTGCCCTGTGACCCCACATTACCTACCAAGTTTTATCTGGCTGCTTGTGGCCAGGATGTGTCACCATCTCATGTGTTTTGCTTTATTTTCTCCCAGTGAATTTTCCTGGGGCATGTAATTAAGAACACTGACTAGAGAATGCGAAAGGAAGAATAATAGAGTATAAGAACACTGTAAAAAGTCATTATGATATGCTCTCAAAGCCAGTAATTACCACTCTTGCTTAACATGTAAATCACTATTAGTATTCTATTTGAACTACAACTGGATGCTTGTTATTTGACACAGAATGCTTTTGAGAAAGACCTAACATCTGCCCACAATTGGATTCCTTTCCAAACATTCCTGGGTGGGAGGAGGAAAGGGATACATCAAGAGGGTAATTTAATGCTTATAGTTAAAATCTTGAAAAGGACCCATTGTAAAGGGGAAAAGCGGAAGGAGATGAATTAATGAACATGCAGAATAACTTTTGGTTGGCCTAATACAGCAGATGTGGAGAGTTGTCTACAGAGAAGCTTCAAGATTGGCTGTTTGCAAAAAAAAAAAAAAAAAAGAAAGAAAAAAGAAAAAAAGAAAGAAAAAAGAAAGAAAGAAAGAAAGAAAGAAAGAAAAAGTTATATGCCATACTGGGAAATCAGGACTATTTTGAAGAACAGGCATAATTTGAGAGTAGTGAGAATGGAAGGAATGTGGAAACATAGGAGAGCTCTGGGCCCAGAGACACAGGGGACTGATTTAGTAACTGTGGTCAGTGAGTATTGCCAACCATTTTAGCGAGCATTTAAGGGAAACCAGAGGGAAACTGACCTTTGGTGGGTGGTGGCGGTTTCTACAACCGGGGAGCACGGTACTGCAGCAGTAGTTTTGTGAGCCTTTGAATGTGGGGTGTGGCAGGGGGAGGATATTTGGAATTAAGTGCATTTAAAATATGAGTCGCACACCATGTGTAGTAATAATCATTTAGATTCCCCTAGAGTCAGGCAAACTAGCTGTGAATCTGACAACAAGATGGATAAATTATTATCCTGACAACTCAAAATCTGGCGAGAGCTGGAGAACCATTCCAGCAGTAATGACAGAAACAGGTCAGGCTCGGATTAAACTAGAGCTACGTAACAAATATTTCTAGTATTTTATGCAAAACACTATTCAGCCATTCTTCTTTCGGTTCAGTGAAGCTTAAAAACAGTAAGAAACTGTATTTGTTTGACTGTGGAAAAATTCAGGAAAGCTGCGAGGGTGCCTGAAATCAGGGGAATCGGTGGGTGTAGATGGATTTATGTTAGCATTCTTTCAAGAGTAACCTCAGACCTCAGGTTGCACCTTCTGTGATTTTAACCTAATAGCCCTTCTCAGCCTTGGAAACATTTCTCCTCCTCCAATCTCCCAGGAAATTTCCTCTGCTTCAGTCTCCTGAACTACTCTGAACCACTCCTACGACAATACTAATACTGCCCTGCTCTATAGATATGGTAAACACGCTTGGTTGCCCACGACACACTCATTTCACCCCTTTTTCTTATAAACAGAACTCTAAATTTGTTTGGCAAGCCGTCCTCTCCTACCTGGCCATGTTCCTCACTGGACAAGTCATAGCAATCCCATTCCTCTTGCCAGTCCTTGCTTAGTAATAAACATGTGACACCATTCTATGCACTAAGATGTGAGGAGGAATCTCTCTATTTGAGGGGTCTAGAAAAGGTTTGATAAAGAGATGCATAGGGGAAAACAGTTATTCTGCTGCTGAACATTGTCATAGCTGTTTGTGCTATGGGATAACAATTTTACAGCCATAAAGTCGAGGAAAAGAGAACTGAGTAAGGACAGCAGAGTAGAAAGATGGAAAGAACAGCATCTTTAATATGGTTAGGGCCACTGAATCAGCCAAGCTGAAGCTCCTCATTTTAGGACTTTGACGTGTTCTCGTCGTTTAAGCAATTTTGACTTGAGTTTTCTATTACTTGCAGCTGAAAGTATATCTGGTAAAATGGATATGTGTGTGTTTATACTCTTTATTAGATTTTATAGTAAATGTCTCTGTTATTACCCACTATGTCTGCTATATACCAGGTGTCAATGAATTGAGTTGAATGAGTTGGTTCCCTAAAGAGGTAAACGCGTGGATGGATAGACAGATATGCCACATCTTAATACTAGCTGCATCCCCTAGCTCAGTGAATTGCATAGCTATCCTCCAAGTGCATAAGCTGGAAACCTATTCTAGATACTTTTCTAGTTGCCTCTCTCCACAGCCAGTCCATCTCCAGGTTTTGTTCATTTTGTCTTCTAGGGTCATCTCAAGTTCTTTCACTTCCTTTCATCTGAAAGGAAGAACATCATTTCTATTTCAAGCCATTGTCAAGTCTTGACTAGTGTAGCAGCCTCCTCACTAGCTTCCTGAAATTTCTCAGTGTTCTCACACTGCAGCCAAAGGGAATCTTCAAAATGCTAAATCCCTCACTTATCTTACCTCCATTTCTGGTTAAAAGATAAAGAAAAAAAAATCCAAAATTTATGAAATGCCTACAAGGTCTACGTGAATTAGATGCTAGGGATATAATAGCAAAAAAGGCACATTCCTGCCCTTGAGGAACTCACGGTCCCATGAGGGAGATGCTTGAAGCCCACTACCATTCTAGATCAGTTTTTATCATGTTAATACCTAGCCAATCGGGATCTATCCTGGGCATGAAAAAGATGGTTCGACTTTTTCATTTTCTTCTCAGTTATGTCATTTCTTCCATTTCAGCTCCAAGGTCAGTGCCCTCATGATTTACATATCTTACTAAAACCTAGCTCCAGGAAACATTCAGCTACTTAGCAATAGTTTCAGATTCTGGCAATATGTTAAAAATCATATTCATGCATATCAATTTGCAAGAAATAAATGGAAATCTCAAGGTGCCTGAAATTAAGAGCTATAAGCTTAGGATGTGATCCTGAAGCTTCCCCATGGGTGGTTATCAAATACAGTAATAGCTAGTACATAGTTTGGGTTTTAACACACAATCAGGCCAGAATATTAGGCCACGGATCCTAGGAGACACGGAATAGGAACTAATACCCTTTCATGAAACTGGGATGCTCAAAGGGATGCAGCCTCAGTAATGACGGGCATAGAAAAAAAAGGTCTGCCTGGTTTAATCAGGAAATGATAAAGTTTGCCGTTCTGGACTATGGAAAAGGAGAAAAATTGTTCTCAGGAAAACAGAAATCTCAGGCCTCTGTCTCATGCTGTATTGAAATTAGAATGTATGCTTTTGTCATGATTTGGAAACTATTAAGATTAGAAATTAAATAAAAATTAGTCCTGGGACAGTGATACCCCTGGAGTACCTGGCAGAAGTGAACAGAAAATCTCTATGGAGTGACACTTCCAGAGCTTAGGCCACACAGGATTTCCATAGGAAAATTTCTGTTGACCAAGCTGTAGATACAAAAACAGAAGAAGCCTGTAGTAATAGAAGTGTTATCTGGAAAAGATGATGTCTTGAGTAGAATCTCCCGGAAACAGACTCTGAGATCAAGGTTTATATGCAGAGAGTAATTTGGAGAACACGCTAAGGAACACCTTTGAGAGAGGGAAAGAAGGATTAGGCAGAAGGAGATACCATGATACAGTTGCAGCAGAAGTCTTAGTTGATTCCATAAGGAGCTCTAGAGTTGGGATGGCCATTAAGAATATTCCAAATTGAGACAATAAGACTGGGCCTTTATATCCCAACATCGACTAGTCACTGGATGTAAGTTGCCCCTGAAAAGAGTTCATAAACTTGGGAAAGATGACCCCCTTTGGCCAAAGACAACTCCCAGAGAGACCCAGAAGTGAGCCATCAGCAGCCAGTGTATCCAACAAACAAACAAATGAGTGTCTCGGTCCTAAAATTGGAGATGGGAGGTGAGGACTTTGGAGCAGCACAGATCAGCACCCACGACAGTCCACCCTTAGACAGCTTAGTTCCATTTCCATTTGCATTTTGTATTATCTTTGTCTCCTCTAGGAAGAGCATCATCAGGTTTCTGAATGGTCTCAATTTCAGAGGAATCTTATATAAAGAAAGTTAGTGGAAAAAGTTAACAGTACCTGCTGTTGCAACTAGGTTTAAGAACATACCCTTTTCATAAGGATAAGATAGTGCACTGATCCATTAACTATCCAGATTGGGCAGCAGAGTATCAAGAAATGTCCCAATTATTCACTGAGTGTGAAACATATTATTCCCTTTCTTTATTATGTAATAGCAGCTGTACCTCCTCCTGATGATCAGGGTAAATTACCCCTGCAAGAAGGATGTTTTCTTCCCTCGCTTACTGGTCTCTTGACAGTAAGAACTGTAAGTGATCCAATGGCAGTCATAGTTTAAAGTAAAATGGGACTCTTATTGCATGCCCTGGTGGTAGCAGCCGACCTCTGGGAATGAAGACAGAGCCTAAAGTTTCAAAGACAGAAAAAAATCCCACAAGTGGGTCATTGTGCGTGAGAGTAAGATAAACAGAAAGAAAACAGAAAAAAGTAATTAAGAAACATGGTGGATGGAATGTGAAGTTCCAATACATATATAATATGAATAAATATAGCATGAACGCTGTTTAAAAAGTATAGAATGGGAAACAAGCTAATTAAAAGTGTTGCTGATTGAAGTCAAAAAATAATATGGTGAAAATAAAGCCAAATGTGCATAGTCACGATAAATATAAATGAATTAAACTCAGCAATTAAAAGGCAGAGATGCTGAGATTGGATTTAAAAGTCAGTTGTATAAGAGACATCTAAACGGAGTGGCAGAGGAATACTAAAAATTAAGGGATGAGAAAAGATTTATTAGACAAATTCTTAGCAAGAGAAAGCCATGGTGGCTATATTACATCAAACAACTTAGTCTTTAAGGCAAACTAATTTTTATAGATAAAAAGCGTCATTATAAAAGAAGATACCAGGAAGATATATGATTCTGAATCTATAGTACGTAACAGTATAGATTCAAAGTCTATAAAGAAATCCAGGGTTGTGGCAGCCTACCTAAAGTGCTCCATCTCCTGGGAGTTCTGCATTTTCAGAACTGCATTTAGTAACCTCAGTTCTGCATTTAGTAACCTCAAGAAAATAAGATCAAATTTAAGTAAATGGTTATGGGTTCGATTTAATCCTAACTATTCAGAGGCAAGGTTCATTTATAAATACACTCTGGAAAGTGATTAAACAGATCCTTTTTATCTCGTTAAGTTTGTTTGCCAAGTACAGCTGTGTTTATGAAGTTAAATTTTTGCTTACTGATTTTAGGAAGTAAATTGAGTAAATGAATTGTGAAATTGAGCTGAACTTTCATAAAGATATATAAAACCTGAGCCAATTGTCAAAGATTCATGCATCAAGGTAGACTCTCCAGGTGAGCTTCTTATGAAACTGAAACAACTTTTGAGAACTTTGGACTGGCTGACAGCTCTGTAATAGAGAGGAATTTTTTCATTAGTTATTTTGTCTTCTTGTTTGGCTTGGTTTGGTTGGCTGTGAAATTTTTATTTTCTTTAATTAAAATAAATCTCAGTAGCATGACTTATAAAACTATAGTCTCAATCAAAAAGGTCCTCCTCATGGACTAAAATTCCAAGAGAACCACATACCTCTAGTTTTTAGTATCTATTTACAAAGTCAGACAATCTCTTCTCTCTTACCTGCAGATTCTTTCCCTTCTTTATGTCTCCATGATTTTCTCACTTATTCTTGTTTGTCCTTTCTCAAATGAAAGTGAAAAGGAATAAATTAATCAGGGCTTAAATCAGGCAAGATTTTATAACTGGCGATAAGTGACAGGATGAGGGGGTGGAGAGAGAGGGAAGGGCGAAGAAAGAAGGGGAAAGGGAGAAGGAGAGAGAACAGAAGCATGGAAGCTTTGCAGGGAGAGTAGACCTTGGGAAAGGAGGTAATAAAGATGCTCTCGATGGTTTCACAAAAGGGGAGATTTGGCTGCTAAATTTGACCTTCCTCCCAAGTAATGGATGAGATGTAACATTATTATCAGAATAATGGTAATGAGCAATAGATGCAGACTCTCTGCCTGTAGAGATTGCAGACAAAATAGACGTTATGGCAAAAGCATTATTCAAAAAGCATTATTTAGGCTAAAAAGACTCATTATTTAGCTTCCTGTTAGGAAAGCTTTGGTGGGGTTACTTGATTGTGGTGAGCTCAGTTCTTCCACATCTAAAGAGCAGAAAATTTCAGTGGAGGAAAAAAGTGTCCTAA
The DNA here is from genome assembly GCA_003508835.1 of Eonycteris spelaea. Classification (NCBI taxonomy): domain Eukaryota; kingdom Metazoa; phylum Chordata; class Mammalia; order Chiroptera; family Pteropodidae; genus Eonycteris; species Eonycteris spelaea. The sequence continues at coordinate 9,958,338 of PUFA01000011.1, read as the reverse complement.
ACTAGATTTGGAGGTGATATCTGAACCTTAAAAAGCCAAATCTCACTAGTGTCTCAAACAGGTTCAACATCAAGTTCATTATTAGGCTCTGTCTTAGTTACACTTTTAGTGCTCCTTTTTGGACACTCGAAAATGCCAAATATTCTCTTAGTTGTGGTTTTAGAAAAATTTAACTTCTTCATTTCTGCTTTTTTTTTTCTTGAGAATTTTCCTTTGAAGGAAAGGAAAATTTTTGCATTTTTTTTATCACAGTGATCTGACTGCATTTTTGCAATTAAGGTATCTCATTTCTGATATATAGTTTGTCTCGTTAAATGGGATTTTGGTTATACATCTTTGTAAAACCCTGCCTCTGGAATTTTGGTTTGCCCCTTGGAACTTGCTTCTCACTGATTTTGGAAGCGATTGCTCATTGTTTTGTGTTTTGTTTTCTCTGTTTGGCAGCAGCCTGGTGTCTACCTGTTTTTATAGTAGTAGATGACCAGCCTTTTCTTCTGTTCACCTATAGGTCAAGGTTTTTCTAGAACTGGCATACAAGGTATAATAAGCACACGATGACTTTTGTAAATTCAAAGGCTGGCCACTGAGTTAAAGTTCTATAACTCCAAGGTACTAGAACTTGACACTAATGCAAATTTAAACATACAGCCTAGTGCTTGATGTCTCACCCTGTGAATGGTTGCCACCATCTAGGTTTGTGAGCCTGGATCTATGACATCTTTCTTTTTTAGACCAGCGGACTTCAAATTCTGATGTGCATCAGAATGATGCAGCAAGGTGGTTAGAAATACAGACTTCCAGTTGTCTTGTAAGTGTTCCGCATTATGAATTTATCCACTGTTTACTCATTCTTTTATTTATTTAGGAATATTATACAAGTGATGAAGTCATGCTGTGTTTCCTTCAATGCATTTTATCAGATATTACAGTTTTTATTTGCCCCACTACTGATGATATTCACTTGAATAGCTTGATTAAGATGGAATCTGAAAGACTTTTCCACTGCAAGGCTACTTTCTTTCCCCCTTTCATAATACATAAATACTTTGTGAAGGGATACTTTGCAACTATGTAAATATCCTGTTCCTCACCCAACTTTCAATTTATTCATTCTTTAACTCTGTAAGAACTCATAATATCTCATTTTATTCATGGGTTATAATCTGTTAATATAATTATTTTGATGCTCAAATTGCCACCAGTTTTGCCAGTAACTTCCCCCTCAAACTGGTTTGACATAGCCCTGTCGTTCTTTGAGTACTTCCTTGCATTTGGCACAAGATGTTTTGGACTCATCTTGTACTTTCCCTGCCCCGCCCTGGAATCAGCCTTCCTCCTAAGAATCCTGAATCCTTTTAGTGGGAAATGATATTAGAAACTAAGATCTGGGCACTAGGTATACTTATCACTATTGGTTCTTACAGCAAACAGAGCTGAGGAATATACGTTACATTTATATTTATTTTATATCTACCTATGTTTGAAAACTATGGGTCACACTGATATCTCCAATTCTAAACCAACACTACAGCGTCCATTTTAATTTCTTTTCCTTTCCATGTTGGGTGAAGCTGGGGTAGGGGAGGGTGATATTTTTTCTATCACATACATTAACTCATTTAATTCTTTTAAAAATTCTATTATTGGGGGCAGGGGTGTGGATTGCCAGCCTGATGTCTCATCATCCCCAAACACTAAAGCGTGTATTTCAAATGGCTCAGGAAAAAAAGGCTTTGTATTCTACTTGTAACTTTTCTATAAGTTTGTGATTATTTCAAAGCTTTAAAAAGTTTATGCTAAAAAAACATTCTGTAGATCAATAAACCATGAGATACAATAGTGATCACAGTATACCTGGAAATCTGAATGAGATAAAGGTGTTAATACATTTTCCAAATTGGGGGAGGGGAGGGGAGAAGAGAGAGAAAAAGGGAGGGACAGAATTTTAATCTAAGGAGAGTGGAAGCTGGGAAAGGTGACTTACGCTGCCTTACCTTTAAGAACCTAGGTTTGTGGTTCACAGTTGTAATCTTTAGCGCGTCACTGCACTCACCATTTACACATGGCCATTTAACAGGCATCCAGGGCTGAGGTCCACTCAGGAGCTGGGGATCCTGACTAGCTCATTAGGCATTTTGCTTGGGTACCACCCATCAAGATGGTGGAACATATTAGCCTAAAAAGAACTATTGGATGAATTTCTTAAAGCTTATTCAGCCCCCTCGATGATAGAAAAACAGAATAGAATGTGATGACTCACTGAAATCTTAGAGATTCTCTGGTCCAAGTTCCCTAATATACAGACAGAGACACCCAAACACAAAGTGCTTGAGGATTCAGACAAGGCTTCCCAGCTATTGAGCATCAAGACTCAGAAAACACTCAGATTCCTACATTTCATCAATGGCATGCCAGAATTGACTCATGTGCTTACTGGCTTTGTTGCAGGTAAAAATAGATTTATCAAGTGGCAGAAGAATCCCTCTTTATTCCAGGTAATTAGGGTTAGGAGCTGCTTGGTTATTCAGTCAAAGTGAGAAAATCATAAAGAGCGACATGTAAATACCTTAAACATCATATTTGCGACTTGATCTCCTGATTAGAGTTCCACGGCGTTGTTCTTGCATGTGCCTCAGTCACGATCCATCATCTCTAATTTCTACTTTTTGTCTTTTTAAAGAAGAGTTATAACTTAAAGATATTTGTCAAACAATGTGAGTGTAGAACCATTCTAGATGTTAATATATTTTTCTCTCACTCTGTTAGAGTTGTCTCATCCACAGCGGTTTTTTTTAAATATGTGACTTGGGCAAGTTACTTAATGTCTTTGTGACTCAGTCACCATTTCTGCAAAATGAGCTACTCAAGGCTCATCTTGTATTTTTTCTGTCCCCGCCCTGGAATCAGCTATTTCTCCAAGGACTCCTGGCCCCTTTTAGTGTAGAGTAGTATTAGAAAACAAGATCTAGGCACTAGGTATATCCATCACTATTGAATTGTTGCTGGTCCCAGGTCCTCACAGTGGATAGAGCCAGGGAGTGTATGTTACATATACATTTATTTCTATATCTATTTTTATATATTGAAAACGAGTCATACTGATATCTTCTATTCTAAACCAACACCACAAAATTTGTCCTAGTTTTCTTACTTTTTATGTTTGTAACTCCCTTCTCCAACCATGCATAACCTGGCTTGCTATATCCTCAATATATTTACTTATTTGAGCAATAGTCCTGTACGTAACCAAGCCACTATCCTCTCCCTTTGTGTACTCTGTCACCCATGCCCAGTACCTCTGTGTGTGAACAACCTGCAAACCCTCAGTGGGCTCTGAACCCCATGCCAGGCCACCTAACACGGGGGTGCCCACTTTATTCTGCTTAAATTCTGACTGTGTCACACTGTCCTGCCCTCTAGGGATGCCCTTCTCACTCCACTGGGGCTCTTACACTGCGCACCGGGCCAGCTCCCCGCACGGCCACACCACACCCTTGCTCGGGCTCTGATCCCCCATGCCAGGCCACCCTTCCTACACCAGCCTCGGTTCCCTCGGCTCTGGCATCTGCTCTGGGCCACCGCAGCTTCCCATTTCTTTTGGAGTAGATGTCATCACCTAAAGACTTTAGGACTATTCAGGAAAAAAGGAGAAGAGGCGGAGGAAGAGTTTCCTTTTTGTTTTTAACACCTTCTCTGACGCAATGAAGAGAATCAATAGGGTAAAGAAAGAAAGGGTGTTCGCATTCAACAAGACAGTTTTGGTGCTTCACTGTAATATGTAGGGAAACTTATGCCCAGATTTATTTATCCCCCAAATTGCATTGTCACCACAAGGCACTGATAACTTCTTCACTTGGGAGCACCCTCAGAGTCCAAATATTTAATTCCTATTATTATCAGATCACTTATTGATGAATACCACCTTTTATTTCTTTGCCACTTCATTCCCTTATTAGCACAGAGGCCTTACATGCCCCATCTCACGGTACTTAGCTCTTTATATATTTTGTATAAACTTTTGAAGGCCTGACATACACTGATATGATGCAATCAATGTGGGCTTAGAAGTCAGACAGACTTGCATTCGAATCACTCTGATTTATCTATCTTTAATTTTGTAAAGATTATACACATGTATGCCACATAGTAAAGCATTCTCTAGATGTCCATTCCTATCACGTCTACCTTCCTGACAAAGTCTCGTGTTCATGCGTGTGTACATCTGTCTACCTCTTTGTTCTTCTTTTTCCTTTGAGAACTGAGACCACGGGAAGAACTTCAGGCATGTAAAAACTGATCAATAACAACAGTTCTGAAAACGAGAAAATTGGTCTAACTTCTCACTGAACTTTAAATAAATATATCACTTGTTGTTCTCAGAAGTTTTCGATCCACCGAGACTTTCTGGGACTTCCCTGAAAAATTCGGATCTTCAGGGTTATCCCAATCATGTTCTCATAGCCAATACAGTAACACAGGAAAGGGAAGGCAGAAGCAGCATTCTGCAGATCTGCCTCTTTCTGCGCTCGGTATACCAAGAGTATGTCCTGCTATCTGATCAAGTGAAAATCTTTCTGGGGTCTAGCTTGGTTGCCTCATTCTCCCTCAACCACTCATTGTTGAGCTATGAGGATTCCCTGTTCCTTCTATGTTTCAAAGACCATTCTAAGAGAAATAGAACTGGAAAACCAGTAAAAAATAATAATATAATATTATATTCAAGTCTGCCCGAGTTAGTTGGAAAAATCTATGCCTGTTTTCATATAAAAATTTTCTGTGGTACCTTGCATTATATTCTTGTCTTTGAGCCACTTCTGTCGAAACTGTGCCTTTCCTCAGTTATTTTATTGTAATTTTACAGTGTAAAATCCTTCCTCTGATTACACTGAAGCCTGTGCACAGTGAAGTATAGCATCTCCCTCCTTGCCCCCATGACACCAGAGTAAAATGGGAAACTGCACTTGTGTAATCATCAGAGTACAGACCATATAAGAGAGGTACAGAACTGTTTCTTTTTTGGAGGGTTTAATTAAAATCATTACTTAAAAATAAGCATTGGGACAACATCATTATTGGGCTATTTTCAAACTGAGGAACGCCTAAGAGAATTCAGGATTCCATGAGAAAAGTGCCTCCTCTTGGTTCATACATGTGCATTTGCTGGATTCAAAAATTTAAAGAAATCTGTTAACCTTCTGGTAACAGCTGCATTGATTATTTTAGAGTTGTCTAAATATGAGAGGCATACCAAAATAATTTAATATTTTGTAATATTTTAGCGGGTCATTATAAGACATTCTCTTTTACTCAGTAAGGATTAAATAACCAAGTCTATGTTTTTTTATTGCTGATTTCTACGATTAAAGCGAGTACATATAAGCTGAGCTGATTGCAATATAAAAAATTATTCTCTTGGGTCCTACTTGTATTCATTCTCTTCCTACATTTTAAAAACCCATTCATCAGTTACTCTGCAGTAGTACCAGTACTTAGCATGCGCATATTATCTTCTCATATTCCATTGCAGTCTTCCAAAATCACGCGTGTGCATGTGGGTATGCATACACCCACCCACACTCACACACACACACACACACACACACACACGTAAGCACGTATAATGGCGTCCAAACATATTTACCCATAATTACATTCTAGGCACTTGATCAAACACAGATATTTTTGCATTCGTTTGTGGAGCCTGAGAAGAATCCGTGCTAATGTTTGGAGTCTTAAAGCAAACTGTAATCGTATCAACAGTGAGGTGAAGCTCAGAGGCAGTAGTCTTTTGATATGCAACATAAGTGAAATGCTGCATAATATAAAATGATGGCGCTATTAATCCTACGGCACTGGTGGTGCCCAGCTCCCCCTTCGCTATTGATACCAACACCATTGTCTCTGGCTTTAAGCTTCATCAGTATGCAAACGGAGTGTCACTATGATGGGTGGTAACTTGGTTGGATGCACTTTCTACATTTCTGGCAAATGAGTATAATTATTTTCAGAGCTGCGGGCAACTCATGCATGTTTTATCCTCCATCTGGACCGGCACGGTACACAATAGTGATAAAAGATGATTTTCCCCCTTGGATGTTCACAGGCCATCATCGACACAGTCCTGATGAAATGGCCATGTATCCCCTAGCAGTTCTATATCTGCCACAGCTTGACAACAAAATTATTTCCCCATAGTACTAAAACACTTCAAATATTCAAGCCCTCTGTGCATATATTTGTGTTTTGAAGCATTCAGCGTTAACATAATGTGGTAATTTATAAACTGACAAATTAACTATGCAGAAATCACAGAGAGGCCTTATGAGGTCTGCAAAGCAGCAGAAAAGAAAGCAGAAGCTTTTTGCGCTCAGTAATAATAATAATCCTATCAACTGTCGCAGATTGCCCGGCCTCCCATTGTTAGAGCCTCGTGCTCGAAAGCTTGCTTACTGTAGGTGATTCTGCCCGAGACGCCTCGCCTCAAACACACCAACCAGGAGGCTTGGCTCAGGCTTAATGTGCCATCCCTCTCCAGGTCTGGAACTAATGGGGAAAATGGCACCAATAAAAAAAACACAAGTTGCCCATATTGATCACTGAGAGCCAGAATGGATGTGAGGTTGGAATTTGGGGAGGGTGAGATTTACTTTTGAGACAGGAAGTGAATTTAGGACTGGCAAAATCAATACCAGCAAAACTGAGATTATGCATGTGAAGGGACGATCAGCCTTCTTTGTTTCGTGGTTATGAAATCATTTTAATGATTAAAATCCATCATCTTGCTAGCCCGCTTTAGCAAATGCTGGCAATCCTTACAGGCCCACTATTGATCCTCAGACAGACAGCTGAATGGAGGCAGCATTCATCAAAGGACGCAAAAGAGCGCATTTTCACTTTTATTGTATTAGCCTAATTCTCTTTCAGATGAATTAAGGACTAATTTTGCTAGACCAAGGGAAGAGTCTGTGTATCTTCTGCTGCCCCCATCTGTTTAACGTGTAGATTCTTAGAAGGCAGACTTAATTTTTTAGAGGCAAGAAAGTATTTACAAATTCCTTGTGAAAATACAGAACATTCCTTCATGATATGGCAAACCAGCCTCCTTCCTTGCTTCCCCACTGCACCCCGGTCTCCACTCCACCTCCCCCAGTCACTCATTTCACACACACAAACACACTTGCTCTCTTACAGAGTCACACACACGCGCACGCGCACACACACACACACACACACACACACACACACACACACGCCGTCCTTTAAATGGTATGTACCATGCTATAAGGCCTACCAAACATCAGACACTCTTTATCAGCAGTTGTGCCAGGGTCTCCATGGCAACAGTATAATAGATTTGCCCTTATTCAATCCCAGAGGCCACATTGAAGCGCAATGCAAAATTTGCTGGGGCCTGAATTCCTTTCAAGCCATGGCTCATGTGTCAGGAAACAAGTCAATGCACAGACAGCACTGCACATAAAGATGGAAAGGAACCTTTTCTCCCCACTGCTGTTTGCTCACAGTGACATTCAGAAGCTCAGGCCCTTCTAGATCTCATTTCTGTCTCGTTTTCTAGTTATTAATTCACTTCTTTGGGTGGAGAGGCGAGTGGGGGAAGGGAGCGCCATGCTTTGCAATACTAAACCGCCAATGAAAGTGCAAAGCAAGCTGCATAAAAACGAAGCATGCATCTCAGCCTCCAAGGTTATATGAGATTCAATATGGCTGCAGCCCATCACAACTGCAGACTAAATTCCAGGGTTCGATGCACCCCAGTGCCAAGTGCTGCTGAGCGGCCTAGCCAGCCTCCTCAACCCACACTGGAGTGGTATTTTGTGAGACTCAAGCAGCCTTCCCCAGGGAAGGAGAGGCAGGAGGGTGGACACACGCCCTTGTCCTAAAGCCGTCCTCAGCAGACTGGAGGATCCCTGGAGCTCACACCTGAAGTACACTGTGGCTAAAACAAGCACCGCTTAAAAGTTAAACAATCATTTGTTTCAGGTTTATTTTAATCATTAGCTTTGGGACTTACAAGATGATTACTTTGTGGGTTAATTATTTTCTGTGCTGTGGCTTTCCAAACCTAATTGCCCAACTTCATTATTGTACATAGTGATCCATAGCTGGTTCCTAAAATTACCTGTCCAAATATTTTCCCTTTTGATTATCACCGAGAATTTGCTATTTTTTCTACCTGAGTTGGAACTTTGCATAAATGACTTGGTTGGGAGATGCTTGTGTGATTTCGAAGATTACCAAAGATATCATGGGCTTGTGATAGAACTCATCGGCAATACTATTGGGATTTGAAAGAAGACTCTGAAGGGACTTTGCCTAGGCGAAGCCTGATTAACTTCAAGACAATGATTCTTGTATTTTAACGTGAATAAACAGCACTTATAGTATCGTGAAAACACAGTTCTTGAATCTCATCTTCAGAGATTCTGACTTAGTAGGTCAGGGCCAGGGCCCAAGAGTTTGCATTTTTATCAAGTTCCCAGATGGTGCCAGTGCTGCTGGCTCACGGACCAAGCTTTGAGAAGCACTGCTTTAAGCCCGTCTCCAAGAGTAAAAGTTCCTCACCTGACTTAAAGTTTATTTTGACTGTTTACTATAGCATTAACCTGAGTGTTCTTTTTGTAGGGCATTACTTGTCATCCTAAAATAATTACCCCCTTTTCCAGTAGATCTGACCCAAAATTTCGCACATAGCCTGAGACACAGGGAGGATGGAAGCCATAAAGAAAAAAAAAGTGTCAGGAGGTCAGGCTATGTCCTCAGGACTAGCACTGTGTCTGCCATGTATTAGGACTTGATCAACATTTTTTTGAATGAATACTTGAGTGGATAAAGATGATAGAATTTCAAAGCCTCCATACTTTAAGAAAGCGATCTTAAGCATAAAAGTGTTCTATGTTTTATTTACATTGAAATATATTTTATATATTTACATATTTGGTTTTAAAAAGTGACACATGAATTTTTGCAAAAGGGATTAAATAGTACTTTAAATTCTTCTTCTAAGTTAGAACCGTAGAATGAATCACTGTGGAAAGCAAAATCCTTTTATAATTAAAAACATTACTCTCTAATTTGTCTATTTTTACAAGTTTGGGGTTTCTTCAAATGGGAAACACTGCATTTTTATTTTAAGAATCACCAATTTTACTTTTTACTGAGCATAATAAAAATGCATTTCTGCCTGATGTTTTAAACTTGACATCATCATTTATTTCTTTTCATTTCCCACTCCCACTGATTTGACCCTAAAATCTGGGTCATTTTAACAGATAATCAGTTGTAACAACAACAAAAATTGAACCAATATCACGTAACAATGATTTAAGATGATTCCACTCCATTTGACCAGCAGGTGATTACCTGTGCAGAGTGAGCGATGCACTGGCAAGTGACTGGGGGTGGGGAGGAAGTTGGGGGGGGGGGGGGGGGAGAGGGGAGGTAAACTGTGAATTACAGTGACCTGCTTTGTGAATTCCCTAATCTACATGAATTGGTGAGAAAGTACAGGCAGTATTTTTCACCACACTTTGCAGTATGTCTTCAGTCCTGGGAGTTTTCTTCCCAGAACAAGGCCAAGGGCACAGAAGTGGGCACCTTCTGAGGGCCGGGACTCTACTGGGCCCTCTTTGCCCTTCCAGCAAGGGAGGTGCAGGGGAGACAAGAGATGACTTTTCCTCCCCACCCTGCCCTTGCTTTCAGCCCTAGCACATCATCATCCTGTGTGGACTGGTGAGAAATAAAATTCTCTTCAAATAAATCCAAATATACAGAATTAGAGAATTGTTAAACTAGATCTTTGAGAGGTGATGCTTTGGGACTTGATGCTTCCTTTTGCCAGAGAAGGTAAAGCTCAGGATCATGCAGTCACCGGCATAGCTGGGGTGTGAGCCCAGAGCCTAGACTCTGACATAAGTCCAGCGACACCTACCACAGGCTTTGTCCTCTCAGGAAGGCAGCCTGTCACACTGCTTGAGAAAACAGCGCCTCCCACAGCACCACCCTGCCACAGACTACCCGAAGGGGAGAATGAATGCAGAGCTATCAGCAGCTTCCAATTCAACAAATATTTACTGAACACCTGCTATGTGCCTAGTGCTGCACTGCTCTCTGACAGCACCAGAGTGAATGGGACACAACATTTTTATTACAAGGTGGTTACAACCAAGGGAGTCTATTTTTCATCACTTTACAATAGCCATCCCCTCCGTAATGCTTTGCAAACTGGAGCGTGCCCAGTATGTCTGGAGCCACAGAGTAAACTGGTGGTTACTTCCTCATGTTTCCATTTTTTATTATAATTACTCTGTTTCCTTGATTGTATGACAAATTTTTTTTTCTAATTCACATGTTAAGCTTCGGAACTCTGAAAGGATGCCTCTCACTCAAAGCATGCTACCCCAGGCTTGTCCCACAGTTCCAAGATTCTATATAGACCCGTGGCATCAGCGAAGAATCCGTTGTCCTCTTCTGTTTTTGTTTTTTGGTTTTTTCCCTGATATAGACTGAGCTGCATCTTAGAACTAAGGCCGTAAAGGAATTTGAAATGTTATTTTTAATGTTAAATATTTCAGAGTACTTCAAAATATATCAGTTTGGGGTACTTTAAAAAAAAAATACAAGACTTCCGAGAAGTCTCTCCCTGTGAAGGGTGCTTGCAGGCTCTACCACTATAGCCTCTGAACTTGGACTTTTAGCTCTTCTGCCTTAGAAGCACTTGGGGTTTCTGAGGAAGGGACTGAGATGTGCTGGTTTAAATGATGCAGTGTTTTTAAATGCAAAGCGAGAATGGGAGAAGGTCCGAAGGAGAACACAAAGCTGAGCATTCCAATCAAAACCTGGACCTGGAACAATCAGACACAAACACTTTCCCTGAACTGACTCATTTCATTTCATAAACACTCTTCCTCCGCCCCTACCCCGAAAGGAAACTGGTCTATCATTGCCTGCTGCACTGATGTGTTTTTCTGCTTTTCCGCTTGCTCACTTCTTCACGACCAGCACAAACTTTGGACGCTGCCTTTTCTCACTGGCCTGTCTGGCCACCTGTCCAGGCCTGTGCTCTACGGTAATGACCAGTGGACCATGCCTTTCTTGCAAGTGGATCTGATGCTCTGTGGACCATTGTTTGTGGGGCCACTGCTGTCCCATGGCTGCCCCTACAGGACACTCATCAACAGCTGTGAGAGGTTTCCCATCCTGGCCCATATAAAAGGAAGGCCTGGAAAGCTTCTCAGAGCATCAGTTCAGAGGTCCCGCGACCAGCCAAACAATACTCAATTGTTCAATGTCTTCAATTCATTTTCCTCTGCTCCTCCCCCACCGTTACCCTTGAGAGAAAACTAATTTGCAGAAAAATAGCCCTGCCAGCTAACTTCTCCTCCTAAATGTATGATGACCCCAAACTCTTGTTACTTACTCTCATAGTAAATGCACAAGAGTTCTGAAAAGCAGTCTTCTCCTTTAAAAACCTCCCCACCCCCTAGTCTGGGAGATGCTTTCTTTTCCTTTTATTCTTTGCTTCCCTTTTTAACATGTGTGCTGAAATTGGCACTTTCTCTTTTCAGTTCACTCCCTTCCTAGTATTAATGCAGGCAGCAATGGAGAAATGTGCACAATTTTTCCAGTCTCTGCACTTGGCGAACCCAAGGGTGATGGATTAAATGTAACAGGCTCTACCTTACATATCACTATTTAAGCGAAGGGCTGTGCTGGCCGGTGATGCATGGTGTCATCCAGAGCGCCGATGCAAGCAGGGGAGCAGGCTGCCTCCACTGTTGTCTGAGTAAATAATGGGGCTAATGGCATTTGGTGCAAATGAGACTCCCATACAACACATCGGCCTGGTTGAGCTCCTTCTTATTTTTCTTTGTGAAGAAGCCTTCTCTCTCTCTCTCTCTCTCTCTCTCTCTCTCTCTCTCTCTCTCTCTCTCTCTCTCTCTGTCTCTCTCTCTCTCTCCCTCTCTGTCTCTCTCTCCCCTACCCCTCTCACTCCCTCTGTCTCTCTGTCTCTCTGTCTCTCTGTCTCTCTCTGTCTCTCCCTCTCTGCCTCTCTCTCCCCCTACCCCTTCCTGGAACTTCACCGGGTGGCCTGCCTTGGTTATCTGGGGGAGGAGGGAAGGTCTCCCAGAGTTCAGGATTTTGTAACGAATATTGAATGCCAGGGAGAATGAATGCCAAGGTCAGGTTAAGAATAAAGAAAATTGATTTGGAGGTCAGGGTCACCATGTGAAAGGCCCTGAATGCTGCCAAAATATTTTCATTATCGCTGTTTTTTTGTTATGGAAAAGACCAAGCCCTGTGTGTGGAGGTGGGAGGTGGGAGCTGAGGCTGGAAAGAGGGAGTCTGAGAGCAAAGAGAGAATCAGAACTCTAAGATTTACTGGCTTTGTGGCCCTGAGTTTCTTTGCCTGCTGTTTGCCTCCCTCACATAAGTATGTGGATGGACAAACATTGGCAATGATGCTTTTTCCCACAGAACCAGGCAGTTCTGAACTAACTTTCTCTCTCTCTCTCTCTCTCTCTCTCTCTCTCTCTCTCTCTCTCTCTCTCTCTCTTCTCTCTCTCTCTCCTGGTACAGAGAAGCTAGAGACAAATTCTTCCAGTTCTATCTGCAGGAGTAAGCTATTTCATGCATCACTGTGACTCTACTTTTCACCCATGCCTACAAAATATCTGCAACACAGGGCTGTATATTTTAACAAAATCTTGTTATTATTGGAGCTCTGACCCGATTTTGTTTCTATATTCTGAAGTAGAAAAGACTCCAGTGGCATGAAATTAGCAACACATTCTGCTAGTGTGTTAATTGTGTGAGAGTTTTTGGCAGGGGAAAAATCTCCTAGCACAACACGGAATTTATTTTTTATTTAAATTTGGTAGTGATTTCATATTGTGTTTAAAGAGAGGCACCATGGCTTAAACCATTTGGGATTTACTGTACGTTCAGGAAAAGAAAAAAAAATCTGCCTAATGCAGTAGTGCAGAAGGAATTATGTAATTTCTTTTTACTTAGCAGGGAAGCTACTAGTGTTGATTTCTAATTTGTTATGAGAAATTGGCATTCCCAGGCAGTGGTGTGGGATGTCCTTGGGCCCCAGTGCAGTCTCAAAATGCAGCTGTATCTGGCCAGTAGCAGATTACCTGCTTTGATAAAAGCAAACACGCATGGAAAACAGAAAGTCAACATCTCCCAGGCCAGACTAGCTGTTTTTCTCTAATAGATACCCCTTCTGAATTCCCCAAAGATCAAAGGGAAATTGTATGACTGTGGATGTCCTCATAAACATGTGGATGGGGGAGCATTTCCCAGAAAGGGGAAGGATATGCAGACAAGCCAACAGATATGTCCCACCAAAGAGGGTGGACTCGTACCCTTATCTTAGGGACAGGAGACAGCTCTTACCGAGGAAAAGGATAAAATACACTACTTACTGAACATTTACTGTCTACCAGCTATTGCACTAGCTGGTGTATGTCATCTCATTACCCTGGCTGTACCCTAGGCATGTGCTTCTCGCTCACCCTGAAATCAGCAGCACCTCTGCTCCTGGTCGCTTGCCTATCTCCTCTCCCTACTCTTCCCTCCTTGCCCACCACTAAACTCTTGTCTGAGAGGCTCTGAATGAAACTCCAATCTTGGTTCTCCTGCTTGGCACCCTTGGGAAGAGGATTTACTCCCCGGGCCTGGGTTTCTGCATCTCTGAAAGAGACAGCCACACTTTGGACCAACCTTATACAAAGTGATGAATGTAGAGCTCTCAGCCCTAGGGCTGCCTCTGGCTCCCAGAGGTCCCTTTGCTTTCTGACCCATGGTCATGGCAGTCACATCTATTGAATCCACATTAGGGACCAGGTACCATGCCAAGCTAGACATGGACAGAGATGTCCCAGGAGGTACCACTGCTCATTTAAACCTCCTATAACCTGGAAGGAGCTGGATGACCATCCTCCCTCCACGAATAGGAAGTCTGAGGCTTAGACAGGGAAACCATGCCATAAGAAACAGAGCCAGGATTTCAACTTGATGTGTCTCATTCCAAAGTTTTTTTGTTTTTTTTGTTTTTTTGTTTTTTTGTTTTTTTTTTTTACTTCATGGCTCCCAACCCAAGCTATCTGGGGAGCTTTTAAAACATTGATACCAAGACCCCTATCCCATACCAAGGAAATAGAGCTGGAGCTGAACATCTGTGGCCTTTAAAAGTTACACAAGGTGCCTAATCTGATGCTCATTGAGATGAAACCACCATCTTAATTATGCCCACTGCCTACTTTACCTTCCACTGCTCATACCCAGGCTTCTTGACTGACAGAGGAATTTCAAATACTGGCCACTCAATAGTAATTAGATTTGTATTTACCATGTATGAAAGATCTACTATGGGATGGGCACTTTATGTTTGCTTTGATTCTCATGGCAACCATTTAGAAATGAAATATTGTCAATTTACCTGGTTCACAGAACTTACATAGATAGCTTAGTACATGATACAAATATCCTCAGTAAATAGTATTTTTATCATCATCATCATCATCATCATCATCATCATCATCATCCTTTTGAGTCCTCACAGCAGCCTCCAGACCTGTCCACGTTGTCTCCTAAACATCCCCAAAAGTTGTCTGCTTTTCACCATCCTACTGTTACCCTTAACCTGAATGCCCATCGTCTCTCACCTAGAGAGCTGTGACAGGCTTCTAACAACTCCCTGCACCCAACCTCATCCTCTTCCAATTTATTTGCTATAAAACAGCCAAAGCAATCTTTTTAAAACATAAATATTTAACCTTTCCTGGTTGGAAGTGGTGATAACTGTCAGGCCACTGGCTAAGGTTTGGTAGGTTGAGCCCTCCATAAAAATGCACAGTGGAAGGGCGGATGGCTGTTAAATCTTTCTGCCCTGCCTGCCAAGCCCAGACTGGAGACTGGAAACTGCATTGGCCCCAAGGACAGGGTCCTTTTTTGTGATTCATGGACCCAAGTGTGTGTGTGTGTGTGTGTGTGTGTCTGTGTGTCTGTGTGTGGGGGGGGGGGGCGGTGGCAGGGGGCTTGGTTTAAAGAAAGAGGCCTGTGCTTTTCTAATCACACAAAGGTTTTGTAGTTACAGCAACTGCCCTGAAATTGAACTTCCCTGACTGAGTGATTATGCTAGATAAATGTGAAAATTTAAATAAAATGGAGGCTCCCTAGGGGAGTTGAAATTTGAACCCAGGCTGTCAATTTCTAAAGCACCTATCCTAACCCCCGTTTGCCCTGGAATGCAGAGAAATGATGCTCTCAGGGACCTCCCAGATAGGAAATTTGTGGGGCGGGCCAGCTGGGAGAAGCTTCACAGAGGTGGAAGGTGCCATCTCCTGCCAGTGCCAAAAGTAGGACAACAAAAGCCAACCAGCTTGTCCTCCTTGCCCATCTAGTTAAGGCCTCAATCTCTTTGACCTTCAAAAAAAAATGTAAAACTTTCAATAAGAATTTTTTTTTTTTTTTTTTAGGAGAGAGGGATTTAGGTGAAATTTAGAGAAATGTTTGGTACCTGAATTCTGTGTCAAGCAGATTCATTCCAGGCTACCTACTTGATAGGTGAGATAAAGAAAATGAGATTTTAATGTGATAATTGATCACTATTCTTCCTTATCAGATCATTGCTTTTTCTGGCCTCCAGATTGAATGCTTGGCACAGCATTTTAGACCCAGAAGATCCCTTAGAAATAATCTACTCCAATGGTTGGCATCCAAGAACTCCTGAAAGGGTGGGTGTCTTCACATGACCTTTCACTATTTCTGAGCTTATATGTGTGTTAAGTCGGCATCTCTTAAACATCTTATTTCTTTGCCTTTGACTACAACTTTAGTAACTTAATATGTTAAAACTTTGAGCATCTCATGCTAAGTTCTAGCTAGCAGTTATTTGCCTTAAATTAATAAAAATGAAAATAAAATACTGACCCAAAATCACAGTTGGAGTCCACAGCAGAGTTCTAATTCCCAGATCAGGGTTTAGTTCCACCATAGCATCCCATCATTTTCTTGACATTTAGGTCAATGATAAATTTTGTTTGATAATTGGTTCCAAATCACCCACTTTGAATTTTAATACAATAAATTCTTTTCTTCAAATTTCATTGCAATGAAAATTTATGCTACTGTAAACTTAAAACCAGATCACTTGCCATCAATAGAAATATATACTATGGAAACAAAGCATTGTGATTGAATTCCAGCTAACTACAGCCAGCCACCTACCAGGGCTCTTAAGCTGAGACCTATTCATTTTTTTGTTAAGGAAAGGGGGGTAGAGGAGATTAGGCAGTGTTGGAGAGGTGTTAAAGGAAAATTGGCTCTAAACTGTGGCTTTCTCTAGACTTATTTAGAATATATAAAGGCAGTAAGAAAGGGAATATTTTTCTCACAAAAACGATCTCTAGTTTCTGCTGCCTTCAGCCCATGGGAGAATTACTAAGGTTATTTAAAAAAAAAAAAAGTCAGAAATGGAGCCTCTGCCCCCATCCACTATCTTTTGCTTTCCAGTTTGGCCAAAGGCTCACTTCTTTTCCCTCTTCAACAGACCATCTCTAATCTCTGTCTTCTCCAGCGCTCATTGATCCATTATCCCTTTTGCTCCCTACTTCAAGGGCCCTGCCTCCACTCGCTGGGTCTCAAGTAATGGGGTTCCCAGCTGGATGATGAGGGGGCTTTGAATCTTGGAGACAGAAAAAAAGAGAGTGGTGGAGGCAGAGAGGTGGTGGTGGTGGTGGTGGTAGATAAAGTCCTCTCTTCCTAACCAGGTCTGATATTCCTGCTCAATAATCTGGTTTATTGTGTTGTGTTGTGTTATGGTGTGGTGTGGTGTGGTGTGTTCTCCTTCCCATTTCCATTGTGCTATGGGAATACAGCTGAGCCTAAATGATGTTGTGATACCTGAGAAGGCCCTTCAGCCTCATCCTCCCTCACTGTCTCCCTGCCGCTCCATGACAGGCAGGAGGCTCCCATCTTGCCCTTACAACCTTTACTCTGTTCTCTTTTCCTAAGACATTCATAAATTGCAATACTGTCATTCAGTGATGTAGGCTAGATGGATTATTTAATTGCCCAACATCTCTATCCTGTTCACTACCCTACTTTGGTGACTTCTGGAAACATAACCATCTGAACCCAGACAGGGTGTGGTTATGGATACCAGCTTCCTTATTACTTGAATCATCTAAATTAGTTCCTCTTGCTCCATGTCCCTTTTGTTTGTTTATGCTGCCAAGGCCTGATGATCTAAAACTCCTTTATCCAGAAACTCTGTTATCTGAAAAGAGATTGTATTACTGGATGTGTTTTATTTATCTTGAAAACTGTCTGGCTCACCTGAATCCCTGCTTGTCCGGTTTAATTCAATACTTGCTTAGATTCTTTAGATAATCAGGGCCTTAGGGATCCGGACTCCATTTTCTTATTGTTTAACCTCTGCTGCAGAACAACTCCAATTTCAGTCTTACTGTCTATGGTGAAAACACATGCCCTGTTATCTGAATCCTACAGTTGTCCCACTATCTTTGTTCCTGCCTAGTTTTTAAAACTCACATTAGCAAAGTAGAAATTGGACTTTTTAAACCTCCTTTGGTATTCTGAGGTAGCATGGCCAAAGGGAAAGGATGCTGTCTTGAATTTAGGGACCCATGTTCTTGGCTTGGTTCTATAGTTGACTGTAACTTAAAACAAGTCCCCTAAATCTCATGTACTTCCATGTCTCAGTGAGCCAATTGGGAATAATAGTATTCATGCTTCCTTATTATCTGATATTCTGTAGATAATAGAGAGTATAGCTAGAACAAAGTTTAGAAGGGGAATAGCCTTTTTTATAATTAATCTAGAGAGAGACTCATTTACAATTAATTAATAACTAATCTAAGGAGAGATTCCTTAATAATTATTTTTATAATATTTCGCATTTGGCAAAGAATAAGATTGAGAGGTGTTAACAGAAAACTGGCATCAGACTGAGGCTTTCTCTGAACAACACAGGAATGATGACTCCCAGCAAATGAGCACCCTCCCTCTGCTTAAACACTCCCCATAATAGAAAGATCGCTACTTCTTTTAAAGGTTCTCTTACTGAACTCTTAGTCAGATATTTCTTTCTTGCGTAAGGCAAAAAATATCTCTTTGGGAAATTTTCACCTGATCATTCTATTGCAATTCAATTTACCAACCATTTACCAAGTACCTACTATAGGCAAGGTCCAGTGTCAGTCATCTAGGGTTACAAAGATTAATTCAGCTTGGTTTCTGCACTCCAGAACTTTGCAAATGTTTTATGACTGAAAGGTCAAATGTAGTGTTAAATTTTTTAGAGACAGAGACACTTTACAACTGGCTGAGATGAGTAATAGAGGCGAGACTTACCCTACTTCCTGGACCAGCCACAACAATGAACAAAATACATTCATCAACAGTTTTTAAGACACTGGATGTCAAGCAACAAAAAATAGTGATTTCCAAGAGATGGGAAACAAACAATTGCTTCTGTAGAGTAAGCCCTACAAAAGCTTCCTGCCTTGAGAGTTTTCAGGCACCCACGTATGGAAGAAGAACCCAGGCACAGGAGTCCAATGGACTCCCCAAGAGAAGATGGAGTCCCAGTGATTCCCTGGGGATCAGGACAGTGAGAGTTTTCAGGACAGACTACTGAAGATGAGAGAGCTATGCAGAGTCAGAACACCAGATATTTACAGAGGTTCCCCTTAAATAGTCAGCAGAGGAATTCATGTGAGGAAGCTACCCAGTGGGGAAGGTCTCATCTCCCCCAAACTAGAAGGAACAGAACCATGAATAGTTTCCTGTTTCTGCCAGCCAGACTGAAAAGCCTCATAATTCGTGGGGCATTGAATAGAGTACTCAGAAGCCTCTTTTTTTTTTTTTTGTAGTAATGAATAAATAATTTACCCTAGACTAAACACAGTTCTGGCTCCACCTAACAAATCTTAAAAATGAGACCCAAAGGGAGCAAATGGTTAACAAGCAATTTAACTTCATCCCAGATCAAAGCTTGAGAATATTATTGGAATACAAAATAGCCAGTACCCAGCAAAGTAAAATTCACAAAGTATGGCATTCATTAAAAATTACCAGTTATGCAAGGAGACAGGAAAATATGACCAATAATGAAGAGAAATAACAACCAATTGAAACCAACTCAGAATTAATACAGATGATAGAATTAACAGACAAGGACATTCAAACAATTATGAAGTCTGTATTGCAGGTGGCCAACTAGTGAGGTATAAACATGGAAGATATTTAAAAGACCCCAATTGAACTTGTAGTGATGAAAACTACAATTTCTGAGCTGAAAATTAGATCGAATGTTGCAAAATATTAAATCGATGTTGCAGAAAAAAACTTTAAGGAACTTTAAGAAATAGCAGTAGACACTACGTTCAATTAATCATAGGAAACAGAATTTTAAAATGTAGACTCACTGAACTAGTTCTTTAGAACAACTTCAGACAGTCCAATATTCATGTAATTGGGGTTTACAAGGAGGGTTTATGGAAGTATGGAAAAAGAATTGAAGTTCAAGCATGGAAAACATAAAGAACATTATAAACAAGTTGTTTGAACCAATGGCAATGAGAAAATCTAAAAAGCAATCACAGCAAAAAGACATATTATGTATTTAAAGATGAAAAACTGTCAACCTGGCATTCTATACCCAGTGAAAATACCTTCAGAAATGAAGACAAAATAAACACTTTTTTGACATACAAAAGAAGATGGAATTTTTATTACTAGTAGGTCCATGCTACAAAACAAAACAAAACAAAAATGTTAAGGAAGTTCTTTAGACAGAAAGAAAAATGATACCAGATGGAAATCTGGTTCTGCACAAAGGAATGAAGAGCACTTGAAATGGCTGTAAGTATATAAGATTTTTTAAATTATAAGTTAAATCTCTCTAAAAAATAATTGACCGATTGATCTAAAAAATATAAACTAAAATTTATAATATAAATAAATAAAATATATGACAAAATAGTGCAAAGTCTTGGAGGAGACAAATAGATGTTTCTTATTGTAAAGTTCTTAAGCTATGTGTGAATTACAGTATGACAAAACAAAGAGTTTCAGCCAAGAACACAATAAAAAAGATTAAATGGAATCATAAAAAAAAATACTCAAAAGAGGCAGAAATTGAGGAAATAGGAACAAATAATAGGTGCAGAAAAATAGATCTTGTCATCCACTCTGGACACAAAGTAAAAACTAGGTCCCCATTTCCAGAGCAAAACAGCCCCCGGCCCTTGTGTGAAAACAAGCCAAGGCTTCATCTGAGGCATATACTTCACAAGACCATGCTCATTCTCCTCAAGACCTGACCTTGCCTCCTGTCAATAACTGGAGTTCAGTCTCATCACAGCCTCATCTAGGAAATACAATGCCTGTTCCTTGTATACCAAAAGATTTGTAAGACCTGGCAAATAGGCACTGGCAGAAACCAGCGAAACACAGATGAAAATTCATCTTAAGATGATTGGATGAGGTAGGCCTGAATATAAAGGTGGACAGGAAGAATTTGTTGATATGGGAGCATTCTTCCTTCACTTGGGAATTAGCTTTCTGGCAAAAACAGCATGATTCTGTTATAATACACTGCTGGCATGACTGCTAGAAGTTTTGCTACAGTAATGGATGACCGTTAATAAGGTAGACTTGCTAGAATGACCTTGGCAGACTATCAAGGAATGGTGAAGGGAGGGTGGAAATGTTAAAATGGGTTTTTAGTGAGATCAGACAATTCATCATCTGTCTACATTCCCCAGGAAGTCCTGGAGGACATTCCTTTGACTAAAGCAATGTGACAGGTACTGACGAAAAAAGCACTGGTATCTTTTGAGAAACTCCAATGGTGGCTTTCCTATCTAAACTGAGATACTACTGTGGTCTGGGTTTCTTAGTATCAATCAGGATGATAGGATTCTGAAATGTCAGAGGCCATGTGGCAATTCTTTAAGTGACAGAAAAAGGTGTATGTGACTATTATATGGGCAAGAAGCCTGGAAGATGCTTAGGCCCTCAGACATCCGTTGCAGTGGCTGAAAGGCCAGAGTGTTCCCAGCGCTGAGACAGATGAATGGCCAATTAGGGTGATGCTTGACTTGTGGAAATGCAGAAAAAAAATTGAGAGCAGGCACAAGCACACCTCAAAATACATCCAATAGGTCCATAGACCCACCTTGTAATTACTTCCCCCTTCTCCAAGTGCATAATTTGGAGGCATAAACAGTAGCTTGCAGAATCCTCCCACTGGTTCCCTGACCTACAGGGTAAGAGCCATTAGGGTAGGAAGCTTCAAGTGGAAGCCTCTGTAACTATCCAGCCTCAACCCCACCATCCAAGAGAGTAAATCCATGTTAATACTGCATCCATCAAGGACAAAGTGGGGGTGGGGGAGAATGTTCTCCATTGTAGTCCTATATAATTCATCCATATGGTCCCTGAAAAAATAAAACGAGAAATCTTTGTGGATGACAGTGGGCTTAACCATAAACTTAACCAAGCAGTAGTCCCCATCTCAGTTGCTGAGCTGGATATGACATCTTCACTAAAACAGATCAGTATAGCCTCTGGCGCTCTGTATGTTGCTATTGAACCCCTCGTCAATAAACAGGATCAAAAGCAGGTCTCGTTTAAGGGGGAAGGATATAAGTACAAATTCATAATCTTGCTTAAGGCTACATGAAGCTTCTTGTGCAATGTCACGAAAGAGTCTGCAGGCATCATAATTGCCTTAATATTCCACAGGCATGCTGGAACACTATATTGATGACATCGTGCAACACTAACCTGATAAACAGAAATAGTAAGTTGCGTGTCAGAGAAATGAAATCTCACAAAGATTCCCCAACCTGCCCCATCAGTGACATTTTTAAAAGTCCTATGATCTGGGGCATGCTGGTACAACATCTTTAAGGTAAAGGACAAGATGTTCAATCTTGTATCTTATTCCAGTTTTCTATTGATGCATAACAAGCCACCCCAAAACGTAGTGATGTAAAATAACAACCATGTTATTATGCACACAGATTCAGTGGGTCAGGACCTTGGACAGGACACATCAGGAATGTCTTGTGTCTATTTCTCAATTTCTGTAGCTTTTCTAAATTGGGGTCTCATGATGCAATTGAGCCCTAATACCTAAGGCATTCATTTCCATGTAATGAACTAATTTCTCTCCAGTGTATCTAGAATGTAACGTACCATAACATTAATTAGATACCATACCTGGGAGAACTGAGAAAATAGCCACTCAAACTATTTTCTGATTTCTGTGGTTCAGATAAGGAACATCATTTAAGAACGGCTGGCTGGAACCTTTGGTGGGGAAACTTGAATGGCTGGGGATAACTCAAACTGGAGTGAAATCTAATGGAGTCATCACCTATTTTTTTGGTGCTTGGGCTAGGTGACTTGAAGGCTAGGCTCAGTGAGGACTGTCATTTGGAACACTCACACATGGCCTCACCATGTGGCTTGAATTTCTTCACAGTGTGGTAGCTCCAGGTTAGTTGGAAGAGCAAGTGTCTCAATGAACAAGGGAGAAGCTATTGGCCTTTTATGATCCAGCCTCAGAAGTAACATAGTGTATCTTCTGCCTTCCTCCTTTAGTTGAGGAAGTAAACACCCTAGCTAGGTTTCAGAATAGGGGACTTGGACCCCCATCTCTTGATGGTAGGAGTATCAGAAAATTTTGAGGTGTTTTAAAATAACTAAAAAGCTTTAGAAATCGGAGGCAGCATATACTACTCTTGGGAACACTGCTCTGTCCCATTTATTGGGTAACTTGGAAGGCTGCCAGTTTTAAATATCAGAGCAAGATCTGCAGCAGATCCTGCTGTGGTATAAGTGGCCCTGTCACTCGGGCCATATGACCAGTAGACATGATGGTGCTATTTATTGTGGAAAAGATGCCGTGTGTGTGTGTGGTCTGTCAATTCCAGTAAAGAGAGCTGCATGGCATATCCTAGAGTTCTAGAGCTAGAGCCTCCTTCTGCAGCAGAAAACTATAAACCATCTGAAAGACAGTTCCTGAGTTCTGATAAAGATGGGTTCTCCTATCATAAAACATCAAGTGACCATGCAGCCAGAAGTCTCCATTAGGACCTGGGTATGATCGGACAAATTTGGGCGGGCACAACAGTAATGTGTCACACAAAGAAAATGGTTTGTTTGGGATTGGGCCAGAAGGGATCCAGAGGCCACAGTAAGGTCTATCTGCCTCAGATCTCTGTGCTATCTACCTCTCTTGCCCAGTTCACACTAAGACCTTATAGTTTCTTACAACCAACCAATGAGAAGAAAAACTTGGATGTAGATCATGGATGAGTTGCCTTGACAACTTAGTGTGAGCGAAAACTGAACCACCACCAGACTACAACCTGAAGGATAGTGAAGTTTTCTTTGCTTGCTTGCTTGCTTGCTTAAGAAGAGTTGTGGACAATGCGCTTGTTTATTAACTCTGTAGGGAAGGAGAAACAGTTGGAGTTAAGGGTATATGTGGATCCATAAGCAGTGGTGAATGGTTTGCTGGTTTGGTCAGAAGCCTCAAAGGAAGAAACGTGAAGTTTGGAGACAAAAAGATAAAGTGTGGAGAAAAAATGTAGATGAACTTAGGGACTGGACTCATAAGCATGTGGATCTGTGTCTTACATCCAGACTCACTGGACCACCTCCCTGCAGGCGCAGCACTGAACCACTAGGTGGACAGTGCTGAGGATGCCTGAGGATGTCAGCTAGCCTCTCTCCCTAGCTGCTCCAGGACAGAGGGGACATAGGGCAGGGGTAGAAAGTCTTCATGGCTCCAACAGCATGGTTGCCATCTCACCAAGATCAGTCTGGCAACTTCTGTGTTCGATGTCTGCCTGTCACCAGAGAGACTGACACAGAACCTTCCATATGGCCCGTATCACTGAAGGAGGCCAGCCAGTCACTTGGTTTTTTCCATCACACCCTCTATCCCAGAGGGAGCAGTGACTCAGCCCTACCAGAATCGGATATGGGTTTGCCTTCCTTGATCCAATTGCTCTGCCAGCACCATCATTGGCTTAACCATTCCAACATATGTTTACACATGGATGTTTGAGGAGTTAACACCCCGGGTCAATCCTTGACAGTTGGTGCCAAGACCCAGGAAATGATCCTCTCTTTCATTCCTTGAGAGGACATCCTCAAAGGTCCAAGCAAGACAGAGCCCCATTTGACCGCTGTAAGGACCAGCTCAATAAAGCACTTCGGATTGGCTTTCCTTCCTCCTTCATTTGACATCTCTTAGTCTCCCATTCCTGGTGTCTGTTTCCTAAAATAAACTATCTGCCTCATCCTCCTTTCTCAGGCCCTGCTTTCTGTGAGAACCCAGGCTAAGACACTATCTGAGACCTATTCACAAAACATGCTTTTTCTGTAAATTAAGAGGTCCATGTGTTGTAATTCAAGCAACCTGCACTCATATTGGCACCAAAGTATATTTTGTTTCTTTGCTTGCTTGCTTACTTGTTTTTAGGTAAACAGGAATTTAGAGAACACAAAATATCAGGTTCTTGCTTAGGTATTGTAGATTCTATTCATAGAGGTGATGCCCATCACACTAGGTCTTCTGGCAGGCTCGCAGGCACTCCCCTGCATGGCGGTTTGGCCAAGGAGTGTATGGGGGCTTCATTCACCAAGCAGAGAACCTGTCTCAGGCTGAATCTACCCAAAGGAAGGG
Organism: Eonycteris spelaea; assembly: GCA_003508835.1. Classification (NCBI taxonomy): domain Eukaryota; kingdom Metazoa; phylum Chordata; class Mammalia; order Chiroptera; family Pteropodidae; genus Eonycteris; species Eonycteris spelaea. The sequence continues at coordinate 9,933,575 of PUFA01000011.1, read as the reverse complement.
GTGCCTGTTCCTAATTACCAAAAGGGACTATTGGCTTACTAAGCCATATGCCTAAAAGGCACTGCCACCAAAGGAGGGCACATTTTCTGAAGCTAAAAGCAAAGTTTTAGCTTCCACCCACACTCCCACCTCTACTGTTCAGCTCTTGATGCCTCTACATTTGATTCAAAGCTAAGAGCATTTTCTTCTTTTTTTTTTTTTGTTAAAGGATATCCTAGTCAGGATTTTATTATTATTATTATTATTATTATTATTATTTATTATTAGTGATATTGGTTAACAAAATCCAATAAGTTTCAGCTGTACACTTTAACAATAAGGCATACACACACACACACTGTGTGTTCACCTCTCATAGTTAGATTTCTTTCTGTCACCACACATTTGACCCCCTTGACCCTGCCTCCCCTTCCCCCAAAACCCTACCCTCCGGTAACCACTAGTCTATAATCCATGTCCATGATCTCTGTTTGTTTTTCCTGCTCGTTTGTTGCTTTTAGGTTTATATCCTACATATAAATGATATCATGTGTTTTTCTACTTTTTCTGTCAGGTTTATTTCGCTTAACATGATTGTCTCAAGGTCCATCCATGTTGTCGCAAATGGCAGTATTTCTCTCTCTTCTTATGGCTGAGTAATATTCTATTGCATATATGTACCACAGCTTCATTAGCCAATCATCTATTGTAGGACACTTCGGTTGCTTCTATGTCCTGGGCACTGTGAATAATGCTGCTATGAACATCGGTGTGCAAATATCTTTTTGGATATGAGTTTTCAAGTCTTCAGGGTAAATACCCAGTGGAGGGATTGATGAATCGTATGGCAGATCAATTCTTAGTATTGTGAGGAACCTCCATCTGTTTTCCATAGTGGCTGTACCAATTTGCAGTCCCACCAGCAGGGTAGGAGGGTTTGTTTTTCTCCGCGTCCTCTCCAACATTTATTATTACTTGTCCTGTTGATTATAGTCATTCTAACAGGTGTGAGATGGTATCTCATTGTGGTTTAGATTTGCATTTCTCTAATAGCTACATCAAACTAAAAAAGGCACTTTTATTGATTAATTAAAAACTCAGAGCACAGTTCAGCACAGTTCTCAGGTCCAGAACTAGTGAGAAAAAGATATTTTTTGAAGTTGGAAGGAGCTTTAGAAATTACCTAAGTTAGGCCAACCTCTCCATTTTACGGATGAGAAAACTGAGTCCAAACCACTTCTGCATCACCCCCTACTATCACTAGGCCAGACACTGGGCTCTGGCTAGGGCTGCTTGCTCAGCAGCTTCTGTGACCTGCTCAGTTTCAAGTAACGAGCTGCTATAACTGACTAAATGACCCTTTCCTAAAAGCAACTTTATGAAGATGAATAAGGTAAGAAAATAAGGTCCCAATTGACACTGCACAAACTAAAATTACATACTTCTCACTGATGCATGACGGTTTGGGAGGAGTTTCTGTTTTCTATGAACACTAAGCAATCTCTTTTGATTTTGGTACTGAGCACCTGTAAAAGTGAGGATGCACTGTTGTTACATTCATATTATTTCAAAGTATGTTAAACAGTAGGCCAAGGAATAAAAAAGAAGGAAAGAAAGAAAAAGTAAAAGAAAAAGAGATTTTTTTTGAATGGTCATTCCATTGTTGTATTCTCAACAAACCATGGACATTACATTGGGGCCTTTTGACTGACTGGGGACACAGTTTTGAGCGTATTTGGGTATAGGTGGCAATTAATCATATTTCCCTATAATATGAACGATGAGACTGATGAAAAAAATCTCGTTACAAAGCTGCTATCTAACAAGAAGTCAAGAAAGAGATGATGCAGGTAAGCTAGCTCCCAAGAAATGAAATCCAAGCTTCAAGGACTGCAATGTGGCCTGGGCTTTAAGAATCCGTGGATTGCAGTCTGAGCTCGGTCAGGTACTCTGACCTTTTGTGCTGGCTTTTCTTATTACCTTGCTCAGATGACTACTCCTGACCCTTCTCAGGTTTGTCCTCAGGTTAGTAGGTACAGTGATGATGGCAATGTCTTGGCACCCTCCATGCAGGGAGGGAGTCTGCCTCATCCTCTTCTTTAGCACAGAGCGGGCAGCGGGGCCGGACGGAGCACACATTTGCCATGGCTCTCCACAGGGCACATTTGGGAAACCTAGGACCCACCTGGTTGACCCAGGCCCCCAACTTCTCGCAAGTCTCCTCTCCATTCTGTCACTCAAAGCATATGAGACTGAGAAGCAGCTACTCATCTGCCCTTATCTGCTGAGATCTACACACCTGCAGGAAGTGACCCTGGAGGAAGTGAGATTTGAAATATTGATGTGATTTCTGTAGCTCGTCACCTGCACAATGGTGAGGGTGTTCTCCAATGTGAGAAACTTGTTTTGAGTGTTAGTCAGGTAAACAGAGTGGATCAACTTCAAACCCAAGGAGGAAATCCCACCTCCTCTGCTTCAGAGGAAAAGAGTGAGCCCTTTTGCATAATGCTGGAACCCTGTTTCCTGGTTAGAGCCCCAGCTCTGCTGCTTACCAGCTCTGTGACCTGAGGCAACTACCTTAACATCTCTGTGCCTCAGTTTCCTTATGGGTTACTGAGGACAATAACAAGTAACATTTATTGACTGCTTGCTGTGTGCCAAGCCCAGTTCAGAAAATTTTACTCGTATGTATTCACTTATTCCTCATAATAATCTCATGAGGTAGATACTACCATTGTCCGCATTATAGATGAGAAAAGCGAGTCGCTCACAAAGCTGGGAAATGGCCGAGGCAGCATTCAAACCCTGCTGGTCTGGCTCCGTTGCCCATGCTTTTGGCTGTTCTGTGGAGTGATATGCGATGCTACCTCGTTCGTAGGGGTTTTGAGAGACTTAAACGAGTTTATCGTGTCCAGTGCTTAGACTCAGAGCACGTGTGCTGGCCACCTGGTAAGTGCTCAACATACGTGAGCTGCCACTATGACTTCGGTTCCGTTCTCATTTCGGGCTGGTGATAAGGGCACTGAAATGGCTGAGAGCATGACAGTGAGCTGGAACAACCGAGACAGCTAGAGAGATGGGGTGGCTTGGCTCTTCCCTTCCCCTGCGGTCCCCTTTTACCCTCAGGCAGCAGGGATAGTATTAGTATCCAAGAATGCACAACTTTATCTCTGTATAACAATCCACAAAGAATTTTTGTGCTCACTTTGGGCCAAGTGATCTGCGATTCCATCCCCATGACTTTGAAGCTCTGAGCACAGGCAGAAAATCACATCACTCACCTCTCATTAGCCCACTGAGCTCTTCCTTTCTGTTTCGGTTTCCTGACTATGAGACACCCCTTCTCTCCAGGGCCCTGACACGGAGGGTTCTGCTCCCTGTGTTCACTGCACATCCCCCATTGTCAGACCTAGTTCCTGCCCTTCTCTGCCACATTCTGTGCAACAGGGGGTTACCTCTATGGACTATTTACCTCAACTCCTTTGCCATTGGGCTCCAGGTTGGGCATGGTCAGCGGGAGGCACCAGCAGGAAATAAGACAGAAGAAAAGGAGTCAGAGTGTGCTTCACCGGTACCTGACCGGGGCTGCGACCCTTCACCACTGCAGCTTCCACTGAGGGTCACCTCCTCCACAGGACCAATCTGCGGACTCTTGTAACTACTTCCTCCTCTGGTCCCTCTGCCCTTCGTGACTCCCCACTGTTCCTGGTCTCTAGGCGCTTAGTCACCCGGCTTTGCTCCCCTTACCTGTTTCTCACCACTGTAAACTGCCTTAATTCACGCCCTCCATTCCACCATCTGGTTGAACTCGCTCCCTGCCAGGACTGTGGGTCACTTTACCCATGAAGCCCAGAGGTAGAGCTGTGCCTATTCTGTTCATTATTACTGTAAAATGGTTTTTCCATCTTATAACACTAAATTTCAACCACTAATATGGTTGAAAATGTCGAGTGGTATATTGTTAATGTTTGTTAACATTAAAGTTAGAAGTGATAGATGAGCGTGAAAAAGAAAAAACATCACACGTATTCTCAGAGCACAAAGATAAGCACTCTCTGACCATGCAATTCTTTCTTATCACAAAGGGATCATCGTGCATCGTTTACTGGTTTAAATATATTATGAATAATATTCTTCATCAATATATATGCTCCGACACTCATGAATTTACTTCTAAGACCTCGAAGTCAAAAGTCCTAGTGGCTACATCGCATTCCACCTAAACTGTTGCCATAGTTTAATCAGTGTCTTATTAACAAATGTTCAGGTAGATTCCAAGTTTTCCTCATTATAAGCACTGCTGCAATAAACATTATCGTACAGTATAAAATACTTGAAAATACAAAATAATCACCTCAGTCTTCCTAAAGCAAAAGCTGCACATATGCTTCAGCAGCAGGGTCACCTCCTCTCAAGAGATGATAATATCTGCCTTGCCTGCCTCCCACTGATGTTGTGAGGTTCAGCTGAGACAATGTATATGTATCTTCTTTATAAACTGTATGGTGTGCGGGGTGGTTATGATAGTGTGATCTTATGCTTTCACAACAACCCTGCAAGGCAAGCATGGTGGGTATATCCTCGAGGCACACGGTGCTGACAGTTTTGCCAGACATAAAGAACCGAAGGCTTACTTTGAGATTTTTATATATTTATTTCTCTTTAGCACAACAAAGAATGGTGTGTGAGAAAAGCAAGCCTTCCTGTATAGGAGTAAAGGACCAGCTGGCAGTACATTCGATCTGTTCTGGTGCACATTAACTCATTGCGTCCCTTCCAGAGGACCACTTCAAACAATGGAAGGAATTCGAGTCGTCTGAAAGGTCCCTGGAGCTCTGAAGTCCCTCACTGACAATATTGGTTACCCCAGCTCCTGCGGCTGATTAGTCATAATGACTACTTTCCGGTCCTTTCCTGATAGTCTCTTCTGAAAAGCACTTTAGATAACTCTGCTTGATTAAAACAATTGAGAAATGGTTTAGTTTTTTTTTTTCTTTTTCTTAATGGGAACTTTTATGTCAAGTATAGAAGCTACATATGACATCTCACATAGAAACCACCCATCACTCAGAAGGAGGCACTCCATTTTGGACAAATTCTTGATTTACCTTCTACGAATCTAAGTTCCTGGATGTTCTCTATCCTTGCTAAGACAACACTATTAAAATGTCAGAACACAGTTTCCTGGAAGAAAACTGCAAGAATCTTACATAGTTTTTAATTTACAATAAAAGGAGCCCAAGAAGTTTTTCAAATCTGACTTAAATCATGCTTAATGCTATTTTTTAATTAATATGGGGAGAAACCATTTCTGCGTATTAAATGATTCTGTTCTACCAAGGTGACTGGTGTTCCAGGGCGTGATACTCTATGTGATTGCTTGTTTTCCACTGCAGTTTGGTTTTTCCACCAAAAAAAAAAAATTGATAAAGGAGACATAACCCTACTTTATAATGTCAAGGAAGGTTTTAACTTTAAATCCCCATGAATTAAGAAAGGACACAAAGCCTTCTCTGTGACTCTTCTTGGTGACTTGATCATTTTTACCTCTTCTGGGAAGAACAGAAAGGGGGAGCAGGGTGTGGTGTTCATGTGCCGGATGTAAATTGTCCCAATAGCATGAGAGGCCCAGGACATTTTGTGTGTGTGAGTCAAGGAAGCACCTGCCACCTAGTCCACCAACCTGATCCAGGGGTCTTGGCAAGGAAAGGTATGCATACTTCACACAGAGATACCAAAATTGTGTTTGCTTCCTTCCTGCCTAATTTTATCTTTGTAGATATTCTACTGTTTCCACGGGTTTTTTCATTTCTATCACTACTACCGCCTCTATTTTTTTTACAGTTGTGTATTCAACCAAAAAAAAATGAGTAAGAAAAACAATTATGGTAGTGAAAAAAAAAAAAAGATTCAAAACTGCCATATGTGTGGCCCATGGGAGTCTCTGATTAATTTTCATTTTCATCGTTTAGTTCTGAGCTTGGCCCGATTCAGTAAATGTGTGAATAAGTATGGTCACGGACTTGATTTGCTTGCAGCTTTAGAAAAAAATGAATCAGCCCAAGTATCTTTCTTACTATGATAGGTTTCTAAAAGGCGAGAACTGTGACTCTGGGTGACCTATGTCACACGGCAGTTCCCAAAGTGGAAATTTTGATAGATTTTGGGGAGCAGCCAGGTAGCATTGAAAGCGTGTGTGTTTCAGATAAAATTGTCCATTCCTTCATTTGTGTTTCCCTTGTCTTTTCTTGGATCCATATTCTCCCAGCCGTTTGAAATGCTTGAAACACAGATTCTGGAAAAAACTAATCAATTAGCAAATAGTTAACAAGAGTTAGGACTCTCAAGGAGTTGAGTTTTAAAAAGAAAAAATGCAACAGACTGTCCTTTGGGATCACCGTACTGTAGGAAAGGAGCAGAGCCTGGGACAGGACAGAAGGTCACATGGGACTGAGCTGGGTGGGCAGGAGGAAGGAAGGTGTGGAATCTGTGGAGTACAGGTTGACAGAGGTGAGAAGGTTAGTTTGAACAGATATGTTAAGGAAATGATGAGTCTGACCAGAAAGAGTTTTCATGAAGGGCAACGGCTCCTGAAGGCAGCATGTCATTAGGAACTAAATGAGCAGTTAGTTCATTTAAAGCCTAAGAGGTTGGGACTTGATCCTACAGGCAATAGAAAGTCACTGAATGTTTTTAGAAAGGAGTGTGGCCTAGGGAAAGATATCTTTAAAGATAATTAATGTGACACTGCTGACCAAAACGGGTGTCAGGAGGCTCTGGAATAGTGCAGTGGTGAGGCTGTGAGGCCAAGGAGAGGATGATGGCCATGGCAATGGAGACAGTAGAAGTGATTGATCAATGGGGCAAAGAAGACTTGATTGAACCCTGGGAGCCACCCAGGGTCCTCTTAGGAAATACCTCATGGATAAAGCCTTTTCTCTTTTTCTAAAAATCACTCTCACTCTATTCCTTTACTTTGCCCTTGAGAGTTTGATCAACTATGCCGTGCTAAGGTGTTAAGGACAGATTATGACTTGAAATAGGAGCAAGATAACACAAAGATGCACAGAGATGAGAAATATTAAGCGCAGGCACACCACACAAAAAATAACTTCTCATAGAATTCCTTCAAATTCTAGTAAAACATAGTTTTCAATAAAAAGAACCCCCTCCAAAAAAAAATTTGATAGGGTTGGGGAAAATTACACGAGAAGCTATTTACTCCAACTTTTCTTCAAGTTGTGGCGTCTGGGTTGTGGCTGACTGCTATGACACCAAGGGAAAGCAACTTAGCCTGGATTAGATATCATTTTTCTGTTTCCTAAATCACCTCGATTGCTCAGCATTGTTGCCCTCCACACATCTGGACTCCAGGAATGAGTCATTTAAAGAGGGGCCCAAAACAGAAGTTTCTGTTTTCTTCTGTTGCTCTAATGTGTACTCTCTACTTGGACTGCCTGTTAAACAAATCAAGGAGGAAAACAGGAATATCTAAAGCAGTCATGCACATTTCCACGGGCTGAAAGAAATAGGTCTCAATGAAATTGGGCCTGGCCAAAGTGACCTCGGGCATCTGCCCAGGAGAAGCAGCTTGCTTCTAAGAATGCTCTGCAGCCTTCCACAGCTCCTTCCACGACAAGCATCAGTGGTGTGACAATTAGGTGTGGTGGGTGGGCATTTCTGTGGGCTGGTAGCCTATTTTAACTTCCAACTGTGGGAGTGAGCTTTAACTCTGTGCTAAAATTAGGGGAATCCAGCAACTCCTGTGGTTATTTCAATCAGTTCCCACTTATTGAGTAGCAGCAGCACAGTTAAGTAATAACATGGTAACCTTGCCAAGACATAAATGAAATGCTGAGTGTTGCCCAGTTGGATCTGAAATCTCTTCGATGATCTAAGTGGAGAGCCAAACCAACAAAAGGGCTGCTGGCACTGCTGGGGGTGGGGGGAACTGGGGACATGGCGTAGAACCCCCAAGAGCAGCTCCTCTGATGCTTAGGGAAATTTCAAGGGAGCAGGAAGAAACTGGCTTGGCAATCCAAATTTCCCAAAATAAATGCCAAGAGTCCCGATGGGCTGGAGCCGTGGTTTGATCTCCTTTCAGAGATGGCACACCGACTCTGCCAGAGCAGCCCACTGCCAGAGCCAGGGCGTCCAACAAGCCCTTGGCCCCTGGCGTGTGAGCCCACACCATAGTAATGAATGCAATAATGACCTAGATAAGCAGCTTCTTATGGCCGTGCTGTGCAAAGTGTCGTTCTGACTGGCTGTACTTGGAGAGGAGGCTTTTCTGCAGCTGAGAGAGAAAGAGGGGGCGATGCCAGCTCCAGTTCGGATGAGGCAGAGAGGTAAGGAGAAGAAGAAAAGGAGGAGAGGGCAGAACCCAAGCCTTGAAGAAAGGTCGACGAAGGATGCTTGGAGCACCGAGGGACCGATAACCCAGAACCACCCCAACGGGGTTGGGCTTAGAGTTGGAAAAAGAAGGAGGAAGGAGCCCTGAGGTGGCAAAGTCATTGATAACCAAAGATTGATCACCCAAGTTTGTGGATTATGTAGGAATTTTTATTTCGCCTTCCCCACACTTCTGACTGTGTCAGCCATTTTCCTCTGGATGGTAAAGTTGATATGAGTTCATGTCCAGCCCACACTCAAGGGGCAGGGGCTACGCAGGGCAGGAAGACCAGGAGGCAGGACCTTTGGCGGCCATCACAGAAGTCTGCCTGCCACACGCACAATTATCATTTAGGCCATCTGAGAACAGGAAGGAGCAACAGGAAGAAAAAAAAGGAAATCAGCCTATTGTGTTTCACGTCTCACAGTGGTTGTCAACCCTGGCAGCACTTAAGACTTATCCAGGGAGCTTCTTAAAAATACTGATACCAGGACTCCACCCCAAATATTCCAACTTACTGGTCAGAGGCAGGGCCTAAGCTTCGGGTTTTTAAATCTTCCCATGTAATTCCAATGAACAGCAGGATTGGCAAACACCAATTTAGTCTTTCCAGCAAAGGTCAGATAAGGGAGAAGCTTTGACTAACAGGAAGCACAGACATAAACTCTGGGATTTTCCAGGTGGAGAGCCCATTAGAAGTCACCGGGCCAGTGCCCCTCATCCCCTCCCCGAGCACTGACTCACCTCCACGCCGTCCCAGACAAGGAGTGGTGCCTTGGCCTCTGGGGCCTCCTCTCCCCAGACGTGCGGCAGGTGGCTCACAATGGGACACAGCTGACTGCTTGAAGGTCACCTTATGTTGAGCCGATTTCAATGATCTCTTCTTATTCCTATCTTTTGAGTTTTCACAGAAAGGCACAGAAAATTTTCACATGCTATTGTAAAAAAAAAAAAAAAGAAGAAGAATCTGAGTACCAGGTGTATTATTGGATTGAAGGATTCGTTCAGTTCTATTTTCAAACAATGAGGAAGCCTGCTCAGGTTGGAGTGGCAGGTCTCGGCAGTTCTGAAGCTCATCTCCTTTCTCTGCCACTGAAATCTACCTGTCCCGTGTTCCATGCCTGGGACGCCCGGCATCTTTCATGTTCTAACTGTACCAAGCAGTCAAGAGCTTAACGTGTTGCTTTGCCTTTTGTTTTAACAATTGCCTTATCCTGAAATCAGGGGCTCTACAGAAAAGTTAGTAGCTTTTGTTTCATTCCGTAACTAATTAATTAATGTTTTCATTCAACACATTATTAAAAGCCTATTCCATCTGAGGTGCCGCTAGCTTCTAGGACATTAACAGCGGGGCAAGGCAGCCACCCTTCCTTCTTGATGAGAGCCTTCACTAAAGAACCAGTCGAACACATGTCAAACCCCGACTGTGGCAGCTGGTATGCAGGAGAGCTCATCCCGGGGCCGGGCTGGGGCGGGCATTAGGGAGGCGCGGCTGGAGCTAAGATGTGCAGGTGAGAAAGAGTCAACTACGGCAGGGGTGTGAGTGAAGCCAAGATGACAAGGCAAGACGAGAGTGGACAAAACAAGGCCCCTGTTCCTACCAGGCTGGCAGCCTAGTGATGAGAGGCAGGTGATACATAAAAAATCAATACGTAAATATTCACAACGCAGGTAGTTACAAACACTATGAAAAATAAATCAGGTAAACAGGTGCCAAATGATGGTGGGCTTGCCATTTTAGGTACAATGATCAAAGACGGCTTGTGATGAAGTGGCATTCTAACGGAGAGCCGCCGGGAAGCCGTGTGGGGGAACAGCATTCCAGGGAGATGGTATTGCAAGCCGAAGATCCTGAGGTAGCAGCACGCTTGGTGCGCGGCCGGGAGCACCGGGAGGTCAGTGCAGCTGAAGGGGAGCAGCAGGGGGTGGGGCGCACGGGGGAGATCGCCCTTAGGGCGTAGGGGGTTGTGGCCTCAGAGAGGGAGGCAGGAGCCAGGTCACATAGCCTTGTAGATCATAGTAGGGAGTTTGGGTTCTATGTTGCACTAGGAAGTCAGTACCTATGATAAGCCTTGCACAAGTGGTTAAGTTCTGAGAGAAAATATATCAGGTTAAGGGGCTCAGGAGAGATTAGAAGGCTGGGGAGGCTATTTAAAACAAGCAGTCAGAATCTCTCTTTGAGGAAGTGACTTCAGGGCTGAGTCTGGAACTACCCGAAGTAGCAACCATGCAGATTTCTGGGAGAGCCACTTCCAGGCAGAGAAAATAGCCTGCAGGGGGAATACATATAGCATTTTCCAGAAAGCGAGACGGTCAGAGCAGCTGTGCACAGTGCAAGAGGAAGAACTGGAGGAAGACAGGCCGGGGAGCAAGCCAGCGCCAGCTGCGGAGGCCTCTGCAGGCCGGAGTGCGGCCTTCCATAACGCGCGCAGAGACTTTGGAAGATTTTAAATAGAGAAATGACATGATACTTGTTTTAGTAGGATACTCTGGTTGCTGTGCTGAGGATTGACGAGACAATAGAGGGGAAGAAGTAGAAGCAGGGAGGTGGGACGAGGCGTCTGCGGTACTTACGGCCTAAGTCGGTAATGGCCTGGGCCGTGATGGCCTGGACCACGATGGTGACGGTGGTTAGATGCTGGATCTAGTATGAAAGAACTGTCAGTACTGATCAGTTGGCTAGAGATGTAGAAAAAAGAGAAATCAAGAATGCCTTCTGTTTTTACTGTTGTTTGTTGGTTCGTTGAGTGAACCGGATCAAAACCCAGTGGATTCTGATTGTTGCTCTTGACTAAGAAGAGTGTAGACCAAAGCCACAGCTTCCGGCAATGATGGTTCTGGCGAGGAGCCGCAGCCTGGTGACGACAAAGCGCAGAGCGGGACAGAATGGCACCATGAGCCTGGGAACAAGGGAGCAAGGGTAGGAAAGGAAGGCTGCGAGGCCCCCTAAGGAGAATGCGGTAGGAGAGGACCTGTGGGTTTTACTCTCTGCATTGTGTTTTTTAATCATTATACAGTAAAAGTGACTTTCTGTGTGTGTGTGTGTGTGTGTGTGTGTGTGTGTGTGTGTGTGTACAGGTCTGTGGATATTAGCACTTATGTAGATACGTATAACCACCACAGAATACAGAATAATTCCTTTGCCCAAAACAATCCCTCATGATAAAGTTCTATCCTTTTGAAACTGCCATATAAATTGAATCATATAGTATGTAATCTTTTCGAATGTGATTTTTTTTTTCATTCGAAATGCCTTTCAGCTGTCCTTGAGAGTCATCGAATTGTTGCGTTTTGATTGCTGAGCAGGTGTTCATTCAGGGATGCACCCTAGTTAGTTTACCCAATCACCTGTTGGAGGACATTTGCACTACTTCCAGGTGTGGGTAATTATGAAGAAAGCTGCAACAAACATTCATGTATAGGTTTTTATAAGAGCATCATTTTCATCTCTCTAGGTTCAATGCCCAGGCGTGGAATCGCTGGCTGGTATGGTGCGTGTTTTTAAGAAATTGTCAAACTGTTTTCCAGAGTGGTTGTTCCATTTTGCAAAGTATGAGAGTTTTATTTGCTCAGCCTTTTCACCAGCACTTTGTGTTGTAAGCATTCTTCTTTTATTTCGGCCATTATAAAAGATGTATAAATCGTATCCAATTGTGGCTTTAATTTGCATTTCCCTTATGATTAATGATGTTAACATCTACTTAATGTATATATTTGCCATCCTTATGTTCTCTTCGGTGAAGCGTTCAAGACTTTTGCCCACTTTTAATGGGTTATTTTCTTTCTGTTGAGTTTTTAGAGGTCTTCATGTACTCTGAATCCAAGTCTGTGTGATATATAATTTGAAAATGTGTTTTCCCAATGTGTGTATTAACTTTCATTATCCTAGTAGTATCTTTCATAGAACAAAGGTTTTTAATTTGGGGAAAGTCCACTTATCAATTTTTTTGTTTTATAAATCATGCTTTTGGTATTACATCTGAGAACTCTTTGTGTAACCATAGAACATGAAGATTTTCTCCTATTTTTCTTTTTATTTTCTTCTATTTTTCTTTTTAAAGTTTTGTAATTTTACATATTTAAATCTATGGTCCATTTTGAGTTCATTTTTATATACGGTAAGTAGTCTAGGTCAGAGTTAATTTTTTTTATTTTTATTTTTGCATATGGATTTTCAATTGTTTTAAAGCCATTTATTTAAAACATTATTCCTTTTTCGTTGAGTTGTTTTTGCACTTTCATCAAAAATCAGTTGGCCATATATTTTAGGGTTGATTTCTGGGCTCTGTTCTGTTTCACTGATCTATGTGCCTGTCTGTCCCTTTACCAAAACCATGCTGTTTTGATTATTCTCGCTTTATAATTCTTATGGGATAGTATGATTCCTCCAACCTTATTCTTCTGTTTCAAAATTGTTTTAACTATTCCAGTTTCTTTGTTTTTCCATATAAATTTTACAATCAGCTTGTCTATACCTACAAAAAAATTCTGCTAGGATTTTGATTGAAGTTGTGTTAGATCTACAGGTCAGTTTGAGGTTAATTGATCTGTTTTCAATGTTGAGTTTTTCAATCCTTGAACAGGGTGTCTCTCCATTTTTAGGTCTTCATTGATTTCTTTTCTTACTCATTTTGTAGTTTTTGGCAAACAGATCCTGTGCAGGTTTTATTGTATTTATAAGTAAATACTTTACTTTTCAAAACTATTATAAATGATAAGATTTATTTTTTAAATATATTTTGGTGTCCAATCATACATTACTAGTATGTAAAACCACATACTAGTTTACCTTGTATCTTGCAACCTTGTTAAACTCACCTATTGATTCTAGGAATTTTTTGTAAATTCCTTGGAATTTTCTTCATTGACAAATACATCGCCTATGAATAGGGAGTTTTATTTCTTCTTTTCCAACCTGTGATTCATTTATTTCTCTTGCCTATTGCTCTTGGTAGAATTTCTAGAACGATATCAAACAGGGGTGGTGAGAGTGGACACCATTGACTTATTCCAAAACCTAGGAGCCCTCACCCTTCCTGTGCAGGCTTTAATGGTTACAGTCGGCCAGAACGGCCAGTGGAGTGCATTTCTTCCGTCTGACCCAGAACTTAAACTCTTCCCCCACGTTCTTGGATTCAGAGAAAGGTTCGTGACCTGATATGTGGACATAAGATTGTCCTCCTGCCACCACCACTCCATCTCCATGAGTTGCACAAGGATTGTCTGCAGCTAAGGACGAGTCCCAGACAGCTAAGAAGCATTTCTTTGCTCAGAGATCAATTTCTCCTACATGAGAATTAGTAGTTTGCTCCAAAGAAGACAGTTAGAGAACTCCGTCTTGGGGCCTTATGTCCAAATGCGGTATAGGTTGTCCTGGAGGCCCATAGTTGCTTTCATGTTCTCTTCCAGGCCAGACCGATAGTACATGAGAAGACTTGATTTTTGTTATAAATTTTTTGGAAGGAAAAAGCAAGCTTACCTATTGTCCAGGCGCAGGTGCACATCCTGTGCTCTTTTCTGAGGCTAGGTGGATTTGTTCCAAATTTTCGGTGCTCTGCTGAGAATGCAGTCTACCTGAGCTGGGCACCCACATCATCCACATCAAGTCAAGTACCAATTCTCCTAGTGCAAGTAGAGAGAAGTGTCCCTGTTGCAATACCCTTGCAGGCTTGGTGGGAAGGAATGAGAAATCCATCTTTTTCCTACAGGCCTACCTAAACCAAAGGAGAGTGATTCAAGGGCCTGTCTTTTTAATATATTTCAAAATTAAAGTCAACATGGAAATGAGTTGAGTGGGTGACTCAAACTAAATGGTCATTGTGCACCAGCCTGGTTATCTCACTGTTTGTTATACAATAAAAGAGGATCAGATAAACACAGGCATAACCTCTGCCTCCATTGATAATGTAAATCATCCCTTGTATCATTTGTCTTTCCTTCAGACTGGATACAAAAGGCACAGAAATGAACAATTCATGCCTAAACACAGGAGAGCTTGAAAGCCAGTGATGTTTATTCTAGGTCATCATTAAGGGGTTGAGTGGATTTGCTTATAAACACAGGCTATTCTGTCAGTGGAGAGTGGAAGAGACAAAGTGTTTCTTGTAGTGTGGAGACAGCTCTTTTAAAGATACATTGCAACTTTTCTGCCATGCACAGTAAGTTATATAGATAATTCTTTTTATGGGATATGAAACATTGTATCTCGAGCAGTGCAAAGCATAATGTGTTATAGAAACAATGCTTTTTCTCTCTACTTTGTGCAAATGCCATTTTTCATTACCCACTGAGCTGGGAACTTGCTAAAGATTGAAACGAGAGCAGGGTTGCCCCTCCCACAGATGGTCAGACACTTCCTGACATACACTCAGAAAGACCTCTGTGGGAGGCCTAGGAGGTCTCCCCAGGCAGCTTCCCCCACAATGAAGTTTGGAGCACCATGCTCTTGAAGGATTTCGCATCTTTGCAGGTTATCCATTGCCAGTGCCCTCATTCTCTGCTGAGGGTTTTGTGGATGGTTGGTTGTTTTTTACCTCACCCAGTCCAACTGAAGGCAGCTAAAGAAAAAGTGCCAAGACAAACAGAACGAGAGCCTTGGGGACCCGGTAATGGGCCAGAGCATAGAGTGTGGTAATCATTCTTTTGATTTGTGCTCAGATATGTTTTCTATTTGCTTTTGCACAGAATGCACATTTTCCCCCTGGATTGAAAATAATCTGAACCAGGGTAAAACCATTACAAAGTGGCCTTCAAACATCATGTCTGTGTTGGAACTGAATGACTGATCAGACATTTAAATATGGAAACTGGGAATTCTGGTAAATTGCACTGATACAGTTTTTAAAAACACTCTCGGAGTTGTTTAAATAATCTTAGCTTTCTTTTCAAGCCCTCTCTTTCTCTCATTTTTTTCCTTTTAATTTTGTTCCCATTTGTTCCAATTGTAATGTTGTCCAATGATTCGGTTGTATTTAAAAATTATTTTTACATCATTTCCAACAGATAGAACAAAGAAAGAAGGTGAGACCTTACCATAGGGCTCTAAGTCCCAGGTTAATGTCAAGTGTTGAGTTTGTTTTTCTTTTTTTTAGTTACTCAAGGATCAAAGGGAACTTATTCAATAAAAAGGAACTTAAAGGGGACTTCTGGGCTGGCTGACACAAACCTTAATCAAAAACACTTGTTCAAACGCAGCTTCCTTGACCTGCCTTTTCATATCATCTTTTCAGTTCTTATACACATTTGTGATTAAAGCAAGGATTTTCCCCCATCACAATTCAGCATTTCCTCTCCTCTCAGCTGACCAGAATTTCATAAGGGTGACATGAACAGTGTGTTGCTAAGGAACTGAAGATATATGTCACAATTCAGCATTCTGATGAAGAAGAGCATCTTTTAGCAGATTAGTTATTAAATATAAATAAGGTGTGTGTGTATGTGTGTATGCATACACGCAGTGTAATAACTGACAACAGGAAAGAAGAGAAAGCTCAAGCACATTCCTGTTTGAAATGTGGATGATTAGCCAGCCACCTCCTCTGTAAAAGCTACTCTTTGATAACCCTCAGTTGCCTCTTACTTGTAAGAATACCACTCATGCATTTGAACTTTTCACTTCAGCTTGTTTAGCAATCCTCTGCTCAGATCCCTGTTCTTTCACACTGTTGTGTCAGAGATTTATCACACTGTGACCTTAGTCACATTCTCCTTTAAAAGGAGTCAAGCACAAACTTTCCAGAATCTCTAATATTCTAGGTGTTCAGCAGGGAGACTGGAACATGAAATTCCTCCCACTTGGAGTACACCCACATCAATATTTCTCGAAAATCTATTTATCTTAGTCACGACCTATGAACATGAATAGAATGTGGCTGATGTTCCCCCGTACCCCCTGTACCTGAGCACTGGGAAAAGTTAAAATTTATACAGTTGCGATTGTTAGGAAAAAGTGCAATAACTTCACAGTTTTTTTAAAAAACAATTCTTTAAGAAACAGAACATAAAGGTGCCCTTTTCCTTGTTTTTGCAGCATTAAAAAAGATCTCTGCCTCTCAATTTGGTTCACTGATATCATGTTGCTGATTTTGTGATCATTAGATTAAGAAAAATGGAAAATATCTAACAGCAGATGATTCCACAAATGAATGGTACATATACAATAATATACACCATAAATTAAAGGGGAAATGGATATTTGCAGAAAAGGAAACAGTGATCCTTTGAAAACTGAAGACAAGGGCTTAATTACTTACATAAAATACTACAGGAAGATGTGACCTGAATTTGAAGAGAAGTAAACTTCAGTGGTCAAGTTCGTGGTGTGAGGTTAACATTTTGCTTGAATTCTGTCTATATCTACTGTAGTGGTGTTTAATTAGGAGGAATGCATGTTTACTCTGCTAATGAGTTTTCTGGACACTGCAAGGAAAAATGTTGCATGTAAAAAGGATAACAAAGGGTACTTGAAAATTAAAAAAAAAAAATGTCCTGGGAACATGAGAAAGTTCATTTTGGTAGGCTGGGAGAAGTCCAAACAAAATAAGTTTAGAAAGAGGTGATGTGGTTAAAAGACATTCACCCTCTCTGTCTAGAGCAGAACTACAAACATAGAGTTGACCCTGACCTCCCATAAATGATACAGGCATATGTTGACAAGCAAACCACTTAGAATACGTCACTTGGTTCTGCCCATTATTTATGCTGTGTGAGATTTCTTTCTGTATGCCTTAAGCTTTCTCCCCAATGACCCCAAAAGCTTAAAGTCTACACACCATCTAAGAATAAAAAGTAGGATGTATATCTAAATCAAAATCCCTAATCAAAAATGTGTAATTAAAGGCTTTTTAAATTATTACCAATATAAACTGGGTTTAGGTGGTTAGGGCTTTTTGGTCTCAAGACAAGAACATTTAAGAGCCCCAACGTATGTAGAATCCTTTCCATCCAGGACTCTGTTGAGAGGCAGAGGGATCAAAAAAAGGAGCAGAGAACAGGCTCTGTCCTTGGGGAGTTCAGACATGACAGTGAAGAGTGTATGAAAGCATCACATAGGACCACATGAATGAAGGGTTCCAAGAGTAGCTTTGGCCAAGCATGCTACAGAAGAGACGAATAACCGCAGAGGGCCTCTTGGAGAGGGAGATGCGTGTCCCAATAACCAAAGAATACAGGGGTGGCGGGGAAGGAAGAAGGTGACCCTGGCCAGGGAATAACATCAGGAAAGGCAAGGAGGCTGGAGTAGCCCTCTGGGTGGCTCAGAATACTCTGATATCTGTTGGTGTGTAACAAACGATCCCTAAACTTAGTAGTTTAAAACAAATAATTTGTTCGCAATTTTTGTGTCTCCAAATTCAGGCAGGGCTCAGCTGGGTGGTTGATCTCTGACCTGCACGATGGTAAACTGGGACTGCGGAGTTCATTCCGAGATGACTTCTTCACTTACAAGTTTGGCACACGGCATCCGTGGCCTGCCTGTCTCTGTCTCTCTCTTCCTACCCCTCCCTCACCTTGATTTAGGCTCCTCACACCGGGGCAGCCTCAGAGCAGTGGACTTTTAAAAGGCAGCTGTGGTTCCAGGAAAGTGTCCCCAGGAACACAGCCGGAAGCTGCAAAGCCGCTTGTGACTCAGCCTTGAAAGGTCCGGACAGCACTTCCACCGCATTCTGTCGGTGAGAGACGGGTGACAAAACCCAGCCCCTATTCAAGGAAGTGGGAATTAGACTCTCTCGATGGGGAAAAAAAAAAATCACAATACATGTGTAACCAACTTTAATCTACCACGGGGAGCAATGAATAAAGCAGAATGGTTTAAGTAAATGGTGAGTGCCCAACAGCGGGAGCAATTGTCAGAGAGGCAGAGAATGAATATAGAAAGCTTTGAAGGTGCATGTATGGGATTTTAACATTTAAAGAATAACACTTTTTCTCATGGCATGTCCTCTCTTGTGGAACTACAGTCAGCTAAACGAAAGAGAGCACCATGATTTTTCTAAAGTTCCCAGGCGTTGGACTAAGTAAGTGTGGGAAACTGAAATTCCCCATTTGAATCTCTCTAGCAGGACAGTTTCTGGTCAGTGCATCCTTGTTTGTAAAAAAACAGAAACTCATTCAAACCATTTTAAGAAAAACAAGGACCTATTCAGAAGCACGATGCATCCCAGGACAAGAGGTAGGGGAGCTGGGTCACAGGGAGGTTGACAAGTCTGACTGCAAACCCCAGAGCCAGGGCTGCCCCCTCTGCCCTGATAGAGAGAGGCTCTCCTCTGTGGCAGCGTTGATCTCTTACTTGTCTTACATACGGGCTTTCTCTACTAACTCAGCAAAATACACAGGGCCAATAAATGGCTGCCCCAGGCTTGCATGGCCTTCGAGTCAACATGGCCCATGTGCCTTTTATTCTAAGCACCTAATATGATCTGATTACAGATTGTGCACTCCTAACTTGAATTCCGGAGAGAAGGCATCTGGCTGGGTTAGACCAGTCTACGAACTGGTTCCCCTTCAGTCAAATATCCGTTCTTAGTACAATCGAACATAGAGGGAGAATAAGTTTAGGTATTTAATGAAAAGTAACAGAAAATAATAGTCTCCTAGTTTGCCCTTTCACCTCCCCCATCAGTGAGAGAGCATAAGTGGGGAGAAATTCAAGAGGAAAGGAGTAGGATGGAGAAGTGACATGAAGAAGGACCATGTGGAAAGCATGCCAGCCTAGAGCTGGAGCCTAGGATAAAAACAGAACATCTTGGCCCCCAAGTCAATCTTCATTCATATCCTAAACACTCCCCTGATGGAGTCAGACCCATTTCTTATTGAACTTGTCCTGGCAGTCTTGATGTATGAAGCGGTAGAGTAATGGACAGTAATGGATAGTATTGAAGAAGGTCTTTTCTTATCTGTCTCTCACAGAGGATTTTTATGCTTCTAATAGTATTTGGGGGTATTAGCCCTTTCTTCTATTATTCTCTAGCACACATATCTATACCCAAGTCATAAAGAAAAGACCGATGACATAGTGTAAGCTCTTTAATTTTGTCAATGAAAATCATTAATTTAAAAAGTGAGTAAGAAAACAAATCCCAGTTGGAGAAAAGCATTAATGGCACTTCATATTGTCATAGAAAAATGCAAATCAGGATTTTCCGTTTCCTTAATTAGCAGACATAAATCAGGATGAGAGTTCTTTCAACTCCAGAGAAAGGTACTGACCTTCTGTGCTAAAGCTAAGTATGAAGTACATTGAAATCACCATCTTCTCAGTCATGAAGTTTACTTCTACCATAACTTTGGAGTATGACACTCCTTCAGAAATGCTGTCTGCTCAAAATTCTCCAAACAGCAACGCTGACTGGAATTCTGCTGGGGTAGGAGAATCGTGGCTGGACCGTCAAAATCAATTTGTTCCCGTGATTGACATGAGGGCCCGTGAGTCAGCTGAGCTCTCATACCATCTGTGCTCTGATTATGATCAATAGGTATTTGTGATATGCTCAGGAAATATGCTGTTTGATTACTTTTACATGGGAGAGAAGACAAAAACATCTCAACCAAGAGCCTCCTAATGTGGATGTAGAAGCTGGTTGATGAATTATCAGAATATAGAGTTTGCACTGATAAACTTTTGAACTTTCATTGAACTTGTAGATTAAGAAAAGGCAGTTTTTCCAAGAGGAAAATTCACCAGACAACCAACAATTTTTCTTTCACATATTTAAGCGAGATGTTCGATCTGGTAAGGAAATAACAGTAATTTTGTCTTTGATAATTGAGAAGGATTATAGTTCTACACAGCAAAAAGCAGCCACCACCCGGGCCCTGCAAGTCACAAAGCCATTTAAGAAGAAGCCTCCAGCTTAAAACAGATGAAATCTGCAGTTTTGGAGTGAGATGTTCTCCAAGAGCGAGTTGAGAGAAGGGAAAGAAAGCCCCATCCACTTGTAAAACGAGGGCCCCTCGCCGCCTGCCTTCCAAACAACCGTAATGACACTTTTCCGATTCAGCTTGATCTCCCACACGAAAAGAAACACACACAGAACCATTTCTTTGTGCATATAGCTCCCTGGCGTATACCACTGTGCACACAACGGACCCTCAGAGGGAGGCAGCCTCCCAAGTACAAGCCATGAAGCTGCCTCCTGGTGTCTGCAGAGACCCACTGTCCTCCAAACGTCATTTGTCCTGTGATCTGTAGAAACAGCCTGGAGAAGATTAAAGGTTAAGAGGGAAGATTGCTGACCAGCTGGAAACAAGTGTTTGGTACATTCGACTCACTACAAGAAATTGTTTTATTGATGAAATAGCGTCATCTGATATCAGGCTCCTGAGAGATGGGAATTACTAATTTTGCTGCTATGACACTGAACAGCTTGTATTAAAAACACACACCGGCCCATGGCTCTTTGGCCTGGTTGGTACAATGCGCCAAAGACTTCAACTAAATACTGGCCACTCCACCGCACAGTTGCTCTTTTAATGATAAATCTTATCACCTTCCTTCCCACATCTCTTTACTATAATGCTTTTGCTTCCCTGGAATTCAATTTGAGTCAATCTTAGCACTACTTTTAACATGAATCTTTAACATGGATGCTCAGAAATTAGGGTACACCTTATGAGAAGCTGCTAACAGGTGGTGTTTACAGCATCACAGGTGTCAGAATGCAAGGCTGGGAAACAAGAATGAGAAGCATAGCATCAAAGAAAAGTCTAAGGATAGAGCCAGCGGCTCCATTGGGGGGCGTCCAAAGTGGCTCTAAATGGCTATTTTGGTTTCAAGGAACAGAGACATACACAAGTTTTCTGAAGTCGTGGGGGTTAGGTGTTATTATGAGAACCCAAGACCTGGCATGGGAAAGCCATCAGGAGCTTGGGCAGATCTAGCGACCCATCATTCACTCCATCTCTCTCTTATGGCATCTCTACCACGTCCACAGTTCTGCTCCATCCTCCCGTCTCCACTGACCTGGCTAACTCAAAGTTTGCTTCCTCACAATGTGGCTGACACATGACCGCCCAAGACTTTGACTCTATCTCTTGGTGTTTAGTTTTAGCAATCACTGCTAACTGCCATCTTTGAATTTCTAAAAGGCGGAGAGAGAATTTCATTGCCCCTACTCATGTTTCGTGTGGCCACACTCTCAGTTACTGGTCAGCCACTAGGTGGACCTTCGTGCCAATTACCCAACCACGGACCAATTCTCTATGGCCAAAAGGACCAAGTCATGAGGTATAAATAAAGCTCTCTCTTCAGCAGGGGCTTGGCAGGCATTCTGAAAGTTCTGCCTGGTCCACAAATAACTGGGAAAGGTTCCACGGAGGAAACTACATTTAAGATTACCACCAAAAGATCCCATGTATGGATAAGCAAAGATGGAGTAAACATGGAGTTAATTCTACAAGGAAAAGCCAAAAATTAGGGAAGCAGGGAGTATATTTGTGAGCATTCTGGTTTGGCCAAAGCAGTGCTTCTCAAACTTTCTGTGCATGTGAATCACCTGAGGATCTTGTTAAAATGCAGTGATTATTCAATAAGCCTGAGGTGGGGCCTGAGATGCTGCATCTCTAACAGGTTCCCAGGTGATATTGATGTGCTGGTCCACACTTTGTATGGTACAGTGAGAACAAAGACTATGTCAAACCCTTGAATGCCAAGCTAAGACATTGGTACCTACTTTACTTCAGCAAGTGATGAGAAGCTCTGGAGGATTTGGGACAGAAGAAAGATATAATCAGAATAGTGTTAAAGGACAATTGATTTGACAGTGCTTTATGGGATAAATCATAATATAGATGGAAGAATATCTATTTAACAATTTGAAGACCAAGAAAGATGTAATAAGGACTAAATCAGAATGACAGCCATGGAAGTGGAAAGGAAGGGATATATAAGATATATAGCCAATTGAACATGCCCTTCCCACTGTCCTTACCCAACCTTGCTTTAGTTGACGAGAGAAGCCGCTTCCTTGGGCATCATCTGGTGACATCTTTCTATGTCCTTCGAGGGTGTCTGCTTTTCATTTCAAATCACATCTAAAGATACATCCTCTCTTTTACCTCTAACCCTTAATTTCATTCTCTCTGCCTAACTGCATTTTCTATTGTGTGCAACTTGCCACATGATTTAACTATATTATGACCATGTAACTATGTTATTTAGCTATTATTTCATTGTGTACCAGTAACCGAATTCAGTAACTATATTTGTTCTGCTAAGGAGTTTTGTAGGAAGCATATCTGAAGGGCACTAGGCAATGAAGTAAAGTCTATTACTGCCTTATCACCATCAGGAAAATGATCTGTTTGTTTGCAGTTCACTGAAGTACATAGCCAAAGAAATTGAAAGAGCTTAGGGAGGGCCTGAGTGAAGTTCAGATATGGAGATGGTGTATACTCTAAACACTGTGCTTTGGTTCAAGATCCCCAAAATCAGCTGTGACAATATACAGTAGGGACGTTTCCAAATCATGTTTTGAAAAGAGATAGAGAGACAAACCCTATATTAGAATTCAGAACCTCTGTTATTACCCAGCTTACCCAGTCCCTACTATACATTTAAAACCAAGCAAAAGATAAGCTCGAAGTTAAACACAAGACCTGACTGAAATTTTCTTAAGGCTAAAAGCTTCATAATATCCTGAGATTATGGATATAAAGGAAGAACTCTGTGCTTATCTATTGGATTGTTCATGCCGTTTTGAGGTCAAACTCTGAATGCTGAACTTTGGTTTTATGGTTGAACATTCGAGGTCCCTGTGCATTAAATAATTTACACAGCAAGCAGGACTTGAAATCCAACCCTTTTCCACCTAATGAGATGGGATTTTGATTTTGTGCGCACATGTAGACTTACAGCTCAGAAACCAAACAGTTGTTGTTGTTCAAAAAATAAAACAACTTCCTTTTCTTAATTAAACAATTTGTTGAGAGAGAGAGAGAGAGAGAGAGAGAGAGAGAGAGAGAAAGAAGAAGAAGAATCGTCCAGCCCAGGAGACTAGAGCTATTTTGATTGCATAAGAACATAATCAGAGTCAGGAACACAATGAAGGAAATATTCCCAGAGGAAATCAAGATTAAGATGCACACTTCAGCCTCTTCCTCCAAGCGCCAACCTCCCAAGCCCACAGGTCATTTCGTTTGACAGCGTCACATCGATTCACATTTCACAATGTGCTCTTAACTTTAGAATTTCAATGTGCTGGTTGGAATTAGCTGTATCTTTGGAGAAGAGCCTGATCTCGACCACGTGCTCCTCTGGAGAGACTTCCTAGTTGGTTGGAGGCATCGGCAAGATGTTTCGTCATTCTGGTAAATGGTAACCAGGAAGAAATCAGGAATAAGTGTGTGTGTATAAACACATAAGCATATACATGTGTGCGAATACATACAAACGCACATGTGCATATACACGTGAATTGAACATGTATGTTTTCTATACATGTAATGGAACACGTAGCACAGCATGTCTTTCAGGACACTTGGAAACTCTGCTTTGATGAGAACATGGATTCTGGAAAATAGTCCATGTTCCGTAATGCCTGCCGTAATTATTTCACGAAGTATATGATTACCAGTGATCAGGCTGTGCACCTAAATATATACAATTTTTTTTTTAAACAGTAAAACAAAATGTGAAAATGTAAGAAATGAGGATATGAGACTTCCTGAATTTAGTGAAGGTAGTGAGTCAAGCTTTCTGTCCCCGTTACTAGATGTAAAATGGAGTTCAGCCCACTTGGAAGCCGCAAAGAAGGAGAAACAAACGGCGTCTGAAGACTCGGGTGAATGTGTGTGAGTCACCGAGCAGGGACTCAGCTCCACGGCACGTTGGGCTCAGAACCGTGGACACATTTGTGCCAGTGGCCGGGGCAGGAAGGATGGAGCACAGAGTCAGTCTGCCACGCTGATAATCTGTGCTGTGTCAGGGATCTCCTCCGGAAGAGTCCAGAAAGAAGCGCTCCTGCTTCCCCGCGCCACCTCCATTCCGGTCTCACGCCTCAGAGGTAAGGACCACCGTCATCACAAGCGTCCTGAGAGTAACTCCCTGAGTTACAGGCTCCGGTCTCACAGCCACCAAGAGTCTGCGACAGAAGGAAATCAGCCTCTTCGGTGGCATATCGCCTCAGAACCCTTCCTGCTTGACGAGTGAGCGGAGCGCCACTCAGCATTTGTAAGGACAGGGCAGGTCCTGCCTCCAGGACGACAGGATGGACGCTGGGCCGAGCCTCCCGTGCAAGGCCGGGCCTCACCTGCACTTCCGTGCGAAGGTCCGAGCAGCCACTCTTTGCAGTGTCACTCTCCGGGCAGCCATCAGGGAGCTTCCTCCTCAGTCCCAGCATCACCCGCACCCACCCGCTGCCGCCACGGGGGACAGCAGAGCTGAGGTTTCTGGGCCCAACTGTAGAGACGAATTAGAGTATTTTTAATATACTGAGAATGATAGTGAAAACTCCTTTGAGGACAAGAGTTGCATTTAATCTGCAAAGTGGGTATTGAGAAGAAGTTAACACAAAAATAATAATAATAATAATAATAACAATAACAATAATAATAATCACATGTATTTAAATGGAGTGGAGTTAAGGGGTGGTATCATGGAGAGCTGTGGGTGTTTGGGAGCCATTCTTCCCCAATAGATGTTTGTGAGTTGACGTAGAGAAGATCTGGAGAGCATACTCATCATGTGACAGCCAGGAGCGCCACATCGAAGAGCCCAAGCAGAGAAGATGCCTACAGAGGAAAGGAGAGAGGGCACAGCACGAAATGGCTCTGCCGGAGACACTTGAGTACAGAGCCCACCATGTACCCCAGAAGCCGGAATGGATCAGAACCTGGCCGTCAAACACAGAAGGTCCTTACTTCTCCAGAGACCCAAAAGAGGTGACATGGAGAGACTCGCTGGGTACCTGTGGAGGGTGCTATGCACTGGCTTGCTCAGCTTCCCTTCCAAGCTCATCCAGGGGACCATCCTGCGGTGCACACATCACATGAAAACTATTTCCCGTGCCCCTTTGCAAGCAGGGGTTCAGAAGAAATTAGGTTACGCCAATCAGATGTACTGGTGCGAGACCTCGATTTAGAGCCCAGGCAGGCTTTACGTGGCTGGCCCAGGTCATGGCAGAGGTGGTGGGCTCTGCAGCGGGCAGGCGGGAGCACAGCCTGCCCCAGTGGTGTCTCGCAGAGCTAGAGTAATTCTGTGAGCTGGAATTCTTTCCGGAAGCTCTGATGAGAGCCTACTTCAGAGCATTTGCAGGCCACTACACACCTCCGCCCGTTTCACCTAGCTAGAGTGCTTCGGCACAGGCAGCGGTGGACCTCGCGTGTTTGACACCCAAAGGGGATCATTTTTTTAACGCCCTCCCCTGGGACAAAATTATCTTCAGTGATAATGATATACTAATCAGTGATTATTATCCTCATTAGTTCATTCACTGTAAAACAATCATTTAAAAAATAAAGTTCTGTTTTAAAAATCTTATTTGAATTCAGTCCAATACTTCGTGTATTAAGTAAACTTTGCATTGACGAAATTTTAAACAGAAATTCAAACGCTGAGTCATCACATAGAAGAACAAAGTTGCATTAACTCAGGTTTCGTTTCTTCCCTTTGCGATCACTGTGCTACATCGTTTATCTATTGCTTAAATGCAGGAGTACATAGTACTGCAGGGGCGGGAGACGCACACTCTGCCTGAAGCCAGCTCGAATCATCTCACACTGTTCTTACTGGGAGTTCTCCCAATTGACTTTCATGTGGGGTATAATATTTCTTATAGGATAAGTAATAAAACATGCTAATTCGAAGTGTGTGTGTACGTATACACACAAATATATGAATGTATACAATTAAAATTCAACTCTCATCACAACGACTGTTTAGAATGTGGCCCGACAAAAGATTTGGGGGAAGGAGCGTTTATCACTGCCGTTGTTTAGAGTGGCCAGCATGGGGATAATAAAAAGCAGACTGACTTACAGTCGATTTTATTATTGGTTTTAAATCCTCAGCAGACGCGCAGCCCCGCACCAGGGCACCAGCCAGGAGGACTCTGCTCCCTCTGCCCAGACGGGCACCACTGTGCTTGAGTCACCTCGCTGGGCTGAACCAGAAAAAGCCTGACCCTAGGCTTGAGGGCTCCAAGAGGGACAGGGGACATGAGGGGACGTGCTGAAGAGTGAGCCTGAGACACCAGGACCTCCGCCACGTGTGCCAGGGCTCTCATCCAGAAACCCTCATGACTCCCCAAACTCTCAACATCACCGAAACATAAAGACGCCCCCACAGACTGCCTTGGTGGAGAGGAACCGAGAGCCCAAAGCTCTGTTGAAACACTGGTGCTGGGTTCTCTGGGTTCTCAGTCGTGAAGTGACTCACTCACCCGCCTGTGACGGAAATGTGTGCTTCAGCACAATTAAAAGTCACCTCAAGTCATGAGCCTTTCAGGGCACACACGAATAGTTGAATCCATGAATGTTAACTCTACCAATGCCACAATTTGACTTCCATCTAAACCCTGAACTTTCTCAATTTGCCAGACAGCAGAACCATACAGGGGGTAGGGGGTGCAACAGCCTCTGACGGAGGAAACGACCTGGACCCTGTCTGTAACAAAAGCACCTTCTGGTTCCTCCCTGGAAATGGCAGCCTCCCCGAGAGACACCGAAAGTGCTCTCCGGGCAGAGACTGAGTTTCTGTCCAGTGACCTTCGTGGTCCCCAGTGGAACGAGTCTGATGAAAAGCTAATTTCCTAGTTTTGAGGAGAGTCGAGTTTGTCTTTTCTCCTCTAGATAAGGGGCCTAAAGGTACAAACTCGCAGAGGATGGCTCTAATCACGAGCCAATTTAAACACTGGCTCCTGAGACCCCGTGGGAAATGAGGGGAGACTATCTCCCTAGACAAAGAGGACAGCAGTTACTCACCACACCAGGAGGGCACTGGGCACTGGCAGAAAAGACGCAGGTATGCATTGCCTGGTACCCGAGGACCCGCAGAAGGCTATGACCTTTCTTCTCTGGGCAAGAGTGTGCCAAACATCCATCCACAGGTCCTGAAGATGCAGCTTCAGCAGTAGGGGCTTCATGCCAGCCCTCCTGCCTGGCACTGCCCAGGAAAGTGTCACTAGTGCCCCATCCTGTAGGACCAGTGGGTGTTGTCTTACCGAGGGAGCAGGCAGGAGAGGCCAGGCCACCCAGCCCCACGGTATTCAGGAGCAGGATGGCCCTGCCTCCTGCATTTCAAACACAGCATTGGCACCTAAACTCAGATTGCTGTATTCCTGTCAAGTGTGTTAGCCAGCCTTATATCTAATCACCACAGGCCTTAATTACCCCGGGGACCAGTCTGGTGGCAAACAAAGAAAGGCTTGTTACAAAGGCCCCTTTGTTGAAAGGACCTTTGCCTACATTGCTCCAGGCACCCCTTACACCAGCCACCAGGCCGCTGCTGGGAAGCAGACGAGTCTAAGTAACCCTCCAGCCCTGGGGCTTTCAGAAGACCTATGCTCAGGTCTCTGCCGGCTCCAGTTTCCTGGCTGTGTGATCTGGAATAAGTCACAGACCTTCCCAAGCCCCTTATCTTTAAAATGGAGCTCATCAATATAAATTTCGCCCACATACTTCAGGTCCCAGTGCGAGCGCCCAAGGCTGGAGGAGGCTCCGGCACCCCTGGCTCAAATCCCAGCACTGCTGAGCATATCTGTGCCCTCCAATGGGAGCAAAATTGAATGGGGCTTTTAACTCTGCCTCTATCCCTCCATCCTCCCACACAAGATAACCACACATGTAAGTAAAAAAAAAAAAAAAAAGTTTGTAACTGATATTTGTTGTTTTTCCTATGCAGGATCAATACTCTCCCAGCCTGGAGGAGCAGGGCAGAAACCACCCCCACGAGGGTGGCGGAGGAAGGGCGAATATTCCTGTCTCGCACTCTCTAGAAACAGAAGTAGACAGGAGCCGCCTGCCAGGCCAGATCTCCCTCCTTAAACTTGGAATCTTGGGGCAGGGAGGCAGAGCAAACACTCCAGGAGGACAGAGATTCCTCATGATATTTCTAGAGCCCAGAGGTAAGGCCCCGAGGCCCAGAGGAAAGGACACTGCAGGGTCCTAGCCAACTGTTCCTGGGTGAGACACGGACTGCCCTTTGCTACCCCAACCCCAGTGTCTGCTGCTTTTCTGAGCTCAGTTCTGAGCTCGGTTCTGCCTTCCATCAATTCTGTAAGCTAGCAGATAGCTAGCCTTCCAGCACATTCCTTTTCTGCTTAACCAGATTTGGGATCTGTGGTTTGTAACCAAGAGTCTTGCCTGATACTGTGAAAGATACAGCCAGGGAGAAAGTTACACAAAATACAACTTAAAAAAAAAAATCTGCCTATATAAATATATTTATCACAGCACTATGTAAAACTGTGAAAATGGGAAAGCGAGCTCCTACCCAATGGTAGTGAATTGGTTAAACAAACCGATCCATTCACTTGGAAACGTAAGCAGTCATTGGAATCATGGCCATGAAGATGACGCAGTGACAAGGGGACAGACTGACAGACAGAAACAGGATAAAATGTTCTAGTACGAGATGTCTCACCTGCCTGCCCCTGGCATATAAGCTCCCTAGGGACTAGGATTTTTATCTGTCTTCTTCAGGGTCCTCTATCTAGATGCTGGCACTAGTAGGCACTCAACTAATACTTACGGAATGAAAGAATAAAAATGAACCCATGAACAATTTGCGTAGAGGAGGGGTGGGGAAAGGCACCTTCAAATGCTGTTAGTGACTGTTGTAGGTTAGTCAGAATTTTTTAAACTGTTATTTTCTTTTCTCTGTTTCCAGCATTTTGTTTCATGTGGTTTTACACATTTCTCTGAGAAGGAAAAAAAAAAGTTTTTTCTTAGCCCAAACCACTGGCAGTTGATCCAACTTCTCCTACTGTGGATGACCCCTCTCAACAGTCCTACCTTACCACCAAGTAGGGCGATAAGGACAAAGGAACGTCTGCTCCTGTCCCCCTGCCAAGTGGAAGTGCTGGCCGAAGCAGTCCATTAGGAGCTGGCCCTGCAGCCAGCAAGCGCTGCCTTCCCGTGACAGCAGCGCCAGACCTCAGGGCCCCACCGTCTTGGAGCGCGAGTCTGCGGAGTCAAAGCCCATCCCCACGGTCCCCTCCCCTGTCGTCTCTCCTGCTTCCTCACCGGGGCTTTGTCACCAAGTCCCTAAATACTGCAGGAATTCAATA
This sequence comes from Eonycteris spelaea, assembly GCA_003508835.1. Classification (NCBI taxonomy): domain Eukaryota; kingdom Metazoa; phylum Chordata; class Mammalia; order Chiroptera; family Pteropodidae; genus Eonycteris; species Eonycteris spelaea. Next base: position 9,903,983 of record PUFA01000011.1, on the reverse strand, counting down.
ACAGCAGATTCGACAGCCAAAGGTCGTTCAGATGGGTTGACCGCCCCATCCAATGAGCACTCAACTGAGGCCAGCAGCTTAGCAAGTGGGATCTGGTCTCACCTCAGAATGACTAAGCAGAGAAGCTGAGGAGTCAGCAGTGAGGAAGTCGGAAGTCAGGGAGGTTGGCGTAGCAGAAAGAAAAGAGGATAGTGACCCCCCAGGTGAGCTGTGAGGAAAGGGAATCTGCTATATATCACAGCGCTGGGCTGGCTCTGGACGCCTGCTGAGGCCACCCTCTTAAGACCACCACTGGCTTGCATTCAGTATGACAGCCATGTTCCCTCTCTCCTCTCTCTCTCTCTCTCTCTCTCTCTCTCTCTCTCTCTCTCTCTCACACCACACACACACACACGCACGCACACGCGCACACACATTTTCTTCGTGATAAAATAAATAAGGTCATTTGAAAGAAAATGCCAGACATAGAGAAAAAGACACTCTTGAAAGCGCACAGTCCGCACAGGCTCAAATTCGCCCTTTTCATGCCTTCTTCAGAACTTCTTTTCTGCAGCTGCCACTTCCCCTGCTTCTTTCAAGGTGGCTCCATCCTGGTTTCCTCAGGGCCGAGACCACAAGCCCCAAGCTCCAGGGCACACCGTGCAGCATCTTTCCTTCCTCACGGAGTGCGTTGCAGTGTGGGGTTGCCCGCAGTGCAGTACCAGCCCGGCGACAGCCCAACTCAAACTCTGTCTCCCCGTCTGCAGGGTCGCAGCTCTGTGCGACCCCTCCTCCAAGCTGCAGAGGCACAGGGCCCCCTCCCCCCCCCCACATCAGCCCTCCACAGGGCCCCTTCCCCAAGCTTCTAGGTACTACTAACCCCAGCCTGTTTCCTCATTCCTTGGGATGGTAGCTGGTTCCTACGGTTAATACCTCTGAGATACCTCAGGGTTTCTTCTTTGCTGTTTCAGTCTGCGAACACCAGGTTAATTAATTCCCTTTATTAAATTATCTCTGTTAAAATAACTATGGCGATAAACTCCTCACCTAAATAAGGTTTGTATGATCAAAAGACTTTCTGGAGTGGTACTAACAGTTTTGGTTTCCTTGGTTAGTTTTACTGTGTCAAATTTAAATTAAAATTCATTGAATGTTTTCCAAGTATGCTTTAATTTTAGAATAATTTTTTTAAAAAAACTATGGTGATTTCTGTTTTCCTGGTTGGACTCCTATACTGATATCTACTGAGAAAAGCTATTAGGAAAAGATGTGTCCGTTTGAACCTGCTAGTGAAGGCTGGCTTCTGGGTAGCCTGATGGAGTGACCCATCTCCTCCTCACCTGGGGTGGCAAGAAGAGCTTTCATCTGTCACATTCAAATGACAATCATCAAGGAGCTGTGCTCAAGACCTAACTGGAAGTTGCCACCCATGCAGCTGTCTAAGTTTTGACCATTTCTTGTATTCCGATGGGTTTTAGGTACAGATGAATAGTGAAGGAACATATAACTTTTTAAAAGTCAGGGATTCCAGAACTCCTGAAGAAGAAAGAGCGTCTTGACCGGGGAAGGAGCCCCAACGGGAGAAGAGAATGCTGCACAACAAATGCACAGGAGGAGCTGGGCAACCTGACTGCTCGTGCAGACCCAGGGGAGGCCGCCCCACTCTAAGTCAGGAGGGGAAGGCCCGTTGACATCCCAGGCGGTTGTGATAACCACGCATCCACTCAGTGCTGCGGTTCCAGTCCCTATCTCCTTCCTCGGGAGCAATTAGTCTTGGGTGAAAAATTGCACTTTCAGCTAATTGCACCTGCAATTACCTACTTCCGGGTGCAATTAGCCACTTGAACCTAATTCTGAGTGTGCAAGTGTTTAATTTCACATGTAAGGAGGTGATTCCAGATACAGTTAGTTGTGGCCTCAGTCTTTGCACCTGCGACTAATTGTGACTAATAAAACAAGTCTCCATGCAAGTCAGGTTGAAGGTGCGTATGGTGACCCTGTTTGGAGAACCAAGAGCTGGCTTGGTTGGGCCGATAGAGAAATAAAGGTGCTAACAGGAACAGAAGCCTGAATTATTAGAAATTGTCATTCTTTGGATCTATGGTCACATTATCCATGTCTCCACGCTCCTGTCAGGCTATAGAATATGAAGTCAGAGGACGAGAGGCTCTGCTCAGCAAAGATCACAGAGCAGCTCTTCTGCTGACATTGAGGGCCATCCACCCGGCACAGGTCAGAATTGCATTCCAGCCAATTCTCCACTGCTTGAGTTAACTATGAAGAGCTGGTTCAAAACACTGAGTAACAGACATTTACTGATATCCTACTATGTGCTAAGGCACATAGGGAATTGAGAGATTAATAGCATGGCTCCTGCCTTCAGTTTCAAGTCAGTCTCACAAGTTTTCAGTATCTACCACCTGTTTGGCATGTCAAAATGATCATGAGCTGATTGGGAGAATCCATTTATTCTGTCTTTCTACAAATATCTATTTATTGAGCCTTTTTGGAATCTACATTCAAGTGGAAAAGACAGATGTTAAACAATTATCTACACAATTAATGTCTTCATTACGTGATTGGGGCCTGCCCTGAGCTGAGAGTTCGGGTCAGCCTTCTCTAAAGAATTAATACTTGAGTTGAGATTTCAAAGATGACTAAGAGTTACCTAAGCAAGGGGCTGAGGCGGGGGAGGGGAGAGGTTCCGGGCAAAGGATATGAAACTGCCAAGGCTCTAAAGAAAGGAGAAACATGTCATTGTTGAGAAATAGAAAGAAGGCCAGAATTACTGGAGCAGAGTAAGGGGAAGGGGGTGTGAGTTTTATGTGATGAGTGGGAGGAGGCTCTTCAAAGTACCCAAAAATGTGCCCTGTGAGAAAACAGATGATGGTCCCCACCCGTGTTGTGTGGCCTCTCAACATTGTCCAGGAGGAAATCTTGATGTGAGATATATTTTTGTCCCTCTTCCTCTAATATCACTAATACTGACTTAGACCCTGGAAGAGTTAGAAGGGAGATGAGGTAGAAAGAGGAAAAAATCACAAACCCCTCCTTCCCAGCTGCACATCCCTGAGTGTAAGCTTAGGTGAATAACTTTGATTTGGAGGTGAGATTGAAGTTTTATGTTAGACTCAACTAAATTTTTAGTACTTGAAAATACATCATTTTCAAAATGGGCTATTCCAAGAGTAGGAAGTAATCCAGAAAGCGATGGGATCTGGTGACAGGTCTCTGAAGGGTGGGAAATAGGGACCACCTGAGCAGATCTGAAGGGCACATGGAAGAGATAGGCAGCCTCTTTGTGATTGTGCTTCACTGAAGCCTGAGAAGGCAGGGAAGGTTCCACAAAGTTAAGGAGGCTGGCAGGACTTGTTGGACTGCAGGAGGAGAATGGTGAGAAGACAGGGGATAAAGTGTCCATCCTCCGTTGGAAGAAAGTTTTAAGACGCCAGACCTGCTGAGAGTGGGTGGTCTGAGATGTGAGTAGTAGAGCTGGATCAACATGGGGTAAAGTCGTAGGGAAGGAAGGCTTGAAGGCCTGCGATAGGAGACAGGGGTCTCTAACATCAAACTGGCTTCTCCTCCAGACTCTTAACAAGCAGTAAAATGACTTATTTTGAGCCTAAAGGTGAGGGGCGGGGCATCCAGGCAAGCTCCCGTCCAAGGCTGAAATTATGGCTTTCTCCTCCCTTTCTTTCTGTGTGGTGGGATGGCGAGGAGTCATCGTTGTGAGGACATTCCTTCTCCATCCCAGCCCCTTTGCCAGCACTCCTGGCCAAGACGGAAGATGGATCTTCAGAATACGGGGAGAGGAGCAGGATCCCCACTTTTCCTCCTTCCTCTCATGTGGCCAAGACCGGCTTGATGCTCCCCGATTCAGCTACTTCTCCCTCAGCACAAAGGACAACCATGTTTCACAACCTCCGTTACAGTTAGACTAGAGTCATGGGCCTGGGTTCTAGTCAAGTGGCCAGTACAGCCCTGGCCCTGAAAACATCTAATCCAGCTTTCCACTCATTCTCCCCTCTCGATTTTGAGAAGGTGGAGACACATAATGACAAGAATCTGCTTACCTGTTCAGAGAGGAGCCATGAGACCCGCACCAGCCCATGACACAAACAAGGCAGAAACATATGCTGGGTTGAGCCACTGAGCTGTGGGCTTATTCATTAGTGCGGGTCGCCTGGTCTACCTTAACGAGCCCCCCCCCGCCCTGCCAACCAGGTTCCTAACCAACCCTCCTGTCTCCCTCCCTTCTGCACACTTCCCCCTATGCCCTTAGCCTCATTCATTTTTCATGCAGCTAGCTGAGTAGTCACAGCTCTCGAGGTGGAGAAGAAGCACCCACGGAAAAGACGCTTAGGCCTTTCTCTTCCTCGCACACGCTGCTGCACTGCCACAGGCGTGGCTGGGCCCTCCTCCTGGAGTGCTCCTCTTCTAGATGTTTGCTCAAGTGGCTTCTCCTTGGCTGAAATGACCCTTGCTCAAGGAGGCTTGGAGCCACCTCCCAATGATTTATCATCACAGTACTCTACCGCCTGTCGTGCGCCGGTCAATTCATGAAATTACCGTATTTATTGCCTGTCTCCTGCTATGCCGTCTCTGTGAGAACCAGGCCTAGGTTTTGTATGTTGCTGTTCTCTAGTCCCAGGACATGCCCACATCTGTTCAATAAATACGTGTGGAATGAAGGAAGGAAGGAAGGATGAGAAGGTATAAAAGTTCACACCTTTAGGTTATCTCGTCTCGCTTCTTTTACAGATGAAATCGAGCCTTTTTTCCTAAAAAGAGGAAACAGAAAAGTAGCTAACGCAACACTACCCTGCTAGCTGTTTCTAGAGTGCTGAACTGGGATGTGATTTATTCAAATGAAAACTCTGGGGGAATTGTTTTGGAGGGATCCATAAAACAAATGTCATTTTTACCTGGAGAAGTCACCCAACCTTCTAACCAATTTCAAATATAGTTCTTTAATGCAGATTTGACAAATTTGAAACCTCTTACACAAAGCCATTTATCATCTAATGTGTGCCTGCCCTGCTCCACAGTTTAAGTTATAGCTTTTTAATGGGGTAAAGCATTTTTATAAAATCATCAAAATACCTTATACCAAAACTGCCTATAAGAAATTGATGGGCTTCAAGCATTGACTCAGCCCCGAAAACATCAGCCTCACCGTGGGCTCCGTGGGCACTTCTAATAAAAGCAGCTAAGGAGGTATAATGAATATCTAATGAACCATCTTGTATGTCTATGTGGTTTCTCGAATTGGAAATAAATCAATGAGCCTTACAAAATGCATATTTTAGTGGTATATTCATAAACAATAATCTTGTTTTTCAATCATGACTTGAGTGTCATTCTTTTTATAACACGACTGAAGGTTTAATAATTTATTTTATATATACATCACCCAGGGCTTAAAGGGAGAATGCAACCAAGTGCATGTTTGAATTTTTAAAATGTCCTTGTGTGTGGAAGCTACGTGGATCATAAAGGTAAACCACAGCACTCAGGTCCAGCAGCGAACACAGGGTGTGTGAATAATGACTAGTAAACAAAGTCTGGAAACTTCCAGGAATTCAAGGTGGTGGAGATAGCCTGGATTGAGCACCATGGGCTAAGTGAGGGAAACAGACTGAAATGAATCCTGCCTCACACGCTGGCCCTCCCCACCCACTCGGCCAGAGGCAGTGAGTCTCACCAGACTGGAACACACTCCTGGCAGTGCTGTGGCGTGTCCCCTGCAGACCCCGACAGAGGGTTCGGCTGGCTTGTCCCACCCACTTCCTCAGCTGGAAATGGTGAGTTGCTTCCCCTCCTGTTGGCATGGCCTCAAACCCTATGACCCAAAGCTGCCTCTCTATCTCAGCAACTTCCCTTCCAGAGGCCAAATATAACCATCTCTTTCCCGGTTCACAAAAATTCCAGTCAGACGGCTGTGCACAGTGACAGCCGGCCAAAGAGCGTCTCACCAGCCCAGCCCACAGCCCAAAATAACGGCCCTTGGTTAGTAAGGGCTGGAGATTCCCCCCACCTCCCCCGTTGTTGGGACTTTGTTCTGAGCTATTTTTTGTTTTGGTGTTGGATTTTGTTTTGTGTTTGTCATTTGGAAGTAAAGAGTAACTGAAGAAATTGCGATGTCATCACCCCACATTAGCTTCACAGGTTTAGTTCCAGCCATGGTGGCTCATGACCAGAAAGGTGTTCATCTCTTAAACCTCTCCGGTCACCTACACAAAAGGAGCGTCCAGCAGTGCCTCCTGCACAGCCACCTCGTGCTGGGACCCAGCCCCCGACCGCGCTTTCTCCTCAGTCTGGCCAGCGAGACCGGCAGAGGCCCGTCCGCGGGGTGGGGGTGTCGCTTCTAGTTTGCACCTACGGTGCCTCTGGGCAGCACTCAGGCCTTGGGCCCCAGAGCGCTCTGTTCAGTGCCCTCCACAAGTACTAAAATGACTTAAATTATTCATTCTTTTCTTTGAAAGTATAGTGTTCAACAACAGCCAAGCCCATTTTTGATCTTCTTCCTGACCCACCAGTCTCCTGTCACCCAGATTTTTGCAAGCCCACAGACACACCGTGGTAAATTTTACCTAGTAGGCGACACTGCATTGAAGCGTGCTGAAGAGATCCAGGCACAGAGAGGCGGCCGCTTTCTCCACACCCTATTTCCAAATGCAACGAGCAGTAAGCAATCGTGCAAAACTGTAACCTTCAATTGTCGGAACATCTTTGTACTTCTGTTCTTCCGGGACAGAATGTTTTCCGGCCTTATATTTCTTCCTAAGGAAAAAAAATACTCCTTTAATTTCTACATGCGCGTGCGTATCACACAGATACATCTCATTTCTTGTCATATTGCGTGCTGTCCCAGGACCAATAAATAATTTATGCATTTAATGCATTTATCAGCTCTCGTGTGTGCATGTGGTGTGTGTCTACATATACACATCCTATGTGCTAAGATCAAAGATATCATCTATAGTAACAAACAGCAAGCAACCTCTTGAGTCTTTCTCCACCATAAAATTAACTTTGCATCTTATTCATCAAGTGAATGAAAAGTGATAACAGGTCCGTGTTCTTTACAGAAAACTAAGTGCTAGTCTACACCAGAAAAAGAGTTATGTTACGCATTTCACACGGCATATTTTCTGAAATTGCTCTCATTTCTTTCTTTCTTTCTTTTTTTTCCCCCCTAAGGAAGAGTTTTATTACTTCAGGGCCACGTAGATTGTAGAGGGAATACGGTCCCTAAGTTTCAGTTTGTTCTATTTAAGCTGCCTTTCCTTTGCTTCCCCCTTGGCCTATTTGTCATGCTCGTCGTCAAGAAGTGCTTCCGAGACCCTAGCAGCGCCAAGCGGTGGTACCAGGTGTGTGTGTTTGGCAGTCTTCACCTCCACTGCTGTCCACAGGTTCCAACTTGGATTTAACCAAGATCATCACTCACGCCCTCACGGCAGCAGCATCTTGGGGTGCTACCAGCATGAGATCAAGCAACAAGAATGAGCACCAGGACAGCAGCGACTATGGGATAAAGTCACGTGACTGTGCCTGGCTCGGGTTTGCCTTTCCGCTCCTGCCCCTTCTCCCCACCCATCTTCCTCACGTAGAAGACTTTTGTGTTTCATCGATGATGTGAAAGAAGCGCCAGATTGATACAATCTTAAAGGAAAGGCTGTCAAAAGACCTAGTTTGACCTGCTCATGTTGAATAGAAGGAAATGAAAGCTACGTAGGCTTAAGTTCCCTGGCAAAGCTCACCAGGTAGTTGTTGGCAGAGCGGTGACTAAAATCAAGTAATCGAACCCACTTTCCAGTGCTCTTGCCACTATACCAGTGGCTTTGCAACATTCATTAACACAATCCACAGCATGAAATAAATTTTATATCCTGACCTATAATGTCTGCGCATATAATCAACTAACACAAAAGTATCACAAAACAATACTTATCTTTACTATATGTGATCCACTTTGGTATTTTCTATTGCAGTGTATTCACTTTAAAATATTCTGGAGATTGCTTGCCAGTATACTAAAATTGGAACAATACAGAGAAGATTAACATGGCCTCTACACAAGGATAACATGCAAATTTTCTCCATATTTTTGTACATTTACCAAATGTTCCTCTTCTTTCCAGGGATAATATTTATAGGTATACAGTCAAATAATTTGCATTTTTCTAATTAGACACATTGACTGAATGTCTAAGAAGGTAGGAATTAAATTAGATACAGAGAAGGGACTCTTCCAGCTCTAACCTGTCATGTGCTTGATCAGGAATGATCTTATCATCTGTTCTGTCCTTAATTCTGAAAGGCAGAACGATCTAATAGAGAGAATGCTGGGTCGAGTCCTGGCTCCACAATCTTCCACGTGTGCCTTTGGGTGAGTTTTCTCTGGGTTCTGTCATCTCATCTGCAAGATCAAGCTGTTGCTAATTGACAGAGTTCTGAGAAGTGAACAGAATCATGCAAATGAATGCAATAAAAAGCTCTATCCACAAGACTTGTCCTGGAACAGCAATGGTCTTAAATTCTCACATTTCCGAGAAATATGGTGTCTCAAGATGTTTCTGGATTCTCATCAAAACACCTGCATAATGTATTATGAATAAATTTGGTATAATAAAAAAACCCAACTCAACCCTGAATTGTCTCATCTATAAATGCTTTTGCAGGTGTTTGGAGAGGAGTAGTTGGCACTAAATCTTGAAAAAGTTCAGCCTCAGAAAAGTAGAAGCCATTGAGACCAAAGATGACTGCATGCTCTTGAAAGGGAAAGGTGATGAGTCACAAACAGAAAAACATATTTAAGAAAGGCCGATCCTAGTGAGGATGAAGATAAAGATTTGAATGACCATATGGCAAAATTTCCAGTTGCAACAGCCATGCTGAAGGCTAGTGGGACACATGAGGTAGAGAGAAAAGAAGTTCCAGATGTACTCGATGGTGCTTCATTTTCTTTTGAAGGTGCCTTCCTCGGAAGTGGTTGGGATTGGTTTCCATGTACCCCACTGTGGGTGGGGTACATGGTCTGCAATGACCTTGCCAAGGACAGTTAGCAGGATCCTCAAAGCCTTTCAGAAGTTGGTCATGATGCTCCGTTCAGAGAAGGGGTCCGCTTTATTGCTGAGTCATTGCTGCTGGGTGAAACGGAGCAGAAGTTGTCACGAGGATCCTAAAGAGGAGGACGACCCTGGTATGGGCACAGCAGCAGGTGGAGGTGGCATGTTCTAATTCCTAAAATAGTGCATGATCACTATTAATAAACTGTTACAAGAAGCTCAACGCTGTGTTTCTCACCAATAACGGCAGAGAAATCACTTGGAAAAGAAAAAAAACTAAAGAAAGGTTATGGGTTTCAGTTATAAGTTTCGGTTGACAAAATACATAATGGTTCTGGCTGTCACTGTGCATACCCACAGATAAATTATGTTGTGCTTTTAAATAAAAAGACATTTGTATGTTCCTTTAAAAAACGCCAGCTGTGCTTACAAAGTTTCCTCCACAACCTATCAAACAGTGTTTGAAATAGCACACGCCTGCGGAGAGGGGTGAGCTGGAGTGCAGGTGGCGTTCCCTCTTCTCCCAGACTCACCTCCAACCTGCTCCCACCGTCTCTGACACCTACTGCCACTGCACTTCTCATTCCAGAGCCTTTCCAGTGCCCTCTAGAACCTCTGTTTCACGGTGAGCAACAGCCCCATAAATGTTACCCTGGAGGCAGGGAGCGTTCCCTTCTCCTTTTTCCTTTGGAGCCTGTGTCTCTCAGAGGGCGCCGCCCACCCCACGCCATGCCTCCCAGACCCTCAGGGCCTGGAGAGGAGGATGTGTGTCCTCCTCACCCTTCAAAGACACTGGTACTCTTCTACCTTCATGGAGGCTCCTCCGTTTCTTCCTATGCCACCTGGCTTCCCATCACCACCCCCGGACCTCCCACCGGCATCTTTGTAGCTTGCCACCTTCTTTTCTGCCCTAGAGGTGCCATCAGCTGGGGCATTTTAATATCCATAGAGACAGCACATCCAAGGCACTGGCCCTCATTCCCCTCTATTCCCTCCCTCCCCTGGTCATCGGCCTGACTTTGCAATCGTCTGGCATTGTCCCACCTGAGGCACTCCCAGCCATCACTCTGCTCTCTGGTCACAGCTCCCCTCCTGAGAGTGCAGTCCCTTTAATCCATTAACCCCGACTTTCACCGGCCTTGAGCGCTGGCATCCCCCATTCTCCCAGCTTCCTTGTGGCTCTGTTTCCATCTCCTTCCCAGCTAGGCTCTGGGCCCAGCACTGCAACCACTCTTTTGACAATACTCCAAACCCATGGTCTGTTAATTTCCTAATGCACATCCAACAGTGAAACAAGAAAAATAACTGAGCCTACCTCTGACATTTGTTTGTTTCTTTATTTATTCATTCATAAATTGCATACATTGTACTATTAGACTGACATTTTTTTTATTTCAAAAACATATCATAAAACAGAAAAGTATAAATGACAAGATTTCAGTATTCTCTGCCCCTCCCCAGTGGATCATCTTACGTAGCTCCTAGAGGTATGCACACCCCAGTTTAGGAACCAAGGCCCTAAGCCCTGTCACTCTCTTTGCCCTTTGTCACATCCACCCAGCAAGATCAACCCTAAACGCATCTACCAACCCTGAACCCATCTAGCCTCAAGTGTCCTGTTCTCTTCCAGGTCGCTGCATGACGCTGGGAGAGCACCTGGTCCCTGGTAATCTCTCTGGGCTTGCCCTTTCTCCTCAGGGCAACGTCACTGATGGGCTCAAAAAGGAAATTCAAGCAAATTGGCAAGAACATTTCCTCCGTCCCTGTATTGCCAGCACCTAGCACAGTGCCAGCACTTGCCCGTGACCCATCCGTGCTTGTTGTGTTGAATCGTGTACACACGTGGCATCTTTATCCCTCTAGCTTCATGGTTATAAAGGCATGAAGAGAGTTTAGGGAAAGCCTAACAGGTCAGGAAGTCCCGGCTGAGCATGCTTATTTCTGACGCCAGGTGAGGATCACTTGCTGTTGCATCACCTGTCTGCCCTCTGCGACCCAAACAATAGACCCAACCTTTAGAAGCCAGACACCGCACAGGAGGACCCAAGCTAGAATTAGGCCATGTGTGCCTGAGGCAGCTTAATTAAAGCCATTTCACACCTTGACTATTCTAGGGGGTTGCTATGGAGACAGGAAACAGGGCCCCTCCAGACAATCTTCTCTCAGCCCAAACGCTGGGAACAGCCCAAGCTCAGGGCAGAGCCACATCTCTATTTCCTTCAGCCTCCCCCTCACCGGAAGGACTACTCAGCTCTCAGAGGGAAGAGGCAGGCAGGAAGGCAGACACAGCTGAGAGAAGCGGCTGCGGCAGCAGCCTTGTGGCCAAACTTTCCCCTTGGCCCTGAGGGAATCCTTTGCACTCTCTGCTCCGCCCCCACCCCCTGCTTGTTGCTACCTGGAGATGCATCCCCAGGAAAGCAGTGTCCGCAGAAGGACACATGACTGCCACAGCACTTCCTCAGGGGGAAAGATGATGCGAGCAAAATCCCCTCGCCTCCTGCCAGTTGTTTCAGCTTCTCTTTCTCCCTCTCCTACTCCAGTATTTCATAACCGGGAGTCCATGGCTTACCCCCTGCATCACCGTTCCTTAGGGTTTTGTTAAAAATGCAGATTCCTGGTATCAGATTGAATCAGAAGTTCTGAAACTGGAGCTAGGGACTCTGCATGTAAACATTGTTTTCTTCTTCAAAGTAAGAACACTGAAAAACAGTTACTTCTCTACTCTTGCAAGCCACGCATCTTTAATCTGCTGCCTCTCTCTCTCTCTCCCTCCACCCCTCCACTCCTCAGGCCATCGTAATGAAGCCAGTGGGGACCCGCATGGAAGGACCTGGGCCCACTGGGCCTTCACCTTCCTGTACTGACCTCCTTGTCCTTCTCACCTTACTGTGCTTTTACTCTAATCTGGACCATCTCTTCACGGGGTTCCCAGAGACCCCAGTTCATTTGACCTACTTGCCCAAAATGACTGGGCAGGCTGGAGACTTAATACGCTGAAGCCAAAGTCACCAGGAGGAGATTAAGTAAATCAGGGAGCTGAGATGTGTCCCAGTGTTGATCTATTTGGAGGCCAAAGCCACCATTTACTAATAGATCTCCACAAATAGACTGGCAAAGATGGAAATCTCATTCAATGCTAAATGAGAGTTATAAAATAAAAACGAAGCACTCTGAACCCAAAGAAAATTCTCCGAGCCATTCCTCTGCTCACAGAATTTATGTGGCACCAGGCCCTGTGCAGCTCTGACAAGTGAGCTATTTTCGTATGTGAACAAGTAGAGTTATTGTTATCTTTGCTCTGAATCAAGGATAAAAGGTGAGAGGAAGAAGGAGGGCATGAGAGAGAGAGGTGAGATGCAGAAATGCAGGAAGGACATGGGAAATCAGAGGAAAGGAATCAGGTGCCCTTCCCAGGGAAGAAGTAACCGACAGGCGGATTGTAAAGCCAAAGCACCAGGTGACTCCTCAGCTGCCATAACCACAGCCCCCTCTCTGGGCTCCCAGGATTTTGGAGGGACCAAGGGTGATATATGTCAAAGGGCTTTGTAAATGGTAAAGTGTGATCCGTACAGGGGGTCAGCTTCCTATTTGTCACCAAGGCTCTACTGTCCCTTTGCAGCAGCCCCTTCCAAAGACTTGGGACCCTTCGGACCAAAAGGAAGCTTAACTAGCAAACACATTTCCACCACTGTTTCCACCACTGTCCTCTCCCCAGATTACCTAGAGACCATAAGGAGAGTGTTATTGTAGCAAACTGAAAACAAGAGAGTGTGCCCTGAGAACGTGCCAAATACCTATTGTAACACCCAGCCCCACCGAGGGTCTGAGCTCCACTTCCGTCTTAATGTATATATACATGTTTGTTTTGATACCAGCAGGGCCTGAGCCAAGCTTCCTGTGTTCTGCCTCGTCAGCAAGAAAGATTTGCTGCCATAGGCTCGTTCAGCTCCCTCTGGGGCTCTCCTTCTCCTTAAGACCAGAAGCTTACCCCAGCAGTTAATGAAGAGACTTTCTCCAGCTCTCATTTCTGACTCATCCCCTTTGGCTTCCTGAGTGGGCTAGTAAGCAGGCCTTGCTGCAAGGTGTGCTTGCCTCCAGGACCTGGCCACTAGAGGGAGCCAGAGAGCGACAAGGGCCCAACATTTTCCCTGAAAGCGCTGAAACTCTGGCTTACCCACTCCCTCCCCCAGCCCAGGAACCGCGAGGCTTCGTAGCATTTGCCCGTCCGACCAAACAATAAACATCACACCTTCAGCCCACAGTTCGCTGGTAAACTCTTATTTTCTTCTTTAGCAAGTTTGGGTGGAAAACAAAACAATTAATTTAAAAAGCAGCACACAAGAAACTAAACATTATTTATGTCTCTAATTATCTCATTCTAGTGGGTATTTTAGTCCCTGTCTGGTCAGGACATTAATTATCTTCATAACTACAGCAAAAGTTAAATAATAAGCACCCAAGGCTACAGCACTACTGTAATGTGCAAGCTTAAATGAACTTATAAATTTTATTAATGAATACTTTATACAACTCCATATATTATAAATCAAACAAGAAACCTATTTCTATCTTTTAAGGGTGCAGTGAAAAAGCTTTAACATTATTGAGGATAATTTTTATTAAGTTTAAAACTCCCTTTTTTCTCAGTAATGAGACTGTTATGAGGATAATTTAATCTAGTTTGTCATGAGGCACCCTGGCTTGTTAAATAAGTTAATAAATGACTGTGTATTAATCAAAGTGACAAAGCTATGAAGAGCTGGGGATGGGAGACAATTCTGGTGATAGTATTAATTAGTATTTAATTAGAAACTTAGGGCCCATAAATAAAAAAAAAAAAATCACGGTAGAGACATTTATGCAAATTGCTTGGAGCCTGCCATGGAGTTAGCTTTGCTTTGAAGAAAAATGATTTTTTTCTAGCATACTATACACAGCGGCACTGTGGCCATGTCACGTGGCTCAAACGAGCTCTTCTTTTGTTTCCAATTTGCTCCAATTACAGGCCTGTAATTCAAATCATTCTTTTGACCATCCTGATTGAAATGTAGTTTCCACAATTTCTACTGGGAGTATATATATAAATATATATATATATATATATATATATATATATACACACATATATATATACACACAACAATATACATATATATATATACATAGATATGTAACATATGAATATATTACACACGACACACACATATGTATACACACACATATATAAGTATAAAGATGTATCTAAGAAAAATAGTTCAGATTCTTTTTCTGCATTATAATATAGATGTTGCCACCATTTTTCGAAGGGAACTGTGGATTCCACTTGGTACAAACAAAGCTCTTCTTCAATTCTGGTGAGCTGTAACTGGGTTTTATTATGTGATATTATACTGAAAATTGCATGGACTCAACTGCCATCATTTTTATTATAATCATAGCACTGTCCCCTTTCTCTCCATTGCATATTTTAATAAAGGGGCAATTTTTGATGGACCCGAAAGATAATAACCAGTTGCTTCTGAACATCACTGCTTTCCTAAGGTACATGTCCTCTTTCTCAGACTTTATTATTTGTTGCATTTATTCAAGAAAGGTTATCCACAGTAAAACTGCTTTTTTCTATTCAACAGTCTATCTCTGTCATGGTTCATTTATGTGTGAGCATGACGGACTGAAACCCGTATTATCCACAGCTGACAAGTGTCAGGCCGACAGTTCAATCAGCCCTTCCTTAAGAAGATGCCCAGGGCCCCGTGTTTGAAGTAGGACAATAAAGCAGGCAACACAATCAGGGTCAAACTGATCCAATCCCTGGATAGAAAGGGGATTCTGCCTAATAACACAGCACAATTTTTTTCCCCCTCTCCAAACACATTAGTCCTTAAACAGTGACTTGGCCCTTAAGAAAATCTGTGACTGACATGAAAATGCTGAAGTTTTAACGTGGTTGGTTTATCCTTAACCTCATGGGGCTGCTGCTTTGTGCAGACTGGTTTTGTCAAAGTCAGAAAAATAATGTATTCAGTGTCTGATCATTTTTAGGGAGCTATTCGAATGGGATTTTAAGCCAGACATCCCGATGTTGACACAAGGATCATTTTCTTGTCCTTTTGTTTTGCATGTGTGGAACAGATCATTTGCATCGGCTAATAAAATTAAATCTCCAAAATGTGCACAAAAGCGAGCTCCCTTCGGCACCGCTTCTCAGTCCCCCCTACCCTCCCAGCAAGCAGAGCGGTGGGGTATGTTTCTTTACATTAGGTCTCTCTCAAGAACGCAGACTAGAATGCAAACATATCTTCAAAATTAGTTCTCCTTCACCTGGGCAACCCTCCACTCAGATGTACATGAAATCATTTCACCACAAATCCGAACAACCAGCAGCAGAGCCAAGGTCGATACGATGCTAATGGCTGCAGTCTGCTCCTTGGAGGGGCAGGGGTCTGTCGCCCTAGCTCTGGTCCAGCCTTCAGACCACGGCAGGCCATGGCAGGCCACAGCAGGCAAAGGGGAGCTGCTCACGCATTTGAAAGGATCCAGAACCTAACTGCCTTCCTAGGGAAGAAGCCAAGGGCCGCCTTAAAAAGCCACAAAACTTTCAAGCTAGAAGGCACCACAGAGAACACCACCCGCGATGTCTGGACTTTATGGAGGAGGGAGGCCCAGAGATATTTGTGACTCCAGTGTCAAGCAGCTTGTCAGAGGCAGTAGAAGGGCAGAGTTAACAGCAACAACAACAATCCTCTGTATTTTGCTCCTTATCTGGCGTTACTGGGCAAGCCCACATTAGCAGAGGAGGGTTTGATGAAAAGCAGCATCTAGAAATCAGAGAGCAAGTGATGGTGCCCAGAGGCTTCCAAGCTTGACTTACATTGATTCTTGACTTGGGCAGTTCTGAGGGAAGGCAGTCTCTGTGCGTTGGTTACTCTCCGTTTTTACTGCTCTGGCCCAGTCCATCCATTTACCTGCACCGGCTGCCCTGCTCGGGCCCTGCAGACCACATTGCCCAGGCTCCGTGGCTGTGGGCCAGGGCGAGGCGCTAACAGGGTCGATGGTTGATCGGAGAGTGCGGGAAGAGGTCAGAGCGTGCCTCCCTTCCTCACTCCCTGCTTTGATTCCCCGGCTTGGAAAAGGCTGATCCTTCCAGCACTCCTCCTCCGGGGCCCCTTTCGATCTCCTCCCTTTGCCCTAGTCCTAGGGGATAGAGCTTCCCACTGTGGCTAATGGTGGGGGGCCTCCACTCCTCATTTGTTCACCTAACCCTGCCCATAATTCTGAACATAGTCCCTTCTTTAAAGTCACCATCGGAACCATCTCAATGAGTTCTATTTCCTGCAGGATCACTGACCGATACACTGAATTACTTAACTTCCTAACTGGTCTTCCTACTTCTAACCCAGTAGTTCTTAACATATTTTGGAATCCCGTAAAGAATCTACTGAAAGGTATGGGCTCTCTCCCTAGAAAAATTAGCTTATGCACATATACACAAAATATTGCATAGAGTTGTAGAGTGTTCAGAAACGAAAAACTGTCTGCAAACCTTCCAGGGGGTCCATAGAATTCCAATTCACTCTCTCCACCTCTGCGGAAGTAAATCTTCCTAAAACATCCATTTCTTCTGTTTGATATATCCATTTCCTCCTCAAAAAAACCATCATGGTATTCTACCGACATCCATAAAGCATGAAACCCAGAATCTTTAGCAAAACATTTCAGGCCAAATCTGACAAGGCCCTGTTAAGAAAAGAGCTCAGGGGAAGGAATTTAATACAGGGGAGTTTGTCACAAAGATGTTGAAAGAAGTGTAAGGGGGAAGGGGATGGTTAGGCAACCCAAAGATGAGCACCAGCGGGAAGCCAGTACCTGGGGCTGGAGGGACCAAGGGAAGAACCCAGGAACCAGAGCTGCCAGGAGGGGCTAAGATCACAACCGGTGCTGCTAGGCAGGGTCTGGAGCCTGGAAGAGGATGGAGCCACTGCAGTGACGCAGTTCAAAGCGGGAAGGAAAAACAAGGAAGATCCTGACTCCTTTTCTCCTGTGGCTCTTCATCTTCTACAGATGCCAGCTGACATGGAAGCCTGCAGGGGCTCAGTATCTTGAGGTTCAGAGCAGAGGGAGGTGGATATTGGACTAGAGATCGAATAGGCAATGACTCACACAAAAGCGCTCCAGTACCTAGCCTCGCATGTCCGTGGCACCCTGATGGAACCTGGGGTGTCCTTGGTAAGCTCAGTCTTCTAATATCTATTGTGCACTGACTGTGTGCCAGGCACTGGTTCCAGGAGGAAGGCTGGGGAATGCAGCCCATGAGTTTTGAAAACGTATTCAAGACAGAAGCTGATGACTCACTCAGGCAAAAAGGTAGCTGGGCTGGTTCCTTACAGCGAGCGACCACAGAGGTTTGGTTAGGCTGGCAGCGCAGCAGCAACTCATGCGGGACAAGGCAGGAGTTAGTCACTGGGATAGGCAGAGAGCGAAACCTCTGAGGATTAGCCAGACACTGCAAAAAATGTGATTGACAGGCCTCGAAGCAACCTCACCCCTTCAGCTCCAGTTGTAAAGGGGCCAGGTATATTGAGAGCAGTGGCTATTCATTGGAATCTCCTGGGGAGCGTTAAAAAAAAATAAAGAGGCTGTGATACATCCAGACAATGGAATATTATTCAGCGCTAAAAAGAAATGAGCCATCAAGCCACGAAACGATAAGCAGAAAACTTACGTGCATATTACTTAGTGAAAGAAGTCAAGTCGAAAAGGCCGCACACTGTATGATTCCAATTATATGACATTTTGGAAAAAAGCAAGATTATGGAGAAAATAAAATCAGTGGTTGCCAGGAGTTGGGGGAAAGGAGGGGTGGATACGTAGACCACAGAGGACTTTCAGGGCAGTGAACCTACCCCGCACGATACTGTAATGGTGGATACAAGTCATCATCAGTTTGTCCAAACCCATAGAATGCACACCCCCGAGAGCGAACCCTAACGTAAAGTACAGACTCTGCTTGGGGGTTTATCGATCGTAACCAACACACCACTCTGGTGGGGGCGTCAATCATGGGGGAGGCTGTGCGTGTGTGGGAGCAGGGGTGTACAAAACACCTCTGCGCCTTCTGTTCAACGCCGCTGTGAACCTAAAACTGCTCTAAACAATAAAGTCCACTTAAAAAATAATAATAAAAAAATAATAGAAGCCTGGTTCCCGCCTAGAGGTGTGCTGAGCCTAGTTCTTACTGTCTCACAAGAGACTGTTAAATTTTCGGAGCCAGTTGGGAAACACAGCATCATTCAAAATTAGATCATATAATCTTACAATTAAATAAGCTTTATTAAAGAGAGAAGGAATACGTACGCAAAATGTACCCCTTTCTAATTATTTTACTGCTCTCTGTGCTCTTGAGGTTGTCCGCCGAGGTGGAAACACCATATAATGATGTGCTGTTGTGTCTTTCTTCTCGACCCCATGTCCAGTGCTGTCATATCGATGACTTATAGACTATTTATACCACAGAAATTAGCAAACGCTGTAAATCAGAGCTTGATTTATTGTGTTTAGTGTCTGGATCAAGGGTCAACAAACTACAGAACACAGGCCAAGTCTTGGCCTGCAGTCAGTCTTTTGTATAACCCAAAGTTTTTACATTTTTAAAGGATTGTTTAAAAAAAAAAAACAAAAACGAGAAGGAGAAGGAAGAGACCATTTGTGGTCCACAAAGTATAAAATATTTACTGTCTGGCTCTTTACTGAAAAACTTTGCCAACCCCTGGTCTAGACTTAAGAAAGTGATGGATAATATGTTAATATGCAAATTAAACTGAAAAGTGTATGATGTTTATAATTATTTATAATATGATGTTTATGTTGCGAATGGCACAGAAAATTGAGGGAATATTTTTCCAGTATTTGAAAACTATGACCCCACCAGCAAAGAAGTCTCTCACCTCACTGATGAACAAGTGAAGCTCCAGCATACATCTTCATTGTTTCATGTCCATCTTACTTGTCAGTGTAAACAAAAATAACCCAACACTCATGTTGGAAGCACACTCATGAGTCAATGGCTGAATTTGGACAGTAGCCAAGCTTTCCTTTGCAGTCTGATTTTATGATATCATGGTTGAATTGCAGCTATAGGTTAACTACAGACACAGGAGTTCAGCAAAAAAAAAAAAAAAAAAAAAACAAACAAACAAAAAAAAAACAGGAAAGCATTATCTCAGAATCAATGAGCTAAAGAGCCCATTGTATATTTTATTATCATTTGTAAGGTGTAGGCTACACTTCCTTTATATCGGTAAAATTTGTAATAAATTTATGTAAAAATATACATGCATATT
This sequence comes from Eonycteris spelaea, assembly GCA_003508835.1. NCBI lineage: Eukaryota > Metazoa > Chordata > Mammalia > Chiroptera > Pteropodidae > Eonycteris > Eonycteris spelaea. The sequence goes on along the minus strand of PUFA01000011.1, from coordinate 9,884,593 downwards.
TTTTTCTAAAAAGCCAGTTACTAAACTTTCACCAGCACACCACTGACCTAGCCCCTAGAGTCTGACTTAATTGGTCTGGGAAATTGACTCGGTAACGGGATTTTTAAAACTTCGCCCAAGTTATTCCAACATGTAGCCAATGTTGCAAATCAGTGACTTTAGGGGAAAGATCAATATGCAAGGAGCAGAATCCCCTTGAGATTTTGTTCTCTTTGATCAGCAAGTCCACTTAAATCTGACCAAGGAGGCACTGGGAAGAGTTGTGCTGGGGATGAGGGAGGGTGGGAGGTTTCTCCGGGAACCGGACACACCTCACTGGGCCCACTGTTTATTCCAACTTCCCAGAACAAAATTTTCCTGGAGCAGTGTTCTCACAGTCTCCCAGATGTGCCACTAATAGTCTTCTCCCAAAATTATTCTCACTATAATTCTACCCAAGATCCCTTTTCCTCTCCTGTCTCCTGCCTAAATCTTACCTACCCCTCACGTTCCAGCTTAGATAACCTCTCTTCTTTCAGACCTTCTCTGGTTATGCCAGATTCAATCATTTCCCCCTCTAGCACTGGTTTTCCCATGGCTAACAAACCCTGATTTATTAGCAACAGCACTATGCTCAGCTAAATACTGTTTCCAGGCCTCCTTTGTAGCCAAGCGTGGCCAGTGTGATACAGTTGTACTAACGAGACCCAAGCCAACATCTGATAAAGGCTCGGGGCAGAGCTTGTGCTTTTCTGATACAAGCATTAGACGCAGGGGGTGCAGACCCCTCCCCATGCCTTCTAAAACCATCATTTCTGGAGCATGAGGCAACCAGCCGCATGAAAATGATAGAAGAGGAGAAAAACAAAAAGAGCTGGGTCTTGGATGACGACACTGAGCCACAACACCAACCCCTGACTTCTTGCCTTTGGAAGTCTTGTTCTGTGAGAAAAATAATTCTCTAATTGTTCAAGCCATTCTCAGTTGAATAGTCTGTGGTTACAACTGGACAAAAATGCCAGTCCTACAATCCCACAGTGATTGCCCCTCCTGTAACACTATATTCCTGCAGATTTGTTCTGCACCACCCATAACAGCTCTCTCCAGTGTACGAACAAGTCACATCCCACATAATTAATTATAAATCAGTTCTTTGAAATTTGGATGTACTTTCCCTATAAGATTGGACTATCCTAGATAATCCAGAACAATGGCTTGTAATAGTATGTCAACTCCTGGAATGATCGAGGTGATTAGTGACAAGATTAAGGCAGAGTTGGGCTCATATACCTTCATTAAAAAGTTATGTCTTTAATAGTGATCTGTAAATAGAAAGAGTATAGTGAGGAATGATTCCCGAGGATTTGGCTTCTGCCCACAACTTTCTTGTCAAGCAGGAGGGATGCATACAGGTATAGCATGAACTCAGTGGGTACAAGTACTTGGATTAGAATGTAAGGTGCAGAGAGCAGAGAAAGGCCACATAGTAGAAGAGCAAAAGGAGTCAGTGACAGCTGTACCCTGAGCTAAACAGACCACACTAGCTATAACTATTATATACATAGTTGCATTCTATTTTTGTATCACATTAACGGATATAATATTGTAATTGTTCTTAATAGAATCACCAAAATGAGAGATGGAAATGCTATATGATATGATGGAATGCTGTTCTTTTACCATTGATCATCATAATAAGCCTGCTCAGTCATTACTTACAAACCATGCTACAACTTTGCCAATGAGGCAGACCAAAATGAGGAGATAAACAAAATTGGTTTCCTTGCTAAATGTGATGCCTAAATTTTAAGATATTTTGCTGAAGTTTTAAACTGATTGTCAATTAGTCAATGAGCTATGGCAGGCAGTGTATTTCTGGGTAATTAGTGTGTGTCTTAAGGGGGTTATTTGGCATGAGGCTGAGGGCAAAGTAATTTGTATCTCCCAGGAAGTGCAATAATTGCCTCAAGCTGAACTGCTTGGAAAGTGTATTAATTCTATTAGGAAACATTTATGTTATTTTATATGGCATCCTGTATATTCATGAAGTGTACTCATGAACCATGAATTTTTCATTTCGGGGGCATTATCACATGAGCGTTATTACATCACTAGTAACCAGGAAAAGGGGTGGCTTGTTTGTGCAGTTAGACAGCTCATGCATTGTAGCAAATGAAGCATGTTGGGTTTTGAAATTCATCTTACTAGGAAACCCCTGGAATCCAGGAGATGAAGAGATGAAGAGATAGTCTTGGAAAATGTCAAAGGTCAAAGGTTAGGTGGTTTGTTCAAAAGTAGCTTTACAGGAAGCCAACAAGCCTTCTCCTCAGAGCTTGCAACGGCCTGGGAGAGAAGCCCTATGAGAGGTGAGAGTTACAGGGATTACAGGTTTGACCCTGGTACTTTTGGACCCAAGGCACAACAAAGGCAATCGATCATTCCTTCATTCAGCAAATGTTTGTGATTGAATGCCCAGATCGTATGCTAGTTATCTATTGTTGTATAACAAACTATCCCCTAAACAACACACATTTATTATGTCAGTTTCTGTGGGTCAGAAGTCATGCACGGCTTGGCTGGGTCTCCTGCTTCACAAGCTCTCACAAGGCTGCAGCCAAGGCGTTAGCCCAGGGTCTGTGGTCTCCCCGAACACTCATCTGGGAAAGGATCTGCTTCCGGACTCGCTTCCAAGCCCCCATTTCCTTGAGGGTGTGGACTGAGGGTCTAAATTCCTTCATGAATAATGACCAGAGGCCGCCCCAGTGCCTTGCCACACAGATCTCCCCAGTATGGAAACTCACTTCGTCGAAGTATGTGAGCCAGGAACACAGTAGAATCTGCCGGCAAGGCAAAGGCCATGATTATTGGTAACAATGACAGAAGTGACATCCCATCACCTTTGCCATGTTCTACCGATTCAAATCAAATCACTGGGTTCAGAAGGGGAGGGAATTACACAAGGACATGGAAACTAGGAGGCAGGATCATTGGGACCATGGTGAAGCCGGGCTCCATAGACGGCCTCTGCCCTCATGGTTTCTTAGTCTATCAGAGGCTCTGGAGGCTGAAAAGGAATAACAGGTGAGACCTAGTTTAGGCTGGTGACTTGGAGAGGCTTACCTGCACAAGTAACATTTAATTTGAAGACTCAATAATGAAGAAAGTTTAGATAGATAGACAGTCAAGGAAGAGCATGATTCATTTGAGGAATTGAAATAAGACCTGACTGTATAAGAGGGAAGGCAGGCCAAGATGCAGTGGGAAAGGTAGGCAGGGGCCGGATCGTGCCAGGCTAGAGTCAGGGTGAGAAGTTTCAATTTTATTCTGAGTGCAAGTGGGAAGCCACCGGAGGGTTTTAGCACAGAGTGACATGATCCAATTTGCATTTTTAAAAGATCACCCTAGCTGCTGCTCAGAGAATGAATTGGAAGCCAAGAGAGCAGTTAGGAGACTCTGCTAGCAGGAGGCTGTGATAACCTGGAACAGGAAGGTGGCAGGAGACGGGGAGAGATGGGTGCATGCGAGATATGTTTCAGAATTTAAAATCGATATCCCCGGTGAGACTATGCGTACATCAAGGTACCAGCCTCTCTTCACTCCCTCTCCTCTTTGTCTATTTTTTAAGGGAAATACAGAGAAAGTTGAAGAAGAGATTGTGTAACCATGGTGAGACGAGAAAGAGGACAAAATAACATAGTTGAGGATGAAAAGAGAGGGGTCAGTGTGAGAACAGGATGGAGAGAAGCAATGAGAAGATGTGGACCCATCTATGCACTCCCCAACTATATACACTGGGGCACATTGCTTCATTTTTTCATGCTTCCATTTTCTCTTATATAAAGATATCTGCCTTTCAGGATTATTGAAAGGACTAAATTAAATAACAACCTCACACATATCCCGATACATTATCTGCCTGGCTCATTTGCTCACTTTGTCAGATATCTACTCAATTGTCACTACCTCCCTGACAGCCTGAGCTAAAATAGCACGCTCCCCACCCCCTTCCTTCTCTATCCCCCAGCCCTTACCACCACCTGCTTTGCTTTGTTCGTGCTACATTCTCGGGGCCCAGAAAAGCTCCTGGCATGCAGCAGGTGCTCAATACTTGCTAAGTGCTGCAGAGAGTAAACTGTCTCCAGGTGTTTCTAAGTGCATCTCGGTCGATGTGGAGAGATCTCCTTAGGACATAATGAGAGCAACGGCAACTCAAAGGCTCATACAGCACTTTACAATCTGCAAAGGCCTTGCTTGACCAGCACACCTTAATCGCCCTAGCCAGTAGCTGAGGTAGGTAATGTTCCCCTTCACAGGTGTGGCAATAGAAGATGAAGGGACTTAATAAACGTTTCCAAAGTCCAGAAACAATGAACGTTGGCAGCAGGCCAGGGCCCTGCCTTAATGTGCGTTCACTTCCCAATGGGGCAAAGGCCTGTGTTGCTTCGGACCCGCCAGCAGACACGCTGACGGGCACCGCTGGAACCCCGCACCCGGTTCTCTGGGGTCGCTCTCATTCCATCTGCGCATCTCCTCCTGCTGGCGGAGGCCACCGACATGCGCAGGGCACCTGTCACGTACCCAAAACGCACCCAACGGAAGGAAGCGCAGGGTCAAGTCGCCGCTTGGATGGTTGCCTGAAAACTTCTCCGCGTTCCAGAATTCCTTCTTTCTTTCCGAAGAACTCACTTGGGCTTTGCTGTATGTCTTAGTTTAGCTTAATCCTACCGTAGACTCCTGGCTTGCAGCCTCTTATTCTTTATAAAAAATAAGTAAATAACATCTCCTTGTTTTGACTCACATGCACTTATCAGACCAGTATTGAGAGTCCGTTTGGGCTGGAAAGCGGCGCTGGTGCACATCTCGATGAGAAGAGCAGACTTCAAGCTAAAATCGCAACGTGGTTAACGCTGTGGTTGGAGCTCTAAAGGAGACGTGCAGGGCGACACGAGAGCATGGAAGGAAGAACCAGCGGTGCCCCCGTCTTGGGGCTGTGAGAAGACGTCCCCGAGGCAGAGTCATTTAAACCGGGCGAGAAAGCAGGAGAACACCTCAGCACAGAGAACGGTAGTATGTTAGAGAGCCCTGAGCCCTTTGCTGGTGTGGTTCTAGAAACCACAAAAGCAGAAATACAAGCAAATCACAAACGGAGTGAGTGGAAGAAGGCCTGGCACCAGACAATGCTAGGGAAGTGGCCGATGGCCGGGTAGAGCTGGCCCCACCTCTCGCCTCGCTCTTCTCCGGGACGAGCAAGAACTGGGCCCAGCCTTGTCTAATGTGACTGTCACAGTAGAAACATCACTGGCGCTAATTTGCGCCTAGAAAGACGTATAATTATGTCTCAGGCAGCTTGATAAGACTTGAAGAAGTCTTATCTCGGGAAAGCACACAGCTTCTGTCTTCCTTGCGATACGGAACACGAGCCACTTGTGTCCACTCAGCGTTCGAGGATTTGCAGACTCGGCGCGTGGATGCAATCTGATGGAGGCTCCTTCTCAGGGACGTGCACCTTCTGCTCACGGCAGTGGGCTCTGACAAACATGCTTCTAGAAGGCTCCACCTGCAGCTGCTCTGCTTCCTCGGTCCCTCCAGGTCAGCGGTTCTCAGGGAGGTGCCACGGAAGCTTGAGGAGACGTTTTTGGTCGTGTTGTTAATGAGGAAGCACCACCAGCATTTACTGAGCAGAAGCAGAGACGCAGACGTTCTGTGTGGCTGTATGTAGGAGACACGTAGGCAATGTATGAGGCACACAGTGACAACAAAGAATTGTCCAGTGTGCCACATGACTTTGAAGTCCTACCGGGTATGAATGCTGGTGAAAATCCTACCTACAGTTTTCTGAAACTAGAGCTTACCTATGTTTTACATATAAACACAGAATACTTTTTTCACAGTTTCAATATACACTGAATTATCCAATAATGAATCTACAGTGGGAATTGGGGAAAGATTTACTTTGGTTTTTCCAAAGCTTTTCCCAGAGTTAGTAGCCATTTCCGAAAATCATATCATGATAACTGAGTCACCAATGGGACACACCTGTATAAATTGCCTTTGAGACTGTCACATTCACAATGACTCTATATCTTATTTCGAAATGCTACGCTAAAGAAAATGTCAACAATCAGTTAAATGTTGTTTACTTCTCTTAAATCCAAAGTCATTTGTTATAAGATGAGGAAAGCATCCAAATACTTTATGAGCATTGTTTCCTCACTACTCAAGGGTGGTCCACAGACCAACAGCATCCTTATCTACCAACATCCTTGTTAGAAGGAAGAACTTCAGGCCCCACCCCAAATCTACTGAGTCTGAATCAGAATTTTAACAAGACTTCCAGATGGTTCTCAGACATAAAAGTTTGAGAAGCTGTCTTATTGGTTAGGTAGATCTGAACACTGAAAAAATATATATCTTTATTATAAATGACTTTTATTTCTCCTCTTTACTACATTAGGACCTTACATTAATTTTTTTGATGAGGTGTAAAAGGTGGATTATGTTATTTATGAATTTCACCTCGAGAAAGTAAAATGGGAGTTATAAAATATATTTTAATGAAAGAGGGTGCTGTGTCTGATAGGATTGGGAAGGCTGCTCCGAGACCCCTGGAATTCGATAATTGGGTGTCATGAACTTTGGAGCATCTAAATGAGAGTCAGGCATCAGAGTCAAATGTCTCTGAACTTGACCATTTATAAACTCTAATGACCCTAAATCTATATCTCCAGCTACGTGACGGGCCCTCAGAGCACACACACTAGATCTAGCCCTGCTTTCTAAATATATATTTGCTAGATCACAGAGTAAGTGTCCTGCTGTGTTCCACAGGATCGGGCCACACTCACTTACTTATTCTACAAAGGTTTTTTTTGACCCCCTTCTATGTGCTATGCAATGTCACAGGGCTGTAAGTAATAGAAAGACAAAGCCTGCCTGTGCGGAGCTTACGAAAGTAGTAGGAGAGCTCGGAGGCCTACACGTAACTGTACAAAGAGTTAGAAAGTGACAAGCTGATTGAGAGAGGTACAGATAACGCAAGAAACGATGAGACTGTGAGAAGGACCGAGATTACTTCCACTCAGAAAGAATATTGAGAGGTTGTCAAAAGTCGGCAGAGCTTTCTTCACTGCCCAGGAAACTATGGTTTCACTTAACAGCTCTCTGGGTCCCTGACTCAGCTCTTTAAACCTTCTATATTATCCTCGAACCTGGGTGGCTGCACCTGGCCCCCACCCAGCCTCATCAGTTAATCTCGCCTCTTCTCCTCAAAGTAAAATAAAACGCCAGGTAGAACTCCTTCTAATTCCCATGACTTTCTCCCTGAACCCTCACTGGTCCACATCTCCTCCTGTCACCATCACTCAAACTACTGGCCTCTCTTCTCCTTTATAACCAAACTTCTTTAAAAGCAAAATGTGTCTTCGCTCTCCATCTCCACCTCCTCAACTCCTGCTCACTCTCACTGCATCCAGCTTCTGACTTCACCACCCACAGAAGCCCCTCTTACCCATATCACCAAGTATCTGCTTAGTTATTTTCTAATGCCACCAGACTGTCATCATCTCATTTGAACTTTTGGTAGCATTTGACAGAGCCTCTTCCGTTGGTGTTCATGCCACACCCCAGCTGGTCATCTTCTCTACCTCTCAGGCCTCTCCTTCTCAGCCTCCCCTACGGGTTTCTCATCGCTTAAATGCTGGTGTTCTCTGGAGTTCAGCCCAAGGCCCTGCTCATTCTCAATAAAAACGTTCTGTGAACTCGACCACTTATATCCTTTCATGACGCCAGCCCAGTTCCTCTCTTGAACAGACTTCTAGACAACTCCATGTGGATGTCCTAAACGTCCAACTCAGACTGCCCCAAACTAAATTAATTCACTATCTCTCACCCTCACCTGTTCTTCATTCCTTGAACCTCTAGGTCATTGAATGGCACCACCATCTGCCCATCTGCCCAGGCTTGACACTGGGACATCATCCTTGACTCTTTCCACATCTCCACACCACATGAATCACCCTCAAATCCGTGCTTTTCCCTACAGCCAGAGACATCTAACATGAACACAGTTGCTTCACGACTCTGTTTGAAACACACGCACAACTCCCTGACTGCCATCAGGATCAAGTTCAGCCACAGTGAACTCCTAGTGCTTCCCTTCCTTCTCATTCGTCTTCCAAGCTCAGACTAGTTTGATCTTTTTAAAACATTAACTTAGTGAATGTAAGTTCCACAGCTTCTAAAAGCTGTGATGAATCCCCCGTTACCAATAGGCCAAACGAAACATCTTAATGTAAAAAGTTCTGTTAGAAAAAAGAGAGTGGGCAGCCTCTCCCTGGGCCTGCTCAGACAGGATGTCCGAGAAGCTGTAGATCAGATTTCTAATTCCAGACCAGGCTGAGCTAAGTAAGGTTAGATCCACCTCCGAGAGTTTAGTGTTCTGTGCTCCAATTTCCATTTCCTTGCCTCTCATTCCTGCCACTTTCACTTCACATTGGTGATGCAGCTTCATCATGGGTTTTGCCTCACGAGCAACTCTGAGCAAGACGAGGAAAGAGGCACTGTTTGCCCTAGACGCTCTCTACTGCTGCCCCTGACAACTCTTCTCTCCCACTGTTCCCTCCCCATAAGGTCAGGGACCAGATACAAATGATCAGGTAGGCTTTCTAGTGCCCCCACAACCACACTATCTACATGGCTACCTAGTCACCTAAGACCATCCTTACTCTCAAGTCTGTATGCATCGCTTCAGGCAATGGTTCCAGGAAAGGACAAAGACCGCCTCTACCTTTTGGGTTAGACAATTTTGCCCAGTGATAGGTCCTTTATTTTCCTTTTTGGGGAAAGGGAGCTTCGACTCAAAATATTTGTTCAGGCAAGCAGTATTCACACACTCACACACACTTTGCCTTAAGTATCAAATCGGCAAATTCATGGTACAATCTTCTGGGGAAACGTATCTTTGAACGAATTCTAGGGAATAGAAAATTATCTCAAGTCCTTTGTCCCACAGATACTTTTTTGAACATAGCGAACAGGGCAGTGAGCTAGGCATGAAAGGTGACAGAAAAAAAAAAAAAAGAAAAAGAGAAGAAAAGAAATTCCAAATGTACCCCTTGCCCTTAGAATTCCATTGGAGGAAGAGACACTCCTCCATAGGAAGCCAAGTGACAACACAGGCAGCAGGATAAGGTGAGAGCTATATGGCTGGACAAATCCAGTGACCCTTAAACCCCAGCACGCCTGGGAAGCCTTGGGATGTAGAGTCATTAAAAACAGGTTTCTAGACTCTACCCAGGAGAGTAGAATCATGGTCTCTGGTGATTCCCAGAAACGTGCATTTTAAATAAGCTTTTAAGTAATTCTGATGCGGGATGTGTGTGGGCCATCTTTGATGAACACTGGTCCAGCCAGCAGTTCTCTGTAGATGACCAGAGGGCTCAGAAAGCCCAGTGGATAGGCCTTGGACGAGAGCTAATTTTTTTTTTCCGACCTTAAGAGCCTGATGAGGAATCCTTTCCATTCCTCCTCTGCACAGTTGAGGTTTTGAAGGAGGGCCAATACCTTGCCATTATCTGGAGAATGTGCCACTGGCACTAGAAATAAAAAGGGACACATCCAGCCGAGTCTCGAATTGATGAAACCAGTTTATCTGAGTCTGATTCCAGAGCAGTTAGATGCTGAAAGGTGGTGTTATGACTCACTGAAGCTTTCACATCTATTTTTCTTTTCCTGGGTGGCTTTGCCAAGGACCTCATAGATATCATTATTTTCAGATTACTGTTATTACACACATTCTTCTTGAATAAAATACTGCTTTGTTTTTATCTCTATAGAGCGAGGACCAAGTTTCAGTTGTTTTCTTATCTGTATATGTAAAACAAGCAGAGCACTGCCCTGCTGGGGTTACTCTCATACCTTGGGTGTGGTAGAAGGCAGGAGGCCCAGAGGGAAAGGAGGAACTGTGGGGGAGCTCTCCCTCGTCCCTGGGCCCTTCCCAGAAAGCCATTCACCCCTTCTCAACATTTGTGAGGCACCTGCTGTGCACCAGGCACTACCCTAAGACTCAGGCTCTGTGTCCAGATGAGGGAGACATAGTAAATAAATGAAGAAACACATAAACTGGAAAATAACAATAAATACTATGAGGGCTTTTTTTTTTTTTTTTTTTTTAAGACGGTGAAGTAATAGAGATTAGACCGAGAGGCCAGGGGCGAGGTGAGGAGGAGCAGCAGTAGGGGGCTCTGGGGGTACATTCCAGGCGCCTTTGGAGGGAATGAGCCATCGCACATTCAACAAACAGAAAGGAGGTAAACATGACTACAGCCAAAGTGACATCAGAGCATAAGAGCAGCACAGAGAATTTGGAGAGGACCCAGAGGTTTAGTATCGAATGGGAAGAAATGAAAGCTCAAGCCTTGGATTGACTTAAGTTTCCCCTGTAACCAAGTGGAGAGGGTGGTACCCAGGGCCCTGGAGACACTGCAGAAACTGGGCTCACATGGCATCATGAGCAAAAGAAGTCTGATACGAAGAAAAGAAGTTTCTGCAATTTAGCAAGAATGAGTGATTGATGAATAACACTGTCCAGAAACTGACAGATTGTCAAGCCAGCCTGTACCCGTGGGTCATTTCAGCTTGGAATTTCTGGCCCAGTGAGAGAAGTCATGGCTTTTTTCCCCAGTGGATTTCTCTGAAGAGTTCAGAAGAGAAGCCAAGGAGAGCTATCAGCAAGCTTTCAGAAAGCCACGAAACGATGGGATTTTGTGTGCTGTGTCTGCACCAGGCTCTGTCTGCATCTCCGCTTATATGTATTTATCAAGTTGGTTGAGGGTCACTGGGGTTGGCACTTCCATGAGTGGATTGCAAACTAAACTCAAAGAACTTTTAATGGAAAATTATATTTTATTCAATACATATGCTTGTTCTGCTGACTCAGGCTCTGACATTAAAATGGACCTTTCCTAGAGGTCAAGGGGAAACACCTGCCTGATTTGCTTTCACCTGGCACCTACACCTGTCTCAGGCTGGGTGCTCTGTGTGGGCCTCTGAGTAGGCTAGCCATATAAATACAGGATGCCCAGTTAAACTTAAATTTTAGAAAAAGAACAAATAATTTTCAGTATAAGTGTGTCCTATGCAATGTTTGGGATATACATATACAAAAACTGTATTCATTGTTTTTCTGACATGCAAATTAATTGAGTGTTCTTTTTTCTCCCCTAAAGCTAGCAACCCTCCTCTGTCCCCGTGTATGAGCACCAAGCTTCCCTTGGTTCTTTTGCAACATCAAGACACCCACTGGGGCTTCTCAGAGTAGAATGCGCTTCTACCCTACTCAAGAGGAGTGTAGAAAGCCCTCTGCCTGAGAACATATACCTAGCAGCCCTCTAGAGCATGGGGCTGCCCTAACACAGGAATTCATAGACAAAGCCAGGCTCAAGGACCGTCCGCTGTTTCGTAGTAAAAGGGCCTCAAAGCTTGGCCCCCTTCTTAGCCTGACTGAGCTTTTTAATGTCCATCTTAAAGACTGAGTGTGTTTCAGTTTTTCTGCTCAAAACGTGTCTGAGCCTCCATTCTTCAGCTGTGTCCTTAAGCCCTAAGACACAAGTGCTTAGGTACGAAAGCTCCAATGAACCCTGCACACAGGTGCTCAGGAGTTTCCCTTGGGCCACAGCTTTCAACCTGGGTCCTCGCCCGGTACTCCCTGGGTATGGATGCTCTCGCGTAGTCACCTGACTCACTCTTCCCTTGACTGCAACCTTGGTAACCCGACACTAGGTCTGGGATGCTTGCCCTAGTCCCCCGTGACTGTGTTCCTGGATATTAGTGCTGGGACTTGCTCTGGCCTCTGAAACACGCCACGTCAGCCATCCTGATCCCCTAGATCCTGCAGGCCCACTCTGTCCAGAGAAAAGACGAGACATTAAGACCATTTGGCCATCACCTGGTATCATGAATTCTGACTCTGGTCCCACAGTATACAAACAATGCTTCCCCTTGTCCCCAAAAAGTTCTGAGACAGGTTCAACCCCCATGTGTTAGTGGTTCAGAACATCATGACCATGTATTTACCTGACCACCCCTTGGGCTTCACTGCCCAAGGCATGATGATGTAGAAACCCAGGGCGAAGCCGCAGGGTTGGCAGCGTGTAGAATCTAATCTTCACAGCCCTGACCCAGCTCTAAGGACAGAGACGTTCCATCCGGTGATCCGCTCTCATCTCATGAACCGCCCCCCCCTCACAGTTTTGGGGTCTGGTCTCTGGACCCTCTCTCACCCTATTCTCTAGAGACACTATCCATGACCGCATTACAGATCCGGGGGCCATTGCATCGCTGTTTGACAGAGGAAAGATGTAAGGTCTTTTGCCACATTATTATCTTGAAAAAGCGTGAACCTACCAAGTCTAGGGGGCCTGAAGCATATTGCAAGCAGACAGTGTCTCCGCCCTGACCTAGTTCTCTCACAGAATCCTAGGAACTTGTCTCCTCAACTTCGCAGTGGCAGACAGGCTGACGTTTCCCAGTATTATTTTTCTGGCCGAGGCTGCAGTTCCTGATTTGGCCCTTGCATATTATTTAATTGTTTATCTTGACATCCAGGTTTGTCCCAGAGGGGAATGCTTAAAAAGTGGCGTGGTATCTCTGGATATAAAGAAATGCAGTTTTAACTTACGCTGACTCATTCCTGCCAGACTCCTCCCAATTATTCTGCAGGCTTTTTTGCCCCAGGGCAATTTACAGCTCCAGGGGACTGGAATTGGCTTTAAAAAAATTCCTTCTTCTCCGTGCCCCATGTGAGGGGGCATTGTGTGCTCTCTAAATAATAAGACTGGCTTTGTGTGACCTAACTGGACCGGGCCCTCTGAGAGATTTTTCAGTTTCAGAGAGAGCAGTCAGCTGCACCCTAGGAAACCGAGAAGTTTTCAGACCAAGGAGAAAAGTCCGTGACAGTAAGAATGGTTTGTTTTGTTTTGTTCCTTAAATTGTATTGTGAACTAATTCCTCTCTTCCACTAGGGTTTAGGGTAAAAGTGTAACAGAAGAATCTGAATTTATATTTTGGATTTGACAAATAACAGTATTTAATCAGATGCTTCCCACCCCACCCACTGCTATCAAAATAAACAATCAACAACTCATTCAGAGCTCTTATCATATGCAAGGCATTGTCATCGATCAAGGTAATTATTTATTATAGTTATTGATGTCCTATGCAGGACCCAGCACTAACTAAAAGTTAAAGGGTTAGAAAGAGGTAGAAGTCAGAGTGCTTGGCATCCAGCTCACAACAGCCCATTCTGGGGAGAACATGGACCAGGACTGATGGCCTTCGCTGTGCCAAGCAGGGGCTGGGAATTGACATACATCGATGACCTCTTTCAATCACCTCGATAACCCCGTGAGGAAGATAGCAGCATCTCCATTTTACAAACGTGGAAAAAGACATCCGAGGCATGTATGTGCGGTGGGCAGAATTATGCCTTCCCCCACTCAACCCCCACACAGCAATATCCACGTCTAACCCCTGTGGATATGTTCCTGCAAATGACAAAAGGTACTTTGTGAACGTGAATGAGTTAAAGCTTTTGAGATGAGAAACTTCTCCTGGATTATCTAGGTGAGCCCACGGTAATTTCAAAGGCCTGTATAAAAGGTAGTTAAGAAGGTCAGAGACAGAGCAACAGAGATGTATGAAGAAAACAGAGGTCTGACTGATGTGGGGCCATGAGCCAAGGAATTCAGGCAGCCTCTAGAAGCTAGAAAAGCCAAAGAAATGGATTCTCCCTTGAGCCTCCTGAGGACTCCTGCCTTGTTGACTCAATTGACTTCTGACCCCCAGTACTGTAAGACAATACATGTGTATTGTTTTAAGACACTAAGTTTATAATAACTTACGCAGCCATAAAAAAGTAATGCATTGTGCTTATTCACTTCTGCCCTAACTGCATCCCAGAGCTGGCCAGAGAAGGTTATTCCACAGTGCTGGAGCCAGGCAAGGCTACCACGTTGCCTACCTGGGCCCTGGAGTTCTGCAAAGCAGGGACCCTGGGACAGGATTCAAACCAAGTCGATGTGTCTTTAAAGTTTATGTCCTTTCTTCTTTGCTGATCTGCTCCTTAAAGATAAAACTTAGGGATAAAATGAGTGAAATACCAGAAGAAATATTTCATAATACCATGATATGCTTAATGAATGAGTAAGAAAATAAGCAAGTTCCAAGAAAGAACTACTGATGCATGCTGCAGTGGTCAGAGAGGACTTGGTGGAGGGGGTACAGCTTAGCCTGGGCCTCACAGCATGGGCTCACTGGGGCTAGCACCAGAGGCCAATGGAAGAAATGGCCCTAAGAACAGAAAGAATATACCGATCTTCCCACCCTTTATCTCCCTCCTATCCTCACCTCATCCTCTGCTTGTGGGTTCTGTGAAGTCTTCCAATCAAAATCTTGACAAAGACCATGGACAACATCCTGCAGTCTCGCTTACTTACAGATGTCTTGACCCAAAGAGCTATAATTTGTCTTTCTTGCCCCAGTTACCCAGCAGATCATGTCTCCCAGGCCAGTGCTCCCCAGCAATGAGGAACAAAGTGTTTTCAGTTCTTCAAAGTCAACAAGCACACTCCTGTCATGCATGAGTGAACAGTTTGATTCAGCATGTCCAAAAGAGGACAATTCAAATTAGAATTCCAGACCTTGACCCCAGCAAGGAAAATTTATTAAATGCAAGTCCAGCGAACTCAGATACACCTTTAAGCCACCTTTAATTTGTAATTGAGTAAATTGTCAAAGAGGCAGCACATAACGAAAACGACCCTGGGAAAGAAGACCGAAGCTCTACTCCTGAGTTCTGCTGTCACTTGCAATATGACATTGAGCAAACTCTGTTACATCCTCTATGAAATGAGAACTTAAAATTCTCATAATCATTTAAGATGCTATTTCCACAGACAACGGAAATCCTGATTCAAACTGGTTTAAACATTAAAGAAATGTATCATCTTGCAAAACAGAAAGTCAGTAGCGAGGCAGTTTAGTTGAGGTTCTCCAGAGAAATAGAACCAACAGGAGATGTACATGTCAAGCAATTTATTATAAAGGATTGACTCACTCAATCAATTATGGAGGTTGAGAAGTCCCATGATCTGATGTTTGCTGGAGGCACAAAACAGCCAGTGGTGTAATTCTAGCCCAAACTCGTTCGAAGGCCTGAGAACCAGGAGAGCCAATATTGTAAGTCCCAGTCTGAGTTCGAAGGCCTGAGAACCAGAAGCACCATGCCCGAGGGCAGGAGATGGCTGTCCCAGCTCAAGCAACAAAAGCAATTTTGCCCTCCTTCACTTATTCATTCTATTCAGGCCCTCAGTAAACTGGATGGTGCCCATCCACACTGATGAGATTGATCTTCTTATTCAGTCTACCAATCCAAATGTTAGTGTCTCCCAGAAACATCCTCACAGACACACCCGGAAATACTGTTTTACCAGCTATCTAGGCATCCTTTAGCCCAGTCAAGTTGAAACGTAAGATTAACCTTTATAGCAGCTGCTTGATTCAGGGATGTCATCAAGGACCTGGGGTTTTTTTTTCCTGTCTTTCTCTCTATTCTTGTCATGCTGAGTACCAACTTCCTCCTTTTGCTGGTAGTAAAATGACTGCTGTAATGCTAGGCATCCAGGAAAAGAAGAGAGAATCTCCCAGAAGACTTACCCTCACACAGCACTGGCCATCACTAAGTCACACGTGGCATTTCTGAACCAGCCACTAGAAAGAAACCCCTCAAGAGGGGTCATTGCATCTGTCCCAGGAGAAAGGAGAGAACTGAACAAAGTTATGATTCTGTGTAGAATGAAAATGGGGGAAATTGCAGCTGAGTAGGAAATTTATAGTGTTCACCATTCCCTCAAAGATCACTTCCGGCTCTAAAAAAACCTTAAATTAAAAAAAGCCATTGGTTGCCTAATAGGGTTTAAACCTAGACATCAATCTATGTGCCCACCCAGAACCAAGCACTGTGTTGTCTACCAGGGATACAGCACTGAGCAAGAGCCATGGAACTTTCGTGAAGCATCTACCCTAAGGGGATCCTGACCACAGCGTAACCAAGACAGTCAGTATCATTGCTTCAGTTCTTCTAACGACTACACCCCAGCAGTGGCCTGCATGAGGCCTAGTAGTTTGGGTTGTGTAGATGAATTAGAGAAAATAGTTGCTATTAATTTATTCAAGGTACATGAAAGTTGGCCAACCACCTCCCTGTTTTCTACCTTCAGACAATCCAAAAATATCTGTCGGCATTACACAGTGAGGGGTGGATGGGGGATGGGGGTATTACATGTTTTTCTTAAAAAAAAAATTAAAATTCGCTATTAGAGTTTTAGACCTAACATTGACCATTGGCAAGTTATATGTTTAAATTCATTTCCAAATCACTTGAATGAGGAATAGAATGTTTCCCCTAGTGTAGACCAGGCCCCTAGGGTTATTTCCTAAGCTACTATGACCATTGTAAGGAGAAGAGAAGATAAATATATAGATGTTTGATACAAAAATTTTACACTTCTTGTGTGTGAATCTGTCTTTGAGGGGCTTGGTGTGTTTGCTCAATTCCAATTACCTGTCTCTTTCTTTTCTGGCTGGATTAGTAAGTATTTAATTCAACCAAAGCATAGAACAATGTCACTAAAATGATTGTTCTTCTCCCAGAAGGATACTTAAATTTTGACTGAGTAATCAAACTCTGTAAGAAATTTCACCAAGATATTTATTATATCAAGTAATGGGAATAGGAGTTATGCTTTGTTATATAATATATTGTAAACAGCTAGAAGAAATAAGGGGAAAAAAACCTTCCTTAAACATGAAAGTCACACATGTAGTAATAAATTTATGTTCTGCATCTCACAACAGTTTTACCAGACAACCAATGAGAATAAGAAGCATATAAAGTAATAAGTATATTTGAATGAATTAAAGAATACAGCATTTTTCAAGTTCTATTTTTCTACCAAATTATTGCTGGTGGTTGTCGAACTATGCTGTTCCTGTTATAAGGCTTGAATTAGTCGTATAAAAGTGAGCCTAGAGAGCACATTGAGGTGAACTCCATAAGACTTGCAATAATAATTAATTCTCTCTTCTTCCCCATCAAACTTCTAAACAGACCTACTCACAGATGTTACCCACCTCTTATGGGGTTCATTTCCATTGTCCATCCTTGATGGAGCTACTAATAAGCAGTGAAATAGCCCAAAGAGAGAAGAACCAGGAAGTAAAGGCCCAGAATCATCTACAAGCTGAATATTTGGTACTTGGGAATGGTGGGTCCTAACAGGAACCAAACGAGAGAATAGGTGGGATGTGTCAATTTCTTTCAGACTCTCATTTCAGGTCCTGGGTTTATCCTGCCTCACAGGCCTGTCTCAGTGAAAGGGGGAAAAAAACACATTAATTTTGTGGAGACTTTTTATTTGATGTCTTTAAGATCACATATAGCATTGATTTTTTTTTTTTATACCACCTTTCACTTTCCTGTTTGAGGTTTTCCTTGGGTGGAAGGCATCTTGAAAGCCTTTTGCTTTCATTCTCCCAGGATCTATGCTCTGACTCTTGATGCATTAGTCACAGTTTCAAGGGGGGACAGGTCAAATGACTTTACCGTCAAAACCCAAACCTAAACTGATGGCTTCTTTAGTCCAAGAAAATGCAAGGACTTACAGGTCTCCTGTGGTAATAGGATTTGGCCTGAATGTTAAGAGATCTCAGTGTCAGTGAGCTGGAATTCAGGCCTGGGAGCCAGGCATCATGGGCTCTCTGCTCAATTTCAACTCCGAGCCAAATGACTACATGATCTTCCAGTCAAGCATTGACTCCAGGATATGCTAAGAGGATAAATGCCTGAGAAAACCACAGGCAGGCTGACCACATTCTCCAAGTGTGGCCTTTGAACTACCAAATGCATCAATTTACCTGAGGACTTATTAAAAATGCCAATTCCTGAACCCCATCTCTGACACTCTAGATCAGCCTTAGAATCTGCTTTTTCAATAGGCTCCTCAGGTCATTTTTATGCTCAATGAAATATAAGGATCATCCCTAGACTCTTAGTACTTAAAGGTGGTCTTGAGACCAGCAGCATCAGCATCATCTGGGAGCTTGTTAGAAATGCAGAATCTCAGGCTGCATCTCAGACCACCTGAATCAGAACCTGCATTTTAACAAGATCCCTAGATAATTCCTTAAAGTTTGAGAAACATGTTAGGATAGTTTTGTCTTGTAAACTAGTTCTCAGCAGCTGGGAAGAGAGATAATACAGCATTGCAAAGGGGGCTTCTCTTCAATCCTAAAATACATGAGTCACTAAGGAGCTTTTTAGCAATACTGACATCTCAGCCCTGCCATAAACCAATTTAATCCAGCCTCCTGGAAGTGAGGCCTGGGCTTCCGTGTTTTTAGGAACTCCACAGCTCATTCCACCGCAGCCAGAATTGAGAACTACTGTCCTGTTGGAGCAAAATTCAGAATCAAAGCTTAAAGCCATAAATATAGATTATCAAGCTGAGTCTCACTCCCTTGAAAAGCAATCAGGCATGTGCCTAGTAACAAGGGGTCCTAAAATATTCTCCATTATCTAAGAAGGGGCAGCTTTGGCCTTTTGAATGGCTATGCATTGTCCGTGTCTCATAAGAGTATGATGGGCTTCTCCTTCCTGAGAGCTCCGAGCAGCGTTCCTGGCCTCTGTGTTTGTTAAAGCCAGGCTCTGGGCAGCCTCGCAATGGGAAATGGCTCCTTCTGAGGCAGCATTTCTCTCAGTTTCTCTGCCCCTGGGATTTGTGCTTCTGAACAAGGCATATGCCTGCTCACCATGTCATTTGCCTCATTTGCTGGGTGGGGGAGGAGGGCACAGTGTCTATTGAGTCCTTTGACTAAGCTGACTGGTGCCCCTGGCGCATGTCCAGTGACTACTTCTCGCTGCAGCAGTCCTCAGCTGAGGGCGAGCCAGCAGGGACATGGCTGCCCACTTAGAGCCCTCCTCCGGTGCTCTCTGTCCTGTGAGCAATCCAAATGCTGGCTTGTGCCACTGATTCTCTTCAACCCAGGAAGGTCTGTCAGAAAGTCTTGGAACAGGTTTGAGAGCAGAAATGCTACCAGATTCATTTGAATATATCTGTGTTTAGTTTAAGTCTAGACCCCAATAGATCCAGGCTGCAGGAATATAAGGACTGCCCATCCCCCTTTTTTTCCCATGGGGAACTCTACTAATTAGTCTACATAAACTCTGTTGAATTCAAACTATAACTACACCACATGGAGTCATTTACCTTTACTTCTATCATTTTTGATAGTTTCTATTTCTCAACATCATGTAGTTACGTATATCTTCCCCATCTTTTCTCCACCTACTACTACTTATAATATTGAGTGCTTGCTATGCACCAAACATAATATCATGTTATCTTCACATTCATCTTCAGAGTTGGGTGCTATTAGTATACCCATTTTACAGATACAAAATTTAGATAAGTTAAGTACCTTGTCCCAGGGTCCACTGGGTGAAAGTGGCAGAAACTGGACTTCATCTGGATCTATGTGATTCCAATCACGTATGGCTACAAAATGGGTCCTGTTTCTGTGTTAGGAAGTTTCTCAATCCCTCACCTAGAGTCTCTGTGGTTCCTAGAGGCAGGATCTTCACTACCAGATCTTCCCTTCTGCTCTGTTTGTTAAGGAATGGGCTATAGTGTGTGCCAGAGGCAGATGGAGTTAGAATCAACAATGAGGGTAGGGGGTGTGCAGGGAGAAAATTTAGATTCTTATTTAATACCATATACCAAAATAAATTCTCTATGACTTAAAAATTTTAATGAAACAATGAAAATACTAGAGAAGTATAAATAGGTAAATAGAACATCTTGAGATAGGGAAGGACTTTATAGAATGACTCCAAAAACAGAAGCCATAAATTGAAATATTAAAAGTTTCGACTACACAAAAATTTTAAATATAAATTTAAACGTGAAAAGCAATTGATATATTGAGGGAAAACTGCAAAACACATGAGCAAGAATTAATAGACTGTATATATAAAACACAAACCAATAAGAAAAAGATGGATATTCCAATTAAAAAATAGGCAAAGATAAAAGAATAAAAAGAAGACTAATATTCATGATTGATAATGATGAATTCTGGCAATAGACTTTTGCATTCTCTGCAGGTGGGAGTATGAATTGACATAACCTTTCTAAAGGTCAATTTGACAAAATGTAGGAAAAGTTTTTTAAAATGCAGAGCAGTTAACCCAGCTGTTTTGAGGAATGGATCTTAAGGAAATAATTAAGGACATGCATAGTCACCCAGCAGGAGAATGACCCTAGAATGGTGAGGACAGAAGTAAAATCATGGCAACATTGTAAAAACCATCGTATCACACTACATTCTTGCAATAAAGTACTGTGTAGTCATTAAGGAGAGAGTTTATTTATTGAACCACATTCATTGGAAGGATGTTCACATGATAACTATTTACAATACATTGTTTGAAAGAAAGGCCAGTTGTCTCACAGAATAACTGTGTACTCGCTATATACAAGAAAGGTCTGTCTCTAGGTAATGACAGTGTGTGTTTGGTTTTTCTTTTCTTCCTTTTGTATGTTTGCGTTTTTCATTAATTCTACAATAAACATGTACTGCTTTTGTGATTAGAAAGAAAACACAATAGAAGTTGTAAATGAGGAATCACAGTGCCCCAGTCCTAGTCCCTGGGGGACCAAGAGGGGAGGGTCTGACTGAATCATAGAATTAACCCACCCTACTGAGAGGAAGCTGGGACCTGCCCGAACCCTGTCAGCATCCTGCTGGCCTCATAGAGGCCTGCCCTGCCCTGAGGTCAAATTAGCAGCAGTCAGCCCCCAACTCTCCCCACCCTTCCTTAGAGTGATCTGGGCTCCCAGTGCGGGGTCGGTGCCCTGCAGAGGGTGCTTAGGAAATTGGAGGCATGGACAGAGGCAGCTTGCACCTGGGGAAGCTCCAGAGGCCGGTTAGGAGGTGGCACTCATTCCAGGCTTGGCCCCTCTTTTGTTTTCACGAGTAAGTTTCTCTCCTTCGGAGCTGCCTAAAAACACCCTTTTGACTCTCCTGTCCTCGGTTGAGATTTACTAGTGACCGAAGGTGGCCACCTCTCTCTGCAAGTGCTGACAGCCCGGCAAGCCTTTGGTCACTGCCTCTCAGCTCCCTCCACGTCCCAGGCCAACCCTGGCCGCGCCTCAGACTGCCCCTAGGAGGCTGAGAGGCCTGCTGACAGCCGGGGTGACTGCGCAGTGGGCCGGAGCCACGCCAGCGAGGCCGGCGGGCCTGGGCAGGGCCCCGCGGATTGCTGGGAATCCATTTGCATCCAGTCACTGGTTCCCGGAGAAGGGGACTGGGGTTCACCGAGCCGGAATCGGGGAGGCACACCCCGCCGGGGCAGCCGGCTCGCAGCGATCCCGCAGACGCTCCCCCGACGCAGTGCCTCGAGGCGCGGGGTGCGCAGCCCGCTTCTGTCTCCCGGAATCCCGGAGGCCCACACCCCGCCCGGACGCCAGCCGGGCTGTCTCTGGAGAGGTCGTCCCGGGACACCTACAACTCCGGACTTCCCCGATGGGAAGAGCCGTGCTCCGCGGAGGCCCTGGGGCTGGCTCGGCTCGATGGCCGGCGTCGGGGCAGAGCCGAGGACCCACCTGCGCCAGCCGGGGCGCCCGCCGCGCTCTCCCACCCCTCCCCAGCCGGGCGCGCCGCACCAAGGGGCTTCCTTCCACACACGCGCACGCGCACACACACGCACGCACACGCGCGCACACATACACATACACACCGATACACTTGGCCCACCTAGGGGTCTCGGATCCGCCTCCGCCTCGGCGAGGGGCTCCTGCGCCCGACCCCGCGAAGCCGCAGCGTTGCGGGGCGCTGCGGGGCTCTGTGCGGCGCTTTGTCCCGTGGCCTCTGCGTTTCTACTGTCTTCTACCGCAGGACTAGAGGTCTCCTGGGGACACAGTGCCGCCCCCACCCCGCATGACCGCCGGGTGGGGAAAAGGGGCTCCCGGGCCAGGACCGCGCGCTCCCAGCACGTGGCGCTGCTGGGCGCGGGGACAAACTGACCCAGGACTGCGGAGGGGGAAAAACGAGGGCCCCACACTCAGGCCACCTCAGAGCTGCCGAGCTCACGGAAGGCCAGAACTAATTTTCTAAACGAATACATTTTTAGAGAGGAAATTCGAGACTAATAGCAGCGGCAACTCAGGGAACGACGAGGGGCGGGGCGGGGTGGCGCGGGGGGCGTTGGGAATCAGGCTTTCGCACGGGGACTCAGATTCTGCAATAAGTGCTTAATTAAAAATAAAATATTTGATGCGGTAGGCAAGTCGCGTTCCTGGGAAAGTAAAAATACAGTGGACTCCCCACACCCCAGATGCTCCACCTGCCTGCTGTAATTACAGGGCTTCAGAGAGGAGGGAAAAAACACGACAGAGAAATCTGCTTGCATATTTCCCTCTATTGTGCTGGGCTCATTTGAATTATTGTGTTGCAGGCCGGAGTAGGAAATTTGTGCCTTGAATAATGAATCCCCCTGGAGCCCCCGGTACCTGTACTTCTCTTTAGTGTCCACTGAGAATAAGTGTTCAACATTCAAGTGACAACACTGGAAAGGCTTTCAAAGCCCCGAAGCCCCAGAGCGCTATAATAATGTAAATACCCCTGTATACCCTGACGGCTCTTCTGCCTGCCCTCTCTTTGGCTTCCAAATGCAGCAAGCTCTTTCTTTACTTAAAATATGTTCATCTTTCACACGGTCCTGCTGTACCATACAAATGCTACCGAGAAGTAGGCCCTTACTTCTGAATCTGAACTAGTCCTGCAGGGCACAGAGCTTCAAAGCTGCTAAGGCTCCAGGAAAATACCCAAATTTTTAAAAATGGAAATACTGGGAACAAAGAGGCACAAGGTCTCGTCCCAAGCCAAGAAAGGCTTTCTGGTGTTAATATCATTTGACTGACTCAGGCTGGCTCTCCATAAGAAAAGATCATAAACAATAATTCCACTAAATAGACACAGATGATGTCACATGCAGTATCCAAACCTTTGGGACCCTCCATGGTTATGAACAGCTATTTGATAGAGGTTTTAAGTTATAAGGAGCAAATACATTTAAACACACACACACACACACACACACACACACACACACACACACACAACAAAACAAAAACAAAACCTCAGTAAGATGAGATAACAAAGCTTTACAAAATGATAGAAACAAGTGGCCTTTCATGCCTAAATTTTCAAACAAGTTCTGTTTTGTTTTGTTTCTGTTTTTGTTGAGCATTCTTTCTGATTCAAAATAGGTTCAGAAGCCTTTTTAAAAACAAATCACTTGTGGGCTAAATACATTAAGGTATAATCCATATGATACCAAGAAACCATTAAAAAAAAAGTTCTTTACAGATATGGAAGAATTTCCAAGATACATTGCTAAAGTAAAAAGCAAATATACTATTATTTGTATGGAATGAAAGATCAAAGAAACATGCATATGCATTTTGTTTGTATAGCCAGAAAACATCTCTGGATAAATATTGCTTTCGGAAAGGGTGGATGGCAGGGGCAGAGTTTGTGGGAGATTTTCCTCTCTTTATCTAAATCCTTTGTCAATTTGTTTTTAAACAATGTTTTTAAACAACATAAATGAATTGTTTGTTTAAAAAATAAATAAAATTTAATAAATATTGAAGTCATTCAAGCTGGAATACAGCCCAGTCAATCCTCTCCCAACAGGCAGGGAATTGACCAGAAAATAGGGTGGAGGAAGGAAAAGAAAAAAGAAGCAAAGACCAGGTTTAATCAGCAAGTGGACAAAGGATAGCTGACTGCACTCCTTTACTTTCCAAACCGGGACATTCCTTTGTGTCCTGGGAACTATTTCAGGACTTTGAAAGCCCCCACTTATTAACATTCTAAGAGCTTTGAGCTGAAAAGTGGAGAACCCCAAAGCCTGGGAAAGGCAAGAACTCTGCCAGACCTGTGGGTCTGGCTGAACCATCTTGAAATAGCTTTTGAGAGTCTGCTGTACCACTTCCAGCAGCCACAAAGCAGAGAAACTCAGAGGGTCACCCACATGGCCCGAGATGCTCCTCCAAAGAGCCCTCAATCCTGCTTCTCATATGTGTGGCCCTGCAGTCCAGCTGATTCCCAAGATAGTCAGTGAGCCCAAGAGCCCAGCTAGGCCCCAGCCAAGGACCATGCTCCCAAAGACGGAAGTGGAAAATTCCTCTGTGATAGGCTCTTTGTGCTCAAATGAAAAAAGCAAACCCAAAAAACAAAAATACACAAAAATTCTTCTTTTTCTCTGCACTTTGATTCTCTTTAACATGACCCAAACCTTCCTTTCTCCACTTAGAGCAGAGTTTCTCCACTTTGGCACTATTGATGTTTTGCACCGGGTAAGTCTTTGTTGTTGGGGAGACCGTACTGTAGGATGTTTAGCAGCAATCTGGCCTCTGTCTAGTAAGGGTTAGTAGCACCCCTCCCCAAGTTGGGGTGTGTATATATATTTGTTAGGAGTCAGAGATATGGTGGAAAACTGGAGACATTATGATGTTGTGCTGAATACTTTCCGTTTACCCCTCCAAATTCACTCTCTGCCCTGCTCCACCTTGCTCTCTGCCTCGGGAAGTTGACTCTTATAAGCTGCCTTGATAGGCTTTATCAACAACATGCTTTCTCTCTCTTGCTTCTGGTTGGGTTGGGCCAATGGCAGGAACTAGCTAGTGGAGGTAAGGGAGGAGAGTGATTACTCTGGATCCCCCGTAGCCAGATCATGATTGGTTTATGGCTTTCCTCCTCAACAGGCCAAAGCTCCTATCAGGAGCTTGTCTCCTAGAACTATAGCTCTCTCTGCATATGGTAACTGCTCCCTCCCGTTGGCCTTCAGGCCTAGAAGCAGTAATGGTTTCCTATTGTTGCTAGTGCCAGGAGACTGTAACATCCATCACTGGTGTCCCTAAGCCCTGCCCACACTTTTCTAAATCATCTCTTTGTTAAAATCTTCTCAAATTACTCAGTTTGTGTATACCATCCATTTCCTGCTGGACTCGGACTAATATAGATGATATGGGAAATCATTTGAGAGACAGATTGTGGTCAGAGGCAGGATTTAGGAACTTCTAAGATTCTTTGACCAAACACCTAATAAGCTGAAGTGCCTTAAACCAAAGAGATTGTGGGACCCCTTCTCTATATATTTCTCCCCAATAACCAAACCTAGGCCTGAGATCTCCCACTGCTCTCCCAATGCCAAGAGTAGAAGTTGTCCAGGCCACATTTGGCCTTCTCAAAACAGATGTGGTTGAGGACTAAAAAATACCATTAATGATAGAGAAGAGATAGTGGGATCTTCCCTTAAGCGAGCAAGCTCTGTCTCCTTTATCACTCAAGCCACATGATGGAAAAGGAAAATATTGACATGTTAACCCTTTGTAAGTGCATTATCTGGAAAATAGGGACAAATGAGTGTCCTCTGATTTGATACCAAACTTTCTTCTTAGGCATAGAGTGTCTCTATCTTAACTCGAATGTATCCAGGAGAAGTAAAATATGTCCACCATGTGAGAGGAGGGGTGGGTTCCGCTTTATTGGCCCCTGGGCTGTCTGGGTTAGACAGGGAGAGGCTGTCCCAGACCTCAGCTGCCAGGAGGTGAGAAGAAACAGAGGTCCTGTATGGCTCTGACCCACAAGCACCTGATGATAAGGAGGGCAGGTGCGGCAGGGATGAGCCTCGGGAGCCAGCTCTGCATCTGGCAGTGGTGCCTCTGGGCCAGGCCAGGACAACAACCTCGATTGTCCCTCCCAACAGTAGCCCTGCTGATCCCAGAGAAAGAAAGCCATGGGGCCATTTGGACCAGGCCTCTGCAGGAAGAATGCTGCCCTTTCTCTGCAGCTCCGGGTCCCAGAGTCATGGAATCAACAGCTCAGAAGCTGGCAGCCCCCTCGGAGTCCTGGGCAACCTCCCCCATGGTCACATGGCCCGACAGACACTCTGTTCTTTGTGACAGCAGCTTGGCTGGGCAGGCCGAGGACCTCTGCAGACAAAGATGCTTCAGGTGCCCCCTGAGCCCCCCTGGAAATTGACAAAAGAGCCTCTCACCTCTCCCCTGTGCCCCGAGCATGCGCTGCTCACCTGGTCCTTGGGCACCCCCACGACCTGATGCTCGACTCTAATTCATAGCAGAAACAGTTCCTAAGCCACTGCCCAAGACAGCATCAGATTCAGGGAGCACAAGGGCAGTGCACACACCTTCAGGGCTTTTGCCTCGTGCAGCTAACGTCAGAGATGTTTTATAAAAACAAGATTTGAGGTCACGTTGCTTCTTAGATAAAAAGAACTTTGCTTCAAAGAAATGTACTTGCTAAACAACACTAGGAAAATTGCCAGAATGTCGCTAGGCTCAGCCAGCCACTTTTCAGCTGCCCAGTGTTTCCAGAACTGCTGAGTAAATCCCTCACATTAGGTCAGGGCCCCAGAGACCTGATCGCTGAAACTTGTGGGCCCTCAGTCTCCCCCTTGGTAAGAACACAGAGGCCGGACTAAATGTACCTCAAGTTATTTCCAGCTCCGTTCACATTTAGGAGCATCCTGTCTCTTGGCACCTTACTAAGGAAAAGTTAGCCAAGAAAGAAATACAACTCTGGAGCCAGACTGCCCAGGTTCGAATCCCAGCTTTCGTACTTACCATCTGGGCAACATTGGGAAAGTTATTTCATCTCTCTGTGCCTCAGTATCCTCATCTGAAAACCAGGGGTAACTCTAGTTTTTGCTTCATGCGGTTGCTACGAGGACTATAAAAAAAGAACATATGTAAAGCATTTAGAGCACACCTAGCACAGAGTAGGCATGCTATAAGCGTTTGCTATTTTCATTCCTCTCTTTACTTTTATAGAATGCCATCTGAGTCTTTTCCTGTCACTAGTTCAGCCTTGCTAAAAGCAATTTGGCAAACAGGCTCTCGCAGGGCAGAGAATGGTATTTTTCTGGGGGAATTGAAAATAATGCCAACCTTATTCCCTTCTCAGCTAGCATTCTCCTGTGCTGGGAAGGGGACTTGGCGAGAGGGCTGCAGTGCCTTGCAAAGTCTGGCAGGATGCCATTTCTCCCAGATTGGAGAGAAAAGTGAAGCACAGTCCAAAGCTTCCATGCAAGTCATGGCCAAGGCTGCTTCTGTCTGTCCCTGAGACTGGAGCAGGCTCCTTCAGACACACAGCCCAAACCTCTAGCTCCTACTAAGACCCCTGGCCCGCCCCCACCCCAAGTCTCTGGTGTGTGCTCAGGGCTTTCGCCACAGCTGACCGGCTGGGCAATGCCAGTGAGTTAGTTATCTTGTACCGTTTCCACAGGCCCAGCAGCCACAGCCGCAGAAGCCAAAGTGCTGGGCAGTAACTGCATCTGGGTAGAAGCTGAGGAATCACTGCCTCCGTGAACCAGGAAAGCAATCAGGGAGGAAAGGGCAAGTCTGGAGTTCCCTACGGATAACTCCCAGGCAGCACGGGGTAAGAATGAACCATGACCTTGGAATTGCAGCCCATGCAAGGCCTAAGAGGCCTATCAGCCAGTCAGTACCTAGATAGCCCACTAACAAACGTATCGGGTAAGACACAGTAAACGTGTGCTTTGCCCCTCGAGAGGCCGCTGCCCTTCCCTAGCCCGCTTGGCCTTTTTGTAGGACGTACCCTGCTTCCCTTGCCCTCTGGCTTCCAGTTGCATTTGGCCAATAGGAGGCAGTACCATGAGAAAGGAGGGCGAAACTCAAGAGGAGTCGGGGCATTTAGTTTCCTGGTCCCCACCCTCACCCCCACATTAGGTCCCTTCACTTAGAGCCACAGCTTCTGTCAGAAACCTCTTTCCTCGGCCTCGCTTCCCTCCCCTTGAGGACTGGGAGTAAGTCAGGCCTCCCCTTATTACTAGCTCTTATTTCCCCATAACCCTACCCATGCCTCAGCCAGTAGTCCCTGACTCCCCTAAACCACTCCACTCAAGTGTGCCCTCCGTATCCTGCGAGACCTTGATGTAGGCCAAACGTTGGCCTAAGGACTCATCACCCTCATCGTTGCCTTCTCTTCGTCTCCTTTCATATTTTTACTACAAAAGAATTCATATAACATCTATATAAGATATGAACCCCCGACCCATCTTAAAAACAAAGAAGCGTATCAACGCTTCTGAAACTTTCTATGCGTTTCACAGCCATGTCTCCATCACCAGACACACACGTACACACACACACGGTGCACACACACACGTGCGCACACAATTTACCATAGCAAAAGACTAGGGAAAAAACAATTACTTCCTTTGCCACTTATCGGCTCAGGGTTCACATCCCGGTTGGCACATCTGACCCGAGGGACCACGTACTTGGTCATGCCATGGAACATGACAGAGGCACAAAGTTAGACCTTCAATGGATAGAATCCTGGGGGATAGAAAACACTGGAGCAATTCCGGTAGTCCCTGATGCTTCCTAATGGGGAACTCGGACAGAATGCCACACGCCCAGGACTTTGGGGCAGCTTTCCTTCCTTCCTGCTACGATCATCATTACGGTATGCAGCCCAGCAATTTGGCGCCTCAGCAGCCAGACTCCTGGTAGGTGCCTGGGCTTGACCATTATGGGGATATTATGATCATGATTGCAGAATGGTTGAGCCATCCAGCAAAGTGACCGGTAATTTGCAATCTAATGGCCGTTCAGTGGTGGGTAATATTATGGACCTTACCCTGCAATTGTAAAACAACCAGCCCTCTCTAATGTAGCAGTTTTCCCATCAAAAACCCAGCCTTTGCTTTTGATTTCTGCTAATCAGTAGCTGTGCCAGCTTTGGCTTTAGATTTGGAGAAGCTAAACAAGGGAGCGTGAAATGATACACTCCTCTTTAGAGCCCCTGAATAAGAAGTTTAAGCAGTTTCTGTCAAATGGAGGAGGAAAAAAAAAAAAAGTGAAAAAAGCATCTGGAAGCAATTTCTTTTCTGAAAAGAGCAACAGAAGCTGGCCCTAAAGCTTTGCAGAATGTAGCAAGTGGTGCCTGGGAATCTGGGAGACCAACACCGCCAGGTACATGCTCAGGTCCAGTTGGGTGCGCACCCACAGCCCATGTCCATTTGTGCACCCATTCATACACATGCACGCACATACAGAAGAATACAATTTCCTCCAGTCACACGGTTGCTTACTGACAGGCTCCCAGGATAGGCACTGAGGTTGTCTCCTATATGCTGCCCACAGTTCTGCTTGTGGGTGCAGCTCAGTTCCATCTGCCCTGAGGTCAGCAGACACTGTCAGGAGAGAAGACAATCTGATCAGAGACTCAAGTCACAATTGGGTCACAGTCCACTAGGACACCTCAATTTTATGTCACACCTCAGCACTGTATAGTACAGCCAGCAAGAAATGCTGAGCTCTCATGAGTTCAAATTCATCACTAATGACCACTTTGACCTTGACTGGTCAGCTTAGCCAAGCTGGTATGTGGAGGGCAGTGAAAATAATCTGCCATTAATTTTCTGCACAGCAAGTTAATGGCTTAGTTTTTCTGAACCTCAGTTTCCTCAGCTATAAAACAAGGATAATAATACCTTCTCCACCTAGCTTATAGAGGATGTTCTGTGAACCAAATGATCTCCCACCTAAGTATTTTAAAAAATAAAACAGCACTTACAGAAGCTTAGCAGCCTTAAGCCTGCTGGGAGAATTCATTGCACATTCTGCCTTGGCCCCCTCTCTCCTATTCTGGCTCTTATGCAGAATTCCCTAGTTAGTGGTTTGGCAAACATCACCTGCACGCCATGGTGGCAGATGCTAAAGACTGGCCCTCCAGCTGTTCATTGCCCCTACTCTATAACACCCCTAACCAGGAGAAACACAAACATAATGAAAGAGGGGAGGGGAAAAGGTAACAGGACTCAGTTCTTTCAGCCCGTGGTCATGACATTACAGATAAAGAGTAGTGGCTGCCTAGCACACATGGTGGGATCTTTCCAATTCCTGCCTTCTTCCCTTGGCAGAAAGGACAGCTTGTCATCTCCCCCATCACTGTAAACAATTGCGGGATTCCCAAAACTTTATGAGCACGGTATTTACACCTTTCCTTCTAAACCCTGCACCAGGTCACTCCCAGAGCAAGGATTTAGTGGAAGTGACCGGTGGTAGCAGCTTTCACTAGTACATGGTGCTAAGACTTGAAATAACCATACCTTCCAGTTCAGGTTCAGCGTTCAGAAAATAAAAGAAGAAGGAGACCATGACCTGTGAGCCTTCACCCAACCCTGAGGTTCAGCTTCAGCCTGGTTCTGCCCCTCTGCTGACCTGCCTCCCTGCTGCCTGTCTCACACAGGGGCATGTCTGCTTCCACAGAATGGGAGCAGAGTCCAGCAGGTAGACAGATCCGGCAAGGAGAGATGATGGACACCGGATTCGTGTCATCCCTGGCCTCGAGAGAGTCTGGATTTGGGGTGGCCACCCATGTCAGAAGAGTGCTGACAATGGAGTTGGAGGGTAAAAAGTGAGGTAATTTTTAAATAACTAAAGAGAAGGCGATTGAGCAAGCAAGAAAGCAGATAGGTACACTGCCAAGCAAGAAAACATAACACCGGACACGATGGTGAACATTGGGTTGCCTCCTCCCATTCATTCTACCTTAGATTATTAATCTAAACCAATCAAGCTCCCAGGGGATGTGTCACTCAACCAGAGCTTCTGAGACATGGGGGAAATTTTCCTCTCTCGTAAGAGAAAGCCTCAGAAAGGGACAGTCCCTCTTCCTCCTTTAGATATGACCACATTCACATGCGATGCCTAGAACAGCTGCAACCATCTTGTTACCAGCCAGGTGACGAAGTTAACGTCAAAGATGGCAGAGGGGAGAGGCATAAAGAATATGGGTCCTTGACAACATCATTAATCTAAGAAACAGCCAAGCTTGGCATCTATCTAACTAACATGCGTCTTCAAGTTATGTAAGACAATACAGGTCCTTTGAGCCAATTGCAGTGGGATTATCTGTTTCTTGCAGTTTATAGCACCTTACCTGGTATAAGAACCAAGGCCAGGGGAAACTGGACATTAAGCCTAAAGTAGACCCATAGGCACACTCAGTGTTGGACTGACGAGGGCTCTTTCTAACCTACCCCTGTGAACCTAGGATCAGTCCAGCACAGCCTGAAGCCAGCTGAGTCTGCAGGTGTGGAATGTCCAGCTTCAGCTGCCAGTCAAAAAGCCGAGCGGGCAAAGAGCCAGCCCATTGTAAAAACCCAACCCAGGGTTTCTGGAACACAAATGTCCAGGCCAGTTGGGCAGTTCCCCTTTCCCCCAGGGACCTCCCCTCAGTCTCCTCGTCAGCAGGCCCCACAGCTGCCAAGCATAGAGACTGACTCCAAATGGGGAACAGTGTTCCACAGAGCCCTTCTCAGAATGGAATATCCCCTGAACAGCTGGGGCTCTGGGCACTTGGCCCCTGTGAGACTTCTCATTCCAGAACAGCAAAAATGCACATTTAAGTGTATCATCTCAGACCCTCTGCTTGGCTTACTGGGAAGAAGGTTGGCATATGGGAAGAAGGTTGAGTTGAACATGTTCCCGGTGGAAATCAGTAATTCTGACTCAGTTTAAATGCTGAGTTCTTACTCAATTTGTGACTAGTTCACTTCCAATGGGAAGGTAAGCCAAGGAACACCCGCGTTGACTTAATTGCCCTTTAGAGATGCGTAGGACATCAAGAGTAGTAAAGCTCAAAAGGGACATCTCTAAGTTTTCAAGTGAAGAAACCAAGGTCTAAAAAGATGAGAGAGCTTCTCATGGTGCCAAATAATCAACAATTGAGGTAGTGTTCAGATCTTCTCATTAGTGGGCCATGTTGCTTCTTTCCTCAGCTGTGACACAAAGTCAAGGTGAAGATAGCCAAAAGAGAGTGGTCAGTGATTCCAAGTCGATAGTCCCACTTCACAAGGTCCTCTGCAGATAGCACTCTATTTCACCTAACAATTTTTTTTTTTAATGATAAATCCTAAGCAACAGTAGTGATGCATCATGCTGCTCAGTGGCCAACAGGAAATGATGTAAGTGCCAGTCACACACTTCCTAATTTAAGAAAGAAAAAAGGGGTTGTTTGCTGTAGGCATAGAAGCCACATTTCATGCAAGCTGTATCAGCAGGTGGTGTGGGCACAGAGCTAGGGAGGGTATCCTTGTCTGCAACAGTCACACCTCCCCCAAGAACAGCTCTGACACAGCCAGAATCCTAGAGTTGACCCCATTCTGTTGTCTGGCTGCCCTAGAAGGGACACTTGGGCCATGCACACGTCCATGCTGGGCTGGGCCCGCCCCTCAGAGGCCTTGGAAGCTATAGCTACCTTGCCACAGAAGGAGAACACGAGACGTAGCAAATGGTTCCCAAAGCCAGCTGCACCTTAGAATCACTTGAGGAGCTTTGCTCTGACCCCTGCCCTAGACCAGTTCAATCCAAATTTCTAGGTGGGGCCCAGGCATCAGGATTTCTCAAAGCACACCCAGATGGTTCTAACATGTGACTGATAAGTTATGGAACCAGGTGTGAACAGTGTGGAGAGGAGCACCTTAGGGGCTCCCCAGGCTGAGGGGAAGGAAATCCCTCTTTCCCGGGGTTCCTTCTGCTGTGGCCAAGTATTTTATGGTCAAAAAGATGATGACATGGGCCAGATATGCCATTGAATAGGTCTCCTGGTAACTACAGGTAAGACTTTGGCTACCGTATGAGCCTTCCTCCAGTGGGGAAGTGGTACTAAAGAGTAGGTTGACAGTTCCCAGTGTGACCTACCTCCTGATCTATGAGATGGGGTGAAATCTGGGCATTTGAGATTCTGCTATCCATCCGCAGGATGTCACAGGACACTGTGGGAGAAGGGAGAGGAAAGTCCCATGACGTGGAGAAGGCACCCCTCCCTGCAGCCCACTTTAAACAAAAGATTTTAACTTCCATGACTGAAAGTCTTTTTGAAAGAAAGGGTTTATCAGGCTATTGCTAGCAAAAAAAAAAAAAAAAAAAATGGAGGAGGAGGAGGAGGAAGAAGAGGAAGAAGAAGAGGAAGAGGAGGAGGAGGAGGAGGAGGAAGGAGGAGAAAGAGGAGAAGGAGAAGGAGAAGGAGAAGGAGAAGAGAAGGAGAAGAAGAAAGAAGACGGGTTTTGGGGCCTGGAGTTTAAACCACCAGCAGCATAGGTAGACAGGAAAGACAACGAGTGTGTTGTCCTGAGTTTTACAAGCGTGTTTCATACATCAAGTAGCAGGGAGAAAGATGAAAGCCATTCTGAAAGGGTTTACATTAGCAATAGACAAAGAGGAAGGGAGAAGGTGAAACTGGGCTAGTTCCAGGATAGGCACAGCAGAGTCCTCAAGGAAGAAGTATCAGCTCCTGTGGATTAGCTGTGGGCAGCAGATTGGAAAGGTCGTGTGTAAATAAGGAGAGGCTCCTGGGTTCTATGAAACCTGGCTGTTCTCTCTTTTGAACAATCTCAGAAATAGCCACCTGGAAATTAATCCTAAATTCCAACAGATACACAGGCATGTGAGCAGTCTTGTCAGAGCTGGTCTACAGCTATTAACGGTTTAATTCTTTTGCCTCTTTCTCCAGTCTTTGGCTGCTGTAATTTTAAGTTAGAACAACTCAGAATTTTTTTGTCGTCACCTTCTCCCCTTCTCATCTTCTCCCTGACATTCCGGAGGAGCTGACACAGAAAGGCAGTATAATCTGCAAACTATTCTTAATCTTGAGGCTTTAGAACTGGGGGGATCTGAAAGAAGAGGCTAGTAGTTCCCAGTGCAGGACTCAAGGTCAGGATGAACTGACTGCCTGAAGGTCAGAGACAAAATTAAAAATTCAGGTTCAGGTTTCCAAACCCAGCCTTCAGAGATTCTTATTCAAAAGGGCCAAAAATCTCCATGTGTAAGAAGCTCTCCAGCCAATTTCTCAACCACCTCCCTGAGCCAGTCCTCCCTCCACAAAAGAAAAACTTCAGGGTCAGAGGCCCAGATGGCTCAACTTGGGAGGGCGCGGCATGGTGGAGTTGAAATTCCTACCAGGAGGGTTTGAATATCAGCTCTGCCACTCACTGGCTGGGAGACTGGGAGTCTCCTAACCCATCTGACCCAGCAATTCCACTCTTAGAAATCCCCATGAGGCCGTGGGTTTCCAGCAGCATGGTCTGGCACCAAAATAATTTCCCATCAATAAAATAGTTAAATGAATTATGGTACATCCATGCTATGGAACACTGTGAAGATCCTAAAAGAATAACAGCAAAACAGCAGCAAGGTGTGGTCCAAGGCTCACATCTTTTCCTCTGTTCCTTTCCTGCCCACTTAGTGACCTCTTTCTTCTCCCTCAGCCCTCGCGTCCTCTGCCTTAGTCTGGTGGGCTCCATCTCTGTGCACGTCTATATCCCACTGCACTGTCTCCCCGCGGGTCCCTGCAGCAGCTTCCCGGCCTCCAGGATGCATCCTCACATGAAGATCTGGGCACTCCACTCCCTCCACCATTAAAACCCTTCAGTGCTCACCACTGCTAACCTCATTCCTGCTCACCATTAGCAGGGCCTAAAAAGTCATTCCTGACTCCTGTTTCCTTCTCTGGCCTCATCTGTTGCAATTTGCCATTTCCATAAAATTTGAATGCTTACAATGCATCTCACTTTCTTACCACCATATATGCTGCTCTCTCCCTGCACCCCTATACCTAATCACAGCCATATAATTTTTGTTTAGTTAAGGGGTCCTGTGCTTTACAACTTTTCTTTGCCCCTGCACCCCAAGCCCAAGTGCCCCCATGGTATCCGCTTGCTTCTCCCATCACAGCATGGTTCTTGCCGCACTGTAATTGCACATTCCTTCTCCATACATTTCAGTGCACCCGGAGCTCTGAAAGAGGAGAGACTCGATCTGTTCCACCTCTAGAGCTCCGGGTCCCAGCTCTGCCATAATGCAGATGCTTAATAAATGTTTGTCTGGTGGCTAAATAACAGCACTAGCCACACGCATTAAAAATTACCTGAGCCCATTGATAGCAAACTCTGTGTGGCAGGTGCTGAGGTTAGGAAGATACATTAGACAGTGTCTACAATGTAGGGAGCACTTTCTAAAAAAATGCCAAATAGATATGTTCAGGCTCTCTTCCTCTTGTAATTCGGCCATCCCAAGTTCCGACCAGTGCTGGTGAGACACAGAGCATCGCACCACAATAACTCAAAGTCAGTCAAGTGGAAAAGGATGAGATCATCATGGAGGTCAAAGAACTTCACTAATAATCAAATTCGCCACCAGAAAATAGAGCACGTTGAAAGTTAATTTATTTTTTCGAGATATGAAGTGATTACCCTAAGCAAAATGTTGTTTGGAGAAAGACACTAGGTGACTCATGTGTCGTATGTTAGGATTGAGGACCAGCATTCTTCTAAACATATCTAGATTCCATGCAACCATAGGAGCCTTCTCTTTTACTTATTTTTCCCTTTCCCCCAGTTTTATTGATGTAAAGGTGACATATGACATTGTATTAGTTTAACGTGTACAACATAATGATTCGATATATCTGTATGTACTACAAAATGATCGCCACGATAAATGTAGTTAACAGCCATCACCTCACACAGTGACAACTATTTTTCTTATGATGACTCTTCTTTCCCTTTACTGCACTTATCACAGTTTGTAAAAGCATATTTAACAGCATTTATTTGTTGAGTATCTAAGTCTGCCAGTAGCTTTCACATTATGGGAACATCAGGAATTTTGACTGGTTTCTATCCCCAGAATCCAGCAAAGTGTCCTAACACCTAGCAGACATTGAGAAAATATTTGTTGTCTGAATAAATGAATGCATGGATAAGTGAACAGAGAGAGAGAGTAGAGCATGGGAGTTCATTTGTCCTGGGAAAGATACTGAGCATCAGATAGGAAAGTCACCATGAAACACTCTGATGGAAGACAGGGTAAATGAAGAGCAAGGAGGAGCCAAGGTCGCTAATGAGTCAGTAGTTTTTCAAAAAAGGAGAGAAGCAACATTATGGAACCAAGTCGAGAGATGCTATCATAGACCATTGACTGATAAATTCAGAGCACTCTGACACCACTGAGCTGTGAATAAAATCCTGCTTACCTAAACAGTGGTAGCGAGTTTATGCATCGTTTGTGTTTTGCTTAGATGAGAACACCACCAGGCTGCCCCGTCAGCCTCCACGCTCCACTGTCCCAATCAACTGTCGGCTGTAATTAGGGAGTGCTGGCGAAAGGATGCTGGGGAGGAATCAGCTTGCAGGTTTTTTCTTCCATTGTGGCTGGCTCATTTGAATGATAATGTATTGCAGTCTGGGGTGCAACATTGACCGTGTTGAATAATGCGGCAGCCCCGGACTCCAGGTACCTGAGCAGCTGGTTAGTGACCTGCAACAAAACAGGAGCAACATCTTTGGGCAGTAAAAAGATGATCTCAGGAGACAGACGCTGGGAAATACCCCACCATAGGCACCATCAGAACCTTCCATCATTGAGAGCTTCATTTATTTTATTCACAGTCATTTTTCCAGCTGAGAGACTTGAAGGTTCTGGCCGGTGGCATCTTGAGGCGATAAAACACTGTGGGTAGGAGACCAAAGGAGACACAGAAACCCTGTCCCCAGAGAATTCTTAACACCCACCAGCCAGTTATCCATTTTCAGGAATTCAGGAGAAAACTTGGCTTAACTCAGGGGACTGAGCCAGGGGACAGCTTGGGAGCCCCTGCCAGCTTAGGGATTTTCAAATATAACACAGATATCCCTTGTAAGACACTTTATGTGCAGACGCCCGGCTCTGGAAACCTGGAGCCAGACACTGGAAGTGGTGTGGTGGGCAATTACAAGTGTCTGGATCCAGACTGCCTGGGTTCAAAGCCTGGTCTGCCATTTACCAGCTGTGGGACACTTGTGTGCCTCGATTTAACCATCCATGAAATGGAAAGATGATAATAAAGGCATTACGCTTATGCATAAGCCTTTTGTAAGGCTTAATTATGTAAATCAGTGCCTTCTGCATATTCAAGCCCTCATAAATACTAGCTATTATCAGTATTGCTCTGTGCAAATGCCAGGAGACAGTCAACCCTGGGGTGTCAAAGCATGACTTACTAGGACTGGCGTAGGCTCCTGAGTCAGACTGGTCAGGGCACTGCACACCTACTAGTTGAGCCACCTCAGGCAAGTTACTTAACCTCCTGAGCCTCAGTTTCCTCATATGGAAATAAGAATACCTAATATAGTAACTGCTTTACGGGGTTGTCATGAGGGATTGATGACATAACACCCGCATTTAAAGGAGTGCCTGGCACACAGTACTTACTCAGAAATGTTGGATGATGCTCGTATTATGCTGCTATCATCATCACCATCACCATTATCATCGTCATTATAAAACACCACAGGGAGTTCGACCTTTCTGTAGTAGGCGATGGGATGTCATGAAATGTTCATTTGAGGAACTGTCAGTCCAGGCCTGCGTCCTTAAAATCTCACTCTGACAGCAAGTTAGAAAATGGACTAGAAAGGGTAAATCGTGGCAGGACACAAGTTAGAGGGCTTCTGCGATTTCCAAGGCAGAGAATAATTGCAAACTCATCCTTAGAAACTCCTTGACCAAGACCTGTGCACTTGCAAGCAACTGATTTTATTTGTTCATTTTTCTGCTCTGCCATCTCTTTCCCTAGGGTGCTGATGGACAAGGCTCAGTTTACTTGGAAAAAGTGATGATGTAAATGAAAGACTATTCTCTCTCTCTCTCTCTCTCTCTCTCTCTCTCTCTCTCTCTCTTCTCTCTCGCTCTTTCTCTCTCTCTTCCCCCTCACCCCCTCTCTTTCCATTGTTCTCTCTATGAGTCCCCACATAAACATAATGTTTAATTTGTCTCAATTTAAAGATGCAGCCCAATTCCTAATAATATATCACACCAAGACTTCTTAAACCTTTCTGGAACAAGACACATTATTAATACACAGATAAATCACATGAGTGACTTGGGGTTGGGGGAGGAGGGAAGGGAGTGATAATAGGGAAGCATATTTTGATTCTGTGTCTAGACACTTAGGCTGATAAAGGCACCCGGGTATCAATCCCACAAATCTTTAGGGTCTGCAGTCCCAGGAACCTCACAGGAACTGTGAGAATGCAGCTGCTCTCCACCCTGTCGTTGGGGTCTCCCCACTCCCACTTTCATTTGGTTACCATCATTTCTAAGTGCTCTCTCACTCAGGAGGTTTGGGGTCACCCCACTTACTCCCTACCCTCCCAGTGACAGGACGCACCTTCTCCCTCACCTCCTTGGGCTTGTCAGTTGAGCCGGGATACATGAATGGCAAAGCATGCAGAACTGGAGCCCAGACAGGGCTCATCATCCTGTCACCAGGACAAAGGGAGGAAATTCCATTATGTCACCTTCCACAAGCGAGAGACAGCGACAATTTCCCCCGTAAACACTGCACTGACACTGTTATGATGTATCTCAAGCACTTCTAATCAGTATGGAAGTGGAGAGACTGCGGAAGCTCTTCAGCCTGAAAGACACCAGTCAGCTGGAATTGTGGTCTCCTGTTGTTATTGAAATGACCTGGCTGGGAGCATCCACCACTCTACACCCATTACATCAAACAAATAGGTGTATAGCGTTGTCTGCCTTTGCAAAGTACATTCCTGTTGTTCAGTTACTCTGGGTGAGGACTGGAAGTCAGGCATATTTAAATCTAGTTACCACATTTTCACCTGTATTTACTCATTGCTTTCTCTGTATTTCTTCCCTTCCAAATTATTGAAAGGAAAAAGGGTTTTATTTCTCTAGTTTTTGAAAAGGAAAAGTACATACTTTTATTTTTCTAGTTTTGAAGAAGGGGAAGCCTGTTTTTTCCCCCCTATTATTTCTAACCAATAGCAGCAATGGGCTATTGCTAAAGATTTAGTCAAAACCATCCGATTATAAAAGTGTTTTATAAAGGTTGAAAAATGGCTTGCTCTCTCACTTCAAATTACTTATCAATAATAAAAGTAAACACAACCTTAACCATCTGATCAAATTCACATTACCAATAATGGGACAAACAGGCTTCACATCCTTCCTAATACAATGTACTCTAAGGATAAAACATCACTTGTGTGATATTCTGACAAAACAGACATAACCTGCATTGAATTGTGAGGAAATACCAAACCCCAATTGAGGGAATTCTACAAAACAACTAGATTCAACTCTTCAGAAATGTCAATGTCATGAAAAGCAAAGCCAGATTGAAAAACTGTTCTAGATTAAAGGAGACTAAAGAGGTTCGAATATAAATTGCAGTATTATATCACTGCTAGATTTCAAGAATTTGATGATTATATTGTGATTTTATAAGATTTTATATCTTTGTTCTTAGGAAATATATGCTAAAGCATTTAGGGCACAGTCTGCAATTTACTCTCAAATGATTTAGCAAATAATAATAAAATGTGTATATGTATGTACGAGGACATGTACACAGAGAGATCTAACAAATGTAGCAAAATATTAACAGTTG
The DNA here is from genome assembly GCA_003508835.1 of Eonycteris spelaea. Lineage (NCBI taxonomy): Eukaryota > Metazoa > Chordata > Mammalia > Chiroptera > Pteropodidae > Eonycteris > Eonycteris spelaea. The sequence goes on along the minus strand of PUFA01000011.1, from coordinate 9,844,984 downwards.
GTGGGTCCACCCGAAGGATAAATGAGCATTTGCTACACTATTCCTGCAACTTTTCTGTAGGTGTGAAATTTTCAAAACAACTAGTCAGAGGGGGAAAAGGCTGTTTACCAAATGAGTACAGTGTATCAAAGAAAATATAGGATATGTTTCTGACATTAGAGGTAGGAAAATATTTCTTTTTTAAATTATTGAGATGACATTATTTGATAAAACCAAATAAGTGTCAAGTGTATAATTCAACAAAATGTCATATGCTACATTGTGTGTTCTCCACCCAAAGTCAGATTTCCTTCCGTCACCAAATATTCAATCTCTTTTACCCTCATCTACTCCCCCCACCCCCTTCCCTCTGGTAACCACTAATGCACTGTGCCCACGAGTCTCTCTTTGTCGTGTTTATTTGTTGCTTTCAGTTTTATATCCCACATATGAGTGAAATCATATGGTTCTCAACTCTTTCTGTCTGACTTATTTTGCTTCACATGATTATCTCAAGATCCATCCATGTTGTCACAAATGGCAGTATTTTCTTTTCTTATGGCCGAGTAATATTCCACTGTATATGTATACCACGGTTTCTTTAGCCCATCATCTATTGTAGAATACGTTGGTTGCTTTCATGTCCTGGCCTCTGTGTATAATGCCTCTATGAACACTGGGATGCATATGTCTTTGTGGGTAAATATTTTCAGGTTTTTTGGGTAAATACCCAGAAGAGGGATTGCTGAGTCATATGGTAATCCAATTCTTAGTTTTTCGAGGAACTACATACTGTTTTCCGTAGCAGCTGTACCAATTTACATTCCCACCAGCAGTGTAGGAAGGTTCCTTTATCCCCACAATCTCTCCAACACTTGTTATTACTCCTCCTATTGATGATAGCCTTTCTAACAGGTGTAAGGTGGTATCTCATTGTGGTTTTGATTTGCATTTCACTGATAGCTAGTGAAGCTGAGCCTCTTTTCATATGTCTGTTAGCCATTTGTATGTGTTCTTGGGAGAAGTGTCTGTTCGGGTCCTTTGCCCATTTTTAAATTGGATTGTTTTGGTTTTTATTGTTGATTTATATGAGTTCTTTATATATTTTGGATAGTAGACCCTTATCAGAGGCATTCTCCCATTCAGATGGTTGCTTCTTTGCCTAATTGGTGGGGAAAAGATTTCTTAAACAGAACACCAAACCTTCTGACCATTAAAAAAAGTTGATAAATATTACACTGTAATTAAGAATTTTTTTCATCAAATGACACTTTAAAAAGTGAAAAGTCAAGTCAAAATCCAGAGAAGATATTTGCTAAAAAACAACAACAGCAGCAACAACAACAACAACAAAAACTTTCATGTTTTGGTATTCAGAAAATATAAAGAATTCTTTTTACACTAAGCCACGAGAAAATTGAACAGAAAACATAAAGTATTTCAGAGTGAAGGAAAGCATGGCTCATAAATATAAGAAAAGATGCTCAACCTTAATAGTGATCAGAGAAATGGAAATTAAGACTGTAATAAGATAATAATTTATACCTAGATTAGCAAAACTTAAGTTAACAGTTCATAGTGGAAAAAAATTAGATGAGAGTTTTCTTTTCTTATGCTAAATGTGAGTGTCAATTGGTACCATCACTTGGGAAAACAAGTTGGCATTGTTTTCACAAGCTGTTCACGGAATTCATTTCCCTTTCCTCCTAGCCACACAGAAAGACTACATTTCCCACCCCCCTTTGCACTTAGGTGTGTCATGTGACTAAATTCTGGGTCAATGGCATGTAAGCAAGCAGAAATGACTCTATACCACTTCCCTGACATGGCAATAAAACTTCTTTGTGATCCTCTAGTCTCTTACTTTCCCATCTGTTAGCTATTTGTATCCTCCAGGGTAACTTTGGATGCCTCCGTCTCGAGATGAACTTCCATCATTCTATGTTCCTGAATGACTGGATGGAATGGAACACATCTCTTCACCTCAACTCTACTCCATCTCCAAATGGACTTTACATAAGATCCCTTCTACTGTGTTAAGCCCCTGAGATTTTGTTTATTTGTTTTCTGTGACAGTAGCTAGTGTTACTTTCTAAATAAAGGCTTTAAGTTGAATGTCCACATACGCTACAACCCAGGAATTCAGTTCTTGGAGACAATTCTTCAAGTTCAGTAAGAAGGATAATGTCCGCAAGGTTGGGCTCCTGACTAAAGCTCCTTCGGGAATTTTTGTTTTCTTTTATTGCCTTCCCATAGAGGATTATAGATAGCTGAGGTTTGTGGGTTGGATTACTTTCATCTGTAAAATAAAGACTATAAAGTCTTTTCACCCTAATCAAAAAAAAAAAAAAAGCATCCTTTTGTCCCACTATATTCTTCAATAGGTCATATTTAACAGTTACAATTATTGACAGGTATATAAAACATTGAATGGCAGAGAAAATAGCTTCCTATAAAGTGTTTATTCTTTTTTATTGATAATAGGTTGACTTCCTTAGCCCTACCAAGAGAATACAGACCACTAACAAGAGATCAAATCCATTTATATGGCTTTCTACAATCATTCCTTTTACTCTGGAGCTCTGTTCTAGGCACTGTCTTTTAAATTTCAGCATTTCTGGGCACTTGGAGCCCTAAAGCGGGGTCATATTACTTCTGTAATAAGTAAAGTATAACTCTAATAGCATCATTTACTACACCCTTTCATTTTTCTTCCAGACGGACTGTGCTACTGTATGCCTATGATTTGAATCTTTATAATAGAAAAAAAAAATCAACAGTAGACAAACATTAATCAAAGTTTAATGCATGTAGTGCCAGGTGAGCCCATGCATAATAATAATAATAACAATAATAGTATTGTGTTACTAATAACATATAAATATAATTGCTACTTTTATTTAATGCCTACTATGTATCAAGCATTTCAGTGAGGCCACAATTTCCAGTTGTGCACTTCACAAAGATGTCTGGCTGAGGGGCAAGCAGGGACTGAAAATTCATTTGCCAAATGCTTTGTCCTTGTGCAAGCCACATGGTCGCAAAGCAAGAAGTATCTTTTGGAAATGTACTGGTATGTGCGCTTGGAGATATCCTGCTTACATATTATTTCTGATCCCTAGAACACTGATGCATGTCACAACAAGAATATCCAAGTCTTGAAAAACCCATGTTTTTTTCTCACACAACATTGCTTTTCTCCAAAAAAAAAAAAAAAAAAAAAAAAAAAAGAATCTACAGACTGAATTATTATTTTTTAATTCCAAAGGAATATCAACAAGAAATAGAAATAATTCATCCATTCCTTTCACAAGTACTATTCACCTGCTCTGCGCAAGACAAACCCCAGCAGAGTCTGTAGATACGGTGACAAGGAGGCCTACAGTGGTGTCCAGGAGTTTATGTTCTCCTGAAAAAGACAAACTGTCTGGGTGAATAATTACAACCCTAAAGGGGACAGGAGTTCAAGAGAGGGAGAAATTTCAGCTCTGAGATGCTCAAAGGGCATTTGAGTGAAGGCTTAAGGATGAGAAAATTGGATATACAGAGAGGGTGGTGCAACTCCAGGCAAAGGCAAGAAAGCCGCACCCGTGCATGAGAGGGGACCTCTGTGATCCCTGCCCCGGGCTGAGCCTCTTGGCCTCATTTCTCATGGAATCAGCCAGACTTTGTCTTCTCGCCTTTCCTTTGCCAGCCCAGTCTCCAGGGCCCATCACTGTGTTTCATCTCACACACCCAGCAACACTCGAAGTTTTGATAAAGCCCTTCCTTTATCCAGTCCCTTTTCGTGTCCCCACACTGGTCAGTTGAGGCCTGTGAGGGAAAAGTTCACAGCAGGGTTGATGATGTCCCAGCTTCGGGGTCCACCACACTCTGGACCTCTGGCAGTGCCCTTAGCCTTCCCATTCTGAAAACTGCTGAGTCAAAACCACTGTCTCCTTCAGGAGCTCACCTCCACCACCCTCCCTCACTCTCACAGGGCGCTGTTTCTCATTAGTGCCTCACTGTGACCCCAAGGTGTCCCAAGTGTCCCGGCTCCAGAGTCCTGGCAGAAAGAAGGCTGGGTACCTCCTCCATCCACCACTCGGACCTCATCGCTACCAGGAGTGTCACTGCGGTATGATCCCCTCTTGCCTCCATTCTCAATCTTGTCTTTTACTTCCTTTTAGTCGAACAATTATTTCATTTCCTATGTGGCCAGCACCGCTGTCGGGGCTTCGGAGACAGCAGTGAATAGAGCAGACAGCAGTGCGTGCCTAGCTCGCCTACTCCTGCCTCTCCCTCCTCAGCACCAACGGGCTCCACGCTCCACCTGAATATCGCGATTTCCATGCCTTAACTTGCTTGCAGCCTCCCGGCCTTTGCCTCTGCATTCTCCTCGTCCGGAATGTCTTACCCACCCCATCCCTGCATTGTCCTCCTGTCTCCCACCCAGACTATCTGGATCTGGGACCCTCCCGTATGCTCTGACCTGTCCCACACAGCTATCATCGCCCATCCGCTGTGAGAAACACTGGCTTAATTTTCTGTCTCCCTAACCAGACTGTAAGGTCGCTGCAGCCCCATACTGTGGCTCCCTGGCCTTTGTGCCCGTGGCACCCAACAGAGAGCCCTGCACAATCACCACCTCAGGCGTGTTAGTAGAAGCCCTCCGTGCTTAAATGTTAGAATTACGTCAATATTCTCATAAGTCACTCTGTGCCTGACACTATTCAAAGCACAGTTCTATACCTGTTATCTTAGTTATGCTTCTCAACAATCACTCAAGGTAAATACCAAGGTGATCTCACTCTTACAGAGAAAGAAACTGAGGTTTCAAGAAACTAAGCAGCTCACCCGGTTCATACTGCCGAAAACATGAAAAGCTGAATTCTGACCTCAGTCCCTATGAGCCATCACTACTAGGACCTTTGCACATATTACCATGACATAAAGCATGTTTTATAGACAAGCAAAAGAAAGTAACTAACACTTGAATGGCTATTGTGTGCCAGCTCTACAAATACATCCTGCTGTTTAATTCCTACACTCCCCTCTATTTGATATTACTGTGCAGTGAGTTGACCATAAGGCTCAGAGAAGTTAAGAAATTCACCGTAGGTCACACAGCAAGTCAATGGGTTGGCAATTAAATCCTGGCTCTAATCACAAAGTCCTCCCTTCGGCACAGGATGCAGTGCTCCCTGGCACATTCAAAAGTTTCTGCAGGCACCCTCTGAGGATAGGTGAGCTGGGCCCAGAACTTTGAGAAGGTGGAAGATTCTCTCATTTTCTGCAATATAATCAACTCTGTTCAAGGCTCATTTCACAGGAGAGAATGGAAAAGAAAACTGGCCTAATTCTTCCCCTTTTCATATATAAAGGATTGTGTTTTGCTTTGCTTTTTGTGGTTTTAATTCTTCTTGCTTTAAATACCAAAATTTGTACTAGACTTCACTGAGTTTTTAAGATAGGCTTCTGGTGTTCTAAACTCAAGCAGTGGCTTGTCTGCCTCTGGGAGGCATTATTTTGCTTGCAAAGTTCCCCAGTCATCGTCCTCCAACACTAGGCTATGACAGAAGACCACAATTTCCCCACACCCAGACGCCATCTCAGAAAGAAGCAAGGGAAGGATGAAGCGGCCTCCATCACAGCTGAGACTTGAAAGAAACTGAATGTTTACCAGATAGAGACAATTCGAAGTATGCAAGGCAGAGAAACCATTGACTGACAAATGTGCTTCATCCCTGCTCCCCAGAGGGGTCGGGTAGGGTGGGAGACATGATTGAAGGATCACAACGACGTCTGACTAATTATAGAAAATAAAGAAACTGAATTTTCCTTGGAGGGGGTGAGGAGCTGAGCATCCCCCAAGCCTCTGCCTTGATTCAAGGTTAACAATTGCAGTATGAACTTGCCTGGGGTGTGGGAGTGTGCTTCCCCACATGGCCAAACACTCCTACTCCAGCTCTCGCCTCCTCTTGACCCAATTCTGAGGGGCATTCAACCCAGTGGACCGTGAGGCCCAGCTCTGCTGAGGACTTGGCAGAACTCCTCTGCTCCAGGAAGTGAATAGTTTTCCTCATTCTCATGAAGTAAAAATGTCTCGAGAAATGCAGGGGTGTGCTTGTTAAAGCAGGTCTGGTGGTGATATTTCCCAAGTCCTGCCCAGCACAAATGGGAGCTCCCAGCAGTCTGGAGAAGCCAGGCTGAGTGGACTCAAACCTGCAGCTGGAGAGGGAAGGGCGGGCTCGGCTGTGGCCAATAGCTGGAAATAGGCAGATAGCTGTGGGGCTCTCAGGGTCTCAGTGGTTTTCCGTCTTTAGCAAGCTTCAGAAACACCTGGAGGGCTTGTTAAAACCGATGCCTTGACCCCACCCCCAGAGATTCTGATTCAGCAGGTCTGGGGCTTGGCCCAAGGATTTGCATTTGAAGCAAGTTCCCCGGGATGCCGCTGCTGCTGGTGGTGCCTGCTCCCCTCTTTGAAGAGCACCGTCTCTTGGCCTAGAACTCCAGGAACCTGGAGGGGATTAAAACATTCTAAAGGCCTGCCTCATGCAGTTGCACAGTTTGCGCACTGCCCAAAGGCTCCCGGATGAGGGGATGAGAAGCATGGTAATTAAGTTCATGCTCTTCTAGCCGAGTCATGTGTTCTGCCAAGAGGCTCTGTTAGCCTGGAAAAAAAGGGGCTCGTGTGTCCAGAGAGGTCCCTTTTTTCTAATTCACCTACCCAAAGGAAGAACCTTTTTCTTATGTGCACAAAAACGCATAGGCAGCAGTGGCACTTAAAAAATGCCCTTCACCCACTGGCCTACATAACAGGATATCAAATGCATACCCACCCGGGACCCCCTGAGAAGGTCATGCGGTTGCCGGCTATCCCAGCATTTTGTGTGTTGGCCAGAGAGAGGATGGCTTCCCTAACCTCCCTTCCCGCCTCACACTGAAGTCCTCCAGTGACATGAAGGACAGTGATTTCCACAGCCTTAAGGATAATCAAAGCATGTGCTTCTGTCGCTTCCCGTACAACCTCAGACCACTTGAAGGAAACTGCTGCCACAGAAGGAATATTCCACAGCTAACCCTGTCCTGCCTGCCACGGAAACAGCTTCCGCACCCCAGGCAGCGTTCTAGGAGCGGACAGAGACTTGTTCTCAAGCACCTTCCTTCCTAATCAACTCACCCGACTGGCCAATGCTCCCCTTCTCTCTGTAAAACCTTCTTCCTCTGCCGCCCACAGCAGGCTGACCCCCTTGGCTGGCAGACTCTCCCGCTCGAATGCCTTACCATCTTCTGCCAGTAGAGCTGTGAACCAACCAAGGGTCAGCTGTGTGTGTTCCCAACCTTGCCTATGCCAGCTGTGTGTGTCACTGTGATCAAGTAATTTAATTAAGCTATCTTGTAAACTGGTGATATACAAAATGAAAGCGAACTTTTGTTGCCACGAAAATTAAGTTCGATTGCTTTGGAAAAGCTTGGTGAAGGCGAGGTCCCCAAACGGATTACCGTCAAATGAGATAGCAGTGGGGGAGACAAATGTAAAAGATTGAGGAGGGGCACGTGGAAATCGAAAAGGATGCCATGCTCAGGTTGCTGATCGAGCTTCTCAATTCCTCTGTCTAAACACACTGAAGTTAGAACTGTAGACCACTGTGGGAATGAGCGATGTGAGAAAGAGGAAGGGGATCTGGGTTCGGCAGGGCGCATACCTAAAAACAAGGCTTTGGCCCCAAATCCAAAGGGTGGGAAATGAATGTGTGTTCACAGGTGTTAAATAAAAATACTCCATACCGCTCACAGAGAAAGAGTGTTGGAAGCAGATAAATCAGGGTACCCAGGTCGCTCTGCCCCTTTCCAGCCAGGCGATCTTGGCTGAATAACTATGCTGAGCCTTGAGATCCTCCCTGTAGCTGGAAAGAAACCCTGCGTGAAGAAAACGGCCCCACACGAACATTGGTGGCTACCACTGAGCCTGCAACCAGCCTCCATTGGCCCCACCTCCCAGCCAGTGACGAGTCCCCTATTTCTTTGTGAAGAACTCACCCAATTCTCACTTTCAGCTGGGGAGCGTTCCGGGGGAGAACACCTGACTCAGGATGGGCAACCCACACACACCACCTACCTGGCCGCCAATATCGCGTCAAGGAGGGCACACGACTCCCGTCTGGGCACTGGGAATCAGTAAGACTCAAGTATTTACAGGATTTTAAGTTATCGGGGAATTGACTTCTCTCCCCCTGGCTGGGTTGTTGTGATGATGTGAGCCTGAGGGCAGCTACGAAAATCAGAGAACAGAACCGAATCAGAGGAGGCAGACCCAAAAGCAGAGTTGGGGGGTAGACACCATTTGAACCCGGAGTCAAACCAATCCTGAAGCCAGCCTTTCAATTGCATGAGCTGATACTCCTTTTTCTCTCTGTTCATTTGCTCCAGAAGCAGATCCTAAGATAAAGACTCACCTGCAGGTCATTTCTGTGGGAGGTGGTTGTAGGAAACACAGAAAGAGGAGTGAGGGGGAGAAGCAGGGCAGGGAAGAAAGACAGTTAAGGGGACAGTATCTAGCAAGTTTCACCACGGATGGCTGGAAAGTAATGTCGTGGAGAAGCTCTGGGAAACAGCGCAAAACACACCCCCTCAGAGTTATCCCGGCCAAATGGCAGGAGAACATCGTAAGTTTATCTACCAGGTCCCACGTGTCACTGGTTGAGGGCTACTCCAGGCTAGGGATGAAAGGCATCACCTCCCTAGCACTGCTGACCTGACCTGAGCACAGGCAGAATGGACCTCTGCTTCCAGAAAAGGCTCTCAGAGCTGCAGGAGCTGGCAGCTGGCAGCTGGCAGCTGGGTTGATGTTCATGAAAATGATGGGGCCAAAAGGGTACACCGAGGCACCAGCAGCATCTAAGATAGCCGGGTGTTCTGTTACTTGCAAAAGGAAGACCTCACCGATACTTCAGTACTTAGCACCATGATTGGGATGTAGTAAAAGCACTCGAAAATTTCAATTGCCATCAATACTATTTAATGTCGTGACTGACCAGTAATGGGCATGATGAAGACCCAGCTTGCTACGTCATTACAGGCATTATGTTTGCAGCCTAAACTCTGTAGATAGAGGAGAAGAAGTGATGCCTCAGAAGTCTCTCGGGCACAGCACCGGTTCAGAGAGCACCACCCATTGCTGGGCCTCCCTGCAGCAGAGAATATCTGAAGCCCTCGGCCAGCCATCTGCCCAGACAGTCCCTTCCAAGAGTCACCTGTCATCGGGCTCCCTAAGCCACCACAGAGAAGATGGGGAGGGCCTGGTTGTGACAGTTGAGAAGACATGTACAAAAGAGACCTTTTGGGTTTTTTTTTTTTTTTTAGTCTTGGTTGTAGTTCCTGCTTTCCTTCTTAAAGCCTGGATAAAGAAACTGGTATAATATTGAAGATTATGGCTCATTAATAATTAATTGTTGGAAAAAGTACTTAAATATTTCGAGGGTTTGACCCGAGAGGCTTCACTACAATAGTCCAAACATCTGTCAGGAAGAAAGATTCAGCCGTTCTGAGATCACGACCCGTTCATCTGTTTGGGTCATGAGATGGGTTGGGGCCTGGAGCCGGGGGAGCTGGTGGGTTTGGGCAGTGTCCACCCGTTCTCAACTGACCTGAGAGGCTGCCCTCTTCCTGACTTCCAGCAGTTCCTGAGTCCCGGGGTCAGATGCATGAGGCGGGAAACTTTATTATCCCCATTTTACAGAAGAAGCACCTGAGGTATTGAAAAGGCAGACCGCTAATAAATGGTGTAGCCGAGATTTGAACCTGAGCGTTCTGGCTCCAGAGGCCTCTAAGCTCTGTAGTGTAGATATCATGTTTTGAAGACACAGTTTATAAAAGACCAGGTTAAGTACAACTTTTCTCCACCCAAACAAGAGGTTAGCGATGTCTTTCACAGTCTTCCTCTGCCTGCTCACATACTGCCCCCTGTAACCTGAATCAGGTAAGCAGTGAACCTTGCTGGTTTACCGTTCATGTCCTTTAGTATCTTTATGCTTGGCATGTTCTTCAGGGAACCACTTTGTTTTTTCCTACAGCCCCACATAAAGAGGGCAGGGCTATCCCATGAGCCTCTTGCACTGTGCATGCTGCGGGAAAGCTGTACGTCTCACTTTTGAAGAGTCAGGGCAGAACTTTTTAAAGGAGTTCAGGGAGGGCATTAGCAGAGTCTCTAAAAGTAACAGAGAAGCCTGTAGCTTTGAGCACATGTAGACCGGCCCGACATGATTTCAAATGGCAGCTCTACTCAATGACACGGGAAAAGTGACCAGCCTTTCAGAGCCTCCTTTCTTCCCGTCTGTAAATGCAGATGACAGTGCCCACTTGACAGGGTCATTGCAAGCTTTAAATGCAAGAGTCCAGGCAGGGCTGGCAAACACAGGCATACAGTAGGCTTCCAATAAATGCTCATTCTTTCCTTCCTTTTTGGTAGAGGAAAGAAATGGGGTATGGAGAAGGCTAATGATCCTCCAGTTCAGGGAATTATGAAAATGGTTTTGCTCATGCAGCAGGAAGAAGAGCCCCACTTGGGAATGGGTGCTGTCTGGGGGAGAAAACCCAGCTCAGTGGCTATACGTTGAGTGTGGGAGACTTACCTCAGGCTTCCTGCAAGTGTGGCTGTGAAATTATAGAAACTGTTTATTTGGCCAGGAGAAAGGGCGAGGGGAAAGGATTTTTTGCTCCGGTCCCCATGTCCTCAGCCCACACAAGCACCTCTTGGGACTGCATTTGGACTGAACGTGAACCCTGCAGTTTGTGAGTTTGTTTGCTTTGGGCAAATAATGACTTCCTGTTTCTTAGAAGACGGAGCAAAGCTTCCCAAGGCTTCTCTGCCAGGCAGCAGTTCTTACCAAGCGACCGGAATGCTTGTGGGGTAAACAGAACAGAGACACAGGGATGAGGCTCACACACTGAGTGGCCCCCAAAGTGGAATTGGGGCTTGAGAAACAGGCAGGACAGTTCAGCTTCCTCAAGCTTCCACATTTTAACTGAATCCCCAGAGCAGTCTCCGGGGTTCCCAGGCCTTTGCCCACACACACTGCATCTATGCTATGACATTCTCCCTGGGTCCCCAATGTTGGCATAATTCTCCTGACTCCTGTGCCACTTGGCAGCTCTTCCTACCCACTGGGCAGTCTGACTTTCTCTCCATCCAAAAAACATACAGATCTCATTCTCCAATCCCCCATAAATGGTCCCATTCACCATTCTACCCTTTTCATATACTCAACTCAGACCTCACTTCTTACAGGAAGTCATCCCAGATTACTCCTTTGATCTTCCTGTTTATGGTGCTTACCACTCAATCCTGTTCACTAAGTTTAGTCTCATTTCCAAAGCCCCAAACTGTAAATTTCCTGAGGGCAGGGAGTTAAAAAAAAAATAGCTAATGTGTGCTGAGAGCTTAATAAGCTTCATTTCATTTAAACCTTTATAACCCTTGTGAAGTAGGCACTTTCATTATCCCCATTTTACAAATGAGGAAATGAAGAAGGCTCAGGACCCATAAATGACATGCCCAAGATCACAGAGTTAGTGGCAGAATCAGGCAACAACCCAGCTCTGATTCTGGTACCTATTCTTGTGAGTACTGAGGGCTGTTGCCTCCTAGATAGATGTTTGCCACTTGATTGTTGATGAAACCAGTGGTTCTCAAAGGTGGTCTCAGACCAGTAGCACCAGCAGCACCCAAGAACTCGTTAGAAATGCAAATCATTGGGCCCCAGCCCTGGACTTTCTGATTCAGTAAGTCTGGGATAGGGTCCAGAAATCTGTATTTTTAAAATTCCTGCAGATTTTTCTAATGTTTGCTGATGTTTGAGACTACCTGACTAGAACAAGGATTGGTGACTTTTTTCTGTTAAGGACTTAGATTTTAGATTTTACAGTACTAGAGGTAAAATTGAGGCTGTAACATAGGTACTTTCATAACAAGATAGAAAACAAATTTTATTGTTGAGATTCAAAATGTAATAATACTTGTTGAGTATGATCTTTTTTGATAATACAGACCTAATAATGAGAAGAACGAAATGTATTTTGGAAGGATTAACGTTTTGCTTATGTGGGGTTCAAAGTTAGTGTTCTCTGTAATCACATAATTGCAAATGTTCATTTGGAAAAGTCATTCTTAGCTACCTGTACAAAGCAGGCAGTGGGCTGAATTTGGCTTGCAGGCTGTCGTGAGCCCATCCCAGCTGAATCAGTAACTATGGGTACACTTGGGTCAATTCCTGTCTAAACTGAGCAGTCACTATAAACAACCAGTTTGGCACTTCCACACCCCTAACCCCACTCCTCCACCTCTAAAAACAGTTGCTCAACAGAATTGACAGATTTGACCAGGCATTTTGGCATCTTGTAATTCTCTGAGAGGCTGAGCTAAGCCAGGCAGGCCTCGCCTCACATAGCTCCCCGATAGGGAGAACAGCTGCCCCGCCAGGTGGAGCAGCTGCAGGAGGCCCAGGGCGCTGCTCCCACCACCACCTGTGGCTTCCCCCACTGCCCCGTGTGCCTCTCCTGGACTTCCTGGAGGCAAGCACCCTGCTCGCTCCAGGGAAGGTAGGTGTCCCGAGAGGACAGAAACTGACCTTTTTACCTTATTTTTATCCTTGGCCGGGCTTTTGCAGCACCTGTCTGAACTCACGGCAGCATGGGAGACTCCAGGGAGCTGAAACCTAGAAGTAGCCAGAAGCGCAAAACCTTTCCTGGTCCCTTAAAGAGATAGGTGGAAGTCACAAATGGCTGACTTACTTGGTCACATTGTGTCCCCCAAAACAATATGCTCAAATCCTAAACTCCAGTACCTGCAAATGAGACCTTATTGAGAAATAGGGTCTTTGCCGATGTAATCAAGTTTGGATGAGGTCATACTGGATTGGGGCGGACCTTTTAAGAAGAGGGAAATCTGAACACAGAGACACACAGGGACACAGAAAGAACACCATGTGGGGATGTGACAGATATTAGAATGATACATGTACAAGCCAAGAGACACCAAAGATTGGGGACAACTTCCGGAAGCTAGGAGGGCAGCTTGGAACAGATCCTTGCTCGGAGCCTCCAAGAGAAATCAACCACACCTACACCTTGATTTCAGAACTGTGAGAGAACATATTTTTGTTGTCTTAAACCACCCAGTCTGGGATACTTTGTTCTGGCAGCTCTAGGAAGCCTATGCAGCTGATGATAAGGGAAATACAGTGAGATACATCGGAGTGACGAATGAGGAAATACCATTATACCATCAGAAATTCCTAGCACTTCAGAAGGTGCTTATGACATAAAGTTAGGCAAGAGAAGCAGATTTGGAAAGCAATTTTGCAATTTCAAAACTTACACTTACATGTTCATGATCATAAACAAAAGGTTGGATGAAGATGTAATATTTGCATTATTGTCTCTGGGTGGAATAAAATGAACATAGGTTCTTAGAATCAGGAAAAATGGTAATTAGAAAAATAAAAACAATTAAATAGAAGTAAAATCCATATTTACTCAGAACAAAAAACCCAAGAAGTGTGAAGCAAGCCTAAAGACTGGATTGCCGAGAACAGTGCCTGGGCAGCTCCCATGACACAGGTAAAACGAAGTCAGACACCAGGACTGTCTCTTAGTCTGCGCTGCACGTCAGATTCATCCAGGGAGGTTTCCAGACAAACCAGTGCCCAAGCCTCACCCCAGACCAACTGAATAAGCAGGAGAGGTCACCCGGGATGGGATGAAATATAAATTTCATTTTAATCAATCATTGCTTTGAGAAAATTCTACATGAGACAACTTGAATTTGGCCTCGTCAATAAGGGGAGATGTCAAAATTAATAATAAATGACATTTTGAACCTTTGTTACATGGCTGCCACGATTCTAAGTTATTTGCATGGATTGTCTCCCTTAAACATCATAATGGCTTCATGATCATAGTTGCCATGATTACACTCATTTTAGAGATGAGAAAACTAAGACTCAAGGATGTTAACTAGCATGGCCCGGGTCACGCAGTGGTAAGCGGCATATCTAGAATCCAAAATAAAGAAGTCTAATTCTTCACCACCACACTATACTCATCTTTGAAGCTTGACACATGACTATTCAAGCTGGGAATTTGGTAAAGAAAGTCGTAGTCACTCAAATCCAGGTTAATATCTGGAGCCCTACTTTTCCCAGCATTACACAGCTCAGTCAATTATTCTGGGCTCAGCATGTCTCACCGTGCATCCTGAACGGTCCTGTGTGTGTCATGACTTAAAAACACAGGCAATTAGGCGCCTAGGGAAGAAGCTTCCCCACTTTCAGAACTGAAGATGGTGAGCTTCTATCTTTAAAGATCTTCGCTAAACCACACAGAAGCCACTGTTTACGGTGAATCACTGGAGACATTTCTCAGTAGTTGCTACTATTCAGACTGGGGATTGTGGGGCTCCTCTGGAGGAACTTGTTCACGTTTGTTGTGCGGACGTGAAATCCTAATGGTATCCTCTCACTCCTGGCTTCCACTTCGCTCTCCTACCCTCATTCCCCACTATCCTAATTTCCTCATCCATTTATTGCTCATCTCTTTTGCTTTTTTACATCACGTAAGTCAGTGGCCTATAAGCTTGGCTGCACTTCAGAACACCTGAGGCACTTTTTAAAATCCTGATGTCCAAGCCACACATGCCCCAGGCCAAAGGCATCGTGACCTCAGTGTGGAACCAGACATTGCCTCTTTGAAGTTCCTCAGCAATGATGAGCCGCTAAACGTACTCCCAAATTCTTCCTGGAAAAATATGGAGCTATAAATAAATAACAGTAATGAAGCCCTAGACCATTTCACATTTCAAATGGGCTAACTTACACTCATTACAAGCATGGGTCTTTTTTTTTTTTTTTATGTTCCCCCTGTCCTACAACCTCAAAGTCCTTGTGTGAACAGCACAGTCACAGAATTCTGCTAATTCTGCCTCTTTCTCTGAGTGCTTCCTCCTCTGCCTTCCCCAAGCCAAGCCATGTGCCTCTTCTCATACAGAAGCCCCCTCCAGCCCTTCCATATTCAGGGACCCCCTCCCACCATGTTCCAACATCTGTGCCTCCACCAGGGACTGGAAGAGCAAACCCAAAACCACAGCAAACCACTCATCTATAATTTGCTGAGCTGCCAACCTAGAAAGAGACTAAATATTCCCCTTTTTTGTTGTTTAAATGGACTGTGAAACAAACCAAAGTTGTGGTTTTATTTTCCAGAAACAATTTAGTAAACAAGTTTAATGCAGAAGCAAAAACAATACAGTCATAAAACTACTGAATGAAAAAAAAATTCTCAAAGGCACCTAACATTATATTCTCTTCGAGTAAATCAGATACCCGCGTGCATGAATAAAACGGGTGGGGGTGAGGAGTGGCAAGCCCATGCATCGGAGAGGCTGATTTTTGAAAAGCACATAACAGGGAGCCCCTGAAGACAGAAGCACAAATGTTATCTGCAGAGTCAGGACAACAACATAGCGCAAAACTTTTTCTAAATATTAAGCTGCCATCTACTCTCATAGGAAACCCTTGCCATCCTTCATGCTTTTGGCCTTCTCTCTACTGCTTCCTACACCTGGGATTGTGGCTGGCAAGGGAGTGTCCAAGAAGACATGAAACGAAGAGGGGGCCTTGGGCTTCAGGGCCCGTTGTGCTCCTCGAAAGGGCAGTGTGGGTGAGCTGTAGCGGAGGTCAGATCCCAGACCTGGTCTCATCTCTGACTGAGCTGTGGACCCTGAGACAACTTCCTCCCAGTCTTTATCTGTTTTCTGCTCAGTAAAATGCAGGGTCCTCTAAGGTGCAACCCAGGTCTGGTATTTAAGGCACGAGTTCTAGGAGTCAAGTCATGTTGAGCTGACTCAGGATCCTGGGAGGACTCAACTCTAGCTCTTAGGATTCGAGGAAGGGCTGCCCACTTTTTCACCCGGGACCAGGAATGACTGGCCCTCTGGTTTGTATGAAGGGATCTCTCTGTCTTAAGTATGATCATGGAAAATCATTGCAACAACAACAACAACAACAAAAAAGAAAGCTAAGAGAGGGACCAGCTTTCCCAGAGGACTCTCCTTTTTCAAAGGACCATAAAGTCATAAGTTGCTGTGCACAGAGCACGGGCTTAAATATATGTGTGCATATATTTTTTATAGGAATACTAGATTTAGAGTCGGCAAATCTGTGTTCGAAATCAATGCAGTTCTGTTACTTACTAGATCACTTCAAGCAAGTTACTTTCGTGTAAAAAAAAAAAAAATGGCAAACGAGGCTCATAATACATACCGGAGTAGAGTAAAGAGAGCCCCAAATTCTCTGCCACTCCTCCCACCGAAAGGTGCAGTCTAATTCTTTCCCCCTCGAATCCGAGTCGGCCTCAGTCACTAGCTCGACCAACAGAATGCAAAGGAAGTGGCGCTGCCCGCTGACGCGGGAGCACGCGCAGGCTCGGCCTCCCCCCGTGGTCACTTCTGGGATGCTCTGGCTTGTTCTGAGAAGCTGCCGTGTTCTGAGAAGCCCAAACCACATGGAGAGGCCACCTGTTGCTGTCTGGTTAACCAAACTGTGACCCAGTCAACAGTCGGCATGGACTGCCAGCCACGTGACTGCGCCGTTCTCGATGCGCAGGCGCGAAGTCTGGCCGAGTTTGTTCGGCAGCGATCGATAACTGGAACGCCTGCCTTGCAGACCAGGACTACCACAGGAGATGAACTGTCAAGAACATAGAAAGCACATTGTAAACCGTAAAGACTCCGAGAACAAAGGATCACTGCTAAAATTGAGTTCCTGGCTTGCCCTGCCTGTCCTCTCCCAAGGAGCAGCTCTGAGCGCTCATTCCAGCCCCCAGCAATGTCTGCTTTGGCTCTGTGCCTGCCTCTCCGATTTTCCAGGTGAGCTTTTAAGAAAGGATGAGATCATAGAGAGAAATCCCCGGGGTTGCTTACCTGAGGTTCCTGACCTGTATGCATACATTCATCCCTACATCCTGCTCATAGTTGACATTTCAAACCCTGGGTTTCCCGGTGCCCAAATATAGCTGGACCCTGGGCGAGGAGCTTCTTCTGTCCATCATGCCTTTAGAACTATTCCTGAGGTTAACGTCTCTCCAGCCAGAATCTGTGCATATCCCTCCTGTAGACAAATATTCACTGTCATGGGGAATCACAGAGTCCCACATTCAAACAGGGTCACAACTGACATTAGAGTGGAAATATGACATAATCAGCTTACTATAATTTCTTCTCCAATGGCCTTATTGAATCCACTGCTAGAGAATTGTGGGTCTGTTCTTCAACAAGGTGTGTTCACTTACACAGATCCTTTGACCTGAACTATCTCCAGAAAAGGTCCTTATCTTTCTCTATACTGTCAAATGACATCGAACACGAGCTAGCGTTCACAGAAGACATTTGTCTAATCCATTCAAGTGTAATTTCCTGGTCTAGAGCAGAACTAAATGAAGATATCTTTCATCTAGAAGCTAATTCTTTGGACATACAATTAATAGTTTATTTCTGGATTTTCCACTACACTGGTGTTTGAGTTCCTCTTGTCACCTGTTCTTCCATTTCCTCAACCAGTCACTGCAGACAGAGGACAGTGCACACCCACACTGCCTCACCAACCTGATGACATGAACCCCCACCTCTTCACACCACTGCCAGTGGGTGAAGCCTGTGTCATTATTTGTCTCATTTCATCTGTCCATCTGTGTTCCTCTGTATATCACGGTGGGAGTGGGGGCAGGGGGGAGGGCGCCTGGAAGCCTGCAAACAACTTTTGCCAGGTCAGCTCCCATACCAGCTGGCTTCCTGTTCAGTTCTGCCAATGGTGGCCATCGGCAGGAGACCGGAAGGATGGAAGAAGAGAGAAGGTATTTGTTCATCAGTGCAGTAGCAGCAGTGGGCAAAAGAGCACTCATTCCTGGGGTCCTGGACAGCAAGTACAGCATCCTTGGCAGCTCAGTGCTCATGGGCTCTGGCCCCGCAGCGACACTTCCAGGATGGGGGTGTCAGGTTCCTAGGCTCCTGTAGTGTCAATGAGAGCACAGGCTTCTGGCTTCCTGCAAGGTGGCAGCAGCAGCAGGTATACCAATAGTCTGGGAGCCCAGCAAGCCTAAGTTTTGGGTAACACCATGCTCCTTTCTGCAGCTTCAGCCTACGTAATTACTTCCTGTAATTCCTAGTGCCTGAGTAACCTCATTTCCCTCTTTTTTCTGCTTTGGCTTTTCTGACACTTCTTGTCCAACAACCAAATCCTTGCATTGAATTCCCTCTGTTCGACATACCCAGATGGTTTTTATTCTCCTTACTAGACCCTGTTGCTACTCAGTGCCTACCGAAGACACTGGTCATTGCCTACCTACTGCCTAATCTCCCTGTCTTTCCTGTAAATGGAACTCCAATTTTTATCAGACCAGCAAGTTTCCCCGATGAATACCCACTTCCCTTTGTCTCCATTGAAGCCAGGGGTGACCATGTGACCATTTGGGCCAGTGCAATATAAGGAGTTTTCTGGGAAGGTTTTTGCTTTCCTGATAAAATGAAATAGACAGGGCCAGGGCCACCTCTCCACCCCTCTTCCTGCCTTCCGTGTAGATGCGACGCGTGGACCCACTGCAGCCCTGAATCCACGAGCCAACAAGCATGAAGACACATGGCAATACTCTAGAGATAATGTAGCGAAAGCTAGCAAAAGCCTGAGCCCTGGATGGCATTATGAGCGGCTGAGCCAACCTCAGCAACCACCTTAGCCTTGGGGCTCATGCTTTCCTCCCACCCTAAGGGATTTGTAAGTTCTTGTAAGTTTCATTTCTTTTCAGTAACTTCTGCCTTCATTGGACAACTTAGGGGCATTGGAACATAGTTTCCAGCTCTTGCTTAATTCATTTTACATGTACACACTCATAAGAGGCTTCTTCAAAGAGAGAATAAGGGGCAGATTTAGAAAAATGAAAAACAAATGGAGCATTCCCAAAGAGGGAAGCAGGTGAGAGGGTGTGTCTGGGTGGAAATCTGACTGGAGTAGCCCCCACAGTATTTGACCTCCCTGTTCTCATTTTGAATTGCCCTTTATAAAAGCTCACCACACAATTCTCATTAAACCCTCTGAGATAAGCTGCAGTAGGTCAGAGGTAGACGGTTAGGTCACGGCCAATAATACAATATCCCAAATCCTTTTCTCTCACTTTTTTTCTTTTTTACCCAAGTTGGCTTTGGAGCCCCACCTTCTGGAGAGGCAAGCTGGTGATCCCTGCTGACCACGCTTGCTCTTGGCAGCAGGTCTAGTTCGATCAGTACCCAGTATCGCTGTCTCTCTCCCTGGGAGACGCTTGCCGCCTGGCCATCCTTTAATTAAGTGGACATCTCAGTCCCACAGAGGTGGTGCAGCTGCTGTGTTTGCTAGTATCTTGAAGCCAAATTAGAATTTTCTAATCCTTAGCTTTTATATGCCAAGTTCCCTGGGAATCGCACCCCTTTCACCTCCTCACTGGCCATAGGTCTTTAGGAAGGGTGTCCAAGGGACGAGGGGGAGGGGTCCCTCCCTCAAGCTGGTCATTGGTCGTGTGCACGTGCCATGTTAATGAGTGCCCATTTTGTGAAGAAACGGAGGGAATGAGGAGAAACCTCATTTCTCTCCTTCTATTTGTTTTTTAATCAAATCAAATTCTTAATTACATTTGGCTGGAATGAAATTATGCCTCTGAAGAGCGTCCAGATGGAACTGGGAAAGTGACTCTACCTGAACTGTGAAGCGTTTTGGTCAGTATAAATTGTTTGCTCCTGAAGGGGCCACCAGCCTGGTGGATTCGTTCTGATGGACAAACGGCACTTTTACCCCATCCCTCCCTCCAAATGTCGCTTAGGGACAGCTCACCTGGCTGGACTAGGGGACTTCTGGGGTTAGGGGTTTCCTAACAAGACAGCAGGATGGGGACTCGGAAAGGCAGTCCAGTGAGGAGCTTATGGGATTTATCATCAGACAAGCAGGGACCCGACGCTGACCTGCGCATCACCACTGTGCAATGTGTCACTTCTCTGTGCCTCAGTTTCTTCAGTCGATTTACCTCACACGATTATTGTGAAGATTAGATCATGTAGGTTTGTGCATAGAATTTATTTCTTTCTCTTTCCTTTTTCTCCATCTTCTTGCTCAGAGAGAAGTTGCCCAATACAATTGAAATGAAGTCTAAGATGCTGGTTCCCGTGAAGAACCTCTGCTTTCTGAGCCACCGTTCTCAGGACGTCATAAGATGAGTGGACAGACAAGAATGCCAGTGACCTTAGAGAGGTTCAGCTCTTCATCTGCAATTTGGCTCTCGTGTTCCAAGTCCTGGGCTCTGCTCTCCTCGGCCATGTGATGGGGCTTATACTGCCTGAGCATTCTCCCTCCTCTCTCTGGAGGCATCATCTGTGTTTATCTAACATCATCTCCCAGAATTGCATTATTTGAATTAAGCAAACCCAATCCAGCTATAGGAAGACAACTAATAGTGAAGCCTTTGCCAGCCCAGGAATGATGCTCAAGAATTCTTCCTGGCTCCACCCTGAGCCCACTGGCCAGGTGGAAGGGAGGGAAAGCAGGAGGAGAGCAGACCAAGTCACATGGGGATGGAGGAAACTCATATTTTAACCATTTATTCCCAGGATGTGACGAATTAGCCACTTAATGCAAAATGGAGGAAGCGTGGCCCAGCCACATGATCATGTGGCACCCTGCAGGCAACGCGGAACAGGTGACCAGGGAGGATGGTGTGGCACCTGTTGCCGTGACCTTCAGAGCAGGACAGCAGATACCGTGGCACTGAAATTGGTCATCCTCTTTCCGGGGCATATGTCATACCATGAACACTGTGGGCACTTTCCCTAGAATGCGTTTTCATGATCGCTACTTTTAGAGTTTTCTCGGGGCTTCTGCCAAACACCCTGAAGTGGCTCATTTGTTGCACAGCCCAGGGGTTATCATCATCAGGAAAAGCTAAAGTCAGAGGCACGCTTTCTCACACACACACGCACACACACACAAAGAGAAGATTCTGCTCGTTCCCTTTTCCCATCATCTTCTTCACTTCCTAGCTCCGAGTCGAACCGACACATTATGAAATATACTTCTCAATCAAACAGTGTGAAAAGTCCTAGTAAGATACCATTGTATGCAGAGCAAGCTGCTCTTGGGTCAGCTATTAATCTTTGGGTTTAACTCACTGGCTTGTTAGAAACAGGGTGTCTGTCTGAGTCCCTGCACTTCAAAACTCCAAAGTGGTTTCCGGAGCGTCGCGGCCCACCCCGTAGAATGGCTCCCTCGGCACGTGGCCACAGCACCTTTTCCTCCTCTTTCTCTAACACAGAGGCTGAAAGCGAAATACTCCATTTTCCCAGCCACCTTTCAGGCAGGAATGACCATGTTCTTGCCAGGGATATATACGTGGAAACCACAGAGAAGCACTTCCCTTTTCAAAGAAAAAGATAAAACCTCTCAAGGAGACCGTGTTTGGCATTCCCCCTTCTTCCTGCCTGGAAGCAGTCTTGCAAACAGGAAACTCAAAACCGCACGCTAAGAATGACGGACCGAAAGAGACAAAAGACCCCGACGGCCTCCCAGAGCAGCTGTGCCAGGCCTGGGGCGCCCACCTTCAGACTTCTTGTTATGTGAGAGAAATACAGCCCAGCTCCATGGTTTAAGACTCTTCTGGTTGAGTTTTCTGTTATTTGCAACACAATTGATTCTTAAATTTTACAAGTGTGATCCCACGGAGATAGGAAAGCTTCAGCATATTTCTGTCCTTCTGATCCTAAATAATCACAAATTAAAGTGTTAGCCCTTGTTTTGGTGGGAAGGAGAACTGGGCAAAGAGGAAGAGTTCGAAATCACCCACTGTCTCCAGAACCGGGGCTGGAGCTGCTGGTGTTGCCTCCCTTGAGTTACAGACTTCCTGCCCCTTTGTAGTGGGGGATTTTTCAAAATTTGATATTTGAAAAGGCTGGATGAGTCTCAAGTCTCCTAACATCAAAACATGAATGGTTTCATTTCTCAAACATTTTAGTTGAATGTTTGCCAAAGTTTTTATCTCAGGGAAACTATTTGCTGAGGTTCTAATATTATGTAAAATACTGAAGCAAGGCTTCCCCCAGGGGATTATATTACTATTTAGTTTTATATTTCTTCTGACGCCTCCAATAAATCATGACCATCTTCAGAGATGTCAGAGGGCAGCTTGTCTCTGCAACTGCAAATGACAAGCCATGAATAATGCACGCAGGTCATGCAGAGAGGCTCCCATACCTGCAGCCTGTTGCCGCTGGGGTCTGGCCTGCCTGCCATCAGACGATCCTCTTCCGTGAGCCTGGTTTCTGCCTGGTGTCGGCGAGCTCTGTGCTGGCCAGTCACCAGGAATCCCCAGCCATGGGGCTTGGCTCACAGTACATGGTGTCCTGGGAGCAGCACATCACCAGGGGATCTGGAGGCCCGAGAGGAGGCTGCCAGTCCCAAAAGAATGAAGCAAGAAAACTCCAGAGAAGGCAGGCAGAGTATTCTAACAGCCTCGACCGGACTAAACACTCCTCAGGGACAGCTCTGGCTCTTTACCACTCCCAAAGTAGAGCCTGGACCTTCAAGGTGGCCCAATAAGTGCTTATCGTATGGAAGATGGATGTATGGATGGATGAATGGAAAGACAAATGAATGGATAGATAGGAAAAATGGCAGAAATAGGGCAACAGGTATATAAAATTATAAAAAGTATAAATGGTGATGAATAAAAACTTGTTTTTCAAATATCAGCTCAGGAGAAACTTCATTCACTCAACTCTCGTGAAGCAGCAAGACCTGTTTCCAGCACACCACTGACGTCTCCTACCTTCCTGGCTTTCAGCACCTCTGAGAATTGAGAGCTTAATTCGCCCAGATTAGAACCCCTCGGAATGAAAGGCTCTCACTCCAGCCAAATAAACTGACCCTGGGGTCTTTCTTTTAGCTTAAAAAAAAAAAATTCTATTTCAAGATCAAACATCTCTCCAATCTTGCCATAAATCAATCTGTAATCTAGTATACATTATAAGAAATGTACAAGACAGACTTGAAAAGGGCTTCTGAAGAACAGAAGAACAGAAGAAAGGAAATCCCTGTTGGCATGAAAGAGCTGGAATTTGATCTGAATTTGGTAGATGGGTAGCACAGGAGGAAAGAGGTAATTCTAGGCAGCAGGACTAGAGTGAGTTCCTGATGGGGGGTGGGGAGGAATGGTGTGCTTGGGAACAGTCAAGTGGCAAGAAGGTAGGTAGTGGGGGAAGGGGAGAGGGGTGAGCTGGAAGCAAGTCAGCTGGGTGGGCCTGGGGTGGGCACCCATGCTTCTGCAGCCTTCTCTAGCTACAGAGGGACTTTGTCAGAGCCACACTCACCGGAGATCACCCTGGAAGAACTGAGTAATTATTCAGTCTGTGAGAGAGAGAGAGAGAGAGAGAGAGAGAGCCAGCGAGCACATTTGTCGGGGAAGTGGTGAGGGTGAGAGTGATAAGACTGTTGGCAAAGAGGTACTAAAGAAAACATTACAGTGAGATCTCGGATTTAAGGGAGGTGGCAGGGAGAGTTAGAAGAAAGCACTGGACTTAAGAGACTGTGATCCAATAAAGAGATAAATACTTCTGCAGATGCCAGACCTTTGGGGGAAGGCTGATCTTGCCCCTGAATTCTGATTTTGGGTAGATGAGTCAAGAAGTGTCACTCACAGATGCACACCCATAGGGCTTCCTCGCCGTCCCATACACGCTTTAT
This sequence comes from Eonycteris spelaea, assembly GCA_003508835.1. NCBI lineage: Eukaryota > Metazoa > Chordata > Mammalia > Chiroptera > Pteropodidae > Eonycteris > Eonycteris spelaea. Next base: position 9,821,222 of record PUFA01000011.1, on the reverse strand, counting down.
AATCACCACGACCTGTTCGCAGAGGCCAACCCGGGCCTCGATGACTCAGCGTGTGGGGAAATTTCACATCTGGAGATATTTCAGATCCATCTTGAGTTCTTTTGAACCAACCCAGAAACCCAATTAGATATTTCTGCTCACGCTCTATCTTTATAAATGTGTTTCAAATTTTCTAATTTAATTTTTAAAACTGGAAGTACATTTCTAGTCTTCAAAATCCAACAACAGGAAAAAAGAGGCAGTAAATATTTCACTCCCACCCCTACCTCGTCTCTGTCGAGTTCCTACCTGTTCCTCACGCAGATAATCATCTACTATGAACGTTTGCAGAACTTTTTTTATTCCCGCTGTTATCGCGATCACTTCTTCATGCGGCTGACGGCTCTTAGCCATCGCTTTCCTTCCATTCCACCTGCTGCCTCCCTCAGGCCCACAGTCTTCTGTTTCTGTACTGTGTCTTCGCCAACAGTCTTCTCACCGTTGCCCTCATCGCCACCCCCACACGGGCATGTGTACACACTCTCTCTCTCCCGCTCTCTCTCACAGCCTGAGTAATTACTACTCAGTGCTTCCAGGGTGATCTCCAGCGAGTGCGGCTCTGACAAAGTCCCTCTGTAGCTAGAGAAGGCTGCAGAAGCATGGGTGCCCACCCCAGGCCCACCCAGCTGACTTGCTTCAGCTCACCCCTCTCCCCCTCCCCCACTACCTACGTTCCTGCCACTTGACCCTACTGTTCCCAAACACACCATTCTGCCCTTCTCAGTCTCAACCTCGTCCTGCTTCGGGAATTGCCTCTGCTCCTGAATTTCAATTGTTTCATGCCAACAGGGGTTCCCTTTCCTCTCTTTTTCTTTTTGAAGTCTGCCTTGCACTTTTCTCATATAGTACACTGGACTGTACATTCTTAGATTAAATGTACCTATTGTGAGTGGACCCCATCTTGTTTCTCCTGACTCAGCACCTACTTAGCTTCATGTATATTGAATACGCAAGACAGAAACTGCTAACTGTTGCCAAGCATCTAATCTCTGCCTCTCTCGTCCAGTAACAGGACTGCTTTTTAGCTGTGCCCATGGTCACCTAGAATAAAGGTCACATTTCCTAGCCTCCCCTGTGTTAGCTGAGACCCTGTGCCCAAGTTCTAGCCAAAAGGAAGTGCACCAAAAGCATGCGCATCTTCATTTGCCCTTGAAAGGACAGCGTGCGCCCTCCCCTTCCTCAGCCCCCTGGGCTGGGGCTCAGATGTGCTGGCCAGCTATGTTGGTCCTAGTAGATATGAGCAAAGCACCCAAGTAACAAGAGAGAAAAAAGATGGAAAGATCTCGAACTGGTTACACAGAACCACCTTCCCAGCCAACTGAGCTGCTTGTGCACAGGTGGCTACACAAGAGGAAAATACGTCTCCTCTGCATTTAAACCGTCGTTAATCTGGGGTCTGCCTGAGACCAGCCTCATTCATATTTGGACTAATACGAAGTGCTTAATACACATTTACAGAGCTAAATTCATGAATGACGAATGCTAGGTTCGTACAGGAAATAAGAAAATTAGGGAGCTCTTGCTTCATGTGTCAAGACTGAAGTTTTAGGCACCTGGTCCTCACAGGACCCATCCTGCGATGTCTGTCAAACAGAACTCTCATTAGAAACTAAACTAACCCTGTACTTACTTTATTGATTAAAGGCACTTGTCCCCAAATCAAACACACCCCAATTGTTTCAGGAATCATCTTTGTGGGAGGCCTGGCTGAAGGTGGCAATTTTCTTTGCCTGGGAGGCTTTGCCACATTGGAGAAGTCAAAATAAACAACAGAAGGTCACCAGAACAGTGTGGCCCAGCCGGGCTTCTAATCAGGGCCCCAGCAAGTCGTCTTGCCAAAACTTCTAAAACACAGTGTCCTTTGACGTTCTTCTGTGTTTAATCTTCCAATTTTCTCAAGTGACAGGACCCCAAGGAGTCAGAGCATCAAGCCGATGAAGAGATTGTCCTAATCTGTTATTTCTGCCACTGTTAACCCTCCCCATGCTGGAGCCGATCCTCAAAGATGCTCACAAGAGATCCCACCCAAATCTGCTCCTGGGCATGGGATAAGGTGCCAGGGGATGGGTTGTGCCCTGTCATTTAGCGGAAGTCACCTAGGCCTCCCTGAACTGCCGTCTCCCCTAACCGCTAGGCTTGCATCATGCTACTTACAGGAATCGTGCACCACATGTCGAGTGAAATAGGAGATACAGGAAATGAGCTGGATTCCTGGGCTTGAGGGAGGGCTCATTGTTAACCAGAAGGGGACAGAACAAGAGCAGCCACACATGGCCTTCCAAGCCCTTGGCAAACTGCACAAAGGAAGGCTGTATCCGCCCATTCTAAAGACGGTTTCGGGCTTGGGTTCTGGAGAGCTAACTTCCCTTCTCTTTCCCTCGGCAAGAAACATTGAAAATTCAAAGTTGTGTCTGCGTGTGTGTGGTGTGAGCGCATTTTAAACACGGCTGTGGATCAAACAGACTGAAGGTTCTGTAGACATTTAAGAGACAAAGTGGGATCCTAGCAGACAAACACAATTCTGGAAGGAAGTCCATACGTGAGGTCTGGGAAGTGTCCCTGACTCAGCAATTCAAACCGCGTCCCTAGCCCAGCCCTTTTGGAGCCCTGTTTGTGGCATTTAAAATTGGGGCGACGGGATCCCCAAGGACTCTCAGCATCCAGGTTGGGGGTTGCCCACATAACCTCATCCTCTCTTTCCTCCTCCTCAAACCTGAATCACTGCCCCCTGGGTCCAACTGGCTCAAATCTCTTATTTTCTCCAGCGGTTTCTTTATGACTTTCACTGCTCTTTTATCCTCCTTTTCCCAAAAACCATGTGCATACAGACTCTCAACTCCTCTAAAAGGGTGGAAAATCTGGAGGCAGGACCTTCCCATCTATTTCTTCTCTCCCTTTCCACAGGAGGCCCAACCCAGGCAACTGAAATATTTGATCAATTGGTTTCACTTTCTGTGAAAGGATCCCTTTTCTCTGTACTTCAGAAGGCAAGGTAAAAACAGTGTCCAGTCGTCCCAGCATCTTATACAACACTCCTCTCCAGGAGGGTGAGCCATGCGAGAACTCCCCTCCCAGAGAGGACTGTTGTGTGAGACCCCCATGGCTGAGCGGTGTGGCACACTGGGGTCACTTTCTTACCACGCCTGCACTGGCAGAACAGAGGACCACAAATGGGTGGCGTCGACAACAGGGATGTCTTGCCCCACGGTTCTGGAGGCTAGAAGTCTGAGATCCAAGCATGGGTAGGACTGGTTCTCTCTGAGGGCTGCGAGGGAGTGTCTATTCCCGCGTCCGATGGCTTTGGGGCACTCTCTGGTGTACTTTGGCCTGCAGACGTACTGCCCCAATCACATGGCTTCTCCCCGTCTGCACGTCTGAATCCAAAGTTCCCCTTCCTGTAAGGATTCCTGTCATATTGGGTGAGAGCCCACCCTAATGGCCTCATCTTAACGAATGACATCTGCAATGACCCTATTTCCAAATAAGGCCCACACGCCGGGACCTGGGAATTAGGGCTTCGACATATGAATTCTGATGGGGGACACAATTCAACCCACAACACTCCCCGCCTCGGGCGGGGACAGAAAGGCTGTCTTCTGGGAAACCGCCTCCCTTCATGACCCTCTCACTGCTTCTCAAGGGAAGGAACATGGATGTCAGATGGGGTTGGCTCAAGACCAACCTGAGAGCCCGTGTCCACCTTCCTCGGACTTTCCCTTGAGGTGACCATGGCCCAGGTAGCGTGGGCTCCTGGGCTTCTACTCCTTCCAGCCCAGGGCACGGCCACCTGCAGGCCCACGGATTGTTTAGTCCCTCCCCTGGACCTGAAATGATTCACCAGGAAAGACAACTAGAGGTCCTTTTTATGTCCAGCTCCAGGCCCTCTGTGGGAGCACATCAGCGCCCAGGGGAGACCGCACAAACAGTGCTCCTTAGTGAAAGCATCCACCCTGAACACCCAGATGTAGGAAATAAGCTCAAATGAACCCTTCCAGCCAGTGGGGGCTCCCTGAAGGTGGGCTCAAATTGCACACCCCTCCCCCACTGGGGATGGGCCAGGGAGGAAGTTTTCAAGAGCCTGGGGCAGGTAAAGCTGCCAGCACCCAACTAGGGCCCTCCCTCCCCCCACCCCCCACCTCCCCCCCACCCCCCCCCCCCCGTGTACAGAGTGCTAGACACAAACCCTTTGAGAAACAGACATGACGAGATTTACCCTGAGCAGTAGCCAAACAGCACAAAGATCTTTGAAAGCGGCTGTGGGCTATTATCGAGCCGGCCGTTGGCATCAGCACACGAACGTCGGCATCAGTGCTCGGTTACAGCCCAGTTCTTGGTGTATTGTCGCTCCAAGTTCCTGGTGGGTTGGGTCCTCTGAGATCCTCGCCCGCGTTTTAATCTATGGGCATTTGCCCCAGAAAGGGTGCTAACGATCATGGGAATGCTTTAGTTTTCCAGCTCATGACATTTTGCTTTACCGGGACTAAAAGGGAATCATGACTCCATGCTGACGGGAGCCTGGATGTGTGACCTCAGTGAAGCCCGAGCCCCAATTTCCTGGAGCTGTTTACCAAACCATATTTTCTCCGCTGCTCTGGCCAGGATTACATGAGACCGCCTATGTGTCCTGCATGTAGTAGGGACTCGCTAGATGCAGTCTCAGCTGAAGGAGGCAAGCCTTCCAGCCTGGTGCAGGGGCAGCAAAAGCGGATGCGCTGCAGGCTGTCCTCGCCTCTCAGCTGAGTGTGGCCGCGGCAGCCAGAGGCAAGAGACCGAGGAGAGCTGGGGGCTCTCGCACTCCCGGGTGGTGGAGTGATTCTGTGGCACCTTTCATCCTGCCCAGATTTAAATTAAAGTACAAAATTTGCATTCAGTCCCCTCAGGACCTGGCTCCCTGACCTAAGCCTTGGGTTTGAAATACTTCCGCTCAGGGGAACTGCAGGTTCAAACCCCAGGAGGGTTTCTGCTAGGTCTGGCATCCTTCTGAGACAGATCATTTGAATAAATGCCATTTAGTGAAGGCAGACCTTTCAGAGGAGGCCCCTGGAAAGGAGAGATGGAGGCCCTGTGGGAGGGCACGAAGGGTAGAAGGTTTATCCAGGTTTTCCCAATGTCCTTGCCAGATGTCAAGTGTGTACTTAAAACTTTGGGGGAAAGCAGAGAAAGCTCACAGAGGGTCCCTGGGCTAAAGCCTAGCCCCCTACTTGTCTTCATTGTAAATCCTCATTTATTTGCTTTCTTCCCACCTCTCTCTGCCCTGCAAGTGGCTATTTTTTAAGAACAGGAGTGCTTCTGCCTACACTCTGCCCTTGATCTGGAGGGACCAGCCAAAAGGAGGGATGGTTTTGCTTAGTGATGACAGCTGTAGATAGAGCTCAGATCAGATGACCTGTGTATAAATTTTGACTTCTCTGAGTTCTAGCTATGTGGCATCCTCTACGGTCCACACCAAAAAGTGTACTTATCTCTATATTTTTTAATATATCCCATGTTATCGACTCTAAGGCATTGCCACAGTACTACGCTGTCCTGAGCTTGGAGACTCAAAGGATAAGGGGAGCTCCGAGCGCACACTCAATAGCCCACAGCAGGGGCGGCAGGGAAGCATCGGAGCAATCAAAGGCCTCATAACTTTCAAGACCTACACTCAAAAGCCGCTTCGATTATATTTCCTAAACTTCCCACAGTTTCTCACAGTCCAATGAAAATTTATATGGCTTTGCAGGTGCCCCTGCTCTCAAGGTGCTGAGATGTGCTCCCACGTGGGAAAGTATGAAGGGGAGCAATAGAGAGGCACTGTCTTAAGTGGGGGTCCCCAGGAAAGGCAGGAATAGATCAGTGTGCGGGATGTTTACTGGGGAGTGCTCTTGGGATCAACACATGTAGAGGGGAAGGGGAGGAGGCAGGGTTGGGCAAAGGGAGAAGTTGAGCTGTGATATATAGTCTCAACAGAGGCCTCAGCTGGGCACACAGGGAGCTGGAGCCCCACAGAGTTGTCTCAAGTTAAGGAGGGGAGCCAGGCATTTGTACCTCCCAAGCAGAGCAGCTTTTAGACGTGGACTGCTCTGGGAGGAGGCCTGGCTTTGGGCAAGGTAGCTCTGTCCGTGGAGGTAGTCCCCAAGGAGTGCTGACAGCTCGGGGCTCTCATCCCGCAGCGTGCCCTGCAGCTGAGGGAAAAAGTCCTCGGGTCCTAAAGAGGCTTACGGCAGCACGTCTCAGTATCTACTGCAAGCCTCCACCAGGATGACCACTTTCTTCATAAAAAGAAATATCCCTCAGCATATTTTGGGGACCAGAGATCTTTCACGATTAGTACAGTGAAAAGAGAGGATCTCATTTTGGCCAGCCTGACCCTGACAATGAATCTAGGATTGTGCACCAGTCACTCGATTCATTGGCAAGAGCAAGAAATTCTCAAATTATGGAGTCCTTGAGTCAGAAAGGAGCCAAGATGGGACCCTCACCCAAAGCACAAACCCCCATTGCATCTGGGCTCCAGCCTCTGTCTGACCATTCTATGCCTGGGCTCGATGGGGGCTCTTTCTATCACAGGACTGACACTTCTATTAATTAAGCATCCTTTCTAATGTTAAGTTACTATCACTCTCCTGGGGAAGGCCACTCAAAGCTTGCAAGATAAACCCCTCATTCATAGGTCACCTTTCAGCTAATTGAAGGCAAGCATTAAGTTTCTTTCCATAGGCACCAAACATGTCCTTACTGATCATTTGTTCATGGATTTGATCCACGCTGCCTTTGTGCCTTCTGTGGAGTCCTTTCCTGGACATGGAGTTATTCAATCTTCACAAGAGTCTCATCAGGGTAAGAGTAGTTGACGTTATTATCCTTGGTCCTTGCCCGGGAAATTATAGAAGTTTGCACAGAAAAGGGAGGCACTAGATTGGATCTAAAAGAATGACTAGGAAATCTTTAATCCCAGAGGGGATGGCATTCCAGGCTGGGGGAGAAGAACTTACATGGACCTGGAGCATCAGAGAGTTTGGCAAATTTGGGGAAAGCTTCTCATATGGCTGGAGCAGTGATTCTTAACTGAGGACATTCAGCAACGCCTAGAGACATTTTGTCACAACAGGGGCAGGTACTACTGGCATCTAGTGCGTTGAGGCCAGCAATGCTGCTAAACACCCTGTAAGGCAGAGGACAGCCTCCACAACAAAAAATATCTGGCCAAAAATGGTAATAGTGCTGAAGGAAAGGAAGGTATGGTGAATGGGTAAACTGGAACTAGATTCTGAACATCCAGGCTAGAAGGTTTCATACCTTCCTGTTACCTGCATGATTTGAGCCCATATTTGCTCAGAAAATTGAAGAATGATCTCGAGTGAGCATAGTCTAAGATCAGGGAGACTGTCTGGAGACTATTGGGATTGCCCATTCATTCATTCTTTTACTCAGTATTTATTAAAGGTTTAATGAGCATCTGTTATGTATTAGGCTCTGTGCTAGTCACTGGGATGTAATGATGAGTAAAACGGGCCCAGTCACTGCCCTGGAGATTTTAGAGTCTTAGGGAAGGAGGGAAACACTATTTGAATAATCCCACAAATACATACGCACACGCTAGTGGGGAATATGAAGCAATAGTACGGGAGCCACCAGAGTATGTGACAATGAGGAATGATCAAGGAAGGTTTCAGAAAGATGAAGAATCCAGGCAAGAGATGACAAAAGTCTTTTCGGACAAAACAAATGGAGAATGAGCTTATTCGAGACAACTTTTAGAGGTGGAATCCATGAGACTTCGTAGGACTTGCTGTCATGGGTGAGCAGGGAGAAGTCAGGGCCCTGCCTGAGTCTGGCACCCAGCACCGGGCACTGTGTCAGGTAGTGGTGTAATCAATATGGGAATGCCAGAGAGAGAGCAACTGGGGGCTCAGTGACCCATCGGACCTGCTCAGAGATAACTGCTCAGTACGTGTGGGTACCAGCAGCCTTTGGCCTCGCGATCCTTGAAGTAGCCCAGTGACAAGCCACCTTTCTCACGCCAGCCGGTTTTGTTTTAACCTTGTTGCTGGACGGGCCCTCGGACATGAGGCCCAACTTCATTTTACAGGTGAAGCCCTTAAAGCCAGAGGAGCTCAGTGACTTGCCAGGGTCCCACAGCTGGTTGATTGTTCGGCCAAAGCTAATCCCAGACCCTCGTCCTGCACACACGAGAGCTGAAGCAGAGCCTTACCTTCCATCTTCCTCCATAGGTTTCACATTCCCCAAACTGAGGTGCCTTTGACCAGCTCTCTGGCCAGGGCGGCTCGGGCTTACTTGATTTGGAAGCATTTCAGTCCCACTTTGCCTCATCGCCCACAGTGAGGTCTTTTGGGGAGGCTGACATCCATCCCGGAAGCAAAGACAAGCTTAGGATGAGGCCTGGAACTCCACCAGTGAGAGGCTCAGGCAGCGTGCCAGCCCTTCAGACTGGGACGCACATTGCAGGGGACGGGCAGAGTCTCCGTGGGTGTTTGCTTGTCTAACCAGTTGTAAAACAAGTCTCTGAGTATTGCCTGAGGCCTCCAAACTAAGAACAATGATGCTCAGACCCCACCCTCCAGAGTGAAGTGTTGTGTCATCTAGCATGTAGCCTTCTCTTTCCCGTAGCCTAGAGGTGGCAATGGGTGAATGCTGGGAGAACCGGTTCTAGTTCAGGAAGTTGAAGAGGCTGGTAGGAAGGATTTCTCTAGAGAAAGTGATCATACAGTCAGACTGTGTCAGAGGCTGTCTCTTCAAGAGGAGGGAGAGTGAAGAGGCAAGTGGAGGGGGTCCTCAAGGAAACCACTACAAAGGGGAGCTTGATTTGTGTCTCCTGAAATTAGGGTGGATGGAGAGACTGCCTCAGGACTCAGAAATGGAAGGTAGCTGAGCCAGGGAGGCAAAGCTGTGGCTGGGATTGATGGTGCCTACATCCAGATGGGCCCTAGGAATGGTGCCAGCCTGAGGGAGCAGGAAGGGAGGAGGGAATGGGCGCCCCAACAGGGGAGACGGGAAAACCAACAGAGGGATGGGAAACCAGGAGGTGGAAGGAAGCACACCAGAGAAGGCATTGCCTGTGGGCAGTCACTACAAATGGGACATCCATAAGGAGGGGTGAGTCCCCAAAAACCCCGTCAAAGCATCCCACATTTGGGGTAATCCCAGAATGCCCCAACTCCAGATTATAATCTCATCACCCGGATTCTGTGTGATTTTTCTCTAATGTCTCCTTTCCATAGGCTAGATCCTAACTGGGCAAAAGAACAGTAACAGGGTGAGTGAGAGAGGAGGTAGAACTCTAAAACCTTCCACACTGCAAGCTTCCAAGACCAAACCCAGCCAAGAAGGGGTGTGTGTGTGTGTGTGTGTGTGTGTGTGTGTGTGTGTGTGTGTGTACAGTTATAAGGGAGGGGGCGGCGGGGGCTAAAATTTAAAATATATGAAGAGTAGAGGTTTGATTTCAATGTACTACATTTTTAATTTGTGGATAAACCATTTTGATTGATGAAGCTGAACTTGAGCGGAAAAGTCAGTTGCAGTCCAGAGCAGTGGAAGGAAGAACCAGGGGATAGCACAGATCGATACCGTATTAAGTCCAATTCAGTCGATAAACTGATCACTTTTATTGGAAGAAGCCCAGAGCCTCTTTCTGGGCTGGACATGCCCTGGCCGGGTACTGGTGCAGAGGGAACAAAGGGCCAAACCACCATCGGAAAAATGGGCCCCATGTCCTGGGACATATTGTGGCTTCTGGGTACCTGGGTCTTTGGGTGATGAGGCTTGGGCTGGGCTCTCCAGAAAGAAAAGCAGAACTCAGAACAGAGTAGCCATCCCACAGGCCCTGTGCCCGCAGTCCAGCACAACACCCCTCCCCCCACCTGCCTTCGACTCACTCCCTAGCCCGGATGTTTGCCTTTCCTCCCTTCCCACATAGAGATCTGAATGGAAATGGCCTTTCTTCCCCCTCTGCTGATGAGAATTCCTTGGCAGTGAGCCTTTTCAGCGTGCATTTCCTTCCCAGGGAAGCTGATGCCTTCGCAAATGAATTCCTTGCCTTGACATGGAGAATAGCTGCAGCCTATCTCTCACTGAGGCCCCGTTATTTCTGGGTCCTGGGAGAACAATGCCTGGGGCCACTTTTGTCCCATCAAAGCAGGAACTGGCCAGCTTAGTGCTCAGGGAATAGCCTGGGTGGGAATCTCCCTCTGTCCCCTGCAGGGTCACGGCTTCATGACCTCCAGGAGGGACTTGGATTGGATAGGTCAGGGGCTTCGGGAGCCGGGACCAGGGCCAGTGATCGCACACATCCAGGCCTTCAGCTGTGGCCTTCACTGAAAGTCAAAAATGAATCTCTATTCTGACAGCAGTCTGATCAGTGGAGAGGTGACTTCATGTATCCGAATCCCTTCGTCCATAAAGGAAGGACAATAATGTGAACCCCAGGGAGTGGTTGGGGTGATTAAATAAGAAAGAGTATGGAAATGACTGAGAACAGTGTAGACACAGAAGGGATGTGGTAAATGTTGCTAGCGTAAAAGTCAAAAACCCACATGCCACAGGCAGCCTTCTTTGGTCACCCACTTTATGCCGACATGCCTATTAGCTCATCGTCCCACTGGCCATTCTCCAAAGGCCACGGTGGGAGCTCGAAAGACGGCCTGCAACCAGGTGGAGAGTGTTGTTAGAGTGGGCGGCTGGCAGGCTGCCAGCCACCAGTAGCCCCACAATCCAAGGGGTGGGCCTAGTCATTCCAGCTTTGCAATCAATCTCTTATATCCTATGATCTCTCTTAGTCATGGTGGCTTAGACCAAGTATAGTCACATGTGGCCCGTGGGTAGCCAGGTTGCTAATGTGTTGATACCAAGAAGAGAGGATGGGAGAGAAGGGGAGGTCCCTTTCCAATGCCAGAGTGCTCACAAGGCCCTGTCCGAGACACTGATGTCCCCAGTTTTGAGGCTCCCGCTCCTCAGGAGATAATGACTCACTCTTCTGCAGGATACCCATTTTTCTGAGTTCCCTTGCTGATTAGTTCCTGCCCCCTGTGCCTTCATCAAATATGTTGATAACACTGATTACACCCTATGTATTAGATGCTGCTACAGGCCTGGGGAGACCTCGGTATCCTCTCATTATGCATTGATTTAATTAATATAGCATTACCAGCCTCCAACTGACTGAGTGAAGAGAAATACTGGACGTGGTCCAGTCTCCTGAGGCCTCAGATCATCCCAGCTGTCAGCCCCTTAGAAAGCCTCTGTGCAAGGATGACCTGCAGCCCACTAGGAGGGGGCAGTTCTGGCTCTGCTCAGAATGACTATGGCACCATCTCAATGTCTGAAGAAACACACCTCTGGCTTCCTCCAAACTATTATTCCACTCATGCTATAGCCAAGGGCACAACTCAGAGTAAGAATCTGGGGGACCGGGAAACAGCTGCCATTGAAGAAGATAAAGACGAGAGTTCAGACCAGAGGCTGCTTAGAGTGGGAGGGTTTCACACTTGCTGCACGTTGTCTGGTTGACCTTCACTACTGGAAATGACGTGTGCATTTTGCTGAGCTGTAGTCAAATTCTGCGCTGTGAGTCATTTTCACGTCTGTGTTGTTAAATCTTGGGTCCATGGGTAGAGATTCCAAACACCAGACCTACTCCCACTGGGCTTCCCCAGGTGAATATAGGCTCTGGCTCTGGGCCCAGATACAGCATAGGCTCAGGATGCTGATTCACCACAGAGCCCTGGCGGGTGTGGTTCGCTAGGCCCAGCGGTGGCAGAAGCGAGTGAGGTGATGCAGGGCATCCCAGGACAGTCCCAGAGCTTTAGAATGGACCCATAAGCTGTTCCCGGGGGTAAAACTGACAGGCAGCTCATTGTAACCCCAAAACCCACTCAGGCTGCATGCGCTGTGGCCCATGCAAAGCCTCTCAGTAAAAGAGGGGAAAAAAGAAGCCCAGACTCCATTATTAGAGAAGATAAAAACTGGCCTATGAGCTACCTCAACTCCTGACTCCTCTGGGTGTAGTCTGGGTGGGCCTCCCAGACAAACATTCCTCTTCTGAGGTAACAGAGGTGTCTCTGTTCTTGATATGGCAGGAGCCCACATTAAACCATCCTCAGCCAAAGAAATAACTAAAAGCTGAGACGACCTTGCACATACAAAGCTTCTCATGACCATTGCATTATGATCTGTGCTTTTTGTTTGGGACTCAAAGGCCTTCATTTATTGAGCAACTCCTCTACTCTAGAGTCTGAGAGGTGGGCCCTCTTAACAGGTTCCATTCTTCAGGCCTCACCAGAACCGGGTGGGTGGATATCATTAGCTCCATTTTGTAGATGAGGAAACCGATTATCAAAATAACTTTTTTAAGTCCCATGGCTAGAATCCTTATACATTACAAATAGGGCTGTAAAATAACATAACCACTTTGAAAATGGTCTGACTGCTCTGCGAAATGTTAAACATAATTATATGACCCAGCAATTCTAGTCCTAGGTATATGCCCAAGAGAATCAAAAACAAGTATCTACAGAAAATTCGTACAAGAATGTTCATAGCAGCATTATCCTTAATAGCCCAAGTAGCAACAACGCAACGTCCAACTACTGAAGAACAGAGAGAAACAAAGTGTGGCAGAGCCACACAGCAGACGACTATAACATAGGAGAGTCTTGAGAGCACGGCACTAAGTGAAAGAAGCAAGACACAAAAGACCACATTAAATTCCACTTATATAAGATGTCCAAAATAGGCAAATCTATAGAGACAGAAAGTCACTTAGTGGTTACTTAGGACAGAGGGTGGGAGAATTGAGAGCGCCCGTTAATGGATATGGGGTTTCTTTTGGAGTGATGAAAATATTCTAAATGAAGATTATGTTGATGGTTGCACAGCTGTGTAAAATATACTAAAACCATTGAATTGTACAACCTAAATGGATGAATTTTATGGCATGTAAATTATATCTCAATAAAACTCTTTAAAAAAATAACATGGCTGGTTGAACTCTAATGGATACCTTTGAATTTAATGTTTAGGACTGTTTTCCCAAGACGAGGAAACCAGGTTCAGCTATGTGTGATGGTAAAAAGCACAGAGCTCTAGTAACAAGTAGATCTGGACTTGTGTGACCTTGAGCAAGTAAGTTACTTAGTCCTGGCCCATTTCTAAGACTTTTATGAAGGTGAAATGAGATAGTATCTGTCACAAACTGCTATACAGACTTGCAAGTGGGTATATACTAATTCTAGCCTTTTGCTTTCTAGAAGGGGACTCAGAAGAACAAGTCCAGGCTGAGTCTTGAAAAAAGAATGAGGCTGGGAGTCAAGGGACCACAACAGGGACAGAGCTGAAGCCTGCCACGACTCCTACAGCCCAATGTGAGGACTTGGGCTTAGTAACCTCTCCACAATTCAAGACTTGGGTTCTGCCAATAACCAAATGTTGACAGCAAGTGTCGGGCTGGTTGACCTGGCGATTTTAAACACCTCTTTGCCCTGGCATGCTTGGTTCTGCAATTTATGGACAGCCTGAGGAAGGTGTACAGGCTCCATCTATAGGGACAGACTTCAGAAGGAGGACCATCTATTTGCCCACCTTTTGCCTGGAAAAAATAAAATGTTAAAGGGCCCTGTCAATTTTAATATTCTCTAATTAACAATTTATCTTGGAAACTATTCAAATAGTTCTAATTGTTTGCTATCAAGCATATTTATATTATTATCACTTACCTACTTTAAAAAGTACATTTGACCTCTAGCTCTAAAATATTTGAAAATCAGTATGTTTGTTTTCTTTTTTCCTCCCAGAAACTTGGTATTATTTCTACACTGGAATGGTATATGAAACTTATATTCTGTATTATAACCATAATTTCCACCTGTGTTTTGATTCTTACTCCTACAGTTGTAGAGATTCAATGCTCACCATCATTTCTTTGGCCGAGGTCTCTTCACTAATTTTAGTTGAAAAAAATTTGCTTTCTTGTAGTTTCTTCAAAAAGTGGTCAATAGACCTGATAGTCTTATGTATTTGCAAATGTCTTCTGCTTTCATACTTGATCAACATGTTTGCTGGGTATGAAATTCTAGGATTCCTTACATTTTCTTTCCATATTTTGAAAATATGTCGAACATTGTGGGGAAGCTTAACATGTCTGATGTTTTTCGCCACATCAGCAACTTTTCCCGTTGGTTGGAATGCTCACAGGATTCCTTGTCTTTGAAGTCTAGTTACTTTACTGTGATTTGATGTTTAGCATATCAGTTTTTTCTGGGGATATGGTATGCCCTTTCATAGTAGAAATTCAGTCTTTTTCACTTCTAGAAATATTCTTGAATAATTTTGAGTATTCATTTTCTTCTATTTGCTTGGTTCCTTTCTATGAAGATACTAGTTGTGGATCTCATTTGATTGATGTCCCTATTTATTATTTTCACATTATTTTTGTCAACTTTTTTTCATTTACAATTCATTTTGCTTACTTTTCAATCCTTTCCTTTGTGTCTTCCTCGTATTTTCATCAGTGTTCTTTTGTGTGCGTGTGTGTGCGTGCATGCGTGCATGCGTGCGTGTGTGTGTGTGTGTATTATTCCAACATGGGTTTTATTTCTCTTTGTCTCCTCCCTGGACTCTCCTACTACAGGGCTATGCAGTATAATGGTTAAAAGTGAGGGCTCTGATCTCATTTATCAGAACGTAACTCTGGTTAAGTTACTTTGGAACCTCATCTTTAAATTTAGTAAAATGAGAGCATCTACCTTGTAAGGACTGATGACTTAATACATTCAAAGCACCCTGAACCATAATGGGCACATAAGGTCTGTTTGTGAATTCAAGAAAGGAGATGATGATGATGATGATGACAATTATAACAATAGTAACAATAATCATAGCTGTTTCTTTCCCTGAGCTTTTATGTTTCTGCTTTGAGGTCTTAGGTAAACTTTTTTTTTTTTTTCCTTCAAGGTGATATGGTCATAATTTTCATCTACTGATGGCCATATTTTTCTGGTGCCTCTTTCTAATCATTTTCTTGTTCCTTATGTTTTTCCTGTAACACGTTTGTATAGATCCTGTACTGGTTATTATTGTTATTCTTTTTTGATTATTACTTATCTTTCAGTGAGGTTAGTTCTTTCTGGACCAGACATTTGCAGGACATCTCTATGTGCAGGTCAGCCTGAGTGTTAGACCAGCAGAAATCGTCCTCATGATCACAGTTGTGTATGTGAGTGAATATTTTTTAAATGTCTCCTTAATTAAAAAAAAAAAAAAGTGTCTGAGCACTTGTCCAGTTTCCTCTTTACTGCACTTGGACAGACAGGGGTAGCTGAGTCATCAAGTCAGCAAGGCAGAAAGTCATGTTACCTGGTGTGAGAACACAGCTGGTTGGAAACACCTCGCAAATACGGGAACCCACTTTCTCTATGGAGGTTCTTGTGCTCAGTGAGACCAAGTCCACCAGAAAGGCCTGGGGGCGGGGGGGGGGGGGGGAGCAGGGAAACCACTGTCTCAACACACATGGCCTTTACCAAGTATGTGGTGAAACTCCAGGGCGGTCAGACCAATTGCTCAGAGAAAGAGGCACTTGAGAAGGTCATCAAGATAGAGAGAAATGCACTGCCCCCATTTCCGTTCACCTGAACCACTGACAGGATATTCATGAAAACCCAGTGGGACCTGAAGGGCAAGGAGGCCTCAAGTGTGAATTCTCTGCCTAGCAGTTTAAAGAAATGTTTTTCACACATCATCATCAATTCTGTGTCTCCCAAATCTCCTAGAGTGACAGCAATCAAAATGGATTTGGGGAATTTCATTCCACAAATTAAATTTACCGGGTCCCAATACAGAAGCTCAGTGGCTTTTGTCCCACCAGCAGTGAGAGAACCTGAGGGTTTGAGGTATGACATGTGAAAAATAAAAAGCATTTGATCATCTGGCACAATTGAATAGTTTAGAAGTGGACACGGTGCAGTTTTCAGCTCTGGGAACCAGAGTGGCAGAGCCATCTGCAATTGGACAACTCGGTGTGATTTTAGGAAGTCTCACGTCTTCCAAACTGCCTGCCTCCTTGTCCCCAAGCTCACTGGGTTTTTTAGGTGCTACATATATCAGCTAGTGTATTGTTATAGGAAGCCACCCCTAAGATTTTGTTTCAAGAGAGCTCTTTTGTGGACAGTTTTCTGGTCTCGATTCATGGTTTTCACCTAGAGGGAGCTCAGCCAGCGTCGGGCTCACGGGTATTCTCCTGTTATATGTCGCATCTGGGTGCAGCAGCACTCCCCGCGCACGACCACACACGCGGTTTCTCTAGGTGGCACACGGGAATCACGGAGGGGGGAGGGCTCCTGTGCAGAGCTGCTGATAGAGGAGGCAGGGTTCCGGTGTCGGCGGGATGGTCTGGCTTGGCCGGCAGTGCATCCGCCAAGCCTACTTTCTAGTCCATCTTGTTTCATAATTGACCCTTTATGTCCACCTGGGAATGCTGGATGTGAAAGCAAAAAATTGATCTTTAAACTGAGCTTCCTCATAGAGATTACTATGTCACTTACTACGAGGGTCAAAATCATTGGGTGTGGGTTGGGGTCTAGGAGTTAGCATGTCTGACAATCCCTCAGGTTGTTCTAATGTAGCAGGGTCCATGAACTATGCGGTGATAAACACTGCTATGCAAGATGATTCATAGATTAAGGATAATAAAAATGAATGGGCTTATTCTCCCCTTTCCCTGTCTGCTCTTAACCACTAACTGGCGATTCAATGGCAGGGTCAGGATTAGTCAACTTTGACCAGAAATAAAAAAGCAAGGATGTCTTCTGGACTGTTAGGTGAGCTGATAAACTTCTATCTTGGTTTCAAACACACACACACATATGCGCTCCACACGTAAGCATAGAAAACTGCATTTCTTGGTTCAAATGAAGACAAAATTGGTCATTTCATGTTGTTCTACTGAGTGGAAATTGGAAATTAGAGATCATTGTCGAAGAGTTCCACCCACTTTGCTTCACCCATTTTAAAATTCCTTGCAGCATTTTTTTTTTCTTAAGGGCCAGACCAATGTCTTCTATCTTTTTGGGCCCTCTACAGGGCTAAGAACGTAGTCCAGTCTCCGTAAACACAATAATTCCATGAGAAGCAATAGAGCATGATTAAGAGGGTGACTTTGGAGCCAGTTATATGGGGTTGAATCTGCCACTTGATAGCTGCGTGGCTTTGGACAACCTTTCCGTGACTCAGATTCTTTACCAGTAAAATGGGGATGATAACAATAATGCAGGCCTCAGGATTGTTGTGAGGAATAAATTAGTTGATGTAAAGTCCATAGAAAAGTGCTCGACATACAGTAAGTGCTAACTGTGCTTGCCACCATTATTATTATGTTGTTCTAGTGATAACCAAAGCCATCTGGTAGGACCAAAGTGGGCTAGCACTGGTCCCTAACATTCTTTCAGTACCTGGGGATGTGCACATTGCACTATTCTTAAGTGGAAACAGGGTTCAAACCATCCTGAAATATAATTCATCTTTTCTACATTTTGTGTTACTTAAAGGAACATATTTACAAGGCGACAGCCTGTTAAAAAAAAAAAACAACAACACAAAAAAACCCATGGAGGAAAAGCAACGTGCTTATGTTAGAAGGTCTCACACCATTCAAGTTAGGGTTTATCAGTAGAGCTGAACACTTTTGTTGTTGTTGTTAATACAGTATAATAAAGCAGTTTCTTTCAAAAAACAGATTTTTTCCCTTCTTCTTCATATTTCTCACTACCTGGAGTACAAAGATGTTTCCAGTTTGGCTTTGATGCAAAGAGTAGAGAGGGTTTTTTTTTCCCCTTTCTTATTTTAGAACCGGGTTCCCTGTGCAGGAGTGATTCATATCAGGTCACACTGAGTCATGAACCTATGAACATGAATTGCCAGAACATGCTTCAAGTTTCACGGCTTATGTAACCAGTTGGGAAGCAACATTTCACTACTGTTTTAAGTTTTATAAAAACGGATATAGGAAAGACGAGGGACCATTATCCCTGTATCTGAATTTTAAGCAACTCAAGATTCTCCAAAATATAGAAAGTATAAAAATTTTGCCAAAAGACAGCACAGAGTAGGAGAGTTAAAATATTCATAAAGTAGTTAGTATTTATTTGTAAGGCTATATATTTATAAGGCTGCCTTTCACTAGGCTATTGTTCTTGGCATAGAAGGCACCAGTAACATTGATTGTACAGTTGAAAATAAATCTCTCTTCGTTGGAATCCCAATAAATAGGACCCTGGCCTGGCCGTGTCGGGGCCCAAGCCATGACGGGGTCTTCCTTGGGGTTTTCCAAACTGGAACTAAGAGAATACAGTCTTTCTCTCTCTAGTGGAGAACTGTGAGGCTCAGGAGCTTCTTTTCTGTCTGTAGAGAAACTATTGTAAAAGAATAAAGTCATCATGTAAACAAAAAGATAGTAAGAGCTCAGAGGACTGAGTGCCAAAAGCAGCCACCATTTAGAGGTCAGAAAGATGAGGCAAGACTGGCAACGTTCTTTGTCACAATACAAATTCAATCAAGAAAATGAACCTTTTTCAGGACTTATTGTGGATCAAATTATCTCCATTCACTCATGTTTCATGGTAATAGCTAACGTTTTAAAACTAAAGACTCCCAACTTTTTATGTCGAGCTGTTCTTTCTCCTGAACTAACTCCTACTTGAAAAATCCACGTGGGTGTCTTAGCGCTGTCTCCAATTTGACGTGTTCAAAACTGAACTTCTGATCTTCCTCCTAAAAACGTGCTCCCCAGCATCTCCATTTGTTACTGGCAACTTCCTCTTAAATTTGGAGTCTTTTGATGTCTCTCTTTCTCACATGCCTCATATAATATCAGGAAATGCCTCAACTTTGCAAGATACGCGGGCTCTGATCATTTGTCACCCTCTCCACTGACACCACATGGCCCAAGCTCCATTGTTTCTTGCCCGAATTATTCTAATGGCTTCCATGTTTGTCTCCTTGCTTCCTTCTTGTCCTCCGAACCAGACAACAGTCAGTGAATGGCTTCTCATCTCACTTATAAGTCAGATCATATGACTCGTCTACTTTGGATCCTTCAAATACAGAGTAAAAATCTTTACCATGACCTATAAAAACCTATCGGAGTAAAAATAAAAAAATTCCTATTCAACCAAACTCCCCTTCTCTTTGGCCTTACTTCTACCTCGCCGCCCCGTCCCCCTCCCACCCTCCATTCTGCCGCAGCCACAGTCCCTTCTCTGTGCTGACCCAGACAAGGTAGCACATGCCCACATCTCTACCTCAGGGTCTTTGCACTTGCTGTTCCTTCTGCCTCAAACACACAGCTGCCAGACAGCAGCATGGCCAGCCCCCTCCCTCCCTTCCTTTAGGTATCTGTTCATATTTCATACCAGGAGTCTTCCTTAAATGTTCTACCTCAAATAGCACCTCTTCCCTTGCCTTTCCTTGTAACACACATTATTTATGTCGTCCCACTTACAATATATGCTCCATGAGACTAGGCGTTTTTGGTTCGTAACCTGTCTTCTTAGCACCTAGAACCATGCCCACCACATAGCAGGCACACGAAAGATATCAGAACCCTTCCACACCTCACATTTCAACCTCTTACCTACACTGGCTTGAATTAGTCCCCATACTGGTGCTCATCTCAAATTTTACCTGTCACACTTCTTAATGTAGCAGATTACTGTTTTTCTCTATGTCTTCCTATCTTCTCATTGACTATTTATTAATTCCCGAAACAGCTGCCCTTTAACAAAATTTTCAGCATTTAGAAAAAGTTCAGTTCTCCTTTGCTACTATATTACACTATTATATTGTGACTGTAGTAACTTTTTTTTCAACTGATTTAATATTTGAAAGTCATGAAACATTCATTTCCCCCCTGAAACTATAGCCTGTTTTCACATGAAATCACAGAGTAGAGCAGTGAAATGCAGAATTCTACAGCCCAGACCCCAATTAAAAACGTATTCTCTTGCCTTTGAATTACCCAAGCTTGTTACTTCTTCCATTTCTCCTTTCTGCTGTTCAAACTTTAACCATCTCAGAATTTCTTCTAGCACTAGCCCACTGGAAGATAAGAAAACACGTACATATCAAATCAGTTTTTGTGTCTGCTTGACCACAGTCATAACCAAAAAACAAAAGTCATGCTGTTCGAAGAATATTGGCTAAAATGGGGATGGGAAAGTAATTTAAGTTCATTTCTCTCTCATCCTTAGTCTCTTGCTCTAAAGGTCCACAATAACTCTAAGATCTCTCTGCAAAGATTGTCAATACAAGAGTAATTTTCCATCAGGGAATATCTCAAACTCTTGGCTAATACACGTCACCTTTGATCTTCCTTTGATGCTAGTTCTCTTGACTTTAAGTCTACTTCATTACAAAATGTCCCAGCATTTTTAATGAGTCCTTGTGATTTCTTATTTACCCTTAGGTAGCATTGCTTTCAAAAAACTAAGAATAAACTTGCAAAAAAGTATCAATCCTCATACCATTTTTATTTATTTTTAATTTTATTTCTAACTTGGCATTAATGGGATTTTAAAATGTCACCGTGGGCTCATTTATTTCAACTTCCATCTATTGACTTAAACTCTTGACATCTGAAATCTATTGTTAAGACCGGATGTCAAAAAAGAAACTTTAAGAATATGTCAAGGGATTAAATATTCTGAAAATTGTAGCTTTAAAAAAATTTGTCGATATTACTTCTGGGTATGTAACCACAAGAAGTGAGAATATCGAAGACATTGGCATATCCATGTTCGCAGCAGCACTGTTCACAATGCCCATGGGGTGGAAGCAACCCAAGCAACTGTCGAAGGATGAGTCCATAAACAAAAGGTAGTGGGGACGTACAACGGAATCCTACACAGCTTTAGAAAGAAAGGGAATCCTGTCACATGCTACAAAATGGATGAACCCCGAGGACACCATGCTAAGTAAAATCAGTCAGCCAAAAAAGGACAAATGCTGTGACTTAAGTCTCTAAAGTAATCAAATTCATAGAAGAAATCCAAATTCAAAGAAATACAAAGTAGAAGGGTGGTTATCAGGGTTTGCGAGAAGGGCAAAAAGGGCAGCTGATCATGGCCGTAGAGTACAGTTCTGCGAGATGTGACGTTCTGAAGCTCTGTCTCACAAAAACATAAGTATACTTACTACTACTGTACTCTTAAAAACGGTTAAGACGATAAATTTTGTTTTTACCCCACACAAAAAGCAAAACATATTTGCATCATTTTGCATGTAGATCTTCGATGGAGATGGGGTAGGACAGACGTTTATGACATGTATGTAGCATTTACCTGTATAACGCAATTTCCTTTGAAACCATACACACAATAACTTCTCACAAACTTAGCATCTATTAAATACATTAAGTATTGAGCATACTAAATTATAGTTTATTAGGGAGGAAAGACTAAGTGCACGCGCTGAAGGAAACTGGGTATTCTGTCTTATATTTTATCTTTGTGATTATCTGATATATGTCTATCTTCTCCACTAGGCAGACAGTAAGCTCCAGTGTCTAGTTTTGTTCACTCTAAGTATGTACTAGATGAATGACTATAATGTTAAACACTTGGAGATGGTAGTAAAACCCCAGGTCTAATCGTAATGAGAGATATACCATAAAGGAGGCAGAATCAACTTTCAAAAAACTAATTTTAATCAAAACAAAAAATTGTTGATCATTAACAAGTTTATAAAACAGTGATTTAGTTACATAAATAAATTGATATCAGTGTATCAAATCTTAATTACTTTCAACTTCATGAGCATGTTTACATGGGTGATGAAGTACAACCTTTTTTTTTTTCTTTTTACCTATTATAATAAATAAAATGGAGCGCATGAAATAGTTCTTCTAAACAAAAATACCTACAAACATACCTCTAGCATGTTCTCTAATGAAGGGAACAAGAGACACTGGACAACTTTTGCACCAAAACATAAAAATTGCTTTAAAAAGCACAAGGTTACAGAACCATCAGCTAAAGTAAAGACACTATACTGTAACCAAAGTTGGTATTTAATATATAATGAACAGTTTGGTAGTTAGATCTCCAGTTTGGTTATTTTAAAGCATTAAGACAAGGCAAGATAGAAGGCTGCTTTTGTTTTGAGTAATTCTAGAGAAAATAAAATATATTTAAAAAAAAGAGAGAAAGAAAACTGAAAAGTAGAACAGTCATACCTACACAACTTTCTGTCCTGCACAAAGTCAAAATACCTATGCAGAATAGACATATAATATATATAATGTTATTTGTGCACAAAGGTTAGCTTATTATTAGCTCACTGCAAAGGCGTTATGTATCATATGTCAATTGTTGTGGAAAACATTTTGCGTTTTGTGTCAAAAGGTTATTTCTTTTAAGTTTCCTAGGCTAGGAGGCACGAACCCCAATTCCGGCATACTGTATATTCTTAATGCTAAGGCTTGCTGCTCTGGCTGTGTATTTTGTTGTCCCTCTTTCTTCTAGTGCCTGTTACAAGCATGTGTGGTGTAGTGGTTGTTGTTGTTGGTGTGTGTGTGTGTCTTGTGTCTGTGTGTATTCATATATATGTATACATAAGTTGTATAAATATATATACATATATAATTTCTCCCAATAGATCTCAGTCCAACCATGCGATCCAAAAGGTGGCTCTGCACAGATGCCCAGCATGAAGTTCACCGCCTGAGCCAACCCTGAAGCAAGGCGCACGTTTAGTCCTTCTGATAGGTTTTCTCTCAGTTTTTTGTTTTTGTTTAAAACCAAGCTACTGCAGCTTCAAGTATTTTGCATTACATAGAATATTTTTTTATAAATTAGTTAATGTTATATTTTCAATATTCAGACATATACTATAATATATATACAGTACAATAAATGCTCTCATTCTTTTTTTAATTTTTTTTTTTTGATAAATCCCTGAGAATGTATGTTGACAGTCGCTAAGTTTCCACATGCACAAGCATTGTGTGCCATGCTTCTGGACGAACAGCACTGCAAAGCCACGTGGGTCAGCCTTTTAACTATTAGTATTTCATTTTGTTGGTTTGTTTAAATATGCTGAAAATGTAAAGATGAGTTACAAAGGAGTAAAGCTGAATCCATTCGAGGTACTTATCACAGGATGGAGGTGTTTTGTTTGGTTTTTAAAGCCATTTCAATTATTTTTTTTGAGGCTGTGAACGTATACAGAAAACAGGAGAGCTATGTGGACTTTTGCCACTTGACAACATATACTCAGTGTAAACCAAACCTTTTTAACCTCTCTCTCATACAAAACCAAAAAAAAAAAAAAAAAAAAGAAAAAAAATTAAAAAATATAATAAAAGAAAAGGAAAAGAAGAAAAAGGGAAGAAAATTAAAACACACAAACTTTCACAACATGACAATTTAGTCTGCAAACGCAATATAACTATACACATATAATACCGGTGTGGCTCTGTTCTTTAAGTTAAAAAGGGTACAAAGGCAGGCTCAAGTAAAAACAAACCAACCCTCCCATTCCCACCCCCCACCCCCATTCATACAAGTTCTATCAACCAAACCTCTCCCGAACCAACATCATCAGTTTCTTTTTGCCTTTGTAGATTTGTTTCAGGTTGTCAATGAACTGTGTAAACTGAATGTGTCCATCATGCGCCATTAAGAAGGTCTCTCGGGCCTTGCTGAGGAACTCTATAAACTCTCACTATAGTGCCGAGGACTGATGTGTGTGAGTCGTGAGTGCGTCGTGTTGATGTAGGCCCCGATTGTGGCATCCAAGAGCTGCCTCAAGGGGGCTTTGTCCAGTGACATGAGCTTACCAGAGTTCCTCCTTCCATGAAGTCCCACCATGCCAGGAGTGGTCAGAGTGCATCTGCGCAAAATGTCTGACAGTACCGTTGCACACTTGACACTCTTGACCACCAGAGGTATTATAGCTGCAAGCTCATTTTTACCAAGGGAGTGGCTGAGCGCACAGGCCCACAAAACGTCATTAATGGCAGGGTGTGTGTCCTGATTGTAGCTCAGGTTGAGATGGGTCATGGCCAGGGTGGCCAGTTTGTAGGCCCTCATGGGGTACCCACGGTGCTCCATGTACCGTGCTATCGTAAAGAGCTGGGTGTAGCTCATGCCAGTTGTAGCAGCGTCGAGAACAATTTGGTACGCCGTCTCAAAAGCGATGTGATCCTTTTCACATAGGGTCAGCGCAGAGAGGGCGCAGTTCTGAGGGTCCTTCATGGCGCACTGCAACGCGAGTGTCCGGGCACTGCTGGCCAGCTTTTCCTGCTGATGGCAGTCCAGGTGGAGGCGGACGATGGTGCTGTTGGACATCACGGTGGTTGCAACTATACTTGTGGCCTCGGTGGGAGTGAAGAGCGTAAACCAGCTCTGCATGATGCTGTCCAGGGCATAAACACCTGCGAGGAACACAGATGAGCCCTATTAATGACAAGAAGGCTGCCTTATTTCCACTTCATCATCAATGCTTATGTTGTTAACCATCACGGGGCAGGAGCTAGGCCAGAAGATCCTGTAAGGTAATGTGCCTGGGAGGGACCCTTTAAATAAGGTTATTATGGACTGTTATTCAGTGAAATGCCTGAAAGGAACATGTACTTCCTGTAATAAAGAACTAATCTTTTCAGTAGCTGGAATGTGCACTGTGCTGCTTGCCATTTCAGACAATGGTTTTTTGCTAATGAATTCTAGTTCACTGGGGCCTCCTGTCAGTTACCCACCGTAGCATTTGAGCCTGAAAAATGACAAACCTCAGCAAAACAGGGAGTTTTTATGTGGTGTCTCTGTTTGTGTATAAGTTTAAAGTGCACAAGTTATAAAATGATTAAGACACACAAGGAAGCAGGAAAATGCAACATATAATCAAGAGAAAAAAGTCAACAGAAGCAGACCTACAGATGACTCAGATGCTGGAAATGGATGACAGGGCTTTAAAATAACCATTTAAGTAGAGACCCAACACGCCTCAGATGAGGGAAAACCCTGAACCGCAGAACAATCAGGCACACATCCCCGTGCAGAGCAGGCGAGTTGCATGGCAGTTCATCTTGGTATTATCTTTGTGTTGCTTTGCTAAAGCATCATTTGAATAAACTGAACATAATTTTTATATAGAGAAAAATTTCTCTTTTCCCCAAATAATAAACCACTGCAGATTAATATTATAACAAGAATGATTTTACAGTATTTTCTGTGTCAGTATCTAAATACTGAGGTGGCAGCGCTTCTTAGCAAAAGGTGTATATCCTTTCCTGATGCAAATGGGTAAAAAGAAAGACAATTTAACCAACATTTATTTTAAACAGCCACCATTTTGCTTGTGCTGCCATCCTGCTGGGAATCGTTTTCTTTAGTACTGATTTACTACTGCAGAGGCCAAGGGTTGGCTCAAAGGTCACAAATAACAGCTTGTGGGCAGCCAGGCGGTCTCCCCACAGCCAGCTACAATTTCTCACATGTCCAAAAGCTCACCTAAACCACACCAGTGGTCATTTCTCTGCTGGATATCATCACATATGCCCTCAAACGATGATGAAAACACATTTGTATTATTTCCATTAAAATGGACTGAGCCACTAACCCACAGTCTCAAGTTAGTTTCAAAGGTGGGCTCCAACCCACCAAGGGTTCACAGTGGAATCCCTTAATATAAAACTATGAAATGATTATCACAAAAAGTCACTGAAATCACCTGCATAATGACAGAGTTGGGTAAAAAGTACTCACTGACTGACTGCATTCTGATAAGGTTTGGAGCCCACGTATCTGGTAGTTGGGAAGTGTGTATGACTGAAGGCTGGAAGGAAGGGAGCCCTTCCTTGTAGGTTGCTGGAAAAGGCAGGAGTCATGGAGAAGTCAGGTAAACCTGACACGAGGCCCCTGGGAAAGCTCCTTCTCCAGAATTTACCTACCCACTTCAGTAGCACATGTCACCAGCCACCTCACCATCTCCCGCCGTCGCCAATTTAAGGTTGACAGTGTCATTCGCATAACCTATAAAGAAAGGATAACAAAATGTTTTGGAAGAGTATCCCAAGACAGTGGAAATATAAAACAAGTCATCCTAAGGTATAAACTACTAGGCACACTCCCTAATAGCAGGAAGCTGGAGAGCCATATTTAGAGCAAAGCTCTGAAAATGATTAGGATTTGTCCATGGCTCCCCTAGCTGGCCTTGCCCCAGCCTGAGAAGCAGGAGGTCCACGTTCTACACCTGATGGGCAGACTGACCAGATGCAGCATCCTGGGCAAGTCACCTGATCAATTACTTTTCTCATCTGCAAATCAGAGGCCTGGCCTGGAACATCAGACACAGTCCACGCCCCCTTCTCCCCAGCTCTGCCATTCCACGGTTCTGGATTTCTGAGGCTCCTCTAAACTAATTCTGACCAGGAACCCTCAGATGGCAAAGAGGTATTTTAAAATAATTGTTTTCATTATTCTTTCAGTCTCTGGTTGCTCTTTTCTGACAATAACCCCAGGTCTATAGAAAGAAATCATCTTTGGCATCATTAGTGACTTGATTTTGTTTTTTACTTTCTAATAGAAGATCCCAAGATAAAATTATCTATTTCTTCCTGCTCCCCCCATTCTTTAAGATTCAGAAACTCTAGGACTGTAACTCCCAAAGCCTGGGAAAGGCCCTGTGGGATTCTTTCCTGGGTCCTGGAAGGAATGAGGCAGGGAGTATGCTCTCAGCAATCTGCCATTTATCCAAAAAATCTGCCAGAATTCCAAATAACCAGAAAACTTGTTAATGATTTTTTTCTGCATCATACCTTTAAAGGCAAATAACAAAAATAAGCCAAATAACCAGAATTTTTTTAAAAAAGAAACTTCTAAAATATCATTATATATTCCCTCTGCTTATACAGTATTATATGCAGTAAGTGCATTTTCCTGTAACCTAATTCTCTAAACATTTTTTTTTTGTTGTTTTAGGTGAGGCAACCCTTGGTTGACTTCACAGATTGCAAGGACCTTGTGAGTTTACAATCTCTTATTTTTTATGCCTACAGCACCTGGTCTTCCTAGGTGTTCTCCCATCCAAGTGCTAACCAGGCCCGACCCTGCTTAGCTTCCGAGATCAGATGGGATCAGGCTTGTTCAGGGTAGCATGGCCACAAACTCTTTAAACTTATTAATCACTGTTAAGGAGAATCCATAACTAGAAAACCAGATTAATCATCTAATTAGGGCATTCTATTCTTCAAACTTTAGGTAATTAGAGGATAACAATTTCTTTCACTGCCTTTTATGGGTGTAGGGGTAGAGAAACAAATGTAAATAGCGATTCCCCAAGAAAAGTAGAAATATAAACTTTTCAGTTCCTGGTTTATACTACAGTAATCCCTTCAGAAACTATAAGGAAGCAAACATCTATCTGCACAACTAATTCAAAATGTACTTGGTAATATGTTTAAGCAGGCCTGCTGAAAGCTGAAACTGGATCCTGGCCCAATTACTGCTCTTATCCTAATTTTCTCAGGGTTGTAAAAAGGAGCTAGAACCGCCCACCTATTATGAAAATGCAAACATCAATAAAAATTCATACTTCCTCTAAACATTCAACCGTAACAACTGAATCTTTATTATACATGATAACTTTACTTAAGTCTCTTACAAGCAATAGTCCTTCTCCATTCATTAAAGAAGAAACAGTGACATTAAGGCTGTAATTCAGAAAACGATTTTTTCATTGAAAGACAGAAACAGGGGTTCTAAATGTACAGTCCCTGAACTGCAGGCAGCAGTCTGGTGCAGCTGGGACTGACCACAACTCCGAAGTATAGTGCACTCCTGAGAGTCTAACACGCTTGCACAACAAGGAATCATTTACCGGCACTAAACAATACAAAGAAACAGAAAAAACCCTAAATGGTGTCTTTATTTAGTAGTCTTTGGTACCCCACAAAAGACCACCAGTCACGTACCTGCAGACCCAGCTCCAGAGACACTTTCAAAAGAGTGATGTCTGGCAAACTGTCCATGAGAGTTGCTATTTTAAATGCATCTTGGGCAAGCTTGAAGATGTGGGATGAGGAGTGAATGTTTTTCTGGATGGATTCTAATACTGTTTCCAGCCTCCGAACATCGCCTGTCACAAAGAGAAACCCAAACCAAATCAAAGCAAAAAAAATCATGTGCACGTGCAAACTTGCACGCGCGTGCACACACACAAGTTAAAAAGGAAGCAAAACATAAAACACAAGTAAATTTACCTGAAATGTTTACAGAAGGCACAGATATATTACAACTAAGTGTCCCAGAGTTATTGCAATGTCTATGAATCTAGGCTTCACAATAAAGAAACACTAAGAACACCCTCAATGACTAAAAGAACATGTGACCTAGAACCAACATGAGATAGCAAATAGCTCTTCTAGTTTCTATTTATATATTTTTTGATGAATATTTCAGGGAGAAAAGAAAAATGTAACCTAACTTTTTAATCTGCTTCTGAATCTCAACGTGGCAGGGTAATTAAATTTGAACTCTGCCCGCTGGAAGTTTAATGATGCAGTTAAATGAGGAAAATGTCAGGCTCAAATGAGTAACAAATTTTGTCTCACAAGCTAACATCTAAAGAAAAGTTTCCCTACAACTTAATATTAGTACCACTAGTGAGAATTTCAATGCAAACATGAATGAGCCTTAAAAAAAAAGGCAAACTAATAAAATAATCATGAGGCCTTAGGACAATCCAGTACCTTTGGCTGCAGTTAGCATGGTGGATGCCAGCTCACACTGCTGGGATTCTATGTGGCTTAGAGTGAACCATCGAGGGTATCGGTTGGGAACAACTGATGCAATGTGGTGTGGGCGGGTGAGGTCTCCCGTTGGAGCAGTAGATTCCAATACTAGTAACCTATAATGAGAAGACAAGGCAAGTGGCTCCTAGTTATTACTTGTCCATCACCTTGGCCACAGGGACTGACCAGAAGCCAGAGGAGTGGGTAGATGATAGGAGAAACTGTTCAGGTCCTCGGTGCAGGAAGAGCTGGTACAGTTATACTCTGCTGTCTGGACGCCAAAGTCACCTTGTTAATTGCTCATTACTCAAACCTAAGAGATTTCCTTTCTTTAACATCATTCGGAAAATTGCCATGTTCAAGGAAATTAAGATATGTAACAATAAAGAAGTTTGAAACACAGTCTTGATATTTACCTACTTAAAAATTTTTAAATCTTATCACTCTTTAAACAATAAGAAAACTGATAGTGAAAAGAATATTAAGACTGAGATTACAGCAGTGGATAGCTGATATGCATAAGCTTAACTTATTAAAACAAAAAATAAGGGGGGAAGTAAAACAAAAATGATTTCCTTTTCATTATTCATACTTTCTAAAGAATTAGTTCCTTATTACTTCAGGAATTTGTAGTTAGAATATGTTCTATCAATCATATCAGAGATGATGAATGCAAATGATCCAAGTATTTGTCCCTTGACAGTCTTGCATAAATTTAGTGTGATTTCTCATTTCAATCAATCTTTGAATAAGAATACGTTGACAAATAAAGAACAATTATTAAAAACAAAGCACATGCTTAGTGATCTCTTCCAAATTTTAAGTATCACAAGAGATTAGTAGAGTAGCTATAACTGCAAGAATTCCTTTAGAATCATCAAAACACTGACCTTCATTCAAGTATACCAGTGTTAGAAACTATGGAATAAGTGCTGGGGACCAACAGGAGTTAGCAGGATCAGGGTGTGATGCTGGCTTTGGGGCCCCACCCTAGAGCAGTTACTGCTCTAGTAAGCAAAATACCTCATTCTCCTCCTTTTATTTAGGGGCAAAGAGATGTTAGCATTGGAGGGTGACAAAGCAGGTAACTGAGTAAGAAGAATTTTGGTGGAGTTGCTATTTACCTTTTTTTTTTTTTTTAAAAAAAAAAAAAAAAAACCCCTGTAACTCAAAGGTAGATCTTTCCAGAGTTGCTATAGAGGAGACTAGTCAACAACCTTGGAAAAATGAGAAAATGAGTGCTGAAAACAACCTTCCTCAGCAACCCTGCCCCTACTTCCAGAAGGACTAAGCAGCAAGTAAGCCACATGTCTCTTTTCCTTCCCGGTCCCCTGGCTGCCTTGAGATGCTCTACTAGGTCACACTATCTCTCTTCCATGACAGTCCTTTGGCTGAAGGAGTAACAATAGGTAGAAGAGAAGAGGTGGAAAAGCAATTCTTCTGTGCCCTGCTAGTAACCAAATGAACAAACTACCTGGGCAGTAACCGAGGGCAAACAAGCCTTTCCACCTGACCGATACCTTCACATATAAGCCAGAACCACAGAGAAACCTTATTCTATTTTACTCTTAAACTTTACAGTGAACATAGCAATAGCACCTGGTGGCATCATAACATTAGCATCCTTCCCTTTACACAGGAACAGAATTCTTAGAATTTGAATAAGTATAGAGCTGATCATCTGTCTTCATCTGACAACTTCCATTTCAGCTTCCAAAAAAGAAATAGGAACTTACTTATAAAATTTTGCTTTAAAATACAAACCAAGTGGTATGAAATAGTTTAGTGGCAGACTTTTGCTTATGTTAGTTTAAATTTATATTTTGGTATTTTAAAAATAGATGAGAGAACTTCATAAAGTTTCTCTGATATGGTTAAGGAGACTTCAGGCTGCCAAGGAAAGTATGTCAAAATAAAGAATGTCAGCCTCTAAACACACTAACACACAGGTACCCCGCCATACCCCCCTCCCCCAAATCACTGCATAAAAAAGAGGCCTACCTAAGAGAGACAAACTACACACACTGAGTCCACTACACTGGTTGCAGACTTAGGAATCTTTGATGAAAAGCTTCTATGGGATCAAATTATTTTCCAGCATACCTCAAGCTTTTAGGTGTGCTTATTATTTGTCTTTAGGTGACTATCTCACCATCTAATCTATACTTTACCATAGGAGTGCTTAAATTTTTTAAAAAGCTCATGTTCTAAGAAAGGTGGCTATTCCTTTCAGGCCCTTAAAATTTAATAGGTTACATATGACACTGAAGAATATAATCTTGAATTCATTAAAAACTAATTACCTAGAACAAATTTGTGATAAAAATAATTATTTGGTGAACTGACTATAAGAAGGAAAGTGAAAACAGAAAGGTCAGTGGCAGAGAACAACATATTTTAATTGTTATTACCGAAAAGGAGGGACTAAAGAGGAGATGGAAGTAGTCAGAGTTGGGGTGAGCAGATCCTGGAAGATCTCTAACAGTGATGCCTTCAACACTAGATATAGGTCCCATCTGCCCTTATCTTCCAGTGGAGCACAAAGGTATCTGGGTGATACAATGGCTGTCCTGCGCTATGGTGAAATGTGAAATTATAGCAGGTGTAAAAGGCTCCCTCAATTATTATTATATGCAGTCGAGTATACTATTTACCAGTTTCGACAATCTAATTTTTTCAAAACAATTAATTTAGGAAGGTTTTAACTGTTGCTGCCATGTGGTTAAACCTGACCTGAAATTGTTCTGTATTTCCGAACTCTAGCTTCAAAAAAAATTAGGAAAAAGCCACCATAAGCATGAATATGACAGCAGTCAAGGATATGATTCCTCATTTACTTTAAAACAGAAGCCAAACAAGCCAATGAACAAACCACCACCATGACAGTCGAAGGCATATAAATAAATAGGTCTTTAGATTTTCTGTTGCCTATAAGAAACATGAATGAATGAGAAATCAGTTAACAGCCATTTCTCCCAGTGGGGAATTTTGGATTGCGTCTGCCCGGCTGGGCTGTGAATACGTACCGCATTGCTCTCAGTGCAATTTTGTATGCCAATTCAGCATCATGAGGTAGGAGAGAGGTGAAGAGATACTTGGCAAATGTGTGCATTGGAACGCTCTCCCGATGGATTATTTCGCCTAAACCACTATATGGTCCGGCTGTGGGAAGAGAGCATACACATTTTACATTCCTAAAAAAGGAACTACGACTTCTTGTAAAGTATATCTTAAAATTTTTATGTAAACTTATAACATATACAAGCTAATCTAGTTAAGAATGTAATCTAAGTGACATGGTAGAAAGGAATACAAATTCTTGGTCAAAAATGATTCTATAGGATATAGTATCCAATATCGCACTGGCTTCAGGAACAATCCCCTAACTGTACCGTAGCTAAAATGAGAATCACAGAACTAAGAACTAAGGGGCAGAGCCTTTTCACACTATAACTTGCTTCAAAGAAAAGCATAAAACTTCACTTAATTCAAGCAGCATCCTCTCTCAATGTGTATATCGGAGCATCCAGATTTTCAAATGCACAGATGACTCTGCAGCTTAACTTTGGAACCTGCTCCTGGACCCAATCAGCCTTAGGGGAACAGACAAACCGGGTTTCCAGAAAACAAGAGCTCTGCCTCAGGGGATGGAGTCGGGAGGATTCTGAACCACAAATCACTATATAAAGACTTTAAACATTGTTGCTTCTAATAAGTAGAAATAAATATTAATTCTCAGAAAGTGATTAATAATAAAAGAGTAGTTACCCATTTGATACTCACCGTAGGCAAAAGAAAAAAAAAATTAAAGTAGCTGGAAATCTACCACATTTTGGGCTCCAAAAGACCAATTTTAAAAGCAAAATTACATTTAAGCTGTCAAAATTCATTTCTTAGTAAGTTTTGACAGGCACGGTGGCAGAGCTGACTTCCCCTGTGTGCTCTCTGAATGCTGCCCTAAGAAGGGCAATACAGACTTTGAATAAATTTTGAAAGGAAACCACAGTGGTTAGTTCAACTACTTTCCACTTAGGTACTTTGAGGTTTAGTTACTGTAAAGTGTTTAATAAATTAGTTTCCATGTCACCGCTGAGTAACATCTCTTTCATGATTTCTAGAATTATGAACCATGACACACTACTCAAAGCACATAATGCATTTGTTTTCCATGAGAAAAATCAGTCTGGCGAAGAGTTTAGAATGTAAGAAATGTAGTGCGGAAGGAATGGTGAGAGGAGTTACTGAACTGAGCATGGGGTAGGACATTCTACATTATAGATCATTTTAACAGAGGTTATTTTAAATTTGTTTTATATTTTGGTTAGTATTTTAAAACTGTTTATTATTTAAGTGCTTTGAAAATGATTAGTAAATCACTTATTTTTTGACCTAGGCAAACTAAAATCCATACTAGATTTCTAATTTTACCAAATATATTAATTTTTCCTTGTCTTTAAGATATTTTAAAATGTTTTAGTGATCTGACATTCTTTGAAAGTTGATATAGCAGTATTGTTCTTTAGTTCATATGACAAGGCTAAATTATTTAGGTTATTATTATGGACTGAATGTTTGCATCTCTCACCCCAACTTATTAGGCTGAAGCCCCAACTTCCAATGTAACTGTATTTGAAGACAGGGCCTTTAAGGAGGTAATGAAAGTTAAATAAGGCCATAGGGTAGGGAGGGCCCTGATCCAAGAGGATTAGTGTCCTTATAAAGAGAGACATCAGAGAGCTAGTTCCTGCAACACTCTCTAAAGGCAGCCATCTATAAGCCAGGAAGAGGGCCCTCACCAGGAACGGAATCAGCTAGCACCTTGACCTTGGACTTTCTACCCTCCGGAACTGTGAGAAATAAATTTCTATTGTTTAAGCCACCCAGTCTGTGGTATTTTGCTATGGCAGCATCAATAGACTAAGATACTAACTATTTTACTTAAGGACTAATTATAGCAAATTTGTAGATTACCTTCTTCATTTTCCCTCCATTTTATTCCACTGTTTTTTCTTAAACAATCAAAACACCTTTTTGTACTATGCAGGGAAAAAGCCAGGATACATAATCAACATTTTGTTATGACACCTCTCAATAAGCAAAACATTCAGTCAGGTATCACATAATTATTTGTGAATTAATAATCAATATAATTCCTGAACTCTAGTATATTGAATAATAAAAGACTGAAATTTGGTACTAAGTTCCCCAGAAGTACTTTTCCAATATGCCAATTGATCCAGTATGCTAATATTGTGGCCAGAAGTGATTAACACTCGGCAACAATACAGGGTTACTGCTTCCTCTCCTTCAGGTACCTGAGTCTAATTAATTTGTCCCTGAAATGCACAGAGTGCAAAAGCATGAAGAACTTGGTGTCCCAGTGCAGTCAACTCAATCATGGAGTGCTTATCTTCTGGAGTTTACAGAAATGGTCCCTTGGCTTTCCCCTTGGACTGCTTCCTGTCCTGCACTGCCCGCTCTTCACAGGCTTAGTGGGGTCAGGAAGGAGAGAAGGCTGGGATGAGTCAACAACACTCTTCATCAGGCACAGATCTCATAAAAATGTTTAATGGGGGAGGTATGGACTAATCAAAAACTAGGACAAAGTTAAAAAATATTCATGAATAATGAACATGAAGACATTTAAAAAGGAAAATGATAAACATATCAGACGCATCAACTCGGAAAAGCACACACCCGCTGCCCACCTTCTATATGATGGAAACCAAAAGTCAGTACTGAGAGTCAGTGACAGCATAAAAAAAGTTGTGGCTAAACTCTGCTTACATCAAAAGAAATTATGAGAAGAACTAAAAGAAAACAGTAGTGAAAGAATCAAGATCACCTGAAATGTCCCAAGATGGATTTTTATGTGTAGAAGGAAAAAAAACCACTTCAGTAGAGTGCTTAAAAATATTAATACTAGGAATTTTTATCAAAATTACATTATAAAAAATTTTCCCTTTAAAACGCATTTCTAAAACACATAAATGTATAATGTATTTGGTGAAAATATTTTCTTTCAAATAGGTCATTAGTTTTGCAAAGATAAAAAAGTTCTGAAATGCTATTTTCCCTAAATCTCTCCTTCGTATATAACAGTTCTGAATATTAGATGAAGATACCACACTTTATGAGTCTATCAATCACAGAGAATCACAGAATAATAACATACATGTACTTGAGCGATAGAAGCAATTTTATCAATTAGACATCACCTAAATTTATGCAAAAGATTAGGCTACCATACTAATTGTACTTATTCTTTTCAAGGAAAAAAAAAATTTTAAATAATGCCAGCCTAAATTTGTTAGGCCCTTTAGCTCCTGACTTTATAAAAAAAAATAAAACTAAGATGTTACCTTGGAGAGTCTATGAAACTTTAACTTGGTGAATCTATACCTAATGAATTCTCTGAAATAATCAATGCAGTGGAAATTCACTCCTACAGACTTCAAACCTTTGGTAGCGTGTGCAAATGACATATTTAAAACCTAGACATCATGTAACAGCCAATAATTCAGAGGAATGGCAACCAATTTTCATTTTATTATTTAATTGATCAAGCAAAGAGAAACAAGGCTATGAGCAATTGCTCACTAAATATCAAATCTACATTTATCTCAGGAACAACATGGCCAAAATGCAGTTCTTTTCAGAGCCTGTAGCTAATGGGGCTATCCTACATGGTCACCTAAATCAAATGACACAAACCTAAATATCTGCACTTTTTTATTAAGTGATATTAAGTGATAGTATTTTTGGATAGTAAATACACCTATGACCATACCAGTCAGAATAACTACCACATTAAATGCATTTAATAGTGCCTTAATACAATTGGGTAAACAAGTGGGAAATTTCTTTATCAAACTACCTTCTAATAGGAAGACTGCTTGCTTGCGAAAAATTTTCACCAGTGTGTCATCCAATTCAATTTCTTGAAGCTTGGAAATGAGCTGCTCCTCATTCCGGCAAACTTTCTCTTGTGTGTACAGCCCATCAGGCATGATACGCTGCTGTCCCAGCCCTATCAGGGCTACTTCCACAGCTAGCGTTAAATAGGATTCCCCTTCTTCTAAGAATTTGTGTGCAGGTAGATGCTGGTATTCCAGAGACTTGCACTGTCCCATATTCTCTGTAAAATGCAGAAAAATCAGAGTTCAGAAACTACGTTTGTAGGTACAAATGTTTATTTTACCCAAGACTCATAAATAAGACTTACTGACTTAATTCCAAGAAGCCAGAAAACATATTTCTTAGGTTAAAGGGCATAGTTTCCTAATATCTTTTAAAAAATGACCACAAATGACTAACTGTATTTTGTGGAGCAGAATATTACAAATATTTTTCTCCCACTGAAAATCAATCACCGAAGAGAACTATAAATCTAAAAAGAGATTCTAAGAATACTTAAGAGCAGAAAAAATTTTAATTAAACAAATATAAAATTACATGATGACTGCAATAGTTATCAATTTTTAAAAGCCTAGCATTAAAAGTTTTCATACTTTTCTCATAGTGTTAAAATTTATAATGAAGACAGTAGAGAACACAAACCATGTAACCCAATTTCAAGATCCTTTTTGTCATCAAAGAGTCATCAGTTATCACAAGAGTAATGACTCTGAGCATTCTCTTATTGAGGTGTTTCTATTAGAAAATCTGACAAACTTCAACTATCAAACTCACAAGGAAAGCGCAAGTCACACCTTTCACCCCTAACAGAGTTTTGGGTCACCCATAATTAATGAAGGCCATCACCACAGGAGAAAATATGGAGGAGCAAGATAACTATCCCTCTGAGTGCAGCCTTGGGAACAACAAAGGGACAATCCTTCCCTCCCCCATGATGCACATCCTTATTTTCTACCTTGATGCTGGAAAACAGTCATGAATGTAGATAAATTCTTAGATGCAGAATCACTGACTAGAAGGGAACAAATATTCTTAAGATTCTTTACATGTGCTGTCAACCGCTGACTCCTAAGACTGCCCAGTTTGTGGAAGCCTACCCAAAAGTGTCAGAGTGCCCTTGTCCTTGCTTTCTTTTGCTAACTGTAGGTAACTGTTAACTATATGGTTTCACTAAAATGAACATGAAAGAAAAAAATGAACCAATGTCATTCAGGGTTTAGGAGAAAAAAAGGCACGACACAAATGTCAATGACTTTACCTGTAAAATCGGAGAACCCAGGGAAGCTTTCATCATCCATGTGGCAGGCTTCCATAAGGCTGCTGAAAAGAGTGCCCACAGGGTCTAGAGGGTGTCCGACCCAGCCCTCCAAATTGGTTATCGAGGTTATGCTTTTATGGGGTAGCTCTGTATAAGAAAGGGGAATTGAGAGAGAGAAAGATGTAAAGGGAAGAGAGGTTTTACCATTTAACAGCAGCATCCTGACAAAATTAATACTGAATTTAATTAAAAAACAAAGGTATAGATAATCTCCAACTTGTGAATTATTCTGAGTTCTAAAAGTTCACCTGTAAATCAATATAAATGGTACTAGCTTCCCAGGAAAACTCCCAAACATCTATTTAATTCATGTGTCCAGGGTACCAAGTCAACATTACTTTTCACACTATTAAATTATGTTGAATAAGGAAAAACAAATCCCAAATTTTCACCTGAGAAGCTCACTTCCTAGGAGTGGCATTAGATAGGACTAAAAAAGCCCCCTGGAGTTACCACTGGGTAAACTCTACAACTCTATTACAAAAATACTCTCAGCGTCAGTGCTCACTGGATCATCTAAATTGGAGACTAGAGGGCAGTTGTAGCGTGGGTCAGACTTTGACCCCCTATATTATTAAATTACTCCCTAATATTCTTACGAAAGTCTTCTTTATCATGGATAAGCCATTTAAGAGAGGACCTTGGCCATAAGAAGGAACTACAGAAGAAAAATATATATTTGGATGGAACACATCCTTTTCGTTTTCTTTAGAATGTTAGCATTTTCAAGTTCTTAAGTTAAACTACAGAGTGCTGAAAAAGGCTGCAAATATTTTAAGATATATTCTGTTGTAAACAATGCAATATTTTACATCTAAGTGTTTACTAAAGTAATAAATAACAGTTCCTTATTAAAGGAAAATATAATAAATTCTATATGTAATATAAAATATACAGGAAAAAAATTGGCTAGTAGATAGCTAAAGAGCCATTCCATGAATCCAACACTCCTTTAGACGTCTTCTGCTTTTGGACTGTCAACTATCAGTACATATAAATGAGGCATGGCCTGGTACAATGTATTAAAATTTGTAAAAATTGGGTCCTACATTCCTTTCCCTTTGGTTTCTGTCACTGGCTTTCATATATATAACAGTATGAAAAAATGAAAAAAAAAACTGAGCATTAGTCTTGGAAACAACCAAATATGTATGTTTGATGGGAGAAAAAAATATATAATATACATAGATATATAGTGAAGGTAAGGTTGTGCTTATACAAATAAATCTATTGTCAAAGAATGGAAACAGGAAAAATTTTACAAAGTATTTCCTCTGTGTCCTCTTTCATTTCACACAAAAATTAGTAAAACACAAACAAACAAAACACACACATACACAGAAATGGGAGAAATAAAAACCAGAATACAGTTTTTTTTCAGAATCAAGAAGTTGGCCTAAGTGAAATAAGTCAGACACAGAAAGACAAATACCCTATAATCTCATTTATATGTGGAATCGAAAAAAATTAAACTCCTGGATGCAGAGAAAAGACTGGTAGTTGCTAGAGATGGAAGGCGGCTGGAACAGGTGAAGGTGGTCAAAAGATACAAAATTTTAATTATAAAATAAGTCATAGAATGTAATGGACGGCATGGTGACTGTCGTGAATAACACCGTAGCGCATATCTGAAAGGTGTGATAAATGAACAGATCCTAAAAGTTTCTCATCACAAGAAATTTTTTTAACTATGTGTGTGACAGATGTTAACTAGACTTACTGTGATGATCATTCTGAAATACAGAAATATTAAATCACTATGTTACACACCTGAAACTAATATATGTAAGTTATATCTCAATTTAAAAAAAGAAGCTGACATATGCCATATAGCATTAAAAATGTACAAGATATTTCATTTACTAATCTTGGCTGCATGACAAATAGCTGTTATGGCAATTTAGAATTCTAACAGCTATGAAAAACATATTCTTTAAATATGGATGAACAAAAAAAATAGAGAAAGATAAAGGTATAGATCTGTAATCCTACTAATACTTAAGAATAATCTGAAACAGAAGTTTTCATTGCTCTCAGGATAAAAGGGAAATGTGTGTAAGAGTGGCCTCAATGGTCATCAAAGGAGCCTAATTAAACATGTATTCTAACTTACCTACAAGAACTAACATTTTACACTTCACATTT
The DNA here is from genome assembly GCA_003508835.1 of Eonycteris spelaea. Lineage (NCBI taxonomy): Eukaryota > Metazoa > Chordata > Mammalia > Chiroptera > Pteropodidae > Eonycteris > Eonycteris spelaea. The sequence goes on along the minus strand of PUFA01000011.1, from coordinate 9,782,031 downwards.
CTTAGATATTGCAACATTTTTACTAAACTCATTTTAAAAATACTTCTTGGCAAAGGTTATAGATATGATTTTTAAAGATCAGATAATCATCATCATGAACTAGCTCTCTTTTTGTAGTATATAAAGTGTTTTACTCTCTCTTAGCTTGAATATTATTATTCTTTATACTTTCCAGGAGTAAATACCTCTGGCCATATATTGTGTGTATTTAGAACAAGGGAAATTTGAGAAACACATCTGGTAACTAGTGATGATATGAAGAACATGAAGAATTGGACAAAGTCATGATTATCAGGAATATTACATACCAATCCCATCTGAGCACCTCATTTCTTTGGTTCAAATTTTACCTTTGGAATTCACTTTCATCATATATATGATAATGTTAGTTGATATTTTATTAGTACTTACAATACAGAGGATATTAAGTTACAAAAACACTCAATTCAACCTTCAGCCTATTTCAACAACTATTGATCATTTTTAGCTGTACTCTAGGTGGTGTGCATATAATCAATCGCCCAAGGATTAGGAACGAAAATGTAATAACAACAAAAAGCGCCCCCCACCCCAAACCCCCAAACCAAAAAACCACAGCAACTAAAACTCTTTGGAACAGAGAGTAAAAATAATCCTACCAAATAAGCATAGATCATAGTTATGAAGGAGTAAGAGTGTATGGGTTAATCAGAAAAGGAATACATATATATTTATTTTCTGATCAGAGCCTTGGGTGTATAACATAACCCTCTGCAATTACTATTACTCGGTAATGCTAATTTAAAATTTAAAAGATTAACTGAGATAAAGAAGTTAAATGTGTCCTGTTAGTTGACAGTTCATCAAATGTTATTTACAGAATTTGAAAAATTCAAGGAGTTCTGCTCTGGTCACTTTAAATAAATATCATGTCCTTATGCACAAATTATTATAATAAAAAAATTTTAGAGTGATTACATAATATGCCAGGCCCTGCTTTAAGTGCTTTAAAAGAATTGAGTTTAATTATCTCAATAACTCTGATAGGTCCTCAATTGAGCCCCATTCGACAGATGAGGAATCTATATCAGAGACTTCAAGTCATTGCCTAAGGTCAAACACAGGCAGTCTATTCCACACAAGTGTTACTGTTGAGAATTATGAAGCACTTTCACAAAATTTTTGGCTAACTTGCATTTTAGATGATTTAGACATATTAAATAGTTACTCAAGCAATAAAAAAAAAATTCTCCCCCTTAAAAAATTAAACTAAGAAACTTAACAAACAAACAAACAAACAAAATCCCACCTTATTTCTAACAAAATTCAACCAGAAAAAAATGCCTAAAATTTCTCACAGGTCAGCTATTGAATATTTCAAATGAGCGGTGAGTATAGCCATCTCCATCACTCTGAATTTAAAAGCCATCTCTCCCAGAAGAACACAAAACCTAGTGATGTCATCACCAAGAATCCCATTCCAATGGAAACAAACTCCTTCACATTCACCTTTTTTTTGAGTTCGGAACATTTCCAACTGTTTCTGTTGCTGTCGTCTTAACGTGTTGACAATAGCTATTGCTAGTCTCAGTGCTTCTCTGGGGTACCCATGAGAACGTAACGCATCCACTCTTGCACAGGCTGTAGGAACATGTTCTGAAACAGAAAGTTAAGGGGAGAGAGTTACTAGGGTTGATTATATCTATAAAACAGGACTAAATAGTAAGATGTTTCCCCCTAAAATACTATTAAAAATATACAAGAAATCATTTCTGAACTTGGATTTGAATGAAAAACTCAGCTCCTATTGCCAAGCATTCATTCATCTCCCATTGAATCCCTCAGCTCTCCTCCTCCCACTCCAATAATGCTATAGAAATGAAACAAAGAAGTCATGGAAATGTCTTTCTGGTTTGGCTACTTACCATGCCAGAGGGGCCACCCACGGGAGTCAAAAAGGGAGTTTTCAGTGTCGTCATGGTAACAGTAGTTGGTGTATAGGTCACTGCTGATAATGTGCTGCAAATGGCTATCTTGCCAGTGGAGATCACATGCCTCGATGGCTCGGGTGAACACTGTCCGATGTGGCTGTTCGATGAATCTGTTTTTTCCACAATTCAAAAAGCCATGTCAGCCATTATCACATGTAAATATAGCAATCATACCACTCTGTGGCCAGATGTTCATGAGCACACCCACACACATTGTCCTGCACCCCTTAAGCAGCAAGGATGAAGGGTGAATACTCTCATGTCCTAAGTACTTAGGAGGCAAAGTCAGCCCAAAGACCACCATTCACTCACTTGTTTATAACCAAACACAAACACTCTGCAGCCATCAAAGCTAAGGTTAAAGGCATCCTGCAAAAAAAAAATTGTCAAGTCTAGTTTCCATGCCAAATACACTCAAAGGAGGCACTCGGCACAAAACAGAATCACATGAAAAACTCACTGCTCCCCACTTCTGAGTGTGCTGTGGTGGGCTGCCCTGATGGGATCAACGGCTCTATCAACAGCTCTCACAAACACTATGCAAGAGATGTGACACCAGCCATGGAACCTTTCAGGAAGATGCAATCAGCCTTTAAAGATATGCATAAGGGTTGTGCTTTTGGTTGTATTTTTTAACTATATTGTGCGGTTTTGCACAATTAAACTATTATGCTTCTTGGGATATAATGATTAAATGCCACTTTATATCCCAAAGGGCATAAATGCATATATTTAACATTTCACAAAGCCACACAACATAGCTACAAAACAAACCAGCGCACTTACCTTGCCCCTACAGGCTGCCTCCTGACTCCTGTGCAGGTTCCATGACTGGTGTGATGTCCCCAGCATAGTGTATGCCGGGGCATCACAAAAGAGCAGAAGCATACACTCCGAAGAGGGTTCAAGTTTCAGGACCTGACGAAAAAGAAATGTTTGGGGAATAAAGGATAGTCTCACCCCAACTCCAGGGATTATTCAGTTCCTCTAGATCACATGGTTCAAATTCTCCCTGCATTCCCACCCCTGGGTCCCCACTCTAGACTTACCTTCAGCTGTGGCACAAACCTTAATGAGCCTCAACTGAAAACCAGGGAAACAAACTATTTTTATTTATGTATACTTTATTTAGCTCAAGTACCACCTCTCACTGTTCTGAAGCTTAATTAAATGAGAAGGAATATCTGAAGCTTCCTTAGTTGATAAAGTATCACCTTCCTATCCATGGAGCTTTGACTAAGCACAGACATAAAGGAAATCATAAAAACCAAACACAACTGAATCGAGAAGAGTTCTGAGAACTCATCTAGTTCAAGTCCTCTATCCTGCTGATGGAATTGAAAATAAAAAGTAAAGTGACTTGCTAAGGTCACAAAGCTAGGCAATGGCAATCAAGATCAAAACACAGATATCCTCATTCCAAATTCAGCTATTTCTTTAACAGAGAAAGACATTACTTCAGCTTGGTCTCAGGTCGATTTAGGTATCTGTATTTGAATGGCAGACATATCAAAATGCATAAATGACATAATCTGAGAGGCATAAACACTGGTATATCTGTTTTGGCCCCTGCCCAGACTCCTTGCTAGCAGTAGACAAATGCACACCTTGCAAATGGGAAGAGTGGGCCCTATGTTTAAGGGCTTTTTGAACCTGTCTGTGCTTTTGGCTGAGCAGAATAAATATACTCCTATGCAATAAGACTTCTCACAGTCAATCAATCAAATATTACAAAGTCCAAATCTCACACATTTTTAAGTGGCTTTGTAATTTCATTTCTTTTATTTAGATTAAATCACAATTTAAAACTAAAAGGAGACTTTAAAAGAGTATCTGTTATGCATGTCTTAGAAGATGAGGAGTTCTACCTGTTGACTGTGTGCTGGCTGTGGTTTCAAAAACAAAAGCAAGTTGTAGAATAGGATTCCACTTAAAAAAATGTAAACCTTAATTTTTACCTATTTGCACATGATTATATGAGTGCAGAGAAAGGTACAGAACACATACCAGGCTTTCAACAGTCATTAGCTCTAAGAGAACAATAAAACCAACTGTAACAAAAAAAGCTAAATACTAATGAAATATTTAACTGAAAATGTAGGATATAAAGCTTGACAATAACATGGGAAACAAAAAAATAATTATTACATATACAATGACTAAAAAAGATACAAACAAAAAGTGGGTTTGATTAGGTGTCAAAATTATGGTCAATTTTTATATTAGATGTCTTTTTTTTTTAAATTTTTGCAACAACATGGAAAAAAAGAGAAACATTAACTAATTTTTTAACATAATAAAGAGACTTGTAAAAATTTTAATAAAGTATATAAATATAATACAGGCTGATTAAAGAAAATTTGGGCAATTCTGAAAAGTAAAAGGGATAAATCAGTTCTTTTATCAAAAAATTAAAACAAACAATTGGCTCATTCTGGTATATTTAAAAAATAAAAAATACATATTCTTTCAAAGGATGTGGATTCTAATGTTATCGTTTTTGTTCAAATTCTAACAAATAATCTCGGCAAAGACAGGGACTGATTTGCCCTTCACGTTCACTTTCATGTGCTAAAAAATGCAATTCTGTCCGTGGTCTACACCACATGCGCACCCCACCCAGCTGCAGTGGCCTGGCTGCTGGGCTCTGCTTGTCGGAGCTGGCTCTCCCTAGCAACCCGCTTAGCTCTCCAGTAGAAGCAGTGCAGGCTGAGCACCAGATCCCCTCTGTAGGGATGGCTCTTCTGACAGTCCTTCTGGAGGATGTGGGTACTCTGCTAAAAGCAAGAGCCTGGTGCCTTTACACACAACAGCTATAAATATTGCCCTCAGAAACTATGTCCTGACTTCACACTCCTGGGCCAAACCATAAATAAAATGAATTATTTCATCAGGAAGCTGGGCCACTTTCTAAAGTCTATGACATATTCCTGTTTAACCAAGGGGAACGTAAGCAAGTGGCAAGTAAAAGTAAAGTGTAAAATGTTAGGATGGTGGTCCCAAAAAGCAGTTGGGGAGTGAAATACACAGTAACCTCCAAATATAAAAAATAAAAGATTAAAGATATGGCCTATGTAAATATAGGCATACTCCTTCCTAGCAATGGAAGACAGTAAATGTTGAATCATTAAACTTGAAAATTCTAAGCTCTGGAAAAGAATGTGGGGCATAAAGGGTACATTTATATTCTTTAAAGGTATTAAATAAAATCATCATGGGCAATAAAAGTATGACATATTTCAAATACTGATTTCCCAAGCAAGCATCTCTAGACAAAGCAGAGCCAGACGATCATCTTTCCAAAGTCCTAAAATTTCTTTTTGAGTGGGCAAGTCCCTATGGAGTAACACACATAATTTTCTTTGTAGAGACTGAAAACACTATGCTAACATCGCATTCACACTCAGCACACTGTCCAGCCCTTTCCAGGAGAACCGAGTCCATCTAGGGGCAGCACATAGAGAATGACAGTCTTGATTCTGGATCCTTCTGATGTCATTTAACTCTCACCTTCCATCTATCATAACCTTAAAATCTTTCAAGTTTTCTCACAAAGGGGTCGGGGGTAGTAACAGCACAAAATCACACAAAAAGACTGACATACATTAGTGAATGACATTTTTATTTGAAACAGTAAACTATTTTAAGGATTTGGTTCTGAAAGAGAGGAGAAAATCCTGTAGTAGCCACAAGGGAAAGTGAGACCAAGGAAAGATTTATATTTTAAAAGATGAGAGGGACTTAGGCTAAATGGGTGGATCCAAAAAAGAGAAAGAAGCTGAAAAAAACAAAAACCAAAATGAAAAACAAAAAAACATGATAAAAACAAGAAACAGAGGTTTTTAAGAGGACATCTGGAAATGTCTAGTTACATTTCTTAGTTGTCCCAAAGACTGGAGAACATTATTAGCCTAGAGAGGTGGGAACAAGTATGCTAGACAAGCCATGCACAATAAAGACTTTTCCTAGTCCACAGCCAACAGCACTCCATGCCCTTCCAGACCATCATAAAATGTTTACTTGCTACTTACTAAAAGTAAGAATTTTTAATTGATTAAATTACACAGTAGCCCAAATATGAATTGACCTAGAGATAAAAACACACCGCTCAAGTCTCTCAATATTTTGTTTTATAAAAAATGACCACCCTATTCCATGATTTTTTAAATTAAAAAAATTCAAACTAAATAGTTAATAGGCAATTTTATATAACATATAATTTTAAATAACACGTACTAATACATATAAGTATTACATCTATCTGTATTCTGAGAATATGAAAAAAGCACACAAAGGTCTCAGGTAAAAATGAAAACACACACACAAACACACACACACAGTCAAAACGTATTAAGTCCTTGAATTATAGTAAATTCGTAAGTGGGAAAAAATTCTTTTCCACATAACTTGTTAGTTACTACCATAAACATGTATGCACAATTAGGTAGATACAAAGTGAGCAGAATATTACTGTGGACTCACCTTGGTTGGCATTTGCACCCTGAGGCAGAGCATTGGTTAAATTGGGTAATTCACTACCATGATTTCCATCTTCCCATGGACAGACATCAACACTGTTCCACTTTTCAGCTGTTTTAGCCAACTAGCCTTCTGCTCTAACTTGCAGTGGGGATTTAAAACTATACACATCCACAGAGCACCTAATTCAAAGGGAGAGAGAGAAGTAAATTTAAAAAAAATTATTAAAATGTTCAATTCTAATAGTTAATGATAAATTTTAAACCATTTCAAAATGGACCCAAGTCTACAATTTTTATAACTCAATTCTCTCCTTAATTAAGCCACAAATCTCATGCCTAATTTAATGGAAAAGAGGACAACAGAGCCCGAATTTGAACCAAAGATCCAAAGACTGTTACACATAAGACGAAAGGTACTTAAAATGCTTATTGTAATCACCTTCCTACTTGTGTGACATTTTAGACAAAGAAGTCAATAAAGAATACAATCCTAAGGTCCAATACGCCTTTTTAATTTACAGATTTTATATATGGATGCTGCAACAAACCGCTCTAAATGGTCCTACTGCACAAAAATTAAATTTCTTTCTCAGAGGACCTTTACACAAAACCATAAAAGCATATAACAAACATGAATAAACAACATCCTAGTTTCCTTATAGGTATTTCAAACTTCATCATGTTTATTAATTAGCATCTATATCTATGGTATCAATAATCTTATTTCTTTAAATTTTTTTAAAATGCTTACAGCACCTAGTACTCCTAGGTGGTCTCCCATCCAAACACTATCCAGGCTTGACTCTGCTTAGCTTCTGAGATTAAATGTGACTGGGCACGCTCAGAGGGTGGCATGGCCACAGACTCAATAATCTTTTAAAAATAAAATTTACTTAAACATACTTCTCTAAATAATTTAATCGGGAACTTATCTTTATTATATAAATGAAATCTCTAAATTTATGTTTTTATGTGAATGATATTACTAAACATTAATTCAAAATTTCACTTGTTTCTCAAAGGAAAAGCCATAATGAATTTAGGGGGCATAACTTATAATTTGAATTAAGGTACTGATAAAATTTATTATTCCTTTTTACAGTCTTCAAAGAAGTAACTAATTCAAGCAAATATTTCACAAGTTTTAAAATTCAAGTTTTATTTTACTAATTTCAAAACAAGACAGATACCAGTACTTCAAAGCCATTCATTCACAACACTTTTTCTCTAAAAGGTTATGTACATGTTTGGGTCTGTGTGTATTTTAATCAGTTGTATTAAGTAAAGTGAGTAATAAAGATAGGAATGATCACTGTTTATGTTTCGTCTGTCCAAATGAGATGCTTCACATTCTTCCACATTTAAAATTAGCCAGCTTCTTCAATTAGAAAATGTGATATTTTAAATATCAAACAACTTTTACCAACAGGAAATAACAGTGACCACAACCTATTAAACCACAGATATTTACAATTTACATTTCTATATATTTAAAAACCAAATGAAAACAAAATGTGATCAGTCAACATCGAGTAAGCCCAATACAGCTTATTTTCTCCCCATGATTATAACCAAATCTTTGAACAAAATACAAAAAGCAGCAATCTGAGGACTCTGAAAAGTAAACAACAGCAGGCAGACTGAGGAAATAAAACTGAAGAAGCAAGTCATATGGGGGTGATTTCCTGTTATTTTCCCGTCTTTTTTCTCCTGGCTTGGACATAAGATTCGTCTCATTTGGGGAACTTTCTAGAGGCCATATCAGCAAAAACTTGAGAGAAACCTCATTTAGCTGATGAGAGGACTTGGAAAAGGGGACATGGACCCCACTCAGGAGCTGAAGAGGGGAGGATCCTGGATGCTGTGCACAAAGGGCACAAGTCCTGTCAATTGCATGAGACAGACCCTAAGAAGCACTCAAGGCCTTGAAAACTTTAGTGACATCGTCACCCAAAGATGGTCAAACAGACCTTATGTTCTGAATCTACCCTGGTTGATTATACACTTTAAAAAACAAAAAATTCTCCAGAGGATTTTAATAGGACCCAGACTCTCACAACACAGTATTCAAAATGTCCAGGATCCAAAATTACTTGGCTTACAAAGAAAGAGAAAAATGTGATCAGTTCTCAAGGGAAAACACAATCAAGAGATGCCAACCAAGATGAACCAGATGTTAGAATGATCAGTCAGAGACTTTATAAGCAACTATTATAACTGTGCTCCATGAAATGAAGGTAAACACTATTGAAAGAAGTGCAATATGAACTATAAACAATAACTAATGGAAATTTTAGAATTGAAAAAAAACTATCTAAAAAAAAAATTCAATGGATGGAATCAATAGCAGAATAGACATGATGAAGGGAAAAGTCAGTGGACTTGAAGATATGAATTATCTCATCTGAAGAACAAAGAGAAATAATCAAAAGAAAATGAACAGAGCCTTAAAGACAGGTGAGAAAACAGCAAAAGGTCTAACATTTGTGTCACTGGAACCCCGGAAGAAGATGAGACAGAGATACAGAAAATTTTTGAAGAAATAATGACTCAAACTTCCCCAAACTTGGAGAAAGAGATGAATTTATAGATCCAAAAAACTCAGTTAACCACAAAAAGGGTAAACTCAAAGAAAACCATGCCCAAACATCATAATCAAATCACTGAAAACCAAAGATAAAGAAGAAAACCTTGAAAGCGATCAGAGAAAAACGAAATACCACGTATAGAAGAATGACTCAAATAATTTAGAGATTTCTCAACAGAAATCATAGAGAATGGAAGATAGGGGAACATTTTCTTTAAATTGTTCAAAGAAACTGAAGTGTCAACCCAGAATTCTATAGCTAGCAAAAATACCTTTCAGAAATGATGTTGAAATAAACGTATTCTCAGATCAGGGAAAATTAGCAGCATTTGTTGCCAAGAGACCTGACCTAGAAGAAAAGTTAAAGAAGTTCTTCAGGCTGAAAAGAAATAATACCAGAGGGAACCTTGGAACTACAGAAATAAAGGAAGAGCTATAAAAACAAAAATACTTGAGTAAATAGAACAGACTAATTTTGTCCTTTTAAGTTCTTTAAAATAAGTATGGTCATTGAAAGCAAAAATCTAAACACTGCTTTGTGGTGTTCTAAATGTAGGTAGATGTAATACACATGAAAACTAACACGAAGGAGGGAGAGTAAAGGGACCTATATGGTTGTTAGACTCTACATGCTACTTAAAGTGGCAAAATATTAATGAAAAGTAGACTGTTTAAGGCTAGGTATGATTATTATAATACTGAAACCATTAAAAAGTACAAAGAGATACAAACAAAAAGGACAACATATTAAAATGAAATACTAAAAAATCTAAAATATTGAGAAGGCAGAAGAGAGAGAACAATAACAGAAACAGAGAAGATAAATAGAAAACAAATGATTAAATGGTAGACCTAAATTTAACCACATCAATAATTATATTAAATATAAGTGGTCTAAACATATCAATTAAAAGAGATGGTAAATCAGATTAAAATTCAAGACCCAACTCTATGCTGTGTAAAAGAAACACACTTTAAATACAGTGGCACATGTTAAATGGAAAAGGATGAAAATGCAATACCATGCAAACATTTTCAAAATCATTTTGGATTAAGAATATTTAACCAACACTATCAAACCAACTTAATCTAATTAGCATTTATAGAACACTACAATAAACATTAATAGAAAAAAAATAAAACAAAATCCTACTCTTTTTAAAATGCACAAAGAACGTTCATCTAGGTAGTTCATATTCTAGACCAGAAAGCAAACTTTAATAAATTTGAAAGAAGTGAAATCATACAAAGTATATTCTCTGGTGTAATAAAATAAATTAGAAATTAGTAACAAGAGGACATTTGGAAAATTCTCAAATATCTAGGAATTAAATAACAAATTTCTAATTAACTCATTAATAAAAATATAAGTCACAAGGGAAAAATATTTCGTACTGAATATGCAAATAAAATATCAAAATCTGTGATCTACATTTAAAAAGTTTAGAGGGAAATTTATAGTACTAAATGCTTAAATTGGAAAACAAGAAAAGATTTAAACAATCTAAATATCCATCCTAAGAAACCAGAAAAAAAAAAAAGAGAGTGAGAGCGATCAAAGCCAAAGCAAACTGAAGGCAGGCAATGACAGATGAAAAATCAAATAAATTGAAAACTGCCCTCCACCCCCAAAATTCAATGAATCTAAAAGCCGGTTCTTTAAAAAGATCAATAAAATCAATAAAACTATAGCCAAACTGACTGGGGAAAAAAAGACAAACTAGAAGTTTCAGGAATAAAAGATGGCACATCATTACAGATCCTAGATGTACTAAAAGGCTCATATGGGTATACTGTGAACAACTTTACACCCATTAATTCTACAACAGAGATAAAATGGACACATTTCTTAAAAATTACAAACTACCGAAGTTTACTCAGGAAGAAATAATAACTTAAACAGTCATAAATTTACTTAAAAAACTAAATCTACAGTTAAAAATCTCTAAATGTGGATCCAGCTGTTTCCCTGGAAAATTCTACTAAACATTTAAGAAAGAAAAAATACCAATTCTACACAATATCTACCAGAAAACAAAAGGGAAGGGAATGGTTTCCAACTCATTTTATGAGGCCAGAAACCCTGATATCAACACTAGATAAAGATATTACAAGTAAATGCAATTACAAATCAACATCCTTCATGAAGAGAGAAGTAAAACACCTTGACAAAATAACAGCAAATCTAATTAAGAAATACATATAAAATACACCACAACCAAGTAGGGTTTATCCTAGGAAGGCAAGGTTGGTTCAACTTTAAAAATCAATCAGTATTACCAGAATAAAGAAGACAAAGCATATGACCATTTCTACGGATGCAGAAAAATTAAGTAACAAAATTCAACATCTCTTCATAATAAATAAAACTCTCAGCAAACTAGGAACAGATTTATTTAACCTGATAAAAGGTGTTAGCAGAAAAAAAGCCCTAGAGTTAACACAATAATGGCAAAAGACTGAATGTTTTTCCCATAACACCGAAAGGAGGCAAAGATGTATGTATGCTCTTACCACTCCTATTCAACAGCGCACTGGAAGTTCTAACTAGGCCGACAAAGCAAGTAAAGGAGGTTAATGACACAGACTGAAGGCGAAAAAGTAAAACAGCCTCTATCTGCAGACAACTAATCTACAAAAACACCTAGAACTAATAAGCTTATTAGCAAGGTCATACGATACAAGTTCAAAGCAAAAAGCTAACTGCACATCTCTATGTTAAAATGTTATTAAACAATCAGAAATCAAAATTTACCAAAAAAAGAGCACCATTTATATGAGCAGCAAAAAAAAAAAAAAAAAAGATTATGCAATCTAACAAAGTATGCGCAATCTCCAGGCTAAAAACTATAAAACATTGACAAAAGAAATCAATTTTAAAAAGCAGAAAGTTACTATATTCATAGACTGAAAATCTCAATATTGTTAAGATGTCAAGTCTCCCAAGTTAATTTGTATATTTAACATAATCCCTTTCAAAACTCTAGCTTGGGTTTGTGTTCGTATTGACAAGATTATATCTAAAATAGCCAAAACAGTTTTAAGCAAGAAGGAAAAAGGTGGAAGACCCACAGTACATTACTCGATTCTGAGACTTACTATAAAGTTACAGTAATCGAGACAAAACACAAGTGGTGAAAGAAGAGGCACACAGATGAATGGTATAGATTAGAGCTCAGAAATATACCTACACAAATATGGTCAATTCGAGGTTCAAAGTCAATTCAAAAGAGAAAAGATAAATCTTTTCAACAACCAGTGCTGGACATTCATGTGAAAATAATGAAATTAAATGTATATCACACACTTTATTAAAAGTAACTCAATTTATTAAAAACTAACTCAGAATGGATTATAGGCCTAAATATAAAACTTCTAGAAAAAAACCTTTGTAACCTTTGGTTAGGCAAACATAATGTTAGATATAATATCAAAAGCATGACCCATAAAAGATAAAATTGATAAAAATTGCTAAAATTGATAAAAAGATAAAATTGATGATCTTATAAAAATGAAAAACTTTTGCTTTACAAAGGCACTATTAAGAGATAAAACAGACAATCCACAGACTAGGAGAAAATATGTTCAAACCATATATCTGGCAAAGGATTTATATCTAGAACAGGTAAAGCCTTCTCAAAACTCATAAAGAAAAAGAACCACCCTATTAAAAATGGGCAAAAAATTTGTACAAAAAATCTACCATCTGTATAACTTCTTTGGTGAATAATGTTCCACTGTCACCAAAGAAGTTATACAGATGGCAAACTACAGATGAAAACATGCTCAACATCATTAATCATTAGGAAAATGCAAATTAAAACCACACAAGATACCACTACACACCTATTATAATGATTAAAATTAGAAAAAGAAATTTAAAACCTGACAATACCATCTGCTGCCTAGGATATGGAGCAACTGGAATGCTCATAATTGCTGCTGGGAGTGCAAAATAATATAGCCACTCTGGAAAATAGTCCAGCAGTCTCTCATGAAATAAGCTTACATTTACCATATTACCTAGCAATCCCACCTCTAGAGTTTTGTTCAAGAGAAATGAAAACTTATGTCCACATAAAAACTTGTACAAGAACATTCATATTATCTTTATTTGTAAATGAAGAAATCTTGAAATAACCTGAATGTCCTTCAACTGGTGAATGAATAAATAGTGGTGCATTCATACAACAGAATATTACTCAGTAATAAGAAACAAATAAATATTGACAAATAATGTGATGTAAAAATCATTCTAAAATGAATGATTTATTTTCAAAGTGATCATTTCAAATTCAGGTCTGTATTTCAATCCATACCCGTGTGAACTGTAATTTATTTTGAAAATTAGCTTGAATGCACTATCATACCAACTAAAAGCTAAGATAGAGCTAACGTTAAAATTAAATGTAGAAATTACATATCTTAAAATATGTATCTTAAATCTACTGTTCTCCCATTTAATCTCTTCTTTTTAAAGATGTTAAGTGTACTACTACAAGATTTTAAAAACAGAATTAGCAAATTGATACTAAGTACTAGTGCCTTTGAAATAATTCAAAGATAAAATTAGGAAAATATTAACCAACGTATACAGTGTTGAAGGACTGACTGGTTTGCATATGAAAGAACTGATAATATGATAATGAACCAGTGAGTTTTACCTTTACCTGGGGAAAAATTCTAGAGTCTATATAAAAAGGTAAATTGATTTTGACGAGAGAATATAATTCTCTTTTAAAAAATGTTTTTTCCCAGAAAATAAATGGAGAAACACCAAAGACAACCTTAATTAAATAATCATTAGTAACATTAAGAGTCACTATTTCTTGGGTGTCTACTATATGTCACAAGCATTACATTTAGGGCTTTACAAACATTTTCTCATTAATCATCGTAATAATTCTCCGTGGTCAGAATTGATATTTCTACTTTCAAAATGAGAAAACTAAAATTCAGAGAGATTATGGTCCTTAACAGAAAGATGATAAATATTCTTAGAAACTTTAAATAATGATGTCTATGATTGTTTGAGGCAAAAATAAATCCATAAAACTCATCTCAGATTTTCGTGCTTACATTTCTCTAATTAGAAAATTTCCAATTTGCAGACTGAGAAAAATTCTGAAAAGCCAAGCCTTTATAAATTTGCCTGTAACATTCTTTTACTTCTACCCACTTCCCTTAAGAAAGGTTTCATTATGAAAGGATGTTCTTAATGTTAGATGCAAGTTCAGAGCTGTAATAGATATGGTCTTTTATCTTAACAGTCACCAATACAAAAGCTGTCATTAGCCTTAATACCCAAGATAACCAAATTGAGTAAGTCCTTCTCCAAATTTTATTATTTCAAAGTTCCACTTTGGGCACTGATCTCTTTTCCTTCCTTTCCAACACATGCCTGAAACATCTGTAGCTTTAAAAATAAAGCTCTTTGATGATCAAACACTTCATTCCTTTGTCTCTTGGAAATATTAACCCTTTTAAGGACTCAACCAAAAACAGGACAGAGAACTCAGTGAGAACGTACCATTGCTAGCACCTAGCAAAGGACCTGGGATCTGGAAAGGTATTACTGGGTCTTTCACAAAGGATGCTTAATTATTTGCTATGATTTACAATGAAAATGAATTCAATACTTTTAAATTGCTTTCCTAGCTTCAATGCCTCAAATCAAATCACTGGTGTATGCATCATTCAGTTTCTGAATTATCCATGGCACATTTCAGCTCTAGTCTAGCTTTTCCCACCATCTAGCATGCTTTTGCTCTCTTTCCCACTACTCTACCTAATCTATACTCAGTGATTTCAGCAAAAAGATGCACTGCAACATACGTTGTCAAGTAAGCCAAAACTTGGAAAGGAACTTCTCTGGGAAGAAGAGAAAAAGCATTCTCTGCACATGGCGAATGGTTCCAATCTACTAACATGTAGTGGGCCTTGGTAAATGTTAATTTCATCACCAAGATTTGATGGCCTAAGAGACAAAGTTAACTTTGTTTTAAGTCATGTGAGCAGAAGTTGTATCTGTTGCTTTGCACAGAACTTTTAGTACCATGGATTCAATTATAAATAGTGAATTAAATGCTTTTTTATTAATATTAAATCAGTGTCTTTTGACTGACCAGTCAGAGGACATGGGCAGAATCACATTGAGGAGAAGATAAAACATCACATAGGCCTTTTTGCTTACTTCTGCATTTCACCAAAAAACATTGCCAGTGGATAAGCACCCAGATTCCCAGCAAATGTAGGTAACAAAAATTGATGAATTCCACATGTCCTGAAGGCTAGTCTTTTCCATCAAACATTTAGATGGACAAATCACCACCGTTTTGCCCCACCTCACATACCCACTGCTTTACATTTCTAACTAGAATATATGTTTGATCAACAAGCTCTGATCTGGAAAGATATGGATTACCAGCCCCCAAAAGTTGAGCAAGCCCATTTAGACTCCATGTAGCAGCAGTTCACTATTTAAACAATAGGGATAGTAATTCCTACTTCGTAGGGATGTTCAGGCTTAAGCAAGATAGTATATGCAGAAGTGTTCTGAAAACTGTCAAGTTCACCCAGTTCTAAAAGGTGCACTCCTGCAAACACACGTGTAGAAAGATTTCGATGTTGAAGAAATTGAGAGTCAAAGATTAAAATAAATTTGGAGGGGTCAGATTGCAAGTGATTCTTTGATTTTGGCTAGAACAGCGTTTAGTCTCCTCTTTCCCCTTTGGTTTTAATAAGCTTTCAAATATGTTTTGTTTTCCCACAGATATTGTCCTCTCTAGACTCCCAGGCCCCATCCAGGGTCAGAGTCACTTAGAGGTCTGAGATGCTTTGGATAATTTCAACCATGGAGGCGGCACTTCTGGTTTTCTTGATCTTGTCCTCAACCCTACACAGGGTTACATAGCATTTCCTCTGTCCATGGTGACTTAATGAGAAAGGGTGGACAGAGAGTACAGTACTGAAGCCTGTGCACTCTGCCTTCAGTCTCCCCATCACTTCCGGCTTAGCATCCTGGCCAAAACTTCTAGTCTACTGTCCACTCTGCCTCTCTTTTTAGTTTCAACACTCTGGGTTCCACAGTCTTATTCTATAGGAATTCAAAATGAAAAGTTATCAGTACCCAAATTCTTATTACTGGAGGGGAAAAAGCCAGAAGTCAAACCAAGGGACATTTGGTATGAGAATATGAAGTGAGGAAGAATCATTGTTAAACAAAAACTAATATAAGATGGACCTGCAGAATCCTCTAGGATCATGGCATACCATTTCCTAATAATAAAGATTCAATTTTGACAAACATCCGACTTAGTCCAACATAGGGAGTAAAGCTAACTGAAATAACAGAACTTCCTTTTCATATATTATTATAGTCTACACTGGTAAAGACATGTGGCATTTGGAAAATAACCATTACGAGAAGCATGAAGTATTGTCAGATATATAACCACTGTCTTGGTTATCTATTACTATGTAAAAAACTACCCTAAACTTACTGGCTTATTTCAACATTGTTTGATTGCACTTCATGATTCTGCAGGTCAAAAATTCTCTCTCTCCTCTTTACTTTTCCCTCTGCCCCAACAGGACCTCTCTCTCCATGGACACCATGGGCTTCCTCATAGCATGTCTTTTAGTTAGAAACATCTTTTAGTCAGCCTCAGGGTAGGCAGACTTCTTATATAGAAACTCAGGGCCTCAGGATAGATAGACCCTTCTAAGAGACAGGAAGTAAACACTGCCAGTTACTTAAGGCTTGTGCCCAGACACCGGCCTGGCATGTGCTCTGCCATAGTCTGTTGGTCAAACCATTTATAAAAATTGGCCAGATATAAGAGGAGAGAATACAGACTTTGATTTTCAATAAGAGTAGCAAGGAATCTGTGGTCATCTTTAATCTATCACAATTACCAGGAGAGATTATAAATCTGCTAGATTACACAATGGAAAACCAAGATATTACCATCGACTATGAAAATGTTGTTAGTTAAAAAAAAGTCAAATCCAAATAAATCACTCAATATATGGGAAGAGCTGCAAGTCAAGCAATAACCAAGTAAGTCATGAAAACTTAACAGCATAAAAGGTATCTAACACAATATTAAATGCTGGTTTGTATGCTAATTTTTTATCCCTTCAAGGAAAATACTAACAATATCAGGTTACACATGTTAGGTTTCTAATTAGAGTCAACATTTACAGTTTTAAAATGTCTGTCTTCAGGGTACAAAGATAGCTCTCTATCTACTTCAGCTAACATATTTCTAAAAGTGAATGGCATCTTTACTTATCTACCTGACAATATTTGCTGCCATTTATTCAATATTTACCTCATACTAACACTGTGCAAAGTATTTTACATATATTAACGTATTTCACCCTCATTAAAAAACTTATTACAGATAAGAAACCCGAAGTATAGAGATGAGTAGAAAGGCTGAGTTGCTATTAAAGATGAGAGCCAGGATTTGTAAACAGACCCACATTCCCCACCCAACCAATATTTTGAAACATTGTGGTGTTTAGCTTTCTGCCTAGCTATGTGGTCAGAAAGCACTTCTGTAAATCAGGATTCGTATGTGCAGGTATGCGTATGTGAATTCTTATATTAATGATTTTAGTCTTTTGACAGAATTATCATTCTTGTCCTCATATTTTAGCAGTATAATACAAATGATAATGATAATAGTACCGTCTAAAAGTATGACGTAGCTTAAATGTACAGCTAACAAACCCTGTATTTTAACCATGTGTCCTTATGTACTCAGAACATATATCTCACATGTATAGAAAACATATCCACAGGTCCATCTAAAAAGAGCCTAATTAAAAAAAGAAAACAGCATTTTCCAGGACTGACAGGCATAGCAAATAAGTAATTTCACTGTAGATTAAAACAGCAGATAAACAATCAAAGGCTCAACTTACAATTCAAGATTGATTATTCAAGTCAGAAGAGATCTGTTTTCTCTGAAAATATGATAATGTACTATGAGGTCTGTTAGACTGCAGTTGCATCAGCATTTCTGGGATAATGTACTTGTGTGTGACAGAGTGTGCTCTTTGCCTGCTGGTGGAGCATTATGACCTGTGACTGAATAAATCAGCTGGCCATTCTATATCTATTGCTTACCCCCACAGTAATAAAACTTGTTTTTAAAGTTCCTTCTACTTCATGGTTTTTTGTAAATATGCAAATCAATTCAGTATTTAAAAGCTACACATTTTCTATAAAAACACTTTGTAATATTTGATAAATGTTGCTCTTCTCCCTGTTTGCTAGATGGATAGAGCACAGAGGAAGTGGCCAGGGGAAGAGGGAGCAGAGGAGCAGGGCCACATCACCTTCTGTAAAGGTGAAAATAAGAAAGGTCAGTGAGTTCCTTTCTTCTGTCTCAAAGGTGGAGAATAATGACTGTTATATACATAGAAAGTTTAATTTCTACTTTTTAATATGTTTATTCTTGTGAAATAGCAGGCCAAGTAAACAATCACTTTTGGTATTTCTCAGGGTTCCACAGTTATAAAACAATTTGCAATATTTCTCATATTTATTTTTGTTCTCAGAGACTATTATAAGAGGCTAGAATTTCATGCATGATCCAATTAACTAATTATACTTATTTAAAGGCCATGAGATGCCTAATTGCAGTCACACATAGGAGATCACTGGCATAATTAGTTGAGCTAACAAAACTATAGTCACAAAATTTCTTGGGTCAGACACACGAAAACCGTGACCCTAATTATAGTATTGTTCTCAGTACAATTCAGTCTTAATATGTTAGTCAGCCATGTTTGGAAATTAAGTTCAACTGGTAAAAATATTCTCCGTATTTTAAATTTGATATCTAAAATGACTCTGGGAAATTTTGAAAACAAAACCTCAGGGATACCATAAAGAGAAAGTTTCTGAGATCACTTAGTTGCAGGGCTAAACCCTCGGCAAAGGGCATACAGTTATCACTTAACCAGACTCTGAGAAAAGAATAAAGTAAAATAACTATCTTTTTGTTGTCAAGAAATAAAATAAACCACAGGTACTCCAAATCAGTTCGCTGGTATCCTGGAGAATGTTCCCTTTGGGTAAACCTGTGGCCCTCCTCTAAGATGCAGTCTTCCCATCCCATCTGATTTGCCAGTGCTGTCACGTCAACAAGCAACATTCATCACAACCAGCCTGATCTCCCTCATGAGGCACCTGATTCTATAGAAAAGATCAGACTCAGCTCCTCCACCACTCACCACCCTTCTCATTTTTGAAGGAGGGAAGGTAGGAAGGACAGAAAAAATCGGAAAGGAGAAAAAGTCACCATGATAGACGATGTCTTATTTTGAGAGACAAAAGGGCAGTCAACAGTTAGTGAGAAGGAATGTGAACTGTGGTAATCTTCAAATATATTTTCCATGTGCTCTGCACTGGCTGCTTAATTAAGCTGTCTTCACAAACAGTTCCATGATTCGTCCAATAGTGTTGACTCCAAGTCTATATATATAAATCTATTTCAGCAAATACTCTTTAGGTCTTCAGATGTCTCTCTCCTACAAGCTTCCCATTGAATTCACTTTCCCAACATAGATAAAAGACTCTTGGAATGAGAAAGAAAGTGGTGTGCATTATCTAAATTACCTTATTTTAGCCTTCAAGAATCCACATTACACTCATTTTTACAGATAAGGAAACCGATGTTCTATCTCAGATAAGGGACCTGTCCAGGACTATACAGCTAGTAAATATGAGGATAAGAATCCATTCTTAGTGTCTGGCTTTAGTAATTCTGTTCTTTATATTCCCCTTTGAAAAAAACATGCTTGGTTAAGTGTGGTGAAGAATTACTTTTGACTATATATTACAAAATGACACAGATAGTGACTTATAATATGAAATGTATTAGATCTAGCCTCAAAATTTTCTGAAACACATGTTACCTTATATAACCTCACTTCTTTGGTTGTCTCAGGCTGTCTTGGGCTATTATTTTTCACTTACTCATTCTGTTTTCTAACTAGAATATAAGCTCCCCAATGGCAGTGCCTACCATAGGACACTGTAAACAGTAGGTTCTTATTAATTTATCTGCTATTCTGGTAAGGCACTCCACTGTCCACCGACCATACTTATGGATAAGTGCTTCTCTGAGCCACTAATACAACAACTTTCCTTTCACTTACCATGGAGAACCAATTTAGGACCAAAGATAATCAGGAGCCCTACCAAAAATAATTGAATTTACCAATGGTTAAGATTATATAGACTATTGATGACCAAGTAAACACTTTAGCACTATGGTTGTGTAAGAATAGCAAGGAAAAGGGCTTACAGTATTCTACCATATTAGACCTTCAATTTTATTCATAAAAACAATTTCTAATGCACTGACTACTGTATGGAGTTCAGAAAGAACCTGTGATGGGTACTGAGTTTCTTGGAGAACAGAATGTTTCATTTTATTCTAATTCATTCTATTACTGAATTAAACTTTGATGTATTGGTCTTGACAACTGCTTCATGCTGATTGTATTGTGTATGATAGTATAATCACTCCCCATGCATTTCCCACTGGCTGGTTGATTAATGCAATAGATTACCTGCAGCACTGACGGCAAGGGGAAATCATTGCCCTTCTGTACTCTAAACTGTTTATATTTTATGTGTGTGTGTGTGTGTGCGTGCGTGTGCATGTTTTCATGTGCGTACACGAGCACTCAGGAAGATGCACCTGTGCATGGGTGGAGAAGGTCAGATAAACCAGAAGGATAGGGGAAAAAAACTGGGGACACAGTGAAAATCAATGCCTTTCAATCACTGTTTTCAGTACACCAAAAATACTCACTTCTTCATGCTTCCGAATAGGTGTCTAGCTTTACAACTTAACTATTCATTCACTTTTTTATTTACAAATACTTACTGAACACCAACTCTGGCCAGGCAAATTTTTTCCTCTCATCTTTATAAGAAAACTAATTAAAAAAAAAATGAGTCGCTTTCAGTGTTCCAATTAATGGGCAAGAAGGAGAGAAGGTGGTGGTGGTATCGAACGGACACTGACACGTGGATGAAAAAGCACGGCTCTGAAATTAGGTTGAATGCCCCATTAAAGACAGAAACGACGCAGTGGGGTCAAAACAAACCGCCAGGTTACTTGATCTCGGAGATCAGACTTTCGTTTTCTTGGTGGCATTTTGAAAGCATTCCTCGAACAGGATTTTCTTACAGTTCCAAGCTTAAATTTGACCCAGTACCCTGTTTATGCTCCTACCATCTAAGTACCTCAGCCCTTACTCATCCACAAAGGAAGACTGTGGCTTACAATCTAAGGCATTTTAGGACCACTGATCGCTTAATTCTACTTGATTCCTAATTTATGAATGATTCTCACTCTTTCCTCCAGGTTTGCTGAAGCAAATTTTGAAATTTACTAAAGTAATACCAAATGAAAGAGGCTGGGAAGCCTGGCCTAGGATCAGCAAGGTCTGGCTGGTCATAGCTCGAAATCACAGAGATTATCACAGAGGTTATCTTTGCAACATAAGGTGTAGAGTTGAGTTAGCTGCATTTTGAACCACTATTATCACTACTCTTGGCTACTCGATCAGAGCCTGAGAAAACCCTATGACCAGTTACCAACTCTTCCAAATAATTTAATATCAGAAGGTACCTATATTTTACCACAGAATCCTATTCTTATTTCAACATGGAATTTTTAAATAAAACACAAAAATTCATCTGTTGCAAATCATTTACCGGCCTGACTTCCCCCTAAAATATATGAGAAAAGTTATTTTTATGAATAAAAAGTCATTCTTTGGTACATCTCTAAGAGGAGCAGCTATTTAAAAGTCTCTGAAAATAGTAACTATCAAACATGCATTTGAAATTTCAGAATCCTTTGTTCTAGAGAAGTTTTAACGGAAAAGCCTAGTATATAAAGTGGTGAAAGTCACTCTGCTGGGATTGAGAAGGACGTCCCCTTCTCATCTGGACTTCCCTCCTCCCCTCCCACTCCAGGGGGGCTCTGTGAGGCAATGCCTGAAACTCGCTGTCTCAGGGACAACCATTACTCACTTCCTTCAGTCCTCCTCCCCCTCATTAACTTACCTATGCTTAAATTAGCACAATAATATTTGTAAAGCACCTTGTACAGGTGCTGGCACACAGGGAGTAGCCTGTGGATGTGGCTACTTTAGACCTGGGCTTCCAGGTCTTTCATTCTAGCTCCTGGCATCTCTGATTCTTCATGAAGCCCCTGGGAATCTCAGATGGCTTAAAATCAGGCTTCTTAGACCTCATTAAGTTTTGTATGCTGCCATATCAGGGTAAGAAATGGTGAAAGAAAATTATCCCCAGTCTGTCTTTCTTCATTTTCACTCTCGCACTCCCCTAACTCTATCATGACGGTACCCTCTAGAGATCCGCAATCTAGCAAGGAGGCTCCCCCAGTTAGAGTTCCCTTTGCTGGCAGTTCTTGAGGGCAAATGCAAAACTAGCTATTAGGAAGTGGGAAAAGTAAAAAGAAAACTTTTCTAAAATGTGAGGAAGAAAAGGACAGATTATACCAATGCTCTGACATTTCCATTACCTATTAATATTAATATCTACTACCAATGAACTCATATTATAAATAGTAAAATAGCATAAAAAAGGTAACTGGAACCCATTCTTGGTATAAATAATGTACCGGCACACTACATATACAATACAGAACACTCAAGTGTACTACAATGAATCAAAAGGCAGCTTAACTCCTAATCAAATCTCCAAGGTATTTAGAATAGAATTTCATAAAAATACACATGGGGGTGATCCCCAAGTGTTGTTACAAATTACCCAATTGTACACCTAAATAATTTAGACACTGACTATCATTAAGAATCTCCAATTGGTTAGATAATAGGATCAAATGATCTGTAAAGATCTCTTTTAATCCTGAGAATCTACTATTCCTATTAATATGTATTTACATTTTTTCTTTATTTCTACTCTTTCCCATGCAGGGTACTTAATGGTTAATTAAACCCTAGAAGCTGCAGTCAAGAAAAGGATGGCTGATAGTATTACACAGGAAGTATTTATCGTAGGTTTGGCTCACTGTATAGAAATACGCATTCTCTCTTTTGGTTAACTTCTGACCCAAATTAGAAATTATTCTGCCTACTTAAAGAAGCAGAGAATAAACCCGACCTTCCCATTCCCAGCAAAGCAGAACCCAGAGGCCTCTGACTCAAGAATACAAAAGCCTCAGTTTTAAGAGACAGAAAGCAGTAGCCCCACACAACAGAAAAAGAAACCAGGCCCCAGTAGTGAAGACCCAGCAGTAGACTGCATTCTGAGAACAGCGCTGGAGGGAAGCAAAGCCTCCTCAGCAACACAATGGACAAAGCCTCTGTATTTAGAGGGAGCTCTGAATAATGAGGGGGAAAGCAGAGACTGAGACAGGAGGGCACGACACTGTTCAGAGCAGGACAGCCCAGCCTATGTGCAGGAGGGGTCTGCAGAGCCTAGAGACCACATCGGGCAAACAAGTGTTGACAACCGTGTTATCATTAGGGACTGATATAGACTAGGGTCTTCACTGGCTCCTTGGCAAAGGGGACTGGAAAATGAGATAAAAAATTCACTGTATCCCACATGCAGTATGTAGTACCTGCATTTTATGATAAGCTTCAGTTTATTAAATAATACAGTTCTCAATCAATGACATGTATTTGGCTATTCTGCATTAATGTGCTTGTTTTTTCAGAGTCTGAAGTTAGTGACTCCGGAAAGACAGATGTGCAACTAGCTAAGCTCTACTGGCTACTGCCATCAGGACTGTAGGACCATTAGTAGGCAGAGCAGGCCAGGCAGTTTTATGGGATGGTACGGCCATCTAGGTGAGCTTCACATCGCCATTGCTCTGCTCTGAGCAGAGAAACTGCCTCACAGAAAGGCATTTTACAGTCTTTTAAAATAAGGTGAGGGTAGTGTCTAGTTCAGGGGTTAAGTCTTTGAAATCCATGAAATCTGGATAAAATTCCTGCTCTGCTGCTGTGATCTTAGGCAAGTTTAGTCTCTTTAAGCCTCAGTTATCTTGGCTATAAAATTAAGGCTAATAACTATACCTATCTTACAGGGTTGTTTAAAAATTAAATAAAATAATGCATAAATTAAGTGCTCAGCATAGTGCCTGATAAATAAGCGTTGGCATCGGTGTTATCTTTAGTAGCTGGACCAAAATGGGAAATAAAACAAAGCAAAAATCTTTTCTGTAATGTCTACTCTCTTTCTCTCTTTCGTTCGAAGTTAACAGGGAAGAACAACAAGGTTGGATTAAAAATCCTGCAGGCAAAATTTTTATAATGAATTTCAACCCTTTATACCTCCCTCGCTGAGCTCATCCCTGTCTTTGTTCACGTTATTCTTTCTTTCTGGAGTATTCTCACTACTTCTACCCTAAAATCACCTCCATGAACATCTTGTAAAACCATGTTAAATTCAGTCTGTACACATATCTGTACTAAGATGTGATTAAGTAACCCTATCAAAATGCTCCTCAGTTTATTCATGTCTGTTCTAATTTCTCATGTCTCCTGACGGTTGCAACTCTATAATCAATCCCTTCTTACTACCGGTACCATCGCCAACAGTAAAATTAAATATTTAATACATCTATTCCTCTGGACATAGCACTGCTTAAAGACATACTGATAGAGAGAAATCACAATAAGACTTCTAGAAAGAAGGGTTAACAAGAGGGCACCGAGGTGGAATAAGTGGTAAAGCTGTATTCTCCTTGTGCCCAGGGAAGACAAACTGGTAGGTAACAAGCAATCCCTGATAATGTGGTTCATCAGGATTACATCCTACAGTCCCAGCTACATGGAAGCTTCCAAGTCTGCACTGATACATTTTTGCTGCAACAGGGCTCTGGGAATTGCTGTTTTCTCCATGGCACCAGCAAAGAGGTAACTACTTATATGGCAAAGCACACTGGAACGCCTCCTAGTTTCGCAGTGAGGAGCAGTTCCTCCTTAGCCATTCACTAACCACTATCAACTCCAAAATGTATAAAGCTTGAGTTTGAATTTACCATAGAAATTAAGTAAGGGGCTCAAACAGTGGGGTGTGTGTGTGGTGGGGGTGAGGAGGTGGGGGTGAGGAGGAGGTGGAGATCACTAAAGTCTACTGCTTTCAGAGATATAAGATGGCATTTCCCAGAAATTTCCCCACAATTACCTCCAAGGCAGAGCCTTTAGAACCTTATTTCTAGCTGTGCACAAAGGCTCTCCTAAATTACTAGTTTGAATGTGTGACTTAAGTGTGTTTTCTTCCTTATTCAAGAACACTGTGTGTGGGTGCAGAACAGGCTCACCGAGATGACTACTTGTATCTAGGAAGGTAGAGGGCAGCATTCTCTAGGTCCATGGAATAGGTAATTTTTAGTATT
The DNA here is from genome assembly GCA_003508835.1 of Eonycteris spelaea. Lineage (NCBI taxonomy): Eukaryota > Metazoa > Chordata > Mammalia > Chiroptera > Pteropodidae > Eonycteris > Eonycteris spelaea. Next base: position 9,756,560 of record PUFA01000011.1, on the reverse strand, counting down.
TTAACTAAATGTGGTCCCAGTGGTTGGACTAAGTTCTCCACTGCTAATTACAGATATATGTTGATTCCAAGTGCCCTGAATATACATATCCTCTCAATCTATCCAACAATATTATAGCTGTTGCTTAATAACAGTGGTCAAACTAACCTTAATGATGAAATTCAAACTAGAAAGAAACACTAACTATGGCTATTTCTGCTCACACAGAGTTAGGTACCTAGATCGAAAGCTCTGAAAAGAACTCTGAGAGGTACCATCTCATTCCTGTGGACTGAATGAGCACAGCTCAGAGGAGCCAAGGCCTTGCAGTGGCCTCTCCCTAAGAAACGGGGTTTACATACATGATAGAAAGCAAAACACATGACTCAGCTCAGAGAGAAGTTAAGTTTAAAATCTGAGGGAAGAAAAACATATTATGCAATATTTGAAAATGAAAATTTAAGAATTTTTCCCTGTGATAAAACTGTAATTAAATCTTACTTAACGGCTTCCTCTAATGACATACATTTTAATTAGGTTTTAATAGACTGGCAGCCACAACCTATAGTTTTATGAAGCAAAGTGAAATTATAGTCTAGGAAGACATTTAAGGAAAAGAGACCCATCAACACAGATGAGAGGTTACAATACATCCCCTCGTCCCTAAAGACCCCCATGGTAATTAAGTGCACTGAACAGACAGACATTACGGCTAACAGTAGGAGTGCTCGCCACCAATCCACCAATTGGAGCTGAGTTGTTCTTTGAAATCCAAGGGTTATATATGGGATCGACTTTCCAGAAAATTTGCATATCACAGAATAAAGGCTGCAATCGAAGAGGTATGTTCTATAGCTCTACTAAATGTGTAGTCTCTATCAAATGTGCAGCCTCTACCACTGCATGGCTTTCTGTATTAAGATTTTAATGTACACATTTTCTCACAGCTGATCATGACACAACACTCATCTTGAGAAGGCTGCCATATGTTTAGGAAAATGAACATCAAGTAGAGAAAGTAAAGCTAATATATGAAAAACTGATACACACACAAGATAAATGTATCTGCAAATGAAATGCACTAAACAGGTTTAATAATATGCAACTGTATTTATTATACTACATTATGAAAATCAGGGAGTAAATCACAAAAATTAACTCAGACCAAATGACTATCTTAGACACTTACTTTAGAAAGGAAGAACTGAGCATAATTAGCCCCTTTGTCAGCCAAAGCAAGGAGAAAGAAATTGGGCCTGTTACTATGTCAAAAAAGTTTACATTATTTATTTGAAAGAGAGAAAAAGTTAAATAAATGTTATTTTTAAAACTAATTTGAACACTCATTTTAATAAATCCCATATACTCAGAATATTATAAATCTTGGGGAGGATATCTGATTCTACGAAAAAGTAAAATTTTGTAATATGGCTAACAATCTGATGCCTCCAAACCACTTTGCCAAGTAGCAGAGTTACTTGGCTGAGATATTCTTACTTGTACACTTTCATCAGATTAAGGTTTTCCTGCCAGGAATCTTTTTTTCCTAGTGTATTGGCCATTGCCAGAAATGGACCCATCGAATCCACTGGTGCTAAGGAGTTAAGCATCTGAGATTTAATTTAACAGTTTCAGCTTTATTAAGCTGTCACAGAGCGGCCCACCTTTGATAACAGTAGCTGCTCCAATTATGGCTTGGTTTAGGGTTGACAAGTATAATGATTCATTCGTGGCACATGAGAAGCAATAAAAGGTTGTTTTGCATTACAGCTTTAAAAATGTGGGCACTTTTTTATTTAATTTGTCACTTAGCTTTTGCTAAGAGGACATTTAAATTGCAGTAAAAGGCAAATGGGGCTTTTAGTTTAAATGTAATCCCCATATTTAAATGATCTGTAATGGCGCAGTGTTGGAGTGGGAACACTATTGTCTCACAGTGGGTCCTGATGGTGACATGTGACATTTGTATTCAGGTCCTGTATTATCCATGTGGCTAAAGGGCTTCCAATTTCATTTCACAGCCAGAAGCCTGCAGAAAACACCAATTAACTTGCAGATCCCATTTGCCGACAAAACTCAGCCTCTTCTCAATGTCTGGCATCTGGCAGTGCTCAGCATTTAATTCCAAAGCAGAGCCTTGAAGCAATGAGAGCCTGCGCAGGGGCACAAAGTCAAATTCCCCCATTTATTAAGAACCAAACTCCTTTCCTTTTGTAGTCCAGAAGCAACTTTTAGTTAATTTTTTTGGTGATGGCTATTAAGATGTAATAGCTATTGTTACTTCTATGTGGGATTCTTCACAGAACTTAGACCCCATGAAAACAGCAAGTGACCTTGCTTGCCATCAGAATACATAGGAGAATCTGTAGCCACCAAGTAATAATTGGGGGGTGGGTGTGTAGGGGGGAGGGTGTAAAAAAAGAAAACAAGGGTAAGATGTAGTCTTCATCCTGGACTGAAATCAGAGACCTTGAATAGAACCTGGCCCACAGTTGGAAAGTAGGATATCAGAGGGTACCACTACAATCAGCTGGTAGAAACGCCCCCCAATGAGAATTTATACTTTGGACTGAGGGTTGAGGTACGTAATTTTCAAAACCAACTTGGAAAAGATGTGACTTAATGGATTAAATGTGAACTACAGAAAATTCTGACTGTATCACTTGTATTTTTTTGGGGGGGTAGCCAAAAAATTTAATCATATTTTCTTCCTAATTAGTTATTTGAAATTCTAAGCTTCTCTAAGTACCAAAGTTCTTTAGCCCATTTCCCATTTAGAAAAAAAAAAGTGCAACTGCTGCTGGTGCTAATTTAATTTTACATAAACACGCTCTCGGAGGCTGAAGCAAATCTGACTGGTTTTCACTGTGAAAATAAAATATAAAAACTGTTCCTGGAGTTGTTTCTAAACAGAACTTGCCTCTAATCTTAATGTAACAGAAATGTATACATAATCGGATTCATCAAATGAACCTCTGGCTAACAACTGTTCGAGAAGGATGTTAACATCACGCGTAGCAATGCTACGTTATCTAGGGTCTGATATTTTCAATGATTGAGAATTACTATACTTTGTAAATGGAAATACCACTACTAAAACCAGAATGCTATAAATAGAATGATGTCATTTGTTTCCAAAGACTATCGACATACAAGAGCGATGCCAAAATAATAATAAAAGCGAGATATTTGTGGTGAACTCTGAAGGTAAGGTTAGGACTGTAATCTGCGAGTTATCTCGGGGTAAATGCTGCAGACTCAAGCGCTGCTGGCAAGTATTCTTGGGGCAAATGGATTAAATTTTATTCATTTTATATTAATACAATAATTTTTCTTTAAATGAGTCCTTTCACTATAGTATTTTTAATGCTAGTCCTTTCTACTGTCATAAACCAACTACTCAATTCAACATTTACTGTACGGTTACAAAATCGAAAAGGGTTTACTTGGAAAAGTAAATTGCTCAGTATTCTACGTTATGTAAAACATGCATTATACCTGTGTTCCCCAACCACCACACTGTGCCCTCAAACATCACTCCAATATACTGAAACTATCTACTGTAGTAACAGATAAATTGGAGGGAAGGTCATTACCATTATTTCGCATGACACAAGGAAAATACCAAAATTAGATGGGCAGACTGCCACTCACAGCCAAGTTCCTGAACACACATCCTATTACCAGGAAAAAGGAAACTTGGATGTCAAATTCTTTACCAAGTTGCTACATAACCCAACATCATAAAACGTCATCTTGTGGAAGTCTCCTAACCTCCCCAGACTTTAGTTTCCTTATCTGTGAAAGAGTTCACCTCAAAGGTCCCTTCCAATTATGATCATGTGATATCTTCATGAACAACAGCATCTCTTGGTCTAGACTAGATGTGGGATCAATCAGCATGTGTGTTCTATCATTAGTCAAGAGGAAGAGAGAATATGAATAGAGTTCTGCTACTCAATTGCATTGATACCAAAATCGTCTAGTAAATAGATTCAGAAATTAAAATTAATACAGGCACCGATATTTGTCAAAAATTCCATTTGTCACACACAGATTTCTTGGTAGGAAGACAAAATAACAAATACATTATTAATTCCCTAGCAATGAGCATTATTAGGTAACAAATGTCAGCCCCCAAAATTTCCCAGTGGACATGACTAATAGACTTCTCATTTTTCAACCACCTGCTACATTGATATCTTTACCACCAACGGATTTGGGAAGCAATAAAAATTAGAGTTTGCTATATCTTTTCCATTCTGATAGTCAACAATTCATCTAAGTCTGTAGCAGTCACGATGAAAATGAATGTTTAAACTACTTTTGATACTTTTAACGTAGGGAAAAGGAGAAAATGGTCAAATTTTAGCTGGATTACAGTATTATTTTAGAAATAAGTAACCAGCTCTATTATACAAAATACCTATTTTAAAATGATGTAACTGTTTTTTTCAAATATTTAAAGGCAGATTTCTGTGCTCGCATTCGCCTCAAGATCAGACAATTCCCCCAAAACCCTGCCAAGGCTGTGTCTCACAACGTCCTTATTCTTCCTATTCTTTCTAACCAGTGTATAACGGCAACAAGTTCATATATCAGCAGCAATTTCTCCAGCAATAGTTTGACCATGTTCTTTAAACATTTGACATGGTCTTTACCCATATAAGTCAATGGCAATGTGTTAGGAAATTTATATTTACCCAGCTCATCCCAGAGCTGCCTATATTTGTCAGTCATCGCAGTGCCTTGTTGCCTCCAAAGTGACAGACGAGGGTCAGCCATGAACTGCTCTGTTATCAACGTCAACATGCGGGCCCCATTAGAGTCCCGCATCTTCAACATCTCTCGCACCTAGTGGGGAAAAAAAAGACCTTTAGAAAAATGTTCAAAACCAAACAGCAATACAGAGACAGACCACTTTATTTTTTCTTGGTGACAGGGGAGGTTAAGTCTTGACACTAGCCCTCTTAAAGTGTACGAAAGTTGTTAAAAACTGGTCTCTATCCTAAATGGCAATTTAATTAGAGAACTGACCATTAACTTTTTAAATTATGCTTTGGAATCTGCACGAGGGAGGAAATCTGGCTAGCTTCCCAATTCAAAAAAAAAAAAAAAAATTGCCAGCCTACAGAAAAACAATACCAAAACAAACAAGACAAAGCATTTGGCACCTTCCTGACTCTCCAACTGATTGCCACCAAAGCAGCAGGGCCTAAAGCAGTCTACTGAGAATTCTTTAGGGATCTTCTATACTAAGCCAATAATGTTTATAATAATAGCATCTGTCCTTTGTTTTATTTTTTAAAGCTTTATTGAGACGTAATTCATATACCACACAATTCACCAATTTAAACTGTACAATTCAATGGTTTTTGATATATTCAGGTTGTGCAAGTCCTCAATTTTTAAGGTAAATTTCAGTACATTCTGTCACCGACGTTTTTTGACAGTAAGAGTAGTATCATTCTTATTCCCTCACATGGGATTGTTTCTGCAATGGTAAGAGGAAATGGATAGGTTGTAGGTTCAAGAACTCTAGGCTCTAAATGAGTGATCCGTGAAGAATTATAACCACTGACCTAGGAAGTTACCTCAGCCTCTCAAACTGGAACCTTAAGCTCTGTCCATTACTCTTGTGCTGCATTTCCCAAATAAAAGAAAGGAGTGGGGCGGGAAAAAAACCCCACAAAGCTAAGTCCCCCTACCGGAAACCCTAAATGAAATGAATCTATCCATTCCAAAAGTATGTATAGCTCTGTGTTCAACAAATAGGAATCCTTGCTGAACACCAGTCCTCCCTGTAGGGATTACTACAGCAAGGTCATACATAAGCAGTGGGAAAGGAGAGGTGAGTCCATTAACTCAAGATTCTCTCTATGTGAAAGGCAAATTAAAGGAGGTAATGGCAGATCTCCAATAAAGCAACTCGAACCTCCAGGATCAACAGATCTTGTCTCAGGCTTGTACACCCTGGCAGCTGATGGAACCCCTTCACAGGCTTTAGAATATGAGCCTTGTACAGAACTCAAAAGTACTTCTACGCTGCATCACAAGGGTTATGCTTCCAGGAAGGTTATTTCAGTAATCTTAAAAAAAAATTTATTACCAATATGGAAGCAGTAAAGTCATGAACAGATGACGACCGAGAGGAAGAAAGGCACTTTCCATTTATTGGACATTGTGTTAAAAAGAGTTTTACATTTACACTTACCATTAATCTTTATACCAAATAAAGTAGACCAGATTATAATCCCCATTTTATGAATTAAAAAACCATGCCTCAGAGAAGTCAAGTAACTTGCTCAAAGGACAAGGAGCAACTGGGATCAGAACCTAGATCTGTCTTAACCCTAGTTAACTCTAAAAGTTATGCCGTTTCCAAAATTAGATGTTACCATTACTTCTTACAGCATATATAATGTATACATCATGTATAGGGATAAAAATAGCAACTGCCAGCTGGTCTAATACCTCTTTCACATTTTTTCCACTAGGCCACAATGTACTTACTCTCTGCTGCCATGAGAATCTATGATATACTTTCCTGTGTGTCTTTAATATTACCACTACAAATTTAATTTAATGTTTACTTTTCTGATAAATTTCTATAACCTAATACTCAGCTAGATATAGCAATGAAAATAAACGCTTTATTATTAAGCACATAAACCAGAACTATTAACCAACATTAAGTAGGACATCTATAGCCTAATGGTAATTTTCAGACTGTTGACTCTGAGGCATTGCAGGAGTTTGAAATGTCTATGAGTTATCAAAGAATGATTAGATCATGTGTGAAGTAGTTTTAGAGTTAAATGTATTTCGTTGTAATCTAAATCTTGGAAAACTGGCAATCTATGTATGGTATATAGGTAAATATTAAGAGGGTAGTGATGAATCGGAATACACTATTTTCTGCCATAACAAGTAACAGAGTTTATTTCTCCTAAACTAAAAAAAAAATCTTCCCAATGAAAAGACACTGATTTAATACTACTAAAAAAGCATTTTATTCAGTATTTATAATTGTATTCATGGTACTAAAAGTTTTATGCAAAGCAACAGATACAGCTTCTGCTCACACATAACTTAAAACGAAGTTAACTTTGTCTCTTAGGCCACTTTGTTGATGAAATTAAAATTTACCAAGGCCCACTACATTTTAGACATCATTATCATTTAGTACCATGATCACGACAACTTGAAGAGATAATGCTTTTAGGAGCTAATTTTAAAGATGAGGAAACAGACTTAAACAACTTTCCAAGGTTCATACATCTAATAAGATTTAGAACTTAGATTTAAATCCAGGTCTGCATGGCTCCAAAGTCTATGCTTTTGAAACAAATTTAAAGATTGACATTAGATTAAATATATAAAGCATCTTTTTAGGGCTGTATTCAAGGTTATGTTCTACTTGGGAAATTAACTAAAAAAAGAGAAAAACTTGAAATGAGGGTACTTTAAATAACATTGTTATTTATATTGTTTTTGGTACTGAAAATTTTTTCAAAATTGTATAGATTGTCACCATTTCATTAATAGAAACTGAGAGACAAAAATGCCCCACATCTAAGGACACTTAAGCAAATTAAAGGTTGTGTTAAAACACAGAAGATCCTTATTGATTAACCTTAGACACCATTAAAAAATATTTTTAAAAGAAGAAAGTCTTTACTCTATAGTAAATATGATCATATAAAGATACTTTTTTCTATATGTATATATTTAGAATATTTATTTTAAAATAAACAATCATACCTTTGCAAAGAGCAAATTAAGCTGTTTCCCTGATCCGTGGTACCCGCCCTGGGAAAGAAACAATTTAACCTGTTCTTGAACCTGCTCTTCATCTAAGTGCCAGCAGTTTTCATCATCTATACTAGCACCTGCTGTTGGATCAGGAGCACCTAGAAATAAAAAGAAAAAACACATGTGCTAGGTAAGAACTCTGTGCTAGAAAGGCTCTGATAATAAACTTGAAAAGAATTAAGATTCTGTAGTTTTTGCCTAAACACTTTTGAACCCAATCTCAATTTCAATTATATATATAAATGTATGACTGAAAATAAATATAAGAATCATTCTTTTATTTCCAGGACTTTCCTGATTTGTGCTAAGCCAAAACGCAGATTACTTTAAAACTGAAATATTTCCATTTTTTAAGATCAGACACCATACCTTTGAGCTGAATTTACAGGTTCTTAAAAAAAAAAAAAATGAAAAAAAAATCACACAAATGTCTCACTGTACATACATGATGTTTCTAAAGCTCTACTGTGTAAGACATGTTATTTAAATGTTTTCAGAGACATTAGGAAAATATGAAACCAAGTAAATTCAGCAGATATGTCATCCTTTACTATGTTAATTCAAGAAGCTCTCACCATTATCTGCTACTATATAAACTACATGCTGACATAAGTCTTTAGTTGCAGAAAACTGAAGATTAAAAAGGAAAATCAAGCCACATGGGAAGAGGCAGTGCAGCTGTTGTACTCAACCAGGTTTTTGTATCACCTTGCTAAAGTGCATAAATATTTTATTGCTGAAGTAGACACAAAAGATAACAGCTATGTAATAAGCCCTATGTAAGGCCTAAGATTCATAAGTAATACAAAAAAAATTAAATCTGAGAACCTTCATCAATAATATTCATTCCTTAAAAAGATACATTTGTAGGTATACATTGTTTTATATTACTTTATTCTAATGACCTAATGTAGACTCAATTGGAAATAATGATTAACATATGCTTAGATCCAGGGTCCTTCAGTCCCTAGGAGCTAGGCACTGGGTCTGTAAACCTCCCTGAAAAGGTGTACATTCATTCAGCCAACATATTTACTGATGTCCTCTGCTAGATATAGAGATAGAACAGTTTACAAAACAGAATTCCTGTCCTCACAGAATTTACCATCTAGTTCAAAAGCTTTCAAACTATTTTGACTGAGACCCACAATAAAAAATACAATTTTTATCATGCCCAATACACCTGTGTGTCTGGATGCTTATATGATCACATCTATCTATTAATCTGAAACAAGCTATGATGAAGAAAAATACTCTAAGTGAAGAGGTCTGATATCCTCTATTTCATTTTTTAGAAGGGCTTGTCATCATTTTTAAAATGGATTTCATAACCATTATTGGGCTGCAACCCACTATGTAAGAAACACTAACACTTTTTAGTGTGTGAGATAAAAACTAATCTAATAGTCACATATAAACATATAATAAGTGGTAATAATTGCTCAAAGGAAGAGAATAAGGTGCCAGGAGAGACTATCAGAGAGCTCTGACCTGGCCTTGGAATGTCAGGATAAGCAGACATTGAGGAAATGGAATCTGAGCTGGGATTAGAAATTAACTAAAGGCAGAGAAAGGAAGGAAAGGGTCTCTATGTGACAGTAAGAGCTTAAGCTGAGGTCTCAAGTGGGAAGGGACACCATATGGTGACAAAATATAAGACAGTTCATGTCCATGGAACACCGAAGTAGAGGATGAGGGAAAAAAATACCAATACCAAACAATCCTGGAGAATAGAAGGGCCAGACCCTGAGAGCCTTAGCAAGTGAGGAACTTAGTCCCTGCCACCCCCAAGACTAATGAATGGGAATTCATAAGGTTATAAAAAGTGAAAGAATGGAATACTCTAGATAGTAAAAGATGTTTTGTCCTGATGTACATCAATTTCAACATTCCTACCATGGAAAATTATGCAGCCATGAAAATAAATGTGGAGATTCTCTATTAGCACAGTGGAAAGATATTCATGATATACTGTTGATTGAAAAAAAAAATCAAGGTGAAGGAAAGTACACAGAGTGCACCACATTTTTGTGTAAATAGTAAGGTTTTACAAAAGAGCTCATGAGTTAACATTTCCATACACATGTATAAAATATCTTGTAAAAATGTTTAGCATGAGTAACCTAGTTACAGGAGGGAAGGTGGCTCCTCACTAAGTACACCGTTTCATACCTTTAAAATTCTGGAAACACAGAGAGGATGAATTGGGGAGCAAAAATATATAAGAAAACAGTGAAGATGATAGATATTTTGAATCAAGTATTGGGAGACGGAGTGACAAGAGGAAGGAGAAAGGCATGCATACATCCCTGGCCTCTGAGGATTCCTATCAAAAAAGAGTCACACTAAAGCATTCTCACATACATTATCTCATTTTCTCCTCACAATGTCCCCTGGAGGTGAGTATACACCACGATCCTCATTCTATGGAAGGAGAAGAAAACAGGTTCAGAATGGTTATGACCTATCTGCAGCCACACTGCCAAATCCAGTCTCCTGATTCTCTCCCCTGCAGAAGACTATATCCCAGACCTTGGAGCTAAAGTTTGAATTCTAGAGGCAAGGGTTATAAACTGTGAATCAAAGACAAATTTATGGAAAGATACTGGGATGTTCATAGGCATTTGTTAGGGTGTTTCTCTTGTACAGGCATAACAACGTTGTGAAGAATTAACTACTGGGGCTACATCTGTACCCCACAGGGATTCAGAGGGCCTAATTCAGCCAATCCCCGATTCCAGAAAAAGACAGACATACAGAGAGGGAAATGTACGCACACAGGCACAAAGCTAGGTATAAAGTCTTTACCTAAATGCATCAAGAGACTTTCAAAACAACTAAACTACAGGGTGACAACTTTTATACTTAAGTTCTTCCCAATATCTTTTTTTAATCCTCCTAGGAAATGTGACACGTCCCTCTTTATCTTCTTAGGGAAAACTCTGACAAGCTACTGATTATGCAACTCTTACTGTTCCTCCTGATGAACTGAGCTAAATAAATGTGATTTCTATCCTCACTGTGGTTATTTCTCTCAACTTTTGTGATTTTTACAGTTGTTCTCTGTTGGGCACTGAAGGCCAAGATCTCCAAGGAACCCCGCTACAGAGGACACAGACAGGGACTGACTGTCCTGTGGTGTGGCTGAAGCACGCTACCTTTCTGTGCTTCGGTCAGAGCCTAGTGAGACCTAGAGTTTCTGTCTGCCACAGAAATATCCAAATATTTCAAGTAGATTTGAATTCAGTTTAGAGAAAATCTCAGTCATCTCCTTTGTTTGTAGTGGCAAAGGGGTCGACATTCAGACTCCCCAAACGTTAGGATATACTTAACCTTTGGTTTTTTCATACTAAGAGACAGAAGTGCTAAGAAAAAATAATCCAGGAATCACTTTTATTTGACTTGAATTACACAATTAATTCTTCCTTAAAATCTAATAGGTTTTAAAATATTATCACATTTTAAAAATATAAGATAGATCTCAAAATTTCTTTAATGAATCACTTAATCTATATATATATCTTTATTCTTGTCTAGATAGAAAGATATCTAATAGCAAATTTCTTTTCTTAAGTTTTTAAGAAAATCAAGTTTTGTTTATTTTTGGGGGGGTGATGGAAAAAATAGTATTAGAATTAACTTATTTGAGTATATGGGGAAGGGAGGAGGCAATAAAAAGGGAAAATGGCCCACAGATAAATTGTTTTGCAAATAAGCTAATAAAGTCTACACACAAGTAGAGACGGTATGATGTGTGGGGTGCCTAATTCTGGATTAGAATTTAGAAGACTCCGGTTCTATGCAGTTTGGAAAAACTGTGTCCTCCAGCAAATCACTTAAACTCCAGGTCTCCATTTCCTCAACCCTAAAATTCTATAATGCAGGAATACAAAATTAACAAGGAAATGAAAATTAGAAATCTCATGTGGCTCTTTCTACGTAGAAAATACCCTCTCACTAAGTCATAATAATGCAAGAAAAGTTAATTAGTTGATAAATAAAACAAATTTACTCTAAACATGACTCAACTTTTAGGAATAAGACATGTGTACTATATGTTATGGACTTGAAAATAAAACATCTATGATGACAATAATCCCCCTAAAAGAGCAAATTCATTTATTAAATTTTAATGCTAAAGTTTAACTATCTAAACTGTAATATGTCTTGATTACAAGCATTAAAGTACTGCCTAAGCCTTGCATAAAGTGTATATTTGCAAACTTTACTTCTACTTGTTAATGGCTGTCTGTAATCAAAGAAAAACTTCTCAGCATTTAGCTTTAAGAAAGGTATGCAGAGAAAAACATAATTCACATATTTATACATTTGCTATTAAGATATTCCCCCAGTTGGGCAGGAACCAGAATCTGTATATGTAAATTAAATGGTCAATTTAAAATGTTTTATTAAAACCTATCATATTTTTTATCCTTATTTATAATTATAAATGCTATAACTTTTACAGCTGTATAATTAATCTTTGTGAGCATTTTATTACCAAAGCTTATTCTTCAAAGTTTCAAGCCTTCAGGGAAAGTGAAATTATCTGTTGAAAAAAGTGAAAGTTTAATTGTCTCTCATTCCTTGCTAGGGAGTGCGAATTTGATTTCTCCTCCCCATCTTGGTTAAGTGACGGAGAGCGAGGGAGAATGCATGGGCATTAGAACCACAGTCAAATCTTTGCCTCCCCTGCCTGCTTCTTGAATTAGTTCTGATTTAGGTTTGATTTATCCCAAATCAAAACTCCTTTACCCCAGTACTTCTCAAAATTAAAAGTATATCAAATTTCTGAGGCACATTGTGAAAAATCAATATTTAGGCACCAACTCAGACCTACTGAATCAGAATCTTTCCCAAGGATAAAAATGGGAGGTTGGGGCTGGAGGGCCAATTCTGTATTTGGAGAGAATGTTAAACATGGTGGCACATTCTGGATCTTCTATTGAAAAGTATTCAGGGTCCTGAGGCATCGACAGAGGCCCCTCCATCATAGATAGAGGACAATCTGGTGATTGCCGGGGGGAGAGGGAGGTTGGGGAGCTGGGTGAAAAAGCAAAGGGACTAAGAAGTACAAATTGGTAGTTACAAAATAGTCATGGGGATGGGGAGTACAGCGTAGGGAATATCGTCAATAGTACTGTAATGGCTGTGTGCAGAGCCAGATGGGTGCTGGAGTAATAGTTTGTAAACTATATAAATGTGGAACCAATGTACTGTATATCTGAAACTAATATAAAATATATTTTTTTAAAAAAGGCCTCTTAGGATACTAAATGACATACTGATATCTGTCTCATGACATGGAAACAGTTGCTTCTAAGCATTAGGCAACACCGTATCATCCTGTAAATTTTACACTGGCTTATGCTGTTTGGTATGTGGACTTATCCACAGCTCTGGGTTCTAATGGGTAACTTCATGCTGTCTCTTCTCCTTTTAATCTGCTAAAAAACGAACCTAAAGAAAGAAGCGAACAGCTTTTTAGTTTACAGCTTCATCTTTACTGTGGCCTAATAGCTTTAGTAGTAACACTGTTGTCCAATAATGCTTTAACTATTTACATTTACATAGTAGTGTTCTTTCTGGTTAAAATTAAATTGTCAAATTCAGTCTACACAGGCAGAATGTACAGCAGATGTCTACACTGCACAGGTGATTAATTTGGCCTTTTTTCGGGGAACCTATTAAAGAAAGCTATCTCCTACGGTTTTAGTGCCTGCTGTTAAAACTAGGAAATAAGAAGCCTGTGGCTTACAAAGGTATGGGTACACCTGTCTTACAAGCTGAAGGCAAAGTACTGACATCAACTACTGGCAATGAGAAAGAGGCCAGGCAGCAAACTTCAGTGACTCAGACTCAAAAAGCAGTCTTTCTTTAGAGACGACAAGAGCTAGAAGACCGCTGAAAAATAATGTGCACTGAATAAATACTCGCTTGCAAAAAGATTTAAATTTTATTCTTAATTAAGTCCTCATTTAAAAGTAGTGACTAATGTCATTTTAATTTACAATTTTGTGGTAGCTGAAACTGCCAGACCCTTCATCATCTTCTATTCTCAATGCTCAGTCCATATAATTCTACTACCATGAAACAGTGTGGTACCTTCTCCACGAACTGTTAGAGGACAACCTCTTTTCTTTACCATGGAGGCTCATGACAGAGGGAGCCCTGGCACGCACCAGGCTCTGCTCCCTCAACAAGCCATCTTCCCTTCAGCTAAATGCCAAGGAAGTAAATAAGCAGCACTGTAATCAGCATATACCTCAGGGCCTGTCAGGGTTTATAGTCCCTCTATTATTTTCCCCTCATCTGACTTTATTACTCATCTCTTATTATTCATTAAATTTACTTCAGAATTCAACAATATACTTATTTATATATAGAAATAATCATGTATTTAATACAAATATAAAGTACTTGTACATCCTCCAATGCTAGTTGAAAAAGAGTATAAACATAGCGTATTTAACAGGAAAGTCATTTTCCATTACTTAGCTAATAAATGCATTAACGATTACCTGGTACAGAGAAAGAAATATTTAAATGCAACATTCTCAGAAAGTCTCATTTTTACTAATCCAACCTTCAAATTTATTAAAAGAGATCTATAATGCTACAATCTTCAAGAATAGTTTGCTCAGATTATTTTAAAAGACGTTTTTAAAAATCTGGTTCACAAATATTTTCCTTAACTATCTACTACTGCCTATGAAGGCACATGCTAATTGTCACATCACAATAATGGTGGTTGGTAACAGCTACTCTTATTTACTCCTCTAACCCTCCTGACCATATGAAATAGGCACTCTTTATTGTCCTCATTTTACAAAGAAGAAAACTGAGCTCTGAAGAGACTTAGTTACTTGCCGCCAAATAACATTAAAAAGCAAAGGGGCCAGTATTCTACCTTAGGCTATCTAACTTCCAAATTCTTAAAGACTCTGAATAATCTTACAGTGAGAAGTGCATGTGTAGGGAAGAGGAATAATAAACTCATCTGGCCAACATGGAGAGACTTAGTGTCAGTTAAAGGAGAGATAGTGAGGAAACCGCTAATAGCTGGTAGAATCCTTTGTAAATTATAAAAGCTGAGGCTGTGTCAAAGCTGACTAGAGTGTGAAGGAAGGCGAGATTTGGAGGTGAAAATAAAAAGGTAAAGGGTACTGGCTAAAAAGTAACTTGGCTGTCTCTGCATTACCCTAGCAAATAACTCAAGTTAGAAATATGTGATTCCTCCAAATTAAGTGACATAAATTCTAAGATTATTTCTTTTTTGGTAAAGTGAAATATTTTTTCTTGTGAAGGAAAAAAATAGTATCACCTGTAAGTGATCATATATTCCATCAATTAAAAAAAAACATTTAAATCATAGTATGAAAACACCAAGTTTTAGCTAAAACTTAAGAGTAAACCTGGTAATTTCTGGAGGAAAATTTGGCAGTAATTACAAAACTCAAAATGCATATACCACTTATTCTGGCATTTCTACTACTAAGAATCTATTATTCAAAATTACTTGCACAAATACACACACACACACACAAAGGATGGTCACAGTAGTGCCGCAGTAGGAAAAAAATGAAAACAACTTCAAAGTCATTCAGTAGCTTAAGGGTTAAATATATCCCACTGTGGAATACCATATAACATTTAAACAGTAATAGATCTACTTGTCCTATTTGTATTAATGTAAAAAGATATTTTGATATATTAAGAGAAAAAAGCAAACTGCAGGAAAAAGTTTTCTAACTTGTTTTTTAAAAGTTACAAAAAGAAAACTGCCTCAAGGAATATAAACCCAGCAGCGGCTGTCTTGAGAGAATAAGGGGCTACTGGAGACTGAGAGAGAAAGCCACTGGGCGGGGAGCCAGCGAGGACTTATCTGTGTTCACGTCTATACTGTTGTAAATCTTTCCAACAGTCCTATTTTTTCAATTTTCTTTTAAGTTTCACACTAAGTACTCTGAGATAATATTTAAAGCAACTTTAATTCCTTCTGTAGAATGTATTTGCTATTAAATTGACCACCAGTAGAGCATACCTTTGTTTAATCAACTGTCAATGCCAGAATGTTCTATAATAGAAATGATATGCTTTTAAGAACCAAATTATCTCAAGATATTTGCAAAAACTAGTTGCTAATGCCAAGCCCAATTACAATGAACATGACCATCTACAAGGAAACAAAAAGAAGGAAGATGTGATGTGAGGTCTCCATCGAATGCTCCAACTGTCATTGCTAGATTTGGAACATGTATGTGTATAAAAATAAATCTCCAAGTTCCTACTAAGAACAAAATGAAACGAAAAAATAACAATATTACTTTTTGTTTAACATATTGCTTGTGTTTCTTTTTACGCATTGTCCTTAGAGAGGCTACCAAGATACACAGGTCACAGTGCCAGCCCTGATGGAGTTTATAATAAAGTAAACACAAGCTACACAGTGAACTTGGGATTGCTGAGTAGGTTTGCTTATTGGTATATCTAGGGGAGCATGAATGGACTGATATATAAGACACAGAGGGACACAGAGGCATTTGGAAGCTAAGTAAGCAAGGCAGGCAAGCATGAATGGAATTTATGGTGTTGGTTTTATAAGAACTATTCTCAAACAAACTGAAATGTCTGATCAAAGAACAACAGGTGCACACCTGGGTAGAAGTATAGGAGGTACACCTTTGCAGTATGGGTCCTACGTGCCTTCTGGGTCTTCTGTGGAAATATCACCACCAGAGAGTCACAGAATCAGAGGCAGAAGAGATCTTAGGCATCATGTGTCAAACCCATCTGACATTTGATATATCCCTTCTACATCCAGTTGACTGAGATGGTATCTCTGGGCACATGGCAGTCAAGTGAGTAACTTGGTTAGGCTCTGGCAGTAAAAAAGCCTCTGAAATGACTCCCCTTTCCCTCTGTTCCAAGTTGGGACCAATGTCAGCTTCCCCTCTCAGTCCGTCCCTCTTGCAGTAGTCTACCCAGTTATATGCGAGCCCATAAAAAGGTCACTAAAAGAAGAGTACAAGAGAGAAAGTAGAAGAACAAGAAATATGTGACAGAAAGTCAGAGCAGCAAGCTGACTTTCAACTTTAACATCGTCCGTCCCCAAATTGGTTTCCTTTCTCTTCTTAACAATGTGTACTTACAGAAACCCCAACAAGAGATGAACTCAGTTATTTTATTATTATTATTATTATTATTATTATTATTATTATATGTGTATGCATTGTATCATTAAAGTTCTTCTGACGCTGTCAGAGAAGATAATGAGCATTTTAAATGAGAAAAAATGAGTCTCACCTAAGGTCATAAAGGTAAGAAGAGAGACAATACTGGACGCTAGGCCCCAAATTTCAAGTTCAATGTTCTGTCCCTATGCCACAATTCACCAATCTATAATACATCTCCTTTAATAGGAAGTATAAAGACCAGAAAAGGCTGAGCTGAATTAACTAAGAGAGTGAGTTAGCACTTAAAAATCAGTAAATTTCTAGATAAGAACTTAGCAAAGACACCAGCCTCTTTTAAAGAACATGGAAGATATAGAAAGTTTTATTAGAATATAAAATGAAGAGCAAACAATTTTGATTAAAAAATGCAGAACTATAACTGGCAATCTCTTTGGAGGGCCATTATCATTAACTTACAGCTGCTATTTAGCATACAATGGTTAATTTTATACTCCAATCAAAACTGTGTGGGAAATTTTATAAAAAAACAATGAAATGTAAAATAAAGTCTACTGACAAGGACGGAATTGTTATGATGACTAAATCTATATTCCAACTACCTTTGTTGAATCTGTGACCGTCGATAAGTCACTAACCCATTCTCAATTTTTTTATCTAGACACTATTGCAATTATAAATTTTCAATGCCTAACTTACAAGGAAATTATGAGGAACAACGTGCCTGAAACAGACTTGAAGAAGCTTTTAGTTCCTAAGAATAAAATTCTTTAAAAAATATTTCAAAATAATTGAAAACGATAGAATTTTAAGACGCATTAGGATAAGTTCACTAGGAAGAGGAAAAACCAACATAGTTCGCATTTACTTATAAATGATGACTTTCTTCCAAAAAGAATTTAAATAAGCTAAACCTCATTGTCTTTCAGATGTCTACTAAGAGAATCAAATCTAAATGCTATCCTGTTATTTATCTAGCAAAAAGTGATGCTTTTCCTTACGAGAAAAATTAACCATTCTCAATATTCATGTTCAAGACATCTTTCTTCAAGAAAACCTACACCCGCAAAACCATACAAAAAAGTACTGCTTTAAAAAATGCTGTATGTATAGATGTTTGGAAGCAGGTGGGATCACGTAGTCAAATAACTGAAAACATTTTTAATTCCACCCCCTACTAAGTCATCAATCTAACAGCTAAAATGAGACCCTCCTGGGAGCAGATTTCCCATTTCATCATTTAAAGTCATGGCCTGCTACCTAACTCTCTTCTTCTTTACCAATTGTCACAATAGAATGGAAGGCAGGAAGGCAGTTCATGTAATTGGCCCATTTCCAGGCTGGGAGCAAATCTGATGATAAATTAAGTGGAGAGAAAGCTGGCAGGATAAACTGCTCAAGTTCACTGCTCGTGTGAAGCTGTCCTCATACAGAAGTTATGTGAAAATCACATTGAGTCTAAAGCTAACCTGTATTCTGTCCTTGATACTTTCTTAGTTTTCCTCCAATTTTAGAAACTGAAAGAAATATAATATCATGCAAACACATTCTGCATCCAACTTTACATTGTTTCCTCAGTCCCACTATTTTATTTCAACACAGAAATAGATTTTATTAAAAGCTTCTGGATAAGAAACTTTGAGGGCTGCTGTTCTTCAAATCAAGACAAATGCTGACTAAAAATGACTGTTGATGTGGACTTCTAGTTAAACTAAAACTTAGAAAACAGAGTGGTGCTAATAGGTTGCGTGAATTAAGAAAAAAAGAAGAAAAAAAGAGAACGCATAGAAATGGGAAGAAATGGTATATCCTATTCTTTTGCCACCAATGAACAAGTTAGTAAGAAGCCACAAATAGGCTCCTGAGAAATCTCTGTGATGTGAGCTGGCTTGAATTTTCACAAGGCAACAAGATTGAGAGATAAGACATGACAGAGCTGAAATGTACTTGAAAAAGTTCTTGAGCGCATGTGCTTTTGGTAGGTCCAAGGTACTTCCGTGACAGAGTTGTTTACAATCCTGTTATTTAACACTGGTGGACTCTACCTAGTAAAATGCTTTACATACCCTATGATAGCTACTTGAATAAAGCCATGTCTGATATGGGGAACACTGGAAGAAATATGGCTATGTGGATCTTCCTCGACATAAAAACCATGTGAAAAATACCTTACGGCATCAAGAGACTTACAAAAGAATGCTCACAGCACTATTTGGAACAAGACCCACGCACATGGCTATTGAGCACTTGCAATGTGGCTACAGTGTGATTTGAGGTGTGCTTTAAGTGTAAAACAGACACCAGATTTCAAAGACTTAATATGAAAAAAAGGTAAAATACACCAATATTTTTGTTGAATTGATATTTATGAATATTGCGATACTAATATGAATAGTTGAATCAATATTTTGACTATGCTGAGATAAATAAAACCTATATTAAAATTAATTTTTTAATGAGGCTACAAGAATATTTTAAATTATACATATGGCTTACATTATATTTCTATTGGATAGTGATAGGAATGTTCTATTGTTGGTGTGGGTGTTGGTTGTCTTCTGAATCTGCACATTCACATTTTGTGAACTTTTCTGCATGTCATATCTCACAATTTAAAAGATATGATCTCCAACAGCTTTCCTTAAACGCCTATGTTTACTCTATCAAGAAATGACTTTGAAGAAAACCTACAACAACAGGGCTTAGTCAAGACTGTTACATTCTTTAACATATTTTTAAATACGTACAAAACTATGTCTAAATGTTTTAAAAGCACAGTAATCTATAATTAACATTATTTACCTTGTACTAATGTAATATATAAATAGGTGGTGGGTGTATATCTGAAAAGTTGCACATACATTCTTGTGAGTCAAAATATTTGCAATGTACAAAATAAATGGTTGATAAATGTGTTTACAAATAAATGAGATCTGTTCGATGTATAAAAGATTTAAAAGAGACCCTTTTGGGGATTTCTTATACACAATAGCCATATTCTAAACTCTCTAAAAAATTTGTAATATTTTTCTAAGAATAATGTACTTTCTTAAATTAAGGTATCCTGTCATGAAATTCCAGCCTTAGAAAGTAAATTTTAAAAGAAAAAAAAAAAATTCTGAGCATGCACAAGTCAGTTTACTGACAACAGCTGCCATGGGTAAATCAGTGTTTTCCATAACTAATGTCTAGTATTTGATGAAATTTTACCAAAGAGCAATGTTGATAACCTAATTCACATTTAATTAACTTTTATGAAGAACTGAATTTATAAACAAAAAAGAATCCAGAAGAAATCTACAGAATGACTGTCTATACTCACCATGAACCTGGTTGATTTCTGAATTCTGGGATAGAATTTCATCTGCTAATTTTTGAGCAGTTGGCAAAACTTCTGTGTGGTGCACTGTGATCAAATACTGTACAAACTTTTGTAGTTGGTCTCTATTCATTTGAAAGAGAGTCTCTGAAATGGGAAGATGCAGTTTGACCTGATCTGGCTTGCGGATGCGGTATAAAGACAGTGCCACAACATGGGCACAATAAAATATGTCCTTGTTTCCACAGCTGCAGGTCACTGAGGTAATCTTGCAACGATCAAAGCTGATGGCCACGTTGCAAACGGTTTCTGGCTCCGATTGTATTGCAGGTTCTGTTACTGTGCCACTTAAGTGGAAACCTGTACGAAGAAAGAGAGGAGAGTTTAGCTTCTGCATTCAGATGCTATGAAATACTCCAATCCTTTGAAATGTACAGTAATTGACAGAGGAAAGAAAAAAATATGACAGCTTTTATTTTCAAGTAAAAACGTTCGAAACCACTCAACCCACTGCTCCCATTCCCCATCCCTCTGCAACTTATAGGTAAAAAACAAATGGTATTCAACAGACATCTGAAGTATTTTATACAGTCATATGAAAACACTTGTTGCAGTATACCATCACCGTATCTACAGGAAATTGTTGGATCACAGTACTAATGAGCCATCATTGTTTTACTCTGAATCTGTGGTATACTGGACAAAAATCTCCTAGATCAGTGGTTTTCTTCATCAGTGGGTTTCTTCCTTTAAAAAATAAACTTTTCAAAGCGGAGTAGGCCAGCTCAGCTTCCACTTAACCAACTCTTACCTTCCCTCCTCCTTTGCTCCAGGCAGCCACTAGCCTCCTTCAACCAACTTTGCCCTTTTCATAGGCATTGACCAGAAAACTTTTAAAAAATGAATACTCCTTTCTGTAGCATGCATAACATACACCCCAGTACAGCAACGTGTATGAGCAGTGTCTGCTGGTGGAACTGCAAAATCCACCAAATCTCACACATACCAGTCTAGGTAGCTACATGCATGTGCGCTCCCTCCCCGCCCTCTCCCTGCCAAGGGGAAAAATATCACCAAGTGGCAAGAGGCCTCAGAGGCCTTGTAGCTTAAACTTAGAACCACACAGAAACCCCCCACAATCCCACTAACCAATGGCCATTTGGCCACTGCTTATAACGGTCCAGAGATGA
Organism: Eonycteris spelaea; assembly: GCA_003508835.1. NCBI lineage: Eukaryota > Metazoa > Chordata > Mammalia > Chiroptera > Pteropodidae > Eonycteris > Eonycteris spelaea. The sequence continues at coordinate 9,735,063 of PUFA01000011.1, read as the reverse complement.
CACATTCACCCCATATCGGCAACAATTCTCCTTTGGGTAGCCCAAGCTACAGTATACAGTCAACTGAAAACTGCCTCCCACCACCACTGCCACCAGTCAGCCCTGGCCTGTTTGGCCAGGGAACAAATCCTCCTCATACCTATTCCCTACATGTGTGTGTGGGAAGGTCATCATGAACTTTTTTGTGGCACATCCATTTAGTTCTACCTTCCCTTTGGGGACCCCCAGGACACAGATTTACAACAGGATTTCAAGTGCCTAACAGAAACTTGAAGCTACAAAACAAAGCCTTTTGCTCCCCCTCTTAGTCTGCCACTATCTATGCTACTTGAATAAAATTTGTCAAGTAGGCCACTTCTTCTTCAGGTTCTCCTTCATTCACAAAGAGAAGTATCTTTACCAAGTGGGAACTCTAAGAGGGGTGGTGTTGCACATGAAGCTGCAGGGATGTGACATGAGAATGATAGCCAGATAACACCAAGAGTTCACATGGCACATCTGAACCCCATTTATTATCTTCAAGGGAGGATAATCAGACTGTAGAGTTGGAAGAAACACTACTCAACTTACAAGGAATCTTTCAGAGTAAGATAATTTTGTCATGATAATTCATATTCAGCAACACAGTAGAAAGAGAAAAATGTGTAATAATTTTTACCAAATTAATAAATTTAAAAAGTATTTCCCTAAAAACAAGTTATTATTATTGCTTCACAACAAGAAATTTTGAGAACTGTAATACTGGTAACCTTTGGTTGTCTTCTACAGAGATTATCAATTTTGATTTTCTTCCAAAGTTTCAAAATGGATATTCCAGTCTCCTTTAGATCTTTTAGTCAGGAAGTTTTTGGGAAACCACAATTAAAGATACATAATAAATGTAATCATATTTTTAAAAATTTTAACTTAAATTTTAACTTAAATTTTCCCAGGAAGAAAAAAACGTCATTAAAAAGTAAATGCCCGAGAAAATTTCAAAAATGAAGACCAATTAGGGCAGTCTTTCCTTATTATACATCAGATGCACTATAAGTCTACAATAAAAATATTAATCTGATATCATCCAAGATCAAGGAGTTTCATGAATGTTCATTTTCCAAGTAATTCTGGATGATCTTTCATGTACCCAAATGCTTAAAAGAATTCCAACCATTTTTGTTGAAAGTATTTTTTGTGTTGTAATTTCTATCCTGCCACATTAACCAGATGACCAGTCAGTGTGGCCGAGTGGGGCAGCACTTCCTGTAACAGACAACCACAGGTGGCAGTACTTTTTAAGTGGGCCTTTTCTCCAAAATCAGTTATCAAGATGACTCCTCTCTTATACTTCTAGACTCCTCTCTTATATTCCTTGCCCTAAGGTCAGCTGTACCTCTAATGTGACTAACTTTGTGACAGTAATTTAATACTTACAGATCTACTCGTATTTTTTTTTTTTCTGTTACTTTTAGGTTGGGATGGTTGATGTTGCTAGAGACGAGATGCTTTACAGGAAAATTACATACACACATGTAAGGGACAGCTGGTATATTACTTTTTAGGGCTATGCAATACCAAGTCAATATGTAGGAATTCCATTAACCCTTACTTCAGGATATTTTGGGACCTCCAATTTGAGAAAGCTCTGAAATCCCACCAACTCACTCTCTGTGTGCCTTAAATCATATCAGAGCACCCACAGGAGAAGCAAGGAGAATAATCCCTCCTCCCTCCCTCAACAATCCCTAGAGGACTATAAGGCATCTTTCTTCCACCCCTCCTCCCCATCTCCAGCTAGTCTTATCTCTAGTTAGCTGTCCTATATGACAGAAATGAGGACACAAAAAGAGGCAATCTTCCATTCCAAGGTAAAACATGGAAAATTAATTGTTTGGTTTTCAAAGAACTAAAACTGAATTACAAAAAAACTTTTCTTACAAATATATTTATTTGAGTTTACAAAATATAATCTGTCAAAGATAGTTACTCCCATAAGAGCGAACTTCTCCAGGCGGTCAAACTGTTTTAGCATCATGCCACCACAGAGCCCAACAAAACGTTACCATTCATAGTATCAATCTGCAGGAACTGAAGAAAAACAAAGCAGAAACCAAGACACAGTGTTGTATAGGCCTTGGTAACAGACTTTGATTCGGATCAGGTTCTGTCACTTAAATGCTGAGTGCTCTGGACTTGTTATTTAACCTCTCTGAGTTTTGCTTTACTTGTGTGCAAAATGTGGCCAGAAATAGCTCCTAGGGTTGTTTTGGGATTGAAATGAAATAACATATGTAAAGCACCTGGCACACAGTAAAAGTACTCATTAAATTTTATTTCCCTTTCCTTCCCTTTCAGCTGGAGAAACAGGAGAGGGGCGCTGGACACATTCCCTTCATCCAGAACACTTTCTTTTTCTATGCTACTGGAATACTGGAGGAAGGGGGGATCTCACTCGTGAGGTGACCTGGAAAATAAGCTTGAGCACTGAGAATGTTTGAGGTGAGTAGGGCAACACTAGAATGATCATTGCTGTTTGACGACAAAACCAAAAAACTTCAGTCAGTTGTACACCTTTGCTCAATCCAGCTCTTTCCCCATTTCCCTATTAAGTTCTGCCAGCACACAAATAATTAATTTCATGAGTGGCACTTTCATACACAGAGAAACTTGAAAATAGGGTTTGTTTGTTTGTTTTTTGAATCACCATATATATCTCTAAAGTGTTATAATGTAATGGTTCTCAATGTGTGGTCCAGGGACACCCACAGCCAGGTCTCTGACACCCTTTAAGAGATTTCCCAAGATCAAAACCTTTTTCATAATTATACCTAGATGTTACTGACCTTTTAAACTCTCTCATTAAGTTTTCTAGAGGCTACATGACATGTGACATCACAACAGACTGAACATAGTGACAGGTAAGATAATCAGTTCATCCAAAAAGATAATACAGAGATTTTCAAAAACATAAAACAATGACACTGTTTTCACTAAAACATTTTGTGCTTTGGGGACCATGGCTTTTAAGAAATAGAGTTCTGCTATTTATGTTAAATTTATTATTATTTAATAAATATAAATTTTAACTTTTCTCAGCTTTAAGTCAAACACAGTATCAATAGGTATTCTCGTTAGCAAAAGGACTGTGGGGTCAGAAATAATTAAGAATGAGAGCAGAAAGCTGAAGTACTGCTATTATAATGTGCTGTTAAGAAAAAAAAAATAAATCCCTATGCCAACTCATCTTTGAAATGGCTTTATTTGTACTTGGATCTTTCAGTAGGTCAGTAGTTAATAAGACTCAACAGAGAAATATAGAAGGGGCAAATTTCTCACACGAGCACATAATCAAATCATCTACATTAATTTCACATTAATGAGGATTAATTACGGTTTCTAGAAAGTGAATATTTAATTCTTCACTGATATTCTAAAATAAGCCTTCCTTGACAGCTGAATTTCCATATCTAAGGTTAGATTTTAGAGGGACAAGGAGACCCATAATATCACACTGGAAAGACAACTGTCTTAAAATACATAAAAAATTCCTAAAGATGGGCTATTTTGTGCATATATGTATATGTGCTCGGTTAACAAAAAAGTGGTTACTAACTCAAAACATTAGAAAATTTCTAAGCTAAAATAAACTGGTAGACATAAAATAAATACACACTAGAAATTACTGCTTTCGGTGAGCATTCTTTTCAGAAAAATATGCACCGTGTGCATGAGGCACTCGAGTAACATATTCTTCGTTGAAAAAGAATCTAACAGAAGCACTGGTGTAGTACCTACACAAATACATCTTTTACCCCTTTCCTAAGTAAAAAGAACCCCTTGGGAAATTAAAGGCAGAAACCAAGGCAATGTAATGTTACGGTTGAAAGGGTGGTAAGGGTTGTGAGGTTTTTTTGTATGTTTTTAAAGCCAAGTCTAAAAAATGCTAAAGTGTTAACACTTAACACTCTCATAACAAAGTATTCATTGGTTAACTAACTCCACTGCACTGGCTAAATGTACAGTAACTAATACCTGATTACACGTCTCTGGTAAAATATATGAGTTAATCATTGCCCCCAAAACCGAACTTTTACCTTTCCCAATGATGCAGAACTACAGCACACAAAATCCAACTCACCATGCTGCAATCATCAATTTAAAAAACAAAATATTTTAATTCAAATTGTGCTTAATTTCCAGATCAGCTACTGACACGTTAAGGGCCTAAGATAGAAACAGTAAACTCAACTCAAAAACTAACTTATGTAAAATATGATATTCCTTCTCAACGACATCATTTTCTCAAAGGGAAATTCTAAATTAAAGAGAATGCATCCTGTGAGCTAGTTAACTAAATCCTCTAGCCCTAATTTCTAATACTAAGCTTCAACAGCTTATAGAAAGACATTAGGAGATTTTGCTGGCAATCACTAATGAAGTGGTTTCCGTCTTTCAGAAAATTAATTTTTAAAGGAAAAGCTTTATTTTTATGCCCACCTTAAAAATGCCTATTTGGAATGGAATCATTCCTACACCTCATTAATATGTGAGAAAAAGACAATAGCAAATTAATGCAAAGACCAGACTGTATACTACAGCATATCATATAAGCAACATAAAAATTTACAGAGTGTGCCCTGGATGGGCCCAAGAATTTCCAGTAGTATTCTGTTTGGTCTTGTTTTGTTTTCTCATTAATGTAGACTCTTGCATCAACTCATACAAGTAGCCATATGATCGGAATGACTATTAGATATGAATGGCATTAGACAGTTAATTAAAATTATTTCTGAGAAAAAGACACTTAACCACTAATTTAGCTTTCTGCAATGGGCACCTAGAAGGAACACTAGTTTAAGGAGGATGTGCTGGATTTTTTTAAATCACATCACTCCATGTAATCCTGAATTCTTAAGTTCATAAGGATTCCCCACCACCACTATTACCATCAAATAATTTTCCACAAATAAGGGAAACAATCATGGCCCAGCCTCAGATTCTGGGTGAGGAAACAAGTTTGATAGACTTTGAGTTACTTGTACAACTATAAAGCTGCAAGGTGCTTAAGAATTTAAATTCTTTGCCCCAATATTTTAAATTCCACTTTATTCCACTTTCTCTAATGCCAACAATTTCTAATACAAGCAAAGCAGCTCCAGCCTTAACTCTTCTTAAAGGCCAGATCAGCCAAGCTCCCTGTCTGCATAACCCCTAATGCTGCTTCCTCACTTGGCTTTTCACCTGTGCCCCCAAATTCTGAAGTGCATATTAAGTTTATAGCTCTGCAGTGACCAAACACCAATTCTTAACACCTCTACACACCTTTGTCTTACTTCCCAGGGCTAGGCCTAAATGGGGAAGAAGACAGAAAATGCTTTCACCAGTTTATTTCCTACTGTTGATTACAGCAAAACGGCCTTCAGAAATGTTTGGCTATTTGCTTTAGAAGTAGGGGTGAAGGAGAAACTCTGGAGACTAATCCTGTTTACCAGACCCAAGAGGTAAGGGGAAAAGTGTGCATGACCCGGAAGAGAATGCAAGCCTCAGAAGTCGAATTCCTCCACCCATACCCTGGAGCTCTGGCCTGACTCCTCAATCCCAATGCAAGCCCTGGCATTCTGGCCCTAATGGATTCCTAATGCCTTACCTCATTCCCAGGCTCTATCAGAAATCATTCTCACAACCATCCTATAGAGTAAGCATCACACTACCCTTTTTACAGGTGAAGAAGCTGAGGTTCTCTCTGAGAGGTAGTGGTAGAACACTCTGGATTAAGCAGGCCTCTGAAGGGCTGGTATAGAAACATGGGTTTTCCAAAATCCCAATGATAAACTTACAGAAATAAATCTTTCCACATCAATATATAAATAATTTAAAAGGATGAGGCAAATTAACAGAACCAGACACTTGAGTAAACACTGCTAGGTTTTAGGACCCTTGGAGGCAGAGAAACTGACTTTCATCTCCATAGCCCAAGGATCCAGCATAGTTCTTGGAATAGACCAGGCCCTTGTAACTATGTCAAATGAAGGAATTCACAGGGCTCTTAGAGCAATACCACCCTGCACTGTAGAAGTCACAAGTGACAAAATGCTTTGGCCCCAAGCCCAGGATACTTTATACTTAACAAAAGACTACTTCTAAGAGTCCACTCATCTCTTATGAGTTATGCTGGAAGCAGAGGTCTGTGATACTCTCAGAGACAGCAGAGGTCTATGGCATCATTGTCACAGAGGACTGTCCTGGAGGAAAACACTCAAGAAGCATTTGTTAGATGAAAGAACACACAAACCATCTTATACTTTTGGTATATGGAACATACAGATTGGTGCTTCTCAAGCTGGAATATGCATCAGAAATCACCTGGAGGGCTTATTATAACAGACTGCTGGGCCCCACACCTCCATCCCAAGTGATGCTGCTGTTGCTGGTCCATGGACCACTAACATAGATTATAATTACAGCATAAAGGAGCCTTTTCTAGTCAGAATATGTTTAATTAAACAGTAAATAGAACAGTAAAGAATATATCACTTGTGATATAAATAATATATACAATTTCTAGCTTATTATGTAACCTAAATGGTTCCCATTCCAAGAAGTCGAGAATGGTATATTAAACTGGTTTGAGCATTAAGAAAAAAAAAAGGTGGGGGAAGAACTTTATAGTAACAAATACGTATTTCTATCATAATTGTTAATACAGCTATACCATCCTATTTTTAGTAAAACCTTCATTAAAAACCTAAATTAAAATATAAGAATTAAAAAAACAACTAATCAGAGAGTATTTACCTTTGCAAAGAGGTTGTTTTACAAGTCCCATAGGATTCCTCATATTTGAGCACTCTTTGTGTATTCAAAACAATTCAATTAATGAAAAAATATATTGGCAACAATTTTAGTAACATATTTTTTTTGCCTAAGGCAAAGTGTATCCTATATGACAAAGTCAGAGGCAACAAAATATGCAGAATAACACAAGGTGAGGTAGGATTTTAGAAAGAATTAGAACCTTTTAAACCAATATCAGTTTTACTTCTAATTCTAACACATCTCAGTTAAATGACCATAGACAAGTAACTTAGCCTTGATTTTCACATCTCTAAAAAGGGATTAATAATATCTATCTTGCAGGACTGCTGTAAGGATTAGAACTGACAATGTATGTAAACCACCATAAAGACTTCTTTTATGGAAGGTCTGCTATCATCATTGTTGTAATAGAAATGTCACGTGATCTTGGAAGCTCAATATTTCCAACTAGTACACTGAAACTCTAGGCTGTTAGTGTGAGTACGCACGCTGTTGGAAATGCCAAGCTCCCAAGAGCACACTAGCTTTTCTATTACAATAATGGACAAAGGTTTGTTGTTGTTATAATTATATTCTAATAGATTCATACTTCCATATTAATGGAACTACTATCATTTTTTTCATTTGTTCCTGATTTACATAGCACATTCTTAAAATGGGATTTGATTCCAAACAGAAAAGATCTGATCCCAAAAAAAAGGTCTTAGATTTAATTTTGTCTTAAAATATCTTCTCGTTTCAATAAATAGCAGTAATTTTTCACTCCTAGTTTTGATAATCTGTCTACTGAAATAAAGAACACCTTTTTTATCCCTAATGTTTGCCTTCCATGAGAACGTATGTAAAATTATTTTTTACAGCTCAAGTCCATCTTCTCACTGAACTGGAGATTAACTGAAACTTGGATGCAACACTAAGGAAACTTACCAGTTCTTGTTGTGGAAGAAAAAAGTCCATAGCTTTTCGTTTTTAGTAATTTATGGCCTGACAGGCAGAGTAAAGTCAGAACTCCTGTTCTCCTCAAAGAATGACAAGAACACTAGCCCTGCCAAGGCTGTAGGTATTGCTATTTCCCTGGCTGTGATATCCAGCTGAGAAGAAAAACATCCATGTTCTGTGTGTATCTTTTTAAAAGAACAGTGAGGTAAGAATGTATACTTTGAATACATGACAGATTTTTTCCTAAGTACATAGTGATAAAAGAGAAGCAAAGAAGTTATCTGTTCAAAATATGGATAAAACTTCTAAGACATTCCCATCCACATCTTGGAGTACTATGATTAGATTATTTTAAATTTCCCTTGTTTTGGTTGGTGTGGTGAGTGTATTTTTCTAAAATTTCTACAATAAACATAAATTGCTAAAAGAAAAAAAGTGCTTTCACTAAATTTGAAATAGTGCTCAAAGTCTTCCCGAGTAAAGAATTTGCCACAGAAAAGATGTTCAGAGCATGTTCTGGAAGCCTGGTAATAACCAAACACTAAGTGCAAACACTGACAGCCTTCAATGTGGTCATCGCCCTACTGACGGGCTCAGACTACACTGGCAACAGCAGCATACTCCCAGGCTCTCCTTAATCCTGAATGCTCACTCATCCCTCTTTATGGCTCAGCCACACTCCAAAGAAAAAGATGAATTAACAGCACTGAAGGTAAGACAAGGAAGAGAGAGACTGGGCTCCTGGTTCTCATTCCAGCCATTATCTAATGTCAGCCCGAAGGGCAAGTTACCGAGTATCTATTTCCTGTTTTCTTCTCTTGAGTATTAAATAGATTATATTAGACGATTTCTAAAAAATTATACAGGTAGGCAGCAGTAATGGAGAGCTAGCTACCCATGACAACTCGAGACTTTTTACCCGCCCTGACTGCTACAAAGTTGAAACAATGGTCATTTCAAAGGGTTTGGAAGCTATGTGGCTCAGGGATGGGGAGAGAAAAAGGATAAATACTGCTATAGCTGCAATCACGTATAGGACACTGGCATGTGAGGACAATTTTTTAAAGCTCTGAAATTCAATATAAAAAAGAAGTAAAAACAATTTTTATCTACATAATTTTTAACCATCTGCCTAAAACAGATTCCTAAGGCTTATCTTTTTGATGTGTTCTCAGTCTAATCTAAATAATCTCAGATTGCATAAAATCTGATATAGGTGAGGTTTACCTATGTAAAATGTATAAAATATAGAATAACCTAGAAACATAAAGAAAAGCCATTAAAAATGAAATGAAACAAATGGATCAGGTCACCTTGTCTGCCTTCACCACATAGAAGGTTGTATTCTTTCCATTATACTATCCATTATTATAAACACGAGTGGCTATACCACTCGATGACCACTTCCCTAATCCTCAAACTTGGTAACAGGAAATGTATGAGTCTTCAGGGAAGCAGCCATGAATAACACAAGGGTTCCAGTTCTGAGAGGTGTGGTTAGACTATCGGGCAACTGATAGAAAGAAGACAGATCAGAGTTGGATTCAGAAATAAATAAGAAGAACACTATAGACATCAAATGCCCAAATTCTGTTCTATATGCTAACAAGTATTCACTAAAGGGGGGGGGCGGCGCTCCTAATGTCATATAAGTCTGGATTTAGTTGCATCTAGCACCATCCTTTTGGGGATTCAGAACATGCATCAGAATGGTAACAGATCTAAGAACTCATACAATAAAGGGACTCCTGTTGAACTTTATTTACTAGAACTTTAAAGAAGAATGGCAGCAAAAGGCAAAAGGTCATGAACAGCTATAAAAAAAAACATATTTCAAGATGAGCAGTAGGGCTGCTAAACAAAAAGGCTCAACTGAGAATTTAGAAATCATAAATCAGTATGAGCCAATTGAAAGGCTTTTGTGACCTTTCTTCAGGAGTTTAAACCCACTTGAACATGAGTGCCTTAAAGGCCAGAGACGCCTCATCATCAGTATCCACCATCTACAGTTAAAGAACCAATTATTTATTGGGAAAAGTAAGCCCGTTGTTGAAAGTCAATCTTATAATGCAATCCAAAAGAAAACAACACTGTTATGTGCACCACAATTATAGCTAAAAGTTCATCCTGCGTTCTCTCAACTAGAAATATCTGTTAATGTTCGATTCACCAGAATACCACACATCTTTTACCCATAATGGCCAAGAAAAGCTTTATAATATTTTACCTCCAAATCCTCAAAACATATGCGTGCGAAAGCTCAAATATATCTTTGAGAGTTTACCATGCAAATCCTGCATTGGAGTTTATTCCATAATACAAAGAGAAAGATGGCCTGGTGTCTTACAAAGGAAGGACTGTGAAGGTCCTACTAGCACTTAGAAGTACCTAGAATAAGCATATGGCATATGACATATGTTCAATATTTATTGAGTGAATAAATGAAAAAATGGATGAATAAAAAAAGTAAAAATTTTTATTCAGGAGAGAGGTTAAATGAAATCTGAGTACTCTACCAAACTGTTCTAGTGTGAGAAACTGCAAGATAGCAAAGTCTGTTAATGTACACCTGAAAATTATGTAATTGTATTAACCAATGTTACCCTCAATAAACTTAATTAAAAATTTTTTTAAAAAAAGATAGCAAAGTCTGCAAACAAATGATCATGTGCCCTACCCAGGAAGCATATGTAAAGTAGTCAGTAAGAAACTCTTATTACTTGATAATAACTGTTTATGTGTGACTTTTTCAAAATCTCAGAAAAGTGCCACTAACATAAACATACAGTTTTAAAAAACATTTTTATTGTATCTATTTCTCCTGAAAGCAAAGTATTTATGATATAAATGAACAGATATACTCCATCTTAGCCTAGCAGAGCATTTTTGTAGGGTGGTGATGGTTACTTTAAAGAGTCAGAAAAATACAGGTATTGGCCCAGGGCTCCAACCACAGTTTTTCTTTCAATATCAAATAATTGTTTAAAAATCTGTTTATTAATAATAATGACCCAATGTTATCAAACTTTAGGATTTAAAAATTTTTAATAATATAACTCCAGTGCCAAATTTTTTACTGTTCATTTTAAACAAGAAATGTAAACCCAAATGGCTTCAAATGTGAAAGAGTGCTAATTAAGTAGCAATTATGTACATAGTGGCTTAACGTGTGTTTTGGAATCAAAATCTGCGTCTGAGGATTGTCAGTAAAATGAAATGAGAACTGACAATCCTCAGACAGAAATTTTGAGTTTTAATCCCAGTTCTGCTACTAATTAGCTGTTTGACCTTGAGTTTTTGGCTTCATTTTCATATCTTGTCCTTCACTTCTTTATTTTGGGGGGGAGGGGGCGGGGAAGTGGGGAAGAGATGTCATAGAACCCTTGAGAATCTGAAAAAAAGCACGAGATGCTCCCCCAAATATGCATGAGATTATTCAGAGTATTTCAGAGTTCAGGATCTGTTATCTATTCATTTATTTATGTAAAGGGCTTCCTTATAATCTCTCCATTGACCCTCAAAACTAAAGTTTTTAGATTCTAAAGAAGTCAAAAGCAACCAAAAAAAATTATATATATATTTACTGTCAAAATACAAATGAAAACTTAAGACTTTTGCCTCAAATTATTTTTTTTCTTTTGGTTTATAACAGATTTTCCAGGACTTTTTAAAAGAATTAATTTAACTGTATTTAATATGTATATTCTGCTTATTTGTAAGACATTTAGAGGCAACTGAAATACCTATCAAAGTATCCACATATGTGGAAGCAACCATTCTTATCCAAGCTCAAGAAACTCTATATTAGCGGTCCCCAACCTTTTTAGTAGCAGGGACCAATGCTTCTATGAGAATCTAATGCCTGATGATCTGAGGTGAGCTGAGGTGATGATGCTAGTGCTGGGGAGCGGCTGCAAATACAGATGAAGCTTCGCTCACCAGCCCACCGCTCACCTTCTGCTGTGTGTCCCAGTTTCTTACAGGTCGTGGAAGGGAACAGGTCTGTAGCCCGGGGGGTGAGGACCACTGCTCTATATTACCCATTCTTGAGAATAAGAAACTTATTTAAGTATAGCCCACAAGTCTAAGTTTACAAAAAAATTTTTTGCATATCAAAAATCTTCATTTTTGTGAAACAAGTGAAAAAAACCTAGGCAGGCCAGAGAAATACTAGCCTTAAAATATTTTCTAAAAAGCTAAGGAATCCCACTTCATTCTATTGGATGATTCTTCCTCAAAGTTTATTTTCCTAAATAAATATATGAAAATAATATTTACATATTCTTTTTGAGAAGGCCTCGGATACATTAGAGCTTACTGTGAAACTGAATTCTCCTGGTATTAATTACAATGACATCTGTACTAATGATATAATTTTTAAAGAAAATCAGAAATGAAAGGTTGATACCTTAAGGAAAGATAAACTAGCATAATCAGATTAAATGAGGATCTGATTTTCATTAATCATGACCTTACTAAAACAGTAGTACTGTATGCTCCAAAACTTTGTCTCTTGATAATTCTAAAGAACATAAGATTCTGCCTAAAAAAAACTGAGGGAAGGTTTATTCCTGAATATCCATCTTACTAGGTTGATGAAAGTCTTTCAAAAATGTATCGACACTTCCCTAGCTTCCTAAACAGTATCAAAAAATCTAATTTAATACTTGCTTGATGACTCAAGGTTATTATCATTATGAACATTTACTGTACTATGTACGTCCTCCCAGTAATGCCCACACAGCCTCACTCAGCCGGGTTATCGGCCCTGTGGATAAAGAGCTCTGCACTGTCCTGCTGGCCAAGTTCCCAGTCTGTTCTTTTCTCCCTATCTCCTTGCAGCAGTCAGGTACCCCTTCTCGGGCTGACATTTTGCTTAGCAGTTGCATTCCTCTAATTCTTCTAAACTGCTAATTTACATCTAGGCGTCTGGATACTAGATGACCATCACTGTTAACGCTGTGTATAAATAAGAGCAAAAGAGGGCTAGGCATAGGCCTGCGGTTTTCTTCTTATGAATTAAGGGCTTAAGCTTGAGTCTGGGGATGTTGGTGGATTTAGTTCAGCAGCTTCAACTACCCTTCTTTCATCCTTGCTTCACTATTCTCAATTACATCCCAGGCAGAAAATAATAATTAGATAAAACAGATATAACACTTCAAGTTTTTCACCAAAGCACTATGAACTAGAAAAGGTAAAATATGAAATTACTTCTCATTACTAGAAATATGTGATGTAGTAACATGTCTGATTAATACTATTGCTAATATTAACACAAAATTTAACTTTTCTGTCATCACAGGAATCTCACTGTTCTCTCAGAAAAAAATGACGTTCAGGATAAACAAATGTAAACCAAAGAAAAGAAGGCTCTACATTTTTTTCAAGGGAAACACCTGTGTAAAAAAAAAAAAAAAAAACAAGAAACACCCAGATCTTGGTTCCTAAATACCATTCTCTAATAAAGAAGCCAAGCTTCTTGGAAAATGGCTGATTCTATGGCTGGGGATGAATAAAATACTGATAGTGCCAGAAAGGAAATGCTTCAAAAAAATGAAGAAATTGTCCCATCCTGTAAGAGACCCCTTGGCAGGTAAAGTAAATATTTGAAAAACAAAATGTATAACATCAGTATTAGATTATAAATCAAAGAATAAAATATATATCTGAATCCATACTTATATAAATAAATTCTTGAATAAATAAAATGGACACGCCTTCCTCACAGAAGATGCCTATTAATAAATATAGAGGAGATAAGGGTAAAAATCATTATAACAGCCACAGTAATATTTGCTGCAGGCAAGAGACATGACAAATGATAAAATTAGTGAGTGAAGCTTTAAAGATAAATAGAATATTTACACAGCCTCAAAGTATCTTCTCTCTAGATATGCAACTAGTAAGTTTAGCACACATCTACAAATATTTTGATACTCCTCCCTCCAGTAAGTGGAACTTAATTTTCCTCCCTTTGAATATGGGCTGGACTTTAACCACTCCCTTCTAAAGAAAATTAAAAAAAAAAAAACCCAAAAAACAAAAAAAGAAAACAAACAAACAAAACAGTAGCTTTATAGTAGAGATTCCTGTCAGATGTCACCTTAAGCAAGTGATCAAGGTTAGCATAACCAAAAATAAGTCATGTTGATATCATGTGTCCCCCTGTAGTATTCCAGCAAAAAATGCAGAGTCTCAATCTAATCATGAGAAAGTCATAGAACTACTCAAATTGAAGGACATCTACAAAAATACCTGCCAAGTATTCTTCAACAGTGTGAAGGTCATGAAAGATAAAGAAACACCAATAAAGATCCTATAAATTTTCACAGATTCGAGGAGAATAGGGAACATGACGAATAAATGTAATATGGTATTCTAGACTGGATGCTCAAAGAGGAAAAGAACATTAGTAGAAACCTTGGGGAAATCTGAATAAAGTCTGTAGTTCAGTTAATAGTAGTGTCCCAATGCAAATTTCTTAGTTCTGATAAAAGCACCATGGTTATGTAAGACATCAACAGTGGGGGAGGCTGGGTAAAGGTCTGATGGAAACTCTCTGTACTATTTTTGCAACTTTTCTGTAAATCTAAAATTATTTCAAAATAAAAAAATAAAAAATAAAAAAAAAAGAACCTGATATGGTTACTCAGTTACTTGGTATGGTTACTTAGACCTTAGCAAGAGTAACAAATAACTAAGTCTCAAAGATCCTTTGAGACATCTTAACATAAATTCCTAATATTTCAAGTTAAAGATTAAAAGTATTTTCCACGCCAAAAGGAAGGGTAGGAGGACCCTAGAGAAATACCTGCACATATGTACCAGAATACATAAAAACTAACATTTAAAGTAGTTTTATAATATAAAACTGGCAACCCAAATATCAATCAACATCAGACTGAATAAGTTGTGACATACTCGTATGGCAGAATACTATACAGCTGTGAAAATAAATGGACTACAATCACATTTTTTTTTGAGGTATAATTGACATATAATATCATATTAGTTTCAGGTATATATGAATTGACATTTGAATACACTGTGAAATGATCATCATAATAAGTCTAGCTAATGTCCGTCACCATACAGTTTCAAAATTTTTTTCTTGTGAAGATCCACTCTCCTGGCAGCTCTCAAATATACTATACAGTATTTTTAACCATAGTCACCATGCTGTACATTTTATCCCCATTACTCATTTATTATATAAGTGGGAATTTGCACCTTTTACCACCCTTCACCCATTTTACCCATCTACCCCTGGCCTCTGAAAACCACCACTCTGTTCTCTGTATCTATGAGCCTGGGTTTTGTTTGTTTTTTAGATTCCACATATAAGTGAGATTACACAGTATTTGTCTTTGACTTATTTCATGTAGCATGATGGCTTCAAAGTACATCTATGTTGTCATGAGTGGTGAGACTTCGTTTTTCATGGCTGAATAATATTCCAATGCGTGTATGCACACACACACATTTTCTTTATCATTCATCTATTGATGGACACTTAGGTTTCTATCTTGGTATTGTAATAATGTTGCAATGACATGGGGATAATTGTATTTTTTTCAGTTAGTGCTTTCGTTTCCATCCAGAAGTGGAATTATGGACATGTGGAGTTCTAGTTTTAATTTTTTGAGGTCTCATTTTTCCACAGTGGCTGGACATTTATATTTCTATCAATAGTGATGGGGCTTCCTCTTCTCCCCATCCTTAACAACACTTGTTTTTCTTGCCTTTCTTTAACGGCCATTCTAAAAGGAGTGAGTACTATCTCATTGTGGTTTTGATTTGCATTTCCCTGGTTATTAGTGATGCTGAACATCTTTTCATGTACCTGTTGGCTATCTGTATGTGTTCTTTCGGGAACATGTCTACTCTGATCATCTGCCCATTTTTTTTAAATCAGATTGTTTCGTTTGCTGCTACTGGGGTATATGAGTTCTTCACATAACTTAAAGATTAACCCTTATCAGATATATGATTTGCAAATATTTTCCCCTAGTTAGTAGGTTGTCTTTTCATTTTGTTCATTTCCTTTGCCGTACAGAAGCTTTTCTGTTTGATGTAGCAGCACTTGTTTATTTTTGCCTTTCTTTTGGGTCAGACCTGAAAAATTTTCACCAAGACCAATGCCAAGGAGCTTACTGCCTATGTTTTCTTCTAGGTATTTAATGGTTTCAGGTCTTATCACCAAGTCTTTGATCCATTTTTAGTTAATTTTCGTGTGTGGTGTAAGGTATTAGTCCAGTTTCATTCTTTTTCATATGTCTGTCCAGTTTTCTCATACCATTTATTGAAGAGAGTATACCTTCCCTATTGCATATTCTGGATCCTTTGTCATAAATCAATATATGGTTTATTTCTGGCTTTCTATTCTGTTCCATTGTTCTATGTGTGTTTTTATACTACTACTACTGTTTGATTACTACAGCTCTGTAATTAGTTAGAAAACAGAAAGCATGATGCCTTCAGCTTTGTTTTCCTTTCTCAAGATTACTTTAGCTATCTGAGTTCTTTGTGGTTCATAGTTATTTTAGGACTGTTTGTACTATTTCTGTGAAAATGTGATCATATCTGTTTTGATAAATCTCAAAATACATTACTCTTTAAGGGGGCAGGAAAAAAGCAGTTACTATATAAAAGCAGGCAGACTATTTGAATAAAAACTAAAGGTAGGAAATGATTACTACAAACTGAGGGTGTCAGTCTTCTGCAGGGGATGGAAGCAGGAGTGAAGTAAAGGTGTTTCGGAAGGGGCAACAAGGGCTCCAAAGGTATCGACAGGTTGCTATATTTTTAAGGCATAGTAGGGTACAAAAAGTGTACTGTTTTTGCTTTTAACTCTACACATATTATAAATATTCTTTTGTAATCTATTATACTTTTTTTTTTTTAATTTTAAGGGAGTGAGGAGGAAGTTTACTTTTTACAGATACCACTCCTGACAACTACCATATTCATTAGGTGCTAATTTTTTTCAAGCTCTATAAATTCCAAACTTAAAAGGTCAGTCTCTCTTTTGAACTAGAGAACAGCCATTTCTAAGAATTACTGCGAGTATGTCCCCTCAAGGCCTACATGTAAAGCGAGTTTTAGTTAATGAGTCTATGTTACTGACAAATCTACTCCTCCACACGAGTTTGTGTATGCTGGGGAAATAAGGAGAATCACACTTGAAGCTGTTTGCCATTCTGATACATACTCTTGTCTCCTTACAGGGAAAACCAAAGTTAAACTCAGTACTCTGAAGTGTCTTGGATTTTAGTATTTTATGAATCTAATTTTTCAAAAGCTACAGTTTTATTCATAAAAGCCCTCAAAATTAAATTCAGGATTTTTTATAATTCCTAGAGTAACTGCCATAGGTTGTTATCACACTTGGGTATATAGTATTAAATAGTCAGGGTAAGGTATTTAAAACTTTTAAATTATCTCCATAATCAGTACAGCAGAGGTAGGTTTGTTCTAAATACGAAACAGTGAGTGGCCGCAGGCTCAACCACCCACCGAATACAGTATTCCCAGAGAGAGGACTAGCCCAATGCATCATTATGAGAGCTCAAGATAATCAAAGTACTTATGTGCTGACTTTGGTCAGCATTAAACTAATGTATTAACTCCTTTAAATGACTATATCTTATCAGTGAGAATACTTATTCTACTGAAATTCATTTACAATGACTGTCTAGTCAAGTTCAGATTTAAAAGAAAATGTCCACCAACATCCAGGTACAAAGTTACCAAGGTAAGCTCAAAACCACATTCCCTTTCATAGGACGGTGGGGGGATTTTATTCATTGTAAAATTTTGCTTTTGAAAAACTGTAAAATTTAGAATTAGGACACTGAAAATCGAAATAAAACACTTATAGGTTTTTTACTTCTACAGTTCTTGAAACATGAATAACAACTTTAAATACGTATTTAATAGAGCCATAATAATTTAAAGAGTAGTTTTGTTTTTTAAAAAATAAAGCAATATCTAGTTAGCCCGTCAATCCTATTATCTGAGCATTTGTATCCTCTTCCTGAATCTACTAAAACATTCCTGCCAGATACAGATTCCTAGTCAAGCTTTTCTGGAAGGACTAGGAAGCTCAAGTTCCCCAGCTGAGGAGCGCCAAACATGACCTACTCTTCTGTGCTGTTGTCAGTTAACATTCAGGATAAATCACTCAAAATCAAGCAGTCTTTATTGATCACAATGACCCATACTAGCCAGACAGTCCATCTTCAGGAGTCAGGACATACTTTTAAGGTAGGAGCTTCGAACTATAGTCCTGGAAACAGACTTCTTGGAACCACATTATCCTTAAATAAATAAACCTCAATTGAATGAACTAAAATTACGGATAGCCCTAAGAAATACACTGGACTACTTAAGTGTTCCCAAAATGACCAATGGCAAATGTTCCTGGGGTTCCTCCTCCCTGCTCTCAATTATGTCTCCCTTGAGTGCAGACTTATTCCTGCCCCAAGCTTCACCTTCATGAATCATTCTGCTTAGTTCACGGGGTGAGGGCTATATATGTTTTGTATACTATTCACTACTTTGGTGCCTGTAAATATTTAGTGATAATAATAATAATCAACTGATTATTCAGGTCAAGCATTAGTAGTTCAGAGAAGTATAACCATGGTTACTGGAGCACCAGGAAGTGATAAAATCTCCAACAGTGGCCAATAACCATCAGTGGACTTTATTAACCCACCTTAGGGAAAATATGTTAAAGTGGTATTTCAGTGAAGTGCATACTTTTTAGCAACCTTTATTTGGTATAACAATTATTTATTTTTTTTTAATAAATCGTACAAATGAGAATCATTTAAAGTAAGAATATATGAGTCTCTGGGATGCATTCTCATTATGTTCAACCCTTACTCTTCCTAGCAGAACAGGAAGGCTGATGAGTCAAAAATCAAACCATCTATAGCCATCCATTTTCATTGGCTTCAGCAATACCTACTTTCACATGAGAGACAAAGAAGAATTTGAATAAATCTTCATTCTTTCTCCCACTTTTCCCTGCTACTACCAGACTGATGGAGGAGAAAAGTGAGTAGGAAAAGATAATCCAAGGAGAGGAGCAGAAAGAAAAGAGGAGAGAAAAGGGGCTGAGGATGTCAGAAGACATGTCTGCTGGGCGGCTACTAGGTTCAGAATTTCTAAGAAGCAGTAAGGGTATATCAATCTGGAACATATGTTATAAAAAGGAGTTGTTCTTTCTGCATTTAAGTATTTAGCAGAGTGGGTCCAAACTGTTCAGCACCCTAGTCCATCTGTGTGCCTTTCTGGTTAAGCTGGCAGTGAGATGACTGATTATTTAAACTTGCAGTCAACCTTCCTTCTTAGTTACTGCCTGAATCGCACACCTGGACAATCAGGGCACAGGTGCTTCACTTAGACTGCCCTCCGGTCTGCTTCACACCTGTTTCTTTTCCTAAAACAGCCGCCCTTACAAGCAGAGAGCGTAAAAATATGAAAGGGATGGAGTGGGCTCCCCACAAAGCTTTGTACAGTCAGCATCACCATCCATCCCAGCTATGCTGGGAATGTGACTCTTGGAACTATGACAACACAACACTAGTACAAACTACTACTACAAGCCAAACTACTAAACACCTTACAGACTGTCATAATTTAACCAGAGAGTTATGAGATGATAGTATATGCGGCCTTATTCAAATCTCGGTTATTAAAACACCCAAAGTATTAAAACGCTGGAAATTCAAGAAAATAAAATTTAAAATAATAATTAATTAAAAAGTTGGATAATCCTAATAAAGAATGCTCTATTACACACCTTTTAGTAATATTAATCATCAAAGAAATGTCAAATGTGTGATCTGTTCAAGTTAAACATTGGGCCGAGAACTCAAAACAAAAATCGTTCTTCCTTATAAAACTCAACTTAGGTGAACCAGAATGAGAAACCAATGTAACGGGAAATAAGTGGGTATGTCCTATGGGTGTAGGTGCTATTTTGTAAATCGCTGCTCTACTGTATTATTAGGATGAACCTTGTATTATAAAAAAAACTCACCAGTAATCAACATTCTTAGATTTCATTGCCAAAAAGAAATCTTACAGGATGGCCAGACATTCAAAGAGGGAAAGATGTTCTGGTTACAAGAACTGTCAGGGTGACAGTGTTACCAGTTTATGAAGTTTCCCAAATATATGCCTCTTGTAGGTGGCATTTCAAGTAAAGATTATTAAAATATCCTGTACACATACACCTATTACTCTCTATTCCTATTGTCACTGTGATTTTCTCAGACCACTTCAGTATTTCTAGTCAACCAGCCTTACTCAACTTCTACTGGCAAGTACAGCCTTATCCTTTCTCTTCGTTCTTAAAATATGCTTACTTTTGACTTCCACATGACTAAAAAATTTCGCCACACCCCCCATATACATCTTGGTTCAATGTGTTTATTTTACTGCCTCTAAGTACACTAGATCAGGGCCAGTGTGTCTGTCTGAGGTTGCTAATTCCTTGAACACTTTCAGAATGCCTACCAACACCTATATCATCTTTCCTTCCCAAAGAGAACATATACTATCTCAATTACTAGAGAACCATGGGATTTAGTAAAATATTAAGTTCTCTAACCACTTTAATGAAGTAAAATTGCCATTCAACAGACTAGTTATAGAGGAGAGAATGAAAAAGTGAAGAGAAGGAAACTAACAGATACATATGTTTGTAGAGAATGTGGTACTTTCAAAGTGATTTCTAGTCTATCATCTCATTTGATCCACATACTCATATATATAAAAAGAAAAGATATTGGTGACAATTAAAAGCCAAACACCACCAGGAGCTTTTACATTTAACAGTTTCACTACTCAATAAAATATAGATTATTTCCCTCATTACGATAGAGAGAAGGAAAGTTGGAGAAGGAAGCTATGATGTTAATGTGCTAAGTGGCAGTTCATCTGACTCTGCTATACCATGTTGCCTCTAGCTTAATCAGATACATTTTTCTAAACCATGATTGCAGCAAGCATGAGAAGAATGATCTGTAACATACGTCAACTCTGGGCATGTAGAAACAACTGAGTCTTAACCACATGAAAAAGCGTGGGCCTGGGCAGAGAACCTGATCCTTACACATCCCCATCTCTTCATTCAGCCCTGCCCTATGGATGGGCTGTGTAGCCTTGGACAGGGCATTTAACCAATTAAGCCCTAGTTTCCTATATATAAAATGTGGGAGGTCGATTAGATAATTTTTAAGGTCATGTATGCCACTATCTCATTTCTCTCTAATAATAATATTCAACTGTATATAATTTTTTAAAACAAATGTGTGATACATGTAGGGCGAGGGTTGAAAATCACCACCCTATAAAGGACTAATTTATTCAACTTCCCTTAATAAACTCCTGAACACAGATGATTTGCATTTAAGCATTTAATAAGTAATTCTGAATGATTAAAGATAAGATGACCAGAGTCTACCCATGAAGCTATCTTTACACCCAGGAAGAGTCCAAAATGATCTGCCTAATTACTAAACTTTGTCAGTGAGAATATTATGAGTATATGTATTTTAGTGAAAAAAAAAAACAATTTCACCTGTATGACCTATTTCAAATCCATTCATCCACATAGTGAAAGACTACTACTACTACCTAGAACCTCACCACCATCACACAAACATAAAGTATTTTGTGCTCTGTTTTATGCTCCCAAGTACTTTATGCAGATTGTTGTTATAGTCCCTTAGCACACAATACTATGGTGAATTGTTTATACGCCTGTCTGTCCCAGTGGACTGCAAGCTGTTTTATTTATCTTTGTGTCCCCAGTACCTACCAGGACCAGGCATATGGCTGGCAGACATTAAATGTTCACTGAATTGAACTGAACAGAAAATTTCCCATTCATTCAACCAACATAGCTTTGGGCCTGAATACCCCAAACTTTCCTGCTCAGACATGTTTTGCTGTGCTGGATGGCAAAAGCAAACTCCAAGTACCCTGTAAGTTTAATTCTCAAAAAACCTGTGAGGAAAAGGTATTTTAAAACGTAGTTTTTAAAAAAGCTTCCATGCCCATGGAGCAGAAGGGCAAAAGCTTACTTGTGTGAAAGCAGAGCCTCAGGTTTGGGGTGGGAGGGAGGGGAGCAGAGCTTTCGTATTTCTTATAGATTTGGAGGCCAAAAAAAGTAAGTTGAAAAATCTCAGTATTTTTACAGTAATGTTCTGCTGATTGTTCTTTTACTCATGACATTCTTTCACCTTTCTGGGAAGGTAGGAGGAATTGATTATGTGAAATATCCGCTATCTCCTATAATCTAGTCTCCTACTGTATGAAGATTTAGCACTTGTCCCACTCCATCCCCTTACAATGAACAGTACCTAAGAGACTACCATTTTTCTATTTCAACAAATCTGAAAAGAGATCTGGGCCTCATGCCAAAGAATTGTCAATTTTTCAAACAAGATTACCCTACCAAATCAGTCATTTTTCTTCTTCCATTAGGAATGATATTAAAATAGAATTACACTTCAAAATATAAGCTCAACATTTTAAAACCACTAAACTTTTTGTATCCTTAATATATTCTAGCTTCCTCCAGCACCTTTTCTTCATGGCATTAAACAAAACTGTGGCATGCGTTCCAATTTCAAAGATCTTTCCTATCTTCCTTAATACGGGAAAAACTATTGCAACTACTAGAGTAAAATACTAAGTCATGATCTTGCATTTCAAGCATATTTCTATGATCCAGGACAGGTAGAAAGACAACTGAACATATTATATATTAGGTGCAGCTAACTCTCCTCACTACCTTCTCATGAGAAAGCTAAATTCTATAAGAAAATATTTGAGTTTTAAAACATGATCAATGTCAAAAGTCCTTCAAAAGTCTTTTTACATTGAACAAAATGACTTAAAAATAATAATTATCCTTATCTAGTAAAGTTAAAATTACATATACTCTATGACCCAACATTTCCATTGTTATGTATAAATATACTAAATAAGTGTGTGCATATATATACCAAGATACATATTCAAGAGCTCTCTTAGCATCATTTTAATGATACCCCAAAACTAGAAGCAACCAAATGTCCACCAATAGCAGAAAGGGTAAACAAAGTATGGTGGAGATATAAAATAGATTACTAGACAGCAATGAGAATGCTACAAGCAGCAGCCACACAGATGAATCACAAAGTGTTGAATGAAAGAAGCAAGCAAAAGAATACATAAAGTGTAATTCCATAACTTATCTGTTCAACTGTAGGCATATGTTTTATGTACTGTTCAATATATATATTTTATACTTCACAATAAAAAAGCAGTCCTTGAGCTTAAAAACTCTAGTCTTCACACATAAAATCCTATCTTTATTTTAGTTTCAGCATTTGTAAGTCTTTCTTTCTACCAGACTATAAACTGCTTGAGGCAGAGATTGATTTTATTCATTTTTGAGTTCCCAGAACATCATGGTACACAGCAGATGCCCAACAATGACTGACTGAGGTAGAAGGATGAATGAATTATAAACACAGGAAAATCTCAAATGGCAAGAAATCTCCATGAGGCAGAAGAATAAAAGTCACTTCCCTTTTCCTGCATATGGGCAAAGACAAGTTTTTAAAAGTCAGCTCCAAATTTCAACTAGTTAAATACATTCTCAAATGCCTATTTCAAATTGTTCCATTTGGACACAGGATAGTTTTAGTATGTATTTTATCAAAAGTGCATGATATTTCTGAGCTTAGTTCAGTCGCCAGATTTTGATTTTCCCTTTTGCAATACAGCTGCCAGATTCCTGGTTCTGTAACTATATTAATAATTCCTTCATTTAAATACAAAACGCATGCACAACCATCTTTATGAATTTACCCCCAAGAGTTCTAAAATGTTTCTCCATTAAAAAGCACATCTTAGCACATCCTGCTGTTCTCAGAGTTGGATGCTTTCCTCCTCCCAGTCCCCCAGTCAGTCTCCCATGGACCATAGGACTGAAATTAACTATTCATTACATGTGAAGGAGCGCTGGCTAGAGCAGAGCCCTGCAGAGAAAGACTGCTATTTTACATGTCGATTTCAGAACCAAAGCATCTGCTACCTTACTAATATATATATATTAAATGTCTCTGCATAATGTGCAGAATTATATGCTGTTCATTGCCTGTTTGTTCTGATATTAGGTACTCTTAAGTAGCATTATTCTAAATTGGTCTCTTTCCCGGCGTTGTCTGTAACAGAGGACCCAATGAATAGCATACTGAATAATGAAGACCAGAAAATCATAACTCAGAATAAGGTAACAAATATGACAGTGTTTTGGCCTACAATTACTAATAATTTACTTTGAATCCTAGGCAACTTACTCCTGGATATAGTTTTATATTAGGTTGCCATGAGGCAGGGAGGTGTTGGGGGAATGTTAAATAGATGTTGGTAAACCAAGAATATTGGAATTGCTTTTTTTCTGGAAAATCTGTACACTTCCGTTAAGTTATATTTCCAGCATGTCTCTTTCTTATCAACAATTTATTCCATAAAGATATAATTTTTTATGTAAAGTATGGTGCTACATGTCACTGAATAAGGCCTCTGAATGCAGTGGGGGTGGGGAAAGTAGCTTTAAGCTCTATAATCCTCCTACTACAGATTATAATTACTTTTGTTGATTAACCTTCATACTCAGATAGCTGAGAATATTCAAGATTTAAGAACCACCCTGAATGGCAGTATTATACTAGTCAAATCTAAGTAATACCAGATGTACAATAAAGAACTAATGTATGTGTTAAAAGAATTTAAAGAGCCACCTTGGCACAATAATCTAGATTGCTTTACCACATTCAGTACTGCTGTGATTAATGACTTGCTCAGATTAATAAATAAGGTTATTCTAGCTTTATAAATCAACTACATTTGTTAGTGAGTACTCTCTTTGGTTACAGAAGGCAACGAGTAGCCCTTATTTTTGTATGTAGTTGGATGCTAGATATCGACCGATGGGTGATATAGATAGAGTGGCCATGTGAAGTGCCCATTGTGAATGACTGGCATTGTACCATTTGGCTTTCAGTCATAAGTCCAAAGTACATCTAAAAATTTGGTAATAAACTTAAAAAAAATTAATCTATTTTTCTCTTAGATGCAGAAATTTAGATTCCTGTACTCCAAGGAAAAAAAAAAGATCTACGAGTGCATATCCATTGCCACCCACCCCACACTGTCTTTCACAAGCCCCAAGCAGGTCCTGGGCTGCTGAAGCCACCCGGTGCCTACCTCCTCTGCCCTACCTTAGTGTCCTTTTCGCTTGGTTTTGGTGGGACTTTATACCAGCTAATGTAATTGGGAGTGTGTGCATTTTGAGGCAGATACTCATACTCTCAGCTGGAGGAGGTAGCAGGGCAAGATATAAGAGTGGTTACTGGTCAACTAGCAAAACACATGTTAGATAATGGGTAGTTGAAATCTGCGCAGGCTGATATAATTAAAACAATCAAGAATATTCTGGGCTGGAAATCATTATAGCCTGGAAAGACAAGCCAGTTAAATTGTTTTTATATTGATGAAGAGAACTAACTCTACTTCTGAGGAGCAAGAACTATTAATTAAGGTAACTCTACTTTCTAGCACTTTATCACAACTGCAATTTTATATATGTTATACATTTTAACATTTATCTTCCCAGGAGGAGGCATTCTCCAGAAAACTCTAGGGTTGCCTATTGTCCCAGTACAATGCTGAATACTTAGTAATGACAACTCAATAAATACCTGTTGTGAATACATGTGAGCATGAATGCTAGAAATAAGTGATCTGAGAAATAGTAGGAACAATCAAATAAATCCACGGAGGTAGACAGAACCTATCACCAAACCAGCAAAGAGTAGGTAGTGATCCAGGTTTTCATGAATAAGCCAGTCACAGTCTGACTAATGTCAGAATCTGAGGCTACAGAAGCTTTATATATGTAATAGTATGGCATCTACCTTGAAAAGATTTTAACAAATAAACCACAACAACAACAGATATATAGGAGGAAAATCTAAAACTGGAGGAAATATTCTCCAACATTATTAAGCTGTAAAATTTAAGACTAAGGTTATTACCACTGTATTAAAAACACGGGTCAGCTGATGTCCAAATTACTATCAACAGTTCTTTTGGTGATAATTGTGATTAAAGTTTTGTTTTTTAATAAAATATATAATTTCTCAGCTTAGCTATACATTCTCAACTACAGACCAGAAAATAATTTTAAACTGATGATATTCCATCTTTAATCATTATTTCAAAAAAAACAAAATTAAGTTTTCATCTAAAACACCACAAAGCAACAACATTAGAAAATATAATAAATCAGCTTCTTATTTAATCAATGATTTTACAATGTAATCCTTAACAGTTGTTTAAAATATGCATAAGTAGGTTTGGAATAGTTATCCTGATTTAAAGCAAAAGCACATCTGTTTATGAGTAAGTAAATATAGTCTGACAGCAATTTGGAACATTTATCAGAAGAAATCAAC
Organism: Eonycteris spelaea; assembly: GCA_003508835.1. Lineage (NCBI taxonomy): Eukaryota > Metazoa > Chordata > Mammalia > Chiroptera > Pteropodidae > Eonycteris > Eonycteris spelaea. The sequence goes on along the minus strand of PUFA01000011.1, from coordinate 9,708,799 downwards.
TGCAAGCTTAATAAGCATTATTTGTATTCTGCATAATATTCTACTTGTTCTTTCTAGCCACTGCAGTAATAAAACACACTCAAACTCATTTAGTGTGTACTAAATCCAATGTACCTAGGCAAAACACTGAAAATTCTATTTGGATGATTCCCAGCCCACATAGCCCAACTTTTTAAAGTATTACTACCATCTGGTTACTAGTCTGTGTTTACCAAAACAGTAGCTGTGCACACATTTCTGTAGCAGCTGTGGTCAAAAACTTTAAATCAATCCATTTGGCTAAGTGAAAACTCTTCAAGGGAAAAACAAATATAGTATTTTGAATATATACTTAAAATAAGTTCCATTACTGGTTTTAATAACATTCCCCAAGGACAAAAATAGTAAGATTTTAAGTGGTATTTGAGACATCTTAACTATTTATATTTTCATCATTTATCAAATGACAGAAGGTCCACAGAAGTCAAGTGCATTGCCCAAGGTCAAATAACTAGTTAGTAGCTGGACTCTGTCCAGAACATCAGTATCTCATGGTTTCCAGTACAAGGGTCTTTTCACAAAATTATTCCAACTGAATCTGGGGTACTAAGAATAGAACTGTGTGAAGGGAATATACATATGATAAATGCAGGTTAAAATTATTTTAAGAGCATAGCATTTTCATAAAATATTATAGCTCATCGTTAATTAAAAAACCTGACTTGTATTTGTTTCATAACTGTGGTAAAGCTTAAAGTATCCTGTAAAATCATAAGAAATTTAATTTCACAAACCCTTTCCTTTCTTTTCCACACCCTCCTCCCAACTTTTCCCATAAAAACTAAGTCTACAAACCAATCCTATTACCTTGGTCAAGAGGCTGAGCTATTACTTTAGATTCAAAGATAATTTCTTAGCTCCTATACACATCCTAATATTCCCGTTTCTACTATAATATAACTATATGCCACACTGCATGCTTTCTTGTAAACAGAAAGTCTTTTTCTAATTAAAACTATCAAACTTCCAAACGATCCCTTTCCCCCTAAGAAACAATCCCAATCCCCAAATATAAATTAATATAAAAATTTTCTATGCCCTGCTTAGAGGGAGAATGAAAGGCAATAAGCCAAATGCATGTTATATAAAGTTTTGTTATAATACTAACAATTTCTCTAATAAAAATTAAGAAAAACAAATTTTCAGGATATAACAGGGACTATTTTAAGCTTATCTGGGTTAATGAGACACTAACCCTGCTTTAACAAAAATTGTTTCCTTCTTTCTTCTTTCTCATGATACCTAAGAGGAAAAATTAAACTAACAATCCACTAAAACAAAGCATGTGTTTCACTCTTCTATGTAGTGTTAAACTTTCAAAGGGAATAACTGGACATTAAATTATTTGGGAGCATGGGTATAAGGGGGTGGTTTGTGTTTATAGGTCAACTGTTTTTTGTTTTGTTAGCTTCCTGATTCCAAGTCATTTATTTTAGACTATGAGAACCCTATGAAAAACCTAAACTCAAAACTTTCATTTACTTCCTTACATCACATCATATTCAGGAAAAGAAGAGTTGGTGTCACTGTATAACATCTAGAACAGAATGGGGTAAGTAAATATGACAATTACTGAGACAGATGTACATCCATTATATTATGGTACCTCTCAACAAAACCCTTGTATAGAGTTGTCAATGAAAGAGAACCGCCAGCAAGTCATTCCCATCTGACAGATAAAAAAACTCATGGATGTCAGATGACTACATCAGGGTCCAAGGTTAGGAAGTCAGCTGTGAAGCTGTGATGAAAACCCAAGTTCCACAGTGCCAAGACCAGCAGTCATTCCATAACACTGCTTCAGTTCACTTCACAAGTTTCAGTTAATTTGCAACAAGAATAGTACAAAGCTATGTACAATGCTTCAAAAACTCCGTCTGCTCATTTAATGTTTTTGGTCTTCTCTCTCTCAACACTCATGAAGTTGATGGCTCAGCTTTGAGCCCAGTATCAGGCTGAGAAGCAAGGCATGCAAGTTCTATAAACATTGCAGACTCCACAAGCTGAAGCCTATAGTTCATTTTGCCCAGGTGGTCAGTATACCATTTAAACACTTTTGTGTACACAATTCTTTCTAAATTCAAACCTAGCACAGGCCGAAGTTTAAAGTTTTGGAGAAGAGGGAAGCAAAATTGTTTTGAAATTCTCTGTGAAAAACAGCCTGTTGTATTAGAACAAACAGCAGCTTTTCCTATCATTCCTTTGTTTGACAAGTCTCGGCTGGCTAGAAAGGTCATTTATGCCCTCAAAGCATCAAATTAACATTTGAAGACATGAATTTTAAAAATGGCTATTTGCTTCTATTCTGTGAATGGCTAATGTAGTTCAAAAAACAGACAGGAAAAAACCCACTATAGTCTTAACCAAGTCTCAAAAAAGACTGAAAAACAACAAAAACAGAAAAAGGAAACCCAAAACTTTCGTCAGGCAAACTGAGCACTGATTTATGTCCATGACAACACATGCTGACTATGTCTTAAGCCTCATTCTTTACAAGAAATAAGAAGGTAGCTACCTATAATGGTCAGACTTTTAAGCAATACAAAAAAAAAAAAATTACTTATTATCATAAAATGACTTTTTGCAAATCATAAGGTTCTTCCCTTTCACACATAACCCTCTGCTCCAACACTGGTAATGACTATTTGGGATCTACTATCAATTTATTTTGTATGATCCTAGTTCAAACACAGCATCTTTTTCCTTAAGTCTCTCTATTATTTTCCTAACACAAATCTATGTTCCTATATATTTGAAAATAAGCCATCATTACTAACTACAACCTTCAAACTACATAAATATTCATTTGGTTTCATTGGAAAGACCAAGGGATGTAAAGTTTGAAATTACAGCTTGTTTATTACAAATGTATAATGGGAATACCACAAATCAGTTTCTGGAATATTATGGAAATATAAAGTTTAATATAACAATTAAAATTAATATGATTTAATGATAATATAAACTTCATAGGAAATTTGAGAATCTTAATTTTCCAAAATGTTATAGACAATTATAAAGTTTAAAAATATGACCATTTAAAAACATCACTACAATTCAAAATAATCTAAGATGCAAAATTATTATTAAATAATTACCTCATCTAGAAATATTCTATGATATTATAAAGTTAACTTACAAAATCATGTCTTGATGCTGCTTCCTCAACCCACTTCCCACTTCTCCTCTTCTCACTGCTTAACCCCTTTCGATCTACCTTTTACTACAAATGTCCCATGGTCAGGGTTCTCTTGGGAGTAATTATGATCTCATAAATGCAAAGTGTAAAGGTTTCCTTTCAGGCCTCATTCTCCTTGCCTCTACAACCTGACACTATTCCATAAAACCCTTTGACTTGGCTTCCGCAATACTGCACTAGCATGAGTCTCCATCAACCTCTTAAACATCCCTTTTTAATACCTTTCACTTATCATTCAGGATCTAAATGATCCTAAATTTGAATGCCTTTTGTGCAGCTCTGCCCCAATGTGCAAATCCTGGAGGCACCATTCACACAAATGTTAATGTGATTGATACCCACAGGAACTGAGCGCACGCAGTGGCCTTGTCCTCAGACTGTCCTCAGGGCTTACTTACAGGGATAAAGCATTCTCTTCCTGGGCAACAGCATTCATTTCCACACCTCCCACTACAAAACCACACATACACATGGCTCCCAACTCTGTATCTTCATCTCTATTTTCTTCTGATGACCAGTCCTCCATGCCCAAATGTTTGCTTGCTACCTCCATATGGACATACATATCTACATGCCCCAGTAGTATCTCACTCAACTTATCTGCCAAAACCACTCCACTTCCAGGCCATTTCAGACTCCTTCCTTTCCCTCATCTTGGCCAAGCCCTTTCTCTACATACTTTTGTATTTACTGCGTCACCTTCATTCCCAATGCCATTTTCAAAATCAGGCTTTGCCCCTCACCTTAACAGATGAGACCTCTACCAACCCCACCTTGACACTCCAATCTAGATTGCCATTAAAACACAGTCAGATGCTATGCCAGAACTGTGACTATATTCTGTCAGAAAATTACAGACCTCTGGATTGTGGCCGCACCTCTCTATATTTTCACATCTCAAGCTCTCTACTTCCCCCATTTTATAAATGTTGTCATTGTCTGTAATAAATCCAGAAAACTCAAATTTTCCTCAATTAAATCCTCACATAAAGAATTATTAATAACATGGTCATGTGAAACAGGTCAGCTGTGATGTAAATTATTAACTATGTCGATGCACACATTTCCAATCAAAACCAGCTAATTAGTTCAACTGCTGACTTCTAGGTTTGCTTTTTAAACAGAAATTTCAATAAAAAGGCAAGATAATCAGGCCACCTGATTAAGGCCAGAAGCACATCATCAACGTCTTTGTAGGAAGCCCTACCACCCCACCCTTTGCATGAGTAGTGCTTCACCCAAAGTACTCAATAAATGTCTCAGAATCTGAACCTTGAATTAGTGGCAACACTTGACTGTCCTCTCACACATAAACAAGGGGTTGTTTTTAACTGAGGTTTCCCTGCCATCTTAAAACATAGAATGACAAAAGTGTAACAAAACCAAAAAATGCAGAAACTTTTTCTCTAAATTACTGAGGACTGGTTTTATAACTGTAGCAATGAACCTGTAGTAAACCATTCAGTGTTTCCTCTTCCCCTCTTCATGACTAAGAATAACCATTAAGCAAAGTAAGAGGCACAGGCCACTGGAGTCATTAAAAAGCACAAAGCTACCTAGAAAGCAAACATGTGAAGACCCTCACAGAGAGCAGATCAAAAAGAAAGAAAAAAAAATTTTTTTTAAGCACAAAACTTAAAAGCTAGAAGTTTCAACAACATGAAGATATCCAAAGACACATGACCATGCTCTCCGTCCCTTCAAATATTTCCGTCATCCTATAATTTTAAAAAAAATAAAAAGCCTTAAGAACCACCAAAAGCCTTTTACAAGTCAGGAAAATGACGAGAACACTAACTTCAGTTAGATTCAAACTAGGCCAAGTGCCTTAATTCACAACAGCATTAATGCCTATGTCTTACTCCTTTTTGCAAAAAAAGATGTGACTTTTTTAGTAGCTGAGTTAAACAGATGTCTCATAAGTGTCTTGACTCTAAAAGATTAAGAAAGTTCTGTATAAATTAGAGCTCCCTTAGATACTGTCCCTTATAGGTAGATGTAAAGTCTCCTGTGGTCCCCTCCTCTGATAATATTAAATTCTAGCTGGCTCATAGCTAACCTGACCGGGAGCCATCGTCATAGAACATAGGAACCAAGAAAGCCATCTTTAGTAGCTACAAAAAGAGGTGGTATGGACAATAAAATACCATTTTTTATTAACTAAGTCAGAAAGAATCATTGTAAATATAAGAAGTTTGACAATTTAAGATAAGAATTATATTAAAAATAGTTGTTTGATTACTATTAAAAAGGAAATATATAAGATATTTTCATGGTGTTAAAGTGTCTCCCCATAGGTTGCTTATTAATTCCAAGAGGGGAAAACAGTAACTATATACTGAAGAAACTGGAAAATATTTTGACAAAGTGATGTTCACAATTTACACTACCAATGAGGGGCAAATGGATTTCATGTGCCTCCAGATGTGATACCCCAAGAAGGATATATTACTTAGTAGCATTCTGGCAGGATATACAACTTGAACCTAATCATGAAAAAACATCAGGAAAACCCCAATAAAAAATGTTTCATCAGGAAAAAGTGGCAGCATTATTCTTTAATGATATCTATTGTCAAAAGATAAAGAAAAACTTTGGAAATACTCCAGATTAAAGGAAGCCAAAGAGACATGTCAACTAAATATATGTGTCTGGTGGAATATCGCACATGTGATGGAATACTACACAGCCATAAAAAAGGGATGAAATCCTGCCATTTGCAACATGATGAACCTTGAGAGTATTTTGCTAAGTCAGAGGCAAAGACAAATACAGGGAGATGACAGCTGTACTATCTCTGCTGTGGTTTTATATGAGAACTTCCCTATGAAACTCACTCTGATATGGTTCACAAAAATGTTACCTGCATGTGTGTGTACAGTCAGACATAGGAGGAGGTGGGAAGGAGGGAGAAAGGAGGAATGGTACTCAAGGATAAAGCAAATAGGCTAAAATGTTACCAACAGAAGCCAAAAGTTTGCAGATGTTCTTTGATCATTATTATTTGCACACTTTTTTTTCTGTGTGAAATTATTATCAAATAAAAAAATTAATATAAAAAGTTTATGTGCATCACATTCCAATATTCTGCCACTTTAATTTGGTAAATACAGTGTTTGCATTTAAACAGCATTATGAAAACAGGACTTCATCTAATTATCACCTTACAACCTTACAAAACCACAGTGGCCTGCGCAGACTGTGCCAGAGTAGGGGTACCTGTGCCCAAGAAGGTTCGAGTCCTGGCTCCTTCTCTATTCCCCCACCTCAAGAGACATTCTCCACATCTTTATTTTCTCCTTAAGGTTTACCCTGCAGTTGCCAATAAATTTAATTATCAGAGCTAGCAATTACTCCAAAAATGACCCAATCAAGCCTTCTGCCTTATCTCTTAATCCCTGTAACATCATCTCTGGGTAAGTAGTTATCTAGCCTCAACTCAAACACTTAACATCTCCTTTTATTTTTAGAAAGAAGGAAAAAGTTCACATTTTAAAGTCCATCTCCTTCTAATTTCCACCCCCATCCTATGTCTGCCCTCAAAGCCTGCAGAGCCAATTTTATTCCTTTTCCTCATGATCTTGCTGTTCTTCGAAAACCATATTCTTCAGATAACACATAGGCACCCTGCTTGCTTCAAAAACTTGCCATCACCATAAGGAAGTAGAAAGGGCGAGCTGCAACAAGGTTCTAAGTAGTAAGGAAACAAAAATGAAGGGCGGCTCATTTGTGGGGGACACAGAGTTGGACATAGGGAGGGAGTAAGGGTTCACTGAGAGGTGGCTTTCTAGGGTAAAATATCAGCCAGTGTCAAAATACAGTATTATACTGGGGATAAATTTTATAAAAACAAAAAGCTGTACAATATGCTTTTGGTTTCTAACATTCTTGCTTTCATTTAATGATTCTGGGCAGAAGGCTCATTGGCTTGAACAATTTGTACAGTGCTGAATGCATAGATAACCATCCTACTGACAGTGGAATGTAGAGTTGGAATAAACAAAGTGAAACTTATCGTTTGGGTGGTGCTATTGGATTTGTAGCAGTATCGCTGCAGATTTTACTTTTATTTCTCACTAATAAAAGATGGCCTCAGTACTTCTTCACATTTATCTAAGGTAAGAAACAGCATAAGTGAACCTCTATAACTGCCTCTTAATAATCAGTGACCAAGTCAGACTGTTCCAATAATGTACTCCTCCTCACACACAGCCCATCCCATTACCAGTAGCTCTGTTCCGCTGCTATAACATGGATAATGCCTAATGCCCTGACCCAACTCTCTGTGAGACCAGAAAATATTATATATTTTAGTAAAAATACTAGAAGCTTCTGTACAGAAAACCTTTAAAAACTTAATGAGTGATCTTTCCATCTAACGTTAAATGAGTCACTGGTCCAGGAGCAAGTGAAATGTCTAAAATATTGTTAAAACCTTTAGGTATACTGCAAGCTTGGGTACTAATATCGTTTTATCTTTAACGTGGTCCATAACTTAATATTATACTGTCACTAGACAATCTGCTGATCTCTAAAGCATATGTTGGATTATGGTCATTTTCTAGTTCTTTATCAATCAGTTCAGTGTGATACTTTCCAAGCTAAGATGACAGAATTTAAAGATTATTACTGCAAATTAACATTACTGGTGTAAGTAGTTCCTCCATACCAAAAAGTTATATAAACTTTACAGCTTATAACGTACTTTCTAATTCATTTGACACTCACAATAATCTTGTGATATGATCCTCATTTTACAAGTGAAGAAACTGAAGTTCAAAGATATCACATTATTAGCCCAAATCCCTATTGCTAGTAAGCAGGAGAGCTAGGTCTCAACCCAGATCTTCTGACTGTAATTTCCAGGATCTTTCCATTAATAAAAACATGGCTACTTCTAATACAGGCACACATCTAACTCCAGCCCAAATCAGATCATTATCTGTTGCATATGCTCTTCTGTGATGACTGCAACCAGACTACCATTATATCTTGAGAGGCTTTCAGAGAGGCTTGCATTGTGTATATGCAGGGTGATACTCTAGACCAGAGCTGCAAAACCAAACTTTCTACAGTGATGGAAACTCTATACCTGAGCTGTTCAGTACAGTAAGCCACTAGTCACATGTGGTTATTGAGTATTTGAAATGTGTAACTGAGGAATGGAACTTCTAATATCATTTAATTTTAATTAATTTAAATGTAACTAGCTACATGTGTCATAGCCCTAAGCACAATGAAATACAAAATTAACAACAGTGAGCCCAGAGAACAGCATTGGTCATGGGAACTAGAACAAATGTGATATCACCAAAAGCAATACGACCAAAAGATAATCAAAGACTAATCTTTCAGTCTTTGTAAACTCTCTGGCCACTTAAATCTAATGAGTGACTATAAAAGTCCAGACCTGCTGACAGTATCAACTCTGAAGGGCAAAGAACTAAACTCTATTCCATAGGCCATACTGGCTTTCCTCGGGGGAAAAAAAGAGTTCATCACTCTGCTTGGAAACTAACCCAACTAAATTATAAACAGGAGCTGTTTATGGATGTGAAAAGCAACATGTCTTGGTAAACCAGGCATTCTCTCTTAATAATATTCATGCACTATATTTATGCATTGAAAATTTAAAGGAGCATCTTAAAGGCCATCCCTTGTATCTGACCTTACAATATTCACATCCATACCGATATCACCACCCATACCACTTCCCTCTGAAACATTTGCTTCTATGTCTTCCCTCCTCATTCACCAAGCTAGGCACTAAGAGGTTTCATTTAAATGAAAGTGACAGACTAGTTTGGCATCAAATCCTTCTTTGCATTAAAATTATTGAGACTTTCAAAACCCCTAGGTTTTGTGAATCCCATGAACAAAAGGAGTTGACATTTCTTATTTCTTTTGTTTTATCCATGTTCAAAGCACCTCGATAGTATTGATAATAGAATTAAACAGCAAGTCATGAGCATGGGTTCCTGGTTCTGATTCTTTGACTACTAGACACTGAGCTCTATGCAAACTATTTAATTTCTAATTGCCTCAAATTTTCTAATTTGTAAACTGAAAGGATGATTAGATCACCTCTAAAGTAACTCCCAGCTGTAAAACTACCATTCTGTAATATTCTCAATGGTTTTCAGTTGAGTTCAACTGTCTTTTCTTAGGGCCTCTTCTAAAGAGGAGGATTTTTAAGGAAGAATTAAGTATTTTCCTTATGTGGCAAAAACTGTGAAATGCACAATCTGCTTCAAAAATTCACAGATCAACAATCTATCTATTCTCCAAAATTGAGTATATCAGTTCTTTAAGTAGAGAAAAGACATTAACTTCTATTATTTCAAAACACATCATTTCTAACTGTGCAAAAAACTACACTCTTAAATAGGTAAGGATCTAATTAATTATACTGTTAACCTAGAGCACTAGGGAAAGCACATACTAACATGGAACTTTTTGGTTAGTTTTTACTTTAAAATTCATTTATCTTTGAAATTCTAATCACACAGTGGAGTCACCGCCTCTTCGACAATCTTTCTAGCTCTACAATTCTGAACCTGTGTCCTCTAATATCTAAAAAAGATATTCATAAGAAAAGAATAAATAGTTTCTCTACCTATGTGAAGGCTTCTTTGGGAACCTGAATCTCTTTACACTCAAAAAATCCACTTTTGAAAATGAACTTGAATAACTTTATCAGGACCCTCTAGCAGACATAGGTGTGCGCCCTGTGAACTGAGCCCTTTTCATTTCTACAACTGCAGTTCTGACCTAATTTCACTTGACCCACAAGTAGATGCTAACAAAGTTATATACTATCTCTTTGACTCTGTCCATCCTTCTCATTCATTCTTTTTACATTTATTCACTTCCTTCAACTTGTTTTTTTTCACATGGGCTTTGTGTTTTTCTAGTCTAAGTAACTTATTTTTGTTGATTCATCTTTTCAATTAATTCTGCCTTGCAATCCAAAGCTGACAGATGGTAATATAGGGCTAGTGGGCTACATGAGGCCAAAGTAGGTGGCACAGCTAAAGTGAATCACTCTTGCAGTGATGGACTACAGGGATCAAACCCTTAATTAATGTCATTGGCATGAGGTCCTAATCACCTGGATAAAAGGCGTACCTGCTTATGCCCATCACTTCTGAGAGAATCAAGAAAGGAGGAAGCTACAAACCCCCAGGAGATCAAAAGTGTTTAAGCTGATAGGTATAGAATCAGCTAGGAGAAAGATGAAAGAGCATCATGTTATCAGAGGCTGTGGCTCCTGGAAATTATTGTTGTATTATTGAAATTTCCTATTAAAACTTTCAAGAGTTTCATACTTTTAAGGGATGGGGAGAGATGAAGCTATATGAAGAGAAAATTCACAAATAGGGAAATCCCACAGATAACTATAACTGACTCATCTTAAGAAGGACTCTCTGAGATATCTCATCTGGTAGAACAGCACTGTGAGAACCAAGACTTCCTGCTATCTTTCTATTCCTTTCCTGAATTTGGACTTACTGAGCAACAATGAAATGCCTTTTGTTCTACAAGCTCATGTGCAGAAAGCCTACTTCTGTCTGCCCTTTTTGGCCCCAGTGATTCCTAGGATCTGCATACTTCTCTACTCAACCCACATGTAAGAAGGTTAGACTTAAGATTATGATCTGTGTTTTGGGGTTTACAGTAAAATCAGACTGCTGGTATTCCAAGCCCCGATAAGCTTATCTTGAATAACCTAAGCTTTCATTACCTTTTGTGGTAAATTTTTTATAAAGGCTTTTGACCTTGAAGTTCTCAGTTGAAGAGAAATGGGGCCCAGAACCTTTATGTGGCCAATCCTAGTTCTCATCTCATATCCATCCCAACACACAAACATATTCTTATATAAAAATAAGTATTTCTATACTAAATGTTCCGGTACCACACATTAAAATAATATTCCCTTCGTTACACACTAAGTACCTCTAAATTAACTTATATACAGAGTATACTTCATACATTTCAGCTTCTAAACTAACAAGCAAAAGTCTATTTGAGCCCACCACATGAACTTCTCTCTGTGTACCACATGACTCCAGAAAAGTATGAGGGAACACAGAACTGGTTCTATGCTCCAGCTATAGAGAACAGTGACTGGAAACATGGGCTTCGGAGCTAGTCAAACCTGGGTTCAAGTCCCAACTCAGGCATTTGTTAGTTCTATATGCCTGAGCAAATCCCACAACCCAGTTTCTTCATCTATAAAGTGAGTATTCAAACTTCATCTATTCCACAGCCTTCCTACAAGGATTAAGGTGTGAATAAAATAATGCAGAGGAAGAGATTAGCGCAGTGCAAAGCACATTGTGTTCAACTTTTACTGTACTATCTATTACCTGGGTCACTTCTGTCTCTTACTAGAAGGTCTTTGGTTCTATTATTCTATGACTCCATCTGCCACATCCCAGCTTCAAGAAAGTCTTATCTTGGACTAAACCTAGCATTTCCTATCCAATGTATCTATGTAATCAGGTATCTCATCTACTTACAGAAAAGTGCCAAATGAAGAAATGTTGTGTTCCACAGCCACAAATTAAGTGGCTTTATCATAAATGTGTAACTGGTGTTAAGGAAGATCACATGAGAATGTGAATGTCTGAACATAACAGTGCCAGAAAACAAGTTAAGGGCAGGTCCTTTTGCAGATATGAAAAATAACATCATTAAACATCAACTCTCCAACCTTCTATCCAATACGGAAATATAGTGAGTTTTAAACAATGTCCTGATTTTAACACTATTCCATAAACACAGTTGTACGCTATTTCTAATTTTATAAACTAATCATCTGGCAAGCAGATGTCTATATTCTTTACATTCTATTTCTATTTTATTATTTTATTGTATTATATCTTTTTCTTTACTCTGCCTAACATCAAATAGGGAAAAAGACTCAAAAATTAAGCAAATAAATGCTTAAAAATAAAACTAAGCAGAAGAGGTAATGAGTCCTTGTTCCTCTGAAACATAATCTTACTTGATTTACCTCACAATCATATTTAATGAGCATAGCAGGGTTCTCTCATACTGAGTTCTTCAGTCTGGGGCTGTCTGTTGTATTTATAACTACAACAAGATATTTCCCCTTCCACAAAAGATATGTCTCCTACTATAAAGTAATTCAGTCTGAGTTACTAAGAAACTCAGTAAGTAGGAGTTAAAATCCTGGATCTTCGAAATTTTAAAAGCATAACTAATTCTACCGAGCAACAGAAGAAAAAAATCCAGACATTCTACCTACATGACTTCCCTGTTGAATTAGCTAAAACTTAGGTCCAAACCAAACTCTTGATTTGTTACACCCCAAAACCCCTTCAGTGAACAGGTACCACCCAGCTATTCAAAGCAGAAACTTGTGACCACCCTTGATTCTTTCCTCCTCTTCACCCATCTCATCCAATCTCATCCCTAAACCCTGTTGATTTGTCCACTTCTTTTCATCTCCACTGCCTCATACTAATCCAAGCCAAGATTTACTAAATGGCTGCAACCGCCCTTCCTTACTGGACGGCTTGCTTCCACGTGTGCCCTCACCAATCTATTTTCCACCCAGCAGCCAGAGGGTGGCTTGCCGCAACACTCAGAATAAAAGCCAATTCCTTCCCATGCCCTAGAAATGCCTTACAAAATATTGCCCTGCCCATTTCTCCTACCCCATCTGGCATTCTCTACCTTGATTTCCCCCTACTTCACCACCTATGCTGAGTTCCTTTCGGTTCCTTGTATATACAAGGTCCTTCTCTCAGAAACTTCCTTTGCACATACTTTATTATCTCTAACTTTCATTAGACTCCAAGCTCTATAAAGCGAGAGAGCTATTTTTTATTCAGCAATATGTATGTACCCAGCACCTGACATTTTAAAGTTTGTCACACAGCAGGTATTCAAAAAATATCTGAGAAAAGACTGAACGAATAAGAACAGAAAATAAATTGTAATGATATATGCCTTCAACCATTAAATGGAAAGCAATACAACAACGCAGTCTCAATAAGAAGTTCACAATAAACCATTTTAAATTAACATTCAAGATGGATACTCCTAAGAAAACAGATTCTTCAGCAATGTTCTTAGGAACCAAAACAGAGATCAACAGAAGGGTTCTGAAAACTGAGCACAGTTTGCCTCTTCTGATTTTGACAATCTGTTTTCACTGCTGAACTTGCTCTCTTCAATTCCATCTCAACAGAAGCCATGAAGTAGCCCATAAAAGGAATATGCAAACAGTTAAAACACTAACCAGAACTAAGACACAAACGTGCTGCCAGCTTCTCCAAATAACATAAAAATAAATGCTTTCATATCACTAATTCTTGATATGCAAGGAAACGGAAGGGGAAAGGGTCTAAATTCAAGTCCTGAAACGACATATTATTATTCCTAGCCTGAGCTGTCAGCCATCACAGGATCAAACTCAGGATACTGCTTTTCCTCCCACCCCATTCCATATAAACAAGATGTCAGATCTAAAGTATGATAGTTGCAATTCTGGCATACCCAAGAGTTCTATCACTGCAAGAAAAGGCAACTTTCTTTTGTAAGGTTTTTCTCTTTTAATCATGAGGTATCAGTATAGGGATCCCAGTCTCGAAATACCCTATAGTTCCTTGGAAACAGTAATAAAGTATCTAACAGTCTGCCCCAAATTTTTATCAGGGATAAGCTACAAGGCCAACAAACATCAATATTCTTTTTCTTTGTGGGCTGTAATTAGATCAACATTGTTTGAGGTTCTTCAGTATTATCTGCTATAATGTCTGGTTAATTTTTTTTTAAATACACAATAATTACAAATGTAAATATATTTGTAGAACATATATTTTAAAACATGAGTTACCTAGACAAGAGAAATTTTAAAGGATTCTTACTAAAGACAAGTTTGAAAGTTCCTGAAATATATCATAGTTATTTGGGCAGCAAAAACACTGCAGTTTAGGGCAAAAGCTTCCAATTATAGGATCCTTTTTCACTAACATCAAGAACTGCTGGGAGGCAATTTTTGCCATGTTCCCATCATTTATAACCCAAATTGTGCTCACCTTAGTTGCTACTAAATAAGAGTTTAAAAAAGCAGTTGATTAACTAGGTCATATTTTTCTTCTACGAAGTCCAAATGTAGATTCATCCAACAAAACATAAGCATTTACTCTATTTTGAAGGGGTTATCTTGGAAGAAATGATAAATATTTTTTCAGAAACAAAGAAGAAAGAAAGGAAACTCTAATTCTAAATCCACACTAAAAGCACTGGAAGCTCCATGGCCAGAACACAGGGCAGCCCCATCAGAACTTCAGAACAAAGGTGCCAGTGATCTTTAGACCAGGGGTCCCCAATACCCAGCAGTGGACCATTAATGGTCTGTGGGCACTGAGAAACCTGGCTACACAGTAGAAGGTGAGCGGTGAGTGAACGAAACTTCATCTGTATTTGCAGCCAGCACTAACATCACCTCCTCAGCTCCACCTCCAATCATCGGGCATTAGATTCTCATAGGAGCGCATCTATCTCTGGTGCCAAAAGGTTGGGGACAGCTGCAGACAGCAAGAAGATGGAGAGACTAGTGAGCATTCACACCAGATCTTCATTTCTTCTGCTGTCTTACTCCTATGGAGCCCAACCACTATGTCACTGCTCAGGATATTTTTGTGTTTTGATAATGGCCTTTTTTTTTTTGCCTTGAGTACTATTATGGGGAATTCATTAAAAGCATTTTCCTTGGAGAAACCAAGACACAGCAAGATCAAAACTGAGTGGACAGAGTCACTTAATTGGTGACTAAGCAAGAATTCATAACCTCTTTCCTAATTCAACATTCAATATACCAAATATTCCTGGTGGGTACTCCATGTGTTAAATTAAATAACCTTATTATTTGGATCCAATATGACAAAAATAGTTTATCATTCTTCATACTCTTAATATTATTCTGCATGAAGTGTATTATCACCAAAAGGTATCTTAGTAAAAAACACAAGTCCATAAAATTTAGCCTGATGCTATAAAAAGAAAATAATCAATTATTATACCATTCACAAACTCAGAACACAAATTCTGTGGAATTGTCAATTTAGGGCTGAGCATGCTGTCTTTGGTGAAGATGGTCCTGGTTTTTTGTTTTATTTCTTCCTAGTCTGTAGTCTGACTTCGCTTTAGCTGGTCTGCTGCAGGTAGGTGAAATTACAGTGACTTAGTCCAGAAGGTGAATGCCATCAAAGCCTAAGGAAACAACATCATGCATAAATAGCTTCTCAATAAGAAGGAAAAGAAGCATAAGGCTTAAACCTCCTCCATTAAGTCACAGTGACACTTATAAATTTGGAGTCCCTGAAACAGGTATTCAAAGCAATCAAATTAACTATAACAGATAACTAAACAGATAACTATAACAGATAACAGATAACTAAAGTTGCCTCTAGAAACGGTCCTACTTTATTAACCCAATCAAGTAACAAAGTTTCCCAAGAAGTTTAATGGCTCTTTATAGATTACTTGTTTAAAAACTTATATTGCACTCCATGCTAACTACCATCCACACTTCTCATGGACCCACATATCACCCTCCACAAAAGACTAATAAATTTGTATTCCTGACTGACTCACATTAAGGAAGAACCAGAAGGTTAACAATAACTCTTAGATGTGACTAAGCAAAATTCTCTAATTAATCGTAGAGAAAACGAGTGTTTTCAAAAGTAAAATTAACCACATGAAAACAGGATATGGGGTGGTGGGGCGGGGGTATGCTCTAAATATGATCTTTTAAGATGTCTCCAGGAAAAAAGCCCACATTTTCTTTAAGAATCGAAGAATCAGAAGCAATAACCCAAAGTTGTCAAGCCCAAATAGTTATACTCAATTCTGGCAATTTTCCACATAATTCTTCTTTTTGGTTTTTTGTTTTACAGAACCGCATTTGAAAGCCTTACTATTTCTTTCTGGTACCAATTCTGAAACGAAATGAGCTTTAGGTAAGGAAAATCAAGAACCTCATTATCTATCAAAAATCATCTCTCTCGGCCCTCCAACATCAAAAATCACCATAGTTTTTTTTACTGTTTCTCCCTTTCAGAAGCAAAATCAAATAATAAAATGGTCCGTCCATTAAAAAATTTGACAATTTGATGTCAGATTAAATTTTATGCTTATACCACTCAAACTGACAATACCGAGCCCTGGCATTCGAAAACGAAAAAAAAAAAGTCCTTTGCCTTACTGAAAGGAAAATCTATAAGCAGAATTTAGCATTTATTAAGGAACGGCAAATCCTTGCACCGCCCCGCCTATCTCCACTGTCAGTCACACACACGCCGCACCACCCCCCGCGCTGTCAGTCACATGCAGGCCCCGCCCCATCCCCTCACCCCCACTCCGCCCCGCCGCGCTGTCAGTCGGTGGCTCTGGCCCGCGGCTGAACCGGCGGCGCTGACGTCAGCTGGCCACCGCGGCCGCATTCCTAAACAGTTCAGAAACCCACTGGTGGGAAGCTTCGAAAGCCCTCAGCTGTAGTGAAGAAAGCAAAGACTTGGCTGGCAGCCAGACTCCTGAGCTCAGCATTTTGTAATGCACTTCCTTTTTACTTAACAGCTTGCATAATACCCTTAACCCTTCCTTTACCTGAACCACACCTTTAACCCCTTCTTTTCCCGGTCGAACTTCAAAGCGGCCTTCGGTAATCGGCCTCCCACAGGATTTTAATATATGCCACACCAAATCACAACTAACTGATTTTCGGTATTGCCCAAGAGGCAATCTAATTAAATACACATGCTCCTCTACACGGCCCACTTTTATCCCCTTTAAAGCAATGTTGCTTTTCAAGCAAGGAAACTGAAATATTTTATTAAAACAATATATTGTAATGTTCAATTTTTTCAAGCTCCTTCCTTCATAATTTATCTCTTAGAACTTATTTTTTCAAGAGCTAACACCTTCAAATGGTGCAAACGCAAAAGGAGCAAAGGGGCATACATACAGCAACAAAAATCTCCCTGCCACCCGGGCCCCAGGCGTCCAGTTCTCACTCCATGAAAACTAATGTGATTTATTGCCCTTGTATTCACCCAGAAGTTTACATATATAAATATAATCTATCTTCTCCCCCGTTTTAAACACCACTCATGCTGTTGTTTTATTTTTTTTTTTTAGCTACATGGAATTCCACAATTTACCAGTCCCCTACTCATAAGCATTTATGTAATTTCCAATCTTTTTGCTATTACAAATAATGCTGCAATAAAAATCTTGTATGACTCCAGAATAAATACCTCGATGGAGAATTCTGGGTCAAAGCAAACATGCATTTGTAATTTTGGAGGTGCCTGCAAACTGCCCTCCATTGAGGTTGTACCTCACACCCTCACCACCGCAGTGCATGAGGGTTCCATTTCCCTCCTGCAGCTCCGACTGCCACCTGAATTAAGAGGCTCTACTTTATTTCATAGTGGTCCCAGATCCTTTGCAGGCTATTGTTTCCAAACTTTATTTTGGAAAACAGGTCTGTGAAAAAATGGTCTCAATGTAGTTTTCATTTACATTTTTCATATGAATGAAGTTGAGCATCTTTTTATGCATTCAAAAGCCATTTATTTTTATTTCCCTGTGAACTTATTCTTTCCCCCTGTGAGCCTATGATTTAACATCACTTGCCTATTTCACTATTGGATTGTTCTTCATTTTCTTAATGCTTTATAGGAGCTTCTTATATTTTTAGGAAAGATGCCTTCTGCGATGAGTTCAAAGGAGCTTTTTATATATTAAGGAAATTAGCCTTTTGTGACATGAGTTGCAAAAGTATTTTCCAGTCTGGTGAATTATTTTGGTGGTTTCTGCCATAAAGAAATTTTATATAGATGAACTGTTATCAAATTTATCCTTTCATGGCTTCTGGTTATTGTATCAGACATTGACTGTTATTCTCCATGCAGTTTATAAAAGAATTCTCCTGTGGTTTCTTCTAATACTGATGTTTTCAGTTTTACATTCCCATCTTTGGAGTTTGTAGTTTTTTTCCTAGATGGATACCCACTAGTCCCAACATTTTCTATCAAATAATCTTTCCTCACTAATTTGAAATGCTATCTTTATTGTTACTAAATTCTTTAAGTGGGGTTCATAGGATTTTTATGCTGCATTTGTCATCAGTGATCATTTTTAAATCTATTAGAAAGTAAAATGTTTTCTGTAGCCAACAAGATCCAGCTTCAACACATACATTTCAGATTTGGGGAGTTGAATTTATTTCTAAACCAAACTAAATATTTTTCAGGAACTCTGGGATAAATTAAATCATAATATCACTGGGTTACTTTTAAAGACTTATACTGACATATGTACCTAATGTGACTTCAAAGTAACTAGCTTTTCGAAAATAAATTTATATTCAGAAACATTATTCCTGACCAATCATGGCAAATACTTTGTCTAATAAAGACCGATAATTACAAGATTTTAAACACTGAAAACATTGTTAAAGCAAAATTTGATAATGATGTAGACAACTTTGCCTTTTAATATACCCTTTAAAGAATATTCTTTAAAGAAAATGAGTGATGAATGAGGATGAACTAGTCCTGTCAACTAGTTTTTGCCCTTCTTTCTATATCTGTTAGAGATTATTATACCAGGGCTCTATGAAATTCCTACATTTTTTTACATTTACATAAACCATCACACTGATAAAGAATTACTTATTAAGCATATAAAGTATGAAGCATAAAAAGGAGATATTAAAAGAGCAATACGGAAAAAAAAAAAGCAATATGCAACATTTATCAGTTGTTAAAAACAGCAAAATCCACTGATCTGATCAGGGCCTCATAAGGTTGGGCAGTTGGTTACAGGAAGACAGACCTTCAGATATAAGGTTCAAAGTACCAGTAGGTTAATGCAGTAAGGGACGGCAGGAGGCTCAGAGGAGTAGGAGGAATACAGAACTGCCAAACCCTAAAAGGCAGAATTTCCTCATACAGCTCAGGCTGTCCTCCATATGATGAGGCTATCATTTATTTCACAGTAGTCCCAAGTCCCAGTCCTCTCAGGGCAAGCCTGCCATAGACTCACAGGACCACAAAGTCTGTGTCAAGAAAAAACCTTTAAAGGTGTATTTTCCTGCGATACAAACAACTGCACATATGAAGTTTTTAAAGTTCTGAAATAACTCAAAAGACTTATCCTGCTAACTAAGATGTGGTGCTATAATTATATTTATGGATTTACTATTTTAAATTCTGAGCCCATCCACCTATAAAAACTATGACACACAGAATAAATTCCAAAGAGAAATAGCTTTAAAGCTCCTGATATTCTGCCCCTAATCTACTCTTCTACTCTTTTCTTTCAAGGAGCCAACACTCTGGCCCCATGTGAACAGGGTCTGTTTCTCAAACATGCCTGTTGACTTTGATCACATTTTTTCTATAATCTAGAATATCTTCCCAACAATACAGAATAAATTCATATCTTCTATCTTTTAAAGGCTCAGTTCAAGTGTCACCTCCCCATACTTTCTTGTTCCTCTGAGAAGTCAGCCCCTCATAATCTCCATTAGCCTCCTTAATGATAATGATGTTTTTTAACATTCTTCATCACCATTATCAAAATCTATGTTTAAAATTTTCATGTTAGTATAAAGATGAAAGAAATTAAGGAAATGGAAAGAAATCACTAATGGTAAAAGAGGGACCATTATGAAGAAAAACCATATAGATCCTACTTATAAAAAATTTTAGATATCCCATTTATGTGAACAAAATATATATTATTAGTCTTATCTTTTGGGGGGGAGGGGATCAGCTTACCCATCACAACTTCTTCTTTCTATCAACTTAAAAATTAAAAGGAGAATAAAAGAGGACAAAGCTGACTACTTTAAATATGGTACTATAAAAACCAACCCTCGCAACAGGATTACACATAAGTTCAACTGCTCTCTCATTCTTTGAAGCTCTGGCTGTCAGTCATAGACCCCGGGTACCTGTGGCCCTATCTGTTATGTTATAATCCCCACTGGTTTTGACCCCGGTGACTTAGGATTCAGAACTCCTAAGACTAGGAAGAGACAGGTATCCAACAGTTAGTTCTCGAATCTAACTGGGTATCAAAAGTCCCTGTATAACTCAAAACATATACAGATTCTCAGGACTCAAGCCTCAGACTTCCTGAATGAAATATAACAGCTGATGCTGGGGCCCAAGGATTTATTTTGTAAAAAACAAACAAACAAAAAACAATACAACAACAACTTTAAAACAAAACAACAACAAACTCCCTAGGTAATTGATTTGTAAATGCGTTTAGAAAATGAGATGATTGGGCAGATCCACAAAGGCAGCAAGGTGAGGCTGGAGGAAGCGGTGAGAATCCCTCTCCTCTCTTAGACTTACCTTCTCTCTCTCCTGTTTTCCCTGAAAAAGAGAAAAGAATGGCAAGAGCAGGAAGTGCAAGAATAGTGGCTATAGGAGTCCCCTCTTCAAAGCCCATCTGCCCCTTGTCTCCCTTAAGGTCTGCTGCCCAACAACAAATCTGAACTAAAGACAGCAAAACAGGAATGGGAATTTCACCTGTGGGTGGTAACCATGGCTTGGATAAGGTGGAGACAACAGGAGCTTCAGGAGGGTAAGGGAAGTTCTTAAAGGTTTTCTACCTGGCTTAATTCATGCCATTCTTTGCCCGAAGACAAAGCATTAAAAAAAATTCCGTCATAGGGAACAAGAAAAAAAATGCAATCATTTTAAGAAGTCAACTGATAAATGAGAAGACGGCGGGGGGGGGGGCGGTCTGTGATATGAAAAATATATATATGTACTTTTTAAAACCTCCCAGGATGGCTATTAAAGAGACTTTATGAGGTCACCTAATTCATCTCTTAGCAGACAAGACTACAGCTGGCAAAAATATTACTTAAATACCAGGAAGCTCACAAGATTGGAAACTAAGAACTGCATTAAAACCTGCCTCCTTTGATGATAAAAATCTACACAGGCCAAAAAAGTGTTCAACCTCCAGCAGAATTCTAATGCGTATTATTTTGTACAACTCCAGGATCTTGTTTGCATGTGTGTTTTCCCTTCTGATTTTATTCAAAAGATCTGCTTTTCTTTTCCAAGTATACTTTCTAAGTCTGGAGACAAAGTGTTCCTTTTGCCCAGCTCCTCCTTCCCTGGCCTCCATGTGACAAAGCACCCATGTGAGAACTAAAGGAGCTGAGGGGCTCATAGTGGTCTTACTTGTTAGTCTGTGAAAGACTGAAGCTGCCGGCTGCATAAGGATTAGAACGCTCCTGTTTACAATGGTTCCCTGCTCTATAGCAGGAATGCGACTGACCTCATGTCACATGATTTGGAAACCCTAGGGCATTTTTTATTTTAATTTTATTTTTCTAAACAATAGCATAGCTTTAAAAACTCTCGATTTTGGATAATATGAAAACTACCCCAGTGAATAATCCCTCAATCTTAAATTACTGCTTCAACAGGAGGTTTTCAAAATAAGTCCTGCTGATGGTTTCAAGACAGTCTTCAAGGACCAGAAAGGGTTAACTCAAGAAAGACAGTGTCCTCAATTAAGTCTGAAATCTTTTTTTAAAAAAATCAGATATGTAAACTTGGCAAGTGACATCATTTGTAAACAGCACATTATTCCTAGCACAAGTCACAATTACTCCCTTAATTTTATCATAGGATGACAGAGTTAGATACACGCATTTCACCATACTACCTAAGTGTAGGGATTTTTGTTTGATTTATTCATTTCCATATCCCCAGGGCTTATCACCTAGTGTACATTCAAATCATTATTCATCAATGCTGCCCAATTAAAGTATATACAAAAATAAAGTTAATTTCATTCATTTAGATGTAAGACTCAAATATATGTGTGTAGGGGGGTATATATAAATTAGACATTATGCCCAACAATGCAAATTCTAAATCTGCCCATGGGGGACAAAGTTATCATGAGAATAGTAAGTCTGAATTTCCTAAGTTGGGCAATTGGATTCTTAACCTTTAAGGTGCAAAACCTTTTGTATTTAATAAAACTGAACCCCCAATACAGTTCCAATTTCCACATGCACCCCTATAGGACTGTAATCTAGAAACCATACAGTATCTTGTGCTCTGCAGAAAGTTAATCATTAAAAATACCCTCATTTGAACAGCTTCTGCATTGTTTTTCCTATATTAAAAAATGTGATCACTGGAGATATCATCTATTTACTTACTTTCCTGAAATCTACGCTGCAAAGCTGCAAAAGTTTAATTTACATTTAAATGTCAAGCAATTAAGGCTTTATGTAGGTTGGGAGCCAAATCTAAAGCAAAATTCCAATGATAATGAGTAATATAATGACAAAAGTCCACTGTAGTTTTAGACGTTCTATTGCAACTAATAATTAGGATTTCAAACATTTATAGGTACATCTTCAAAGTCATTCTCACCAGTGAATCCTCCATTCGCCCCAAAGTACTCACAATTATAGTCATCTTTTCTAATCCTCACAAATAAGATCATTTAATTCTAGAGTGCTCTGGTGCTGCTTAATATTTTACTAAAAAGCATCTCAAACACAAAAAAATCTACTAACTGCCACCGGAACTCAGATGTACATGTTTCATAAAGGGTATTTTAAAAGTGACAAATGATAGGAGACAGTTCCCTGAATTTTCTCCCATCTTTAAAATATTTCTGGGATGTTTTTTTCTAATCTCTCCTTTTACCCGTGGAGCTGGGGTGAGTAAAAGGAGAGTGTGGGTATCAGGGTGAGTACTTAAGCATACAGATATGCACTTAGCGGGTTGGGGAGGCGGGAGCAGAGAGGAGAAGGAAGATGGTGGACAACCGAATTGGTAGCAGGGAGAGATGGGACTGGTCTTACTGATTCTTAAAATGTTTGGCTTAATGGGACTTTGGACACCGATATTATTTTGGAAACATCTATGCTAAAGCCTCTTTTGTCAAACTAAGAAAAAATCATATAAATTGATGCAACTAAGGAAATTCTATTACAAAGCATAAGTTACAAAATAAAAAATATGCAGATGTGGCCTACTCTATGTAACTGTCTGCATGGCAAACTCTTGACACTTCTCTTCAGGTGGTGAAGAGAGAGAAATTATGTAGTATTTTTGATGTAGACATTACATATCATACTAATGTTTTTAACAGCTATCTGCCACATAAATTTCATTCATGTTTAACCTATCTTATCATTATCTATACATCCTTTATCTTCTAAAAAGTACTTTTTAACATACAGCATCATTCAAAATATCTGGAATAAGATTTTAGTAGTCTCCTTGTAAAATGAACTTTAAACTTTATTTCCCCACATAAACATTTGAACTGTCTAAAGTTATAGTCTTTTCAAAACTTAAAACTTAAAGTAAGACGTTTACTCCTTCTGTTCCACAGCTTTCCTACTTTAGCGCTCAATACTGGGTACTCGAGAAGTCAGAAAATCATGGGGAAAGAGAATGCAAAGAAAAGTAAATGTGGGGGCTTTGTGACAGTATCACTGGGGATCTCTAAAGCGAAAGCTAACTAGCACTCACACATTGTAAAAAAAGCTAGCACTGGCAGTCCAAATGCATACAAAAATAAAAACAAATACAGAATTAGAGACAGAAAATGATCATTTATTAAGAAAGCTAACTGAATTCAAGGCTTCAAATCAGGACAAGTTACATTCAACCATGATTAAAAACATATTGTCAGTAGGAGCCTGGAACCACTATCAAGGTTCCCAGCAAGTCAAAGGTAAAGGGAGCAGAAAGACGCTAGCAGCCTGCCACAGAACCTCTACTTGACTATCCTGGGTCAACATTTTCTTCAACCACTCGGGATGGACTAGAAGCAGGATCAGTGAAAATGAGGTAACAACATGTGGGTCTCCCTGATATCCAGGCAGAGAGATTCAAAGGGATTTAGCAGTCCAAAACAAGGAACTCACAAAAAGAAAGATAAATATAAAGTACTGCCCTGGAGCTAAAACTATAAGCTGCTCATCTGTAACTTAAGGCCTTACCTATGAGCAATTCTTGTGAAAGACAACACCGATGACAATTACACGTTCAACACGGCACATGGCTCTCTACGAAACCAACAATAACAACAACAAAAAACATCAACTTGGACTATACTAATGAAATTACAGTTTTTAAACATTCTTAGCATGCCTGTGCTGGTCACAGTCTACTGAAGTACTGTGTGCTTTTTCTGAGAACCACATTTTTTAAAGTGGCAATGAAAATCTGGAACATTTCAGAAAAGCTAGCATGATCATGAAGGGTCTGAAACTACAGACTTTGGCAGTATAACCTGTGGGTAAAAAAGACATAATTCTTATTCAACATCTGAAAATCTGTCACATGAAAGATGGAAAAGATAGAATTAGGACTATTAGAGGTCCAGGAATCCACACAACATAAAAAGCTACTTAATAAGTTGTTCAAAACTGCCCTGGAAACCAAACAAGAGTTCCCCATCTCTAGAAGCAAAAGCCAAGGCTGAAAATAAAATACCCAAATAGAGATGAAATGAAAACCTGACAAGGATGTTTCAAGGATACCTACTATTCATGCTCTTAAGAAAGCCTGCACAAAGCTACTTCCAAGCCATGACCCCAGAGGTCATCTACAGCCCCTGACTATACATGTGAAAAAACTGAAGCCAGACCAGGAAACTACCTTGCTCAGATATCACAGTCATAGCAAAGCTAGGACCTGAGGCCAGCTTCCTAGGACTCCCAAACCCATGTTCTTCATTCTGGTCCATTTTCTCACTCTGAGTATCAGGCCACTTTGACCTTCTCCCACAGAAGAAACATTCTCTTCCTAATAGTTCATTCGGACTTGGAAAGTAGGGGTTCTAAGAACTTATCACCTTGTTCTGGACAAGTGATTTTGTTTTTCACTTTCTGTAATGTTGAAAGTTACTCAAACAGCCTAAGAAGCACCAATCCTTAATGTACGTGGCTACTTAAGTGTTTTCCCACTAAGAATTCTGCTCTGACTGCTTTGCAACCAGAGAATTCAGGTCCTTCAGGCTCACAAAGAAAAATGCTTCATTGCTCAAACCTTTCACACATTTCAGTAAGTGTTAATAGACTCTGAAAAAGGCAAAAAAGGTCTTATTTTTACTTTAGTCAAAAAGACAGATATGGAATGTGCACTAGCAAAGAAAGTAAATTTCAGTAACAGAAACTGGAATGCCAAGGCCAGCAATTTTCTCAGGCCAGTCACATATAAAGATTTAAACCACAATCAGACAAACTCAATGTTTTCAATCAAAATAACATTTTCAAATAATAGACATATCTTTTTAGAAAGTTATACAACTTGCTCCAACTTCAGCTTCCTAACCTGCCATTCAGCCATACAACCCAAGGTCATCCTTTCTTTTCTCACTAACACCCTAATGACACCAGTCCATAAACTCAGTTTGCCCCCAACTCAGAAAAAAATTATTCTTGCAACTGAAATCTCGCAATGCTTGGTTTAATCATAAAAAAAAGAAAATCACAATCTTAATGAACCTCTGCTGGGGCCAAGCAGGTGCCAGATGATATGCTAAGTACTTTATAACGTGCTGATGTGCTGATAAAAGTAAATTTTCTTATCCCACATTATAAATGAAGAAAACAAGGATCTAAGAGATTAAGTTACTTGCCTGAAGTCAACAGCTATGATCAGGCTTCAAATTCAGAGAAACTCCAGTCCACACAGTTTTAACCATTATCCAATGCTGCCTGCCTACTTGCTCAAGGAGAGTGATGCTCTGGGCTCCAAGGCAAGGAAGTAGGGCCCAAGTGCTTTCTAGAGTTTCACAGGTACCAGATGACATGCAGTGTCATTTTTTGAAATACTGTTGAGATGCTGTTTAGTAACCAGAGGCTTAAGGAGAACTGGCAGCAGTCTCCAGCAGAATGGCAGCAAGAGAGACCAAGTATAGACACGAAAACAAACTCCTTTGTTTTGAAGGTAAACTGGAAAGCCCCTAATAGTTACATTAATAATGGTTACATTTTTATTGTTTTCTGTGCTAGGCACTGGGATCACACTCCTTCCCTTTTCCCTCTCATTGTGGATTAAGTGGATTTGGGCCATAGAGCCCATTCTCTACACTTGGGGTTAGCGAGCTAAATAGGCAGCAAGAACTCTGTCCCCTCCAAAAGTCACTTGACAACAGCCTGCCTGGCTGTCACTAATGGGCTGCATGTGCCAAAGTCCCTGAAGGTTCCCCGGATGCAGGGCTGAGGATTCACATCCCATGCAAACCAACAAAACAAACTGCCACTTTTCTCCTGAAATGTGAATTTAGTCACAACTGCCACCCCCCCCCCCAAGGTACTTCACTGATTCCCTAATATAACACTAAAGGTGAATTTGATTAAGATCAAATTTGTTAGTAGTAAATACAATGCACTTAAATTTTTTTAAGTTAAGAAAACTCATTTTGATTATTGCTCTACATAAACACAATTTTGTAGGATATTTCAAGATACATATTACATATGATTAAGATAATGTTTCATTTTGAGGAAGAATACATTCAGAACTAATTTAATATTTTTTATAGGCAGAGTCTAAATCAATGTCCAAAATTAAATAACCTGCTTTCTTCATACCACAATCGAACTCTGAGCAGATTTTGACAATATATCAAGTCAAAAGACCTGGGTTTTAAATCCAGATCTCCTCAAACTACTTACTATTGGGACCACACAAGTAACTCATTAACTTCTCTGAGAAGCAGTTCCCTAACCTGTACCCAGTAATTTTTTAAACTATAAAGAATAAACAAACCATGAGTATTATTTATAATCCTAAATATAATACTCACCTCCAGTTTAAAAATTTAATAAGAAATATGTGGAAGACATTAGTAGGATAACTCATTTAAACCCTCCTCCCTAAAAAAAACTATTTTCTGAATTTTAACCAAAAGCTTAAATTTTTAAATGTCTAATAAGTTTATTTGTAAATGAAGATTTTTCCTTTTCTTTAAACCATTTTATTTTTACACCAGACTAATGTGATTGCAGTTAAAATATGCTATGCCACTAAAAAAAAAAAATATCTGACACCTAACAATACCACCCTACATTAGTAAAGCATTTTGGTAAGGTAAATGTTTCACTCAAATATGAATGAAAACATTCGATTCTCACAATAAACGTGTAAAGTCAGAAGGACCGATTGTTATTGTGATAATTTTGCAAAAGAAGATTAAAGTGATAGAGATGAAAAAGACATACAGGGTGGAAGCTCAAGTGAAAGCCCATCTTTCTCATCCACCTTGCCCAAGATCAAGTCCACCTCCAAATACCAGACTGTACTTTCTCATTGCAGTGTATTTTGCAGACTTGTAAAACAGCACAAACATTCCAGATTTGTTGTTTCCAAGCAACACACTGATTTAGAATGCCTTAAACCAACACCTACCCCTCAAAAAAATTATGTAAAGCTTAATAAGATATTCAAATCGACAACTCACTGACCCCCACAGAGTAAAAGCCATTTATTTTCTTTACTCCATCTGAATAATTTATAGAGAAATAAGTTCTTAGAGACCACTTTAATATCAGATTACTAATATAGTCCATGACCTATCGGTCTTACTTATAAAACTTTGTTTAAAAAGTCAAGTTGAATAAAGTGTCTTAATTTATAAATTAGAAATTCTAAATCTTAGTTTGTGCAAATACATTTTTTAAAATCTAGAATTTATAACTGTTTTTCAGTTTTTGAAATCATTTTGCTTTAAAGTCAGATTTTTAAAAATCAATTAAGTATTTACTGAGTTATTAGCATGTGTCTAGCCCTGTGCTCATTTAATCAATTAAAACATTGATTTTTACCTTAACTCTGATATTGCTTAACTCAGTATTCAAAGATGACACTCTGACAGATCCAAATCTGCATGCAGGTATGACTTGGAGGGTTGTAGGAGGCCAGGGGAGAATCAGTGCAGCACACAGTATTTTTTGCCCTGTATAATGACTGCTCTTACTCTTCTACTAGCCTGCCGTTTTGTCCTCTATTTGGTTGTCAGGCAAAACTGTGCAAGGACACACCCTGTATCACTCCCTACACCTGTATCCCTTCGCCAGGCTGGGCTGCCTGCACAGTTTTCTCAGCACAAAGCAGTTTTATCACCTGTCTGAAATGGTGTCCCCTTTATAAAGGAGCCTTTCTGCTAACCTTACAGGCCACGATAACCTTGCTGAAGGGAAGCGTCACATTATAAATGTACTCCCTCTGCTACTAACATTTAGCACATCTCCAAACTCATAAATGGGATTTTATCACTCCATGAAATGAGCACAATAGGCTTTCATTTGTTCCTCATGATTCTGTCCACAAATCAAAACACAAGGCTAATTAAAGCCTCATGTTGGCACCCCACTACCTCCGGAAGATCAAGTCTGACCTCTCACTATGGTACTAAAGTCCACTATGATCTGGCCTGCCTCTACATCTCCTCTCCTAGCACCCATGCTCCACCAATACTCAGGGCCAGCCACAGAAGCTGTGAAGAATCTGAACCACAAAACACAGGTAACTGTTTCCTATCTCCCACTTACACAAGCTTTATCTGCTGCCTAAAATGTACTTCCACATCCTCTCCTCTGACCAACTACCTCTCCTCCTCCTAACAGTACTTGCCTGGCCAACTTTCATTTCCCACCACTGGTTCCAAGTTTCCCCTTCTTTTCTGGAAGCCTTCACAGATCCCCAGGAGGAAATGATAACTCCCCCTCATATACACTACACAGAACTCAGTGCACTGTCATCCAAGTTATATGCCTTGAGGCTCTCTTACTCTTCATCAGGTGAGCTTCCAGTAAGATAGGGAAGGGGTCTGACACATTCTGCTTACCCAGTACTCAGCCAGTGCTGGCACAAATCAAATAGTCAATAATGGTTCGGAAAAACAAGTACTGTTCACCTGGCCAGGGTTCAGCTACCCTAGGGAACTCTTCCCATGTAGGGGCTGCCAGGGCGCAAGCAGTCAATGCCTACATGACCAGCCCTGGAGAAGACACTGAGAGAGCTGGCAGCCCAGGGAACATGCCCAGAATCCAGCACACACTTTCCCCAAGGATGAGCACTACGACTTGACTATACCAGGAAGAAAAGGGGTAAGGATGAAATTCCACTCCACTGGCAGTTCCACCAACGTGAAGTAGGGGAATTATTTTAATAATAAAAGTTTGACTTTTATCTCAATTCATATGGCCTTGTCTCCTACATTCAGCAGTAAACTGCTGCTTCGTAGTAGAAATAATTTAATTCAGCAGAACATGGAGATAAAGTAATAGCCCCCTAACTAAAAAAAGTCATTACCTATGCTAAATTCAACCAGTCAAAAACTTCTCTATCCTACCCCTACAACTAGAACACTCCACTGATTTTGATTCAGGCTGCTTGCTTTTATTTTATACATCATATAATAAGGTTGGTTGTCGTGTTCCCAAGCTCCCTACATATTAAAAGCAGCACGTTTGAGAAAAGAGTATAATTAGGAAGACCAATGAGCTACAAAACAAACAAACAAACAAACAAGCCAGACCTAAGAGCCCTAAGGTTCAGCAACCTGGACCATTTTGGCTATTTCTGGATGTTCAGAACATTCAATCTAAAAGAGAAGAGTTCAGATTTTCAAAGGGACAAACCTCATATCTCATCAGCTTTCTGATAATGCTGATTATACAAAATTATACATTAAACATATTGCCATAGTCAAAATATATTTAAAATAAAATTATACTAGCAATTCCACTTTTAGAAATTTCTCCCCAAAATATATATGGGCAAGATGAATACACAGTATGTTTAGTGTAGTTTTTCACAATAATGAAAAACTGAAAACTAAATAGCTATTTAAAAAAAAACACGGTGGTATATACATAAAAAAGAACATAATTCAGCCACTTTAAAAAATCATATTCATTAACATGGGAAGATAGCCAAAACAAAGTATTAAGTAAAAAAAAACAAAGGCTGATAAATGGCATGTGTTATATAACTTCACTCTTATTATACAAGAGTGCACATATGCATGTCCTCACATATGTACATGGGCATACATGTATGTATATTACCAAACAGTGATCATGCCTATATTACCAACCTGTTAACTGTATTTTTGCTTCTTCATAATGTTGTTTGTTGTCTGAATTCTCTACAGAAACATAGATTTTTCATGAGAAAAAAATTTTTGAAAATTTTTATTTTTGAAAAATAGAACATCATAGGTACATATATCCCAAACACCATTTTAGAGGATAAAAGAGAAAAAATAGGCGAATGCACGTATGTAGCCAGCTTGCGTGCAACTACCATGTGTTGCTTTCCATCTATCTGCTACAAGAGAGAAATCAGCAAAAGGCTATCAACATCACTGCAGATCTGTCAATACAACTGGAAACTCAATTTGAAAGCTAGAATATTTATATACGAGGATATCTTACATATAGCTCCAATCATCCATCAATTTCAAAGTTTCTTAGATCTATCTGGAAGAAGTACTTTATCAAATTTTCAATGTTAACACACAGTGTTGTATGTCAGTGAGAAAAACACAATCTTGAAGGAAAACACATGCAAAATAGAGGTAGCTTTATAAAAGCTCGTTGGACAGCAAAAAGAAACTTTGACCCAAGAAGTTTTGAAAATATTATGTTTGAGATTGCTACCCAACTGACAACGCTCACTCATAAAAATGTTATCACATGTGGGCTCTCCAAAGCAAGGAGGAAAGGCAACGGGGGAAGGAGAAGCACAAAGGAATAGAAATTCACACTTCACTCTGAAAAATATTTGGAAAAACACAAAAAATATTTCTTTGTCATAAGCTCAGGTTTAATAATGGAGTTGGAATAAAGTATCTGAAGGTATTTAAGCTAAAAAAAATTGTGATTTGGGGATGATGCTAGTCACATTATTTCTGAATTCTAATAACTGTCCTTATAAAAGGCATAAAAGGATAAGAAATGTATGTCAAGTATAGTAACTTTCTTAGTCAAAATAGTCTTAGAGAAAAAAATATTTAAAAATAAATACGGTAAACAATCCTTAAGTGTCATACTATTTTCATTATGACAGACTGGCTGCCCTTGAATTCTTTTGAGAAAACAGGATATGCTATAGGTAGATAGGCAGACCGGCAGGCAAGCTGGCCAACAGAAAGTCAAGACAAGGGGATAGAAAATAAAGATGATGAAAGAGAGCTCTGTGGCAAATAAAAGGAAGGGAGGGAGGGAGGATTCAATTCGTCCTCAAGCTGTAGATACCCAGAGGAAATGCCATTAGTGGCTCGTTCTGATTACAGAAATTCCCCAGACTGGCCAAAGGACTGCTGTTTTGGTTTCCAGATCAAAAACCAGAGGCACTTTTTGTACATCAAGGTTGGTATATATGGCATATGGCTAAGAAATTATCGTCAGCCCAGCATGTTCTCATCAAGATACATCTGCGGTCTGCTATAACCTCTAATGACAACACTGACGGTTGCACAGAGCAACACAAACACAGAGCACAGTGACACAGAATGGATTTGAATCTGTAAAAACTGTATTCTGAGACTCTTAAATTAGGGTTCTTTCCCTCCACTAGATAATTTCCAAATTCATGCAAATCTCTGAATCACCGCATACTTTATCATTTCCCTATCTTCTTGGGGAAGTTGAAGAGTTCTTAAAGCTGCAAAAAAAGTATACTTCCACTGCAGTATACAAGCTGGTGCCACAGGAGTTCCAGCTGAGGAGGCTTCCTACAGGGATGAGCTCTGCTAGGTGGGAGGGGAGCTCCAGAGCAGGAGCCACAGAGAGCGCCTCAAGGGCAGGAGAACAGACCCGACATTTCACTGACAGATGGCGACTTTCATCATTTTTTTTATCTCTTCTCTCATTTCTCCTTCCCAAATGTGTTTGGAGTAAGTGTCCCTGTATGCCAAAATGCATTTACAGATTTTTAAGTTACAAAAAATAAAGAAACAATGATCTAGAAGGATTCAAAAAAACACGTTAAAGGCAGTGGTTTTGCAGACTACAAAACCAAATTCGGAATTTCACAATTATTCCTGCTTCAATGTCAACAGTATGGATTTCCATTTTAAGATTTCCTAGTTACAAAATACCCAAAGTCACAATCCTACCCCAAGAAAACTTAAAACCTCTTAGTCACTACTCAATGAAGTGGTTAAGAGAATAGATTTTTTGAGCCAATGTATAGGCTCAAATTCCTGCTCTGCCATTTACCAGCTGTGTGACTGTGGACAAATTACTTAACGTCTGTACCTCGGTTCCTTATGTATCTCTTTATTTAAATTAATGTATGTAAAGCTCTTAAAACAGTATGTTGCACTTACTGTAATAGTAATGACGATTACTATTACATCATCATCATCATCCAGTAAGTTTGCTATGAGCATGATGAACCTCTCCTAGAACAAGAATGTCAACTCTAACATATTCCAAATATTTCCCAGTATGAAAAGACAATATCAATCCAAAATATTTTTTACATCTTAAAAAAATACATTTTGGTATGTGGGGAGCTGTTCAGCTTATAGTGATTTTTCAAGGAGTTATACTCATCAAGCAGTTTTGAAATGTGAACTGTTCCCGCTTCCATCTTTTAAGAGGAAAAGGAAAAGGAAAAGGAAAAGGAAGAGATGGTTTGGGAGGTGTTTTGTTTTGTTTTTCAGAGTAGCTTTGACAGGCCCTTAACGCAAACTAATCTTAAACACATCTGTAGAGGTTTCAACATATGAAGTGCTTTTGCCTGTTATAGTTCTAGACTACAGACTGTTACAAGCACCCAATTAATTAAAATAGCACTTTCCTACTAGGTAACTTCCATATTTAAATCCCAAAAGTGTTGCTTTACCCTTTTTCTCTATTTCCTGCCTTGAAAATATTCTATTACATTTACTAGTGCAGGGATGGTAAGTTTGTTTCTCCAGCATGAGGTGTGAAAGAGAACATGGAATGGACACATCCTGGTTTTCCGGCAACTTATGTAAACACATTGTTGTTCGGAGGTAGTCGATTTACTGTATCTTATTACTGATATTACCCATTTGTTGATTTGGGGAAAGTGTATATTTCTCCCAAAAGCAGATGGCCAATATACTGTAGAAAGCTGTTTTCAGGCACAAGCAACTACCAGCAGAGAAGTAAATTCTCAATAGTCAGAACAATCCCCTTTGAACTCTATGTAGTGCTCATTATTGATGTCATAAATAAAACAGTAAAAGCAAATGATCCCTTGAAAAGAGTCTTAGCAACTAAAGATAAAGGGATCTGCCATAACTGAGCTAGATAGAGGGCATTTGGCAATAGCAAATGGGTAAAGAGCCTCCAAAGTAAATCATAATTTTGTTGGGATGCAAAAATTAAGAAAATTTCTCAAAATGTTCTTTGAGAAAGTAAGACATTCAAAGATATGAAAAACACTTTTTAAATCCACACAAAGGAATTTTAAAACTGGAAAATCTATTAACTCATAAGTTGTTGGATTATTTTGCTTAAGTACACACATGTTTTGGAAACTTCAGAATCGTGTAATATATTCCTGATTATCAACACTCAAGTTTCCAGCTGCCTTTACATTTGTTCACTTTGTCAAAGCCCTAATTCTACACGAAAGCCCTTTGTCCTACTCAAACGCCAGCTCAGCTCACCTTACTGGAAAGGCTCTTCTGGTTTTGTCAGCTGTGCCATGATCAGCAGCTGGGAAGTATGGAAAAACCATTAACTATTAACTGAAAAAGAGTACAGAAATGAAGTTTCACCATTTGTTGCAGTAGAGGTCATAAAAAATGTAAATCAAAAAACGAAATTAAAAAGACTCTTCATTGCTCCACACCTGCTAAGAAAAAGCTTTACAGTCACCAATCCATGTAAAAAAAAAAAAAAAAAAAGGCTCAATTGAAGAAAGTATTAATCCTTGCTTAAACAGAGAGAAAACAAAACAAAACAAAACCTGCCAAAGGTACAAAGGCAAAGGCAAAATCACTAAGAAGCAAAGAGAGAAATGTCCACTGATGCATGGGGACAAACCAAAGGTCTCTCAGAGGTCTGTGTTTCCCTGATGCTGCACTTTAAACGAACGGCAAGCTCCGGGCAGATAGACATCAATCTGGAATGTAGGGAGGAAAGCTTTTCACAACTTCAAAGCCTAAAAATGTGTTCTCAATTAGTATGTAAGGAAAAAAAGCCAAATGTAGACTAGGCCGCAAATATTTCCCATCTTTAGCTTGAGATTTTCCCATCTTGAACAACGTTCAAATTGCTGGGCAACAGTGCCACACTGTTCCCGTCATCTCCGCTTATCACGCCCACCACTTCGAGTGGTGTGGCTATCAGGAGGGCTCTCTCCCATCCTGAGTGCAAACCCCTGTATCTGGAACTGACAATAAATTATATCTGACCAGGCACCAGCAGGCTGGGGTCTTTGCTACTGTTCAAAAGACAGAGTTTAGTTGCTCTATGGCTAGCAGGGTTGTACACCCCAGGGCACAGGGCTGAAAGCAGCGTCCCAAAAGAAGTGAGATCAAACGGATTGTCAATGGTGGAACCAAAAAACTACTTTGCCCAGTCATTAGAGACATTATGTGCTGTAAGACTATGTGCATTCTGCCATGAAACATGAAGGGGGAAAAGAGCGTTAACACAAATAAAGCTCCTATGCACTGGCCTACATACTAGGCATAAATTATCTCAGTTAACACAACTGAGACCCAGAGAAGTTAAATAATTTGCCCAGGTCACGACAGTAGTTAAGTACTAGAACCAGAATCCAAATCTCAGTCTCACTACAAAGCAAGTGTTCTTTTTATTAAATCATGATGCCTTTTATTATTTTTCTTATCATCATGCTGCCCTGAAATAGTTAAACTTCCATTGTGGGCATCTATAAAAGTGGTTTAAAACTCAAAAGGGAACTAAGCATTTCCCTGACAACCCAGCAACACATGCTGGCTTGGGAGAACTCCTTTGAACATTAAATAGTCGTTTTGGGGGTTTTTTTAAACCATTTTTGATGACAATCTTTCTCGAAAGATATATGACTTCCTAAACATAATTTACCAAATACTACTACTCAGTAGATGAGTTGTACAATCCGTGGCGTTCTACCATTTGGGATGCAAGACTGTACTCAGAGACAGAGTAGACTACACAGACCATCTAATCAAACCCTATGACCTATGGAAAAAAATATAAAGAAAGCTGTTTACATATGGATCTAAAATGTATTTAAGCAGCTTGTGAGACACAAAGATTCAACATCCCATCTAAATTCAGTCATTCCACCAACACCTCAGCTTTACCCCAGCGAACAAAAATAATTCTGGCCACAGCCAAACTGGACACTTGTCGATAACATTTTCTAAACCCTGAACTCTTGTGAATTCAGATTCAACTGTAAAATATTAAGGCAACTGCATAAGGTTTTTGAGAGTGGTGATATTCCTCAACCTTTTGTAGTTCTTCTTTCCTCCCTGACCAGATTCGCAGAGCTGTATAGGGGAACTTTTCACCATCATACGTGGTCCAAAAACTTTTCATCAATTTGAAAGATATCTTATCAATAAAGATCTGAGATCCTCTGTTTTCGCAAGGGGAGCAACATTTTATGATTGTAAACCTGATCCTTATCTGGCAAAATTTTTAAGTGTCATTAAAGTGGTAGTTTTCCTAGGAAATATAACTGACTTTAGCATCATTTTTTCATTTTTCTAAGATGATGCGTTACCTAAACCAATCCCAAAAGGTCTTTTGTACGTATAAGAAAAAGGTTTTAAACATCATTAGGTACAAGATTTAAAAAGAAATGTTAAAATAACACTGTATGTAATACTAGAGTCGTCAACCTTTCCAGGCCTAACTTCCATTCACTCAAAACAAGTTCAAGATTTCAATTATGACTACAGCCAGCTCCTGGAGTGAAAAGAAAGCCAGCCGGCCAGTCTTACCATCCTCCACTTCCATCATCTACCTTTCGTTATTCTCCCACCTCCCTAAATTGAAGATGTAGCTCCAAGCTGCCCAGATCTTTAATCTAGTGGGGAAGGAACTGCTTATCTGCTGCCTAGTCTCTCTGTTGACTGTACAGTTATTTTAGCACTATGCCTGAAACTTGAAAGGAAAAGAAATCCTAAACAGAAACAAAATACAAGGTGTCTGGAACATTTTTTAAAATAGGATAAACATTTTAAAACAGTATGTAAGTTGCATTTTCAAATAATATGCTCAATCATTAAGCACAATGTTTTCTCTCTGTGTCTAAACTTTTTGGACACAATTTATTATACTTCATTCGGATTAAGAACTGGACACACTGCTTTGAATTTAAAGAAACTTCACTTGGAAAGATATTTGACGGTTAAAGAAAATTATACTGAGCATGTTATTTGAAAGTAAAACATGCTGTTTAAAAAAATAAGTACATCTTACATTTCCTGACTTTCTAGATATCCTGTATTTGAATTCGCTGCAAATTAGCTCCCTTGATTTACCTAACCATCTCCCCATCCACCCCAAACACCAAATTTCTTTCTACCCAGTCATCATTAACATTATTGCTTATGGTATAGAACTTTTGAGAACTGGAAAAAAAAAAAACTGCTAAAGAAAGAAATGACTCCATTAGAGTCCAGTTAATTCTGTCACTGATTGCTATATAACTATAGGTGAACCTAATCGTAAATAAAAATGCATCTCCTGAGGTTATGAATGTTGGGAATGCCAAAAGCAAAGGCAGGAGGATACTCACACGATTCCTTTGCGAAAATATCAGAGAAAAGTTGAAGTGGTAAGGCTTATCTCTTTCTGCTCCAAAATAGAAAAGATATGAATTTTGGCTATTTTATCACCAAATGACTGACAGCTATGTGCAGAAACAGAATGTGTATACAGGAGTACAGGGGACTGACCACCACCAGCCACACTCGTCTGTCAGATGAACACTTAGTCTTGGTAGCACCCGCCAGGAACAGAAGAGCTTTTGGCCTTCATTCCAGTTCTAATTTTCCTAGCATACCCATATCACTCTACTTTCTATCTCTCAACAAAAAAACAAAAAGTTTAGCAGGTGGACCCTTTACTCATATTAACACGTTAGCTATAAACCGCTTCATCTGTTTATGTCAAGAAAGATTCTACATCACTACTACATGAAAAGCTCTAGTAAATTTTACATTTATTTTGAATGGATTGTATTACATTTATCTAAACAATAAACTACATAATGTACTGTGATGGAGGGATCTGTTCCCTCCACACTGCAGAAAAATCTTAATTACTAAAGAGAAAAAAAAAAGCCCTTCTTGTTGCATTCAAAAGTTGGCTATATGGAGCTCCAGCCAAACAGGGAAAAATCTCTCTCTCTGATGATCAAAGAGGTAATACACTGTACACTAGTTTTCCATACCAAGAGGCCACACGTCACAGACTAGAAGAAAATAAACTACAGAAAACTGCTCACCGCTGAGGCATGTGTGTACCTTCCTTCATACCTTAAGATGAAACCAGACATGCATCACAACATTAGTTACTTTGAGCTCTTGCTGCAGGACACATGCACTGATTCAGTACTGTCATATGCAAAAGAAAAATTTGGCAATAATTTTCACTTTTAAAAAATTTGCAATGGTAGTCTTTAAAAATAAGTCTAAGAATGAGTCATTCTACAAGTGTATCTATTACGTGCTGTAAGGAACAAGTGTTTACTAACACATGGAGTTCTAAACTAAGGGTTGGTAATAGCTCACACTAAAATCAGAGAGCAAACATCACTGCTGAAGACTTAATAATCAGTGCACAGGAGTATAATCTCCTTGGGCTCCAGTCAATATTTTCCATAAACAAACATTTCTTGAATACCTCCTGTGTACCACATAATCCCACCCGGCTTTGCATTTCCTGCACTTTTACCTCCTGATGTGACACCCAGAAAGGACTCTCAAACTATACAAGAGGATGCTGACTCTGATGCAATAACACACTCAAAACCCCCAGTTTTGTCAAAATTTGAAGTCCTAAGAACTGTGAATGGACATTACAGTACTGGTATGTTAAAAAACTAGATTTAAATTTGGTGAGAGAATCATTCTATAGGTGCTAACTGTTAGGAACATTTTCTGGAGTTCTACTACCACTACAAAAGAGTACTAAGTACTGCTGACTATCCAAATTCTGAGAATAATTTCAAGCTATACAAAATTGATAGTTAAAACAGAATAAAATAGTTCCAAAGTCATAAGGAGTAGCCAAAGCCATTTTCTCATCTTAAATATCACACAGTCTTAACATTTTGTTTCCTGTCTATCAGATGTAACTTAGTATTTGCATTGTTGATAGTCCTTTTTCAAAGTGTGGTCACACTTTTAGTTCCTTTTGAACTATCTCTGGATCTCCTACCTACACTAGGACTTGGATATGCTAATAATGTCAACCTACAGGTAAGTCTACTTTCACGTGCAGTAGATTACCAGGGTAGAGAAATTTTTGGAGGTGGGTATTTATTGTCATGGGAAGGCATTGCATATAGGAAGGTTCATCCTGCTTTGTTAGCGTTTTCCTTTGATATTCTAGAAAAATGGATCTAAATATGAGTTATCCCTCACGAAAGACATCCCTCACTAGGCAAAACCAATGGAGATAAAAAAATCCCTAAAAGAGCTCTCTTTCCGATATGCACTAGAAAAAAAAGGGGCTTCAGTTTCTTGTGGTATCATATTCTTTGTTTTCATACAGTTTTCAACTCAAAGCCAGCTGAAGGACCCTCTGGAAAAATGAAACTGTAAAAGGCAATGGATTACTCTGCCACAAGTAAATTCCTACAATTTTAAGACGACTGTCTAGTTCTGTGTAATCATTTAGACAATAAAGATTTAAAAGAAAAGAGAGGCAATAAAACACACTTCACAAATCCAAAAGATTGTTCCCATGATAGAAAAAGAATTCCCTTTACAAGAAATTGCAGTAAGAAATAAAAACATTTCTGAATTGATAAAATGCCTATCTATAAGCTTAATGTTAATTTCCAAACTGTTCTTTATCTAATTTTTATTTCATATTTATGATGGTTTAAAATATTTTTTTTAATTGAAAAGATATGCCTGCCCCCAAACTCTCCCTCAATGCAGCTTAAGGTTATCTTTTTCTTTTGAATACTTCCAAATATACAGCATATAAATGCTTGTATATTTATTCTTTCTACTCAAATGACATTACAAACACTATTCTATATCTTTTTATTTTCATTTAACAAATATCTACATCACTCCATATCAGTATAGTTTTCTCATTCTTTTTTACAACTGCATTATGTAGATGAAACATAATTTATTTAACCAGTCATATCTACAATGAACATCTAGGCTGTTTCCCGTATTTTGCTACTATAAACAATGCTTCAATAAACTACTTCATTTCAATTTAGCCTAAGAAAAATTCTTGGATGTGGAACTGTTGGGCAAAGAGGTCTCTGCATTTATATTTCCAATGAATACCACCAAATTACCCTCCATAAAGACTATCCCAATTTATATTCCCACAATGTATGAGTGCCTATCTTCACACCCAGGCTAACAATGTGTTTAATTTTTGTTTTATTTTTATCAATGTGATAAGTTTTGTTTTAAATGGCATCTGGTGTGGTTTTAATTTGCATTTCTCTTATTAAGTGAGCACCGTTAGATTTAGAAACAATTATATCTCATTTCTGTGAACTCCCCATTCATACCTTTTGCCCATTTTCCTACTGAATTATTGGTTTTTTTCTTATTGATCTGTAGAACTTTTTATACATTAAGGAAATTTACCCCTTACCTTTGATGAGTTGTTTTTTTTTTTAACTTCCCTTTTAACTTTGCTTGTTAGTTTCTGATATGCAGGAACTTTTATTTTTTATAAAATCTAATGTATGAATCTTTGACTTGCTTCAGAGTTTTATGCCAAAGTTGGAAAAACCTTCTCCATTCTAATTATAAAAAATTCCACCCAACTTAGTTCTATTTCTTTTACAACTTTGCTTTAAAAATTTAAAGTTGATCCACCTAAATTCATTCCGACAGAGCTATGAATTATAGATCCAACTTTATTTTTTTTTCAGATGATCCCCCAGTTATACCAACATCATTTATTGAATAAATTTCATCACTGATTTAAGATGCCAATTTTACCACGTTCTGTGTGTTTTGAGGTCTCATTCCAGTCTTTATCTTCTTTTCATTCACCTGTACATCTGTACATGTGTCTTCATCACATAGATTTAATTAATGTAGCTTAATAATATCTTTTCATATCTAGTAGGGCTGGTCCCAACTCTCATTACTTTTCTTTTTCAGAATGTTCCTGACTAACAATTTTGTTCCGCTGAGTATGAAAGGTATTGATCCATGAGTTAGCTAGACCATTCAAATTCCATATGAGCATGTCTCTGACCACAAAACAATGGCCTTCCTCTCAGGTAATAGTGGTGGCATTAACTTTCCTCCGACAGACAAAAGGGTTATATGAAAAATTTATGAATGCCAGAAGTACTATTAAAATAGCATATTTACTGAGTTTACCCATAAATTAAATATAAATAGGAAATAATTCCATGGTCACCATATGTTTTCTTAAAATGGAAGCTAAAGACACAGGAGTAAAGAATTGAAAAAGACAGATGATTCAGACCAGGTTCTAAGCAATCTTTTCTTCTGAACATATCATTCTTATCATAATGGTTTGTTTTATGAACTGTTTCCTAATTTCCTATTCAAAAGACACTCCAAATTGGAAAGTCATGTCCATTCGATACCAACATTCCTAGAGAATTGTTACCACATGTATAGTATCTTTTATCATCATGTAGATGGAAGCAAAGGAATGATGGATGGGAACAAAAAGAAGAAACAGTATTTTATATTAATATGTAAAATTTACAAACACCTTAACATATATACTAGCTCACTCGCTATATGTGCATAAACTGGGCTGCTTACATATAAAGAACACATAAAATGAAGAACAATAATATTTATAAGCAATTTCCACTACATCTGTAACTTATATGCAACAAATCTTAGATATCGAAAGAGAAACACGTCTTCTCTGATGAAGGGTTGGGGGAGCAAGATATGAGCTTAAAGATGTAGGCAGGGCCAGAGCATGAAGAGCCTTGTGGACAATTAAGAATTTTAGAGTTCAGACTTAAAGGGATTTTAAATAGGAAAAGAACATGATCGTGACTGCTTTAAAAAATATATATTGTGTACAGTAAAGAGGATGGGTTAATTGAACTGTGGCAAGGAGAGACAGAGAAAAAGTTCTTGCAATGAACCAGACCAATGATAGTTGGACTTAGGGTAGAAGTAGTAGTGATGAAGAAAAAAATTGCTTAACAGATACTGAAGACACTGATGATTTTCTGCTTGAACCACTCAGTGTATGGTAGTGTCATTTACAGAACAAGGGAACATTAGGGAAAGGCAGGTGTGAAAGGTAAATAGAAAGTCTGAGGCCAAGTGTGACAAGCAAGTAAAGACAACCAGTGAACAGTTAACACTACATACAGGAGTCTTGAGCTCAGAAGTAAAGATTTGAAGCTAACATGTGGAGTTTTGGAGGGTAGATAAGACTAAGAAAAAGGTCCAAAAAAGTGGGTAAAAGTAAGTGACCCTGAAAAGAAGACTGAAGTTATCAGAGATGTAAACAAAAAAACCAAGAGAGCCTGCATTTACAAAGTTAAGACTGTTCCGAGGAAGAGTGATAAGCTTTGTTGAGTGTTGCTCAGCTGACAATTAAGATGAAGCATGAAAAGAACCCACTGCATTTAGTAAGGCTGGTATCCTTAACAGGTACAGCTTCAGTGGAGTGAAGGGCAGAGACAAGAATGGAGAGAGTTGAAGAATGGGATAAGAAATAGGGGTGTAATCACTTTCAAGAAATTTGGACGTGAAAAAGTAAAAAAAAAAAAAAAAAACAGGTCACTGAGAGGATTGGAGTGGGAAGGCTCAGTGTCAAAGGAAGATTTTTTTTAAAGTGGAAACTATCCCCATGTTTAAATAGTACTTATGAACAATAGTATTAAGGAAAAGAAAAATTCCTAACTTTCAATAATGCTCCAAATTAATATAAGAAAACACACTAAATGTTGCTCATATTCTGAGGATGGTCTTATTATGGCAGTGAGAATCTCAGCCATACATAATTGGAATTTATTTGTTTCCTAATCTCTAATAATCAACAAAAAAATCAATAATAAATGTAGAAAATCAATCAAAAAATCTTTATGTAGACATGCAACTGTTCATAAGAGAATCTGCATACATTTAAATCATAGCAGAACTTTAGGATGCTCACATCAAAATGGAAAATGAAATTCAAAGTTCATGTGTTTAATGTTCAGTGTCAGCCAGTAATTTGTAAATTCTGAAATATACTTTCTCAAAATAATCAGGTAAGGGAGAATAATCTTTGGATTCAATAGGTCAACTTCCTCTGATTCTTCCATAGATTAAAGATTTTACAGATCCTTGATAAGAAAAGAAACTGATGATTACATTAACGGTTTGCTTATTTACACACCCTCAGGCTCATACATAGCACACCTAATAGTTCTGCCTTGAGGCAAAAGATTTAACAGATTGCCCTCCTAATTGCTCCCTGGATACTCTGTACACAACAAGGCCACAGAATAATTCTGAGGTACTGAGTCCTATATAAAACTCAACTTAAGGGGAGGAAAAAAATATAGATATAGAATATAGATATAGATATAGATATAGATATAGATATAGACACATAGATATAGATACACACACACATATAAATATCTCACCTACTACTTCTAAACAAATATAATTATTTATAATATCCAAAACCTAATAAATCACCATGCCAAACACTAGCTAATACTCCTAATAAATTCTGACCTGATTCTCCCTAAAATAAAAACAATTCAGGTAAATAATTAACATATTATCTCAACATTATCATTACCCCAATAAACTTCTACACATTTAATTGTACTACAAATGCAGTGCCAATCTTAAATTTTCAAACTTAAGAAATTTCATTCTCTTATGTCTTCATAATAAACAGACGTTTTGGAAAGTCTTTGGTTTAAAAAGAACTTAACATAAATAAAATCTAGGTAGAGTAAGGAGATAAAGAAATTTTTAACCAGCAGAAAAACAGAACTGAGTATTAAACTTCTGGAAAGGTGAGAAAAGTTCCATAAATTTAGAAAAGAAATCACGATGGAAGAAAGTTTGAATTCCTAAAAATTAAAAAAAAAAATCTTCCAAATGTCCCAAAATGGCAACTAAAATCTTAGCAAGATGACAGACAGCACCGGCCCGCATTCTCCACTCCTGGAAGCAGATGCTAGGTATGGACTGGGCCATCTGTCTCCAGAGCTCCTGCTCCCCACTACTCTGCCCTTTTTTTTTTTTTTTTTTTTACTAACAGGTGAAGAGGAAGATAGAATAAAATTCACAAAATAGGAAATGTGATGAGCAAATAAACATATGGGAAAATATGTAACTTCCTGAATAACTCAAAGTTTTCACATTAAAACAGCTAAGTAACTTGTTCCTGGCAAACTTTTGATAACATGTTAAATTGGCAAAAAAAGATAAACCATGGTAAAATCATCTAGAGCTTGTGGTTAGTGTGTAAAGACCCGTAAAAACGTCCTTTGGCCCCCAGTTTTCCTCTTCTAGAAGTCTACACTTCCAGAAAAATTAAAATACGGGCAGAGCAGAAGGAGGGCTGCTCAGCTGGTGATTATTCATAAAATATTAACTTGGAAACAACCTCTATGTCCAAAATAAGAGAATGGCCATGTAATATATGATAAATCCACTGGTTTATATACACAGTCATTAGAAATTATAAAACGTATATAATATGAAAATTTTGACACTATTCTAAATCTTAATAATGTCTTCTCACTATACTGACTGT
The DNA here is from genome assembly GCA_003508835.1 of Eonycteris spelaea. Taxonomy (NCBI): domain Eukaryota; kingdom Metazoa; phylum Chordata; class Mammalia; order Chiroptera; family Pteropodidae; genus Eonycteris; species Eonycteris spelaea. The sequence goes on along the minus strand of PUFA01000011.1, from coordinate 9,664,559 downwards.
CCCTAAGAGAAGACAGGAATTGTATCTTATTTAGCATGGAGGTTGGTTCTTGCACAAACATACATAGTTGTGCTGAGAAGATATACAAAGGGAAAAATTAATGTTCCATAAATCAAAATAATCACAAACCACCACTCAAGTAAGCAAATGCAGGGCTGTCTAAGTCCACAGACATCTTTGTAAGGTATTAAAATATTTCTGAAGGAACTGAATGGGCTACCTACCCTAAGGACCAAACCAAAAAAGTCAGCCAAACCTCTCAGTCATGCAGGCCTGATGCCAAGAAGACTGACTTCTGGCCAACCATAAAGTACACATTTATTACAACATATTTTGACAATTTTTTCTTTTAGTTATATTAAATGGTGGTTAACATAGAATTCTCATTTATTAGCACATGTTAAAAGAACGTACTACAACTTAATCCAATGTTAAAATCATTTCATTCTGCAACAGTAACTTGGGCTTTTACGTGCCTATGCTCAAAGACCTTTCTGACTGATTGTTATACGAAATAAATTCTACAGTAGCAAATGGGAGATTTAGCTCACTAGGGCTGCCACATTTATTACTAAAAACACCTGGTCTTCAGGTCTTAGAACAACACAGGAATCTATATTCAATACCCAAGGAAATGTTAATCATTTAAACCACCAACAAATATTTATATACCACTTTATAGTTTTAAAAGGCTATCATATATAAAATATTTGATAATTAATGCATATCTAGACTTTTATAGCTTTCAAGGTGCTTCCTTCACACATCACATGCCCCCTCTCATTCAAATCAGTCTTTTAAGTTAAGCAAGGCAAGTATCATTACACTATGATGGATGATGAAACCGAGGCTCAGAAAGCTTAAATGATTTGACTAAGTTCACACAGCTGTTAAATGGCAAAGCAGAAATTGCACTTTGGAGTGAAAGACACTCTCCCCCTCTGCAAGATCTCCAACAGAGAGCTGACCAACTCACATCTTGTGCAGGAAATGTGATCAAAAGTAAAATGTATGATGATATCCCAGACCTCCGTCCTTACTTGGGAGCCATCTAGCAGTAAGAGTTGTTTCATCTACTGACACCCATAATAGAAATCCCACAGTTCTTTACCCAAAAGGCATAACTGATCATTAAAAAGGTAAGCCTCCTACTGAGCCAAAGCTCAGACTTTTAAGAATTTATTTAAAAGTTCAGGGATGAACACCATAAAGGAAAATTAAAGACAGATTCTCAAGCGTCTTGTTTTCCCTTCTTTTCTAGTGTTTACATCAAGACAGACATCTAAATATCTAAAATGGCACTCCAATTATCCTAACTTATTTTTAATAAATGATGACCCCTTTTAAGCATTAATAATACTTTTTAAATATTTCAACTAAGTAAAATGTTTCTTGAATTTATTAAACATCTTTCTATCTTTTTAAATACACAGAATTACTGGTATCTAATATGAATCATTGCTAATGGTATTTTATATAAAATACAGTAGCTAATGTGTTTTGAGCTCTTAACTATGTGCTGTGTGTGCACTGCGCTATTTACGTCAGTCTCACTGAATCCTCACAGCAACCCTACGATGGAAGTAAAGCTTTAAGACTATTTCATAAATGTGGAAAGGGAGGCACTAAACATTAGTTAACAAATCAGAATGTAATAGAACTGGGATCTCACACTAGAAAGTCTAACCACTACATTATTTTGCCTCCCTATTCTGTGGCCATTCTCTTGTGAAGGCTGGAAATAATGAGAAAGGGATAAACTCTGGAATCTAACCACCTGGGTTCAAATCCAAGCTCCCATGCTTCCTGATGAATCTTAGAAAGGCTAGAGAAACTCTCACTTTTCTCCACCACAAAATATTTAAGAGATGATGTAATAGTTCTTGCATCATGGAACTGTTATGAGAAGACAATGTAATACTTAGTAGACAGTGGCTCACACTGAAGACTCAGAATCGTCAGCAAGCAGTTAACAGTGATCCTTCAAGGGATAGGGAGGCATTTGGGGCTTTGGTCCCACATCAATGGCCTCAAACTGCTCTTGTTGAGTTCCTGAATTGTTTTTTTTTTTTTAAGGTTTTACTTTCTCAAGCTATCACTTTCTCAGGTGGGCACTCTCACCTGCTAATGTGCCTGTATGAGGCTTCCTTTCCCCTCTCTTTTATGCCTCTTTCAAATAAGCTAAGCAGCCAGACTTTCTAAAATGATTTCCAAGTAAGAAAATCCAGGTTCTGAAGGAGGATTTGAGGTCTCCCTAATTAATTAAAAGAAAACGTGAGTGTATGAACTTTGTTAACACCTATTTTAGCTTTTCAGAGTTCTTTTTTTACTTACCTGGCTTCTTTGTGGGTTTTCAAGAGTGCTGAGGATCCTATACATTTTAGACTCAGATAAACATAGTCTTGCTGGAACATGCTATTAGGTGGCACTGCTCCTACTCTGTCAAATCAGGTATACAAAGATAAAGTGAGGGAAGGTGACTGTAGGCTAGTACATTAGATTGCTTGAACAGTCCATAAAAGTAGAAAAAACCTTTCTTCCTCTGGCTCACTAAAGACTAGTGGAGGTTAGAATTGACAGCAGCTAATATAAGATAGGGTTTGGGGTCTGAGGAGCTATATGGAAGAGGAACTGAAGTATCATGCAGACATCCTCATTTTAGACATGTCTGCCCAACTTAATGCCAAATATGGTGGCTCCAGAGAACAACTTTCCCCTACACTATGTCAACCCAATCCTGTCCGCACATGCTCTCTAGTAAGGCAGCAAAAAGAATTGACTCCAATTTCCCATGATGAGACAAACTTAAGTATCAAAAACCACTAAGCATTAGAAAAGAACATAATCACACTATTTACTGCAAGATAAAGTCTTCACTGAATTAAAATAAAAGCACACACAGGAGGATGAAATGGTGGTGATCACACAAAATGCACTTCAGATACCTTAAAAGCAGAAAAGCTGTCAAGTTCAAAACAAAGTTTAGAATGTTCCACTCATTACAGCAACTACATCTACATCAAGCACTTCCAGTTCTCTGTTACACCGCTGTGACTGCCATTTCCAAACATTTTCAAACTTCAGCAAGTCATTCATCTCCTCACCAGGAAGCTGGTCTATAAACTACATATATTCATGTTTTTAACCTCTAAACCCTTATTACCTGTTTATGAATGTGATATTCTACTCGTGATAATCTACTTTTAAATGATCGACTTCACTGGTAAAATTGAAGAAAATGTTACATTCCAAAAGCCTACAAAACACACAGGCCAGGGGTGAACAAACTTTTTCTGTAAAGAGCTTTATCTATTTCAGGCTTTGCAGACCAAAGTCCCTATCACAACTACTCAACTGTGCCATTGTACCACAAAAGGAGCTGTAGACAATGTGTAAACTAATGAGCATGACTGTGTTCCAGTAAAATTTTATTTATGAACTCTGAAATTTGATTATCAATTTTCACACTTCACAAAACATTATTCTTTTAATTTTTTCCCAACCATTAAAATAATGTAAGAACTACTCTTAATTTGTGAGCTATACAAAAACTGATGGTAGGCCACACTTGGATGACAAACCATAATTTTCCGATCCCTGATATTCAAAACTGGAAATGAAAAAAAAAAAAAACCCACCAACTGCAATACTGGGATCAGACTTCCTTCAAATCTGGGGAGGGATGTAGGACAGTCCACAAGTTAAACAATGTACTGCTGTGCTTTGAAACAGAAAATATGCTATAAAGACTACTTTAAAAATGTGGCCTCTAAAGTTTATACCAAAATGTTAAATAAGACAGTGTGTCTTTTAATAACATTTAAATATCTTTTAGCTTCCCTCAGGAATGACTTAAAACTCTGCAGTGCTTATATTATTAGCATAGTATTTTAGGTCGACCTTAGCATAGCTAGGGTTCCTCCCAAACCCAAGTCAACTAACCATAAGTCACTGTGCCAACTGTAAATTTCTGTAGCATGATAAAAGCTATTTCCTAAAGCTTCATTAGAATAAACATGTTGCGTCTAAAATGTGAAAACATGCTGGGATCAAGAGGAAGCTTCTGAGAACATTGGACAGTCAACCTTCTGTGAGTTTAGCAGAAGCGTACAAAGTTAAGTGCCTGTAAAAGCTTATCAGAGAGAGTTCTGCTACAGATATAGTCCAACCTGGTACACTATAATCTGACAACAGTATTCTTACCAATTCTAAATAATAAATAGTTCTGAATGACCGAAAGCTTGCTCTGATTGCGTAGTTGCTCTCTCCAAGAGTTGACGTGGACACTCTTATACAGGATAGCCTTTTAAATCCGGTGTTCCTGCCTGTACTGAACCTTTTCCACTTGGTAAACCTCACTGGGCTGGGATCAACCACCTTCCCTGTGTGTAGTGTCCCCTGTTTGCTCAACCAGGTGGCAGAGAGCTGCTAACTAGACAGGTGGTAAAGAAAACAGAGCTTTTCATCTTGAACTTCAGGGGAAAAAAAGAGGCCAAACTAAAACCAGACTGACTTACACCAGGTATTTAAAAATCAGTGATTTACTTGGAACATACATACTTTTGGGACACCAAAATCTTTTAAATCACATTGTACATTGAGGAAACACACACACACCAACATTGTTTGAACCTGGGAATTCTGATTAGTTTCCATTTCATAACTTTTAAAAATCATTAGTGATTCATTTACCCAGGTCCTGCTCAGACAGGGACAGAGAAAGGGCAAAAATGCCCTTTCTTAGGAGGGTCATCCAGCTAGTAGTAGTAGTTAGATTATCAGTGGCCTAACACGAGCAGATATAGTCCAAGAAATTCTGGCTTCCTGATATGGAAAGAGCAAGGAATCTGTTAATGCCTTCTTCCATTATATAATTATTCACGGCACTCTAAAAATTTGTGGTCTCAAATATGTGGGCAGGCTACCCACAATCTAAAATATCTCAAACATCCACAATGGCTCAAGAACGGTGTTGTTCAAAGAGTGGGTCACAATCCACTAATGCAGCAGCCACCAATGTTGCGGATCACAAAGAACATTTTTTAATAAATGAAACAGTACTGGTGAAAACATCAGCAAGCACAGCATGTATGTTTTAAGGGTAATTATTGTCTTGTAAAATTGCTGTTTATGTTGTTTATGGTAATGTCTGTGTATAGTGGGTTGTGATGTAAAGCTTCTTACTTTGAAGATAGGGCAGCAGTCTAAGACGAAGAACCACCAAAACCAAATGAAGAGAGGTAGTAAGAAAACCAGAGAACCAAGGTTCCCTGTGCAGACTTCCTCTAATGCATGGAAAGCCAATAAAATGGAAAGTTAAAAAAGAGGCATATCCCTTTCAAGTCTCCATTTAAAAATAAATAAGATATGAATGAGGAAGGGTTAGAGGATGTTTATGAAAGTAAAATAGAGGCTACAGAGTCTAGAAATGTACTTACTCTGCTGATGTATACATATCTAGGAATGCCTGCTTGATATTTTATGGGGGGCAGTATATAACAAAAGATGATGCTGGTATTCACTTAAACCATCTGTTTGCATGTTTGAAGACAACGTGTGGATGAATCACATGATAGTTCATCATTTTTAGGGTTGTCCATTGGCTTTCTAAAGATGTCAAACAATACAGTGAATCTTGTCCTTAAAATACATTTTTCACTATCTTTTTGCAAATCTCACACTAAATTCTCTGCAAGGAAAGATGGGATTCTTAATAATCTGGAAGCAAACGCTTTCAACAAAAAGTATAATGGAATAACAGGGGCGTCCTTTTTCAGACTGGAGTTGTTCCAAAGCTATTATTCTGAGCTCCTGTCAATAAAAGCCACAGCCTCTAATGTTCTGGGCAACAGTCTCATTTGGAGGTAATGGGGCTCTCTTGAACTTATATGAAGATCTATCATTGTGACCACTTTAAATGCCTTTGCCCTACCTACTTCATAAATTCTACCAATAACGTGTTAGTATTCTTGGTCTTAATAAAACAGGTCGTTTCCTAGAGTGGGATAGCAACTTCCTCTTTCAATATTAGAAGCAACTACTGCTCAGGACATCCAGTACGTGACAGAACCATAACGATGGTACTGAAATGGGCCTTATATATCTTGCCCAGTTCTTTCATCTTTCATTTAACACATAAGAAAGTGGGTGCTCTTCCCAGGTGATTCAGAGGCAAAAATCTGGCTGAGGCAGTCAGATGGGGTGGGGGTGGGGTGGTTCAACTCCACTTCTATTCTATTATGGATTCATCACAATGAGTCAAGAGTCAGTTTTTTCATGTGTAAAATAAGAGTAACAACCACCAATCCCATGAGATAATTTAAATGAAAACAATGTGTTTAAACCACTTAGCGCTGGCACAGATCAGGTACTGAAAGTGAGTCCCTCTCCCCCATCCTTTTCCTCCTTGCCCAAGGCTGAGCACAAACTGGGACCCTGTTTGGACTCCTCTGTGATTTCACAACAAAGGAAAAAAGCCACAAGCACTGTGTACTTAATGTTATATTGGTTCTAATTTAAATATGAAATTAACATTAAGTAGCTTCTTATATAACACAGCAAAATCCAAACTCAAGCCAAGAGATGACAATGGTTTAAGGAATGGGAAAACAAAGAATAAAACCAAGGAGTCTCAGCAAGGTAAGGAGAAAACTGCAAGTCAGCATCACAGAAGGTCAAGGTTGGAATACCACATAAATAAATATCAGCATCAAAAGCCTGAACCAGATCAAAGAGAAATGGAAACTGAACCCATTGTATTGGCTATAAAATCAGTGGTGACCATGAAAAAGGAGGTTTCAGGGGTAGAGGGGAAAACTGAAGCCCGTGAGAGATATAAAAAGAAAAGTATGTGCAGGATAAGCAAAATCAATACAAACAGCTGCTCATTTGAAGTGCTCAGCAATAAGGAAAAAATCAAATCACCACCATGTGTGGAGGCAAGATCAAAGTGAAGAAGCTGAGCGCACATATTCTGAAACTAGACTACTTAGATTCACATCCCAGCCCTGCCAAGCGGTAGCTGTGTGACCTTAGGAGAATTAAGTTAGCCTCTTTGTGCCTCAGTTTCCACATCTGTAAAGTAAAGAAAATAGAATCCACTGGGCTGGTTATTTTTTGTTAGTGCTGATCTCTTTTCTGTATTACAAGGGACTGGAAGTCTATAAACTACATTTTCCAAATTCCCTTGCCAACCAACTTCCAGTTGGGTACGGCCCATGGGAAACAACGGCAAGAGACTGCAAGGAGAGAGAAAAGAAAAGTGTCTTTTTTGATTTCCTGTCCCTTGTAGTCCCTCCAAAAGCAGCGGCGGACAGACGACCGCGAGTTCCACAGCATCGCGGTGGTTCCAGGCACCAGCACCAAGTAAGGCCTTCAGCCACTCTGCAGTGCAGTTTGTGCAGCAGCCATCTGGGACCTGAGTAACATCCCCTGTCCCTTACGCTGCTTTAACGTTCACCTACACACACACACACTCACACACACTCACCCTCCCCCCCTTCTTGCTCCAGCATCCACCCCCAATGCACACTTTTTTTGCTCCTCCAGCCCTCCAGTACTGCTGTAAACAATTTCCTCCATTAAATCCTTCTGTGCTTAAAATACCTAGTGTTTTTTATTTTACCAACTGGACACTTACTAATAACATCTACTTCTTACAGTTGTTGTGAGAATAAAGTGAGTTTTAAAAAGTGCTTAGATCAGTACCTGGCCCCCTAGAAGGTACTTAAAAATTGTTACTCTACAAGCACCTTAAAATCTACATGTCTAAAATCAAGCTCTTGTCCCCCATACAGACTCTAATTCTGACAGTGGTCCCGTAGTCCTTCCTTCACCCAAATCTGAGTCATCTTTTTTTGCAACAATTAAGTAAAATCTGTGAGTTCCCACTTCGGGGAGCTCTCCCAATCTCTATTCACCAGGTACAAGCCTTCATCGTTCTTTACCTAATCAGGATCAATGTCTTCCCCTCCCTAGGGATTTATCTGCGAGCAGGCTCCAAGTTCATTTTAAACTGCCCCAGGAGGATTTTTCTAAAGTGAGGAGGGGAGGTATCTGATCATGTGTCACTACTGGTGGTGCCCAACCAAGGTCATGAGCCCATTCAATCACACAGAGACCTTCCAGAAGTCAACCCCTGCCTACTTTCTTAGAAGTAGCTCCCACTATACTGCTTCCTATCTGCATCCCCAAATCTTACATGCAAAACACATCAGAAATCATTGGCATTCCCCACTCTGCCCTTTGGTCCCTCTATATCTCTTCCCAAGCATATCCCTCTGTATGAAATGCCTTCCATGTTCCACACCCTCTACAGAGCCTTTGCTAGGTCTCTTCCATCTCTCTTCTAGTCTTCCCTAGCATTTCACCAAACCACTATTATCACAACAAAGTGCTAAGTGTTGAGTTCCTCAATTTATTACCCCTCTAATGCCCTTGTTACAGTAGAGCTTCCCAGTAGGAGAGCTGAAAGTTGTAAAATAATTGAAACCTCATCCCTTGGAGCTGGTAGTGGCTGCTGCCAGCCCCCAGGCTAGCAGTCTTTACTCATCAGCCCCCTGGAGGCTTTTCTACAGTACATATCTCCTATTCCAGTGTACTATACAAAATGTTATTTTCTGTGTATTATGAAGTAAAAAGAGGTTGAAATCTCTACAGCATCCAACTCAGCATCCTGCACACAAAACAGTATCTCTGGCCTTCCACCAGACCTCATGAAATAGAACTCCTTCTCCATTTCCTATTACAAAAACTCACAAGTATAACAGTTCTTCACTTATCTACAACTTTTTTCAATTTTTGGAATGTGAATACAAGAAAGTTAGTGAATGAAAGCACAGATCTTTCAAATTTAAGAATATATATTCCAGAGTCATTTGCATTAAGTTTTAGACTTTATTTTGGACCATTAAAAACATAAGTGGATTCTGAGACAGTGAACTAGAATTCAGAACACAGTCCTGCTCAAGGGGGAAAACTGTGGTTAGTTTCTTAGGCTTCCATTTATTATAAATCATATAAAATCAAACTGTTCCAAATAAAAACAGGTAAATACTGGTATCTAGGAAAAAATTAAGGATGAGTAAATGCACGACTTTTTGCAGAGATTCTGAGGGGATCTTCAGAACACCCAAGTTGTTCCAGTAGTTTTCAGAGAAATTGAGGATACGAGTTTCCCATATCTGCCACAAGGTGGCGCTAACAACTGAGAACAGCTTGGTAAAACCTCTAATAGGAAGGGGAAGATTGAAGATTAACATAAATCCTGGAGCAGGCAGGAAATAAAGTCTTTCGAATGTTTAAGTTTGGGAAACTTGCAGATGCTGGTCCCTGAAAAGATTTCCTTGGCCAACAGCGAAGTTATAAAAAGGTAGTTCAGTTTATATAAAGCTAAATTTATGCCATTAAGAAGAATGTCCTCTGTTCTAAGATTATTTGGGGTATTAAAACACCTTTTTAAATTTTTAATCACATCGAAGTATTGTTTTATTTTAAAGTGTAAATACTAGATGTGCCAGTCCTGGGCCTATTCCCACAGACAGACTCTTTGAGAGCTCTTTGTCTCAGGAGAGTTGAACACTGCAGATATCACTTCTCATGCTCCCAGGTCAGCTGGATTTTCTCTGGGTTCAGTCTACAGGAGGCACTGGTAAGTGGTTTCTTTTTTCCCGGATGGACCCTAACGAGTGATATTAAGTGGATCAGTGTGTATCAGAATCACTTGGGGGGCTTATTAAAATCCGGATGCTGGGCCCCACACCTCTAGAGTTTTCCAGTCAGTATATCTGGGGTAGAACCCAAGAATGTGCATTTCTAAGAAATTCCCACATAATGCTGGCACTAGTGAATCAGGAACCACATTTTGAAAACTACAATAGTCAAAACAAAGAACTGGCTATCCTATGCGGGTCTGACTCCCATATCCTTTTTTCATTGGGCAATAAAATCCAAAAACACTTTGAAATTCAAGGAAACCCTACCCTTCTGTCTTCATCTGAAAAAAAAAAAAATCAAACCTTTAAGAGAGTTTCCTTACATTATTACAGAGACCAATAGGTTTCTAGAGAATGATTTAAAAGTAAATATAATTTTGGTATTTGTTGTATATGTTCCCTATAAATAAAGTATTGATTTAAAATATCATACCCAATTCATTGAACTTTTCTATAAAGATAAAATGCATTTAGATTCTTAGATTATTGGAAATAAGTTAACCAATGAAGCTTCAAACATAGAAAATAATCAGTTGGCAGATGGTTTTTTCTACCTTAGAAATTTAAGATTGAAAAAACAGTCCTAAATAATGTAAAGGGCAATTAAAGAACAGAGTCTTGGAACCAAGGTTTAAGATTCACTATAGATTTATGCTGGCAAAAAGTTAAAATCAAGTATGAAACTAATCATAGCTGAGCTGTATATATAAAAAGAACTTATGAGACCAGCACTAACAGAAAAGTATGAGCCACATATGTAATTTTAAATTTTCTAGCAGCTACATTAAAAAAGGTAAAAAGAAACAGGTAAAATTAATTTGATACATTTCATTTAACCCAAAATATTATTTTAACAAATATTAATAATATATTTTACATTCTTTTTATTGCACTAAATCTCCAAAATCTGGCACATGTATTGCACTTCCAGCACATCTCAATTTAAACCAGCCACATTTCAAATGCTCACTAATCACATGTGGTTGGTGGCTACCCCATCATCCAGCACAAATACAGACAGAGAAATTCACCAGTCTCTTTATTGAACATACTGATACTAAATATAGTGGTAATGTCCAAACATACTGATACTACTTAGCACAGTACTGTCCTGCTGTGCTGTTTTCACAAATTACTTATAAATTACATTTTAAAGAATGTAAAGTTTTAAATGTCTGTACTTCCTCTGACACGAAGTTACAAAACTAAGTAAACATTTGGCTCCTGCCACCTAATACTGTATTTAAAAACAATAATAATAAACCTCTCAAGAGAATCACATTGTAAACAGGTATGTTACCATTTACTTGGAGTCCCAAAGCCATCTGTATCTCAACTCTATCTCTAGCCCAAGGGAAGACACAGCAGCCACTCTGGGCTTCCACTGATCCCCAGGCTAAGGAATTCTCATCTCCTGGGCTTGTGAACAGGGAGGGAAGTCATAACTACTAACCAAATCCCCAAACTGAAGTATCTAGTCCTTGGACTGGAGAAACTGATGGAACCTGATCACTATTCAATGGCAGCAGTTAACTCACTTAATGGGGTTAGTAGAATTGTGATAAACAAAAAACATCAGTCACATTTTTAACGTGATTAAAATATGAATTTAATACTAAATTAAAAGTAGAAAGAACAAATCAGCTTGAGATACTACCTTCAATGCTTCACAATCTGTAAAGTGAGATGAGACAGATAACCTGTATACCGAATTAAAAATTTAAATAGATAACAAATGAGTTTTTATTTTCAATAGGAAGCCAGAATACATTTACTGCCTTTAATTAATATAACTGTGATCCAAATAGAGTCCAAGAATGCTGTCACTGAGTATAGGGACAGACTATAAATCATAAACACGGTGCTTTGAGAAACTCCCTAAATTATCCTTAAGATTTGAAAGCCGGAGTTTGATACTGGTTTACTCTAGAAGCCAGTGATGTGTGAATTTAAAGTGCACCCTAAAGGAGGATGAAATGGTGCCTCTAACACCAAACAACTTCTGAGTGAGCCCTTCAAAAAAAGATGAACTGCTCCTTTACTTATCAGAAAGTGAGTTTTCTTTTGCACATAAAACTCTTGCCATAAATATAAGTGTACTTGTGTATATGTGCAAAAGGTAGTGAGACAATTACATACCTTGGGGCTTAAATACATCTGGTGTCATATCACACTTTAGGCATACAGTTATTCCATTTTGAACCATTCACTCTAGAGAGTAATTACTCATCCCATAACTTGGTTGTAAAAAGCAGAGCTTACTCTGTATTTCAGCAATTATTCAGCATAGCTGGATTTTTATATGGCACTTTTGTAAATCAGATAATCAAAACACACCTTAATAAGTTAAAGTGCTAAAATTATGAAAGTTATACAGACTTTCTAAGCTTTTTAACTTGTGACAAGTCTACATAGTAAACCGCAATTGTTGCAGAAAGACCCACCTATGGAATAAAAGCTGACCCTAAAGGCAGTTCACCAGTTCGAGGAGAGGGTCCAGGACGTTGAGAGAGCAGGAAAGAGGTCACAAAAAGGCAAATCTAATAATCCACACGTTATAAGGAAGGACTGTGTCCCAACTTTTTATTTACTATCTCATATAAGTCAGTCAGATTGCACACCCTTACACTGCCTATTTCAAAATGAAAAAATAAAGGCCTTGGCATCTTAAACTAGTAGATTAAACAGCCTCCTGAAATGCTCCTTTACATAGTCTTATGGTTACACACAGGAGGGAATAAAGAGACAGGAAAGATCCTGGATGTTGCCTGGAAAGACACATCTAATCTTTCCTCACCTGCAAACAGAGGAGCTTCCTAAAAACAAAACAAAACAAAATATGTAAAGAAAATGTTAAGGCTTGCTCTGAGAGTTAGATGGTTCTCTAGGCTATAATTTAGTAGTAAGAGAACATCCATAGCACTTCAGCAAACTCCTAAACCTCTCCACCAATGGGGCTGCTAACAAGAGTGCTGTGTGTACCCCAGCTGCCTCACAGAGCTTCTACGACACTCAACTCCTCTTTGAAGTATCTCTTACATACATTGGCCTCAATCAAGTCTCCCACTAAAATCAAGGAACAGATGAAAGGGAAAACAGTAATTGTTTCAAGCCAAACTATTAAATGTCATCAAATATTGTGAATCAAACTCTATTTTAAAAGCTCAGCAAAGAAAAAAGTCACATTCAACTAAGTATAGCATCAGCTCTGAGAAACAAGAAGGTACTATGGATCATACATCCATTACTATTATCAGAGAGAAAAAAAAAAAACTAAAACTGCACCTTCTAGAATTTGGGAACCAGTGTCAAAGACCAAGGTGGTCTCTGAAACTCTCCGCCATGTCCATGCAGGAAGTCAAGCTACCACTGGCAACAGTTAGAAAAGGAGGTGGTAGTGTAAAAAAGATCCCACTTGGGAACTAGGAGGCCTGGGTGCTCTTGGACAAGTAACTTAGCATGTCATGTCTCAGTTTCCTTAGCCACGGAATGAAGAGAATACCTTCATCCCAAAGTTGTTATGAGGGGTGAGATCATGCTTGTAAAGCACAGAACTGGTATTGAAAAGTTGGTAGATGTGTGAGCTGCAACTATATAAAATAGTGAATACAAGTTTCAAATTAGAGTTGACCCCCAACTTCATCCCCAACAAAATACTGGATGGAAAAAGTTCAAGTTCGTCCAAGATCACTTTAATGGAATAGAAATAACTACTTTATGTGGCAGACAGTTGATTGATATTTCTTACATGCATCATTCTAGCCGGCTACTTTTGAGTTCAATTAACATGAGGAATCAAAGATTAACATGACAAAAGACTGAAAAAGAAAAGCTCAGGCACAGACAAAAATGAACAAAGTAAGAAAAAGAAAAAAATGTCACAGAGACCAGCTGTGTGGCCTATAGTGACCCTGCACAAGAGCTCTGGCCAAGCTCAGTGCTATACCCACCATGATGGAATACAGCTACTCATCCAAAGGAACTGAGAAAAAGAGGAAAAGAGAGCTGACCTACACAAGTACAAGTGGGCAAAATAGTCTCCTGCTCTAACTACACACCCTACCATCCTCTCCAAACCTCTGGCTGTTAAGTGTTTCCCAGGTAATATAAGACAAACTGAATTTCTCAGACCACGTCATATAAACCCACATACCAATATAATTTACCATGATAAGGGAGCTTCTCAAACTCTTCTAAAGAATATCTTTTAACAGCAGAGAGGCATGAAAATGTACCTTTGGGGAATCTGGGAGTGGCCCAAAGCAGCCATAGACACAAAATTAGTCTGTTTTTCAAATGGACACATTCTTTGTGGGATAGGGAGTAGATGGAACCACTGAGAAAAGTAGTGGCTCTTCCTGGCGTGTTAGGAAAATATTTCCAAAGTAAAAATAGCGTATCCTTCATTCATTTATTCGGCAAGTTTTTTCTGGGAGTCGAATATGTGCAAAGGGTGGTACTAGGAGATGTAAATAAAAAAATACATACATGCACATACGGTCACACACAGACAACCTAGAAGGAACAATCAAAACTCACACAGGAATCTATGATTGGAGTTACAAAGTAGAGAACTCTTTGCCAGATTCCTCTAAGCCAAGTTGATAATTAGGGCACGAAGTAGGCAAAGAAGAACATTCCAAGCAGAAAAAAAAAGAACATGGGCACAGGCTGCTAGCAGAGCAGCTTGGAGGCAGCTGAAGGGCAAGGGAGAGCAAAGTGCAAGAGGCAGATGAGAGTATGGCTGGACCACACTAGGCCTTGCACACTCATGAATGACTTCAGCCCTCTGAGCAAAGCGGAAGCTGCTAAAGGTTCTGCAAAGAGAGAGTACGGGCATCGTCATCCTAGACTTTAAGAGCTGATCCCTGCCCGTCTAAAATTTACAAGCTGATTATTACACTCTCAAAAATGCATAAAGTCTACTTTTACTCAGACATGTGTGCACACACACAGAAAAAGGGAATAAAAACTAAAAAGAAAACCTATATGGTATATATTAGAGGTACAGAAAAGCCATTAACAGGCCTTTCACTGGATAGCTAGCAAAGAGTATGGGGTTAGGTGGTCAGGTCTCATCAGCACAGTTTTCAAGGGCAAGGAATTATGAGATCTCTCAAAAACAGAACTGGAAAAAAAATACACAACCAAGATTTCAGTTCATAATAAGCTCTTAAAATTTTCACTTGAAACTATTTTTCTGAACATATTATTTGTAAATCTTTAAGTCAGGAGAAAAGGGTTGTCAACTTTTTTTATTGATTCAAGTCCCCAACAGAAGGGACTATAGACCTTAGTATACAGTAATATGAATTGAGAAATTCAGAAAATGTACCTGAAACTGAGTGTTTTTTTATCTTCTTCCACCCTCTGCTTGCCCACAATAAATATCAAGGAAGCCTAGAAACAAAACCCCAAGTGACTAGGTTAATTCATAAACTGTCCATTCTATTCATGGATACCATTGAACTGATCTTAGCCTTGCCCCTTTCCGTTTTGGGGAGAATAATTCTAGAGTCCCTGGTGATGACAAAATTCATTAATCATTAGGGTCATAAACAGGGAGGCATTAAGACGTTAAGGCCATGACATACTTTGTTAAATAATTGATGTTCTGTTTAGTTACACTAGATCAGGCAACAATTATGATCATAATATTAACAGATTAATATGTAGTGAAATTTAATGTTTTAACAGTAATGAGGTTTTTTGAAACAATGTTACCCTTCTCTGATTACAAAATCATTACATGATGATTGCAGAGATGTTTAGTTTTTACAGAAATCTAAAAGAAATAATAATGGATAAAATTAGGTAAAACTGGAATACTGCATAACAATAATAGATTCCCCCTTTGTGTAACTATTTAGAATTCAAGTACTTTTACGTCTTCCCATGTGGGTCTCTTAACTGCCCCAGGATACAGGTGACAGAAGTATAAGTATTCCTATTTTATAAAGACTCAAGGAAGACTGGAACCAGTAAGTGATCTAAGAGTAGACAGGTAGTAAAACGAGACCCAATGAAGAGGATTTAAGCAAAGTTTATAACAAGGGAAAGTTTCCTGATGGGTCAGGCATTTTCTCCAAGCTCATGATCATGTGATTAGCAAATAATACTCACCAAAGTGGCTAACTAACTGCAAGAAGCTAAATTGAGCAGTACCTGTGAACATCAATCTAAGATAAGAAATGTGCAAATAGAATTCTAGTACTAATTCGAACATATGCTAAAACACCATAATATTAAAAATTTAAAAAAAAAAAAAGCACAAGCATGCATGCTGTGGGTAGGAGAGGGAAGGAAGGAGAGGAAGAGAGGACATCATATTAAACCTACGGATACTGAGAAGCTTTAACTACTTCCTTTTGGTGTGTGAGAACCCAACAGAAATCCTGTATTTCCTATCAGAAAGAGATGAATGGAGCTAGCTGATGAAGGCCAGAGATAAGCCAAAGGTCTCCTTTCAGTCCCAAGCAACTTTTTCCCTCCCTTCCTCTCTTCCTCTATCTCCCTACACGCAGGCTGGAGCACTCATGTGCAGAGTATAACTTTAAACTGACCTATTAATCGCCCTCTTCTTCTCTGAAAAACAAGATTTATGGTTAATGTAACCATACACTTTATCAACTGAACTGGAACACTTATAAAAGAGATGACTATTCATAATTATGTCCTCAAACAAGATTGACATAAAACAAGACGGGCTAGGAAAATGGGAACAAGTCAGCACCTAACACCTGGATAAGCCACCCCTCTCAAGAGGCAAGCACCGGGAGCAACGGTTAAATCACTGTTCAAAATACTGGTTGACGTATGCCATTTTATGAAAAACTGAGTCTTAAGCAAGGTCTACCATGAGAAAGTCACTGCATTCTGTAGACCAAATCATTCCTATTAATTAGGCAATGTATTTTCACAATATGCAAGATCTTGTGAAATATTTTGAAATTATATGTGCTTTGTAAGTCATCTGGGGCAAAAAAGGTTTTAAAACACTAATTAAATTTATTTTGCCAGTTTCTTCAAAAAGTAAAACGTCAAATGAAAGGAAAGAGCAATCTCTTAATACTTCAAAGGCATTTATAATTCAAAGTTATTTACTTGGGTAACAAAAAAGGATGCTAACTCTACACAGGAATGCCCAAATTATTTTCTTTTAAGGAGTTGGAATCATCTAATAAAAAAATTGTTTTCAGAACAACTTTTTGGCTGATGCTGTTAGCAACTTAACTAGCTTTAAGAAAAAGTCCCCTCAAATAAAAAAAAGTTAGAATGAATCTTAACATGGTATCTGTAGAGGTGTACTGATGGTAATAAATCTGTAGAGGTGTAATGATGATAATAAACCCGGTCCTAAAAACCAACCTGCCTACTTGTGGTCATTCGTATTCCCATTCTAAATACTTCCTGAGAGACTAAGTTATAAAACTCAGATTCAAAAAGTCAAATGGACATTGGAACTTGGAGCTATTGTTTTCAACTGAGAATTTCATACATGCATCTACAAAGACTGGCATATAATCTATCATTCATTCAAGTGACATTTCAATGCCTACTATATACACTGCTCCGGTACTATTAATAGCTGGCTGTCCTGGATTTAAAATTTGCCGGTACTTTTTTTCAATCTAGCAAATTTGTTTTTCACTCCAAAAAGGGACTTTGTATTTAAATACTCTTGTGATTCTATCCCAAAAGACAAGACTAGACATATCTGCTAAATAACGGGAAACTCAAAATGACTCTGTAACAGTGTATGGCAGAATATTTTTACATTTATTTATTAGCACTTCATATTTTGAGTTTTTTTATAGCTGACTGTTGCTCCTTCTACAAAGATGCTTAGAAATCTACAATCCTGCAAAGGAGTTGATTTTCTGATTTCCCGTAAGACACTGTCCCTCATTTCCTCAAATTTTTACATTAACGATGAGTTCCACAACTGTGTTCTCATTTAGAAAGAGCTATGAGTCAAACAGCCCAGCATCAGTCTCTACAACAACCCCTTGTAGAATTTCAGGTCTATCTACTTTCACTGGAAGAAAACCAGATTATCTCACTGTACTTGATTTACTAGTACATCTTTTTTAAAAACAGTATGATGGTTCTAGCTTTCTGAAGTAAGCTTCTTGAAAGAGTCAAGAAATAGACTTCCTAAACTTATTAAGAAAGGCTTCTTGGAAGAGTTGGGTTCAAAAGCTCAATTTGAAACTATTAAAAAGGCAAACCAGTCTACGGCCATGCCACCTGAACAAGCACGATCATGTCTGATCTTGGAAGCTAAGCAGGGCTGGGCCTGGTTAGTACTTGGATGGGAGACCAGCTAGGAAGACCAGGTGCCGTAGGCGTAAAAAATATATATATGGATTGTAAACTGACAAGGTCTTTGCAATCTATGAGGTTAAGCAAGGGTTTTAAAAAAAAAAAAAAAAAAAAGGCAAACCAAAAAGGCAAAAACTGGTTGCTCCACAATAGTAAAGGACGCAAATAGCAACTCAAGGAGAAAATTTTTAAAACTAGCCTTTTAGAGGTGCAATACCCCTAAGACCACAATAAGATGGACTGTTATTGCACAGTGAACTTTCAGACTTCATTCTGAATTGCTACTATTATTAACAGGAAGACTGGAGGAGAGTGGGGGGATTAGTAAAAAATAAATTGTTACATAACATTAAACAAGCAACCTGATGAAATATAAGTTCCTGAACCAAAAGAAGGGAGGAAAGGAATCCTCTCTAAATTTGAGCATGGCTACTTGAGTCTGCTTAGTTTTGAGTTTAACACACCACCACGTAGCCCACTACTACCACCATTCCATCCCAAAACGCCAAAACACGCAGAGATGTGCACGAGCGCGCGCACGCACACACACACGGTTTAAAAAATGCAAACCATATCACTGTGTCAAAAATAAATTTCATATAAGAACACAGAAGTCTCATGCTTTATCAAAATCAAAAGATAAGCCACCACTAACCTATGAGCTACTAATACCAATTCAGACCTAATACATACACTGAATTTTGAATAAACTTAGTCTCTGGCTCTTATAGCACTATTTAAAAAAAAAAAATCAGAATTATAAATTCTGAAAACAAATTATGAAAAATAAACGAAGCATGAAAAATCATGGATGAAACTTAAATTACTATTGAAATAAATTTTTTAATTTGTCCATTTTGCCACAAATTGTTAAAACGAAGTTTTTTTAAAAAAAAATTTTCCCCACTGCAATAGTCCTTTTTGAAAGTAAAAATACAATACTATCCAGGACTTTGGAATTTCCTGCTATTTATGAAACAGTTTAGACAAACGTCTTTTTAATAAGTTGCTAAGAAAGACCCATGAAAACTGCAAAGAAATTGCTCCTACAAGTTCCAATAAGGAAGGTCATTTGAGCACTTTGCTTATAAAGATTAAACAGCACTACTCAAACTACCTTCTGGGCTTGGATTTTAATCAAGCTTGTTATGCTAGAAGCTGACATCATTTACATAACTCACCTAAATAAAATCTAAATTACATTAAGGACCCAAAAGATAATCACTTACCTACTACCCATCCAGTAGGTTACAATGTTCTATGCATTATATTAAATTTCATACAGGAGGTGCGTGCACACACACTCCAATCTGTAGAAGCATATATAGATCAATGGATCTATCTCCAAGCCTCTTTTGGAATACCTAACATAATCTCTAACTGCAGAAAGAGACCATATGCTATAGTTACCACACTGAAGTATAGTTCAATGTACTTGATACTCTATCCTTAAGACATTCTGATTACATTTCCTAATGAAATTTTTGTTTTATCCCTAGTAAACAAATAAAAGTCTTGGATCAGTAACAGCAAGCTTCCTAACTTGCTCTTATCCACAATGTAAACATCTCATTTTAAGAAGTAAAAATTTAAATAAACTCTTAAAACATCTGCCTTCCCTAAGCTACTAAACCAGCAACTCACCTTTCACTAATCCCTCACCTTAGATTTATTTTAAAATTACAGTTGATATTCAATATTACATTAGTTTCAGGTATTACAGCATAGTGGTTACACGTTTATATAACGGAGTGATTCCCCCTGGTAAGTCTAGTACCTACCTGACATAATATACAGTTATTATAATATCGACTATATTTCCTATGCTGTATTTGACAGCCCTATGACTATTTTGTAAGTGCCAATTTCAACTTCCTAATCCATTCACCTTTTTCATCCAGCCCCCCAAACCCTCTTCCATCTGGCAACTACCAATTTGTTCTCTACATCTATGCATTTGTTTTGTTCACTTTTTTGTTTGTTTTTTAGATTCTACACATAAGTAAAATCACATGCAATTTGTTTATCTGACTTATTTCACTTAGCATAATACCCCCTAGCTCCATCTACGTTATCGCAAATGGTTGCGATTTCACTTTTTATGGCTCAGTAATATTCCATTGTATATATGTACCACTTCTTTATCCAATCATCTATTGATGGACACTTAGGTTACTTCTATAACTCGGCTATTGTAAATTATACCTGCAAGGAACACAGGGGTGCATATATCTTTTCTAATTAGTGTTTTGTGTTTCTTCAGATAAATACTCTGAAGTATGATTGCTGGGTCATATGGTATTTCTGTTTTTAATTTTTTGAGGAATGTCCATACTGTTTTCTACAGTGGCTGCACCAATTTGCAATCCCACCAACAGTGCACAAGGGTTCCCTTTTCTCCACATCCTCACCAACACTTGTTTGTTGATTGTCTGATGACATTCTGACAGATATGAACTGTTATCTCATTGTGGTTTTAATTCGCATTTCTCTGATTAGTGCTGTTGAGCATCTTTTTCATGTCTATGGGCCATCTGTATGTCCTCTTTGGAGAAAAAATTGTTCGGGTCCTCTGCCCATTTTTTAATCAGAATTTTTTTGCCACCTTACGCTTTCTTATTTCACAAAAGTGAATTCAGTAGAATTCATCCAATAACTACCTTGAAGACTAAGTGAAGGGGAAAAAATCAATTTGATTCTACTTCTCGTTATTTTGGCCAATTATTTTATGCTACCTTCAGAAAGGCATCTACCTTCAGAAAGGCATCAGATCAATGCACTAACCAAATGTTATCCTGCCACCAACAGATCTAAGTATGTGACACCACCACTCATTGAATAAGTGAATAACTACTGTCCCCGTTTCTGTTCATCTTCAGTGTAGTTCATGGCACACCAAAAACCATCCCTAACCTACCCTCAGCTTTTCTGAGTGTCACTATGGAAGAAATAATAAATACTGTTCTTACCAAAGTCTCTTCCAAAGATACAGATTCATATTGTGACATTCTTTTCACTTTTTTCCAAAATTATACAAGGACAAATACAACATATTTTTCATTTTGAACACAACTGACAATCTAGTCAGTCCTTAAATTCACATGTGTATCTAAAAGTTTGAAACTAAAAGTTTGCAAATACAGTAATACTAGCTCTAGGATGTACAAAATCTAGACCCAGATATTGATATTGCAAACAAAACCTAACTGCTTAAGAATAGTAAGCTTTTTTCTTTCTTAAACATATTCTTACAGCACTAACCAAACCTAAAAACATACAACTATATTAGAAAAGGGAACATTAACAACTGTAAAAAAATCAGTACATGTGTTTTTTTTTTACATGTCTGATGACACCTATAATTATATAACCAATTCAGACTCCACAACTTCAACAGCAATGGCAATTTTAAAAGATGCCCAAGGCATACTAAATAAATCTGGCAAATTTCACACCTCTTGGTGCCACTACGAAACCAAAATTATTGAGTTGGATATAAACCTGACTTGATAAGGCAATTCTTAAATCTTTCTCCCATCGAAAACAGTTTTAGTAGTATGACTACTATCAAAAATCATTCCTTTCTTTAAAAAAAAGTACACATTCCATTTTGAAAAAGTAAAGGTAAGACTATCACAGCACAGAATATGTCTGAGAATTAGTTCAGTTTGATAACCGAAAAGTTGGGTTTTTGACATTTGCCAGCAGTCCTACAACGTGATGGCCCTGTGCCATCATGGCCTGGTGCCAGCCTGATGTAGAGCCAGGCTAAAAATAGCAGCCAAGCAGCAGCTGGAACACATAGGTCCTTGTGACCTCAGCTTTATTTCCCTAAATCAAGGGAGTCTGGAGGCAAGGGGAAAACTGCAGGGAAAGAAAGGAATGGAATATATTCTCTGCTTTGGTATTTCCTACCTCCTCTGATTTCTTGCTTTTTTTCCTACTGCTCCCTCCTACTTCTCACTTCCCCCCACCCCATTCCCCTATGCCCAAGAAAGGAAGCGAGAGAATAAGGCAGTAAGTAAAGAAGGGGAAAAAGAAAAAAAAAAAAAAGGAAGGAAGAAACTGGAGTTCTGAGGCAGGTTGGACTCAGAGGCTCCCCCATCTCCTGCCCTCCAGTCTCACTTGATTCCATCATCATCACAAAGCAGCCACTGGTCATTTCAGTCCTCAGCTTTACCACGTCTAGAGAAAGTGTTAAGACAAAAATTACATCAGTGATAACTGAAGAAGAAAGAGAGAACTAGTGAATGATGGCAAGCATACAAAACCCTAAGTGGTCGGAAGCTTGAAGAATGATAAAAAACAAAGTCCTAAAGAAATAGGGTAAACATTTAAAAAAGAAAAAAAAAAAGGTCCTCATACGTAAAACAGACACATTACAAACTTCTGGTATTTGAGTTTTAGGGATTTTTTTTATGACAAATATTTACAAAAATCATGACTATCTTCTTTGTAGAAATGAATTAATATAAAGCAGCAGTAGGAGCAAAGGTTCAGTATAACCAAATATAGTGCTGCCTTTCAACATCTTTGGGCCTTTACCAAGAAAGACCAACAGCGACACCAGAAGAGGCTCCATGTTCTGCCCTTCACATTGAAATTAAAAATACCTATACTTCATGTGAAAAATGCTCATCACTGTCAGCAAATATTTAACAGGGACAACATGGCATATATATCATTCTAAATTTTACTGGTATAATTAAGTACAAAAATATAATCTTGTTTTTGTAGACTCATTCTACATGCTATCTTAAGCATATTTTCTGTATAATACCTTCTAACATTATGGATCTGACACCAATTAACAATGAAAAATGCTTTAAGTAAACAGACTGTTAAATAAGGCAGGACCAGGCAGTGAGTCGCCTGAATTTTAAGCATGTAATTCACTAAATGAGCTTTCAATTTATCTGATCAGCTTATTCAGTTAGTAAGTTTAAATGTACTGGCAGGTTCTACTGCATCCTTCCAATTAACATCCTTCCAATAAACTCTCTCTCTCAAAGAATTTAAATATTTTTACCAGCCACAAGAAATGGTGTAATTTTTAATCATACTTTAAAAGGGCCTTAAAATGAAACAATTTCTTAAATATACTTTGAGAAATTACCTTTGCTGCATATATGTCACAATTGGATCTAGCCTACATGCTTACTCTTTCAAGTTACAAACGTCCTCCCAAAAATGAAATTCATTCACAAAAGGCATTTCTGAATGTTTTTCAAGTCAAATTTTTAAAATACACATTAAAAACCCATAGCTATGAATAAAATTTAAAATTCTGGCCACTGTGAAAGATACTCTAGAAAGCAGCAAGAAAACTATAAACCTAAGGTTCATCTTCTTTAATGACGATGCCTCATGGCAGTATTACTTAAGAGGGGCAGAGTACCAGCCAGAGAGGCTACAACTGGCTCCATAACTTCCCAGCCTGTGTGACCTTGGGCAAAATTTACCTGCACTTTTTTTCTAAACTTCGGTTTCCTCATTTGTAAGATGAGATAATAAAAGTACCTACTTCATAGGGCTGTTAATAAATATGAAGTGCTTAGAACAGTATCTCGCACATGGTTAGGTGTGATGAAAGTGTTAACTGCTATTATTACTATCAGTAAATGTTGTTGCAAAGTATTAGAAGGCGCACCATAAATCATGTTCACCTCAGTGAAGAAAAGCCCCAAATCGGAGGCCTTTACAAGTTAGGAGGTTAAAGTTTTGAGGCCACATCAATTATGTAAATGAAGTGTCTTAGAGTTATGTACACATTTACCGGTGATATGGGGAACACTGACAAAAACACTGAAAAATGTACAAAAACAGGTCAAATACAAGCACTATTTATGTTTCCATAAATGCACTAAATTCAGAGCAATCAAATTTCTTACTGGGTATGAAATTGTTGTTCTGCATAAGCACTTTAAATATTCAGTAAATTCTTTATTACGCGCGTATATATACTTTCATGTATAATTCACATAGCTGTAATATAGTTTCATACAGTTAGCAACCATAACCAACTCTTCCTGAACTTTAATTTCATTTTAGAACATCTCTACAATTTCCAAATGTCTACAAATGTTTTATACTACCACGTACTTAGTATGCTACAATCATTGCTTAACTGAAGTTATCAGAATGTGGCCTGAAACTAAAATGCTATCTAGAAATACTTTTGTAACATTCAAAAAAATGTTAACCAAATAATCTCTCCCAACAGTCTAGTCAATTTATATTCAAGAATATGCTTGTTCTAATTTCTGAGATTTTCCGAGATTTCCAAATTTCCCAGCAAATTAAGAGGCAGTCGAGTGGTAGAAAAACGGATACAAAATTTAACTCTGAAGATTATTCAACATGTCTAGGCCTCAGTTTTCTCATCAGCAAAATGGGAGAAGTTGGAATTGATGTTATCTTTTCAACTCTAAAATCTCCATAGCTCTACAAGTAGATAATAACTATCATGCAAGGGTATTTTATAAAAACAGCTTCTCATCTTTAGCATATTTTAAGAAAAAATGGAACACTGTATCTATACACAAAAGTCAGTGATATGAATATGCTTGGGGTGACAATACTCGAATAACATCTGGGTTCATTTGTCTCCTTTACTGCTCATTTGTAATTAACAAATTAATTACATATACGTAAATATATATATATATATATATATATATATATATATATATATATATATATGGTGAAACAGAACTAGTTATCGCTTAAGAGTTCCACAAATATAAAACGGCATACCCTTAACAACGACGTTCATTTACTATCACCTGAAAATCAATCTTTAAGTTTAAAACGAAAAGCAGGTTTTGCAATGAATTCTCTCCAAAGCTTGCCATTAGCTACCTTTCGTAGATGAAAAAAATGAAAAAAATGAAGGAAGCATCTTATTATTAAAGAACTGAAAAATCATCTCAGCAAAACACAAGACACTGAAAGTAAAAACTGGAAAGATACTCAGGTTTTTTAAAATAAATCTAATCAACCCACTTTATTTTTGAGACTGGCTAGGATTGAGAAACAAGAGTCTCTTTTCATGGGACAAGACTATATAACATTTTTTTCCAAATTATCATTTGAAACTAATCTTTCAGAAGAGATGGAATTTTCCCATACATT
Source organism: Eonycteris spelaea (assembly GCA_003508835.1). Classification (NCBI taxonomy): domain Eukaryota; kingdom Metazoa; phylum Chordata; class Mammalia; order Chiroptera; family Pteropodidae; genus Eonycteris; species Eonycteris spelaea. Next base: position 9,639,387 of record PUFA01000011.1, on the reverse strand, counting down.
TAAAAGAAGAAACGGCTCATGTTTTCTAATTTATAGTAATCCCCCCAAACATTTAGGTATGTCAAAAATTAATAAGCCAAGAAAATTAATTTTTTTGTTGTGAGAAAGCACCATTCTTGAAACTGTATCATAGTTATTAAAAATGGTTTTGTAGGTTTCATGTAGTTTATTACCATTTAAAAAATAGTTGCCTATAATCTGCTTTGTTTCTAAGATGTTTATTTTACACTAACCTATAATCTGCTTTCTTTTCTAGGATATTTGTCCTGAACACAACTGTTGAAGGTCAATAGCAGTTCAAGTTTAATAAATGCTCTATAAAAATTTCTAACACTACATGAGTTTATCATATGCATATGTAAGCTTCTTAAAATAAATTCATTTTGCATCCTGAAGAAAATTTTCTAATCCAAAAAAGTAAAGTGTATAAGCATGTGGAATTAGTGTATATTAAATTGTGCATTTAAAAGGGACAGTTTTCTTATAAAACATCAGTCATTCCTCCATTGCCATCCTGTTCACTGAACATATTACTACCTGAAATCACACATTCTTAACTAAACTCTTAAATATAAATCTGAGCAGAAAAAATATGCTGTTCTGCATCATTCCCAAATAAAATATCTGGAGTTAGAATTGACAGCAACTGATTATCCACTGTGAAGAGAAAAGAGGCCCAGGATACACATCTTTAAAACTGGTGAAGCCACACTTAAGACAATAATCATTTGAATTATTCAATTAATTACAATAATTCTTCTATTAAAGGACATGTTCTATGGACATCCTGATGTTTTTAAAAGGAAAGGCATCAAAGTCTCACATCTGCAAAAAGGATGAAATTCAATGCAGAGTCAAAATAAAACAATGGGGAGAGCTTTTCCTATTCACCCAAAGGGTGTACTCAGAATACAACTGTGTGGCAAGAAATTAAAGACTGAAGAAGAGTAGAAATGTTTGCCTAATCAAAATCAGTGATTCTACCTTCCAATCCTGTTGAAATCTTTTGGCTACAGAAGGTATCCCGGCCTCTTGAATGCTTTAGATTTCCTCACCACACCATTACTAATCATGAGAGAACTAAGTATAACAAATTCCAAGATTCCACACCTTAAATTGAAAATGTAACTTCCCTCAGAACAGTGATGAGCACATATGAGGTACTCACTTTCAAAAATCAATTGTAAGTAAATTACATCTCAAGTCACACAGAAAAAAATACACACGCACCTATTTTCAAAATTACTTCGTACTTCTTCATTAAACAAAAAGCAAAAAAAAAGTATATCTGATTCAAAATTGTTCTATATTATTATTTTAGTCTTGAAAATGCTTTCAATGAAAAATGCTATCCTCTATGAACACCCAATTCTGAAAGTAATTTAGAATCACATCTTTATATAATAATCTCTAGTCTGTAAAGAAAACCAAATAGTCAAAGGCCAATAAGTTAACCTTAAATAAATGAGCTGATAAAAATTTTTACCATCTTAATTCTAATAATGATCTGCCCTGCCTGCCACCCCTAAAACACGAAATTTTAAATCATGGATCTAAAAAGAATGTGTTTACGCCAAAGTGCTAACAAAATTCTGGGCAATATTTTCTCCCAAAAGTAACCAGCAAAAAAAAGAAACAACTCCTTTTAAAACTTATCTCCTTCTTTCTCATACAAACCCTACTTTTGTTTCGAGATCTCAGTTTTAAAATGATTATTTAATCAAAATAGGAAACTGTGTGCTTCAAAACCATCCCCCCCCAATACTGAATGTACACCAAGTCTTCAGAAAGCGGGACACACAGACACCCCAACAAAAAACTAAAAACATAGATAATTTTTCTAATATTTATTACAAAAATATATGCTTTTAGTTTTAAGAAAAATCATAAGGCATAAAATAAAAAGTAAAATTCTCCCCCAAACCCTGTCCATTCACTTGACTGCCCTTTTCCAAAGATACCCAGGCTCTTGATTGCTTGTGTAGCCTTTCCAGACATTTTTATGCATCTATATATTCAAGGGCATCCTTTTTGTTTGTTTGTTTTAAACAGAAATTGCAGCATACTATATGAACAATGGCTTGTTTTTAAACAAAAAATTCTGGTCATCTTTTCTTGTATGTGTAAATCTACTTCACTTTTTTCATAGTTGCATAGCTGTCGAGTTCTTCTTAACCAGTTCCTTTCTAATAGATTGTAGATTTGATTCTAGCTTTTCAGTATTTCAAACCATACTGCAAAGAGCACTGCTCACTATACAGAACATTTTTTGTACTACTATCAATAGATCTATAGCATAAATTCCTAGAAATGATATAAAAATATTGTGTCAAGCAGCAGGGAAGCAGTACCTTCTCCTACCTCCTAAACCAATTTGGAGTACTGTCTACCTATCTTGTTAGTTTTCACCAATGTGACAGATAGAAATGGTATGTCATTTTTATGAAAGAGCAAAGATACGTAAGTTTATTAATCATGTGCATTTCATTGTGAAATGTGTTGCCCATTTTTCTACCGGGCTAGTCATCTCTTTTCTTTTTTAACCAATTTTTAGGACTTCCTTGTCAGCCTTTGGTCAAACATGCTACAAATATTTGCCCCAGTTAGCTGTTTAACTTGGTTTATCATGTTTTCAGTCCTACAGAAATTTTTAGATATTTTTATGTGATTACATTTATGTATTTTCCTTTATAATCAAATTTTAGGTCATACAAGAGAAGCTCTTTTCCAGGCAAAATTTTGGGGAAATTTTATGTGACATCTAAATCATTAAATGGTGTTGATGGTATACAAGCACCTTCAGCGATAGCTCCAATGCATCATGATTTAACAAAAAGAAGCCAATTATATTTCTCTAAGAATTCCTATAATGAACTGATGGAGAGCTCTGCTTACAATTACTACTCCAAATGTTTAATTTTTTCCTTTGAATTTCTTTTCTTAAAATCTAGGAGTTGAAAAATAACTAGCAACTATGCTTAATTTCTGGGAAGTCTCAAGTTTCTGTCTCTCAACCCTTAAATAATCTTCAACAGCGTAAATATAAAGTCCAACAACTAGATTTTCCCTGTTGTAGCTATAATTTAGTCATCTCTACAAAAGTCAGTGAATACTCCCTGTACAAACAAACTTGTAATTTTGCAATACCAGAAAATTACTTATGGTGCTATTGACATTGTACTCTGTTCTCTTCCATTCCTGGTTGTGAAGGAAAAAAGAGTTCTACCTCAAATCACAAAATTATAAAATAAGCCCGTTGAATCAGTATGCCAATTCAAACCACCACTTACAGCAAAATTAGATGGTTAATCTAGCCACTCTGCATTCTCCATCAAGAAAAAAAATCCTGGTCATAAGTTTTCTATCTCACAGTGCCAGCTGCCAGGCATTTAACAGCCTTCCATCTCTAAGCTGACTGGCACAACAAGTAATACAACTTGGAAGTTAAGGAAATTGGCAGATCTCAGGGGGTGGGGGGGAATATTTTCCACAATTTCTGCAGTACTTGTTTAGCACAAATGCCAAGTGTTTCCAAAGTGGTGGTCAACTCAAGAAAACTAAAAGAGAAGGATCATACTATTTCACGTGAACCAACTCCAACCCCATTCAGTGGTCTCCTTCCCCTTTGGGAACTATTCAAAAAGTTACTATTTTCTTTTACAACTCACCCAGGCCTCCTCATGATGAAAGCAGGCAAAGCCCACGCTGTGTGTCTGTCTCCTAGAGAAGATTGCATCTTTTATTTATCGCTCCTTGGCTTTATTTTCACAGTGAATTCCTGGCTTAAATGCAATCAGCCAAGAAACCCTCCCTATGTGCTCCCCTGTCATTCCTCATTGCTTACATGCAGAATCAAGCACCGAAAAAAAAAAGAAAAAGAAAAAAAATACACAACTCAACATCGCCAGCCAAGCCATAAAAATTCGCAAACTCTAGTCTGTTACACTGAGAACCCATAGCTATGCTTCAATCCGTTTCAACCCAGCAGGAAACAAGTTGGGGGGGGGGTGGCGGGGGACATAACTTTAAAGAATGTTAATTAGATTTTTTTAAAAAGGGTGGGTAGATTGCCTCAAAAGTTGAACCCTCAAGATAGAAGGAAAGGGTGCCGTACCTAGAAAAAGCAACACTAGGGGCTGCCTTTGGAAATAAATGACCATGCAGAAAATCACGTTTGCAGATTGCATTAGAATTCAAATTAACCAGACAGGATTAAAACGAATCTGAATTCTCTCATGGGGCCCCTATCCAGCCCCCCACCAGACTTCCAAAGATAAGAATAAAAGGAATTGACTATGTAAAGAAAAGATTAAAAATCAGAGACAGTGATGCTTCCAACCCTTTCCCCATTCATTAGGTACCCTGCTCACTACAATGTGAAGTACACAGCAACATGGGAGGGGGCAGAAAATATGCCGTTTGCAATCAGAAGAAAAATATGAGAGTTTCACTATAGCATTGTTCTTTTCAGTCAGCTCAAACATCCCCATCGCTATGACTGAAAAAGATCTCTGGCCAGGAAAATTAAAAAAAATGGGGAGGTGGAGGGAAGCTTTTAAACTCGGTATTTGAGAAAACTCTCATGATCAGAGAAAGGGCTGTGCAGCTTTAAATCACAAGTCCTCTCGCCTTTGTCAAATATCTTCTACTTTACAAGCCTGAAAAGAAATAAAGAGACTCTTTTGTTTGGTTTCCCCTATTCGGAGGGTGACAGAAAACTGAAAGGGGCACAAATAAACCTGAAAATGAGAACAAAGTGCGGGGTCGTGCCCAGCTACCAGGCGGCCGCGCCGGGAGGGACGCGGGAGCGGTCGCAGAGCCCCTCGGCCTGGCGCTCCTGCAGCCGCCCGCAGCGAGCTCGCACAGAGCACGAGCGCCGGGCCATCCAGCGCAAACCAAACTCAGCGACAGGAGCAGGAGCCCCCAGGCACCGCCGCAGCCCCAGAAAAAGGAAGCGCGAGCCGTTCCTTCCTAGGCTCGTGTCCTTTAATTTGAGGCTTCCTGGGGAGAAGTGGTCCCGCAGAAGAGGTCCAGCCGGCCACCCCCTCCCTCCTGGGCTGCCCCGAGACAGGGAAGGCACAGAGGGAAAAAGACATTTAAATCCCCAGGCGGCCGGTGGAGCTCGCCTGGGCCAGACCAGACGCCGCAGCGACCCCGGAACACCACGGCCGCCAGCCCGTCGAAGCCCTAAGAGGAGCAGCCGCCAAGTGGCATTAAAATGTATACCCCTCCCCTCAAATCGAAGGGGCGGGGAGGGGGGAAAAGAGAAAGAAAGAGGAGCGAGCGACAGACAAGGGGAGAGAGGAGGGAGAGCGCAGAGTGCGCCGGGCCGCCAGCTCGGCTCCGGCCGGCATTGTCTGTGCGGCCCGCGCCCCCTCCCCCGCCCCGCACAGCCCCACCACACACACCCTTCGCAGAAGCCCGGCCGTCCGCCCGCGCCTTTGTCCACATCCGCCCCCCAAAAGAGACAGGCAGCCCTTGAGGATGTACTCCCGGGAAGGAGGCCGGAGATCGGAGCGGGTCTAGAGCACCCGACACCCACGGCCGACCCCGCGGCGGGGCGCGTCCTGCTGATTCATTTCCCACTCGCGCTGGCCCGTCCGGGGAGACGGGGGCGGGGAGGAAATGGGTGCTCCGCTCGAGACGACCATCCCGGCCAGTGAGGGCACCGGGCGCGGGGTGCGGACTCGCGCCGGGCTGACGGCCACCCGGAGAGGAGGGGGCGGGCGCCTCCCGAGAAACTGGCGGACAGACAGACGGCCCCGCGGCTGCCCCGTGACTCACCGACTTGCAGGACGTTGTCAACGCAGCCGCTCTCCAGCAGCCCGATGCCCCGGCGGAAGGGCAGCCGTGTCTCGTCGCCGCCGTCCGCCGCCCCAGCGGCCCCCACCGACGGGGCCCCGGTCCCGGCGGCGGCGGCAGCGGCGGCGGCGGCGGCGGCGGCCGAGGTGGCGGCCGGTGAAGACGAGGAGCCGCCGCTGCCCGCGCCACCCGCGCCGCCGCCCGCGCCGCCGGGGCCGCCGCTGTCGTCGCCGGGGCCGCCCGCGGCGCCGCTGCCGGTGTTGAAGGACGAGTACATGCAGATCTCCCGCTCGCTGCGGGGGAAAGACCAGTAGACGATGCGGCGCTGCACCGGCTCCGGGATGCGCTCAAAGCGCTCCTCCACGCGCTGGAACGGCCACTTCTCCGCCACCTTGCGCGCCGCGATGTCCAGCAGCGATTCGGGACTCTGGGTCTTGCCCGGCGGCAGCAGCCCCAGCGCCGCGCCGCCCCCGCACGCTGCTGCAGCCGCACCGCCCGCCCGCGGGCCCGGTCGACAGGCAGAGCTGTAGCCGCCACCCGCTCCGCCGCCGCCGCTGCTGCCCCGCCGCCGCCGCCGCCGCCACCCGGCCGGCAGCACAGCCGTTTCGCGGGAGGAGGCTGCTGTCCGCGCTCCGCCATGACCGCGCCGCTTCTAACCCGACAGCGGAAGTGCCGGGACCCTATAAACGGCACAAGGAAGCGCGACACGCACACGCCGCCGCGACGCCACGCTGCCATCTAGGGCCCGCCGCTCCTTGTACGGGCACAAGAGGTGGAGCCTCTACCGTTACGTCAAGGCTGAGGCGGGGCACCGATAGGGGGACCTAAGGCCAGGGGTGGGGCCTATGCAAATCGCTGGGCTGAAACATAAATAGAGCGCTCCGCGGACACCAGAGTAGCGGGGGTGGCGGGGTTGGGTGCCCAGAGGGGTGTGAGAACATCAGGCTGCTGTGACGCGGGAGGCGGGGCTCAGGCGGGGTTCCCGCGGAGGGGCGGGCCGCCGGACTTGACCTAAGGTGGGTGGGTCTCTGCTCCCCCCTGCTACTCAACTTCTCCCTCCAGTTCCCTGCCTTCCTTTGATGTCCGGCAAGTGAAGACGCGCCTCGTGGGTCGCAGCGGGGAGGGAAGGGGAAATGGGGTGTGAACCCGGGGAGGGGTCCGAGCTAAATGGGAGGCGGGGCCCGCTGCCCACCCCCGTCAGAGTCTGCCCGCCGGGAGAAAAGCCTCTGGGCGGAGGAGGCGCTTTCAAAACAAAGAAATGCGGCGTGGTGCCCAAGGGACGGGGGTGGAGAGGAAAGCGGAGGAGGTGCGGCCGAGGCCGCCCGGCTGCCCGCTTCCCTTCTTGCCAACCCGGGGAAACTCCCCCCACCCCCAGCCGGGGCTGTAGCGGCGCCGGAGAAGAGGGAGGAGGCTGCGCTCAGCGGCTGTTTTCCAGTTCACTTTTGCAGACCAGGGTGGGGAGGGAGAGCGCCTGCTCTGCTGCCCCGCGTGGCTGCCCGCGCACGCACCCCTGAGCCCTACGTCCGCTCTGTCCCTGTGGCTGGGCTGGGGACCGAGCCGGCCAAAGTGTCCGAAAAACGCGCAGGACGCGGGGAGCCTACCCCGTTAGCTGGGCAACGCGTGTCCCGAGAGGGCCGTGGCCGCCCAGCCCTCGCGCGCTCTCAGCCCAGCGGGAAAGGAAGACGGCCCGGGGCGGAGCTGGGGAACTTGAACCGGTCCTTGTCGTCCCCGCTCATCGGGCGCGGCCGAGAACCTGCTTTCAGGCCCGGGATGGGCCCACAATGGGTATGGGTACACCCGGGCAGTGGATTTAGCAAAACACCTTTGTGAGTACACACGCCACGGAGCGCGCTCACACACCCAAGGAGAGCGCGCGCGCACAGCACCCCGTCGTCAGCAGGCAGACGGCTCGCTCTGCCGCGCGGCCCCGGACGGCGTCCGCGAGCTTGCTCGGTGCGCACTTAGATCTGCAGCCGGGCTCGGCCAGGGGTGCGTGGTTGCCGCGAGCCGGGGCGCTCAGGATGCGCGCCACGCTCTCTGCAGCCCTGACGGCGTGCGAACCGCCCATCCTGCTCTGGAAAAGCAGCGTTGGGGCAGGCGACCGAGAGGGAGTGAAGAGCTCAGCTCGCTGGTGCAAGGGCGCCGGAGAAGAAGCGAGTATCGGGCTGAACTGGGATCTCTGCGGACATTGTCCCTCTCACTCCGCAGAGCTCGGATCAAATAGGAGTCCAAGCCGCAGACTTAATTAGAACGTTAGAGACATCCCTACTCTTTGCCCCACCTTCTGTTTTTACTGTAAACCGTGTTACGGGTACTCTCGCTATTGTGGAAGATAAACCGTATCTCCTTTGGCACTTTCGCATCTTGTAAGGTTATTGGCTGATACCCACCTGCCTGCCTCGTTGCCTGAATTTAAAGGGATAGAGCTCTTCCGAGGTTTAAAGAAAATCGCCCACTCAGGGCCGAGTCCCAGGAGACCTCGAGTTCCAGGTCTTGGCTCTCACCCTTGTTAGGCCTTACCAACCCCAGGCTGCAGGTCCCATGGGAACGGGACGCTGGCCGATTTTCCATAGCTGCTTTACTTGTTAGGAAAATTTTGGTGACATTATGTTTTTGTATATCCCTCTGGTATTTTTCTGGGTACCTCTTCAATGCTTAGGAAAAGGCCTGGGCAGAAAACTGAAAGAATATATAACAAATGAGAGGGAAAGGCTCTTCCAGTTTCATTTCTGGACCTCTTAAAAATAATTTTTAAATTTCCAAAAAGCATAGATCATAGGTGTGCAAAGTAAGTCGAAAAGTAAAATGCAATTTGGCCTCCATTCTGTCCTCAAGAACAGTCATGATAGAACTTAAACTTGTATAATATTGTGTGGATTACCAAGCACTTTCATATATATACACACAGGATTGCTAAACTGGAAAGTTAAAGATGACAAAACTGATGCCCCAAGACAGGGTGACTCATTCTGGGTCATACGAGGTGTTAGTGGAATAAATTATTTCATACTGAAAAGGAAAATAAACACCTTTGGAGGTGTCTAACATTTACAGACCTCGATTTTGTCTTGAACCAGAGACCAGATTTAAGGCATCATTCTGCGGTGGAGGGGTTTAGTTTAATTTGAAGACAAATCCAGAGCTACCAGCTCATCCTGACCCAATTCTCCTTCTCTATAGTCTCTTACACTGAGACCAATCTCTCTCTCTCTCTCTTAAACTGTCCTTTACTCTCCTGTCCCTCCAAGGTCTCCAACTCTTCTTTCCCTGCCTTGTTTTGGGGTTTGTCTTCCTCCAAACTGTCAAATATACACCTGCCCTATAGCTTATATCCTCTTCTCCAGTTTTGGTGATCCACCCCATGGATAGTTCCCACCATTTCCAACTCCCAACCATGGTCTCTGCTTCAGCTCACTCATTTCTTTGTGGTGGCCAGCTCCCTTTTCCATTGCCATGAGGGTGCCCATAGCCACCTCAAATGCAAAGTACCACCTTTCCCTGGAAAATGGGTCCTCTTTTTTCCCCTAGATTGTTATTACCGTTGCTACCTGTTCATAGGCCCCAAGCTTTATTTCTCTTTGCCTGCAATGCAGGTTTACTTGCAGTGTTGTCTATCCCTCTTGCTGCTTTATTATTCCTCCTCTTCACTCTGCAGAGCCTCCTCAGTGGTATGTCTGTATAACCTTTCCTTCCCCCTTATCCTCCTTCACTCAGCTGCTGTGCTTCCTAAAGTACAGTTGTGATGGTGTCATCCTTCTGCTCAAGTCCTTTTAAATGGCTCCCTGTTGCCTGCTAGAAGTCCAAATTCAGATATGGTCTTGACCAAATCCAACTTCCCAGCCTTGTCTTCCACTAAAACCCGACAGAACTCCCAGGCTCCTAACAGAAATTTTGTTATTTCCCAGTAGAACTTCTCCCAGTTCCCCAGAAGCCATCCCCACTTTTCTACTCTGCACATTTGCTCAAGATGGCCCTGCTGCCTGTCATGTCTTTCTATTCCCTTGCAACTTGTCAAATTCCTACCCTTCCTGCAAGGACTTGCTCAAATGCCACTTCCTCTGGCAAAACCCACCTGGATGTATGATCTCTCTCTTTACTAGAGCCCTCTAACACTTCGGATCTTTCTTGTTACATTTATACCAGTATGCCAAGCATCACAGTTATATTTACACTTGCCTGAGCCATTCATCTTCTCAGCTACCTCTAGTCCAAGTGCCCAGCCCTGTGTTTCAAGACTGTCTCCCCAGAGATTAGCTACGCCCATGAGCCAAGAGAGAACTAAGTGACAGTATGTCATATTTGGTTGATACTTATGCCACCTCTCACTTTTTGGGTATTTACAATATTTTTCAGTGTTCATAGCAGTCATTACTAAATTACTTCTAATCGCTCCTTTCAAACAGGCCCTACCCCAGGGACCAAATCAGAGCTAGATGCCTCTGGTTATGCTCCCATTATGCAAGGGTAAGAAATCAAAGTACAGAAAGTCTGCAGCTTCCCAAATGCAGTGAGTCATCATGTCATACCACACAACATGGCCAGTGTGGTCATGAGTAGGCTCTCAGGTAGCCTCCGTAAACCAGACTCCCAGGACTCCATAAACTGTTGGCTGCAAGGAATAGAAACACCCTTCCCTCAGCACCTGGCTTGTAGTCAGATGCACAGATAGATGGACAGATGGATGGCAAAGGAATTTATTTGAGATGGGCAGTGGCATCCTATCCAGGATCTATCATCGCTCCTCTACCTGCCTTTAATTTCAAAATGAAATTTTTTTGTTAAATTCAATAGATAGGTATCAAATTCCTAGAGCAGTGGTCTTCAAAGAGAAAACCTGAAGGCCCCAGTGCATAATGCACACAATTTTGGAACTGGGAACCAGATAGTAACAGTCACTCCCCACATGAGTCTTGGACTTTACACTAAAGTTTGAAAAGTACCCTTTGGTGGCCAGAACTTCACACGTCCCAGCACTTAGGAGGCCTGCAGAAAGAAAAAAATGACATTGCCTCATTGTTATTGCTAGCCATCTCAGCCAATTAAGAGGATAATTTGCCATTAGTAGGAAGAGTCCAAGATGGAAGAATTGGATTAAGTCTAAGAACAAGTCATTTGAAGATATACACAAAGTTATGCTCATTTCCATGTGTTCTTCCTCATATTGGGATGTATTTTTTATATTATAACCAAGCTAGTTATCTTTCCTGGACTATAATTAGTTGTTTAGAGAGGAAGAAAAGCCTAAGATAGCATATAGTTCCCTGTGAATCAGGCATTATTCTCTCCAGTGGAATAACAGAGAATTCTACTCTGTGGCTAAAAATGAGTAAAAAATAAGAGATGACACTTCATCAGGGCAAAATGTCCAATAACAGGGAAAAGTGCTAGAAGAGTCTTCCTGGTCATTTTCACCAGATAGATTCTTGGGAAAAATAAGAGGTGAACAGAGAATGATCAATCCAGAACTGATAGATTTGAAACCACCACTCTATCTTTGAAGAGGGGAAAATTTTGATCTATTCCAACTATGTTAAATTCTAGTGCATCAAACCACTAATATTTTACTATTAGTATTTTTTTTAGAGAGTGGGTACAAAGACAGTGCTAGGTCCTTTACAAACTATAACTCACTTAGTGCCCAATCCCCCACACAAGAAACAAATGAAGAAACTAAGGCTTAGAGAAACTTGCCAAAGTTTATTCAGATCTAAACTGGCCAAGCAGATTCAAGTTCAGTCTGCCTAACAGTAAAGCCAGAAATTGTCCATTATCCAGTATTTCCCAAACTTACCAGATCAGAAAAATTGCCCTGAGTGCTCATTAAAATATATAGATTGTATTTATCTCTCCCTGCAGAAGTCTTTAGAATAGGCAAAATTAAGAAGTACCATAATTCGACGCCACATTGTCACTTACTAACATACTATTTTATTCCTTAAAATGTACACTTCTATAATCTGCAGTAATTATGAGAAGTGTAATTAATGACTAATCAACCAACCAATCTTTTCCATCCTACTTCTAAGAACAGTGTATTCTGTTAAGATGGAAGCCTTTAAAGTTACAATCTAGAATTTTGAAAAGCATTATACCTCAACATAAAAAGAAAAAAAAAACAAGTTGGCAATTTGCTTCCAAATAAATTTGCTTCAAATGTTGTAATTTGAACAATAATTCCCCCCTCAAGAGGTAAAAGTGTTTGCATTTGTTAAATATTAGATAGCCTACTCTTGTAATTTTTAGCAAAAAAATATTTTAGTATACAATTTCAGTACTGTAAAAACTGACCAGACTGTTATCATTCTGCTGTTCATGCCAATCCAAAGTATAATAGTGAAGGTCTTACCAGATGAAAACCGTCTCAGAGCCAAATATTTAACAGGCCTCCAAACAGGCTTAGAACCTAGTGATGGCCAAAAGAAATAGGAAGTGCCACATTTAATTATAGCTTTTAGTCTTTCCATTTTTTAATAACTGTAACTTTTTACTGGTATTTTGTTAATCATGTCACAAGATAGACCCAAGAATACTATTTAACTGGATAACATGAAAATATGTAAATGGGGGGGGAACTCCCAATGAAAAAGCACCATGGAAGAATGATTACTTAGAAAATTAATGATTCCCTCAAAATCGCATCACTCTTTTGCAGACATCTCTGATAGGTAAGGTGGCACAATAAAAACACAAATAAGACATTAAATATTACTGTACAAACATATTCTCCAGGGAGACAAAAAATGCTCTGACATGTATGGAGGATATATTTGCAGAAAGTGTCATCTCCATAATCATTTCATAAACATATAGCATGAGCATTTTCCAAAGTGATCAATCAATATTTTGTTTATTTTTATTCCCATCTGGAGGAAGTAAAGATATACATTCAGACAACCACATAACTTTAGGGTGCACCTTCTGCTTAGATAAAAGATTATTTGCATTTAAGAGATAAGCATGAAAATTAAAGTTTAAAATGTGAAAGCCAAACTCTAAAATGTATTTATTAAGGACATTTTATCACCCACCATATTTTTAAATATTCAAGAACTCATTCCTTATCAAGAATAGCGTCATGGCAATTCAGATATGAAAAGTGTCACTTCCAATGACTTGTTCAAACCCAGAATTGGATAACTTGTGAAAACGAAGCTGTCTCAGCAAAATCTGGTGTGTCAGATATTTTTTCAACCTGAAAATCTATATTAACACCTCCATAGAACCATACTACAATAAAACCATGGTTACGCAGAAACTCTGTAAGAACCATACTGAATAGACAATTTTCCCAAATAACTGAAATCTACTTTTTAACTACCAAAACCTTTTAAGAAAGTTTAACCCTGTAGACTAGAAATTTTTCTAAAACATGATGAACTAAGTATAAGGTCTCATTATAGACACAATGATGCCCCCAAGAGGTGCTAAGATGTGTAAGATAATTGTCCATAACTAAAAGCCCCATTTTTTTTTTTTTTGGTTTCCTCTACAGTTGTGCTGTCCCATTACTTTTGATTATTGCCATATATCAACTCTGACTCTTCTCCCTTTCTGAATTATTGCTTCCCATCTGCTCTGGCCTTGGAATCCAGAAAACACACTTGTTCGAATTGTGCATAAGATTTTAAAAAATCAACTAAGTTCTTAATGAGGACCAAAAATCAACTAATGTCTTAATGAGGACCTCCCCTCTAGTTAATATTTACATGGTCTTTGTCACATTTATTTTCACTTCTCACAGACTTCTGGATCTCAGCTAGGTCGCAAATAAAGGGAAGGTTTCAGATGGCCAAACTCTGGCTTCTGGGGGGTTAACATGGGATGATAACTGAAATTCACGATGACTTCTACTAAATCATCATACATGAAATAATATATCTGAATATGATTTAAGGTTAAAGTATTTCATAAAATTATAAATTTTTGAAACAGTGGTTCACATCTGGAATTATGACAATATTCTGGTAGATTTCAGATAAATGAACCAGAAGCTGCCATTCCCAGATCACACATTCTTATATAGCTTGAGTTCATCCTGGAGTGAGGAGGGATTGAGACCCAAATTCATAACAAACCCAGCCTACAAGACTCAAGGCTGTGCATTGGGAGTGACCTAACTTCTGCTCACTCTCCAACTGGCCTTGCCCCAAGTTCATTCCCCTCACTCTCTGGGCTCAGCCAATGCAGGCTGCTCAGGCCTGCTTTCAGTTCCTTGAACACTTGAGGTTCACTTCCTCCAGAAGACCTTTGCGCCCAAGAGTTCCCACTGCCTGGAATGTGCTCCATCTCTGGCCCCTGCAACTATTGCCTAGTTTCCTCCTACTCAGCTTAATCATACTTCCTTAGGAAGGCCTGGCTGCTCTGACAGGTCAGCTCTGCCTATTACCCACTCTAGTAGTTACATGTACCTCTCCTAGGAGCCCCTATCAGAGTTGCAATTTTTCATTTAGTTGTATGTAGGACAGATTACCTAGAAGATAGCAGGTGCTCTATAAAGATTTGTTCACTTCATGGGAGCAAGGGCACTTCAGCCAGGCTGGCTTCCTCATGAGGTTATGGTTAATATCAAGGCTTGCCAGGAGAACGATTTCCAACATCTTACCTTCACTTGGTTGCTGCCAAGGCCTGTGGGTCTCTCCTTTACTTCCAAGAAAAGAATAAAAACTACTCAATGGACACTTAGTAGTAAACATGAAGATATTACGGCTGCATTCTGGAAATCATTGCATTATTCCAAGCAAAGAAATAAGAAGAAAATATTCCCAAACATCTCAAAAACTTTGCCACACTGTCATGCATGACACCTGTAAAATTTGTCTTTTGTTCCTTTTTTTTCCCTGGCTTTCATTTCAGATGTCTATCAGGTTTTTGGCAATTTGGAGTCTTCTAGTTACCATGGAAATAGGAAACAATGATCTCTTTGAGATTAAGAGGGGGAAAATATTCACTATATGGGGGGCACTAGAATTTTCCTCCTTTGATAGTATTTGTAACTTGAGAGAATGGTGATTTGGAGGCAATGTTTCTGCATCATTAATAAATATTTATTTTTGTGCCTGTAATGTGCCAGGCATTGTTCTCTGCCAGAAATGCCTCTACCTCCAAATTACTACCTTAAAGATAAACATCCCCTTTTCCAGATTCAGGCTCTTTTAAGCCAAGGACAAATTGTTAAGTATGAACTATTACCTGTCAGTGAAAACCTTTACCTCTTCTCTCTAGGAAACTTCATCATCACACTTCAGACACTTTATACAGTTCTTCCTGACAGTAGAAACTTGGGTTACAAAGAATCATACTATATACACTGGCAATTTTATTTTTCCTTTCTCTATTTCACAGGTAGATAAAAATTTCTTCCAGAGCAAAAAATAAACATGTGATCTCACTTTTTTGTTGTTGTTTCATAGTCTTAACAGTTAATAGTTGCTCATACTGGTCAAGAAAACTTGACCGGTGATAATTGAAAATTTTGAAAAAACTGGAAAAGGAAGAAAATAGTTTACTCGTCCCCTTCATAAGCAAATGTCCACAATTTTAGAAACTACATACCTGTATGTGGTTATATAAGACTTGGTTTTGCACACATTATATAATACCCTGAATTGTAATTTTCCACATCTCATGACACCAGAAAGTTTCAAAGTTCCCTGAAGGACAGATATGGAAGATTCTAACACCAACTCCTCTAATACCTCTCCTCCATCTAAGGCGTCGTCTTCCTGTAGAGCTACTGATGGACTGCACCCCACTGCAGTTTCCCACCCAATCTTGCCTGTACTTCTGACTTTAGGAATATTTAGAGGAGGCTTCTACATTAAAAGTGTGTTTGAGCAAGGCCAAGTCTCTAGACTAAAGATATGCCTCTCAAGTTCAATTTAACTATTAGAGACATAGCACTTTGGCACCTTCATGAGCTCCCTTTGAAAAAATATCGATATCCCCTGAAGGGCTAAAACTTGAAGTCATTATAAATTTATAATCCAAGGGATTAGTTAAACTGACTGTCAACCCTTCCCCCCACCCCATCCCCATGGAAAATTCAATTCAGGACAGGCCCTGCACAGCGGTGCTGATAGGAAGCAGGTAGGGGGCTGGGGTAGCTGAATGAACTTCACTAATTTCATAATGTTACATTGGGTTTCATACTCCAGTTCCCATGACCCTCCTCGAAGTTCTCCCTTCTTTTACACACCTTGTTCCACCTTTGTTCCTCTTGCCTAGGTTGATTAATCTGTGTGTGTGTGAGACTATGTGTGTGGATTATATCTGTACTTATGAACATCTGTATATATCCCCAGGTCTTTGTCATGATACCAACTTGTCTAGTAATGTAACCATAAAAAATTAATTCAGGTGACTTGTTGGATGATTTAGGTATTTTCAGCTTCATTAACAGCTAATCACCACACAATGTATTACTCAACCAGGGTTTGAAACATGCCTTCAAGGTGGCTAGACTAACTGGAATGATCAAGTCAGGGACTTCAGGAGAGTATTATATACACACAGCTATTATGTCGTTGCGGGAATATGTGTTTGCCTATGAACTGTCTGTGCATGCTTCTGGCAGGTCTCCTTTCGTATTCTCCATTCCCTGCCCCATCCCTACCCCAGCCTCTGCCAGGTCTGCCTACAAAACCCTCAGTCAGTCGTGAAGCCTCCAAAAGAGAGGTGAGAACTCCCTTAGGTCTAGCAGCATCCTGAGAGGCATGTCCATATGCAAGGCAGACAGGCCAACTGTACCCCATCCAGGGTTCAGAATTGGGCAGGGTGGTAAAGACATATAGCCAGAAGGTTTAGAAAGGTGCCTCTAGGGGCACAGCCAGTGTTTTGCTGCTCTCAGAAAATGCTCCTCTTGCCCTGCCTTAAGGAACAAATTAGCATCAGAGACAGAAGTGTGACCGAAGCCCAAGTTTTATGGGGACTCCTTCTCCAACCACTAAAATGTTCTGGTGGGTATGGAGGTTTGGTTGATGTGAGAGGGGATGAGGCTTCCTTCTCCCACCCCGCAGATCCCAGCTCCAACACTGGCTTTGACTAACAAAGTCAGCTTAGCAGAAGTAGCAGCATACTGGGGTAAGTAAGGTGCTGATCACAAGCCTCAACATCCACATGCAAGTTCTGTCTTTGCAGGTCTGGTACAAACTACTAACTCCTCTGGCCACACAAAGTGCTCTGTGGGCAGGACTTGCCCTTGACAGGGACCATTTTCACGGTTGGTTGAATTTGTCAGGGTTTTTTTTTGTTTGTTTTTTTTTTTTTTTAAACATTTGTCAATGACCATTGTCAGGTGTTGCTAAGGTTGCAGGAGAAAGGTTTCACTTGATTGGCTGAGCGACTGTATTCCATAACCAATCCAAATGCTGTGCCTGGGGAGGGGGACTCAACATGATAGAACAATATCGAGCACGGGCAGACACATTCCGGGTACTAATAAGGCGTCTGGAAAAATAGAATTACAGTGTGCAGGAATCCCATGCCCTTCACAGCTCTAGCCATGGCTTGGTTGCAATTCGAAATGTTACAGCTTAAGTTAACGCCATTTCCACTGATCGGAGGATATCAAGATTTCAAAACAGGGGAGTAACAATTGTAAGGAGGAAGTAAAACTCCTTGCTCATTGTGTTTTACAGCCTTCCTTAGTAAAACTGCTGAATTGTAATTTAAAATATTCCACCCTTTCAAATAAATTAAGTGCAGCCCTTAAAAACAGGAAATGAGAGAGGCACACATGTATTGTCAACTAAACAGTCACAGACCTCATACCACAAAACAAAGTCGAAATCGTAGAACAGTCCTAAGAATTTACGTTAGAAGCGGACAACAGGGTCACCACCAAGGGGGACGTTGTGCCTCTGGCAGTGAACTCTTCAGCTGAAACCTGATTGCTAATTAGGAAACAAATGAAAAACAAACATCAGCTTGAAAGGAAATTTGGATCTTGCAAGATCATAGATATTCTGATATTCAGATAAATCTTATGGTACTAAGGAAAATTAGAGTATACTCAACTGTAGAAACATCTAAAGCTTCCCTTCAGAAAACTGTTAGTCAGCTGGATGTTCCTATGAAACTCTGGTAATATGTAAAAAATAACAGTATTATCCTGCCTAAAAAAATAAGTTAAGCTTCTGTACAGTACTGATTTCCCATTTAGTTATCAACATAATCACCAAACTTTACATTTTTATTGACAGGTTTTATTCAGTCACAAGAAAGTTTCTTCCTTTCCATGCCTTGCCCTTTGTTCTCAGACTTCTTCCTCAGAAGATGGAGCTCCCACCTAAGAATACTAGCGGAAGAAAGGAAGAGAGGAAACGGAGAGGGAGGAAGGAAGCTGTGGAGATATCCCTCCCTATTCTCCATTTCCTCTATCCAACCCAGACTCTTCTATTCATGAAAGATCCTATAGTCAAGCCAAGTTGCTTGAGCTGTTTCAGGCTGAAATGGGGTTTCAGATTTTTTATTTTACTTTACATACATTTTGAAGTAGCTCAAAATGAAGAAAAAATATAGCAGTTTCCAAGATTTTGGACAATTTCACCTCCCACTTACATTGGTATAAAAAAGAATATGCCTGAGCAGAAGATGATCTTGAGGACGGTCGGCAACAGGGCTGCATAAGACTTGCACAGAAAGCACAGCTTCATGACCCTCCCCACCAAGTTCAGGTGCAGGAGCCCCCTAACCCTACTTGTACTCCAGGCTGGTGGAACCCACCTAGCTCAGATTTTCCCCCAGATACTTGGGATACTCCCTTAATGGAGATACTATAATAGCAGGAATCACTATTTCAAAGGGGAAGAAACTGGGAGAGTATTTCAGTTATTTTTGGGGGGTGGGGGGGAGTGGGAGGTAGAGGGGAGGTACATGTGATGCTAAATGTAGATATTTGTGCTATTGGCAACATCTTAGGAAGTGATTTAACCCACTTGCATAGCGAGGCATAATTTATCATGTGGTCCTATGATTTCTCCTTTCTGATTACTTCAGTCATGTTTGTGTATTAACTTCTTAGGGCATATGTTTATTTAAGAGGCCCTGAAGTCCTCCTTGATTTTCCTAACTGAGAGTCTAGCCATCTCTTATCCTGACCTTATCTGCTCTCTTCAGGAACATATCCAGGATGCCAGAAAAACTTACCACCCACATCTAATCTTTGTACTCAAGAAATTGGATGAAACTGGTGGGTTAGGAAACTCATCGTTATCTTAGATCCTTTCCTGGCCTGGTAAGCACACCCACAGTGTCCTTGGTGAGTATTCTCCAGGGTTAGAACTGCCCAGAGCTTTGCAAATTGATGCTCTTTCTCCAGAGTTCATGTTTCAAGATACCTTCCAATAAGAATCATACAGCCAGTAACCAAAATAGTGGGTTATAAAAACCTACTGGATCAATGAAAAACAAAAATCTGACTGCTAATTTCAACCTGCAATCAAACAGTAAAGATCATCCAGTTAAGTTTCACCCCTTTTCTTTCCTGAATCACAGTCTCTAATAAAGAAAGAAAAAAAATTGATGGTAAAGAGTAGAGAAATGAAGAAGCAAAAGGCCTGGGATAACCTAACCCACAACTAAATTAATAGTTGCAGAACATGAATGATCACAAGAGAAGATGGAATCAGAGATGGAGAGACACTCAAGGGAGTTTTCATGAAAGTTTGAAAGACCATATTCGGTCTGTAGACTCAAGAAAGTGTCTAAGAGAAAGTAGGCCAAAATAACAATGAAGTTAGAGTGAAAAAGATGTGTTTAGTTTTCAAAATGTCATGTCCATATTGAGTGTCCCTTTAGTCCAAAAAAGAAACAAAGGGAAATCGAACAGCTTTACTAACAAGCAGAGCAGTTGGCTAAGAGTCTGGGGCGAAATCTTGGAAAAAGTTTTAATGTGCAGCTTAAAAATAGGTCGAAAGCATCATTAAGTCTCTTTAGCTGGTCTCTATTTTTTCAAGTCCTTCTTTTCTCATGACTGACTATTCCCCCTTTCAACCTGTTTTTAATTTTGTCCATGCTATCGTTGACACCTAGGTCTCTCTGTGAATTTTTTTCTTTTAGTTCACTTTCAAGCCTTCATGAGAAAGACTTTTCATTCATTCATGCCACACATCAAACCATTTAAAATGTGATTTCTCAATGGAATAATTGATTTGTGAAAATCTATTTATGATGCTCATAAGAAGAACGGCTGACTTGATACCATAACAAGACCATGACTAGGTGTTTTTATTGGTGATGACTCTTTCCACAAATAAAACAGAGGGCTTGTAAAGCTAAGTGAAAAGGGAGTCTAGAACTTGCTTCATTCTCTAGGATGTTCTTGAGAGTGTTTACAGATCACCAGGTTTTCCTCAGTTTTTCCCAATATGCACATAAATGGATGTATTTTTAGGCAAACACATCTATCACAATGAAACCAGTGAAGCTTTGAATTTTCTTGAGCATACAGTACACTTTGGGAACACCATTTATTAAGACTAATGTGTTTTGTTTAGGTTATTGTTTGGAAACAATAATCATAAAAGAAAAAAATGATAAATCATACTTTATCAAAATGTAAAAGCTCTCATTGAAAGAGACCATTAAGAAAATGAATAGACAAGCTACAGACTGGAAGAAAACATTTGTGAAACATGAACTTAACATGGAGGACCAATGTCCAGGAGGTGTAAAGAACTACTCAATAATAAGACAGAAGAAATTCTCAAATGGACAGAAGATTTAAATAGACACTTCATAAAAGAAGATCTATGAAATGCAAATAAGCACCTGACAACACATTCGATGTCTTTAGTCATCGGAAAAAGGCAAATGAAAACCACAATGAGATATCACTACACACTCACTAGAATGGTTTAAAATTAAAAAGACTGACAACACTAAAATGTCATCAAAGATGTAGAGCTACTGGAACTCTCATACGTTGTTGGTGGGAATATAAAATTGTATAACCACTTTAGAAAAAAGAACAGCAGTTTTTTAAAAACTAAATATATACCTATCCTGTGGTTTAGCAATTACACAAGTAGATCTTTTCCCAAGGGAAGTAAAAACATGTCTATAAAAAGACTTTTATAAGAATGTTCCCAACAGCTTTATCCACAATGCCAAAAACTGAATAGAACTCAGATGTCTATGAACAGGTGAATGGCTATCCAAACCTGGTATAGTCATAGTCATACAGTGGAGTACTATTCAGCAACACAAAGGAACAAACTACTGTCACACACAATGACATGACCAAATATCAAAAACAGTATGCTATGTAAAAGAAGTCTTACAAAAGGTCTTAGAAAAATTGTTTGTTCTATTCCATTTGAAATACATGAAATTCTAGTGAAAAAAATAAAACAGTGGTTGCCTCTGGGAGAAGGCGTAGGGATGATGATTGACAGGAAAGTAGCATGAGGGAACTTTCTGGGGGTGATGGTAATGATCTATATCTTTATAGGGTATCAGCACATAGGTATACATTTACAAAACTCAGAAAACACAGAAGATTTTACATTTCATTGTATATAAATTTTATATCAAAAGAGAAAGTAAATATTGAACTTGAAGTTTATAGGTTGAAATTGGTTGATGCCTACAATTTACTTTTAAAGGCACAAAGAGGTAAGATGGATTAATGAAAGAAGAATATATAGATATGTGATTCAGCAAGAATAGTAAAATATTAATGGTAGAATCTACAACTAGATGGTGAGTAATGGTGTTCACTGTAAAATTCTTTCAACTTTGTGTATATTTAGAAACATTCATAATAAAGTGCTGATGAAAATAATTAATGTACTAGTCTGACCCATAGAACCTTTCAGTTGTTTGTTAGATCTGAATGCCTTCTTTTAATATTCATATTAAATTATAAATAGGAAAGATGGAAACCTAGGTTTGGAATGATCTCATATCTGACTTCTTTTTATTTTCATATCTAGTCTTTTGTACCTTTTAATTTTAGCAGACAAAAGAAGGCAGGAAATGGTTATTATGAGAGGAAGGGAAGGGAAGAGACCTGTGACTGTAGACAAAAATAAAAACAAAAACAACTCAACTGTAAAATATTGACTATCAAGAGCAGACAGGCACTCCAGACTTGTAGAATAAAGAAATTAATGAAAACACCAAGACTGCATCATCCTCAGAACCATGGAGGAATGATAATTACAGACAGTATTTCTAGAGCAGACACATAACCTTGATTCCCAGGATACCCCCTAAAGCACTCTAATAGTATGCTATTTACGGAAGGTTTTTCCACCTTTAATAATAGAGAAATAATGTTAGAAGGAAAGAAATCCCTTATTTAGCCACTGGGGTGTCATTATTGAGCCCCAGCTGAAGGCCCCCTTAAAAGCATCCATATGGTAAAAGAACATGTTTCCCCACGAAATCAAAACTGAGTACATCTGAGACTTCTGAATATCTTTTTCCTTAGATCTTAAAATGGATTTGCGCATATTTGTGAAAAAAAATTTTATGATGTGCTATCTTCCAAAGCGAATGGTTATTTATAATTCATAAAAGACCTGAGCACAGGAAAATTCTTTCCTTTTATTAGTCCTATAAAGTTAGACCAACTGATCTTTTAGTACATATTACAGACACCAAATTCTTCGTATGGTTGAAGTTTCTCTCCCTGAACTAAATGCAAAGAGGCAGTGCTACTGAAGCTGTTGTTCGAAAGCTGATGGGGTTCAAATCTCTTTTGATTAAATGTTAAATAAACAAAAAAATCACTCTCAGAGCCAGTCTCTAAAGACACAGAAGGGAAGATACTTGGAATGCTAAACATGCTTTTAAAATCTTGCGCGGTCTTTGTAAAATACAACAGCATATTTATTAATGGATTTTCTTTTCTGTTTCCAACATTTAACCATCATTTTCAGACACAGTTGCCACATCATTTCCTCTCAGCTGCTGCTGCCTGCTTGTGAGTCATAGCGCAGGTTCATGGGCAGAAGTGACATGAGTCGAGGAGTATGGGCACCAGGGATTTGGACCCATTACTTCGAGCCCTGGTGCCAGTGACCCCCGCCCAGCTGCAGCTCCACACCCCTGTCATGATATCACATACAATTTCCTTAAATGAATTCAGCTTTCTTAGCTCACCCTGCCAGGGACACATCCACCTCGATTACTGGTTTGCCACAGACTCACATAAGAGGGTTTCACAGAATTTGGAGAGATCTAAGTTCAATCTGAAAACAATACATGGTTTGGCTTTCTTTGTTGTTCCTTGCCTCTAATATTCCAGACAAGCCTTTTGAGCTCTATTATAGAACTATTTGGAGATAGGAACTCTTTCTGTACCCTGACTTTTCAATACCTGACCTAAAACATAGATTGCTAACTGCGGAACACAAAAAGCCAGCTCACCTATAGAATAGGATCCTTGGTCAGAAAGGACTTCCTCAGCTTTCAGGGATAAGGAATGAATGATTCAATTGCTTTTTGAGCAAGTTTTCCACCATCTTGTGCTGCCTGACTCAGAAGATAAGAATGAGAAGATCTCAACCTCTTGACGCTATGCCAGCTGGACTGGGTAGTACCAGCAGTGGGAATGGAAAAGGCAATATTTATTCTGAGGGCCCTGACAACATCATCATTAAGTCATTCGTCCTCTCCTAAGTGGTTTGCATTTTACAAGACCCAGAGAGAGAGAGGCCCATGAGCTGCAATTCTAGGCATTTTCTTCCCTTTCTGCCCTCACTCTTATTTAACATATCTAAACACTGTTTGGAAAAAGCTAGGTAGATGACAATACCAAATATGCAGCATGCTATCATATTTGTTTTAGTTTAACACTTTCAGAATTCTCTTCCCTATAAATGAATGAAATCTTCCAAGTCCTTCCTCCTCATCTACTACTCAAAATATTGCATCCTTACATAACACAAATGTTAATTTTCTACTGTGTCATATCTGTTTATCAATCCATCCGTACATCCACCCATGCTACAAATAAATGTTCCTTGAATACTTACCATGTGCCAGGACTGATTGTGGATATACAGACACGAACAACTTGTATAATCCTTACCCTTCGGGAGCTTACAGTCATACAGAAGATTCTCTCATTTGTGTCTCCTATGCCCTAAATGAATATGGTTAACTTTCTGCTATTACCTCATCGGGGCAAGAAAGCAGGAGCGCTTACTTTGCCCAGACAATGCCTCCAGGTTCATGAACTTTGCCTACCCCATTTCTTTGCTTGCCACCCACCATGTCCACTAAAACCTGATACAAAGTATTGAGAAAAAATTGTTTACCGCTGTGGAAACAAATGTCAGGACATAGCACGGACAAGATACAGAATAGTCTCAAATACTCACTCTGAGTGTTTAAAATTTAAACAGCCACTGTCAAATATGGTGTATTTAATTTTCTCTCCCCTTTCTAGGTTACTGACCCCTTCTCTAGTCTTAGGCCTTTGGGGTTACAGTTCATCTGGCTAATTCACCCCAATCATCTTTCAGTACAATCATCTTTCTGGTCCACAGAGATGAGCCTATCTTTTGTGAGGCCCTAAGTGTACTGCCTTATCCAACATCCACTGAGCTGTGTGCTTTGAAATACTGTTGTGCTTTTTTGGGAGTAGGAGGGGAACAGAATAGGAAAGAAATCTGGGTTGGGGAGAGGATGCCAAGAGGGCACCCAAGGCTTCCCCATTATGCTGCATCTCACAAAGCCTCTAACATTAGGATTTGTTTATAGCATTTCATAAACAAGCTCCCTTGGCCAGAAGTTTCCATCCCCCAGGACAAGGTCAGAGCTCCCTGGTCTGCCTGCTACAGCTCACCAAGGCTGGGTTCCAGGTATGCAAAAGTGTTACATGTTGGTCAAGATGTGGATCCTCTCAGCCCTAAAGGTAGCATGTCAGGGCTGGAGACAGCCACTGTGAAGGGCAGGTCAGCTCTGCTCACGGCCGATCTGATAGGGTCTTTTGGAGAGGTGACCAAAGACAGATCCCTTGTTTGCCCAGAAGCCAAAAATTCTGTCTGCCAACAGTCCCACGTGCTGGCGCTCAGTGCAGAGGCCTGCCTCTGTGCTGGAATTGTATTCTTATCCCCCAAACCCTCCTACCTTCCAAGTCAGCTTCTCCCTCACCCCTCATTCCTTCTTGCCCTGCACCAAAGGCCAGCATTTCTGGCTGCTCTTCTGCCCTGCGTCTACAGCCTTCACTTAGGGTACCACTAGCCCTAGCTCTTTCACCCTCAGTCCTCTCAGCTCAGTGACTTCAACAGAATATAACGGCAGCCGTTTGTTAAAAATTTTTAGTAACCACATTTTTAAAAGTTTAAATTAAACAAATAAATATATATATACTTTTGCATCTAAATGTATTTTAAACAGTGTTATTGAGATACAATTCACATGATATACGATTCATCCATTTAAAGTGTACAATTGAGCATATTCACACGGAGTTGTGCAACCAGCGCCACAATTTTAGAACATTTGCATTACCCCATAAAGAAATGCCATATCCATCTGCGCTCACTTCCCATTTCTCTCCCCAAACCCCAAACCCTAAGCAACCACTCATCCACCTTCCCTCTCTATGGCTTTGCCTCTCGGTCATTTCATGTCCATAGAATCATACAGTGTGTGGCCTTTTGTGTCTGGCTTCTTTCACTTAGCATAGTGTTTTGAAGGTTCATCCTTGTTGTAGCATTCATTTTAACAGTATATTTCATTAACCCCATCTATCCAAAATATTGTTATTTCAACCCGTAGTTGATTAATGATGTTTGGGGCATTCTTTTTTTCATACTAAGTCTGTGACCTTTGGTGTGTGTTTTACACTTCGAGCACATCTCAGTGAGACCAGCTGCATTGCAAGGGCTCAGTAGCCACATGTGGTCAGTGGCCACTGTGTCGGACATCAGAGCCCTAGCCGGAGTCCTTTATGTTACTCTTCAAAAGCAACAGCTCTCTCTCTGTTCACCATAACATTCCTACACACCTTCTGTACTCCATCAGCACCTACATCCTGGTTTACAGGTAGCTTTAGGCTTTTAAGGCACACACTATGTTTCTCCTCCCTTGGAGAGAACACTGAGCCCAGGCCCTCACCCGGGCAGTAGCCACTGACATCAGAACCTGCACACAGATAACCAGAGCTCACTCTGCCTGCTTGCTCTCCTGAAACAGGTGCCATGGTTAGATGATGTATCTGGCTAAAATGAAACTTTCTGCTTGGAAAAACTTAAGAAGCTTTTCTCTTACTTTTAAATACAAGTCTGTCATTTCTTAATTTTCTCGCTGGTACATTTTCGAGCCATTGTTTTGCTAATAATAGCTCTAAGCACACAAATAAAGCTCACTGGCAGTGGTAGGTTGGGAAAATTGCTACAAGCTTCCTCACAGCTTTATCCTGCTCCTGTCAGCCATTTCTCCCCTAAAATGGACGTTTAATCAGTGCGAGGCTGCAGCTTATTAGTCTAGCTCATCAGCTATCACTTTCTCCCAGGCTCAAGAGAGAAGCCAGAAACCTATAGCACTGCCACCAATCGCCAAGGATGCAAGGATTTCGACAGGAAGCAGCTCCTTTATGAAACAAGCACATTATTTATCTCAGTAAGACCACGTCTATATGCTAATATGTAAGTTATTTCTAAACATTTGTGATTCCTAAGATTTGGCACATGGAAATGTTTGTGAAATTAACTTTTTGAAGGAAAAGCTTACAAAATTTGGGTTATTTTAGTCTACAAAATGGAAGATTAAGGGCAAGTTTAATATGTACAAATTTAATGGAAATATAAGAATAGCAATATCAGCATCTTTTCTGTTTCTCCTCAGAGCAAAGGGAGAGAATGAGCTAACATTGCTGGAGAAGGGATTTAGGATTGACTTCGAAAGAACTTCCTGTAGATAACAATGATGCGAAGGAGAGAATCTCACAGAAAGAGCTTCAGGTTTTGGTCAACATTCAGTCCACCAACGTCTGCTGAGCACCTTCCGGGGATTTTTCGTGTGTGTCTAATTCTGTCCCAGAGCTGTCTAGGGAAGAGTTCACTCCATGCTTTTCTAGACTCTGGCTCTCCTAATTTAAAGTATCGTTTTCTCAGTCTCCCTCCCCCCATCCTCTTCCTCAGCTTTTCATCTTATTCTCAGCCACCTCTGCAGGGGCCCCAAGTCCTGGAGGCTGCCACTCCCCTCCCCTCCCCACCCCGAAGAATAAGTTTTAAAAATTAAGAATCATTCTAAAAGTAGAAAATCTGACCCACTAGGCTAGTCAAGACTTTGGCCTCTTGACTGAACACCTACTTATAAGACAATGCCTGAGAAAAGCAGGCAGCAATGGTAGTCAGCTTGGAGATTTGAGGACGTGGCTGTGAGCTTGTTCATATCACCTACCTCCTTTTTACATCACCTACCTCCTTTTTCTTTTTTACACAAAATGCAGCACCATTACCATTCTAGGATTCTCTGTGTTAGGCTCACCCAACAACAGCTTGGCTGTCTATCCAGAACAGTTAAAAAGATCTAGTGCCCTAAAAGAAGAATGTCCTAAAATGTGTCGTTGTACTCAGTGATGCCCTGTTCAGCGAACTGCAGAGAACCAAGTCTTCTTGTGGGCACCTGGCTGTGAATCACTGACTCCGTGACCCCCATTTGGAATCTGCTTTCCCATTGTAATTAACTTATCCTTCATGAAATGAAGGTGCTTAACCTTTCTTAAGTAGGGATGCATGCCTAATTCCACATAGCTCTGAAATGACTTCATTTGTTTACATGTCAGTCTGGGGTGATCCTAGCAGCTCTACTAGTACTGCTGTCATTTTGAGGCCATTTAAATCTCAATAGTCCCTCCTCTTTTTCTTTTCCTTTTGCTCATTTCCAAATGGAAGACATTTTTATGAGGTATTAGGGTGATAGGGAGAGAGACAGTTAGTTAGCTCTAGCTCCTGCTAGTTATTCCATATCATGCTTGATAGGGCTATTTACATCTGGTCTCTGTTTGTTAACATCAATGGGCTATGTTTGCATAACTAGATCAAGTTATGAAAGGACTTTCATTTTGAATGGCTAATTCTCACCAAAAACAAACAAACAAATAAGCTCTAAGCTAGAGACACCAGCCTTGGGAAACCTGTATTGGAGAAAAAGAGAATCTCTTAAAGTTTATCTCAAAGACTTTCTGGTTCCAATTTCCCCTCTCTTTTGAAATAAGATCTAGTGGCCCCAGCCCTCCCCCTAAAGTAGCTGGGACTTGGCAGGAAATGGTAGGGCAGACCCCCCAAGAATTAGGGGTGTCTAAGGTGGAAGGGAAAAGGCAAATAAAAATCTGAAGTTAATGTCAAGTAGATGAGAGTGAATCATCTATACCCTGGCTCCCTTTTCTCTCCAGTGTGCTGGAGTGTTCAGTTAATCATCATCCAGCCAGAAAGGGCTGGGCTAAGTCACTTTCCAGTTCATACCTTGGCCTCCAGGCAGGGCACAGCATACCCTTTCGAAAGACCTCCAGTGCTTTCAAGTTCTTGAGAAATGTTCCTGTTCTCTGAACTCATCAGGCTGTCTGCTGTCAACACACCTCTTTTTTTCCTTTTGCTCACACACATTTCCTTATCACCATCTGATGTGTTTTGTCCCTTCCAATAAACTGTGACGTTCCTGAAGCCAAACAACAGGTCTCATTTCGCCTGAGTGTGCCCTGCGCCTCCTTGACAATATCCGAGACAGGGAGTTTACTCAGTGCATGTTGCTCGGCTTGAATTACTTAACCTGCTTTGTTATCTCGCTAGATCAAAGTTCTCTCTGTTAGATTGCAAGATTTGGGAGGGCAGTACCTCAATTAATGAAAAGTGCAAGTGACTTCCTGCCAGAGTAGGCTTCGCTGGTAGATGAGTGAAGCAACTGCATCTGGAGTGTGATTTGAGGAGTTTTAGAAACATCCTGCCACCCTTACCTTCTGAAATTCTACCAAGTAACACCTTTTCACTTTTGGTTTTGATCCTTGTTGAAATGCAAATTTCTCTGGGCGCAGCACACAATAAGTTATCTGTGGTTTAGTGTATATAAAGAAAAGTTACTGAGCCTGGGGAAAGAAGGAGATATCATGGGAAATGTGGGTGGGGAAGTTTGTGTCAATTGGCCCCTTTCACGCAAAACTCTTTTCAAGAAGGTGTGTTGGTGGTTTTTATTGTTCTTCTTCCAAAGGCCCAGCTCAGACTCCCTATGTATAGACTAGAATATAAATATGGATGGGGACTTTTAGAGAGCATTTACTATGTGCCAGATAGTGCTCTAAATACTCAACAAATAGCAACCCATTACACCCCACAACTCACCAACTTGGCTCTATTATTATCTCAATTTAACTTGGAGAACTGAGTCCCAGAAGGTTCAGAAGTTGCATACCAGAAGGTGGCAGACCCAGGAAAAGAGTAAGAATTATCAGCACTTTGAAATAATTAAGCTTGCCTTCCTCATCCCTTTCCCACATTCATGCCATGATTTTGATCCTCCTCCCACCCTTGCCAAATGACTTACCTTAGATAATCCTAATGAATGTAAATAGCATCTAAGAAAGAAAAAACAGTGTTCCAGATGTACATGAGCCCTTCAATAAAGAAATGTTTTCAAGAAATGGCAACAAAGGTGCTATCATTGGTGACACCTAAAAAAATGTACGTTGTAACCTAATGCTTTAAAAGTGCCCAAGGATTGCTCTAGATCTTCATATGCCCATTGGGGATATTCCGCCCACACATACACACACTGTCAACGAAACAGAGATGATAATCACGGTAATCTTTGCATCTCTTGACATACGTATATGGAACATAACCTTCCTGAGAGAAGGGACGCTACATCTACGCATGTATAAGCTGTTCGTAAGACGTGGATAAACTTACACTTGGGATACATCTGACATTTTCTTCCTTGAGGAGAATGGCTTGAGAAAGTTCACCCTGTGCATGAGGCTAGAGAAATAGAGTACTTATTAATCTTTAGATTGGAAAAAGAAAATGAGCATTGACTTCTTGGAATTGGAGGTGATTGCCCAATAATTAAAAGGAGACCAAGCGAAAGAAAAAAAAAGCAGATAAATAGAGTGGGAAGGAGGGTAGCACCACACTTTGTTCCCAATAAGCGCTCATGTTTTGCAGGTTTCATTAAATAGAAGGGTATGAGATTGGAAATTGAATTGCTCCGAGGACACCATCACCGTGCTGCTCTTAGGGCAAGTGACTGAAAGATGACCTGGGGCACCCACTCCCCTGCCTACCTCTTAAGAGGAACTCTGGGAACAACCTTGCCTGCAGGAGAAGCCAGGCTCGCGGCTCTACCCTTTGGGCAGCCTGATCCAGATTCTGCTGAGTCTTTCCTGGGAATGGCTCCTAACCTGCCAGCGTCAGAAACCAGCAGCAGAGGCCAAACACCTGAGCTTTCACTCTGAACTCTACAATCTTTCTTGTGAGCCTGAGGTGTTCTCTCACGGTATGTGACTTTAAAACTTTTAAATGATCTTCACATAGTTCATATTAAAGAAATAGCTCTTTGAAGCATACCTCTTAAACTTCCAAAAATTGTCTTTATAACTTGAAGGCTTTGGATTGATTAATTTATATGATGAACTATGCAGAGAATTCCCCAAATTTATTCTTTCCTTTCATTATCACTGGAGGTTACATTTTATGTTCTTGTACATAGATAGTATAGGTTCAACTCGTTGAGATTTTTGGAGGTTTATAACTACCAATAAAACATGGATAATTACTAGGCTTTGCTCTTGCACTTGTAAAAGACAAGTGTGTATTTTTTACTTTGAAAGAAATTTCACTTTCGTAACGACTTTGGCTCGCAGGTATATCTAGTGCTACAAAAAGTGTTGATAGCTGCTTAAGTTCAGCATCTTCTGCTTTCTATCATCCTTGATTAAAATTAAAGACACAGTAAGTATTTTGCCCAGGCCAAGCATACCTACAGTTAACAAAAGTTAGAGGGATTCTCCTTCATTCTGAAAGGAAAATAGATTTTTTTTTTGAGAATGGCAGAACGCACTCTTGGTAATAAGTACATTTTATAATGAGTTCAGATATCAACCTTCAGTTTCTTCTTATTAAGGTGTACAAATTGCCAGTCATAAAAACAGTCATGGCGACGAAAAGTACAGCATAGGGAATGTAGTCAATAATATTGTAATCACTATGTATTGTATCAGATGGATACTAAACTTACCGGGTATCACTTTGTAATTTATATAAATGTCTAATGTTGTACACCTGAAGTAAATATAAGTTGTATGTCGACTGTAATTGAAAAATTAAAAAATAACAAAAATAATAAAAAATAAAAACAACATAAATTGGAAAAAATAAATAAAAGGGGAAAAAAGAACGGGTGGTAACCCCTAATTGACGGGAAAGGGGAATCAATTACTCACACCTACTTTGGAGAACTGTTGGACATCCCATGAGTTCTTATTATTAGGTCTGTGATTTCTTTGGGATCTTTAATCACTGATTTATTTCTTTTTTTAAAGGATTGGGTTTAGGTACTGAGTTCTTATCAACTTATTCCTGGGGGAAGGCTTTAGTTTCTAATAGAGCTGTTGCTCACTGACACTGCAGCTCTTGGGATCACTAACCTGGGCACTCTGTGTTCACAGCCACATTCTCTTGGTGAGATCCGAGCTCTCAGAGCACTGTGGCAAGAGCAGGGGCATTTTAAAAGCCCCGCCTCATGGGAATAATTTTGTACTGCTTGTAGTTTGAATATAAATGATTCCTTCATTGGAAGAATTATGAATAAGATGACTGACCAACCTTTGTCTCTCATGCAAAGTATTGCTGTTTGAACACCTCATGCTCAGTATCACCTTGAGTACACAAACATCCAAGGCCTTCAGGAAACTCTGATATACACTGAGGCAGTATTGGTGAGGTGAGTGGGCCTCCAGCTCAAGGAGACTGCTGTTCTGTAGCAAATTTATGCAGGGAAGCAGAGGGTATCACCATCATGTGATCCTAAATTAAGTCTTTCAAATTCTCAGCTCTTGAGATATCTGCAGGAGAAGGGCCAGATCCAGAAGTAAAGGGCCTAAAATGTATAAGCTTTTTTGTCCTTTCTGAGGCTCTTGGATAGCTGAAGTACCTGCTGATGTGGTAATACTTTGCCAATTCCTACAGCCAGGACCAGATAGAATTTTGTTATATAGCAGTCATCAGCCAACAAAGCTCTCTCTTGTTGTTGGTAGGGTACATCGAAGGCCATGACAATCCCAAGAATGGCTATTAAGTGTCCCAACAGCAAAGAAGGCATCCATCACCCACATTGCTGGCCTATTGGTAAGGAAGACAGTATATGGAGCAGTACTTGCCTGAACGAAGTGTCCAGACACATGAGACAGCTGATTCCTGGCAGAGTTCTGTATTACCTCGAGGGGAGAGCCAAGCTCTGGCTCTTGAAAGAACTGTTCTCTGTACTTGCAAGCAGAGGCAGGGCACACAAGAGGGACTCTGGGAAGCTGGGACAAGGCTCAAGCAAATGTGAAACTCAAGCTCTGAAAGCTAAACCCCAAATCCAAATATGCTGTTACGCAAAGCGTTCGCAGATTGGCTCGAGGTTGATTACCGTATGAGGTTACTTGTTGGCATGTGCTGAGTAATTCCCTGGCATGCCTGTTGCTCGTCAGTGGCATTCATTCCTGAGTCACCACTGGACCAATAGCCTGGCTTGGGGGAGGGGCCAGCGCTGTCCAAGAGACTATCCTTTTGATGAAACCTAAAGCCCACAGTCCCGGTTTGCTGATGTCACCATGCCTGCTTTACCATCTTCAAGGATGAGCTGGTAGGCATTTCCCATGAGTGTTTGACAGACTGGGGGAAACATTTTGGGGACTGCACATAACTGTTGAAGTGAGGAATATTTATCTGTCATCAGCTAGATCAGAAAAGTTAAACTCCCTGCCAGAACTTTGGAGGCCGAGGGAGATGGCATCTCTCACGGGAACAACATTAGGCCAATTACAGTACTCAGCACTTTCCCAACACTCTAGGTTCAGAGCTCTTTGCAATCGGTTTGTTTCTTTAGCTGAGTTTCTTAAACACACACAACCCCTTGTGAAGCTCTCTGGGCCCTCACCCAAAAGCTAAAGGATACAAAGAGGAGGAAGAAAAGACAGAGCAGCCAGCTCTACCCAAAGAGAGAAACCAAGCCAAATAGTTCAGCGTTTCATTATTCTCCAAATGCCTGTCAATACTTACGATGGGGGGGAATCAAGAACAGCCAAATTGTGCAACAATAGAAGTCTGGCCACATACAATATGGAAAAATAAGCCGTCATTAAAATCATGCTATAGATTGTAGAAGAAACTTTAATGACATGGAAACGTGTAAATAATATGTTGTTAAGTGAAGCTAATTATAAAAGAGCAAAGACAATATGATCATATTTTGTAAAAAAAAATGTATATTTTTGTGATATACACATATAGAAAAAAGACTGAAAGAATAGAAATTAAAATGTTAATAGCAATATTCCTGGGTTGAGCTAGATTATAAGTTATTTTCTCTTTTTTTCTCTAAACTCTCTACAATGAACATGTTTAAATTTTGTTTACATCTTTATCATTTTCATTATCAAAACATGTTCACAGTGTAAGTTTCAAACAGCACAAATGTGTAAAGTCTAAAGTGAAATATCTCTTAATTCTGCTCAAGAGATAATTCCTGCAATATACAAATCTAGATTTTTAAAATTATTCTATTTATGCAATAGAATTACATACAGTTCTTCCATTTGCCATTTTTGTTTGTTGGTTTTTTAAGTTAATCTTCCAGGAATGGGAGTTACAGCTACAAGCCCTCTGGGGTGAGGGTCTCTGCCTTCCAGCTACAGATAAGAGGGAGGATGAATGGGTACTAGAGTCCCAGAATATTAAAGCTAAGATGAATTTTTAAGGGGTCTTTTTTAACCCACCCCTTAAGTGATGAACAGATGAAAGTCCAGAGACTAAAATCCAAGACTTCTAATTCCATGTCCAATATTGGTTTTACTATACCACACTGAAGAGTATAAAATTAATAAGTACTTTTTAAAGAGCTCTCATCTGGCTAACCTCTCGTTTCAGCCTTACTGTTCCTTGGGGAACTAGAGAGGTTATCTTTCCCATTTTACGGATGATAATACTAGCTAACACTAGGCACTATTTGCTAGGTTTTAAGCTAAGCTATTTGCCTTCATTATCTGAGGTGGGTCCTATTATCATGCTCATTATACAGATGAAAAAATTAAGGCTCAGAGAGATCGAGTAACTTATTAAGGTCACACAGCTAAGACATAACAGAGCCAAGGCTTGAATCTATCTATGTCCAGCCCCAAAGTTCCTACTTTTAAGCATTACACTCTATTTCTTAAAGGCTTAGCACATAAAATTTTCATATAAAACAAATTTTAAATACTCTCTTTTTTCCCCTTTGTTCTTACTCAGTCCTTCTCAAACAAAATAAACAAGAACAACATTAGAGAATGCAATCTGGTGCCAGGCAGGGTTCAGGGGCCCCACTCAGTGTTCAGGACTCTGTGCCAAATACTGGGGTTAAAACAAAACACCCAGTCCAACCACAGCTATTGCCTTAGTTGGCAAGGGAGTTACCTGCCAGTTTTCCTCTAGGGATTCTGAATGTCCCATAAAAGGTGATAAACTGCTTTCTCCCCAGGTATTTTTATTTCTTATGTAATTGTGTACTCACTTCAACTTGGCCAACATGTTAGCACTTGCAGGTAAAGCTGATTTTTTTTTTTCAGTCAGACACAGAATACACACTGAATCATATATTGAAGGCCCTTACATTTTTTACTGTGAATGAAGCATGAGGGTCTCGTCTTACAAGCCTCACGTGTATGTCACCCCGAAGGAGAAAGGGTCTGCCTGATGCAGCATGTAGCCATCTGAATGGAGCAGGAGGAGGCCTTGGGTGTGCAGGGAGCTGTCACTTTACCTACCCCGTGTTGGCTCCCCATAAGCTGGCGGTTCTGAAATTTCCAGGACATTTGTGCTACAGCCTCCTTTATAATTTGGTCACCTTCTTCTCTTCCTTTTCACTTTCCGTCCCCTTCCTCTGTCCCCCACCCCATGCTTCTGTTAAATCTCTCTGCCTCATCTATTTTCTGAGTTGTTTCTTCTTACGTCCTGGCAACCTGTACTAGTTCTAGTATTGTTCCATATAGAACAGAATTGGTCTCCTTTCTTTTTCTTTCAGGCTCCCCGGAGCCTCTTCTGTGCCCCCTCACCGGCCCCAATGCATCATTTCACCTCTTTCCTCTGCTCACCAGACTCTCTTTGTCACTATGATATCCATTTTCAAAAAACAGGCTGGAGCGCCATCCTGAACATGGAGACTACATGTGCTGGAATGATTTCAGTACATCAGCTCAGGGGCCCAGTTTGCTTGAGTAAACTCCTTGGCACTGCTTTTTACCAACTAGGTAACCTGAAGGAAAGTCACCTAGCCTCTCTAAATCTTGTATTTTCTGTAAATCAAATGAGGATAATGAAAGTCCTTATTTCTTGGAATTGTTTCAAACCTTACATTAGGCTCTGTAGCTTCAGGTTTAGGTTCTAGACCTACATCGCTTCCAGTTGGGTGCTCTTGGTACTGAGCTTTTCTCTGTCTCAGGACTCTTGCTTATAACACAAGGTAATAATAATAGGACTTACCCTTTTGATGTACTGGGACAATTAGTTAATAAACACAAAAACACTAGAATAGCGCCTGGCACACAGGAACCTTCCCTCATAGTTGTCCATTGTGAGACAATTGTTCATTGATGCAAGATGCCTAGAATGGCTGCCTAGAATAGCTGGAGACACTTCAGAGGTGATAATTACTTGTTCGCTAGGCATCTTTGTTCCTCTTGTTATCTGCTCTTTGGCTGCCCATCTCCTGGGAAGCCTGATGGTGACTATTCTACCCAGAGTCCGTTCTCAAAAGAACTCTTCTCTGTCCTCTGCACCAAGTCAAAATCAAACCACAGTAAATCAAACCAGCCTAAGAACATAAAGAACTGAAACAGGAGGGAATAATATGGCAGTTTTCCCATTATCGTTTACTCTGCTTTTGTGCCAACTTTGTAGGTGAAACAATTTTTTTCCAACAGTTCTGTAAAAACAATTTTTTGCAAATCACATTGTATTTAATTTTTATCCTTAAATGAGAAAATGTATATAAAGAGCTTAGAGCAGGGCTTGGGGCTCCATAAATTGTAACTAGTGTTTGCTTTATTCTTGTATGACTAATCTAGTCACATTACAGAACACTTACACAAGAAAGAAAAGAAAAAAAAAATACTTTCCTTAAGTTCACCACTTCTGGTCACTTGGTACTCTCACATTTTAATGCACTACAAGAACGCATATTTTAAAGGAATTCTACCGAGAATAATTTTGGAAAGTGAAGATTCTTTTTTACATTTTATATAGACTCTTTCAGATTGTAAGAAAAGTATATGCCAAGATTCTTCTTGGTAATATGAGGAAGCCCAGAGTATCATCTCTTCAAGTGATCCAGGTCAGAACATTCTAAGCATCCCTTGGAAGATATTCTGGGCATCGGTGTCTCCTGCCTTCATATTTTCCGAGACAGAAACTGATAGGATTCACTTGTCATCAACCAACTCAAAGGATAGAATATAGCACCAGATCACTTCAGAATTACTTGAGTTAACTTTTCTCAGCAGCAAGCCATGGTTGTGAGGTATTTATAACACATATATGAAGGTTAAGTTTGACGGATTTTTTTTTTTTTTTTTTTTTTGTAAAAGTAATGGTCACTTTGGTTCACTTTCTATAGGAACTCAGCTTTTCATCGAGGAGGTTCACTTTAAGTGTGGCATATACACTGGGTACGTAAGTGGTACATATACTGAGACAGCTCTTATGACTAGTGAGCCTTTGTATTCTGTGCCTTTACCGCCCCCTCCCCATCCACACCAAAATATTCTTTATATGAAGCCAATTAAAGCTTTTATTTCATAGGAAGAAAGAATATGAATATGACTAAGAAAAGCTTTCCACTTGGAAAAATAATTTAAACTCCTTATGGTATAATGTCCTAAAAGGCAGGAGAACTTTACAACAGCAATAAAATTGTCAGCTTTTAATAATAAGCTGCATTTTCATGATACTTTGTCATTTGCAAAGCATTTTTTCACAGTCGTTACATATTTTTCTCATTTGTTTACTTATACTTTCAACACCAAGACCATATTATGACTTTTGTGGGCCCCTAGGCACTTTTGTATTCTTGGACCCCTTTCTCTATTATAAAAACATTAAAACAGTTGAATGATTTGGGGCACTAAAAATTTCATTTTTTTTCTGATATGAGGAAAAATTAAAACACGTTTTTTCTGTTCTAACAGTTCCTTTTTCTTCTTATTTTAGGAGAAATTCAAATTTTTTTCATTGGCCCCTAAAAAATATTCTGGGTCCTGAGCACAGTACATACTGCGCCTACTGAATAAATCAGCCTTGCTCCTCACCTTGTGCCAGAAATGGGCTTGGGAGTTAGAGATACAAAGGTGAACACACATGGCTTCACCCTAAGGAGCTCCACAGTCTCAGGAAAACAGACCTGCAAACAAGCCATTATGAAGCTCTGCAATCAGGGCTAGGCCGAGAGGGCTGTCCGACAAGAGCGTAGAAGGGCCAGCTTCTAACTCTAGGGCGAGTGGGGAGATGGTGTTGTGGAGAAAGCATTGTTTGAATGACTCTTTAAGCCAACATTTTTCAGTAATTTCATATGTAAGGTCAGGTTTCGGATTTTAGAATTTCTGGCAGGCCACTTGAGATATTGAGAAGTGAACATTGGGGTGAAGTTCAGTTCCAGAAAACCGAAGAAACTTACTATTAATCTCATATGGAAAGATACATGATTTTAAATT
Organism: Eonycteris spelaea; assembly: GCA_003508835.1. Lineage (NCBI taxonomy): Eukaryota > Metazoa > Chordata > Mammalia > Chiroptera > Pteropodidae > Eonycteris > Eonycteris spelaea. The sequence continues at coordinate 9,601,685 of PUFA01000011.1, read as the reverse complement.
CTGATATGTGATATCTCTTTCTGCTACAACCACAGGTACGTCTGACGACCTTGGCGTCGGCAGGCTACATCAAGCTAAGCAGGTCCTGTGGTGCTGGAAGAAGCGGGGCCACAGCTGGCTAAGAGTGCAGGGAGGGAAGCTCAGGGCATCTAGCTCGCTCCCCCGGAGACCACAGGTTCAAAGGGACATTAAAAACCTTTCCCTCTCCGACTTACAAAAGATCATAATTGAGGCAGATGATAATTCTTCTCAGTGCTGAAGAACAACCAGATGAAACAGACGATAAAAACGTTTAGCTCGATTTCTGGCAAAAAAAAAAATATTTTGGACATTGACCAACATTTGGCAACACAGTTGTTGCAAGGTGTTCAAGCTGCACCAGCTGCCAAGCTGCAGTGGTTAAAATCTACCATTTTCAGGATAATAACAGCAATGTACCAAGGACCGTTCTGAAAGCTTTATGCTTGCTTTTAATTTTCACAATAATCCTACCATGTGAGTATTATTATTAATCTCATTTTTTAAGATGAGGAAACCAAGACGTGGAAAATTGAGATAATCTGCCTTAGTAACTGGCAAAGCTAATTTTCGAACACAGACCTCTGACTCCAAGATTTGTGCTCTCAGTCACTGCACTTTACCATCTGTATGGACACCCCTTGCTCAATTTCTGCTGTCTCGTATCTGGCCGTTGCTGCCTCTGATCAGCCTCACACAGGACCAACTTTGAGCGCCTCACCGCAGGTTTCTGACCTGGCGGTGCAGAAATTAATGGGAACCCACTTGGCCCCACAACAACACAGAAAGGCTTTAAGAAGTAACAACCTACAGGGAGCATTAACTTTGACCAATGGGGAATGGGGATGAATGGCTCAATCCCAAAACAAATTTCATACAACTTCTCAGTCCCACAGGATCAAGCAACTATTGCAGTGCCAAGGTTGCCAGATAAAATATAAGATGCCTGGTTAACTTTGAATTTAAAATAAACAACAAATTTTTTTTTTTACTATAATTGTGTCCCAAATATTGCATGGTGTATACTTATAGTAAAAATTCTTTGTTGTTTATTTGAAATTTAAAGTTAAGTGGGTGTTTTGCATTTTTATTTGCTAAGAACGACAACCTTAAGCAGTAGCCACCTTAACGATGCCTGCTCCTCCCCTGCATGACTCCTCCATAGCTCATTCAGCTTCCTGGGGTCACGTTCACAAAAAAGAACTCGCATGGAAGCCTTTGTCTTAGCCCCAGCTTTCTGGGAACCCAAATGAGCAAGGATTTTGCCAGGCAGACGAAGTCATCACAATGCTCACAGCCATCCTGTGAGACAAACATTGTTATCATCATCATGGCACTTAAATGACAAATAAAGAAACCAAAGCTCAGGGAGGGCCATCCATTTGCTGGGACTGACACTCAGCTGCCCTAGTTCTATCCGTCTCTTACTAGAGAATAGTTCTCCACACTGTTCTTGAGAGACACTGAAGCATTATTCGAATGAACATTAATTGGTTTAGATAATCATTGGCTTCACTTAATGATTACCTCCATTTGTTGGAAAAAACTCTTGTCCTCACATAGTCAAAGGGATATAGTGACATAAGCACCGAAGCAGCCTTAAAGCAGCTATAACATCGAGATGCCCAGTTTCTCCTGTTTCACTTTAGCTGGAATGATCCAAGGAAGTTTTCAACCTCAACTCATCACAGTAAAATCAGCAGCACATTATCATTCCTATATATAACTAAATATAATGTTTGTTCTAAAAATGATGACTGCAAAGAGATAAATTCAGAAAGCATCGAATTTATACTTTTCTTTGATCTACATCAGACACTTGATTCTCTCTCCCAACACCATTTTCCTGTAGGCTAACTTCTTAAAAAGCTAAAAAATTTATATAAACTATCGGTTGAGACAATTAGAGAAAAATAGCAAACATTAGAGACAACCTGTGCCAAAGAAACATTTGCATCCAGTGGGTTTATACAGCAATGAAACCTCCTTGCAAACTTTTAGAAACAAAGGCAAACCTTGGCAGCAAATAAGCCTAAAATGAGAAAGAAGGTCTTTCTTTCTTCATAAACTTTATGAAATGGGACCTCTCTTTGGTTCCTTTTCGTCTGGTGGAATTTTCATTATGAAGGGAGGGAGCCACAAAAAAATGAACTATCTTGTAGAGGTGAGAAAAATCTTTCACCACAGTGTCACTGGATTCGCTCCTAGAAGCAGCTACCTCTGTAGCTCTCTCCAGGGATGCTGCAGCCTAGGGAAGCAGATAGGTTGGCTGGCTGGCTCTGGTTATCTATGGCTGCCTGCCCAATCCCCTGGGCATTCCAAGGCCCTCACTTTCCACCTGGCCCGTGACCTCTGACCCTGACCCTGTGGCCAACACGGTAGTGGGGGAAGTGGGCGGGGCGTAGGTATCAGGCTGCCTGGGCGCAGGCCACAAATGAAAGAGCCAGTTGTTTCCATTCCTAATACTGACTTGTGAGGTCCTGGGAGCTGCAAAACTGGTATTTCTCCAAATCGCAGCTACTCACATGACTGTGTAGACAAGCTGTAGCTGCAGTTGTACATGTGTTTGTGTGCTACGCGGCAGGCGGCGGTCTGGCTTCCTGTCCCAGCTCAGCCACAAATCGCTCTGGGACTTCAGTGAGCCCCTTTGCCTCTCAGGAGCCTCGGGTTTCTCATCTGTGAAACGGGACAGTTGGTTCCTTATAGGTGCAGGGCAGGGGGCTGCTGAGGAAGCAGATTCCAGTCATTTTCTATAATCCTCATCCCCACCACCCAGAGTCAACTGAAATAATTCTACTTTTATCTGTTTTATATTGTGTGATCTCACATAAGATTTCCTTCGAAAAAACATTTCGGTTGCTTCTGAAAACCAGTGGAGTAGGCTGTCTCTGATTGACCTTACAAATTTATTATTCTATAATTCTATGATTCTGAAACAAAAGTTTAGATTTAGCTTTGTTAAAGGATTGCACGCTGTTTTGGAGAGCAAGAAAATTATGATACATGACGATACGCTTCCGATACTGAAGATCCTATCATGCGGCCTCCTCAGGGGACATACAGTTTCCAGAGCCCGACTCCTCCTTTGTTACACCTGATAAAGCCTCACATGTTAATTATTTAGCCATTGAAACATAGTCTATAATGAAACTGCCTTTAAAACATTTCCATGCAAAACATAAAGCTTTTGCAATTTAAACATTTTTTTCTTCTTTTGTGCCAGCAGTTATTTTATGGACTGAGCTTAGATGGCTTAGCGACGAAGGGCACTGGGTTTGTGAATTATTCATGTAATCTACATTTACTGTCTGCTATGGATAATTGACAGGTGTCATGTCACCTTCTACAAATGTCCCACAATTAGGGACTATATATCAGTGTTTGACTTCAATGCCATGCTCCCTTTCCAAGCCAGTTTCATATTTTATTTACAGCTTGGTGGCGTTTTGACTTGGCTGCCTGTTTCTCTCATTTTCAATGCTAAGCCTTTTTCTTTACTTAATATAACCAGGAACATTTAAATAATAAGACTTTCTAAGTTTGCTAAAGGCAGTCACTCATTGCTGCTGTGTTTTATTCATTCAGCCATTATGATAGTCAATTTCTTGATTTAAGAAACCTAGGATGAAATGCAGCTGTAAGAAAACCATGATATAAATCTGTTTTTATGACTTGTTTGGTTCACAGGGAAAAAACTAAAAGCAAATCTTCTCGGGCTCTGACACAAGTTGTAAACTATGGGGGAAGTTAGCTAGTTAAAGAATATGACTGACTTAATAGGAACAATGGAGTATTTCAGATCTCCACCAGAGCTGGAAGGCCTCTAGATTAGAAATAAAGCAGAGATGAGGTCTATTTAAGCCCAGTGAGAAAAATCAGATGAGAAAATAAATCTCAAATTGATAACCCCAAAGACTAATGAGAGAACATAGCCATAACTGAAACACGTAGAGCAAAATGGAAACTTTAAAATCCTCTTGTCCTGTTTTCCTGCACTACCTAACAGGAAATTGAGGTCTAAGGCACATAAGGCTTGCCCACCATCCCAACACTTCTTGGTGGAAAAGCTAAAAGTTGGGTCAGCTGATTTCTACTCCAGCACTTTACTGCTCTGCAATGTCAGAGATCATTCTCATTACCTCTCCAGCCAGTATCCACTCGCCTCTCTGCTGCCAACAGTTAGTTCTGTTCCTTGGGAGAGTTCTCCCATCCTCATTCTCAGTTAAATGATTTGTGTGGAATTATCCTATGTCTACTCTAGGCTTGAGTATGATTGACGAAGTCCATCAGCAAATCTGTTTACCCAAACGGATGCTTCAGGAATGGCCATGTGATCTAAATTAGACCAGTGAGAGACAGTGAGGGCTGGCGCTTGTCTAGGTACTGTCGGAAGAGATTTTCTATCCCTCTAAATTGAGTGGTTTTGCAGCTGCTGTAAATATTTCGTTATCCACGTGGAAGGGGCTGGGAAAGTACAGAAAGGGTGGGGGTAAATATTATCACGTGAACCTGTGGGTGAATCCTGCAAACAAAAGAACTGAGCAGAGAGAGTAAACCTTGATTAAGTAAACATATAATTTATCTTCTAAACTAGGACAACTTTAAAAACAAAACAGGGCAAGATGAATGCCAAACCAGACAGGACACGTAAACAGGACTATCCTGGGCAAACAGGGACATATGGTCATTCTGCTCTACGACAGCATCATCTGAGCCACTGCATTAAGTCCTGCCTCTGGATAAAGCTAGCACTCCCTTTGGCCTTTTTAGTCAAGATGACAATGAACCTAGACTAAAATGAAGTCAATTTGAGTTAGAGTTTTGTGGGTTGCTCATAATAGTTTTTAAACTGACACAAATATGCTGCTTCCTAAATGTGCTTTCTGATATCTTGTCCTAGATCATATTTTAAACTTGCAAATAAAGGTGATCATTATATGCTTTAATTTTGATAAATGTTAAAATTTATACTTAATATTTTACTTTAAATAATAAAAACTATCACTTGTAGAACCTTTACAATTTACAGAAAACTTCCAAGTTAATTGTCTTATTTACACCAATACTCCTGTGAAATAGGTATCACTCAAGGTTTGGAGAAGTTACAAAATTTACCCAGGTTCACAAGGGTGATATGGCAGATACATAGCAGTGACTTTCTGTGGCATGGGAGGGGGAATCCACAACACTGAGTTTTATTATTTGCCAATTTCTATAGTGTAAATATTTCGGTGATGGCCAATTTCAAGGCGTCAACCTGACATCACTGAATGTGGAGTTGGAAAGTGGCAGATGCACCGACTCTCATGAGTCAACTCTAGCACCCCACCACATGGAACATGAATCCAAGACTTCTGACTGCATTTTTTAAAAGTTTATCCTATTTTTTTGTTTTCGATATTTGGTGAGGCAGTTTACTCTTAATTGTGCTCTCTTAGCAATCGCTGATGTTCCCCAGGGCGAGTGATGCTACATATAAGTCTTCGAAAGAGATTTTCCCCAGAGCAGAGCTGCAATGGCCAATCCAGTTCAAATCTTGGGTTTCCTGTCTCTGGGTCTTTAGCATTTACTCTGCTCCCCAATTAAATATGGCTACTTCCCTGCCACTCCCTGCCCCTGCTCTGCTTTTGTTCATCCTGCAGCTGATCTGTCCAGGCCCTCTGCTCTGCCTACAGGGCCACTATGTGGAATAAGAGTAGTAATATGGAAAGGTACTGTCTCCTTTTACCCCAGATCGAAAAGCCAAAGCCTTGGAATGTCCTCTTTCCTAGACCTATGGGCCAGCTCAGTGTTATTCTGTGATCGCTGATGTCAGACCTAAGCCCCCACAGAGAAGGGGATGCTTACAAGGCCCGTTCGCATTCATAATCTCATTTGAAGGTATTGACTGAATTGTGTGCTAAATGCTTTGCTTCAGCAGAGCGAGCCTAGAGAACAGTTGAGTCATGTGAAAAACCTGATGGCAGCAATCTAATTTCCAGTCCTGCTGCTTAGAGGAAATTAAGCAGGCTTTGTAAGATTTGCCTTACAATCTCAAACTTACTAGTTGTGAGCAAATGCCACAGTAACATTAATTGTCAAAAATTATAGAGCTGTTGAACCACATGGTAAAAGTAATTTTGCATTGTCGATATCCAGAATATGTAAAAACTGAGAATAACAAGGTCTTCTAGTAACATTTTAACTCAAGTATTTATAGACCACTTTTTAATTGTGACTGCTATTTCCTCCCTGTGACTTAAGAGGAGGGGAGTGATGGTGACACCACGGTATTGACAATAGCTTATTCTACTATAGTAGATGCTTAATTGTCCACTGTCAGAAGGATAACTTAAACTGTCAGTTAGGCTTCATTTTTGAAAAGGCTTTTACACTTATACTTGAATATGGGCATATCAGAACATCTGAGCATTCCCTTAGAACAACTTAACGAAGCAAGTTTCTGAAGAGTTGAGGATCTACTCTCTCTCTCTTCAGGCTGACCTCCTGCAATGGCAGTCACGAAGGGAAATAAAGGTCCTTTTCTAGAATAATTCAAGAGTTTGTGCCCCTCTAGCTTTCTCTGCAGTAGTGATGATGACTGTGCTTCATATTGCTTTTCCACATGCAAAGAAAATAAAGTTGAAGTGGATCAAGCAAAATCTGTCTTTCCTTTTTTTTTTTTTTTTTTTTTTTTTTTTGGTATCAGGATGAATGCTCATGCAAGATATATGGAGCACAAATTCATAGTAAAGGCCATGGCCCCAGTTCCATTTTAAAGTTTGCGATTAGGTTGAGAGGCTGACCTGTTAAACAGCAGAAAGCACTCCATTGCAGTTTATACTAAAAAATTAAGCTGGTACAGATGGCTAAGGCTGTAAAAGTCCAGAAGAACTGGAGACCACAGAGAACTGGAAAAGTCAGAGAAGAATTCAGAGAAAAGGGGAGATTTACTGGACCTTGGGAGCTAGACAGAAGAAGGAGGACATTCCAGCTAAGACGTATGAGAGCATTATGGGAGAAGCATGAATGTTGAGTGGTGGGTGGGTGGCGGGTGTTCTATGCATGAGTACTCTTAAGCACCTAGGGTTCTCCCATAGAAAGTTAAGTGAGGTGTTTACAAGGCAACCTTCTCAATAGAGGAGGTGTTAACAGTGCATAAAGTTAAAAATAAGCAGACCCTGCCATGAAAGATAACATGGCAAATCTATCCTCAACGTGTATCAGACTGTGACTCAGAATTATACTTCTTGAAACCCCCAGCAACCATGCATATGCAGGTTAAAAAGTTCTTCTGATATTTTCAACTGATGAGAAAATTAGATTATGCACAACTGATTTGATTTGCTGTATAGTCAATGTTGTCATTAAAATGACCCTCAAAGAAACGAGACATTGATAAGTTCATGAATTGTTTAAAGTTATGAACTCTGTGCGGCAGGTATTCTAGTCCCAAAGAACACCAAAGTGATGAAAATGAGGAGCATTACATACACTGAGGGGTTTAAATGTCTGTGTAATTCTTGAGGTGACTCTGAAAAATGAAGGGCAATGGCTAACATGGTGACGCACAAAGTGTCTGTTGTGGCAGAACTCCCATGGGAATCTACATTTCCGTCAAGCTAATCACCAATCTTCCCTTGTAGGAGGCAGAATAACCAAAAGTTCTGGGTCAGTGTGTCTGTTTGAACACGTTTAAAGTTTTAGAAGTTTTAACTTCCCCGTATGTAAAAATAGGCTGATATGCACTTCCATTCTCCACCCCCAAGACAAACAGGCTTCTAGTATCCGGAAATGAGCCTTAGAGCAGGAAGCATCTCACCCAAGAATGGCATTGAGTGGAGCCGGGGTATGTGTCTGAGGGAGACGTCAAGTCAAAAAGCCAGATATTCTACCCAAAGCAACTAGAAAAAGGGCAAAACTCCAGCATGTGCAAATATCAGTGGGGCCTCATGGCAGATGAGTTCTATTATTTGTGAGAAAATTAAGCAAGCCACTGCAGGAAGTTAGGGAATCTCCTTCCATAAATATTTAGAGTTTTTAAAATACAGTATTAGTTTAAAGACAAGTGAGTGGAAATAATGAGCTCTTTCTGTTTGGTTTCTATTAAACTTCTATTCTCAAATATCTTTCTATATGACAATTTAAAAATTGCATTGGAGAAAAAATGGAAAAGCCAAAGTAATCAAGCAGAAACTTTATAATTGAGTGAAAACATGAAGAAAAAAAAATGTTTTGGTACATGTTGAGACTCTTGGCTGCGAACAACAAAGACTCTGTCAAGTTTTCTTGGAAAAATGGGAGTTGACCAGGAGGGTGCATGTGGACTGGGAGCAGAGGCGGAACCTCCAGGAAGAGTGCCCGCTCTGTCTGGGGGCCACCCTGACCCTCTCTTCTCTCTCCTGACCATGGTCTTGACGTCGCCATTGTTTCTGCTCCCTCAAAACTAGGTTGGGCATGGCATTATGGCCTCTCGGGCCCCCGTCTAATCAAGACCCTTCAGTTTCAGCGTCCTCACTCTAACTAGCACATTCTTGCTGCACTTTAACTTCTCAGAGGACCGAATCTGATTGGCCCAGGTCACCTGTTGGTGCCAGGTCACGTTATAGGTCATTAGGTAGCCAGTGCAATGATTGCCCTCAGGTCAGATGCCCATCATCACTGGTCCAATTCCTCAGAGCAGATGAGGAGTGGGAGGTAAAAGAATGTGGTCAGGGCCTTTTTTAACAGAAAGGGCTGGCGCATGGGTAGGCTCTTTTTTCAGTCTCTATTAAAATGTAATGGTAACCGGCTGTTCTTCAGAACTAGCCAAAGTGCTCTTAAACTTCGGCATGAGGGAATGTTTTATTATTTTATTTATTCAATCATTTATTCATTCTGACCTATCTCCTACCACAAAACATTTGAGGTAACTTACAAATCTATATCTAATATACAAAGATCAAATGGTTGAGAAATGTAGGCAAATTTTTATTTCCCTAAGACTAGGAAAATAAAAAGCCAGGGCAAAATTATTACCATGCAGTGCATAACCCTCAACATTGAAAATTTGTTAAAGGTGGGCCCAGAATTTGTCTCTAAACCTGAGATCTGACAAACTTAATAGCAAGTGGCTAGATGCAAAGAAAAAGTCCTGGCAGAAAATGTCATTTATTTTCTAACAGTTTACTAGCCAAGCCTGTGGAAGCCTGTCCCTCCAAAGAAACAGATTCTCTTCTCTCTCTCTCTCTCTTCTCTCTCTCTCTCTTCTCTCTCTCTCTCCTTTTTAAATAATTTATGGGTCACTTTGATGAGGAAGAAAACTCTAGAGTGTGTCTGAAGGTTTCTTCTGGTCCTGATTTCATGATGATGGTTGAGATTTCATTGATCAAGCAAGAAAAAAAAATTAAGAAGGCAAGATTTAATGTAGCTGAAACCAACCCCCACACAACTTCATTCTACTGAAGCCTTACCCCCAGCCCCCTGCAAAATTGGAGACATAGTTTGAAAGCCAAAAATGGCAGATCATAAATTTATTGTTTTGTTTTGTTTTTATTGTGCATTATAAGGCAAGAAATACATAGGAAGCCTGGCTCAGTGATTATTTCCCACTCTCCAGTTTGTTTGTTTTTGTTTTGTTTTGTTTGTTTTGTTTTTGGTTTTGGGGTTTTTTTTGCCTGTAGCATTTCTGACATTTGCAGATCTTCTAAGGCTCTTTATTTACTAGTTTCCCCTTCTTTTGATTATAAAATAGCAAAAAGTCCTAGAAAGGTTGGTCCTGGTGCATGACAATGGAAGAGCTCTACCCTAGAGTACCAGGCCTGCCACGCTAGATGAGATGCACTGTGGGAGCTCTGGAAGCAAAATGGAATGTTTCCTCTCAGACTGGAACTGAGTAAGACTGGGAATTATTCTATTTAAAAGGACAGCTGTCGTTTAATATTCATTGAGCAGCCACCCTGTGCTAAGTGCCATATGAAGCATATATGTGATTTGACATTTAAAAAGAGGAGGCTAGTTTTTATAGGAACTGGTTACTGCTGATACTTGATCTGATGACTGTATAGAAAAGGGTAGAAGGGATTTTTGGTGCTTTTTACTTTTGCTAACTGAGAAAAATGTTGGGTGGATTGCCAAGATGGTGATTCTGAAAAATCATTTACAATATTCAATTAACAATAATTAAGGCACTCAGTGGGAAGCTCTTCACTGACTTGCTAAATAGCAAAAATTGGTAGTTGGCATTCCCAGTAGATTAGAGAAAAAATATTAAGTACCCAAATGTAAAGACAATCGAAACGAAACCAATTATGATCAAATTATATTACTCAAATAGAAACACAGGTTGAATCAGGAATATTTAAGTTTTTGACAAGAAATATTAAAAAGAGATATAATAACATTTTAGCCATTAATTGATCATCTAATCTACTTTAGTTCTGGGAAGGGAGCTGGTTTATAGGCCTTCAAGTTTTACATATGTTGATAAGGGACTACAGTCTACTCTAACCTCATATTTTTAGGAACTAATAAAGGCTAATTTTCTGTTAATATCATTAATAATGAACCATAATTGATTCTATTACCAATAGTCTTAAAAAGACAGTTAGCTAGTCTTTTAATCCATCTTTTCCCAATCATATATGCACAAATATTAATGCTAATTTGATTTACTACATTCAACTTTAGTAATTTTAAACTGTTCTTTTACTGATTTTCTATGGCATTAAAACAAAGATTCTTTTTTTCACTTCTTTATATAGTGGTCCCCTCGCCCCCAACCCCTTACCTGCTGGGGATATGTTCCAAGAGTGCCTGAAACCATGGATAGTACTGAATCTTATATATACTGCTTTTTTCCTATACAGACATACTTATGATAAAGTTTAATTTATAAATCAGGCACAAGATACTGTAATAAAAATTCTATGAATATGGTTTCTCTCTCTCGAAATGTCTTATTGCGCTGTACTCATCCTTCTTATGACAATGTGAGATGATACAATACCTGTGTGATGAGATGAAGTGAGGCGAATGACGGAGGCATTTTCATGTAGCATTAGGCTACTACTGACATTTCAACGATGGGTTACAAACACTTTACAGCTTCCCTTTGGCATATCTGAATCACCAGCATCACCACTCTCCTGCTTTGGGGCCATTATCAAGTAAAACAAGATAGCGACAGTCAATCTGATAACCAAGATGGCTACCAAGTGACTAAGAGGTGGGGAGCGTATACAGCATGGAGCTGTGATTCATGTCCCAGGTGAGACAGAATAGGACTTGTGAGATTTCATCACACTATTCAGAATGGCATGTAATTTAAAACTTATGAATAGTTTATTTCTGGAATTTTCCATTTAATATTTTCAAACCATTGTTGACTGCAGGTAACTGAAGCCAAGGAAAGAGGAACAGCTGATAAGAAAGGACTAGTGTTTTTTTTCTTACCTACTCTGTTAATATCTTTCACTTCCCCATCAATTTCCTCTCCTCCCTATACTTGAAATTATGCAGTCAACTTCAGACTTACAAAAATTCTCCAATACTCAATTAAGTATAAGTCAGGGGTTGCCTGTATATGCTTGTAATTCAGTAAATCTAAAGCATGGAAGACTTGTTAGATTTAATCTAATCCAACTTCCCCATTCCTATGTGAATATGTATATATCCATATTTCAAATTCGTTAATATTTAAATGAAATATTAACACAGTCTGATCTCTGGCAAGGAAAAAACAATAGTTTCATTCATCATTAATCATGCAAACTTCAGTAAAAGTTTTCTTTCAAATCCTTTGGTTTACTCTTCTGTTATGTCCAGATCTCTGTCAACTCAATTAAACCTTTGCTTTTTAAAATGTTGTATGTTTGAGCAAAACTCAGTCAATCCTTTCATATGAAAACAACTCTGAGGAAGGCATAAATCATGGATATCATGCAAATGTAAACATATATATTCATCTGTGTATATATAAACATATGTATATACAGTACATATAAATGTTTTCAAAAAACTTGATCATATCTTTCTGTGGTCTGCTCCTTTCTTAATATGTTATAAATATCTTTATATTCCAATTAATACATGTCAACTTTCCAATATAATGGCAGCATAATAGTGTGGATGTAGTTTACCTCATTTGATTAATCCTCTGCTGTTCAACATTTAGGCTCCTCCAGTTTGCTTGTAAATACATCTTTACATACTTATCTGATTGTTTCTTTGGGATGAATTTCTGCAGGTATATGTTAAAACTTCTAAATATGTGTATTGACAATTATCCTCCAGAAAATGCCTACATCATTTGCCTCACTTCATTTTGCATTGCCATGGGCAGTGTATGAAAGTATCAAATAACCCACATCCAGATCTACTCTGGTTTTTCCTTATCTCATAGATGAGAAGAGATATCTGGCTGTTATCTGTATTCGTTGGTTACTAGTAAAGTTGAAATTCTTTCATATATTAAATAGCCATTTCTTCATTTGTTAATTTCCAGATTATATTCTTTGTATATTTTTATATAGTAAGGGTATAGCCACAGTCTGAAAATGCTTTGGCCATTCTGTATTTTTCTTTTAAATTTGTTCACAGTATTTTTTTTCTGGCTACTTTTTTTATGCTTAATTAAAAATATGTACATATATATATATTAGAATCTGTTTTTAACAAATTTCCAAAAAAAGAAATTCATTGGGGACTGGCAGAGATTTTGTCAATCTTTTAAGATAGTTTTTAAATGTCTTAGAATTTTGACATAATTTTCAGTATGGACTCTGGAATATAGAAGCTCTCTCTGCAGGTCTTTCATTCTCTGAGTGCCTCCATGTGAAAAGCACTAAATTAGCCATCGTGGGGCTACTAGGATGTTTACACCTGACCCCTGTCTTCATATCTATGTGAAACAAACAAAACAACTACGCATAGTTGAATGTGAGTGAACATAAGACAACAGGATAGCAGTAGCTTTGGAATTTGGAGTTTGAAAAAAAATGGTTGTTGAGTGGAATTTGTGGGAAGATGTGCAGTTGTTGGTGAGCCAGTTGGTTTGCTTCAGTGGGACGACTGATTAATTGGGGGATTAGTTGATTGTGCCACCTTCAGATACACTCTGTATCTCTTGTAAGATATTTATCTATCCTGATTCAGTAACGAATTTTCGTTAAGAGCAGAGTACTGACTTGATCCTATTCATTCTGGCCATTAAGATATTTTCTTCATTCAAATAAAAGCAATGACCTGATCTACCATACTTTACTAGGGAGAACGTCTGCCGACCTCTAAGATTTCCATCAAAATCATAGTTTGCCAAGGTGTAAGCTGACCGCATCCTTTTTAGGCGTGTGGATCAGCCAGCTGGCAAGCCCTGGCCACCACTCTCCCCAGGCAATCAGCCAACCACTCAGCACTCTGAGCAAGATTCATTCCCACTGCAACATTTATTTTATTGTATTTTTTTGAGGTGCTAGCTGCATTCTGTTAATTGGGACCTTTTGCAAATTCTTTCAGGCACTTTGAAATGCCCATTCTCCCATCAATTTCTGGTGAAAATTTATAGTCCTGTCACATGTGTCTTCAGCAAGAAATCTGCAAAAAGACTAAAGTTGATTTTTTTTTTTCCACCTAACTCAATGTAGCAGAAATGAGGCAGAGGAACTGTCAGTCATTTTTAAGAATGACAATTTTCACTGCTTGACAATATGAAATATAAAATTCCAGCTATTTGATGATGTGCCTGAGTGTGGCCCATCCCCCCGATCCGATGATAAGTGTTGAACGGCAGGGTTAGGGCCCTTTGCTTAGGCATGATAATTTAGGGAAATAGTTAGCTCATCAAAATTGGCTAGGCGCCCTGTTTTCATATTATCCAGACAGAAGTCACTGAACCACAACTTTGCTGCTTAGAAACAGGCACTAAAAGGGAGGGAGTGAGGGAACTATGAATAGTTGGCCAGTTACCGGATTCAGTCGTGAAGTGTACTTTACACTCAAGGATAAACTGATACATATTAAATTATGCCTGAAGAAATGTCTGGAAGAGCACTCAGGAGGTCTGCTGGCTGAACTCTGGTCCTTCTCAGCCAGGTGACCTTAAGCAAAACACTAAGACTCTCTGAACCAAAGGTTCTTCACATGTGAACTAGAGAGTCCAAAAACATGACATCTGAGTTTTAAAGCCCCACATTTTAGAGACTTAATTGAAGAGCCACATAACCATTTCTATGTTCAGGCATATCTTACTTTTAAAAAGTCATTCTTTAGAACTGTAAACTTACCGTTCGTGAAGCAATTACTATCTTTTACTATATGTAGTTGGTTTAGCAGAGGACACCCTCTGTCTCATCTTAAGAAGTTCACATGCTCAAAAAGGGTGAATAAAGTCAGGGCACAAATACCTACCAGAAAAGATAAGAGAGGCCCAGAGTACCGTGGGTTTGGGAAACCAGATGTGATCCTTTTCAGCCCCTTTATGCTAAGACTCGATCCATGAAATCTGGTTGGAGACTGCAAGCTGGGTTTCATGGAGCAATTGTCATTAGCTGAGAACCTTGAATGAACATGAGATTTCCAAAGAGATGAAATGGAGGAAATTCTAGGCAGAGAGAACAGAATAAACACAGAAATAGACACAGAAAAATTCACACAATATTTAAAGAATTCCTGAACCCAAACACCTGACAGCACAAATCCAATTTGCTTGTAATTCCAGGTTAAGGTATTAATTTATCTTTTCCACAAATATTTATAGAACATCTCCTCCATACAGTGCACCATGCTCGGTGCTTCTAGGATATCCAAAGATAACTCTGGAAGTTAAAATATAGGTTTAAACTAGACTTTTAAATAATAAAATAAATATATGCATAGTTTGCATAAAATATGGAAGACGAAAGAGCACAAAGAGCTAAATTAAAAATTACCTACCTTACTTAGGTTTATAGACTTTGAAGGTGATGTCTCATCTAGCACACGAAATCAAAGATATAAATTTGGATGAATACAGAAGCAATCACTGATTAGTTCAAAGCAACATTGAAATTGATCTTTCCAGTGAAAAGGCATTAGAAAAAGCAATCTGAAGAACACCTGTTTAGATGCAGTAGAATCAACAATTAGTTTCTTCAGTGAATGAGGAGTTTTCAGCTGCCTTCATTCCAATGAGAGGCAATAGAGCTTAGCATTTTTATTACAGTAATCAAGAACATTTAAGGGGTCCAGAGGAAAATATTCACACCCACCTCTTAATCTTGAAGAGAATGAAAGTCCCATAAACCATTCACTTGGTTAGCATTAATTGGGGCTGGAGGAGGGATACTCTGTAGGATTCCCTCCTGACACTATGTCTTTAAGAAATCTGGGCTCTAGACTTTAGAGTAAAAGAAAAAATCAAAAGATAGGGTGGTTGAATGGATAAGAAAACAAGACACCTACATATGCTGCCTACAAGAGACTCAATTTCAGATTAAAAGACACACACAGACTAAAAGGAAGAGGATGGAAAAAAAGATATTGCCTTGATGGACCTAGAGGGTATTGCACTGAATGAAGTAAGTCAGATAGAGATAGACAAATACCATGTGATTTCACATCTGTGTAGAATCTAAAGAACAAAATAAACAACACCAAAAATGGAAACAAACTCATAGATACAGAGGATATTTTAAGGGTTACTAGATGGGAGAGAGATTGGAGGTACAATGAAAAAGGGCAAAGGGATTAAGAAGTACAAGTGGATAATTACAAAATAAATATGGAGATATAAAGCATAGCATAAGAAAAATAGTTAACAAGGTCATAATAAATATGTAAGGGGACTAGATTTAGTGGGGTGATTGCTTTGCGATTTATATAGAACTCTAATCACTATGCTGTACAACTGAAACGAATATAATCTTGTATGCCAACTGTAATTGAAAAAACTCGTCGAATTGTGCAATGTAAATATGAGCAACTAATTGTCTGTTATATTTCAATAAAGCTGTAAAAAAAAAATTAATTCTCAATTATGTGACCCAAGAAGGCCCTGGTAGCGAATCTGATTGGCTCAGAGCTGGAAAAGGCAAGCTTGGTGCCTGCACCTGACCTCTAGTCTAGACCGGCTGGTGCTGCCCCTTAGGGGGTTAGTTTGAATCCAGTAAAGCTGGCTCTGCACAATTCCAGGGAGCATCATCCACAGAGACCATGACGAAAAAATGTCAAGTGGGAAAACTTGGCTTCACTTGTTGTTGCCCACTCTTTAAATGCCTTCCTAATTATAATAATAACAGCTAACATCTATTGAGTGCTTACTATGTGCCAGATGCCATGCATTTTATATGCAAAATCCCATTGATTTCTCATAGCCACTCCATGTGTAGGTAGCATTAATATACCCATCTTGTAGATAGTAGAGTGACCATACAATAAATTTATTATCCCAACTGGGTCACTTTGAGGCAGAAAGGAGATGCTATTACTAATGACATTGGAATAACAGGTATGAAGCAGGAGTGACTCAGGTGAACCAGAACATGTGGTCACCCTACAGATGAAGGTGAGCGCAGGCGCGGAGTGCTGGCTCGCACGAGATCAAGGACCCTTGCAGTGTCAGTCCCAGAGTGTTTCAGTTGCCCGGCTTTCATCTTTGTGCCAGGTGTTCCTAGCCTCAGCGTTTCCATCTGTAGAATGGGGGTAATGAAACCTACTTCACATAGCTATTTAAGAATTTAATCGGGGCAAAAGAACTAAACTACGGGTAGGAGCTCGAAGTGCTAGTCTATCGACCGCGTTCCCTCCTCCAGCCTCCTTCTAGAGTCTGGGCCTCGGTGTGACTTCGGGCGAGCCCTTTCAGTTCTCTGGCCCTAGGTCGCTTCATTCATACAAGAATGAGGTTGAATGAAGGGCAAAAGTCAAAACCCCCTTCAACTTCGGCATTCTTTCTTTGGTTCCTCTAGAATTCATCTATGTTCACCCATATTAAGCATGAGGAAAAGCCCTCTTCCCTGCCTATAGCTCAGAGAAAGGGCTCCTTTGGTTAGGTCTACTCTCATTTTCTAGTGTGTTCTCTAGAAGGTTGAAAATGGTGGATGTGGGAAGACTTTTCTCTCTCCTATTCCCATCTTTCTTTGTCTTTTGCTTGTGCTGGAGTCCTTTATGTGGATCACTCCTAAATAGAGGGCAAAAATGCCAGGAAGCAAGCTGGTCAAGGAATCCCGTTTGGTTCTGGCTGGGTAGAATATTTTCTTCTTGCTGTGTCATACCTATCACCTTGTCCTTTCTTGGGACCACGAAATGTCTGTGCAAGGAAAAATATGCCAAAAACTGCATTCAGAGGTCACACTATAATGACAATGTAAGGACCATTCTTCCCAAGAATCAACACTGGAATTGAATTGAAAATCAAATACCTAAATGAATCAAAGGCAGCAGTAGGTGGGAGAAACACACAATGCTTGTGGTATGAGATGGCTCCTTACATCAGTGTGGCCTCCAGAGCAGTCGAGGACACTCTGCCTTATTTTTTTCTTCCCTTCCTTCCCCCTTCCTTCCCCTCTTTATTTCAAAGATATTAATTGAGCACCTATTATGTTATATATCGGGAACTACACTAGGCTCTAAGGGTTGGAAAAAAATAAAAAATAGACATGGCCTTTGCCTGAGATGTTAATCTAATAACCACAGAGATTAGGATTCTGAGGAGCATTGTGGAGGGGAAATACGCAGTGCCTTAGAGAGGTTCCATCTAGTTAGGGAGGCTGGGCAAGGTCTCCCTGAGGAAGTGATGAGTCTCCATGCCCAGACGGAAAGGATGAGTCTGTGCTCCCGGCAGAGGAAGTAGCTTGTGTAAAAGCCCTGAGGTGAGAGGAAGAAGCTTTATGGATTTGAAGAACCGAAAGAAGGTCAGAGTGTCTGGAGCCCTGAGAACAAGGGAAGAGGATTCAGGATGGAGCTGGAGAGGGAGATAGAGTACAGATCAAGCCTGGCCCTGTAGGCCTTTGAAAGCATTTAGGCTGCTCCTTAAGCCACAGGAAACTTCACAGCTGTTTTCAGCAGGAAGGTGAGGGATCAGTGTTCTTTGAAAATGATGGTTCCAGGAAAATTGATTCAAACGAGGCAAGAAAAGAAGGAAGGAAATTGTAAGAAATCATGGTAGCTCATGTTTATGGAGCACATTACTATGGACCAAGTCTTGTCCTCTGAATTTTATCTCATTTGATTCTCACATAGCCTTTATGGGCTAAAATGCTGTCGTCCTCCTCTTTGCATAGAAGAGGAAATGGAGACAGAATAACTGGGCCAACATTAGTTGTTTAATAAGTGCTATGTCCCTAGCTGTCCACCTCTAGAGTCCTTTGCTTAATCGCTACAGCATAGAGGCTTCTTCCTGCCCGTGGGCCAGGCAGGAGATGGGGTGGGGGTTTGCTCTAAACTAGCGGCTGTGGACAGGCCCTGGAGCTATTAAGTGGTAAGAACTGACAAAACTCAGACCAGAGGCTGGGAAGAGGGAGAGTCCCAGGTTTCTATGTGGGATGTGGGTAAGAAGCTGGGAGGAGTGCGGCTCAGGGTGCGAGAGGGCCTGGGTGGGCTCGGTTTGCAGTGGAAAGAAAAGGATAGTTTGGTTGTAGGTACTTTGCAGCTCTAGATCTAAGTAAAAGAAAACAGCTTTGATATTCCAGTGTGAGAACCCATTTTTTTTGTTGTTGTTCGTGGATCTCTCTCTCTCTCTCTCTCTCTCTCTCTCTCTCTCTCTCTCTCTCTCTCTCTCTTTCTCTCCCCTTCTCCCTTTCTTTTCTTTTTGGGAATTCTATGAGAACTGCTAAAAACTAATCACTTTAGTTCTCTTCTTTTAAAAACTATACCTATGCCATTCCTTTTCATGCTTTATTTATTTATACAGCTTGATGTTTAATTCTTTCAGTTTCTTAAAGTTTTACTTTGACTCTGACTGCATTTCTAGAAATCCTGTCTGAAGGTTGTTTGGACTCACATGCTCATTGATTTCCCTCCTCCCCCTTCTCAGAATTAATCTGAACAAACAGACACATTTTCTAGCTTTCAAACACTTCGTTTTCTGCCAACAACTGACATTCTTAATTCTGACATTGGTCAGCTTTGAGCCTTGAAAAGTCTATATTGCTTTGTTTCGACAATGCACTCGAGGTAACTGCATGTTAAAGTTTCTTAAGCAATACAGAGTGTACTTGTCTATCGCTGCCACTGATACATTTTAAAATACACAGTTACTACATTCTTGCCTCAATATAATTTTTGGAAAACTTGCTAAAGAATGATATTTTCACAGATTTCTAGCTTAAACCACTGGACTACAAAGACCAATTTGGCAGAGCTGTTCTCTTATACATATGTGTGTACACCCAGATTTTTTAAAGGAAGATGAAGGCATACACTATTGCAAAATTTCCTTAAATTCTAAAATATACCACCAGAGGGACAGATCTAACAATTAGTAGAAATTATAATCCTAACTCTGTAAAGTACCTTGGCTAAACTATTTCCCACTAACGGTTCCTCAAAAACAGCAAGACTCCATTTATGTTTTTTTGTAAAATGTGTTTTGAAATGGGCTTGGTCACTCTCTTTATTAATTTGTGCATGATTATTTGGCATTTATTCTGTGCCAGAGACTTTGGCAGGCGGCACAGTGATGTTCTAGGAGGGCATAAACTAGCTTAAATGTCAATCAGAACTAAAGAAGCCACTACATGTCAGTTTCTAGAGGAAGAGCGCTTCAGGCTGAGATGTGAAGGATGAGTGGAAGTTATCCAGGAGGAGAGAAGAAAACAGAGTTCCAGGCAGGCAGAGGGAGTAAGTAGCATACTCAATGACTCAGACTTGAGCAAGAACGTCGAGAATTAAAAAACTGTAAGTTCAGTAGGGCTGGATCTTAGCAGGGTGGCTGGTGAATGAGATAAGGTCATGAAGGGTCTTGTAACCATGTTAAGGAATTTGAAATTTATCCTGAGGGTAGGGGAAAGCCATTGAGAGGGTTACAATAGGGAGTATGAAGGATGGAGAAGAAGCTTATCTAATGACACAGAGAAAATGGTGGCCTGAGCTAGGATGGCAGCTGACGGCCGAGTAAATGGATAACGGGAAGGTTGGCTATAGGAGAAGTTTAACCATGAAAGGACAAAGAGGGTCGGGGGTGGCATCCAGGACCTGGAGGAGTTAAGAAAGTGGGAAGGATGGGTGTGGGGCCGGAAATGATACAGTCCTGGCTGCAGGGTGAGTTGAAGATGTTCTCCCTGAGGTTTTTATTTTCCTATTAGTCGAAGGCAAGATACTCTGCTAAGAAGGAGGGGGAAAAGTGAGGGGGTATTTGCAGGATAGGAAGGTAGAAGAGAATGTAGGTTTTCTTTCTTAAAAAAAAAAAAACTAGTTTTTTTTTTTTTAATTAAAAAAATACATGCCATGGTTTTTAAAAATCTGAGTTAAACGGTGACATCTAAGCCTGGGTTCCACCCAGTGGTTCAGCCCAGGAGTCATTGTCTCTGGAGAAAACCACGGCGGCCTGCCTCTGGCACCCCCTTTCACAGATATTCTATTCCCTATTCGAAACCACGCTTTTGCACTTGATGTTGTGTCTCAAAGTTGGTTCCGCATCGGCACAAGTAAACCACCCCAAGGGGAAGCACACTTTCTTTAACCAGTTCTTGTGCATACTCCTTGCTCACAAGTGAATGTCTGTGTAGGAAAAATGAGTGGTTGTGGGATTGTCCTGTAAAGAGGTTTATACTTCGTTATATCAGTTTATTTTGTGTTATGCTCCCCCAATCATTGGCAGTATCATTTAGCAGTGAATGTGTTCATTTTAGCCAATCTGATAGGTAAAAAATGAAATCTTTTGTTTACTTTGGATTTAAAAATTTTCATATATTTAAAAGCCAATTTGGTCTCGTTTTCTGTAAACTGCCTATTCGTGTCTGTTGATGGTTCGTTTTACAGGCAACTGACTGGCCACAGGTGCCCAGATGCCACATTATTCTGGGTATCTGTGAGGGTGTTTCTACATGAGACTAGCTTTCGAATTGGTGGACTCAGTAAGGTAGGTGGCTTCCCCAATGTAAGTGAGCACATCTAATCCTCTGAAGGCCTATATAGAACAAAAGGCCGAGGAAAAAGGAATTGCCCTTTTTTCTTGCCTCACTGCTTGATCTGCCCTGGGATGAGATTTACACCATTGGTTTCCCTGGTTCTCGGGCCTTCAGATTTGGACTGAATGGCACCACCAGCTTTCTTGGATCTCCGCGTGCAGATGACAGATCGAGGGACTTCTTGGTCTCCATAATCACATGCACCAATCCCTCATAGTAAACCTCTTTCTATATATCCATATATATCCTACTGGTTCTATTTCTCGGGGGAACCATGCCTGATACAATGTCTTTGTCCATTTTTCTATGGGCTGTTCGTCATCTTCTTATTGATTTTTAAGAATGGAGAAGGTTCAAAGTAGGCTCCGTGGAAATGAGACTGAAGAGGGCTGGGGACAAGGCAGCAGGGCGGCTCTGCCTTCTGCAGCAGAGCTAAGAACAGAGCTCTGCAGGCGCTCCTCAAATTGAATAGATTTCCACTGAACCGTCTGTTTGCAGCCCTGGCCTGAGATTTCATTCTCCAAAAGGTTTATAATTCCCTGAGGCTGTTGCTGACCATCAGGCCTGCAGTCAGAAAAGGAAGGAAGGAAGGCCCCATTCTCTGAGTTCCCATTGTGGTCTGTGAGTGGGTGGGGGAGAAGCTGCCTGAATTCCTGAGTCAGCCCCGGGAAGGGACTTGGGGGCCTCCTTGCTGGGTCTTGGTGTTTACACTGGGCACTAGTTCCCGTACTTGAGCTAAAAGGTGTGGCCTTCCAGACCTTAGTAAACCAACCCAAGTCAGCTGTGCTGGACATCGTCCTTCTGGAGCAGCTGCGTGCCTTCACACACAGACTGTCCCCACAGCTGCCAGGCACTCCTCGTCCACACACAGTCCTACGTTCAAGAGCCAGAGGGCAGGGGGCTGAGGAGGCTGAAGATGCAGAGTGGGGCTGGGGCTTCCTTGTCCTCAGCAGGTAGCTGGCTCCCTCCTGCCCTTTTGCATTTCCCAGAATCCCACAGGTGAGGTTCAGGGCCTGGAAGGTGTGAAAGCCATATCATCCCTTAAACTCCTCAATGGGGAGCCAAGAAAGTACCTTTCTCAGGGCAGAACTTGAGGCTTCCTGATACCCATGAAACCTCAAAGTAGTGTGAGTGGTTTTGTAAAATGTCTTATCACAACATACAAATCACACAGTTAAAAAGGAACTAAATAATAAAAGTAATTGTTTCTGGCTCGAAAACATCTGCCTGCCAGAGCGGCACATGTTGGGGCAGCCTGCCCTGAACCTCATCGCACATTTCAATCAGTTATTAACACATATGATGTGCCAAGTGCTGCGCTAAAGGCTTTAGTGCTTTGGCCCTTACGATAGCCCTGCAAGGAAGTGACAAAAATTAGGTTTAGGGCAGTTAAGTAACTTTCCCTAAATCATAGGGCGAGCAAGTGGCAAGGCAGGCATTGAACTTAGTGCCATGTAATGCGGAAATTTGTAAATGCAGCTTTAGACTACCTCTTTGTACGCTCTCTGTGGATCCCCCATCAATGTAATTGGCATGGGAGACCCTTACTGACTGGCAAGTGTTCCCGTTTCTCAATGCTCGGCAGATTCCTCTTTTCCTAAAAAAGAGGCCTGCCTAGGAGGTCTGCCCCATAACCAGTTGTTCAAAACAGACTCTTTTCTTGAAACAGACTCACTGTACCTGGGTCTAGTCGAGCCTCTCTGTCTGGTGACTAGATGAAGGTCTTACTGGTAGCTGGATGATTTATTTTAGATTCCATTTCTTTAATTACAAATAATTTATCACCCCCACCTCCTACTCAACCCCTTTGCCTGAGAGTGGAGATTCGAGCTTGGAACCCTGGCAGCCAGGGAGCTTCGACTTTAACAGGTGCAAGGCAGAGACCCATAACTAGAGCCCAGAGAGCAGATTATTTTCTTTTCAACCCTTTGATGGCTAGAGGTGCTAAACGTGTCACTACGCAACAGCTGAAAAGGAAACTGAACACAAAGAAAAAAAATGACACACCCTTCAACCCACTATTTAAAAGAACAAGCATTTAAAACACATGGGCTGTGAAACTCTTAAAAAAAAACCCCAAAACTTTTAGTTCGTAAGGTTATTAATGAGAAGGCTCACAAAACAAAACACAATAAACCAAACAAACAAAGCTTTAACTTTTATAGTCTAAGTCTGACCTGAAAGAGCTGCCTTTCTTATCATACATATGCTTAGCGGAGACATTTACGGAGAGTGAGCCACGTGAAAATGAGAAAATGCCCCTATGGGTAGATTTTACTACAACCTGTTAGTTAACTCCTGCAAAAGATAGGCAATTTTTTCTTTTTGTAAAATTGCTTCATTTCCCTTTTTTCTCTAGAACCCAGCATTTAGAGAATTCTTTCAAAATTTCTCAAGCTACAAGAGGGACATGGCTTCCGAAATACAAAAACGCCAAGATGGTACTTTGATATTCAATGTTCTCTCCCCACTGTCAGCTCCTAAGTCAGCACCGGGAATGTCTTCAGGGCAGGTGGAAACGAAGCTTTTTTTCACAGGCAGTGGAGGTGATCCCAATCATAAATTTTGGTTCCTAATAGAGAAAAGTGCAGCCCCCCAAAATTGGTGTTGAAACAAGCTTTTATTATTATTATTATTTTTTATTGATATACTTGGAATCCGAAGGGTGAGTAGTACTAGTTTATAGATGGCAAGTCATGGAGGGAGCTAAAACAGGCCTAACACCCCAGGTTAGCATTGAGGAGCAGAGCCTGGCACTCCTGGTTGGTCCCTCTTGGAGCAAGACGACAGTGATTGCCCACGTGGGGTCCTGTGTCTGAGAAATACGCTTCCTACGGGCCGCGATTGGTTTTTTGTTTTTGTAACAGAAAAGGTAATACCTTTTTGGGGAGGGCATGTTCTTCAGACGTGGTTTTCTTAATAACATGTTAGGAGAGCCTGAGAGTGGGACTCGGGGTGGGGAGCATGGGGGAGGGAGGAGAACCAGAGAGCAGCTCTTAGAACTTCCAGGCAGCGGGGTCGCTGGAGACAGGCCAGGTGTGATTCCTGGCTCTGCCATTTAGAAGTTGAGTGATACAGTCAAGGTATGCTTCAGAGTCTTATCTGTAAAATAAGGACAAATACAACCTACCGTGTGCATTTTTGAGGGGGGCTATGAAGAAGCGCATAACTGTAAGCCTTTAGAGTCACAGTGCCCAGATTCTCGTTTTTCCCTGATACACATTCCAGCTGTGTAACTTCATGTAAATAACTAACTTACATGTGCCTTATACAGTGGTCTCCTTATACCTATGGTTTTGCTTTCTGTGGTTTCAGTTACCCACAGTTAACAATGGTCTGAAATATTTAATGGAAAAGTCCAGAAATAAACAATTCATAAGTTTTAAGTTACTAGTCATTCTGCGTAGCATGACAAAATCGCACACTGCCCTGCGACATCCCACCTGGGGTGTGAATCATCCCTTTGTCTAGTGCTTCCACGCTGTATATGTTCCCCGACTATAAGTCATTCAGTAGCCAGCTCTGTTATTAGGTCAACTATCATGGCGTCACAGTGCTCGTGTTCAAGTAACCCTTATTTTGCTTAATAATGGTCCCAAAGAGGAGCCATAAGTGCTTTCTTTAAATGAAAAGGAGAAAGTTCTCAATAAGAAAAAGATATCATATGCGGGAGCTGCTAAGATCTACAGAAAAAATGTCTTCTATCTGTGAAATTGCCTAATTTATAAATCAAACTTTATCAGAGGCAAGTATGTGTAGGAAAAATGTAGTAAATACAGGGTTCAGAACTATCGAGTCTCAGGCATCCACTGGGGGATTTGGAACTTAGCCCCTTAGATAAGGGCAGACTATTGTCTGTATATGAGTTTCCTCATTTTTAAAGATAATTATAATACCCACCTTGTGAGGTCTTTTAAAAATTAAATGAGACAGTTGATACACCCTTTGTAAGTATCTGGCACATAGTAAAAGCTTAATAAGTGTTAGTCGTTGTTGTCAATATTATTATCATTATTAAATAATATGTGCAATGTACCCAGGACTTAGCTGAGAAGGTATTTTCTATAAATGGTTATACTTACTAGTTTGAAAGTTGTAACTGGTTACATTTTGGTAAATTTTCAATTATTCTAGCTAAATACATAGGCATATCTACCTGCAATTTTTAAATGTTCTATTGAAGTATAACATATATACAGTAAAGTGCAGACATCGTAAGTAAATTTAATTATATTTAACCCTGGTTTTAGGTGACTTTAAAAGCTAGAAGTTTTTTTCTGCTGAGTCTGTCAATAAGAAGAAAGAAGATTAATTTACCTAATTAAAAGATTGTTCTATTCAGAGAGAAAAAGAAATACATTCATATAATTACCCACCATTTTCACTCATTCTAAAGATTCCTTGGATTTATTAGAACATTGGCAGTTGTCACCAAGCAGAGGTAACACTTTCATAAAAGTGTCATGAGTTTGACCCCTGTAGCACCCTCGATTTAGAATCTTAATTTTTTTTTTCTTTAATTGATTACATCTTGTGGGGAGTTCAACAACTTGTCTTTCAAGAATTTGATAGACAGATGTTTTGCATCTGAGTGAAACATAAACACCAACATCTCCTCGCTTTGAAAAATTCTTTATTCTGAAAGATTTAGAGGGAAATGACAACTCCTCTTAGCAACTCCTCTACCTAGCAGTTGACATGTTTATTGTGACAATAATTGTAAAGCTCATTCTGATTTTCCAAAACATTCAAATGTGAAAAAGCAGATGTCTTAGAATTGAGGAAACATTATTTTAATACTTAGCAACATACTTTTCACCAAAAGCAATATAGGGTATCTAAGTGTAAAAAAAAAAAAAAAAAAAAAAGAAAGAAAGAAATGGTATAGGACACTGTGATTATGACTCTCTCTCTATTTGGCACCATATTTTGGGAGCCAAGTTGTAATTGGAGCCACATATTTAAAATGAGGAGTCTTGAGTATTTTCTCCAATGCAAAAATCATTTCTAGATAACTTACCTTTCATATTAATAATCATCATCACTTTGAAGGGCCTAGTCTGTGCTAGGCACTGTGCTATGTACATTATCTCCCCTAGTCTTTATAAAAAGTCCTATACAGTTGATATTATCCATTTTTACAAACAAAGAAACTGGGACTCAGAGAGATATTGCTTAGGCTTACTCATCTATGTGGAAGGGCCTTAATTTGAACCTAAGCCTGTCAGATTCCAGTATCTAGACTCTTTCAAGTACACACAATAACTTTCTTCAATTGTACCATGTCAAGTATATTTAGTGTACTCGGAATACCATAGATAACTTCAAAGATACTTTGAGGGTAAGGGGAGTGAAAAAGAATTGTTTATGTCTGTGTGAGTGTGTATGAGTGTATGAAACACGCACCGATTTATTAGGGAACCTGCTTTCGCTGAAGTTGAATAAAGCATAAAAACCTCATTGGTGTGGACAATTGGAGAGAGGGTCATACTGAAATACTGAAAGGCATGAATTTTGAATTCATTTTAAATAAAATAGATTTTACTAAAACCTTTAAAATGGATTCTCATCCATTCTCTCATTTCATGCTCATAAAAGACCCTTGAATTAGGTAGAGTTAGTATTATCAAACTAATTTTACAGGTAAGAAATATAAAGGCTAAAAAAGTTAAGTGCCTTGCTATTTAGCATGAAGCCCACACCTCCCTACTCTGCAGGGTGACCTAACAAATTCTGAATTACCAGATAATTATTGGACAAGAATGATATGTATTCTTATATTAATTATTCATATAGAAGAGATTGCCTGAAGTGCTCAAAGATGTATTTCAAATGTTCCCCTTGTAATCACATTTACATCATTCTTCTGCACTACTTAGCAAGACAGGGTTTGCTAAATGAAGGAAAATTTCTGCCCAGATCCCAATCAAGTTAATATAAATTTCAAATTAATAGGGTTAAATAAATAAGAGCTTATTGTGGGGCTAAAAGCTGATGATGTTATTTGTTTCTGATCTTTTTTTATTTGCTTCAGTCCCAATTTGAGCATTTTATCTACTACATTTCCCCCCATTTCCTCATTAGAGAAACAGGGCAAGGGAGGCACACAAGGCAAGAATTACTTGTATATGAATAAAATTAATAACCTGAAATTATAGAAGGGGGTGGAGAGGCATCTTTTTGGTAATTTATCATAATGTTTAGTAACAGCAATTTGCAGTAATGAAATAACTAATCTTTACTTCTTCTGGGTATGTGTTGTGTTTATAGGTTTATGCTTTACTTACCTTTTTTTTATTACTCCATTTGTTAAATTATTTAAACTTACAAGGCAACCTCTAACTTATTAATAGTAAAGCAGCCTTCTGAAATGGGAGTCATGCAAATAATTATTTCATTTTTTAGACATATTTTTAAGGAACCAAGATGTTTTTGTCATTTACCCAGGGATTTAGAAGGAACTGAAAAGCTCAAGATCATTTACTGCCGAGGACAGGTAACCCAGCTTGAACTCTAAGGGATGTGAGAACTTATCTCTCTAAAGTAAACTTTATATAAAAGTCATGTGGGTGGAAATGTGGTTTTCCTCATGCTGGGTTTCCTGATGCTTTTAAAAGAGTCCTAAGGGATTAAGATGAGTGAGAGACAGGCCGATAGCATGAAAGGCCCAGTACTCTTAAAGGTGTTTCTTCCATGATTAAAAAATAATGATTTTTTTGTTTGCCAGGTGCAAGGAATAAACACTCCTGGATTCCCTCTGTTCTGTCGTTTCTCTCTAATCTACAAACATGCCACAAAGGCTTCTCTGTTCCTTCCCTCAATCACATTTCTCATTCAGACGTCCTTCCTGTTTGGGGTTCTATTTCTTACTTCCATTTGGTTCTTTCTTTTCCTGTACGGGCTTCTAAGTTTGTTTACTTTCAAGTTTCTCACATTTGTCTATTTCTGAATTGTTTCTCTCCACGGGACAATCTCCATGTCTCACTCCTTTTTCCTTTTGCTCCTTCTCTGTTATGTTCCTCATATTATCCATCATCTTCGCTTCTATTTGTTTTTCTTCCAGCTCTATTTCTTTATCTCCGGCCCCCATTTCCTCTCCTTGATTCTCCTGTTCCCATCGAGATGCTCTTTGACCAGACATCCTCTAGCAACTCAAGAAAACCTTCCCCACCAGAAAGGAACAGAAAGGGCAGAATAGAAATAGAACAGAAAGGTGACAGACGGAACCTGGGAAGGGCACATTTAGTCATGTTAACAACTTCCCCATCCTCCGTTGGTTCCCTGCAGTCTCTTCCAAGGTCTGCATGTGCCCCAGCCTGAGAACAAGGCAAACACAAAGGGAAGGGAGCAGAGGGAAGAAAAGGTGAGGCCTGGGGGAAATCAACTGCGGAAGCTGTTTTTAAATTCAGTCAGGTCAGCATTTGCCTCGGAAACTACGAAACAGGACTGTACTGAAAGCGTAGAGTCCCTCAGACGAGCTTCCCAACAAGCCAGAATCCATCCCCTCTGGAATCTGAAACTGAAGGTAAGAATAATCAGAGTGTTTCCACTTGACCCTGAATTACTTTAAAACTACCTGTGGGAGGGTGCTAATGCTGACCTCCCGGATAAACATCTCACTTCTAATGACTTGGCCGTGATCCAGCCCCACCCTTGGCATCTTTTATTTTAAAAATATTTCCAGATATGTTTATAAGTAAATCACACCTTTTAGAACTGCCTTGCTGCCACTCAATTGTACGCTGGGAGGAAAAATCCGTGACAGTTAATACTGTGGAAAGTTTGCTTCTCTCTCACCCTGCAAGGAAAAAAAAAAAAAAGGAAAAGAAAAGAAAAAAAGCAATGCAGTATTTAAAAGCCAGATGAACAAGAAGCTCTCAGAAAAACAACTTCGGCAGCCGAGCAGTATTAAGAGAACCAAATATACAAACAACTTGACCTTTGTCTTCCTTCCCCTGCCCACACCTGGGGTGATGACGCCTGGTGCGTCATGATGCATTGTACAAGTCAGTAGTCTAGGGGCCGCAGGGCCAAGGAGACGCGTTGCCCTTCCCTGTGGAGCTCCGCTGCTGAGGAAGGATGATGACAGAGCTGACTCCATTTTTCCTTTTTCACGCAGGTGTCAGTTTGTTGATTTTGAAACTGAGTCCCAGGGAAAACACCTCACTGTTCAAATCCTTCAAAACAACAACAAACCTTGCACTTTTCACACGTTTATTTGACAAAAGAAGTTCTCTCTCTCTCTCTCTCTCTCTCTCTCTCTCTCTCTCTCTCTCTCTCTCTCTTTTAGGGTGAAGCAAATAGAGGAAATCACCCTAAATTTCTAACATTGTTAGTTAGGATCCTCTCGATGTCAGTCCTCCCTGTCCTCCTCCCCCGGCCTACTCTGCAGTCAAAAGGAAGCCGAACTGGGTCTGAGGAGAAATGAAAACAGAGGCTCAGGGCTGAGGCTCTCTAACCCTGCGCAGACTGAGGTCGGGTCGGAGTGGAGGGGTTTGTCCCCAGACTCAGGACAACGGGAGCCCTTCCTGGCAAGGCAGCTTCAGGTCGTAGGTCTGCTCACTCCTGTACGCAGAGGTAACGGGGAAATTACCCGCCATCATCTGGGGGCCTCTTAGTCCAGGAGCTTCTCTTCAGTAACATCTGAGGATTTTTGTTTATATTTCCTGGCTTCAAAAACATAACAAAAGGATGAGCTGAGAACTGAATCCACATAGTAGAACGACACACACACAGAGGAATACATTATATTTTCACAAATATACATGCAAAAATTATGACTGGGGTTTCAATTTTAGTGTTAATTTTTCTCCTCTAAGGAAGTTTTAAAATAAAAAGAAACAAGAAACAAAAATGAAACAAGAACAAACAATCCTTGGCTAGATAAGGTCCAGTTCCTGGTATTCTTGAGATTTTCAGGTTTGGTTTTGTTTGTGAACAAACCCTCCAACCCTCTGATTCCTGTCTCCCTGGTTGGCATGAGAAGGGGCACTGCCTGGTCTCAGGGCATCTCTCCCCTTTCATCTCCATTAGGTTAGAAGGTTGGGCTTTAAGCAGCTGTGTACACAGTGTTAGCACCTGCACAGAGCCAAGCAGTGGTCCAGGTCAAGACGGTATGCTTGGCTGGCTTCTGCACCTCTCCTCTCTGTCCTGCTGCAAAGGGCGGGGTTTACTGGCTCTCTGCATTGCACAGGAAGAACTACCTCCAGGCTAAGTGTTCCCAGAAAAACCCACCACCACAATGGAAAAGCCACGAACTCTTGTTACTTACTTTGTTGTGCAAGCATCGCATGCTGGAATAAGCTGAGGCTTCACCCGTCTTTTTTCTGGCCCTGGTTAAGGACACGCAACTCGAGCAGATGTATTTGTTCTTCAGGCTGCCACAACGAGAATCAGAAACTGGGTGGCTATCTATTTAATAAAGAGAAATTTATTCTCTCACAGTTCTGGAGGCCAGAAGTCCAAAATCAAGGCGTTGGCAGGGCCATGCTCCCTCTGAAGATGCTGGGGAAGGATCCGCTCCATGCCGCTCTCCGAGCTTCTGGCGGCCTCAGGCTTTCCTTGGCGTATAGATGCATCACTCCAGTCCTCTGTCCCCTCTCTGTGTCCACCCTGTGTCTTCACGTCTTCTTCCCTCTGTGTGTATCTGTCTCTGCATCCAGATTTTTCCTTTCTATAAGGACACCAGTCATATTGGATTAGGACCCACCCTAATGGCCTCGTTTTAACTTGATTAAATCTGCAGAGACCCTGTTTCCAAATAAGGCCACATTCTGAGGTTTGGGGTTAGTAGTACTTCAACATATCTGTTTTGAGGGACATGATCCAGGCAACGACAGTCATCAACCTCACCATTTAAATACTTCCTCGACTTACAAGAAAAATTACTCTCTCTTGTTTTGTGGGCCGGCATGTGGAATGTTCTGCAGTAACTGGATGAAAACAAGCGGCAAAGAAGGGCCGCTCCCTAGGTTAAACAGTGGCCTCGGCGTTAGAAACCTCTGCTTAGCGACTTCCCCTTGTGTGGGTCTGCTCAGTCTCTCTTCCTTTCCCTGAATGAAGTGGGAATCTGATTTGTACTTTCGACTGAGGTTTCTCTATCCTAAGCTCTCTTCCAGCGCCGGGACACTTCTGAGCTGCCTTTTCTTTCTGTAATAGGCTCTCACCAGGAACAAGAAACTTATTCTTATTATCAATGGGGGGAGGAGGGAATGCTGGAAAATGTGTAAACGCAGGTACTACTGGTTGCCCAATAGCAACTCACGCCCGTTATTGTGCAGTCATGTTTTAAGACTGAAAGCGATATTTAAGTGTTTTGAGATCATGAGATGAAAAGCAACTGAAAAGATGAATTGTTGAGACTGGGTTGTCACAGTATTTTCTTAATAAAATCAGAGGATTTTGAGGTCAATGAACATCTTGGATTCTCCTAATTTTCTAGGCAATATTCTTAACAAAACAAACCTGAGATAGCAGCTGAATCCTCCAGGGCTTACACACTGATGTGGAGGATCACCTTTCATTTCTGTAGCACTCCTGCCTTACCAGATTCCCATACCGGCCTCCTGAGATAGGGCAACAGATATGATGAGCCGGTGAGCGCAATGTGAGGTTCAAATTGTGTGTGTGTGGGGGGGTCCCCCTGGTGGTCTCTGGGGACACGGGGTCCTGGATCTTCAGCCTATGGCTCCTTTCCTTTCTGCTGGCTGCTAACTCTGTGCACAAACCAGTGGTACAATAAAACACGCTGGTTTCATTGACAGGTTGGGCTAGTTTTCAGTGTTTTGTTTGGATGTTCTGTTTTTAATTTTGATTTTCCAGTTTTTCTAGTTGGGCAAGACTTGGGTAGATAAGTCTGATCAGAGGAGAGATTTCTCACCTATCCCACTCCCGACCACAAAGGCTTCCCTTCCCTGGTAGGTGAAATTTAAAAGGGAAATAGGTGAGAGAGTAAACTTAGAAGAACCAGGTGAGAGACTGAGCCAAACCTTGTTTTTGCATAGAGCAGACAGGAGTGATTCCCAGT
This sequence comes from Eonycteris spelaea, assembly GCA_003508835.1. Lineage (NCBI taxonomy): Eukaryota > Metazoa > Chordata > Mammalia > Chiroptera > Pteropodidae > Eonycteris > Eonycteris spelaea. The sequence goes on along the minus strand of PUFA01000011.1, from coordinate 9,569,582 downwards.
TGGAAAAATTTATATTTTTCTTTTTGATAATCCACTGTACAAAATTAAACAGTACAGAGAAAGTAAAGATTTCTGTGATCTCAACGCTTCTTCACGTTGTCCAGGGTGGCCGCACTGATGATAGTTCAGGGTATTTCCTTCCAGACTTTTTAATACAAACACTATACAGGTCTGCACATAGAGCTTGTCTAAACAGAATCATTAACAAGATCATAACATTTTGATTATTCTGTTCCTGCTCTTTCTCTTCTTATAGTGCAGATAATTTTACATGTCAAACCATGAAGATATAACCTATTCTTTTTTTTAAAACAACGCTTGCACAGGTTCAAACCATACAGATAGATACAAAGTGAAGTAAAAGTCTTCCATCCTTTCTCTCTCTCCAGCCCTTTTCCCTGAAGGTAACCACTAGATTACACTGTTTCCTGTACATCCTTCCAGAAAATATAATTATTAATATTTCCACATACATACATATAGATAATTTTTATTCTGTTCTGTACCTTGCTTTATTAATGTAATACATCTTGAAATTTTAAAGATCAGTATCATAGATATACTTCATTCTTTTTAACAGATGTGTAGTATTCCATTGCATGAATATACCATTATTTAATTAAATCAGTTCTTTATTAATGGACACTCAAGTGATTTTAAAATTTTGTGAGAAAACAAACAGTTCCAGAATAAACATCTTTAAACGTACATCTCTGAATACAGAATAAAACATCGACACTCATTTCTCCACACTCTCACCAGCCCTGGGCATTAGCACTTTACTTATTGATTTATCTTTTTACAAAAATTTTTGCCAATGTGACTGGTTTAATTTTCATTTCTTTGATTAATGAGTAGTCTAACTTTATTTTATATAATTTGTTGTCCTGAATTGCCTAATTATGACTTAGTCTTGGCATTATTAAAATCTTTCTTTTTCTTATTGATTTATAAGAGGACTGTATTTTAAATGTAAACATGCATATAGAACTCCAATGATGAATCTAGAACATTTTTAAATGCATGTATTCTTTACATATTCATAATTCTTTAGTAAACTCAACAGAGACCAGGCTAAAGTTTACATCTGTTAAAGCAAAGTTTTCCTAATAAACTGTAAATCATTTTTTAAAAAAAGATACAGGAGGAAAGAACAGCTTGTTTTCCAGTGTCTCTTGCCGTTGGAGGAGAACTTTTAGAGATACTGAATGTGCTAAGGAAATCCTTCTTATCTATTTAATACGCATTCCTCATGAGAAACTCTTTGCTATCTCCTCTGATGATACACATTAGTAAAAGTAATCAAACTATTCTAAGTGACAGACTTCCACTCATTCTGACTGATTCTCCCTGAATCCAAATTACCAAAGTTTCTTACAATACTTAAAAACAAGCCCATTTACAGAGCCAGTGACATCATAGCGATCAGTACTGCATTCATTTTCCTCACAGTACCCTCACAACCACATTTTCCTACTGGATCGAGTGGCTTTCCTTGTTTGAATATGGAATTCCACTGATTCATAAGATGGATTTGTTCATTCGCAGATACAAATCATGTGAAAAATATGAATCATTCTGGGAAATGACCCTTGAAATGCACACCACCCTCAAGGCTTGAAAGGATTTTCTATTTCGTCAACTTTAGATGAGCCATAATAATAAAATATAAAATATTATACAACGACTAGAAAATCAAGAGTCACATACCTCATAGTTCCTCCCCAGCCTCATTTTTCTTAGCCTAACATCATTCTCAGCATGTACAGCCATTCCACATCGCCTCTCCCCAAGAATCGTACCCTCAGTCGAGCTGAGGATTCCTTCTCTGTGCTTCTAGAACACTCTGTGTATGCCTCTCTCTTATCACTTACTGTACAATTTTTAAAATTATACGTGAAGTGTCTCCTTACCTTGATTGCCAGCTTAACCGGTCATAGACTACGTGATGTTCATGTTTGTATGTCTGCCAGCTCTCGCAGTACCTGGCACTTAATGAGTTCTCAGTAATGGCTAGTTTTGTTGTGTTATTGTCAATATTTTGAACTATGTGGAGAATAGTTTGCTCCCATTTTTGTTAGGTGATTGCCTGCCTAACAGCCATTGCTGCCCCTTCCCCTTTTATCCTTGCTGGCAGAGCCTTGATTTCATTTGAAGGTTCCCTCTCCACAAAGCTATGTACTCAGGAAATGAGTCTTCTTGCCAGGTTGGGGTGGGGCATGCATGGCGACTGGATGGTAACCCCAGGAGCTAATGTAAATACAATGTAAATACTGGCACCCTTGGCAGTCCTATTCCCCGGCCTGTGGCCCAATCCTAGCCAATGAGATCTGAGATTAAGTCATGTAGGGAGCTTTGGAAAAAAGCTTTTTGTATAGTATAGAGAGACTCATGGAGGAGACCCTGCCGCCTTTTACTGGGCATTATTGTGTGGGGTGTCTGGAACTGTTGCAGACAGGTTGCAACATGAGGACATCCTCAACCTGCTAAAGACTACAGCAGACACATCTTCCTGTTGAGCTGGACACTACAGATTTCACTGACAGATAATTAACCCCCGAATGCATCCTAACGGTATATTACCACACTTAATAACATGGGGAGAAAACAGAGGGGATTTAGGAGCCTTCTGTTTGGAGGAAACAGAGTCCAAAATCACAATTCAAAGGAATCAGGTTCTATCTTATGGTAGAGAAGCCTCTGAATATACCTGGTTGCTGTTTTCAAGTTTGTGGAAGGTTTAATGAAAGAGATATTGAACAATTATTCCCCATGACTTCTGAAGACCTAACTGGAAAAGGAAACTGAATTAAAGCAGGAAAGACTCAAGCTAGATTTAAGTGAGAATGATAAAATCCTGTCATGGGCCACTGAGGATGAGAATCTGTCCCTTTGGAAAAGGACAAGAGTGGAAACCATGAGTCTCTGAATAGTTTATTACTGACCTTCTTGAGGCAGTGAGAATAACCAAATGACTACTGAAGTTTGTCATTTTATGCTCATCTAGATTAGAGAAGCTACCGAAATTTAAATAGATGAGGAATCAGCTACAGACCTCCAAAAGTGTTCATTAGACTATAAATTTAATCTGACAAAGCTGGAAATACCTGCTTCAGCACTATCAGGCCAAATGTCAGCCTGACTTCCAGTTTATAATCTACATTGAACATACACTACTTATCAGAAATTTGTGTTTAGTCATATCCCAGAACGAGGACATGGCATCAGAAAAGTAGCCTTGGGGAAAGTGCCTGATTATTTCCGGAGTGTTCATTAATAAGGCTGATCCTAATCTGAATCCACTTTTCTCAGAAAGAATGTAAAAATGAGTATTAGATTTGGTGAGTCCCACTGACCATGTCAACACTCTAAAGCCGGGGTCCCCAGTTCCCGGGCTGTGGACCAGTACCAGTCTGTAGTGTGTTAGGAACTGGGCTGCACAGCAGGAGGTGACTGGTGGATGAGTGAGTGAAGCTTCATCTATATTTGCAGCTGCTCCCCAGTACTAGCATCACTGCCCCAGCTCCACCTCAGAGCATCAGGTACCAGATTCTCAAAGGAGCACAGGTCCCTGGTGTCAAAAAAGTTGGGGACCACTCCTCTAAAGTACACACAGTATTCAAGTCACCTGGCAGCCCAGAGCAAAGCTGCCAGTTCTTGAAGCCAAGGCCTGGGTTAAAGGAGCTGCTCAAACAGATGACACCACAAGTTGATTTACTAGCTGTGAAATTAGGGAATGGATTATAATGAACCTGGGACAATAACTACCTCTCTTCTTACAACCAATTTTATATAAAAGCTGTTATTAGTAAGAGTCTCACATTAACCCCAGGAGCTAATGTAAATACAATAAAGACATATTAAAATTGGTTTTAAAAGGTTTGCTTTTGTTGATTCGATTATGTGCAAATCACCACCTCATTTTACTGAGATTGCTGCTGGGGCATTTCTTTCTCTTCTAAATTCAGTAGGGCAAATCTGAAAATGAAGATTCCGTGTACTGAAACTCATTTTTTCACAAACCGACAAGGTTTCTTTCGGGCATACCGGGCCTGTTTCTACGGAGGCTTTTACTGAAACAGCATGAGCTGACCACAGACACCATCAGCAAATGCGGGTCCCCTCCCAGACACCCTTCTCTTCCTTTGCACGGATTCTTCAACTCCTCTCCTTTCATCTTGTTATTGAGGCTCCCTTCACGCCCTGCCTAATTCTTCATTTCACTGGGGCGTGTCCTCCTGAAGTCTCAGGAGCCCTGGAAACAGCCTGTGGGATTTGAAATACCGTCAGATGAGATGCTGCGAGGAACTGTGCGGCCGCTGCGGTCCTACCCCTGCCCTTCCCACCTTGCCTCCCCCATCCGCCCGGCGCTTACAGTAGATGGAGGGAAGTCTGCAAACTGAGCTGATGCCAACTGGACTGTATTGTTCCGCTCCTCACTCTTTCCCTTTGGCTCCAAGTATGGAACGACCACTTACACGGGATGCTGGAAACTTACATCTCGGCTGTGGCGTCACCAGACCTGGGTGCAAAGCTGACTCTGCTACCTAACACCAGAGTATCTTTGGGCAAGGTATTTAATCTCTAAGAGCCTCAGCTTCCTATAAAAAGAAGATACTACCGACTTCCAACATTATAAGAATTAAGTAACAGATACTTTAAATAGCATTGTTATTCAATATCAATATAGAGAAGCAAATATCTCTTTGTACACCAATAAGAGGTTTCTCAATACCTGTGCAAGAACACAGCAATAAACAGTGCTGCCACTTGCACTCCAGTCATTTCCTTTAAAAGGAACCCTCGGCTTAGGGCCTAGGACCCAGCAAAATATCTGCAGAGCCAGAGGACCTCGTCCCAGGGCACAGAAGAGGACTAACTATTTTCCTGGAGCAGTGGAGTTTATAGCAATATTGCATGTAGCACATGCCTCTCTGGGACACCGGAAGGTTAATGAGATAACATCTGGGTAGACAGTGCTGAGTGTGCTAAATATTACCATGTTGCAATTACCCTGATCCTGGAGCAAGCTCTCCTTTGTTCAGATTATTCAAGAGCGTGTGGCTCTGAAAGAGAAGGTGCAGCAGGTGAGATGTTATGCAGGCAAGTCAAACACATCCTAACCCCAGGCACACTGTTCAGCGATGCTGGGGGCCACCAAGAGAAAGGACTCCAGCCTCCGAGGTGCTGCAGTTCCGCTGTGTCACTTTCTGGGTCTGGAATGACGCCCTGCCACATTTCTGTATTGCTTCCAAAGGCACAACCATGGTGGACCCGTTCATCAGCCCCAGGACCTGGGGCAAGCCGCACCACCCCTCGGAGCCTCAGTTTCCTTACTTGGGAAATGGAGAGAATAAGCCTCACCTATTTCACTCGGCTCTCAGGCTAACGAAGCAAAAGGGCTTTGAAAATGATAAAGCGATGCACATTAATGTGAATTACCAGATGTCACTTTTAATCTTTTGGTTTTATCTGACCACAACCAGTGTTCAGAAGTAAAGGTCTCTGACTCTACTTGCGCGTTACCACCCATCACACATCGCAATTCAATTCTAGTTGAATTTCCACAAGGCTGAATTATGGATTAGGAGCACTGAGAAAAGAAGGTACTATTGGTTCTATTTTTAAGGACCAGCTTATCCACGGTTCAGTGCTTGTGGTTTGTGGATCCACTAAGCCATGCTATTCTATAGAAATAGTATTAGCTTTTATGTATGTAGCACCGAAAATTTTCAAAACCCTTCCACACGTATTGTATTATCTCATGGTGGTTAGTGTTTACCAGTAGGTCTCTGTCTCTTCCAACTAAACTTTTGAGATATCTGCTTTTCTCCTCACTGTTTTTCAGCACTTGGCCTTAGAAGAGGCAGAAACCCGGGGCTTCAAGGAGCCAGGGCATGACCCCGGAAATATTGGACGCGGCCTCACTAAGGAAATGAAGACAGCTCTGAGCTGCCTGGCCGGTCGCATGCACCGGACACAGATAGCCCTGTTCACAGGAAGACAAGTGTCCCTCCACGACCCACGGTCACCACAGTGGTTTCAGGAAAGGCTCCCATGTTCCCGGAGCCTCGGCTGCTGCCGACTGACAAGCCGGCCCCTCAATAATCTTATTGTACATTTTCGAAATAATTCTCTGTAATGCCCCAAGAATGTCTGAACTTCTGTGTGAACTTGCTAGTTTGCATATTTTTCAGCTTATTAGTGGAAACTCCGATAGACAAGGCCCATGACCTTGCTTTTCCACGGATGCGCGGAAGGGCAGTCTCTCCAGCTGGTCAACTCCCAGTGCCCTCCTGCCTCCTTCTGAGTCTCCCTCACACCAGCCTCTTTCTTTCCTTGCTCTCTTCATAACCAACATTAAGAAAGAAATAGCTTTGCTTCGATGACAGGTTCCTCATTAGAGAATGCCACGAGACTTTGGTTCTGAATTCTCGTGAAGCAGGATTCTGGAAAAAGACAGCAGAGCCGGTGCTGCCATAGATGGCCTGTTTACCCCGGCCCCACGCCGCTGGGAAGGGAGCATTCAGCTTCTGCTTTCAGGATGACTGCACATGACCCCAGTTCTAATATAGCTTGTCATTCATAAATCCCCGAGACATCACAGGCCCAGCCAGATGTGATGTGGCCTGGCCTAATCCTTGTATGGAGACGCAAGAGAGAATGGAATTTAATCCTTAAATAAAAATGAGATCTGATATTGGAAAATTAAGGTTTAAAAAGTGCTTTCAATGGGCCTATTTGAGAGTATATTCAAACGTACGGATACATCGATTTAGGAGATACTATCTTATTTTGCTAGATGCAGCTAATTATATAGAATCATAAAGAAGATAAATATCAAATTTCATAGCTATGGGACAAAGTGCTTCCTCCAACCTCCACCTATGCTTCAGCTATACGCAGCATAATTTATTTTGATCCACATATGCGATTCCTCCCTGTGGATTTCCAGGTCGAGGTATCTCTCTCATAAGAAATGACCTCAGAATTAGGGTCCTACAACAAGGACAAGGGACTACACTGCTAAAGTAAAATTTAAAAGTAATTCAGGGATGGCTCTGTAGTGTAGTGGTTAGCATATCTGCTTTACATGTAGAAGGTCCTATGTTCGCATCCCAGGTGGAGCCACAGACCACACGCTGGGTGCACCTGGCTCCCGGGAGCACATTGCGTGTGAGAGCATGTGGGGCTGTGTCCCCTTCCTTTAGAGATCCAGTTCTTGATGGGAAACAGCAACACCGTGGGTCGGGGATGGAAGTGGGGGGAATTAAAGAGGAGAAAAAAATTCCAAATGATCTTGGTTTAAAAAAAAAAAAGTAATTTCCAAATTTTTGCTTAGTCATCCATTTACTTATATGTTTATTCATTTATATATATATATTTAATATATGTTTTCATTACATATTTTTTTTTTTACAAGAAGCCTTTATTCAGAAGTACCTGTGAACAGTCCGTCGTATGTATGCTATATACAATGAGAAGATTTAGCCACCCTGGCCATTAGCTAAAAATCATAGTCAAGCGGCGACTATGAAGTTTACCTCTCAAATTGAACACCATTATAAGCAATGTCACTGCAATGATATTAATAACTAAGTCGCTGCTAAAAACCATGAGGCCTGGGAACGGAGACAGACAGACTGGCCGAAGCAGTCAGGCAAAGGTCAATGCTGAGTGGGGACTGGAAGGATGGCGAGGAAAGGATTTCAGCCACGTTTCCACCTTTCTTTCCTAACAAAAGACAAAAGGAACTATGCTTTTCTTTCATTACTCCTGACTATCCCCTAGTGGGAAGTCTAATGTGCAGTAAAACAGCCAGGATGCTGAGAGTCGGAGGGAGAAACATGCGAGGATGCACGGATCCAGCACCATCCTCACACCCCCAGAAGTCAGAACTGACTCAAGCTTGGAGGGATGAGCCCTCTCAACTATTAGCATCTGCTACAGAAAAGGCCTTTTTAGTCATTGTTAGTTGAATGAATGACCAAAATGATCCCTAGAAGGACTTCCCCATTCCCAACTTTCACTTCCTAGATGCCTTGCAGCCTCCTGAAGTGAAAAAGGCAGAACTTGCCCCTAGGCGCTGTAAATAACTAGATTCTTAATATGTGCTCCCTTGTGTAGAATGGGGTTATGCAGCGATTTGCAAAATAATATGTCATAATTAGGTTGTTTTCACTTCTTTGCTAGTACAAGCAGCACAATGGTGAACATCCTTGTCTGCATTTCCTTGGGCACACGATGACAATGGGTCAGTACCTAGATACATCCTCAGCTTTTCTAGCTGTTGCCAAATTACTTTCCAAAGCAGCTATACCAATTTACACACCCACTAGCAAGGTATAATTGTTCCTGCTTGTCTGCATCCTTATCAGCACTTGGTATCCTGAATTTTACCAAGGTGATAAGGGGAAAGTGACATCTCATTGTTGCTTCACTTTACATTTCCCTGATTACTATGGAAGTTGAGTCCTTCTCTGAAACTCCTATGAGGTCAGTGTGAGAATCTATCTATTCTCTAGGTCTCTTGACTTCCTTTTCATCTTTTTGTCTCTCTGTTCTATCTTATAAATAATTTATTCCAGTTCACTTATTTATTTTTAGTGTCTAATCTTCTGTTTAACCAATCTATTGGAATTTTAATTTCAATAATAATGTTATTATTTTTAGAATTTCTATTTGTTTTGTGAGTTTTCAAGATCGTTACTTTTAGCCTCTTTTTCCTTATATATTTTAATCCCCTTTATTATTACTTTTCATCAATTAAATATCCACTCATTTTATGTATGACTGATAATTATAATATCCAATGTCATTTGGGATCTGATTCTTTTGTTCCTTGGGTATCCCCCATGGTGTCTTGTTTACTTGTACTTTTCATGAGTTTTGACGGTCAGGACAGATTCTACGGTGTTTCATTGTGCAAATATTTGGAGGCCTAATTTGAAAGTGGGTGTCTCCAGAGAATATTGCTGTTATTTCTTCCATGTGCTTGGAAGCAACCAGCTTGAGGGTTTTTTTTGGTTCCTACAGATAATGGGAATTTTAGACCACAAACTCCTGTAAGGGTTTGCTTGCACTTATGAATTTTCAGGGGAGATTTCCTATCCTCTCCCCCCCCCCCCCCACCGTCCCCTTTACCCAGCATAACAGTTGAGATAAACGAGTTTCCTTGTTAATCTCCATTTGTGAGGTGGGTAATTCACCTGTATACTGAAAGTGTGGTCCACTGGAGTACTAGCTTTATTATAGAGGGGTCCCCTATTAGACTTTGACTTGGTTAGGCCCTGGCCTTGGTCTCTGCTTTGTCCCATCAAGACCCAAGGTTAATGCCAGCAGTGCTCTTCAGATGTCTCCACGAAGAAGGTGAAATCCAGAGCACTCTTCCCTTTCAGGATCTCTGCTTTTACTTTATTTGCCTCTGAATATTTCTTACTCTCCTTTAAATGCATCCAACTTTGTGATGCATTTGAAAATAATTTTTGATTTGATATTTTATGTAGTATTTTTAGCTGTTTTTAGGGAAGGGATGTTCAGAGTATCTAATTTGCCATACTGAAGCAAACAGGAGTTCTATTATATTACTTATTGTATTGTTTTGGTATGTTCATAATATTTGTATTTAAAAGATTAATAATTCTAAGAAAATCTCCTGGAAAAAAGTAGGCCAAAAAAAAAAAAAGTGTTAAGTAGCATGGTGAGATTATTGGTGAGTATTCTCTATCCCCATTTTCCTGTACTATTCACATACAAAAAAATTAAAGATGGTAACCAAGTGAAAGTCTTTAGGATCATATCTGAAATAACTGAAATGGCAAGTAATTCTTAATTTAATTAAGTTTAGAGAGCAAGTATACCCTCTCTCTAGAAAAAAATGAAGACGCTAGGTAATACCAAGTATTACTAATGTACAAAACCATTACCCAACTTTAAAATACATAAAATGATCTTATCTAAAACTTTTTCTGAAAGAGCTGGAAACATATTTTCCCTTTAAAAAACAATAAGTGATGTTTCCCACAAAAATATCTTAGGAAAATCAAACTTAATATTTGCCTGTTAAAATAGAATTCTTTAAAATCTCTTTTTGAGTCTCCTAAATATGTAAAAATGGCTTTATAGTGTTTTTTAAAGTAAATAATTCAAATTCATGCTACATTGATTATAGCGTCTCAGTCTCCTGAGTGTTTGTGGACCGATGGTACTCTACTTGATGGTATCCAAACCTATCAACACTCCAGAGAAAGCCACCCCATGATGAAGTGTTTCAGGTACTCGTCTATGCCACTTCTGACCTTACTACCCTACACTCACCAATAGAACGTTATCAAACTCTCAAATTGTTGCCTATATGGTAGGCAAAACGATATCTCACTGTGGTTCTTTTTCCCTTTTTGACGGAAGCATAATGTATCATTACATAAAAGTAAAATAATCTGTTTTTTATTTCAATAACTTCTTTATAGATGGTTTTAGATTCCTTCCAATTTTTTGTTATAAACAATACCGCAAACAACATTTTTTTTTTGGTTCATACATAATTGTTTTCTTACATCCTTAAGATAAATTCAATATTTTGCTGCATGTTGCCAGACTGCCTTTCTTAGGAGACGGTACAAGTTCTTACTTTAGATAAAAGTTCTAAATAAAAACCTAAATTCCTAGACTGAATTTTTACAACCAAAAATATTTTCATTTATATTTAAAAATTTTACATTGTATTAAGGTCTCACTACTTGCCATTATCTATAGATGTACCGTGCTTTTTTTTAAAAAAATGTAAATACAAACTCACATAACAAATAAGTTAGAGAATGATGGTTTGCATGACAAAATTATTTGCTTTACAAAATGAAACCAATTTAAACTGAAAGCACTTTGTGAATACTTGAAATGTGACCAAACTTGAAAAAATTCAATTTACACATAACTTTCCCAGCATATATTAAGCACACAAAGTGAGGTATATTTATATGAACATGATTTTATGAATCTGAGGTTGATTGAATTTGCTGCTGCTTTTTTGAGAGGCAAATTGTATCCAGTATAGGGAATCCATGAAGGATTAACAAAACTGTAATTATGTGATATTTTTTTCTCTAAAACTCTTTTTTGGTTATTGTTGTTTCTAAGCCTGTGCTTCAAAAGTAGAAAAAATATGCATTTCCCTCTCTTGCCTTTCAGACTTCCCACTGCATGCCAGCCAACAGAGTGGCATATGGCACACAACATGCATAGTCAATCTCTCACCAGCTTATTTGCAGAATCAATGGTACATATTGAACTAAACCACACCTCATGTCAAAGACTTTTAATCATCCTTTACTCTTTGGTGTAGGAGAACGGCAGTAGTGGGGGGTGGAGAAAGGAGATCTGGTTGTTGGCAAGATCCCTGAAGGGCACAGAAATATATAATTACCGAGTTGGGTGGTGGCCTTCTTATTCATTGACTCTCAGTCCCTCCTCAGACAAATGAAATGACAATGCTGTAGGGCTTAGAAAAATTGGGGCAACTCTGGGGCAGTGGGCGGCCAAAAATGTATTAATGACTGTCTGCCTGGGCCTTTGAGTGGCAGGTAAAACACACTGATAGACACACACTGACACACACACACACACACACACACACACACACACACACACATTTAACACGCCCCAGTCCTGTCTAAGGGAGAGTCTCCTGGTCTTTTGTCCCAATCACTCATCTTTTTTAGCCTGATTCAGAAATATGCAACATACTACTTAGTTAAAACACTTTTATTTTTGTGAGAAGGGTCTGACATAGAAGTTTGAGAGGGCAGTCTGGCATTTTCCCAGCAAATTCGGGAATTCCCGCCTGCACTGGGACGGTAACTAGCCTACAGCCTTGAGAACGGGCCTGGGGAAGAGGACGGGTGTAGGCTAGGCCCTTCTGTCACTTCCCTTTTCCCTCTCCTCACCGTGGTCCCTGGACTCTCAACTGGTCATCCCTAGAAGGCGCTATGCTCAGGGACCTGTTTGGCACTTTCAGAGTTTTTGGCCTCTGGACTAGGAAAGGAATGGCACATTTTATTTTATGAGGTCGGTGGGAAATTAATTAGCGAGAAAAGGACTAGATTGGGTGTTAGAGACCTGGGTTTACTCCCAGGTGGGCCACTGCTTAACCATGTGACCCTGGGCAGAACTTTCAATTCCTCTAAACCCAAATTTTCTCAGCTGAAAAATGAGGGTTGAACTAAGCAATCTAGGGAGTGAAACAATCTATCACTTGATAGATTTTGTGTATTTGTTGGAGGCTGTGCCCGTGTGAGCGTGTATGTGTAGAGTATGAAAAGATAAACTCAAAGAAAAATGGATTAAAACAAATACAGTGTAAATACTCAGAAGCGAAAGTAAGCAGCTGGAATGACGAGGAGGTATGTCAAAGGAAAGAGTGCCACTGGCACTGGATAATAAGTTACCCTGTAACTTAGTGGTGCAAACCAAACAGGAATTTGTTTAAAAACAATTTTTAAAAGTGATTTTGTGGGGTATGAATTCGGAAAGGGCTTGGCTGCTTTGCTCTCACTTGGAGGAGGTGGGGTTCTTGAGATTGCAGTCAGATATTGAAGGGGCCTGGAGCCATCTGAAGGCTCAGCTGGGTTGTGTGTCCATGAGGGCCTATCTACAGGACTGGAGCGGATGCTGACTGCTGCTGGAAGCTTGCTCACCAGAGGCCTGTCCAGCATAACTTTCTCAGGGGAGGCAGGCTCCTTCTGTGGTGGCCATCTTCGCCAGAGCAAGTGCCCAAAGAGAAAAACGCAAAGCGCGTGTCCTTTTCTGATCTGGCTGAAGAGGTCGCACAGAGACATTTCTGCCATACTTTATGGGTCAAAGCAGTCACCAGTCCATCCAATTCAGGGAAGGGGTGGGACTCTAGCTCTTGATGTGAGGATGTTAAAGAATGTTGAGGTCAAGTTTTAAAAGTGCCACAGGCACTTGACAAGAATGTTCTGGTATTTCACAGTATCTTTAAAATAAATGTCTTGATAATTTATACAATTCAAACAGCTTTCTGAGATAAGAGGCTTCCTGAATAATCTGGTTTGCTGAATGCTTCTGAAGTGAATGCACTTAAAGAATCACTGCACTTTTCAAGTAAATTATACAGCTCTGAGTCTCAGATAACTTTCACCTCTGCAGCTGCTTGATGTGAATGAAGTTAGCGACCTCACTCCTCAGTGCAGGGAATAGGCAGAGAGCTGTGAAAAATCGAATAACCAGGCTATTCTTTCTAGACTGATTTGGATGTTTCAAAAAAAGGCCTCTGCTTCTAGGACTCTGACAGCTTACCATGAACATGGGACAATGATACCACACAGCGTGTAAGGAACAGACACCAACCAACTCACCAGGAGTGCCCTGGAGCAAGCTGTTACAAGAGAGAAATTCTCCAAAATTCATCTCAGGTAAAACACATGCTCCATGGATCGGAATTGTTCTGATGCCCGTGGCTGAGAGCAAGCACACTTCAGACGCTCTTCCTTGGGTCTAATTTCAATGTTATTCCTCCCTGTCTTGCACAGACGGCATCAGACTGATTTTAGTTCCTGGGGATTAAACAGTTACCGAAGGTTGTTATCACTCCCCTTCAGTGGAGCGTACCTTCAAACACCTTCCCTGATAATTACCGTGGCCCAGTGATTGGGCAATCACCACAGAGTGATTTTAAACACACACACACACACACACTCTCTCTCACACTCCTCCTGTGTGTTCCTTTGTGTTTGTTTTGTTTTGTTCTTGCATTTTCAAAGCCCAGTGGTTTGTGAGAGACAGTAGAAGGACAAAATAAGAAGACATATGGTAGCACTTAAATTATTCCCCGAAAGGGAAAGTATCCAATATGAAATTATTCAGTTTTTCTACTATTCTGGGGTGGGGAAAAAGGCACTGCAACCAAGAAAATCATCGTATACCCACAATGCCCAGAGGAGAACTGAATTATATTATCAGCTTCCAAACACGGTCAGTAATATTTCACCAGAAAAGCTGCTTTGCAAGAATTAAACTTCTAATGTTGTTTACACTGGGAAATACCTCCAGTCCTTCTCTGCCATCTCCCTAGGCCCCTGCACACATGTGTACACATACATACACGCACACAATCTCTTTCTCTTCCCAAGATCCTCTTTGATTTATTCACCTCTGTTATCCTAACATGTACACAGGTGATTCTGTCATGAGGTCCCCGAAAGGAAAAATTACACAAAGTAGAATTTTGTCTCTTATTTTTCAAAATGTTCTAAGAACCTATAGACTCATCTAATGTAAGCCAAGGAAAATGGTAGCCAGAAGGAAGTCAATGAGACAAGTTCTCAATATTTTTTCACCCAATTGATAAGGAGAGGAGGGAGGTGGGAGTTCGGTTTCGGCTTCCTATTGTTTTTGTTCAGTTTATGCAACTCCAATCCATTCAACTCGGGCTTAGGCACGCTATATAAAGCTTTTATGAAAAGATAAACCTTAAGCAATATTCTTTAATTTTAAATTAAAAAATAATATATTCACAAGGTCCAATATGAAAACAATGAAAAATTTATGTGCTGAGACGTCTGTCCCCATCTATTCCAGTCCCTCCCCCGCCATAAGTAAGCATCTTGTTAGTTTCTTGTGTATCTTCTCATTGTTTATGCTGATACAAGCAAACATGAACGTCTGTATTTTCCCCCCTTTCCCATTGTTTTCGAGAAAGAATTTAAGAGAGAGGAAACAGGTTTTGTTTGTGCCAGTGGCAGGAATACATGAGTAGAGAAAGCCTAATGGGAGACCAGAAGCTTTTAAGAATGAAAATAATTATTTAGATCCTGAGAATCACGTTCATTGACATTGGATCTTTGGTTAAATCTATTCTTTGGGCCTCTTAATTCTTTAAACTTCCCAAATCCCCACTATTAGCATAAGCAAAGTTTTAGAGAATTCATATAACTCATCTGTTTTGCCTAACAACAAAAATATCTACATGCCCCATCCTTAAGAATAAAAGTACAATAGCAAATGCAAAGCAGGGTCCACTTAAGAAGGGCTCTCCTCAGCCAGAAGTCTGAAGATGGACATCCAATGGGGATGCTGGCCATGGCCTGAGGGAAGAACATCTGTTCTGACCCAGAAGCGTTTCTTTATCTTATATGTATCTATGCATAGAGAAAATAAGAGCTTTGAAAACATCTTACTCTCCTGCTAATTAGGAATCTACAATAGAGGAATTTTGTATATTTTAGAAACAACCATAGGAATGTGTATGCAACCATGTAATTGATGCTGGGCATTGTATGGGACTGTGCCAGACCCCCAAAAACAATTAAATAATTTTAAACTCATATTTTGGAAATGAACAAGCAACAATGACAACCTTTTAAACAAGCTGAAACACAACAATAATGTAATTTGTTGCCATTTTTTTGTGTATAGTAATATATCATGTGCCAGATGAATAAAAGAGAAACTCAAGTGTGAATGACATATACATTATTGCATAGGTGCATATTATAACGATTGCTTTACATGGTCAATGCTTTCCCAAAGAGTTGTATGATAGGTGAATTTGTGAAAAACAAATAAAGTTTGATGAAATATTTAAATAAATCCTTAAGATGACACTTATTTTTTTTTATTTGTTAACTAGCTTTTTATTGAAAAAGAAATACGAGAACATTCTAAGATATTTTAACAGTTCCTAGTGTACAATGAAACTAATCTCCCTCTCACCCCGTCCCAGTTTGTCAGCCCTGTTCCTCAGATACAACCACCATACCACCTTCCTATGTTTCCTATAGAAATGTTCTGCATATTGTAATATGTAAATATCTCTATTTTTAAAACACAAATAAGAGCAAAGCTATAAGCCCATTTTTTCTTTGGCCTTAGTCTGGATCAGCTCAGGAACACCTCCGCTGCTGAATATCCCACTGAAAGGAAGGACCTCGGGTCATTCAGCCAGCCCGCACTCCTTTATGCAGTAAATGTAAGGATCCTTTGTAGGGTAAAACAAAACATCTTCCAATAATCACATTTTATAAACACATTTTCCATACCTCAAGTGCTGTCTGGTTCTCCTTTTCTGGCATCTGGAAATTCAGTGGTTTCCTTCTCCCAGATCACCATCCTGTGCTGCCTGATGGTCTGAAAACCATTCTTTTAGACACTTTGCCCAGTTTTCCAATTGTTTTAGGTGAGAGGATTAATCCAATCCTTGCTACTCCATTTTAGCCAGAAGCACAAGTGTCAAATTTTTATACAGCGACATGTTTCCTAAAGTTGGATATATACAGCTGTCTGAGCAATTCATTAAAATAAAGATTCCTGAACTCTCGCCCAGAAATTCTGATTCAGAGGGCTGCCTGGGAACCTGTATTTTAACCAGCACCTGAAGCGATGTCAATGCAGCCCTGCCCTGGACCAGACCTGTTGCGTGGGAGCCACAGGCTTTAAGGATGATACTTATTTGTCAGCTGTCCTAAAGTGATACCACCATATGGACACTTTGTCTTTCAAATGAACAAAATAAAAAATAAATGGTGAGATCAATTTCTTGCCACACTTTGAATTACTGAGATTTTGGGAAAACACAGCCTCTTCTGAAGAGTGTCTAAGAGGCCAGGGTTCTGTTCTAAAGGGACAGCTCTGCTCAGCACGTGACACACCAGACCCAGAGAGCTTGAAGGCAGGTTGGGCATCAAGTTCAAAGGGGCACATGTATTTGTCTACACAGAGAGGGCATGAAACCCAGCAGCTTCCGCTTAGTTCAACTGATTTTGGAAAATATTTTTGGCTTGTGTGGTTTTATGCTTTTAGAGTTCCATTTTTAAGTATGGGGCTTGTCCAAACCCACTGAAGCTGAGCTGAAGCATCCAAGGAAGATGCTGAGTTTCACACTGATCTCTGCTGAGTCTGTAAAAATTTCTCAAATTTGTCCAAACTGCTTTGTTGAGAAACCAAAACAAAAATCACTAATCCCAGTGGGGTTTGTAGGGTCTTGTGGTTTTCATCCAAAACTATGGCATGAACAGTGGTCAGTCATGTGACTTACAAGTCTAAAGGTTTCATTATGAAACCTGAACGAAACCCACAACTTTAGTCTTAAAATATACTCCCATGAGACAAACAAAAAGAGAGAGAGAGAGAGAGAGAGAGAGAGAGAGAGAGAGAGAGAGAGAGAGAGAGAGAGAGATTGAGAGAAAAGAAAATCTTCTTAGTTTTGGCCTGGAAGATAGACTAAGGAAACATATCCAAACCAAATGTTGTCAGGACTCACTACATTTTAAATCCAAAGCTGAATTTTATTCCATTGGAGTGACATTGTTTATTAACACTGTCTGTAGCAATTGGATTTTCTAGAAAAGTTCAGGAGAGCTGAAGGCCCTCTCTTGTTTGTGCCAGAAACAGAACTGGCCTACTGTCCAAGAAACAAAATGAGTTTAACAACATAAATGATGAGATTTTATTTTACCATATCGTCCTTCCCCTAGGATATGCAAATTATGAAATGAATTATATTTCTTATTCTTTAATATAAAATTTTACCCATTAAATGTCAGTTCCCTTTCAAATTCTAGGACACACAAGAATAACCTGGAGAATTTGTTACATTTGTATATTATTGCTATCTATCACTAGGTAAAAAAAAAAAAACACCAAAAACCAAAAAACAAAAACAAAAACTCTCCCAAAACTTAGAGGCCTAAAGCAACAACCTTTTTAGGATTTTGTGGATGAGGAATTCTGGCAGGGAACAGCTGGGTGATTCTTCTGCTCCATGTAATTGGGGTCACCCATTGGTTTTCAGCTGGTGGCTGGTCTCACCTGGAAAGTCCAAGACATGCTTGGAAAATTAGAGGGGACAGCTCTTCTGGTCCGTCTCCATGCAGTTTGAGGGCCTATCCATTTGGTCCAGGGTTCCTAGAGATCGAGGTTAGGCCTAGATTTGGCATAGCATCACTTCATTGTTCAGAGTAGCCATGGGCCAGTTTCAAGGGGACAAGAAGCAAACCACACCTTGTGAAGAAAGAAATGTCAAGGAATGTGTGGCCGTCTTTCACCCACTACAATGCATTTGCCAGTTCTACTCCTAAAAATTCTGATTTAGTAGGTGTGTGCTAAGGTCCAAGAATAAGCATTTTAGAAAACACTCAATGAGATTCTGGTGTAAAGGATGCTCATAGCACACTTTGAAAAATAACTTTATTAGATGTAGTGAAAAGTGTGCTTATAATCAATCTATCCATCAATCAACAAATATTGACTAATTGAGTGAGATGAGACAGAATCATGTTCAGTGCTGTGGAGAGTAGAAAAGGAGTGTACAAAAAAGATCCTAGCCTGGAAAGTGCTCACACTTCTCAGGAGATGGGGATGGGGCGGGGGGAGGGGTGGTGGTGGTGAGGTATGGGGTGCTGGAGCCTGCAGGCCAAAGGAGAGGGCTAGGTGGGCAGCGAGGGTGGGCTCGAGCCCAGGTGACTCAGGGAAACACTTGGAAAAGAGCTATAGGAATCTGATTAAAAGGTATTTGGCATGAGTAGGCAGCCAGGATGAATTATGGGGGGATGAATTACAGGGGGAAAGGGAGCTGGACTCTGCAAAGTGTCTAGCCAGAAATGGGCTGGGGACAGAGCAAAGGAGCAGGAAGCATAATGGCTCCCAAGCACATTTTTCAATGTGATTTTTTTTCCCCAGGCTTTTGACGGGATCATTTCCCCTTGTCTTTTATTCCTCCCCAATCCTGGCTTTCTTTCTGGTCCTATTTGCCTTGTCACTCCCATCCCAGCAGGCCGTGCAGTTCGGCTCCAGGATGGGACAGCCAGTCCTTCCAGTAACAATGTGGACTTTCAGTGCTGGCTTCTGACTCACCCTGAATATGGCTTCAGCAACCAAATCATCTCTGGGTCCCACCCCCAAAGCAGGCTCTGTGGGTGTGCACATGTTTGGTGTAAGGCGGTGACCCCTGCAGGAGAATACAAGGTTGGGAGGGTTTCGGGAGTTGGGTACAGCTACGAAGGATGTTATTGAGAGTCTGAGCGCATTGCTGAAAACAATACTGAGAAAGATCATCTGTAATTTAGAGATGCACAGATGAGATAGCAGTGCTATGAACTCTGTGGCTGCAGACCAGAAGAACAAAGTGGGAGAGGTGCTGGAACAAAAGGGTCCAAGAGCCCATCCGTAAAGAGAGGCATGTGTAGGATGCCCCAGTGGGTCAAGTCTGGCTGCTCAAAGATGTTTTATTGGGCTGGACTGAAACGCTCCACCCCATGGAAAACAATCCTCTCTTGTCCCGATCAGACGCTGCTGTCAGCGCTAAGCCCAAGTTTTGAAGCCCAGGGTCAGAACTGAAAGCCAGGGCCAGCAGCATCCAGGGATGGCGTCAGCAACCAGGCAGGAGCCTGGGCACAAACAGAAGTTCAGGGCTAAGTTGTGAGCCAGGAATCAACCAGGCGAGGAGCCAGAGGGCAGGCTAAGAGTAGGCTGGGCAGCTCTGACCCCCATGGTGCCGGGTGCTCCCTGAGCTGCGGTATGCTCTGCAGACAGGTAGAGATCAGGGAGCCACAGATCTCACAGGAGCAGGGTGGGGGTGGGGGGGGAAGATAGGCCAGGATCACACTGTTCTACACATAGTCTTATTCCCAGCAAGAGCTGGGGCAGGTAGCAATTGCAAATCAGCACAGGGCTTCTGGGTCTGTCAGCATGACAGGATGGGAAGGGAATACGAGGCCTCTGTGCCAATTAGACTAAGGTGCCCCTCAGGCAACAGTTGATGTTTATAGGAGAAGAAAGGGCCCCCTCTTGCAGGCAGACACAGGATTCAGCTCCAACCTCAGGTTTAGTGAGCAGAATACAGTCTGGATTCAGCCCTCCCTGGTCCTTCAGCAGAGCCTTTGTGCAAAACGCCAAGTATATAACGACAAGAGGCGACTCTGGTGTGGAGACAGGAATGAGGGCTGATTTTTGTTCTGAGTGCTTGAATACACTGGCTAGATCTGAGCATTTTTGATCTTAAGTCAGAAAAATTTGGGGTTTCTGTACCTCCTCAGACACAGGGGTGGTAAATTAGCCATCACCGGAGGGATAGGAAACATTAACACCGGGCTAACTGGGGAAGCGGGGGCAAGTGAGAGGGGCCTAAGCACCGTGGTGCCAGCCCGGCCTGTCTAGTAAGTGGCTGACTTGTGTAGGGGACGAGCTGAGAAAAGCTACTGAAAGGCACTGCTGCCAAAAATATTGTTCCAGTTGAAGAGTAAACCATGTTCTACACCCTGGCAACTGGGGGACAAAAGCTTCTGCTGTGCTCCTTTTGAGATCAGGAATCCACCACCTCACTGGGGACTTACTGCTGACGATTTCGGAAAACTTACATCAAAAAGCAACAGTGTTCTGCATGCCTCGCAGTCCCACGGGAGGCCGGTGTCCCTGACCAGTCAGCTTTTGTTTTGCTAGTCAAAGAAAGCCCTCAAAATACCTCTACTTCCTAATTTGTCATCCACCCATTTCCTTATCTGTAGATGCCAGCTTTCCCTGCAAGTGTGTTGGTTCTGGCAAAAGGCTCTTGACCTGATTTCTCTTTTAGTCGGTCTGACCAGTTAGGTCTTACTTAAGCTAATCTTTTGGTCAATAGTTGTTGAATGCGTGAGATGTGCTGAGGGTCTGCAGATGATTATGACACGGCCCCTCCTCTCAAGGGGTTTGCAATATGGAGGCAGGGGGTAGACTGGTGGGCATGGCTGCTGACATAGCACCCATCCCCTCTTTCCTGTTCTAGCAGAATCCTAACTCTGTTCTGACACTGTTCTGAATCCTCCTTTCACTTCCCCTATGTGCCCACGTGCGTGTGCGTGTACACACACACACACACACACACACACATGCACACACACAGCGCCCACTTTGGGGTAGGGTGCAGAGGTGTGAGACCAGGAGCAGAATGAATCAGAAGGTGAGTTTAAGGGGAAGGGAGAAGGGCCCGCACTGACAGTCCGCCTTGTCCCATCCTGGAGCTGAGTTGCATGGCCTGCTGGGATAGGAGCAACATAGGCCAGTAAGACCAGAAAGAAAGCCATTGTACGGAGAAACTACAGTTTATTTAGATGCACATAGTCAATGGACATCCGGTGGTTTCTAGCCTCTTAAAAGCATGCTTCTTTGATGGGAATTGTTTGATTTTTATTACAAATAATGCTGCGATAAATATTCCTAAACAGGTCTTCTGGCACAAAGGCAAATGTCCACATTTAGAGTCTAGTACAGAATTGTTTTCCCCATTATGATACCAAATGACATTTTCACCAGCAGTGTGTAAATTTACTCCATATTTGTTCCCTATTCTCGCTCACACTTTGTTTTATAACACTTTAATTTTAAAAAAAGTCTAGCAATTTCCAATGAAAATTCAATTTTGAATTTTTCTGATTACGGATGAGATAAAGCATATCATATTAGTCATTTATTTCTGCTTCTGTGAAAGCTTGTTCAAGCCTTTTGCCCGTTTTCATTTTGAGGTACTTGTATTTTTCTAGTTGACTTAGGAGTTATTTATCTATTCTGAATAGTAACCATGTGTCAGTTGTGTTCGTTCCACACATCTTCTTCCATTTTGTAATGCATATTTCACATTTTTTGTAGTGTCACAACAAACAAATGTTCCTCATTCTTATGTATGCAGATTTATCAACGTATTCTTGATAGTACTTTTTTAGTCTTTTTTTGGTAAGTCCTTCTCTGCTTCGAAGTCATAAAGGTATAATCTCTATTTCCTGCTCAAAATGTTAAAGTTTTGTCATACATATTTAAGTTTAATTCACCTGGGATTAATTATGTGTATGGTATGAGATAGGGATTCAATTTCACCTTTTTTTCCATATGGATAACCAAGTGTCCCAGGATGATTTATTGAATTATCCTTCCTTTCTCCAATTATTGCAATGCTACCTTTATTATATATTAAGAGTTTGTATGCACAGGTCTGCTTCTCAGTTTTTTATTTTGTTCTATTGTCAATTTTTAGTCCTGGGCCAATACTACCTTGTATTAACTACCATAACTTTATGAAAAAGTGTTGATATCTGGAAGGACAAATTCTCTCACCTTATTCCTCCTTAAGAGCACTTAGCTTTTCTTAGGCTGCGCTCATCAATATACATTTAGAATCGATTTGAAAACTTCTGTTGGGATTTTTATTGGAATTGCACTTAGTTTATAGATCAATTTGAGAGCTGATATCTTCATAACATTGAGTTTTCCTATCCATTAAAACAGTATATCTCCATTTATTTAGGTCTTTTTAAAAAATATTTTCATTCACTCAAAATTCAACTGCTCTGTGCCAGACACTACTCTAAGGGGCAAAAGTACTTGCCCTCATGGAACATACCTTCTGGCAGGGAGAAGACAATAAACGAAAGAAATAAAAAAAATAATAAGTAAGTGAAACAAGTAAATTAATAAGAGAAAGGTTAGAAGGAAATGAGGAAACCAGCCATGTGCCTCTCAGAAGGCAGAGAGATAGCAAGTTTAGACATTTTCATTTGAGGAGTCTAGGATGGCTAAAGTAGAGACAACAAAAACAGGTGTTGTAGGAGAAGCAGTCAGAAAGGAGACAGGGTCCCATTCACGTAGGTCAGAGAGAGGCTAGGCTGATGAGTAGAGGAGGGACTTGACCTGACTGTGCAATAGGACTGACCTGGCTGCTATACTGAGAACCTATGAAGCAGGTAAAAAGGAAGCAAGGAGGCCATATATAAGATACCTACAATAATTAGATGAGATGGGACGGTGACTCGGACCAGACTGGTGGCAATGAGGTGGTGAGAGTGGCCAGTGAGAAGTAGTATCAAGAGGATTTGCTGATGGGGATGTGAGGTAGGAGAGGATCCAAAATCTGATTAGTCAAAGATGTGCCTGAGCAAAAGGAAGGACACCATTGTCATGGGGAAGAGTAGGTTGGAGGGAGAATGTCGGGAGATTAGTACTGGACATAAGTTTGAGATTTCTCGTAGATAGCTCAGAGGAGTGCTCTGTGACCTGCTAGATATAGAAGACTGGGTTCAGAAGAGAGATCTCAACCAAAGTTATACATTTGTAAGCTATCTGCACTGTATCTGCACTGAATATTTAAAGAAGATTTATTTACAAAGGGACTATTTTTAGAGGTGGGTGTGTAGGGAAACACAAGAAATAGTGGGACATCTTGGGTGTCCCAAATACCAAAAGAACAAAGGAGATAGTAGTTATAGGAACTGGGAAATAGAAGGTTGGTTAGAGAAGGTGGTCTTGGAGGACTCATCTTTGGTTAAGAATCCTCATAGAGAAGAAGTCGAAGAAATAGATAACTTAGTGTCACTCTTCTCTCTCCTCTAATATTCTGCCTCTATTCACCACTGTTCACAGCTAACCAGAAGCCAGAAAGCACAGAAGCCTGTTGTACATACAAGCCAACTTCCTGACATAGAGACCAGGATGAAGAAAGATGGAGAACAGATCTGGAAGGAAAGAGAAGACATGAGGAGCAAGCAGATTAAGATGGTATTTAAAGCCATCAGACTGGTTGAGATGACTAGGGAATGCTTGTAGACAGGACTGATCAGAAAGGACTCCAGGAAAATATGGGGTCTTAAAGGTCAGGTGAAGAAACCATTCTAAGGAGAGAGTGTAACATGCTGTCTATAGGTCCAATAAGATGAGGCCTGAGAACTGATCACTAGACAGCAAAGCAGAGGCCACCGGTGGCCTTGACAAGAGCAGGGGCAGTGGGAGGGGACCCAACTGAATTGGGTCCAAGAGAAAATGGGAAGAGAGAAATCAAAGAATTGAGGATAGATAACGCTTTCGAGGATTTTGCTATCAACTATAAAATTACATATAAAGGGGTTGAGGGAAATGGTTGGTTGCTGGAAGGGAAATATAGGTTTTTGTTTTTGTTTTTAAGATGAGAAATAATAGCAGAACTGTATTCTAATAGGAATGATCCCGTACAAAGGGGGAAAAACGAATGATGAAAGAGAGAGGTGAATTGCTGGGGCAACGCCCTGGAGCAGACAAAAAGGGATTGGGTTTTGTGCACTAGTTGGGAAGAGGAGTTTTGTTGAAGCAAAGTTATGGAATTTTGGAAACTTCTAAGTTATTTATAACAATCCTAAACATTATGATCAAAAATTATTTTTATAAATATTTTGTTACCAAAAATTGTTTTTAATCTATTAGCTGATGACTCAATTAGTCTTTGCTCCATTTAATTAAGAGCTACAAATTGGAAAATAACTGAGCTGCAATAATAGATATTTAAACTTTTTTTTCATAAAGAAGAGAAGGGCAAGAGTGAAAGGAGACCCCTGAATCTGAGATGTTCTCAGGCAAATTAGTTTTGGGAAAGAGTATATCTGCAAAGTGACTTCCTTGCCCACATTTCTTAGGAAGCATTAATGTGTCATTTCTAAAAGTTGTGGTAAAATATACATAATATTTATCATTTTAACCATTTTAAGTCTATAATCAGTGGCACTAAGCGCATTTACATTGTTGTGTATTGGTCTGCTTTTAATTCTTTTGAGTATATACCCAGAAGTGGAATTGCTGGATTACATGTTAATTCTATGTTAATGTATCCATTTTGAACAGATTGGTCTAGGAGAATGGGAGCAAAAATGGAGTCAAGAAATAGCATAATTTAGGGTAGCAGTTGGGTTAAACTGAGAAGAGTAATCCTGAATTTAAAAACTTCAGATACTTGTATATTTATTCTAGCCATATTCAGTCACACAGGTGCAGGTACAGGGTAGATAGAGTATTGGATAGAACCATGCTGTTGGTTAGGCAGGCCGGCTTGTTAAAGCAATAGAGTCGAGGCTATGCATATAACCCTTAGTGGTTATAATGGCATATAATCTGGGTGAGGTTTTCAAACAAATTTATAATTTTTTTCACACTGGCCTAGAAGTCCTTTGTTAGGTTCATTTCTAGGTTCTCTTTTAAAATATGTTTTCCCACTTTGTAGCTAGAGTACATAAAAAAATTGGATTCAATACATTGATCATATTATCAAACCAGACTGATGATAAGTTATACTCTTTATTAACTCTAATACTTTGTATATAGGATATGGGTTCTCTTGCAGGTGGTCAAATCCTCCATAAGTATTATCAGTCATGTTTTTTCAATCCTTAGGCTTTTCTTTTTTTTTTCATGTCTTGTTGCGCTGGCTAGTAACTCCATTATAATGTTGAATATAGAAGTGGCGATAGTCACTACTACTATCTTATGGCTGATTTAAATGGAATGCTTCTAAAATCTCATCATTAATAAAGATGTTTACATTTTTGGTAGTAGTACTTAGCAAGTAAAGGAAGTTTCTAAGAGTTGGCTAAGAGTTTTTATCATGATTAAATATTAAAGTTCTTCAAATGCCTTTTCTGCATCTGCTGAGATGATGACATGGTTTTTCTCTAATGATTGGTTTATGGGTGGATTATATTTATGTATTTTTTCTATTAAATGACTTGTCTATTCCTAGGGATACCAATTTGCATAATGTATATATTTTTTAATGTGGTTAGAGTCTGAATATTTACAATCTAAGGAGATAGGTTTATTATGCTCATTTTACAGACAAGAAACTGAGACTTAGAGAATTACATAATATACATAAGGTTTATACCTAACAAGTGGCAGAACAAGGATTCAGACTCAGGTCTGTCCAATTTTAAACTTAGGCTCTTTCCACCAGCTATACTCCTTGTGGGGCAGAAACCATGGATTTCTATGTTGCAAATGCCTAGGGCAGTGCTATGATTGTAGCAACCACTCAAGAATTTGTGTTGAATAAATATTGAATGGATGCTTTAGGATCCTACAGATTTACTTAGCTGGAAAAAAAAAATAACACTTTCCTTATCAAATTAGTTTATTTTAGGTATTAGTAAAAAATGATGGTAAATGTAAACAGAAGAGATCTGTAAAAGTGAACCTAATAGATAATCCTAGTGGTTTATTATTGAAGATCTGTAAACTCTTCATCACATTGGAATGGATTAAAAAGGGCCAACAGGAGACAGAAAATAATGAAATGGAGAGAAATTTTCTTAAAATATTTAGAGTCTCCCTTGTTCAATGTTTTTCCTCAGGACCAAAGAGAAATCATTGCTCAAGTCATTTCTTCAGTACAAAAAAGTGACATTTCCTGGGCAGAAGTTATAGAGAGATTGGGAATAAGCCTCTCCAATTAGAAGAATAGGATGAGCATGGAAAGGCATATCTGGGAACGATGACACGTAGAAAAACCAGGCTCTGGGGAGGAAATCTCCTTCCATCCCCTAAGACCCTAGCATGGGCATCTGGGGTCAAACAAGGGCAGGAGACCCTACATAAAACTTTTGCCAAGATAGGACAAAGGAGTCAATAGTTGTAGTCAAAATAACATTTCACTGCTTGTTGAAAAACAGGCAAGAAAAACTACATTGCCACCTCTTCTGGGAAAAGCAAAAATAAAGTTGTATTTCAACCTCAATTTTCCACCTTGTGGGCAAAAATAAAAGGAAAATTATTTCTGGGCAATACTGCACATATTATGGAATAACGAGCTGTCTTAGGCAGTTGAGCAAGAAGCAGAGCAACCAACGTTCTCTCTAGAAAAGAATAGTGAAGTACGTTCCTTTAAAGTAAACCTTGGAAGAAAATGCTATATCGAAAAGGAGATAAAATGAGAGATACCATCAAGGGCTATCTCAGAATGCCACACTTACCTCTATTGAAGAGACAGTATGATATTTGGGAATAAATTGGAACTTTAGCATTTGGGAGGCTGATTTGATTCACAAATGGCTCCATCACTGCTTCACGGCCTGTTCTATTGGAAATCGTTTCACATCAGTTTTTTTTTGCTTTCCTCCCTTTTTCCTTCCCTCACTTCTTCTCTCTTTTTTATGTTTTAAATGTGATTCATTGAACAATCCAACACATTTTCCTGTGAAGCCAGGTTTAAGATGATCTTAAACACTACCGGCTTTAAGATCCGCTTCTAATTGCACAGAGGTGGCCCTTCTGTGTCTCCGTTGGCAAAATTCTAAGATGGCGAACAAGATTCCTTTTCCCTGCTGTATACACCCTGTACAATCCCCCACGAATGGGAGAGGAACCTGTAGATATTGTAGGATATCACTCCCATAATTGTGTTATATGACAGAGGGATTTACAGATGTAATTAAGACCCCTAATTAGCCGACTTTGAGTTAATCAAGAGAGATAATCCTGGGTGGGTCTAACCTAATCAGAAGAGACTTTACAAGTGATCAGAGAGGTCTGACATGAGAGAGGTTTCTCCTGCTGGCATTGAAGAAGCAAACAGCCATGCTGTGAACTGCTTGTAGAGGAGACCGTGGAGCAAGGACCTGAAGGTGACCTCTAGGAGCTGAGAGGGTCCCTGACCAACAGCTGGCAGACAGCTGGGACTTCACTCCAACAACTGCAAGGAACTTAATTCTGCCAACAACCAGTGAGATTGCAAGAGGAACCTATGCCTCAGATTGGATCGAGCCCTTTTTGAAACCTGATTTCAGTCCGATGAAACCCTGAGCAGAACACCCAGCTAACCCATATCCAGACTTCCGATTCATGGAAAGTCTGAGATAATAAATACATGTTGCTTTAAGCTACTGAGTTGGTATAGCAATGAAAAACTAATAAATCTATCCTTGAGCTTTAAAGTTTGATGACAGTGTCCCTAATCTGAGGTTTTGAGTTGTGGTGAAGATTTATTAGGTATTGAGGGAAAAAAAGCTAAGGAGTTCCTTCATAAACTGGAAAAGGGTTTTTCTATTGTTTTAGTTGAGGGCATGTGATAGTCATTCCTGCTGTTCACCAAGTGTTTCCATTGCTCCCTCACTTCAGACCCATGACACCACTATATTGTCTATCCCCCTGGTGCAAAACTTGTTGGACGGACCATACACATCACGTTGGTAATGTGTATCGCTTCTGGGCCAGGGCACTTGATCAATGCAAGATTTCTCAGAGCTCTCTTTCCCTTGCTCTAGTGCACAGCAATGCACCTGGTAGCCTGGATCTTAGAGTGAGGTTATGTGGGGCAGAGCTCATCCTGCTGACCCATGATTTCACTGTAGAATTAAAAAGAAATCTTATTTGGGGGCACTATAACTTTACAGTTTGTTACTGCAGCATAACTTAGCAATGCTGACTTAAATAGGGAGGTACTAAATTACACAGCCAAGGAAACAGCCAGAGACACAGACATGAGAAGATCAGATAGGATGATACAAAACCTCTTACATGTTTTCATATGTTTAAATTATTTCCACTCCTTATTGTAAAAGAAAAACAAACAAAACAATAAAAGCCTTAAGTAAGTACAAGACAAAGAGAAAGAACATGAGAAAGTCAACCATCCCTCATCTACGTTGAAAAGCACAAGGATTACAGGCTTCACTAACATTTGAGAAGGCAGAACCAGTGAAGTGCCTGGCTCTTTTCTCTCTGGGAGGGGAAAGTGGAGGAAGCTCTTCTTGTACAACTCTCCTTAGGACAAATGCCATCATCAGTCTTTAGGGTTTCCATGTTCCATTAATTTCAAGGGCCTAGAGGGCAGTCTTTATATTCTATTGAGCAAGACTGTCGAAGATAATTTAAAAGGAGTATATCTACTCAACAGAAACAAACAACACAAACAAAAGGTCTATTTTTTTTTTTAAAGTACTATCATTGGAGAGAAAAAGAGATGAACATTAAAACCCTGCTTTTAAAAGGAAGAGAAACAACACCAGGTTAATAGGAAGATGTGTTTGGTCAATTTTAAGGTCCTTTTGAAAACAGTTCAGATGGCTTCTGTGGCAAACACTAAACTTAGTTCTTAAAGATAGAGGTTCCGGTAAAATGTTCTTTGGGAAATTAACAAAAATTCCATTCTAGCAGATTTGGATTTTGTAGATAAAAATATCACAGGCTCTGTAACTGGTGAGATATTTAAAGCAAACATGTGTAAATTAAACTAACCCTATGTAAACCTTTTCAAAGTATTATCCTATTCAGACCACATCAATAATGTATAGCCAAGGAAATGGATTGAGGTCAAGAGATATTCCAACCCCAGCATCCAGTGACTCTTGACCAATTATTAGAGAAGTAACTAGATTATACTTTGCAGAGAGTTAAATTTGACCAGAAAGGTATATTACCAAGAACTAGAGCTGGACATATTGCTTATGGAGCATTTTTCAATTTGAATATATTAGCTGTGTCTACATAGTAAGAGGAAATGAAATACTGAGGCAATGATTTGGTAATTTAGGCCATAAACTTATATTTACAAGGAAAACATAAAGTAATTGTGACAAAACAGGTTTTTAAATTGAATTACCTAATGTAATTGCTTCAATTCTCTCTCCTCACTTTTTTTTTTTTTAATAGATGTGTAATCATAGCCTTTGGGAGATATAAAGATATTGTGGGTACCTGACGGTTGGACTTATGTGCTAAGGGACACACTCCTAGTGACAGTCTAAAAGCTATTCTAGGTGCAAAATACTTGTCTACTAGTCATATGCTCTTCTTACTCCAATGCTAGGTAATATTATCAGCATATGGCTTCCATATGCAACCTGGTTGCTATTTTTTTTTTTTTTAAGATTCTATCTTTATTTCCTGGGACCTGTGCAATGAAGTCATCTGGTGACGGGAACAAAATACAGCATTCTTTAAAGGCATGTCATTCTGCTCTCACAACAGAGGAATCAATTTATAGTACATTTAAATACAAGTAAATGTATTAGATTTAACAAATGAAAGATCTGAACACCAAAGAGGTATCAAGATGGGCAAATGACGACCTTTCACACTCCACTTGAAATTGTAACAAGGTGGCATAAGAGGTAGTTTGGGTCTTTCGAAAGAATCACCTCCTTCCTAGAGCCAGTTATCCACCTCGGTTTCTCAGCTTTTCCTCTAAATAGCAATGCTGACGCTTTATTAGTTAATCAATAAGACATGATACGGAATATGGTTATCATAAAATAATCATACCCTGGAGCATTTTGAGGCATGAGCCAATGGCCTCTAATCAGATTGGGTTGAGATTACCTTTGGATAACCACACTCTTGGGAACTGTCTCGTTTCTATTATGAGTACATTTTATAATAGGGAAAAATGTACATTTCTGCAGGGGGAAAATGAAGTTGGCATCTTATACCTAGCAATCATTTCAGTCGAGCCGAGAAACATTCCTCTTTTTGAACAAAGTCAAACTATGCTTTGTCTATTCAAGCAATGTCTGACTAAAGAGGCAGCTCACAGGCGGTGTGGGTAATGCAATACAATGGAAACTGTATTTTACTTTGCCATTGCAAGTTTCAAATTATATGCAAACATTCAAAAAGGGCATTTGAAATTTGGCGTGCATGTTTATAAATGCCACATTTTAAATCTGGAGTGAGTTTAGGTGTCTAGGTTACAATAACAGATGATCTCCAACATAAGAATGGAACAAAGCTCTTCTTTAACTTCCTACAGAAAAGATGTTCATTTCTGCTTCAATTATAATCCCAGACACACTGGAGATTCTGTTAAGAGCAATTTCCTCTATTTCTCCTTATCCTGACTAGCCAAATTTTTAATCAAATTACATATATTGGAAAGTTAAAGACAGAAAAGCCCAGTGAGCCATGAAATACACTTTATAACAGTATGCATAGCACTTACCCCTTTGGTTTAGAATGATGGAAAAATCTATTTAAAATGTTAGATGAACACACTGCGGGGCTGCAGAGATGATTATAAACTCTTAGAGCTATATGTTTTAATCCTAATTTTCTATGCATAGTATTTATATCCAGGAATTTTTAACATGAGATAAATGATAAAGAAATAAAATAGATGGTGAAAATACTTATTTGAATTGCTTTGTGATGGAAGTAAATACTTGTAACTAAGAATGAAAGTAAGCTATAAGAAAGTCAAACAATATTATTGCCATATGAATAGAATCAGATGATATTCTTTGTGGTAGTCAAAGCTATATAGATCTCATAATAATAACAAAATTATTTCAGTTTGATCTTTTGAATGAAAGGGAGAAGGTGGGACATAATTCTAGGACACCATAAAGAGAAAGAGTCTCATTTATGCATTTGTTTTATTAGAATTAAATTTAGTTTCTATATGACAACCCTGCTTTTGATTAATGATAGTCCTTTTCAATGCTGGTTATTTCCAGAGCCTCAGAATATCTGTCTTGGGTCCAAAAATTGCTTAATCCTTCCTACTATTTCATTTCCTCAGAATTCTACTTGATTTCTGCAAAACAGCTAGGGCAGCTGGGCTCCTGGCTTGAAAGAAATGAAGCCTGGCCAAAAAGAAACCAAGCAAGGATTTTTTTACTCATCATTAAAAATTCAACTCACAGAGTTAGATGGAAGAGTCCATTTTTAATTATTCAGAGATCAGAAAGGCTCCCTACTTCAGATTTCTCCAAGTTGGTAGATTACTTGTGCTTTTTCTAAAAGTCTCATTTTGTTTTGTCTGGAAAAGCCAAAACAGCCTAAATGCAAATTGTGGTGCTACCTCACACATCCCAGAAAGACAGTTAATTGAGGGCCCTGTAAGCAGAGCTAGACTGAAAAAGGCCTGGGAAAGCTCATGTGACTCAGGGCCCAGCCCTGCCCTTAACTAATGTGGGAGTTCCTGGACCCAGTGTTCCTCTTCCACAACTTTAATGTCCTCTGCCCCATTTATTCCCCACAATCTCTACTCTACCACAATAGTTTTCTCTAAATCACTGCATCATCAAACGAATGGTTTTACCAACAGTCTCCATGAGAATTGTTACATTCAACTCTATTAATTCCTTCTTGCTCATGTGACAGTTCGTAATTAGTTCCTCTCTGCATTCTGTTGATCTTTCTCTACTTCGACAGGTCCTTTTACTTCCTAAATAGAAAACATCTTCTCAAAACCAAGAGTGTCTTTGAAGCTGTGCTCTTCTCTTTCATAACATGAACTATGTCAAATCCACAAGTCTACCTTTGACTTTTCACCTGTCATTAGCTTCTTGTCTCCCACCAACAGTCAAACTTGACAAGGACTGAGCTGACTTGCTGTGGTCCACAAATTTTAAGATGGCTCACTGTGTTTCTTGCCCTTGGTATCCACATTCTTGTGCCATTCTCTCCCCTCCAGTGCAGGAAGAGCCTGTGGCTTGCTTCTAGCCGATGGAAAAAAGCAAAGGTGAAGGAACTGAGCAGATGTTATTAAGGTCCCCAATCAGTTGACTGAGTTAATCAAAAGGGAAATTATCCTAGTTGGGCCTGAGCTCATCAAGTGAGACCTTTAAAAGAGGGTACACGCCTTCTTTAAAAGAAAAGGCTCAAAGCAAGAAAGACACTCTCCTGTTGACCTTCAAGAAGTAAATGACCCTGTTGTGAACTGCTCAGGGAGAAGAAGCTGGGGGTCTCAGGCCTATAATCGCAAAGAACTGAATTCTGCCAACAATCTGAATGAGCCTGGAGGAGGACTCAGGCTCCAGATGAGAACATCAGCCCTGGCTGACACCTCGACTGCAGCCTATAGGACCCTGGGCAGAGGACCCAACTAGGCTGTGCCTAGATGCCTGACCCATAGAAATTGTCTATTGTTTTAATCCAATAGGGTGTGGTAATTTGTTTTGCTGCAATAGAAAACTAATATTCTAACTTTCCCAACTTCTTTACTACTGTCCTCTCAGGTTCAAAGCTTTAAAGTTAATGGTGACTCCTTCCCCTCATCAGATACAAGACTTGTCTTTTTTCTTGAACACTATTAATTGAATTAAACTACATTTCTTTATCGTATTCAACCCCCTCATTCATTCAGCAAATATTTGCTGGACACTGCGTACAGCTCTGAGTATACAATGATGAATGAAATAGGCATGGCTCCCACCCTTATGCAAAGTAAAGTTTACAGTGAATAAATCAAACATGAAAAATGTAATTGCAAGGTGCTTTGAGAGAGTTCTGCAGGGAACTTTAACCTCGTCTGGTTGGGGGAGGAGGCAGAGAAGGCCTTGCTATCTCGAGCCTGAATTATGTGCCAATCTTCTAATGTGTCTCCCTGTTTCTCATTCTTCCAGGCAGTACACATGAAATTATTGGGGTTCACCTTTTTTTTTTTAATTTTAATTTTTCAATTAGAGTGGACATTCAATATTACTTTATATTAGTTTCAGGTGTACAGTATAGTGGTTAGACATTTATATAATTTACAAAGTGATCTCCCTTATTAGTCTAGTACCTACCTGGCACTATATATATAGTTATTATATTATTGACTATATTCCTTATGCTGTACTTTACATCACTGTGACTGTTTTGTAATTGTCAATTTGTACTTCTTAATCTCTTCATCATTTAAATCCAGCCCCCAAACCCCATCCCATCAGGCAATCACCAGTTTGTTCTCTGTATCTATGAGTCTGTTTTCATTCTGTTTGTTTATTTTGTTCCTCAGTTTGCACATATATGTGAAATCATATGGTATTTGTCTTTCTCTGACTTATTTCACTCAGCATAATACCTTCTAGGTGCAGCCATGTCATTGTAAATGGTATGATTTCATTTTTTATGGCTGAGTAATATCCATTGTATATATGTACCACAACACTTTTATCCAATCAGCTATTGATGAGCATTTAGGTTGCTTCCATATCTTGGCTATTGTAAATAGCACTGAAGTGAACATAGGGGTGCAAAGATCTTTCTGAATTAGTGTTTCAGTTTTCTTACATAAATATGCAGAAATGGAATTGCTGGGTCATAAAGTAAATCCATTTTTAATTTTTTTGAGGAACCTCCAAACTCTTTTCCTTAATGCTGGTACCAATTTGCAATCCCACTTACAGTATATGAGGGTTCTCTTTTCTTTTTTTCCACATCCTCGCCAATATGTTGTTTTTTGGTTTATTGATGGTAGTCATTCTGACAAGTATAGATGATATCTCATTGTGGTTTTAATTTGCATTTCTCTGATAATCAGTGACATTGAACATCTTTTCATATGTTTATTGGCTATCTATCCATAGGCTTTGGAGAAATGCCTATTCAGGTCCTCTGACCATTTTTTAATTGGATTTTTTTTGGTGTTGAGTTTTATGAATTCTTTATAAATTTTATTATAAATAAAACATTAACCCATTACCTGATGTATCATTGGCAAATATCTTCTCTCCCATTAAGTGGGTTATTTTTTCATTTTATTGATGGTTTCCTTTGCTGTGCAAAAACTTTTTTAGTTTGATGTAGTCTCCTTTGTTTATTTTTTCATTCCCCTTGCCTACAGAGTATATCAGAAAAAATATTGTTAATAACAATGTAAGAAAGTTAACTGCCTATGTCTTCTTCTAGGAGTTTTATAGTTTTGGGTCTTACATTTCATTCTTTAATTCATTTTGAGTTTATTCTTGTATACAGTGTAAGAGAAGTTGGTCCACTTTCATTTTTTTTTTGCATGTATTTATCCACTCTTTCCAACATTTATTGAATAAGCTGTCTTTACCCCATTGTATATTCTTGCCTCCTTTGTCATAGGTTAAATGACCGTATAAGTGTGGGTTTATTTCTGGGGTCTCTATTCTGTTCCATTGTGTGTCTGTTTTTATGCTGATACCATGCTGTTTTGATTACTGTAGCCTTGTAGTATAGCTTGGTATCAGGTAGTGTGATACCTCCCACTTTGTTCTTCTTTCTCAAGATTGCCATGGCTATTTGGGGTCTTTTATGGTTCCATATAAATTTTAGGATTATTTGTTCCAGTTCTGTGAAAAATGCCATTGGTATTTTGAGAGGAATTGCGCTGAATATGTAGATTGCTTTTGGTAGTATGGACATTTTAACAATGTTAATTCTTCCTATCCATGAGCATGGTATATATTTCCATTTATTTGTATCTTCATCAATTTCTTTCTTCAATGACTTATAAGTTCCCAAGTATTTAACCTCCTTGGTTAAATTTGGGTTTCACCTTTCTCAAAGATATTTAAACATGCTGGCCTGTGAGGACTTTTAATGGCTTGCTATTATCTAAAAGATGTAATAAACAAAATATTAATATGGCTGTAGCAAATGTCAATCGTCCTTTATCTAACAAAGTCCCAGAGAGGTTTAAAGACTTGGCTGAAGCCATGGAAATGATAGAAATAAGATTGAATTTCCTGTAAGTTAACTGAATCAAATTATCTTTTTACACTATTGGTACTTATTTAATAATATAAAAAAAATCTAATCATGAGTATGGAGCTTACAAATATTATAGATTAATCAGGTATAGTCACAAAAGGAAAAGCACTTAATCCATTTTTTGGCGCTTATCTCAGGACATTTTGATTAGTCTACATGCTTAAAGCTAATCTAAGATTAATATTTGGTTAATACAGCTGGCCTCATGGCCTATGACTGTAAAATGAGGGTCACACTTACATTTATATCTAAATTACAATAACTCAGAGACTCCCACCTGCCAAATAGGAATATAAATTGGCTCTGATGCACCTGGTGCTCCACCCAGCCCTCTCTGACACCAGGCCTCTCCTACTGTGGTTTAGATTTTTACAAGGCATAGCTTCCCTTTTCTCCAAAGAATTGCCCTCAGGTGCCTCTTCATTGGGAAGGCTGTTCCAATCTTCCACACCTTTGCTGAACTTCAGCCAAAGAATGGTTGACATTCAGACTCTAAAAATCATGCCCTTTGCCTCAAAGTGGGACCAAATGTGAGCTGCAATCCACCCTCCAGAGCTTTTGTGTGAGGTCTGACTGAAGCTAATGTCCAGCTGAGACCTCATTCTTAGGTAGCTGTCTCCCCTGCCCAATCTTGCTTCCCCCATGCCCTTTGGAGAACAGTCCTCAAATCAGTCACTTGAATAAAACCTCTCATCTCAGGCTCTGCATTTAGGAAACTTATTCCCCCAAACAATAAAGTTACTCAAAGTATTTGTCTCTGTGAGGCACCAAAGGGAGCCTCATTTATGTCTGCTAGCCATTCTGTCATGGAATCTCATGTGGTGTTTACCACCTTCTCCCCTATTCAGATGTCTTCATCACTGGCCAAGCATCTGGTTGAATGAATCCCACTGCTGAAGGCTCTCACTCTGAGAGTCAACAATGTCTACGCCAAGGACACTCCCTTGGCTAGTCCTCAAACTGCCCGTCCTCAAGATGCCACAGCTGACCTGACTTCCATGCAAGTTGGCAGTATGGCCTTCACTTTCACTTTCTGGACACTGGGACATGCAGGCCCCACAGCAGCATTGCTTGTGCCCAAAGTTTCAGGAGGTCTGATTTCTGGCCTTTATTTTTTCTGATCCTGAGGGTTTAAACTCCTTTCTAAGAGCAGGTGGCAAAGCTGACACCATCCCTTTAAAATCCTTTTGCAGCCTATGTCCCTCACCAAACACATTCCTCCTGTTCCAGTGAAAAGGCAAAGCCCAGTGGTATGCAGGAGCGTGTGGGGTGGGAGTATTGTCTATGTTAGCATCTCCAGCACTCGGGTCAAATATTTTTTTTTCTTAATTTTGTTTTTATTTTAAGTCTGTATCAAGGAAACCTTCCTGAAACTATTTTGGATAGAGAATTTCTGTAAAGAAGAACAGATACGACTGTTTTTAAGAAATGCTTTCATAAAAGTTATTAATATGTGCTTAAATAGGAGGAATTTTGAAAGTACAATTCTTCTAGCTTACAAAACTTGTTTAGTTTTAATATGGACATTCTAGAATGAAATCCAAGGTGTTCCATTTCTCTTAGAGTTTCAATGTTTATGACATTTTCTCTAATATTTTATTATAAGCATTTTCAAATATACAGCAAATTTGAAAGAATTTTATAGTAAACATCTCTATAACCATAATCTAGATTTTATTATTAATCTTTTTCTGTACTTGTTTCATCATATATCTATATATCTATCCATTCTTCCGTCAATCCATCTTCAATCTATAATGGCATTTTAATTCTTTTTTAAAATACATTTTATACTTTGATTTAGAACAAGAAGTCTAAGTGAAAATAAGTTCTAACAGATATCTCTTCGACAATAAAAATCAGAAGCATAATCTGTTATGGTCTTAAGAAGCCATACGTGACAGAGCTGCTTTGCAAAGGAATCTTAAATTATCTCAAAAAACACTAGTTCTGGGTGAATATTGCTTTAAAGCAATGGGTAAATCAGTCATGAAATAAATTGCATGGAAAATTAAGCAAAAAGCCAGGTAAAGGTTTAAGTAATAATTCTCTAATTCCCTGGTTTGTTCAATCATCAATGTGGGATGCTATTTTTATTTAATCAGTAGGTAAATGTGCCTATTCATTAACACTAGCATATGAAGTCAGAAACCAAACTTCACTTATAATTTTAATGCACTAAATGAAACCATATATTTTTAACACAATGATTTACAAAGATCTCAATCACTTCTCTAACATTTACATTTATATGACCTAATCACTTGAAAAGTATAAAATTAGGAGCAATATACTCCATTCTGTGATCTCATTTTTGATAGGGATCCAAGAAAGAAGACATGGAATTTTGGTTTAGCAGAAAGCAGACATGCATTTTGTCTCACTCTTGTAAAAGTAAAATTTGATCATGTTGGTGCACCCAAAGTAGTTTTATCATCTTAAATAAAATAACCAGACAGTTGCCTCAAAGAGGGATTTGGCTGATTTATTGCCTAAAACTACAATTTCCTTGAGAATGTTGTAGGAGGATAGAATGGTGTTGAAAAACAAATCCTTGCATAAAAACAGGGCAAAACCCAAATCCATGGACTACAGTTACATCTAAACTTGGTGACAGGGTATCTCTATGAATCCCAAAATATAAGTAGGTGGGAACCCACCAACAACCACCACGAGATCTGCCTTCTGTCAGCATCTGTACAAGGGGAAGCACAAAGCTATAGAGTATCTGCCAGATATGAGAACAGGAGATCTCAAAACTGCCTATAGAAATTCACTGAAATCATAGCAGGCCAATTAGAAGACAGCAGCTGAAACTGGCAGGATTTTACCTCCAGAAGCTACTTAGCACTTCTACATGAGTTGAGACTGGGAAGATAATATTTGTGGGGCCCCACCCCAGAGCTATGGGGGATGAGATCTGATATGTACATGCTCCCCTTTTTATCCCTTAGATAGCTCTATGAGGTATATTTTATGATTCTCCAAGATCTTATAAATCAGCATCTCCTGAATCAAAGCACTGGTGGCACCAATTGTCTATAGCTATGGCTGACTCCATAACATAGCCTGGTGCTGGCTTTCTCTTCCGTTCTGTGATCTCTCATTTTAGCATCCTGGAATCTTTCCCCAAATAAACCATCTGCACACAAGTCTTTATCTTAGGCTGTATTTTGGGACAACCAGTACTTCAAGGAGAGAGACACAATTGTATCGAGTGTTGCCAAGATCCTGTTAAGGGTCCACAGGATGTGGCAGATGAGATTCCTGGGGACCCTGAAAAGCGCAGTTTCAGTGGAATGATAGGGCAGAAGCTCCATCAGGGGAGGCTGGAGAAAACAGATGTGGCATTGGAGACAGTGAACTGTAGGGCTCTCTCAAGGGCCCATAAACTGTGGACCCTTGACCTCTCAGCAGCATTCAACACAATTGACTACTGTCTCCTTTTTGGAATATGTCACATTTGGCAGTGATTTGGGAGAAGAAGAAATAGGCCAGTAGTCAGAGTGATATGTGGAGTCAAGGAAAGGCTTTATGAAACAAGGAGATAGTAGACCACGGGGATGATGAGCATGTCCAGTAGGAGAGAAAACTCATGCAAGTGAGAGAAGGGAAGATTGAGAATGAGAGTGGGTAGGATCTTGAGCCCACAGGTCAGGGTCGGCCTTTCATTCCTAGAAGCAGAGGGAAGGCAGAGTATAGGCAGGTCTGGAGGTGGGTATGTTTGATGATTTAGACAGTGAGAAAATAATTGAATTCATGTCTGGTTGCTTTTATTTTCTCAGTGAATTATGTTATTAGGTCAAAAGCTGAGAAGAGCAGTAGCAACTTTGAGAAAAGAAGTGAAATAATTTTGGAAACTAAAAACACAAACATATTAGGCAAGAGATTGCTGAGTTGTACTTAGTGTCCATTTATTTATTTCACTGGAAAGATTGCTAACTCATTTCAATCCCATTTTCAGACAGATGGCTTTTTAAAACCACAGGTTATACCCAAGTATGGTTTATTTCTAAAAACTCTTTGCTACCAACATGATGGAGTTGGAAAGATTACAAGGTAGAAGGGCGAGACAGAGATCTAGCCTCTCAATCAAAAGCAAGGTGGCAGTGAAGGCCAGTCGAAGGACAATGGTCCAAGGGGGAACACTTAATTCAGGTCACACAACTAGCTCAATGTTGTCCATGTCCATCAAAAAACTCCTACTGAAAATGCATTGATGACTTTTCAGAAAAAGAACCATTTAGAATATACATTTTCCTCCAAACAATGCATTAAACAGAAAGACTGGTTTCCCCTTAAAAAAAAGTCATACAAAGAATTTATTACAGAGGTGAGCTTTATTAAATGACTGTAGGCTTCCAAAACGATGAGCCTACATAGAGAGTTAATAAGTACCATGCCGGGCAGTGACATCACTGTTTCCCTGGTTACCCAATGTGGAGGCACAAATGAATAAGCCAGATCTAAATGCAATATCTAACAGGGGGAGAGTGTTTGAACTCTTAATGGCCATGAGGTCGGTAAGCCTTGTAACTCAAAATGTGGTCATTCAAAACATGTAACCAAAAAAATCATGGGGCCTATCAACTCATTGCTTATGGCATTGTCAAAATATGTTCTATATTTACTAACTTTGGTGGAAGCTAAATGTAGCTGGTTCACTGGCTATACCTAAAGTCCTGCATTAGGGCTTTGTGGATATGTCAACAGAAAACCATACACATATTTTGTATTTTATACAGAGTTAGCTGATAACAAGTATGTAGTAAATATCACGAGATTTAAAAGTCTGTATGTGCTTATTTATGTAATACACATGGCTCATTCCTTTTAGTTAAATGACACCTACCTACTCATGGAGACTCTACTCTGAAA
Source organism: Eonycteris spelaea (assembly GCA_003508835.1). NCBI lineage: Eukaryota > Metazoa > Chordata > Mammalia > Chiroptera > Pteropodidae > Eonycteris > Eonycteris spelaea. The sequence continues at coordinate 9,529,487 of PUFA01000011.1, read as the reverse complement.
AGCTAAAACAATCATTTTCTTACCTTGATGAAACTGACCTTCACTTTTCCTTTTTGCTTATCATAATATGTAATAAATAATTTTTTAAGGTGATTATCTTTGACAATTGTCTTAATTGTTTTTCTTTTTCTTTTTTTTTTTTTGGAGTAACTCTAATAAGTAAACTAGAATAACTATTCCCATTTTAGCATTGGCAAAACTAAAGTACAGAAAGGTTCAAAGTTCTGTGTAAACTCAGCTTTTATTGTGGTTGTAAATACTTTTTGTTTTAGATTGGCTGTAAGACCAGAGACTAAAGAAGACAGCTTCTAAAGAGTGCCTCATCTTCACACCTAGGATCTGGACATTTGTATTTAAGTGCCAAGCTTGATTAACAGTAACTAAAAGATAAAACACAGTGGGGCTAGCAGACACAGTGCCAAAACTTTGGACTAGGTAACTACTAAACATGCCTGAACAAACTATATTTTCCATCAGAAGTGTAAAGTGATTTTTTGGCAGTTTTGCAGAAATCCTCATTTTTCAGTGTTTAACAATTTCGCATCATTTGGACAATAAGTTTCTAGCCTTCTTTTTATCAAATTATAAGTTTCCAATTATTTTTATGGAGCTTTTTCTTTAAATTGGTATAATATCTCAGCTGTTTTTATAGCTCATGATTCTCAAACAATATTTTAACTTCTTTTCAGAATTTTAGGGCTGCACACTATAGACCATCAATCTAATAAGAATTCGTGCAGATGAATGTCACTTTTTTTTTTTTAGTTTTTCTTTAAAAAAAAAAAATCAAAAGCAGGCACAGCATGTCTTTGCCATGTAGAAAATGGCAAAGGAATAAGTTTTGGTTGAAAACCAGTTGGTTGAAATAATAGATCAGCTGACAGCACAAGTTTCAGGCAAACTATGTTTAGGCATGAGCTTCCATTATTTCTATTGCATGTTTCTTTTCATTTTAGTTAGCCTTGATAATCCCTTATAATTATTTTTAATTTTTATCAGTTGTGAATTTCATAAGCAGTTCAAAGAAACAAACAGCTTTGAAAACTTGGAATAACTATCTACTTCATTTCTCCTACCACTCCCCCAAGTAACCATTTTGAACTCTTAGAGCAGATTCTCTGGTTTACTTTCTTAGTTCTAAATAATATGATTATTTTATGAATTTTTACTTTTAGACATTATTTTTCAATTTCTCAATATAGAAGATGAAGTTTTAGATATCTTTTATTTCCTGCTCCTCCACACAGATACAGATACACACTTTTCACCCCCAAATTTGGCCCTATCACAATTTTGGTTAGATCGATATTCTGTACTTTCATTGCTTAAATGCTATCCTATCTATGCAAAACAGCAAAGAATTGTAAGGTCATGATCAGAGAGAAGAAACCCAGAGAGGTGAGCCAGGAATTTGGGCTAAATTCCCCTTAGTCATCTGCTGATTTTGTACTAGGTGACTGAAGAGAGGAGCAAAGCTTCTGATAGACCCATAAGACCAACAGGACAAAACTGGAGTTCAGTGCCCACCAAGTAAAAGGGTGTCTAGGATGTCCTCCAGGTTTTAAATTGAGATAATTAAAGGTTAAGTCCTGGGAGTAAAGGGTAAACTGGAACTAGGCCAATCCTCAAAGAAATTTTGAAGCCTAGCTGGAATTCTCTCAGTCCTCTAAAGGGTTAAAGTCATCCAATATTACCAATGGAAACAAACTAAAATTTTTGCTGGAGTAAGAAAACCTCATCTTAGACCTCAAAGTATCTGTACAAGCTGTCATATAAAATAAATGGCATTTGATCAAAATAACCAAGTACATAACAACATGATGAAATACCAAGAGAATGAAGATAATGGAGTTATCATAGACTTTAAAATAATAATACTTATTATGTTCAAATAAATAAGGACAAGATAGACACTTTTGTTAAAATTTTGGAAGGTATAATATAAAAATATCAAAAACTTAAAAATAATAACTTATATTAAGACCCCAATGAATAGATCTGACAACAGATTAAACATAGTTGAAAAGAGAATTAATAGATTAGAAGATAGATCAGATAAAAGCATCCTAATGAAGCAATTTTCAGTTTTGTTTGTTAGTTTGAAAGTTGCTTTCTGTAAGAAATATAGAGACACAGAAGAGAAGAAAAATTGGGCAGAAATAATGTTTGAAGAATAATAATTAAGGTTTTTCTAAAAATGATGAAATATGCCAAACCACAGATTCAAGTCACATTATAAATCACAAGCAGGATAAACACACACACACACACACACACACACACGCATCCTTAAACACATTATAGTACAACTACAAAACATCAAAGACAAAAAAAAAAGAGATAAAAACATTAAAAAATGATAGATTGTCTTTAAAGGGACATCCAGTAAAGCAGAAGCAATGGAAGCTGAAAGACAATGAAACAATTTTCAAAAGGCAAAAGGAAAATAAATCCCCACCTAGAATTGTTTCCAGAAATAGTTATGCTCAATAAAGAAAGTAAAGTAAATACATTTTCAGACAAAAATTGAGATTAATTACAGGATGTTACTCAAGTAGAAGAATTATTTCGGGGAAATTCAGAAATATGGAGAGCAATGAAGAGCAAAAAACATAAATCTGTGGGTAAACAAATCAATATTGATTACAGAACACAATAGAAATTCTTTTGGTTTAGTAAATAGTAAATGGTTTGGGGGTTAAAAACACAAAGAAAATAAAATACATGCCAATAATGGTAAATAAGTAGAGAGAGTGATAAATAAAATTTAAGTTTTTTTAAGTCTTTGAATTGTCCAGGAAGACTTAAAAGTACTATTTTATATTGGACTCTGTTCATCAAGAATATAAGTTATAATTTTTATGATACCCACAACAATAAAAGTAAAAGAAATATATATGACTATTAAGAGGAAGAAAGAGGATTTTAAAAAATTAATTTTTGTATATTGTGCTGTAATATTTGATATTTACTTTTTCTACTTATGATAAAATTGCTATAATTCATCCATATATTTTATGTATATGTTATTTAGGTATCTAATCCTCTGAATTGGTTTTCTACTTTTGTTTTTTCTCTCTACTTTCTATATCTTTTATTTTACTTTTTGGGATATTTCCTAAATTCTGTCTTCTTTCTATCTATCTTCTATTTAATCTAAATCTCATTCATATCCTTTACTATAATTTTCATTTCTAAAAGTTTGTTTCTTTGTTCTCTGAATGCTTTACTTTTAACATAGTACCATGTTCTTATTTTCTGACCATTTTGATCATAGCAGAAGCTTTCTTTGCCCTTTTGGTATTCCATGGGTGTTTGCTTAAACCACATGTTGTCCACTAGAAAGCTGATTAGAAACTGTGCATGTACATGTGGCTTGTTGACTATAGTCTTCATTGCAGGGCGATCTAGCTAAGCCTACTCTCTGGAGATTCCCAGTGTCAAGACCTTAGTTCTATTCCTTGGGGACTTCTCCATTTCAGGATCTCAGTTCTTTTCTCCCCGAGACAAGATTTCTATTTTTTTCTGTCAGGTGCATGTTGGTTGACAGCCAATAGTCTGGGAGCTGAGAAGGTCAAGGGCTGTTGCTGTGCAAGGTGGGAAAGGAATAAATAATAATTACTTCATTAACACACTGTCAGTGAACCCTTAACCCCATCTTCACCTTCACCTTCCAGAGATACCTGGGTCTCAGGGGATTTTGCAATGTAAATTGAGTTTCTGTTCAGTTTGCCTCACTGACAGTTTAGGACTGCTTTCTCTAGTTTGCTAAGTCAGTACTTAGATGCTTTTCAGCCTCCAAAATTTTGAGACTATTGCCTTCCTTCCTACTCTCCCTTTTGTTTTATGTTTGTACCTTTAACTGGAAATTCAACTTAAGCTTTTTAAAGGATTGTCAGATCAATTCAATATGCGTATATCAAGCACCTATCATGTCCCAAATTCACAGATTCATCACAACATTAATGGCTTTGTGGGCTATAGGCTGTTATTAAATGCTGAACTGGACTGATAGATGCTTCTCAAGTCTTTATTGTTCTCTTTGCAACCACTGGCTACTTTCTCCAGCCCTGAGGTCCTTTGTTTATTTTATTTCATTTTCTTATATTATTTTTTCTCTAGGGTACCATTAATTCTTTTCTTCTTCTGCTATTGACTGGAAACATCTTTTCTCATCTTAAATTTCCTTTTAGATTTAAGTACATAACCTATTTCCAAATCTGTGTCTTCTTTCTACATAAAAATGACTCCTTTACCAATCTGGAACAAATGAAGATGATTTTAAACTCTGTCTGGTAAGAAAAATTACCTCCAATTTGTATTCAAGCTAAAAACGGATCATCCTCCCTGCTCCTATTGGACAGTGCCATGATTCTTTCTATGTCATACACCTGGCGGTAGTGATTCAGAGCTATTACGATTAATCGCTCTATACATTAAAATGTTTATTATTTACAATGGCTCCCTACATACCACAATTTTCACATGCGTGGGAAAGTACTGCTTTCTGGAGGCACAGTGTCTGAATTTCAACTCTACTAGTTATCAGCTATATGACTTGGGATGAATTACTTTTTTGAGCATCATTTCCTCATCTGTAAAATGAGGAAGATAATGACACCTCCCTCAAATGACGGCTTTTTCTTCCGCAAAATGGATATAATAGCAGTATCTCTTTCAAAAGACCATTTTGAAGATTAGATGACTTAATATGTTAAGTCCTTAGCATAGTACTGGGTGCAGTAGACATCATGTGCTATCTATTATCATTATTATTATATTATAATTATTTTTCTCTTAATTCTATTTAACAGATTAGGAAACAGAAATCCAAACCAGTTTATTTAATTAGTCCTTGGCTGCAGAATTAGTCAACAGTAGAGCTGGAATGCAAACTCTGGCAATTCTGATAATACTAATACCTCTTTTTAGAGTGTCAATATAACACGTGTTCATTTAAAAATTTGGTTCATTTTAGTCTTACTAAGCATTTATAAATTGCCAATAATGTACTAGACAACATGGAATTTAAATGAAATAAAATGGACTCCGGTGGGAGGAATAATTTCACAAATAGACGAGAAGAGAAAGTGGGGTCGTGTCCATACTTTGGAGAAGTCTGGCACAAGTGTCAAAGCTGGGTGGGTGTGGTGAGCATCCACATGCGGTGGGGGATGAGGGGCAGCTACAGCTCTGGGCAGGATGTCAGAGCCCAAGTGAGATGAAAAGGGCATTTGTATGGGGAATGGGGTAGCACTGGCAAAGGGAGGTTGATAACTACACACAGGGGAGTTAATCAAATAAGTAAATATATTAAAGATGATAGGAGTCAGATAGCTCACTGTCAGAGAAGTTACAAACATGAAAAGAAGAAAACTAATATTGACTTGGTGGTGTTGGATTGTAATTGAGGGTACTGGTACAAATTGTGTATCTGTTCAATAAATGGTAGTTTATAACCTTCTCGTAAGAAAAAAACTCAAGCCCATATGGCTTTAGGGGAAATTTTCCTAAACATTTAATAAAGAAATAATAATTCTATTTAAACTCTTCCAAAAAGTAGAGGAGGAAATACTTCCTAACTCATTCTATGAGGCCAGCATTACAATAATACCAAAAACCAGACAAAGATATTACAATAAGAGAAAACTACAAACTGATATCCTTCATGAACCTAGATGCAAAAATTCAAAACAAAATTTTAGTAAATCAAATTAACAATATACTAAGAGGATAGTACACCATAACCAAGTGGGGTTTCTCCTAGAAATGCAGGTTTGACTTAACATTAGAAAAATCAGTGGACCTCATCATGTTAATGACCCAAACAAGAAAAAAATATATAACTATCTAAATAGATGCAGAAATGATATCTGACAAAAATCCAATTGAGATTCTGCTATCACCTTGTCAAGGGACATCTCTTTGAGAATCACAATTTTAGAGGGAGTAACATTTAGATTAATTGTCTATCCTTTTCCTGAAGATATACAAAAGTGGGACTCCATAGCCATTCAATTACCTCTTGCCTAAATACATTATGCTATAGTTTAACTCAGTATTTCCCAAACTCTGTTCCTTAAAACAATGGCATCCTTTGAAAAATATAAGGCTCTTCTTATACTCTCAAGATGCATATTAACATATTAAAAGTTCTAACTCCAGAGAAGAAACCATATCCAAGATTTTTTTCTTTCATGTGAATTTCAATCGTTGCTGTCCTATCAGGGAAAATTAGTCTATATTTGATCCTAAAGCATTTTATTTTGACCCACCCATCTGTTCTTGCCTATATATTGGCTAATATTTACAAGAGTTCAGAAAACAGCATGGGCAGAGCAGTGGGGACAACCCCATGGAAGGGCAGATGTTCTTGACTCCGGCCTGCTGCCCGCAGGGTCCCCTTTGGAAACCACTTTCATTATGGCGCTCGTCTACCCTTCCGGCTCTTGCCAGCTCTCTACCCCCACAAAGAACTTGACATATTTTCCTAGCCGCTTTTCCAATTCTTTGATTTTAATACCTTTTAACTGCATGAAAGGGTCTAAAATGTTTTTTTGATCCCAGATTTATAAAAACCGTAAGCTGTCAAGAAAACATTTAAAAATCACAAAGACGTCTGTCAAAAAGATACTTTCACTTAACTTGATGAAGCACTTTAAGGGGGCTTCTCTCCATATACTAAGAGAAAGCCATGTGGCAAAAATGAAATTTCTACTGGTGTTTTCTAACTGCTATGGTCTGAATGTTTATGTCCCCCCAAAATTCCTATTTTGAAATCTTAAATCCTGAAGTGATGGCATTAGGAGGTGAGGTCTTTGGGAGGTGATTAGGTCATGAGGGTGGAGCCTCATGAATGCGATTACTGCCCTTTAAAAGAGACCCATGTTTCTGCCACGTGGGATTATAGCAAAAAGGAAGCTGTCTATGAAGCAGGAAGCAGGCCCTCACCAGACACGGAATCCGCTAGAGCCTTGATCTTAGAATTCCCAGCCTCTAGAACTGTAAGAAATAAATTTCTGTTTATGAGCCACCCAGTTTATGATATTTTGTTATAGCAGCCCAAACAGACTCAGACACTAACACAGTGTTTCTTTCTATCAGCATAGAAAACACATTAAAGGGAATTGTGTCTTGTGAGAGGTGAGTCTATAAAGAAGCTGGGCATCAAGTCATAAATCTACCATAGAAAAACAAAATAAAATGGAAAACCCAGCAGAGCATTTTACTTTTGAGCATCCAAGGGATTAGTGACATATTCTTTGGGCAAAGTACTGCAAATCTTGGAAGCAAATAGTTTAAATAAGGTAGTAATACATTTAAGAGCACCTTTTAAAAGTTACAGTCCCCGAGGAAGACAAACCATAAGAATCTTTCATCGCCACAAAGAATTCAAACACATTTGTTACAGCGAAGGAGCAGAATGAATCGCGGTGTGGTTAGTATGCAGAGTTCACAAGAAGCAGTGCTCTCTGCCAGCCTGATTCTGGATAATTTTTCAATTAGCATGCCTTTCCTCAACACTCGAAATAGTTCTTGAATGAGTTGTAAAGTGTTCATGTTAACTGCATTAGGCCAAGATCATTTTGTGTAAACAGGGACAAGACTTCAGCTAACCCAGAATAGTGCGACAAACATTTTGATTTTTCTGCTAAAGCCTTACCTGGCAAAATCAGGCCAAATGCTAAAATACATATACTTTGACGCGAAGGACTCTCAGAAGTAATAAACTTGTATCTTAGTATATTTTCTACTTTGGCTTCCATTTCAAAAGGCAACCAAAAGGCCCAAATTATATAATTTTAAAAGACCTCAAAAATACACTAATATTAGCTGTAAACTTAGAACATGTAAAAATATGGTAAGAAAAATGGTGGAGAAAACAGATTATTACAATGACTTGTCTAAGCTGTTATTTTCTATCTTTCATGAAAGAGGCTTTCAAAACAAAAAACATATTTTAATTAAACTAATCTACTCCTGTCCCCTTTTAAGGGGGCTGCCCCTTGGAAATTATACTATTTGTACAAACAATTTTACTCCAAAGTATACTTACTGAGGGAATGGATATTTAGTAGGGACTTAGCATCTTTCCAGCACTGCCATGGTCTCTGTGAAGAACATAAAAGAAATGTAAGATACATTCCTCTCCTTCTAAGGACATTTTATCCTTGTAATTTTAGAAATCTAAAAATAATAACAGAGGTAGTTTAAAAACTAAAATATTCTATTTTCCTAATGAAACATTTTAAAATCTGAATATTAAGCAGAGGTACAATCCTGGACACTGTTTTTTCATTTACCTGGATAGAAATGACCATCTCTGTGTCTAGACATCACTTACCACCTTAGAATAACAACAAACAAACAAACAAACAAAAAACCAACAACAGAAAAAAGAAAAGGTTTCCCTTCATTAGATTACTGGCTCACTAAATTTGCGTTTAGAAAAAAAAAGATAAGTTTCATTGCCCACTGTCACATCATTAATATGTATTAAGACTATGTCCCACAGAAATACATGTCCATTTCCTAGAAATACATGTGTATCAAAGAATAGCAAAAGAATAGTCATAGGGCAGCATATCTATAGTAGGTGCGAACTGTAAACCCAGATGTCCAACACAGCCGAACGGATACATAGTGGTACGTTTATACGACAGAATACTATGAAGCAATGGAAATGAACAGTGTAGCTACATTCAACAATGTGGATAACCAATGGAAGAAGCAAGACTAAAGAACATAGTGAGTATGATTCTTTACATAAAGTTGCCAAATACCCCAAACGGAACTCTATGGATGTTTCTGGTGCATATGGGTACACACTCAAGTGGTAGGACTATAAAAAAAAGCCAGGAAATGATACCTAAAAGTAAGGTTAGACCGTACTCAGGGAAGAGGGGACAGGTGTGGGGCGAGGTTTGTGTTTGAGATATACTAGGCTTCTGACATACTGGTCATATTACTTCTATTTTTATTTTTATTTTTTTAAACCATGGGTGGCAGTTACGAAAGGTGTTTCCTCTTACAATCATTTGTAAACTATATGTGCCACATTATCACTTTTTTTAAAGTATATTATAGTTCACAGAAAACATTTCTAAAAAACTCACAGGTTACTATGCTATATACCAAACACATACATACATGTGTGTATAATACACACACTGAACCCAAATGGCTTCAAGGAAGAAAAAGAAGTGTGATTCTACATTAGACGTCTTTTGTTCCCCTGCTCTTCTAATGAGTACATATTAAGAGTTCAAATATATTTTAAAAATGAAAGAGATAAGGGTTTAAAAGTACACTAAAATGTACTATTCCCTGTCATGAATGTCATTTGAGAATTTGAGAGACTTAATGTGGCTTTTTGCCGGTGGTGAAATTGCACATATATATTCTTAGTCTGTCCTTTGTCTATTGATACGACTAGCTGATATAACCATGCAGAAGTGATACTTGAGAAAAATGGGCATCTTCCTGTCCTTCCAGCAGGTGACACAGAAGCAGCTGTACTTTGATCTTACACGTAATGGCCTGCGCCTAAGTTTACTCCTCCCACCAGCAATGTTGATTCTAATCTTAGAAAAAGTTGGCTTCTCAGAAAAAAACCACCCTGAACTAATGAAGCCATGTCTGCCTATAAATTACCTGACTTGAGTTAAGCCTTAATCAACCTATTTTTCTCCATGCTCCTGACTTAGTTGGGTACTAGGTTACTGTGTTACCCTTTCATCTGCTCTAGATTAAACCTATAACAATGTCTAAATACTGGTGATACAATGTCCTCAAAGCTCTTCCAGCAATGATCCCAATACAAACCTTGGTAACAGATAATATTAAACTTTGATGTATCACACAGGAAAGAACCTGAGTTTATCAACTGACAGTCTAGAATAGATTTTCTAAAAGAAGCACAGAAAAATTTGTACAGCAACTTTATTCTTTTCTCTGTGATCATTATTATTCTATAGTTCCTGGGTAGGTCAAAATCAATTTTACATTTAAGAATACCTGAACCTGATCTGTGATCTTAGAAGTTAAATTTCATTGCTCAGAATCAATACCACCAACTAATGTTCTGGTGGAAAGAATGCAGAGGGCAATACAGTTCACTCTTGAGCTTCCAAAGGTTTATCTATGGCACGGCTTACTTCAAGCAAACCTTGATCCAAAGCTTGGTAAAATAACCAACAATACTGCTTAAGTCACACGTGGTCAACACTCTGTCTATTTAATCTAACATCTAGAATCAAGGCCTTAAAAGCAGAATAATTATTTGCCTCTTTTTATCCTGGCCAAGATAAACTCTGAATGAAAATGAGCATCTCTGTTTAGGCTGGTGCTTTATTTCATCCTGAGTTAATACTTCCTTTAATTGTTGTTGTTAAATAAGGTGACTAGGGATGAATTCTGCAAGGAGGAAGAAAAAGAGTTATAGAACAATCTTATAATGAAGTTGCATTATTCTACCTAAGTGGTATCTACATTACAACTCATCACGTGGCTCAAACATACTATGGCTCAAAGGAGATTTCCCCAACTATAACTGCATATTTTAAGAACATGATATAACAGAGATAGGCCATAACTAGTAATCCTGTTTCCCAATAGCACTGTTATAAACAGGGTGACACTGAATTCAAATTTCTCAAAATATCACTCACATTCAAATACAAACTCTAAGATATATTTCATAAATCAAAACTCCTTGTGTTGGGATTAGTTACCATTTGGTTTATATATACCATGGCTGCCCTCACTTATAATGAAATAAAAGACATACATTATATAACTTTTTTTATGGAACAAAGGCAAATATGTTCTAGGACAAAGTGTAAACTTCATATTTTTTTTAAAAAAGCATTTTAATAGAGGAGAGAGAAAAATAATGCCACTTCAAGGAATTAGATCATAGCCTTACGTCGCTTTTCCCACTCAGCAGTAGCCTGTGACTGAAGAGCGAGATGACCAAAGCAAGATTAGGATCTAGAACCTGCACATAGTAATAGTGCAGACACTTTGAACTGAACACTAGACCAGAAATTAAGTATAAATAGTCTCTAAATCACATATGGTTTAAAATTAATTAAATACTTATTTGTAAGAAGCTTGTTAATTTATTAAAGTCAAGATCACACTTATTCAGATAATTTCAACCACCCAGCAGATTCAATTGCAATTTTATTTCCTTTAATTAATCTCTCTCAATATACATATAGGCATAGAGCAAAATCATTATTTTATTGGGCTACACTATTAGCTTTAGAATTTTATAAATTATAAAGGCCAGGGTGGAGGTTCTTGGTACAAATGCTAGAATTCTGATAAAGGATGTCAACCATGTAAATTCAGCACCTATGAGTAAATAGTTATTTAAAATCAAGCTTCCCTCAGCTTGTGGACAGCCAGTGATTGCTTATATAAATAAGTAATGTTCTGTGTATACATAGAAAATAAAATTTTAAATGCTTATCTTTGTGTCAAACTGTGTTTCTTTAAATAAGGCAAAGAGACAATGCTCGCTTAGTGCATACCCTTTCTGAGTTAGTATTTTAAAGTTGACTAACTCAAAGAAGGAATTCTAAAACAATCACCCAAAGCATGACAAAAATGTCACCCTGGTAGACTGGAGTTTTATAAAACTAACTGCATAAGAAGCTCTCAGTGTCTGAAAATGGAATAAAAAAAATCCAAGATGCAACATTTTTGCTATCAGGAAAAATTACAATCCATAAATTTAACTTTAAAAATTTGCTATCAACTATTTTATATCCACCTGTGGTCTTTGATTAGTTAAAAATTGCCCTTCGGTGATTAAATTACCTCTCACTCAGTGCCCCTGCTTAGGCTCAAAGTTGACAAAATTGATGGAGAAGCTGGAAGCTTCTCATCAAGGGCAGGAAGGGTAGGGAGTCTAAGAGAAGCCAGAGCTGTGCTACCTCGCAATCGTGAAAAACCAGTTCTTTAAAATCAGTGATTCCCAAGCTGATCTACACATTGGAATCATCTGAGGAGTCAAAACCTTCCTGATAACCTGTGTCCCATCCCGGAAAGTATGATTTAATTGGTCTGGGGTGCGGCCTGGGCTTTGGAATTTGAGAGCTAACTCCAGGTGTTTCTTATGTGCAGACAAATTTAGAAACAACTATTCCATATTCTTTTATCTTTCTCTTTCTTTCTTTCTTTTTTCTTTCTTTCTTTCTTTCTTTCTTTCTTTTTCTTTCTTTCTTTCTTTCTTTCTTCTTTCTTTCTTTCTTTTTCTTTTTCTTTCTTCTTTCTTTCTTTCTTTTTCTTTCCTTCTTTCTTTCTTTCTCTTTCTTTCTTTCCTTCTTTCTTTTCTTTCTTTTTCTTTCTCTCTCGCTCTCTCTTTTTCTTTCTTTCTCTCTCTCTTTCTTTCTTTTTTAACAATTTAGGTTCATGTACATTTTAGCATACTTCCTATATCAGTCTCATGCCGTTTTGAGAAACCTACAAAAGTACTACTTATTCTGTAAATCCATGGACTCAAAAGCAAAACTACAGCATAATTGAATTATTTATCATTGTCAAAAGGAGAATAAAAGTAGAAAGAATAAAGGCATGAATAAGCTGAATTTCATTAAATGTTTCTTCATGACCAGAATTACTAGTGTATGGGTGATTTTTCAAATCCAAGCCTTGGAAACTTAGTTTGCCATACTAAAACCAGCTGGAAAATTAGAGAACACTGCTTATAATAATCTTGGTTTAAGGAGTCACCTGGATTTGTACGGCCTGTCCAGATTTTCACTTTATCAGGTGAGCAGGGGCAGCTGCTGGATAAGGCATAAGGAACTGGGTCTTACACATTAGGAGAGCTGCGGAGATACTAAGTTCATTAATGTTCTTGTTGGCAGGAATCAAAATGACTTAGAGGCCGCCAAGTTGAATTACAGGTTTGATTTACTTAAGAGATAAATGTTATGCGGACATCAGCTTTTTTTTCTTCTTTTTTTTTTTTACATCAGCCTCAAGGCAGTTTTGATGACAAACAGAGTGCAATGCTTCCTTCCTTTCACAGTGCGATTCAGTTGTATTTCCCTCTGGCTTCTCTGGCTCCTTCGGGGCTAGAGAAGAAAGAAAATAGTTTCAAAGGTTCAAAAGTGTCAGTTTATCAATAGCAAATAAAGGGAATACTAGATATCTTGCTCCTTACAATAAAAAAAGCATCCACAACAGATGAGCAGATTGAAACTGGAAAGCATATACCATAGTGTCAGGGAGTCATAATAAGAACATGTAACTTCGATCTGATACATGCTTTAAATGCCTGAAGTCTTGAGCTGAGTATATTGTTCCCTTGAAATTAAAACAATGACCAGATCGTAATGAGGATAGGTGGATGTCACCATCCAAACCCTTCCCACCTCATGACACAATGTAATCTGATGCAGTTAAAAATTTTACTAATAGCTGGGCAAACTAAGACATTACTCACCTAAGTGGGAAATGGGGTAAAGGTATCTAAGGAGAAGTGTGTGATGTGAGTGAACTGTAGCCAGTATACAAAAAGAAATAGTGACCAACAGCCTATGGGGTTCAATTTTAAAGGCTTCTTTGGTTTAGTGAAATAGAATGCTTTCTAAAAGCCAGTAGAGCAAATTCTCAAGATCTTCCTGGTCTTATTGAAAGCTGATTGCAAATCACTCAAACATATGGAGACAAAACAGAAGCTATGTTCTTGATTATTTCCAAATACACAGAATCATCCACAAAGATGTGCTCTTTGGCAAGTGACACGGCAATTTGTTTTTTGTTTTTAGTGCCAACTGCAACCAATTGTTTCTTCTGAGGCTTTAAACGTAGGTCTGAAACTGAACTGTTCATTTCCCTCTGTCTTCTACTTTTGCTGTCCCCGTATTTGTTGCCAAAGTTACAGTCTAATGAGCACACAATCGCCAAGCCAGGCCCGGGGAGTCATCATGGGCTCCTCCTCCTTTTGCATTTCAGCGTCTATTTCCAAGTCCTAGCCCTTATATGTCCTCAGTAGCAAACGAATCCTCCTGCTCCTTTTCATTCCTTAAACCACCACTGCAGGTCATGTCCTCATCCTAACTGGTCTCTGTATCCTCATTTTGCGTTCCCTCAATCTCGTCCTACCCTTCCAGAGTTTACTCCTTCCCTATTACTCAAATATGAACATACCGTTTCCCTGCTTATTCTCTAACACTTTGTTATTCCTTTGCCTGCAATGTTTATCCCCTCATGTTCTGACTAGCTTTTACATTTAGCTTCAGACTTGGCCTAACATTTTCTCTGTCAAACCTTTTCTGACTTTATAGGATGAGTTAGGTGTTTTCTGTGCTTCTTTTATCACCTTGTGCACAACTCTACTGGAGCATTTGCCACATTGTGATCAGTTTGCTTACATGTTTGTCTTCTTGCTTATCTATGAATAAAGGTTAGGCTCTCTCTTCAGTGTTACAGCTCCTACACCACTCAGAAGGGGCTTAATACATTTATTTATGTTAAATCAGTAATTCTTCCTTCATCTTCTCGCTGTAATTACTTGAGGAACTTTTAAAAAAATACTGAGGCCTAGACCCATTCAAAATGAATTTCTGGGGGTGAAGCCCAGGCACTTGTATTTCTTTAAAACTCCCTGCTGATTTGAATATTGTTAGTGGGTAAAAACCACTGTGCTAAATCATTTATCTGGAAATGTTAGTTAAAACTGGATGAGAGAGAGAGAGAGAGAGAGAGAGAGAGAGAGAGAGGGATTTGAGGGTCTTTTGTCATTTTTTTTTTTCCCAGAAAGGACACTGTATTGGTTGTGGATTGCTAAGTAACAAATTACACCTTAAAACAACCAACACTTATTATCTGTTTCTCCTGGCCAGAAGATTGGGTACGAGCAGGGCTCAGGGTTTCTCACAAGCCTGCATTCAAGGTGTCAGCAGCGGCTGCTGTCATCTCAAGGTCTGACAGGGAAGAAGAGCTTGCCGGCAAGCTCACGCACGCGGTTATGGAGGACTCGGTTCCTCGCTGACTGTTGGCCAGACGCCCTCCTCAATTCCACTGCCTGTCCATAGGGCAGCTCACAGCATGGCAAATGGCTTCCATTAAAGTGAGCACGAGAGGGTGAACAAGATGGAAACCAGACTCTTTCTGTAACCTAATTTTGGAAGTGACATCCCATCACTTTTGCTATGTTCTGTTCATCAAAAGCATGTTATTAGGTCGAGCCCAAACTCAACGGGAGAAAATAATGCAAGGGCATGGATCCAGGAAGTGGGTATCATTAGGAGTCATCTTAGAAGCTGCCTATCAGAGACACTTAATGATACTTGGCTAAAAAATTAACCGACCTTAAAGGAATCCCAATGAGACTGTCTTAGCATTAGGAGTATGCTTTGGTTTCTTTGTAGAACTGATCCAACCTGTTTTGACAGAGATGAACCAAACCTAAACTGACACGTATACTTTCTAATAATAATTTAAATTTTTAGTTTCATTAGTTGTTTCATCTAACTATAAATGTATTCATTTAAGGCCATTTGGACAAGATAATATCGAGGCAGATCAGATTGCCTAACTCTAGCCTTCACACGGCTTTATGAATTAGGTCAGTGTGCTTTTCAAAGATTAAAAGTGCTCCTCTTTCTTTTCCCAAACACTTTCCAAGTTATATAAGTTCACAGAAAACAGATCCCTTTAAGGATTTAACATTAAATTTGTTTTTAGTGAAGGGCAAAATTTGTTTTTAGTGAAGGGCAGGTAACAGGAATTCTAAAGGTACAATACCAAGAAAAATAGGCAAGTTAATGTGCTGACTTTATGCTGGTGAGAGTAAACAATTTTAGGTTTACTTCTCATTTTGGAGGGTGAAGCCAGTATTTTGGACAACACTGAATACTGATCATAGCAAATAAAATTTAAACCTTCCCCAAAGATTCTATGGATATAAAAAAATTCATTATCTTTGGATATCTTACCATTTAATGCTAGGAGGGCAAGTTGAAATTGCTTAACAATATTTAGCAAAACTACACAAAATACTAAAGCAAAAAGAAGTCCTTGTTAAGGCACAAATGACTTGCATTCTTGAACCTGATGTCAACAGCATATTTACATAAAATCGAACTTTTAATTTATATTTTAACTACAAAATGCTCTCACCCAAATCAATGTTTTCGCTGAAGAGCTAGCCTTCCAGATTGAGTACTGCCTTTGATAGCATGTTTTTCCTTGAATCATTTTCTAAATATTTGTTCAAAAATATTTGTAGCTCGTAAAGCCCGATGTGATTTTTAAAAGGATATGATAGTAACACAAGGTTATAAAAGATTTAACTGAGAAAT
Source organism: Eonycteris spelaea (assembly GCA_003508835.1). Lineage (NCBI taxonomy): Eukaryota > Metazoa > Chordata > Mammalia > Chiroptera > Pteropodidae > Eonycteris > Eonycteris spelaea. Next base: position 9,513,162 of record PUFA01000011.1, on the reverse strand, counting down.
TGTGCTGTAAGTACTTAAAGCATGGGTGGAAATGACTTATGAACAATCTGTTGTAGTTTGCTTTTAAAATGATTAAACAGCACCTTTGGGGGGAAATCTGCCCTTTCCTTCAGCTGAGGTAGCAATTCTTATTATATGCACTAAGACCTGAAAGGTAGAGCCATGATCAGCTATTATTACTCAACATAAACAATTCTATGTCAACCACTATGAGTTATAGCAAACAAGGATTGAAGCTAATGACCTGGACTGTTGAAGCTCTATAGCCCTTTAACATTATTTCTTTGAAACACCCAGTTTTCATAGTTTAGACACACTTGTTTGAGGCTTAAGTTTTAATTTATTGACTTTACTTAAAAGATGGCACAGATGGCTGCCAAACTGAGGAACAGGTTGAAAACAGACATGTCATCTAAAAATCTGGTAAGTTTTCCTTTCACAGTAACATGAGTTAGCAATTCTAAAACTACCTTTCCTGTATCTAGCTTAAACAAATGAGTAGATATATTGAGAATAATGGCAGCCAGGTTTCTTTCTGTTGAGTTACCGAGATGGAAAAGGGCCTGCTAGAAAGTAGTGACAGACTAGAATAGAAGGTATCAGTTTAAACCTATGATTTTTAACAGATGTAGATATTTGCCTATGCAACTGCCTGCTGAGAGGGACTACACGCAATGACACATCAGTAGCAATGAGCAAACTTAGTGATCAGAATTTGGTTTGTGACTACCATTCTCCATGAAAAGCAGGCAGGGTTCCTTGAAAAAAAACGACTGATTTCAGGGTTGGGGCAGGGGAAGTACAAGATGAACCTGGAACATGTACTAAAAAGAAAGGGCTCAAAGAATTTAGAGGACATGACACAGCAGGGCTCCTGACACAAACAGGACACATTCTGGGGCTCCCATTGGTTAAATCTGGGACAACTAAAATGTATAAATAAATAATGATAATAATGGATTTTAATAGGTTAACTAAGAATCTATAAGTCCATCTGTTATAAATAAATGAATGAGGGAGAAAGGAAAACACTTCCTTTTATTAGAATGTCAACTGGAAAACATAGATGGAATGACGGGTTAGAAAAACTGGCCCTTCACTTGGATAGGGGTTGGGAGGAGGGGTAGGTTTTAGTGTCCTTCGGTCAAGCATTGTCTCTATGGGCCCAGTTGTATCCCAAGAACTGCTTCTCAACGGGCAAACAATTATCTGCTGCAGATGGCATGGCCTTGCTCTAGAACTCCAGGCGCTGCTGTGTTGTGATTCTCCCGCTGGATTTGCCGTAAATTACACACTATCTTTTCCCACCATTGACACCACTATGGTCTGCTGGATCGTATGTTCCAAGTGTCAGTCAGAGATTCTTGCCCTGAAGTCTGGAAGTGCTGCAGAATGGCTCTATTCAAAACTGGCAGCCTTTCATGTCATTTATTATGTGAGAGCATTATTCCTAGTTGTAGAATGTGTGGCCTTCAGAAGGGAAAAAGGCCTACAAAGTGCTCTACTCCCTCCTTTGTGGTAGGGGCTGCAGGTGGCAGCAACCTGTCTTTCACTTTAGAGGGGTTATCCTGACATTCCTCTGACCACTGGACCTCTATAAACACTGAAACTTTACAAATCTATACAATGACATATCATGTATCTGAGGCCTTATTAATCTGTTCTGGCAATGAGTCCAGCACACACAGCAGCTGTGAACAGGGTTATTACTTGGTTTAGTCAGCAGCAGTCCATAGTCATATCCATACAGTTTCTTTAGAGGCCAGACTAGTAAATTGAAGAGACTGGATTGGGACTGGCATCCTTGTATCCTTTAGGTCCTAAATGGCAGCACGAATCTCTATTATTCCCCAGGATATAATGTTGTACCTGATTTATTATCTTGCCAGGCACTGGGGGGCAGTTTCAGAGGGTTCCATTTGGCAACCCCCAATATGACTACTCCATAGATCAGGGACCTAATGCGGCAGTTACTCCAACTGCCATGTGTATAAATCCCAATTACGCACTTGGGGACTAGGAAATGACCACTGAGTGGGTCCATGGACCCAGTGGGCCCACTGTGAGACTAACTTTAGCCAGAACACCTGGTCTTGTAGGCTCCCATTCTAACAGGAAGGTCGTGATGCTGTTTTAGAATTTCCAGATATCAACATGAACTCAGATTCTGTGACCAATATAGTCCTCAAAACAGCTGATTTCCTCCCTTTCCCCCGTGCACAGTCACTAGCATAGACAGCCGTGGAGCCTGAAAACTGTCTTAGGTCTGGGACTAAAGAACGGGATCATGACTACCCACACCCTGGTGGACTACCCATCTTGCCCCAGGGAGACTATGCTCTATTAGCTGTCTCCACAATTCCTTGTGGGTCAAGCTCTTGTGGCTGGAAGAATGACCTTCCCAGTCATTATGTAATTTCATCTTCTAGCTTCTGGCAGTTCAGCAGCACCACCTGGCCTCTGTTACTTCGGGGCTCCCTTATTCTCATGGATGTTAATAAGCCAAATCTGTGGCCTTACTTCTACCTCCATCCCTTGCCTGCAGAGAGAGACACCACCAAAGTTCTTAGTGATGCTGCTACCTCTTTCACCAGTGCTTTCCTGAGGGCCTTGGGTGAATGGTAGATCCTCTGGGCCCTCTCATGGAGCATAATCCTTTTGGGTCCTCTGGCCTTATCTAATACATCCATTCCAGCATACCCACTTCCCTCAGCCTCTTTATTCCTTCTCCTCTACCATCTGCCAGAGCAACCCAGACATTTTTCACTTTGCTGAGAAATGGCTGTGCACCGCACCCCGCCCCAATGCCCCAGTTTCTAAAAGCTATCACATTAGTGTTTCACCCCCACCACTGTGGTCTGCCTTAGTCACTTTTGGCTATTATAACAGAATAGCACAGACTGAGTGGCTTAAACAACAAACATTTATTTCTCAGAGTTCTGGAAGGCTGGTAAGTCCAAGATGAAGGTGCTGGGAGATTTGATGCCTGGTGAGAGCCTGCTTCCTGGTTCATATACAGCCGTCTTTTTGCTGTTCTTTGCATGGTAGAAGGGACAAAGGAGCTCTCTAGGGCTTCTTTTATGAGGCACTAATCCCACCATTCATTAAGGGACTCCACTCTCATGACCTAATGGTCCTACTTCCAAATACCATCACATTGGGGATTAGGTTTGAACATATGAATTTGGGGGAGACAGAAACATTCAGTCTATAGCAAGATTCTTGCTAGAGTGTTATATACTCCATACCTGAGAAAATACCAAGTCAATGAATTCTTATTCATCCAATCTCACTTCTGGCTCCTCTGAACAAACACCTTTAAAATCCAATCTCAAGAGTCCTCCTCTGGTTCCTGTCAGAACATGCCAGCTAAACTTGCAAATTCTTAGAACAGTCTCCTTCACTGGTGATTTAACCCAGTTATTGGCTTTGTTATGGTTTGTTATTGGCTTGGTAGCCAAGAAAGAAGGGGGGCAGCATACGGGAGGTGTGTGCTATTGCCTTGTGGGCAAGAGGCGTCTGTAGCACCTTCCAGCACAGTAAACAAAGCTGCTTTTCACTGGAAAAAGGCTACCTTTGCAAGCCTTAAGGGTCTAGAGAGCGTAGCAGGGACATCCATCCAGATGACCTTATCTCATGTTTAGGATCCCAGGTTTCCCCACCTTCACAATAACAGACCTGCCTTGGCTACACATTCAATGCCCAAATGTCTCTGGAGCTCTGGGACTCCAACAATTGGCGAGCTTTTCAGTCTGCAGTTCAACTGAGTTTGTCCTCCCATATAGGTGATAAATATGTCTTTATAAGCTACCACAGAGGCTCCCAGCTTTCACACTGAGCTAGTACCTGCTTATTAGCAGCTGTTTCTCATTTTTCTACTGTAGTAGAAAATACAACTTAGCAGTTATCAGCCAACTCTGTTGTCTTTGTTAGGTACTATTCCTCACATTTAAAAATACCTCTATCATCACTCTACCACAGCTTCCCTCCATTTGACATTGTCCCAGGTCAACACTAGCGAAATCTTTATAAGTTAACCTGTAATCTTATGCCAGGGCTGATGAGTGCCCCACCTACCAACCAGGGTGGGATCTTCATGTCCAGTAATGAATGAGCCTGTCCCAAATCCCAATTTTGCCATCCCAGAAGCCAAGATAGGATTAAACATGTAAGATTTTTATTAGGGGAAATATCTTTGAGAGAAAATGGGAAGGGAAGTGGGCTAGACTAAGTGGACTGTTGCCCATGATGGAAATCTGACCCCTACGTGAGAGAGAGAGAAGGAAGGTTGGGTGGAAGTGTCTTGGACTACCACATATTTTAAGACAAGGCTTGGCAAGGCAACTAGGGGGAGTCCTTGAGCCCCAGCTAGCCATCACAGGAGTCTTAGTATTTCTGTCACATTTCAGTCACTGAGCTGCAAAAGCAGCAAGGTCTCGGCACAAACGTAGTGATGAATTCCAACACAGCAGCTGGGCCTTTCGTCAATCAAGTTCCTTACGGCACAGGTCTGTCCTCATCTAGCAGAGCTGGAATTCAAACCAGGTACTTTGGTTCCAGAGACTATGCTACAACCACTGCACTAAGACGACATCTCTGAGAGCTGTAGAAGTCTGAAATAAATGGTCCTCTATCGTGTCAAAGATTTATATGGCACGTTGGGCCAGAGAATCATTAGGTTCCTCTAAGGAGTTTGTACTTCATTCTATAGACAATAAAGTGGGAGAGGAGCACATTAGATTAATGTACATGAATATGTTCCATATGCACTGCATACACACGTAAATAATTTATAGACCCATATGTAACTTTAGTTTCCTGGAGTTTGAAAGTGTTTACCAGACTTGATAACAGCTGCAACAGTGATTCCAGGACTTCCTATATGGCAAGACGTATCACTCTGCATATATGGTAAGACGGTCAGAAGGTGCTGACAAAGCATTTGTACCTTTTAGAATATAAAAATTTGAAAAGAAATGAACTTAAACAAGTTCATTTTCCATCACTCTTTGTAAAATCTTACTATGGTATAAGGCAACCAAAATGTATTTAATTTTTACTATTTTACTACTAGTATTGAAAATCATCCACTATTTTTATGCAGAGGCACTCTTTCCACTTAAGCTGTGTGTCAAATAGGTATTCAGGGGTTAAATGAGGAACTTAACCACTATTTATATACCACAGTTTCCTGGGGATCTGAGCAGCCTCCCAACAATCAACTTACAAATGAATTTTGAGAATACAACCTTTGATTAAAAGAAGGCTACATGTCCATTCATTAACTAGTTAGTGTTATAAAAAAAAAGGTGTGAACTCTATGTTTTGGACATGGGATCCTAGGCACAGAAATGTTAAATGCTTTCTTTGTTCCACATAAAAGATCAAATATGAATCTAAACTAGTGATTAAATCACACTGCTATACCCCTATATTCATTAATAATACAAGTCTACAACTGCAGTATGGTTCTACAACAGAATATTAAAACCTCGAAATGGAAAGAATCTCAAGAGAACATTGGTCCAACTTTCATGAAAGCAGGTTATTATCTGCTTATTACAGAGAATGGAAAATTAGTTGATCAAGGTCAAACCTAAAAATTAAGAGAAATTCCATATTCAAAGCCTCCAGAAACTCATCATATGCATCACTATTATTTATACTTCAAGAGGACATATGTGAATCAGAACGGAGTTTCTGGGTTTTAGATGATTTCACTTCCTGATTTAAAGCCTAAAAACATAAACTGTAAACTCAGCAAAAGCAATTTATGAATTTGAGACTATGATATGTCTCTAAGTAATGGTTTAAGAAACTATATTTATAGCTTGGCACCAGTAAATTTTTGTTCACTTTTAAATCAGATTCCAAATATACACACTGTACTCAGAGGGCTATTGAAACACAAACCACCTTTTAGAATTAGACTTTGAGATGCAATTCCAAACAATGATTTCCTATGTTCCCTAGTTATGAAAAATATGGTTATAAGACTTTAAAATAAACATAAAAATTAGAATTACTGGAAGAATTTTACTAGAAAATAACTACTTGTTATTTATCAAAAGTCTTTGTAAAGTTCTGATTTTCAATCACTTGATCTACACACAAACTATGCCATGATTATTTCACCAAAGACTTGAGGTCTTCTACTACATAAGTATATATAATAATGACAGATATAAGATGCCTGCCCTAAGAAAAATATACTTAAAAAGAAATATAAGTATGCAGGTCAGGATGGATGTTAAACAGGAATTTCAAATTTGGCTCTTGAGTTTCCTGACAGTCAAATGAAAGAGAGGTAAATTCTTAATATCAAAAAGTGACTTCCAGACCTGAAACCATAAAACTCCTAGAAGAAAACATAGGCAGTAAACTCTCTAACATAGCTCTCAGCTATATATATTGTTTGATATGTCTCCTTGGGCAAGGGAAACAAAAGAAAAATAAACAAATGGGACAACATCAAACTAAAAAGTTTGCACAGCAAAGGAAACCATCAACAGCTTACTGAATGGGAAAAGATATTCACCAATGAACATCCACTAAGGGGTTAATATGCAACATATATAAGGAACTCTGACAACTTAACATCAAATCTACCTACCCCAAACTCAAACAATCCAATTAGAAAATGAGCGGAGGACCTGAATAGACATTTCTCCAAAGAAGACGTACAGATGGCCAATAGAAATAGAAAAAGATGCTGAACATCACTAATCACCAGGGAAATGTAAATTAAAACCACAATGAAATATTACCTCACACTTGTCAGAATGGCTATTGTCAATACATCAACAAACGAGAGTTGGCGAGGATGTGGAGAAAAGGAAACTCTTCTGCACTGTTGTGGGATTGTAAATTGATGCAGCTACTATGGAAAACAGCAGGTTTCTCAAAAAATTAAAAATAGAACTACCATATGACCCAGCAACTCCACTCTAATTATTTATCCAAAGTAATCCAAAACACTAATTTAAGAAGATCTATGTATCCCTATAGTCAATGCCGCATTATTTACAATAGCCAAGACATAGAAGCAACCTAAGTGTCCATCGAGATAGATGATAAAAAAGATATAACATATAAACAATGGAATATTACTCTGCCATAAACAAGAACAAAATGTTTCCATTTGTGACATGGGTAGAACTAAATAGTATCATGCTAAGCGAAATACGTCATAAAAAAGACAAATGGCATATGATTTCACTTACATGTGGAATTTAAAAAGAGAAATAAATGAACAAACAAAACAGAAATGAACTCATAGGTAGAGAACAAGCTGATGGTTGTCAGATGGAGGGGGTTTGGAGAGATGGGTGAATAAGGTGGAAGGGATTAAGCAGTATAAATTGCCAGTTATAGAAGTAGTCACAGGGATGTAAAGTACAGAATGGGAAATGTAGTCAATAATATAACTATGTGTAGTGTCTGATGGTACTAGACTTATCAGGGTGATCACTTTGTTAGGTATATAAATATATAGTCACTATTTTGTACACCTGAAACTAATATAATATTGTATGTCAACTCTAATTAATATAAATTTAAAAATAAAATAAATTTTTTAAAGTGGTTTCCGAAACTTTTTTAGAATCACATTCTAAAATATCTTAAACAAGATTTTATATAAAGGGCACTATATGACAAAGGACAATGTCCTTGATAATACAGCAAATATGGCTAAAATGTTTTATATGGTTACTTCAAGTAGCTTGCTTAAGCAAAGGTGGAAGGTATCATTAAAATACTACTCAGTGAAGGTGATGGTGCTAGGGGTTGCTTTTGCAATATATATTGCTTTTACACCAAAGAATTCTTATATATAGATTAGTTTTCCCAATTAAGCAGCAATTCTTATTTAATGGCTAGGAGCTCCCCCCCATCAGAAACAATGAGGTGATTGATATGGCTAATATATTACATCATTTAGGGACAAGTCTAATAATCGAACCTCTTAGATTCGGCAGGAAAGCTTAGTGTGTCTCACAACAGGACTGCAATCCAAGGCTTTGGAAGAATTTGCTGGAAATTTTACCCCTTCAAAGGTGTGCCCACTAACTATAGGGATGTAGTTTGCTTCAAGCACATGAATAATACATTCTGGAGATATAGAATTATAAAGTTTTGGCGTTAAAAAACAGAAACATCCAATTTTCAGTATCATGTAAAAAAATTATAAACTACCCAAAGCAGCAATATATAACCACCTGTATTAACTGTGCTCAAACACACTGAAATGTTTCTAAAATGCATGGAAAAGGCCAGGGGCAGCAAGGAATAATTAACGAAGAAGCATCTGCTATCTAAGTTCAGTGTTTCTCCTGTAATCTGAATTGGGAATCATAAAGCTGGAAAATATCTAGAGAGGGCATCTAGCCTGCATATATGCTCACAACCAGTTTTCAAAGATCTCTGTTTAGATTTCTAGTGGAGCTTGTTCTTATCTTAAATCTTAACACCTACAGCCTAAGACTAATTCCTTTTATCTTATCTTAATTCCTTTCATCATCTTCAGATGAATCTCTATGTTCCTTGTACATACTTTTACAAGCTTGGAAACCATAAGCAACTAGTTCTCTTTCATTAACAAGCGAACCACATTATTTTTACCTTTCCTCAAACATCTTATTTGCTAATCTTTAGACCTCTTCTTACTAGAGCATCTCTTATTACTTTTAAAACAGTTTGGTGCTTTAATATGAGCTTTACAAATTCCCAGAATTTAGATGTTTCTATGATTTGTTCAAATGTAAATAATTTCATTTGTAAGTAGCAATGCTATATCCTGGAATCAATTACTTGAAACAATATTCTAGATCTGGGGTAACTAATCTCATATAGCTTACATTCTAATGGGGAATATGGACAATAAACTTGTAAACAAATAAGATGTCAAACTGAGGTTCTGTGAAACACATAAAGGTGATAGGGGTAGAGAGGCCTTTTGTGAGGAAAGAAGGCAATAGCCCTGCAAAGATAGGAGAATAATGTTCCAAGCAATTTTTGACTGAAGTGGGTTCAACTAGTTATCCTGCTATGTACTTACACGCATTCCTTCTGCAGTAGATATCCTTGCACTGTTCCCTACTGAATCTTCCTGTTCTTATTGTGAAGACGAATTCTATCTTTTAAAAGCATTTCATTACCTTCTTAATTGGTGTACCTCGTAAGTTTTTAAAAAGTATGCCTTCTAATATAAACAAGCATTTTATAATATTAGCTAATTATTTAGTTTAGGATGTTTTTCTGTCAAATTATTTTTAATGGGTGAAAACATTTGGGAAAAAAATTCTTCTTATCAGATAGGCCTACACAAATAAATAACAATAAAGAAAATAATAATTTGGTGATGCTTTGTAGGCAAAACAGACTAAAAGCAAACTGGCAGAGTATGACCCACTCAGATGAGAATGAAGAGAGGATGGAAGATGGAGTAAATCATTGATCAGTGTGAAAGGGGATGATGAAGAAGTTAGAGGTTGGTAAGACAGGTCACGTATGTGAGATGAAGAGGCAAATCAACTGGCAAGGTTCGAGAGAACTTCTGCACCTCAACAGCTCTTTGAGACATGCTGCCACCACCTGGGCAATAGGCAATTGTGAAGTACTGGGAAGATTTTAGTTGTGAACATTAGTTAAATGACGATTATAGAATCAAGAAACATACTTTCATTTTATTAAACTGGCATTTTTTGCCAAGTCTTCGGACATTAAAAAAGACTAGAGATTTTTCAGATGTGTTTAGAATCCTGCTCTACTTTTTAAGTCTCTGGTTCCTTAACTGTAAAATGGGTATAAGAATACTAACCTGTGGGGTTGTTCAGTCTCAGTTAGTGGCAATAGATGTGAGCATCTAATCCAGTTTCCGGTACATAGTCAGAACTCAATAAATAGCTTTAAAAATTATTATTCTTCACAATGATCTTCCAAATATCACTAAAACTTGATTATTACTTTTTTAATCACATAAATATGCCCATTACGAAATGTACTTGTGTTGTGTTTTTATGGAAGGAAAAACTCACAAAATTAAAACTTAGGGAAAGAAACAAATTCCATCAAAATAAGTCAAATATGTGAAGTGTTACTACAGGGAAATAAGCACGAAATGTTGAGCAGGTAAGAAAGCCCTCAAAATATTTAGTCAAGTCTAGATTTTAATAGAACCTTATTCAAGTTTCACTCATTTACAATTCTGACATGAGTCAGGGTGAACTGTAACTTCGTACCATCCAAGGGAAAAATACTTTTAAACAACACTAATGACAAAGAACAGGAATTATCTTTTTAAAAGAAAAACCCCCCTGAATTTTGTAAGACTCCATTTTCAAAATATAATTGCAGTAGAGTAACTAGTGTGAATGGGGCTGGTGGTGTGATATGCAACACAGAAATTATGCAAAGACAAACCCTCCTTAGTTAATTAGTGTAAGGTTTAGTGAATTTGGTTAAAGTTACAAGAATAGTAAGAATTCTTAAAAATAAATACAAGCAGATCTTATTTTCTTGTTATTCAAAGTTGGTACTCTGAAAGACATTTGAGGAGATTTAAATCCGATTAATAATTTTTTCAAATAAAGAATTAAAATCTTAAGATGTTTCAACCAAATTCCTTATTCTGCTGCTGCTTATGAAACATAAGTCAGAAAAATGGCCATATCCAGTCCAACTGACAGAATTTTAAAGCTGAAAGAACACCAGAGATAATGTACTCTCGACAAATAGAAGAGGAAACAGGCTCAGAATGACTTATCAGAGCATACAGATCCAAACACAAGTGAATCTCAACTCACAAGCTCAGAGTCTCACTATAGAAAGAACTAATTTTGATACCACTGCTCATTAAACCAATGCTTAATGAGGTTGCAAGAAGGAGCTCACCTGTGGCTGGAAGCTAGCTCGGTAATATTGAGACTGTGAATGCTTGGTCTACACTAGAGCCAAAGAGCTACAGAGACTTCCTCCTTATGTGCCTTTTCTTTTGGTCCAAGACTCCTATGTGTTGAATGAGGAATACAACAGAGTAAACTAATGGGGAGCTGGTAATTGGGAACACTGTCTCCCCACACTTAAAACCGACACACCTTGGCCTCTGGAATGAAGGATGTTAAAATAAATTGATCCCCACGCCCACCCCAAATTACTATTTGGGCAAGCTTTTTTAAATCACATAACATTACCTCCAGCAAATAAAGTTTTCAGTACACACAATCCAGTGACTGAGTCTGCTTTTTCTGGCTACTACAGGTACAGGCTAGGTCCGCGCAGTACAAGCTTTGAAACCATGGTCCAAGTTTTCAAACAAGAATGAGTAAGAAAACATCTGCTGCTAATACAACATACAAATATTAACATGTGCCAAAAGCCTGTTCCCTGGTAAATAATAGTTACTGTTGTTATACCTAAACTAGTTATACATGTCACAGCTTGCTTCTCAAAGAGAACATTCTACAGTCTTTCAAGAACAAAAAACCTGCTTTATTTGGCATACAACAGTGAAGAGGTCTTGCAACATTTACAGTCAAACAGAGAGCAGTTCAGTGCAAGCAATCACAAAATTTGGTCACCAAACCAGAGCTAATCTCTCAGTTTCTCAGTAGTTTAGAAAAAAATACTAACTCACTCCTACTGCTTGTTGACTTTTGCATCCCTTTATTTGTGTACTGAAAATACTTCTGTGGGAACTCTATGCCTAGAGTTCAATTATTTACGTTTACTTTGGGCAAATATCGATCATTCTTTTGTCAAATGAGTTAGGTTCTTAAATTAAAAGCAAACAACAAGCCCTCTTCACACAGTATGGCTGCGTTTTCCCTTAGTAATAAGATTTCAGTGCATCCATCCACCTCGGTCCAGCTGCTTGTCTCCTCTAGGTGAGTCTTTAACTCCTGTCCAACAAAAGATGAAGGGGCAAAGGGTGGGGTGCGAACCAGAAGGTACTCGTCAGAATCCTTTAAGAGTCGTCGTGTAACCCTCACCTTGACTTTGGGCGATTTGTGGGGACCAACTCCTTTCTTGCCGCCGCTTATCGATCTGAGTTTCCAGGGGCCACAGACCTCACCCACCCTGGCCCTCCACCACCTGTCTCTAGCAGGGGCGGGAGCTGTTTCCCGGCTGGCTAGGGTAAAAGGTAGAGGGGCCTCGGCGGTTGCAGACCCGCTCCTGGAGGCCTGTGCCCCTGCGCTTCCACGCCAGCGCCGGCAGGAAGCGCCTCGCTCGGGCTCGGAGCCAGAGGTCAGCCTCGGCGACGACCCCGCGCGGCCTCACCTGCCGCTCCCCGGAAACCGCAGCGCTGCCCCGCCCCCCGCCCCGCGTCCTGGAAGTCGAGGTCCCAGGACCCACCGAGCAATGGCGCAGCCGGAAACTGGCCCCTCGACTTCCTCAGGCCGGATCCAGACTGGGACCGACCTGTGGGCGGGGCGGCCGAGCCGGGGCTTCCGCCTTCCTGCTTCCGGCCTGGCGGTGAGTTGCGGTAGGGGTCCGAGTCCGAGGTCCCGGCGCGATGTAGGGAGGGCTGGGGGCGGCTGCGGGGGTAGCTTTGCCCTCGTGCCCAGCAGAGGCGGCTACGGCGCCGGGGGCGTGTGTGGCGGGGGCGACCCGGAAACCCCGGAGAAGCCGGCTCTGCGAGCCCCGCAGGGCCCGCAGTCCCCTAGGCCGAGGGTCGGCTGAACGCGGCCCCCGGGGTCCGCCGGCCGGGTGGGGTAGCGAAGGAAGAATGAGCAAGGGGAAACGTAAGGAGGGAACGGAAGTGCGGATGGCGGTGGAGTGCTGTGTCACCTACAACTTCACGCGCGGGTCTGGTCCGGAGAGGCGCATGGGAAGTCTTTGGCTGTGGACGATAACTACTTTCTTTGTGTTAATGGCCAAAACTTTGCTATGAACCGGGCTCTTCACTTCCGCTTTACTTTTCATTGCAAAGTTCTTTTGCTTATCTCTGAATTCTGTATTAATTCATTACGGGGCTGGAGAAGTTGAAAACGGATCTCTGTGTGGGGCTTATGAATGGGGGGGGTGGGGAGATGGACTAGGATATTTAACAATATCCTAGGCGCTTTAATGTGTCTTCAGTTGAAAATTTGAAGAAACTGTAGGATGTAATTAAAACCAGGCAGAAGTTTTCTTGAGATGATGGGATTGTGGTAATTTTTGTTGTGGTTTTCTCTTCTGATTTTTCTATGAAGAACGTGAATTGTATAATGGGAGAGAAGAAAATCATTAACGATTAAGGTGAGGTATTTGATTTTGTAATTGATGTACCTAATCCTATAGTTGATATTTGCTGTAACATCAGTGAGCTAGTCTTTTTATATGTAACTGTTTCATAAATAATTTTATTGTTGAAATACGTTACTCAGTAAACTACAAGATCTATAGTAATTAGTATTTTCTTATAGGGCATTTGCAATTGTAATAATTCTTCAAATTAGGGAGAAAGAAATAGTTATTAAATGTCTGTGATGTGCCCTGCAATTTTACATGTCATTTATAGATCGAATGTAGAGACTTTAGAAATTTTCCACTTAAAGTTGTATTTTAATTATCTTGAAAATTGTGACACTTATTTTTTTATCTATTCTTTTCAACCCCTCCAGTATATAGAATTTAAACCTGTCAGAAGTGTATAGTAGAGCTAAAGAAGACAACGACCAACCAGGGGTCATCTGAAATTGTAATTGGCTCACTAATAATCCCAGGACAAAGTTAGAGATCACAACTGAAGCATAAGGTAGATGATTTTTTAAATCCCAGCTGAAATTGTAAGTCACCGTATATATACCCATTCCTACCCAGGTATTCTCACTCTGCACTTTGACACAAACAAGAAAGGTCAAAAAGCCTCAGGCAAAGTAGACAATTTCACTTAATTTCACAGTCCTCATTTGTCAGAGAGCCCCTCCCTTACCAACTCAAAATGGAACTAAATGCATGGCACTCATAATTAGATACATTCTCATTTTTAAAAATTATGTCCTCAAGTAGGAGTCCTCACAGCTGAAAGGGAATAAAATAGCATGTCACTTTTTGCTTCTATCTGTATATGAATGTGGATGTTATGACTTCCTTACCCTTTTTATCCCTGGGGATGGCCATTACCTCCCTTTCTCCAAGCATTTCACATACTCTGTAGCTTGTCCTTTTCAAACACCAAATTTGATTTGTATTTTTGTTAATTAGTACTCAATAGTACTAAGGCTGTGTTAAATAAACGACAAATGGAACTCAGCTGTTTTCTGGGAATGAATGCATAAAACTCAAGGTCCTTATCAAAGTATGCTGCTAAATAAAGTTTGTCTTGACAATAGGAAGCATGTGAGAATGCATAGTCCTTATGACAGAGTCCTCATGGTTTTCTATATCTTCACATCATTTAAAGGACACTCTTCTCGCCTAGTTGAGTTATTCTTAACTGGGGATATTAGTCTATATTAAAATAGTACTCATTAATACTTTTAAAAAATAACTAATGAGTAATAATGGAATTCTGAGATAACTGATTATATACCTTTCAAAATTTGCTTAACCACTTGTCTTTTCTCTTGTTCTCTCCTCCCAGCCCCCCTTTTCTAAGACCGCTACAAAGATGTTTGATATAAAGGCTTGGGCTGAGTACGTTGTGGAATGGGCTGCAAAGGATCCATATGGCTTCCTTACAACAGTTATTTTGGCCCTTACTCCATTGTTTCTAGCAAGTGCTGTACTGTCTTGGAAATTGGCCAAGATGATTGAGGCCAGGGAAAAGGAGCAAAAAAAGAAACAAAAACGTCAAGAAAATATTGCAAAAGCTAAACGACTAAAAAAGGATTGAAGGAATGAACAGGCTCTGCAACCAGAGTAAAATCATTTGGAAAACTGTGCAGCTTTGGAAGGACCCACTAAGGCTTTTTGGATTCTCTGACAGTATTTAGTAAATGAAGTCTGAGCATATGGAAGAATCATGTTAGTTCTGACCTCTACTGTAGCAACTTTTATGCTTTGGTGTAAAAGTCTGTTGATAGTTATTGTAAATTGGCATTTGTTGTACTACAAATTTCTTTATAATCAACTTAGTCATTTGCCATTTTGCATCTTATGTAATGAAATGTAAACATCCCGTGGAGAAAAAAAATGACTTTAGATTATGAACTCCGTTCAATTAATGGCTTAAAATGAGGTCTAAGCTGGAAAAAAGAAATTCAGAATGTAAAAATCAGAATTGTCCTGAGGTGAAAAGTGTACTTTAACTTAAGAAAGATACAGTATATTAATTATATCTTTTATCATTTTGCTTTAGAATCATTTTTGGCTTTCTCAAAATAATTGAGTACTTCTATTCTCTGCATTTTTCTCATTTTAGCCTTTGAGATAGTGGTACGTAATCACATATTCTGCAGTTTTAAAGTCTAATTTTATAAAGAATTCTCTTATTTTCTTGACAATGTAGAATACTACCTACCTGATATAATAATTTTTGTACTGATGAACACTGCCATTTTCTTATGAGATGCTGAGTAGAGTCACACTATGATTTAAAGCTTGCAGTAAAAATGCCAAACCTTGTAGTACTTTGGAACCAGTTTATTCTAACTTGTGCTAAGTAGCAATGAGAAATAGTTAAAATGTCTTATCTGATTATTTGCTAATTATATAGCTACCATTTTTACTTTTTATTCCATTCTTTGTTTTAACTCGTGGTAGTTATGTCTGATACTTTTTGATCAAACAAGTTCATGATGAACATTAAAATTTCAAATTTTTTTTAAGGAACTCTTAAGTCACATTTCATAAGTGGTGGTACAGAAAGTCTTAACATTTGGAAAAATTTTGTTTAGCATAGTAGTAATTGGGTGAAAAAGATAAATCATGTCAAAATGAGAATCTGTTATAATTAGAAATAAAAAGTGAATGGATATTTCAGTTAGATAGTATAACTGGAACTTTTTACTATTAAAAATGGCTTTTATAGATGCATGGTCCAATAATTTTAGTTGCTGTCAGTATTTAAAGCTTATTAATGTTTTCCTCACCTCTGATCATGAATTTTAAATTACAATTATCCAACAGCTTTTATTTAAAAATGAAACTAGATATTGAAATAAATTTGATACTTTTATAAGGAGGTACTGGTTTTTTTTTTTTTTGAGGGGATTAAATACAAATTAGGTAGGCTATGGAAGTTAGACTTTTCAAAGGATTATGAATTTCATTTATAGCTAAGCATATTTGTAAAAGTTGAGGGCAGTGTTTCTCAAATATGAGAACCTAAGGACCCCTGAGAATGTTTATGGACTTGTTCAAACAAGAACACTATTTTAGATTGCCAGTTCCTACTTGATGCCATTGTAATCAACACATTGCAACCCTAGGTACAGAAATAATTCAATATTTAGATATGAGTTATTCAGATGATCTAGGATATGCTTTTTGTATTGAAGTTAAAATAAAACTTTAAAATCTTAGATGTACCTACTAACCCTCATGGGTCTGCAGAGCCCAGTTTATGAAAAACTAATATCTAAAATGCTTTTGGGTTTCTGCCATCAAGCTGTTCATGGAAGGAATATATATACATATATCTTGCTTATGGCCACATTTTAGAGTAAAAGTACTAAAGCAAAAGATACATTCACCATAATGCTTATCTACTGTAGCTGTGGTTCCATTGGTTGTGATAATTTAAAGGTATTTATTTAACTGAAATCTGTTTTTCTATAATTTTTGTTGTCTTAACATGCAAATTTTATATTTGTTAAGCATATGCTGTTTGTTTCTTCAGCTTTTCCCAACATTTATGGAGCCTTTTTATACATTTGAGGTCAACAAGGTTTTATAATGTTTGTGTCTGTGTGTTTTTGTGTCTGGGGTGGGGGTGGGATTTAAAATCAAGACTATTGTGAAATTTGGGATTCTTTAGAAAATTCAGTCTTTTCTCATTGTCACAAGTAGTACTATTGTTGAAAGACCTCCATTTCCTATTATTCAGAATACTACTTTTAAAAATTACCTAATTATGTTTTTTTTCTGAACTGAGAATACAATCAATTATCATTTTTGGGGGTCTGATTTTGGGGAAAAAACCAGACCGCCTATAACAAACATTTAACCCTCTTCCCCCCCACCCCCAAAATTTGTCAGAATTTGATCCATAGTGTCCGTGTGATTAACTCCAGCATGGTATTATTACTGTACCAGATGTACAAGGGTAGTTTTTACTTTTATTTCTTGAAGTTACACTAAGCAAACTGGAAATAAGCTTAGGAAGCTATGAAATGGAAACCCAATGTGAGATAAATTACAATGAACAGTTTTCTCATCCATTCTTATGAAGTAAAGTGGCAAGGGGCACTTTATACCTCATTTGCTTTTAAGTTAGAGAAAGATTGATTCCTATTTAGGAATGATTGCTTTTATGTTTATAATTGGTTATAGGGTCACTTATTTATTTTATATCTGAAGTAAATAATAAGGACAAATTCTCCATTTCTCAAACATATTAAAAGGAATTCCATGTTCAAATACTAGGTTTGGGAAACAAGGTAAAACAGGATTCATTCCTGTATGATTTCTTGGGGTCTTTTGAGTATCACATACTCTTCTCACCTTACTCTTCCCTAAAGAACACACACAGTTTAAGAAAGCCTGGTCTAAACAAATCCAAGTTACATTTTAAATAGGTGGTTAATGAGACAGCTTTAAAAACAACGTAATGGTATTGGTCCAAAACTGATTAACTTAAATAAATGACAGTCAAATCTGTTAGTAAAAGGAATGGAAAAGCATAGCATAATGGGAAAATTTTCTCCACTTTTATTGCCTTTTAACTTCATAGATTCATGGCATAGCTAGATTTGTATGAATAAACCCAACAGCTAACATTTCCTATATTGGAACAGTTGGTATAAGGTAATAAGCCCCCTATTAATAAAAAGATATGCTACATGCATGTATTGTAGAGGGGCAGGAATCAGGAAGGTTTTACCTCTGAAAAAGTAATGCACATATTAAACTATTTAAAAATAAACATCTTTTGGAATTAAAGCTGCATAAGTTTAAGTCTGGAAGAGATGAAAAGCTTTCATTTAAAATGTAAGTACTCAAAATATATTAAAATATATCAATATCATATTTTTACACTGTCATATTTTAATACTGTTAGGTAGCTACTCAAACATGAGCGACTGGGGAACAAAGGAATAGGGACCTAGCCTAGAGACCTCCCAAAGAACACCCTATTGTATTGGTAGGGTGTGGCATCCCAGAGACAAGGAAAGGAGGGTCATAATCTTAGCAGGCCTAATGCAGCTACAGAAGTCTGCAGAAGATACTACCCTAAATTGCCAACAATTTTAAGTTTCATTATAATACTATGTTTAAGCCTAGAAGTTCATGAATCTATAACAGACTGAATTCTGGGAACATTAGCACTAGGCAGAGTTATATAGTAGCCAAGAGTCAATCAAAATGACCTCACTTGCCTTTGTAACTACCCATCATGGCCCTAATATAACGCAGACCTCTCCTCCTCAGAGTTTACAGTTCTCTATATTCCATGGCTGTAACCATGTCCCACCCACCCCTTAGGGGTACATATCCTCATTTCCACGTGGTTAGCCAGTTTTAGGCTTGACCCATCTTTTACCTCATAACGTATTTTTAATAAACGAATATTTCTCATATTCATTGAGTTGAAATTCATTTCATTAGTGATAAGGACCTAGAGGTGTGTGTTACAGGAACTCCGATTGCCACAACGGTAACAATATTTTAATTCTGCTTGTATGTGCCAGGCCTAAAAGCCAAGTATAAAAAAAAGACTTAATTAGGCCAAGATTATAGTTCAATTTTTACATAGGACATTTAACTCTGTTCTGGTACCACCCAACAGTGTAACCAGACAACCTAAAATTGTTAGCCTTGAGGAAAGGAGTGTGGCTGGTTACTACAAACTACATTCCCACCTGTCAAAACCACTTCGAAAGTGCATACTATACTCATATCATCTTACTGTAACATAGGTATTATCTCACAAGTACTCAGCTAAAGGTTTTTTCCCCCTGCTTATTTAAAACATTTTAAATGAGAACGGTAAAAATTAAAATTAATGTGAGTTGTGTTAAGATAGCTATAAACAGGCTATATGGCAAACATTTACAAAAGATGTGTATACAATATAATTAATAAGCTAATGTGATTTGACAGTAGAAATATTCTAATATGTGTGAACGTCTACATTTTTCCTGTAATCCAGGATTCAAGAACCATCTTAATTTACAACCAATTATACTACAAATTTTGTTTCTTTTTATTTTGCTTAGTTCCTTTTTTGCCTCTATAGTAAAATATATTATTTTGTAATGATGTAAAGACAGAAGAGTTAACCCAATAGTAACAAGGCTGCTGGAATGTTAGTATTATCACTTAGGGGCTGTTTTTGCCATTCAATAAGTATGTTATGGTGATGACATTTGGTTACTTGTTTTTATAATATTTTATAAAGTATTTTTCTGTGGATTATTTCTTAAGCAATAAAAAATTTTATCATCTATTGAGTAAAAACCTTAACCTTTGTTTTTGGGAGTTCATTGTAAACTTAACTAAGTGTTACAATTTCCTTATATTTTTCAGAGCATTACATTTGGGGTCATTTATTCAGTACATATTTATTGAGTGCCTATTTTTGTAATTCCAAACACTGTGAGAAGAACTCTGTATTAGTTAGAACTTTAATCAGCAACGAAAACTTGGTTGTGCACTTCAGAAAATGTATGACCCTTGAAAGATACTTTTGTGTAAAGTCAGTGTTTTAACGTTGTCATCTGTCTATATTTTTCTTCAATATACAAGCATGGAACCCCCATCATCAGTGGAATCGCTTTTGTAGAACTCACTCCTATTTCCATTTTCTCAAAGCAATTTTTAATCTCACGGAACTCTGTTATTGTACCATTTCTCTGTTTACTGTTTTTCCACATTTTTTTGTGATCGTTTCTCTCCTTTTATTGGTCCTAATTCATCTTCAAACTCCAGCCTCAATCCATAATTAGCTTCAGTCCCATCTACTCATCAAGGGGGTTGTGGTTCTTTTTCATTGTCGTTTATCAACTACATTTTCTTAGCCTCGAAATGTTTTAACCAAATTCATGTTCTTGATTATTCCTTAGAATCTTATGGAGTGCCTCTTCAGAAATAGGAGTCTTCTCATTTTTTTTCTTTTATATATGATTTAGGAGAGCTCACATATATTTATCCTTATCATGTCTATTAAGATATATCTTAGTTGGTTCTTAAATGATCATAAGCATTCATAATGTATTGAACATTCAGAGCTACCTGATACTTCTTAAGGGAACAATCCAACAAGGGGAAAAAAACAGGATCATAAACCCAGAATGATGACTAAATTAAAGGAAGGATTTAAGTCTAAAAGGAGTTAGGTCAATATAGTCCATAATATGACATTTCTTACCACATTGAAAATGAATTCTTAAGCTTTATGGAAGAGAGAACTACTGTGCAGTCAGAAAATACAACATAACTTTTTACTTCTTTTATTTGTTTAAATAGTCACATATATGTAAATGAAGTGATTTTACACATTACATTTACTGATTGTGCCTTTTGCCATCTTGTGGCATCCAAGATCCTGGTTGAAAGGCTTTACCAGTGCTGGTGGGAGCCACTGAGGGTTCTTCTTTTCCGAAGTACGGAGCAGATGCATGCCCTTTAATCTGAGTTTCAGCTGGAGGCCCCAAGAGCTCTTCATTGCTTTCTTTACCAAGGAGTTTTCCTTTTTCATAAAAATCTTGGCTTTTTATTTTAATTTCTTCTCTATATTTCTCATTCTTTAATATTTCCTGTATGCATATATAAATTGGAGAAACTTAAATTTCTAGTTAGAAGAAAACCCAAAGTACAGGTTTTATGAAAAAAAATAGCTAATAGAAAATAAAATATATATATACATGATACTTGATTTGCATTTAAATAATACAGATATGTGCAGGATAAGCTTGAAAAAGCTGATTATATACCAGTATTAATTGAATTAAAAAGCTCTCTCCTCATATACTATAACATAGAAATATTTATTACCTAATAAGTTAAACAAACTACTTACCATGAAATATTATACGAGAGCATAACAGTCACTCCATCAAAGATTTCCTAAACTTAACAGCTATTGTTAAGCCTCAAAACTAATTATCGGTGAATATACTTTTTCCTGGAGATAAAGTGAAGGTGAGATGGCCTCAGAAAGATGCCCTACCAGTCTTTTTCCTCTATGGGATTTAAAGAATGGATGCTATGGCCACCCTCTGTTGTGCCAGAACCAAGCTCCATCTACTTCTCTTTCTCTAGAGAGGTATGAAAGTGAAGAGTATAGAAATGGAACCGGAGTTCAGCATGCCCTAGACACTGTTTTCTGAGAGGTACTATGTGATTAGAAATGTTTTCTCAAATCAGTGCAAGCAATTTGTGTAATGCAGTTCTGACCCTCAGATTTGCTATTCCACCTGCAAGGATCTATACCCTAATTTACAATGAATCTATTATTGTATTTCATTGAATATAAGATCATCAAATTCAAGAAGCACCATGGTTATTTGTACCACTAAGGAAGGCAATTATATTCCTTCACACTTGATTTCAGAGATGTTAAAATTTGAAAAGACTTGCATCGTAAAAACAGATGAAATATAGTAATTACATTTTTTTTGTTGCTTCTATCTAAACAATGATTATTGTAAATGGGTGACACTTTTAATGTTTTTTTGATTACTGTATTTTCTGATTTTTTAAAAGAACATATATCATTCATAATATGAAAAAAGTTGTTAATGTAACTAATACCCGACAACATTGACAAAAAGAAGTTCTCCCAAGTTATTTTTTGATCTCGACACTAAAAAATAACACTGAAAAGCATCTCTGGGTATCTAAATGTATGATGCAATCTTTCTGTTTCTAAAGAATTTCAAGTAATAAAAGTCCTTTAAAAATGTAAGAACCAATATTTAAAATCAAGTTTAAAATAATGGTTTGTATTTAAAGAGGCAAAAAGGGCTTGAGGGGTTATAATGTTGTGGACTTTCAGTTTTAGACAGAAAGCAGGGCCCAGAAAATGAAACTCCCTCCTCAAAGCAAACATGTGAGGGAAAGAATATTTATAAATATTTTTGTAATTTCCACAAAGGTGACCAATTCCCCACAAGTAATTTAATAACCACAGTAACTATGAATTTAGGGACAGTTGCTGTGTATCAAGGTGAGAGTAGTCTGCTTTTCATTCACCTTATAGAATTCTCAGGTGAAGTGACCATATATCATAAAGGAAATGTGTCAGTGTGATTTTGGAAATAGTGAAAGTAGATGAAAATACATTCCCACATCTCCGTACTCTTCAAGATCCTCTATGAACTGCTGTGTCTTCATGTCTTTCTCTTGAGCAGAATGAAAGGTTCAGGACTGGGCTGGACTTGCTATCATCACCCAACACAGGTAGCAAGAGGCTACTGAGATGTTGGTATGCAGTGGCCTGGTTTTTGTATGAGAGGATTAGTCACGTGCTGAAGCTGTCCATGCCTGCTTTATTTACTTCAGCTCTACTGTTGCAGTCTTACAGCTGTACAAGCCTATGCCTTCTGCATGAAACGAAATGGAGGACAGAGAGCTGTTCCTTTTGCCTGCCTTCACATAATTTCTCTTTACTTACCATTACTCTGCTAAGTCATTTTCTTTCTTTCAACAGCTATTTAGGCAAATGAAAAGCCAATCAGAATATGTTAATTGAATATATGATGACAGAGTAAAGATTTCAGAGTTAAAAAATATAGAGACTATAATTTTTCCTAGAAAAGAATTTTCCTTTTTGTCTTAAAAAACAAACAAACAAAAACACCCCCAAACAACTAATTGTCACCAGACCCCTGCTAACAGCTTCCAGGAAAATTAAACAGAACATAAATCATTTATGAAAGGAAATCTAGTTTTATAAATATTTGGAATAGAGAAAATGAAAGTAGGTAGAAAAAAGGAAATTTGCAGACTTAAACAAATCATTCCTAAGAAAGCCTATTTTACAGTCGAAACTGCTATAAAGCAAGGATTTTCCTTAAATTTCCTTGTAACAGTATCACCTTAAATATCAGTTTATCAATAAAAACAGTATGTTTGTTTCAGTGTTTGTATAGGGATAAACCAAGAGTAAGTGGGTCTCCTTCACATAAATGTTTATATATTTAAAATAAATATTTATTCTTTTACACATTACTTTTCTCTCTGCCAATATTCTTTAACATTAAAAAAAGAGATGGTCGTGTAGTATTTTGTTACTTGCACTGTACCATAATTTCCTTAACGACTATCCCATTGTTGTTTCCAGGATTTCACTTTTTCATTTTAAAAACAGCACTGTGATGACTTTCCACATAGACAGTTCGTAGACACAAACAGACATAGTACCAATTCCAAATTGACCGTGTACTAGCTGTGACACCAAGAAAGTCACTAAACATTTTTCAGTTTCGGTTCTTTATCTGAAAACAGGAATATTTACACCTTAAGTATATGTATACTCTTCACACTGTGAGGTCTTCTGGAAAGTTCTTAGTAGTGGTTAAGAACATAAGCTCTGAAGTAAAACTACCTGCATACAAATCTCAGCTTTCCTATTAGCTGTGTGACCCTGTCAACGTTGCTTAGCACATCTATGTCTCAGTTTCCTCATGTATAAAATGGAGATAACAATATTGTCTTTTTCAACTGGCTGTTGCAGGGACTGGGAAAGCACTGGATGCTGGGCAGTGATAATACAACAAGAAAGGGTATGGGTAGATTTTAAAATAATGACTGTTTATTCCATTCCATTAAAAGATGAATATACCAAACATATACACATTCTTCTTTCTCATTGGAGGATACAAATATTGTCTCAATACTTATATTTTTAAGTACTTAAAATTTTAACCCACTAGTTTGGGATATAGATTGAATAACTATTTGTTGTGAAAATTTTGTAAATAGCAGAATCCTCTCATCAATTGCTATCCTTATGAAGAATAAACAGACAAAATTTATAATGTGCTGGGGAAAATCTCCAGTGTTTTAATGTGCTGTAGCCTCTAACAATGGCAGCAACCATTAACACTGTATTGAGAACAAGGTGTTAGCAAGGTACAATCTACAGGCTTGAGAACAAGATGGAGTAACTGATGTCTAGTCCTCTTGCCACATACGACTAGAAAACGGCCAAAAGCAGTAAACTCTTCAGATCATAAACAACAGGTAGTGCAGTACTATGATCTCATAGAGAAGGGATACAAATGAGATAAGCTTTGTATCACCTCAGCTTTATGCCTGGCAGTATATTATGGTAACAGGGTGGGGAAACCCAAACAGAGGTTGGAGGTCTCGTTGAGCTAATGAGATAGAGATGATTGGTTGGGGAGGCTGAGGAAGCAGAATTTGTGGGGGCAGGGTACCAAAATACACAGAGAAAGAGTACCAGAAATCTGCACAGACGTCCACTTGAGTACTGGGCTGAACCTTAAGCTGTATGTGGGTAGAGTGAGACTCTTTAGGGCCAGGAAGGCCAATTTCTGGGTAAAGGACAACTACCAAGGAGCTGTAAACTGAACAACTACTGGAGTTTGCATGAGACTAGGAGACATTCAAGTTCTAATCATTTTGAGATTCCTAAGAGAACATGTAGGGCATTTATATAAAGACTTCTGAAGGATCACACCTTAGGAGTAAGGATAAACTGGCATGAGAGTCGAGGTAACTCTAGACCTAATATAGTAGCCGCTAGCCACATGTTGTTATTTAAATTAATTTAAAAAACAGTTTAGTCCTCCCATTGCACCAGACACATCTCAAGGGTTTAGTCGCCAAATGTTACTATTGGCTACTATATCGGAAAGTCTAATATAAAACATTTCCATAATTTCATAAACTCTTATTTGACAGCACTGCTTTAGATCCACTCCAATGAGACTTAAAAAATAAGTCTGTGAAAGTTTGTGCTGATTCACATCTAAATTAATATACTCCAAAACAAAACTCAACATTTGTTAAAGGAAGGTAATAAAATCCAGACAGTAAACAATAGACTATTTCAATGTTCATGATCTAATCAAGAAGTGAAGGAAAGTGTGATCAGTCAACAGAAACAGAGCCAAATATGACAGAAATGATGAAATTAACAGACAAGGACATTATCACAACTACCAGAAAAATGTTCAAAGGACTAAAAGAAAAATGAACATAAAGAGGAAAAAAATAGAAATTATTAAAAAGAACCAAATGGAACTTCTAGAGGTGAAAAAAAAACCCAACATATAAAATGAAAAATATAATACATATGCTTAACAGCAGATTAGACACTACAGAAGAACAAAGAATCTGAAAACAAGGCAATGGAAATGATCCAAACTGAAGTAAGAGAGAAAAAGTTTAAAAAGTGAACCAGAGCCTCAGTGAGTTGTAGGATAACATCATGCAGTCCAACATACATGTAATTGGAGTCACAGGAGGAAATAACGACTAAAAATAGTCCTAATAGATAAATATATAAATCTTATATTCAAGAAACTAAAAAAACAACAGACTCCAAGCAGAATAAATGTAAAACCAAAGCACATCAAAATCAATTGCTAAAAACTAATGATAAATAGAAAAAAAAAAACCCATGATTATATAAGATACGAAAATAGGAAATAATAGAGTTCTCATCAGAAATAAACAAGGTATAAAACAATGGGATGACTTTCATGTGCTGAAAGCAATAAAACCCTACAACTTAGAACCCTATATCCAGTGAAAATATCCTTCAAAATGAAGGCATACTATTTTCAGACAAAGGCCGAATTTGTCATAAGCAAGCCTCTACTACAAGAAACATTAAAGGAAGTACTTCAGGCTGAAGAAAAGATGATATAAGATGGAAACTTGAATCTACGTAAGGGAATAAAAATAGCATCAGAAATGATCAGAATGAAGGACTTCACTGCAGGGAAAATGCTAGATTTTTGACACTCTGCTAAGTGCTCAATACCTTGTAAATTTTATGTCCACCCACTCCAAGCTCCTGTTCATTGAAACACTGCTCACTGAAAATGCTATTAATTCTAAGGCTTATCTTGACCGTACGCACACTGACAGGACTTTTCAAGCTTTGTGATGGTACTGGTTACCACCGCAATGAGAAGTCCAGTGAAGGCAAGAGGACTGTGGTGATCACATGCAGCCCTCGAATTAACAGCACTATCTGCAAGGCAAGACAATGCCCATCCCCTCCATATCCCTGCCAACAGCGCTTCTGCTGGCTGAGACTCCCACTGCTCTGTCTGGCCTGCCTGGCTTGGGCCTCGCCAGCAACATGTCAATGATGGACCTTGTCCGTCTGAAGCTGAGCCCTAGTGAGCTGACAAGTGGAAATTCATGCATGAGGCTAACTCCATGCTAAGAAAGTCACATCAAAGAGTTCCCTGGAATGAGGTATTGAAGGGTGCCAATCTCAGAGAAGGAGAGAATGAAACTATACTAACAACAGAGAAAGCAGGAGCTGTATCGAAATCTATTGTTTCAGACTTTTTCCTAAATATACTGTCTATGAATGACTATTGTTCTGTGACAACCTCTCTCCTTTCAACAGACAGCAGGGGTCTTCAGTAGGAGCAAAGGAGCTGAGGCTTGAGTTGTTTATGGAATCTCGATATTGGGAAAATATTCAAATTTAGTTACAAAAGTATTATGTATTAAGTGTTTGAATTTATATAGTTTTCTATGTCAGATTAAAAATTATGATTGTTTGTGAAGGATTACATTGCAAAGGAATTTTGTTTTGTTTTGTTTTGTTTTTGTTTTAAAGAAAAGCTCTGGATGCCTTTAACAGTCTCACCACTGTTTTTGTAGCATAGGTAAGTTAATGGTTATTTATTGTATACTATTCATTAATTCAGTGATGTGAACTCAAGCCCCTAAAAGGTTGTAGCTCAAGTCCTTTGCAATGCCACTTCTTTGCCAAGGGTACAGCTTAAGAGCCCTTTTGGTAGCTGTACTATTATTGTACTCAATGTTGTAAACTGCTAAGTGTGGTAATGATAAAAAGCTTTTAAAGTTTTTTTTTCTAATTAATAAGATATGGGCAAAAACAAAGCTTGGAAATGCAATCTACTAACACGTTGACTTATAGCTCACTCCATTCATAGGCCATTAGGCAAAATATAATCCCACTCTAATCATACTGTCCCTTATGTGAAATTCTGGTATACATGAATTTTTCAAGAAAGTAAAGAAATCAGCTCTAATATACAGTTATAGCTGTGGGAGGTATCAGGTAACAGAACTGGATATTGGGACTATAAAAAAGAGGTAAAACGAATGGCAGCATAGGACTAGAGGTTTTGTGATGATGCCTTGGAAGAGATAAAGGAAACTGAGGCAATGTAAACCCGAACCCTGGAACCGAACGCCAGTATCTAAGAGAGACAGCTGACCACAAGTGTTCTCTGATGAAGTTATCCTGAGTGGAAGAAAGTTTAGTTTACTTGATGAGTACTGGGGAAAGAGAAGGCCTGAGAAATGTTTGAGTGAATTAAAAATGTTACTCAAATCACTTTGTGAGTTATGTGGATCCCCGATTACTAGGTTGTATAACTAAAAATGTTATATTATTATATGCCACTTATAATTAAAAGAACCTCACTGAATTATACAATGTAAATATGAGCAACTAATTGTCTATTATATTCAATGAAGCTGGGAAAAAAATTCATTAGAACTAAATACAATAAAGCTAACGAAAACAAAAACAAACATCACCACCAACAAAAAAAAATTACTCGAAGATTTTTCTGCCTCAGGTACTCAAATGATTCCGCATCTCTGGCGCCATACTCGGACCAGATGTGTGTAAGTGAACAATTCTGAGTGTATACTATTGAATCAAATTGAATATTTGGATACAGATCTAAGCTTACATACAAAACATTTTAGAACTATTATCTGTTATTACACATATACCTAGTGAACAAGGGAAGGTAAATAGAAATTATAAATTATCCATATTACTAATTTAAGATATGTAAAATGTCACTGGCATTTTTTTATTTAGTGTGCTATATATATATGTGCCATATATATGTATAAATAAAAATGAATAACGGTTTTAATAATATATCAAGATCTCAATTCCCTAAACCTATTTCTCTCTTTAGAGCCTTAACCTGGTCAACTGAGAATTCTTCTAGTGAGTGTTTCTGCATTACTCTTTATATACATATATATTATGCTGATGGTGTTATAATCATGTTAAATATAAAACTCCATAATAATAGACTTCAAAATTATTTGACAATTTTTATAGAGATACACCTAGAAATAGATAAGAGCTAATGGTCAGTCCTTTATTAGGGAACAATAAAGTTTGTTTCAAAAAATGCTATGACTCTAGCTAGGAAACAAGGCAGAAGAACACATATATACATATCGTAACTTGTTTCTTCTTTGCTGTTCTGGCTCCACACTCCTTTTTAATATTTATAAATGGTCTCCATTTGGCTTCAAGTACTTGTGAATTAAAGTATGCCATATGTAACTATGTTCAAACTTAAATAAAACACATCCCAAGATAAAATCTAAATACAGTTTAAAGTAAATTCAACAGTGCTTCGTTGTTAGAAAGTTTACTATATCCAAGAGCAAGCAAAGACTTAGGAGGCAGTCTTATGGATAATGATAAAATTGTCCATGTCACTGGATATTTTTTTTAGTCTTCTGTGGGAACAAAACCATGGCCACTTCAAAATGATCAAGTTATATTACATAAAAAAAACAAGAATCTAAATTTTTAAAAAGTTTTAATTTAAAATTATAAATTAGCAATGATTTTTAGCAAAAGCTTAATGTAAATATAATCTTTAATAACTCCTGGATCTAGATATATACTTTTCAAAGTGTACATTAAAGATACAGTGAAAGTTTTGATTTTATAAATAGATCAACTTTCTAAAATATTAAAATTACTAAATGTATTCTTCCTAATCCATACATTTTTCAACTTTCACTAGACATGTGCTATATAATATAAATATATTTGACTTTGATAGCTCCATTAATTTCTTTCCATAAGTTACACTACATATACATATTAATAATTTTGTTTTCATAAACATTAAAAATTTTAAAGTATGAGTATACTAACTTTGAGTCAATTTAAGGAAAAACAGTTGAAGAATACAAAAAGATTTAGTAAGTAGATTATAAGTGAAAATTTGGCACGAAGTAAGTTCCAAGTCCCCAAACCATAGACATTTGGTTAGTGTAAAATGGTCTCATCCAGAAAGTAGCCTTCCAGAATATGCTACACTCAAAGGCCATTATTGACATAATTATAACAGAAATATGGGGAACAACTGTTTCAAAATGTTCTAAACTGAATATTCTTTTTACAGTGTCAATTTTGTAATATACCAAGAAACAATTCAGACCCAGGAAATGCATTAGCAATGCTTAAGCTTGGAAATATTGCCAAATTGTTTAATTAAACTACATTTTCTAGTTCTACAAGTTGAACTGCCAGGATGAAATATGTCATTAGATCACCTCTTTTTAATATGTGAAAGAAAGAAGAAGAAAAAAAGGGAGGAAGTCACCAAAAGGTACTCTCTTGTTTAGACCTGAGGCATGCCTGCTAAATTAGTAATCAAAAATGAAATTTAACCTTGCCTGGATGGGTAGTAGAAACAAAAGGGGTAATACAGACGTACAGTTTTGGTTAGTATGAGCCCTGGGTTGCTAAGAAATCCATTAGAATGGAACGACAACCAAGCAAGTTCTGCTTTGCAGAAGCTGTTCCTGCTATGTGTTCTTGCCAATCACTAGTGTGCCTCTGCCAAATCAATGTCACATTTAATTTATGCACATTCAATCTAAGCAAAGAGACTTTGATCAGTTACAATAATGAAAATTAGACTGAGTTTTGTTGTTTTGACATGCTTTCTTGAACTTTTGCTTGCATTTTTTAAAAAAATATTTCTATTGCAAGAAGTTGATCTCAGTGATTTTTGTTATTTGAGGAGACAATCGTAAGGTTGTTTATATTCCTTGCTGGCTAGGAATTTCTGGCATTGAGTTTTCCTTCTTTGAACTTGAGCCAGATAATTATTAAATCTCAAAATGTCACTAAAACGAACTAATCAGAGAGCGCAAAGTTTTGCTGGTGGTATTTCCTTTAATAATATAAATTAACTTCCATATATATGAAAAAAGACATTTGAGCATAAAGATACAATTATTTAATTGAAAAAGAAATTTAGCCATTAAACATTAATAAAAAACAATTACAGTCACTTTAGTCCTATTTAATTGAATTGTTCCGGTGGGAGATGAAAAAAAAAAACAAAGACAAAACCAAATCTTGTTCCCTTGTGTGAGAAGGGGATAGACCATAATCCCTGGGAGAGAGAGCAATGTCAAGTCCCCATGGCTCTCCAGGCTTGGGCTCTTAGAGTGGGAAATAAATGGCAGAGAGGCTAACGCCCTGGAGGAAAGAAGAGGCTCCATCTGTGAATGACTGCTAATATTTTGAGCTGTTATGTGCCAACAGCTGTAGGGAGAAAAGAGTTCTTCTGTCTAGGTTAAAGCAGAGAAGTAGAGTTGGGCAAGAAGAGGTGAGACACAATTAAAGAAGCTGCAGCTCAAGCTTTACAGAGTCTGTCCTAGAAAATACAAAATGTAGCCGAAGATATACACACTTATTTATCTATACTTCATTCTTTCTTTTATTAAGTAAACATGCTGAGCACCTACAATTCAAGGCCATGGGGATATAAAGAAGAAACGTAGCTCTCACAGAGCTTCTTTGGGAGAGGAGAACAGGCAGAGATGGCTCGATGCAACACAGACTTATCCAGGAGTCAAGGCAGGGAAGAGCTGAGTAAGCACTAATGGCCAATGATGTGTCTAATGCTTGCTTATAGGTTTTTTTCTACTGTCTCATTTACTCATTCACATATCAAGAGGCCACTATGTGCCAAGGATACACAGTTAAAAGATAATTTTTACCCTGTCCTCAAGGAACTCACAATCTAGGGGAGAGAGAGACAGGTAAGAAAATTAAATTACAACATGATAAATTCTGTGATAATATTAGCAAAGAATAATATGAGAAGTAGAAGAAAAGCTGGTGTTCCTATTATCCACAGGGTGGGCAACAGGGGTTTAGAACTGACTTCCTGGAGAAGGTGACGCCTGAGTCTTAACAATAGGAATTTAGTAGAGAACTAAGAAGAGAGGGGATATTGCATTCTGGGAAGATGTAAGTACATGTTCACAGGTATGGAAGAGTAAAGTAGCACAGCAAATTCAGGACACTGTCAGCAGTTCATATGGCACTCAGGGGTCCAACATGCTGAATCTTATAATGCAATGTTAGGATATGTAGATTTTATCCTGAAAGCTATGGTGAAATATTTTGACTTTAAGCAACAGTAGTAGGATTTCCAGATAAGAGAGTAGAATATTCAGTTAATTTGAATTTCAGATAAACAATAAATAATTTTTAGTATAAGTATATACTAAACATTTCATGGGATATACTTACATTTATAATTATTCATTGTTTGTTTCAAAGCTAAATTTAACTGGGTGCCCTGAGTTTTTATTTGAGAAATCTGGCAACTATAACAGAAGACTCACATGTTTATATCACATTAAAAAAAAATGACTCTGGCAACTGTAGAAATTGGATTGAGGGAGGCAAGACTCTAATAGAGGAATCAGAATACTACTGCAGAAATGCAAGTTAGAAACCATTAGGGCAGGAAGCAAGACAATGGTAGTGAGATGGAATAGGAAAGACAGATTGGTAAGAAAATCAAAGTATTAAAGGTTTTGGACACCAAGTAT
Organism: Eonycteris spelaea; assembly: GCA_003508835.1. Classification (NCBI taxonomy): domain Eukaryota; kingdom Metazoa; phylum Chordata; class Mammalia; order Chiroptera; family Pteropodidae; genus Eonycteris; species Eonycteris spelaea. The sequence goes on along the minus strand of PUFA01000011.1, from coordinate 9,481,263 downwards.
GTGGAGGTGAACAAGATCAGGATAATCTCTTAGTTTCTGATTAGAGATAAGGAATAATACCATTAGCCATGGTAAGAAATAGAGAAAAAGAGGAGTTCCATTTTAGACATACCAAAGTTGAGATATCTGTAAAATAACCAAAAATCTTGTATTGAACTGTTAGCTCCTTCTTCTCAAACTTCTGAATATTGAAGTGCTTCAGGACTCAATTATAGGCCTTCTTCTTTCTTTAAACTCTCTCCCTAAGTCATCATTTCCAATCTTATAAGTTTAAATACTGTCTATATATGCTGAAGAATCTCAAATTTATACTTTAAGGCCTGACCCCTCTCCAAGCTCTAGAATCATATTTCCAACTATATGATTGATGCCTGTACTAGGATATCTAATGGACATTTTAAATTAAATATATCCAAGATCACTGAGGCTCACAGGACTAGCTCAGGTTTACATAATTATCCTAGACTTGAAACGGACGTTTTTGCCTCCACTCTGTTCTTTCCACTAATTACCACCTTGCACAGTTTTCAGCAAGCCTCACACTGCAGGGCTCAGCATTCACTGAACGCAGTATTGTGTTGCCTGACTACACTGTTCTCCTGATCCCTGGCAGCTTTGCCTTGTTTCAGTCAGCCCTTGCCCTATTCCCTTTCTCCAATGCTAAGATACAGACAAGCTTTAAAGTGAAACCCCAGTGCATATACATAGAGAGGGACCACCTAGCTGACTGCAAGCCCTGAAAGTTAACTACCATACTCTCAAAGCAGACTCTCTGACATATCAAACGAACACCAGTGGGTTGGATCTGGGAGGAGGAAGAGACCACTGGGATGGGATGTCCTCATGGTGGGAAGCAGCACTTTAGCCCGGCTGCCCTTACAGAACTATGTACATTTACTAAAACTATCCTTATTTTTCCCTTACCTCCTACATCCTCTTAGCACCACATATTATCAATTCCTCCACCAAAACGTACCTTGAATCATGCAGTTTTTTCCACCTCCATTGCCAACAGTGTTTCTTGCCTAGACAACAGCCCCTTAATATGTCTCGTTGGTCCTCTAATGTCAACACAACAATTACTGAACTTTCATGCCACTTCCCATAGACAACCCTTTAACAAGTCCTTAGAACAAAACCCAAACTTGCCACGACGGACATGAGGGTGCTCCGATGAGCTCCCCCTTCAAGAAACAACTTGCTTCCCAGCAGTGGAGAGTGTGGTGAGCAGACAGCCTCCATTGTGCTGCCATACCACGGCTTATTAATAAATAGACGTTTGGGTTGTTTCTAGTCTTTCACTATGCCATATTTACTATTTCTATTACAAATAGCCCTGTGAACTATGCTAAATTGTGTTTTTTCATCAGGTGCCTAGAACAATGCCTAGGACATAATAGATGTCCATATATATTGGCTGAATGAATACATTAGGCTCTGTGTGTACATTCTACTCACTATTGAATGAGCAGATAATGCAAGTGTTTTAAATCCAAGTTTAAACTTAAAAAGCTATTATTAATTAAGGATAAATCATATTCCATCATTCGTAAAACAAATCTTGATTCTAAATGACTTAAAGTCCTCTTCGTAATGCTAAAAAAGCCTTACTAATTGAAGTGAGAAAAGACAGGTACAAATTTGTTTTTACTCTTGGGAGTTTACACTAGTTTTTAAAAAATCAATGTGGTAAAGATTACTGTTCACTCTTTTGAAAATTAAGAACAAAATATTTCTCTCTTTGTGTATCTTTCACCTGCCAACCAGGTGACTTAAAATTACCACAAAATACAAAGTTCCTAACTTAAGAAGTCATTATAGTAAGAAAACTTAATAATAAATCAATTATTTTGAATCTAAAATACTTTTTTCAGAGAAAGAGTGTTATAATAATGGTTATATTCCCTGCCTAGTATACATTAAGCAACTTAACCACAGTGTAGCACATTTGCAATAAAAAATATAATGTGATAGAATCACAATACATCATCTATACTGCCTATGACTGACTAAAACTTGAAAACAGGCTGCTTGCATCTCAGAGGGACTGCTCATGCTGTTTCCCAAAAGAGGGAAGGTACTGTAGGAAGGCAGTGGTAAGTGGGGCTCAGTCACTTCAGATGGAACACAGAGGACTCGCTCTCCTCATTCTAAAGCCAGTACAAACATATCCCTTCCTATTATGTGACTGAAGATGGTAGGAATAAGAGGACAGGATTGGGAAAGAGTGGAGAAGGTGACCATGTGGCCAACTAGAAGTACAGCAGTCAGATAAACCACCGCCACTATACCAGCAAAAACAATAACATCCACTTTAGCACTGACAGTCAGTTGGGGCTGCCTGTAGCAATTATACAAGAGAGGAGCAGAATTCCCAGAAGAGTAGAAGCTGATGAAACCAACCAAAATGACATTGTGGGAAGGAGGGACAATAAAAAGGAGGAACCACATAACACCTTTTCTCCTAAGATAAAATGAAAAGGCTAGAATATTATTAAGGTTATATAGTAAGTTCTAAAGGGCAGGTGATCAGGTAAGCACAGGTGTAAGCTCAAGAGTGCATCAGTGGTAGTCCAAAAGCCAGGCTCCCTTTAGGTTTGGTGAAAAAAGGAAGGTCAGCAATGTCTCAGCAGTGATGGAGACAGGATAATGACGAAGCAAGGTGGAATGAGAATTCTTATGGCAACTAGGGGAGGGCAGCAAAATGGTCAATGAGAAATAAGAACAAAGGCAAAAGGAAATCAACAGCAGAGTAGGAACAAGGGTTTCCCAGGCTCTCACCAAGAGACTGAGGCTGGAGCTCTTTTTCTTTCACTTTCATTCACACAGTCATTTGATAATAGGATCACCTACACTAAGCCAGCCTCTTCTAGATCTTAGAGGTAGCAGAGGGAACAAAACGCAATCCCTGCTCTCATGAGGCTAAAATTCTAGTAGGGAGAGATAAATGATAAACTAACAAATAACACAGCTGGGGAATGTAAATAAGAAGATGACTGCCATTGCGGAAGTAATGAAACTTTTCATTTAATTGGCCTGCCCTTTTAGGTTTGCTAAGAACAGGAAACTTAAACTCACGTAGGAGTATTTGTAAAGGAGTAAACATAATTTTTTTCTTAGCTCCTTTTGAAAGATTTTTTTCCCCCTTTGAAATGGAAAACACTTAGATGTACATTATGCTTCTTACTGTCTACATAGTAGCTAGTGTTCCATATACAGATATATCATAATTTATTCACTCAATCCTATACTTGGATATTTAGGATGCTTCATATTTTACAATACTACAAACAACATCCTTGTATAAAATTTTCACACATTTCCCAGCGTTCCTTAGAATATGTCCTCAGAGCTTGAACTACTATATCAAAAGATTCCCATATATTTAGAAAACAGCTCTCTAGCAAACATCAACTTACACCTTCACCTATGGTGAATGAGAATGCCTGTTTTCTCAAACTTTCTCAACACAAAGGAAGTTCTTATTTATCATTTATTTTACCATGCCCAGTCTTTGGTTTGTCTTTTAATTTGTCTAGGATTTTGTTTTTATCAAAAAGTAGAAATTCCTTAGTCAATTTTGTCAGTCTTTTCATCATGGTACCTGGCTTAGGTGTCATGCCACTTATTCTTCATCTAATGTTGGGCTTGGGCTGCTTAGCAAGAGGTATAGGGCACACTCAGGCTAGATACTCTTATTTGGAGTTTGTGAACCTTTAAGAGATTTAGGAAAGTCTTTAGTATGAACCAAGACAGACAATTTGTATGGGAAAGCCACTGGTAGCAGCATGGATGGGCCCACAATTTGGGTTCAAAACACTGGTTATATGGATTCTCAGTGATTTCAGTGAGAGCTTCAACAAAGAGACAGGAAACATAAAAAAGGAGATAGAAAACATTTTTAAAAGTCAGAAATGAAGAATACAATAACTGTAATGAAGAATGCATTAGAGGTAATCAACAATAGATTAGATAAAGCAGAGGAATGAATAAGCCATTTGGAAGGTAAGGTAGCAGAAAATTCCCAATCAGAACAGCAAAAAAAAAAAAAAAAAAAAAAAAAAAGAATCCAAAGAAAATGAGAATGGTTTAAGGGGTCTCTGAGACAACATCAGGCATACTAACATTTGCATCATAGGGGTACCAGAAAGACGAGAGAGCGTGTAAGGAATTGAAAATCTATTTGAAGAAATAGTGACAGAAAACTTCTCTAATAACCTGGTGAAGGAAATAGAAATACAAACCCAGGAAGTGCAGAGAGTCCCAAATAAGAGGAACTCAAAGAGGCCCACACCAAGACATATCATAATTAAAATGCCAAAGGTTAAAGACAAAGAGAAAATCTTAAAAGTAGCTAGAAAAAAGAAATTAGTTACCTACAAGGGAGCTCCTATAAGATTGTCAACCGATTTCTCAATAGAAACATTGAATGCCAGAAAGGATTGGCATGGAATATTCAAAGTGATGAAAAGTAAAGACCTACAACAAAGATTACTCTACCTAGCAAAGCTATCATTTAGAACCAGAGGATGGATAAAGAGCTTCTCAGACAAGAAAAAGCTAAAGGAGTTCATCGCCATTAAACCAGTATTACAAAAATGTTAAAGGACTTAGAAGGAGAAGGAGAAAGAGGAGGAGGGGAAGGAGGTGGAGGAGGAAAAGGAAAAAGAGGAGAAGGGAGAGGGAGGAGGATGAAGAGAGGGAAGGGGAAGGAAAAGACGAAGAAAGAGAAAAGAATAAAAGGTAAAATATGAATAATAAAATGGCAATAACTATATAACAACAATTACTTTAAATGTAAATAGAGTAAATGCTCCAATCGAAAGACATGGGGTGGCTGAATGGATAAGAAAACAGGATCTTTACTTATGCTGCCTACAAGAGACTCACTTTTGGAAAAAGATATCGGCTTGATGGACCTAGAGGGTATTGCGCTGAGTGAAATGGGTTGGCTAGAGAAAGACAAATATCATGATTTCATGTATATGTGGAATTTAAAGAACAAAATCATCATCAACAACAACAAAAGCGGAAATAAACTCATAGATACAGAGAATATTTTGAGGGATACTAGATGGGAGGGGGTTGGGGAGATGAAAAAAAGGCAAAAGGATTCAGAGGTATAAATAGATACTTGCAGAATAGATATGAAGATATAGAGTGTAGCATGGGGGAAGATGGTTAATAATGTAATAAATATGTAAGGGCGAAGAGAGGTACTAGATTTAGTGGGGTGATCACTTTGCAAGTTATGTGGATCTCTGGTCACTATGCCATACAACTGAAACTGGTCTATTATTGTATGCCAACTATAATTGAAAAAAAAAAACTCATTGAATTATATGATGTAAATATGAGCAGGTAATTGTCTATTATATTTCAATAAAGATGGGGAAAAAAGAGACTTCAGATCAAAAGACACACACAGACTGAAAGTAAAGAAATGGAAAAAGATATTTCATGAAAATAAAAAAGTTAAAATATAGCAATACTCATACTAGAAAAAACAGGCTTTAAAACAAAAGCTAGGGCAAGAGGCAAAGAAGGACCTAGTTACCTTACTTCTGGGTATTTATCTGAAGAAACTGAAAATACTACTTTGAAGAGACATGTGCATCCATACGTTCATTGCAGCATTATTTATAATAGCCAAGATATGGAAGCAACCTGGGTGCCCATCAATGTATGAATGGATAAAGAAAAGGTGGTACATATATACAATAGAATATTACTCAGTCATAAAAAGGAAAAAAATCTTGCTATCTGCAATAACAAGGATGGACCTAGAGGGTATTATGCTAAATGAAATAAGTCAGACAGAAAGAGACAAATATCATATGATTGATAAGGTCTATCCACGTTATGAAGGGTAATATGCTTTACTCAAAGTCTACTGATTTCAATGTTAATCTCATCTAAAAAAAAACCTTCACAGCAAAATCTAGACTAGTGTTTGACCAAATATCTGGGTACTATGGCCTATCCAAGTTGACACACAAAATTCACCATCACAATAAGAAATACATTTTACACTACAACTTGGTACACAAATATATGTGCATGTGTGTATCTGAAACAAGAATTTCAGAAAACAGTACTTACTCTTACTGAGGTTTTGTATGCTGGCATTTCTGTTCCATATTTTTTTCTACTTCATTAAAAAGAAAAAAAATACTTATAACCCACTAAACTGATTTCACAATCCACTAATGTATCCCATAAATTGAAAAACCCTTCTCTAGATGACACATTCATCTACTCCTGTTTTAGAATACTGGTAAAGAAATAGATTACAGTGACACCAGAATGTGATATTTGAGAAGGAAATTAAGTATATTTGAACACAAGAAATACAATGAATATATGAATATCAGAAAAAATATATAAAACACCTAATTCCTTATTACCATAGCAACAATATACATTTAGCAAATGATATAGTATTGTAGCATTGTCATAATAAATATTTGAGAATAAAATCTGGCATGCCTAAAGACAGACATAATAAAATCAGAGGCAATCAACTGTGGCTTGGCATCTTAGAGGTTGTATCACCAATACAATCAATGTAATTTTCCTAAACACCATTATCCTCCCCCACCTCCATTTTAAGAAATCAAATTACATCTGATAAAAGTGATCAGCATAAATTTATTTATTTTAACTATGAAAAAAAATATTACTTCTCCAGCATGTAAAGAAGAAGAGGAAAATCACAAGAAATTGTTTTGGTGAGATAACTGAGAAAAAGTGTGGATTCCAAAAAAACCTAACCTCATTTTAACTCCCTTAACCTTTTCACCATGGATATAAGCCCAGTTTTAAAACCTAAATGGGATTTAGTGACTAATGACATGACTCAGAAGGTTAGCTATTCAGAACTAATTATGTATACTTTTTAAAATGCACCTAGTGAGTTATAATGAAACTCAGAAGAACCTGAGCACAAGTATATCTAAAAATAAAGATAATGGCACTTTATTTATATACAACTTAAAAAACCTTTTATATTCTGCTCCTTAAAAGTCAGATAAAGTTCAAAATAGAAGAAAATATATGCTAAGAATAAACTAAGTTCAACCTCAGGCCTAAGCTTTGTATAGAAGTATATAAGAAGCAATCCTTTAAGACTTGGAAAGATGGGATGCTTGAAATTTGACATACTGCTCCTAGTAAGTCCCACCCAAAACCAATGGTTTGAAAACCAAAAGATTTACAATACAGGCTAGCATAAAAATTTCTTGCACAATTAATATATACCTATAGTCACAGAAGCCTACTAGCTTGTGTTTAAGAGTACAGACTCTGAGGAGCTCAAAAACACTGAAATGATTCACTTTCATTTCTTACCACATTTTTTTTTAGAGAAGCATGGAAAATTTTATATTTTCTTCATTTTTATAAAGCTGGAGGTTAAGATCAAAGAAGGTACATAGACAAGACATCTCTAAGTGTTATGCTATTGTTTCAAGTGCTTGTTTTTATTCATTAAGATAGTTAAGAATACACGACCAGATAACAAAATAATAAGTATGCCAAAATTAGAGTTATGTACCAATTTATGCATTGGTAAATTAATTTGTTAAAGTTAAGAGTTGTGCAGCCATCCATAGGACTTAAGGTAATTTATTATTTTTATTTTTAAAAAATCATTTTTTAATTAATTTTTTAATAAAACAAAGGCAAAACTCAAGTAAGGTCATAATATAGGCTAACCCAGAGTCGTTAAGCACCCAATAACGACATGGCAGGTATAAACTTCAGGGCTTGGGCACTCCTAAATGAGGATAAGTCTGCTTCTTTGCCTGGTTAAAGGCAGGCACAAATGGGTTAGGCATGAGGCAGGTCAAGTGACAGGCATAAAAATCTGGCCAACAGAGACCTTCCATTAGGAATGGTAGTAAACCCAGTCAACCACATCTTCTCCTTTGGGGAGGTAGAAATGATGTTAGGCAAATGAAGAATGTGACATTGATCAAGCTCAGAATATATCCTTCTAGTCTTAGAAACCAAAGATCCCAGAACGACTATACTACTTAAGATATAATGCTCCTGTATAAACCTGCAATAAGATCTAATTTCTTAAGGCAATAAGTGAATGTTTTTTCTTGTGACCTTAAAGAATCAAAGTAATTTGGTTTCACAGAGGGAAAAAAGTTATACTAAAAATAGAATGTAAACATAATTTAAAAGAGTTATAATATCTAGAAAGGTTGGTAGGTACAACACAAATTTACAAAGAAATTATGTTAGCTATTAAGCACATACCAGGTGCTTAATAAGCAACTGAATGAATAATAAAACTATATAAGCATTGCAGTTTTAAAGAGAAGTCCCAAAACTGAGACACCATGATGATTGGTTCTTATGCATATTGCTATATTCCTTAAGTGCATATGGTATTTTAGAATTCCAAGCATTTCATTTTTCAGTTTATTTTGAATATCTTATTTTTCCATCTGAGACACAACATATTCTCTTACGAGGTTGCATTGTATTTTTTTAAATAAAATATTTCATGTATATAAATAAATATAGCAAATAATATACACCTTTATGCCCACAATCGAACTTAAGAAAGTGCTACAGATATGACTAAAGCACTAAAAATGTGACCCAGCATGCAACTTAAGAAATAAAACATTAACAATATTACTAATAAGATACACCAATGTGCCCACCATCCAACTTAAGAAATAAACCACTCCAGATATCACTAAAACACTATGGATACGACCTAAAATTCTCTGTGACCTCTCCCTTTCACATTCTCCTTCCCTAGAGGTAATAACTACTCTAAATTTCTTGTCTGTCACTTTCATGCATGTTTTCATACTTTCACTACATCTTTGTACGTCCATAAACAACAGCAGCAGTGATTTTCTAAAATTTTTTGCATACTTCTTTCCTAAGACTTGAAAACTATGTACCACCATGCACATTTAAGTTGACATTTAAATAATGGCAAATAATGTATTTTTTCAGTTTATTGCATATTGAATACATGCTTTAAATATGTTTTGTCAAAGCCTCAGAGCTTCAGTTTAGCTTATTCGATTTATGGAAAATATAAACATATAACTTAATTGGCAAAGCCAGTCCTCATTGTCAAACTCAATCAGCCAATCTGACTTAACCTCTGTCAGAAAAAGTTTAAAAAATTTTTTTAATTAAAATAAAATGTGTTATTATGTGTCCCCATGACAACTTTCTCATCTGTGAATTTTAATTTTAATATAGATAAATAACCAGCTAGCTAGCTAGCTAGAAAAAGAAGTTATAAGGTATGGAGGTTTGCCATGAGTTTGTTGCCTGAATGAAAGAATGTGTTGCCCTTCAATAATTTTTATTAAAGCTTTCTCTGCTTAGCTCTCAAGGGACTCTCCCTTAGGAGAGATTCACTTCCCAACAGTCTTTTCATTTGCTGCCTTGGAGTGTTTTAAACCCCAAGGCAATGCACCATAGTAAGATTTAGTATGGACAAGGGATAAGTTTTTCTTTTGAAAAGTGGGAGACAGATGATTACCAAAGAAGTCAGAAAGCAAAACTGGCAGACCAGAAAGGAGTTCTCATGCAGATCATTCTTAGGAAAGACTACATATGGAAAGAGAATATGGAAATTAATTCTTTAAAGCTATCCATACGTGTATATCCCATAGAAAGATGTGTATGCTGAGTGGTACAGGTATCCTAATTTGAAAACCACTAATCAACAGCAGAGGTTAGTAAACTAGGATCCACCTGTCACCTGTTTTTAAATAAAGTATTATTGCATACAGCCACACTCACTTGTTTACATATTGTCTATAACTGCTTTCACACTACAATGGTAGAGTTACACAACTGCAACAGAGATTCTGTCTCACAATCGGGAAATATTCACTAACTGGTGCTCTGAAGAAAAACCTGCCTATTTCTCATCTACAGCATTGTGTATGTGTTCTTAAAAATTCTTTTCTTTAAATCAAATTATATATTCACAGAGTTTGTAGGGCCATATCGTTCTAAAAGGCTTTTTATGAAAAAATATTTCCCTTTCCTCAGAAGAAACTATTTTATATTCTTTAGCTAATGTTTATGATTATACTACAGGCCAAACCAGGGAGCCACAGAAGTGTCTGACAGCTATAGAAAAGACTAACCCCTCCATAATATCTAAATAATATTCTTATATTATTATTTCTTTATTTTTCAGTTTTAAGCATTGTTTCTTAATTTCTCATTATTAAAAATGAAGATTTACTCCTTTCTTCTTGTGACAATACTTTTAATATAGTTGTAGATCAATATTTGATATTTATATTACTATTAGTAAACATTATCAACAAGTGAGCACTATACAAGAATTATTTTTCCCTTTCCTACCCAAGTTTTGTTTTTCCTGGAGATAATAAGTGAATTCTGTTTATTTTCCATGTACTTATCTATAATTCAACTTCACTTGATATGTTCAGTATGTATATGTTTATTTAATCCCTTTATTTTCAGAAGGTACTTCTTACCTCAAATTTGTCTGGAAAACACTGTACTGTTTTCTCTTTCCCATGAATAAACTTTCAGCTTTCAAATAGGTAGAGAAGTTGCCTGGTTTTCATACATTCACATAGAGAATTTAACAGCATCCTTTTCTTTTTCTTCCAGAAGTTTAACATCAACACAATGCTATTCTTTAATACATTGCTCATGTTCAGACCTCATGTCCTTTCTAGTTAAGTTTTTCCCCCAGTCCAGGATCAAGTGTTACATTTAGTTGTCATGCTGATGAATTTTTCTTTGCTGCTCATGACACCGACATAACTCGTATGGTGTTTTATGAAATGTGTCTCAATTTAGGTTTTCGGGTTGTTTTCTCACATTAGATTAAGATTGTGCATTTTAAGAAGTACTGCATAAATGATGTCTTACTCTCATACAAGGAGGCACACATGATGTTGAGCCTATTCAACTTAGTATAACATTTGACAACCTGGTTAAGGTGGTATCTTCTAGATTTGTCCACTATAAAGGTACCTTTTCCCCACTATAATTAATAAGTAATCTGTAGGGCGATATTTTGAGACTATATAAATATCCCATTCCCCAACAAAACTTAACCAATGGTTTTAATATCCACTAATGATTTTTTCCTGAATCAATTATTACAATGATAGTTGAAAAATGTTTTTTTTTCCAACTCTATTATTTCTTCTAATTTATTGGTTAGCATCTAATTGCTTCTTAAACAGATTTTCAACCAGGTTATTGTTTTTAGCATAAGCCTCAACTCCACTTTCAGAGTTTCCTGGCACTGCCAATTACCAAGCAATCTAGGGTTTTGTGGTTTAAACTGGGTAGCTTCTGGGCCTTCTCCTCTGCCAGATGAGGAATCATCTCAGTTTTGCTAAACCTGTTACCACTTGTTCATCTGTTTTCCACCTTCCACAGCATTGTTGCTGTTTTGCCTCTTCGATTTTCCTTGACCTTGTAGGTTTATGCTTTTTAAAATAAATCCCTTTACTATCACTCTTACTAGGCTTAAAGAGAAAATAACTCATGTGTTTAACTCACTAACTTTACTTGAAAGTCCATTATTCTTCCCCTGCTTTCAAACTCTATATACATGGTATATTGAATGAAATCATTTGCAACTTGCTATTTTCACTCAATATCACATTTCTAAGATTTATCCATGTTGATACATGAGCTCCAGTTCATTCATGTTATAACCTAGTGTAGGAACATGCCATAATTTCCTTATCCATTTCTAATATGTTCCCATAAATGACATTGTGAGGATTGGGGCAAGGATATTTTTCAACAAGCATATACACTCTATTTTTGCAATTTAAGTCAATAGGACAGTAGGATTACATATGCAAAAAGTCAATTTTAAGTCATTTCAATTCTGTAACTTATAAAATGAAACTAATAATACTACGCAAAGAGAACTCAAGAAATGTCAGTTACTTGAAGACAACAGTCAATTGGGCATCAAGAATTCAGAAATAAGATTCCTCCCGATGTTAAACTGCAAGATTGACACATTATAGGCCAGAGCAGAGGATGAAAAGAGTAAAATAAAAGAATAGCTTCAGGGCCAGCAACTTTTGACCATAAAATAACTGTTGTAATAGCAAAAGGAATAATATTTCAATCAGAACGAGGAAGCAAAGAAAAAAGAATCAGAGACAAATGATAGCAATCCATATAAACACTGTCCATGGGGGCAAAAACCTTAACCAGCAGGTGGCAATTTTTGCGACCAATTTTGTTTATATATTTCCATCCCTATGGGTCAGATTATCTTTATTTTGAGATAAACACAACTGTCAATTTTAGGCCTGATGCAATTAAACATTTATTTTACCTAACTCCCTTTATCCTAAACCATATTCACCAGGTAATATACTGTTTTTTCCTTTGCCAATTTAATTTCTTACTATAAATTAACATACTGGGATTTTGGCAACTACTTCCAATTCACATGTGTTTTAGTCACTGTGATATTTTTTGGAGCCAAAGCATGTTGCACATGGACAAAAATGAGTCTTTGGAGCCTCCAGCCCAGATCTGAGAACACTCACTGTCAAGTAAATAAGGTACTGAGAACTATAGTTCTACTTAGCTGTTAAAATCTTTCCTTAACTATGGCATTACCATCTTCAACTCTATTCTTTACTGCTTTCTAGAATTTCCTCTTCCTCTTTCATGGAGAATATGTATTAAAAATGAAGCAGGTGAGCTCTAGGGTTGTAGCTTTCTTCTACCATCTAAAACCTATTGCTGAGTCATATATTTTGTCATAGCAATACATTTATTCACTTTTCCAAATAGAAAACATTCTATTTCCTACTGTTTTGTCCATATGAAAGGAGAAGCAATATTTCAAAACATTTGCTATACATGGTTTCTAGTGGAATAGAGTCAGGACTAGAAAAAGTCTACCTTATTAATTTTGTGAAATGTTAATTCAACTTGTACTGAACTGATGAACAGGTGCTGAACTATATCAGCAATCTTCAGTAAACTATAAATTTCTATGAAAAAAGTACAAGCAATGCTCAACTTTGACATATGTTCAGTTTTACAGGGTTATTTTATAGTTGCTTATTGGAAATTCAAACTCTGTCACAGAAATCATGTAATATACTTACATGGCATTGAGATTTTCAAGTCTGTCAATAAAAGCCTAACAAATAATGAATCAGTCTCTGAGTTAAGTGCTTATGACATGCAAATGAAAAAGACATAATCCCTGTGCAATATAGCCAACAATATACTCAGAAAGATGGGTAAATAAAACAAATAATTATAATACTGAACTCAAAGGTCATACCGGTGCACAAGGCAGTGCAGTTATATCAAGAAAGGAGTGATTAATTAACTCTTTGAGTTAAGAAGTTTAAAAAAAAAAGGTGAAGAAAGCATAAGGATTTTAAAGGGTCTTTTAATGGAATTAAGCATGAGCAAAAGTGTGCCAGCTGATGGGAGAGGGAGAAGACATTAAACTTGAGAAACAACAAGGAATTCCTTGAAGAGTAGGGTAGGTATAACAAGTATCAGGAGAAAAGCTAGAAAATGGGGTTGGGCATAAACCAGGCCTTGCATGGTATGCCAAGGAATTAGATCTTCTTTTGGCCAGAACTTCCCAAGATGTGTGCCTAAAAATTGACTCTTTCTGCCTTCAAGGTAGCCTTGAAAAGAAATTCTTGGTCACATAGGGGTGTGCTTGATTTTATAACAAACTGCCAGTTTTTGAGCATGTTTGCATTATTTTCACACCAACCAGTACTGTATGAAAATTATGGTTGCTTTAGTTATGGCTATTGTCAATCTTCTAAATTTTAGCCATTTTAGTGGGTGTGCAATGGTATTTAACTGTGATTTCCATGATGAATAGTGATGTTGAGTATCTTTTCATATACTTAATGGCCATTTTATTTATCTTATGAAGCGCCTGTTCAAAATTTTTGCCCAATTTTTATTAGCTTTGTCTTTTTTTTTAAATCATTGAGTTGAGGTGTTCTTTATAAAGTTTGAACATGAGCCCTTTGTCAGATACATGTACTGTATTTTCTTGCAGTCTGTTGCTTCCCTAATGTTCTATTTGATGAGCATTAGTTTTAATTTTGATTAAGTTCAATTTACCAATATTTCCTCTTTATGGATAGTGCTTTCGGTCTCCTGTTTATCCCAAAGTTGTAAATATATTCCACTATTTTTTTCTAGAAGCATTATAGTTTTAGCTTTTATGCTTAGTCTATGATCCATTTTGAATTAGTATTTGTGTGTTATATGAGATAGGAATCAAGATTCATTTTTTTCCATATGGATATTAAGTTACTTTAGCATCATTTGATGAAAAGACTTTCCTCCTAATTGTGTTCCTTTGGTGCTAATGTCAAAAATCAACTGGCTAAATATTGTCTATTTCTGGACTATCTTTTCCATTAATTTATTCATATATCTTATGCCAGGACCACACTGTCATAATTACTATAGTCTTTTTATATTTTTTAAAATTATTTTTATTTTCAATTATAGTTGGTATTCAACATTATATTATATTGGTTTCGGGGATACAGAATAGTGGTGAGACATTTATATAATTTACAAAGTAATCACCCTGGGTTAGTCTAGTACCCACTTGGCACTGTACATAATTATTACAATATTATTGACTATGTTCCCTATGCTGTATTTTGCATCCCACGATCATTTTGTAATTGATTACTGTACTCTTAAAGCCAGGCAATGTAGGTCCTCTAATTTTGTCTCCTTTTTCATTATTGCTTTAAGCTACTCTAGGTCATCTGCATTTTCATATAAATTTTAGAATCAGCATGTTGATTTCTACCAAAACAATTTGATGAGATTTCATTTGGATTTTTATTTGTTTGACTCTATGGATCAGTGGGTCACAGAGTGTGGGCTATCTCAGCAGTCTCAGCATCACCAGGGAACTTGTTATAAATGCAAATATTCAGATCTTACCCCAGACCTAATTTGTATAATCTGGGATAGGGCCTTGAAATCTGTGTTTTAACAAGCCTTCCTAGTGACTCTAATGCATGATAAAAATGTAAGTTTTACTGCCAAGGATCAATTTGGGAGAATTAATATCTTAGCAATACTGAATATTCCAATCCACAAACATATTTCTCCTCATTAATTTAAGTCCTCTTTAATTTCTCTCATTAAGTTCTGTAGTTTTAAGAGTATGTGTCTTATATATATTATATTTTGCTTAAGTTTGACCAGGATATTTTATGTTTTCTGATGAGATTGTAAATGGCATTATAACTGCCATTGGCTAACCTTTAGCTACAGTGTATAGTAATGTGGCCAGAAGTCTATTTGGCGGTAGGAGTTCATGAAGAGTACAGAACTAAAATGATTGGTAGCATTGTGAAAACTAACTAGTTTAAACAGGTATGCAACAATAGGTTGTTTTCAATAAATTGACATAAGCATTAAGCATAAACAACTGCAGAGATCACAAAAAGAGGGACCATCAGACATACTCTTTATGGTCTTGCCAAACATCTCATATTTTTGACAAAAATATCAAACATGGGTGTACAGCTTCTATATCCAGCTATCAATTTGGAAGAAAGATATGCTAAACAAACTATGCAAATAAAATCAGTAAAATCTAGGCTGTGGCAAACTCTACAGGTCAAATGGGCTGGGGTTTGTAAGGAAAAAAAAATGGAGGAGGGACATAGAGACTGAAGGAGACTTAGAACGAATATGAAGATTTTACAAAATGGACAAGTCTAAACTATGACTTATTTTTGGGTGTTAAATTATTTTTAAAAATATGAGGAAATGATTACTATAAAAGTCAAGTTCAGGGCTGCTTTTGTGGGAGAAAGGGTTGTATAGTGATGGGGCACATGATTCTGGAGTAGATGGCAAAGTTCTATTTCTTGACCTGGGTGGAATTTACCTTATAATAACCCATTAAGCTATACATATAATTCTTGTAGTTTTCTGTACATATATCTTATGTTACATTAAATAGGTTTTTTCCTCCCGTAATATGACAAATCTAGAATCTGAGATTGAAGAGTTTACAAGTTTTAGTAGAACAGTGTTTGCTGATCATAAGAACTAAGGTATGGCTATGGAAATGTGGGTTGACTTGAGGCAGGGATACTAGGGTAGACAAAGTCAAAGAACTGAAAGCTAAGACCTTGGAATCCTTTGAAGGTAGAAGTCTGTAATTCAGGTTCTAATCTCTGCCATCAGTGGCGGGGAGTGGCCTGGAGGTTGGCAAAGATAATTATGATGAACAAATAGAAAGAACTATACTTAGGTTGCAAAGGCACTATACTCCCCAGGGCACACGAAATAGAAGGATATTTTGGAAGGGACTGGGGAAGGTAGGAGCAGTTGAACCTACTTTCTTTCATGGGTTGTGGGAAAATGAGCACAATTCACTCCAAGGAGAGAAGAGACTCATGATATTTCAGACACAGGCAGATTTCAGTTGTGGCTATGTGGTAGAGAAAGTTCCTAAGACAACATTAAAAGATGAAGGATAATTTGCTGACAAAGAAACAGAAATTCCTGAAGCACAATGGAAAGGGTCAGGAGGGAGGGAAATATAGAGTGTGTGTGTGTGTGTGTGTGTGTGTGTGTGTGTGTGTGTGTGTGTGTGTGTGTGTGGGAGGGTACAGAAGAGCATAACAGCGATGTGATTAATAGTAAATTAGAAAGAGGCAAAAGAGGGCTCCTTTTTAGATATTCGAGAATGGAATGATTTGTGTCATAGTTCTGATTACTGGGATTACCTAACATTTACAGGGTGGTGCCTTAGGACTGATTATTGCAATTGCTTCCATCTAATCACTTTGCATATCAATGTTTTATGGAAGAAGGTTTTCAAAGTTCTGAAGATAGAAGAAATACCTTTTTTTCTCAGAATAGTAGCTCTTACTATAACCCAGAGAAGGAGAATCAGAAAGGCTCCTCCATCCATCCTACCACTGTAAACCACTGGTGATACGTCTGAATCTTGGTTGGCATTGACTTTTTTCCCTTTTATTCCAAGGTTCAATGATACTGGGAAGAAGAGTCTGAGAAGATAAGACAGGGCCAAGGTAGAAGCATCATACAAAACTAGAAAGGGCTTAGAGATGTGCTTACTCAGATCTTGGCCAGAGAAATATTGATGGGGTCAGAACAGAGGAATGAATCATCATGAGTTCTGCCCTGGAGTACCTTACTTCCCAACAAATGGGGCCTGAATGTTGGAGCTCATTTGTGTTGTGATAAGGGTATGCAGTACGGTGGAAATTGGGGAAAGAAAAGAGGAGGAAAGTCCTAAATAGCAGAAGAAAAGGAATAGGCAGTATAATAACAAATTTAGAAACTTTCTTATTATGAAATACACTTATTCTTAAACTATAAAATAATTTTAGAACACCATATCTTATTGTTTTAAAATAAAAATTATAAAGTAAACATGTAAAAACACATATACCACAGCATTGCTGTACTGTTTATTCTACATAGCACCAAAACTATGTTTTTAAAGTATTAAATAAAAATACAATTCAACTATTAATTACTGTGTTACATGTTACAACCCAATTGTATATTTTAAAGTTTCTTTGGACACTGATAGAGTTAAATTTATATAAAATTATAAAATTTTAAGTTTTATATAAAATAAGGGCAAATAAGCAAGCAGAGCATGATTCAGATAGGACCAAGATATTTAGTGTTTCTCATACTTTTCCACCAAAGCATCCATATTGGAATGGGGCCTGGGGAAATGTCCTGCTGTAAGTACAAACTTTCTAAAAATTGTTTTTTTTTATTATTTCATTTAAAAATTTATATGAATTTTGTATATTCTATAATTTGTTCATTTATTTTATTATAAAAATGTTTTAAATTGGTTTCTGTGGAATAAAATGAATGCTTTGGAAGATGCATCATATCTATTCTAAGGTTTCATGTATCTCTGAATACAAACTGAGAAACAAGCATTATAAGCACAAAATACTATTTCAGTATTTTCCTTGTATATTCTTACCTCCATAGTAGGTGGAGTCTTTCTTGTTCTTCTAATCCAAGCTATGAAGAAAAGTAATATTTAAATGTAAGTTTTCCATAATTTGCACAAACATTTCATTCATACTTACATAGTAGAAATATTTGGTGAGTACCTGTTATATATTGTTTTAGGCACTAATGGTACAACAGGGAACAGAACGTGAATTCCCTCTCTACTATAGCTTATATACTCGTGAAGGTATAGAAAAGAAACACAGAAACATATGATGCCAGAAGGTGATTTGTATCATAAAAAAATACAACAGTTTGGGAGGATAGAGAGTGGACATGTTCATATCTAAATTTGTACCTCATATAATCATTTTAATCAAGTTAGTGTATATATGGCATATAGGCCAAATCACAATACAGTAAACTTCAAGGCAATATCAAAATTATATATCCTGAAAACTTGAATTAGTTACTGCTCAATTTATAAAGGAAGGAACATAGAAAGTTTTAATTTACAGAGACTTCTAATCTGTTCTAGCAAGCAGCCTAACTCCTACGGTTGGTATCAGGTATTAGCTCCAACACTTGGGAGATGAGCTACAGAGCAGAAGGAGCCCGTATTTGTGAAATACCTACTGAGCACTGCACTAGACGCTTTATAGCAATATGAAGGGAGCGGGGCAGATGCCCCTACTAAAGTGCATTGGAATCACTGATACCAGAAAGAAGGCTCTGAGAAGAGCATAAAGAATGGTGTGATTAATAGTACATTAGAAAAGAGGCAAGAAAGAGCTCTTTTTTAGATATTTAAGAATGTGAGCACCATGGATGGAATGACTTGGTCTCAACTGTTCTGACTGGAGCTTGTTTGAGATGTTGGGATCTCAAAGTGCTTAGGAGAGTAGAGGTACATTTTTTGGGTTCAAATCCCAACTCATCACTTACTTGAGGCAAGTTATTTAATTTTCTAGGCATCAGATTTCCCATGTGTAAAGTATAAATTATAACAGTATCTATAGTTTAGGGTTGTTATTAAAGGTACATGAAATAGTATATATAAATTCTTAGCTCAGAGTCTGGCATACAGTAAGTGTACAAGTTTAAGTTGTTACTACCATTATCACTATTATTCAGCAAATCTATATTTTTAATAGCAAACTCAAAAAAGCAAAGATCAATAATATTTGTTTGGCCTATGAGGATATATAGGAAACTGAAGAATATATTGTAGGGACTATGTCTTTAAAAAGTAAAAAAACACTATCTTATTATGTTAAGTTGATTCAATCTTCATTACAAAATTGTGAGGTATCCTTATTTGATAGAGAAATTAAATAAGTTTCCCAAATTAAGTAGTAATGGTGGGATTTGAATCCAGATCCAACCCTGTCTCTGGCTCAAAAAACCTTCCATGCTCCACCAAGCAGTCTCTCGAATTTTGGTAAGCAACAAGCAAAAGACAGTAAATAAGGAAGAGAAAGAGGTTTGTGAAACTTAACTCCATGTAAGGAAATAAGAATTACTGACTCCATTTCACAGATTGGAAACTGATTAAGCAACTTGTCTAAACTCACGTGACTAGTGTGTGGCAGACTGGGAATCAAATCCTGAACTGGCTCTAAAATCTGACCAACTCCACCTGCCTGCCTCCTGTCATCCAAGGTCCTGCCCTCATACAAGCCCAGTAGTGAATGAATGGCTGTTGGGGCAGAAATAACAACAGTCAACTACTGTCCTGGAATTAATTACTTTTTTCTGCTCTATTCTCTCTTGCACTGATCCCATACCTCTATTTTTAATATAATCCAGCATTTTGCCTTCTCTACTCTTGTTTCTGAATTTCTACCCCTGATTACTCTTTTCTGCACTTCTTATTAGCTTCCACTCCAATTTGGCCCATTTCTAGCCACAACTTGCACAGGTTTTATATTCTTTGTTAGATTGTAAGGTTGTCAATCTATCCATGGGAGATTTATTTTCCTACCACCTAAATGCCTTGAAAGAGTAGGTATTTCATACAGCTGTTGAACAAATACTTCCATTATAAAATAATTCCACTATAAAAATACTTGTTTTAATGGGAGTTTTGACCTGTATTAGAAAATCCAGCTTAGTAATAGCAAGATTCCTCTGTGCAATCAAGGAAAGAAGTGGTTTACAGAATTTTTCAACTGCCTCTTTATGGTCAAAATAAAAGTTACTTACCTATATTTATAGGCATTTTTTTTTCTTGGAAAGAGGCTTCTTTTAAAATAATTCAACATGAGCTATATAACTCTAAAAGATTTTAATTGGTATATCTTCAGTTTTAATCTAGATTAGAAACTTAATTCAGAAAAATCACTGGTAGGGCAGGGGTTGGCAAACTACAGCTTGCAAACCAAATTCAGCCAACAGCTTGTTTTTACACTTTTAAATGGATAAAAAATAATCAAACAAAAAA
The DNA here is from genome assembly GCA_003508835.1 of Eonycteris spelaea. Taxonomy (NCBI): domain Eukaryota; kingdom Metazoa; phylum Chordata; class Mammalia; order Chiroptera; family Pteropodidae; genus Eonycteris; species Eonycteris spelaea. The sequence goes on along the minus strand of PUFA01000011.1, from coordinate 9,460,820 downwards.
CCAACATTTCATGACACATGAAAATTTATAGATTCAAGTTTTGATGTTCACAAATAAAGTTTTATTGGAGCACTGCCACACTTGTTTACACATTGTCTATGGCTGCTTTTGTGCTACAACAGCAGAGTTGAGTGGTTAGAACAGGCCATATGACCAACAAAGCCTACAATATTCACCATTCAACCCTTTAAAGAGAATGTTTGCCTATACTAGGGCTACCATTAAGTATAAGCCTTTTAGCAATAACTGTATATCTTGATTCAAAGACTTTCATAGTACTTATGATAAACATTAAGTATTACACTTTTTACTAATGGACGGATGCATTCTAGCGTCCATGAATGCATATCATTGGCATTAGAGCCTGCTAGAAAAGTATGGGGTGGTACAATGCACGCTTACTATCACCATGAGTATAAAAACTAAAAACAACAATCTGTCTTATTGATGAGTTTACTAAACAGCATTTTTGGTGTTTTTTTTTGTTTGTTTGTTTTTGTTTTGTTTTGTTTTGTTTTGGTAAAGTTGGAAAAAGAAAAATTCTTCAATAGAATGTAAATAATTTTTTAAAATCCCAAGGTAGATTAATTGGTTGAGAAAACCCTGATATGTGTTTTCTAAAGCTTATTGGTATTATGTACGTTTATAAAATTCATTATAGATGTAAGAATGTAATATAATTCAGATAATGTATTAAGTACCACCTAGACTATTCACTCTCATGGGACACTATTTTCTAAGAAAAGCGACAAAAGATTCCTTTAGCTTTGCTTTAAACGGCTGTTTAATCTAGATAGGTCAATGCAATTGCTGAAATAAATTTGTATATTTATAATTCTACAATAACTAGATACTTGAAATATCTTCTTGAGATGATGATTGATGCCCATTCTTTGTTATGCATCCAATAAAGGTTACGACTGGAAAATTTTAACGTTACCACTCATTTATATAATTATCCCTAGTTTCCCACATACTGCATACAGCAAAACAAAGGAGATGTCCTGTTGAAGGCTGGCAAAATTTAGTAGGAGAGGTGAATAAAAATAAGCAATAATATCAAAACATTAAATTTCTTTTCTTTTTTTTTTAACCCCAGAACAATCTGGAACCGAATGTCTATCCAATTATAAATTATATAATGATTTTGCCATTGCTAATTGTATCTGTATGGTGGGTTCTATATCAGTCTTCATTATAATGTAACCATTGTTTGAAAAGAAATTAGCAAGATAACTGGAGTTTATGCCTTAAGATCCTAGCATTCTTTCATCAATGTTCATTTGCATTCTCATCAGTATGCATGAGATTTTCATTGAACTTTAATACCTTATTGGAACATAACATAATATAATGAACATAAAAGTGAGCATGCAAATTAAAGCTCCCATTCATCATGAATAAAGACTAGAAGAAGCAGGCAGAAAAATATTTCATGAAGCATACATTCTTCAAATCTCCATAGGCTACTATACTTTTAGAGCATTGCCAATAGGGGTTAAGGTAAATGAAACATTTATCACCAGATTCAGTAGGTGACCACTAAGAACTAAATTGTAGAAAGGTTATGAACAGTCTGTTCCCCAAACATATATCAGAAATATGTGTTGTTTACTTTACGTAAGGAAAAGATGATATTGTAATAAAGCCTCATCTTTTAAAAAATAATCTTTGCCAGTTCTGAGTGTTGACATATCATAAAGAACTATAAAAATCAAAAATCCACATGTTTTAATTGTGAAAATTCTTCAAATGATATATTACGAAAAGAGTCGTTTTCTAATTATTGACCATGAAGCATACTTTAAAGATACTATTAGATTTCATTGGCACATTTAAGTTACAAATTTTGTGATGTTCATGGCGATTTCTGTTCTTTTTTTCTTAATGAACTTTACTGAGATATAATTTATATAATACAGTGAAACCATTTTAAGTATGCAATTCCCTGAGTTTTCTCAAATGTGTACAACCTTGTGACCAGCACTCCGCTCAGCATATAGAACATTTCCAGCACCCTCAAAAGTTCTCTAGTATCTCACTACATACAAACATCCACCTAACCCACCCACAAACCCCAATGAGTGATATCTTTTCTGTAACTATTGATTAGTTCTGCCTTTTCTACCATTTCATATAAATGGGATTCTTATAGTATGTACTCTTTCACATCTTGGTTATTTTACTCGACATAATGTTTTCAAGGTCATTTATGTTACTGTGTGTAGAGAATAGACTCTTAAGGTAGCCTCCACAACCCCCACATCTTAGTATTCAGGCCTTTGTATGATCTCTTCTTTTTGAGTGAAGGTAGAACCTGTGCTTATTTCTAACTATGAAAATATAGCAAGGTTGATGGGATATATGTGAATATATATATTCATTACTTGCATCAACAATACAGAATTATTAGTTATTAGATTAAACTCTTCTCCAGACCACCTAACAAATCTTAGCAAGCACTGAAAAGATCAAACTGCTTCCAAGTAACTTAACTGTGTTTCAGAACAAAGTTCAAGAACATATATATGAATACAAAAATATACCCAGCATCCAACTAGGCAAAAATTTGAAATATATCTGATATCCAATCAGAAATTGCTAAGCAAACAAAGAAAAAGGAAAACACTTTGCATATTGAGGTGAAAGAAATCAACTACCAAAAACACAACTGAAAACAGACACAGATGTAGAATCAGTAGATAAGAACATTAAAAGTTATAATTGTATTCCATAAGTTTGAAAAGCTAGAGGAAAAATAAAACATGTGAAGAAGAGACCTGAAAGACATAAAATAGACCTATGTCAAACTTGTAGAGATGAAAACTACAATGTCTAAAATGAAAAATACTGTAGATGGATTAATAGGAATTTGACACTGTAAAAGAAAAGACTAGTGAACTTAAAGATAAAGCAAGAGAAACTACACAAAATGAAACCCAAAGAGAAAAAAGTCTCCACAAATAAACAGAGGGCATCTATGAGTTGTGAGACTTCAAGCAGCCTAAAATGATAAATGAGGTACCCAAAAAAGAAGACAGAAAAGGGCACAGGAAAAAAACTTGAAGAAATGATAGCAAAATTTTTCCAAATTTGATGGAAACTATAAATCCACTGGTCTAAGAAGCTCAAGATACTTTAGGCACAAGAGACTACATCATGTTATATCATAATTAAATTGCTCAAAGCCAGTAAAAAGAAAAAAAAAAGAGAAACTTTAATATAGCCAAAGAAGAAAATACACATTACATACAGAAGGCTAAAAATAAGTATGACAACAGATTTCACACCAGAAACTGTGTAAAGTAGAATATCTTTAACTACTGAAAGAAAAAAATAAAACATATCAACCTAGAATACAATACCCAGAGAAATATCTTTAAAAATATATTTCATACATATAAAAGCTGAAGGAGTTCAACACCATCAGACTTACATTTAAAGAAATGTTAAAAGAAGCCTTACAGACTAAAAGAAGATGATTCCAGAAGGAAATCTGGATATACAAAAAGGAATGAAGAGCATTAAAAATATTAATAATATGAATAAATACATAATGTTTTTCTAAGTAATTAAATATCTCTAAATTCTAGTTTGCTAACATTCTTGTACTCTAGGTGAAGTGGAATAATCACATAAAGACTGATATGTTGAAGATGTAGTCTATAAAATCTAAAGCAACAACTAAAATAACAAAGGGAATAATCTACAAAGGAAAATAAAATTAATCATAAACAATAGCTTCAGCTGCCATAACAAAGCACCACAGATTGGGTGGCTTAATAAACAGAAATTAATTTTTTTACAATCCTGGAAGCTAGAAGTCTGAGATCATGGTCTTGGCAAGATTGGTTTCTTCTGAGGCTTCTCTCCTGTTTTCAGGTGGCTGTCTTTTCTGTGTCTTCACATGGTCTTCCCTCTGCACATATCTGTGTTCTAATCTCCTCTTCTAATACAGACACCAGTCATATTGGATTAAGTCTTATCCCAAGGACCTAATTTTAACTTAATCACCTCTTAAGAGATCCTATCTCCAAATTCAGTCTCCATGTACTGTCTGAGGTACTAGTGGGTAAGACTTCAATACAGAACTTGGGGGATACAATTCAGCCATAACAACTAGGAATGAGAGAGGTAACATCACTACAGCTTCAAAAGTATTAAAAAGATAAATAAGGGGGATATTATGGTTGATTTTATGCCAACAAATTTGGAAACTTAGATGAAATGGAAAGATTTTTTGAAAGATACAACCTACCAAAGGCCACTCAAGAAGAAATAGATAACCTGAATATCCTAAATAATATCTATTAAAGAAATTGCATTTGTCGTTAAAATCCCCAGGCCCAGACCACTTTACTGATGAAGTCTATCAAATATTTAAAGAAGTAATATTAACTGTATATAAACTCTTACAGAATGCTGGAGAAGGAATATGTCCAAACTTATTTCATGAGATCGGCATTACCCTGATACCGAAACCAAGCAAAGATATTATAAGAAAAAAAAAATTACTAACTAGCTAACCAGTATCTCTCAAGAACATAGATGTAAAAATTCTAAATAAAATTTTAGATAACCCAATCAACAACATATTAAAAGAGCAATATGTCAGGAATAAAGCAAGATTGTCCATTCTTCTCTCTTCTAGTCAACAGTGTACTGGAGGTCCTAGCGAGTGCAAACAGGCAAGATTAAAAAAAAAAAAATTAAAGCCATCCGAGTTGGAAAGAAAAAAGCAAAATGTCTTTATAGACAGACAACATGAGCTTCTATGTAGAAAATCTGATGGAACTGACAAAAAAAAAAAAACTACTATAAGTAATAACCCACTTTAGTGAAGTCACAGGATTTAAAGTCAATATACAAAACTATTGCATATTTATATGATAGCAACAAAGACTCAAATTGGAAAAAAAAGTATCATTTATAATAATATCAACAATATGAAATACTTAGGGATAAATCTGACAAAAGATGTGCAATATTTGTACAATGAAAACTATAAACTCTGAAGGAATTAAAGGCTTAAATTAAATAAAGAGAAATACAATGTCCAGAGGTGATAAGATCCTTACTGTTGATGTCAGTTCTTTGCAAAGTGATCTATAGATTCAATACAATCTCAACCAAAATCCCAGTAAATATTTTTATAGAAATTAACAAGATGGTTCTAAAATCCATGTGAAAATGCAAAGGACCTAGGATAGCCAAAAAAACTTCAAAAAAGAATAATGAAGTTGGAGGAGTAACAGTACCTGATACTCAAGACTTACCAAATGTACAGCTATGAGGAACTGAGACCATCAGTCAAATAGCCTGGAAGGACCTGAAGCTGGGTAATAGGCATTTTAGTGAGACTGGAAGTAGATCTTCTATAGTCTGACAATGGCCACATGAATGAGCTTGAAAGTGGATGATCCCTGAGAGAAGCCTTGGAGAGAACCTGAGCCAGAATATCCACCTCAGGCATTCTAGGTTCCTGACCCATGGAATTTGTAAGAAAACAAAATTTGCTGTTTTAGGCCTCCCTCTAACTTTTGGGGTAATTTGTCATGCAGCAGTAGATAACTAATACATGTTTCTAACCTATTATCTGATGAAGAAGATTCCCATAAACTCAGTAATTCCCGGTCAAGCAATTTCATTGAAAAGTAGGTCCAAAGACTATGGGTGGTGCACAAGTTAATAAGAGATACTTCTAGAGTCATGTAATCATAGAAAATTAAAGATGGAACCTTAAGGATATTGAATCAAGCCTTTTATTTTCACAGATAAAAACAGAGAGGTAAATTAATAATATGCCCCAATGACCAAGATAGTAAATGCCCCCTGAAGGACCTGAACATAACCTAAGTGTTAGGATATGAGGACAAGGATAGCATCATGTCCTGTCCATTCTTTTACGAAGCTTACTTTAACAATTCTTGGTGGGGTGTTCCTGTTGCCTGAGAACATGTTCACTAATTAAAAGTACATATGACATTTTATACTGAGATGTCATTAATTGTGTTAATGATAGCCAGGTATGGTCTAGTAGATCTAAAAAGTAATTTTTATCTGACTTTAAGCTTAACTTTCCATTTAAAAGAAATACTGGATTAGGGTCCTTCTGTCTTTTCCTACTATATTCTGCTTTGGATGTATTATAGGTTTTGCATCAATAATATTTATTACCATTAACATAAAATGTTCATTTATTTAACTAAAAAAATTTTTTTTAGGCAAGGCAAACCTTTGGTTGACTTTACAGATTGCAAGGACCTTGTCAGCTTACAATCTCTTATTTTTAAATTTTTATGCCTACAGCACCTGGTCTTCCTAGGTGGTCTCCCATCCAAGCACTAACCAGGCCTGACCCTGCTTAGTTTCCGAGATCAGACAGGATCGGGCTTGTTCAGGGTGGCATGGCCGTAGACAAAAACAAGTTTAAATTTACCAAAAATGACAAAAAAGGAACAAAAATGGAAGAAAAATGTCATCTGAATTACAGAGACATAGCTTTTGAGAGTTTCTATGTAAGAACTACACATGATGTCATGGATTGTATTTAAAAGTGTCCCCGAAACTTTATGAATGTTTGGAAATGAGTACTAAACTATCTCATACAGCTGAATTGCTGTCTGAGTATTCTATGTGTTTGGAACCAGTTGTTCTGGTGTGCTGTTCCATGTTATTTCTTTTTAAAATGGACTATTTCCAACAAGTCAGCAAAGTCCCTAAAACATCTCTGCCTTATGTACTTTCAATTTAAAATGCGTTCATTCAACAAATACTGATTGAGCTTGCACTTATTTTATATTAATTTCTGTGCTAGGCCCTGAGACCACAAAGATGAACAAGATAAAGACCCTATCTAAAGAACCTTTAAGCCCAGGAAGAGGAAGTAGATAAGTAAACAGGGAATACTTTACAATGTATATATAGTGTTATGCTTGGGGGAGGCATAAAGTGGAATGAAAAACAACAAAAAAAGGAATATTCCACTTAGCACTAGGGGTAAAGGGGCGAGATCAGAAAATATTTCCTAAGGAATGTCTACTTTAAATCTTAAAGGATAAGTATGAATTAGCCAGGTTGTTAATGAGGTAGGCAATATAATCTAATATTAAGAGTAGAGACTTTGGAGACAGATCATTGGGTTCAAATCTTGGCTGTACCTGCTGTTTATACTTAGGAAGTTATTTAACCACTCTGTGCTTCATTTGGAGGAATCAAAAGAGGATTTACACAAGTTCTCACTACCACATCTACCTAATCTACCTGCATCTATGCCCATATACTCTACTTTTTCTGCTATTACTATAGTGAACTTTCCATGGTCTTGTCAAAGGCCAAGTCTTCCACACGTGGACCAGATCCTGTCCCACTACATCTTCTCAAGAATTTTCTCTCTCCTGCATCATTAGTGCTTCTTTTTCAACTTGATCTTTCCTATCACTATGACAAAATTCAGTTACTTCTCTTGTCTTTAAAACAAAACAAAACCAAAACAAAACAAATCAAAACAAAATATAAATTACTTTCTTCACTCTACTTTCCCCTTCGGACAATGCCTCAATACTTGCCTTTCTTTACAGATAAATTCCTCATAAACATTGTCTACACTCATTCTCTCCAAAATCTCTCTTGACATTCTTTTTTTCCTATTGGTTTTTGTTCCTAACATTCTGCAGAACTATTTTTGTCAGGATCACTGATTTCTCTTCTTAAAACAAAGAGTTAATTCTCAGTCTTCAGTTGACATGATTGATCACTTCTTGACATTTGGCTTCCAGCACATGACACTTTTTTTTCTCCTACTTTCCTGGAAGCTCTATTTTTGTCTTCTGTTGTCTCTGAACCTTGGAATAGCCTAGGGGGTCAGTCTTTGAACTTCTCCTTTTCTGTTTACACTCATTCCCTTTGTGATCTCATCCACTCTCCAACCCGAAATACTACTTATTTGCTGTCAACTCCCAAATTTTATTTGCAACCAAGACTTTTCCAGTAAGTTCTTATTTTATATATAACTCAATATATCTACTTGAGTGTCTAATAGGCATCTCGAACTTGCCATTTCCGGAACTGATCTCACTTCCCCCCTAAATTTGCTCCTCCCGCAGTCTTGTCTTAGTCAACAGCACCTCCATTTTTCCAGGTGAGGCCCCAAAACTTAAGAGTCATCACTGACTGCTCTCCTTTTCTCACATTCCACATCCAATCTGTCAACAAATCCCATGACTCTACTTTTACAACAGATCAGAATGCAACTATTTCTTTCCATGCCCACTATCACTCTGGTCCAAGTCACAATTATGCCTTGCCTGAATTATTACAAAAGCCTCCTGTCTCCATGTTTTGCCTATGCCTCCACTCCTCAGTCTCTTTGTACTGCAGCAGCCAAAGTGATCCTCCTGACTACAACTCTTGTGACTACTCCTTTCAAACAGGCCATAAGGCCCTGCAAGATTGGGCATCCTGTTACTTTACTAGCCTTATCTATTACTTCCCCTCTGGTTCTATTGCAGTCACACTGGCTTCCTTGTTGTTCCTTAAACACCTGAGCAGGCTCCTCCTGCCTTAGGGCTTTTACACCTGCTCTCCAGGAATGCACCTCTGCTACTTATCTGCAGGGTGAGCTTCTTCTGCTTTTATTCAAAAGTCATCTTTTCAGCCAGGTTATTTCTTTACACTTTTTAAAACTGCAAAACCCTCCTCAACACTCTCTATTCCTTTTCTCTGCTTTATTTTTTGTGGCCATTACTATACTGTATAGTTAGTTATCTGGTTTATTGCCTTTCTCTCTCCTATTCTCCCACTCCGTGATGGGAACTCCATGAATATAGAGGTCCTCAATAGATGTTTACTAAATAAATGAAAGTAAAGGGCAAATTGTCTAATACATATTGTGGCAGGATATGCAGCTTGTGGGTACCTGTACCTGTATTCTGCTACTAATAGTTCACAAATAGAATATTCATCTGGACCTGAAAATTCATTTCAGATTCATTTAGTATTGACACTATTTAATTTAAAAGTTTTTTTTCTCTTTCCTTTGCTGTATACAGTGTTTTGTGTGTTTACTTATATTTTAATTTACTTTTTTCACAGTTGAAGGTCTTATTTTTTACAATTAATTGATATGTAACACTATAAAAATTTTAGTTTCAGTGTTTGGTTGATACGGTTGTTTTAAGGGTATGTCTCATGGGATAGTTATGCTGAATTACCACATCAGGATAGAGCCATAAAAAGCATTAAAACTCATTCTAATTCTTTAAAAGTCTCAAAGGCTAAAATATGAGTCATTGCTCATTTGTTTATTTATAAATTAATTTATTTCTATAAACATTTTAATTCTATACTGCTATTGGGAAAAATGATAAAATAGGTTCATTATAAGAAGGCACAACCATTATTTGAGAATTGCAAATGTAGCTTATAACATTGGAAAGTCTGTTAAAATAAGAAAGCTCAATTACTTTTCCTAGAAGTGACCAGTTTATATTCTGTATTTCTCAAAAAGTCTCTGGTATCTACCTATTTTTATGTTCTTTTCTCATAGTTCCAGTTTTTTTGTAGGTAATAAGAAGAAATAGAAAAGATATCAGGAAAATATTTACACTGACGTGATAGCATAAAAGTAGCTTAATGTCTATAGCTACCATGGTATCATGCCACACCCATGAGGAAGAAGTGGGTCTACTGCTTACAGTGTGTAGCTGTATAACCTAGGCCATTTATCTATGCATTCTAGACCTTAGGTTCCCTATGTATTAAATGGGTAGAATTATACCATCTATCTTATAGGATTGTTGTGATGATTAAACAGTAAAATGATTAGAAAAGCAATAGCATAATACCAGGTATATAGGTAAACACTTGGTAAGTGCTAAGTGATTTTTAACATAGGAATTGGTATTTTAGTTAAGGTCCTTTTTCTTGCAAATAACAAAAGCTAACTCAGGGTACATTTCATATATTCAATATATATATTTTAAGCACTCACTCTGTGCCTCTCTATGTGCCTGGCACTAGGCTAAAGACTGGTAAGGAAAAAGGGAAAATTTATAACATGGATATGGGTACTTAGAACTCAAAGGCAGACTTGCAGTTGAACTACATTCAGAATAAAATGGAACTGTGAACTGGAAAGTTGCTAAAATCCTAGTGAATATTCTCTGCCTTGTTATATACTTCTCTTGGCGGACTGGTTTCTGTTTTCTTCTTAGAAGATCGGCTTTTTCTACAACAAAGCTTCGATAGTAGATTGAAAGACAGCCACCCACAAGCTACCAAGTTCAAATGTTACTGTTCCAACCATTCTGAGAGACCGACTGCTACTGTTCTATCTCCCTTTGATCTTTTACGTTAATTCCAAAGTTTGATAGGGATCAAGTGTCCATCCTTGTCAAAACAGGGGGTCAGCTATCAGAGTCATTGTAAGTTGAACAGGTACTTCAAATGGTATCTACAGAAGTTTTATCCACAATTTATAAAAGAGAAACGTAAGACTGAGAAGTATGAGTTACTTTCCCAAGTTCATATGGGTAGTGAGTGCCAGAAACAAGACTGAAACCCTGCCTGGGGTTGTGCTAGTGTAGGGTCAGCACATGAAAGTGAGTGTCTCTTTCAATTTTGTACCTTTGGAGCTTTGCTGGCCCTCGTCCCAGCTCTGCTAATGTTTAATAGGTCTTTTCACTACACACGTGTTCCCTTACTGAAATGTGGCACCTTTACAACTTTCAAAGAAATGCAATGTTCAAAAAAAGTTTCATGGATTCAGATTTTAAAAGTTTTTGCAAAAAGAATAAATGACATGAGCTCTTATTATTTTGTATATAGTTAAACAATTTGCCTCCAGAAGATATTACTAAAAGCAGAAACTTACCTTCCCATTCTGCTGGGATATTCCCTACTTCATAGTCTACTTCTTTTTGATTTGCTGCTTCTACAATTCTTTTCTCTCGAATAGTTTGTCCTATAAGACAAAAGCGATTATTACATTTTTAAATGAATTCATGATACAGCAGTTACAAGAAGCAATATTTTCTTTTTGGACACTGCACATTTTCTTATGTAATAGAACTAATAGGAAAAAAGAATAGATTCCACTTAGAATTAGGTATGCTAGAAAAAGTAATTTCTAAATTACTGCAAAAAAATTTTAATTTCCTCCTTGCAGATTCAAACCTACTTTTGGTAGAATAAATCTAGATTCTGTGTACAGAAAAAGAGCAACCAATTAATCTATAGGGCAGATAAAATCTGTAAGTCAATAAAAAAAAATCGAATAATTGACAGTGTTCCACTCCCTCCAACTCTGCAAGTGCATATATTAGAGGTGCTACTTCCCAAGGCAATTGATACTCATGACCCCTACTAAGTTTGTAAATAATCACAAGACCCTGCATATACTAAAGTATGATGTTTACATGGCAATTTTCAAAATGTTTGAAAGAGTCAAAATTTCTTCACATAGTCCTTTTCTAAATACCAGGATGTAAATGTGTCTTTTTAGCAATAGCAAGTATAGACAGGAAAACTATTGCATAAAATACGAAATGCTAATAAGTGGGCTTCTGAAAGTATGTATGTATTCTATAAGCTTATAAACGTACATCAATAGTAGTGGGGAGAGGAGAGAGGGGCCTACCATTCCCAGTAGCACCACTAAATGCATATATATTCCAAGTATATCTATATGTCTGTGACACAAAAAATTAACTTTTTATTCCTACCCTCATGTCTAAACGTTTCATTTAAGATATCCTAAGATTTTTAAATATCAAAAGTCAAATGTATTTGTGTGTATACAGAAAAACCAGAAGAGTGATTTGTGAGTTTAAGTAATTCCTTGATAATCAATGAAACAGCTACTGTTTACAAATAGATGACATCAAAGACGTATAAAAAGATTTGCATATCTTTAGAAATGCAAAATAGGACATTAGTTTATGAAATACTCTGTAATCAGATATGGGTCCACTCAAATTGTTTTAAAACTACTCTGTTCTTTGAAAAATATCCTACTTGTACAATTTTAATGAATTCGGAATAAAATTTATGTCTCCCACTGAGTAACTGTGCACTTACTCATACTAATACTTTCAATAGTTATAAAGACAATCCTACCTATCACAGCAAAAAAAAAAAAAATTATCTAGTAAACAAAGAAAATTTAAGTACCTGTTCAAGTGTCAAAATGTTAGATCTAATTTACGTTTAAAAATTAATAGCAAAAACATTTAATCTCATATATGTATAGGTTTAATAAGAATAATACAAGAATAAACAATTGACAGAGGTGAACTCGATGAGTATTAAGTAAAACAGTGCATACTTGTTTAACTTAATATTAAACAATTTTAGACTTACTTAAACAGTCAAAAGTTTGAATTCAGGTAGATAATAATGGCCAATGGGACATGGATTTAAAGACCGCAGTACAAGTAACAGTATTATTTCTCAAACTTAAAACATTTTGAAGCTAGCTACCGTTGAGACAATTGACTTAGGAGGATAGCAGATTTCTTATCCCTTTGTTTAGAAAAATATGGAACTCATTTAGCTAAAAGAAGAAAAGGTGTGATCCCTGGGTATTGGACAGATTTAGGTTAAGAGACAGATTTCACCTGTTGTACTGGACTTCTGACATAGAGTATGGGAGGGAACCCTGGATACAGATACAGGAAGGAGGATCTAAAGCAGAGAGTCCTAAACTTGTCACTCAAATACAAGCTTTGCAACTTTTGTCACGCCATACCGTATTACATCTTTAACATTTTTAATTTGGCTTGCTTTTTTCTTCAATATTCACTTTTACCTTACCCTAAAAATACTCATGAAATCACTGACTTGATATACTGGTTGTTATTTTTGTTCAAACACACATAAAATCGACATATATCTTAAAAATTTAACAGGTTGTCTTTGTCCCCATAAGCTCATCATGCAGACTGCACTCTAGAAACCACACTGGTCTAAAGAGACAGGCCCAGCAACACATATGGTGATACAGAGCACAGGAACCAACACAGCAGTAAGAAATTCTTGTGGATGGGAAGTAGCTGAATAAAGTCTTTTGTTAACAGATATGAAAATCAAGGTCTTGCTTGGATTATGCTTACCCTGCATTTTACAAAATCTTTTGTTATGTACAAAAATCTTAGGTTTGAAAGAAGAGGGCACAGGTCTTAGAATTTTAAGCATGATCAAAAGGGAAAAAAGAAGCAAAAATTTATGGCATGTTTACCATGTGCCAGATGTTAAACTAAGTTTTAACTTTGCATGGGTAATTTCACTATACTTGACAATTTTATAAGGTGCTATTACTACTTCATTTTATAAGTAAAAAGACCAAGGCTGGAAAGAACTTAGACATCTACCTCAGGTCATACACTAACCAACAGAAAGGAGGATTTGAACATAGACCTTCTAACTCCTTGTCCTGGACACTGACCTATGCTGCCAGACTTTTAGACATCTACAAATGTCACATCTGCAAACATACTACATCTCAGTTAGTAAAATTCAAGGCCCAAGCTAACAGGAAAGGCAACTGCCATTTTCCAGAAGATTGAAAATCTACTATTTCCCTTCAAAAAGGAAAAACCACTGCCTCTCATTAGGGTATTTTCAGAATGTAGAAAACACATCTTAAATCATTTAAGGTATCAATCCTGACAATCACTTAACTTTCAGTAAACACTCACTGAAGAAAATCTGGAAAATACATACAGAAAAGAGAAAAAATAAAAATCATCTATAACCTCACCACACCAAAAATCATATTATTAATGCTTTATTGTATTTCTTTTCAGTCTCTTGTCAGTATATAGATTATAAATACACTATACACTATATAATTACACATACATACACATACGTGTAACACTAAAGTTAAACATCTGTCCCTTCCTACTACATAGAAAGTATGGTTTCTCATGTTGTTGTCTTATAACTTAAAAAAATTAATATTCAGTTTCCAAAGATGTTAGTATTCTGAAGAAGAAACTCTTTATAAGTGTATATAGTAACATTCCTTTTGTTTAGTTGTGTTTTAAATGTAAAGAAGAAAAAAAGATCTTGCTTTTAATAGGCAACAAAGCAAGTTAAAAAAATAGTAAAGAAAAATTTATGCCAATTAAAGGACAAGTATTAGTTATGCTGTGCAAAAGTAAGTTTTACACATTAATGCAAAACTTTATGATCAGGAGAGAAAGTGATAAAGTACAGTGATCTACTTCATATCCTGGTCAGCAAAGAAGTCCTCTCCTCTGAGAGACAAAAATCCATCATGGGAAAATGTCTTCTGGCTCTTCCCTGCCTGTCCCCGCTCTTTTCTGGAAGAAATATGAAGCAATACTGAGAGGAAAATGCTTTGAGGAATCCTTTAAGTAAACAGGCAGTTACACGGTAGAGAAAAAGAGTTCACTGAAGACCTCAAGCACGACTGGTGGAAGGAGAAAGCCTGGATATCCTCTACTGGTAGGTAGATCAAGTTTCTTCAAGAGAATAGTCAAGAATGTCTTGCTGAGAGGCAACGAACTGACCAAAGACCTAAGACTTTCATATTTTAAGCACCATTTTTAGGATGTAGATTTTATGGTCAGTCTTGTGATATTTTCTTTAAGAATTTAAAATTCATTTATTTTTTGAATAGGCTAGATAAGCCCAAGTGTGAAAATCTCCATTGGTCAGTTATTCTCCCTGGTGGTGAACATGACAGTCAGTTTCTAAACTAATTTCGTAGGGATAACTTATAGCTGTAGAAGCAAATATGTCTGTAGGAAAATTTTTCTTTGGGAACACAAATGGTTGCATACCAATTGTTATAGACTGAATGTTTGGGTCCCCTCCAAATTTATATATTAAAATCCCAACTCCCAATGTGATGGTATTGGGAGTAGGGCCTTTAAAAGGTGAGCAGGTCATGGGGGTAGAGACCTCATAATGGGATTCGTGCTCTTATAAAAGCTCTCTTTCTACGTCATGTGAGGATACAAGAAGACAGCCGCCTAACAGCCAAGTAGCAGGCCTTCACCAGATATATCACACCTGCAGTCTAAGATATACGTTTTGCATCTTGCTTTGTCCCCCTTAACAACCTACCTTGGGGGTATTTACACATGAGTATAAAAATATCTGTGTTATAGTTTTTAATAAACAGAATAGTACACAGAATAGGTGTATCATAATTTTTAAAACCAATTTGTTATTGATGAATATTTAGGTTGTTCCCAATCTTGCGATAGCAAACAATGCTGCAATGAATAATCTTACGTCTTTTCATTTAAGTACAAATGTATCATGAGCTAAATTCCCATTAAGTAGGGTTGCTAGGTCAAACGGAATGTGCATTTGTAGTTTTGATAGCTATTTCCAGATTACCATCCAAAGGTTGCACCAATTTAACTTCTACAAAGAGTGCGTGAAAGCACATATCCCCCACATCCTTACCATTTGATCTTTCCCATATGTAGGTTAAAAGTGATAGCTTGCTGTAATTTTAATTTTAATTTTTCTTTTTATGAACAAGATGTTTTCTGTGAAACATCTGTTCATGTCCTTTGACCATTTTTCTATTGGTTGTTGGTCTTTTACCTAATAATTTTTCTTTCTCTGCAAACAGGGTGTTCTTATACATCTGAAAGTTGAACAAGACTTACATATTAAAAGGATGGTTGGGTTAGGAATTATAAAATTTCTGCTTTGGTACCTATAAATACTGCCTTTCTAGGGTCTTAGTGACCCTGTAGGTAGGTAACTAAGACTCTTGACATGTGCCAGTCTGAGGCAGGTGACACCAAAGATCTTGAAGAATGAGATAGAGGTGCAGGCATCATTCCTTTCTCGGGGCCACCGCTACTTCTCTAACCATCCACACAGGCCAAAACAGATATTTGGACAGCCTTTAACCTTTAAATTTTGGGGCTTCGGAACTCACAAGATATCTATCACAGTAAAGGAGGGTGTTTCTTCCATCAGTACCAAATCAAAGGTGGAGGCCTATTATTGGTTGTGAATATAGTGATCTTTGTGATCTTTGGAGAGTTTTCAACTAGTTGTCTACTTCCAGAATACTGGTGAAGCACCATGAGAAAAAAGGAATGAAATCTGGAAATGACTTAGGGTGAAAAGACAGATTGGGCTGTGTAAGGTAACATATCTCTGAGATAGCTATCCCCTTGTAAATCAGCAAATGCAGGCCTTTGATGCCTGACAGGAGCCCCCTAGATAGAAGGAATGGTGAAGTAGGTAGTATGGCCCCTTTCTGTTTGACTGATGTCTGGCCCTTTACCCTAGTGGCAGCAGTCAGTGAGACCAGGTGATAATTCTAAATCAGTTTGTCTGGTGATGTATAAAAGACTGAATTTTGCATATAAAAGGAAGGCTTAGAAGTATCAATGCATAATATATGAAAGTGAGGGCTATTGAAAGTCAAGAACCCACTACACACAATAGATTTGGGGACTTTACATCTTGTCATTCTGAAGCATTATAAATTTTAAAATAAATCAATTAAGAGTACTAAATAAGAATTCTTACATGTGAAAGCCTTTTTCATATATAACAAAGAATAATTTGAAGTTACTCAGCTGTAGCATCTATTTATCAAGAGCCTGCTGTGTAGCAGGCAATGTTTAGGTGCCTTCCATATGAGGTTCTAATCTTTAAAACAATCTTACAGATGAGGCTAAAGAGGCATAGGGTGATTAGCTTATCCAAATGTATATAGCTAATTAAAGGGGTATATATAGCCAGCATTGGAACAAAGTGTTTTTGTGACTGCTAAATGTAAGCATTTTCCACTTAAGATTTTGAAATTAGCATTTACCAAGTTGCATACGGTATCATTACACACATCCAATTAAAAGCTAACATTCTATTCATAACGATAATAAGCTATTATTTTCCCATAGTGATCAAATGAGGCATTCCAGCTTGGAAATGAATGATTCTATAATTTGACATATTCTACATATATTTACGTGAGCATAGAAGACTATCACAGCAAGTCTCAGTGGGTAACACTTTTTTAAAAAGCAATTAAAGAGGCCTTCAGGTAAATTTTCAGAATTCTTAAGACTTCCAACAAGTTCAATGTATTACCTAAAATCTTATTTGCTTCCCTATATTTACAGGTTTCCCCCATAAGGAATTTCAGCTTCTCCCATCTTAGAAAATCCAAAATTACATAACAATGTTTGGTTATTCTGAAATGCCTTATATGATATGGTTTAGCCTTTCTGGACTCTAAAAACTAAGAGGTCTTAAACTATACCTAGAAAGACTGCAGAAAATTTCCAAGGGACTTATTTCTTGATTTGTGTAAACATTTTGTGGCAAGTTTATAGCATGTCAATATTTTTTTTTTGTTTGTTTAACCCTGACTTAATTTCTTTAAAGCATAAATAAAATCTGTAAAATTTAAGTCTGAAGAATACATGTGAAGAGTATCACAATTTAAGAAAAATATTGTACATTTGTGTCTGTGCTTGCCACATGCACAACAAACTCTTATTTACTGTTTATTTTTGAAAGTTCCATAGTGATACTATATGCAAACAAAAATGTGAAGTTCTAAAAATGTTATTCAACCAACAAATACATATAGAATAGTCTTTTGCATCAATTGGAAGATTTACAGTCATAAATTAAATAGGTTTTCTGATTGTATTCCCAAATCAAGCACATAAGCCTTAGAAATGTCTAGTATTTTAGTTCCTTTACTTCCTTTTAATTACTGTGGAAATCAAATATTGAAAAGTTATATTTTTTAAATACAAAATACTTGAATGTTATATAAAAATCATTTATTTTCCAAAATGCAAGGAATTTTTGATCTTTGAAATTAGTGCAGCTATAATTGCCCCCAAACTACCAAAGGACATAACCACTAAAAAGAAAAATTCATATGATGGATTCATGGCTATTTAGTCCATGTAATAATGTGCTCACTCTGAAGAACTCAAAGAGAAGCAGCCATTTCAGGTTTTGATTTATGGGAAATCAGTATTTGAAAGTACTCTATTCATCTAATACATCCTACAGTTCTTTGTAAAGCTAAATTATCTCCAATGTTTAAAATATATTTATAATTCAGAATTTGGTCATTTAACAAAATAACACAAGAAACTAAGTGATTCTGCTATGACTACATCTGAATCATGACAGATGAGTTAAAATGTCTTAAATATGCATAAAAAGGAAAATAAAGGGGAAAGAAGAATTTTTTTTTGTTAAATTAAATAGGCTTTACGATATATCAAATGGAAATTCCAGGTTTTAAAAAGATTATTTATAACAAGGAAATTTATGAGTGAAAAAAATCTTAACTTTACAGTGACAGTTACTAACTAAAGCAAGCAAATGCCAATCTGGTACACCTGTAATGTAAAAATAAATAATATTTTCTCCTTTCAAAATTAGCACACACTCACAGTGTGGTTTAAACAAATACAGTCAAGTATTTAATTTTCACTTTGAGAGTCTAACTTGCACACTGGGGCTGTCAATAGAGCGGTAAAGAGAAAAACCGAAGGAATTAAAAAACAGTGGCAAATATTACTAGAATTTTGAGAATTATAAAATTATGCTACTTGTAAAGCTTGGGCCTAGCTAAACTTTATTTTCAGATTTGAAATGTAGATGATATGGCTAATTATTTGATTGATTTGATTATTTGATTTCATACAAATCAAGCAGTATTTGGTTATTTATCAGAGATTATGAAGAGTCAAGGACTGCACGTGTTCTACAGTTACTAACATACAGACTATATAAATATTTTAAACATAAATATTTTAATGAAAATAAATAGAGTACATTTTGTGGTGCATTACTTTTAATTTTTTAAAAATATATATTAATCCATTAAATTACTAATACCCTTCATTAATCTATCTAATTTAGTTACATCAGGCACTACTTATCTTTAATGAATAGAAATCTATTCTGATATAGAAAGAGACCACATAATCATCTAATGAAATGTGATATTCATCAACTTAATACTATATTAGTTTTTGTAAGCCAGATTCCTGTGTCTAAAAATTGGGCTCAGTTGGTAAGAGGATGAGGTGTCAATAATTTTCCAATTCTTTCCTTTACAAACCTTCAATGGAGGTTAAATTTTTGAAACAGTTTAGAACAGAACTTCTATGGTTGAGGCAGGGGTCCAGAGTACCACTAGGCTTTTCTCCCTTCCCCTTCCCTGGAGGCAACCTGCTCGCATTCCTATAGCTCGAAGGAGCCTGTGAAAATCACCGAGTCAGACCAACTAATGCATTATTGAGACTGTAAAATTCATCCATGAACCTATACTGGTTCCCAAACAAAATCAAGCTCTTGTGAAAAGCAGAAAGACCATCATATATTTTGTGAACAGCGGAAAGACCATCATATATTTTGCTTCTTTCCCTATCTTATCTTTATGTAGTTAATCAAGCAATCTGTCACAAACTTCTGAGTAATCAGGTGTAAAATATGTAAGATTTTCCCAGCAGTTTTGTACCCTAAGGAGTTATAAGGCCTGCTTCAATTGTGGAGCTATGATTTAAGACTAGCGCCTGACTTTAAGGCTTTGTTTCTAGTGTTTAGACAGGATGAATTTGGTGAGAAATCATTCTCTCTCAAAGGAACAAGAGTCTTAAGGAAAAGACAAAGAAGTCTGAATAGCAAAGATGGAAAACAACTTTCATAGGTCATCATTGGAGAGGCATTCTCAATACTTCTCAGTTCCTCAGACCTGGAGGCTCCTATGAAGGGGAAGACATAAAGGTAGCCTCAGGCCAACTGCAAACAGTGAAAGGAAAGACAGGAAAGAAAATTCCAGCTAGAACAATTTATTGATAGCATCTCATTATTTTAGTCATTAGTTTAAACTTTCTTCATGACAAAACTTTACTTTAGCTAATAACTAATAAAACTGGATGACAATTTTACCTTCATTCTCTACTCCAGTTCACTGGTAGAAAGATATGCTAACAAACTGATTTCATCAAAAGGAAGGCTGTAGGAGCATGAGAGGGAAAGGCTGGCACCATTGTGCTTGTTAAGGTTATAATAAAGACCATTCATCCTGTTATTTTTACCTACTTATTTCTTATTTTCCATTAATGTTGAAAAAGGTAAAGACTAAAGTCACAAATAGTGAAGATCTATTAAACGGTAATATCACTTTAAGACTGGTGTCTCCAAAAATACCATACAAATAAAACTGAAGACTGCCTCTACTCAAGGGTGTATTGGTAATGCATATTGGGATATTCACCCTCAAAACAATTGGACTTAAAAGAACTTAAAAGATTCTTCATTCTTAGTAATAAATGATTAAGCTTAATATTGTTTTTCCTATTTTTTCCTGCTTTTTGCTACTTCTTTATAAGCTTCCAGGGTCCAGAGATCATATAATTTAGTTTAATTTAGCAACATATCAATTATATTATGTTAATATAGTTTATTAATCCATATTTGACTCATTTAGGAGATGAGCAAGATATTTATTAAGCAACAATTATGTGTATGGTATTTGTTGGATGTTTTATCTTTATTTCCTTGTTCAACTCTCACAACAATCTTCATTTTTATAACTAAGCAAAGTAAAGCTCAAAGAAAATGTTATCGACAAGAAATGGTGTACTTTGAACTACACCTAATTTTCATATGGAAATTCAAGAAAATATACTAGTACAATTACCTCCTATGCTACAAAACCTGATGTGTCAACATCACCCACACATAATCAGTTTCATACTGCCCCCACCTTTTTTCTAACAACCTAGTTTAAAACTACTTTGCATAGACTCCCACATTCTCCGTTTGCTTTGTGCCCTTAAAAACCTGTGTGACAATAGCACCACCTATTGGCTGGCAAAGGGATTGAAATAATCCTAAATAGCATCTGCTTCCTTGCCCTTCATAAAGACTAATGCATTACTTGGGTTCTTCTTTTTCCTGCCTTTTATTAAATCCACTTGAAAAAAAATTTCAGCTGAATTAAACCCACTAAACATTTTTTTCTCACATAATAGATATTTTTTTCTTCCTTCATCTCTCTTTTTAAAACCTGTAGAATTACTGCATATCTCGATTCCACTGCTAACCAATAAGCATTTTTGCTAATGTGCAACAATTCAGATACATTGTGGATTTAAGGGGATTTGTGAATTATTCTGAATGGAAACTGAGCTACCATTTATAACGTAGTTTCTATTTTAAAAAGTTGAATTTAAACAAGTTGCTTAAATGGAACTTTTGGAATTGAAATAATTTGTAGGTTGGGAACTTACTATATTACTAAAACATATAAAAGCATTAAGTCTTTCACTGTAGTATCCAAGGCAAATAAAGGAATAGGATGCTGATAACAAAGCAAATAACAAAGCAAAGCAATATTGCATACATTTTCTCCCCTCTTCAGTTGATGGATCTCTGCCTTGTCCTATGGAATTTGAATCTTGCATTACACATAATGGAATACTAAAATATTTATCGATAACAATGATGAGATCCACTGCTATTTTGCAGTGGCTCATTAAAGTTATACCAATGATACACAAATAACAGATCCCATTATGTGAACCTTTACCTCTATGATGAAAACTTCCAGGATTACATCTATAACTCTAACCACTTAATGAGTTCCAATCACAACCTTTTGTTTAAAGCAATGCTGTACTTGAATGTCCTTACCCTTCTGTTGCATAGAGCCCTACATCTTCCTGTAATACAGTCTTAGTACCTAGTCCCTGAAGCTGTCCTATCTTTATGGTAATCCCTATAAATTCCCATTTGTGGAAATTTTGTTAAGGCATGGGAAACATAGAAGAGACACACCAAACCAGTTGGTCAATATGAGTCACTTTTGTTGCTGGCACCAACCAAATAACAAAGGGTTTTTGTCCCTTGGCTGTTGTTCTGTATCAATTCTAGAAACTGCCCCTAAAATCTCGATTTGAGTCCAGTTTCTCACAGGCAGAAGATTGCCACTGCCCTATATATTGTAACCATAACTGCTCTCACCTGCCTAGACAGTCTATTCTCAGTGAAAAAACAGACCTGACTCTCTTACATTGATCTCATGATCCCTGAGACCTGTGGCCTAAAGCTGATGTCAATTGCCCAGGTATATGTACTTCTCCCACTGTTATTTATATTCCTGCCCTGCAAATCACCTGCTCAAGACTGTTTTATTTATTGGCTCCCCAGAACTTGGAAACCTATGGTCTGGCCTGTTTAATCAATAGTTATGACATTCACCTCTCCCAAGCCCCAAATTGCATTTACTTTCAAAGCTCTCAAATCTTTCATTAGCATTACTATTTTACTCATTTCCTAATTTTAAAAATTCAGTTTTTTTACAATATGAATATATGTAACACTACATTTTTATGATTATTAGTAAATACTACAGTACATTTTTACAATTAAAAATTTTTAAATTATTTTTAAAAACTTCAATTTATTTTATTACTGCTCACCTCAACAAGGCAAACTTTCAACAAAAAATATATTAATGTTCCTTTGATTTATTCCTTTTAATATGTATACCACTATGCTCATCTAGGCCCTCCTTGTTTCATGCCTGTATTAATGGAAAAAACCTCTCTAACCATACCATATTTGATGTCTAGTCTTTATTGTTCAGAAATCCTTTCTTTAGGGAACCATTCACATTCCATTCATTTTGATCCTGCCTGTCCATTGAGTTTGGGTGGTGCTATCTGCCTTCTCTCTAGAGGTATGAGTGTAAACTAAGTCTGGTCATGGTATTAGACTCCTTTAACCACAAAAATTATTTTAGGGATGGACACATGACCCCAGCTGGGGTTTTTTCCTAAAACTTCTGCTGGAGCTTCCAGGAAAGACTTTTAACCTCTATGATCATGAGCTATAAAGACCATATATACCTGGGACTGCTGAACTGCTGGGGCCATTCATTCTACATTGTAGAGTAAACCAATCTATGAATGAAACCAATTTGGAGGGAGACAGAGTCATGGGACAGAGAGAAATTATCCTGATGATATTAAGCACTTGAATCTAATTCAAATTTTGTTCAGTTATATTTTCTAAAATATTGTATTAGTCTATGTAGGCTAAGCTACAGTAGGAAACAGACTCTAAAATTAAAGAGTTTAAATAATAGGGAGTATATTTCTTCCTTATATAACAGTCCTAGATCGCCAGCTCTTTCCACAGTCATTTAAGGATCCAGACTGATAGCCAGAAAAAGGAAAAAGCACTGAGAAACACATATGGAGATTTTTACTGGCCAGGCCAGAAAGTGACTCACGTTACTTCCACTTACAATTCACTAGAAAAAATTTAGTCATATAGCTACACCTACTTTCAAAAGAAGTTGGTAAATGTAGTTTAGCTGTATGTCTAGAAAGATGGAGAACATGAATTTTGGAGGAAAGCTAGTGATTTCTACAAATATATTTTTTGATAAAGCCAAAACCTCAAAGAAACTGAACAACAGGCCATACCTCACTGGTCCCCAGAAAAAACATTTTTATTGAATTAAAAATGTGATGAAATACCATTACCCATATTTCAGTGCTATTATAAGAAGTAGTCCAGAAAAAAAAATTGCATCAAATCTATCAAAAGACACTTATTCATTACATTGTATAATGTCTGCTAATAAAAACCATGGGGAGAAGTCACATCAGATATCAGTACTAAGGATAACAGACACATAACAAATATTTTTTCTCTTATAGAACTAGGAAAGATTAACAACACTCACAGTGTTATTGAGGGTGTAGGAAAATCAACAAGCTCTTATACAGCTGGTAATGTAAATTAGTCAGTATAAATGGAAACCAACAGTTTCCATTTCTGAACTGACGACAAAGAACTTTAGGCCTTTTGTCACAAGTTATCTTTAGTAGGGTAATTACATGAGATTTTGTACTTTCTTTACTGGTTGATTTTTTAAAAATTAAAAAAAGAATTTTTTTAAGAATAAAAGAAAAATGAGGGTATTATTATTTTTGTAAACAAAAATTAGTCATACTTCTCCAAAATAGTTGTTTAGATAATTAATCTCATAGCCACTGTGAAGTTCTGAGAAGGCCACCCCTTTTTGAGCTGGCTGCTATAATGCTTAATTAGAATTGCATTTGTGGTCCATTCTTAGAAAATGTGCAGGTATCTGGCTCCACTTTTCCTTCATCCTGAATTATTTTTTCCTTTCAATGAAATTTTATGCCTCTATCTTGAGTCCTCAATCTCATGTTTCTTCTGGAGGAAGGAAAAGAATAATCCTATAACAGTTTTATTGTATTACAATTCTTATCACTTTTCCTATACAAAATTTAAAATTTTACAATGCATATTTTTCTTAAACAGCAAAAATTTACCTTATTTATTTAAAAATATAAATGTGTAAATATAAAAATATTACATACAATAATTATTTATATAAATACACACATATACTGAGTGCCTAGATCAAACACTGTACTATATATATATGGGAGAAAGAGAAAGAAGGCTCATCAAGTTGCTCACAGTCTGGTTCAATGGTCCCAATATATTTTTTCACAATGACTCACATCAGACAACCTAATGGCCTCGCATTCCCAGGGGCCTACCAAGACATATGTTATATACAATTCGCAGCATGATAGCAACAACTTGGTCTCTTTAGCTATTACTGATCTGAGATATACTAGTGGTCCAAGGAGGCAGACGGTTAAGAACACAGACTGACTATAGTACACCGATAAGTATAAGAGAAAAATGCTGTATGCTATGATATGACACAGGAAAGAAAAAAAAAAAAAAGGAACCCAGAAATGTGGAGGAAACTTTCTGTAACCTATTATATTGAAGTTAAGTAGGCAAAAGAGAAGGAAAACAGAGATTAGAAGAACCATTCCAGAAAATGGAAAATCAAAAGGACAACTGGGTTTTACACAGGGAAGATGGTGAATATATTTCTGGGTACTTGAATATATGCTATTTTGTACAGTATGTCATCTTTTCTGCATCACTGAAATAAGATAATCCATATGATAGCCAATTCCTTAAAAATCAAAATATTTCCAGTCTGACCATTTTAGTGATAATAATTTAAAAATATTTTAGGTCTTTCTTTTTTCTGCCTTAGTTAAAATTAAACACCATTCATGTACTCACTTTCTCTCTGGATAGCATACTAATTATAAATAAAACATAGTACACTTGTACTTTAACATAAGTAGGTCCTACTGAGATTGAATTTTTGACTTTTAAATGATCTACTACATTACAATTAGTTATTTCTTATTGCCCTTGAGTGTTAATTGCTTCTAACTACCGTATATCAGCTTCCCTTGCCCCACTCCCCGATCTTTTAAGTGTAGAAAATTAGGGGGAAAATTGGCAGAGAAAGAATATTATTGAGCTTGCTAAATCCTTAATCTATTTTTGCACACTGCACCAAGTTAGCTCTGTTCCGAGGATAACTGTATTTTGTACAACATTCAAAGTACACAAATTTTGTGAATTATATTTTTCACACTACCTAAAAGAGATTTTGTTGGGTTTTGTTCTGGGCAATTCCCAAATTTTCCTGACGTCTCACGCTGTCATAAGCCCTATTTGAAGATTATCATTTGGGCTTCAGTGGAGTAGAAAAGGGTCAACTGGAACAATATTTAAATTTAGACTTTTGCTATCATCTCTAAATGAGACTGTACATTTCATCATAATTATCTCTGTGTTAAAGGTTGACTTAAGATATACTACTACACCTCACACTCATTAGGATAGCTACTATCGACCACACCCCCACCTCTCAAAAGCAGAAAATAACAGGTATTGCAAGAATATGAGCAAACTGGAACCTTTGTATACTGCTGGTGGGAATGTAAGATGGTGCACCACAGTATAGTGGTCTTCAAAAAAATAAAAAATAGAATCATTTTATGATCCAACAATTCCACTTCTGGACATATAACCAAAAGAACTGAAAGCAAGGTCTCAAAGATATTAGTACACCTATGTTAACAGCAGCATTACTCACAAGTCAAAAGGCACAAACAATCTAACAGATGAATGAATAAATAAAATGTGGTCTATAGATGCAGTAAATATTATTCAGCATTAAAAAGGAAAGAATTCTGACCCATGCTACAACATGGAAGAAAATGGATAATATTCTAAGTGAAATAAGCTGGTCACAAAAAGATAAATACTGTATGATTTTTACTTTTATAAGGCACCTACAGAAATCAAATTCATAGAAATAGAAAATAGAATGGTGGTTCCCAGGGACTGAGGAGGGGAATGTAAAGTTATTTAATGGGTATAGAATTTCAGTTTTCCAAGATGAAAAAAGTTCTGGAGATTGGCTGAACAATAATGTGAATGTACCTAATACTGTTGAGCTGTACACTTAAAAATGATTAAATTGGGAACTTTTAAGTGAAGTATTTTACCAAAAATATATACATAATTTACAGATTTTGTAACCCTGTTTTAACAATTCTTCGACTCTTAGTAATTAATGAGCAGTCCTCTTAAAGGGAGTGAGTCAGACATTTAAAAATCCTGGATTTGCCACAGAAAGTGAGGACAAGTTTGTTTTTCTACATATTTCATCTATATCTTGTTCTCCAAGTGAATTAAAATGCATAAAGAGTGTCTTCTGCTTGTTTTAGATAATATTCTACACTGAGCAAACAGAAAGGAACTAACACTTAATGACATAAGAATGTTTACGTAGATGTAACTATATCTCCAAAGTGCCACCACATAACTTTAAAATAACAGAATTAGAACTGAAAGGAAACTTGGGAAACTAGAATAGTTAGTCATCAAGCAATTTCTGAGGGATGGAAACTCATTTCTTTATTACTCATTCAAAGACATTATGCATTAGGTTAAAAAATGTCCTCCTAAAATGTTGTGGAACTAGACAGAGGTGATGGTTGCACAACATGAATCTACTAGGTGCCGCTGTACAGGCATGCCTCGGAGATATTGCGTGTTCAGTTCCAGACCACTGCCATAGAGCGAATGTCACAATAAAGTAGTCACAAAATTTTTGGTTTCCCAATACATATAAAAGTTACATTTACATTATACTCTAGTCTATTAAGTGTGCAAAAGCATGTCTAAAAAACAATGTACATACCTTAATTAAAAAACACTTTATTGCTAAAAAATGCTAATAATCATCTGAGCCTTCAGCAAGGCATACTCATTTTGGGGGTGAAGGATCTTACTTTCAATTTGTAAAAACATGATATGCATGAAGCACAATAAAGAGAAGAGTAATAAAATGAGGATGCCTGTATTATACACTTTTGAATGGTTAATTTTATGTGAATTTTATCTCAACGGAAAAAATCATCATATACATTTGACATTTGAAGATTCTCAAAGGCAAATGCTAAAGCATGAAGAGCTGACGCTTATGTCATGGCCACAGATACTGCACTGAAACCTCATGTAAGCTTGACAGGATTGGTGAAATAAAATACTAAAGCGACTGGTTTTTAAAGGTGGTGCTACTTGAAAAGTATTTTAAGGTAATAAGGTTACCTTATTACCTTAAAATACTTTTATGGTATTATGTGGGCTGATACACCTGACCACCACCACCACTACCACAGACTAAAAGTAGGTATAAAAGACAAGACTGTGATTTAGGGCTCTTCCCACTTGGCAAACTCCTCACATATCAGGCCTGCAGAATCAAAGAGGTTAAAGAGAGAGAGTGGAATCAGATCATGGAAAGCCCAAGTATGCCAAGACAAGGAGCTTGGGGTTTTTCCTTGAGACAACAGGGAGTCCCTGGCAAGTTTAATAACACAGGAGAGTAACATGTTCAAAGATGTGTTTTAAATGAATCGCTTGGGTGGCAACAGTGAGGATAATTAGAAGAGACAGGATTGTAATAATAAACTATCACAATATTCCAGAGAGAGGTTTATAACGTGGAATAGGTTAAACTTTGGGATCAATTGAGTATAGGGTTTAAGGTACAGTACTTACTGGGTGCTTTTTTAAAGTTATTCCTTTTAATCTTCACTGAAGCTTAACATCATTATTCCCATTTTATAGACGAAGGTAAACTTGGGGCAAAATTAAACAATCAGCTGCTAAAGAAGTTGGAATTTTTATTATGCTTATGTAAAACATCAAAACTTGTGCATGTACAATTTCTACTACCCTCTGTTATCAACCAAAATACAACCAAAATAGTTAAACTGCTTTATGTAACAAAAATGTAAGTTTGCATATATTTAATACGTCTTGTCTGTCAATAGCAGTTAGCCCTGAGGGAAGATAAAAATCCAGGTCTCATTCCTTAAATAACTTTTCAGTATTTGAAGAGACCCTAAATTACATGAACTATAAATGATTTTTACCTGGAAGTGATTAAAAAACTTTCTAAATAAAGGAGACTGCATCAGGCAAGACTGAACTTATAAAAAATTATTATGTCTTCTTCTGACCTATTTATACCATTTTTAATAATAGGTTACATAAATATATTGACTCAAATAGTATATAGTTAGAGGTGGTAATCTGAAGAGATATATATTTGATTTTTAAAACTGTCAAATTAAAATCCTTTCTATATACATTACAAAGAATGCAAAACTCTGATATAAATAAAAAATACTTAACTTTAGACATTAATATATATTGGGTTTTTAATATATCTTGGCTCCCACAGAGACATGGATAGTTTTACCTGTGTTCTGTATCGAAGGCAACTTGAGATACAACCACAAAGCCTGAAAAAGTGGACCTGCCTATGAATGTTCTTCAGTCACCTCTCTCCTCTCAAACCACCAGTCTTAATCTACTCTGGTCTGAACTTTGGAGTTCTTATAGTCTCAAAGATACTTTTCACTGCCCGATTGCTTCTGGAAAAAAGGGTAATTCCTAAATCACACAAAAAATGAGGAATGATATTTCTCTATTACAATGTCTTCAAGAAAAAAAACACGAACATTACAGAAAGAATTTTTATTTTTTTTTCAATTATGGTTGATGTTCAATATTATTTTATATTAGTTTCAGGTGTACAGCATAGTGATTAGACATGTATGTAATTTATGAAGTGATCCCCCTGATTAGTGTAGTACCCATCTGGCACTATACATAGTTATTACAATATTATTGACTATATTCCCTATACTGTATTTCACATTCCGTGACTTTTTTATAACTATCAATTTGTATTTCTTAATTCCTTCACCTTTTTCACCCAACCCCCCTGATCCTACTCCCCCCAATCATGCTCCCATCTGGCAACCTTCAGTTTGTCCTCCGTATCTATCTATGGGTTTGTTTCTGTTTTGTTCATTTGTTTTTTATATTACACATATAAGTGAGATCATATAGTATTTGTCTTTCTCTGACTTACTTCACTTAGCATAATACCCTCTAGGTCCATCCATGCTGTGCAAATGGTAAGGTTTGCTTCTTTTTTTATGGCTGTGTACTACTCTGTTGTATATATGTACATCTTCTTTATCCAACACTCTATTGATGGCACTTAGGTTGCTTCCAAAACTTGGCTATTGTAAATAGTGCTGCAATGAACATAGGGATGCACAGATCTTTTTAAATTAGTGTTTTGGATTTCTTCGAATAAATACCCAGAAGTAGAATTGCTGGGTCATAAGGTAGTTTTATTTTTAATTTTTTGAGGAACCTGCCAACTATTTTCCATAGTGGCTACACCAATTTGCAATCCCACCAACAGTGCACAAGGGTTCCCTTTTCTCCACATTCTAGCCAACACTTGTTTTTTGATTTATTAATGACACTGAGCACCTTATCATTTCTGTTGGCTATCCGTATGTCCTTGCCCATGTTTTAATTGTTTTGTTTTGTTTGGTGTTGAGTTGTATGAGTTCTTTATAAATATTGGATAATAACTCCTTATCAGATGTATCATAGGTGAATATCTTCTCCTATTTAGTAGTTTGTCTTTTCATTTTGTTAATGGCAAGAATTCTTACTTAAGTGTTAAGATTAAGATCAACTTTGCTGAGATTGGGAAATAAGGTGATTAGCCAATGTATAACGGCTTGAAGAAAGTTGCCTGCTTTTGATAATACTAACTTCTCAATGCAAATTATTAAACATTTTCATTACCCCTATACTTAGGCAAATTTGCTATCCATCAAGAATCTTCATTTTATAACTCTAAAGCCTCATTCTTCACTTCATATGAAAACGAAAACAGTCCATGCCTTTGAAATAGTTCAAGGTATCCTAACCTAATTAAAAGGCATACATTTTAAACTCAATCTCCTTTTCAAAGTTTAATCTGAGTAAGCAATAACCCTGGGATACAAAAATAATTTGACAACTGAGTTATTTGGCAAGAAATGATATGAATATTTATGGTTTTTTCTTGATTTAAAATGGATAAACACGCAAACATATCTCCTCAATGAAAGCCATCCGAATCTAATTTCAAAACTCTCCAAATTGTAAAAAGAAAAAACAGCCAAGGGAATAAATTTTTAAACTTAGTTCTAGTACATATTAGACCTTAAAAAAAAATTAGACACTGGGTCTTATTCAGAGACACAAAGATAAATGAATTTATTCGCCAATAAGAAGGTAATTTTGAAGGGGGAAATATGAAAAGAAACAAGTCTATCTTGATTTTTTAACTTCATGTTTAATAAATTGCTTGGGAAGTAAAATTTCTTTGTTCTTTCATTCCATTT
Source organism: Eonycteris spelaea (assembly GCA_003508835.1). Taxonomy (NCBI): domain Eukaryota; kingdom Metazoa; phylum Chordata; class Mammalia; order Chiroptera; family Pteropodidae; genus Eonycteris; species Eonycteris spelaea. Next base: position 9,430,131 of record PUFA01000011.1, on the reverse strand, counting down.
GCCACAAAATAAAGATTATAAAATCACTGATAAATGGCTAGAAAGGCTTTCTTTTCACCATACTAACAGTACATACACTTCCATAATGCCATTTAAGCATATGCAACATCACCAAATACTCCACTTTACTCCCTTTACTTTTCCTGACCTAAATAACTCAGTAGGAACCCTTACTGGGATGAGATAGGGAAGTCTGCAAGTTTTATGGTCCAGTTAATCTGCATTGAGGATAGAGGCGAGAGCTTACTGGTGAAGTCGGCGGGAGCTGAACTCAAGGACAGTCACTATGAGGATAGAGCGTAACCGGTAACATTTCAGAAGGAAAGGATTACATGGGAGGCATATCTCATCAAGTCTCACAATGACAGGCAGATCTCTTTGTGGAAAGTGGCCTCACAGAATAGATGAGAAAATCTTGTGGAATAAAACTACGTGCTTATTATGCTGTCCTATAGGGCAGGAACCTACTTAGGAGCTCCAGGTTCAATGATTGATAGTTGTCTATAGTTTGACAGTTATCCAAAAACTAATAAAATTGCAAAAATTGTAAACAGTGCTAGTCACACCAATCTATATTTTCTTGATTATTCATATCAATCTTCAAATGCAACTGTTTTTAAAGTTGGTTTCCACTTACTGGGTTTTTCTTAAAGCAGAATGCACCAGCATACTTTAAAAAAAATTTTCCTTCGTCTCTCTCTTCCTCCCTCCCTCTCTGTCCATCCGTCCATCCACCCATCCAGTACATTTGCATAGTTCAAACATAAAGCATGCATGGTGTACGGTGAGAAAACTCGCTCTCCTGCCTATGTCCTGTATGCTGAGTTCCCGCCCCTGCACACAAACACGACTGGCAATCCCTCTTTATCAGTTTGTTTATCCTTCTAAAAATTATTTTTCTATACACAGAAGTCAATATAAATGTGTATATATGTGTTTACATGTTAAGATACACATATATACACATAATTTCTTCGTTTATCCACAAAAGGCTAACTCTGCAAACTTTTCTAGTTTTCATTTTTACTTAGTGCTATGTATTGAAGATTTTTCTTATATTAATACATAAAATATACACTCATTATTTTTTATAGATTCATCCACTGTATACGTGAACAATAATTTATACACTGGTCCTCTAATAATGAGCACTTGGGTTTAAGAGAAATTTAAATTACAATCACAAAATTAGTTATTTGTAAAGGAACAAAAAGTAAACATTTGAAACAAAAGGTAAATAATTTCCTATGGCTAAAATAGTGCTATCAAGGTTGCTGAGTTCATCTGGTATTTAGAATAATAGTTCTAAGTCCAAAAGTACAAATATATTTATAGAAAAAGACCAGCATATTATGACAAATATACCTGGTCATACCTGAATTTTTTTGTTTATTGTGGATAATTTTACCTATATGACTCACTCATATGATATGTCAGGGAAATTGTCAGGCTTCCAGAAGCATACCTGGTTTGCCCATGGCTGCCGGAGGAATTTTTATTTTGATTCATGGCATGTGAAAGCATTGTTGAAAGGCAGAAAGAAAATAATTACCAAGTGGTCCTTAAAATCTTTACTTTCCCCCAGGAAATATGGTGAACAAGTGTTTGCAAAGAATCTCCTGTACTAGCTAAAAACCATGACTCTTTTCTCATTAGAAGATAATTTGAGTGTCTGCCAGTGGACATCTAAGAATTTAAGCATTGTAAGTGATGTTTATTCACCTGGTTACACTAAAGGAGACATACATTTAAGTCTTTGACAAGTTTTAAATTGGGCATTCTCTTATTCTAGTATTGGTCCATTTCCTATATTGAGTTAAGCAATTACTATTTCTTACTTAAAATCCCTCTAAGAAGGTTGAGAATTTAATATACAAAGACTGTGAATCTTTGGATATTAAAATTGATGAAAAATTGGGACAGGTGAAAACAATCTGCAACCACCTTAGTCATTAGTGCTTCTACTGGCAATAATTCAACTCTTGGGCAAAAATATCAAAAAGACAATCTAAAACTACTAGTTAAAGAGATACTAATGATACTAGTAAATGGAGAGTATGTCTAAATTGAGAAATAAGAATATTATTTAATCACCATTTTTTACATCTTATAAATTTAGGCTATAAGTCAATCCTTTAAGATTAAAAATTTTGAATATTTATATATTCATTTAGATGTTATTTTTGAATATCAGTTCTTAAAATACCATGTTACTTTACATTTTTTAAAGTTTTTTTTTTTTTACTGAAATGTTAATCTTTATAAATGATCTGTGCTTTAGACAGAATTTTGATAATTAAGCAATTGTTTATTTTTAACTGTGTTCTATGTTAAAGTAAAATTGTGGCAAACTAAATATTCTCTGGATAATTCAGATTGAAAGTCATTTAGAAATTTCATTTCTAAAACTTTAAAACTCACTTCTGAGCTTATCTTTCATATGCATGGGGTATAAAGTGCTAGTAATAGTTAGCATACTGTTGCTAACTATAGAAACCTATGCCCGGCAATTATTTACAACCTTTTCCATACAGATCATCCTTATAGTTATTTATATGCTCTTCTTCCTAAAATATGCAAATTAATCAAAACATGTTTATTCGCAAAGAACACATTTGGGAACCTGAAAAAATAAGAGAGTACACACAGTTATATAATAAATATTTGGGGGCTACTGAATTATGTGTCTACTATGCATGAGTCCTCACTCTGTCCTCAAGGGCTGTAGCACTTAGTGGATAGTACAAATATGTAAAAATAAGCAGTAAAATAGAAGTTTATGAGAGAATGTTTAGATATACTGTCTTAATTTCTAGGTTTGCCATAACAAAGTATTGCAAATTGAGTAGCTTAAAACAAGAAATTTATTCTCTCACTGGAGGCTAGAAATCTGAAATCAAGGTATAGGCTGAGCCATGGCTCCCCCTCAAGATTCTAGGAAGATGCCATCTTTGCCCTTCTCATGTATTGGCATTCCTTGGCTTGAAGCGGTAGCACTTCACTCTTTGCTTCATCTTCATATGGTCTTTTTCCCTGTGTTTGTTTCTGTGTGTCCTCTCCTCTTCATATAAAGACATTAGTCATCATACAAAGTCATCCAACTAGTCATTGAATTTAGGGCCCACTCTAATCCGGTAAGACCCCATCTTGACTAATTACATATGCAAAACCTCATTTCCAAAAGATCACATTCTGAGGTTTCAGGCAGGCTTGAACTTTTGGGGGACATTATTCTATTCAACCCATTACACTAACCATATATGTGGAGAAAAAAAGCAAAACAAACAAACTTGTCAGACTGTGTAAACTTCAGGTAAAAGTGTTCTATAATTTGTATATCATGATCAAAATCAGAGAAAAAGGACAATTTAACAACTTCTTAAAATTTCTTAAAGTATTCAGTTAGGGGTTATACAAATCTTCATTTCAACAATGGATCTGAGATTGATTTCACAGAATATCTTCAAAGTCCAAAAGAATTATTGTGTCTTGATGTATATTGATGGTTCTTCAAAGTTTCACCCATACACTATTAAAAATAACAAAAAGTTCGGGATGACTGTTACATCCATTGCTGCTTGTAGCAGTGTATCTCATCAGAATTAAGGGCAAGGTTAGTTTTCTTTTTGATGAGACATCAATGAAATCCTGTTTGATTTTATTAAATATAATTATTCATACTTGTTAGAAAGAATGGAAATATAGCCATAATCATTAAAACAAAAGACCAGCTATCTCATCACCTGAGGGATTCTTAAAGACAAGAGAGGTCCCCCAAATCACAGTTTGACAATCAATGATCTAAATTAATTGGTAAAACAGAGGTTAAGTATACATTATATCTTTACTTATACTATTTACAAAATACTATTTTTGTAGTAGAAAATAAAATTATTCACTAATATTCAGTTTGAAATTTATGCTTAATTACTATTTTATAAGAGATAAATATATTTGAGTTTTTGAATTAAAAAAATTGTCATAGTATTCATGGTTTTCAGTTCTTTTTGAAAAGAACTATTATGTATTTATTTTGTGTGCTTTATAAAATGTATGAGAAATGTTATACCTTCTTCAAAAACATGATTCCTTAGAAAATGAATTCTATAATATGCTTACTACAAATATGGTCTCTTCCCAATCTCTTTTTTCAACAGTAGTTTAAATAATGCAAGTACAAATGCCACTTCTTTAAATATCTGATGGGTCCTCAGCACTCTGGCATGTGGTAGCTTTGTCCCCAAGCCTTTTTTTTTTTTTTTTTGCCTGTCAGCTGTGAGAAACAGTTTTCTACCAATTACTGTCACAATATGAATAAATTCAAAACTGAAAATATAAGCACTGAATATTTTCAGTAAATTTATCCCAAAACTACATTAAAATAGGGATTTAGCATGTAACAGGAACTTGAGCAAGTAATAAGGAAGAAGCATCACATTGCACTTTATCTTCTATAAATAAAAACACAATATAAAAAGATAAAGAAAAAAGCATTTTTGTACAGAGGAGAAATGGGCAAATGACAGCGAGCATGTGAAATGAAAAGAAAAAAAGTTACAGCTTCAAAGAGAACATCAATTAAGAAGCATGATTCCCAAAATGATGATAGAGTTGTTGCTGGGTGTTCTCCCTTTTTGAATGATTATGACTTAATAACAAATTATTTTAAAAAAAATTTATATAGTATTTCTGTCTTTGTACAACACCAGTTTCTCTTAGTATGTGGATCTAAACGAACATTAGGCCAGCAGCTGGTTGCTGACATGATTTTTGTTTGAAAGGTGTTAAGAAACACGCTATGAAAATTCACAATGTTCTTAGGTTATTACTGTTAATAAAACCTCAAATAAACAAGATATAGGTGAATCTTACTCTAAACTGGTTCCGAACCAAATTTTTTGGGGGGAGTTAATAAAAATCCTAAGTTTATAGGTATGACTAATAAATATACAGTTTGAGTTGGCTATGTCATATAATCTCAACAGTCTGGTCCATCAACCCGTTTGGTAAGAACACTGTTCTTTTAGTCTTTGAACCACAATCTGTTTTGATACCATGGTTATAACTCACAATTATTTCCAGGATATATTCTTTTGAACTCATTTTCAGAATAGGTATTATATTGCCTTTTGTGTACTGCCACTCTTTCTTCTCAAATGTCTTCTTAAAGTCTTTTTTCTTGATGGTCTGAGTAATTATAGGTTGCAGTTTAACAAACATACAAACTAGAGATTTGGGCCTGAAAGTCAGTTTGTGTCATTACTGACCTCTCTTTTTCTTTCCCTTTCTCCCTTCCTCCCTCTCTCTCTCTCTGACTTTCCTTCCTCTCCCTCTTATCACCCATATTCAGTCATGTTATCATTTCTTTCCTAAAGCCCCTCACAAGAATGTATCTTTCACAGCCCACTAGTACCCTTTACTTCAGACTAGTACTGTGCCTGTATTATTAACAGTAGCAATAGCTTCCTAAATGATCATCTGTACTCCAATCTACTTTGTATAACACTGTCAGAATAATCTTAAAATACCCCTTTAGAATACCAAAGTTTCACAAGATTTTAACATGTAGTTTTTTTTTTAAAGCGGGTAGACTCTATTGCCAAGTATAACTTAACAGAAAAGTTACTGTACAGAAAAGAGCTAGGCTAAAGACATATTACATAATTCAAGATGAGAAGGTACACCTTTCCCAAATTTATTACATTGCAGAACTGTTTTGCCACACGACACCTTGTAACCTCTCCCAGAATACTAAGGCAGTTTTAAAAAGCACAAACTCTTTAGTCTGCCCTTTATGACTTTTTAAAGTCTGACATCAAACTATTTCTAAACTTACTTCTCACTAACTTTTGTATGAATTTCTACCTTCAACTAAATTCTATTCTCATTGTATTCTGAGTAAGTTGTATGTATGTATAACTTTGTCCTCCTTCTGGTCTATAAAAACACTGTCAATGCTTCACAGCCAATTCAAGTTGATTCCTTCACAAAGCCCCCCTAACAATTTAAGAACACAATAATCTCTTCTTCTGAACTATAACAACTGCACTTCATCTAATGCTCCACTCAATCACTGCTTAAATACAAATCTAGAGTCTTGCCTTTGAATTTAGTTTTTGTTTGTGGTCCCTTCTTCCTTATTATAGAACAAGGTCTTTGAAGGAAAAGACATACCGTTTGTATATGTCCCATAGTATTTATAGCTTTGCAATGAACAGGGTCTCAAAAATGTTTGCCAAATATTAAAAAAAAAAAAAAAACCCAAAAACCTTTTTTAGGAGCATGTGCTATTTGCCTTCCTTATCCAGTCTCCACCTTTCTGCCCTCTGCCCCAGAAAGCTGACCCATATGGATTACATCAACTGGTTCCCTTGGACTTAGTTTCCACTGGGATTCAGATAAAAGGGAATACCAATGGGAGGCTAGAGGGAAGGATGAATATGGGGTTGAGAATTTATTTTTCTGGTTCACTCTCTGCAAGGTCAAATGGGCTGGCTATTTCCCTGAGCCCAAGGCCACAATCCCAAGTCCCAGAATCTATGTCTTCTCTTCATCCTTTCAGGCTATGAAATGGTAAGGACACCCTCCTGTTAGGCCTCCAAGATTGCACTTATGGTTTCCCGCACACTGATTTTCAGCCTAGACCTGCCCACACCTTTAGTAGTCCCTTCATAACTTGATTTGAACATGTCATCTCCTCTCCCCTAAATCCTGACTAATACAAATTGTTTGGCTATTTTAAAGAATAGTTATTAGTTTCATAGCACTTGGAATAGACAATGGATTTATTCTAAAAACCTAAAACAAAATAATAGTCTATAATAAGCTTTGGATTATGATCTACTTGAGGGAAGAAACTATGACTTATTCATCTTCATATTCACTCCAGTGCTGAGAAAAGTCCCATGCATACTGTTTGCAATAAACATTCATCTAACTGAATTTAATCATCCGTGGCAGAGACATTGCTCATCCACACAAGCAAGTGCTCCTCAACATTTCCCAGCCTCCCTTGCAGTTAGGTGGGGGGTCACATGGTGGGTTCTGGCCAGTGGAATATGGGTGGAAGTGATGTATGCTCTTTTCTGTTCCGGCCTTTAAAATCGTCCCATGTGAGCCTTCAGCTCTCTTCTCTCCTTGTCAGTTGTGAAGACTTTTTCCAAGTAATGAAAATAGAAGATAAATGAGAGCTGCCTGGTTCAAGAAATAAACATTCATGTTAAGCCACTGAGTTTTGTGGCTTATTATTTACTTAATATAGAATCCAAGTATCCCTTACTTATAACAATTTAGCATTTTAAATAATACAACTGATTTTAACTTCTATCTAGATAGTATAGCTTTCTTATAAAAATTTTCATTATTTCAAGATATAGTAAAAACTAATCATATGTTCTACAATGAATAAAAACAAATGCCTTAACAATAATTTATTGTTAAATAAATTGACAAATAGGAAAAAAGCCCCACTAAAGTCATTCCTTTTTATTTGTTTAGCATTAAGTAAGCTTAAGAATGAGACAACTATAAAATTAGGTGACAGATGATGATCTGAGAAGTTCTACCTCTAGACTGAGTCCCAAGAAGCAGGCCCACATCTTGTTCCTCTTGGTGTAGCAAGTAAAGGGAGTAAAGAAGGGGTTGTTCTGTCGTTGTAAAAACGATGTATAAAGAATGGTGTTTCCAGAAGTTGGGACCATTTTTAGATTTGCTGGGTATTTCTTTATGTTCCCTCTTTATTATGTTTGTTTTATATTTTCAGCTTAAAGCATGTATCCTCATCCACAAAAAAATAAGAAAAAGGAATAGAGTTGTCTTATTCTGTCATCCATTAAAAATATACTATCTTCTCAAGCAGTGAGTTAAGCTTTTGAAGTTTTTATGCTCCAAAATTTTTTAGACTTTTGTGGATATTTAATATTCATATTTAGACTGAAATATTATCAAAAGAGAACATATTTGTTGCCTACATATATTTATTTAACTAAAAAAAATATACACACATACATAAATTCGTACATAAAAGTAGATAGCCATTTTGTATCATTTGAGAGCTTTAAGAAATCTCATCTCTTTTTGAGATTTAGTCTTTCTAGTATTGTTACTGATGTGAGCAACTGTCTTTACCTTTGTGTTCCTTTCAGAGTTTAAACAAGCTATTTTGTTAAATTTCTTCTTTAAATGTCTTAGACAATTATTATATTTATAATGTGTCAAAAATATATGGTACATGTTTACTGACTGCATGGAAACACATCAGACCCCCTCTCTTGCTGCCATCACATTTCTTGTAGCTACAGTTATACAGATTTTTGTTTACCTGTCCTTTCAAAACACTTGTTAGAGCACCCCCTTTTGCAGACTACCATATCCTCCTCATCAGGATCATTAACAGATATACTATCAACTTTTTTTCCCCAGAGCTTTCTTGAAACAGAAACACCTGTTTTTCCTGCAGAGCTTTCTGAAGCCTTCTTTTCTAATGTACAGATTAGACTATACATCTCTCTATAGCAATGTCTTTCTTAGCTATCATAAACTCTAAAATTATATACTGATTTTTCTCAAGTTTCTACTTTACTGATCAATTTTCTCCTTATGATCAGAATTATGCCACAAATAGTAGATGTCTCACTCTCTTTCTGACATAACAAATGAGAATCTCAGCCACTGATTTATTGTATAAAACAGGTGTGTGTATGTGCATGTATTTATTTATATAGCATTTCCTTATAGATATAAAAGCTTCCCCTTATAGATATATTTTTCCCTTTTAAATATAAAAGCACTCTTTATATATATATTTTTAAAAAGACAAACTTGGTTTGTCTAATGTCTCCTTATTCCTTTTTTTTCAAGAAATTATGACTCCTACTAAGCGGTTTTTGGTTTATCCCAGCTTTGGTTTATCTCTGCTTTGATTTTTAAAAATACATATAAACTAAAACATTCTCCAAGAAAAAAAATAAACAATTCTATCTAAGGAGAGCTTAAGATTATCATTCTGTTGGACAAATACTGAAATAAATGTATTTGTATGTATAAGATAATTTTCAGTACTTATCATACAAGAAGTGTCCTAAGTAGTTCTAGGTTTACTAATTACAGGTCCCACTAAATGCAAATGTAAAACTTCCATGATATAAATTAAATCTATGCCACAAAATGGGTATCATATGGAATATTATAAAATAGACATTATGAGAGATCATATATAATAAAGCCCCTGAAAGGATGCCTTTTAATAGCTTCTATATTATTATATTAACTTATGTATTGGCATAGGTAAATGGCATAAAAATCTACATCACTGTATTTACATAGTGTAATAATTAAGGTTCAAAAAAGCCCTAAATAAGCCCAATGTCTTAGAAGGTACCTATATGAAAACATAATGGTTGATGATTGCTAAGAATTGAAGAATTTGCGATCCATATCCATGATTCTTATATCAATTGAAAAGGCTGATCAGCCTGACAGATACTATAAAATAGGGCTCCCCAACCCCTGGACCATAACCGTCCATGGCCTGTTAGGAACCCAGCTGCACAGCAGGAGGCGAGTGGCTGGTGAGTGAGTGAACCTTCATCTGTATTTGCAGTCACTTCCCAGTGCTAGCATCACTGCCTCAGCTCCATCTCAGATCATCAGGTATTAGATTCGCATAGGACCACCTGTCTCTGGTGCCAACAAGGTTGGAGACCGCTGCTATAAAGGGGTCTATATAAAACTAAGTTTAAAAGAGTAGCCAAAAGAACTACCTGAAGAGATGATGGTGATATGGTAGGGCTGTCAGGAAAAGAAGCTCAGGGGACAGAGACATGGTATACTTAAGGCAAAGGGTGATAACTAAAGAGTAAATGGGTATTTTGTAGCAGTAGGTTCAGGGAAAATTTTAATGTTCTAGTTTAAAATTAAAAGGTCACATTATGTAAACTGCTTGTTCTTTTGCTACAAGAGACCTCATTAGTTATCTGAGGAATTAGAAGTTTATAGATATGCTTATAAAATATGCTTATAAATATTAAAGATAAAAGGAAAAGAGGAAGGAAGGAAAGAAGAAGAAAACAGAAGGAAATCATTGTTAGACTATCTTTATATCATTATCTCTTGTGAATTTAGATTTATTGGACTTTTAATAAAATAGATTAAAAACACTTCACATTTAAGAAACACTAAGAAAGAAAACAGTGAAGAAAAAAATGAATTGGAAAACATAATCAATGATTTTACACATTAGAAAAATATAAATTAAGAAGTTGATACCCCCAAAAGAAAAATAGTCCAAACAAAATATTAAGTTTTAATAAAGGATCTAAAAGCTGAGGTCTACTGTCGACAGCAGAGCGTAGGAGAGTATTATTCCAAGTGTCAGGCTCTGAATTACCCCATGAATTTCTAACAAATAGAAGAACAGGGTATACGCTGATCACATTAAAATGGCAAGAATGAATAAGACAGAAAATGGAAAAACAAGGAATAGGAAGGCAAAATAGAATCAGTTACTCTGTATAATGCAACTCCAAACTTAGTTTGAAGAATTGATAAGGTTCCCTCTTTGTCATGCCCATTCTGCCTATATTCTCAAAACTGCATTTGTCAGAAGTCTCTTGGATTAATCACTATGCTCTTCTTGTCTATAAAAGACAGTGTGGCATACCCTAAGATTCCTATAAGTGCCACATTACTAAAACCAACTCCAAAGACCCTCACACTCATCCTGTAGTAAAAACTTGAAATACCACCTGGCTCCTTACACTTGTGAAGACTGAACAACCTTTGAGACTCACTGTTTAAAGGCATGATCTCTGTTAACTGGGTCTTAATCAGGATCACGTTTTCCCTTTTCTCTAGAGTCCAGTTGCTAATGCAGACTACTTCTACGGTCACTCAGGCTCTTGATGGGTCACCACAGATCCCAGTTCTCATGAAGAATAAATAGAGGCAGAAACCAAAATACACTATAAACATAACCTTATGGAATGGGTGGCTGTGTAAAGGAGATTGGGCTGACAGCAAAGGGACATTTCAACAGTAAGATTCTAAAATGAAGAGACCAGTTGGTACTAGGGGTGAACTTTGTTTACACTTTAAGTCTGAAAATGGAAATAAACTTTTATCTGTTTGTAACAAACAGCTTGGCAAGTGACAACCAGCTCTTCCCCTTGCCTGACCTCTGTTCACTGGTGCACATCACATACCAGGGTGAAAACACTTGCCCAATAAAGTGTCAACAACAATTACTTCAAAAAAATTCAGAAGACAGGCCTAAATATGTATGCGATTTCAGAGCTGGGGGTGGGGGGAAGCAAAGTAGCCAGGGACAATATGACAAATATAACTGTATCCTGATTAGAGTGATGTGCAGTGTAAGAAAAAATGCTTGCTTAAACCCCAAAGAGAAATAGTGTCAAAAAAAAAAAAAGTGTTTAACCTTTTAGGTAACAACTCTTAAATGCAGTGAACTGCATTAACAATGAGAAATCAATGTAACCGATAATCTAACACACATGGCAACCAAAAACCTTGTATATTAGGTTTTAAAGCAAGAATTGACTACTCTCTTACAGTGTACCAAGCCTTGTGCTATTGAAGTATTGGGAGTCACAGTGGGTGAAGATATATTCTTACCACAACGTGGTAAGATTGCTAAAAAGTGCTCTCTGTACAGTTCCATAAGGTCACATTGTTCCACTGTTCTAAGATACATGCCTAGAGTATACATTAATAAGTATCAGGGAGACATGACCAATGGGTTAAAAATAGAGTTAACACACAAAACAATACAAAGTTACCTAGTACTAGTAAGGCTGTGGAGAGGACACTCACCTACATTGCCGGCAAAATGTGAATTGCTAAGGCCTTTTTGGAAAGCACTCCAGTAACATTTATTAATAAAACTTTGCAACATATCCTTTACCACAGCAATGCCGTTTCTGGGAATTTATCTTAGAATTGTAAAAGCATAAGTTGGAAAGGGTATCTGTACAAGATATTTTCTGGAGCATTTTTAGCAGTTGTAAAAAAAAAATCACAACTCAAATGTCCATCAATGTATTAATCAAAGGTTAAATAAACTGTAGTATATCCATATTATGAAAATATATGCAGCTATTAAAATAACTGCATTAGGTCTATATCTTCTGACATAGTGATGATCATTATTTATTGTTGAGTAAGAAACACAAGTGCCAAGGAAAGATAAATATATAAAAAATAATAAAAATCCTTTACAAAAAATCTTGTTTGTATGTATTTGTATAGAAATACATAAATTATATGAGCATGCAAAAGCTATAGAAGCTGTGGAAGCATAATTCTAGACTACTAATATTGGATGTGACTATAGGATGGGGAAAGGTGGAAAACACACAGCAAAATCAGGAGAAAATAAATGTTCAGGCTATAATAATAAAAGGGAACTATATGGAGCTACTGCACACTTCTTCACTTCACTCAGGTTCCTTTTCAAATGGCACATCCTCAAAGAGCTCCATTTGGAACTTCCTATCTGAATAGTCACCATATTCCCATTGTCACATTCTAGCCTCTTACCTTGCTTTTGTTTTTCATATTTCTATATGACATTACATTACATATTCATTTACTTATTGTCTGATGTATGTCTCTAATACATAAAAATGAATCAATATTTGCTGAATAAATAAAAAATGAATTAAATCTCATGCATAACAACTAAAAATAAGCACAGGCAGGGACAAGAAGTTAAAATAGCAAAAAAGATACTAATTTAATTGAGTGATGGGATTGATAGCAATTTACAATTTTTAAAAAAGCAGCAGACTTTTAATAAGTAGGAAATTAAATTAGTTAAGCTCATATGTTTTGGAATGTTGAAAACTGTAAATCCTCAAATGGGTTAGGCAGGGAGAGAGAGATAGAAAGGAAGAGGGGAAGCCTACATTGAATGAATGACACTAAATGTTTATGCCTGAGTAATGCTATAAAGAAAAAGCACAAATGAGAGAACAGTTTTTCCAAACACCTTTAAATTTTATATGATGGACACAATGATATTTCTCTCATAAAATAGTTTTGCTTTGGTTTATAAACTAAAATGTGCAAAGTAAAAATATATTAAATAGTAGATGCCAGTATTAACACAAGGGAAGTAAAACAATAGCAAGTGATATTGAAGAAAGCAAGCATTCATAGACTCCTAGCAGTCCTAGCAGAATAAGCACACTCTTGCCACCTAACCTGAAGGTGCTTATCTAACACGTAAAGTAAATTCTGAAACTCTAAAATATATCTGTGGATATATTTTAAGCACAAATACCAGAAATGCATATTGTTTTTTTTTCAAATTAAATTATTTTATTATATAGACATATTAGATGTTCTCAAAACTCTAACAAACTATATAATGAAAGTAATGGAATTAGTTTCTATGTTTTAATACTCTTATTCTAGTACGTTAAAAAAATAAAGGCTTATAAGTATATATATTTTTTCTAGGTAATAGTCTCACCTTTTAGATTTAGATTGTACACTTTTAAACAAAACAGCTTTTTTCTCAGTAAGGATACTATTTTTACATATAGTTGTACAAATATTAAATTTCAAATAAAGCCATCTGAAGACATCTAGTTATGGTTAAAACATACACTGTCCACAGAAACAAAGAACTCTGCAGGAACAATGAACATTCTTAAATCCTTTAGTTCACCTACAATTCATGAATATTTTTAAATCACATACAATATGAAATCTCTACAAGACAAATATTAAAAAAAAGAAATCTTTTTGTCAATTTTTCTAAAACAAGAAAAAAAGAACACTTTAAAATGAGAATGAAATAATGTCCTTGAAAAAGTCAACTTGTCTGTTTATCTGTTGGCTGTCCATTCAAAAAATGTTTTCATATTTAAAATAATGAGTTGCTATTCTTGAAAAGTGAATTGTAGGTTACTTGCAAGAACATGAAATGATTTTTCAATCCCATAAAAAACAAGCCTGTAATGTGTTCCTATAATACTCATCTTTTATCTTTAGAGGGTCTTATGAAAATAACCTATATAGTAAAACCTTCTATAACTTAAAGAACTACTTTATTTTTCCTGTTTAAATAGTAACGATGAATAAACTGACATTTTTACATATGACTAAACACATATTTAGATATCAAATGTAGACATACTTAGTTAAAATCAATTAAACTGAGAAGTCCTTCCTTCTGGCTGTCTATACTTTTCTTTAATCCTGGTCAGTGTAAACCCTTATTACCAGTAATTTGCCACTATAACGCTGAGGAAAAATGCTAGCCTCACAATTTTTGTCATTTCTCCCCCCTCTTCCCCTGCAGGCTGCTACTGTTGATGGCCTTTATGGAAATATAAATTCAATCAGCAGCTGCAAATTTCATGAGACGTCCATCTTCATGCTGAATTTCTAACTGAGTGTCAAAAATCTCTGTGGATTTCTCCCTGATGAAACACACATTGAATTGTAAATTTCTGCAATTTTCTCATGTTTGAATTTCAGCTGCAGCAAAATAGTGGTAGCCCGGATACACTTACCTATCAGGCTAAAACAAGTAATTTTCTTTTCTTATCCTTTCATGCTATTTAAAGAATAAAAACATTTTAAAGCCATGAAACAAAATATTTCCTCCCAAAATTAAACAATTAAATCTTTTATACATTTGTAAGAAAATGAAGATATAAAATACCATTAATATATTTAATAGGTCTTAAAGAGATTATTTTCCCCCAAGAAATCATTGTTCTATATGGTCGCCTGTCTGTGTGTATGTATATATTTTTTTTACTATTTTTGGTGGTGAACAATGCTATGAGTTTGATAAAAATATTCTATAAACAATGTCAAGATGGTACATAAATGTAGTCAAAAATAATTACTAGTAAGTTCAATTTTAATGATACATTTTCATTAAATAATGTCAAGTTAAAAATCTTAAAGAATTATAATTGCTAGATTAAGCATTCTTCTTATATACTTACAACTGAGTTCATTTTTTTTAACTACAGAATCATCTTCAACTGAATAGCTAAATAGAACTGCTTTCAAATAATGTACTATTATGAGCCCTATATTATTTTGCACCTAGATATGCAAAAATATGTTTAAAAAAGAAATCTTGAGAAACTCATTAAGTAATTCGCATTCCAAGACAGCAGCTTTTTATTCTTACAAACATCTTTTCACTAATGTTACTAACAAAATAATCCACAGTGCTTTAAAAAAATTCAAAAAGACACTGTAGTAAGCAAACCTTATGAATGCTCTGTAAAACAAGTAATGGAATAACAATCATTCACTCATTCGACAAATATTTATAGAACATTTACTATGTACCAGGTAATATCTACCAGGCCATGGGGACACAGATGTGCAAAACACAGTCCTTTACCTCCAGAAGGTAGTCTAGTTGAGAGAGAATAAAATCATTTCTTAAAACATAGTGAAGTAAGTGCTATAAACTGGTACATTAAGGAGGACAAATTTAGAACACTGAAGAGATAGACAACTATCTCATGATCAGTCATGGAAGCTTTCAGGAAAAGTCATAGTTTCTAAGGACATATGGGAGTCATCCAGGAGAGAAATAGAAGGAAGATACATTCCAGCCAGAGAGCAGAATATAATAAAAAACATGGAAGCATGAAATAACAGCGCCTTTGGGAAATTGTTAGTAATCAAAGATGAAGAACAGGGCTGATAAGTGATGTGGTGGAATATGTAGGTTAGAATAAGGTCACAAAGCACTATGAATGCCACGGTAAAATACTTATTTAAAAATTATGCAGAAGGCAGTGGGAGTCCTCTGAAATATTTTAAGTAGAGGTGTAACAACAATAAATACCACTTAACAGGATATAAAAGTTAAAATATAATGATTAACAAATAAGATATTTACACAATTGCAGGGTGAGAACAACATAAAAATAAAAATAACATAAAATCTGGCTGGACCTTTGAAATATTTCAGGATCCAAGAGATGTAAATGTAAGTATCACCACAGGGATACTCACATACTATGCTGTGCTTTCATAGAAGAAAGAATCCCTATTAAAGATGAGCTCCCAATAAAAAAATTACAACTTGAAAAAGCCACCGTGATGGGAGAGTTTTAAATGATGCAATAAACAGACAAATAAGCCTGTTTTAGATAACAGAATAATCTGAAAATGACTAAAACAATAAGAATGTCTAGAATGATTATGATTTAAAAAAGGAGAGATGCTTCAATGAAAAAACTAATATAAAAAAAGAACTAAAATGTTTTTAAAAGAACCAAAGAGAAACTCAATAAATAAATAATCATTAAAAGAAAAAAAGAAAACCTCAAGAGATATGAAGAAGACAACATATACCTTTAATAGACATTATAGAAGGAAATGATAAAAAGAAGTGGAAAGACGCAATATTTAAAAAGATAATGGCTGATAGTTTTCCAAAATTGATGAGTCACATAAATCCCTTCCCAGTTCTAGGAAGGACAAAAATCAGAATAAATAAAAAGTAATCCATACCTAAATAAACTGTAATAAAAATGCAGAACACCAAAGACAAAGAAAGGATCTTAAAAACAATCAGAAAAAAGGGCAGATTGTTTACAAAGACAAGGCAATTAGTTTGAAGAACATTTCTCATAGCAACAATAAATGCTGGAAAACAACAGAATAATACTTCCAAACAGGTGAGGAAATAGAAATATTAACCAAGAATTCTATACCCAGCTAAAACATTATTCAAGTTTGAGGGCAAAATAAAGATATTTTTAGACAAATGAAAACTGAGAATTTATTTCCATAGAGTCTCAGGAAATATCTATTAAAGGAGGAAAATTGAACATAGAAAATTGGGTGAAATACAAAATTATGTGAAAAAATATTGGTAAAGCTAAATAAGCACAGAATCTTAACAGTAATAATAAAATTAAATAATTTGGGGAGATTGGATGTTTCTGTGAAGGTGTTTTTTGTTTTTGTTTTGATGAGATTAAAATTTAAATCGGTAGACTGTGTGCAAAGTGAATTACCTTCCATAATGTGGGTGGGTCTCATCCAATTAACTGAAGACCATAAGAGAATACTGACTTCATCCAAGCAAGAAGGAATTCTGCCAGCAGACTGCCTTCGGACTCAAACTGCAAATCTTCTCTGGGTCTCCAGCCTGCCGGCCTATTCTGAGATTTTGTATTTATTAAGCCTACACAACTATATGAAACAATTCCTTAAAATAAATCCTTTTTTTTCTGGTTCTGTTTCTCTGGATAACCTTGAATAATAGAAAAGATATTTAAAAATAAGGAAAACTAAAATGCTAGAGAATACAAGGTGCAAAAGAAGATGGTATTAAATGTAAAAAGTTTAAGTATTTTTTTTTGAAGCTCAACTTCAGACTCTGTTAAGTCAAACACGTATGTCAAATATCTAATAGTAATACCAAGAAAGAGAAACAGAATGTAGAACATCTAGGACAGAAAAGAGGGAAAGGTTGGAGGAGGAAATGTATAGAAAAGTTGTTCAATCAGAGAATGCTGGTAAAGATAGAAGTAATGGCATGATCATGAGAAAACATGAACAAGGTGATATAAATAGGTCCAAATATATCACAAAATATAAAATAATAAACAAAAGAAAGATTACATTCACCTATTAAAAGACTGAAAAATCTCAGAATATTTAAAAATATCCACTTAAATGCTTAGGTAAATAAGAAATTTACCTAAAACATTATAACACAATAAGAAAGGAAATAAAGGGATAAAGAAAAGATACACTAGACAAATATCAACCAAATAAAGCTGGTATAGCAGTATTAATATAGATAAAATCATTAATAGAGTTTGAAATAGCCATTACTTAATGTTATAAGGGAGAATTTACTAGAATATAAAAATGCTGAAGCTAAACACACCTAACAACATAGCCTCAATATGTGTAAACCAGAAATTGATAGACTACAAGAAATGTACTAATATTGAATTAATTTGGGAAATCTTAAGATACAACTCTCAATCTACCAAAGAAACAAAAATCAGTAAAGATTTGGACAGTGTATTTAACAAGTATGATCTTGTAAGTACAATCTTGCAGAGAACTATACAGTTACCACTAGATTCTTTTCAAGCACATATAGAATCTCAATTAAAATTAACCATGCACTAGGCTACAAAGATCACCTCAAGAAATACCAGAGTTTATGTCACATGAAAATACTCTAACCATAGTGCCTGTGATAGGCAGAATAATGCTCCCCTCCGCCACCCTGCAAAGATGTCCATTCACTAATTGCTGGAACCTGTGCTGCCTTACACGGCCGAAAGGACTTTGCAGATGTAACCAAGTTAAGGGCCTTGAAATGGGGAGATTATCCTGGACTACCTGGTACACCCACGTGTTTAGTAGAAACAAAATACAATCAATAGAGTGATAAGAGAGGCATGAGGGTCAGAGTTAACAGAAGATATGAAGACAGAAACAGACATTTCTGAATCAGAGAAAGATTTAAAGATGGAGGAAGGAGCCAAAAGTCAGAAATGCAGGTGGTTAGTAGAAGTCAGAATAGGCAAAAAACAGAACTCCCAGAGCCTCTAGAAGGAACACAGCCCTGTTAACACTTTAATTTTAGTCCAGAAAGACTGATTTTGAACTTCTGTTCCTCATAACTGTAAGAGAGCAAATTTGTGTTGTTTTAAGCTGCTAAGTTATGAGAATTTATTACAGCAGCAATAGAAAACTAATAGAGTGCCATAAAGTTAAAAATTAGAAATCAGTAATAAAATAAGCACCAAACCAAGTTTCCTAATACATTTGGGAAATCAGCAAAAAAAAAGTTCAAAGTAATTCATAGGTCAAAGAAGAATTCACATGGAAATTACAAGATAGTTAAAACTTTATAAGCACAGTATAATGTACCAAATATTGAGGGTATATTCAAATTATTATTTATAAGAAAACATATAGCCCTAAATGTTTATATCAGAAAAGGAAAAGGCTAGAAATTGATGATCTAAAATTTAATTCAAGAAGTTACAAAAATTTGTGAGAAAACAAAGAAAGAATAGATGAAATAATGAAAAAATTCACATTTAATGAAACAGAAAATAATAAGAAGAAAATATAAAAATGAAAGCTTAGTCTTTGAAAATAATTAGAAACAAATTTCTTATTACCCGGTCAGGTTTTTAAAGAGACGGTATAAATAACATTAAAAATCTACAAATATATGTAAAAATATAAGAGAATACTATAAACAATTTTGACAATAAATTTGAAAACTTAGACTGAAAAATTTCCCAAAATATAAATAAAAATGGATCAAAGAAGAATTGGAAAAACTAAATAGAACCTGAAACTGTTAAAGAAACTGAATTGATAGGCAAAAAAATCTTACTGTAAGAAACAGTACTGAGCCCAGAAGTTCTAATAGGTACATTTTCCAGGTCACACGGGCACTGGTAACTCTTGTCTTATACAATATGTTCCAGAGAATGGAGAAATAAAAAAATACTATGGTTCTTTTCAAGAAGTTAGCATTATCCGATACAAAAATCAAGGAGGCTAGTATAAGAAAAGAAGAATAAAGCTGATTTCTTTTATAACAGTATATGTAGAAATTGTTTATTAAAATGTATGTATCAGCTGGACTTTTTTAAAGTTACATTTTATTCAGTATTGCTGAATATTTTATAGCAGGAGAATTTTTCAGGTTTTAGTCTGCCTTGTTGCTGGAAAAAGAAGTCTTTCCAAGAGACTTTAAAGTTCTTCCTAATTTGTTGTAAACTTACTAAAGTGTATAGCACTTTTAAAGAATATTTCTTAGTACTCTATTTGTGAAGAAGGAAAAAGGTGGTATTTAGTACGAACTGGATACACACTCACCATTAATCCTCCAAGGAAAGGAAATGGACAGAAAATGAAGAGTAAGGTGGGGTAGGAGAGGATGTGGGGAAAGTAAGGGGAAAAGGGGAGGAAAGGGAGAAGAGGAAGAAGACAGAATAGCAGCTCATATTTATATAGCCCGTACTTTGTATGAGAAAGTCTTTTAAACACTAACATATTTACTTACCAAAACTCGAAAATAACACTATTATTATGTTATAATGTTATCAAATAACATTATTATTATCCCCACTACACAGAGAAAGAAACAAATCAAGACATCAATTGCAATCATTCTAATTTTCTTTGTGGGATAAGATACTCAGTGGACTCAGAGAAAATACTGAAAAATAAATTCCTATGAATGAAAGGTAGTATTTTGATCAATTATCTTTTCTAAAAGATTATCAAGTAAAATCTCCTTCTTTTGATGAGTGAGGGAATAGAGGCCTTTAAAGATTGAGAATTATACATGTAAGGCAATAAAACCCCAAAATGACAGGACAAGAAAACTAATCTTCAGACTATTTTTATGTGTACTGATACTTTATTTGGATAAAACTTAGTGATAAACAAAAAAGATCTTCACAGTATATTGCCCATGGTATTCTAATAGAATGTAAATAAGATATGTAACAGTGTCATTAATAGGTGAACAGCACAGAGTTTACTAAAGTTCTCTCTCTCTTTTATTTTACTTGTTCCAAGTAAAAGTCTTCAAATATTCAAAAAGGCATTGGAAATTATTATTGGAAGTACAGTGATTCCTAAACTTGGGTGATAACTGGTACCAATGGGGCGGGTTTATAAAATGTAAGTTCTTAAGGCATCCATAAACCTATAGAATCAGCATCTCTAGGACACAACTCATGTTTTTGCTGTCATGCTTTTTAAAGTTTGTTACTTTATAAGGTTTGTTACTTATAGAGGTTGTTGAGGATATTAAAATTTAAGAAAACTACAAGCTAGATTTTTATTATAAACGTATAAAGATATCTCAGGTTCTGGGTAGTGACTGAAATTAAATGAATAAAAATGAATTTTATTGGCATTTGTGTAGCTTAAATTTAATGTACTTATGTTAAAATACTAATTTATTAATTAAAATAATAAGTTTGAGGAATTAAAATCAGTGGTATGCTACAAATATTTAAAAACTGGCTGCCTGAGTGTAATTCCATGAGTGTTGACTGGATTATATTTTTAAATATTGAAAGAATATTTTGTTAATTTTTGTGCTATTCTCAATATAATGACTACAAATGCAATATGCATTGTTAACATTTTTCTCCATCACTTTAAGTGCAATCAATAAAACAATATATCAAACTGTAAGTGTAGCATTTGCCAATTTCTGTGGTATAAATACTCCATAGCCAGGTTCAAGCTACTAACATGATGTCACTGAACATGGAGTTAGGAAGAGATGCACGGTAGTCCACCATTATATAGTATTTCTAATATATATATACTCACACACGCGCACGTGCGCGCGCACACACACACACACACAAACAAGCATATATAACCTCAAGAGAATAGCTAATAGTAAAAGGTAGTCAATTAATTAGAAAGTAATCAATTTTGAGTACTTGTTTTTTAAATATAACTTAACTTTAAGTTTATATCATTTGATTTTTAAGAATGTCTATGTGTCAAACAACCATCACACAAAATTCTGGAAAGTTAACAATCAGCCTTCATAAGCCTGTGTAAGCTGCCTCCAGTACAACTTTAAAAAACCTGCAAATACTATTGATGCTTCTGAAATTTCACATAAAATCACACATCTATTTTGTTTCAAAAATTCTAGTTATCTGATTTAGCAAAAGTCATTTCATAACAAATTACCAATATGCCCCCCCCAAAATCCAAATCAATAATCTGTTTGATTACATTTGAAGACACTTATGATCTGAAGAATTGAATCCCTAAACTACAAAAGAGAGAGAGAGAGAAGAAAATATGTACTTTCTTTGGGATAGTCCTGACTCATAAAAGATGGCCAGCACTCAGGGACTAAACATTCCAAATACATCAGAGGTGTAGTGAGAGGTACAGGCTACCTAGGTGCAAGAAACCTACCAATCCTTTAAAGAAACACAGCTAAAAGCCAATATCACTCTTTAGTTTTTCGACATAGCATTAACCCCTAAACTTAAACTGCCCTATTACAATCTAGACTAAGAAGTCAGGTTCATATTTAAAACTACAACAATCAACCACTTTAAGTGATATTTTTTAGATGATTATAAAACAAAGTAACATCTGATCTGGGATGCTCTGGCTTTGGGGTGAGAACTGTCCCAGAAACTCCTACTATGATTGCATGGGAAACCGTGGTAACTGCTTGAGCATTTATCTCTACCTTAAGAAATACACCAGAATATAGTGTGGTAGCATGCAAAATGAGTCAAAAAAGAACAAAGCTTCAAATTCCCTCCTGACAGTTAATCCATAGTTATCTCACCATAGTTGTTTGCTATCAGCTTTCATGCTACTTGGCCGCCACCTACCAAATATATCATTATTAAAATTTCAATACGCATGCAACTATAGCAATCATCCAACAGGATTTCATTGAAAGTAATTCTGTTTCTCCCAACATACAGTTATGTGATTTCAACCTTTTACCTCACTAACTTACATAGCATTCCACCTCCTACCTCTGTTGCCTTTTGTCATTTTCTACTTTTATGTAAAAAGGGCTCTTATTGAATCCCAAAGTTGAAATACTTTTACTTCTATATGAATCATTTTTAAAAATAGTTTTTAGTAATGTATTTAATTAAAATACAATCCATAATTGTTGTTATTTAACCTCTGTCCTTCAGATTTTAAAGCATCCTTTAAGAAAACTTTGAAAATTTATAACACTGATTGCTTTCTGACATGTATCTGAAATTTCATAATGTGGAAAGATTTTTGAGTACTGGAGAAGGCCAAGAAATATTTAAACAATCAACTTGTTTCCACGACTCTCCAATTAAATCTAGAAATAAGAATTTGAGTGTTATATTTAGTCACATTTTAAGTAATTAAAAATAGTATATCAGAAAAAATTTTAAATTCCATCATTAATAATGGAATAATTTTTTAAAATTCCATTATTAATGATGGAATATAGTTCACACCTAAGCATGTCTATTTCAGAACGAAGTCAGAAAATGTTCTAAAAGTCAATCTTGCTTGTGATAGTTCTTTTACTTCAATATGATCTCAATAGGTAATAAATGAGAAACCTGAGGAGAAACAAAGAATCTGCATTCTTATTAAATGCCTATATCATGGATGTTCAATAAATATTAAACATTTGCAAAAGAAGTTCTCTTCTACCTATAGATGGCAAGAGTTTAACATTATTCTAAAATTTATAAAACCCAAGTTCTCTTATATGGGTAATTAACAATAACAGGAAGTTTATCAGCTTTGGCATTTCCAAAATAGCTTCAAATAACAATTATATCAAAATAAAAATTGAAAAATGGCCTACAATCAAAATTTAACAATCTTCAATTGGGAATGTCCCCAGGTCAGTTGCATAAAACAGAATACCCACAGAGATGCTTTATAAATGACATGACATAAATTATGCGAATGTAGCAGAAACTTCTCAGTACATTTTCATATTTCCAGCTTTGTTTTCTCTAAACTACTCCTTTGAATGCTGAATTTTACTCTAATGAATTCCTAACTCTACAAAAGAAAGAGATGAACTTGGGAACAATCAGGACCAAAAGATATCTTGCATAGGCCCCAGTAATACACAAGTAACAATCCATAGAATTTATGATTATACAAACATATTCAATGTCATGATTCACAGCAATAAATTTAAAAACTGGTTTCCTTCAGAATCTTCAAACATTCAAGTAGATGTCATAGAAAATAATAACTAGTTAGAAATAAATCTATTATTTTACTATAATCCGAGTATATAAGGCACAGAGCATTGTATCAATATATCAACAAAGGGAACTCTTAAAAGACCTTATTTTAAGAGAGTTGAAAGAAATTACTATAAAGGGAAAAATTTCTTTTTATGTTCCTTTGAACAAAATACATTAAATAAAATTAAAATACAAAGGAAACTACTGTTCTTCCATAAATTAAGTGTTTGAAAAAGTCTAAGATTAAGGGTTTCAAACGAACAAAATTGCACTAACATATTTTTATGCATCAGCTATTTCTTGGAGCTGATGAAACATAAAAAACTACTCTGCAAATTTCAATAATTTTCTCAATTTCCCTGTTGGAATATTTGCAATATTAACAACCAATTTTTATTTGTTTATGTGGTTAAGTAATTCCCCAATATGAACAAGTTTTTTTCTTACAAGGTAACCAAATTGTTGAGGTTTCTAACTGAAACTGCCCTGTTACACTATTTACATGACTGCTACTTATAGAGTTCAGGCAAAGTACAAATTTGGTTAAAATATTATTACTATAATTTTCAAAACACTGAAGTGAAAATGTCAAAGTGAACGAGATTATAGGAGAAATTTTTATATATGAAATAAATGTGACTTAGTCTATCTTTTCAATTATTATGTCCCATTTCTTTGTATGTTTTATACCACATTTTTCTGAAAGCTAAGATACTCATTCTACTTTGAAAAGATTAAAAATTCTATTAAATAAAAATGATAAATTAAAATAGTTTAAAATGTAATAAACAATTCCTTAAAATAGACAAATATAGATGCCAATGAATTCTATAATTTAAGTCTATTCAATATATAATACTAATATATATTATTATTTGTGTCTACATTCAATAGTATAGTCCTGGCACTAAACAGAATTTTGGAAATTATAAAGTCTTTAACTGTACAGTACAAAAAAACAAAGTAAAAGAAAGAAAAAGTGAGAATAAATCTGAAATGAATTCATAAATGCATATTAACAATTTCAGCTAATCTGCTGAAAATTAGTTTAAACAAATAATTTATTTTTAATTAATATTCTAAATTGAAGAAATTAATTTTTTTCTTCTTTTTTCCCCTGTCTACCTCGTCCGCAAATGATTTAGATAATAGCCACATCTACAATATCTGTCTGTTGGGGACTAACAACAAAATTTGTTTAATTTTAGACATGTATGACATCTTGATTTTGACAGATTTGTAGGATATCCAGATGGAGATATTAAGCCGGCACTTGGATATAGTGGCTTAAAGCTCAAGGGAAAGGTCTGGGTGGAAGATACATAAGGTTTAGCAGTCGTCATATTAGATTTTGATGCCATAGGAGTAGGTGAGCTAAACAAAGAATTCTGGGGGAACACTAAGATATGAGCTGGCAGATAATGAAGAATAGTTTCAGAACCTGAAAGAAAATAGAATGGTCAAATGAGAAAAATAGTGTGATCAAAGCTTTAGAGTGATTTGTAAAGTAGAATACCAGTAGTGATCTTACCAAGAGCAATTTCAGTAGATTAATGGAGCTAGAGTAAAATTACTAGCGTAGGTAAGAAAGTTGAGACCAGAGGCATGGATTCCTCATTTATTAAAAAAAAAAACAAAAAACTCAGCACCTATTTAATGTGCCAGGCATTGTGCTAGGCTATATTGAGATGCTAGACACTATAGGGATAAATGATAAGAAGAAAGCCCTCACAGCATTTACAATCTGCTAGAGAAGACTGATTGTGACTCTATCAGTAAAGGATCTTAACTGCAGGCAAAAGAAACCTTTGCTTAGTTTAAACTAAAAAGAAAATGTTAAATAGTTCACAGAATTGTTGGGAGGCTGAAGAAACAGGCTCAGAAACTATGTAATGAAGGAGAAAACCATGGAGAATGCCACAGAACTAGTCTAGTGAAGACCTCACTGCTGCCACAAATAAGCACTAGCTTCTACAATTGGCATCATGTATCTCACTGGCACTAAACAGTGATGGTGCCCCCAGTCTCAATGCTCTAGTGTTACCCACCCAAAACTAATTTAACCAAGGAATTCTGGGTTTAAGGGAAACTATATCTGGCCCACTATACACCCACCTTCCTTCTTGGAGATTCCCAGTACACAACAGCAAATAAAAAGCTCCAAGAAGTTCTCCATTTTGTTAGATAGTCCATGTAACTCTGTTGAGCAAATAGTTCCCAAAATTTATTGCCTTCAGAATACTTCTATATTGTTACACCCCAAAATACTCCATGATCTGAAAACACTGCTAGAGACTTAACAAAATGTAATGAATTGCTGGTAATCCATAATCCATAGTGGTAAAGATCAAAGTAAAAGATAAAAGACACACATGACACCTAGAAATGATAATATAAAAAGACATAAACAGAAGAAAGGAAGAAGCACAAATGAAAGACAAATTTTATTATTTATTTAGAGAAATAATTAATATTAGAAATAATATTGATGAGAGAGACAAGGCAGGCAGTCTGTAAAAAGCCTTGGATACTACAAATGCAACCTATCTTTCAAGGTTCTATTCAATGCCATTTTCTCTATAGTATAAATGATCAGCCTCTATGGAAGAGGTAACAATAGAAAGACAAAAATGAGCTTTGGAGTGAGAAGGATTTATGTTCACATCCCGATTCTGTCACTTACTAGCTAAGTAAACTAGCTAATATGTGTCTAAAATATTTGACTAATATAATGACTAAGGTAATGATAACAATACTACCATTTATTGACCACTTACTGCACACCATTTACTCATTGACTACTCACAATGCTTCAAGATAGGTGGAATCATCCTTATTTTATAGGTAATGAAACTAAGGCTCAGCGAATTTAAGCAATTTTTCTAAGATCTCGAGATTACTTTGAACTTCAAGAGGAATAAGATATAAATAAAGTAGCCTGAAGGCTGCATGTTAAGTGCCATACAAATTTTAGGTGTTATTAAATAAAAAAATATATACATATACCTTTGCTATCTGCATACACATGCTTGTTTACTCTTTTTTTTTTTTTTTTTTTTTTTTTACAAAGACTGCTTTTAGTAATTAATACCAGACAACAAGGTTTGAGGAATGTGAACATCAGTTCCTTAAGAACTAAACACTGATTGACAGCTTCTTTCTACTGTATTGTTTCAAAACAAGATTCAGTGTTACCAGCATTTTGGAAGCTCTGATGAGTTAACTACTTTGACCAAAATGATCACTGAATTTAAGTAAATAAAAGGTCATGTTTCTATTATAAGATTAACTAACTAGATGATAATACCTATACTTCAGTACATTCTCTAGAAATATCCCCCAGGAATGATCATTACTTGTTACACATATTTTCCAATTAAAAGAAAAAATGTACAGGTCCTGTCAAAGCACTGGGCATGTTTACAGCCATGTACAATTAGCACTCTAGTGCTAATGGACTGAGGCTGACCTCGAGACTTCACTGGACCATCTCGAGTTCAGTGCTATGGACATCCTGCCCTATCTCAGAAACGCTTTAACTCCTTATGCGTATCTTTGGTCTGAAACAACTCTTTGCATACATCTCTCCATGACTGGTGGTACTTGATCACTTAGATACTATGTGTTCCTCCATAGGCAGAATGTTATTCACCTACAAAGGTACAAGTTACCCTGCTAAGGTACTGAGGATACAAAAATAAATATAACATCTACATAATGCAATATATATATACACATGACGTATTATTGAATTGCACTTGAAATTTATTTCATTTAATTAACCAATATCACCTCAATAATTTAAAAAATATATTTAAAAAAATAAGTGTGTCAGTGTGTGAAATTTGGTAAGCATTAAATAAGCATTACCTGATGTCATCACACTGAGCAACTATATTGCTCAAAGGTGAACTTGAATATACAGAAACATTTAATTGGAATATTGAATCACTAAAAATAGTTGTATATAATTTTTAATTACTTAAAAAAAGAAGTAAAGTTGCTTTAAACATTTGTGTAAAAAAAAACCTATCTTTGAGGAACACTTGATTTTGTAGGGAAGACACTACCAGTATTTTTGGAAGCAAATGTTTATTTATTTATTTTTATTTTTTAGGCAAGGCAACCCTTGGTTGACCTCACGGATTGTCAGCTTACAATCCCATATTTTTTATTTTTTACACCTACAGCACCTGGTCTTCCTAGGTAGTCTTCGATCCAAGTACTAACCAGGCCCAACTCTGCTTAGTCTCCAAGATCAGATGGGATCGGCCTTGTTCAGGGTGGTACTACGGTATTTTTGGATTGATATTACTAGCCAATATCAATTTTATTTTGTATTCTTATTTTCTAGATTAAACAAAAAAGTCAAATTGGATAACTCATTCTCTACTTCCATTTGGACATCGCATTTCCCAAAACAAACAAAAAGGCTATTTTTTTTAATTAAAAAGCTAAATGTCAAATCATATAATTTCATCATATTTTAAACAGGAAGACTTATTTAAATCTTTCAATAGCTTCCAAATA
This sequence comes from Eonycteris spelaea, assembly GCA_003508835.1. Classification (NCBI taxonomy): domain Eukaryota; kingdom Metazoa; phylum Chordata; class Mammalia; order Chiroptera; family Pteropodidae; genus Eonycteris; species Eonycteris spelaea. Next base: position 9,401,836 of record PUFA01000011.1, on the reverse strand, counting down.
TATTTAAAATAAAAATCAAACTTGTTACCATAATCAATGAATCCTAACTGATCTGGTCTCAGACTACCTCTGATCTTACTTTACACTACTCCCCACTTTGCTCAGTAGTCTAGCTATAAGCCTTCTTTCTGTTCTAGGAATAGAAAACCATTCCTGCATTAGGGCCTTTTCTGATAATTCAATCAAAAGAAAATCCACATGTTCCTGTCCCCAACTTGTTTATCACATATTCCAGTCTATTTCTTCATAGCACTTCTAATTGTAGGATAGAACATTGTTTATATATTTGTTGTCTGTCTCCCTCTTCTAAAATTAGAATGCCATGACATCTGACATCTGTTAGAATGGCTATTATCAAAAAGAAGAGAGATAAGTGTTGGCAAGGATGTGGAAAAAAGGGAACCCTTACGCACTGTTGGTAGAAATGTAAATTGGTACAGCCACTATGGAAAACAGTATGGAGGTTCCTCAAGAAACTAAAAACAGAACCAGAAATCCCACCCCTGGGCATATAGCCAAAGGAAATGAAATCAGTGTCTCAACGAGTTATCTGTACTCCCATGTTCATTGAGGTGTTATTCATATTAGCCAAGATATAGAAAGAATCTAAATGTCTGTCAATGGACGATAAATAACGAAAATGTGGTAGATATATACAATGGAATGTTATTCAGCCTATGAGAAGAAGGAAATCCTACCATTTGTGAGAACATGGATAGATCCTGAAGTCATTATGCTAAGTGAAATAGAGAAAGACAAAAACTGCATGATCTCATACATAAAATCTAAAAAGCTGAACTCATAGTAACAGAGTAGAATGGTAGTTGCCAGGAGTGGGGAATGGAAGAAATGGGAAGATGCTGGTCAAAGGGTACAAATTTCCAGTTATAAGATAAGTAAGTTCTGGGCATATAATGTACTGCATAGGAAATACAGTCAACAAAATTGCTCAAAGAGATCATAAATGTTCTTACCACACACACACTGAAAGTAATTATGTGTAGTAACAAAAGTGTTAACTAACCCTAATGTGGTAATCATTTCTCAATATATATTATCAAGTCATTACGTTATACACATGAAACTTACATGATGGCATGTTTCAATTAAATCACAATAAAGCTGAGGGAAAATTAGAATGTCATGAGATAACATGTACCTTTATTATCTTGTTTATCACAATATTTCAGCACTTAGACTAATATCTGACACATAGTAGGTGATCAATAAATATTTCTGAGTGACTCAAAGAATCACTGAGTTGTTGAGCTACAATTCAAATCCAGGTCTGACTGGCTGCCCATCCTTAGGGTTTCTCAACTACATCATACAGTTTGTGAGGTCAGGGTTGGCTCTAACTTATTTTTGTACCTCTGTATCTCCTAGTACATTGCTGTGTGTACAATATGCTATCTATATATTCTTAATAAAGTAACATTTTAAATTTCATACCATAAGTTCTTAGGTACTGGAACAATAAACAAAAACAGTATGTGAGTATCTGTAGGTACAGAATCAATTCACGCCATTCTTTCTTCCTAGAATACTTCCCCAAATCAACAACCCTCCTTTATCTGTTTAAAAAATTACTCAGCTTTCAAGAACCATAGTTTGTTTCTTTCATTTTTCCCCAGCACTGAAAGAAACAATTAAACATATAACTTCTGAACTCTCACAATTTTTTATCTTTATTATACTACTATTATTTCCCATAAGACTGTGAGTTGACTCCAACTTTTTTCCTTCTTTTTTTTCCTGCCTTCTTTCCTTTTCCTTTCCTTTCTCTCTCTCTTTCCCAACTTTTTACCTCCCTCTCTCTCCTTCCCTTCTTCCCTCCCTCCCCATCTCTTCTCTTCTCTTCTTTTCTTTTTTTAGGTGATTAAGGAGAAAGATTTAAAATGCTTTTAAAACATCAACATCTATAGTCCTGGAATTAAAATAAATTATGGTCCTTTAAATGATATATCTTAAATACTATCTAGTTACATTTCCCAAGACAACTGTCCGAAAGGGTAGACTATGACAAATTAAAGCATTCCCAATGAAGCTGAGACACCAATAACAGTTTAACAAGTACATTTGTAGGACCATGAGATCCCAAAGACTTCAAATACTAAATTCAAATTTACTAAGCCTCTCATAAAGTATATAAAAATATAAATTTTATATTACAGTTAAAAATATCTAAGATCTGGAATCTTTCCATTCTGATGTTTAAAGACTCAAGAATGCTCTTTTACTCCCTTATATGCTATTCCAGTGGATTTCGTAATAAATGCTTTTTAAATACTCCATATACTGAGAAGTCTACATTTGGATAACCATTATATCAAAGACTTTGCACTATAAGAAAACGCCTATTTCAGTTTAGAAGTATTAGCCTTTAACCTGGGTAGCATAATGTATCATTGAAATATAATATTCTTATTCATTGATTTGATCCATAGGAAATCATGTTTGCTATAGAAAAGTACATGAGACATTGGAAGGTAAAAAAAAGATATCTGTAAGCCAATAGCATGGGGAAAGGGAAAAAGTAAAAATAATGACACAAAAACTCATAGTGAGCACAGCCATGTAGGATAAATAAGATAAATGCAAACAGCCCAATTATACTATCTCCAAAGGGTTACTGTTGGAATTCAGAACAAGTCACCCCAAGAAGTGTTTCTATGTATGTGGATTATCTTGGGCTAAGGGCAATTTTAGCTTCAAACTCAAGAGAAACTTCTGCCTGTCTCTAACTACCTAGAAGAACCTGAATTAGGGGCCTTGCCCATAATAAAAGATTATCAGCGATAATCTCTTTTTGACCTACCTATACAGAAGGGCAAGATTTTAACTAAACATCTGCTCTTCTTATCATCCTGCAATGACCCTTTGAAGCTCCCAATGTCCATTACTTCATGATGTCTTATATACCTCAATTCCTCTTTCTATCTCTGAATTTGTCCTGTATGTGGGTCTCTGATTCTCTTATATGTGTGGAGGTTCCTATATATATTTATGTATTAAATTTAGTTATTTTATCTTGCTAACCTGTCTCATGTCTATCTGATCATTAGACCAACCAAAAGAATCTTGGCAGGTAGAAGAAAGTTTGTTCCTCTCCCACATTATGAAGGCACAAACATTTTACAGAATAGAAAAGCAAATGGTGGCCATTTTTGTAATTTGTAACATCATATGATCTCTTCAAGAAGAAACAAGAATCAATAGACTGTGTCAGAGATGTTTGCTTCAAAGAAACCCAGCTACCCAGAATAATTTTTTTCTGGGGTTTGGCATAGCTGAAGCTTTAGTATTTCTATGTCATTATCATGAAAATTAGTTATTTTAACCTCATCATGTTGCTCCAAGGATACTTCATTTGAGGGAAAGGATTTGATTAATTCACTGCACTTAAAAATGTTACCTGGTTCATAAATAGGCTTTTTTTGGTTGTGGTGGTGGTAGTGAATTTAAATTGGAATATTAATAGCGGAAATCTTTCTGCCATTTCAGCAACAAAATTTATCTGAGACAATATTCTCAGTTCTTTAAGAGTTAAAAACTTTAGAGACAGTATATTCCAAAGGCCTCCTTAGCCAGTTTTCTAAAGTACAGAATAATCAATAAAAATCAGTCTGTAACTATACTTTTCCAAAAGTCGATTGGAAGGAGTCTGCTTCAATGGAATGCCAAATAGTACTGGCAGACATTTAGTCTTAGAGAAAGAGAATGCTATGTTTGCATTGTTCTGTTAATAACATGCTAACAAGTATGTTTTCTGTAGGGTCACTAATGGACAGAAAAAAACCCCATAATATAGCAGCGAACAGTGGACAGCCATTCAGGCTCTACTGGTCTACAGTTACTAGAGAGAATAGTAAATCCTATAATCTTAGGCAGCTATAAAAAAGTATACTCTCTTGTTAAAGCTCAAGAGAATCTGAAGAGGAAATAAAAGAAAAAAGTCAGATTATGCTGTCAATTTAAGTTGTCATAATGTGCTTTAGAGTTAAAACATTCCTCTGAATGGCAATTGAGCAGATGGAAATTTTCATTTTCGGTTAACTGGATGGAAGAATTGGACCAGTACCTAAAATGACATTGAAACGAAGCTCAAACCCCCTCCCACAAGAAAGAAACAGATGCATCACTCCAGATACAAAATAAATTATTGAACAGTGCATATATTATATTGGCATCATTGTATCCAAGTGTACATCTGCACAATGTTTTATTCTCCTGGTGAGAGAACAGACATTTCTGAAAGGGAAAATAGGCAACTATTGAAGTGGATCAGATAAGTATACAATTTGGGTAAGAAAAGCCAAACAACATTTCACTAAATTTGAAGTTATTCATGCTGAGAGGAAAAAAGGAACCATAAATTATACTGATTCCATGCCCTTGAACTTACACATTGTCTTCAATGTGATAGATTTTGAAATATAAAACCACATTTTCAAGATTTTTATAATCTTAAATATGAATGAATAAAAAAATATATGACTACTTAAGACTCAAAGAAGTTAGGGTTGAATGCCCTCCTTGCTTGATCTGACAGAGAAGTGAGTTATTAAACTAAAACTTCATTCCTTATTTTAAGCTATGATTACAGTGAACTCACAGAACAGGAAACTACAAGGAGATCTATTTGACAATTTAAAATAAATAACTGACCCTGTGAGTTGTGAACTAAGGAAATGAACTCCTTTTTACTTTCACGAGTTCTAATTCCACTTTATGACAATACTGTCCTGCTTGGTACTTTCCTGGCCAGCTCTTTCTCATTCCTAGAGCTTATACAAGCAGGCAGTTTATACATCCTACACTCCTACCTCAGTTTTCCTATCAATCATTTCCACTCTTTCCCAGCTCATTAAACCTTTAGTCCAGCGGCAGAGGAAATATGAGGATACAGTTTTTGAGGGTAAGGGTGCCTTGATTAAGCAGAGTTTGTTATTTTGTTTTGTTTTTAAGTTATAATCTCAGTTGACATTGGTCCAACAACACTCCTGTGTTATAAGGTAACTGTATAAGGTCTGGTCAGGGGATGCAGATGATAACTGAGGACGCCAGCAGAATGAATCCTGAGCTTAGTACCTAAAAGACAAAGAGGCAAAAAACAAAAAAATGTCTCTACTATACAAAGATTTTATACGTTCCCAGGTTTCGGCACCAAAAAAAGAAAAAAAAAAGATTTTATAGGTAAATAAAATTCTGACTTCTTTTTATTTATTAAGCCATTCATTACAATGTAATAAGATTTTACTAAACATCTAAAGTGTAGACTATTTTATCAGACATGACTTCCAATAAAACTATATTTAATAAGGATTGAAGACCAACTGAATTATGCCTCCCAAGAATATCAGAACAGCACAGGTGAGAAAAATATGTTCAGTGCAACCCTACAAAATATTAATGGAATGCAGATACCATGGGCACAATGAATTACATGTCTGTATTGGTGCAAAGTCTTCATATTGGTGTTCCCTTTAGAAATAAAGTTGCATAGGGAAGCCATTCTTTGCATTCTCCCAATCATTTTTAAACAGGCAAATGTGAAACAGAGCTCATTAAAAAGATATAGAAGACAAATATAACCTAAAAGTAAAAGTATAAGGAGGTTGGGCCCATCTGGACTTATTAGACAGAGAAAGCCTTCAGGGGAATAGCTGGGAATGTGGGATAGGAGAAATAGTTAGAAGGTAATTGGGAAAGGGGAACTCAAGTTGGCTCCCTCCCTGGGGTGTTTCTGCCAAGGAAAGAGAATAAGAATAGAACCTTTAGGAGTAGCATCATGTGGTGTCTTGACGCCCAAAGTAAGTCTGTTGCTAGAAAAAGGCCATGGTATGATATGATAATGATTCACAGAAGAATAAGAAGTGGACCAGAAATCATGTTTTGTCCCTCTGGCTTATCCTTATGCTCTCTCTCTTATTTAAACATAAGTTGCTTTATGGTTTCCAGCCACACTATTACCTAGTCGCTGTTAACCATATCTCTCATTGTCATTCTGTAATCATTCTTATATTAATATGAGCAGACCTTTAATTTAATAGGTAAGCTAAAACAAAAGATTTCACAAAACATTTCACATATTCTGGTGTTTGATCTCCAATGGTCACCAGTCAAGGGGCTAACAGAGGTTGATGGACCATCACCAATGAGCCAGGTGAAAATTTTTAATCCACAGACTAAAAGAGCAGGTGGGAGTCCCAGGTCTTCTTAAATGAGGGCAGAGAGAAAGCCGAAAGGGCTAACTTTAAGGAAGCAGTGTCTTTTTTTATCTGGTTAAGTCTACTTCTAATCGCGTTTCATTGTCAAGTATCAACAGATATTTAAGATTCTTATTTGGTATCTGTATGTTTTCTTATCACAAATAATATCAGCATATCATCTACTGACTTTAAACATGAAATAAGCTGATTTATGAATAAAGCATTTCTAAAAATGGTTTAGAAAATATGAAAGATAACTTCTGAACGAACAGTACAGACAGAAATTCTGGTGAGTCTGATGGGAGGCTGCATTTACTTCTCTAAGTATAAAGACTAATGGGGCAGAGAAAAGCTGAAGTGTTTTTAATGAAACCATATGTGGCAAATGGACATTAAACCTAGTCATTTCTCAGTAAAGAGGAGCACTAGAAACTAAAGCTCTTTTGATCCCTTTGTTTATTCTTTTTAGGGGGCAGTGATCAGCACATTTTCAATGCTGAGCATTGATTGGATCCTTCAACACTATTGAAGATTTTGTAATACTCTTGCAATCATTTTTAACAATTTTAATTATTTCTTCAATCATATTATCTTTTAATATTTTTTATTTTCCTCACCAGAAAATTATGCAAATTCTAGCCAAAAAATACTTCTCTCAATCTGAAATTCTAAATATTACCTTTTCTGATTTGTAAATGGCAAAAAAACAAAAACACTACACAACAAAGCAAAATAATAGGACATCTAATCTTTGAGAACTTTCTAAACAGTTCCAGAATAAAGTACTGACTCCATAACACACAGTTATTTCCAAAATAAACTGTATTTGATATGCTGATATTGATGGCATTATCCTTATATACTAGTATAACCAATTATCCCTTTTTAAAAAATCGAGATGAAATTCACATAAAATTAACTATCTTACAGTGCACAATTCAGTGGCAATTACAATCAAAATGCTGTGCAATCACCCCCTGTATCTAGTTCCAAAACATCTTCATTCCTCCCAACCCCAAAGAAAACCTGCTCTCTGCTTTCTGTTTCAATGGATTTATGTACTCTGGATATTTCATGTAAATGGAAACATACAATATCTGTGAACTTTTGAGTCTGGCTTCTTTTATGTAGGACAATATGTTCACAGGTTTTATACCATGTTATACCAGGTATCAGTACTTCATTCCTTTTTATGGCTAAGTAATATTCCATTGTCTATATATACCACGATTTGTTTTTCCATTCACCTGCAGATGAACATTTAGGTTGTTTTCACCTTCTGGCTATTGTGAATAGTGATAGCAATATTTGTTTGCAAGTATGTTTGAATTCCTGTATCAATTTTTTTGAACACTTAGTAGAATTGTTGGATCACATGGTAATTCTGTTTAACTTTTTAAGAAACCACCAAACTGTTTTCCAGAGCAGCTGTACCATTTTACACTGTTGAAAGCAATGTATGAGGGTTCCAATTTCTCCATGTCTTTACCGTCACTTATTTTTCATTTTTTTTATTATAGCCATCCTAGTGGGTGTGAAATGGTATCTCATTGTTGTTTTGATTTACACTTCTCTAATGACTAGTGATGTTAAGCATCCATTCATGTGCTTGTTGGTCATTTGTATGTCTTCTTTGGAGTAACATCTATTCGAATACTTTATCCATTTCTAAATACAATTACTACTTTTTTGTCATTTCTTTTGGATACTAGATCCTTATTGGATATATAATTTGCAAATATTTTCTCCCATTCTGTAGGTTGCCAATTCACTTTCTTGATGACTTTTGATAGACAAAAGATTTTAATTTTGATGAAATCCAATTTATATATTTTTTCTTTTGTTGACTTGCTTTCGTGTCAAAACTGAGAATCCTCTGACAAATTCAATGAAGATTTATGTCTAGGAGTATTATAGTTGTAGCTCCTATATAAAATGGTTAATCCATTTAGAGTTAATTTTTGTATGTGGTTTGAGGTGGAATCTAACTTCATTTTTTTGCATGTGGATATCTAATTGTTTCAGCACCATTTGTTGAAGAAACTAGTCTTTTCCCCATAGAATGGTTTTAGCATCCTTGTTGCAAATCAATTGTTTATGGATGTATGGGTTTATTTCTGAACTCTTAGTTCTAGTCCATTGGTCTATAGCTTTCTATTCAAACTGTACATTTCTCCAGTGCTCAAAGCATAAGTACAAAAGAGTTTGGATAAGAAACACTACTCTAAGATCTTTAGTTTGATCTAAAGTTTCCCAAATGCTTTCTTAATAGCACTGACATCATAATGTGAGTTTCCATCTTTTGGGGATGATACTCTGAGCTGGTACAGATTTTAAGCACCCTCTTCATGGTGCTGGCATGAGGAAAAATGGAGGTTCTTCTGATTCTTGCAAACCAAGTTCAGGCCCTCCTCATCATAAACTTATGTGGTACTGAGACAGCACTATTAATCTTCCTCTTTAACTTATAATCATTAGGAACAGAAGGGTGGTAAAAGAAGAAAAAGGTGACAAAAAAGGCACTAGTTTCTATTCTCAAGATATTTATATCAATTATTAGCAATAGCTAATAAACTTGGGCCTAGTAATGAAGAAGACAGTTTACTATACAGCTACAGCCATCTGCAATCATTACTAGTAACATCATGGCCACAAATACTATAAAGATTTCATTGGAAATTGTATGAATGGTTCGTGTTTCCTGCAAATGACCCTCGTGTTCTCTTGCTTTATTAATTTAGGAAATAATACATGGAAATGAGAAAATGAAAGAAGTGACAGGGTAAAATACTATTTTATATTAGTTCCAACTTTGAAGCTATTTGCAAGACTCAATTTCCAGATAGTTTTAAGGAAGAAAACTCTTAGGAATATTTTTTTATCCCCATATTATAAAAAGTATAGGGGATTTTTTTTTTCCTTTTTTTCTCTTTTACTAGTTTATTCTCACTAATCATCTAGTAGCTAAAACATAACCTAGTTAGCTCTGCTCTATCAAGGACACTGCTCTGAACAATGAACACTGTTAAGGGATTTATTTACAGCTCACAGCACAATGACATTAAAAGATAGAGGGTCATAAATTTTAAAAGCATGGTATGATCATGGAAATATTTATCATTTTAACTTTTAAGAGGGAGAGAAGTATCCTCTTTGGTAGCAATGCTGCCATTAGAATTAGATGCTGCTTGAAATTTACTCATGAGATATGAAAAGTCCGTTTCTTTGCCCAAATCAGTCAGAGAAGCAGAACACTTATGAGCAACAACAGAATCAGTCACCCAGCAGGAAGTGTTTAACTCTTGTATTAGGTACTGCAAGAACACTACTATGCAAAAGCTCTATTCCACAGTGCCCCAGGATGTAATAATTCCACTTCCTTACATGAGAAGCTCTCTGAGTTTACAGGGAATATCTTCCAAAAGGTTGTACATAAGAACATTTTCTACCACCTGATAAATCATAAGATAGATGATGAGGGTCATATGATAGAGAAATCTGACTTATTTCATCAACTTCTTTTAGGTGGTATGTTCCTAAGTACATCTACCTCTCTTCCTTCTCTCCTTGTGTCAACAGGGAAGTACCAAGGATATAAAACACTGAGCTGAAAAATAAGAGTTTAGAGTAGCCTGGACTAGGATGGTCAAATTAAAAGGGCAGAAAAGGGAATGAAGAGGAATGCCTAGGGGTGTGGAAAGTAGAGGGCTGTTTTCTAAACTAACCAAATTGCTTGACACAGATATCAGTTACTTGCAGTAGTGCTTCTTAAACTTTAACATGCATGTGAATCAGCTATAGATCTTGTGAAAATGAAGATGCTAATTTAGTAGGTCTGGGATGGGGCTGAGATTCTGCAAGGACCTACAGAAGATTATGTCTGTGAAAGGGAAAGATGATTTTCAAGGAGACACAACCAGGACTCTGAACAAAACTACAAAGTTTACCTTGATCTTTCAACTTCCCTTCCCAAATACCTCTCCCATTTTATGGCTCCTCATTGTTTCTGTATCTAAAAAGTGTTCTATCTCATAGATGTAAGCCTCACAAGTAAGAGAGCAATCTCCTCTCTCTTAACCTTCTACAACAACTCCCAACCTTAACTGTCCTGTAATCCAATTTGATATTGTTATCCTTAATGGTTAACATAATCCAGATTAAAGTGAGAATTGATGATAGCTTTACTCCTCCAAAAGGGCATTTATATTTTAAAAGATTTTCTTATCAACCTACAATAATACCTAGTGGGGAGATTATTAACACAGAAAATATTTTTGAGGTCCTCTGCTTCTTACCCATCTAGGGTAACATGCTATTATTTCCACTAAACTTTAATTGGTCTGCTAAGGTTTTAAATACATAAATTCTATATTAAGAATATGTAGCTTCAAAGCCTCCAATTTGACTTCCTCTATGATGGTTAAGTGGTTTCATACTTCACAGTATACGGAAAACATAAGTTGCTACACAACGCACTGTAGTATTCAAAATTTTAAATCATAAATCTCTGACTACAACAGGTCTTCTATACTTAAAAATTTCATTTTAACAATAAATTATCTAACAAAAAAAAAATAAGGGACTTAGAAAGGCTTGACAAGGGATTTTCCACAGTTAGGCCACGCTACAGAGAAGGAAGCCAGAGAAAGGTATCACCTACTGTGTGGAATACTATTAGAAGGAAAGAAAAATGGGATTTTTTTGCAGAAAGACATGATGATACAGAAATTAGGGTTGAGTAAAAGTATTTTTCACTTTGGAGGGAGCAAATGACTCAATTCTCTATAACATTTTTATGGTTTACTCAATAGCCAAAGCTTTTATTAAGTCTCTCAACATTCATGTTTATTCATAGGAGAAAAATATGTTTTAGCATGTTGAGAGAAAATAAAATTGTATAAGTTTATTCCACATATTAAACCAAGAGAACATTTTTTAAAGGTCATCAGGCTACTCTAGTTCCAAAACAGTAATAATTTCTTATTCCTGAAACAATTTATTTGGAGTTTCCACATCTTGTTTCATAATTTTCAGAAAAGATATAAAAGAATAATCCTCTAAAATAATACACAGTAGGAATAAAATAAAGTGATTATTAAGTTTGTTGTCCCTTTAATATCAGTTTCTAAAGGACAGAGTTAAATGTTAATGATTATGATTTTTCTTATTAAAATTAAAGCTTTAGATTTGTGGTTTATTTATTCATTCATTCAAGATTACAGTTGCCCCCAATAACAACACCATGTCCTGAATATGTTAGCTTTCGACAATTTAGGCAGTAGCTACAAATGTAATCCAAATCTAACCCAGACTCACTTCTGAGACTCCCAGAGTTTAAAATCTTGACTATTTTCTCTTCCTTAAAAATGTAGAGGTGGCTGCTACTTATTGGCTGAGAGTCACAGTAAGAGTTTGGTTGCAATTTAGCAAGATACTTCACAGTTGGCTAGTGAACAGGCCTTTTTCAAGACATTAATACCTCATTTGGAGGCTGCTTTTTAAAGAATTTTTAAATGTTTGTTCTTGCACAAGTATATAATTAAAAAACATAGAAGGAAAGAGATAATCATCTAAATGGGAAAATATATTTGCAAGCAACACCTCCGATAAGGGCCTAATATCCAAAATATACAAAGAACTCATCCAACTCAATAACAACAACAACAAAAATGAACAATCCAATCAAAAAATGGGTAGAGGACCTGAACAGACACTTCTCCCAAGAAGACATACAAAATGGCCAACAAACATATGAAAAGATCACTAGCATTAGGGAAATGCAAATCAAAACTACAATAAGATACCATCTCACATCCATTAGAATAGCTGTTATCAACAGAACAAGTAATAACAAATGTTGGAGAGGATGTGGAGAAACAGGTACCCTCATACTCTGCGGGTGAGACTGCAAATTGGTACAGCCACTATGGAAAACAAATGGAGGTTTCGCAAAAAACTAAGAATTGATCTACCATATGATCCAGCAATCCCTCTGCTGGGTATTTACCCCAAAGACTTGAAAACTCATATCTGAAAAGATACTAGCACACCAATGTTCAAAGCAGCATTATTCACAGTGGCCAGGGCATAGAAGCAACCAAAGTGTCCTACAATAGATGATTAGATAAAGAAGCTATGGTACATATATAAAACGGAATGATACTCAGCCATAAGAAGAGATGAAATACTGCCATCTGTGACAACATGGAGAGAGCTCGAGATAATCATGCTGAGCGAAATAAGCCAGACAGAAAAAATTGAAAACCACATGGTATCACTTAATATGTGAGATATAAACCTAAAAGCAACAAACGAACATGACAAACAGAATCTCATGGACATGGACAATAGACTAGCGGTTACTAGAGAGTAGATGGGAGCAGGGAAGTAGATGGGGTAAAAGAGGTCAAATATGTGGTGACATTAAAGAATTAAAAAGAAATAAATTTTTTAAAAAAGCAAATAAAAAAAAAACACAGGAGGAGAGAATCCCCAAGTATAGCAAAAGTAAGAATAGAAAGGGAGATCCTGAAAAGGTTTTATTTGCTAATTGATGTAGAATGATGGTCATTAAAATAATTTTTTAAAAACATAAAATTTTATTAGTTGTAAATAATTGTGCTTAATTCTTTTCTTTTCTAATTAAACTCTAATAACATATCAACAGCTTATCAAGATTCACCCTACAGTTTATAAATCAAAAGTTAGTTATCCAAATAGAGTTCAATTAAGTTTTTAACTCCAATGTTAGCAACCTTTTAATCATACCTAATTTAACTAGACAAAGTTATATAGCTGACTAAAATCTGACACTAGCTTTGATCCATTTTCCTTTCTTATAATTTAACCAACTGTTTTCACAATATTTCCAATGATTCAATAATTTTTTTCATTTGAACATCTTGCCTAAATGCAAACATCTTAGTGCAGTCATACACAGTTACAGAAATATTGCACAACATGGTCAGATAGACTTATTTTATTAGTTTCAAAAGAGATTGATTGGAAACTATATTGCAATCACCAAAACTTTGTGTTGATGAACATGTGCCACAGTTACAACATAGCACTGGGTTACTATTGTTGGTATATGTCAATGGTTTCATTATAAAACCTTGCTGTTTTCACAGTTTTGTGAACTAGCTATAAAGCTTGACTTGGTTCTGATAAATAAAAGATTTTCAGAAGAAAAATATACAAAACCATAAATATAGCAGACATTAGATATGTACATATATAAATAAAATAACAATGGCACTAATGAAAATTCGATTGATATAAAAGTGAGGTATTTATTGTGTGATGCATACTAATAAAAAGTAGCATACTACAAAATTACTTTAATTATCATTTTTGTTAAAATACACTGAGAAAATATATCCTGAGTTCTTAGAAGGTTTGAGCGAAAGCTTCTTCAGACCTCAGTTATCTCAATCTATAAATGAATAAAAGTATCAATTCAAAAGACCCTCCATTTACAATTCATACCTGAGAGGAAGTAATAGTCTTAAAGATATACACACGCATACATACACGGAGACAAACAAGGTTAAACATTTTAATGACTTAATGATTTCTTTATCTTTCTTCTTCAAGCTGGTCATGTGGTTTCTGATATAATAAAAATTAAAGTAAAAATATTTTAATTCTAATTTTCTATCACAGTAACTTTCAATGTTTATCAAAGATAAAAAAACAAGAATTATTTAAATTACAAATATTTTTTATTATAAATTAGGCTAGCTAGATTATTTTTAAGTTGCTCTTTGGAAAATTAAATAAAGCAGTCAATGCTATCATGTGAAAAACTTAAAGATCAAGTGAGTGAATCTAAGATTCAGAGGGGGAAAATACTTTTTGTAAGAGTCATGAAGGAAAACTATAAAGTGTCTCTAGTAAAAATGGATTTAGAAATGAGTGTACTGTCTTACCAGCATGTGGGATGTAAACCTAAAAGCAACAAACCAACAGGACAAACAAACAGAGACTCAGATGTACAACTTTTCTTTGGTACAGTGGTCAAAAGAAGTCTTGAAGGCAAGAATACTTTAGAAAATACGGGAAATACATGTGAGATAAACACCTACGGACAGTCATTGTTTCATATATCATTTGTATTCTGTTATTCCATATTCATATCATTAATAAATACAAATACATGAAAAAGTCTGCTTAATAAATTTTACCATCGATTTGAAGTATTTTACACATATTCTGGCTTTGATAAAAGTTGATTATTTAAAAAGTTGTATTAACATATACATGAAATTTAAATATCCCACTTCTATATTTAACACTTCCTCAATGGCTCATAATTTTACTTTTGACCTTCAATGACAATATTACTAATCTACAATTTTTGAGGAAAAGTATTTTCAATTTTAAAATGCCTATATTTGATTATATTGTATTTATTCTATGATTTTGATTATTAACGAAAGTACTTGAAATATTTCATTACAAATGAGATCTTGGCATCTAAAGGAAAGTAATTTGTGAAAATGACATTTCTAAAAAATAAAGTCTATTAATTTTAAACACAATACACACACACACTTCTAGGAAATGCCTGGCACATAGACTATATTCAATAACTATTAAAGAGATAAATGAAAGTGGCAGAAAAAGGGCCTAGTTTTGATGACTGCCATTTCTCCTATTATACCAATTGCCTCCCTAGATAGCTCATAGGCATAGGACAATATATCTAATTCCAAACAAATAAACAAAAACGAACAAAAGGTATTGCTGCAGACAGTGACTAAATGTAGGTAATTTCAAAGTCCTCAGAAATAACATCTTAGAAAAAATAATCAAATTTTGGAGGTAAAATAACAAGGAAATCTTTTAGGTTTAATGTGAAACCATCTCAAGAGCTTCTATATTCTCAGAGAGACTACTTTCCTCTTTACCTTCTTATGTTTAAGAGAAAGCAGCAGCAGAAGCACTGCAAGAAAGGAAATGAGATAAGGAAGCCAATGTCTACCCCCATGTATTTCCTTCAATTTAACAAACACTAATGAAATATCTAGCATATGTTAGGCACCAAGAGTTGAGAAAAGCTCCCCATCTCATTCACTGTAAAAGCTCATTCACACTGCTATTCCCTCTGACTGCCGCACTCTTGCTCCAGATACCCATCTGGCTAGACTTCCTTTAAGTCTACTCAAAATGTCACCATCTAAACCAAACTACCTTAACTATTACATTAAAAATTTCAACCCACTCCCTCCTTCCAGTACTCCTGATTCTGATTTACTCTGATTTACTTTTTCTTTTATCCTCAGCACTTACCATACTGTAACAATTATTTAATATATATCATCGCCTGACTCCCTTAGCTAGAATGTAAATTTGAAAAAGACATGGGCTTTTTAGTATTTATTTGTTGATATATCTCAAATGCCTAGTACTGTACTTGGCACACAGTGAGTATTCAATAACTATCAGTCAAATAGATAAATAAACTTTCCTAAACACCTGCAATGATCCAGACATTGTCCAGAACACACAGAGTCAAGGAAATAACTACAAAAGCAATCACCTATAACATAATGGGGGCATATATTACAAAATTCAACACTTAGAAAATGATGAATTCTAGGTGAGGGTTAAAATAAGTACACTGAAGACTGGATACATGTCTGTTTAATAAGACTTTTGTTTTTAATAAATAAAACATGGAAAATAAATAACTTTATATAATATATTCAGCTGAGGAAAAAGAAAAGCTTAATTAGAATCTCTGGCAAAGAGTGCAATTTGTCCCTTGGACCACAAGATGGAGGCACCAGTCACCTGGAAAGCAATAAAGACAAAGGAAAGAAATAGCTCTCTTCAGTGTTAAAATTACAAAAGTAATTTTTAAAAAATCATATACATTTCTAAGTCATTTCATAAAAATGAAAATTTGTTCTAACAATCAAATAGTGAAGTCTGCAATATGGTTCTGAAGATAAGTCTCTACCTAACCCCATTCAATTGTCAACTCTCAAAAGCAAGCATGTCAACTTGATTTTCTAATTCTTACAGAGTAAAAATCACTTTAAAAGTCTTTAAATAGCAGCAGAAATGAATTGTTTAAATGAGTAGTACTTTGAAAAGTGAGAGAGCTAGTACTTTGAAAAGTGAGAGAGCTAAGAAAAGTAACAGTTGTATCTGATTCACATTGACACAGAGAAACTAAGTTCCACCCAAAGATAACACGAATGGAGTTTATCACTAAATGACCTTGATAAAACACTAGATATACTATTCTTCCTCATTTATTACAATCCTTCCACAAATACAGTGAATCATGACAAGTGCTGAGAAAATTCAAACTAGATAATAACCTAATTTTAATAATACTATTTATCATTATTATTGCTATCGACAGTACTAGGCTTAATATAAAGCAATTATAAAATCACCAAAGCAAAAGAGGACAAGTACCTCTTTTCTATTACATGAAATATTTTCAGCCTCACTTAGAAACAGATATAACATAGCTTAGTCACTCATTCATTATTAGTTTTCATTTCTTCTCAAAAGAACCTATATTTCCTTGGCAGGGAAAGGCAGAATCAAGATTAAGTTTGCTTAAATTCATTTTAAAGCCAGTATAAAAGACTGACATGTATGACTGTGAACACATTTCATCCTCCTGTTTTTCTCTTGGATGAAAGTATGACACAGATGTGGCTCTACTGGTATGAAACAGGAATTCAATAAAGACTATAGGGATTTTCCCTTCACCAGAACACAATTAAGTGGGTAAGTACACATGCATATATATACAAATCAAGGGAACTCAATAATCAACTGAAATAGTCTCAGAGGGAAACACAATTAAGAAATGAAATTTTAAAATGAAGGTCATAAAATTAAAAGTCCAACCTTCAAACAACCCTGAGAATCTATACTGGAAGTTTATAATTATTACTTAATATTGAACCAAGTATTTTAAAGTAAGTCCAACTTTTTCACGCTATCCCTAAACAGAAGGCATGTTTAAGCTAAAATCATAAGACATTTTGGGATATTCTATCAATTTGATGATGTCAATAGTGATGATTATGTGATCATTGACAACTCAAGACAGAATATTATTTATTGTTGCAAAAATCATATGTATGATTTCTTAAAATTTTGGTCAATATTTCAAAATATAATTGCCACTTACGTTATTGTGCATTACTGTCTAGGAACAATCCATAGCGTCATTTTAAAATCCTTGTCTTATAAGTTAGCACTATATATAGCAATAATGTTGGGTTTTTATTTTGGAGGAAAACATCTAAATCCAAGTAGAGAAAAGAGTCTTCCCTCAAATCAACTCAAAAATATTAAAAAACAGGCAACCTACAATTTTTTAAAACAATGCTGCCACCTTCTGGAAAAATCTATCATGTCTTAATGATTTCCCAAATGTTAAGAGTAAATATCACATTCATCGAGTTATACCATGATCTTCCAGTTACCTACTGAAACAAGATATACCTTCTTAATAATTTTGACTATTTACTTTGTCTGATGTTTAATAACTATGTCTTGAGTTCTAATATTTAAATATTAGAACAAATTGGTTGAGGTGACATCAAAAACAATGCAGCTCTATAGGTACAAGTAATAGGGGATAATATAGGTTTCGAATTACCAGATGATGAAATATTCTTCCTGAAAGGAAAAAAATTAGACTGGATATCTTAACGGAAGTTTGATGCTTGCTATGACACTAAATTTAGAAGGTCATTGACCAAGCTAAGTCTATACAGGAGCCACACTAGAAAAGTTATAGAAAATATACTCATTTCTAATGAGAGTATTTTAATCCTTGAAGAATAATTTGGCCCATTTATCATAAACATACAAAATGTACTTTAATCATCTGTTTTAACATTTTGTAAAACTATCATTTCCTGTAGTTTAAAATTTTTTTGCTTCGTTTTTCTTTTTACATTTCTGGGTCCATAAATATCTTTTAACAATTCATTTAACAGGTATTTTTCGAGTACGTACTCTGTACCCAGGCACGTACACATGAAGCTCATTTAAGTATTCAGAAATGAAACAATCACCTATGTTTAATATGAGGATAATAATCCTTAACGGTTGTTATAAAGACATGAAATAATCAGAATTAACACCCAATGAATGCTACCTATCATTAATGTAAGTAAGCATTACTAAAAAGATTGGAGGCTATGGTAAGTAGAGAACAAAATGGAGGAAAAATTTATTTCTAATTTGTTACAGATTAAATATGTACAGTTCAGTTTAAAATAGACATTGATTCATGTTTACCTCATTTATCTTCCCAAATCTATTGAATTTATTAAAGAATATATAAGGGGGTATGTCTTAAGAGTTAGTACCTAATAGTACCTTTATCTGTTAGTAGCTTAAATAGTACTATTAGGTCAGTAGATCTAATATATCAAAAAATATATCAAATAGATACGTTTCGCATAAAGCAGTGATGAAAAGTATTTGTCACATTAAAAAATTAATAAATAGTACAGGATGAGATGGCAGGCAAACTTGGCAGTGCTAACTAGCCTGTGAATCAGCACAGACATGTAAGCCACACTGGAAAGAATCTATATGAGTTTCCCAAAAAAGTACTGAGAAAATTCTAAGCTGAGAGCAGCAAGCCTGAGAGCAAGGGACAAATAAATGGTAAGGGTCAAGTCAAAGGAATTTGGAAATGCCACCAGTGCTCCCACAGAGAGGTCTAGTTATCGCTAATATGAACAGCTTGTAAGATGTTATGAAACAAGGTAAAAAATATATATATACTTTCAACAACAGCATGCGCTAAGCATTCCATGAGCTCCTTCCCTATTTCTCATAGGCGACTATGATTCTGACCTGTACCAACATTCTTAAGATTTCCACTTACAAAGGCTGAAAATGAAGGCATCTTGAGTCCTGAGTACAGTTCTCCCAGAGAAATTCTACCAGAGCCCTATGAGAAGCCACAGGACTGCAGCATTCACTCTCAGGTCTCATTTGGTGGTCAATTTTAAGTAAAATGAGGCTACGCTGCAAAAGACATCTAAGGAGGGCAGTCGGGCATAATAAAACATAAATAACAGAAAACAAAAAAATAAGATGACTGAAGACTAAATATATGACTTATTACAACAAATATAAATGGGTTAATGCTATTTTTTTTTTAAAGTATGTTTCTTGGAAACACCTACTCCTGAAAAATCAGGGGTGTATGTATGAGAGACAGAGAGATAGAAGGAAGGAAAATCAACATAAAGAGAAAACCTATAAATTACAAGAGGCTTTAAAACATACTAGCAATCATAATATAAAGATTTTGGAGCTCAATTTATACAAACTGTAAAAATAAGTAAACAAATTAATCATTAAATAAGAGCATTATGGGACAGCCAGGGAAATGAGGACAGGATAATAGTAAGGAATTGTCGATTTCTATGTAATGATGGATAATATTATTATTATTATATTTAAAAAGAGTATGAGTTTAAGAAGTACATATACTGAAATGTCCTTAGGTAAATTGACATGATGTCAGAATTTGCTTCAAAATAAGAGAATGATGACTGAGGGGTAAGGTGAAAATAAAATTAAGCCATGAGTTGATAACTATTGAAAGTGAGTAATAGGTACATGGAGATTTGTTTTATCATTCTCTCTACTTTTTATGTTTGAAATATTTCATAATTTAATAGTTAAAAATAAATGGATAAGTAAATAAAATGGAAGTGATTCTCAGGTTAGAACAAAATGTAAAATCCAACTAAGTCATTTTTTAAAAGAAGGAGCATAGAAATGGTATAAAAAATAACCTTTTATTTTAAACAAAATTCAATTTTAGATTGACAAATGTCAATTTTAAATTACATCTTTCAAGTTTGGTTTATATCTTGACTGATCTGGCTTCCCCAAAGTGTTTGAGGACTCCATATTCAAAGGCCATCATTTTTTTTTTTAACCAAAAAGCATGAAAAATAAAATTCGGGAAATGTTATTAAAATGATGTGTTTGGCACAATGATAATCCAAATATATGTGAATCTAAATATAGTCACATAAATGTAGAAAATATAATTTGGCACTAAATATTCATGAAAACTGAGCACAAATTTTTCTTTGCTCACAATTTTTATAAATGTACAAGTTTCATTAAAACTGAGTAAAATGAAAACATCTTTTCAAATGTAACATTCTCTAAGAAAATGTTGAACTTGAAGAGATTTGATAATTAAAAAATGAACAGTTTGAAAATCACTGCTAATAGCCTAGCTAAATGATTTGCTATGCAAAAAATCCCTAATGAAGGTTGTACTTAAAAATGTATCCTAAAAGTAAATCTACTATGATGAAACATTTGTCCTGCATTCTAAAAGCAGGCATCACAATTACATTCTGTCCACTGCTATCCATGCCTTGCCCCTGATGTTTTCCATTTTGGGCACATCAACAAAAGCTCAGTATTATGAAAAGTAACAGCAGAAAACTACTTGGCAATAAAAAGGAACTACTACTTACACATGGATGAATCTCAATTGCATTGTGCTACCTGTAATAAGCTAGACTCAAAAGACTACATCTTGTGTAATTCTATGTATATGATTTTCTGGAAAAGGAAAAATATAGTAGGGACATAAAACAGAACAGTTCCTTCAACACCCAAATTCCTTCCTGCTGGGGTGAAGGAATGAACTACTGAGTAGAAAGGAATTTGGGTGTTGAAGGAACTGTTCTGTATCTTGATTGTGGTGATACTATCACGACTCTTAGCATTTTTCAAAAATCATAAAACTGTACACCAAAAAAGATGAATAGTACTGAATGTAAATTACACTTCAATAAAGAAGTCAATCTGATGTTTTACATAGTTTTTAATGTTATTGACAACTATGAGACATAAATATCTTTCCCTCTGCTTGCAATCTGTAAATGCTTCACCACCATGCTGGGTTTTGGGACTTTTTTTAAAAAAAGGCATATTTCCTGCCCTAAGAGTTTAAAAGCTCTTGAGGGAAACATGTCTAAAATATAAAATAAGTTAGAGAAAAAGGCTACCCAAACAATTTTGAGTGATAAATCGTAGAATACCCTTTATATGCGCTCTCTAGGAGGAAGAGAGGGGAAAGTAATTTCCTTTGTCAAGAGTTACGGGAAATGAATGGAACATAATTTTAGAAAGAGCTTAGTACTTCTCAATATAATGGTGGTTATTACCATCTCTAACTTTCAAGTGAGGAGGCCGAGACTAAGGGGAGGACAAATACTGTCTTTGATTCCTCAGCTGCTAGGTGTCAAAGCTGAGATTCTAAACCAAGCTTTTCTGATCCCAAGCCTGATCTTTTGCATCGCAGCGCAGAAAAGTCACAGAGATTATGACAGCTGCTACACGTGATTTCAACCGATGGGAACGACCCCTACCTCCCCAAATTCCACTACATATTTCGCACCAACCCTATACAGAAACATCACGATTAGAGCCATGTATTTTAAAGTGAGCTCGACGTGGTCTTGGATTGCAAATTCGTGGGAAAGGTAACATGAAGCCTCGTGGGGATCTCATTTTCACGCTGTCTGTGCATGAACTTACTTCTGATAGTTGTGAGGAAGATGACTCAGGGGCCAGCCCCAAAGCTACGGAGAAATGTCAACATCAAGGAGAAAGCAGAGGCGCTTAATATACATCTCGCCAATTACACCACTCTGGCCTGTTCGCAGGTGCGACACAGGAGGAGGAAAAGCCACTTTCCTGCCCTTCCAAGAACCTTTGGTAAGACCTTCGTGGGCTTGTCCCCGTAGTGTCACCCAATGGCCAGGACCAACACTGGGGCGTCCTCCGCCGGCGTGGTTCTCGGCGCGGAGAGGAAAGGGGTGTGTGCTGGGAGAACCGCACCAAGCTGCGGAGCATGGACCGTTGACACACTCAGGGCCGGGCCGCAACACAAGCCACTCAACAGTGAAGGAGCGGCGGGGTGAACGATCTGGGTTTGCCGCCCTCAGGTGACATCACAAATGTCGCATGTTGTGTTAGTTAACGAGACACACTCTTTCCACTCGTTTACTGACTACGACACCGCTGCCCTCACTCTCATCTCACCTCTCCAGTTCTTGTACTCCGGGATATAGTAGTATTTGTTCCCGAACTGGTCTGTGCCCACTTGCTCCTTCACTTCCTTCGACAGCACTTTCCACAAGGAGCGGAACAAACCCTGAGACCGACTCATGCCGGTGGCTCAGATCCCAGCGCGGTTAGCAGCCGGGTCCGCAGCAACTGTAACAGGAACGCCCCAGGCGTCGACCCGCCCACCGGCCGTAAGGAGTCCCATCCACCTCCTCGCTCAAGCCCTTCCAGTAACGGCGCGCACCATTGGTCAGATGATATACCTCTTTACCAATGGGAGACTCCGCTGCTACAGCCCCGCCTCCGAGCTCTGTCATGGCGGCGTCCAGTGCGGAATCTGCTGTAAAGGAAAGGGATGCTGGGTTTTTTGTCCGCAAGACAAGCAGGATTGGACGACCCTCTTCGCCTACGAAGAGCGGAATCTACACGAAGGTATAGAAAACCTTACTCTTTCTCTTAACAAGCCTGTTAAAATTGGGACCATTGACTGTCAGCCTTGTCTCATACTTTCCCGCCTCATTATCACTTTCCTCCCACCAGACTCAGCTTTACTCTTCTTTTAGAGCATGTACCAAAATTCCTAGTTTGTACGTGTATGTACCTAGCATGTACCAAAATTCAGGACTCTCAGAAGGAAAGCAGGTATTTAACATAAAACATATTGTTTACCCAAATAGTTTGGGCACAGCGAACCATTCTTATCCAGGATGGATAACCTCCCCAATACCCTTGATGGGAACCCTTCTGAAATCTCAGAAACCAGGCAAGGCCTAGTCTTGCAAACTGGCCTTTCCCAGGATGGCAGTCTCAGGCGTGCCATATTAACTTTTTTTTTTTTTCTTTTTGCAAACTTGCCTCCTTCTACACAAACCCATCCCTATTTCCCTATCTTATTACCCTTTCCTTTTCCTTCATGTTAGCCCCTCCTAGTTCCCAAACCAATTCAGCCCTAAAGTCTTTAGGTTGGGCAGAGGTAAGCTTCCGGTCACAGGCAGGTATTAGGTTGGCCTATAGTGATATTTCAGAGCCTGAGCAGGCTGAGGAGGTAATCTAATTTTGGGGACTGACAAGCTTAGGTAATAAGGGTATTGGGGGAGGCAGAAATCAAAGCCCAAGCCTGGTCAGCATCTTTGTTGGGGGAAGGAATAGTAGTGGTGATGAGACATTAGTTATATACGGGAGATTGGTCGAATAAATAAGTACATTAATGATAATGGGAGCTACGTTTCTCACTGTTAGAATGCTCAAAGGGATGATTACCTTTGCACATTTGTATGATATCGTACTTGTTACAAGAAGCACATATGACTTATAATTTGAATAATTATCAAATAGAAAGATTTTAAGAAGAAATGCAAGTTTCACTTGGAAAAATGAAAAATTTTCTGGTGAAATATTGAAGTTCAGAAATGGCAAGACAGCATCAGGAGCTGGAGTAAAAAATGTCAGAGTTCAGATACAGTTTAACCAATTATTAGTTGAATGACCTTGGTCAAATTACTTTTGTCTTAGTTTTATAATCAAGTAAAGCAATTGATAATACAACCTACCATCTAGGAAATCTGCTATTTAGGATTACCACTGATGAAAATGTCAGCAAATACTAGACTCTTAATATTGAATGTTATTGTTATTGATCAAGATCATAGAGGTAGTAAATGTTAGATTGGATATTTGAACCTAAAGCCAAACTGTCTTCTAGAAGTTAAGGGACTTGTATATCTTTAAATCAAACACTTGATACTGCTAAAATGATTTCCAAAGTACTCTTTGATTATTAGTACTGCTACTGTCACTGTGTAAATGTATCAGTTTGTACCTTTTCGAGGGCTGTGCATTGTTATTTTTAAAAAACATAATTTGATAGGCTAAAAATTTTCACATAAATTAGCATCATATTGATCAGCTGAATTTAGAAATCATTCTGGTTAAATTAATGTAAATTATTTTTAACATCTAGCAGATTAAAACAAATTTTAATAGTTGACATTCATTAGGCACTTACTGTGTCTAGACATTGTAATGAGCCCTTTTTTGTATTAACTCATTTAATCTTAATATCCTCACCAGAATAATGATGGTTCACAGTAATGAAATATCAGACATTTTATTCATCTTAATTTGTGAGAGTACTTTTTAATAATTTTTACTTGTAAATAATTAATTGGTTTTATTTAAATGTGCCTAATTGTTGAATTGAACATACTAATTTTGTATTTACACCTAAGACAAGAAATAGTCCTAGGAATTTTTTAAATACACTGTAATTCAAGTTGTTATCCTCTAGGTGTCCTCAGTTAAATTTTCAGTTATCAGAATTTAACAAATCATGAAAATTTGTTTCAGTCTCTAAAGACCTTAATAACAACTTAATAAAATACACTCTTTATATTAAGTTTAAGATAATGCTTCAGGAGAAATTCTTCATATGTAATTGTTAGTACTGTTGATATTTTAAAAGTTTGTATAAAGTCTTTAAAAATCTATAAATCCCTTTGTATGTGTACTAGAAAGAGATTTAAGAATTACTTACGATTTTCGTGCTATCTATAATCTTGGTAAATAAGAATTTTTTTTTTATGTTTAAATTGCTCTCTTATTTAGTTTTATCTTTGTCCCCCATTTAATTTTTTTGTTTTCTTAAAGGGTTTTAGGACTAGAATTAAACAAAGACAGAGATGTTGAAAGGATCCATGGCAATGGAGTTAACACCCTTGACATTGAACCTGTTCAAGGGAGATAGTAAGTTTTTTATTCTTATACATTTTTCTGCCTAAGTGACATGCAGTCAAATCTTGCTTTCAGATTAATTTTGTAAAGCTTTGTAAATATTATTAAAAACTCTAAATGTTAGCATTTTTGATCTGGTATTACTAATTTCAAATAAATACAAAACTTCAGCCCTTCAAAATATTGCCAGATAAACATTTCTAAACTACTTTAACATAAATATATTTATTGTTAAATTAACAAATATTGAACTTCTTTTGGATGTGAGGCTTTTAAGGGCTGGCGTGTGAAACTATAGATGCTATTTTAAATCATAATTGCAGCTCTCAAGAAGTCTAATTAGAAAACAAATATTAAAAAGCAAAAATGTATTTTAGAGAATTACGTTTGAAGCAAACCATGCTTGTATTTTCATTCCTCCTGGTTTTACCAGTTATCATCCATGTAACTATGAGCAATTTACCTAACTTTTCTAATTCTCAGTTGCCTTAGCTATACAGTGGGAACAGTAATACCTAACAAGTTTGTTGTGAAGATTCATGGATATTATGTATATAACATGATTAGCATAGGACCTGACTTATCACAAATTGTTGCCAGTTTTCCTATTAGTCAAAAGCATTATCACTTATATTTTTACTCCTTTTGGTCCATTCTCTAGACGATAGCTGAAGTGTTTTGAAAAATGCAAATCTTAACAAACCATCTCCCCACTTAAACTCATCTTGACCCTTACATGACTCTTAAAAGAAGGTTCAAAACTCTTCATGTAGTCTGTTAATTAGAACAATTATAAAAGTAACTAAAGAAAAAATTTATCATGTCATATGTTTAGCATTTGCCCCACAATTTTTATATTATAATGAAGTATTACTATTACTATTATTATTACCTACATTTTAATAAGCCAGGAAAAGTTTAATAGAATTCCATTTTTTATTTCCAGCTTCATGTTCTCACCTAATATATGAGAAACAGGAATAGTGAACAAATTCTCGTTTCAGTACATGGTTAAATCTAAAAGGTAACCAGTGATAATTCTTTTCTTTTTCCTGACCTTTTCCAGGCTTAACATAACCTCGCATTCAAGGATAGCTGTGGGACATTTGCTTGTAAAGTAATGCAGACATGAACAGCAATGAATAGCTGATTTTTTTGGTCTTGGGTGCTGGTAGAAAAAATATTCAGTACTGCTTCTCCAACAAGCCATTTGGAATAGTAATCAGTTGTTTGACCTATGAAGTACATGAAGGCAGTCGGCTACCAGTTGTCAGAGTCAATGAGAAATGTGGGAAATTAAAGGTTAAATATGCATGAAATATCTCTATATTTGCAGAGCATATAGAGAAAAGTCAAGATTCTTAGCTCCAATGGTTTTCTCCATTATTACATGGTAAAAATCTACAATTATTTCATTGTTTGCTAAGACTTGAATTTTGCATTAAACTTTTTTGGCAGCAAAGAGAGAAATAAATAGAAAAATATATGTTTAATGGAAAATTATATACTAATTTTCTTAAGGAAATCAGTGTACATGAAACTTGCTCAAAATACTTGTTGATATTTACCAACCACTATGACAGCTAGTGATATCACTGAAATCCAGAATGGAAATCAAAATACAGAAATCTGGTAAAGAAGCATTAATTTCCAAAGTTGAGTTATTTTAAGAAGTCTACCTGAAAATAACATTTTAACAGGTACAACTGCAAAGAGTGCATTTGCATATCATTCTGTAAATCTTGACTTTTATACTTTCTCAATTCTCCTAAGTTAATTTCATTCATCTCTAATACCAGGTTATTTTGTCCATATAAAATCATGAAGCCATAGCTCTTACTATGTTTACTCTATTACAGAATAATAACCTCACGATTAAATAAATTCAGTGCGACCATATACTTCAATAATGGTTCAGTTTTTTCACCCAATTAATGGAATCAGAGGTAGTCATTCTAGCAAAGGTGAAATATCTGGCATTATTGAAAATACCTTTTAAAATTCAGTTTAAAAGTTATACTTTGAAAATATTTGTTTTTGTTTTGATAATACATGTAGTGCCATGGTAAAAAATATATATATTTCAGAGTTCAAATATGAAGTATAAGTGTTTTTAGAATTGGTTATGTTACACATGTAACTCACATCTGTGTCCAAACAAGGTGCAACATTTTTCAACTGAAATAAAAGTTGTAATTGTTAAAACTTACACATATTTCTTTATATACACAGAGTAATAGAACTACAAAATTTTTGTAATGAAGCTAATGTTAAATATAAAAAAAGAAACTTTAATGTGGCATTACTTGCTGTCTTTACTGCCCATTATCAGTTAGACTTTAGAACTATTTGAGCAAAGAACTTTGAAGAACGCCCTTTAAATTAGCCTAATTGTTCTACAAATTAACATTGAATTTTTCTTAAAACACATCTATAAATCAGTGCTACTTGGTTATGCTGCTAGTTCATGAACCCTTTGTAACTGGTTCACAGTAAGATAAGTAGTTACTTCGTCATTAAGCACACGATTTAGAAGATTTGAGATTTGTTTTGTAACAAGACTTTCTCAGTGAAGAAAGAGGTATATTCATTTCTGGTACAAGCTCCTTATCTTGTCATAGATGGGCACTTTAAATAGCAAAGAAACTAAAGATGGCAAAATCAAAACCAATGTATAACATTTATAACAACTATAAGCGATGAAGTATCCTCACCAACCACAAAATATGGATGAGTGGAAATGAAACTACTAACTGCTAGAGCTGTGTGGTATCAGCATCTATATCAGGCATGACAGTAAAAAGCAATGGGGCATCTAATAGACCTGATAACTCCAAAATAACTGACAGTGGAAAGCTCAGCAAACCAATTTGACAATAAGCAGCTGAAACTGGGAGAGAATTTCAGAGTTGTTCAAAGAGTTTACAGAAAGACCTGTGGGGCTGGAGTAGTCTGGGCCCTATAATCTCTCCACTCATCAGCTAAAGATCCCCTGTAGGACAGAAGGGTACACTGAGGTGGAACTGCTTTAAATAGAATCCAAATTCAGCAGCTAAGAGACAATAGAACAAAGGAAATAGATGGCCCAGATAAAAATTGGAAAGGTAAACAGAACCAGGAAATCTCTGAAGGTAAACTGCCGTGTTTGAACATCTTACAAAAGAGAGCAAGAGGATATCCCAGAGATATAAAACTAAAGTATTCTAATTTGTCTCCCAAATGTTTATGAAAATGAATTTTACATAAAAATGAGCAAAATAATAGGATTAAGGTCAAATTCCATGCATAATTATTATAAGAACAAAGATAATAAGTAGATCCCCTACAGACAACAAAGTTGTGCCAAAACAGTATGCCCACAAAATAAATGAGAATTTTAACCTAATACTTCAAAATTAGCTAAAAGTCATTTTGAAAAGATACAAAATATGAAAGAATAACAAGTTGGAATTGGAAAAACTGAGAAATAAGATGATCAAACTGAAGAAAAAATTAGGAATGAAAAATGTTTCAGAAATGACTAAAGTACAAGGAACACAAGCAAAAAAAAAAAAAGATAATTCCTTAGATGAAGGTAGAAAGGAAGAAATTTTTTTAAAATCAAAAAGAAATGGAGAAAAGAAAATGATTCAAGAGGTAGGAACATATGTAGATGATAGACAAAGGAAATCTACCATATGTATGATAGGTGTTCTCAGTGAAGAAACTCAAAGAGAGCAGAATAAATATTAAAACTATAATCCAAGAAAACTTGCCTAGAATGAATAAAATCTGAAACTACATTCGGATAGGAAATAATATTGTGACTAGATTTTGATTTTGGTCTTTATTTCTAAATAAATGAAGTTTCTTATCTAAGGTTTCCAAGGAAATAAATGAGTCAAAGATATCCAGTCAGACTGATTTTCAAGTACAGAAAGATAAGCAGATTGTAAGTAATGTGCAAGAATTCAGGGAATAGTGTTCTCATTAGCCCTTTCTTAGGTATCTACCAGAGAATAAAATCAGAGAACCAGAATGAATGGAGAGATCGCAACAAGAAGATTGATGGTGAGCAGTAGTATTAGCAAACAGCAATACTTTATACAGATATATAAATTTGTCAATTTGTCTTTCCTACTAGAGTTTTAACTTTGAGAAGACAGGAACTATGCCTGTTTTGTTCACAAGACAGAGTAACTAACATACTGTGTCGGAGCCAGCCGGCTGAGATTGAACAGCACCTAAAAGAGGCGGTGAAGCCTAAAGGAAATAAAAAGAAGACAGGAAAGTTCTTCGGGAGGGCATACAGTCAATGCTGCAGCCTCCAGTTTATTTTGCCCAGCCTATTTATACCTAAGCACAGAGAGATAAGCTTAGCTCTAGGCATGCCACTGTTTACTAAACACTACATCATCCTAGTTCCCTTAAATCATGAATATCCTTCTCTTAGGGCCTAAACATTCTTGTTTACAAGGTTGTAAATCATTCCATTATCTTAAAAGGATTTCTTTAGGAGGCAAATCTCACCAGGGTCAGTAATGTTTAACTTAAAATCCTGCTTCCTAAAACCATTATTTAAGCAGATTAGCAGCTGCTTCTAGCTACATGATACCTTCAGTGCCTCCTAATGGCTCCCGACAATATTGCACTTCTCAAAGTTAAATTAATTGATTCAATGTGTTCATAATAAAAGGGGAAAAAATCTAACATTTATCGATACCTTATTTTTTGCCAGGCAGTATAAAAGTAACTTTGCATATTACTTTTATATTTCCATCAACTTTATCATTTAGATGAAAATGTCCCCCTCCTCTAAAATGTGAAAGGCTTAAATGTGTGAAGTAACTTGCCAGAGATCACATAGCATCAGCAGTAGCTGGTCTGTCTGATTCCATTATTATTTAGCACAATTATAATTAAGACAGTTAAAATAACTTTGTAATATTTTACTTTCTAGTAAGAAATATCTTTTGCCATCTTATTTCTACTGTCCTTTTTGGTATCAGAAAGGTAAATTTTAATTGATCACAAATTAAACCTTTCCATATTTATTCTTCTAATATTAGATTGAGAAAGTTTAGTTTATTGAAGTCATGTTAATGAATATTTACTTGGTTTTTGTGGGCATTTGAGTATTAACAGATTAGTAATTTTCAGAAATATGTAATCATAAATGAACTACGTATAATGATAAATTAATGTTAACTTTTTTATTATTAGCATGTTATCAGGTGGTTCAGATGGTGTGATTGTACTTTATGATCTTGAGAACTCCAGCAGACAACCTTATTACACATGTAAAGCAGTGTGTTCTGTTGACAGGTGTGTATGAAAAATATAATTCATGAATTTATAAACAGTCGAGTGTTTTTTTGCATTAAATGCAAAGTGTGAAAATAGCAGTCATATGAATGTCTGAAGCAAATTGTTCTAATGATATATTTACATGGATATCCCTTGACATTTTCTTGAAAATCATCACTGAAATTCAGGTGTAGCTCTTTTTAACGTAACTTTCCCCAAACAACTTTGCCTCCAGTTTTCAAGAGGATTTTATTGAAAAACTTTTGATTATGTCTTTTTTGTTTTACACCTACATAGTACTCATCAATGACTAATTATAGTTTTTAGTTCCACTTAGTAAAAGATTCATTTATGAGTCTTTCAGTTAATTGTAAACACAAGTTAGATTTTTCAATTGATATTAATAAAACAACCAATTAATGGCTAGAAGCAATAAATACATTGGTGATCCCTTATCAAACAGACATACAAGTACACACAACCCTTTTACCTCACTACTTATTTACTCAAAGCTTCCTAACTTAAAGATGCACCTCTCTTTGTTTTGAGTTTTCTGACTATTCTTTACTGTCTTTCCAGTCTTGTGAGAATTATTTTAAGTCTTCAGTAAAATGTTTTGTGACTTTGTTGTAATTTGTTGATAATGGTCACATAATTCTTTCATAATGGTCACCTGTATTTGATATTGAGCGGCCCTTGGAATGTACAGAAACAATAGATATTGAGAAAATGCTTTCAAGAGGAGAGCTTCATGAACATTAATATCAACAGCTACTCTGTATTAAAGCTGTTCCCTAAGCACTAGAATAGGTAGAATATTTGTGAGGAGATTTATGATTGTTTCTTGGCTCTGATGTTTCACTTTGGAAATATAGATTTGGGAAACCATTTCTCTGAACCTCAGGTTATTCTTATAAGGTTTCTTTGAGAATTAAATTAAGTATTCAAAAAACTAGTTGGAAACTGTAAAGCCATTATATAAATAGAAAGTAATATAGTTATAGGGAAACTTGGTATGAAACAAGATACCACCTCAAATACTCTGAAACTTGATTTCTAAGAGGGTAATACCATTTTATATTCTCCACTCCCACCAAATAACTAGAAAAATGAAATTCTAAAATGTAAGGTATATAACGCTTTATTTTTATTTTCATTCATTTTTACTTTATTTTAACTGACATTTGACATTGTTTAATTTGTTATATAGCAAAATAGTATTTTCATATATACCACCAACTATAACATGTTATTTTGTGAAAGATCTGCTTTTCTAGTATATAAGGTCAAGTAAATGCTTCGCGCATCAATCTTTTACTTTACTATGACTTTCTTCTTGAATTCAAATTCAATCTTTAAAAGTATGACTTTGAATGTAAATGGGCATACAGTGAGTATCCTTACAAAATGAGTTAAAACAGTATATTTATACCCAAAGACTTTAGAATCTAACTTTAAAAAAAAATTCAATAAAAATCATTATTGAGTTAATAGACTGTTTCCTGATATTTATTTTGGCTTTACAAAATGTGTTTGTTCTCAAGCACTAAAAAGATTCTTCTTCCAAAATTTTTTTAAATGTTAATAAGAGTAACAGATCATGCACAGTAAGGAAATAATATAATATTTTGTTCTATTTAAAAATTTAAAGTTAAAATGTAAATGATCTTTTATTTTTGATCACTACATTGAAGATTCATTTTATTTAAAATTGGGAGATCTCTGTATATCAAGGTTCTAAGGAGCAAATAGAACTCAATTCTGCTTATCTCAAGCAGAAATTTATTAGAAAGATAATTGGTATGTCGCATCACTGGCAGGATGGTGGGAAAATGAAGTGTAGAAAATGAGCAGAAATCGAGGGGAACTAGGATAGAGAACACAGGCAAGGTTACACCAAGGAGCAATTTTATTTGGGTTCTGCGACTTGTCACCAGCAGACGCTTAGCTCCACAGCTGTGAATAATTGCTAACTATCCCTGGGGTTTGCATTACTAGCTTGAGTTTTAGAGCCCCCAGCAGGATTGATGAAGCCCAGGACACATGTCCATGCCCTTGCCGCCAAGGGGATGGAAAAGAGACTGCTGGAGTCCCTTGCTTTCTGTAAAAAGAAGCAAAGGGGATTTCCCCCAAACAGGAGGAATTTGTTTGCTCAGCACATGTCCACCACAATCCACACATTTATTTTTATTTTTTTTAATTAACTTATTTATTTACAGTCCATACAGTTACTGTCTGACATCCATGTAACACCTTTCTTCCCATACTTAACCTGAAAAAAAGGAAGTTTTAGCTTAATTAATGCAAATATCCACTGTACAACTAAAATATATCATCTTTTTTCACCAAAGGGTGATGACCCTAAGTCTATTCAGTTACCACGTCCAGATCCAATTTAATCTAATGTCCATTTTTCCACTAGTTTTACATGATCTTATGTCAGTATCATACAACCTGTGACTCAATTATATAGTTAACCTATATGAAGTAATGAAGATGAGAGAGAAAAGAATGGGGAAATCGAATTAGCTAAAATATATAAATATATACGTGACATACAAAGAAAGGAAATATGGGTAGGCATTACAGTGCTGTGGTTTTGTAGCTGTCTCAAGGCCAGAACTGACACTTGAGACTTCCTTCTTCATGTTTGCATTCTTTCAGGTAGCACCATAAGTGTTCGAGGTCCTTTACCATGTATTGTTATCAAAACCTTCACCTGAAGGAGCAAGGGCTTATGATGGTCCTGTCTGCACAGGGTTACAGTAGACTTCTGTTGACTTTTATCTTATGGAAAATTTCTGACATATACAAAAGTAGAGAGTAATATAATGAGCTATGTATCTATTACCCAACTTCAACAACTGTCAGTTATAATGAATCGTGTTTCATCTCTACCCCATCCACCCACTCTGAGGATTATTTTAGAGCAAATCCAGAGTCATCATTTTATTCATAATTATTTATTTGTCTCTAAAAGATACTTTTTATAATCATAACCACAGTACCATTATCTCACATACACAATTTCTGATATTAAATATCCAGTAAGTGTTAAAATTTCCCTCCATTGTCTCATAAATGTTTCTTAACAGCCAGTTTGTTTGCATTAAGGTTCAGTAAAGTGACACATACTCTGTTGAACACTGGTTTAGAGCATATACTGCATCCTTCAGGATGGCACATCACCCTCACAACATGGTATATTTTAGCTGATACCATAACTGAGTCATCAACAGATCATACTTCCTTGGGTGATGGGTTACATAATAGTGATGAACCTATTCTTCTGTCATAGAGTAAGTTCTTTAATCAAAAGCAATGTTGTTTGGGATAGAAATATGTGAGGCATTCACCAATTCTAAGAATGATAGTACTGACAAAATGATACTGAGAAAAGCAAGTTCAAAACCAGATTTGGTATCTCTTCCAGTAAGGAAAAATCACTGCCACTTTCATAAATAAGTCCAATGTAGTTGGCCAATCTCTTCCAGTTATAGTGCATAGTAAACCTCAGTTTATGACCCTTCATGAGAAGCAGGCCTCCACATCACATTATGGAACCCTGAAACTAGAGATGCCTGAACATCTTTTTCTCTGAACAGCTAGGACAGAGGCATGTGGTCTAGATTTGACCCGTTATATTGTCCTTCTTGAGATTGCTATTTGTTAATATAGAATCAGTTTCAAACTCATATAAATCAGTTATCTCTAAATTTTGATTGCTGTTTTGTAGAAACCATCCCGATGTTCACAAATATAGTGTGGAGACTGTACAGTGGTATCCTTATGACACTGGCATGTTCACATCAAGCTCATTTGATAAAACGCTGAAAGTATGGGATACAAATACATTACAAGTAAGTGTGTTAAAACCTTTAGATATGTCCCTGTAGGTGAAGGAGAGTTTAATTCTAACCTATTTTAGTGTGATTATTTGCTATAATGTGATATATGTTGGATGTGAAGGAAGTATAGTGGTTAAGGAGAGCTAGACTGCTTGAGTTCGTATCTTGGGTCTGCTGCTGATGAGCTGTATGACATTGGGCAAGTGCCTGAACCTCTCTGTGTTTCAGTTGCCTCATCTGTAAATGTAAATAATGATTGAACCTTATAGAATTGTTGTTATACTTAAACTAGAACAGTATCTAGCATATATGAGTGCTCAAATATCATTAGCTATTGTCTTTATTATTTGAAAACTACTATGGCTTAGTGGTATAAGGAAGAAAATCGGATTTTTCCTATTCCTAACAAAGGAAAAAGTTATTAATATATTTTAGTAAAGTTGACAATAGATAGTAGTTTTTACGATATTTGGTCAAATTTGTATTTCTAGTGCTAATTTTATCCCTGAACTCTAGCCCATATTTCTCTACTTACCTACAGAACCTCTTACTTGAATGTAGTATCATCTCAAACTGTACATGTTACAAACTGAACGTAATCGCTCCTCACATCTATTTTAACAATCTTTCTTCAAACTCATATTCAACTCTTCTATTTCCCTTGCAATTACTATATATCTAGACTACTACTAAAAACTCCTAACTGGTTTTCCTGTCTTCCCACATTTTCTATGGTAACTTCTACCTCAGAATTGACCTTATTGTAAAGCAATATTATCCTGTCTCTACTCAAAACCTCTTACAGACTCCCATTGTCTGTAAATTCAGCCTGGCATTCTAAGTTCTCTGTAACCTCACCTCCTCCTCCCTAAACCTTAGCTTCTACTTCTTTTCAGCATAAATAATTTGCTGCTTCTAAATTGATCTCTTTTTGCTTTCTGATCACATTTTGATTGTGTTGTATTTCCTACCACAAGTGTCCTTCCCTGGCAACTTTTTCCTTTTCTTATTTGTCACATAACTGGAAGTTTGTACCCTATGACCAACATTTTCCCATTTTTCCCACCTCCTGGCCGCTGGTAATCACCATTTTATTTTGTTTCTATGAATTTGGCGTTTTTAGATTTCACATATAAGAGAGATCAACTGGTATTTGACTTTCTCTGTCTGATTTATTTGCAGTTGCTGTCCATCCATGTTGTCACAAATGGCAGGATTTTCTTCTTTCTCATGGCCAAATAATATTCCATTGTGTGTACACACACACACACACACACACACACACACACACACACACACACACGTTACATCTTCTTTAGTCCCTCATTTGTTGATCGGTACTTAGGTTATTTCCATGACTTGGCTATTGTAAATAACGCTTCATTGAACATGGGTGCAGTTATCTTTTCAAATTAGTGTTTTCACTTTCTTTGGATGAGTACCCAGAGTGGAATTGTTGGATCATACTTTGGTTTATTTTTGAGTTCTCTATTCTACTACTTTGATCTGTGTGTCTGCTTTTATGTCAATACCATACTGTTTTGATTACTACAGCTTTGTAATATAGTTTGAAATTAAGAAGTATGATGCCTCCAGCTTTGTTTTTCTTTCTCAAGATTGCTCTTGATATTCAGGGTCTCTTGTTCTATATAAATTTTAGGATTGTTCTTTTCTATTTCTGTGAAAACTAGGAGAAATTTTGTGAACAGTTTTTTGTTGTTTTTTTGTTGGTTGGTTGGTTGGTCTTGGGGAGGGACATGCCGTTAAGATGAAAGAAATTTGAACTTTTTTGTGTGTGTGTGCTGATGAGAATGAGCCAGTTGGGAGGGAGAGGTTGTAGATACCTAGGAGACAGAGGAGAAAAGGTGTAGGGTGAGATTTCTGACAGTGTTAAAAGGAATCTGAACACAGTGGTGGGGGCTTACTTTAAATATGAGGAAGGATAATTTTTCCATGATAAGAGGAGTGAAGAAGGAAAAAAGATAAGTAGAAACAAAAGTGTAACTTTGTTGATAAGATATTAAGGAAATTCTCATTGTTTGGTATTTTCTCTTTGAAATAAAAGATCATATCACCTGTCATGACCAAGTGGAGATGTTTGTAGAGAATGGAGACGATTTGAAATGGCTGTGAATATTGAGGAGTATGCCAATGAAATATAGTAGGACTGGCAGTCAAGGCTGAAAGCCCCAATGAGATGAATGGTCTTTTATAGTGATACCAGTCTTCTCTGTTTTAAAATTTTCTAAACCTGGTCAGGCAGAGCTCAACTAACTGCAGCCAATAGACTAAGTCTGTCTGGACTCTGGGCTAACTGTGGCTCATGGTCTCTTTTTATAAACTAAATGTTACTGGAACAGACATGCTCATTTGTTTTCTATGGCCACTTTGAAGCACTAGTTGCAGAAATGAGTAGTTGGTTGGTCCTCAAAGCCTAAAATATTTATAGTCAGACCCTTTATTGAAAATATTTCTGATCTCTGTTGTAGATCAACCTGAATATAGGTGCACAGAAGCTAGACATAAGGAGTCGTTCAGGGTTGAGGTCTTGACAAGTGCAAGCATAATGACAAAAGAGTTGACAATGTAGATGGTTTAAGTATTGGACCTTGGAATCCAAGCTCAAAAAGGAAAAGAAACAGGAGGGATTGATAGATGTTGGGCTTTATTTGGGTGTCTGGAAGTAGTTGGGGGGGAGCTGAAAATGTAGATAAATTATGGCCATATATAATTGAAATGTGTGATTTGTTTCACTTAGTTCTTTTTATTTTATTTTGAATTATTTAATGTCATCACCCATTTAACCCCTTTTACCCCATCTACCTCCCTCCTCATCCCTTCACCCACCCTCTGGTAACCACTAGTCTATTGTCCATGTATCTCTGTTTGTTTGTTCTGTTTGTTGTTGCTTTTAGGTTTATATCCCACATATAAGTGATATCATGTGGTTTTCAACTTTTTCTGTCTGGCTTATTTCACTTAGCATGATTATCTTGAGATCCATCCATGTTGTTGCAAATGGCAGTATTTCATCTCTTCTTATGGCTGAGTAGTATTCCATTGTATATACGTACCACAGCTTCTTTAACCAATCATCTGTTTTAGGACACTTTGGTTGCTTCTATGTCTTGGCTACCGTGAATAATGCTATGAACATTGGTGTGCAAATATCTTTTCAGATATGAGTTTTCAAGTCTTTGGGGGTAGATATCCAGCAGAGGTATTGCTGGGTCATATGGTAGATCGATATTTAATTTTTTGAGGAACCTCCATATAGAAGGAGCAATTCTAAGTGATGTGAGTGTCCTGTGTATGGCAGCTGAGGTTGTATGGAACTGAGAGGCAGAATGCTGGCTACATCATCTGTGTATATGCTGAAGTCCCTAGAATGAGATAGACAGGAAGATGGTGAGCCAAGTGGTTGTCTTTTCTTAATATCTGGGATTTATCAGAGAAAAACTTTTTTTCCTCACAAAAGGGGGAAAAGTGTTATAAATAACAGGATTTAAAATTATCAGGTTTTTGAGGGTATTAGCATTCCTACATTTAAGTCAAATAATTGCTAACAGTCAATTTAAAAATTACTAACAATGTGAAAAATATAAATAGAAAGTTTGTTGCTTTTGTAACTATAATTAGAACTTACACTTTTAAAATGTCTTTTGATTATCAGACTGCAGATGTATTTAATTTCGAAGAAACCGTTTATAGTCATCATATGTCTCCAGTCGCCACTAAGCACTGTTTGGTAGCAGGTTTGTGCATGTGTTCTTTTTTTTTTAACATATGGAAAACTTTCTCCCTTTTAATATTTAGTTTTGATACAGACATTTTAACCCAGATGAAGACCACAGTTCTCTGAAAGAAAAACAAAAAGACTTAAGTATATGCTACTATTTATATTCAGTTTAACAGGTTTAGGGCAAGTCAGGCATTGTTCTACTGGCTAGGATTCAGAGCTTAATTAAGAAAATACATTTCTGTTCCTAAAGAGTTACTATTAAAACACCAAATTTCAAAGATTTTACATGAACAAAATTTGGCAACTTTTTCAATTTGACACGATGAAACAGGAAATTATTTCCTTTTCTCTAAAATTGTAAGATTCAACTTATTCATTTTTATGAAAGCATCTGCAATAAAAATTTTCATGTATGTGGAAATAAAAATGTTTTTCTGGCCTCACGTATCAGTTCCTTGTGAGTTCACTATTTCTGTGTACTGCATGAACCCCCGCCCCTCTGGACATTAGTCAGCTACTTCATCTGTAAAGAAGAGCTGGGCACTAAATTATCTTTGCGGTCTGCTCATTTTGTCCAGAATTGTGAACCGATTATAGTGTTTAGAAAGATTTCATTATCGTGGTAAACTAAGCTATTAAAGTAAAATAATTTGATGTATAAAATAGCATAGAATTATATGCACACATTGTACCAATACAAATTTCCTAGATTTAATATTGTATTATAGTTACCTAACATATAACAATTGGGGAAGCTTGGGTGAAGGGTACACAGGACTGCTCTGTACTATTTTTGCAACTTCCTATGAATAAATATAATTATTTCTAAATTAAATTATAAAAAATAATGCAGTAATACAGTTGTCTTGTTACCAAAGCATAGCTACTATTAAAATGATTTTTCTAATTATAAAGAAAAACTATTTGAAGTCTATTTTTAGCATACATTTTAATATTTCTGCATGGATACAGTGAATATGTCATAGTTCATAATGATGGTCTCTTATTTCCATTTTGCTGATGATTTATAATAAAATTACCTTAAACCATTTTTGTTTTTGTTTTACAGTTGGTACTAGAGGGCCCAAAGTACAACTTTGTGACTTAAAGTCTGGATCCTGTTCCCACATTCTACAGGGTATTTTTTTTTTTTATCTGTAACAACAACTACTTTGAGTAAACCATTCAATAAAAAGAAACATTACGAACAGTGTATTCTTTGTAAGTGACATGACTGATGTATTTTGTGCTAGTTGTTAAAAGTCAACAGGGAAATAAAGATCCTTCTGTGCGTATTCTTATAAAACTGAACTATTGAAGGGACATTTATATGAACAGTGACCATAGGGGAAGCTCAAAAGATATGGAAGATCTAACTTAAAACTTTATATAATTTCTGCATGTTAAAAAATAAACTATGAAATTTACATGAATACATTTGTTTTATGAGCATTGTCTAATATTGTTCTGGCTGAATAAAGATTTTTAATATTTACGTGCTTTTTTTTCAGTAATAATATTTTAGAAAAAATAACTGCAATAATGCTTAGGTAATTTTGCTACTATTTTATCAGTATCGGATTATCTAATCCTAAACAATCAAAAGATGTATAATTCAGAAATATACATTTTTATTCATCTCTGAGAAACACATAATAAATCTATAGGGAAAACTTGGTGAAATGTAATAGGATTTGTTTTACATTATCATGAATTTCTATTAATATAAGCTAGGTGGATGAATATAACTGATATGAATTGTTCAGTTAGGTAAAAGTGAATTAAAATGCTGAAATCACTTATCCTATGAATTTATCACTTCTCTTTCTAGAAAAAAATTTTTATACAAATGCTTTTTTATAAGCATGATTTAAAATAATTTTTCCTATTATAGCTCCGAAAAGTTAGAAAACATTTTTATTGTTTAGAATGTTTATCTTGTGTGGTTTGTTAACAGTAGCTTTTGTTGAAGAGATAAGTAAGTGAACCAGAGCTAGATCACTTATTGATGGTTGACTTACTAGGCCAACAACTGTATTTAAAAGAAAAGACTCATTTGCTCTGCCTGTTCTTTTCAAAGCAAAAGCAGGGCTTTTACAATAAAATGCCATGTGAGAAAACCTCCATAGACTTCACAGTAATATTTCAACAGATTATTATAAAAGTGAAAAGATGATATCCATTTATGCATTTAATATTTAGTTTTCACTTCAAATCAGGAAACTTAATTGCACTGTATCTTGATTTTTCAAATATTTTGCAAGACTTTTCATACAGTTGTATTTGCAGGTCACAGACAAGAAATTTTGGCAGTTTCTTGGTCACCACGTTATGAATATATCTTGGCAACTGCAAGGTAAAATTCAAATTATTTGGTTTTGAACTTAATGGTAATCATTTTGAAAAGATCATATGTAAGATGTATATTTAGTTATTAATTAGACCCTTTAAAATAATTGAGTTACAGATATTCGTGTGATCAAAGGAAGTCTACTTTGCATCATAATTGTAATTCTGACTATCCATCTTAAAGCTGCTCACCTTTTTGAAACAAAACAGGAGAATCTGTATAGCAGTGCAGATCTAGTACTGCTCTTAAAACAGTAAACAACCATGTTGTCACTTTTGCGTGCAAAAATATAGCACTCTGTTAATTTAAAAATAGTAGCATTTTAATTTTTTTCTTTAATCCAGAATTATTTTTAATCTAATTCAACACATCCATACATTTATTGATTCAATGTATTAATATTTAATGACTGCCTACCGTGTTCCAAGCATCGTGCTAGGGATGGGAGATGAACACCAAGAGGTTTGAGGGGTTTCGTTTGTTGGAGGGAAGAGTCTTGCATATTTTAATGCTGAGGAGAAAGTACCAGCAGAGAGAAGCTGGTGAAGATAAGAGATGGAAGGAATTCAGGACTTTAAATGGACTGGATAGGGTAGTAGTAAGGGCCAAGGTAGG
The DNA here is from genome assembly GCA_003508835.1 of Eonycteris spelaea. Taxonomy (NCBI): domain Eukaryota; kingdom Metazoa; phylum Chordata; class Mammalia; order Chiroptera; family Pteropodidae; genus Eonycteris; species Eonycteris spelaea. The sequence goes on along the minus strand of PUFA01000011.1, from coordinate 9,360,946 downwards.
AAGAGGGAACACTTGATTTGACACATGAGGGGCATCACGAGACTAAATGGAAGGAAAAAGACTTAGACATACAGTTAAATTTGTGGCTTTGCAGAGAACCTCAAGAAATCCAAACCTAATGGAGTATAACTGAATGTCATCTGTTGAAAATAGTGGAATGCGGATGCAATTTTGAGGGAAAATAGTAAAGATTTGGAATAAGTTTTAACAAATGGGCAAAGGAAGTGATTAGAAGTACATAGGAATGCTGGACAGTGTTGAGTGCTAAGTTAGAGGTGTAGACCACAACTATACTAAGCCACCAAAATCAAGACATTAAATGACACAGACTTAGCAGTTACCTGAAAATTGTTAAAGTCATGGGTATAAAGATGGAAATAAAATCATAAAATGGTTTATAGGCAGTATTAAGGACCTAATGAGATATGTGTCAGAGTAAGAAAATTGAAAACTGAAGGCATCGGAGGAAGTCAAAGATTTTGACATAGACATTTTAATAAATTTTTTTGCAGAAGAATTATTACAAAAGTTTTATAAAGATATCACGTCTGGATTTTTATAATTTTTACAGCTCTCCCTTTCTGTCACGGTTTTGTCCCTAAAGAAGCTTTTGTTAAAGTTTGCAGACTGTGAGGTTGAAATTTATAATTTCCGAAGTAGAACAAGGTCTAGAATGTAGCCATAAGAAGGCTGGCTAAAGAGGTGTGCAGGTGAGCTGCTGGTTTCTGGTTGTGGGTCCTTGCTAAGCAAATTTATATTGTTTTTACCTAATTGGGTTTTCTCTAATCAGAGGGAAGCTAAGAGGCTTTCAGGTCTTAGAATACCCTAGGAATTTGAATCAGTACCAGAATGGACCTCATAATCAAGTGTTAGAAGTCAGATATCTCTAAATCTGATCTGTTTCAGAAGAGACTTAAATTCTCAGACTCATCCCATTGCAGGTGTTTTCTCCAGTTGGAAAGAAAGAAAATCCAGCTTGAAAATGAAAAATGCTAGCTTTCTGCTGATTATTCTAATTGACTAGGTTCGATGGTCATCTGTGAAATGAATCCAGGTTATAGGAAGACATGAATCCTGAATATATATTTTGAAAATTTATAAATGAGGAAAAGGTTTATAAAATGCCATGCAATGCTCTTTCTAATTAAAATGCCTGAATAAACCCAAGTCTTTGTGAGGATATGATAGCATCAGTTGAACTGATATGTATTTTCTTTATGAGTAGTTTAGAAGCTGAAATTAATGTGATCATAATTTTGCCTTTCTTCTTTTCACTTTCTTGAAATAAAATGAAAATAATTTCCAGGAGACATTAAATTTAGTTCTTGTGTACCTGAGCAGATTGATATGAGTACAGGAAACCAAATAAAAATATTTTATCTTCATTAGTCACCTTAGTATTGATTGTTTACCACATAAAATGTGAAGAAAAAAATCCCACCAAATTTATGCCAAATAGATTCTTAAGCAAAAAGTAAAATTAGTTAACTGCTTGATTGTTTATAGAACATTTAAATAACAACTACTAACAAGGAGTAGTAACAAACCTGTTTAATGAACAAACCTGAAAAGCAGTGGAATTCTGTCCTTGTAATCTAAAAAAGGGTACTTTTTTTGCACTATTTTTCACTTTTTTGTGCTACTAAACTATTGAATATCTGCTGATAAGGCAAAAGTACAACAACCCAAATGTACAAATATACTGAGACTTGCGTGCCATAACAGTGGAAAGGCAGATGAGGAGTACAGTCACTATCCTAGTTATGTATGTCAGTGTAACATTTATTTCTTTTAGTGCTGACAGTAGAGTAAAATTATGGGATGTGAGAAGAGCGTCAGGATGTTTGATTACTCTTGATCAACATAATGGGGAAAAGTCACAAGCTGTTGAATCAGGTAATGAAGAATGCATTAATATAGAAATATAACATTGATAGTTTTTTATATTGAAAATTTTGAATGAAACCAAATAATAAAGGTACACTGTCAAATTGCAAATTTTGTGATTAAAAAAAGAAAGGTATTCACAATAAATCTATTTCTAAATTTAAATAAACTAAATTATGGTCGTCTTCCTTCAGAATACAAATAAGTAATGGCATTTCATCTGTTCCTGAATTTTCAAGTGTAGAAACTTTTCTCAATTAACTCGTTACCTTTTTCTCCAGTGATGCTAACTAATACCAATTCAGTGCCACTTAGGTATTTAGAATATATTAAAGGAATAGTAACATTTCATGGTCATTGTGTCACTAAAATTTGCAAGTTGTGTTAAATGCAATCCAGGTGGTAAAGTACCTCAGTTGCATTTTTAGAATAGAATTTAATTTCTGTGTAGTTTAAAATTCTGATTTAGTATTAATTCTGGACCGGAAATATATGAAGACTAACTAATTAAAATTTACATTTGTTCAATAATTTTTTTTACTTAAATTAATCAGGCTATTGAGAATTATGCTTTCTCAAACTCATTTATTTTGAAAGTAATAAATTTTGATTGAGACTAGAACAGTTGTACTTCCCTTGTTAATGTTTTTAAATAGGAAATACTAGTATTAATGACTTTTAATAGTGAACGGAATGATTTTTAGATTAAAAAGATAAATAGTATAAAAGACATTTGAAAGGTGTTTAATTTAAAACTTAAGTGTTAAACTATGCTAAGTTTTATAGCTTAGTCTACTCTAAATATATTTGGCAGGATTTTTTCCCTTTGGTTTTTCAGTTTTCCTCTATTTTTATGGTTCTAATTTATATAGCTTATATTCAAATAATCAAAGGGTAGGCTCCTTTTAAATATATTCAACTTATGTATTTTATGTAATTCAGTTGTCATTTAATATTTTTAAAAAACTAGATTATTAAGCATTAAATGTGTGCTGAATACGAGAACAGAAAACTGAACTGTATTTTTCATTGCAGCAAATACTGCTCATAATGGGAAAGTTAATGGCTTATGTTTTACAAATGATGGGCTTCACCTACTCACTGTAGGTACAGATAATCGAATGAGACTCTGGAATAGTTCCAATGGAGAAAACACACTGGTAAGAGATTTTAAATACCTCCAAGTTTTTGATGTAAATTAAAGAAATGGATCTGTGTTATATACTTGATATTTTCCTATAAATTTAACTCTGTTTCTTGCCTCTGAATCACAGCTGTCTTTTTATAACATTTTCCCTTTGTATTAACTAGTAATTCTCAATTCAGGACAGCTCACCCCATCTCTTCCCAAGCACATTGTCCCCATTGCTTTACTGAGCCACTGTGTAAACGGGAGTATGCCGTATCTCTCATGTATGTTGGAGAACAACTGATATAAATTAAAGTTATAAAGTTAAAGGCTCAAATTTTATACTACATATGACGTGTAAATGAAATCTAAAATTAGTGTTATAGTACCAGAACATATAGTACTTTAATATTGGAATAAATGTGTTTTAAAGGTGCTAGATTCTTATGTGGTAATTGCTTTCCCGTATATTTTTAAATTATGTTGTGGTCCTTAACCAAGTATACCTATGGTTTAGTAACTTTCAGAATGAGCTACCAAAAGTTTATAATTTGGTGATAATAATATAATAGCTAATATTTTTTGAGAGCTTCTGAGCCAAGTACTGTGTTGGTGCATATATGGTCTTAATTTAATCATCATACCAATACTGTTAAGATAGTTACTGTTATAATACCCATTTTACACAGGAAAATGAGATATAAAATGGTTAGGTAACTTATCTGAGTTGAACAGCTGGAAAGCAACAGTTTGACTCTAGTTTCCACTCCTACTATTGCTAATTATACCTAGACCTCTTAAAGCATTTACTTAATATCTTCAGGTAGGTATTTATATTAATCCGAATTCTATTCCTTTCTTTAATCATCCTAGCTAATTCTCTTTCAGATACTCTACATATCACTTACATTATTAAATACTAATTTTACTATAAGGTCAAAATTATTTATACTAGATAACTTTAGAGTAATCCCCCACATTCTTTTTGAAATTCTCCTTTATGTCTCAAGCTAGCAAATTAGGCATTACAAATTTTAATTTAGGCTCTTCCTTTCATATATTGTTCCATGTCCATAATTAGGTCACATCTTCCTTTTCTCATTTTTTTGTTTAGTAAATATTTATTGAATACTTCCTATTTGCTAGGCAGTGCTATACAGCAGTAGACAAAACATAGAAAAAGCTCTATTATAGAGCTTACATTCCAGGGAGAAGAAGAAAGACATCTATCCCTAATCAATAAATGGATAGATGGATGGATGACTAAATGGATGACTAAAATAATACATTAGGGGCAGTAAACACTGTGGGAGAAGAGCAAGAAAAGTTGCATAGAAATTATTGGGAAGTTGGAATTGTTTTACATATAGGGCAGTCATCATAGGTCTCACTCAGAAGATGACAGCCTGAAGGAAATAAATGAGTGAGCCATCAGAGCGTTCCAGGCAGAGGAAGGAAGAAAGTATAAAGATCTTGAGGTGGGGGCATGCTTGGAATACACAGGGAACATCTCGGGTGCTCTTGTGTTGAAATAGAGTTAGCAAGGGAGAGAGTAATAGATGAGGAACAGAAGAAACAGGATACCAGAGCATATAGGCTTGTGGGCCTTTATAAGGGCTTACACTTTTTCTCTGGATGAGATGGAAAGCCACTTGAGGCTCTTGAGGAATGATAGGGTCACTTTGGAAAAGTAGGCTGGCACGAGTGTCAGAGGTGCATATATTGAGTATATACATATAAATTGTTAGTGTGATTTTGTTCTATTTTTCTCTCCTTCTTGAAGGTAATACTCATACACTATGGATTTTTGCTAATAAGTCCGTATCTTGAATAGTCTGTTTAGAATGAACAATGCATTTTAAAATGGACTTGATCAAAGTAAAAGTCATGCGGACAAAGATGACTAGAGTAGCCCAAAACTTACCACAGAACATACTTAAAGGTATTTGGGACATTGATCCCAGTAAAAGTAACTCTCAGAGGAAACATACTGTCTTTAAATATTTAGAGGGCTGTCAGATAGAATAAGAAACAAATTCCAGTCCTGCCGTTTAGTAATTTGGGGACATTAGGCAATTAATATACAGTGACATATATAAATTATACAGTTAATAGAACACTATTAGGAATTTACATCTATTCTTAGTTATTTTGCTATTCTAATTAATGCTGCATTGAATTCTTCTGGGCATTTTACTATTCAATTATTTTCCTAAGATAAATTTCCAGGAGTAGTTACTAGGTCAAGGAGTAAGAATACCTTTGTTGTTCAATAAGTATAGAGTTTCAGTTTCACAAGACGAAAAGAGTTTTGGAGATGTGAATGTACTTAATGTCACTGAACTGTACAGTCAAATATGATTAAGATGGAGAATTTTGTTATGTATATTTTAACCACAATTAAAAATATTTTAAAATAAAAAGATTAATGTCCCTACCCCACCCCTACCCACCCCACCCCACAAAAAAAAAAGAATATCTTTGTACTTTGTTGCATAGTAAACTATTTGGCCTTTTAGCAAGAATGACCAAATTACACTACACCATCATGTTTTTATCTCACTTGTACCAGTATTGAGTTTCTTATGGTTTCTTAAAATCTTTGATAATGGTTTAAATGATTCTTCAGAGTTGCTTTAATTTGTATTTTTATTCCCATCAAGGTTGAAATGTGAACATTTGCATTTGTGGGTTTTTTTTTGCTGTTTGTATTTCCCTCTTAACATTTATGTCATTGTCCCTTATTTATATTAGGACATTGGTCATTTTCCTTAGATTTATAAGAACCCATTTTGCAGTATATTCTATCATTTTAAGTAAATATTCCTTTTAGTCTTCGTTGTCTTTTTAATTCAGATTTAAGAAGCAAATAACTTTTTTATTTTACATTTTACAGGTGAATTATGGAAAAGTTTATAATGACAGTAGAAAAGGATTGAAATTCACTGTCTCTTGTGGCTGCAGTTCAGAATTTGTTTTTGTACCATATGGTAGCACCATTGCTGTTTATACAATTTACTCAGGAGAACAGATAACTATGCTTAAGGGACATTTTAAAAGTGTTGACTGCTGTGTATTTCAGTCTGATTTCCAGGTAAGGATGATACTTAAGGGAATTTAAAATGTTCAGATAGCTAGGTTGCTGGACTAGTTGTATATAGAAGAGTAAATTGCAATTTCATTCTGAGTAATTATATTTTTAATCCACATTTTAGCTAGGGTTTATTTAATAGAGGTTAATATGGGATATATTTTTAGATGTTATAGGATGTATATCTGAATCAGTATAATACTGTATAATTTGACTGGGATAAATTCATTATTTTGCATATGGGCTTCATTTATTTAACTGCTGAATATCTCTGGCAAATTAAAATAATTTCTTGCAAACAGTCTTTTGGGAAAGAATAGAATATAAGTGTCTAATCTCAAAGTATAGGTTGTGTATCTTGATTTACGTATGTGTGAGTCTTTCTAAAGTTTTCTTTCTCATTTTCTGCCAATGACTAATAAGTTTGCTTTTTGAGTTGATGGAACTTACATCATTTCTTAAATACATACCTATAGCTGTTGTTTAACATCATGACCTTTCTCTTTCATCTCACCAATGGAGCAAATTGATTTTGCAGAGAAAATTTACACAGATTTCTCCTTTAAATAAGTTTCTAATATAGCAAGACTGTTGGTATTTTCCTTGTGTATAGGGAAAATGAGGCCCATGAAAGTTTTATAGAATGAAAATTATTGGATTATTTGAGCTAGGAAGGACTTTAAATACCACCTGATAAACTACCAGCTCTTATTCATTCATTTATTTATACTGATTACTTAATTTGTGTCTGACACCATACTATAAGATATATAGGGCTGATTTTTCAGCCAGCACACATCAGTATGCAATATTCATTATTAAAATATTCAAATACATATCCCACTATTTGTTAAATAGCTTTTGCACCAAGCCCCCTAAGTGACCTCCAGCTTTACCCCCTTCCCCAGGGCTTCCTAAACCTCACCTCAACCCAACAACTAAAAGAGACCTTCAAGACCCTGCTCTTACTTTATGGCTAGTATCTCTTCTGATTGGCCAGTGTCCTGATGTACCAGTTGTTAAATATCTTCAGTGTTACTTGCAGAAAAAGAAAATTAAAGCCACCAGAAAGGGGCCATGATTTGCCTCAAACCTACAAGTAGTTTTTGACAGAGAATGATTATCCATTCAAAGAACTTTTTAGAACACTATACCTTTTGTCTTGTTCAGAGTCATTTAGAGACAAAGCCAAGATTTAACCAATGTTTTCTGGCTATAAATTATTACTTTTCAACAAATCAGAACATCCTAATAATCGTGCCTAAAATGGATTAAAAGTGTGCCAACGTACTGATTCCCTTCAGTCCCAGGAATAACTGAGACAAGCCTGGGACAGCCAGAAACCTGGGGCCAGTTGCCTCCTGACAAATACCATTTCTATATTTGCTAAGTACTCAGAAAGATTTTAATCACTGTACTTCATCAGAAAGCTTCCAACTCTTATCTCATTCCATCTACTATGATTTCTGAAAAGGAAGATAATTATAAATCTCAAAAGTAAGGGAGTAGTACTTTTGCATCTGTTTAGCAACAGAACCTTTTTCCAAATGAAATATTTTGCAAAACTCACTCTGAAAACAAACCTGATATAGTAATTCTATCATGAATATAAAAATCCAACAAGGTATAAGCAACATCAAAATAATGATGATAATGAATTATAACCCATTGACTAAAATACAGATCCACAAATCTGGTATAAGTAAGTAAACTAATGAAAGTCTGATGAGGAATAGGATATTTACATATCTCAAAGTACCACCTTACAAAAACATTAATTAGAAAGGTAAAATGAACGATTTTACCTTGAAAGAGCCTGGCAATACATTACCTTAATCAAATGATCAAAGTTAATGTCCTAGTTATGGGACATTAGTTCTGTGATACTCTTGGCAAAGATGTATCACCTAAATTTAGTCATGAGAAAGCATAAGACAAAATTTTGGGACATTCTACAAAATAACTGGTATGTATCTTCGAAATTGTCATGGTCAGGAAAGCCAAGGAGAGACTAAAGAACTGTTCCAGATTATAGGAAAATAAAGAGACATAACAACTCATTGCAGCATATGATTTTGAATGGACCCTTTTGCGATAAAGGACATTATTGAGACAATTGGTAAAACTTAAGTGGTTCAAAGAATTAGCTGGTAGTAATGTATCAATGTGAATTTTCTGATTTTGTTGGTAGCATTGTAATTATGTAGGAGAATGTCCTTGTTCATGGGAAATATACACTGAATTTTCAAGCATGATAGTACCTCATGTTGGCAAATTATTCTCATGTGTTTCAGGGAAAAACAAGTTTTTGTGCTGTACTTGCAACTTTTCTGTAAACTTTAAGATTTTTTTTTTTTAAATCCATTATCTCAAATGAACCCCTACACTTAGCCAAAAACTTAAAAACACAATTCAAATACCTCCATTTAAGTGAAACCTTTATTAATCATTCTGATGGAAGTTCTGTCTCTTCTAAGCTCTCTTTATATATCTACAGAATTGCCTTTACATATCCATCAGTGTAGCAGTGCATATCATGAACTGCCTTTTAAGCTTATTTGACCTAGTTATCTTGGGTATATATCTTGTCTGAGAAAACTAAATTACTCAATGTCACTGAACATCTGAAAATATTTTTGTATTATCTATAGTTAATGTAACCATATATTTTAGATTTAACAATACACTTACAGAATTTTGTTCCATTTAGGAAATTTGATCATGTATAATTAAATTTAATTTACTTTAATTTTTTATATCTATATTTCCTAAATATAACTTCATAATCTTGTTTTCTTTACCCAGAACTCTTACTTTTTTTTTTTTTTTTTTTTAGAAAAACACTAATTGTACTAGGCTTCAAATAGTTTTTGAGATGAACAATAATAAAAATAATTACATTCCAGAGCAGAAAAAAAGTTATATTGTTAAAAATATTTGTGTAATAATCCAGAAGTATACTTGTGAGGGGGAAAAATCAGTTATTCAGAGTTTTCCAACCACTTAACATTGTAGTGTTTTGGGGTTTTTTAAATCCTTTTCTCCTTTGCCTAGTAGCTTTTTTTTATAATGGACCTAAGGTTTTCTATCCTATTTTTTTGCCTTCATACTATGAATGTTTGGTTTTATCCTATTATTTTCTTTTGACATTATGAATATTTATTTTCCTATGTCATTAGTCTTCAAAAATAAATTTAATGGGTATAGCATAGTCATATAAATGTTACATAAATTTACATAAATTAATACCCTACTTTTAAACAGTTATTTCAATTTTTTTCTAAATATAATGCCAATGATATCCTTGAATTTTATGTATGTCTTTGGAATGACTTCTTAAAAATGCATACAAAAACTTTTGATGCATATTGAGATTCTATTCTCCAGAAAAATGATCCCAGTTTATGACTTTTGTACGAGAGGATCTGTTTCATTGCCCCATAGGAATGTTTTCAATACTTGCAAATATAACATATTCCTTAAGTTTTGTTGGGAAAGGAAATGAAATGAACATGGTTCTACCTTATGCAAACAGCATTTCCAAAGACATTGACATAGACTGTGCATCAACCCAAGCTTCCTCTTATAAAATAAATGTTTTGTGAATTTTTGGCCTATTTTAGCTAGAAACTCATGTGGTTTCTCCTTGGAGTCTTTATTAAAAGCTCAGTTATTGACAGAAAAGGACAAACTCTTTACCTCTTCCTTTTCTTCTTTCTCTACTCTGACATTTGAAATAGATACTATGATTGATAAAAACCATTTGGATGTTGAATATTTTTGTAAATTTTCACGTTAGCAAGCTTCAACGTATCATAATATTGTTTTTCAAATATAAAGTGAAGCTTTATTACATTAAAAATAAAAAGTAATCAGCCCAGTTTTTTGGAGTAGAAATAGAATTAATCTAATTGATCTAATCTAAGAAAGAATCATTTAAAAATTGATAGTTCGTTTCAGGTTGGTACCAGCTTTAAGTTCACCTATAATCACATCTTTCCTTTCTGTGTTATAGGAACTTTATAGTGGTAGCAGAGATTGCAGTATTCTTGCTTGGGTACCATCCTTATATGAACCAGTTCCTGATGATGATGAGGTAAATATTATTTGTACAAATTGTAGTTACTTTTAAATCATAAATAAAACTTTTATTAATTTTATGTGAGAAACTTAAAGCACGTCTTGCTATTTTCTGATTTTAAAAATAATTTGCCTATTATAACACATTTGGAAAATTCAGAAAAATATTAAAAGAACACAAAGTATACCACAGTTTACTTAAATATTTATTCACTTGACGATGTTTCTTTTGATCAACAAATTAAGGTGAATAGTTGTTCATAAATTATTTTATATTTCCGATTGCTTGTTTGGGTAAATTCATAGTAGGTTTATCTCGAGTTATCATGTATGACATTTTTAAGGCTCTTTATTTACACTGTCAGATTTTACCAGTTTACATTCCTCTTAGCAGTCTATTAGTGCCTTAGAGCATAAATTGGTACAAATATGACAGTGTGAATAAAAAGCCTTAAAAATGTGAGGGGTAAACAAAAATGAATAAGAGGTGGTCCCTGATCGTAGTAGTAGTTTCTATATTTTTTACTTTTATGTTCAGCTGTCTATAGATGATTATTTTACTAGGCACTGTTAATCATCCCCATTTATACTTACCAAAGATTATTTTACTAGGTACTGTTAATCATCCCCATTTCTCCTAATTTCCAGGATATTAAAAGTTAATATCTAAAAACTGATGTGTATAGATATAATTTTTTAAAGTTGGAAATATTAATAAATGTAGTTAGAAACACCATACATTAACCTTACCTGTCATAGTAAAATTAAAACATCTTAAATGGAGATGGAAGAAAGTTTTTGCTAGAGCACATTTGAAATTCTAAAAACATTTTTCATACATTTTGTTTCTTTATGAAAACAGGACTTTGCCCAAAACCACATGGAAATGAATTTTTATGGAGGTGGTTGATAGCATTTCACAGTTACTGACAAAATGTATCTCATACCTAAATTTGCAACTGCTATGGTTTACTGCAGTGTAAAGCTGTGAATTATTATTTTTTTGTCCTTAATCCAAATGAGAAAGAAAACACGTACAATGGTAAATCTTCAAGCAGCTGGCCAAACGCTGTATGAATACTTGCAGATTTCATCACTTGTCTAATTTGGCTTATTAATAGGCTTTGCTTAGTTTCCATATATAGCTGCTTTAAATGAATATTCTTCTGTGGAAAGCTTAATATGGTCAAATAGTTTGATTTGACCATTTATTTTGAATTATTATTTAATTATTGTGTCCTGTTTGGGAATTACTATATACATTAAATCTAACTTATTATAGTAAGACCCTATTAGGAAGTATAACAATCATTTACCAAATGATAACAATAAAAATAAAAGTAAATCTAGTATGATTTATGTTTGGAAATAGGGTATTAGAAGAAAACTAGAATACTTAATTTATAAAGATAGTATGTGATTCTGATGATTTATTTCCTTATTTTATAGTTATAGTGGTAGTTTGAACTTCTTATCTAGAAGAATTTTTGTATAAGAAATTAAGGTGTACAAGTAGAAAATCAAATAGAAATATACAAGTTAGCTTTAATTTTTTATTATTAAATTTATTGCAGACATTGGTTAATAAAACTATGTAGGTTTCAAGTGTATAATTTGGTAATACATCATCTACATATAGCATTAAGTGTTCACCACCCAAAGTTACATTGCGTTCTGTTGCCATTTATTTGACCCCTTTTACCCTTTTCTACCTCCCCTCCCCTTTTTCCCTCTGGTAACCACTAAATTATTATCTATGTCTATGAGTTTTTGTTTGTCTTGTTTGTTCGTTGCTTTCAGTTTTACATCCCACGTGTAAGTGAAATCATATGGTTCTTGACTTTTTCTAACTTATTTTACTTAGCATGATATAATCTCAAGATCCATACATTTTGTCACAAAGGCAGTGTTTCATCTCTTCTTATGGCTGAGTAATATATTCCATTATATATACGTACCACATCTTCTTTATCCAATCATCTATTGAAGGAAACTTTAGTTGTTTCCATGTCTTGGCCATGAGTGAATAATGCTGCAGTGAACATTGAGGTGCATATAACTTTACAGATAGAAGTTTTTAAATTTTGGGGGTAGATAACCAGAAGATGGATTGCTGAGTCATATAGAAATTCTTTTCTTAATTTTCTGAGGAACATCCATACTATTTTCCGAAGTTAGCTTTATTTTTAAGTTTAAGAGCTATAAAACCGTATCTTTTAAAATTTACTGTTTTACACTTTAAGATAGCCATCATTCTCATATTACTATAAAATGGTAGTTGCTAAGATTATTTTCACAAAACTAGTTTGAAAGATTCCTGTGAATGTAGGTAGAACACGAATGTGATATACAGATGCCAATAGAGAAGTCCATCTTCACAAGTCCCTTATTTCTTATATGTATATTTACTGTTTAACTCATATCTAAACGTTTTTCATCTCAACTATCAAATAAATGACTGCTGCAGTTTCCCAGAGTGGCAACACAGTTCAAAACAAAACAAAACACATATATATATACACACTCACTTAGTCTTTAGTTTCAGGTAAATTAAAAAATACTAGTAATGGGTTTCAGTCACAGTTTTGCCATTTATTAGTGATCTGGGACAAGTTTATTATATTGCCAAATATTAGAATCATCAAAGCAAAATTGTTCTTAGGTTTTCTTTTGAATTCACCCTTGAGATGAGATTTACTTCTCCATCAGCCAAGATAATCCCTTATGGGTGTTTCTTCTAAGATCTAAGAGGAGGAGTTTAGTTCTGTCCTAAGAAACTGAAGAGTATTGCATGTAGGGACAGATTTTATGGTCTTTAAGCATAAATGCTGTTATTGAATTGTCAGGCTGTTGTATTATATTCTAAGGAGTTGCCTTCCTCTCCCTCCCTCCCCCTCCCTTACCCCCCATTGTAAAACTTACTCATGGTCAGGGGAAGCCTGTATAACTTAAACAGTTTTTCCCTTCTGAGAACTTTAGATCAGGTACGTTACAATTTAAATCTGACTTCTCACCAAGAATCTTACCTTATTTTGACAGTCACACAATACATAGCTGTTTTATTTACCACTTTCTGACACAGACAACCCTATATTCTGCCCATGGAGACTTTCTAGTAATTACCAGTAAGAAATTTAGAATTTATCAAGATTGTATGTGTGATAGATGTTAAGTTTTGTTTTGTTCTTCCTTTTCATTATTGAGACCTAGATGGATCCCTCTAAACTCATGCTTCCCTATCTCTATAACATTCACAACTATCTGTCAGTAGAACAGGCTATGTGGTGAGGTAGAGATGAATATGTATATCATAGAAAGGATGTCCACTGGAAGGAGATGTTGTAGAGAAAACTGAATAGTTGGTAGTTGCACTTGATCTTTGGGTTTCAAACAATAATATCTGTACCACATCCATATACATCATTTTTACTGCAACTTTTAACTCTATTTTTGTGTGCTTTTTAGCAATAAAATATGCTTACAATACTGTAATGCATTCATATTGTTATCCTTTGTTACTATAAACAGTAAAATTTATATATAGCTGCATTTTGATTTTCACTTCATTATTTTCATTTCTTTGCTCATCATAGCAACAACAATTTACAATAAAATGTAATTTTGCCTCTCTGTTGAGCCCTCAAATGAAATTAAAATGTTTAATAGGTACCATAGTGGAATTAGGAGGCATGACCCTGGTATAAGTTAACCATCCAGGGATGTTTTTGGTAGGTAACTAAGGCAGAGTTAAAGGCTTCTAAAGGTAGAATAGGGAAGAAGAATCACCCTAACCCCCAAGACATCTTTGAATAAACTTTCACTAAATAACCTAACTTAATAGTTAAATTATAAACCCAGAAAGATGGGAAATTCAGTAAATGTTTGGATAAAAGACTAAATTAACAGACTTCAGTATGCTACTCTTTCAAATCCATGAATTGCTGCTAGGAAAAGTGAATAGTTAACTGAGGTTCGCTAATAGTTTTGTACCTGGACATTTGGTGTATAATGAAAGTGACGATAGCCAACATTAGGTTCAGTAATAGCGACAATAGTCAAATCTAAGTTTTAGTAATAATACATTGTAATCTATAGCTTTAATAGCTATAATGAATACCTAAATTAATATATTTTCCAACTATTCTGGCTGATACTAGGGGTAGTTACTGGAAACACCTACTTTTTCTACTGTTATCGTTGTTTGAATTATAATATTCTAAGTCATCATGTTCATCCAAAAGGAAATGAGCACTCTCAGACATACAGTCAGAGTTACCCTTATCAAAAACTATTGCTATATATTGTAAAAAGCAATACATGTAAGATAATTTGAGTAGTTCTGATGCTAATATATTATTGGATTTTGGGCCTGAACAAACTTGTAGCAAATATAAAAGTTGCAGAATAAGAAGCAAAGCTGGCTCATAATGCCCACATACTCAAAAAATGAGACCATCTTAAGTCCTTTAATCATTTGCCAGAGCATAATATGGTAGCCTTTCAAAATGTTTTCCAAAAAATTGAATCAATTTGAAATACCACAGTTCCTGCTTACCTTTATAAGGTCTGGCTCTAAAGTGTAAGAGTACCATGATGTTTTGTTGTTTTAAATAAACACCAAATGTTTGTGAGTTGGTTTTTTGTTGTTGTTTTTTTTGTTTTGTTTTGTTTTTTGGTCAAAGAAATCTCTCAGGGAAACCTTTGTGCTAATGAAACACGTTAACCATTTCTGACACATTTTGCATGTGATTCTGAACTACATTACCAGCTATAAAAAGTAAATAAATGTCGCAACTTAATAAATCACATTACTTTTTGAACCCAAAGTGGTATTACTAAGTTTGATGAACACCTTACCTCCATATATGGATATTTTGCTTATTTATAAAAGTCAGGTCTTTCCAAACAAAGTTGCCAACATTAATATTTTGGGCTGTCAAGTCAGACTGTATACCTGAGTTCAGTCTTAGCTGCATGGATGTTAATGTGCTACCTTCCCCAAAGAGTTGCAGAAATGCCTTAAACAGGAGCAGCGTGTGTGTGTGTGTGTGTGTGTGTGTGTGTGTGTGTGTGTGTGTGTGTGTGAAGGGAAACGTGATTTGGATAAAGTCCAGTATGTTAATTTAAAATGAGGTTACATTATCTTGTATGTGGAGTGTTTCTTACATTACTTTTGTTTGAAATTAACAATATATCATTTCTTTCAAAATAATCTAATTGCTTTTCTTCTGATATATTTTATTACTATATTATAAGCCTAAAATTATGAGGTGGATAAATCAAGTCTCCCTTTTTCCACTCCTTTTTAGACTACAACCAAATCACAGTTAAATCCAGCATTTGAAGATGCCTGGAGCAGCAGTGATGAGGAAGGATGAATGTCAATCCTAAGTACCTTTATGTCTATTGATGAAATTTTTAAAATGGGACTGTTTTGTTTTTGTTTGTTTAAGTGTCCAGTGACAGCAAAATTAGCCCTGAATTTGGGTGATTTTTTCCCCCTCATCATGTTTTAATATGAAGTTAGTATTTGCATGAAATCCTGAAACAGACATTTTTATGGCATATTTAATTAAAACACATCTTCGTGATCCCAGTTGGTATGGCCTGGGGCAACCCCTCTTGCTGCAGTCCAAAGAGACAAGTCATGGCGCTGCCATGTGGGACCGTGAGCCCACCGTGTGGACTTTAAGGTACAAGTCTCCGAAGATGAGCAAGTGGCGGTTACAGCAAAGAGTTTCTCCTACTGGCTATATTACCTTGTTCATTTTTACTGAGGAGGATTGTATCAAAAATATTGTTGAAAAATTAGCTTCAAAAATGTCATATTCTTTTATTCATGCATTCAGTTTTTACAGTGATTTTATTTAGTTGACCGTTGTCTAGTTTTATGTTAAATGTTTTTTGGACTCAGTTCCTTCCACAGTCCAAAAAGTGCATCACAGGTGTTTATTAACTTGAAGAAAATCCCATGTTTCCTTTATTTTCATATGTCAGATGGCAGCTTGTACTCATGCTTCAGCTTCCTTTCTCTGAATCTTGTTAAGGTGTGACCAAGTCCTGCTTCATTCATTGAGGCAGCACATGTCCAGACAGGGGAATCTGGCTTAAACATGAAATGTTGTCATAAAATTTCTGTTTATTGTCTACTCTTCTTGTGTTATGATAACCCACAAGTGATTATCATGAAACAAATCTTATATTCCATTTCTTCCTGATCTTATCAAAAAGACTAGTAGAGGAGGTCTTTGTGAGTTTTTAAGTGTGCGTTAGGCCTCATATCAGATGTTGCTAGCCAAATGATTTACAAATGTTTACTTTATAGGTGATTTTCTTAAGCCCCTACTATTTACTCTCATTTCCCCACACCCCTCGGTAAGGAGGTTTATGACCTTTGAGAATACTATTGAAATTGGAATTTTTTTTTTTAATTTTAAGGAAGAAGAAATTTTCTTCCAGACCACAAATAACTGTATGACCTCTATCTAGTTATATAAATACAGTCATTCCTCCATATCTGTGGGTTCCACATCTGGAGATTTCAACCAATTGTGGATGAAAACTATATCCCCCCCAAAAGTTACATTGTTGTTGCTGACATGTACTATGTAGTTAGGCCTATGATGGTTGTGTCTGTACTGAACACATACAGAGTTTTTTTTTTCCTTGTCATCATTCCCTAAACAATACATTATAACAATTATTTACATAGCATTTATATTGTATTAGGTATTATAGGCAATCTACACATCATTTAAAGTATATGAGAGGGTGTGTGTATTATGTCATTTTACATAAGGGACTTGAACATCCTGAGGATTTGGGATTCATAGGGAGTCCTGGAACCAATCCCCTTCAGATACCAACGGATAGCTGTATACATGCTCATTGTAAATAATTCACACAACATAAAAACTTAAAAAAGAATGTAGTGGTCACACAGAATCATACCACCCTAAGGTAACCACTTCTGTCATTTTTGTGGCCATTCTTCCAAGCATCTGTTTATGACACATATAATTATAAATAACAGGATGCAGTTGCTATGGAAACTCCTCCCACATCAGCACCTCCCTCCCCATTCCTTACATTAATATTAAAACAGTTTTATAACTTGACCCAATTAGAAATTCAAAACATATAGTAAATATATTAAAGAATTTATATAACAAATATAAAAGGGAAACTTATGGTAGATTTCTGCAATGTTAATGTAGTTTCAAATCCATTGGGACCCTATACCCAATAGCCAATATTATTAAAATTACTGATTGTATTCAATCAACAACCAGTAAATATTTTTCTCTTGAAGATTTGGCTAACATGTTCTGTTCGGTGCCTGTTTCAATAGCCTCTTAGATGCAGTTGTCTTTACCTTAAAGTGCCAGGCTACCTATCGGGCACCTCAGCAGCTTTACCATTGCACATATTCTTTGCAGACCAGATCTCAACTGCATCCACTTTCTTCTAGTACCACAGGTATGACGTTATATTGATGACATCTTCTAAGGAGACTCATTTGATACACTACTCATTTAGGATCTATAGGTCCAACATCTTTTAGCACTTCTGGGGTTCTGATGGCAACACTTTATTTACAATTTTTCCAAATTAAAATCAGCAAGCACTCCTGTCAATCCCCTTCATTAAAGAGACTTTGGCTATCTCTTATCATGTTTCCTGGAGTCTCTGTACCACTTAGGGTGGCCATACATTGCCCAAAGACTTCTGATACAAGAAACTGCCCCTCTTGGCTTCATACTACACATTTTAAAATAACAAATAAAATACAAGATGGGCTCTTTGAAATATAGGGGCTTTCAGCTTATGACACTCAGCCTGTGACCTGTAACCAGCTGTTTATTAAGCTTTGGGTCATGGAAAGAGCACATCAGAAAGATGGCACAGCTACTAAGGGCTCTTTAAGACAGGATAGAGCCAAACCTGGGCTCTCTGGCATATTCCACTTGCATGAGGATATGGGTTCCCCTGTCCTCTGTCTCTTGCCAGATGCCAAAGTGCTGAAGGGTGCCACCCCCTCCCTCAGACCATATGGCTACCTGGGATATCACTTGGGATTATCTGAATGAACAGCAGTGGAAGTACCTAGACTACTCACATGGCATTGTACATGATGCAGCTCAGTGGACTATTGCTGCTTTCCATCTCTTAGCCAGGATGTCCTTAATAAAGGATGGGACCCAGGAAACAACACACTTGGCCATATTTCAGGCAGTCATCTTAGTGCTGGATGCCCTGGTCAACAAGTAGCCCTATCTTCACATTTATTATAAACTGTTATACTATTGCCCCAAAGTTGTGCCTCTCAGGAGAAACAAACAAACTTTGAGACTCTTTTGCCTCACAGATATCCAAGATATAAATAAAAATTATACATCTCCACATATATTAAGGCCACAATAGAAGGCCTTGCCAGGATACGGTATCCCTTTTGGAGTTATAGACATTAGTGATGATAACCAAGAAGTATATTTTCCTTCTCAAAATGCATAACAATAGCCTTTTAAAAAACATATTTGATAGAATTTTCATTTACTTAATTGGTCCCAAATAGCCAATTTAATTGAGAGACATCATGGTCTCCTTGGTAAATTTATACCTACATCAACTTTAAAAAACTTTCCCATCACGCTTTCTTATAAGAGAGATTTACATTGCCTCATGTTTATAAAGACTCATTGTAAGTGAGGCCCTTTTTATAATGTCTTCTCCTATCTTTATAAATTTTTTATCATTCCTACATCCCAGAAGGGCTAGAGTTTAGATCAAGGGTAAAACTCTCCTGGGACCCATTAACCAGATTGTCTATGGACCAGGCAGCTGCTCAATCTGATATGGGACCCATTTGAACCTAAACTTCTACCAGAAACCAAGAAAATGACTGTCAAGTACAGATGTACACCTTTCCTCTGTTGACTGTTGATCTTATTACTAGTAGTCTGAGTTCTTTCATTAATTTACAATCTGGATGCCCAAACCCTCTAAATAAGCCATTGTTTCAATGAAACATGGTAAATGCTGAGATCCACATCATCTTGCATGGGTACCCACTTAGAAAGGATACCCCAGTTCCACATCCCACATAACATCACCCTTACCACTGGAGATAATTTCACCCTAGACACTAAAAGCTTGGCCCCAGCAATACCCACGGACTGCCTCTCCTAAGGCATTAATTGGACACAGAGCAATTTTACCTTTCTTTCTTTGATTTTAAGGTTCTCATTATGTCTCTGAGCTTACTCTCTGCTTAGCCCCTGATCCTGCCATTCTCTTTGTTTTCTACCAAAAAAAAAAAAAAAAAGGCCCTATACTCCTATGCGTAAAGGGAAATCTGATAGAGGTTACTAGTATCTGCTTTATATCAGTCAAATCCTTCAGCCTTCTGAAAAAGGACTACGTATTTTCCAAAGCTTTTTTCTACTCTCCCTCCTATCTCCCACCGTGACCACCACAACCACTCTTTCTCAACTTTGTTACACACCGTATCATTAATCTTTATATACTTTACTAATATACCATTTTATCTCCAACAAAATAACTGCTGGACCTGCCACCTTGAGATAGATAGATAGATAGATAGATAGATAGATAGATAGATAGATAGATATGTAGGTACATACATACATATATACTTATACTTCCAACACACTTTACACTTCCACCAAGATATTGTTAGAGATCCCAAGAATTTCACATCTCTTTTGTCTAATGCCATATATAGAGAAAATCTAGTCATGGGATGACCTGCAAAGATTCCTTAGACCTCTATTTGTGTTCCTCCTTTCTACTGTCATAGTAAAAGGTTCTATACACTGTTTAGGGCAACTTATGCCTTCTTCTCTAAAAGTCTCCACTACCATCACTCCCAAGTTCCTTTAGTATGGTGTCAAAGCATCACAGAGCCAGTTGTATTGACTACATTTTCTTATTTTTTTGAATTCTTGATACACTGGTATTGGGACCTTGATCTTATTGATATTGTTCCTTCCAGGACTAATTCTCAAAGATAGCAGGTGTCTCTTCTGAGAGTGAGCCTTTTATATACAAACCAACCAATCTAAAGTCCATACCCCTAACCATTTCCATTGTCAAACTCACATACCAAGCCATTATTCCCCCTGCTCTAAATCAGCCCAGGGCCAGGTACCAGACAAGTAGGGACCATCACTATAGCCTAGAGTCTACCAAAATTATTCAATCTATCCGACCCTAAATGTACCTACTCTGTCTTGCACATTTCTTCCCAGAAAACCCTAAGAAAGGCTCTGGGCCATGCCTTGCTCTTTGCTCTCCCTAGAGAGGGGGCCTCCTGACCAATCCTGGTCCTTTCCTCCATGGCCCTGCATGGCATGGTATGCTCTGTCTTCTGGTTCTAGGGACCTGTGAATATAAACTTTCTTCATGACAATTATTTCCATGTCTGCATATCTTAGAACAAATTTTAATATACTGTTATTCTTTTTATTAACTACACAATAGTCCATCTTGTGAATGTAACAGGGTTTTTTTTGGTCCCCCCCCCCCATACGGTCTCCTGTTTATGGCCACTTGTACAGTAGTAAAGATTGTGAACTGTGCTATATTTACCTTAGGCGATGTATTTGGCTGATACACTTTAGTCACTGAATATCATATTTTCCTTTGTCAGAGGAAATTATAATTTTGCTGGGTAAAGGATTCTTGGGTTGTAGTCTTTTTCTTTCATTGGTCCATATTATTATGTTCACTTTCTTCTAGCTTCTAGTACTGCAGATGAGAACTCCAAGACCAGTGTGATTTTTTCCCTTTATAGAGAACTCAATCTTTTAGCTGCAGCTAGTCAACAGTAAGATTTTTTCCCCCTTTATCCTTAGAATTCCTTAATTTTATCGAGATACTTGATAAGTCTTCTTTTCCCCCCATCAATTCCCAGACCACTTGTGAGCTCTTTTAGTCAGTCTGAAGCCTCAGTCTTTTCTCAGCTCAGGGATATTTTCTTCTAATATCTATTTAATTGTTGCTTCTCTCTCTTTTTTTTTTCTTCTTTGCATCACCTATTAATTGCATGTAAAGTCTACTTTGATCTCTCCTTCAAAGTCATATGTTTTCCTTTTTCCTTCCTGCTTGCCTTTTTTTTAATCAATAGAACAGTGCCCAGAATATACTAAGTGCTCAGTATAAATGGGTTTTGTTGTTTCTGCTCTATATTTTGAGATTTTGCACTTGCTCTTTGAGGTCACACAGACCTGACTGTGATCATCGGGAAAGACTTTTAAATTATTGTTTTATTCTCCTCCCCACCCTAAACTTTTGTTTTTAAACATTTGCAGAAATATATTGAAATATGAGAGGTCTAATAGAGGTTTCCACTTAAAACTTAAAAATTGTTTCATTCAATTGATATTTGTCTAGCTTTATTGATTACTATATATCAATAAACCTGTTACAAATGTAGTGATCACCTGTAATTTCTTTCTGATGCCTTTTACAGTTTACAAAATTTCCTTCCTCAGTATCTTGGCTAATGAATGTTGTATCCTGTCATATTTCAAAGGACGCTTATGCCAATTGTTTACTTGATCTCAAACTAATCCCAATTTAGTTTGGGAGGAAATGAGGAAATAATACTCCTAATAAGTCTTTGAGAATTGAGTTAACTATTTTTATTGTGCTGTTTTTTAATGTATATTACATATGCAAAATTTTGTCGTGTTTCAGTAAGTACTAAAGTCATTCATGATATACCCATGAAATATCTAGTTTTTAAAAATACAAAGAAACAAAAAAACACATTTTATTGACATAGCTCTAAATTTATGTTTAACAGCAAGCGTGAAAATAGCATCATAGTTAAGCTTTTATACTTTCTGCCAAGCCTTTTCTCTACACTTAGGAAGAAAACATCTTAATAGAGGAAAAAAGTCTTCTCTTCAATGGAAGCATTCTTTCTGTCCAGTTTATGTTAAAAATTCCCATTTAAACTTGATCAAAAACCTTTAAAGAAAGTTTGGAAGACAAACTATTAAATTGTATCAATTGTATTAAAAGAAAAAAAAACTTCAAAATTGAAATTCTTCTGTAAGGGACACTTAGGCATGAGAGCCTAGTATTGGTGAGACACCAGACAACAAAAACCTTTAGCTATTTTTTAAAATCTGATTGAGACAATAATAGAAAAAATTTGTTCTCAACAAATCAATCTCAACTTTCAAAGAAAAGTCACTATCTCCAATGGGAAGAAAAACCTCAAATTAGATATTAAACTAATGGCCGCACAGTTCTAAATCAGCAGTATTTCATTACTGAACAGTTATATACTAATAGTATGTGATTTCTATAAAAATGATATAACTTCTGAAGATTAGAAAAAGATTTTTGTAAATTATAATTTATATTTGTATTTATAAAAATTATAATTTAAATTATAATTATTTTAAATTATTTTATTATAATTTAATTATAATTATAATTTAAGTTATAATTTTTATAAACAAATACATTGATAAATTTCCTTTCTTAAACTTAATTTTTTTCCCTATATTCATATGCTTTTTACTGACTAACCAACTCCTGTTTAGCCTCATGGGGTACTCATAAACGTTGAGCTAATGGGTTAACATGGCTCTCCCAGTCTATGCTTTCCCAAGACTTACAAAGAAACAAATGTACAATCCTAACCTTGGCTTATTTTGTCACTAAAAATACAAGTGAGTCGATATTTGAGACGGAGTTCCTCAAGCTCCTCTTTTTTTTATGCCTTCACATTTTGTCAGTGGTTATTGTATAGGGTTGTAGCCTTAGACCTGGCCAGTGGCTTTGTTTCCTTGGTATTTGTGGTCAACTCTTAAAGGCAATAAATGACTGGCTCAAGTGGCTTCTCTGTTGTTCATCTCATCTCATGTGTTAGCAACAGCAATAAATCAGCGCCTGTTAACACCTTCATGTTCAAACACCAGCAAAGCTACTACTCAGGTGGCTCTTCCTCATGTAGTGACATCATCCACTCTTGTGTGAATCTATATATTTTCCACATAAATATACTGCTAAAGTACTAAAATGAGGAAATAATACTCCTAATAAGTCTTTGAAAATTGAGTTAACTATTTTTATTGTGCTGTTTTTTAATGTATATTACATATGCAAAATTTTGTCACATTTCAGTAAGTACTATGGAAAAAGGGTGTTAATAGTAACTCAATGATACAATTACTATGAACATTAAAAAAATCATAAAATTATCAAGAAATAATTGTAATGGTTTCATAAAGAAATAAGTAATAAACAATGATCTGGAAATCAAAAGACCCGAGCCTTAATCTTAGTTTTACTACCAAGTAAATCTGTGAATTTGAATAATATATTTTTACTTTCTTTTTCTAATTAGTTAAAAAATAAAAAGGAAGGAGACAGAAAACTGTAATAGAAAATTGTTAAATTCATTCTTGCTCCAAAATCACACATTATAATATTTAGAAAGCATTTTTAAATGATATTCACTGTGTCAAATATTTAAGTAGAGGTTTATATTCAAGATTAATTGAAGTTCATCGAAGGCAAAGGTGAAGTGTTTTTATAGAAATTTCATGGATTATCTTACACTGCATGAACACTCAAATTCTAATGGAATGAGAATGCTGTTTTGCCTAAACTAAAATTTTGAAGTAAAATTTCCATCCAAATTATTATGGAGCCACCACTGATTAGCTGTTTTACTTAGCAAGTTGCTTAGCCTTTTTGAGCTAATTTCATCATTTGTGGAATGGGAATAAAATATACTTTACGGAATTGAAATAAAGTTCTGACAGCTCTTCACGTAAGCAGCCTGATGTGACCTCTGAAAATAGTTGCTATTCACTTGACCCAGATAACCTGACAAAATCATGCAAGTTAGCTGGTTCAAATCTTCATGTTCCCTTTAAGACCACTCCTGAAACTGTGTAGGCCTTTAAGGGTATGCAAATCTGAAAAGCCACCAAGTATCTGAAGGATGTCACTTTACAGAAACAATGTGTGCCATTCTGTTGTTACAGTGGTGTAGTTAGTAGATGTGCCCAGGCCAAACAGTGGGGCTGAATGAAGGGTCAGTGTCCCCAAAAGAGTGTTGAATCTTGCTGCACATGCTTAAAAATGCAGAGAGTGATGCTGAACTTAAGGGTTTAGATTCTCTGGTCATTGAGCACATCCAGCTGAACAAAGCTCCCAAAATGTAGTGCAGAACTTACAGAGCTCACGAGTGGATTAACCCCTACATGGGCTCCACCTGCCATATTGAGATGATCATTAATGAAAAAGAGCAGATTGTTTCTAAACCAGAAGAGGAGGTTGCACGAAAGAAAAAGATATCCCAGAAGAAACTGAAGACACAAAACTTATGGCCCAGCAGTAAATTCAGCATCAAACAAATTCTAATAAAGTAAAAGAAGAAGAAAAAAAGAATTCTGCCATAAAAGAATTGCTCAGGTAATAGAACTTTTAGGCTGAGCTCTTATCAAAATTGTTCTCAAATTTTGCTTTCTCAGGACATGGTCTGCTTATTTTGTCTTCTTCTCCCTTCTAGAATGTACACTCCATAGTATACATTCTATTTTGTTTATTGCTCTATCCTCAGCACCTGAAACACTGCTTGGCAAATAGAAGATGCAAATATGTATATTTATTTATTGAACTAATTAGTGAATAACACCATTACCAAGTACTTAACTACAAAAAACTAACGGTCACAATTTGCAAATGATAAATGCTTGCTTGTATTGATTTTGTAATTTACTATATATGAAATTTTAACTGTTGTTAAATATTACGTAGTAACCTGGGTATTACTTTAATCCTATAGTCTTTCTCTCACAAAACAAAAAAGGATCCTTTTCTCAAGATTGTTGCTGGCCTGTGCACCCAACATAGATCCCTCCGACTCCTTTAGAGGGCTGCTGTTATACTGGGGACTTGCTTTGTGAATCCCAATAGCTAAACAAAATTAGGGGAACTTTGAAACCTTGAGTTTAGATTTCTCAGTATGGCCTTCTCCAACTAGCCCATTCCTACCTGGTAATGTTATGGTTGGACTGAATTTATTGCTTTTGGCTCTAAAGTTCTGGACTTTCTTCTTGTTCCCCCAATTATGGAAAAATAACAAATGTTTCTGGAAATTTTACATTTTTCAGGTCATTGATTATCTTTGTACTCAGAAGGAATGTAGAAAAGGCAAGATAAGGCCTCAAAACCTCAGATGCTTACAAAGGGCAGGAGAACATGGTAAATGAGTGAAAAGGTGAGGGTAGCAAGAATCAAATATAAGAATTATATCATACTCTTTATTTTTATTGCACTTTGGTATCATCAGCATGTAACATAATATATGATATTAGAAATTAAATACCCAATTAAAAATAAGTGTTTTGGTTATTATGTTTTTCTATAATTAATTATATTTTTATCTATTTTTATCTTGAATCAGAATTGTGACTTTTTCTATATCATCTGGGAGCAATATTAATTTTATTTGGATTAGTAATGTAAAAGCTTTTCACAGATTTTTTTTTCCTTCAAAACATTCCTTGCACAATAGTTTGTATATTTAAGATCTGAATTTATAGAATTCAGCTCCTGGTTAATTTTCAGAACTACACTTCAGTGTACTATTTACATTTTTTTACCTCTTTACAATTATCAATATTAGCTGCAAAAAGGCAAACTGATCCAAGTTTGTTCATTTTTATAAATACTTGAAATCAAATAACTTTTCTAGAGTTTGATGCTTAGCTCCACGGAGGTAATCGTCACTTAAATTTCTGGAAAGTTATTTCTGAATATGAATGTAGGCCAGATTTTTCCTGGTTAACTGAGTTTCCAAAAGGCACAATTTGATTAGAAATTTGATGGGTAAATGGATGATTCACTTGTGTAACTGCTTGTGAACACACTTGTAAAGAAATAAGAGTATATATGTCAACCAAAGTCCCAATCTTTGACTTAATCTTCACTAATAATTCAGCTGACACTTTATAGATAACACAACTAATTTCTTACAACCACCCAAAAAAAATCTCGTTAGTCTCACACCACATCTGTTGTGCATACCATTCATCAAGTAAAGAAAGCATCGACATGTCTCCTGTAGTTCAAACTGTGATAATGCATCCCTTCATAGTCTTCATTACCATATTCATGACACATTCCTTATTCTAAATTAAATGATTCCCATTGAATTGTGAAGTAAGCGTGTGTGACTTACCCCAACTGGCATCATAGGTTTGTTTTGCAAAACAAGTCCAACATTAGCACTGACTTGCAGGACACCCTGTTTACCTACTTGCAGTCCTGTTTACCCACTTTACTCATCACACACAATAATTTTCTGATACGCCCATTATTGGCATGGTGTCCAAAAGCTATACAAACACTTAAAATTTTTTGGACACCATAAATAACTATAGGTAATTGAATAATGTTTATATTTTTTATATCTGTACTTTCATTGGCTGGGTAGGAAGGGAATAAAGTAATTTAGCCTTTTCATGCAACTTTGTACTATAATTCTCTTCACCCCAGGTTCAACATGCTAAGAACTATTATTATACCTCAGATTTGCAAATGTTAGTGTTTGTTCAGGAAGCAGTTTCTGTTGGAATTAACCTTTTTGTAAATCCATCGTTGGTAAAGGTTTTCGTGCCAAGAAATTTTTCTTAATACATTTTACACCATTATCACTGCTGTAATTCCAGCCTTTGTTTTCAGTCCATTAAGTTTTTCATTAAGTTAAATTTGTCATTAAATGTCTTTGCTATTTTGGTCATAATTTTTACTGTGGTTAGTTTCATAATAACTTCGTAAGTCATGTACATTTAGTTGGATGTGTATTAATAGTTGTATGCAGTATTAGGCATGTAGGAATAGTTTTTTCTTCCACAGTAACATGCTCTTCTCATGAAACACTTAGCTATGTTTGCCTCATTTTTTCATTTTTGATGGAGAGGAAACAGTGTGATGTTATGATAACTGACAAACCCCAATGTTAGGGAGACATTAGATAGTGGTGGGAATTATGATAAACCTGAAAACACCTGCCCAATGGCCACAGTTTTTATAAAATTGGATTAGGTTTACCTGAAAACTCAAGATAACATCGCTTAAATAAAATATAAATGCATTTCTTTTGATAAAAGCCCACAAAGGCAGTCCTCAGCTGATATGCTGTTTCCAAGATCATCAAGAAACTTGGCACTTCTTATCATTGCTCCCACACCTCCTCATTAGCAGCTTCCTCCTTGTGATTCAACATGATTTCAAGATTCATCTGTGTTACCACATGTATCAGTACTTCATTTCTTATTTATTGTCAAATAATATTCTATTGTATGGATATATTACAGTATATCAGCTCATTAGTTGATGGTCATCTGGATTATTTCCACTTTTAATTATGAATAATGTTGCTATGAACATTTGCGTACAAGTTTTTGTGTGGAAATGGCTCAGTTCTTGGTATCAGCTATGTGCCAGTGAACAAAACAGGCCAAATCCTTTGCTGTGCTTGAATATTTAAATTGAGAATGGATGTTATTAGCATGACTTTAAAACTGAGACTGAAGAAATGGAAATGGAATGAGAGTAATTAGTTTTTTAAAGATGAGAATTTATGGTCTTGTACAGAATTGGAAGAAAACCAATAGGGTAAACATGAAAATCAGGTATATTGTTGAAAAGTGCACAAGAGGAAAAAAGAAAAGGATGAGAAGTGTGGAGGGTGGGGAACAGCATTAAAATTTATTAGGGCAGGCAAGAAAGTCCTCACTGAAAAGGATGAATTTTGAGTAATGACCTGAAGTAAATGAGGGAGCTAGCTGTGCAGGCGTCTATGAAAGGACTATTCCAGATATCAAGTGCAAAGGCCCTGAAGCAGGAGCATAGATAGAATGTCTAAAGATCAGCAAGACATCCAAATGGGGAAGAATATTCGGGGATATGGATTGGAGACGATGTCAGATTAAGAAGGGCCTCATAGGTCCCTGAAAGGGTTATGCGAATCCATTGGAAGGTTTTGAACCAGGAGAGAGACATATTCTGACCTAGATTTTAATATCATTTTTGTGTCAGTGTGGAAATCGGTTGAAGAGGAAGCAAAAAATCCAGTTACGAGTCTTATAATCCGAGCAAGGGGTGATGGTGGCGGTTTCAGGGTGTTGGACATATATCAGAAAGGCATGGATGTGAGAAAAGTTGGAAGGTATTTCACAGCATGCCTTTTTTATATGTAAGGCATGTGAATATATTACCTTTCAAAAATAATAATTTGAACCAATTCTAGATGGATTATAGATCTAAATTTAATAAGGAAAACCCATCAATTTTAGAAAACCAAAAATGAGTATGACTTCAGAAAAAAGCATAAAGCATAGGAGAAATATTGATACATTTCACTATTTTTGAAATAAATTTGATAAAATTTAAAAGCTAAGAATAACAAAAATTCTCATAAAATTAAAATATAAGCCCTAGATTGAGAAAAGAGGTTGTAAAACATAACTGACAAAATTAGCACAAATCAACAAGAAAATATAATTCTATGTAAAAATAAGCAAATGATATATAAAAAAGTACACACTGAGATCTGAGGCCACATTCTCTACTGTGCACCAAAATCCCACCCCTCTCACTTACTCAAAGACATCACTACAACAGTTATCCTCTTTCTAGCACTAGCAGTTTTTCCTTCTCTACTGGTTTTTTCCAAAGTATACACATGTGCTTTAAATTCATCTATTTAAAAACGATAACTCTAGACTGAACCCCTCTTCCTGTCATTATCTCATTTTTTCACTCCTTTATATAACAAAGATCCATGATAGAATTATCTAAACTTGTTTTCTCAATTTCTCTCTTTCTACTTACTCTTGAAACTCACTCCATTCAGGTTTTTCATTCCTTTCATTCTTCCAAATCTGCTCTTGTTGAGGTCCACCAATAGCTTCCATATTGCTAAATCCATGGTCACTTTCTTGTTCTCAGCTTATAGCATTTTACATAGGTGATCACTTCCTCCACCTGGAAGTACTTTCTTCCCTTACTATGATAAAAGTTTGGATTATTGTTTAGCAAATATTCTCAAGCTTCCATTGAGTGGACTATGTTTTCCTACCCCTGCCCTTCATGTTGTATTTGACTGTGTGACATACGGTAGACAATGGAATATTAGCGAACTTGGTGTGAGCAGAGGCGTTAAATGTGCTTCAGTGATGCAAGCAGAGGCCCCTAAAGCTTATAGGCTTTGGATTGGCTCTTGTACCCCACTTATCTCCCATGGGATCTTCAGGTGGCTGATGCCTTTCATTTTGGGCTCCAGCATGAACACACATGGAGCAGATTTAAGCTCAATCTTCAGCCTAAAGCAGAGCTATTCAGCTGAGCACAGCCTAGGTCAGCTGAACTGCAACCAACCTGCTAACCTGTGGATATAACAAATATATAGCTATAAGCTACTGAGCTTTGGAGTTATTTGTAATACAGCATTATTGTTGTGGTGGTTGGCTAACCCATTATCTTCTAGGATATATCACTCTCCTGATTGTACTCCAACCTCAGTTCTGTTCCTTCTCAGGCAGTTCTGTTTACCAGTGCCTCCTTATTTCCCTAACCACTTAGTACTGGAGTGTCCAGGACTCAGTTCTTAAACCCCTTGTCTCACTTTGTTGCTTCTAGTCATTTCTCATGTCTTAAATACCATCTGGAAGTGTACTACTCCCAAATTTATATCGCCAACACTTTCTTTAACTCTATAACCAACTGCATACTTGACATTCCCACTTAGATATACAAGAAATATCTCAAATTATGACAATTTCCCAAACAAATCTTGACTATTCCCCTCCCAACTTTCTTCCCTCATGGTCTTCCTCTTAATAGTACATGGCAGCTCTCTTTATCCAATTTTTCAAGGCAAACACCCTGAAGAATTTCTCAACTCCTTTGTCCCCTTCTCACACCCCACATCAGATCCTTAAGAAATCCTGTTATTACCCTCAGAATATATTTTTAAAACCTGATTACCTTTACAACTACCAACCTGGTCAAGGCACTTTTATCTCTCATTTGGATTTTTTAAGATCTTCCTAATTGTCTCTTTGCTTCTGCCCTTTCTCTTACCCACCCCCAACCTATTCTCAAAAAAGTTGCCAGGGTACTCCTCTTTAAAATTTCAGTCAGATGATACCACTTCTCTAAAAATACTTCCCTTAACTCTTTGACCTCACTTCTTACTACTATTGTTCTCAGTCACTCTAATTCAACCACTCGCCTCCTTTATGTTATACGAACATGAACATCCCAGGCACACTCATGCTCTGAGGACTTCAGCTTGCTGTTGCCACTGTTAACCGGATAGGCACATCACCTCTAAAATTTTGGCTCAAATCCCTCTTTCCACTGAAGTCTTCTTTAATCACTTTAACATTGCAGTTCCCCACCTCCAAAGCTCATCCCCTTTCCTCTTTTATTTTTCTTTGTAGCACTTAGCACAACATGAACACTGAATATTTTATTTATTCATCTATCGTCTGTCATCCCCAGGTAAAATGAATGCACACTCCACAAGAAAGAGAATTTTTGTGTTTGTTTTATTGTGTGTTGAATCTTCAGGACCTAGAACGTAGTAGCATTGAATAAATATTTGTTAAATGAATGAATATTTGACTTGCATATTTGAAATTCCATAAATATATATAGATTGTGACAGACTCAAAGACAAATATCGTTAAGCAATGGTCTCTAATTCCCAAAAGATTTCCCAAATCTACTAAATGACCTGTTATAGTTATGAAAGCAAAGTTTATCTAAAAGGTAGTAGAAACCCTTGAATTCTAGATTCTCTTAAATTTGAACTTTCCTCTTTTTGTTTGTTTTGCTTTCCTTTCAATGGTTACTATGTGGGCTCTCAAAGTTTTACATTCAACTTTTAGAACCTGTTCAATGCAATAGGATTAGGCAAACCCTGTATGTGAAGAAAATGTGCTCCTGGCCACGGAGTGTGATCCCTATCCACCCTCCCCAGTAATCTTGATGCCACTGGCCACGTTTGTAAGGTGCTTGGATCTGACTGCAACCCCTGAGGTTATTTTTCAGGCTTCTGGAAGATAACTCAATTCTAGTTTATGGTTTTGATTTTTAAATAACTTATTTGGGCTCCTATTTTGCTTTTCAGCTATTGACGCCATGATTCCAAAACATAACAGTGGTTTAAAGAAATAACCAGATACAGGGCAGGTAAGTTAAAAAATAACGGAGTGCACATACACACGCATAAGGTTCATCCTCACCCCACTCCCCAATCCAAAAGTAGTACATGAGGAGAAAGTTTGCTAGTCTTTGTTCTCTGCAGCAGTTGCTGTTACTAACCAGGAAAGAAATTAGCTTAGATGATATACAATTTGCTCTTCATTGCACCAAAAGCCCCCTCCACTTGCCAATATTTGCAGCAATTCTCCAGTTTCTTAATAAACGGGATGGACCTGCCTCAAATTGGGCTCCTCGCCCTGATTGATTGAGTCTGGTCTCCATTTTATGTAAGAATCGACCCTCTTAGCCTTTTCAGGAGCAGGGACGCCCTTTTATCTCCCTCTGCCACAGGTCTCACCCTTGGCCAGGTTTGCCTCATTTCAGATAGTTCTGCAACTCATTCCTGAATCATGCCTCACGACAAATTTCGCAGAATGTTTTAACCAAGAGATAACCTCAGGTGAGATGACCTGATGTCATTTGTGCTCAGAAAGAAATATAGTAAGTCTATCAGCCAAACCCGATATCCGAAAGCAGCCAATAGTCAGACCCCTGTCCGCACCACGCACTCAGCCTCGGGACTAGCGGCGCGGAGCCGAGCGGAGGCGGGGCGACCGAGGCGCGCCCCAACCCTCCGCTCCCTCCCCGGCCCGCGGCTGCTCCTCCCACCGGCCCCACGCGGGTACCTGGCGGCGGCCGCAGTAGCAGGCGGGCCGGGGGCGGCGCTGCGCGGCGTCACGCAGCTGAGTGGGAGAGCCGGCAGGTGACATCCCGGCCGCCGCCTCCCATTTTCCAGCTTGGTCGGCGACGGGGGCAGCAAGGGCCGCTGTCAGGAGCTCTGCGCTCGCGCCGCCGTCCGCCTCCGCTGGCTGCTCTCGCGCGCGCCGGGCGCTTTGGCTCCGCTCCCCACGGGGTGAGTGCGGGGCTCGGGGTCCGCAAGCTGGAGCCAAACTTTTCCTGGGTGCGAGAAGAGATGGGGGGCGAGAGAGACCTCGAGAGCAGGTTGTCGGGGGCAGTCGGCGGGAGGAACTTGGGCTCGGCACGCGGGAGTAGGATCCGAGTGTGGGAGACTCGAGGAGCCTGGCCCGGCCTTCCTGCGGCTCAGATGGGGGTGGGGGGTGTTCGGAAGTTTCCGCGCCACGGCCTGAGATGCGGAGGGCAAAGGCCCTCACCCATTAGAGGGCGTGGCCGCGGAGTTCACCTGCGCCCTCTGTGGGGAGCGCCCCCGCCGCCCCTCGAATCCCAAAGGGACGGTGGGCCCCGGCCTCACCAGGCTTTGTGCAGGGCCCCCCCCGCCGTCCCCCCAAGCGCTTCCACGAGGCGCGGGCGCTGCTGTTCCGGCGGGATAGGCAGAGGCGCTCGCCAGTGGCACTGGGAGAGAGAAGGACCTGCTCGACCTTGGCCACGGAGGTCACTTTCCCAGCTCCGGATCTGGCCTCGCTAGGAACCCCCTAGAATTCCCGAGTCCCTTTCTTCCTGTTTTCTTCCCTTCTGGGGCGCTTTTTTGTCCTTGAGGCCAGAATGAAATTGAAGCGATGCTTTT
The DNA here is from genome assembly GCA_003508835.1 of Eonycteris spelaea. Taxonomy (NCBI): domain Eukaryota; kingdom Metazoa; phylum Chordata; class Mammalia; order Chiroptera; family Pteropodidae; genus Eonycteris; species Eonycteris spelaea. The sequence goes on along the minus strand of PUFA01000011.1, from coordinate 9,327,946 downwards.
GCAGCGGGGCGCTGCCTCTTTGGCTCCCGGAGCTGCATCCTGTCCTGGCGGCTGCTGGCCGAGGAAGTGAGTGATGAGTACAGAGCAGTGGAACAGGTCGTGCCAGACATGGAAATGGGAAAGCCTGTTGTTTCACTTACGAAATGGGCCTCTACCCGGATCAGTCAGCTCTGATTCAAACTTGCCGGATGCGGAGACAGCGCTCTTTTGAGTTCCTTGGGGAGCTGGGACAGGAAAGGTCCGGTCTCTACCCGGTATAGCTCCCTGTGTGGTTGGGGAAACTAGTCCCACACTGACTTAAGAATAGTTTCGGTGAGCCAAGCCTTTTCCTTCTTGCTGAGATAGCCCATCGGAAAGCGTTTTCACTTAACCCTGTACTCGCCCGTTAGTCTTTATTTCACTCACCTTTATTGTTTAACTGCTGTGTAAGTCATGGATACTTTGTGGCTGCCCCTTGTCTTCTTACCTTTCAGTTATTAATTTCCTTTGTAGTTTCCGCTCCAACCTCAGGCCAAAAATTGTTTTTCCCAAGGTCACTGAGGACTAAAAAAAAAACAAAATCTTTTTCCTCCAACGGCAGATATTTATCGAGTTCTTTATATGCAGGGCACTGTTCTAAGAACTTGAATTAACTCTTAATCCTCCCATTGATCCTGTGAGGTAAATGATATTATTATCCTTATTTTGGGGTGAAAAGCTGAGACACAGTAACTTGCTCAAGGGCACACAAGTAGCAGTAGGGGATTCCAACTCAGAGGCTGTGTTTCAGCCCTGGGCCTGTTAACCACTGTGCATATTGCCTCACCTACAGGTCCTTTCTCTGTCTTGATTTTCCTAAGTACTGTGTTTTGTCAAGCATCACTCACCAGGCTCTCTTTCTCAGGTCCCTCTTTTCCTTCTTGTGTGGCTTTGTATCAGTTTGGGTTTTCCTTTTAAGATTTCATAGCACCTTGTTACTTCAGTTCCTCTACTTATTTGGTTTGAGATTCTGTGTTTTCCATGTGTCTTACTAAGTTTGAGTGTAGCATCTTACTCAGTATATATTATAATATTCCATTTGGACTTGCTCTGCTTTGCCCCAAAACGTTTCTAGTTGACATCATTTCTGTCAGGAGCCCCACCATTATCCTAGTCACCCAGACGCCGAACTCTCAACCATGAAATGTCTTCTGTTGAACTTTTCTCTCGTCTCGTCTTTCCTTCTAGCCTTCACCAGTCTCACCCCCTCCCATTCTCTCTTCACCAGTCTCCCTCCACTGCACCACCAAACATGCATTTATTACTTAGCTCATGTCATTTTCTATTGTTTTTATTATCTTTTATAAATGCTTATGTCCACAAAAAGATTGTAAACAACTTAGGATATTATATCTTCAGGTCTTAAACTAGCAGTTACTTGATAAATGTTTGCAGAATATGATCAATTTGAATTAAGGTAGCACAGGTCAGGTGGGTTTGATGATGGCAGAAAACTTTGAAATTTTTAAGCTAGGTTTTACAAGATATTAAAGATTTTGCATTGGTAGACATGGGGGAGCTGGCAGGCCTTGTAAAAGAAGAGGAGAAAAGCCTCTGCCAGCTCCATTCTGTGTAATGAAGTAGGACCATATCGGCAGAGAACCACGAATCCTAAATTTATCTTAGCAAAACAAGATATGAAACCACAGTGCTACAAAAAAAATACCGTTTTAATTGAAAAATATAACATACATAAAAGTGCACAAAGCATAAATTAAGTGGTTACCACAGTAGATATATTTGGCTATATGACTCTCTTATTCTGGCAGTAGATATGATAGTTGGATGAGACAGCAGACAGGCCAAATAGAAATCTTTCTCCCAAAACCTCTGTTTAAGATATGAGCCTGGATTAATCCCAAGAGGCGTTGTCAAGAAAGAATTGTCTTTGCTTGGGGAGGTTTGAGTTGAGGAGATAAGACTGGAAGTAGGTACCACAACAGTGAGGTTAGGGAGCCACGAAGAGAATTCTGACCCACTGAGCATAATTCTAATACAATGAATATTTTTGCCATTTTACCTTTGTCTCCCTTCTCTTTTTCTATACGTGTTTTCCTACATCACTCCATATAGAATTTTAGTATTCTGTGTTTTCCGTATACTATGTTATAAGCATTTTTCATCTTATATAATTTCCAAAAGTCCTGTTGTTTATGTTATAGTCCAGTAATTACAATGTGATTTACTTATTGAATCCTCTATTTTGGACAAGCATATTAGCAACACATTATAAACAACCTAAGTTAGAGTAATACTTATCTTTGCAGAGAGATATATCATTGAATAAATTGGGGTTTGTGATAGTGTTGCAGAAGTAGAATTTGTTTGTCAATAAATACGGTAATTTTTATGGTTCTTAATACAGATTTCTAAAAGAAATTTTAAAAAACTGGATGTGATACGCCTCCTTTTTTTCCACTGAAGTAGCAGCAATTCACTTCAATAAGAACTACTTTTGCATGTTGGTACTGTGTCAGTTTCCTAGGGCAGCTGCAACGAAGCACCACAAACTGTGTGGCTTAACACAACAGAAATTTATTGTCTCACAGTTCTGGAAGACAGAAGTCTGAAATCAGGGTCAACAGTGTCGATCCTTTTAAGGGCTTTGAGGGAGAATTTGTTCCACGCCTTTCTCCTAGCTCCTGATGACAGCGACTGTCATTGGCTTGTAGACATTATATTTCAATATCTGACTCCATCTTCACATAGCATTCTCCTTGTGTGTCTGTCTTCACATAGCCATTTTCTTATAAGGACACCAGTCATATTAGATTAAGGTATGACCTCATCTTAACTAATTACATCTGTAAAGACCCAATTTCTAAATAATGTCCCATTCTGAGGCACCGGGGGTTGTACAAACATCAGTTTCAGGATACAGAATGCTATTTACCAATTTTGGAGCATTTGTAAATGCGATAGCATGTTGAATTGAGAGATAACCTTGAATTTTAATAATACATCATATAGCATGGCTTGGAAAGAAGCATGCCATAAACATACATTTAGAGAAGAATCTATCTTATATATGTTTCTGTGACTCATTCAGTTTGGACCACAAATTATAAAAAAGTTGAAAACTAATGGAAATTTGGCATTTTTAGATTGGTCTTCTAAATTGACATGTTCAATTATTTCTAATTTATTTAGGTATATTAAAAGTACACTTTATTACATTATCAAGTAAAATTATTTTTTAAATGATAGAAGTAAGCACACCATCATAAATATTTCTATTATCCAAATGAAATAAGTTACCATATAACTTAAAGGTCTGCCATGTTAAAGATAAGTTTTCATCCATCTGAAGAAGGTGCCACACAGGCCATGAACACCAGCAGCCCAGCTCCTTTGTCTCCTTTACTATAAGGTGATAGAGCCAAATCTACTCCAAATTAGGGAGTTTCAGAAACTGCATATTCAAAAAACATTTGAGTGTCAGCTTTGTGTCAGGTAGGATGCTAAAGCCAATCCAAATCTGTGTGGGTGAGGGAGGCAAACAGTTACAACACAGTGTGATAAACGATAATTAACAAAGACAGGGTGTTGGGGAAGCCAGGTAGAGTAAGGCAAACAGAGTTATCCAAAGTGGGAGTTAGGGTAGCAGAGAAATGGGATGAAGGTGGAAAACCAAACTTAGGCCTAGAGAATGTTGATATCATCAGAGATTCGGAAATATTGCGAAGTCATTGTGGAGGAGAGTGTGAGATAAGGTTGCCTGAGCATGCATGGGCCAGGATACTGAGAGCCTTGTTTGACCTACTAAAGATTTCTGATTTTATCCTAAAGTTAGTAGAGAGCCATTGGAGGCCTATAAGAAGGGAAAGGACCTGTTAAGATTTGTATTTTAAACAGCCCTCTGACATTTACAGCTTCACCTCTCTGAAACCTCTCCTGTTAGAGGTTCTGTCTCATTTCTCTATCTGATCTGTCTCATATGTCATTTCTCTCTCTGATCTGGAAAAGACAGCTACCTTCATTGTTTACCTTAGATTTTTCGATTATGCTCAGTTTGCAGAGCAATTTGGAATAGAAAATAAACTTCACGAGTGTCCTCTGTGCCACATGTTTATAGAATGCTCATGCCTGCATTTAAATTTTGAACCTTTTGTTGACAATCATGAGGTGAAAAGTTTTGGCATCTTTTGAATATCAGTAATAGTTTTAGGAAGATACTTTACATGCATTTTCTCATGAATCCTCTGAAGCCAGGAAAGTGTGCACCGTAATCCTCATAGTAGGCATGGGTACAGAAAATAAGAAAGGTGCTCAGATAAAGAAAGCAGAATGGGCACTCAAGTATGCAGCCAAGATTTAAACCCAGGTGTAATTACAATGTTTAGGCTGTTTCCATTCTACATACTGACTTTGTGGGTTGATGTTTTAGAGAATGTAAGAGAGACGAGGGCTCTGATATCATATGATAGTTTTGTGTGGATGTAAGGGCAATCATAAACATAAACCTGATTTAGACTCCTTAGGGCGAGTGGTAGAAATGTGAGAATTAGAAAAAGAGGGTTTGCTAGCAGTCCCTCACCTTAATACTCCTTCCTTCTGTCCCATTTCTGGGTTTTGTCTTAATAGCACATTTGTGATTTGTTTGTTTCTTTTTTTGTGATTAAATGATATAATGGTACATAATCAGCTCCTACTTCTTATTTTAAATTAGGCTTTTAGCATCCATATAACATTTAAGTTTATTTTAATAATGTAAACCAATATGTAGACACTAGAGCTGGTTCTTACCTCTCTTCAATGATTTCCATAAAAATTGTAAGCAAAAATACATAGTATAGCATTAGTTAGAGTCTATTAAACTTGATAAATTTCTTAGTGCTATTAAGCTGACAAGTTGTATTGGGCAAGATAAAATTTATTCTAGATTCAAATACTAATGATAGAAATATGTTATTGTTTAAACCTTTATAAGCTAGTGAAAAAAGACTGAACTTATAAAATGAGAAAAATAAAAGTGTGTTTTATAATAATAGCATTTACTGAACACTTGCTATATGCTGAACATTTTTGAAGTTCCTAAATTACTCCACCCTATCCTTGTCTGTAAGTAACAACATTATTTACTCCTTATACTTTACTGTAGATTATGAATGGGACAAAGATTATGCCTCCCCCATTTTATAGGTGAGAAAACCAAAGCTCAAAGCAGAGCAATGATATACCTAGTCCTGAGACCCGTGTGTTATGAAACCTAACCCTGAACCACTACTAGAAGTGGGAAAGAAGAAAAATACACTGTCTTAGCAAAGATGACTAAACTAGCCAGCCCAAGCCATAGCTATCTCATCTAACAACTCCTCCCCGTCTTCATTCTCAAACTTGAGTTCGTCATCTCCTTTAGATGACCGCCTGTGAATCACACGGGAGAAGCATTTGTGGGTCTGGGTAAAAGTGAAGTCAAAGGAGAGTTAGTGCCTACTGCTTTGCCGGGCACCCCCTTAAAAATCTGTCAGCCCCCACCCTTTGGTCATCACTTCATCACTAGACAGAGCAAGGACAGGCTGTTGGCCATCTCTTTATTAACAGGCAAATGTGTGCTGCAGCTGCTGCTACCTACTACTGTTTCTCCTCCTTGTCTGTCTTTGTCTTTATATGTCATGAAAAAAAAATCTTTCATAAGAAATATATTAGTTCTTATTGCAACCCTCTGTGATATGTTCTCTGTACTTAATTCTAGGGACCAAAAAATCTGAAACTCCAAGAAATGTAAGTGATTTTTGCCTAGATCACCTGAGTGGTGAGTAGCAGACCTGAGTCTAGAATACAATATTCTGTCTGTACACCCTACCGCTTACTACATGTGACCTTAGAGTCTCTTTTCTCATCTCCGGAGAAAAAGAATGGGGTAGGGCAGATAATATGATTGTGAAAGGTTGGTATGTGATAGTATCTAATTTACATTCCACCGCTGCACCTCGCCCTAAAAAAAGTTTGAAATGCTCACCATAAATAAAGATCCAAATATAGAAGGGGAAAATCTAGGTAATGTAGTTATGATAAATGGAGCACTAAATTTTAACTGCTGGCGGGGAGCTCATGTTGAAAGCGTAAGAGAACGTTTCCACGACTTTAATGGTTTGGTTTTTAACTATTAAACATAAATTTGTAAGGTAGTAATTTTTCCCCCTAGAAATGAATTGTAAACTAGATTTATCAAGTAGGTTCTTATAAAGAGGATCTTGAATTGCTTCATGGTTAATACTTTGAATGATACTTTTGCTAAAGATGCAAAGGTATTCTTTAAGTTAATATCGTTTTTTGATAACTCATTTATTATGGACATTAATGAAGGTAATCTCTAAATGCGTTTCTCTAAAGTCTTCAAGACTAGATTAATAAAGTGTAGGTTTTTATAATGATCCACAATAACAACTGACGTTAGGTGGAGCAGGACCTCGTTAACCTGAGCTTGGTCTATGGATACACTTTGAAAAGTCCATAAACTCTCCAAAACATCAAATTTATGTATTTATATACTCTCTGGGAGGAGGTCCATAGCACCATCATCTCAAAGGTTAAAAACTATTAGGAAAGACATGAAATAATATATGTAAGATGCTTAATAAAATTTAACTTTATGTATGAAAAGGATTAGCTTTTAATGTTAATGTTAGAATTAGGCATATAATCTTGACATGAACTAACTATGTAGACTTTATCCATGCTATAAGGACACAATTAGCACAGATAGTTAGAGCCTAGAATGGAGATATCTCCTGCATCCATGGCAGTTTTCCTGTCTGTTTTTCCTGGTTCTCTAAGAGTAAAGGTTTAGATCAATAGTCGCTTGTTTTCAAAATAAACATTGGCTGTAGACACTGAAGTTGTAAAAATCTAAAAGTCATCTCCTCTCCTCATTTCTTTATTTCATGCCTACAGACAAATTAGTAGCAATCCTGTCACTTTTGTCCACAAAATGTATCCTGAATCTGTCTCCTTCAATACATTTCTAATCCTATTGTCTCCCTACCATCAATTCTGTAATGAGCAACCAAATTAATTTTTAAAAACAAGTTAGATTATGCCACAGTTTTGCTTAAAAGCCTTTGATGAGAGGTTCAGTTTGCGAGATGTGAAGGTCATGGTGGCCTGTCATGTCCCAGGTGGACGGGACGTCATAAAGTTGGATGGTGGCGATGTTCACACAACAGTACGAATACTTAATACCACTGAACAATGTACTTAAAAATAGTTAAATGGTAAATTTTATGTGTATTTCATCATAACTTTTTAAAATAGAAAAATAGTCATGCTTAAAAATGAGAAGCCTCTGATGGTTTCCCTTTACACCTAGAATAAAAGTCCGGCTCTTTAACTGAGTCCTCAAGACCCTTCCTGCCCACTTCTCCAAGTCACCTGACATTCTTGTTCCCTGCTTTCTGTTATTCTGACATACTGAGTCTGTTCCTGCCTCCAGGCCTTTGCCCTTGCTGTTGTCTCCTCCAGGACCACTCCCCACTCAGATCTTCTCAAATGTTCTAGATCTTTCTGTCTTCTCTTGCAGTTCTCTGCTTTTGTGACACTCTCACATCACTCTGTCATTTCATTTCTTCATAACTTTTGCCACTATATGTCTTATTTATGTTTGTGTTCATCTTTGTTTACTTGTGTGTCTTCTCACAAAAAAATAAACTCCATGAGAACAGGGATCTTGCTGTATGTATTCTTAGTGTGAAGAAAGGTGCTTGGCATGTAGTAGGTGCCCAGATATTTATTGAATAAATGAATAGAGACATGGCCCTTCCCCCAAGGACCTTACCATTTCTGATATTGAGTCTCAGGAGCTCTGAGTTGTGATTATGAACAAGGTCTTTGAGGGCCTCTTGGGTTGTTCTTACTCAGAGAATGGCCAACTTGTTCTCTTAAAGTAAAATGATATGGGGAAGGAAGATGAAGAGAGAATGATGTTGGGGGCCAAGGACTCAAAAACACATGCACTATTCCCTCTCATCTAAGGATGGAGAGAAACTTTTCATCTCTTCTATCTCCCTCCCCATTTAAAAGGGAAACAAGAGAAAACAGAAATATAGCTAAATATAGCTATACATCAGTATCCATGAATGAACCCTACCCAAGCCAAGCTTAAAATGTAAAGTGGGCAAGATATTGTATATCACATTCCCAGAAACACTCCTCTAGACTCCTCTAGACCATTTTCTCTTAGAGGGTCCATTATGAGCACTCAGTCATCTTAGTCAATAAGATGATCTTACCAAAAATGAGATCAAATCTTACCAATCTTTCTGTCACTTCAGAATTCTCTTCTCTAGCATGAGTAACAATCAAAACTCACCCTTTGTATTCTGCTGTCATACTACAGCTAGTTTTGTGGATAACTGGACTTGTATGTGCATATTCTTCATTAATATTTTTCAAATATAGAAAAGGGTATAGAGATTTATGGTATAGATACATTTTCTGTGCTTGACATAGGAAATCATACTTTCATATAATCAGAAAAAAATCAGATTATTTTCTGACTAATATTAGGTAGATGCTGACTTTAGAAATATGGAAAACATAACAAAATAAAACAAAAACTTGTAACAAATAAGAAAACAGATATCACCTGTAATCCCAGTGTTGATGTAAGAAATGTCCAAACCCATAGAGAATTTTTATAAGAGTTTATTTGAGCCAAGCTGACAATATATATAAGGAGCAAGATCTCAAGTGCTCCAGACAATAACTTTTGCAGCTTTTTTTACGCATTGAAACAAAGGAAGGGATATGAGAAAGATTGGAGAAAGCAAGACAGGGATTGGATTAGAGGATAGTTAAGATTATGTGCTCTCTTGAGGGTTAATGCCCCCTTTGAGGGCTATTCTGGTATTTTAAAAGTGTGTTAACCTGGATGCACAAGAACAATGAACAGGGCTGGCTCAAAACCTTTCACTATAGTAGTTATAAGCCTGGGACATGACCACCCACCATGAGCTGCCCAGTTAGGAATTAATGATCAGATCATCTTGTGAGGTTACCTTCCATAGAAGCCCTCTTTTTTTCCCCCATCCACACCACCAACCAGAAATTACCATTGCTAATGTTTTTGGTAAATTGCTTTGTAGCCTCTTGTAGGCATTTTTAAAAAGGTTATCATTTTCTTGGAAAACATTGGGACTATTTAGATGAAGAAACTAAAACTACTGATAAACCTTTAAACAGACTCATCAAGAAAAAAGAGAGAACTCATTAAAGTCAGAAATGAAAGAGGAGATGTAACTATGGACTTCACAGAAATACAAAGGAGTATTAAAAAATGAGCAATTTTATGCTGACAAATTGGACAATCTGAAAGAAATGGATATATATTCCTAGAAACATACAATATCCCAAGACTGAGTCAAGAAGAAACAGAAAATCTGAGCGAAATGATTACCACCAGTGAAATTGAGTCAGTAATCAAAAAACTTCCAAAAAATTAGTCTTGAATCAAATGACTTCATAGGTGAATTTTACCAGACATTCAAAGAAGAATTAGCACCTGTTCTTCTCAAACTACTCCAAAAAATTCAAGAGGAGGGAACACTCTCTAACTTTTTACGAAGTTACCATTACCCTGATTCCAAAGACAGTACAAAAAGAAAAAGAAAAAGAAAATTATAGGCCCATATCCTTGATGAACATAGATGCAAAAATCCTCAACAAGATATTAGTAGACTGAATTCAGCAATACATTGAAAAGGTCATATACCATGAGTTGGATTTATTCCTGGGATGCAAGGTTGGTTTAATATCTGTAAATGAATTAATATGATATACCACATTAACGAATTGAAAGACAAAAATCATGTGATCTTATTAGTAGATGCAGAAAAAGCATTAGACAAAATCCAGCATCCACTTATGACAGAAACTCTCAGCAAAATGGGAAGAGAGGGAACATAACATAATAAAGCCTATATATGACAAACCTACAACAAACATAATACTCAGTGGGGAACGGCTGAAAGTGTTTTCCTCAAGATTAGGAACGTGACAAAGATACCCACTTTCATCACTCCTCTTCAGCGTAGTAAGTCCTAGCTACAGTGATCAGGCAAGAAAGAGAAATAAAAAGCTTCTAAATTGGAAAAGAAGAAGTAAAATTGTCATTATTTGCCTGTGACATGATACTCTATATAGAGAACCCTAAAGATTCCATCAAAAAACTTTTAGAACTGATAAATGGATTTAGTAAAGTTGGATACAAAATTAACATTCAGAAATCAATTGCATTTTTTACACCAATGAGGAACTATCAGAGAAATTAAGAAAATAATCCCATTTATCATTGAATCAAAAACAATAAAATACCTAGGAATCAAATTAACCAAGCAGATAAAGGACTTGTTCTTGGAAAATTATGTCACTGTGAAAAGAAATTGAAGAAGATACAAATAAATGGAAACAAATACCATGCTAATGAATAGGAAGAATCAGTGTTGTTAAAATGACCATACTCTCCAAGCAATCTGTAGATTCAATGCAATCCCTGTCAAAATATCAATGCATTTTTCAGAGAACTAGAACAAATAATCCTAAAATTTATTTGGAAGCATAAAAGATCCCAAATAGCCATGGCAATCTTGAGAAAGAACAAAGTTGAAGATATCACACTACCTGATACCAAACTGTACTGTAAGTCTATAGTAATCAAAACAGTATGGTACTGGCATAAAACAGACACATAGATCAGTGGAGCAGAATAGAGAGCCCAGAAATAAATCCACACCTATATGGCCATTTAATCTATGACGAGGGAAACACAAATATACAATGGGTAAAGATAGCCTCTTCAACAAATGGTGTTGGGAAAACTGGACCACCTTCTTACACCATATACAAGAATAGACTCAAAATGGATTAGAGACTTAAATGTGAGACCTGAAACCATGAAACTTCTAGAAGAAAACATAGGCAGTGAACTCTCTGATATGCTATTAGTAATTTTTTTGGATATATTTCCTTGAACAAGGGAAACAAAGTAAAATTAATAAATGGAACGACATCCAACTAAAAAGGTTTTGTATAGCAAAGGAAACCATCAACAAAATGAAAAGATGACCTACTGAATGGGAGGAGATATTTGCCTATGATACATTTGACAAGGGGTTAATACCTAAAATTTGTAAAAAACTCATACGACTCAACAACACAAATCAAACAATTCAATTTAAAAATGGGCAAGGGACCTGAATAGGTATTTCTCCAAAGAGGAAATACAGGTGGCTAATAGATATGTGAAAAGATGTTCAAGGTCACTAATCATCAGAGAAATGCAAATTAAAACCACAGTGAGATATCATCACCTCGCACTTGTCAGATTGACTATCATCAACAAATCAAAGAACAAGTGTTGGGGAGTTTGCACAGAAAAAGGGAACCCTCGTTCTGTTGCAGGAAGCGACACCTGACAGAGGAAATTGGACGCTCTGACAACTTTGTTAGAGGAAGAAGAATTTAATGCCAGTGGAGAACGTGGGGGCATTCAACAGACCCAAAGCACGATCTCCCCTTGGTTAGATTTCTTAGAGCTTATATATCCTTGGAGTGTCCATGCAAGGGGCATGTGATTCATTTGTCTGAGGTTTCACGTGTACTTCGTGACTCAGGATGGGAGGGGGAGCTTCGGGTGGGGGGCTGTAAGGGAAAAGGAATTTCCAGACCACTGGTCTTACAGGTTGTTTGTCTTGCAACCTTGGCATCATCAGCACTGTTATAGGATTCTCAAACAGAGAGGTGGGACATTGAGGCTATTAGTAGGAAGCAACACTTATTAATGCCAGCACCTGGTCAGCGAATTCCTATCCAAAGGCTGAGCCCTGATTGTAACATAACAAGCAGTTTTACACAGCCTTGTTATTCCTACACAGCTACAGAGATAAGAAGGACATTAGTTGTTTGGCAAGCCATGAATCAACGGATGTGAGCTGGAGAGTCCTTGAGGTTGGGGAGGTAGCTATGGGAAAACATGTTAGCTGGAGAGTCCTGGAAGGGGGAGAGAGGGCAGTTAGGAATGGGCTTTAGCTGGCTGAGTTGGTCATTTCTGCAAGCCCTTTCCCCTGCACCCTTTCAGATTCCTTCTTTCTTCTCTCAGTACACTGTTGGTGGGAATGCAAATCGGTACAGCCACTATGGAAACAGTTTAAAGGTTCCTCAAAAAGTTAAAAGTAGAACTATCATTTGACCCAGTGATTGCACTTCTGGGTCTTTATCCAAAGAAAACCAAAATACTAGTTCGTAAAGATCTATGCACCCTATGTTTACAACGGTGCTATTTGCAATAGCCAAAATAAGCAACCTAAGTGCCCACCAATAGATGATTGAATAAAGAAATTATGGTACATACACACAACGGACTATTAGCCATAAAAAAATGAAATCCTACATTTGCAATGACATGGATGGACCTAGAAGATATTATGCTGAGTGAAATAAGTCAGAGAAAGATAAGTGCCATGTGATTTCATTTATGTGCAAAATCTAAAGAACAAAAGAATTGAACAAACTAAATGAAAACAGGCTCATAGATACAGAGAACAAATTGGCATTGCAGATGGAAGGGGTGTTGGGACTAGGTGAAAAAGGTGAAGCTTGGAGCCTGGAAACATAGGTGGATTGTTGTGCCAAAGTTGGTCTTAGGGAAACTGGGTCAGGGGACTATTTTGATTGAGATTCTAGAAATTCCTATATTTCTATTCCTTGTTAATGATTTCAAATTAAGTGAACAAACTGCATGCTCATTTATAGAATTTGAGGTTTTTAACCGAAGTGGCTTCTTTTGGGTAATTCCTTTATGATGGAGCATTTAGAGATTTAAGGATTGATTAAGTATCTCATGCAAAATTGACTAGAAAGAAAATATCCTTCTTTGTTTACCTAAATAAAGGTAAACATTTTTAAATATTTGCCATGGCCACTCCTACAGGGCAGTCATTGTTTTAATCTTGCATTATCTGCAATTTCTGTTCGTTGATGTTGAGCTATTGTTTGAAAGGGCCATACCTGCAGGGGCCCACACTGAGATAATATTGAAGTAAACTGTATTTTTCTATCCAGATAAATAGTGGGGAGAAATGGGCTTTCTAAGTTGCTGTTTCTGGAATCTTTATTATAAATGTATTGTATTTTACATACATTATGCATTAAGTCAAATTGTCTACTAGCCTAGTAGAAGTATAACTGCAATTTCCTTGGGAAAATAGTTTCTTTGGTTAAAATAATCAAATTTTGAATTTTTGCCTCAATTGGAGTGTCTATTACAGACATTAAATAAACACAAATCCTCTGTTCTAAATATGTTAATATTTAATTTGTTAAATGGGATTGAGAAACCTTACTAACAATCATTTTAATAGAATTGAAGAAATTGGTATAGACACAGGAACAGTGTGCTAATGCAGAGGTCATTTTTCATGAATTTTCAAGACATAAAATATTGCCTAAAATTATTTAGAAAGCAGAGAAATCATCCCTGAGGAGAGAAAACAGTGTCCAGAAGTCCATTGTGTATATCTGTGGTCATATGAGACCCTCCGTTTTTTAATCACAGCCCATTTAGCATTATTTTAAATATCCAACATCATTGGTTATCTAATTTCCCATCCTGTAGCAGATTCGGGACAGCAAATTGGAATGAATGGGATCTTGTAGAAATAGGAGTGGTAGTAATAAACAGTTTAGTGGCTAACAAGCTGATGGGAGGAGACAGGAAATCTACTAAAAGCAGAGGCAAGTATTTGAAATGCCTGGCAATTCAAAATTTTTTATTGTAGGGCAAAGGTTCATAGCCCTAGACATGGATAGTACCAGAGGGCACTGCTGTGATATTACTGTTCTTAATAATATCCCTGAATCATCCAGAAAAGTTCAGTGTATAAGATGATTGAAATCTTTCAAAAAATGTTTTACATTCTTTTCTATCAGAAAATTAAATTTAAAATTAAAGTGATTGCCTCTATGGATAAGCATTTTAGTTATCTAAAAATATTCACTCCTGTGGAACACTGCATTCCTGGATAAGGCTGAATAAATGAATTGTACCCATAAATAGAATAAAATAGGATGAGTCAATCTTTTTAAATTTAATCTTACTATGGTTACTTTTCTTATCCAGACTTCTGAGGACCATGTTTTTGGTTTTTTGTTTCCTTTTGTGGGCTTAGCTGTATATTTATGGATGTATACTATGATATATATGTTTTCCTATGTTCAAATTTGTAATGGGAAAGACCATTATGATTTTTATTCTCTCTAGGGTTAATTAGTTCACATGACCTATGCATCTACCATCCATGTCTGGGTACCATCTTTCTCCTCTGATGGAGTCTATGCCCTATTCCTATTCCTGCCTGCACTGAACCTGTTACTGTCAGTTCTAGCCTGTCCCAAAGGCAAGGTCTTGAGGCCACCTGATTCCCACCCTTCCTCTCATTTTTGTAAGCCTAAAAGAAAAACCTCTTACTAGATATTATGCCTTTCTGTTGTCTCCTCCTACTGTTAACCACACTTTCAACTCTATCCTTTATTCTTTGAAACCCATGTCCTATTGCATTTAAACTCTCTTATATTTATTCTCAATCCCATCACTTTTCAAAACATAAACTCCCACCCCATGCCCATACACTGCTTAGAGAAGGCTTATCCATCTATCCTTTCAACAAATATTTGTGTCCATCATGTTATAGGCACTGTCCCAGGTGCTAGAGAGGTAGCAATGCCCCAAACAGAAAAAGATCCTTGCTCCTGGGGAGCTTATATTTCTAAAGTGTTATTGCAGGGTGGAGAGAACATACAATAAACAAATACATATAGAATATCGGTCAAATATATATAAATATATATAGTGATGAAAAGTGTTATGGAGAAAAATAAAGCAACGAAGATAGGAAAGCTCATGGTGGTGGGGGTGGCAAAGGTAACATTTTAGCAGAATCTGAGGAAAGTAAAGCTGTAGCCATGGCAGATGTCTGCACGAAGAGAACTCCCTGTTATAGGGACAGTGGTTTCACATGCTTTGAGGCAAGAGCATTTTCCGTGCACTCAAGCATGAGCAAGGAGCCCAGTGTGGCTAAAGCTAAGTAAGAAAAGTGAGAAGGAAACGTCAGAGAGGTAGTTGGGGCCCAGATCATGTAGGGCCTTGTAACCCGTTATTGGAACTTCGACACAGGCACACTTTAAGCAGAGAAGTGACATGACAGGTGCTTTTAAAAATTTGTTGTTGTTGTTGTTGTTGTTGTTTTAATGTAAAAAATACATGGGAGAAGGACAAAGGTGAAAATAAGGAATGCCAGTTGAGACACTGTTGTAGTAATTGAAGTAAGAGAGAACAGTGACTTGGACTATCGTTAGAATGAAGAGTGGTTGGATTCTTGAATGTATTTAGAAGATAGAGTTTCAAGATTTGTGATGGCTTAATGTAGGAGTGAGGGAAATGGAGGCTCTCTCCCATATTCAAAGTTACTACATGTCTGGGTGGACTGGCCAGAATTCCCCTGCCTTCCCACATCTGAATCAAACTGTTACTTTTCACTTCCATGGAAAAATAAAACAAAACTCTTCTTTTTTGAATGCCTCCCTTTCAAACTTTGCTCTCTCTGCCTTTTTTTTTTAATTTTAATTAAGATTATTGGGATAACATTGGTTAATACAATTATATAATTTTCAGGTGTACATTATCATTTGACATCTGTGTATTCTATTGTGTGTTTACCTCTCAAAGTCCAGTTTCCTTCAGCTACCATATATTTGATTTCCTTTACCCATTTCACCTTCTGCCTAAACCCTATATTTGACCCCCTTTACCCTGGTCTCCTCTTCCCCTACCCCATTAGTAACCACTAGTCTATAGTCCTCTGGTAACCGCTAGTCTATAGTCCATGTCCATGAGTCTCTGTTTGTTTGTTCTGCTCTTTTGTTGCTTTTAGGTTTATATCCCACGTATAAGTGATATCATGTGATTTTCAACTTTTTCTGTATGGCTTCTTTCGCTTAGCATGATTACTTGAGGTCCATCCAGTTGCTGCAAATGGCATTATTTCATCTCTTCTTATGGCTGAGTAATATTCCATTGTATATATGTACCACAGCTTCTTTAGCCAATCGTCTATCATAGGACACTTCGGTTGCTTCCACGTCTTGGCCACTGGTGAATAATGCTGCTATGAACATTGGTGTGCAAATATCTTCTTGGATATGGGTTTTCAAGTCTTTGGGGTAAATACCCAGCAGAGGGAATGCTGGATCATATGGTAGATCAATTTTTAGTTTTTTGAGAACCTCCAACTGTTTTCCATAGTGGCTGTACCAATTTGCAGTCCCACCAGCAGTGTATGAGGGTTCCTTTTTCTCCGTATCCTCTCCAACATTTATTACTTGTCCTGTTAATTATAGCCATTCTAACAGGTATGAGATGGTATCTCATTGTGGTTTTGATTTCCATTTCCCTAATAGCTAGCGATGTTGAGCATCTTTTCAAATATTTGTTGGCCATTTTGTATGTCTCTTGGGAGAAGTGTCTGTTCAGGTCTCTGCCCATTTTTTGATTGGATCATTTGTTTTTTGTTGTTATTGAGTCATATGAGTTCTTTGTATATTTTGGATATTAGGCCCTTATCAAGTGTTGCTTGCAAATATATTTTCCCATTAGATGGTTCTCTCTTTACCTTTTGATGATTTCTTTTGCTGAGCAGAAGCTTTTAGTTTGATTAGTCCCATTCATTTATTTTAGTTCTTTTACTTCCTTGCTTTTGAGGTCAAATTCATAAAATCCTCTTTAAGTCCAAGGTCCTTGAGTTTAGTTCCTATGTTTCTTCTATGCATTTTATTGTTTCAGGTCTTATATTCAGGTCCTTAATCCATTTTGAGTTAATTTTGTATGTGGTGATAGACAACAGTCTAGTTTCATTCTTTTGCAGGTGGCTTTCCAGTTTTCCCAGCACCATTTATTGAAGAGGCTTTCCTTTCTCCACTGTATGTTTTTGGCTTTTGTTGTAAATTATTTGCCATATAAATATGGGTTTACTTCTGGCTCTTGATTCTGTTCCACTAGTCCGTGTGTCTGTTTTGCTGCCAATACCATGCCATTTTGATTACGGTCTCTCTCTGCCTTTCTTAATCCTCTTATCATTTTCCTCTTCAGTCTCATGTGCCTGTGGTCTTAGGCATCTGACTCATCCCCACATATACTGTAGCTCTGGGAGACTTCAAAGCCCTTTCAGAGAGTAGCTTTGTCAGACAAAGTTCCTTGTCTGACCCAACTATGATAACCTCTGCCACACTAACCACCTGCTTTCATAGCCAGTCTTTGGGCCTTGTCACCTGGGAATGTGCCAAGAAGGAATCATTAGCTCTCATATCCCATGTTCAAACCACAGCCTCTGGCTTTTCAGCAATCTTATACCTTCTTCTCTTTACTCTCGGAGAGATCTTAGTTTTCCCTCAGCCTTTCAGCTCTCTACTTGTCTCACTTCCACATTTATCTGGCAAAGTCTTAACTCCAAATTAACCTTACGGTTGTCCTCTGAATCTCTACTCAGGCAGCTGAACAGTCTTGTGGAAAGCAGAGTGAAATGGTAAATTGATACCTGACTATTCATGGTTTCCTGTCTCCATGAAACCCTGACCATCGTTAATTAATCCAGTGACTCTCAACCCTGGCTGCATGGTAGAATCTTCTGGGGACTTTGAAAAACTCCAGTGCTAGGGCTGCTCAGGGTGAGTAAATCTGAAATTTTAGGGACTTAAGCAGCAGTAATTCTTAGTGTTCTCCAGGTGACTTCAATGTGTAACCAAGACTGGGAACCACTGCTTTAAACTTGACCTTGGTTTTTATTTTTCATTCTTCTTAAAAATTATCCTGTTTTTTCACAACTCTCTAAAAACTCCCTAAGAACCCCATTTTATAAACTCTTAGCAATTGACCCGACTTCCTGTATTGTTAGAAAAATCAAAGCTTTTGTTGAGTCTCTTAATTTTTTGTCCCTATTTAGTCAACTAAACATTTAACTGGGGCCTAGTTTGTGCCAGGCATTGTGCTAGACATTGAGCACAATGTCTAGATATGTGCTAGACATCTAGGCATAGAGTGGTGAACAGGACAAACAAAGCACGTGCCTTCCCAGAGCTTACACCCTTGCGCCACATGTGGGCATGTAGATTTGGCAACTATAGCACATGTTAAGTGCAATAGTGAGGCAACAAGGTGTTATTGGAGCACATTGGAAGGTCAAATCCATACCTGGGCCCTGGCATTCTTCTCCCTTATTAACTCATCTATGTCCTGCCCTCCTTTCTTTCTTCTCCTCTTGGAGGATGATGTGTCACCTTGCTCCAGTGGAGCAAGAGCACTTCCTTGCAGACCTGTCTCCCTCCTCTCCATTTTTCCTCCAGACTTCATTTGTGGTTCTTCCTGTTTCTAATTCTTCATCCTCTCACACAAAAATATTTAAGGTTTTACCAAAAGTGGTAAAGCTTGATTTTGTACCTCCTTTCTCTTTTCTAGCCTTTACTAGCAGGCCTCTTGAGACAGACCTGTTCAGTGTCTTTTGTTATTCGCTTGCCTTTATATTTTGGCTTCTGCTTCATCACTCTACTTATCACAGGGGCTTCCAGGTTCACTTAAGTTGGTGGAGAGCATTCACCCTGTCACACTGGACCTCTCTGTGCATTTGACCATATTCATTACTCTCTCTTTCTTTAGAATTTGTCCCACTTTTGTCTTTGTGATTCTGCATGTATTCACCTCATGTCTTTTTGACTCACCCTTTTGCATCTTCTTTGTAAGATTCCCTACCTCAGCCTACCCCTTCAATGATGTTATTATTCTAGGGGTTGTCCTTAGACCACAATTTTTTTTCATTCATCCATTATTGTGGTTTTAATCATCATCTAGATGTGAAAGCTTTTAAAATCTATATTTTTAGATACCTTGACCTTCCTCCCCAAGTGCCTGCTAGATATCTGTATCTGAATGTCATACGGAAATTTGTGAATTCCCTTCTCCTTAAACCTGTCCCATTTTCTTTGTTCCTTATTTTATCTGGTGTCGCTAACATATACATAGTCACCCAAATCAAACCACAAACTTTACTCATGCTATCCTGTTTAGTGATTCACCCGGCCCTTCTCATATAGCCTCATAAATATTTCTTGGCTTGTGTCTACCACTACACATCCCAAACTATCTCTGCCTTTGTTGGAGCCTTTAAGTATTCATCATTGGGATTATTGCAGTTAAATCCTAGTTGTGTCCCCCAGCCCCCTTCACCTTCATCCTTCACACAGCTAGGTCACAACACTGGTTTAAAACCCATCATGGGCTCCCTCTACCTATAGCTAAGGCCTACAGACTGCGCTGAGGAAGTGCTTCGGGGTAAGCTTGGGGGAATCAGGGTGGTAGGACTCTGGCAGAACTGTCTGGTTGAGCTCTTTTACATAAGTATGCTTCTGCATAATATGCACCTTTTGAAAGCTTCTCATTGTATAATATCTTTAAAATATCTTTTCTCATTATTCCTCATTTGCACTCCTTCTTCAATGCATTTGAGCATCCTGTTATCCCAAAGTGCTTAGTTCCTATCAGTCACTAAGAAGTAGCTCTGCTCTCATGTATTTCAGGAATCTTTTTATCATTCATATATTTATGAATTTTTTTACTGATATTTATTAGACATCTGCATTGTCTCGGGCAGTCAACAACATCCCAAAAGGTGGAAGATGAGAACATACCTGAGTGCATTAGAGCAGTGCTCCTCAGGATATCTGTGGTGGTGGACCAGTTAGAGTTTTTGTTTGTTTTTTGCTCTGTCATGGACAATAATTAGTCTTGTACACATGCTTAAAATGAATTTGCTCCACATGTGACTCACCACACAAATTCAGCAATACCCAAACTGGTCTATACCTTTTTTAATAAGTATCATGTACTTGGATGCCACAGCAATGTCAATTAGCCATAAACATTTCTGGGATTGTCTCGTGCCAGACTGGTAATAAACCGTCTGTACAACAGCATCAGTCCACAGGCCACCTTTGAATAACACCTCACTAGAGGGTTTGCTGTGGATGCCATGGTAGGAGAGGGGATAGTTTACATCAGAAGCTCAGAAGAGATGAGACACTTTTCCTGAATGATTGAGCTTACTATAATGGGAGAAGAAACCCTGTTAAAGGAGAGCGAAATGTTAAAAAATGAGATCTCCTTATGAGCCAGTTGAACAAGGCTTTTTAGCCAGGAGAAATTGGAGGCGGGGGTCGGGGGTGGGAGTGGGAGGGGAGAGAGAGAGAGAGAGAGAGAGAGAGAGAGAGAGAGAGAGAGAGAGAGAGAGAGAAAGAGAAAGAGAAAGAGAAAGAGAGAAAGAGAAAGATGGAGCAGCTTGGGACTGCTAAGACTAAAAGAAAGGAGGCTGCTATAGGGTAAGAGATGAGGCTGGAGAGTCAGATGGGGTTAATTTTATTCTAATTCAGCAAATAATTTCCAAGAATCAACAGTGTGCTGGATTCTTCCTAAGCACTGGGATTAAAAGCCAAACAGAGACAGTTTTTGCCCTGGTAGAATTTAAAAGTGTTGCTAAGGGTAGCCAAGGAAATAGACTTTTACCGCAGGCAGTCTTCAAAGGATTTTGAGCTAAAGCATGGCATCATCAATTTAATCCTTAAAAAGGTGTTTCTGAATGACTGTGGAAAACAGATGGCTATTGAATCAGGAAATTTAGATGAGAGGTCATTAGAATAATCTAGATAAGATTAGGATCAGGAAGTAGGAACTAAGGGTTGGGGGAAGATATGAGGGTGAGGGAATGAGAAAGGGACTTTTAGGAGAAATATTAGGGTGATATAAATCACAAGCCTTGAGGGCAACAATGGCATTTAAGATGGTTTGCAATTTCTGACTTGTGAGAAGGTTAAGAAGTGATAAGCATCTGAGGATGTCACACCAATTAGATGACTCCTGTCTATTCCTGTAGTGTGTTGTGATAACCTGTATCATAGAATTGTTCAATATGTTTCTGTGCTTGAGAGTGTGTACCCACTTGTCTATCCTAAACACTTGGTATAGGGCCTTACATGTGGAACAAGCTCAACAAATGGTTCTTAAACTGAACAGAAAGATAGAGTATTAGTTTTCTACTGCTGCTGTAACAAATCATCACTCACTTAGTAGATGAAAACAACAAAAATTTATTACCTCACAGTTCTGTAGGTCAGAAACCTAGGTTGTCAAGGGTGATGGCTCTGCTCTGTGTTTCACGTGTTGCTGGCTCTCTGGACTCTTACCGGAGGTGTCTAGAAAGAATCTCTTTCCAAGTCCACTCACGTTGCCGGCAGAATCCAGTTCCTTGTTGCAGGGTTGAGGTCCCTGTTTTGTTGCTGGCTACCCTCTCTCTAGTCCTTGAACATGGTACAGGGAATACTCGTGTGTGTGTGTGTGTGTGTGTGTGTGTGTGTGTTTAATAAAGTAGCTTTGCCTATGCTGCTGTGGAATAATTGCTAAAATATATAAATAAGCCGGTTACAAGATAAATATTTCTCATCTCGGAGCCAGCAACAATGCACTAAATCATCATGCTTCAAATCTCTCTGTCCTCCTCTTCTGCCACATTTCTCACGAGAGATAGCTCTCTGCTTGTAAGGGCTCATGTGATTACATTGGGCCCACCTGGATAATCCAGGATAATCTCCCCTGTTTTAAAGCCTGTAATCTCATTTACATCTATAGAGTCCCTTTGCCATGTAACATAGTCACAGATGACAGGGATTAAGACATGGACATTTTTGGAGGGGAGAATTATTTTGTCACCCATGGTAGCATTTATCCACCAAGTCATGTAGGATTGTGATCATGGTTCTTAAACACATATTTCAGCACCTCCCATTTGTACAAGGATGCACAAAGAGACTCAGGCTTGCTCTTAAGATCATGCTCTTCAACTTGTACTCTTTCTCCTGACCATCCAGTTATTCATCTGTCCCGTCTATCTCGTCCATTCATCCACTCAATCAGTTACTCATTCACTCATAAACATTCAAACACCTGCTTTGCTTTAAGAGTCTTTGCTAGGTCGGGAAATGAGAGAGAGTGAGTCATAATGATAAATAACACCTGATTTTTATCAGCTCATTTTTCATATATTGAGGTCTACATCAAATTTTCTTAAATCTTTCTACTGATGAGTTTGGCTTGTATTGATGCTGTTTTCTTCCCTGCTTAGTGAATGATATGTTTTTAGTATGCTGTGGCTTCAAACCCTGTACCAAGGATGCAGTAAATGTATGTTATACTTGGTTCAATCCCTTCCATTTGTAGCCATTAAAATTTAGGAAACATTAATAAATATATAATTGTTGTTTTACTGTTTAACTACATTCAAATAAGTAACAAGTGTTACTAATTTCTTATCAATCTTTCCAGAGACACTCTGTACATAGATAAGGATGTATTTAACCTTATTTACATAATTAATGCCAGGTAATATTGTACCAGGTAATATATTTCAGCAACAATATCATAGCAGGATAGGTAAAGCTACTTCATTTTTTTTTTATAACCATACAGTATTCCCTGCTATGAATATGCCAGTTTGTTAACAAGTCTCACATTTGTAGATATTTGGAGGGTTTCTTTTTCTTTTGTTATTAAAAGACTGCTTAACAAATCCTGTACATTCACCATGCAAGTATTAAGTATACACATAGTGCATCTGCATTGCAATAAATTGCCAAATCACTCCCACCAATTAATATTCTCATCAGCAATGTGTGAGAGTGCCTATTTCTCTACACCTTGGCCAACAATGTATGTTATCAAATTTTATAGTCTTTATCAATTTGATAAGTGAAATAATATTTCACCCTAATTTGAATTTCCATTTGTCACATTGTTGAGTAAGATTGGGCATCTTCTTTGTTATTCTTTAGAGTTATTTCTATTTTTTTTCTATAAACTGTTCATATCTTTTATCCATTTCTCTGTTAGATTATTGGCTTTTTTCTCATTAATTTATTGGCAGTCTTTATCTATTAAGGAAATTAGCCTCTTGGGTTATGAGATGCGTGTAATTTCCTTTCTGTTTGATTTGTTTTTTGACTGTAAACTTAGGCTTTTAAAACATTTAATTTTAGGTGGGCATATTTAATTAACCTTTAAATCTTTGACTTAGGTGCTTTATGTCATGGTTGGTAAGGCCTTCTTGTTTCAGTATTATAAAATAATTATCTCAATTTTCACCAAGTGTTTTAACTTTTTATTTTGAAATAATTATAGATTCACAGAAAATTGCATAGTACAGAGACATACTGTGTCTTCTTCATTTAATTTCCACCAACCAGAATATGTATCTTTATCTTATATTTTGTACATTTAAATTTTTGAAATTTATTTTGATATAAGATATGGATTACAATTTATTTTTTTTCTCATTGGTTACCCATTTGTCCTAACATTATTTATTGAATAAGTCATATTTTCCTAGCAATTTTAAATGCACTTGTATCAATCATGTGCTAAATTCTTGCATATACTGGCTAATTTTTTAAATATTTAAAGTATCACCACTTGAAGAGAAGCTGAACTGTCGGTGTATATTTTTACATGTTGAGATGACCAGTGTTGGCCTTGTTTCAAAATCCTATTGTAGTGGGATTAGGCTCATTGTCTAGAATTGACTTTGTAATGTTATAGGTTGTGCTGGAATATATAAAGATGAATAATCTTTATCCCTTTAGACTATGTAATGCTTAAGGTTAACCGTGCAATTAATCCTTACAAAATCATTCTGAGGGACATATTATATTATCCCCATTTTGTATGTAGGAAGTAGAGATTCAGAAAGATTAAAATTGCCCAGACCTCAGGTCATAAAGCAAGATGGCAGAGTTCAGACTGTTTTTGGTCTTGTAATTAGTATCATCCCACACTGTGTTTAAGGATATACCTCACATCTGCCCGAGACGTCACTTCACTCCATTGGTCTGAGATAAAAACCACCATTAACTTCTCAGCCATAACATAACTCCACTATTCCATCTCTGCTTTAGCCAACATAAAGGCTTTCACCATTTTTAGTTCTTGCTTTTTAATGAAAAGGTTAAACAAAGACAGATGACTCATCTGCTTATTTAGTTATCTGAATTTAGGGGGTTGTTTTAGATAGTTTTTAAATTCTTTCCTGCTCTATGATTCTGGATATAGAATTTTATCTTGCTAATATTTTCCACAGTTTTATGTTCCTGTATAGGAGGGAATGAACAAAAGCATTTAAAGAATGACAAGTATTTTCTCGTGGGTTATTTAGAGAGCAAACATGATTGAAATTCTTTAAACCAATTAAATATTACATCTGTTAGGGGCAGTCATATAAGCTGGTCATTGTATAATATGATAGTAGTCTTAATTTTAGTTCATTACATTAGCTTGCTAACATATATTTAAATGCTACCACTTAAGAATTCTGCGTGTGCTTTGAGTTTAAGGTTATCAGTTCAAACATCCTTTAAGGTCCTCTTACAGTTTCCTTACCGTTAGCTGCAGTATAGTCCATGTGGTACTTTTCATGGGATGGGTATTTTAGGAGAAGTGAAGCAGGTGCGTTGCCAGCTCTGACTTTTCCATTTACCATTAAGAATTATCACTGTAGCAAAGTAAGGTCTTCCAGATGATTTTTCCCACCTCTCTTGTAAGCCATGTCTCTGTGGGGTCTCCATGGACAGCCCTCAAACTGGCCAATTTGGATACCTACATACAGAAGTGTGTTTGGTGGGGAGGAGTATATTCTTAAAGTCTAATGAGTTAAAACAAGGCCAGCTGCACCCTAGAAACTGGTTCATAAACTAGAATTCTAATTCATTCATTAAAATTGGTCATATATGTATGTGGACAAAGCCAAGATTGAGCAAATTCACAAGTAGGGAATTCTGCTCAGGAGATACAGGTCTGGGTGAGAAGATTGATAAAATTAAAGCAAAAAGAGCTTGACTCCTCTCTAGAGGTGAGTCTGTCTTTTAAAACAGAAAAAGTTGAAAATCACGTGATATCACTTATATGTGGGATTTAAACATAAAAGCAACAAATGAACAGGACAAACAAACAGGGACTCATGGACATGGACTATAGACTAGTGGTTACCAGAAGGTAGGGGGTGGGGGAGGAGTGGGGAGGTAGGCGGGTAAAGGAGGTCAAATATAGGATTTGTGGGAGTTGAAATGGGTCAAGGGGATCAACTCTATAGTAGCTGAAGGAAACTGGACTTTGGGTGGTAAACACACAATAGAATATACAGAGGTCCAATGATAATGTACACCTGAAAATTATATAATTATATTAACCAATGTTACCTCGATAAACTCAATTTAAAACAATAAATAAATAAATAAATAAATAAATAAATAAATAACGTCTTCATTTTGCCACACACTTCTATGATGTGCTGAAAAACCTTGGTGACTATGTTACTAACTGTGTTTCTGAGACTCTGGGGAACCTCTGCCTTTCATTTCCATTAATTTTTACATACCTATAATTTCAATGGATCTGTTACAACCTAAAGTTTATTCACCATGTAAATTTTAAATTATTTCTTTTGTATGAAGGGTGGCTCCTAATTGTTATCAGTAGGTTGGCTGTCTTTTATTCCCAGTCCATGGGATAAACAGACCTCTTCATGCAAAGATATATAAACCTATATGTCAACTCTATACAAATCTTCAGTCTATGAAAGTGAATGGTTGACACTTTTAGATTTTGTCCCTGAATTTGAAGATTTACCACATTGGGGAGCCTGAACTTTCTATTCTTGAGTCAATTTTCTCCTTTCTGAGAATTTTCTACATGGTGGACTCTGGAAATTAGCAATAATATGAACAACAAGCCATCTCAGGTTTAAAAGTTGGTCTGCTCATTATTAAATCATCAAGGACAGCTGGAATAGATTGTTAGGTATTCCCAGGTTACATTCTTCAGGATACTGTATCTTTTCAGTAGTCTAGCTCCTACTTATTCTTTGAATGGTCCACTTTGATATCACTTTCTCCAGGAAGATTTTCTTGATCTCTCTGCCCATGACTCTGGCTCCCAGGCTGGAGTAAGTACGTTCTCTTCTTTGCTACTAAAGCATGTTAGACTTACTGCTATTATAGAACATATACTATATAACTTTTTACTTGAATGTGAACTCCAAGAGGGCAAGCACTTTGTCTAGTTCACATTTGATTGAAATATAATTCACATACCATACAATTCACCCATTTAAAGTATACAATTCAATAGTTTTTAGTATGTTCACAGAATTGTACAAGCAGCACTACAGTCAACTTTGGAGCATATTGTGCCAAAAAGAATCCCAATACCCATTAGCAGTCACTTCCCGCCCCCAATTCCCTAGGCCTTGGCAGCTACCAGTCTGCTATCTCTATGAATCGTCTATTCTGGACATTTTATATAAATGAAAACATATAATCTTTTGTAACTTACTTCTTTTAATTAGCTTAGTATCCTCAAGGTTCATCCATGTTGTAGCACAAATCAGTACTTCATTCCTTTTTATTGCTCAATAATATTTTTATATGGATATACCTCATTATATATATTGGCTCATTAGTTGATGAACATTTGGGTTATTTCTATTTTTTGACTATCATAAATAATGCAGCTATGAATCTTTATGTACAAGTTTTTGTGTGGACCCATGTTTTCACTTCTGTTGGGTGTATACCTAGGAGTAGCATTGCTGGGGCATATGATAACTCTATGTTTAATATTTTCATGAACTGCCAAACTGTTTTCCACAGTGCTTGCATTATT
This sequence comes from Eonycteris spelaea, assembly GCA_003508835.1. NCBI lineage: Eukaryota > Metazoa > Chordata > Mammalia > Chiroptera > Pteropodidae > Eonycteris > Eonycteris spelaea. Next base: position 9,301,131 of record PUFA01000011.1, on the reverse strand, counting down.
TTACAACCCCAATAGCAATGTATGAGTGTTCCAACTTCTCCACACCCTTGCCAACACTGAGTTTTGTCTGTCTGTTTGGTTATAGCCATCCTAGTGGCTGTGAAGTAGTTGGTCCACTTTGAATCCCCAGCATAGGTCCTGCTGTTGATACAGCTGGTTGATTAGCTAAATCTGTCTTGCCATCTTGCACCTCTTACCACCTTTCACACTGGAAAAGTGTTTGCTGTAGTGGACAAGCATAGACTGGAGTCTTGTTGAACTTTGAAAACCTGCTCTATAACCCTATACTTAACTTCTTCCAGCTGTAGTTTCCTTACCTGTGATGTAGAGATAATGACACCTCTCTCATAGGATTGCTATGAGGATTAAATAGATAGTGTGAATGAAACACCTGGCACAGTTCCTGACTCCGCCCTTGAAGAGTGGGCACTATTGTTATTCTCTTGGATAACTTCAGTGCAACTTGCTCTACTGCCTTGCCTCAGGAAGTAGGCAACATTTGATTTCAGATGTGCTTTGTTGCACTGCCTGTAGTATGCCTGGTCAGCTACCTTTCCTTCTTCACAGGACCTGTAAACACCTTAGTTTTTGAGCAGTGCTTTAAGAAGACTGCCGGGACCTTTCCAGAAAACTGATTGTCATCTGTGGTGCTGCTTTTTCATTATGAATTTCTATGTAAGCTTTATTTGACCCATTTGTTTGCTTCTGTTAAGTCATTATTAATACGATATTCTTTTCAAAAGCATCAATTTTGGAACTTTAATCAAGACAGCTTTTTAGCTATACAAATTCCTAATAAGATTCCAGGTTGGCACAGGTTGATTTGGGCGACTGAGAAAAGTCTTTCCAACCTTCATCTGAGAAGTTGTTCAGCAGAGCTAGTTGCCACATTGCTTTTGAACCTCTTGCTTGATTTATGAAAGCAGAGGAACTGCTTTTATCTGAAGGACACAGTGGCAAAGCTCCCATGGCAGGAAGTGTTTGTTCTTACAAGTCTCATACACGGTGGTCACAAGGGAACCTTGGTATTTTGTTTCACTTGCTTGTGCTTTATTGTGACTTCATGATTGTTTTCTTACTTCAACCTGAAAACTAACTCTCTAAAAGAAATAAATGTGACACACTTGCCCTCAGGGATCTTTGTTATTCAGCCTCCATCCACCTGTTTGGTTTTAGCTGCTGCTTCTCCTCTTTACAAATCCTTATGTACTACAACTGGACTAAAGGTCTTTAACAGGTGCCCTGTGAAGTTTCCAAATTCTCATTTCTGTTAATATAAAAAAAACGATTGGAGAGTAATCAACAGTTGATGACTTTTAAGTTTGGGAGAGTGGGAAAGGGAAGGTGGAGAATAGCTTTCTAGAAAAAAAGGGGGGATTTTTAACATTAGAGAGTAGTAGGGAGAGAGGTGGGAAGTAAACTTGAATGGAGAGAGTGGAGTCAGATAATGGACCTGAGAACTTGAAGCTTGATGTAATTTATGATAGGGAGTCATTGTACTTTCTGGGGAAAAGACGATGAACGTGGTATTTTAGGATATTTTTTTTTTCTGGTAATAACATTAACCCTAAGCATGAATTTAAAGGAAATAAGGGTGAAAGCAGAAGTTGTCGAAGCCTAGTTGCAGTTATATAGGGTGAAGTGGGTTCTTTCTGGTTGTTAGCAGTGAGACTGGTGGAGGAAGTTTCTACTAAGAAAAGTGAAAAGAATTCGTAGCAGCTTGCAAGTTAGAGGTGAAAGAGCAAATGATTCTACTGCTTTAGATCAGAAGTCAAGCATTAACATCAGTGGAAATACTGGATAAAGAAGCCAATTGGTGAAAGGTAGAAACTGGGCAAAATAAGTTCCTTTGGGATTAGTTTGACTTCCTGTGACAGTAGAATATCAAAGTTATAATGTTAGTGGCACTTGGCAATTGTGGCCTCTGGCATGGGTGAAAGATTGGGGTTCAGAGTGCATATTTAGGAGTCATTAACATGATATTAGGAGTAAGGAGATAAAAAGAAAGTGCCAAGGGTCGAGGGGAGAAACCCCCAGTACAAGAGTGTGATGAAAAGCGCCAACAGAACAATGGAAAGGCATGAATCCAGTTAGAAGAATGGTATGTTCTGAAAGTCAAAGTCAAGGCTTCGGGGAAAAAGGATAGGTCAGCAATGTGGGACTGCTGGGAACCAGGGTAGATAAGAACTCAGGAAAAAGCCTTTTGGATTAGGAAGAGGGGGATTCCTAATGTTTTCGCATAGCTCCAGTGAGAAAGGACACCTTTAACCAAGTGAGACGGTTATCTGAGGGCAGTTACACCCTCCATCGAGCACCCCTTAGAGATGCTAGGGTCCAGAATCCCCCCATGTGAATCACAGTATATCAGATTTACTCAAGAACAATCCCTCTCTCTTATTTCATTATATGGCCTGTTCTTTATGTTTTCCTTATGTTTAGGTTTAGCAGCTTGTCTGCTCCATCTGGTGAAGGACTGGTCACTATTGCTGTTGATCCACCAATATAGATCACAAGTGGTTAAACTTTTTTTCTATCACAACACATGTTTTTGATGAAACTAAAATATATATACCAAACAATAGGTTTTGCTCTCTATTGTCAGACATATTGGCGAGTATCCCTTTGTTACTGTGTGCTCTTCCCTCTTCCCTCAAGATAAGTTTTTATTATTTATATTTCTAATTTTTGCTTTTTTCTAAGACTTGTCTTAACTTAATATTGAGACTAGGTGAAAAGAGAAGCATTCTTGGTAGAGAATAAAGAAGGAAACTAAAGTATTAGAAGGGCTGGACGACAGGGGTGGCTTTGGGTAGGTTTTACGGAGTGAAGGACAAGACTTTGCATTGTTGCTATCCCTAAAACCATGGGCCAGCCTTCTAGGAACTCTACAAATGATGTTCAAGTGAGAAATATAAGATCAATACACTTAATAGAAGCATGATTCAAGACGACATTCCTAAATATTTTTTGGGGAATCAAAAACTCCACAACCCAAAAGACGGATTGGAAGAAATTCAATAAATGTTTCATCTGTGTTATGGGGGGGAAAGAGTAAAAGTGAAATCCTTGTAGTTTAAATGGTGTGTTTTAGAGGTAAGATAGCATTTTTATATAGTGATTGATGATCTGAGATACTGAACTCTATCAAAAAGAAGTTCCAGATGACAAAAAAAGTAGTGGGGTACTATGTGGATATCAGACACTTTGGAATTTGTAGGTGATAAATATCTCTGTGGAAAGTTGTTCTGAAAAGATGTTGCATGGCCTTAATTACTCTGAAGATGCCAAAGATTTTTTTCATAGATTTTATTTCGTTTAAAATTTTTTTAGATATATGCTGGATTTATGTTTGGTCAAATTAGCAGTATAGTAACAAAGGGGAAAGAAACATTTTTATGTGCAATTTGACTAAGTACTAACACATAGCCAAGAGAGGATCCCAAGCCAGTGGCAGCTTGCTTCCGCAATTCTCGTGTCCCCGAATATTTTCCTTCACACTATAAAAAATGCTTTATCTCATTTTCTTAAGTACCTCAACGCCCACTAAAAAATCCATTTGTGTTAATGCGCATTGTCTCAAAATAAAACCAGAAAATCATAGTGCAGTGTTTCCCTAAGTATGGTTGAAGGACCACCGGAATGAGGATGTCTGTAGGGGAGTCCCTGGAACTCTGCCTTTTCAACAAGTATCTCAGGAAAGTCTAATGCAGATTAAAATTTAAGAATCACTCTTATTCTAAATAATGATGAAATTGTTTTCAGTATCTAGCCAACATGAGTTTCAATTTAATAATTTGACATTTTCATTTGTTGTTTAAGGGATTGGGTAATTGTGCATATGGAACATTTTTGGTGAGGTTAAGGCTTTATTAGATAGTTGTTTTGGGGGTTTAGGGCAGAATAAGATCTCTGAGTATAAGATGTACCCACCTGAGGTTTTTCCTGAAGCCCTAGGAAAGGTGTTCTCTTACCTTCTGTTGTGCTTAAGCCAGAACTCCAATTAAAACTATATTTACCCACATTGTGAGCTGTCAGTGTTTGTGGCTTGTCAAAAACTAAATGCCTGTTATACTTTGATTTTGATTAAATACTTTGATTTTCCAAACAACTCAAATGTAATTGCATAAACCCAGCTGTTTATTTTGTTTTTTCATATTATATATACATAATTTTTTAACATTTTATTTTTTTATTTTCACCCTCCTCGCTCTCCCCTCCCTTCCTGTAACCACTAGTCCATTGTCCATGTCCATGAGTCTCTGTTTGTTTGTCCTGTTCATTTGCTGCTTTTAGAAACCCAGCTGTTTATAGGCTGAATTACAGATATCGAAATAGGGACCTTCTTGTGCCTGCTGTCCTTGCAGTTGTGGCCAGGGATCTTCACTTGAGGCTTTGTTTTGTTATTTTCCTATTTTGTTCTGACTTCCTGTGACATTAGAGTTCTTGTCTCAGGCATATGCACATATACACATTTCTCCTCCACCACCACCTTTTCCTGGTCCTATAAATGTACTCCGGATGTATTCATCTTTGAAACCTGTCTTTCACTCTACCATTCTTTTTCTCTATTGTCCTAGAAAATATCTTGAGTAACAGGCAACATAGAATTGGAAAGAGCCCAGAAGTCAGTGCTGGCTCTTAATGTTGGGTCTGTTGGGTCTAGTTTTCTTGGAAAATCTTTCAGAGCTTCAATCCTCACAGGCAGATAAACTCTTAGGGTCCCTCCAGCTCAAAACTGCCTTGAGGATAAAATTTATGTATTTATATATACACACACTAACTACTTTCAATGCCTCTTCAACCCTTAGAGACCTGGAGTTAATTTGTACCTCTCAGCTGTGCAGTGTACTTGAAAGTTGACAACTGATTTGCTAGTTTCAGAATTCAGTAGTTTCTTTTGCATCCTCATTCCCTCTATACTGGGTAACTGGTTTCTCCCTGAGCTTCTTTCACACTTCCAATACTTGTTGTCGACCTTAATATTCTTTTTCTTTATTTCTTTTGAACAATTTTTAATGGAATTTTCCAACATATAGAAAAGTCGAGATATGTAAATAACATCCATATACCATCACCCATCCTCAAAATTTCTCGACATTTTGTTAATCTCTTAATATTTTTAAAGAAAAACATCATCTTGTTCTCATAAAATAGTATATGTTCTTTCTAGAGGAATTAAGCAATGTAGGAATAAAAGAGATAAACATGTATTTTTTTTAAATTAAATCATCCCAAATATAACCACCCAGTAATAATTCTCATTGTCATTATTATGTCAGCATCATTCCAGACATTTTTGTGCATGTACACAGATGAAATGCTGGTTCTGGCTGGCTAGCTGAATAGCTGAATAGCTAGACATGCATTTTTACAGAATTGATCATATATGCTACTTGTAAAGGAAAGGTATTAAATTTAATTCTATTTGACTATAATAGTCAAAAAAGAAACTGAAGTGAGCATGAAGAAATTGCTTACCTTCCAATAAATGTTTTTCGCACAGACAGTTCTCTTAAATGAGTCCTTACAATTATGAAAAAAGATTGTAAAAAATATGAATCTTATTACTTTTTTGTTGAATTTTGTACTTTAAAAATACCAATTATCCTAATATCAGATCATCTTTGCTCTCTCCAATAGCTTTTCTCTATTGTTTTAACTTTATCGTGTTCATTTGATTAGTTAAATCTCCCTTCTATATCAAGAATTCACTGTTTAGCTACAACTATTCTGTTTCTGGCTGTTTATTTATTTATTAGTGCTATAATAATGCTTTGGTCCTCAATTTGTTTCCTTGGTTCTACATTCTCCAGTTCCATTTCATTTTTTTATATCATTTTATGAATATGTGTTTTAAGCTCATATGTTTGCATGCTACAGTTTGAGGGCTGAGAATTTCAGTTTATACACGTTTTTTTCTCCACTCTGAAGACATGGAGGGTGAAGGAAAGAAGAATTCAGCTAAGACAGGTTGTTAAGAGTCACTGTTTCTCACAGGTGTATCCCATTCCCAAGGGACACCTTTAAGGCATCTTTCTCTGTTCACCAGTTAAATGTGAAGCTTCCATCATCAAAGTAGGGTCTGTCGTTCTATTTCACCATCTAGAGAAGGGGAAGATAGATTATTTGTTTATTTGTTTTTCTTCAGAATTGGGGGAATTTATGAAAATTCTTAGGCTATTTTGCATTAGCAGTACAGCTAGGAAGAGGCCGTGTGGGGCTAGGAGTGTTGCCCTGTTATAGATGCCATAGAATCTTTCTGGGGCCATGATTTTTTGAGATTTCGAGCATCTTTCTGTGGCCCTTCCTTATGTCATTGCTTCTGTGAAGTTTTGTGAGCAGTTTTTGCGTCCTTTATCTTTACTTTTTTTGAAGTATTCAGAGGGGTAGTCTACCAGGCAGCTTTATTCTGCAGCTTTCTGACTGTTTACTTCTTTCATGTTTGTCCCCGGCTTTCTCTTTCCGTTTTTTAAACATGGGTGTTCCCTGAGATTGCTGCCCTCGCCATGTTTCCTTCTATATATTATCACAGAAATTTATTCTGCTCCCACGTTATCACCTCTCTTTATTTATAGTTAATGATGACCTTAATCCTGGCCTCTAATTCTGGATGTTTCTTCAAGTTGGCTAAAACATTTACGCTTGTTTTATTAGTTTGCTAGTGCTGATGTAACAAAGAAGCATAAACGGAGTTGGTTCCAAATAACAGAAATTTATCGGTCTAGACTAGAAATTTGAAAGCAAAGTGTTGGCAGGGTTGGTCCCTTTTTGATGGTGTTGAAAGAAGGATCTGTTTCCAGGCCTTCTCCTTGATTTGTTAGATCGTCATCTTCGTATCCATATTTGCATTCTTCTTATATGCATGTCTGTCTCCCAACTCCCCCTTTTAGAAAGGACACTGATCATATGGATCATGGCCTACTCTAATGACTTTATTTTAACTTGATTATCTCTATCTCCAAATAAGGTCACATCCTGAGGCACTGAGGGATGGAATTCAACGTATGAATTTTGAGGGGACACAATTCAACCCATAACATTTGAATATTCACTCAGACAACAAATATTTTCTGCTGCATGCCAGGCACTAATCTAGTCTAAGCACTAGGAACACAAAGAAATGAGGCTCAGCGTCTTCCCTCTTGATTAATAGAAGGATAAGAATTAATAAACAGGCATTTGCAATGCTATGCAATAAGTGCCATCATAGATGAGACAAATTGTTATGAGAACACCCTAGTGGAACACCTGATTCTTACCAATAGGATGCAACAGCTGCATAGTTGTTCTCCCTGCTTCCAAACCACACCCTCAGTCACTCAGCCCTGGACTCTACCACCCAGTTAATCTTTCCAAACACCACTTTGATTAAGACAGTCCTTGGTTGAGAAACCTATAAGGATTCCTCATTGTCAACAAAACTAAGTCCAAAAAATTCCTTGGCCTGGTTTTTGGGCCCTCCACAACCAAGTATCACCTCTGGAATGTACCTTTCCTGTCTTGATCTTTCTGTTGTTCCCCTCATTAATTCTGTATATTACCAAAATGGATAACAAACATTCTGGAAACACACCTGGAGCTTTTCTATAATTTCATAAAGGCAGAATGTTTGTTTTGTTTTCTACGATTTCACTGGCACCTGAAATAGTGCTTGGCATATAACAGATACTTAAGAATCTTTATTGAATAAACAAATGAATGAATTTTCTCATGGAGGTCTCTCTGTGATGCATGTCTGTCCTCTCTCCCAGGTGCACATATTTTTGCCTATTGAAATCTTATTCTCAAGCTCATATATCCTCTCCTCTATTATGCCTTTCTTCCGTATCACATGCCAGATGTGAACCTTCATTTCCAGAGGCTGTAGGATTCTCTGTGAACTATTGGTATGACCTTGCATTCTGCTTTGCATTTTATATATCTGTGTAGGTATTTATTTTTCCTGCCAAATTGAAAGTTGTTAGAATTCAGGGACCATATTTTAAAACAAATTTTGTATCCTACTTAGCACTTCCTTACACAGTAACAGATGCTCAAAAATACTTCTTGTTTGAAGAGAAAATAAATGAGAGAAGTATTGCATTCATTTGGACACAAGTGGAGAAGGTAGCCTAAGGGATAGAGTACTTGTTCTTGCTTTGCCTTGTTTTTCTGATTTTACATTTTAAAATTCATTCAGCAGATTTTTATTGAGCACCTGTTTTATTCAAGGCATTGTACTAGGACTTAGATTAGAGATAGGAATGAAACTGCCCTTAAGGTAGTTATTATTTATTTCTTCTGCCATACAAACAAGTCCCATTGCTTCCAGTGGTCACCTCAGTCTGTTAGTCTGGTGGGCCATGCATACAGTGTTATATTTCCCAGAGACATCTGATCCGGACAGTTTTTCAGATGCTTTTCTCAGACTTGTTCATACCCATTTTCTAGACTCTTTCCATACGCTGGAGCTGCCTCAGGACAAGGTCATGTCATTATTCTCCTACTCTTCTTTACTACCTAGCACCATTTTATGTCTGCTGATGATTCGAGCAGGTCTTTTATTTACCGTAAAGGTTCTCTTACTCTAAGTTTGCCTTGTCTCTCTGATTGCAGAATGCTTCACTGAGACCAGAGACTTAGCAAGGATACTCATTGCTGTGCTTAGCCTGGGAAACTCTCTGTTGTCATAAGAGTAATAATAAGCACAATAAATAGCCTGTGTAGAGTCTTGCTAAAGGTTCAAAATGAATTGTATTCCCTAGTGGGGCCATTGCTAATATCATTGGTTTCTAGGATCCCTTCGTTTCTAACAAGTTGCCATATTAACATGTTGAGGTTGTTAAATGAACAAAAGTTTGTCGGCTTCTTTGCTCAAACTGAGGAGTCGCAATTGTGCCGCAGAGCTCCAACCAAACAGAAATGCAATCTGAATTAGTCTGCAGGGCCATGCATGTACGGTATTACATTTTCTAGAGTCATCTACTTTTAACAGGTCCCTCTATTAAGAGAAAATGAAGTCATTTAAATCAAGATGAAATAATGGAATAGTAAGGAATGGAAGGGATGGTAAAGATATTTGTTTTGAGGTCCAGCTTGATGTGGAAATTACAACTCTTAAACTTGATTGAAGGCCTGGGCCTATCATATAGGGAGAAGGTTAATATGTACATTTTATTGGGGGTGGGAAACACCCATTTTATTTAAACATTCAGTATCCAGTCAGAACAGCATAAGTTCACGGAAGTAGTATAACAATTAGCAAGTGTGAGTCCAGCCTATGCTGTCTGTGTTTATGGGTTTATAGTATGTTACCTATATTATCAAAGAGACTCGCACAAGATAATATATCTAAATAGCAGATATGTAAAAGTAACTAGAAAGTCTTATATGGTGCTGCATAGCATGCTGAACTTATTCATCACGTTTTGTTTCAAAGAAAATTCAGATTAGTTTATCCTGAGCACCTACCACCAGGGTGAAGAGAGAACACTTAGATGGATGGACATACTGTCTGAGCTTCAGTTCATATTTGAAATGTCACGGCAGAATAATCTCTTTAAGTCACAGTTCCAGCAGACATTGTTTCTCAGAGATAACTTTATTTCTTCCTTGTGGGGTCACTATTCTTCTCCCTTATTTCTGGCTCTTCCTTCCTCCCTGAAGCCGTGTGCTTTCCCACGTGACCAAGGTTTGTGGGTAACTATAGTACCTATTACCATAAAGAAACCACTGCAGCCCTGCTCCCTTTTCAGTGCGTGGTGTAGGTACTGGCATGTGACGCAATTCTGAGAATATTGGGGAGGGTTTGAAAGCTCCTAAAGAATGCACAAGACTACTTCAGTACTCTGGATGAAGGTGTATGAGAATGTGACATTTGAAATAATTGTCACCATCTTTTTCCACAAAAAATATCAAAACAAAAATTAACCAACTCAGAAGAAATTTCCTTACCTTTAGGCTACTTTTTCTGTGAGCTAATACATCCCATTGCTGAAACCATTTTGAACTAAGTGTTCTGTCACTTGCAGACAAAAGCACCTTCCCCATTTATAACATTCCCATTTAAAACACAGAAAATTCGTGTTTAGTATCTTCATTTGATATTTGCATTGACAGTTTGGTTTGCCTAAAAGACAAGGCTTATATTCAAATTTTCTGTAATTTACTAAGACCTAAGATGATTTTCTCTTACAGATGCTTGAGAACTTCAAGCTTATTTCACCCTCGTAGTAGGAAATTAGTTTTCTTACATCCTGGGTCTATGTGCTGACTCAAAGATCTCCCAGATTTCTCATTTCTTGTGAGTTGTTTTGAATCACCAGAGAAATCTTTTCCATTATTGATTGTACCTCCTGTTCCTGCCCTTCTTAATCCAGATGCCTTATTATATCCCAGTGACATTCATTAACTGAATCCTTTGTCACAGATTTTATGCCTGTTCCTTATGGTTTATGTGGCATTAAGAAGGGTTTCCAAACCAGGCCCATCATCAAACTCTCCATAAACATACTATGTCCAAATCTCTCTCCAGATAATTCAGGTTATCAACTAGGTCTAGCAACCACTGATATAAGGATTATAGAAGAGAGAAAAAATTATACTGACCTGATCCCATACCTAAAGTAAATGGTTTCAAACCTCACTCGACAGTCAGCTATGTAAGAACATAATTTTATTTCTTTATAGCTTAGTTTTTATTACAGGTTTTTTTTTTTTTTGGAGGTAGTAGGGACCTATTTAGTCAGCTCTTAAATATGACCATGCCTCTCCATCCCCCTCTTAACAAAAAGCTTATGTTAGAAAAAGCTTATGTAATATTAAGTCAGTTGGAAAGAGGAGTCCTTTTAGTCCTTGATATCCTTTGTCTGTACTGCCAAATCCAGGGTCCCATTGGGTCTTTGGCCACTTGTTCATGCAGGTCCATTTTATTGCTAGCTGCATAACCTCCTCCATTTTCTGCAGCAATTCTGCAATATTTCTGTGTGTGTGCAATATTTCCGCTGCTCTGATACCATGCTGGATCATGATAAATTTTCTATGGCTGCCTAAGGCTCCATCAGCCACCTGTTCTACCTCTATCCGAGCAACAGAGCCTGAAACCTTCTGCTATCTATTCCCATAATCCTACTTGGCACCTCACCAGGGCTATTGCCCTTTTCTCCAAAACTTGTGCTTATTGCTTTCCCTCTGACTCTCTCCTCCCTTAAGCCTGAAGCATGCACTTCTGGGCTAGGAGGCATGGATACCTCAGAGGCTTCTTTCCAAATTGCTTGTCCATGCCCTTGAGTTATTCTGTATGGCTAAGTGCCCAAGCTTCTGTAACTCAAAAGCTAGGATAAAACTTTGTGTTTCAGTGCCTTTTGCTGTTCTCTTTCATTCCCAAAGCAATTTGCACAGCCTAGGTATTAAACAGAAATGGCAAAAAGTGGGAGGGTGGTGATAAAGGAAATCCCACGGAGAAACACACGCACACACACAAAACATTGAAATAAAATGCAAAATCCTGTATGGTATATATAATGAACATGTATTTTTGCTTCTGCAGTGTGTGTGTGTGTGTGTGTGTGTGTGTGTGTGTGTGTGTCCGTCCCAGTATACACGCATTTTAAATTATTTTTCACTGAGTGTATTTCACATTCTAGATTCACCCTTTCTTTTAGATGGAATTTGTAATAAATGATAAAGATTGAATACTGATAGCTATTTGCTATCAGTATTTCTGATCTGCATTTGACGGTGTTTTTTTTGAGTCTTTGTGCTTCAGTAAAGATTGGGGAGAGGAAAGTGGTGCATTGAGTGAAAAAAAAAAAAAAAGGAAAAAAAAGGCAGAAATTGCACAGAGAACAGAAAACTACTTTGAATTGTAACCCCACCGTATGCCATGTAAAATTAGAATCTTTCACTCTGGTTCTGAATAATTTAAACAATATTTTTTTCGTAGTTTAATTATTAAAATAATAGCTTGAGGTCTGTTATATCAGTGGTTAGAATGAGGGGGAAAGTGGCTATTAGTGTGGTCTTAAACACTCACATCAAGGCAATTGGAAAATATCAAGGGAAGAATCATGTATAATCGGTAACATTCCAGCTCTGATAAAAAAAAAGTAGTAGAGTTTGTAGTAGAATTTTCTTTAGGTTTGTTCCATAAACTGCCATTCAGCTGTATAAGATAATGAGTTTGGCCAGATGTTTTCCAATTAAATTAGTACAACTTGTCTTTATGAATGATAATTTCTGACTTTGATTGAATATTGATTCTTTAACAGATTCTGTGCTCTAAACTTTACAAATACATGTTATATGGTCCTCAGAATAACTCTGTGAGTTAGTTTATTTTATCTTGGTACGTTGTAGAATTACCATTTTACAGATTATGCCACTGAGCTTGCATTTTGCCCAGGGTCACACAGCTATTAAGTGGTAGGATTCAAAACAAGGGCTTTGTGACCCTAGAGCCCCTAATCCTAACTCCACATCACACCTTCACTATAGAGGTGATCCACAAGAAATCAAGAGTCCAAGTCAACTCTGGCAAGACCCTGGCATTACCACAGCCAATCTTAAATGTGAACTTAGCTTGAGGACAAAGTAGAGGACATTCTGAGATACCTACCTAGACCTGGAAGAATTAAGATAACAATCCCTCTTTTGTGTATATGTGCATTTGTTTGGGGGTGTTTAAGTATGAATTGCCTTAGTAAAGATGTAACTGATTCTAGTCTTTTAATTTTTCCTTGAAAATATTTTAATACTTTTTTTGGGGGGGGGGATAGGTCATGTATTCACATGAATCAAAACAAATTATATAAAGTATTCCTTCTACCCATCCCTTCAGCTCAATTTATACCCCATTCCCTTTCCCATGGGTAACTTTTCAGAGTTCCTTGTATGCTATTAAAACATGTAAATTTGTATTCTACTCTTTTACTCTTTTTCTATATTAAAGGTAGTCATTTAAAAATTCTGTACCTTCCTTTGCTTTTTTTACATAGAAATTTATCCTGGATACATTTTTATATCAGCACACAGAGCTTCCTCATTCTTATTTGCAAGAGCATACTATTTCTTGGTGTTAGATGTATTATTATTCATTAACCAGTCCCCCTTTAGTAGATATTTGGCTTGTTTCCAGTCCTTCATTCTCACTGATGCAATGAATAACCTTGAATATATGTCATTCTGCAAATGCATATGTGTTGTTATAATAATTTGCACTCCCACCCGCAATGTATGTGTTTACCATAGTCCTGCCCACAGAGTTAGCATATTTTTGGTTTGGGGACCATCTGATGGACAAAAATATGTTTGGACTTGGGCCCATCCAATGCAATAAAATATTACAGATTTCTTATTATGATTAAAGTCAAGCAACTTTTTATGTGTTTCAAGATCCATTTGTTTTTCCTTTTCAGTGAAATTTTCCCATTTTTTTTCTTGGCTTATAGGTTCTATAAATTTCTAGGAACTCTTTATATATTTAGGACAGTAGCAATTGTCTGTGATGTATTAAACATATTTTTTTCCCTGTTTGTAATTTGCCTTTTTGTTTTTCGGTCTTGATTTTCATATGGTTAAATTTGTTAGTCTTCTCTTATGTCTGTAGATCTTAAGTCAAAGTTAGAAAGGGCTTCCGCACTACAAGGTTATAAAGTGTTCTTCCATGTTGTCATTCTGTACTTTCATGTCTTTATTTTTATTACTTAAATCTTTGATCTGCTTGGAGTTTCTCTTGGTTTACAGTATAATGTTTGGATCCAATTTTTTTTTTTCAGCTGGCTATCCAGTCATACCACACCATTTATTAAATAACTGCTAGTAGTTTGGTGCCCACTGTTTGAAGTACCATATGCCTATATATATAGACATACATGTATATATTTAGAATGTATATATTCTAAAATGGCTTTAGAACGCTAGAAGAAAGTTTGAGTTTTTCTAGAGAACTTATTTTTTATTGTGGTAAAGTATACATAATATAAAATGTACCATTTAACCCTCTTTAAGTGTAAAGTTTAGTGGCATTAAATACATTCGCATTATTGTCACCACCGTCCATCTCCAGAACTTTTTCTTCTTCGCACCATATGACTTGGAATCAAATATACTATTCATTTTATGATATACTATCCACTTTTAAGGTGTGTGCTGATTTCAGAGATGTTAAAATATGGGAAAGAATTTATGAAATAACAGTTCTAAATTTCCAAGTATATTTGGTGTGTTTCTACTATATTTCATTGGTTTGCTTCTTCATGAGTCAATGTCGTACTATTTTAAATGTTGAAGATTTAGAAAATCTTTTGATATATAATACAAGCTAGTTTCCCCTCTGAAAAAGACGACTTCTTTTTCTTACTATTATTGTCTATCTGTTCAGAAAAACTAGGCAGCTTTTCCTTGGCTCCGGTAAATCTTCTGTCTCTTCCTCTTTCTACCTCTACTTAAATTGTTAAACTCAAATGTAGAAGACCTTATCATGCCCGAATATCAGCTACTGAGTCTGAATCAGAGTAGCTTCTCTGAAAGTTTATGTATCTTCTAGACATTCTTCTCCTGGGTTTTTAACTTCAGCATTGCCATGGGAGGTACTGTTCATTCCTGATCTATGTTGTCACATAAAAGGGAGATGCTCCCATGAAAGTTCTTAGAAGCATTTACTCCTTTTGTATCTTGTATATAGAATGTCACTTTTTTTCAGGAAAGCAAGCATTGTTCTTACAATGCTGAAAGAAGTCTGAAAATGTTTGCAACTGTGTCAGAATTTAATGTGGTTCACTAATGCATTTACCCTCAGTAAAAGTGCATTGGTTTGCCAGTTATTCCTATTAAACTTTTAGCATTTTTAATATTGTATTACTAGAAACTTGGCTTTATTTTCATTTATAGATCATAATACACTTCTTTTTGGTTTTACTGAAGAAGCCACTGTAAAAGCCAGTAAATCCCGTGGAAAATGGTCTTCAGTGATTTTACATCGAGGACCGTGCGTCTTTATGATAATTGGATCAAAGATGCTGGTAAGTAACCATATTTCCTGATTGAGGCTCATCCTTTCTTTTTATGTTAGAATCCAATATTTAATAGGATTTCATTGAAGCAGAATGAGAGACTTTGCAGCTTACCCCTCCCTCAAAGACACCCCAAATATTATTTTTATTACCAATTGATAAAGAAGTTTCATTATAGATATGTATAATGATAGAGCTCCACGGATATTCATTATGATGTCTACAATAGAGAAAATAGTTTTAATATCCAGTGAAGATAATTGGTTAGTAAATGATGGTGCATTCCAACTCAGTAAAAAAGTGCTTTTGGAGGCACAGTGCTCTTAGGCCTGATTCTGCCTTACTCTGCTCCTAGGGAAAATAATAGTTACTGCCTAGTGGCCCTGTCTAGGATGGTTCTTGATACCCAGAGGTGTATCAAAAAGGGCAAGGAGTGTTTCCTGGAGTAATCCCCAAAATAATTCTGAAATCCCTTCCTTCTCCCCTTGCCCATTAAAAAAAAAAATCAATGTTATAGAATAACATTTACCATCACAGCAAGAAGTTCAAAATACCTTACGTGAAAGCAGATTATAAATGCCACATATTTCTTTTATGAGGGTAAGCAGTTATCTCTATGTAGAATTATCAGTAACTCCTATTTACTTACCTATCTCTATCTAGATTTTAGTAAACCACCAAATGTGTGTTGCTTTTATAACTATTATAAAATGTTCTAAAAACATAACAGAGGTAAGTTATTTTTTTTTTAATAGACAAGGAATCAGAGCATTTTAGAGCTGAGATGGACCTAGATATCATCAAAGCTAACACCTCATTTTAGAGTTGAAGAAACTGTGGCCCAAGATACGATATTCCCAACATCATGGTTTGTTGTTTGCAGAAAAAACTAGAACCCATGTTTTCTGAATTGGAGTAGTATTTCGGTATTTCACATGTGAATTATTTTACACATGTGTACCACCATCACCACTTTAGATTAGTTTTTACCTATCAACCAGAAATTGCATGTTCACCAAATTCAGGAGGGAAAAGTGCCACCTCTTGACACCTACCACAATTGGAATTATATTCAAGTCTATACCGATTTCAGCAAAGGTATACTGTTTCATGGTTGCCATCATTTCCAATAGACTGATAAAGACCAATTTTATTTCATTAAAAAGGTCCCATAAATAGTTTTTCTTCTGAAGAATGCCAAGGATAAAAATACTCATAAATGCAGATGCTTCACTCTGCTAGGGGAATGGACAGTGGCTGTTTCCATATTTTCTTCTCTTTAGTTTTTTCAACTTATGATGATGCAGAGAATATATAGGTTTCTTCAGAGATCATTCTTCTCTAAAGGTTTATAGTAGTTCTCCAATTCAGTATTTAATTTAAATACTAATATATTTTTTTGTTTCTTTCTAATGATTTTTATTTTTATTTATTTTTTAATACTAATATTTTAATAGCTTTATCAAGTAGAGGTGTACCTTGCTACCTGAACTCTCATGATTTGAGCTTTGGAACCAGGTAGATTTGGGTACATTTTTTGACGTAGACCTATTTGGAAGAATAGAACCCTTGCTATACAGCTTTTGCTATTCACTATTTCAATTGTAGAAACCCAAGGGATTCAGATAATCATTATGCTAATTCAAGAGCCAAATCGATTAAATGATGATGACTGTCTATATAGTGCTAGAAGTATAAAATATTTACAAATGAACTTACTTCTAAATTCCACTTCTACTTTTATCCATGAATCAGCTCTTTACTTTTTGTTGGAAATACCTATATTTAAAAGCTGAATAATATTAGGTCAGAAAAAGGAATGACCAGGGGGGGGTGGTTAGGGAGAGCCCCAGAAGCAGTGTTGCATTAAACGGTGCAGGAAGGTGAGAGGAAGAGGCAGTGAGTACTACATATCTGAAATTAGCTAATTTGAAGTCTTGAGAGGGGAGGGAAGGTATGGGAGGTATAAAGAGAAGACCTAAATTGAACTGACATTCCTGTGGACTAGCTGGGTGACCTCAAACGAATGATTTATTGTCTGTGAGTCTTAGTTTCTTTGTTAGCAAAATGGAGTTGAGTATGATATCTACCAGCTACCAGAAAAGATTCATGAAAGTGCTCTGTCATTTGGGAGGTATCCCAACACAAATGGTGGTGGTGGTGGTTACAGATGATGGATAGAGTGTTTTCTTCTTAACATAATTTTAATATAGCATATCACCTTTTTAAAAAGGTTTTCTTCACACTTATTTTTTCTTGTTGGGCTCTAGGAGGGTTAAAAAGTTTTGTTTTGGGATTTACATCTTTATAAGAATACTTTCAGGTATAAGAGGAGAGGTTTTTGCTTTTGCTTTGTGTGTTATTGATCTCTGCAAGCCATTAGGAATCATTTCTGGCCGTCTTAATTCAGTTTTATTTTGCTTACCCTAGGAAGGTCTGAACCCCTGATCAAGGGCCAAATATTTCAAATGTAGTCTTGGCTTTGGCCCTAATCCTGAGTAGCCTTCAGGAAACTCACTGATATTCATTGGTTTTCTGATGGCTAGAGAAGTGGTGGTGATGCATAGTTATTTTGTGTGGAAAATTCCATAGCTACAGAATTTTAAAATGATTTAATTAATACTTAAGCTGTAAGAGGATTTATTATGATTCTTAGCTATGAAATGTCAAATTTTGGAATAATGCTGTAATATTTTTAATATTTAAAAAGCAATTTTCCTCCTTGTGGATAATAATAATGATTTTTCAGACTGATCTCTTTGAAGGAAGATAGCGTCTAAGTAAGAGAGTGTTGACATTCTGAACCTTTAGTATTTCACACAGTACTAAAGGTGCGTGTTTGCTTTTCTTCCCAGCTTTTTCATCTTCCTGGGGCTTGTCATTTTGAAGGTGTACTCCTTGAACTAATACATGCTACTTAAGAAGAGAACACTGTCTTGCAAGTAGTAGATGGAAAAATTCATTAGTATTCTATATATGTGGCACTTACACTTCCCCTGTTCTCTCTCTCTCTCTCTCTCTCTCTCTCTCTCTCTCTCTTTCTCTTCTCTCTCTCTCTCTCTCTCTCTCTCTTCTCTTCTCTCCTCTCTCTCTCTCTCTCACTTTTAGGGGAAAAAAAAGATCAAGCTAGTAATAAATCAGAATTTTGGTAATCACTGGGGTGGCTTCTCAGAGAGCCTGTGTCCCATTCTCTGCTTTCACCTTGGCTCTATTCATGACACTGAAACCTAATTCTGATGCCAGATAGAAGATACATCATCAGCTTTTTGTCTCTGGTGAAAACAGAGTTCACCTCAAGCCTGAACCTTTTGAAATTTGTGGAATCACAGACTGAGTCAGGATTAACTTTAAATGTCCTCAAACAGTCCCCTCTATAACCCTCCCTACCAAGTCACCATCCACACCTGACTTGTAAACTTCTCATCATGGGGAGCCCACTGCCTCATGTGGAAGTGGGCTCCCCATTCAGTAGGGTGTAACTGTTGCTGAGAGAGAAGGCAGGGAAATGAACCAGTTGTCAGTCATTAAAAATAGCCGGAATCTTGAGCATAATATTAAAGACTTTCAATTTTATCTGCTCCGTAGAGAGAGCTAATTTAAGCAGAGGAATAATCTTAGGTAGTGAATTTGGCAGTTTTCTGGAAGGCCAGAAGTAGCAGATTGGATCAGGAGGCAGGAAAACCATGTAAGGGACCACTCCAGAGCACCTAGTGAGGGACTCTGAGGTCCTAAATGCAGAAGAAAGAAGCTCAGAAGCCATGGTTCTCAACTCTGACAGTTTATCAAAGTGACATGGGCAAGTTTTCTTAAAATATGGATGCCTGGGACCCACGCCTTAGGATTCTGATTCAGTTGGAACAGGGTCATTTTTTGGCCACTTGATTTTTATACACTCCAGAGGTGATTCTGCTGTGCTGACAGAATTGAGATTCACCATAATAATAGTAGCACACTTGCTAAGCACTTGGGCTGTGTTGGGCCCTTTCCACACAATAACTCACTCAGTCCTCTATGAAATACAGGCTGTTTTATCCCCAATTCACAGGTGAGGAAACTAAGCAAAGAGAAGTTAAGTCAATGGCTCCAGGTCACATAATGTAGTCAGTAGGGGAGCCAAGATCAAAACCCAGCCTAGCTGACTCCAGAGCTTTGTTTAAAAAGGATTAAAAAGCTTAGTGTTTTGTTTTATTATTTGCTTTAAAATAATAGGAAATCAAACGAACTAGCTTTTCCCAAAGGATATACAGATTTTTTTTTTTAATTCACAGAACTTAAAAGTCACATACAAGATTTTTTTTAAAAGGTGTGTGCTTAAAATGTTAAATTACAGGAAAAAGTTATTTATTTTAAAATTATTTACTTTTGCTTCCTGAACCAGCCCAGCATGTTTTCGGTGGCTTGTTTTGTTTCTACTGCTACCAGTGGAATAACAGAAAGATGATGTCATTTGATTTTTCTCCCCCCTGCTGAGTCAATGAAAGAGTAAAATGAATATATCTCTAATTCAGGAATTCCTTTACTGATACTTTAAAAATCCCTAGTTTTCAGCCATACACATGATATCTGTTAATAACAGAAACAAACCTTTAAAATTGCTTATAAAGAAAAAGAAAAAAGTAAAAATCACCATATGTCACATCCAAAAATAATAACGTTAACATCCTCCAGAGGTCTTCTTTTGGTACTGGTTTTAAGACCTTATTTTATTGTGGATAAAACCCTGACAGATTAATAGTTTATGATATTCATGTATTTAAGGTTTAGATTACCTACTGATAGAAGAAACCCATCAAAGTTTGATCCATTCTAATTCTGTTCCTTGTGTGACAGCTTTCATTTACTGAGACTTCCCTAGTGAGGTATGGACTTGTGGCTAGGGTTCCTTGTGGCCTTTGTAATAGCACATGGCACACAGATGTGCTGGGAAATTTGTGAAAGGAGAGAAGGGAACTAATAGCACAGTAAAAGACTTGAGTGTCGTATACTTGGATAATGACATGTCCTGATTTCAAAGCGTTTCCTGATTTAAAACTGTGACAATCTTAAACTTTTTAAAGAAATTTTTAATTTTGAGACTTTGTGCTTTTTTGAATGTCAGCAAACTTTTGTTGAATTTCTATTTTAGTGCACGATACTTCACTAAAAGTGTTCCTGCATCGATGACTTCTTTTTATTTAATCCAGTGACACTTTCCAGTTCACATTTCTCACTCTGCTGTGTTTGATGCTTTGACTCCTCCCAAAAACCCACTCTTCCCTTGGCTTCAGATCTCACTTTTGTGGTCTTAACGTGTCTACCTCTTCAGCTACTCCCCTCAGGCTTCTTTACAGTTCTCCCTTCTCCCACACACCTTTGAACATTGAGTCCTCGAGATTATGACTTTAGTTACCTACTTTCCTTACTCACCCGCTTTTTCTAAGCCAGTTTCACCACTTTTATTGTTCATCACTTGTGTGATGGTGACCCCCCCAAACCTACCCTCTGGCCCAGATCTCTCTCCTCTTCCAGATCGAGATATCTAAGGGTCCATGGAAGGCTCCAGATGAATGTTTTACAGGCACCCCAAGTGTAAGCTATTCTAAAACAAGCCACCTTTCCCTGACCAGTCTTACTCCTTACCCTGTGTTCCTAGTCTCAGTGATGTATGGTCATCTAAACAAAAAAATTCAGTATTTTTCTTAACTTTTATCTGTCTCTAATGTCCCATGTTTAACCATTTAAGAATTTTATATTTTCTACCTCCTAGCTGAATTTCAAAATGATCTGATCCTATTAATCTTCCTTTATCACTTTTAATTTTAAAAATTTATTTCAGCAAAAAGCTATTTGGCCAAACTATGTTCCACAGAATATTAGTTCTACAAGATGTTATATGATATTCTACAAAAAAAATCGGGGCAATTCATTATGAACATGAAGCACTACGAAATCCTGCAGGAAAGCAACTTCTTTGTTTAACCTAGCATTCCCAATAGTCTCTCCCTACTTTTGTAGAAAGACTTTAAATCTCTTGCATCTATTGCATAGATTGGGACTTAGTAGTATAAGATATGTGGTAAAGAACAAACTCATTTTTTCCCCCAAGTAGACAGTTTTACTATCAACATTTGTTGAATAACTCCCTTCTCTTCTTGTTTTGGCTTTCTTTATCATATTAAATTCCTGAATATCTTGGGGTTTGTTTTGGAGCTGACTTTGGCTAATTTATTTTTTAAATAGGATATCTGTCAGTATTTTTAAGGGGAGCCCATTTGAATGCAAAATAAATCATCTTTAATAGTTAAAGTCATGCCCTAGTGTATCCAGATGTCAAATGGTAGCTCTCCAGCAATAAAACCAAGGCCAACTGAATCATTCATCATAAAGTCTACTGAAGAAATTTTTGCATTGGGTAGGAAGTCAGACTTGAAGAGTATCCAAAATTTTTTAGTACTTGGCTATACCATTAGCAATTTAAATGAGCAAGGGCTGTATTCTCCCCCCCCACCCCCATCTCTCTTTTCTGGTCGATAGAAGTGATGGTATTTAGCATCTAAGGTTAGTCAAGACTCAATTTTAATTCAGATGCACTTGGAAATTTGTCTTTTGTTATTTTTCTTTATAGTACCCTGGGTTTATGATGCAATTTAGTAAAATTACCTCTAAACTACTTAACAGTGATTGGATGAATTTCTTCTTTACGTGTTGTGAGGCTAATATATGTGTTTGCTCAAAATATCAGGTTGGGTAGCCCACATTTTAGACACCTGGAACCCACACTTTAGATACTTATCTGATGCTAAGATCACTTTTAGTTCTATGATTCAGTACATATGGAAATGTCACAGTTTTCTCGGGAAAGGAAGAAAGTTAAGGAAAAAACAAACATTTTCGTATGTAAAAGAATGTCTGGATGGAGCAGCGCTAAAATGCTACTAGTGGTTATAGATGTGGGAGCTTACTGGGTGTCTTCTGTCCTCCAGATTCACTCTGCATGCTGTGCTGGACTCTGGAGAATGACCAGTATGGACTATATCCATGGACCTGTTCCCCTGCCCTCTGGTTTCTAGTTAGTTTCAGCCAGTAGAGAGCCCCAGGAAACTGATGAGAATGAGAATGGTGTTAGGATATCAGTTCTATTGGCCCCTTACTTAGAATTGCCTTGAGCTGGCTGAATCCCTCAACTGAATGTCACAGCTCCTCTCCATAGGGCTTCTCCATATGACTCTCTCCTGGGTTCTGGTAACTACTACCTTTCTTTGTCACTGAGGCCTGGGACACTAACAGGCTCACTGTTTCTAGCCCCATCAGTATCCCTGAAGACAGTAGTGATCATTGCCCCAAAACTCCATTGTCAACATCAGGGTCTAGGCGCGCACTTGCAGAAATGTTGATTGCTGTCAGTTATCTCTTGGCTAAGTGGATGTGCACTTACATCTTGTTTTCCTCTTAGATCCAAGAGTCGAAGACTGGCTTCTCATGTCCTCGCCTCTACCACAAACCATCATCTTGGGACTCTATGTCTATTTTGTCACATCTCTGGGACCAAAGTTCATGGAGAATCGAAAGCCCTTTGAACTCAAGAAAGCGATGATAACGTACAATTTTTTCATAGTACTCTTTTCTGTGTATATATGTTATGAGGCAAGTGTCTTCAGTATTCCTAATGGGAGAATTTTGCCTGAGTCTTCCTGTTTATCTGTCATTATGTTTCTTGTTATGACCATAAAGCTTTTCAAGATTTAAGGAATTTTAGAAACTTATCTCACTAGAGCAGGGATTTGTCAAAAACTGTTCTGTATAGGTCGGACATTGAACTCTTTAGATGATCTCAGTACAGTCCACTCACAGATAGTGAGAAAAATTAACATTAAGTCCAGGGACTTACACATAGTTAGCCTTACTAGGTGATTGAATGAATATATAAATGTTAGTTTTAAGGAAACTCATACTTAGAGAAATTAAGTAACTTATTTAGAAAGTAAACATAGCTGGTAAGTAATTTGAATCCATGTCTGTCTGACATCAGAGCTCATCCTGATTCTAATAAGTTGTCATCATCATGGTGGGAACCTTTGGTTTCTGCATGTTCTAATGAGTTATGAGATAGTGGACTATATTGGTTTGGTTTAGCTGACCTTTGGGGGAATAGAGAAGTCAGGCTCATACAATGCCGTAGGTAAGGGAGCCTATCCGTTAACTGTCAATAAGAGAGATGGAGATCTTTCAGACTCATGGGTCCTCTGCTGTGAACATGCCTCAGCCACCCTTACTTGTCTGCCTTTCTGGAATTTCTTGCTTCTTTTCCAATACTGGCTTGTGTTCTCGGCCTCTAATCCTTATTTGCTTCCTCTGCAGCACAGCCTGTGTATCCTCACACTGGGATTCATGAGAATCCAGCATGGCTCCTCTGAACACCATCCTTCCAACCCAGTTCCTGCTGTGAATTCAGCCGATTGGGTCACTCTAAATCTATTCTGGCCTCATTTCTCACAGACCTCCCTGAAGTCTGAACTTACTTTGATGCTTTCCATTTCTTTTACTTTATTTCCAAAATTAACTCAAAGTCCACTTTACCATTCTTTCTGGAGCATGAATAACTTAAAGGGAAGGAATAACAGAGGTGGGGAACAGAGAAAATATGTGCTTTTAACATGTTATCAGAGATAGTATATAGCGTATTATAGGACAATGTTAAAAACAGACATGGAATCCAGGTGACCAGTGGCTAGTTAGTAGCTGGTCTAACTAGCTACTTGATTTTGAGTGAGTCATTTACCTCTCTGGGCTTAATTCTCACATTTTATAGGATTAAGATTGAATGAAATTGTCTCTCAGGTCCCTTCATGCTCTGTGTCTGATTGTGTCATTGAATGTGATGTCCTCAAATATATTTCTCAGGAAGTAATTCAGTGATAACCAGTAAGTTTTGATTTCTAGTTGAGCAATTACAGCATAAAAGAAGGTTTAAAAATATCTGAATTTGAGAGTTTCTATCTCTCATTAACCACTAATAGTAGATTTACTTATCTGCCCATTTTGGGATTTATTACCTGCTAACCATAAATTATTACCTTTTCTTCTTGATAGCCTGAAATATAGACATATATGTTAAAAACTCCACAGACCTTTTATATGTTCTTAAACTTAGTATCAGGAAAGTCTCTGTTTAAACAAAGACTTGACAGCTGAGCTGAGCAGCGTGTCATCTCTGGGACACTCCAAACACCTGGTCTGTTGGGTCGAGCATGATTGATTTGGTCGACAGAGTAAACACATCCACTAGGAGTATTAGAGCAAATATGAACGAGCTGAAAGGGAAGTACATGGGACTAAAGGACCCCACGTGCCTTATTTTATAGTGATGGTTTAATGTGCTCGTTATTCGGCACCAGTGAGACAGTAATAAAGAGAGACCAGTGAAGACCCTACAGAAGGCCAAGTCACACAGCTTCTCCTGTACATTGTCGCGCTTTGTTAGGAGGTGGGGAAAAGTGGAGAATCGGTCATCCCCGTTTAAGAAAACAGATTTAGAATGCTACTTGCATCAGTCAGAAGTTAAGTTTGAGCTCAAGAGAATATGAGGATACTTAATGGCAGATCAGGATTTTGTAAAGCAGAATTAGCCATTTCTGTACCATATTCCCTTGTTCCTTAGAGAAAATGTATTGACTTGTAAAATTTGTCTCACTCATGAAATTTATATTTTCCAAATTTTAATTTTCAAGGTTTTATAACTTAACAGATTAACAGTGTGATTATCTTATGAATCAAGCTAGGAGCTAGTTTCAGAGAAAATGGTGTGTTTTATTTATTTTAATTTTTTAAAATTTATTTTTCAATTACAGTGGACATGCAATATGATGTTAGTTTTGGGTGTACAACATAGTGATTAGACATTTAAATACCTTACAAAGCGATCACTCTAGTAAGTCTAATACTGATCAGATGAGGATGGTGTTTTAAAATAGTTTTTCTAAATAGTTTTTAAAAGTTTTTTCTAAATAGTTTTTCTTTCTTTGTTTCTTTTTACCATTAAAATATCATTTTGTTAATGCCTCATAAACTTTTGCTTTTAAAGTTAATTTATTGTAAAGTTGTCATTTTAACTTTAATAGAAATTAATAATAGGAATTTAAAATGTAATTCAGTGGCAGAAAATGATATAACCATTATACTGAGAAAGAAGACATTCTGGAGAAAATGCTGGCACTTGTGAGGATAGGGTGTCAGAGAAGGAAAGAACTGATCACATTGTCAGAACTCTAAATTAAGCCAAATATAATGCAGGCATTAATTTAAAATTATAGCCCTTAGTTCTTCATTTTCAGATAGTGTTTTGAGAGCAGACCTTCCTACCATCAGACTGAAAAGATGTCAATATGATCTTTGAATTATGGTTCAGACTTATCAACAATAGGCTTTTTCTTCTCACCACTAGTCTAAGGTCACTCGTGGGTGTGTTGGAATTAAGGCTTGCTAGACTGCACTGTTATTGTTGAGATTTGTCTTTCTTACTTGCCTTGTGAACCCAAGCAAAACTAATATCTGAGTCTAGTTATTAGTCAACCTTAATTTTAAGAGCCATGGATTACCATTTCACATTACACCCACTAGCCAAGGACAAGAAAAACACAACTCTTGTAACCATCTTATGAGTACGTTAAGGAATTTATTTACTGAGTAATTGGGAATATTGGAAATCATCAGAAAAGACTGAATTCAACCCCAGTTATCCCTTTACAGTACACAAACATATGCACAGGCATATATACATATACATGTATATAACATGCTAGCATATAGTTACTAGTATTTGCTGTTTAAATAAAACACTCCCAGTGTTTTGTCCTCCACTATCTTGGAATAATTCTCCAAGAAATGGACATTTTAGTTCAAACACAGTTTATATAAATAATATGTGAGTTTACAATTTTAAAAATTCTTGTTGCTTTTGATATCAAATGAATTCTTAATTTGTAATTCTTCCTTTCCCTCTACATTGACTGCTGACTCAGCTGAGAATGTCATCAAGAGACACAATCCCAACTACCTTTGTGGTAGCTCTTGAGCAAATACTTCCTTCTTTAACGTGAGTGTGTTGCCTTACAGTTTGTGATGTCTGGCTGGGGTACAGGTTATTCATTTCGATGTGAAATTGTTGACTATTCCCAGTCACCTACAGCATTGAGGGTAAGTTTCTCTTTGGAAAAATTCGTATCTCTAAATCAATGTTAAAACTATTTGGACTCTTCATGTGAACTAAGAATGAGTAAATGACTGAATTATTAGAATATATGTATTGAGTGAAAAAAAGCCAAAAAGTTACCAGAACAAATCAAAGAAAATCAGGTTTATTGTTTTCTGTAAAATAAAAATCAGGAATTTTCTTTTTGAATTTCTTGGATTTAAAAATAAATTTGTATCTGCTTCCTTAAAAAATTTAAAATAGAATTACTGTATGATCCAGCATTACACTTCTGGATATGTACCTAAAGGCATTGAAAGCGTGAACTCAGCTATTTCTATACCTGTGTTCATATGAAACAGCATTATTCACAACAGCCAAAAAGCGGAGGCAACCCAAGTGTCCCTTGATGAATCAATGGTTAAGCAGAATGTGGTGTATATACATAATGGAATATTATTCGGCCTTAATTTAACAAGGAAGGACATTCTGACAAATGCTGCAGTATGGATGAGCTATGAAGACATTATGCTAAGTGAAATAATATAGGCACTAAAGGACAAATACTGTATAATTCTACTATATGAGGTACCTAGAGTAGTCAAATTTAGAAACAAAGTAAAATGGTAGTTGTGAGGGGATGGGGGAAAGGGAGATGGGGAGTTGGTTAAATGGGTAGAGTCTCAGTTTTGGAAGATCCAAAGGGTTCTGTGTGTGGGTGGTGGTGATGGTTGCCCATAGATACTTAATGCCGTAGAACTGTACACTTAAAAATGGTTAAGATGGTAAATTTTATGTTGCGTGTATTTTGCCAAAATTCTAAAAACCATTTTCTTCCATGTAAAAAAATAAAATTCATATGTTTTTTTTTCTGCAGATGGCACGAACCTGCTGGCTTTATTACTTCTCCAAATTTGTTGAGCTGTTAGATACTGTGAGTATGTAGTCACCATATTTGGTAAATGTTTGCTGTTTCAATGAAAGCAATAAACTGCTAGAGTTCAGCTGTCTGATAAATTTGGTTCTCTTTCCTTTTCAGGCAGACCTACTATTGCCTTTTTATTTTTTATTATCAATAATTTTAGGGAATAGGTAGGATACGTTTATTTTTCAGTCTCTCATAAATTCCAAAAGGTTTTCTTATATGTACACCACGTGTTTAAAATAAGCATGTAACTGTCACATACACTACAAGGCTTTGTCTTTATGTAGATCGATGACACCTGTTTTGTGAAGCAAATTTAGGAAGTGAAGAGCAGAGAACATTTTACCTTTGGTTCTGCAATCCGAAGCACTGTGTCATCCATACTCCCCTTAGAGGATAAATACCTCAAAATTCATAAATCTGTACTAGAATATTAAGTTACCACTGGGGTATCAGGAATTCTGGTACCAAACTGGTATCAAAACTATTGTCCAGCTGCCCATCTGAAGTCTCTGCTTACTGGGTCCTCTCTCTACTTGGGGATCAACTCTGAATTTGGGTGACTGGGCTGTGGGAGAAACAAATGCCATGGATTAGGGTCCATGGGAGGAAAAAAAGCCATGCACCTTTGTTTCAAGAGTAGGAAAGGTAAATATTTATTGTACCTTTGTGGCATGTGGGTCTTGGTTATCTGGAACCAGTCCTGGATCTAAGACCAACAACTGTGTCCTCCTTTCAGAATATATACCACAGCATTTCTTGTAGCAAATCTCAACATGCTTTACCTTCTCAGATGACTATGCATAATGTTAGAATTAGAAAGGACTTTAGGGAGCAGAGAAGCAGTCCAGTGGTTTTCAAACTTTAGCATGCACTAGAATCACCTGGAAAACTCGTTTAAAACACAGATACCTATATCCCACTCCCAGAGTTCCCGATTCAGTTGGTCTTAGGTGGAGCTCAAGAATTTACATTTCAAGCAATCTCTCAGGTGATGTTATGACTATTGGTCCAATGTCCACACTTTGAGAACTCTTGCTGTAATCCGGAGGTTCTCATCCCTCATGGTGCAGTAGACTTAAGTGCATTACAAAGCAAAAAGCCTGGGCCCTATCCCTAGAGATTTGGTGCTAGATGGTCTAGAGTAGAGTAAAAAGCTTCTTGGACATTGTAAGATGCAGCCAGGGTTGAGAACTATTGATCTGTTGAAGTCCAGAGCCCTCGGTCTGAAAATACATTGAAGCCAAGAAGTTAAGTGACTTACCCAAAGGAATGCTACTACTGACTGGAAATAGGACCCCAGGTTGCTGCTTTATGCCGTTTTTTGTTGTACCATGCTGCCTTCTTCCATGTGCAAGAGCAAATGCATTTGCCTTCATCGTTTCTGCTTTGCATGTTCTCAGTTCTAGCTTCAATAAGAGACTGTTGCTGCCTCTAAGTCCTTACTTAAACCACACTTCTGAAATACTCCTATGAATACTTTTGTTTCTGTAACTCTGTTTAGTGCCATATTTACAAGTCTAACTCATCACTCGTTGTCTGAATTTTGAGTATTTTTGAACATTTAGTTCTGCCTTTGAATATTTTTTGAAAAAAAGTTTCCCTAAAATTCAAAATTCTTTCTATTCTATTCTTGTGCTTGCAGAGTTTCTGCAAACCACTGGGTACATTCCATCTTGAATGGTGGCTTCGTTGCCCTTCTAATTTTTCATAGGCAGCTTTGCTTTTTTCCCATCCTATTTCACCAATTAATTCTTCAAGTTTTTCCCTCTTTATCTTTTTTAAATAACAATTTGCTAACTTTTGATATGTTGCAAGTCCTCTTTCAGTCTGCTTAATCTCTTTTTAAATTGGTAGGCTGTATTAAAGAGTGATATAGAATAATTTCAGCCCTAAGAATTAAGATTTCCTGCTTTCTCATGTACTTCAAAATCCACATGGGTTTTTTTCCCCTAACAATAACATTTCTTTCAATAATTTGTGACCACATTCTTCACTCTATACAGTATCTTTTTCTCTTGTTATTGATTTTCCAATGACTAGGCCTCATACCTACGTTCCTGCATACTAATTAGCTTTTGAACGGTCCCTTGGAGAATCAGCTGCTTCTGTCAGCATTCCATAAAGAAATCCTTTCAAAGCAAGTTATGACGTGAAATAGTTTATACTTTGCCAACATTTTTATAACACTAGATAGATTATCGCATGATTTTATATGAACTTGATTTTCTTCAAATTATTTCAGATCTTTTTTGTTCTGCGTAAGAAAAATAGCCAAGTGACTTTTCTGCATGTGTTCCATCACACCGTCATGCCATGGACCTGGTGGTTCGGAGTCAAATTTGCTGCAGGTAGCCAAGGGAGAGCTGGGATCCTGTGTTATAAATAATAACATTCTCGTATGCTATAAACGTAAAATCTATCCTTAAATGTGATTTAAAAGAAACTCAAGACATCAAAGACTCACTTTGATCAAACTTCTGACTTTCATTATTACTTGAAATCTAAACGTAGCACTCTTACCTAGATCCCACCCAACCCTCCATTCTTTGGAAATGAATGACTTTTGGATACAGTCTTCTACATATATTTTTTCGGTGGTTTTGTTTGGATTTTATTCTTTTCTCATAGAGTTCTAGGAAATGTCTTTAAATAAATAAGCAAGCAAACAAATAAAATGATAAAAGCCTTGGTATAAAGGAGTATAGTTAGATATCTTTTCCTTATCTGTTACCAGGATAACAGATTTATCTGTTGCATGTCTTCTTTGTCTTCAAATTTCCAATAACTGATACATACCCTAACCCCTAACAGCTCTTTAAAGATGTGTCAAATTGCAGTTTTCTTGATTTCCTTTAAACATCCTACCATGTTAAAGGATGCTTTTATATTGTTTTTTTAAGGTCAAAAATAGTTTAAATCAAAAGCTTGGCAAACAGGCTCTTTTGTTTGGTTTCATTTTTATGTTTTTGTGCATCAAAAATGGGGAAAAAAGATGTTAAGTAATTTTACTCTATTGTAAAGTTATAAATAAGTGATATACCCAAGGACATATCCTTATTAGTGAAAGTTGGTTGGAGTATTTATTTATGGTAGTTTCTCAAATTTAAGAAGTCTTTAAGTGGGCCTGCAGCCCATATTAGACAATGCTTTAACATTTCTGTAAATAACTCGCCTCTGTTAGGCTTTCTGACTCTGCAAGACTAAAAGAAAAGAAGAACCACAATTGAAGAACACTTGTTTGAGTTTTAGACTCTCTGGGGAGGAAGGAAAAAGTCTGCGTGTCTCATGTTTCAGAGCATGAGAGAACACAGATAAGCCAGTGGCACGAA
Organism: Eonycteris spelaea; assembly: GCA_003508835.1. Classification (NCBI taxonomy): domain Eukaryota; kingdom Metazoa; phylum Chordata; class Mammalia; order Chiroptera; family Pteropodidae; genus Eonycteris; species Eonycteris spelaea. The sequence goes on along the minus strand of PUFA01000011.1, from coordinate 9,270,717 downwards.
AGAGAGATGCCAGAACCCAAGAGGCCTGTCTCTACCATGGCCATGGGCATCAGATTTTTCAGTGTGTAAAGTATGTCCTTGCCCCAAATTAGCATTTATCTGTTGAAGATTTTTAACAAGTAGTTGTAGCTGTTTTTTTCCTTATAATGTATGTAAATGTAAAACATTAACTCACAATGTAATAAGATAGTCTCAGCTGTGTCCATTTCACAAATCAAGGATAGCTGTGTTCTTTAATCGCTATTATTTTACTTGTGTTTTTGTTTTCTCTCACATGCATGTCTTGCCTCTCGGTGTTGATGAAAAATTGAAAAAGACCTAAACTTTCACTAATAGAAGCAGTTATAATTTCTTGTGTGCATATAATTGTGAAACACAAGTCATACTGAGAGGCATTTGGTATCTTCTCTCAAGCAACTTGACTCCTAAATGATCAGAAATAGGCAACTATTCTATTTTTGGAGTATGCTGGAAAAGGTTCTTTTACATCCTTATAATTTATCTATTTGGATCTTTCCCATAAGACCAGAATATTATATATCACAACGTTGAAAAATTAGATATAAATAGAAAAAAGATTTGAAGGCAACACCTCAAAATACAGTGATTTAGGGATATTGACGCAAAAAGTGATTTCCCTCTCCTATTTTATCTTTCTCTGTATTTTCTAATTTTCTCCATTAAATATGTGTTATTCTAAGTGAAAAATAAATTTTATTTGAAAAATAGAATAGAACACTTTTCTAATTTCTTTGAGTCCATTGATAGTCTGGCTTCTATTTCAAAACAATGCTTTCAATAATGAAAATTTAAACACAATATACCTTGATTTTTTTTTTTTTAACACCTACAGCACCTGGTATTCCATGGTGGTCTCCCATCCAAGTACTAATCAGGCCTGACCCTGCTTAGCTTCTAAGATCAGATGAGATCAGGCACATTCAGGATGGCATGGTCGTAGACATATATTCCTTAATATTTTAATGTTACCATGCCTAAGGACACCAGGCACTTTGTAGTGGGTTCATTGTCCACACCCTGATCCCCCTTCTGCTTTAGAAAATGTAAACAGTAGAAAATAACATTTTCTTTTTTTCTCATATGTCCCATGAGTAGGTGTTTCTGTTCAGTCTTGCATGTGGAATCTAATAAATGTGTGTACACCTGATGTCTATTCAGTGACAAGCACAGCAATAAGAGCTGAGGTATTTCCAGAAATGTAGTTTTACATTGGCTTCCATTCCTAGAGTGAAATGGTCCATTTTAAACTGCTCTTTCAAAGACTTGAGCACAGTTGATCTTTATCTAGTATTTAATTTCCTGTTTGCCTATTGTACAACTCTCTGGGATAATATCAATTCAGATTTTCTTTTGAATATAATGAAAATATTTCTGTGGCAGGTTTTTATATTAATTATGAACAAACTCCCTTCCAGAGATATGGAGAATTATGATAATTACCCAGGTGATTCCTTTATTTTTCCCAAACCAAATGAATAAAATGTGTGGCACTCATTGTAATTCATTCTAAGATGTTTACTTTTCAGAACTGTTATTATAGAGAAGAAAGCAAGCTTAGAAAATACTTTATTAGAAAAGCCTTCCAAAGAAGATACGAAAAACATTACTAATTAAAATGTGATTGTTCTGTGAACAAATTTATTAAAATAACTCATCAGAAAATAGAAACTAGAGACTATAAGCAAGTTAATTTTATTTGCTAGCTTATTTTGAGCAGTAATCCTTACACTAGTGCTTTGATAAATTCCTTTCCATAGGATCCTCCTTTTAGGACATTTAAATGGTGAAAGCTTCTGAATGGAAAATAGACACTCTTCTACCAAAAAATGGGACTGGTGTCTTAGTGATATAGGCTCTGATGTAGTTCATTATCAAGAGTGCAGTAGATTTCTTGTGTGTAAATAATTGTGAGACACAAATAGACTTGAGGTTTGGCTTATCCTCCTGTTAGGCAGCTCAACTCCTAAACTATCAGAAATAGACAACTATTCTATTTTATGTTATTCTAGAAAAGGTGTTTTCACACCACTATAATTTATTTATTCAAGTTGCTTTTGGGAAAGAAGACTAATCCAAATGTAAATAATAAAAGCTGTGAGTTAGTTTATAAGTGTCATTAATTTAGTTTCTTCTGATTCGAAATTGGTGATAAAGAATTAGCTGAAATTTTATTACTCTATTCAGGAAGGGGAAGTTCATGAAGCATAGTACAGCATAAATGAGGCATTGGGGGAATATTTAAACAACTTAAAATTATTTGAAACAGGTTATTTTAAGAGAGTACTTTAGCCATGGTAATATCTAGAATTCTGCAATTATGAATGATTATTAAAGAGTAGTTTCTACTATGGAACAATTTTTATTTTGTTTTCAACTTTCTATAATTCATAGTGTTTGTGAATTTGGTCCTTCTTTTCACATAATTAGTCCAGATTTGTGAAATTTTGTTTTATTTCTGAAAGTAAAAAATACCAGAATAAAGAACATATTTTGAAAAAGAATTTAATTTTCAGGCCAACATTGCTAAACTGAATCAGGCTATACATAAAGAATGCAGATTCTTCTAGATTGTACCACTTTGGAATGAGTGGCTAGGAAAGAATTTTGTCTTTTTCTCCCACCACCGAGTATTCATCCTATTACCCTTTCTACTGCACTACTAGTCCAGCTAACGGCAATTGAAATGATCTTTGCTTACATTCCCCTGCTTTCTTTGCTTCTATTCTAAATTGTATGTGATCAATAGAAGCTGTGGTGAAATTAGAAGAAGAAAATCAAGATGGGATGGCACAATTCATAATTATCAAATGGAAGCAGTAAACGAAGATAGTTTAATAATAAATGTTTATTTTGGAAAAACAGTAATTAATGAAAGCAAACTGTAGCATAGCTTACTAATGAAAACCAATGGTTTTGCTGACAAAGTTTATGGACAATTGAGAGTGGAAGAAGTGGCTTTGATTCTATACAATGACATGTTCAAAAGTATTCTTATTGGCTTCATTCATAATTACCCAAATTGGAAACAATCCAAATATCTTTAAATAGGAAAATGGGTAAATATAAATTGTGATACAGTCATATAGTGTAATACTACACAGCAATAATAAGATAAACTACTAATATGCACACAACATGGATGAGTCTTAAAAACATGTTGATTAAAAGAAAGGCACAAGAGTATATCCAGTATAATTCCATTTATACAGAGTTTAAAAGCAGGCTAAATTAATAGTTGATAGAAATCAGAATAAATGTTACATTGGGAGGAGTGTATTCTTTGAAGGGAGATGTGAGAATCTTACCTAGTGTAGGAAATGTTATACATCTTGAATTTGGTAATGGTTATGTGGGTGTATACATACATAAAAAAATCATCAAGTTGTAATTTAACAAGATTAATGTACTTTGTGTACTTTGTATATATTAACCCTCACTAAAAAATAGATATCATTACTATTATTTAGCAATATAAAAAGTAACTCAACTTAGTTTGTTAAATCTAAATCATGAGACTATCTTAAGTCAAGATCTAACAAAATAAATACATGCTAATTTATTTTTCTAAGATTTGTATCTTATATTTTACTAAATGAATGTATTATCTAGCTTCCTTTAATTTGATAGCTGTTTAACAAGATTGATGTTTCATACACTATGATGTTCTTTGCACTAAAATTAAAGAAATAAATATACTGAAGTCTCAGTTCAGACAAAAATGTGTCTCATTTTAAGGAACAGTCCCCCCATTTTATAATAATTTTATTTTTCAGGTGGTTTGGGAACATTCCATGCCTTGCTAAATACAGCTGTACATGTAGTCATGTATTCCTACTATGGACTATGTGCATTGGGACCAGCCTTCCGGAAATATTTGTGGTGGAAAAAATATTTGACGTCATTACAGCTTGTGAGTAATTAATTTTCTTTAAAGCAATTTATGAAACTAAACTAGAGTCATTTGTCTTCCCTGCCAATTAGGATACAAAGTAAATAAATAACGAAGTTTACAAAACAATGAGGAAGTAGTATCTGGCCTCTATATGGCATCACATCATTATCATTTCTAGGTTATACTTTTGTCAGGAACTTTGTTGAAAACAAAGCATATTTGGTAGCCAAAAGGCTCAGACAATTAAACTAAAATATGTATCTTTATATTACCTTTAAGCTATTTTATGTGTTTATATGAAATAAATATTTATGATCAAAATAATTTCAGTTCTATGAACCTCACTAGGTATAATATTAGCTTAGAAGTTAGAAATCCCATATTCTAGATCTAAATAACATTAAGGGAATATAACTTTGAGGAAATTTTGAGCCTTCCTGTGTGCCTGCCTATCTAGTTCTCACATTTATAAATCTGTTTTCTTCCAACTAGTAAAAATATTGTGAGGATTAAAGATATAGAGTGGTGATATAATGTATATACATATATTTTAACAAAATTGACAATCCTAGATAACCAAACATAAGGAAACAGTGAAATAGGTTTATTTTAATTTCTGCTTTGTAATATTACAAAGTCATGAAAATTATTCACAATTGCTTTCTTTTTAACTGTTTTTATTTCTGATAACATAAATTAGAATACTGTCCTCAAGTAAACAATATTCAAAAGAGCAGAGGTGCTCAGCTGAGACCTAATAATACATTCTATGCATTAACTCTAAACATATATGGCTTATAATTTTTTTGAAGAGTAACCACAGATTGAGATGTTGATTTACTTTAAATTTTGTCTTCTATTAAAAGAATAATTCTATGATTCTCATATTTCCAGATTTCCAGTCTATAATAAGTTAGTGTCATATTCTGCCAATAGCACTAAAGAGAGAGTGTGAATTTGGGTATAGATAGCCTGTTGAAGCTTAATTTCTAATAAAATCCTACAACTTGTTAAATAAAATTCAGCATAGTCACATAAGATGTTCTCCCAGGTAAGAGACTGATATTTTACTCTGTAAGGTATTAAATCAGTATCGGAGTATATCCTTACAGAGTTGTTTATTGTATCCAAAATTGACATTACCCTAAATAACCAACTGTGAGGAAATGGTGAAATAAATATTTTAATTCTTACTTTAGAATATTATGAAGTCATGCAAATTATTCACAATTACTTTCTCTTTTTTTTTGTAGTTACTGCTATTTTTTATATAAATTTATTTATTTAAATTAGTTTCAAGGATATAGTACATTGGTTAGACATCTATAATGTTCATAAAACAATCCCCACAATTGCTCCCTCCCTTCCCTGGCCCTCCGCTTAACCATCATATTAATGCTGACTACATTCTCTCTGTCATGCTCCCTGTACCCAACTATCAGCTACTAATTTGTACTTCTTTAACCCTTCACACCATTCTCACAATTGCTTTCTTTTAAAGTAGATTTTCTGATTTTAAAGTAATATATACTCATTGCAGAAGAATAAGAATATCTACTTAAACAATGAGAAAGAAAAATAAGCATTAATTCCACTGCCCAGCGATAATCAGAGCTAATATTTATTCTCTTATTTAATTCTTCTCATATATGTATATATAATGCTATATATACACACACACTCATATACACACCTTTTGTATGATTTGTATTATATATACAATTTTATATTAGGCTTTTTTTTCACTTAATATACTCTTAAATGCTGTAAAGACTTTTTAATAAGATGGGAAAATACTTATATAGAAAAAAGAAAAAGAATAGATGTTTGTTCATTATTTCAAATGTGTCAGTTATACACAAACACACCAACGTAGGATGTTGAGAATGTTGCTTAGGCTTCCTAAGGTTTTATTTCCTCTCATCAGCAAAATGAGAATGATAATTGTAGCCACTACACGGGAATGTCATAGAAGTTCCTCACGACAATGCAAGTAAAGTTGATGATGAGAGTAAAAAGAAACTATGTGGAATTCTTAGCTATGGTTATAACTGAATGGATTATAGGTAATTGTTATTTATTTTTATTAATAGATTTTTACTTTACTAAAATATTCACAGAACATGTGTTGCCTTTTATTTTTTCTTTTAATTAAACTTATTGGGATGACATTGGTTAATAAAATTATATAGGTTTCAAGTGTACAATTCGATAGTATATCATCTGTATATTGCATGGATTATTCACCCCCCAAAGTTATCTTCCTGTCACCATATATTTAACCCCCTTTTCCCTCATCTACCTCCCCCGCTTCTCTCTGATAACCACTAATCCACTGTCTGTGTCCATAAGTCTCTATTTATTTGTCATGTTTGTTTCTTGCTTTCAGTTTTATATCCCACATGTAAGTGAAATCACATGGTTCTCAACTTTTAATCAGGAGAAAAAGGATATCCAAAAAACCTGGACATTAGCCCATAAAGTGTCCCTGTTAAGACTGTGTAGAATGTTCTGAAACAGAGCCCTTGAGCATCCCTAGGAGGGTCCCTAATGCTCTCTCACTCCTTGCAGAGTCTCTGCTGCTTTTGGCAGATAGGGTATAGTCTTATCTATGACAGTAGGGGACAAATGGCAGCTATGAGGACTCAGAGTTGCTTCAGCTCCTACAAAATTAGTGGAGCTCTAATTAGAATGTTTCATTACTCCCCAATTTGAAATATCTGGTCTAACAACAAAATATTTGAAATTGAAACTGTCCTAGAAAGTTAGGCCATAAGGCAGTGGTCCTGTGTGCATTTTATTAGTCAAGGACTCAGGTCAGAGACTTGCAAAGAGACACTGCCTGCATGATTGTTTCCTGGATATGAAAAAGGGCTGCTGCACTGCACAGCTCCAGGGGCATTTACCCAGGGCCTTCAGGAGTGAGCATTTTGGATTTTTGACCCTGTTCCACCTGCTATCACTCTCTTGGAGGCTAGATTGAAAGATAAAATTCCCTACCCACAGAAGCCTGGAGCGTGGTTGGAGAGTTTTTAAACATAAACAGAAAAAGAATGCATTAAATAATTGCTCTAATGTTACACTTCATATTTGAATAATATTTTTCATTCTTTCATTTGTTAGGCCCAGTTCATCGTTGTCACCATCCACATAAGCCAGTTCTTTTTCATGGAGGATTGCAAGTACCAGTTTCCAGTCTTTCTGTACATTATTATGATTTATGGGTGCATCTTTCTGCTGCTCTTCCTCCATTTTTGGTACCGTGCTTACACCAAAGGTCAAAGGCTGCCTAAAACTGTGAAAAATGAAATCTGCAAATACAAAGATCACTGAAATTCAAGCACAACATAAATCTATGAATGAGACTTATATCTTGTCTTCCTTGACAATCAAGAGATATTCCCATGTGCAGTGCATTTTGTATATTTTTCAAAACCAAGAGCTTGTATTTTTATGATAAGTTATTAGGGTTTCTGATATTCGAGAGCCCAACGTTTCCAGATAGCAGTGTCTTCTGATAATTAGAGCCTAAATCAGCCAGATTTTTCAGCTGCTTTTAAACCTTATCCAAAAGTTTTGTTTAATAGATTTTGTTACGAAGGAGGATGTGAAACAGTACAGTACTTTTCAAAGAAGTTCAGTGTAAATGAGAAATATCATTAGATATTTTGAGCATGGACAGAGATCCATGCTGTACAAAGAATTCCTTCTGCTAGGGCTGGAAACCTCTAACTGTGGCTCTTGCTTTGTAGCTTGTTGACTATATTCAGAAGACACTGTTCACTTCAGATTTAAATTCCCATTCTAAATGGCTAACAAAGTTGAACGTTAAGTGAATTTTTAATGCTGTCATTTAAAATCACTAACAATAATTTTTAATGGATCTCTTGAGTAGCTGCCACCAGTTTTGCTGATAAGATTTTTTCACAGCCTTTTGTTGTATGAAAATGTTTAGAAGTAACACTTAGTTAGTACATTGATGCTGTTGACACTAAGGTTATGTTACTATTTTGAAAACAAGATGATTTGTCTGGATGGCTTAATGAACAGTTTATTATTACTGTTTTATAATTAACTTTTTGTGTACTTCTGGAAAGAGGTGAATTTGTCACTGGGAAAAGTGCTGTGTAATTCAGTGGGGAAAATCTATTGTCTGTTGTATTACGATGTCACTTCTCATATTGTCACAGTTTAAAGGATTATTTGGTTAAATATATATTGGTTAGACATGTAAACGTTCATATCATGAGCACATTGCAGGTACCCTTAAAACCTAAGTGATTTTAGACCACCCATTACATAGTTCCCATAGATGCATTACAGTGGCTTCTGAAGCAGTTGGAGGCAAATGGTGACACAGATTATACATGGAAGATGATTTAGTTATATAAGGGTCTTTCTCTAGTTATTGTTAGAGATACACTGCATGAAAAACTATTTTCTGAAATTATTAACAACCTGGGTTGCTTTTTTCAGATTTATAAACTGTATAATGAAGTACTAAAATTTGTTTTGCATAGGTCTCATTACTTAAAAATTGCTACTTTCAAAAATTCTCTTGTTCTCACATATTCTTGTTGGAGAACCCAGGATAATGATTAGTAGAGTTTTGTCCAAGAAACGAAATATTCAGACATTTCTGAATTTTTCCTGATAGCTTATTTTTTCTTATTATATTTATACTTGATTTTTGAAGGATTGCTTATACTTATATGACTTTAAATGGTTAGTACTTATGGGTCTTGTGTAACACATAATGATACTTGTACAACTACGTCTGAGTGTTTACTCAGTGTAAACTCCTATAGTTCTCTGTCTCCCCATAATCTATTAAACTATACCATGGCCTTTTCTCTTCACACTTACCAGATTTATAAGGTCGTGTGCCTTTAAGTGACCTTTGATGACTTCACTTGCTTACAGTATCAGGTTTAAGAAATTAGGGGGCGGGAGAGGTGTATATGTATTTTTTTAAATAAAGGATAAAGAACAGGGGGAGTAGAGCTAAAAGAAACAGCAGATCTAATTTATTTCAATGATGGTCTCAGGATTCCTTAAATATTTTTCTGTTTTGGCTCTTGAAATCCAACTGTGCTAAATGAAAAGATGAGGTAGGTGCTGTCATATATATACACAATTGCCAAAGACCAAAAATAAAAGTAGATAAAACAGGAGAGTTTTTCTTGCATGCTTTCTTAATTTCTTCATTTCTTTTCTTGCATACTTTCTGACCTGCATTGTACAACCACTCCTAACCGCCCTGCAGTCTTTGAAATGTTTGATGTGCCTATCAGCTAACAGCAACATGTGGTGGAACCACATTCTAAATTATGTGAATCAAAATGGAGAGCTAGAATTGAACATGAAAAGAAATCACAGCTGGCAGAAGTATCCTCCATATAAACATCAGCAGAGCAAAATGCATAGCACTAGATGTCCAATTTGTACTGGAGTCATTTTCTTAAAGGGTTTTGTGAGTTCCAGAGAGTTTCTGTTGGGGTTTCATCCCACTTTTCAGGACTTTATTGCCTTTGGGTTTGCTTACCTAACAAATAAAGCCCAGTTACAAAATCTAATTTATGACATAATGTTCTATGAATTCTTGAGAACCTACACCTATTTACAAATAAATAGAAATACAAAATTTTAAATATCAATGAGACATCACCATTTTATAGTCTAAGTAGCATTCTTAATTGAGTAGACTACATTGTTACCTAAATCATAAGGTTATTTCCTTAATTATCTCCTATTTTGTCATAAAGACTGTGGAAAACTCTGTGGATATTGTCAAAGTTGGGGTGTGTGTATATTATAATAAATGTGTGGTATTACGTGCATGTATCTTTTTTTTCAGACTCTAACTGAAAAAAACCCAAAACACCTACCCATATGCTTGCATGGATAGGTGGTTTTTCACCTGAATACTCATTTAACCAAAGCACTTTACACATTAATTGTACACTTGTGATGTTCAGAGCCCCAGCTAAATCTTAGAGTGATACAAAGAGGCTTGTGACACAGTTGGGACCTCCTGAAGTTTACAGACCGGTGGAGGAAATTATGTTACAGGGCAGTATATGATAGATGCTCTATTTGAATTTGAGTTCCATGTTTAAGATGTGCAGAATTCAAAATGGGTGATGGGTTTGTGGGCAAGGTGTTCTAAGTGAAAAAGAAGTAACAGCAAGGGTGAGGGGAAGGAAAGTATTAAGAAAGCTGAGGGAATGGCCAGTAGACTAACTAATGAAAGTGAGGCTTCTTGTAGATGCTACAGAGAGATGAGGCCAGAAAGGAAGGCCGTCTCTGACCTGGGTGACACACTGCTGCAGCATCTGGGCTGATTCTCCAGGCAAATGAGCATTCGGTGAGTGGTTTTTGAGAGAAGTATGATCAAAGCGGTACTTTCAGATGAGTCATCTGGTTGAGTGGGGTGGGGCGGGGTGGAGGCATGAGACACTAAAGGCAAAGATACATTAGTTGGTTAGGGATGAGGTGAAGAGAGCCAGAGTGTGATGGAAAGAAAGAGGCTAATGTGTGAGAGCTTATGATGGAGAGTCAGATCTAGAGACTGATTGACCAACGATGGACTATGTAGCAGGGTCCAAGGAACGGTGTGGTGGTGGGGAAATTTGCCTGAATCTGAAGCTGTGAGGCAGGCATGTTGGATGTCAGTTGGAGGCATGGACCTTGGACAAATCAGTTTACCTCTCACAGCTTTTGATTCTTCATCTATAAAATGAGAATACTAGTACATGTTCTCCTTGCTGGATTGTTATGTGGCTTAAATGAGATAATGTATTTAAAAGCCTTTGTAGTAGTTGGTAAAAATATGAAATAATATGTGCACAGAGACTATAGACTCAGCAGAGTTGAGTGGGGAGGGAAAAAAAGTGAGTTCCTAGCTTAAGATAGAGCAAAGGTTATGATTCTATCCACCTCAGGTGGAATAAGGTATGTGTTCATTTGATATGGGGCAAGATGAAAGTTTCTCTAGATGTTTCCACTAGGTGTAACCATGTTGTGAGTAGAACAGACTCACAAATATCTTGTGATTCCAGGTTGCCCCAGGGAAAGCCAGAGGTTCTGACTTTTGTGTGGCTATCTGGGTGTGGTTATGGCTTTTATTGACAGCTTATATTAGGTCAGGCTGTACATGTGCATGTAACCTAAAATCCTTACACTGAAAATATTTTACACTGAAAATATCCAAAAGAGCATTTGTGTCTATAGTCAAACAGCAGGAATAGGAAAATATTGCCTATACCTTGTTTATATTCTAGGGCCCACAGCATTTGATTAATTTAGGGAACAGCCTGGTTACTACAAGGCGAAAGCTTGTTACAATGTAGTATTGGCTTAAAGTGCCCAGGCTACACAAGGGGGCATTCTGTGTCTAGTACTTACAACCTCAGTAGGGATGATGTAAGAATCTATCTTAATGTGAAAGCTGTGAGCTCAGAGCTGCTGTCTTAAAAGCTGCACAAATTCCTTTCAGTGCATCTTCTGCTTGCTTTATGTTATCTTGTCCACAAATCTTTTCCTTTCTTTTTATTCTTGGCTAAACATTCGACTTTATACCCGAATAGTTTTGCCTGGATTACAGAATTCTCCTTGGTGTTTTTACATATTCCCCCTAATACAAAAACCTTTTATCCGACAAGGCTGCTCACATGGAGAGAAGCCTGTAGTGGCTGAGAGCACAGAATCTGGAACCAGTATGTCTGTTCAAATCCTGGCTCTGTCATGTACTCACTGTGTGACCTAGATACCCTCTCTGTGTTTTAGTGTCCCCACTGAAAATGGCAACAATGGCACTACTTTTCCTCATCGGTTTAGTGTGAGGATTATGAGTTAATACAAGGAGAAACTTTTAGACCAGTGCTTTACCTCCAGTTGTTAAGGCCCCAAACCTCAGAGTCATCCTCATCTCTCTGTCTCTCTGTCTCTCTGTCTCTCTGTCTCTCTCTCTCCATCAAAGGCATCACCTGAAAGTATAAACAGACTATGACCAGTTCTGACCCCTTTTACACCATGTCTTAAGTTCTGGAATAGCTTCCTATCTGAATCACTGCTCCCCCCATCTCTTTATAATGCTATGTCTACATCACATTCAAAGTTGTCTCAAAATAAATTAAATCATGTCATTCTTTTACTCAAAACCTTCCGGTGGCTTCTGGTTTCACCCAGAGAAAAAGCCAAAGTCTTTGCAATGGTCTACAAGACCCTCCATTATCCGTCCCCCACCTGCTATTGTGCCTCTGTTCTCTTGTCTCATGACTCCTTCCCTGACTCCCTCTGCCCCAGTCACACTGGCCTCATGGTCACTCGACCAAGTGAAATACATTTCCATCTTAGGGCCCTTCTTTTAGCTTTTGCCTCTGCCCAAAACACTCTTTCCCAAGTAACTATTTGGCTGAACCCCTTCGCTGCCCTTCGGTCTGCTCAGACGTCACCTTCTGAGTGAGGCACACCATGTTTACTGCTACAGCCTACACCTGACCCCTCTTTATGTTCTTTCTGTCTTCCCTTACATCATTTGTTACCTTGTAACATGCTATACAATGTACTTGGTTATATTTAAATTATTTATCGACTCTCTTTCTCATTAGTTTTACCTGTTCCAGAATGTCATATAAGTGGAATCACACAGTAGGTAGCCTTTTTAGATTGGGTAGTTCCACTTATAAATATGCATTTGAGATTCTTTCATTTTTTGTTTGTTTGGCTTAATAGCTCATTTCTTTTTACTGCTCAATTATATTCCATTGTTTGAATATACTTTATTCATTTATTCATTTGCCTATCAAAGGACAGTTTGGGAGTGAATAAAACTGCTATAAACATTCACATGCTGATTTTTGTATGGTTAAAGATTTTCAAATCAAGTGGGTAAATACACGGGAGGACAACTGCTGGACTGTATAGTAAGACATGTCTAGCTTTGTAAAATACAGCCAAAATGTTAGCTGAAGTGGCTGTACAATTTTGCATTCCCACAACAATGAATTCCCTCCACATTCTCAGCAGGATTTGACATTTACAGATTTTTAGATTTTAGACATTCTAAGAGGTATAATATTATCTCATTATCACTTCAATTTGCATTTTCCTCACTACAAATGATTTTTAGTATAATCTAATTCTTTTTATTACTCATATGGAATGCATTTTATTTTCTGATTTTTGCATATTTCTGTACATTCTCTAGTCTTTGTTCAGGTGCTTTCTCCTCATGAAATCTTTACAGATTTTATTATCCCTCACTAACACCTACTTCTTTTGAATTTTTATTGCACTATAATGGAGTTACATCATACCCATATTTTACTTACTCAAATTCAACTACAGATCCACAATCTTCCTGTGATTACAAAATCCAAAAGGCCCAGGAACCCAAAGTTTATAAGTTTGTAGCAAACTTATTTAGTAGCCAAACCTGACTTGGGCCCTGAGAGGCTATTTATCTTTTTATTCATCCACATAGGATGAATGTTCATATATTTTAATGTAGAAATATGAATGTGTTTGATTATGGAGTGCTGCCTGAACCTCTTCTGTGATGTTAAATAATATATACGTATAAAATAGTCCCCTCTGAAGTATGTTAGATTACATTTATTAATCTTCAGGGGAGTGGAAGTATTTTAATTTCCTGGGGACTGGTAGGTAGAGAATGGATCCGAAGAGGCCAAGAGATACCTTTGTTTCTTGAGAGTAGAGAGGAGCTTCATCTTTCCTCTGATAGTATCTCTGGAGATAGTCTGGTCAGCAAAGTTAGACACAGCCTGGTTAAGATTTCTGGACCTTGAGACTGGTCCTAATGTAGAAAGGAGCTGCTAAATCCATGGAAGGAGGGAGAGAAGGTCAATGGACATTGCAAGAGCCATCTCTAATCTCAGATGCCAAAAGGCATTCTCTAGCCTGTCCACCTTCCCATACCTTGAGAAAATTTGAAAAGAACTGAGAGATATTTTTATCTGTTAAAATAAATAGGACCAGTCTACGGTCATGCCACCCTGAACACACCCAATCTTGGCTTATCTCCGAAGCTAAGCAGGGTCGGGCCTGGTTAGTACTTGGGTGGGAGACCACCCAGGAAGACCAAGTGCTGTAGGTGTAAAAATAAATAACTAGATAGATAGATAGATAGATAGATAGATAGATAGATAGGACCAGTAAGAATACCAACTTAGTGAGAACAAAAGTCAGAGTAAGAAATCAAGTTAGACTATAAAAAATAGAGAAGTTCTATTTCTTGGAGTCATGAGTTTGTGGTCTAAGAATCATACCTGACATATAGAGGTAAAATTATATCCAGTGACAGAGAGATTGATCTTACTCTCTTAATTTTCACTGGAAAGCACTTTTGCATAAAAGTGAATATATTTTGTCCTAGTCAAATCATAGACTTACTTTAAAGGAGTAACATCTAATTTCTTGTCTCTGACTACAGGAGAGAAGGGAGCAGCTGTTGCTCCTGGATGATGGTGGTGGTTAGTGATGGTGGTGATCATGGTATGGTGTGTGATTATTTTCATATATAGTGGACTCCTTCCTCACTTCAATAACTGCCAATTTCTTTTTTGTGGGCTACTACTGACTACCATGGACTGATCATGCAGATTCTTTTTGTTTTTCCCTCCCAGGGTGGAACATATAAACTCCAAACTAAATATGACTACTACTTAAAAAATTTTTGTCCTGTGTGTTTCACAATCACATTGCCATTCTTGTATGAATGTCTTTATTGTCATTTCTTAATAGGCTCATAACCCCATAGCCTTACTGACTATGGGATCTGTAATATAGTTAAATTTATCTTTGCCTAATTCATCATTGTATTCTTACATATTCATTTTTATTTTTTTCAAATTTATTGAGGTTTAACTGACAAATAGGAATTGTATATATATGAGGTATGCAACTTGATGTTTTATATACGTTGTGAAATGATCACCACTATCAAGCTAATTATCATATCCATCGCCTCACATAGTTACTATTTTCTTCTTTCTCTTTTCTTTCTTTCTTTTTTTTTTTTTTTTGGTAGTAAGAACACTTAAGATCTACTCTTTTAGCAAATATCACATATACACTACAGTATTGTTAACTATAGTCACCATGCTGTACAATAGATCCCCAGAACTTATTCATCTTGCATAACTAAAACTTTGTACCCTTTGACCAATATCTCCACATTTTTCTTCACCCTCAATCTCTCTGGCCTCTGGTAAACACCATTCTACTCTCGGCTTCTATGAGCATGATGTTTTAGATGCTAATATAAGTGAGATCATACAGTATTTGTCTTTCTGTGTCTGGCTTATTTTACTTTTAATAAGGTCCTCCAGGTTAATTTATGTTGTCACTAAATAAGGATTCCCTCCTTTTTTAAGGCTAAATAATATTCTATTATATGTATATAATATATATACACACACACACACACACATATATATATATAAAGAAATGTTATATACATATATACATCCATTCATCCTTTAATGGACATATGTTATATATATCCATTCATCCTTTAATGGACATATGTTGTTTCCATATCTTGGCTATTGTGAATAATGCTATAATGAACACGAGAGCGAAGATATCAATTTTGAAATACTGATTTCATTTTCTTTAAATATATATCCAGAAATGGAATTGCTAATCATATGGTATTTCTGTTTTTAATTTTTGAGGCCTCTCTGTACTGTTTCCCATAATGGCTGTACCAATATACATTCTCACCAACAGAGTACAGGGGTTCCCTTTTCTCCACCTCCTTGCTAACGCTTATCTTTTGTCTTGTTGATAATGGCCATTCTAATAGGTATGAGGTGATATTTTATTGTGGTTTTGACTTGCATAACTTTTATTTTCTCCTTTTAGAATAAAAAAATAAAAGGAAAGATATTTTATGTTAGTAAAAACAGTATTTTCCTCTTTTAAGAACTTATGCCTCCCTCAAGAAGCAAAGATAGTTATATTTCTAGAAATAATTTTTTTTTCTGTTAAAGGATTTTGTTCTTTAAACCATTAGTGTATTTAATCCAACTTATATTATCAAGTTCTAATTTCTTAAAAATTAATTTTTGGATTCCCTTTATTTAACATCATATAATAATAGGCTACTTAATGTGCTTGCTTTTTTCCCTTTGATGGGGGTGAAATAAACAGTAAACACTATCCGTTTTTCCTCCCATACAAGAAGAAAAGGAAATTTTAGATCTTGTTATTAAATGAACAATATAGATGCGTTCCAGGGCATTCTCCATCTCACATGTTACTGCCCCCTCCGTACTGCAGACCTCAAGCCGTCCTGCTCTGCATTTGCCATTACCCTGTTCTCTATCGCAAACTGGTTCGGGCTGGGACAGACGAAGTTTTCAGTAGGGTCACATCTTATGCTGGCAACAGGGCGGATCCCTTGGAGTAGGAGAGGGGTGAAGGTGAGCCCTATGCTTAGACACTTGCCTCCCTTAACCTTTCGCTCATCCTTTCCCCCTCCCCCCAGAAATCCAATTTTAGTATATGTGCTGCCGCAGCAAGCACTACAAAGATCCGAAGACATTTCCAGCTCCTGACCCATCTTTTTCTCTTCCTCCAGAGACATCCACCTACTTTCGAAGCCTTTTGAAATGTTTGGTTATTGACGTTGTGTACCCTTGTGTTTCTAAACTCCCACCATTATCAACTCCAATATCATTTTTGTCTTTCCTTACCAGATACACACACACACACACACACACACACACACACACACACACACACCATTACCAGATAGATATAGATATAGATACAGATATAGATATAGATTTAGATATAGATATATACACACACACGTGCACACAAACAGAAAGAGTAGGGGCTGGTAGGGAGAGCATAGGGAGGAGCCCGTTAACTAGATTTCCCACTGTCTGTAGAAATCTTTAGAGCCACAAAATGGGTGTGTACTTGCTTCAGTGACAGGAAGTGACAGTGATATTTCACAGCCACCGCCCTACTGCAAAGAACCTTGCACCTAGAATGCTAACTTGCATCCTTGCCCCAGCCAATCTTTGCTGCATTAGCCAATATTCATTTAAAATACAGACCTACCTATGCCTCTTTTCTGCTTAAACTCTTAAATGGCTTCCCATTACTTGGACAATAAAGACTAAAACCCTTAACTTGCCCTTAAGGTCCTATGGAATCAGCATCTGCTCAGCCTTCCAGCTACTCCAATAGCCCCTTTCCTTAACTTTTGGCTGAATAAAGGCCTCAATATTCTTTTGGTTTCTCAAACATACCAAGTTCCTCTCTTTACCTCTGTCTGGAACCTGCTCAACTGACGACCTCCTTAATCCTTTGCCACCACCACCACCACCACCAACATGTACACAAACTCCTTACCCTTGAACTGAATAACTCTGACCCATCCTTTCAGATCTTAGATCTCAGTTCATAGTTTCAGGGATGCCTTCCCAACTACCCAGAGTATATCAGCTTCCCTGTTGAATGCCTAAAACTCACTGTGCATTTAGAGTACATACAGTATTTTTAGTTAACTATTTGTATGATCAACTAATTTGTAATTGCTTTCCCCACTAGACTATAAGCTCCGTGAGGGCCTTGACTGTGTTTGTCTTGGTTCAGGTTTTATCCTTTGTTCTTAGCATAACCCTGTTTGGAGTAAGCATTCAAAAAAATATTCGTGGAATTAATATAGAAATATAAAGACAAGGTGTGAGCCTATTCTGTATCATTGTTGAGGTATAGGAGGGTCAATTCATAACACCTTATTTTTCCCCTGCTTAAATTTGGAATGAACTTGGAGGTAGATGCAGGAGTCAGTCAGGTAAAGATAAAAACTTCAATGTTAGTACTGAAGAGAAATGGTATAAGAAATACCATTTCCAATGAAAAGGAATGGAGGCCCATTGGAGAGGTGGTTGATTTCAGGTCTGGAGAAGAAACTATACAAGATGAACTTGAAACATCTTGCAGTAGAAGTAAAGATACTATTTAAAGACTAATGGTGACATATTGAAAAGACATAGGAGCTGGTTTCAAAAAGAACAATAATGGATCCAAATTCGTTAAATAAACAAATAATTCATGAGTCCATAATGATACTCAAAAAAGCAGGAACAGGAGTGGAGGGAAAGAAAGCTCTTCTTTACATAGATTGCCATTAAAAATGTAGAAAAAATGATAGAATTAGAATATTGCTATTTGTAACTACCATTATAATAAAAGATTGGCAATGGATGCAAAGCCATTGTGTATAAAGTTTGATGGTGAACAGGATATGCATATGGTTTCATAATATCACCCTAAAGATAATTTTAATTCTAAAGAAAAAAGATACCTTTAAAATGAAGAAATCTGTTGTGTACCACCTTAACCAAGTGATTACTCAACATCAGGGATAATGGACTAACTGACATTATGTTCTTTCTGATGTTATGCAATTAGAAGCACACAGCATCACCAACTTAGTATTCTTGCCCAATGCTTAACATGAATCTAATCGTAAGGAAGCATCATTGTGGTATATTCTATGACACAGATAGCCTGGCTTTTTCAAATTTGTCAATGTCATCCAAAAAGGAGGGGGTTTATTTTAGATTATGGAGAGTAAAGAGACAACTATGCAATGTGTGGTCCTTAAAATAGGTATAAAGGAAATTTTGAAGCAAATTGGAGAAATTTAAATATGGAATATTTATTAGATAATGTGTATTTGTAAATTTCCTAGGAGTAAAAATGGTATCATAGTTAAGTAGAAAAATGCTCTCGTTCTTAGGAGATGCTTATTGAACTATAGAGGTTCAGCTGAGAGAGAGAGAGAGAGAGAGAGAGAGAGAGAGAGAGAGAGAGAGAGAGAGAGAGAGAAATGCAGCACAATGTATTTGGAGAATATATAGGTGTCATTGGACTATTCTTCAACTTTTCTGTAGGTTTGAAATTTTTCCAAACAAAAGTTTGGCAGGTAAGTGATTAGGAGAAGATGGCATTGGGCCTGTTGAGTAAGTGGACTTCCTAAAACTTCCTTATACCTACATTAGATAGACTTAACCTTGCCATAGGCACTTCTTGACAACTACAGGCTTCTCCCATCTCATGTTTTCTCTGCCCCTTGCCACAGGGTCTGTTATTATAAAACTGATGGCTCAGAACAGCAGAACAAATTTGGTAAACTTTGTAGGTAGGTAGATCCCATAGAAAACAGAGTATGGCCTAAGCCATGCTGGCTCAGTTTTACTTCCTAAACTCACTGTTCAGAGAAGTTTCAAGACCAAAAATAATCCCCTAGGGCAGTGGTTCTCAAACTAGATGGCACTTTAGAATCATTTGGGGATCCTCTTCCCAGAACGTAAACTAGAACAATTAAATCACAAGCTATGGAGGTGGAACCCAGGCATCACTAGTTTTTGAAGCTCCTCTAGCGATTCCAATGTGCAGATAAGTTTGAGAATGACTGCTTTGAGGTCAGTCTCTCCATGTGGGAACATAATTAACTGAGGAATAAAGTATTTACTCCCAACATCAGTCAGGAAAGATGCCAGGCCTGACTCTCTTGAGCCCACAGGCTTAGCAGGAAAAACAAACAAAAAGCTCCTTGGGATCTTAGAGAATAATGAGAGAGAGCCCTCGCCCCTTCAACCATCTAGCCTCTACCCTGCTGTAGTCTCTCTCCTTGGCCACAGTATTGTAAAACTTTCTGTTTAGTTCTAGTAGCCATTTTGTAGACCTCATAGAATTTTCTTCATAGCTGACAGTTGTCTGCAAATAAAGACAGTCTAATGTACTCTTTCAAATCTAGGTGCTTTTTAAAATTTATTTTTCTTGCCTCGTTGCCCTAGCTAGAACTTCCAGTACAGCGTTAAATAGAAATGGTGAAAGCAGACATCCTTGTCTTGTTGCTGATCTTAGGGAGAAAGTTTTGAGTCTTTTGCCATTAAGTATAATGTTAGCTGTTGGATTTTCACAGATTCTTATTAGACTGAGAAAGCTCTCTTCTGGTCCCTAGTTTGTTGAAGTTTTTTTTGTTTTAAATCAGAAATATATGTTAGATATTGTGAAATGATTTTTCTATTATTTGTCCTTATTAAAGAAATGTTTAAAAAATAAATTTCAAGCATAACAAGAATAGACAGAACAGTAATATGAACATTCATGTACTCATCATCTAGCTTGTTAGAAGTGGAAATTCTCAGGTCCCCCAAAAAGTCCTGTAGAATTGGAAACTCTGGGGCAGAGCCCAGTAATCTGTGTTTTAGCAAGTCCTCCAGGTGATTCTAATACATGCTAAAGTGCTAAAACCACTGCTCTAAAACATTCAGGAGTCTTAAAAGATAACTATAATACAATTATCACATCTAAAATTTTAAACTATAGTTTTTATCTTCAGATATCTAGTATTCAAACTTCCAATTGTCTAATTGCTTTTTAAATCTTTTAGTTTTTGTTATTTTTACAGTAGGTTAATTATGATCCAAATTATGTCTACACGCTGTGATTAGTTGGTTTGTCTTTTAAATCCCTTACGGGTTTTTCCTCCATGTTCCACTCTCCCCCTTCCTTGCAATTGTACAGACTTGGTCATTTATAGAATCCGCATTCCAGATTTTGCTGCTTGCAGCCCCTCACATTCTCCTATCCTCTACATTTCCTATACATTGGTGGTTGAAACATAACTCTGAGGTCAGGTTTAGGTTGCATTTTGGGGGCAAAAATTCTTGGTAGATGGCATTGTGATCCTCATCTCTTTTGAAAGCTCCTGGCCAGCACTTGGTTCTAGCTATTACACTGCAGCTCTGTAGTTAATCCAAGCTGTTTCAAGCCTCGTTCGTACCTTCTCTTTTCTCATCTCTTTGCATTCTATCCTTCTGGCCCAGTTTGGAGACCTGACTTGACTCTCCTCATGGCCTTTATCTAATATTCCTTTAGGATGAAACTTCTGGTAACTTTAGCTTCAAGCACAGAACAGGCAAGAGGCACTCTGTCGTAGGATGCCGCCCAGGTTCTTGGGACACTTTGGGGCAGGGCCTGCAAGAACTCCACCTTCAGCCCTCAGCTAGCCTGTGGGAGGGGATCAGATAATAATTGCATTTCTGTGGTCCCTCCCCTGGCATCCCCTCTCCCTAAAGAGGCCTAGAGACCTAGAGTCAGCTCTGGCACCTGTGTTTTAATAAGTCTGCCAGGTTCTGGTATGTAGACAGGCAAGGGGCCACTTCATAGTGAGCTTGCAGAGCTACTTTCCCTCTTCATCCCTAATTAGAGCTGGGATCAGAGCACTGCCCTATTGTTAATTCCAGGAAGCAACCCAATAAGAGGATTTATAGGAAAAGCTAGATAAGAAAATGCAGTCAAACAGGTTTGAATGTCTAGAAAGTCTCTCTTTTATTTTAAATAAAAGGGGAAAATCCACAAATGGTATAATCATTCAAACTTGAAACCAAATGCTGTGTTTTTTTGTCCACTAAAGAAAATCCTTTCATCCCCTCACTTTTTGTAGTTGTTTTGGGGTTACAATGCAGACGGACTAAATTCTTGTTAATTTGTGAGTTAGCTCCTGTTCCCTTTTTGATCTGGGATAAACTCTTTCCTGTTTCTTTTATTTTCTTACACTGAAAATATCTGTGCCAGTTCACCTTGGGAGTGGGGTAGAACTGGAGTGGGCATGGGAAGGTCTCCTTAGGCACTTGTCATGTTTTGTTTCTTGATTGGGTGCTGGTTACAAGGATGTGTTTAGTTTGTGAAATTCCCCAAACTCTATACAGATAATCTGTGCTTTTCTCTGTATATGTTATAGTCCACTAAAAAGCTGAAAGAAAGAAGGAAAGAGAGAGAGAGAGAGAGAGAGAGAGAGAGAGAGAGAGAGAGAGAGAGAGAGAGAGAAAGAAAGAAAGAAAGAAAGAAAGAGAAAGAAAGAAAGAAAGAAAGAAAGAAAAGAAAGAAAGAAAGAAAGAAAAAGAAAGAAAGAAGAAAGAAAGAAAGAAGAAAGAGAAGAAAGGAAAGAAAGAAAAGAAGGAAAGAAGGAAGGAAAGAAGGAAGGAAGACAGAAAGAGAAAGAAAGAAAAAGAAAAGAGAGAGAAGGAAAGGAGGGAAGGAAGAAAGAGAAAGAAAGGAGGAAAGAAAGAAAGAGATGATCTGTGTCATAAATTTAAAAAAATGAAATATAAATTACTCTTCATCAGTAAGAACAAATGCTTAAATTCATTTTTTTTTTAAATATATCCAAGCCAGTTTCAATTACTTGACTCTGAAAGCAAATAAGAGTGGCAGTGTTGTAGGCGAACACAATAACCATTGTTGCCTTTGTTAGCCCTGTAAGAAAGCCCAACACACACAGGCACCTGCCGCAACCCCAGCTCACAGACCTTCCTTGTTCCTCAGCTGCTGTGGCCTCACAATCGCATTTTCAGCCCTCTGTGGCTCAGTGCTGCTGACCACCGCCCCACTTTGGGCTCTCCCGGCTCCTGTGTTTGTGGTCCAGGCGCCTTGGCTGCCAGGATTCTCTGCTGCTACCCCTAGGAGTAGGGAATTCCCTGTCAAATATCTTGCCCCTGCCCTGGTCACCATACCGCTTACAAGTGTCTGGCTCTGAGACCCAGCTGCAGCTACTTTTTTTTTTTTTTTGGTAAATTGAATTCTTTCTGGCTATATTAAGTGTACTTGCTATTTCAGAGACCATTTATGATGAATATTCTAACAGCGGAGATAATTTTATCTTACTTCTTAAATTTTTCTTAAAGCTGAACTTAGGTCCTATGGATCAGACAACTGATCTACATATACTGAAGTTTATGATTTAACTGTCAGCTACCCAACAGTTCATTAACAAGTAATGATTTGTAATTCCGCTAAGGCAAAAACTGGAATCTTGTGCCTTTGAGAATGACATAGAAGAGGAGGTCATTGCTGGATGTCCAGAGGTTAAATTTCTATGGCGGGAACCAAGAGTGGGACAAGTCCTTAGTTCAGCTATCATTGGCCTCGGGCGGGCTGAGGAATTGCAATAGAAGTGCCAGGAGTAGACAGAGCAGCCCGGGCTCAGGGGTGAAGTGGCAGGATTGAGAGCCAGAGAAACAGGTCAGTCAAGGTGGTAAGTCTTCTGTTGATTCTTCTCTCTGTAGTCTTCCTTCCTCAAAGTCCTCATTTATCTATGGGGCTTCGACTTCCCCCACTGTACCCTGCCCTCTTGACCTAATAATTTCAACCATGGGTTTTATCTCTATTTGGATGTTTCACGGCCAATACAATGCTGCATGTTCAAATCCCAACTTCTTTTGGCCTTCGGAATTTATGGGGAACAGGTCTAATTTATGGGTGAGTTCTCAAATGCCAATCTAGTATATTTTCCCCATAACATACATAGACACAAGGAGTGGAGAATTCGAAGTCATACTGAGCAGGCAATCCTGGGTGGCTGGCTGGTTCACTTACAAGCTGGATGACATTTTCTTGCATACCACCCTCCAAGGTGAGATTTCCAAGTTTTCACCTCATCAAAAGTAGAAATCTGTACGTGTCATAGATCTTTACAGTTCTAGATAAAGGTGAAACCATAAGTCATCTATGGAATCTCGGTATCTATAAGTATCTCTGTGGGTAGAATCCATAAACTGAATTTTAAGCAAGTTACCTTTTTGATTCTTATGAATAGTAAAGCCCCTTCTTTGGGGCACCTTCTTGCTTACCCAGACATCTCTTGTTTCATGTGGTTGATGGTACAACCTTTCTTCTCAGATGACAGTTAGGGCCATCTTTGGCTTTTTCTTCTCTCTCATCCCTTATAGCCAACTATTTGCTAAATATTGACATTTCTTCTATCCCCTCTACTGCAAAGTAGTACCTAGAACAAATATTTTTTGAGAGCTTGAGTATTCAAGATGTATCAGTTTCTCTTGTTACATAAGAAATTACTATAAATTTAGTGGTCAAAAATAACACCCATTTATTAGCTCACAGTTCAGTAGGTCAGAAATTTGGCATGATGTGGATATGCTCTCTGCTCAGTATATCAGGTATCAGAAGGCTGAAATCAAGACATCAGCCAGTCTGAGTTCCCTATGGAGGCTCTGAGAGTGGAGGTGGGGTGGGGTGGGGGAATTTGCTTCCAAGCTCATTCAGGGTGTCAGAATTTAGTTTCACTTCAAATCTCTGACTTTTGCAACCAACTAAATAGTCTATTCTCTTAAAAGGCTCGTGTGATTAAGTCTGGCTCACCAAGATAATCTCTCTGTTGCAAGGTCAACTAATTTGGGACCTTAATTACACATGCAAAACCCCTTTACAGCAGTAGCTAGATCAGCGTTTGATTGAATAGGTGGGAGAGAGTGTGTATATACTGGGGATGAGAATCTTGGAGACTATCTTAGAATTCTACCTACCATACAACGGAAGCAGCATTCGAAGACATTTTCTCAGTTAAGTATTTCGATAACCCTATGAGCAGATACCACTATCATTTCCATGTTATCAGTTAGGAAACAGACACAAGAGGGGCCTTGCCCACGATTAAGCAGCTATTTTCGTAACACTCCATTGCTCTTGAAATTTCATGTCTTTATTTATTCAACTACCTTCTAACTGGCTTTCCGGCTTCCAAGATCTTCCTCCTCTAATTCATTCTATATTCCTTGTCCAGATCAATGTTAAAAAAATTTTTTTCCCAATTTGGTCACTTTTCTAGATATAAAGAATTATACTTAACTATAGCAACAAAAAGCATGGCTATGATGTGCCAGAAACTTAACTTATGCCCAAATATGAGAATGCATTTGGCTATATCCCTGGCGAAGGTTTTATTATGCTGACTTGGAACAGTAATGGTGTGAATATCGAGGCGGCACTGTACTAACCAATTTTTTTTTTCTGCTAGTATCACAACAGCTTTCTAACTGGTTTTCCTGCTTCCGCGCTTGCTCTCTGCTGCTGTGCCCATCGCAGTCCATCATTATCCATCCACACGGCAGCCAGAGAGATGTTTAAAAAGACATATTTAAGATCTTGACATACTGCTGCTCAAAACTTTGTAATACATTTTTAACTTTTCAGAGTAAAATCCAAATCCCATGCCCCGTTATGTAGCCTAAAAAGCACTTCTCCTCTCCTTAGCCAACCCATCTTGTCTACTCCCTTTCATTCACTCCCCTTCAGCAAGCTGGCTTTTTCCCAGGTTTCCTAGACATGGCAAGTATGTGTCCTCATCAGATTTCCACATGGGCTGTTATTCCATCAGCTTAGAAAGCTACTCCTTTATTTCACACATATTATATACTAAAATGTCACTTCTGAAGTGCCATTTAGCCACCTGACCCCAAATAGTAGTTCTGCCCCAATTAACAACCCTCTCCTCTTTCTTCTACTTTTCTTCCCAGTACTCAATTACCAACACACACACACACACACACACATTAATGTATTATTGTTGAGTTATTGTCCCCTCCTCTGCTAGAATGTCAGCTTCTGGAAATAAGCGCTTTGTTTTATCTACTGTATTCCAGTGACTGGAACACTACCTGGCACATAGTAAGTACTCATATATGTGAATAAATGATTGAATGAATGTAATTCTCATATCTTTGTGGCGTTTATTTTTTAAAATACTGAAATAAAAATATTATTTAACCATTTCAATGAAATAGTATGATTTTATATTTTTCACATGTCTTTATCCTTTCTTCTTCACCCATACCCCAAAGAATATGATCCCTCTATTAGTGAATACTATTGATACAGGTTCTGGTGGGGTGGGGGGCGCATTTTCCAACTGAGTGGTGACAGTACAGACCAATAGCAGTGGAAATCAAGTCATAGATTTTATAACCTTTAAGCATTTCAGCAAATGGAATGTCTTGATGCCTTAAATGCCAACAATCACAGCTTAATGTAGTTGCAGTACAATCCAAAGGCCACAGTGTAATATAAGCAATGAGTGAAAGGTTTCAGCAGAGGAGTTCTTTCAAAATGACCCAACTGGCTGGGAGACATTTCACACAGGGAGGACTGGATGTGGCGGTCACGAATCCTCCTGGGAGTGAAGGCATGGCTCACCGCCACTCCCTACTTAGTGTGATTGAGAAACACAGCTTCCAACCCTGCAGTACACTTGATGCCTATGTTTCTTTTGGCTCCACAGCTTGGAATTTCCCAGTGTCAGTGACAGCTGCTGATAGTGAAACTACCTGTTCTCAATGTACTACTACACCTTATATAGATGTTCTGAGGCTGAGTCAAGACTTTTACAAGGATCTTGATGACCTCACATTCATATATGCCAGACAGGAGTATGAACAGGGATTTATTAAAATTGCTACACTTACAATGTGGAAATAAATTTTAATAATTTAATTGAGATATAACTATAAGTTCAACTTTCTTGTGGGGAAGTAGTAGTGTTAAATTTATACTTCATATGCAATATCAATTCCAGTTAATATAATAACAAGCCAAACCATAATCAGAGATTTGAAACACCAAATTTGTGATTTTTAGAAAGGTCCATTTGGAGAAAGGTCATTTGGATAGACTTATAAAAGGTTTCTATATTTTTCTCCCCCCTCTTCTGAAATGTATCTTTGCATAAATATAAAGGCAAAATTTGATTTTTTTTTTAAAATTATTATTTTTTTCATTCCTGAGGGTCTTAGTAAAAACCAACCAATCAAGCAACCAAACTAAACCAAACCAAACCAACTCCCCGGGCTTTCACAGAAGAAGGTCCAGGTTCAAGTCCAAGTTTTCTTAATTACTGGCTATGGGATATTTAACCTCTTTGGTTAAGTAAGTCACTTAACCTTTCTGAAGCTTCATTTCCTCAATAGTAAAAGGGGGTTATTTATATTTATATATCTGAACAGTCTGAGGGTCAAATGAAATAATGTGAAAAAGTTTTGAAAGCTGCTTTACAAATGTAAGGATTGTAACTTATTTCTTATAAGAAGTGAGTACCCTTTTCCAGCTTGTTATATATTTATATAATACCATAGAATAAGTAGAAAATAAAGGTAGAAAAATAAAACAACTTGCCATTATATTCTCTCTAGTTGTTAGGAATTGGCCACAAATTTGGCTCTAAATTCTTAGTAGATAAATCAGAAATAAATGCTCAGTTACAATAGTCACTAATCAATCAACAAAAAATAAACTGGTTTTTTTGGTGTGCTTATTCAACTGTAGCACATAGATAAATGTTATGAAGGAAATAAAATAGTGCAAGAGTCAGGGAAGACTTTTCTGGGTTTACAGCATTTGAAATGAGATCTGAATGGTGAGATGGAGACTTGTAAAGAGCTGGAAAAGAACATTTCTGACAGAGGAAACTCCAAAGGCTGTGAGGTGGACAAAAACTTTAGTGTGTTTAAGGAACAGATAGTTGGAGTTAGGTCAGAAAGGTAGGAAGCACTGGCTCCTAGAGCACAGAGAGGGGGAGAAATTTTCCCAATTATTTTTATGTGATGCTGAAAGACCGATAATCAGTAGCCCATTTTAAACTACATTCTCAAAGACAATCCACCACTCATGATGGACTCTTGGGAAAATGCTCAGGAAGTGGCATGAAGTCTTGTATCAAATCCCAGTTCCACCACTGTGGCAGGTCTCAGATGGACAAGGATTTGAAATTCCTTTTCTCCTTCTGTTTCTTGCTCCATTGGTAAATTCTTGGCCAAGTTGTCAAGCAGATCCTCAGCAGATCTCTTCTTGAAATTAGTTTCCCTTCCCCACCAAAATAAATGTTGCTAAGGATTCATTCATTGGAAGTAAAACGATCTTTATTGCTTTTTCTGATTACAAAATATGTATGTATCATCCTAGGAATTTGTGGGGCTTCTAAAATGCAGCTAAATACATACCTAAAACAACAAATGGAAAGGGGTTATGAAAATGGACTCAAGTGGGAAACTGATCCTTTATTCTGCTTTCTTATGTCTCGAGTGGTCACTGAGTGGTCAGATTTGAACTTTGAACTCCAGTGGAGGTATAGAGTAGTGACTTAATTTGTCTTTTTGAAAAGTTGCACATCAGACCACCAATTCCTGGGGTAAAATCCTGAGCAGCAAAAAAGAACTTACATCCCTATGGTAACGGACTGAAAATTTCAGTCTGATACAAAATATAGAACTAAAATTCAAGGGCACTTTGTACTTTACCAATAGAACAAATACAAACTGATAGTTACCAAATGCAAGGAGGTTTAGGGGCTAGAATAAAAGGTGAAGAGATTAAGAAATACAAACTGGTAGTTACAAAAGTCTCAGAGGCTCCAAGTACAACATAGGTAATATAATCAATAATATTATAATAACTATGTATAGTGCCAGGAGGGTACTAGACTAATGGTGGAGAGACCACTTTGTAAATTAGATAAATGTCTAATCACTATGCTGTACAACTGAAACTAATATAAAACAATATTTAATGTCAACTGTGATTGGGGAAAAATGTTTAAACAACAAAAAAAGAACAAAAAGAAAGGTTAATTATGACTCTTTTCCAGCTCTTTGTTTTTACACCCTAAGGCCACTACCTACGCCAAGTGCTGTTATCTACTTTTTAAATGTCCCTCCCCTCGTAGGGACTCCATTTCACTAGCCACTTCTCCCAATCTTAGAGGCACCTCCAGGTTCACAGTGCTCTATCCAATTCGGCTTTTTTCGTCATTGAATTATATATACTTTCATTGACGCTTTTGCATAGAAAGCGTGTGCGCACGCGGGACGGACTGGACGTGGGTAAGTCTGAAGGTGTACGCCAGCCCGCTTCGCCCTAGGGTGTGGCGGAAACACCCCCGCACGGTCAGTCCACACCTGCCTGTGGAGTGTGCGCAAGGTGGGACAAGGGTGGGCAGCTGACTTTGCCCAGGGAGCGTGTACACCCTCGACTCCCTGTCTCAGGAGAGACGCAGCCGGGATCTCCGCCCCACTCCTCCACGGGTCCTTGTGGCCCCGCCCCGCAGTTCCCGTCACGTGCCGCAGCGCCGCCCAATCAGCGCCCGCTGCGCGCAGGCTCGCGATTCAAACTGCGGTACCGTAGGTTTGCGATCTACGCTGGTGCGGCTGCAGCCGCCGCTGCCTGCGGACAATGGAGCACCGCATCGTGGGCCCCGGGCCGTACCGGGCCACAAAGCTGGTGAGTGAGCGTGCGGGACAATGCTGTCGGCTCCGCGATTCCCCGAACGCGTACTGGTCAGCTTTCGCTTCTCCCCGGGCAGGCCAAACCCGGGTTTGGTGGCGGGACGTGTCTCGGCCCCAGCGGACGTTTTCTGGACGTTGCTCAAAGCTAACCATGCCTAGAGCCCAGCCCGTCGCGGGTGGGCGCTGCTTGGTTCCCGAGACCTAGGCTGGGTTCTCGGCGATCAACGGCGCCTCTGTATTTAAAGCGCCTGGAAGACTAGAGTGACCATTCCTCTACACACACCCCGCCCCCCCCCCCCACTACTCCGCCCAGCTCCGGCCTCTCCAGCTTCTGTCTTTTGGAGTCTGACCTTTGCGGCCAGGAGAGAAAAGACCTGATCCGTAACCCTAAGGCCACCCACATCTTGTTATGCTTACCCTTCGCCGCCCTCCGGGTAGGGCGTGTCTCTGTCCTGCGTGTCACTTGTGGTTCTTTCTAACGGTGCCCTGAACAGAGGTGAATCTCCTTGGCCATGTTTCCGGCCCTTGGCGTTTCTATTTCTGTCAGCACCCACCTAAATGAGGAGTTGACCTGGTTGGATGGTCTGAAGATCTTTTGCTGACCTCGAAGGTCAGTGGTGCTGTCTTTTCTCCTGGGGTAAGAGCTTTGGTATTCAGAATTCTGAGAGGCGTACTTGATTTCCTTTTGACTTGGAGCAATTAATTTTAATGATTTCTGTTTCAAAAGATTACCATAATGGAATAAGTGGTGACAATTTGCTATATCCATTGCAGGTTTTTAAACAGCTTTCTATGAAAGCATAATGGTAATTTGGGAGGAAGGGACTTTGCTCCTTGGCCTGTCACCATGTCTTGGCCACATCTTGGGAATTAGTCTCATTATTCTGTGCATCTTGTTGGTTATCCAAGCTAAGATCCAAACTTTCATTTGGCTAGAATTGTATATGTGAAAGAGATGAGGACGGTGGGACAGTGGGAAATAGCATGTCTTCTCTTTCTAGAGCCAGTTACACTATGGCCAGTGGAGGCAAGCCAGAGCTAAGAAGGCCAGCTTCTAAAAGAAGAAATCGTCATTTGGGCAGATGGTTCTTTACTTTTTTATTTGACTCATAGGCTACTTTGAGAATCTGATAAAAATCATCTCCTTTTTACAGAAAAGTACACACACATACTCGTGATATTTTACGTACGCTTTCAGTAGACTTGGAGAATCTGTGGCATCGTTTCATTATACTTAATACAAGCATTTACTTGCTCACAATTCTGTGGGTCAGCAATCTGAGCTGGGCCTATGTCAGTGGTTCTTATGTTGGGGTCACTCATGTGCCATCATCATCTATCTGGTGACTTGACTAGGACTGGTGGTTTAAAACGGCCACTTGACTTGGTTCTGGCTGTTAGCCGGGCCAAGTGTCTTCACATAGGGTCTTATGATTCCAACATAACCGTATGTTATGGTAAATTTGGAGGTTCTTTTATGCAAGTGCCAAATAATAGGAAAAGTTGATGACACTATCTCCAGTAAATATTAAGTGAATAAATTCATTTTTAAAAAAGTTACTTTTTCTGTAGAGTGTGAAGCTCGAAATATTAAAAATTTCAAGACTCCATCTATTATTAAGACAGTCTTCTAAATAGAAAAAATTGCATTGTTTTAAATATTTTGGGTGTAATAACCATTAATGAAATCAGTCAATTACTAAATGCCTTTCTCTCATTTTTCTCTTAGTGGAATGAAACGGTTGAACTTTTTCGCGCTAAGATGCCATTACGAAAACATCGCTGTCGTTTCAAAAGTTATGAACATTGCTTCACAGCGGCTGAAGCTGTAGATTGGTTACATGAGCTGCTGAGGTGCAGTCAAAACTTTGGCCCCGAAGTGACCCGCAAACAAACAGTCCAGCTGCTTAAAAAATTCCTGAAGAATCATGTTATTGAAGACATCAAGGGAAAATGGGGTCAGGAAGATTTTGAAGATAATGGTCACTTGTATAGGTAATGGCAACCAGTAAACCCCCAAGGGGAGGAGTACAGGAAGGAGGAGTGGATCTGGTCAGAGTCTGTTGAAACTTTCTCATGAGAAGGGTATACCTTGTGCCTTGGAGTGATGCTTCTTGTGGTTTATTGAGTGGATAACTGAATGTGTTATAATAGAACGGATTGCAATGTTTCTTGGCTTCGTAGAGCACTTTGCAGCAGTCTTTTGCTGCAGTGATTTTTCAGTAAGGAAATCTTTTTATGCCTTTTGTACACCCAAGAGAAGGACTGCAATAGCTTAGTACTTCTAGAGAATCTAAAATGAGTGAAATGATAGCTCTTGGTTGGGCCTTTGTGAGCAATGAGAATGTGTATATTCAGGGAGTTAGTGGCAGAGTGTGTCTGATCTTTAAGCAGAGCTCAAGGTTCATATGAAGAATTGTACTGTAATTCCCTGATGTAGCAGATTAACCTTGGCAATTTATGTCTGCTTTCTACCAAAGATTTGTGTTCATGTTTTAGTGCTATTTTATGATTGGACACTTACCTCCAGATAATCTGAGGGAAATGGCTCTGCTTTTACTTCCATTCCCACTGCATGCGAGGCTGTTATTGCTGGAGGTGGAAGGATCTACCTGATATTCAGGAAATGGGAGAGGACTAAGGAGGGATGAAATCGCACAAGTTCAGGAAAGAGGAGTTGCTGAGTTATCTACAGAGAGGCCTACCAAAGAGCTAAGAAACAGAGGGGATTAAAAAAAAAAAAGGAGTATATGGACTCTTAATATTTGCTTTTTTTATTCCAACAGAAAAATAAAGAATGTTCTTACAACACATTTAATGGGGGCATTTGGGGCCACCTGGTTTTGAGCATTGAAAACCTGACTTTTCATACCTGAACCATTTCTTTGGCTTCTTTGAGACTAGGCGCTGAGAAAGGCTGCAGAGCAGGGAGAGGCAGGTCACCAATGCCTAGGCTAGGACCAGACATTGCTGTACATTTAGAATCTAATTCCTCACGGAGTTTCATTAGCAATCTTCAGCTTCTAGATATCAAGATTGTCATTTGGGCAATTAGTCGACTCTCCATTTGGCAGTTATTTCTGGCTTGCTGATCCAGCTTTTAATTAAAATTATGGGTGATTTTAGCCTATTTGAGACCATAGTGCTTATTGCAATCAAACAGTAGAGGCTGCAGCCCTGGTTCCATGCGCTGTGCTTCACTGGGGATTCCTGAGTGATTATTTCTCCTGGGAAACTAATTGTTTGTACATATCAAGATTTAGCCAGCAAACTTCTAAAATATTCCCTGGATGAGCAACTTCTACTGTGACCTTAAATTGGGTAGCTCTCATTGAGTCCCATGAGGCTTTAAAAGTCATCAGAATTAAAATAGGATCATGCTCTAAGAGCAACCACCCAGCACTTACTGTGAGAGCATGTTCTGTTCAATATGAAGACTTCCTCTTGTATTCTCCTTTAGAAAACAGAGTGTACACACAAATTAAGTTGGTCCATGAAATAATGATCCTCCCCGCCCCCCCAGTTTCTCTTATATACAACTTGTGGGCTGCATTTTCTTTCATTATTTACCACATGAAAACTCAGCTTTCCGTTTTCCTGAGTGGAATTCTGTAAGTTAACCCCTGATGTTTGATGTTCTCAGATTAATCCAGGATGAAATCTATGTAGACATGTAAATCACCTGTTAAGGAGCACGTGCCTTGAATTGAGAGTGAGCTGATGAGTGTGGAGGCAGCTGTAGCACCCAAATAGCTTCCAGACTGGTGCTGAGGATCATCACAGTTACATGCCAGTGCTCCAGGGAAGAGCGGGGGCAGGCCGCCCTACTTGCTCTAGTTCCAGCTGCTTTTCGTAGTTGAATAGTACTACAGCCAAATTATAATACAAGGCAGATGGGGGTGGTTAGGACCTAGAGGCAGATTAGATTTGAAAATAGGTGGAAAGTCAGTAAGGGAAAGAAATTCCAGAACGTGTTTCTAAATAACAAGCTATATGGAAGAGGAACTTTTTAAGTAGTATCAAGAAGGCTGGAATAGACAGCTGAGAGTTCTTGCTGGGAAAAAAGGAACTAAAATTTACAGCACTGGTCATGTATCAGATTTGTTGCATAATGTCATTTAAGTCAACATCGTAGATATAGGTGGTATCGTATTTTAAAGATTAGGAAATTAATAAGACCAAAGTTACTAATTTTTCCAAAGCCACGCAGGTAATAGTGAGAGAGTTAGGATTTGAACTGAGGTCTCTTTCCGAAGTCTGTGTTCTTGTGGTACGCCAGACTGCTTTCATTTCACAATATGAGAGCTTGGCTTAGCTTATTAAATGAACTTAGCGAGTGAATGAGTAAATCCACAGAATAATAAAACAAGAAACATTTGGTGTAGTCGACACGTGTTTATACACAGAATTCTAGTAATGTGTTAAGTACTATGTAATACATATTAAATGATCAGCTGTCTTCTTCAAGAAGTTCTCAAGTAAAGGAGGTAAGGTAAAAATCAGCCTAAATGTTTATATATATATCTCAGGGGATAGGTAGTTTCTAGGTCTGTGAGTTACAGAAAGACATAGTTAGACAAAGCAACATGAAATATAAAGGTTCTTATAGTATTTTTTAAAGACAGATTGTATATACGCATGTGTGCTAGAGAATTATAACATGATGAGTTAAGCTTTTATTTTAGAATTTTTTTTAGAATTTTTATTTAAAATTTTATTTTTTGTTCTGTGACGACATGTACATTCTAATACTATTAACTAGAAGGAGTTCTGGATTTGATGCTAGCGAAGACTATATTTCACTGAAGAGTCCTCATAGTTGAATCTGAGGTTATCATCTGGGTCTAACAAAACTTCATGGCCCTAGACTTCTAATGAGAGCCAGTTATATACTACTTTGTACTATTATAAGAGATTTCAGTTTATGAAGCAGCTTGCCTTCCACGATCTCATTTAATCTTCATGACAGCCATGTGAGGAAGACAAGTAGATATTCATCCTCAGAGAACCAGACACTTTTCTCTTTGAAGCATCTAAATAAAACACCAGGAATGTTCTATTTAAAGAAACTCCAAACTGATCATTGAGTCTGCCCATTTATGTATGTGAACAATTATATAGAATTATTGAAACCTAATATTATGGGTTATGTAAAAATAGAAGTGTGTATTACGATAATTGCTTGTTTTGGACTATCTAATGAAGACGGTGTTGGCCTAGCATAGATCTTTAGTATTGCTGTGGTCCCCAGTCTGGGGCCTGCATCTGGCTCTTGACCTGTTCTTATTAGTGATGCAAACCCTGGAGGCTACTTGTAACGCAGAAGGTGTTCACGGTTTACAGAGAAATT
Source organism: Eonycteris spelaea (assembly GCA_003508835.1). NCBI lineage: Eukaryota > Metazoa > Chordata > Mammalia > Chiroptera > Pteropodidae > Eonycteris > Eonycteris spelaea. The sequence continues at coordinate 9,236,324 of PUFA01000011.1, read as the reverse complement.
CACTGGCTCAGTGGCAAGTAGTTGAGAGCTAATGTCTAGAAACTGTTTTAGGAACCTCACCTTTAAGTTAACGGACTATTGGCTCCCTCTAGTGGAATTCTTTATTTTATCAGTAAAGCTTAGAATGTGTGCCTGTGATTTTTTTTTTTTTAACTCATAGATTCTTGTCCTATAATAGCTGGATAAGTTCCTTAGCTTGTCTGGCATCAGCTTTTTCATCTATAGAATGACAGTGATGAACTAGATCTTTAGGAACTTTTTAAATTCTAAGTTCTTGGGATTCCAAATATTGATACATATCACATGTATTTCTTAGTCTAAGGCAATGAAGGAGATAAAAAAGAAATGTGACATGATTCTTTTCCTCCCTCATTTTGCAATCTCTTTTGATAGAGTATACATATGTGGAAAAAAATAAATAGCAGAACCAAGATAATATTTAATTAATTAACCAAGATTAATCTTTAACAGTAAATTATAGGAATGGTCTTTGGGTTCTGTCTCATTTTTGTTTTTCAATTTTGTGTATTTTGTGAAGGTAACATTTTCATGTGCTTTAAAATTTACAAAGTACAAATGATTATATACAATGAAATGTTTCTCTTCCACCTCTCTTCCCTCGCCACTCAGTTCCCTTACCAAGAGGCACCTAATATATTAGCTTCTACGACAATGTCTTAAAAACTTTTGAACCTGAAAGTCTTTAGATGGGGCAGACCCACTCTAGTTGCCCACACTCTCACCATTTCTCTACATTATACCGGACTGTATCATGATTATGTAGTCTGCCTGCCGGTGCAGGAATTGTGTCTGTGACTCGGTGTGCACTGGAGTGTTTTGGGACTTCATGAAGGAGTAGGTGGAGGACTTCAACCTGGGTCTGGATAATACTAAGGGATAGGAAAGAAAATGATATTTCACTGGCAGGGGTGGTGAGACCAAGGCTTTCAGTCAGAAATGCATGTCAGCTTTACTGGGAGAAGATGGAGATGACCCAGCAGGAGAAGTTTTAGATTTAGGATGTCCGAGGGATGTATTTGGTGGAGTTTCTTAAATACCCGGCTATAGAGTAGATTTTTATTTTAAAAGGAGAAGGCAGCCAATGTTAGTGTTTCGTTTGAGTAGTGACAAAGTCTGTGTCCTATTGAATAGTAGTAATAGACTAGACATGGGACTTTTTACTGCCAAGCATTCTAAACTTTCCTATTTTGTAGGATTCTTGTTTGTATGAGCCTTGGTGGGAGGCAGGGCCCTGTCCCCACCAGTGGAAATCTAGTAGGTGAGACACTCCCTCTTCCTGCCCCTTCTACTTTGTAAGCTTGCAAAGTAGAAGTGGGGGAGGCTAGATAAACGTTTTATGTGAGAGAATCAGAAAGCGTAGCCTAATTAAGCATTTTTATGCAACTTGTATCCAGTCAGCATTTTACCAGTTGCTTCATTAATACTTATGTTCTGGCCTTTTCTTAGAGCTATTCAGTGTTTTTTTTTCTTTGGGGGGGGGGGTCAGTGTTAATTAGATCCTCACATATGCCGTTTTTCCCTGCCCTCCTCTCTCCTGCTTCCTTTTCCTTTCTCAAGCATTGTGGAGTGCCTACTGCATGGTTACTATAGCCACACCACTAAACACTCTGGATGTGTGACCTTATCTTTAGAGTTACAGTTTAGATAGGAAGACATAAATCACAATTCATTGTCACCAATGCCGTTATAAGGGTGTGGATTCAGTGCTGTTGGAGGACTGAGGAGTCAACTGTGCTTAAGGAAGTCAGAGAATGTCTTACTTCAGAGGTAACACTTGTGTCTTGATGCACCAACAGGTGTTTTTACTAGACAAGGAAGGGAAAGAGGTTGATAACGATAGTGGATTATAAAAGTTCATTCATGAGTGAACTTGAAGGATAGATTGAGTGTCATTATGTTGGGAGTGGTGGTTGATAAGGCTATGCAAGAATTTGCTTTTATTTATGTCCCAGCACAATGCCTATTATTTATTGAGAAAGTAGTTCAACGGTAAGTGAAGAGTTTCCTTTTAACTGAATGGAGTTAAGCAGTAATCACTCCACCTGTATTCCTTAATTAAAGAAGTTCAGTCATTTCCCCTATCAAAAACAAAACAAAACAAAACAAAAACAAAAAAAAACTGTGGTTAAGAATAGCACAAGCTCAGTAATGGAAGGGATATAACGAACAGGGTTTGGAGTGAGGCAGGCCTGGGTTTGAATCCTAGCTCTGAGTTGCTGATACCCATATGATCTTAGGCAAATTGCTTACACTCTGAACCACCGTGTCCTCATCTACAAAGTAAGGATACTAACATTCCTGTCTGGTGGGTATCTCTGGTCCCATTGGACCAGGGCTTAGCAAGCTTGTTCTTTGAAGGGCCAGATAATAAATGTTTGCGGGTCACACAACCTCAGTCACAACTGCCTGAGTGTTGTAAGGTGAAAGCAGCCATAGACATATATAAGGGAATGGTCGTAGCTGTGTTCCAGTACAACTCTACTTATCAAAGCAGATTTGGCCTGTAAAGCACGATTCCTCACCTCTGCAGGAGAGTAAGTTACTTAAGGGCAAGAATTGTTAGTCATTCTTATATCTCTGTTACTTAGTGGTATCTGATACATAGTAGGTACTTACATTGTTTGGACAGATGTGAAGTCATCACACATAGCTGAGTAAAAATTATAGAAGATTCTGTTAGTTCAGGCCCTCTGAGAAGGGAAGGAGATACCAAGATGGAACTAGATATGCAAGAGATTTAAAGCAGGGGTCCCCACCCTGAGCCACAGACTGATGCCAGTTTGTGGCCTGTTAGGAACGGGGCTGCACAGCTGGAGGTGAGTGGTGGGTGAGTGAAGCTTCCTCTGTATTAGCACCTGCTCCCCAACACTAGCATCACAGCCTCAGCTCCACCTCCAGATCGTCAGGCATTAGATTCTCATAGGAGCACCGGTCTGTGGTGCCAAAAAGGTTGGAGACCGCTGATTTGAAGCCAGGGTGTGGGGGCACCTGGAAAGGATAAAGGGGAAAGGAATAGGAGTTAGGGTGAACCTTCAGACTGTGAAATAGGGAAAGACGAATCGGGTAGGAAGAGCCTCTGATCACAGGTATACAGTTCTGAGAAAATCTTGGCCAGACTGATAGGGAGTCGTTGGACAGAGGTTGCCTGCTAGAGGAGTCCTGTGTCTGCTGGTAGGATTGGCCTGGCTCCAGAACCCCCCACGGTGCTCATTCTTGTGCTGGAAGCATCCTGGGGGAAGCATGAAAGGTACAGCAGCTAGAGCTTAGAGGCTGTTAGCCTCTTGAAGGGAGACATGTGGGCTGTGCACCCTCATGGCCAGCACAGTCCATTTCTTGTGCTACAGATCTTCTCCACTCATGCTCATGGGGCTTTCTTCCTGAGGCGAAGTCTAAGAGAATTTACTTGGAAGGATGCAGCCCCTATTGCTGCAGCTAGTCTCATGGCTACAACCCTCTCCCTTCTCCACTGGAAATTTCCTCACCCTCAGCGGTCACCTTGGCAGGCTCTGGGTGGCTTACCTGGTAGTGTGACCCAAAAGTCCATTTTTGAGAGTTGGGATCCTTGATAATCATGCACTTCTTAGGCCGATATTTCTGTATATGTTCAATCGCAATTACAGTGGGACAAGAAAATACCAAGAGTTGCCATGTGTACTCCTCCCTGCCCCCACAGGGTGAGAGCAGCCTGCCTTCTTCCTGCTGGTCAGGATCAGTTCCCCCTGCCATGTTGGTGATTCTGTTTTTGGATCTGCCGTAAGGAATCCAAAGTCTCTGCTGTGCAGATCCAAAAACAGAATCACTTTTTTGGGGACAGGACCTCCAGTTGTGGGGATGGGTCACTGGGAGGGGTGGTGAGTAGGGCTACTCCTGCTTTGACCCCGTGGTTCCTGGGCCATGTGTTCATGGGACATAGCACCATACAGGTCCTGTACGTCCAGCTTGTCTCCAGTACAACACTGTCTTGATTGCAGTGGGTTTATGATAAATCTTGGAATCAGGTTGTGTGTTCTCCAACTGTCTTCTTTTCAAAATTGTTTTAGCTATTTTAGTTCTTTTGCCTTTTCATAAAGATTTTAGAATCAACTTGTTTATCAAAATTTCTGTTGAGATTTTGAATGAAATTGTGTGGAATCTGTAGATCAGTTTGGGGAGATTTGACAAATTAACAATTGGGTCTTACAAATCATGAACATGGTATTTCTCTCAGTTTATTTACATTTTTAATCTCTCAGCAGTGTTTTTAGCTTTAAGTATACAGATTCTGCATGGGCGTTGTTAGATTGAGATCCAAGTAGTTCAAGGTTTTTAGTGCTGTTGTAAAAAGTGATAGTTTTCCCTATAAATCTTGCACATTTTTAAAAAGTCATAAGTAGTTTATGTATTTTCTTCTGATGCAAATAGAATTTACTTCCTAAATAGTTATTGCTAATCTAAAGTAGGAGTGTCTTTCAGATCAGATCACATCTCTCTCCTCCTTAAAAACACTCATTTGATCCTTTACTCATAATGGAATTGTGATTCATATGGAATAAGGGGCAGCTGCTGATCTGGGAGTTCAAAGGCTTCCTTAATTCGGCAACTAACTATTTTTCCAGCTTCATCTCTCACTCTCCTTCCCTCAAAAACTTTGTTTCAGCATTTAAGTGATATGGTACTATGGAGCACTGCTACTCTAGAAAAATATGTTCGATGGGTACAGATCCCACTAAAACCCAGCACATTGTCCTGGGTTTGAATTCCCAGGGGTTTCTGGGAAATGGCGGTTTCAGAGAGGTCGACTCTACAATAATCACTATCAGGTCGGCTTTTTTATACAAAGGCTTTAGGTTGTGTACGAAGGCAAAGAGGCAGGCTGGCAAAGCTGTAGAAGCTGCCAATTTCTGCTGATGCTGAAGTAATAGTTTAGTATATATTACAGAAAGGGGTTTAAATAATTGTGCCCTCTGTTATTTATGAGTCAAATTTATAAAGATTATAAACTATGTTTTCCTCGTGGTTTAGATGCCCTAGAATATTTTTACTGATTGATTAGTTAATAAATCCTAATTTGTTTCAAGTAAGTTCATCAGAGGACAGTAGTTCTGGTACAGATTATTTTCTAATTGCTTTTTACCAACCAATATTTGACTATAGATGTGGCAATGGGAGACCTGAGTTGCTTTGTTGTATCACTAGCTGTGGCCATTTCCTTTAATGGTCTCACTTTTTCAGTGTTCAAATGTGGAGTTTTTACTACATTATTTCTAAGGGACTTTATAATTCTAGAATCCATGATCGTACTGTTAAGATTAAATTTATAATTTTTTAAAGCAAAAACAAACAACCCACTAGAGGGAGCTCTGTTGTTAATATTCACAAACAATTTTATTTGAAATATATCTTTCACTGAAGAATGAATAACTGTATCTAAACGATTTCTATAAGAATGATAAAGCAGATATCTGTTTACCTATAATTTGCATCTTCTCAGAGGTCATCACTATCCTGACTTCTGTCTTAATCATTCTCTTGCTTCTCTTTCTTGTTTTAACACTTAATGTTTGTATCCTTAAACAATATATTGATTTGTTTCTGAAATGTTTTTCTCTGTTTTTAACTTTATGTTAAAAATATCAAAGAGTATATATTCTTCTCTGACTCGTTCTTTTATTTCTCATGATTTTTGAGATTCATCTATGTTGATGTATTTAATTGTATATAGTTCATGGAATTTTCTCATCTGTATTCTATTCAATTATACCAATATACCACAGTCTATCTACTTATTCTCCTGTTAGTGTCAGTTTGGGTTGCTTCTAGTTTTTTTGCTGTTATAAAAATGCCGCCATGAACGTTTATGGACATTTTTCCTTTTGCACATGTGGATGTTTCTTTAGAATACGCAGAGTTATTGATGAGTGGAATTAAGTTAGAAGATATGTTCAACTTTACTAGGTAATGCTAAACTGTTTTCCATGGTGGACATGTTAATTTTTCTTCAGTAGTGGAAAATAATTGATATTGACTGGCTTAAATTTTAACCAATCTGGTAAATGTGAAATGCTGTCTCCTTGTGATGTTATTTTGAATTCCCTTGATTACTGATGAGATTAAGTATCTTTTTATATTTTTATTCATCATTCCTGATTCCATATTTAAAAATGCCTGATTCACGTCCTAGGCCTTCTTCTATAGGATTTTTTTTCTTATAAATTCTTAGGAGTTTTAAAATAATATATTCTGGTTATTAATCTTTTGTCAATTTTATGGATTGCAAAGATCTCCCATTTTTTCACTTTGTGGTGTTTTGGTGAACAGAAAAGTTTTAACATAAGTGAATATCAAATTTTTTATGCTGTGTGGTTTTCATATCTTGATTAAAATAAGTCCCTTCATTACTCAATGTCAGAGAGATATTTGCTTATATTGTGCTTTAAGTTTTATGATTTTGCCCATGATTTTTATTCATAATATGAATTCAAGATTGTTCTGGTTTTGTATTGTTCAGAAAGTCTACCCCAAACTTTAATGGCTTAAAACATTTTATTTTGCAAATGGGTTTTGTGCCAAGAATTTAGGAAGAGCTCATCTGGTAGTTTGCCCCTTAGCCACAAGGCATCAGTTGGGCTAGAAAATTGGCTTCTTTCTCTGCTCATAAACATGGCGCTTTTGTGCTTCTTGGCCCTTCTCTCTTTCTACATGAGGTTTCATCCTATATGGAACTCCACATGAGTTGTGCTTCTGGTTGCGTGATGGTCTTAGGGTAGTCACTGTCTTTCCATTGTGCTGGCTTCCAAGATGTCGTGCCCAGACTGAGCATCCTAAGAATAAGTATTTCCGATAGGCAAGGAAAGGAACTGCCAGGCAGCTAAGATCTATGCCTGGAAATGGCAAAGCATCACTTCTGCCATATTCTATTTGTCAAAGCAATCACAGGGCCCATCACATTCAAAGGGGCAGAGAAATCGTTGCTGGGGAGTATTGAAGTCATGTTCTAGAAGAGCATATGGGATGGAGATTTTGTTGTGACCATCTTGGAAAATTCAAGCTGGCCACAACATTTATTTGCAAACTAAATTTACTCCCTCCATCAAGACTCCCTAAATCTATCCCATTTTGCATTACATTTAGCAATCACTGGCCTGTAACACTTCTAAAATGCAGTCTGCCATTCCTTGATTAGGGCACAGTTGTTTCTTGGGAGTGATTCTGTGTGGTTTCTAGCTCTGCCTTCTGGGCTCTTTGCTCTGCATTCTGAGTCATTCTTCTCTTTCCACAAGAACTGGTATGTGTTTGCCATGGAAGGACTTTCTCAGATATGTCCTGCTAAGAGAAACTTGAGAATACTGACTATTCTTTTCATTTTGAACTATTTCTTTTTTCATCTAAGTGGATGGTGATTCTGCGAGTACTGTCTTAAAATGCTGTGCCTTTTCTATGAATCTTATTGTGATTTAGTCCATTAGACAGAAGTCTTACTCATAAATCTTTTTGAGACAGGCTCTTCTTTGCCTTGGGTTGCTTGTAAGTCTACTATGGTACAACACCTTAAGATTCTTACACTGTTAATTTAAACAACATGGTTTATAAGGCATTGCTTTTAATCTGTCTGAGGTTATAGCAAAAGTCTTACAGCCACACACTTGTAACTACCCTGAGACCATATTTTACTAGAACCATCTTGAATTTGATATTTGCTAAAAGGCCATTTTTACTTTGTGAATATTTTGCTGGGAGAAATTGGGGAAGAGAAATAGTTTTGTTTTGATTCAAGTCATGACTTCTTTATATTTCCTTTAAATTCTTGAAAATGGAACAGTTTCTTCTTTAGTTAACTCTCTCTATCTGTAACTTGTTATCAAGGCTAAAAGAAACCAGTTGGCACTTGTCAACATTCATCCTGGAAAACCTCCTTGCCAGATTCGCCTTTTGTATTTTCCATATTATTTGCAGGTGACAGTTTTAACTGAACTTTATGCTACTACATCACAGGTGTCTTTTCTACAGCCTGCAATAACAACTTCCTTCCTGTTAGTCCAGCCTCCACTAACAAGTCTCCCTGAGGCCCTTCAGGTCTCTACTCACTGCCTGGTCTTGATGCCACAAATTTCTGTTCTGGTTATCTTTTGTTGTGTAAGAAACTATGCCCAAACTTAGTGGCTTAAAATAATCTTTTAATTTTTACATATTTTTTGGATCAGGAATTTGGATGGGCTTTGTTGGGTATCAGCTGGGGCTGCTGAGGCTAAAGAATCCACCTCCATGATGACTGCTTCATTACCAGGCCTGGAGCTTAGTGCTCCTTGACTTCAGGTTTTTTCCACACAGTGTCTTATCTTTTAGGGCCTCTTCTTGTTGCATGTTGGTCTCAGGGTAGTTGCACTTCTTACATGATGGCTGGTTTCCAGGAGGGAGCTTTGCAAGAATGAGTGATGCAAGACTGAGAGTTCCCAGAGACAAGAAGAGAGTTCAGCCCAGTTAAGGGCTAGTGCCCAGCACTGCCATTACATCACTTCTGCCATTTTCTGTTGACTAGGCAATTAGAGAGGACTCACCCAGACTCAAAAGAGTAGAGAAATATATCCTACCCCTTGGTAGGGTAGTGGCAAGATCACATTGCAGAAGAGCATGTGGATGGGGAGGTACTATGGTAAAACATCTTTGGTGCTGTTACAGGGTTGCAATTTCATTTTTCCCAAATGGGTATCCAGTTGGACCAGAACTCTCATCGAACCATCTATACTTTCTTATTGATCTGTAGTGTCTGTTCTGTCATCAGTCAGATTTCTAAATATATGTGTGTGTTTGGTTTGGATTGTCTCTCTATGCCCATGGTTTTCAACCGGGAGCCGTTTTTTCGGGGACAGCGAAGACATTTTTGGTTGCACACTTGGAATGGAATGCTACAATCATTTAGGGGATAGAGGCCAGGGATGCTGCTCAACATCCTGCAGTGCACAGGACAGCGTCCCACAACAAAGACTCATCTGGCCCCAAACATCAGTAGTGCTGAAGTTGAGAAACTATAGCTTGCGCCATCAGTATTGCCCTACCATATTATCTTATCCTGTTTAGACTCACTAGCTGGTAAGGCAAGTCCTCGCACTTTGATCTTCTTCTTTAAGAATGTCTTGATTATTTTTGGCCCCTTGCATTTTCATATAAATTTTAAATCAGTTTATCATGTTTCATAAAAAAACTCCTTATATTTTATTTGGAATGTCACTGTAACTCTGTATCTTTATGAGGTAAATTAACATTTTATGATATTGAATCTTCTTATTCACCAACATGATGTATCTTTCTATCAACTTAGTTCCTTAATGGCTTTTAATAAAATTTTATAATTTTCTTATTAAAGTGCTTGTAAATCTTTTGTGCAAGATTCCCTCTCTTGGTCCGTTAGTTGTGAGACTTTTAATATGTTGCTTTTCTACTTTGGGCCTTATTCATGTAAGTGAAAAGTGTGACATTTGTTCTAGACCATCCCTAACAAGCTTTCAAGCCCAAGGTGACAGGATTAAAATATTAGAATTAAATTGAATACTTTCAATGCACAAAATAAAAGTAGTCCACTAGAGGGAGCGCTTCTGCATTTCTTCTCCGGCCAGGTTGCCAGACTGCTGTGAAGATACCACATCTGCTATTGATAGCTGCAGATGTTAGGCAAAGACCTCATCTTCTTAATGAGGAAGAACGTGACTGTCTGGGATCTTTCCTGTCACAATTCTCCACATAGAAAATTCAGCTTCGGTTTTTGGAAGATACTATAATTGACCCTTGAACAATTATAGGAGGTTGGGTGCTGACGTCCTTTAAGTCAAAAGTCTGTGTATAACTTTTGACTCCCCCACAATTTAACTATAGTTATTCTTCATTGTCCATGGGAGATTGATTCCAGGACCCCTGCACATAACAAAATCTAGCGATGCTCAAGTCCTTTGTATAAAATAGCACAGGTAAATTCATACAGTTGGCCCTCTGCATCCATAGATCCAAAAGTATCTTTCAGTTATGATTGGTTGAATCCACAGGTGTGAACCCAGGCATAGGGAGGCGACTGTATATTTACTGAAAAAAATTCATGTGTAAGTGGACCCATGGAGTTCAAACTAGTGTTCAAGGATCAACCGTACTTGTTTCTGGGTGTGGAAATTCAAGAAACACAGCTTGAATGTAAAAGGAAATGTATAGGTCATCCAATTTAATTCTTTCATTTGACAAGTGATTTAACTGTGATTTAGAGACTCTGTTACTTTCCAAAGGACATACAGTTTGTGAGAAATTCAAGTCTTAAAACTTAGGCCCACACATTTTCACACTAGTTGAGGGAATGGGGAGGGGAGGGTAAGCAGTGGATATTAGTGGTGGGGCGTGGGGTAGGGATTGTGTTTAATTTTAAAGGACTGAAAGGTAGGTGGTCTGTGAATTCCCTGTAATTATATGCAGTATTGCATGTGAATGTGAGAGTGTGTGTAGTGACTTTGTGTGTGTGTGCGTGTACATGTGTACATTCATACATGCTATACTTTGGCTAGAAATAGCACTTTCGTTGTGATTATTGGCTTCTAAGAAAGAAGGTTGGATTTCTCTAAGCCAGCCTCTACTTACAAACTGGGATAACTTTCACTGGCTTCAGAATTTCATTTAATATATATTTTGGAATCATTTGGAAATAACTGCCTTGGTAGCTTAATACCAAAAATTTAAGCTATCTTTTAGTTTATTTATCTTGATCTTGATTTAATGATTTCCAGACCTCATTTTTTTTCTTACTGACCTTTTGAAGTGCAGTCATTGAATATTCTTTTCAGAGAAGATGACACTCAACTTCTCTCCATCAGTCATCCGTTTTTTCGAGTCTATTTGGACTGTTTTTGAAACGTTTTTCCATAGTCCTCTTATTATTTGTGATTCTCCTGATTCACCTTGATAAAACCTCCTTTGTAAACTACAGACATTTTAAAATTCTTTATTTCTGCATTTGCATTAGGAATAAGTTCTTTATAAATCATTTGAATTACTTTTCCTGTGGCTATCATAAACAAGATTTTAAGCTTTTATTTTGGCTTAATAAAAAGTCAACATTAAGAACTAGAGTTCTTGCATTGCTTTCTCAATGTAATGCAGTGCAGTGTATTGTTTTCTAACAAGCTAATAGAAAAGGTCCTCTGAGAAAAATATGTATTTAATTACCTTTCTGTTCTTTATTGGGTATGGTCTAGACCAGCTTAAAGAGAGTTAGATTGTATTTAAGCTTCAGTGTATGAGTCTAGGAGTGGTACATCAGAGGGATAGGGAGAGTGAAGGAGTACTGAAAGGCAGAATAAGGATATTGGACACCTTTCTACCTCTTCCAAGATGGATTTCTCGACCAAAGGCTATCTTAATGTGTTGAGTGTTCTAGAGAAGGAGGATTAATCTTTATTGGAAATAGCTATAAAAATGAATATTAGGTCAAATAATTTGTGCGCTAATATACTCTTCCTCAGCAAATATTATTGAGGACTTATCAGTAATTTCTCTTTACATACCTACCATCTATAAATTTCAGCTAGAGTTATGAGACAGTAAGAATTTCAAGCTGGGTGAAAGAAGTGGCTTACCCAAGAAGTGTCCCATTAAGAGTACATTTAATCATGAAAGTCAAATGATAAGAGAACAGATTTTATTTACTTAAATGCCACATGTTTGATTCCTGTTTTTCTTCATAAAAGTTATTTGATAGGCATGATGAATGAATATGTTTAAAAAATCATGTATTGTTGGGTACAATTAGCTATGCATAATGATTTGATTAAGTACGAAGTCATTTATTATCTGAAGTTTGCTTTGTATAAATTCTCAGGGATGTAAGAAGTGGGGACTATTGTTCAAATATCTGTCTTTTACTGACTGTAATTTTCTTCTTGGTTTTAGATTTCCTTCTTCTTCACCCCTGAAACCATATCCAAAGAGGCCCCCATACCGAAAGGATGTTATTAAATTTCCAGAATGGAATGACCCCCACCGGGCACATCACAAGAGAACATCCCAGTGAGGCCAGTTGTGATGGTGAGTGCCGTTACTAAAAGACTGAGGGCTAGCAGCAGGGAGAAATAAATAGTAGTCTGTGAACACCAGACTTAGTCCAGTTCTTTCTGTCAGTCCCTTATGAACAATCATCTGAAAGTACTTCAAGACAATATCTTACCCGTCAACAGCTGAGAGACCAGGAACAAAGAAAGACTGGCTTTTGATTTATTTCACTCTTGCCTATTGATAGTTTGACTGAATACGTGGTAGCTGTTTTCATGTGTTTCAAGCAGTTTTCTGTTAAAAATTCCCTTACAATTTCCTTTTCCTTTCTGTTTTATAATTTGCTCTTTTCCTTTTTTGTCTCCTCCTCCTAAACTTTGTTATAATTATTACCAGTTGAGAATGAGAAGGCTGGGGCGTGGAGTATCATGGATTGAGCCCTACAATCAAATATGAACAAAGGTGGATTCTGCTAGTCTTGGGAAACTCATGCTTGTTGTAGGATAAACTCCTTTTTGGGATGCATGCTTTTTCCTTAAAATATCCTGAGTAGAAGACTATCAAGATTGAAATAATGCTAAATAATAAAATACAGAGAAAAACTCTTTTATGGCAGTTTTTAATAATTGTACTAACACTAATATTGTAAGTTAATTTAGTCTTATAGGACTAGTTGTCCAAATCAGACTTTTGTTTGAAAAGACTTGGTAAAACATTTTTAGGCAATGTAATTAAAAATAAATAATTTCATCTGAAGAGGCTGTATTATATCTCAGTTTGGAGAGAATAGTTAAGCAGCTTAGGCTTATTGAAGATAATTCAAGAAAATGAATGGCACTGGGACAGAAATGGGGACTCCACAAGAGCTTGCAGATTCGTCAGGGACAATGATGAATTTGGTTTTAAATGTGTTTGATGATAAAGTTGGGTTGTATAAAATGGAAGTGTCTGATAGGCAGATGGGATTAGAGGAGAGGTCACATTTGGAAGTCAGCAAAGATTTTTGTTTCCTGTGTGCCATGCATTGTGCTAGGCTCTGCAGGTATAGTAAGACGTGACACAGTTTTTGGTCTGACAAGGCTCATTGTCTGGTGTAGCATACAGTACAAAAATCGATTATTAGAAAACAAAGTGGAACTACTCTGATGAAAGAATGAGCACAAAAGGTGTTCGAGAACTATTTAATTCATTACTAATGAGGAGTACTTAATTAAGGTTTAGTGATAGTTTCTCTCCTAGAGAAAATTAAAATATAAATTCTATAAGATAAGGAACACTTTTTTCGCACATCTGTATTTAGACACTTAATATGACCTCATCAGTAGAGTAGTTATTCAACAGTCATTTTTTTTATTATAAGTTCACCCAGTGTTGTCTTATCTTTTCACCCAGAATTGATAAAATCCCATATTAAATTAATGTATATTTATTTTATCAATATAATAACTTCCTTTTTCTATTTTACTTAGTTCTGAGAAGTTGTTATATTCCTGGTATTACCGTTAGGAAAACCAACTGCTCATTCGCATACTTTAATGCACTGATGACAATGACTTTCATCTTCCATTTTCAGTTTCAAAGTATTTTCAGGACTCCTGAAGTGGTATATCAGTGTCTTGATTCATTAACCATTCCCCCCACCCTCCCTGAGGTCTATCATTTTCCTGGTCATTTGTATCTACATTTCTTTTGATAATTTTTCTCATACTTCTTCCTTAAACGAAGTGGTAGAGGTTTGAAAGCTCCCTGCTTGTTATAATTCTGCTAAAGCCTAGACTGCTGCTTCTTGAGGATTGTCCAAAGAAAGAATGGCAGAGCAGGATCTGTTTCCTCAGTTTGGCCTTGGTATAGGTTTTAGACAGATGATGTTAATAGTCAGTAAAGAAACAGCTTATCTTTCTTAAAGAACTTGAGCTTATCATTCACTTCTTTCTTACTTTCCCCCTTTCTGTCTCTGCCTCCACTGTGCTTGTTGGTTTTTATTTTTCTTTTGTCCCAACTTCTCTCTTGCTCACCCATTATGTCAAATAAATGAAATACATAAAATTATTTCCTGTGTTTGCCATGGAAAGTGAGACCGTGGGCTCTGGAGCCAGACTGCTGGGTCTGAATCTTGGCTCCTCCGTTTACCAGCTATCTGAGCTCGTTTCTCTGTTTCACTGTTTGTGTCTCACTTTTGTTTTCGGTGGAACTGGGATGATAATTCTCCTCTGGGGTAAGGCTGCTGTGAAATCAGTTCATATCTATAAAATGTTTAGAATATGCCTGGCACACAGGTGCTTGGACTTAACTACTATTTCTGTTATTATGTATTTAATAGAATTGTTTATAGGCAGAGACCGATGAAAAAAAATTACCCATAATATCATCCAGAGAGAATTAACATTAACATTTTTCTTGTGTATCCTATCTCCCATGCATATTTGTAATACCAAAATGAGACCATGCCGAGCTTTTTTGTAACCTATGTTCTTCACTTAGAACACTGTTATGCCCACTTTGCGTGTTATTACACATTCAATATTATTTTAATAGCTGGACCATATCTAATATAAAAGTGTATATTTTATTTATTAGAAGTAGATTTGCTAGGCAAATGCAACAACTTATATGCCTGCCTTGAAAAATAAACACCTAATTTAGATTTTTTAAAAAAATTCACAAACTCATGTGACCTTCGACTTCTTTTGTAATTCAACAGTACTCCAAAAACCAAACCAAAAACCAAACCAAAAAACAACTTTCCAACTCCTTTTTTTCAAATTAATAAGATTTTTTTTTATGATGATGCTTTTGCAAAAAAAAAAAAACTACAGAAACGCTTCGTAAATGATTTCTTATGTTTTCCCTTTACAAGTTCAAAGTTTGTCCGTGTGATTACCAAAAGGAAGTTTTGAGACCGTGTCTAGTAGCCTAAATGTGGGAAGGGAGGTACTAGGAACGTGGAACTGGTAAAGTTGCGTGACTTTGAGCAAGCTATTTCGTCTCTCTGGCATTAGCTTTTCTCCGTGCCATTTCCAGCTGTTCTGTGGAGCTCTTGTTTTACGTGTCTCCTGCAGAAGTCTGTGATCTGGGTGCTGCTCTCCAACATTGTACTTATTTGATCTTTGCTTACAGAAAATAGAGAATTCTTGGATATAATGTGATTTTGTCTTAAACGATCATTCAATTTGGACAGGGTGTGAATTTGTGTAGGTATTCTTTGACTTAATTTTGCATTAAGTCAAGGAATTCCTACTGATTAGTTGAAGCTCCCACAGGGAAAAAAAAAAAAATAGCCAGTTAATGTCATGCTTATTGTCATAGCTCCTTTGCAGTTCTTGAATGTTCATTTATAATGTGGCTTGATCTTTAAGAGTTATGCTTTATTTCTCTGCAGTCCATGCAAAAACGTTAGTTTATAGTTCTTCGTATTTAATATCAAATTACAATAACTAAATAAAAGAAATTTCTCTTTATAAGGTACATAAATATCTAACCACTATGCTATCCACCGGAAACTAATACACTGTTGAATGTCACCTGTAACTGAAAAAAATAAAAATAGATAAAATGAAATAAAAATAAATATCTCTTAAACCAATAAATGCTGGAATTATGGGGGGAAACATTTCTATAAAACTGTAGCGGTGTCTACTGAAATATTTATTGTCCCTCTTTCTCTCCTTTCCTGCCCCCGCACCGCCCTCCCACCACCCTGTTAGAATTCTGAGATGTGGTTCAAGCGTCACAGTATTGCTATTGGAGAGGTGCCGGCTTGCCGTCTGGTCTGCCGCAGAGAGCTAACAGAGGCCAATGTGGAAGAGATATGGAAGTCTATGACATTATCATAGTATGTGCATTTGATATTGGTGAAATCTTTCAGTGGTTTATTTTCTAATTTGCTTCTCCCCTATTCTCTGCATATTTAATTTTTCTGAAATTGTGTATAAAAATCTTGACTTTGATCACATTATTTGCAGTTATGCTGCTTATCAAATATGATTTAACTGAATTCTGGGAATTTTCTATTGTCATATAATGGTCAAGAATAGAAATTTGAAAGTTCTTAACTTTCTATTTTACACCAAAATCTTAAGCTTAATGAAACACATAATGAGAAAATTTAGTCTTTTAGGTATTTGTTGTATGACAGGTAATTAAAGTTAATGATATTGCAAGTTATTTTCCCACAAAGATGTACTATTAGCAATTTCTCATTATTGGATAAGCCAATTTTTGTTTCTGTGATATCTTTACTCATAAAATCATTTTTCTTGATATTCAGTGTGTTACGTTATTAACTTAGTGAAGCAATATGATAATTGCAAAAGGATATCTTCTAGGTTCGTTCTATCATTCTCAAGATCTAGCTTTTTTGCCCACAAAAAGATTGGGAAAATATATGAAAAAACGCATTTTAAAGATCGATCTTTTAGTGTGCCGGGGTTTTGGGGTAAGTAATGATTTTTAAAAAGTTAATCTAATTAATTTAATTATTATTTGTCTTTTAGTTTACAGAAAATCCTTGGCTTAGATTCCTTAGAAGAAGTTTTAGATGTTAAACTTGTCAACTCCAAGTTCATCATCCATAATGTATATAGTGTGAGCAAGCAGGGAGTTGTTATCCTTGATGACAAGTCAAGTAAGTGCATAAAAATCACTTGGTTTCTAGTTGACTCAATATGTTGGCTATACAGGTCTATCACCTTCTATTTGATTCTTTTCTACATCCTAAATAAATTTGCCCTCTCATTACATATAGCATTCTCTCAGTTCCTAATACCTCTTAACTAATTGTCTAGATTAAAGAAATGTCATAGAAAGATAAATATTCTGGAGTGAAAACCTCAGCAGAATCCATCCAGAGGCTTGTTCAGTGTTAGCCACACTGGGCATGAAGTAGTTCTATATTATCTCTGGAAAAATCCCTAAAAAATGAGTGGGTTTAAGACCTAATGGAGAGCTTGAGTCACTTTTTAGGTGAGTCCTGTGGCATGATTGATTTTAAGTTCTCATGGACCTTTTTATTATGATATCTCTGTGTCAGGTTTTCTGGGATGCTCTTGGTTTATGTCATTTTTTTCTTTTTAATAAAAGTAGCTCTTTAAATGTTGAAGGTGCTTTAATTTTTTATACCCTTTCTTCCGAGCCAGTTTACAAATCGGAAAGAAAAGCATTTACCAGCCACCTATCTTGGTTTTTGATTTGTGAAAATACAGTCCACATACCTATAAGTGGGTCAGAATCCTCAAACATTATATAACTTCCTTCCCCTGGATAAGGGATGGGTTAGAATGAAGGGGCTCTTTGATTGCTCCTTCCTTTCTTCATACCCTTGATTTTGGAAATTAGCTGAAACTAGATGACCTTTGGATGTTGGAAGTTGGCATGGTACTTTTGGATTCTTATAATTTATTATTAGATTTTGGACTGAAGGCTCCTGGGCAGCAGACAGAGCTGTACCAGAAGGAGCCTGAGCAGTGGAAAGAGAGGAAGAGGTTTCTCTAAGCCCTATTTCCTGGCAGGAGTAGAATGTGTCATTGAAATTTGAAACGTATCCCTTTTATAGCCCCTGAATCAGGAATGGAGGACATCAGGACTGCATAAGTTTTCTGGTTCATATTAACATATAAAATTAACATACATAAATTGAGGGGGGTGTTGCCTTGTAATACAATAAAAATTCTTCTGCATCTCTGAGTACAGCAAACATTATACTTTTAGCTACCAGTTAGGTGACCAAACATCTTTTATCTCATTAAGTAAATTTTTCAGGAAGAAGAGAGCACTTTATAAGACTCAGGTTTATTAGGCCTCAGAATTCAACCAGAGTCTTTGCAGTTTATTGAAAATGGAGAAGATGAGGAAGTGGAAGCGCACGTGCTGGCCCGTCTCATCCTGTGCCTGTGGCAGGACCATGAAGGGAGGAGACTCTACCAAAGGGCTCAGCTGGACTTCTTGTAGCCATGTTAACCATTATTGGTTTAAAGCTATCGTAGTTCAACTAGCTTATATTAACATGTCAGTAGAACTTTGTTGCCTTAAAACATTTTGAGAAGTGAAACATATAAAATGATTCCTATATTGGACATTGGACATACAGAATTTACCTTTTATTTTTATTTATTTATTTTTTTGGTATTTGGTGAACTGGTTTCACAAATGCATTTGATGACTAATATTTTTACTATTTCTGTTTTTCTTTGTTTTCTCTAATTCTTAGGGTAATAGATTTGTTTGTTAGTTTGTTTTTTGGAACAAACTATCAAATTTCTTCTTTCACTAAAGCTTTAAAAAGTGCATCTTGCCTTTAGAGAATTTTGCAGGCATAATTTATACAAGTACATGTTGTAACACTACTGCTAAGAAAAAATTTTCATCTTTTAAATATTTTGACCTATAAGTAGGCGATTTGTGATTAGCAGATATGTTTTATATTACTTCGATGAAAACTACATTCTATATACCAACTATATATATAATTCCTCGAG
Organism: Eonycteris spelaea; assembly: GCA_003508835.1. Lineage (NCBI taxonomy): Eukaryota > Metazoa > Chordata > Mammalia > Chiroptera > Pteropodidae > Eonycteris > Eonycteris spelaea. Next base: position 9,217,833 of record PUFA01000011.1, on the reverse strand, counting down.
TTATATAAAGTTGAATAAAATATGTTTTTATTTTTACTTTTCTGCAGAAGAACTTCCTCATTGGGTGCTGTCAGCAATGAAGTGTTTGGCAAATTGTAAGTACTAATTATCATCCGATTTCATGAAATTAACTGAAACGAGTGTCCTGAATTAGAAAATATTTTCACTTAATGGCGCGAACATTGATTTGACACATGTGAGACTGGCAGTTAATTGTTTTGGAATTACTGTACTTTTAGTGATAAATTTGTGACTTAGTGAAAGGACTGAGTTATAGAACATTTTTAAAAGAATTTTGTGCTTCCATTTTCTAGTGCATATAATCACACTGTAGATAAAGTCCACGCTACTTCTTCTGACTGCTTCATTAGAGGAAAGAAAAATTAGTAATATTGAATGTAACATTGTTAATAGTGTGTATATAGGCTTTTATTTCTAAAACCTATATTTTTATTCCTAAAACATATTCTTAAGTATGTCCTATATTTACATCATCAGTTTGCTCAGCCGATTCTGCCTGCTACTGGATTTGTATAGGACAGTAGTTTAAGTGGGAGAGAAATGTTTTAGAAGACTAATCTAACTGATATTCAGGATGGTTTCGAAGAAGGACCTATATGCAGAGAAACAAAAAAGACTTAGTAATTTGGATTTAAGATGAAGGAGCTTGGACCAGAGTGGTCCCTCTAAGATTTTTCTTAGGCAATTGAAACCCATCTGATAGGCATATGATACCACTTTATTGGATGTCATAGGCACTGTGAAGGAATTAGTTATTATAGTGTCTCACTTAACACTCCATTTTTCTGGGGATTTTCAAAAGGCTTGACCCAAAAAAGGGTTCTAATGGCTAATGGCTTACCTCAAACAAGTGACTTTAATGAGAAGAATTGTAGTTATTTAGACTAACTGATAATGGTGATATTTGGTCTGCTGGGTCTTTTGAAGTCTCACAGATCACCTCAGGTAGTTTCTTCCCTTTCAGGTGAGACTAGTATGTACAGAGGTAGGTGTATAAATTCTTGAATTAGTAGATTATGAATTATTTACTTAACTGAAATTAGTTTGTTTTTTTTTTTAATATGGAATGAAACAAAAATGACTGTTCAGCTTACTGTGGATGATGTTAGTGGTAATATAGAGAAAATAATTATATATTATAATTCTGCATATGAATAGCAATATTGGTTTGTGTGAAGCCCAGAGTTCTCTGTTTAACTATTAAAACTTTCATTGGTTTTTTATTAATATTTTGGAACCTCTGAGATGTAGAGTGCTGTGGTTTTAGCTTAGGGAGTATTTTTTATTCTTGATCAATTGTTTGAAGTCAGTTAAATTTAAATTATGTCTTTGGCCAGAGTTGGCAGTGACAAGATAGAAGGTATAAATAGCAAATTAAATTTCCCATTTCTGAATTCCTGGAAAACCAAGGATTTGGGAGTAGATCAGCTGGAAATGAACAGAGGCAGTCATTATAACACATCTAGGCTATAATACATTGTAAAGTATATATTAAGGTGTAGTTATGATATTGAATTTTCAGTGATGATCAAAATGCGTTGGTGAAGAGTATGGCTTTCCCTCAAGTAAGATGTATATGTAAAGCCACCACACTTCTGCAAAAAAGGAAGAATAACTGGAATTACTCATTAGTGGAGAGGAAAGCAGTGAAGAGCCACTTAGTCGTGTCTTCCACATGTGTGAGGTGGAGGTATATTAGGTAAATTCTTGGGGACAGAGACATGTCTCACATGTAACAAGTGTGCATTGCTTTACATATGATTGGCATGTCTATTAAAATGCTTGTTTATGTGTCAAAGGAAAAAAGGTAGTCAAAGGGCAAGGTCAGCTTTTTGAATAGTTTTATAAAATTATTAACTTCTCCAAATTCTCATTGGTCCCCCAAATCACTTTGAGTCTGTCAATGTCATGCCCTCTTCCTTATCCTTGTTTTTAATGAGTCTAGATTCCCATTATAGTCATCTAATAGGGAACATCTGATTATGTGGCATTTTGAAGGCCTGCACCTCCTTTTCTGTAAATCTACTGCTCCCATCTTTCCTTTAAGTCCACCTGTATTCATTATAGCCCATGTGCACGTAGGCCTGGTACTTCATTGCTAGCTAGCCTCATGGTGAGCCATAGAATGAAGGACTGATGCTAAAGCAATACCAAACCAGGTTAACTGTGATTTTGATCTTCTTTGTGCATGTAGTTTGCAAAAGTTCAAGCAAAAATAGATACAAACAATTATTTTTCTAAAATCTATCAGTAATAACATTTGTAAAAAACTAGATTAAAAAAAATATTTTGAAGTTCAAGATGACTAAGAAATTGAAGATCTTAGAAATATGGCCTCTTATAGAGCTTTCTGTGCACTGGCATTTTTAGGGAAAGTTTTTTTTTTTTTTTCATATTTTTAACAAGAATAATGAAATGTTCACAAAGAGGAACAACTGCTTAGAATGAACTACATACTTATCCTGGGAGGGAGTAATTCAAGGCAGTGTGTATTTCTTGCTGAGACATATCAAACTAATTACAGTATTTCAATTGACTAAGTTTGCAAAATTTCAGAGGAAGAAATGAGCAAAAATGGTGGCGATTTTGCTGCTAGATTAATGTGGCACCACACATATAGATCTTTCAAAATTTTCATTATTTTAGCTAATCAAATTAAGTTATTTTATAAGAAGTGTACAGTATATTAAAAGGTAAGAAGAGTTTTAAAGAGACCAACAAGAAGCTTATTTATAGTGTCCCAGTGACCTTGAAATGTGAAGCCCCAGAATGCTTAATTGTCTCTTTTTGGTTTGATCCTTTCTCTTTAGTGACAACGATTGTGTAGGACGAATTTCCATTCGGTTTTTACAGGCTTCATTTTCGTTCTCCTGAGGGTAGAGATCTGTTTGGGTACAGTTGTTCAGTCATGTTTTCTGCTGGCCCAGACTTGGCCAGAGCTGTCATACTCCTTTTTTCTGTGCTGTGATAGAAATAGAGAAGGCTGGGTACGCTGTTCTTCCTGGGACTTCTATGGTCTCTGTATGGATTGTTGGGGGGCATTTGCTGACAGCTCTATGGAGAGCTAAGCATCTCTTGTTCCTCTTTGGTCCCGGATACAAGTGGGTCTTTGCCTTGCTGCTGGCATAGGACATGGCTGGGGCTGGGTTTTTCCAAGCTTCTTAAAGATACTCCAATTTTGCAGTCTGACTCTGTTTGATATACCATCCTTTGATGGTTAGTTAGGGATCCATATGAGAGTTTTATAATTAGAATGAAATATAAGATACAATGTAAAATATTTTTTCAAAATACCTTTAAGAAAAAGTATGAATTCTTATTAGTCTGAAGTAGTTTAGAGGTAGAAATTGATTACTTCACTCAGCTCTGACTCCAGAATTCTACATATATAATGAAATGTTTTAAAATTGCTTTATAACTTGTCTGTTATACATGTGAGCTAATTGTTATTTTCAACTGTATCAAGACTAGGAAAATATTAAATATTTCAAAGAAAATTATCATTGTTTACATTTAATAAAAATGTCTTTCTGAAGGGTTAGGTTTCAACGAGTGGGTTTCTTTTAAAATGGAAATAAGCCAGTGATTTTTCTCATTGTTTTATAATAGATTTCAACTTAGACATAAAGCATATTTGTTTAAGCAAAATATGTCATGTCAATTTGCTTAATATCAGTTTTTTCCATGAAAACTTTTTTTCTACCTTGAATATCTGTATACACCACACATATGCACAGAGACTAATACTTAGAGGTGATTGTCTCGTTAATATCTCTCTTCTAGCTCTTTCTCATTTTTTTTTTTTTAACAGGGCCTAATTGTTCTGATTTGAAGCAGCCTATGTACTCAGGATTTGAAAAGACGTCTTTAAAACTATAGCAGATTACTACGGTCACTTGAAAGAGCCCCTGCTTACATTTCACCTTTTTGATGCCTTTGTCAGTGTATTAGGTAAGTTGGAATAGAATGAGCATATAATTGCATTATTGACATTGAATCATTTCATTTTCACCATCTTGAGACTTCCATTAGCCAAACTTCCATAGCATTTTTGAAATAACAACTGATAGAGTGCTTACCTAGTTGGTGTCCTGCTCTATGAAGGAGGAAAATGGTTAAGCTCTATTATGGAACTCAAAGCAAGGAACAATAGTTTTTATTTCTTAAGAGAGAATAATACATTGCAAGTGATTTTTTTGTATAAAATATGAATTCATCAGTAAAGAAGAATGTAAACTTGACATTTACTGTTCATGAGTAGATCTACTGTGTTGGATATGACTTCATGAACAGTCAAGTATGGGAGACGTATTTTCTTTTAGAAATCTTTCTTTTTATGGAAGGGATAGGTTTTTGTAGCACTATTTGTTATTTGTGACATGTAAAATGTAGTAGCTTTATCATTCTCTAAACCTTGTTGCTATTCTTCACGTAGATTTATACTTCAAAATTTATACTGGCAAAAAAAAAAACATGATAAAAAGGAAAAAAATCCAACGTAATTGCTATAGGTCTTTTTCATATTGTTCCTCTTAAGAAGTCAGCTTTTCCTCTTGCTGTTGTGATGTTGAATAGATATTATTGTTTTCTTGTCAAAAGGTTTGCTTTAATGACAAAATCATTGTGTAGGTATCATACTGTGTTATTTAAAAATTTTAGGAATTATCGTACTCCTGTATTTGAATATTGTAAGAGTTTGCAGTCTTCCTTTTCTTCTCTTTTCTTCTCCTTTCAATCTTACTTTACTCTTGGAAAGTGTGGATGCTGCCATTTTGTCATTTTATTCCAACAAAATAAAATATCAACACTATGTGAATAATTTACATGTTTTTATAGCACAGTACTTTAAAATGTAAGACTTTGTAAGTTTTCTGATAACAAGAAACAAAATGCAACATTTATAAGTCATGTACATAAGAGTGAGTTTGTTTTCAGAGAGACCATACTGGGAACAAATGAAGGGATTAGGCCTATTACTAGGTTTTGAGGCCTTTGGGTCTGCTTGGTATTTTGTTTTCAACTGAAGAGGACTGGGGGCTATGTACTTGTGACATCATGCCTCATAATGAAGACTTCCTGTTATTTAATATATGTATAGACTGATGGAGTAGATTCTCATTATAGCCGCTTACTGACATAATGCTACTGGTAAAAGAAAAATTTTAAAGACTGAATTAAAAGTCACTTCTTAGATTTTCTTCTTATTTTCCATTTTCAAAATGTCCTATTATAAAATTTTCTGATTTGGAAACAAAAGAACTTGAAGCTTTTGAAAAATGAATTCAAATTTGAATCAGTTGTATTTATGATGTTACTGGTCTAAAACTACCACAATCATTCATTTTGAACTCAGCTAGGAATTAAAGCTGATTATTTCCAAATTGATGTCAGAGTCGGTCACCTTCTAAAATATTATCGATAGAGGGTTTAGGTTAGAGAGGATAGGTAGAATGAAGGATAGGGAGAAAGGAGAAGGATAGGTAGAATGCACTTAGGTATCAACAAGAATAGGCTATTTAGGAGATCACAATATAGTAACCTTCCCTGATCCAGTCCTCCTTAAATGATTATATTTCAGACACTCTGCATTGAAGACCATATTCTTATGTATTGAAAAAAGAAAGTTCTAAATTATGGAAGACCATAATTTGTTTATATTATTAACAAAGATTATCTAATATAGCAATCCTGATAAAGCCTGTGGGAAAGCTGTCGTATCTAGAAACTACATTATCTACAAACCAGATGTGTAGGTTGAATCTCAGTATGGTTAACTCATTCCTTAAATCCTTTGACTTCACTTTGATTGAAATAGGATGCCATTAAATAAAAATATTTTAAAAGTAGGTAATCAGCCTATTTTGTGTAGAAGCTAAAAATTCTACAGCATTTTCAATGGAAATTTTTTCAATTTAGTTAATGAAGTTCTTTTGAGATCTATTCTTTTGCTTCTGGCATGAAATCATGCTAGCTCGATGCCAAAACTGTTAACCTGCAAGCAGTTAGTCATCATTGATACAATGAAATAAGACATCAAAGAGTTCTCAAAGGAAAAAAAAAAGACATCTTTGGAGATGTAAGATTTATTCTTTACTTAAAATTTAAAGCAAATGATTTAATTTATTTCAATACTCTGGCCTAACTGTACATAGTAATTAATCTTCATTTCTAAAATGGCAGTTCCTTGTATTAAGATCAGAGTTCGTCTGACTCTTGAATGTGGTGAATGAGATAGTATAGCATCCTTTATCCACGCTCCACACACACCCTAGAATCTGTGTGGCTTGCAATGATTTGGCATATTGAGGAAAAGGTTCGGTAGATAGGAAGCACAATAGGTCATTGGGAGCAGGGAAGAGTGATTTGTAAAATCGGGCGATTTGTAGGGCGTATAATGTTAAAATCTGAGATCCTACTCTGGTGAATGGTGGCCTAGATCTGGCTTGTAATACATCTGGCTTGACCTGTGTGTTTTTATTATGTCATTTTTTTTTTTTTAGTATATGTATATGTGTTACTGAAGCAAGCATGTGACCTGTGTGTTTTTAAAAGAAATTTAATTGCCAAACTCTGAAAAACAGGACATTCATATCATAATTTATGATTTTGGCTTCTTTAGAAAAACTGGGCGATCTGACAGTTTGGGGCTTCAATCTTCAAGGCACAGACTGCGGCAGCTGCGTAGCGAGTGTTTCCACTGGGAGCAAGTGTTTCAGGAACAGGAACTTCAATTCGCCAAGTTTCCAGTGTTCCCCATTGCTTCCCAGAAGCACAGTTCACATGACCCCCTTGGCTCAATTATTTCATTTGTCTGCTCCTATAGGCGTTAAGCTTGCACCTCCAGGTTTATTTGCTAGTGAACTGGGAGACTGAGATAGAAGCTTTTTGCTGTTCCATTCTGAATGTTGGTTTAGAAAATGCCATTGAAATTCACTAGACCGATAGTACACTGATTTATCTTGATCAAAAGGCTGAGATCTCCTCCTGTGGTTTTTAACCTAGCAGCATCCATAAGGTTAGGTTTTCTGTTCTTTGGTTCTTTTGTATGGTTACTTCCAGGAGATTCTTTGGAGATGTGCACCATCTTTGCCTTGCTACCTCTCTGCCTATACGTTCTTCACATTATCATGGGGGTCCATATCCCATGATAATTCTTAAGGGAAAACAGTTCTTTTTTCCAGAGAGTTCCTAGTTTGTGCACTTGACTAGACAGAGAGCTGTTGTTCATGTTGGTCCAAGGTTCTTGTTGGTGGCACTCTCTGCTCTCAGGGCCCAGGGCATGCTTGTTGCTGGAGCTTTTGAAGACGCAAATGGGCCAAGGTAAGGATGTTGAATCACTTCCAACTATAGTGACTACTATTATGTCAAGATTGTTGGAATAAAGTGGCATTAGGTACTCCTCAAAGATGGGAATTTAAGGAGATGCCTAGCTATACCTAAATACATAAGCTATTTGTAAGTATACTGGTAATCACTAGAATAATTAACAAAACTTTTGGGAAAAAATTTAAAAATCTTTCTCATACCACTCAGCAGAATAAATTCTAACTGGGTTAGAAAATTAAATGTAAAAGAATGGAAATCTAAAATACAGTTAGTTGATAGTTATCTGATTTGGGGGTGGGTGAAGGACTTTCTAAGCATAAAAGCAAAAGAAGTCATACAAATGCTGAAGCATTGGGACTCTTCATGTGGGGAGAGCATCATCTTGTGCGTGAATGAATCTATAAGTACTTTCAATTCACTTGCTTTTCCTTAAAAGCCTCTAGAGAAATAGTCCCTCTTGCTGTGTCTTTTTTTGGGCAGAAATTCTTGCCAATTGACGTGTAGTCTGAATTCTTTCGGCTTAGTGTAAATCTTTTCCTCTTTATACCTCAGTGAAAATGAAACTGATATGTATATATATTTTTTATTATGTTGGTTGTTCGAAAACTGCAGTGAACTCTTAAGTCTCTTGTTCTCTGGCTGGATGTGGTCCCAGTGGCCTTTCTGGGAACTCTAGGCCCTCTCAAAAGTTCATATTTCACTTCTTTTTTTGAAGTTCCCATAAGGAATAGCTTATTGTTAGCATCGAGCTTATTAGTGAAATGATCAGATCTACTTTGCAGTAATGAAAATTGGTATTCCTGACGATTTAAAAATAGATATCTGATGTAACCAGTGGGCCGTGGGAGGGAGGGCAACAAAAATCGGTCATTGTCACCTCACCTCCAATAACAGAACATTATAAATTTCCATTGAATTTCATTTTACTTATTTCTATCAAAGGAACAATTGGGTTTCTTTGGGGATTAAATTATTTATTCACTCACCGTTCCTTAATCCAGCTCACTGATTGAAAAAACTCACAGATGAATTGCTTAAGTTGTTTGGTGGATTGTTTATTATCTTTTCATTTTTTTTTACTTTTATTTCACCAGTGGAAACATAATCAAACTCAGGTAACTTGGTTTGTAACCCTACCTTTCTGGGCCCCAGATTTTTCGTTGGTAGGTGATAGTAATGCCTGTCTTACTTACAGATAGGAAAACATGAAACCTAGAGCAATGGGTAACACTTATTTTCCTACTAGGTATCTTTTTTTTTTTTTGTTTGAAAACTACAAAAATTGGAAACAATGCATAAATTAAGATAGGGTAATTATATGTTGCCATCTAGTTATTTCTTCTCTTAATTGATAGGAAGATTTTTTTTTTTTATGTGAAACTACTTGTGGTAGATTTTACAAGCTATAATCAGGATAAGCACTATTACATCATCCTGAAAGCAAGCAAAGTTACCACTGAGCCTACAAAGGCCATTTTCATTTTCTCAAGAGAAGTAAGATTCAGTTTTTTTTATGATGACATCGAGATTGTAGAAATGATAAAAGATGAAAAAGTTATTCTTTTAGCTTCTGTTTAGCAAAATGAAATGAATCCAAATAGTAAAATAGTTACAACATTAAAACTCTTTGGCTATAAAATGAGAATAGAATGCTTACTAAGGTCCTTCAGAATTTCTTAAAATAGAACCTAAAGAAACCATTAAGCTGTTTAAAATCAGTACTACTTTATGATCTTGAAGAACCCGAAAGTACTTACTGAAGATGTCTCTTGAGATCGACTGTGGATTTTAAAGCTAAGTTCTCTCGTAATCATTTTTTCCTGAATCCTGTAGTGTCCTTTTGTCAGTAAGCTTTTATTGAAGGGGGGAAGAAAAAGATTAGGTGATGGTCAGCAATGAGAAGTTAAGAAACAAAAATAGCTCAAATTAAACTATTTTTGAGAAATCTAAGTATTCCTCTATGATTTGAACTGAGAAAAGCAGTGCATAGCACACTAAAATTCAAAGGCAGAAGTAAAAGTGAGCTCTGCTTTGACATTTGAACAGAGTGAAAAATATCATCTTTGGACTGGTTGCCAAGAAGGCCTTAAATATTATAGATACATCAACCCTCAGCCTTTTCCCGAGATCTTCTCTTTTATCCCATCCATACCACTTCATGAATCACCCATGTGCTGAGTGTTTTCAGTTCTTGTCTTTAACCCGGATCTGTCTCTTGAACTCAAGACCAGAGTGTCTGTCTGACTTCTGGCAGTTTGTTTCTGGATGTTTGTTGTACAAGAGCCTCAGTTCAAATTTAGTAGTCTCTAAGCCATTGTTTCAGAAACAGTATGTTGGATGAATTCTATGTAGCAGAAAAGCATTAAAAAAAAATAAAGACCTAGAATACTGTATAAAATATCAGAGTGCATTGTATAACAGTAAAAGTAGGTATTTTTATAAACTTATTTTTTTAAATACCTATGAATATGTAAATGTATTGTGATATAAATAAAATATATTTTTAATTTTAATTGTGAAAAATTTTTGAAAAAGCAGTTCTAAATTTCATCTATACCTATCTACATAGTAAAGTGACTGGGAAGATTTAATGAATGTGAAGACCTCTCAGAAAGTATAATATTGCTTAAATATTACTAGTAATAATAGTTAATTGTGAGAGATGCTTATATTACACGTGGTTTGTTGTTTATACTTAGATTAAAAATGCCTTTTACCTATGGCTTGTATTTTATAGAGTTATATTCAGTTTTTCCTTCCTGTGTGTTGCCGAATTGTCATTTTAAAGTGGGTTGAGAGTTTCTTCAGATGTAAATTACATTCTGTTTTAACTTTATGAGAGGAACACTAGCAGTAGTTATCACCTGGCTTTCACTTTGAACTCTTAAGAAATGGTTTTGAGTGCCTTCCTTAGTATAAAAGAACTAATTTCAGGTTTAGATATGTACAGAAATTCTCTGTTCTTTTCAATGTTTTTAATCCTTGCCCCAACGTGGAAATACTTGACCACATGGAAAATGTAGATTATACAGCATGAGATTTAGGAGTGTGTGTGTGCCTTACACTATGTGGGCTCAAATCTTACTCTGCCACTGACTAGCTGTGTGGGCAAACAGCTTAATTTCTTTAAGCCTCACTATTATCATCATTGTAAATTTGTTTCATTATAAATGTTAGCTGCTATTATTAGTTATAATTTTTAAAGAAGGCAAAATAAGTTCCAAAACCACTATCACACTTAATTTTTTTTTTTTTTTTCCTGCTGTGCTGGGAGATCTACTCAAGTTCTGAGGTATTTTGTGAAATTCATGTGCTTTTGCATGTAATTGAACAATTTGCTCCTATCAAGACTAATAGCATGGGAATGCTTCACATCGTTACTTTCTGCAAACATAGCTTCTATTTTATTTTTCATGTGGTCTGTTTTTATTCGGTATGTATAATGAAGTGATCAAGTAGGGCACAGCTAAATGTCTTCATGGCCAAATTTTTTTTCTGTCTGTAGCATCTGTGTTTCTAACACAAAAGAAATTCTAGGGTTTTGACTTTTTATACTGTTGCCTCTTTAAACATTCAAAAACATTTAAACACAATGCAATATATATATACATGCCTTACTTTTAAATTGTACATCTGAAACTTACTAGATTTTGTTAACCAATGTCACCATAATAAAAAAAATAAAAATAAAAAATAAATTAAAAAATAAAGTCCAATTTATCTAAACATCTTAAAAAAAACCAAAAACATTTAAAATTTGTTATAATGTATTTCCCTTCCAGTTTTCTAAATTTTTTACCAATTAATATTTTTGTGATTTCAACTTTTAGCCTTAATGTGGTTGAGAAATGCTTTCAATTTTTACTGCTTTATACTCCAGGTTTAATCTCCTTTAAAATATTTATTTAATGGCACTAGCACTTTGAGGTTTTTTTTTCAGGTTCCCAGAGATTTTGCCAAAAGATTACTTCAACATAATACGGAGATGATAGGTGGCTGATAGCTGAACTTCTAAAACACAAACCAAAATTAAAATGATTTTTATCTAGGATACATATAGTAGCCAAGAAAAGCATGTCTATGAGTGTTAATATATGTAGAGAATGTAGTATTAAGTAGAGAGTGTAATCATTTAGTTGATAATTAATAATCGCTGACCATTCAGTTTTAGCACCAAATAAAAACCAAGTATTTATGTAGAGGAGGCTGATAATTCCTGTTGTTTCAGAAAGCGATCCTCCTATTGGCAGGATAATAAGTAAAGAATGCAGCTGTATATAAGGTATATAAGAATAGCACATAGATTTGAATACCAGCTGAATTCTTAGGTCAAGTGTTAACTATTTGGGGCTTCGGTTTCCTTGGCTGTGAAAAGGGATGATAGTTCCTTCTTCAGAGGACAGTCAAAATAATTAAATGTGAACAAATAAAGTTGTTTAATATATGGTAACTGAGGCCTAGATGGCATTCAGTACTGTTACTCAGTCTTCCAAGATGGAGGAGCAGGAGTTTAAAAATCTCATTTGATTCACAAGCAAACAAAATCGTGGTATTACTGGTCTTCTCAGTCTTTTCATTTACACTTAAGGCATTCATTTAGAGCCTATAGACTTCTAGGCACCAGAGCAGGAATGAAAAGATACATGCTTGGCAGAATTAAGATTTGAAATATATAAAACCTTTCTGTATTAATTCCGTGTTTAACTTTAATAAACATACAGATATTCTCTTATACATTATGACTATAAAGGCATTGCTCTAAATTTAGTCTCATTTTATTACGTAGGTAGTATTTTCATAATCTTCACCATACCCCTGAGAGATTGGTACTACTTTTGTATTTCCATTTGTAGATGAGGAAATTTCCACAGACATGAAACAGAAGTTTAGTATTTTTTCTAAAGTCACTTGGTCCTCTACTGTCTTACCATGCCAATGGGCTGCATTGTGTCCCTTCCAAAATTCATATGTTGAAGTTACTTTAGAATGAGACTATTTCTATTAGGACCTTTAAAGAGATATAATTAAGGTAAAATGAGGTCATATGGATAACCTTAATCTGATATGATGGTTGTCTTTATAAGAAGAGGAGATTAGAACACAGATGACACACAGACTGAGAGACGACCATGTGAGGTCTGAGCACGAAGGGGGCCATCCGCTAGCGAAGGAGAGAGGTCTCTAGAGAAACCAGCTCTGCTGACACAGTGATCTCAGACCTCTAGCCTCCAGAACTGTGAGAGAATAAATTCCTGTTGTTTAACACATAGTCTGTGATATTTTGTTATGGCAGCCCTACCAAACTAATATAAGGCAGTTATACAGAAAAAGAGCTTTAAAAATCTGCATAGGGATCTTGAATCTATTGCTGAATAAATACTAAGCTGCACATCTCTAGGATAATAATATTCCTCAAAGCTGGGCAAATCAAAACCACAATGAGATACCATTTAACACCCACTAGGATCACTATAATAAAAAAAAGATGGATAACAAGTGTTAGGATGTGGAAAATGTTGCTGGTGAGAATGTAAAATGGCATAGTCATTTTGTAAATTTTTGGCAGTTCCTTAAAAAGTTAAACATGGAGTTACCATGTGATTCAGTAATTCCACTCTTAGGCGTACACCCAAGATAATTGAAAACATATGTCCACCCAACAACTTGTACATGAATGTTCATAGCAGCCTTACTCAGAAACAACTGAACTGTCTATCAAGTGATGAATGAATAAAATGTATATCCATTCAATGGAATATTATTCTGCCATAAAAAAGAGTGAAATACTGTTATATACTACAACATAGGTGAATCTTGAAGACATTATTCTAAGTGAAAGAAGCCAAACACAAAAGGTTACATATTGTATGACTTACTTATTTGAAATGTTCATAACAAGCAGATCTACAGAGACAGAGATCAGTGGTTTCCAAGGGCTGGGAAAGGAGACTATGGGGAGTAACTGCTAATAGGTATGGGGATTTCTTTGTGGAGTGACAAAAACGCTCTGGAATTAAATAGTAGTGTGAGGATAAATTAATGACTCTAATAAAAACCACTGAATTGTACAATTAAAAAAAGGTAGTCTTGTTTAAAAAAGAACAAAGAAAAAAGGACCATTGGACTTTAGGAGTTAAAAAAATATAGTATTGCAAATGAATTGGATGGGATCAGGGTCAGATTAGATACTGCAGAAGAAAAGATCAAGGAACTTGAATACATAGCAATAAAAGCTACCTGAAGAAAGCACAGAGAGAAAGGAGACTGGTGAGTGGGTACCAAACTGAACAGCTTTAATGATATCTAGGATGATGTCAAGCAGTCTAACATGCATAGTTGGAATTCTTGATGGAGGCTTCTCGAACTGGCTCAAGTATCCTGTTGCCACATCCCCATCATTCTCAGAGCACTTACTGACACTACAGGGTCATCTTGTACTTTCTTGTCCTGGAGCCAGCCATTTCTATAAAAATTCCTGGTTCTTTTTAGTAAAGAATGATATTTAAAAGCCAAGATCTAGTGCTAGATGTGCTCATGTTTTTGGAGGTGTATCGTTCGTAGAAAGAAAACAACATTCTTAAATAGGATTTAAAGTAATTGTGTGATTTGATTTCCAGGTTTTCACCAAAAATATTTGAGGGAGGATGGTGTTGAATTGGCAGAACATTGACTAATATAACAGACATTCATGTGCCCACCACCCTGATTTAACACTACATCTTACAATGTTGCAAAGACTGCCATGTGTTTCTCTCCATGTAGAAGCAAAATTGCTAGGTTGTTTGGTATTCCATAGTTCTAGCAAATTGCTTTCTAGAGTGGTTCCAGCAGTTTACATGCCCATTAGCACTATATTCCTATTTGACCATTTCTTTACCAATATTTGGTTTCATCATTGTTTAAATTTTCTAATCTGATGGGTTTCCAAAGGAATCTCATTATTGTTTATTAGTTATATGGATTTCTTCTTGGGCAAAATACTTTTCTATCTTTTACTCATTATTTTCTTTTGGTTTTTCTATTTTGTCATTCTGAAGATATGTTCCTAATACTAATCCTTTGTACCATAAGTCATTTCCTAGTCTGCCTTGTCTTTGATTTTAATCACAAGGTGAAGAGCTTTGGTGTTTTACTTTGGTCAAATTAATTTGTGTATCTCAAGAAATCTTTCTATATCTTTCGGTAATGAAGAGATGCCATACTTCTGAGATTTTTGTGTTTTTTTCCTATGTTTTCTAATTTCTCAGTTTATTTTTAAATTAACTTTTTTGAGATATAATTAACATAAAATTAACATGCACCCATTTGAAGTACAGTTCCATGAGTTTTGGCCAATTTATACTAGTTGAATTGCAATCTCAACTAAAATACAAATCATCTTCATTACCTTTACAGGTTCTCTTGTGCTCTCTTTCAGTCAGCCCCCAACCCCATCACTACACCAATCAGAAACAGAAGCTTTCTATCTGTATAGATTAGGTTTTCTTTGTCAGAGTTTCATACAAGTGGAATTATACAGTATAAACAGTCTGGCCTCTTTTGTACAACAGTTTTTTCGAGATTCTGTTCATGTTGTCGCATGTACAAGTAGTTTGTTACATTTTATTGCTGAGTATTTTATTGCATAGATATACACAGCTTATCCATTCACTTGTTGAGGGACCTGTGAAATTGTTTCCAGTCTTGGGTTATTATAAATAAAGCTGTTTTTAACATCCATACACGAGACTTTATATGAATATATATTTTTTTGAGAGAACAACTAGTGGTATAATTGCTGGGTCATATGGTAAATATATGTTTACTTTTATGTGAAAGTGACAAGCCAGTTTTCCAAAATAGTTGTATCACATTCCCATCAGTTATCAGTCTTTTAATTTTAACTACTCTATTGAGTGTGTAGTGGTGTATCTATTGGGTCTTATTTGCATTTTTCTCATGACTAGTGATATTGGACATCTATTCTTTTACTCAATGGCCATTTATGTATTTTCTTTTGTAGTGCCTGTTGAAATCTGCCCAGTTTTTATTGCCTGTTCTCTTATTATTGAGCTGTAAGAGTTATTTGCATATTCTGCTTGTAAGTCCTTTGTCAGATATATATATTGCAAATATTTTCTCCTAGATTATTGTTTCATTTTTCTTAACAATGTCTTTTAAAAAGCAAAAGTTTTTAATTTTGATGAAGTCATTTTCATCATTTTCTTTTATTGTTTTTGTGTCTCGGGAAATCTTTGCCCAGCATTAATATTCTTTTCATATGTAACGTTACTACCTTGCAACAATATTCTTCATTTTCTCCCTCCTCTCCTTTGTGCTTTTGTTTCATACATTTTAGTCCTACATATGCTTTTTTTTTAATTCACTTTTTATAAACCCTACCATGCATTGTTATTGTTGTTGTTGTTGTTGTTGTTTTTCAACAGAATTTTCTTTTAAAGAAATTAAGAAACAAAACACAAATTTTATTTACCCACATATTAATCTTTTCTGGCATTCTTCATTTCTTTGTGAAGATCCAGATTTTCATCTGATATCATTTTCCTTTTGCTTAAAAAACATCCTTTAACATTTTTTGTAGTATAGGTCTATTAATAACAAATTCTCTGATTTGGGGGGGTAGGGGGAAGGGTGTTCTGAAAAGTTTTTGTTTTGACTTAACTCTGAAAGATATTTTCAATGGGTGTAGAATTCTAAGTTAAAAGTTTCTTTTAATGATGTAAATCTCTTGTCTTCTGGCTTAAATAATTTCTGATAAAAAGTCTGTGGTAATTTTATTTTTGTTCCTCTGTACATAATGTGTTTTTTTTTTTTCCTCTAACTGCTTTTGAGATTTTTCTCTATTACTGATATTTAGGAACCGAATTATAATGTGCCTTTATGTGGTTTTCTTTGTATTTATTGTGCTTTGATTCATTGAATTTTTTCATCAGTTCATTTATAGGTTTCACCAAATTTGGAAACTTTTGGACTATTAATTATTCAAATATTTTTTCTGCACCTTCTTCCCCTTTTCTAATTGTACATATGTTAGATCACTTGATATTTTCCCGTAGGTTGATGCAACTCTGTTTATTTTTTGCCCTCCACTTTTTTTTTCTTTGCTTCTATTTTGGTAGTTCATATTGCTGTATATTTGTTTCTCGATTTTCCTTTTGTTTGCAGTGTTTAATCTATTATGGTTCTCATCTGTTAAATATTTGAGACATTTTTCATCTCTAAAGGATCCATTTGGTTCCTTTTATATCTTATATTTCTCTCCTCATTATGTACGTATTTCTTTTAAATATGTTAGAATACCTTTTGTAACATATTTTTCTGCTAATTCCTTTATTTTTCTGAATTACATTTTTACTCTGGCAGCTATATAGAGAATAGATTGTAAGTGTGTAAAAAGGCAGAAGGAAGATGCAAGGTCCAGAAAAAGTTATAGCAGCTGGAACTGGCAAGAACTAAGGAAATTCTAGATCTATTTCTCCACAAATCCTTCTACCTTTTCCATGAATCCTTCAATCCCATTAGCCCACAAATCTGTTCTTTGTCCATTTAGAAAGAGAATCAGATTTCACTTTATCTTGTTGTTTCATGTTTATACATTGCCCAGAATCCTTCAGTGCTTCTCAGGTCACTTATAATAAAACCTAAAGTCTTTAAAATAGTCTATAAGGTTCTGGGTGATATGCCTCTTGGCTTCCTTTCTAATCTCATTTCTGATTTGAATATTCATTACACACTTCTTCCTCTTCACACTAGCCTCATTGCTGTTCCTCAAACACTTTAAATACCCCTACATCACAATCTTTATAATTGATATTTCCTCTGCCTTGAAAATTTGTCTCTTCAGTATTTCCCTGGTTTACTCTCATTCCTTCAGATGGCTACTTAAATGTCACCTCCTTAGAAAGAGACCTTTCCCGAAACACTAGAAGTATTTTCCCGTCACTCTCCACCTTCTTTTCTTCTTTATTTTTCTTAATGGCGTTTTTTCCCACCTAACATCACTTTTATATAACCCTTTGCTTATTTTCTGCTGGGTAGGGAGCTCTGTGAAATCAAACAGGATTTCGTTTTATCCCCTACAGTATCTCTTCTAAAACAGTTCCTGGAATAAAGGCAGGGCTTGATAAATATTTGTTAGATAAATGAAAGAATGAGTTAAAATATAGTCATAAACCTTTTCTCTAGCCATAGATTTGATTGTGTGGAATTGAGAGCAGATCAATATAGATGAAGATGATAATCAACAATAGTATTTCCAGTGAACATTTAGGATCTGAACTTGGTATATAAAAGCTCCCTCTTGTCCCCTTTCTCTCCTATGTACATCCGCTGCCTTTAGATCAAGCCTAAGATTTTTAGTCTCGCACTTATGGCCTTTTAAGATCCTATCTTACCATTACAGCCTATGCTGCAGCCATATTGAGTACTTATAACAGTTTCCCTAATATGTCTCTTGGAGATGTTTCTTGCAGCATCTTTTACATTTTGTCGCTTATTTTTTCATGGGTCTCTTCTTCTCACAGTGCATACACTCTTCAAAGGAAGGGACCTGGCAAATTTTTGTAATTCCAGGACCTAATATAGTTCTTGGCATTTCATACACAGTCAGAAAATGTTTATTGAATGTAAAAGATGGTTTTGCCTTCAAGTCAGAGACTAGTGGGAACTTGAAAAGGTTGGATCCGGACCAGTAAATTGGTGAAAGCAGTTTCATCCTTTTAGCGAGCTTGGAATGGCTCAGTGTTGAAGAGTGCACAATATTAGAATACTCTAATTTTTAGCAAAATCGTACTGGTATTTAACACAGTTCAATCAGCACACTTACTAGGAAAAATAGCTTAAATGGGATGAAAGGTTATAGGACAGGTGCTATTGAGGAAGAAGCTGAGCCACTTGACAGTGGACAGATCGTAGAAGGATTCGTCTATTTTTAGTCTATGAGAATCGTGCATATCGTGATCCCGCTCATTATGAGGAAGTAACACAAAGGTGAGAATTCAGGGATGCGATGGCACATTCATGTTCTTGCTCGTGCTATCTTGCACCTATCAACAGTGTGAGTGTTAATGGTTGGCTTAGTCTTAACCTGACTGCTTTTAGTTCAGTGGGAAAGAATGCTATGAAAAATTTATTGTATTGCAAAGGGTGTGGAGGGGGAAATGGCTCTATTTGTTTTATATATTTGTCATCCTTAGTTGATGGTTTGCATTTTCTATGCTGATTTATGAGTGACCAGTATAGTTGAATCTGTGAACATGTTCTATATACTTTTAGTAATTTGTTATAAAAAATGTCAACATCATAGAGTCAAGTAGGCTATAGGCTTTTAAAGGTTAAAAAGTATTTTTTCTAAACCAGGTTTGTTACAAAAAGAGAAAATGGCCATTGAAGCATTTCAGATTTGCTGCCTTCTCCTGCCACCTGAAAATCGGAGAAAGTTACAGTTGTTGATGAGGATGATGGCAAGGATCTGCTTAAATAAGGAGATGCCACCACTCTGTGATGGTTTTGGCACCCGAACACTGGTGGGTTAATTTGTAACATCTAACATGTCTTGAGTTTTTGGAATAAAATACACCCAACTAAAGTTTACTAGCTTGGCAATCTGAGGAAGGTACACATAACAGACTTGTTTAAAGAGCTGTGACTTAGAGTCCACCCAGAGTGGTATTATGTTTTTGATCTTTGTGTCTTAAAGAACATAATGAAAAGTAAAGAGTAGGGATAGACTCTGAATGTAGAGATACCTGCTGCATACTGCCTGCTGTCAACACAGAGAGAAGGAAGGGTGGACAGAAAGGATAAGTGGTCTCTCAAGAAAACGTTCTTGAGGTCAAAAAGGGTTGTGAGCCTTTGTTACTATAACCAGTAGGTGAGATGCAGCATATATAAATGGATTAAAGAGGGAAGAGGTAAAATGTTGTGTGGAACCAGACAACTTAGGAGAGAGAGAACTTGTATCTCCTGGGGTACAACGTAAAGGTTCATGAGCGAGGATATTTCTTAAAATATTCGCAATTTTGCTTAAAAGCATATGCTAATTTTGAATTCTACTTTGTAATGTGAGCATGTGTTTCAAAGCAGGTTTATATTTAGAATTATTTGCTAACAAAAATTTTTAATTTTTCTCAAAAAACGTCTTGGAGTAAAATAGTTGCTTCATTGGGAGCATCTCCTGGGCTTCTGACTCCTGGTGCACCCTTGTGGACTCTGGAGTGTCCACTGGCCCAGTTTTCGAAGTATGGAGTAAGATCAGAGGAGCACTCAGTGCCCAGTGGAGCGATTCTTGACTTTTTTTTGGTGGGGAGGGATGGGGGAGGTTGGATGACTAGGGAAGCTGATCGAGCCTTTTGAAAAGCTGAAGAAAACTTTGCACCTATTTCCCAGAAGAATGCATGTGTAAAGTTTTACATACAATTTCAAGGCATTTGTGGGTTCCCTGGGTCTGTATTTTCCAGGTAAGGAATCTTTGTGTATCTCTTTGTACATATAAATATGAGTGAAGATAAAGTATCATCTTCAGAGAGTAAAGTGACGTCTTAGTAAATGGAATTACCGCTTATAGGTGTTGAGGTAAGATTGTCAGCAATAAAATTAGTAGGATGGAAAAAAAATAATCCATCCAAAGTATAGCATTAAGAATGGAGTAGTTAATATGAATTCTATGAAAGCAGCTGCTTTAATTTTTTTTTAAATTTCTGCTTACCGTAAAGAGTCTCATCACTTAATGCACTTCTTGTAAATCTCATAATTTTCTTCAAAGGTAACTGTCAAATGTGCATACAAAATCCTAGAGAAAATAACAGTGTACCAAGAAAATATATAACAGTTGAGGCGTACTGACTGTACTAGTATATTTTTAAAACATCAATAATGAAAATAGGATATTATCGAACTAAATGACTATAAAGTAAACTGAATTTAAAAGTGTGACATGATCCAAGTCATGATGGTAATAATAATTTTCAGAATTTATTTAAATATGTTTGTTTAAAACCATCTGTGAGAAGAGATACCTTTAAAAGCTGTTCAGACAGGCATCTCTGTGAGATGAGTCTCTGTGACATGAGATGCACATTCTGTTCATGCTGGTTGATGAGATCAGCTCATCTGAGATGATCAGGTATGGGCCATTTCTCACTGACGAGTCACTTTTTTTTTTTGCATATTATATTGCACTCAGTTCAGAGTAGGAAAAACTTATCTATGTTCACTTAAAAATACTCCCCCCCCTTTTTTTAGATGGTTCAGACATTTTCCCGCTGCATCTTGTGTTCCAAGGATGAAGTGGACTTGGACGAGTTATTAGCAGCTAGGTTGGTGACGTTTCTGATGGACAATTCCCAAGAGATTCTGAAAGTCCCTTTGGCCTTGCAGACCTCAATAGAAGAGCGTGTGGCGCATCTACGGAGAGTCCAGGTAAAGGAAGGGATGTTCTCTGTCCTATGCAATTGCCCGGAGAAAGCCACATAAGCTTGGTAAGCTTCTTGGAACTTAATGTTATGAGGATTCAGTGAATTAATATTTACAAAGTGCTCATAACAGGGCTTAGTACCTAGTAAGTACTACATGTGTTTGTTATTGTTGAGAATTTGTGGAACACCCACATAGTTTTGTTTGTCTATCAATGCTGCATTCTTTTGCTTGCAAATTCCTTAAGTGAATGTGTTCAGAATCTACATGTACTTCCTGATGGAAATGATTTTTGTGTCTTGATTTATAATAGGCCTGCAACCCAGATACTGTTAATATTTGTATTTGCTGGATGAGAAAGCTGTGGCAAAGAACTAAGTAACTTGTCTAAGGTCACAGAGCCAGGATTCAAACTGATGAGATCCAGGCTCTTAACCCTCCTGCCCTACCGCCTTGCTTTAAAACGTAGTGTGGTAGAACGCGGCTTTAGGGCCACGAGGAGCTGGGCTACACTCCCGACTCCCTCTTTTCCTGGTTGCGTGGCTCTGGGCAAGTCCCCTAACCTCTCTGGATTTTAGTTCTGCAAGTGTTAAAATAGGCCATACCTGCTCTGTAAAGCTATTGTGAAGGATAGACACAACACTGTAAAACCCCTAGCACAAATGTCTGACATACGGCAGGTCCCTTTTGAAAGAGAGTTATTGTTTTTCTTATTACACTAAAACGATGCAAAAGACATGTAACATATTACTGTTATGTGAACCCCAAAGTGGGGTTTGTATGTCAACCTGTGGGAGCAGAAACTTTTGGTAACAAGCCTTTTGGCAGTTCTGTTTGGCTCCTTCTGAATAATTGGATCTCTTTTCGCTTAAGTACTTTTTGAGGTTCCACAATTAAGGACCAGTGAACTGCTACATCCCAATGTATTAAAGTAAATAACTCATTTAGCTATTTGCAGTGAGCAATTTAAAAATGAAAATAAAATTTTTGTTTTATGTCGGTAATTATTAACCTAATACATTGAAAGAATTTGGAAAATATAAAAAATATACACCAAAACATATCAGAGTAACACCAGATTTGTGTCAGTATCATAATCTTTTAGGTATTTTTTTTTTCTTTCCTTTTTTCTCTCCTTCCCTCCCTCTCTCCTTCTTTCCTTCTTTCTTCTTTCTCTTACTTGACAAGAAAAGTTTTCACATCATTAAATATTCTTGATTGACACTAGAGTGGCCAAGAGCACAGATGTTTGAATTCCTGGTGTGCCTTTTATTACGTAACGTGTCTCTGCTTTAGCATCTGCCTTGACATCTCTCTTTCTTCATCAGTAAATGGGATAATAATAGTTAATACCCATCTCCTTGATTGTTTTGGCAATTGAATGGCTTGAGACATGTCAAGGGCTTAGAATAATATTTAGCACATAGTAAACTCTTAATTGGTAGCTGTTGTTATTATCATCATTATTGTTATATTATTCAACAATATCATTCCATAATATGGTTATGCTATAATTTATTTAAATGGTTTTCTTTGATAGATATTTAGATTGTTTCCATTTTTTCCTATTCTATAAGCAATATAACAGTAAATATTTTTATAGCTAGATTTTGTTGTTGTTGATCTGCGATTGTTTTCTAAGAATAAAGTCTTAGGAAGCAGCATTCATGACCAAAGTCCATGAATGTATTTTAAGTATTGGTTACATATTGCCAAATTTCTTTTTAGAATGATCATTCCATTTTATGTTCCCATCATTTCTTTGCACCCTTGCCTACTTTGGTTATTATCATTAATGTACGTACTTCACCATTTAAGTGGGTGAAACATATAATCTTACTGCTGTTTTACTCTCTCAGCCTTTCTCCAATATTTTTTTGAGTCAAATTGAAAAAAA
Source organism: Eonycteris spelaea (assembly GCA_003508835.1). NCBI lineage: Eukaryota > Metazoa > Chordata > Mammalia > Chiroptera > Pteropodidae > Eonycteris > Eonycteris spelaea. The sequence goes on along the minus strand of PUFA01000011.1, from coordinate 9,195,176 downwards.
AAACACATAAAAATGAAAAGATATACTTTATTGAATTTCTACAAGGAAAAGCAATAGCAAAAACTATGTTGCTCTATATACGTGCTAGCTTTGTATAGTCACATGGCACAGGCAATGACCAGAACCTGTAACACTTAAAAACTTGTGAAAGAGGTTACAGCATTCATATTGCAATGCAATATATTTATTTATATTACAATATGATATATATATTGCAGCAACTTATGCTTGTGAACCATTGGTTGTCAGTTGAAGATCAGAAAACTGGCTATGATAATTAACTGCAATGACACTGAATAAAATCAATGACTACTCAATTGTCCAATTAAATTTTCTGTCTTAGAAGTACTTAGTAGCATTGCCCCAAAATTGTTTGTTTTAACATCCGGAGCCTATAGATTTCTTTCTCACACAGACTTCTCAGCCCCTACATCCTGTCACGTTTAGGGCAGTGCTACTTGGACTGTTCTGGTGAATTGGGGGCAGTTCAGAGCTGACCCTGGGATAGATCAGTTGTGCACTAGGCATTGTTTTTTCGCACCAATCTTTATCAGCCTTGTCTTCAACCCCCTTCTTTGTCTTGTGCCCTTTAATCATAGGTATCTAGTGTTTTTCTCATATCCTGGGTTCTGACTGTCACCTTTTACCTTGTGCTCACCCTTGATTCTGGCCCTTTCCTGCTTTTTCTGGCTTTCTTGTTTCAAATAAAAAGGAAGTGTCCTGTGTATGCCCCTTTCCTTTAGGGTTCTGGTTGTCTCTCTTAGGTTGTCTCTTATTGATCTGGTAAACAGATGTCGAGGCATGGAATGTACTGAATGTAATAATCCATCTTGGCAACATTTTTAACTGTGGAGTCTGGGGGGGGGTTGGAAACTTAAACTAAACAAGTGAATGTAATAATAGAAATTTTATCCACTGCAGAAGAACAAACAGTGCTATATTTTTGAGAAGATGAACCTCTTGGACGGAAATTAAATATTTTGAATGGATGCTTATTTATTCACAGGCCTTGGCATCATCTTTCTTCTTATTTCTCCCTTCTCCCTTTGCCCTTCTCCCTTTGCCCTGTGCAGTATCCGCGCATTTGTTGTTTTCATCTGATTCTATTACCATGTTTTGGAAATGGTTGCAGTACTTTTCTGTATGTGACAGCTGAACTGAAGGGGTGCTTCTGTTCATCCCGCAGGGAGGGCGGACCGGACTCTCCAGATGAGGGAAGGAACCTGGGTGGTTCACTGTATGTGTTCGGCATTATCACTGTTTTGAATTGTTTTAGTCAACATGCTCAGTTTATGTTTCAATTTCAGATCTTACTGAAAAGAAGGCACAAGATTTAATTATTAAAATTGTGCTTGTGTTTAACAAGGTAAAAGACTTACTGAAAACTGTGGCTTTAAGTGATATTTTTTTGAAATTTTGGAAACGCTTTTAGTTTTTAATATGGAGTTTTCCTCAATCAAACGGAGGAATGACATGGCATTCCCAGTAGGAGATATGCTGTGTTTGATCTGAACAAATTTTTGTAATTTATTTGAACATACACTTTTTTCTTTCACTACTAATTCTTTTGCCTCAGATAAAATACCCAGGAGCGACATGGATATTACTTTATCTGCTCCATCATTTTGCCGTCAAATCAGTCCAGAGGAATTTGAATACCAAAGAGCATATGGCTCTCAGGAACCTCTAGCAGCTTTGTTGGAGGAAATCATAACAGATGCCAAACTCTCCAGCAAAGAGAAGAAGAAAAAATTGAAGCAGGTAAAAGGGATATTCTTTATAAGTCATTTCTTCTCCTCCCCTACTGTTCTAATGTTGTTGTTGTTGTTTTTTAATTCTCTATTTTAATAGGCTTCATACGAATCTCATCTTCTAAGATAGCAGTTTTGAAAATATGTTATTCATTCCATGCATTATTCCAGAAGTCTCATTGATTTACACAGTTGTGGTCACTTTCCCACATCTTTATTCTCCAGCGTAGATCTTTTATGATTATTAAGCTCTTCATTTATGGAACTATTCTCTCTATATTTGTGTTTTGATATGTGGCCCGATATAATTACTGCAAATTCAGAGAAGCTATCAAATGAGGACAGATTTCTTTGAAAGGCAAAGCAGACTGAAATCACAAGTATAACATCTGGAATATAAAAGCCTTGAATTTTAGATAGCCAGTATCAAATTGGTTTCTCAACTCAGGCATCACTGTTAGGCATCATAGCTTAGAGTTTCAGAGAATAGTTTTTAACTTAAAATAGGTTTACTTTGACCATCCTTTAAGTATTGGTCAAAGATTAAGTGAATGTTTTTATTTTTAAAGATTAAATCCTGCATAACTGGATTTATGTTCACACCATACATACAGAGTTATACATAGAGCACCAGAGTTCTAGACTCCCAATCATATTTTTCTCAGTAATTTTGTAGAAGAGTTCAAACTTCGTAGTAAAGGACAAAGGAAAAACATATTGCCTCTCTTAAAGCTTTTATAAAATAATATATACTCAAATATTTACTCATCCATTTGGGCAGAAGCAGGAGTTGGAGATGCAGGGTGATGATGAAATGTAGTTGGACCAAAATTTTCTTTAACTGTGTAGAATTTAACTTATTTTTAAGTCAGAGTTACTTGTGAATATTTTTAAAGTAACATCTATTTACAGTTGGCAGTGGGGGAAATTTTAAGAAACGTGACTGAAATGAGAAGTTTATTTAGAGATTGTATTAAAGATGAATTAGATATGTAGAAAATGGAATCAAATGATTTAACGAAAAAAAAAGATTTGTGTTGAAGTCAATTTGATTGTGACATTTTCTTCTTTTCTGATGGAAAGCAGTAATGTTAAAACAAAAAAAATGGAAAGTATGGGAACAGAATCTCTTATTTTAAAATTAGATTGCACAAGTTTATTGGCTTCTTATCTGTATTTTGAACTCATCTCTGGATTTTCTTTTCTTTTCTTTTTTTTTCTTTTCAGTTTCAGAAATCCTATCCTGAAGGTCTACCAAGACGATTTCCTACACCAGAAAGTGAAAGCACTTCTGTTTCCTGAAAAAACCAAAAACCAAAACCACAGCCTAATGTGGACACTGAAAAACCCTTTTCACACCTTTCAAAGAACTAGAAGTTTTCGGATGTAGTATTTTTATAGCCATTAGAGATCTCTATTGTTTTTGCATAATTTGGTGGTTTAGAGAGCATAGTGGTGGGAAGAAAGAAGAGCAATATGTAGACTAATGAAATATTAAAAGATTATCTGACTTCAAAAAATGTTGAGCCATTATCAGTATTTTTCTAAAACTCAGTGCTATTTTTAAAGTGTAAAAATCAATTAAAATTATGAGACCTATATTGTGATAATGTTAATCTGTTTGTAATTGTTAGAAAATTTAAGGATTTTTTATTTTTTTTATTTGTTGTTTTTCATGGTGTTTATAAAATAATTATGTGTGTATCCTAGTTACTGATGTCTTTGTAACAACCAAGTCTCAAAATAGTGTATATACTTGAATGAAAGACACTGGCTACTGTTACTGTGATGTTGTTGACTTAATAGTCAACTGTGATATTTCCTGTGTAACTTCTGTTTTTTAATTTTTGCGCAAAAATTCCTAAATGTCCTATGTTATGATGGCTGTATCTTTTATTGCAGATTTGTTGGATACAATGACAGATTTTACTAAAGCTGGTTCCTTTATAACACATACTAGTTGGTGTTTACCTATAAGCAGAGTAAATTTTAATCTGCTTGCAGTGGTATAATTTCAATCTTGGTTAGAGATGAAAAATTGAATGGGAAAAAATTCTTTTGGTCCCTTTAGACATGTGATTCTAAGTCAAATCTTTGTTGTTTCATGAAAACACAAATGGGTTAAGTAAAATGAGACTATATTTCTTTATAAATATATATTTTTCCCAGCTTCCTCATCCTTTTGAAAGTAAATGGAATGTAAATAAATCCATTTTTTTTTTTTTTAATATTGTACATGGTGTTTCTTTTTTGGCGTTTATTTGGGTCAGTTAGAGAGCATCCTCAAATGTTAAACGTCATTGCCTTGGCCACTGTTCTCACATCAGTCACTTATTTTTATGATACAATAAGAAATGAGATTTTTAGCTTTTGTACTAGCCTTTAGGACGGTGCTTTGTCCATTTCTTTTGCTTTGCTTTTGCTCCTGCAAATAGTGGTACACTTGAAGTCTTCTGAGAGCAACTACCCAAAAAGCTAGGAGTAATACTCACTAATGGGCTGGTTCTGCTCTTTGTTCTGATTTTTCCTCGTACTAGAGATCCGCCCCTATTCTTTTGTAGCAAAAATGCCTCCTACGGTTGACTCAGATTTTGTTTACTTAAAAATGGATAAAAGGATTCATATTGGTTTGAGTACCACCTTACCTTGCAAATATAAAGTAATGGGGGTTTTTAGTGTTTTAGGATTTATTTTCAGACGTTGGAATTCTGTTTCAAGCAAAGAATAAGGCTACTTTCTGCTCTATTTGCTCTTCTAGGTAGAGTTTACTTTTCAGAGTCTCCTTTCCTATTGGTTATCTTTGGAAATATGTTCCTTTTCTTTCTTCCTTTTGTTCACCTTAGTATTACTTTTCTTTTAAGTATGACAAACTTGTGGAGAGATCATAAACATCACCATCACCTAAGTGTTAAATTGATGTATGGCTAATACCAACTTTTCAAAGTGGTTGTACCAATTAACACTCCCATCAGCAGTGTATAAGAGTTCGTTTTGTTTAACATCCTCACTAAAACTTACAATTGTCAAGTTTGAATTGTCAGTGCATGGTGGGTGTATACGGTATATCATATGGTTTTACTTTGCATTATTCACATGGTTGAAGACTTTTGAAATATTTTTTGACTTTTCCACTTCTGTTCATGTTTTAATATCAACTTATCAAACTACACACACACCCACAAACACACTGTTGAGATTTTGATTTGGACTGCATTGAATTTATAAATCAATTTGTAGAAACTTGCTATCTTTATAGTATTAGTCTTCTGGTCCATGAACATAGTTTATACCTCCATTTATTTAGAATAAATGAGAAAAATATGTAAATTTCTCTGTAAAGGTTTAGAAATCTTTTTTAGATTTATTCCTAGGTATTGCGCACATTTAAAAAATGTAAGTATTAAAATTTTTAAATGTTTCTAAAGTAAAGATAATCTTACCCATTCCTGGCTTCAAAAATTATTCAACTGATAAATACCTTGATGTTTGATTCTACTATAAATGGGGTTATTTCAAAATTTTCTGTTTGTTGCTCATATATTGTATATAAAGCTGATTTTTGTGTACTGATTTTTGTACCCAACAACCTTCTAGACTTACTTACTCTTAATATCTAGTGTGATTCTTTTGAACTTTATACATTCACTACATGTGAGCAAACAATGACAGCTTTTATTTTTCATTTCTGTGGTTGGCAGTATCTAAAATGCCCCCAGCGATCTCCTCGTGTGGTTTTTATGCCCACGTATAATCTCTCCTTGGGTTGGATCTAGTGACATACTTGTAACAAATTGAACATGGCAAAAATGATGGGATATCACTTCTGAGAGCAGATTTACAAGAATACTCAGTAGGTTACAAAAAGTCACTGGCTTCCACTTTGCTCACCCTCTCTCTTGCTCTCTCTCTCTGGCTTCCCTGAGGAACACCAGCTGCCCTGTTGTGAACTGTCCTATGGAGAGGCCTGTTAGGCAAGGCACCGATGTCTCTGCCAAAAGCCAGTGAAGATACGAAGCCTGCCAACAGTTGCATGAGTGGTCTTGGAGATGGATCTTCTGAGGCCTGCCAATAACCACGTGAGCGACCTTGGAAGCAGATTCTCTCTTAGGCAAAACTTGAGATGAAGCCAGTCTTAGCTGACCCCTTGATTACAGCCTGTGAGAGGTCCTAAGCCAGAGGACTCAACCAAGCTGTGCCTGGAGCCACAGGAACTATGAGGTACCATTCGTTGTCCTAAGCCACTTAATATTGGGGTAATTTGTTAGGAAGCAATAGATACAATGTGCTTCCTAATGTTTATTTCTTCAGTCGCTCCCTCCCCCCTTTATTTTTTTAATCTTTCTAGAATGTCCCTATCTCTAGTAATGCATTTGTTTGCCATCTGTCTGTATTTTTATAGTTTAGTTGTGTCCCTTATAAATATCATATAGTTGGATCATTTATTTCTTTAAGAAGCCAATTTGACAATCTTTATTTTAACTAACATTTAGACAAATATGTAATAGATTCAGTCTATAACAAATCTTTATTGATGCTTTCTAACTCTTTGTCTTCATTTTCTTGCCTTTGTATTTAAAATATAATCTCATGTTTTCACTAATTTGAAACTTAAGTACTCTTTCTAATCTCGCTGGGTCCCTAGAAATTACATCTTGCATACTAATTTATCAAAGTTGAAAATTAATAGCTTTTACCCTCCTCGCAGGTTATTCAGGGACCGTAAAGCAATAACACCCTCCCAGATTAGATGTTGTTGTAACATATTTAAACTTTATTGTTTTTAAATCTCATACTCTATTATTATATATAGCCCTTATTTATTAGATTTACATATTTTACCACTTTTTCCTTCTTAAAATACATTCTTAGAATGTATTTCCTTTCTTAGAAAATGTATTTTATAGAATGTATTTCCTTCTTTGAATGTATTTTTAAGAAGGGTTTGCTTGTTTTAGTCTGAAAAACTTTTATTTTGCTTGTATTTTTTAAAAACTGCTTTATTGGGATATAATATATTAATATGATTAATATAAATAAAGTATATAATTTAACAGTTTGGGTATGTTACATTTTTAATTTTTTAAAGTTATGGTAAAATATATATACAAAATTTACTATTTTAATTGCTTTTAAGTGTAACGAATGTCCTCATTTTTAAAAGATGTTTCCTCCGTGTATTGAACTCTAGGTTGATAGTTTATTCGGTACACTGTGGTTACCATTGCTTTGTTAGCTGGCTTCGTTGCTGAGCAATCAGCTGCCATGCTAATTGTCACTCTTTTATTGTATGTCTTTTTTTGCAGGCTGCTTCTTAAAATTTTCTTTGCGTCTTTAGTGATCTGCAGTTTACATGATATACTATTTAAATATTCTGCTGGGATCTGTGGGGCTTCTTAATAGGATTGAAGTCTTTAATCACTTTAAATATTGTCTTTGTCACGGTCTCTCTGCTTTTGAGTCTCCAAACATTTTAAGATCTCACTCTCTGTCTGTCTCTTAATCTCATGTAGCTGACATTCTGTGCTGCATTCTATATAACTTCTTCAGTCTTTCCTCTATGTCACCCCTGCTCTCTTCAGGTATGTCTAGTTTTCTGTTAAATCTCTATATCCACTATTGGAATTTGCATCCATTTTACAGCTCAGGAAGCTGAGACTGAGGTTGGGTAACTTCCTTCAGATTACCGGGCTTGTGAGTAACGCAGTAGACAGTCACAGCCAGCTCTGACTGCAGAGCCTGGGCTCCTACTAGGAGGTCTTATATCCCCCAGTGAATACTGTGTTTGTATGAATACTTTTTATATGATATGTATAAGTTCCTATGGTATTTTTTATTCTGTACTTTCTAAAAGTTAGGATCTCAAACTCCTTTTTGATTTGCAATGTTTTCATTGTCCTAAAATAGCTTTGCCAAATTCATTTTCAGTTTCTTTTGGTCACTTTCTACAAACATCTGCTAAATATGTTTCACCAAGTTTCCCACAATTCCCCCAAAATACTGCAACAGTGATGAAAACAGTTGTATTTATTTGAAGCTCTATGGGTACAATCAGATCTTTGCTTTATTTGTAGGCATGATTTTTAAAGTATTTTTATCTTTACATACAATTGCTTTTTTAAAAAAGATAAGTAGAAAATGCATAGCAATTATTGTTGATCTGAGAGGCTATGATAAGGAATTTATCAAATGAGTGTTCCGTAAGGAAAATCGAGAGTACTACAGCATGTTTGTAAGGTCGAATACACTCTGTGTGTGAGAGGGGTGGTGAGATTCAGCCATTTATCATTGTGATTTCCTACATTTTGTGTTCCTGCATCTGCTTTCGTGGAAGTCATATCTGGGGTCTAGCAAATGTGATAGACATATGGGTCATGACTTAGCAGTTGTGCTATCCATGAGCTTGATTCTGATTCTCACATTTCAAGAGAATTTCTGTACATTTTTATAGGAAATATAACTTAAAAGGAGCTGGTATTTGTGAACTGTCTATATACAAGAAGAGGATACTATTCCTGTGTTTAAAATGTCAAAAATCTTTTATGATTAAGAGAGGAATCAGTTAAAATGGCTCTTTACTATATGGGTATGGCTATATTAAATTATATTTTTATCCTCGGGAGCAGAAACCTACAAACATTAAAGGCCTATAGTAAAATAAGACTTATTACCTACTAAAATTGGCATTAACAGTCAATTCAACAGTATTTCTATCCATCATCATAGTATTTGCCTCAATTTGAAATATTCACTTCAGAATGCGATGTTGGAAATTCTAATTTTATGGCATTTGGAACATTCTTGCATTTCCTCGCTTAGGACAACATAATCTGCAAAAAAGTATAATACCTTGACATCATTGCATATAAGGTCTTACGTGCAAACAAATTAATATATAAACTATGATTATTGGGCCTTTAAGAAATTTGCTCTTGGGTACCCAAGTGATTTTAAGTTGAGATCTGGGACCACATCAATAAACAGAATTTGCATATTTGTATCAACTTAGAAATGTATTTATTTTTTAATTTTGTTGAATAAATATAGTGCCTGGGATAAGTGGAGGATATATCACTAACAATATAATGACTTCTGATGGATTTTTTTGGTGTTTCAATGTCTAGTTAACCTTAATGTTTAAACTTTCAATTTGTGGGAATAAAATGGGAACAATATGGGACAAAAGGTACTATGTTTGTAAATGTCACATTTAGTCGCTTTTTACATATTTGTATTATGTAAGTTTCATAATTTCTCAATGAATTGAAGATTTAGTTAAAAATCTACAGTTTCCACTTCAGAGAATTGTTAAGTGAATTGCTTGCTTCATTTGAGGATCTAGAATAAATTATGGTTTCCATTAACCATGCCTATTTCAAAACAAAAAATAATATATGTATTTGGCTAAGTCTGCTTACTTTTTAATACCTCTTTTAGGGGCTGTCAACGTTGAGAGCACTTGTACTATCCAGAGCCTTTTCTGAAAAATATAACAAAAGTTGCCCTTCCGTCTTCCAGCCCTTACAAATTTTACACATTGCTGCCAGCATCTCTCTAATAGTAATAACGAGATAGTCTTCTTGAGTATCTTAGTGAAACAAATACACCCTTATTTTTTTAAAAAAAGGACTAAAGTTTATTTTCATAAAAAATAAGTAAACTATGATTGATATTTAAAATTGAAGTACTTTTGCTTAGTTTTGGCTAATCCGATATGGAAATGAAAGAGGCCTTTTGCTCACTATTTCCACTAAGGATCTGTGACCTTTTGAAGGGTCCTGGCAACAAATATTTCAGTGATAATTTACCAAGGTAGCAGAAAGGTTTGTTGCTAAAGATAGCTAAGCCAGGATAAAATGCAATCTCTGATATTCTGAGAGCCCATGATTCCAGTTTATCTCTAATACTGGTATCTATACTTGTATACCTATATTTTAAAATTAGGTGTGTTTTAGACCATCTATTAGAAAAAGCAAAGTCAAACCATGGAAAAGCTGTTTTGAAGATTAGCATCAGTTGGCTTAAATCAACATCACATGAGATCTTAAAACAGACCATAATAGTCATGGAGGTAAATAATTGAATTCAGCCTTTTTTGCCTAGTGGTTTCATATAATTTTTTATTAAACCTGGTTTTTGTCCATATGCAAGTTTGTTTTAAAGATTCCACTTTTTGAAAAGCTTTTTGATACTTAGAAAAAATTTTTAAGACTTTTTCAATAAAATGTACACCATAGCCAAATCTGATTAGATAATACTCTTTTAGTGTTCTAACTCTTAATCATCTGAAGCAATAAAACATACACTGATATGACTTGTAAATTTCTTAAAACTTTCTACTTTTCAAAATACCAAGTATAATTAGACACAATTACTGCTTAAAGACGAGGAAGGTTTTGATTTTGGAACACTCCTCTTACCTTTTAGAGAGAACTGAATTAAAAGATCTGTTATTTGATTTTTCACATCATGATCCATCTAACAAGGACAGATGTTCCCAGTAGGGGTCAGTCTTGTGCTGGTAATTATTGTACCGTAAAGGAAAAACTAGGAATTTTATTTAAAAGTTCAGTATATTTTATATAATTAGAAAGTCATTAATTGTGGAAAGAGGTAACTCAAAAATTAATCATGCTCATTATAACAAAAGTAAGTGGGTAATATTTTGGCTCTTCTGTTATCATATTTTTCCCCAAAGCCTCAGAGGACTGTATTGCTTGCTAAATTCTCTCCAAAAGAGCGCTATAAATGGTAACAAGCAGCAATTATCTAAATGAAGCAGCAGATAATTTGGGACACATGTCAGATTACTAAATTTTAAAGTGAAAAATTGCCTGCAAAATTCAATTTGAGGAAAAACAAAACAGTGGTAGGACAATTTCATGCATGTCATCCCCTTGCCTTAGCTGTGTTCTGCATTGTGGGGATAACCGCTTGCTTTCTTTTTTTAGAATAAATATTGTTTTATTCTCATTCATCATACTAAGCTAATATTTTGATGTCTAAAACTAAGTCCTTATAATAAACGTAGAGATGGAAATCTGGGGTAAAACATGAGTTTACAAATAATGCCTTTGGACTTCTTGACTTATATTTGTCAACCTACTACAAGCAGTCAAACAGCATAGGCCAGAAAACATCTTAAAGGTTACTGGGATGATAAGTGACTTACTGGAGGTGGATAGTGCAGTGGAAAGAGCTGTATGTCAGCAACAGCAGAGATCCATGACAAGCTTGGGAACACCTTGAACAAAACACGATTAAGTAAATGCCGTGTGTTTGCTATACAAATGCATCCTCAGGGAGCGATACTTAGTTCCTTCTTGCCAACTAAATTATTACCCAAGTCTACGGCCATGCTACCCTGAACAAGCCCAATCCTGTCTGACTTTGGAAGCTAAGCAGAGTCAGGCCTGGTTAGTACATGGATGGGAGACCACCTAGGAAGATCAGGTGCCGTAGGCATAAAAATTAAATTAAAAAAAATAAGGGATTGTAAACTGAAAAAGTCTTTGCAATCTGTGAGGTCAACCAAGGATTACCTTGCTTAAAAAGTATATAAATAAGTAAGTAAGTAAGTAATAAGTAAGTAAGTACTTAGGGTCCTTCCTACTATAATTTGTAGCACCAATATAGGTTAGAAATCAGACTTTGGATTTTAATTTGTAGCACTACCTGTAACACATTTGAGCAAGTGGCCTTGAGCAAGTCACAACCTCGCTGGGCTTTGGTTTTCTCCTTAGCAAAGTGAAGAAATTGGGGTTTGGAGGTCACAAACTTCATCTTCTAGAGACAAGAATATATGTTACTGAGAGTGAGGTTTGTGAAGCCGGTAGGTCCTACAACAAAGTATTTGATACAAAAAAAAAATGTCAAATGCCCCATGTTGGCTGAAGTAATCCTATGTGTGGAGATGACTTTCAAGGTTACTTGCAGTTATGATGTTTCATTGTGTGTGTGTGTGTGTGTGTGTGTGTGTGTGTTTGTGTGTGAGAGAGAGAGAGAGAGAGAGAATATATATGAATGACATCATTTTCCACACACTTGGCCCCTCATTGCCTTGGATTATTTTCCTATCTGCATCTTTTCTTTACTTCTGAGTAGAATGCTTGTACCAGCAAGCTCAGCTCTGTATCACACAGAAGAAAGCTGATCAGGGTGAGTTTAAAGTCAGTGCTAATGCATCATGAAATGCTTTATTTCTGAAAGAAATTTTATCCTTATGTTTGTCATAATATGCCTAACTTAATTTGAACGGCTGTTTTTGCCTCTCTTTATATCATTATGCCAGTTGGTTTAACCCACAATAGCTAACAAAAGTTTTCTTCTTAGTGATAATACTTGGCGTTATATGTCTACTATTTCATCAAAATTGTTGATAAAATACTCAAAAAATTTTGGTAGTTATTGTGCCAACCTAAATTGCTAGAGCCAGCCCTTTAGTTTCCTTGCATATGATGTGTTTATTTTCGCTAACAGGTAGCTTTTTACCTTCATTTTCTTGTTGGTTAGTCCAAAATAAATAATACTTTTCATTCCTAGAGCACTTTTATAATGATTTCACATGTTTTCTGACTTAATTCTTTCAAACTCTGGTGGGCAGACAATAAAATGAGGAAACTGAGGTTCAGAGAGGTACCTGCTTACAAATGTAAAGCTTCAAACCTAGCCCTGTCCCTGATGATCCGGTGCCCCTCCACTTCACCACATTAAATCTTGTCACCATCAGGGGCTGGCTCCAAGCAAATCTCTGAAGAGGGAGCTTATTTTTGGTTCCCTGTATCCATCTGTGCCTCCTTTTTTTATGCCTCTTCACTCCCCCACCTTCTCAGCTGTGCTCATGCGTTCATTGTTTTGTATAAGGCATCTTTTAGGACATGGCAAATAGGCTAGTTAGCTATGCAAACAGTGCCCTTTCACTCATTCATTTTATTTTAGAGCCTTAATATGTCAGACCAAGGCTGGGCAATGATAGAGGAAGAAAGACAGTTCTAACTCTGCAGGGGCCTTAGCCCACCGAGGAAAATGAACATGCTTATCCATAACTGTGGATGATGGCCTTGGCACCACAGCCTATAAGGTGCAGGAGGCACAGCAGAGAGAAAGGCAATTTTTTCCAGGGCAGTTGGAAGGATATGGAAAGTGTCACTGAGGAGCTGATTGAAGCTGAGCCCTGAAGAACATGTCTACCGTGAGGCAAGAGGCATCCTCTCAATGGGACTAGCATGAAATAAGGCTCTAGTGATAGTCAGAAATTATTTTCCATTCCATGTTCAGATAACACTGATATTTTAACATAGAGTCTTAAAAGGTTTTACCTAAAAGAGTGAGTAGTAAGAGAATTTCATGAACTGTGGCAGAGTAGGTGTGGAATTATTTTAAGTGAGGAGTTTTATGACATCACTTGAATACCATCTCCAAGGTGGCTTCCTCTTATTCCAGCCAGTGGATCTGGATCCCAGTGCTCTTTGGAATGAACTTTAGGATTCTTTTTAGATTGCTGCTACATCATGGTTTCTCTTTTCAAGTTTTCACAGGGCATGCCAGTGTTCATTTGTACTGATGCATTTACAAAAGTTGCAAAAAATTGTTGGTGTTGGTGGACCTTCCTTGTGCTTTATTTAAAAGAGAGATCCTTTTATTTGCCTGCTTCTATTTTTTTTTTTTCCATCAATAGCCTGATATTCCATGCCTCTGGGTATATACTGTTCCATTTCATAACATTTAATGAATGTTAGAACTGGCTCTACAAATGCATTGCCTTAATCTTATTGCCTGCAGTGAGATGCTTTTAATATTTTCTCCACATGTGAACTCAGTGTTTTCCTTTAGCTTTTTTTTTTTTTAATTTCCATGTGGTTAATCTCCTTCTACTGAAAAGAGCCAAGATATTTATAGATTTTTTTTCCTTCCACTCTATCTTCAATAATTTGCTTTTCACATTTGGTGAACACATTCATCACAATAAATGGTCTTTTTCCTATTTGTATTGACTTGCATTTATATAACCCAGAATCCCTTTTTATGTTGTTATTAATGTCCATGGTAATTTTTAGTAGCTTGAGAAGCTGGGTATTAGAGCTGGCACAGAAATTCAAGTTGCCCTATTAGATTAAATGATTCATGTCATGATTCCTGCTTTCAAGTTTTATCATTAAGTTAAAACCAAGGTCAGGTGGTTTTTTTTTTTTTTTCTTAATTGACTCAATGTAAAATGAGAGTATTAAATAAGAGTCTATAACTTATTCATTTCATTCAAATATTCTTGACTTGATAGCCCTTTTGTGCACCAAAGATGTAAAATATTACCATTACCAGTGTTGAATATTTTCATAATCAAAACCTGGATTTTACAAAACTTTTATAGTCCCCAGCAGATATAAGTAGGGGGTTGAGTTATGAGTAGTTAACATTGATCATACTCAGATGCTATGGCTTTTTGCCAGCTCAATTTATTTTAATAGAGGCTAGAATGATGTAGTTTTAAATTTCTTATATTCTTTTTATGCTTCATTTATATTCTTTTACTATTAGGCAATTTTTTTCTCACCTATGCATTTCACCAGTTTGCAAACTTATAATTGAACTTGCTGTTTATATTACTTATTGCTTTTATAGCTTATGCAGATTTCTCAGAAAACATCTTTCAAAACAGCTCTATGCTTCTGAGAATCAACTGGACCCATTCTGCTTTAAGACAGAGTCCTGCACTTTCCTATTACTAAACATTCTGACTGTTCAGTAACCTCTTCAGATATTAATGGCCTTTCCATGATTCCAGTTGTATATTCTTTTTCATTTCTTAACTTGAATACTGTGACATTTGGGGAGAACTTAAATTTTGTTTCAAAACCCTACCTCTTTGTTACATTTTTCTATAGTAAATTCTCTGTGTTAGAAATGCTGAAAATCTTTCTTTTTGATTATTCCAGTTCCCATTTCAATTTATTACTTTTTATAGCTTTTTTTTTGGTATAGCCAACGTAATTTTAAATAATCGGTTAATTTTTATTTTTAGGATTCCATCATCTCTACTACTATATTTCATTAAATTATGGATCTGTATGCCTAGTTTTTTCTTATTAATTTCTTAAAGACCTCTATGCGTCCCGTTAAGCCTGGGCTCATATAAGCTGCATACTAGGTAGGCAGTAATGAGACTGATTTTAATTTCGAAATACAAGAATAAACATTCAAATTATTTCCATCCTTTTCAAGGAGGATAAATATTAAGAAATATTAAAATGCACTCACCTTAAATTAAACAGTGTTTCCATTGTTCAAGGCATTTTTTGGCAGCATTTTCTTTGTCTTCAGGCAGGAAAATGTCAAAACTTTATAACCACATCTCATATGTGTGTGTGTCAGTGTGTATGTCCATATATAGTATTAACTAGTGTCATCACTTGCTTTCAGATACCTTTTGGCTATTTCAAAACTCAAATCTATCCTTAAAGGAAAAAATTCATTACTAGTGAGAATATTCCAAAGAATGGGCTGAATGAGGCCCACAGAACTGGTGGGAAGATTAGGACTGAAGAACTAGGATCAGGAATTTGACAGGGAACTTAGGAGTAGAGGACACAAAGAGGAGGTCACACTGCAAAATGATATGGTTTAGGATGGCCCTAGTAGCACGGCCACTGTTAGACTTTTACTTCCACTGGTACCAATTGACTGTTGAGTATTATTATATCACTTCCTTTAGATGCAACAGTCCCAGGTGGGAGAGTTGGTGCACGTTGAACTTATGTGCCCTGCACCAGTCACTGTTTCCCACCCAAATTCACATAGCAGATTTCCCCACAAGTGTCCCTTACAAATTTGTTTCCATTAAACATTAATACTATAGATGCATCATTGGATTATTTTAGTTAAAATGAGCATGAATTACTTTTGTGATTAAAAAAGTAGAAGACAGTATTATTATGAGAAGGAGACATGTTTTTATTTCAAGTTCCAGGCACAGAGGTAGCACCTGTGCCATGATATGGAGGAGACATGGAAGGGGGATGCTGTACCCCCAGTTCACTGCTCCTCAATCTCCCACAGGGAGGCTAGAACCTTGAACTTTAAAAATTCTACTTGGTGCAATACCTTTTACACTGTGTGAGTTGGTGGGAGAAATCGGGTAACAAGTGAGAGTTTAGGGAAACTCAGGGGAAACATTTTTCTTCATTTTCTTCTCAAAAGAGAAGGAGGAATAAGGTGAGGGAAAAAATAGATTACTAAATATAAATTATCACCTTAGGATAATTGGTGATTAAATGCTGATACACCTTTTCATTCTATCAGGTCATTTTTTAATGGGCTGTTTTCGAAATAGTGCTTTTTTCATTTGCCTATTCACTTCCATTTTCCTGTTAATGTCCCTTTACAGGAGAGGGGCCACTCTACCCTGGCGAATGATCAAATGTTGTAAGCTCATTAAATTTCTTGTCATTTCTTGCAGTATGTGGGAAAGTGATGTTTGCAGCCCATTTTTGCCATGTAGAACCTGTCTTCTGTGAGAACAGCCGAAGCTCCTGTTTGATAATTAGTTTCCGGCCTAGTCAGAGCGTTAGGAACTTTATAAACAAACCCTCAATGCTTGTGAAGTGCTGAGCCCTGTGAGCTGCTGATAGCTAACTGCTGCAGATGGCATTCTGAGAAGCTTCTGGAAGTATTTCTCAACTTATCTTGGAGCAGGAGTTCTTAAACTTCAGCGTGCATTAGAATCACCTGGAGGGCCTGTTAAACCACAGATTTCTGGGCTCCGCTTTGGAGAGGGTGATTCAGTGTGAGATGCAGCCTGAGAATTTGCATGTCTAACAAGTTCCCAGGTGATGTTGATGCCGATGCTGCTGGTCTTGAAAGCTGCTGTGATTTTTAGCTACAACAGGTATACGAACACCCTAAGTAAAACAGAGAAACCAGTGCAGTGAAACATTGGATTTGCTAAATATCACAGGGTGCAGAGAATTATGTGAGGAGTTCAGAAACTATTTCAGGTAAGTGTACATAATTCCTTCCACCTACGGATTTCAATATTAACTTTAGACAGTGGTATTGTTTCCCAAGTAATTTGAATAATCCCACAGATAATGTTATTTAACACAGTTTGTCTCTCTTTTGTATAAAATAATCTAATAATTTCTTCAATATAAAAATGAAATATTTCACACAAGTAGCAATTGACTACTTTTCAGGTTTTTTCCCCCTACAAAATAAATTTGAGAGTTATTTTAAAATAGAAAAGATGTGGGCTTCAAACAAACTTTGCAAATATGTTACAATAACAAAAATTATTTCACTATTGAAATCCATTTGTAAAACCAGGCTTTTTTACATTTCTGGTCTTGTGTTCTATAAATGGTTGTTTTTATTAAGATTATACACTTCAGGGGCCTCCAGACCAGATAGAGTTTATAATTACTGTTTTAGACCATAGTCTGAGTTTGTCTTAGGGAGTCGAAGAACTTTGGGCTGATATTTCAGTTCTGTCATTTAGGCAAATTATTTATCCTATGTGATGAACAAATCTTTGGCTTGTTGACCTCTCTATTATATATATGTTTTCTATTTCTCTACCTTGTGTTCTTTATTTCCTTTACTCCATTTCTTTGACTTGAATTTGCTATTTTTCTTTAAACTTTTTGAGATAAAAGTTTAGATTATCGATTAGCAGAATTCTTTCTTTTCTAATGTATGCATATGTCTATAAATTTTTCTCTAAGCACAGCTTTAGTAGCCTCCAATGGTTTTTGATGTATATTATTTTTATTATTCACTTTGAAATGTATTCTAATTTCTAGTGTAATTTTTGTTGGCTTTATGAGTTATATAGAAGTATATTTCTTAATTTGCAAGCATATGGGGGTTATTTAATGTCTTCTTTATCTTTAAAATATAAAAGATTTATTGGGAGGACTAAATTAATGTAACAGGTCGATTTTTAATAAATGGTAGCTATTGCTGTTATTATTATTATTATATGGTCCAAGTGTCCAAGGTAGAAAATTTAGATAATTTGCTTTTCTATATAATAGGTTGAGTTGGTAAAAAAAAAAAAACCTTAATTTCTATCCACAACATATCTAAAGCACCCACAATATTTGTACTTTACAGATTTACCCTAAGAAAATTTTCTGACTGATGGACTTAACTATTCTTTTTCAGAGTCACTTTCCTGGTGATGTTATTATGTAGCAAAGCACATAAGAGAGTCTGATTCTAGTTTTCATTTAAGTGACTTTATATCCTAGAATCTAAGATAAACATTTACTTTTGAAAAATTCAGATACATCTGAATTCTGTATATATATGTTAGTATTATTTTAACAAAACTTTGATAATGTGTCTTAACATTTGTTGGAGTCTTGTAATTGAGGAAACATCATGTGTTGTTAGTTTTGACCTACCAAATTGACCTTATGACTCTCAAGTGGGTGGTAGTCCGTAGCTTGGAAAATGCTGACTTACACATATCATAATTTATTTCCTGAGGCTGAAATAGGGTTCTATAAGCCAAGAAAGTAGATAAATGGTTATTAGGCACGTATTCAACAATGTGTCACTACCAGAGTCACAGTGTTTGCTTGTCTTTGGCCTCTCTGCTTTTCTTCTGGTAACTCTTCTACCACCTGCTGGCATTCTATGCCTCCTCCCGTTATAAGATGCCCAATATGGATATTATTTGGTAATTATAGTTTTAATTAATTCAAAGAGTTATGGTACGTTTACATGGGTGAGCAATTCAAATGGTTCTGAGTAGTTTCATCACTTCCTCTCCAGGACTGTCTCATGTACAGTCTTCACAGAGCCAGAGATGATAATACACATTGGCTAGGGCAGGAATTTGTCCCAGTACCACCAAGACTTTGCTCCCTTAAACATTTTTGGGGAGATGTTTGGTACAGTACCCTGTTTTCCCAAGGTTTTTAAATCAGGTTTTCACTCAAATGTTTGCCATTTGGAAAAAGAAATTACCCAGCTGATTCTAATGTGAAGCTAAGGTTGAGCTACTTGGGAGGTTGACCTAGAAAATTTTGTTTCTTGACTTTCTCAGCCAGCCTCTGCCCTACATGTCTATGTTGAGTAAAGTTGCTTTTTATTTCAATGTGAAAAGTTGACATAAGTAGACCATTTTAAAGTAGAATGAGGACAGCCATTTTGGAGGAACAGCCTTGTGGGACTTATTCCTGAAAACTTTGGAACGTTTGGGCAAAAGGAAACCTTTGGACTGTGTATTTTAAACAACTGTTTTAAAGCTAACAGGACAACAGACATTTTGACTACGAGACTGAAAATTAAAAATATTCCTTAGAATTAGCACCACCACATATAGTTAAAGAATTACAGCTTATTTGCACCTATAAAAATTCCTTTTTTGTGTGTAAATATTTCCTACCCTTTCTCATAAAAGCTGCTTGCCCTCACTCCCCAATCAACAGTATTTGAGTTTCTGCTTGAATCAGTGCTTCCCTAATAGCCATTTTTTTTTTTTTTTTATAATCTCAGCTGTTTGTTGCCTCTCACTTTGGCCTTTTATTTTTAGGCTAATATGACCCTCAGAGATAGGGCTTAAATTGCAAAAACCCCTGTGAGTTCCTAAAAACAAACAAAATTATCATATGAACCAGCAATTCTAGTTATATATCCAAATGAATTGAAAATAGGTGTTCAACAAAAACATGAATGTGATATAGTGATTTATAATAAGAAATATGTATTGGATTTTCATCCCCATTTGTGGCACAGAATTCCTAAAACCTTTAAAATTTCCTAAGTGATGAGAGCAATAAAAATGTCTTTTGCTTGTTAATGAGGTGACTATTGGGAAGCACCTAGGGATGGCAGCTGGTTGCCAGGAGAACCAACCAGGTGATTAGAGGGTTAGAACCTCCAGGCCCATCCACTTGGCCTGCAGGGAGGTTGAACCAATCACCAGTGGCCACTGATTTAATCAACCCTATCTATGTAATAAAGCCTCCATTAAAAACTCAAAATTAGAGGGCTTGGAGAGCTCCCAGATTGGTGAACGTGGAGATTTGGGGCTTGCACGTGCTGGGAGAGGCCATGGAAGCTCCTGCCCTGTGCCATACCTTGCCCTAGGCTTCTCTTCCATCTGGTTGTTCTTAAGTTATATCTTTTTATAAGAAACCAGTGATCTAGTAAGTAAAATGTTTCTCTGAATTCTGTGAGCTGCTCTAGCAATGTAATCCAACCCAAGGAGGGGTCATTGGAACCTCCAATCTGTAGTCAATTGGTCAGAAGCACAGGTGGCATCCAAAGTGAGGGTGGCCGTTTTGTAGGATTAAACTCTTTACATGTGGAATCTGACGCTATCTCTGGGTAGATAGTGTCAGAATCGAGGACGCCCAGCTGGTATTGGAGAATTGCTGGGTGGTAGAAGGAGAAACACCCCACACACTAGAATTGGGTGCAGCAAACTTATAAATGTTCATAACAGCATTCATTATTCACATTAGCTAAAAGGTAGAAACACCTCAAATGTCTAATGAATAGCTAAATAAAATGTTTTATCCATACAATGGAATATTATTCATTCATACAAAAGAATGAAGTAATGATGCATGCAAACACATGGATAAAATTTGCAAACATGCTATATGAAAAAAGCCAAACACGAAAGGTCACATTTTGTATGATTTCATTTATATGAAATATCCAAAGTAGGTAAACCTGTAATTACAGAAAACAAATTGTTGCCAGGGTCTGGGAGGTGGGGAGAATAGGAAATGATTACTTAATGAGTACAGGTTTTCTTTTGGGATTATAAAAATATTTTGGAGCTAGATATGTTAATGAAAAGAGTTTCTCCACCCAGTGCTAGCAGGGAGCCAAGCACTAAACACCCTAGAGTTGCAGTGGAAAAAGACTAGCTATTTTATTATGAATGGCACCCCCCAGGAAAATGGGAGATTAAAACTGAAACTCCCAGATAGCATGTAGGTTACAGATTACATAAGGCAAAAACACAAGACACCATGGATTAAGGGTTTGGCATCATGCTGGGAGCTGATTGTTTGGAGGTGAGGTAACGGTAATATATCATTTCTTCAGGTCTTGAGGACATGTCTGAGGTCTGTTTCTGTGTCCCTCTATCTGGTTTCATGTGAAAGTAAGCCAGGGACCATTCCACCTTAGGGGTCAGGAGCTGAAACATAATTTAGGTAAAGATTTATCTTTAGTCTGCCAGAGGTCTGGATTTTGTTATCATTAGTTAGGTCTCAGTTACTGTTTCCTGCTGCCTTGGGTGTTGCTGATTATCTAGGGCAAAGGCTAGTTCTCAGAGAGTGTGTGTACAGATAGAGAAGAATTCTGAGCTAGGATTTAAAGCTAAATTTAATCAAAGTCATAAGGACCCTCAGTCTCAGAGGTGATGGTTGCACAGCACTGTGAATGTACTAAAAGTGACTGAATTATACATATTAAAATGATTAATTTTAGGTTATGTGAATTTTACCTCAATTAAAAAAAAAAACAAAGTAAACAAAATAGTACTGAAAAAGCTGTATAAAAATTTCTGCTACCACAAATGCAGTCTTTCACATTTACTACCAAGAAAACAAAAACAAAACCCCGGAAGAGGTAAATAATAGGTTAGGGAAGTATTTATCTAAAACTACTGAAGCTTTAGTTATAGGGTCTCTCATTTGCATGGTCACATTTTAAGTTAATTTTTGGGGCCTTTGCAATATCTTTGAAACTAAGTTACTTCACCCATAAAACCTAATAGAGTGGAGAGTATTATTGAGTTGATATGACAAAAGCCCTGGATTTTGTAAAAACTTTTAATATATTCTAACTTTAGTTTGTTAAGACTGCTCTTTCTACTCTGACTTTTAGGTAATATTTCCCTTTGGTTTATGGTGGTGAAGTGGCCATAGGCATTGTTGGTATCCAGTTTATGAGAGGTTGAATTGGACATATATTTAATCTGGGTTAGGTGTGAAACATGTTATATTTATAAGACTTAGACATAGCTTAGTCTTAGACGATAGGCTGAAAAATGGCCCACACTGATATCCAGGTCCTAATCCTTAGAACCTGTGAATGTTGCCTTACATGGCAAAGGAAACTGAAGAGATGATGAAGAATCTTGTGATGGACAGATTATCCTGGATTCTCTGGGTAGCTATTAAATGAATCAGAAGTACCCTTATAAGAAGGAAGCAAAGGACCACTGAAGCAAGATGCCACACTGGCTTTGAAGATGAAGAAAGGTACCACAGCCAAGGAAACAGACACTACCCTAGGGCATCCAGAAGGAGTGTGTGGCCCTGCTGACACCTTGATTTCAGCCCAGTGAAACTGATTTCTCATTTCTGATTTCCAGAACTGCAAGATAATAAGTACATGTCGTTTTAAGCCACCAAGGGCCTGGTAGTTTGCTACAGCAGCCATAGGAAACTAGTACAGATAGGAGAGCTAAATTATTGCTAGTTATGCCAGTGTCGGAATGGCTTCAGGTAATATTCCTGCTGCCCACTGTGTCAATCCACCAAGCAGAGTAGCAACATGAAAGGATAGAACCCAGGTTTTATCAAGATATGAATAAATCTAGCACCAGACGCATGTATGTTGCAAGGCTTGCAACACAGAGAACTAGAAATGATTCTGGAAAAATGATTCCAATTTCCAGACTTGTGAAATTATTTTATGGATTTCTATTCAAACTGGAATTTCTCTTCTATAAGCAACATAGTCAATAATGTCTCTTGCCAGTTACAGATATACCATACATTTTTTTTTTCTTTTTTGGTATGAGAAATGTGCAAAATAGAATTTTATCAGAATTTCCATGTAAGACTCAAAGCAGTTGCCATACTACAAGGTATGTATGTATTTGTATGTGTCAAGTCACATTTTTATGTTTCCAGTGGATTGTGTTGTTTCAGCATTTCCAAATCACCTTCTCCTGCTAAAATCCTGTGGTTCCCATTAAAATGGCACACCTTTTGCCAGCAATGCAGTAAAACAGCCAGAAGTGACCAAACTCATACGTTCACTAATAAATCAATGTATGCGGTATAAAAGTTGCTATATGAATAAATAATATGGATAATTATGGGGCTCAATACAATGTGGCATCACTTTAAAAATGTATTTGAATTGCTCCTGGGCTGGGGTTGCCAAACTGTGGCCCAATGACCAAATCTTGCTTGCAGCTTATTCGGTGAATAAGTTTAATTAGAATGCAGTCATGCCCCATTTATTTATATATTGTCCAGAGCTGTTTTAGTGCTATAAAAGCAGAGTTCTATAGTTGAGACAGACTATAAGACCCCCCATGCCAAAAGTATTTACTATCTGACCCTTTGCTGAAGAATTTGTCAACTCCATGTTATATGCCTTGATTTTGGATGAATTATGTCATAAGTTACATGACATGTTGTATATTAATTATGTATTATGTAAGTTATTGAGGGATTATTTACTATACAAAAATATAAATATGAAAGAAGTATCCTTACGGGAAGCCAAAAACAAAATTTGAAAGAAAAGGCTAGCAGAAACTTCAAAATATCAAGAAAACCTCTTACTGTGTCATGATGTAAACTGAAAGCTCTAATGTTCAAAATCGTGAAGATAAGGGAAAGAATCTAGCTAGCCAAGAATTATAGTTAATAAAAATAAAGACAAGTTGTAAAAATGTTTATGAAACCAGGACTTTCTCAAGCAGGAAGTGAAAAAGCAGAAGGAAGATGAAAATGACAATAAAGAAAAATTCAGTTTGTACAGTCAACAGAAGGGCATGAAGGCCAGCAATGGCTGCATTATGACTAGGTCATTGATTTCAATAAAGAGCTATCTTTTGTTTGACTCATTTGAGCAATATTTCATTCAGCAACATTTAATGACTTTTTCCAGAATCGTGATCTCATAATATTTACAGAGAACTAAACAGAACATACAGTGGATGAAAGATATGCTTCTTAATTAGACATTTTGAGAAAAAACCAGTCATATGACAAGGCAACCAAAGAGTATTCAGCTAAAATTGTAGGGATAAAATTATTCTAGAAATGTGTTTTTTTCTAGATTTTGTAACATGATCCTTATCATCTTTTAAAAGTTTATAATTTGTTGTGATTCCTTTTTTCATTTTAAATATTTGTGTTGTATCTTACATATATCTATAATAGTATAGAGTATTCTGAATCTGTATTAAATATTCTTTATATACACTTATATTCACTTCATATTTCTATAAGTACATATTTATACTTTAAATTTTATTCATTTTATATTTATATTTTATATTACTCAGGCTAAATATCTAGTTTCCTTTGTATTTTGTAAATAGAAGATTCTTATTCACTGAATATGTGACCATTTTACATACTTAGTAAATTAAATGAGATAAAACTTGAAAGAATAAAATTAAATTTTAAAAATCCTTGAGCAACATCTAGCTTATAGTTCATTCAAGTAAATAGAAATTGCTTAAGCAGCTTTCAAAGCCTTGATAAATGTCATCAACATGGTATAAAAGTGAGATTAGCTAATGTAAGTAGCAGTTGGAATTAGATTTAACTTGTGCATTTGGAGTTAGAGGGAAAACTCTTATAAGGACTTTTATTGTACACAGAAAGAAATATAAGAAAGAAAAAGGAATTGTGTTTTCCTGTGTTTTTCCTGAGGTGCATTGCTTTGCAAGATCTTTGGGGAGCAAAAGACTAGCTGAGTGATGGGAAAGGAAACTATAGAAGATTTAATTATTTCGAAATTGCACAGTTTCTTTCTTTTTTTTTTTTCAACTAGAAATAACTACAGAGATTTTTATTAAAAAAAAGAATGGTTACTTTTCCTAGGGAAAATGGTAATAAACATAACAAATAACTGTAATAAATAATTTTGTAACTTCATTTAGAGGTCCTCATTCTGAAGAGTTCTGGTTATATTTAGATTTCTATCTAACCCCTGATTTGCTGTTTAACTGGTTTCCCAAAGAATAGTTGCATTGGTGACCTCGGAGAGACTGCTTCTAGGCAAATGCAATGGCAGGATAGGCCATCACACTTCAGTGCTCAACATCAAAAATGCACTTTCATTTGCAAAATTTGCTCAGATCTCACCGACGTTAATCTTTCTTGCTTATTATTGATATCTACATAATAGTCTCAGATGCACAGAAGTTAGAGATACAGAGATCTTCAAGGACCATCTCTTTTCAACACCTTTATTTTACAGGTGAGAAAAGAGACCCAGAGAAGTGAAGGCTCCTTCCGAAGCTCTAGCTTCTGTTTGTAGAGGTGGAACCAGAAGGACACCCTGTGAATTTCCCATTGCACTTTCCTGCTTATTGCCTCTTATGAGCTGTCTTTAACTTGATTTAGAATCATTACACTTTAAATCACACTCACAAAGCATAACTTCAGGCAGTTTGATGAACCAGCCTATTATAAAACATGAGAAAAATCATCCACTAGCCTCTCAGATGCTTCTCCAAACAATTTTCATTAGAGGCAAATAAAAGAGGCTTTAACTTTTAAAATAAAGATTTTGTGATTTATTGGATTTAATTCTTGTTTTTATTTTAGCCTCACTTCGATATAGTTCATGAACTATAATGGCAGAACTGAAGTCACTTTTAAAAGGGAAAATTTCAAAACAGCTTTGTTAAGATATAATTTACATACATTTAACTTTATTTAAAATGTGTAGTTCACTGTTTTTAGTATATTCACAGTTGTGCGAATATCACCACAATCTAATTTTAGAACATTTTCATCACCCCCAAAAGAAATCCCATATCAATTAGCATTCATTCTCCATTCCTGACCATTTCCCTTCCCCCAACTCTAGGCAAACACCAATAAAATTTCTGTCTGTATAGATTTGTCTGTTCTAGACATTTCATACAAATGGAATCTTACCATATGTGGTCTTTTATTACTGGCTCTGGTTTCTTTCACTTAGCATAACACTTCAAGGTTCATCCAGGTTTTAGCATATGTAAATACATCATACCCTTTTATAGCTAAATAATATTCCATTGTATGTCTATATCACATTTTATTCATTAATCAGCTGATAAATATTTCAGTGGTTTTATTTTTGGATATTATGAATAATGCTATGAATATTGTAAACAAGTTTGTATGGCATATGTTTTCATTTCTCTTGAGTATAAACTAGAAGTAAAGTTGCTGGATCATATAATAACTGTATGTTTAATACTTTAAGGAACTGCCATATTGTTTTCCAAAGTGACTGTACTATTTACAATCTCTCTAGTGGTATATGAAGTTTCAATTTCTCCACATCTTGTAAAAGACAAATTTTACAGTTCAAATAAGCAAAATTTCAATTATTTATTGAGCATCTCTTGTTCAAGGTACTGTAATTTGTTAATACTATCAAATTATTTGTGGAAAAAATTAAAGCTTTCCTAAAGGGGACTTTTTCCTGAAGGGGATTATATCAGCCACTGTCCATTGAGGAGACAGAAATCATACCAGTAATTTGAACAGGGAGATTTTTAAAAATTAAATTTATTGGGCTAACATTGCTTAATAACATAATTTTCAAATGCACAGGATTCTAATTTGTTCTGTGTACTTTATTGTGTTACCCAAAGTCTAGTCTCTTTCTGTTACCATATATTTGATCTTCTTTGTGTACTTTACCTTCACCCCATCCTCTTTTCTCTCTGGTAAACACCATTCTGTTGTCTGTATATATGTTTGTTTTTATTTGTTTTGTTAGTTTGCTATTTTTTGTTTTATATTCTACATGTGAGTGAAATCATATGGTTTTTGTCCTTTTCTGTCTGACTTATTTCACTTGGCATAATACTCCATCCAATATATCACCTTTCTGTGGCTGAGTAGAATTCCATTGTGTACATATACCACATCTTCTTTATCTAATCACCTGTCAATCAACACTTAAGTTGTTTCCATGTCTTGGCTATAGTAAACAATGCTACAATAAAGTAGGGATATATCTTTCCAAATAAATGTTTTTATATTTTCGAGTAAATATTCAGAAGAGGAATAGCTGAATCATATGGTAGTTCTATTATTTTTGAGAAACCTCCATACTGTCTTTCATAGTGGCTGCAGTAATTTACATTTCTATCAATAGTGTACAAAGTTTCCCTTTTCTCTATATCTTCTCCATCACTTGTTATGTATTATCTTTTTGATAACAGCCATTCTAACAGGTGTGATTTTTATTTGCATTTTCCTAATAACTAATGATCTTTTCATATGTCTGTTGGTCATCTAAATGCCTTCCTTGGAAAAGTGTTTATTCAGGTCCTCTGCCCCCTTTTTAATCAGATTTCTTTTGTTGTTGAGTTTGTGAGTTATTTATATATTTGAATATGTATTATTTGCAGATATATTCTCCCATTGGGTTAATTGCCATTTTGTTTTGTTGATGGTTTTTTTTTTTTTTTTTCTGTGAAGAGTCTATTTAATTTGATGTAGTCCTATTCATTTATATTTGTTTTTACTTCCCTTGCCTTGGGATCAAGTTCACAAAAATCCTGAGATCAAGATCTACAAGTTTAGTGCTTATGTTTTCTTCTATGTATTTTATTGTTTCAGGTCTTACAGTCAAATTTTTAATCCATTCTGAGTTAATTTTTGTGTGTGGTGTAGGATAGTAGTTTAGTTTTATTCTTTTGCATGTGGCTTTCTAATTTTCCCAACACCACTTTTTGAAGAGACTTTTCTTTCTTCATTGTATATTCTTAGCTCATTTGTTGAAAATTAGTTGTCCATGTATGTGTGGTTTATTTTGGGGTTCTCAATTATTGTACAGGGAAAATATAAAGAATTATTAACTAGTAAAATGTGATTAATTACAAAAGGGGTAAATTAAAGAACACAGGAATAGCAATTGTAGGGAGCAGCTACAATATCTAGAGGTGAAGAAAAATATTCAAGGAAGGAATATAAACTTGGAAAAGTGTCGCCCTATCCCTATGGCTGAGATCCAGACCTGTGGGAGAGGGAGAGGCTGTGGCCCACTGGATAGATAGTAAAGTTCCTTGAGGTGCTGTAGGCCAGGACTAGTGGGTTGTCTGCTGGGGTGCTAGTGGGCCAGGACTGAAAAAGAAAGTGCCTGCTAGGATCTGGCAAAGGCTGCTAGGTGGTGGCTGTCACTGGGTCTCCCATGTAACACTGGCAAACTAGCTACTTACTACAGTGACAGTAAAACACATTTGGAAGTCCTCACTGGGAGCTATTGAAACTCACTGGAGGGGCTGGGTGCCATTGGGTCTTCATCACACCACAGGTGGCATGCCATGGGAGCAAGAAGAACCAGGAAGAATGAAGAAGGGGTGTTTTTTTATTCTGCTATACCTTGTTGTATCTCTCCTATATCTATGCACAAAACATAACATGGCAACAGCTAGCAAAGGCACAGTGTTAACAGAGTTCCTGTTAGGGCAAAAAGAGTGGATTTGGAGTTGAGAGGCAATAAATCAATAAATGGCAGTCAACTCCTTTGGCTACTTAGCTTTCACATGCATCCTTTTACACATGAGCACTTTTGTACAACACAAAGCCAATTCTATTCTTCAAGGTGTGTGGAAGTTCTCACCCCTTACCCCAAAGGAGGAGACACACAGTTTCAACAGTCAATTGTATCCTCAGCTGGTTATATTATTCTTCAAATTTAGTCACCATGCGTCCCATTGAGTATGCTCTTACTTAAAGGCTAAATTTCAGAGTTTATATTAAACAACTTATACATAAAATAAATGGAAGGAGAGAAAAAATAAAATAGTACATACAAATATAAACATAACATGCAAAGAGAAAATAGATAAAACTACTCCACTTCTCATTTCTGTAATTGATCAGAGGCTGTAGTTGATATTGATGGCATCCTCCTCCTCTTACTGCCTATTCTATATTTACGTTACCCTTAGAGTCTGTAACTGGTGAAGTGACCCAAACCTTCATTTCCTAGGGCCTGAGTTCTCAATAGTCCTGCCTTCTTAAAAAAATATATTGTTTTCCATTAACCTTTATTATTGATACCCCCAGAGGATTCCCCCTACATTCCAGATATTGTGCAGCAGCACCCCAATTTCCTCTTGGTA
Organism: Eonycteris spelaea; assembly: GCA_003508835.1. Taxonomy (NCBI): domain Eukaryota; kingdom Metazoa; phylum Chordata; class Mammalia; order Chiroptera; family Pteropodidae; genus Eonycteris; species Eonycteris spelaea. The sequence goes on along the minus strand of PUFA01000011.1, from coordinate 9,166,355 downwards.
ACCAGAATCATTCCAGCCAATAGAGTTACAATATTTTTCTCTCTGTTGTTCAGCAGCATAAGGAATTAAAAATGGCCTGGTGGTATTCTCATCCTACAATTCAATGGAATCATTCTTATGTCCCTTGTTGGAATCATGGCTCCTTAAGAACCTAGACCTCCAAATAAGCAGAGGTCAAAGTTGCTAGGAAAGGAAGCAAAAAATCTGCAAATTATCATTTATATAGTGAGAGGAACCACTTTTTTTTTTTTTTCAGTCTTTGATTCCAAGATCTATGTGTTCTGTCAATGGGGGAGATATCACCATATAAAGTCTCTGACCCAAGGCATATACTTTATTCTATAAAACAGAACCCCATCCTGTTAGAGTATTGTCTTCCAATTGGCACTGTAACTGACTCTTCAGCAAACCATTCAATATTTCAATTGGCCCAGTTGCTTCTGGGTAATGGGATATGTAATAAAATTAGTTAATTCATTGGGCATATGGCCATTGCTGTACTTGAGTTGCTGTGAAATCAATCCCTTGATTGGTTATTAGTGCTGTGTGGCATACCATGGTGGTGGATGAGGCATTTTTTGAGTGCATAGTGCTTCTGACAGGAGCGTGATGGGCAGAAAGACTCATCGATTACTAGATATTATGTCTAGTACAGTGAAGACAAATCTGCATCCCCATAATGGACGAGGTTCAATTGAATCTAACTGCTACCAGGTGGCTGGCTGGTTCCCTTGGCAAATGGTGTCATATCAGGGGCTCAGAGTTTGTCTCTGCTGTTTGCTGATTAGACAATCAGCAGTAGCAGTAACCAGGTCAACCTCATAAGGAGAGATCTGTGTTGTCGATCCTATGCAGAGCCTCTATCCCTGACACTCTGGCCACTTTGCTTGTTCTTTGAGTAGCATGGGAGTAGCTGGGGAGAATCTGACTGACATCTGCAAGCGTGTTTTAAAGAGCCTCTTTTATTGTGGATGCCTTTTGGTAAGCAGTCACATGCAACCCAAATCTTTATATTATGCTCATTCTGAGAGGTCTATCCACCTACCTCTCCCCGTTCTTTATTGTAACTCAAGCAAGGTATCTGGCCACTGGATCTACAGTTTTCTTCTTGTTAAATCCTATTTTCAGATCTTGGTGCCCTTTATGGGAATTGCGTCCACCTGGTATTCTTTGGTGGTAAATGTCTTCTGTTCCTTTAGAATCCCATCATCCCATTGAAATCAGGGGTCTGATTTCAATAGAAGCTCTTTCCTGGTCATACTTGGCCTACAAAGTGAGTAACCTCAGAGCTTTTCAAGGAAAACGGTGCTCCACCCAATCATGTATGTGTCAATGCCTTAGTGAAGGGAGTGTATTCTGAGCCTTCTTGGAGAATGTAATTGGGAGATGGGTGTATAGGTCATACATAGTCTTCTTCAACACTCCCACTTCCTTAAGCTTTTGTATTCCTTGGCATCTCAACCTCATTAGACATAGACCACTGTTGAGACCAAGTTCCAGTGAACCAGCCACATAGATTATTAGAGCCACTTCTTGCTTTACAAGCTAACACAATGAATCCAGAATTTCTAGTAAATATACCCATATCAATTAATTGGGCCCATTCAAATGTTATATTTCATCTTCCTTGTTCTATCACCCTCCAAATGTACTTCCATACAGATTCCCCAGTTTTATGCCAATATATTAGCAAAATCCTGCAATTCTTTTGGAGCATGATTTATCTCCTTCTGACTCCTGGCATGCTGAGAAATAGCCCTAGTTATGGGTCGAGTGGGAACAAGAGGTAATTGTAATTGTGATGGGTCTTGAGGAGAATGATCATCTTTCCAGTCATCTTTCCCTATGATGTTATTATAGGCTTTTCAAGCAAAGAAAGACTATTGTCCTCAGACAAAGGAGGTCAAGCTATTTCCATGGGTAAGGAAGACCCCAGGTGACTTGGGGTTTTAGGGCTTTCAATTTTATTTCAATATAATCAGATGTCCTTATTTCACATTTTAGGACTCCATTTTTTCTAAATCAATACCCTCACTTTCACGTTTCTCAACTTGGTGACATTGTGAATTCGACTGATGTTGAAAATTCAGTAAACTACATTATTAAATTTTGTTTTTGAATTTTAGCAGTATCAGCTTATGGCTGCAACAAATAAGAGAAAGAAATGTCTTTGGACTTTCTGATGAAGTACGGTACTTGCAAAATAGTACTTATTTTGGTCATTATAATGTCTTATATTATGGTATAGTGGTTAGAATATTTTCTGAGGACCACAGGATCCCTTTAAAAAAAATGTAGCAAAATGACATTCAGTTCTATCTCTAACCTGCTTTGTTTTGATTTTTGAGTCTTAGTGTTTTGTTTTGTTTTTATCTGCAATATAAAAACTTTTCCTTCTGACCTCCAAGTAATGGGCATTGTGACTGCAAAACATTTGTAGATTTTAAGCTTCCTCACAATGCACTGGTTTCATAATGCAATTAAAGAGGTAAGCTCAATGAAATAAAGACTGTGTCTTTCTGTATAGTTGACAAATATGCTATGAAGATTAAATATTGCCTTCATAGAGATATGAATCTCAGTTCACAAATATTGGTGTTTTCCCTATAATCCATCATAATTTTTATTATCAACCCCCATTCTACTAGCGTGATGGACACAGTCTTGACCAGCTGGGGCCACCTCTTCTCTCATTTCACACTAGGAATCTGGGATCTGGGGAATGTGAATGTTGACGATGACTCATCTGGTTTGATGCAGCTGTTTGTGACTGTTTCCCATGTGTTCCTGGGGCCTTGGGTCTCATGGGTTGTTGCTGAGTCATTCCCGGTGCCTGGATACATGGCATGTTCACTTTTGGTGGCTCGTTCTACTTTGTCCATGCAGTCCTTTGGGGTGCTGTGTCATTACATTTTCCTGCTTCTCTGAAGTGCTGGGAGACCCAGAATCCCTGCATGGATGCTGAATGCAGTATTCTCGCTCTGGAGACTTGTCACCCAGGGACCCTCTCTTTAGGACACTCCTTTTCCCAGTCTCTGCTCTGTGGTTCAGGGAAACCTTTTCTTCTGAGGTGGAGGTAGGGTAAGATGGAAAATATTTTTCTTTCTTGTCTGTCTCAGATACTTTGTAAAGACTTCAGTATATTTTCTTAGCCTTAAGGGTTTAGTTCTCACACCCCCCTCAGAAATCAATGCCAGGAAATTCCATAGGCCTTGTTTGCTTTCTGTCTCAATTTACCCCTTCCTAAGACAATGAATAAATAGCTGATATTTTGCTTGTAAAGGGGGGAGGGTATAGTAACAAATGAACAAAATATAGTATCTCGCAATTCTTTTTCTACCTCTTAATAAATATTGATAGGTCCTAAAAATAGCTGCCTACTTGAAAGTTTACCAAGTAACTAAATTCTAGCAATTATAAATTATATATTTATATATCACACATATTATAAGTGTCATTATCTGTAACATAAATATACATTGTAACCACTTTCTTTTAAGCATTTTTTCTTGAACTTTCAACACTTGAATTGGATTCAGAGCAGAGAACAAGCACAAGTCTTAAAAGCGTCAGACATGCCAGATTTCTTTCTCGGTTCCCATGGAAAAAGTAAACACAACATAAAACACCCATTACATTTTAGACGTTAAGAATGTGTTTATGTAATTTATGCTAAAAAATTCCTGAGTTATATAAACTTGTAGATTACAAATGCGTTATTGTAATTTGGAGATGGCAGCAGAGCAATTGGCAGATTAAAGAATTTACACACAAAGGTGAAAGCCTTTTTGAAACAAACAGTTTCCTTTCAAATCTAACTTCTTGAGTAACTCATTTGAAAAATCTTTAAATATCATGCAGGAAGACTTTTATAATATGCAAATTTATTCTAATTTATCCAATCAGTCTGTTTGATTATATCGAATTGGCAGAGAGGTCAAGAATGTAACAGATGCTAAAACAGGAGGAAATGAAGTGAGCTTATTATGAACATGGCCTTTTCCCATTAAAAAAAAAGATGATAGTTTATGTTATTTTGAGAATTGTGGAATGGGAGAAGCAGATCAGCTTTTCATACCTCTGAAATAGAATTTTCCTGGCTTCACATCTCTCTCATTATTTGCCTCCAATTCTTTAAAAAGAAAAAAAATATTTTTCCTTTTCTTCTAGAATAACTTTATGATTATATTTAACAAATTTTTAAGCACATGTGATAAACAGTGCAGATAAGTTATTTCATACTGGAATGAAATGATTGAAAAAATAACTATTTTCTCATTTTTTCCCCCTATCCTCATTCTCCATCCCCACTAGTTGAGGCTAGGTAGAGAGTTTTGTGTGGAAGTCTGAGTTTCCCTTTCTCTAGTAGAGAGTTAAACTCCTGACATGTTGCACAGGATTGATGCTGAGGGAAGACTAGAAAGTTCAAAGAGGCTGAACCACAGAGGCTGTCAGAATGCTGAGACACCTGGTTGTAGTGCTCGCTGACTGAATAAGGGACACTGTGGCTTTCAGAGGCAGGGCAATGATTCCAGTGGTGGGGTAGATCCTGTGAGTAACAGAGCCGCCCACCATGAAATGTGCCCTTGTGCTGGACCATAGACTTCAAGATTCAATCAAGATAGGGACCAGACCAGACACCCTACCCCAAATGGAATATAAAACTCCTTGTGTTCTCATGTTGGTGGGTGGGATATATGGTGGCTTGAAAATGACTAGTAGGAGAGGGTTCATCTAGTTAGAATTAGATTTGGGAAGGTAAAGAAATATGACACTTCATGGACCTGGGGGTTGTGAGCCAATCTATACCCCTTATATTTGTTTCAAAACCATAAATAGTAGTTTCTGCCTTTTCCCTTTACCTACTTTACACATATAGCCAAGGAAAGACCATTTCAGGTTCTCTCTTGGGCCAGAAGATTAAATTCTATTAAGAGGTGAGAAAAGACAACAATTTAACATAGGAAATGTTTACTAATTACTCTGTTTGGGAGGTATTACCTGCTAAGTATTATGCATATGAGGGGAAAAAGTGTGATATCTGCCCTTGAGAAAGCAGGAACAATCCAAAGAACTTATGAATTAAGTCTATAATGTATTAATGACATGAATAAAAGGTTTGTATGATGGATGTGGCCAGGGTTGGGGCTGGGACATCAACCTTAAAAAGCAGTGCAAAGTAACTAGTCTTCAGTTATGTGTCATGGTGGAGAAAGGGACATGTTCAGGCCCAAAGAATTGGAAGGGGATGGATAGAAATCTTATTTCTGTTCATTTGCAGCGTCATTTTCCCTGTTAGGAAACATAATTGTATCAAAAACAGTTTAGTAGATAAGGAATCAGCAAGATTGTTTATTATGAAAATCTAGAGATTTAGGTACAGATGAGGCTGACATTCTGAAGCTCATAGAATTTGCTAACATATTACTCCAGAAAACGAAACAAAACAGAAGATCACAACTTGAATTAAAAATATAAATTACCTAAGATAGGAAGTAAAATCAGAAATCTTGAGGTCTCTCTCAAAGAAAATCAGTTTGTAGTTCAAATATGGAGTCAGCTGGTATAGGAGACGAATGTCAGCCTTTCCCAGGGAGGTGGAAGGAGATAATCCTGATTATCTTCAACTGAAAAAATAAATGTAACAACCTGCTCTTCACGCCACTATGTCAAACCTTTTTCTCTCCTCTTTTAGTTTTAATTATTAACCTCTAAAAATCCCAAAGAGACAGTTTTTCTGAAAGTTTTGTTAATGAATTGATTGCTTTGAAAAGAAGTTCAGGCAGAAGCACTGATAATCAGAGACCTGACGAACCAGATGCAAAACAGACTACAGTCTTTAAGAATTATCTGGAAATGTCACTCGACAGAATAGTGTGTGTGTGTGGCGGGGGGGGGGGGGGGGGGGGGGGGGTGGCGGGGCTGGTCTCCGTTCAATGTGTTTCCCAGCAGAAGATAGAACTGGGTAAGGCCTAGGCAAATAGCCTGTAGGAGAGACAAAACGCAGGGAAGTCGTATCCTGCTGCCAGGAGAGCCTGATCTCATGCCTCACTGGCCACTGTGAGCCCTTGGGCAAATCACTTGTCTCTCTGAGACTTCATTCTCTCATTAAAACTCAGGACAGTGGATTAGGCCCTTCTTCAAGTCCTAAATTTTTTAAAATTCAAGAGCAGGCATAGATTGATATGGTACCAGGTAGCCTTTGTCTTATACTGAATTATAGATATCATTTATGCATATCTGTGTCCAGAAGTTTGCATATCCACTGAGAAAGAATCAGTTAAAGTCCAAAAAGGAGATGTTGAAGGCTTCAGCGCTATAAAATCTATTCTGTTATGTGATAACTTGTAGCCAGTAGAAGGAGCCGCTTATCTAAAAACTCTGCCCTCAGGTGTTCCTACGGTGTTAGTGTACTAGGATGCTGGAGGGATGTCCCCAGAGATCAGCTGAGGGGGTTGCTGTGATATTTGAACCTACGAAAAGCCTTAGAGGCGTAAATGATGACTCCTTCCTTCATTTTCTCTTGTTCTTCAAAAGCCATGAATTGGACCATAATTTTTTCTATGAAAAAAAGTAAGTGAAAATGCTTTAAAGAATATCTTACACGCCTCAGGGCTACTTAGTATTTTCATAAAATGGAGGGAAAGAGAGATTGCCTGTGTAAAGGATTGAAGATACACATATCATCTTGGGAGAAAAGAGGCCGTTATTCTGTCATATCCACATACACAGTTTTTCTACAAAGATAACTGAAAATTCAAGCCTTTCGAAACAGAATGCATGACCACTGGAGATGAGGTCATGCATGAGATTAATCTGAATTTCTGTTCCACCTAATTTGTCCCTGCTGAGGTCAGAGGAGAACTGAGAGAGAATGGTGAATTGAAAGCCAAATGAATGAAAAGTGAAGATTTTCAGGAAGGGAGTAATCAGTCACATCACATGCTGCTGACATAACTTGGGATTGACCACGGAGTTGAGCAACATGAGGGACATCATGATCTCAGTACAAACTTTTTCTGTGATTGGAGTAGGTTCTAAAGAAAACAGGTTGAAAAGTAGAGACACTAATTGAATTCAGCTCTTTGAATGAGATTTGTCCATCATTTGTTTTTACCCTGGTGAACTGCAAAAGTTTACACTTTCTTCAAATGGAAGTCAGATTCTCTCATTTAAACAAAAAGCATTCTAACAAAAAGCATTCTAGAGGATGATGCAAAGCAACCTATTGAAAATTCCTTCCCTTATGAACTTGAGTTATGCATCTATTGAGTACATATAACACGTATCAGCTGACTTGATTTGGTGCTGAGCAGGATCCCACAAAGAGAAATTCAGCCTTACGACTTCTCCTCCTCCTACTTTCTACCATTAGTTTTGTGAGAATTTCATGGAATGTCTGGTAACAGCTCTTGCTTCCCCCCTGCCATGTGTTGACCCTGGTTTTGAAACAAATTGGTTCATTGGGGAAGGTGGTAGGCAGGAGAGATGAGATCATTGTGTTGCTTCAGTGTCCACTTGTCCTGAGGGGACTTTCACAGCAAGGGATTCTATATTTTTAGAATTAGTATGTTCTGTTTTAATGTTGTGAACAATCATTTTAAACCCACTATGTTTAGTTAATTATACAAGCAGTAAAACTAGTTTTAAGCCATCACCTTTCCTTCCTTGCTCATCAAAACAGCCCCTGCAGCTGAGAATGGCAATTTCAGCCGTAACTGGTAAGGGCAATGGACAAGAAAAATTCTATTGTTGGAGTTCAGTGTGAGCCCAGCAGCAGGGGGGCCCTGTCTCAGCATCCTCCCACTGCTGTTCACTGGGACCTTACTCCTGCAAACACGCTCCATGGAAGGGGGCTGGCGAGGCAGGGTAACTGTTCCACTGCATGGGGACTGTCTTCCCTGTCCACACAGAAGCTGTGATCAGATTTTCCAAAACAACACTAAGGTAACAGGATCTCTTTGTGTTATTTAAAAGTATGTAAGATGTTGGGGAACTGTGGTCCGGGCAATGAGATTTGAATTTTTCAAGGATGCCATTTATTCCTTCATTTTCTCACTCCTTCTGGGAGGGCCTTCTCCAAAGCCGTGCCTGGGATGAAGTTGGGCTAGTCAGAGGGCTGGCTGGAGGAGTTCCAGGCTGATGGAGGTGTAAATGAATTTGATGCAGGGAAGCTGCTGGTAGGAGAACAGGCAGGTGTCAGCCAACTGACACTAAAACTAAAAATGCTCTAAAACACAAATATAGTATTGTGCACATTCATTTACTCGTTCGGCAAATAGATTTTGATTAGTTGTGGGAAAGCCATGGAGCCTGGCCCCAGTTTAGCGGGAGAGATGTAGATGAGTAGAAAAAATTATCCTAGTAAATGTATAATGACAGAGTGAGAGCTCAGAAGATACGGAACATTTTATGAGTGTTTACCAAAGGAGCCTGAGGTGACTGGGTCAGAAAGGGAAGTTATGCTTGACCTGAGACCTGCAGCATGTCCTCAAATAATGTCAGTTCATTATAATGATGAGGAAAAAAGAAAAAAACGATTCTCAGCCACAGCTATTGTCTGTGTAGAGTTTGCACATTTTCCCAACGTCTGGGTGGGTTTTCTCTGTGTGTTCCGGTTTCCTCCTACATCCCAAAGATGTGCATGTTAGGTTAATTGGTGTGTCTACATTGTTCCAGTGTGACTGAGTGTGGATGTATATGTGAGTGTGCCCTGAGCTGCCAGATAGGCTCAGGTCACCTGTGACCCTGAACTGGAATACACAGGACTTATTTGTTTTTATTAATCTTTCTTAAATATATGTATAGCTTGCATTTATTTTAATGTTTTATATGAGAAGTGTTTTGGGCCTGCATTTAGAGGTTTGGTGATGTTCTTGTGACCAGGAATATGCTGTAGGAACTTAACTCTTGTTATCAATTAGCCTGTGGCAAAATTAGTTTCATCATATGTCATTTTGCTAAAATCACAGTTTCCGGAAACCTATTGACCATGTTAAGAATGGAATTACTATACAGCGGTGCTTCCCAAGTGTGCATATAAATTACCTGGGGGTTTTGTTGAAATGCAGGTTTCTATTCCATTTGTGGGGCCTGTGGAGGGGCCCAAGATTCTGCATCTCTAACCAGCTCCACCTCTAACCAGTGATGCTGATGCTATAGGTCCACGGACCACGTTTTGAGTACCAATGATTCTAAAGGGAGTTTCTCAGGGAGGCACCAGCATGCAGATACTCTGCATGTTGGTCTTCTAATCTCCTATTAAGACACTGAGGCACCTGTAAGTAACTGTTGCATGCCCTTCCATGCTCAGTTCTCAGGATATGTATTCCGCTGCCAGGATGTTTTCACCTCTTCAAGTCTGCTCTTTATGTTTACTTTAAACTTCATTTTACCTTTTATAAATACAGAGGTTTCTATGTAAAAGGGCAGACTAAAGAAATTTCTTCCATCTTCTAAGCATTTGCCAGAAAAAAAAGGACAAAAATATAAGTGTTATCCTTGACAAAACTTGAAGGCTAACTCCTAAGAAATAATATTTGGGGAGTGATGCCAGTTGCAATAAAGATGAAATATGGGTACAGAAGATTCTCAGAGGGGATATTTGTGGATATAGATCTCAGATGAAGCTGGCAGGAAACCATTTTCTTAAGTAGATGACACTCAGGGACAAAAGCAATGATCATTTCTTTGGAACCACAGGAATAGCATCTACATGTGTATGTGGAGTGCTGGAACATCCTGGACACTATGTGACCCCACAGAGAAGCAGAGATAGTAGAGCTAAATTTAAAAAAATACAGACAGAAATGCCACCTTTTATCTGTCTGGTGAGGCAAGGTGAGAGATTGAATCATGCTCTATTCCCTAGCTGCCAATATCTGTTGGCTGGAGAGAGGTAAGAGCTAAAATAAGTCACATATGGCCAGTCACAATGATCTCCTCCCTGAACCAGGGATAATTCCTGCTAGCCTAGAACTGCTCATCTCCTATCCAAAATGAACCACCTGTAAAGTCCAAGAAGGGTGGACTTCATTTAAAGATAAGAATAAAAAGGCAGCCAGCACAGGCTCTATACAAAAATAACACAAGACACGAGGAGGGAGAGGACAGGGGATCTATACAGCAAAAAAGAATCCTCACAATAATAAGTGGCCACCAAAATGGTATGACAAAAATTATGACTAAATAAATGGCTCTGGACTAATAGAATTTAATAAAACAATAAAGAGGCTCACGACAGTCATTGAGAGCTCAGGGAAAACAATAGGAACACCACAGAAGGAGATGGAACAAGAACTCCTAGAGCTCAGGAAGGAAGCAGAAGAGAAAAAAATAAAGTCACCAAAGAAATGCAGGCATATTGGAATAAATGCAAAGGAGAATAGACATCGCTGACATCAGTGAAAAATAGGACAGGAATAAGAAAAAAACAAGCAAAATAAATTAGAAATGACAGACTGAATTAAAGAAAATATGAAAGAAATAGAAGACAAAAAATTGCAACATATACATTATTTGTGTCCTTTAAGAGGAAGCCTGGAGGTATTATTCAGTAAAGTGCTTTAGAAAATAAAATAACCCTTGACTATACAAATAGAAAGAGCAAGCTATGGCCCAGGAAAACTTGATCTGGAATGATCAACACTGACATGTATCCAAGTAAATTTACTGGCCTTTAAAGACAAACTCTATCACCCAGATGAAAATCAAACTATTATTATGGGACAAAAACAAGCTGTCATTGTAACAAAATGAACTACACAGTAAAATATCAAAAGCAAGAGAAGGGAACCATAACATAAGATATGATTACCAAATTTTAATCAAACATGACCATAACAATAATTAAAAATTGTCTAACTCACCTATTAAAAGAGACTCAATTTTATAAAAAGGCGTCCAATTATGTGTGACATGTGATGCATCTAAAAACAATGAAGCCCAGAAAGGCTGAAGATAGAGAATTGGGGAAAGGCATTGCTATAGGTTGAACTGTGCACCACCTTTATTAATACACTAAAGCCCTAAGTCCCGCATGTGATTTATGTTGGAGATGGGGTTTTCAAGGAGATGATTAAGGTTAAATGAAGTCATCAGGGCGGGACCTTGATCTATTAGAACTGGTGTCCTTACAAGAAGAGGAAGGACACTAGAGCTTTCTCTTTGCCATGTGAGGACACAGCAAGAAGTTGGCAGTCTACAAGCCGGAAAGAGGGCTCTCACCAGAACTGACCGTGCTGGCACCCTGATCGTGGGGTTTCTAGCCTCCAGAGCTGTGAGAAAATAAATGTTTATTGTGTAAGCCACCCAGTCTATGGTATTTTGTTAGGGTAGACCGAGCTGACTAATAGAGACTGCAAAACAAATGGGCAGTGAAAGGGATGGGAGGCGGAGAGAGAGAGAGAGAAACGGTCATAACTAAATGATTGTATTCGGAACAAGAAGCATTAAGTTAGAAAAAAATGGCAGTTAATAATAAAGGATGTAACTGATAATGTAATTAATGTGATGAATAAATTGCCATGAAAAACATGGTGACAAAGTTATAGGAAATATGGGAATAGAAATGCTTTATTAATAGAAAACTTTAATTATTATCTCTTGACTACGGAGAGGTCAAGTAAAAAAACAAGAATATGAACCTTCTAAATGACATAATCAGTTAAGATAGCTCTAATAGATATACATCGAGCTGTATACCTGAAAACATTACAATGTCCTTTCAAGTATCAGTGGAGCAGTCACAATAAACAACTGTATATTAAACTACAAAGAACAATGCGGCAAATTCTCTAAAATAAAAATAGATAATATTCTCTGATGACTGCAATAAAATCCAAAATTAATAATAAAAATAAAAAGAAAAACCTTAACTCCTGGTAATTAGTCTTAAAATACTTTTTGAAACTGAAATTGCAGAATATTTAGAAAACAATAACAATTGTTAGCAAAATATAATGCAAGAAAGGACCATTTGACAAGAGAAGCTGATTCTAAAGTTTATATGGTGAAATGAAAGAGCACGAATCACCAGAAAAATTCTAAGTTGGAATAGCAATGAGAAGCATAAGTGCTCAGTCGAACACATTTTATAAAGCTGAAATGATTTAAAGCACTCTAATGCTGGTCATAAATAGCTACATCAATGGGACAGAGAGAAAATCCTTTTTTGCGGGAGGGGGGGAGATCACAAAAAAGTTTGAAAAGTACTCTTCTATATATGTCATGTAAGTTTTTCATAAAAATAAAAATACATGGACATATATACGTGTATATATATAGAACAGCTTTGGAAGTATATTCAAGAAACTAACAGCTGTTGAGTGGCTAAGAGATAGAGGTGAGGAGGGGTATTTTATGTCAGTATTTTCTTGTCTAACTTTTGAATTTTGTACCATTTATGATATCTCTTCAAAAAATAATTCACGTTTTTTAAACCCAACAGAGGATATGAGTAAGGTAAAACATGCTGAGGATGGGTGTGGAGTGATCTGCTTGGATCACTCTGATACGGGCTCTGAACTAAACTGCCTGTGTCAGGAAGCTTCCCAGAATCTAAACAGCTCAAGAGAGACTTCAGAGTTTCATACCAGAGTAGACACATGAACGGTAGATTTCATCATTTTCCAATATTCCTCACAGTGGCCTTTCGTCTCTTCTTTACTCTCCGGGGGTGGGGTGGTGCGGTGGCAGTGGCGTGGATGGAGGGACTTAACCACGAGCTGAAGCTGCTTTCCTGATAAAACCCAAGAAGCTGCAATAACCATGCAATGTGTGCGATAGCAGGGTTCTTGCAAACCACAGCTGTAAGCAAAGGCCCCTAGGTTCCTCTTCTTGGTAGCTTCCTGCTCCGATCCCTTCCTATGTAGAAAGCTGGAGCCCCCACATCCCTGCCTGTCTCCTACATCTCCAAGACAAACAGATGTCCTCTCTTCTGAGAACACGCTGCAGTTTATTGGTCAGCATGTGGAAGGCAAGTGTATTTGACTTCGGTTTCAGATGAAAACTCAAACTCGGGTGTATTTATGTTGCCTTTTATGAGTGAGTATTCCCACCAGCAAAGCCTTTGATAAGTAGCAGAGGAAAAGCAGAATAAATTTCAGTCTTGAAGTTCTTTTTTTTTCATCCTGTCTCCTATGGGAAAAGGCTGTGAAAACTAAGGGTGGCAGCTGAGTCTTGAAGGCCAGGGTCATCAAACATTTGCTGAGAATCTACCAAGAACACAGGTCTGTACTAGGTCAATATACACACGGCTGTCCTGGGAAGGAATATGAGGTCTCTCCTGGGAAAATGCCCTGCCCCCAGTTCCCTGAATTGAACATCTAAGCTAAGGAGAACTCGGCATCTTCAAGTTGCTAGAGCAAGAAAATGTCTCCAAGAGAAGCAGGACTGAAATTCTACTTTTGACCTGGGGAACACCCAAAAAAGTCCAAGTACCTGCATGCTCAGTTTGTAACTTTCTGTCTTTAAAAACAAACAAACCAACAACAACAAAAAAACAGAATTGTTTTTTAGCCACTGAACCTGTAAGTTTGTTATAACCAAATGAGAAAAAAAAAAAAACTTTAACTTTATTCTAAAATGGGTTAAGGAGAGATCATAAATAGAAAAATTTCTCAAATGAAAAAAATTATAACTGCATTTTTTTCTTTAAATATATATTTTGTTGATATTTCATTTTAGGTTCTGTAGCAAAAGGTGCCAAGATAAGGAATCTGACACAGTTAATTATTGGGCTCTATCTACAGCAGCAAGAATGCTTTTCCTAAAAATTTATTTTTTTAAGACCCTTTCTTGCTCAAATCTGATTAGCTGCCCACATCACTTGATTTTCCACAGCAAGTTATTCTGAGCCCTTGCTGTCATTTCTGTTTCCTCCTCTGAATTTCCTCTTCATTAGCAGGATTCCTGTTTTTCTCCTTTGCCAACTCACTGTGTGTCTAAGAGAAGTTACTTGAGTCTCATGGTCCCTTTGCCCTGGACTCATACAGGATGTATCAGAGTCAGGGTGAAGGTGTCCTATGACATTTGAAAATAAAGCAGCAAATCAATTTGCAATTGAAAGTAACCTGCATCAGGCTCTGTTTTCCCCATTACTTAGAAATGAGAAGCTGGTGGTGAGCAAGCAGATTCTGTGCTCACAGTATTGCCACATGATCAGAGGAAAAAAATATGTATCTTTCAAGATCAGAAATAAAAATTTTTTCAAAGATACCATGGCATCCATTTATTTTTTTTCTCTTGATACTGAATTTATTTCAGAATTTCAAACAACACTTAGAGGAAGGCATATGATTTTTGTGGCTATCCAAAATTCCACAAACGCCATTTGTGCGGCATTTTTTTTTTTCGAGTAACTTAAGGATTTCTAAAGCACTTTCCAGCTCTGAAAATCATATGACCTGTGAACATGTGCCCTTCCTCAGCTCAAGAAGCCATTTAGTACAAACTGACTTATCTGCTTTATAGAGGCTGTGCTTCCTCCCCTATATAGCCATCTCCTCCATCTGAAAATCTTCTTTGATATTTCTGACAAACCATGAGCCTCCTCGCTTCTCTGCTGGAGAGGACTTATTCCATCTGGACTGGACCTCTTTATGCAGCCTGGGAGCCTCCTTATCTTTAAGTATGGGACAAAATATAGAGGAGGGTAGTCATGGTGGCAGAAAGAGTTGTCATGTCATAAAGACGACAGAAAAATCATTTTATGATAATAATAGCAGCTAACATTTGCCGAACTCCTTTTATGTGCTAACCATTCTTTATTCATTGTAATACTAACTACTCACAACAATTATTCTTAAAGTTGAGTATTATTAACTCAATTTTCAAAAAAATGAAAATGAGGCTTAGAGAGGGTTACAAAACTTGCTGAAGAAGGTAATTGGTGAAGCTAGGGTTCAAACCTTGGCCATTCGACTTCCATGATCCATGCTTTTACCAACATTCAAACATATTTACCTGCGTGTATTTATTTATATATATATATATTTTTATCTGTGTCTTATCTTTCTCATGAGATTCCTGGAAAGCAAGTCATGCCTCCTTTCATTTTTTCATACCATACTATGTCAGAGTGCTATAATTTATAAATGAACAAATAACTTTTTACTGGCATTACCTCTTAGGGAGAAAGAATTCTCAGACAAGCTGTAACTCAGCTGGATATCTGAATCAGAATGAATTTTCCCCAATAGCCGGTTACATTCCACAGGGTACATTGACACCATCTGGATGGTGCCAAAGGTTTTGAAGGTTTTGTTCAAGTTGTTCCTCTTTGTCATTTCTTGGCCATACTTCTGAGTGCCGGAATTGGCTGATAGAGATTCTAAGTAGGAGAGATGTAGACAGCTTGCTTAGAAGTTATGTTAATGGCTAATAAAGATTTTAGAGTCATTTTCAACATGATAAGATCAGTACCCAAGGACTGAGTTATTTTGGTATATCAATTTCAGCTTGTTTTAATGCCTTTGGCCTCCTGCCTAATGACAAGTGAGGCAACAGATTAATTCTCTATAAATAGTAGCTTGTTATGCCTTGTTGCTTAATTCTGGGTTTTAGGAAGAACCAAAATAGATATTTATCAATGCACTGTGTCCTCTAAAGCCCTTGGGGGTTAGTGTCTTACTCTGGAATCTCCTAAACATTTATGCAATCAAATGATCAATGAATGTATCTGTGATGATTCTGGAGTGTTAATTTTAGATGTCTTAAAATTTATAGTCTCAGTTATTAAGTGATTTGGGGGTTGTACTCTGGCAGGAGGAAGTTAACAGGAAGGAAGATTTTTCACAGTACAAATTTCTCTGAGATAGTAAAGGTAAAAGGATGCCACCACTTGCCCATTCCTTCCTTTATCTCGAGATGCGACATGGCACTTTATTTCGTACTCTCTATCTGGGTCAAGAAGCAGCTGTGACTCCTATTTGTTTTTCTCTCATCTCTTTCAGAACAATTTGACAATATCTGGTTTTAGTTCTCTCTTTCAATCTTATACTATTTTTGGAGGATGATTTCTCTGCCTATCACCTTAGAATAAAGTGTGCAAAGGGAGGAAAGACAAGTTCAGGAGTTACCCATGATTGCTTCCTCTTCCTTGCCATGGCCACTCATTTCTTTTTCTACTGTCCTGACTTTGTTACACAGGTCTGTTGACTAACAAGTAAGAGAGAGAGAGAGAGAGAGAGAGAAAGGAAATCCCTATATGGGATCCTCTAGAGCTCTCCCTGCATCTCTTCCCTTATGGTCTGGCTGTGTATCCTTACCATATTGCTGTAGAAAATCTTAGCTGTGAAATACAACTATAACTGAGCTTTGTGAGTTCTAGTAAATTCCAAACGTAGGGGTGGTCTTGGGTACTCCTGACCCAGTAGTCTTTCCAAAACAATTTTTATAGTAGGTGCTCAATAAACATTTGGTGATCGAGTATCACAAGTCTCTTAAATATTGTGAATATTTTAAAAATGTTAAATACTTTCTTTTCTTTGTACTATTTCCTATTTATTTTGACACCTTTGAATTATATCTATAATGAGCAGACCATCATTTGTAATGTATGATAGTTTTGAGGTGTTCTTCTATCACAGCCTACCAAGAATGGTTCTGGTTTTGCTTATTCATTTTTTTTCCATCTCTACATTTCAAGCAAGGTTTGAAATTGCCAGACCAGTACTGTTGGGCTTTTGTGATGCAGAATCAAGGAAAAGGAGGAATAGAAGGACAGGTTTAAAGACTAGGCCTGGGGAAGGAGATTTTGTGGGAAGATCTAAAGAAGAGAGGTGCATAGAAAGAGCTTGAGTGATGTAAAGTAACCGTATGACAAGAAGAGGGCTTTATAAATTGTTGCTGTGCATGAAGATGCCCTCTCACAGCTTTTGAGAAATAGAAAAAGAGAATTTGTTGTTTTAAAGTTACTTTTTGGTTGCCAAGTTGTTTTTCTTTGATAATGACCCATACCGAAGACCAAATTATGGTTCACAGTTCAGGTCTTAAGGTTTTTATTGATTTTACTTGAGGACAGTAACCATATCATTTGTAGTTCTAAATTTAGCATGTATAAATCCTCAATAAGTTCTTTATGATACTCGCTGATTGCTTCATTCTTAAGCATTTATTGAATACCTTAGATGTTCCAGGCATCAGGTGTAGGGACACAGAGATAAGCTCAAAAAGTTCTTGCCCACCTCACAGAGAGCGATGAACTCACACACACACATTGCCAGTCATCTGTGGTAAATACTAGTGGCACAATTTGAGAGCTCAGGGGAGAGCCTCTTTCATGCCTACCAAAGCATTGTCCAATTAGTCCGTGGTACACAGGAAAAAGCAGCCTGGTTTTTGCTGAATTTAAGTATCAGCTAGAAGAGTCTGAAGAAAAGGTACATGGCATGTATAATGGGAAAGTAAGTCTCTAAAAGAAGGGCATTCAGCCGTCTTTCTGGAGCCCCTAGAAGGTGTCTTTGCAGCAGAATTTTCTAAGTTCCAAGGTTTAGATTTCAGCCTTTCAGGTCCAGAAATTTGATTTTTGTGAGCCTACTGAGAGCTCATCTGCTTCTTAAGTGAGGACTCATATAAAGAGAATAAGACTGATCAATGAGAATGACATGTTGATTTGTGATGACAAAGACAACTGTCGCCAAAACCAAAATATTCATCAGCTTGACCATCATATTCTATTCCAAGAGATAGATCTTAGAGCAAATCAATCAATAATAGGATGATGAGCTCAGAATCAGAGCTAGAGGAGTCCATTAAATGACTTGTATGTCTTATACTGAGGTAAAGGGGGACATTCACCTCTGTCCTAGGAATAGCCTTGACTGAGAAAGATTAAACTCAAAATCTGCTGGTCAAGACTCCTCACCTGGAGAGAGCTTGGGTGAGCACTGTCTGCATTTGCCTCTGTGGTCTCACTTTACTGTGATTATATGAGTGGTAACCACTCTTTGTGTTGAGTCATTTTTTTAAATGAGATTTGAGTGTTTTCAATTATATTATAAGGCAAGTTCTGCTTGCTTGGGAGCCACTGACTCTCTTTAAGGTGATAAAACATATGACTATTCTGATTATTAATTTTTAAATAGTTTGAATCATGAAACTTGGAGGGTGATCTAATGCCCATTTTTGGAGTGTGGTGGAGGAGGGTCACCTTACGGTAGCCTTTATACACATGCTGGTGGAGGAGCCCAAATACACATACCCTGCATTCCATGGCCTTGAATTTCACTGGTTTATTAACCTAGTGGTGCTGGTGAAGCAATGTAACTTATTTTTGTGTGTTCTATTACTTGTTTTTACATTTCTTTGGCTGCCGAATACTTGATTTTTTTAGAAATAATGGGCATTAATAATCGACATTAATAATTACTAATAATTGGCACTTACTAACACAGAAGGGCCATTCACTAGCAGAGCAGGCTATACAATTGTTAGAATCATAAATTCATAGACTCCCTATGAATTTTAGTTTTATACTTATCAACACTTACCTAACAGAGCAAGTGATTTGCCCCAGGTCACATACCTAGTTGGTGGTAGAAGTGCCACAATTTTGCAATATTATTTTGCATGTATCTTATTATTTGTATTATGCGCTAATCTCCCTGGTAGAGAATGTATGTTTATTGACTGCAGGCCATTTGTGTCTTTATTTTTGTACTTTTATTACCTAGAATGTTACCTAAGGATGAAAAAAGATTTGTTAAATAAATGTTTGGATGATAATAAAAAGGAAAAAAACTTGGGTTTCTTCTTGAGTTATCAGGAGATGTTTCTCCCATTATATCACACATGAAAAATAAGGAACATATTCATTATTTATTCAGCACATGTTATGCTTGAGGCAATCTGCTGGGTGCTGTATTGAACAAAGATGATAAAGACAAAATACTGTCCTAAAGATACAGAGCCCATAAGATAAAACTTACAAATGACTGTAATGCAACATTGAATTAAAGTGTATGACTAAAGCAAATTAGAGAGCGGAACTCTAACGCATTGGGGGAGAACGAGAGAAGGCTTCATGGAGATGTTAACTTTACCTGAACCTTGGAGAAGCACTGAATTTCAGAGATAATAATGACTGATGGAATGGGAAAGCAGCGTAGGCACAGGGAATAATAGGAAATAGGAAGGCGAATCATCTTTGAAGAACTACAAGAATTCTCTCCTGGGTATAGTAGGGAAGGTGAAGTGTTATATGTGTGGAGGGGAATGGAGCAAAGGAAAGATAGAAAGTCGGATTAGTTCCCAGGCAGCTTTGCTTGTTCAGGCTCAGGGCCTTTGCGATTGGTTCATCAACCTCTATGGTTTTTGAAAATGCAAATGACAACATAGGTTGTCAGCAGCAGGAGGCGGGCTGGTTTGAGGGGTGAGATAAGATGGGAAGTGACTGCAGTTCAGGAACAAGGTAGGGAGCAAGTCACCACAGGATGGCAGCAGAGATGGAAGGGACAGCCACAGGTGAATAATAGGACATGGAAAATGCAAGAGCTAGAAGAGCCAGAGATGGAGATGTTATTAGCAACATGCATTTTGTACTTACTGCAGCTTATTAAAAATTTCTGTATCAACATGATCTCTTCATTAGGCTGTAAGCGCCTAGAGGACAGGGTCCATGCAATCTTCATCTACCAAAATGAACGTGGCAGATGCTTGGTAAATGCTTGCTGAGTAATTAAATGGAAGTCAGGGAATTTGGCTCGGTAATGGCACCTGTGGTGTGGGTATAAATAAAGTGTTTCTTTTGGAACATCTTGGAATTTGAAGATGTGGTCTATTTTTCTGATGCAATTTCTAGGACTAGATTATAGAAAGAACTGGAGAACAATTATGAGCTGATGTATAAGTGAAGGCAAAATAAAGAGCAGGTAGATGGTATACTTGATACAGAAAAAATGCAAAATAACTGCTCCTTTTAAGGTATCAGGTGTGATTAGAGAGAAAAATGCAGCATGGTATCCACGGGGGACTGGCATGTGCAGCGAAGCCTGGACAGATGGGGAGGACTGGGGTGGGCATGTGGGCTGTGTTAGCTGATAAAAGAGGGACAGAAGGGGAAGTCGCCTGAATGGGAGGTGACAGAGCAACGAGTTGAGGCTTTGGAGTCAGACTGCTTGGTTTAAATACTGGTTCTTGTCCTGAGTCATGATGTGGTTTCAGTGATTTCACTTTCTCCTGCCTCAATTTCCTCTTCTGCAAGATGAGGATAATAATAATACATGGGTGAACACATGTACAGCGCTCAGAGCTTGGGACGTAGTAAGCACTTCGTAAGCATTATTCTTATTGAAGCCCACTAGGACCACTTTGATGTGTTATGCCATTTAACCTTTAATCACTATGTAGATAGGGACTATTATCTTCTTTTCTCAAAGGAGGAAACAAGTGCAGAGAGGCTTTATAACTTGTTCAGATTCACACAGCCAATTAGCGGTGAAGCTTACTTTGGATATGTTCTTACACAGTGCATCTGGCACCCAGGCTCAGGCACTTTCTAGCCGTGGTGAGGCTACTTGTGAACAATTTAGATTTGATAGATATTAGGGAACTGTGGCAGCCCTTGTAGCAGGGGATAAGGTGAGCCATCAGTATGTTGGAAAGGTTCATCTGGTAGTCTTGTGAAAGAGAGCAGGCAAGAAGACTGGGGTGCTTAGGATCCAGACCTGAGATGACTGAGGAAATTGCAAAGTGTGGCAAATGAGAGTTTAGCTGTGATAGGAGCACCAGCTGACTTTGTGCCTGATGCAAATGAGATGCAACTGACGGTATATGATAGAAACTGACTGAAGGGGCACATGGAGGGGGTGGAGCTTGGCATCTGAACTTGAAAGTTTCAAACATGGGACACTAAGAAAATATTGCTAATGAAGACATTGGGAGGGGAGTCCCTTTAGCACTCTCCCTTCAAAAAAGTGCTTTCAGAGGAACCAGCTCAGGGAAGAGTGTCTTGTTTCAAAGTGGGGCACTTGGTTATTATTAGTGGCAGTTTGATTCTGATGGGAACACCCTGGGTAGCCTTTACTTCACTGTCCATCCAGCTTTGCTTTCTTCCTTTATTTAGGAAGGAAGCTGATGGATTGTTCTTTTCTTCCTTGGAATAGACTGTTTTCCGTACACAGTTGGCAAATCCACATGTAACCTCCTTTCAAAAAGGAGGTTTACACCTTACTTTAGTTCTCATTCATAACGAGTATAGTGATTCGTGTTGGGGGAGTTAGAAAAATCAGTTCTGTTAACTTCCTGTTTTCTATTTTAGGCCTCTGAGCAGAACTTCCCATTCGGGTAGGACCAAGCAGAAAACACAAAGCTGGAAATTTCTCCTGAATTTGATCTGCCATGGGGATAAAGTAAGTTCATGGTTTGAGGTGTTTATCTCATCCCTCTCTCAAAGCTTGTCCTTCAGCTGTTCTCATCTTTATACTACAGGAAGTGAAATGAGAAAGCGTTTGGTCTTTTCCTGTGCAGTGCTCCAGGAACTCAGGGGTTTAAAACAAGCTGCTCAGACTGAGCTCTTGATCAGTTTGGAGATTACAGTGGCTTCTCACTTTGACAATTCCAAAGAATATTATATTTTGAATTATCTCCTTTATTTCCTGTCTGAACATTTTATTTTACCTGCTAGTGAAAGGGTGAGGGAGGCAGGTCATTTCGGTTTTTCCTCCTCCCCTCTTTTCTCTTTCTCTGTTTATAATTCAAAATTATGTTCACTTTCGTTCTTTCATTTGCTTCCTTTGTAGCATCCTGTGAGGTGAATATCACAATGCCCATTTTACAGACGGTGAAACTGAGGTTTCAGTGAACTTTAGTGACTTGGCCAGTCTCTCAGTTAATAATAACCCTGAGACTGAATCCTCAGTCTTCTATCTCTGGGTCTTTCATGTTTTCTTTTTCCCAATACCACACTGCTTTTCTGATGGCAGTTGTACTGTGCAGGATGCTGACAGAAAGGAGAGGAAATGGTAGCTGGGCTAGGAAACCTGATCGATTTCATCCTCCATAGAATTGTATACCCCGATTAATAAAATACTAAATGTTAACTAAATGTATTGCAATTCTTCCAGTATACAGGGCTTTGGCTCTTATTTTGTGTCACAGGCTTTAGGACAATGTGCTGAGGGAGTCATTCACTGAATGCAAGGAGAATAAGGAAGTCAGATGTGGGCCTGGTGGCAGTTCACGCTTTGGACTTGGGTGACTTGAGTTTTTCTGTTGGCAATTGAGCTGGGGATGATAGCGAAAAGACACTTCATGTCCCCTGCTCCCCAGTTCTTGGCAAGGCAAATGAAGAGTGGAGAATCAGCTATGAGTTGGGATCATAATGAGTATCTGGGCTTAGTATCAAATCAGTCCCAGAGGTAGGAAAATGGGATTGAAGTTAGTGGCTGCTAAGAAGAAGCTAGTGAGGGAGCTCTGCTTCTTAAGAACCAGTGAAAATTAGGATGGGGCAGTGAGTGAGGCCTGTGGAAGGCTTGGCTGCCTGTGTTGCCTGGCATGTCTGTGGGATGACTCTGCTCTGCCAGAGCTCCAGGAGGGTCTATTTGATTTTGGAGGAGTCCTCAGGACTATACATGTAACCAAATTGTCTTGATAGACAGTAAACTCCAAGGGGCCTTCTGTGCCAGGGACTCAGGCTAGCAGATGTTTTCTTGATGGTTTGTGAGCAGTACCCAAGCCAGGAGGTCCTCTCCCTTCCTGAATCAAGCACCTCCCTCCTCAGCCCCAAAGCAGAAGTGCTGGCCTAGGGCCACTGCCCACATTGCGGTGAGACCTGTCTGTTCTCTTTATAGACTCACAAATGACAGGGAATGAATGAGGGCAAATCAAATATTATAGAAAGGAGAGGCTGGCAAACATAGGCATGGCCAGCAGACGTCTCTCACTGGAACAAGATGCCAAGAGAGGAGGATTTTGAGATTTGGGGAGAACTCTCAGTGTCAGTGCTAAGGCAAAGGATTTAACAAAGAAAAGACATACACTTAGGCTCGAACATGTCCAGGCGTGGGGTTAATATTTTGTGTAACTGGTTGACAGAAATGGGTTGGTGTGAGACACAGAGGGGACCTGGAGATAGAGAACAAAGAAAGTGATAAAGAACATGGTCTTGCAATTAGCTAAAGGCTGGCTGTATGGCATAGTTCTCCAAAGAGGGTGTCTGTCTCTGCACATTGCACCTAAACAGCCAAGCAATATTTTCTTAAGAAGCCTGTGACAGAATTTCGAAGACCGAATCATATTTTGAAGACAAGAGGGACGATCACCACTTAAAAGAGACTCATAGGAATTACTTTTGAAAGACAAGGCTTATTTTAGGAATTAGACACTCAACAATTGGTGTTGAATCCCTGAATTTTAATACATTTGCTTAGAGTAGGATTCAGCATTTTACCCTTTCACTGGGAGTGTAAAGTTTTCTTCTTACATATATGGCATGCAAAGTTTTCAGCTGAGCATAGTAATTAATTATTTCCCAGCTATTTTTACTTTTCATGTGCTAAAAGTTGGGGGAAACTATTTCACGTAACAGAATTTAAACAACTTGAAAAAGTTATTTTTTTTAAGGAACTGTACTTTTTCAAGAAAATGCCTTCTCCAACAGCATGTTTGGAGATAGTTACCAAAGGACAAACCATCAACAGAGACACTCAGCCTCTTAGTCTGGCTTTTGAAAAGTGAACATTTATTCTTTTTTTTCCAAATGGGACGCAGTGAACTCCGTCATGTACACTATGAAAATAATTGGTGTGTTAGTACACCTTGTGCCAGATTTCATGCTTGTTGAAAGGTGATTGGATTCAAACCAGCATATTTAAAGGTCAACTGGTTGTTCTTAAACAGCACAGAATTTTAACTCTTTCATTTTCATGGATTGTAGCCAAATAGCCATGTTAGAAAGGAGAGACTATATTCTGCTTTTAAACTTTCTGACCTTTTTGTCCTTCAATTTTAAAAAAGTTCTCAGTGTTTTCTTATGGATGGAAAAGGTCTGAGAAATAAGTTCTCAGCTGGCATTTGGAAGAGACTTAGTTCTTTTTAAACTACTAAATTTAGGTCAAGGCTCTAAGGAGACAGTGCATATCACATAAGCAATGTCTAAATGTCAGGCTGAAATTTCACTCTCTTTTTAATAAGTAATTTAAATTTGCTCATAAGAGCTATTAACAGCAATCTATCTCCTTATCTTCCCAACTTGGAGTGATATATATAATTTTTAGTTCCTTGAAAAGCTTAGTGGAGAAAACACTCTCTCATCACCAATATTTAGCCTAGCTGTTGCATGTGTGCTTTATTTCTAACATGGGTATTTCTCTGGCTTTGGGACTTGATGACTCCCCTCGCCCCCTCAGTGATTTTGGATACATCTATTAAGTGTTTTATTTTTTTGATCTTCAAAATACCCTTTGTTTACCAGCATTTTTCCTGGGTTTCTCAAAATAATGTAGAGGACTGACTTGTCTCAAATAAGTAGGGTAAATTTTAATCATCAGATGTTAAGGCTTCTTGCTTTTTGGTTTAGTGTCCTGGTGAGTCCCTGGAAACTTTTTAATATTTTATAATGAAGACTGTAGTTTGGAAATTACAAAAGCAATATCTTCTTAAGGAAAAAACTCTGAGATTGACTTTGGAGATTTCCACAAATGCCACACAAAAGTTGGTAGGTAAAGGCCATTAAATCCAAGCTTATCTTGAGTGTATGTGGACTCTTGTAGTTCTAACTAAAGGCAAACTAAAGATATCCTGAAAAATCATGGTCCTATTTCGTCAAGTAGATAATTCAATATTTTCTTCTTTCTCGATTACTTCATAGTTTGCTTTTAATTCTTCTTTTTCTATATTCTTCATAACTTTTTAGCTGTGCAACTGTGTGCTAATTGCTTAAACACTTGGTGCTTCATTTGCCTTGTCTGCAAAATGGGGATAACATTACCTACCTTAGGGTTACTGTAAAAATTAAAGTTAATTCATGTAAAATGCTCGGAACAATGCCTGGCACAAAATAGATGTCAATAAACATTAATTCATTAATATTATTATTATCATTATTATTGTTATTGCTCTAATTCTAAATCTCTTTCACTAATTAATATGTCATATGGAGATGTTTGACCTACAGGGTTTCTTCTGGTTGGGGTATCATAAGCCCAGGAGTTCAGATTAAAGCTGCTCTCCTCATGTCTCAGCACCCCAATTTCTTTTACCTACACCCTGGCTGAGGTTGTCTGGGAGATATGATAAGGAAGATGGTGGTCCTGAACCAAGGGAGCTGGGAGAGCACATTGCCAGGGTGGTTCTCGAGAGAAAGGATGGAGAAACAGATGTGGTGGTAGGTGACCACCACTGAGGGAAAGTCTGGAAGGCCAAAGTGCATATAAAACAAAAGTACACTGGTCCCTTCAGAAAGGGACCAGTGCTCCTATATTGGGTGCATAGATCTTTATGATTGTTGGATCCACTTCTTGGATTTATCCCTTTATAATTTTGTAATGTCCTTCTTTGTCTTTTTTTTTTACATTCTTTGTTTTAAAGTTGATTTTGTCAGAGTATTGCTACCTCAACTTTTTTTTTTCATTTCTATTTGTGTGGAATATCTTTTTCCACCTCTTTACTTTCAGTCTGTTTGTGTCTTTCAATTTGAAGTGAGTCTCTTGAAAGCAGGATATAGGTAGATCATATTTTTAAATCCACTCATCCATCCTATATCATTTTATTGGAGCATTTAATCCATTTTCATTTAGTACATACTAGGTGTTGTGACATGTAATGGCAACTAGAGTTCTGTTGAAAAAGAGTTTCCAAAGCATGGTTTTTCAAATATTTTTGACTGTAATCAACAATAAGAAACAAATTTTTACATCAAGGTTTTTATATACAGGTGCGTATGTTTGTGTGTGTATAGCTCAAACTAATCGTATTTTTCATGGCATTTAAAGTTTACAGATATTTAGTATAAAATTTTTAAAAATCTGCACCTCAAGTGCAGATGATCAAAGGAATCAAGTATCTGATTACTTAAAATAAAGATATTTGTTTAATATGGAGACTAAAGAACATTCCAGGGTTATTGAAATATATTCTAGGAAGTATTTTTATAACTCTCTAAAAGACAGAGGTAGGATAAAACATATGTAAACCTAAGTTAAGAGAAATAATATAATGTAAAAGTATGCAAAGATAATGCAAAACACACACATATATGTGTCTTGCTTGAATTTGATATTCATAGTCTCAGAGCAAAGCTTTTTCTAAGAAACACATGTAATACTATTCCACATTCTTTTCATTTATGAAGTTAGTCCAAAAGATTCTGTCTTGTACTGTATTAGCATTCTTGATCATTTACAATTTTCTTTTTACGTGGTTATTGGGTAGGTGTGTTTCATTGAATATTTTCATTTTTGGACATCAGTTGTTGGAAAAATAAATATGACACTTTTCTACTGAGTATATGGATCTATAATTGTATATTTGATTTATAACTATTTCATTCCTAGGGAGTGTTTTGGCTGCAAAATGAATCTCTTTTAACATTAATATAGTGCTTACTAAACTCTTTTAAAATATTTTTTTCCTATACTAAAATCTACTAAAATATAGTGTAGCAGTTGAGAACATGAGTTTTAAAGTAAGACAAATCTGGGCTCAAATAATATCTCTGTTACTTATTGGTTGTGTATCCTTGGAAAATTACTCAAAATCTTCAAGCCTCAGTTTTATTATCTGCAAAAGGAGGTCAATTTGTACCTTACAATGCTGTTTTAAGAATAAAGGAAAATAAATGAGTTAGTACTACTCTATAAATGGCAGCCATTATTATTACTAATTTCTTTAATTTCTATAGCATAATATTGCCTGCTAAGTTTATTCATAGAATAATATGTTGTATTGGCGGATGATATCTGGTAGGAGAATGGTTTCTTATGAAATAAATAATTTAAAATAACGTAGTATTTTATTCTTTGGAGTTTGTGAAAATATATATTTAGCGAACATATAAGCCAATGGACATAATAAATTCCGTATTCTTAATTTCACAAGTGTGGTAGTTAATCTATGTATCAACTTTAGTGGATCACGGGGTGCCCAGGTATTTGGTTAAACATTATTCCTGGGTGTGTCTGTGAGGGTGTTCCTAGATAAGATTAACTTTGGAATTGGTAGACTGATTAAACAGATCTTTCCCACTCCCTAGTGAAGGTGGGCATTACTCAATCTGTAAAGGGCCTAAATCAAACAAAAAGGTGGAAGAAAGGAGAATTGACCCTCTCTGCCTTGACTGATATGACACATTAGTTTTCTGCCCTTGACTGGGATTTATACCACTAGTCCTTCAGTCATCAGAACTATACCACCAGTCTTCCAGCCTTCCTGGGTCACCAGCTTGTGTGTGTGTGTGTGTGTGTGTGTGTGTGTGTGTGTGTGCGCGCGCGCGCGCGCGCTATATATATATATATATATATATATATATATATATATACATACACACACACACACGCACACACACGTGCACACACATATAAATGTCTATACTATTGGTTCTGTTTCTCTGGAGAATCCTGCCTAATAAAATAAGCATTTATTGAGTAACAAAGCAGGGTTCTGCCTTCTTGTTTCGGCTCTCATACTATAAACACGTGTCCTTTTCTTGGTATATTCAGTGCTGCAATTTTTGTATTTCTGTGCTTTTTGCTGGTGATTTTGCTGTGTAAAATGGATCCCTAAGTGTGGTGTTGATGTGTTGTCTAGTGTGCCTGAGTACAAAAAGGCTGTGATGTGCCTTAGGGAGAAAATACATGTGCTAGATAAGCTTTGTTCAGGCATGAGTTATAGAGCTGTTGGCTATGAGTTCAATGTTAATGGATCGACAATATATATTAAGTAAAAAATATATATCTTTAAACAGAAACACACATAAAACATGGTGATATATTATTTGATTGATGAAAATGTTGGGCTCAGAGGCTCTCTGGAACCTAACCCTGTATTTTCTCGGGAGCAGTGTTTCAGTATTCACTAAGTCAGTGTTCTCACTGACTTAGTAGAACATAACTACTATGAATACCAAAAATCAACTGTATGAACATTTTGTTTAAGCTGAGAAGATGCCTAATGACTATGCATATTTAGACATTTTGTAGAATTATGGTCAACCCAAACAAAACAAAGTTACTTTTATTTAATTTTGGAAGACACTCTATTCTCTTGTTTAGGTTGGTTTATTTTAGCAGAACTTAACTGGTGAATATGTCAAGTAAATCAGGCACAGTTGTGTTAGACCCAGTTTGTACCCTGAAGGAGTCCCCAGTCCACCATGGAAGGCAATGAGATACGTGCAAGCAATGGTATTGACATTGCTTTACATTCCTGGAGCAGACGTCAAAGAGAATCAGAGAAGGCCCTGGCTGCTTCAGAATATATCAAGAAACCCAGCTAAAGTACAGAAAATAACCATGGAATGTCCACTGAGCAGTTTTCTATAACGTGTCAGTGAAGCCTAACATTATTTTAGAGCTCCAGGGTTTTACAGAGAGAAGAGATCCTAGAGTGTGATAAGAACCTAAGTATGTTTAGACATAGAGCCAGAACCAGAAACTGAGTCCAATGGCTCAAGTTGAGTCCTTTCTCATTAAACCATGTATGCTCTATGTGTTTACATTAATTGTTGGGGTCTAGGCTTACAAATGAGCTCATGTTCCAGAAATTCCACTTAGGTCTGATGTGGAGAAGTCAGTCTGAGGTTGTTCAAGTATAAGCTCCAATGGACACATTAATTTCATCTGATTCTCAAAGGAGCTCATGATTCTAAAAAGTTGAAGTATTCCGTACATATTCAGAAATTGACTTTGTAAATAAATAGTGAATAGTAAACTGGGTTAGGGTTACCTTTGACATTGTATTTTGCAGTGAAGGATTTTTTAAAATGCTCATTATTGGCTTGGGTGTGTTGAAACAAACCTACTTATACTCTCAATGGCAGAAAAAATTAGTATAAAATTTCTATAAAAGACATTTGACACCTTTTGAACCAGGTACCACATTCACCCTTTAAGAATCTATTCTAAGGAGGTAATTAGAAACTTGAACATTTATGTATGAAAATATTTACAGCATTATTGTTCCAGATATGAAAACTAAAAATCAAAGCAAATGTCTAAATGTTGTTTTAAAAATGATATACTATAATGAAAAACTGTCTATGGTAAGATAGAAAAAATGATCACAAATATGCAGTGTAATCACAAGTTGTATATATGTGACCAGAATAATATATGTTAAAAGAGGTTATCTCTTGGTAATGGGACTATAGGTGTTTCTTTCCTTTTGTATTCTTTTTTTCCCCCTGTATTTTCCAAATTTCTTAAATGACTGTATATTTTTATAATCAGCAAAAATGTTAAGTAACATTCATTCTCCATGAACTATGTTTTACCCAAGGAAAGTCCTGTTCTTTTCTCTTAGTTTCCACATTTCAAAATGTCTCATCACTTGTTTTGGCTGAAGGTGAAAATGGAAACTCGGTTATTTCACATTTGTTCAGTTACAAGCCCCTTTTCTTCCCATGGTGTCATTTCAGCTTAAATCTTTGTACTTAGTCCCCTTTTCAATTGTGGATTTTCTCCTCTCCTTTTTCTTTTTATTCTTTCACTGATATTTTTTTCTTTTTAATTTAAATTCTGTCTGCTTTTCTTTGGCAGTATTAGCCTTTTCCCCTCTTATCTGTTGGGGAAATGAAGCGCACTACTCAGTTTCATATAGTCACCCCATCTCCCCCTTTTTCTCTTGTTTCTTTACTCTGGTTTTTTTTTTTTTTTTTTGGAAGGTAGAAGAAACATTTATAGAATAGTATCCTCCAAACATTTATAGAATATTCTCTTTAGAGCCTTGGTAGTACTTCTGTGTTAATTAAAATTTTTTAATTTTTTTTAGGGATTTCACAAGTATTTCCCCCAATGTCAGGACTACAATGTGTGTGTGTGTGTGTGTGTGTGTGTGTGCATGTAGGTGCATGTGTGTGAATACATGTTCTATTCTTCCAGGTCAGCAACAGTGTCACTTCCTATCTCCTCCAAAAGCAGGCACTCCAGTAATGCTGCATCCTGTCGGCCTGTCTCTGCTTAGAGACCTTTCAGAGCTTGATACCTGGGCTCAGACTGTATGCATAGGAGCAGGATGCCCTAATTCACTTTGATACCAGCAGGCTGACATCCATATTTTGAAAGCTTTGATGAAGATGATGAATTGGGCTGGCTCTGTGGGTTCTCCAGCTGCTGCCAGGCTGTTTCTGAGCCAGGCAGGGTGACTTTCAATATATCCCAAAGCCTGCCAACTAGTAAAGAGATAAATATATTAGACGAGACGGTAGAACTCGATTTATATATGTGGGCATGCAGGACTGAATTAAAATGACACCTTGAAAAAAAAAGCAAAGGACCAAATCTGGAGAGTCTATTAGTTGAGAGTCAAGGCTAGGATTTCTAGGATGAACTTGTCTATGTGTAAATTGGTATTCAAGTAGTTATTTGTAATTGAAGTGCTATGCTTATTTCATTTCCATAAATCTAAAATCTGGCTTTGAAGTTGGCTCCCAGGTAGACCCATCAGCATTAAGCCTTGAAATTTGTGTGATAAATCAAGTCTATGATGAAAAGAACTGGCAAATGTGGCACTGGCTTGCAGTTTGCAAATATCCATGACTATTATAGAGTGCTCAGCTTAGTGTCTCCTAGTGGAGGGAATGTACCTTGAATTTGCTTTCTGGGGTTGAGAGCTCTTCATTCTTCATTCAAAAGACTATGCTGGGTAGAGAAAGAGATAGCCAGTGAGATGAATGCTTTACCCCAATGTCATTTTTTTTAAAAAATCCAGTCACATGGGTGAAAACTGGATTTTATTAAATTTATTTGATTGAAAAGAAGCATGCAAATTGTACAAGGTTCATGTTGTGCACAGAAGGTGATAAATAATGCTAATGCTATAAGTGTCCCTTGCCATCATGGGCCTTTGAAAATAATATGAAAAAGTTGATTTCCCCCCCTGCTGCCTCAGTCTCCCTTCTTACAGAGCTTTCTTCCTTTTTCTCCCCCTTCATGAGAAATACTGGCTTTCAGGGGTGATAAATAAGCACACCTTTGCGCAAATGTAAGATATATATATTAATTCTATTTAGATATTTAAATTTGACATTACATTCTTTGTTTTGGAGCAAGCTGCGTGTTTCCTACAAGCAGACAGGTGATGTATTTTATGCTTTTGTTCAGGAGGGCTGGTTTAGGCCTCTTGTTGGCAGTCCAGGTTTAAAACCCTATCTAGTATTAAAAACACAATTAGCTAGAACCTCTTGTGACATTGGCTTCTCGTTTAAAAGCATCCTTCCTTTTTTCTTACTATGATGAATTTTAATTTTCAAGTAAAAGTCACTGTATAAACTTTAATGTTTTATAAATTTGAAAAAAAGAAAAGGTGAAGCCTGTTGGAAAATATGATGAAAGCAATTACATTCTAGACTTGGAACTAACTTATTGATGTTGATCTAACAGATTCAGAATGAATTTACATCATTTTGATTTCGTGTCCCCATTTCAATATGGAAGAGGCTGTTTTGTAACTTAATCTTTTCTGCAGGGAGAATGAAACTGAGGGACAATCTAGAGCATTGGTGAGGGCTGGAATAAAGTCTTCCGGCTGCTGTGCTATACCACATGCCTCAAATAGCAGATGCCACAGAACTGCTTTTTAAAAAATGCTGGCTTCACATATCATGCTAAAAATACATACTGAAAAAGACCTGGAAAACTTGAAAGTACTAGAAAAGCAAGCTGTAGAAAAACACACACCCATATACACACAACAACAACAAAAACTGTATAAAGTAAGACATATTAGAGCTTTCTTAAATTCCAAATATATTCAGAATAGATATATAGATATAGATATAGATATAGAATAGATATTCTGATAATATATTCAGAATAGAAATAAGAAAGGCATCAGAAAACTAGCTAGTCCCTAGGAGACTGCAAAAGGCTACAGAAAAAAAAAATTTAATAACATTGGTGGGTCAATAGAATGCCCTTATTCCCCTAGACTTCTCATCTCTTTCTTTTCTTTTATGAAATTCACCTTCAAAAAACCTTATTTGGGCAACACTATCTGGCTAACTCAAACTTGGTTCTCTGTTTGAACCCTAGTTACTTATATATCTTATAGATGTTCCCTGGAGTTGCTCATTGTGTGACTTGTCACTCTGACTAGGTTCTGAGCTTACAAAGGTCAACTAACATGTCTTTCTTATCTTTTGAATTTCCTCTATAGTTTTGGTACAACAATCGTGTCTGCAGATGGTGTTTAACACGTGTTGCCTGACTCACTGGATACTTTCAGAGTAAAAAAAATTAGTTAATAGAAAGATACTTTGCTCCTATTATTAATACTTATGTGCAATATTCTGAAAAATCTGTAGGATACCAGATAAGATAAAAGTTGGAGGAGCTAGTTATAGATACAATAGTGAGAATGCAAAGGATATTTAATAATGTCTTGGCATAAATAATAGAGATGGTAAGAATAATAATGATACAAATGTACATTTTTATAGTACTTCTTCTTTGAAAGTGCTTCCAAAATAATCAGAGAGATAAAGGAAGGAATATAAAAAGTACTGAAGCAATGCAGAGAAGATAAAGCAAAAGGACAAAAGAAAGGCAAAGAAAATAAAGCCAAGAATAAAGAAATGGAAGGAGAATTTACTCACAACTTTGAACAGCGGTTGGCTAAATTACACACTGGGCAGGGTGTCAAGTAAATATTTACAGCATTGGTGTTCTTTCAGCAGGTAGAGTATGTTCTCTATAGATCAGGCCATGTTTTCACTTGTTTTCTACCAGGTACTGGGGGAAGGAGTGTCCTGGGTTCTCTAACTCTCTTTTCCCCATTTTTGTCCACTAGGGTTTAAACTGATACTAGTACGGCTATCTGTACTCCAGACATTCTATCAATAGCATCAAAAAGATATGGAGGTGTGAGTGAAAGTCAACTTTAGTAGCTTATTTTAGTGATTTCACAGGAGCTCAGTTAGGCTTGCTGCGGAGAGCACCATTGATTTTCGTTCTTGTTCTACGGTTTTGAAAATTTCCTAATTTTAGAAGGCAGGTCTCAAATTATTGTCAATAATGCTGAATGCAGTAACTTATTATAAATAAGTTCCAAGCAGAAGACTTGCCAACTATGTTCTAGAACAGATCAGTTCTAGAACTGAAAAGGTGCAGTGAAAAAGTTCTGCCTGGTACATGTCAGAGGCCACACAGGTCCTAAAATGATCTCTATTCCTGCTTGGAGGGGGGGGGGTGATCTATATATTTTATTATTTATTTTAAAAATTTTAATAATATATTTTATTTAACCAAAGATAGCCTAAATATTATCATTTAAACAAATAATCAATGTAAATATTTTTTGTCAGCTTAATATTTTTTATTTTTGATTATAGTTGACATGCAATATTATATTAATTTCAGGTATACAACACAGAGATTAGACATTTACATAATTTACAAAACAATCACCCCGATAAATCCAATTCCCATCTGATACCATACATAGTTATTATAATGACTATATTCCCTGACTATATTTCCCATGCTATTATACTCATGATTATTTTGTAACTACTAATGTGTACCTCTTATTCCCCTCCCCAATCTCCTTACCTCCCATTCCAGCATTCATCAAAATGCTTTCTGTATCTAGCTGGATAGCAGCTACATATTTTAATTGACATTTAACAAGGCGACCTCCAGCAGCATTCCTGAGACGGCAAGCTTCTTTTACTTTTGGGTCTGTTTTGTTCAGAATTTATATTCATTAATTGAAGGGTATGGGACCCATGCCAAAATGTCAGAATTAATACATTTTTGAAAGCAGGTTGGAAAAAAGAGATGTGATGGTCAAGATAGAACTCATCGAATCGTTAGAAAATTTTGCCTGCATTGAGACGAGGAGAGAGAGAGTCTCTGGGATTAAATCTGCTTCCCATTGGCAACACTAGCATGAAGACAGAGTTGTATTTTAATGGCCTTATTTGTTGCTGAAAGCATGGATCAGCTATTTTCAAGATTCAGAGATCAACACCTCTGTTTTGGCAGTGATTCTACTTTTCACACTTCAGTTTTTGAAACAGAGCAGAGAACTGTTACATTTGGTGGGCTGAAAACCTGGGTTCTGGTCTTAGCTCTGGCCCTTCTTGGCTGTCGTGACTGGGGAAGGTCAGGATCATTTAATCTCTCCCAGGCTCTGTTGCCTCAACTGTAAGAGGGGAATAATTTTATCAGTTCTGGTTTATAATAACAATAATTTCCATTTCTAAATGTCTGCCGTGTGTCAGGTACTCTGCTATGCCTTTGGCATGTGTTACCTTGAAGTCCCTCATCAAATCTACAAGGAAGGAATAATTACCATTCAGGTTTTATGGTTGAGAAAATTGAGGCTCAGATCCTTTCAGTAATGTGCCCAAGGTCGCGAATCTAACAAGTAGGAAAGCCAGGGTATATAGTTTTATACATATGTTCACAAAATTCCTTCTTAGACCTCCATGAGATTTTGGGGTTTATTTTAAATGATATTTGTGAAAGTGTTTTGAAAATAGTAAAGTTCCTTATAAATATGTTATTATCACCATTATTATCCTGATAAATATAAATTAGTTAACATGTATTTATTGAGTTCCTGTACGCGCTTAGTACCAAGTCCGATATCTTCCTGGATAATCTATGGAATTAGGTGTTTTTCTCAATGTCGTTTTGTGTAAGGTGTATATAAGTAATCTTAAATATTTCCATAGGGTGTCACTTACATCCTTGGAATCAGCTATTATTTTCTTTGGATTCTTTTTGGAGAGAAAAAAGACCAAATGTGTTAATTAAATTAAATGAATGTTTCAAGAAACAAAAACTATCACATGTAATCCAACAAGACTACAGAGCCAGCAAGTAAATATCCCAGGGACCATAAGTTGATAGGAAAACTTGAAAGGAGATGAGGGAAATACACCATAGGAATTAGCAAATCTCTTCTGAAAATTCATGTGTTCACAAACGTCCCGGACCAATATAACTCCCCTGACTTGGTTCTTTGTTTATTTTTTGAGTCATTAATGACCAAATGTGTTGCTGAAATTTTTTTGAAGAGTCTATCTTTGTTTCAGGAGCATCAGACTTCCCAAGTGAAGATGGCTGGGAATCCACATGACTCTCCTAAAATAAGATTTAAGTTCTGAAAAGAATTTTCTTTTGGGGGAAACATCCTATTCCCTAAGAGACCCATAAGCATGAGATCACTTTTTTTTTTCAGAGAGAAAGCTGAGAGGAGCCAGTTGGTCCAGAAGCCAGGAACAAACTTTCAAGACGGGTTAACATTTGAGACAGACTTCTTTATTGTTTCCCCTTGGTCTTTTGGAAGAACTGCTTAAAGTCACAATAAAAGTTCATGAAATTCTGTAGAAGGATCAAGTGAGTCCAGAAATTAACTGCTCCTTATTAATTCCTCTGTTTCCTTATGTATTAAGTGAGGATAAAATCACCTACCTTAGAAAGTTGTTGTGAGGATTACATGAGTGTCTCCTGGCCCCAAATAATCATCACTGTCATCACTGTTGAATCTGAGGCATTTTCCCCAAGTCTGTTCATCCAGTTGTTCTTAAGTCTTGGTGTGAATTGTTTATTCTGTTAGACCATGTGATGTCTAACGAGTTAAGAAAAATGCTTTTTGAATTGAGAAAATGTGGAGAAGGCTGCCTTTCAGGACCCCACCAAGGACTTGTGCTGGGTGGAATATAGCCTTCTTTTAGGTTTGGTAGGAACTTCATGATGGGATCAGCCTGAATACCACAGATAAGGTGCTAATGCCACTGCAGAGCTGGCTGGCTACCTGTCTTTGGTCACTGTGGCAGGATGAATGTGGGGCTACTGATGCATGCATCTTTCTGAAGGAACGTTACCCTGTCTTGACAGGACAAGGCAGCCCTTGTCCAGTTCTCCTGTCAGACATTTTAGCCACATTTGTCTCTCTGCTGTGCTAAGGTAGAAGCCCTTCTGGGAGGGCGGGGTTATGACATGGCTGTGTTTAGTTTTCTTTGACTCAGAGTCTAGATCTGGCTGAATCTGAATAGGCAGGGATGTACAAACTAAGCTAATTATACAAGTGATATTTGTAAGAAAAAAAGCTGACTACCACAGAAGCTGGATATCAACCCTGTTTTGTTTTTTGAATTTGGTCATATTTTTTCTGGAGCAGAGGAGCAAGAGGGCAGCCTAACATTATCCCTGTAGCGACTGGCCACCGCCAGTCAGGATGCACCCAACACTAGCAGCCAAGATGCCGGCCAAGCATGTGGTCCAGGCTCCCTGTATATATGTTTCTGGCTGGTCGTGAGGGTACTTTTGTCATAATGCCTTTCAACATAATTTGGGTACTACGGGAGGTGGAATTAGTGTCTTAAACTCTACAGACTCAATGTGGGCTATGATCTGGTTTTGGTCAGTTTTGTCTGCTCAGGGAGTCAAGGAACTGCCATTTGCCAGTTGATCTCAACTAAGTCACTTTATGTCTGTTGGCCTTAGTTTCCTTAGAGTGAGGGCATCTCTAACCTGAGTCTCAACATAAATGATCTCTATGAGTCTGTGATCTGTCTCTGCCTGGGGTATGAAAGAGTGTGTGTGTGTGTGTGTGTGTGTGTGTGTGTGTGTGTGTGTGTCCATTGTCCATCCATCCTCATGTTCTCCCTCTATTCCAGCCTTCGATTCTGGATTTTCCTTTAAACTGTTCTTGTCCCCTCTTTAGTTATCCAAATTTCTCTCTGCAAAAGAACAAGTATGAATAGGTCATTGTTTCTTATAAGATACTGCTGATAAAGTCAGAGAATGATGTCCTATTTCTGAAACAGACAACCGAGGAGAAGTTTATGGCTTTCTATTCTTTAGACTTAACTAGTTTTTCTCCTTGGAACAAGTTTCATGGAACTTGAGTAATCACCCTGCCAAAGTTTTCTTGGCTGGAGATCAAAGTCTCCAATACATCAGCACAATGAAAAAGCAGCAAGAGGTAGGAGAAAGCATTTGCAATGAATTTGGAGTTAGACTCTAGTAGAAAAGTAAAAAAAAGGATAAGAGTAATTAACTTCTGTAAGAATTGCAAAGGCCAGTACATAGGAAAAGATGTCTAACTTCTCTAATGATGAAAGAAATGCAAATAAAAATAATGCTATCATTTTCTTCCTATCATTTTGACAGAAATGTAAATGGTTGGTTAAGCCTGGTTTGCCTATAAGTGTGAAGAAATGGGCACACTCAAGTAGTTACCTGATATAACCTTTCAGAGGGCAGTTGGGTGATATGTACTGAAATGTAAAATGTAGAGTTTCTTTTCAGTTTTCAGTCTGGGACTTACTCTAAGGAGATAACTACATGAATGTAAAATACATTTGCAAAAGCTTATTCATAGGGAAAACTAGAAATAACTTTAATGTTCATCAGTGGGGGACTGGCATAGTCGGTTACGGTAAATACCTTCCAGGAAATCTTGCGTAGTCAATAAAAATGACCTTATAGAGCTTTACATACAGTGTGAGAAAATATTTAGTGGTACACAGCACTAAACAAATGATCACATTTATATAAAATTATATTAATAGAAATATGACAGGTTTTTAATTTTATTTATTATTTTTTACTTTTTTTTCTTATTTAACTTTCAGTTCTGCAACTTATCAACTCTGTGTCCTTAGGAAACTCAGTTAACCTCTCTTACTCTTGGTAAAATGGAGATAATAATATAAATATTTTAGAGGTCACCGAGGGAATCAAGCAAAAAAACACATGTCAAGCACCTGGGATGGGTAAAAAATACTTTGATTCTTAAAAATCTTTCACGGTTTCTATTTTCCTTTCATTATACGAATACAAAAGCTGTGTTCCTATGCCCGTGCTTCAAAGAAAGAAAACTAAGTGGTCTTTGAATAACTTCTGTTGGTTTAAATACAGGAAAAGTATTTTCCTAAGGCTGTAGTCTGTCAGAAGAAGGTCATATTGAGTCATTGTTTTCTAAAGTCAGGAGAGGAGATTGAATGACTGATGCTGTTGGGCAGCCTAAAATAATATTTCATTCTTGTCATCCTTACACAGTTTAAGACCAGGTGATTTTGGATAGATCTACAGTTTCCCTCTTGTTTTGGAAGAACTAAGCTTTTGTTATTTATGCTTTTAAACAATAGGGCTTTGTCTTATACTCAGAGCATGCAAATTAAACAGATTTCCAGAAGGTCTGTTCTATTTATTGTGAAGAGTGATCCTAAGTGCTAAATAGACACAGTTAGCTCCAGCCACCTGTGGTGAGTCCACATCTTCAGCAGAAGAAAATAGCCAAGACTCACAGAAGCACAGCAACCAATCAGGTTTGAGATTGACTTTCCCTATATTGTGTTAATGTTGGTAGACTCAGCCATTTAAAAGCCCCTAACTACTTGGGGCCTGCTTTGCCCTACAAAGCAAAAAACCTTGTTTAGCTTTCAGTGTCTGACACAGAAAAATGAAATTGCCAATGTTTTGAGTATTTTTACTTAGGACATTTCTGGTCCATACACAACTGTTTCAAATATTTCTGTGTTATCTTTTCAGAGTTATTGATACTCTGGAATGGGGAGTGGTAATTCAGGCTCAAGAATTTTCATCAAAGGCTTTAGGATTATTAGGAGGACACAAATTAGACTGTCTCTATCTTGTATCCCTCTTCTCATGTCTCATTCCTTGCATTAAATCAGGCCTGGCTTGCTACCACACTTTCACACACATGTGCAATTTTCACCTGGCAAAATGTCAAATTTAAGTAGAGTATATGAAGTTGGGATCAGTACTGATTCTTAATAATTATAGCTAGTAAATATTGAGTACTTGTAACATGCCAGGCTTTGTGTTAAGTGGATCATGAGCACTATTTTGATGCTGCTTAAGGCGTAGTCCATGGATAACTGGCTTTACAAGCATCATGTGCTAATGAAACATGCGGATTCCTAGGTTCCGTTATAGACCTACAGGTTCAGCATCCTGTAGTGGGAGTTAGGGCTCAGCCATTTTAACAAGCACCTTTAGTAATCCCAAAGCACATGAATTTCAAGAGCCACTGCATTACTTTATACTGTATGTGGGACTCCATTGCATTCTGCTCTCTTTCCACTCCTCTGATTTTCATGCTTAAATTATTATGGCAAGAAAAGAAAAAAAAAAACCTATGGACTGTGAGACATGGTGCCATCTATGCGTCCTTTAGTTACTAGTGATTGCAGGTGTGTCTCCGTAGCCAAATTGCTTTTGAGTCATCAAGTATTTGCTTCAATCGCTAGAGTTAATAAGTGAGAATTCTTTTCTTGATTGATGGTGGCTGTGCTCTGGATGCAGAGAGGGAAGGCTCGGGGACCAAAGACAGTGAACTGGTATGAGGGTTGATTGTACAAGCTGTGCGCTGCCCAACTACATGTGGTGGCCTTGCATGGAGGAGTGAACACAGCATTTTCCTGGGCCAGGGCTGTGCAGGTGGTGCTGGCCAGGCCCGAGAGGTGAAGGTGGCTTCTGTGCTGTTTTGGTTCCTAGGATCCAGGGAACTCTGCCTATTTTCTGCATGATTTTGTTGTCATGCTGCAAGGGACCTGAATTGTTCAATGTGGTTATTTCTTTAGTTCTCAGCTCTATTTCTAGAAAGTCTCTATTAAAATGAAGTGCTCATAAAAAGAATGAAATCCTCCCAGTTGTGACCACATGGCTTGAACCTAAAGGGTATTATACTAAATGAAAAAAGTCAGAGGAAGACAAATACCATA
Organism: Eonycteris spelaea; assembly: GCA_003508835.1. NCBI lineage: Eukaryota > Metazoa > Chordata > Mammalia > Chiroptera > Pteropodidae > Eonycteris > Eonycteris spelaea. The sequence goes on along the minus strand of PUFA01000011.1, from coordinate 9,126,496 downwards.
CAATTTAACTTATATGTTGTATTTTAAAAAAATGAACAAAGAAAGCAGAAACAGACTCATAGATACAGAGAACAAACTGAGAGTTGCCAGATGAGAGGGAACCGTGGGCGAGGTAAAAAAGGTGAAGAGATTAAGTACAAATTGGTAGTTACAAAGTGGCCACAGGGATGTGAAGTACAGCATAGGGAATATAGTCAATCATATTGTAATAACTATGTATGGTATCAGGTGGGTACTAGACTTATCATGGGGATCACTTTGTAAGTTATATAAACGTCTAATCACTATGTTGTATACCTGAAATTAATATAATGTATATGAAGTGTAATTGAGAAATAAAAATTAAAAGAAATTAAGTGCCACTTGGAAGGTAACGAACATTCAATCATATTGGCACAGACTGGTTTAATCTGGTTTGCTTGGGGGTTGGTACACAAAAGGATTCATGTGATGAGAGGGGAGGACAAGCTCTTTGTGGGCCACTTTGCTGGAGGAAGCTGGGGAGCATCGCAATCAATTTTTTTTTTTTTTTTTGCGGGGGAAGGGAGGCAGAGGTGAAGTGGGAGGGGGCTAAAGACTAACTGGATTCATGTCACAATACTGAAGGTTAACTTCAGCACACTGTTTTCTAAAGTTCTCTATCCTGTCCTAATCTCCCTCTTTCGTGAATGTCTAGTGCTGAGTGACTGTCCCCCAGTCATAGGTCTGGACTGCAGTGATGCTGCAGGTGGCAAGGACTCAGTTGCATGAGTGGGTCAGGAGAGGGACTTCATGTCCATCTCTGTAGCTGAACCAGCATAGGGGGAAGGGAGAAGTAATAGCCTACCCCTGATTCGGAGACTCCCTTCTTTTTGCATTCCTTTGCCAGGAACACAATAATTAGGACAATGAGACTTAGCTCATGCATCTCCCTGTCAGTCCCATGAAAAGTTTTCACATATGGAATAATTTCTAGCAAACATGGTAGGCTTCCTTGAATTTCTTTATCAACTTGTTGGGAAAGGCCAGAGATGATTCTCTAGCTGCTTAAAAGTCTGTCTATGGGACTATTAAGCCTTAATTTTTATTTCATTTGGGATCTTTAGAAAGTGTCCTAAATTTCCATTTTAAAGCATATTTTTGCTAAACTGGAAAAATCCCCCAATTTTCCAACTGGTTATTTGTCCTTTAGTGCTAATTCATATGGTAAGTGATTCATTAATTTACCCAGCAGGGAATAATCACCTTCCATGGTGAGGAAGGAGTTCCCTGTGCAGAGGAGAATTTTCCTTGGTCATAAGTAAGAGCTGTGGAAGGGTGTGCAGAGAGAGGGGCACGTCTACAGAAACAGCTGTGTGAGAGAGAATAGGCTGCCTCAGCCACTATGAGCAGTTCAATGGGGCCAGTGGGAATTTGCGTGGAGTGGAAGGAGATAAGAAGGGGCAAGACCATTCACGAGTGAATGAACGGATGAATGAAGGAGTGTAGACGTCCATAGTCCTTTCCCTAGGGTGGCTGTTTTCTCACCAAGCAGACTGTTTTTCTCTGCACCTTCTTGGTGTGTCGGTTGCAATCTCAGTTAATATTTTTCTGCTCTGAAAAATCCCCATCACAAGGAGGAAAGGAAATAATTACCTTCAGTATTTTCTCATATTGAAGCTGAGAAGTCAGCATGAATTCTAGATGTGATTGATGTATGTATTTGGATAATCAGCATAGCTATTCATGATAGGTAACTTAATTTTTCTTCCTTGAGTCTTTTCGGTTAGGATACCATGACTGAAGATTAATGACTTCCATTATTATTATATTTTTGCCTTCATGCAGGATTCTTTAAATTAGTCTGAACTTTGTACTAACTGTCACAGGAATCATTCCTACTACAATTATACCTTCTGTGGCATGTCCTAGTTTAGAGTCCTTGTATGCCAAATGCAGGGCAGGGTTAAACGTGTCAAGTGATAACCAGGCAGAAAACTGGCAATTTACAGTAACTGACACACCTCCTTGAGCTAATATCTCAGAGGCCTGAAGACAAAATCTTACTTATAAATATTACCTGAAATGAGGTTTATGATGTCATTAGATATATTTCACTGTATTTGGCTGTTTAGTAATTCACCTTATTTTGGTTATTGTATGCACTTATTGAAATGAGCTTAATAATAATAATAGTAATAATAATGAGAATTTTCTCTTAATACTCAACATGTAATAGGCTCAGTTCTAAGCATGCATTACCCATTTCATCTTCACACCAGCCCAGGAGGTAGTTACTGTGTATGGCACTATTTTACGTATGAGGAAACTGAGGCATACTGCTATTAAGTAATTTTCCCAAGGCCCACAGTTGAGGATCAGAGCTGGGATTCGAACACAGGCAGTCCGACTCAGAGTTTATGCTCTCAGCTCCATATTATAATGCTTATACACTGCTTGAAGCACAGGAGTGGCTTTAGCCTCAAATATTAGAAATGCACCCTCCCAATTTTTTCTTATTAAATGTAAGTAATTGACAGTTTTCGTATATGTTATATATATGTTGTCTGGCTTTTGAGAAACTTTGATAAAAGAGTAAAGTCATACATGAACTGACCCTTCCACTGAGGTTTCATTACCTAGAAGAGTTTTGAATATAGATAAGTGCAAAATGTTATTTATTTATATTAACTTTAAGTATAATATGTTTTAGAATTTTGTCAAATGCATAATTAGTATGTTTTTATACATTTACATTCTTAGGAGAGACTGAATTAAAAAATGACAAAAATCACTAACCAAAAATTTCCCATGCTCCAAGAGCAAATCTGAATTTAAGGTCTATGTGCCCAGAAAAAGTGTTTTGTTATCTGAATCAAGAACACAAGCTTAATCCCTATAATGACCATAGATTCACATCTCTAGTACCCATGCTGTCTTATTTAAACAAATTTTTAAATTTGTTTTCTTTGTTAAAGTGAGGCAGACCTTCTCTGTGACATTTTTCTAAGCAGCTATTTCTCTTTGGGTTTATACCATACGATGCTGGTTCCAAGTGTCAGCATTTGAATTATCAGCCGTTCTCTACCAGTGATCTGATCCTGAAGTCCAGGATTTCTTTGGGCAAAATACTGTGAAAGCAATGGAGCTATCTATCCATGTCACCCAGAATGGAGTTAAAACCCTGTCAGTCTTTGGCACACTAACAAGGTAGGTATGAAGGTTCTTTAAAGTTTTCTTAGGAGTTACTTCTTTGACTACATGAACTTCAGGGCCAGACAAATTGGGCCTAGAAATCATTTTTGGCCCAGGTTTAGAGATACTTTTCAGTAACCATAGCTGTTATGATACTTGAGATTTGCTAACAGTTCTTGGTTCAGAAAAGGGTTTGCATTCTTGAGCTACTTTTCTTTTATCAGGATCATCTTAATTATTGTCTGTAGGCTAAGATCAAGGAAATGAATTAGAATTAAATTCAGTTGTTTGGGTGCCCTTGTTCACCATGAGCTTCTTAGATGGTGCCTGATGCGATGGCCAACAAATATTAGTTGATGGTGATGACAGGAGGTAGTCTCTCTAACTAGAATCTGCTAATACAAGCTCTGTTAAACTGACAATGATGCCCTCTATAAGCAGACTCCAAGACATTGCACTAATAATTTTAGGCAGGAGATTATAGTATGGCATGTTTTAGTTTCCTCCTCCGTTGCATTGTTTTCAATAAAATATTGAAAACAAATATAAGCAGCGTAATCGGCTCTAGTTGGATCACACTTCCTTTGTTTCAGTGACCGTTTTTCCCTGCTATATGACATCTCCAGGCATGAAATATCTAAATCCCCCCAAAATTGTCAAGTAGGAGTGAATGCCTTAGGCTATTATGATTATTATGATTATAAGAGGAGAAGGCAGTGCTGGTCTTCTAGAAAGTTCTTATTATGAATGTGTTTTACCTACTGACAGATGAATAGCATGAAGTTGAGTCAAAAAAAAAAAAAAACCTTTAGCTTTTACAAAGGTCAAGGAGCCAAAGGTGAATCTATAACCTAGCTGCATGTTAACACAGGGAATGTACAGAACCCATGAAAGCTTCTAACTCAAAGACTTGCTGGATGGTTCTTGACCATTGTCTTGGGTGGTGAGATGGTTGCCTTCAGCGTTGTTGGAGGACCTATCTTCCTATGGAAAATTTCTGGATAACAATACATGTGAAATGACTTAAATGCCTTACTTAGAGTGTTCTTGGTCTTGTCTGTGGAAAATGGAGATTTCAATATGGGGGCTCAAAGGAATTTTAATGGAATCTTATTAATGGAGCCCTGTATATTAAAGATTCAGTGACAATATTACCATAAGGGGTCGCTTTCCATTTCAGACTGTATAATCCATGTTACCTTTGAGTAAAGGAAACAATAATTTTAACACCCTGGCTTCCTCAGAAGTTTCAGTTTTCACATCGTCACTGTAGGCAATAGCAGTGTCAAATAAACAAAGATTTAATTAAATAAAGATTTAAACAGAGCAGAAATATTCTTCCCTGGCTAGTCACAAATTGGACAATTCAAAGAACAAATCTTGAGGGAATTGCTGATAGATTACTTTTTCTGTTCTCCGTGTTCTGCTCCGTCTTCCTTCCTGGAGTCAAATCTCAAGTTGAATTCAGTCAGTTATCCACAGGGAACAAAAAATGCGTAAATGTCTCTTTTGTTACTGTTGTTGATATTTCATCACTAAACAAAGCAAGTCTCCCTTCCCAGCTTTTTCCTTTGGGAGCTTATAAAACTGACATGATTTGAATATTGTGAAAGGTCTAATGTCATTTTGAAAGCATAATGATTGATTTAGTTATTTAAAAGTTTATTACAAAGTTTTTGTTGTTGCTAATATTAAAATCGCTTTTAAAATTTGTTGAAGAAGCACACTATTTGCTGAGGATTTGAAAAGGATTTGTTACTGGGTAAAGAATGACAAATATCTAAGGGTGTGATGTTGGGGATATGTGTATGTCAATTCCATTTTTTTTTTTTTTTGGCTTTTCTATTTTAGTCACTTCTTTTGACTTAAAAAATGCTTTCCATGGATTCTTTAATAACTACAAACATAGAAGTATGGTATAACAAATAGTTGGTATAACTAACATTTCAAAATACAATGGGAAATATAAAAAATATTGCCAAGAAGAAAACAAGAAAAACCTGGGCCGCAGGGACTTTGTCAATACTTTGTTATGTTATTATCTCCCTCAACAATGCCATATGGTACATTCTGGTACATTCTTATGTAGCCTAGGTGCCAAGGGCCAGAGGAGCTGGACAACAATCTGTCTTCGCAATTTACTTTCTGAGCACACTTATTTCCTTTAAGATACGAAAAGGATTTAATTGTGCTCAGGAAGCACCTTTTCTCTCTTCCCTGCCTCAGCCCCCTTTATTTTCATTTTTCAGTGGGTGGGAGAAAAGGCTGCTCATCCAAAAAGATAGCTCTAAAACTGTTCTGTAAAATGATCTCTTTTCCTCTACAAATGATTGTTTTGGTTTCAAATTTATTTCAGGGACATTAAGCTTCCTTCTACACATACTTAATAACAAATAAGTCTACCAAGGATTAGAGTGGAAAAGGTAAAGTAAAATTGAAGCATACATAGTTGCCCGACCGATTTAATGCATATAATTTAACTCAGCACCACTCCTACTAAAAATGCAAAGATGACAATTACCTCAGGTTTTTGCTGCTGTCATTGCCCCTCAGGTTTCTGGGGTAGCTTGGTCCTTTAATGCCGGCAGGGTTGGGATTGTCAAGCCAGAGGAGATCTTGCTCCAGGTGTAGTTGCATTTTCCTAGGTCATCTGTCCTTTCTTCAGTCCGTGAAGCTGTGATTTTTCCCTGGTCTTATGAAGGAAAGTGATTCCAGATAAGCAGATTATTGTGTGGACTATCTCATCTTTGTTGTTCTAGTGCAGCCCTTTCAGCTTTCCAGAGCCAGTTAGACTTGTTATGAGGAGCTAAATGATTGGCTGGATCTGGGGCTCAGTTTCATAAATTATAGCCCGGCGTACGAGAAGCACGAGTCCTATAGTTGCTGTAGTCCAGAGGCCTGCCAGTTCCTGCTTTAACGCATATGTAGTCGTAATTGAGCTCTAACACGGCCTTGGATGTTTCTGTCCTAAATAGCTGACATTGCATCTTCAAGACGGTGTGAGTAATCCTGACTTATTTTTTTAAACTCAGTAAATTAATTACATGCCCTGAAAGGGAGTGATTGTAATTAGAAAATACTGAATTAGCAGACGATTCATTTTCAAGGTGCTTTTATGTGTAACAAGTTCAATGCAATTTATCTTAAAGCTTCTAAGACCTGGCAGGGTTATTCCAGCTTTTTGCCATGAATCACAATCAAGCTGCGCTTTGAAGGTGGCTGTTCAGTGCATTTGTAGCCCTGTTTGTTTTATAGGGGCAGTAAAGTGATAAAGGTCCAACATGAGCAGGTTAAAACAGGCTTCTGGTGTCAAGGCAATGGTTGAGAGAGCACTTCAGTCAGGCAAATTTAAACATTTCTCACCCTCACTGTCCAAAACTGGGAGGAAGCAGCAAATGATAAGCATTCCTTTTGGGACACAGGTACAAAGCAGTTAGAGTGACAAAGAAAGAGAAATGTAAAGTGATTGAGATATACTTTTCACCGTCGTTTGAAACTGAACTAAGATATACTCTATAGATACCTAGAAAAATTTTGTATGCATAAAAATGCTCCTCAGTGATTCTGTTTATGTGGTAGAGAGCCGAATGAGAAATCACTAGCTTGCTTTTAAAAGCCTTATAAGAAGTATATTAAACACACACAGACACAACCATAGTGGAAGAAAGTATGTGGATTGGAATTTGTGGTTGGAGCAGATCAAATTATCCCAGGGAAGCCGTTGTTAGGTTGTGTAATTGTTGGGGTGACTTAAGTTACTAACAGGATTTAAGATAAAGCTGGAGCAGACTGAAGTGAGAAACTAGAAAATAACAGTGTTTTATTATCTTCTATAGCATACACTGCAGGAAAGAATTAATATTGGGTATAGACTGGTTAGTGTAAGCAGTTCACTTTTTACTTTAAAAACATTATTGATTTCTCCTAGCTAATCTTTTGAAAAAAAAATTGGGCTTTTGTCTATAAAGTTAATGCTTAGAAATAATTTTCTTCCTCCCAAATAATTATTATACTTTTTCTTAATACAGCACAAAGCTAGGGATTTTCTTATGATTTTGAGTTGTTTTCCAGTTTGCTTTTTGTTTGATTTTTCCTCCTTAGACTTATAGATACAAATGTATATATTTGTACTATGTATAAGCCTCAAGCATAAATCATTTGAACAATTGTTTAAAATCACCAGTTCTTGTGGAAAATACAAACATCTAATAGCTATCATAATTACTTGCCAATTCCTATAAAATATTATATACTGAAGAGTTGTTTATTTTTGGTTGCACCTATTTAAATGACTGACATGTTTTAACTGAGAGGAGAGAAATATAAGTTGTGTTTTTGCAAAATTTTATGTTTAGATCATACTGGAAAAGCAAAGTTTTGTTAAGAATATTTTGCTTTCTGGACTATGACACCTTTTAGGTCCTACCAATAGATGAGATTCATACAAGGAAAGAAAAATAATCAACATAGAATTCTTTTTATCAACCAAATGTGTAAAAATAGTTTTAAAGAAAAAATAATTCTAATATAGTCTTTGAGAAAAACCTTTGCTTTGTGAAGAAACAGTATGAGTTTCCATAGCCATAGACACTAATAACAATTAAGTTTCCATAGCCATAGACACTAATAGCAATAGTTGATTCACTCGTCATTCTACATTCCTAACTGTATTAGTGGAAGAAAGCGGTGCATCTGTAATAGGAATGTAATCTCATCCCTCAAGGTGGTCTGGGGCCCGGCTAGAGTAAGAAGTGGGGTGGAAATTGCTTTATCTGAACTGGCTTCTGACTTCTAACCTGGCTTCTCTTCTTGTCGCAAAATTTGGGTAGTTTTTTCCTGATGTAGCAGTCACCTTCCCTCATACCTTTTCCTGCCTTCATTCTTTATATTAACTTGCTTGGGCTCTTATTGAGATGACTTGAATAGATATGACTTATGCTTCATTATCTAACTTTAACAAGCTGCCCATAAAATTCAGAAAGTGTCTAGAGCCAGAAGTTGAGGGCTCAGGGAGATTCTGGTGGGTGTATACCAGGAATATGGACATCTCGCGTTGGTGCTTCCTCCAGGACCTTCATCTTTTTAGTTCTCCCTGAAATGCCAGGGTTACATCTCTTTCTTGGGAATGGGCAAGATATTAAGAAAAGCAAGAGTAGAGGGGTGTCAGGTGTCCATGAATAGAGAGCTGTGGGCAAGGAGCTTTGGGAAAAGGAAATATTCACAAAGCAGCAATAACTGATCTTTCTTCTCTCGATTCCTCTTTATTTTGTAAAGCCATTTTTGTCTGACTGGAAGTACTTTTGCAGATACGGTTCTGTAAAACTATGCATATCTGCCTTAGACAGATGGATTTGACATAAGATGTATCAAAAAAGGAATGTATTACATCATGAACTTGCAAAGCGTTCATGAATACACATTGGCATTTGGAAACTATTACCACTACCTACTAAAGCAATGACATAAATCCAAATTGAAAAAAATATTATTTCTTGATTGAATTATATTTTCCAGTGTTTTATTTGGTGAATTTTGCTTTTGGAAAGACTTGCTCTTCTGTGAGATGTTTTTTGCCAGTGTTATATATAATGGGATAATCTCATTGCTTAATTTTGCGCCCGTCCCCCCCATTTAATTATTCCTAGTCGGTGTTTTCAAGAGCTGCTGCCCTAGCTTGAGCATGTTTTAAGGAAAACAGAGCAAAACAAATGAAACAAACACCCCCACCCCGACATGCACAGTACCACAAGAGCTGAATGCTTTAGATTTGTATAGTTCCCTCCTTTTGTGGAGCTTGACACTACCCATTGCTGGAGAAGAAACTTTCACCTAAGTTAAAAATAATTAATTAATTATTTGTTTTTAATTATATAATATATGCAGGATGGCTTATTGAATTAATCTTGGTCAGTGAGATTATGCTCAGGTCATTAAATTTTTTTAAGCCTCGGTCTCTATGTCTGCAAAATGAAATAATATGTGTCCTGGTATTTTACTGTATTAGTGAATATCAGCAGCATGATGAGAAAGTGCTTGTGAAAGAACATTTTAATTCTTTGTATGTTATAATGTACTATACAATGATAGATTATTATTATTATTACAAAAAGTTTCTTTTGCTTCTAAAAGCATAGTCCCAGTATTGGATAAATACTTTTTAAAGCAAAGAAAGTCTTCCCTGTTTTATCTTGAAAAGTTACAAAGGCTGTAAGAGCCTCAGTCCTTATCTGTCTGTTACTTGAGTATAAAAATACCAGGAGGGTTACTGTGACAAGTAAATGTGGCATTGTATGTGAAAACATTTAGTAAACTTCTAAGTGCCATGTAAACGTTACTTGTGACAATTATTTTCAACACATTAATAAAAGTATAAATGATCAATTTTTAAAATGAAAAAACAGCAGATACACTTCTTATTGATTAGTTTAACTTTCTAAGCTATATCTGCCTCCCTCAGCCAGGATGGATTTTCTTGTTAAGCTTGTGCCGTGACTTTCCTTCCCTATAGATATAGCACCAAGCCAAGAGTCAGATAAGCATTCCTTCATAGTCCACATTTAGAACTGTTAATGATGACATTTTAGAAGATATCATTCTCTCACAGGAAAAAGTGAGTTAGAAAATTCAGGCTGACAGATATTCCTGGACTTTTGATTCCTGTCTTGACTCTCTCTACTAAATTTCACAGATGGAATAATTATATAGGTTTTAAGGTGATGCTTATTCCTAGGTCTTTTCATCTGAAGAATAGAGTGAATGGTCAAAATGACTTTGTCGATGATTCAGAAAATTCAGGCAGCAGATTTTGAATCCTAAATTTTTAACTTGTTCTACTTTGGAAGATCATGATGGTTTTTTAAAATATTGGTCACAGCTGTGTCCTATATTTCAGCTACTTGAGCATACTGTTAAGAGTTTGATTATTTTGTAACAGTGTCTGTCTCTCTCTCTGACATTTTCTTTATACATTCATCCATCAATAAACATTTGGTTGTTTCTATATCATGACTATTGTGAATAACATTGCAATGAACATGGGGTACAGATGTATCTCTTCAAGATAGTAATTTCATTTCCTTTGGATAAATACCCAAAAGTGGGATTGCTGGGTCATATGGTAGTTCTATTTTTGACTTTTTGAGGAACCTCTATACTGCTTTCAATAGTGGCTGCACCAATTTACTAAAATGGATATTCTTGGTGAGTATTCCTCTCATTTAAGTGATGTTCTTATCACCTCATTACCATCAGTTTCCAGGTCCTTGTGCTTTGGCAAAGGGGAAAATACACAGAGGATTGCTCACATTCTTTTGATCAGAGTTTGATCACATCACCTTACCTAGTTGAGAGAGGCTAAGGTGCATAGTTCTATTGGTGCTGAGGAAAAATAGAATGTTCATTTGGTGATTAACCAATCGATTTCTGCCATACCTTTTTTCTTTTCTCTTCTTTCCTTTTCTCTCTCCTTCCCTCCTCTTCTCTTCTTCTTCTTTCTGTTCTCTAATATGTTTACATAGAATCTAGGACCTGTGATCACTAAATGAAAGCTCAATTTAGAAAATCATAGTCTTTGCCATCTAGAAGAAATTAGGACTATGACTTTGCTTTTAAATTCTTAATTCTTAAATTAGGAATATGACTTTGCTTTTAATGTTAATAATTTTTCAAGGCTATTCCAATATAACTGAAAATTATTATTATAGAGATTACTATTAATTTAATATTTATGTCCTGTGGAAGGAAGATGTTAATGTAATGTTTTCCTCTCTTCTCCTAGCCATTCTCTTCTATGTCAGGTATTTGCATCCCTTACTTTAGAAAAGAGTGGGAAGTAAATGAAAAACTGGCAACAAAGATAAAATAATTGATCCAAATTTATCTATTCTTCCCAGTTCCTTAAGTATTTTATAAGTTTTGTAGTGAATGCTATCTTATTATTGAGAAAACTACTGTGAAGAGAGTGCATTGGTTTTTGGAGAGCTGTTTCTTGCACAGAATGGAGCAAATGGTGGAATTCGTCTAAGGTTGGTTCAGAGCCTCTATTTTCTAGAGACTAAGAGATTCCTCTCCACTCTGAACTTCTAGAGATTAGCAAAAATATTCATATTATAAATTAAAAAGAACATAGATGCTTATTTAGTAACCAAAAATATTTTTCAGATCATTACTATTTAAAAAATATCTCTACAAACTTAATTTTCTTTTGATAAAACATCATAAACCAATTTTAGTCCTTCACTCTGGGTATATTAGGGTCAAATATTTTTGCTGGGTGATAAGCCCATAGTAACCTCAGTTATTTTAACAACCAAATTACTGTCCTTCCATATGAGCCAAATTATAGTTAAGCTATTTAAGAAAGACAAAAAATAAAAATCTGTTTTAGTTTTCATATTCTGACCTAAGAAATAGAAGGATTAACTCGCTTCACATCCTCGTATTTATCTGATGGAACGAGGAGTGCCTAAAAGGAATTTTCCCATAACTCCATTTACTTGTTTATTTTCCTGACTCATTCCAAAAACAATTTTCATGCAGCAGTGAAAAGAATAAAATCTCCTCAATGTGACATCCAAACAATTTTTTTTTTTTTATTTTGGTGGAAGTGAACAAAGGTAAAAGACACTTGTGGTCTTTATCCTGAAGCATTTGAAAAACTGACATGTCTCAGCCATTAGGTTCTGAAGAACATATCATATTTAGTAGAGAGTTTACTTATATCTTATCATATTCATAGTCTTTGAAATAAGGCATTCCACATGCGGTTATAGGTAACGCCTTGGCATAGCATAGTAATGAAAAAAATGGTGTCTGGAGCCAGACAGCCTGTGTTCAGATCCTAGCTTTGCCACTGAGTGGCTGTGTTAGCTGGGCAAGTTATTTGATCTCCCTGTACTTCAATTTTCTCATCTGGAAAGTGGGGTAATAATACCTGGTTACATGTATTAAATAAATTAATACGCACAAAACACATTAAATTATGCATGACTCAAAATAAATGCCTTATAAATAATCTCCCTATTATTATTTTCTGGGGAATCCATTATTTCATATAATATATATTCTAGAAAACTGAAGGTTATTCAGTCAGTTTCGAAATTAGTAGTCAATTTGCATGGATCCTTCTAAAGTATATCTTACTTGTGTCTATGTTTCTTGTCTTAAAGAGATTAAGTATAATCCTTCTTTTTGGTGATTCGTAGTCACCATTAAGATTCAGAACCATCATTCTGACCATCAAAAATGGAAATTTGCTCTAAGTAAGTGATATTGATTTAGGTTATATTGAAATGATTCAGACGATATTAAGAGGTTTGTTCAGGGAGAGTGTTTTGCCCCTAAATTAGCTGGTCTAGACTACTCTGCTGTTTCAGTCCTCTGGCTTTGTCTTAAAGCTTTTGGCCTTCAGCACACTGGCCTACTAGCACCCCTGCTTTAAAATTCCTGATTTTTTTTTTGTTATAGTTAGTAAGCAAGAAAAGAGCCCAGTTTTGTTTTTTTTTTTTTTTTTTTTTAAGTGTATAAAGTGAAATAGTAGATATCCAGTCAGGGTGTTGGTTTGCTTCTGCAAATAAAGGACATGAGTGCATTTTCTTTTCCTTCTGGGTATGCGTTATGCTTTAGAATAGGCTTTGACGAGCTACTGCCTGTGAACCAAATCTGGATGTATAAATAAAGTTTTATTGGAACACAGCATACTCAGATTTGTTTATATATTGTCCATTGCTGCTTTAACACAACAAGGGCAGAGTTGAGTAGTTGCCACAGAGACCATAGGACTTGCAAAGCTGAAAGTATTTACTATTTAATCTTTTACAGAAAAAGTTTGCTAAACCTTGTTCTAGAGCTTTAAACTTGGGTAGAGTCTGAAATAAACTAGATGTTACTCTGTTCGTAGTCTCTCTTAACCTACACATTCAATTGTCTGTAGCACTGCCTCTCCTAAATATATTCTGAATAAACAAGAATTTATTGCAGTAGCCTAGTTGGATAAAGAAAAACAGCCCACAACAGCACATTTTGAACATTAAGGAATTCCAATGTGATTGTCAAACAAAGTTAAATGGGAATCCTCAATTTGGTATTTGTTGCTTCACCTTTATCAGTACATAACATTAAGCGATATTATGTAGTTTTCTGTTATGTTCTGTAGAATGTTCTAGAAATATTACCAGTTAGTAGTTGGTTTTCTTACACAATTTTCCAATGTCTCTGTTTTGTCTTTCTTCTTACATATATCTCTGTGAAGGAGGTTAGGCGAGAAAGCCTTTTCTGTGAAAATAATTCTTTTGAGTTTTCCAATATTGTATTATTCAGGAGCATAGCATACAGAAAGGGATTCTGAATTTGAGTTTGAATTCTGATTTAGTCACATTACAGAAAAGAAACCTCAGGGAAATTTCCACTCCCAGCCTCAATTTTCTTGCCTGTAGAAGGGAGAAAAGAATCCTGTCTCTGCTTACTGCTTGCTATATGCTGAATTTGTGTCCCTCCCACCCCAAATTTATATGTGTAAATCCTAATGACCAATATGACGGTATTAGGAGGTAGATCCTTTGGGAGGTGGTTATAACATGAGGGCAGAGCCTAAATGATTTGTTAGTGTCTCATGAAATAGACCCCATAGAACTCTCTAGCCCCTTCTGCCATTTGAAGATACAATGAGAAATCTGTCCCCTGGAAGAAGGCCCTCACCTGACTGTGCTGGCACCCTGATCTTGGACTTGCAGACTCCAGAACTGTGGGAAATAAAATTCTGTTGTTTATAAGCCACACAGTCTATGGTGTTTCGTCATAGTAGCCCTAATAAACTGAGATACCACACAAGTAGGAGCAAGTGAGACTAGGCATAGATGAGTGTGTATAATTATCGGCATCCTTAATAATGTTCTCAGTTTGGCCCGGTTTCTTCTTATGCAAAGATGTATATATTTATGGAACAGGATGCAGAAAGGATTCTGCATTAACTAAAATTGTCACCTGGGCTGGATATGAGGCTGTAAATGTGAAGGAGTTAGGCGAGAAAGCCTCTTCCAACAGTACATGTATTCCTCTGTGTTTACTTCATCATTCATTTCTCTAATGTGAGAGTTTACACTTTAGTGAAGACCTCTGGGGAATGTGCAAAGAAAAAAGAAGGATAATCTTGCAATGGCAAGAAGGTAGGGTTTATGTCAGTATAAAAGTCTGAATAGAAGCAAATAATTGTTTTATTTTAGTTCTTTAAGTGAATTTGGTATGTGGACAGGAAGGTTGTTAATTTTTTCCAGGTGAAACAAGAAATAGTTTCCTTTAATAAAAATAGACTCTTAGTGCTGTGGGAATCAGAATTCCCCTGTCATGCGGCTAGGGTAGAATTACTGAAGGATGAAGAGAACATATGTGGGTCTATTTTGTTTTTATTGGAGCCTACAAAGAAAATCAACGGTCTACTGTGTGTAAGACATTTATACTCAAAAGATCACCCCATTTTTATAACTTAAGGAGATGCTAATAGCTCAGCTTTAAATTGCATGATGTTGAATGTATTTTCTTATAATCTTTTTATTTTCAAATGATTTAAAAAACTTTAACCAGAAAATGAAGACTCTTTTGCTTAAGTAACTTGTCATTTTAATTCTTTTGACTTTTAGAGAAGGTATTTTAAAATTGTGATCTCGAATTTGAATTTAGGGGGACACTAACCTTTACTTTTAATCTCTTGGTGATTTGGAGGGTAATCATCCAAGTTATATCAGTTAGCAATTGCTGTGTAACAAACTACTACAAGACATAGTGTCTTAAAATGACAACTTTTTATTATTTTCACGTAGCTACTGGTTAGCCAGGGGAGTTCTGTTTGTCTAAGCTCGATTCTGAATTTTTTAGCTGGCCTTGCGCATGCATTAGGGTTTAGTGCATGCATTAGGGTTTAAGATGTCCTTGATCAGAAAACTCAGCACTCTTCCATGTGTCTCTCATCCTTGTTCTCATCCCTCTAGCAGGTGAGTCCAGGTATGTTCTCATGGTGGTGGCTGGGGTACAAAAATAGACAAGCTCGATTGTAGGAGAGGGTAGGTGGCAACACACTTGTGCTTTTTAAAGCTCTATTTGCTAATATCCCACTGGCCAAAGCAAGTCCTGGTGGAACTCAGGGTCGGAGGGAAGGAATACAAATTTATGGGTCAAAACATGTAGATATAGGGAGGGTATGTGCTGGGGCCTCAGGCTACCAGATGTCGTTTCACTCTTTTTCTCTATCTTAGCAGCCTCCATTTTGGCAGTTTTACTATTCATTAGCACTTCTACAGACTGGTCAGAAAAATTAACACCAAATTCTATGTAGATACTTTTAATTATTTGTTTTTAAAGTCTGGTGAGGGAGTAGCTTGTTATTAAAGGCTAAAACAAAATTTTTACTTTATTTATTTACTTACACCCCATCTCCCTCTTTTTAACTAAATTAAGCATCATACATGTTGTATAATGAAGTTCATTCTTTTTTCATTCTATCCATATCCATTCCTGAGTGCTATTCTATCTCTAATTAATTTTTGTATTTTTGGGTCAATAGTCCAGCAGCATTTGGAGGACTTTGGTAGGTGGGTCTGTGCATTTTTAGTCCTGTTACATGTTTTTGCTTTTTGCTTTCTCCTAAATTCCAGTTTGCATTTATTATTGTCTACTCTACAAGTCCTGGGGAAACAGCAAACTGAACATGTTTCAGAGAATACTCATTATCCACCCTTGTGCATCCACTCATGTCTTCAATCAACAAATATTTGTTGAATGGCTTCAAAACTATTTTATACATTTGTAATACAGTGGTGTACAATATAGACAAAATATATTGCATAATATATTATACAATTGTAAGCTCCTAGAGCTTACAATCTTAATGGGACTTGACAGACAGTAAACAAATGCATGAATAGGTCATTTAACGTTTGATGGTGATAAGTGTTATAAAGAAAATAAAGCAAGGTGAGCAGAAGGAGAGGAGTGAGTGTGTGTTCAAAGAAGGCCTCCAAAGTGAGAAAGTGAGCCATGATGATCTGGGAAGGATGCTACAAGCAGAGAAAGAGTAGGTGCAAAGACTGCCTGAATAATCAATATGGCAGCAACCGTACATCCAGTGGAAAGAGTGGTAGGGAATGTGGTGTGGAGACAAGCAGGGGCCAGATCATGTAGGGCCTTTGGAGAGAAGTCAGGTCTTTGCATTTACGTGAAATGGGAATTCATTTGTGGATTTGGGGCAGGGGAGAGACATTATCTGGTTTCAAGGATAGAAGGTGGGCAACTGGGGCAGTCATGTTGGAGAGAGATGCTCAGGGGCTGCCTTAGGAGAGCAGCAGGGGAGGCTGTGAGAGGATGGCAGACTCTGGAGCTCTCTAAAATGTGTTTCATTTAAATGAACCAAATTTAGATATTGAGATCAGCTCTGCAAAGTTGAGCATATGGAGCAGTGTTTCCCAAAGCAGACCCAGCATACTTCCAGTGATATCTGAGTTAATTTTAGGTGCTATGTCACATGAATGGACCTTTTAAGTTTTAATAATTACTTATGAATTTAATGTGTATTGGACGAGATATAAAACCTGCGTATAAAACCCATAATTCTGGTGCTTGCTTTGGCAGCACAGACAGACACACAAAAAGCAAATCCATAATTCTGTAGTTATGGCTTGAAGCGAGGATGAAGTATTGAGTATATATAGCGTTGAATGCAGCAATAGCAAAAATTGTGAGGGTTGTATCTGAATAATTAGATTTAGGACTTGGTGACAGGATTATTTTATAAGGTTTAGTTCTGAGGGAAGTGAATGATGATACTGGCTTTAGGGTAGTCTATAATTGTAATTATATATTACCACTTATTGATTATCTGCTGAATGTGAGACTCTGTACTAGGCACTTTATTAGTGATATTTCACCCAATTCTCAATGCAGTCTATGTGATATAGGTGATAAAGCTGTGATAGTCCCATTTAACAGAGGAGGGAAGTAAAGTTCATAGGGAATAAATAATTTTTTCTAAGAAGTCTCTTGAGTTTTCAGATATTGCAAGATTTCAAATGTAATGTGTAATTCTGATAAATTCTCTGCAAACAGGTTCTTAGTTGTTTGGTACACTAATGTATCTTCAGCATCTGAAATAATTTCTGATATATGCTAGACATTTGATCAATACCTGTTGAATGAATGAAAGAAAAAAAATAATGGGTCTTTATTTAGGTCCAACTCAGAGTGGTGAATGTTCATGTTCTCACAATAGGGTGAGTTTTAGGAAGTAATCGCCTGGGGTTTTAATGGAAAGGACATATTTGAAAATCATAAGGTAATTTACTGTCCCCCCTAAATGCAGGTTTTCCCAGCATCCTAACCTTGGCCTTATATTTTTTTTGCTATTTTCCCTTAAGAATCCCATTCACCCTTCTGGCTATAACTAAGTGTGCAACTCCCAAATCTCAGACTTTGGTCCTAAACTCCAGTCATGAAACAAATAAACCCACTCATAAACTCAGAGCCACTTTAGGACAACATAACCTTTGGCAAGTTACTGAACCTCCCTTGAGACTCAGTCACTGTCGGTAAGAGGAAGTGCCCTGATCTGACCAAAGCCTGTGTGTACCAGAAAGAAGGAAAAAATCCTTAGGGAGAGTAATATTAGGGAGAAAATTACTTAAAGGCAAGTGGAATTCAATTTCCATTCCTCTCCAGCATTTGCTTTTAACCTAGAACTTGCTAAATAAGGAGTCAAATACAGTTAGCTGCTGCATAATAATGATTTGGTAAACAATAGGCCGCATGTATGACAGTGGTTCCATTGATTATAATGGAGCTGACAAATTTCCACCGCCTAGTGAGGTGACAGCCATCATGACAGCATAATGCAATACATTACTCACATGTTTGTGGTGATGCTGATATAAACATGTCTACTGTGCTGCCAATCATATGAAAGTATAGCATATACAATTACAGCAGTAGGCTATACCATCTAGGCTTTTTGTAAATGCACCCTGTGATGTTTGCAGAACTAAATCACCTAATGACACATTTCTGAGAATGTACGCCTGCCATTAAGTGGCACATGACTGTAATCCTTTCATATAAGTTTTGTTTAAAACTTAATTTTTGTTTCCTTGAAAAAAAAAAAAGGCAAAGCATTGAAAGTAGAGTCATTCAAGCACTTAGACTCCTGGGTGCAGCTCTGACATACAGTGAGGAAACCCACCCTGCTTAACCCCTAATCCCATCCCATCCCCATCCCACAAGCTCTTTCTCTGTTGGCAGCAGCCAGACTGAGGGTGACTCGGGATGGGTGGAGTATTCCGGCGGGGGCGGGGCAGGGGCACTCTTGGAAGTGGGCAGGAGCTTCCTAAAGGAACACTTATAGGGTAAGATGAGCCGGGGAGGATACTACTGAGCGCGCGAGGACCATTCTTTTTTGCTTTTTCTCTTAGAGGTGGGAGCTGTGTGTGGAGAGTGGGGGCAAGCCCAAATAAGAATAATAACTTCACATGTTTAGTGCTCACTGCCAGAGCTACACCTTCTCCTTGTCCTCTCATATCTCTGCCTGATGTCCCTGAGCAGCACACATTTTTAAGTTATGAACTACATGATATTTGCAAAATTGTGTAAGAGGAAGTAGGGCTGTAAAGATGGAAACCACATTATTCTCAAGCTCCGCAAACTCCTAAACTCCTGGGTAAAAGACAAAATTTCCAACACCAGGGTGAATGGAGGTAAGCTGTACACAAAGGTAAAAACACCTGCTAAGGGAGTGCAGGGTACTGTGAACAAATTCCCCTGGGTGGATCCGGAAAGCCATTTTGAAAGAAATAAGATTCAAATTAGGCTTTGCTAGAAAAAAGTGATTTTAATATTTAGGAAAGAAGGGGGTTCTAGTCCAGGCAAAGGAAATAGCATTTTCAAGGCCCGGAAGCAAGGAAATACTGAGGGTAGAGTAAGGTGGAAGTGGGGTCAGGGGGCATGGGCACTGGGCAATGTGGAAGGAGTTTGTGCATGTTGTTGGGAGGGGCGACAGGAGTTTGGCACAGAAGTAGGGGGAGGTTATGGATTACCTTGCATGCCGGCTAAGTTCTTGAACCTGATTGGGTCTGCATGACGAGTCTTTCACGTTTTGGTAAGGGGACATGTGGAGTGGAGTGGCAGGAAAGGGCCATCGTCAGGGACAGCAAGGAGACTAGTTTTTCTTAAAATTTTTTATTTTGAAAGAATTTTAAATCTAGAGGAAAGTTAAAAGCGTAGTCAAAGAGCTTCAAAATATTCTTCAATTAGATTTGCCAGTTTTAACATTCAGCCTCATTTGCTTTATCATTCTCTCATTGTCTCTAACACACTTTTTTACTAAGTATTTTTCTAAACCATTTGAGAGTAAGTTGTAGACATCACACTCTTCACCCCTAAATGTTTCAGTATGTGTTCCCTAAAAACAGGGCTTCCATTTATGTAACTTCAATAGAGTTATTAAAATCAGGAAATTTTATGTTAATACACAACTGTTAACTGATCTGTACACTTTATTCAAATTTCACCAATTGCCCCAACATATAAGAGGTTTTTCTTTTTTCCTTTCTTTTCTTTTTAAAGTAGTGGCAGGTGTCAGTGAAATAGTCTGGAACTGAAGCACTGGCAGTGGGAATAAGACAGCCACTTCAGAGTTGGATGTGATAGGATTTGGCAGCAGTGGGTTCTGAGGGGGAGAGAGGAAGTAAAGTTGATGATGAGGTGGCAGTTTATAGGGCTGGTGTCAGTTACCAACAAGGAATTCAGGAAAGAGATTTGAAATGCAAGGGTGATCTTAAGTTCTAGGTGTTTGATTTAATAATGGTAACTGGATTCATGCAGTGTGTTAAAAGACAGAAAGACGATGTAATGATAGGAAATTTTGTATAGTGGTCAGGAGTGTGAATTTGGCACTAGGCTGCCTGGGTTGGAATCAGGCTTTGCTGTTTATTAGCGATATGACGTGGGAGAGTCACCTACTTTGCCTCTGCCTCTGTTTTCTCACCTGTGAAATGAGAATAACAATACTACTGGCCCATAGGGTCCCTATAAGAATTAAATAAGTTATTATTTACAAAGGGCTGTATTACAAGCCTGCCTGACACATATCATGTGCTATATATGTTTGTCAAATCAATATAAGTAAATTAGATTTCCTATTGTTGTTACCAAAACTCAAGCTGGTGTGCCTAATGCTTCGAAAGACCAAAACTCAAAACATCAGGGTTTGCAGTAAGGAGAAGTTTATTGATCAAGAAGCCTCCAACTAAGATAGGAGACCTAATTGTGCCTTAAAGCGTCTTGCTTGCTGAACTAGGTTAAGGATTTTTAAAGGGTTAGGGAGAACAGGTATGTGGAAGTGCTGGTGAAACAAGTTTTAATTGGAGGACCTTGGAACTTGGCCATTTATGGTAAAGGGGCATCAACACTGGATCTTCCTGGACAATGGACTCTTGGTTTCTAAAAGGGTTCTCTTGTTCAAGTTCTGATTATGCCCTGGTCCTTTGGTTCCATGTGGGAGGGGCAGGGAGGGGACACTTTGTTTCCAAGGGCAGCTAGAGGTCAAATTTCTCTTTTGCACATGCCCCAGCTGCATGACTTGTGATCTTGGTCTGTTGTCTCTGAAGAGGATGGGACCATTTTGAGCTCCATCTATAGTTCCTTATGTTATTGAATCCTCATTAGCAAGTCTACGAAGTAATTAGTAGTATTATTACCAACTGGGACTCATGTTACATGGTTTGTGCAAGGCCAAACAACTGTATAGAAAACTTATTTTTTCCACTTACTAGACTATCCTCAGACTCTCTTCATGAGAATACCGAACAGGCAGTAGAGATTGAGCTAGTGACTCAGGATAAGCCTGAGACTTTGAGTTGAATGTCCTCTGCGGAGGTGATCGTTGAAGACATAGTATATATCCAGTTGCTAAGAGAGAGTCTGTAGAAGAAAAGACTGAATGTTGGAGCTGGTAAGTGAGACTGGGTGAGAACAGTCAGAGAAGAAGAAGATGGAACAGGAGGGTATGGAGTAAAGGAAAGGAAGGGATATGAGAGTTTAAGGAGGATTTGCCCTTCCCTGGGAGTTAAAGCAGGACAAATTCAGAGCAGAGATCTGGGATGGTAATGAGTGGGTCCTTTGTGACCTTAGTGAGGACGGTTGCATTGCTGTGGTAAAGGGCAGAAGCCTATATTCAGGGCTCAAGAAGAGAATGGGAAGAGGAAATGTATTTCACCAAAGTGCAATAAAAGGAAGGAGAACTTTGAGAGAAACAGGATCAAGAAATGATCTCTTTCCGACAGAGGCAATTGTCTTTATCATCTAAGAGAGTAACGAGATAGGCTGAAGATGCAAGAAATAGTGGGGAAGATGGAACCAGCAGGCTGGCAGAGATAGGGCCAGGCGCATGGCTATGGGGTTGATCTCAGAAAAGAAATGAGAAAGAAGAAAGAGACTATGTGTGATGACCTATGACATTTAATGTGGAGGAAGGGAACATTGAGGTAATTCACTTAAAATCGCCTCAATTTTTGTAGAGTGGACAATGAAGCTCTTTGTTGAGGGAGTCAGAAGTATATGTGAGGATATGAAGGGATTGGAGAAAGTTAGGATGTATGGTAGAGATATAAGAGATTGTCTAGTGATGGCCAGTGCTTAGGACTTCAGTTGAGTGGTATGGTTCTACAAGGTATTGTTATGGGACTTTCTCCAGTGACACCCCAGAATTGACTAAGAATAAATAGATTGGGTCAGTCCAAGAAAGGGTTTTAATGGAAAGTCAAGAGTAGTATGAATTTCAGAGGTCTTTGGCTTGAAATGGTTGACCATAGACTATCAAGGCAAGAGGAGGCCGGATAGGCCTCCTGTGAAATATCCATTATGACAGAGAAGCGGAAAATCTTATCAGGCAATTGTAGAGTCAAGAGAGTTACTATGTAATTCTTTAATGACATAGAAAAACCAAAAAAAGAATTCATTATTATTATTTTTAAAGAAGATTAAAAATCCTGAAATCTTGAGTTTTATCTTTAAAATATTTAAAATCCTTTATAAATCTGTATGTTTTAAGTGTTAACCTATTTCTAATGGGGTAAAATAAACAGCTAAAAACCTTATGCCATATTTTTCCATGACTAGTTCCTATATTGGGCTGAGGCTGGGGATGTGTATCCTGTTTGAGAAGCCCGGGATAAAAAAAATAAAATAAAATAAAAAAAAAAAGAAAAAGCAGAGCCAGCTGCAGGGAACAATGAAAGGGCAGGATAAATTCAACAGAAGGCAAAGAGTAGGAAAGGGGGGAAATTTGAGGTGGTAGATAGAAAGGGAGATATAAAAATGCCAGATCTTGAGGATAAGACCACGGGGCCTAAAGTGTGATCAAAAAGCCACTGAGTGTTTGAGATGACGAGATGTAGGCTGCCTTGCATGATTTCCATCTCGTTGAGTTGCGCCTGATTTAGAACTGGAATACAAAATTTCTCTCTTGTGGTGCACAGAAGAAAAATTAATGATTTAAAAGAAGCTTTTATAAAGTGTTATCCCAGACATTTATTTTTAAACTTTGTCTTGAAGCCAGAGAGAGATTAATAGAGTCAATTTAAATCCCCTTAGGGAACACTTGGTATCTGCCTCTTGCCTTATACCGTCCATTAAGTGGAAACGAGAAGAACTATGTAACTGAAATGTCAGTTGTGACACTAATTTTTGAATGAATGCAGTTTTCAGTTCACTGATAGAAATCGTATTTACTTTATCTGGGAGGGTTTCTTGTCTTGAACAACAAGCAGATAATTTGTGGAACTAGCAGCTATTTCAGTAGAGTAAGTAAGAGGTCTTTTGTGCCCATCTGGTTTCTGTTTCAAAGTAGGGTTGCAGGCAAATACTTCCACTCTAACTAGTGGATGGACTTTGGCTATGGCGAATAATGCAGCAAAAGAGGTGATGTGGTGCCTAGAGTTTTGAAATAATTAATTATAACATCCGATGTTGATAACTTTCGTTGGTAAACAACGTTAATATTTTTCACCTCCTTGTTTAGCCTTGAAAAACATGAATAATAAATGTTTATAGCAATTAAGAGTTAAGTAACAGGAACAGAAATCCTGGACCATCCCAAACTGACCAATGAGAATGTCTCTGCACATTTTTCCAAACTGTTTCAAGCTATTTCACAACAAATTAATATTTACACAAATGTCATATCTTCTGCCTTATGATTTATGGAAGGTGAGCAGTCAGCCTCACTTTTAAGCCATTTAGGAAAATTAAAGCTTAGCGAAAAAGAAAAAGCAAGAGGAATGAGGCATAGGTTAATCAAATATATTGAGGAGCATTTCTTCATCCTGGCATGGATTCAGGAAGCAAGTGGATTCATTTTACACAATTGGGTCTGGTCTTTTTATTTTTAACTTTTACAGCTCTATGCCCTCAAGGCCATATCCACATGATGAGTGATAATTGGGATCCCATGCTTAGCACCAACTTGCCCCCTTGCGCCATGTTGAGATTTTCAGCTGTCAAGATCAGAGGGCTCTCTTATAAAGGTTCCATCCCTGAGATCTGTGGGAACATCCCTGGAGACAGGCAGCAGCTGCTCCCAGGGGAAGTGGCAATCATTGCACCTATTACTTTACCAAGCTGGGTAACACTGAACCTTAGAACTATGCCAGGGGAATAGAGCTCTTTTTACCTCCTCTGCTCTACTAACAGCACCCCTATCCATGTGGGTATTATGCCTGTAATGTAACAGCCAGACTGATGACTGAATTCCCATGGTCCGCCTTCCACTAACAGGGAGGGATTTCTACCTGATAGCATTTCTCAAATGCTACTTATAAAATTAGGCGTACTTCTGATTACACTAAGCTACTTGTAAAACACAAAATTCAAGTTGATTGATTAGTATAATTTTCTCCCATCCACATTTTGGATAAATCAAAGATGAAGCTAGCAGTGCTTCTTATTTTTTGAAAAAATGTTTCATTTTCACAAATAGGAAAATTACATGGTTTCCTGGAAATGTTGATGCGTCTCCTAGAAGGGTTGGGCCTCCATTTATCGAGAATTATTAATTTAACAAAAAGCTCATAGATCACAGTATGTGAGTGTATGGGATGGGGAGGAAGAGGGAGAGAAGGGAAAGAGTGAGTTAAAATTTCATTCAGAGGAAGAGTTTTATCTTGAGTTAGGAACTAAAGTCCATCCTTAAAAAAATGGATCATTCTAAAGGTTTCATAAACTTGCTGCATGTGCGTACTTTTATTTCTGAATAAAGTTCAAACAGTTTCTCAAAAAATAATGAACAAATGCAGAGGGCTTCCAGGACATGTTGGAATTGGCAGTTGGTCGGAGCGTGGCCATGGCAGCACAGGATGGCTGTTTGTTGTGGCACCTTGTGCCGGTGTGTTGGACAGAATACCTTCAGTTCTCTCTGGGAAGACCCCGGCGTGGGAGCAGACCCGGAAAAAAAGCCCGAGGGCGCGGCCGCATCCTGGTCGGACAGCATCCCAGTCTGTGTTCCTCTCACTGAACTTCTCCCGGGGTTAGAATATTTTGCTTTCATAGTCGTCCGGATTGTTTACTAAGGGTAGAAATGTCCTGGCTTCACCCCAACCTGTTGATTCAGTCTCTGTGGGGTGCTGCTTGGGAATCTGTACATTAGAGAATCTCTCAGGGTAATTGTGATGTGTGGTCATGTTTAAGATCTGCTCATGTAAATTGTGGTGAACAGTGGGACAAACTAACTGGAAGCACTGTAGGGAGAAAGTGTGTTTGTGTGTCTGTGCGTGTTTGTGTGTCTGTTGCAACAGCTGTGAGATGAAATCAGGCTACTGGAGTTTGCCAAGCAGCAGCAAGGGAGACACATTAACCAGGTGCCAAGGATGTGGCCTTAGGCCTTACCAAAAACGCCCTCCTTTAGGGTGTGAGCTTCTGGAAAGCACTGACTGATCCTGATTAAATTCTTCATTTCAAGCCCAGCACCGGACAAGGCCATCACGATGTTTTCTTTTAAAGTTCTGTTTACTACCTAGCTTTGATTTTCTACCTCATGCAGGAATCCTAGTATCTAACTTTTTTTTGTGTGTTTTCAGATGTCCAACAGTTCTCTGATTTCTTAGGTTTCCCTTTTATTTTCTATTCCTTTGTTAGGATGTGAATCTACAATTTAACAGATTGAAACTCCTTTGCAGATAACAACAGAAGCTGAAACTACATATGATGCTTTCTATCATACACCCATATTGTACCTGATAAAAATAAAGTTTTATTTACTTCTCGGGTGCACCCAGAATAAACAGTTTCTCATAAGGGGGAAAAAAGAATCTGATGGGAAAGAAAAATGCTGGATGACAACGGATGGCAATTACATATGGAACTCTGGGCTCAGTATCACTGAGAGATCTTTGTAAGTGAAGCCACTACATGCAGTTTGTTGCAGCTGAGATGACTTTATATCCCAGTCTGCAGGACAATTTTGGCTTTGCCAGTTGAGCTGATATCCCATTTGGTTCGTGTCTTTTTATATTTATATTTGTGTCCTGGTTTGGAAAATAAGATACACAGTTGCTGTGAGTATAGGAGAGAGAGATGTTTCTGGGATCTCTGAGTAGACACATTTCAGTCAGTCTATGATTTATCCCATTCCAGACCCACCTCTAATGTTTGTGGGCCCAGGATGAGAGAGCCACCTGTCCCACAAGCTTATCCGCTTCTCTTCTTTCCTGGCTCTTCTATGCAACTGGAGAAACCTTGTATAAATGTGTGTGGACAAATAAGTAGACTCATTCAAGTTGTACTCACATATGTAGTCCATAGCTAGATGCTTGTGCACACCAGCCATGAAGCAGCCTGTCCTTTGGAGGGTAAAGACCCACAAAGTTCCTGGGCCTAGCTTTGGACCATTTGGGGCAGGGGATTCTAGGGTCTTGGGTACCTGGGGAATGGTACCTCAACCCTGCAGACTCCTAGCCCCATCAGGAGACATAGTTAGAGGAGGGTGGGAGAGGTAACCTGAAGCACAGGCCCTATGTAAGGGTTTTCAGACATCCTGCTTCTAATGCGTCCTTGAGCATCCCAGAAAAGCAGACTCACTATGCACTTTCTGAAGTGTTTGGGATAAGAACACTTCAGACACGAACACAACTTGGTCACCTGACAGGTCCAGGGATATCCTGCATCTGGCCTGATAAAAAAGTCCATGTCCTACTCTCAGGCTGGCTTGTCCTTAAATGACATATATTTATGATAACAACTTTATTTTTCACGTTGAAACAAAAAATTAAACTATATGGCTTAGTTTTCAAAGTCAACCAAAGGGAAGGCACCTCTCTCCAGTTGCTTCATGGATGGAAATTTGGTGACCGTTTTAATTGCCTGTTGATATGTTCAACTAGGTGTGTAGATGTGCAGCTAGGAAAACTGTTTGCTCAGCCATTCATGTGGTTTTGTTTATCTGAGGATCAGTCAAATGAAAAGGCTTTCCTTTCTTGTTTAATTACAGAATCTAATCGTTTACAATTTTAGATCTTCTATGTCTATTTGTGGAACTTCTTGAGCAATTAATTATTAAAGTCAATGAACACTTTTTCTTTTTTTCTCTTTATCTCATTAGGACTCTACTAGATCACGGGGCAGTATTTTTTTCCCTGGACTAGGAACACTTTTCCTTTTTTCTATGGGTGATTATACACCCTGAACATAGAGTCTTTGTATATAGCACAGAGATTGTGCACCACAAATCCTGGAGGTAAATTTAATGAAGAGTATAAATGGGTTATGAAAAGTGACAGTCCCGTCTATGTAAGTTTTGGTCAGAGATTCCTCCCCACTACATAAATCCCCAACATGCACAATTTTTCTCTTTCTCTCACACATCATAAGCATGTGAAGAAGATGAGTGTTTGCAGAGAGGAGGTGAAAATCATTTTCTACTCATTCTCCATTTTTTTTCAAAGGTACTGATTTTTTCTAGTAGTAATGTAGAGGTGGGAAAATAGAAGCCACTGAGGCTATAGAGAATGGATTTTTATGTAATCAACAATTTTGGCCAATAATTATATGAAAAATATGTTTTCAAACTCCTGTTCTATCCTGATGATCATGCCCATTAGCTCCCCTAAAAGCTATAGCTTTTCCAATTTAATAGATCATTCAGTATGTGATTTCTCTGGAATTAATGGTGTAAAGTGTGCTTCAAATAACCATGTGTTAGTGTCCATTTATAACCAATAAAACTTGTACCAAGTCACACTGCTTTGGGGAGTTAACTGTCCAGTAGAAAGGTGTTCTTTATATCCAAACATTAAAGAAACTAGTTTGCTTTTATTCGATGACAGCTAGGGATTCAACTGAGTAGAAATTATTATTTATATTTTTGTTTGTTACATTTTTGATTTTCAGTGGTGGTAGAATGAGGAGGGGCACATTGCAGAGTAGGTATCAGATGGATTTGGTGAGCAGTGTATGTTCTTATTTTTGTTTATGTTCTTCTTTTTGTCCTGCTCATTACTACTTCTCTTCTTGGATTCTTTTGCAATTTCCATTTTTAATAATTTAATTTATCCCTACCAACTCCAGCCTCCCATGGCAGCCTGGAAACCACGCTCGATAAAATACATACATACATACATACATACATACATACATACATACATACTCCTCATTTACTAACAATAGTGACGTTATATTTTATTTTATTCACCATGAAGTACTTACATCTCTTCCTCCATGGGGTTCAGCAGGTTCTTCTTATGTAAAATAATAGTTAAGGAAATAAATTACCATTTTAGCCATGAGGGGCCAGAGAAACCACATCCTTCAGGATTGTCTTATAAACCAAATCTTGGAAGGCATCCTGGAGAACTCCATTCAGCTTGAATGACCAGTCTGTTTGCTGGTAATTGACAATCACTTTTTTTTTCTTTAAGTGAATATCAATGGTTCTATTGTCACCTCCGTTATGTGATCATTTCATGAGCAAAGTCTTCCGTGCGTTTGACATGGAAGAATGTAAGAACTTTTTTCCTCGTACCCGTTCTAGCAAAATGCTTGTTAGTGTTCTTATACCATATAATCTGAGTGGGTTTCAGCTCCCAAACTAAGTTACGAGCAGCTCGAGGGATAGGGCTGTGCCTTTTCTCTCTCTTGAATTCCCCCTCCCGTCCCCAATGTCCAGAACAATGCCCGGCACAGAGCTGGTGCTCAAGAAGTGGTGGTCGGTGGTGAGAACGTGGTCGGAGTCAGAGGGGGCTGAAATTCCATGTGTGCGCCCATCTTCCGTCATGCCCCGGGGACAGCAGCCCTTCTGCAATGGGACCGCTACAACTGCCGCGGCCCAATCCAGATATATTTTAATTCTCTTTTACCAACCCCAAGAGAACTTCTTAGAGACTGTGTTGATTTATTTGCCTTGAAAACAGCATTGTGGAAATTTTGAGGTATAACGAAGCTCAGGGAAAGATTGACTTCATTCCAAAAAGCTGCAAATAGAATTTAAGCAAGCAGCATGACATACATTCTTAATTATTTTTCAAAAGAAAAAAATATTAAAAGAGAGGTAATTTGAACATGAATTATCCAATAGCAATGAGCTGGCTCGTAGCTACAGTGGTTCTCACAAGTACATAGTGCAGAGTCTGACCCATATTAAAGGCTCAAGAAGGTGTTTGTGAACGAAGGAATGAATGGCTCTGATCTTGTTCTGAGAAAATCCAGAGCAGAGAACACCTGGCATGAATGCTAACATCAGCCACACATATCGAGCACTACTGTGTTGAGTGCTTTCTCTCACATGCCCGTGATGTTTGATTTGGTCTTTGCCGAAACAAATCCCCATTTCGTAGATGACTCTGAGGCTCCAAGAAGAACTGAAAAACTCCCTCATGGCAACTAGGCACTAGGAATGGAATCGAAATGTGTGCCTTCTGACTCTGAGTCTAGGGTTCTAGGATTTAAAGGATTACCCACCTGTTTGAAGTCATGGGTCAGAGCAATGTAAACAAACAGCTAAAAAACCCAAAGCGAATCACAGAGATGGTTAAAACTAACCCCCAATGACCTTGCTACATTAAGAAAAATAAGACTTTAAAGATAGGGACACATAGAATGGAAAAAAAAAATCTTTCAAAAAGCTTAGGTTCTGGGGATTGGAAACATGAGGGAGCAGAGAAGGAAGGGAAAATGTTTAAGTCCTTCCAAACAATTTCTTGTTGCTTTTCAAGGCAATCCTTGAAATTTCAGAGAAAGCTTATGGCAGATGAGACTTTGGAAGAGTATTAGAAATCAGGAGGGAAAGGCCTTGTAATTCATCCATTTGCATCCTTGTAATGTTATCAAGTCTTTTTCATTTCACGTAGATTCTGCCTCTTCAATTGCACTGTAAACCTGTTAGGACAAGTTTCTTCTCTCTCTTCTACCCTATCCACATGCAGAAGCCTCTCAGCAGGGTAGAAATTTTCCTGCTTGATATATTTGAGGTATTTCGGAGCTTCTGTGCCCTCATTAGCCTGATCCGAAGTTTGCAAATGTATACACCTTCCATTAGAATCATTCCTATATATTAAAGAACGACATGTTCTCAATGCCCTGCCAATTAATTTGGATCTTGACTTAATTTAACTGGTAACACTCACTAGCCCATTAGTACATTGTAGGTAGTTTATTATATTAGTTAATTGACCACCACCAGATAAAACCCAGAAAAGATGAGGAAAAACATGGTGGTAGAAAGGGGAAATCAAAGTACACTTTCTTGGGAAAGTGGACCTTTTTGTGTTCCCATGGAAACAACTCAGGCATGTCAGGGTGAGGTGTTACAAGAGGGAGAACAAAAGAGAAGGTTCATCTTTAAATTTGGCTTCCTGCCTTGGATTCACCTTGGCCCATGATACTTTGTAGACTGAGAGCGAGGAAGAAAAATTGAGACAAAAATTGCTCTCTGCTTGGTCACTGCCTAACAACTCACAAAGCTTCTCTTTGTGCTAGTTTGTTCTTAAGCAGAATGTATGTTATATCTAGGGTTTTCTTGCTGAAGGAAATGCATCTTCTTTTGCTAACTGTGGACTCCATGGCATTAAAACCAAAATTATTTGAGCTGAAGTAATTTTAGCACTTAGGTTGGTTATTTTCAGTATATATTAAAACCAATGCTATCCAGTATGACTTTGGATTTATGAGACAGCTAACTAGATTTTCTGCCTAATCTAGATTAAGGCAGAAATAATACAACACTAGCAACAAACTTTCACCTTGGACAAGAGGGACTCTTGCTCCAGGGTTGTTGCTTTCGAGGGCCTTACTCTGGCCCTCCTTCAGCTGTGCCATGTCCCATACCTGGAGAGGATTCTCCAGGGCCAAGGGGATGTTGTCCATCTAAAACACACTCACCCTCACTTTTAAACCACTCAGGACCTCATTATCTCCAGCCTAGGTGATCCTCAAAATACTTCCAGAGGCTGCATGGGTCTCTCTTGGGTCCAAATCTCCCAAGAGTGAACTGTACTCTCTGGTCCTAGGACCAAAGAGCATGGGGTTGTGTGCGAATCTTGGATGTGCAGGCCGGAGTGTCCTCATGAGTGTGTGCAGGGCTCCTCGTGTCGTGGAGCAGAACCAAAGTTGGGAAAGGGAAGGGGAATGGGGTTACTAGCTGGGAGCCTTTGGCTCTACATATTTTATGGTTAGCCTGGGATTTCAAACTCTCTAGTGGGAAACCATTTGAAACAGTCAACTCATCATGACTGAGAAGCACACTGCTTTGAGAAACTAGGCTTTATTTGATCACAAAGGTCCTTGCATAGTTTCCTGCTCTGAATATGGAGCAACAGTGGTTAATGACATAAGAACTAGGATGACCATTCTCTAGAGACATTCCTAGGGAGCTTCTGGTGGTGATCACTGTTCTTATTTCATCAACAATGAAATTTTTATTTTCTTATACATAAATTCGTCTTTTTCTTTTTGTCTTTTTTTTTTTTTTTTTTTTGATTACTGAACAGTGAAGGTGTGTGTACGCATTCCAGTAACTTAAGGATTCTAGTTGTTAAGTTCTGGTTGCTTAAATTTTTACTGTAGTTTGTACTTGCAGCTTGTTCAACGTCTTCACCTTGACGGCATTTTGTATCCTTTTGTCCTCTCTCCATTACGATGTATGGTCTTTGAGCTCAGGAAGATGATTTATATGTCACTTTAAAATATAGCCTTGCTTTCTCTTTCCTCCCTCTTTCTTTCCCTCTGAGTTATACTTATGCCTACTCTCTCCCAGGCCTTGTGCTAGAATTTCTCTTGTGCTTATTTTTTAATGATAACATACGATTGTCTAAAATATCATTATCTAGTAAATCTATAATAGAAAATAACTTTGTTCTTTCACAAACATTTACAGAGATTTAGTTATTTCAATATCCAAATATTTTGCCTTCCTTTTTTTTTGCTGGAGAGAAATAAGTAATTTGTTGCCGCAGAAAAAAATACATGTGAAAAATTTCAAATTTTATATGTAATTAGAGTTGCGTGCT
The DNA here is from genome assembly GCA_003508835.1 of Eonycteris spelaea. Classification (NCBI taxonomy): domain Eukaryota; kingdom Metazoa; phylum Chordata; class Mammalia; order Chiroptera; family Pteropodidae; genus Eonycteris; species Eonycteris spelaea. Next base: position 9,094,820 of record PUFA01000011.1, on the reverse strand, counting down.
ATTATTTAGACCTCTTCTTTAGTTCTTTTAACAACACATATCCTTGTAGTGTCTCCTCTCTTATTCTAAATACTTTGCCCTGCTCCCCACTCTTACTTCCACATGTGTCTGGATTTTTGCCACTCTCTCCTCATTATTCTTTCTTCCTCCTCCTCTTTGTCTCCCTACTTTGCTCCTTCTATGCTTCCTTCTCCACCTGCTTCTCTCTTGTTTACACTCTCTCCTCATATATGTGGCCTTTGTCTTTGTCTGGATTTATATCTACCAGGAGAAGGGCCAACCATCTTCAATGAAACAAATGGCATCCAGATGTGAGGTCCTAAATCAAAGAGCTAGAGAATCATTTGGTTTCAGGGTTGTCATAACCTTTGAGATTGATCATCGAGCAGGGTCCTCTTCATTTTGTACCTGACAAGACAGGTCCAGTGAATTATATAACTGGCTCAAGGCTACGCAATGACCAGGCTCCTCATCTCCTATTTCCCAGTCCAGCCCTTTTCTTAAAAATATTTTCTGAATAGATTCAGCTAAAAAGAAATAACCCTCTGTAAGTCATAGACTTATTTTTGTGTACCCCTGTGGTGCCTGGAGGGAGAGAAAAGGGCAGGGGGAGAGCATGAATACAAAAGAACATAGGAGATATACTGAAAAGTATTTTCCTCAAAAGATCACTAAAAATTGTTTAGGAATTGCCAGTAAGAACTATAGACTAACATGTTCAGACAAGTTACTGCAGAGAAGAGCGTATTTAACTTAGAGGGCAGACGCACATTTGTCAACACATGCAAAGAAAGAAGAGCTATAGACCTTAAAATTGGAAAAAAAAAAGAATTGATCCTTTTCCTTAATTTTCTTATTTTTAGGCAAATGTACAACAAACCTGTTTTAATGAATTAAAATTAAAATCAGTACACTATAATTTACTTGTGTTAATATAGATTTAAAACTCTTCAAGCTAGACCAGCTGTAATTATATTCCCAAAGATTTCCATTTTATCATTATTTACAGCTAATAAGACATTTATGATCTCTTTTTGGTTGTCCCTAGTGAAACATTGTTGGCAATGCTTTCCTGACTTGAAATTCTCATGTGCATGGAAATCCAGTTAGGAAAATGAGTAAGTCAATAACTTCTCCTAAGAGTATAATCTCTCCTTTGTGACATAAATTAGATATCCATTCACATCTATGAAATAATTCCCAATTTTGCAATTAAATATTCTGATATGCACAAGCAAACAGGCCAGTCTCTTTATAGTCTAGGAGAATTTAGTCAGCTTCCTACTTAAACAAAGAAGCTGTGCTTTTAAATAGATGCATCATTTTCTCAAAATTAGATTTTAAAGAGCTGATATGAGCTGCAATCAGATAAATAATTAAACAGCAAAGGTAAGAGGCTTCTGACTGTGCATGTTTACAATGTTAATTAAAGAACAAATTGTGATTTTTAATCCTAGGGGTAATTTGACCAACATGCATATATAATGATGTGAAGTTTCCTCACTTCACATTTTAATCTTAAAGTTGCTGATGCATCTGAAACTAGCGTTATTACAGAGAATGGACAAAGTTTGATTGGAGAAATTTAATCACATTTTATATTTTTCTGCAATGCATATAGTTGAATGAAAAATTAAGATGCTACTTTAAAATTTTGTTGTTTCCTCCTTTAGCTATGTTGCTTTGTTTTCTTGGATCCATTTAAAAATCTGGACTGCTTCCTGTAGGTTTTTTTTAAAATGCTGGGAAATGTTCCCTCTGTAGCGGTTGTCTCTGAGATGTCACAGATTTTTTTAAAAAACCTTGTTTATCACTATTATTACTTTTTCCTTCACATTATAGTAATTGACATGCCAATATGTCTTCCATTCCAAATTGAAGTTCTTTGAAGGCAGGGTTCATTTCTTCTTCTGTACCAAGGCCTTTCATTTGGTTGGTGACGTGTTTGTGTAATCGGTGAAGATAAGATATGCGTTGTTCTCTGAGAGTGTAGAGATACATTCCTGGCTCTGGGCTGGATAACTGGCTGACCAGTTTACATCTAGTCAAGGATACAGAGACAGCATGTTCATAAGGTCCTGTAGATGATTATATTGTTGCTTTGAGCTGGAATGAAGTGAAAATGTACCTTTGTGGTCTAGCCTTTTTTCAGTGTGATTGAAAATGTAATTCGATATGATTGATTATGATTGATTACATTGAAAATGAGATGACACTTAGTTGAAGAGAATTTGGATTTTGCCTTGGTGTTTGAGACCACTAATCTTTTAGTGTTTCTCCATCTATTTAAAATTTAATGGCTGAGTATTCTCAATGATAGATGATGCAAGTCCTGAAGCTTTTATTCTTCTTATTTATTAATCCTTTCCAAGAGAAGGAATAAGAAATATGATTGTGTTTTTGCTGTTAATTAAAACTTCCTATGAAACGATTTAAATTCTTTCTTGAGCTAACGAGAAAAACTGAACATTCTCCTAGGGTTTTTGAGAGTTGCAGGAAGAGTTCTTTATTATCGTCATTACATATTTAACAACGATTCCAATTTTGTTTCACTTTTATGTAGCATTCATTTTGCAACACGTATAGCAAGATTTCACCCACACATCCCGGTCAGTAAAGATACTGTTATCAGTCATATTATAGAGCATTTCTGAATTGATAGTACAATCGGTCTAGTCCCCTTATTTTGGCTTTGAAGAGAGTCCAGCAGTAGGTCCTATGAAATTAGGGATAAAAGAAAACTCTTCTTCGGCTTTTCCAAATCTCTTAATACCATTTAAACTCCTAGAAGTTTTTCCTTTTGGGAGGAATATGGTGTTTCCAACATCCTTAACATCAGCAGACTGTTGCTCAACTTTGGCTTTTAATTCTTCTGTGAGTGGGGACAGAACAAGATTTATTATTATTTCCCTAAGGCTAGTAATTTTGGGAGAGCTGGGAAGACTAGGTTTAGAACCTTAGGTCTCTCCTATTATGAATATATTACAATGTGTACTCACTTGGAACAAATCTGGGTTGTCTTAGAGGTAGCGAAGATATCAATAATGGAGATGGGCAAAAATATGTGGTCAAAGGCAGTAGTGGAAATATATGCCTCATGTAATTTTCATATGTGAGCATCTAGGAATCTTGGCAAGTGCTGGAGCTTGTCCACTACAGGGTGCTTGGAGAGCCTGGTGATCAACTGGACTGTGGAGTGTCAGTTCATTAACTTAGTTTATAAGCATGTGTTGAGTGTTTACTGATTGCAGTCCAATTTTTATCCTCCCCCTCTATGTTGGGCAACTTATTTTTATGATTTCTAATTTCAGTTCTTTATTCATAGGTAGGAGATTATAATAGTAATGGTCTGGTACCCTCACAGAAAACTTTAGGTTAATTAGTAGATGAACATCTTATTTCAATAAATCCAGATAAAGGCATAATGACAGCATTTATATATTTGTAATTGAAGCAATGGTCAGCCTTATTTTCTCCAGGTAAAGACAGTTATCATGTGTATGACCAATTATCTTTATTCAGCTCAATTTGGCTAGGTCAGTGAACCTTATTTTCATATCATAATTGCATGGTGAGAGATATAGAAAACATAATAGTTCCCCTAATTTACATTTGGTAAAATTAAGGTTAAGTGATTTCCCCAAATTTATGCTGATATGAAATATAAATACAGGCTTTTCATTCCCTAACATTGTATTATTTAATTGCTCTACAAAGAAACAATGCATATTAAAGTTATCTTTTTAAATAGCTCACCCAGTCTTCCTATCCCTCTCTTCCCTAAGTTAATTATAATAACTCTCATTTTTCATTTGTCGTGAAGTCAATTTGTCCAAAATAGGCTGGCGATAGGTTAATTAAAAATTATATATAGTGATTAACTTGGGGTTAGAATTTACATCAAATTAGGGCAAAAACACTTTTCAAATAATTAGAAAATAATAAAATGCACAATACTGTTATTATCACATAAAAATGGATCACAGTTTTAGAATCTTTTTGATATATGTGAGACTGAATCTCCATCCATTATATTCTAATAGTTGCTTTTAAAAATAAGTCTCTGAACTAGTTCATTTGTCTCTTTTTTTATGAAAGGTGACTTAATAAAATAATGATTGTGTGAATTTGTGATTATTTAATTCCAGTTCAACAGAGAGTTACTTCAATTTATTATGACTAGGGAGAATAATGTTTTCTTACATTCTGGTTCCATCTGTGGGGAAATTGTTTCAGAATACCTTATGAAGCCTTCTCACTTACCAACTCATTGGGTCTTTGCACTTAATTCTGCTTTTTTGCCTTTGGGACATTTTACAAACTCTCCTAAGATTTTTTCCAGGTGATCTTTAAAAATAAATTTCAGGGAAATTTTAACAATCAAATTATTTCTGTGCTAAATTCTTTTAAAACACGTTTTCATGCTCTGTGTGGGGGTGGGGTGGGGAAACAAATAACCTGGAAAATATTAGTGGGACTTCAAAATGTTTTCTTCCAACTACTTTACTAATAATTAGGCAATTTTACATAGGCTTTTTAGAAATTCTAGAAGCTTTTCCATTTCAGGCCTAATATATCTGGATCATAAATAAATAGCAGGTGTCTGTTGGAGGCATTAGAAACTGAACATTATGCAAAGTCTACCCTCTGTTGCGTCAGGAGCTTGAATTGTTCTCCTTAAAATATCTGCTATGAAAGCACCGAGATTAGATGGATGTTGGCTCCCCTTTTCTTCCCTGCTATCGAATGTCAGAGATTTGTGCCGTTGGTAGGAACTGAGACTTCATTTTCCTTGGCCACATTCTGATGCTGGCTCCATTGCAGAAATTCTCCCGTTCCTGATTTTTATGCCCGAGGTAAGTGAGAAAAGGAATGTCAGAAGTGAAGCTTAGGTTTGTTGAGGAAGTGTGGGGGAAACCAAATGAACATCTTCGGGATGAAAGTGTGCATCTTTGTCTGCCTGGATGTGTGAGAAATGGAAAACTATTACACAGCCTAAACCTCCCATTGGTATGATTATCAAGTAGTGTTTATGGTCAAAATATGACAAAAAGTTTTTCTGAAGCAAAATGTTTTGTTGTGTGTGGGGCAGACATCTGTGAGTCTGCCTTAAATTTATGAACTAATAATAACATTCTGTTCCAAGAAATATTGCCAGGTCTTATAACACCGTGATTTTGTTCTGAGTAATTCAAATAAATGGATGATTTTGCTTTTAAATAATCATTCCTAGAATTTACAAATATAAAGGAAAAGCCACATATAACTTAATTAATGGGGAAGATGCCTTTTTGATCAATGCAAACTTTCAGAAATGACTAATAATTGGATTTTCTCTCAACAAAATATCATACATTACTTTCTACTTTCTGGAATGACTGTAAATGTCAACAAAATAAAGTCAAGCAAGTTTTAAGAGATTCCAGACAAATGATAATCAAATTACGAGCTAAATTCACCAAAATAATTGAGCTATAATAGGTTATAAATAAAACAAAATAAATTAAAAAATTATATTCCTAAAGAACTATTGATAGTAAAATAGGAAAACACTGAGTTTGTCCTCCAAGGTAAAAACAGTAATTCTACTGAAACTTGTTAGGTACTGGTGAGAGCAACTTCTTGCTACTGAGTAAGGAAACTGAACCCTGGAGCTTGGTGTCTTCAGTGTGTACTCAGCTCTCCCCTGCTAATACACCCTGGTCTTCAATAAAACAGAATGGTAAATATTTGGAGTGAGTTTTATGTGTCTTTAGGATTTTTCCTTCCCTGCCATTGGTAAATAGCATGTTTCCTCTGCCAATTTATGACCTTTGAGATGACTTTCCTTGTTAAATACATACTCATTTGTGTGGGTATTTTTCTTCCCTCTCACCACCCCTACTTCTTTTTTTCTGCCTCATATTCAACTGCTTTCAGCACAGGGTAAAGTCTTCACTGTGTCTGTAGTTTGGAACTACACTGTCTGTAGTTTTGAAAGGAGTGAATCAGAAGCAAAGGAATCAAGAACAAAATAGAAACATGCTTTATCCATTGCAAATTATCCTTAAATATTACTGGCTGTAACTTCCATACTGACATATCCCAAAATGAAATACGGGTTCTAGAGACACTATTCTAAAATACATGATTTGTTTTTATTGCTTGGTAAACTGATCTGCATATTTCTAGCTTTTCAGGGCCCCATATGGACCTTTTGTAATAAAAACATTAAAAATGGATGAAAACATGCCACTCGCTCCGTACAAACTGGGTTAGGAATCAGCACATGTTAGTGAGTTGGAGCCATGGAATTGGTATTCGAGAGCTCCTGTGGTGGGTTATACCAGGGCCATCACTGCATAGCTGTCAGCTCATCGATCTAGGACAGTGTTTTCCAATTCATGTCAGTTCGTGCCCCTCCTGGAGAACATGCTGAGGTCCCCTGGGCATGCAGCAGCAGCCCCAAACCTCTTTTTCTGTCATCTCGTAGTTTTTATGTCCATCTGCACGTAATTTTCCTGCGTCCTTCCTTGTGATTTATGGGCCAAAATTTGCCAGAGGGAAGGTACAGGATTAGGATGAAGAGACTGGTATGAATTATGACAAGGTCTATTGTGTTACCCCAGAGGTATTACATCACATCAGTGAAGTGATTATGGAAACCTGGCTCCCCATCTGAATTCTGTTATTGACATGTTAAATGTGAGTCAGCCTGCCATTCGCTTAGTGTCAAGTATTGTTTCTGTTGTTATTTCTACTATTACTACTGCTGCTGCTATTAGCCATCATGTGTTATATCAATGCAACTCAATTGTACTTTAAGTTAATATCTCAACCAACCTATATTATTTTATTTAGATATGACTACATGGTATGGTAGTAGGATTGTACCAGGCTAGTGTATGATAAAAGGTTCAATAACCTGATTTTGTTTTGTTTGTTTTGTTTTGTTTCATTTAACAAACTGGTATAAACATATATTAAAGCCTGCAATATTTTACAGCATTTTTTTATATGTAGATAATTTTTTTTAGTTAGCATCCACTTATCCAATCAAATTTAAATTTTTTGCTTCTATAAAAATTGTAATGTATTGCCTTGTAGCTAAATCAGGATTATTTCCTAGGATACACTTTAAGAAACAGAACTGATAGGTTAAGGAGTGTATTTATTTCTAAAGATTTGATTCTTTTTATCAAATTGCCCTCCAGAAAGTTTTCTCCCTTAATTTATTCTCCCATAGCAGTACATGAAAGATTATACTTTCCCATATCTTGTGATATTGTTTAAAAAAACCCTGCCAATCTGATATGGAGGAAACATTATCTCAGTATGATTTTATTTACCTTTCTTAAAATACTAGTGGGGTTTGACATTTTTTCCTTCGTAATGTGCCTATTAGTTCTTCGCTTATTTTTCTTTTGCAATGCTTATTTTCCTATTAATTTTATTGAAATTCTTTATATAGACAGTATTCCACTTGTATATGGGGTTTCTGTTGTGTAAATATTTTTCCCAGTTTCCTAGCCATTTTTTGACTTTTTTCCTTTGGTGTATTTTTCTGTGAGAATTTTGCGTGCAAGTGGCTGAATATTTATATGCTTTCCTTTTAAAGTTTCTGCCTTTGGTATTGTCTTTAGAAAGGGCTTTCCCATCCCAAGATTAGACAACATTTCCTATATTTTCTTCCAGTACTTTTTTGGGTTTTTTTTTTTTTTACATTTAAATTGTATTTCATTGGGCATTAATTTTGTTGTATAAGTGTATGAAAATTTAACTTTAGATTTTTTCCAAATAGTTTTCTGCTTGTTCTGACAATGATTTACTGAATAAATATCCTTTCTTTTTTAAGCTTTACCTTGAAAAAACATGATACAAAATTCTATTTCTAGTTTTTCCATCCTTTTTATTGATTTTCTACCTTTTTTGATCAATATCACATTGTTTAACTATTGTAATATATTTAAATATCTGATAGTTTGAATCATTTTTATCTTTTTCAAAAATGTCTTGGCAATTTTTCAACATCTCCTGAACAGAAGATTGTTATGGTGTCTTAATTGCTCACCCTACCATTGGTCTCACTTGTTTCTGATCTGTTCACAATAGAATTGGCTATTGTTCTAAAACACATATTGAATCATATTGCTCCCCTATTTGTACATACTTCCAGCCATTTTTAAAAACACTGGTGTACTGTTAATGGAATTGTTAACTGGTATACCCACTATGGAAAACAGTTTGGAGGCCCCTCAAAAAATCAAAAATAGAACTACTTTATGACTCAGTAGTTGCACTTCTGGATATTTATCTAAAGAAAACCAAAACACTAATTTGAAAAAATACATGCACCCCTATATTCACAGCAATGCTATTTACAGTTGTCATGATATGGAAGCAACCTAAATCCCCATCAATAGACAATTGGATGAAGAAGAGGTGATACATATATACAATGGAATATTACTCAGCCATAAAAAATTAGATCTTACCATTTGCAATGACATGGATGGACCTAGATGGTATTATGCTAGGTGAAATAAGTCAGACAGAAAAAGACAAATACCATATGATTTAACTTATATGTGGAATCTAAAGAACAAAATAAATGAACACACAAAATGAAAACAGATATAGATACAAAGAACAAACTGGCGATTGCCAGATGGGAGTGCGGTTGGGAGGCTGGATGAAAAAGATAAAGGGATTAAGAAACACAAATTGGTAGCTACAAAATAGTGGCAGGGATATGAAATACAGCACAGGGAATGTAGTCAATAATATCATAATAACCATTTATAGTGCCAGGTAGGTACTAATTGGGGGATCACTTTGTAAATTATATAAATGTCTAAACACTATGTAGTACACCTGAAACTATTGTAAAATAATACTGAAAATCAACTTAAATTAAACAATAAAAATTTAAAAATATAAAAAATTAAAAATATAGGCATGTTGCCTATAGCAGGATTTTAAACCTGAAGTCCAAGCAATTTCTTGGTCTAAAATGTTTATGAAAACTACACATTATTTGGTGAATGTGCTTTTATTATATCTATCTATCTATCTATCATCTATATTCTATTTCCTGAGAAGAGGGTTCATAGTTTCACCAGGTTTTAAAGAGCCATAACCCTATACCATTGATAACCATTGGACTACAGGAAGGTAGTCAGATTCCTCAGGATGGATCATAAGAAGCAGGCTGTCTGTGGTGGACTTTGTTCACCCCGCTTACTACTCTCCTGCATCCTTCCTGCTTTCCACCCATCCTGAACTGCTGGCAGTTTACCAAACAGTCTGCTCATTCACGGCTCAGTGCCTTTGTACACATTATTCCTTCTGCCAAAGTACCCTCCTCCACATACCTCACCCACCTGGAAAATTGCTGCTTGTCCTTCAAGAAATGATCAAAGGGTCTTCTCCTTTGCAAAATCTTGCCTGATCTTGTTATGCAGAGCTGATCACCCTCTCCTTTTATTTTTTAAACCATATTTTATCATTACCCTTGTACTACTGGTTTGTTCTTGGGCAAAAATCAAAGAAAGTTTGGATACAAAGGAGAGCAGGAGAGTAAGTAGAATCAGGGAAAATGGTAATGGGCCTCTTGCAGTCTCATGTGATTGTTGTGGCCTGACCTCAAGTGCTGGCAAGAGAGTGAAAAAGGACATAGAGTTAAGATTTCTTCTGTAAGTAGAGGGACCGGATTTGCTGATTACCTGTTGTAGGGGGAAAGAGAGGGGACAACATGGCATGGTCCCTAGGTTTCTGACTCAAACACCTGGGTAGATGGTGTGGCCATCATTTTTCTTGTTTAGGACTGAGGAAGGCTTCAAACAGTAGATAATGTCCTTAGATGCCACTTTTCCTGACTGTAAAAGTCTGACAGTGTCTGGGATAGGATGAATAGTTCTTGTACCGCACCCTGAGAACAGGCACTGGGGGTGCCTGTCATGTGGTGTGCAGATAGGTGCAGGGGATGACTTTATGAAGAAGATGTGTCTTGAAATATATCTGTAACGAATAACAAGATAACACTAACATAGTTTCCATGGCTCCTAAACTTAAAATGTCTACAACAGGATTGGTTGGGAAACATGTTTTTATCAATTTGTTTATCTGGATACTTATGAGCTGGAAAGAAATGCTCTAAGATTTTTACCATGGAAGCAGAAGTATCTCCATTTTCATAATGGATATCAAAAACCTGAGAATGTTCTCACTGAATTTATGCTCAGAGAAAGTGTATTAATATAAATTAACAGAAGGAAAAACCTAAGTGTATTAAGAATATTCAAGATCTAGAGGCAAATCACAGTGGAAAGACTATTATACTAGTGAGTTCTTGGGTAAAATCAGAAAGAAATTTCAAATCCAAAATTATCTTTCAGTGAAACCACAAACTGGCCACTTAGCTTTCTTTTGGTCTAGAGTCAACATAAAATAATAACAATAACCTTTATATAGTAAATACTTTATATAAAGCTCTGTGCTAACTACTTTATACATTTTGTGTCTCATTCTCACAGCAAGGCTGAGAGGTAGGTAATTGCATTATGCCTTGTAGATGAATAAATTTAGGCTTAGAGAAACAGGTTAATTGACCTGCCAAAATCAAACAGTTAATAAATATTTGAATTGGAATTTAAGCGATATTTGTCTGATTCCAAAGTTTGTGCCCAACCATTGTTTACTGAGCACCTCTAAACATCCAAGCAACAGTTTATGATGGGTTCACATGTGTTCAATGATTACAACAACCAGATAAAGTAAATATTCTGTTGAACATGAGAAAAAGGAGTAAAGAGGTAAAGTGATTGTGTTGAGGTTACACGTTTTAGAGTGGTTAAGTCAGAATATGAACTCAAGGCCTCTGTTGCCAACCCTAAAGATATTTTAGAAACCATCATAGCTTATTCTCAATATGATCATGATATTATTCCTACAGTTTCCTGCTCCTTTCAGGGAAAGCGATAATTAGCAGAGATTCTTAGGAGATAGCTGTCAAATATCTACCTGGACTTTCCTATCATTTAACCCATTACCTAGTTGAATCTAATTTGGTATTTCTAGAAACAGTATGAGTTCTGTGAGTAGTGTTCGATATGATTCAGTGAACTAAATGGCATCCTGGTGGCCTAAGAGGACTCATTTTGCTTCTAAACGTATATAGATAATGGCTGTCACCTGCAAGTAGCTAGGCAGTGGGCAATCAGACTGGCTTGAAATAGCTTGGAATGGTGGGTATTTTCTCATTTCTTTTCCACCACCCCACCCCAGCTTTGTTGAGGCATAACTGACAAATAAAAATACAAGATATTTAAAGCATACAACACAGTGATTAGATACAAATATACATTGTGAAACAATTCCCCCCATCTAGTTAATTAACATATCCATCACCTCACATATTTGCCTTTTCTTTTTCTCTTTTCTTTCTTTTTTTTTTTTGTGAGATTGTTTAAGTTCTATTCTTTTAGCAACGTTCAATTATACAACATAGTGTTTTCAGCATAGTCACCATGTTATATATAGATCCTCCAACCCTATTCATCTTATAACTGAAAATGTATACCATTTTACCCATCTCTTTCTATTTTCCCCAGCCCCTGGCATCCAATTTTATACTCTTTGTATCCATGAGGTCAACTTTAAAAAAAAAAAAAAAGATTCCACCTATAAATGATACAATGAATAATACAATAAATGAAGTATTTGTCTTTATATCTGGCTTATTTCACTCAGCATAATATTCTCCAGGTTAATCCATGTTGTCACAAATGACAGGATTTCCTTCTTCAAAGGCTAAATAATATTCATATATATAATTTCATATATATATGTATATATATGTATTACACTTTATTTATTCATCTGTTGATAGACACTTAGGTTCTTTCTGTACCTTGGCTATTGCGAATAATGCTGCTATGAACATGGGATACAGTTATCACTTCAAGATAATGATTTTGTTTGCTTTCGAGATACCCAGAAATGGGATTGCTGGATCATATGGTATTTCTACTCTTAATTTCTTGAGGAACTTCCATGGTGTTTTCCATAGTGGCTGTATCAATTTATATTCCCACCAACAGTGTAAAAATGTTCCCTTTTCTCCATGTTCTCACCAGTATTTATCAACTCTTGTCTTTTTGATAATAGATATTCTTACAAATGTGAGGTGATATCTCATTTTGGCTTTGCTTTGCATTTCTCTAATGATTAGTGATGTTGAACCCTTTTCATGTATCTTTTGGCCACTTGTATACCTTCTTTGGAAAAAAAGTCTATTTAGGACCTTTGCCCATTTTTAAATTTTTGATTTTTTGTTTTGCTATTGAGCTATATGTATGTATATTTCTTATATATTTTAGATGTTAACCTCTTATCAGATATATGGTTTACAAATATTTTATCCCATTTCATAGGTTGCTTTTATTTTGTTGATGGCTTTCTTTGCCATCCAGAACTCTTTTAGTTTGAGTCAGTCTCACTTATTTTTGCTTTGCTGTCTTTGCCCTTGGTATCAAATACAAAAAATCATTGCCAAGACCAATGTCAAAACTTACCCACTATGTTTCTTCTAGCTGTTTAAATCTTTAATCCATTTTGAGTTGCTTTTTGTTTATGGTATAAGATAAGGGTCTATTTTCATTCTTTTGCATGTGGCCATCTGGTTTTTTTTTTCAATACCATTTCTTGAAGAGACTTTCCCCATTGTATATTTTTGGCTCCTTTATTGAAAATTTTGTTCCAATGGACTCTGTTTTTATGCCAGTACCATACTGTTTTGAATACTATAGCTTTGTAATATAGTTTGAAATTAGAAAATGAGATGCCTCCAGCTTTGTTATTTATTCTTAGAATTGCTATGGTAATGCAGGTTCTTTTGTAATTCCATCACAATTTTAGCATCACTTTTTCTATATCTTTGAAAAATGCCATTAGAATTTTGATAAGAATTGTGTTTAATCTGTTTATTACTTTTGATAGTATGGACATTTTAACAATGTTAATTCTTCTAATCCATGAGTATGAAATATCTTTCCATTTATTTGTGTCTGCTTGAACTTTTTTTTTTTTAATTTTCATCTTATAGTTTTCAGTGTATAGATCTTGTACCTCCTTGGTTAAATTTATTCTTAGGTATTTTATTCTTTTTTATGCAGTTGAACATGGGATTATTTTCTTAATTTCTCTTTCTTATAGTTGGTGTATAGAAGCACAGCTGATTTCTGTATATTGATTTTTTTGAGCAATTACAATTTTATTTTGGTAAAATTGGTAGAGAATTTCCAGTTATCTACCCATCTGTCAAAACACCTTTACAGAATAATTATTCTTTATCACAATGGTTTATAATATCATATTATATACTACATTCTTATTTGAATCTATTTATGGCCTGTCTATTCTGTTCTATTTATCCCTGTACATACGTAGCAGTATTTACAGAAGAATAAGCATGAATTCAAGTAAAATATCAGTTTTAATTTCTGTGGTTTGAAAATATGTTTTAGTAGCAAGGATTTCAGTCAGCACAATTAAGTTGATTCTTAAATGCTGTTTTAAAAAAATAAGACTAGCAAGGACATTTTTGAGAAAAATACAGAAGATAAGAATAATTGTATATTTTTTTAACCCTGAAATTTTACTGAAATTATTTGTGGTAGAATCTTCATGGTTCTCTCTATATAATAATATCTTGTCTCTGCAAGTAGAGATAATTTTACTTCTTTCTTTCTGATTTGAATGACTTCTTTTTCCTTGCTCTGGCTAGAACTTCTAGTACTATGATGAATAAAACTGCTAAGAGTGGGCATCCTTGCCTTGTTCCTGATCTTAGATGAAAAATTTTCATGTTTCATTGAGTATGATAGTAGTTTTGGGTTTGTCATATATGACATTCATTTATGTTGAGATACATTCCATCTCTACATATTTTGTTGATTTTGTTACTTGTCTATGTGTCACGTTTTTTGTTTGTTTGTTGTCTAGTTAATTTTGATTACTAGAATTTTTGAATACAATGTTTTAGGTCCTCTGGATTCAATTATTTTCTTCTGAAGAATGGTGATTCTTATTTTAGTATTCTATTGAATTATTGGCTGATAATCTTGAACATGGTTTTATGCTTTGTTTCTGCAGCTCTCTGGGAAGCCCAAAATACTTCCTAAGCTCTTTCAACTTGATAATATTCTATGTCCAAGAGAGGCTGTTGTCTTTGAGGACAGGCTTTGTTTTAGGCTTTGTTAGGGTCCTAGGACCTACTTTAGGACAGGCCTTTATTTATAGAATACATTAACTTCCTGTGCCCCAGGTGGTTGTCAAAGGTGTTAATGAACTGTTTATAATGAGATTTTTTCATTCTCATGGGGCCTAAACTCAGCAGTGTCTTTCCTCTCCTACTAGCTGACCTCTAGTATTTCTGTTCTTTCAACTCCATAACATTTGCCATTTGGTAAGCCTCAGATATTCTCATCCTACAAAGGTATGGCCCAAGTCTCAGTCACAGACTTGTGGAGAACCCCTACCTCTCTGCACATAAATTTTTACTTTCTAGGGTTCTGCCTTATATATTCCAGCCACTTCAGCTGCCTTGAAACCTGATCTCTACTTCCTCAGTTCAATATGAATGCCTTGCTCTACTTGATTCCAGTTTTCTGTTTCATGTTCAGGAAAGTATCCTTGATCAGAGAGGTGGGCAATCATGGGGCTTACCTTGTGAGTTTGCTTTTGCTCAGAGATTACAGTCTTGGACTGGCTTCAGAAGTCTACAATCTGAGAAGTTTCCTCGTGTATTTTATTCTGTTTTAGAAGTGTTTTCTTTTGGATGGTTAATCTGTTACCAGTTATTCCATCATGGCTAGAAGCAGAAATACACAGGGTATCAGTGTGATTTATAACTGTTTGTAACTTCAAACGCATATTGCACTTCTCTAAAGTGTTTTTTGTAATTTTAATTATTTTATTTTTGATCAGAGGACAATGCATTCACGTGGACAAAATTCAAAAGCCACAAAAAAATATGTGGTGAAAAATCTCTCTTCTAACCTAAGTAGCATAGTTCTTCTCCTGAGAGTTGAAAGATGTTACTAGCTTTTTTTTTTTTTTGTACTCTCAGAGATATCTAATATCTCTGAGAAAAAATAGGAAAAGATTATATATGCATAAGATTACATATAATTGTATTTTTCACATAAATGGTAGTATTGTATATATCTCATATATGCAAAAATGGTAGTATGAGAGAGATATATCTTTCTGTACCTTACCTTTCTTTCTACTTAATGAAATATTTTGAAGACTATACCTATTAAAACATAATTTCTCCATTTTCTTTTGTGCCTCTATGTTACTCATTTGTAGAAATGCACCGATCATCTCACCATATCCCTATTTATAATCATACTTCATGGTTGTTATAAACAAAACCTCATGAACTATCCTGAACATACCCTTTGATATGTTTCAGTAGATGTGTAGGATAAATTCGTAAAAGTACAATTGTTATCTCAAAAGGTATATACATTTGTTATTGAGCTAAATATTACCAAGTTTTCCTTCTTAGTGGCTATCATCCCACCGACTCTGTAACAAAGAAATGCTGACATCTTTGTTGTGCCTCCAATGTTCATTTTCGCTACGTGACAGCTACAAAGTTTGCTTCTGCTTTTTTTCTCAGATTTTTTTTTTCTGGATAAATCAGTTAATAATCTTTCCCTGATTAACTTACAAGGTTCTCGTTATAACACTTGTTGAGCACAAGTGATTTATATAAACTAGAGGTGGTATTATTGTTATTACTGTTAGTACTAATAGCAATGCTGTGATTCACTTTCCTAATATTCCAGATCGCATACTAACTCATAATTTCCATTTTGAAAGTGTAATTTTATTTCCATTTTTGTCAGTAGTTTTCAAAGAATTCTCCTTTGTGTGAGCTTTAAATATACAGGTAGAGCATATAATACCCTGATCCCCATTCTGTCTTTCTACTGTGTCTTTCAAACAAACACTCTAACTTTATGAATTCTTTATGGAATTGTGTCCTTTGAGCTTTCTAGCTTTTCTTTTCTTCTTCTTTTTATCTCACTTGTTCTTCTGAACTTGAAAAGCGAATGGTGTCTGTATAAAGTTTAGCTGTTCACTGAACATTCTGAATTAATCATTTTATGTGGAAACAGTGACTGTGTTAGAGTTTCTATACTCCTGGAAGACAAAGTTGTCTTTAGGTAAATAAGGAGTCTCTTTGAATTTTCACTTTCTTGTCTCTTGCAATGTGCTGAAAAGCTCATTCTGAATTATTGATGAAATATTGAAGTATCTGTCTGTAATATTAGCATTTATTTTTATTTTCTATAAGTAAATGCAATATTAGGATATTTTTTTCCTAGCATTTATCTTAAACTCCATCCATTTTAATATCATAGATAAGGAAATTTCTCATTTTTTTTTCTTTCCCTATATTTTAATGCCGTATGGTCTGATCACTAAGCTGTTATGTAACATACCCAAGGAATGAACACTGAAAATAACCCATTAAAAAGAATTTTTTTCTTGGTAACTGTTTCCTAAAAATATTTTTCTTTTTTATTTCAAAGCTCACCCCCTCTCCTGAATGTTGAGATTACCCAATGTTTTCGACTCTGTATCTTCCTATCAAACAGCCATAATGACTTTCAAACAAGGTTATTATGCAAGACCGGAACAGAATGACTTGAAAAGATCTTGCAAATATAACTGACTTTGCATTGAGAAAGAAGTGTGTTACCTAGTCTGGAGAATGCATGAACTCACATTACTGGTATTTATTAAGCTCTAGGCTTAGAACCGTGTTAGGAGAACTGAAAAAAAAAAAAGTCTGATTTTTGCTCTCAAGGAGTACAGTGGTTGAGAGCACAGGATTTGAAGCGAAGCAGACAGTAGTAGGTTGAACGACCTTGGGTGAGGTACACTAAGCCTTAGTTCTCTCATCTGTGAACTAATTGTACTTATCTCAAACATAAAATGATATAAACCTATAAGAGAATTCTCAGAACTCAGAGTTTCTTTTTCTGGGCACATTTGCTTTTTGTGGTCTTTTCAATGGTTGTCAGCCAGTTTTAAAAATTCAGCTGCCAGACATCACTGTAGCTATTACCATGATCACTCACAATTTAACAGTAGAAAGGTTCTGGACACCTGCTACAGGTAAACTGGATGTTTGATTAATTAACACCATTTTGGCCATTTGTAGATGGAGACACAGTGTGAATAGTCAAAGTATCGTAAAGGCTACAACAAACTAATTCCTACATTTCAGTGGGTTAACACATTATACATTTATTTCTTGCTCACATCATGAGCAATGTGGGTTGGGGGGTTGGTGCTCAGTGTGCTCCATTAAGTCATTCAGATACCCAACTAATAGAAAATATGGCATAAATTATGCATAACTGATAGAAGTAAAAAGTCAAGGACTGCTCAGTACACAGAAACTTTAGCTTGGAATGTTTATTAATTTTTTGAAAGATTAGTCTTAAAGTGGGTCAGAGCCTGTGATAGACAAGGACTATCAGCACGGCATGTGCTACAAACACATGACCCTTTCTCCTTAACTTCCAAAGGAGAGAAATTGTAATTGTTCAGAAACTTGGTAGAAAAAACAAAAGTACATGAAGTTAGTTAAGTAAATTGTAGAACAAAGGTCATGGTTTTATTTTTCTCTAGAACTGTATAAACAAGATTGTCAAAGTAAATCTTAAACTTTAATAAAGCAGCTAGAAAAATCTAGAATTTCCCTGTGAGTTGGGAGATGCTTATAACCGGCTGGTTGGGATCAACCTTCTGAAGGGTAGTTATATCAGGGTCATTTGTTAATTGGAGATCTGATGCAGAACTGGAACAATCCAGCATAAGATCTCATGACACACCAAATTGAAGTTCCTCAGATATTTTCTCCCTCCCCAAATTTTAAAATTAAAAAAACCACCCTCAAATCCTCTAATATCATTGGCTTCTGTGTTTATTACTTTTGGACCCTTTTGAAATCTGATTTTATGCAGGTGGGAGAAATGATTAGGCTTCATGTGAAGTTTAAAAGGCACATCATGTCCTTTTCACCAAATGTGTATGCTGTGTTCCTGATTCTGTGTAGTTTTTCTACTTCTAAGTCCTTCCTTTATTCCCTTTTTTTTGTGCAATTACTCTCATTTTCAGAAAATGAAAGGCTCTGGAAGCCCATTATGTATTTTTGTCTTTAGGATCAATATAAACACAGAGCAATATGAATGCAAAGGATGCTCTCCCTTCAAGGTTGGGAGAAAGATGAATTTAAATAAAAATAGATCTGATGTTTGAACTTTTTCTGCCTGTGGGCTTGATGAGGTAATATCGTAGTATATCACTTTCTAAAAATTCTGGAGGTTTTCAAATCAGTGATGTAACAAAAGAAGGCTACATGAGTCAGGAATACAATCTGGGAAATATGTCCAGAAGTAAATAAAAGTGGTGATAGCATGAAAATTATATGTTTGAGAGCTCAGCTGACAAGAGGAAGAAGGTAATTGCACTAAGGTAATTACTAAGTTGATTGATTAGATGAATTACACATGCATTCTATATATTCAAAGCTGTATAATGTCATGGTTAAAAGCAGGTTTTGGAACCACATTGAGGTGGTTTAAATCCTGGTATCATAACTTAACCACGTAGACTTAAGCAAACAATTCCATCTCTAGCCTCTCCTCAGTTTCCTCATCCACAAAAACATTTGATAAAATCTACCTCAGGTTTTGTTCTAAAGGCTATTTGAAATAATGCCATAGCCTTTGGCAAATGGAGAAATATATATGAACAGCAAGCTGTGTTATACATATTATTATACAGTGGATTACTTATTTTTAAATTACCAGGATAATTAACATGAATTCAACATAAAAACCTTTAGAAATGATTCAGTATGTACCTTAAGATTTTGGAGTGCCTCATGGTCATCATTGGAAATATTTATGACTCTCGTGCTTTGCTAGGACCAGTAACAGAATTCCAGGTGACAGAATCCTTTGCATATTAACATAAGCAAAACATGCAGGATTTGAACTGGGTACAAAAGAGTCAGGATGGTATGGGAGAATTTCTGTCTTCCTGAAAATAATACAAATCATTCTTGTCCTTGGACAGTGATCTAAAAATGAAGAAAAAAATAAAAAAAATTAAAAAAACAAGTGGAAATTAGCTGAAACACAGGTACTGCATTCAAATATTTGAGTCTGCTCAAACGTATCCAGATAGAGTCATGTTTTCCAGAAAAGTGTTGACTAATTTTCCATCTCTCTTGGACTGTTCTTTCAAGTGGTTGTGCAAATATGTCTACTTATTTATAAAAGAGTTGCAGTGTGGGTAATGGGAGCAAAACAATTTATTGGGGTCAGAGTCTTCTATGGCTGTCTTTTCCTCTAACTTACTTCTTTTTATCTTAGTTGTTCTATTTGCAAGGTGGTAATTATAGAGATAGCACCTTCCTAGTGTTATTTTGAAGGAGTAACTAATTGTAGTTTTTTTGATGTCTTACCAATTGTTCAGGTGGATCTAGCTGTAAATGGAGAAAACCTTAAGGAATACAAAAGAAACAAAAATGAGCCAGATTTTATCCTAGCTCCTTCATTGGGATAAAAGTACTCAGCCAAAAAGAAATAGTTGATTTAAAAATTTTACTGTTTCATTAAGTCAGTGAGTTAAAAATATTAATCCTTTTTAAACATTATTTGCCTTGAGGACTCTTTAGGCAGGTAATAAACATGATCAGTGTTATACAACTCCAGTAAGTTCCTCTTTAGGTGGCTGGGTGAGTTATAGTGGAACAAGCCTTGTGTCTATATTGAGATTTTTATGTAGGAAAAGGGAAAATGTCTAGGCAATTGATTAGAACTATTCCAGGGAAGAGAAAAATATATTTCTAATTTTAGGGTTAATTTCACTCCATTTTCTTTTATTTAGATCTGGTCTTTAATTCCCTGATTTAGAGCTGATCTTTAACTGTCTTTTTACTCTTTCAGAACTAAATTGTTTAGATTGGACTTAAATGTTTAGAAATGATATTAAAATATTAAATTCCTTGCTTTTGGTATGGAAATGAATGCCTCCATTGAAAAAATTACTTTTTATAGAAGAATTGCTTTGCTCTCTTTTGATGTCTTGGTTTTTTTATGATAATTGTGATAATGATGATGCTGATAATGATAAAGGGATTAGCTAAAACTTACATGGCATTTCCTTTTGTGATCTTTCTGCTGTTATTCTGCTCTGGTAATAATATATATGAAAATCCAGGGTATTAATATTCCTTGAATAACTTTGCTTTCTACTTAAGCTAGTCTTTTATTCCATTTTTCTTTTAAACATCGTAATCTATTTTGAGGCTAGGTAGCAGTTGTAGCTATTTTCAGGTAGATTTTCACAGTGAATGGAAAATGAACACTTTTGGAAACTTATATTTCTTTTTATTAGCCATGCATATTATACCATTAGAGGTTTTGTTACAACCTGAAACTATTGAGATTTGAAGAAATTTGAATTTTCCAAAGTTGTTTAACCTGCTTTTAACCCAGTGTGATAGTTAATAGCTCATTTCCCATTCTTCGTGGCCTTGGTTCAAATATCAGTTCCTCCATTTACTAGCTGCCAAATTTATCTGATGCAAATTATTTTGTTTTCTGAGCTCAGTGTTCTCATATATAAAATGAGAATAAGAATAGTATCTACCTCACATAAGTGTTGAGATTAAATGAGTTCATATTTGCAAAACATGGTAGATTCTCTGTGGGTATTTGTAAATAAATAAGCTTTAATGTGTGATGGTCATTGTTATTACTGAGAAGCTTGGACAGGGAGGCAGCACCTGGGGTGGTCAGGCACTCAAGCCTTTGGGTCGCTCTCTCATTTGGAAGCTGTGTGAGCGCTGGCAGTTGTTTAACCTGACACTCTCTTTCCTCCTTGTAAAATGTGGGAGTCATAGCGACTGCTTCTTGTTTTGAGGATTAAATGAGATGATATTTGTAAAGCACTGTGGTGAGTCATACATTTTATTCCCAGTACATCCGGATAGGCAAAGGACATATAGCTCCTTAAATTTTATTTTAACTAATGTGATCTTCCTTCGGAACAAACTTTTGCTGTTTAGAAGGAAAATTAAATGTCCAAATTTTAAATCTTAGTCTGATGTATTGGTTTAAGATAATGCTTTCTCTAGAAAAAAAGGGCTCAGATTTTTAGATCTCTCAGTGTTCCAGGCTTTTCCAGGCTCCTCTCCAAGATGAGATGAGAGTATGTGGGGGAGGGGAGAGGAGAGTCTTAGGAATGCCTTTGGTGGGAAGGAAGAGTCTGGAGCCCTAGACATGATGTCTGCTGCTCTACTTGTCCACCCACTTGCTGTGTGGCCTGCAAGCATTCTTGGTGGAGATATGAGCTGGTGTAACACAGAATCCAGTGTGTCTGTTGGGATTGGCTAGGGTCTGGCAGTCTTCCTGGCTCTCTGAGCATCATCTCATTCTCTCTGCTGTGTTATAGGCCCTCTGAATCCCTGTCCCGTTTCAGAAACAGAGGCTGAATGCCACTGGATAGATTCTCCACATCCAGCCTTTGCTAGGGCACCATCTCATTCCTCACCAGGCTGGCATACTGGCTCTCGGCTCAGTTCCTTTCTTACTTCACCCCTTATGGAACTATGAAACCCTGAACCCTAGCACTGCCACAGTGGTTCCCACAAGAAACCAAGAGATGCTCAGAAACGTTACACCCAAGGTCTCTCTCCGCTTAACTGCTCCAAATGATCTTTGGCATGGTGCAGTCTCAGAGGTCATGTCTTTCTAGAGCCCTAAATAGGAACAGAATTAGAATCCTTCATTTCTCTGGCTCCCTTGTTGCCTATACAACACTCCTGACACATGTCTGATCACTTTGTTTTTTCCTCTCCTTTCCTTCTCCCAATCACTGGAACGAGATAAGACAATGGTTTCTCCACAGCCTTCTGTGTCACATATCCCCAGTGTGGGGAGGAAACTCCTGATATGTGATATGTGACATGTAATACAGGCATTTAAAAATTCTTTCTCAAGACAAATATTAGTGAGATTTGCATAAAACCTTTTGAATGCCAGATACTACAATCAGCTCCTTTTTTTTTTTCTGTCTTAAGTATTTTTCTTTTTATTTGAAAAGCAAGGAAAGAGCACAGAAATATTTTCTATTAATTCAAAAACTATTAATTTCAAAATAAGCATATAATCAATATACAATTTACTATGATGATGATGTAACTATTAGCACAGGATCTAGTTGCTATTTAGATTGGGTAGGTTGCGGTTTCAGAGACATGAAGAGACCAGTCAAAGGCATTTTATGATTTTCTGAGCATTCACAGGCTTGGTATCATGACGCGTACTAGCTCTTCCTCTCACAGCTCTGTTCCATTCTCCTTCCTCCCCCATCTCTCTGGCCACACAGGCCTTTCTGGTCCTGGAACATGAATGATTTTTCTTGCTTTGGGGCTTTTTTTCCTGCTATTCCATTACCCAAAACTCTGCTCCCTGTACCTTCTCCCAGCTAGCTCCTCATCTTAAGACCTACCTCAAAGGCTGCCACTTCACCTAACTTTCCTGCATCATCTCTGACCATCCTAACACGAGTAGCCATCCCGCTTCTACTTATTGCCAATATTGCATCATACTTCTTATATTCTTCTCCTGCATAAGCACAGCTTTTAAATGTTTACATGTTTATTGTCTGTATCCCTCACTAGAATGTAAGCTTCAAAAGGACATGGACTGTGTCTGTCTTATTCTCTAGGGTCTTCTCCAGAGTTTAGCAGAGGGCCTGACAAATACAAAGAGTTCAAATTATTGAATATATGAATAGGTGATTGAATATTATCTTATTTCAGATATAAGGAATCATTATTTTTATTAGCTCTGGTGACATACATGGAACAAATATAACTTATAAGTATGGAAATAGGATTTGCTATGTTTTTATTATGTATAATGTAATGGTGAGATAGAGCTCTCTTATTTTGTTCTATAATGCTGGCGGGGGAGCTAGCATTGCCTTTCAGCCAAGATTAGAAGTTCTTTGAAGGGAGGCATCATGACTCATCTCTGTCTCACATCTTTTATGATGTATATAGTTGCCCAACACATACATGTCAGTGGTTATTGGTGGTGGGAGTAAGGAATGGATGAGAGAAGAAATCACATGCCATCAACCAACCTTTGTAATGATTAATCTGGGAAGGTTTTCCAGAGAAGAAAGAATTCTAGACATTATTTGATGATTAAAAGGAAAGTCACATATTTATTTTCTGCAAGAAGGGCGATTTTCAAGTTGTGGGCTATGGAGCCTCAGAACTTTTGTCAGCCAATGCTTATGTAGAAATTTTGGGCTACAAACAAGTAGAAACTACTCATTTAAGGATTGAAGCCTTCACAGAAAAAGATCAAATGTGTGAATGGAGCAAAAGAATTGTTCCAGAGACTAATGCTGGGTAACAAATTACCTCAAAATTTAGCAGCCGAGAACTTCCATCTTCCTATGCTCATGTGGGACACTAAGGGTCAGGAATTCAGAGAAGGCGCAGCAGGGGTGGGCTGGCTCTGCTACAACCGTGAGGATTGGAAAGGCAAGGGAGTCTTTGATGCTGGAGCTGGAAGACTTTTCCACTCACATGTGTGGTGACTAGAATGGCTCCATGTTTGTGGCTCGGCTTCCTCGCAGCCTGGTGGTCACACACTATGCCAGACATAGTACATACACATTTTAGCAAAGGAGACAGAAGCTGGGTTGCTTTTCATGACAAGCCTCAGAAATCACACAACCTCATTCCATTGTCTTCTCTTGATTGCAGCAGTCATGAAACCTACCCAGATTCAAGTGGAGACGAGACTGCTTCCTAATGGGAAGAGTAAGAGTTTTGGGAGTACATTTTAAGCTACTTCAAGAATGAAAGAAGGAAATGGAAGAGAGGTCCAAAGATTAGGTCCTTGTAATTGGGGATAGGAGATGGCCTATGGATCTGCTCTTGATCCGGGTTATGTTTATTGTACAAGCACTCTGACCTTTAATTTTTTTTTTTTTCAAAGAGAGATTTTTTGATGATCTTCTGAAAGAAAAGTTTCCTTCCTCAATTCTAATATGTTTAGGAGCTAAGTGCTAGATAGCAATTGCTTGAAATCCTTGGAGGTCATGATAAAATAGATAGAGGTTCTCTTATGTATTATGCGATCCTTTTGTTACTGAGCAGCTGCTTGTCAGAACTTTTCCAACATACACACGTCTTTTCTACCTCTAGCCCACGCTGCTTCCCTTCCTCTCTTTCTAGTCCATCACATCTCTTCCTCTGGCCTTTTACATTCCTCATTCCCACCTCATTTCCAATTCCAGTCCACATTTCATCAGCCCACTGCTCTTGGTTCTTAGAATGAGAAGGACTAAGTATGCTGAGTTCATGGTACTTTTTAAACCAGCCACTGAGAAGCAGAGTGAAATTCCCAAACTCATTTTTATTATCATTTATTTCAACATAATTTACAAAAAAATAGAAGGAATGGTATTAGCTAATTCTACCATATAGACCTATTTTCTCAACAATACTTAGTATTTTTATTAACACAACTGATAGAAAGTAAATGAAATTAATCTTTATCCAAAGGCATGATAATATAAAGCTGAGAGCACTAAGCAGCCAGGAATGAAGTAAAAAAAAACTATAATCATTTTATTGCCATTTTGAGAGTTTTACATTAAGCTCCTATACAGTAATCAAATATGAGCATAAATTTTGCCTAGAATTTAGGAATGTGGCAGACGTTCTGGGGGACATTTATAGAAGAATCATGAGTTTAAATGGAATTTGCTGAGGACTATATATCAATTTATCTTTAGTATAAAGTATTAGAAACTCTAGACTCTACCCATTAATCATTATAAATGTGGCATCTCAAACAGATGAGAGTTATGACTGAAAAATAGCACATTGAGAATTTTTACTTTAGATAGAGAAAATGATTGAAAGAGTTTGGGATAACACATTTGTTGTCTCCAGTCCCTCTTCTTTCTCCATTTAGTTTTGAAATTAATTCTCCACATTAAAAATTCTACATTTTAAATATTTAGACATGGCAATTTTAAGAAGAATATATGTAGACTCATATGTCTGACCCATTGTTGACAGGTATCAGGAATGGGGTAAATTTTTACAGAGTGATGCTTTCAAATTATTTTGTCATTGCAGATATTAAATTTTCTTTTTTTTTATTATTCTGATTTAGCAAAAAAAGTCTCAATTATTTTTCTCAATAATGGTAATGGAACTTTTGTCATTTATTAATGATGAAACTGTACTTTAGGAAAGAAAACAAAAAGGGCAAGATGATTTATTGTGTAGAGAGCCACCTAAGCCCATCTGTTGTAAAGAATAAGGAGTCTCAATGGGTGTAGTTGATGCAGTGAGAAGGGGGTAGGATGTGATTAAAAGTGCTTGAGCTTTAGAGCCTAACTTCTTTTTGAACCCATGTTCTGCTACTTGCCCCCCTGTGCTCTTGGGCAAGATACTTAACCTCAATAATCTATGATTTATAAATTAGGAATAATAATCACTACCTAGTAAGGGTGTTTTAGAGGTTAAAATATAATAATTTCTATAAAAGTCTGAGCAAAGTGTCTGCCTCACACTCAGCATATGTTCCTTACCAAATGGATACAGGCCCTATGATATAATTAATAAACAATGTTGTAAGCATTTGAGAATCTTAGAACAATAAGTGATTTGCTGTCTTTTGTTTTCTTAGTATGTGTAATGAGACTCCTGGCTAACTTTGGGCTGGATATAGTGGCAGCCACTATGTGAAATGGTTTTAGGGATTCTGGGTAGGGCTAAGTGGCCTCATTTTTCTCATAGTGCCTCAAATCCCACCTTGTATTTATTCCCCTGAGTTTTAAAGAAATTTCCAAAATTCCAAGTTCTCTTTTATAATGCAAATATTCCTGGTAGTTAGGAAGTAAGGACAGTTATGGGATGAGGAGAAACAGATTAAGCCAGAGGTTAAAACTCTATTCTTTGCTTCTTTAGGGAAAACTGAAAAATCAGGTAAATATTTTTGCTTGGCCATAACTGACTGATGAGGATTCTAGTCCCTACATCTACTCTTGTCATCTTTTACACATTTTTGTTGTTTTCTCGAAACCCCTGAAATCTTATCTGCCCATAGTTTATTAGGGATGAGAGCTGAGAGATGTCAGCTAAGTTTCGTTGAAATGGAGTGGATTGTGTATGAGGAGACTTCTATAATTGTGCCATTGTATGACCTGGGGCCAGTGCTTCATCTTTGAACACCAATTTCCTCCTCTGCAGAAAGATGGCATAAAGATTTCTAAGTCCTTTTAACTCCTCCCTTTCTCTGGTTTGATGGTAGGTGGTCTGGGTCCTACCTGAAAGGAGTCCAAGATTAGAGAGAGAAAGAATATTACAGGAAAACTTAGCTCTTTCCAAATGCCTCAGGTCCTCTTGGTGGTAGTGCTTCTGGAGAGTTAAGAATCTATTAAAATCTATAATGTCAGGTTGCTGAGCCCTCACTCTGTCCTCCATGAATCAATTTTTCTGTCATTAATTCCTCTAGAATTCTATAGTCTAATATGATGGCTATCAGCTACATGTGGCTATTTACATTAATTAAAATTAAATATAATTAAAAATTCAATTTTTCAACCACACAACTCCATTTCAAGTACTCAGTAATCACATGTGGCTAGTGGCTGCTGTACTTGCCAGAGAAAACATAGAACATTTCTGTCATCACAGAAAGTTCTATTGGATATTGCTGCTCTAAAAGCTGTATGCCTCTGAAATTGCATTTAGTGGCTTGGTAGTCGCTTGAGCAGAGGTAATGCAATCCCAGGGAAGTCTTCAAATTTTAATCAAGTTAACAAACCCATTGTTCCAAGCAAAGAGTGGTTGCTCAACATTCCATTCTCATGGTGCTTAGCCAGGCAGTCAACATGGTTTTACTGAACACCACCCCCGTACTGTGTACTACTAAATGAGGAAGGAATGTGGCCCTGTCTCCAGATAAATAAATATATAGACAGACAAAAAAGACTTGGATGACTGGGGGTGTTGGCACACAAAATATAGCTTGGTCAGACTGTAGAAACCAGAAAATCTAGATTTTTTTTTTCTTTTTTTACATTCATGGAAAATTGCAGATAATTTTAATAAAATGATCAGAGTAAAATTATATGCTATTTATATAATAACATTGACATTGCAAATCAAAGTGCATTGAGTTCCAAACTAAAGTTTTATAAGATGGTTTGTCCTGTCCAGATTGAAAAGATAAAGCATTTACTATCTACCAAGCACTGTGCTAACTTCTTCACATGCTTTTCCTTGAGTCTCCTGACACTCGCTCAATAGGTCAGCTGTGCACCTGTGGGGAGAGAGCACTAGGAAGGGGACAAAGGCACAGGCTCTGCAGGAGGCTGGGCTTGGTTTGATTCGCAGCTCTGGCTGCTTCCTTACTTCAGGACTTCAGGCATTTATGTAACTTCTCTTAGCTCTACTTGGCCCACCTGTGCAATAGGATACGCTATCTACCTCACATGATTTTTGTGAGAACTGAGCCAGATAAGGCAAATAAGTGCTTAGTGGGATACCCAGCACTTGAATGTAAAAATGTGGGAAGGAGTC
Source organism: Eonycteris spelaea (assembly GCA_003508835.1). Taxonomy (NCBI): domain Eukaryota; kingdom Metazoa; phylum Chordata; class Mammalia; order Chiroptera; family Pteropodidae; genus Eonycteris; species Eonycteris spelaea. The sequence continues at coordinate 9,067,114 of PUFA01000011.1, read as the reverse complement.
ATTTTTTCCGTTCCCATAGTAATAATTCTGGAATATATTGAACACTAAGCAGATGCTTTTGCATAGATAGGTGGCTGGAGACAGAGGTCACATTTTCCTTCATCTGCAGAACATTTCCTGGGAGTGTAGTTGGTCACCTAAGTGGAACAATTTGGGGGAGGTCAAAAGCCTCTTATTCAGCCCCGAATATCTTCCCACTGGCCCTGGTTTCTGTTTTGAAATTTAAGCATTGCTCATTCCATTCAGCTAAAAGTCCCTTTTACAAGAGAATATTACTTAGAGCAGGAATACAGTAAACCATTGTGTGCTGTGGTTCTGGTCCAGCTGCCGAGCATCTCATCAAAGGCAGCGATCGCTGTGTGGTGGAAGCAGCTCTGGCCCGGGAGCCACAGAGTCTGGCCTCCTGACCTGGCTCTGATGTTACCTGGCACCAGGCACTACTTCCCTGGACCCCTGGGGCCATTGTTTTTCTATTAATTCAATGAGAATTAGAGTGGAGGTCCTGTAAATGGTTTGATTTGTGATTCCATAAGGGGAATGTTAAGCAGGTAAAATTTTGAGGTGAGGCATGTGGTGTAGTCTGGTTTGGTAAGCCTCAGAAGATAACTCTGAAAAACTTGCAGAAGAACAGAGAATGTTTACCAAATATGGTCATAGGGTACCTGATGATAAGAGCACAAGGGGCATACTATGAGTGTAAGTGGGGATCAACCATGACAGCTTTAAGTCTGTTTTATAGCTTTGTCTGAAGTCAACCTGATTTGTAAATATCATGTTGGAGTTTTACTGGATGTTAAGTATCAACAAAACATCATCACACCTGTGGGCCCAGAGTAAAGTCAGTTTACTGCTCTAAATATGATCTTCAATGCTGGGTACCCTTATCTAGCCATGGCTTGTGCATGCTGTAGAAAATTTATCCAGGCCATCCAGGTGTGACTGTGAACTCAGTGGTGCCACCATGGATTCCTAGGAAGTCATGGGCCTGGAAAGACTACCTGGGCCCATGGCAATTATGGATAATGCAGCTCTTTGTGGCTGTCAGTGTTCCAGAGAATGGGAATGGGCCAACAATTATTGAGCAACTTCCACATGCCAGGCATACACACACACACGTAAATCTCACAGCACCTCCATGACACAAGTGAGGAGACTGAGACTCAGAGAGGAAAGTAATAGGGCTGAGACTTCACCGTAAGATCTTTGAATGGCCAAATGCATACTTTTTTCCCAAGTACATCACACATCTTCTAGGATGTTTTGCAAATTTTACTTGCTGTTATTGTTCAATGTTCTTTGTCTATGGGCATTGCGGATGGAATTATTGTTCTCTCGTTATTGCTATTTTCAGGTATTTCTAGTGCAAAGAAACAATCACCATATCATCATCACTCAGAGAGGCAGCATTTGAAGTCATTAGTTGTGTCTTTCAGCTGTCGGCGTCCCAATGTAAATTTTTGTTCAATATTTTTCTTTTATACTCGGTTGATTAGGATTTATAGTTTTGTGTTTCATCCCCACTTTGGAAACTCATGTTTAGGTTTTATTGAGACTCATTTCTGGTGTTTTAAAAGGTTAACGAAAGAGCTGGAAGCTCTCCGGGTTTCTTATTTAGACGTTGCAGGAAGAGGACAGAGTGTATCAGTTTATTGAGCCAGATGTATCTGTTGAGGCAAATGCTGCAAATATGTTCTGGGAACCTAGTCAATGTTCTGTAATAAGCGGTACATCAATCAAGGCTGGGCAAACTGGAGGGGTCTCTGCAGGCCTGGAGTTTCCCGGGAAGTTCCTGTTAAAACAGAGAATTAGCCAGTGCTCACGTTTCACACATGGATCCTTGAGATGGGGCTGGAGTCAGATACTGCAGCGAGCCAGTGAATTGCCCTTGATGAGAACCAATGTCAAGCGATCACCTCTATCTGCATGTGATAATCAGGTTCAGAGTCTCTATCTGCCCAGTAGTCTTGCCACAAAAAGGATGCAGGCTCTGTCCTCATCTTGAGATCTGCCCGTTCCAGGAATGTGTATTGTTTAACAATTTGGGGATTTAACAATTGAGTAGATTGAAGACAGATGTTCTTGAAACATTGTCCTTTTTACTTTTTTATCATTATTTGTTCTTTGTGTCTTTAGATTTTTCATTATGCATTATATTCACATATTCAAGAGTTTATTTTATATGGTTTTAAGCCTAATAATAAAATAAACCCCTGTCGATCCACTGCTCATTTATGAAATATAAGCTCTTCCCCCTTTGCATTCTCTTCCTCTGAACAACTTTTTGAAATTTGCATTTTTCTTGTTTTTGCTTTTCTTGACAGTTTTACTATGATCATTTATTAAACAATTTTCCCCTATAAGATATGGCCTTTGTGTAATAAAGCCCTGTGTACTCCATAGCAGTTTCCTTATTTATAAAGACTGGTTCTATCTTAAAGAAGTTTAGAAGTTTAGAAGACCTTCATCCCAAGTGCTCTGTTTTGATGTTGTCCAGATGCACAATTAGATGAAGAATTTATGCGTTAAGTAATCTTCATCCTTCTACTCTCAATACTGCATAGCCCTCATGTTAGTTTCTATAAATTGGTATACTTTACAGTAGGATGTTAGGACCAGAAATTTATATGGGGTTTGATAAGAATTTACATTATAGTGGGAACTAAGGAAAAACTTTTGAACCATCGTCTCATCCATTTCTGTTTTCCCATTCCACAATCTTCTGTAGTAAGATTCTGAGGTGGTGGTCACTGTGTAAAGTAGTAATAAAACATATATGAGTCTGGCCATCCCTGTGATTTTCCAGATCCAAAGGTAGCATAAGCTTCACATGCTGATAGAGGTCTAGGGGCAGCTCCTAATATGACTTGATGCTATTACAGTTGTTCTGATTTAGGTAGTACAAATATGTCTTTTTACATAATATATCCATTAAGAAACATCAAGGCAAGCAATCGAAAAAGTATCAGGAGTCTGATAGAATCATTGTGAAATTTCAGCACCAGACTTAGAATGTGGTGGGAACAAAGAAAAGCCAGAGCCACCGTCAAAATCACACCACAGAACCAGCCTTGTGGGCCATCACTGCTGCCCCTGCTGAACATGACACGGTGACTTGCATACCCACTGCTGATGTTGGCCTTGAGTTCTGCTGCTTGGTGCTGCTGATGATGTTGGCCTGGCAACCGTTGTCATCACAGTCACCAGGATAAAGTCTCTCTGTTCTCTGAGTCACTGGTTTGAAGCCCCAGGGTAGGTGTGTCTCATTGCTCATGGCTAGCTCATGATCTGTGTCATAGTTGCCAGAGGGGCTGAGAAAGCAAGAGTTTGTCAATTTTGACTGCTATAATAAAAGTGGCTTTGTTTCTCACGAAGACCCACATGGTGGGAAATTTACCAAATATATAAAAGGGTTCAGATGTTGGAAGACCACAACTTGTTCATACATAATCAGCTCATTTTAACCAAAGGCATTCTTTAAAACCTTTAAATTTCTTTCTAACTGACATCTTTTTTCCTTTTAAGTCATTTATTAATATTCTATATTTCAAGTAGGAGGAGAGATAAAGAGATAACATTCAAAACTCTTTTACTTTATAGCTTTTTTGAGGTTTCTGTGAGCAGTACCAAGAGGTAATATTGCACTGACTCCCACCCTCATCCCTCGACCTCTCATACCCCCACTCCAAGAACTTGGAAACGGAGGAGTGGACCCACTTTGAGAGCGCAGCTATTAAATAGGCCTGGAATGGTCAGATGGAAGGAAATAAAAAGTAATTATTTAAATGAGCTTTAAATGGGCTTAAACCGACCTTTTCTCCCTTATTTGTATCAATAATCAAATTACGAAATTTTAAAGACCTGCGATTTCAATTTTGGGGTGTGCACTTCATTGTAATGTTGAGATAGATGCTTAAACACGTGGGAGGAGGGCTTAGTGAGTACACCCAGGGTGCTGGAGTCAGACAGACCTGGTTCAAATCCTTGTTTGGCTATGTGACCTTGTTCATGTTCCTTTATTCTCTGGATCTATTCCTCATTTGAAAAAGGGCAGTGGTAATATCTACTTCACAGGGTTGGCATAGGGCCTAAATAAATTCATATATGTAAAGTCCGTAATAAGCATTCAATAAATAATAATAATAATTCTAATTATTAATCTAGGAGAATAGAGGAAAAGATGGTTCTCTCAATATATAAAGGGGTTGCTTTATATCAGAAATGTTCAAGTGGAGGCCAGTGTCCGGAATACCAGCGGTGTTATAGAGAGAATTCCTGCATTGGGAGTAGGTGTGGTAGACTAAGGGATTTTCAAGTTGACCCCCAGCAGCGAATTCTATGGGACAGTAACTCTCTTGACAACTTAGACAGGAGATAGTCTCCTGAGCTGGGCTCTAGATGGTAAAACATTAGCCACTCAAGTAGTATCAGCCAAAGTCATCACTTTGTGCTGATCAGGCCAAAGTGGAAACTGATTGATCTGCCCAGAAATTAACAGGCCCATAAATGTGACAGTCACCTTCACTGCAGTGATTGCAACTCTGACCACTTTCCCTGACTTGATTTAGCCTTTACGTTGAGTAACCTCCTCAGTAATGGCACAACGTCTCTAGCATTTGCAAAGTGGCTCATTAATAGCAGGCCTTCCCACCTGGGCACTAGTAGCTGATTCTCTTGGTAACTGTGGACTGGGTTTCAGCTCTCATTTGCCCCTGGATCTGGGTACCTTGTGCAGTAAAGAACTCTACGTTGTGGCCCTGGCAGTGGTCATGAGGAGGCCTGGTGAATGTGACCTTGGGTAGGGCATTCAAATAACTCATGGAATAGGCACCCTAATAGGGTAGAGGGACGCTGAGGCAGAGGGTGAGAGGGTACAAAGGGAAGTTTGGCTTCTTTGCTTTTCTGCCCCCCTCTTAATCTTAATACCCTGTATTCACAGGTCACAGTATAGATTGTGTATTATGCTTTGCGGACATGAAAGGAAGAAAAAGAAAAGGCACAGTCTTTGCTCTTGCGATTGTAATATAACTCACTGTGCTGTAACCCAGCAATTCCATTCCCCCATCCTTTATGCCTCACTACTTATCTCATTTACTTCTAGTTCTTCCTCTAAATTGAGAAAGCAGAGGCAAAACCAGACACTGTGATAATGGAATTTTATGTTGTGATCTTTGATTACATTTTCCTTTCAAGCCTCAATATTTCACGTTCTGAATAATAACGTAGGAAAAATCCTTAATTTGAAAATGTTGCAGATGGCCTTTTATCGTGAGCTATGGACTGTCAAAATAAATAGACCTAATTATGAACCATTGTTGTGGAATGGGCCATCTTAAATAATAGAAGTCAAGTTGCCAAAAATTAAAAAAAAAAAAAAAGACCTTACATTTTAAAAGTACCTCAGAAAAATCAGCCGTCTGTGGTTGATTGGTTTTCAACAAGTTATTTCAGCAGATGGAGGCAGTCAGCTTTCTACTGGTACAGCTATTCTCATAACTGAGGCGGGGATTTGCCTCAACCTCAGATCACTTTTTTGCTTGAATAGCATTTGGTTTACAAGAATCCTACTGAACAGGTGCATTGAGATGGAGCACTAGGAAAGGGCTTGGATTGGAGAAAGTCTGGGTTCTTGTGGGTCGCTTTAGGAGTGTTAGTGTAACCTTAAACAACATTGGGTTTTGGAACTGCCCTCAAGTTACAGATGCGAGAGAGCAGATATTTCTCTGCAAGAATTCTTTGGTTTGATGAATTGGTTTTTGCTTTCAATGAAAAGATTGCCTCAAAGTAGTGTGTAGAAAACCCCAGATCAGTGGATGATCATGGGCTGTGCCAAAGTAATGTCCTTGCTGCTGCTCCATCCCCAAAGAAAGATCTTAAACATGTGTAAATAGGTAAGACAAGTTAGAAATTTTGTGATTTTATAGCAGGCGACTGGAAGTATTTACTTCATGTGGGCTTAGTGGTTACCTGTGTTTGCTAAATAAAATTTAGCAAACACAGGTAACCAATTGTAATTGAATTATAATTCAGATTGTAATTACAATCTGAATTGATGTAAATAAGATAGAATAAAAATCTAGATAATGAAACTTAACTTTTGTTGATTTGAGTTCAAGTTAGCTCTTAAAACTGCAGAAAACAAGAGGTTATATTAGGAAAATACATAAGGATTAGGAAATTTAAGTATATATGTAGGTAATCGAAACAATCTGTCCTGGGAAATATGTATAAATTTTCTTTTCAACATGTGAAATCTCCAAAGAGTTCAAAGTTCTTTATAAGAAAAACAATTCCCAAAGTAATTTTAAAATAAATTAACAGTAAACATTATTATTCCCTTTTAGTGATAAAAATCCAGAATATAAAGAAAAAAAAAATTCAAAGCAGAGGAAAGAGCTGCCATAATAATTTAAAATACATTGTTCACTTTTCTTTCTATTTTTTTTGAAACCAGTTCACTAAACAGTGTTGTGATAGGAAAAATTGGCATTAATGACAAAGTACACGCACTGTCTCTGTCTCTGTCTCTCTCCTCTCTCTCTCTCTCTCTCTCTTTCTCATACATTCTTTGTAAGTCTGTGTGTGTGTGCTTTGGAGCATTCACATTAAAAATATGGGAAATACCATATTTGACAAAGGTGGATTTTGCTGAAAATTTTTGTGAAACACAGATCTGAATTAATGTAAGTAAGATGAATAAAAGTCCAGATGACTGAAATGTATTTCAGTTTTGCTGATTAAAATTCTATCTGTCTCTTAAACTGCAATAATAAGAGGCTATGTTAGTTGAAAATACACATGGACTTAGAAACTTAGGCAAATCTGCAAATAAAACCTTTCAGGGAAACGTTTAATAAATTCTCTTTTCAACATGTGGATTAGTTTCCTTATAGAATTAAATTAATATTTTACTGTGAAAATGATTTTTACTGCACCAGAATCCGTGGTAAGTTGGTAAAGAAAACTGTAGTAGCAATTCATTACTGCAAGAATTCATTATGTGCCTGACCATCTCGATGTTTAATGAGTGCCTGAAGTGGAAACAATTCGAAATGCTGCCATGCAGGATTAGGTTTGGGTGAATCCAGAGACATTTGCTGTGAGATTGGCAAAGTGATTATTGTGGAATTAATTGTTGAATTGAAAATTTTTTGATGCCAGGAAATATTCACATTTACCAAGTTCTCTTTCCTTTTATCTTCTAAATTCAAGAGTATTTTAAGGAAAATTTAATAAAATGTATCTTATTCTTTTAACTTCTTGATCCAATTAGCAGTGTTTTCTAATTGCAGTGGTCTGTTCATAGGGTCTTTTTTCTTAAACCTTCCAGTTTGGAGGGAAAGATAAATGGAACCAATTCCGCTAGCTATTGAGCACAGATGTACCATGCTCAAAGCTGACAAAAGACTTTCGCCCCTCTTGGCAAAATCAGACAGTATGAAATCATCAAGGGCCCAGCTCCCACTGTCTTCTTATTAAGTTGTTCCAATTTGTGAAGCATCCATCCTGTGGAAGTTTCAACTGGTTGTGGCTTGAGCTCCACAAAAGTAGGTTCTGGAGTCAGACTGGTAGGAATGTAAAGTGGTACAACCACTCTGTAAACAGTATGAAGTTTCCTCAAAACACAGAGAATTGAATTATCATATGATCCAGCAATTCTTCTTCTGAGTATTTACCCCTGAAACCTGAAAACATTTATCTGCAAAGATATATGCACCCCAATGTTCATAGCAGCATTATTCATGGTGGCCAGGACATGAAAGCAACCAAAGTGTCCCACAAAGATGATTGGATAAAGAAGATGTGGTAAATATACAATGGAATATTACTCAGCCATAAGAAAAGATGAGCTACTGCCATTTGGGGCACATGGATGGATCTTGAGATCCATCATGCTAGATAAACAAGTCAGACAGAAAACATTGAAAACCATATGATTTCATTCATATGTAGGGCATGAAACTGAAAGCAATAAACAAACATGCCAAACAAATAAAGACTCATGGACACAGACAGTGGATTAATGGTTACCAGAGGGAAGGGGAGTAGGGAGATGTAAAAGGGGTCAAATATTTAGTGCTAGAAGGAAATCTATCTTTGGGTGGTGAACACACAAGGCATATGGCATATTGTTGAATCATACACTTGAAACTTATTTGATTTGTTAATCTATGTCACCTCAATAATTGTAATAAAAAAGTAGGTTTTGGGATTTGTATAAACCTTTGATTTATTGGAACGCATCTGATGCTATGACATATACTGACCCCTGTGATATAAGCTCTCAATCATTCACGGCCAGTGAGAGGCCAGGGGGTGCACAATCAGATCTTTGTCCCCTAAAAACATTTCTTAGCCTCTATGAAATCCTCCCCTGGATCCATAAAAGCAATATTTACAACTGTCTTAGGTAAAGTACCCAGTTAAAACTGGGTACCCAGTTGTAGATCTTCACTCTTTTACTTGACAAAGTTCAAAATATTCCCTGTAGGATCCTTCTTAGGGGAACTTTAGGGAGAAATATTTGGTCATGAGAGTGGTGGTTGGGAATGTAAATTGGAAGCTGTTGTTCCCCATTTAAAGAAGTTGCTTTAAAGAGAATTTTAGTGACTTTCCAAACTCCGGGCAAAGGCCAGTTTCTGCTTGATGTTGGAAACCTCGAGGTGGGGTTAATAAGAAACTGAAAAATAAAGATAGATAGAGATTTATAACTATGTAACAGCAGCATGGACAAATTCCTAATATACATCTCTAATTAACTAATTAATCATTAACATATTAGCTCATGTGTTAATTTAACAAATATTCATTAATTTAAGAGCTTCGCTTACCAGGCAAAGTTTTGGACACTAGAGTTACAAAAATGAATGAGACACATTTTTCGCTTAAAGAGTCTAGCAGGAAATATAATATACAAATTACCACAGTGATTTCTTCTCAGATCAAATAAAGGTGAAGATTATCTGCTTCCCAATGTTATTTTTGAAGAAAACTGTATGAAACTTCAAATAAGAAAACTCAAATTTATGTTCACTCTTAGTTTTTCTGCACAAAAGTGCCATTAAAAATGGGAGTAACGAAAATGCTGTACTCAGATTGTGGATGGCATTGTCAATCTCAGTTCTGATTTGGTCAAACTATGCAAGTGTTTATTTATGCCATTTCTTTCAAGGAACAAAACAACCAAAACCACCATCAGCACAAATTCAGATAACCTTGGTTCTGGAGACCATCATCATAATAATGATTCCTTATATTATATGGAGTTTGATGCTTATAGAACTTTTATAAACATTACCACATTTAATCTTTGTAACAGCTTTGCCAGTAAATTTTGTTGTTTCCATTTTTCTGTTGGGGGAGGGGGGACATGGCCTCAGTGATTGTGACTGAATTGGTCATCCTGGGTTATAAGAACAACAGTTTCAGAGAGGGTCTTGAATAAATGTTTTCTGCCTCTAAGTCCAGGGAAGTTTATGCTATACCTTAACAAGGTTTTATGAAAAGACCAACTTAAGACCTAAGTGTGGATCTGGATAAGAAACATAACAGCTATTAAATAGATGGGAGGGACTTACCACGTTTTAGATCCTTCTAGAGGATGGTGTGGGAAGATGATGGCCCCACAAAGGGTTCCACATCCTTATCCCCAGGATCTGTGAATATGTTAGGTTATAGGACAAAGAAAAATTAAGATTGCAGATAGATGTAAGGTTGCTGATCAGATAACTTTAAAATAGGATGATTATTTTGGATTATCACATGGGTGCAATGCAATCCTTAAAAAGCAAGGAAGGAAGGATGTGGTTCCATAGTGTGGTGGTTAGCACGCCTGCTTTACATGCAGAAGGTCCTGAGTTCATGCCCCAGTGGAGCCACAGTCTATGGTCTATGGCTGTGCCACCCTAAACAAGCCCGATGTCTGATCTCAGAAGCTAAGCAGGGTTGAGCCTGGTTAATATTTGGATGGAAGACTACTTAGGAAGACCAGGTGCTATAGGTATAAATAATAATAAATAATTTTTTAAAAAGGAAGCAGAAATCATCCGAGGGAGATGTGCCTAAGGAGAGTAGTCAGAGAGACCTTTGCTGGCTTTGAGAATGGAGGAAGAGGCCACAAGCTAAGGAATACAGTGACCTCTAGAAGATGGAAAAGGCAAGGGGACAAATCTTCCCTTAAAACCTCCAGAAAGGGACAGAGTCCTGTCAACTCCATATTTTAGCCCATTGAGATGGATGTTGGACTTCTGACAAACAGAACTGTAAAATAATAAACTTCTGTTGTTTTATGCCACTAAGTTTGTGGTAATTTGTTACAGCAGGAGCAGGGAAACTAATACAGATGGGTGACTCTTAGAGCCAGATTGACAGCTCTCTACCTTCTGAGCAGCAACCCTGTGTTAGCATTGTGAGGGGACAGTTACAGTTGGATCAGTAGTTCACTTAATTATTTATTAATATTTATTAATATATGGCTTAAACATTTTCTTGATGTCAGGTATTATTCTAGGCCCAACAGGAAACAAGAAATAAAAAAGTCCTGCATTTATGAAGCTATCATTGTAGAAGGGGAGACAGGCAATAAGATAAATAGTAAAATACATCATATGCTAGACAGTGATAAGGAAATTATATGGAAAAAAGGATGATAGGGTGTGGGAAGTTGTGTGTGTGTGTGTGTGTGTGTGTGTGTGTAGCGGTTTGTAAATTTTAGTTGGAGCTCCCAGGGCAGGTTCACTGAGAAGGTGATACATAAATAAAGACCTGATGATTTACATCAGGAAAGAGAAGACAAGCAAGCCATGTGGCTTCCGGGGATGATTGTCCAAAGCAAAGAGAATGCAAAAGCATTGAGGACAGAGGGTTCCTGGTCTGCAGATGGGTGAGAGAGGGTGAGTAGGTGAGAATGTAGGTAAAACTTCCAGGGTGCCTTGTTGATGTTCTGAATAGTGGCTTAAAGTGGCTTATAGCCCTTAGGTCTGGAGTTGGAACCCTTTCTTGTCAGCTGGTGCTTTTTTTTTTTTTTTTTTTTTTTTGGTCATTCTGCTACAGAGAAAAGCAGACCATTTCCAAAGGCCTGCCTGAGGGAGCCCGAGGCAGATATGATCAGAGAAATTTTCAGTGCCGGTAATCCAATTTTATGGATCAGTCATTTGAATTAATAAAAAGAATGGGGAAAGTGATGCAAATAATGTAAGTACTGGTTGGCATTTCCCTGGAAATTTGAATAAATTTTACTTTTCAAATAGTAGTGTGGTTGGCTAGTGACTGGAAACAGGCAGAATTGGGAATGCTCTAAACCCCACCAGCAGTTAACCCATGCGACAGAGCGATGCTGCAAAAGGTCAGGCTCTTTCTCTCTCTTCACGTTGCTCACATCTGACACAAATCTCTCTGAGTAACTTTCACCTTTCTGTCTTCAGGCAGAAACCACAGATCATACCCCCTAAAGCTATGGTCTAGCCTTTCTTTAAATGAGCAGGCCGGGATGTGGTTCCATAGTATAGCGGTTAGCACATCTGCTTTACATGCATCATGTCCTGGGTTCGTGGCCCAGTGGAGCCACGATCCATAGTCTATGGCCATGCCACCCTGAACAAACCCAATATCCGATCTTGGAAGCTAAACAGGGTAAGGCCTGTTAGTACTTGGATGGGAGACCACCTAGGAAGACCAAGTGCTGTAGGCGTAATAATAATAATAATAATAATAATAATAATAATAATAATAATAATAAAATGAGAAGTGCCTCATGTGATCCTCACAGTGGAGGGAAAGTTTCTGAGTGTTGGACATCTGGAGCTGAGAAGGTCACATGTGTGACGGAGGGGAACAGGCCAATTGACAGTAATAGCTTGGATTAACTACAAACTTCCCCTGGGAGGTGGGAAGTGTCAGAAATGTTAGAGCTTGGTTTCTCACACAGCAAAGATCTATGAGAGAGAGGGAGAGCGAGACAGGGAAAGGAAAAGAATGGGGATGGAAATGAATAGTAATAAGTCAAACTACAGGAAGAGAAAAGATTGACTCTAGAGGTATGTGGTGGTTTTAAAACATGGTGTCAAAATTTGTAGGTACTTTTCCCATCAAGAAGTAGGGTTTATGCGACTCCCCTTGAATTCTTTGTAACTACTTGACCAATAGAATGTGGCAGAAGTGGCACTGAATCAGTTTCTGGGTGCAGGCCTTAAGACATTGGTAGTTTCTATTTTCAGTTTTCTGAGATGCTTGCTCTTGGAACCCAGTCACTGTGCAATGAGAAAGCGAAATCTACCCCACAGAAAAGCCCATGTGGAGAGGAACTGACGGCCCGCCATGTGGGAGAACCATCTTGAAAGTAGACTGTACAGTCCCGGTTGAGTGATTCCAGCTGACGTTACAAGGAGCAGACCTGAGCTGTGCCTGCTGAGGTCTTCCCAAATTGCAGATTTCTGAGAAGACCAAGTGATCATTGTTACTTTAAGCTACTAACTTTTGAGGTATCTTGTTCTACATGAATAATTGCAATACAGTACATTTTGAGTGACAGAAAAAAGAAATTTCAGGTCTCATACCTAATTGAGAATGCTTTGTTATTCCAAGTATATAGAATATAAATCATGTGATTAAAACAATCCTCAACAATTTTGGAGTTATTGATCTCTCTCCCTAGAAAAACATACATATATCAACCTTCTGAATACAGTTTTAGGAGTCTCATGACCTCCTACATTCGTCCATGAGCATATAGACACCAGGTTGAGAAACTCTGTGACAAGAATCTCTCTCCACCACTATTTGTTGTAAAGATGTATTTGGTATAAGCTTATAAAACAATGAGGGAAAGGACACTGGAATTTATGTTCTTCGACTTGTGTTTTATTCCAGCTCTTTCACAGACCTGCTCTTTGATCATAGATAAAGCACAAAACCTCTCTCTATATCAGTTTTTTGAATGGTAAAATGTGAATTAAAATCCTGTCCTTTCTCTTCTCAAGGAATGTTGGGATAAAAAAAAAAAGTTAACGTGCTTAGAAAAGTCATAACTTGCCCCTTAGAGGTACTCAGTGAATATTTGTTGAATTAATCGTTAGCTGTTGTTATCCATTGTTGATTTCTTGATTAGGTAGGTAGCCTAAACCTTTCAGGGCAAGGTTTTGCTCATAAAAAACTTTGGCACATGGACTTCAGGGAAAGAGTACCAAGGAGTGTAGGAATGGAAAGGTCCAGTGTCCCCCAACTCCTGTTCCCAATCTGTGTTATTTTTCACTCTCTGTTATCCTTAGTTTTGTAGTCAGTAGAGAGGAACTAGGAGAAACAGTAGCCTGCAAAAATTGGTATCAGTTTACACCAAAGCAGAACTCTGCTCACCAGCACGAGGAATTGGAAGCAATATACACAAAAATCTCACAAAACGTAAAAGCACCGACACTGGCTTCAGCATTGTCGTCAATGGGTAGAAAGTCTATTTACATTGGTTCTTATGAGGTCAGCAAAACATTTTGAATAGCAACTCCTTGGCTGTCTGCAGTGAGTCTGAAAATACGAAATACAACATAAGCAGCAGACCTGACTTATGAGCAGGGCCTTCCAAGATTCCTTTTTTGTTTTCTGCTGTAACAGATTGCTTGTTACTATGTTTGTTGATTTCTATCTTCTCAGACTAAAGAATCCCACTGTTGCGTAGGGCAAAACCCAAAACACAGGTGATGGAAGGCAACTCCCAGTGTTCAAACCTTCACAGGGAAAATCCACAGTGGTTGCTTGCTTTTTCGTTATTTAAGTAAAAGGATAAGGAGAGGCAGGGGAGTAAAAGCAGAAATCACATTTGCGTGGATTGAAGGCAATTTAGTTTCCATCAGACATGGTGACAGTGATCAATGAATTGCAAAATAGCAAACAGCAGTTGCCCAGCACAAACTGTGTCACAGGATCCCAGATCAAAGGTATCTAGAATATGTTTGGTTTTCACATCAATGTAAGTATAGTCAGTTTGGGCTGAACTAAACGGCCTTTAGAAATAAATAGTTCATCGCCTCTTCCTCCCTTTTATCTGCTAGTGTCTCAAAAAACTGCCCCAGAATCTGAATTTAATCCTTATTCATGTTTAGGTATATTTGCATGTAATAAGTTCCTTCTGATGAACCCAGGGAAAGCTGATGGGTAGGACTGCCACCCACTCTATGCTGCATCCGTGGCTTCGACTTGTCAGGAAAACATGCAGGTGACCTGAGGGGCCTGTAAAGCAGGTCTTAGGAGGGTAATTATATCATTTGTTTCTTCTTGCTAGGGTATTTAAATGGATTCTGCATGAAGGCAGGTCCGTGTTAGGCACACAAAAGAGCCTGAGTGTGAAAGGTTGCAATGTGGTGCAGAATATTTATTCTCAGGGGCCCCCGGTCAGGGTCTCTTACGTATCAGATTCCCTTTAAGAAAACCTGTGCCAGTAGAGAGGCACATAGCTAAAGAAGCTGAGGAAGAGTGAACCCAATTGATTTATAGCCCTTATGTAACATCCCTAATTAGCATTTTTTTTTTTTTTTAGAGAACATGCACTAAAGGGCGAATTGCTTCTCTCCTCCCTCCCAGTTTTTTCTTCTGGTCTAGGTTTTGTTTGCCATAATAATTGGAGACATATCATTTATTCTATATGCTATATAGACCTTTCAGGAACTAGTTAATATCTTTCTAGTGTTTTTCACGTTGGGCTTGGTACTGGGGAAACCTAAATCAAGCACAATTCTTGCTTTTCAGGAGTTCGCATTCTGGCAGGCCAGACTCTCCACGTGGACAGGCAACTACTGTGCAGTTTGATAAGACAGACAGATACAAGGCAGGGCAGTGGCACAGGTGCAAGTGCTCAACTTGGGTGCAAAGAATGAGGGAAGGTGTGAGATCTTGAGATGAGAGATCTGTGAGCTGTATCTTGTCAAAAGGTAGGGGTATTCTGGGTAGATGGGAATTGGGTTGAGTGGTTGAGGTGGATGTTTCTAGAAGAGAGAATAGTAAGTACAAAACACCAAGGTGGCAGTAGCATTATGCGTTCCGGGAACCATTGATAGGTTGGTGAGACTAGGGCATGTGAATGTTAAGACAGGAAGCCTGGGAAATGGCGAAAGAAAGAAGCAAGGGCCAGAGCATGGAATGCCTCGTAGGCTCTGCAGAGGCACTTGGATTTTATCTAAAGCCTCCAGGAGCCTTGGAAGGATTTTGTGGCAGATGCTGCCAGTGCTGCTTTCATATCGCCTCAGCAGTCATTGTTCCCATACAGGCCAACAACTATGAGTCTCAGTGACTGGAAGTTTGCAAGTGACAAGGCAGCAGACCCAAAGGGGGCAGGCCGGGAGTAATACCCTTGGGAGCAACCCTGGAACTCAATGGTGGATAAATGTCTCAGCTTCTTTGCTCCTGAGATGGTACAAATCTGCAGGATGTCCTATAGTCTCCCAGATGTCCCCAGTGAGATTGAACCCCAGTGGCTCACAGCAGTTATATGATCATTAACACATCAGTACTAACTTCCTTCCCATCCTTGTCATTCTTACATACCCTCTATGTTGACTTCCTGGGATCACTTCACAAGTAACTATCCACACTTAAATTCTTAGCTCAAAGTCTGTCTTTGGTGGAACCTGACCTAAGGTAGTTTTTTGGAGAGAGACATGGTGGTGAAGGTGAACTCCAGATGGTTTTATAAAAATGGAAGAGAGAGGGGGAAGACTCAAGAGCAATTTAGCAAGTACAGTTCATAGAAATTACAACCTAGCTGGATGTATCCTGGAAGGGAGGGAGGGAGTCTCTGGTAATTCAAGAACTGAGCTTGTTGATTGGAGGAATTCATTAAACAAGATGAGAAATACAGGATGGGGAGTAGGGTTTTTGGTGAAACATAAGGGATTTGGATTTGATTATGCCAAATTTGAGGTGGTGCCATGGACAGTGTGGAGCTTAGAGGAGAGAACTGGCTTGGAGACCCCAATTTGGAAGCATCAGCCCCTAAAAGTGGCGGAAAGCTGTGGGTGTGAGTGTGGTCACTCAAGCAGAGCATGGAGTTGGGAAGAGTGTGAGAAGAACCCAGTGAGAACAGAACTATGGGAGTCCCATCTTTTAACAAGCAAATTTATGGGGAGAAATCTGCTACAGAGAAGAGTAAAAGAAATATCAGGCAAAGACCAAGAGAATGATGTCACAGAAACCACAAGTGGAAAAGTGTCTGGAGAGGGAAGAAACAATGGAGAACTTTTGTGAGGTAAAAGTTAACATTTCCATTGGATTTGGAAACTGGGCAGTCACTGGTATCTTTAGGAAGTTCACATTAATTTGGATCCATTGGAGAGGCAGGAGAGTATTTCCCCCCTTAAGAAATCTGGTTTCATTACTTGGAAAATTAGCTGATCAAGAATTGCCTAGAAGAGATATTGCCTTAATGAATAGATAAGACGAATTTCTAATTACAGATAAGCATGATTTCAGTTAGCTTATTGAAGAATGCTGTCCTTTATTTAGATGATTTATGTGAAACTAAGTACTTACAAAGCTTCAAGTATGTTCTACTAATTGGGTAAAGATTTTCCTTCCAATCCATTTTTTTTTCTTTTAAGTTGATCCTACCTCCATTTTAATTATCACAGCTTTCAATTTTATGTTGCCAAAGAGTAAGGTTTAATTGCAATAATTAGTGCCCCTTTGAATTTTGAATAACAATTCCACTTTCTATATCCTACTTCATTACTTGCGGTTAAGAATTTAATCTCTAGAGTTAAGACTGCTTGACTATTACAATGGTTGCTCCACTTACTAAGATCCCTTAGGGCGGTACTTTTCTGTGCCTTAGTTTCTTCATCTCTAAAATGGAGATAATAATACAACCTCAGAGAATTCTTCTAGTACCAAATGAGTGAATTCATGTAATGTACTTAAACATGTCTGGCACAGAGTAAGTGCTTAGTACCTTTTAGTATTAGAAATACTATTTGTTAGTATTTTGAAAAATTGTTTTTATTAAAAATTAGAAGACAGCATGATGTAAAAGAATAATGATTGGACTAGAAAGCAGAGTACTAGGGGTCTGTCAGCTTTGTTGGCTTACACAAGTCCACTCATTGCTCTGAGCTCACTTTCTTCATCTGTAAAATGTGGAACTTGGAAGAGAAAATCTTTTCCAGCATTGGTTTTAATATTCTGGGAGCCTATCTTTTCTTGGGAGTAGCTGATTTATACAGAAGTTTTAGTTACAGTATGTTTCTCCCTAAAAGAGAGATAAATGGGCAGAAGAGGGAATCAGAAAATATTTCCACTAGGCAAATACTCTCTGGAAAGTACAATGAATGTTTTGGTTTATTTTCACATTAGTTTCTTATGTTAAGATGCTTATCTTTTCTTTTTGAGTGTACTTATAATTGGAACACACCAATTATTTATCATTTTTTTGCCTTTTTTATATCTCATAAAAAATAGTTTTTCATGCATTCATTTCATTTGCTGATGCCATGATCTTTACAAAACAGCTTATTATTCTTATAGATTTTTAAACATGACACATATAAATAAAACAATAATTGTATCATGTGTTGTATTGAGAATTAGTACGTTTTGAGATCTGAAATTTGGTCCCTGTTCTTATTCTGCAATTATCCCCGTGAACTCTCCCTCTGATGAGTTATTTTTCTTGTGCCCACATGGGGGAGCTTTTGAGACACGGGTTTGAAGGACTTTCAACAGCTGGAATCCAAGTTGAAGGAGTGGAATTCTCCATGGTACGGAGTGTTAATAGGGCAAGAGTGGCTGTAGAATTGACTTAATTTCCCCAGTGTTCACTGTCTAATATCAGACCTTAGAACCAATTAATAATTTTCTTTCAAAAGTAGTGATCTATGTGTATTCTCTAGCAAAAAAAAAGTGTAAAACTAAAAAAGGAAAATGTAAGGCAGATTCAATGTATTCTGTTTCAGTAAGAAGTACATGGGGTATAAACATGGTGGGCAGTCAGGCAGAAACTCTGACGTCCACAGCGACATTATTTACAGGAGGCTCTGAAGTGGTCCCAAATCTATTTTTCCATAGAAAAAGAAAAATCTAAAGCACAATGAAATAGAAGACAAATCATACCTGGAGGGAACAGAAACAAAAGTGAAAAGCTTGGGTTAAGTCAGATGTTCTTGGCCTCTAGCTTTGTCTGTTGTTTGAGAAAGATGCAGAAAAATAGAAAGTGCTTTGTAAGTGAAATGAAACCTCTGTTTCACAGGCCCTTAACTGGCTTTGTTGGGGTCTTTATACTGAATTAATTCCTGGGTAGTTAAAAACATAAATGAACATACAAAAATAGCCCTAGTGCAGCCCCATGGATACATGAAGGAACATCACGAATGACTGGGGCTTCTCTCTGCTCCAGCTTATTTGGAATTATCAGTGGATATTATAGTCATTTCCGAATGCTTTGCTCGTGAAATAAGATTTTAAATGCACTTGAAAATAAAGATTCTTTGAGAAAATCAATATTGTTGATTTTTAGTGCCATTTATATATCAACAAAAAAAATCTTTAGCAGTATTTTTTTCTTGTGTAAAGTCTATGGTATAACTGGATTAATATAAATTTATTTAAATTAAACATACCTTTCTTTATGATGAATTGGGAAATAGGTAAAAGTTGTCTCCCATCTCACTGGATTTTCCTCCCTAGGCAGGCAAATTACAGTCTCTGCATTTTGTGCTCAACTCCTTGCTATTCCTTTTCTCTAATCTGTTCCTCATTACTCTCATTAATTCTCGTGGTTTCAACCATCAACTGTATTCCATCATCTGCTCCAGTTGTATATTTCCCACTGCACATTCCTACTTGGAAACAAAAGTCAAATTTAATAAGTTAACTACCAAACTTGCCTGCCTTCCTCTGCTTACCTCCTCAGCCTCTTCTTTTACTTGTCACCTCAGTTTACCTATTTCTCCTTATGTTCTCATTTCTATTTTTGAACGACCATTTTTTGAGCCACCTGGGTTTAGAAATTTGGGGTCACCATTTACACTCTCCTATCTTATATTCTGTGCTGTGTCAGAAGTCCCCAAGACCACCCTAGGCTCAATGGTTTACTGAAAGGACTCATGGGACTCAGAAAGTTGTTATACTCATGGTTATGGTGTATTGCATTAAAGGGTACAAATTAACATCAGAATAAAAGAAAGACACATAGGTGCATTTAATCTCTGAGCAATAATGTGTGAAAACACATGCAAAGTGCTGCCAACCAGGGAAGCTCATCTGAGCCTTGGTGTCTAGGGTTTTTATTGGGGGGTGGGGGTCAGTCATATAGGCATGCAGTCTCAGCATGACTTACCTTACTTACTCAGACTCCATATCCCCAGGGGACACAGACATTCACAATAAATCACACTGTTAGCATAACTATCTGACCGAACTGATACTTAATGGCCCAAGGTATACAACAGTTTTTACCAGGCAGAGTATTCTAAGGGCTCACAGTCCATCTTCCAGAACTGAAGACAGGTCTTTGCTGAGAATGTGCTGGATTTGAACAACCCAGGTTTTCTGAGTTAACCATACATGCACATACAATCACTAAGTTTTATTGGTCGTTGTGAAAAAGTGGGTAGGAACACATACCATGATGTGAAACAGATGTGTGTTTCTGGCTCATGAGGATTAAATGAGATATGGCTAACATATGCGGGACACATCAATAGCAAATAAATATTAGAAATTTTTTTTTGGTAATTATGATCATTGTTGTCTCTGCCCTTTCCTATCTTGTCTATCTAGTCTAAGACCTTATTGCTTTCACCTTTATAGTGCATTAGCTTCTCATGTCAGTTAGGATGCTATGCTTCCTAACAAACCATCCTCAAAGCTGAGTAGCTTACAAAAACAAAGGAGTATTTCTTGATCCTGGTACTTATTCATTATGAGTTGGCTGAAGCTGTCCTTCAATTACTGTCATTCTGAGACTCAGACTGAAGGAATAGCCACACTCTGGGCTATTAAAGCAAAGATAAAAGAGTATATGATAAAATCATGCAATGGCGCTCTTAAAGTTTTGTTTGGAAGTGGTACATATTTAATCTATTCCATTTTTATTGTATGAAGAAAATCACATAGCCAGGCCTGAAGTTAATGGATGAGGGGTATATACTATTTCTGTAGTGGGTGGTGGTGAATAATATTTGGACAATAATATAATCTACCAACTTCCTAACTAACAATAGGCTTTCTCTAGCCTATTGACTGTCACCAAGTCTATATATTTAAGCTCAGTGTTGGTAAATTATTTTTCTTCTCTAAAATTGCTGTAATTCATGATCTTCTATTGATGAGTCATCCAAGCCCTCTTTTAAGATCAGTCACCCATGACTCTATTGTGCTGCAGTGAAACCAGAATATCCACCAGCACTAGGCATATTTTACCTTAGCAATTTCTACACCACTATGCATGACATTCATTCACTGGGAATGGGAACCCTTTTTAGAAGAAACCAGCCATTTCACTTACCTTTAAATTCTCTACAGAGCTTAAATGCCTTACCCATAGTCATGCCTGAAACACGTGATGAATGAACGGAGAATAAATGCTAACCCGGTGTTAATCAATTACCATGAGACACCAGGCAAAGGTGGTGTGAAGTGGCTGAAATCCAGCCCATGACTTGCTCACAAGTCAGGTCCTACGATGGAGTGTGGATGAAGTTTGTCTTTTTCTAACTCACACAAAAGCACTGAATGGTATAGCAATGGTCTTTCTTCCAGAGTCTTGTATATATAAAATACCTCTTATATAGGACCTTTGTGTTCCCCAAAGGACCATACATATGGAACTCATCACAGCAGAGAGAGAAAAACGTTTTGGCTTTGTTTTTTTGAAGTTTTCAACTTTTAGGCCGTTAAGTTCTTTACCTACGCATTGTCCTTTGAAAATCTGTGACTCAAGATACCTTTATGAGATTGGGTCCTCTTGCTGCTTTGGGATTCATGAGAGGGACTTATGGACTTTGCTGTTTTTGCCCACTCAAGTATTAGTTATCTCAGGGTCAGCATCCCCGTTGCTGGAGAAAATAACACTTGCGGCCAAAAATACCAGACTGAGAATGAAGGTGAAAAAAGCAACTGGATCAATTATGCTTGGTAAAAAGATGTAAAGCTGTGTTTCATAAAAACATTGCTAAAAATAAAAACCAGACTCTGGCAATGCAGTAGATAGCCAAAAATCTCCTTACGCTCTGGTTTTTCTTCAGATTGTATAAATCTTTCGCCTTTTACAAAAAGATTTCTTTTGGTTAAGTGATTTTGAAAGTTTTCCCCTGCTTGCAATTTTTAAAACTCCTCCAGAAGTAATCTGTTCCAAATTCAATACTAAAGAGGAACAATAGTTAGGGATGGAAAATTACTTTGATCACCCAAGGCAGGGTCTAACTGTGAATGTGGGACCTTCGTCCTGCCTGGAAAGTGCTTTAGTGCTGTAAGTAAATTCTCAGTCAGGCTCAGAATGATAGCTTTAAAGCAGATAAAACCACTATACATGTTATTGGCAACATGCTGGTTTCCCTTTTTTTTTTTTTTTTTAACAATATTTTACTTGTATTTTATGTCAAGGGGGTTAGGTTCTTAGATTGCTAAGGTAATAAAACAAGCAAAGAAAAATCAGTGTTAAGGTATTAACTGGAGCAGTAATGAGATGCTGAATAGCAAGACAGAGATGATTAGAGGATATTGAATGAAAGTAAATTGAGTAGGTAAACCTTTAGATCCTTATGTTCAGAATACAGGTATTAGAAGTAGAATGTGGAGCTAATTGGTCTGCAGTTGTACAGAGAGAACTGACTTTGAATTATAGAGAGAATGAAGTTTAATCAACCCAACACATGTCCCCTTCACTAGTGGGAAAATGCAAGGACATTTGAATTGTCATAAAATATTCTTATCATTTTATTGAAATACCAATGTGTTTGTGGCATTTGGGGATCACTGTCATTACCATGACTCAACTCTCCATGCTTCATATTTATGAGCTCCAAGAATGTTGTGAAGTGCCTTCATATACGACTTGGCAATCATGACTTGCCCAATGGGTAAAATATAGTCCTGTCCTAGAACTCAAAGCATTTTGTCACTGTTTCCAAGAACCAACAGACTTTCTGGAACTGGGACAAAACAAGATGTTTTATAGACAGTATATAGAAAAGATGTTTATATTTCCCATCGAGGAAATCATCCTTTTCAGGAATAGCTTTTCCTCCATCATCTTATAAGATGCTATTAAATAATGTATTTTACTTTGCTTTTGCTTCTTTTTATTTGAATGCATTCCCCCTATCTTTTTAGAATGATCAGTGGTCATTTAATGATCAATTTAGAGGGACTCGTGTCCTTAAGACTCCCTTTGATGGGGAATAATATAATGTATATTGATAAGCATGATAGATTCCTTCTGAGATAATCTTTGTAGTTCTGTGGGCCCGGTCTCCATAAGGCTTGGCAAGTAAATTTTGAGTTTTTTGTTAGAGTGGTCACTCATGAGTCTGTCTGTCTGTCTTTTTCTTTTCTTTCTTCTTCTTTCTTTCTTTCTTTCTTTCTTTCTTTCTTTCTTCTTTCTTTCTTTCTTTCTTTCTTTCTTTCTTTCTTTCTTTCTTCTTTCTTTCTTTTCCTTCCTTCCTTCCTTCCTTCCTTCCCTTTTCTTCCCTTTCCTTTCCTTTTTTTTTTTTTTTTTAGGTGGGGCAATCCTTGGTTGACTTCACAGATTGCAAGACCTTGTCAGTTTACAATCCTCTATTTAAAATAAAATTTTTTAACGTCTACAACACCTTCTCTTAGGTGGTCTCCCATCCAAGTACTAACCAGGCCTGACTCTGCTTAGCTTCTGAGATCAGACGGGATCAGGCTTGTTCAGGGTAACATGGCCATAGACTCATTTTTCATTTATGCCTGAGTTTGCCCCCTAACTGTTGGGGCTGGTGAACAATATTGAGTCAGATTTTAAAGCTGTTAATGTTCTGTATAGATTCTATTGATCTATATAGATTCTATTTTTTAAAGGGGTTAAAGTAGAATAATTCTTCAGTTCATCATTGTCATTTGTGGCAGTAATAAGAGATACTTTTACTCTGAAGGGACAAGTTACTTGTGCTTGTTGACTCACTTATTCTGGAATGTTTGAGCGCCTATGATGTGCTGCGCATTGTGCTAGATTCTGGAGGTTCAGCACTGGGGTCCAAGTCAGATATAGTTTTTGTCCTCATAGTATTTAAAATAGTTACAATCTAATGGGGGAAATACAGAAATCATCAGGAAGTTACAGTGTATTGTGATAAGTCAATGACGGGAAAGCACAGTCAGCACTCAGGAGGGACATTTAAGAAGGTTTGGTTGCCTGACTATACTAGGAAATGTGCAAAATGCTGAGTTTATAGTTAACTAACAAAATAGACATTGCCCCTGCCATCATGATATTTACTACTGGGGAAACTGATGTTGATCGAATAATCACATAAACACATATGTGTGATATTGCTATAAAGATAAGACATAGGGTGTGATAAGAGAATCTATTTAGGGTATCTAATTTAGACTGAGTGTCCTGAGAATGTAAATGTAAGGAGACATTTAGGCTGAGAAGTAAGGTGTGAGTAGGAGCTGGTTAACCAAAGCAGGAGAGAAAAAGGGCTCCTTGTGGAAAGATCACCATGTGCTAAGTAAGGCCTGAGATTGAGATGAGGAGTGAGAAGATAAAAATTCAGGGATCAGAATGTTTGTTATGGTTATGGCACTGTGTGCGTGAGGGATGGGGCAGAGGACAGACCAGGAGTCAGGCTGGAGAGTGAGCAGGGAGACTTTTCAGCCACAGAAAGGAGTCTTGACTTCATCTTGAGGGAAATGAGAGAGCCATTGAAGTTTCAGCTGGAAAGAGACGTGATCAGATTTATATATTTAGAAATTAGCATGGCTCCAATAGGGGATTGAGCTGTGAGACAAATTAGGAGGCATGGGGACTAGTTAGGAGGCTGTTGCAGGAACCTGGACTAAGAAATCCAGTATGGAGTACTGTTAGGAGTGTAGGCTTGAATCCTGCCTATGTATCTCAAGCTGGGCAACTCAGGAATCATGTTACTTCTGCGGGTCTCTTTCTTTCTGTAAACTACGGATGATAATACTAATGCGTGTCTCATTGGATGACTATGGGTTGGTTAATCACCATTTAGTGCTCAGAGAAGTTTGTGGTGCTGCATTATGTTTTGTTCAGGCCTTGCCCTACAGAAAGCCTCATGATTCAAGCGCCAGGGAGGAAGGAGATTGCTCTCAACTTACAAGCTCTGTGCCCAGGTTTACTCATCCTGGAGGGGGGGATGCCTTTTATAATTCATCTATCCAAAATAAGCATCCTTTTGTAATTCAAACAAAGTCACCTTAGTTGGCTAACAGCAGCCCTGCATGGCATGGATTAATCATTCAATAATGTTATGTTGTTAATGGTTGTGTGACTTGGTGCAAGTTATTAGACTTTTCCATGCCCATTTTTTTATCCGTAAATCAGGTAATGATGGTCCCCACATAATAGAATTGGTTATAAGAATTAATTAATTAATACATGCAAAACAGTTCAAATAGTGCCTGTTATGAATAAATATAAGTGTGTCACTCAGTAATGTTTGTGATCCAATTATGTGGTTTAGGCACAGAGCTGAAACTTGGAAGAAAGAAGCAGATATGGTCCCTGTCCTCATGGGGTAAACAAAAATTTATCCCGATAATGAATTGAAACTGTAATAAGTGTTACAAAAATGAAGTCTAGGGGATAGAATCAATTAGGAAGATCTGAGAAAGAGTTTAGAAGTAAAAAGGACAAGACTCTTAATTAGATAGAGGAGTTGATTTCATGAAGATTTTGTGACAAGGTCAGCCATGTCGCCCAGCTTCGTAGCTAAATTCATGAGGATGAATCAAATTACTTAGCTAACTTGGCGTATGATATAAGGAATAATTTCAGGTGAAAATTAAAATGCACAAAAATATGTTTAGATTTGATTTGGTGCACTGAAAAATTTCCTAAGTTATGTATATAGAAAAACCCATGTATATTCAACCAATTTTAAACATATTATACAACATAAGATTTCTTACTTAAAAATTTGAAGTATAAATAAAGTCTGAATTTATCACATTATAGACATTTAAAGATTAGATTTAACTTTTTTTTTTCATTCTCAACTGGAAACAATGATTATCTATTTGGAGAAGACATAGGTGAAAGTATATTATGTGATTTTGCTTGCTTTCTTCTCTTTGCTTTTTTCTGTTTAATTCTGATAGTGTCATGGATGAGTCAGATGACCTTCCCTAGGCAATTTATGAAACACTATTGAGTGAGAACATGGCAGAATATTCATGTACACCTTCAGAAGTTTAGGATTACTCTCAGACTGAATTATTACTTAAGATTTGCAGAGGGTTTTTGATTACCCTAGGCAATGCAGGAATTTCTTTGATATACACATTTTAAAGTATTTCCTATTCTTTTTAATCCTCAAGTAGAATTGCACCTGGATCTGTAGCTGTTTCCTTTTTTTTTTTTCACCTTTTAAAAATTAGATTCACGTACACAGTAGACTTGGTTAGACGTTTACATAGGTTATAAAACAATCCTTTGATTACTCTATCTTCCCTCTGTCTCTACACACAGCCATGACCTGACTGCTGACTGCATTCCCTAAGCCATGCTCCCCATCATCATGACCCTCTATTAACTGCTCATTTGTATGTCTTTAACCTTTACCCCATTATCCTAGTCCTCCAACCCCCTCCCTTTGGCCATCACAGATGGTTCTCTATATTTGAGAGTCTGTTTTTGATTAGTTTGTTCTTTAGATCCCATATTTAAGTGAAATCATATGGTATTTATTTTTGTCTGACTATGTCACTCAGCATAATAACCTCTAGGTACATGTATGTCATTATGAATGGTAGAATTTCATTTTTTTTAATGGCTGAGTAATATTCCATTGAGTATATATGAACCATAACTTCTTTATCCAATCGTCTGGGGATGGGCATTTAGGTTACTTTCGTATCTTAGCTGTTGTAAATAGTGCTACCATAGTGTCATTCCTTTTTGCCGCTCTCCTTTTGTTCCTTTCTTCTTCTTAACAACTCATAAAGGTAACAGCATTTTGAGGGAGCAAGCAAAAAGTGGCTTTGGAATTTATAGGCATATAGGAGAAAACTACTTTGCTTTGCCATGGAATGTTACAATGAGATGTTTGTATTTTGGAGGCTTGTTTTTGTTTTCACGTTGTTTTTGAACTGAAGGAAAACCTGTAGCAGCACTTAGGTAAAAAAAAAAAAAAAATCAATAATCCTGGCTCAGCTGTATTTTTCAAGGAAAAATACCAGTGTCGGGGCCTGTGGGAGGCAGAGTAATGCCACCTCCCCTCTCAAACATCCATGTCCTGATCCCTGGAAACTGAATATATTGTTACCTGGGAAGGAGCAAGTAAGGTTGCAGATGGAATTAAGGTTGCTGATTTGATGATGACTTTGAGATGGGTAGATTATCCTAGATTATCTGTGTGGGCCACGTGTAATCACAAGGGTCCTTAAGGGTGGAAGAGGGAGACAGTAAGTGTCCAAATGGTCCAGCATGAGAAAGACTCAACCTATTCTCACCAGCTTTGAAATGGAGAAAGCAGGCCATGAACCAAATAAGGGTAGAAACTGGAAAAAGCAAGCAAACAGGTTATCCTCCAGAGCCTCCAGAAAGAAATGCCAACTCTAAATTAGTCCAAGGAGATCCATTCTGGACCTCTGAATTAATTGTAAGATAATTCATTTGTATTGTTTTAAGCCGCCTAGTTTGTGGTAATTTGTGATAGTGGGAAACTAATGAGGCCTGGCAATTGCAAGTTGTGAGAATCTGGAGAACAGGAAGTCTATATTTGTAAAAGAAGCAATGTTAAATACAAGTGTTATGTAAATCTTAGGAAATTAATCATTTAGTTCAATAGGAATCTGGAGATGAGGTAGCAAATTAAAATAATTGTCAAGGTCGAGGTGGTGTAAGTGAGGGAGACTGGCCTGGTGGAAGAGAATAGAGAGGGGAGGGGACTGTGGCAGATAAGAGAGTATTTGGCCAGGCTTGGGAGGGCAGTGGCTGCTCCGCTCCAGGTGCTTGTTGTCATGAGAGAATATGAGCACTCTTGCTACATCTTTTAGTTTTTTCAAAAGAAACCCGCATTTTGGAATTTTAATGCAAATTATTGTAATATTCAACTCTAGAGAGCTTAAATAAAAACCAACAACCAACCAAACAAAACTTATGCTGCTTAAACACATGTTTAGTTGGATGGATGTAGCCGATGAGCTCCTTTGTTGACCGCTATTCTAGAAGTGCAGTCATTCTCAGTGACTTGTAATTCTCATGCTTCCGAATATGACATTCCCAGAACCTCTTTAGAGTGTAAGAAGCTGATTTAGGAAATTTAATAATTGAGCTAGTCAATGATAAACATCAGGTTTCAAGTCTCAGTGTGTCTGATTGCAAAAGCCAAGATTTTTTTTCATCTTACTGCTTCTAAGTTAAAGGGAGATTAATAATAAAAAAATAATAAAATAATGGTAGAAAGGTAGAAGGACGTATGGAAGAAAAATAATATTTATGGAGCAAAAAATACCTATCAGACACTGAAGCAAAGGTTTTAAGCACCTTATTTTTTAATTCTCACAACAATTTTATGAGGTAAACAAATAGTCTCATTTCCCAAGTAAGAAACTTGAGTCCAGGAGAGGTCCGGTAACATGCACTTGGTACACAGATGGCAAATGGCAAAGGAAACTGAAAAAAAAAGACACACACAATTTTTTTTCCAGTGCCAAGGGATTTTAGAGAGGGAGAGAAAAAACAAAAACAATGCTTCCTCTAGGGCTAGAAAGAAGGGTGAAATGTTAAGGATTGCAAGGAAACGTGCAGGTACTCATACTGCAGGAAATTGTTTTTCTTGGTGGAGGTAGGAGGTAAGGTTATCTGGGAAGCTTAGGGGTAGGTTTATAAAGGCAGTTGGGGTCAGATTGGCTACTTCAGGGGAGAAGTGGCTGGCCACCAGAGTGACCTGCATAGGAGACTGAGATATGATGTGGAAATGATAGGTGGACAGTGACGAAGGCCAATAGGCAGAATGACTTTGGTATGAGTATACACACCCTTGGTCCTTATGGAAGCATCCTTCATAAGTGGTAACCAGAGAAGAGCCGAACAACGCAGAATAGCCATTGGCTTGATGAGAGTTTCAAGGTTAAGAAAGCTGGGTCACTCAACTCCATTAGTCTCTAGGAAATTCAAATTAAATCCACAATACAGCATTGATATACTACATCCATCAGAATGGCTAAAATGAAAAAGACTGACATTACCATTGAGTATATGAGACAGCAGAAATGCTTACAGACTGCTGGTGAGAGTGTAAGTTGGTAGATTCATGTTGGAAAACTGTTTTTAGTATCTATGAAGGCTGAACATATGAAATAGACTATGGCTTAGCATTTCCATTCTGACGTGTATGTCCAGCAAGAATATGTACACATGAACACCAGAAGACATGTGAAGAGTGCTCTTCATAGCCTTATTCGTAATGATGAAAAATGAAAACAACTCATTAATTTGTGGTATAGTCACAAAAGAAAATACTGCACAGCAATGAAGAGGAATGAGGTATAGTTAGTTATATGCAATATCGGTGAATCTCAAAAATACAATGTTGAGAAGAGAAGCCAGACACAAAGCAGTACATGCCATATGATTCCATTCATATAAAGCTTAGAAATAGACCTTTGGTAATCCAATTCAGTATGTGGTTAACTTTCAAGGAGGGAGGTTACTGAGATGGGACATAAGGAGCTTCTAGAATGCTCCAATGTTCTAATTTTTTAAAAAATTGTCATATGGGTATCTTTACTTTGTGAAAATTCACTGACCTTTTCTGTATGCTTTTCTGTGCACATATTATATTTCAGTAGAGTATTAAGAACAAAAAAATGCATGGCCTGAGTGGGAGTCTAGTATCATGAGAGCCAATATTGACATTGTTGACAAGTGCAGCTAAAAGAAAGGATTGAATTATTGAATGTGTCTCCAGTGATAGTGGATATGGGGAACTAAAGAAAATTAGAGACACCTAACTTGTAATGGGAGAGGGAGAATCATTACATTTTGAGGTATTGGATGCAGAATGACAGCTTGTTATGACAAAGTAGGCTATGTAGCTGTTGTAAGATTGAAAATACAATCAGTGTCGTAGTTCTGCTTGTTTTATAAGTCAGTGAAGGCCATTCTCATATGACTTGAGGAGTTGATTATTTAAGGTAGATAGAAAGATGACCTTCATAGCTCATTTCTTGACCTTGTTTAATTTTTGCTGTTAAATAGGTACTAGAACTCTGTACAAGGAAATGGA
The DNA here is from genome assembly GCA_003508835.1 of Eonycteris spelaea. Classification (NCBI taxonomy): domain Eukaryota; kingdom Metazoa; phylum Chordata; class Mammalia; order Chiroptera; family Pteropodidae; genus Eonycteris; species Eonycteris spelaea. The sequence goes on along the minus strand of PUFA01000011.1, from coordinate 9,037,694 downwards.
AGGTTACATTATCATGTTAAGCAAGTTATGTGCAATGTAAACAAAACATTTGCTAGATCTGTGAACTCGAACCTGGCTTTTCCTGGTCGTTGGTCTCCTAGCAAGAGAAATGCAGGTAGATGATAATGTAAACAGTTAGGTTCCCTGTGTGACTTTAAAAGGAAGGAGGCAATTCTTTCTTATGTATTCACTGGAAGCACTTTTTTTTTTATTTCCCAGAAAACTGTATTTTCAATCTTTATCTTAGTCATGTCTATTCACTCCCTAGTTATCTTGGTTAAAATAGAAAGTCCATTTATATTATGAATCACGGGTTAAAAAAGTATTCTTAAATAATTATATTAGTTTTCAAGACTGCTTTCCAAATATCATGGCTGACCAACTCTTAGCAGTTGTCATGAATGAGGATGGTCAGGGTTGCATTTTCTTTCCTCTTATGGCTTCTTTCTCTTCTGGGTCGACATGTATTCTCTTTCATCCTCTAAGTTTCATGAGGACAATTTTCTAAATAAGTTTTATTCATAATCTCAGTTCCAGAGATTCTGTTGAATGTAGTCTGACATATTGTTCCAACACCTCTAATGGATTATAAACAATTCATCATGTAGCATATACCTAAAGGGACTTTATAATTGATCATGCAAATTGGGACCTTTTAAAAATGAAAAAAGGATGTTATCAATAATTATGCTGGGCAACAGGTGTGAACTAGCGCTATCTTGGGTAAACTGGGATGCGTGATTGCTCTACCCAGAGCTCTCCTGGAAGGAATAAGCCTTGTGAAGACTGTTTTATTAGAAATGCTGCTTACCTGGCCTACCCATTCCAAACTGAGTGATTTACAGTCATGATCTCAGCTCAGTTCTCTTTCTCATAATGAGAACTGTAAGGCCTAATTATAAACAACAACAGTGATACTACATGACCAGTATGGGATATTACTTTCCAGTTCTTCTCTATTGAAATCTTGGTGAAAATTCATAACTAAATATCACTAACAGAATGGCCTTTTTGTGTCTGGCTTGATTTTTCTAATTTTCTTGACTTTCATCTTTCAGAGTCAGTCATAACAAAATCAACGCGTCTCAGCCTTGTCGAACATAGAATTTTTTTTTTTTTTTTAATGACAAGGGTAAGAAGTCCATTCCTATAGCAGTAGTATGTTTGCTGCCCATCACTTATTACTGGGCCCCCATGCCAGTCCTGCATTCCTTCTTGGCTCTTAGATCAGCTGACTCACCCCTCTGTATATTCTGTTCTCAGCATTGGAATTTGTTGGGAATATAAGAGTTTAATCAAAACTCATCCTTCTGTGGGTTCTGGACCAATAGAGGAATGAAGACATAGAAGTCAGATGAGGATCAGAATCTTCTTTAATACTGGCACATTTTCATTATGGTGCTGTGACCAGAGTTTTTCTCACCATTTTTCTTCTGTAGTGAACTTACCTCCTCAGTGACAAAAAAAGCAGCGGGCCTGCCCCTGTGGCTTTAAACAAGGAGGACAGAAGAACATCTGTGATTTTGGGGTGGTAGTTCAGGGTAGAAGGGTGAGGGGAAAAGAAGTGGGGAGGAACAATTTAGACAGCTAGGGAGAGGCTGAGATCAAGCAATCAAAATGCAGAGGGAAAAAGAGAGAGAGAAAGGGAGGGACCTCTTCTGCCCCCAACACAGGTCATGACATTTCCTGTGAAACTCCATTAAGTACATCCTGAGGCTGCAACTGCCAGAATGTTACCATTCAGCTGCTTTACATGCAGTGTCCTAGGGCTATAATGAGACCCCTGGAAAACCACAATGCCTTTTCAACATTGTCAGTGGTGGAATGTAAGGCCACATCTTTGTTACCTGTAAGATGCAGAACATCCACTCGCAGTCTGTAGGAGAAGGGTAAAACACTTTTTATTTTCGATGAAGAAATCTTTGTTATTGTTGTTATTTTATAAAAGGGAAAATTGTGTGAGCATGATGGATAAGCATTTATTGAATATTTGCAAACATTTTATCTTTGAATAAAACCAGAGAACGGTAGAGAATCAAAGATATTTCAAAGAAGCAAAATGAATTTCTCCAAATACTTCTTTCATTCCTATTGTCTATAAGATCTGAGACAGGACTCTCAGTGATGACATACATAATTTAAAAGTGCTTTCTTTGGAAAGGGTGGGGCTTTTCTTTTCCTCCTTCTAGGGCAGGGCAGGGCAGGGCAGGGCAGGGCAGCTATTCTTCTAGTCCAAGTGGAAGCACAAGGTCATGTTGGGGCTGGAGGCTTGGCCCTGGTGATTCCTTTAGAAGAGTCACAGTCACTTGACATGTACTTTCAAAGGGCTAGGAAAAAATAAATTTGGTGTTAAGTGCTTATTCTTCAGATTCAAATAACACAGAAGATTGTAGTGACATACATACTGAGCCAGGACTGAAAGCTCAGAATAACCAGGTCCCAGCAGGAAGAAGAAGTATGAAATTGAACAGTGAGATAGGACAGGAGAAATTTCAGGTAAGACTGACACAATTTGTTAAAACTCATATTCCATTAAAGAGTAGAAAAGATGACCTCGGCTGAGCTATTTAGGATGATAAAAAAAAAAAAAACAGAAATTGTATTTTCAAATTTTCCATTTGGTGTAGAATTCTTATTGACACAAAGATTCTTCTTGTAAATTGCTTTTACCCCTAATAAATAAGGAATTGGTTTTCCCAAAAGACTGTCTATCTACCCACGTGGGAGACATATTCACCAGAACAGAGTGCTCTCTGAGATTATGTAGCATGCTTTGATTTTGGATTTAATTTTAACTTCCCTTGGTCTGCTGTGGCAATCACTTATTTCCCCCCCCCCTTTTTTTTTTTTGTAAAGGTTCTAGAATCTGTTTCAGCTGAGAGATTAAAAACCCAGTGCATCAATTTAAAAAACACCGAAGTCTCCACGGTCAGGTTTATCTCCCTGGCTGAGTTTCATGGTGTGTTATTTTATTTGTGTCTTGTTTAAAGTATACTTCCAGGGCTGTGGTACCACATATATTTAGGCATATTATTCATTGGGCCCAGCTGCAGGGGGTGAGAGTGGAAAGGCAGCCATACTCTGCTTGCCAAGCCATGCCATGTGATGTGGGTCTGTGTCAACCCAGAGGAAAGAGCACTTTCTTCTACTTCCCACAAAGGTGCCATATGGGCTGTCAAGTGGCCTAGATTGCTCCTAAATCTCCTGTTTTGCTGAAGAGTGGACAGAAATGGTAGGATCTAGAGTTCTGGAAATGGCCAGATTCTTAGATATTCTCAATTTACTTACCTCTATTACTCAGTTTGCTTAATTTGAGGAATTCAAAGTTCTAATTTTAGGGAAGTGTTAGAACCTGAGCATGCTTGTTCTTTAGAGAATGCTTGCTCTAAAACTTCACTGTGCAGGGAAACTCAGTAATTTGGTGCTTAACCGAAATCCATTTGTCTGTGGTTCATTGATCCATCCATCCATCTCATCTGTCTCTATCATCCAAGAGGGCTTGCACTGGTCAGGCAGGCGTTGTAAGTGAACGATACAGGAGGGATTACAGAACAGTGGGGCGTGGTGGAGGTTGCCAAATAGACTATTTCGCCATCTGTAGGTAGTGGCCGCTACTCATCCTCAGGGGATTGCTGTCTCGCAGGAAAGCCAATGTGCATCGCCAGGGGCCTCAGGTCTTTGGACTTTTTCACAGTTACAGATGTGAAGACTCCTGATTTTAAAATATTGACAGCTAGTTTAAACATTTAAAAAGCACCATGCTAACATTGTGAGCCTTGTCCTCCTGTTGCTGCATGCCACAGTGAGGGAAATGTGTTGGTCACATGAGGTGTTCCGGTGTCAGTTTGTGACCTCTGTCTCCATGGAGTATATACCTGAAGAGAGGGGTCTCCTGTATTATCATCTGGTTGAATGAGAAGCTTCTCTACTTTTAATGAATTTGAAAGTAAAGGTATATCTCTACCTTTGGGAGGATAAGCTGGTTACATTACTTGGATTACACAGAATAAAACATTGTTGGTGGGTGTTTTAAAAAATAATTATTACCCCAACTGCTTCCTGATTATCTGGAGCAATTCTATCAAGACTTTTCAATAGGGTCCTCCACAGGCTTACAAAAGAGTTCAGTGTTGGCAGTGAAAAGAAGAGGATGGGAAGGAAACGATTCTGCTTGTTGGGAGTAGAGCCAATCTGTGTATATTGGTTTTGAGAGCAGGGATTTTAAAGCAAGCCACTTTAATCTACATTTCTAAGAAGAAATAGGAAAATTCTTCACAGAAATGTCACCTGTTTTAACACCTGAACACCAATTGTATTCTGTCAAGTTGAAAGCAAATTTGGGGACATTTTAATCAAGCTGGCATCTCACAGAACTGGCACATGCATGGTTCATAAACTATCATTTTGCTTGAGGAAAAAAAAATACATTTCACTGATTTTAAGGCAGAAAATCTTTTAAGATTTTATGAAAGACTATTAGAATCAGAATGAATTGTTACAAATTCAATAATATTTTATAATATGTTTGATGTTTTATATTTTAACACAAATAATTTAATATTTTACAATAAGCTGATTATTTTTCCAGTGCCTTCTAAGGAAATTCTGTACAGGCCTGTGTAATGCTAGAGCAATGATGATAAAGCACACTATGTCCCTAGCTTCAGTTTTCCCCCTTCTGTTCATCCTTCACACAGCAGCTGACAAGTATCTTCTGATAGATCCTGGCTTGAGTAACATGTCATTCTTGCAGAGTAAGAATTCAGGAAATAGCCTAACAGGACATCCCAGTCTGAGTGACCTTTCTGAGAAGGCTGGTGCATATTCCTCCTGGATCTGTTGTGTACTGGCAAGTGTGAGCCTTGGGACCCTAATAAGAAGAAGGAATTTAGGAATTTGATGCCCCGGCTTGGGAAAGATTCCTGTTCTTTCCCTGTGGAATAGGCAGAACTATCATTGTGTTATGAAAGAACTTTGATCAATTTTGTAGATTTTGGTACTGATATTTGCTTATCTACAACTTAATGTTACTTTTCTACTTAATATTCTTCACTAGCATCTCATTGGATTTGGAATAGAATCCAAGATGTTTACTTTGGACTACATGGCTCATCTTGCACTGGCCTCTGCCTTCCTCTTCCACCTCATTTTCAGCTACTCAGGCTTTCTTTCTCTTCTTTAAATGGGCTAAGCTCTGTCTCACTTCAGACTCTTTGTTGAACCTGCTGGTTCCTCTTTCTAGAGGATTCTTTCCTCAGGTCTTGGATTCTTTTCATTTGGGCTTCCACTCAAATATGACCTCTTAGAAGGTTTCCTTTGGTGACTACACCTTTCAGCACTCTATGTCATTACTCTGTTTCATTTTCTTCATAGCATTTATTTGAACTAATTATTTGCCTCTTCATTAGAATATAAGCCTCATGAGAGTACGACCTTCTTCTTTGTACTGTAGTGCTATATTTTCAGAATCGAAGACAATTAAATTATAATTATTTTCCCATTCAGTGGCTTTTCCTACAATCTGTCATACTTTTGATTGGAATATAATTTCATTATTTGGCAGGGTTTGAGGAGAACAGAGCTAGAGGGTGTTGAGAAAATAGGAATATATGAAAATGGTGAATTTGGCTACGTGATTTGAGCAGTGAATTATAAGTACTCTTTAAAACAAAACAGAAGCAAATATATAATACTTGAAAGTCAGACTCTAATATGCCCTTACAGTAGATGTAGTTTTGTAAATCATTCACCCCCAAAGCTTTATCTTCAAAATTCTGACAAGAATAGGAAACTGATGACATTTTTATAGAGCATTAAACAAGTGGGCTTCGAGTTTGCTTTGAACCTACCTGCATGGTGAATAAAATACTTTTCTGATAGAAGGAAAAAAGAGCATGCTTTCAAGATAAGAAGCAATCAGTGATAGAGCCCATAGCTAGTGTCAGTTTTTTTTTTTTTAAAGGAATCTTCCCCTCACCACCCTAAAACCATGATGATTCATATATCTGTTTACAACTGGGTAGTGTGGGACCAAGGACAACAGGATTAATCTTTTAAACATCAAATAGAAATAAAACAATATTTCTTATCTGTTTCCTAAGCTGTGTTGGACAGAAGGTGTTTCATGAAGCTGATGAAATTTTAACTAATGTGGAACATAATTCATTAAGATTTGACCTTCATCAGTCATCATCCTTATTGTTACCATGTGGCAGAAAAATGTAAATAAGTAATTGCAGGAAAATGTACATATGAAAATACAGCTAGAAATTCTCAAGTTCTTAAGCAGTGACTTATCTGACCCTCCAGTCATCTCCTCAAGACCCAAAAGAAAAGAAAGCCAAACAGGTTTCTGTGGTTTATCTACATTATAGGAGCAGACTTTTATCTACATTATAGGAGCAGATCAGACACAGAGAAAGGGGGCTCATGACAATTTTTTGGTCTATTTCACATTTCTTGAGCAGAGCTTTAAATATAATCTCCTTATCAAGAATGTGAATTGTATTTCTCTGAGACATAATTGCCTGTTCTTCTCTATTCCTAGAATCGATTACAGTTTTCTGCAGGGAGCAGAATTTTAAATTCTTGTAGGAAGGTTATTAAGCAGGTCAGAGTAAGGGTTGTAATCCACTGAGTTGGGATACTTAACTATGGTTTAGTTCTGGTGATAACCAAAACACAGATACCAACCACACATACAGTAGCTTCTGTGAGAAGTCATGATGACTCAGCACTGTTTCTATGAGATGACTGATGTGGAGCCAGATAACAATGTTAGGTATGGATAAAAATGCTTAAATTTTAACCTTAATTGTGCATAAATGCTTAACCCTATCTTCTACTCTCTGGTCCCTTAGTCATTGAGATTGGTCTCTCTTGTCTTCACTTAGCCTCAAAGATTCTTTTCTACTGATCCCAATTTTCTATATTTTTCCTTTAATAAATAGCGGCTATGTATTTGTAGACAAGTTTGTTTTGTGCCATTGTGTGTTAAAGGTAGGTCTTCTGCATGAGGATTATGGGTTACTTCTTGTAAAGTTCTGTACCCTCCCTTAGCTGTTTCCAAAAACAACTGCATTTCAATTGAGTGTGAAAATCTTCTTTATTGTTTCCTCATATTAATGCTGTCAAATAAGGCTGACTGGGTAAGATTATTTTTTTCTGCAAAGATCTGATTTTGGGACTTCTGGCTAGTGTTTTACTTCTTTGTCTGAGATAGAAAGTGATATGAGTATACTTTTGGTACGTGGCTTCAAAAACCCAAGTCTGCTTTGCCTGATTTTCATGTAAGCAATCACCTCTGCTCCCAGGTCACAGATGGAAACTACTGATAGCAGAGACCTTGTCCCCTAGCAACAAACCACATCCACTTTTGCCCCTACAGGAACATTCCATTCATCCATTTGCTCTCAAATTAACAAAAGGTGTTTACAGAAGTAGAGAGGGTGACTATGGGGAAGGAGCATGTCTTGTTAGGTAAGAAAATATGTGACTAGAAACATGAGTGTGTGTTGTGTGTTGTGTGTGTGTGTGTGTGTGTGTGTGTACATGGGCAAGAAAGAGAATGAGTTGATTAGACAAAGGTTTACCAAATGATTCTGTAATATTAGTGCATAGATAATGAGTACAAGTACAGCTTTGGGAAATGTAAGCTGCCTTTCTATAAAGGCCAGAAGATACATCATTAGATGTGTTTTACTAAAAGGATTGTCCTTCAAACATGTTTCAAAAATTTTAAGAAGCCTTTAGGAAATAATCACTTTTTTTTGTTGCCTCTTCTAAGAATGGAATAGAAATAGGGAGTACCATCCTTTTATTTGTTTTGTCCAGGTCTTTGTAGGAGGAAACCAGCTACTACTCCTTGTAAGACCTACCTTGAAACTCGCTTTTTTCAAAATGTCTTATTTTCATTACAATATCCTGTTTAAGATATATTCTTGAAAATCTTAATCTGGAATAGTATTTTTACTTAGGAGTATTTTGTAGCTCTGACTTCCCTAATGGATACCACATGTGCCATAATTTTAACACGTATAATGAAAGCCAGCCACTTAAAGACAGACGTTATATCTTCACTCTTGCAATCCCCAGTTGATGTCTTTTGATTTATTGGTTGACTCAATGAAGACATACCCAGGACTCCCAAAAGGAAGAGATTATAAGCTATTTCTGTTTGATCTTTTCTTCTTCAGTGAGAAAATTATTGAGATACCGCATGATACCGTCATACATATTTTGTTTGCCTATAATTTGATTTGATTTCTTATTTATTTAAATTCAGGAAATATATGTAGATAATTATTTCTTGTAATATCTCCAAACTAAACTTGAATAAAACCTTATATTAAATGAAGTACAAAATTAACTGTATGTTTAGCAGCCAACAGGTTTTGGCATGTCGCTTGGGTAAATTATAGGGCTGGTCTAGAAGGCCCTGGAAGGCAGGTCTGTGTCACCATGGTGACATGGGTTAGAGGAGATGGATGGCTATCATGTAAAGTGTCTATTGAATTCACTGTGCCAACAGCAGTGCTTGGTACTACCCTGTGAGTACTCGATCAGAATAAGATTTTCTTGGCACAATATAATATACCATAATGTGTCTGATATAGTCAGCCAAAACATGACCATCTATCGATGTCTCTGCCAGCTACCTGGGCTGACTAAGAGAACCAAAAGCCAAATGCAGTGATCAAAAAAGCAAATAGAGAAGTAAAAGACAAAAGAATGAGGAAAAAATCCAGCCAGAAATCCACGTTTTGCTTAGTTATATCTCTCATTCCCTGGGAATCAGCAGTGTGGGAAAATCTCCTACCTATGTGTGCAATCCATCTTTTCTGTGGGTATAAGGCTACTCATTTCTGAATCCTCCCACTTCTAACCATATCAGTCATTGGGAAGCAGATGAGGAACCACTGGAATATAGCAGAGTGGTGACATGTTCAGGCTCTATTGGGCAGATGCCCTGGGTTCAGATACCTGCTCTACGACTTATTCATAAGAAATTACTCAACCTTGGATACCTCAGTTTTTTGATCTCTAAAATGGAGAAAGTAGCAAAAATATTATTTCATAAGGTTACTGTGAAGATTAATTGAGATAATACATATTTATTGCCTAGTATAGCACTGTTAATAATGACAGGGCCAGGAAGACTTCATGTAAGTGGTAAATAAAGATGTAAAATATGTGTGATTGGCCACCTAGGTTCAGCATATAAGAATGTATCAGGAACACAAGTTAAATGTATTGTTACTATTACTTATATTGTTACTATCACTATTGACGTTATTACCAAAGAGATGTAAAAAATATTTCTATATACACTAGAAATCCTACTTAACACATAAGGTGAACAGTATTATCCAAAGTTCTCAATTCCTAGTGCTTGAGTTTTTCTTTTTTCTTTCTTTTTTTTTGAGAGGACAAAAATTTTATTAAGAAAAATCACCATATAATATATATAGATATAGATAGATAGATAGATAGATAATATAAAAACTTGTGATATCTAAGAAGAAAATTTTCAGATGTTTTTGTTCTGATCTCAATTCTCCTGAGAGGTAGCAGCAGTCAAAAAAACAGTCTGGTAAAAATTCCACATAGAAAGGCACATAAAAATTTTACTCTTTGAAATGTAATTGCTTTGGCATAAAAATTAAGTAGAAAACTTCAGTCCCAGGATGATGTAATTTTTTAATGAACTGAAATTGCAGCTAATAGAACATTGAATACAAAGATTAGTGAATATGAAAGGAAGGCATGACATGGATTATTCATTATAGGTGTTAAAACAGCAATCAGACTTTTTTTTTTTTTTTTTTTTTAACAAAGACAACTTGAAAAATAGCCAGGCAGTTTAAAAATGAATTTGCTGCACAGTTTGATTTAGAATTTATAAATATAATGAAGTTCAAAAATATTCTTAGTAGCAGAGGTATATGAGAAGAGACTACCCATGTAAACTGCAGCTCTGTGGGGCAGAGGCACGAGAAGAAGATGGATTCTTGGGACCCTATCTGACCCATGGGACACCGATCCTGCCTCTGATTTCAACTATCATCTTCCTTTTTTTTTGTATTGCCAAACACATCTGTGTTCTGGTGCCCTCTCTCTGCCCTCTCTGCCTGTTTTCCACTGGGGCTGAAACTCTCCTTTTCTCTACTTCTACCTCTAGTTGCTGTATTTAAAAAAAAATCAAACTAAATTTTTTCCGACCTGTAAAACATTACCAGTGAATTTCTGAAAGTAGCTGTTTTGATGGACATGAGCGTCTAGTTCCATAGCTTCTTGCCAGATGAACAGCGATGTAATAGAGCTTACAGAGACAGCACCAGCATGGCTGGATGTCATGCAACAGCCTGCCAATTTCCTTGTTTCTGGTCTTTCCAAGCCATGGAGTCCCTGGTAATGTACACTTTAAAACAAGCCTAGTGAATGCTAAATCGAACAAACTTAGTATGAGGTATCAACAACATCAATATCATTTATTCACTTATCTTTATTCACTAATTTATTCAATAATATTTATTCCTATAGTAAGTGATGAGAGACTAAAATGGGGAAAAGGAAAGTAGCAAATTTCTCAAAAAAAAGTAGAAGTTAGAAGAATGTAGTAGTCATAGCAAATTATTTCAAGAAGATATTTTAAAATCATAGGTATACCTCTATAAATTCTAAAATCAATGGGATACCTACATTAAAATGTCCAGGAAAATTATTGTTCAAACATGAATATATAGATAGTAATATCCCTATTTGGATTTTTCAAAATTTATAAATTCTATAAAAGTAAGAACTGTAGCCAAAGGCAGCCTATATAAATATGTAAGGAATATGAAAAATAGCATTTGAAGAAAAGCATCGACAATCTTCATTGGAAACAGTGCTAATGTTCATCTCGAAAATAAAATGTTGAGAGCAATTATTTGGCCCATTCAATAAGCAAAGCTGGAGAGATCATCATCATCATCATCATCATTACTCTGTCTTGTTAGTGAGATCATTGTTAGTATTAATGGGAATGTAATGCTCAAAATCCTGGGGATAGATAAAAAGGAAGCTCTAGATGTATGAGACTTACATGTGGCTCTAAGGCCTCCTGACAAGTTCATTATGGGCCCCTCTCTTGGGGGCATTCCCAGGACCTCTCTTGAGGCCTCTTTTAGTACTTATGAGTTAGGGGAAGGTGGTACTGAGAAGCCAGACTTTATTTTTGAATTCCTCTGAATTGAGAATCAGGCTAGAGGTAGGGATAAATACAAAGAGAAACAGTAGATTAAAAGGTGTTTTCTGGTCTGGATAATTCTCTACGCTAGGGCTGGTTCAGGGAGCTTAGAAGCCAACCGAAATTCCAAGGAGTCAAGCTACCAGTGCTTTGACTTCTAAGGGCACATGGCCCTCTGCCAGGAGGAGTGGATCATCATCATACAGCTAGTCCAGGGTGCAGCCAGATATCCTTGCTGGTAATGAAAATATTTTCTGGCGAATGCTTAGAACTACGCTAGTCTAATGTGCAATGAGATACATTTTTAAGGTGTAGGGAGGCCCACAGTAGCTTTCCTTGGGTTTTGTCTCCTGACTATAGTCCCTTGAGCTTATTTTTCTTTTTGATAGTGTCTTCAAAGCACCTTTATAACATTGTAATTTCTTTTCTTGTATTTTTCAGTTGTAAAAACAAAAGTAACAATTACAAACAGCTTCCAGAAAAGTGTGAGTTATGCCTGCTGTATCATGTGGCATTTCTATATTTCTCATTTGTATTAATAAGAGTTGGCTCTGGGAATAGTAATCACAGTATATAGCCCTTACTGCCAGTGCTGCCTTCTCTGCATGATTTATTGCAGAAGTGATTACATAGGAGAATGGATTCTGCCCAATGGGCAGCCTAATCAGTGGTCAAACTGTTGTTTTCCCCAGTCATTATAAAAGGACAGATTTAGTACCAGGCATATTCATTTCAGTGTCCAACAGAATGAAATGAATGTCCTGCATCATTCTTTTCAAAGACATCTCAACATTGGTCTAAAACCAATTTACAGTATGTAATAGTGTGTCCTCATTTTCCGTGATACACTTGGATCCCTGAGTGAACTTTTGCTCACTTTGCACTACTTCTGTGCTTGCTACTTTGGAAGAAAAGTGGTCAATGATATTTCTTAAATAGTCAAATGTGGTTGCTGATTCAAACATACCTACTTCACTATTTTTTTTTCTGTATTATTTAACTCTAAAGTAATTACAACTAAATTTAGGATTTGGTTGGAAATATATTTCTGTCAATTTGTTCATAGATATTCGTATTTGTATTGCATTCTCTTATTAGATATTATGCTTCTTGGGGAAATATATATCTTTTAATAGAGCTTTCCAGAGCACTGACCATGATCATCATTCTCATTCATAAGCATTCATGCAGTAGCTGCTTACCCATGGTTCGGTAAATGGTGGTATTAAAAATGAAACAGTTTTGATACTATGTGCTCTAGATTATGAAAACTGAAGACACTGAACTGATTACTTTCTCAGTAAATACTATTGACTGCCTGGGCTGTGTATAGTATTGCACGTATGCAAGGTATTTATATGTACTTAGTAATATATGTTAAAAGTAAACTTTTAAGATATGTTGGATCATCTCTCGAGATCCATCCAAGCTCTTTCTAGTGCATCCTTTGGTCCTACAAAAGCTGGAAAATTACAAAACAATCTCTAAGCCTTCTTTGGAGATAAGGTACTGAGTGGCCAGGGGGATGTTTCATTGCTTTCCTGTCAGCATCGGCACAAGTCCCAGGGCCTTCTCACTAGCTGCATGGGTGTAAAGGGGCAGCATGTGAGGGGTCACTTGTGCTGGTGATGAACGTAGTGGGCACTGTGTGATTTGGAAGCAGACAGCCATAGCAGTAGGGTCTGGGAAGCAGTAGCTTCCCAGTCTGGTCACCCCTGGATCATAGTGATTTCCTGATCCAGCCACCTGCCCGTTAGTGTTTGTTTCTTAATTGTGGTGAGGTGCTGTGGTTATGAAACTGGCAGCATCCCAAGGTGGTAGGCAGTGGCTCACAGAAGAGGTAGTGGTTTTTCTGGTGGCCCAGTTCTGTGGTGTGGCTTGGGAATTATTTGAAGTCTCAGCTTAGATGCATTTCTTTAGCCTTCTTCAATGATTTTCTAAGCCATTTAATTATCTGTACAAAATCCTTTTCTTAAAACAGCTAACGTAGATACTGTTCTCTTTAACTGTACCATGACCTGTATCCCACTGGGCCATGTATTTCCTCCAAAATATTCCAAGGTCAACTCATTGGTCATTATATTATTCCACAGAAAGTTGTGGAAGTACTGCTAGAAATAATAACAAATTTAATTACAAGTGGGCCTTTTTAAAACTCATTGCAAAATGTTTACACGTATTCGTATTTTTCCTCTAGTTGATGATTTACATTGGTGATATCCCCAGGCCCATTAACTTGACTTATAAAATGTCCCTTAAACTGTACTTTGAAGCCCAGTAAAATCAATTCGTTTGAGCTAGAAAAGCAAGAGCAGGCAAAAGTACAGAGCCTCCACAGGAAATGTTTTGCCTCCAGGGTGCTGACATTCAAATTAGAGACTGAAAATACCAATATTCTAGCGGATGGATTTCTAAGGCTGCTTATGTCTGTAGGTTAAGGCACAGTGCCAATTAGATGCCAAAGCAGTGGGTCCTGTGGCCAGGTGAGACATTTAGTTTTACTCTTTTGATTGCCTCAGCCTTCACTCTTTTTGCCCTGTCTACTAGCATTGCCTGTCTTTGAGAAAAGAGGGAGTGGTGCAAAAACAAAAAACAAAAACGCCAAACAGACAAACAAAACACACACACACACACAGAAAGCTTTCTTAAGGTGCTTTACTAATGATGGGTCAGCAGTATCATTTTCATACTTGAGGGACTGTACATACCAGATAGTCTCAGAAAGAGGAGAGAAATACAGCCTATAAATACTAGTGAGCCTTGCTAAGCTGAATGGGCCAAGGGGAAACTGACTACCTTGCCTGGGGAGAATGTCTGTATTATCAGAGCAAATGGCATGTATTGATTAAGGTGGAAGAATAAAAGAAACATTTTGAGCCTATAGGAAAATTTAATTCACAACAGAATAGGAGTTTAAAAGGGATAAAAGTATTGGGTGGAGCCAAGCTGGCTGCGGGAAGGAGAGAGGCTATACTGCTTGAGAATTACATTCAACTATGAATAATACAGATTCCTTTCCAAATAGTGGCTTAAATACACAAAGATTTGATCTTTCATGCTACAAAAAAGCTTCAAAGTAGGCAGTCTGGGGCTGATATAGCAATTCTAGAAGATTAACCTGGACCCTTCCTTTTTTTAAAAAAAATGATTTTTTAATTAAAAATTCATTTATAGCTGACATGTAATATTATATTAGTTTTATCTGTACAGCATAGTGCTTCTATTTCTGTTACCCATTTTCTGAACACATGGCTTTCATTCTTAAGGTCAACTCAAGATCCAAGATAGTTGCCTGAGTTCTAGATAGCAACTTCATATTCCAGCAGGAAAACCTTTCTTTCCCAGAGGCTCATACAGGACTTCCTTTTACACTTCATTGGCCAGAATTTAGTTATATAACCTAACTTAGCTGCAAGAGAGGCTGGAAAATTTCGTCTCTCTTTGCCAAGCAGCAATATGCATAGGTAAAAAATTTGGCTTCTGTTACTAAAGAAGGAGAGAATGGATATTTGGTAAGCAACTCATGATCTTTGCCACCAAGGCTGAGCCAGACAGAGCTTAGAGACTATGCTATACCACCACAAATGGAGTTTCTTCCTTGACTTCTGAGTGATCCAGGAAGCTGGAGTGGTTTCCAGAAAATACTGCCAAAAGTGGAACTGGCTGACACACACAGCTGTGTGATATTGGCAATGGCACCTGAGACGCTTTTATCTGCCTGTTGTAGAGTTTAATCAATTGAAACGATAGCAGGTGTATGTGGGAATTCTTTGGCATACTGCCTGTGAACCTTGTCTAATGCCCTCAGACAAACGCCTGCACCAACTGAAGCTCTGGAAAGGTTCTAATGTGAAATAGTAGAAATCTTTTGGAGGTCACAGTTATGGGTAAGGGCACTCAAGTGATTTTAGAGCCACAGAATTCGAAACCTGAATAAAGACACTTTCACTACTATAAAAAGCCTAAGTTATGATGTTTTGTCTGTCTCAAAGTTTAAGAAAAATAGGTCAACATTTGAAAATTAGTTGATTTCACATATATATGAATAATTCGATCATTTGATAAAACCCATCCTGCATTCCTGCATGTTGACAATCTTCTGGGGTCGAGCAATGACAACCCCATTTAGACAAGGCCTGTGTTTGCTGTCTCTCGACCATCTACACATTTCTGGTATCTTATGTCTAGCCCACTTTTCACTCATTTATGTAATGCTGGCTCCTTGTAAGCATCTATGCTTATGTCCCTTGCCAGGGATGACTCAGAATGTGGCCAGTGCATGGGAATGAGTGTGGTGGTTGCTGGCCTGCCTCAGTCACTATCTGAGTGGAAGGCATGTGTGGAGGACTCCTGGCCTGAAGATGTGAGAAAGGACGTAAAGGAAAGCTAGGTCCTATACGAGCCTGCACGTTTGTGCAGTATAAGAACTCCAGGTATCACCTGTGGGAAGGCACATAATTGCACCCCCTGGGTATCTGGTATTTCAAGACTCTGATTGAATGGGCTCAGGTTGAAGCCATGGTTTACAAAGCTAGAGCCAGGATGCGACTGTGGGTTGTAGCCAAGTTGTTCCAGCACAGGTGGAGTGAACTCCTTGGTGTTTTGAAGTGCTAATTGGTCAGGCTAATATTTTCAGGGTAGTGATTCTAACAGATGGTGCTGTTTGAAACCCTTCCCTACAATCTCCAACAATGACTCTGCAACCTACTTAGGTTTATCCAAGTGGTTTACAATGGAGGCCTATATTGCAACTGGTTGGCAATCTGTGCATTGCCATTGTTATCTGCATGTGTATAGTGTGCATGAAATTTTTTTAAAAAGAGATACACACAGCTGCTTCTTAAGCTACCCTCATCCCAACACGGTACTGATGCATGCATGTGCATTTTTGCAACCCTTAAAATGTGAAAAAAGATGATGAAGAAAAAACCCTTAAAAATTATAGGATTCAGCTACTTCTTAATTATAAGAAGAGACATCAGGGTGCTTAAGGGTATGTTGGACTGAATGATTTGAGAAAACATCATTTTCATCAATCGAAGCTTTTATTTAGAGATCATATTTATAAATTTCAGAAAGAATCCTCTTCCCTCCTCCTAGCCCAAGTAAGTCATTTGAGTGGTATTTGTATTTTTGGACTTTGACCTGAAATGAAATCTTTTACCTTTACCTTAGCTAGTAAATGTCAACAGTTTAAAGTGGCGTGATTCTGTTCTCTAAACCTGCCCTGCTGCTGATGCTACAAATAGAAAGAAAACAAACAGCTATTTGCTACCTCGAGAAACACGTATAATCTCCATTTGATTCTCCTTAAACATGAGGTCTGTAATTCTAAGATCTGATTTTATTATAATAGGAAAGCCATAACATTTTAATTAGCAATAGTGACCTAAATTATATCGGTTTATTGCAGTTCTTTGAGTTTTAACTTTTTCTTGAGTGTATCTAATTGACATTAAAACATTCATATAGGTGTGTTCATTCAGCTTAAAGTTAATGAGCTTGAAATCAGATGCATTTAGTGGCTGAGGTACAGTATATTAGACTATAATCTGCACGGAGAAAAATAGCGATTTGCTTTTTACTTGGTGTTACCACAAATATTTATCATGCTGTGCCACTCTATACCATAGTTTACCTATTTGATTCTAAATTTACTTTGTAGCATTAGGTTTTAGTTTATTAATTTCCATATAGTTTGGGGACATTTCCTGGAAGATATCCTTTTATATCTATAGTATATTAATACCACTTGGAATATTTCTTCTAATATTCTCTAAATTTAAATATTAGAAAATGGAATATCAGATTCTGTTTACAGAGAATATTTGTGTATTTATTCGGGATTTCTTTCTATTCCTTATCTCATGTTAGGGCACTGAGGTTAATATTTACGTTTTCTATTACATATATATATATCCTTAGAATATATATTCAGTTACAAAAGTAATACAATAAAATAGAGACAAGCTAGAGAAAAAAAGAACTATAGGTATTGATCCATGAAGGTAATAGTATGAAAACTGAATTTTGAGCAATTGGACTCAAAATCATTTTGTGAGAACTTTTATCTCTAATATACATATAACTATTCCATCAACATATGTACCATAGTCACTTAGGCTGTTTCTAACATTTTTTTTTTTTTCTACTAAGACTAATGCTGTGTGGAATACTTTTGATTACAAACCATTCCCATAGGTAAGATTTTTTTTAAAAAAAAAATGGATTCCAGAGGTAGATTTGTTGCACAAAGAACATATTTTATTTAATATTACTTTGCAGGAAGCACCCACATATTTCCTAATACCCTGCTTGGCTCTTTTTTGTTTGTGGGCATCAGCTGCAGAGTCGGGAGGAGAAACAATGGAAAAGGAAGAAAGAATGATAGGAACCAATGCAAAGTTTTACCCAGATCTTGTTTGTTAACTGAAAACGATTTGCTGGCAGAAGTGGAGACAGTTTGAACTAGTTTGTCCCACATCTGTGTGTTTTCTTTTGGTCCTGTTGGCCAAGAGACAACACTAAGACTTCTAAAGTTTTATTGAGACAATTCAAATTAACAAACACTGGAGAGTTTACTGTGTACTTTGCAGGGCATATGGACATATTGCATAGCAAAGTAGACAGGCAGCAGTCTGGGGCTTGCTCACGCACTTTGAAAGGCAGCATTAATCACCTGGGCTGATTGTGATTACTCCAAAAGCAATAGAAAACAACCAAGTCCAGATGACAGTTCTTTGAGAACTTCAACAGTACTGAGTTTTCGCTCTGCTATGTGGCACCTTGAAGCCTTTTGATTTTCTTCCTCTGTTCCACTTTTTCCCAGTACGGCAGCTGAATTTAGTGTGCACAGAATCATTCCTTGGGGTCTGTCAATTCTTGAGTTCCCTAGGCAATGATAGTAAATTAAATAAGTAAAAATACAATTGTGTGTTTGAAGAAGGATTAAAGATTTCAATATTAAAAAGCAGGTTTTATACTTGTGTGAAGGTTGAAAACCACCTCTCCATACTGTGAGATGATGAGGAGAAGAAAGAAGAGATGGTACCCTGTGTATCCTGTATCTCTTGGCGTTGTGGGGCCTCACGGAATTTACACCAGAGGTGTTAATTCCACTCCAAACTCTTGTGCAGTTTGGTTCTTCCGCATGGGTTTTTATTCTAGGTCATCATGGTGGGCGATGCTACCAGGCTAGAGGCTGGCTTCGGAAGTACACTTAGCTCTCTAGATTTGTGCTTTCTCATTGATTTTGATGTCAGAGCATTCCCTGCACTTTTTTTTTCTTTCTAAATCATGTCTGCATTTAAATATTTAAAAATATTTTATTCACCCTTTTTGTTGTTTTTCACAAAAACAAGTATTATCAATGTTGCTGTGGGAGCACAGGAGTCCTTTCAGTATTGCTGTAAATAAACTCTGCAATCAATTCTCTACATAGCAGCATGGGTGATCTTTTAAGATATAAATCAGATCATGTCCGTCTCCTGCTTAAAACCTTTATGGCTTTTCATTGATAATAGATTAAAAGCAAAACTCCTTATCATTTCTTACAAATGTATGCATGATCTGGCTTCTACTGGTCTCATCTCTGAAAACTCATTCTCCTGCTCATTGACTTCCAACCACATTGGCATTCTGTCTTTTTCTTGAACTATCCAAACTCATTCCTGCCAGAGGACTTTGAGCTAGCTGTTTCCTATGCCTGGCTGCCTTGGACATACTGGCTCTTGGCATCATTTAGGTCACAGCTTAAATGTCCTCAGAAATAACTTTGGTGACCATCCTACTGGAGTGGCACACTTTTCTCTCACCCAATCACTATTCCATTAGTCTGATTGTTTGAAATAATTTTGTTTACTTGTTCACATGTTTATAATTCAGAATATAAACTCTATGGGAGAAGGGACCTCCCTTCATTGCTTCAAGCACAGGACTAGAACAGTGCCAAGAAATGCATGTTAATGGGCTAAATTAATTAATAAATAATCAGTCTGTATCATGTCATTCCCAATGTTGGCAGAATTTGAAATTTTATTAAGAGATACTGAGATACAGAAAAATGAAAAGGACTTAATTAGCATTAAAGAGGCAATGGTTTGTTAGAACTCATTACAAGCATGTGATGTTAGAACACAAACGGGTGTTCGTTTCCTTTAGCTCTGACTCTTATTTTATAAATGTGAAAACTGAAACCCTGAAATTCTAGGAGCAATAGATCTGGGGCTGGGTGATATGTCTCCTGATTCCTACTTTATGAGTGTTGCTTAATATCCCACCACAAATCATGGCTACTACCCAGTGGATTGGGCACAGCAATGAATATTAGGGGGGCAATTGGCTCTAGATTTTGCAAAACAATGGGAAACGAAGCGGAACATTTTTTGTCAATTTTTTAAAGAGGCAGTAAATGGTGATACAACAACCACCCTCCACCCCTCATTTGCCGTTTCACCATTAGTGGTTTCAGTTATCCATGGTCTAAAGTAGCCCGAAAATATTAAATAAAAAGTTCCAGAAGCAAAAACTTCGTAATTTTTAAATTGCGTACTTCGTAGCATGATGAAATCTCGCGAGTCCGGCTCTGCCCTGCTTGAAACGTGAACCGGCGGATCCACGCTGTGTTCGCTCCCCGCCCCTTACGCTTGGTAGCGGGCTCGGTTCTCAGGTTGGCTGTTGCAGTATTACAATGCTCGTTTTTAGATGACTCTTATTTTACTTAATAATGGACCGAAAGCGCAGGAGTAGTGATTCTGGCAATTTGGACATGCCCAAGAGAAGCCGTAAAATACGTTCTTTAAGTAAAAAGGTACGTACGATACAATATTTTGAGAGTGCACAAGATACCACATTCAAGTAACTTTTATTATGGTATATTGTTACAGTTGTTCTATTTTTTTATAGTTATTGTTGTTAATTTCTTACTGTGCCTAATTTGTAAATTAAACTTTATCATAAATATGTATCATATATATATAGGAAAAAACGTAGTATATACAGGGTCAGTACCATCCACAGTTTCAGGTATCCACTGGGGTCTTGGAAAGCATCCTGCACGAATAAGACGGGGCAGGGGGACAACTGTATTTTAAGATATTAGAGAATGGCATCTTAATACTTTTTCTAAAATTATGTAATATTAATATAGAATGAAAATTGTTTTTCTTTCTCCTATGGCTTTCTGAATGCCAACAAATTATTTCAGCTTGCTTAGAATGTCTCGAGTAGAATCTACAACCTTGCATACTATGTATCGTCAGAGTCGGTCAGCACCAAGCAGGGCATTCTAGTTGAATTTCCCTTAAAATGGCAGTAGAAATAAGACAGATGAAAAAGATGTTTTATCAGTACCATGATCTTGATGAAAATGAAAATATTCATCCTGGCAAATTAAAAAATCTATTATAAACTCATGCATGTTGCATATATATATTTTCTTTGTCTTTGTAAGATTTTACAACCTGGAAGGAAATGAGAAGTGAGAAAACAGTTTTAAAGTTTTTAATTGAACTAGCAGCTTTATAATTTACTCAGTGAATATAAGCTTGACTTATTTTTTTTTTTTTAGAAAATGTGTTTGTTAGGAGACTATGAATGTATTTCAGAAGTACTTCAGTGATTTTTTTTAATTTAAATAAAAATTTGGATTATTCTGGAAAACAATTTGGTAATGTTTCAAGTATTACTCCCTTGGCTCAGTTATAGCCCTTTTAGAAATTTATCCTAACTTAAGCATCTAGCCTAAAGAAAATTTGAAATTCAGTTAATTTTTCAGAAATATGTTCACAACAATACTACTTATAATAAAAAAAATTTGGATATGACTTAGTATTCAAATACAGGTATAAAATAATTATTAGTGGCAAGCTCATGTGATGTAGTATTATACAACCGTTTAATAAATTTAAATATTTACAATTATTTAAATGATAAAAGAATTTGACACAAAATATATATAATATAATCTCAGCTATGTAAAGAATGAACAAAACCCAAAAGACTGGAAGGAAAGAAGCAAAAATATTAATAGAGCTCACCTCTAGGATTTGAACGATTATAATTTTTTCTTTGTGATTTCACTTTTTCTACAATATGCCTATGTTGACAATCAAAAAATCATAGAACTTATTTTAAATACTAGCAAATGAATACAGTTAATGAACTATGTCAAAATGTGATTGGAATTACGTAAGCTTATTTACAGAAGAATATACCTGTTCTTATAGTATTTGTATATGTTATGTATATTATTTCTTTTACTTGCATAAATAGCTCCTCTTATACAGAAAATTTGGACAAATCATGACAACTTAAAATTTAGTAAAGTCATGTTTGTGTATTTAAACTATTTATCTCTTGTGTGCTATTTATAATGTGCTGCTTTTGCCATAAGGCTGAGTTGTTGGTGAAAACTGGAATGACTCTTGCATAAAGATTTCATTAGATAGGTTATAGGATAAGTTGTAAGAGAAGTGTTTTGTAGAAAAAGTACTTGGTGGATGTTCAGAAGGGCTTTATAGGTTCTTTAGTGTGGTCACATTAATACCTTTGCTTCATATACCACTGAAAAACTTCTGCTTCTTAAGTGATTGGTACTTAATTCAGGAAGGTTATGTTATGTTCACTTGTAAATTTAAAGTGCCCAGGACAAATCAAGAACCAAAACTCGTGAATGGAGAGTCCTATTGTTATTGGCTTAAGTATAAACTTATACCCCCAAGCAAAGCTAATAGCCCAGAGCAAACCCTGAATATGTTGTTTGGGGGAGGACTGGTAACAAGATAGTAGGTATGTGGGGGAATCATTGTTCATAAAGTAGGGGGTAGATTCCCTTTATGTACTTTTAACATTTATACGTTTATTGTTTTATTAAGGAGTGACAATATAATCAGCAGCCAAGAGCATTGGCTTCAGAATCATTGGAGCCATATTTGTCAGTTTCTAATTATGTAATCCTGGGCAAGCCACCTCTGAATTTTTACATCTATAAGATTAGAATAATAACATTCCAAAAAAGAAAATAAATAAACCATTTTAAGTGTTTGAACCAGAGGAAATTTTAATAGATTATGTAAGTGAGGGAAGAGCTAAGAAGCCAAGCAGGGTCACTAAAACAATCCAAATAGTAGCAATAGCAGAGAACATCTACAAATGATAGTGGAGTGGGGGAAGGGCAAGAAATGGCTCTAAGAAGGACAAAAATTCATACCTCTGAGAGTTGTTGTGAGAATCAGACAAGGTATTGCGCCTACAGCATTTAGAACTGTGCCTGGCAAATATGTGCCTAATAAACACTACCATTATCATCATCATCAGTGCCATTTGCAGAGTAACATATTTTTGTGAATATTATATATTGGGTGCCAGGAGGTTATTTCTGGTATAGCTTTCTATTTTCTGGGCTCTGCCATGGTCAGGTCACTAGTCATTTCAGCATTTTCAGTGTCTGATCAGTCAGTGGTGTTTCATGTGCCGCCTTGAATCTTAGTGCAATGCCCTGTGTTGAGTAAAGTGACCATACCTACTTCATAATGTCCAGAATGGAGCCATGGGCATTTCCAAAGAATCCATGCAGTTTTGAGAGCATGATAGCATTCATAACCTTATAAAAATACCCTGGAAAATTAACTTAAAATTAATGATTTTCTCAGATAGTCTAATTCCTTCGGGCTTGAGTTTAGCTCTGCCCTACAAAACTAAAAGAATACACATTTAATTTTCTTCTTCTTCTTCTTCTTTTTTTTTTTTTTTTGTGTTTGCCATAGCTTGATATTAAAATCAAGGAATTTAAGGTAATCAAAAATTTGACAAGATAACAGTCCCACCAGGAAGAATTATAGAACTGCTTCTTTGAAGCATAGACATAAAATAAAAATTCCATCCAGATATATTACCATGAGGCTTTGCCAAAGTGCTCCCTTGAGTTGTTTGCCTTTTGAAATCACACTATTTATTGTAGCATTTTACTAAGTCCTGGGAATTTACTTCTTGAGAGATTTTTATCACTATGAAAAATAGCAACTTTTCTAGGTTTTAAAATACTGTTAGTCTTTTTCACATTGGCTTTCCAATTACATTCATTCTCAGAAAGAACATTCATTGATCTCAAGGAGTTAAGGTGTGTCTGGTTTTCTCCAATGCTGTATTCTTCATGTTTAAGACCAGGTTTCAGATAAGGGATAATAAAAGATGATAGCTAATAGCTTTTGAGTGCTTCCTTCATGTTACTTACCGCTCCCACATTTTGGATTCATTCTCTCATTTTAATGTGATATCTGGACTTAACAGTGACCTCATGAGACTGGTGCCCTGTTTTAAAGATTAGGAAATGAAGCTTAAAAGTTAAAAATCTTCTCCAAATCTATATCACCATGCTGTTAGATTCATATTCTTAATCACTTATGGAGTAACGTTAACACATTAATGTTATATTAATAAAACAGAAATGGAGGAAGAAAGAAGTAAATGCAGAACAAAGTGTACGAATACCTTAGAATTATATAGGTTACTAAAATGCCAGAGCAGGAAATGGTCTTAAAGTACATCTAGTTAAGCCTTCCCTTTTTACTGCTAAGAAAACTGATCCCCAGTGAAAGAAATGAGTCTTTTGATAACAAAGGAGACTAACCCCCAGGTACCAACCAAGTCTCACTTATCATCCTCTGCCTTCCAGGAACACAGAGTTATGACCATGTCCCATGGCTTTCACAAGTAGACGTTGAAAATGACATCAGTCCTTTACTTTGTTCCCGAGAAGCAAATGCCTTCTTATGAGTTGAAAATGTGTTGCTCGTATTTGCTTTGTGTGCTAGAAACAGGAAAATAGTTAACTAAGGAGAGGAGTCAGGACTCGAGGGACCTAGGATGGTTGCTTATTGCTCTTCTCTGCTTCTGAATTCATGTCGATCAAACATTGGCGTGGGGTAAAAGGCTGATGGATGTGTGTTTGGTTGGTGAGTTAACTCCAGCATACCATGTTTCCTACATTTTTCAAGTTAGTGCCTTGTTCTGAGTTTCACACATTGTTATTGGGTACCACCTTTTAGGTTAGCTTTGGCCTGGCTCTCTTCAGAACACATTGGTTTTTGCTCGGTAAGTGCTGTACATGAGATTCTTCTCTCAGTTTTAAGGGTTAACAAGGTAATGAAGATGGAAGGTGCTGTGCTTTGAGCCTTTAAATGTCCTAAGGCTTTCTCAGGAATTTTAACCCTGATATCTGTATTTGAGTCAAAACACCTGGGGCGTGGTGATGAGTTACTCATGGAGCCGAGGCTCACAGTGGAAGTGTGTAATGAGAACCCTGAACCTGTGACAACAGCTCTTCCTTACACTTCTAGCTCCACCTTGAGGTTAGCATGAACCGACCACTGGTGACTCTGCAAAGGGTTCTTCAGAATGCAGATGCAGTCACTTCTGGGAAAGGCACTGACCTTGGTCACTGTGGTGTGGATGGAAAACAGAAGAGCAGCCGGAGGGGCCCTGGGCTAGAGACAAGAAGCCTGGATGCCTGGCCGGCCCTGGAATATGCCCATGCGTGGGTCCCTTTAAGCCCATTTACTCTCCTGTAATACGATAGGAGCTCAGTGATCTTTGTGGCTCTAGGATTTTATGATTTTTAGTGTTCTTTGAAGCATGATTATGAATTCAACAGAAACAAGTCATATTCCATTCAGAACAGTTTTAAGATGTTGCTCTGACTCACTGGATGGTCAGTCATAATGACAGGGGAGCACATTTCCCTTCAGTTTTGCATCCGTTTCAGCCAGCACGGTGCTTTATGGTGTACTCGTGAAAATGGGACCGTTCACGAGGGAGCACTATTGTATTTACTTATCAACTGGGTGATAACAGAAGTACAGGATAAAAACACAGAAGTGTATAAGGACTGGGAACAGTTTCTTTCTTCTTCCCATTATATACAGAAGAACAAAGGCTGATATTTGTGTGATTAAACCCATTTCTGAGGACAGTGTCTTATTTATATTATTGCCATTTGTTTTTGTACATAATCGGGTTGTGCCAACTCTTCTCTAAAATTTGTACCTTTTCATTATACTTCTTACCTGCAATATTTATAAAAACGCCACTTAGTCACCTTTATCTGAAAACTTTATTTGATCAAAGCCTACACTTGGCAGTAAATGAGAATATCTTTGAGATACTTGTTTGCTTTTTTAAAAAAATGATATAACTGCTTTGTGAAGAGACATAATGGAGCTGTGTTCTGTCCTCTTCCTCTTCAATAACTGAGGAAAGAAGGCTATTATGATTTCCTGGAGAGGTGGGAGGATTGAAGCCTCCCCATGTGCTAATCACGGCTGAAAGGAGAAACTATTACATGAGGGGAATGTCTGAGGCTGAAGATAAAATTCCCATTATAACCTCTTTAAATATTTCTGTGTTCATATGGAGTAGTGAAACTATCGTCTTCACAAATATAATCCCTTTTCTTCCTGAGCCAAGTGAAACACATTGTTTCCTTCCCCTAGATTAGAAAAGAAAAAAAAAAATGATATGATGCTCCACAGGTTCTTTTATTTAGTCAAACATCTGATAATTCAGACTCTTTCTTTTGTTTTAGTTTATGCAATGTCAGAAAAGGCACCGTCAGCAGAGATCCCCTGAGCATAGCACTGAGGGCCTAAATCCCCATTTGGCTTTCTTCACGGAGTTCTCTGGCAGCCTCAACGAGACCTGGTGCCAGCTCTTAGGCAGCTCCAAAGCCACATGCACATCGATATAATCCTCAGTGGTTTGGGCTGGTTTATAATCTATCCTACTGAGATTTAGTTCAAGGCCTTTAGGGCAAGGATCTCCTGTGAGCTGAAGTAAAAAGGTCTGATTTAAAGGAGATTTGATCCTGCCAAATGAAAGAGGCACATTTCCAACTGCACATGCTGAGTTGCCCTGGAACACATTCATGCAGAACACAGACGTGCATTAAACAGCTCATTTGCGAAAGGCATGTGCTGAGCACAAGGGAGAACTGGAAGACAGCTGACTACCATGGATTACCTACCTTCAAAAGGCACATACTGCATTGGAAAGACAAGCCAAAGAGACACAAAGAATATCATTCAGTCTAAATGTGACATCCTGTAAGTGAGATGGCACAAGACCCACAGACTTGGAGAAGAATTTTTCTTTCCAGTTATAGGAATCAGGGTTAGAAAGATTGGACAAGCCCAATTATTAGGGGCTCTGGATACTAACTATGCTAAAGAGAGTAGACTTATTTTGACCAGTGTCATTTTTTGACTGCCCAGATTCAACCCCCTTTCCAAGCGTGGGCAGTTGTCTGTTGTGTACAACAGTGGAGGGTGGCCTCTCTTTGCCTCAGACAGCTAGGCGTTAGGTATAGTCATGTGGCCTAGGCTCAGCAAATCAGGTTCTGTGGTGGGACTGAATCTGTAGCAAGTAGGTCAATGTCAAAAGACTGTTAGAATTGATTCCTGGTGTCTATGGTGGTACCCAATGGTGTTCAATGGTGGCAGTAGCAACATTCCATCATGATCTCTGCCTTAGGATGGCTCTTGTGATTTTTACTCTTTGTCATTCAGAGTGTCCTGGGTTTGTTTGTTTGTTTGTGTCCATTGTCTGTATTTGGTGTTTTAGCCTCCCACTGATTCTGTGAACCAACATTTCCTTCCAAAAGGGTTCACTAATTCTGTTTCAGCAAACTGGAATCGATTTCTGTTACAACGAGCAGGAATTATGACAGCACCTGAATGACAAAGCCTCTCATCGTTTTTCCTGACCTACCTGTTCAGCTTGTCTTCTGCTGCTTTTCTTTGGGTACTAGTCCTCCTGTAGCTAATTATATAAAACCCTACTTCGAAGGCTGAGTTTGGAATTTTTGAATTTTGAATTTTTCCTGAGTTATCAAAAAGAGTTTTATGCTTGCTGTTTCTCCATCTTGTAATTGGTGTACATTTTTCATATTGTATATCTTTTTTTTTTTAATTTAAATTTATAGCTCTTTGTCCACTAGCCAGTGAGCAATTTCTTTTTTGGTAGGGACTTTATCTTCATCTTTGTATCTCAGAGTCTGGCACAAATCCAATTAATAATAGATGCTTATTGCATGCATGAGCAAATCTGTTTGCAGAGAGGTATATGGTGTTGAAATTATGGGCTTAAAAATATAATTAAAAAACTGGAATAGCTGTTGTAGGACATTTACTCTGGCGATACCTAGAATGGAGTGAATGATACAGGAAATGTGTATCATCTGAGCATGAGTAGTATACGTTTATTTTTCACTTTTTCAGTCTTGTTTATTTAAGGCTTATTTACTTACAGTAAAATTTACTCTTTTTATTCTACGGTTGCTTAAAATTTGACCAATATATACAGTCATGGAAACCACTGGAATCAGGATATTTGACCAACTTGATCAGTCCCCAGGTTCCCTTGTGCCCCTTCGTAGCCAACATTTTTTCACACTCCCAACTGCTAGAAACCCCTGATCTATGAATTTATGTTTTAAGCAGTTAGCATAGTTCCAAAACTTTTCAGAGCAATGTTTTGGTCCTGTGGAAGAGAAGAGTAATTGGATAGTGGATCTGTACATATGTATAGAGTTACTAGAATTAGCGAATTAACATAGCATATACTTATGCTAAAAATTATTCATCGCTTATATGAAATTCAAATGTAACTGGACATGTTGTATTTTATCTGGAAACCCTATCTTGGATGGATATGGCCACTGTGGGCACTGTAAAATTGAGATTAAGTGTGACATTAGCAACACAGAGGAGGCAATAAGGTTTAGGAACATTCAAGTTATGAATCATTAGCAACATCAGTCACTATCAGACACTTTGGGGAATCTGAAAGAGGTGAGAGAATGAGATTTTTGTATGAAAAAGAAATTCACTTGCTTGTACCTGAATGATACTGTAAGACTGCCTTAAAGAATGAGGTTCTCGTTTGCATCTGTAAACCAAAGTAAGATCCTATCAAGGCAGCTTGCTGCCCAGCTGTGCTGTGGAGGAGGGCAACTCAGGACGTGAGGGAGCACTCTCAAGTAGGTGAAGTGCATTCTGTGGAAATGGGAACGCACAGGCTAAATTTCCACCCTTAAGAACATGAACTTTCCTGAGTTATCAAAGAGAGTGTACTGCTTGTTATTTCTCAGGATGGCCATACAACAAAAACATACAATAGTAAAATATTCTCCCGATTCAAGTTGATAATATTTAAAATGACTGGCCTCTGTTTACTTTTACATTATTGAAACAGAAGGGCTTGCTAAGCAAAGCCAAAGAAAGACACTTTCAGGTAAGTTCTTCTTACTCTATGTTAAAGAACAAACTACGTAAAAAGACTATTGGCAAGTTCATTGTTATAGCACAGAGATGTCTTACCTTTCTGTTTTAAAGCGAGCTTGGCAGAACAGTTACTTGGCAACAAGTTGTTAGTGTTTGGTCTGAGTGGTTGCACCTCATACCTGCACTTCTCTATTCTTTTCCCAACTCCCCAGAGCTAAGCTGTCCTCCATGGCCCCCTCCAGCCTCAGAGCCCCATTCGAGTGCCTATGTAACCAAACTGGTCGATGATAGATATAATAGTTTAAGTTTAAGATGATTTAACATGTTAATGCTATTATTTAAAGATTTACAAATAGCATCTTTGCCTCCTAGGTTTGAAGATGCAAATTATGAGGAGAATGGAAAAGGGGACTTGGGGCAGCTTTAATTTCTTATCACATAAAGGTGGCTGTCTACTTATGCTTACAGAAAATGCCCTTGGTGTGTCTTACTTGAGAAGGCTGGGGCTGGAAGGGAACTTGGAGTTCATCTTGTTCAGTAGTTTCCAACCTTTTATATTGGCTGTTTTGGAACCCATTTTTAAAGTTACACAAATGAACAAATATAAAGCAGACAGAAGCCAAACAGCTCAATAGAAACAGGCGTAGGGAGTTCACGGTTTCTTTAATTCCACCTTTTCCCTCTCTGCTTTTTTGGGAAATATCAAAATCACTGGGAACTGAAGCAGGAAAAGTCTCTGTGAGAGTTATATCCACCACCCCAGCTGGGTTGGCTCAGCAGCAGTCTGGGCAGTGGCTCCTAACAGGAATCTACATGGGACAGGGATCAAGGACTCTACAAATGGGGACTGAGAGGACATTGTCTTATGTAAGCCTGGTAGTAGGGGTGGGCACAGAGTCAGTAGGAGATGACTTAGAAATTTTGGTGCTTAAAGACATTACCCTATAGATGCTAGAATACCTGCAGTGAGCTTTACCTAAAGTCTGTAATGTGATTTACAATACTATACTATTCACTCCCATCACCCCCTTCCCCCACACTCTTACACACTTGAGAAAGTGATCAGGTTAATGTAGTTAGCTTTTAAAATTGGAAGATGGCAATTATTAGGTGGGTCCACTGGGAGCTGGGCTGTGGTGGGTTGTTGTCAGGTTAGAAGTGGTGATCAACAGGACACTATGACCGACTGGGATTGAATATGAGGTATCAGAATTTGCCTTTTCAGGATGGATATAGAAGCATGTTTATATGACTGAGTCTTCAAGAAGATAAAATTGATAAGCTATCTAGATGACAAAAAATTTATTTAAAGTGATCTGTCCATTATATCATATTTGGAGAAGAAAAACTAGATGGATAAATTCATATTGGAAAAAAATGACTACATCCAGTTATGGCAGCAAAGGCTATGTGTTGGCTGATGATGTAAATGTGAGTCAGTGACTTGATACCATGCCTAGGACAGGAAGGGTGACCACATGTTCTCACATTTTTCTTCCTTATAATTACTAGTTTCAGCTAGACATTCCCATCACATAATGATCTTGCTTGCTTCAATTTTTTTTTTTTTTTTTTATGGAAATGCTCTTCCCCTTCTGTCTATAACAGGGGTTCTTAACCTTGAGGGTGACAATAGAGTTTAGGGCATCAATGAAACTGGATAGGGAAAAATTGTATCATTTTTATTGTCTGTGTGTTACTGAAATTTAACATTTTCAATTACCAATGGAACAAATTACAGGAATATTAGCAGTACCCTATCTATGGCTTTGTCATTAATAAAATCACAGTATTCTCATATCACAGTACAGTTACAGATATCGCTATATATCATTATATGCCTCATATGTCGAGATTATGGCAGTTTGTTGAGTCAGCTACTAGATCTTGTAATTTAATATGTTAAAAAGCACATATATTACTATTTTATAAATTTGTTTAAAAATTTTTGAATATACAGTCAGTTCTGCTATATTGCAACATACATTTTCCTAAAAATCACCCTACATGCAAAGTTCACGAAGAATATTGAGCTTGGGACATAATACTCAAAAACTATCAATTGCAAAAAAAAAAAAGAACCTACCTTATTATTAAAAAAAGATAGGAGCCTAATAAAAATGGTAGCGCAGTTATATACAGTTATATGTTAAGTGATTAAGAAATACATAGATTCATCAGTACTAGAATAAATATGGTATCTCATCTTGAAAAAGACCTGAAGTGTTCTTGTGAAATGGTAAAAGCTTGTGAGATACTGTGTGAAGTGGAGTTAGTTATTTGAACTCAAATGGAAGGTTGTAACACTAGGTGTGGATGCTGCAGCTGACAGCACATCTGGTAAACTGAGGAAACATAGGAGTTTGGGGTGAACATGTCTGAGAGTGTTTTACTATGCGATTAGATATAGTGGGTGCCAATTTTACATTCACATAGTGTTTTTTTGTGATGGATGAATGATATAAGCAAAGATGAAATCTGTGTTATACCCCATTTTCCCCCAAGTGTACTTTGTTCCAAGTATATTGGAACAAATTCATATTTTCAAAATAAGCACTATAGAAGAAATGGCTATAATTGATTTCCTCTGTGATCCAATGTTTTTTTTATATATATTAAAAATGTTGTGGGAAAGCCATAGACTTCAGGCTTACAGGGGCTCATTGCACAAAATAGGTCAGGGACCCCTCCTCTGACAGCTCCTTTTCCTTCACGAGCTCAAATACCTACAACTTCCCTGTGAAAACGGCTTCTGCCCTCTGCATTGTGACCTACCCCTGCCCCATCTATAGTCATTGCTCCCACCTTAGTGCTTATGGCACTTGTTTAAACTATTCATTTCAGAACTTAATTACAGTCTTTTTTATATTGTTACTTATATATTTCAATGTTCTTTTCCTTCATAACTGTATTCTAAGCCTCTTAAAGATAGAGACTGTATTTATTCTTTCTGTTCTTTTATTCCTTGTAGTGTTTTAGAAATGTATTCTGTAGTTCTTATTGAATGAATTACTGAAGTAATATTCAGCCAAGAAAAGTAAAGTAGAAACTATAATAGTCTTTCAGTATTGTTAATTGTTAATGAGAGCAGAGTGAGTGGGGGCAGGGCACCCTCATCTTCTAAGTGCCCAGGAGAGAAGCAAACAGATTAAAGGGCAACATTCATTGTGTTAAGAATACACACTTCCCTCGATTTATGTGGATTGTCTGTTCCATACATCTTTTTTTTTTTTTTTTTTAGACAAGGCATCCCTTTATTGACCTCACAGATTGTAAGGACCTTGTCAATGTACAATCCTTTATTTTTTATTTTTTATGCCTGCAGCATCTGGTCTTCCTAGGTGTTCTCCCATCCAAGTACTACCCAGGCCCTACCCTGCTTAGCTTCCGAGATCAGATGGGATCAGGCACATCTTTCTTTTTATTCAGAAGAAAACCATGTAAAAAAGAGTCCATCAGTTGAAAACAAATACTAAAGAAATAGGCTGATATAAGTCATAAAAATATATATTTTACATTTTTTCACCAAAAATGCTAATAAAATTAGAAAAAAAATAAATTTTATTCACTGTTGGTGTCTATACTGTAATCTAAAGGAATCAACTTTTTCTTTTTAATTGGCACAGTCATTATCTTCATTGCTCAAAATATTTGGAAGCATTACTTATGTTTTTGTTTTTGGATGATCTTTTTTCAACACCATCTTTTGCTAAGTTTTCATAAATTCTTTGATGTTTACTGCAACATTTTAAAAAAATCTTTTCAAAATTTTAAGACTAATTGGATGTTTAGATCAATATCTAGAATTGCAGTTTCCAGTTTTGTGGCCAGTTGAAGAGCTTTGTAAATATTTGCTGCAGTGAATGAAACTGGTTCAAGGTCACTGCCATATTCATCAGCAGGATGGCTTCAGATATTAGGTGAATAAATTCATTATTAGTTAATTCATGATCAACCAGTAATTTGTTAATATCATCTACATTTAAACTATCAGAACCTTCTTCTTGAAATTTATTTAGTAATTAATAATGCCAGTTAATCCCTCTTCAGTTGTTGGAACCATATTCCCTGGTACAGCCACTTCTGGCCATATTGCTTTCCAGCAAGCATATAAAGTTGACAGCTTTAAATCACTCAGAGCTAAAGCAATATTCTTGATACAACTTAAAACTACATATTTATTCCAGGCTTCTGTAACTGTAAGTTACAGTTCTGTAAGAGATTCATTGTCTTCAAGTTTATTAAAAATATCATTAAAATTCTGTTTAATATAATTAATCTTAAAGGTGGAAATAATGCCTACATCTAAAGGTTGGATGAAGGAAGTTGCATTTGGTAGCAAATATCCAACTTTTATATCTGGATATAAATTGTGTAGATGACCAGGTGCATCTACACAAAGGAAGACATTTTTCCTTCATAGAATTTTCAGCTTCCACAGCAAAACATTGAAAAAACCAATCCCAGAAAACATCAGTAGTCACCCATGCTTTTTTATTTGCCATCCAATGAATGGCAAGGTCATTAATAAATGCGTGTTAGTAAATATCAGTTCTTTGTACGTTGCTGAGTTAAGCTATTATTTTTTTAGAAAGAGTAATTGCCAAAAATGGAAATGAAAAAAAAAGAACCATGTGAAATAAGACCGCATAAATGGAAACCACATATAAAAAGTCCATGTAAATGGGAATATTTACTGCATATAAAAGCACTTGTGTAAAAAAATGCTGCACAAATCGAGGGACAGGTGTAAAAGAATTCCTGGCAGAAGTTTTAACTACCAGGAAAGACTCCTGGGAGATACATAGGGGCTCTTGCCCTGAAGTTCTTTTCATCTAGAATAGACTCTCCTTTATTTGTTTGGTTGACAATATTGCCATGTTTAAAGTAGCAGAGATAGTGCCTTTGCTCAAGCCACACATTAGCAAGTCAGCCACAGAGTTGGAACCCATATTTGGAACCTTCTCATCCCTCACTTAGGCTTGTTCAGCATCCTTATGTTAGGGTGACAAGGTTTGGAGCTAAAACTAAGGAGTCAACACTGTAGCAGAAGCCTCTTCCAGACTGACTGTGCTAGTTTTGAACTGAGGCATTGTCTGTCCACAGCCATATGCAGTGTGAACAGGCCTCAGATGCACATCAAGTGAGTGGGTGAAATAACATTTGATGGGAAATAATGACAGTTTTATGGCATTAGTCCTTGGAGCCCCAGGTGCACTTATTCATCTTTCATATATTTTAAGCATTCAGCCTTGGGAATATTTCATCAGGTTAGCATCTGTATTTCAAAGATGAGCCCTGCAGTGAATCAGTGAGAAAAGTGAGTTCTACACGGAACTGAGAAAAGAGATGAGAGCATCCTTATTCAGAGATCATTGTAATGGTGCAACCAAGTAGAAGGTCATGGCTTTTTGTCTTCCCTTTTGATCATCCAGCTCACTGACTTTACTGCCCTGGCCCTAGAGGTAGCCTTGGCTTGGACAGGTTGTACCAAGCTTTGTATATGCCCCTAGAACACCAGGACCTTGTACCTGGATTACCCTGATGCTGAGCATGAGTTATCATTTCTGAGCTCAGAATCCTACTCCTTGACTTTTTCGCTGGGGATTTTTACTCTCTCCTTCTGTCTCTTTAATGAATCATATGTCTTCTTGACAAAATGAGAAATCTTTTAGAGTCAGGGCTATGTCTATTTATGGCCATTGAATTGGCTGTTTAAAAATTTGTTTTTGTTACTTTAAATAAATATATTTTGGACAATTATGTGGCCATAAAGATAACTAAGAATCTATCAGCCTTGACTGATATAGATTTAAAAAAAAAATAATTTTATGGGTCTTAGTTCTCAGACTTAGTCTGAGCTTTCTAAAACTTTTCCCACCTCTATAAATGTCATTATACAAAGCATGATTAACAGTAGCTGAAATATTTATTTAAGTCCACACACTAACAGCAACCACAGTGAACATGGTTTAGGTTAGGTTTTATTCCTTCTATCCAAGGAATATTGTGGGATATACACAGCAATGAACAAACACCTCAAGACCTTTGACTTGTTAGAGATTCAGAGTGAGTTTCAAACAAGAAAAGAAAAGAATATGAGTAGCACTCATATAAAACAGCTATAGAGGTAGGGTAGCTTAGGGAGGCAGATTGTTGTAGAAACAGCAAGCGAAATAGTCTGGTATAAAAACTATTCCTTAAAAATTCTTATACTTCTGTAGCATTTACTTCAAAATCACACTGCTCTTAGACTTCCTCAGGACAGTCCCTGCCTGGCCCAGCACATTAAAGAACCCTAGTTTAGCCCTCTGATCGTACCACTCTCCACTGAGTAAAGATTCTTTGAGATCAGTAAAGATTCTATTCTATAACTTAACCCTTCCTTTTTAATGGATCTTGGTCAGGCATCTGGACCCTGAGATTTCTTGCTCAAATGATCCCAGCTAAGGCATGCGTCTGTTCCTTCAGAGCAGGTTGCACTTCACACAAAGGGCTGGCCAAGGGGCAGCTGTTTTGCAGGGGCAGGGAATGTAAATGGCTGCCAAACGGTGGTGACTGTATCTGTGCTTGCCAATGCCAGTGAGGGAGTGAGGGTGCAAAGTGAAGGGGGGTAGACCAGAGCTTGGGAGGCCAGCTTTTTCTGAACCACTACATTCCTGTGTAAAGCTTTTCCTAGGTGCTTTGCATATGTTATTATCTCTTTCAATCATGCAGAACACTTCAGTGTCGTGTTTTATCATCACATTATGAGAATGAGGCTGAGGGCAGTTAAGTAACTAACCCAAAGCCACTGCGTTAATAAGAAGTTGAGCCAGGATTTGAAACCTCAGTTGATTGGGTTTTAAAGTGAATGTTTGTTTTCACATTGTTAGGTTGCCTGTTATCAGCATCTTTGCTTTTACACCTTCTCAGTTCTCCTAGAACCGTGGCTCATAATGCTATGTAATAAACATTTGTAGAGTAACTAAGATTGTGAACCAACTATTTGTTCACCTTTACTATTAAACGAAATATGGAGCATAATTATTGTATATGTGAGAAATTCCATATAAACTATGGTGAAGGGGACATTTCACTCCTGATCCCTTTGTGCTATTAAGTGTGTTGATCTCACCTAGATAGAATGGCTGTGTAGCTTACTGGCTCACATCTGCACTAGTCAGCCCAGTAAATTGCTGCAAATTTTCTGGCTAGCATGGACTCAAATAGCCCAAAAGGAACTTTTATTCAGAGAAAGTAATTAACAAACACATGTATGCTGCAGGTTTGTTTCCCCCTTTAAAATGACACAAACTCTGGGTATTAAGGTGACTCAGAAGGTTTGTCACAATGCCTGTCTCTCCAGGGTTCATTGGTAATGGTCCCTCTGTTGGCGAGGTCCCATTCTTAGCTTTCCAGGGCTGTAGTTATTCCACCTGTGTGGCCTGATCATACTGCTCCCTCCTGGGACGTTCAGCGGTGCTGTTCCTTAGCTTTTGTCTTTCCTTGTGCTCCTTCCCGCTTATCTGAGATGCCAAGACCATCCTCTGCTGTTGGCAGAATGCCCTGGAACACTTTCCTAACTCCTAACGTAGACTAGTTTTGGTATTTTCCCCATGTGTTCTTATCTGTACATGTAAACATTTTGGCTGATTTATCTGTCTTCCTTGCTCGACTATCGCCCCATTTAAGGGCAGGCTTTGTGTGTCTCTCGTTTACTATTGCCACATCTAACTGTGCCTGGCACATAG
Organism: Eonycteris spelaea; assembly: GCA_003508835.1. NCBI lineage: Eukaryota > Metazoa > Chordata > Mammalia > Chiroptera > Pteropodidae > Eonycteris > Eonycteris spelaea. Next base: position 9,001,455 of record PUFA01000011.1, on the reverse strand, counting down.
AACGTACTTAATATTTGTAAAATTAAGGATTGAGTTATTAATTTTTCAAAGAAGTTTTAGCGTTAAGGTATTAGATACAGGATTTCTTTTATGGAAACTTGCAGTTCTTCTTGCTTAGTGACTTACCTGGAGTGACCATGTGCCCTTCCAGAGTGATATGCTACTTTTAGGACCCTCCCTATATCCCCTGAGGAGACAGCAGAACTGACTCTTCTCAGAGGTACTAAAACCTTATCAAAGTCCAGAAAAGTTCTATATACTTAATTAGATGCTGTGTCCCCTTCTACATCCATTTACTAAGTCACTATGTAGAAGAGGGTGAAACTGCCTAAGTCTTTCAATGACTAGAGCTAAATATCCTGCCAGGCGAACTGTTTCCTAAAACCAGAACTCTGAATCCTAATGCTCACTAAGCAGGATTGAGCTTTTGTGCAAGAAGGCTGGTAACCATTGTTTGAGTTTGGAGAAAGAACTCTATTATATCATCATTGTCATTATTTTAACCTTTGCTCATCTTTAAAAATTATATTTATATAAGCTATCATATTTAACAGGAATATAAAAAATATGGAAATCATGTGTTCAATATGATAACTTTTCATATAGTGAACAAATCCACACAACTTCCATCCAGATCAAGAATTGAACATTAACAGCACCCCAGAGAGCTCCCCCACACCTTCCTCATTTACTAATCCCAAAATGGTAATATTGTCTAATTTTTGAACTTTCGCAAGTGGATCATTTATTATATCTAATGACTAATAATTCAGTCAACATTGTCCGTGATATTCATCTATGTTGTTGCATATAACAGCAGTTTGTTTCTTTCATTGCTCGATCATATTCCACTATATATTATATGCACTGTTGATAGAAATTTTTATTTATTCTAGTGTTGATGGAAATTTGGGTTATTTATAATTTGGAGCTATTATAAATGAGGATGCTATGTACAGTTATCGTAGATGTTTTCCTCACATGGACACTTTTCTGTCAGGCATATATCGGAGTAAAACGGTTGGGACATATGTATGTCTTTGTTCAGCTTCAGTAGATTTTATCAGGCAGTTTCTGAAAATTTACAAGCTTTCCTAAGCTTGTTTTTGAATGATAGCTAATCCTTATACTTTATTTTGAGGTCCAGTAGGAGAGACTAAATAACTGAGTTTGAGTGTTGGAAATACCCAAGGAATATATAGTATTAAAGAAACTTTTAGATTTGATTGGTAGAAGAGTTAGTATGAATGACTATTGGCCCTTTGTAGAGACATGTTTTCCCCTCCAAATTTTAACTGGGTTGTTGTTAAAGATTTATATATAGCAAGGCATGTGGTGGCATGCAGTGGCTTAAACTAGATGAGATGTTAGTTTCAATTTACTTCTTCAGGAAAGGCTACTCATATAATGGCATTCTGGGTTGTCTTAGGGAGCTTTGGTAGCTACCTTGTTGTGAAGGATAAATTCTAATGTTTATTCTGCAGGCCACATTGTGCTTTGACAGGGATACTGGCAGGTAGGGCTATGTAAAGAGACCATGATGAATTCTCCGTGTAGAGGCTTAAAGGTGGCTCAAGGCAGTTGTACCTTGTTTGTCTGTTTGAAAATAATAGCCTCATTAGTATACCTTATGTCCACCCTGAGGTATTACTTTGGCAACAAAACTCAGTTTCATGAGGATTATCTCACTTAATTCTCACAGTAACCCTATGAAGTTAGGTTTTATCACCCACATTTTTATAGCCACTTAGCAGAACTAAGTAGTTTGTCCATGGTCACACAATTAGTAAACAACAGAGTCAGACTTTGAATCTAGAAAGAGAATAATTCCATAACATAAACATTGAGCCTCTCTTTATATGATATAGCATCTTTGAATCTGGGTTGATATTTCTTCCCTTCTTTCAACAGACATTTTATGAGTACCTGCCATAAAATATCACCCTTTAGACACTCAAAAATGGTCCTGCAAATATATAAACTAGTGAACATGCTTCCTGTAGTAGAGGTACTCCAAGTTTATTACAAGGACAGATATTGGGTGCGTTGTGAAAAACACTCAAATACGAAGCAAATATTCTATTACAATCACGAGAACATTTAAAGTATTTTAAAGGTAACATAGCCCTGAGAACAACATAGTAAATAGTTAATTTATTAATTTATTCATTCATTACAAATACCATGTTGAATGTTTATAATTTGCTGCATGTAATCTTCTTCCTGGGGATAGAGTGGTGAGGAAAACGAAGTTCCTGTTTTCATAGAACTTACTTATATTCTAGTGGGCAGACACTTAGTCGAATGTTCACAGAAATAAATAGAAAATTGGAACTGACAGACACCATGAAAGGTAGTACATGATGCTATCAGAGAGAAAATATAGGTGTGTTTGTTCTTGTCAGGAATGTCTGCCCTCACAGGGGAGATCTGAAGGGTCCATAGGTGTTAACTAGGTAAAGGATACAAAGAGGGAAGGCAGAGCTTCCGTAGCAGGTCAGAGCATTAAAATTCCAGGGACTGAGGGAACACCAGAGTGACCTTGGGGGAGAGGTGTGTGTTGGAGGGAATGGACTCCAGGGGAGTAAAGTGATTGGTGAGACCCGGGACACAGTCAGAGACCAAGTCAAGAAATGCCTTTGAGTCATAGTAAAAATCTTTAATTCTAAGGGCAAAGGAAAGTCATTGAAAATGTGTGAGTGATAAAGTCAGATTTGTGATTTAAATATACAGTTCTTTTTAGTTCAGTGCAGAGGCAGGATTGGTGGGCAGCCTGGTCTACTTGGGGAAGACCAGGAAAAAATTGCAGAGGTTACAAGGCCAGATGTAATAGAGCCTATGCTAAAGTGGTATAAAGATGGAGAGAAGTAAGTGGGTTTCAGAAGTAGTAAAATTTGCAGGAGGTAAAATGGGCAGAAATCAGTGATAAATTGAATATGGGATCAGAAGAAAAGAATATTTTTGCAATTGAATAGTTGATGACACCATTCTCTGAGAGGGACACTAGACACAGATCATATTTGGGAGGTAGATTTCAAGTTTAATTTTGAAACTTTTGGATTTTGTGACTTTGAGAGAGAAGCAGACATATCAATTTGACATTTAAATCTGTATATCTGGAGGCAGGAGGAGACATCTGGACTGGAGATATTCTTTTGTGTATCTCGAGTGTGTGCAGATGGTAAATAATATCATAACCTAGTATTTTTGCCAACAGAGATGCTAAGGAATGATAAGAAAAGAGAGCCTAGAACTAAGCCTTGAGGAACTTCATTTTATGGCTGTGTGAAGGAAGATTAACTTCCAAAGGAGATAGAACATTGCAAAAGATAGGCATAAAACCTTTTAGAGTCATAAAAACAAAGCGAAGTTATGATTTATAAAGATGTAGTAGCCAGCAATATCAAATGCTGCTCAAATAACATAGGTTTGAAAAAGTCTTTTTTTTCCATAGGTGATCTCAGCAACAACTATTTTTGTAGAAGAATGAGAAAAAAGATAAGAAAAGGATGAAGAGTGAGTGAGGGTTATAAAATTGGATATAGTCAAAATAGACCACTCTTATGAGAAGAGAAAAGCAAATAGAATGCAAGGGATTTGGGGAATGCTTTTACATAAGATGGGAGAGACTTGAATATGTTTAAAAATCAATGGTAAAGATTTAATTGATAGGGAGATGGTGGCTATTTGGGGGAGAAAAAGGATAATGAATAGCTTTGGTTCATGAGAAGGGGAGTAAGCAGAGAGGAATTTGCAGAGATGCCCATGTTTGCATGCTTGTTATAAAGAGGAGGAAGGGTCCCCCTCTCAGGATTCTATTTTCCTGCAAAGTAGGAGACAGTATTTTTGTCAGAGAGCAGGAGGGAGAGGTGGAGTGTGGGGAGAACTGAGAAAGTTTGAAATATAGTTAAGAGTCGTGGAAGTCTACGAGAGAAAAATAGTGGAATTCCTGGATAGTGTTGAGGGTCCACTCTCCAGAAGCATGGAAACGTTCATTTTCTTATACTGTTAAATAAACAATCCGTAGTATATTCATGTTTTATGAAAAATCTGAGTTAACAACATCTGTGTAAATAAGAGCAAAATATTTGAGAAAGTTGGAAAGAATTAAATGGAAAAAAGGTGATTCCTTTTCTGGCTGTTTGGGGAAGCTGGAAAGGAAAATATTTGAAAACAAAATTTTAAAGATCTCTAAATGTTTCTATACTTATTAAGTGAACTGGCTAAAGGGAAAAAGTTCTTTTCCCATATAAAAAAAAATTGGCCAATTTATTTTGTTTAAACATTGAGGCCCAGGCTGCGTTTAACATTAGAGGTTATTTTAGAAGGATATCAGAGTTTGCATGGGAAAGTGCACAAAAATTGATGGATTTTCGTTTTTGCTGTTACCCACTGGCATTGGGGCTCTGCAGTGTTCTGCCCACTCAAGAAGGTGAGCAGATGTTCCTGTGAATCTGAAACTAGCTCAGCGAATGGAGCCTCATTTTTTAGCTCAGCATTTTTTTTTTTCTTTTGGCTGAGGAAGATAAGGGACAGACACCTGGAGATTAGAAATGTCTCTCTAATCACTAGAAATTCTCAATGAGTTGGCTTCGGTTGGCTAATAGAAAGTGCTAAGGATAAAGTTTCAAGCTCCTTCCATGAAGTGCATGTTATGAGGCATGCTGGTAGGAGCACAGGATAGCGCACAGAATTGTTTTCTTTCTTGAGGAATTGATTTGGCTAAGGAGGAAATGTACTCATAGAAAAGCTATAAAAGAGACTTCACAAATGCAGATGCTTAAGGAGGTAAACAAAGGCTCAGAGTTGGAGAAGGAAGTGACAATGGAAAGGCTTCATAAAGGAAGATTCAGAAATAGGAGGACTGTCAGAGACCTAGCAAGAGCAAGGCTCAGGTCTATTAACTTGCTTCTAATGCACTTGCAGGAGAATGTGGAGAATCACATGGAGATTTTAATGGCCCGGCTTGGAAGTGGTACCTATCACTTCTGTCTTATACGATTGACCAGAAGTCAATCACACAGCCCCATCTAACTGCAAGAATAGCTGGGAAATAGAGCTTTAGCTCTGTGCCTGGAAAGACGATGTGTGTGTTGAGCATCTCTGAGCATCTGTAGCCAGTCTCTGCTACATGCCCATAGAAGCTTCACAGAAGAAATTTCAATCCTTTTCTCTCCTTCATAATTCTTCAGATAACTTTATGTCATTCATCCCCTGGCTGAGCCACCTTCCATTCTACCAGGTAATATTCATATGTCATTGTTCCCAAACCTTCTACCACCCAGCCATTATTTCTAGCAAATGTTTTTTATTATTCTTCTCTAAATGAGGTGTTCACAGTAAAACTTAATTTCCCAGACAAGATCCAAAAAATGCTGGTAAAGTAGGATTATTGTTTTGATTGATTTCATAACTGTAAGGACAAGAGGGCTGAAATTGGGAAGACTTCAAAGTTAAAGGCACGTAATGGAAGTCCACAAAACATTGAATTAGAAACTGAAAGGGGTCTTCATGGTATTTTAACATGGCAGCTGTATCAAGCATTAGTGTTTACGTATTGATCTCAAACAGGAAAAAGGCACACATGCAAATCCAACAATTCATTTCCATAAAACTCCAAAGAGAACGCAAGGAGAAGTTACTTTGAGTGATATTACTTTTATATTATATTATGGAAATAAAAAAGCCACCAAGGATTTCCATATTAAAATCTTTTTATTGCAGTATTAACCAGTCCCACCTATCTGTATCTAAAATGTCATACTCAATAATCTAGTTAGTAATCAACATGCTTATATGATATATAAGCAAGCTAGCATTGCAATGAGGAACTAAAAGCTGTCACCTTACACTTTCACCTGCATTGGACATGGCACTGATGTCTTGCCATTTTAGCATATCTCAGTGGCCTCAGAGGTCCAAATGTTTTCATCTAGTGACCCTGTGAAGAGAGAATGGATCTTTTCTTTCTTTTTCTCTTTGCTTTTGGAACAGTTATGTTTTCAGTGTTCTCTGCTAGGAAATATTATAACCCCAATCAAGTGGATATTCTTATCAGAGAAAAGAATCGATTGAAAACAGTTTATCTATTTCTAAATTCATAGAAGAGAAAAAGCCTGCAAATCTCTCTCTCTCTCTCTCTCTCTCTCTCTCTGATGTATCAAATTTTTCTTTCTAATTTGAGTTTTAACGTCATGGCTTCCAGGTCCATTGGTTTCCATATTTTTGTTTATTCAGTGTTTTGGCTAGACTTATTGCGAACAGTGACTATCACACCTCTATTTTTCTGTAAATGTGCCTGCTGTTTGATGTTGAAGTAGGAGGAAACAGAATTCATTGTGATTATAATTAAAATTTAGTTTCCTGTTGCAATTCCTGTTTCTTCTTGTTTCCAGGTTGTCTCTCAGGGGTAAGATGCTGAGGCATATAAACAACATTTACTGATTTGGGCATTAGTGATTTTTTTGACAGATTCATTCATAACAAAACTTAAGTAATATTAACAGATTCTCGCCAAGCATGTTAGAATAAACAAACAGTGAGTATCTAGGCATAAAGCCATGTACTTTCAGAGCTCAATATGTTTATAATATATAAACAACTTGGTTGTTATTTGACAAATTATTATTTTTATTTTTCAGAGAAGAGTTTAGCTATAGCTGACATTATTGAGAGGGAGAACAGTAGACTATCGGGGGCAAATGGTGATAGAGGTGGGGTAGGTTTGTTATCCAGAAAAAAAAAAGTTGAGAAACAAGGAGGATTTTTCACTTTGAATCCCTCAGCTCTGTCACAGGTCATTTTATTTTGATACTGAATTGTCTTTGGCACCTGGGGGAAAATGGTTGTGAAAATGACAGATGCAATTTTCTTCTTTGTTTTTTCCATAATACTATAATTATGAACCATGATGAGTAGGGGCAGAACATTCACTGGAGAGCATCCTCAACAGCCCTTTGAACACATTTTGGTCTCTGTAGCATCGTTTAGAAACACAAGTCTTTGTTGGGTTTCTGACTTTTCTTTTTATCTGATAGTTCATAATCTTATAATAGCATTAACTTTGTGACCAGTTACAAAATTATTGTTATTTTTTAAAACAATACTTAAATGTTTGAAGCAAGGTTAAAATAAAAAAAAGATGCAGAAAAGAGTGAGATGATAGTTTAGAAACTTCCAATCATGGATAATTGGCTCTGTAGAATTCAACAAGGAATGTTAGAAATTTCCCCAAATAAAATTAATTTAAATTCAGTTTCACAAAAGGTTATTTTATAGAACACATTGAAAAAGAGAAGGTTAATTTCTGAATTTGACTAAATACTTTTATCAGTGTGTTTTATATTTTCAGATGTTTTCCTGTTATTAATTAGCATTCTTTAATTTCAGCTTGAAGAAGTCCTTTCAGGGTTTCTTGCAAGATAGGTTTGAGGTGAGGAACTCTCTCATGTTTTCTTTGTTCATTTGGGTAAATATTTATCTTCCTTTATTTCCGAAGGACAACTTTGCTGCATAAAGTATTCTTGGTTGGCAGTTTTGTCCTTCAGGGTTTTAAGAAATCATTCACTCTCTCCTGGCCTGCACGTTTTCTGATGAGAAATCTGCTCATAGTGTTATGGGAATTTCCTTGTATTTGAGGAATTTTTTATTTCTTACTGCCTTTAAAATTCTCTTTGACTTTAGTTTTAGATAATTTTGTTGTAATATACCTTGGAGAAGATCATTTTGAATTGAAAATTTGGGGGAACTTATAAGCTTCATAAACTTGGATGTCCAGATCATTCCCAGACTGAGATATTCTCAGCCTTCATATTTTTTAAAGGAACTTTGTGCCTCTTTTCCTTCTGAGACTCTCATAATGCATTGATTGTTTCTCTTAATGGTATTCCATAGTTCACATAGTCTTTCTTTACTTTTTTTTTTTTTTTACTCTTTTTCCCTTTCTTCTCTTCTGACTACATAATTTCATATGATCTGATTTTTACTTCACAGTTTCTTTCTGCTTGATCAAGTCTGCTATTGGTGCTCACTATTATTATTATTATTATTATTATTATTATTATTATTATTATTATTTTCATTTCATTCTTGTATTCTTCAGCTTCAGAATTTCTGTTTGGTTCTTTTAAATGATTTTTATCTCTCTGTTAAAGTTCTCATTTTGTTCTTGTTTTCCTGATTTTCCTAAATTATCTTCTACTTTTATGTAGCTCACTGAGTTTCTTTAAAACAACTATTTTGAATTCTCTACCAGGCAAATTACAAAGCTTTATTTCTTTGGGGCCAGTTACAGGGGAATTATTATTTTTACTTTTTGGTATCACATTTTCTTGGTTTTTCATGTTCCTTGGAATTTCGCTTTGCTGTCTTCCCATTTGAAGAAGCAATCACCTCCTCCAGTCTTTATTGACTGGTTTAGGGAGATAAATACTTTTTTTCAGCCCTTTTAAAAATTTTAAGGTTTTCTCAGATCTCTTCTATGGATATGCCTTCTCCACACTTCTTATTCCCTCTTAAGAAGGAATTCTTCTGGTTGTAAGCCTTCTCCCAATCTCAAAAACCAGGCTTTGTGCTGACACGTTCCAATTTCCTACTTCTAAAGTGGTGTCTAATGCTCAGTTTTGTGTATTTTCTCCAATGTTACAGAGTCTGGCCAGCTTTGTACTGTGCTCACTGGCTAACTGCAAATGCTCATTCTCACCACCTTACCCTTGGGGACACATGCAGTGAGCCAGCCATGGAATGGGAGTATGTGTGGGTTAGGCTTGTGGACCATCGGGTATACTGGGGGTCAGTTGGGGAAATTCACAGGTGAGGTTACCCAGCAGCTCATGGACAGACTTTCTAAGGGAGTCTGTGAAGTGTTTAGTGGGATCTATATCCCTTTGATACTTTGGGATACGAGCCCTCGCCTGTTATTCTGATCTTCCAGCCATCCGCCCATCCCCCTCCCCACTGATGCAATTCACGTCTCAGTATTCTGAATGAGATAAGAAAGAAGTGGGTCACTTGTCACACTGGCAGCATCCTGCACACCTAGGGAAAGCAGGTGCTCATTCATATGCTCTCACTTTCCACTGCTGGTGAAATTGTGGGCTGAGAAGGCCTCTTTTGATACTAAACTGTGCTCAGAGCATTGCAGGAGGGGTGATGCAGTACAGTAAAGTGAAACTGTTACTCATCCCCTCTTCAATGCATCCGATCTTAGATTTTTTTTTTTTTTTTTTTAATCTCTGTGCTGGAACTTCTCCATTGAACTCCTGGACTTCCACAAAATCTCTCTTGTCCCTGTGTGATTGTCAAAATTGGCATTGTTTTGGGGGAAGATGATAGAAAACTCTTATTTAGCCATGTTGATGACGTCACCAAAACTAACAGGTTTAAAATTTTTTTGTAGGTAAACATTTGAATCTTACCTGGAATTTTATATTTTCTTTCTTATTCAATAGTTTTTTAAAAATGTCATATATTAACATTTAGGTCTTTATTTTTTCCTTGGAGCCATGTGACTCCTCTTTCCACGCTTAGAAAAATTTTCTTCAAGTTTTTGATTTTTGTTTCTGTTCTATTTCTCTAGGCTCTCCCCTAGCATCATTGATTAACTCCCTAGTCTCTATTTTCACACTTCTTTATTGTATTTTCCTTTTTCTTGTACCAATAAGATCTTACAGAATATTTAAAAAATATTTGAATCTGCTGCTATCAGTATCAGTTAATTCTTCTACTCTTTTTAATTTCTTTCTAATTCTTTTTTAAATATTCCTTTCTCATTTTCTTTCATCCTATTACCTTTTTAACCTGCCTGGAATCTTCTTCGTTCCATCCTGCTTCTTTTTCATAGAGGCCATATCTCTTTGTTCAAAATAATGATACTAAATTGTCTTCTGAAATTTTCTTTTTGATTCTGCAGTAAGAAAATTTCAGAAGTTTACTTTGAGTGTTTGGAACACTGTTTTTCCTCTTGTTCCATGCTTAAACATTTTTTTTTTTAATTCAACTTTGCCATAGGATACACACACAGGTTGAGTGGATTTTTCTTCTTTCAGCTCCTTTTCTATTGCGTTGATGATAAAAATTTCAATGTTCATAGTTTAATGGACATTATTTCCATTTTAATTATATTTTTTGACAGTTTTTATGATACCTCCCCTTAGTTGCTATTGATCTTCTTTCAACTCCTATAGCCTGATTCTTTGATACTCTAAGGAGAAATTTTACATTTTATCTGTAATTCCTAGCAAATCAGGGTCATCCCTCTTTTCTCCATTCACCTTTTCTCTCTACCCCATCCACCAGATTCTGTCTATGCAGACTAAGCCTTTAGAACATGTTGCTTTACAGGTCTTTGCCCCCTACTTTCTCTCACCTTTTTCTTGAAGATAGAATGATTAGAGAAAGACTCTTTGCCTCAGAGCATAATTGGCAAAGCAGGGAACTCTGAGAGCCTCTTTTATCATAAAGGAAAGAATGGTGTTTTTCTTAGTTTTCTATGAGCCTAGAGATTGGAAGTGAAAGCTGGGTATGCTATGGAGTTACTAAAGTCCCTCTAAGTTGTCAAAGTTAGAATCTGTCTATTCCTTGTAGGATATAGAATTTGTTATGTTCAGTGGTTTTAGTGATAAGTTGAGAAGAGCAGCCAAAAAAGATGCTAGCCGGAAGCTATTTGAACCTGAACCTCCTATCAGGAGGCTGAGAAAAATTAGCATTTTATTTTTATATAGAGATTATGTGCTAATCATTTATATTTTTAAACCTTTTACCTAGAATTGAGAGATATACAAATCCTGGGTATCATATTAAAATATAAATGGTTTCCTTTCTTTCCTTTCCTTTTTTCAAATAAGGGTACCTCGGAAGAATAAAACAGATACCTAAAAGCTCAATGATAACTATTAAAATGTAATGGAATAGCATTGTGTTTGAATCCACTGTGATATAGTCCAAATGTCTTCCATCTGTTTGGTATATTTTTCTTATTGTGATAGATGATACAACTAGAAAACAAGAATATCCTTTATGTCACTGACTTGCAAAAGTACACAAGTAGAAAATGAAGAGTCATATCATCTACACAAATCATCTTTACTGTTACATACATTAATAAGAAAACAATTGAACTGCATGTGTTAAAAAGATAAAACCAACAACTTGTTCTTCATAGACAAAAGAAAAGAAATGGCAGGGGAGCAAAAATTGACAAAGGGAACACAGGAAGAGGTTGAAGGATTGGAGTGGGAGGAAAAAGAATGAAGGTTAGTAAATATATATTTGAGTGTGCAATTGCATTTTTGAAATAATTAGTCACCTAATTATGTATCCAGATATAGTAATTTTTGTTCCATAGTTATGATTTATTTTAAGCATTCTCTGTGTATAATTTTCAGTTGTGAATTTTTTTGAAAAATCAAATTTCAGAGGAATAATACATTTATTTGAAATTGCTTTAGAAATGTGTTTATATTCCCTTTTGGAAAAAGTTTTCCTTTTCTAAATGGCTGCGAAGGTGAATAACTTCTCCGCCCTTTTAGGTAAACATGTACATTAGTTGAATGGTATGTAGTTCATCATAAACAGGAGATATTAAGGAAAAATAAAACATTTAATGTAAATGAATTTTCAGCACCTGATCACTTAATTGAGATTTTGCCCATAATCTAATTCTATTTTACTGGTAGATTGTTTGAAGATTTGAAGAAAAATTTAAAAAGAATTGTCGAACTGTGTATAAACCATGGTCACATAAAAGATTTATAATTTTCACTCAAATCAAGAGATTATTTGGAATGTTGGCACAGAAAGAACTTGATACTGTAGAAATATATTATTTTGAATTCACAAATGAACTAGCTGAAAATCTTACTCTATAGCTGAATGCACTGGCAGTCTGGTAATCACAGCCATAAATATATTTACAATTGGAGTGGGCTTCCACACTTGTAACATCTTGAAGATGTTTCTTTTTGGATAAGCCAAATTAAGCATACATTGAAGCCATATTGTTAAAGTTTCCACAATAAAATCTTTTTATTGGTATTTCCTGCAAAAGTTCCTTGGAATAGAAATTCTCTCTTAATAAATAAAAATGCTTTGGCTTCTCATATGAAGGTAAACTTACTGATCTTTAGTTATAGAATACCAGTGATTATATTATAAAGTACATTTCAGTAATTGGAACCCTATTTTTACTATGCAGTTTGAGGTACAATCTCATGGAAAATAATTTACTCAGGAAATGGAGTTGTTAAAAACATCATTTTGGTGATGAGGTTGAGACGATGTTCAGATTTCTAACATATGCAATGCACTTTTAGACATGCTAGTTTCCATCTAACTGCTTATTTTTCTTTCATATTTCACATTTCTTAGTACTTTCCCCCATCTATAGTAACCAGTTCTATTCATAATGAATCTTAGAAAATTCTCTAATTATTCCTATTTGTCCATGCTTGTAGCTTTCTTTGTATTTCTGCTTTGGCCTAGGTTCCTCATTTCAACCTGTTCTAGTTTCACAAAACTTTGTGAACCTCACTCAGGATACTAATTATTACCTTTAGTATCTATGCATTGTAAAAATATTCAATGAGAAAAAGTCTCTTTTATATTTCTTTGCATTTTATTAACACCGAAAATACTTGAAAAACAAAAATGTATATATTTTTTCGTTTATGAAGTTAACTCAATATACAAACTCTTAGACCTCTTGCAACAGCATGTGTCAAAGAGATTGGGTAGGGCTGGTCTCTTAAAGTATGCTGAGTTTGCCAAAGTATGATACATTTTAAAAACATTTATGATACTTATTAGAAAGAAAGTGTGTGTAAAAATATGGTTCTTTTAAAATTCAAGTTTACTGAGCCATTTAAAAATATAATAGCCTTTATTGGAAATGAGAAAATACCTCAAGGCCTTAGCTCTAACTCTGCAGGAAAAACAAGCAGTAAAGATGAAGATAAGGCTTTCATCATTCTGCACCATTTCTGAGGCACATGGGAAGCCCGGAGGCCTGAGAATACTTCCACTCTAGGGGGATAATGTAATATCTTGGGGGCCTGAAGTTAATCATTTCAGTTCTACATAAATAAGTACTGCATTAAAATAATGGGTCAGATTCTCTGAATGGACTAAGGGGTATAAGTAGGTATTGGAATCAAGCAAATCTGGTTGCAGCTCAGAAAACACAAGCCCAACTCTGGAAGCTACCTGCAGGTCTCTAATAAGGTTAACTAGAATCTCCTGTGTGTCTTACCTTCTGCCTCAGTTTGATGCAGTGCTTCTCAGATGGGGACAATTTTGATCATAGGGCAAATGTCCAGAGGCATTTTCAGTTGCGAGGACTAGGGGAAGAGTTATTGACATCTAGCTGGTAGGAACCAGGAATGCTACTAAACATTCCACATTACACACGGGCGGTAGTTCACTCCTAACCCAACGAAGTCATTTATAGAAACATTTGATAAATGCCATCTCAAAAAAACAAAAAAACAAAACCCAAAAAACCAAAAACACCCCCAATCCCATAGCTAACACTATATTTAAAGATGAAAGTTTGCTTTCCCTCTAAGATTAGGAACAAGGCAGTAATGTCTTTTCAGTATTTTGCTTGAGGTCATAGCCAGGCAACTATGCAAGGAAAAGAACTAAAAGGCATAGTTTACAAAGGAAGAAGTAAAGTGGCATTTATTCATGAGTGAGATAGGTAACCACAATAAATAATTTCAGTGAAAGTGGCTGGATCTAATAGATGAACAAGGTTTCAGTTTCCAAGTACATTAAAATTCAATTTTATTTATAAATACTTGCAATAAACAATTTGAAGTGAAATTTTATAATTTATTTACAATGGTGTCAAAAATATAAAATGTTTGAAAGTAATTTAATATTGGTGAAATATGGGAAGAACCGCTACACAGAAAACTACTAAACATTACTGAGAGAAATTAAAGAAAACATAAATAAATGGAGAAATATACCATGCTCATGGATAAGGCTCAGTATTGTTAAAATTTCCTTTAAATTAATCTATAGACTCAATTAATCTTAATCTTCATCTCAATGAGTTTTTATGTTACAGGAATTGACAAACATTCTAAAATTCATATGTCAAAGCAAAGAATCTAGAGTAGTCAAAATCTTGAAAAAGAACAATTCTATTTGATTCTAGACTTCCTATGAAAATACACTATTCGAGATGGTGAAATATTGGCATAGGAATAGATAAAGAGAACAGAATAGAGACAGAAATAAACACCTATTTATGTTCACTGATTTTTTTCAACATGCTAAAGCAATTAAATAGAGGTATGGAGAGTCTTATTAACAAATAGTGCTGGAACAACTCACTATCTATACGGAAATAAAAGAATCTCCACTCCTACTTCACACCATAAACAAAAATTAATTCACATTGAATTACAGATGTAAAAGTAAAAGCTGAAACTCTAACATTACTAGCAGAAAACATAGGATGGGAGTTTTCAAATTGGTGGTGTGATGGACTTTGAATATTTGTGTCCTCCCAAAATTTATATATTAAAATATACTGCCCAATATAATGGTATCAGGAGATGGGGCCTTTAGGACATGATTACATCATGAGAGTGAACCCTCATGAAGGGGATTAATATCCTTGTAAGGGGCTAAAGAGACAAGAATTCTTAACCTTCTGCTTATCAAAAGGTATAGTAAATGTGTAAGCAAGCCACAAACAAGACAAAAATATTTGTAAAACATATCTGACAAAGCACTTGAATTTATATCATATAAAGATTTCGGTATTTAATAAGAAAAAGACCAAAAAATCAATAAAAATAGGCAAAATACTTGAATGGATGCCTTACAAAGGTACATATGTGAATGGCCAGTGAACAGTAAAGAGTGCTCAATATTTTTAGTCTTCAGAGAAATACATTTATAACCACAGTGAGATAGTCCTACATATCCACTAGAATAACCAGAATATTCTGACCACCAAATGTTGGTGAGGAGTAGAGGCACTGAACTGTCATACATTGCTGATAAAAATATTAAATGTTAATACTTCTTTGGAAAATGTTTTGCACTTAAAAATATAAAAAGTTACATACACTTAACCTTTGACCCAGTAATTCTATTTAGGTTATTTACTTAGAAGAAACATGGATTTATCTATACATAAAGACTTGTTTAGAATGTTCATAGCAACTTTATTCACAATAGCCCCAAACTAGAAACAACTCACAAAATTATCAACAGGAGAATTAATAACCAAATTTTGTATAATTGTACAATAGACTGCTACTCAGCAATAAAAATGAACTACTGATACAGGCATAAGACATGAATGACTCAGACATAATTTTGAGCAAAAGAAGCAAAATAAAAAGAACTCATATGATTCCATTTATAGGAAGTTCTAGAACAAAACTAGTGCAAGGTTAACAAAAAAGAATGATGATTCCCTCTGTGAAAGAAGATGAACTAGAAAGAGACATGAGAGAACTTTCTAGGGAGGTGGAAATGTTCTATATCATCATAAGAGTGGGTTATGTACATATATCTATTGGTCAAAATTGTACCATTAGGATTATGCATTTTCATGAATTAAATTTACTTGAACATTTAAAAAATATTAATAACAATAGCTTCATGGGACAAAAAATACTACTCATTTTATAAAAGCATGTCATAATGAAGGAAGAGGAGACATTTCAGAATTACGCATATATTCCAATGACTACGTGATTATGAAAGTTAGTCATAGAAATGAGAAAAGTTAAACCTTTTCACTTTTTGGCGTTGATAAATATTAGTCAATTCATTGACTATATAAGTCTTTGAAATGTCTTTTTTTGAGGCAAAGGTATAGTATCTATTTATCTAATTACGCACACATCTACATTTTAGAAATAAAATATTTTGCATATAGTTTTCTTTATAATTAAATCTAAAAACTGTAGAATTGGGAGAATTAGACTTTATAACCCTTGAGAGAAAAAGGTTAAGAACATTTGATAGAATTAAACGTTGACTAAAACTAGATTTGCTTGAAAGAACTATAGGATCTTGGCAAGAAATGTGTTTTAAGTTGTTTTAAATATATACTGCTTTGTCTTAAGGTTTACACGTTAATCAATAAAGATTCTTGGCCTAGCTAAGTAGAAAAGAATTATTTGCATTTAACGTACCAAATATATCTCAGTCATAAGTGTTATTTAATATCCTAAAAGTGTTTGGTTTTCAACTTTGTTTAAATGACTAGTCTGTGGGTGGTGAAGACAGGCTTTATTTAGCCTTGCCTAGATTTTGTCAGGATTCTCATAATCTTCAGTTATTGTAATTTATTAATTCCAAAATGATATTTAGTTCTTGGTGATTAGCATTAATGGAAACAATATTTTATTTCTTTAATTATTTTTTTTTCCCCAGTTTTAAAACAGTATGTCTATATAGAGAGTTATTTCAGCACATAGTTTTTTGTGTATGTGTGGTATGGACATAAATACACACACACAGTTTGACATCATAACTAATGTAAAATGTTGAATCCTGTTTTTCTACTTAGCAATTTATCATAAACATTTTCCTATGTAACTGAAAACTGTGTAATATGTTTGTGTAATATGACTGTATTATAATTAACAGATTTTTCATTGCTGGATATGTCCTTGTAGTACATACAAATTTCTAGGGAACATCTGTGTGTATATATTTTTATTTGCATTTTGGATTATTTGCTTAGAATGGATTCCCAGCTGTAAAACTGCCAGGTCAAAAGCTTTTCTTAAACTGTTTTTCAAAAAGACAGTACACTGTATTCAATCATTAAAGATATACAAATATGCTTATCTCATTGTCCACTTACCAGACTTACATATTCTAATTTTTGGTTTTGCTAGTTATAGGTAGAATATCATTGTTTTAATTTGCATTTCTGAAGCGACTAATGAGGCTGAGATTTAAAATCTGTCTTTCATGCTTTTGTCTTTTAGGGTTTTAGGATTTTCTTTATGATTAACATTATCTCTTCCCTAAGGATTTTATTCTTGTCATCATATTGCAACAGATAATTTTTACATTTTCACATCATTTTCTTTTTGGTTACATTGTTAATTTTTTTACTTCAGAGAAGTAAATTTTTCAAATGTATTCAAACAATATTTTTTGACATTAATTACTTTGTGCAAAGAACTCTGGGCAAATGGAATCTTACATTTGCATTACCTGAATAGTAGATATCACTAGTAGTTTAATATTTAAACTGTAGCATACAGTTAGCTTTTAGTTTTGGTATATCATTGCTTTAAGACTATTGCCAAAGGAAGGCAGATAGCTTGTTTTTCATTTCCCTGAAAATATCCAAGACTAGAACCAATATTATCAGTCTCTAATGGAGGTTGGCAATGTCAAGATGGTTTGCGGCCATGTCAAGATGTTGAGTCAGTGCCCAGGTCATTGCTCATTAAAGATGCTGCTCTTTGGACCAACAGGAGACCCAGTAACAAGATCCTAAGAATTTCTGTTGCTTTCTTATATCCTTTCAAGGCAGTGCAGAACATTTTATTCTTTAGAAAATATTCAGGCCTCTTTCCTTCTGTTATAGCACTTACTATTTGCATTTGTATTTTGACCTGTTCTTTTTTAAAAAAAATAACAATGAACACATCGGGAGAAAGAGTATTTTAAAAAAATTATTATGTCTGCATACTCACCCATTAGTTATTGTATATATATTTTTTTCACAGGAATAGATAGCTTTTTTTTCAAATGTGGATTATTCTATTTTGATGAATCATTAATAATTCTCTATACTTTCGCTGTCATTTCTTATTAGGTGTGTCATTTTTTAATTTTCATCAATCATTCTTTTCCTTCCTTCTACTTTTTGTTTCCTTTAGATCTTCAGAATGTGAATCAATCCCTAGTTTGTTATGATTTATAGTCATCTGCTTCTCATATGATTTCTTTTTTGATGCCTTGTGCCTTCTGTTACATTCTTATCCTGTTGGTCATCTATTGTTTTAAATTCGCTTCCACCCTACTCCCACCGTCATCCACTATCATATGAAATCATTAGCGATGTGAAATAAGCTTGTTTTGTATGTATGTACACATTTTACTAAAGCCACTGCTAATAGACATCATTCCTACTCACATATGAGATGGACAAATAATGATCTCTTTGTGACCCAGCAATCATCTCTAACCATATCGAAAAACATTATTTCTTCCTCATCAGTAAATTACCATGCCAAGTGACCTTCATCTTTCCCAGAAGAACTTAGAAAGTTATGCTGGATTAATTTAATATTATAAAATAATTCAAGAAAAATAAATTCAGTGACATAAAATTAAAAGATGTACTGCCAAAATTGTGGTGTCTCCAAAGTGACATTTTCTGGACCAGACTGAAAAATTCTAATATGGCGCTATTTTAGCTGAGGTTTCCTGGTTCCTTTCCAGGCCATTAAAATTTCTGTAAAATGGAAATAATTACACATTTAATTACAGTTCCAAAATTTGCATTCTTGGATGAAACTGACTTTTTCTCTTGTCACGCTATAGCCATAATTGCTACATTGTCTGTTGTTAATTTTCATTTTAGTTGAGCTTTAAATGTTTAGCTAGAGGATGGTCTAATAGATTCTATAACCATCTTAGTCATTGGTAGGCAAAAATTATTTTTTATTACTATTTTAGGAAGTCTGCCCTAAAGAGGTGGTGAAAGAACTGATAACACTCAAAGCAGCCTCTTTACTTTGGAGTAGAGATGAGAAAAACAGAAATTAGGAGTAGAGAAATTAGCAGAGACAGATGGTGAGGGATTATAATAATTTCTAAGATCATCCAAATTGTCTGATATTTATGCCAGATTTTTTTTTTTTTAACAGGGAAACATGTCATGCTTATTTTGAGCTCCCATAGAAACATTTAATGAAGTTATACAGGACCTTGCATTCTGTTATGTTTCTTTGGATATTCAAGGAATTTTAGAAGTAATCTACATTGAATTTTGTCAATGTTTCCAGCAACTGACAAATTTTAACTTTACAAATGTTTTCTAAAACATTTTTTTAAATCACCCTGGGGAAAGACATGAAAGTAAGAGGACTGATTCTTAGATTACCTGCATTTAGAACAACAACCTTCTTTTTGTTGCAAAAACATAGTGATTGTGTCCTCAATGTGAGGGGGAATATTTCAGTGGGTACAGCAGCTATTGATTCAAATATAATTATACATATTCCTTCTCTGGTTTCTCTTTAAATCAGTAACTTTATTTTATTATGAAAAACAGCAATCTATAAGATGATTCTGTAGAATTCTCAAAAATACCACACACACACACACACACACACACACACACACACACACACACACACAGATACATATGGCATGATCTGGTGAATCTGACGTGCTCCAGTGAAACACTCATCCAATTATGATCCTCAGTGTTCCGGTTGCAGTTATGGTCACAATGTCAGCAATAAAATCAATTTGACATGTGATTGAAAGTAACAATATGCTTTATGTTCTCTGGAGACAATATAAACCATTCCTTGTAAATAAGAAACTTCAAAATGAAAGCACATAAAATACCAGCTATAGGCTGCTCAGCATGACTCTTAAACTTAATAAAATAAACTTTCCTGAGTGTTGAATTTTGAGTTCTCTGACTACATGAATTTGTCAGTAAAAAAAAAATACCTAGTTACATACAAGATTTTTTTTATTAGAAATTTTCTTTTGCATATTTTACCAATTAACTTTTTAGCTCAGTCTTTCCTACATGCCCAGCGAAGTGCTAAAAGTTGTGTATTTAATATAGTCTTTGTTTTGTTTTTGTTTCTTTTATTTTGCTATGTGTAGAGATATGAAGGACTAAATAAAGAAACCTGA
Organism: Eonycteris spelaea; assembly: GCA_003508835.1. NCBI lineage: Eukaryota > Metazoa > Chordata > Mammalia > Chiroptera > Pteropodidae > Eonycteris > Eonycteris spelaea. The sequence continues at coordinate 8,981,580 of PUFA01000011.1, read as the reverse complement.
AGATTTTGGAGGAGGGAAATAACATTCAAATTTTTAATCTGGGAATCTTATCCAGTTTTGAAGAAAACTCATAATAAATGTGCAGCAGGGTTTTGGAGGTCAAAGATAGAGCCCACCCACCATTTTGGGATAAATGATTTTTAACCTCTTACTTGAAGTATTTCATGTAAAATAAGACATAGTTTAAGATTCATCAATATATATCATCTCTGATATTATCCAGGAGGAAAATGAATCAGAGGAAAACTATGCTTGGAGATTCGAGGGGAAATTGCATAAGTTAAGAAGACCTCTGTCCCATTGGAACCTTTCAGTCACTTCTAGAAATATTTCAGATAATCAAAATTTCATTTAACTTCAGGGTAAATATTGATGGTAAAAAATTTCTAGCTAAACCAACAACTTAGTGGTCCTTTAGGGTGCTCCCTCTAGTAGCTTATACATAAAGCAATGGTACACAAATAGCAATGATTACACAAAATATTGTGAGGGTGGCAAATGTGAACTATAGACAGTTGATCTAAGAATTCAGCCATTTAAAACATTTTAGAAACTTAAAGGATATAAATTATAAAAAAATCCAAGGAAAAGACAAAAAACTGCCTCAAGTGGGAACATGAGGCAAAATAAGTTATTGCTATTTGGAAGAAGTGGCATTTTAGTTGGGTAGGATTTTTATATTTAGAAATGTGTGTGTGTAGAGAAAAGGGAGGAGAGGAATAGTGGCTCATTCCAGATTGAGGGAATTTAATTATTAATTTTTCCATTCTCCATTTATTGATTGATTTCTATGTACAGAACACTAAATCAAATTCTAGGAGCACAGGATGAATAAGAACTTTAGTTCTTGTCTTGAAAGATCTCCCCCAGTGGGGAATCGTATGTATAAGGAGTGTACTAGGTGTGTGATAGAGACGGCCTGTTGGTTCTATAAGGCCTGAATGGGGTGCCTCTTCTACCTAGCAGCACCAGAGTGGGCGGGGTTCATTCTCAAGTCTCCTCAAGTCAACTGACAGCTAGGTGAACTGCATAATCCAATAGGGGAGAGGATTTTATTTGTAGCTCTTTTAATACTCTGTACTAAAGTCATTTGTGTATTTATTTCTTTTAGACCTGAAGTTTGTGGAGGCCATGAAGTTAGTTTTTATCATCTTTGTATTCCTTTGGTGTCTAGAGCAGTGCCTTGCACACATAGTGGGTATTAAAAAGTTTGGGGATGTAATCAAGTTTTGCATTTCTTGGAAAATAGAGCATCTTGTAGGGGGCATGGCTATGAGATAAAGTGTCCTATTTCTACACATTGTCAGTCTCACTCATCCAAATTTTCAGAGTTTTAACAGCTATGTCTAGTGGCTGAAGCCAAAGATAGCTAGTGTTATTGTGAATCACCTTTGACCTTTGGTATTATTTGTGAACTATGAAGACTGCAGACATTTTTAAGTTCTTATCACTTTGTGGCTAAGCTTTAAGTGGGCGGGGGATGAGGGGGAGCTGACATCAGCAAGCCACTCTGCTCATTTATTTTTTTTAAAAAGTTCCTGTTAAAAAATCACCTTTTACGCCAATTTCGCATTCAATTTTGGTTCATCCTTACCTTTAAGACACTAAATCAATATTCTGAGATTGTTTAGGAGGCTTCTTATTTTTCTCAGCTGTAAACTCAATTACCTTTCAAATGATTTTATAGCTAACAGTAAATGGTCCATGAAGTATATAAATAAAAATGAGAGCAAACTTTTCATGCTTAAATAGCTGTTATGGTAGTCAGTGTAATGGACTGGAATTTCAAAAAAAAGTGGTGACAACTCATTTAGTGGCCACATGATATTTTGCTATAATTTCTCCAAAGTATCATTTGCTAGTGTTCTGACACACATCTTACCCCAGTTGGTATTTAATATTGTTTTATGTAAACAAGTATCTATATATCTTTATGAAAGTCTACAGAGATCAAATATAAGAAGGAAGGGCTATGATACAAGTTCATTGTCATAAATGGTCATTGAGAATGTTATTTCTTTGAAAATTTTACTTACATGTCTACAATTGTTCATGACATTTCATGGAAATGGTAAAACTATGTAGCTTCTTCCAAGCTGTTTATAAATCTCCTGTCACTATAGAAACAGACTAATTCTACTAGTTCTTAAATAGTTCCTTATGGTACTTTTAAGAATCAGCGTTTTGTGGATTGTTATGACTCAGATTAATGGTGGCCAGGCCTGAACTCATGGTGAAGGAGATGAGCAAGTATAGTATTAAATGGGTATCCTGTTTACCTAAAGCTAACCAGCCAAAATGTTGTCATTGACACTAGCTATTTCTGCAAAGGTCTATATTTGGTCAGAGACACTGAAACTACTCTGTCCATTTTATATGTGCTCTATGAGATAATTCAGACGCTTTTCAAATCTTGGGATCTCGTGATTGTATTTAAACAGTTTTATAAACACGCAAAGCCAGCCATGTGGTCTGCTGGCCTTTATAAGTGCCACTCATTTGTCAAGGTTTGCACAAATAGACCTAAAAAGAACTCTCAAGGTCATTTTTATGGCAACCCATCATTGATGACATTGGGAAGTTGTGGGTACAATGTCACTCTGTGAATTTATGTGGAAATGAACTAGGGCTAGTCAGGCAGTATCTAATATCTCTTTGTTTTCATTTAGTAGTGTTGCATTCAAAGAAGTTTTTCTTTAAGAGAAGCAGAGGAATAGAAAGAAGTCTTTCTCTGTTATTCCTCTTTTGCTGTCTTGACTTTCTGAAACTTAATTTTCTTATTCTTAAACTCCAGACAGAATTAATCGTTTCCTTCTCTGTAATTTTTGTTTATATCTATGTATTGTGCTGAGGTAATTTTTTCTAGTGCAGAGGGAACTTTAAGCAGCTTCGTTTTTTCTTTTCTTTTCTAAATGATTAGACCTTTACAAAAGTCACAAACTCAAGAAGTAACGGGAACACTCCTCTTCTCCCATCTCTCTTTAATCAGCTAAGTGAGTTAACTGATACCCTCCATTTTCGCCATAAAGTCTACACACTAATGCCCACGCACATTCTAGAAAGCTGTTCTTTCCTACACCTGTGTACTTTGGGTCCCCCTTGTGGTGGTGTACATTTACCAAGGGTCCTGAATCTGTTGATGGCAGTCGTATTTGATGTTTTATCATAGAATACATTTAAATATTATCTAAACTAATATAACATATACAACTTAAAGGAAAATGTATATATAATAACTAAAATAGAATGCTAGTCAATTTGCTAAAGAAAAAGTGTTGAATTCGGCGTGTCTGAGCCAGTCATAAGAGATTAGTAAAAAATGTGAGTAACTAAAAATCATAGAATGATTCTTAACTCAGATTGCTTCTCAAGTGTCTTTAATTTTCTTCTTTAATAAAAAAATAGAAATAAAGAATGATGCACAATGGAAATACTTTATGTAAGATATAGAAATCTAATTAGCAGATCCATACATAAAGCAAAGGTCTTGGTCCTATATCAAAAAAGTTGCAAACGACGTGCATTTACATGTTTTCAAAAAGAATGTTTAAAGTATTATTTATAAAGATTACTGACTTTAACATATTTATTTGATAAACTGGCCAACTATCTATTTCAAATATGTCAGATAAGAAGCATTCTAAAAAGAATACAAATGGTCACCAACTGCAAAAATTTCACCCCTTTAAAAGTGAGGAAAAAAGGTGAGTGAAGTATCATAGATCCTTGTGACTCTGGGTATGCTAATATCCTGTGTGGTCTGGACCTGTCTGTTTTGGACCCAGAAAAAGCCTTTTTCATGAGTAGGTCTCTGCAAGTGCAAGAGCAGAGGCACAGATGGGGGAGGGGTGCCTTGTTGCCTTAGGTTTTCCTGGAAGAATGTCACTCCGGCCTCCTTTTTATGAATACAGCCCATGCCGATGTAAACCACCGGTCTTAAAAACCTTCAGCTAAAAGCAAATTGTACACTTATTTCTCATATACCGTGTTTGTACATTAATTCAAACTTTAATGTTATAGTTAAGACCAATGCATTGATTACTTTAGGGAGCAGTTCGGTGACCAAAGAAAATGTCTCTAAAATTATGACTTCTTGGGTGTTCCCACTCCTGAGCAGCACAGTGTCTCAAGGACCTCTTGCCCAGATGATAACATGATTGGGGGACCATATAAGAGCATCAATGCAGGTTACCTTGTCTTTCATTATTATGCATTTTTATCTACTAATTTTTAATTTCCTTGAAATCAAACAGCAGTCATATTAATAGCTCCCTATACTACCTAGCATAGCACTTGAACCACAATAAGTGTTGAATAGATGTAGAAATAATGACCAAGTTTCCAAACTGGAATACTCTGTACTTTTGTGTAACAGTTGTAACAGAAATTTGTTTCCTATGACAAATTTCAGTTTTACCGTATTGATTTGTTGGATCTTGTCTCATCTTTCCATTCATTGTGCTAGCCGTTCTAGATTGTGTATTTTAATATTCAGATGTGACTACATTATATTCCTTTGGCTGGTTTCTTAGAACTGGGGGAATATGAGACAGACTTTTTTTTTTTTTTTATTTTCAGTAGTGAGCCTGACTCAGTACATGTAAAATTTATGTAGTGTTGGCCTGCCTTTTCCTTTTCTGCAGATGGTCGCTCATGGACCTTCATTGGCCTCCCTCAAATATAACAACAGCCTAGAGGTGAATTATTCGGGCAGTGTGGCCACCCTGGGAGACTTGGTACATTTTGCAGGTTCTGCTGTGATACAAACCAATCAACCTGTCTTTTATATCTTCTTTCCATATTGTAATACCCATGAGGTAAAGTGTTAGGCTACATTAAACCTCATGAAAAAAATCTAAGTTCATGATGTGTAACTTCTCAGTAATGGTAATTAGTATAATCTGTTTTTTGAATTTGCTGGTATTTGAAAGAAAATGCTACCAGTTTTCTCATTTCTATTTAAATATTTAAGACCAAAAACTTTTTAGTAGAGCAATTAGTACCTCTACAAAACTTTGTGAGTGGCTTTGATTATATGCTGAATTATATCAAATGATCAGGAGCAGACATCTCATGAAACCAAGAACATACACATAATTTATAACACATAAGGAAGAAATATATTTTGAATTTTAAAGTATGAGTAAAAATTGAAGTTGAAATTTTTGAAGGGTCAAATATCTCCTATGTATCAACCAAAATCTGTGGAAAAATATTGTTAATTAAAAGAGGACAAAAGCTGGGAAGGATTCCCAATATAAGAGAGGAAGACTATGTTAGGAAGTATCCAACTGTGTAGGTACTAGTGAATATATGGGCACAAGATGTAGATAATATTAAAAACATGGTATTACATACTACTCACAGGCATAGTAAAAAAATGTTACTACCATTCTCATTAATTGATAGAATAAGTAGACAGAAAATCAGTAAGGATTTAGAAGACTTGAATAACAGCCAATTAACTTGACTTATTGATGTTTTTAGAGCATTGCACCCCCAAATAGCAGAATATACATTTTTTCAAGTGTACACATAACACTTACCAGGAAAAATTATATTTTGTGCCATAAAAAATAAGTCTCAATGTGTTTAAAAGTATCGCAGAGTATGTTCTCTAATCGTAAAGGAACTAAATAAAAAAAATCAATAACAGAAAGATGCCTGGAAAGCTCTCAAATATTTGGACACTAAATAGCATGCTTCTGAATAACTCACATATAGTGGGTTGACCCGTGGCTTCCAAAATGTTATGCCCATGCCCCTGGTACCCGTGAATGTGATCTTATTTGGGAAACGAGTTTTGCAGATATAATTAAGTGAAGGATATCAAGATAAGATGATCTTGGATTATCCAAATGGGCCCTAAACCCGATGGAAGGTACCCTTATGAAAAAAGAAGAGGAGAACACGCAGACACAGAGGAGAAGGCCAAGTGCAGATAGAGGCAGAGACTGGAGTTATATAGGCAAAGTGACACATGGAGGCACCAGAAGCTGGCAGAAGCAGGGAATGGAATCTCCTCTGGGCCTTCAGAGGAAGCATGGCCCTGCCAACAGCACTCCTCATTTTGTGGTAATTTGTTGAGGTAGCCATAGGAAACTATGTGCCATGGGTTAAAAAATAAATGCAACCGGAAAGTAGAAAGTATTTTTAATGAAATGAAAGTGTACATACAACATATCCAAAAATTCCTAGATGCTTATGAAGGAGTAATTAGGGAAAAATCAATAGCACTAGATGCTTATCTTAGGAAAAAAAAGTCTCAAATCAATGACCCCAGCTTCTACCTTAAAAAAATGGAATAGACCAAATGAAACCTGAAATAAGCAGAAGAGAAGTAATACTAAAGATCAAAGCAATAATCAATAGCATAGAAAGAAAAACAATGGGGGAATCAATGAAAACAAAAATTGTTTCCTTGAGAAGATTAATAATATTGATAAACTTATAGCCAGGATGGATCAGAAGAAGAGAGAAGACACAAAATTACCAGTATCAGGAATGAGAGAGGTAATATTACTACAGATTCAACAGTTATTTAAAGGAGACTAAAGAGATAATAAAGAATAGCGAAGGAGTCAGTTGTTAGCTGCCCTTCCTTGTCCCCAGCTTTTATAGAATTTTTGCTTTTCTCTCAGGAAAGTCCTGTGTGTCTCTGGGTCAGAGCTGCAGCCTCCCTCTGTGAATGAGGTTTTGCAGGATCTAATCTATTATACCAGCCCACATGTAGTGTTTAGCATTTTTATGTTGGCTGCTTTCTCTTTACTCATCAAGAGCAGAATTGTTCTTCCCTTTACAGTGGGGATGAAAGCAGATGTGGATCTCTTCTTTGCTGGGAAGCATTCTTTCTTTTCTGAAATTTAGTTAATTTAACTTTCTTTTGATTCCCAGTTCTCTGGGGATTAAACTTAACAAACAAACAAACATAGTTTTGGAGCTAATTTAGATTGTTCTTGTGAAGTTAGGAAGGATGGGCTGCCATAACAAAATACCATAGACTGTGTGGCTTAAACCACCGAAATTCTAGAGGTTAGAAGTCAAAGGTCAAGGTGTTGGCAGGCTTGTTTCTTTCTGAGGCCTCTGTCCTCGGCTTGCAGATGCCTACCATCTCACTGTGTCCTCACACAGTTGTTACTCTGTCTCTGTCCCCTAACCTCTTTTTATAAGGACACCAGTCATATTAGGTTAGGACCTACGTAATTAAGTTAAAGATGACCTGTTTTAACTTAATTATCTCTTCTAAGGCCCTATCTCCATCTGTGGTCACATTCTTAGGCACTGGAAGTTAGGGACACAATTCAGGACATAACATTCTACTTGATCTGGCCCTCCGTTAATTCCTTGACCTCAGAGCCTACTACTCCAGCCCCTTAGTCTATCCAGCCATGCCAGCCTTGCTGCTGATATTAGAACATGTCAGGCAAGTAACCATTCAAGGGTATTTTTACTGGCTGTAGTCTGTCTGGGATAGTTTTTCCCTTAAGATATCCACTTGGATCATTCATCCATCTTCTTCAGTACTTTGCACAAATGTTACCCTCTTGTTGAGGCCCACTCTGACTCTTTTATTTAAAAAGGCAATCCTGATCTCACTGCACTTTTTGTTCTTCACTTAAACTGGTAAAATGACACCACCAGTAGACTGTGACAAGTTATGTATAGATAGTGTAATACCTACAGCAACTAAAACAGCTGTACAAAAAGACATACTTAGATAATTTAAAATAGAGTTTTAAAATGTTCAAATAACCCACAGGAAGACAGGATTAAGAAAACAAGAGGAAATAAAAACAATACAAACAGAAAGCAAAAAATGAAATGGCAGACTTAAGCCATAGGATAATGTTACATTAGATATAAATGGTCTAAAGCACGGTTAAATAACAAGATTGATATTATGAAATAAAAAATGTGACCCAACTGTATGCTATCTTCAGGAAACTCACTTCAAATATAATGATATAGACAGGTTTAATTAAAGGATAAAAACACATATCTTGTAAACATTAATCAAAAGAAAATGGGAACGGTTATATTAATATCAGATAAAGTAGCCTTCAGAGCAAAGAAAATTACCAGAGAGAGACAAAGTCAATAGGTAATAGTAAAAGGGTCACTCCACTAAGACATAACATTTCTAAATGTGTACAAAGCAAATGACAAAGCTGAAAATATGGAAGCAAAAACTGATAGAAATGAAAGGAGAAATAGATATTTTACAATTATAGTTGAGGACTTCAATATCTCTCTCAGTAGTTACTAGAATGACTAGTTAGCGAATCATCAAAGATATAGAAAAACTTGACAACATAATCAATACGATCTAATCAACATTTAGATTACATTCTACCCAACAACAGCAAAATACACATTGTCAAGTATCTGCAGAGCTTATATCAATATAGACTATATCCTTAGACGTACAAAAACTTCAACCAATGTAAAAATAATTAAAATCATACAGATGTGGTTCTCCAATCACAATGGAATTAAACTGAAAATCAATAATAATAATTCTTGGAAATGAAAAAAACATACCATTAAATAATTCATGGGGTTTTACAGAGGAGATCACAAAAAAAATAAACAAAAAAAAATGCAACATATAATTTGTGGATACAGCTAAAGTCCTGAGAGGGAAATTTATAGCACTAAATGCTTACATTACAAGAGGAAACATCTTAAATAGCTAATCTAAACTCTTATCTCAAGAACCTAAGAAAGAAGGTAAAGATAAAATTAAATCAAGAAGGAAAGAACGGGTTTACTAACATTGAAAACAATGATTTATTCAGTATTGCTTCTGTTAAAAAAAAAGTGGTAAAACATATCAATACCAAATTAAATAAGAATCAACATCAATACCAAATTAAGAATTACAAGAAAACGAAGATAAATTGAGTTAATAGTTACTGTGAGGATTAAGATAATTACTTTTTGGGATCTTTTTCTTTAAACCATAACCAAACATTTCTGAAAATGAGCCACTAACCATGAAATAGCATTTTTCTTTCTCCTTTGATTTATCAAAATTCATCTTATATTAAAAAAACATTTTAGTCATGAGTTTAAGTTGGTGCTTAGAGGTTAGCTAAGATGTTTCTCATGTTCATTTCCTTATTTATGTAATCAAAAGCAGAAAAATATCTTTACCAGTGATTCTCAACATTAGCTGCAAATTAGAATCGCTTAGAGAGCTTTAAAATGTACTGATGCTTGGGTCCCACTTAGGGAGAGCAGATTTACTCGGTCTCAGACTTGCAGCAGCAGCAGCAGCATCACTTGGAACCTGTTAAAAATGCAAATTTACAAGCCCCACTCCTGACTTCGTAGTGTATGTTTTAACAAGCCCTTCAAGTGATTTTGAGGCAGTGTGTCTCAAACTTTAATGTGCATGTAAATCTCCTTGGTAATTGTACAAAAATACAGATTTTGATTCATGGTCCGATAGGAGGTCTGAAATGATTTTTAGCAAACCTCTACAGAATTCTAATGATGCTGGTAGTTGACCACAATTTGAATAATATAGGTCTATAGGACATCTGGACATTTGTATTTTAAAAGTTTCCCAAGTGTTAATGTAGGTAAAGTTGAAAACAACCCGTCTAGACAGCTCTTTGTGAGACTGCCAAGACCCCATAAAACTTGAATGATCTTTCCTAGGTGTTCTGTACCTGTGGTTGTGGAGTCATTAACATACTCCTTATTCTCTTTAAAGGTCACTGACTTTGAGGTGCTTAAGAATCACATTTGCGATAATTTTATCCCTTATTTTCTAGAACCAATGCTGAACACCCACTTTCTCTTTTCATCTTATACTGTTATACCCAGCAACATTCGCTTGACCTTGCAAGATTTTGATCTTTATTCCTAGTCAGGAATGAGCTAATGGGATGAACTAATCATTCCAGTGTTTTGGGAGAGGATTAGAGCCCTCCACCTTAGGGTAACACCTTAGGGTAACATACTTGACTCTTTACCCCCTTTTCCCACTCCAAATGGAACTTACTGTTAGGGTCTATATTCTACCACTCTTGAATCCATGTATTTCCTCCTCCCCCCCCACCCCCCGCCCCTCGCCATTTATGATGGTAATACTCTGATTCAGGTCTTCATCTCTTAAACTGAAGTGTCCTAACTAATTTCTCTGCATTCAGGCTGTCTTTCTCTTATTCATTTCCATATGACATCCAGGGTGTTTATTCTTGTCACTTCTCATCTTTAAAACTCTTTAGTTAAACCCCTTAAGGTGACTTAAAAATTGGTACTGGTTCAGCTTGCTCACCTTTCTAGGAATTCTTCCCACTTTAACCTGGATGCATTTTTCTTTATAGGTTCTAAGACTTGAATAGGTGATGCCTCAATTTAGAGTGTCTTTTCATTCTCCTATGTGCGTAATCTTTTCTCTCCTTTTTGTTAAGATAGTACCTCTGAACAGATCTCTTCCTTGACCCATACCTCTCAATGCTGAATGAGATCCTTTTTTATTATTGCTGGCATTACAATTATCACACCAAACTTCAATTTCCTCTTCACTGGTTTTCTTCCTCAACAGCTCCTTAAGGCTAGTGATTATTATGTTCACCATTGTGTCCTTAGCATCAAACTCATGTATATATTATAGTCTATGATCAATAAATATTAATAAACAAAATTCCTAGTAATATGAAGAAAGGAGCTTGCCCTGGCAGATCAGTGAAAACTTTTTGAGGTAGGTGGAACTGTTAGAAATAGACAAATCACACTATAGCTGGTAGCTTCTCTGTTTATCATAGTTCTCAGCTTCTTATAGAAGAGTATCTGAAAAAAGTGTACCTAAAGAGGAGAAGGAGTATGCTAATCAGGTTGAATGACATATTTTTCTTCTTCCAGCATATCACAATATAATTTTTAAAGGACCTTAGTTAACAGTTAAATTCTTTATATACTTGCAGCAGTTATTATTTTTTTTTTTCTGGGTTTCATTTTCTTCCAGAACTAGATGGGGATTCTGATTTAACTGACACAATTTTGTATTTTGAGTTTTCACCTTTTATTCTACTTTGGTTCCTGGTTTGTATGTGATAAATTTCCCAGTATACACCTAGTCAGCGGTAGGTAGGGCAGACAATAATAAAATCCTTCATCTTATGGAGCTGACACTCTACTTTGTGCTAACGATGAACCCATGCCATTCTAAAAGATCTGCAGACCTACGGGAACTCTATTTCCAGGGAGTTATAATTCCAAATTTTGAAAGATATTACAGGTTTAAAAGATTACAGTTCATTTCTTATACACATTTTGCCTAGGAATATTTTATATCATAAACCAGTATTAGTAAATAAGCAGTGAAGGAATAAGTATATGGATTGGGGGCAAACACTTTAAGCCTGTTATCTTCAGGGCCTTTTGTCAATGTTCCACTAGTGTTATGCACCCTAGAGGCACCTGAGTTTCTGTTTTTATCAGATGATATTCTTGAGCAATCTGCAGAGCACAATTTTGATGCTGGCTTCCATGTAGAGAGTTGCTGGTCCCTTTCTAGACCATATTGCAGTACAAATGAATGTCAGTGTTTCCCCTGTGGAGAGAGCCTGGCACACAGTTTGGTGGGGGCTTTCTCTCTGGGCTACTACTTCCCAATTTGGGCGCTACTCATAATTATTCTTGCTTCTGTGTCTTTCCTTATCCACCCAGGAATTTCCCTCGAATCCGTTTCTCTATTCTACATCTCCTCTGCTTATCTAAATCTTACTTTTCAAGGTTCAGCTCAAGTTTCATCTTCTCCTGCAATTAGAGCATAGGTCATAATTTCTACATACTTTGCTTTTCTTAATGTTATGTGCCATTTTCTCAAATTATTTATCTTTCTTTAGAGCAGAGGTTGTATCTTTTACTTTATATGTAAAAGTATGAACTAATGCAGTAAATATATAACTCGGTTTGAGGCCATGCTTTAAGTGCCATGCTTCATTTGAAATGTCATATTGAACTGTTTGTATCACATTTCTTTCCCATTTTTTTATCTGAAAACTGGGTTAGCACAGGCAGACTTGGAATTTTTAAAACATTCCCTGGCATTTTCTCTGGCTTTCAGAATTATAAGGATTTTTCTTTTTTTGAGTATTGTGCCTCTCTGGCTCTCAATGTAAGTGGTCAATTTTTCTCTTACCCAGTCTGGGACTGTGAAGGAAAGAATTAGAAGATGAAACTGGAGGATTTGAGGTTAGAAGAAACTGGTTATTATGGCTCTTTAATTCCCAGTTATAAGGAAAGAATTGGGTTAATTACATTTCCGAGCTTGATTTCAGTTTTCTTTAGCTTAATACCATTAGCACCTAGTACCAGTGCCAGGCACATGGAAAAGTCTTTCAATAAATACTTGTTGAAGAGATTTATCTCATTAGGAAGGGTAATTATAAAAATAATAGTAACCTTATTTGAAAATAAAAATAACATTAACAGCCTCTTTGTCAATTAGTCTCTATTTTTATATTTTTGATTATCTTTGATATTCTGGAATTAGTGAAAATGATGTTTTCAAAGAATCTTATAAGAAATGCATCTCTATCCTTGTTTGGCAAGATGGTTTTTATAAAGAATATATTCCAGTAGTCAAGAATGATGCAGAATTTTTACATCGATTGAAAGATAACTTTTAAAATCTAAGTCCAGAGTTACTGTTTCAGAGATGGATTTCAGGGACCTGAATGATAAGCGGAGACCCCACCCTGAGAAAAATCTCTACTTTTCATTGCTACTGGCTTTACTGTGTCATAAGACAGCTCAAAAAAAAAAAAAATCTTCACTGAATTAGGCTCCTCAGTCTTACTTCCCTGTCTTGGTTGATTTGATCTTATTTGATCTTTGGTTGATTTGATCTTATTTGATCTTCTTGGTTGATTTGATCGTATTTGATCTTCCAAACATGAAGGTAGAAACCTCAGCATAATCTTGAATCTCTCCTTTCTTCCTTTGCATGTGTTCTGTATCTGTATCTGTGTCTAGTCTCACTATCTCTTCCTTAGTTCAGGTTCTTGGATAATAACCCACCTTATCACTAAGCCTCTCCCACTTCAATTCATCTCCTGTACCACTATAAGTCAAATACTAATTTTGTTATTTTCTTGCACAAAAACTTTTAGTAGCTTCCCATTACCCCCAAAAATATAATAAGAAAATTTTGATTTTCAAGAATGTTCACAGCATTATTGTTTATAATGGTAAACATTAGAATCAATATAGGTGCCCAACAATAGGGGAATGATTAAAATATAATTAATATTTATGATTAAATATTATTTGACTATTAAAGTTACTTTTTTGATGAATGATTAATGTATGAGAATGTGGAATGTAACAGAACATAACATTCACTATACCATAATGTGTGTATATGTATATGTGTGTATGTGTGTGTGTGTGTTGTATAATGTCAGCAGTGGTTATCTCCAAATAATCCAATTATGGGAGATTTTTCTTTTTGGCCACTTTTCAAATTTTCTACACTGAGTGTATATTGCTTTTTAATAGAAGAAAACCTTGCTCTGCAACTGGGATCTGGAAGGAAAGTCATGCATTATTTAGTTTAGTTTCTTAATATATTTTTGGATCATCGTCCTCTTTCAGGATCTGATGAATGGTATGGAACTCTTCTTAGAAAAACAAACATCTGTCCATAGACAAAAATGCAAATGCTATAATTTTAGCAGGATTTTAGGCCTCAGACAAAGATGCTTTTAACAATATCACTCTTCATGGAGGACCAAGAGATTTGTTTTCTCTCCCATAGAGAGCTGGAAGAAGAACCAGGACTAGATCTTGCCTTCTAATCTTTGACCTAAAACTAGATCGTCCTGGAGACTTGGGATCACATTACAAGCTTCTCTCCAGTCATGTCATCCCTATGGATTCTCTGTAAATTGCTAAGCCAGAGCATACCTGAAGAGGTTCCCCTTTACCTCTGTTGAGGCACCTCATTTATGATAGCTGCTGCTGCTGTTCTTGGAAGTTACTCCTTTGCGCCTTCTCTCTATAAAGACAGGTTTTATTGGCTAGACCAAGAGCAACAGCTTCTAGTCATTGATGAGTTCTAGAAGTTATGAAGATAATGTGTCTGAGAGCACTGCATTTGGTGCCTATTACTTCTTAAACATTTTGCCCATACTTTATGATTTTGTGTGTCAGGGTGATAAGAGACTTTTGCTTTGAGATTTTTTTTTTTTTTCATATTTGGCAATTTCCTTTATGTGACCTTGGTTGTGATTGGTGATGGCAGGACAGGATGGAGAGGCCTGTCTCTCTCTGTCTGTAACTGGATCACTCGTTGTGCTGGAGACCACAGCAGTTACCTTTCTGCTGTCTGAAGGCCTGCAAAGTGCAGGACCAAAACCTGCTCCCTCCATCCCCCTTGCCCACACCCTGGTTTTGGGTGATTCTGTCTTTTAACAGCCTTTAGTTAGGCAGTAAGTGAGGAAAAAACATCACCAAGAGCAACACACACACTAGAACCACCTTTTAACTGGGAATCAAGGCAAGATGACTGTACTTTGTCACAAAGCCCTGCAGGGCCCTGATAAATCTTGCCGCAGACAGATTTTATAGATAAAGGAAAAGTGTTTTCTTTGGTGCAATAAAGCTGCAAACACAGATCTAGAAACAGATGTTTCATAAGTTTTCGCAAGTTGTTAAGCCCCCCACAATCTAATCTCTGCAGAGAGCCCAGAATCAAAATAAAGGATGAAATCCCTGCATTGAACAGAGGAATTGTGTAAAAGAAAGGAAATAGACATTTTTGAGTATTTCCAGATATCAGTGCTGGGCAAGGTACTTTTATGATGTTATAACATTTAATCCCAAAGAAAATGCTGTGGGGCAGCTGGTGTTTTCCTTGTTTTTATAATTGAAGAAACTAAGGCCTAAAAGGTAAGTGTTTTGCCAAAGGACACACAGTAAGAGACTACTAACCTGAATGTGTCTGCTTCCAGCCCAGGCTGTTTTTCCTATATTATAAATAGTTCTGATGGTGGTGTACTGTTTTGGAGTGTTCTAATTATCTTTTATGCATACATGTGTTTTAAATATTTATATTTATGTACTGTAATCTCATTAATAAAAATTAGAAACTGTAGAAAGATATAAACACAGGTGCACATGTGCACACACACAAAGCAGTTCTAATCACAACCACTTGTAGAACCTGATTAATAGTAACAGGTCCTGATAAAGATTTCTTCTTCTCTTTTTCTGTTTATTAATATGCTGTTGTATTTTTTTCCATTTCTTTCTCCCAAACCCATTTCTAATGTAATTATAATTGAAATATAATTAATTAATTAACTCCTTAACTATTTAATGATTTTTTTGTGTAATGCTTCATTTTGTCACCTAGTTTAGTGCTCTTCTGTCATTTTAATATCTTTCCAGTGAAAGGAGAAGCGAAAAGAATAAAGCAGTTTCTGAGAGGTCTGGCAGAAACCGTAGGGATTATGAGGACACTCCTACGCTTTTCTTCAGTCCTCTCAGTCTGCTCTAAAGGAAAATGGCCAGGACGTTATCATTTGGTATGTTGCACAGGAGAACTAGTCATGAGTTTTAGAAGAGCATGGAATGCAAGAAAAAATGTATCCACTGACTTTCTATTTCCACTTCACTGATAGCCCTGAAAAGACAGATGGGTATGACTTTCAGCTATCTTCCTTCTATCCTCTCAGAAATGAACTTTTTAAGTTTATTGAGTTTGGTTGTATATCCACCTAGAATTGGGCAAGGGTAAGAAAGTGAGGATTGATGAACATAATATAACAAAACGACGTTGAACAACATGATGTTCGAAGACTTATACACCCATGTGTGGACATCATCAGAGAACAGAAATCAGAAGTCTAGATGTTTCCTAGTCTCCTGCGCCTCCACATTACTTGTAAGCATCCTCCCAGGCATATGCTGCTCAAGGGCAAATCCCCACCAGCCTGGGAAACCTCCTGGCCAGGGGAAGGCTGCAGAGGAAGAAAAGGAAGCGAATTAAAAAGACGTCAGCTAGCATTTTTCTGTTTGGAAGCTGACCTTTTTCTTGTGTGAAACTTTTTGATTGTTAGACTCTTTAACCTTGGGGTTTCTTCCATGAAAGCTATCTAATTCCATTTTCTATGTCTCTCTAGGGTCTGCTTTCTATATTTTGGATATTATATATTTTGGTTAATATACAAAAATATATAAAAACTAAGACAACTTAATATAAAAAAATAAAAAATAGGTAGAGGACATGAATAGATATTTTTCCAAAGACCTACAGATGGCAAACAGATGACAAGATGCTCCATATCACCAATCGTTGGGAAATGCAAATGAAAACCACAATGAGATATCACCTCATAGCTGTCAAATCGCTGTTTTCAAAAAGGCAAAAACTAGCAAGTTTTGGCAAGGCTGTAGAGAAAAGGAAATCTTTATACACTGTTGGTGGGAGTATAAAATGGTACAGCCTCTATGGGAAACAGTATGGGAGTTCCTCAGAAAGTAAAAATTAAACTACCATATAATTCAGCAATTCCACTTCTAGATTTTTAATTAAAGAGAATGAAAACACTAATTAAAAAAAATATATATGTGCATTCTTTATTAATTGCAGCATTATTAATAATAACCAAGATATGAAAGCAACCCAGATGTCCATCAATATAGATGAATAAGAGAAGATGTATGTATACACAATGGAGTATGAATATTGAATCTCTATGTTGTATACCTGAAATGAATAGGATATTGTATGTCAATTAAAAAAGAAGAGTCTGATTTCATGGGACTTTTCAATATCCTGCTGTGAGGAAACAAAATACACTCTTTGCAAGGGATTTAAGGTCTCTGATCTCTGTCTCTCTATCTCTCTCTGCTTCTGTGCCTCTCTCTGTCTCTTTCTATCTGTCTCTCTTTCTCTTTTTCTTTCACATTCATTGCTGTTAAGATTGTGTTTAGGGTAGGAATGTGGCCTCCTATTTGATGACAGTGGGCTCAACCCTGTAAACATCTGCCAGTTATTCCTGTTGTATCTAGCTTTCTACTTCCTGCCTTCTGTTACTTCTCTTCAAATTTTTCGACAAAGCACCTTTCCTCCTTTTTCTGTGCATAGTTGCTTCTACCAAGCTGTCTGCTTTTCCAGGAAGACCCACCATCCTCTGCATTTTTGTAACTTTGGTTCTGCTCTAGTGAACTGTGTGAGCTTTATGTCTTCATTAACTTGTATTGAGTACAATTGTCAGAGAGGCTGCTCTAAAGAGCCCTTAATCTCATCTGCCCTGCCGAGCACTTAGCTTGGAAAGGCAGTGTGACATCCCAGAACAAGTGCAGTGTTTTATTCAGGAGCCTGGCATTGGTGTTGGACCTGTGACACAAATGGGTGGCCTCCAGGACCTTTTATGTGCATGAGCTATTTTGCGATGTAGATTGTAGGAGGAGCGAAAGAGAAAATGAATTTTTCTGGCTCTGGACTCCCACCAACTAAGGCTTTCTGACTGAATCATAATCTCAGAGTTGGACCTTGAATAGTTTTATGTGTTCCTACTGTATGATAAGGTATGCTATTATGTGCTGCCTTGACCTCTGGTAAAACGAGGGGCTCAAATAGCGCAACTGCAAGTTCCCCTCTCCATTGTACTGCTTTGGATAAGGCACCTAGCTAAACAGCCCTGCTTATTACATGCTCCAAGAACAGTGTTCACTTCACCTTGAGTAGTGGGTTTTAGTTCCCTGCCAGCCTGTGGAATTATTCAAAGAAGCAGTTATGGCTTCTTATGGTGACGAGGGGTCACCTCACTCTCTTGTTATTACAAAGCCTGCCTCCCATAGCCTCTGCTTGCTCACTCTGTTCCTGAGTGCAGCCCCCATCTAGTCTTGTGTGACATGAAGTGTCCTCCCCTGGGCTATGAGTGTGTGTGGGTCTTGTCCATTCAGTGCTGGGTATCCTGTATTCAACCACCCTCGTATCCCTACGGTGGGAGCCCCTCCCTCACCAATGAGGTGAAAAAGAGGTAGTCAAACCACAGTGTCAAGCATATTTCCACTTTCCAATTATTTGTCCTCTCTCCTGTAAACTGTACAGAGCAGGAAACACACCTATAATTCTCATCACTATATTCTTGGTGTCAAGCACAGTGATGCCTGGCGCTTAGTAAGCACTCGTAAATATCTGTTGAATTAATGAATGAGTTCCAATGGTCTTTTTGGGGTAAGGATTACATTAAATTTTTTTTTCAGCTGTAGTTTTGTTATTCCCTGATTTGTGATGAAGTGACGTGTGTGGGCAGAGTGCACAGGTCCCCTCTAATTCCTCCAAGCTTTTCCAACCTCACAGGTGTCCCAGGGAAGCTAAAGGGGAGAATGGATCGTGAAGACATAACTCCCATCCCCAGTTCACAGCTCTGTGTCAGAGTGATGTATTTTTGTTGATGCAAACATTGCACATGGCGCTGAATTTGTCACCAACTATACTTCACACTTTCCAGACATCTAGGTTCATTTGCCTAATGACCTTGAAAGGAATTTGGTGCCCGTCTCTCTCAATTTTGTTTTGCCTTGACTATCTTCTCTAATTCTAATTTGTTCATGAAGAAAACTACTGCCTGCAACAGAAAGAGGATGGGTTGGAGTGGAGAGCGTTTATTCCAGCGTTTTTGTGATTTCTTTGGTATCACTAGGTCAAGGAACCGTTCTGTTCTGTTTGCACTGAAGTCAAATTGATGAACAGTCACTTATCTCAGCCACAAAGACAGAATCATTTCAGGGAGAATTTAACATACACAAAATTTAGGGAACTCTATCTTTTATTTTGCTTTAATTGTTTTCATAAAGATTTGAGCTCGAGGGGAACCTGAGTACCTTTAGATCATTGATCTTATAGTTTAGGGCTTCACATTTTGTGCATTCTAACTTCTAAGGCTTTGCTTCTGTATATTTTACCCATCCCTCCAATTTTAGTCTTACCATTTAAAAAATTAAGCTCATATCTGATCTCCTCTAAGGAGCCTTTCCTGCATTTATCTCTTTGTTTCCTTTTTCAGAATTCCCTCAGGTTTTTTAGTTTATTATTTTTCACATGTCTTATCACCCAATGTGGTAATTTTATTCATTGTGTTTTTCAAGTCAAAGACTTTGAGGCATTTCCTTTCCAGGTGCCTTATACAATGCTCTACTCATAATAGGCTTCAGTCAACATTTGCTGCTTGATTGTTAGTAGTAAGAACCAAGTAGTTCTGCCTCCATGAGGATGAGTGGTGTTCCTCAGGAGACAAGACAACAAAATTGGTGTCAGTACGTCTAAGGGTATGTTAAATGGATTTACAAGGCATCCTGAGCTCTGTATATTGAAGCTGTAGAAACATGTCATAATTTTATTGCAAGAGCAATTTGGCCAGGCTGCTTCCCAGATGTTGCTGAATTCTGCTTTAACTATGTTGGAGAGCTTGTGTTAGCTGTGCCTTCCACTGCTACTGGAGACAATGACTAGAGTTATTACTAATTCTTGTTATTTGTTCTTTGCTTGGATTTATAATCTCCTTGTGACATCCTTTCTCCCACTTAGGATAACAGTCAGGCCCAGCAGTTGGAGGAGCAATGGATTAGAATTTATACAAGCATGTGGTCACTGTTGCCTCAGGTGATAAGGGAAAAAGGAAAGGGGAGTAGCAAAGAATAAACCAAATCATTATTTTAAAATGTCACGGTTTCTAATAAGGCGATAGGGTTTCCCTGCTGGTTACCAGAAACATTTGTTTAGAGTCCTTTAGCAGGACTCTCTAGAGCTGTGGAATGATTGGTCATAAACCTCATTAACAAAGGCTTTGTCACTTCATCAGAGGTAGGTGCAGCACAGGTAGACATTAGCACAGAAGTTTATGTGACCAAACCCACCTCAGCTACTAGCACTAATTGGCTCCCCTGGGAAGTCTCGAGAGAAGTTGTCAATCGCAAAGTCTGAGTTGTTTATAATTTGTAGTGATTTCTCCTCTACTGCTCTTTCTCCACCCCTACCTAGACTGCTTCTCTTTCTTGCACAAATAACAAATGATTGTCTCAAAGTAAAAAAAAAAAAAAAAAAAATTAGAGTCAAGGCGCATCTTATTTGATTCCAACTGCATTTTTTCTCCCTGTTCCATTTTTCAAGGGTTATCTTTCGAAATGAGATGTGAGATTTTCTTCTACACCACCCTTCTCCCACTAGCACTGTGGGAGGGACGCTCTCCAAAGTTTAGCTGGCAAAGTTAGAAAGTATTGTTGAAAATAAATATATAATGTCAATATAATTTAAAAGGTAATTTCTGGTTTCCCTAATGTGACTTTAATGCTACTCTACTGAGAACTGGAGACGGTCTTAGTCTCTGCATATTTTTGTTAAATTATATTTATAAGATTAAATCACAGGACAAGGAAACCCTCCTTTGTCTGCAGGATATTTGATGTAAAATAGAGTCTTTCTGTGGTCCAAAGAGTCTTTTGTTAAGAAGATAATGATAATAGTAGTTATCATTTAATAAGGACTTACATGTGAAGACCTACCATGGTCTCAATTTTATAGGAAGAAATTGAGGGTCAGGGGTGAAAGCTCCACAACAAGTAAATATCAGTGTCAGGATTTGAACTTGGGTTTCCCTGACTCCCAAAGCCTACAGTCTTAACAACTATGCTATGCTGCTCTTTTCCTATATTTTTTCCAAAGCCTTTTAGCCCCACTTACCTGTAAAATGTTATCACACCAGGTATTCTTTTCAGTGTTTGAGGGATAGAAACAATCAGATGTAGTTGGCTAACCATTCTACGTTTATATTATTTCACGTAGTGAGTTTTAGGGCCATCATGCAATTGGTGTTATTGCTAAATCCAGGTGATAATAAACTTTGCGTGTAATGGTGGTAGATCAGATGGATCTTAGCATGTTTATTTTTCCCCTTTCTTTCACTGAAATAGAAGATTGATGAGGAGACTAGAGAGCCTCAGGGGGTTGTTCTCTGTGCCAAAATTGCACAGACTGAGCTGAAGTTCTGTCAGTCACTTAGTTATAGGATATGATTAAAGCCAGAGGACACAAAGAACTTCGTTTTTTTTTTTTTTTCCCTGCTGAATGTGTAATGTAGAATACAGGATTTGGGGAATTTAAAGGAATAACAAACTGCAGAAACATAATTTTTATCTGCTTCATGCACACACAGGGTCCAGGAAGTTGTCAATATCTTTTTTTTTTTTCTTATTATATACTTAATTTAAGAGGCTTTTCTTTCATGTAATGCTTATGGAAGGATTTAAGTTTAATTGATGAAGATTGATTTAAAAAAAAAAAAACATTGAAATCTTTAAACCTTGAAAATTATCCTTAGGTTGTAAGTGCTAAACTCAATCTAACCCCATGTTTCATGTTGAGCAAAATTAATCTGGAGACCATCAGTGCTAATTAATTCAAATAAACTAAAAATACATGTTTTCTTATTTTAAATGAGAGAGATTTTAGGGTTGTGGTTATTTTTATATTGTTTTAATTTGAAGTTGAATAGAAAGGTAGTCATTTTAGTTACATATTGAAATGTCTCTATAAAGCTTCTCAGAACCATTTCCTTTTCAGCAGCAGATTATAAAAAGAGACGTAGGGGAGGATATATGGGAGAAAGAATTTGTTCAAAACTTTATAAATTCTGATTTGGAGTAGAAAAACCTAAGTTTGGAACTTTGACTAGAGCAACTCCTCTCTACTGTACCTTGGTCAGCGATTACTATTCCAACATTCAGGGTTGTTTCTAGTTGATCAAGAAATGGGATGCAAAAATGTATATACAATCTGACTCATATTGAACTGCAATTTTTACCATCTTCTATTGTATCCTATGTTCAAAAAATAAAACCCTCTGGGAAGCAATTCAATATAATTTGTTTCCAGTCGTTTTTCATTTTCATGTCTCTCCATAGGGTAGACAGAGATCAGTAAACAATAAGATGATCAAAATATGAGGCGAAGAAGTGCAATGTGCAGCAGAGTCTCTTGAGAGCAGACAGACAGGATGGCTAGCCTCTGACTCATAGGCTCTCTTGGAAGGTTAGTAATGACTTTGAAATTTTATCAAGTTCATCTCTTTTCCTTTCAGCAGGACTATTCTCATACCTTTCCCAGTAGATGATAATCTATCCTATTTTTTAATGAAACATCCAGTGTAGAGGACACAAGGTCCCTCAGGAACTCAGGAACTCATTGTGAAAGTAGATGGCTTTCAGAGAAGGATTTCATTATTGTCTGTTTTTGTTGTTCATCTCTGCCACTGGAATGATCAACTTTAGTCTTTGGCCTTGAACAGATTAACAAACAGAGGATATGACTTCCCTACAGAACAACTAGTTTAGTCTCTTCATCATGACTAGTTTGTCTTCTATCCCATAGATTGAGAATGCAGGCTTTTTTTTTTTTGTTTAAATTCATGTTTTATTATTGACTTACATTCACTTTAGACTTTAGTATTTTTGCCAGCTCTATGAATTTGTAGTATTTCCCTGCTCTGTACTAAAATTGTTAGTCAATATCCAAAATATGGGATTTTTAAAAATGTGACTATTGGTGTCTGTGATCTTCTATAGGACATAAGATTAGCATTGAAATGACTAGAGTCCTGGGCTCTAACCCTGTTTCTGTAACAGCTATGTGCATGACTTTGGGTGGGAAATTACTAAGTGTCTCAGAGTCTCAGTTTACTACTGTTAAAAGTGTGGCCAGATTAGAGCAACTTTCCCCAGTGAATTTTCCATGAGATGTTAACAGATGTAGCATGAAAAATGGTTCCATTTAAAATAGGTGGTGGTGATGATGAAGGAGGGGCACAAGATTAAATGAACCTAAATAGCATTCTTTATTGAAAGATTTGAGCCTAAATAAAGAGTACATTGTAAATCTTTAAATCTTCAAGAGAGGTTTGCTAAAGTTATCCAACTATGGTTCCTTTTTTCCTGTTTATTACTACTTTATGCCACTCACTCTTGACCAGGCTTATCTGCAAAGCAGAAATAGCCATTCTCTTCTTAGTGCCCAGAAATGCGGTAAAACTGCCAGGAGAGAATTCAGGGCTCTATAGATAAACTATAGATCAAAGATAAGAGTTTGTGCATTCCATGGTTTCTCTTTTGCATAGTGAGCACTTTGATGGCAGGGGCCTTTTCTTACTCATCTTATGTAAAGAGGGGCTAGTCCAGCACTTGACTCCTAGAAGATATTTTTAATAAATGTGTCAAATGAAGTAAAACTGTCCATAAATGGAAGGCACTACCTTGACGGTTTTTGAGTTACTTGTCACAGAAAATGTTATTATAAATTATTGAAATAGGTGAATTTTGTAGACAAAATGATATCTAAGGTCAAGAATTTATGAGTTTCTTATGGTTACAAATATAATATCAGAATAAAATTATTCATAGATAACCACAGGTAGGTCATAGCAGGGCAGAGGACAGCTTTGCAGGCAGTTCTTCCTGGCTTCTTCCCTTGGTCTGGATAAATTTTTCAATCACCTTAAGTCCAGATTCTGCCTGAGAATGTGGAATTGTTAATTGAGGGTTTGTCCAGATTCCCATTATTACATAAGGAAGGGACAAGACCCCACAAAATTCACTTCATCTTTTATCTTGTACAGTGTAACTGTGTACTTATGAATTTGAATACATTTATGATGAGTTTAATTTTCTACTTTTTTATTCCATTATCTGGTTGTAGTTCTTAAATGCTTCCATAATGTGAAATACATCTTACATGTATCTTCTTTGATACCTAGTGTTTGTGATCATAAGAACTCAAAAATATTTGCCAAAAAAATCAATAGGTGAGTATGGTGGTTCCAATGTTTTTCCAATTTAGCATCTGAAGTCAAAGATAATAAATATGATGAGCTTATATTTAATAGAAGTTAAATAAAGTTTTGAAAGCAGGGAAAATAGAAAAAAATTGCCTATCATTTTACTACCAAGAATAACCATTGTGAAGACTTCAGATTTTTCTCTCTAGACATAATACAAAGCAAATTTTTATATATAGTTGTGATCATATTGTACATACAATTTTGTGTCCTGATTTTTTCACTTGAAATTATATATAGTGTTTATAATTATTATGTGCACTCTTTTGTATGTAGGAATGTTTCACAATAAAATTTAAAAAACCATAGAACTCCCAGGTAACTTAGTTTTCACAAACAGAATTTTAAAATGGTTCCTGCCTAGGTTTTTTAAGCACTTACTCTTTTATTATCATATTTCTTATAAGGTTTTTTCCTCATTTTATTTTTATTTATTTATTTTGCTATATAAAAGGGCCGTAGTAAACATTTTGAACATTTAAAAAAATTTTTTTTGGAATATTTTTCAAAACATAATGTACCTATTGGTAAGCTGCTTTTTAAAAGTTTGTGTTAATAGTTGCTATTTCTAATGACAACACATGAATTGTCCAAATTCATTGCAAATTCACCAGCAATAAATATATTTTATTTTTAAAAATATGGACATATTTTAATGGGAAAATAGCTTCTTATTTTGTTTCATTCTGTGATCTTATTAGTGAGGTCAAACCTTTTCATATATATATGTGTGTGTGTACACACACACATACACACACACATATAATTTTTGTTTTTTTATGAGTTGTCCATTCAAGTCTTTCCATTTACTTTTCTTATTGAATTGTATGAATGCTTCATTCCATAAAGCTTGCTATTTCCTGCAGTTGTATTCACAGACCATCACTTTAGTTGATGCCCAAGGAGAGGGTGTGAAGCAGGACTATGCCACCGTTAGCATGGGCAGTCAGAGCAGATTGTTCTGGCAACTGTTTTGTAATGCAACAATGGAGAGGAAGGGAGTTACTAAACAATTCTCTCTTTCCGTTAGCTTAACATTGCAAAAGCCAGGCTTGGCTAGTGAGCTGTGGGTGACAGGCTTCATTCTTCCCTTTGTCTCAGCTATTATTAGATCTGTCCAGAAATTGCCAGTAAATTGGGGCTGTGGGCACATTTGGTTTATGCTGCTCCCTGAGTTTTGAAGTGTTGCAACTACTCAATATCGTTTGCTTTTCACTTGAGCAAATTGCCAACAGCTTGTGTGACTCCTTAAGAATAATGAGAATCAACCTCATTTTAGGAAAGGGGACAGATTGCTTCTGTATTTGGCAACTCACATCCCTCTGCAGCTGGGATTGCTTAAGGCACTCTGTGGAGGTAAGGGGCCCATATTGATAGAGAGATGCTCATTTTGTCTAAGGAGCTGCTGAGTACTGTCAGTATCTGCTGGCACAAACTCTTACTAACATGGCTTTACTTCCCAAGCCACTGGTTATGACAAAAGTTAATATAAGATCTCTGCAGTCTCCTTCAGTACCTTGTCATTTTTTTCAGGGAGCTAAATGCTAAATGCCTTCAAACACGCTGTAAGCTAACGACTCCTTTTAAAACAAGACAGAAATCTTAACAACTACATCAAAGTGTGCAGGTCACGAAACAGTATCTTTGGGGTGAGATGGTTATATGATTTTGGACTTAACATGTAAAGTGAGTTCTGGCAACAGTTTAAGTAGAGAGTACTACTTTGGTCAGCTGAAGTGACAGTAGAATCTTGTAGTATTCTTTCAGGAGATTCCACCTTAGTTAGGGTTGGTAAAGATGAATGGAGGAAATGTTTTGATTTTTATCTGCTAAAATTAAAATCTAAGATTCGAAATGTGATACTGAAATTGTGAGCTCTTTCTTTGACAATAAATGTGTCTAGACAGATGATGAGCTTGTTAAACATCAGCAGTATAATTCAAAATGATACCATGAATTTGGAGAAATGTAAAGTGTACAGAAGCAATGTTTGAGGAATCATTTTCTGAGGTCAGGTTGGAAAATATGTTATATAGGGTACTGTCTTGGCCCAGGAATGAATCATTGCTGAAAGCAAGCTTTGTCTGGAGGACTTGATGATAATAATGTTGATAAAAAGCAATTAATTGTGAACTTAAATTATTTAATCCTTGTAGAAGTTTCCTATGGTATAATTATGTCTAATTGTAAATGAGGAAATTGAGGCTCATCGGGAAGAAGTGAGTTGCTCAGGCCATACAGCTAGTAAGCAGCAGAGTTAGGACTTGAACCCACTTCTCATTCATTCCAAAGACCAATATCTTGAAGTACTGAAAAATTTTTTAGGACATGGAGAATTAGTCATGAGCAAATATTATATATAAATGAAGGATTCCCTGTGAATTCTGAGTTATTCCAATAAATTACTGTTGGTAAAGTTGAAATATATGTTCCCTTCCTAATCTCAGCTGATGTGATTGACATGGTCTAATATGAAGGGATGATTACTAAATTTGCATAAAGGAGAAAGGATGAATATGACACTGTCTGAGCTGGGGAAATTGAGGTAGCAGTCCTCTTTTAGAAAGTGTTGGATCTATGCTACTATTTTTCAGTAGATTTTTTAATGAGAGGGACAATGTCTGATAATAAACACTCTCATTGTATGTTAATGGCTGTACTAACTGAGCATTTACTATATACCAGGTACTGCATTAAGTGCTTGATGTATGCTTTCTCATTAATCTTTTCAGTGACCGTACACTGTCAATACCATTAATATTCCCATTTCACAGATTAGAAGCATGAGGCAAAAAAGGTTTAATGGCTTTTCTGAGACCACACATCTCATTACTAGATGAATCAGATTATGTCTACATGTCATGATGACATCGTCTATGTTATTAACAATTACCTCCTTCTTCATGAACTTTAAGCATTTTGCATAATTTTATACATGATTTTGCCAGCTCCAATCAAGTTATGTCTACAAGATTATATTGAAGGACACCATAGAAACTCTGTACATTGTTATTAATTACTGTTATTTGGGTTTAGTTGGAAGGACAGCTGAGTTCTGACAGCAGAAATGCTCCGAAAATCACTTCTTTCATCTGTAAAATAGAATGACTAATGCTTCACCTGCCTGAGGGCGGGGCTGGGTGAGAGAGCATCTTTGAATAACCACAGAACAATACATTTTCGGTTGTGTTTTCTGGGAGACTGGGGATACTGACATATGTATAAAAAAGCATGACCTGGGCATGTTAATCCTGTAACAGAGGCATGATAGGAAGAAATCTATTTTTGCCTCTTAATATAATGTTGACATTTCTGGTTAAACCCAAGACTCTGTAGTTGCCACAGGATCTTAGGCCAAGAAGAAAGGGATAGTGTCTAGTCATCCCTGGCTAAAACATCATTTTAGAAGCATGTAAAAAGAAGAGGTATGTCAAAGATATACTCTTCTAAGAATCATTTTTAGAAGTATCAAAGATTTTATAGGTATAATACATTGGTAGTGTTGTTGAATTAGCACTTAATCACACCTCATAGCTCTGTGAATAATTTATCATTGAGTCAGGTTTCTTTTACACTGTCCCATTATTATAGGCTAATCTGGAAGACATAGTTTCTGAAATATTGACAAACCCATTTTGAATTATTGTTTTAGAAACCATCAAGTCATTTGGCTCATTTTGATGTAATACCCTTGACTTTAGTGCTAATTCCAGTCATGTCTGATGTACGGTATTATCTGAGCATCTGTGAAGATAAGCAGATAATATTAATTAAGATGGTGTGCCTTTTCTCTTTATAATCAATTCTTTTGCTAGAATGGTAATAACAGAGTTTTTAATAAAAATACCACCTGAGATTTTTTTTTCTTTCTCATAGGATAGCTCATTACTATAAAATTGAGATGGACTCTGAACTCTGAAGAACTTTTAATTTATCAAAAAGAGCCCAACCTAATGTTTAAAAACAAGTAAAATCTTTTGGCATACCCATTTTTAGGGTCAAGTGAAATAGCTTGCTCTGCAGGAAGAGGGAAGAGACAGCAACAACTCCTAGTGTGCATGGGGAATGACTTGTTCCTTCGTATTTGTGGAACCCTGTGTCAAGAGAGAACGTGTCTAAAAATAAAATGCATTTACTCAGAATCTCTAGGGCAAGGTGCGAAGAGCCTTTGCTTTAGGAGTCCAGATTAAAAATTAAATGGTTGAATCATGCAGAGAAACTGCTATCAGCAGAACATGACACTTTCTGGTTATCTTTATGCCATCTGATTAATTTTAATAAATTGGCTTTGGGTACTAATGTCCTTTGGTCTTTTAGTTGCTGTTCATAACACATAGTGACCTAGGTGCTGGTGAGTTGTTTTTTTCTCAGCCCAGTGATTATTGGCTTCTCAAAGCATTGTTAATCCAGCAATGTATACAATCATCAAAATGTGATCTGGTCTATTCAACGTTTTATTCAAGTTCTAAGTGGTACAAATCAAAATCTCACTGTGGTTCATATATATTTTTTCTAAAGCTGTTCCTCTGAAATGTGGCATAGGATGAAAAACAGAGTCTAGGAATTGTATAAGCGCTATTTATAATTTACTGATAGAGAGGATCCATGGGGAAGACAAGGGACAAGCCAGAGGGATTGAGTAAACTACTTTTCTTCTGAGTGGCTTCTGATCTCTTAGATACTGCTCCAATTCTCTACTCTTTCCATAGGAGTAAAATCTTCAGACTGAAAGATTGAATGCTGTAGCATCATTCATTTCCATATGTCTTATTATCAGTCCATACTCATACCTTTACCACCGACATATTTCAAAGGTCTTGCAATGCTCCCCAAAGCCTAATGACTCCAGTTTACCATACATCCCAAAGGCCTTTCCCTCATTTAGAACTTCAGCTCTTTTGAAACATTATTAGAGAGAACCTAAGTAAATGAGCTGCTGTGAGTCTGTAGCTGATCTTTGACCCAATACATATATAAAATGAGCTGTGGAATTGTGAATATTGATTGTCCAAACTGGAGTGAAATTTTTAAATAAGAAGACATTTTATTTGTAAGTGAGAAAAGTATATATCTTTGTTTGAAAAGTATATTAATGTCATATTCTCCATCCCTCAATACATTTTTAGCTTTGATATTAATCTAATCTCAGTATTTGGAAGTAATCAAAGTTATTAGATCGAGAAGGGACATAAGGTCACCTCTGTGCAAGTTTTTGCTTCTTAGAGCCAAGTCAGACCCAGACTATCGCGTGCTTGGTGATGTGTCCTAGCCTGCCTCGAGAAATGCTTATTTTCACTGATCAAGGACTGGGGACCTGACACAGGCTTATCAGAAGAGCATGCTTTTATGTGCAATGAACTTCCAAACTAAAAAATAAATTTTCTTTTCTTCAATGTTGTTATATCATTTGCATAGCATTAGGAAACATGAATGATAATTTATGTTTAAAAAAATCCATGCTTTCAATAAAATTGGGGGAAAAAAAAAAAAAAATAATAATGCAGATTTATTTAAAATCTTATAAAATGTTTCAAGTATACAAAAGTACAGAATGAACAATAAAGTTCTGGATATCTACCACTAAGCACCATTAAATTAAAATAGGTTAGCATATTTGCATTAGATGTTTTTAAAAAATAAAATAATACATATTTATTTTTCCAAACAAAAATATCCATGCTGTGAGGAATAATTTTAAGAAAAACCAGTGTGTCTGATGGTAGAGTTGGTGTTTACAGAAAAGATAGGTTTTCAGTTTGTGGGCTCAGAGAGTATATGTAGCATTGCAAGAAACTTTAAAATTTTAGCAGAAGAGCTTTTTAAGCAATGAAATTCAAAAAGTCATTTAGCAAAATTTTTGATAGTTATTTCAAATTTCTTTTACATTATCTGGCATCATAAATGCTTTAGATAGCAGGTTGAATTTGGCTTGTAATTTTCAGCCTTGGTGGTCTTAAATATCATTGCTTCAGACCTAATTTAATTTTCTTGAATACTAAGATGTGTAGTTTCTGCTTTATTTACAAATAGAGGATAGACCAGGGTAATAAATATGTTTTGATTTCTGTTTTCTTGTTCCAATTCATGAAGTATTCTTTTTCTCAGAAAAAAAGGTGTGCCTAGTTATACACTTGCAAAATGCCTTTTCAGAAAATAGGTTTTGAAATATTTATTTAATACTATTTCTTGTGACCCAGTATAAGGTCTGTGCTGTTAAATCTTAAGTGTGTGAATTCTTATAGCTGAGCAGTATTTTAGTGATATTTCAATGTCATATTCTCTCCTTAGGTTGTTTGCATATTGCTTACAAGCTATACTTTAGTATTTTTTTTAACATAAGATATGTTGATAAATGATTTTGACATGACTTGTACTCTTAGACAAATTATACTTTATAAACATTTTTTATGCTTTATTCTTGAATGACACATTGCACTGAAAGACAGAAACTAGGTTTCTGTCATTTCATTGTGACCTGGTATTGACCTTGCTTAGCTGGTTACTTATTACTTTGCCCTAAATATTTAATAGAATGCACCTAGCCCTTTGTGTTTGTGGGTATGAGGGGGAAATGGGGCCAGAAGTTACAGAAGTTGCATTCACATGCACTTAAGCTGTGGTCACCTTCTCCCTCTTGGGGTTGTAACCCGCTTAGACAACTTCCTCTGTGGGGAGTTGCAAAGCATAGAAGCTTCTTAGGAAGGGGCCCAGCTGCAGGGATAGGTTTAGGCATTTTCTTGCTCCGAGAAGCCTCCTTGCATCACAGTGGGCTGAATGGCTTTTTCCTGCTGTTTTCTGCTGTGACCCAGCCCACCCAGAAGTTATAGTCTACAGGAAGAGACAGAAGCATGGTGGTAGCCTCTGTTGATTTTTTTTGGTGATGTTTCTTGCATACTGAGCTCCAACTCCTCCTTAATCAGGTATGATGCCATTATCTTGAGAATGATTAGAGACAAAAGTGGTGATACAGATGTGTTAGGCTATGATAAATGCAAATGTAGACTTTATGGGTGTTGAATGTAGGGCGATCTAGAAGTTTCTTATTGGAATCAAGCAACAGGCAGGCAAGATCATTTTGACACCAGGATCAACCAAAGTAAGTATATGAGAGCTTGCAAATGTACTTGTTTGGGGATAAGATGTTGATGCAACAAATATGCTTTGAAAAAGAAAGGTTAAAAGAGTAATGAAAGCATTATGAATACCCAGCCCTTCTTCATTATTTCGATTGCTACCACCTAAGTCTACATTACCATGGTCTCACTCCTGGGCTAATGCAATAGTCTCCTAACTAAGCTCCGTATGTCCATTCTGCCCTCTGGAGATGCCTCTATACCATTGAAAACACTAGTCATGCTTTACCATTCCTCTGTCCAAACTTTCCAAGGTCGTCCCATCTCACTACCAGTGAGATAGAAAGTTTTATTGTGGCTAATGACATCCTGGGCTGGCTCTTGCCACCTCTCCGCCCCATTTTGCACCACTCTTATTCTCATTTACTTCATTCAGACCCTCGGCTTTTCTTCTGTCTCTTGAATATATCGTATATACTCCATTCTCAGAACCTCTCCACATACACATTCCTGTCATTGGATGTTCTTCCTCCATATATCCACATACTCACTTCATCTCCATCTTTGTGCAAACATGTTTTCTAAGAGACGCTTTTGCGGCCACACTATTTAAAATGGCACATTCACCCCACCCATCACTCTATCCACTTACCCTGCCTTCTTTTTGATAGCACATATCACCACCTGTCATATTTTATCAAGATGAATCATATGAAATTGCCTTTTTGTGGATCAAGAACAGTCAACTATTGTCCATTTCATATAGTTTAAACTAAAGTATGTTTATTAATGTGTTTATTATTTAATCTAAAATATATTAATTTTTATTTATTCTTTTCCTGCACTGACTGGGATTTAAACCCTGTTTTTTGTTTTGGGCAATATCCTAGTTTCTAAGATACAGCAGGAACTTAGAAAGGCTGTACTGAATGAATGGAAAGGAGAAGAAAAACTGGTATAGTTTGAGCAGAAAAAAACGTGTATGAGAAATGACCTGTGCTTAGACATTGGAGAAAAACGTGACTGAAAAATCTTCTGAGAGATGCCAGAAAATTGAAAGACTTATTTGGATCCATGTGGAGCAGTTTCTATCTAATTGCAACTCTGGGCTATGTATTGACCTTAATTATATATTTTTTCCATATGGTTACCTGAAACTGGGACTAAGAGTGATAAAACAAGTTTTGGATAAAACATTTCTGAACTGAAATAGTTTCCCAATTGGTAAATTAAAAGAATTCAGCTTGTCAATTGTGATATAAGTTGACATTTACTAGAGAAGACAAGTTAGTTTTTACTTCTAGTTCTAGAAACATGGCTGATAATATTGTGCCTTGTACAAACACTTAGACCTGCTAAGTACAATAAAATAACCTCTTTCATGCACATCTGATCTTGAAAGGAAATAGGTCATCACCATAGGTCAGAAATAAAGATGGAATTGAAAACCTCAGGAATAAAATAAACTGATGCTCTGCTGCCCTTGGAAGAATGTAATTGGTCTTCCTAAATCAAAGGCTTGAGTTTTAACCATTATGTGGAGGTGAAAAATTGAGACTCTGTGGGTTGGAACGAGATTTTCAGCACAAAGTTGTGACCCTTCAATGGAAGGCTCTAGAAAAAAAAATTTCTATCAACACAGAAGAGACAAGAAAACTATGTCTTAGAAAATAATGTTTCCTTCAAAGACATATCGCTGTGAATTTGTACCTCATTTGGGTTTGAGATTTGAATCTGTATTACTTGTGTAATATGGGAAAAAAATCACAACCTGAGAAATTAATCAAAAGATCCCCAGGCGCTCATAACTCTGAAACATCTGGCAGAATCTGTTGTAAACTTCTTGGGAAGGAGAAAGCTATTAAACCACACTTCACAGTTTTCCTACAGATAAATTTCTTCTAAAGATTAACCTAAAGTTATAACCTAAAATTATAAAACATAGGACAATATCCCCCATGAGCAACAGTAATAAAACACAGCAAAAAGTTGGATTAAAATCTGTCTTTATTTCACAGAGAGTGTAAAATAAGAATTTTGAACATGATAAAGACATACAATATAAATTATAAAAATTAGATTTGCAAGAAAAAGAAACAAATAGAAATTCTAAAATTAAAAATGTTAAAATTAAAAAAAAAACAGTAATTGAAATTAAAAGATTATCACATAGGTTAAACATGTTAGATATAGCTTAAGAGTGAAATAGTCAACTGTAATTGAATTGAATTTGAATTAATTTGAAGAAACCAACCAGAATGCACTGAAGAGAAAAAATAGAAAATATGAATAAGAAGTTAAGAGACATATTGGAGAGAATGAGAAAATTTAGTGAGTGCTTACTCAGCATTTTAGAAGGAAAGAATAAGAAAAATTGGCAAGATATGTAGTATCTGTTATGCAATTAAATTAAAATATTAAGCAAAAAAACAACGAAAAATTCCAGATGGATTTAAAAATTAGTAAGAACACTGTCAAACAACTCATGTATCAAAACAAAAATATAAGGACAATTAAAAAATATTTAAAACTGAATGTTAATTTTGATTAAAATAATACATAATGAAACATACAGGAAGCAACAACAATGGTAGTTAAGTCTGAAATAAGAGTTTCATCTTTAAATCCCTATATTAGAAAGGAAAAAAGAATAAAAGTTAATAAGCCCAGAATTCAATTCAAGAATTTAAAAAGCAAAAAGAGCAAACAAAGTAAAATAAAGAAAATAATAAAAGTAGCTATTAATAAAATATTAAATAAAATCAAAAGCTGGTCATCTGAAAAGATTATTAAAAAGGTAACCTTTTGCAGGCTTCAGCATTGGTAGAAGAAAGTACAAACATATAGAGTGGTATATTCATAAAGTAGAGTAGTGTACAACAGATGCATAAACTCTATCTCAACAACATAAAAATTAGCAAAAATATAAACACAAGCTGCAGAAAAGTTAATATGATATATCATTTCTATAAATTTTAGAACACATAAAACAACATTCTGTTTTTCAAAGAATATATTCATAGGTGGTAAAATAACTAAAAGAAAAATGGAAATTCTAAATACTAATTTTAGGACACTTCTGTAGGGAGGTAGAAAACAAGGGACGTGGGATCAGAGAGGGAGGGATATACTAGAGCTTCAACTCTGTCTAAAATGTTTTTTTCCAGCTCTTTATTTGATAATAATTAGAGATTTACAGGAAGTTGCAAAGATGACAGAGATATTCTGTTTACCCTACATCCAATTTCCACTAGTGATCATACCTTACCTAACAGAATGATATCAAAACCAGGAGTTTGACATTGGTCCAATGTGTGTATACATCGTTCTTTGCCATTTTGTCACTTTGTGGATCTGTGTAACCATCATCTCAATCTAAGTGCCCATCAATAGACCATTGGGTAAAGAAGTCATAATACATATATACAATTGATTATAACTCAACCGTAAAAAAGAATGATACTTACCATTTGCAACAACATGGATAGACCTGGAAGGTATTATGCTATGTGAAATAAGTCAAACAGGGAATGGCTAATACCATATGATCTCACTTATGTGAAATCTAAAGAACAAAATAAAGGAACAAATGAAACAGAAATAGACTCACAGTTACAGAGAACAAACTAAACTGATGGTTGCTGGCTGGGAGAGAGATTGAAGGGATGGGTACAAAAGGTGAAAGGATTAAGAAGTATAAATTGGTGGTTATGAAAAGTCAAGGGTATGTAAAGTACAGATGTAAAGAGGATACAGTCAACAATATTGCAATTAACTGTGTATAGTGCCACGTGGGTACTAGACTAATCAGGGGGGAATCACTTCATAATTATAGAAATATCTAACCACTATGCTGTACACCTGAAACTAATATAAAGTAAAATTGAATGTCAATTCTAACCGAAATAAAGAAAAAACTTTTAAAGAAAGAAAAAAGATTTAAACAGCTTTATCACTACAGAAATTTCCCTTGTGCTATGCTTTTTTTAGTTACACCCACTCTCTTTCCCCTATGGTCCCTAATCCCTGGCAACCAACTAACTTGTTTCCCATTTCTATAAAATTTGTTGTTTTGAGAATGTTATATAAATTGAACCATATAGTATGGACTTTTTAAAATTATCTTTAAAAATATTTGTACTCAATGTAATGTCCTTGAGATCTAACCAAATTGTTGTATGATAAGTTCATTCCTTTTTATCCTTAATAGCATTTTATGAAATGGATAGATCACAGTTTTTTAGCCATCAACAATTGAGGGCCATTTTGGTCTTTTCAGTTTTGGGCTATTACAAATAAAGCTGCTATGAACAGTTGCAGATAGGTTTTTGTGCAGGCATAAAGTTCTATTTATCTGGGATAAATGCCCCAGAGTCATAAGGTAAATGCATGTTTATTTTTAAAAACTATCAAACTGTTTTCCAGAGTGGCTATATTGTTTTATATCTTCCAACAGTTTATGATATATACAGTTTTTCT
The DNA here is from genome assembly GCA_003508835.1 of Eonycteris spelaea. Taxonomy (NCBI): domain Eukaryota; kingdom Metazoa; phylum Chordata; class Mammalia; order Chiroptera; family Pteropodidae; genus Eonycteris; species Eonycteris spelaea. The sequence continues at coordinate 8,946,170 of PUFA01000011.1, read as the reverse complement.
GTTTCTTTGCAAGTATTTGATATTGTCATTTTTAATTTTAGCTGTTCTAATAGGTGGGTAGTGATATAATATTTTTACTTTGCATTTCTCTAATGGATAGTATGTTAGTGTTCTACCGTTGCTGTAACAAATGACCATAAACTTAGTAGCTTAAAACAACACAGCCTTATTATCTTATAGTTTTATAGATCAAAAGTCTGACACAGGTCTCACTGGGCTGAAATCAAGGTTGGCAACAAGTGTTCTTTCTGGACGCTCTAGGGGAGAATCGGTTTCCTTAACTCATGGCCGCCTCCCATCTTCAAATGCATCAAAAGTGGGATGGGTTTCCTCAGTCAGGTCATTCAGACCTCTTTTGCCTTGTGTTTTCACTTTTAAGGTATCTTGGAATTATATTAGGCCCACCCATATAATCCAGGATAATTGCTATCTAAGGTCAGCTGAATAGCAACTTTAATTCCATCTGCCACCTTAATTATCTTTTACCATGTAATGTAACATATTCACAGGATCTGGGGATTAGATATGGACATCTTTTGGAGGACATTAGGCTAGTGATGTTGAGCATTTTCATATGCTTGTCACCCATATATCCTCTTCTGTGAAGTGTCTCTCTGTTTTGACCATCTTCTAATTGGATTGTTTGTTTTATGACTTGAGTTTTGAGAGAGGATTTTTTGTTAAGTTATAGATGAGTTCTGTCTAATACTTAGTTTACAAATATTTTTCTCTCAGTCTGCAGATAGATTGTCTTTTCATTCTCTTAACATGGTCCTTAACAAAACAAACATTTTTAATTTTGAGGAAGTGCAATTTATTGATATTTTTCTTTTATAAATCATGCTTTTGGTGTCATTCCATACTTCACAAAGCCCAAGTCCTGAATATTTTTTCCTGTTATCTTCTAAAACTTTATGCTTTTACATTTTATATTTAAGTCTACTACCTATTTTTAGTTAATTTTTATAAATAGGGTAAGATTTAGGTTGAGGTTCTTTTTTTATTTTTTATTTTTTTTGCCTATGGATATTCACATGGGTTGCCCCAGCGCCATTTGTTGAAAAGACTACACTTCCATTGAATTGCTTTTCCGCTTTTGTCAAAAATAAATTTACCCTATTTGTATGGGGATGAATTGATTTATTCCTTTAAAAAGAGAGAAATGTAATAAACTGTTACTTTTAGTAATAAGGCTAAAGGCATGCTAGTATGCTGTTTTTTTTTTATTGCATTAAAATAGTTCATATCACAACATATAAAGGAGGCATTTGCATTCTCAAAGTCTGAAAACATTGAGACAGTTGGAGATGATGTGGTAAGAGGAGAATTGTGGATTGGAGCCTAATCGCCATTTGCCTTTGATCACAGTCTGTTCCTCTTTGAGTTTCAGATTCCCTTTCTGTGAGCCAAGAGTGTTGGACAAGTGGCCTTCTAGAAATCCTTGAAATGCTAATGCTCAAAGAATATGTGATGACTGCTTATCATTGAGTTTAGAATAAGAGATGAGGAGAGGGAACCAGGCTGTCACTCTGGCTTATAGTCTAAAATTTAGAGACTATTTATATCCCCAAGTAGAGGCATAATTAATTAGAGGTTCATTAGTGGGAAAAAAGCCCTCTGTTTCAACAAATTTAAAGAAGTTTCAATATACATGTAACTAATAATAATAAACTTGAAGATATTATATAAAATGCAGAAATCTGCATTTTAAGAAGATCCTGGACTAAATGCAATGCAATGTGGTATCCTGAAGTAATAAAGGACATTAGTGGAAAAAAATGGTGAAATCCTAATAAAGTTTATAGTTAATAGTATCATATTGATGTTAATTTCTTAATTTTGGCAAAGTACCAGAGTTGTTTTGTAAGATGTTAATATTAGGGGAAGCTGGGTTAAGAGTATGTGAGAATTCCTCTGTACTATCCTTGCAATTGTTATGTAATTTAAAATTTTTTCAAAATAAAAATTTTATTAAACCTGTCTTAGGTGATCAGATGATTCATTTGCATATTGAATTTTGAAAAGAACCACTAAGGAACTCTTTTAAAGTGCTGGGTCTCTGGCCTTACCTCAGACCTCATAAATTAGAATTGCTTGGTTAGAGATTGGAGTCTAAACTTTTAAAAATCTCTCCTAGTGATTGTCATGAACACTAAAATGAGAGAATTCTAATTTAGAGCTTTCTTTAAGAAGTTGTCTTTCTTTGGAAAATGTAATATAATTTATTAGGCTTTGGTCCATAAATGCCAGTCTATGGAAAGATTCAAGTATGTTATACATTTTTTAACAGTCTATAGCACAGTAAGGATAAAAAAAACTTGTGATCAACATCTGAAATATCAGCATGAGTCGACTAGGTCCTAGGTGAAATAACCATAACTGGTAAAAATTATTTTAAAAACCTAACCATTTAAGTCTGGAAATTGTCCTAAGGGCATGCGGCAAATGCGAAACATTTAAGAAAATATACCAGATTGAGGTTACAGTAGCTAGAGTTTATGGATTTTAAGTCATGACCTACTCCCTTTCCCTCTGTTCTACAAGCGCATCATAACAGAGCCTGCACTCCAGGTTGTTGCAGTCAAAAACGTGGGGCTCCCTGTCCTCCAAGCTTCAGTCTAGGGCTACAGCATCTCCCCTAGAGGGTCAGGTCACCAGCATTTCTAATCCCTCTTCCCACCTCTGTGTTTTAAACTCCAGGAAAGAGACTTAGAGGTCTGGGGCTTCCATTTATTCTATAGGGATAGCAGACCAAAGACAACGGGCACCAACAACCCATGTGTCAACCAGCTTGCTCATAGGACAGAGGCTCCACACCAGGAGAGGTGAGCCTATAGAAGGCCAGAGGCTACTGTCCCTGGTCAGTACCCTGCTTGCAAAGCAAGAACTACTCTCTGAGAGAAACAGGCCATCACCCCTTACCCTAGAACCAGAGAAGTGGTACAGATTTTTTTTCCATGGGGTGAGGCAGCCTATAAGACAGAAAAGTCCATGGTTCTTCCCAAAGGAACTGACTTTATTTGGGACAGAATGTGAGGATGTTCAAGTCTGAGAGTGCTTTTGAAAAAAATGAAGATTTTGGTATTAAGCAATTTAGACGAGGCTGCTTGATAAATTGTAGGCCAGTTAGAAGTGTAACAGAGTACCAGAGAAAGAGATAGCTAAGAAGAGTACTTCTGGGGTTGCAACAGGCCTCAAAACCTAGTCTCAAATACTACTCCTGGAATGGGACCAAATTTAATTAAATCTGACTGTGGAGCAACCTATCTCCCAGGGTCTTGTTGAAAACAATAGAGCAACCAGCCCATTAGTAGCAGCTAATAGTCAAGTATTTGCCAGCAGAGTCACAGAATTCAACATGTCAGGGAAAGAGGCTGTCAAAGAGGAAGAACCAAGGCTGTGCCGTCCGAAGAGTGACATCGGAGGCTGCAAACTGCAAGGGAAGCAGACTTCACTGCAATAGTCCAGCCAAGTTTCTAAACGATTAAATAAGCAAATAACAATGACAAGCCCCAGGGTGTAGGAATTAGTATCTAGAGTTGTTGAGATATATTGTCTAAAATATCTAGTTTTTGGCAAAAAAAAAAAAAAAAATATGAGGCATGCAAAGAAACAGGAAAGTGTGACTCATGTACTGGAATAAAGGAAGCACGAGAAATTGCAGCTGAGAGGACCAAGATGTCACACTTAGCAGACAAAATGTCAAAACAATTCTTATAAATATATTCAATGAATTGAAGGAAACTGTGCTTTAATAAATAAAGGAAGGGGTGATGACAGTATTTAATCAAATAAGAATGTAAATAAAGAAATAGAAATTAATAAAAATAACAAATAGAAATTCTAGAGCTGAAAATTAAAATAACCTAAATAAAAATTTACTAGAGGGGTTCAACAAAAGATTTGACTTGGAAGAGAGAATCAGTAAAGATATATTGATTGAGATTAATGCTCTCAAGAACAGAGAAAAAAGGTTGGAAAATAAACAGAATCTCAAATGTGAGACCCCATTAAGTATAGTAAAATATGCATAACTGAAGTACCAGAAAGTAGAAGAGTGAATAGATTAGAAAAAGTATTTAAATACCACAGTTTTTATCCCTTGGGAAACTGCCTTCTCTTCTTTTAAGAGTCTGACCTTTCTAATTTATGTTGTTAAAATTTCCCTTCCTTAAAAAAAAAAAAAAGTTATTTGACAATTATTTTGTGATGCTTTTAATTTGCAAAATAAAATGTTGTGACTCCTATATTAATCTCAAAGTAGTATTTTAATGTCAAATTTTTATTGTTCCATAAAATCCTAAACTTTGGAATCACCAGTTCAAGAACTATGTCTCTATCTAGTGGCCCTGGGAACCTGACAGCTTTAAGAAAAATAATTACCACTGAAGTTTTAACATTAGATGGGTATTATAGAGCTACAGATGCATAGCAAAATACATATTACTTAGTAGACTTGATTGATTTGTTGGAATGAATGACACAAGTGGATCACAAGGATGTGACTTGTTCTTGGAATGTATATGTGTGTGTGTTGTGTGTGTGTGTGTGTGTGTGTGTGTGTTTGTGTGTGTGTGTGTAGCCATGGCCGCCTTCTACTGTTATCCTTTAAGACTATAATAACTACGTCTGATATGCATGGTTTCTTGCTAATATTATTCCCATGAGATTTTGCTTTGAGGTATTTATATAGGTTCTGATCTTTTAGTTGAGTTTCAGAAATACTTTTCTGCAATTATTAAGGAATAATTGAAATTATTTAATACCCCCTCCTTCAATTATCAGTAATGTTTTTCTATTAGTGGTATGGCGACTGCTACATTTGCACATGTTCACTATTTTGATTTCCAAGCCTTTATTAAACTTTTATGGTTTTTCTGCTTAGTTTCTGAAGACCTTTTAAATAATTTTATTTGTTCTGTCTCACTCTCTGCCCTCGTACTCTTAATTTCTTGGAGAGAAACTTGAAAATATATTAGTTCCATAGATCAGATTTCAGTTTACCTTTTCTATTCTGTGGGCTGAGTCTAAGGCTTCTTTATGTCTATGAATAGTTAGTATCATACTGACTTCTACAAAAAATGCTTAGTAATAATTATGCGTCCTGGATCTTTGTGAAATAACCTGCTTTACCCAATTTTGCACACATGTGGTTCAAAAGCATCTGTAGTGTTTCTCTTTGGAATGTGTTTGTAGAAAGGGGCAGTGCCTGACCGAGGTCTAGAGTACTGGCCCTGAAACGTCGCATGTCTGTTGGTGTCTCAAGAGCACACTTTTGATCTGGCTCCTAAATTTGGATTTACTAACACGTGAGGCTAAGGAATAGAACTGCAGGAATAGATGGACCGTCACGTTTGACTAAAAGCAAAACATCAGTGCCAGGAAAACTATTGCTGATCCTCTTGGTAATCCAAAAAGAATTAACCAGAGACTTGAAAGGATTAAAAGTTACAAGAAAGTAAGATTATTCCTTTATTCAAAGGTTTAGTATAACTTGCTTGCTCCCCTGTCAGTGACTGAATTATTGTCTTGAGAACAGAACCATAATGATAGCCAGAGTATTGCTTAATAGCTACTGCTATTTTAAAATATTTCCCATAGTATTTCATTGTCTTAGTGTTACTAAACTTTATATTGCAATTGCTTAACACTCCTTTAATTGAAGCAATTTAAATTTACATATCCTATTGAGCCTTTTGTGCACAAACACCTAAATGTGAAGGCGGTGCTTTTTTATAGTTAACGGTGTTAGAAACAGTTGGTTATAGAGCCTATTTGTAAAAATCCAGGCTTACAATGACTAATGGGAGAATGATTAGAAGTAATTTATTAAACAACTGATTGACTAAGGGAATTTCTCTTTGATGCTGTGTCAGTTCACAGCAGGATGTCTCTAACTTTTGCTTTCTGTGTAACTTCTTTTTGGTTCATAATCATTTAAACTGTTATGCAACTGCTTAAATTATAAGATATCATCTCCACAGCTGAATTGTAATCTCGATTTTACACTGGCCCACAGAGTGCCAGTGTATGGCAGAGCCGGCAATGTTGTGACTCAAGACTCAGTATTTGGGGTCATCATTCTGAAAGGTCACTGCTGGTCTCACAGCAGAGAATGGGTTCATTGGTTGATTATACTCTCATTTGAATAATTTACTATGACCTTTAGGGTGTGTATTTTTTCCCATACAATTTTTGGTTACTTTGTCTCTTTGATATGTTACCATGTATTGTGTCAGGCATGGATTTCGTTCACCGGTTGCAAGTGATGATAATCCAATTTAAATGCATCAGATCACTGAAAAACCCAGGGGGTCAGTCCGGATCCAGGACTTCAGAGATATTGTTGGGACCATTTCTCTATCACATAGCTCAGTTTTTCTCTGAACGGACTTTATTGAAGCAACTTCCATGCGTATACCCTTGCCACCAACTTACATACTTTGCCATGAGGTTTACATCCTATTGCTTCAGCAACCTCGGCGAATGACAGCTTCTCTATTCTACTAGTTTTAATAAAAGTCTCAGGATTGAATCTCAATGAACTCATTTAGATCAATATGATCACCTCAGGTCATGGGAAGAACAACCTTCAGCCTGTTTATCCCAAAACTGAGGTTTTACCCAATACCTTTCAGAACCCATGCCAAAGCCTACCTACCACCGATGGGTGATGTTTGCTGTTCTATTGCTTTCAAAGACAGCTCACTTAAGGCTGCCAAGAAGTTTTGGAAAACACCTCAAAGAAGGTTTTATGAACATAAAAGGGGCTGAGACCTTTTCTTGTGCTATCCTACTCATTTAGTCTAATGTTTTCTTCTCTACCATTGATCCATTTTTTTTCTCTTTAGTCAAACATCATTGCAGTCAAAGATTAAGAAATACTTTTGCAATATTGAAAGAAGTTCCCAACTACTCCTCTTCTCGTATGAACTAGAATAAAATCAGCGTTCCCCACTGCTTTTTCCAAAGCAAGAGTGTGTTACATCAGTGGTCAGAGTGCCTTTCTAATGGCAAAGAAAGGAAGGCTGTGGGTGGCTCTCAAGGAATGCAAAATACAGAACTAGGATAAATTTCTCCGTTGCAAAAGATATCATGTTGTCCATTTTTGCCTAGGCTGTGGTATTCAGGAGTAGGGTTTGTTTTTTTCTTCAGAACCTCTCTTCTAACTTTACTGATGTCTGGACCGCCCCCCCCCCCCCCAAACACACACAGGCTATTTTAAAACAATTAAAAACTCATTTGGAAATGAGTAAAGTTCAGGAAAATTTTAAGTAGTATTTCTAAATTCACATTTTAGGTTTTTTTTTTTTTTTTTTTTTTTTTTTTTTTTTTTTTGCTGTTAGATTTTGGGCTCACATAATTCATCATTAATTAAAAACAAAATCAACAGTAACACAAAATTTAAATCGTAGCCAGCGCAGCCTCCCACGATGCTTTTGCACTGACTATTCCGATGTGTTCTCTTCTTTGAAGAACTTAGGTGTTATACGGTCAGCACTATACAAACAATTAATGTAATAGAGTGAAAATGTCCCTTCAGCAGAAATAGCTTTTTCTTGGAGGAGGCTAAATGGCCTTTAGATTGAAGAAGAGTTATGTAAGACAATTTCTGTTCAAAATGATTGGGCTGAATTCCAGATTTCTTTAATGAGATTTTGCCGAATAACTGCTATGCTTGCATCTGGGGAAGTATTCAAAATCAAACATTGATTCTTGTCACTTGATTAACTACTTTAAAACTAGAATTCTAGAAGCTAAACCCAAGAGATTGCTCAAAGAAGTTGACCGTATAGTTTACTTTTAATGATAGTAAGTGGGCCATATCTGAGGGGTGAGCATTTTAGTTATTATGACTTTTGTTGAAGGAGATCTGTCTGATAGTATGGATTTCTTTTTTTTTTTTTTCTGTTGGCCTTCATTAAGTAATGGTATCTTTCAGAATTTAGAAGGTCATTTATAAATTAAGGATATGATACTTGCATCTCTTCTGAAATATTCTGAAAATTCATAATCTCAGTTCAAGATCTAAATGTTTTTCATCTTTTACTGTAAAATAACTATTTTATTAATATTTAAGAATGTTGTAGTCAGCAACTCTGATGGCCTAATCGCAGGAGAAAACATTGTGACTGACAACAATATTTTATAAGAAAAGTGGATTTGTTAACCTTGTGAGAGAAATAATTTGATTTTGTGGTTTTCATTTTTGAGTGCAAATAACATCATAATCTTAAAAAAATAATATTAGATAAATATTGGTGTTAAAAGAGGAGCGAAATCTGAAGTAAAGATATCCAAGTTGCCAGAATGTATATTTATGAATGGTGGGCTACATATACATCTACTATTAAATTATAATCTTCTAAAGTTGTCAGCTAAGAGAAAAAAAATAAAATATTGACATTAAAAAATTCAGCTGTATTAGTAACCTTATATGGAAATTCTTTTAAATTGATGCCTAATTACTTTTGGTTCTTAGCTATCTTGTTTTAACTGCATTCAACTCCCCTAGCCTTAATGGCTTAAAAAAATAACCATTTTTACTATTTCTCATGCTCAACGGGCAGTTATTTTTCTGGTCTTGCTGGTGGTCACTTACGTGACTGTATTCAGCTGGTGGACCAGAAGTGGGCTGGGGCTAGGCTCATTTGGGATGCTGGGATGACTGAGCTTCTCTCCTTCCATGTAGTTTCAGACCCTTTCCCTTTTCATGTGGTCTTTCCATGTGACTTCTCTAGTATTGGAATATCTTACACAGTAGCTCAGGGTACCCAAGCGTGCAGTAGTAAAGGTTTCTAGACTTTCCTAATGCTTAGCCCTGGAACTGGCACACTTTCGCTTTTCATAGCATTCTGTTGGTTGGAGCAAGTCACAGGGCCCTCCCAGGTTCAAGGTGAGAGGATGACATGAGGATGTGGTACTGGGAAGCACAGTTTATTGGGGGTCACCAAAGTAACAATCTCCTGCATTAGCCATTATTGATTCACTCAAATGACATGAATATTTTCATATTTGTTATGAAAAAATACTTGCCAGTTATCCACATACTCTGTCCTGGGCAGATGAATTTAGTTAGACCAGGTTCCTATTCCTACAGCTCTGTTAACTTTTGTTAATCTCTACAAAATATCTTATATACATCAGTCATGGTGAGTAAAGCATACATGATCTTGCTTTTTTGAAGGTGAAAATTTATGAGAAGAAAGTTATGATCAAAAGCTGAAAAACTATATGTACATATACACATGTGTTGATATTTATAAACTATAATATGAATAATAAACGGAAGGTAAGAGGGTGCCATGATGGTACATGAATATTAGAGAAATCAGGGTAATTTTTCCTGAGGGAGAGATACTTGGATTAAAACTCAAAGGATGAGAAAAGTAGAGTAGTGAAGTGATGAGGAATGGGAGAAATGCATTCTCAGAGGTGACCGAGTTGGAACAGAACTTGACATTAAGGAGAATGTAGTGTTTGAGGAAACAAAAGTAGACAATGAGACTATAATACAGAAAACTAAGGCAAGAGTGATATGAAATGGGGCTGAAATGGAAAATGAAAACCAGAGCACATATGGCTTTGTCAGCCATGATAACAATTTGTAAGAACAATAGAACTGAAGAATTTAAGGAATGAGATGGGGATGATGGCAAATAATCAATTGTAAAAATTAATCTAGTTTTTGTGTGCAGAATGAATTGAAGAGGCAAGAATGAATGTGGAAAGACATTAGGAGTCTAGATGAGATATGATGGTGATGGGATGTGGAGATTAAATGAGCAGATGTGTGGGATGTTTAAGAGGCAAAGTAGGATGTGGTTTTATTATAGTATGGGGGGAAAGAGAGAAGGAAGAGTAAAAGATGTCTCCTGGGTTTCTTGTTTGCAGAGCTATGTGAATGATGGTACCACTTACCTATATCTATGTTTATATCATCCATGTATGTATGTATATACATGTATGTATCTATCTCTGCAGAAAAATTAGGTGTTAGTGTGGGAAGGGAGAGAAACAATCAAGAACTTGAATTTGTATGTATTTAATTTAAAACATTTTAATAAAATTTAAGGAGATGTTGAATTAGACCCATGAGTTCGGATCTCAGAAAAAAAGTCCAGTTCAGAGATTAAATTTGTGATTGATTGATGTTGTTTACACCTCTGAGAACAAATGAGATCACATGAAGAGAGACAATAGGCTCCCAAGAGATAGGGACATAGGACTGAGCCTTAAAGAACTAAATCTTTTAAAGTCTGACTAGAGGGGCTTGAGCAGGCAACAAGACAGAATGTGGAGAAATCAAGAGAAGTATGATGTCACAGACACCAGAGAGAGAGTTTTAAAGGAGGGATTAGATAACAATGTTAAATGCTGCAGAAGTTCAAATAAGAGGGATGATAAATGTCCATCGCATGTTCTGACAAAAAGGTCATGGCTTTCGTAGAGATGGTGAAGCAAGCCATTTTGAGGTAGATTGCTGAGTGAGGAAAGAAAGGCAGATAATGCATATAACTCTTAAAAGAGATTTGGCTGTGAATAGGAAAGAGATATAAGATGGTTGTAAGGTGAAGTATAATTTTGGAGAAATCAGAGTTAAGAGATAATAGATAGAATAGAGTATGGAAGCAAACCTGGAAGGGTTAGTTTTAGGAGGACATATGCTTTCTCTTTAATGATTGCTTTACTAATAAGCACCCAATTCAAAAGCAGCTACCCTTTCCAAGGTTATATATTTAAATCATTTTTTTTTTCATGCTTTTACTTCCTGAAGAGCAGGAATAAAGGTAGTAATAGTTATAATTGTCAAGAACTGTGAAGGATATGAATTCTACCAACTTTTAAGCTAAGGCGTTAGGCTGACATCTTAGTTTCAGAAATGCTCTCAGAAGACATGAGACTGCTGGGTCACAGACAAAGGACTTAATTAAACATGGCACTGCAAGCAAGGTGAGCTTTATGTTTGTGTCGGTTATCCTTTTCCCCCAAGTTCTATGGAGGCAAAATGAAGCAGTCATGTTGGATGCTGCACACACAGTGGATTTGTGTTACAACTGAGAAACTCTGAGGGCTTAGGGAATCTGAATCTTTTATAAGAGGCTACAGCAAACCTGACCAACCTTTGCTGTGGAGGGCTATATTACCTTTATTATACTGGATAATAAAACAAACTTTCCCTCTGCTCCACAGGAAAAGACTATCCCTCTCTATCTTCTAAGGCTGTTTGCTGTACTAACATCTTTGAAAAGATAGTTCTGATTCAAAGCTTTCAGAGTTTCTGCTAAGAAGAGATGCAGAAACATAAAAGGCTTATGGAGAATTGTCCTTCCTCCCTTTCTTCCTTCATTCCATTTTTACTTCCTTATTTCCTATCACACAATCATTTATTTATATATTTATCATATATTTGTTGAATTCTGCTATGGACAGGCACTGGTCTACGTGCTAAGGATCCATCAATGAACAAAATAAATTCCCCAATCTTGTGAAAGGTACATCCTCAGTATTGTTCACTATCTCTTCCACATACTTCAAGTTCTTTAATATTTATATTTTCTGTATAACTTAAAGGGACAGGGAACTAACATTTACCAAGTGTCAACCATATATTATGCATATCCACTTATATGATCTCATTAATGACTGGTGGCCTATTGACATAGATTAGTTACTATTCAATGTTAAATCTTTAATTCTGATTGTGGAGATGTAGTTTCTTTGTGATTGATAAGAGAAACTTTAATTTCAAATTCAAGCATTTAGATGCAGTAATGTGTTTATGAATAATGCACACACATGTGTATGTGTATCTATGTATGTCTGTATATTTGTATATTTTTTCCATGTGAATCAAGCAGTTTAAAAACCCAGGTGTCCAGGAAGGACAGCTTGGAATTGAGAGGTGTCAGATGGCATTGATGATAAAGAGAGTTTGAGGAAAAATAAAATGGAAAACCGGAACCCTTACTACTCTTGAAGTTATGTTCACGTTTTGGGGATCACATTTAGCCTTATTCCAGCTTGCTTTCTTCTAGCTATTGGTATCTGTATAGGTTTTGCCTATATGTGATTTTCTTTGCAGCATAAAATATGATTGTTTATAGTACATTTAAAAGAAGAAAAGGCTTTTCTCAAATTAAGTGACCACATTTCAATGATCTTTTCTACATTTGTCAAACTATTTGGAGTCAAAGCATAGTGCATTAAGGCTAACATTGTTTTTGTGAAGGTTGATTCCAATCGAGTCTTTTTGTTGGGGTTTTTAAGACAAGATATTTTATTCATTTGAACAACTGTGATTTTGACTGTATGATTCACTGTTACTCTATTATTATAACACTACTCTCTTAAAGCATAATATTTTATTGTTGTAGTCCACATCTGGGGATTGGCAAGTTAACCTTTGCTGTCACCAGATGTGACAGGGATGCAAAGAAAGAGATTTCTTAGTACAGTGACTTAAAAAGAACTTTTTCAAGTCAATAAAAAGTAAAGTAAGAATACTCAATTATAGTTTGTTATTTTTCTTTTAAAAAATATTCACCTACTTTATTTAAAAAGTTTTTGAGATTTACATTTAAACAAGTAAAATGAATGTTTAGGTTATTTCAATTTTATATATCCTATTTTCTAGGATTACTATCAGTAAACTTTAAAAGCTAGGTTCAACCTTCATATCCATATAACTGATTCATTAAAATTCCTAGTCAGTGTGCTACAAAAGACTTTTTGGCAAATAGTTGTTTAAAATAGAATCTTACTCAACATACATTATAGCCAAAATCAACATATGATTATAGCCAAAACTCACTATAATAAAAATAAAGTTTTGTCAGAAAGTTCTTACAATGATAGAATTACATTTCGTTGCCGTTTTAAAAAGACATTGACGAGTCAATAGCGCAGTGGTTAGAGCATGTCTCTAAAGCCAGATCACCTAGGTTGGATTACCTCCGGCTATAGGGCCTTCATCTAATTGCTTAATCTCTCCGTGCCTCAGTTTTTTAATCTGTAAAGTAGAAATAATAATATGACCTATCTAGGATTTTTATTACGGTTAAATAAAGTAATATGCATAAAATAACTTAGTATAAGAGGTAGTTTTTAATCATTATTATTAGGAAGTAGAGCCCCAGATAGTGCCCTCGTTAGAATTCAGCAAAGTGAGGAGTTAGGTTCCCAGTGCTCCCAGCAGCTCACAGTCCCTAAAAGAAGGAATTGAGCAAACAAACTCACAAGTGACTAATGTGAATGCAGAAACCCCATGTATAAAAGTGACAGAAAAGTTATTTTAAAGCAATTACTGAGGCAATTTTTTTTCACGCAAACCCTTTTACCTGTAGTTCTAGTTGTCTCTTCAATCTGGACCTTGGTTTCCATGACTCAGGAAAAGGAGGGGCTTCTGTAGATCACAGAGAGCAAAAAAAATTAAGTTTACTAATAGCCTTTGAGGTTCTAATTCTAAAGCCGAAGTATAAATATTAGGCAAGCAAGAAGATTTATTCAGTCAAGTCCTGTTGTCCTGGTTGCTGGATAAAGGTAAAGATCATCTTGGCGTGGGTAGAACAGAAAGCTAGGGAAGATGGAAATGGAGTAAACACAGATGTTGGTCCCTGGAAAGAAGTTCTTTGCCTTGCAGCCCACTCCAAAGTTGAGCCCTGAGAAGGTGGTGATACAAATCCAAAATTAATTTGGGGCTTCAAGAGTAGTGAGCACCTGTACCTTGTTTATCAGGTGGAATTTCATTATGGTATGAGGTGGTATGACACCTGTTGAGTAGGGATGATGGTATAGCATGGCATGATGTAGTATGACATGTCTATGAGAGTTTGAATTAATCTCATTAAGTTTCGTATGACCACCAGAATGGCTTGGACAAATCTTGCTATTGCCCTCTCCCAACCAGATTAAAAATGGCCACAAATTTTTTGCTACTTCCTATTGAGAGGCAGATACTAATCCCCATTCCCCTGAATGGGGACTGATCTAGTGGCTTGGTTGACCAATGGGATGCAACAAAAGTAATCCTCTGTGACTTTTAAGACTAGATAACAGAAAGTTTTGCAGTTTTCACTAGATCTTTGAGAATGTTCTCTTGAGAGAAAGCCAACTACATCAAAGAAGTCTGACCACTCTGTTGGAGAACCTAACTAAAGCATCCTAAGACTCCTTACATAGCAAGAGGGGCCCAGCTAAGCCCATCCTGCCATCCCTCCCACCAAAAAATTAGGCTGTGAATGAAACTGTTTTGGACTTCCAAACCAGTCCAGCTACCAGTTAAACACCACTGAGTGACTCCAGGAGAGGTGAAGAAAAGCCCAGGCCTACCCTTAAGATCTGACCTTCAGGTCATGAATACGATAAAATGATTATTGTTGTAAGCCATTAAGTTTTGGGTGGTTTACTCACCATAAGAGAACCAGTACACACCTCTTTACATGCTCTTAGCATTGCACAGAAGTAGATAGAGAGAGTTGTGTAATTTTGACTTGAAGAAGCCTTTTTGTCAGAGGAGAATTCACAGGATGAATCATATGAAGAGGGTTATGTAATCTCTACCTTCAAAAGACCCGACGGGAGGGACTTCTATTCCTAAGTGTTGACAGAAAAAACCCACTCATTTGCTCATTAGCAGTAGGCATTAGCATCAGCAAATGTTGATTAAGAAACAAACGTTAATACTACTATGACTGGTGTTTTTAGAGTTATACAACATGAAGCCTTGCCAGTCTGTTCTTTAAGTCTTAGATATTACACACAGAGACGAAGGAGGGAAAGGAGGGGAATCTTTATGTCATGGGGAAAATCCTCATATGACAAGAATCCGTGATTTGAGAATGACTTTAAATAATTAAGTTGGTTATTTGTCACTAGGAAAATTGGATTTAAGATAGCAATTAAGTACAGTAACACAAAAAATGGAAAGTTCTTTTTGTAGCACAACTGAATTTGCAACTTGTGAAATCAATATCTGCCATATTAATTAAATATGTGAAATACTACCAGTAAGCCAATTATAATGCACTCATTATCTGATTAGCTCATCTCTTCCTGGGTCCATTTATTTTTTTATAGTGGTAACTGTTTCTTTTGTTGTGGATCTGGTCCAGTGCTAATCTTGCTGGGAAGTTCAATTAGTCATCAGGTAATTTGGTTATCATGGGCTTTGAACAAAGGTAAAAGGTTATCTAGGTTATCTAGGCCATGATGACAGACCTGATGAACCACCTTTGCTTTACAATAGAGAATCTTTAGTGATTAGAATTCTTGTGCTGTCCCCTGTTCTTCATTCTGTATTGTTCTCTTCTATACATACTAAATAAATTATAACAAATTAGGCTTCCTGGTTAACTTTTCTTTCTTCTTTTTAATTTTTAAATTAATTGGAGTGACATTGTTTAATCAAATTATGTAGGTTTCAAGTGTACAATTCTATAATGCATCATCTGTATGTTGCATTGGATGTTCACGACACAAAGTCAAATCCCCTTCCGTCACATATATTTTACCCCCTTTACTCTTTTCTACCTCTCTCTCCCCTTGTTCTCACTGGTAACCACTAAACTGTTGTCTGTGTCTATAAGTTTTTGTTTGTCTTATTCATTTGTTGCTTTCCATTTTCTATCCCACATATGAATGCATCATATGGTTCTCAGCTTCTTTTCCTTTGACTTACTTTGCTTAGCATGATAATCTCAGGTCCATCTATGTTGTTGCAAATGGTAGTATTTCATTCTTTCTTATGGATGAGTAATATTTCATTGTATATATGCACCACATCTTCTTTATCCAATCATCTGTCAAAGGACACTTTAGTTATTTCCATGCCTTGGCCACTGTGAATAATACTGCAATGAACATAGAGATGCATACATCTTCATGGAGAAATGCTTCCAAATTTTGGGGGGAGATATCCAGAAGATAGATTGTTGGCTCATTGGGTAATTTTATTCTTAAATTTTTGAAGCACTTCTGTACTGCTTTTTATAGTGGCCGTGCAATTTATATTCCCACTAGCAGTGTATGAAGGTTCTTTTTTCCCTCCACAACCTATCCAACACTTGTTATTATCTGTCTTGTTGATGATAGACATTCTTACAGGTGTGAGGTAGAATCTCACTGAGATTTTGATTTACATTTCCCTGACAGCTAGTGAAGTTGAGCATCTTTTTATATATCTGTTGGCCCTTGGTATGTCTTTGTCAGAGAAGGGTCTATTCAAGTTCTTTGTCCATTTTTTTTATTTTGGATCATTTTTTTTTTTATTGTTGAGGTGCATGAGTTCTTTATATATTTTTGACATTAGCCCCATATTGGAGGTGTTGTCTTCAAATGTCTTTGCCCATTTTGTTGGTTGCCCCTTTTATCTCTTTCCAATGTGACCATTGTACCAGTAATAGCAAGTTTAATCTATAGATATGTTTACACTGTTAATTGTGTTATACTCAAGGCTTGCCTGTTTTTGGCATTGAAACATAATGTCTTTTAAGGCTATCTCCTCAGATATCAGCTTTAATTTATCATGTGTTGATTTTATTAATTTTGCGTATATCACTGTTGCCTTCATGTTCTGTCTAAGAAAGTTACTTTGTTTCCATCCTATCCTGAAAGATTTCTAGTACAATGCCAAGTACACTGAGGAAAAAAAATTCTGAATAAGAAAGGGGAAGTGTGACACATTTTCTCCTAAGAAATAAAAAGGAAGGGAAACTTCTAACATCTCATTATAAATTTTTATCGTGTATTGAGCTATAAATTATATTATGTAATTTACAACTTCTATGTTTGAAAGAGCTCAGGGTTACCTCAATTTACAAGTGTTAACAGGAAAAACCTGTTCATTTGTTCATTACCTTATTAATCAAACATTTATTAACCTCTTATTAGTACCAAACCCCATGGTTCTTCAGAGTCTTGTGAAAGAAGTGTAAATAATACATAAAATATAAGGCAAACAATAAAGCATATGAAAAACTCAAGGTCATTAGTCATCAGTGAATTCTAAATTAAACTCCAATGAGAGATCACACACACCTACTAGAATGGCTAAAATGAAAAAGACTGATACCAAGTATTGGCAAACACATGGATGAACAGTACTCTGGAAGTGTAAAATGGTACCACCACCTTGGAAAACCTTCAGTATCCCTTAAAAATTGATCATACCACAAATAAGTGGAAAGATCTCTGTGCTCATAGGTAGGAAGAATTAATATTGTTAAAATGTTTGTACTGTCTTAAGCAATCTACATATTCAATGCTATCCCCATTGTAATTTCAATGGCATATATCACAGAACTAGAACAAATAATTCTAAAATTTATATAGAACCACAAAAGATCCCAAATAGCCAAAGCAATCTTGAGAAAGAAGATCAATGCTAGAGGTACCATGCTTCATGATTTCAAACTATAACACAAAGCTATAGTAATCAAACCAGTATGGTATTGGCACAAAAACAGATACACAAAGAACGGAACAGAATTAAGAACACAGAAATAAATTTACACATATGTGGGCAATTAATTTATGACAAAGATGCCAAGAATATACAACAGCAAAACGACAGTCTCTTCAATAAATTGTGCTGAGAAAACCAGACTGATACATGCGAAAGAATAAAACTGGACCACTATCTTAAAGCATAAACAAAAATGAACTCCAAGTGGATTACAGACTTGAATGAAAGACCTGAAACCCTAAAATTCCTAGAAGAAAACATAGATAGTAAGTTCCTTGATCTAGGTCTTAGTGTGTTTGTGTGGATCTGATGCCAAACACCAGGAAACAAAAGCAAAAATAAACAAACTGTCCCACATCAAACTAAAAATCTTCACAGTGAAAGAAATCATCATCAAAGGGAAAACACAATCTACTGAATGGAAGAAAATATTTTCAAATCATACATCTGATAAGCATTAATATCCCAAATACATAACAACTCATATAACTCAACAACAAAGAAATAAACATCCCAGGATCTAAGCAGACATTTTTTCCGAGAAGACATACTGATGGCCAACGGTCATATAAACGGATGTTAAACTTCACTAATTATTTGGGAAATTTAAATCAAAACCGTGATGAGCTATCACCTCCTGTTAGAATGGCTGTTATCAAAAGATAAGAAATAACAAGTGTTGGCAAGGATGTGGAGAAGAGGAAACTCTTGTATCTTGTTGGTGGGACTTAACTGATGCAGCCACTATGCAAAAAAGTATGAGGATTCCTAAAAAATGAATAGTACTATCATATGATTCAACTATTCCACTTCTGGATATTTGTCTGAAGAATATAAAAACACTAATCCAAAGAGATATATGCACTTCTATATTCATTGCAGCATTATTCACAACCTAAGTGTTCACTGATGGATAAACGGATAAAGAATATGTGTTAAGTATAATATTACTCAGCCATAAACAATAAAATCTTGCCATTTTGACAACATGGATGAACTTAAGATGATATAATTCAGATCAGCGGTTGCTTCTTACTGGGATGGGAGGTAGATTGACTAGGGAGGCAATAAGGAAGCTTTCTGGAAAAAGCTCTGGCAACTGTTGTGCTAAATTTGTCAAAACTAATTCAATAGCACACTGATATTCTGAAGGTTTCATTCTATGTAGATTATAACTCAATTAAAAAAGTACAAGGCATAATCCAGGGGTCACAAGAGAGATATAAAAAAGTGATATATTGTAATTAATACAGAAGGGGAAATTATGAAAGGGATAGTTTTTATTAGTATAATTTTTTAATAAGTCAAAATGCAGTAATTATATATAATTTTAATACCATGTTTTTTATAATTCCATTATCTGTAATAATATCGATTTATTTCTTTTTGACTTATTTTCCCATCTTGTTTTTTGTGTATTTTTGAAAAATAGGTAAGAAAGTATTGTTTTCTATTAGTGGTGAATATTTAGGTTGTTTTCTTGGTTTGTAAGTCATGCAGTAGAGTTGTACATAAAGGTTTTTTCTTTAGTATTTAGGATTATTTCCTTGTAGTACGGCTTCAGAAATGTTCTAGATGAAAGCGTATGATTTATATATCCATATTGCTTTCTAGGGGGTTTAAATTATTGTGTATATCTACCAGTAATATATAAAAGGACAATTCACTATACTTTGGTTAGGTGCTAAGTATATTGAACACTTTGATCATGTGTTTATTAACCATTGTAATTAAATAAATTGGCAGTTGAACGAGCCTTAAAATATGAATAGCATTTTAAATGTCAGTTGGATTTCAAAAGGCAAAGGTGGGAAAGGTTATATCTGGAGTGTGCATGGTATGGCAAGTAAAGCTATGAAATGTCAAACTCATGGAACTGCAAATAGTTTAATATAAAAGCTTAGACAGTGGTTCCCAGTCTTGCCTGCACAAGAAAATTGCCTGAGGGCAAATTTAAACATTCTAATGTCTAGGCCATACTAGACCAATAAACTCAGGGCAGTTGGATATAGAACCCAGGCTTAGTTATTCTAAAAAACTCCCCAGGTAATTCCAGTGTGTAAGCAAAATTGAAAACCACTAGTGTAGGGAGAGGCTAAATGAAGTAGGATGTAATTAGAAATGGAACTAAGAAGAAGGAGGCCAGATATAGCAAGGTACCATGCTTTGGACAAAGTATAGACCTTCTAGGAAATTTAGCGAATGATGTTAGTGTTCCCCCCTTACCACTTATGGAGTTCTTCACCTTTTACATACTCTCAGCAAACAGCAGTTGTTTCTCCTTGTGGACAGGCTGTTCTCAGGCTGCCAGAGCTTCTCTACTCCTTACCAAGATCTGGGAATGCCTGGGAATTTTCTCTCCACACTCCCAGGGCACAGTCCCTAAGCACTGATTAATGATGATGGGATGTAAATAATCTGGCATCCTCTTGCCTGATTAGGACAATTCTGAGGTGTGATCTATATTAGCACTACTCAAAGTAGCCAATCTGCAAACTTCTTTTCATCTAGGACAAGATGAGCTCCTAGCTGAACATAAATCTACCCACTACTTCCTTCGTAAAGATACAGTTCTCTGAAAGAAATGTCAGCTGACATTAACAGTGGGCTTAGTGATTTAGCTGCCAGCACCTCATCTCATCATGGACCAGTCATATTTGGTTCCAGACTGCAGGGATTGACAAAGCACACTTTGAGCAGCACTGACTTCTGCTGTCCCCAGAGTACCCCACATTATTAGCAAGCCATGTTATCCTCAGTGCATGAGCCTTTATCTTGCAGCCTTGCCTGGCTTCTTTCCTTTCTCTGTTCTTCTTCTTGCTTCTTGTTTTCCTAGGAAATCTTCCTAATAAGTGACTTTCACATTACTCTTAGTGTCAGCATCAGCCGTTAGGGAAGTCAGTTAAGATAGGCAGTGAAAATTGTGTTGGGAGGTGAAACCTGTGCTTTAGGAAAATCATTCTGAAGAGTAATTTTGAAAAATGAATGAATGTAGGTAGAAAGTAAGGTTAAGACTATCAGAATCTCCTGCCAGCAGTGACCTGAAGGAGTCATCCTCTTCTATTACTTATATTTTAAAAATATCCTTTTCTTGTCATTTTCAAGGCCCCTACTTTAGATTAGACCTTGTTATTTTTGAGATTAGAATTACTGGCCTGTATTTCATGATGTAAATTCAAGGACCATGCCAATGTGTCAATGAAGATGGACAAGAAAAGGTAGTTTCCTCATAATTTGTAAACTAAAACCTTTCATGAAATACATATTTTTACATTTAGACTTTAGAGCTCATAGAGTGGTTCTAAATTACATCTGTAAGGAAACGTAGGTCTACCTTAAATATCTGACTTGGTCAAGTAATTAAAGCTCCCTGGCTCCCAGTTTTCTAACCTCTTGACTGAGGAAAAATCGAATTATTCCTGAGGTCTCTTGAAGTTCTACAGTGTTATATTTAACAGTAGCTGCTAGGTTATATTAGCGAAAGAAGCATAAAACAGACTATTTCAGTAGAAGTTGTCACTTCTCAAAACAAATTGACAAAAATCATACTCTTATTATAAGAACGATTCTCCAGGAAGCTAACCTTTGCCCCTTTTTCTTAATGATATGTTTACTGCTTTTAACTTTGCTTTGGAAATGGGTAACCATCTAATTGGGTTGATAAGGTCAGCTTGTAGGAGATTTAGAATGAGATTGACAATATTTGTGAGTGCATATGTATGCCTAGACAGGCTTTCTGTCATGTTTACTGCACTTTAACGATTAGCCAGAAATAATAAGGCTGGCGTATTTGCTATTTTATTAACGCTCTGCCATTTATGGCTTATTCTAAGGTAATTTTAAAACAAAATATAATTATTTGAGGGTGCTTTTGAAAGAGGTAGATATATTTATAAAATTAAGTAGTAATGTAATAACAGTACTCTGCAAAACAGAGTTCACCAGTATACATAGTTTATGTGGAAGATTTGTGAGTCTAAATGGGATGAGTTTTATTTTCCTCTATTTTCAAGAAGTGTACAATTCAACTTGGAAAGGTGATTTAACAATGTGTTCATTATTTCTGCTCATCAGTTTGTCACAATTTGTCCCTAAAGAACCTTGAAATACTTAAATATTTTCTAGACTCTTTTGTGTAGCACAACTCATCTAGGCAGAAATCTGAACTTCACAGTGTGTTACATAGACACTCCATTAGAAATGATCTCAATTCTATTTCCTTGTGGGCTCCTATGTTTTTGAGTCCTCAAAGATAACTTTTAAAATGATAAAATATGGAGAATTAGGATATGTATGCTTGCAGCATTTTCTTAATTTGTTCTTTTTTTTTTTCCTTAAATGAGTTAAGGAAAGTACATAAATCTTAAGTGTATAATTCAGAGAATTTTTACATATATACACACTCGTATGCAAAAATTACTGGCTGGACTAAGATATAAAGCGAAAAAAAAAAATTTTCCACTCATCCCTTCCCAATGAATTTCCCTCCATTCAGAGGTTACCGTCATTCTTACTTCTGTCACCGTAGCTTGGTTTGCCTTCTTTTTATTGTCATGTATGTTTATTGCTATTGTATGGTTATATTTTTCTTCTCTTGGTGGATATTTGTTTTGCTTTCCTTTTTTCAGTTATGATTGTTTGCCATGATTTCTGATGGACATGTGTGCTCATTATTTTAGTTGATATAGGTGGAATTAGGATTCCATGTTCATAGTTGGTATAGGTGGAATTAGGATTCCATGTTCATAAGGTAGATATAATGTAACTTTAATAATTCCTGCCAAGTGTTTTCCCAAAGAGGTAGTAGTAATTTTCCTTCCCACCAGTAATGTGTGGGAGCCTTCGCTCCTCTGCATTTGTGCTACTATGTGCTATAGTCAGTGTCTTTAATTTTAGTCATTCTGATAAGTGTGTGGTAAGATATCATTATAGCTTGTTTTTATTTCCCTGATGAATCATGATGTTGAGTACTTTTTCATGTACTTATTGACCTCTTTGAAACCTCTTTGATGAAGTCCCCTTCAAATATTTTAGCCATTAATTACTTTTTGGTATTGATTTGTCTTTACGTATTCTAAAAAATATATGAATATATTTCTTTTGATGAACAGAAATTCATTTTAATGAAGAGTGAATTATCTTATTTTCCTCTATGGTTCATGCTTTTTGTATTCTCTTTCAATATGCAATTTGAAAACCCAGTCACTACATAATGCAGTCATTAGACCACAGGCTTATTTTTAAAGATGATAACTAGCTATTACATATATATATATTCTGGAAAATATATTGGACTTTATGAAGAGCTTGGTGTCCTTTTTCAGTTACTAACTATCTACTTTGGGCAATGCTTAGTTCTTTAAGCCATTTTTGTCATTCATATGTTGTATTCATATATTGATATTCACAGTATGGCCAGCATTTTTCATTTGCAAGTGGCAGAAAACTAACAAAACTAGGTCAAGCCAGAAAACCTGAAAGGAAAGTAGATCCTATAACCAAAAAGCTGCAGAAACCATTGTTAGCGTACGGGACCTTTGGGGCCCAGCACCACTATGGCACTCTTATCTGTTTTTCATTCTATTTTGGCTTTTCTTATTGACAACAAAGAGGTTTAATATAGCAAGCTTCAGGCTTACAACACCTGAGCGAGCATCTCAAAAAGAAAAAAAAAAAGTATCTCTCTGTCCCATTCACTTCAGTACATAGTAATCCTAGTGAAGGACTCTTAGTAGCCCTAAATGATCTATCTACCCATGTGAATAAAGACGAGAGAAAAACCATTATTATTAACTCCAGGATGAGATGAGGAAAGGAACAGTATCCACAAAGAAGTAGGTATGCTATTGCCAAGAGAGAAATAAGGTGCTGGGCAGACTCAAATAATAGACGTACACTACAAAGGAATAAAAATGCTTAACTTACAAGAGTTGGCTTTTTAAAGTCTTAATCAGTATCTGGAACAAGGTAGAGACACATTGCTTATTTGTTAAATATTAAGTATAATGAAAATCTCAAAAACTTTTTTTCTCCTGTTCTCAGAACTGGTGCCCTGGAGAGAGGATCATGGTGAGCCTAAGCAGAAGCAGGAGTCAAAGAGCCTGTTCCTGGCTTTTTCTTGCAAATGTCTTTCGTGGGTTTTTAAGGTCGCAAGTGGATCTGTATATTACACATGTCAGAACTAACCTCTGCCTTGATTCTCTCCTACTGATCCAGGGAGATAATCATGATGGTGAAACCTGAGGCCCAGAATCTCCCAAATCTTTATCCCCAAAACATAGCTTTAGCAATTCAGTGCTCAACTCCTCCCTTCCAAAGTTTTTCCAACATTTAATATAAAATTCTTATGACTATAATAATAGCATTTAGACAATTGATAAATGTAGATAACATGATTGCTTTTAAACCATTGCCACTTGGAGTATTTGTGGCATTAAGCACTTCTTGGGTAACTTATTCTCCAATTCTTATTTCCATCCATAAAATATTATTTATCTTGGGATAAGTAGTTCTCAAACTTTAACATATATTGGAATCACCTGGAGAGCTTGTTAAGATTCAGATTGCTGGGCCCAACCTGCCAGAAATAATGATTCTATAACTGGAATAGGGCCTCAAACTTGAATTTTTTTTTTTTTAACAAGTTCCTAGTAATGTGGTGCTGTTGCTTGTCCAGGGACCACACTTTAAGAACTAGATAAAAGATACATTTCTAAAAATATGGGCATAAACAAGACTTCTATAATTCATATTTTCACTCACTATGGAAACTTATAATTTGAAGAAATCTAATTTTCCTTGGAAAATAAAGGGCCCTTATTAATAAAAACAAAAGTAATTGCTTCTAAGTTAACATTTGCAAATTTGATTTGCTTGAAGGTTGAGGTGAAGGGTAAATCCATATATCAATGACCACATATCCTCTTGGAGGTCATATAACTTGTAGAAGGAACAAAAAATAATGTCCTTTCTTACAGATAATGATAAAAATAACTCACAGGGATAGTTGAAAGTAATTTTCCTCTCTGTTCTAAAATTTTTTATCTGTTAAGCCTAATAGGATTTTCTGGCTTGCTAGTTTTTTGTTTTGTTTGTTTGTTTGTTTTTTGTTTTTGTTTTTGTTTTTTTGTATGTTTTTATTGTGTGTGAACCAGGAATTTCAATAAAAGGGCTAATAATGCTAAATTCTATCAGTTAGACCAGATTAATCATAGAAACTGCTGCAAAGGGCTGAATCACACTACTCTCCTTCCATCACTCATAATTGAGGGATACAGTTACCTTGGAAATTAAAATCTGGAAGCCAGGACTTTTTTCCTCTGTCGTGATGTTGGGTCAGTATTGGCAAATAGGAGATCATACTGAGAATGCCATGAAGGAGGGAGAAAGTACAGATTCAACAACATTAACCACCTCAGGTGATGGCTGTGTTCACTGAGTGCATTTCAGAGGATGGAAGTTTAAGTATTGATGGCCCTGAGATCTCTGGGGCTTAGAGATTCTACTTCAGAAGTTTTCTTTCTTCCTCAAAGACTTTGAGATTTAAATATCTATTAAATCCGACTCCTGTTTGGAATGTATTTTCTTTTTTCCAGGTTAATATTAAGGATCAGTTAGGGCAATTGTCTTCTATTCAGTTACTAAGGGCCATACCCCATGGTTAAAATACCCATAATATACCATAATAGTGTGGTATCCTGCTAACATCACTATTTTATACTTTTGCTTTTTACTTTTACACTAACAAGTAAGCTTTTACTCTTCTTCAAGTTTGTGGAAGATTAGTCTTACTAAAATGTTGTCTGGTAGTTGCACTAAATTCATTTTTATTAAGTTTATTAAGAGTTCCCTATGGCTAACCCCTTACTCCCGGAAAACAAATGCAGGATACCTCCAGTTATCCAGTTTAAAAAAGAATTCTATAAATTACACAAGCATGCAAAATGAAGAGCATTGACAATTACATAAGAAAGAGATCATTAAAATAGAATGGTCTCTTTCCATAAATTTGAGAGAGCGAATGAAAAGGTAGACTGGGTTATAGGGCAGAATTGAGATTGTGTGGATTTAAGGAAATAGTTGAAGTTTCCTTGGCTTTCTTTAACTTATAGTGGTGCTTCATGGTATTGAAGAACTTTCTTGAAGCTATGTAAAAAGTGAAACTAATAAAGTTTTCATATGTATGTACCATCTTCTCAAAACAGAAACATTTTATTATCTCTCTAAGGAGATGGAGTTGAGGGAGCTGCACTGAGGCCTTTGCAACATTTCATAAATCGTGAGAAGGTCTCATTCCCATTTTGTTCATTTATATGCCACATAGTATGATAGGCTTCAAGAAACCAAGAAAAATTCACTAGCTATGCCCTCAAGGAATTTCAATGATAGTGGAAAGATAAACATGAAAACAAAAGTTCTAATACACTGATGGGATTGTTTTAAAAGTGCTGAGCATTAAGTCCTGTGGCGTTTACAAACAGTTGCCTAATTGCTCTGATGGAATCTGTGAAGGCTACACAGACATTTACCAGGCAATGAAGAGGGCGAGAGAGATTCAGCGAAACAGAACATGTGCCAGTGACAGGGGTATAGACAGGACTGACTTGTCAGTGTGTGAAGGGATAAAGTAAAAACTGGTAGAGAAGTAGTAGCTGCATAATGCACGATCTTGGGCTAGAAAAAAAAATTTTTTTCTTTTATTCTATTGTCCATGGAAAGAATTCTGGAGAAATGGGATAGCAAACACTCCCTGCAATTTTTCCAGAAAAATTGTGAAAGTATTGGAAGGGCTGAAGAGGTGAGCTTCCGGAAATGATCCCCAGAACAAGACTGTCCAATTGGTCCCAAGAGGATGGCGGGGCATCGGAGGCTGCTACCGAACCTTTGGAGTTCGGGAATGCACGGTGTGGCGCCATCCTGGGAATAGCAGCTGGTCACCACGACCACTGTTGCTACCACTCTCCAGACACCATGGTGCCAGTGACTCACAGAGGGACACAGTTGTGGGAAAACCCCACATTTCTACACCCCTGTTACCAACAGCAAACAACCAAAGCAAAAGGAAACCAGCCCCTGCTTCCGTCTGGTGTTCCAAATATCTAACGGGAGCACATCAGATTGGTGGGACCTAATGTGTATTCAGAACTCTCATTGCAAAGGAGTCTGAGACTTGTGGTCTTTACCTTTCTAGCCTCTGGGGAAGGGTGGCTCTCTGATGGAGGTGGAGTGGATGCTGAGGACCAATTCATCATGTCTAGTAGACATAAGATGGATGAGATTGTGGATGAGGAACTGTATAGAGAAGAGAAGCGGCTGAGAATGGAAATATGGGGCACACATACTTCCGGGGCTACTGGAGAGACAAAGAAGGAGTGGCAAGAAGTTTGGGGTAAAACCTGGGAGATTGTGACATTATGACAACCAAAGGAGGAGAAAAGTTTAGGAAGAAGGAAATGGACAACAGTGCGAAATTGCTGTAGTGCAATGATCATTAATTTTTTTTTCATTCTTTGATCAAATTTTAAATAAGGTCTTTTCAGTGACAAAAATTTTGCTTAGCCCTAGTATTAGGCAAAACTTTCATTGCAAGGGACAGAAAATCAACATAAAGTAATTTAAGCAAAAAATGAATTTATCGAGTCACATAATTTTAAGTCCAATGGGTACAGGTTTAGTAACAGGTAATTAAATGCTGTATCTGGGTAAGCCTTTCTCTGACTCCTTCTTTCGGCTTTGCTTGCCTGCCCTCTCTGTATTGGCATCATTGTCAGGAAGGTTATTCATAAAGCTAGGAAAAAATGGACTCTGAAAACAAAGTTTATCTGTTGTTGCAGCTTGTAATCCCCCCCAAAAGAGGCTCTTTCTCTCTTTCAGTACCTCACATTGATTCTTAGGGAAGAGATCAATTAGTCTGTCTTGGGTCATGTTCCTTTCGCTGTACCAATCACTTGCAGACTGTTGGGATAGGGTGCTCTGACTGGCCAGGTCTGGATTACCAGCCCTCCCCTGCTGGTGGGGTGCATATGTTCATAGATATCCAAAACTTGGAAAAGTTTCTCCAAGAGAATTGTAGGAGGTTATGATTTCAAATCCAAAATAAGGGAGATAGAATGCCAGATTGGCCAATTCACCAGTCTCTGACAGAGTAATGTTGGTTAAAGTTAAATAAGTTTGTCTCTGAATTCACAACCATCATTTTTATTATCTTCTACGTTAGAAGCAAGCCATTAAATCTATCCCATAGTTCCACATGAGAATAATTATATTTTTAGAATTGTCATATGAAAAATATATAATGAAAAAGAGCCATTATGAATTTAGTGACACTTAAAAATGAATTTGTTTTTTAAATCCATAATAATAGTTTCTACATACATTAAAAAAAAAAAACATGTGTAATGGCATCTTCCCTCTACAAGTAATGCTTGGATAGCTTATGGATTTGTTTCAATCACTCTGATGCCCCCACCAAACAAATAAATGTCAGGTTAATCGTGGAGTCCAAGGGTAGCCTATGCACA
The DNA here is from genome assembly GCA_003508835.1 of Eonycteris spelaea. Taxonomy (NCBI): domain Eukaryota; kingdom Metazoa; phylum Chordata; class Mammalia; order Chiroptera; family Pteropodidae; genus Eonycteris; species Eonycteris spelaea. The sequence goes on along the minus strand of PUFA01000011.1, from coordinate 8,918,186 downwards.
GGTTCAGGGGCTGTTAAACAAAGAAATGTTCAGGAAATGTTTCAAGGGCCATTTTCATTTAGTTTTTGGAGAACTAGTATTAAATACTGTGCCATTTGGGTGGGCGATGTTACTTCCACTCAAGTAGCTAAACCAAAAACTAGACTAAAATGACAATGCACATGGTGGTGGGAAAGCACTTTATACAATAAATACTTTCTTTTAGCTTTTTCTTTTTCTAATTCTCTTGTGTTTTCAACCTGTTAGTATGTATGTGGTAGCAAATCAAATCTGAAAAGAAGTTTAACGTAATTACACGGAAAGAGGAAATTACATACATACATACATGCATGCATATATACATACATGCATATATATTTCAAGATTTCTAAAGGAGGTAGCTTTTCTTTCAAGACAACGTAGAGACCTGTGCTACCATGAAATGGGTTCTGGCTCTGTCTCCAGTCTCCTATGACAGGACTGCTCAGTACATTAGTTGTCTTATCTGCAAAATGCAGGCTGCTTGACTTGCCTTCCTCCTGCCTCACAGAAAGTGATCAGAGTCCACATATACTGCTTCAACCTCCCTGGAAGAGAAGTGCCTCCCAGGCATCTATCGGCTATTATTAAGTGGTCAAGTGCAGATTATTACATTGGTGCAGTGTTTCCGGAAGGACGGTTTTATTGGTCTGTGCAATTGTCTCTGTGCTGGGAGGGCTCCTTTGTCATTTAGCAGAGCAAAGGGGTTTGGGGACTTCGGGACCAAGCTGGAGGGAAACCGGCTGGTGAGCCTGGCTGCTCCCACTGTGCCTGCTGGTGCCTCAGCCACGCACTGCTGATCCCAGCAGTGGCTGTTTCCACTTCTCAGCTTGGGCAACTCGCAGTGCCTGGCCTCCCCGTTGTGATAAATGATCTTTCATTAGCCATTAGAAAAAGAATCACTGCAGTAAAACAGGTCTTGGTAACCCATGCCTGTCTGTAATCCTCCCCGACACTCTAGTTCCTTAGAAGTACCTGTGCTGTAGTATAGTTTTTCTGTAAAAGAAAAAGAAAAGAAAATCAAAAAACAAAGGAAATCTTATAAAAATGATAATGTGTCATGAAACATTTACAGTGGGATTTCAAATGGTTTTTGAAACAGTCAAGTTGATTTCTTAGACACGTACAAAAGAGCTTCTGGGTACTTTTTTTGGCGTGTGTGTTGGGGATCCCTTTTCAACTCATAGATTTCTATTTGTAGGGAAAGGCCTTACTATTTCTTGCTAAATACTCCAAGGAGTATGTCTAGAGTATTTAATTTACTTTCTGATGGAATCTAGTTTTGTTTTCCATTTTCCATTTTAAGAAACTAATGCATTTGTTATGTATTTTGTTACTTTGTTGTTTCAAATTTTAAGTAGATTTTATAATTTTGAGGCTGTATTTTTCATATTTAAAACATGAGTTTAAAAAAGTTTTAATTTTTTAATTTTTTATTTAACAAAAGGAACATCTCTTTTTAGATGTAAATGAAAAGCTTGAGGGGTTACATGTAATTTTTTAAGTTCTCAGTTTCTCTTTGCCAGAATTATTGGATTAAAAAAAAATCCCTGAAATTGCTACAATGTCATAATTAACAATTTTACTAAAACTCTGTGTTTTTAGGCTAAACTAACATTGGGTATATTTGTTGAGTAGTTACAGAAACGGGCAGCATTCCCCCCACCCCCAACCCCCCGAATCTTAGAAGCTACTTTGACATTTGTGGATTCTAAGTTAGTATGGATCTCACAATTTGCACTTGTAATTCACATTGAGGGAAATAAGACTTTAAACTGCATTGCATTTTCTTTGTTTTGAGTGTATTTTACTGTATAGCTGCAAAAGTAGAAATGCAATTAGTTACAAATAAGTAATTTACTTGCTTAGCAAGGCTTCTGATCATGTTATGGTAGCTTTTATTAAATTCTCAAGTAAAGTAATTATTGCAGGGAAGTACCCAACTTAAAGCAAACACTTCATCAGGTTCAAGATAATTAAAAAACATGACTGGTTTATGCCTGCAATCATGGTTGGTGTCCCTCGAACTCTCTCTCTCCCCCACCCCATCTCCTATTTTCTTCAATTTTGCTCTTTTCCCTTCTTTTCCTCTTTCTTTCCTTCTCTCCCTAACTCTCTTTCACTTCTTTCTTCTAGTTCTGTCATCTGCCAGTATAAGTGCAGTAACTTCTAAATATATCTCAGGAAATAAATGCTAGTCCCAAACTGTGTTTTGGGTGGGTGGGTGGGGTAACACAAAAAAATAAACACCCCCCACATTGAAGGCTTTCGAGGAAATTGCCATAATGGTGACATTTTGTCATCCTGTGTCATTATCATTTTGGGTTCTTCCTGTACTTTTATTTAGTGCCATGGAAAAATAAGCATGTTTGCTAGTTTGAAATGCTGGCAGAATTTCAGTGTTTTTGTTTTTTAGTTGAGTGCCAAAATTGTCAATAGGAAGCTTTTCCAAAATGCCCATTATTACCCAGACAGAAAACAATGGCATGGGAATGTTTTTAATGTTTCAACAGTACGCTTATCTTTGGTTGTTTCTGAGAAATGGGAGGTTACATATCATTAGGAATTTCCTTATTAATTACTTAAAGTATAATGGTTCTAGTGTGAAGAAGAAGCAAACCAGGCACCCAGGCCACTGACACTAAGTAAGAAAAATATTTTGTTTTGGGGAAGCAAGCTTTCTAACTGTTCCTGGGAGTAATATCTGACTGGTGGAAGTTTACAGCACGGATTTATCTTCCAGGTAGTCAGTGAATATGAATCCAACCAGCCTGGCTTTAGGTCAATGATTGGAAAGGGGAGGAACTCAGAAATTGGTTTGAATTTTTAAAACCTTGAGTTGCCTTCTCCTTCACCATTTTGTGCTCATCACTGGCTGCCCAGCCCTAGTGAGGTAGGCTTCCTACAAATGCCATCTGTCCTTGTTGGCACCTCCCGCATGCTGGACGCTGTCCTGTCAGCTCTAGGAGAGTGGTTCCTAAAGGGCGACCTGAAACTGCTGGGAGTTCGCGGATTGTACTCTGATGCATTGATGATATATAATGCTATAATATCTATATTTTTACTTTATTATGTCTTTCACTGTCACTGCGTGGTGTGATACTATGGCAGAGAGGATTCTGAGGCTGGGTGTCCGAAGGAGCCATTTAAAACTAGGCAGCAGCGGAAGAGCAAACCTTGTTGCTGCCTGGTTGGAGCTTGGTGCAATTTTCTTTCTTTTCTATGACTTTTGTGCCCCTTAAGGGCAAGCAACTCTCCTGCTATTCTCTTATGCTCCTCAAGGAGCACACTTCCAGAGACGTGCTGTTGGATGCTTTACATGCCCTAATTACACCTCCCTGATCCACCTCACCTCCTCTCTCCCTGGCCTACTCTGTACTTCTAACATATCAGGGCACTGCCAGACACTCACAAAGCTCACTCCCACACCTCCTTCAGGCTTCTACTCAAATGTTTTTTCACAGAATCTCTTCCTGGTCATTTTACCTAAAATTGCAAGTCCTACCCACCCATACATGGTTTTAAAAATTTTTTTTCTGTGCCTATATCACCATCTCACATAGATCTATATCTATATGGGTATAGACAGATGTAGATTTTCTATATCTCTATATTTACTCATTAATTGTTTATTTATGCTATTTATTTGTTAATTTATTATCAGTCTTCCCCTTCTAGAATATAAGATAAATGAATATAGAGATTTTATGTTTTCTTCACTGTTATATTCCCAATGATTAGAACAATGCTTGGCACTTATTAGGTGCTCAATAAATATTTTGCAAAAGAACAAATGAATGGCTAGAAGCCCCATAATGCTATATCTTGTTTCTTAATCTAAGTCTATATGAACATAGCAGAGATGCTAAAAAGACTTGCCCCATTCAAAATTCAGTATACTTCATCTATGAAGCCATTTGGAATGAGCAATATTCCTAAGTCTATGTTGATTATACTGAAATAAAATCAGACTATTGATTGATTAATTAAAAAGTTTGATTGTTTATAACTCCTAAGACACTCCATGTAACAGCTTTGTCTAAGTCTCAAAATCTCGTTTAGAATGCATCTTTGGATATTTGTAGAATATTGAAATAGCTTATTGAGAGAGAGAATCAATGTTTAATAAGTAATTTGTATATGTTAATCACTTCTCATATATAATCTAATTCTTATAAAAATAATGTAACAAATATATTATTATTTCTCTTTGAACTGAGATTCTAAATGTCTTTGTGATCACCCAAAGTTTCAGAAATAATAAGAACTGATCCTTCCAATTACGCTATAAAATGACCTCTGTAAGAAAACAAGCCAACCAATGAATTAGATCACTTCTCATTTATTCATCTTTTGTTGGCTCAATATATTTCTTAAATCAGGGCTCTGCTATGCCATTCATCTGCTAAGAGTTTGCATTAGTTTTTGACTGGATCAAACCTAACTGGCACTCAATGACCCACATAATCTCCTTTCCACTTAATTATCTCAGATTATTTCCCTCTACTCCCTGTAACAAATCCTCTGTTTCAGTAGAGAAGACTTTCTTTCCACCCTTCCCCCATTATATGCTCATTTACTAGTCTCTGCCCTGTCTTCAATGACTTCATGTCAATTTCCCCTGTGCTTTCCTATCAGGCATGAATGCCATTCCCTTTCTTTCTGCCCATGCATTATCCTTAACACTTTTTTTTTATGGTCTACTTGAAAACTATACACTTTATTTTTTTACATCCCTAATACAATAGCTTCTCTCCTTTTTAATTATTTTTAAACTTATTAGTTGTAGCACACAATTTATTAAGCTCTAATTATAGACTGTAGTGTTCTGTAATTGTTTCTAGTGTCAGCCTAACCAAGACCGTGTTTAAATAGATTTATATTGAATATACTTTTTTTTTCTCCCTATAATACTCTCTAAAGTAGACATTGCATCATTAGCAGATGCTCAGTAAATACCTGGCTTTTCATCCTGAATATTTATTGAGTGTTGCTAGTAACTATGACATCATCATAGGATAGAAAGTAAAATGTAGTTTATCCAATAGTGGTTCCTTCCAATCTTAGTATCAGCTGTGTGCATCTTGTGTACAGATGTATTTTTGAAGAGTCACTAGAAGATTTTGCTTTCCTTTCATTATTTAAGATCTACTTCCACATTTTGAAATTTTTGTAGAAAGTAATTTTGAGAACTCTGAGTAAAAGACATAGTATAGATACAAAGTATTCATCTTCAAAAAGCAAAATGAAAATTCAGATATTTTGAAATTTCAGAACCAAGCACAGGAAAGTTTGGATGAATGGTGAGGCCAAAATATTCATCATTCCATTAGAAAAGTCGGAAAATCTGCCCTTTGAAGCATCGGGACATTTTATTTTTCGGTGCAGACTTGTGCTACAGAAAACACTTCGCTTTTGGCAGGGCGTGAGGGAGTGCGGGGTGGGGAGATGCCTATAGTATTAAAAGTAATCTGGATGGATTTGAACTTCTGAGGTTAAGTATTTATGTATTAACATAAGATTAGAGGTGGCAAAAGCAATGAAAGAGCTGCAGGTGATTTCAAATCGGGTGTCATACTGTAAATCTTGTTGAGATGAGTCTGACAAAGTGCACAGAGGCAGTGACTGTGATATGGCAGAAAGAAAAGAAGCTGAGAGGGTTGAGATGCAGAAGTCAGCATTGTCTTAAGAAGCACTCGATGTAATTTGTACAGAATCGTACCATGTTTGGAGATATCTCAATGGCATGAAGTAAATATTGTGTACTTTGCCCAATTTTTATAAAAGAGTGCATTTATAATTCCCACCCTGCACTGCCTTTGCAGAGTACTCTGGAGATAGGAGGGGGTGCACATTTTCTAGCTTGAGAAGCTTTCTCTTCAGTCTTCCTCTGTGAGCTTAAGCTCAGTGGACAATGGTGGGTCAGATTGGGATCGTTTTAAAATTCTGTGCTGCCATAATCTGGAAACAGGATCTCTTATGAGGAGAAATACAGGAGCCACTAGTAGAGACAGAAAGACGTTTTGACAGTTTGCAAGCAGAGCAGTGTACTGAGAGAGGGGTAACCAGTGTGAGTGGCACAGCCAAGTCTCACAAAGGCCCACAGGTGGCACCCAATGTGTTGGCAGAGCACAGCAAGACAGAGCTTGATGTGTGGACTTGGCGCTCTGCGCAGCCAGTGGGCAGCTGACCTCAGGAAGGCCTGGCAGCTGGCAGGGGACCAGCGCTGAGCTGGAGATCAGAGTTGCAGTCTTATGGAGCTGTCAGGAAAAAAGCTGAGAGCAACAAAGGCAGGGAATAAGATAAAGAACATCTGTTGAAAATGGAATACAAAGTGGCCACAAAATCCCCACAAAGAATAGTAAAGATAGACAACACTTATTGATGCTTACGATATGTCAGGAAGGTCCAAGTCCTATACGTACTTTAATCCTTATCAATCCTTACAAACTATGGGGCAGGTGCTGTTATTCCTCCCACTTTACAGAAGAAGAAACTGAATTACAAAAAGATTCAGAAGCATGTGCGGGGCCGAACATCTAAAAAGTGGCAGAGTAGGGATTTCAACACAGGCATTCTGGCTCAAAAGTCTACTCAACCTCAAAGCATTCTACCTCTGAATTGCTGCAGGATGACAAAACCAGTATTGTCTAAAAGCCTTTCAAAAAGGGCATAAACTTTGAGCCAGAGATATGGATTTGAACCTTGCTTCTATTACTTCTTGTGATGCTATGGGAAAGTCCTTCTAACTTAGACTTGATTTTATCATCTGCAGAATGGGGATGCCATCTACTCCACAGATTTTGAAGAACTAAGTGGATAATTGATGTAAGGTAGTAGTAACACCATGTCTGGCAAACAGTTGCTACTCAGCAGAGTCTGTTTTATTTTTCTTCTCTTTACATGTCCACTGATATAGAGCTTTTTAAATTCCTCTGACTGGGAATTGAATTGTTCCTGGAGACAGGGCTGGGCCAACTCAGCATGGGCAAAGATCTCGCAGGCTATGGAGTGTGGGATCTGGCATCTGAAGGCTTCCTGCCTGCTCAGGTTAAACAAAGTGATTGCTCTCTTCTTTTAATTTACAGAAAAATGTCTTGGCAAGTGCTTTTGTAAACAGTTAATTCAGTCAACGAAACCTTGCTTCTGAAATGTGTAAACTGATGCTCACTTCAGGAGTAATAATTGGCAAACTTAAAAACTGTGCATTTTATAAATATGTTAATCATCTATTATTTTTAAGATTCCTGGCTTTCGTTAACTTCATGAGTACTCAGGGCAACTAACTGACTGCAAGGACTACACGTTTGAATTTCTATAATTATGCTTGAATTTCAAAGCCTGCTTCATATTCCATAGCAGCCAGGGTATATATGTTAATAACCTGAATATCCGATCTCTAGTCTAGTCATGAACAGACTGCATCATCTTTCACATCAGAAACATCAACCCAGTCCTCACTAATAAATTCCATGATTGTTTTTCTTTCTACAACTTTAGTCTTTATCTACAAACTATACTTAAAGTTATGATGATACATATTTTTTTGTTAATTAAAAATTTTATGATACAAATAGCACATGTTCACTGTAGAATAATTAGATTATGTTAGAATAACCACCCATAATTTCAGAGCGAAGCACTGTTAAATTTTTATGTATATCCTTCCAGATTATTTTCTATGTATGCATAGGCATAGTACATAGCACATAGTACGGGATCCTACTATACAGTTTTGTAAGCCATGCTTTTCTCCTAACAGTCTATCATGAACATCTTTATATATACATAGAGTCTTTATGTAGTCTCATAATATGCCATTTCATTTTTATAGCAACATTAATTTAGATAATTTACTTATTTAATTTGTTCACATTTTTTTCTATTATATAAATACTTTATCATCATCTTTGCACATACACTTGTGTATCCTTTTTAAAGCTAATTCAAAGGGCACATGTGTTTACCAGGCTTTTGATATATTTGTCAAAAACATTTTTAGAAATATTATACTGATTATATTCCTACTGGCAATAATTGAGTGCTTCAACATTCAATGTTCTTTTTTTATTTTATAGAACCATCTGATGGACACCAATTATTGATAAACTTATGCTCTAAACGTTGATTAAAAAGTACTACCTTTATCAAATATCAAATTCTTATATGTAGTATCTCTTTGGTGTTTTGGTTTAATTCCATTGGTTTTTCCTACTCTGGCAGCAGTATCAATTATTTGAATTATTCTAGAAATTTGTCTTCATTATTATTGTTTTTAGAATTTTCTAGCTGTAATGACCATATTTATCCATATCATGTCTTATATTATGTATACTGGGAGAGATGATGGGGAAAGAGCATGTTGAAGGTAGATAATATAAGATGGGAAAAATACTGATATTGTTTAGCTGCCTGATGAGTGCATGGGGTTTGTAATCCTATTTTCTCTGCCTTTGTATGTACCTGTGAAAGTTTCGATAACAAATATTTAAATGTAAACAAATGGATTGGTGATTCAGATTTAGCCTGTATATGCTCTCCTCTTCAGAAACATTTTATTTTCATGTCTCCTTTTATGGCTTTCAATAAAGTTTTACAGTTAATTTTTTTCATGTATCCTCTATGCCTTTCTGCACAAACAAGCAAACAAAACCCCAAAATCTTCTTCATGCCTTGTTTTTTAGTTTTTTTTTTAAATAACTACTATATTTCCAATTGATATGTAGGAAAATGTTGATTTATAATCAACCACCTTACTAAACTTTTTAATTTTTTTACTTTATTCTTTTGAGTATTTCAAGTAAAGATTTTCATAAATTATAAATTTGCCTCTTCTTTTCCAATTTTCATACAATTATAGATTTGCCTCTTTTCTAACATTATTAGTCCTTTTTTAAAGATTTGTTAACACTTTAAACGCATCGCTCCTGACTTTAGTGAGAATGTTTCCAGTCTTTCATCACTAAGCAAGATATTGGCTATTTGAAGAAGGTTTGTCTTATATTCCTTGTATGCCTTATATTCCAACTTAAAAATTAGGACTCAGTGTTGAATTTTCCACATGTTTTTTACAGAGGATCATTTGTCTCTCTTCTACTCTTAACTTCTTTATATGGTAAGTTTTATTAATAGATTTCTTACTGTTAAATTCTTTCCATGTTCCAGAGTTTGTGGATTCATGGACAGTGTGGATTTTGTGAACAGTTTTATGGAACTATCCTAAACTGATGGTACTTTCCCCTAATTTTCCTATTACTATGTTTCTTTGATTGCTTCAAAGTAAATCTGGGAGCAAGGAGAATGAAATAAATGGACTGAAATTTCTATCTTGTATTGGAATTTTGGTATACTTATATTGACTACCATCTATAATAGAGTCAAAATTTACTCACTAAAATTTAAAGTAGAAACAATGGAGCTTTCCTTATTTCTATAACCAATCTTCTGTGCTTAGCTATAGTCCATCGATAAGGGAAAAAAAAAATACCTAAGACTGTAGTTATTTTAAAATTAGTATGTTTCTTTTGGTAAGTATTCAATTAATTCAAAATTAGTTCTAGATCAGGATTGTTTTTCTTCTTTTTCAGTGAGTACTACCCTCTCCCTAAAGAACAAAATGGCCTCTGGGAGCAGGAGAAAACTACAAGTCCTAGGTTCAAAACTTACTAGCCATGTGATCTTAGTGGTGTTAATCTTTCTCTTTCTCCATTTTTTCATTAAAAATGGGGATTAAAATGGCAGTTATTTTATAAATGTTGTGTGAATTGAATGAGTTAATACATGTTAAGTGATTAGAACATTACTTGACGCATAGTAAATGCCTGTAAAATTTTGTGATTCACTAATAAAATTAATTATTACCATTCTCATAGTGTGAGGTAAAAACGACTTTGATTTATGTGCCATTCCTAATTGTGTGCTTTTATATCACTCATCTCTGCAATGATTTGGTCTCTGTCCCACCTCTCTCTATTTTTGAAGGACTGAAGCTGGTTTAAATTTTCTTTTATTCTGTCCTCTTGGCACGAAGAACAGGGATTGCTTTAAGGAGACCCAACTCCTCTCTTTGCCGACTAGGCTGGCATCTAACTATTCCTGGGCTGTGGTTCCAGGTCTGGCTGTGATTACCATTTGATCTCCACTTTAGGAAGTTCACTCTACAGCTCTCAACTTTACTGTCACTTTACCCCTCTCTAAGCCATCACTGTCTGGCCCTCCAGTCAGCACAGTTAGCCAACTCCCTTTACCCCTAGAGGCACATAGAAACTTTAAGGTACCTTTAGCGTCGCACAGCCTATGAAAGAGCCTTTGGCTCTCCTAGACCCTCATCCTACCTAAAACAGTATTTCTTCCTTATGTTGGTATGAAGAAATCCAGTGGAGTGGGGAGTGGGGAGCTCCCTTCTGGAGTGTGAAATGCTTTGCTTTTTTCCCCTCAACCTAAATGGTGTTTTAATCAACTCACTGATTCCTCATCAGGCTCCAGGCCAAAAGAGTTGATCCAATGAGTGGGGTTCCTCTAGAGCATCATGATTTAGAGTGAATAAATACATTGGATTATTATTTTCAAAAAGTGGTCCTGATTATACATTTACTGTGCATTCACTGTAAGTAAATGATAATTTCTTAAGAGTAAGAAATAAATATGAAGATGATGATGACACATTTAATAATGAGTTCTTACTATGTGTTGTCACTGTTTCTAGCAGTCTACCTCTATGAATTGTGTATTTTTTCCAACAATAATATGAAGCAAGATTATTATAGTTATAGTTTATAGACCAAGAAATTGAGGTACAGAGAGATCAGGTAACTTGTTCAAAGCCACTTGATAAGTAACAAAGCCAGAACAGTCTTAATCCTTAAAAGTTTAATAGCCCAAAGTAAATAATAACAGTAGTAATTATTAAGTTCTTAAGGATTTAAAATACTGTAACAGAGTGATTTTTGCTAAATATAAGAGATAAACTGATGATCTCCTCTCCCCAAAAAATATTATTAAGAATTCTAGCTATTATAGTAGGCTAAACAGTTTCTTTCTCCAGCAATATTTAAGGATCGGATAAACAATAACCACATATTGTATAGTATGGTATGGTATGATATGGTATATCATCTTCATGATGGCAAGGTTTTAGATGAGCTGGAAATTTAAAGATCCTTTTAATTCTAGATTTCTTTCCCTTGGCTTCTTAGATTTCAGACATTTTTTTTCCTTTTACAACTTAATACTTTAGCTATATTACTTCTTTAGTGAATTAAAGAGATTTTTAAAGATAAAACTCTAGCTTCCCAAGTGTCATTGCCATTTTGAAAAATTGAGCTAATAAACCATTGGGCGATAAAAGATAACCAGATTCGTGGAAAAGAAACTGCCATTTTCCATTTTCACTAAGAAATTCATCTATTAGCAAAATAATCTTAAAAGGATTTTGCTGTTATGTACCTCCATCCCCATCATCATTATAGATGAAGAGGAAAGAAAATCTAATATCAGGTGCCAGATGGGTACCACATAAATGGCAATAATTTAGCACAGGCTTCAATTAGAGCAACCAAGCTCTGAGTAGCAATTGGGTTGATCATGGGATAATAGTTAACGGAGGTGAATTTTGTTCTGTGTGTTAGGAGCCTTTACTGTCCTTTCTCCAAACTCAGTCTTTCAAATTTTCTAAGAAACTTGGTAGCTACTTAGTGCTTGCAGCTGAGAGTGGGTGTTACAATTAACTTCTTGCTGGAAAACTGATAGAGTTTATTTTGAAGTTCATTCAGTGTGGACTTGAAGAAAGAAGCATCAGAGTGGAAAGGATTACAAACCTTTGGATTTAAGGTTTGAAACATTTGTTTGGCCTTACAGAAGGCCATGGTAGAGTCTAGGCCTGGACAGAAACTAAAGATTAAATCTTGTACTGTACTTGAGCGTCCTGAGAATCATGACAGGCTCCTTTCATTCTGCGCCAGTGCACTGTAGAATAATAATACTAGAAAGCGTCCATTTTTAATGAAACCATTTTGCAAAATAAGTAAAATCGAGCCTCCCCCAAAGTCCAGCACTTGCTTACTCAAGTAAAGGATAAACAAAGTTAAATGAAGCTAAAATTTAAGGAACACTTTCTTTGATCCACATATAGTGGTTAGTGTATGCTGACCATCAATGCATTATTTAATCTACACCATAGCCCTACAGTATGGGTTTCAAGTTACATTTATATTGACCATGAACTTGACATTCAAAAGGATTAAATAACTTCCTCAAGGCCACAGAATCAGAAAGAGACCAAAACAGAATTTAAATCCAGATATGACTAATTCCAAAACTCATAATAGTATACATATTGATTTCACTCTTTTCATTTTCTCTCAAAACAAACATTTCTCATGTTAATTATTCTTGTTCAGGTGATATCTTGAAATTCTTTCTTTTGGAATGAAATAAGTTTTATAAGAGTGAAAATGGTTTGGATAAAAAGGCATTCAACTGAAGGGATTGCTTGATTCTATCTCACTAAAATACTTTGACTATGAAAGAGTAAGAATATCTTGAGAATGACTCTCTCATGGCCATGGAGAGAGTATTTTAATTACTTACTGAATAGATCTTGACTTTGTTGTTTGTTATCTTTAATGTCCATAATAAAATTATAAATAGTAAAATGCTTGAACAGAAAAAAAGAAAACCAAATTTATTGTCTAGCTTCTTTTCTGCTTTTGTTTTAATTTTAACATAAAGTGCTTTTTTTACTATTGATTAAAATTTTGTTTCTTGATTCCAACTAAAATGAAGGGGCATGCACGGTTGTCACTGTGTGTTAATGACTCCACCACAGTAGGCTCATTCCCTTGAAGGATGCTAATGGGTTGTTGCTTCCTAAGGGGCAGAAAACTGATACGTTTGGGTTTTTACTCCTAGTCTTTGATTTCTTGGTTGTGTTAATTTCCTTGTTTATATTTCTTTTAATTAACATTGAACTTTTAAATTTTATGCCTTGTTTTTCTTCTGTTTGTATAGTCAGCAGGCAGTGGCTCCTTGGGTAACAATTGTTAATCAGGGTGAAGTGATAGCTTGAGGGTACAGTGTTACATGACGCTAGGATAAAAATTGTTCTATTGAAGCCTCATTAGAAAAATGTTCATACACCTGCCTTAGGTGAGCTCTGCATGATGCTCTGCCAACTGCCTTAGTCTCTTTTACCTTTAACTGGTTTATTTTCTTCAATTTCTCATTGTAGCCAATATAATCCCAAAGCAATGGTATTAGTAGGTCTTAAAATAATTCAGTTATAATTTTTCTTAAGGCTACTGTTCATAGTATAGATTTTACAGGAATATAAAAAGCAGAATTCATTGCAAATTGGTAAATAGAAACAATTAAAGAACAAAGGGTGTGTTGGCTTAAAAAAACTGAGAGTCCGGCTCGTAACAACTTAGAGGTGATAGTTTTGCTTCTATAGCTCAGATTGAGAAAACTATACATAGTACAATTAGGGATCTATAACATGATCCCTTTCCCTCTCCCTGTCCCTCTCCTTAGCTTCCTTTCTTTCTGTGTCTCTCTTATCTATCATCTATCTATCCATCTATCTATCCATCCATCTATCTATCTATCATCCATCTATCTATCTATCCATCTATCTATCTATCATCTATCTATCTATTTATCTATCATCTATCACCTACATAATGTTTTTTTTGTTTGTTTTAACTAGAGAGGTGGAGTGATTCATGTTTTAGAACTGACCTCATGATGGAAAATACTGATTATAATTTGTAATGCATGATTTGTAGACTACAGTCTGTGCATACATTCCACAGTCTTCAATGATAATGCCATTCGAGGATTTCTCAAATTTAAAAGTACTCAAATGGTAGACTTTAATCTGATATAGAAGGAGAAGTATTTAAAAAGAAAACAGCCTCAATGCTTCAGTGAACTCCACTTTCTTTTGCAATAGTTAGATGCTAAAACCAGAGATTTTGTGGGGATTGTCTTGCCATTATTTTGTTTTCCATCATGATGACTCAGAGGTTTTTGTCCTGAGGCTCTCAATGGATCAGTTATAACTTTGCTGGCAATGACACATCCCAGAGGCTCCTTCCATCTTAGGCCTCAGGCCAGCAGAGTGCACCATGCTGTCCTATGATTCACAGGATAAAACTGCTCTAGCCACCTCCCACTGCCCAGGCCTGGAAGGGCACTATAATACAGCAGAGGGAGAATATGGTTAGGAAAGCTGTTGAAAAGAAGCTTCTGTTATAACTTTCCTCACTGCAGCAGAAAGCTAAAACCAGAGCAGGGTATTCTCAAGTAACAGACCCCACATTTGTGAGGGATGATACAGAAAGTCCCTGGCCCTTTATTTAGGTAAAGAGTTGTATTTTAGAGAGATGAAGTAGTTTTGGTTAAGGAGAAAGGACCCAAAGCATGGAATTCTAGAAGAAATGTAATTTACTTGTGCCAAACAACTCAGCTGGACTATTTTGAAATACTGGTTAAGGTGAGTGTTGAAAGAGAAGATATTCTGGCATTTTCATGCCCTTGGAAGTAAAGAATTGGGCTACCTTGGGAGCCAAATGATGTACTTTTATTTTCCAAAATGTCATTTATTTTAGAATACTTTTGTACTGACATCAAAAGTAGCTTGTTCTCTTGTATAAGTATGATTGCCTGTGTATTATTCATTCAACAGGCATTTACTGACCATGTTTTGGGTGTAGAGTTTTATGGCCATCTCTTCCACAGAGACAGAGGTCTGACCGGATATATAAAAGAGAGGAAAGGAACTGACAGTCCTTACTTTTATGTTCTTTTTCTTCTACTTGGGGAAAAACATCAATATATGAAATGGCATTTGAACAACTTAAAGCAAAGTGTTCGCAAGAGCAGAGTAGTTCAGAACAGGCTTTGAAGCCATTAAGTGTATGAATCACTTTCTGCCTCTTCTGGGTCCCACACCAGCTATTCTGAGCCTCTGTCAGAGCACTTAGTGCACTGTACTATTTGTCTTTCTCCCCCACTAGTCTGTGCGCTCTTGTAGGGAGAGATTTTATTATATTTATCTTTGCATCCCTGGACCCAAGCACAGTTCTTTGCTTACCACAAGTGCCTAGTAAATGTATGGTGAATGAATAAGAGAAACTGCTGTTATCATTTGGGGGAGGAGAAGGGAATAGAATTACAGTTTTGTGTGAATATCAACTACAAAAGAAAATATTTGATTCTTTTTAGTCTAGAGACAAAATGTGCTTTCCTTCTCATAATTCTAGTCAAGGGAAATAGTTCGATTTGGTAGAATTCAGTAAAAATTTATTGAGCATATGTTATGTTGTGATTATATATACAAATATGAAATGTTTTCTACCCTCAAGGGTCTTAGAGTCCAAGCCGGCAGTGAGACACAGAACAGTTCAGTATAATTTGACAAATATGCAAAATACTGTTGGGGCCATTCAGAAGGCATTATGGAACAATACTGGTTCAGGCTAGCAATGGGGATGTGGCTTGGGATATTGGAAGAACTAGGAAACTCAGGAGGAGACGACATCTCAGCTAAGTCTTGAACTAAGAGTAGCTAAGTAAAGAAGGAAGGAAGTGCATACGGGGAATAGGAAGAGAAGAAACTCTCAAGAACAGGACATAGAGAAGGGAAACAGCATGGACTGTGTGTGAAATTATACTGGTTCAGTATAACAAATGAGTGAAATACGATGTATGGAGGAACAAGTAGGCAGTATTAACAACAAGGAGGTACCTATTAGGTACCTAGTAGAAGGTACCTAAAATGGTATAGATAAAAGTCTAAAAGAGAACTCATAATAGACCTGCAAAAAGAGGATGGAGCTGAGAAATATTTGCAAGATACTACAGCAGGATGTAATCACTGATTTAATGTGGGTGATTAGGGAGTGGGAGGGACTTAGGGTTTTGGCTTGGGTAGCTGGTGATACCATTAACTGAGAGAGGGAAAGGAACGAGAAGAAACATTTTGAAATGAAGAAAGAAAAAATGTTGAGTTTATATGGACATGTGTTAGACGATTGTGGATCTTTTAAGTGGAAATGTTGGTCATGCTTCTGAATGTATAAATTTGAAGCTCAAGAGAAGTTGAAGTATAATATATACATATACATATACATTGTTAGTGTGTATGTGTGTATATATATTAGCATACACATGTCAAATCAAACAATGAAAACTAATGTATTGCCCAAGAATATAATGTAAAGCAGAGATTTTTCAAGTGCCAATCAACAGAATGGTGCTCTGTAAGCTTTATGAATATTATTTGAGGAATTGGTCAAAAAGTAGATTCCTCTGTACCTCTCCTGGAAGTTCTGATTATTAGTGGAGGATCAGTAGTCTGTCTTTTATAGAATTCCCTGGATAATTTTGATATGCAGTCATGTTTTGGTAGCACTGAAAATGAGTAAGGGCAGTGGTATTTATATTTAAGAGATGAACTAAAGAAGATCCACTAAAGTAGAAAGAAGTCAACAGTCACAACCAGCAGGAAACGATACCAGAGGACAAAGGAGGAGAGAGTTTCCAGAAGAAACAAGTAACAGTGTTATAGTATGGTGGTCTAGTCAGAGAATTTGTGAACAGTTTGTTAAACTTAGGAATATGGAGGTCTAGAATCTTTCAAACGAAATTAAAGTGTAGAAGGAGCAAATCTAGGTTGCAATGAATTGAGGAGTGGAGGTGGGATTAAAGAAGTTTAGTGAATTTAATAGACAACTTTTTCAACAAAATTGATTACGAGAAAAAAGAATGATATTTGGAAGAGAGAATATAGAGTTAAGATTTTTTTTTTTTTTTTAACAAGAGAGACTCGAGAAAATAATCAGAGCTTTAAGGGAGAGGGCCAGATAGAATTAGAGCAGATATGGAAAGGGAAAATAGAGAGTAGGTAGAAGACACAACTGTACATAGGAAGAGGAACACTTCATCTTAAGCAAATGAAACTCCCTCATTCTTTCAAGGAGTTAAGCAAAAATAGGATGGGTTAGACAGGAAGTGAAGGTGCATATTTTGAGAGTGTTCAAGAAGATCTTAAGGGAACAATTAGGGGAATTATTTTGTTGAACTACATTGATGTCTAACCAATGTACTGTGTACTTGAAACTAATTAAAATAAATAAGTAAATTTATAAAAAAAAGATTTAAAAAAATCTGCAACAATCAAAAAAAAAAAGAGGCTTTAAATAGTTCAAAGGGCATGCTTGTTAAATCTAAACCTAGATAAAGCGGTCAATAGTAATTTATAACTTTTTAAATATTTCTGTTGCAAATTGTAACAGACATTTCCTCCCCATTGCATTTTTTCACTTTATAATACATATGAAATATTATATGGGTTGAGCTCCTGTTTATCCTACAAAACCCAAATCTCTTATTTGCTGATTTAGTTCATTATTCCCATTTTCTGAGTTCCATGTGTTTTGCATTTCTGGAAACTAGCATAGGGATCCCAATAACTATTTGAATTTTTAGGTGAAGTAGAGTCTGAAGAAGATTTTCTTGGGATAGCTACCATAACTGCCTCCTTCCCAAAACAAAACAAAACAAAAAACAGAACAGTCAACTGAAGGATAAAATAGCAGGGTCAGCCAGAGAGAACTTAATTTTTGGCCATTCTTTTTCAACTAAGACTTTTCTTAGTCTACAGATTCCCCAAAGGCAAAGTCTAACATTATATATAAAATAGCAATTTGGAGACTCAAAAACAAAGAACTTAATGGACAATGCAGCAACTTCTTAGAACAATAATATCAACAAAACATTAGCATTTAAAAGATACTTTGAAATAGGAAGAGAAGGTTAATGACTTGTTATATGTTCACTTAAATACTTTCTTTTAATCTGAATTTTAAGTATTTCTTTTCCTCAGATGTTGAGAATGTAAGAAGCCAAGTAATACAGAAGAACAGAACCATCCGTATACTTGTACCTAAATACAACTACATTTTCCTATATTTATTTCCAATCTTGTCTCTGTGCTTAACTTTTTATAGGATTATACCATCTATACAACTTTAATCTTGTTTTTCACTTAACATTATAGCAGAAGCATTTTCTCACGTAATTAAAATATCTCGTACAATGTATATTTTTAACCATAGTACACTATGAAGTTTCTCTTATTTTAGCTATTCTCTTATTATTAGATATCCAAGTTGTTTCCAAATTTTTATTATTGTAAGTAGATTGCTGAAAACATCTTTGTATATAAAGCATTTTCTATATTTCAAGTTGCTTCCTGAATTACTATATAAATATACATAATTCCATAATAATTTTGGTACTTGTTATCAAATACCTTTCTAAACACTTATGTCAGTATAAAGCTTGTAAGCAATATATAAATTTGATGTTTCATCATGTATGCACCATTATCAAGTATTTTTAAAAAAACATTAACTTTACTAAGTTGTAGGCAAAACAAACAGAAACTTTTAGATTTTAGTTTTCATTTCTTTGATAAATATTAAGATTGAATATTTTCTACATTTGATACTTTTATTTCTATTTTTACAGTACCTATTCAAATGAACATAATTTTCTTATAGATTTGTACTTCTATTTTTAAAGTATATTTTATTAAGTGATTGCTAAGTGTTGAACACTATTTTAAGCACTATGGCAAAAGCAAAAGAATGATTATGAATCACTCTCAATCTTAGGAATTTGTATTTTATAATCATATAACTTGCAGTATAGAAAAGGCTTTTACGTGTGCCTTACTCAACCCACAGTTAAGGAAGTAAAAATTAAACCCGTAATACAATTAATAAAAGAATAAACTATAGTAGTGATTTTGTGTGGCGACATAGTCTATATTGTTGGGATTCAGAGAAAGTAAAAACCTATGTGACTTGGAGCAGCAAGGGAAGTTGCCGTTAGATGGAAAGATTTTTGCTGAACTTTGAAGAACAGAAAAGTTCAGAAGGATGGAGAATAAAACATTTTAAGAGCATTCATTTAGGGATAGGAAGTTGAAATGAATATGTAACAGATGTTGAGGGATTAGACCATTTAGACTAGGGAGGAAGGTTTGTGTTGGGGAAGAGAGTGTAAGCTAAGGTCATATAAACGTGTAAGTTACATAACACTAGTATCCACTGGTTGACACATCACTCTAGCCTCTGTGAAGCCCCTGCAGATGTAGCCGAAGGGGCATTTGAGAGCATAAGCTGCAACCTGATTATACAGGGCCATCCTTGGGTTATAAACAGATTGCATTGACTTTAGCAAGAATTAAGTTGTTGAACTCTGCTGGGCACACTGAAAGGTGCACCTGATTGCCCTATAGAGAAAGTTTTAGGATAAATTTTAGAAAAATCAGTGCACGGGCATCATCATCAGTTGGACAGAGCACTGTGCGGGGAGTGCAGAGGCCTTTGTCTAGTTTCTGCGTTATCTGTCCCAGGCAACTCTGTGATCTTTGGCAGATTACTTATGTTCCTCAATTTCCTCATTTATACCATGAGCTGTTTTGATCTCAGATCCAGAGGAGCCCAGATAAGGGACAGCCATCACAAGTCACCCTGGAGAAAAGAGGGAAGATATAAAGAGCAGGAAACCTCTGTGGTCATCTTTAGATCTGGACCAAGAAAGAGTCGTTTCTCTTAATTCACACTTTAGAAGCCATGAGGAAATATCAGGGACTTTCATCTTTCGTCTCTATACAGATTTAGCAGAAGGACATTGGGGCAAATGTCCAAGTTACCTGTCTTATGTGTGGAGAAGGCAAATTAGCGGGCACTTCAGAGCCTATGGCAATAATTAGAACTTTCCCATGTTAAAGTCTGTTTTTTATCCCCTCATATGCTTCTTTTAACTTTTTGAGCATTTAGTTTTTGCACTGCGGCCTCCTAATTTTTTGGTGGATGATTCTTGACAAATTGAGTTTGTTTTTATTGCAGTTCTTTGGGGGTTGTTTTTACAGTGATCAAACTTTCTTTTTGAATGTATGCCATAGCTAATAAATTTAGATTAGAATGTAACCAAGGAAAGAGACTGTCTATTCTGTTTTTGCTCTGTGGTTTATTTTATGCAGTGCTGGAAAACTATAACTTAATGAGGTGGTGAGACACTCAGTCAGTGACAAACTGATTATCTGTTGCTCATTCCTAGGCATTGCACCCAAACTGTCCTTTCCCCTAGATCTAGAAAAATTGGTGATTATTGGAGAGATTAGTACGTTGCCTGCCCCATATGTGATGCTCAATAAATGTTTTTTTTTTTTTAATTAATACACCTAGGTGACTTTATAATTCAGCAGTTATTACACACATTGGTACACTTGATGTTTAATGAATAGAATTAACCTATATTCGCAAGGAAATTTATAGTTTCTTAAAACTTTCTGAGACATTATTTAATTAATTCCTATGACAACCCTGTGAGGTGGACTAAGAAAGTATGGCTATCTCTACTCTACAGAGAAGCAAGCAGCTGGTAGAGAAGAAAAAAGGAGCTTTTCCTAATACCATACAGCTTGTGCATATGGCACAGGATGAAAGTGGAACCTATTTCTTCTGATGCCCAGTTCATGGCCTTTCCCACTATATAAATTCTTAATCTCTAGGAAAGAACTTGTCTTAACTCCCCTATCCTTTCATCAAAACAGCAAAATTTATTCAAGTGCTCCAGCTCAGATTTTGTCTTTGAATATTCCAGCGTTATCTGTCTTACCTGCTTTTTCTGTTCATTTTTATTTCTAAAGTGTTCTCCCTGCAGGAAATGACTCTTCTTCCTAATTAACTTTCATGGGGAAATTCCTTTCGAAATGAAATTGCACATGTGTGTGAGTGTTCTCTCACCTGTTTTTATTTTTATTTTTTATTTTTTATAGTGCACCTGGAGGGAGAATGTATTTCTGCTGTCTTAATAGTATTGTCTTTGATGATGGAGAAATGTGTAGGAACTAAGATAACTGCCTTTCTGAGAATAAGCCTTTCCCCTCTCTCCACAAAACAGTCTTTGGTTTAGGCACAGCTTTGATATTTGCAGAGGTGACCACTTATCGATAACTAAAATGTGTTGTTTTGTAATGGTAACAAAGCAGGGGAGCAGGGTAGAAAGAAATATGGACTTTGGAGTCGGACAAATCAGGTTTGAATCCTCGTTCTGACATTTACTGGGCAATTCAGTTAATTTCTTGGAGCTGATTTCCTCTTTTGAGTAATGAGGATACTATGGTAATGATAAGGATTTCTGTCCTGGGATGCTGACCAGTGAGGTGTAGAGCAACAGCTTCCTTTGACCTCTGGCTCTGTTGCATTTGGCAGTTGGGAGTCCTAGCAGGGGATTGGAGGGAGGCAGGAGAATGAGATTATGTTCACCTTCTCATCTCCTTCCTTTCTGGGTCATCTGAGGCTAACTGTCCTAGAAAAGATCCTCCCTTTTCAAGAAAGTCCACTCTATGACTTTTTCCTCATAGGTATTGGTGATGCATCCCTCTCCTTGTCCCGTTAGGTTGGGGGATGGTAAAAACTTCATTATTGCTAGCTCCAGGAACTGCACCAACCTTTATGAATTCCTCTGCCCTACTCACATCTTCTTAATAGTCTCATTACTAAACCTTCCTTTAATGATCATAATATGTTGTCTGTTTATTTCTGGGACCATAACTGGTATATTAGTTATGAGCTAGTTGAAAGCACAATTGCCTAAGTTTGTTTTATTTGAGGGAATTTGGCACTTTTGGTGGAAAAATAAGAATGGGTTGTTGTTGCTTGCCATTTGATATTAAGAGAAGGAAAAATTAGTAATGAAGAATGATGACAGAGAGCCAAGTATTCTCCTAGACACTACTTTATACACATTAGTTCATTTAAACTCAAAATACACATGAGGATTATTATCGCCTTTTTGCAGATCTGGAAAAAGCTCAGAAAGGTTAAGTAACTTACCTAAAGTTACACAGAATGCCATTAAAGAGCTGAAATTCTAATCTATGCCTATGCCTGTTTGGTTCCAAGGTCCATACTGTTTTAGTGAGGCCATGCTACCTCTAGGTAGGTATATAGCTTGAGAAGTGTCATCCCATCAGCAGTTTTCAGTTCAATTCATTTGTATATTTCAACTTCTTCAGGTTCCATATTCCTATAGGAAAGTATCTCTTAATGATGGTCTTTAAATCATGTCAATGCAATTTTGTTAACAATCTCATTAATTTAGTAAACATTATTAAGTCAAATCCATCATTCGTCTGATTTTATTAATTTGTTAACTTAAAACCATTGAGTCACTAACCCACTAGAGGCAACTATTCCATGGTTGCCTCTAAGGGTACTCATTAAATGCTGAATAAATCATTAAACATTTTGAACACATTTTTCTCAGATAATGTGTAAATATCCTACAGCATTTAGCTGGATTTTATTTTTCTCCCTCAGTATGGAATATTTAGTTCACAGTTCATATAATTTCTATCCAGTTCTTAAATTGATCTAGGTAGATAACGTAATTCCACATTTTCTGAGAACTGATAATAATTTGGTAAAGATGACTTAATTCCTGGAGGAATACTAGCTGAGAACTTTGCATTTGTGGATCAGTGCTTACCTCCAATTTCCACTCCCTTAAACTTAAATCCATACGCACTCAAAGAAACATTATTTATCCTAGCAACTCATATTTGATTGTGCATTTTTCTCTAACGTCAAGCAAGCATTTTCACCAACCCCAGAAGAAGGTTTTGTCCCTCAATGCCCTTTGCGTCCCCAAGTTGCAGGTAGGCATATTCTTAGCAATAATAAACACTGTTTCTTTGATTCTAGCTGCACCTTGTTGCTGTGGGGTCTCTGGACTCTCCAAAGATATTTTCCTTTTATTCTTACAATTCTTGAGTGGTTATTCACATGGGTTCAAACCAAGTTTTTTCCTCGAATGTGTTCCATTGCGGGATGATGGAAAGTTCTGTGCAGGTCTCTACTGGTGCGGGGTACCATTGGGTTCCCTTGCTGCTTAGAGCTGGCCTCCTCCTGGGGCCCACACTGATGCTGTGTTCCATGGAGTTCTCCCTCCTTTTATTCTGTATACTTTTTAAAAAGTATCTATAGTTGCTTTTTTTTTTTTTTTTTGATGTATAATTCACGCTACTCTGTACTTTGGCATTTTTAAATCATTTTAGCAAAGCAAACTTCTTCAGACCTTGTTCACTGTTACTCTTTTCCCTATAACTCAGACAGAGTCCTCTGAAAAGCTTAGAACAAATTCAAATGATAGATGCTTATGCTTATCTTACATGCTTATGTTAAAATCATGCTTATGTTAAAATCAGCCTGTACCTACAATGTCAGCCCACACCTACAATATAAGAGTTTTGTGCTTTGGTCAAGCCTGTTTGTTTCATCCCTGTTCCCCTTAGAGTGACTTCTTTCCTAAAAAATGCTTCAGCCCTCATACAAATATACTCTATGAATTTGTAAGTCATGGCCAGATACAGCTGAATATCAGAATGAACACAACACAATAGCTATGCTATTCGCTTTTTCTTCAAAACTCAAAAAAGAGAAGTTCCTTCTTAGTGTCTAGTGGAAAGTGAAGGTTAGGTAATGAGGCTATCATGTCATTCAAGTGGCAACTACTCTGGAATATTCTTTGAAATAATAGTTATTGCTTGATTAGGTAAACCGTTCCTCCCAAACATTCCTTACAATCTCTTTGAATCAAACGGGTAGAAAACTCACTAAATTTACTGAAAAGCCACTGGGATAGCTTCAGTGTATTGTGAATTATGGCTAAGAAAACAGGAGGCCATGATGTGGTCAGAGGGCTTTCAGATGTGTGTAAGAGTCCTCCTCATGGTGGGCAAGGCTATCCTAGTGATCCATTAGTGGTAAACTGAGGGATACTTAGCTGTACCAGCAAGAATCAGCACTTATGCAATTCAGTATGCTTTTTCATTATATACGTGTGACTTTAGGTTGTGGCTACCATACCTATTTTTTTAGCAACTAGAAATGTAGACTTGAATATTTATGGCAAACAGATGGTGCTTAAAATCTCTAACTTACATTTAACAAAGGCTGTTTTGGAAATATTGCTTGGGTGTACTTTTATTTCTTTAAATGGTACCATTTTAGCCTGTTCTGATGAATAATTTAAGAATTACTGTCCTAGTCAGACAGCATTTCGAAGTGCACGTGTTAATCATATACTTGATTAAACATTTCCTTGCCTTTCTTTTCAGAATGCCAGTTGGCTTTTGAGTGGATAATTGTTACAGTGTGAACAGTGACGTTGGAAACAGCTATTGCCCAGTCGAATTAAGACACCACCATGAAAAGAAATACTTGTGATTTGCTTTCTCGGAGCAAAAGTGTAAGTAACCTTTGTTTTCATTTCTTTTCTAAAAATGTATACTTGTAAATTTTTATTGTTTTCTTTGAATATGAATTCTGTCCTGTTATAAGCAGGCTTGTGGGAAAACCCTTGGTCAACTTTCAGTTCTCTGACTGTGCATAGCTTATTGACAAGTGAAGACTTGTTCGTCTTTGTGGCCTGGTTGATATTTAATGAGAATTCTCTTTCAGCCAGTTTATATGCCCTACCATTCATTTGTATAAGCCCACTGGCATGATTTTGGACACTCTGGTTTTTGGATACATGTTGGAATTATATGATTAAAATGAAATTGATGTCTTATATGTCTAACTTTATGGGAAAGTCTAATAGTATAAATTAAATCGAATGTCACTAGGTACTTCAGTTAATGACATTCTAAAAGTTCCTGTATATAGTGAATAATGCAAACACTTATCAGTGAGGCATCACTTCCATAAGCTTTCTATCCTCTTTTAAAAAAAATTTAAGTGAACATCCTCAGTGCTCTGATGGAGTTTAAGCCTTATTTCCAATTATATAGTATTAAGGTACCAAGTTAGTGATGATTTTTAGATTTCTGTTGGCTTATGAAGGAAAGCATAAGCAAATAGAGCAACTCAAAGAAAGCTATACAAGGCAGGGGTGAAAATAGACCATTAATTTCCATCAGACAGGCTCTAAGAACATGCCCCTTTGTTTTTACCCAAGAGGAAAAAAGACATCAAAACAGATGTAGTTGTGACGTAGGAACATTCATTTGCAGGCATCAGAAAAACCACAAATGCAAACACATTTTTCTAGTATGGAGACACTTTGTGTTACAATCAGTGATTCTATTGTGATGGCCTGAGGCCATATTTAATTTCATCTGTAGAATTACCACCATCCAGCTTTTAAGGTTAAATAACACAGGAGTATATGGAGAAGGAAGTTTAGTGAATCCAAGAGAGTTTCTTAAAAAATGAGGATATACCTGAAGCATTCCAGTTCTATGTCTGAATGCAGACTGTGTTTAATTACCAACCAAGGAAATTCATTTGTTTTCCTGCTTGGTATTTGGTTGTATATATTAAGCATAAAATAAAGAGCCATTGCTTGGAGCCTGGAATTCCTTCTAGAATCATACAGTTGCTCATTGTAAAAGAAGGTGACCTGCATACAAATTACCAAACTGAAAAACACATTTTTCTGTTACTGAGTTTTTTTTTTTTTATATAAGTTAAATATGAAAGCAAACCATTCACTTAATGCTTTCTTCTTTTACTAAATTTCAGAGACGTGATAAATATGTGCGAAGGCAAAAAAGGAGAAATTTGGATAATTAAAAATAAATTGTTAAAGATTTCCCTGTTCTTGGAGGAAAACATTCTAAAAGCAAATGATTAACTGATCCACGACTTTAAGGAGTTAAAGTACTTAATGATGCTAGGAGATTTCCTATTTATACTTGTTTAATGCAAAAATTTTTATCGTGGTGGAAGGCTTACACTTCCAGATTAAGAGAAATTGAGTTGCCTGCATTTGCGCAAATGTAAACAGTAGAGCTCTCATTTCACTGCTTTGTAGCTTCCTGAAAATCCACTGGCATTAAGTGCTTCCACTTAATTAAATGACTCTAAGGAAGAGATTACCACTTATCAGAGAAAAGAGCCAGACTTTTGCCTAGTTAGTTGTCACTCTGGAGTTTCAAATATTATTTTGTACTAGTCTAAAAATGTCACCCACACCCCTTAAATCTTTGCCATAACAGAATCAAAATTATACAGTTAGAAATAGATGTTTCCTGTTTTTGATGAGGAAATTTGAAACAATTAATTCTATTTAGAATCTTAGAATGTTTTTCTTTGGCTTTATGACATTTGAAAATCCAAAAAAAAAAAAAATCTTCTAAATGTTAAAATGGCCTCTGCTCCTCCCTGCGTGTCTCTGTATATCTTGTATCTGTTACTGTGAAAACTTAAGGCATACAAAAGAGGAAAAAAAGAGACTGTCTGAACAATCATCATTTATTTCTGAACACTAAAATCAGTGTTCATATTTTTTCTTTTCACATTCAAGACCTGGTGCAGTGCCCTTTTTAATGATTAATGCTCTGGATTATCCTTTTTTTGGGAGGGATCCATGAAACATTTTAGCTAGAAAAATATAAACAAAGTATTTTTTACTTAAAGTGAAAATTTGCTAGTTTTGAGGATAATTTGTAGTTGTGGTGGGTAAAAAAATGGAGGGACCAACATATGGACAGTACAAAAATAAGGCATGGTCCCAGTGGCTATGGCCCTTGTAGTCTACTGTGGGAGATAGACATTCATTAAAGAATCACACCAGTGACAATTCACTATATCTCCTTCTCTAGAACGAGTATCCTTCAACCTGTTCTCATATGTAATGGTCCCTTTCTTCTTCCTAGAATGTAGACTTCCTAAGGACATGGGCCACATTAATTTAAAGTAAATTAAAGTGCTTATCCTACTTATTACATTGAAATGTCTAAAGGAGTCATATTATTAATATTATTAAACATTATATTAGAATAAACTTATAGGCATACTTTTATAATGAACCTAAATTACAACATCTTGAGACCAATATATGGTTTTAGCCATGACAATGAAAGAAGTCTACAAATTAAAAAAATGGGAAGCTATCTTATAATACATCAGTTGAAAATGATAGAAGGCAAATAATTTAAGCTTTACATTCCTGACTTACATTATTGTTGCAACTGATTATATCATTTGTTTTTAGAATATTTAGTATTAATATTTATTTCTCATAAAAATGGTTTTACTGAATTTTATAGGGCTTATAAAGTTTATAGACTTTCTGATATATAATTGCTTACTTCTTAGAGTTGAAAGAGAACTAAAGGTGTTCTGACTCAATCCTTTTATTTTATTTCATATATTTATTTATTATTTTTTTTTTTAGGTGAGGCAACCCTTGGTTGACCTCACAGATTGCAAGGACCTTGTCAGTTTACAATCTCTTATTTATTTTTTATACCTACAGCACCTGATATTCCTAGGTGGCTTCACATCCAAGTACTGACCAGGACTGACTTTGCTTAGCTTCTGAGATCAGACAGGATCAGGCTTGTTCAGGGTAGCATGGTCATAGATCCTTTTATTTTATTGATAAAAAAAAAAAAATTAAGATCAGGGCTTGGAGAGATGAAATGACTTGCCTGTGATGTGGCGTGGTTTAGTTGAAGAAAAAAAAATTGCCTTTAAAATCTTACAGAATTGGGTTCAAAATTCAGCTCTTTCAACTTTCCAGTTGTGGGACATTTAACAAGTTACTGACTCCAATATTCTAAGGGTGGTATGGAAATCACCCTTTAGAACACACAATGCTTAATATATCAAAGGTATCTAAATGAGTACTTTTTTAGCATTGCCTGAACTCCATAGCTTATAAGTGAGACTCCCTGGGTTCTTTTTCTCTCTGATTTTTAAAATGTAGTCAAAGCTCAGATTTAAAAAAAGGACAAAAAGTCTTGCCCCTGTTAATCTTTTTCAAGTGTCTGAAAAATAACAGTGTTGGAAACACTGTGTTATCCAAATTAAGTTCTATAAAAACTAGGGCATTAAAGGGGGGAAAAGAAAAGAAAAGAAAAAGTTATAAAAATATATCAATAATTAGATAGCATCTGCTTTTTAAAAACACTGGAGATTTTGATTTCATAATAATTAGAAAAGAAAAAAAAAAACCTTCATCTAGTAGGTAACTTTTCTAAAAGTATTTACTTCCAGCAGGAAATGTTAGAACAGAAGTTTCTCCTGTAAGTTTTGTGGTATGAAGGCTTTACCTCTTTTTAAAGTTTTCAAGTTATCTGTTACTGGACTGACATTTAATTTTCACAGGTCTTATCAAAGTTTTCGTGTGACTGCTTGGATTTTTACACCTCTTGGGGTGCTTAAGATCACATTGGTGTTTTTCTTGATGCTGGTTCTTTGTCCATACACCAAAAGGGCAGAGCATGGACATGTTTCTCTCTGTGCTAACCTTCGGAAGTGCCTTTACCATCTATGAAAGCTGGGGGCAATTCTTTCTGTTCTGACTTTTGCTTTAATGAGACTGAACAAGCCCCATTTGTACAGCAATTACAGATTTTTAAATTTTGGTTTAAAACCATCCTATCTCAAAAACATAATTGATAAAATGAGGCTTGGTAAAGTATTACTCTACTATAAGTTTAATAGCAGGAAAGTCTCATGTTGAAGGGATGTTTTATATTTGCTTACTATTCTGAATTATAATGGATCAGCTAATTTCTCTGTTTACAGCTTGCGTTCTCCTTCCTCAGATGTTTTCATGAAGTCATTTAATTTAATCTAGTGCCACATTTAGTTGTAAACATCTAGGTTTTTTCTTCTACCTACATAGCATAGCAATTTAGGACAGAAATAGACAGTGTACTTAATAAAGAACGTAATTTTTTAAGACTATTAGAAAATTTATGAAAAAGCTTTATAGCAACAACTCTGCTTTTAATAAAATAGTTTAATTTGCTACAGTGGTTAAAACTTTACCCCAGTCCTTAGCAACCCGTGTTAACTCTATTGACTCTTCTCAGTCTTTCAGTACCAGCCAGAAAGGACCCGTTTACAGTGACCTTAGCATCACATGTATGACTCAAAGTTTTTCTTGGCATTTCTTCAGTGAAATATTGACATAGTATAACTTTCCTTAGGTTATACTATTACTTCTGTTGAAATAATTTTAAAAGAATAGATTTACTATTCTTTGTGTTAATAATCATGATCTCTCAATATTAGGTCTGGTGTTTTTCAATATTGTGACATGCTTTCTCTAGTATTTTACTGACTTACTGGTATAAGGGAGCCAATGTGATAAAGTGTGGCAATTTCTCATGTGAGCATTACAAATATATTAGAACTTCTATTTATATTTACTTTTTAATGTTATCTTTTCTCAAATTTCAACTTTATGTATATGTTTGATAAATATATAGTAGCACATGTGTGCAATTAATAAATATTTTAATTGATAAAATACATTCAAAATATGTTTACTGATAGAGAGGTATAATCAAAGTAGTTTAGAGATAATTAGCACAGTGAAAAGAAAATAGTTTTGAATTCAGAGACCTAGGTTCAATCCTCAGGTTCACTAGTGCTTAAAGATCTGACCTTTAAATTACTTAATTTTTTAATAAACAACATTTTTTTAAGTAATTTAATAATTTTTTCTGAGCCTTAGTGTCTTTATATGTAAAGTAGAAAAGGTATTTCGTAATGAAGGTAAAAAAAAAAATAGTTACTCGATAAATTCTATCGAGGTTTGCCACAGAACAGAGTGATAATATCTGTTTGGAAATGGATCATACGGAAATGCTCAGAAATGTAGTACATTCTTCTAACTAAAACAGTTTAAATGCAGCTCCCAAGACCATTTAGTCAATCTTTGTATCATACAAAAGATTCAGGCTTAAGATGGACGGTTGAAATAGGTGAGAGTTCTGTTTCCTACCAGTTATGAGTTTCTTGATTCTAGGTTATGTTGTACCTATGCACAAATTGAATTGATGATCAGTTCCCAAATAAATATGAAATCAAGGCTTTGGGACAAAAGAGTACATGAGTCAGCTTGGGCTACCATCACAAAATACCATAAACTATGTGACTTAAACAACAAAAATTAATTTTCTTAGAGTTCTGGAGGCTGGGGAGTCCAAGATCAAGGTGCTATCTTCATTTGGTTTCTCATGAGAGCTTTCTTCCTGGCCCTCTCACTGTGACCTTGTCTAATCCTAATTACCTTCCAAAGGCCCTTTCTCCAAATAGTATCACTTTGGGGTACATGGATTCATATTAACTTTGGGGGGACACAAATGTTCTACTTATAATAGAGAGTATGATTCGTAAGGGATGATTTTAATGTCACTTGATATTTATGCCTAGAGGATGGTAACCAATAATCCAAAGTTCACATATTCTATTAGATAACACTGAAAATGATCTGGTTAACATCTCTTCATTTTTCTATTTTCTAGGGTTTATGTTTGGGAACTCAATGATTTGTGAAGTTCTAATCATCTCTTCATAGACGAAGGGGCTAATTTTAATTGTACTCAAAAATATTTTTGCTTCTTTCACTATTCTTATTTTGCTTAGTTTATATGCTTATTCTTAATGTTCAATCTAATGACATACGCATCTGAAATACCTGTCCTGTCAATGAATTTACCAGTTGAGCTAACTTTCAGAGGTTTGTAAATTTTAGAGCTGATTATCTGAACCGTCTCCATTTCCCTTAGCATTGCCACTGCTTTTATGCTTACCAGGAGTGGTATGTAAAGTTACCAACAAAGGGAGAGACACATAAAAGTTTCTATAGTTATAGTATACTTTTAAATTTAAATTAAGTATACTATAGTTATAGTATACTTTTAAAAATTTTTAAAGCTTATTTTCTTATACTATCTCTTGATGGTCTTTGAACTCATAAATCTTTATAAATCTCATCTGGGGAATGAACTGGATAAATTAAAATTATTTTTTATTAATCAATTCTCTTATGTATTGTATTCTAAAGCATCTTGTTGTATTTTCCATTAAACTCAGTTTCCTAGTATCCTGTATCATTTTCTACCTACCAGTTTGAAGAGATTCAGATTATTTTCTGCTCAATTGAATTTGTTAGTTTCTTGATGAAATTGCCCTCTGTTTGACTTAGGATTCTTTTGGATGCTCTACATTTGCACAAAATTGTCACTCACCAGATGTCTTTTAATTGAGGTTCCCTGGTTTTTTTTTTATTATTATTAATTAACAGAATTGTTGTTTAGTGTTTATTCAAAACTGGAGGCACATCCTGGCTGTTTGGGAGGCAGAGAGTATCTGGAAAACTCTTCGCATGCTGAATTTAAAGCCTGCTTAAACTGGGCCGTCAGTTTTGAGCCCTGG
Organism: Eonycteris spelaea; assembly: GCA_003508835.1. Classification (NCBI taxonomy): domain Eukaryota; kingdom Metazoa; phylum Chordata; class Mammalia; order Chiroptera; family Pteropodidae; genus Eonycteris; species Eonycteris spelaea. The sequence goes on along the minus strand of PUFA01000011.1, from coordinate 8,886,903 downwards.
AGATAGGAACCCACTTGGTGAAACATGCCCATCAGGTGCTCTAGAACTCCTTCTTTTCACAAGAAACTTTAAGAATATTACCCTAAGATTGTAAACCAAATTTACCTTATTCTTAAAAAAATATATATTTTTCTAGTTGCCCTTTTCCATTTCTGAATTTTGGGAAGAAGTTGTTCTTTTAAAAGTCCAGAGTGAGTAATTTATGCCATTTCATTCTATCAGTGCCTACCTGGAGAGGGCTGACCAAAAAGAAATTTGCGAAGGAGAACACATTTTGCATAATGCTATAGAGATATCTGCGTTTATTATTACTCACAATTACCCTGTAAGAATTATTATTTTGCGAGTTTTATGGTTAGAGTAAAAATAGTGGATTCATTTCCAGACTGGCCTCCTTTCTCTACTATATCAATCACTACCTAAGATACAAGATTGGCAAAGTTGCCACAGCTTAGAATTTTGATGAATATATGAAAACTGAATTTTTCACTTGTGGTCACTCATTAGGGTCCAAAGAAGATCAGAGGAGATATTGTAGGCAAAGATGCTTTGCAAAGTGCAAAGTACAGAGAAAAACAAAATCATATTCTTGTTTGTGTCTTTACTAGCAACAGATTGAAATGAGGATTTGTAGTTTTAGAGGTTTCATTCTTTTGGTTATTATTTCTGCCTTCTAGCTGTACTCTTTATAAAATTCAACAAATGTTTATTGAATGACTACTGTGTGTCAGGAACTGTGCTAGACTCCAGGTATCAAATATTGAGTAAGGTGCAATGATCTCTATCCTTATAGAGCATATATAACATCTAAATTTATAATTTTTGCTTTATTGTTTTATCCTCTGATCCCACCTTATCTAACCAGGCTTATCCCACTTTAATCATCAATTCTTCCCAGAGAGTCTCAAGTCCTATCTCTCCCATATATCTCTGTACTTGTCCTTCATTGCATTGTGGGTATCTTGTTTGGCAGAGGTATTTTAAGCTGTGAATAATGTGTCATAATTGTCAATTACACTCATTGTTGCAGAAACAGATTATTTTAGAGTGGTTAAAAAGAATTTTTCTCAGATGATCAACAATAATACAAGAATAGCTGAGAGTATAAATGAATTTGATTATGGAGGAAAGGTCTGAAAGAATAGGGATTGATCAGCAAGCATTTGCTTTGAAATCAATCACACAACAGTTTTGGTGTCTAAAGCCAATTATTACATTGTCGCCTTAGAAATATCTCCACTTTTTTTTGTAATATTGTGATGTGTTTGCCATTTCATTTTTGGACAATTTCAAGTTGGAGTTGAATTCCAAATGATTATGTCCAAGAAATAATTGCATATATTGTTCTTAACAATGTAAACAACAAAGATACATAAAAATGGAGAAGAGTTTTGTTGAATTGATGATGAATATTAAAAAATGAGTCCTACAGATAGTGTCACTATGTAACATAGTGAAATGAAATTATGAAGAAAAGCATAATAAATTGGTTTTCTATTAGTATTATTTTGCTCCAGAAAAAATGTACTTATAAAGGTTTATTTTGAACTAAAGCCAAATCTCTATTTTAAAAATTATAATTAAATACCAGTTCTTAATATTGAAATGGCCACCTGAAGGTTAAAAATGATTTCAGCTAAAATCATTGTTGTGTTTACATGGTTTCCCAAGATCAATATTTTCAAGGGCATTGTGGGGATGATCCTTAAGGTCCTTGGCTTATAGTCTTGACTTTGGCATTTTGTATCTACGTCGTGGTGGGAAAAGGGGTGAGAAAATCATAAATAATTAGGTTACTATCAAATTCTTCTACTATCTAGTATGATTGGTTCAAGTATAAAATGAGAAATAGTCATGAAAACACATTGTAAAATAGAAATAAGAAGCCAAACCTACCAAACAAACATACAAAAAACCCCTGAAATGTTATATAGTATTCAGTTGTATCCTATGCTTCTGTACCAAGTGATTTGTCTTTTTTAAATAGAATTGATCCATCATTAACACATTAAAAAAACAAACAAACAAACAACAGCTTTACCTTTATTGTTGGGAAGGTTAATCTTGTCAGTTCACATGTTGCCCTAAATTGTGCATATTAAAAGCTATGATGCCAGGGCCAGGAATCATTAATGTTTATGTAGTTAGAGACTCCCTGAACTTGTTTTCCAGTTCCTTCTATCATCTAGGTTGGATTACATATCACGCACATGGAATTAGGGGTGCTGCTCCATTAGTAGCACAAGAACTGAGAATAAGGCATTTAGCTTGACTCACTTATGACTATTATAGCAGTATAATCTTCTGTCTTGGCAATATTGCTTCTGCTTTAATTTGGACATGTTTATCTGTCAACATTCTGAATTTAATACAGTCAATAATACTTATTAAACCTTCACCAAATATTTGACTGTAGTATAGCAGCCATTCCCCATGGAATTGTACACCAAATGGTATCTCAGAGGCTCAGAGAGTTAACACTTGACCAATTCACTCTTGGGTTAGGATTTAAGCTTTGCAAAGAATTAGGCTCACTGAACATTAAAATCCAAATATTTTATAACTTCAGAAAACAAATGATAATATCACAATGCCACAACAAAAAAACATCTTTTCCACAAACTCATTGAAAACCAAAAACGAGAAGATTTAGAAGTCTCCATCTCTGCTTTACTGTACCTACTTTAAAATGTTATTAAATACCAAATTTGTGTTTTTCTAGAAGAGGACATTACTTAGCATTAATTTGCCAGCAGGGTTGCATATTCATGCAATATGAATCATACCACGAGAGACCTAGGCATTGCTCATAAATTATATTCTCGGAAGGATATTCAAAGATATTCAAAGATAAACAAGAAGTTCTCAGAATGCATACATATAAAGGCTGAATAAGCAAAAGATTTTTATAAATTTCTCATGCAGGAATTCAGAACAAGCATTTCCTCACTCAAAGTGAACGAAGTAATTGGCAGAATAGTCAGAGAGGAGTATTTCCTCTAGTGGGTAATGTTGTTGTCTATTCAGAAAGTGTTTGTATGTTCTAATTCCCCAGGAGATGCTGAAAACCTCCTACCTGATGCAAGAAGGAAAAAATAAAAACCACAAAAAGTGGAGTTAGATGTCGGCAAAAGTGGCTGAGAATAGATATAAGTTAAAACTTTCTGACAGGGTTTCTAATGTTAGGACAGTCTTTTCTGAGGAGATTATGAAATGGTCTTATATCAAGATCTTTTAAGGGCTGATCAAGTTTTTATGGTTTTTTAAATGTGTATTGTTGTTAATACCGTACTATGAATTATAAAAACTTGGATATTTTAGTTTATAATTTTGAATTTACAATATTTTTAATGGTGTGACATTTATGTGTATATGTAGATTTAAATGAGGAATATTAACAGATATTTTAATTGACATCTGCTTGTTTGAAACCAATGTTTTCATCAGAGTAATATACATTATTCGTTAAATTACCCCACATCTTAATTTCACAAGTTTTTACTAATATGTGGCCTTGGGCAAATTACTTTGGTGGTCTATATTTTACTTTTCTGTAAATGAGGGGAGTAAATTAAATTAATGGGAAGAGTTCTTTTAACTCAAGATTATGCCTGTATATTTCCAAGATTACATATTTCTCAGAACAGGCTAAATAAATTTTTTTCACATAATGACATTTGTTGTCAATATATAGGTTCTTCTTAAACTAACAAATGACTATACATTCAAAACATTAACAGGATCCTGATTAATAAATTGAGCTCATTAAGCCAACTATGCAAAAGCACTGTTTCTGTTGGATATTTGCTGCCTCTAAGAATGCATGGAATTGAAAAGATACTTTACTCAGAAATGAAAGAATCCATTGCTTAAAAATTATTGTTGCTTTAAACACTAATCCTCATTCTCTACCCATGTTGCCAATGAGGAAGTTAGAATGCCATATTTTGACTGGCTTTGCTTTGAATAAATCTGAATCCTTTAAATTTATATTCCCGTGAGGACAGCTTTCCCCAGCCCTCTGCTGATATCCACATTTTGACCCCTGTAGTGTACCTGCGGTTGCTTCAAGCTTATCTTTCCTCTCTTAACGCAGAGACCTCTGAACTGCTCTGCTTGAATGTGGACAGTATAGCTTCTCCCTTAACTTCCCTAAAGGACAACCAGTTCCAGGCTAGAACATGCAACCAAACTTTACTGAGTTCTGGACATAATGGAAGGAATACACAATGCAAAAAATAAAACCCTTAAAACTGAATAGATGAAGAAGTGATCATTTCTGGTATTTACCAGAAAAGCCTGTTACTGAGCCCTTTCTCTTCAGTTACTGACCTACCTCTTTATTGCTTTGCTTATCTCCCAACAGTGAAATGCCTTTTTTCTTGTATCCTACCTGGTATCCAGGCTGTGGACTCCATTAAGACCCAATAGAAACCTGTCATTCCAAGTCTAAGTAAACACAATAATTTACAAAGGTACAAACAACTCTGCCCACATGAAAACTTCCTCTATAGTATTATGCAGAGCTATTTAGACTAGAAGATACACATTTCAGCCAAAGATTTTAGCCTGGCTTTTGTCAAACAAAAGAAGCGATCTTTCTCAGAGCTGGTCTAAAATCTTTTTCTTTAAAGGAACGCTTCCTACTCCCTGTCCCAAAGACTTTAGGCACATATGCTTTCATGGTTTTTTGTTTTGTTTGGTTTGTTTTTTTGTTTTGCTTCCAATCTGAGAGGACAATGATGTTCATCAATTGCAATTTTGCTTATCTCTTTTCTATCTCCTTTTTACCTTGGTTTATGAAAGAGCTTTTAGTTGCTTTTGACACTGCTGTTCACACATATCTCTTGATAATTCTGCTGCTCCTCTTTTCTTTCTGGTAATTATTTCTGTATTTCCTTCCTGGGCTCTATGCCTTTTAAACAATGGAAGGAAGATTCTTCCTTGGTCCACATGATACTGTAAGATAATCTTATCTCCTTTGCTGTCTTTAACTATCTTCTATTTAATTATTTCTAAATCTCCATGTCCAGCTCAGATTTCTGGTTTTAGTCTCAGAATTGTATTCAGTTGTAGGTTGAACACTCACCACATCCACACTGCATTTCCCAAACTAGACTCATCCACTATTCTTTCCCTTCTTTAAACAAACTGCTACTTTTCTATTTTCTGTTGTATTTGCTGCCCAACCATCAAACCAATGGCCTAAGCCAGAGCCCTGGGTACCTTCTTTAACCCCCTCACTCATCGTCCTTCCCAAAATCTAAAGAAACAATGAATGTCGTTGCATGCATCTGTGTGCTACATCTTTTTGAGGCCTGCTTGTCCCAACTCTACTGCCCGAGGATTACCAAGCTGGGTCTCATCAAAATATGAGTAACGAGAACTCGCAAAATGCTCTAAGTATTGTATAGGGAGACTACTAAGATTTGTCATGTTATCTATTTTATGACAATTCTTGTTTTTTTCCTTTTAGCAGTATACTCAGTCTTATTTTGAATCTATACCTTTTCACAGTTGTTTTTGCTTAGAATTTAAACTAGCCTTTCAGAATAAATTCACAAGAAATTGGAAGCTGATTTTATGCGTATATGTGTATATGTGTCTGTGTGTGTAATTTCTATTCTAGTCATTCATAATTTGTTTTTTAAGAAAAAATCAGCAAAGGTTAATTATGCATTTATGATTTTGTATATATGCTGATCAAATGAAATTCAATTCGATTTTTATACCAGATAGAAAATGAAATTAGGTCTAATATGTGTGCTGATATGACTAACAATAACACTGATTTATAATTGCAAAGTGCAATTCAGTTTTAATAAGCTCGTCCCAATATTTTTTTTTTATTATAAAAACTTGGAGGTAGGATAAACAGTTACTTTTATCTTCATTTTACAGAGATTCAAAATAAGTCATAATCAGACTGAGTGAGTAAGACTGCACAATTGGTAATGGAGAAGGCTAGATGTGCTTCCAGGTCTTCTGATTCTAAATTCCTTACTTGGGTCACTATACCACTGAACCTCATATATGTACCTGTGTGACTGCAGGAATCACTCGTGCACACTTACTATACTAACACACACTTAACACCACATACCTACTGAAAATAAATTGTAGCGAATTAATTAGGACCTTTATTTCATAGCTATATATGCAGTGGGACAACCATATTATACTATCACGTGCTACATAATGTTTCAGTCAATGATAGTCTACATATAAAATAGTGGTCCCGTAAAATTATAATGGAGGTGAACAATTCTTACAGCCTAGTAACACTGTAGCTCTCATGACGTCATAGCACAACACATTACTCACACGTTGGTGGCGATGCTGGTGTAAACGAATGTGCCATGCTGCCAAGTTGTATAAAAGTATAGTGCCTGCTATTATATCTAGTACAAAATTCTTGATAATGTTGGTAAATGACTTACTGGTTTGTGTATGTACTGTGCAATACTTTTAATCATTATTTTAAAGTATACGCTTTCAACTTATAAAAAAAGTTTGCTGTCAAACTGTTAATGCTGGCAGCAGCCTTGTGCATCTCATGTTTGTCTTGTCTTTTGATTGCATCATTTTTTCTTGTGTTTGCTTTAATTTTGTGTTGTTTTGTGCAATAACATGTTGTACGAGCTTGTAGCCTAAGAGCAATAGGCTATACCATATAAACCTAGGTGTGTCCTAGGCTGTACCATCTAGGTTTGTGTAAGTGCACTGTACGATGTTCGCACAGATTAAATCACTTAATGATGCATTTCTCAGAACTATTCCCATGCTTAAGGTAAATGGTTGTCTAGTAAACGCCAGGACGTTTTTGCATTCTTTAGTGTGACAGGAGATAGAGTGTTTTGTTTAGGAAGACATTTTAATTGTGCATGGTGCACCCCAGCTTTTCGGAAAGAGTGGTTATATCAGAAGGAAGGCAAACTCTTGCATAATAAAATATTAGAACTCCTTAACCTGCCCTCTGGGTGCTCAAAAGAGATACCATCCGATGAGAAGCAGGGTTCTAGAAGACTCTGAGAAGGGAATAGATACCAGACAATCTCTGCAGGGTTACAGCCATGTGACAGCAGGCGGGGCTTAGGGAAGAGACTGCCAATCAGTGACGGCCAAGTTAAAGCCCGTTGAGGAGTACTGAGTTAACAGGGGTTGAAGGGTTTGTGTGTTTATCTTCCTTTTTTTCTCAAACCTTTCTTTAAACCTTACGTAATGACAACATTTAACAATTTGCACCAGGGTAGGAGGAGGAGGAGGAGGAGGAGGGCTGTGTTCAAACTTGAGACAAGGCAAGAATGAAAGGAGCAGAAGGCAGAGGTGGCAGCAGAACGGGGACAACTGTTCAGAGGGAGCCGTGACAAGTATCAGCCAGCTACAGAACAGTGTCTCTCCCTTGGGTATGCTCAGAAATACTGGGAAAGGCTCTGAACATTGTGTGGTTATCTGAGAACAGGGCTTTGGTAATTTTATTTGCTCATAGAAATCTGAATACTTAAGGGCATTCAAATAATTTGTGTATATAAGTGTGGGTGTATACACACTCTCTCACATCTATGTACATACACATGTGTGTGTGTATACTGTTCCTAGAATATTTGGTATAAGGCTATGTTATTTCAAATGATCTTGTAATTTTTTTTTTTTTGGAATTATACATGCCTACCAAATACCAATGCTTTATATACATTTACTCATTTTATTTAATCCTTGAAACTATTCTATGATATGAGGGCTATTATTATTCCTATTTGATGGACAAACAGAGGTACAAAGAGGAACTGATATTTAGGCAACATAAATATTTGAAATAATAGCATAGAATATGAGGAAAATGTCAAAAATTCTGTGTAGATTTTAATAAACCAAAATAGTCAAGGTATCGTAAAACTTTACACTTATTATATGCATGCATCTTGATCAAAAGTAGATTTTAGACTTTCTGACTGGATGTGGGGATAGAAAATATTGTTATTCAGTTTCTTTTTTATAACTTTAAATAGATAATAAGATAGCATCTAGGCAAATAGAAATTTCTCCAAGGTAGTTGGCCGTATAGGCCATATGTCCTTTTGAACATGTTTTCTCAAATGTTTTATTTCTAATTAGAGCATAGTTTTTCAGATTTGAGTAGATTTGTCTAAGTGGTTATATAGGTTTTCATTCTTTCTTAAAAAGTGATTCATAAAATACATACGAGTTTTGGAATAGTAAGAGCTTTTATTCAAATTACTCCTTCGATGACTTAACCCTCTCTTCTACCCCAGATCAACAACAGTCTTCACCAATGTCCCCTTTTTGCTTTACACATTTCTTTTTGTTTACGTAGTTTGCACAAGATATTTTAGGAATAAACTGTATCTTACTTAGAAATATAGGTGGTTTTTGTTTGTTTTTTGTTCTAAAAACGATTGCTCTCTTCTTGTATGGTTTATTACCTTACATTTACAAAGGAGGAACCAAGTTTTATCTGTGTACGCTACTTTTGCTTAACCTTTCCATCCAGCCAATCCACACATCCACATATGACAATGTGTTAATTCTCTCTTTGACAGTTGGACTAGTCTTTGTTCCAAATTTCACTATAGTTTAATTTCTGAAGGTAAAGTGATTCTGCAGCATCTGAAAAATAGTTTATTTCAACAAATGTGACCCTGAAATGTGTCATCAAGTATATATTTTGATTCCCAAACTTGAAAGTATTTCCATGATTAGATGACTATACTTTTTATCCTTCATGGCTTTCTGTTTTCAAGTAAGCTTTTCTATTTTTTTCTTTTTAAAATTAAACTACTGAATATATTTCTTTTATTATATCCATTATGGAGTACAAGAAACTAAAGAGTCAGAGATAAATATACATATTCTCAGAATTGTATAAACAGTTTATTGTAATTTAATAAGATATTTTCTCCTGTTATTTCATCTATTAGTCATTAGTGTCATTTATGACATCATCTGCACTTCTTATTTTCTTCTGAAGCATTTTAATTCTCTTAGCAAGTGCTGTTTTGTGTGTGTGTGTGAGTGTACAGACCTCATTGTGATAATTGCTATACCAAAAATTTGGTGCTTTTCAGTTTACAAAGTGATTTGCACAAACATCACCTTGTTTGAGATTCATAATAACCTTGTAAATTAGGCTGTGTTATTATTATTTTATTTATTTATGTTTTTATATTTTATAGGAAAGCACTTTTATCAGGTAATGCAGAAGGCATTTGAATTGAAGACATTTAAATTCAGCCCTGAGATCTATTCACCCTTCCTCTCTCTTTTTTAATTTGTTCCCTTTCACTTAGTTTTTGGAATTATTTAGGTCAGTGTTTGAGGCCAGCACATTAATTCCTAGCCATTACTTCACTAAACTGAGCCTCAGTTGACTCACTCAAAATGATGTAGATGGTACTAACTCTATCGTTGTGAAAACTAAATGTGATCAGGCATGTTAGAGTGCCTAGCGCAGTAGCATCCCGCCCGTGTTGGTTGCATCATAAATGCTAGATTTCCTTTCTCCTCGCTGCTACTTAAACTTGATTTCTGAAATTTTTAAGGTCTTATTACGTTTCACCCAGAGTAGGCAAAAAAAAAAAAAGTATAATTTTAAGATAAAAACACAGCAGAATAAACTAGACTGAACATTGTGAGCAGTTTTCTGCAACATTAATGTGAAATTCAGTTTCTTAGTCTTTCATGTAGGATAGTACAAACTGAAAACAATTTGTGGTTCCACAAAAAATTGCATGATATAAAATTGTGCTAAAATTTGAAGGCATGGAAGTTAATGAAATAGTTTATTTTCTTCTTGTTACTGCAGTCTCTCAATTTCCTCAGAATCTTTGTCTGCATTAATGCAGGGAACAGAGGGATGGGCAATACCACAATAATTTATCTGAGTTCAAAATGTTTTTATGCTTATACCTCACTCAACATGAATATGTCTGATCTAATGAGGATTTAACAAAAAACATATTTTTGTTAACTGACTGGTGGATTGATGAATGAATCAAAGAAAATGGAATTAGAAAACTGTCCTATTTTTTTTTTTTTACTTCTTATCTCAATTTGGTTTTTTCCTTTCTCCATTCTATAGTAGCAATGAAATCTATCACATAGACTCAGACACAGAAACTAACCCCAGCAGAGAATTCCTTGTGTTTCTTGTGAGGGAAGAGGGATTATTATGGTAATTAAATGTGTCAGTTGAAAAATGTTGAGCTAATTTATTTAAGATTTTTTGAAATTCGTAAATACCGTATAAATCTACGATAAAAGTTAAATAATAAGTAGTAAAGATATACCTTGTGTGTTGTAAAACGGTATTGATCCTTTTCTTTATGCTTTTCTTATTTTATATTCAGCTTAGCAAGACTTTTCTACTCCAAGATTATGGATAATTTCATCAATGTTTTTTAGTACTCTTACGGTTTTTCTTCTTCCCACCAAACTTGACAAATTAATTTCCTTTCAAATGCATTAAATGCTGAAAACATAGCTATTTGAAACATTTTTTGAAGATTAATAATCTTCCATAGTGAACTATCTTATACATATTCTGATAGCCTATTATACAGAAGAGGGAAAGAAGGCATATTTTATATTAATAATAAGAAAAACAACAAAAGCTGCAGAGTGTATTGAGAAAAGATAGCATTCTTTCCTTCCTTTTTCTTCTTTTCAATCATTATGGTGCACAAGGTACAGACATAGTAAATAAATACTAACACATAACTATATGTATATATGACTGTGTAGCCTGCCTGTTCAGAAGGAGTTCACAGAAGAAAGGGTGGCAAGAAGAGACCTGCAATGTCTCATGTGGGAGAGTGAAACTTAAGGAGGAAGGTTGTTTAGAAAAGAGAATTACTATTTCCAGTGAGATACAGAAAAAGACAGGGATGATGGAGTTGGAAAAACTTAGTTACCACTTCTTCCTTCTATAGCTGTCATGCCAAGCAGAAATTCTGCCCCAAATCCCCAACCAGAATAACACAAGGAGTTTTAACTCTGATAAATCTTGGTTAGCTCTTTTGTGTTTTCAGCTTCTGCTTGGCTTTGGCCACACCTGACTTCAGTCACTGCCAGTTGACCTTAATATGCACTATCTGCTGACATCTTCAGTTAACAACAGGGTTGTAGCCCCAAGTTCTATCACATGGTTTATTTCCTTGTACAATTTCTTAGATCCTAGCATGGTCTAAATGAGCCAAGATTTCCATCACATTTTTTTTCACTGTATGTTCCTCATTGATTAGATCATTTTGTGAGTGTGGTTTGTTTGTTTGTTTGTTTGTTTCTTTCTTCCTTCCTTCCTTCCTTCCTTCCTTCCTTCCTTCCTTCCTTCCTTCCTTCCTTCCTTCCTTTTACATTTAATATTTTTCTCCCTCTATAATCAAGGTACAGTATTTATGTATAAGGAGTGAAATGGACATTCAGCCATGTTTTTTTTTTTTCCAAAATGGCATCCCCTTGTTTCTGCACCATTTATAGAATAATCTATCTTTTTAATTGAAGTGGAAGTTTTTGATTGAAAGGTGAAAAGGAAAATAATTAACTCTCAGATTTCACTAGCTTTTTGTTTTTGTCACATAAGGAAGGTTCCACTCAGCCTCCTGAAAACTTCCATTTTAAATAAAAGTTTCAGTGCTAAACCTTGTCTCTGGATGGTTTCTCTGTTGCTTTTAAATAAAGGATATCTTATGAACATTTTGTTCCTTCGAACATTTGGTTTTATTCTTTAATATTTATTAACATTATTATTTATAATTTAGAAATCAATTTATTATTAATTTCTCTTGAGCCATTGTTTGATTCATGCTCATGTTAAGAATTTAGGAAGAAATATTTTTATTAATGATAAAAGTATTACAAAACAGAGGAATAATAGGATAAACTGGAGATAAATTGTTCTTTGGAAACATAAATGAGGTATCAAAAGACACCTTTGAGGCATTTAAGTTTAATATACTTAAATGATACATTTATTTTTAGGAAGCACTCCCAAACCAATAGATCAGCTCTACCAGATGGTTGCTTCTAGCATGCTTTCCTCGTCAAACCTTCTCCTCCTCAGCATCATGCTCAGATTTCCATCAGTGCAGTGTGGATTCCATAGGACCAGCATCTTCCTCTTTTTTTTTCTTTCTATTCAGTGTCAATATTCTCATTCCCAATTTTACTCCACTTTAGCTTATCTCAAGGATTGGGAAGGAGGCGAGGAATAATGCTTCTTTATATTAAAGGCTAGAAAAAAATAAGCTTATAATCTTGGCAGTTCTAGCTAAGGGAATACTCAATAAAGGAGATATCTTTGTATAATCGCAACATGGTCAACTACTCTGAACTTCACTAGCATCCCTTTCCAGAGCACTTCTGTGCCAAAAATCTGTTTTCCCCTGAAGTGAAGAGGATAATTATAATCATTAGAAGAGAATGCATATAGTATAATTTGGGATCACCCAGCTCTTTGTCCAGCTACCTTTTCAGACCCACCAATTGCTCAGAGGAAATAAATGGTGTGTAGCTAGACCTGTCCAGTGAGAGAATATGAAATAAGCTCAAAATTTTTCTGAAGAGGTAAAATGCAGAATAATAAATAAGGCAAGACAAGAGGAACAGAAGTAGAGGAATGGAGTGAATGGAGTGAATGATAATGATGGGAAGAAGAAAAAGGAAGCATGCTTACATTTTACAATAACCGGCCAAAGCAGTTTATGAAACAATACACCTAGCTCAGGATTTAAACCAGGCTTTCAATTAAAAAGAGATGCTTAAGCCCATATAACTCCTTTTCCTTCTTTCAAAATGACCTTGAATTTCAGTTTGATAGGTTTTGTTGCTGTTATTTTTCATTGCGATTTTCAGGCTACTTAGATTGTTTTAAAAACATAACTGAATACCATATGTATTTCTGTGTAATTTTTTCTCAGGACAGGGACTAGGAACAAACCATTGAAAATCCTATGATAGATGATTGGCTAAAGAAGCTGTGGTACATATATACAACGGAATATTACTCAGCCATAAGAAGAGATAAAATATATCATTCACAACAACATGGATGGACCTCAAGATAATCATGCTAAGCAAAATAAACCAGACAGAAAAAGTTGAAAATCACATGATATGACTTATATGTGGGATATAAACCTAAAAGCAACACATGAACAGGACAAACAGAGGTTCATGGATGTGGACTATAGACTAGTGGTTACCAGAGGGTAGGGAGTGAGGGAGGAAGCGGGACGTAGATAGGGTAAAAGGGTAAAGGGGGTCAAGTACAGGGAGATAAGGGGAGAGTGAAGTGGGTAAATGGGATCAAATATATGGTAGCTGACGGAAACTGGACTTTGGGTGGTAAACACACAATAGAATATACAGATATCAAATTATAATGTACACCTGACAATTATATAATTGTATTAACCAACGTTACATGTTATCTCAATAAACATAATTTTTAAAAAGTTAAAAAAAAAAGAAAAAGAAGAAAATCCTGTTTCTTGTTCATTTAAGGAGTTCTAAATACTCAGTCTGTAGTATCAAATGCAAAGGGTGCCACGTGCTGGGCTTCCTCAAAGAAACAGAAACTTAATTTATTCTTTTGCCCTCTGTGATAGGGTGGCATATTTTTAATCCTCTTGGTAGTGACTCTTACAATTTAATGTGCATTTGAATCATCAGGAAAGTGCTTAAGAGGCATTTTCTTCAAGTTCAATCCAAGAGACTTTGGGAAGAGGTCAGGAACATCCATAGTTAAAAAGCTCCCTCAGTGATTTGGACATAGGTAGTCTAAGGACCATACTTGTACTAACATTATTTTTTAGAATGATAAATTTGTATCACAGATTGGTAAATTCAAGGCAGGTATTCTGTAGCTCAGGTATTACTACCAAGAATTAAACATGTACAATGACAACAACAACAACAACAACAACAACAAACAACCACACCAAATAGTTTAACAACAAAGCAAATGGCCCCAAACAAAGCAAAACCCACTAATGGATTTTAAATATGTCCTTAGAGATATAATGGAATCTGATCAAATTCAGCTGCTGAAACACAGAGGCCAACTCTAAGTTAATATGGAGGATAATGGAAAATCTTTCAAAGGACCATAGCTGATTTTAGTTATTGATACCAAACCCTGTACTTTGGAAAGCATTATCAAATTTACACAGTATGTTAATTTGCCATATATGTGGCATACTGGGTAAATCTATTTTACTGATGCTCCTTTTATAATGCTGTGCTACGTTTTGTTAGATATGTATCCTAATTTCTTTTGTCTTAACTCAAGGTACTAACTTAAAAATACACTATCCTTCACTTTCCCCACCTAACCTTCTCAAGGGCGTAATACAATTTTTCTACTTGAAAGTAGAAGACTGGGAGGATTTACTTTGAAAAATGGTGATTGGTGCTGCTGCCCAAGGACATGGATTCTGCCGCCAAAGATGTACGTGATTTCTAGAAAATCATCCAGTCTTATGGAGTCTCAGTTTCCTTCTCTGTGAATGGAAGCTGTGGATACTGGATGATTTCTGTGGTCCTTTCTAATGCTAAACAAGAATGAAAATGTGCTAAGCACTCTAATATGTTCCCTCACTTAAAGCTCTCTCTACAACCCTTTGTCTTTAATGAGGAAGATTTTATTAGAGATAAATTGAAAAAGAGAGAGATGTAACAGAACCTAAACTCATGCTACCTACCAGTGGCAGTACTGAATTCTAACCCACCTTTTTTTTCACTAGCTAGAGTTGGGTTATGAGCCCTCTGCCTTATTTGTGATTGCTTTGTCCCAGGCTATCTGCTAGAAATTGACTTGGAATAGAGTAGAGGACTGTGAAAGGGAGGGGAGAAAAATCTATGTTTCAATCATTAAAAGCTGCAAATTTGCACAGTTAAAAGGAAAATTACTGTTGGGCTTTCAACTACCGACTCTACAAAGTGGCTGCTATTCATGCCTCTTGCCATTAGGTGGAGCAGTTGAAGAGTGGGAAATAGCGTTTGTAAGTGAAGCGATTTATACTCAACGTTTTTCCTCAGTCTGAAATTAAGTGGTAAAAGATACCCTCCTCTTATAGAGTTCAGACTCTTACAGTGGCCAGACTCTTAGTTTCTTTTTTAAGTTCTGTGTAGTGAGAAAGAAGGGGCACATGGGTGATAAAGTTAATGTAATACAATACAACAGATTTTAATGTTAATATAAAATTTCCATTTAGATTTCAAAAGTCAAAATGGACGGTGAAGTCAACTTAAGCCTAGAAGAGTAAGTAAAGTGTGTGAGGTTGGGGGAACAGAATAACAAGTTCATGGAAATCCAGAACCACGACAGTTACTGCAGGCCTCTTTTCTATGCCTATTGATTTCCTTTAGCATCCAGGGTACTGAACTATTTCTCCTCTCCTTCCACTTTCTTTTTGAAAGGTCCTTGCCAATTAATTTACCTGACATCTTAATGGGTAATTCATTTACAAAATCTTTTATGCCAAGCATATCATGATGAATTTTGATTGCTAATGTTACCTGGGCTCTGCTTCGAAGTGTTTTTATTGACCTGCTCCTGTATTTAAGATATTTTCATAGAACTTAAAAAATGACTTAGGGAAAATTTCAAATCATCCCTTTAAAGAATAGAAACTTTAAACTTTCATTTGTCGATGTCCACATTTAGTGTAAAGAGTTAGACCTGTGAAGAGAAAGATAAAAATATTAGGAGCCAAGTTATTTGTGCTGAGTCTTCTTAAAAATAAAATCCCATGAAGTCATAATATTAAAGGTTGTGGGGAAATAGTAGATTTGGAAATTTATATTTCAGGTCAAAGAAATTTTTCATGAAATGAAGAAATGAGATTTGGTGGTTTAGAAAAGAAGGATTAATGAGGAAATCGACTCAATAAATGCTTGAATAAATGAATGATCCAGCTAAAATTATTTCTCTCACTCCTAATATAGTTTTTGTTAATACTTTTATGTGAAATAATTAAAAGTCCCTGCATAGAGCATAAGTGTTGATCAATTCCAGATTCCTAGTAAGTGCGCATGAGCTTTTCAGAAGAGTAGAAAATAGAATGGCAAAATTTGATAAAAATCTGTAATATTTCAAATGATGATAATTTGCACATGCATGCACACACACACACATACAAAACTTGGGAGCAGACTGAATTTTATGCTGCTATAATTTTAAATGGCAACTAATATCACAATCAAGTCCTCCTGAAAATTCATTTCTCTATTTTGAAGTAACTAATGCAAGAGAAGGAAGAGAATCAGTTTTGACTACTATGCCCAGTTGAGTAGTATATTAAGATAATAATGGAAAATTAAGATAATAATGGAAATACTGAAATATTTATTGAGTACTAAATATATACTGGGCACCCAGGTAAGCATGCAATTAATTTATGTAATTCTTAGAATAAGCTTATGAGATTGGTATTATTCATTAGCACCATTTTTTTTTTCTTCACAGTGTAGATTCCCAAACTATCTGTTTTTGTACAGAGAAAAACTAACTTAGTGGTCAAGGTTAATCATTAAGACCAGTTAGTTCTTCACAGATGTGTAAATAGCAAAGCCAACTTGCTAAGATTATCTGGGTGTGTATATACATACATATATATATACACCCATATATGTATATACACACCCAGATAATATATATATATACACACATACATACATACAACATACATACATACATACATACATACATACATACATACCTGGGCATACATTATTCAAGTATATGTATGTAATAATATAATACATTATTATTGACAGGAAAAAGCTAAGTGTATTGGGAGCAGTCATGTAAGTTTAAATACTCAGTAGTTATATATTGTCATGCTTTCTGAGAAGAAAATAAAATCCAGGAAATTAAAGCAGTTTATATTATTTTTGTAGTGTCATAATGAGATGTTAATTGTCTTTTTTGAATCACTATTTGAGGGACGACTTCTACAAATGAACCAGCAGAAGAAAAAAAAACAAACAGAAAACTCATAAATAATTTTTCTTAAATTTTATTTCATTAAAGAGGAGTTCTCTTTAACTACTTGTCTGAAATAGCACACCCTTTATTTTTTGAGTCTTCACCTTTTAAATTGTTTCCTGTAGTACTTTTTACTATCTGACACATTTCATGGTAGTTTGATTGTTCATGGACTGTTTCTTCTCCCTAGCTTATAAAAGCAGAGAATTTCATTGCTTTGTTCACTGATATTTTTTTCTGGAGCCTAGAACACTACTTGACACTTAGTAGATGGTTAACAAACATTTGAATAAATAAGTGTATCAGTGATATAAGAAAATTCATACGGCTTATAAGTCATTGAAAAATACTCTGTTAGAAACCAATGAGAAGAAAAAAAAAACAAACAAAAACAGTTCGCATTTTCATATATCTGTGTATTAAACATATTTAAAAAGATGTGTACCTAGTGCTCATGAAGGTGAAGTAAAACAGACATTCATACTAAATCGAAAAATAGCTTGCTAGAAAGTACTTTGGAAATATACATCTTTAAAAATATTTTCCACCACATTTTAATTCTAGGAATATGTTTAGGAAAGAAATCCAAATTAAAAAGCAGCTTTTGTTGCACAAAGTTTTTGCTTCAACTCTATATAGTAAAACAAGTTTAAAACATTCTAAATTCCTGAAGGTAGGGGATATAGTCAAATTATTTTGCATCACTGTCATGGTATATTATATAAACATTAGAAAGTTAAATTTACTAAGAATTTTTAAACATGGGAAAACTGATGCCATGGCTTCAAATTAATTTTAGAAACAGTGTAAAAATTAGAATATATAATATTATTTTTAAAGCATACATAGAAGTAATGGGTAGAAATTATACCAAAATGTTAACAGAGACCAGAGCAGGTAGGATTATTGGTTATTTTGTATTATGTTTCTCTATACTTTTATTTTCTAAGTTTTCTAGAATGAATCTTTAATAATCAGAAAAATAATTTAAAATATTTTTAAATAACTATATTAAACTAGTAATAACATAGAACTGATTATGTTATAGATTTATGGCTTTATATGAAGAAATGATTATAGTCTAGCATTACTTTTGTTATCTAAGAAAGCACATGTAACAAAAATTTCTAAGTAAAATTAAATATTAGCTTATCACTGGGACTTTTAGGGGAGTGCTTACCATATGCGTAAGAAAACCTAAACTCTAGGGATATTAGCGTATTCCTCGAACCATCAAAGATATTTTTAGTTTTGGATTTTGGTCAGTGCAAAGAGATGAGTTACTTGATTTAGTAACTACATAAATTCTCATTATTTAGGACTAGTAAAATGGTTGTTGAGTGAACTTGGGGAGAGACTGTTAAAGGATATTTAAATTTGATGGAGACAATGGTGAGAGGCCTGGGCTCTAAGGCCTTAGGTAGATAGCAGGACCTGCCATAACGTGGTAATAGCAATAATTACTATGGTTCTTGCCATGGCTCTTCTCAATTCCAGATAGAAGGTTCTTTTTGGCCATTTTCTCTGTCAGCTTTGAAGACTCTTTAATTCTTGAATTGTTAGACATATTTCCATATCTGGTTCTGCCCCCAGCATCTCATACCTAAAATGAGCAGATATGCCACACAAGTTTTTCATTCTCTCATAATCTGTGTCATTGACCGGAGACTGTGAAACTCAGCCAGCACAAGGGCAGCAGGCCAAAGCACAACATTTAATAAGAATGCCCTCCTATAATTTGATTCATTTAATTCAAAGCTGTATGCGCTATTGGATTTGGTTCAAGAACATGTCTTAATTCTTGGGCTGGTTTTCAGACCCATAGAAATGGAAGGCCTCTGAAATTGAGCTTGAGTGTTGAGATAAAGGAAAAATGCAATAAGAAAATGTATTCTACCTGAACTTCCTCAGTTATAATCTACTATCCAATAATTTTTTAAGGCAAGGCTCTAAGTGTTATAAATCATTTCTACGTAGCCTAGCATGGTGTCTGGCATGTAGTAGATGCTTGATAAATATTTATTAAGTGAATTTCAAACACTTCATTTTCTGTTTTGAATTCATTTATGAAATGGAGCCATATCATCTCAAACTAATGACTTAAAAAATGCAAAACTCCCTCCAGACTTAAATCCTGAACATGTAAAAAACTACTGTAGCTCAATAAGAATGAGATGAACATCTCAATAGGAAAATGAGAAAAGACGAAGAGGCACTTCAGCAAAAAGGATATCCAAATGGTCAATAAGCATGTGAATAGGGGTTCATTTTCTTCATCATGGAAAAACAAAATCATAATTCATATCACTATACACTCACAGGAATCACTAAAATTAAAAAGACAATATCTAGAGTTGGCAAGAATGGGGAGCTACCAGAACGCTCAGTCACTGTCTGTGAGAATGTCTATCGGTACGTTCACTTTGCAAAACTGTTTGGCAGTATTTATCAAAGCTCAACATGTTTATAGCCTATGACCCAGCAATTCTACTAAATACTTTTCAACAGAATTGCACACAGATGTTCATCAAAAGACTACAAAAAAAATACTCACAGCAGCACTATTTGTAATAGACAAGAGCTGGAAACTACCCAATTGTTCATCAAAAAAAGAACCAATGACTAAACCGTAATGTACTCACTCAGTGTAACACTAATCAGCCATGATAAATGAATCACAACTATGTTAAAATTATTGATGAATCAGACATATAAGGTTGCCAGGCACAAAAGAGAGCCTATGACCTGGTTCTATTTACATAAAGGACAAAATAGAGACAACTGCTATTTTGGTGCTAGAAACCAGGGTAGTGGTTACCCTTAGAAATGACTAGAAGGGGGCACATGGGGACTTTCGGGTGCTGATAATATTCTGTTTTTTGATTATCTGGTATACTCTTTATAGAATTTTATTGAGCTATACACTTATTATTTGTGTTCTTTGTGGCATACATGTTAA
This sequence comes from Eonycteris spelaea, assembly GCA_003508835.1. NCBI lineage: Eukaryota > Metazoa > Chordata > Mammalia > Chiroptera > Pteropodidae > Eonycteris > Eonycteris spelaea. Next base: position 8,866,936 of record PUFA01000011.1, on the reverse strand, counting down.
CCTTCAATAAAAAATTAAAAGAATTTTTATTTTTTTAAATTAACTCATCAAATACTAATGTTGAGCTTATCACATGATCATGTGAACATAGTCCCCAAATGTCTCCCAATGTGACCTTATAATGCCATGGGAAACAATACCTCTTAAAACCTCTGCCTGAAACATTTATGATGTTTTAAAATAGAGAATATAGAGAATTTTTTAAATATATATTTTTATTTTCAATTACAGTCCATATATTATATTAGTTTCAGGTGTACTACATGGTAACATTTATATATTTTATCAAGTGATCATCTCGATAAATCTAGTACCCATCTGACACCATAATAATTATTACAATATTATTGACTATATTCCTTTTGCTCTACTTTATATCCCTATGACTATTTTGTAACTACCAATTTGTACCTCTTACTCCCTTCCCCTTTTTCACACACTTCCACTAACCCCCCCCATCTGATAACCATCAAAATGTTCTCTGTATCTATGAGTTTGTTTCTGTTTGTTTATTTTGTTCTTTAGATTCTACATGTGAGTGAACTCATATGGCATTTGTCTTTCTCTGTCTGACATACTGCTTTTAGTGTAATAACTCCAGGTCCATCTATGTTGTTGCAGATGGCAAGATTTGGTTCTTGTTAATGGCTGAGAAATAGTCCATTGTATATATGTAATACCTGTTCTTTATTCATTCATCTATCAGTGAAAACCCAGGTTGCCTCTGTATCTTGGCTATAGTAACTAATACTGCAAAGAATATGAATTTACATGCCCCTTCGAAGTAGTGTTTTGGGGTTGTTCAGATAAATACCCAGAAGTGGGATTACTGGGTCCTTCTTTGTCTCTTGTTACAACCTTTGTTTTAAAGTGTTTTGTCTGGTATAGGTATTATTACCCTAGCTTTTTTCTTTCCATCCCTTTATTTTCAGTCTGTGTGTCTTTCGATCTGAAGTGAGTTCTTGTAGGCAGCATATATATATGGGTCATTTTTTTCTTATCCATTCAGCCACCCTATCTTGTGATTGGAACAATTAATCCATTTACACTTAAAGTAATTGTTGACAGATATGTAGTTATTGCCATTTTATTGTTTATATTTTTGACCTCCACCTCCTCTTTCATCTTCTTCCTTTTTCCTTCTTCCTTCTTCCTTTTCTTCTTCTTGAAGTAGCCCCTCTAAAATTTCTTATAATACTGGTTTGGTGATGATAAACTTCTTTAGCTTTTTCTTGTCTGGGAAGCTCTTTCTCTGTCCTTTCATTCTAAATGATAGCTTTCCTGGATAGAATAATATTAATTGTGAGACCTTGCTTTTCATCACTTTGAATATTTCATGCCAATCCCTTCTGACCTGAAAAGTTGATAAATGAGTAGACAGTCTTATGGGAGCTCCCATGTAGGTAGTGGCTAGATGCTTTTCTCTTGTAGCTTTTAAGCTTTTCTCTTTATTTTTACCTTTGACATTTTAATTATAATGTGTCTTACTGTGGGTCTCTTTGGGTTCATCTTATTTGGGACTCTCTGTGCTACCTGAGCTTGTATGTCTATTTTTTTCACCAGGTTAGGGAAGTTTTCTGTCATTATTTCTCCTAATAAGTTTTCAATTTCTCTCCCTTCTTCATCCAGTGCCCCAATGATGTGAATGTTGGTATGCTTGATGTTGTCCCAGAAGCCCCTTAAATTCTCCTTATTTTCTGGATCCTTTCTTTTGTAGCTATTCTGATAGGGTGTTTTTTGATACCTTATCTTTTAAATCACTGATTTCATCCTTTGCTTCATCTAATCTACTGTTGATTCCCTCTAATGTACTCTTTATTTTAGTTATTGTATTCTTCATTTCTCACTAGTTCTTCTTAATGTTTCTATCTCCATTTTTATATTTTCTCTTTGTTAAAATTCTCACTGAGTTCATCTACTCTTCCCCTAAGTTCACTGAACATCCTTATAACTAGTGTTTTGAATTCTGCATCTGGTAGATTGCTTGTCTCCATTTTGTTTAGTTCTTTTTCTGGAAGTTTATTCTGTTCTTTCATGTGGGGCATGTTTTTTTGTCTCCTTATTTTGTCTGCTTCACTCTGTTTGTTTCTATGTGTTAGGTAGGGCTGCTATGCCTCCTGGTCTTAGTAGAGTGGCCTTATGTAGTAAGGGTCCTGTGGGGCCCAGTGGCAGTCTTTCCTGTTCACCTAAGCCAGGTGCTCCAGGAATGTCCCTTATATAGGTTGTGTGCCTTCCTGTTGTATTTGAGCCTTGGTTGCTGTTGCATGTCAATGAGAGAAATTGACCCTCAGGCTGATTGGTTGTGAGGACTCTCTGGTGATTACAGCAGAGGAGCTGTCGTGTAGGGGCTAACCCAGTGCAGCAGGATTTGGTTTAGTAGGGCTCTGGTGCCTGCTCAGTCTGTCCTTTTGGCGTTATTCTCTGATGATGCCCTGTGTGGTGGTCTAGTTCAGTCTAAAATCAGCTACCAGACATGCAGGCCCCAGGGCCTCCTAGGAGGGACCCCACCACAGGACAAGTTCAGCTTCATCCTGTGCCCTGCCAGGGCCACTTGGTATGAGCCACTAAGCAATCCACAGATGGCTTCTACCCATGGTGGACTTGGAAATACCTCAAGAAGCCAAGCCATGAACTGAGGCCAGCTGCCACTAGTGCCGGGATTGGAGAAGCTCAGCAAGATGTGTGGGACACGTAGAGTCCAGATTATGCTTGTTTAGGTTTTGTGAAACTTTGAGAGATTTTAAGAAAGTCTGAAACATGAGCCAAGACGGGCTGTTTGTATGGAAAAGCCACTAGGAGTAGTGACTTGTGTTAGCCCATAATTTGGGTGTGTCAGGATCTCAGCAAACCACTAGGTCAGGGTGACCAGTGTAATCCATATTAGTGGAGACTTAAGATATTGTGGCCTCCTGTGTCTGCACGCTAGGTAGGGAGAAGGCCCAACAAAGAAACAGTGGCCTCTACCAGCACTCTGTCTGGGAGAGAAATGCCCCTCCCAGCCCTTGCCTGAGGTTGGACAATTCAGTTCCTCCCATATATTTTTTGGCATCCTTTGAGCCACTGGCCCAGGATAAGAGACCAGAGTGACTGAGTCTATCAGCAAGTAAGTCCAAGAATCGGCCCTCCAAGAGGAATACCTGGGACCCCTGCAGCCCTCCGCTCCACCCAGCCACAATCTTTACTGATTTTCACATTCAGACTTTGTGGGGACTTCTCTTCCTGGCACTGGAACCCTGGACTGGGCAGACTGGCATGGGGATGGAAGCCCTGGGTCCTCTGGGGGGACCTCTGAAGCCCAGATATCACTCCTGATTTTCAACTGTCACACATGGGTGTGAGACCAGCCAGTCTGTGTCTCTGCCCGTCCTACCAGTCTTGAGGCGCCTTCTTCCATGTGTCCTTAGTTGTTCAGCTAGACTTCAGGCGGTTTTCAATGGTGCTTATTATGTAGTTTAGTTGTCATTTTGATGTGATTGTGAGAGGAGGCAAACACAGAGTTTTTCTACTCTGCCACCTTGACCAGAGATCCTGAAGAGAGAGTTTTGAAGTTTTTTTTTTTCTTCTCGATGAGCTTATTTGCTGACCTCCTAAGTCACATTAGGATGGGAACTTGTACTTTGTTAGAGGAAATAAAAGCAAAATAGTTATCAAATAACTAGGGTAAGTTACCACATAATCTAGATTGTGAATTGCCAACAATTCTACTTTTTAAAAGATTAAGTGGGTTTTTAACTAACAATTGTTTTAATGTTAGAAACATAAGACTTCGTCAGTGCTACTGCATCCCTCAAAGTGTCTTTATGAGCTATTTCCAAGCCCCCATTAATGAGAAGAGGCTGTGGTGCATGGATACAACCATAATTTATTTGCATATATAGAAATTCGTAAGGTTGCCTAGTTGCCTGTTATTGTGTATCCACAGATTTACCAACCCTCAGGTTTATAGTCAAAAACATAGGAACGCATGGACATACTCTGAAGGAGGTATGTGAGCTTTATTATTGAGGCCAAGTCTTTTACTTTGTTTAGATGCAAACCTAGTAGTCAGAAACCTTGCCATATCTATTTTCTGTAAAGCACATTCTGTACTTGTCAAGATCAATAACTGGTTTTATAATGAGAGCACAGAATTCAGCCTTTAGAATAGAAAAGGCTACTTATTTACCTTTTGAAAGTACTTTTCTGACACTCTCAGACCAATGAACATAGATTTATCTCTTGGAAACACTTTTTAAAAACTATCACCAATTTATCTTGTTGCATAAAATCTCTCACAACTATTCTGTCATTTAATATAATAGCAATAACAATACATGACACATTTTAGTATTTTATGGCTTACAAAATATTTTCCATTTTAAGTGTATCATTGGACAAAATCCTATAAAATGCATGTCATGTGTCATATAATTTTACAGAAGAGGAATCTGAGACTCAGAGACTGAACTTAGTACACACAGCTAAAAAAATATTAAAGCCAGCCTTCCCAACCCAGGCCAGAGCTCTTTCTATTTTACTCCACCCTTGTAAGATTTATGGTAATATTTACCTCACATATAGGACTATGGAATAAGAATTATTGATTGAGTGTATTATTTAGTTGATTCAATACATATGATGAGCTTCCTGGCCAAATATTGGGCTGAATGTTAGAGATAGAATGGGGAACAAGATAGAAGCAGTCCTATCCTGATGGAGCTTACAGGTCACAGTGGGAATACAGACAAATAACTGAGCGATTAAAATAGGAAAGTACTAACTGTATGTATCCTCTTTTATGTATTATACTAGGATATACATAGGGTGCCATAGGAATACACAGGAAGGACACAGGATCCTGAATTGTTATAATCTTTCCCTCTGTGTCTGTCTTCTGTTAATGATAGCAGAAAATGAATTTACTAGATATTCTAGATGCCTAGTTGGAGGAGGAAAGTAATATTTGAGAAACATGCTTGAAAATTACATATAGTGAAAAAGGAAAATTGTAACTCGATAAAAGTAGCCATTAAGCTGAAGGTGAGTGGTCGTGGTTCAGGGTCCAGATTTCAAAATCTATTCCTGGAAAGGGAAAAAAGGGGAACAGGAGCTTACAACAAAAATCAAATTAGGCTCAGCTTTATTAAACACCGTGTTAAACATAGACAGCTCTCAGATATCATCAGCCACTTGTGGCAAAACACTAAATCTTTGTCCACAGCAAATTTTCTCCATCTCTCTTTACCTTGCCCTGAACATATCAATACTACCTAAGACTTCTTTATCTCTGAAGGGCTGCAGTGTAAATAAGGATTTGAGTTTCTCATTTAGGAGTGTCTTCATGGCTGGCTCAGAAGATGGCCAGGTTCTATCCAAAGCCCTTTGAATTTCTGGTTAAATGAAAATGTCTACTAGAATTAGATTATATAAATCGATGAGTCAGTTACTTATATGTGCATTCCACTGTAAGTTCTCAATAGCCAACACCTTGTGCTTAGTGATTGCAGGAAGAAGGTAACTGTTGAGGGCAGTGCTTCTGAACCTGAGGTCTTTGGAAAGTTTTCGGGGAGTCCTTGGACTCTGATAAATGGTGTGCAAAATCGTAATGGCTCATTTGTACATTCTTCTGAGGAGTACATTCTTAGCTTTCATGACAGACTTAAAGGGGCCTCTATGCCCTTACCCCCATACCCTCCCCTCAAAAATGTTAGAAACTGTTATTTGGTGGTGGAAGACAATAAAATAGCCATTTGAACATCAGATTATTTGGGCATACAATAGAAAAGGGGCATCTTAGGAAACAGTTTGTTTTAGTCAGCCTTTCAGATGGCCTGCAGTAATTCCCTTTATAGAGTACCAGGGTTGGTCTCTGTGACTAATAGAAAACAGCAGAAATAATGGTACAACACTTCTAAGATTAGGTTATGAGAAACTGTGGCTTCTATTTTGGGGGTTCTTTCTCTCTGTCTCTCATCACTCATTCTGGAGGAAGCTAGCTGCCAATTTATGAGGACACTCAGACAGCCTATGAAGATGCCTACTTGTAACGTACGAAGCCCTTTGGCCAATAGCCAGTATGGAGCAGAGGTTTTCCAATAACCATGTGAGTGATCATGGAAGGATTTTCCGACCCCAGTTTAGCTTTGGCATGACTGCAGCCCTAGCCGGCAACTAGACTGCAACCTCTTAGGAGACCCTGAGTCACAACCACATAGCTGAACTGCTCCTGCATTCATGACCCTCAAAACTGTGTGAGATAAGAGATGTTATCGTTTTAAGCTGTAATAGTTTGGTATGATGTATTGCACAAGAGATACCTAATGGACATTATCTTGACTAATCATGATAAATGCTGACCTTCTCCATTAATCCTGGCAAATTAGAGTTTGAAGTAAGAATATGGACGTCATATTCTTTCATCTTGTTGGTCAATAGAGTGGTGTGGCCCATTCATAGCTAGTACTTGATAACCATTGTGAAACCACAGTCATAATAAGGACAAGATAACAATTGTTCTTCGAAGAATCCATCCATTTTAGAAGCAACCTCACGACAGACACAAACAAGTTTTCTTTTAAGCGATCTCTTTGTTTTTTTTTTTCTAAGGCACCAATTTTCAAATGTATCCTGAGGAAATCTTTCTTATATTTCCTCCAAGCATAATCAATTCAACAGAGAATTTATGCTTTGCCAGTGATCATGGGAGGTACTAATGCAATCCGTTTTCTTTTTTTTTTAAGCTGTAGGGCTTCTCATATTCCTCCAATAGATTTCACAGCTGTTAGTCTGCTGTAGTCGTGGCCTGCTTAAACGGTGGCACATTGAATGGTGTTTGTTCTGGTCGCAATCTGTGAAGGAGAAACTGGCAGCTTGGAAAGTGGCAAGAGGAAACAAAGCAGATCAATTTTGTGATTATTGATCATAACAAAGAAATAAGAAAATACTTAGTAAAATAAGTACTATGCTTTCCGTGAAAGTAGCTTAATAAAATGGATGGATTCTTCACAGAACAACGATTGTTATCTTGTCCTTATTATGACTGCGGTTTCTTCTTTATTAGAAACCCAATTGATCCATTTCTTGAGCTGTCAAGGGCATTTTTCTAAAGCAGTATTTTAAAACTTTAGGGTGTCATTAGTAAAATGTGCAACTAATAAGTTAACTCAAATGTATTTTTAAAAGAAAACATTTCAGAATAAAATACATACAAAGGTAAGTAATTTTTTTTGGTTTAGCTTTTTTTTTAGCTATATGTTTTTATGTCTATATATACTATATGAGATACAAAATGTATTTATTATTATTATTATTTTTTGCTGTGCCTTGCAGTCAAAACACTTGAAAGCCACTGTTCTGTAGCATTTTGATTATGAAAAAATAAAAAATTCAGATTTTCAGAACTATTCCAGTGAGGGACTATTTAGTGGTGGGGAATGGGCCCTGGTTATAATACCACATAAGGATGGAGTGAGTTTTCCTGGAGAGACTGCATGTTTTAATCCAATCATTCCATAAAGTCCCTAATCTTCAGTCTAGAAGAGAGACCCTGTTTTGAAGGAGGGCAGTATATGTAGAACAAGGGGCTGTTTCCTTTCATTGGTTCCAGGAGAATCTGTGACTTGTCTATAAAGCATGGAATGGGCTGATGTGTTGCCTGGCCTTGTGGTTATAGCCATGAGCAACCATGATCAGCGGCCGCAGTAGCTGATGAGAGTGTAGTGTTTACACAGTCGTTAGTCTCAAGGGAGCACACTTCTGATCCCATAACTAGTAGAGAGAGGAACTGGGACTAACCCTTAAAGGGAAAGTAGTGTTCCCTCCATGACCCTGAACAGAGAGCACTGGCAGCAGACAGAGGAAGCTGAGCTCAAGAGACTGGGCGTCATTCTCACAAAGTTAGCCAGGCTAACAAACTGGAGACAATGTTCCAGAGTCCACATGAGGCATAATCCTAGAAAATGCCAGGAAGGAACTGACTGTTAAGTCATGGAGACCAGGATGAGGCCTTAGATAAAAGTTAATATCCAGCAAGTGAGCTTGTGCTGCCTATCAAGGAGTAGATGTTGGAGCTATGTTAAGTGATTTCCTTTGCACATAAATGTTCTGAACTTCACGCTCCTCTTCTAAGAGGCAGGTCTCAGGACAGACTGCAGAACATCTGAACACAGAAGGTCTGGGGTGATTCTTTTGTTAGCATGATGCTGAGAGAGTACTAGAGAGACAGGAGTGACTGCCTCCCAGGGTCAGCTCAATCTTATAGTCATCCTCACAACAAAAATAAACCTCTAAGCTTATAATATTAGATCATCCTCTTTCTCTGAGTTGAGTACTATGTTTTCTTTGGGGCCCCTTTTAAAATATAAAAGACATATACTTTTGTATTAATGAGTGAATAATGTGCTGAAATGAATAGAGAATCAGTGAGTACTTGGTGGAGAAGGGGAAAATGGTGAAGAAAAGGGTCAATGAGGTCATTCTTTGTCACATTGCAATTTTCTTAGGTGGCTGGCCTTGGCATTATGTTTGTGTGAATGGCTCTATCTGCTCTTGGGTAGTACAGTCACATCCTGCAGGCTGCGCCTGGGGGATTGGAGGTGGGGGACATGAGTCCAAGGGAGAAATTCTGCATGAGATGGAGGTCGATCAATCAACCAGACACATTTATAGAACATCTGCTAGGGGCAAAATTCTGTGCTGAGCAACAAACAGAATTCCTCAAAAATTTATAATCTGTTTGAAAGATAGGGTATATGTAGCAAAGGATACCTAATAATAAAAGGCAAGTGAACATTTATTCATAAAATATTTAGATAGATTTTAAATGAGATTTTTCAGCCAAAAAATTTCATGATGTTGCCATTTTTCTCAGTCAAATGCCAAAATAGCTCATATTTTGACCTGTTACTTCTGTTGGCAAAATGTAAACACTATTCATTCATTTGCTAGTTTTTTCAACAACTATAGAGACTATTGCTGTAAAGGCTCTGTACTAGGTTCTTTGGGAGACAGGGAAATTTTAAAGCACTCTCCAAGTACCTCTCCAAATTTTGTGAAGCTTTCAGATACGAACAAAGTTGATCTGGGTTAAACAAGGTTTTTGAAGTAAAAGCAAAGCAATTGTAAATAAGCTAAAACTTCATGGATTTCACTGGAGAGAATGTAGAAATGACCCTTAAGTAAATTAGAACTGGTGAGAACCTTGGTAATTAAAGTTTCTCCCCCAAGGCTTGGCCAGCATTCAGGAAGCAAGGGTTGTTTGTATCAGGGTCTCATAAATAAACATAGAGTTTGCCAGTCCCTGGAGATGGAGAAGTCATTCTTGACTGTGCTACAAGCAGGGCTCAAAGATAAGTGATGACCCTCTTGTCACCCTGACAAAAAATATATTAGCTTCTTTAAATGAAAAATTAGAGTGATTTCAGTGGTACAATTATAAGAAGTGACTACTGAGAATTGCATACACCAAGCTTATTTAAATGATGTTTTAGGAAAGAACATATGCTACTATTAAAGAGTTATGATAGAACAACTATAATCCCATAAGGTAAAGCTTATTTAGCATATTCTTATTTGCTTTCAGATACAAGTCCATTACTTATGTGGAATAATTAAATGCTTCTATAGCTGTCTATTCCAGGGGAAGCTCTTGAATCTTTTACCACTTTTGTGCCCCAAATTATTATTTCAAGTTTGAGAGAATTCCATTTGTGCGTGAAATCTGTGATGGTATTTAAATTGATCCAGTTAATTCATTGATCAGACTTATTGAGTGTCTGTTTGCCTCAAAGTACACAGTTGGTGCAGTGCGATGTATGCATTTGGACAAAGGCAAAATTCTGTCTCTTGAGGTGCTGAGGTCTAGTTAGGAAGAATGGCAAGTGCAAAGATATCCAATTCCAAAGCTGAGAGAGGAAAGAAGGATTGATTTTAGTTGTCAAATGGGTAAGTGAGTAATTGAACTAAGATTTGAGACAAGTAGAATTCCAGTTGTCAAAGTTGGGGAGAAGGGCCCTTCATGGGGAAGGTAATAAAAGGAATGATGGCCAGAATCAAGCTAGGCAAAAAAGCTTGTTAATGGAATAGTGGTGATCAATTCAGAATAGCCAGAGGTCATCTTACTGCAGTGTTCCCTAGAAATCCCCCATGGCTGTCACTGCTTACCTTGTTCCATTCCCTCATAGCCCTGTCTGCTAGATAGAGCCAGGGTAGAAGCTTTCTCTTCAGCAATGGTTAACAAAGGAAGGGGGTGCTTTATTCTTTCCAGGCTAACAGGCACTGAATACGGGATTTTTGTTGGCAATGGTTTAAACTGTGAAATTAATTGGCACATTATTGAGAAGAGGAAGAAGAGATTTGAAAATAAGTACACTTTTCAACATTACTTCAGATATGAAGAAACAGGGCCAATAGCCAGCTGTCCCTTACCAGTTTTATTTAATTTTAGTGTGTACAAAAGTCGTGTCTTGCTTTTGCACCTGGGAGAGAGCAGCTGCCCTTGGGAAGGTGAGTGGAGGAACTTGGAATCTACTTCTCAGGTCAGCCAGCCAGCAAGCCTATGCCTGCAGAGGAGCCAGAGAAGAGCAGAGAAGGACTTTCACTGCTCTACTATTCTAGGGGTTGCTGCTGAGTCAGAAGAATAAGCAAAATGCCTCAGAATTCAGAATATTTTACATCTTTCTTGATTATTGATTTATTCTTCCAATTCTCACCACTCAGCCCACCAAACCCTTCTTCATATAACTTTTTTTCATATCTTATTTAACGTTAGAAAAAGACTAGTCATATGTGTACAAATTATATAAATGTGGCTGATAGCCTTTTTTATGGTAAGACGGACTTCTTAATTATCTCTAATACAAGCAATATTTGTTTTTCTTATTTGGTTGTTCTCAATTGTGGCTTGATATTAGAATCACCTCAAGGGTTTCTAAAAAATCGTAATTCCCAGGCTGCTTCCAGGTCAATTATACCAAAATACTGGGATTAGAACTAAGGAATCATCATTCTTTAAAGCTCTACAGGTGATTTTAATATGTAGCTGGAGCTGACAATCACTGTTTTAAATGTCTTGAGGATGAATAATATATCCAAACTGGTAGTGAGTGAAGATATATGTACATCTAATGTGTAAGTATCAAATTATTAACAGTTCTTAGCAAATATGTTTCCTTTTAAAAAATAGTTTTTTAAAGAGTAACCTTTATAAATTTGTTACAGAATATTAGTGATGTCTCTCTGTTAGTAATGTGAAGAATGTTGCATGTAAACTGTCTGGAGATTGTGATATTATTTACAAACATATCAGAAAATATAGCAGATTTTATAAATGTTTATGATAACAATATGTTTCATTTGTGTTAGTATAAAAACAGCTTCAAAATTAGCCTTCTGTTTAAATATAAAGCCCAGAGAGTAAGAGAGGAGTCTGATTTCTATTCCCTGTCAGCTACTGTGTAAATCCCTTACTTCCAAAACCCATGACATTTTTCACTGCTCAATCTACCTCTGCAATTTTCTTTTACAACTTCACCATTTCTCCATTTTCATGGCCACTTTTTTTTTTTTGCAATTAGACATTTACTATCTTTCACCTTGATAATTATCATATGCTGTCTACCCTAGTTTTTTTTTTAGACAGAGCCTGTAGTCCAAAGTTCTGAAGGCATCATGTGTTTGCTCACTTTCAGTGGTTCTTCCCTGCTCACAGAAATATTTCAACCCAATAGGCTCTCCAAAATCTGACCCCAAACCTATTTCCTAAGACTCTTTCTCTTTCTGCATAGTTCTGTGGAACTGATCTAGCTGCTTAGTAGTCCTCAGACATGTCTATGTTGTTTTTTTTTTTTCTTTTTTCTTCTACTATCAGGACTCTCCCTCATGCTGGGGGCTGTCATTGCCCAAATCCTATCCAGTAGGGAATGCTCAAATTTCATCTGCTTTGCAAAACCCGGAGAAAAAAAAAAAAGCAATGTTTTCCGACTGTGATACCATTAAAACACTTTACCTGGACCACGTCTTAAAATATTTCTTAGAGGTCTCTTAATCCTCGTGAATCTCTGTTCACTTACTTATAAAATGAGAATAATACCTACCTAAAAGATGGTTTGCAAAGAGTAAATACGATCATATATGTGAAGAGCCTAATATACAGTACACAAATAATTTTTAGAAGTCTTCCTTTTCTTTTTCCCTTCCTCTTTCTCTCTTCCTTCTTAAGAACTAGGACAGGTTTGTGATACTTCAAGAGGCTAGTGTGGATCCTCCTTCCTGTTCTCTTCTTCAGTTTATTTTCTGTGCATTCTTACTTTTCTTGTGGCCATTGATTGCCCTCTTTCCAATGGATGTTTAGCACTAAAGAAGCTAACTGCTTCCTTCACTGGTGATTATTTTCTGTACTGGTAGTACTCTTTAGAGATATTCTCAGTGATGTTCCAGAAGGTCTACTTCCATCGTTGCTGTTGAGGTGAGAGGAGGTTTTGCCACTAAATTGCTTAGCTATCACCCAAATGGAAAAACAGATTCTCTCTCTGAGGAATTTGGATTTGGGACACATTGATTCTATTATCTCTTTACCAGGGCTTGAAATGTGAGAGACAATATTCAGAGAAGGAAGACAGTGAAAATGATGTGCCCGGGGACACATAGATGATAACTCCAGGGAAAAAGAGACAGAGTATAGCTGCCTTGATTTTTGACAGCTTTGTAGTTGGGTTCTAATCCCATAGGAGGTTTAGCTGCCTCCCTTGAGTTCTATAAAATAATCCCATAACCTTTTAATAAATTCTTCCTTTTAGCTTAAGCTAGTGCAAGTGGGTTCTGTTTCTTAACAGCCAAACAATCCCTGAGCTAACTAAATTTTTAAACTATTCTCAGAATTCAAGCTTAATTTGTTTTTGTTCAAGCTGTGTCACTAATCTATGCTGACTCCTCATGAACACATTCTCATTAGGATCTACAGTTGACCTCTAGGGTATATTTCATAGTCCTTAATGTCTCTTCTACAAAACTGGTCATTTATGGAGTTTCATGTTTTAAATACTTTGGTTGCATAGAAAACACATTTCACTTAATCTTTTAATTCTACAATAGCACTACTAGGCCAACTCTTTCATTCTTGGCAGCCACATCTATCTCTCCCTCCCTCCCTCCCTCCCTCCTTCCCTCCCTCCTTCCTTCCTTCCTTCCTCCTTCCTTCCTTCCTTCCTCCATTCCTCCTCCTCTTCATCTCTGTAACATCAGGGAGTGAAGAAACAGGGAGCAGTATACAAAATTGGAAATGAGCAGACACCCTTAGTCCAACTAACTGAATAAACTGAGCCCCGTAGCCTAGTCTCTTAGGGCTTTACTTTAACTAAAGTGAAGAGACTGTACCCAAGTCCCTTCCAGCATGAAAATCTTATAAGTCAATGGTTCTGTCCTCATTTAGGAATATACCATGTAATAATAAAAAGTACTGAAAATTTTTTCAGAAAACATGTTTCCAAACTTACTTGATAATAGAAGACTTTTAAATGATTATGTATTGGTAGAACACCAGCATCAATTCATAGGATGTAATATGCACTTAAAGAGGACAAAAAAAAATGGTCTCTGACAATTTAATTGCTGCAAGAAATGATTAAAAAAAGATTTATATTCTAACTTAGAGGACCAAAACAATATACAAATTAAATAGATTAATTATATTCATTCAGATTGGGAAAATTAAAAAAGACAAAAATAGTTGAAATAAAATGGGTTACATAGCAAAGACTAATAATTGTTAAGAGACAATATTCATATGTACATATGTACAATATGTACATGTAAATACCACTAAAAGATAGATTCTACTTTATACATGATTCATGTAGTTTCCTGGGTTTCTCTCAATTCCTTCAATACAGATCCTTGCATGATAATAATAATTATATAAATGTACTTAAATACATTAAATATTTTTTAGAATAAATGATATTGTTGGATTTTTTTTCTTAGAATACCTCAACATCTTGCAGTTTGAGTACAGCTAACCTAGGTGAACCTAAATATGTATAGGTTTTCAATGAATAGCCTATTTTTTCCTTCCTTCTCCCTTCATTGCCCATACGCTTACATACACAGCTATTATATTGATTCATTCTACCATGGGCTTTTGTGTTCTTTGATATTACATATCTTTGTAGCAATAAGTCTGGCACTGAAATTTTGGCAGAGGTCTTTATATAGGTTTAAACTTATCTGTCCACATTATATTTCTTGAGAATAGTTTTGCTATTTAAGGGATTATTGCTGACATTAGTATTTACAATTAAAGTATAATGCCTTCTATTATACTTTAATGAACTTGGATTGTGTTCATTAAAATGAGCTATCAATTACACTTAAGCATTTGTTGTTTCTTTTCTATATACTGGGGGGAAAAAAAAAACCCAGTGGCTGTAGCCTTGTCATTTTGTGACGAATCCTTCATACAATAAACCTAAGCTTCAATTATCTTGAATGAATTGGTCTATTTAGGAAACCCTTTGGCTTAGTCATGAACTGTCTTTTCCCCTCTAGGAGCTAAACATCACAAAAGAAACTGCAGCAATGTGTAACAGCAGCTTCATCATTTTGGAATTTTAACTTCCACCTATAGAGATAAATATTTTGATCCTAGAACCATCAGAGCTTCCAAGGTCTCCTGAAAATACTTGAGTGAACAGAATTGTGCTAGAATAGAGAGATTGCTGATATCAAAAAAAAAAAAAGGAATTACTGAGGTTAAAAATGTAATTACTGAGCTTTCAACAAAAGCCCTTTAATGACATAATTACACTAATACTCTTGAATACAATTTTATTCAATCATTATAAACAACAGTGTAAATTGTAAGCGTTCAGCATTACAATGGTGACTAATAATTGGAAGTAGCTATTATAGCATTTATATACTAGTATTTTTTTCTTTTATTTATACTAATTTTTAATTATCGTGGTCTAATTTTGGCTAAAGAAAGCACATAGCCATAGTTTAGTGAGTTTGGCTATATTTAAGCACTTAATGATTGCATCTTTTGAGGGACACATAACATATACCACATCACCCACACCTCGCATGCACAACACTTAAGTTCAGTGAGAAAGTATTTAGTTCAGAGAACAATTTGATCAATGATTTAAATGTGTGTGTCTGTGTCAGCCTGGAGTGAGTATTACAAGGAAGAAATGTTACTTTACCAAACTAAAGACATTCCCATCTTCCAAACAAGGAGAAAAATAAAAATTATGGAAACTATAGGTATGGAATGAGAGTGCTACCAGCAATATAGATGAGATGGAAAATTTTAGAAAAGTTTCAGTGAAATATATATAGATATGAGATGGGTTGAAAAGGCATTACTCCAAAGCATTGGATAGTTACTAATGAGTCACACTGTTTTCCCTTGGTTACATCTTGCTTAACATTTTAAATAGGGGTTTGTTTAAGATAAAGATTAATACTATTCAACTTTGTGGATAATATTTAAAGTTGAAAGGGATAGGTAACAACTCTTGATTTTGACAACAGAAATATTGATGGGCCAGAAGTAACAAGACAAAATTTAATAGGAAGTAAATTAAGTCCTAAATTTAGGCTTAATTTTTTAAAAAAGCAATAGCTAAAGTATAGAACGAGAAGGTTTCATAGTGTGGACAGGTCTCATGAAAAAGAGTAGAGTAATTGCAAGTTCTATATTAGCCAATAGTGTGATAAATGTCTAAAAGTCTTTGAAATTGAATTTTCTTGTGAGGAAATCAACATTATTAAAATATTGTTATTCAGACAAGAAAATTAGCAGTAGTTCATTGTGCTCTAACAATGGACAGACTGACCACCTGTGAAGTGTCCTGTTCATTGACAAATTAGAGCATTTTCCCAGAGCGTAACCTGCAGAACAATAGTTCTTAGATTGTTAATTTATGAGGAGGAAGGTCTGTGGTTAAAGAAATTTGGAAAGGATGATGAAGTTGTCAAGCAAATTCAACAGGTGTCTTTTGAGAGGTACTTCTTAGATGCTTTAATGTGCCAATACACATTCTAGCTGTCCAAGATAGGAAGATCCAGGGAGGCCTGGAAGTGAAATGTCCTGCCCCAGTGTCCTGAAATGATTTGCATTTTACCTCAAACTACTTACTCTTTATCCTCATCTCCTAACCCTTTTTTTTAGGACTATAATCCTCCTATCTTCATATCTCCTATTGCTCCCTTGACTATGTCTTCTCAGTGGCTTCTTCACTTATTCCCTGTACACAGAAGTGCTCTATTCCATAAAAATCATTTTTAACTTTGCTTCTTCCTCCTAGTTACTCTGTTTCTTTCCTCTTACTGCTTCTGGTATTTGATGATTTTTCTTCCTCCACTGTCCATTTTTGAGCAAAAAAAACTAGTTTTTTTTTTTCACATATAATCTTGCAGGCTAGTATTCCGTGGGGACACTTCTGGGTCCTGCTCAATTAGAGATGTTTAGAAGAGGCAGAGAGAGAAGACAAGGCATGTGAAAATCAAAATATTTGTCTTTCAATAGATGAGGGTTTCATCAATGAGAAAGGAGGAGAATTATTCTAGGTTACTCTAGAGCAGAGTTTACTAACCTTGTGAGTGTGTGTGTGTATGTTATGTATGTATGACCTAGATCCCTTTGGCAGATTGAGTAAGGCTATGAATGCCTTCACAATATAATGTTTTTAAATATAAAATCAAATGACAGAATTAAAAAAAAAACAATTATTATTAAAAATAAATTATTAAAATATTTAAACAAATTTTGGATAGTGATATGTGTGCATCTTTATTAATGTATTGAAGAACAATACCTAGCAGATCTAATATCTACCATGCTTTATTTTAAGATGCTAATTACAACTCTAATGAGATAATAAAATATCTGTGATTTCCATTAGCAACAAAGTTACACAAAGTACTGTGGTTTGGTGACTCTATTCATAATGAAAGGAGATGCTA
This sequence comes from Eonycteris spelaea, assembly GCA_003508835.1. Lineage (NCBI taxonomy): Eukaryota > Metazoa > Chordata > Mammalia > Chiroptera > Pteropodidae > Eonycteris > Eonycteris spelaea. The sequence goes on along the minus strand of PUFA01000011.1, from coordinate 8,849,992 downwards.
TTTTTCAATTAGAAGTTAGGGAAAATATAGACATAATGTTTTCTATACAAATTTATCAACTTCTAATTCTTTGTGGACCCTAGATTAAAAACCACTGCTACAAGTGGTACAATAGAGAGGTAAAAGGAATCAGATTTAAGTTTATCACAAGAAAAATATTTATATTGAGTTGTTCTAGAATGCAAAACACTTTTTCATGAAGTAGTGATCTACTTGTCAATGGTAATATTCAGTTAGCAACTGGATAATTAAATGTTGAGAATTTTGTAGTATAATACTAATTCTTATTAGCTAATCATTTGAATGCTTCCTAAGTTTCAAGCACTGCATTAGGAACAAATTATGCATTAGTTTTTAAAATCTTTATAACAGTTCCATGAAGTTCTCTCTACTTTAGTGATAAGGCAATTTAGATTTTTGGATCTGCCAAAAGTTGAATACAAATAAGTGGTAGAGTAAGATCTCAAATGCAGATCTGAGTGACTTCAAAGCCCACGTTTGAAGCTTATGTTGATGGTAGTTTTGGGGGTGGATTGGAAAGAGGAGAGAATTGTAGATCATCTTCTTCATTTGATAGACCTGAGAGGTCAAAGAACCCAAAGAAGTTAGGTGATTTATTCCAGGTTTTGCAGTTTGTGCCAGAGCCAGAAGTTGGACTTTGATGTCTTACTTGTGTGGAAACATGAGGAGTTATTATTCTTAGGTTCAACATTTGGTAAAAGCAAACACAGCCTGAAAAAAAAAAGAGGTAGTAGAAGGCACTATAGTTTGGAACAAAGTGTGTAATCCCTCCCCACTTCTTTGAGACAATACAGATACGTCTCAAAGTGTCTTTATCTCCTATGTCAGTACATTTATTACTTACTAAGATAAAGTTACTTGACTAATGTTTTAAATGTAACAAGTAGTGAACTGTCCAGCACTGGAATTTGTGCTTTTGATTTATGTATATTATAAATAAAAACTTGCTCCTTTAATAACAATGCCCTCATCAATTTTATTTCATCACCAAGTATCTCTCTGGCATATTGTAAATTCCAAGTTAATGGCTACGACGTGAATGAATGAGTTTAATTGCTTGGTTTGCTGGTTTCCTTTAATTCCTACTTAAGCTCACAAGGTACTTTAGTATTTATAATGCTCTGATTCTTTTTTTTTTTCACTGAAATATAATTATAGTTAAATTTACCATTTGTTTATAATGAGGGAAGTAATTGTTCAAATTCCAACTTTATAATTTTTTTTTCTGGAATAGGATAGTATAAAAATAAGTAATTTAAAGGCTTAAAAAATATACCTTACTTTTTAGAGCAGTTTTCTGTTCACATCAAAAGTGAGTGAAAAGTACAGAGCTTTCCCATATACACTTTGCTCCTACCCATGCACAGCCTCCCCATTGTCAACATCATAGAAAATGGGCATCCATAGAATCATTCTGGTGTAGTCTGCCTCCATGATAGCCTCCATGATTCTCACCTCCTGATATTCTCACATTTGTGTTATATCCCTGTCACCATTGAGCTTATCAGAGTTCCATGTGTGCCCCAATGGTAGGGGATCAGCCCCAGAGGTAGGGGCAGGGATGGGGATAATGATGGGCGCAGACCTGTAGTTAGCATTTTTGCTTGGTTCTCCCTCAAATGATGGCAGTGAAGAATCACACATCATTGAGATTTAATACTTTTATTTAAATATGTTTTAGAAAGACAAAGAATGCTCCAAGGAGGTACATTGTCCCAGAGGTGCCAAATGGCTACAAGTGGGCAAAAAGTCCATCAAAAAGAGAGAGAACCCAGAGGGGCAAAAAGGGGCAAAAGAGGGAGCCCAGAAGGGCAAAAAGGCTCCAGAAGTGGGAATGTCCGCCTTTATTTTGGCTATGCTAGTGATTCCAAAGGCATTCCTTGGTGATTGACAAATGAGGTCATTTTGATTGATACCTGGCTGCTATAACTTTGACTAATGAGGTGGTCTTTGGGCGGTCTCCAGCGCGACCCCTATTCCTTTGCTCCCCTTTGTCACTCATGTCTAACTAGCAACTTAACATGCCTTAACATCAACCAATAGAACTTGTTTTGGGAATTTCAATAACTTTGTTCTCACCAGGGTACTGTTCTGCTGTAAGTGCCAATATTTGATAATCTCTCAAGCAGAAACACATTTCAATCAGCGTGCACACCATCCTGTTGTGTGCAGTCTAAGTTTAGGGCAAAGAATAACATATTAAGGTCTTTTATTTTTTCTTAGCCATATTTTAATTATCTGTATGATAGAATAAAAAAGTCAAGAAACCAAAGATCTTAAATGATATCAGAGCCTTTATGGGACAACATTGAATAACGGCCACAGTGAATACAAAATCTAACAGCTGCAATGAAATATTTTTATTCTTCACACTTGAAAAATCTTGACTTCAGGTCTGTTATTTTTTAATTTTATTTTTTGAGAGAGAGCTATGAAGATAGCTTAATGGCTGTGCAACCTATGCCTTCACATAGCGCCCCACACTTACATGGGCCCCACAAATTACATAGCCGATCCTAGATAAAAGAGAAGTAAAAATCAAATTCAGAGAGTCAGATTACTGATCAGATACTGACATTAAGCCTGAAAAATGTTAAGAACCCAGAGAACAGCTCAGGCATTTCGTAATGCTTTATCTCGTGCACTCAATGTTTCTTCCTGCCTTTCCTCTACCTATAGAAATCTTTAGGTTCTGGCACTATGCTCTTACTGCCCCTTTCTTTCTTCATCCAAAGACTCAAGAAGTTATGATGAAGCATTTTACATATTTTTTTTCTAAAGATTTCCAGCATCTTTGCCAAACTGTCATATGAGCACTTGCATGTCGTTATATATAAACACATATTTTAAATATTTTTTTATGCCTTTCTAAGCAAAGAGTGCATATTTTAAAATCTAGAGTTTTATTTTTCAATTTGGGATAACTACATTTTGCTTAATTACTGTTTAAATCACTATAACACAATATTGACAACAAAATTAGAATTTGCTTTTTAATTAACTGTCAGTCAGAGGAATAAAATGGAGTTTTGTTTTCCTCTTCTGGTAAAAGTGTAAATTAATTATAATTTACTTCAAAAAAGTCTACTGTTTGCCAGAAAAAGGAAAACTTTAAATTATTCTGTCCCAGTCAGATTTAAGGAAATGCTTAGAAGCAAAATAACTGCTCTTTGACTTTGAACATTCCATCTGTATTATTAAAACATAGTTCACTAGTGAATCAGCAAGGGGCGAAAGGTGATTGTGGGCTGTGAGCTAAATGCCAAGTAGCTTCCAAAATGGTCAGCCAGTGTATCAGTTAATCAATACTAACTACAGTATAGATAAATCCCCAATTTCCAGTGGCTAAAACAATTGAAGTGTATCTCTTATCCAGGCAGTCATGTAGAATTTCTGGTTGATGGGTTGCCTTCTACTTGGTCATTAAAAGACCTGGGTTTCTTCCTATAAATGTATGGCTCATTCGCTCAAGCTTCAAAACTTCTCTCCCATCACTAGGTGTATGGGGAAACCAGAGATGTTTTCTATGAGCAGGCCCAAAAGTATTTATTACTTCTACTCATTTTACATGCACATGTCCATATACGGAAAATGTGGTCTAGCAGTGGGCCCGCGAAAGAGGTCCTGAATTTTGCTAACTCTCTATTGCTCTCTGATCAAATGACATTGCACCATATCCAAATTACTTTCTATGATCCTTAAAATAGTAAGTTGCATCAACATTATAATTATAGTAATATGTGCCTGATTCTTTTTGAACAATACTGTTTATTAGACTTTATCCTAAGCTGGTTTCTAGATTCTTTTTTTTTTTTCTTACCCTACATTTTCCATGCCTCTGATTTCAATGATTACTTATGTACCAAAGACTCACTAATTTATATTTGCCCTCGTGGTTTAAACTTGTATATTCTACTGTTTCTTAATATCTCCCATTTGGATCCTACTTTATAGACAAAATATTCAAAATTGAAATTATGATCAACCTTCAGTACCTGTTCACCATGCTGGGTGTTCCTCATGGACTTTATAATTATAAATATCAGCATTTATCCAATTCTTTATCTTCATTCACTTTCTTAATTGCTATAAGCATTCTATCACTAAAATCTATCAATTTTACCTTTCAGTTATCTGTTGAATTCATCCTCCTCCCTTCATCCTTACTAGTGCCAGCCTATCTAAACTGATATTTCTTTCCTGAAGCCCAGTTAATAGCTGCCTTGCTCTATGTTCTGGCATTCTGCTCTTGCCCCTCATCTAATATGTTGTTCACATTACAGTCAGAGTCTATCTTTTCAAAACACAAATCTAACCTTATTGCTCACTACACACCCTAGTTTTAAACCTGTTAATAATTTCCCTTCTTCAAACGATTAATACCTCCTCAATGTAGTCTTCCAGGTCCTCTATAATCAGAATAATACCCCTTTCAGCCTTATCTGTCTGATGATTCTCTGCCTCACTTTCTGAGCTCCATTTACATCAACTTTCTATTCTGTGCCTCTGGGTCTTTGTTCATTCTGTCCTCTCTCCTAGGAAATCTTGCTCCTGTCTCACTTTTCTCTTTACTTAGTGAGCCCATTCTCATCTTAGAAAATTTACTTCACTGTCATCATTCTCATCTTAGAAAATTTGCTTCACTATCAGAGAGCCTTCTCTGAACTGCTAGACTAGGTCACGGCTTTCTGCTATGTTATTACAATATCCTATATATTTCTTTCACTGTACTTCACTGTATATATTACAATTTAGGCTATGTTTGATGTTTAAATCATATGCATGTGATTAAATGGTTAATATCTCTTATTTACTGAAAAATATCTGTCTGCTCATCATTACATCAGCAGTGTCTAGAACAATACCTATATCCAATAAATATATATATTTTAACAGCTCCTCCATTTTGAATCCCAAGCCCTACTGCAACCTAGCACAGAATGAGTCTACAATAAATATTTATTTAATTGAATTGAATGTTGATGGCCAACATTTAAATATTTTATTTTAATGACATACTTCACAAATTTGCCTTGTTGGCCAGCCCAGTTTGACTCCTAATCGAAAATGCAAATGTGCCATTTTGTTTCAAATAGACATATGAGGCTGCCATTTAGAAGCAAGGTTAATTGATTAAGACTGCCTTGAAGATATCAAGTTAATTTATTCCCATTTCATTTCTTTAACCATCTATTTCTAAAGGAACAAGGGTTTGGTAGAAGGAGTAATAAATAAATAAAATATTTGTGTATTAAAAATTCTATGTAAAATTTAGTATTTATTGTGAAAAATAAGAGTAATACAGACTAGAAGTAAAATCTTTTCTTTTTGGTATTTAGAAATAGCATCTATGACTTGTATTACTGACCTCAGGCTTAAATTTGGATTTTAATTTTTCAAAGATAGCTCAATATAGGATAGTAAGTAATAATCTTTTTGTAGCAAACCCGTGGGTGTCTATATGCTCTGACAGATGCAATTTACTATTTGAGTCAGATATGGAATGCATATTATAATTTAGTCTTGTGTTTGATGCTTTATTAACTTGGGCACCTAATCTTCTGAAGCTAATGGAGGTAAAATCATAATCAAAAGCCCCTTTAACTCAGAAGAACCATGTCCCAGGTTATTTTTTCCTCAAACTGTTGCCTCTCTCAGGCTGGGATCTTTGAGATATTAAAAGGGCACTTTTAGCTCAAAATACCAAAAAGCATAACCCTTATATTCTTGTTTAGGAGGATCATCTTTGACCTTCAAGTCTTCGCACTTCTCTTTGCCTGAATAAAATTCTGATTCTCATTTGGCCATTGACAGGGAAGACAGGATTAGGGGAGCATTCAGGGGATAAATTAGATTATTCATTAATTCAACATTTTGATTGCCACTGTGTGCCAAAACTCTTCTAGGTACTGAGAATATATAGGGAGCAGGGCAGATAGTTTCTGTTCTTACATAATTTGCATTCTGAAAGATAAGTAAAAGACCAGCTAGATACAGATATAGATACAGCAATAGCTATAGTTATAGCTATAGATACATATGCAACTCTATACCTATCTATCAAATTATATCGCCCTTTCCATAAATATATTTCTACTTGGAATATTTTAGGCACTCCAAGAATGCAGTGATCCTGGAGTAGTGAAATAAAAGTTATAGGAGTTTAGAACAGAGGATTTATATAAAACTACAGAATAGGGCACTGTAGGGGTTTTGCTTTTACTGTAATTGAGATGGAAGGCAATTGAAAAGTATTGTCCAGAGGTAGGATGCAATCTGCCTGAAAGATTTACTGTGATCACATTGTACACTGTATTGAGAATAAAAAAATAGCAGTGAAAATGCAAAGAAGACCAGCTAAAAGATAGCTTAGATTAGGTTTCATAGAAGCAGAGCCTGAAATAGAAATTATTGCATAAGTGATTTATTAAGGGAGTGCTCTCAGAGCAAACCTACTAAGTGAAAGTAGTAGGATAAGGCATGCGGAAGAGTGAAACAAAAGTGTAGTTTTTTGTAAGCCCAGCCTTAGCCTAGTCCAAATCAGAGGAAGAGCTCTGGAGTATGAGTGATACCAAAGAATTGTCCCACCTTGAGCTAAGGGCTGCTTTTGTATTCCTATATCAGTAGATGATTGGCTGTTCACCAAGGGAGGAGTCATAATCTAATAAGCATCCTTGGAGGAGGTTCCCCTGGGTCTTCTGACACAGTTCTGTATGGCTGCAGCTATAAGTTGTTTAGCAATCAGTACTCACAACATCTGGATGGTGATTGTACCTGCCTAGTAAAAGGTATCTGGGCAGAGCACTAATAGCATTTATACAGAAGATAAATGCATTATTCCAGGTAGGCCACGTTGATGCTTGGACAAAAGTGGTAATGTGTTTGGGGTAAGACATATAATACCTAGATATGTTTTGGTGGTAGAGTTGTAAAGATTTCTGCTCGACTGATGTCAGGTGCAAGAAAGAGAAGAGTCAAACATGACTATATGAATCCTGGTCTGAGAAATTGCACATGTAGAGTTTCTACTTACTGATATGAAAGAGGGGAGATCAGGATTTCCATGTTAAATTTGGTCTATATACTCAGACGTTATCAGTGGAAAGGTTGAGTATACTGTTGGTATATATGAGTCTAGACTTCAGGTCTGATATACAAATGTAATTTAGTTTTTGATGATTTTAAAGTTAAGGAATTACTGCAGATAAATAAGAGGAACCAATCTATAGTGTTAGGGTTGGGTTATGAAAATAATACAGGAAAGGATATTGAAGAGGAGCAGTTGGTGAGGCAGGAAGATGACCTAGAATGAGGGAAGTCTTGGAAGTCAAGGGAAGACAGTGTATCAAAAGGAAGGAGTGATTAATTGCTAAATGCTGCTGATTGCTTGTGACAAATGGGAATTAACCAATTGATTTAGTATTTTGGAGGTCTTGGATAAACTTGAGAGCTATTTCAGTGGAATGCTGAGGAAAAAAGCCTGGTTGGAATGGATTCAAGAAAAAGTGGGATAACAGAAAGTGAAGATTATGAGTTTGTATGATTTTTTTGAGGAGTTTTGCTCTAAAGAAGTCAGAGAAATGAGACAGGTGGTAGTTGAGACCTACATTGGATGTACTATAGTGGAATTTTATGTTGGTGTGAATAATCTAGAGAAGGGAAAAGTACTGATTCAGGGGAGGGTAATAATTGGAGAAATATTCTTGAGCAGGTGAAAAGAGATTAGGCACGTAAACAGGATTTGGCAGATATAATGGAGAAAAAAGAAGAAAATTATTTTCTATTTTTCTATTCTTTTCTCAGTGAAATAAAAATTTTGTCAAACATTTCCATGACTTTCCTGGGCTCTTTAAATGAATATTATGTCTCATCCCCAAAAAAGTTTGTAAAAGAAACAATTAGATAACACAATCAGTGCTGTGAGATGGGATGGTGTGGGATAGAGCTTCCAGCTAGCAGTAGTGTAGATACACAATGCCTGGTTATGCTCTCTGGGGAACTGGACAACTTTATGGACCAAGCCTGACCTCAAAGACTTAGCTGCACACCCTGCACAAAATGGCCCTTGAGTGTGAAGACTCTTGCACTTCTTGACTTGAGAATAACCCCTTTGAGTAGCACATGGATCTTGCACTATATATCACCCATTGTCTGTATTTCCCCTGGTTCTAAGGAGCAGTCTTTGCATTGCTTGAACCTTTGTGCAGCAGATGTAGCTCTAGGGCTTGTCTTCCTGCTCAGTAGGCCTCTTTACTTTATGAGTCCATAGGTACCCAAAGTTTATACACACTAACTCCTACATGGCATTATGCAGACATACCGCCTCTCCTGTGAGTGCATTTATACTCTTCATGAAGTACAGTCAGTTCTGTTTTAATGCTTACCTTGAAAACATGAATTTGATTTAAAATGATAGATATATTGTGTGACATTTGAAGAATAGCTACAAATGTAGAGTGTAAATAATTTTAATGGATCCGCATATCACCACTAAGATGCATAACAATGTTATTTTCTCTAAGAAGATGAAGAGTTTCTGTGGTTGTAGATTATTGTTTTATACCTAGAAATAATACTTGGTCATAATTAACTAAAAATGCCTATTCTATTAAACAAGATAGCTACTAAACTCTTGGTCTGCCTAAAGTTTCCATTTTTAGCTTTTGTCTCAAAATTTCTCACATTCTCTTTACATTTCTCTAAGATTTATATAAATCTGCAGCTTTCAGTCCCTTTTATATATTGGTGACATCCAAATCTCTTTATGACCAAAGACCAACGTTTTTCCATGTCGCAGATTTTGATTTATAGCTGAAAGTACCCTAAGTATTTTAAACATCTTAAATATAAACTTAATATAAAATATAAACTTAAATATAAGTTTAGTATTTTTTCTATTCACTTATACATATGGATGTATATGTACATTTGCATGTGCATGTGTGTACGTGTATGAATCTGTTGCATGCACTTACTGTGTGTGTTAGGCACTGTCTTATGTGCCATACCTATATTATTAATTCATTAATTCCCCCAAACAAGTCAGTAAGGTAAATCCTCTTGTTGTGCCCACATTACAAATAAAGAAACTGAGGCAAAGATATTACGTAATTTGTCTAAGGTCAATAAAGAAGCCGGTATTTGAATCCAAATAATGTAGCTTCAGAAGAAATTCTTTTCCCAAACTTTATACAATTCACAGGGTTTAAGTCTGAAAGGATTATTTCAATTTTTTATTTGAATCTCAACATAAGCAATTTCATTCACTAGTAGAAAGATAGGCTTTGTTACAGAGAAAGCATATTCTTAGAAGATTTGTATTTTGTTAATAGTTTACTTACTCATTGCTTTTTTGTGTGAATTTTTAGAATCCTACAGACTTTTCCTGGTGTTTAGCCAAACTGGAAACTATGAATGATGTCCATCATAGTTTTAATATGAATATTAACCAAGGCCTCTGAATTGCAGATGAAACAAGTGAACGTAAGATTCTTGTCACGAGTAATTGATAAGGCTAGGATGGTGGATTAGAGTCAGATTGTGAAATCCTTTAAACGACAGACTGATAAGGATAGCAGGCTTTATTTTGCTGCTGATGATAATATATACCTATGTATTTTTTTTTTTTTTTTTGCTTTGAAGGAATGACACGAAATCCAGAATATATTTTTGAAGAATCAGTCGGCCATGTGCCTGCACTTGTGAATGTTGGGACATATACAGACCTTGAATGCTTGCCTCTGGTCTGGCATTGTGGTTCCTGTTGTACTGTATGTCAGAATCTACTGGGGAAGCTTGTTATAATATCCTGGGATGCTTCACACCAGAACCCCACCCCCTGAGATTATATTTCAGTAGAAATAGGTTTAAAATATAGGAAACTGTGTTTTAGTAAATACCACAATGAAAGATTATGATGCAGGTAGTTTGAGGAACACTGATCTAGAGGCTATGAGATTAATACAAGTGCCAGGTAATGGCCTGAACTAGGGTAATGGGAAAGGAGAGGGAGAATTTCAATTCAGAATGACTATTTGAGCACATGTTTTACTTTCCTTCTTAGCTTCTCACTAAACACACGTAGATGTGCACACACACAACACACAATCTGCATCCATCCACCCTGAGAAACAGGAAAGGATTCCATGTAGGGGTCAAAAGCTGTGAAGTATATCTGTTATATACAGTGCAGGGAGGACCAAGCTGAGGAAAGCAACGAAGCACAAATGAGAGAAGTATATGAGACGCCTTGGAAAAACCTCACCAAATTCTCAAGGGTGGCTGTGGAAGAACAGGAACAAAGGCCAGCCAAGCGGCAGTCAGTATAAGTAAACCTCAGCCTTAACAAGTCAGAGAAACCAGAGGTTATTAAAGCAGTCTCCTATGGATGTAGATTGACTGAGTCTGCTACAGTGGTTTCTTGTTTACAGGAAGAAGGTATAAGAGAATTGATAACAGAAACTTGTTTGGCTAATGCCTACTTTTAGGAAATAGGAAAAAGATGGTTAACAGAGCTGGTAGGAAACTTTACATCCAGTGATCTAGAGGCAACAAAATGAGTGGTTTTCAGGAGAATGTGGTTAAACTGCCACAAGATGTAGGAAGATCAGATAGCATGTAGATAGAGAATAGTAAATTATTTAGCAAGTTGGTATTCATGGTCATCTTTATGAGAGATTTTCAGCAGGGTGGTGTGAGCAGAAGTCAGATGGTGAGTTGAGGAAATGAGTAAGGAACGAAGTTACCCAGAATTGACTCGTACTCTCTGTTTCTCCATCTGTGAATTTGGAAGCAAAAGTCAGGGAAAGAATGTTGGTAGTTGCTGGGTAATAAATATTTTTATAGGTCTGAGGTCCTCTCTTCATATTTGGGAGAGAAGGGAAAGAGTCAGAGGGGTGAATAAGGAAATAATCAAATGTTGAAGAATAAGGTAATGACTGTTGATGGAGCATGTATTGTGAGATCAGGGTATCTTTGAGACTAATATAATCATTTTGGGGGCAATAAGGTAGAATATTTCATTTAGATTTTATTATAATTATTTAATCTTCTAAAAAGGAACATAAAGATAATAAGATAATAGTTTCATATTTTAAGTTTGTAGCGGAATATGGACTGATTTATAAAATGTTGACATTTTTTTTGAGATGGCAGGGTAAGGATAAAGGAAGTGAAACTTGAAGGAAGATTAAAGTTAAAGGGAAAGTGTTTGTTGTAGACTTTGCAAGTAAGTACTGAACTGGAATATATCCAGTGCGTAAAGATACTAGAAGAGAAACGTGAGCTAGTAAGACTTATAAGACTTATAGCAGACAGTGTGTTGACAACTCTTAAAATTAAGAGGGGGAATAAAAAAGATGGACCAAAAGTGTTATTCATACCAGAATCATTCCTTTGTTTGTCTGCTCTTGTTGCCATAGTAAATACCATAAATGGGGTAGCTTAATTTTTCTCACAGTTCTGGAGACTGAAAGTCAAAGATCAGGTGTCAGCATGGTCAAGTGAAAACTCTCTTCTTGGATTTCACCTTCTCATTGGGTCCTTTCATGGCAGAGAGAGAGGAAGCTCTGCTCTTTTCTTTTAATAAGGACACTAATCCCATCATGGGACTCCCCTCTCTTAACCTCATCTAAATCTAATTATCTCCCAAAGATCCCATCTTCAAATACCATCATATTGTAGGTTAGGGGCTTCACATAAGAATTTTGGGAGGAGATAAACATTCAGTCTGTCACAGTTACTGTTAAATAATTTAATACCCAAAACCAAACACAATGTTAAGCATATTATATTACTGTTATTATATCACTGCTATAATTGTAATTATTTAAAATTGTGAATATGGATAAGGGTTGGAAGAAAATATGGTTGTTTTGTTAGGACTTTGCAATTATAAATAATGATAAATTATTTTCTGCTATTAGTGTAACAATTTTGTAGAAAAACTCTTGAAAGTATAGTCAGCGTTAGTTCACACTGGTAGAAAGTAAGATCTTTTATTCAGGTTTCTTACTGCCACATTTTTTGAATGGGTTGCAAAGAGATTAACAAAAATATTGCTTGCTTCATACTATTTTGCATAGGTAGCTATTCTCATTGACATAATAGATGCAAACTGCTGTTCAGTCAATTATAGTATAGGAGGTTATTTTTACATCCCAGATGTCACTTCCTGTGGGCACTGAGTTTGCAATTTCCTAAGTGTTAAGAATTTTTCCTGCTGTAGTATCTGATATTTTAAGGTCTTTTTTTTTTTTTTTCATTTAGATGCAACAACCAACTTTTCCCATAAAGAAATATCTCATTAACCCAATTCTTTTTCCACAAATAGCATAGACTTTCTATTAGCTTCTACATTATTATTTTAAAAACTGACAGAATTAAAATATATATGTTTTCCTCACTTCTCCCTATCCAGGGCAGCATATTAGTAAATCCCTGTATACATAGCTTTAGAAAAAGTTTGAAGACTTCCAATATGTTGTGTTAATGATACTATGTGGCATTCTAAATAGGCATGAGAGGATTTCCCTTACTAATATTTTTTGGAAGCTTAGAATTAAATGTATAGAATTCTCATATGCTATTGTAATGCCTGTAGAGCTCTGGGTCTCAACCTTTTGTCTCTGGGGAAGAGTTCGGATGTACAACACTTAGTCACTGTTGGTTAGTCACTGTTGTTTATGGCTGCTGTGGAAGTAAGAGAGACTGTGGGTTATGTGTCATTTTTCAAGCTCTAAGTATATCTATTTCTTGCCCTCCCGCAGACTTGTATTATGACACTTAGGCTAGGAACTCTGAAGAAGACCTATTCTGGAGATGAGTTATAGATATATAGACCAAGAATTATGGCAGGTGCTATTCTCTGTATTTCCAAATCTTAATTAAAAATCCTGGATCTGAAATATGGAGACAAAATGCACAAAGAGCCAGGAGTTTGAATTCCAGCTAACTGACTCTTTGATTTGGGTAAATTTTATTTAAGCTATATGAGTTCGGGCTCCTCACTTAGAAATAGTAGTAGTATTTATGTTGTAAGGTTAAATTGTGAATTGCATAAGGTAATGAATGTGAAGGTCTTTGTTCAGTATCTGGTACATAGAAATTCTCAAAATTTAACTTTTAAAAATCATTATCGTTTTTTAGTGTCTCTATATTTTTCATGGTTAATTATAATTAAATTTAATTAATCCTTTATTTAATGAATGACCCACTGAGCATGGTCTATGTCAGATTCACTCAGATTTTTTTCCTAATGAGTAGAGAACATGGCAACAAATCTTATCTTGGTGGTGATTCTGAATATCACAGTAATTTCTAACTACCCCAGTGTTCCCTATGAACCAGATCAATCAAAGGATAACTATATACAAAGATGGCTACTTTCAGGTGGAGGTCTAGGAAATTTGTTTTATGCTAGCAAGTGTACCTCACACAAGAATGGAGGGACTCCATTCTAACAATACACTGAGAAGTTTCTTCAAAATATTCTGGCTGTGTGGACTTCTGGTATTAGAAAATATGATCTTTCATTTCAATATAGTGACTTTTCCCTATATGTAATGGCTATTTAGAAACTATTCTCAGGCTGTACTGTTTTTCTTTATTTTTTTGTTTCTTTCCCGTCCCCTCCAGTCCTCCCCTCCCCTCCTTTCCTCTTTTCTCCTCTCCTCTCCTTTCCTCTCTTCTCTCTTCCTTTATTACTTTCTTTCCTTCCTTGTTTGTTTCTTTTCCTTTTTCCTTGCTCCCCTCCTTTTGTCTATATATATAGACAAAATACTATATATATATATGCACATATATATGTACACACACATATATACATATATATAGTGTTTATATATCCACATATACAAATGTTTATGCACATACATATCAGCCTTAAATATGAATTAAGAAAGTAATAACTGTATTGTATTACTGTTTCTAATCAACTGTGATTCTGTTATTTCCATAGGATTTTAACAAGCAACTGATAACAGATGAGAATTCTTTTGCAGCCTAGTGAGATTTTATCTTTATGGAAAGAAAAGTATTTTGTGGCAACATTGAGTATAAGAGTATGAAATTAATTATTTATTTTTCTTCACTATACCCCATCCACCACTGGGAACCAGATTCTGGTTTATACTCAGCAAAATGTCTTGACCTCCAAGTCTGAAACAACATATTTTCTGAGAGATGCTGACCATGTTTTGTGAAATTATGCAGTGCCAAGTAAATTGAGGATGTCTTTGTTCTGCATTTTACTAATCTGAATTATATAGTTTTAGCCATTAAGACATAAAAGGTAGATAATGACCAATATAAATCATAATTTTTGCAATAGTGCTTTATATTTTCTAAGTGCCAACAAAGATGTTTTCTTACATTTAAAACATGACTATCATACCACATCACTTATGTTTAAAAATCCAATTTACCATCTTGTAAAAATAAATCCATGGCTGTAATCTATAAGCAATATCAGTTAATACCTACTATTAACATATGTTTTATACTAGTTACTATGAGGTTAAGAAATTCTATGAGTCAGAACTCAACTCTATTAACTCTCATAGATTACCCATTGCTTATATCATAGCTTCAGTTGTGTGGATTTATTTCAACAGATTTTTTAAAATTTTATTTTATTAGTTTCAAGTATGCAATACATTGGTTAGACATTTACATAGTTTATAAAACAATCCCCCAAATTGCTCTTTCTTTCCTCTGACTCTCCACCTAGCCAATACATTAATGGTAACTGAATTCCATATGATGAGCCTGTCATTCCCATAACTATCCATCAGCTACTAATTTGTACTTCTTTAACCCTTCACCCCATTCCTCCAGCCCCTTAATCCCCCTCTCCTCTGGCTGTCACCAGATTGCCCTCTATATTTGTGAGTCTGTTTTATCAAATATCTTCTGTGTGTGCAGCACTGTGCTTGGTCCTGGGAAAGAGAGCAGATAGTCTAAATATTCCACAGTCTAGTAAACATTAACATCACTTTACAGTTTTTGGAGAGTTGTATGTATCCTTGATGTTTGCCATGTGAAGTTGCCATTGGTGCTGTTTAAAACCCTAGTTAGCAAGGAAGTTTTGGATGGCCACAAGAGGTTATAGGGTCAAGGGAAAATTGTGTTGTTATTGCTTCATACTGTGAGTATGTTTAAATGACGTGCAAAAGAACTGGCTTAGAAAGAGAAGTTGAAGACATGAAGAGCGCGAAGAACTGATTATTATAGCAAGGTCTCTGGGCTGGCAGAAGTAAATGGAACCTGGAGAACAGATTTAGGGACTTGCCTTGTATCAGAGGAATGATGTCTCTTCCATTGTCTTGAAAGGGAGGTAGAGACTCAGGAGGCTATAGCTATGTATGTCCTCGAAAGAACTAGACACACAGGGAGCATCTATGGTATTATGAAGGGAGGCATGTCTGGAAATGTCAAACACTTAGGCCTCTGCCTGACCCCTAGATAACTTGCTGCCATGATTTATTCCTAGGAAGCAGCAGAAAAACTGTAAGATGATGGCAATATAAGGTGTAGGATTAGCTGGGAGAAGGTGTATCTGAAAGCTTCTTGAGGGCAAAGTTGCCTTACATTCACCTTTTAGATCTGTGTTTCATCTGTACAAGTCTTTGGTATTGTTGGTGCTGAATAAATTTAATGTAATTATTGTGTTCAGAAGAGATGGGCACATAGTTTCGTAAACAGAGTGAAGATGAGATAGTGAGATGAGGAGTGATAATTAAAACTTGGGTATTCTGCTAGGAGTGGCCTTGAAATAGTTGACACACAGTTACATTACTTAATGTATAATTTGAAAACAATAGAGGTCCTGGTGATTGGGGCATATAATTTATATTGTTACAGACACAAATACATGAACAGACCTTGTTATATGCTAATAAGCAAGTCCATGAGAAATCTTTCGCCAACTGAAGTTGACCAATGTCTCATGTCTTTAGATCTGATCTTCAATCCCCTCCTTCTCCCAAAGCAGTTTGCAGATTACTCAGGACAAATTGAAGCAGGAATTGTATGAACCAGCCTTCCTCTGGAGATTTAGGATAGAGGCACAAAATAAAGGAAAAACAGAACTACCCTTCTCCAGCATGAAGAATCCCAGAGCCGTTTGTCTCTGTGATCTCCACCTATACCTTGTACGATGTAGGTCATGGCCAGGTATGCTGAGTACTCAGTTGACTCATATTCTGTAGTGGCTATAATACTCCTCCTGAGGGTATGGTTTTGAGAAAAGAACCTAAATAAGATGGTCTTATGACAAGACCAAGGTACTCTTTTTCACTTACTTTTTAGTTATAAGTTTAATGTTACGTTTGCCCTAAAGTATGATTCTCAAAATAATTAGATCAGGGATATGATATTTTGCCTAAGCAGAAAACACAATAAAAGGACTCATTCAAGTTAACTGGAAGTTCATATGGTCCTTAAGGGATCAAAGTGAGCAAACAATATGATAACAAATCATCTGAGTCATGCTGCTTATCATATGCTTTCATAAATTTTTCTAAGAACTCCACAGAGCTCAAAACAGTACTTATTACCCACTTATGGAGAAAATGGCATCTGTAAAAAGAACAATGTACATTATTGGTAATAATGCCTGAAATTGAGCACATAAACATTGAATTTTATTAGTGAATAATGTTTTCAAATGTAAACAGACATACTCTTTGAATTATTATGCTTTTTTTATATGTATTGACATGAAATTTAATGACTACCTTCTCTTCTATTAGCTAAACATCCTTAAGGCAGCTGGATCAATCAAAGGCTTAACCAGTTTCATTTGGATACCCCCTGGAAAGCATGAAGAACTTGTAGGATCAGATATTTGCCATAAATTAGATTTTTTTGAAGTCAAACAATAAATGTAAATGTCATAAAGCTAAAATAAGGGGGGAAATATTTGTAATCAATTAAGTTAAATTAGCATTTAAATCATGAATTAAAATTAGATTTTTGGTAAAGCAAACAGTTTTGTAAAAAGATAAATTGAGTATAAAGCAATTATTTATCCCTCCCATAGCAACTGGGGGAAAAACTAGCAATTTTATTAAATTTAGAATTTTCATTGTATTAAATAACATTGTCACTTTTATTTACTTTATCACAAGATATATTTTTTCTTTATTATGTATCTTTATAAAAAACTTAGTAACATTCCTATGTGATTGAGATTAATTTTAAATACATCAGTCTAGAAAAATAAATGCTATTGTAATAATCTTATTAAAATTAATAAGATTAATTTTAAATGTATCAGTCTAAAAAAATAAATGCAAAGTGTATACTGCATTTATTATGGTAATTAGTTAAATACAAGGTTGGAGTGGGGTGTTATGTCTAGAACATTCACTCTGACTAGAACATTGAAGTGAAACACATTTCAATAGTGATGATTAAAAAATACTTATCTTTAAAATTGTATAATTCCCCAAGAATAGTTCCAAATACAGGAATTTCTAGGTAAGGTGTTTGATAAATGCACACTATGTTATTTTTTAGGTGAATGCCCAAACTAATTTCCTGGGGATTATTTTGTTCAGTGCTCATAATATCATGAATATTATTGTTGACATTTAAGATATATCCAAAACATCCTAGTCAGGTAGTTATTATTTTCTTCAAATAATAACTTTGATATTTGTTTTTCCTTCTCTCCTTTTTGATAAAATCAACTAACCACAATAAATAGATTTTTTTATTATTTAAATTCACATTTGAATATTTGTCTTGAACTCATTCCAAAACTTTACATTTTTTGCTTCCCCTCACATTTTATATTTTCATGTCATTTTTTACTTCTTTTTATTTTATGTATCCCTTAGTTAATTTTTATAGTTTTAGTTAATTTTACTCCTTTTGTCTTTTAACCTTCATACTTGCTTTATAAGTGATTGGTTTATCACCTTTATTCTATACTTACCTTTTCCAATGAGATTTTACTTTTGTGTGTTATCTTGTTATTAATTAGTGCATTTATTTTTAGCTTAAGTTCCTATAACATTTCTTTTAAGACTGGTTTAGTGGTGATAATCTTCAGTTTTTGCTTATTTGGAAAACTCTTAATCCCTCCTTTAATTCTGAATGATAATCTTTCCAGGTAGAAGATTCTTTGTTTGAAATATTTTCCTTTCACTTCTTAGGTTATGTTTTGCCACTCTTTTCTGGCTTGCAAAGTCTTTGCTTAAAAATTTAGTAATAGCCTTATGAGGTTTCTCTTGTACATAAGAAGTTGGTTTTATCTTGCTGCTTTTAAGATTCTCTCTTTATCTTTACATTTTACTATTTTCATTATAATGTGTCTTGGTGTGACACTCTTTAAGTTTATTTTATTTGGAACTTTCTGGGCTTCCTGGGCCTGGATCTCTGTTTCCTTCCCCAGATTAGGGATGCTTTCAGGTTATTATCTCTTCAAATAATTTGGTCCTTTCTCTCTCTTTTTTCTCCCTGAGACCTCTATAATGCAAATGCTATTACCCTCCCCCTCAATAAAAAATGGCACTGTATTTATTTATTTATTTTGTCTACATATTACTTTTAATTAAATTTATTAGGATAACATTGGTTAACAAAATTATGTAGTTTTCAAGTGTACAATTGAACAATACATCATATTATATTGCATTATGTAGTCCATCCAAAGTTAAAATTTCTTCGGTCATCATATATTTGACCCCCTTTACCCTAATTTACTTACACCTTCCCTGGTAACTACTAAACTGTTGTACATGTCCATGAGTCTCTGTTTGTTTATCTTGTTCATTTGTTGCTTTCAATTTTATATTCCACATATAAGTTAAATCATATGGTTCTCAAGGTTTTCTGTCTGACTTATTTTGCTTAAAATGATCCATTCATGTTGTTGCAAATGGCAGCAGTTCATCTTTTCTTATGGATGGGTAACATTCCTTTGTATATATGTACTACCTCCTCTTTATCCAATTATCTATTGATGGACACTTCAGTTGTTTCCATGTCTTGGCCGTTGTGAATAATGCTGCTATGAACATAGGATACATATATACTTATGGATAAATATTTTTAATTTGGGGAGGTAAACACTCAGAAGAGGAATTGCTAGGTCATATGATAATTTTATTCTTAATATTTTGAAGAACTTCCATATTATTTTCTATAGTGATACTTCTGGCTTTTTTTCAAAAAAAAATTTTTAAGGACTGCTTTGGCTATTCAGGGTTTTTTATGCTTCCATACAAATCTGATGATTTTTATTCTATTTTTTTTTAACAAATACTTTTGGGATTTTGATGGGGATTGCATTAAACTTTATATTGCTTTGCGTAATAAGGTCATTTTAATTACATTGATTCTTCCAATCCATGGACAAGAAATATCTTTCTATTTCTTTTTGTCTTATAATTTTTAGTGTATATATTTCTCACATGCTTTGTTAGGTTTATTCGTAGGTATTTTATTCTTTATGTGGAATTTGCAAAAGGGGTTTTGTTTGTTTTTTAGTTTTTTTTTTTTTTTCCTGAAATTTCATTGTTTGTATACAGGAATGCTATGGATTTTCATACATTGATTTTGTGTCCTGAAACTGTACTGTATTTGTTTATTGTTTCTAATAGTTTTTTTTTTTTTTTTGGTAGAGTCTTTAGTGTTTTATACAAAGAGAATCATGTCATCTGTGCAAATGTTATTCTGGTTGATTTTGTCTTACAGGTCTCTTAAGATTTCTGCACTTTTTAAAATTCTTTTTTTCTTTTTGCAACTCTGAGTTCCATTGCCTAGTCTTCCAGCTCACTGATCCATCTTCTGCTGCATCCAGGATGTTGTTGAACTCTTCTAGTGTATTTTTTAGGTCAGTTATTGTATTCTTTAGCTCTATAATGTCTTTTGGACCTTTTTAAATATATTCTATTTCTTTGTAGAAGATCTCACTTTGTTCATCCATTCTTCTCCTCAGTTCAGTGAGCATGCTTATGAACTCTTTATTAGGTAGATTGCTTATCTTCATTTTATTAATATCTTATTTTCTGAGATTTGTCTTATTCTTTCATTCAGAACATATTACAAATTTGGGCTGATTGTCCTTATTTGTTTTCATGTATTAGGCAAATAACTGTATTTCCCAGTCTTGAAGAAGAGGCCTTGTGTAGGAGATGTCCCATGGTGTCCAGAAGTGTTTTCCCCATTGGCCACCAGGGCTAAGAACTTAAGGGGTGTTCCCTGAGTAGGCTGCACATGCTTGCCTTCTGTGGTGGGATGAGGCTGTGGTGTGTGGGGGTGGACCTCTCAATGGGGCTTTCCCACTGATTCATGCAAGTTAAAGGGAGAATTCCAAAATGGCACCACTAATGTTGGAACTAGCAAGGTAAAATGAGACCACAAAAATGACACCCGTCAGTGTTTTCATAGCTGGAGAGTCTCAACAGTTTCCTGTTTCCTTTGGCAAATGTTTTAAAGATTAGTAAGTGGGTTTTCTTTATACAAAATTGAGGTGCTTTCAAACTGGTGTTTTTGTCCTGTGTCCTAGAGCAGGTGAGTCTGCACGTGAGCCCTTTAAGAGCAGTTCTCCATTCCCAACGGTTCTGTAGTTTCCCTGGATAATCCCCATTGGTTTTTAAGCCAGGCATTTTGGGGGCTCATCTCTCCTGTGCAGGGTTAAGGGTGGGATACCTCATGTAGAGAACTATCCCGTCTCTCCTCAGGAAGAAGTTTTGTGTTTTTGAAATTCCTCCTGATTGTGGATCTTCACACTGGAGTGCCACCCAGCACATTCACCAAGATCATGTTTCTGCCTCTCCTACCTGTCTTAATGCTGCCCCTTTATCCTCTGTTGTGGAGGCTCTATCCTCCAGTTTTTAGGTCTTTTCGGAGGAAATTATTCCATACGTAGTTGGTAGTTGTAGATTTGTTGTGTGTGTGGAAGGAGGGAGTACGGGATCTCTCTATGCTGCTGTCTTAAACCACTCCCCTTAACTATTCTTGGAGATTCATTTCAGTGCTAGATATAGGTGAATCTGATTTTTTCCTCTCAATATTTTATAAGCCATTTAAAAAAAAATCAACAGAAGTGATAAATAAAATGCTTTTTACCCTGAATCACTCCTCTTTTCTAGTGATTAAGGTTTATTCTTAAGTAAAGTTTGATATGCTCATCCCTTTTCTCTTAAGTTTATTTCTTCCCCTAGAGCTTCTTTTTCCATCTTAGCAAGTAAACTTCTGGAATCCTACCAGGTCACCACATGTGTCCAGACCTGTATGAATTCCAGCAATAGACAGTTTGGTTCAAGTTGGGGCCTGGTTACATATTCTTTATTCTTGTTTAATAAATCCTATCCCTTACCAGTGCTAGCAATACATGATAGGAATCCTGGCATGGGAATTACCTCCCACCTTTCCTGAAATAATTCATTTCTGGACTTTCTTCTTCCTCTTTATTCATCTTATTTAGCCTAACATAAAGTGACAGTCGTGAATGAGCTCAGAAGTTAGATATGTCTACTCAGTTCATGTTCACCTAAAAGCAAAGAGGAGACAATAATCATCAGTTGTTTTGAGTCTGAATTTTTAGCAGGAAACATAACTCCAGGGACCCGGACTTGGGCCGGTGTGTCTGTTCTGTCATGCAGTGAGACAGCAATATTGACTAAATTCCTTTTTTGGAAAGTGTTCTGCTAGGAGCTGTAGTAGACATAGTGCTTCCCCACAGGAAATTATGAATTAATAGGACTCACAGCATAAGATTGCCTAAGAACTTCCTGTACTAAAAACTCCTTTACCTCCTGGTGCTTGATGTTTTCTGTTCTTTGTTATTTCTTCTTTACTAAAATGAAAATTAAAAGTAGAAATGGAATCAAAGATGGAATTAGGGTGAGGATAAGTACTTTTTCCTTGTAGGACTGTAGTGTCCTGATATTCAGCTAGCTTTTTATAGTGAACGTCCCTTTTGCTTGGTCATGGCCTTAATATGCATTGTTTTGTATCGAGCATATTGGTTGTGAAATATGTTGAATATGACCCCGAGATTGCAGACATTCCTGTTTTTAGTAATCCTTAGGACTGAAGAAATCCTACTATCTGTATTCTGTTTCAGACTTCTGAGTCATCATCATGTCTGTCTTTTCCTTTTTGTTAGTTCTCTGTCTACTCTCTGTCAGTGTATCTGAAAATGGTGACTACTGGTAAACTAGTTCTATAGCTACTTAAATACTGAAGACTTAAGTTCCTCTCGAGGGTGCAAGCCACGTTAATATGTAATCTTATCAATTCAGTTAAAGTAATGTTTGTGAAAGTGTAAGTGTTATTATGCAACATTATTAACCCACTCATCCCAATCCCCCTCCCCACTTCTTCTCCCATTTCCCACCCCCACTTCCCTTTTGAGTATCGGTAGCTAATGAGTTGTTTTCAGAATTTCTTCTCCACAGATTGAATTCAAAAGCCCTGGTTTGTAATTAGGCTTCCTGTCACCTACTTTTTTGATAAATTAAAAGCCATCTGGACTGGAGAGCCTGGTTAGATGATTCATAGTATATTGTTATTTTAAAAAATTAATTATTTTTTAGTTCTCTGATATGCTGTCTAGATCAGGTTTCTCAGATGAATGGAAGGCACCTGAGAATTTCAGTAGCTCCAAACTCAGTTGAAATTGTCACTCAATTTTCTTGGGCTGACTTGTGTATATTTTAAAGATTTGTTCACTTTTATGGTTTGGCAAGACCAGACAGAAAGTAGCTTCCAGTGTCAGTGGCAGCAAAGAATACTAATAAGTGTTAGTCATCCACAGTAAATTAAAAATATAATAATAAAAAATTAAACTACAGTATGTTTGGGTGTTTGCTCTATTACCATAAATTTACACTCTCATCTTTTATTCTCTGAAAAAGAGTGGGTGTGGCAGGAAGCATTTGTGAAGTTCCATTAGCATTTTTAGAGACAATTACTTTACAAAATGATTCAGGATTCAGTTCCTAGTTTCAAAGATTCAGCTCAGACATGTGAAACATTTTATTTTGACATAGTATGCATATAATACCATAGAATTCTTAGGACTGAAAGTTTTAGGTATCTAGTCCAAATCCTCTTTTTTTTAAGGTAATGAAATGGTAACGATTGGCCCAACATCTCATACTTAGGTACTGATGACAATGGGGAGAAATTCACCAGTTCACCTTCCCACTGGAGATTGAGCAAAATACTTCAGAAACAGTATTTTAGACTAGAAAACATTTTAGACTCTATTTGCCTTGCTCTTGGTAGGTAAATAAATGAATGTAAGATATGTATTCTGAGATTCAGAATTGGCAGCAAGAGTGTGTTCATTGTAAAAGTGTACTTTTCTTCTCAATTTGTTATTGAGTAAGTTCCTTTGAAAATGGATGAATGCAGAGAAGCAATCAAATGTTGAGTCACCTTTCCAGAGCTTTGAATTTTAGATCGACATTTATTCCATTTCTCCAAGAAGGTTGCCTTCCTCTTTCTCTTCTCAGTTTTGTTGTATAACAGATTCTATTACTCTGGAGATTAACACTCCTTCAAGTGAAGATTCCCTGACTCTGACTTCCTGCGGGGCCACACAAGTAGCCATACTAATTTATATCATGTCATTCTCAACCTTACAAGGCAAGATTTCTTTTAGAACTAATACTGCTGCTACCAATGATCCTAATTTCTTAGCAATGTGACCACTTTGACAATTTGTAAATGTCTGTTGTCTCTGTCAACTTCCAGATCACAGAAAGGTGTTAATTCCAAATCACCTTTTACAAAATACATTTCAAAGTATTCTCACACATTGCTTTGACTACTTTAGACAACTGGAAATTTAACATGCTTTTTCTTTTGATTGTTTTAATTACTCAAAAAACTCCATTTTTTAATTGAACTTTCTGAACCTGTATTTGTGCTTTCAACACTTTCACAACAATTTTTTTCTCCTCAAGGACAGCATGCTCAATCCTGCCATGGAACAATTATAGGCCGTCTGGACATTTTGTTTTGTTTTAGATCACTTCATAAGAACTAGGTCTCACAGCATGAAATCCTTGAAGCTGGCCTGGGTACACTCACAGGCCTCAGCTTCAACTTAAAGAAACTCGTGCTTCAGTGTGTGTGTGCAGGCATATTTCCTAAGAGCTGTTTGTCCATATTGTTTCACCGTAGGGCTGTAGCTAAATGATAAAACCATTTAGTGCATAAGCTCATATCACCCTCTTTCAATAGAATCAAAAATTTAGTTGCAGTTGAGGTATTCTTTTGTTTGAAAGAACACAACATTAATGGATCCTGAGAAGAGCGGTAGCTACTGAAGTCGAGAATAGGAGCCTCAAATATTTTCAGCTGTCATTTCCAGTGCAGAGTCACATATACGCCTGACTCATGAGTGCTCTTTCATATTATAGATGAGAGAAGTAAAAGCCAGTGTAAATATTTTAGATCCACTTAAGAATATGTGGCAAACTGCTCTTTGTAAACAATTGATAAAGGTAGATAATGTAACCAAGTGGCTTCAGGTTAATAGCAGCAGAGCTTCCTTCCTTCCTTCCACCTTCCTTCCTCTTCCTTCCTTCCTTCCTTCCTTCCTTCCTTCCTTCCTTCCTTCCTTCTTCCTTCCTTCTTCCTTCCTTCCTTCCTCTCTCTCCTCCCTCTCTCCTAGTCTCCATTATCCTCTTCTCCCCTTATCTCTGTTTCCTGTCTCCCCCTCCCTTCTTTCTTTTCCTCCTGTCTTTCTTCCTCTCATTTCTGCTTAAAAATAAATAGAACTATTATTTATTTCTTCATTTATCACTATTTATTTGTTGTCCTCTTTCTTATTTCTAAGAAAAATGATTTATTTTTTTTTGTTTTCTATCTCAATGTAAGTACTAAAAGCTATGTATTTTCCTCTGGATGTTGCATTAGCTGTGTTCTACAGGCTGTGATATGTAGTGTTTTTATTATAGTTTTTTTTTCTAGAAAGTTTGCAATTACAATTTGTTTTTCTGCTTTGAGTTAGCTCTTCATTGTGAATGGTAGAGTTCAGCATTGTAACTTGCCCTCTTTATTGTCTCATTTAATATTTTTTCTCCTGTAGTCTACATTGTTTGATGGTAAGGTCACAACCCTTGGTTCTTTTTTTTTATTTGTGCAATATATCTTTGCTCTTCCTTTTATTTTCAATTTTTCTGAAGTAGTTTACCTTCATGTATCTCTTATATGTAGTATAGAGCTTATAATTTATAAAACGTTATAGTACAATCTGAAAATTTTTCTATTATAATAGGTTATTAAAGCCCTTTCCATTTATTGATGTGACAAATGTCTGATCTTAGTTCTTTTATACATTTTATATTTTACATATTTATATATTACTTATTTTTAAAAGTATTCCATTTTCAGTTTATTTTCTTTGGTATGTTTTTCTTCAAGTATATAAAAAGATTTTTTTTCTTTTTTTTCTAGTGATTCTTTTATATTTTGTGGTTATATGTCTCTATTTTGATATAATCCATTTTGTCTGTGCAGTGGTAGAATCATCTATGACCTCTTTGCTCTTTCCTCCCTCTCCTCTACCATCTGATATTAGTTAATAGCATTGTTTTGCTTAGTATTTGCCTTTATACTTTTAAGCTTTAAATGATATTTTTGACTCCCAGTTATATGTGAGACAATCAGTATTTATTCTTTTCTCTCCTTTTCTTCCATTTTCCTTAGTAGCATTTTTACCTTATTATTAGGTTATATTATGTTTGTGTGCTATCCTTCTAATTGTAGCCTCACTTTTATTTTACAATTAAATCCAGTCAGTGCCCATCATTTGTTTTTGTCTTCCAAAAGTTTCTCATCATCCTCTACTAGTTTTCTCAGCAATGGCCCATAGGAGCAATTTCTGTGAGTTTGTGGACATTCATAACTGTCCATAATTTTTTAAATTAAAATTATTGGGGTGACATTGATTTACAAAATCCAGTAGGTTTCAAGTGTACAATTAAATAATATGTCATAGGTACATTCCATTGTGTGTTCACCACCCAAAGTTAGATTTCCTTCTGCCACGAAATGTTTAACTCCCCCTTATCCTTATCTACCTCCCTCTTCCTCTCTTCCCTCTGTTAACCACTAATGCACTGTCTGTGTCCATGAGTCTCTGATCGTTTGTCATGTTTGTTTGTTACTTTAAGTTTTATATCCTACATGAGTGAAATCACATGGTTCTCAATGTTTTCTGTTTGATTTATTTTGCTTAGCATGATAACCTGAAGATCCATCCATGTTTTTGCAAATGGCAGTATTTCATCTTTTCTTATATGTACAATATTCCATTGTACATATAGTAATATTTTATTATATTTATATATGTACCATATTTTCTTTATCCAAATATTGATCAATGGGCACTTTAGTTGTTTCCATGTCTTGGCCTCTGTGAACAATGTTGCTATGAATATCAGGGTATGTACATTTTTGTGGATAAATATTTTCAAGCTTTTTGGGTAAATACCCAGAAGAGAGATTGCTGGATCATATGATAATTCTATTCATAATATTTTAAGGACCCTTCATACTGTTTTCTATAGTAACTGTTCCAATTTACATTCCCACTAATATGTATGGGTTCGTTTCCCCATATCTTCTCCAATACTTATTACCTGTTCTGTTGATGATAGTTTTTCTAATAGGTGTAAGGTGGTATCTCATTGTGTTTGTATTTGTATTACCCTAATAGCTAATGAAGTTGAGTATCTTTTCATATGTCTGTTGGCCATTTGTATATGTTCTTTGAAAAAGTATCTGTTCAGGTCCTCTGCTAATTTTTTAATTGAATTGTTTATTTTTTATTGTTGAGTTGTATGAGTTCTTTATATATTTAGGAAATTAGGCACTTATCAAAGGTGATGTTTGGAAATATATTCTCTCATTCAGATGATTGCCTCTTTGTCTTGTTGAAGGTTTCTTTAACTGTGCAGACGCCTTTTAGTTTACTATAGTCCCATTCATTTATTTTTACTTTTACTTCCTTTGCCTTTGAGGTCAAATTCATAAAATCTTCTCCCAGTCCAAAGTCTATGGATTTATTACCTATGTTTTCTTCTACACAATTTGCTGTTTCAGGTTTTATATTCAGGCCTTTGATCCATTTTGTATGGTGACAGATAGCAGTCTTGTTTTATTATTTTGCATATGGGTTTTCCATTTTCCTGGCACCATTTATTGAATAAGCTTTCCTTTCTTCATTGAATGTGTTTGGCTCCCAGGTCAAAATTATTTAGCTGTATATACAGGGGTTTATTTCTGGACTCTCAATTTCATTCTTTTGGTCTGTGTGTCTGTT
Organism: Eonycteris spelaea; assembly: GCA_003508835.1. Classification (NCBI taxonomy): domain Eukaryota; kingdom Metazoa; phylum Chordata; class Mammalia; order Chiroptera; family Pteropodidae; genus Eonycteris; species Eonycteris spelaea. Next base: position 8,822,673 of record PUFA01000011.1, on the reverse strand, counting down.
TTTCTGCCAATACTATGCTGTTCTGATCATTGTTGCTTTGTAGTTTAATTTAAAGTCAGGCAGAGTGGTACCTCGGGCCTCCCCCGCCCACCCTCAGGATTGCTTTGGCTGCTGGGTCTTTTGTGCTTCCATACAAATCTGATGATTTTTCATTCTATTTCTTTAATGAATGCTGTTGGAATTTTGATGGAGATTGTAATAAATCTGTATGATGCTTTAGGTAACAAGGTCATTTTAACTATGTTGATTCTTCTAATCTATGAACATGAAATATCTTTCTATTTCTTTGTGTCTTCTATTTCTTTTAATAAAGTCTTATATTTTTCAGTTTATTAGTTCTTCACATGATTTGTTAGGTTTGTTCCTAGGTATTTTTGTTGTTATTGTTGTTGATGTGATTGCAAAAGGAATTGTTTTTTAATTTTTTTTTCCTGAAACTCCATTGTTAGTGTGCATAAATGCTCTGGATTTTCATACATTGATTTTGTATCCTGAAACTTTACTGTCTTACTTCTGATCTTAGAGGGAATGTTTTTTAGTTTTCCTCCATTAAACATGATGTTAGCTGAGAATTTGTCATATATGTCCTTTACTATGTTGAGTTATTTTCTTTCTATACTTATTGTATTAAGAGTTTTAATCATAAATGGATGCTGTATCTTATTCATAATTTTTATACTTGAAAAACAACTTGGCTTAAAATTTTATTCCTTGAATTTCTTTTAAATGTTGCTTCATTGTTTTTTTCTGTTGAAATTTTCTATTACAAAGCCTGATACAGAACTCATTTATTTTCCTTATTAATGGCTAGGTAGTTTGCTTGTAGGCACAAAACATTCTTTTTTTAATTTTAAATATTTAATGATTTTGTCATCTGGATCAATTTTTCTAGGGGTATAATGTGTTCTATAAGGGGTGTGTGTGTGTGTGTGTGTGTGTGTGTGTGTGTGTGTGTGTGTGTGTGTGTGTGTGTTTGGTGGGGGGACATTCTCCTACTTTATAAATAGTTTTTAATTGCCTTTGTTTTCTTCTTTGGTGATTCTAATTATAATGTTACATCTCCTTTTTTTTCTATATCCATCACTTTTATTCTAATATTTAAAAAGTCTTTCCTTAGTCCTTTTGATTTTCTTTATTTTTCTTATTTTTTCCCCTCTTCATCTTATGTGCTCTCCATTCTATTTTAACTTCTAGTCATTTTAAGGGAAACTTTTTTTCTTAAGATGGTTTTTCAATTTTTCTTAACTTCTTTTTCAAATTCTGTTAGTTTCATTTCACGGATTCCTATTTGGACATTACTTCATCTCTTTTGGGCTGGCAAACTTGCATATATGTCTGTGTCTGTGTGTATGTATGTGTATACATATAATTATTTTCATTTGTTTTATATTTACAATTATTTTAATTATTAAAAATTCATGTAAGAATATCAGGTTGTACTTTTTCTCTGCACCATTGAAACATTTTCCCGATTCCTTTTCTTTATCTGCAAGGAGGGTTTTGCTACTCTTTTTCTTTTTCCTTTTTAATGGTTTCTTGGTATGGATGTAGTCTTATATTGAAAAAAGAAACCTTAGATTAGAAGGAGTTGAATACTGCGAAGGGCATGGGAGGTGTTAGAGTAGCTTTCCTGATTTCTCAGCTAAAAGGCTCTACCTTTTGCTGCTGCATGGTGCTTTTAGTAGCCAGGTGTGCTTTGGCCATTAGCACCAGAATTTTGCACAGTCCCCATTCTTCCTCGTTATGCCTAGAAAAATCATGGCCATACCTGGCCATCTGCCATTTCTGTAGTTTGGCTGTTTAGGGTATTTGGACCCAGGTCATGCTTACAGGTAATTTGGTATTTGGTGGTTGTGGTGATATTCCTCTACTTGAATAAGCTAAAATTTGGAGGGGGTGAGGGTGGGGAGACAGAGAGAAAGAACGAGAGAGAGAGAGAGAGAGTGCACGTGTGTGTGTGTGTGTGTGTGTGTGTGTGTGGTGTAGAAGGAATGTTTTCACTCTCTTTGTTGCTCTATTTAGTTTTAAAGAGAACAATTGGAATTTAGCAACACTTCTTAACAACACAAATGCTGCGAAGCAAAGAAGGGAAAGGACAAGATTCTCATTTCTCTTCCTACGCCTTTCATCTCTTTGCCAAGATAAGCTCAACCTCTCCATTTCTATACCAGAAGGATGTTCTCACATTTAAGGTCTATAGATATTTAAGGATTCTGCAATTTTATGATGCAGTTTGATAACATATTGGTTATGTTAGTTCTGTTTCATTCTTCTCACATTAGTTACCTTTGTCAAGGGCAAAGGAAAATTGGCCTGCTAGTGGAATAATGTGCCATTCCACTGTAGTGAGGAAAAAGAAGCCCTGAGTGAAAAAATTGGATCTGATTCTACCTACATGTACAATTAACATCCTATTCAGCTTTTAATTAATTATTCAAAGACCAGTTATGCTTTCTTGTATGATTTGGGTTAGGCTATGTGTTGGCAGTTTTACTAAGAGTTTGCCCAAGGCCAGGAGTAAGTGGAAGTCTATCTTAAATCACCATGTCTGGCTGTGACCTGTGATAAAAGGTTTAATGGGAAAGAAGTTCAGTTTAGTTGACAGTAACAAATATTCATTGGGTATTAGGTGCTGGAGATAGATTTAGAGCTAGGATAAGAAACAGTTCCTTGTTTTCTAAGTAAATAACCTTCCTCAAATTAGCAATCTCACTTCCTTCACATCTCGTGAATTTGAAATTGTTGACTAGAGAGTTTTGTAGTCCCTCTTAATCCCCATTAGACCATACAAGGAGGTATGTATTTGGTTTCCTTCTGGGTTTCAGGGTTCTGTAAACTTCAGAACAGAGACCCTTTCTGCCTTTTATATCAGTGGATTCTTAATGCCCATCAAAGCACCTGATATAATAACACAAACACACACATACACACACACTATATTGACTAAATCAATAAATATATAAACAGAAGAGTTGTTACTAACCAATTTCTAATATCTCTTTATTATTGACAATTGTGGATTTATATATCTTGGGAAGCAAGTAAAGTATTAATCTATATTACACACGAGTTTACTATGTCATCTCAAACATTTGAATATAAAATATCTTTTACCAAAATAAGATTGAATTAACTCTAGTACTTAAATCATTCTGAACACTATATAATCTAATGACCTTTTATTGAGAATAAGTTCAGAAGGATGCTCCACAGTTTCTTTTTACTTTAATTGTAGGTGCTATTTGTGTAGTTTTCAGATTTGGATGGGATTTGGAACCAGAAAGACAAAACTTTATAGTGCAGTTCCCTTACTTGCTCTCTATTTGTCCTTCAGCTAAGGACTTAATCTTTCCCAGTCTTCATTTTCATTTGTAAATACAGATAACACCACCTTATAACATTCAGTAAAACTGTATCTAATACTTGTCTATCCTGAAGCACTAGTAGTCTTATTTCTCCTTCACTTTTCTTTCATTCTTATTTTTACTCTCTACCATGTTCAGAACTCTATTCTCTGACTGTGGTTTTCAGTATAAGTGTATTACTAGTTCATATTAATTTTTAAGCTAAATGCATTACTTCCTGTTGAGCTGAAACACATTAATAAGGATTTACATATCTGAAGCCTTGAAAATACATTGTCTGTCCAAGACCCAGTTGAAAGGCATAGTAAGAGTCTTACTAAGTGAAGAAATGCTCATTTTAATGGTATTTTCTTAGGCATTAGCTGTTATTCTAAAAAGAAGTAAGAGAGTTGGTAAGGTGATTTAGGTATGAGATAAAAGAACTAGATTTTTCCTTATAAACTAATGGCCTGGAAGCCATGTAATTAAATACCATAAAGACTCAGAGTTTCATTATTCCCTCAGGTAAACATCACAGTTGCCTCAATCATTAGCTTTCAGAATTTCAGCCTTGACTAGCATATTTCTGGTCTCATTAAAACTATGCATTAGAGTTCAGTGACTTGTAAAAGAAAACTTCTTTCTAGATAGTTTTGTGTGCCTGTACTATAAAGTACATCTAAATAAATACACGGTGTGAGGACCACAATTTAAAATTGCCTGCTATCATTTTATATGTTCTTGTTTATTCTTAATGTACTGTAAACTTGAGTCACAGAGCAAATGATTTTGTCTTTATTAAATTTGAAGACTTGTTTTTCTTTGCGACAGAAAATGAGTAGCTTATTCAGAGATTTATTCTGTGAAGAACTGAATTAAATAATTTTTGAAAATTCTATCATGTAGCTTCTTGCTAAGTGTTTTCATAAATGCTAGACTTCTCTTTGTGATTTTTTTTTTCCATGAAGGTAAAAACAAATGACTAATTCTCATATGAAAATGTAAGTATTTAGAAAAATAAAGTAACTGTGTTAGTGTTTTAGAGCTACTATAACAGACTACCACAAACTGAGTGGCTTAAAAACAAATTTGTTGTCTCACAGTTTTAGAGGCTAGAAGTCTGAAATCAAGATATTGGAAGAGTTGGTTTCTTCTGAGGGCTATGAGGAAAGGAATTGTTTCAGGCCTTTCTCTTTGGCCTGCAGATAGTCATCTTCTTTCTCTGTCTTTTTGTATCATCTTTTCTCTATGCATGCCTCTGGGTTCAGATAGCCCCTCATAATAATTATTATAAGGACCAGTCTTACTGGATTAAGACACATCTTAAAGACATCATTTTAAGTTGATTACCTCTGTAAAGATGACGTCTCCAAATATGATTATATTCTAAGGTACTAGGTATTAGGGCTACAACAGATTAATTTGTGTGTATGTTTGGGGGAATTCCACCTATAACAGTAATCACTGAAATATGAGCATTCTTTTCCTTCAACTTGAAGTTCCTTTATAGTACTAAACAATGCTACCTTAGTGTATACTATTTAATAGTGTATACTATTTAAAATACTTGCAAAGAATTTCTATATTTTTGTTAACATTTAGGTTACCTTCAACATTTCTTTTTGATTTCTTATAAACTGCCCAATCAGGGATTGCCTTTAATCACTCACTCTTCACTGCTAACAGTTCATTCCCTGAGATTCAGTGATGTGTACTTTGAGGTGTATGAATGAAGGTTGGAAACTCAGCCTTATTGAAGTCAGGCAGTTAGTATGTCACAGAGCTGTGATTCAAATATATATCTGGTTGACTCCAAAGTAATGTTATTTGCATTGTCAACAATATCCTATTTTAAAATGCTCACTTACTGTTTATCTTTTCAATAAAAATACTGAATTTCCTGATTATAAGTATTACAGATACCCACTGAAAAAAATTTAGGGGAAAACCTCCCCAAATTATAGATGAATATTAAAACATTAAACCCATAATTTCACTACCAAGAAATGATTATTATAGATTAACTTTCAGAATACATATGCAAACATTTTTATAATTTAACATATTTATAGCTGTAGAACTACATATGTAATTTCACATATTACTGAAATTCCTTTGCAAAAAGTTTTAAAATCTGGAATTATTTGCATAATTAAAAATCTTGTTGAAGAGTTATTTTTTAAATTTCTTAAAACAAGAATTCTCTCCTCCCCCCCCCCATTCTTCTCACAAGAATTTGGCACACGCTTGTAAAATTGCACCTGGAATTTAACTTTCTATTCTTACTACTGTAGCATCCCAAGGAATGAGTGGTCCAAGACAGAGTGAGGGCATGGGCAACAGCCAGCATTTTTTTCTTTTTTCCACTCTCTATTTCATCTCCTAAGCCAGGACTTCTACCCAGTCATTAAGGTTCTTCAGTAAGTAGTCATTTCCATCCCCTTGTGAGATATGTAAAAACTGGGACACCTCAGAGAAAAGGTCCCCCCCCCCAAAAAAAAAAAAAAGTCAGAGGCAGAAACAAAGAGAAATCTTTTGGTTACCCTCTTAAGTTTAAAGAGAAGAGCGCAGAAAAGCAGGGCATCCATGATGATTATATGCAGATATTACAGGATTTAAAGAACCCATTGAATTCTTTCAGAGGATGATCGACGGACCAAAATCATGTCAGATGTATAGCACACGACACAGAACTGAGGACAGGATCTGTGTTGAATAGATTTTTTTGTTTGATTGTAATGTTGTTACAAGGTCTCTCCAGAGAGATTTCAAGCCTGCCTCACCATCTTGCTTTTCTACGTTATATGGTTTATATACTTACCCCTGACAACATTTTCTCAACACGTTAGTTTTGCATAACATTTAACCACTTGTAATCTGTTGGTTTTAGGTGTGACTGAAAATTTTGGTGTGGTAAGGCTGAACTTAATCTAGATGAAATGCTTGAATCAGCCTGTCCTTCGTGTTGAGGTGGTCTGGCTTGCCTGAACTCAGTGACACAGTTGGTTATGGCATTCCTCTTGCAGACTTAGTTGTTTACAACAGCCCCAGAGGCAGTAATGGCCCAGTCCCATGGACCTTGTTCCAGGGCTTCTAAATGTACCTAGAGTCTGTTCACATTATAAATCTGGCCATAGTTGCAGCTGATGGTAATATGAACTTGGTGATTCACTTTTAGTCTTCACTGGAGAAGAGTTAAAGAAACTACTGCCAGAAAGAATGAGATCTCTATGGTGTTTCTACTGAGATTGTTTAAGATTGCTTTGCAATACAAAGGTCCTGACTATTTCTAGTGCCCTCCATACACTCTTGAGTCAACAGTCATGTGTCTGCATTGGGCAGTAGATAGAATCACTGCGACTCATTTACTTGGTAACCGTTTCTTCTAATTCTACCTTATTATTTACTTTTTAAGATCATTGTGACAAGTTTTCTACTCTTATGAAAAATTCTTTTCATGGTTAAAGCTTTTAGTAACTGCTCCAAAGCTTAATAACTCTACTGAATGAAAATAATTATGTGGTGGTTCATAAAATGTACTCATTAAGGGTCTCATTTAGTCATTAGAAAGGCAAGAATACTGATTCTTAAATGTGAAGAAACCCACAGGCAAATGAGCCATATCAAGATTTTAAGACTTTCTTAATGTAAATTGTCAAAAATAAATGTTTTTTTAGTTGAGGTTTAACTAATTATTGTGTGTGTGTGTGTGTGTGTGTGTACACGTGTGTGTGTATTGACTATCAGAATAAAAGTGTGGCATTTTTAAGTTGCAGAGTATTGTAGGTGTCCCTCATACTCTTTTATTGCTAAGTAATTAAAAGTTATCAGAGCATGTACTTTTAAAACTGATCACAGATAGCTGTAAAGTCAATTTTGTTAGTATTGGCAATCTCTCCTATCTATTTAGAATTTTGTATCATGTCACAAATAATTGCATTATATTCAGACCCCCATTTTACATAGACATGGCCTCTAGCTGAGCTCTCTAAATTAATCAGAATGCTTTTGGTTGGGGGCAACAGAAATTTAACTCAAGGTAGCTGAAGCTATTTAAATAACAACAACAACAACAAATGTGTTAGTTATCTTAGCTGAAAGGATATTTGAAGACTTATAATTAAAAGAATAACTACAGAGCCAGAGACTCAGAGATTGACCTCAATATTAATGGGACTTTTATCTCCATCAGTTTCCTACCTCTTCTTAGCTTTATCTGTGTACAGGCTCTTTCTATGTGAAAAGAAAGATATCTGCCCAACCTCTTATCAAAAAGAACTTTCTCCATCATCAATATATCAATAAAGGGAAAGATTTTGATTGGCTGATTGGTTAAATTATATGTTTATTCTTTGGAAACATTGCTGTTAATAGGAAAATGAGATAACACGACTGGCTATTTCTGAAAGTTGGGAAGTGAGGAGCAGAAATAGGAGGCCTACCAGACCCAGGTAAAATGAGGGTGTGATGATTTCCCAAAGGCAGGAGACTAAGCAATCAAATGCACTTGGCTACCCATCCTAAGACTGTATTTCCTTTCCCTTGCCCTTTATCCTAATCTACCTAGAATCTGTTCTTCCCAAACTCCTTTCCCCTCTCATTTCTTGCACTCCCATTGGAAAATTAACCTGTAAGTAATCTCTTCAGACTCCTACAGATAGGACAAAGCAACTGCTTTGTTTCACTTTCAATTTCAATGTACCAAAAGAAGTCCTTAGTGGTTTTTTTGTTTTGTTTTGTTTTTGTTTTTGTTTTTTGTGTTTTTTTGTTTGTTTGTTTTTGGTCCTTCTAGGTAGATTATTTCTCTTAGGAAAAAGAAAATGAACAAACTCAGAGGTTGGATTCAAAATATTTTATAACACTTTCATAAAGCATGGCACTAAACAATCAGAACTGGTATTGATTTTCATGTTGTCGCTGTGTCCTGGAGGCTCTTGTTCTAACTCAGCCTTCAGGTTCCCAGTTGCTGGATGGTATCCTGGGGGTTGGGGTAGGCTAATAAAGTTGGAGATTTGGGAGAGCTCCAAGCAGCAAGTAATTACCAACCAGCACAAAGACTGTTCTAATATGTTTGCAATGATATGTAACTGCTGATAACCAATCTGGATTACCATGTAAGTGTGTAGGATTAATAGTTACTTAAGAGAATTAATTCTGGGTAACTAAAATTAAGAGAATTAAATGTTTGGGACATTGGACAAAAATGATGTACTTTTTAAATGGTTGCTCTATATATTGTATGTTTTTTGTTATTTTGTTTTGTTTTTCTTTACATGCATTGACTTCAAGTGGGTCACTAAACCCCTTGAAATTATATGTAAATTTGGATGAGTAAGTGATATATGTATAATTTTTTTTTTCCTAGGGAGACCAGTCAGCTTTTCAGGTTCTCTAATGTGTCTATTCACATACACATACACAAAACACACATTAAGAATCACTGTCATAAAATGTCATATTTGTAATATCTATAAATGATGGAGAATACATCAAGATCATATAAGGGTAGTGTCAAATAATTAACTTACAATTTAAAAAGTGAGTGGGATCATAGCATATGTCTCACTGAAAATTTTCCTGACACGTCATTTCTATGCCTATTCATGCAACTATATATTAATTATCAAATGAGAAGTTTTTTTCTATTCATTCAGCTTAGCCCATTACCAATTCTGATTCACATGAACTCATGGGTGAAAACTATTTGTAGTTTTTGTATTAGTTCTGAATTTCTCCACAAGGTGATCAGATATGAAACAGTGCTCAGTATCAAAAATATTGGAACTAAAGCTTATTTACTTCTTTTACAGAACACTAATTAGGAAAATCTCAGTTTGCAATTTATAAGAAAAGTGGCCTAAACTTTAGAGAAATGTGTAATAAGCCAAAGGTTAAAAACCAAATGGGATCACAGCTGACTTTTTGACAAATGGTCAAGTCTAACCTTTGGCTCCAGCCAGGCCATGCCATGCCCATGGAGTACTAAAGATAAAAAGTTGGCAAGGAACAAACCCGTTATTAAATTCTAGGGTCACTTCCTTCAACAGTTTTACGTGTGTTTATTTATCTTGAAATTTGTTTTAGGAAAAGCTATATAATACGAAAGAGTATTCCCAAGCCTAAGGTAGTAAGTGAGTAAAGACTATACAAATTAGAATCGATATTTCTATTTTAAAAAAATGAGAGTAGTAAACTTCTCAGGTATTATGTCTGGTTATAAACACGTAGGACTCAATTTTCCATAAAGTTTAAAATCTTCTTCGCTTATTAAATCTTATGAGCAAGCTCAGGTTTTACCATATAAATTTATTGTCCTACACTTTTTTTGAAAGAATATAAAATTTTGTAGAGTTTTACTTCACTAAACTCATGAGGGGCTCCTTCTACTTTTCTCTTTTGCATGCTTTCCCTCTAGCCTATTTTTTCCTGTTATTTGTTTTGTTTATGCTACTCAACATATCCTGTCAAATGGAGCGCTAATACCATATTACTTTAGTATTACTATACTATAACTGAATTTCAGGCAGACCTTTACAAAGTAAATGTTATGATAAACATGCTATAAAGAGTAAGCAAGTGTTAATATGTATTGTAAAATGTCACTATGTGAAAATGAATGTCCCCAGGTCTCACAGAGCCTGTAAATACAAGTGAGATCACATTAAGAGCAGTGTCCTAATTGTAGTGTGTGTTAGCTCCCCAACTTCATGGCTGCAGTCCCTCAGACTGCCGGTCCTCTCCATCTCCCGCCTCCTGTCTAAATCTCCTGTTATTTCTGAGAGCCCATGATGTTTTATATGTGTTGAAGACAGTACTCATTATTGTCCCTTGTCCCAGTTCCCTTAGTTGCTGCCCTATAGGAGAAGGCTGTTTTTCTAAGCAAGGCCACCCTGGTGGAGCCTGATAGCTCTCTCTTCTGACAATACAGTTGTGGTCTCTAATCCCCCTATGTATGAGACGGTTGAGGAGTTGGCCCTCTTTCCAAATTCATGCTGTATTTTGTTACCTGGACCATGAAGCAGAACTGTTTTTGCTGAGCGGATTGTTTTTAAAATGAATATAATTCCTTCATCATCTAATTTTAACTCCTCTCTCTATTAAGCAACCATCAAATTAAGGTAGGAGGTAAGAACGGTGGCAGACGCCATGGCATTCCCACGCCCCCACCGTATTAGTCAGCTCAGGCTGCCATAACAAAATGCCATGGAATAGATGGCTTAAATGACAGAAATTAATTTTCTCACAGTTCCAGAGGCTAGAAGTATGAGATCATGGTGCCCACATGTTCAAGTTTTTGGTGAGGTCTTCCTGGCTTTTGGATGCCTGCTTTTTTACTGTGTTCTCACATGGCAGAGAGGGGTGGGGCAGAGGGGTGGGAGGGAGGGAGAGAGGAAGGGAGAAGAGAGTGAGAAAGCATTCTAGTGTCTCCTTCTCTTCTTATAAGAGCATGAGACATATTGGATTAGTGCCCCATCTTTATGACCTCAACTAACCTTAATATCCTCCTGAAGATCCTACCTCTAAATATAGTCACATTGGAGGTTAGGACTTCAAAATATGAATTTTTGAGAGGGCACAGTCAGTTCATAGCCCCCACTATTCTCTTGTTTTTTATTCCTCACCCTTTAACACCATCAACTGCAGATCCTAAGAATGAAATTTCTTTTTGACTTACCTTCAAAGTAAAGTGGCTATGTAAATCAACTCAGGCAAATCGGTGTCACCATAGCAAATAGCCACATTCTAAATTCCATTTTATGTAGATAGCACAACTATGTACATAACAGTTATCATAAAATTTATAACTTCTCCCTGACATGGGAACTTAAACTTCCTTCTGGAATATTCCTTTGCCTATCTCAGGAATCTTACCCCTAACCAACATTGCCATGGAGGAAGCCTCTATGGGCAGAATTAAACCTGCTGATACATTCTGGAATTGCAGAATGATCACAAGTTTAAGGGCCAGTCAGACCTAATTCTGAACGTTATCTGCATTATCTACCACCTGCCAGAACTTGGCAAGCTATTTAACTTCTTCAACACTAACTTTCACTCTTCAGCAAAAGAGAATGAATGATACTTATCTTACAAAACTTTTGAAAATTAGAGAAATAAAATAATAAAATAATGTGCATCCAGGATTTATGTGAACATGGTTTAGTGACTTGATATATGATGTGAAAAAGAGGCAAAAGAAGAAAGAGGAGGAGAAGGAGGAGAAATATACTTAAGGAGTCCTTTGAAGTAATCAAAGTAATCTTTTCATTCACTAAAAAAACTATAGAAGGAGTTTGGGAAACCATGTAAATAGACAGTGAGATGCTAAAATTCTCAAAATGGTGGGAATTTTAGGTCCATCAAGACACACTGGTATTCTAATGTACTTTCTTTTCTTAAACTCAATTAATTTTCTAAACTTTGGGCATGCTCTTACATCTATACAAATGATAATAGTCTACTTATTATTTTGAGACATAGAACCATTTGTAAGTAAATTTAAGAAGAACTATAGTATGTCTTCCTTCCTGTCATTCAAGAAAAGACTGAGTTTTCCTCCCTGTCTCTTTTAATTCTAGCTTATATTTGCATAGCCAGGTACAGAGACCTGTGTCCTGGCCCATCCAAACTTCTTTCCTACTATCCTAGTCTATCGTCTGCCTTGGATCTCCTTACGGGGGAGGCGAGCAGCTGGGCTTAGCAATGGAGCACACTGGACAGCTTAGCATTTTTTCTAGACTTAAAAGACTTGAGATACATGAATAAGTGAAATGTGGGCATATTGAGTGAAAACATCAGATGTCAGGGGACAGAATTTAGTTGTGTTAAAAGAGGGCAGAGAATGCTCTCCTTTTAATGCTTGTTTTTGAAATTTATTTTCCTTCTTTTATTTTATCATTTTATTGTCTGTGACTAGTGCAGAAGCATCAGAAATTATAGAGAAGCAGAGTAGATTCTCTGGAAGAATTATAGATGATGATGGATGACAATGTAATCGTGTGACAGTAAAATGCTGTATTGAGTACTGAGCTCCCTGCTGAATTATAGAAAGAACACATGAGCAGAGAAAAGCACAACAATTTTCTTTTTCACTGCGCCTCAGGAGAAAACAGTGCATATCAGCATAGGCGGAAGCAAATGAGATTAGTTAACAGAAGTAACTTAAATGACGTAGATCAAGCCAGAGGAATAATTACAAACGAGATGACTCACCTAATAAAAGCATGAGCAAGAATAAGTATTGTTTCATCTTTGATTTTCTTGGTCATTTTCCTGAGGTGATTTTATGCTCTGGGAAGGAGCCACACATTACAAAGTGAGATGAAGAGTTGATTATTGTATGGTTAGTTGAATTAAATGATTCTAGGCCCCAAATTGAATATTTCACTTCTATTTTCTAGGTCACTGTCTACATTTCTCCAATGAAATGAACTGGTTGCAAAAACTCTACTATGCAAAAAGAGAAACTTCATTTTAATTCACCTTTTTAAGATGTACAAATTCATAGTTACAAAAGAGTGAAGGGTATATAAACTATAGGGAATATAGTCAATAATATTATTATAACTATGTATAGTACCAGGCAGATACTGTTCTAATCGGGGGTGGGGGTTGGGGAGCGGGAAGCGGGATAACTTCGTAAGTTATATCTAACTACTATTCTGTACACCTGAAACTAATATAAAATAATATTGAATGTCAACTGTAATTGAAAAGAAAAAAAGAAAAAGAAAACAACTAAAAAAAAAAAAAAAGAGAGAGCACTCAAAAACATCTCCATATACAAAATAGGACTATCCTGCAAGAATACATTGTGTGTAGTAACATACAGTATTTATAAAAGTATTTTTTTTTAAAGTTTAAGGTCATGTAACCTACTCACACACTTAATTACCATAAGATATAGAATGTACATATACAGCCATACATTTTATACATAAAAAAAGAATTGTTCACACACATACACATGCATGCACACATGCACACAGGCTTACTGTATTTGCAATAGCCTAGGTATTAAGGAATTCAGATTAAGCATAGATTCTACCTGATTTATTTAATTTCTTAAAAATAGAATAAAGAACTTCTTAGGAGAAAGACTTATACTCAAAGACTTATACTTGCTTCTGAGTCATTTTGAGTTGAGCAAAAAAGGAAACCAAAAAGCCTAGACATCATAATATAAGGTATGTATTCAGGGTTTATTAAGAATGATTTGCTATTGTATTTGGTTTTCTGTCCTACATTAAGGAACAGGTTTTGCCTAGAGGGTGAGAATTACCTGCAGTTTCTGCTCTTATTGTAGTCAAGACAGAACAGAATGATGGATCAGGGGTATAACACAGCTTTCACCAAATGCCCTTGCAAACTCAGGCAAATAGGCAACATCCCATTTCATTATCTGTCCCTGATGAGGCATGAGATTCATATTGGGAGCAGAAATGCCAATATAATTGAAGGATTTGGAAATGGCCCTTTGAAGAAGGGTGGTGAATTATCCATTTATTCAGTCTAAGAAAGAAGATGGAAGAATGGTATAGGAGTTTTATTTCATATGCAACTTGTTCAGGATACAGCATATTAACAGATTTTAAATGAAATGTTCTCAGCTAATCATGTGGCTTGATGTTGATGGAGAGCATCAAAGATCTTCATTGGATAATAATAGAAATTTTAAGGAATGAAAAATGAGAAGATTGCAAAGTAGGATTTCCCTGTTATTAATACTGCCGAGATTTCTTCTAATTAAGAACAGTACATGGAGAGCTCTGATTATGGAAATTTTGCTCTGCTTTCAAATCTAGTTGTTCATAAACTCTGCAGCTAGACAGGCTAATTTTAAATACTAGTTCCTCTCTTTACCAGCTGTGTGACCTCAAGCAAAGATTTTAACCTCACTCTGTTCTCATTGTCCTCATTTATAAAGCAGGTGTAACAATAAACCTTACCCCACAGTTTTGTTTCAAATATGAAATGAATCAATATTGTTAAAGTAGTTAGAATATTTTCCAGCACAAAGTAACCCCTCCCTTGATGTTTGTTGTTCTGGACATATATTCTTTCAAAACGAAAATAGTTTTATTATTTTTCAAGTGATAGGTGCTTATTATTTAAAAGATAGATTTTTGAAAAAAAAGAGAAACATTATTTGCAATCAATTCTCAGATAATTATAGTTAACATTTAAGTATTATCCTTCTAGACAGTTTTCTGTGTATAAAACACAGAATGCATACAATTACATGAGGCATGCATCGCAATGGTCCAATCCCCTGCCGAATCCTACTTCATCCCGCCCCTAACATAAAAGCACATTGACCTGTGACTCCATCATCTGTCAAAATCCAATGCTCACTAAAGACAGTGTCTTCTACAAAATGTTTAAATGTTTCCTGAGCACCTCACACTCTTTTGAAACCCATTACCATTTTCATTATTATATGTATTCATTCCATGGGACCCTTCACACATTTGCTTCTTTATCCAACAAATATGTATTGAATACCTTTTCTGCACTGGGCACTATATGAGGTGTGGTGTTACAGAAGTGAACAAAGAGAAACAGAGTTCCTGCCTTGATAGAGCTTAATTAAGCCTTTAGGGAGAAAAAAAGTACACTAATAAAGTAATAACATGCACCATGTATAATTTACAAACTGCTGAATTTTATAAGGAGTGTCTCAGAGTAATTTCTCTGCAACGAAATCGTCTATTGGATGAATTATAAATATAGCAACTACGATTATAGAGAGACTATGTATGTTATAAACCTGGTTGTTGTAAGAATAATAAGAGAAGAGAGTAAAAGATGAGAAGAAGGAAGAGGAGGATAAAAGAAGAGAATGTAAAAACGCTAAGATGCTCTTTTATCAGAGAAGAGAGTGAGTTGTCTAAAACCAAACAGTTTGAAAAATAATCCCAGTGCCTTTAAAGTTTTTTAATCTTTTTTTTTTTTTAATTCTAGAAGGTTAAATTTCTCCAATTTAACATCTTGTGATCACGTAAAGTTTAAAAATTCTATCTTCAAGACATTCCAAGACCTTGGAGTTAGGGGATGGGGGAAGCTGCTGCTAGAATTCAAGAAACCAGGAAATGCAAAGGTCACAGACATTTGCCACCAGTTCTCAGATGTCCACAGCACAAAAGTAGGCAGTTATCAGACTTCTCAGTGTTTCATCCAAATGCATAATATCTTGTGTCTACCAGTACAGTATTATGTATAATAGAGGAAGCATATTTTTACTTTAAAAAATATATATTCGAAAATGCCAAAATAGATACAAATGTTAATTCCTTTGATGTTTCTAGTTTCCCAAAGTTACCAGAAACAATGTACCACTATGGGTGCTATGTACTGTTCCAAATATATGTAGATGTAAACTTTTGAGTTAATGTGACTACTCTGAGTTCTACAACAATATATAACTATGATTTTGGATTTATTTTCTTCATAAAAATGGATGAGAAATATTTTTATATTATGGTTTTAGCATATGCATCTACCTAATAAATGAAAATATTGCCTTATGTTTTTGTTCTAAATGTTGTGGGATAATAAGAGGTTGGCAATACAAGCTGTCCTTTATTGTGTTCTAACTTTTATGGTCTTTTATCAGTTCTCACTTAGCTTTATTGCGTAAAAGAGCTTCTCGTAGAAATATTTATTAACACCTTGTAAGTTTATTTCATATTGTCTTCCCTAGGAGAAAAGTTAAGGGTCTAGATTACATTCTTTGGGATATTACTTTTATTTATATATTTATAAATTTAGGTAAGCAATATTCACAATACTGTGCTAAAATTCAAAACAAAAGATGAAGATTTCAAAAAGTATAAATAATTCTTAAGGGGATGTTATCATTTAACTCTGAAAACTTTGTTTCACTTTTCATGAGTTTGATATGCTAGATCATGTGCAGAATAGTATTCTCTTACCACAACATAAAATCAGCAGATCAAACGCAAAAATAAAACAAAACAAAATAAGGCCCAGAGTTTTATACACTATTTTCATACTGCTCAGGTAGAGTTTTAGTGATTCTAAGAGGCAGGAGTGAGAATAATCAACATAGCTTGAAAATACAACATAGCCTGAAATACAAATCATCAACATAGCTTGAAATACAAAACTTTAGTTATGTATTCAGTAGTCTTTAAAATTCCATTTTTTGAGGTGTCCTTTACATCTCAATTTTTGGTGCCTTGCTTTTCCATGGGTTTTATCAACTTGAGGGTTAATTATGGTATATTATCATGTTTATACACTTAAAACCAACCATCAAGCAGAAGATTTGGATAGTTTCTCTCCAGAAGAACAGTCATACTTACAGAGATACGTTTAATATACAGTTTTAGGGGTCTGTCAACCCTTCTGTTTAGAACCGAATTTAAGTTCTTTTTCCTATTAACACCATTGCAGTCAGTTGTAATATTGTATTTCCAACCTAGAGTCAGGGATCATATAACTTCTCTTTGAGTAAGGCATCTATTTTCTTCAAATGGAAAAAATACCTCAGTCATAGGTACCTATATCCAATCTCATTTAAATACTCTCTGCATTAACGAAATACTGGAGGTAGAAATCCAATATTGTATTAGGTAGCAATTTAGCTCACTGTTTTTTGGAGTGGTAGACACTGTGCAAGTCAAATAATACGTATTCTCTGTCCTTAAATATGTCACAGCTAGCTAATGGGAGAGAGCAGTGTAGAAATTAAAAAAAAAAAAAGAGCAATATAATATTCTAAGTGTAAGATAAAAATAGTTCCACAAGACTTAAAAATCTTAGAAGGGGTGCTAAAGAGGAAGTGAATGAAGAAAACCTTTTGAGAGGAAGTATTACCAGAGCTGAATATTAATGGATGTGAAAGATTTATTTAGGTTGCTATGAAAAAATTAAAGAAGGAGGCTATAATTTGGGGTAGGGCAAAGAATGCATATTGATATCACAGACATATTAGCTAAGGCCAGGTATGTGGAAGATCCAAATATTTTAGTGTTACCAAATGGTGATCACCAAATGCAATTGTAAACAAAATACATAGATTACAGAAGCTGAAAAGAACACTTTATTTTAAAAATATGGAAACTCAGGTCCAGAAGGACTATTGCCCAGGATTGAGAGGAGAGTTCAGAACTGGAGCCTCTTAACTTCTCTTTTGGACTCTATCACTGTGCTTTCTAATTGTAGATATATGAAATCAAAGAACAAAAAGAAATACTGTGATTATGCAGAATTCATTTACAGCAGCTCCTAAATAAAACAAAACAGCAAAAGAAAATTAAACAAAACAACACATTCTGCTGTCTCTCTTCCAGAGGAAATCTATTTAGCACAAAAACATCACTGAGGTTAGCCATAGGCCTTTTTGACAGATTGTACTGCTACTCCTGCTCCCCCTCTTTATCTGTCACTCACATTATGATGGACAGTTGAGCAGAGTCTCAGTATCAATTTCCTTTTGGGGGTTGGTGCTTCTGCTTATCATTGCAGCCTACAGGCCTCATTTAGAAAAGATGTTTAATACAGGCGAATGGTTTTTTTTTTTTTTTTTTTTTTTTTTTTTTGTATTTTGAGCTGAGATAGAAATTACTGTGATAGGTTCATTCAAAGGAGACCCAATATATTACTTACAATAAACAAATCAGACAATTTTGGGGAATAGAATTGGGGAAATGATTCATAAATAAATAGGTATTTTCTTTTATGAGTTTTTTAATGTGACAGTTTTCCAAGTTTTATGCTAAGATGAAATGACAGTCAATGAAAGTTACTGAAGAGTTTCTCCTGTCCCTACAATTTTGTAAGGAAAATCATGTAACAAGAATACAGAAGTTCATGCTACTGCCTTCTTTTATTAGTATCTCTATATTGTTTTCACTTTTCCCTTCACTTCCTTACCTCTACTTTCTTCTCCTTTACTTCCTTTGTTTTCTTTGTTAAGCTTTCCCTTCTCTTATTTTATCCTTCCTTGTAAGTGATTTTGCTTCTTTCTGTTACCACCTCCTCTCCATGGTCCCTCCACCCTGTGGTATAAGACGAAAACCCTTTAGAGTAGCGATTAACAGACCAGGCTCCGTAGTTGGACTGCCTAGCTTTCAATCCTGGCTCTGCTACTTAGTAATGAAGTCACCTTATGGAAGTTTCTTAACTTTAAGCTGTTTTAATTTTCTTATTTCATATTGGATAATAGTTTCTATCTCTTAGAGTTATGTGGATGCAGTGAAGTAAAATATAAAAGGACTTAGAACAAGGAATGGCACGTAGCTATTTTTATGATATATATCATGTCATAATATGTATATGTATACCTATATACATAGATATATATATATAATGTCATGACTGTATATTATATGTGTTATTTATTTTATATGTAATATATTTATTATGTAATAATTATATGTGACATTATATATATATTACATAAAATTTCTATTGAATTTGTAATTTAGCCATTTAGTGTTAATGGAAAGGAGAATGGGTTGGGTTGTTCTAAACCAGTTTTTAGAATTTATCTTTGGTTTGAAGAAAAGTATGAGGAAATCAACCACAGAGACATGTGCATACCTTAGAGACATTAGCCACACTGGCTTCACCTTGTTCCTCCTCTGCCCAGACTCCTATGCAAATTTGTCATTGTTGCTACAAGTTTGGAGCTTATATGAAGCAGCGAGGGGGAATACCTTTGTGTCAACAGGGATTTCATTTGTGAACTAATGAGGAATTTCATTTTATTTTTTTTGGGGGGGGGTAATTTTATACTATACCTTTCCCTCAGGTATTTAATTAAATTTAACATGTATTTGCAATCTGTAATATAATAGAATCCTACTAAATCAAAAGATGTATGGTTTGGTCTCTGCACTCCAGGAGCTGCCAATTTTCTGGGAAAGCTGAATGATATGCAATTTGGAATACATGGCCGTATTTATTGATGCCATTGATCTTTGTGATGTCTTACACAAATGAACCTTTTTATCTTTCTTAATCTTTGGTGATGACTTTACATCTGTAATTATCTCATATTTGTTGAGTTGCTCTTACTGTCTGTGAACTATTACAGCTTTCTGGATACTTTATTACAGATTTTCTTTTAATTTGTTTTGCTTTTTGTAGGTAGAACTATCCAGGCAAGAATACAGCATTTTATATAGAGCAAAATATGCTTAATTAGGATAGAATACTTAATCTAAAAAGGCTTATGAGATTTTGATGAGTATTCTTGGTTTATAATCCAATTTTTTTCAAATGTTGCCATTAAAATTGTATACCACATAATAAGTTTTTAATATTGTCCTAGTAGGACACAAAAATGTCTAAAAGACATGACAAGGAGTGACTCATACTTTTCCCTAGGAGAAATGGATGTTCTGGACAACAGTATCACAAAATTACAGCATAGAACTACGATTATAGTTACAGACTTTTATGAAGAAATAAGCCAAACACAAGGCCATTGACCAACATTTTTACTTTCAACCAGTGGGCTATAGACACCATTGATATATCTCATAGAGTTTTATTCATGGGGAGATCATTTCTCAAAATAAAAATTCAGAGCAGTTTATAACTTAATGATTGGTGTTTTTAAAAGAGCTAATAATAATAGTCGAATTATAAAACCAAAGTTACTAATGGCAGACACTGAGCCTTACACAAACTTTTATTTCAATCAGCTAATATAAATATTCTACTTCATAGTGAGAAGGAATTTTTTTCTTAACACAGTTATGAAAGACTTCCAGATTCACTCAATTGTAAGAATCTTAAAGAGGCAAAGAACTCAGTGTTTAAAATAGTACTTCATAAGTCTTGAAGTAAATGAACAAGAGTGTACATGAAGGGTAATGGGAAAGGAAATGCTAATGTTTATTATCTGCCAATTAGGGACAGAGATAGGCATTTTAGAGAAGTGGTCCATTATATTATAATGTAGCATTAGTTTTGAATATGAATATACCTAATATAAACTATACCAATAATATATAAAATTGATCATTTTATTATTTAAAATATTATTTCATACCAAAAGTTTAAATGGTTAAGAGCATGGAAAAACTTTCCACAAAGTGTGCAGTGCTGAGTAATAGTTGGGTTATAACCAAAATGAAAGTTGATTAATTTATTTGGTCTGAGTTATAATGAAATTGATGACATGGACTGTACTATATACAGTTTTAATTAGGACACGCCATTCTATGTCCAAAGATGGACCCCACTCATTCAAAATGCTTATCAGTGTGTACCTGTTATTAACAGAGGAAAGTGGTGAGAGAGCAGAAACATACGATCACAGAATCCCACTCTATAGGGAAAAAGCAAACCGCAGCTCCTGTCTTGCTGGTGATGTGTTAGCACTGTTGTCTTTCTATTCAGTAACACACTTCTATCAAAAAAAGAGGTACTGCATTTTTGTGTGTGGTGAGATATAAATTTTTATATTAGAAAAAAAGAACTTTGCTTAGGTTCTAATAAAATATAAAACTTGCAGCCAATGGAAGCTGTAGATAGATAAATGAGTCTAGAGTTTTTGTGCTTGTGAAATTTAAAGACTGCAATAAATACAGAAAATTAGACAACTTGAAAAGAGAAGTGTTTCCAGTTTGGTGAGTCGAGTGGATATAGAATTCAAAAATCTGTTCTAAACGAATGATAAAAATATAGCACTTGCAGTATAATCAGAATTTATTTCCACAAAAAATTGTATGTTCAAGAATGTTAAGTGGGGCAGCCTAAATAGCCATTGTGCTGCAACCGGCTCTGTTTATTTGTCATCATCCAAAAGAGAATGAAAGGAGCCTCGCCACAATAGCAGAAGTTCCTGGTGGTGGCTATTACGATTTTACTGCTGTGAAAAGGGTATTTATGGGTTTTTGATAAGCCTAGAAAGCATATTAAAATCAGAAATTATAAATATTTTGGCATGGATTAAATTAAAGACATAGGATTGCATGATTTCAAGGCCACAGATATCTTAGACACAGATACTAAGAATCTTGTTTATTCAAAAATAGATTATGACCTGTAACAAAACAATGGAGCTGATTTTTCCCAAATCTTCAAAATGGTGGTAAATTAATATGTCATTTACATTGTATTTCAATTGTATTAGTTAATTTTTGATATGAATTTCATTTGTATCAATGATAATATGAATAACACTAAAAAAGTAGTCTTAAGATCGTTCAGTGTTATGGAATCACTTTAAAAATAAAAGTGTCAGAAGAAAATCTGGTCACTTATGTTCCATATTTCAGTACCAGCTTTGAGTTTTTTCAGCTGAAATATATTGTACATAAACAGGTTAGAACTTATATACTTATAATGTGCTGTATATCTCCTTTATAATGCTCATTTATCAATTATTTTTGAAATTATTTGTCCCATATCTGTCTTCTCTGCTTCACTAAAACTTCACAAGAGCAGAGAGCATTTTCCCTCTGGTCTATCCCTGAATTTTTGAGACATGCATAGACATTGGCACAGAGTAGGTGTACATAAATATTAATAGACCAATAAATGAGTAAATCAATGAATAAATGCACTCAGACTAGAAAAGATATATTACAAGTATTAGAGCCAATTATACATTAATGAATTAATCTCTAATTTAAAACTGAAACAAATTAGACATAATTTATGAATGTTAAAACTTTCTATAAAAATTTAGTGCCTATAAAATGAAAATAATAATGCTCATTCTTTATTTCTTCATTGAAATGTTATGAGAATGGTTTGGAAAAATGTGCAAGTAAGGTTTTTAGTTCTGTACTTCATACATAATACATCTATATTATGTATATCTATTTAAAATGAATTTATAGGTGCTAAACATTTTGACTTATAATGCTTATATATATTCTTGCTTTGGTTTTGTGCTGTGATGGAGAAACGTATGTAACATCCTATCTGAATTAATCTAGCATGCCTTTAAAATGCATGGGATTCTTCTGGTCTCTGATATTATCTCACAGTGAGTTCCCATCCTTAAAGCCAGAAGTGACATTAATGTTTATCATATGATAAAGTATTTAGAAAAATTATACATTTTGAATAATGCCCTCCCCCTCTTTTCTTCCCTTACCCCTGCCCTCAAAGATGTGAATAAAATTATAAGACCATTTATAAACAAACCACTATTTGGTTTGAGTAAACCTATAGACCCTATAGTGTCCTAGTCAAGGTTCATTTACTGAGTTTAATTCATTCCCACAGAGGTAGGCACCCAGTCCTATGAGGACGTGAGAGTAACGGAGCAACAGAAGCCTGGGTTAGGTCTTTTTTGGTAGGGAGACAACATTCACTTTGGTGTTAGGTTATAAAGGAGAATTGGGACCTGTTAAATCACCCCCCCCCAATTCTGTGAATTTTATGAATTCCCCAATGTTTTTAAACTGAATTTTGAAGGTATGAGTATATTGTATTTTTGGATATATACATGGACATTTGCAGAGAACGTTAAATAAATGATTAAGTTAATGACCCGTGCAAATTTACCAGTACCTTTTTACTATCACCTCTGGCACCCTGTTCAAGTCTTTGTGATTCACTCTGCTGATGAACTCATATCCTTCTGTTCTAATATAGGAATTGCTATATTTCAGGAGACCAGATGTTGCTTAACATAAACGAATCTTCCTCCTTGTAATAACCCGAAGGCACCGATTGGTGGGTCCTTATACTATTATGTGCTACACGTCTGTACAAGGACAGGTGTGCCAGGTGTAGGGCACTTGTGCCTGGACCCAGTGATAACACATTGCTTGAAATATTTTATGATATGTTCATCTTATGGATTTGAAGTGGATTGCTCATGGTTTGTAGAAATAATTATTTTCTCAGAAAACTAACAAATCTGTCAGGTTCGCATAATAAATTGTTGCATATCAGACAAAAATGAATATACTTCCAAGTTAATGATGAAGGATATATGGCTGTAATATTTATAGCCAAACTTTATTTTGAAACTCATAAGTCAGTTTCTTATATATTTGGTGACTTTAAATTCTATAGGCCTAAGTAGACTGAGAAGGATATAATTAATTTTACTATTATCTAACCTTGAAAATCATAGTTTGAATATTCTGGGAATGTTATGGCAATGTTTGAAAAGCCATGGTAGGATCTTAGACAACCAAAAATTTTCTTGTCCAAGCCCCATGCTTAGGAACCCTGCATGATATCATTTAGATTCTTTCGGCAATGCAGTTGTTGGAATAAGTCTTTCTAGGCCCCTCCCAAGAACTAATTTAGTCATTTGAAATGATTGATCCTCTCAGTCAGAGAGAAGAGATGCCACACTGATTTCTGTCACTGAAGAAGGGCCCACTGCATTATTTTCACAAATCTAATATCAGTTAACATCTGAACTATAATATTGGTTTCACAATTCTTGAGTACCTAGATAGTATTGTTATTTTAGATTTTGAATAAGACTTCTTGTAATCTGATAAAGGAAAAGGGTGTTTATAATTATACAGATTTTGGCTTCCAGTTATTATAGTGAGTCTCAGTATGAACACAGACAAGTCATCTAATTTTTCTCAGCCTTATTTTTTCTTTCTTCTTTTATTAAAATTATTGGGGTGACATTAGTTAATAAATCAAATGTTTCAAGTGTATAATGCAACAGTATATCATATGTATATTGCATTATGTGTTCACCACCCAAATTTAGATTTCCTTTCATCACCAAATATTTGACCCTTTTACCCCTATCTACCTCTGCCCTCTCCCCATTCTTCTGATAACCACTAATCCACTGTCTGCATCCATAAGACTCTGTTTATTTGTCATTTTTGTTTGTTGCTTTCAGTTTTATGTCCCACATATGAGTGACATTATATGGTTCTCACCTTTTTCTGTCTGACTTATTTGTTTAGCATAACCTCAAGATCCATTCCTGTCGTCACGAATGGCACTATACCATTTTATCTTATGGTTGAGTAATATTTCATTATATATAGTACCACGTCTTCATTACGCAGTCGTCTGTTGTAGGACACTTTGGTTGCTTCCAGTCTTCACCAGTGTGAATAATAGTGCTGTAAATATTGGGGTGCATTGATCTTTGAGGATAAATGTTTTCAAGTTTTTTGGGCAAATACCCAGAAGAGGGATTGCTGGGTTGTATGATAATTCTATTCTTAGTTTTTTGAGGAACCTCCTACTGTTTTTCATGTGGTTGCACCAGTTTACATTCTCACCAGCAGTGTATGAGGGTTCCTTTTTCCACACTTGTCTAACACTTGTTACTTGTCCTGTTGATGATAACTATTCTAATGTGTGTGAGGTGGAATCTCATTGTGGTTTTGATTTGCATTTCATATGTCTGTTTGCTATTTGTATATCTTCAGAGAAGTGTCTGTTTAGGTCCTCTGCCCAATTTTTTTTTTAATATAATTGTTTGCTTTTTTATTGTGGAGTTGTATGAATTCTTTATATATTTTGAATATTAGGCCCTTATCAGAGGTGTTGTTTGAAAATATATTCTTGCATTTGAATAGTTGCCTCTTTGCCTTGTTGACACTTTCTCCTCAAGAAGTTTAAAGTAAGGATTAAATATGATGTATCTAAAAATACCTAGGAGAATACCTGCCTCCAGTATGTGCTCAGTAGGTTACTATCAAGGCCGATAGTGTTATCAGTATTCTCCCATATGCAGTGTGGCTTTCCAGATGACTTTCCTGGGACCATGTAGAACCCTCCCATCCAGCAGAGGAAAGTTATGTAGCAATGAGGATTCCAGGGCTATGCTTGGAATCCAATCTAATTGTTCAGTGCCCTGATGTACAAGTTTTTAAATATTTTAAATATCATCTTAACCATTTTCCTATTGCAGAGAGAGAGAGAGGGAAGGAAAGATAGCTACACAATGCCTATAAAGTACCTAGTGAAACTTTTGTTACTCCTGTAGTAGACTGGACAATGGTCCCCAAATACCCACATCCTTATTCCTGTTACTTGTAAATATATTATTTTATTTAGCAAAATAAATTTTGCATATGTGATTAATTTAAGGATCTTGAAAGAGGGAGATGACCCTCAATTATCCAGGCAGGCCCTAGGTAATTATAAGAGTCCCTATCAGAGAAAGGCAAGAAGGTGTGAAATGGAAGAAGGGCATGTGACAGCAGAAGCAGAAATTGGTGTAGTATGGCTATCAGCTAAGGAATGTTGATAGCCTCTGGAAGCTGGGAGAGCACAAGAATGAAGCCCCTTTGTCGCACCCTTAATTCCCTCATCCTCCTGCCCCTGGTATCTCCAGAAGGAACCAAGCCTGTGACATCTTGGTTTTAGTTCTGTAAGACTACTTTTGGATTTCTGATCTTCACAACTGTAAGAGAACAATAGAGGCAATGGGAAATTAATGCATTTCCCATCCACAATCTTATTTGTAACAATGTTGAACCCTTTACCGTCCCCTGAAATTATCCTTCACCTGCACGCTTCTTGCTTTTGCACATATGCTCTTCCTCCCCACTCCACTTCACCTCCCACGTTATTGCCTTTCTCACATCTTCTCTATTTACTCAAAACATTCTACTTACCGCCTGAGAGAAGTGACCAGAACTTAGGACATGTAGTGCTAGTGAGGAAAGGAGTGCTCAGCTCTTTTGAAAGCAATCTTGCAGTCCTTTATCCATAAACAAACAAATAAGAAAAGCAACTAACCAAACAAAAAATCTTATAGCCCCTTTATTAGGAAAGGCCTCTGAGCAAACAGTATGTTATTTTTATTTTATCCAAGAACTATACCCTAGAAATATTTTATTGGAGGAAAAGTAAAGATAGAAGCAAACTGTTTCTTTTTCCCACATGCCTATTGCCAAATTTCTCTCTATTTTTTAGTTTTACTTCACTGATCTAGAAATTGTATTGGTGACTATTATTTGAAATGAATCTTTGACTCATCCAGATGATCTGAAAAATCTCCCCTCTAAAAAGCCCACACTGGTTGGCACAGTTTTCAATATGCTAATGGGAAGAACCTCTAAGTCCTTAGGTTACCATTAAGAATGAAGAGCACATATGCCTGTCAGGTGGGGGAAATTAATTAATACCAAGGTTAATGGTTAAGAATAATGGCAATATTTTGACTTTTTACAGTGAGAATTCATAGCTAGCTGGTATCATTCACTCTGTTTATGGTGGTAAAAAATATACAACATAAAATTTACAATCTTATTCACTCCCTTTGAAAGTATTCTTTGAATTCCTAGAGTATAACAGTGGTAGGATAACCAGAGCATCTTCCTTCTTGTAGAACCATCATCATGACTTTTAAAGAGAGGTTTGAATATCTTTTTCTTTGGAATTCCTACTGCAAAGCTCTTCTAAGCCTGAAGTGATCATTTATTAGGTGGTTATCGGACACCACAGATAAACTACTGAGGCTTTCTGTATTTTGGTTCTCAGGATACAGCCAAAGATAGAAATTTAACAATGAAAGGAAACACTGCTAGGCTCTCAAGGAAAATTCGTGCTTTAACGAAAACATCACAGATGAAAGGTGAGGTACTTTTCCAGTGATATGTAGATCTCAGTGAGTATAAACTCAGTTAAAAGTATATTGGGAAGGAGACCGCATATAGTCCTGGACTAAGACATTTGTTTTTCCAATTATGGAGATGATTTTTCATCACAATGGTACTTTCAGGAAAATCAGATGATGATACAGAGATATTTTATTTGGTGGTGACAACCATGGCTTATCTGCAGAATGTCATATTAAGTTTCATGCTGACCTACCTGCAAAGACATAAAGATTTCATATGAACTGCAGTTTTTAAAAATATGCAATATGGATTTCATAGATAGATCTAGTTTTTCTTTTTGAGGAGTTCTGAACAGCAGCAAAGTTTCATAATATTTTTTTGCTTTACATTCTCATCTAACAGCCCCATGACAAAGTAGCAATGAGGGAAATAATAGTTTTTAAACTACCATTCTTTGGAAAGCTCTATGGCAGCTGCTTCACATACTTTATCTCAGTTATTTACCACAACTGTTTAGTAAATTGTTTCCCTTTGTACAGCTAAAGGAACCATCTCAGCGAGATTTAGTGATTTACCTAGAAAGGGAAAGATTTGAACACGTCTGTATTATTCCAAAGTTTTTTTATATGACACTAAAGTAACATATCATGAGAATGAGCATCTTTGCTATTTAGAAAAAGTGAATCTCTGAACTGTCTCACTCTTTTCAGTTTTCAAATGTCTCAGAAAAAAAGTGTTTTGAAGACCTCAAAGACATGAGCTAGGTAAAGGGAATCCCATAGGAGGAGCAAACCAGAATCATAAATGGAAGATGTCATGTTGTCAGCTGCTCTTGCCCAAAATTTTAATGAGTTCATCCACTTGCTGAGTTGTTGACTCACTCATCTACAAAAAAGTCTCTGATCTACCAGTTAGTTTTTATACTCCCATGGAAATATTCAGAAAGGTCATTGTTAATGAAGAAATATGAATAATGATCTTTGTTTTATAATTTCTGTCACAAGTAAATGAACTAAGCCTGAAATTATTCATATTCTAATATCTCCATTTAATTCTCATACTTCAATTCCATGTTATAATTTGTCACAACCTATAAGAACTATCACACCAGTTTTACTTTGAATGAGGTGTTCAGACATTGGGTGGGAAAATCTGAATAAACAGTCTCATTTGCCCCACAATTTGTTATAAGTGTGAACAATAAATTAACTCATAATATTTAGGTTTCTTATTTGTTTTATCATGATGTCTTTGTTATTCCCATGGAAATAAACTAATTTATGGCTGGATTAGAAAAGACTGACCACGAGTACTATTTTCTATTTGAGCAAGAATGCATCTAGGTAGTAATGAAAACTTTCTAAGTTTCATCTCATTTTATTACAATTTTATTTATAATAAGAGTATTAAACATTCTGTATTTTTCAAAATCATACAGTTTTACTAAGTTGTTGAACACCCTGAGAAAATCAAGAAAAAATAAACAAATCGAATCTTTGAAGTGGTCTTTGATAACAATAAGGATAAGACTATCTGCTGTATTCAGAGTTGAACCCCCAGGATCTAGCACAGTGGTTGGCATAGTAGAAGCTAAAAAATATTTTATATAAATGAATAAAATCATTGGTTGCTGGAGTAGTCAGGGGCATAATCTCTTTCATGTATACTAGTGCTTTCAAAGCTTTGCTTAACACAAATTTGTGTCCAACATTTTTTCCCAGTTAATATTATGCTTACTAAAATGCTTACATCTTAAAATTTTTTTCACCATTTCTACCTTCAGGTACTTTGGCAAATAACATTCTTTGATAGCCTGTACATTACAGTATAGATGACTAAGAAAGTAGTTATACCATTCATATCTGTCTTTCTATCCTAATATTAGATAAAAATCCAGTTTATCTTCAGATTCTTGATTATTCAATGATGCTTTGCCTTGTAAAAATATACTTTGTTATCTCAACTGACTCTTTTAAGTCAAAACAGATTCACCTACCCTGACACACTGTATTACACCAAACTGCCCTTGTGTCAGGAATTCTTCCTCCCAGGCTGATTCTGAAACTAATCTGATGAAAATTCAAGCATTTTTTTCTCTGCTTCTTTGAGTGTGCTTTTGAAGCATTGCACACAGCCAAGATTTCTCTCGCTTGCTTTTTAACTTTCAAACTGTTTTCGAAATGGGTTTAAGTACTATATATTTAATGAGGTGTTTTCATGGAGTTGTTTTCTCAGGATTTTTCAACTCAGTGACTGTTAATTAGGCTGATTTGCCTCTCCACAGTATTAAAAAACTATTTTTTAAATGAGCATCAAAATACATCTTGCAAATTTTTAGCCAATTACAATGCTCAGAGTTCCTTAGTCTGTGGTTGGGACCTGTGATACGGTGTTTTGAGCCACCAAATTCCCTGTGATGTACCCTCTGCTTCAAGATTGTTCTGAATTTTTTTATCTTTTGCATTTTCACCACTTACAAGCTTTTGCTCTGAACATTACTCTTTGTAACCACCTCTAAATTTTTCCAACTGAAACTGTAATTTTAAATAAATACATTTTTGAAGCAATAAAGGATGACATTTGATTCTCTAAAGTCAGAATTTCTGGACTTGTTGCTATTTTCAGATAAACTTCGATGAGAAATGTAACTAAATGTATCTTTATGTTTGTAAATAGAACATATGTCCAAGTATATTTGTGGTAGGAATTTAACCAATTTATGGGAGCCAATAGGATATGTGTGTATGTGTGTTTTCAATCTTAAAATTAAAACACACTGGTTTGTTAAAAAAAAAAAAAAACACTCTTTTTTTTTTTTTTTAATGACCTCTTCTTTGGTTGGAGTTATTACTGTCATCTGTGATCAGAGTAGTGAGTAAATCTGCTTTGATTTAATTATATTGACATTGACAGTTGGTTCTTCAACAACTCTAAAATACCACCTTTTCCAATCATTCACTGCATGTGGGTATTTTCTATTTAGGGTAAAAAAAGTAGAATGTGTTGGCCTGGAATGGTAGGATTCTGCTTTTGTCTAAGGGCACATCAGCCAAATAAATTAATGCAATGACCATCCAAGAGGCTTAAACAAACACCTTGTTCTTCTCAAGGGTGTAGGTGTTCCTTTGCATACCACACAGCCTTGTGGTGTATCCCAGTGTGAGAAGCAGAGATACAGAAAGAGTAGAGCTAAATCTCAGAGAATACCCCAATTTAGGAATAGTGGAAAGGAAAGGACCCAAAGAATCAGAGAAAGAGGTCTGGAAGATAAGGGGACAAACAGGAACATTCAGAGTAATGCAGGTGAGACGCGAAGAAAGGTTTGCAATGAAAACAGTGGAGAAGTGAAGAAAGGGAAGAGCAGAAAGAGGACTTTGGAGCTGATGTCTGGAAAATTATTGGCATGGTAGCCACAGCTGAAATCACCAGAGGTTAATGACAGGAAGCTATGAGCAGGTTCATCGGTAAATATAAACCACTCTTTCAAAAGAATGTTGGAGTTGAAGTAATAACATCCACAAGCCCGATGTGTAAGGGCATGGAAGAATTAAGAAAACAGTTGAGGAAGAGAAAGAATAAGAAGTGTTAAAGATAGCATACTAGCTAATAATATTTGAGTGCTCACTGTGTATAAAGCAGTTCTAAATGCTTTAACTAATCTTCATAAAACCTATGAGATAAATATTGCTATTGTTACCCACATTTTGGATGAAGAGACTAAGGCACAGAGATGTTAGTTACATAACTTGCTCAAGGTCATTAAAACAGGTGATGGTGTAAGCATTTAAACCCAGAAGGTTTAGCTCCAGAGACTGGCTTTTCCTCACTCCATCGTACTGCCTCTCTGCTAGATAAAAAGAAACAGTCTCTGTAGAATTAATGTCTCTGATCTGGTCACAGGTAGATATGAGATTTACAGGTATGTAGAGGGAATCAGATGAGGATGCACAGGACTTAGTATTTTTAAAATGAGAAGAGGGAGGCTATGACAATTTAATGATTTACACTTTGTACAGAACAAAATACCTTGCCAGCTAGAGGACTAGGGAAACAAAAGAGATGCCAGGAAAATGAATGAATTGGAAATAATCAATATGAGGTATGTGATAGGGAGTCATCCAAGGTGGAAATCAGTAATTATCAAATAGTAATGAGGGGTCAGCCTTGTAGACATATGTGGAAGAGAAACTATGCTTCTTGAAGAGAGAGCTGGGATGCTCTCAGGAGCTTAACTTCCTATCTCTGTCTTTAATAGAAAAAGATGAATATGACAGAAACTTGTAGCCATAATTGGTTTCCACATTTTTTTAGTGGATTGAGATTAAAGCAAAGCATTTTAAGACCTTATCTTAAAAAGTGTGAAATTCTTGAGTCAGGCACTTTCCATATCTTCAGTTGATTTTTCATTTCTCCTACTGCAATATTTCTCATGTTATAGGAATTCAATAAACACTGTGATTTTATTGCTATTCAAAGGATTAGTGGGAACCTAGGGGAGAGTAGGGGTAGCAGAGGAGTCTGAAGGAATTTTTTATGCCATCATCGAAGTTAATTCAGTTTTGGAAAAGCAGCTCTTTTTGGGGGGATTGGCGGGGGAGCAGAATAAATACACCAGAATTACTTTACAAGCTGCTTATCCAGTCTTTAGATATCTAAACTCGAAATTTTTACAAAAGCACAGCTGAAAGACAGCAGCCATTATTACATATCCAGTGGTAAAGGAGAGAGATGTTCAGTTCTATTAATTGTACAAAAATATTCAATATTCACTGCTATTATGTGCTTCTTGACAATAAACTTGAAATTATCCAGGACATGTTAAAGACAGTCTGCTCCTGTGTTCTTTTTCTTTTCAGGGAGGGGTGGAGGAGGGAGAAGAGCAACGTCTAGACTTATAAAAAAGGTTAATAACAAGTTTGCTTGGTATGTTTGTGCCCTTGCATCTTGCACCTATCACAGACCCCAGAAAACTGACTTGAAATTTGACTTCAGCTTCTCATTCAGGATGCTAATGAGAGTATAATATTTGCACTCTCTACATAAATAAACATACCTTCAAATGTGTTATTTTTCTGCATTGACAGATGGATCACGTACTCGAAATTCGTATTCTGAGCAGCTTTGCACAGCACTTTGCATCCACTCTTATTTTTTGCCACATGTTCCAGCACTGTCTGTGACCTAAGCCAGGGTCTCAAAGTAGCTCTAGGGTGACATTTTCTTTGAATAGAGATAGGCAGGACTTTATTGACCTCATTACTCTTGGATTCTCAAAGGCTTCTGTGGCTGTGCCCATTCACTAACACTGTTCTCTAGGGCTGTAAAGCTATGTCCAATTATTTTTGTTGCATGTCATCGAGTGACTTGGTGACACCAGCAGCAGTCCTTCTTGCATTCCAATGACTCCATTCCTGAATTTATTATGACTTAGAGACTCAAGGGGCCAATGGGACTTTATGTGAGAGGACTGAGCTTCCTTCTCCCCTTAGAGTATCTTTGTCTGGGTTTAGCCCCTTTTCCTATTTTTATATATAGACCTAATTTAAGTGAAGACTGTGGCTATAAGACAGTTTTAATTGCTGACCTACTGATTAAAAATCCCCAAATGTTTTTTACATAGAAGTAACATGATCCTAAATAATTGGTTTGAATGAGACTAACAAATTCCTGGTTATAGACTTACTTTGGACCGCTTTCAGAGCTAAAACTCTGAGAAAGATAGCTCATACCTAGAAGGGAGAGAGAATGGCTGGAAGTAAAGATGTTTTACTTACCTAATGCTGTATAATAAGCCCCAAACTTGATGGCTTAAAGTGATAATTTAGTTTTTTTCTCACAATCGGTTGGGTCAGATATTTGGGCAGGGATTGGTTGGTTGATTCTTTTTCATGTCTTATCAATTAGCTGCATCTAACGGGTGGCTGGGCTGGGTTAGAAAGTCCAAGAAGCCTTCACTCACATGTACGCTGCCTCGTGGCTTCTCCATACAGATTCTCTTTCTCTCTCTGTGGTAGTCAGAGTTCTCCAGAGAAATAGGACTAATAGGATGTGTGGAGGGAGGGAGGGAGGAAAAGGGAGGGGGGGAGAGAGGAGCAAGTGAGAGAGTGAGAGATTTTAAAGAATTGGCTTAAGTGATTGTGGAGGATGCCAAGTCCAACATCTGCAGGGTGGACTGGTGGGCTGGAGGCTCAGGGAGGAGCTGCTGTTCAACTCGAGTCTGGTTGCTGGAAGAATTCCCTCTCCCTTGGGAAATATCATTCTTTTTCTTAAGGCCTTCTACTAATTGAATCCCATCCAATTACAGAAGATAATCTGCTTTACTCAAAATCTACTGATTAAAATAATCAAAGCAACATCCAGCTGCATTTGACCAAATATCTGGGTACAGTGGCTAGCCAAGTTGACACATAAATTTTACCATCAAACTCTCCATATGGTGTCTTATCATTCAATAATCCAGCCCAAGAGTTTTTACAGTGTGGCAGCTGGCTTTCCAGGGAGAGGAATTCGACTCTGTGAGGCCTTGCAGTAAAAGTCCCAGGATATCATTTATCTTTCATTATACTGATCAATGCAAGTCATAGGTCTATCTCATAGTCAGGGGAAGAAAAATAGAATCAACTTCATGGTGTGAGGAGCAGCATACATGGACAGGGAGGGGAGGAATGGTTGGTGACAAGAATTGCAGTCTTCTTTTTGGCCACAAAAATTCATGATTTTTTCATAAAAGTTTCATCACATTAGTTTTTAAGTTCTGTGTCCAGGATCTTATCATATAAGTCAGGTTTATCTAAAGTTGAAACTCTTTAGGAATAGCTTCTCTTTATCCAGAGACTTGATCTCTCAAGAGATGATAGTTGGAGATCAAGGTTTAAAGTGGCATGGGAATGCACAGTGTGATAAAAATGGAACTAGATGATAAAAATGGAACTAGATGATGGTCCAAAAAGGCAGGGTTAGAACATTCTAATAGATCCAAACTAATATAGAAGCTTAGGAAGTCAGTTAGATATAGGGGACCTAGGCCGGGAATCCAGGAAATGAAGAGCCAGAATATAGGAAATATGTTTAGGCAAATACTTATGGATCACAGAGGCAAATGAGAAATTTGATTATTTTCAAAGTTGAGACCCCAAACATTATTACAGCCAAAAAAAAAAAAAATGGTCTCAGTATATGGGCAGTTCTTGACCCACAGGTAGAAAAAGTCATCTGGTTAGAATAAGGATAGGGCAGATACCTGAGTAGCTCCTAACACAGAAATCCTTTCATATCTTCATGAGATTCTAGAAGATGTCCTTTCAATTATTTCAATCATCTAGTCTTTGCATGCTTGGAAATATCATATTTTCCTAAGGAGAGACCTTCTACACAGATACTTTCAGACTGTAAAGCTGTCTATGGCTCAAAAAAGTGATGTCGTTTATACCGTCTTTTGTTTCAACTACAGAATAGTCTATTCTTTGGTAGTAGCAATTTTCTTCCTTAAATGTGTTCTCGCCCAGAGGAAAATTAAAATTTTCACCAGTGCTACTGTCTGAGGTCCAGTTGCAGAAGTCAAGATTTTTCTGCATCCTTTTGAACATCTTATCTTTCCTCACACTGATTATTATTTCAGTCTGAAAGCTTACGCTATTGTATAAAGTCACTTAGTTCTTTTGTTTTTCATTGAAACATTTGGAATAGAATAAAATAGAATAATTTAAAGTTATGTTTAGGTAAAATAGGTTTTTTTTATTAAAAAAAGGGGAAATTTAGAGTGACATTGTAAAGAAATACAGTAGAAAAGATTGAAAGGCAGATGCATGCAGTTCCTGCTGAAGAGGGTATTTTGTTGTTCTTACCATTTAGACCCATTACAAAAACTCAATTTCCTTTGAAGATTTTGATTATAAATGTATATTGTATATTAGGCATTGGTAGGAAGGTATTTTAAATGTTATATATTTTTATAGAATACCTATTTTATAGGTTTTCTGAGAATTCTTAGTAGTATATCCGCACACCAGTATTTCTCCCTCATAGCGAAATTTATACTAGTCCTATCTTCACGTACCGTTGTCACAGCAACAACTCTGTTAGTGACTTTAAGCATTGGGAGCTGAATGATCTAAATATCTAAATATGTAGATTGAATTTTTAATGTCTATTAAAACTTTTTTTTTACCCATTGCTTTTGGACTGTGGTTCTGAGGAGACTCAATTAGAGTGACTACTTTTATAAGAGTGATATAATTTATGTTTTTGATGATCAAGTCAACTGTTAAGAAATGAGGTGTCTACACTCCTTTTTGATGTACTTTATGTCCTAAACCAGGAGTAAGCAAACTTTTTCTGTAACAAGCCTAATAGCAAATACTTTCAGCTTTATAGACTATTCTTTGTGACAAATACCTAACTCTGCCATGTGGTGCAAAGCCTCCTGTATACATAGCTTTGCTTCATACAGAGAAGAATTTTTGCTGTTATTGATGTAACTGAGAGGGTATTAGTAGGTTTTAACTTGAGCTTATTTTAGAAAATATTTATAATTAGTTGGTTTACTACTGTTTATTATGAAGTTTTGAGAAATTAATATCTATATAAGATTGAATAAAGTAAAAATGATTCAGAACTAAAATTAATCTCAAAATTGCACATTAGCTAGTTGCACTTTATTGAGGAAAGTATTTAGTCTATATATCATAGTATTTAAAAAGAGTATGACATTTTACCGTATCTTTATAAATACTTCATGCCAAATAAGAAAATTATAGAGCTTTCACAAAATGGCAGCTTTACATCTGTCATATCTTATTTTGAGTAAATAAAGTTTAGAAATGAAAAAAAAAATTGTACAGATGCATATATGAGGTTAGGGCTCTAATGGCTGCCCAATTATTTGGTATTTCCAGTTCATATCATTTATTAGTATTTAACCATGACTGATAGAGGTCTGTCAGCTTTGGATCTGTTGATTTTAAGCTGTTCGTGGATATCTATATTTATGTAGAAAAAAATGGGATTCATCTAATGTTGAACACATTCAGAAGCATGAATGTAAGGCTTTGAACTTGACACCACCCTCAATGCTCCAGGCTCTGTCTTTGACCCTCAGAATTAGGACCCAGGACTGTAACAATCTGTCCATGTTTCTTTCATAATTACTTATTGCAACTGAAGTATAAACAAACAGTTGTTCAGTTCATGCATAATTTTGAAAGAAGACATTAAGCAAGTACAGTGTTGGAATCATCTGCAATCTTTCCAACAATGTCTAGAAAAAATCCCTTAACTTATTTATGCCATATATTAAAATTTAATACATGAAAAAGGGTAAAATAAACATGCAAAAGAAGTGAAGTTAAACTAGGAGAAGAACCCTAGCCCCTCAAAAAAAGCCTACCTAATATGAATGAAATGGCATAGAAAGAACTTTTAGATGTGGTAACTAAACCTCTCTTATTAATGCTATGGAGACAAGCACAAAATGCACAATGAACCAAGTAATCCATGTAATAGGCTTTCCAAGACAAAGCATATGACCAAACGAGGCAAGAGGAAGTATGTAAGCACATTCTTCCACAGTGTGCTGTGTTAAGCTTTCATGGTGTATTTACACTGACTGCTGTTATTTAGTGAGAAAGTAATGTGCTGGGAAAAAATCCTGTCTGACCGACAAAATACCCATGGCATACTGACATTAATTCCTAATTTATAAATTCTCTGTGAATATAGCGGAATACATTGTGCTTATCATGTGCCAGGCCCTGTGTAAATTCTTTACATGCTTTGTCTCATTGAATCTTCACATAACTGTATAATGTGTGTACTATTATCAAGCTCATTTCACAAATGAAGAGACATATAGAAGTTAAATAACTGCTGAAGAGTTTGAGGAAATACGAAACAGTACATTAGAGATGAGATTGAATAAATTACATTTTCAGGAGAAGGAGGAAAGTAATTTCCCCTCGTTATATCATTTGGGAGTAGGACATTAATCTTATTTACTTTAGGTTTTTCGGCAATTTTTGGTTTCTCAGAGGACTTCCATGGATTCCTCCCTAAAATTATCCCCATTTTCTATCTGCTAGACTTTCTGTCTACCTTCTCACTTTTATTTTTCTCCTGAGTACTTGACGCTAACATTCTATATTATTCCATTTATTTATATTGTTTATTTGCTCTTCCCCCACAGTAAAGAAATACTATAAAGGGAGAGATTTTTGTCTGTTTCTATGGTATTTCCAGTGCCTAACATAAGCAATCAATAAATAATTGTTCAAATGGTAAATGGATCAGTAGATTTATCTTAGATAAAGTTCTAAACTGAAATGGT
The DNA here is from genome assembly GCA_003508835.1 of Eonycteris spelaea. Classification (NCBI taxonomy): domain Eukaryota; kingdom Metazoa; phylum Chordata; class Mammalia; order Chiroptera; family Pteropodidae; genus Eonycteris; species Eonycteris spelaea. The sequence goes on along the minus strand of PUFA01000011.1, from coordinate 8,785,507 downwards.
AAAAAATTGTGAGTCTTTAGAAAAGAAAGTGGTGATCATGTGGAGTTTGTATTAAATCACTAATAGTAAAGCATATCAGATTAATTTCCTTTTCCTGTAGGATAAGTATACCAAGGGAGTGCTATGCCCACTGTCTACCTGGATTTTAAAATCGATAAAACCTTCCATATAAATTCATGTTTGGGATGTAGAAAGGTGCCATTAGACAAAGTCATAATCAAATGGCTCTATTCATAAATCGATGACTATTTAGAATGAGGCCTCTTGTAACTGACTAGAAGATTTGGTCTTAGGTTTCTCCAGTTTATCATTTAGTCATTAATTGTTAGTGGCATTAATGATATAAAGAGCTAATCCACAGATGAGGTAAAAATGTAAGAAACAGCTAATGCAGTCATTAACAAAATCAGTGTACAAAAAGTGCTTGACAGACTGGAAGTAAAAGATAAATATAATACAGCAAAATCTAAAAAGTGAAAATACAGAATTTTAAAATACATGGAGATAAGTACTAATTAATGTCATTTGAGGAGCAATGGGGCAGTGGTAAGACCTAGTTTAAGGGCAACTAGAGAGTTAGATGGTTAAAGATAAACATGAATCAATAATATGATGTGAATCCCCTGCCTCACAAAATATTAGTTCAATCTTGAATTTCATAATTGGAACTGGGTATAACCTTAAAAAGGCAATAATGTGGCTTTATATTTGTGACAGTTCTTCCACACCTAAACCTGGGTTGCCAATCCTGGGCAATTCACTTGAAGGAAGACATTGAGAAACAAGAGTATATTAAAAACTTGCAATCATTTTGAAGGGAGAAGTCAAAACTATTTAATGTGAAGAATATGTAAAGCTGTGTCTCCAAACTTGTCATTTTCAAATATGTTTTATATGACCCACATGGGATTTTTTAGAAATTTAAATTAATATCAAATGTTTCAAAATAAATAGATGTCTCATTAAAATATAGATTTCTGGGTTTGCTCTTACATTCTTAAATGAAAACTAACCACAAAGAAGTAATGATTCTGTCTTCATATTCTTCTCAGTTCACTTCGTTCATTTGCCTTAAATTCCTGGTCCCTGTAGTAATTTAGTGCTTAAGACCTGAAAGAAAAGGCATGGGGGCTGCATGGCCTGTGAAACACGGTTGGAGGTGGGAGAGTTACAAATATATCTGAGGGCTTTCCTATAGAAGAACAATTAGACCTAATCCGTGTGACCCCAGAATGCTAAATACTTGTGGTAACTATAGAGAAGAAAATTTACATTAAATATATAGAATAGCTTTCTCATAGTGACTTGAGACTTGCTGTGTTTTACTCATCTTTGCTTCATCAGTATCGAGAATTTCTAATACATATTGAACTCGATGATTACTTATTGAATAAATGAAGTAAAACAGATTGTGAGTGGTGAATTCCATCCCATCAGCTGCTAAAATATAAGCTCTTTGAGAATAGAGATCTTTGTAAATTTTGTTTATAGCTAAATTAGTGTGGCCACATGGTAGATACACATTGGATATTTGCAGATTTCACAATTGGAGATGTTCAAGAGTAGAATCATGGTCTATTTGTCAGTGCTGTAGGAAAAATCAGTTAGTTGTACATGTGGAATGTAAAGGAATAAGGGGAATATTGAACTTGATGGCATTTGAAGTCACTTCCAATCTTGAGAATCTATCAGGCAAGTGATGTGGAAATGAGATTATGTATTAATATCAAATATTAATCACAAGTGCAAAGTAAAGTAAAATGTGAATGTATAGAAACAAAACTGAGAGGTAAAGTATTTGGGCAATTATATATTTATGGTATGGATAAGACAATGATTTGCTAGATTTTTAATCAAATAACCAATCACTTAAAATTTTTCTGATATGTGACTATTTTATATCCATATTAATGTCTCTTTATTTTGTTTTTCAGTCGTTTTATGTCAGCTAAGAAATAGTTAATTACTCCTGTGTGATAAAAATACATTTTATCCCCTGATATTTGTAATATAACTTATAAAATCCATATTGCCTTGAAGTTTGAAGTGATTTGTTATTCTATCCTCAAGGAAACCTATGATAGCAAATCAAACCATTGGGAACTAATTTCACTTTTCATTGTTTGGGGTGGTTACTGAAGGTGATGTTCTGAAAAGTAATCTTATAATTAATTAACCTAGAAAATAATGTTTGGAGGCCAAAAGTGGCAAAGGAACAAAATTAAATAGCTAGTTTTTAAATGCTTGTTGTAAAAATTATATGCACCTTTTGTAGTGAAGCACTAGCAGTTTTAATATTCTCAAAATCAAGAAAAAGGGGAAATTACTTTGTAACCTTGAAGGAAAGAAAAGTCTAAATCCCTGATTTTGTATTCCAGAGATGAATGTATTTAGAATGCAGTCCTGGAAGGGTGGGGGCGATTGTATGCTAACTATGAAAAGCAATAACTTATTAAATTCTAAGAAACTTTCAGTTTATTTCAAGGGGATATGATAATAGATTATTACTAAATGTTATTTTTAATGTGTAACATCTTTCTCTGCATATTTAGCATCACGATGAAGAAAGAAAAACTGCACTTAATTGTTAGAGGTTAGTGGGTACTTAATGGTAGGATTAGACCTATGAATCATTGCTTTTGTGGCTCAGATAATGACTAGTTGAAAAATTCCTGTCACAGAGTGGTGCAGCATCACCTTAGAATTCTCCATCATCATCATCATCATCATCATTATCACCATTAGCATCACCATCATGTGTTAAATGGACACAGCTACTACCTCTGAGGAATATGTAGTAATTTATGAATTTGTTTTAATCTGTTTTCACAGCTTCCTCATAGGGCAAAATGAACGTATATAGTTTTAGACCTGTTTTAGACTCAGCTTTAGGTAAAATGGTGATATGAGCATTATTTTATTTCAGTGATTCTCTGCTTGATGGGACCCCCACCTCTGCACAGCACATTATTTCTCCTTTCTTGATTTAAAGGGAAAACATTCTTATGAGTTTTTATATTTAAAAAATGTATAATGGAAAATTTCAAATACATGTAAAAGTAGAGATACACCCTAAGTGCTCATCACTCAGCTTCAATAATTCTCGATACAAAGCCAGTGCTCGTTTTATAAGTCTCCCCACCCACATTGCTCTTTAGTAGGATTATTTTGAAATAAACCCAACATATAATAGTATTTTAGTATGGATAAAAACAGTCTTTAAAAGCATTATCTCAATAACATTAAAACACTTGTACATTTTTCTAGTCGTTTCTTAATATCTTTTTTATTTTAAAAATTATTTTGATTTTTTAAAATTTGAAATGAGTTCCAACAAGGTTAATAGATTAAAATTATTATATATCTTAATTCTCTTTTAGACTATAAATTGCTCTCTATTCTCTCTCTCTCTGCAATTTTTTGTTGAAATGACATGGTCATTCAGGAAATGGTTGGATTTGCTGATTGCATCCCTATGATGTTGTTCAACATAGTCGTTTGTCTCTTGAAATTTCTATAATTAGTAGTTATATCTAAAGGATCAATGAATACCTTACATTTCATTATTTTAGAGGATAAACATATTTTGAAATTTTTTTCTCCAATTTTTATTTGTTGAAGACATGAAATAGCAACTATAGTTATTTTCGGTGCTTTTGTTGTTTTATCACACCTAATTCACTGTTGCTAGTCTTAATGTTTTTTTTTTCCTTCCCCTAGATTTCTTAAATGTTTATCCTTCCTGTGCCTCCTATTCCTACTTCCTTATCTCTGAATTGATTTCTTCTTATTAACCTTCACAATTCTTACTAGAATTGTGGGTAGAGGGAGTTGTAGAGTACAGTACTAACAGGATACAAAGGGTTGTATGAGGATGGTGAGTCAGGGAAGTGGTCACATCTTTTGTGCCAGAATGCAGCAATATTCACTCGTTGGTTTTTTAGTTTCAAAAATTATGCATTATGTAAAATAGTTTGAATGCTTAGATACCCTAAGAGAACAACCTAAAGATAATCGTTATGCTATATATTCTTCCAGTTTGTTAGCAATTTGTATGTTTGTGTATTATAAATTTTGAGAAGCATGATGTGTGTGTGTGTGTGTGTGTGTGTGTGTGTGTGTATCTCCATCCATCCATCCTCCTGGCTTTTACTTGTTTCATTTGGCAGAATGCTGTGGAAATTTCTTCAATAAATTGTTGTTAGCAGCTACTTAGTGCTTATTATATAATTCTAAAAGTAATTTCTTTAAAGCTAGAAAATTTTTGTCTCAAAGTTTTCACCCTTAATCAAGTTACAAATAATATCATATTCAAAACTTGGAGCTGCACTGATGACAAACTTTTTAGGTTAATTTTCTGAGAAGTGGCATCCCTAGGTTAAAGGGAATGAATGGTTTTTAAAGCTCTTTATGTATACCAGCAAGCATGGCTAGAAATTCTGGTAGCCTCTTAAACCTTTTCTGGGGATGTATCTTTTCTGAACTTATGCATGTTATTTCTCAGTTAGTGAGGTTTGCCAGTTTCCTTTTCAAGAATTTATAATCTCTTGCTTTCTTTCTTGTCTGTCTACATTGCTGCAGGTACTCTAGCTCTTCTGAGCTCTGTCTTGTTCTCAGTGATCTCCACACATCCAAAGTATTCTGGTTCCCCATCAGTGCTTAAGTCAGGTGAGACCAGTCTCTTGAGCCCCCTCAAAAAAAAGAGATGGGACGTTGGATATACATTCCACTCTTCTATTTCCTTCTCAAGAGAAATGCTATGTGTCAGACTTTTTTTCCCATTTGCACCAAGCTGTCTTGGGAGAGGGCTATCACAGATGAAATCAAATGGCTTTACTTATTTAGTTCAATGTGCTCTTCTTGGCTTTGAGCTTGATTGAAATACTACAAATTAACTGGTTTCTGGAGTTCTCATGCTTTTTTGTCTGTTCATTGTTGTTAAGTTGGTGTGTCTGTGAGGGAATGAGATCTGAAGTTTCCTATTCCACCATCTTTCTGCATTACTCTATAGCTTGCTTTTAAAATATTTAGTATTTTTTTAATATTTAAGTTTTTTTATTCCACCTCTCACATGATATACCTAACCACTTTCCCTAATGCTTATTTTTCTTTCCCTTATTAGTTGATAGTATTTCCTTTAATATATATTAATACATATTAAATCCTTATAAAAGAAACATTTAAGGGAATATGTATTGTTCCACTGATATTTCTGTCAATCATTTGAAAGTACCAAACTGTTTTTGGTGTTGTAGTTTCATAGTAGAATTTTATACAAAACAGGACACACACATCTTCTTATTATTTTTTATTCTAAATTTTTTCATTTTATTCTCATCTCTTTGTTTTTCTTTCAGTTGAAGTCCTCGCTAATAAATATCCTCCCTTTTCATCTGTACACCTTCATCTTTGTTAGTTTATTTTAGTATTATAGACTTAGTTTATTATTATAAATAAACCTCTTAAATGATGGTTTTAGTTTTTGCTTTCATGTATATAAATATGTTTTCAATTGATATTGGTATTTAAATAAAAAACTTGAAAATAAAGACAATAAATCTTTGTGTTTTCCCTAATGATGTGATTTGGCACCCCAGACACTAAGCGAATAAACCGCTGTTTTAATCCACTCTTCTAGGAAGACATGTTTATTAGGAGCAAAAAAAAAAAAAAAATGTTATCTCCTTTTTTGCAGTGGTGATTCTATTAGTGTATATCATTGTGAAATAAATAATTGGTAGAAGTCATCTTTTTCCTTATTTTTTTTTCTTCCACTGCTAACAACATAGAATCTACTTCTTTTTTCAAGGTCACCCAGGTTAGGTACAGTGCTATTTATTAAAGATTAATAAAATCTTAGAGTTTCAGGTAGACTTTCTTCTTGATGAGAATATATAGTAGAATATTGCTGAATAATATATTTTTTCTTTTTTTATACACTTTTTAGAAGTTTTGAAGAGTAAGTTATAGGAAATGGCTTTAGGAAGACTTCAGTGATTTCTGTCTCTTTTAATCACTTTGAAATCAGAACCTATATTTGAATTATGTTCTGTCAATTTTGAGAGCTGTTTGCTACCTTGGTATTAACTTAGGGTGGAAATGGTCATTTCATTTGGAATTCATTTTTGCAAGAGTGCTTTTTCTATATCTGTACACAAATATCCATTTGAACATGGATTGTCTTAATTCAGCATAGTGCTCTTTTTAGTATATAAAAAAAGCTTAGGTATTTAACTTTATTTCCTTGACTTATGACTTTTCTCTATGATTATTTGGGCAACCATAGCATTGAATTTTAATTTAAAAAACATATAATAAGTAATGAGATAAGGGGAAAACATTTGGCATAGGGCTTAGACAATCATAAGGCAGATTTTAAATTACTGCTTTAGTGTAATTGTGAACAATTTTATGGATCTATAACAGAATAATATATAGACAATGTCTCCTGTTGGTATATAGTACTTCTAGATTATGAGTATGATTTCAATCCATTGTGATGCTAACCTATTAAATTATATCCTACACCTTAAAGAGTTGGTTCAGTTTTCAAAAATTGTCTTATTTGTACTATAAATTCAGGCACAGGAAATTGTTACTTTTTCAGAGGATAATTTTGCAGCAAACTAATTAGGAAAAAGGAATGTTACATTGGAAGTGATACAAACTTATCTTCAGCTTAATTTGCCCTCCTCTTGAAAACCTATACAACTATTTAACATGCTAACTTCTATAATTCTCTATGTAGCATAGGTATTCTGGAAGAATTGAGTGCCTAAACTATTTTATTCTTATCAAGAAAAGTAAGGCGGAAAGTATTTTAAAGAAGTTTTAACCATGGGGATTGACCAAAACAATTTGAATGACTGAAGTCTTGGAATTTTAAAATAAATTTTTGTTATATGGCTGTAACTTCTACCTAACATTAATAGTTATAAACCAACATTAATAGTAATACTAATTGCTAATAATATTTCCCCACTTCCTTATTTCTTATAGTTGAGAAAATGGTGTCAATGTGTCTGTTTTTTCATTCGTTTATTCAACAAGGTTTATTTAGCATGTTTTGTCCCAGGTACTGGCTGAGTGCTGGATGTACAAAAGTTGTTTTGGCACACTGCCATGCTTCCAAGTGTGTTCAAGCTAACAAAGAGAATACACACACACACACACACACACACACACACACACTCCATACATATACAAATCATTCCAGTACAATTGGCAGGCTGAAAGCCACCTCGAGGTCATAACTAAAAAGGTATAAGTTATTTGTATTCATTTTCTTGAATAATATTTTTAATGAGTGTTTAGTAGAGGAGATCATCAAGAGAACATGACCACTAGTTGACCCTGAAGCTAAGTCAGAGGCTTCTCACTCACTCCCTTGTCTTTGGAATGTATGTTTTGCCCAGCATTCCCACAGTGGGAGCCATTCGCAAAATGCAGCCTTGAGAGAGCAAGTGTGTTGTTGAGACCATCTAGACAGTATATGTGACTGAACCCAGTTAAGAACTCTATATAAACTTTTAAGATTCTGGTGGGAAGGTGCAAAGATCTACTTACTTTGTGTTTGCCCAAGACAAGCCTTGTATATGTTTCCTTGCTTATTAAACCTGTCACCTAAAAATCTAGAGTAACCTACCTCTTTCTTTGGTGTTTTCTTGCCCTCCCTGTATGGGGACCAGTTTCAGATTTCACCCGAAAGCTCCAGAGCTTTGGTCTAACATTGTGTAGGATGAGAAGATAAATGGTTGAAGCATAGCATCTTGGAGAATGTCTAGGTTTAAGAGACAGTTGATAGAAGCTAAGAGTCTAAGCAGAGAGTCTAAACAGTACTGATTGAGAAGTAGACAGGAAGCAAAAAGAAATGCCTGATTTATGAGGTAATCATACATTTTAGTTTGCCTGAGACAGTCCAAGCGTTCTTTTTCCATCAATGTCACTTATGACTAGCACCCACCCCCTTTACTCACAAAAATGTTCATCCTACTTATGTACTCTTAAAGAGCCCTAGTCCTCTGTTATAGCTCTTACCACACTGGTGATTATCTTTCTTCCCATATAGACTGTAAGTATTCAGAGGAAAGGCAGTGCCTAATTCATTTAAATTCAAAGAATAGGGATGTGATTATATATATATATATATATATATAATATAGTACTAGCTATAACAACAGAAAATTACTTGTGGCTCCTGCGGCACAAATTATTTTGTTCCTGATTGGCATGTGGCTATTCTCTAAACAGTTATTTAGGAACCATAACTTCTATTTTTTCTCTGCCATCTTCAATATATGGCAAGAGGTTACAAACGGGGAGAGAAATGAGTGTTGTACTCACAGTTTTTATGGGCCAGATATGAAAGTGACACACGCTTCCTCAACTCATAATCCATTGCATATAATGTAACACCACTGATTTGTACACATATACCTGAAAATGAATCTGGAAATGTGGTCTAGCTATGTACTTAGAAAGAAATGTTCTCTCATACGTTGCCAATATATACATTTTAAGACAACTTCTCTATAAAATTTTTATTTTTAGAAACATGTATGAAACAAATATTAAAAACTGTGAGATTATCAGCGACCACAGTGATTTATTTAGCACCAGTTATGTGTACGCTGTTGCACTAAAGGCCTTGTTAAGTGGTTTTCTAACTACTTTGGGAGAATAGAAAAAGAGAACAAAAATTAATTAAATAGTTTCATAGAAATGGAAGAAAATAATAATTGTGTATATAATGCTCATTTATTGTAACTGTCAATTACTATGGAATTACTTTAGGTATATTTTTTAGAGAGGTCTTTGTCTTAACAGTGAAAAGAAGTATATTAAATTTATTTATCAACTATTACAAATAAATTTGTTAATTAAGAAAGAGAATTTCATTTGATTTCGTATTAACAGGTTTGCATTAAATTCATTTGAATATTTTTTCTTTTTTCATATTGCTTTCTTGAAACTGAATAGAGTTGTTTCTCATTTTCATCAATAGCAAGGTGAATGTTGTTTCATTTTATTATTGTGACTTTTAATTTACTTTTAAATTTAAAGTAACACATTTTAATAGAGAATATAGAAACTAGTAATAAAAATATGAAAATCACCACCAACACCATTACCCAGAGAGTCATGTTAAAAAATTAGGATACATCCTTCCAGAATTTTTCTATGAATAAATGTGTTAGTTTTTTTGTTGTGTTTTGTTTTAGTGTTGTTTTGCGACAATGAGATCACCTTGCAGTCTGTTTTTCCTGCTGAACATTATATTATGAACATAATCACATATTCTTCCGCATTATTTTAACAGCCTCATAGTATTTCATAATATGATGTATCAAAATTCATTAAGCCAATTTCTCAGTACAATAATTAGATTATATCCAGTTATTTGTTATTATAAATAAGCTTCAGTGAGCATCTTTGTGGTTGGATCTTAGCCAAGAGATCTTATTGGACTTTGTCTAAAATGTCAAAACCATTAGTTTCCAAATTTTAGTATGCATGAGAATCATCCTTGGTAGTTATTCAGACTCCCAGGCCCTAATAATAGAGATTCTGATTAGGCAAACCTAGAATAGGCCCTGAGAGTTTGATTTTTAGAAACACTTTCTGTGATTCTCATGCAGGGATTTTGAGCATCATATTTTGAGAAATAATGGCTTAGAGATATTATAAATGCTATCTTTTTCCTCAACCTCTTCCAAAATGCCATTTTTCCAGCAATTACTTAAGATACATATTGCCCTGGTGGTCAGTTTTACATTTCCTTCTAAAATAAGACCATTTAACCTCCTGCTTTTTACTGATAACGTTGTTCTATTTATTTTTAAAATATAACTGGTACATACTGATCTGGATTTTTTAAAAAAAAACCCACTTGTTATATTGTTTTTGAAGGGAAATATTAGGATTTAGACATCTACTCCTTCATCATTTTTATTATCAAAATAAAAATGCCACATTTCATTTTTAATAGAGGTTGCTCTCTCAAAAAAAGTTATCTCTTGAGGTATTTTATCTAGAAGAGAATGTCACAGACATTAAGTCCTTCATTAGATAAAGCATTTCTGCAGCTGCAATGTAATTGCCATAGTGGGCAACTAAGTACTTATAAAAAGATATTAACTTTGGTCAGCTATGTTCAATGTTTAGCTCTGCTAGACTCATCCTTTCTTCTTTCCACGTTTATCCTCAAGAAGAGTATCGATACACTTAAGTAATTAACTTCTCTCAAGAAATATGTGATGCAAATTATGACCTGTTACTGTGGTTTCAGTTTGCAGTTCTGTCCTTAGATGAGCACACAGAACTTCACAAACATACACAAGCTCATTTTCTCAATCTAAAAGCTAAGAATGTTACAGGTATACATCTTCTTTTTATTTTCCATATTTGTCAGCTTACTAAGTGTTAATTTTGCCATGGACTATTATAAAATCAGAACATCTTAGACCTAAAAGTGGTCTTAAGTTTCATTTAGTACAACTGCTGATTTTATGTCTAAGGAAATTAGAGCCCAGGAAGATGAAATGACTTCTTAACGCCACGTAAGTAATTAGTGGCAGAGTCAGGCCTAGAATCTCTACCTCTTGATTCAATTAACAAGAATTATAATTAATTTTCAATGATTATGTAGCTCTGTCTGATCACGTTTATGCTATTTTTTAATGAAAATGTGAGGCTTATTAAGTTATGGTTGTTCATTGCGTGTTCTGTTCTTTTCTAGTAATATCTACCTTGACAGGGACAATACTTGTTAAAGGTAGTATAGCAGAGTGGTAGTTAGCTTCAGCTTTAAGTAAAAACAACAACAACAAAAAACAACAACAACAACAACAAAAAACAAGGTTTGGATCTCAACTTCTTGGATGATTAACTCTCCTAGTTTGCTTGGGACTGGATTTTTTCTCTGGACATAGGACGTTCAGTGCTAAGATCAGAAAGTCCCAGGCAAACTAGAATGGTTGGTCACCTTATTAACTATGTGACAATGTGACCAGGGCATGCTGTCTTATAGGTTTCTGTTTCTTTATGTGTAAAAAGGAAAAAGAATAGAACCTAACTCAGAGGACTTCAGTAAAATTTAAAAGAGGTGGTGTATGTAAAACAGCATCATTTAATAAGGAATCAGTATATTTAGCTGTTATTAATTAATTTTTCCTCAGTTTTATTGAGCTATAATTGACATATAATAGTGTATGTTTAAGGTATATCAGCATAATAATTTGATTTACAAATATCATGAAATAATTACCACCATAAGCTTGGTTAACATCTATCATCTCATATAGATACCCCTGGCCCCCAGAAAAGAAAAATTTTTTTCCTTGTGATGAGAATTTCTAGGTTTATTTTAACAACTCTCATATATATCACACAGAATGTTAACTATAGTCATAATGTTGTATATTACATCCCTGCTGCTTATTTACCTTATAATTGGAAATTTGTACCTTTCGACCACCTTTATCCTATCCTTTCATGCCTCCCCCCCATCCTTGCTTCTGGTAACAACAAATCTGACTTTTTTTTTGGTAAGTTTGTTTTATTTCTCTTTCTTTCTTTTTCTTTTTTTAAGATTCCACATATAAGTAAGAGCATACAGAATTTGTTTTTCCTATCTCATTTATTTCACTTAGCATAATGCCCTCAAAGTTTCATCCATGTTGTCACAAATGGCAAGATTTTCTCTTATTGTAAGCCATCATCATCATCATCATCATTATTAATATATTATTATTAATGTTATTTTATGAAGTAAGTAGATTTCTCAAAACAGAGTCTCAGAATCTAAGAACTCATATTTAGAATTTGAAATAATCTTTGTTTTAGCTTTGATTTTTTTTTTTTTTTTTTTTTTACCTATGGGTGTCCTCCTTTTCTTCTATGTATCTAAAAATTAGACAATAAAACCTAAGGTTGTATAGAGTACACCATTATATATTCTTTTACATTTTTCAAGATATAAATAAAAAAGGACAAATTTTCCATTTGTAAAGCAATATAGATCAATGAAATATCAAAGACAGCATAGTACACTGAAAAGGTAAAGGGAATTAGCCTGGATTACAGCAATAATAGCTAGTATTTTGTTGAGTGCAAACTTTGTGCCAAATATCGGTGCTTCAAATGCTTTCTGTCTCTGCTCTATACAATGAACTTGAGAAATAAATATTATTATCCTCAATGTTCAAATGTAGAACTAACTTTAGTGAGCCTAAGTTATTTGCCCCCAAATTGAAGTATAATAAATGCAACAAAGATTTCAAACTAGGTATGGACTCTCCGAAGTTAACGTACTTTTAATGTATATCCAACAGCCTAATTTTAGGAAAAGGACTTTGCCTCCTTGGGCTAGTTTCTTCACCTGTAAAACTCAGAACAAAAGGAAATAACCATTTGTGGTTGTTTATCACACTGCAGATAATGAGCTATGCACATTACATGTATGTTATCATTTCATTCTTGTAGATAAAGGTTTTTCCAATTTTTATAAGAAAGAATCAGAAAAACTATGCAGGTTAAGAAACACTGCAGGAACACAACCAGCAAGGTGCCAATGCAAGGATTCTCAAACTCAGCATGTTATCTGATTCTATTTATAGTATATAGATATGATAAATATTTCTAGATTTTCTGACCACTTGGAAATAATTAATGCTCATGTAACAGTATATTTTTTCAACTAGATTCAAAATATTAAAATGTCTATTCTATTGTAGACTCAATTTGCCTTTGCATGTGGGTAATATGGATCAAATCTGTATAATTTAGCTGTGATTTAAATATTCTACTAGGTACTCAGATGTCCTTTTAATGACCTTTTTTCAAATTCCCCTCAAAACGTCTTAGTGTAAACCTTTGAAAAGAATATTCAAGTAACTTGAGACATATGAAAATATGTGTTAACAAATACAGTCCTAAGTATGAAGAAAAAAATAAAACTCATTTTCTTCCTCTCTCTTCATAGGTATGTATGTATGGATATGTCATATGTCAAGATAATTAATAATGAATTTTCTGCAGTTCATTTCATAGAATGTAGAAAGATATTTTTATTTACTCTTGATTTTACAGAATTCATGCACAAAGCTCATAAATATTGATTATTGAAGATGACAGATTGAAGATTATTAAATATAACAACTGAGCCATTTTGAATTTACTGGTGAACAAATTTGCTAGTTTTTAAGATAAATTGAGACTTCAGCTGTTCTACTCTTTTCACCAAATATTGTCCTGTTAATGTCATCATTTTCTAGGTAGCATTTTCCATGTATATGTTTGTCATAATTTTTTTTCCTCCAAAAGGATGAAGCTATTATGTAATGATAAATAGCAGAACTTTTGTCACTTACATACACTATCTTGGACTTTCACCTTAGGCCTCTGAGGAAACACTGCATTCCAGTAATGAAGAGGAAGACCCTCTCCGAGCCATGGGACCCTATCTGGTACGGAGGCTTTCGTGCCGCAATGTTCAGCTTCCCCCTCTGGCCTTTCGACAGTTGGAACAAGCTGACTTGAAAAGTGAATCAGAGAACGTTCAAAGACCGACTAGCCTCCCCCTGAAGATTCTGCCACTGATCGCTATCACTTCCGCAGACTCCAGTGGGTGAGTGCCCTTGGGCGACATTTCTCCATTTTATATTTTGGATGGCGATTATTTTCTGTGGTGTTTTGAGATTTTGTGGCTCATTGCTTAGGTTGAGTGGGAGGAAAATGGGATTTCTAGAGCCAAAAAAGAAAGAAGAGTGACTTTTCTCAGGTAACATCACTATCTCTGGAAGAGGAGATATTTTAGTCAAAATGTTTACAAGAAGAAGTTGAAAGGTATTGGTGACAGATAATTAGCATCTGGGCAAAGGGACTTGGACTTGTCAAATTAATATTAGTCATATGTGATTTAATAAAAAAATTCTTACCAAATAAGAACTAATGGACCAATTACTGTGTAGACATACATATCTGGACACAATAGGCAGTGTTCATTGATGCAAAAAAAGTTTGAATCAAGGAGAGATTGTATTATAATTAGAATCAAAGGAAATATACAATTATATTCATGAACCTAGTAATTTGGCTTTTGACACTTTGAAGTATTACTTACCAGAATAGTGTTTCAGTTCCCATCATGAGGTGATTTTATTTAGTACTGGTATACATAGAAGAATCACACATAGTCATGTCTTTGTAATGTAGCCATTGTATTTCCTATTCGACAGAGTTTTTATTCTTTCTGTCTGGTTTACCAGTGGAGTTTTTACTCTTTAATTTCAATATCACAGGGTAATAAATTGTGATAGAAAGTAAAGATAGTAGGTGCATCCATTTTTATTTTGACCAGCTGCATTTTTAAGAAGCTGAGATAGAAAAGAGGAGTAAGTCAGTGGTCTGTACTTGGATAGACGCTTGAGTATTTGCTATGATGATAAGGACAAAGTAATTTATCATGTTGTAAGCTTATTCTCTGCCAAGTCTAAGGCATGTCTAAAAAAGGTACCTTTTAGATTTTTGTAACAGTTGTTAGAAAAATTGTGATCAGAAGAAATATGGCCAGTAACTGTCCTCTAAGATATTGAATTTAGCTGTTTAAATTGTTATAGACCAGTTCAAAGGATCTGTGTCATTAAAAGGTGTGATGAAATACAACTAAGTAAATAAAAGGACAAAATTTTTATTTTGAAGCAATCGTAAGAGAAAAGTGTTCTTTGGTTTTTGTTTTTGTTTTTGTTTTTGTTTTTTAATGATCCATGTATATAAAGAAGAACGTGTATCTATTATTGATCAGACACACTAAAGCAGGTGGGACTTCTCTATGGCAGCTTGAACTGAACATTCTTTGAAAAATCCTATCTCAAAAAACCTGTTTTCCCTCTCTTTGGGATCAACACCACTCTCATTCATCTGTGTAGAGGGCAGGATTCACAGTTATCAGGTGTGTCAGGGGTCACCAAGACCACCCCTAGGTTCATTTATTTGCTAGAAGAGCTTCCAGGATTCAGCAGATAGTCATATTTATGGCTAGGATTTATTACAGCAGAAGCATACCAAGTAGAATTAGAAAAGAGAAAGGCACATGAGCCAAAATCTTGAGAAAAACATACACAAGCTTCCAAGTTCTACTCCCAGTAGAGTCAGAAAGGATGCACTTAGCTCCTCCAATAATGAGTTGTGACAACACGTGTGAAATGTAGTCCAGAGGGAAACCTTCTACCAGGGAAGCTTGTTAAAGACTCAGTGCTTATATGAGGTATCTGTAATAGTCAAACTCATAGAAACAGAGAATAGAACGGCTGTTGCCAGGGGCTGGGGGTAAGAGAAATGGAGAATTGCTATTTAATGGGTATATAGTTTCAATTATGCAAGATGAATAAGCTCTAGAGATGTGTTGTACAAGATTGTGCCTATAATTAACAACACTATATTATGCACTTAAAAGTTTGCCTAGAGGATAGATCTCATATTAAATGTTCATAACACAATAAAAATTAAAAAAAAAAAAAAGAAAAAGAGATTCTTTGCCCAGAATTGTTTTTAGGGCTGCTCACTTAGGAACCCTCTGCCTAGCATGTGCCTAAATTCCCAGAAGGAAAGCAATTGTTCAGCATAAACCACATTTCTTGCACAAACAGTTTAGGTGCAGCGAGCCACTCACTTTTCAGAGAATGGTGAGAACCCAAGTTCCCAGATGCCAGCTAAGGGTCAACCTTTCAAATGGGCTTGTCTAAAAATTTTACATTAAAATTTTACATTTAATGTAAAAATTTACATTAAAATTTACATTAAAATCATTACCTTGCTTTCTCTACATTTAAAGAATAAATTGTAATTATGATTTCAATAAAAATATATACTAATTTACGCCTGTAATGTATTCAGTTAACTTTGGTATCTTAAAAAATGTGGCTAAATATGATTTCTCATTTTAAGCTGTCATAGCAAATGCCCTTAAAAGAAAATTGTGTAATATATTTAATATATCTCTATGTAGTTGGGCAATGTGTATAATTAAAATTTTACATAAAAGCTAAGCTAATTTAATTAAATATAAATGTGTTGCTAAAAACAAATAGTCTCCAAGTACCAAGGAGGTTCAGAATTGTCTGTATGACACTGCTTCTGTTGGTTCAAAATTTGTTGCCTTTTGAATCAAGTGAAAGCAAATTGTGCTTACCATTTACAAATTTATTCAATATTTTGGAGGAAAGAATTTGTGTTTTTGAATGATGTAACAAGAGTGACTTGTCTAAATGAGAAGGCAGCCAGGAGAAACCATGGACAAGAGCGATCAGTCAATAAGAAACAAAGACCAAAGCTGTATTAAAGGGGCTGTCATTATCTTAGGAAGCAAAAATAATTTGTGACTCGAAAATTTAAGAAAGAGATAATTAAAGGGTTTAATTTGCAAGAATGTCTAAGCTTTGGAAGGAAAGTAGAAGGTAAAGTTAGGGATTATACTCTGTAGCCATTTCAGTTAACCAAGAACCCCAGATTCCTTCACAGCTGTCAGAACGAGTAAGTGGGAAATTCAGACTAGTTTAGCTAAGGTTGTCTGCAGCCCAGTTTCCCATTATTAAAGGTTAATACGCCTCTAGGTTTCATTGTCAGTCTACACAGAGACATTGATAGCTGTAAATCTTTGATGGGAAAAGAGACTTTTTATGCTCTTCGAATTTATTTTCTATAGTTTATTAACATCTTAACTTTTTACTTTCTTCTGATATGTCAGTACACTAGACACTTGCTCTGCCAGGTGTCACACAGTGGGTCTAGAGATTTACGCTACCTCTTTAGAAACTCACGGTGTAGTCCCAAGAGTAATTGGTTTCTGAAGGAAACTTTGGCTTGCAAAAATTAGTGTTATGAATGGCAGCTTTTAGCTTCCTCATGAAGTGCCTGAGTCAAGAGGGCTTTTCATAATAACACTTCCATGATTCAACTTTTTTTTTTTTTTTTTTTTTTTTTTTTTTTTTTTACCAGGCAACATGAATGTGTTCAAATCTACTCTATTTAACAATTCTCTTTGAGTACGCCTAAGGTTAGGTTGTGTGTATTGTGATTTAACAACCTTTAGAAAAGTTCAATGATTACAAAACAGAATTATAAGATCTGGAATGCTGAGGACCTTCAATTCATCCACTAGTTAGTTTTCCATATAGGGTGAGATGAAAGGAACATCTCTTCATGACTTGAAATGTTATCTGTTTTGCAAGGTAATTTGGAATGCCATAGCTTTCTATATCTCCCTCTTACATAGTTTTCTATCTATTCACTTTTTAAAAAACTTTTATTAAGGTGGGATTTGCATGCAGTAAAATATGTAAATCTCAAGTATATATCTAGGTACATTTTTATATATTTAGACACCCATGTAATTATCGCCCAATTTTCTAACTTCTATCACTAAAGATTAGTTTCGCCTCTTCTTGGACATCGTATAAATGGGATCGTATAGTATGTTCTCCTTGTGTCTGGCTTTTATCACTCAAATGTTTTTGTTGTTTATTTAGTTGTTTATTCTTTGTAATTGCAGTATAGTATTCCATTTCGTGAATGGACTATAACTTACTTATCCATACTCTCTTATTGATAGATATTTAGGTGTTTCTAGTCTGGGTCTATTATGAATAAAGTCACTGTACACTATATAGGTCTTTTTGTGGATGCGTGCATTAGTTTCTCTGGGTTATATTCCTGAAAGTGGAATTCTGATTAATTGCTAAGTGCAGATGCATTTTATTGCTGTCCAATGGTTTTGCAAAGTGATGTACTTTTTTACCCTCCAACCAGCAATGCATGAGGGTCCCAGTTCTGTGTCCTCTCCAACACTGAGCATTCAAAGTCTTTTCATTTTAGCTGTTCTGGGAATGTGTAGTGGCATTTCACTATGGTTTTAATTCATATCACCCTGATAAATAGTGATATTGCTTGTTTCTAATATGTTTATTGAACATTTGCATATCTTTTTTTATGCCATGCCCATTTAAATGTTTGTCTAGTTTTACTTTTATTGATTTCTGAGATTGTTTATATATGCTAGACAGGAGTCCTTTGTAGTCCTTTGTTAGATATATGCTTGATTAAATGAATATTTTCTTTCTTGCATTTTTACTTCATTTACTTTTAGTATGGGGTTAACCTTAGCCTCTCAAGTGTATGTGTGTGTGTGTGTGCGTGTGTGTGTGTGTGCGTGCGTGTGTGTGTGCGCATGTGTGCGTGCGTAAGGAAGGAAGTGTCCTGTGAAAGGTCAGAGAAAGAAGTAAGAAATGAGAGATGGCAATAAAATTAAGGGGGAGAAAAGAGAAGGATAGGCAGAGACAGGGGGAAAATGAAAAAAAAGTGAAGTGTTCTAAATGGAGAAGAAAATAAAAGGGGGAAATGAACAGAGTTTGATAAAGGGAAAGCAGGTGACAAAAATGACACAACCTGCAGGACAATTTTATTTAGAGACAAGGGCAGTTGATCACTTGAATATACAATGGTGGCAAGTAGGACTTCCAGACACTAAGGGGTTGGCAAAGAAAAGTTGAGAATGAAATGGCAGTATCTTCGCGGGCAGAGTATAAAGTAGTAAAGAGTGGGAAATCTGAACAATTAGTCTGAATTTGAGTCCTGCCTCACCACTTGCTAGCTATATGACCTTGGAAAGTTACTTCACCACTCTGAGTTTCTAATTCCTCAAGGGTAAAAATAGGAATAATGGGAGTACCTACCTTCACCTCATAGATTTATTGGAAAGATAAAATACTTAGTTCTGTTTTTGACATTATTGTAGTTACTTATCATGTAACAGTCACAACTGCTGTTATTAGTGGACTTATCATGGAAAATATTGCAACAAATTATGTGTGTTTTTGTTGAACTGATTAGTTTTCTTATTAGAATTATCTTCAAAGAACCTCTACTAATAACTTTTGGGGTAGAGATGAATATTATAGCAGACTTAAGAGTTAACCAAAAATTTGTTTCTGATTCAATAAGCTGATTGTTATGGACTTGTCACATTTGTATTAAGAGGTACATATCTCAGTTTGGCATCTGTCCACAGACATACCCTGCTTTCATGCGCTGTTCAATTATATTTGAAAGGAGAAGTCCTCTTTACTCCTTACCTCCTTCTTGCTTTGCTTTGTAATAATACTGACTTCTACTTAGTTCCTTCGTCAGAATCCTCGGGAAGAATTATGAGGTCCTTCTTGTCCTGACTTTGGCACTGGCTTACTTTCCTGGGTAGTCCATGTACCCCTGGAAACTCTGAGGAGGGTTTAACTTACTACATATATGGAAATTGCTCCCTGCAAACAAGTAGGAAGTTGTGGAAGCAGAGGGAGGATGAGAGGGAGTTAGTATTAAACCTCTCTAGCTGCGTTTCACTGTTGCATCAGCTATAATAAAATGACAGCCAAGAAACAAGTTGTGCCCTGGTGAAATAATGACATACCTCTGGATGGATGTATATTCAGCGATCTGTGTGAGTGGAGAATATTACAAACACTTTCTCATTGCTACTGTCTTATTACTGGTCTGAAGAAGTATAGCGTGTTCATTTCTATTATAATGTCCTATAAAAAAAGAAAATAAAAAGAATTTAAAGGAAGAGATGGTTACTCTTGGGAATAAAATAAACTGCTGAACATAGGGAGATAGATTACTTTAGTCAAATAAAGCTTTATTTTGCAAAGATATTCCAGAAATATTTCCTTGAGTTATGTGCCATTCACAGTGGAACTGATCCCAGATGCCACAGTGGAACTGATCCCAGATGCCAGTTAGACATTGGGTTCTCTGATCAAATACCTGTCATCTAGTGTCTTGAGTACACACTGGTACATTACAGTGAACATAAGAAAGGTAATTTTTAACACTTTGCTACTGAATCAAAATCCAAACAAAAAACAAAAGGAAGACAAACAAGCTTTATTTAAGCAGACAGGTAATTTTTAACATTTGGTCTTTTTAATGTAACAAGTTATTAATATTATTTACATATTTTATAATTGAAATGTTTTGGTCAAAAATTTGTGAAACTTAAGGGTTGTACTTCATGATGTACCCACAAGACTTGTACCTTCATATTGGATGTGTGCTGAGGTTTCAAGATGTTTATCTACAAGTTTTTGACATATTGTAGGTACTTAATATGTAAAAATTATGGGGAAGATCTATAACTCGCTAGGCAAGCTTTCCAAAATTGAATATGGATGCGTAATTGTGCTTATGAAAGATTTCTTAGAAATATAGTACTCTTGAGCTTTTTTTTTTTTTTTTTTTTTTGTAATAATCACTGTGAAGAAGTGGGGAAACCCTATGTCCAATAATTTTGAAGATACATGCTGTGTCAAAGAAACTGAATTGCTTTGTCTTCAATTTACTTAAATGCAATTTATTTACATAGTGTTTGTTGAAACTTCTCAGGATAGCCACAAAATACCACAAAACTTTTGTTTCTAAAGCATTAACTCTGATTTCATTAAATTTGTTTTATATTTGCTTTGAAATTTATGATTTTTGAAAATAATGATTATTGAGATTAAAATTTGGCTTCAGTAGTGATGGAACACTTATCTTTACCATGTAATAGCTTAACAAATGACAGCTTACTTCTAGAATCAGTAGTAATTCTTGAATCTAATCTAAAAAAAAAAAGGATAAATAATTCTGACTGTTTTTCCTCACAAATCATAGGACCTCTGAATATTTTATATTTGTCTTGAATTTATAACAGTAAGCTAATTATTAAACTCTATCTTCTTCTATCAGACTATTAGAGTGTCTTTTTATTTTGTAGTACCTTCTGGCCTCCTAAAAAAGGTTGCCCCAAATGGACTGATACTACACCACAATATTTCACTATCTGTGTGTCAATAAAGTAACGTGTACAAGGGGAAGGTTTACTTTTGTAATCAAAGGTTTCTATCTCACCAGGTTCTCACATTCTTAAAAACACTAAAGAGAGTGGCAACTTGTACATCTACCACACAAGAGCATCTGGTTCCTGTTTCTAAACCTTGCTTATGCCAACTTTACTTGTTCAATTGTATAGATTGGTTGGGGAATCCCATATTTTTGAAAAATGAGCCCAGCAAAGCATTTATTTTGCTGTGGAAAGTGATTGAAGAACATAACACTAAGAAAGAGTGCGGAGCTAAAAAAAAGCACTTTGATTGTTTCCATCTAAGAATCATAATTTTTCAGCTCCTTAGATAGCTTCCCTCCACCCTAATCACTATTTGTTTGACCATCCTATGTAACAGAATTATTCATCACTGGAGTGTTGAATGTCCTGTCTTGTAATATTGTGTTTATGAAAAGTAGGTGAAAGCACTCTGAAAATTTTCTTTAATTATTATTATGTGCTGCATAAAGGTATATACTGATTCAACTTAATATTGATCAAATTATATCACTTTGAGATATGTGAAACAAAATTATGTTTAGCTGAAATTCAGGAAAAAAATGAAGTTATAGAACTTTTTCTCCCCTACAAATGAGCACTACACAATGACAAAGAGATTTCTTTAAAATAAAAATGTGTGTAGGAAAAGAACTGAAGAAAAAAATATATGCCCTTCTGTGTTAAATACACTTTATTTATTTATTTATTTATTTATTTATTTATTTATTTATTTATTTATTTATTTATTTAGATTTTGCTGAAAATCCCAGCTAGTTGGTTAGGATTATTTCTATGATTTAAGTATCATTATCACACATACTTATCTCATTTGTTTAGAATTTTCTGTCCACTTCAAAGAAATTAGATGGAGTCAGACATCTTTGGACCTATTCCAAATTTGTGGAATTGGGTCAAAATTGTATGCCATCTAGTTGTTTTATCTGGATTGATTTTATTTGATAGATTAGCATCATTTACACTAAAGTTAGTGGCTCTGAGCATGGGAAATGTGAGACCTTTCTCCACTTTTCCAAATGGGCTTTATCTCAGGGTGTTCTGACTTTCATTCCAATATGATTCCTGAAAAAAAACTGTAATTAATGGTGAATGTCATAGCAAATACATACAGGCACATACAAACTACTTGTTTTGTGGAAACTGTATATAGAAATTTAAAACTTTAGTAGACATGATTAAGGAATTTAAACTACATAATTTACACTATACAAATAAGATTTAAAATATAAATTTTAGAATGTATAACTATTATATTTCACAATTCACTTTCCAGAACTTTCCCAAGTTTCGGGCATATATTTTAGAGTGCTCTCCCTCTTCTTATTGTTCTGTGCCCCAATTAACACATAACTTTGGCTTTCTTATTTCTCCAATATTATTTCATTTAGATTGACTTTATTTCATGAAGCCATATGTTTTCACTTATATTACAGTATCTAGTTAAATTTTATAAATATAAAAAATACTTATGCATTAATCTGACAAATAGTATCTTGTATTTGCTGTAATTCGAGCTATGAGCTGGAGACAAAGGCTCTATAAAGCCAACGTAGTCTCTTCATTCATAGAATTTGGAATCCAGTAAGGTGCACAATCAAAAAAAGGCAGCTACCATCCCGTTTGTTAGGTATAAGATACAAATATATCTGAGGATGTATGGACTAATGTAGGATATATCATAGGACTGCAAACTAGCATAGGCCTGTGAAAAACTGACACCTAAGCTGAGACCTAAAAGAAGATGGTACCCAGCGGAGAGAGGAGCAGGGGAAAAGTCCAGGGACAAGAGGAAGCAGGATGTCTGCATTCAAAATAACTAAAAACTCTTATGCATAGCTAGACCTAAGGGTCATATTGAAGATACAGTTAATGATCATTACCATTAATTTTTCATGTATCCAATATGTGAAGTTTTGGAATATTCTCTAGGAGTGTGATCAGCCAAGGTACGGGCACCAAGAAGCAAAAAGTTCAGCTGATCTCAAATTAGAAAGTAGGGGTGTAAGGTAGAAAAATAGGGAAAGAGATTTGAAGGTATTTGCAATATAGTAAAAGAAGTGGTAAATTGTGGCAACTAAGCTGGGTATGAAAATGAGTGAATATAGTGAAATAAAAAGTCAGACAGAAAAGGTTGAGAACTATATGATTTCACTCTTGTGTGGGCTATAAAACTGAAAGCAACAAATGCACAAGAAAAACAGAGACTCGTGGACATGGACAACAGTATGGCAGTTACCAGAGGGAAGCGGGGGTGGTAGACAAGAGTAAAGGGTGTCAAATACATGGTGATGGAAGGAGATTTAACTTTGGGTGCTGAACACACAATGCAATATACATGTGATAATTTTATTAACCAATGTCACCATAATACATTTAATAAAATTAAAAAGGTGGTACAAACATAGAAAAAGTTTGAGGTGTCTGGAAGTATCTATGATGTCAAACAGGAGAAAGAATAACTGAACAAGCTGAAAAGGTAGGTTATTTGGAAGACAGAATGCTTGAAGCTTCAGATTTAAGTGTTAGAGGACATTTAAGGTGTTTTCAATGTGTAGAGGGGTGCCAAAGAAAGTGACTTTGATGGAAAAGAAGTAGTTGAGGAATTGAGAGATTTGGACATGAGGTGACTCCTCTACATCAACAATGAAGTCATTCAGGATAGCAGCAGGACTAAGATGTCAAGATGCTAACAAGTGGACAGTTTTCAATAAATGGGACATAGTGACCAGGGAGACTGTCAGAAGTCAGTGATGAAGTAGAGTTGATTGGTATGGATGTCAAAGGAGAAGTTTTACGAGAGAGTGGAGGAGTAATGACCACCAATTTAATGTAAGAATGAGCAGTGCATCAACCCCATCTCTGGAAGAAGCACAGGGCACTGAGAACAAGAGCAGCCTTGCCTGTCCAGTGTGCCATGGAAAAGTGACGTTCTCAACAAAGAGCCAAGTGGAAAGAAGGCAATGTGCACTGACTATTCAGTGTTCTGGCTGCGGATAAATGCAAGTCTGTTTACCACAAAACAAGGGGTCCAGAAGACCTAACTATAAAATGGAGAAAGAACAAGAGTGGGTGTTTGAGCAGGAGAGATAAATCATAAAGCAATATGGAGATAGGAACTGGAAGAACACAGAGATTAATAATTTATCTGAGTGATTCTCTGAGATGTAATTATTATAGCTGAATTCCAAAACATTTTCAAGAATTAATATAGCTGCTCTCTCACAGATGGATTTTGAGAGAGGGAAGTGGAGTCTAGTTAGTTTGTTAGAACTGCAGTGGGGTTATCCCAGTCCAAATAAGGAGGTTTACAATGATATTTCTTGTTTCCTGGTACTTTCATCATCAGTTAGAAATAACACCAGCTTCTTGTGTTTAGAGAATTTTGCATCTTTAAAGTTACTCAGCTATGTCCTCTTTTTGTTACAGGCTGTTGAATATGGATAAGGATCTTATTTTTAATAATATGCATCATCTTTTTAGTCAAATATTCTATTTTAAATAACTTTTTTGTATTTAATGCTAATTATTTTGCCAATTATAATAACAACTTAGGTATTTTGAATTAGCGTTTGTATTTTCCTTTTAAGAATTTCCTTTATTAGAAAGGATCATTGTCTTAAACAATACTGCTTCCTTAAATATTCTTAAATACTATTTCTGAGATTCAGATATTAATCCAGTTCATCATGCTGCCAATTGTAACTGTAAAATCTAGAATGATATTGAATTCTATGTAGACAAATTCTATTCATAGAAAACTTTCTTCAATAAATTGGGCAACTAATGTGACCCTACTGAAATAACAGAAAGACATGTACATATGATTTTTTTCCTTAACTTAGATATAACATATTATTTGCAAACTTTATCTTACAGCAAACTGTGTTCATAGTAATTTTAATTTAAAACTATCTAATAGAATTTTGCATTTGAGACCTGGGACTGAAAACCTTGATATAATGTCTCCACAAACACGATTTTTAAATTCTGGTCTTTTCTGTAACTTTATGAGGGTCATTTAAAAAATTTGTTTTCTTTTACTTCTCACTATTTGACATATAATTTGTGCCTAGAATTTAATAACTGTAGAGTATTTTATGTTTGTGAAAGGCCTTGCAAAGGGTATTAATTATACCCTACAGAGATTCAAGCAGAAAGGGCTTCATTTGTCCTAAGAAGAAATATAAAAGTTAATGAATTTTCACGGGATTACTACAAAAAATAAAGACTAGGATTCATATCTTTTTATTTTGATTTACTACATCTGATATGTTTTGTTTAATATCCACTGAAAAAAAACTGAGGTGAGAGCTAATGATTTTAAGTTTATTATGTGTTTCCATGAACTTGTCCAATAAGTGAAAGATGTCATTTTCAGTTGGCAAAACAGTGAACAGAAATAATAAAAATTTACATTCATGGATTATCATCTGGTCATTAAGATGATCATTATGATAACCATATGATAACACAAAAATATTTGGGACCCTTTGGGGAGAAAGCAAAATATGTAAGTATATCCATGTTTAAGTTACAGCACTGAAAAATATATACCTACATGTGGCTAAGAACTGGAAAAAATATGTAAATAATTATATATTTTTGAATAACACAAGTATAGTTATTTGCCCTCTTATCTTGATTTCTACTAATGAAACTATTTGTCTCATCAGTAAAATTATATTAAAAATTGCATTCATGGTTTGTTTTCAGTTTCATTCACCAAAGTATCTTTTGAGCCTTTAGTATATGACAGACACTATTTTAGGTGCTGAGAGTATACTTATGAATAGATAAACATAAAATTCATGGTATGTTGTTTCTCATGTAATTCAATAGAAATTTGGCAAGTTTGAGGGAGAGGGGACTACTTGGACCTTTCAGAGTTCTGATCATTTTGGGCAACCATGCCTCTGTTGGCTGCAGACCCCCTAAAATATCACCAGCAGAACATATTAACCAATGTACAACTAATACTTAGTTTTGCTGAAATAAAGGAGAATACCACCTTTAAACTTAGAAATATTTCAGAAGGGAGACATTAAAAAGGGATATTTATAAGGCTTTAAAGCCTGGTCTTCGAGATAAAAAAAAGAAAAGAAAAATGGTTGAGATCGAGCAGAATTCAAGGGTCTAGTAGCTTTGGGTTAGGGGGGTCTTGAAATGAAATGAGGGTCTTAAAGCAAGCCTTGATGAGCAAACTGTTTGTTTTGATAAATAAGCTATTTTAGTTGGTTTATACTCTTACATTTCAAGAACTAGCATTCCAAGGAGCAGATATCTAAGTTATTCTTACCTGGTCCCTGAATTTGTTTAGCACAAAGCAAGTCCTTAGACTTTGACATAAACTTGTTTAGGGCTGAGATGGGAAAGTATTTGGTGTTAATTCTCACCCCTTTCTTTGTGAGTGAGCTTAGGTGCTATGGTCTGAATGTTTGCATCCTCAACAAATTCTTAGGTTGAAATCCTAACCTCAAAGGAGATGGTATTAGGGCAGGGTCCCTTGGAAGGTGATTAGGTCACGGAAGTGGAGCCCTCATAAATGGCATTAGTGCCCTTATAATGGAGGCCCCAAAGAGCCCCTTTCACCATATGAGGGCACAGACAAAAGGCTCTTTATGAACCAGAAAGTGGGCTTTTACCAGACACTGAATTTGCTAGCAACTTGCTCTTAGACTTCCCAGATTCCAAAACTGTGAGAAATAAATTTCTGTTGTTTACAAGTTACCCCATTTATTATATTCTGTTATAGCAGCCTGAGTGGACTAGGACACTAGATTTGATACTCATTTAGCCCGACATTGCAATAAGACAGGTGCTCCGTATCCTCTTTTTCTTTCCTTCAACTTCTATTACTGTCATTCCTTTGCTTGCGAATGTTACCTTACAGGTAGTCAGAGAGATGAGAACTCAAGGAAGGTAAGGCATAGAAAGTTAGTTTGACCACATGGTCAATCTGATGCTTCCAGCCAGGACTTTGAATCTTGAGGTGTTGGCTCAGACCCACTACCACATGTACCACTATCGAGTGGAAAAGTTAGTGGCATGATGGTTATGGCTGGTGACAGTGTGAGCAGGGATGGGATGTGCCAAGGTGGTGAGCAGCAGGGTCCTAGCAGACTGATCCTATCATCCCCTCCTAGCTGCTCATGCCTGTACTGGATCCTGCTCAAATCAAATCCCTGTCTAATCTGACTTCTGTCCTATGTTTTTTGACAATTATTTTTCCTTCTTAAGTTCATCAATGTGGATTTTTGGTTTGTACTATATACAGCCATTGAATTTATTATGAGACTTTACCATTCTAGAAACCAAAGTAGAGGAAGAGCTCTGATTTTTCCAGAACTTTAGTTGTAAAATCAGTAACAAAAGTTTGTAAAGAGGAACCAAAGGGAAAAATCAAATTTTCATTTCAGTGTATTCTTAACATAAAAGGGTAACACAAAGGAGAGGTGGAGAAGAGTCTCTTGAGATGTCTCTGGCAAAGTTTTTGAAGCTCTCAGTAAGGAGACAGGACAAGGCTTCATTGTAATTACTCCCTTTTGACTATTCAAGCTGGTAGGCTTAAAATGGACTCCTAATGAGAGTGTTTTGCACTGCAATTAATTAAGTGCATTTTAATTACAAATTGCATGTCTTTTTTCTCTGGAGAATATTCTTCCTCTACAAGTACTACTTTATTTAAACTCTCTTTCTCTCTCTCCCTGTCTATCTGTCTCTGTCTCTCTCGCTCATTTAAAAGACGTTTTCCCTGAAAAACAAATTACTGTTTTTAGTCCCCTGAGAAAGGCTTCCCTTTCAATATGGAGACATGCATACGTCTACCTAACTCTTCCTTACACCTAGCGCTAAATTTATCAGAGTTATTCCTGATATAAAGTTTTGAAGGCAGTTGTGAGGAAAAAGATGAGAAACTATCAATTACATTTTTGTTACAAGTGTCCTCGTCCTTTAGAAGTCATGAATTGTTGCCGTGTGTATGTTTGTGCATGCATACACATGCACGTGTGTGTGCACATGTGTGTACACATGTGTGCAGTATACTTCAGAAGTATTTCAAAAATAGACAGTTTCCCAAACCTTATCATCAGGCTTCAGGGCCAGCTTCTGGCAGAGAGGACACGGCACATTGACTCATCATTCTCAGAAAGCCCTGAGTGTTCTCTTTCCTTCTTCGTGCCCTCTTTCAATCTTAACACACTTGCTTAATTATATTCACAGCTGTTTAACATCAATTATAATTCTATGCTTCAAAATTTGTTTTCTTCTTCCACCTTCCCTCATAGAAAAGTATCTATTTTTATGGGAAAAGTTCTAGTTAAATAGAAAGAATCTAATAAGGCCAGTCTTCATGAAACAGCAGTTGTATCAATTAATATCAATTAACTTACTGGCTTGTTCCAATGTTAATAGTGGAATTGTGAGAAAAAAAAATTGAAGAATATTTAAATTTTTAAAATTCTTCAGGTATTAATTGTATATACAGTACTATTTCTTATAGCTGGGAAAAAATCATTTGGTTTAACAAAAAATGCAATTGGAATAGTTTAGAAACATATTCTAGCATTGGAAATAGCAATCTTAAAGAAATTATAAATTAAAGATGGTGCTTTTCTCTCTCTTATTTTTAATTTTTTTTTGGCTTTTTCTTCTTGA
Organism: Eonycteris spelaea; assembly: GCA_003508835.1. Taxonomy (NCBI): domain Eukaryota; kingdom Metazoa; phylum Chordata; class Mammalia; order Chiroptera; family Pteropodidae; genus Eonycteris; species Eonycteris spelaea. The sequence goes on along the minus strand of PUFA01000011.1, from coordinate 8,756,922 downwards.
AAGACAAAGACAAAATTCTTTCTCCTTTGTCTTTTATCTTCCATCTCAAAATTTTAATATTAAATTTGAATAATGAAGAATAATGTATTACCATGTGCCATACCCTATGCTAACATTGGATATGTTTTATGGTTTTGATATTTATAACAACCCTAGGGTAGCTAACATTATTATCTTTATTTTATGGATGAAAAAAATTGAAGCTTGAGAAGGTAAATAATTTCCCCAGTGTCACAGAGAACCGATATATAAACCAAGATTTGAATGTCCTTGCTCTTAGCCAAGATATGCCAGAATGTCAAATCTGAGATTCACTATACTTATATATTCTATCCAAATTTCCTCAACTGCCAACCATAGAGGAAAGTTCTTCCTGAAGTTTCTTTGAGATCTGCCTGAACTTACTCCCCTCTTTCTAAAGAAGGCCCTGCTGACATCAATGACATGAGCTGAAGATTATCATGCCAAAGTAACCCTTACCTGGTATGACAGAGACTGGAAGTGACTACGGTTCTTGGGGCATTTGAGATACTGAGAAAACTCCAAGTCAACCCTCCATAAAGATCCCCTACACCTGGAGCCTAGGTTTACCAATTACAAAATTATATTTTTAGTGCTAGATTGTATCAGACTTGTTGGTCTTAAAGAGTTAATGAACCTTTAACAAATACAAATGATCTTTCCTAGGACTATCTTAAACATGGCGAAAATCTGCCTTAACAAGGGTCACCTAAAGTCAGTCAGATTTCATTGTTATAAATTTGCATTGTTAAGAAATCCTTGCTCATGCAAACAATATGTGTTGTCACATAATACCAAGATCTATTATTAAACTGACACAGATTATTGATCTAACAATTTGAAAACTATTATTTTTAGAAAGATGACTTTTTACAATACCTGATTAGAGTCTGTTAATTGATTTAAAAAAGCAAAATCAGGCGACATTTGCAAAAATAAAAAATAAATAAAATTAGTATCAGCTAAAATATTTGTATCATTTCTCTTATTTAAACGAAATTTTTATCCTGGGAAATGACTGACTACTTTGATAAGCCTTCACATTACATCAAAATAAACTTGTCTTTGGATGGCTTCTAATTTGCATTTAAATTATCCTTATGGCAGCCTTTTGTAAGAACAAGCAAACAAAAGATTTCTTGAGTGAAAGAGGCCTATAAACCTGAGAGAGATATACATCATCTACAAAATTAAAAAAAAAATACAGGTTTTAGTAAACACCTCTAAAAAGAAATTCTAAGGATTGCATTTTTTCCTTTGTAGGGTTTATCTTTCTGCTAATGTTCCAGAAGAAAAATTCTAACATTCTTTTTTTGGAGGGGGTCATGGGGCAATGATTCCACTTGAGGCATATTTGGGGTAAAATCATGTGATGTCCTCAAGTAGATATACTTTCTTTTACTGTTCTTTATCTTTACTGTTTGCTCTCATTTTCTTCTAAAATAATTTTATATTGTAAACTAGTAATGACCAGGAGATACAGTGGAGAGGTGAGGTTAATGAATGAGGGCCTAACTCCTGAAAGACCAAAGTGTTGTGAGGCAATGGATAGGGTTTAATATGCATACCTGGACAAGGAAAAGATGTAGATTTTTGTTTTGTTTTGTTATTATATACTTCTGCTCAGAAGATAAGTTAAGATAGATTAAAAAAACAACCAGAAGTTGGCATATTACGGCCTGCAGGCCAGATCCTGCCTGCCACCTGTTTTGTAAATAAAGTTTTCTTGGAGCACACACTACTACTAAGATGGAGGTCATCTGGCCCTCTGAGCTTAAAATGTTTACTGTTTGACCCTGTAGAAGAAACATTGTTGACCACTGAATTAGACTGTAAGCAGTTAGTTACTAATTGGACAACTTATCAGGAGATTTAGACTTTTCAAGCATTAGGAAACCATAATCATATTTCCTGTGGCAAGCAGGAAGCCAAGGAAAGATGAAGCTGTTACAACCTTCATGTATGTATTCCTTATGGATCTCATATTTTAGTGAGTGGAGAAAAGCAGGGAAAGGGGCATGATATACCTGGAAGGTTCTGATTTTAATTAGAGCGTCCAGGGGAAATTTCACTGAGAACGGGACTTAGAATAAAGGTTTGGAGGACTTGAGGGAGCTAGTCATGCTGTTTACTAGGTTGCTAGAGTTTCACCATAGAGAGAAGAAGAGTGATGGGACATAACTGAAGGACGATATGGAGCCAAGTTGTTGTTTTTAAAGTCGGAGAATTAACGGCATATTTGTATACTGATGGAGACTGTCTTAGTGCATTTGGACTGCTATACCAAAATGCACTGGCTGTCATAAATAATAGAAATCAAATTCTCACAGTTTCAGAGCTTCAGAAGTCCAGAATCAAGACACTAGCATAGTTGAGTTCTGGTGAGGACCCATGTCCCCATGTTCTCACATGGTAGAAGGGACGAGTGAGCTCTCCGTATCTCTTTTATAAGGGAGAGCACTCATTTCATTCATGAGCGTTCCACCTTCATGACTTAATCACTTCTCAAAGTCTCCACCTCCTAATATCTTCCCCTAGATGTTTAGGATTTGCACATATGAATTGGAGTTAATAAATGATTGTGGAAATAAAAGAAGGGAGCACAAATGTTCAGACTATAGCAGGAATGATATAGTAGAGAGGGAAAAATTGGTGATATAAGAAATTGCTGGGACAATGCCTTTGAGTAGGTAAGAGAGGCTGGATCTAGTGTACAAGAAGAAGACTGGCCTTACATCAGAGCAAGGATGCTTTATCCATAGTAATATAAGGGAAAATAGAGGACTCTATGTCATGGATGCAAGTAAGTGGGTAGAAGTGGTAGCTGGAAATGTACAAGTTCTTTTCTAAATGCTTTAATTTTTTTTCTTAGCATGTGCAAAGTCCCTGAGGCAAAACAGAGCATCGTATAATCAAGGAATTAAAATGGAGGAAGTGTTAACTATACAGTAAGTGAACTATAAAGTAAGCAGTAGCATAAAGTAAGCAGGAACAAGATGAAGCTAAAGAGGTTGGCAGGATGCAGAGGTAAGCCAGACTAAGGATATTAGCAATGGGAAACCAATTAAAAATGGGGTGAAATCAGATTTGTCTTTTTCAAATGATCACTACAGCTACTGTTAGAGATTAGACAGAAGATTGGGACAAGAGTATCCAAAGCAACACCTGTGAAAGCTATCACAGTAATTCAGTGGGAAGTAATAGCAACAAAGTCTAGAGACAGTGGGCAGAAAAGAAATGGTCAACTTATGAGAACTATTTAGAGGTAGAAAAGACAGACTTATGTTTGGGTGTAGAAAAGGTTGTCTCTGCAGAGCAAAGAGTGAAAGTAGACATGGTCACTTGGGAGAGAGAATTAAAATTTTGGTTTAAAACACTGAGTGGGGAAGTTATGCATTGCCAAACATGAGAGCCAAACTATGTAACTGGCTAGTGAAGAGACAGATTAATAAAATTACATGATGTGGAAGGAGGGTACACTGACCATTAGATTGTTTTGGCTGGGTCTAACTGCTAGTTACTTCTGATTAAAAACAACAACAACAACAACAACAACAAAAACAAAACAAAACAAAAAAACCCTTGAAACTATTAACTAATATTACTTTTAAGAAAAAAATGTTGAACTTTTCATTTTCATAATGAGACCAAAGTAAAGGTCAAAATCTTGAAGCGCCATTCAGAACCTGACAGGCATAATGTCAATGGCTACTTCCAGCAGTCATGTTCTAGGCCCATCTATAGACCTTTCCTCTTTTGAAGTTTCTCTCATGGAACCACTGCATTTTAATTTCTTTATCTTTCCTAAATATGTAGATTACAGACTTCGTGAATAAACCTTCCCTATCCATCTTGCAGATGCAAGTATCCTACAATAGATGTTGATCCTGCACATTTCTAGATATTTCTGCTCATAAGAAATTATAGCTTTGCAGACCCTGCCAAAGAGGCCCTATTAGATAGAGTTAATAAATGATTATGGAAATAAAAGAATCAGAGCAGGTGTCAGGAGTCCAGTCCTATTAATTAGTCTAGGAACTTTGGGATCCTAAAGGTGTTTTCAAGCTAAAAAAAAACAATGCATGGAACAAGTCACCCCATTCTGAATAGGAAAAAGATGTTATATTTTTAATAAAAGCCCACATCAATTTAGGGGAAACATTCATCTAACTATGGAGTATGCAAATGGAAAGATTAGCATGTAAAGCCAAATAGGAAAATCGAAGGAACCAGATTTTATATTCGAGGTGGCTGAGCGTGGGGAGACATCTTTCTGGTGCTAAGGTTAAATTAGGATAAGCGATCTGAACTTAGGAAACCAGTCTGTTTCTGTGTTCTGTTATTTTCCTGCTTTTCGCATGGCTTGATGCCACTGTGTTCTAGTAAAAATTGTCTTTGATAGACTGCTAGGAGAGCAAAGCAGGGAGTGTGAGTGATATGTGTGTGGGCGAGCACATAGGGGTATGCGTGGGCCGTGTGAGCAGAGCGTGGTTATTCAGTCATATTCAAGCCTTGAGAATGGTCTACATCAAAATTTCTAAGTCTGTGAGATGAAGCTTTCGGGGAAATAGAATATTATTGAAAAAGAGGAAAATTAAATCTGATTCCCACCCCCCCCCCGCAATCCCCATGGTTTTTGGCTAAGAAAGAAAATGAGAGCATAATCTTTGAGTCTAAAGTAGAATAGAGAAAGAGCTTCAATTGACCACATGCAAATCAAAAAAGGAGAAGGAAAGAGAGGACATGCCGTGCAACCCTTGAGCCTAGCCTCTCTCCACTCTTCACAAACGACTTTTTTGTTGTTGTTCTCATTAAAAAATAACTTTCATTTTGTCCCTTTCCATAAGAATTAACCTCTTGGGATCTCCAGGAGCTGGGACTGTGTGCACGTTCTCCTCTCCTCTTCTTCCAGGTCTTCTAGTCTCCTTATAGAGCAGATGCAGGTTTGAGGAAGACGGCAGCTGATGCTTCAACTTAAAGCGGATTGCGTAATGGCACCGTCTTTAAGAGCAAAAATAAAAGTTACGAATGTGCTATAAATCAGCTAAAACTGAATATTTAAAAGGAGAAATCACTATAAATTTAAGTTGGCATATATCACAAATATCATAAAACATTAAAAATCATAACAATCAACTGCCCAATATCATTATATTATGCCTTTCTCTTTATACTTTTGACTACATACTCTTTAATTGTCCTTTTCAATGACACTGATCTAATATTCGCTATGGAAAGATGAGAAAGATCATTGAGGCTTTTCTTTAGGTTTGTCGATTTTTAAAAATCGTTAATGGTTTGGAAAAGTTAGCTAATGACTTAAATTATTAAAGCTGTTAAATCTGGAGGAATCTTTAATATTTTTCTTTCACATGTGAGCTATAAGATTTGAGGGCATTTTGGCATGTGTGTATGATGACTAATTTTATACACTATTGGTTTAACTGGCTTAACAATTTGTCATTGAGGTCTTCATTGTAGTGTCATAATACCAGTTTTACATCATCTATGTCAAATCCAGAAAAAATTAATTTTAATGTGTTAATTTGATTTATTCTTTTCATTAATTCAATTGTCAAGCAATCCAAGAGCCATTTCTGTTTGAAATTTATCTTTTCCTCTTAATAAATAACCACTTTTGAGATCATCTAAAATTTTTTTCTCCATTTTTTTGCTTGATATCTGAATAATAGCTATTGATTTAATCATTTGGTCCTTTACTTTTTCATATTCCAATAATTGTATTAGAAATTTTCTCTTATTTATTTCTTCTGTAGTTCTGCAATTAAAAAGTTAATTATGAAAACGAAGTGTCCCCTTTTATGTACACTATTGGTGGGATTGCAAATTGGTCCAGCTACTCTGGAAAAGTTTAGAGATTCCTCAAAAAAATTAAAAATAGAACTGCCTTTTGACCCAGCAGTTGCATTTCTGTGTATTTAGCCAAAGAAAACCAAAACACTAGTTCATGAAGATCTGTGCACACCTGTGTTCATGGCATGCTCCTGTGCCCATCAACAGACGATTAGATAAAGAAGTCATGGTACATATATACAGTAGAATATTACACAGCATTAAAAAAATGAAATACAACCATTTGCAGTGACATGGATGAACCTGGAGGATATTAGGTTGAGTGAAATAAGCCAGATAGAGAAGGATAAATACTGTGTAATTTCACTTATAGGCAGAATTTAAGGAACAAAAGAAACAAACTAAACAAAAACAGACTCACTGATACAGAGAACAAACTAGTGATTGCCAGAGGGGAGTGGGGTAAGGGACTGGGTGAAAAAAGTAAAGGGATGAAGTACAAATTAGTAGTTACAAAACAGTCATGGGGTGTAGAGTACAGAGTAGGGAATATAGTCAATGTTGTTGTAATGGTTGTGTGTAGTGCCAGATGGGTGCTAGAGTAATTGTGAGGATCACTTCATGGATTATATAAATGTCTAGCTTTTTTTAATTTAAAAACTAAAGATAAAAAAATAAAAGTATCTTTCATATATGTACAAATCAAGAGTCAGTAATTTCTCACCTCTTATTGAAACATGCAAAACATCGTTTCAAATTTACTTCTTGATATTGTAAGAATTCTTATTTTACTTTTACAGATTTTACAAAAGCATAGGACTAAATAAACACATTACCAGAGCCCCACCCCAGAACCTTGGAAGTTGCTTATGCAACCACAGAGCGGGCAGCTTACGCTTCCTTACTTTTACCATAAACCCACCTCTGCTCCTCCTCTTTCTCTCCAACACTGCCTACAGACACAGACGTGCACACACCTACACTATTTCTTTCTTTTTTTTTTCACTCAGTCTATGTGGGTGTGTGTTATAGTGTTATTGAAAGATTTTATAACACATACATCTAAAATGAAGCCTCTGCTATGGTTGCAGCAGAGCTGAGGCCACATGAAGTCGCGGGCACTGGACTGATAGATTCCAGGAGGAGCAGTGGGGAGCTGGAGTCTTTGTGAGGAAAGGCAAGGCACACAGGGCTTGTCATTAAGTCGTCAGAGGCCACAGATCTGTCCTATGCACTGGAGGCTGTTGTTTAACCAAAGGGCACAATGGTTGCTTGGCCCCACTCAGAATTCATTTTCTCCCATCCTGTTGATGTGACCTCCTGCTTCATTATTCAGTGTTTTATGCCATCTAAGACCTGGACCACTCACCTAAATTTCAAACCCTTGCTTTTGTACCATTGTCCAATTCAGAGTTGAGGCAATTGCTTTTCCACCTTTGCCTGTGGGATCTACAAGTGTAGAGGTCTTAAAGATGAGCTTTTATTTTTCCTTCCAGAAAGGGTATCAGATAACTTTGTCAGTGAAGTAGTGAAGCACAATCTCCTCTGATTGCAGCATGAGAACTTAGAGGGGCAGCAGAATACAAAGACATTCAGTTATTCCTTTAATGAGTAGAAGCAGAGAACATGCTGATCTGTTTGGTGGTAAATCTTCCCATGGAGAAGGGAGATCTGAATGAAAGGACCCTTGGGCAGGTGGGTGGATGGTTGTAAAGGGAGGAGGTGACTCTGTGTAATAGAGGCCCTTCCTCTTCAGGAGGATGACAAGCATGGCTGCAATAGAAAGACCGGTGTGGTTAAGGCCTCTAAACTATTCTCCTGACATGTCTCTTGGCCTCAGTCTATGGATCTTCAGAATGTTAGAACTACTCTATCTCCTGGCTTCCCCTAAATTCCACATCCATAAAACAATGTAACAGCTCTCAGAAAAATAAATAAATAAATAAAATGTTGTGAAAAATAGCCCAGCCTGCTACAGAGAAGCAATCCTCATAGCTGGCTCCTGTTGTGGATAAAATGACTGGGGCAGAATATTAAAATAGGAAAATCCCCTCAGTTATATTGGTGGAATCCTCAGGCTTAAAAAAAGGAGCTGAGTAATCCCTGCAATGTCCTGAAAGCTGGAAGCTTCAGCAGATTCAGGCCAATTTCTGTGATATCCCCAGGGATTCCCTTCCTATTCTGAGCAGAGGAATGAATTTGGATGGGGCAGCATGTTCCTGCAAATTGGCAGGCACCCACAGAACAGAAGAGCTGATTTGCTATTCGGGTTGCACATACCAATTGAATTGCCAAGCAGACGTTGTCTGGGAGAAATACCTGCGAAAACTGAAATGATCACTAGCTAAATGGATTAGACACCTAACAAGGTCAATGAGTATATATAGTGTTTTAATTTTTTTAATATTATGTGTACATGATAACAAATTCTAACAAGAAAATGTACTAGAGTGTCCTTTTCTTACCCAGATTCTCAATGTCCCAGATACAACCACCATACAGTCCATACATACGCCTGCAAATATAGCTAATAAAAAATATAGCTAATAATTCAATTATTAAATATTTACATTGATGCTTTTAGAGTAGGCAAATAAAAGTCAATTTAAGTGTAATAATTACAGTCACTTTTTTCTTTTAGATTCTACATATATGTGAGATCATGTAGTATTTGTCTTTCTCTGACTTATTTCACTTAGCTTATTATCCTTCAGGTTTATCCATTTTATTAAATGACAGGATTTCCTCTTTTTTAAGGCTAAATATTATTCCATTGTGTGTGTGTGTGCGTGTGTGTGCGTGCGTGTGTGTGTGTGTGTGTCTGTTGATGGACACTTAAGTTGTTTCCATATCTTGGCTATCGTGAATAAGGCTGCAATGAACATGGAAGTTCAGATGTCTCTTGAAGATAATGATTTCATTTCTGTGGATATGTACCCAAAAGTGGGTTTGCCGGATCACATGGTAGTTCTATTTTTGATTTTTTGAGGAACTTCCATACTGTTTTCCTTAGTGGCTGCACCAGTTTATTTATGTTCCCACCAACAGTGTGCAAGAGTTCTCTTTTCTGCACATTTTCACCAGCATTTATCTCTTGTCTTTTGATGATGGACATCCTAATGGGTGTGAGATGACATCTCATTGTAGTTTTGATTTGCATTTCCGTGATGATTAGTAATGCTTAGAACTTTATCATATACATGTTGGAAATTTTGTATGTCTCCTTTAGAAAAAACGTCTATTTAGGTTCTTTGCTAGTTTTTATTATGTTATTTGCGTTTTTATGTTTTTGTTTTGCTATTGAGTTGTATCAGTTCCTAGTATATTTTGGATATTAACCCTCATCAGATATGTGGTTTGCAAATATTTTTTCTCATTCCATAGGTTCCCTTTTCATTTAGCTGATAGTTTCCTCTGCTGCACAGAAGATTTTAGTTCGATATACTCCCATTTATTTCTACTTTTGTTGCATTTGCTTGTGGAGTCAAAAATAAAAAAATCATACCAGGACCAATGTCAAGAGCTTGTCTTCTATGTTTTCTTCAAAGAGTTTTATAGTTTCAGCTCTTAACATTTAAGTCTTTAATACATTTTGGGTTGATTTTGTATACTGTGTAAGATTTAATTTTTAAAATTCTTTTGCAGATAGATATCTAGTTTACCCAAGAGTATTTTGAAGAGACTATGCTTTCTCCAGTGTATATTCTTGGCACTTTTGTTGAAAGTTAATTGACCATATATGCATGGGTTTGTTTCTGGGCTCTCTGTTCTCTTTCACTGATACATGTGGCTGTTTTTGTGCCATGACTATATCATTTTGAGTATTATAGCTATATTTTAAATATCACTGTATTCATATTGGATTATTTCAAAATTTTTACCATTACAAGACACATGCACACAAAGTGTTTTGCATATTTCTAATTACTGACTCGGGAAACATTTCTAAATTCTATATAAATATTTTACACGTCTTTGATTTTTTCTTGAGAAATTTCTAAAAGGTTTATTGAGTCAAAGAATATATTTTAATAGGTTTAACACAAGTATATGTTATGATTTCTAGCTATATGTTATGTAATTTCTGATAGAAGTTTTAGATTAAACAAATATTTTTGCTTACTAACTATATTCCTGGCATTGTCCTGTGTATCATTCACATACATTAACTTATTTAATGTATGTATGCCCTAGACTTCACTATGGGAACCATCAAGAAAAGAGCTTGGAACACATATAAGTCATTCTTTCTAAAAAGCGATCTCTTACGTAGTACTGTAATAAAATCTTGAAAGATATTCAGGGCACTTTAGGGCAGTGGCACTTTGAAGCTGGAGCTTTGGAAATAAGAATGAATTCTTATTCAGTATGCCAGTACCACACGATCAGGGCTTAGATATCTTCAGATCTGTCATCTTTAATAACAGCCATTTCTGAGTTTTTAGTCCGTCCTACTTTTATCCCACTACCCTTGGGTCTGGATCTCCCACCTGAACACATGCTCTTATGCTGCACGGTGCTCAAATAACTACCAAAATATTAGTTCAATAATCTCGAACCAGGAGGTTGGCATCACTTGCTAAAGTAATGTTTGGGAAGGTCTCCATTTTATAAATGCCCAGTTTTTCTCAAATTTAAGGCATTAATAATCCATACCATATCACTTCTTGCTATTCCTCTTCTTTAAATAAGAAATATTAAAACATTACAAGAAATTGAGCATTCAGTGAGTTCAACATTTAGTATAACTGTTGATTGAACGACTCTTCTCTTTTCTAAGCCTTGTCACTAGTTCTTTCTCTTACTCTAAAATATGTACAGTTTAAATTGTATATGCAACCAGAAGGGAAAGTATCACTACCATTTTAGTTATCATTTTACAGATGTATTATATAATATTATAAATGTTCACAATATTTTTTGTAATTTATAGCACTATGAGCAAATTCATAATTTATAAGCACTTGACCTACTCAGCCATTGTAATATTTTGCCAAGAATAGATTGAGAACTGTGAAATTGTGTTAGTAATGCAGATTTCCATGCTTGCTGAAAAACATATTCTGTAACATTAAGGGATGCTTTTATGATCAAACTAATGTTCATTTTTTTTTTCTAATTTTTGGGGTATTAGTAAGGAATTTAGTTGGCTCCAAAAAAGGTATTATTTCTTGTGAAAATATATAAAGTAAATTAAAAATGATAGTCTCTCTTCATTTTTATACTTTCAAAGTTTTATAGAATGTAAATATTTAAAAAATATATCATTTTGATGTATTTAGTTACCAAAATATAATTTATACTAGCAGTGTTTCTCTTTTGTATAACTAGCACATAATTCCAAATCTCATGTTTTTTTGATATAAATATTAGACCATTTCTTATAGACTTAAACATTTCTATATAAGTGGCTAGAACAAATCACATTATAATTGTATGAAACCAGCAGTTATTTGGTGAATATTTTAAAAAGTACCTTAACTAAAAAGTTACTGAAAACTTCTCCCTTCCTTAAGATTTCCAAGGGGAAGATACAAGTAATAATAAATAGGCATGGCTCCTTTCTAATGGGAGCTATTAGTTTTATCTATTTCTGTATACCAAAACACCCCAAAACAGTGACATAAAGCAAATCATAATATTTTATTATCTCTCATGGTTTTCTGTGAGTCAGAAAATTGAATATGGTAGAGTAGAGATGGTTGTTCTCTGCTTTAAAACATCTAAGGCCTCAGCTTAAGACTGAAGATTTGAAAACTGAACTCATCTGAAAGGCCATTCACTCCCATAACTGGTAATTGATGCAGGCTATGGGCTAGAGGCTTCAGTTCCTCTCCATGCATTCTCTCCCTTAGGGCTAGCACGATCTTTTTCACAGCATTGTGGCTTGGATCCAAGAGCAAGCACTCTGAGAGGGAGTAAGAGTAAGAGTGAGAGTGTGAGTGTGGTATGTGAAGTATAATTATTTTCATATATTCTTATAACCTTTAGAGAATTATATCCCAATAAGCTGTGGAGTTAGATTTTTTGGGCAAATATGCTATAAGGTGCTGATACGTGCTGAATATGGCTTCAATGTAGATATAGGGGAAAAGCAAAGGCCCACTACATCTAGGTTTATCTGCTTCCAGAAAATTTACTCATAAATGTGTGTGTCATGCCTGATGTTTGGTGGTTCCCAAATGCCATTACAAAGACTGATGACAGACAATGGTAAAATTTTTGCTGGCAGTCTCTGAAATCAGAAATTAGGCAGCATCATGAATCTTTCACAAAGCTAAATTTATTCAGTCAAAGGAAATGACCTTCATTATGTACTTATATCTTTCCAACATTTTTGGTTTAAAATGGTCTTTGATAAAGTGACGGTGACAGTAAATGGTAGTTTCACATTTTTAAATGTCCATATTTGAAAAAATAAAAATAATGATTTCTAAAACACTTAACTTTAAATTGCAACACTTTTGGCAGAAAATATTTTCATCCTTTTTCATTGCATTTTAAAATTGATATTGGATATAAAAGGATAATGTAAATTTATCTGATACATAGTTTTTTTTTTCTTTACTTTTTAATACTCCCAAAAGATTATTGCTTAGTTACTCTCTTCTATTTGTTTGTTTGTTGTTGTTGTTTTTTGTTTTTGTTTGTTTGTTTTTAGGTGAGGCAACTTTTGGTTGACCTTATAGATTGCAAGAACTTGTCAACTTAAAATCCCTTATTTTTTTATTTTTTTACACGGACAGCACCTGGTCTTCCTAGGTGGACTCCCATCCAAGTACTAACCAGGGCCAACCATGTTTAGCTTCCAAGATCAGACGGGATTGAGTTTATTCAGGGTGGCATGGCTGTAGACTCTCTTCTATCTATCTATTACTAATAGCTATTAGTAAAGCCGAGGCCACATAAAAATATAAAGAGCACAGTATTAAAAGCACACTTTCTCATATTGGTTTGCTGTGAGAATTCTATAAATTAGCACTAATAAAGAGCTTAGAATAATGCCTGACACATAGTATAAACCCAATAAATATTGATGATGATATTGATAATGAGTTTTTTGAAACTGTTCTCTTGTACCACTCAATTTATCCTATGGCTTAAATGTTTTGATTCAGACATAATATTGCTTTATTTTGACTTATGCTGGGTTAACTGTTGTTTCTTAAATAACAACTGGTATATTTTTTACCTATTAATTTTAAATTACTCAAAAATGAAAAATATCTATAATAAAATAAAACTTTTATAGGAAATCCAAAGGTAATGACAAAATAAACTTTACATATACAGGACTTCATAGAGAAGGGAAAATTTTCTCACCTCATAGTCATAAACTCAAACAGTCAAGAGATTGAGCAGCTCAGATTATACTAATTGATATTCTGAGCTTTGCTTCTTAATTCAAATGGTGTATTCTTTACCATGATTAGATACTCATCTATCTATTCCTCTATTCATTCATTTATTCATTTAACAAAAACTAAATGTCCGTCTTCTATAGACACAAAGGTAAGATATCCATATCCAGTACAGGAAAATCCTGCATCTATTTTATACAATCATAAATATTTACTGAGGACTAAGTTATAAAATAAATTAAACTGTTTATAAAATTTAAATTTTCTTAATGTGAGTTTATAGAATCACTTACAATTATTGTAGTTGAAAGTTTTCTCATATTTTTATCTGTCATCATCCTTAAAAGATGGAGCTAACTACTTAGATACAGAGCTGAAGGTTTTGCACTATACATCTTGGTTCATGGAGAGTTGGTGCCTTAGGTAATAGATGTGTAACTTTTATCCAAAGATATTGTGAGATATACAGAGCAAAAAATGGAAAAGTATGATTTTAAAAGGGAGTCATGAATAGAGAACCACAATTTTAATATTTCATAGTACAAATAACATTTGGGCTAGATGCCATTAGAACTGTACTGTACTCTCCTTTAAAAAATTGCAAATCTTACCCAAAGAAGCATTAACTCTGTAATTTGAAGTGGTCAGCATGAATGAAAACAGGTTGAAGTGCTTATAAATCATATGTAAATGCATAACTTTTGTACTATCATCAGAAAGTAAATTTAAGTTTTGCTATCTCCATATTTCTCCTTAACGTAAAACAAAGCAAGAAAACAACTAAAAGCACTAAATGTCTTATGCTATGTCTATAATAGATAGGAATAATTGTAAAGTAACACAAAAATGCCTCTAACTCAGGTCTATACAGAAACAAGTGTGCTGGATTTAATGACCAGATAATTCTTGTCATCTCAAATATAAAATATATCAGGGAACTTTCTATGGGAAAGTTGTTTCTTAATGTTGAGAGTAACATATGTATTTTGACATAATCATATTTTAAAGACTTGAGCAGAGAATCAGGCCACATGTTCATAGAGATAGGCTCAAGGAATGGGCTCTCTACCAGAATGTGATATGAACAGAACCTGGTCATGTTTCATAGCTTGTCCAGATAATCAGGAATTCCTTTATGATGTATGATAAAAAATATCATATAGTGCAACCAAAAAAATCCCATAAGACATTTGTATTCTCTTTCTCTCACATATATATACACATACATACACACATGTATCATTCCGATGTTTCCTCAACCCTCTTCTGTCTGAGAATACAAGATTTAGTCCTCTGTCTCATATTAGTAGTGTAATCCTGGAGAATGTACTTAAACTTGTTTTGCTTCACTTTCCTTATCAGTAAAATAGGGACCAATAATAGAATAATATTTCCTACTCATAGGTGGTTTTGAGGATGAAATGAGAAAATCTGTGTAAGATGCCTAACACACATAGTGAACACTCAATAATGGTTACTGATAACTATGAGAAGAAATGGAGGCCCAGGGAGATCATGATACACCCTAGGTCACTAAGGTAGTTGTTCATGGCTAATCAGGATTAGAGTCGATATAACAATTCCCAAATCAATGTGGTTTTTTAAACTAAGCTGCCTCATTAATGATGTACTTTCTTGTATATATCTTTTGTATTTGTGAATCTTGCTTAAATAAATGACAAGTGTCTCAAAAGCTGAAAGTATGGGTTAGTGAACAATTCGTCAACCATAGGCTCCAGTGGAGAGCTCTTGCTCTTGGGACCTCATTGTTCATTTGTTAATTATGAACTTTTAACACAATATTAAGCCTGGAATTATTTTATTCCTTCCATATTTCTCAGTCCTTCTTCAGTGCTTTAATATATAACAGTCAGCCATTATAAAATTAGAATAGTGCAGTACACCAACCCTTTCCCCTGTAACTCCCCATAGAATATGCAATTTCCTACTAGATTTTTGCAATGTGAAGAAAATAATATAATTCATCTATGCACTGGTTTCTGCATATATAGAATTTGTATACAGCATTACTCAATCACAGAAGAATTCCATTATAATTTAGCATATTTTTATGTAAATTCAGACATTACCAAGGTCTCAAAATGTGAGCCCAAGAATATAACAAGTACCCGTAGGAAAAACCTGGTAGAACATCTCAACAGTGGGGATTATTTTTAGCTTTGAATAACAAGTTTTATATAAAGGAGCTCCATTCACATTTGTGGCACTGAATCACACATACTAGTAAGCTAATATTTAAATTGTATTTTATATATCTCTATTACACTGTACTAGTGTACTAAACACTACAAATGGCCACCTTGATTATCTTTGGAGTCACTGTTAAGAGTTAACCATATCCTTAAAATCCGTTGCTTGAATAATCTTCTTTATAAGTATGCCTTCGAAAGGTTTAAATTCCTCTTTATTAATATATGCATTTCACATTTAAAGAACTTATAATATTTTAGCAGCGAGTATACATATCCTATAAATTTCAGTTTTCTCTTGATGAAGAGGATATAGTTAATACTCACGAGATGCAGAAGCTAGTAACTCTGACTTGTAGAGCCAGATGGACCAGTTTGTCCTTCTGTAGACCTACAACCCTAGATACTGTTAACTAGCTCTCCAGAGCCTCCCCAGCTTTGGCTTCTCAGCTGCATAATCAGGACTTCATCTCTTGTTTAAGTATGGATCGGGAAGGGTACGGTAGGTTAAGAGAGAAGGGGAGAACTTGCCAAGCCTTGCCTTCCAAGAAATATAGGAAGTTAGAAGACTGCAAAGTGCTCTCGGTGCAGTCATACTGCCTTGTGAAACGAAACTTTAAGAGGACTTGAAAATAGCTGGATGTAATACCCAATTTCGAAGTTTGCTGACAGGTGACACTCCTCTAGGAATTCTTGGTTTCCAGATCCATCTCATTAGCCACAAATAGAATCTACTAAGCCTTATCAGGAGTCTGGAATTTGGATTGAGAATCAAAACTTTTCTATTTGAAAACTAGGGCAAAGATCAGTTAATAATCAATAACAATATGAGAGAAAGAACACGCAAGGAAAGTTCTTGTATTATAAATGTATGGAACATAATAGTTCAAAGAGGAGAGCGGCCCCAATGAGGCGAATAATGCCAGAATGTAACACACAACTGAAAAGAGTGCCAGTTTACACAGTGCCGCAATGCTTTATGACCCCATTAGGATAGATATTATAATTACCCATTAACATAAATAAAAACCTCTTAAGTGTATAGTATTTCACCAGCTAGAGTAATACTTTCCATGAGTCACTTTGTACATTAGGTGATTTGAGGCAAGTGAGGGCCTGTGTCTGATAATATATTGGTGAAAATCGGCCTATCATTGTATCCTGGCAAATGTTGATGACTTTACAACTAGATTCAAATAAGTTCCATGTCTGGTTAATTTTCTTTAAATAAAGGTAGGGAAGATAGGTATCAGTCTTCAATATATAATATGGTAGAAATACAAGATACTTCAGGAAGTCTTTTGGCTCAATATTCTGAATTGTGAAGCTTTATATTGATATAAAAATGTTTGGCTATGCTCGTCTTCCTTATTCAGTAAAGCACAGTGGTATTAATTAAACCTTTAAGCCACTTGGAGGCAACACAATAATTCCCAACTTGCTGTAATAATTGCTAAACATGAGAGGTTGTGAGGTATGAGTTCTAATTCCAACTAATTTATTACATCCAGCCAGTTATTCACCCACCACTGTGCCAATTTCATTGTCTGTGACAAGAGGCTAGTAGAAGGTACAGCTTGTCTGATCCTCAGCAGTTGGAGAGTAGGGATGACAAAAATAGATAAATTGGCCAGAATGAGCTTTATTAACTAGAATGCTGTCCCCATGCCCACTCTGAGACCATCTGTGGAAGAAAGCTCAGATATGGGCCATTTTGCTCAGAAGACCACACGTCAAAATCTGCTAAGATGTTCTTATCATTTTCGCTTGAAAAAAAGAGGTGTCTATTTCATAAGGCTGTCAATCTCACATTTAAATTTTGCAATTATTGAGTGGTCCACCTGCTTCTCTCCACTGAGTGCTCGAGGGCTGTTAGTGCTTCACAGTTGCCTACAAAGAATCCCATGAGCAGGTAGCCTCAGCAACCCAGGTTTAAGTCATTCCTTTAAGAGGGAATGGGTAGGAGGGCCAGCTGTTTTCATTAAAGAAGCCCAAGAATCAGTCTGTCTAGAGCCTTGAAATTATTTATTACAACACTCCCCACTGCCACTTGATCAGCCTTCTCACTGATCACTTTTTTTGGCATCAGGCTTTGGGACACAGTTCTCACAAGAAAAAAACTCTTTTATGTTTTATCCAGGTCACTATCATAGCCTATGGTATACAAATGTTAGAAAGGAGACGAAAGCAACAATTGTATAAAGAGATACTAGAGTGGGAAGGGAAATATGAAGATGACTTTTCCATGCTCAAGATTAGGCAAATATATATTGTTCATATCTTTGTCTCGGTTACTGTACAGAAATGAAATATCCTAATATTAAAGGATCCCAGATCTTCACTAGACCTCACCTCCCTTAAGTTTGGCCTCCACGGAAGACAGCACAAACTCCAAACAGTAATACAAGATCTGTAATAAAAGGATGGGGCTATGATCCAAAGTATTTTCAATATTTTTCTGGTAGATATTTAGTGATTTTTCATGAAAAGCACTTGATTTGAATTTTATTTTATCTTTTAATGTTTTAATCAACAGTAAATTGTATTCTTTTCTGATACACTCCTCTCAAAGTGGTAGAAGAGCTTGTGGCAACTGCCATTTAAACCATTTATTCTGCTTCAGTAATGCAGTATTGAATCATAGAAATTGGGAAATATTAACTAAACCATTTCTAATCACTTTCTAAAGAAGCCACAGAAAAACTTGGCAAAGTGATGATAGCGATGTTATATTGCTTCTCCATAGACTGATATATTTGGTAATATTACAGAAAATTTGCACCATAACATTTTAATAGACCAGATTGCATATATTAAATAAAAAATAACTTTATAATCCAGTATGGTTTTCTTATACTTCATTTAGTCTACATATTTTTTGGATTTTGTGTCAAACATATCTAGGTTCAAATCCTAAGAAGACCGCAAAGAAAAGAAGGTTAAGATGAAGGGAAGGAAGAAGAGAAGAAGAAGGGAAAGAAGGGCTAGAAAGAGTAGAGGAATGAAGATGTACAGGAAGGAGAAAGGAAGAAGGGAGGGAGGAAGAGAGAATACTTCACGTCCATGAAGTATAGTTTTATAAGTGGTACTGAAAGGTACCTTCATCTCTATGGAGTAAGGAGGGAATTGTAAGATTATCAAACAGTAGGTATACCTAGATTTAGTCCTCATGCAAAACTTTTCTGAGACTAAAAAATTCTGTGGTATTAGTTTGGTTGGGGTTTCTGTTATTGATGCAGTGGTTGTGGTTGGCAGTGTAGCAGAAAGCTCTTTAGCTACTTCATCTAGAGTCATATAAGCCCAAGTGTGAATCTGGGCTCTATCATTCATTGACTTCCTCACTTGGGACAAAACACTTATCCTCGCAGTCTTAGTATCCCTTTCTATAACAAAGGATAATAATTCTTACCCAAAGAAAATTACAGTTTTGTCTTCTGTTCCTGCAACCTCTTCCCCTTAACTAAATACTTTACATGAGAATCAAAACAATTCAAGTATATTCTATGTTTAAAACAAAGAAAGAAAGAAAAAAGAAACCAAAAACTTCATTTTCACTCACTTTTTCCTCTATGTTATGGCTTCTCTAAACATTTTGGGTAGGATAATTCAATATTGTGGGGCTGTTCCGTGCATTATTGGCTGCTTAGCAGCAACTCGGGCCTCTACCCATGAGAGCACAATCAAAAATGTCTTCAGACTTTGCTGAATGTCCCATGGTGGGCAGCATCTTCCCCAACTAAGAACCACTGCTCAATGTTTGCCGCATTCCTCATCTCCTCTGCAAAACTACTTTCCCACTAGCTCTCTTTCCTCACTTTCCTATTACTCCTGAACCTATTCTACTCCATCTTTTGTCCTCATTTCACTAATAGAACTATTTTATTCAGATGAACAAAAACCTCAATACCTCTCTATATAATGCACTTTTCAGTCCTTGTCTTACTTAATCTCTCAGAGGAGTTCAGTGCTTTTAGCATACCTGCCTTGAAATGTTCCCCTGGCTTTTCTAACAGCATTCTCTCTTGGCCTAATCTGTGCGGTCTGGGACACCTGGGATAGCTGGCACCACTCTCTCAATGTGAACTCACCATCTTCTAGGAGGCCAGCCCAGGCTCATTTAAATGATGGTAAAAGGGTTCTCAGCATCAAGAAAGGGCAAGCCCCACAGACCAAGCACTTTTCAAGCTCTGCTTATCTTGTGTTCCCTAGCAATCTCTTGGCCAATGCCCAGAATCAGTGTGGGAGGAGCCTACTTAAGATGGAGGTATAGGGACAAGATTGACTTTCAGCGGGACAGTTTGACGAGCTCCAGTGACTAGCCCCCAGTAAAACTAGTGAAAACTTTAAATATATATATATATATAGAGATATCTATATCTATAGATATCTATAGATATAGATATCTCTATAGATATATATAAAGCCTTTGGAAATGTTCCTAAGGACAAAAACAAATGAGGAAATATCTATTCAAGAATATCTACAAAAATTCAGGTAAGAATGTGAGTCTGTGATATTTGAATGAAGACTGCTCCTCTTAACCCTGTTCCCTGTTCAGTGAGGTGGGGCTCCACTCCAGCCAAGAACACAGGGCTCCCTTTCCCACACAGCTCCCAGCCAGAGGGATTTCTTTCCGGGAAGAGCAGAACTTCAGTGTTTCTCATCCTTCCTCCAGTTGCCCATTGCTAAAGTGAAGCCCTGGATGAATGCAGTTGAGAGGCAGAGGCCTCTCTTTTCCATTCTTCCCCAAATGTGGAGTGGAGACAGTACCTTGGGCATGCAGGCTAGAATGCTGAGATTCTCATCACCCTTGCCTGGATGTGCCAGGCAATACCAGACCAGAGGATGTCAAACTATTGCCCCTACCGCTCGCTAAGCTCAGCTTCTAAAGTGGGAGCGTCACTCAGTCACTCTGAAAAAAGCTTGCCGTTGTCCCCACCCACACCCCCCAGAGCTCTACTTTAGAGTTTTGCCTGGAAGGAGAAGCAGTCCATAAAATAAATAGTTCTTAAACTTTTCCCAAAGGAATTGACTTAATTTGCAACAGAGTATGGAAAAGTTCAACCTAAGAGTACTTTCAAGGACAGTGGAGGCTGTGGAAATTGGGAGGAGAGTCAAGATACAAGCTAAATGACAGGCTTCTTTTCAGAAGAGAACCAGGGAATAAGACAGCTGAGAGGAGCCCTGCTGGGGTGAGAATACCTATTGAATATTGATCTCAAAATCTATTCTTTAAAAGGAGCCACTTTGATTGTATTTCTTTGTAGAGCAATTTGTGCTCCGGGCCCTTTCTCCACCTCCACTACCAATACTCTAATCTGTCATCATCGTTCACCTAAACTACTGCAAAATCCTTCTACCCAGTACCCAATTTAGCATCACTCTTCTTGCAGGTATGCAATCCAATCTCTACAGTGTAGCCAGAAAAATCCTTTGAAATTTAAATCCAATCATGTCGTGTGCTAGCCCTCTTTATAGACCATTGGAAAAAACCTGTGCCTCAGGCGATGTTTGATTTAGTGCTGACAATCTCTGTGTCTTATTTTTTGCCTTTGTCACTCTCTGCAGCACCATGATATAGCACAGCTCCTCTTCTCCTCCCACCCCCATCCCAAGCATGCACTCTCTCTAACTACCTCTTTTAAATTTGGGGCCAGACAGGTGCCATTAGAGGGAGATCTTATTCATAAAATGCCTGTGAACTCTCTGATCTCTCTTTCTGTTCTAGATATCCCCCAGATAGCTGTCCTCCACCTCTTGACTCAGTGGACTCTCTATGTGAATAATAAATCTTTCCTTGATTGTACCAAAGGCATGACATCATGAGTTTTGATGTGGGCATTTAACCTTGGGAGGGAACTTCCCCACACCATATTGAGGTTGCAGTGACACCCTCTCCCTGCCATCCTTAAATTCTTGCGGCCTCCATTCCATTTACTTTTATGATCAAGTGTACAATCCTTGAGTTGGCCTACAAAGTATGGTCAGTCCCCATCTCCCCATTGTCTCTCCTAAGGACATGTAAGCTGCGCACCCTCTGCCTGAAATGCTCTTCTTCCTCCTCACTCCTGCCAATCTTACCTAGGCTGTCCTCAATTCGTCTGTGAAACTCAGCACAAAAATCACTTTCTCAGAAAAGCCTTCCCTGACACCTCACCACAGTCTTCCGAACTAGGTCAGATGTGTTTTTTCTTTATAGCACTGATTTTGGCTTAAACTTTATATTTGTTCATATAGTTATTTGATGTACATTAATCTCCACTGGATCATGACTACCATGAGGTCAATTATTTTTTGTTTTGCTCACCTTTGTATCCTCAATGCCTAGGCCATTGGCTGGCCCACAGTAGATACTCTGACAAATATTTGTTGAGTATGGAATAAGCAAAGACTCTCAATGCAGAAAGATACCGTATGAGTTGCAATAAGCTTGGCTACTGCCACCTAACTCACCCTCCCCACCTATAAAGCCACATACACTCACAAACTTCAGAGGCTTAAAACAAAAAAACAAAAAGGTTTATTTCTAGCTTATGCTACATGCCCTTTGTGTTTTAGCACGATACTCTGCTGTATCTCATTTTTATTCTGGGACCCCAGCTAACAGAGGCTACCACCTGGAGCATTGTATATTTTAATAGTAAGGGGAAGAAAGACAAAAATGGTTTCACATTAGTAATTAAATACCCCTGCAAGGAAGTGATATACTTCGTCTCTATATACAATCAATTAGCCAAGGTAGTCTCATGGCCTTGCTCATCTATAAAGGGGGCAGAGAAATGTAATTCTTTTATGCAGAAGGAAGAAGAACCAAATATGTGTAATCATTATAAATGCCCCCATGGTCATATGTGTGATTAAAGTTCAAATTGAATTTGAAGGAATAGTAGAAAAACTCAAGAGAATCAGAAAATTGCACTGGGCTACAGAATGATATTTGGATAGTCTGGGTGAGGAAGTATCGCCAGTAGAGGGAATAACATGAACATAATAAAAAAGTATGCCTTAGTATGTGTCTCGGTCATTGTGAAGTAGAAAGTTTGTGTTTAGGGACCATGGCAGATAAGATTGCAGTGACAGATTTGACCATTAGCATATCTGTGCTCCTCTCTTAACAATTTCTGGTCATAATGTGGAAATATCCTCAGAGTAAACAATTTGGTACATGGCTTTAGACATATCACTTGCCTTGACTTGATTGTACTTTCTTCATTTCTAAAGTTACAGATTATCAGTTGCTTTTCTCGCATTTGCTTTTTGGCTGGCACAGCAGTCCAGAAAGAGCAGGACATGACTTCATGCCCCCTTTCAGCCCACAGTCAAACTGAGCAGGTAAACATCAGTGCTCCTGCCAGGTTGTGAATTGAATGTCTTTAATCTCACCTTTAATTGGCACTTCTAGGGACTTAGCTAGAGTGGAGAGACCCTTAACAATGATACAAAGTAAAGGATAACATAGAATGATAGGTTTTATAAAAGCTTGGATGTAATTGAAGGATGCCATTCAATAAATCTGTCCCTAGAAGCTAGTAACACTCAGTCAATACAATTTAACCTGTTTTCCTCCCATCTTACATTTATTAGTTGTACTGGCTTTAGAAAAAAAAAAAAAAGTTTAGCTGTTATAGTTCCCCTAATAGGAAACAGATATTTGGGGGAAATTATATTTGAATAAAAATATTTGTCAAACAAAAACCACAATAGAATATTGACTACAAAGCAACCATTAATAGAGAGAGGTATGTCATGTTTAATATGGCCTCTGTTCATTGACCCTTTAGGGGAGATACTACAGTAGCTAAGTGTGGTCTCTAGAGCCAGTCTGCCAAGATTTAAATTGAAACTCCACAATTTACCACTGGGCGACCTGGAGAAAATTATTTAGCTATGCTCATACAGCAATTTGTCACTGCTATGGACTGAGTTGTGTTACCTGAAGTGTTTATGTTGAAGCCCTAACCTCCAATGGGACAGAATTTAGAGATAGGGCTTTTTGGAGGTAATTAGGTTGATTAAATGAGACCATAAGGGCAAGGTCCTAATCTAATAGATTGATGGTCTTATAAGAAAAGGAAGAGAGAGATCTTTCTTTTTCCTTATATACACATACCCAGGAAAGGCCATGTGAGCACACAACAAGAAGGCTGTTCTCCATAAGCCAGAAAGAGGGCTCTCACCAGCGCCCAACTGTGCCAACACCCTGATCTCAGATTTCCTGCCTCCATAACTGTGAAAAAATAAATTATTTTTTTGTTGTGTAAATCATCCAGTCTATGGTATTTTTTTATGGCAGCCTAAACTGACTAATACATTCACCCATAAATGAGGATAATAATAGTGCCTATCTGAGAATGCCTGTGAGGATTGAACATATTACTATATGCTGAGCTCTTAAAATGATGCTTCAGATATAGTAGGTACTTAATAGACATTAGCTAACATTGCTTATATGTCCTCTCTAATCCTTCAGTTGATAGTATCATACTTAATAATTCTACTTTTTTTAGTCAGACAGATCTGGGTTGGACTTGCTCTGCCTGTCCTAAGCTATATGACCTTGTTGAAGTTACTAACTTCTCCAAGCCTCAGTTTTCCTATCTGTAAATGGGGATAAATATAGTCCTGCCAGCCTCTTGGGGTTGTTGTGAGGAGTGAAAGAGACATGCATGTAAATGTATCTGGACACAGTAAGCTTTCTATGTGTGCTGTTTACTGCCATCATTAGAGGTTTGCAGAGCTTCCTTTTTTAAAATTATTTAAGAAAGTATCATCTCAAGAAAAATTTAAACTACTTGGGGGAGAGAGTAATAGCAGTTTCTCCTAAAACTTAAAACTCTAAAAATGTTCTTCCCATGCCATTCTTACCTTTGTTTTGTCACTGCAAGATATTTTTTGTACATTTTTGCTTCCACTTCATATATGCCCTTAATCTCCTTTTTTCATCATGATGTTAGTGTCACATTGCAGATTCTTATTTATTTACTTGTTTGTTTATTTATTTAGATCATTTATGCCTATAGCACCTGGTCTTCCTAGGTGGTCTCCCGTCCAGGTACTAACCAGGCCCAACCCTGCTTAGCTTTCAAGATCAGACATCAGGCTTGTTCAGGGTGTCATGGCCATAGACCATGGACTGTGGCGCCACTGGAGCATGAACCCAGGACCTTCTGCATGTAAAGCAGATGTGCTAACTGCTATACTATGGAACCACATCCTATACTACAGATTCTGAAGAGCAGAGTCCATGTCCCTTAAACTCAATTTATTTAAATAGTAATTATAGGATTGAATGTGACTACTGCTTTTATAATAAAACCAAATACTGGAGAGTGCGATTTTCTCACAGCTATTGAGTGGTAGACTTGAGAACTAAATACACTTTCACAGCCTGGCTGTTAACTTAAAATGTGAAGTGAGGAATCCATAAACATATTCAGAATATAGTGGTCACATATATCCTTAAGCTGATGTATAGGTAAACTAATACCATGTACAACACTGCCTCTCAAACTTTAATAAGTAAATTACCTGAGGCACATGATAAAATGCAGGTTTTGATTCAAGAAGTCTAGGATGAGATCTGAAATTCTGCATTTCTAACAAGCTCCCAGGTGATTCTGAGTCTGCTGGTCCTCAGACCACTCTGAGTGGCAAAGATGTAGATGATTTTAGCAATACTGACTTTGAAGATTTCCTGCTGTTTTGTTTTGTTCGTGTGTCCATTGTTGTATGCACTCATTTAAATGCTCCCTGGATGGAAGACTTTAAAAATACAAATGGGAAAATTTTTAAAGCTAATTGGCAAGTTATGAATTGAATACATTTTAAATTTGAAGGTTTTGGTTCGTTTCTTCATGTGTTGTGTATTCCAAAATCATTCACAATAGTTTTATTTTCTATCCACTTTCCATCAAATGGGAAAATAGTGCTCCTTCAATTTTATTTCCCAGTCTTTATCACTCATAATACATTAAACCAAGTCATCCTTCCTGAAAATTTCTCCTGTTTTTCTGACCTGTACTGTCTTAAGTTTCCAGTTCTGACCTCCCAGTTCATGCCTCATCCTGTTCTCTGGCATCTCATTTCTCTTACTGTCTTCTTGGCAACTCCCACCCACTGCCACAGCTTCAGTTATTACTTCAGGCCATTGGATTCACTTTCTGATGAATATCTTTCATCCTGGAGGCTTTCTTAACTTTTAGTCTTGCCTATTCAATGAATTTGATATTTATGACCTGTCAGCCTTTCAAACTCAACATGTTGAAAACAAAAGTCCTCATATCTACTATTTCTAGAACCCAAGCCATCTGCCGACAATCACCAGGTTATTTTACTGCCTTTATCAAAACTTTCAATGCCTCTTTGTTTACTGTGGAATAAATCTTTAACTCCTTTTTCTGACATTGAAAACCTTTCTTTCTCTAATCTCAACCTTTTTGTTTTCCTACCAATATCTTCCATTAATTTTTTTATTATAAAAATTATTGGGTTGATATTGGTTAATAAGATCATATAAGTTTCAAGTGTACAATTCTGTAACATCTTATCGTCTATTGCATTTTGTGCTTACCACCCAAAGTTTAGTCTCCCTCTACTATGTATTTGACCCCATTTACCTCTTCAACCTCCCCCAACCCCTTTTCCTGATATTCACCATACTGCTGTAACTTTTAAAGTGTTTTCGTTTGTTTGTTTTGTTTGTTCACTTGTCCATTTCTGTTTTATATCCCATATATCAGTGAAATTATATGATTTTGTCCTTTTTGGTCTGATTTATTTTCTTAGCATGATATTCTCAAGATCCATTTATGTTGTCCCAAATGGCAGTGTTTTATCTATTCTTATGGCTGAATAGTATTTCATTGTATAGATGTACCACATCATCTTCATCCAGTCATCCATCAGAGCACATTTGGGTGATTTCCATGTCTTGGCTACCATGAATAAGACTACAATAAACATAGGAGTACATATATTTTTAAGAATAAATGTTTTCAATTTAGAAGGTTAATGCCACTGTTTTTAAATATGTGGCTGACTTAAGTTACTCTGAATCCTCCTGTTTCAAGAGCATGTATTGCCATTCTCACCCTTCATGGCATTTTCACTCTGAATTGAAAGCCCTTATGCCAATCTTTGCCCATCAAAATGCTACATACTTTCAAGCCTACATAAAATGCTTCATCCTTTGTGGCATATTCTCTATTCTCCTACCTGAAAGGAATTCCTCCTCCTCCACACTGCTATAATACATGTTCTATGCTACTTAAATGGCATCTCACATTATGCTCTGTGCAATAGATCTATACAGATGTCTGCCACCTGGGGTCCCAAATCCTCCAGTTTTCTGGTATCACTTTTTTCTTTAACATTCAAAGAATATGGCCCAAGCCCTACCTCTTAGAACAACAATGTCTGACTTCCTTCTTTGCCTTTTAGGCTCATATTTCTCTGCTACATTTAGGGGAGGGGAAAGTTGCCACATATGTGTTGCAAGCCAGTTCACGCCACAGCCCAGTTCTGTTCGCTTACTTGGGTCCTGGCAGCTGATTCTAGCTCTCTGTCTTGAGTCTCTGCTTTCTTTCTGTTGACCAGTAGCTGAAGCTGCAGGATTTCACCTTTTGTCCTTTTTACCTAGCAGAAGGCTATTGTCAGTAATAGACTTTTACTGAGAGTTTTGAGGTAATGCAGGATAATTATAGCCTTAGCAAATGTCAACTGGAATCTGAAATGAAAGTCAGAGTTCTTAGATATTTATCAGACACTCCCTGACCAAGTACATCCATGGACACAGGGCTCCCCATCTCTATATCTTTCCTCTCGCATCTCTTCTACCAGAGTCATAAGCTCTCCCCAAATGCCAGAGTTTAACTTCCTTTGCTTCTTTATGCAGGATGTTCTACCATTTTCTTTTTGTTTTTTAAACCTTGCCTGCCTCGATTATTCATAAAAGCGTCTCATCTTCCATCATCAAATAAATAGATAGTTAAGTGTTTTCCTAAGGTTGATAGCAATCTGCCCTTAAAAGAATTCTGCAGTCCTGGAGCTGTCTTGGGTCAACCAGCTCAGAGTAAATTAATTTTTATAACCACAGTACTATGAAATAGGCAAAATTATTACCTACTTATTTTTGTAGGTATCTTAGTTAGGGAAAGACCATATACCTTCATAGAGTATATGCATCAAAATATGGGGAAAAGAGAAGTTTAAATTCTTAATCTACCTACCATATTTGAAGTTCATGACTTTGGGCAAGTAATTTTCTTTGGGGGTTCTCAGTTTCCTGACTTATAAAATAAGTATGATAATATCTACCTCATAAATGTGAGGACTTATATCATTTCTATAAAATCATTTATTAGAGTCCTGATACACAGTAGGATTCCTACTCTTAGTACAATTTTAAACCATTCAATGAATGCAAAAAAAGGTTGTTCCAGTGAGCTTTATTAAACTTTGAGTTGGGTACAATGTTTATTGCAGGATCCCAAAAGCTATTTGATACTCTGATTTTCCTTTCTCAATGTCATCATGTTTACTCTGGAGTCAGTTCCACAGAGTTCTACCCTTAATTGAAAAGACAGGAAATCACAACTTTAAAATTTTCAGTGTTAACAGTAAATAACACATTAGAGACATATTAGTAATTATGGAAGTATCTTCTCAAATTGTAATGTTTTCCTCTCCCTTAGTGCTAGCAGTGAAAACCACTGAATTAATCTGAGCAGGGTCAGGACTTGAGTTCTGAGGAAAATCACTTGAATTTGAGGCATTATATGTACAGTACAAGATGTTCCAGATACAAATTCTCTGAGTCCTGTTTGAGAACAGTGGTGCAGTGGACTAGGTATCTACCTTTAGAGCTAGCTCTGAGTCCCAGAAAGTTTGGGCAGGTCTCTAGAAGTCTCCTGCTACACCCCCAGCCCCACCCCCAAATAAGCAATTTCATAATTTCTAGAAGGGTTAGTCATTCTCTGGGGGTGAGAGATAGGTGGTGTAAATTGGGATGTGGAAATTTCCATTATGCCTTGGAATTGCATAAAATCCTTCTGCAGGAAGTGCTCACTAGAAGTTTCCCAATTTTGTTGACTAATCTCTAGCAAAAAAATTCTTTCCTTCGTGTACCTGATTTCTCTATCTCTTAAAGTCTAACATGAAGCAACCTGGTACCTAGAACCTTTCCAGATTCACCCAAGTTGGAATAAATCAGCATTTCCTAAAGCATGAAAATAAAAGCAGTTATCAGAATCTTTGATTACTAATCATGATGGTAAAGTCAATATGGTATAAAGCCTTAAAGCTCAAACTTGAAAGTTAGATTTCCACTTATCAGCTGTCTGACCCTGGGCAGTTTACTTAACCCCACTCTACATCAGTTTTCTTATATAAAATTAGCATATTTATAGTAGCCACTTTATGATTTTTTTTGTTTGGATTAAATGTGGTGATGCATATAAGATTCTTAAACAGAACCTACTAGGTTGTAAGTTGTCATTAAATGTAGCTCTCACTGTTATTCCTCCTGCCATAGTAAGTGGAAAGTTCTTTGATAGCAGTAACTATAACATATTAATTAATTTTTAATGAATATAGACAGTGACCAATAAATTATTTATTGAATTAAACTTTATTTTTGACAGGAAAAAGCTTAATTTTTTTTCTATTTATATTGTTTTAGAAGTCATAATGGCTATGCTTCTAATACATGATATATGTGAACGTGGATAGTTTTTAAAAGTAAAATAACTTTTAATGCTACAAGTAGGATGTGTGGCTAGATCAGAGAAGCATGTAAACCAAATTATTCAACATAAAGATATCTTATTTTTAATGTTTTTATATATGTAGCCTAATTGCTGTTATTATTATTGTTTAGTATATAAACACATCTATTTTTTTATGACCCAGAAGAGAATCCTTATATAAGCTCTTTTACTGTAGGAAAATCTTTCTGTCTGCTAAATTGTTTGACTTTGCTGTAGTTTGGGGATGAAAGTTGTAAAAATGAACAAGGGAATTTGTTCTAATATATGAAGATGAAATGATTTAAGGTCCAGACCTTTGAGGGTGTCGAATTTCATGAGAAAAGATAAGGAGAGAGGCAGAGGTAGTCCCAGTTGTAGGATGGAAGATTTGTGGTATGGCGTCAATCTTATATTTGTTTTATTTCATCATTTTGCAGGACAAAATAGGTCCCGAGTTAGTAGGCAAGATGATCAATAGGCCACTTCCATATGTCTAGGCTTTATTCCTTTCTACTGTTTACAAACTCAAAAGTTGTGAAATTTCCTCTCCATCAGGTCCTGTGTATTCAAAGAACTGCCCTTGGAGGAGAATTTCATATCAATCTGGTGCTAGGCCCTCCACATGTTAACTTTGGTCAAAATCCATGCTCGTCAACTCACTCATCGCTCACATCATGCAGCTTGACGGCTTTGTCTCCTGATTCAAATCTACTGAGCATTATTGAATCTGAAAAGTTGCCTTTTACCAAGCACACAAATGAAACAAAATACAATTTAAGAAATCAGCTCGTAACATTTACAATTAAATTCATTAATTAAGGCAGTATATGGAAATGCCACATGCAAACGTGAGCTTTGTAAATATTAAAGTGGTGAATAACTAGACAATCACATTTCTTAGTAATAAATGCCTTTTCTTGGTGGCTTTATTTCAGTATGAGGGATGTAGAATGTTCCCATTTACCAGCTTGCATTCTTATTTTGAAACTTTTAAACTATGTGTTTCATTAACAAGAACCTCTGTTTTAGTGACATTTTTATTCCCATATGTTCTCCATTTACCATTCTCTCTCCATGTGCATACCTTGATCCTAATTAGAACTTGCACCTGAATTTAGGAAGCAGTACTTGAAATAAACCAAATCAAGATGTTTGTGAAGGGGAGAAAATATCAAGTTCCAATATTTCTAGCAAATTGATATGGAAAATATACTTCATTGATCTACCTTCTTAAAGTATGCAAATTTATGTATACTTTCTCTTGGTTATACAAATACAAATACACTGGTAGCTTTCATTCTATACTGCAGGGTACTTTGGTTGTCAGTTTACATTCTAGTACAAAACTTCATTGAACAAATGCAGCATGGTATTTATCACATTAATTTTGTAAGTTTATAAATTATACTTACTAGGTTTGGTAATAGAGAGAAGTTAAAAAAGGTCCAGGCAGTTATGTGAGACTTTATATTTGAGAGAATATTTGAACTGGGTCTCAAAGGATGCTTTAAGAGACCAAAAGATGAAAGAAAACACAATTTTAGGTAGGAATGGAAAAAAATATGTCGTGGATTGGGGCACAGTATAGAGAGGAGAATAATTTTAGGCACTGGACAATTTAGCTCAAATTATGATATCATCAAAAGTCACTCATTCTTCAAATTGAGAAGTTACTAACTACATGTAAACTGAGGCTTTCTTCTTCCACACTAACATTATCACAATTATGGCAATCACCTATGTTATTTTCTAATTGTAGCAAATCGATTTTCCAACTGGGCAGTTGAAGGCAGAGTCTTTGGTTTTTCATGTTCCTCCCTGAAGTCTGACTCACCCTTTAGTATTCCTATACCAAAGGCCAGTCCGCCCCTCTTTCAAAAATTCTAATGACTCATTACTTCACAAGGCAGCCTTATTCACTGTTAGAGTACACTGATTGTTATGCAATCTTTCTTTATGTCCATTCATCTGCATCTTAGTAATGTCTGACAGTTGGTGATGGTCTTCTCTGCATTACCTAGGCCTCTCTACTCCAGCTGATCAAGTCCCATGAATACATAAAGAAACAGCTATAATTTCTATTCGTGATAATTTCCTTCTTCAATACACTTGTCTTTAATTCCTTCATTCTCTCCATATTTTTCACTCCTTCTTCCCAACATTCTTTCCTTTTATTTACCTGTCAAATATCCATGCAAGAAGAAACAAGCGTTTAGAACCTCTAAATATGAGACACAAATGCACATGTTTTTATTATCTTTCCAAATTTGAGGTTTTAATATCTGGGCTGTCCATAGTTTTCTAATATTAAAGGATAAAAATTAGAAATAGCCATAAAAATCCAGATATAATCTGACTAACACAGAGCACAGTGAAGTGCCATTTACCCAGTTTGAGTGCTTTTCTCTTTCAGTGCCATCCAAGATGGCCTAACTATTTATAATTGTTGATACTGTACTTTATATCACTTAGTGGTCAGCATTTTTTCCCTATAAACTGCTTAAGGTCAGGTCTCTTCTCTTTCTCTCTTAGTATGCTTTTAAAATTTTCTTTTAACTAAATATAGAATTTTATAGGTATACATGTTGAATTTTAATATTTTTGGCTCCTATTTAAAATTTCAAAGTAGTTTTTATTCTCTAATATATTTTATTCTGTTACCCATGAAATTGACAAACCAGACTTCCTTGTCTTCACCAAGTCATTGATAAAAATATAGAATTAAAATCTTAGACTTGATTTGAGTTATGTTTCCAAGTTGATCCCAAGATATTCAACAATACTGTCTGAATACGGTATTCAACCAGCAACCCACAGTTAATTCACCTAAGAGCACTATCATCCACATCACATTTTGCAATTTTATCCATAACAATGTCATGTAAGGATGTCAAGATCATGATAAAATCAATACATCTTAAAACTCTCCTGAAGCTAGAAGTCTGTCAAAAAAGGGATTGAGGTAAGTTGAACATGACTTGTTCTGAGAGTTATCTCCAGTGTTTTCTGCATACTCTTTCAAATTCTATCACTGATATGGTTAATAATCTGTTTTTCTTCTAGGAATAAATATCATATATTTGAGATTGTAGTCTCCAAATCTACTCCATTTCCTTTTGTTGAAATTCACAATAACCTCAACTTTTTATTTTGAAATTTGGGACTTATATTTAATGAGCATGAACACAATGTTAATATTATATGAATAGTCATTATCATCTTCTTCCCTTTAGAGAAAAAAGTTCATATATTTGATTAAATGTTAATTTCATGTCTATATTATTTTGAACATGAGGCAATATTTTGAGGGTCTTTAAACATGAGATAATATCTGTAATTTGCAGAGAAGATATTTGGACTCTGGCCTTGGGGGTTTTCTGTAAGAGAAAGTGTATTTGACAAATGTTTGAAATTATGATTCTTACTGCCAAAGACCACTAAAAGTAGCATCTAAATTTCTTTTTAAATATTATTAATCATTTCTGAACAATGTAGAGTTCAGTGATTTCACCTCGCAACAGTTCGAAGTAAATGCTACTGAGCGCTCAGAGTGATGGTACACTTTAAGCATTTTATGATTATAATGGGAAAAAGTGCTCATAAATTCAGAAAGTGCAGCTCTGTGTAATTTAGTATAACTTAGTGTCCTTGAGGGTTTGAATTTTTATTAATACTGATAACATGTCCATGAAATAGAATATACTTTTTTGGAAGATAAAAGTAAGCTCTTATTAAAATCTCAATTTTGATTTTTCTGTCAAACATCTGGCAATAAGCTTATGGAGGATTATTTGCAAGTGTGGCTAAGTGAAGTTAAAACAGTTTTGGATATTCTATGTGTTTTCTGTAGGTTCTCATATTTTCTAGTTTATCCATGCCCGTCTTCAAGAAATCAGTCTTCTCCTTGTCCATTACCATTTCCTTATCTTTTTTTAGTCTCATTTTAGTTTATTTTTATTTTTAATGTTTTGAGTTTTCCAGTATAACTTTAATACCATTCTCTAAATATTAATGCTTAGTAATAAAATCACTTCTCAGGTTATCGATAGGATATATTAGTCATCTTAAACCTTTATATCTTTAGTAACCCTAATAATGATAGTGTTTTCATTATTACATTTCATTTGCTGCCTACTTGAAAATTTTAACATCAGAGGGACAGAAAATGAGATAGGCTATCTGTTCAGTGAGGGCTTTTAATATGCCAGGGACTCTTCTTAGCATTATATATGCCCATTATCTTATTTAATGTTCACACCAACTCCATGAGGTAGGCTCTTTAGTTATCCCTTTACAGATGAAGAAACTAAAGCTCAGAGAAGTTAAATAACTTATCAAAGTCACACAGCTAGTAAGTGGTGAAGCCAGGATACAAACCTTGGTAATATGGGTGTAATATCTGTGCCCTTAACCACTGTTCTAAAATGAAATCTATCTTCTAACTTACTCTGGATGCTACCTATTGCAACTTCAACAGAGGTCATATATGTTACAGGAGAATTGTACAACCAGCACTTAAGCATTTCCATGGGATTATAGAGTAGTATATAGGAACAAAATAGTGATTGTTATATAAATATAGGTTTTTTTAAAGTATGGGCTTAGATGATAGTAGAAATAAGAATTGCGAATTGTTTATAATAAGTTTTTGTCTAGGACCATATAGGTTTGGAACTGGAATAGTATATTAGAATTGATAACAGGGTTATATTTAGATGAGAACTAGGATAAAAAAGATACATCTCTTTATATACCTCATCAATGCTCCAGTATAGATTATCATTAGCACAATATTAATATTTGTCTAAATTTTATTTACATGTTCAGTGCATGTTTTTAACATGTAAACAACAAAAATTTATATAATCTCAATTCAGTTATTTTTACGTGCCACTTTTGTTGACAGACACTAATTAAAATTTACCATGCGCATTAAGGAAAGAAATATATGCTTCATTTAATAAAGGGGTGATATTGTTACCAGAAGACATCTGTTCTATTACCAAAGAGACCAACACATTTACAAATTAATATTTGCCAGATGACCACCTGGACATTTGTGAGATTAAAATGTATGTAAGTTTACATCTAAAACCGCTTTGAAAAATTAAAGTTCTTAAATATTCATTAAGTGTCTACTTTGTGCCAGGTTCTGAGATGAGGGAAAAAGAAAAATAGGCAAAGTCTCTCCTTCAAGAAGAAAGAAATAGGGCAGTAAATGCATGCTTACCAACCAGGTCCAGTGATTTGTATGAAGTGCTCAAGTATAGATGAAAAGTACCTAAATCAGACTAGATAAAAAATTCCAGATATGGCTTTAAAAAGATGTGAATCTGATCCAAAATGAACAGTGAATAGTAATTAGCTAGATGAGGAAGAGCATTTGTTAGTAAAGCACAGCTATAGTTATTCCAATTTGTTTGATAATTAGGATCCGGTGCATTTAATGAAAGAATAAACCTAGAAAGTGCATGCAGGTTGTATGACATAGATTTTAACTGGTCCCTAGGAAAGAGAAAAGCTTAAAGAGGGAAAGTGAGAATTGAGTACTATAATCCTGCTCCAGGGTTAAAAATATTTCTACGACTTTACTCTATATACACATCCTAAAGCTAAGCTGAAACTCTTAAATTGATATTGACAACTGGCTGTTTCATGGACATAAACTAAGCTGATTGTAGATATTATCAATCATCTTGGGAAAAAAGTAGTTTTGTGGAATCTATGCTGAAAGCCATCCTCATTTCATTGCTAGGTTGCCCTCTCCAAAGACCCTTTACAACATGGCATCTCAGTTCTTCAAAGCAAAGGAGGAAGAAAGAAAGTTTGCTAGTGTGACTGCATCTCATATAACATAATGTAAGCAAGCTCAAGAGAGACAGCCCAACACCATTGCCATATTCTATTTGTTAGAAGCAAGTAACAGTTCCTGCCCACACTTAAGATGAGGGAAGTATACAAAGCTGTGAATATCATGGGAGCCACTTTCATATCTGTCTGCCACATTCCAGGAAAGAAAATCTATTCCAGCTTTATGCATTTTTGAAAGGTTTTTGTATAATCAGATACTCAACTTTAATTGATTATTTGAATGGCATTTACCTGTTGCAAAAACAGGTATCTTCTAAGAAAATAAGCACAGAGAGATAAAATATGCCTATAATTGACTTGATTATAAATCTTTTTTTTTTCTAATGTTATTTATCTTCCAAACTATGTTGGGAAATATTTTTTTTTTAAGTGATGATTATCTTCTTATCAATATTGTATATTATGCTGTTTCCCCTCATATTTTTACTCTTTTTTGTAAAACTGGTTCTCTATATAAAAATTCATAGATCATTAGATTACCATTTTAGAAAGTGATTAAATTTAGAAGACAGTATGCATTTTGATTTCCTACATAGGCATATTTTTATTACATTAAATATTTATAGCATTTTGTAAGACATAATGTATAACATTTTATTCTATATGATTTTAATAAATGTTATACCTTTATTTTCATGTAACAAAAACTATGATATATTGGCAAGTATATTAGATTATATTAAATAAATACAGATGTATATTAAATGTATACTAACTTATTTAGACTAAGTAAATTTCACTGAAATAATGTGCACCAGTGTTCCAAATTCATTTTAACAATTTATTGGGCAAGTACTTTTTAAACAAGCATTACTATTTTCTAGATACTTGAAACACAAGGGTAATCAAGTCACATCTTATTTGATATTCTGAATACAGTATTCAGGGCAAGGCTAAGAGAGTGTTAATATAGAGTAATAAATGAGGACATTAAAATTTAGAGAGTTTAATTGATATATTTTAAGTTTCATATTCAGGAACCCCAGAATTGGAACTGGAACCATGTCTTCTATATCAAAGTTTAAAGCCATTTCACTGCCTCTTGTGGTTCCTAGGTAATGAATTACCCTTCATTTCTTAGAGAAGGTGATTAATGAACTGCTATACGGAGGCTGAGCCCTTTTAAAATTATCTTTCTAGAAGTAGTTGTGTGATCCATACAAACTCTGGCCTGTTCCCCCTGAGACCAGCTAAGCCATGAGTCAGCTGGTGGTGGTTTGAGTTCAGCCTGGAAAGTTGAAACAGAATGAGGTTAATTGATACATATTAAAATCAATCCTGTGACTGGCCTCATCAGCACCAGACTCTACCTAAAATTGCTAGTCAATCAAAGATGTCAATGTAGAATTCAGTCTTTCCGATGCTTTATTCCATTCTCCTTTGACCTTCACCCATTCTGTTTAACAGTATGTAATAAAAGACATCTTTAAGAAGTAATCTGTTTAGTCTCAAAGGTTTGTAAAAAATACTGTATTCCCAATATAATTGTGGTAATTATTGAAAATATTTACTAAATGTTAATAATACCCAGAGCCATCTTTTAAAAAAATATTTCAAACATATCACTTTAACAATTCATAGTGAAACAACAATTTGATTAATGGTTCTTTAAGCAGGTGTTAAAGTTGAATTATATGTATATAAATTGGCTTGTCAGATTCTGGTTATTAAATGCACTGATTTCATACTGGGAGAACTCTTATTTCCCTACAGTTTAGCTTTTGACAAGTGCATCTGGCACATATTTTTTTGATCGGAGTACTGTTATATTTCTTATTGTTTACTGCATGCCTGCATCTTTTAAAATTTTTTTTGTATGAGCTTGGCTGCCTGAAGAAAATTTTCCTCATGTAAATAAAAACAAAACCAAACAAAACAAATAAAAAACTGCAGTTAAAAATGTAGTAAAGGCAGAATAGCTCATCCTGTTAATTCAATATATATATATATATATATATATATATATATATCATTTGTTATTGTAGAAGTTGCAAAGTCACATTTCTCAGTTGATATGTGAGCTTGTTGCTTAGATGATTGTGTATTTAGCTAGATCTTAGTGTATTAGCTGAGTTTCCAGGGTCTACTGTTGTTTTTTTCCTCTACCAAAAGTAAAAATTTAGAAAAAAACTTTCTCTTAGATTATACTTTGTGGTTGACTACCTATGTTTTTGGGGTGCTATAGAGTAATGAGCATAGGTAAAGAATAGAAAAAAAACTGGTTACAGAGAGTTGTGGAGAGAAGAAAAAAGAACAAAAGGTATAGGGTGAAATTACACAGATACATTTCAGAAAAATAAATATTACATGTTTCAGATTTAGACCAATGTGATCTTTAAGGGATTGTGCACAAGCAAATGCCCTACTTTGTTATTCCGGAGTGATAATATTCCAAATAATGCACATCGCCAAAACGAGATTAGTGTTTTTAAGTGAAAATTACCTCCAGAGAGCTATCTGATGCACTCATATTTCCTATTAAGAATAAATCACACAGATATGAAGGGAAAACAATCTATATAATCCTTACATAATGCAATTCTATAGCCCTGTGTGAAGTGAAATGTATGAGATGTTTAATCTCACATTATTGTGAGGGAAACAAGAGTAATTCTAATTATTCGCATTGCAACCCAGAAATCATATAAAATTGTGGTCTTCGTGCCCCAAACAAACTGTCTATGCCCCCAAATCTTCATGCCTAAAGCAAAGAATATTAAGGCAAATCATTTTCATTTCCAAGGTCTGCTGAAGCCTATAGTTCCTACAAAGCTTATTCTCAGTGTTCTCCAAGATGTAAGCTCAGCAAGTTCTTGAGTCCTCACAAACAACTAGCTAATATCAGTTATTGGTAATAAATTTCAAAATACTCTTATATGTAATTGAACCATCCCTTCCCTTGGTTTCCAGGATGAATTTTTATTCCTCTTCCTATGCACTGACTTTCCTTATTGCCTTTTTGTTTTTTCCTAATTTGTCCAACTCAGTCTCCAGACTTTTCACTCTCTACATCCCTTCCCTTGCTGGTCATCCACTGACTGACAATCCACAAATTTATTTCTCCAGCCCCAACCACAAGTGGGAGTCAATATGTCAATTCTAACTCAGAATTTCTATATCAAAATACACACACACACACACACACACACACACACACACACACTATATCTATATCTATATCTATATCTATATCTATATCTATATATATACATATTATATCCATAGACAAACACAAGTGCAGTATATTATCTATACTCCTCTCTGAGGTTTAACATACTTAATCTGCCCTAAAATAAAGTCCAAATTTATAATCTTCAAACCTGCTGCTCCCTCAGCACCCCAGCCTCGCAGCACCATGATTCTAGTTGCTAAGACCAAACATCTTTGATTTCTTTTCTTTTCTTTTTGACATACCACATTCATCCTATCAGCAAAATGTGCCTAACACTGAACTATTCTCACCCTCTTTCCCTCCCATTACTTATTCTACCCTTGTCAAAGTCAGTTAACTCTCTGGTAAATTATTTAAATAACTTCCAGTCCCTTGTATCTCTACCTCCACACTTGTTGCTCCACAACCTATTTTCAACATAGCAGCCAGAGTGTGAGCCTCCTAATATGTATGTCAGACCATGTCATTCTTCTCAAAATCTACCAAAGGCTTCCGTTTCATTCTGAGTCAAAGCCAAAACCTCTCCCCCAAAGCATACCCGTAAATGGCCCCTTTATCCGACCTTATTTCCTCTGGTCCCATTCACTCAGCTCATTCATTTCAACCACACAAGCCTCCTTGCTATCTTATCCTGCCTCAGGGACTTTGCTCTGACAATCCCATCTATCCACAATTCTTTTCCCTCGTCTCCCTCAGCTCTCTGTTCAAATACCACCTTATCGTAAGGGACTTTCCTGACTACAGCTTATAAAACTGCACACTCCCCTCTCCTGTACTCTTTATTTATCACACCTTTACTTTTCTTTACAGAACTTATTATCACCTAATAGAATATGTTTATTTCCTTGATGTCTATTTTAAGGATGAAATCTTGTTATATTTATGGCATACTACATACAAGAAAAAGTAGTCATTATTTATATGTATTAAATAAATTATTGAATTAGATACATTATATCTACTACTGATTTTCACAAATGGTAGTCCATATGCCAATTTTAATGAAGACTTTCTATAGAAAAATGTATATATGATATCCAAGGTAGCACAGTTTATCTTAAACTATATTTAAGAAAGATAAAATAGAATAGAAATATGATTTAATAGCTTATTATGAAATTGTTTTTAATATTGAAGATAACAGAGGACAAATTATATCTCTTAAAAAGTATAACTAACTTCATGCCGAAAAATTGTGGCATTACTCCGATCATCCTTTAAGGCTATTATTGTTCCTGATCCCAGCACTGGCAATTCATATTTGTTCCACTAAATCTTATTTTAAAAACATTAAATATTTAAGCACATGCAAGCTATTTTTGCAGCTAATTTTCACAAATGGGAGTTAATTCTAACTTGGAATTTTTATAGAGAAATATACATATTATACCCTTGATGGACAAATACAAGTGAACTATGTTTTTGATACTCTCTTTGAAAATGTAGTACCTTTAATGACATAAGAATTTGTAGAAATACCTGACATATTTCTACAAAAGCTCAAATAGTTGTAATTAAAATTCTGAACCC
Source organism: Eonycteris spelaea (assembly GCA_003508835.1). Lineage (NCBI taxonomy): Eukaryota > Metazoa > Chordata > Mammalia > Chiroptera > Pteropodidae > Eonycteris > Eonycteris spelaea. The sequence continues at coordinate 8,717,198 of PUFA01000011.1, read as the reverse complement.
CAAGGAAAGAAAATAAGCCTTATATTACTTTTATGTATTAAATTTTGAGTATCTTCCTTTTTTCTCAATCCCCAATGGAAGTCTTAGTACTGCAAAATTCAAACATGTTTATTGGGCTTTCCCACATATACAGAAAGGAGTTACTTTTCTGCACATAGAACATTCTTATAACTGCCATGTCTATAGCATGGGGCCAGAAGTACAGCTCCTCAGGCTATGGAGATTTCCTATGAAAGGACTTGAAAGACTCAGTGTTTCATGAAGAGTTCATTTGGGATTAAAAGGACCATTTTAACCATGAAAATTAGAAAAAAAATAGTAGAAAATGATTCTTGGCAATTATCTCATCTAACACCTTCCATAAAACAATGAGGAAAATTAAAATATTTCTCATACCCTTGAATAATTTCTGGCTTAATTTATTCTCAACTGCAGTGGCTTGATATCTGTTTATTTAAAGTAGCCAAACCGTTCTTCAAGGCTGCCATACTAGCCTAGTTCCCCTGATGTTTGTATTCCTGGTTTCACCATATCATTTGGGTCTCAGCTTAAAGGTCACTTGCTCAGAGAGGCCTTCCCTAGCAACACAATCTAAAGCAGGCTTTAGTAATCTGCTAGCACATTCATTATTTAGAATTCTCAGAATAACATGCCTCACTCTCTTCTTTCTGGAGTGTTTGTTTTTATATTTATTATACATTTATTGTTCATCTCATTACATTAAAGGCAGACGGTAGCAGCCCTAATTGTGGTGTTCACTGCTGTATCTCCAGTGACTAGAACATTCCCTGGCAGTTAAGTGGTGCTCAGTAATTATTTGTTGGATGAATGAATGATATAATCCCTGTTACTTCTCATATTTGTATAAATGATTAAAAACCATGAGGGATTAAAAATGATAAGAATGTAGAACCTGACAAATATGGCTTCCCCTCCGGCCTCATCATGGGTGATTAATCAATCAAACACCAGATTAACTGTCCTGATATCCATAGGTCGTCAGGGTAATATGCCCAGATATTTTTGATATTGTTAGAATACTCTGTGGTAGACATATTAATCACAATATTTTTATGAGTTTATTGATGCTATGCATCTTCCATCACCAAGTGCAGTCTCGCTTTCCTACATCTGTAAGAAGAGAGAAAATATTGATTTCTTAATGTTTGCCTTTCAACCAAATATTTTACTCAAGAATTTTAGATGAGATATTAAAATATAGAAAAATGAACTTTATCTTTTTTCTTTTAACATGATAATTATATTAATTAAACAAATGATTTTTGAGCACTTTTGACACACCAGGCTCTTCTCTCGTTGAGTTTAGGTTTCTGATGGGGAGAAACAGACAATAAATAACTGTGTGGTAAATGCTGTGCTCAGTTTATTCAGATGTTGTTATATTCTTACTGCCATTCTTTGATATAAGAATTATTCTTTTTTCTTTTTAAGAAAAAATTCTTAGGAAAATTACTTTCGAGGAATAAAATACAACATACCTAGGTTCACACTGGTAGTGACAGGGTTGAGATTTGAACGTAGATTTTATTATTCCAAAGCCTCCCTTTGTACTTATTGCTTGGGGAAAAAAAAATTCTATGAAAATTTAAATAACAACAACAAGAACAACAATAGTAAAACCTTGAGACTTATAATGTCCATCAAAATAATTATAATTTATACAAAAATAAATTACTAATTCAAATAGGGTATTTGACTCTATGTTCTGGTCATAGAAAATATACATCAGTATAATACATTAAACATCTAAAAATGGATCATATTATAAATTAGACCTAATAAAATACCATTTAGATGCAAAGTTTATTAATTATTGTTCAAAATTTCCTCATGAAGATAGCTCTAATTGATTTAAAGTGTTTAATATGATGGACATTAGGTTCCGGTAGACAGATAAGCCTGTCTTAAAGTCGGCCTGTGCTCCTATGCTAATCCTTCAGCTAGCTTGCTGTCTAGTTCCTGGCAGCTGCTCCTGTGGTCTATAGCTTGTCCAAGGAGTTCTACTGCATTGTGAATCCTGACTTTGTGTTTTTTCACATGGAATACATTAAATATTTTAAAGGCAAGGAGATATTTGTGATATCCAGGAGATAAAGGCAAGGAGATATCACAGACCTAAGTGCTTAAAAGAGGGAACTTGGAGTCTGTGGTGACATGGGAGTCATACAACTAAATTACCAGCATCTTTTTGGAGTGTTGATAGCAGTAACTAAGAAATGAGGCATTTTGTGATTGTGTGGGTATAAAATGGGCAGAATGATGCTTAAGACTTCAAGTTCTACCTCCCATAGGAAACCCCCCTCAGCAAGATCTTCATACAATATTTGCATTAAACTGCTGATGCTTCTATTGCTGACATTTTGTTGATTTGGGATTAATTTAGTTGTCATGAATAACTCTTTGGTATATGAAAATGAGAGACGTGTACGCCCATAAAATAAGAAAGTCTCAATTCCAAAACAATTAACCGTATCAGCCAAATAACTAGTTAAATCAAAGGAGACTTAGTCAATTTTTCATTTTCCTAGTCATTTCAAAAACATTTATCTATTGCTTATAGTTATTCTGGAAAACACAGTTGGATATACAGTGTTCTTACTCTCAGAAATTTCACAATCAAGGTGTGAAAATGAGACATGCATGCACACATTAAAAATAAAATGACAATTTAAGAGGCAGCATAGGCAGTCTATGATTAAGTAACATATGAATAGTATGATCAAAAAATGATATGAGCTTATAAAAGGAAAATATCAAAAAGGCACCATAGAAAACTTGTAATTGCTTTGCTTTTGGATTTCAAATGGGTTGCAGTTAAATAAGTGCACCATGTTCCAAGCTGGGGTGTGTTAAATACATGAAACTAGGGATTGTGTGTCATATTTGGGAGACAGTGGGAAACTGCAAAGGAGTTCCTGACCATACCGTGTGAGTTCTTGATTGACAGGTTAAGACATTTGGATTTCATCCTGAGAACAATGGAGAATCATGGAAGGTTTTCTACAGGGTAGTGGAAGAACAAAATATGTTAGAATGATTAATGCAATAGAAATGTCCACAATTTCTTGAAACTAGGAGAGATGAGAAAGGAAGAGAGCAGTTTAAACTCTGGTTCTTAAACTTGAAGAATTCACCTAGGTAGCTTGCTAAAATTGCAGATTCCTGCACCTTACTCCAGAGGTTCTGATCGAGTAGGTCTGAAGAGGGCCCTTAATCTCCGTTTTAACAAAAAATCTGTCATTCTGATTTAAGTGATTTTCAGACCACATTTTGAATAATACTGAATTAGAAAGCTGTCACAATAGTCTAGGAGTGAATTGGTGAAGGTTTATACTATAATTTTGGAAGTGGGAATAAAATTAAAGCGATGACTGTGAGGGATATAGTTAGTTAAGGAAAAATTGATAAGATATAAATGTTTGGATATAAGAAATCAAAGGGAAAAATAGTCTATGATGCTGTTAATGTATTTAATTCAACATATTTGATATTTTTTGTTTATGCAATTGAATTTTCTATCAATTAATTCTTAAAAGAGCCAGCACATATAAAGATAATACCCAAATCTGAACTAAGGAGAAAATACAATATGAAATAATGAATACGGTTATACATGTAGATAATAAATCCAGAAAAATCCATCATTTTTGTGTAATATTTACATATATTCTAATGATTATTTTCTACATCATGGATTTAACTAATTCTCAGTCAAGATACCAGAATTCCTTTCCTAATTTTTAGTCAAGTTTCCTAAATTAATTTTTAAAATGAATATAGAGGTCTTAATCATACAAATCTTCCCCATTTAGCTAAAAGTGCAATTCTGGCTTATACATTGGACTATCTCTATAGTTACGGTTATCCTATATCCTGAATTTAGGGAGATAACTGTAATTAAAAATAACCATTTCCTGAACTGGCAGAGGACAGATTGGTGGTTGCCAGAGGTGGAAGAGGGGGAGCGTGTGAAATGGGTAAAGGCAATAGAAAGTTACAAATTTCCAGTTTGTCCTGTAAGTCCTGGTAATATAATGTACAGCATGGTAACTATGGTTAATAATACTGTATCATATATATGAAAGTTGCTAAGAGAGTGCATCTTAAAGGTTCCCACCACAAGAAAAAAAATTTTAACTATGTGTGGTGATGGGTGTTAACTAAACTTATTTGGCAATCATTTTATAACATGTACGTATAGCAAATCATTTTTTGTACACCTGAAATTAATATGTTATTTATCTCAATAATAATAAAATAGTTTTTATTTCCTAGAGATCTATCAGACTATGAACCCCGATTCTTGGTTTAGGCACTATAGTTACTGGAATTACCATTCATGGTAAAATACACAATCATGGGCCTTATTCTCAGAGATTTCCAAGACAAACTGAGAAGAAAATTTGAGGTTTTTACTGTTACGTTCTAGTTTATGTCATTAAGCTATCAGAAATAGTACTGATGAAAGAGATAAAGAAAATTAAATTTTAAGTAGAAAGTACAAAAATTATCAGAAGTGTTTCCTGTTGATGCAAATTTTGGATCACAGTGCTTCCACTGAGACAGTGACCAATAATTAAAAGCAACATTTTCAAAAGTAATTTTATCTTTTCTTTTTAAAAATTTTTATTTTCTTTATTTCATACCTTCCTATATATGTGAACAAATTATTTGGCCTTTTAGTTAATAATAACTAAATATTTTTATAGATTAAGTACAGAGTTAGTGTGAGATATAATATGGTATTAGGAACTGAAAATGTTTCTTTCACACAAATAAAGTACTATTACAAAAAAAAAAAACCTGGCAAATGTTTCTTTCACATGAATATGGCCTAAAATTATAAAAATTTCAAAGTCCTTAGTTATACCAACAAAAAGGGGAAACATAAGGAAATGCAAATACCTAAAGAGTTAAAACATTGTATATAAATCAATTTTAGTTAAGGGTAAGTAATTATCATATTTCTTCATGCTTTAAAAAGATCTTTGATTTTAAAGAGAGAAAGCTTTGACCTCTTGAAAGAGATGAGGGAATGTGAGTAAAGAATGAGGACTTGGGAGAAGTTTCAGCTCCTGGAAGAAAGGATGTAATGAGGAAAGGCTACACATAAATGGTAAGCAGTGTCTTCATTTGAACTGGGCTGCTGGGAATTATGAACACAGTAGCTTTTCCTTTGGAGTCAACTGCCTAAGTCAGAACTATGCTCTCGAGTTCACATAGACTCTCATCCCCTTGGTCTCTTCTAGGGCTGACTTGGAAGCTACTGAAATTATTTTCTGGTATCTGCATCATTTTTGTGCAAACACAAAAGGGAATATTTCCCCCATAGAGAGAATCTTACCAATGGTTGTTTGTTAGTGGCAGAAATTTTCATCCAGTATTATTTATTTATTTATTAATGGTCAGCAAACTGTTTCTATAAAGACCTAGATATTAAACATTTTAGACTTTGTAGGCTACACAGTCTCTGTCACAACCACTTAACTGTCATTGTAGTGGGAAAGCAGTCATAGACAATAAGTAAATGAATGGCTGTGACTGTGTTCCAATAAAATTTAATTTACAAAAGTGGGTGTTAAGCTAGATTTGTCGTACAGCCATAGTTTGTCAACTTCTGTTTTATTGTAATATATAATATTTCTATTATGGATCAATAGGCTGGTTTAGAAAGCTATCACTTTTCCTTATTAGGAAGCTAACTACTTTTCCTACTATAGATTCTTTAAAGAAATATGTTTCAGATTAAAAATAGATAGGGACTTGACCCAATACTAGGTCTGGTAAATTCCTTAAAAAACTATAAAAGGTGTTGGAAGTACCTAAATAGAGGCTAGGATATGGGTTCCAGGATTTTCTAGTTGTGTAAATTCTGGGCAGTTATTTAAGATACCTCTTTCTCATCTGTGAAGTAGGAACAATAATATCTACTTAATAAAAAGACCATGGCTACCCATTGCTGTAGCCTTAAGTGAAATGCCTATTATAGCAACATCTGCCACACAGTAGACCCTCAGTAAATATTATTTCTTCTTCTCAGTGTGCTACAAGACACACATGGAATAGAAATAAAAGTAGAAATAAAGCAAAGTAGACAGCAGAACTAATTTCACTTGTAAGGTAGAGCAGATCTTTTCTTCACTAAAATATTCATCACTGGCTTTAAGTAGTTTTATTACTACTTAGACACAGCTTTTAATTTTTAAGAGCTCAGCACTTAGCATGATATTGTGGGATTTTTTGGTTCTCCATTTTCCTAATTTCCTAAATTGTATATAAATTATATGCAACATATGTATATATATATATGCATACATATATATGCATAAATACTACATATATATGTACTTATATTTATGTATACATATTGCGTATGTACTAGATAACTATGCCAAGCATTTTACATTATTATCTCATTTAATTCTTACAAGAACTTTGCAGAGTTGGTTTTATTATCATCCCTATATTACAGATGAAAAATTGACACTTAGAGAGGTTAGTGTAGCCTATCTATAGTCACACATCTAGAAAGTCTCAGAGCCAGAACTGATACTCAGGGCTTTCTGGCTATAGTGCCCATTCTTTTAATAATGATGATGACTGCCATACTTTTAGAATAAAAATAATATTTAAATACAATTAGATTACTGGTTCGACCATTTCGATTGAATACCTTCATCATTTATGGTTACTTGACCAATAGCAAAGAAGAACTGGGTTAATAAACCCAATGCATGTTTTATAACTGGTCAATTAGTCCACATCTTTGAACCTGTATGATGGCCATCGCACATAAATCTAAATCTGCATTTGCCATGCTCCACAAAGCTTTCTGAACAATTCAGTGTGTTCAAAAGATGAGATTTCCATTATTTTTGTGTGAGGAAAATAAGCTGTTTTCAATGCACCAAGCTTGGGGAAAATTACTCAGCCTTAGTAATATTAGACCATGAATCTTCCATTTATTTTAAAATGGTGGTGTCATGCTGAGGAGAATAATGGTTCATATCCTTCTTCTTTCTTCAAATATTATGTTAAAACTACATTGATTAAAATAAATAAAGTCTCATATCATTGCATCAAGTCTGTAAGAAGATAGAGTAAGCAAGCAAAAATATTAAAGACTAACATGTTGGAGAGTCTGCCTCTGATCGTGAATTCTTTATATCTTTTCTTCTCCCAGGGTTATTTTCTTCTAGTTCACTCAGCAAATTTTATAATTCTATAGAAATAAACAGCACTTTTTCTCAATGTTTTTTCAAAAGTACTATTTCATTAACATTTTTGCATTAATTAAGAAAGTGAATAACTGAGCTGTAATTCGTTAATTTGTAAGTGTGCCTCAAGTACTGACTTGAATCTCTCTTTTGGAGGGAGCATGTATTCTTGGAGGACAGATTAAGAAACTAGTCTTCCCTCAATACCAAGAACCTCTTTGAAGTCTTGTTTACTTGGATCTTAAGGGTCAATTGTGATACTACTGAGAAGTAATACATTTGTTATTACTTGATAAAAAGCCATTTCATTTAATGAGTTAAACTTACTCATCTTTCAATTAATTTCAGCTATAGCGATAGTAGGATTTGAATTTGGTTGTCTTGAATAATTACCTAAAAATAGTCACAGACTCCTGAAGGCTAATGCATTTAAACTTGAATGATTAATCCTAGAATGGCTTTATACCTGCAAAGTGGAGAAAATTCCCCCTTCCCTTATCTATTACATTTTATTAATTTGGGCACCTGAAGTTGGGCTTCTGCTGGAGTTTCTTTCAGTATTTCCATACTTGTGTGTGTGTGTGTGTGTGTGTGCGTGCGTGTGTGCGTGTGTTTCCATACTTAATTGCTTTCTAATTCAGGGAGATAAAGGAGGGTGAAAGCAGTGAAAATAAATATACATATACATATACGTATAAAATATGTGCATGGTATTGCACAGTATTTTGAACAAGATGTGGAATAAAGACAGAAAGACTAAAAGACGCACCTGGGTTAAAATGTATAATCTTATTTAATAATTATCATAATAAAGACAACAGTTACAGCAACAGCAAACTCTATTGAGTGCATAAAATGACAGGTCCATGAATTATTACTTTAATTCTTACAAAATCCTATCATGTATATTTTCTCACTATCCTATTTTATAGATAAGGAAACGAAGGCTCAACAAAGTTGCAAAATTTGCCCCCAAATCACACAACTTTGAGAGATTCAAATTAGTTTTGTCTAATCCCTATACCCATTCTCTTAACCAGAATGTTCCATGTTATTCATGAGGAAATTTGAGGGGTCCACAGTACTAGGACTGCAGGAGCAACAGGGAACACTGGTCTAGAACAAGAGCCTTGCAATTGACAGTGTGAATTATTTCTCTGGCTTTACTCAGGCTATGTGTGTCTCCTTGGAGAAGTTACTACCTTCTCTGTGCCTCAGTTTCTTTATCTGTACAATGGGAATTATAACAAATTAAATCTTTAAAAGTAGTCAGAATGATGCCTGGCTCATAGTAAGCTCTAAAAATCTTAGTTGTCACTAAAATTTAGATATCCTGCCCTCTACTGTTTCATATCTTTTTCCCCTTAGACAGACATTAGATGAGTCATCTGATTCAGAGATGTATTGCAGTGTTTAATACACCAGAACAATTTGGAGAACCTGAGATAATATTAGAAGATATAACATTTTTTTTTCTCTGTAACTTTCTATCTTGTATTTTAAACTATTTTAGTTCTCTTTTCTGCTAACCCTGCTTCTTGACCCTTAGGCAACTCTCCTGAGTTCTTGTTAGTTGGTTCTAATCCCTGCTGTGATATTTGCTAATTGCTAAAATAATAGATGATAAGGAATATTATATTTTAATGACATATATTTGAGAAATTAAAACTTTCTGACCCTAGAGAGGACATTTTTGGGAAATGAAGAAGGTATAGGGATAAATATGGATATACGTATGTTAGGAAGGGGTGAATCACAGAGAAATAATGGGGCAGGTTCACCTTTTATTTGATGGTTACACATATCTTTTCACAAAAATTTTTATCCTAATTCAGCATTAATTTAAAAGCTAATCTTTGAAAGGAGGATAAATTCTATTTTAAAGAAGTTTGCAATTATTTTTAGAACAGAATCTATTTGGATCCCCTAGATTTTATATGATGCTACAGTTTTAAGTTTGTCCAGTGATTTAATTCAGGGAAGTTACAAATACAGAGTGTTTACAAATGGCCTGCAGCTTTCTCTTCTAAAGATGGAATATTCTGCTCCACATGCCTACTGCTTGTTCCTACCCCCTCAGTTTTATCTTTGTGTTGATGATGTTGTGGGATCCCTGCCTGTGGATGTTTATATGTTTTTTTAATTATGCAATATTTAATATATACAGAATAATCTTTATAATGTGTGTAGGTTATAGAGTAAATTATTTATGAATCACAATATTATCAATACATTGCATCTACCTGTGAGCTTCTTCCTTCTCCTCTTGACTGCCTTTATCTTCCCCACTCACCGAGTAACAGCCATCCTTAATTTTGTAAACTTCATAACCTATCGATTTTTAAATACTGCATAAAATATCAGATATGTATGTATCTTCTAAAACCTTGCCACTTAAGTATGGTCCACAGACCCGAAGCATTGGTGTCATCTGGGAGCTTGTTAGAAATACAGAACCTCAGCCCTGCCCCAGATCTACCGAATCAGAATTTTAATAAAACCCCTGTAGATTCATGTGTGCACTAGTTTAAAAAGCACTGCACTAAACATATTATTTTTCTTGGTTTTTAAAATTTATTTTCATATTTGCTTCTTAATTTTAAATTTAATAAGACTAGTATAGTGTTTACCACTTGCTTTATTAACTCAACAAAGCATTTCTAAGATTCATCCAAGTTGCCTATGTAGTCAGTCATGGCTGCATGATGTAACATTTTTGTGAAAATTCTAGAATTTATTTTTCTCTTATAGCTAGACATGAGATTTTGTCTGGCTTTTTGTTATAATGCATATTCCTGTTATGAACATTCAGGTACATGTCTTCGTGTGTGTGTGTGTGTGTGTGTGTGTGTGCGCGCGCGCACGTGTGTGTTTAAAAGATTTTCCATGGTAAGTAGCTGAGAGTGAAATTGTAAATGGTAATATATGTAAATAGTCACTTTTACCTGATAAGGGTAAATTGTTTCCCACCAGCAATGTATGAGTTCTTATATATAAGCGTTTCCATTCATCTAGGTCTTTACCGACATATGACAACATTGGGCTTCTTACTTTTTTATCAACCTTGTGGACATTACATGCCCTCTCATTGTATTTCATACTTGCATGTGAGATTGATAAATTATAACCATTCTACTTTCCTCTTCTGCAAAATGCCTTTCCATGTATTTTAACTATTTTTCTATTGTTTTTTTCTTATTGATTTATAGGTGTACTTATTTTAAAATGGTTCTTTGAAAGTTTCCTGTGTTGCAATATTTTCTCCCAATTTATGGCTTCTCTCACTTTCTTAATGATCACTTTTGATGAATGGAAGTTCTAAATGTTAAGTAGTTTGGTTTATCAGTCTTTTCTTTCCCTGTTATTACTTTTTGTAACTTTTTTAAATGAAATTTTTCCTTCTATAAATATCATAACACTATTCTGCAGTACCTCTTCTAAATATTTTAAATGCATGCTTTTTGTTTTTAAATCTTAATACAACTGGAATTGAGTTCTGTTTGTTGTGTGATATAAGAGTCAAGATTTGTTTTTACCCTATGGCTAACCAATAGTTCTAGACCATTTATTGAATAATTTTACCTGTCTCGATAGGGAGCAATAAGATCTCTTTCAAACATTAAGTTTTTACATATTATCGCATTCATATTTCATATCTTTATTCTGTTTCATTGGACATTTTATGTATCCTGTGCTAATACTTTATTTTCTTCATTAGAGCATATTTGTAAACATGAATAATTGGTTGAGAAAGTACCCTAACCTGCTTGTTCTTCTTTTTCATATATTATTATTATAAACATGTAAAGTTTCTTTAAAATATTTTATTGGAATTTTGATGAGAATATCATTCAATCTTATTATTTTGTGAAAATTTTTCTTAACACATTGATTCTTTCTATACATGAAAATGATATCTCTCTCTGCTTCTTTAGGTATTTTATTAAGTTTTTTTAAGTTTAAAGTTTTTCTCCATAAAGCTCTTGCATACCTTTTATTATAGTCCTAAGAACATGTGTGTGTGTGTGTGTGTGTGTGTGTGTGTGTGTGTGTGTGTGTGTAACATTTATCAGTTTCTGGTAAATAGATGTAAATCAGTTACCCTTATAAATTCTCTTAGCTTTCTAGTAATTTATCTCCAAATTCCTTTGTGTTTTATATGTAAGTAATGATATCATCAAAGAACAACAATAGTTTTGTTTTTTTTCCTTTTCAATCTATGTATTTTCAATCCCCTCACTCTGTGTGTGTGTCTCTCTCTCTTCTCTCTGTCTCTCTGTATGTTTGTGTGTGTGTATGTTTTGTCTTATTAAATTGTCTAGGATCCATAGTTTAATATTTGCTAGAAGTATTGATAAAGAACATTTGTGCGTTATCCCATGAAAGGAAATATTTCTAATATTTTAGCTAATGTATTTCCAGCTCTCTAATTCTGTATTAAACCATCTATTCACTGATATTATAAAACAACTCCTCCATTGACATTTTAATTTAAAAAACTCTATGTTTAATTTCTCCCTTTGTCATCTTGGCAAAATCACAGGATTTTGGACTCAGATGGGCCAGGGCTTAAGACCAGACTTTGACACTAAACAAATATTTGACCTTAGGTAAATAACTGCTTCTATTAGCTTTCACCTCCTCATATGTAAAATGGAGTTAACACTAGAAATCCTCTATTTTTAAGAAAGGATTAATAAGTACAAATTTATAGTTACAAAATAGTCATAGGGTTATAAAGTACAGCATAGAAGTATAGTCAATAATATTGTAATTATGTATGATGCCAGGTGGATACTAGACTTATCAGGGGGATAATTTCACAAATTATATAAATGTCTAACTACTATGCTGAAATTTGTGTAATATTGAATGTCAACTGTAATCGAAAAATAAAAGTTAAAATTTTTTTTAAAAGAAGCTTCTTAATTACAATACTCAACTCAATTTAATGGGAACTTTATAAAATGAGAAATATTATTTTAATTTTACATTTTGTTAACTGAATGGGAAAATGTATATATTTTGCTTTAGAGTTCCTACCATGTTATTTATCAGCATTTAAAAGAGTAAGATTGTCTTCTTCATATCAAGAATTAAAAGAATTTTAACTATTTTTGGCCTTAGTTAGGCCTAATTTTACAATAATAAGCTACTTCTTGTGATCTCTTTTGCATCTTTGAGATTGAGAGTGACATTTCAAGGGATATTAATTTACTTTTAAAATTTAATTATCAAACATTAGAAGTTCAGCATCCTCTCTTAAATGTCAACTGGAAGCTCTTGATAGATGGACGTTTAGCACCTGAGTAATATTCTTTCAATTTTTAAGAATTAAAATTGACGGATCTTCTGACGGATTTGGTAATATCTACTCATTTTAAGTGTATTGCTGCTATGTGACTGGCCATGATTTGGTAGTTATTTCAATGATAAAACATGTGGCTTCAACTATATAGTCGAGTAGACAAGTGTGTATATGACCTAGGATTCACAAAGGGAAGAAATACCTTTAGATAAAACAATGCATAGTTCTGTGGTAATTGGTAGATGAGATTGTGGGAGTCTACAGAAGTTCTCTTCAACTGTTTCAATAGAGTAAGAAGAAAAATCATTATCTGAGAAAAAGAATGGTAAGAATATTAGAAACGTGAAATGAGAGGTAAAAGCATGAAATAACCATCCATTTTCCCACTTCTTAGACTAAGGTTGTGTGTTTTTCACTAGCCACATTCAGCTTCATGGGGGTAGGCATGGAACAGGTGGGAGTCTGGATTTAACTAAGAATGTGGTTTTGGCACAGCAAAGACAATGAATCAAGAAAGGTATGTGCAAGGTAGAATTATGATTATAACTGATTTAAGCTGAGTGAGGAAGGGAGAGAGGCTATGAAGAGGGTGAGACAGTAAAATGGTGGTAGAATCAATGGATTAGAGGTGCTAGTGGGGTTAAAGGATTATTTGAGTTAGAATACTAGATAGAAAAATGTAGAAAGGCAGCAAGTGTTGGTCAGAGAATGGGATGCATGGAAATGAAATTAGGGAGTGGTTGCAATGAAATTAGGGAGTGGTTGTAAGATCTAGGGTATGATATTGGTAATGAACGATTTAGGAAAGATGAGAGACAAGATCACTGAAGGAGATTCAAAGGACTGAAATTCAAAGAACTGAAAAGATATCTATTTCCATGATTGAAATTACCAAGAATTTAGATCAAAACAATATTGGTGTGAGAGAGGAGGGGCTTTAAAAAAAGAAAAATTTAGGGAATCTCATGTAATAAAGCATTTGTTTGGTTTTTATTTCCAGTTCCTGGGAGGTAGCCTCTAAATCCTGGGAATTTTGCGTGATAGGCATGTCTTTGCTATTTTGGTGGGCCCTGATAGTTCACGACAATGAGGTAACCCATGCTAGACCCCTAAATAGTTTGTGCTAATGAAATAACCTAGAATGGGGGCTGGCTACACCAAAAAGACCAACCATGTGATTAGAGGGTTGGGACTTTGAGCCATGATATATCAGCTGGACCTCCATGGAGTGGAGAGGAGCTGGAGATTGAGTTTAATTAGTGGCCAGTGATTCAACCGATTACGCCTATATAATGAAATCCAAATAAAAACTCCAGACAGCACAGTTCAGTGAGTTTCCCTGGTTGACAATACTCTGTGTGTACTGTTACACAATGATGTCCCGGAGGGTGACACGTTATGATTTCAGAGGGAGAAGACACCAGCTTCACATCTGAGAGGCTCCAAGACCTTGCCTTATGAATCTCTTCTTTTGGCTGTTTCTGTTTTGTATCCTTTTTGCTACAAAAAAACTGCAATCACAAGTATCGACATAAAAAAAAAAGTAGCTTCAAGTACTTATGAGTATCTAGTTACTTTAAAATAAAATATAGAAGTATCATCTTTCTTCCTGAAAGAAATATTTTATTCACTTGGAATAAGTCTATGTTTCCCAGATACATATTTTTTTTTTTTTTTACTACATATACAATAATCTATCTCTTCAATGAGTCATTATACTGTAGTCTTTTGAAGACATTTTAAGTGAATATTAAGCATCTAAATCTAATCAAGTCTAAAATTTAGCTATGTGTAGCTCTATGAGCACAAGTAACAAATCTGAAGTCTTTACCATGGCCAACATGGCCCTCTTTTATCTTTAGTCAAATGGCCTCCAGCCACTTCACCCTAAGGCACTGGTAGACTTGGCATTCCACAAATATAACCCACTTGACTGTCTTTGCACTTGCTTTTATCATAACCTAGAACACTGGCTCACTCTTACTTACTTCAGGTTTCTGCTCAAATGCTTCCCTATCAAAGAAGCCTCCTTTAACCACCCTTTAACCAACCTCCTTTAACCAAACATCATGCTCTAACTCCTTAATTTGCTTCATTTTGCTTTATACCCCTAGCCACACCTGGGCTATTTATTTGAATGGATTTTTTTTTTCCTGTCTTCCAATTAGTACAGGAGAGCCAGAATTTTTCTGTTTTCTGTTCTTTTCTCCAGAACTAAGTGTTTGGCATATATTAAGTCTCTAGTAAATATTAGTTGAATGAATTAATTAATGTTGAGACAGTCAGATGAAAAGGTGCTATCTTTGTAGAATTAAGGTCACAGTCTATATTCAACATATGAGGGAGACTGGCATAGTCCTTTTAGTTTATGTTGAGAGACTATTATTTTTAAAAGTTAAAATGTGAATAAAGAAGTGTGTTATTGCAAAGATTAAACAAAATAATGTTTGAAAGTGTTTGGCAGAATGCCAAATATTAAATGTTCAGTATAAACAATAAACCTTCCATCTCAACTTATCCTTTTGCCTTTCTCTTCAGTCACAATGGAAATGTTGGCCTTTGTCTAGTTTAAAACAAATCCTTCCATCTATACGTTAGAGGTTGACCTGCCCACGCCTTCTCAAGGGCAGCACACTTCCTGCATGCTCTTTCTTCCTCTCATATCCTCAACTTCTTCTCTCTTTACATCCAGAAAGGGACCTTTTTGATAATTTACACAAAGCCAAAATATTGTGTAGAAGAGTCACTTCATAAGAGGTAATTCGTTATCAGATGTTTTCATACTCACCTATCTGTCCTTCTCACAGATTTACAGAATTGCTTATCATTTTCTATGTGTCCAATATCCCATAATTTCTTTCATTTCTCTGTTTTTGTCTGTCCCAATTTCTTCTCAGAATGCCTTTACTCTTTGATGCTCCCCAAGATACATATACATAAATAGTCAAACATATATGTTGATCTAAAATGAGTGTAGCTAATTTTAATTTGTACTTGAGTTCTTGTTCTCTGCTTAGATGCCACTTTCTCTTTATGAAGGCTCACTGAGGCTTGTGTTTCCGTAGTAGACACTACATCTCCATCAACAACTTTCTCTTTCTCTCTCTCTCTCTCTCTCTCTCTCTCTCACACACACACACACACACACACACACACACACACACACACTCACACTTCTTCCCATCTCTCTCCCACCACCTCTCTGAATTATAATTGCTCGTTTATGTTCATTTCCCCTACAACACAGTAAGCTCCTTGAGGACAAGTATTTTTTCATGTTCATCAATAAAATTACCAGTCTACATGGAAATTGACAGATAGTATATAAGCAATATTTCCTTAACTTGAATTGATGAGTAGAATCATTAGAAAGTTACAATTTGGTTCTAGTAGCACTGAAATCTGTAAGGCCAATGAACCAGTTTCTGCTGAATTTATATCAGTATGCTAGTCAAAGACAAATGTGTTCAAGTGCAGCATTTCTTAGTTTAAGATTTATTGCAAATTGCTGTTTGTTTTACATTAGAGATAAAAATTACTGAAAAATGATCTAATGTATTAGAGGCAATTTAGTACTAATATTTATAGTGGCAATGTTGACAATATTATCTATTATATGTATAAATTTTTATACTTTTAAGAGCCCTTCATACATCTCAAGAAAATATTCTAAGCCAGTTTCTAAAAAAATGTTGAAGACCTGGGTAAAATCTAAGACTTTGACTATATCCTTTGGATGTTTCTAACTAGACAACAGTTTGGCCTTATATAAGATAATAGCTGATGATAAAAATTTTCAACCTTATGCTGACTATTTAGCATCAAATCGATGTACTCTAACAAATACAATAACACATGTATGTTCAAGTATACATAAGATATATAACAAAAGAAAGTTTCACTTAACTCTTCCTCCTATCACTGAGTTAGAAATCAATGCTTAGTTATAAGATTCTGTGTTCTGGATGAAAATGGTACTCTCTCTTTCTTAGCTTTTAATTGACACAATTTCTTTCAGAGTTCTCCATCATTATTGACAGGAATGTTCTCCCATGTTAATTTCTCAGCAAACATTAAGATTGATTGGATTGCTAGGGCAGGTCTGAAATGCATTGGCAGAAAAGAGTGGTACTGGTAATGGTGGTGGTGATGTATAATAATCTCTGTCTCATGCTCATGGCACAAATGAATGGCTTATTTAGGATTGTTCAGAAAAAAAATACGTTAATTATTTATCTAAATTTTCACTTTTTATCCAGATATGCTGACAAAGAATAGTAAAACCTTTCAAGGATGAACCCAATAGTTAAAAAAAAAAATCTCTCAGACTATTCCCATAAAACTCCAACAACTGTAGTCAATCAGTAGGAAAAATTAGTAATTTATTTGACATATGAACATGACAAACCAATGGATCAATCGAATATTTCCATGTTGGAGTTTTAAATATAAGTAGGCAACCCCTAGATTAAGGAAAGGAATTTTTAAGTGGGACACTGGGAGTGCTCAATTTTTAACTGTATAAGATTGTCTTCTAACATAAAGGCAACTAGAGCAATAAAGAATATATTTTCATGAGATCTGTGCTCTTAAACTGGTCTTACCAGAAAGGATTTGAATAACGTGGGTACCTAGAGTATTTCTGCAACCACGTAATGAGAGTGTAGGTATGAATCGGTAGTTATTGACATACTGAAATCATCTAAGGAGTTTTTTTTAATGCTGTTTCTTGGGTCATCCTCCCAGAAATACTGATTTAATTTGTCTAGTCAGGGTAATTGTTTTAAAACTTTAGTCTGAAAATCAGAATTACCTGGGAAATTTGTAAAGGAAGCCTCAAGCCCTATCCTGCCCTATTAAAGGAGCTCGGGCCTTTGTTGTCTTGATGTGCTCTCCAGGAGATTCTGAGAACATCACAGTTCGAAATCACTGAATAAGAATTCAGCATCACAAGTTTTTAAATCTCTCCTTGTGATAATCCTTACATGCAGCCAAGGTTGGGAACCACTGATTAAAATAATACTTAGGATCCTTCCATGTCTGGTAGGAATAATCAAAATTTCTAATTTTTCTTAAACATTTACTGTATATAAGACTTTGTACTAAGTATTACCTCATTCAGTAATCACTAGACTCTGTGAAGTAGGTAATAATAATAATATGACTTTGCATATAAGAGACATGGAGGTTGGATAATTTAGCCAAGGCCACATGTGTGGGAAGTGGTGGATTGGAACGCAAGCTGTCTTATCTCAAAGGTCATATAATAAATGACTATTACCAATAATCATTTTGGAACTGTAAGAGAAATTGAAAACTCTTAAAGTTGGGAACATTTTAGAAAGTGTTTAAATGATTTTCTTATATTTAAAAATGTACCTGACTTGTAAGTATAACAACAAAGGAATAGTTTTTTGAAGTAAATGGAGAACATAAGAAAAAAGGAAAGAGAATTGACAGTGAGAATCAGATAGATCTGAATATTTATTTATTCCAGAAAGAAAATTGTAAATTGCTTCTACTGTTAGCATTTGAAGAGAGAAGAGTTTCAGATAGAGGTATTTTGCTGTAGTTATATTGAGGGGAAAGGTTACAAGCATTGCAGAGGAAAGAAGAAATTTGTATATTTCTTTGAAATTGTTCCAAATGCTAATAATACAATGAATTTAAAAAGGGAGAAAAGCAGTTTATACTGTATAACACTTCCTTTTCTCTCCTTTCCTGTTTGGAAAGATACCAGTTCAGTGCCCTCGTAGGCATAGAAAATGCTTTGGCCACTGCCATTAGTCACGCTTGTGTCTGTAAAGAGGAAAAAGTGTGTATTAGTTATGCACGTTTTCAGTACTACACAGAGGGATGTGGTGTTTAGGAGACTGCCTTGTTCCTCTCAAGACACAGCCTTTCTCAGGTTTTATGTATTGGCCACATATGGGCAAAATGCCAATATTGAAAAGTTGGAGGAAGGGACATTTCCTATTATTAAAAAAGAAAGAAAAAAAGAAACCCATGAAGAGATGCCAAGGGTCTTTTTGCACATTTTTAATTTCTCCCACTTAGAGAAGGAAACACTTGCACATTTCATGAACTCGTGTTACCAGTGAACAAAATGAGCATTTACTTTCATTGACGATATTTACCAAATGCTATCTATATTAAGCATTCACTGTGGAGAGCATTGGATTTCTAACATTCTGGAGAGTCTGGAGATGGTTCTTGATTCTGATACTTTAGTATTCATTATATTATATGCATAAAATGTACATATTCAATTACTGTACGATTGAGTGTGTACACAAATAGAACAAGCTATTGTGAGTTCTAAATATATTTATACTTTGAATAATGAATGGTACAGTGGTAACTCCCACAAAATATAATTCTGGAATTATTTTTAACAGTGAATAGTGGCATTTGATCTTTAAGCAATATGTTAATAGAAAAAGGTACAGGAAAAAAATACATGTTTATATGTTGCTCTGAAATTCTCTTGGCTTCTCAAAAACATTCAACATTGCAGGAAAATACTAATAAGGGAAGGCAAATAAAAATTGAATTTGTATTTTAGTGTCAAATATGCCTAATTTCTGTGGAATAATAATGATACAACATGCTCTAAAATGTTTTGGTAATTGAGCTGTGTTCTGGAAGAAAGGCATAATTGCAGGCAGGCACTGACAGTAGAAACTACTGAAGATAGCCAGAGGTTTGTAATAGAAAAGGTGCTTCAATCATGTTTTTAATAAAAGTTAATAATTCTTTAATATCAAATTTCCAGTCACCTTTTTTTAAATATATTATTGTGACATTGGTTAATGAAATAAAAAAAAGTTTCAAGTATACATACAATTCAACAGTAAGTTATATACATATCACATTGTGTGTTTACTGCCCATAGTTAGATTTCCATCACCACATATTTGACCCTTTTTACCCCATCTAGCTCCCTCCTCTCCCCGCCAACTGTGGCCGGCTAGCTCAGTCATGGCAAAGGCTGGCCTTGTTTTCCAGCTAGGACCCCTCCTGAGGATCTTATTCACATAAGCAGCATCAAAATGAGATACTAGCTGAAGGAAGATCTTCAAGAGGATACACTGGGCATTCTCTCTGCTATGGGAATGATCCACACAATATTTAATCCTGTGTCTAGGCAGGAAAGTGAATCAGTCCTAATATTGGCTATTCACCAAGATCGAATTTTTCAGCGACGCTCACACACACCGTTCCGGAGAACTTTGACGGGTCACATCCCTTATCTTTGGAAGCCCAACCATGGGATTTGTTGTCAACAAGCTCTGAGAATCAGCCAGGAACCACCAAACAGCATTTCTCAGAGGACCAAGACAGGAGAAGGTGAAGAGGAAAGCTCAGGGGCAGTGGGGATCAGCACAGGGAGGGAGGCGGGGGCACAGAGAGGGGAAGGATCAGGACAGGTCTGACTCCTGACTGGCTGAGAAGATTTTAGAAAAAGTCACAGCTCCAGCGCCCCAGTCAGGAGCTGTCCAACTTTTCAGCAGCTTCGGGATCAGGCTTCTGGCGCCCTGGACTGAGAGG
This sequence comes from Eonycteris spelaea, assembly GCA_003508835.1. NCBI lineage: Eukaryota > Metazoa > Chordata > Mammalia > Chiroptera > Pteropodidae > Eonycteris > Eonycteris spelaea. Next base: position 8,697,101 of record PUFA01000011.1, on the reverse strand, counting down.
GTAGCTATCTCTGCCGCTGCTGCTGTTTCTACACCACCACCGCTAACAATTTCAGCTCTGGCCACGGCGCCCAAAGGAAGAAAGAAGAAAGGAAGTAAAGTGGTTCCGACCATTGGCGAAGCCGCGCACTGCACCTACTACTCTTGGTGACTAGGGGAACCCAGAGCACGTCCCTGTCACAACCACTGTGGAGGGAGCCCTGTTACAGTCCGTGACCCCTCCTGCCAGCAGAGCCCCCTCTCGGTCGCCTGAAGCCTCTGAGTCTCTGAGCCTCTGGTAGCTTCAAGTGGGAAGCTGAGCCCAGCCTGTGCTCAGTTCCAGAAGCGGCGGGCGGCGGCAGCAGCAGCAGCATCGGGGAGACGGTCGGACCAGCGTGGTGGACCCGGCTAGGCAGCAAGGCACGGAGCCGCGAGCCAGGATGGAGGCGGAGAGTAGCAGCATGCCTACCCGGACGGGCAGCGGCGAGGGCAGCGACGGTGCTGGCGGGTCCACGCTCAAAGCACCTAAGCACCTCTGGAGGCATGAGCAGCACCACCAGTACCCGCTCCGGCAGCCTCAGTTCCGCCTCCTGCACCCCCATCAGCACCTGCCTCCACCGCCGCCACCGCCCTCGCCCCAGCCCCCCCCAGTGCCCGCTGCAGCCACCGCCACCACCCCCCTTGCCGCCACCCCCTCCGCCCGGGGCAGCTCGCAACCGCTACGCCTCCAGCGGGGCCACCGGCCGCGTCCGGCATCGTGGCTACTCCGACACAGAGCGCTACCTGTACTGCCGTGCCATGGACCGCACCTCCTACGCGGTGGAGACTGGCCACCGGCCCGGCCTGAAGAAATCCAGGATGTCCTGGCCCTCGTCGTTCCAGGGACTCAGGCGGTGAGTGGAGAGCGCCCCCTCCCCCATGCAGGCAAGGGGTCACCTCCCCAGTTCTCAAATTCTCCTTGTTGGTCTATTTATCATCAGTAATCCTGGACCCAGGGTCAAATTCTATTCTGGGTATGGGGGAGGATGAGCAGGGGCGTGTCTGTCCTTGCTGGAGAGGTTACTATTCAGGTGTAAGAGACCCTGAAAGTACTGCATAAATGTTAATTGTGTGTGTGAGTGTGTGTGTGTGTGTGTGTGTTGTGTGTGAGAGAGAGAGAGAGACAGAGAGAGAGAGAGAGAAGAGAGAGAGAGAGAGAGAGAGAGAGAGAGAGAGAGAGATTCCCAGTTATCTATACCACCCACCATCCTCCCCACCCACTTCCATCACTTCCATTCCACACCCTGGCGGTTGGGACCAAACAGTGAATTCAGTTGGCTCTGGTGGAGGACGAAAAGCGTGAAAAGAGAGAGGGAGGGTTGAGCCAGGGAAATACCCAGTAATCTCGAAAGTCGCCCCAGAGTAGAGGGGGTTGGAGGGGCAGATCTGATTGGGGAGGGGGCGGCGTATGGGTGCGATGGCTTCCTCCCAGCATTGCGGCTTAAAAGCCAGGGAACAACTAGAGTTTCTCTTTGTCAAGTCGGAAAGTAAATTGAACAGTGAAAGGAGAGAACAACACGTGGATAACTTGGAGAGTTTGGCGCAAAATGATCAGCTATCCTTATGAGTGAGGAGGGATGGAAAGAGGGAGCCGGGACATTGTGGGAGTTACACTACGCCAGTGTGTGGTATATATGGAGTCCCTGCAAAGTCTCAGAAAGAAAGCATCTCGTTTTAGCAGCAGGCAAAATGCAGAGATTGATTATAGTGATTTCTTCCTAACATAAAGTGTCCCGGAAGATGGGGCAAGGAAGCTGCCTGTCATCTGGAGTTTTAATAGATGCCCACCGCTCCTTTTCCAAGGAAATGAGTAGTGTAAAGGACCAATTACAGCTGCTTTGAGCAATCAGCTCCAAATTCTTAATTCTGGCATGGAGGTGGAAGTTGGGCCCGCATTCAGTCTCTTTCCTTGCAATCTATAAACAGCTCCTTTCTTCCATGTCCCAGGCCCTCCAAGACAAGAATCTCCTCCTGAACACATGTGTTGTGTGTGCACGTGTGTGTGTGCAGACACACACACACACACACACACACACACACACGACTAAGGTTTCAGGAGCCTAATGGCAAAGTACAGCTGCCATCATCTAAGCTTAGATGTAGACAGGCATTGATGGGTTACATGTCCAAGCTACATATTTGAATGATGGGTAATTGGAAATTGTAAATCAGGGCTGGGTATGGAAGCAGGAAAACCTTGGGCCGAGATTGGGCTGAGCTGGGTAGATTTATCAGGAAATCTCAATAGTATTCAAATATGGGTTTTCTTTTCCCGTCCTTCCTTCCTTCCTTTTCTTTTTTCTTTCTTTCTTTTCTTTTCTTTTCTTTTCTTTTCTTTTCTTTTCTTTTTTTTCTTTTCTTTTCTTTTCTTTCTTTCTTTCCTTTCCTTTCCTTTACTTTTTCCTTTCTTTCCTTTCCTTTCCTTTCCTTTCCTTTCCTTTCCTTTCCTTTCCTTTCCTTTCCTTTCCTTTCCTTTTTCCTTTCCATTCCTTTATTCTCCTTTTTTTCCTCTTTTTGGTTTTTTATGAGCCTGTATTTCTTTGTGTTATATACACTATGGTCAAAGGAAATTCAGCCAAATAAAATACCCCAATCCTTGTACACATGCTCCTCACACCCTTTGCCTTCTTTGAACTCCTTGATCCTGGATGTTCATGGTGAGGTCATTGTACCTGTTAGATACAAAGAATGAGGACTGTAGTTAATATCAATCCAGATTAATTGAAGATTGGTATAATTTGCAGACAATCATACATTAACATGCAAGTTTCATTTTTACAGCCCAGAGTGCTAACACCCGCATCCAGTTATACCCTTTGTTGAAGAAGTGGTTTGAACACTATGTATGTGGGTCTCCAATGGTGGAATAAAGGCAAGCATGGTACTTTGTATATTTGATCCATTAATAAAAAACTTTGTGAGACTGAACCCTTAATAAATAAGTAAGAACCTTAAGTAAGAACAAGAGTTTCGGCTTAATCTATGAGTTGGTCAACTTTGTAGTGTCTCTTAATTAACTTCATTTTTAAATAAAACACAATGTATTTGAGAGGGTAAAGAGGGAAAATAAGATAATTAGAATAGAGGTATCACATGATTGATTTGAATTTATTTTTTGCTGTGTGCTCTCCACTGATTAATTGTTTCATTTGAAGTTCGTTATTTGAATAGTTCACAGAAAACTAAGATGTATATTTACACATAGCTTCCACTGTGGCTTACCTGATAAATCATTGTTATTCCATTTAAGCATACTTGGCCTTAAAATTCTTTACATCACTTATGTCTTTCCCAAATACTACATTTTATGTCAAGCTTTTCCTTAATAGAATTGCTTTTGCAAATAAATGTGTTTTTCAAGGAGTGCATGGGTATTTCATTCTTTAAAGAGAATGGTAGCAATGCTTTAAAATTATAAAAAATTCATACTTGTTTGAACCCATTAACAACACTGAGATGAAATGATACTACCTCCATTTTTGAGTTAAGAACAATGAGCCCTGAAGAACGTGAGTAACTTGTTTGGTCACATCGACTGTGAGTGCCAGAGCTGAGACTGAAACCTAGGTCTCCTGCCTCAACAAAGGCAATGGGAGCCCTAAAATAAAGGAGTGCAGAATCTCAGCATGTAGAGAGCATCACGAGATATATAAAACCAAATGTGAAGTTTTTATTGATTGATACCACAGGACATAAAGTCCAAATGAACCAAAAGTGACATATGGATTAAATCTATTTTTAAATAGATTAAATCTATTTCTTTAGCAGAGACTCTGAAAGCAATGAGAGATTTTAACCTTTATTTTTAAATTTTGAAATCCTAGCTGTTACACTGGTGTTAACCATCACAATAGAGGCAAACCAGTGTATTTGTTGACTTTGTACAATCCATATCATCTAATAATAAATATGAGTGCTTAGAGAATAAAAGCTAATCAGAACACTGCACATTGTTTTCAGGGACTGTCTAAAAGGAAACAAAAGTGTGAGACACGCCAAGTGTGTATGTGCATATGTATGTGGTACGTGTGTGCCATCATCCAAACGAAAGGCTTGAATTGTAGAAGTAATGTCTCTGAAAAAAGCCTCATGGATGGATGGATGGAGGATGGATGGATGGATGGGTGCATGATTCCTTATGGATTATCAAGAAAAATATGCTGCTTAAAAGGCTATTTTTAGCATGTATTTCCAGATGTTAGTTTAACTGAAATTTTGAGAATTACTTACAGTATGTGAAACTGTGGGAAAGAGGGAAGTTTGTCTCAATAGGAAGGAGGAAATCCACAGACATTTCATAGTCAATTCTTTCTGATTTCATAGAAAATGTAGCTACATTTTATATCATTTTATCTAATAAGATAGATTTATTTATTAGTCTCAATGTAGAAGGGATCTGAAATAATAGAATTACCAGGGGATTGGGTTTCTATGTTACCAAGATAACCAAATGAAATATTTAAAAAGTTTAAAAATCCTTTAAGAAATATATATATATCAAATTAATCATTTTAATGGACATTCCTCAAAATGTAACAATGGTTTAAATGAACTGATAAATGAGTTAAGTATTTCTTTGACTTCTTTTTACACAACAAAATATTTTCCTTGTTAGTAAGGTGCTTTTGTAAATCTGCTGCAGGAGCTATATGTTCCTAATAACAAATTAACTCTCAATATCATTAATCATCAGGAAAACGTAGATCAGAACCATGATGAGATATTACCATGTACCTGTTAGAATGGCTGTTATCAAAAGGACAAGAAATAACAAGTGTTGGTGAAAATATGGAGAAAAGGGAACCCTTGCACATTGTAGATGGGAATGTAAATTGGTGCAGTGACTATGAAAAACAGTATGGAGATTCATCAAAAAAAAATTAAAAATACAACTACCACATATTCCAGCTATCCTATTTCTGGGGTATTTATCCAAAGAAAACAAAGATATCAGCATTCCCATGTTCATTTAAACAATATTTATAATAGCCAAGATATGGAAACAACCTGTGTCTATTGATGGAGAATGGACACTTAGGTCATGTCCATGTATATAAATGCAATTTTATTAACAATAAAAAAGAATGAAATCTTGCCATTTGTGACAACCTGGACGAACCTTGGTAACAGTATGCTAAGTGAAATAAGTCAGACTGAGAAAGACAAATACCATATGATTTCACTTATATGTGAATCTAACAAAATAAAACAAAACAAAACAAAACCCTAAAACCCTAAGCTTATTGATACAAAAACAAAAACAAAAACAAAAAAAAACAAGCTCATATATATAATGAAATTGGTGGTTGCCAGAGGTGGAGGGGGTAGGTGGAGAAATAAGTGAACTTTTTTTTTTTTTAATTTAATTTAAAAAATTTAGTTGGAAATTCAAATAGCATAGATTATTCCTTAGGTACTATGAAACCATTCTAGATGACAGAGGTGTCACTATCAAGAAGGTGACATTTGATTTAGGTATTTTACAAGGAAAAGAACACTCAATACAAATTGTACTCAGTATAAATCCCAGGTATGTTATAAAACATTTATTTGACATTCACGTTTTAAATACATTAGCATAACATATTAAATGAAAGGAAAGATTAATTATATTGTAATATTTAAATACTAAAAAAATTAAGATTTTTACTTTTCTACTCTGGGTTATAAAACCATTTCTACAGTTTTTTAATTGATTTTGTCAAAGATTTTTAATGTATTTTTCTCCATTAAAGAATGCAGTGGTAATCTATATTCATATGCAAAATTTGAATTTCACATCACCAAAATAACTGATTGACAACTTGGTCATTTAAACTGTCTACATGAATGAATCTAAGATTTTGGATTTTAGGACGGTAACTTTTACAAAAATATTCGATAACTGAAATAAGTTTGCCACCTTTAAGTTTTAATAAATAAGGCCATTAAAGATATTCACATAGCAAAAAAAGGATGGCAAAATTCATAGTTTTACATTTCCTGTATATCACCATAATACTTTTTAAAAGTCTATTTTATTACTGATTTTATCATTTCTGTGTGTCCTGAAACACTGTTGCATCAGAAGAAAAATATCATGGACCCATCATGTTCTTACATTTTTGATTCTGAAATGATGTACCTCCCATGTTTTATGAGAGTAGGAAATTGGAGGAGGAAGAAAGTAGAAGGGAGAGATAAGAACCTGTCTTCTAAGTGTGGTGTATACATAAGCCCTTTTCTTGTTTTGATTTGTACCATTTTGCTTCAGTTGCCCACTTATGGAGGAATAACAGGGAAATAGCCAACTATGTTCACAAGATACATTTCTCTGAAACTATATTAACACAATTGAATGTCAATATACAAAGAGACTTATATTTAAGCTAACTTGTCCCACCACTGCTGATCTTTTATACTTGGAAACATATATTCTGAGGGGTTAATTTACTTAACACAATAGTTTACTGACGGAATGAGAACTACAATTTATACATTCCATATCTCCTGACAATTACTTTACATTTCTCATTGTGTCTGTATTTTAACAATTACTGTTCCCGTCTTCCAGACTATAACCTGAAGCCAAAAGTTTGAAAATTACTTTTCAAAAGCATTTTTGAATAAATGGAGTATTTAAATTGCTGAGAGAGACTACTTCAGAAAAAAATATTTTTTCTTTTACCCACTTGGATACATTCATACATACACATGCATACAATGATGAGTCGGTCACTAATTTCTACCTCTAAACTGTAATGTGGATTTAAAATATATACCTAGATATCATATAGAATAATAATGTAAAAAGACTAAACTCTGTTAACAACTTTTGCTAGTTAAAGAACTCAAGTCTAACATTGGTAAAATTATGTCCTTCTCACAACTTATTATACCTACAAGTTTAAAACTACAATATGTGAATCTATAACATGAATGCTGCTAGTCCTCATGCATAGCAGGAATGTTGCTAAGGGATTATATCAAATTGCGCTATATTATATTTCAAAAGATGTGGTTATTTTTACCCTGAGGAACATTTTTCTACATTTAAAAATAGGAAATCTAATTTTTCCCAAAGATGAGGGTAGTTCTGTTATTTAAAAAAAAATTATCAGCTAAGTTAATTTGACCCCCATACACATATATGCATACCACCATCACCATGACCATGACCACCACACCACTTTGGACATTAAATGAGAAATAAAATATGCTTTGTCATCTAAGTAAGCATTTATATTTACTGTATTGATCAGTGTCAGTGTGTAGTATCACCATTTATCTAGTAGTGTCAAGTCAGTAGTATCCTTATGCTCTTCTTTCATTCCCAACATCATTTGATTCTATCCAGAAATATCTCTTATATTTTCCCCCTGCCACTTCCCTATTTCAAGCCTTAATATCCGTCCTCTAAACACTTGCAATAGCCTTCTAAGTGGTCTCTAGCTCCAATCTCTCCTGATGCCAAGCTATTTTGCACTCCAGGCTACCCAATCTTATCATCCCCTTGTCTGAAAGCCTTGAATGATTTATTTTTGCCTGCAAGATAAAATCTAAATTTCTTAGTCTGACCCTTCAAAATGTTAGCCCAGTCTCTCTTCTCACAGAATTACTTGCCGTTCATTCCCTTCAATAAACCCTGTGAAATCGCCACGTGCAACTTTTTGCCATGTGCTGAGCTCTCTTTCTTTCTGAAACTTCTTCTAGATTGCTTTCCCTATGCTCTGCCTATGCCACACCATTGTTACCTGTTTGGAAAACTTGAAAATCTTTTTGAACTTCGTTCGTATGTTACCACTTTTGTGGATAGCCTTACAAACAGAGGGATATTTTTTTTCTTCTGGGCTTTCATATTGGATTTTGTATATATCTATACTCTAGCAGTTACCAGTTGCAATTTTATATCTGTCTTCCCCATTAAGTACATTTAGCATCTTGTGGTTTATATGTTTATATAGGTCCTTAATAAATGATGAGCTTTTAAATATGGAAATAATAATAATGAAACCTTGTCTTTTCAGTTTGTGCTCTCATACAGGATATATATGAGTTCCTTAATAATCTCTGTGAAATGAACAGAGCCAGTGATTTTTTGCTCATTTTGTAGGCGATCCAAAGGAATATTGACTCTCAGAGATATAGACAGATATACATGTTCAAAGATAGAACTCAGACTTGAGCCTTTAAACTCCTAGTCTGGTGATCTTTTCTTCACACAGTGGTTGGTATCAGATAAGAAGAAGACCATCATTTGACTAAGAATATGAAGACAAAAATTATGATTATATATATATATATATATATAAAGATAGCAGTTTGGATCCAACTTGTAAGAAAATAATATTAGGATGAAAATAATTTTGATGGAATAAAGTGTCTTTTACTTAGATTTCTTTACATGGTAAATCTCTAACTTTGGGTTATTTGGCTTGAAAGGATCCATTACATTTCAGGGTAGGTGTTCTTTTGGGGAGAGCATTTATTCGATTCTCAACAAGTCCTGTTTAAGTGAACTAAGTCATTGGCTAATTCACTAAGGGAATAATTTTGAAAGCGTTGTATACCAATGGAGTAATATTTTCAGTGGAATGCTAAAAGTAAGCAATTTGAAGTGAAATTTTAGAAACATGCAATATTTCTGACAGAGAAAACTACAATCTTATTTTAAATGACATATTTTCTGTGAGAATTAATTGACTTAAAATTTGATTTAATATATGTGGAAGAATAGTAAAGAACATTTTGAAAAAAAAAATAAAAAATGTTTTCTCCCTAAGATATCAGAACATATCATACAGTCTTTTAACTCAAACAGTGTGATATTAATTTGGGAATAAATTGATATTTTGTTTGAACTGAATAAAGGGTCAAACATGAGACCTTGATATATGAAAATTTAGGTTTTACTAAGGGCAGTATTCCAACTCAGTGATACTATGATAAATTATTTAAATAAATATTTATTAAAATAAGATCCTTGCCTCACACCATAATAGAAAGCACTTTAAATCAATAATAAAAGACTAAAAACAATTAAAGGACATAGGCAATTCAAAAAGAAAAAAAAAAACATTAATGACAATACACATTCAAAATATTTTCTACTTGTGAACAGACAAAAGTAAAAATTAAAACAGTAATGTAATTTAATTTTTATCTATAATTTTGGAAAAATATTAAAAGGTAACTAATTCAAAAGAATTGGAGAAGATGTAGAGAAGTAGGCACTTTGTGTGTGTGTGTGTGTGTGTGTGTGTACATATATTTTTAAATGGAGAGTGTAAATGAAGAAACCTTGGTGGATAAGCAAATAATATGCACCAAAATATTACATGTGCATACCTTTGACCCAGCAATTCCATCTTAGGAACCAAGACTAAGAATATCATTGCAATATTGCATATAATAGTAAATATCAGAAAATACCTAAATATCTTTCAATAGAGAATTGGTAAAATAAATCATGTCATATCTACTACAAAGGACTACTAGATAAAGAATAAAAGATATCTACATATATTGAAAAGTAATTATAAACTCTAGGAGCTATGTAAAAAAAATAATTTAGACTAGATCACAGAATATGGTATCATTTACTTCTATATTCATTCATACTTACAGTTACACATATGTGGTTATTTCTATATATGTGTGTGCCTATGTTTATAAATATGTGTATATTCATGTTATGGTATAGGTGACATATATATAATATTATTGTATTATATATAACATTACTGTATTAGAAAATGTACTATATTAGAAAAAGTCTAATAGGTGTGAGAAGAAAGGATATTTAAGAGAACTCTTTGATATCCTGTTTTATCTTTTCTTTGATTTTGTATCCCACTGTTATTCTTCAAAAGCAAAGGATTGTGTCTTAAAACTGTAGTACAATAAGGTAAAATGAGGACATCAAAGGGAAGAGAAGAACAAAAGCATGAAAATAGTATAAAGACATGGAAGCAAAAATGCATGCCATTGGTTCCTCAGTAATTGCTAGAAGTAAGTCACATATTTGGCTCTAAACTTGCTGTCAGCCAAAACAAGGAAGGAAATACTATCAGTTCAAGAATCATGGTATAAATAAGTTAAAATAATGAGCTACTTGGGAGAATATATTGCTATTAATTCTGAGAATTAAAAGAAGTATTTTTCCATGTTTTTTTTTTTTGTAAAAAGGATACTGTGTGATACAATGTGTAAGTGTTCAATAACTTTCCTACATTATATAAAATATGAAATAAGTACCAAAAGTACCAATTTTTTTGTAACTATGGCTGTTTCTTATAAAACTCCGTATTGATGGTCTGTTGTAGAATTGTGGTCTATTGAAAGCCCACCAGTGTTGGATCCCCAATTAGCATTCTTAACAGCACTTTCCTTTTAGTACTGAATGTTGTGTCTGCTCTACTAAAACTAGGTGCATTTTTCAGCTTGGAGAGTTCCTTTAGATTCTGCTTGTCATGTTCTATATTAGCCCCTTGTTCTCATTTGGTTACCCAGTTTTTATCTGGATGACTTATATGAGTGTTCTCTGGTCCTTGGGATTGATAGCTGAGTTTTAATTTCAGATTCTTCCTTAAATATATATGTATGGTTTTTTGTTTTTTGTTTTTTTTTTTTGACCTGGGTGGTTTCTATAACTACAGCCCTCAAGCAAATCCAACTTGACTAATCCCCAGGCTTGCCTCAGAATTCTAGGACACCTCAGCCCAAACAGGGTCACCTTTTATGAGACATGAGGATGCAACCAAAGGAATAAGAAAACGTCTTGGGATCCAGCCCTCTGATTTTCAACATGATCATCTACTTCTCTAGATTTTGTATAGATTATCCACTTTCAGTTGAATGTTTCAAGATAAGTTAGTTAAAAAATGTAGTCCTGGTAAAACACAAGAGATGGCCCACTTAAATGTAGACCACTTAAATGCTAGAAATTATTTACCCAAAATGAAGCTGACGTTTTTAGTGATTTATTTGCAACCTTTCTCTCTGAAAGTACTTAGAAAAGCACACCCTTTGCCTGTTAAGATTACTTCAAATTCATAGCAATACTGTGCTTGTTTTCCTATTGCTATTGTTATTTACCCAGTATGCAGGTATGCTTCCAACTCATTGGGAGCAACTTAAAATCATTACGCTGTAAGGTGAAAGTTTAGAGTCCTCTATGCACATTTCTTTTTAATCACTATTAGGAATCATTCCTGCCACCTAGAGTGTTTCAGCTATACTGAGGACCAGGTTCTCTATTCATCATGGGGGTTTCTATAACAGATACTGAAGCAAAACTATCAAACACTGAGCAATACATTATGTTGTTCTCAGATTTTTGGAGAAGTAATAAAGAGTATGAAGATGATTCTCATGTACAAAATGGGTCTAAGAAACCATTATTTACATTAGCAGCTCAGAAGTTTCCATTTATGTTAACTGAAATATTCAGTAAGTCAATAGACCTACCATTTATGGAAAATAGAAAATTCTCAATGATTTCAGTGGACTAGGACCGTCTTTTCGTCTATGTCTCTTCTCACATGTGGCCTCTGTATATATGGTTAACTTTGCCTGAGATACTCTTTCCTCCCCATCATTATCTTTGAAAATACCTATTCATACTTCAGGTCTTAACTGAAAAATCACTTTTTTGATGTCATAATACCTTATAGTTCTTTTTTTAAAAAACCACATTCATGTATTTTAAAATTGCATGTTTAGTTGTGTAATTATTTGATTAATGCCAATTTCATCCACCAGTGAAAGCAAGAACCCTGTCGATTTTGTTAGCATTCAAACACAGTACTTGCACATTGTTTCCATTTAAAGATTTAAATAAATAAATGAACCTTGATTAATCAAATTTTATGGTTAGGAAATATTAAAAGAGAGCAGAAACAGTTGCAATTCAGAAAACCTTTAACACACTATTTAGTTAAAGAGTTAAAAAGTTATTTTCTTTATTTGATGTGAAAGACTTGAGTTTTAGCAGATTTGAGTGTCACTTCTGGAAAGAATTCTGCAGGACAGGAAGATATAATATTTCTTAGTAAATATTTTGAAATATCATTATTTAAAATATTTCTTAGTAAAGAAATAGCATCATGACTGTTGAGATTATGATATTATAGAAGTAAAATAAGAATAAAGGCATTGGATATTAAATTTAATCCTGTTTTATAATTTTTTTAGTTATTTAATTTATTTTAATATCAATGGTTTGTACATAATTTAAAATTTGGTAATAAATTATAAGTATTCAGCCTAAAATTCATAATGTTTAATCTTGTTCAAATATAAAGTCTTCATAACTTCTCAGCATCTGGTAGTTTTTTGTGAACATAGAACCCAAGAGTAACAATTAATAAACTTCTTGCCTGAATATAAAATAGCTAATTTAAATAATCTAAGAACTTTAACAATAAATGAAAATAAAGTAAAATTAAAATACTATTACTCCAATGAAATAGAGCTTGAATTTCATAAATATTGTCTTATGCTTTGTGTATTAATTTTACATCTGGTGTAGCGAGTCATAGAAGCTGTTAGATGAGTCATTTCTATTGACATGAAATATTTTATGAACTAAAGTCACAAAGACATGCAATAAAAGGCATTAATAATAGGTCATATAAATATTTAATAATCACATTATTCTAATATTTTCAGAAAAAAATCTACTTAGGGAAACAATTTTGTGTTTGTTTATTTTTAATAGCAACCTTGATATGCAGTTCCTAGATTCAACTGTATTACCATTTACTCTCTAGTGGAATGCTATTCAATTTTCCATGAGTTCAAATAAAATGATTACCTCATTAATTAAATATGAGATGGAGAAAAAAATAATAATCCTTCTGGTATATCATATGTCAAAATGTACTTTTAAAAAAAGACATCTCTGCTTCCTTAGCTAGCTCCAAGACACAACTATAAGAGCGATTGAAGTAAGGAGCATTCACTTGGTTGATCAACTTTGCCAGGAGAGTTCAATGTAATATTTCTCCAGAGATTTAAAAAAAATAATAAATCGATTAAATTAGGCTACTGAATTGACAATATTAAATCAGATACTTCTTTGAATGTTTGTCACAACATTTATTAAGATTCACGAAAAATTTAGAAGTGTTTGAACCTGTCAAGAAGCTACTGAGGATATAGCAAGTCTATAAAACACAATAACATAGACCAGCATTGGCCTGCAACCAGTCTGGCAGTCCATTTATTGCTTTTGATGCTGCTCGTGTCTAAGCATTTGCTTTAAATATTTGATGTAGTTAATTAATGAATATTTTGGATCTTCTGTCTATTACAAAAGTCTGCTTATAAAAAATATATGCAAGCGAATTACAAACAATAGAAGGCCAAACTGAAATAAAGTAAATGTCTTCTCAAATGCTCACTACTAGTTTGTTTACCAGGATATCATTCCCATCTGGTTTTTATTAAATAATAGGAATTGTTAGGTATTACAGCTAAAGGCGAGAATATCTAACGATTAGTATTTTCTAAGGTACCAACCTGAGAGTGGTTCAATACATGGAGTTCAGGCTGTGTGGGGTTGAGCTGTCAGGGAGAAAAGATCAGACTTTACTAAAGATTTCTCAACTTTCTTCTAAAGATGTTAGAGAGGCTCCAATTTTCAGCAGGAAAATTATGTGGTTAGCTTTGAATTTTTTAAAGCATATGCTGACAGATACGTGGAGCATGAAGTGGGAGAAATTGGAGGTGTGATTTAAGTGTTTATTGCAGCAAACTAGATAAGGCTATAGTGGAAGAATTTTGTAAATAGATATGATATGACTTGACTGCTATTAGATAAAATAATAATTAAGTGAAACGTTTTTCTGAAAACAATGTGATTAAATAATCTGTCATACTCTGAACACTTAAGGTAAATTTAAAATTTTGTATTTTTGCTTTCCTGCAATCATGCTAATTTTTAGCTTGTTTAGGTGGGGGAAGGTTGAAATATTAGTTAAGAGAGTCTTAAAATACTTGTCTGCAGATGAAATTTGCAGTGTTGTTGTTTTAGATAGGTCACTTGTTCTATTAGATTATGCATAACAAATGCTTTTTGATGGCGAATACTTAGGTGGATATATTTCATTCCAGGCCACCATTAATTAATTGTGTTAATTCGGTTAAATTGGTTTTCTCAACTCATGTGAGAAAAGTGATATTATAAACCTAGTGAACTTTACTAATTTTCGATCCCTCTTCTCCCTCTCATTCTCCCTCCAACTAGGAATCAACTGCAACAGTCTTTTCAGCTTTGGTTTTCTAATCTCAATTAATTCTGTAGCTATCTGTTCCAGGAAATCCTTCAGACGTGTGTGTGTGCGCGCGCGCGCATGTATGTTTATTTGAAAACTACCACTCTTTTACTTCGTGTTTAAAATCTTTTGAAAACTTACTAAGCTTTTTCTTGCTTCTCATTGCATGTATTTTACTTTACTTTTCTTTGTTCTTTGCTTGTCTTTCTTTTATCTTTTTTCTTTTTCTTTTAAACCAGTAAATTGGTATTTTATTACTCCTTGATTATCCAAACCTTTTTTATTATTATTAGGTAAAATTGGTAAATAACATTATATAAGTTTCAGGTATACAACATTAAAATTTAACATCTGTATAAATTACAAAGTGATCATCACCAAATTCTAGTTACTGCCTTTAACCATGATATTGACCCCCTTTACTAATTTTGACCACCTCCCAACCTCTTCCCTTCTGGTAACCACCATGTGTTTTCTGTGCCTATGTGTTTAATTTCTTTCTCTCTCTTTTTTTTTATTCATTGGTTTGTTAGTTTCCTTACATTTAACATTCCACATATGAGTAAAATCATATGGCATTCGTCTTTCTCCATCTGACTATTTCACCTAAGATAATACTCTCAAGGTCCATCTGTGTTGTTGCAAATGGTAAGATTTTATTCTCTTTTGTAGCTGAATAGTATTTCATTGTATATTTATGTGGTATATTTTTTACCCATCTTTTTTACCCATTCATCCAGCAATGAACACTTATATTATGGCTAATGTAAATAATGCTATAATAGACATACGGTTGCATATACTTTTTGAATTAATGTTCTTGTATTTTTTTTTTTTTTAGGTGAGGCAACCCTTGGTTAACCTCACAGATTACAAGGACTTTGTCAGTTTACAATCCCTTATTTTTTATTTTTATGCCTATAGCACCTGGTCTTCCTAGGTGGTCTCCCATCCAAGCACTAACCAGGCCTGACCCTGCTTAGCTTCTGAGATCAGACAGGATTGGGCTTGTTCAGGGTGGCATGGCTGTAGACTATTTTTTGGATAAATGCCCAAAAGTAGAATAGTTAGATAATATGTAGTTCTAGTCCTAATTTTATGAAGAACCTCTATATCATTTTCATAGTAGTTGAACCAATTTACATGCAATTTATGTCTACCAGTGGTGCTCAAGGGTTTCCTTTTCTTCACATCCTCACCAATACTTTTCTGTTTCATAATGGCCATTCTGACAAGTGTGAGGTACTATCTCATTGTGGTTTTGATTTGCATTTTTCTGATGGTTAGTGATGTTCAACATCTTTTTATATATCTGTTGGCCATCTGTATGTCTCTTTAGAAAAATGTCTATTCAGATCCTCTGCCCAATTTTTAATTGGACTGTTTCTTTTTCGTGTTGTTGAGTTGTATTAGTTCTTTATCCATTTTGGATGTTAACTTTTTTTTTTGTATATATGACTTGCAAATATCTCCTAAAGTTGAGTAGGTTGCCTTTTTGTTTTAATGTTACTTTTCTTCAATGTGCAGAAACTTTCTTGTTTGATATAATTTTTTTTGTTTATTTTTTTCATTTTTTTCCTTTGCCTTTGGAATCAGATCAGCAAAAACATGGCTAAGACCAATGTCCAGGAGCTTACCACCTATGTTTTCTTTTAGATATTTTTGAGTTTCAAGTTTTACTTTCAAGTTTAATCCACTTAACGTGAATTTTTGTGTATAGTGTAAGGTAGTGGTCTAGTTTCATTCTTTTGCATGTGGCTGTCCAGTTTTCCTAGTATCATTTATTGAAGAGGCTGTTCTTTCTCTGTAGTACGTTCTTGGATCTTTTATTGGAAATTAATTGTCCATATATGTGTGGGTTTAGTTCAGAGCTCTCCATTTTGTTCCATTGAATTGTGTGTCTGTTTTTATGCAAATACTATACTTATTTGATTACTGTAGCATCCTAATATAGTTTGAAATCGAGGAATATGATAGCTCCAGCTTTGTTCTTCTCTCTCAAGATCATTTTGGTTATTAGGGATATTTTGTGTCTCCATCCATATTTTAGAATTATTTGTCTTAGTTCTGTGAAAATTGACATTGAAATTTTGGTAGGGATTGTATTGTATCTGTTGATTGTTTTAAGTAATATAGGCATTTTAACAGTATTCTTCCAATCTATGAGCACAGAATATCTTTCATTTATTGTATCTTCATCAATTTATTTTATCAGTATCTTACAGTTTACAGTTTATAAGCCTTTCACTTTCTTGGTTAAATTTATGCCTAGGTATTTTATATTTTTTAGGTATAATTATAAATGAAATGTTTTCTTAATTTCTCTTTCTGATAGTTTGTTATTGGTATACAAAGATGCCACAGATTTCTGTATATTGGCATTGTATTCTAAAAATTTAGTGAATTCATTTATTAGTACTCATAGTTTTTTTACAAAGACAGATATCAAATCTTCTTTGAACATTTGGCAAAATTCACTAGTGAAGTCATACGGTCCTAGATTCTTGGGTTTTGGGAAGTTTTTGATTACTGATTCAATCTCCTTCCTAGTAGTCTATTTAGATTTCTATTTTTTATGATTCAGTCTTGGAAAATTATATGTTTCTAGGAATTTATTCATTTCTTCTAGATTGTCTAATATTTTTGGCATATACACACACATATATAATTGCTCATATTAGTCTTTTAAGATACTTTGTATTCCTGTTGTATCAGTTGTAATTTCTCTTTTACTTCTGATTTTGCTTATTTGAGCCCTCTTTTTTTCTTTATTGGTTAGTCAAGCTAAAGGTTTGTCAATTTTGTTTATTTTCTAGAAGAACCAACTTTAGTTTTATTGATCCCTTCAATTGTCTTTTTTTGTTATTTGGTTTTTCAGTCTGTTTTCTGTCTGATTTTATTATTATTTCCTTCCTTCTGCCAACCTAGGAGTTCATTTGTTCTTCTTTTTTTAGGTCCTTAGGTATAAAGTCAAATCGTTTATTTGAGGTTTTTCTTGTTTCTTGAAGTAGGCCTGTATTGCTATGAACTTCCTTTCCCTCAGAACTGCTTTTGTTGCATCAAATGAATTTTAGTATGTAGTAGTTCTGTTTCAATTGTCTTTAGGTATTTTTTTTATTTCCTTTTGAATTTCATCAATGTCCCATTGGTAGTTCAGTAACATGATTTTTAATGTCCACATTTTTGTGGGTTTTTTTCCAGTTTTCGTTTTGTAATTGATTTCTAGTTTCATACTATTGTAATCAGAGATGATACTTGATATGATTTTCATCTTCTTAAATTTATTAAAACTTGTTTTGTGATCTAACATGTTATCCATCCTGGAGAATGTTCTATGTGCACTTGAGAAGAATGTGTATTCTGCTGCTTTTGGATGAAATGTTCTTTATATAGCTACTAAATTCATCTGCTCTAATGTGTTATATAAGGTCGATGTTTCTTTATTAATTTTCTGTCTAGATGATTGATTAATTGATAAGTGGGATGTTAAAGTCCCCTATTATTATTGCTGTCAATGTCTCCCTTTAGAGTCCTTAATATTTGCTTTCTATATTTTGCTGCTCTTATGAATTTATAATTGCTATATCTACTTGTTAGATTGGCTCATTTATCATTATATAAAGCTGTTCTCTGTCTCCTATTAGAGTATTTGTTATAAAGTCAATTTTTTTATGATGTGAGTGTAGGTACATCAGCTTTCTTTCATTTATATTTGCATAGAACATTTCTCTCCTACTCTTCATTTTAAGTCTCTGTTTGTCCTTAATTCTGAAGTGAGTTTCCTGTAGACAGCCCATAGATGGATCTTATTTTTAAATCTATTCAGACAATCTATGTATTTTGATTATAAAATTTAGTCCATTTGCATTTAAAGTAACTATCGATAGATATGTACTTATTGCCATTTTTATTAATTGTTTTTCTCGCTGTTTTCACAGTTCCTCTGTGTTCCTTTATCCTTCTCTTTCTCTCTTCCCTGTGGTTTGATGGCTTTCTTTAGTGTTATATTTAGAGTTTTTTTCTGTTTCTTTTGTGTATTTACTATAGTTTTTGCTTTGTGGTTAACATGTGATTCACCTATAACATTCTATGTACGTAATGGTCTGTGGTTAGTTGATAGCAAATTAAATTTGAATACGTTCCAAGTCTTACATCTTCATTCCTCCCCACCACATTTTATATTTTTGAAGTCACATTTAACATCTTTTTATTATAGGCATCCCTTCACTAATTATTGTGGTTTTAGTTAATTTTCTACTTTTGTCTTTTAACTTTCATACTTGCTTTTTAAGTCATTGATTCACTACCTTTACTATATATTTACCTTTACCAGTGAGTTTGTACTTTCCTATGTTTCTTCATTATTAATTATGCTGTTGAATCCCTCTAGTATATTTTTTAGTTCAGCTATCTTCAGCTCTATAACTTCTGTCTAGAACTTATTATATTTTCTATTTCTTTGTTAAAGATCTTACTATGTTCATCCATTCTTCCCTGAATTCAGTGAGCATGATTATGACCATCACTTGGAACTCTTTATCAGGTAAATTTCTTATCGCTGTTCATTAATGTCTTTCTCTGAGGTTTTTTGTCTTGTTCTTTCATTTGGAACACATTTGTGCATCTCTTATTTTGTGTTTGTTCCTTTGTATTAGGCAAATCAACTACTTCTCCCAGTCTTGAAGGAGTAAGTTTGCATAAAAGATGTCACATGTGGCCCAGAAGCATTATTCCTCCCCCCACCACCATCAGAACTGGGTACTAGCGGGGCATCATCTGTGTTGGCTGAGAGCACCTTCCTGCTTTGGTGTGGCTACAGCTTCAGTGTGGGGTTTCTAGGGCCTCTCAGGCACTCCCACAGGATTTAGCAAGTTAGCAGGAGACTTCCAAAATGGTGCCTGCCAGTGCTGGCATTAGCAAGGTAGAATGAGAGTGCAAAAATGGCACCTGCCAGTGTCTTCTTTACTGGAGAGAGTCCCAGCTGTTTCCTGCCTCTCCATCAGATGCTTTAAGATTAGTAAATGTGTCTCTTTCATTTATGGTCTAGGCAGTTTCCAAACTGATGTTTTTGCATTGGATCCCAGAGTGAATGAGTCTCCATGCAATCCCTTAAGGACTGGGTTCTCCAATCTCTACATTTCTGATTTCCCTAGATGTTATCACCATTGGTTTCAAAGCCAAGTATTTTGCAGGTTTGCCTTTGCAGGATCTGAGGGTTTCGGATGCCTAATGTAGAGCACAAAGCCCTCACCCTCAGGGAAAAGTTTCATATTTTTGAGATCTCTCACAAGTGTGGACTTATGTACCCGGGGTTGATTGTGGTTGTTATTTGTGTGTGTGTGTGTGTGTGCGCGTGCACGTGTGTTTGTGTGTGTGAGAGACCATTTCTCTGCCTCTCCTACCCATCTTGATGCTGTTCTTTTATCTTTTGTTGTGGAGACTGTTTTCTGGTCTTTTTCAGAGGAAATTACTTCATATATATTTGTAAATTTGTTGTACTCATGGAAGAGAGTGAGTTCAGGATCTTTCTATGCCAACAATTTGTTGGCATAGAAATAGCTACTATGGTTTTTATCTCTGGTGAAGTATATTTTTATGTAATCTGCCAAGCCTTTGCATTTGATATACTTCTTGCAAACAAACAAATAAATCAAACAGTAACAATAAATACCCTCTACTCTTTTTTTATTTGTTTCTTTCTGAAAGTTTATTTTATTGAGGAAATAAACTATTTCTCTATTTCTCTATTCTTATGAACTATACTTGAAAAGAATAATTTCTTAACTTTTCATTCTCTTAGAATTTAGATGCTTTGTTCCCTTATCAAGTCATAAATGTGATCAAAACAAAGATATTTGCTTTCAAACTTTTTTTAATTTTTGTATTTTTATATATTTTTGTGTGTGTATAGGTTCTATGTATATTTTCATAACACCACTAATCTATATTAAAATTAGTATGTATTTCTTTTCTTTTTGCTTATCTTTTCCCTTTCTCCTCATCTTATCACTTACTATTAAGATAAGTATGCAATCATTATTTTCCCTTTACATTATACAACAACTTTTACATCTTTCGAAAATAATATTAAGAGTAGCCATGTATAAAGTTTAAATAACTTTTTATGTGCTTTAACATATACTATCCCATTTGACCCCCATATAGAAGAGTTTAAAGCCAAAAAAAAAAAAAAAAAAAAACAATATATTCTAGAAAGATTCCTCTGATGGCATCATAGAGGGGGAAGAAGTATAGAGCAAGACTGGAGGTGAGGAGTTCACTTGAGATATTATGAAGAAAATTCATGAGAAAGGTCAGAAAGGCATAAACTAGAGCAGCAGAAAACTGAAGATGGTATTAATAGGCTAACTTTATCCATTCTTAATGGTCAATTGGAAGAAGATGGGTGGATGAGGAATAGAGCAGAAATAGAAATCTTGAGCTCTATACCTGGCAATCTGGGCGGGTGATGGTACCACTGATCAGGTCAGCTAAAGACAGTTTATGAATTCAGTCTAAGTTTGCCTGTGAAAATACACATAGTATTCTAGTAGATAATTGTTGTCGTCATCATCATCATCATCATTGACACCATCACCATTATTATCATCATATCCTCAGCATACCATTTATTAAATAATTCTCTAGGCCTGTTACCCCTGGAAGTAGATCGTATGAGGTCAAAACTATTATCTCTATATGCAGCATGGAAAATGATATTTAGCAGGATTATAAAGGTGTAGATTCATCTAGCGTCAACCAGAATCCTCTAACTCCAATATTCTAATTCTTTCAACATTTCAGATGTCAGATGAATGGAAGAATGGTGTCAATTAGTTTAGAAGTTCTTAGAGGAATATAATAGGTATCATAAGGGCACACAAAGAAGAGATGTCCCTGGAGAAGAGGACAGGAGCCATGGGAACATCAAATAGAAATGGAAGAAGTGGAGGCAGTGATTGAACCTAAGGAGGAATCCTAGTCTTGTGCTTTATTAAGCTAAACACAGGTTCCTCACTGTGTTCATTTGAAATGTGGACTCTGGAGAGAGGGTAGTTTGTCATCTTGGATGTATAAGAAAACAAGCCTTCTGCTATGATTTCTACATTAGAAGCAGAGCAGGGAATTTGTGGACATATAATCAAATTATGCACATGGATCCCTAATCATTAATATATGGAAAGGAAGATTATCAGATACCAGGAGCTTTCTATGTTAACTGGCAAGAGAAGTTATTTATGGATGTTTATACCCTGTGTACTTATCAGATCAAACCTCAAATGCTGCCCCATAGAATTTTTCTTTAAAGAATCTGTTCGCTTCCTTGCCTAAAAAGAAAAAAAAGTAATCATAGCTTCAGTTTTTTTTTTTTTAAATGGAAGTTTATTCACCTCACAGTAAAGGTACCATTTGCTTTACATTAGTTCTGTCTATCAGAGAATGGGAGGAGGGGGCCACCAAGTCAGTTTAGAAAGTCCTGGAAATGATTGAAGGTAGGAGAGAGAAACTGTGAAGCTTGGATGAGAACCCAGTCCTGGCATCGCATTTCTTTGTATGAAAAAGAATGTAGTATTGCTGGTTATTTTTAACATAAAGTATTACTTTGGATTCTTCAAATACTTTCACTTTTTAAAATGTGTAAGAAATACCAATAGAGAGAAGAGAAACACAGTAGATCTATTTTCTTCCATAAATATTATCACTCTTGGGTTAGAGCTCTATTGTCCACAGTCCTTCCAATCATGTTAACTGAGGATTATCTCTGCAATATGACCACTTTATTTATTTATTTGTTTGTTTGTTTGTTTGTTTGTTTATTGGCAGCTGAAGTTTCCTTCTGGTGCATATTAGAATTCACAAGTCTTCACATTTCAATTTTACTTCAAGATGTGAGAAAGGAATCGATGTGATAAAATTTCCTGTAGTAGAATGGTATGAATAGACATGTTTGTGCAAGGAACCTGGAGATGTCCAGAGGTAGAGTAAAGGGACGTTATCTCAACACCAACATTTCACTAGAATCAACCACTCTAAATCTCGCTTTTTTATAAATGCTGTTGTGAACAAAGGGTCAAAGCTGTTTTGTATTAAATTGCTTGACCTTTTTCTAATTTCAATAAAATTTTATTATTTAAGAACATTTTGTTAGACATATTGGCATAAGTCACTATTTTTCAAAAACATACAAAACATCTTTTGGAAGGAATGTAAAAGTCATGGCTTCTTTATTAGATCAGCATGTTTTTTCTGCTTATGTACTTTTATTAGTTTGATATATATATTTAATTACACACACATATTAAACCAATATTTTAAAGTCAATTCTCTTTCACTTTTGCAGCCTATTGCGTTGAACCATGTATGTGGGTAAAAGTTGTCAAATATTGCCAGGTTCACATGGTTCAACCTAATAGAATTTTATGTTCTTTTAGGTCTTAGAGAAGAGATCCCTCTTTATATTTTATCCTTTCAGATTTTTGGCTCAACTCAGGGTTTTGCATATTTGGAGTGGCAAATCCCACTCCTGCATCTGGTGAGCTGTGCAGTTAGCAGCTCTGACAAGTTTCTTCACAGCTCAAACAACCACATCCCAAAAAATGTGAGTGTGGCCTTAAAAATGACTGTTCCCACATGACCACCAGATTGCTTCATGATCTTCCTAGTCACCCCCTTGATTCTGTCATCCTTTAATTTTCTGTGTCATCTGGGTATAGAGAATGAGAAGAATGTTCTCTTGCTCTCCACTTAAATTCTCAGAATTTCTCCTTCCAAACCATAAGCTAGAGAATTGGAATTAGATCATTTTATAACTTGGGTCCCTGTAGTATGTTTTCCACCCAAGAACATATGTTCTCTAGGAATGGGAAGGGATGGGAACTGAAGTAGAACAAGTTTAGTGTTTGACCCCAGAAATGTGCCCTTGGCGATTTATTTACAGCGTAGTTGCATAAACATGGCCACTTTGTTCTCAAGAATATTTGGAATGGGCAGACATCATCTCTAGGTGTTTCTTTGTGTCTGAGAACTATGGAAATGAAGGTGGCATATGAAAACTTACATTGTCATTGAGGGGACTCAGATTCTGTCATTTTATATTAGAAGGTCAGAGTTATTTCCACTGATCTGTACTAATTCTATTGTCCAAATATAAAAAAATTCCCTATTGAAAACATTGCCTTTTTTTCTCCTGAATCTGTTCACTAGCTGATTGTTAGACATTAACTTTGTTGCTTTTTAAACGTGCCCACTCCCTGAGATCAAACACACTCAGCAATCTTGAATCCAATATTAATAGAAAGAATGAATACTGTTTCATGTCTTATCATTGAGCAATGGGAGGAAAAGGATCCAGTTTTATGGAACAATTACAATGCCAGGCCCTTACAGTAATTATTATTTCAGCTTCTAAAATCTGTTTGCCAAAAATTATGATTTTGACTAATGTAAGGTTACAGAGTTAGTAAACAGCCTTTCCTCTAAAAGGATCTCTGTTCAGGCTCATGAGGTTGTTAGTGGAATTTATTTTCTTACAGATGTAAAATTCATAAAAACTTCCTTCTTCAAGATCAACAGAAGAAAGAGTCCTTACTTTGAGGCCCTCCTTTGAAGGGCTCACCTGATTAGGACAGTCCTACTCAGGATAATATCCTTTTGTATTAATTTAAAGTCAACTGATTAAAGATCTTAATTACATCTGAAAAATTTTCTATGTATGACATATATGTTCCACTGGTCAAAACCAAGGTACAGATTTTGACCATTTTCAAGGGGAAAGAATGGTACAAAGGCATGGGTCAATGGAGAGTTATCTTAGAATTATGTCTACCACAATGTGTTCTATAGTTACACAGTGATGTGTTTGTGTTTGTGTCTGGAGATGAATTACAAGTATCCCCAAACAGGTGACAACTACATAAGCTGTGTCTTCTCAGTTGAAATTTTATTTCTCTCAAGTTTCTCCAGGGTCTCCTACTCCCACTGTTATGTCTTTCTTCTGCTAACTGTCCTGGCTATACCTTTTTTAGACACGAAAGCGTTAAATTTGCCTCTGAAGTGTAAATTTCAATACATTCTCCCTGTCTTGGCAGCAATGGTGAGTAAGCCTTTAGTAAATTGTTAGTGATCCAGAATGAGCTTCAGCAGTGGATTGAAGCTATAGCCCATATGTTTGATGCCATCAGCCTGATTTTTATAATGGAAACTATACCAATAAGATAAATATATAGTCTCACCTTAAGCATTATTTTTATTTTTTTGTAACATTTAATTATTCTTGCACTGTTGCAGATATATATTAATCCTTTTTGCCCACCTACCCCAGCAAAGTTAAAAGAAAAATATCTGTAATGAAATAACCATGTTGCCCCTTTTTTTGAGCTCCCGTCAATATATTGGGTAAAATTCTTGGAATTGAATGCGTAAGTTTATGTGTATATGTGTGTTCCACATATCACTCCATAAAAGGATTCAAGATGGCTTATTTTAGGTTGTTATAAGGAAAATATAATTAGAATAAAGCAAAGAAAAAGAGAAAACACTAGAGTCATAATAGTTAACGCCATTGAACTTAAATTTTAACTCTGACAGTCACAGCTGGGCCAAAGTGGTAATTTAATTTGTTTTTATTAATGCAAAAGAAGAAATGTATGAATTCCTTTGGAAAAACATGTTTTTAAATTCTAACAATGTTTTTCCCATGTGAAACTCTATGGGAAACTAGATAATATAACAGACCTTGACCTAATAGTATCTTGGCAAAAATACTAGATACAATAAGTATTATAGAATATTTTCTTATATCAGCTTTTGTTAGGAGCTGAAGCTGGAATATTGAAGCTGGACTCAGGGCAGGTGATTCAAGAGGTAAACTACCTTGCTCTGTGTAGGCAGTTCTGGTTATTACCTGATTCATGGATAAAACTCTTAGAAACAGAGGACTGGAGGTACATTAAAACATTTCTCAGATAATCATCTTGAAAATTTGCTTCTTAAAACTTTTGATAACATTTGGGAAGAAAATTTTAAATAAAATTTTGTGAGAATCTAGAATATCATATATGTTTCTGATTGAGATCAGGGAGTATTCTTTCAACTGGGAATTACAAGGAAACTAACCATTAGGCTCGATACAAAGCCACCTTCCACTGCATCCAGTAAACATACCAATAAAACGCTAAAAAGTGTCTGTAATACTTTTTGACACCTCCTTGTTGCTCTCAGTGTAAATACCAAAACTCTAACCATGGCGTTCAAGAATTTGCATGACCTGACCCCTGCTGATGTTGACAGCTTCATCTAGCGTCATTCTTGACATTGCTCTCTATGATTCAGTCACACTGACTCAAATTCAGCACTTGGAACCTACCTCACTGGCTCCTGCCTCAGGGTCTTTTTGCATGCTGTTTCCTCGCCTAGAAAACCCCCTGCAACCTTCATCCTCAATACCTATTCACATCTCAGCTAAAACCTCACTTCTTCTACCAATATGTTCCCTGATTCCCCAAAACATGGTAAGTGGCAGGCCCTCTAATGTGCTCTCAGAGATTACTTTAGTTTGATTACTTTAGAAGACAGGTTGCAGGCATGTTTTGCTCACCTCTGTATTGCTACCAGTTGCACAATAACTATGTTTAATACAGAGTCAATTAAAAAGTTGCTAAAAGGTTAAATTGCTATTATTACTTGCTATATTAATGATGATTTTGTTAACCCCTGCAGACTTTTTCTCTTAGATGCTACAATTTCCATTCTACAGAGATTGAGTAACGTAAATATGGTGGTTTTAGGTAGAATAGATAAATAATTTGGTATTTCTTAAAATATTAACATGTTGAAGCTAGATTTTTATTTCTAAGAAGATAAATTTTGTTTGGCCAGTGTTGGAAACTATGTTGCACAAAGTGTGTTTTGCTAGGATTACACCATTGGTAGGCCGTTGTTCCTAGAATATCACTTTTATCAAGCACTGTTGCCTTCTTTGAGCTTCATTAACCTCTGTTAGGACAGGCAAATATTACTCATGGAGTAAGAGAGTTCTGGAAACACAACAGCAAAGGAAGGTAATTTATTTTTTTCTATCATGGCAGATCTATTTTTATTCTTACCAGTGGATCTCAAAGCATTGTCACCAAGACACTTTTAGGGATTCGTGTATATACTATAGTTTCATGTATATACTATACTGGTTACACATTTACATAGTTCATGAAATGATCCCACTGATTACTCTTTCTCTCCTCTGGCTCTACACATAGCTATTACACTACTGCTCACTACATTCCCTATGCTGTGCTCCCCATCCTCATGACCATCTATCAGCTACGTATTTTTACTTCTTTAACCCTTCACTCCTTTCTCCCAGCCCCCAATCCTCCTCCCCTCTGACTGTTACCAGATTGTCCTCTATATTTGTGAGTCTATTTTCAATTAGTTTTTTTTTCTTAGATTTCACATATAAGTGAAATCATATGGTATTTATCTTTCTCAGTTTGAATAATTTAGCTCAGCATAATAGCCTCTAGGTCCATCCATGTCATTACAAATGGTAGGATTTCATTTTTTTAATGGCTGAGTAATATTCCATTGTATATATGAATCATAATTTTTTTCTAGTCATCTGTTGATGGGTATTTAGGTTGCTTCCATATCTTGGCTATTGAAAACAGTGCTGCCACAAACATAAGGATGCATAGATCTTTACAAATTATTGTTTTGATTTTCTCTGGATAAATACCCAGAAGGGCAAATGCTGGGTCAAAAGGTATATACCCATTTTAAATTTTTTGAGGAACTTTCAGACTTTTCCATAGTGCCTGTAGCAATTTGCAATCCCACCAACAGTGTATGAGGGTTCCTTTTTCTCCACATCCTCCCCAGCACTTGTTCTTTGATTTATTGACAGGTGTGAGGTGATAGTTCATTGTAGTTTTATTTGTATTTTTCTGATGATTAGTGACCTTGAGTATCTTTTCATAAGTCTATTGGCCATCTGTATCTCCTCTTTAGAGAAACATCTATTCATTTCTTCTGTCCATTTCTAAAAATTGGATTGTTTTTCTATTATTGAATTGTATGTGTTCTTTATATATTTTGGATATTAACCCCTTATCATATGGAAATATCTTCTCCCACTCAGTTGTCTTTTTGTATTGTTGATAGTTTTCTTTGCTGTTCAAAAACTTTTTAGTTTCATGTAGTACCGTTTGTTTATTTTTTCTTTTGTTTCCCTTGCCTGAGGAGAATTTACTGCCTATGTTTTCTTCTAGAAGTGTTTATGGTTTTGAGTCATACATTTAAGTCTTTAATCCATTTTGAATCTATTCTAGTACATGGTAAGAAGGTGATCCAGTTTCTTTTCTTTTTTCTTTTCTTCTTCTTTTTTTTTTTTTTTTTTTTTTGCATGCATCTGTCCAGTTTTCCCATTACCATTTATTGAAGAGGCTGTCTTTGCCCATTGTATATTCTTGTTTCCTTTGTCTTATATTAAATGAGAGTATAAGCCATGGATTTATTTCTGGACTCTCTATTCTACTGATCTATGTATCCATTTTTATGCCAGTACCATGCTCTTTCCATTACTGTAACCTTATCATATAGTTTGATATCAGATAACGTGATACCTCCAACATTATTCTTCTTTCTCAAGAGTGCCTTGGCTATTTGGGGTATTTTGTGGTTCCATATAAATTTTACAATTATTTGTTTTAGTTCTCTGAAAAAAGCCATTGGTATTTTGGTAGGGATTGCATTGAATCGATAGATTGCTTTGGGTAGTATGGTTATTTTAATGATGATTCTTCCTTCCCATGAACATGGTATATGCTTCCATTTGTTTGTATCTTTTTCAATTTATTTTTCAATGACTTATAATTTTATGAAAATAGGTCTTTTACCTCCTTGGTTAACTTGATTCCCAGGAATTTTATAGTTTTTGATGCAATTGTAAATGAGATTGTTTTCTTAATTTCTCTTTCTGAAAGTTCGTCATTGGGCTATAAACATGCAACTGACTTCTGAATATTAATTTTGTATCCTGCTACTTTACTAAATTCATTGATCAATTCTAGAAGTTTTTGGTGGAATCTTTAGGGTTCTCTCTATATAGTATGTCTTCTGCAGATAATGAGATTTTTGCTTCTTCTTTTCCAATTTGGATACCTTTTATTTCCCTTTCTTGTCCATTTGCTGTGAAAATGATTTCTAATACAATGTTGAACAGGAGTGATGAAAATATTTTCATAATAATATCAACATGTCCTTTGCTCTTTTCCCTCTACATTTTCTTAGTGGAGTTCATCAGAAACTACATAATGTGACACATGTTATATCACAACAGACTGAATACAGAAACAGATATGAGAATCTGGCTGTGTTCTATTAAGCTAGACATTGTAAAAATGGAAAACATCACTCTTTCCACTATTTTTTTGAAAAAACAATATTTTTTGTAAAAATATTTATTATTGTATTTAAAAGAGAATTAGTAATTAAACATTTTAAATGTCTCAGTTTTAAGTATTCATGTGGTAAATATTTTCCATAAACCAAAATATCTTTGAGTCCTCAATTTTTTTCAATGCTATAAAAAGATCCTAAGACCAAGATGTTTGAGAAACACCTTTTAGAACTATCTTATTGATGCAATGTAGCCATAATTACCTGGCTTTTCAACCTATCTTTAGATAACTTTTCCTTTCAAAGTCTTTTCTAAAATATCGATTGATTAATTAGTTTGAATAGGTAATACAAGCCCATGAATAAAGATCTCTTTTGTATCAAAGATATTCATGAACAGTGAATCCCTTGCCTCTCAGTTTCTCAGTTGTTCAATACCTTTACCAGGTGACAACTTCTGTTCATGTGTTTCCTGATGAAGACCTTTGATGTGTTCACCTAAATGCAAGGCTCTAGAAGACTGCATTTTGCTTCTTGCTTATTTCCCTTATGGTATAGCGAGGAGATTGATTTCTACTGTGAATGTAGATCGACCACATTACTTTCAATAATTGCAGTGTAGTCCATTATATGGACGAGGTATAATTTCTTCAGTCTTTTATTGGTAGATGTTTAGGCTGTCTCCATCTTTTGCCATTACCTAGTGTTGCAGTGGTTATCCATTTACTTAATTATTTGTGCATATAAAGTAAATAGAGCTCTAGAATTAATATTTGATGAAATTTCTATGTCAGAGAGAAATATGTTTTTAAATTTAATGGATATCATGACATTGTCCTCCAATAAATTTACACCAAATTTACCCTCCCCATGACTAGTTTTACTTATTCTCAGTATATTTTATAGTGCAGCACACTATAAGAATTTTAATATTTGCTGATTAGATATGTGAAAAATAGCATCTAATTATAGTTTTAATTTTTATTTTTATGAATGAGGTTGATCTTTGTTGTGTTGTTGTTGTTGTTGGAGGGAAATGGAACAATACATTCATCTCTACTATTTCAGTGAAGCCCATTAGTTTCCAAAGTGTGTACTATTTCACATATAATATCTTTGAACCATTGCCAGGTCACAGTGATATACTCTTCAAGACTTTCCACGCCAGCTTCAAGGGCCTCATCTCATATGCCTCATCTCAGACCCTTCTCTCTCTGCACATCTCAGTAAAGTCAGCTTCTTATCCTCTGAAATCACAGGAGTCCTTAGGATTCCAGATGGAGATTGACCTGTGCCATCTAGTTTGACTTTAGTTTGCAAATTATCTTTAAAGAATAGAGGCAGCCCTTAATTTTTGCTTTATGAATTCATATGTACTTAGGAGGAATTTTTTAAGATAGGGAAACTCTTCTTAGTTAGTCTCTGGGGGAGGGGAATCATAATTAATGGAATAACTCTGCCTAATGGAAACCTTAGTCGAACAAATCATCTTAAAACCTTATTAGACACTGTATACTCTCTATGGACACTTGTTGAAGTGACACTTGATTAAGTGGATCGTGACAACTTCAGTTTTGCTTGTCATCTATGCTCCAGAGACTCCTCAAAATCAAGAAAGACTTTCAAAAATAAGAGATGGATATTTATGTTTTAGAAATATTAGTGAAACTAAGGCTTTGCTATATTTTCAAGTACTTTTGCATGTAAATTTGCATAAACGTTTGACACCTCCTTTATTCCAGGTTTTAGCTGGGATAAGATAAGCAATTCTCCCTTGGTTTTGTTTATCCCAATACATTTTTGGAAAAGATAAGAAAAAACCTTTCTTTTCCATGATGAAAATACCATTTATTCCTTTTTTGCTAGAGTGTGATATTTTGTATTGAACAATTATGTCTGAGCACCAAGGTAAAAATATTGCATCAGATAAAGTAGGTATTGGTGAAACCTATAGTATAATTAGAATTCAGATTAAGTTTTCAGTAAATAGACAAAAAGCAGAAATATAAATATAAGTTCTGCCTGCTGCAAATTTTAAAAGTGTTTTTCTGGCAAAATATAGTTGTCATTGCTTAACTTTTTAAACAGATGACACAAATGATCAAGGAGACAGCGGAGACTGAAAGTAGAATTATTTATTTAATGCCTTTTCTTACTCATAAACTTGCTCCACAGTAAATTATTAGTAAATGATATCTTCATAGTATCTCAGAGTTAAAGAGCACATAAAACAACAAAGGAACTCAGAAGATCTAACAGTATGAGAGGCCGAGTGCAATCACATCTGAATGACGAAGGTACGACTTCCTGCACCACACTTACTAATTGTGTGACTTAATGTCTATTTGTCTTTCTGATTCTCAATTTCTTCATCAATGATAATAGCAAACCTTACCTCGCAGTGGGACGATTAAAGTATATAGGCAAATAAAATCACATGTAGAAGTTGCACTCAATAAATAATAGTTTATCATCATTATTACTATGGTAATTGACCACCGTCTGAAATTGAATATAAAAAGGTCAAATAATTTTTTTTTATAAAAATATAAAGAAATGGCAGCTTAAGTAACAATATAGGTATAATATATTCACCTTGTTTCAAAATAAACAGTGATTTATGAAACTTTCATTAGAACATTACGGTAACATTTATTTTGCATCTGGTATTTAGCTGCTGAGTGTGAGGGAAGCACCTGGCTTCTTCCTGACTCCACAGATCCTGCAGCAAAGGCCCTGAGCAAACCTGCAGAGGAAACCCCAGTGGCACTTCTACTTTTTCAGTTAACAGGTTTTAGTTTAACTGGGATATAATCCGAGTCTTAATTGCATTAAGAAGCTTTAAATTGTTATGATTACTTACCCTATATAGATAATCATCAAAATATATTTTATTTATAAATAAAATTTAAAAAGGGAAATCCCACATCTTCTAGTTAAATTTAGCTTGCATTTACATTTATCTCCTGAAGAATTCTAAAAAAAGAAAAATGTGTACATGAATTGTTCCTTAAGTTTTAAAGGCACCTACTTTGGCATTGAGCATTCACCTTAATTTTGAATATATCTTACAAGTTCGCCCACAGAAAGACATGTAGAGAATACAAAGCTATTTCACTGAAAGCCTCAGCTCACTGTCTCTTCCTGATAACAAGGCAGTTATCATTCCTTGCTGAGCCTATCCAGAAGAGAGGGAAAGAGATAGATGACTTGGAGTGGGACCTGCTAACTCCCAGGCCATTCAGTGACAATTTCCCTGCTGTGCTGGGCACTGTGTCATCTAGAGCAGCCTATCTGTAACATGCTCAGCTCTGAGTAGGAACCATTGGGAAGCCTGCTAGAGTGAAGTCCTGTATTAGCCAGTCCCAGCAAATCATCCTGCAGGCTCACATCTTTCCAGCCATACAAAAGAAACATGGCTGTAATCATTATCCACAGGACAAGCTCCATAGGCATCTAAAGGGAAAAGGTACTGTCAGTCTGTTGGTTTGTTATTCCCATAGAGCTACGTAGGCAATGACACCACCAGAAAACACATTCGAACTCAGAGGGCAATCTTCTTTCTGTAGTATTCATAGACACACGTCACCCATTCTATAAATATGCACAGCTGTTTATGAAGCACATGAAATACCTCTTTGCATGACAATTATTAGCTAACATTAAATAATCCTTGGTGAGAGGGTAGAACGGCAAAATGATATATGAAGTACAGCTAGTTTATTTGATTGATCAGACAACTGTTTAAAGCATTTGTCAGAATCAATTTGTAGGAAATCTATTTCACTTTCAGGTTACAGCTGAAGAAAAAAAATGGCCGCACACTTTACAATTTCAATTGCAAAAAGCTCTATTTTTGGACTTGTGTGGGTATTTAAAAAATAAAAAGACCGTACTGGGTCCAGTTAAAGCTTTTCATTCTGTAAGGTGTCAGACTCTCCACTGACCATTGCTTAGCATCCTCAGGACTCCATGGCTTTATCTAAGACATCTGAGGAAAACGTCCATGTGTGCTCCCTACTGAAGCCCCGACTGCCCTGCTTGAACCATGAGGTTATTGCACTGAAAGCAAATCCTTTTCTGAAGAGTCTCCAAGAGGAGGGTTAATTTCAGCTCCCTGCCTGTTCAAAGAATGCTGCTGCACTGTATGCTTTTCCCATGAATTCTACACACAGAGCACTCTTCAGTGACTCACCCTTCTAAGAGACCAGTCTGGGCTTTTAACTGTATCATCCCTTTCACCCTTACAGTTCTTTTGGATTTCATCAATGGCATGGAGGAATATTTACAAAATAATGTAGATTTTTCAGGACTGGCAAAGTGCCTCCCCTAATTACAAAGCTAACACTTTCACAGGTATGTTAAAAATAATAATAATAATAATCCTAAGGTAAAGGTTTGGGTATTTAGGAAACTAAAAGATATCTTACATACTTATAGTTCCCAACAGAGCTTAGGTCAATGGTAGAGATTGGTATAAAAATTATATGCAATGCCTCCAATAAGGACTGATATCCAAAATATACAAAGAATTCATTCAACTCAACAATTAAAAAATGGGCACAGGACCTGAACAACCATTTATCCCAGGAAGGCATACAAATGCCAAAGACATATGAAAAGATGCTCAACTTCACTAGCTATTATAGAAATGCAAATCAAAACCACAATGAGATACCACCTATACCTGTAAGAATGTCTACCATTAACAAGACAAGTAATTACAAGTGTTGGAGAGGTTATGAGGAAAAAGGAACCCTCTACACTGCTGTAGAAATGTAAATTGGTATAGCCACAGTGAAAAGCAGTACAGGGTTTTCGCAAACAATTAAGAACAGAATTACCGTATGATCCAGCAATCCCTTTTCTGGGTCTCTACACAAAAATCTGAAAAAATATATCTATAAAGCTCTATGCACTCTTATGTTTATTGAAGCATTATTCATGGTGCCCAAGACATGGAAACAACCAAAATGTATTTTGATATATGATTGAATAAAGAAGATGTATGTATATACAATGGAATATTACTTAGCCATAAGAAATGATAGTATACTGTCATTAGGCAGCAACATGGATGAATCTTGAGATTATCATGCTGAGTAAAATAAGTCAGACAGAAAAAATTGAGAATTATATGATATAACCCATATGTGGGATATAAAACTGAAAGCGACAAATGAACAAGACAAACAAAAGCTTATAGACACAAAACAGTTTAGTGGTTACCAGAGGGAAAGGGGAGAGTGGGGAGGGGGGAGGTAGATAAGGATAAAGGGGAGTAAGATATGGTGACAGAAGGAGATTTTAACTTTGGGTGGTGAACACATAATACAATATACAGATGATGTATTATTGAATTGTACATTTAAAACCTATATATTAACCAATGTCACCACAGTAAATTTAGTAACAAAAATTACGTGCATACTTGGAGGATAAATTTCTTTAAATGGTGAAGAATGAACAACTATAAGAAATTAAGATAATGCCAGCGACAATAAATTAGTCCAATGGTTTCAGTGAACTGACTGGCCTTGATAGAAGCACATTTAATTCTTATAAAACTGAAACCAAAAGATATTAGGCTCCTTTGTTAAAAGTTACTAGTTAGTGATATTTGGAGTAGCAATTTACAAAACTTTAAGCTTACAAGAATATTTTCTATACTAAACACATACAAAATATCTTCTTGTTTTAGGCCTAAATTAGAAGTATAGCAATATATTGATAAAACAAAAATGATATAGTATTTTTCAGATAAATTATGGGCCAGTATTGTATCTGCCTTTAGTAAAAGGAAATACACTTTTGAAATTATTTCTCCAAACTCTGGCAGCCTATTTGTGAACACCTGATCAAACACTAGAATCTCATGAAATTTCACATTGGGTATACCAGTTTTGAGTAAGTTTGATGTTATTCTTGAAGAAAAATTAAAACAGGTTGATGTTAAAAATAGGTTATGTAAGACTTAAATTATTGATTTTTAGAGCAAGAGGATCATCTAATGCTGCAATAGTTCTTAACTGTACTTGAGTCATGGATTCCTTTGAGAACCTGATAAGAGTCTAGCTTCTGAGTCCTTAGGGGAAAAAAACCTTTTATTAACATTTTTATTATCTCATATACAGTGTTTAAAACAGTAATATGGAAGTCGGTATTAGTGTAGAAGGCGTGGTAGCCTAAGAACAGAAATGCCAAATTTATCTAAAATGACTAGTTAATAATTCTCCCATGCTCTTGTCAGTTTCAACAACACCGCATATAAACAGATATCATATGGCCTTTTATTTGTTTTTACCCAAGAGTTATAGATAAGGAAACTGAGGCACAGAGGAACCAAGAAAGCTTTTCACAGTAACAAATCTGCTGAGGTAGAGCTGGGGTCAGATCCAGGCAGCCAATCTTAGTGTATATGTTCCTAACCACAGCACACTCTGTGGCTGAGTGCCCATATTTGTGCTCATAACCACCCCATGAAGTAGGTCTTATTTGTATCCTCATTTTGCAAATGTGTGGACTGAGATGTAGAGAGGTCACATAATTTGCCCAAGGAGGCAGAGCCAAGATTTAAACTCAGCCAATCTGATTCTAGACATAGCGGCTAAAAAACAACACACTATACTACAGACACAGACACACGCACACACACAGACATACACACAATATGAAGAAATAAGCTGAGGAAGCTCATGACTGATCAAATTATGTATGCCTTTTTCCTTCATTTTTCTGAGTTTTCCAATTCCGTTTTAAGCAAGTATTACTTCTGCGTAGACATTTTAAATGTCATTGAAACTTAGTGAACCCATTGATTACTTAAAATGTGTTAGCTGGTCAAAACTGTTGGCCTTATAAACAAAGGGCCCGAACTAAAGAGACAATACTATTTTGATGACCTAAGGATGTAAAGTCTTGAGAATATCCTAGGAGACAAGGCATAACCAGGTGGGCGTTGCATTCAGGGTTGCTAAGCTACTTGTTGAGTCCAGGGTTCCTCTGGGCAATGAGAAGAGAGATGGAGCGACACTGAGCTGCTCAGGTCACAAGAGAGCAAGCACGTTGCTTTAAATAAACTCAAGATGAACTGAAAGCTAAACTCTTAAGTTTGGACTACTTCACAATTTTGTTCAAGACTGCCTCTAGTCAGGCCTTGTCAGCTGTTCTGCTTCTCTTAAGCCTCTGATCGGCAGGAAAACAGCCCTAATTTCACCAAGATTTAACAAAATTTTTTAAAATGCAGATTCAGATTCCCACGCTCACAATTTTACATCCCTAAGTTTGAGAATCTGCATTTTTAACAAGAATCTTACCCAGGGAGCCACAATGCAGAGGCAGGACACCCCTGGCAACATATGTCTGCACAGATTGAAGTTAGTACTGTATATGAGATGAGAGCTGAGATAAGGAAGAACATTTACCGTAGAATAAGAAGGCAGATGTTCTGAAAAAATGCAACATTTAGTTACATCTCCCCTCACTCTTTCTCCATGCAATTCAAGAGCCACTCAAATTGATTATTTCCCTACTGGTTTGAATGGTTGCTTAATTTAATTTTCTGAATTGAACTGGTAGTTTGGGGAATGAGGGAGATTCAGTAAGTAACCTTACCTAGAAATAGAAGTCTATTTACCATTAGCATTTTATCTATTAACTGGCTAATCAAATGGTTTGGCAACTCTTTCAGCCAAGGCTGCTTTAGGCTTTGTTAACACACACACACACACACACACACACACACAACACACACTCTTATAACTCAGTAAATTGTTGCTGAGTTAAAAATGAGTTGGGCTTCTTGGTTCTCGAATTTCCACTGAAAGATGTTGCTAAATTAAATATAATTTATTGTCTTAATTTAAAGTAAGTTTAGAATAAAAAAGAATACTGCAGTTTAGATTTTTTAAAAGATTTTGAGTTGATATTTTACTAGCAATTATATTTACACGTGCTGTTTAAGGTTACTTTGTTACTAAAAGATAGTTAAATGTGATTCTCAGATTTAATTTTCAGATTTTGATTAGAATATTATCATTTAGGGTTTAAAACTATTTTTAATATATAATTATATAATTAATTTTTATTTTATTTTATTTTTTTACAATTATATACTTTAAAAGTGGTTCATTTGAATGGTCTGCTCAGCAATTAGCATGAATATTGTCACTAAATCAATTATTGATTATTACTACCATAGTAACAATTGACTTCAATAAGTAAAATAATTTTTTTATTATTATATAATATATTTAATAAAAAAATGATACTCAGTGGGGAGGTGTGTATATATGGAAAGAGATGAAGATTACCTACCTCACTGTAGAATTTCTCTGTTAAGAAGAAAGTGCTCTTAATAAAATTTTATTGTGTCATTTGCTTGAAGACAAATCAATTACAAGCGAGTTATTTCAATGTCTTAAGTTTTCAAGCTTATACGTCAATCTCCTTCACAATATCTCTTTCCATGGGCCCAAAGCTCATTCCCCTTAATGCATCCTCTGCATAGATTATCTGTTCTCACAATAATAAAACCGCCAGAGTCCTCTCTCTCTCCCCTCCCTCCCTCCCTCCCTCCCTCCCTCCCTCCCTCCCTCCCTCCCTCCCTCCCTTCCTTCCTTCCTTCCTTCCTTCCTTCCTTTGGAACTGTAACCCATTATCCCCAAATCACTGGAGCATCACTAGCCGCTCTTACTTTACAGATCTCTATAACTATCACTAATGTGTCTTTGGTTTCTCCTTTACTCTTTATTTTCATGATGCCTAAGAAGTTGGAGCAACCTATGACTTAATAAGCTCCAATTCAGCCTGTCAAACATCTTTCCCAAACGCTAGTGGGCCCAAGATTGTGGAGCCCTCTAACAACTGCAGTCCCTGCATGCCCATCTTTGGCACGAGCCATCATACTTTTAGATGACCAGTTTGTAAACTTGATCAGGCCTAAAACTCAACCCATGTCAAAGTATTCCAGGACCCCAGCCCAATCAGATAAGCTCTTACACCGACACTCAGGACCTCATCTTCCTTAATTACCTTGTACTCCAAGTACTATCTTCATTAGTGTCTTACTTGTGTAGAATCTCAGCACGGCACTGTTAATCACACTTTCACTGTCATATTTTTTTTAGTACATACTAAAGAAGTAAGTTTCAGTTTATTTTTATAAAGTTTGGTTAAAACTTATTATCCTTTTCTTAAAAAAAAACTTCATTAGACATACTTTTTTTAAAAAAATCAGGGAATAATATTGCCTTATAAAGAAAATGACTTATGTTCTTAGTATTTTTCTTGAAGAATTGCTAAAGCAAGAACACCTGCTATTGTTTGAACTCCTTGGAATTATAGCAAGTCCTCAAATAATGTTGTTTCAATATTGTTTTGTTATAAATTTGATGAGTAGAAAATTGACGCATAGTCAGGGCCACTGTCTGTGTGAAGTGTACACGTTCACCCATGTCTGGGTGAGTTTTCTCCAGGTACTCCAGTTTGCTACCACATCCCAAAGATATTCATGTCAGGTGTCTTGGCATGACTACATCGTCTTAGTGTGAGTATGAGTGAGTGTCGAGATGCCATGCTATGGAAGGGCATCCTGTCCAGGGTTTGTTTCTCATGCCCTGAACTGCTAGATAAACTCAGGCCACACCATGACTCTGAACTGTTATAAGTAGGTTGGAAAACACTTATCTTACTTGTTTTTATTAATCTTCCTAAATGTGTATATAGTTCACCTTTATTTCGCTGTTTAATATTAAATGTGTTTGGGGTCTTTATTTAGAAGTTTGGTGATATTTTTGTGACCAGAAATATGCGGTAGGAATTTAACTCAATTATATCAATTAGCCTCTGGTAAAATTGGTTTTATTATACATCATTTTGCTTAAAGTCTCACTTTGTAAAGTACAGCATAGGGAATATAATCAATAACATTGTAATAACTATTTATAGGGCCATGTGGGTACTAGACTAATTGGGGGTAATCGCTTAATAAATTACATAAATGTCTAACCACTACTCTGTGCACATGTAACTAATATAAAATAATATCTAATGTCAACTGTAATCCAAAAATAAAATAATAATAAATAATAAGATAGTCTTATTTTCTGAGAACCTCACTATACTTACGAACCCCTCTCAACAAAGATTTCTGTCTGAGGCCTTGTCAGACAGAAAGGGATGAAGATGGCAGAAAGAATATGAATGGGTGAAACGTGTCCCTTAGAAATTGCCTCCTCTTTATTCCTGTTTCCTACTTTGACTTTTAATGTAAAACTGTCCTTTAGGAAGCAAAAAGTAAAGATACCTCTCATGTTTTTATAAAATATATCTAGGTGGCAAGTACTGGCAAACAGTTTGTCATGTAATTAGCCTGAAATTTTGCTCAAATTGGTTCTCCCCAGGAAATTAAATATGTGTACTTACCTGTTTGGGAAAGACAAACATTTACTAAAGATTATAATGGTATCAATTTAAACAAACACATGTTACAGGTAACTCCCTAATGACTTTGTAACAATTATTGTTTATCATCAAAACATAAATTCCAATATGGCTTTAGCACTTGTTTAATGTTTATTCTGGAGACTTCATTCAATATTGACCATTATATAGTGGTCCCTCAGTGAGACCATTGTAAAAAAAAATCACCCTTTCTTCTCATGGTTAAACTTGAGTATTTCGCAAAGATCAGTGA
This sequence comes from Eonycteris spelaea, assembly GCA_003508835.1. Classification (NCBI taxonomy): domain Eukaryota; kingdom Metazoa; phylum Chordata; class Mammalia; order Chiroptera; family Pteropodidae; genus Eonycteris; species Eonycteris spelaea. Next base: position 8,657,736 of record PUFA01000011.1, on the reverse strand, counting down.
GGATCAACTGAGACTGATATCCATAGAAAAATTGACTAATTTTGTTAGAGTCCCCCATAAGGCATAAAGAGAATATTTTAGTTAGCCTTTACTATGGCTTAAAACAACAATTATTTTTATTTCTGATAAGTCTCATAGTCAACTGGTGATCAACAGACCTATGTTAACTTGTGCTTAGTTCTGTGAGTGCCAGCTAGACTCAAAATCCATGTAGGCTAGGAATGGCTCTACTCCCCCTATCTCTCACCTCCATCCTGGGACCATTGGCCTGCTTTCAAGTGTTCTCACGGACATGGTAAAGGCAAAAGAAAACAAGCTGATATATAAGCACTCTTTTGATCTTCTTTCTTTACATTTGCTAACATCCTATCCATGCCTGAGGGCAAAGTTAAGGGGTGGGCACATCTTCCCATTTTTGTTGGGAGGATGCAGGAAAGTTACACGAAAAAGAATGTGGATATAAGGATGGGGAAATGCTGCATCCTACTACAGAAAGGTGGGATAGAGGGACATTCTCGGTTTTCTAGTCCCTTTGTTTCAAATAACTATCATGTTTCAGAATTCAGCTACAAGGGCATCAAGAAGAAATGCCAAGGTCAGTCTTAGCAGCTTCACAAGTATAAAAGGAGACCATTCCTCTCTCAGATATCCATCTACCTATGAAATGTACTTATTTTGTATTGTGGGCCAAAGTAAAACAGAACCATTGAAATATTTGTCTTTGTATAGAAAGAACTCCAAATAGAAACCAGCCTTCCCACCTACTTTCCCTTCCTTCCTTCCTTCCCTCCTTCCTTCTTTCCTTCCTTCAATTCTGATCTTTCAGGTATCTAGTTATGAGGAATCATTTGGTACTTATAGATTTTCCTTATCCATGCCCCTTAGCATAAGTTTTAGGAGTCTTAGAAACAGAGTCTGCCTAACAGACTTATTGTTGCATAAAACCCATTGAGAAATGTCTTCAAGAGTCCTGTCTTTTGAAATATTACTAGTCCTAAAGTTAGTAGTCAATAGTTCTCAAAAATAAATATTGATTCAGAAATGGAATTGCTCATCAGGGGAATAAACCTGGTAGCTTTTAGTCATAATTTATTTATAATCCCTCCCATGTTATATTTAGAGATGAAGTTTCAAATTGAGGAAATATTCAATTATTTTTTATATATAGTTTGAAAATATAACAGCTTTTGATGCATTTTGGGAGCTAGAATCTTTAAAAGCAGAATAAAGAATGACTTATCCGGAGTTAGGAAGGCCCCAGTAAATCACTCAAAAACCAATTAAAGAGACAAATGTGATTTCCCAGGAAGCACTACAACAGTCACAACATATTCTTCTTCTTCATAGCAAGCAGAGTACAGATGTTCCCTGCTCTGGGCAAATGTAGTGTGTGTAAATTCAGATCAACCAAGGCCATAAGGGTAGCCTCAGAGATCACTCCAAAGGCAACCCGTTTCTACTGTCTCTCAGCTAGTCATTGACTTTGCACTCTTACTGGATATTTCTTGGTTCTGAATTCTAGATTAAGATTTATACTCTGACAGGTGACAAGGATTTTGTCTGGGATATCAGGGCTCTTGTAAGTGACAGGAAAAAAAAAATCTAAACATTAGTGCATCATCTCATTTCTAATATTTTCAAATCTGTGATGCTAAGGAGCTATTCCATAAAATGAAGTATTCCTGCCTTTTACCAAGTGTGTGGGGTGTAGGAAAAAAAAAATCTTATTGACTCATTTTCTTTGATACTGCCCTTTTTTTTTTTTTTTTTGGAAGAATATTTTAAAAAGAGGGCTAAGAACTCAAGATTTCTTATAAAAGTTTGGAAATAAGGAATCCCAGTATGAGGAAATGAATATTTTGGACTTCATGTTGATTACCCCATATATTGTAATATAGTCTTAGGGAGATGTCTGCTTCTACATTTTTCTCCATGATTTACTTCAGTTGAAATTTCAGACAGATCCATTATTTTTCTTCTTAAGCACATTATGCAAATTGAATGCGAAATCCAGTGACGAGAGGAAAAGGTCTCAGTGTATTGAGCAGGTGCCACATCAGTAATAGAGTAAGGTAATTACAGAATTACTTGCAGCTACTATGACTGTGTATTCTCCACTGTGCAGAAGAAAATCTTTTATGTATTCATCACTACAGGATTTATCCTTCTATATATGTGTGGGAGATTTATGCATTTAATTGTCTCACTCATTGATGAGGGAAGCACACTCCTACAGAAATCTATGTGTTTTTTTTTTTCACATTAATATGACATTTAATCCTGACTTTATTTTTCCTCTGCTAAAACAATATCTTGTAGACAGTTTTCTTTTCATCTGTATTATAAGTACGAACATCAGAATGACTCAGTAAGTTGAGAGGGAAAAGATATTTCTGTGTGTAGAATTCCATAGCCAAATATCATTTATTATTTTCCACTTTTGATAAATGAAATATATAGTAAAATCATTGTCAAGAGCAGGGGGATGAGTTAATTTCTAAAGTTTCTTTCAGCTAAAAATGTCATGATTTTCATTTATTACTAGGAACTAGTTGAATTAAACTAGAATTATGGGCTCTGTGTTCAATCAAGTTCCCTCACTGGATTTCAGACTCAATTAGGGTGGGAGGCAGTAATTCTCATTTGATCCTTTAGTCCTACAGTTTTCATAATTTAGTGAGCAAACTAGAAAAAAAATGCCTGAATCATATGTAACCCTTATTCAATCCAAGGGCAATAGCCTAAATACTTGACTCATAGTTTAAAATAATTATTTTTGTCAAGATTAAATTAAGTATTTTGAAGATATCATAATTATGTGATTCAAAAGTTGTATTTGTTTGAAACAAATGCCCTTCCTTTCTAGACTTGCTATTTAAAAACGTTAATCTCATGCTAAATGGTGATAATTTCTTCTTCCTGTCTCCTAAGAATACATCAAGGATGTAGGATTATAGAATAGAATGTTCTCATTTCAAAGACATCTACCCTAAGCATTGATCCTAGTGATAATTGTAGATTTCTACATTTATAAAATGTGTAGATTATAAAATAATAACTGAATATTTTACCCCTTCTGAGTTTTCTTTGGAATATAATTCTCTGGTCTTCTGTAAAAAAATAGTTTTATTGATGAGACTTCCACAGGTTTTCCTGGAAAGTGTGTTTGAAACTTTTTTTGTGCTATAAATGTTTTTTTTTCTAGTTTTCTTTTCATCACTAAGTTGACTTTAAGATTTTTAAAGATTTGTTGATATATTTATCCTTATAAACAAAAATAAGGCTTGAGAAAACTGCTTTGTTTCAGGTTGGGACTTTGTTAGAAGCATAAATACAGATAGATGTGTGCTAACAGCAGCTAGAGGAAGCCTGGTAGAGTGGAAAGAAACAGGTGTCTACAACCCTAGATATATCTCAAGTTTCACTATTTAATTATCATCTTTGTTCTTGGTACTTAAAGTATGATCTGTGGACCATTAGCCTGAGCATCACCTGGGAGCTGATTAAAAGGGAGAATCTCGGGTCTCACCTAGACTTACTAAGAATCTGCATTTTAACAACATTCCCAGGACCTCATGTACACATTCCAATTTGTCAGGCACTGATCTCTGTAATTTCCAGCACCATGAGCTCTCCAAGTCCCTCTTTCATTGCCTTTGAAGTAGAGGAAATAATTTCTACTCCACAAGTCTACTTTGAGGATTAATTACCTGAACATTTAAAACTTCTGTGTTTGGCTCCACATATCTGGCAACCCCCCTCACATACACACTCACACACATATATGCGCGTGCATGCGTGCACACACACACACACACACACACACAAGTGAATAAAATAAAACAGCAAGGAAGAGATTGAGCAGAGTGAGAGGGTGTATTGGAGGGGGAAATAAAATGTTATTAACTGGAATTATAGTTGGCATTTAAAAAAAGTGTCTCTCTGTCACCACAGAAAGAAATCTAACTATGGGAGGTGAACACACAGTGTAAATGTGTTTGTGTGTGTGTGTGTGTGCATGTGCCTTCCTGTTAAAGTGTACAGCTAAAATTTATTGGATTACATTAATCAATGTTACCATAAAACTTAATTAATTAAAAAATAATAAAATAAAATATAATGGTTATTATCTAATGAAACATTTTTTAAAAATTATCTCATCTATAATGACTATGTATTAATTCTGTAATACATTGACTTTTTAAAAAATACTGCTGAGACAAAAGTTAGATTCTAATAGCCTAATACTTCATGTAAGATTCAGATGTAGAATTTTAGAGAACTAACTATAAAAATAGAATCCACAGAAATCCAGAAGAAAGTATTCTGAATACTTATATAATCTTAGACATTTGAGGTAACTCCATCTAAGCACAACTTTAAAGGCAGAGATCATAGAGGAAAATATTGATGTATTTAACTGTATAAATGTTTTAAATTGTAACCTACGTGGAAGAAGATAAATATAATTAAAAGGGAAATCACAATTTGAAAAAAATTTGCATAAAGTATTAATACCTTTAATATACAAACAGCTCTTACCAGACAACAAAAGAATGAACATCACAAATATAAATAGGTATGAGACATTAATAGATTGGCATTCACTAACATAGATATGCAAAATAAATATTAAAATTTAACCTGTATTTACAAAACAAACACAACAAAAAACAACCAAGATAACATTTCTTATGTATCAGATTGCTATAAAAGTAAGAAAATGCTCATACCCAGTGTTGTCACAGTGGAGGAAAAGTCCCCTTTTCATTCTTGCTCAGTGTGTGAATAGCTATAATATTTATTAAAAATTCTTTGAGTATATCTATTAAATACTTTAAATTTATTTATGAATTTTTCACCCAATTATTATACTTTGAGGAATTTATCCTAAGGAAATAATCTAAATTTGAAATGACATATGTTCAAAATTTTCATTAAAGAAAGCCTACAGTTACCAAAATTATATATTTATAAACATATACATTATGTCCATATGATAAAATATTATTCATGCACTAAATCATTAGACAATGTTTTCATTGAAACATTCTCATTATTTTGTTAACCAGAAAAAGAGCAAGATAAATACAATATGCATAACATTATATTTATAAATACATAGGCATACATATAATATGTACATTTTTAAAGATTTAAGGTAGTACACTAGAAGTGAATACTAATTTCTGAATAGTGGGGTTTTTCCCCACAGGTTATTGCTTGTTTTTTCCTTGCCCCCTTGATTTTAGCATCAAGAATAATCTTGTAGTTTAAAAACTATTATGAGAAGCAGTTAGGTGGAGCTTAAAAGTAACTTTAATAGCACACGGAAATTATTTTATTAATGGTAGTTAAATGTCGATGAAACTGCAACATTTTAAAGGCAGAAATATTTTAATTTTTAACACGTATAAAAAGCTGTTATGAGTGTTTAGCTCTAAATATAGAGGTTATGAATACATTTTATATTCTTTACTCTTTATTCAAAATGTTTATAGTAAGATTTCTGATTTTTATAATTTAAAACAACACTTTTAAGACTCCTTCTTAAACTTATTTGCTTATCTTCATTCTAAATTGTGTATTCAATATGTCCTCGACATTTCCAATCTAAATATTTCCCAAACATTGAATTTGTCTCGAAATTCAGTGAAAAATAAACAATGAGTCGAAGTTATAATTCTGTGCGACATTTAAATTCCTTATCTTAAATTATAGCCAGTGTTTTCCAGTACAAGGAAGTCTTTTATATCATGATTTCTATTTTGTCTAAGAAGTATGTATTTCTACTTTGTCATCATTTCGTCCAGAGGATTTTCCTCTTTTTTGTTGCTGTTTTTGTGTAAGACATAAAGAAATGTGTTAAGGGAGTATTAAAGATAATGCAAAATGGTCTAACAAAAAGGCATGGCACCTCCTACTTTTATAACCTTATAGGTAAAGTCCTTAATAAGGTACTACTCTAAGCCACAGTCTGTGTCTACCTCTCTTGCTTTATCCCTTTTTGCTCCCGCAATTATTTTCATATTTTAGTCATGCAGAACATTTGATTGTTTCCCCAAAACATACTAGACTGTCATATCTCTATTTGTCTTTGCTTATCCTGTTCTTTCTGCTTGAAATAGGAGTGACAAGTAATAGTGACTATTTTTAGGCAATATTGTGCTAAATGGCACATTGGATAGTTCAATTTTATTCTTACCCCAACCTTATGTAGTAACTATTACTGTTATCCTCAAATGGGCATTCTTCCTGCAAATAGCTTAAAAAAAAAAAAAACAGTTTTATTATTTAAATCTGCTAACCAATTTTAGGTGTGCCTGACTATGTCAAGTTGAATTTTACTTTTTTAGAAGTATGTGTGTGAGTGTATGTGCATATATGCAGGTGGAGAGAGTAGGGGGAGGAAGTTGATTATCTGACCTTTGATTCCCGCCACCCCCACCCCGGGCAAAGGAGGTTTGGGTATGTCAGACTGTTAACTGATCAGTGCACTAAACAATTACATCTCCACTATGGATATAGATAAATTTTACTCACTTCTCTCCAAACTTTTCCCCCCAGTTGCATGAGCAGTTTATTTGCTTAATATTGCCAAGTAAATGTATCATTTTCACATGTATATGACCCAGAGCATAAGAACACTGCCTAAATATTGTATTTTGATGGTGTAGCAACAAATCATACCATACTTAAATAATTCAGTGTTATTCAACTTCAAATCATAACAAAAGCTGAGATTTACCAGAGTTTTTAAATATTATTATGCACTGGACTTTTCAGAAATGCTATTTTAAAAATAAAACAAGATAAATAATTGACAAAGACACCACAAAACTTCAGAGACCACAGTGTGAAGTGTCTTTTGTCTGTATTGTATATGGTTTATCTCACAGAAAATCGAGAAATACATTCATTTCTGTTTCTTTTAGCATTGGTAAAACGTCACTGACTGTGATTCAAAAAATCTGACATTTAGAAAATCAGGCTGATGCTCATCTTTGCACTATTTAAAATAAGTAAGTTAATAATATAGAGAGATGAGTGCGGCTTATGGGGACAGTCATGCTTCTTAGCAGCCCGTATATGTAAACAATGAGTTTAATGAACACAGAGCACATTCCTATATGAACTCCTTTTCTTTACTATTTATTAGTATTTTGCTAGAAATATTTAACTATGTATCTCTTTGCTCAGGTAGTTCAAAGATTTTTATTTTTATTATCAAAGTCATTCCTCAATAGCTTAAAATTGAATGAAACAAAAACAATTAAGCACCTGGTCCACACCATCCAGTACTCTATAAGTAATCTCTGTTAAATAAATATCTGTTTCTTGAGAAAGCAATATATACTCTAATGGTTTTTACTGTTTCAGATGACCATTTACTGTAATAGGTTTACATTAGTGAGTCTTTTACTTTTACCTTACTCTTCTCACCTGCCTTCTCTCAAAGGGTATAAATTTAACACATTTTAGATTCTAAACAGTTATATATTTTCTGCTTTAGAGATAATATTTGTATTTGTTCATTGTTTTCTTTTAAAATTATTTTTGATAATAACCATTCTAATGGATAAGAATGGTATAGTCATTGTGGTTTTGATTTGCTTTGTTCATTCTTAATCCCATCTTCAAAATTTATTTATTGTTAACACAGATATATTTTCCTTTTTTTTCCTAAGAATATATATTTTTAGAAAATTGGGGTCATAGAGTATATTTAGTTGTATTTAGACAATGTGCATTTAACAGCATTAGAAGTATACTTTTCTAGGTCAGTAAAAACTCTTTGTGAACATAAATTTTAGTGGTTGTAAAAACTTATATAATGAAAGACGTAGTGTAATGAATTTATTGTCCATTTTATCGAATACTGGAATACCTAAAACAATGGATTTTCAGGAAACTGGTAATTTTAGTATAATACACATCCTAGCCTCAAACAACAGGAGTGCTATGGATACAATAAAGCAGGTGAGTTTTCATAACATCTTCTGTCATTACACTAACTTCTTTAAACACTAAATTTTTCTTAAAATTACAATAAAAATTGAAAAGCAAACATTCAGTAGTTTAACCTATTGGATATCCTAAAGGAATAATCTATCATCGGAGACTTTTTCTTTGTATAATTAGGTGACCAGTGTCTCCTATTCTTTTAAATAAATGCTTTACAATAAGAAATATCTTTAGAGATTAAACAAAGCAGATTTTATCATTGAAAGCATGTTCAGAGTTCAGTTAAGCCTGCCTTTCCTCTGAATAATCACTCTTTATAATGCTTACCAATGGATCTTGAAACATCCTGTCGAGATCATTATCAAGATACCAATTATATATTATGAAGTAAGAGGTTTATAATGAAATAATTGAACTTTCTTGTCCCACACAGGAGATATACTTTTGTATCCATGATATTCATACTAAGAAGCAGTGCTGAAAACCTCAATATTATTTGATCTTAGTGATTTTGGGGCAGAGGAACTGGCGCTGCCTTGGTTTTTGCATGACTTGGCACAAGCCGATGCTTTCAAGAGGGACTTTCAGAGCAGACTTCTGTCAAATTTGCCATATGGAGTTATTGGGCTCAGATTATAGAGGTTTTCCTGGTTGTTTGCCTGCTTTAGGAATTACCAGTGCTCTCCAGGATTTTCTCCTAACACGGAGAATGTATTTGTTGGACACCTCAGGAAAAAAAGTGAAGTTTGGTATTTGGGAGGTTTAGATGGTTCCCAACATTTCTGAGAGATACAGTAGCTCATGAAGAATGTATCTGGCAACAGTATAGACAGTTTCTATTAGCCATCAAGCACGGCTAATAGTCTAACACGTAAACTCACTTGAACGGTACCAACTGTCTCCTTCCCCACGCACCTCTTTCTTAGCACTCCTCAAAGCCCAAGATGACATAAGTTATAGGCCAGTCTACAGAATGAGGTTGAGTCTAGGGCACACAGAGAAATTTGCTTTGCTCTATAGCAGGGGTCGCCTGATTGGAACCGGGCCACACAGCAGGAGATGAGCGGTGGGTCAGCGAGCGAAGCTTCATCTATATTTGCAGCCACTCCCCAGCACTAGCATCACCACCTCAGTTCCACCTCAGATCATAAGGCATTAGATTCTCACCTGGTGCCAAAACGTTTGGGGGCTGCTGCTTTATAGCATCTTAATATATTGCAGATCCAACCTTAACTTTCCCTATACCAGCGTATTAAGGATAATTAAGTGTGGGATATTATGAGAATGAAGATCTGAAAAAACTTTTGTACTAGAAAGAGGAGGGAGAAATCCAATTTTGAGAGTTTTTATGTTTTGAACACTAGCAATGCTTCCTGCTCGTAGCGCTAAGCTCTGTGTGAAAAGGCAGACCCTTTCTCAGTTGTCTTTTCTTGAGGAGCATCGTGTGGATGAGCATTGCTTCCTGTTCTCAGCTGTGAGGTATGTGTTCGTGCTCTCACATCAGCACCACTGTCAATGATTTTTTAATATGATGATGAATCTTCCTGATCGATTATGATAGACGTTAAAAAACTAGTCCCCTTAACCCAGTTATGGATTTTATTCTAAAAATCTAATGTTTAAAAATATCAGAGAAACTTACATAAAAATCAGATTTTCTGTTTCCTTTGAAAACAAAGTCCATCTGGCAACACTTGGCTTATGTCCCCACCTGCCAAGAAAGCTACGCACTGAGTAGTGGCTTGTCCTTAGGGCTCACTCTCTCCAGTTCAGTGGAGTCCTCACCTGATTGCTTTATGCATTTGTATCCCTGCTTAACCCCAAAAGGCATTGAGATTTCTAACCCTCATTTACCAGCAAAGGAACCCACACACACTTTGAAAGGTCTTTTTCGTGCAGAGCAGAGAACACCAAACAACATCTCTGGTCTTAGGAGCAGGCTCTTTGATAAGCAGTGAAGACAAATTCCTTAGTGATCTACTCAATCATTCTGAAAATGTGAGAGTTAAACTACTTGTATCATAATTATCTCTAGGGCTTATTTAAAACACTTACGAAGAGCCCCATTTCAAGCCTAAGGGAATCAGAATTTCTGAAGGAAGGGCCTGGGCATTAAAACAGTAAGGAAGCATCCTGCGTGATTTTAATGCAACATAAAGCTTGAGAATTATTGAATTCTTTCTGGATGTGACAGCTCTTTGGCTTGACAGACTCAATTAGAGTAAACTGGTGGGCCTTAGGAAATAATCTTAATTCACCAGTCCTGCAATGCTAAAGATGCAAAATTTCATCCTTATCGAAAGCCAGTCAACACTGACATTTTTCAATGAGAGTCCAGCATTAAATTAGGTACAATAGTAGATAAGGAAAAAGATAAATATGCAGTTTTGTATATAACAGAGGGTTATGTTTTTCTTTCCTAGACATCATAAAAAGGAATCATTGGGCCTTTATGTGTACTTTAGTTGCATTATTATTTTAGCCCATATATTTAATGCAGAATTAAAATATCACACAACTATTTTCTTTCATATCTAATATCTAGAAGGGTTTCAGCTTTATATACTTAGCATTCAAAGCCTCTTTACCTCCTGCAATCTCACAGATGAGTCACTCCACAACCCAGCCCAGAATGCTTCTGAGAGCTTGTTGGATAACCTGGCTTTGCAACCCAGTGGAAAAAAAAACTGGGTGTTTTCTTCAGCGGTAATCAATACGTGAGCAATTGCCATGAATATGCAGTTTTATGCACTCTAACTGATTTTTTACATAAAACTGACAAACTGTGTAACAAACTGTATAAAGATTCAGGTTCTATAACTACACAGCTAATGCACACATGAATTATTCAATGAAATTTTCTTCGTGGGTTTTTCTGAGTCATCTCGATGTGTGTCCACTTTCAGATAATACATTAAATATTATACATTATGGTTGATTCACTATATTTTGGTTCAGACTATATCCTGTGTTGGTCAATCTGTTAAAATTCAAGTTTGCATTGTGAGTTACACATGTTCCTTTCCCTCGGATGTCCCTATGTATCTTGGCCATCAAAGAACTATATCTTTGCCTCTCTGAGCCTCAGTGTTTGCACTTGTTTATTGTGTTAGGGGCATGCAGATGGTAAAAGAGGCAAGTGCAGTCCTACCTGTGGGGGGAAGTAAAACGGAGCCAGCACAATAAATAGGAGGGGCAGGGGAGGCTCCTTGAAGTAAGAGGCCTCACAGCTCAGGCCTGAGAGATAAGTGGAAGTTGCTAAAGGAAGAGAGAAATGGAAAGCATTCATTGCTATTGCTGAGCATCACACTACCGTAGACTCAGTGGCTCAGCAACAATAGCTATGCTTTCAGAATTTTCCTGGGTCAGGAGTCTGTTCCAGTCTTAACTGGGTTCTATGCACAGTGTCCCACAAGGCTACATTCAGGTGGTAGCCAATGTGCATTCATTTCTGGGGCAGGAGTCTTCTTTTCAAGCTCCTTCAGGTTGTTTCTTGTGATTTTAGGACCAAGGTTCCCAGTCTCTTGCTGTCTGTCATTTGGGGGCTGCTCTCAGGTGCTAGAGGCTGCCTACAGTTTCTTACCCTATCACAGCCCTTCCCACAACATGGTAGCTGACTTCTTCAAGACTAGCAGGATTATATGTCTCTTTTCAGGAAGGGCCCATTTTGTCCTGATTAAATCAAGTTCACCTAAGATAATCATCCTTTTTGATTGACTCAAAAATCAACTGATTTGTGAGCCATAATCCTACCTGCAAAATCCCTTCATTTTCTCCAGGTTTGGTAACCTACCCATGAAAATGACATTTCATGCTTATAAGTCCATTATACATTTAAGAGAAGGGAATTATATAGGGAGTGTGTATGAAGAAATGGGAATCTTAGGGGCCATCTTAAAATTGTGCCTACCACAAGGAAGGATATTACATACAGAAAGAACCAGGTATGTGAAAGAGGCTTAAATGGAAGTATGGCAATTTACAGTGTCTGAGGATAAGGCTGGAATATGCAGGTCAATTCAGGAAAGGTGGGCTTTAGTTAAAGAGTGGAGAAGTCATTGCTGGGTTTAATGACTCGTGCACACAATAGTATGCAACTAGCGCACTACCTGTTTTCAAAGAGTATTTGAAATACTGAAATATAGAAAGCCTCACACAATAAATATTAAATGTAAAAAGTCACGATATATGTTTATATTACATGATATCATATTTGGAAATATATATGCATATTTTAAAAGACTAGAAGTAAATACATCCCTCTGTTAGCCATCGATCTGGTGGAGATTTACGGATATTAGCTATCTCTGGGTGGAGAATTAGGAATGACTTAGAGATTCTTTGTTCTTTTCCTTATTTTTAAAATTCTCCAGAATATATATTTCTCTTATAACAATAATTAATTAAAAACTATTTGCGGTACTTGCAAAAATGAATACATCTGAGCACAGTTCTCTTTGAAGTCAATTGAAAATGTGATGTTCCAGGTGTTTTGACAGCAAGATTAGGAATTAGTGAGAAGGCAAGTTCAGAAGTTAGCTGCCCATAGCTGTACAAAGATGAGGATCAGTCAGTGGAAATGATTTCCAGGTTCAGCCATGGGTGACAAGTAATACCAGACCTGTGCAGGTTTGTCTCATGACTACACAATTGGCAGGAAACTTGATCTTTAAATTCCAGAGGTATTAAAGCAAGTAATCTTCCTCTACCTCGGTCTCCTTATGTCTAAAAATGCAGAAGAGTGAAATTTTATTCTTCTCGCAGGACTTAATTGCAATAATACATAAGTAGCCTGAACTTCATCTGTCAATTCCCCTCCTTCCTAGTTATTTAATCCATTCCACTTACCAAGCACCCACTGGGCAGGAAGCTCACAGTTAGAGAGAGAAGGCTGGAGGTGCCCGGTGCTATTTCATAAATGTCATCACCTGTGTCATATTGCCAAATCCATTACAGCTTTCTGAGGTATTCATTTGGGAAGAGGAGGGAGAGTCCTTTGAGAGCCAGATGGGAATTTGGAAATAAGTAACGCTGACAACCAATCTTTCAGAAACATCTTCAAGTTTAAAGAGAGCAGTTAGCAGAAAAGAAAAACGTATTTTTAGAACTTGTTTGGGAGGTGAAAGGATTTTTCTGGGGGGCGAAGGACAGAGAATGGGTAGAGGAGATTGTTTCTTTTTTGGCACTGCAATATCTCAGGGATCTTTGAGTCAAAATATAATGAAATGAAGCTTTTCATCTCTCTTCAAAAAATGGAAAGCAAGTGCACTAGAAACTGAGTTGGTCACTGAACAGACCACATTTCTAATATATGACAAGATGGCTAAAATAAAGACTCTAGAAATACATATTTTAAATTTAGATTGCTGACCTTTGATAGGGCTTATCATGCTATTTATACTGTAGCAGAAGGAGCTGATTTTTCAGTAGTTGCCTCATCAAAGACATGACTCACATTTCCTTAAGCATTTACATTTATACCATATGTTTTCTGAGGTAAAAAAAAAAAAATGTTTTATGAGGTTTTTCTTTTTCTATGTTATTAGTGCGATGTGAACAAAATTTGTAAGAAATCATTTAAAAGAACACTTTGGGTGCATGCAGTTTACAAATGTTGAATTCTAGAAATTGAAAGTATATGAAATGTCTGGCTGGTGTAACCATTAGGTATATTTATGAATATAAATGAGAAGTAATTACTGTGATGCTAGTTTCACCATTAAGAAAAAAGGCAGAATTCAAAGAGCTTTAAAGTGAAACATAGATACTACTGAAACTCTCTTTATATTCAGAAATGTGAATTTGAGATAAGAAAGCTTTTGTCAAACTAAATGAAAGAATCATTTTAACATTTAAAAAAAAAAACATTACTTTAATTGACACAGTTTGTGTACAAACTGTGTGTACAAACTGTGACGAATGATAATGGGTTAAATTATTTTGTGGCCAGTGGAAATTAAAATAAATTTATTTTTATAATTATTAATAGTAAAGTCCACTTTAACTTAAATATTTTTGCTTAATAAAAAAGTATTGTCCTATAACTCCTAGGAAATGTATGTTCCATTTAAGAAATAGTACACATAGAGGAAATGATTAATATATGAAAATCAGGTCCCCAACTAAGAAATCCCCAGTTTCTCACTTGGTGCTCAAATCACTTGACATTTTATTCCATTATTAATTTTTTTAGAGCAGTAGATTTAGGAATAGAAAACAGGATCTGCACATGTAATAAATTCTTATCTTAAGGATTTATTATGGTGATTCCTGTAGCACTTACCTGTCCCTGGATTGCCTTGCTCCAGGCTGGTCCTGCCTTTCATGTTACCTCACTTTGGAAAGGTTTCGCTATCCTTCCAGTCACCCAGGTCAGAAACCTGGCCATCACTCTTAACTCCTCCCTGTCATTTCCAAGTCCTTTCACTTCTGCCTTCTCAATATTCATGGATGTTCCTCTGTGTGTGTGTCTCTCCGTCTCTCTCTCACTTTTTTTTTTACAGCAGTTTTAGGTTCATGGCAAAATTGAGCAGAAAAGACTGAGACTTCCCATTACCCCTGTCCACATACAATTAAAGCCTCTCTCCTTGTCAACATTCCCTATAACTGATGGACCCACATCGACACATCATAATCACCCAGAGTTCATAGTTTCTATTAGGGTTCACTCTTGGTGTTATTCTATGGGTTTGGATAAATGTAAATGAAATGTGTCCACCACTATAGTATCATACAGAATAGTTTCATCGCTCTGAAAATCCCCAGTGCTCTGCCTACTCACCTCTCTCATCCCCTACCCCTCTGCGCCCACAGCCCTTTTTATTTCCTCCATAGTTTTGTCTTTTACAAATGTCAAGTATTTGTAGCCTTACTGTGTTTAGCCTTTTTAGATTGGTTTCTTTGACTTAGTAATATGCACTTTACGTTCCCCCATGTCTTTTCATGGCATGATAGTTCATTCCTTTTTAGCACTGACTAATAGTCCATTGCCTAGATGTATCAAAGATTTCATATATCACTCATCTACTGCAGGTCATCTTGGTTGCTTCCAAGGTTGGGCAATTTTGAATAAAGCTGCTCTAAACATCTGCATACAGGTTTTTGTGTGGACATAAAGTTTTAACCTCTTTGGGTAATCACAGATATTCTCTTACATTCCAACCCTATCATCTCTGCCTCCTAATTCACCTCCCTGACTCCCAGTCTCGAGCCACCCTTATGCCTCCCCCCCGCCCCACCACCAACTTATGCTCTACCTTGCAACCAGGGTGATCTTTCTTAAATGCAAATTTGAATGCTCACTTGCCTATTATTGAAACTTTAATAGCTTTTTAAAACCTGTTCCTAGATACATTCTCAACATATCATCTTGGCAAACAAGACTCTTTCCTTATCTGGCTTCTACTCATCCTTCCAGACTCACCTTTTGACACCTCCCCTACATTTCTCTGCAGCCCCCTTCTCACCACGAACATAGAGTTTTAGTTTCCCCCAAATATTTACAATCTCTTCAGTGGGCTTTCCTCTCTGCAGTCTCCTTCTGCTTAGAGGCTTCTTCACCTCCCACCTCTGCCCATCTGGTTAACCTCTACTCTTAATGTATGTCTCAGCTCTCAGCAGATAATTCCTCCTTAAGGATGTGCTCTTTGTCCCTTTAGTCTTTTGGAACCAGGGCTTCTCTGTTGCCCTGGCATCCTTGTCATAGCTCTTATACTATTGAATTGCAATCATGTATTCACTAGTCTTTCTTTTCCAGAATAGTGAATAGACTCCTAGGTCCTAGCTCTGTATCTGAGAC
Source organism: Eonycteris spelaea (assembly GCA_003508835.1). NCBI lineage: Eukaryota > Metazoa > Chordata > Mammalia > Chiroptera > Pteropodidae > Eonycteris > Eonycteris spelaea. The sequence goes on along the minus strand of PUFA01000011.1, from coordinate 8,641,973 downwards.
ACAGTAGACATTTTATAACCATTGACAATTGAATAATTATGTATTATGAAAAAGCCACCAGCCTGAACATTAGAGAATATAAAGTTAATACGTTATTATATAACATATATAATATAAATAAATATATAATATATATATATAATTATATACAAAACAAAATTATAATAAAATTAATCTTAACTCAGACACTTTCTGAAATAGCTTTATGTCATTTGGAAATGTTTGGGCTGCAAGAAAGCCCTACTAACAGTCTTTTAAAGAAATAAGAAAGTCTCAAAAGAGCTAACTGTTGGCCTTGGCTTATAAAACGTTAGGGCCAGCTTCTCTGTGCTTCTCTTGGTTCTTCTCTACTGGTCACGAAATAGATACTGTAGCTCCAGCAATCACATCCATTTTTAATTGAAGAAAGAATAGCCACTTCTGACTTCTTTATCATAAAAGCAAAGCTATTTTGAAAGTATCTATCATCCTCTCATTTTTCTTTCTCACTGGCTAGAACTATACCAAGTGTCAACCCAACTGAAGAAGAAGCTATGGAAGTTAGTTTAGCATTCCCAGTCTCTATATTGGGAATGGGAAAGAGATCATAAGTTTGGGAATAGGTGTAAGGTTAGCTAGCCAGTAGTGTTGACTACATCTGTGGCAAACCATGTTACTTCTCTGATTCTTAGGTTCCTTGTCTTAAAGTGAAGAATTTGAATAAATGGTCTTTTTTTTTTTATTTAGAAAGATTTGTATCAACTTTCACTCATTCTCCAATTCCTGTATATTCTCTTGTGCATAGAATTATCTTCTACACTAAATAATTATTCCAAGTCTTTCCCTGATATTTCACATTTAGAGAAACCTCCATCTAATGAATTATCTTTTTTTCCAGAACTCTCTGTTATATATTCTCCCTGAGTAATACATACTCAGATTTTCAGCCTCTGACCTTAACCAATCCCTGTTCTGTTCGGCAGTCTCTCAGATTGTTTATGACAATTATCACGGCTTTTCTAAATCTCCTGTTTCCGAGGCTAAAATTTCATTTGCGTCAATAGTTTCCAGATAACCCCTTTCTGTACTCTCACCACCCTGGTCACCTGACACCAGCCCTACTCACCTCATTTATTTATGATTCATTTAGCAGATATTTGCTAAAATTCTACTATGTACCAGCACTGTCCTGCACTGATGATAGAGCAAACAACAAAGCAAATAAAGCCTTTGCTTTCATGGGGCTTACAGAGAAACAGTGGAGAGAGAAGCAAGATAAACAACCACACACAGAGACACACACACATGACTCAGGGATGAACGAGAAAGTTACAAGGTGTGTGTGTGTGTGTGTGTGTGTGTGCGCGCACGCGTGCACGCGTGGGTACATGCATCAGCACATGTTTATACATGTCCTTTCGATTTGGTTGTCACGGAAGGTGTCTGAAAAACTTGAGTAAGGAAAAATAACCTGTGTGGGAGAGGAAAAGCTTTTGGAACAGGGGAAATTGTAAGTGAAATCTTGTGGGTAGAATAATGCAGGCCTTATCTAGGAGCAAAAAGATAGTCAGAGGAGGAGACTTTTGGGGAATGCGCCTGAGAAAGCCCATCACGCCAGATCATAAAGGACAGAGCAACAGTGTTTCAGGATTCAGATTGTATCTCAATGACTTTATTTCAGTAGCATCTTAAAATGTGTCTGAACGAAACTGAACACACCAATACACAATAGCTTGATTGGAGTAATCATTTATGTTATAATGGGCACTGCAGCACAGGCCACAATTGCATGACTTTTTTTTTTGGAAGTCATGTTATATCTCCAGTCCCTACTGCTATTTTCTTTGACACTCATTGCTCACATGCCTGAATATTACTTGCGCAAGAGAGGGAGTAGGTGGATATGATGCAAGGAGTTATTAAAATGATTCACATCACACTTCCACTATATGAAAAATAATACATAGTCAAGAGCAATCCAGCTTGGGGAAATCTAAATTGCATATTTGAACTTCAGTCAGTCATTGAAAGGATATAATCTGGATGGTACTAAAAATGCTCTTCTTGAGAACTTTCTTCTCAGAGCAAAATTGAATGATAAGAATAAAATAAAATCTAACAACAGCAGCAGCAGAAAAAGAAAAAAAAAAAAGCACAATAAAATATTGTAAAAATTCACAACTCCAACCAGGCAGGAGTTGGGAGATATAGGGAGTTGTTGGTACTGATGAGCCTATTAAATGATGATTTTTCCACCATCAGGGAACCCTAATTGTCCTTCCTCCAGGACCTATGGGTTTTTCTCTGAAATGTGGAAGTCAGGCCCCTGAGCGGACAACTCCAGTGACTACCACACTTCATTTTAAAGCATAGAGGCTTTCTAAGGTAGCAAGTAAGCCCCTTCCCGCCACCGGTTCAATGTTCTCGCTGCATGATGCATCTGCTGTTCTGTCACTCAGGCAGCAGGGATCGTGAGGACTCTCCTCTCCCATATGGCACTGAGTTTTGTTTCATCCTTTTCCTCTTCCCTATCAGTAGGTATTCTGGAAGACCGTTTTATAATGACATTCACAGCTAGCATTAAAACCAGATAAAAATAAACAGGATGTCAATAAAGAACTAATAATGTGTTTGTGTAAATGTATAATAATAATAAAAACTATACATATATCCATTTGCAAAGCTATCATTTTAAAGTCATGAGCTTTAAATGAAGCTGCTTTATAAATGGACCAACATATGTGAATGTTTGCCTATGTCTTTCAGCCATGAAAATTGCCCCATAGATAGTGGGCTTTGAAGTGAGAGGCACTCTATTGGCACTAAATACTTTACCAGAACACCTCCTCTAAGTGCTGACTAACTACTTTCATGACAGAAGTTTCAGGAAGCAATTTAGGGGTCATGGAAAGAAATTGTTAAACAGCTTAGTAATCCGATATTTCCTAAAAACTGGATTCAAAAACCAAGGGCAACTAGAAAAGAGGTTTTAAGTTAGCCTTGTAAGAGGGAAGTAGGTGGCCATCACGGCAGTAGGAAAATTCCTGGAAGTATTTAGTTGAGAATGGCAACTGTCAGTAATGACCTTGGTTTAGGGGAGAGACAGCATGGTAGAAATACCCCTGGACTGGAGGTCATGAATCTCTCGCGGCTCCACTATTGTCCAGCTCAATGGTATTTGGCAGGTCTCTTACCCTCTGAGTCTCTTGTCTTCTATGTTAAAGAAGGGGCTAGTCTTAGGTGTAATTTATGGATTCTGCAGCAACTCAAGGAGGTGTGTCTCGGGGGTGGGAAAAGGGTGGGTGAGCAGGTGGGGCTCTGGACTCTTCCTGTTCCCTTTCCCCCATGTCAGCCAGAACAATTCTACTTCTATCTCTTTATACATTGAGTCCTTTGTAAAATTCTAATTACAAAAAAAATTTGATACTTAAAAAAAGCTGGTAGATGCCTAGATATGGAGTAAGATTCCTTCCAACTCTATAATACTATGAATCTACCATTTAAATTAATGTGATATACGGTTTTCTTTAGAAGTTAACAATTATTATCACTTACTGAGCAGTGATAATAACACCAAAGTAATAGGATTAACTGAATCCTAGCAAGCAGATACTGTCAATGAACAATGTATATTACTGACAAGTTGTAGATCATGTATAGTAAATAGTGAGTTCATTTTGTTAACTTTTTGTTATTTTCCAAAAGATTGATAAACTCATTTGTAAGGAGATATGGTATTCTATCTGTTCTTGCCACAATGATATGGGAACTCTAGAAACTGCTAATGTGTCCCTGAGTGCAAAAACTACTTTTTTCGAACTCTTCAAATGTTGTTTAATTTTGGGAAGGAAGTTCTGGAAGGAGCTCATAATTAATTTTAAACACTCAATTATTTAGGTATCGATTTAAAGCACGTAACATGTGCTCAGCATCCTAGCAGGTATAGAGGGAGATTCATTTATCACTCAACGAATGGTTCCTGGGTACCTACCACGTAACAGGCACATCCTTGGCACTTGGGCTCCTCATGAACAACACAGACATCACACATCCCAGCCCTAAGGGAGCACACATTCTAGATGGTAGATTGAAGACAGACACGTGAATGTATCTCTTCGCAAGGAGCTTAGAGTCCTGTTGGGAAAATAAAATGTCAACACATACAATTAGAGGCTGAAATAGGTGGTATGAACCCCAGTGTTATAAATAGTTTTGGAGGAGGCAGATAGTTGAACTTGGGTAGACCTTCGACAAGAGGTTGAATTGGATAGATAGCCCCTGACTGAGTGCCTGGCATATTAGTAATTGCTCAATAAATATTTTTTGAGTAAATTTCAAAAAACAGACTGGATAGGCAATTTACACATTAGAAGTAATAAGAAAGTATTTTGGGGTTTAGAATGAGCCTAGGTGAAGAAAGCCTTGAATTGCAGGTAGAGGTTTTAGAATTTAGGTAAGAACTGGGGGTCAACATAGCACAGAGAAGCAAGAGTCGGAATCTGTTCCAAGAAAGCTTGTTGCAGAAAGGGAGTCCGGAAGCAGGGAGACCTATCAGGAGCTTTGACCATACTGCAGTTGTGAGGACATGATGGCCTTGGCTTAGCAGAAGCAGAATACAGAATAAGGAACAAATCAATCATAAGAAAATCAATCATATTTGGACATAGGTTATATTGAGAAGGAAGAGGAAATGAAGAAACAAGGCAGGAATCCCAGGTATCCAGGGTGGAGAAGCTACTTTCTGTTTGAGAGGTTGCACTGTGTGGCGGTGATGCTTATGGGCCCTGGGGCAGACTGCCCGTATGAGTCCTGGGGCTGTCACTAATAGCATGTGGTCCTCAGCAAACTACTTAACATCTCAGGGCCTCAGTCTCCTTATCTGTAAGGTGAGTATGATAACATAGTATTTACTTTAAAGCATAGGAGTTTGTATTTTCTTTAAAGCATACGAGTTTGTGAGAAATAAATGGGAGTAATACATCTAAATGCTTCAGAGAGTGCTCAACAGAGGCTCAGAGGGCAAGAGAGGCAAAGATGAATGCTTGAGGGGAGGCAGCTCATTCTGTGCCACCCCACTACCCATTCTACACTGAGAATGCATGTGAGGTCGCTGAGTCACTTCTGCCATTCTGAGGTCAGGGGGCAAGTTTCCTCTGAAGACTCCTGATTGTATAGTTGAAAGCTGTTCCCCACATCCAACTTGGTGCAGTGCCTTGCATAAAATAGGTACTATTAAATGTGGCAGAGCCAGTATTCAAATATTTATCTAGTGAATGTGTTGATGGACTGGTGATGGCACTGACAGAAATGGGGACTTGAGACGGTGCCCTGAGGACACCTCAGAGTTAGGAGAGCTTGTGGATGTTTGTGTGGACTGCAGCTCAGGTATTCTCGACTCTAACACTGCTGGGTTTCAGATAGCTGCTACTTTGTGTTCTGTGACAGATTTACAAACTATGGAGGTAGTCCCTCAACTTGGGGGAAGCATGGGAGTGGTGAAGGGGATTCCTTTTTTAGGAGAGACTGTGGATCCGGTTGTGCTATGCCCAGGCAGTGCTCCTTCCTCCCCACATCATAGTGCACTTGGACACGACTGGCCTGGGGTCTCTTTCCCAGGAAACGCTAAATAGGTGTGGCCAGTTCTTCCAGTGGTCTCTGCCACAGGATGAGAACAAAGCTCCTGGTGATAGCATTGGGTTCCCCTGGAATGAGGCTAGCGCCCTGCTTCACAGTCCAGGAAATTTATCACAGCTTCTGGGCTATCTCAAGTCTAATTTTTTTATGTGTTGTGCAAGACATATGATGTGCACACTACTGACTCTACTTTCTATCCTTGCTGCTTTTTACCTAAAATACCTTTAACTATTTGCTCCTCTGTTCCCAGCTCTGTCTCCCTTCTGATTACAGAAACTCCTGGGTGCTAATTTGGCACTTACACACTAATACACCTTAAAATAAATGGACAGTAAGGTGCTTTTTGTGAAGAGCATTTCATTTGATTCTCAGTACAACCCTTATAATTAGTTAAGATTATTATTTCAATACTCATTTTACATATTAAACTAGGCCCCACACAAGGAAATTTTTAGATTGATGGAAATGTTCTATGTTCTGCTTGGGGTATGAGTTACACTTATATCTATATTTATCACTATTGATAAAATTATACACTTAAGATCTGTGTATGCACTATGTATAAGTTATATCTCATTTTTTTTTAACAAAAGTAAAGAAGTTATGCCCAGAAATAATCAGAGACTATGAAGATATTAAATATCACAAAGCTAGACATCGAGTCGAAAGAGCCTTTATTTGAAATATCTGCCTGGATCTTCTAAGGAGTGTGAACCTGACAGAGAAGATAATTCTGTTTGCTTCTTGTAATGCCTTCTTAGTGGAAGAGGAAAAATAATAAAGACTATAGCTAGATGGCAGACGAACTCTTGAGAGTCTGTGTAGGGGGAAGATCGATGAGAGCGCCAAGATGCCTCTGAGTGGGAGAAGAACTAAAGAGAAACCAGGATGTACAATGGGAATTTTGTTATGGATCTGTCGGAGGTCCCCCTATCAATACAAAACACTGAGTGAAATCTAGTTCAACCAGTTTTGGGTCTCTGTCTGCCTGTCTTTCTTTTATCTGTGTGTGTGTGTGTGTGTGAGTGTGTGTGAGTGTGTGTGTGTGTGTGTGTGTGTGTGTGTGTGTGTGTGTCTGTTACAAGGGGCATGGCTGTGACAAAGTACTGAGTGCACCTCAAGGAGGATGTAAGAAAGTAAAAGTAGAGTTAAGACTTAAAACTAATTCTCCCATTTACACTCTACCTTTTAATCTGTTTATAATATGCTCTGACTCCCCATGCACATAGTCATATTCTTGGTAGAAGAAATTTTTTTTCTCATACCTCTTTGTATTTTCTAATTATAACTTTTATTTTTCTTATTCCAAAGGAATACATATTTATTGCAGAAAATTTAGGAGGTCCAGATAAGCTAGGAAAATGATAAATCAGAAATGAGAGCTGTTGTTTAGAACTCAGTCACATAACTAATCGATAATGTGCTAAGTGTTATAACAATGCCACTGATTGATTGCAGTAATCACTGAGATGATTAACACCTATATCCACTAGGCTCAAGTCACTAGCATTTATATATTAACTCATAATCTTCACAACTACCCAATAAGTATTATTATCCCTCCTTCCTTTTATTTTAAGTTATTTTATAGGTAGAAAATCTAAGGTAGAGATGGTAAGTAACCTGGCCATGATCACACAACAGAAAGCAGGAGAGGTGGGATATGACCCAGGGGTCCAGGCCAAGCGTTATAGGTACAACTAAACTTCAGCATTGTAGTAGCCGGGGTGGAGGGTACTGTTTTTCTCCCTGTTTTCTATTTCTAGATTTCTTTATAGAATATCTCACCTAGAGTTAGTGGCAACACAGATTTCAAAACCAGGAGTGTCTACTCTGAGCAGGAGCTCTTAACCACAAGACTCACAGACGCCAGCAGGTAATTACTACTGACCTCTATGCAAGCGATAAGCAATCTGCCCCTCTGGCCACCCCTCTGAGAAAGGTGGTCACTGGCTCCATGCCCCATGGCATTGCTGCAGAATATCCTTGCTGCTAAGACTGCCTCTCCTTTGGGGGATATGGCTTCTCAGCAGAGGGTGATGGAGGAGGACAGCCAAGAACTGGGAAGGGACGATTTATTTTTGTAACATTTAAACCCCTGCGGTGGCAGCTGCCTTAAAATGGCTGTTGGACTGTGTATATTTAAAAGCAAGTGGCCTAAGGAGCTCTTTGTGTCACAAAAATGCCGTTTGTCTCCTTTGCAAGAAAAGAATCTCTTTTAATTTTCAAGATTACAAGGTACTGTGGGACAAACGAAAACTGATAACTAGGTGTCTTATAATGTACACATGTTTTGAACATTATCAAAAATTATTCAAAGACCCATCATTATAATCAGATCCTATGGAGAATGTTAGTTTGTTTCTGAAATTTTAGTTAAAAATGAAACCCATAAGTTTTTAAGAAAAAAATAGAAAAACGTTTCAGTGTAGCACAAGATGAAACATTTTGTGGTAACCAGTTAGCCATTGTTTGCTGAGCTGTGATAGACTCTTCTAGAGAACTTGCTAGCTCTTGAGGAGGTTACCACCTTCTCTCCATCCATACAGTGCTGTTTGTCCCCTATCCTTTGCCATGGTTAGTTAGAGCAGGAATGGACATGAAGTAAAAATCTACCAAGTCCTAGGTGAGATGCTGAAGATACAAAATAGCACTGATAAATGAATTGAGCCTCATTTCAGATCCATGACTGAAAAAAAGAAAGGGTTTATATCATGCTTGGAAAAGTGGAACAGAATTTACAATTTAAATGTTACGAATACATTTGGTAAAGCTTTCAACGGAAGGATCATTCCTTATAATTCCAGCTTTACAATTCAGGAGAGCCAATTATCTAAACAAATGACCAGGGGGAACAATAGTACAAACATATTTTAGAGAAATATTTCTCTCCCATATTCCTTCTATTTGAAATACAATATTTTATTTCCATGAGTTGAGCTGAGGAGACACTATATTGTTCCCCTGTGAAAGGTTAATTTTACCAAGGATTTCTCTCCAGACTCTGAAATTCAGCTGGTCATTTGGTTGCTAGAAAACAGACAGAGCAAACTGAGACAATAATTTCCACTTACCATATGTAAATGGAGTCTGAATTCAAATGCTATTACATGAGTGCCATCATTTTTCAACCTAATATTTTTCTTGTCATTAAAAACACTTTATTTTTACCTCTGATTTATGCCACATAAATTACGTTTTAAAACTATTAATAGTGTTGAGGAACTTGCAAGGAGGAAGAAAAATGACATACAGGTCTTAATTTTCATTCTAGGAAGCCCTGAGAATTTCTCTATATTATTTCCTCAGAATTTAGTGGGATACGAATTATAGGAATGAATATGACTAAATTAGTCTTAGAATTGTTTTCAGCTGATTCAAACTTCCTGGCATTGTAACAATCTTTAATTTTCTAAACTTGGTGAATTTTACCTTGAAATCCTTGAAGTCTCCATTCCACTGAACTAATCATAGTTGTGTATGTGTGGGTGTGTTTGTGTTTGCAATTTTAGAAGGTAGCTAAAATTATTCTGTCTTTGCTTTTGTAGTATGCTTTAAAGTGTGTTCCTATTCTCCCAGGAAACAACACTTATCTATGCATAAGAGTGTGTGGTACAAAGAATGCTAGTGGGTTTGCTGTTCAGAATCTTCTCTCTCTCTCTAGTGTCAGCATTATTCACTGCCAAATCTGTCCCACACCTGGGGAAGTCAAGAATAAGGAAGGTGCTCATTGCTACTTGGAAGAGCCCTCAGCACCCCACAGCTTTCTGTCCACGAGCAGGCAGGTCATGTATATTCCACTTTTCTCCATCAAGATAAATGTTTTGTCACATGGTGACCTCAAATGGAACTAACTATATCCTTAATGAAGAGAATGATACACCAACCACTCTAGCAAGATTTATTACATTGTACGCATAGCTGGGACACACAGACAATTCCTAGGATAGCGATCTGGCCTATTAAATTCACGACCTTAATTTGTTGCTTTCCTTCTGTTCATAAACACAGAATGATAGACAAGCCATTTGCTATTTTTTTCCTTATGTAATTTTCTACCAAGTTTCTTCTTAAGCACACGAGGCAAGACTATATCTGCATTCCCTAGTCTTACAAATATCAAATACATGCAGAGTTATCCTGATGATTTCGTTTAGAAATAACTTGCCCCGCGGTCTCAATTTTTTCAAGTAAATTTATTATCATTATATAATAATTAACATACATGTATTATTGTTATCTAACTTATTCACTGAGTGCGTGTGCGTGTGTTCATACACATGTGTGTAATGATGAAACCAGCTGGAAGGACTATAAGACAATAGCTTTGAAAAAGAATGAGTGGGCTACATAAGCCACATTTCTGCACACCATTTACTTTAATCACCATAACAGCCCAGCTCGATAATAAGCACGTACTGCAGTGCTGTCTGTGCAGTGAGTAAATGCATTTGGCCGAGGCAGGAATGTGGCTTAAATTCAGGCTGTACTCCTCTTACTAATCCAAGTATCCAAGGAGATGCATCTACCCAAAAGGAAAGCCTTTTCTTATATGCACAAAATCCTGCACAGATGTTAGTGTTGTCCTGGAAGTAATTATTCTCAGTTTATAGATGAGGAATTAAAGATCAGAAAGATGAGTTATTTCTTAGAAACATGCATCCAAGAAATAGCAAAGCAAGAACTCAAACCGAAGCTAACGTGGCTCCAAAGATCTTCATCCCCTAAACTCCCATCACTTCTTTCAATTAAATGACATCACTTTACTTCCTGATATAAGGTTAGTTGTGGCACTTAAATGCAAGGCCTATCTGGTTGTGTACTTGTATTTTTAGATCTTTTTCTGAAAGTGAATTTTAATGGGAAGGTTAAAAGGGGTAATTGAACAAGAGTTTTGAGATGGTACATGGTAAAGTTGCAAAAAAAAAAAAAAAAAATTCCCCAAAGACTTTACCTCCTTTAGAGTATTTGAGAGGAGAATCCCAGCACTTCTGCTAAAATTTCAAAGTGGCTATTTACCTAATAGGCTGTCCATTGATTATATGCTATTAGTGACTATTAACCAATGAAATTGTATTTACATTTACAAATGTATTTGATTTTCACAAGCCTCACGGGGGAACAATGCTCAGTCAACACTTTCTTTGCTTAAAGGGTGTGATCAAAGATCATGAAGCACAACAAATGCGTATTTGGCCTTTGAATTTGGAGTTTTCAAAGGATAATGTTTCACAGGTTGGTGCATCGATCATTCCTTCTACTCCACACAGCCTCTGAATTCCACTTACAACTCTGCATGATCGGATGTCACATTAAAATATAATCATTCCATTTCAAATAATTCCCTGTACAATGGTCTCATTCTTCAACTTTCACTAATGTTATTCTGGTGCAGCTATTATCATCAATTTATGTATGTAAGAATGTCAATACTGTCCAGCCAATAATATTCTCTAATAGTATTCAACAAAGACGTGCTCCCTTCCCACTGTGCCTCATGCTTTTTATGGATAACATGGGAGTGGAGGTGGGGGACACAGCTATCATCAGCTGTTAACAATAGAGCAAAGTAAGTACAATAGGTGCTCAACAAAATCATCATCTTTCGTGTTTATGGTGTAATTTTGTCCTTTTGGTTTCTTTTGTAGCAGGTGGACTTGTTTATACAGAGAAAGGTGTATTTATACAGAGAGGGAGGCTGAATGTGTATTTGATTATTTCAGAGAGATGCAACTTGATACCATGAGTGTTCAATTCTGTAGGACAGTCTCCAGATCATTTTGATGTAGAATTTCATTATGAAAAACTTTGATTTACTTCCCCAATTTACAAACATTTGCTGGTTTTGGCTGAAATTATTGACTTGGTGTGTCAATTGGCATAAAAGTGAAAAATTATATTGTCTATATTTATCGTGTGCAATATTCAATATCTATATGTAAGGCTTGGACAGAGTAATTTTTGTACTCTTTCAAGTGATTATTCCAGAAGACTGCTTCTGACTCTTCTTCCACCACTGCCCACCACACACGCACTCCACCTACCCCCACACACCAGCACCACCACTGCTACCACCTGGCTGTATCAGAATAGTGGAGTCTGAATCAACTCTAAAGAATCTCACATTTGATATTGGACAATACCTGAAGTAGAAACACTGCCATATTCAATAACTTCAGAAGAAATTTCTTCTTTAAAATCAGTAAACCTGTATGTTCCCAATGGCTTCCAGAAAGTTCTCTCTGAGCTCTCTTATTTGGAATTGAAAACTCTTTTGAAATTTTACTTGGCCAAGTTCCTTCTCCCACTCTGGATCTTTGTGGTGATTGCTGCTTACTCTTTCAAATCCCACTCACCTCAGGGCTGGGGAATTAAGTGGGAGTCCTCTGTTTCTCTCCATCATCATTTCCACATTACTCTTTCCTCTCCTTCTTGGTCATTGATGCTGTTAGAAATTATTGTTAAGTTGTCAAAAATTTTATTCTAAAACTTACATATGTGGTCTACATATTTTTGGTAGAAGTAATAGGGATTCATGACTATAAAAAGAGTGACCACTGCTGCTTTAGGCAGCATATAAACCTAGAGAAAGTGGGCTGATGCTATTGACATTATAGATTGCTTTTGATTCTTTCGTCCTGGTGCCATAAAATAGCTTTATTAAAAAAGCATTTTAATAATGACTCATTTTTAAATTTCTTCATAATCCCAACATCTTTCAATGAAGCACATACTACACTGTGCCTGAGTTTCCCTGTGGAATGCAGAATCAAGTGAGTTGGAGGTCCGGTAGAATCAAGCACAAGTAATCCTCACCAAGGCACAAAAACATGTTCCTTTGGGTCCAGGAAAGCTCAGGAGTGTCTGTCAGCGATAGCCATGGATCTCCAGAGCTGGTCTCAGGCTTTGTCCTGAAACTTCTTAACGTCATTTTAATTTGAATCCCATGCTTTCCCTGCCAGAACAATGGTATTTTCTAGCAGTAAGATTTCTGGGATAGGCAAGCTACCATCACTCTTTTTTTTTTTTTTTTTTTTTTAAATGCCTACAACACCTGGTATTCCTGGGTTTACCATCACTCTTTGAGGTGCCCCAATGTTTACTGAAGTTGAAATTCAGGTACATGCATCTTTTTCTATGAGTGACTGCTGCTGGTATCATTTTGCTGTGCCCACGTTTCTGTTTTTCATCAATCTCTTGTTTGTCTCACTTGTACCCTTTCCTGTGCTGACTTATGCTGTAGAAGCAAAAGGCTTCATGGTCTAGGTGCTCACTCGCGCACGCTCTCTCTCTCTCTCATCTGATCATCTGCGTCAGCTCTATTGAGTTCACTTTTCCCATGAGACTAACTACTAAGTAACCTGTGCTTTCTTCTTGCACTGCTTCTTAAGATTTCACTTTCATTTTAAGAGAGTATGTAGCTCAGAGAATGTGGAACCTTGAGAAAGCAACATGTAAAACAGATACAGGAACTTCAGAGTCAGAGTAAGGTGAGTTCAAATTCAGGCTCAGATACTCAGGATATGACCAAGGTCAAGCTACACAACTAAGCCTCAGTGTTCCCATACTTAAAAGGGAAATGGCAGTATTTATTATTCTATCACTATAGAGGATCACTGTGTTGATTATATGAGCTAATGTACATAAAATTCTTGCATTGGCACTGGGTACATATGAACATTTAATACAGGTTCCTATTGTTCTTGTGTTGTCATTATTAAAAATAACCAATACCTTCAGAAAGTCCTGCTCTTGGCTACTAAGGCTGGAAGGCAGTGATATTGTTCATCTCATTTTCCTAGTTTTTATGATCACTGGGGCAACCAGTCTGCCCTGATCTTGACCATTCTGTCTGTACTTATTAACTTTTAAATTTTATTGATCCCGTGAGTTTTCCTCCCCAAAAGGTAAAATGTTCTGGTTTTGTTGTTGTTGTTTGATTCTAGTGTTTTCTTGGCAGGAAACAATAGTTTCTAAATAAAATGCCATTTCTAAACCAATCTCTTAAGAAAAAAAAAAATGTTTCTCACCTTTTCTTATTCCATTTCAGGAACTAATTCTTTTTTCTTCTTTAAGCAATTTACAAAACCTTTGTTTTTAATATGCTGAGAATTGAAGTCAAACCATTGCTATCCCAAAAGAAAAGGCTCTTTAGCACTTCTACAGCTTCTTGCTCTGTGTGCCCTAAGTAAATGGTGTTACAGGGATGGTTTACTATCCATCAAAATGATGTTTGAGCACACTTTCATTTTGAAGGATTATTAAAATATTTTTAGAATTTCTAGTTAGGAAATAAAAACTGTGATCTGACCCAACAAATAAGCAATTATCACGATTCCATGTTTTATAATACTTTACTTAAATTAAAATATGCTCTTTACCTTTTTGTTCCCATATTTTATGTTTTTCAATTCTCTATATGTTTTTTTATTTCTCTGTCAGTGTGGAATATTCTAATATGTTAGTGCCCAAAGGGCAGCAGCTGGCTATTAATGAAATGTGCAGAAGATGTTTGATAAATGTTCTCTGAGATTATTAGGGCAGTAATGATTATGATGATGACAGTTATATCTAATTTAAAATAATCTTTACTTCTTAATCTTTCCCTAAAATGTCTCATAGATTGATTGATAGATATAGATATGGATATAGATATAGGTAGATATAGATAAGTATAGGTACAGGTATAGATACAGATACAGATACAGATGTAGATATTACTTTATTAGATGATAATGAAAAGATACATTTGGGATAAATAAATTTAATAACACAGTAGTTACAGAAAGCTCAAAAGATAATCCTGTTACATCCCAGTGGACATTGCTTTAGGTCAGGGGTGAAATGCCAAACAAACCATGTGTTGGAACAAGCAAGGAAGCTCCCATTCCTCAGGTCCTTTTATTGGTCCAATTGCAGGTGAAACGGTGCTGTCTTTGAGCCTGTCATTTGAATTCATAGAATATGAATTTATATAGAAAAGATCTGTCAATTCTCTTTTACATACTTCTTGCCATTATGAACAAGCCTCATACCGAGTCTTATATTGATGTTTCTGCTAAAGCTGGCTGTACTCGTAAACAGAGTACTTGTCAGGTAACTAAATAAGGACAAGCTCTCAGTGACAGAGTGACACTAAGCACTTCAGATATATGTCTTTTCACCTCAGGATTTTAAAAAGAGACACTAAGTGAGTTTTTTAAGTTAAAAATAATAACCATCTTTCCAGAGGATTTTAAAGAGAGAGGATGGATCCTAATTGCATACGCATCCATTAGGTGCATGCGACACGAAGTTTATGGGCCTCTTCTTGCCCTATTACTTTTTAAATAATAAGAAAAATGCAAATAAATTTAAAAACTACTTAAATAGGATAGTCAAAAATTAAGCAATTAAGGTATAATTGTCTAATTAGGTTATAACAGCAATTTCGTCAAGGGCTTTAAAGTGCCCTAACGTAAAAACTGATAAAATGTTCGTATGTATAAGTTATGATTTTGGATCCTTTTTCAATGAAATGTGCATCCAGACAAGGCCATTAGACTTTGTGGTTAACCAGAACTTCAACATTTCTTGCAAAGAGCGTTACCTTTTTTTCTTTGTGGGATCCCTGACAAGCTGGAAGATGGTGCTGCTGGAATGTGGGGAAAACAGCTGTGCTGTAGGGAGGCTGCAGATCCCACACAGCTGGCTTCAAAGATAATTAATTGTGAAGAGAGTGAGGAAGTAATTCACATAATTGTGCAAACGTTAAATAATTTACATAATTGGGTATATATAAAATGAATTTTCCTCGTTATTCTTTTAATATAGAAAAATCTAATCTACCGACAGTCAACTGTTCAGTAAAGAACCCGATTTTTTAACAAAGCAAAAAATTATATATTCTAATCTGTGCCTTTCTTCAAAATAATGTTTTTCTGTGCCTATATGCTTCATCTCTTTGTACAGTTGCATTCTGTAGATGTATGCATAGTACATAGTGTTTGTGTATGTGTGTGTATGTATCTGTATAATATATTTTTTTGTCTATGTGTTCATTCTCTTGCTACAATTGCTTTTGGGCCACTCTGTAAACCACACACACACACAAATCTCTCTAGATGTTCTTTATATCAGGAGTGTCAAATATATCTTTATACCAGGGGTGACAAGTGTGTGTCAAGTATGTGTAACTTCTACTACTCCCACATTATAAATTCGTTTATTCCAGTAGTCTTTGCCTCTGATCTGAGACTTGCTTGGCCTAGCAATCTTTCCCAAAGAAGTGCTCCAGACAGCCGCTGCAAATAAATCAGTGCTGGCACTTGAAATGGAGCCTCTTTGCCAACACTGTTATAGATATAATTTGCTTTTTCCCCACATGTGATACTCTCAAGACGAATCTTAAAGAGGATCTGAAACTCTTTCGAGGCATGGCTATATCATTAGAATTAGTTCATCTTCTCTAGGTAATTGAAACATTTAAAAGGCATTAGAAAAAAATCTCTTTTACACCTCATGTTTCTTCTTGGTTATCTTTAGAGTCTGATTATACCCTGATCCTTAGGTCTTCCTAAACATTTTTTTTAAATGAAATACTTTTCTATAACATATATCTGCAAGTTTTAATTTTAGATTTATAGTTTCACCTTTATGTGCCAGTATTTTTTGAGTTCCATTTTGCTCTATACTAGACTCTTCTTTTTATTTTTTTTCTTTTCTATTTCTCTTGTCTTTTTGAAGGCACACTGGATAAGAAATTTTGAAACTACTTTTGATCTGTAAAAGGCCATTTACCAGTTTTCTTATTTGCTCTCAAATTATTTTTATAAAGTATTTTCTTTATCCTTTTCTGTTTCTTTGCTCCTTTTATTTTTCTCCTCTTTATTTGTGCTTTTACTCCCCCAACCCTCTATGATCAAGTGAGTATTTATATTTTCCATTAAGTACATACTTTCTCCTAATCTCGATAAAAATTATGTGAAAGTAGTAAGTGAGCGGATACATTAAAGCCTCAATTAACTGTCCTAATACAAGTGAACATGGTAGAGATAATTCCAAGAGCATAATTTTTATTTTAATGTGTTTTTCATATATACATTTTAATGTGAGCTCTTATAATATTATTTTTCAGCCACACTATTTCAAACAAAATAACGGAGGCATTTTGCGGAGGTCAAATTTAGGTTGAGGTATTTGGACATCCCACTGCCCCAGTCTTTTCTGTAAAGCCCCTTTAGGAATACCCAGTGTCTCCTCAAAATTAGACCGTACCCCAACCTGCCTCCCCATTCTGTCCCTGGTCTTCTCTTTCTAAATCATCTTCTCCTGATGAATATTTTCTATTTCTAAATTAGTATCCTCCTACTGGACAGTAAGAATGAGTTAGGATATAAACAAATTGTAAAGCATGTAAACAGATATTGAATGTTTTAATCAGTAATATGCTTTTTGGTTGAACTTGAAAGTAAAACTTATAAAGACTGAAGATACTTTTAGTATCATATGATTAAAGACATGTTTTAATGATGCTACAATGTTTAACACTTTCAGGCTCCTATAATAGAATACTTCTTCAGGGAGATTGAAAACATTTTCGTGACATCAGTCTTACCCAAAACTGAGTAGTTGAATGCATTAGGAAAATTTGGCTCATAAACTACATTTACTGGTTGACTCATACCTGGTCCTTTTTAGAGGATAAGTGCGTAGATTTAAGTCAGGCCGATATGTTACCTGTCTTAAATACTATTGCTCATCTTGTTATTTTTTCCCCAGTGTGCCTTGTACTGTCTTGGTAGAAATTAACCCCTCCCCTTTTTAATGCTAAAAATCAATTTAAACATAGAGGCATTCACAAATTTTTACTGACTGTAAGTTCAAAATTCAAATCACATAATTTACCTTAAACCTGGATGAAAAATTAACCATATCCCCCAAAAGTTTATATTGCATAACATTCTAAATATTTTTTATTTGTTTGTTTAGGCTCATCTCTGTTAATCTTCTCTCTTGCTACCCACTCTTATAAACTATTTCTTTTAAATGGTAATTGATATGTGTCATATCAGGGAAAGCCCTTAGATGTCTTGTTGGTCAGATTATTCAAATGATTTCTCCACTGTCTATTCCTATTTAGCATTTATTTGACAGTAGCTTTTCCTTTTGTGGGTATTTTTCTTTTCCTGTTAAAAAAAAAAAAGAAAGAAAGAAAGAAAAAGCAGTCTGTACCATCCCACTTTCCATTTTTTCAGCCTCTATTCCTTGCTTGAAAGTGACTTCTTCAGTGCCTTGCTTGAAGTAACTGGTCTCTATGATTCCCAAACATTTGGCTTTTGTGTGAAATTATGAGAATTGAAATAGACTCTTTGGTACTTGGCACTTTTTCAAAATGTTTCTCAATTTTCCAATATTGACTATATTTCTAACCTTTGAGATCAGTAAGAGCATGAATAAGATTAATTTTGCATGAACGTTTTCATGTACACAACTTGGAAGTCTTCAGAGGAAAGAAGCAATATACATCTCATATACTATACATAATTTTTGCATGGCTCCCTACTGTAAAATTTGGTAAAGCCTAAAATTTTTTTAAAGACTTGTATATAGTATAGAAATTGAAAGTTGAAAATTGATAAGTCAATTATTAATTCATTCATACATTGAAATTATTATTCCTTGAGTTCTTGGCACTCAGCCAATAGCTATGGACATATAGGTGAGCAAGGCAAGACTTTAAGGAATGAGCTGTCTACAGGAGAGAGACATGCTAACAAAATGTTAGCAGGCCACGTTCTTTGTTCTATTTCTCTTAAATTTGTATCAGAGAAACACAAATTGTGTCCATGCATGAGTCACTCCTATCTGTGGGGAAAGATTGATCTATTAAGATTTGTGCAGTGGTAAGAACTTGACTTTTATTGGTTCAAGCCTTCCAATTGGGTAAACAGTTGTACATGAGAAGATCATGTTCACACACGATCTTGTTCACTTTGTTCTCATTTCTCACTCTCTTTACCACCATTACCACCCCTCGCAATGGACCAAGGCTTGAACGCAGGTAGTCTTATTCTCTTTGCCCTCACTTTTCTGGCTTTCATGGCAATAGGAAAGCTTTGCTTTATTGTAGAACAAATGAGTAAGTGTCCTGAATAACCGGCCTTCTTTGACTCCTGGGTCTCAAAACTAAGACTTGAGAGGGAGTATTAGAAACCCCAATTTTCGCTAACGGTCTCTGCCCTGATTTTGTGGCTGTTACAGGTTCCAGTTGTCAAACTCATAAGATACAGGAGGTTTCCACCTAATACTGTATTTTCTTAGCTTCATAGAAGGATATAGGACAAGAAATACATTAGATAAAGCATCTTCATGTCATGAAGATACACAGCATCTTTGGTCTCCTTATATAATCTGCATGGCTTCTGGGGACAAAGCTAAGTGCACAGAGGTCACCTTATCACAGAGAAGCTGTGTCATCTGTCTCCACCTAACCTTGCAGAACTGTTCTAGTTACAGATGCCTAGGCCTCCATGCACATAACTCCTCTGCCCGGGTATCCTGCCATCAATAGCCAAGGCTGATACAGCTTCCACATTTATCTTCACTCTGCTGTTTCTGTGAAAAGAGAGCTATGAGAATGCACACTCTGAGCTGATTCTCTCAGGCAGTCCTGGATTAGCTCAGGCTTGATCTCAGCCATTAACTCAAAATGTCCAATACAGATTAATCAACAACAAAGATGATATTTTGATCTTTATCTGATTCTTTTGTGTGTTTATCATTTTCTGAACAACGTATCACTTGTGAAGGTCTCTGAGGAGCTAGTCACTCCTTTCCCTCTGAGTTCAGGACAGTTGAATTCACCCAGTTGGACACACATGGACCAATATATGTCAGGCTTTTTCCATTTCATTAATCAGGTAAATGAATTGTCTTCCTATGGGGAGGTCTGAAGAGTACTATTAGCCACTCAGGAGTGGGAGGAGAAGTTTCCTCATGCAAATCAAGACAAAGAAACAGGACACCTCTCTTTGAAGAGTAGGTTTAATGCTATGATAGAGGGCCACCCAAAGTGTAGTGGAATCCCCAATGAAGGTGTGTTCAAATATACCTGGAAGAGATCTATTGTAGTAAGAATTTGAGCTGAGATGTGAAGGATGAGAAGAATTTTTAGTGGGATGATCAGAGAGAGAACATTTCATATAAGGGTTTAGTAGGTGCCAAGTAGAGCTGAGCAATATTGTGGAGATTGTAGAGAAGATTCAAAGACAGGGTTTTTTTCCCCCCAAATTCATGTTTATAGTAATATCAAATCAGTACTTTTCCTGACTCAAGGTAACTAATTGATTTACTTATATATTTTTTAAGCTTTTGAAATTGTATATAAAGATAAGTACTCAGTCTTTACTGAAGAATTCCACTGAGATCTCAAAATTCTTTGAACTATTCTCTCACTCGTGAAATATTTCTTGAGTGCTTACAATGTGTCAGGCACTGTTCTTTTTATAAACACAAGGAATGTAGCAATGTCCTTGCTCACATGGAGCTTACATTCCAGGCTGCACTGTTCAATACAGTTGCCACCAGCCACATATGACCGACCATCAAGCCTCTGAAATGCACCAGTCTCAATACAGATGTGCTCGAAAAGTCATGTTCACAATGAATTTCAAAGACTTTGTATGAGGGAAAAGAATGTAAATGACACCATTATATATTTTTTAATATGAATTACATATTGAAATGATAATATTTTAGTTGTATTGGGTGAAATAAAATATACCATTAAAGTAATTTTTATTTGTTTGTTTTGCTTTCATATTGTGGCTACTAAAAATTTACAGCCACATAGGTGGCTTGCAGTCCTATTAGAGGATGCTGCTCTTGAGAGAGAGACAAGTCAAAAAATAAACTAGTTTGCAAATAAATGAACAAGATGACCTTCCATGGTGAGTGCTATAGAAAGTAAAACTAGACGGTGCAATGGAGAGTGGCAGAGACTATATTAAATCAATCAGCCAGTGAAGGTTTTTCTGAAAAACAAGTTTTGCTAACACACGGATGATAAGCAGGAGCCAGCCAGGGAAATTTCTATGGGGAAAACAGCATTCTAGATAGAGAAATAGCAAAAGTCCCAAGGAATGGCTTCTCCTCTTCAAAACATAAAACAGAAGTCCAGTATGAGCCAGAGGAAGAGTGGTATGAGATGAGGTCAGAAAAGTAGGCAGAGGCTAGTTCCTCAAGGAGCCTGCAGATGTGGAAATGAGATGGGGTTTATTTGAAATGCAGTGGGAAACCACAGATGGGTTCCTAGGAGAATGATGTGAACCGATTTACATTTTTAAAGAGGCCTCTCTATCTGTTTTAAGGAAAATCAAATGAAAATGGAGAAGAATGGAAGCAGGGAGACCAGAAGCCAGAAGCCACATGAGCAGTGCTGGCAAAAGATGTCAGTGCCTTAGAGTGGGAGTAGCAGGGGTGATGTAAAGTAGACAGATATTCAAAACACACTTTGATCTTCCAGCTTTCAGAATCCTGCTGATGATTTACATATGGAAAAGGAGGATGGAAATGGATGAGGGGATGCTCCAGGTTTTCTGAATTGAGATGTGTAGGAGGTGGTGACATTTACCATGGTAGGGAAATGTAAGAAAACAGATTGGGGGAGGGAACAGGTATTTTGTTTTTCATTTTGCCCATGTGTTAAGACTGAGGTTTTTGTTAGAACGTTAAGTTAGGGGTTGTCTGTGTAAGTTTGTAGCTTGATATAGAAATCAGGGCAAGATATATAAATTTAGGAGGCAGCTTTTGTTGCTTTAAGCCATTTCTTTAATTTATGTTTCCTTGTATTGTGACTAAAGGCTTAAATACTGATTTTTTTTTTGTATTTTTTTTTTTAGCAAAATATTCTTTCATCCTTGTCCAGTTTGATTTCATAAACTTTTACCCAAAAGTTGTTAACGTTAATGTTTTCTACAGCAAACATAAATAACATGGTCATGATGTAGGGTCAGAAAAGTATGTACAGAAAGTTCTAGTGTTGCATAGTTGGCACGAGTTCAAGAGGCTGCTTAAAGCTTTCAAAAGGAGCCTCTAGGGGAAAAGGAGAAGTCATCAAACTGGCCAACTCCTTGCTAAGCTACAGTTTTGCTTGACAAGCTTCTGTCCTTCCCTCCATCTTGCTTTTGCAGGATGTTGGTAACAAACTAAAAACATCATTGTTAATGTTGTTTTTCAAAGAAAGAAAAAAAAAGAAGAAGAGAGAAGCATTATAAACAGGAAATCATAAAAAGTGGGGGAAATTGCTTTATTGGCTTTTGGCTGGAGTCTGCAAATTAGAGAATTAGATGGGAAGGCATTAAGCAGGGGTGTGAGAGATATGAATTTGACTGTATTAGTCTTAGTTGAGAGATGCAACCCTTTCTGAAAGCTCTGAGAACCTCTGGGGCCTGAGTTGAGAAGTGATGCAGCGTAGAGCAGTACAGCCTGACGACGCTTCAGCGAGTCTTGAAAAGAATAGAAGATACAGTAGCTTTATAGCTAAAAAGAAGGAGGAGGAGGAGGAGGAGGAGGAGGAGGAGGAGGAGGAGAGAGGAGGAGGAGGAGGAGGAGGAGGAAGAACAAGAAGAAGAACAAGAAGAACAAGAAGAAGAACAAAGAAGAACAGCAGGGTTTGTTAAAAACACTGATTAGTGAGGACAGTAGCTCATTCTGTAAACCTAAGACACAACTCTTTTAGGTGACAAGGCCCTTAGGAAAAATGGTAATTGGATGAGCCAAGTTTCAGTAGTCAGTTTCCAGCTGAAGAAAATGTTTTCCACACTTACTGCTGAACGGCCACTTTGGGACCACGATGACACTATGAGAGGGCCATAGTCTGAGACAGTGGCTATCTCTTGATTGCGATATTCGCAGCTGCCAACCAGTCAATTCACAGATGTTCATTGAGGGCCCGCATAGCCTGAGCCCTGTAGCAGAAGCTGAACAGCGCACGTATGCACAGATTGAATTTCTCTCATAGCCGGGCCAGCTATAGTTCTAGTAGTCCTTATGAAATGTCTTCTTTAGGGAAAGAGTCTTTGAGTTGGAATGACAGTTCAATCTACAGCAACATTTTAAACATCACATTGGATCAGTTATTAAACATCCTAAAGCGCAGATTGTATTTAGTCCACTTTTTCCCTCTGTACTCTCACTTTTTTTTTTAACATCTAAGATATCACTTTAGTTTTAAAAAAGGAGGAAATATAAAATACGAATGAAATCTGACAACATTTAATATAATAAAAATTCTAATACAAAATCATTACCTTCGATACAAAGCGAGGTCTATCTCCACATGTAATAAATATATCAAACCAAATTAGAAAATATAATGTGATAGTCTTCAAGATGATAAAAAAATATGTATGTTTCAATAAAAGGAGTCACCCGCACTTACTTGAATGTTCATAAAGGTGTGTTTCCCAATCTCTACTTCTTTGAACATAAAGTTTAGTAACATGTGATCATTTCAATAACAGATAAATAACAAAAGTAAAGTAAGATGATGCTATGCAGTGTATTTTCTCACTTACTATCAAATTGGATTAAAAAACAAACAGCCAAGTACAGAAACCCATCATTCCGAAATATCTGCACATGCAAATTACTATCACCAATTTATGGAAAACATACTTAAAATTTATTCATGTAGATTGGAAATAAAGAAATAGGCAAAGACATGTAAAGCAAATGTGAACAAAAACAATGCAGAAGTAACAATATTAATGCTTGATAAGGTAAAATATAAAGTTTAAACACCAACAGGATAAAGAGGGAACTTACATAAAAAAGATAGAATCCTTGATGTTTGGGATTTGGCGGGTGCTGATTTGTGAGAGCCTCTTGTCAGCATTTGTTCCCAATTACGTGTTTTATGATATCACATTGAAACTGGCTGTGGTGTGACTGTTTACACCATGGGAATCAGCAAATGATGCAAACCAGGCTTACATCCTCTCCTCTTCCGGAGCCAGTCATTAAACATTTGCCATTACACTCGAGGTTAAAATTGTCCCAAAATGTATACATTCTAAACAATGCAGCAATTGAAATTATAAAATGAAACTTTAGAAATGTAAGAAAACTTTATTTAAAATATATAATTATATTGGCACATTTTAGTTTACTTATTTAAAATTGTATAGATTCAAAAAATTAAATAATAATATAAAAGAAGTTAATGATATAATTCTTTTTAATTAAAAAGAATTTAATTTGATAAATAAAATATGATTTTTGTATACAAATGTGTAAAAGATGTCTCAGTTTAAAAGTGAGAAATTTTTGATAAGTAAATAAGTCATATTAGTTTGAAATGAAATTATTATTTTTTAAAAGTAACACTGACTTAATGAGAGTTTATCATCTAATTTCCCTCTTAAATTTTATATTTTAACCAAATACTAATTTACATTTACTTCATTTGCTAAAAATTTGATTTAATACTGGAGGATGGTGACTTAGATGTTCTTGGCATATATATTACTATAAGCCCTAAGCAAATTATAAGAGTAGTTATCTCTCATGGAGACATTAAACACAAACTTAAACTTAATATTTCAATGTTAATTTAGTACCTTGAATAAGATATAGATAAATATTGGTTGGTGAGTACAACTGGCCAGTAGAAAAAAATCTATAAGAATAATTTTCCTTTTTTAAAAAAGAACTACCATCTTCCATTAAGACTTTTTCTGTATGTTTTTGTCAGAGGAAGAAACAGATATTTCACTGACACCCTTGATTACGTCGGTCATATGATTACTCTTTAGGAAACACTAGAGACCCCTGTGAAAGTGGAGTGAGAGGGTTCCATATAACTTCCTACTTAGACTCCAACATGGCCTGTAACAAGCTCTATTTGATTCCTTCAACATTTAGCATCCAAGCAGTTTCCTTTCTCTAAATGTCAAGAATAGGACAGAAATGAAAGAAAAATGAGAGAAGCGGTGTCTGACACTGGGAAAACATTATCCTCATCTGAGCTGACTTGTCATCATTTGGGGATACTCTGTGGAGAGTGTTTACTTATTCATGCACCTAGCAGAGCAGCCCTTAATAACCCCTTGAATAAATGAGCAATAGATAATAAATGACACACGTGGTAAGAAATAATAACATTGTGTTGAAGATTCTAGAAAATGGGAAAAGGCAAGAACATGAAATATAGTTATAAACTCTGGAAAAGATATTTAAATATTGGGTGATTTCTTCACAGGGCACCTTTCTGTAGCATCCTTACTATCCCCAATGGGATGTAAATGTCCTTGCTGTCATTGTACATACAAGGACCTTACCATTCTGACAGGCCAAGGTTAAATAATTAGTGAAGGTTAAACCACTAGTATGTGGCAGTAGCAGAAAAGGAACACGTATCTTCTGATGATTAATCCAGTGGTTGTTTCAAAATACCTCTGTTAACTCTAGGGAAATTGCCTTAAACAGAAATCAAACATTCTACTGCGGTTCTAATTGGCATACACTTTCCTTAAAACTTTCTAATTCCTGTTTTTTGTTTGCCCTTTTTTTTTTTTTACCAGCTCCACTCACACCCTAATTTCATAGCTACTGAGGGGTATGCTAGCTACTGTCCAGATATTCTTGTTAATGAGCCTCTCTTTAAAAAAGAATATATATGTATATATATATTTTTTCCTCTTCAGATTTTTATTTAATTAACAGTGTAATCATATTAGTGAGAAATATTTTTGTGCCTAGTGTATAACATCAAATTTTCCCCAGAAAAGCAAAATAAAATGGTGTGCAGATCAGTTAGTTTCCACAGAACAGTATAAAAATCTAGGAGAACATAAGAATAAAGTCAGTATTTAGAAGTAAAAGGCTTGTTTGACAGGCAGTGTTGTGGTGTATACAATTCTGACAACATATCAAAAATAAAGTAATTTTCTAGAAGAATAAGAAAAAAAGCAGAAGTCTATGGAAACTATGGATTTCAAGTCCTTTGACGGGCGGGGCGGGGGATTAAAAAAGTGGTCCAAGAACTTCCAGATAGCCGTCTATTGACCACACTTGCACGCATTAAGAAGGAAAAATGCTCACAAGAAAACCACATGCATAAATTCTGCCCTTAGGAAACTTACAGTCTGGTAGGTTCAAAACAATTCCACTCTACTTTATATAATTGTAAAAATGCCTCTGTAAAAGCAAAGCTTAGATGAATAACATTTGTCAATGTTATTTACTCATTTTAATGCACTCAAATTTGTACAAGGTAATTTCTTTAAATATCTACCAACATGAGACAAGTAGATTCAAGTGGACAACATCTGTCCATCTGATTCCTTTTCTTCAGTTCCCCTTTAATTGCTTGGGTCAACAAGTGAGTCAACAGTAAACTTCTAATGGTTCTTACAGTTTCCCCATATTTACCTCGTTCTTTTTCAGTTCTTCACTCCTGCTTCTCTCTTGTGTTCTTTTCAATTTTTTTCTTCATTTTTTTCTTGGTCCTCTTCAAGAGCACTTGAAAATTTGTCTCCATTTTGCTAACAGTGTTTGATTCTACAAAAATAATGTTTCACCTGCACCCTGAGGTATGAGAGGACCAGAACAGGTTCCCAGGAGTGTTCTGATATCAGTGAGCAGAAAAAATGTCTGCTATTGGTAGAAAGCCTTTGTCATGATGGCTTTGTACTCAAGCAAAGGACTTCCCAGCTCATAACACATGGGCTTAATCATTAGTTTTTCTCCTCCGATGGAATTTGGGGAGACAGACCAGCAAAGTTAATTTCCCAGAGATGTCAGGATAGGATGCTCAGAGAAGTTTTAATTGAAAGGTCCCATTGCTGAAATTTATTTTCTAATATTCTATCTGTGGCTTTCTAATAATAATAATGATGCTGACAATAATAATAAGTAGTTGTCATAATTTAGAGATAGCAGTACTGATAGTACTAATAATAGCTAGTGTTTATTGAACGCTATGTATCAGGCATTGGTCCATGTGCTTTACCTGTATAATTAACTCATTTAAACCTCTCAACAACCCAATGAGGTCAAAGTTATTATTATCCTCATTTCATTGCCCAGGAAACTGGGGCATAGGATTTAAGGAACTAGCCCAAATGAACACAGATTGCCTGGCATAGCATTTTCTCCCTGCAAGAGAACTGTGTTTCAAAAAATATTCTCATGGAGCAGTCTCATTTGCTTCTAAAGATGGGCCCTGTCATATCCTGGTTGTTACTGTTCTAAGCCTGAGAACAGGGGTTACCTTTGACTGAATTTTGCTTTATTCAGCTCTCTGTCCTAGGTCTCCTCCTCAGAGGGCCTTCCAGACCATTTCTCTATCATCTCTACCTGTCCCATTACTTGATTTTAACTCTGAGCACTTATCACTACCTCACTGTCTTAGTCTATTTGGACTGTCATAACAAAATACCATTAACTGGGTGGCTTAAACAACATACATTGACTTCTTCACAGTTCTGGAGGCTGGAAGTCCAAGGTCAGAGTGTCAGCATGGTAGGGTTCTGCTGAGAGCCCTCTTCCTGGTTCACAGATAGTCACATTCTTACTGTGCATTCAATTGACCCTTTTTCTTGGTGCACGCTCATGGGGGCAGGGGAGTTTCCTCTTCTTAGAAGGCCACAAATCTTATCAAATTAGGACTCCACCCTGATGACCACATTTAACTTTAAATACTTCCTAAAAGCTCTATCACCAAACAGTCAATTAGGGTTTCAACATATCCATTTGGAGAGGGACACAATTTAGTCCTTAGTACTGACCCAGTTGACATTTCAATATTTAACACACATCAGTGTGTTTATTGTGTGTCTTCTCTGCCTTCCTTCCACTACTATTAGCAGGGTCTTTGAATTATTCTTTGTTGTACTCTCAATACCTAGGACCTTGCCTCACATGTGATAGGTGCTCAGTAAATATTTGTTGGATGAATAAAGAATAAAAGGATCCTTCTTCTCTCATATATACAGGAAAATATATGTGGCCTAAATGAGGGAGAAGAAGAACCCATCTCATGTAGTCTTCTAAAATAATGGAGGCAGTGTTAGCTTCTGAGTAAATTCATGATACCTTCAGCTGACAGTCTGGGCAATCCGCATATCACCTTTCAGAGCCCCTCCTGGGAGTGAGCAGTAACAGGTAGACTTGTATACCAGACTGCCACTTGTGGAGCACACCTGAGGAATGAGGGTGCAAATTCTATTGTTACCAGAGAGTGGCAGTGGAAGAGTAGGTGGGGAGAACAGGTTCACAGATGAGGAATGGCTTCCCCCCTGATAATTTAACCCTCCTCACCCCACCCTAGGAAATTGCTTACTGCTGATCAATGTTGGCTCCACCTCCAGGGACTTTGCTTGGCATGTTGTGAATCGAAGAATGTCCATTTGGGAATTCACTTCCAAATGTACATGCTCAGGTTCTGGGGTAACTTCTCCCACCCATAGTACCTCCTGATTCTGGCCTCCATATAGGAGGAGAGTGTTCGGCAGCAAAACTGGATATTTCTTAGAAAGAAAATCCTTCTAGGCTTTATGAAAACCCCAGAGTTTTCCTGCTATGTCTCTGAGTGTGGAGCACAGCATCCATGCACATGCCTTCAGTAGGGCTGGCTATGACACTGGCATATGCCGCAGGTAACAGCCAAAATCTACACTGGATGCCCCAGGAAGACTACTGAAGATGCACCAGCCATGTTTTTATAATTGGATATAGTCACGGCTTACATTTATATCTAAATGTTAACATCACTATTAACTACCAGCTTTTTTCTTCCTGATAACAAAAGATAGAAGTGTCATGAAGGCAGAGACCTCGTCTCATTCATTTTTTTGAGCCTAGCACAAAGTAATAAATACTCGTTAATTGAATAAATAATCCTAAATCATGCTACAAAGTGATGGCATTTTATTGCTATTTTATAGATGAGAAAAAATATTAGTAAGTTTACCAAGTTTATGCATAGTTTGTGGAAAATTTTAAAATGAAACCAATATTTCGTGATTCATAGAAACTCTGGTTGGCAAGGATCCCACCTAAATGTACATTCCACAAAGACAAATTATTTTTTGTTGTTGTTTCAATTAATTCCAATAAGTACATGGAACAGTGCCTAACATATATTAAATACTTAATAAACATTTGAATGAATTGAAAGAATGAATAAAGATGTTCAAGATTTATCTCAGTGTGGGCCTCATAGGACAGACATGGCCATATCTTCACTGAGTGGTCTCTCAATCTTTATTTGAATATGTATAATAAGTGAGAAGTCATTAGGGCTTTCCATATTTTGTCAGGTCTAAGTGTTGAAAGTCATTTCTGTATGCTTGGAATATTTCATAATATTTTACAGTTTACACAATGAAATAATATCAGGTCTTATAGATAAAATGTTGGACAAGTACAGGGGTGAAGATAATCATAGGACTTGAAATGAGACAGGTTTTATCAAGCTGAAGTGAAATCGTAGTTTTGAAACCAGATGTGGATCTTTTTATCTGCATTGTCATTCAGACCACCTTTCAGTGGGTCCTCAGTTGTATCATGTGAGCGTGTGCAAAGCTGTGCAAAGCTTTGTTGAAATGTGGTTTTATCCGGGTCTGCAGCATTCTGCTGATCCCTGATATGATAGTTGAGTCAATAATAATGTGATGATTACATAGCACCAACCTGAGGGAGGCTCTGTCTATATATATATATATAGACTTATTTAATCTTTATAACATCCCCATGCCCAGGGTGCTATCACTATGCCCAAGGACAAAACAAAACAAAACAAAACAAAACAAAACAAAACACCAAGGAACAGAGAAGTAACTTGCCCACAGCCACACAGCTGGGAAGTAGCAGAAGCGACTCAGGTCCCAGCACCCAGCTCCTGAGCCGGCACAGCTTAACTGCTGTGCCGTGTAGCACGTTGCCCACTCTTGAATCTTTGTGAATCATGCGAGCTCCACAAGAGCCTCACATCAACCTCTTTGTTCAAAAAATATCTGCTAACTTGTCAGTTCTGAAATGTTTTCAGGGATCAATACCAAAATCACCTGTGATACAGTTTTAGGGATGGACCCTCCCCACTTTTGGAAAGCACGTTCTCCTGCTTGGGGTTGCCTGTTAGCCCTTTCTCCACAGCCAGAGTCACCTGCTCAGCGTCTCTCGCTTTCCTGGAGGGAGTCTTGCATCTATTATTTCTGTTTTTTTTTTTTTTTCATTACTCTTCATCCATAGCTCTCTCCTCTAACACACTCCTCCCTCGTGCTGAGAATTTCCCCCATGGATATCTATTTCCTTGATTTATGCAGATTACTGGGCTAAAATCTCTCATTTGTGTTATTAGCCAGACTCTGTGCAAAAATGTATGGATATATGAGACCCTACGTGCTGTTCTTAGTCACCTCCCTGTTCCTTCTCATACTAATGCTTGTCTCTCCCACATATATTGTTATTGTTATTTTTTCTCTCTCTCTGACACAAAGCCTTCCATTTCCTTTTTCTCATTTATCTGAACGCTTTTTCTCCTCTGTACCACATTTTCAGCTTTGAACTCTTGTGATCAGATTGGGAATTACATGTCTGAACAAATGCAGACCTCCCAGCCTTGTAGAGTACAGCCTGTCCCCAGTGCAGAGCCCACAGCCCCATGCCAGAAGCCAAACCTGCTTGTGTGGCAAGAGAGGTTTTTTTTTTTTTTCCTTTCGTTGGTGCGACTCTCAACTGGACACAGAGACAAAAACTCCACTTACATACCTCCGAGGTCCATGTCTGATACTTTATAGTCACCGAAGATGTGTCCAAGGTTTGTTTTACTATTGCTTACATGTGACTCACTAGAAATGGCTGGCAGATGGTAATTCCATCATATTGCAGACATGCATTTTAAGAAGCTGACACCCCTCCTGGCTAACCAGACCATATCGAAGTTCCTTATATCTGTCACTGTCCCTTCTGTATCCCTTGTTGAAAAACACTATAGTTAGAGGACAGGAGTTGGCACACTTGTTCTATAAAGGACCAATAGTAAATATTTTAGGCTTCGAAGGACATTCTGTCTCTGTAGCAACTGCTCCACTCTGGTGCAGAATGAAAGCAGCCATAGACGATGAGTAGATGGATGAGCGTGGTTTTGTTCCAATGCCACTTTATTTACAAAAACAGACTGCAGGCTGGATTTGGCACATAGGTCCATAATTTGCCACTTTCTAGTATCAGACAGGAAGCAGGAGGAAATAAGGAGTAGACCCAGAGAAGGAGAAAAGTGTCACCAACCACTCCTCCATGTCTGGCATTTATTTATTTTCTGAGTCCAATAAAAAAAAATACCCTTCTGTTCCTTGGGAGTATGAACTTATTGCATTAATTTTGGGATAGAACATCTAGTTTTGTGTTATCTTGAATTATTATTGTTTTTTATTGTTTTTCTATTGCAGATGTTTAGAGGTAATTTAAAAGATTTTAAGGGACCAACAGTGCCTCCCTCAGGCCAAGACTATAGTTGCAGTCATACACAGAGGTGACTAGGCTTTGAGCTGAGGTTGGCCCAGACAGTGGTCGCCAGCATTGGCAACAATGACAGATCTGCCCTTCGATTTTATTAAAGCGTTTCCTTGCACAGGCCTGCCGTTTTTCCATGTTGCTCTTGTCAATACAGCGTTACCCTCTCCCCCCCCCGCCCCAGTACCTCCTGCCAGACTCTCAGTCTAAGGTTCTTATCATTGTATGGAAAAAGAAAAGCTGGAGAATCTGAAAATAATTTATTGACTTTGGAATTCTTTTTATATTTGTCTGTTAACAGCAAATAGATTCACCTTATTGAATTATTATTTAAATAGAGTTTCATTCCCTGGGCAAAAGGTAACCAAACGACAGGAGCATTTATTTGTGTGTGTGTGTACATAGGTATACACATGCAAGTAGGACAGTAAAAAATATTAGCTGGGGAGGAAAACAAGAAAGTCGATAATGGTAGCGATCATAATGTATAATCTATACACACATAGCCATCTGCCTTGACAGTCTTATGGAGGATCAGTGCTTCAAAGATGTATAACAAAGAGACACCAACAATTGTTGGTGGCATTAATGTAAGAGGGGCCTAAACCAATACAAAGTTGACCTGGTTAGCAATCTGATAGTTTTGAGAAAGACAGGAATTATTGGTTTACTTAATAATAAGAACAACTGAGCACCGAGCAGACAGCCCTTGGGCCAGAAGCAAATGTCCAGAAAAATCGTCACCCACATATGGAGATTAAGTGCTTGGAAAAAAATGAAAGAAAATCTTAGCAGTGAACCTCACAAGCGGAGAGGAGACAAACAGTCCTATCTGCATCAGAATTTAGGAATATTACTTTGTGTCCTAGTTTAAACAGAACACAGAAGCCGGACCTGGTAGAAAACTGGTGACTGGTTTTCCTTCTGTCCAGCCACATTCGGCACTTACCCTGTGACATCCCTTCTATCACGTAGGTTATTGCTAGAGAGAGCCGCCCGGGATGCTGATGAGACGTCTGTGAGATAACATCAGCCGGTGCTTCGGGCTGAATGTAACAAACAACTTAACATTCCGTTGTCTGGAGAAAAGCCTTACTTTATAAGCTCATTCTTAAAATTTGTCTTTACTTGTTCAATTTGAGGGTGTCTGAAAGCCTTCAAATTGAGTCAGCGAATTTATGAGCAGGGTTATGACCGTCCATCGCTGGGCCTTCACGCAGCTGGGGCACAAGGGGGTCGTGTTCCACGGTTGGAGGTGCGGATTTCATTCTCCTCCAAGGCTGAAACGACCGTGGTGCAGAAGACCATGCAGGAATGGGTGTGCAGAGGAAGGAGAGGGGGCTGAGGACGGAATGCTGGGAAGGTTTGAACTTAAGGGCTCAGAACAAGACAGAAGAACCTAAAAATGAGAAAGAAATGGTATATCAGAGAGGGTGGTGGTGGTTGGGACATGGGAAAAGGTGAGGTCACAGATTTGCAGGGCCTGGACGAAGTTACTCTCCTCACTCTGGGCCCAAACCCTGGTGACTGGGAAAGGATTATACTTTCTGGGCTTAATCTTACATTTTAAAGTCAAAAGGTAGGGATTTGAGGGAATTTACTGTGTTGCTACATAGTGTAGGAAGTGCTTTTACAAAAACACATTGGCAAGCACCCAATATCCCGGGGGGGGGGGGGTCGAATTATAGCGATTTTTAGAGATGAGGAAATGAAATTTTGGGAAAATTGTGTGTCTTGCCCAGGGACACATAATTAGAAAACACTGGGATTCAAACTCAAACCTTCTGAGTCTAAAGATCACACAGTTCTTATCCTGTTCTCCTGCCTCTAACAGCCGCATGGGAGGCCAGCCCGAGATAAGAGGAGGCTCATCCGTGGGGAAGGAAGAGATGGGAATGACTGCTCCCTGGAAATCTGAGCTCATGGAGAGTGGATAAAGGCCAGGGAAGTAGGCTGCAGGATCGCCTACTGGTCCGGGCACGGGTCCAGCCAGGTCTGGGTATTTGAAATGAGTGATAGAGTTTTGAAACAGCCATTGCAGATAATATGAGAAAAAAATTCTTTGGGGCAATTAAAATTACTACTGAGGACACACCAAAGGAGACAGGATGAATCTGTAGTGGGCTGTAGGCTTATTTTTGTGTAGATTTTCCGGCAGATATCACTGGAAAAGAAGTGAGGAAAGTAGGGCTGGTTGCTAACCAGATAGAAGGGAAAATTGGGAAGACAATTGCGTAGGAGGCTTTCTGATTAGTCTAAAATTCACCAGGAGATTTCCGCTTCCTTCCGTAGATGTAGTCTGCATCACATGCTCTGTCTGACAGCGCAAGGTCGTCAGGACCTTCTGGAACAAATTCAAATTCCCCTGGGTTTCAACTCCCTGCGGTTTCCTTTTCTTGTCTTTCTCCTTGGTTCTCTGCTCCCGCCCTTTACCTTCACTCCACACTCTGCAGCCTCTATTTTAGCCCCTTTAAATCTTTTCCCAAGTTTTTCTAAACTTACTGTATCGCTTTCGCATATCAACTTCTGCCTTGTTGTGTATTCAGGAAAAGAGGCCCATGTGAACAGCAAGTGCATTTACATTTTTGAGCCAGAGATATCTACTAGCATTTGTTCAAGGCCAATAAACATAAAAATTGGTCTTGACTTCTCTACTGTTGCCTAAACCCACAAATATACACATGAAAAATGCAAATAACCATGGGAGTTCTCATTGCTCTATTATTTAAATAAGACAGCATAGTTAATGGAAATATAGAAGAAGGAGGAAAAGCGGCCAAAAGGCTAGAGGCCCTGCAGGCCATGATGGTCTGAGACTGCAGTGACCCAGAGGCTGTCAGGCATGGCCAGAGTGGTGAGTGGTGGTGGAATCCAACTGGGTGGACAGAGAGAGTGGTCCACGTGCCTAAAGAGCTAGACCACAGAGATGCCCCTGAGGTTTTCAATCTCTGTTGAGCCATCTTTTCATGATAAGTTCCAAGTAGAGGAGCATCATCATTTTAAATTTGGTGCAGCACTTAACACATTAAAGAGAAATCAATGTATGCTAATGTATTTATAGATCCTAAAGAAGAAATAGATTCAAAGAAGTAAAAATGAACAGGAAGCATTCTGTTTCACATCCCAGTTTATGATTGTCAGCACCTGTATACATTTGCAATGGTCACTGCTCAATGTATATTTGTCTGTAACTCTGTGAAAACCTTTTTACTGAAATATTTTTAAGTTAAACTGTTCTGGTTCTCTTCGTCAGGATTTCAACCTCAAGTTTGTGATATTTCTAAGAAGTGAGTGCCACCTTCTGGCCACTATGAGTATTGCTGAGCAGCCAAATAGAGTAGGGTGTGTTTTCTGACCAGTCTTAACCAGGTATGAATTAAATTATCTTTCCGTTGCTAAAACAGAATAATCACTTAAGAATCCACATGACTTCTAGGTAGTCGCATTTTCTCCTTTCAATTAGTATGTATTTTTTATTCAATATGTATTACTGTCTCTAGTGTAAACTATCCTAATACGAATCAGTACTAGCCTAGTGCAATCAATGGGTTCACATATGCTCTCCAGGCAGAGATGGGGCTCCTGGCCCCAGGATATTGGTTAATAGTTTAAAGAAAACACTATCCCTGGTTCTCTGACTCTGAAATAAAGACTGAGGTAGAACAGAGCTATATAAAGAAGCCCTCTTAGTGGAAGTAAATTTTGTCCATTCCTCAATGGGGTTGTAATGTACATTTCTAATCAATAGATTAATGACTAAAATTGGTCTTGATACACAATTCAACATAGACTCTACCTGCACAATAAGGAGTCGTACTTCTCAGATACATGTTCATCTTCTTAGCCATTGTTACATTCAGGCACGCAATACTATGTCCTAAAAGTACTCTTCTTTGGTGAAACTGGGTAAATAGGAATTATACAGGGTAAATCTGAAAGATGATATGGTATGTTGTAGAATTGTGATCATTTCCTTGGTTTTCTTTTAATTATGACATTTGAACTTGAAACTGTTCCAACAATTTAAAATTAGAGAGTCAAATTTAAAAGTTCTTACACACCTAGCAATACTATTTTATTTTATTGCCTAGAAACGATAAAGACTTATAAATCCCAACTTACATGGGTCATATCAGTTGCTTTGGCTTAAATTAGGTGTGCTTTTTTTCCTTATTAATTTTGAAAATTATGGTGCTATAAATGAAATAACTGGAATAGGAATCACCTTCACGGTCGCTAACGGAAACAAGCATCTCAGCATCCCTTCCTTCTTAATGGGGGAGAATGATGTCATCAGTCACAGCCAACTCTCTACTAAGTCACTGTGCTTGAATTTCAGGTACAACTTTTCATCTTCTTGAACTACACGTACACATTAAATTTCTAAATTACAGGGTGTGGACAGGATATCTCACTAGAATGTTTTGCAAACCGCAAAAAAATAAAATAAACATAAGCATAAAAACCACTCTTCTAAATGGTCTGCTAACCAAGGAGGCCCTAGGAGTTCAGCCTCTGCTTAAAGCTCTGAGATATAGTGTTGGTGCTAT
The DNA here is from genome assembly GCA_003508835.1 of Eonycteris spelaea. Classification (NCBI taxonomy): domain Eukaryota; kingdom Metazoa; phylum Chordata; class Mammalia; order Chiroptera; family Pteropodidae; genus Eonycteris; species Eonycteris spelaea. Next base: position 8,606,310 of record PUFA01000011.1, on the reverse strand, counting down.
CTGTCCTTGGCCACGAGATTTCTTTATGGAAGTTATTGGAGTGCTCTTTGGTGAAATACCACCCACTCTCACAGTCAGCATTTGCAGGCACTGAGGGAATGGTCAGGGCTAGAAAAACTGAAATTATATTAATAACTATTGTTTGCTCAATGCTTTAAAATACTAAAGGACGCCTAAAAGTTTCTGGGTATCTAGGGGGAAAGAGTTTTTTGAAATTTTTGATTATGAGCAGAATAATGAAAACTCACCTGTTCCCCGCACATATGTATATCAGATATCGTATTCAGATCAAGATTTAATTGATTGGAATGGGGCTCTGGCATGGGGATTTTTTAAGGCTCCCAAGGTGATCTTGATAAGCTGCCAGGATATTAACAGGCTCTGTGCTAACAAGAACTGTTTCTCACCTACCAGGAGAGGTCACATGGTTCTGGGTTAGACAGTCGTGCGGTAAAACAAAAATTCTGAACGTCGATGAGTAGAGATGGTTGGGGAAAGAAAATAGATATTAGGTAAAAGAATTTGACAGGAACCAGCAGGGAAGAATGGCAAATCTAAAAAGTTAAGAGTTCCCTTGATGAGGGGAAATGATGGGCACTTAGGGTGATTATTGAGAGGGCTGCAGCTCTCCCACGCAGTCTTTGAGTGAGAAAAATCAGAATGGGAGAAGCCACAAGGCCCTGGAGCTCAGGAAAGCTGTTTCCTGAACAGGAGGAATTGACCCCAGTGTGTGCCTCCTGGTCCAGTAAAATCTTTCCCTTTCCATCTTCTTTCACTGTTTGCAGATGACTCACTTAGTCTACTTCGTTGACACACGGATTTCGTTTTAAAAATGAGAGAGGAGATAAGGGTCGAGGTCAGTGGGTGGCAGATGAATTGTGTGTACATGTACTTTGAGGAGCTTGTTAAAATTCGAAGTTTCCAGCCCAACCCGCGACATTTGGGTTCAGCGCTTGCAACTGGGGTTTGGAGAGGGCTACTTCAGAAATTCGTGAGTTTGTGATCTAAAAATACAGATAGAAGACTATATGTCACATGCCTACATATTTAAAAGTTATAGATCACACTAATGGACTTGTTAATTGAAGGAAATTTTGAGCTTCCTTACGAATAAGCCTATACCGTAAGCCTATATAGAGACTTATCTTTAGGTTTTATCTTCTACTTCAGTGTCAAAGGTCTGTCCCCGTACCTTGACAAATATGCCTCATTATGGTCTGGAAGACTAAGTTTGAATTTAGCATTTTCAAGTCTCTCCTTCCATAGGAAGGACTCACTATTCTCTTGATATCTGGCTCTATCTGGAACCATGAGGAACCTCTATGCATGTACGGAGATATGCCAGGCCACCTGCCTAAGTTCTGACCAATTACCTCCACCTTCATCCCTGCAAGCAGCAGCCTTGGAGGCCGGGTTGTACACACTGATGACATGGCTGCCCCCCAGAGGACAAATAGGGGACATGACCACATGGACTCTGTTGGCTGGCTTGGGCCTTTTGGGTAGATTTCAAGATCTCGGTTTCAAGCCATGGTCTAAAAGGGGTACCTATTCCCAAGTCTTACAAATGTCTCCTCCCAGGAAAGGGGCAGGGCTGGGGGGTGGGCAGAGCAGACCCCCTACATACCCCAGAGTAGGTATTTCTTTTGCCCTAAGAGGAACAAAGACGTTTGAGCCCCAATCTTAGACCCCAATATTGTGAGCACTGATCTTGCAGTACTGGCAAGAAAGGGGCTTGTTGGTTGCCATTAGGTCATTTGGGACAGTCAAAGCCACTGAGCCAGGGAAAACCCTGCCTTTATTATCTCTCCTCCCAATTCCATAACTTCTCCCACCAAATAAAATCAAGGAAAAATATCTTCTCCCCTACTTCAAACAATCTTTGAAAAGAAAGTAGGAATTTTAATTGGCATCTTTCTCACACTTAAGCTTCTTAGGTTATAGAATCTAGAAATAATAAGCTTGATTCAAAGAGAGGGTACTGGCACTATTTTATAGTAATGCAGTATTTCTATAACATTTTACACCTTGTTGACAGTCATCTGAGAACTTCACACGTCATTAAAAATCCATTAGGACAATGACCACACCATTAGCTCTTCAGTGGATGCCTTAAAACCTGATTTATTTAAGAGAAATATTGTTTTAGGCAGGCACTCCTTATGGTAGGTTGACTTCTGCGATAGAGTTGTTCCAATATTAACCAAGTCCCGAGAAGAAGGCTTGGGTTGTTTCTAGGAAAGTCTGTGACCACAGCTAAGTAGAGAGGGTCAGCATTATGCCACTTCAGCCCAGCCAGGGACGCTGGGCAGGAGGATAATATGCTGAGTTAGCCACTCCTTTTCATTCGGTCCCTCAGGCTGTAGTAAATTCTGGATATGGCTCCAGGGAGGAATGCCACATATATGGTGCTCCATCAACTTTGTAAGCCGATTTAGAAAGTCTCAACTCTGGCTTGCTCATTAATGTCTCTTGGGAGCTTAAGAAAGTATCTATGGTGGTGGTGATGGGGGCAGCTCCACAGATTCCGATGTAATTGCTTGGTAGTGAGCCCAGATCGATTTTAGAAAAATTTCAAGGAATACTAATGTGGAACCAGCGTTGAGGACCACCAGTTTGAAGAACTGGCTAATTTCAAAGACTCTGACCAAAAACAAAACAAAACAAAACAAAATCCCCTGAGAACAGGAAGGTTTTGATAATAAGGAAGAGGAGAAGGAGACGAGGAAAAAGAAGTGAGGGGAATGGAAGGAACAGGCCAGGGAAGCATCAAATTAAGATCTAGAGCATGGCTGGAAATGGTGGCAGAAGTGTGACCCTGACAGATCGTAGGAACAAATGTGCTTGCAGGTACAGACTGCCAGACAATTACTGGGATGTTGCCCCAAATCTTAGCTACTTCCCACTTCCCACTAATTGAGTCTCTGTTGGGGCCAGAGTGAATTGTGCGGCACTGTGGGAAACTAGCCATTCCCATGGCCCTCTTTTGGACTCAGACTCCCAAGGGCCAACGAGCACTATCCACAGGGCTTTGTTCACTGCGGTGGATGACATGCCATTGACATTTCCCAACACTGAGAACAGTGCCCCGGCATCTCATACGTCTTTAAATGCCAGAGAGAAGTGAAGGCATTCCGACTTTTTCAAACCCTAACGTGCATTAATCTTATTCATACGTTTCTTTTAACTTTGTATCAACGTATAAATACAAGTGCACCAAGTATAAGTATAAAGATCAACAAATTTTCACAAAGTGAACACACTGGGATCACCAGAAACCAGATCAAGAAACAGACTCTCTGGAGCCTCTTTCCCACCACTAACCCCCCAGATACTCACCATTGAACTTCTAATACTAAAAATGAGTGAGTTTTTCCTGTTCTTAAACTTTATGTAAGTGAAGTCATGCTGTCTGTACTCTTGTGTCTGGCCTTTTAGGTCAACTTTATGTTATTGGCATCTATTCATGGTGCTACTTGGAGTTATAGTTTATTCACTCATATGATTGTATGATGCTTCGTTTTTCTTAATTAGATAGTTAGAAATTAAAGAGAAATGGATAGTCAGGTGTCTAAAATATTATAAACTTATACAGAAAATAAATTTATAAATATTTCTTTATACTCAAAGACAGAAAATTTGCACTAGCATCACTGTTTACTCAATGTTGGTATATTTTCAATAACTACTTTTCTATTTTAAGATCTTAACTAAGATTGTCCTTTGTGGTCCCTAGCAAAACATGATCGATCCATTTACTGTTGAAGTGTCATGTATACCTGTACAGGTATAATGTCTCTACTTCAGGAAATGTGGATGACATAATAGTCAACTTTATATAGTATTCTAAGGGTGTCTCAGACTATAGAGAGGATTTTATTTTCAAGAAAAACCTAAGAGCAGTGGTGCTCAAACATGCACCAAAATCACCTGGAGCTCCAGGAATCACCTGAAGCACCTGTAAAAAACTTGCTGCTGGGCCAGTGTCCAGGCTTCTGATTTGCTGCGTCTGTGGCGGGCCCATCAGTGTGCCTTCAGACAAGCACCCAGGTGGTGCCGCACCTACGACCACACTGTGGGGACCACTGCCTTGGAGCCTGCAGGTGATGTTCAGTTTCTCCCCCTTCCCCATAGCCCACTGGTGATGTTCTCTCCTGTCAGGCATCCATTTTTTCAAAATCCTTGGAATCCACCAGGTAGTGACTTTAGTATTGTCGTCATATTTACCTTTCTCAATCATTAACATCGATTCTCTTGCTCTGCCCTACAGTACAACTCTGCTCATAATTCATTTGGAGCATGTATTTCATTTCCTCTTGATTTGCTTGCACATTGGTGGCCCCAACTATTTATCACCTCATTACAGGCATCTGGCCATGTACTGGGCTGCATTCTGCAGTCCCCAGCACGGAGTCCTGCTCACACTACTGAACTCAATCGTTCTATTCTCTGCTGGCCCATTGATTAGGTCCAGATAGCTTCTGCTTTTCACCTGCATGTGCTTTTGTTCACTGCTTACATACCTATAAAATGAAGCTGTGCTTCTGGCTATTATAAGAATAGGGAGGTTATAACAATTACCTGTGATCCTGTTATGACCAGTGGGAGAAAAACAATGCATTATTTTCGCACTTTAAAGCATGTGTTTCTCAGTTAAAGTGCTTCTCGGACTTGGCTGTATGTTGGCATTGCCTAGAGAACTTTAAAAAGATAGCACTATGGGCCCCGCCACAGAAGTCGTCTTTTAGTGGCTGTGGACTGTGGAGTGAGCATAACATGTCAAAAACTCCCAGGTGATTCTAACACATAGAAAAGTTTTAGAACTTCTGAGGTAACTTGTTCTCTTTATGAGTTTTGAGAGAGCCATTTTTTTTTTTTCTTCAAGGGATATTTTTATAAATGCCTATTCTTGTTTTATTTCTGTGCTTCCTGTAGATGTGTTCCTTTTGAATATTACTTCCTTAAATAAGAAAAATATAATGAACTGTTATTAATATGTTGCACAGAGCATTAAATTTATTCTGAACCTTGGATAAATGTGCTTTAAGCTAGAAATGAAAAATAATAAACTCTGCTGAATTCTGCCTTTTCTAGCTCAATTTAGCTAGTCCATAAGGACTTGGCAGGAAAGAGCTTGTTGTTCTTGTAATTAATGACTAGAACAGGGTTGTTGGAATAATGATTTGTTTTGAAACAGTCCTCTAATTTTCAGAAACATTTTCCCATTATAAAACAATTATATGTAAGAACAAAAGTAGAACTTTAATACTAAGATTTATAATAATGCCATGTCATTCTAAATGTAATGACCTGCTGTCTACTACCCCACTGGTTTGAAAAATTAAACAATTCATTTCAGTCAAACGAGATTACTTAAAATTAGTTTATATTTCATCAGTTTGAAATTAGTTGTTTTCAACCTAACTTCTGTTATTAAAAGAGTTGACAGATTTCCATTCACCCCAAAATTAGTAGATAGATAGATACCATCAGATAAAAAAAAATAGTATCCAGAATAAACCCCAGAAATAGCTCTTTCATGATGTTTTCAGTAGGCTTAACCTATTAACTCTCTTCTATTTGACACTTTCTCAAGGTTAGGTCCTGTATCTTAGAATAATTGACATGTAATAACATTTAGTTATGCCTTATCCACAACCATATTAGTAATTTAGAGCCATCAGTCTATATTACTTACTGAAACTGCTGAAAAAACTATTAACAGCATAGAAATTTCTAGAGTGATCAGTTTCAGGATACATGATATAACAGTTGGTCTGAGTTCAGCCATTGAAACAGTGCATAAACTTGCAAGATAAACCTGAGAATTCAGTCACTCAACCTCCTCAAACACAATTTAGTAAACAGTTTTAGAATAGTTTTTTTTTTAATTTAATAATTTTTTAAAAATTTAAAAATAAATTTAAACAGAAACCCTCGAATATCAGTTTCATTAATATCATCTTCACCTAGAGAAGTCAAGACCAGTAGTGGCTAATATTTATATAGCACATTAAAATTTAGAAAGTACTTTTATACACATTTCACTGTATTTATCCTCAAATCCAGGGAGATTGGAAGAGCAAAAATTTAGATATTGCATATTTTAAAAAAGTGAATCCCAGAGAAGTTAATTGAATAACCTAGGGTCAAACAGCCAGAATTTTGTAAACTAGGAAAGCCACTCAGGTTTTCTGACTCTGAAATGATTGATCTAGCAGATGCATCACCTACTGACAGAGCAGCTAATTGAGAAAGTCGTGAGGGGTCATGAGGGGAAACAAAAATCTAATCATTGTATGTTGATAATTTTTATAAATGATTTTTATATTTTACATTTAATTTCTCATTGGTAGAAATGTGACCATACTGGTGCTATATTTATGTTATAAAGAGCAAGACCTAAATATGCATTTGGGACTACCTGCAACCTCATCTAAGTTATAAAAGTAAGAACAGGCACACTTGTCACTGTGTCAGAATTACTATATAGAATGATGAATTATTTTTTCTTGTACTATTTGGAAATTAAATAGATCTTTTCATTTTTTTATGGCAATTTCTTCATATTTCTTGAACAGCATTGTGCTTTACCACTGGTTGTAGTTCTCCTGTTAGGCCACTAGAGGACAGTCCTTAGTCAGTAATGCCGTGTATGAACCTGGCTGGAAACTGATCTGATTAGAAACATTTCAGGGGGACTGTAGCTGTGTTCCCCTGGTGGGCACAGAGTAAGAACTGAGTGATTTAAAGTCTTCTTTTTGATTTTTAATTACTAAACCATTCTTCATTCTATACAGATCCTTGCTTCCAGATACTAATTAAATTATTCGTTTCTTCCCCCATCCTGACCTTATTCAAATGATAGAGTGTTGTGAAGTCCTGTCCCTGGTGGTAGTCTGGTCTAAATTTCTACCTTGCAAAGCAAGTATCTCTGGACAGTGTATTCTGGAGAAGCAACAATAGGCTTAGAGGCCTTGTGCTGTGAGCTTGGGGAACAACTTGGAATTTGTATCTAGAAGTAAATTTTGGAGTTCTCCAGTACTAACTTTAGTATTTAAATCATTGTCTGCTAATGATACCCCATTGCCAAACTTTTACAGAGTCACTCTGGACAATTCAATTGAAGACTGCTTTCTATTTCATGTAGGCCATCTGATTGCCCCAGCAAAAGCAGAACGAACAAAAATTTATTCACACAGGCTATTTACATGATATGGTCCAAAGGTTTACTAAATTGTACTTGTCATTAGTCACTCAAGCACAGAATCTAAAAGTCAACAATTTCCATCCTTTTCCTCCCAATGGATGTTGATTCTTTCAATACCACAAGTTTCCTTTACTAACTCACTTTCATAAGCAAACCTGTGTTTCAGGTTTTCATTCTTTACACACCTGATCAAAAATTAGATGCCATTCTTTCTATTCAGTTAATCAAGTCCTCCTACTTCTCACATTTTCCAGGAATTCTTCCTGCACAATCTCACTACATATTCCTATTTCCTTAAAGGTCTCTCGTTGTCGAACATAATGTTTATAAAATATGTACTCATACATTCTTTGCAGTCATTCTCTGCAATTAACAAAACTCCGAGATTGATTTAGTGCCCAGAGTTACCAGTGAACATTTATCTGACCAGTGAGGGGTGGTGGTGGTAACTGGGGTGTGCGAATATGAACTTGCAGTTGCTCAAGGAAAACAGGAAGCCTGGTTTCTGATTACTACCACTTTAAACTGCAGCTGAGTTTTTTTGTTTGTTTGTGAGTCCATTGAGTTCACCCTGTTTGCTAAGATCTAGATAAATGTGTGTGTGTGTGTGTGTGTGTGTGTGTGCGCGCGTGCGCGCAAGCTCGTGCGTGTGCACACATACACACACGCTTACATGGGTTAGGATGACCGAATTGAATTTTGCCATTCAACTCAATTGATCTGGAAATTCGATATAGTCATTTTTAGCATTCATTGTACAGGTTGTGAAAAGTCCTCTAATCTCTCCAAAGCTTTAAAAAATTTCCAGGAGATGTAAAACCTGTCTCCTAATCACAAAAAGCCCCAAGTTAGGGATCAGCTCACAGAAGCTACCTTGAGCTCCCTTTTCCACAGCACAGAGTCCAAAGGTGGGGTGGACCCTCTGTCTTCATTATCCCAGCCACCAGCCTTTCCTCTCTCCCATGAAGGGAAGCTTGTTCACACATGATACTTATATGTATATCAGACTTTATTAATGTTGAGGAAATAAAAGCAATTTACATTCACAAAGAATGTGAAATGGCACAGTTAGTACTTTCACATTCATATTTTTTAAAAAGTAAGTTAGTCATTTCTACGAGATGCTAGCCTTCTGCCATTTTCCTTGGCCCTCTTTCTAAAAGTTGCTCATGGGAGCTCCAGATTTTTCTCATTTCATGGGATGTAGCACTTCGCTTCTCTGCTCCATCCATCTTTTAACTTCCAGGCCTACCCAGGTGATCAGCAGAACGAAATGGCCTTTAATTTATTAGTACCCGCATTCTTGATAGAATATACTTTCGGTTATAAATAGGTGTGTGTGTATGTGTGTGTGTATGTGTGGGTTTGTGCGTGTGTTTGTGCGCGCGTGGGCGGGCATGTGCACACATGGGCTTACATGAGTTGACCAAATTAAGTTTTGGCATTCAACTCATAATTGATATGGAAATTCTATATAGTCATTCTTAACATCCATTCATTTAACAAATATTTTTTTGGTTGGAAAAATATTTTAAGCAAAGATTACAAAAGTTTGATATTCCTTTTTATTAAAAAATTTTAAATTGCAGTTGACATTCAATATCTTATGAGTTGCAAGTATACAGCATAGTGATCAGACATTTCTATAGCTTACAAAGTGATCCCCCATGTCTTGTACTCATCTGACACCACACGTAGTTATTATTCCCTATAATATTCACACACAATATTATTCACTATATTCCCTATGCTGTACTTTACATCCCATGACTGCTTCGTAAGTGCCAATTTATACTTCTTAATCCCTTCACGTTTGTTACCCATCCCCCGACCCCCTTCCTATCTGGCAGCCATAAATCCGTTCACTGTATCTATGAGTTTGTTTTTGTTTTGTTTCCAACGAACAATTATTGAACACTTACTTGCAGGAAGACATACATTTCCTTCTCTGTTGGAGATTACAATGTAGCAAATAATAAAAAATCATAAGTGTCCATGTCTATTTCTGAGCTCTAATAATTCTTATGAAGGAGGTGTAAGTAGCACTTTGAGAAACTATTACGGAGCATGTCATAGTCTGCTTCAGCTGCCAACAGACAGTTATTTCTCACAGTTCTGGTGGCTGGAAGTCTGATATTAGGGTGCCAACAGGGCTGGTTTCTGTGAAAGCTCAATTCTTAGCGCTCAGACAACTGCCTTCTTGCTGTGTTCTCACATGGCAGATGTGGGAGGGGAAAGGAGAGAGTGCATGCTTGAGCAAGCGCTCTGGTGTCTCTTGTAAGGGCACTAATCCCATCATGAGGGCTTCATCCGCAAGACCTAATCTAACTCCAATTACCTCCAAGTGCCCGTTCTCTAATATCATCACATTGGGGGTGGAGGTCAGGGCTTCCATATATAAATTTTGGGAGTACATGAATGTTCAAATTATTAACAGAAAAAATCAGAGAGGAGAGAAAATTGGGGCAGTAACATCACCAAATTTCTATTTATTTATTTATTTATTTATTTTTTTTTATTTCCCCATAGATTTATTTTGATGGATCATTTTGGCTGTGGTGTGGGGACTAGATGGGGGAGAGGGATGTAGATGTTGGGAGCTAGTTAGGCCACAATTGCTGGAGTCCACGTGATGGTTGTTTAGAACAGAGTGGGGAGGTAGTGGCGGGGTGGCCTAGTCAATTAGCCCTGGGCTAATCAATGTCTCTTTCTCCTCTGAGAAGATCTCCCACCCTTTCTACCAACTCACATTGTCCTAGTCTGTAAACTTTATTTCCTTTTCACATTCTAATACGTTTTCTCAGCTTTCCTATGTACATGAAGGAACCTAATATTCTTTTTCTTACTACTTTTAAAGTTCTAGGATTCCATTTCTAGTAGGTTAGGTAAAGTATTTATCATTCACAAGTATTAGTCAAATACCTTAATCTACAAAGAAATTGGTAAATACTTAAAACATTCACAGCACAAGGGAATGAGTGACTTTTGTGCTAGAGGTCTAAAACGCTTGTAGTATGGCATGTATATTCTTTATGGAGATCTTAATTCTCTAAACAGCATTACAGTTCGGTGTCTGTGCTATGATCTTTCAGTTAAAACTTCAGCATTTGAAAAATTAAAATGGCAGTAAGATACCAGTTTCCACTTACTAGATTCCCGCAAAAGCTTCAAGCTCGATAACATATTCTGTTAGTGAGGCCGTGAGAAGTTTTCTGATGGGCTTGTGAATTGGGCCATTGACAACACCCTCTATTACAAATGCATCTATTATTTGACTGAGCACTGCTACCCCTGCAAAATTTATTCCATAAGTTACTTTCGCACATTTAAAATGGCTTATGTGCAAGGTTATCCATTGTCAAACAATTTAGTGAGAGTTTGAAAAAAACATAAAGAGACATCAATAGGTGACTGGTTCAATACATTATACTTTCATACAATAGGTGTGGAATAATATCCACAATATTAAGTGAAAAAAGGATGTTACAAAACAGTGTGTATAGGAGGCTACATTTTTGTGTAAAAGTGGGGGAAAGGTATAATAATGCATACTTATATATTTTTCATAAAGGTATGTTGAATGGATATACAATAACATGGGGAAACTCAATGGATTCAAAACAGAAATAAGCTATACAGAGCTTCATCTCTGTGTGTGCAATTATATATATATGTACATATAGGTATATGTACATATGTGTCCACATGTCTATATTTATATGTATATAAGTAAGTTTTATTTTACATTATCTAAGTGTATTGCCCACGCAGAAGATGTATTTTTAAAGTTCCAATGTTTTTTTTTTTCTATTTCTTATAATTTTCTCTCATAGCTAAATAATTAAGACTGGGTATTGGAGACAGACTGAACACTTCTGAGTTATGCCTCTGTCACTTACTAGCTGTGTGACCTTAGGCAAGTTACTTAATCTCTCTGTACCTGTTTTCTCCTGCAGAGAATGGAAATAATCATAGCTGTTTAATGGATTTAGAGTCTCGATTTGGCAAGATGAAAAAGTTCTGGAAATCTGTTGCACCACAATGTGAATATACTTAAAGCTACTGAACTATACACTTAAAATGGTACATTTTATGTTATTTATTACCATGATTAAAAGCAAAATATTTTTTAAGTGAGATAATTATAGTACCTGCCTGCAGTTTTGTTTTGAGGAAGAGATAATTCAATATGTGGGGAGCCCTTAGGGCAGAGCCTGCCGCTCTGGACGCCTGCTGGGTTTTGAGCTCTTCTCTCCTGAAGCGCAAAGACAGCAGGCTGTGCCCTCACTCTTTGAGTTCCCGTCAGTGAATCTGTGTTGGTAGTGGTTCCTCTGTTTCTAAATGAAGACAGATTCTCTCTGGATGGATTATGAGACATATTCTCTAAGGTTTAAGTGTGACTCTCTGGAACTCAGGAATAAATACATAGGTATTGCTAAAGCCCCCATTATAAAAAGCTATATTGTGTTTCATATTGTGAGGAAGGCTCAGTGGCTCCAGAACAATGAATGAGCTCCCTTCGCGTTTTCATCTGCTGAGGGTCCCTCCGGGGCTGTCCTCCTCTGCAGGCTGGTCGGTCGCAGCCTGGTGGGCTGGCTCCTGAGATGTTCTTAGTGCACAGCAGCAGCTCTCAGCAGATTCCCCCACTGACCTCTGGCACATCCGGACCAGAATAGCAGCTGATCCAGCTTCTAGATTTTCTCTTAGCAAATATTCTATTTCCCCCACGCAACAGGATCTCCCATTTCCCTGGAGGGAATGTTTATCTCTTGCTCTCTCCGCCTGTCCCCCCCCCCCTTTTTTTTTTTACTTTTTCAGCAGCTTCACAACTTCTGACTAGGTTAATTTTCCAGGCACTTTCTCTCCTTTATCTACTAAGCACCACATTTTAGGTTTGGCCCAACAAATCAATACGACAACTCAGATATGTGTGACAAGGAAATTGAATTTCCATCCTTGCAACAAATTCTGAACAATAATAACTGTGAAGATAAGCTAAGTTTATTCAAAAGTGCTTTGGCATTATGATAGTGTGGCCCAAATTGGAGCTTTGCAACCATATTTTGAAATATTCCCAAGTTCATGAAACAATAATTGTATAAAATATTTTGTATTTTTCTGGTTAACTAGATAGATGCCTCCATGAGATATCTGTATTCTTGCATCTAATGTTCACATTTAGTGTCTATATATTATACTGATTTCAAAGAAATGATATGCTCCAAAATAAGAGATATGGAATGAATTACATAAAAATAAAACATGAAATAAATGCCATCTAAAAAGATGAAAAACAAAAAAAAACTTTTTTTAGTTTTTAGGTTTTTACCTTTAATTTTTTTTAAATTAAAGCTATTATCTGCCATCAGCAATCATAACAATAGCTAAAATTCAGTTAATATTTATTATGTGTAAAGCCCCATGTTGAGTCTCCAAAACAATCTCAAAGAGAATTGAGGCTCAGTGAGTGTCAGCGACTTATTGAAAGTCCCTCCTTTGTTAAATGGTAAAGATGAGACTCAAAACTGTGTCTGAGTTCTTAATCACAGTGCTCCACAATTACTGTTTATTTTCCTGCCCTGTTTATTTTTCCAGTTGTAAACTCTGCTTCAATATCTATGAATAGTAATTTGATTTTTTCCTCTACTCTGGACTGTCAATTTTTATAATTGGATTTCTATGGACCTTTGCACTACAGGCAATATTTGAAGGGGTTTATTTTTCAAAGTTATGATATTGAGTGATTTCTATGATCAAAACAGTCCAAGAAACCAAACAAACCCTCCTTCCTACTATGTTATTCGATTAACATTCTGATTGGCAGCTGTTATTAGTTTCCTAGCGCGACGATAATAAAGTGTCATGAAATGGATGATTTAGAACAACAGAAACTTATTGCCAGATGTTTCTGGAGGCCAGCAGTCTAAAATCAAGGTGTGGGCAGGGCCATGTTCCCTCTGAAAGTACTAAGGAAGGATGTGTTCCAGGCCTTTCTACATGGTTTATAGATGGCTGTTCTTTTCCCTGTGTCCTAACTTATTTCACAAGGACACCAGTGATACTGGATTAGGGCCCACCCTGATGACCTTATTTTAACTTTATTAACTCAAAAGTCCCTATTTCTAAATATAGTCACATATCCAGTCGGATGTTTCACCTTCACCACCCCGTTCTCTCATTCGTTCTTGGGTTTTCCTGGTAAGAAAAGTCACATAAGGAGGAGAGATGACATCTTCAACATTGGTTTTACACAGTAAGCTAGTAATTCAGTAATTTTTAAGATGTCATTACTGAGATGTTTTAAATGCCTTAATTAACTATGTGTTGTTTGTTTTACTGTACATTTTACTTATTTTTTTAATTTTAATTTTTTTTCTGTAAAGCATACTATTTTGAAGACAGAATTTTTAAAAACTTAAAAGAGACAGGAAGAGTGGTGAACATTGCAAGAGGTGAAAATTGGTATACTTGCAATGAACACTTGTAGGTCAGTGGAACATAAACCCTCAGGGAAAGACTCAGAAAATGGGGTTCTGTGAACCCAGAGGGAGGAAGGAGGAGGGAGCCAGATGCACTTAGCTGTTTGGGAAGCCCAGGGGACTTTGCTTTGCTGTGTTACCATCACAGATGGCATTTCAGGGAAATGGTTGTTCTTTTGTCCCTTTATGATCATCTTGAAGAGGCACATTTATACACCTTTCCACTTAAGAGTTTTTACCTCAGTGTGACTCATTCCCTTTCATCCTCGAATGTGATTATTCTTCAAGGGTACTGAAAATGAAGATGAGACCAGCTGTAGGGCTTGTTGCATTACCTCAGGGATAGCTAGTGTGTGTGTGTGCATGTGTGTGTCTGCGCACATGTCTGTATGTGTGCGTGTGTGTCTGCGTGCATGTCTGTGTGTGTGTGTCTGCGCACATGTCTGTGTGTGCATGTGTGCGTGCATGCCTGCAGACCAAATACCACATTGGCAGATCTCGTGTGGTGACCTCCTTCCTGCACAACATATGAGCTGTTTAGAGTTCTGTGTTTTCATGACACTCACTGTTCATTGGATTAAGTCAGATTTTTACTATGTATACCTAAGCAGTAACATTTTTAAAGATATAATTGCTCCCTGTCACCACATAAATGAGCCCTTAAGGAGAAAATTAATATTAAAAAAGCTCCTTTGTCCATGCTTCGTCCCTGAACAGGCAGATGTTCCCCAAAAGGTGCGCATCTCCATCCTCATTAAAACAGGTCAAGTGGCGAATCATTTGTCTAGAACTTTCCTTTGTCATTAAAGTCACTTGGAATACATTTCTAAGGACTATTTTTTCAGGTCATGAGCCTTTATGAATTACTCTGCACGCCTTAAAAGGCGAGATGCTCAGGCTCAGCTGTGTCGGCAACTGACCTAAGCCAATGTAGTTAGGAACATATTAGAGTTCTGTTTGTTGGACAGTTGTAACTGCTAGTGAAGTTGGAGATAGTGAGAGCTACTTTCTCACAACCTCACTATCTGTTTGGAAGGAAAGCAAGTCTCAGATTAAATTCCAATTCATGCGAGGACATTTATTAGCTAAATATTTATTATCAAGCAAGCATGAAATAAATAAATCATGACAGTTTTGGTGCTTGGCCACTATTTTCAAGTTTTACTCAAGGCAACTCCCCACCCCCAAATTCTAGTGTGAATATTTTGTCATCGTTATAACAAAAGTTTTCAGTGTTCACAGCTGGACACTGGGTATCTCTCAAGGTCTGTGTATCCTGTGTCTCTGAATTAATTCCTTCCATGGAATCGTGACTCCTTCAGAGACCGCTGAATCCGTAATCAAGCCCCTTGCCCCACTCTAACTGCTCCTTGCACATTTCATTTGACTGTCTCATCACTTTATGTCGTTAGCAGGCTTCTCTTTCCTGCCAAATCTGTACCCTCTCGACTTCTGCATTTCTGTTCATGCAGTCATCATTCTCTCTGTCACCTAAACTTGAAGGCTGTAGTCATTTTTGAATATATTCACCCCCTTGACTCCCGATTCCAGTCAGTCAGGATGTTGTCTCAATTTTTTCTTCATATCTACTTCGATCTTTTTTATTGCCTTTGCCCTAAACAGAGCCATATCACCATATGTCAGTAGCTTTTCTTTTCTCTGCTTCTTCCCCAGTCAAATATTCTATGTGGTGCCAAAGCAACCTTCCTAAAACTGCCTGGATTAGATCACACTCCTGTTTAAAGATTTTCCGCGAGAGCTTTATTTCATCATGGAAAATGTTTAAACTTCTTCGTATGTTCACCGGGTTCCAACACAGCTTTACTGCTTTGTTTACTTCTCCTTCACTGTGCAAACCTCTATGCCAGTTGAACTGTCTATTCACAGCTCCTCAAATATGTAATATGCATCACACATTCCATGCCAGGTGTTTTTTTTTTTTTTCCCCATGATGTTCTTGCTTTCCTCCTTCACTCCATGTCCATACCCCCAAACACACCCTCCCAACACACATACACACGTGTGTGCATGCACACGTGCACACACACGAGCTCATGCACACACACACACACATTTTTAGCCTATTTTAGTTTCAAAGCCTTTTGCTAGTATTTCAAGTGCCTCAACTTTGTAATTACAAAGTAAATGAGTAAACTGGTTTTAAACGAAGGTGTTGCTAGTGGTCCTAGTGTGGCCTCAGGCTCATTATAGAACATTTCTGAGGCTCGGTTTTCACGTCAGCACAGTGGGAATAATGCCTGCCAACGGATTGCTCATCATCAACTTTAGTTCCCTTTTTCTACCACCTTTGCTCCCCAGAGAACCCTTTTGTACCCTCACCAGTTACAGATTTATCTCTCTTCTGAGAAATTTCTATTATCAGGCCTTTGGAACAATCATCATTTGCTTCGTTGAGGTACCTCTTGTATTTTTATTCATTGTGTCCTGGAACCACACATCATATCCTATACCAGACTGTGCAATTGCCTTGGTTATAATGCTTTATTTCTGTATAGTCATGGTACCCAGAGCAGTTTCGCACACATTCTCACATATTCTCACAACATACTAGGAGATGTTTTGTAGAAAAGCAAAGTGAGAGTTAGGAGGATTATATGAGTTGCTTAGGTGTGTTGCCTAAGGTCACTCAGGGAGCAAGAGGCAAAAGGAAGTCTTGAATCCAAGTCTTGCTATTCTAGGCCCAGAGCTATCTCCTCTCTCTAAAATCTGTAACTTTAGGGACAGAACTTATTTTTTAATTGCTACACTTCAGAACTTAATTTTGAAAACTGTATAGGTTCCAGCCTTGTGACTAACTAGAATTAAAAAGATATTCCATAAATATTTTTGAAGGAGTAAAAAATGAACACTACAAAACATTAATAATGCAAACTAATCCCAGGAGAAATTCTGGGCCAATTCTCTGTGTATCTGAGGGTGGGGTGCCTTGTGTTTGTCCTCTCCACCATTTACCCTGTGTCTCTGAGGGATAGCATAATATCTTCATTTTAAAACACAGAATCATGAGGTCAAAGGAAGCATTCAATTCCATCAGCTGAGAAGAAACAGAATTCACACTGCAGGTTCTCTAAAGTGGCTTTGTGTGGCTCTGAACTCTGTGAACCCACCATTGTATTCATAGCTTTTTAGCCTTTGGCTAAGATCAAGTAGAATGTTTGTTCTTGGGGCTTTTAACAAACTAAAGTGTTCTCCATCCAAGGACAACATATTTAGGCTGTGTGTGCATTACAAAGTATTAAGCTCCTTAAGATAGCAAATTTTTAAACAAGAGGTTTATTCGAATTCTCTTGCATGCCATTTTTCTATTGGCGTTGTTCCTGTAACATGCCATAGTTCACCATTCTGTGATGCTGGACGCACTGTATGACTCTGAGTCTGCCTGCCAGGAAGTATTCCTAAGACTGGGGTCATGAGCATTTTCTTCCTCACAAAAAGTATTGACGCTGCACTTTTGCCTCCCTTTTCCCACCACAGGCACACATTCCAGGGAGAGGGGGAAGGGTAGAGCAGAAGAATCAATGTAGAACACAATATAAGTAAAATTACTATCAGAGAATGAAACAGATTGTACTTACCTAGGCTGAACATGAAGAAAAGTAGTAGACAGAAGTTATTCACATTATATAACAAATTTTCAATTACTTAGTTTCATATTAGGGTCGATGAAAAGATAAAATGGGGAGGATAAGAGGTCAGTGTATAGAAGAGAACAGACCAGAATTGAGGCAGAGGGTGGAACAAAAAAAACAAGGACAAAGAGAGGAAGAGGAAAGAGAATGAAAACGAAAAGTAACGTCAGCGGCTCCCAGGTTCTGAGGTGAGATAGTTGGTCATAGGTCAGCAGCTTTAGTCACACATCCTGTTATTCACTTTGGGCATCAGAGCACATTTTCACTGCCCTTTGAAATTTCCATAAACTCTACAATGATTTCGTAGCACTCTTTCTTTACTGGGAAATTGCTTATCTGCTCTTGTTTTCAATCGTTGAGGTCTATTTTATAAGGCTTTATTTTCACACAAAGCCTGGAATGTTTCAAAATGGGTAAAAGGATGCATTTGGTCTTGACTTTTCATTTTAATCTTAAATTTGGGCAACTTTAACAATTCCAAGTGTAGTGGAGTGTCTTCTTTCTACAATAATTGAAAAATAACATTTTTTATATTTATGATTATCATCATTATTCTGTTGTGTACAGTACAGGTTCACCAGAGCTGTTTTTTAATCTGGGCTCTACGTTTGATTAAATGACTGCCTCCTGCAATTCCTGCTTTCCTTGTCTAGAAAATAGAGATCGGCCACATCTCTTCAGTTCTCATGATGCCATGAGGCCCTATCTGCCCTCATCACAGGTCTGAGATAAAATAGACAGAAATGAGTAAGTTCCTCCCTCTCAACACCCCTCCTATAGCACTCCCACTGACTGAAAAAAAAAAAAAAAACAGCAACAACATAAAAAAACTCTTCCTGCCTTTTAATTCCCATTGATCACAGTGAATGGAGTAATTACAATAACTCATAAGGCATGGAACGGTTTTCAGGGCTGCAACTCTGTGTACTGTGCACTCAGACCAACATAACTTTGATTCTGGGTGAAATTTTACCTGAATCTGATTCTCTTCCAAGAAGGGTGCTGACCCCAGATTCCTCTTTTACAAAATTCTGAATACAAAGACTTCTTGGGAACCAGGACACTCATGAAACTAAATCAAGAATTTCAATTTTACCTAGAATAAAATATTGCTTATATCTATTCACATAAGATACATTTTTCACTTCCATCAGGAATGGATTTATACCTGTATAAAGTACAAAATATGAATTAAATATACTGTGTGACTTCAGGGAAGCCAAGAAAATTACAATAATTCTAAGTAATACTATTTTCAGCAGACAAAGCCTAGAGAATCTTGAATCTTAGCCCTGAAAGGAGCATAGATGCCACACAGTCTTGTCACTTATCCAGCGCAGAGGCTGCCGTGATGAGAAACCTGATATTTTCTCCTGGGAACATAGAATGACCCAACACATATTGCCCTTCAAGGCAGCCTCATGTGTCACGAGATGGCTCCAGTCACTCAGGAACCGGTCTTTATAAGGAGATGTTTGTCTGCCTCTCTACACTCTCCACCCGTTGTTCTTAATTCTGAGTAAGAGATTTCTGCCATTTTTCCTTCCTTGAAGTAGCTTTTACTATTTGGAACAACTGGTGTACCCACTCTAAGCCTATTCTCCTTTAGGTTCAAATTCCTGGTTTTGAAACCGTTTTTCTCATGAACTATTTCTAGACTCATCAACATCCCTGTTCCTATGAAGTAATTATCCACTTTAGGCAAACCCTAACCAAGCCTGGAGAATAGTGAACTGACTGTCTCTTATGAGACAGTATTTGTACCGTTAAGGTCAGAGAGGTCTAAAATTACACTGGGCTTATTTTGGATTTTGTTTTGTTGCTTTTTAAAACTTTATATTCTTTTAATAAAACCCACATCATACTTATAACAGGCTTATTATAAATAAATGCTCTAAATCTTCTTCTCCTATCCCTGTATAATACATTAAAAAAAAAATCTTTACCTTAAATTTTGCCAGACCTATGGCAACAAGTAAAATTATATTACCTTTCTTTAAATTTCATTACCTGTTGCGTACATTTGCTGAAGTAGTTCTCCTGTGAAACCCGTCTAATTATTTCTGGTCGTTGCCAAGAGTGTATCCAAAAAAAAAAAAAAAAAAAAAAGTCCCCCATTCATCGGAGCCACTGTTGCTGCACCAGGCCCAACAGCTCGTCACACTCTACAAGGCTCAGCAGGTCCTGCTGCTACCCATGGAAGTAGGGCAGACCCCGAAGGCCATGCTTCTACTTCGTAGCTACTCCAATGACATTAACCTTTTTTCCCTTTGTTTCTGATATTGTACAGAATTATATGCAGGGTCATTTTGCTTATAGCTATCTGCTCTTTCCATAACCTAAAGATTCTTCCCTGGGAATTCATTCAAGTAACAGCTGCCATATTCCATTTGGAATGGCTCCCTATTGTGAGAGCCAAGGCTTTGTTATTGGGCTAAGCTCCTGCTGCCCAGCTCCATCTACTGCATAAGGAGCTCTCTCTGAAGAAGCCACCAACCTCTTGCAAATAGTCTTTGATTAGATATTTTTAAAACCTGTCTTTGTTTTCTCTTGAAAGAAACAACCTACCATTATTATTATTATTATTATTATTATTATTATTATTATTTGATTTTATTTTTTTACCAAATCATTGAACGTTTTCAAGCCATTAGTTTTAATTACTTCATAATATCAATCTTATGGATAGACCATGCTAAAATATATTTGCCTATTTTTCTATTTCTGAGAATACTGAGTTATATACATAGCCTATTATTTTTAGTAACTGTTGTATTTTTCTGCACTCCTATAATACTCTTAATTCAGTCCATTATTTAACAGTTATAATTTTCTATCTCAATTATGTCATTCAACATATTAGCAGCATTTCCAGCTTTTAGCTTTAGATATGCATTTTTAAGATGAATTTCTAACTTTTTAACCATCACACCAAATCTTAGTTACATATAGACTCGGCCTATGGAGCTTCTATAGCTCTTGTAGTAGGATCTTCATATAAAAGAGAGACATATATATGTAAGGAATGAAATCACTTATAATTTCAAATGTCACTGAATATAAATGCTAGCTTCTAACTGATACATTTCCTAGTGATCACTTCAAACCTAC
Organism: Eonycteris spelaea; assembly: GCA_003508835.1. NCBI lineage: Eukaryota > Metazoa > Chordata > Mammalia > Chiroptera > Pteropodidae > Eonycteris > Eonycteris spelaea. Next base: position 8,585,860 of record PUFA01000011.1, on the reverse strand, counting down.
CTCATCGAAAAGAAATCATATAAAGTGAATTATAGAATTAAAACAACCTTTAGGTACAGTCTACTTCAATGACCTAATTTCAACCATGTATCCATCCACCCAGCTCTTCCTTCAGCAAGTCATTTATTATCCTTTTTTGATATTCTAGGGTTAATCCAGATATTGGATAAAAAATAGGTCCCAGACCCTCTCCTTGTAATATAGGTGATAGAGGAGTGAATAGAAGTGATAGAGGGTATGATTCCTACTCTTTATTGGAGAAATAACTCCCAAAGCAAGTAACACTTAAGCCATATCTTCACAAAGAACCAAGAATTCAGCAATATGTGGGTGGGGTAACAGGCTTGAAAGGACTCGATACATTGGGTAGTAAATTTCTGTAGTTACAGCATTAGACTATATAATATCCCCTTTGGTACCCTGAGATGAAGTTGCAAAGATGTGAGTCTGGTAGTAAAAGTCTTGGTATAAGGAGCATAAGAAAGATGCATATTATCTACCATGAAACAGAAAACAAATACATCAAGGTTATTTGAGTATAGGAATGGCATGTTGTAGATGCTTTTTTTAAATAACATTATGTAGGATGCATTATAGGCTGGAGGCAAGAGTTAAGGAAAAGGGTTTTTTCTTTTCTCAGCATGACAGACTATTTTGTCAATAAACATATGACTTATTATACTTAGATCTACGTGAGATGAAATAGGTTTCATTTCAATTTGTCCAAGGTTTTTGGGAAATTGTAAGTTTTCTGTTATTTCTTTTGTTTATTTATCTGTGAGATGTGGTAGACAGGCCCTTTTTTTCTCTCAATTAAAGCTTTAAATAGATAGAAAATAGAAAAAGTTGAAAAAGGTTATCAGGAACCTCTTTTACCTAGGTTTTATGTGCCTTTTGGAAGATAAGTGATCCAAAGCTATAACACTCAGTATCTCACCAATCCTGTATTTCATTTGGTCGGATGGTCAAGAGAATGCCTCAGGCTTCCTTTGTTCATTAACAGGCCAGTTGTGAGTCACAGTCTGAACATGAGGAAATGCTCATTTACTTTTTCGTAGTCATAGTCATGGCAGTGAGACTTTTTATGCCCAGAGTACTATCCTGGCCTAAAGTGCCTATTGAGAAGGTTATTTTCTGCCATAGGCAGGGAGCAGAATGTCAAAATGCAATTCCAAGAGCTCCATCATCATTCTGCTAGCCTGAGGAAGCTGAGGTTTTACAGCTGCCTGGAACCCACTGTGGATCAGCTCTGTTAATTAACGGCTTCAGGATTCTTAATGCCCTGTGGTTTTGGAAACACTTGTTAACCCACAGAGGGAGGAGAAGAGCTGGAAGCAATTGGACTAAAGCCTGAATTTATTATAATTCAATTCAATAACCACCTTATCTTTTCAAATCCCAGTTCAGAATCTGTTGAAAATTATAGTTCATTTAAGTTGTTCTCAGTGAAGCATCCGATGAGAAGGGGGAAGTTGCAGTTCAAAAGAACTGATTAATGATAGTCTTCGGACCCACATTGCACTTTGCCAGGTGATGTGGAAGGGCTCATGTCAAATGCCCAGGAGTCTCATTTTCTGATCTCCTGCCCAAAGAAACACTGCCAACTCCCACCTCCACCCTCTACCATTTTCACCGCACAGAGCTGGCATTCAACAAATCCACGATTCTACTTAATACAATTCTCATGATAGAACCTGACCAACCACATGAAACCTAATCAAGAAAACAACCGTTGTCATTGGCAACAAATATAGGAGTTGCATCACAAGTAAACCACATTCTTTATTCCACAAAGCAGAATGTTAGAATGTAATCTGCAAACACATGGCATTAACCTTTATTAAAGACGTGATATCATTAAAAAAAAAAATGCACAGAAAATTCCATGTCAAATTTTAAGAAAACACAGGTAAAAGTTAGTTGTTTTGATGTCAATTTCATAATTGCTATTGCACACTATTTCATTTAACAGTGGCTCTTAAACCAGTCACCTGTCTGTCAGCTAAAGGTAAGCAGCAGCAGCACATCGTCATCCTCATCCTCTTAAATAACAGCAAGAAAGTGAAAGGGTGTTTCCGTAGCTCATCATCCTTGGCTGAAATGCAATGATTCAGATTCCCTTCTGGGTACCACGAGAAGTCAGCGACCCAGTCTTAATATCTTTGTATATTATGTATATTTTTGTATATCTTTGTATCTATGCATAAATAGGAGCTTGGAACATAGGAGCTGTGCTTCTGGAAAATGCGCCTTTTGATAACATTAGTGTTTTCTGTTCACTCTGTTGGATCTTTTTAGTCAGCTAATAACCATAAATCTGAATTGCTATTGGCATTTTTACTTCAGCTACAAGATTTTACATTTGTCTAAATTAATTTTAATTGTTGTTAATTTTGATTTGTCCTGCCACCCTGTGATTGTCTTTTAATAATATTTATTATTACTGAAATATTTACTTTAGGGGTTTGCTTTTAAAATCTATGGATATAATTTTTAAACTTGACTGATCAGCAGAATTTCTAGAGAAAAGTTTCTTGATCTAAGATCTACTGGTTCTGAATTGGCAGTTATGAGATGGGGTTTAACATGTCCCTTAGAACATTGTTATATCACTCTGGTTTGGGAAATTACTGATCTACCACTTTAGCCATCCCACTGGCTGTGTGTTAAATTCAGATTTGATAAACATGAAGTATACATTTTAAGGTTGTATCTTAAAATGGTAATAACTCTGCATATAATAGCAATGGCTGTTCTTCAGGATGATGTGGACTATATTAACCCACACCTTTTGGGAATAGTTGTCCAACTTTTTCTAAATTCACCTACCCATCCATCTAGCCCATTATGCTCCATTTTACCTGTAAGTGTGTTCTGAAAGATCTTGTCAAATGTCTTCATAAAAACCAGATTCAATATGACACAGATATTCATTTCCCTAACCTAGTAGCATGTTCACCTTCTCTGGAAAGAAAATCATATAAATTTTAAATGATCTATTTGATTCCTGTATGTTACTACATATATTCTAGGCAATTCACAATCAATTGCTTAAGTTATTTATCCAAGAGTTTGCTAGGGATTAGCATAAAAGTTATCAGTTTCTAATTCTTGGAAATTCTTTTCTGGTCTTTCGAATATGAGGTTCTAAAACACTTCTTCAAGTTTCCAATACTTGTGCCTCTCTGGGACTTCTAAGTATTCCTTTAGCATGTAGCGCTTTAAAAAAGGGGTAGGACAACATTGCATTGACCATCTAAATGGTAAATAAATAAACAAATAAGCAAGCAGAAAGTGTACGTGCTCTTGTAGAGCACATGTTCTCAGTCTCGCATACTCATGAGTGTATACTGATTTTACATAAAACCATTCCTGATGACTTCTTTCTCTTCAAATAGGCCCACCGTCTAACTAATACTTAAAGTATTAGGTGATCTGTTCTTCGAAACAGTTCGTTTTACTAATGAAGGAGGGCCTCTGTAGTCACCTATTCCATCACCATCATTTTCAGATAAGGAAACTAAGACCTAGAAAATGGAGGGCGTGCCTCAGGCTGTAGGGTAAGTAGTAGAAGAGTCAGAGCTAGACTCCTGGTCAAGCACTCTCTCAGTCATGCAAAACTTTATCTAAGGATATTGCAGTGGCGCTACTGTAACCAGGATTCAGTGAGTTTAAAAATTCAGTTCTTATCTAAACCATTAATTTTTCCCAAGGGAAAAAAAAAAAAAAAACTCTACAAAATAGTAATAGAGTCCTGGTCAGGCATTGAAAGACTGTACACTGATGTGTAAAAAAAGGACTAGGCAAGAAGGATAAATGCTCAGCACAATATATCTATGTTACAGGAAAAGCAATTTAAAACATATTTTACTGCATAGTGCCAGAACATTACTGAAAAAGAAAGTGAATTCTTTTTCCTTCAAAAAAGCCTTCTATAATGTGTAGATATTGTCATAATAGAAACATTCCTGGGAAATGCTTAGTCAACTAAAATTGTTAAAAAGCTAAAATTTAACATTGACTTGGAAGCAACATGAAATAGCTCTTCCCACTTCTGTGAATTTTATGATAGACATTGATGTGCTTAATTTCTTCCTCATGAAAAAAAAAATAGGTGATATTCTTGAGGAGAAAGAAGGCTTTAACAGCTAATGCAGAGAAATTGATGGCAACATAAGGCTATTTGAAGAAAAAAATGTGGAAACTCAGACACTGTTAGTGGGAGTGTAAATTGAATCAGCCACTTCGAAGAACAATTTGGCAGTTTCTATTAAAATGAAAAGTGCTTCTATCTTATTTAACAATCCTACTTCTAGGTATCTATTATAAAACAACAACAACAACAACAACAACAACAACAACAACAACAACAACAAACAATTCTTGGAATATGTACCCAAAGAGGAGTTTTCAAGACTATTCTTTGTATGTAATAGTGAACAAATGCACACCTGATGCCCATCAACAGGGAAATGGCTAACTCAACTGAGAAACAGCTATACTGCAGAACACTATGCATCAGCTAAAAATAACATGGGAGATTTTTGTTAAATGACAAAAGTAAGCTGCCAGATGATCAGAGTGATCATAAGTATAACACTATGTTTTATAAAAATCCTCAGCAAACAGTAATAATATATGTTTCTACAGGTACAAAATTATTCATAAAATCACATGGAGGTCCAGAACTTCGCTATCCAATATGGTGGCCACTAGCTGGAGAAAACTATTTAAATTTAAATTAATAAGATAATAAAAACAAAAATTTAGTTTTTCAATTGCATTTCAAGTATTGAATAGCCTCATTTGAGTAGTGGCTACTGTGATGGATGGCAGAGGTTCAGAAAGAGAAACAGTTAATTAGCCATCCAGTGAAGAGGGCTAAGTGTAGGGATGGTTGTCTATCAGAACTTTAGATTTCTAGGTGACTTTTAAAATTTTACAATAAGAATACATTTTATATTATTTGGATAATTTAAAAGTAATACATTATAGACTTGAAAGCATGCCTAGGATTTCTAGCAATAGAATTTCTAAAACATTTCAAACTTTTAGTGTGTAGATAGGGTAAATTGATTAGACACACTTTCCTTTTATATGTTAACTATCTAAAAGCACACAAAAAGCTAAAACAACTGTTCAAATCATTTTCTCCCTTCTTCCCTTCTTTGAACAAGTGTCTGCTGAACACTTACTATATTCAAAGCATTTAAAGTACAAGGATCATGAGGCACCTTAGACTGAAGTGTATTTGCTATGGATGCAATAAGAGGATTTCTTTGCCATGTTATTTTTCCTTTGTAACTGATGAAATAATTACTGCTTGCCTTATGTAATGCTTATATAATAACAGAATATAAGTGGTGGTTATTAGACTAGCCATAATGTATATTTTTATATTACTGTAATGGATATTTGTGTTTATTTTATTAGGGCTGGAAAATAATAATTCCTGGAAAAACTCTTAATAGTTTTCACATTTTAGCAATCATTTAAGCACTTCCAGGTCAGAATCACTTTACTAAAAATATCAGAAAGGAAAGCATATAACTGCTTATATAGTTATACTTAGATTTACTGTGGGACTAGGTTTTTTGAGTTGATGAAAGCATGAGACCTGATGAATTTTTTTAGATTATAGACAGAAAGGTCAATATCATGGTGGTGAATCTTGACAATAAGTGTCCTTTACAATGCTTCGTACACAATAAACTAGACTAAAAGTCCTAGCTAATTGTGAACACTGGATAAAAATGAACCGTGTGTCACCAGATACATAAAGTTTAGCATCCACATTACATACATAAAACATAGCACATAGTATTTGTCCAATTAAGCGCTTTTAGATTAATTTAATTATATCCCAGAAGAATTCTATAGGTCTTAAATAAGGTTTAACTTTTAATTCCAATTACAGATATAGAAACAGGCAAAGAATTTCATGACACTTACAAAAGAGTTTATTTTTTTTCTATTAAGTCCTTTTTTTGCCTTATCTTAAAAGTGTCTAATACAGCAAACTTTGCTTTTTGAATGGAATCTTTTAGAGTATATGTACTCATTTGAAAAAAATGGTTTATGATATTGTTAATAAAAATATTTTAAAAATCCATTATTTATTAAAACAACAACAAATTTAAGTACCACAGAAATGGCTGAATAAAAATTTGATATAGCATCACCAGGTAACAAGTTAATTGCCTTCATTTGCTAGACTTCAGTAGCATCAATTTCCACTTATTTGTGACTATTCATGAGTATCAATCTCCACTTATTTATAAGCATACTCATGGATTAATCCATGGACCAGCAGTACCATCACCTGGGAGCTTTGGAAATCAAAAATCCCAAACCCTACCTCAGACCTACTAAAACGGTATCTGTATTTGGCATAATCATCAGGTGATTTGTAGGTATATTAAAGCTTGAAAAGCACTTGTGTAGCCTTCAGTTGCCTTTGCGCATCTTCTCACCAATAGTACCTTTTGGATCAATACTTTTCCAGCCCCTTAGCCTGTTCATAGCCTTCCAACTAGCATGACATTTATAGAGTTGTCATTTAAACTCACAGCACCAGCTCTCTCTTAGCCTCTGCTAAGGTTAGGTCTTTTACAAGGGGAAATATACTGATTGAAAAGGAGCATGGAATTAGCCTCAGAGCAGGAGCTTAGCAACAACCTTGAGTTTAATAGAGTCTGGTACCAGGACAATACCTGGACTACTTGTGGTTAAGGTGGAAGCATTTCTGTTTGATTGTTGTTTGGTAGGAAACAAACAAACAGACAGACAGATAGACTTGCCAGTCTGAATAAAGTTCATATGATCTATCAACTATGCTCAAGGAGATGTTTGTAGAAGGCCAGGTGGGAGCTCCTGGCAGCACCCATCTATGGACATGCTAGAAGACTCAAGTGGATTTGGGGCCAAAGAAGTCTACTTTCATAAATCACATTAGCGTATTAAAAGACTGAGAGACCATATTGTAAAAAATGTTTTAAATTGTATTTGACATTTAATACACATATTATGTGTGTGTGTGTGTGTGTGTGTGTGTGTATAATGAAATTTTTTTCTTCATGCAACACTCATTAGCATTGGGTAGGACTAATCTTTAGAGGGCACTCTTAGTGAAATGTGAGTACAAAGGTTTCTGTAATTGCCTAAAAGTTAAGTTAAGCTCTCAAGTTTTAGAAACTCTGACTTATTATGTAATAGGGATTATACCTATCTCTGGAGTTTTACTATTTTAAAAGTAAAACAATGCTTTGATTCCAAATATTAAATTAGGCATTGCTCACCCACTCTGTCTCCCAAGCTGTGACTCAGATGTCAGAACAAACTTTTTTATCTGGTTAGAGAAGAAATTTTTATAAGTGTTAGGGCCATAAAAACATTAGTAAGGCTCCTGGTTAGTGCAGCACCCTCTGATTTTCCATCTTCAAATTTTTAAACATTAAATATATCTTTTCCCTTTCTCTTTTGAAAGCATTATCTTTGGAACATACTATCACTACATATAAATGGAAGACACCATATTGCCTCAGGATGCACTTGATAACAATTTTTCTTAAATAGCAACTTAAACTTGCAATCAAAGACAGCATATGTTCTTTTTTAAAGTTACAAAACCATAATAAAGTTATAGGACTTTTAACTAGAAAACTGAGTTTCAGAGAAGTTAAATGAACATATTAAGGTGACTTAGGTAGTTAATTATAGAATTGGGAATAGAACTCCAGCTTCTGTAATGTCTTTTATAAAGCATCCCACAAAAACATCTAGGTCTCAGAAGGTTCCTTATAGTTATGCATTAAAAGTGTTATCCCTGAAAGTACAATTTGCTTATGAGGAATCATTGTCTATATATGTTAAACTTTGGAAAGCAAATTGACAACTACCATTATAAACCTCTGAATTATGGACACTTCAAACAGAATGATTGAAACAGATGTTATGTGTCAGAGTCAAAGCCAGACTTTCCAGTTATATTATGCTAATTTGAGAAAGACTGTAAAAATCCTTTCCTGGGGTCAGTAGGGGATGAATACAGAGACTGAAAAAGAGAGATGAGAAAATGTGTTTCTTGGTGTCGAGTTTTGAATAGATCACTATTGTGTTATATTTCTCTGAGCTTGGGATACATGTTGGATTTTGTTCATTAGTATGTTTGTTATGTGGACAAAAACAGCAAAAGACTCTAAAGGCCTACCAGAGTTCTTTTGTGTATTTGATATCCATTGTTTATAATACAATGAACAATTTTGGATTTGGAGATCTGGTTATGAAAAAAAATCTTTGGAGCCACAAAAACTATTGCTAATGGACATTGATTGGGGTTTGGAAATATTTTTCACTTCAAAAACTGTTGTAACCATTTTTGCAGTAGAATTAGATTTGCACATATCAAGTTATGTAAATTCATTTTGTTAAGAATACCTTTATTTGCATGACTTTTATTTTTTAATTACAAAGGCAGTATATGGTTACATGCATAGACTCTGGACTTGCACTATGTGTTTAAAATCCCAACTCTATCACCTGCTGAGTAGGTATGACCTTAAGGAAGTTAACTTTTGTGCTTCAATTTGTACCTATCTCATTAGAGTGATTGCAATGACTACTTAAGGAAAGATATAAAGTATGTATGCTTACAGTATTTGAGTATTATACTTATATCAAGTGACATTTTAGTCATTCCATAAGTATGCTAGGTTATGATACACTACAGATACAGAGGCATGGCATATAGGGAATATTTTGTCATGAAGTTAAAGGCAAAATGCTTGGCTATTTTTCCTACTGAAAAAAGACCTACCATATAGGGCATTTATGTTAGAATTTTAATGGCCATCAAAACTCAATGTCTTTAATGAAGTTTGGCTACTATTTAGAGAGGGCATTCTAGTGTATCATTTCAGTAAAGTGATCAAGAGGAATTTGGTTTTGGAAACTTTTTGAAGTGGATGTATCAGAAAGAAAGGAAAGATTCTTACATAAATTGTACTGTAATTTTTTCCTCAGAAATAAAATAGACAAGTTGTGTTAATGTCGCTGGTATAAGTTGTGCCCTATAAAATGTTAACCCTTCTTTCAAATCAAATGTTGACTTATTATTTTACTACAGATATCCCTAACATTTATTTTTAATCTAGAAAAAGCTCCTTTTAACTAGATTTAATCTGGAAAAAAAAATCATTAAACCTTCTTATTAAAACAAATTGTGTTTAAAAGAACATATTGTATAGTCAAAATGTAACTCTAATATAAATCAAGACAGATTTTTTTGTTCAATAAACTCCAGATACTTTTTTTTGTTATCATTCTTTTGATGATTAATTGGCAAACTACACTTAATTAGATGCAATGTATAACTGATTATGTTAAGAAATGTCCAGTCTATTTTTCACCTCCCTATTGACTTGAATGTTCATTTATAACCAATGCATGAATCTTTCTAATTCTTCTATCATTAACCCCTTGCAGTTTCTACACAAATTTATATTGAAATGGAACTGTTGAAATAAATAGCCTTCAGAATCATCTTCTTCCAAATTATAGTATATATTGCCACTATATTAATGTTATTTAAATATCTTATTTATTAACTGCCTAAATCCCAAGTAAATTTTACTACTTTTTTCCCATAGGAATGAGTCTAAAAATCCAACAGCTCTTACCTCCCCAAGACTACCTATCTCCCCAAACAGTATTATTTTTCTTCCACATGTGCCTTCTTTCAAGGCCTAATTCAAGTCCTGCTTCTCCTTTGAATTATTTTATATTGATTTAGATGTACATTGGTTACTCCTCTAAACCCTTGAGGTATCAATTGTTTTTATCTTTAATTTGATGTTTATTATTTATTTTCTTTGTTGGTGGGGTTATAGATAAACTTATTGTTTTTAATCTCTGCCAACCAACTCAGTAATAAAAGTTCAGTGATGATAATGATTTGAAAAACCCTGTTCTACGATGTTAAGATGTGCTTTTAGGTATACAGATAATATAATTTTATCACCAGAGTTTATAATGAGATAAATTCTAAATGAAAAATAATCACAATGAAAATTAAAATAAATAATGTTAAGATATATTATTTTGCAAAGTCAAAAATACCATGAAGTTTAATTAAAACTCCTTCATATCAAAGAAGTACAGACATATAGATTAAAAAAAAAAAAAAACTTAGGAATTCCACCTCGAGTTGCCCTTACTTGAATATCATGCCTTTATAAGTATTTCATGACTTGGCAAGCTTCACAGTTTGTCATAGTGTATGTCCCAAGTAGAGCCAAGGACAGAGTTTAATGTTCACTAAGCCAAGAGCTTAGGGCAGTCAGATTTCTACTATTTTCCATAGAAATATCCAATATCAATTTTAAATACTAGGTCAGCTTTCCTTTTGGTGTGGTTTGGTATAGAGTTGACATAAAAGGCCTAACATTTCATAGACAATCAAATTTCAGTTCTGCATTGTTAAACTATATGTCTTTGGACAAGGTATTTAGCTTTCTGATGCCCTTAGCAGTAAAATAGTGCTAATGAAATAACCCCCTAAGAGTTATTGCAAGATTAAATGAATTTAAAAAAAATGCCTGGAACATACTTGATATCTACTAAGTGTAAATTTTGGTAAGTTCCTTGTAACAGCTAGTGGCAGGTTTCATTTATTGCATGTTTACTCTGTACCAGGCACTCTTCTAAATACTTTATATTGTGGGTTTTAACACACATAATCTTTGCAGCATTCTTACACAATAGCTATTATTAATATCATAATTTTATTTAAGAGATGAGGAACTGAGCCACAGACAAGTAAACTAAGCTAGTAAGTATTATAGCTAGGGTTCAAAACAAACTTTTGGGTTCCAAACACACCCTCTTAACTACTAGGCATCCTGACCTTTCCCACTGTCAGATCATTTCCATGGACCACATCGCATGAGCAGTTAAAATACAGTCTCATTTTAACACACTATTTACCTAATACAAACATAGTTTGGAGAAGTATACAATGCATTCCATAGTCAAGTATAAATCATTTTAATTTATCCATTCTTTCAATTGGCTGCAACATTGCTTTTCTTTCAATTGTGAGAAATCCAGCCTTGTTTGTTCTTGCCTAGACAAGGACCTACTTTTCATTTCTCATCCCTGAACCTATGCAAATCTTATCCCTTATGTTTTGCTGCCTGTGAATAATTAATTAAATACATATTTTCAAGAATTCTAAATAATCTAAAAACCAAATTTTGAAAACCCACAAAAAAGTATGTAGGAAAACTTATTTGAAGCTAAGAAATGTTATATGCTGTTCTAGGTGTGGGTGATTATCAAAACATTTCACCCACTTTCACATTTCCACTTAAAATCTAAGGCCTTTATTTGGCTGTCACTTACAGTACTGTGTTTTTCAGAAAAGTTTCTGGCAGCTAATTTTAAAGAGATTTAGTTAAGAAAAAAAGAAAGGCAAGATGTGTAGTGTTTTTGTGGGAGGAGTTCCCCTGACCCCTGCATTATTATGAAAGAAAATTGCTAGTTTATTCAAACCTCACCTCCCTTTGGTTATGTTCAGAACTTTACAATTTGTGCTTCCTAAAGCAGTAATTTTCAAGCATGATTTTGAATGACTTAGAGGTTTTTTTTTTTTTTTTAAGTTATTCCAAGGGGGTGGAAAAGAATTTTCAACACAAAATTAATTTTATACTTAAAAAGTAGCATGCCTGCCATATATGTTTTGGGGATTCGGGAGGGTAATTATGGATATTAAGAAATTGACCAAATAATGATAGGATATGAGCACCTGTAAATTGGCAGCCAGTTCCGCTTCTACAATGGAATCTTTTACCATGTACCAAAGTAATGGGAGGATTGCAGAACACCTTTGTTCAGTTTTAGTCTATGCTTAACCACCACCCTCAATAAATTTTAATAGAATATTGATATATCTTATGATTTAGCTTAGTTGTCATCAACAAAGTGTCCAATCTGTCTGAGCAGCCACATGACATGCAACTTAGGAAAAGTGTAGCTTGTAAATAGTCCCCTCCTGTTCAGTGAATGTCATTGACAGTTAGAAGTAGGACTTGCGATCCTCTGTATGGGATGAGTTTCCCAGTATATGGCCCTTATCATTCTTAGTCATAGCATTTCTTTCATTTAGTCACTGAGAATCATTTTCCTCTTCTTAAAGCCAGACATTTGAGCATCTCCAGCTTCCAGGCTCTCACATGAGCACTTCCGCTATATACTTCGTCATGTTAATTGTTGTGTGCATTATCTACTCTACCAGATTACAAATTCCCAGGGATCAGAAACAGCATCAAGCTATTCTTTAAATATCCTAGAGCACTCAATATAGTGCCTCGCACAAAATAATTACTCACAAATGTTTGGTGGATGGAACTAAGCCTTTAGAATATGTGAATTTTTTCTAATTATTTATGCCATTTCAGTTTACTGCCTTCTTCTGTTGCTGTTGTTGCCATTGTTCATTTTCCTTCATTTTATCCTGTTATTTGCATTTTTATTTCCATAGACCTGAACAAGTTTTTATCTCCTGATTACTGAGCTTTTTTTTTTTTTTTTTTTTTAAATAACTTGTTCATGTTTTATTTGCACATTTGAGTTCCTCATCCTGGAGTGGATTTCTTTCTTACCTTTCCATTAATTTTTGATCCTTCTCTTCAAGCTTTATTCCACCTCAGCATTCTCTCATCACTTATGCATACTATTTTCATTGTGTTTTTCTGCGCCTAATGGTATCACTTTTTTTAGGTGTTCTGGTGTCTTTTTTTCTGAGCATCGCCCAGCCGTTTCATTAAAGCATTAGGTTACGGACTCTTTGAGGGGCTGCTTTCCACTCCCGTTTTGCATGTCTTCGAATGCAGTTTTCTACCCTCGGGACACTTTATAGAAATTGGCTACTTGTTTTAATGAATATATTTACTTTTCGAACTAAGGGACCTTACCACTTAATGACATCGTTTGTACTAGTGAAAATTCTTTATGAGTAAAAATAACCACACCCTGATTTTTAAAAATCTGAATACTTGCATAGCAGATTTTCTGATTAAGTCATGGCACATATGTCTCATTAAATTGTTATATATACATCGAGTGGTACCCTGTGCTTCTTTAAACAGAACCTCAGAGTATCTTTTTTGCAACATTTTAAAGGCAAGAAATTGAAACTTAAAGTGGAACAACCAGGAAAACTTTTCAGGATTGACATAACAGTGATAATAGAATACCTCAAAAATATTTGAATCAGGCTGTTCCATTCTCCGTTTTATCTGGACACATTTTGTAACTCCTTCTTAAGTTACTTGTGTGTGTGTGTGTGTGTGTGTGTGTGTGTGTGTGTGTGTGTGTGTTTAAATTGTCATAGATCCTCAGAAGCGAGATTTGATTTCAATCCTCACCTGTCTGTAGCATCACGAGGCTGCTGGGTCATCTCTATTCAAGGTTTGGGTTTCCTTTCAATCCAGTTCTAATGTTTGCACTTTTAGTGTATAGTATAATTTATAATATAATGAGATTTAACAGGCTTTATTATTCACTTCTTTGAATTGTTGTGACATTTATTTTTTTTCCAGTAGCAACCTAAATATACAAGAAATAATTTCTTCTCTTTTATTTTAAACTTCCTCTGAATAAGTTTCTTGAAGCTATCTATGGTGATCACAAATGAGAAGCTTAGATTAAAAGACAACTAATGAAATAACTATGGAAAGCTATATTAACTTTATTTTATAGTTGAATACATAAAATTGTATATACTGTAAGCAATACTTGAAACTTTAAAATAATTTTTAACTACTCTTATGAAAATCTCTCCTCTGGAGGGTCATTAATTTAAATGCAGAGACAGCAAATAGCATTTGTGGATGTAAATAGTGTTATTTCATGCTTCAAAAGGGCCATAATTAGCAAGTTTGTACAACACAACAGGCAACCTGTAATGTGTTCCATGTGTAGTGTTTTAAAACCTTTTGTTTGGTTTCTCACGAGGTAGAAGAGAAGGGGCGGGGGCGGGGGCGACGGGAGGCCTTGGGATTTGTCTTAAAGGTCCATCAGGCTGAGTTTAGCAAGCAGAGAAATATTTCTCCTTGTTTAGCTAGTGCTTGTTTATTCTCCTCGTATAAAAACCAAAAAGACTAGCAATTTTCTTTTATGAACATGGACTGAAGGCAGATAAATAGCCCTTGTGGGAGAGGAAGGTCAAGTTCAAAGTTTTTCTTTCCTTTGGATTCAGGAATAAGCAAATGGAAAGGGTAGCCAAACAATCGAGCAGCAGACGTCTGATGGTTAAGCCCTCCCCCGCCCCCCCAGGACTTTTTATGTACATAAGCAGAAGTCACTCCAGCAGCTGCAGCGCATTAGTTCCAATAGTTTAGCAGGCTGCTTTGCAGCGCTGACAAAGCCGTGCTAGCGCGGCGACTTCCCTCCATGTTCCTTTGCCGCGCGAGCTCCTCGGTGATCTTTGGCAGGGGATCCACAGAGGAGGGGTGACGTTAAATAGGCTTCCGCTGAGGAGTGCGCTCGCCTCGTCTACACCCAGCCCCATCTCCACTGAGAGACTGAGGCAAGCTACCAAATGAACTGACAGCAGCTGGAGCCGACCTGCTTCCCTGGACATTTCTCCGGACTCTGAGAGAAGCCATCACTGGATAGAGGCCAGGGAACCACGTTGCCCTGGATTGTTGCCAACTGTACAAAGTTGACCGGGAAAATGGCTCAGCAGACATCAAGCCCGGACACCTTAACCGTACCCGAAGTGGATAATCCGCATTGTCCAAACCCCTGGCTGAACGAGGATCTTGTGAAAACCTTGCGGGAAAACCTGTTGCAGTATGAGAAGTCCAGACAACAAGGAAATCGGTTTCGCCCAAGCTCTCTCCAGTGATTTCTCCGAGAAATTCCCCCAGGCTCCTGCGCAGGATGCTTCTCAGCAGCAACATCCCCAAACAGCGGCGTTTCACGGTGGCACATACATGGTAAGGTTTGCAGATCTTTGGAAATGGTGGCCTTTCCCTTGGTAATTTTTGCTGCTCCCGCCTTTCACTTTAGGGGTGGGTAGGGAGGGAGCCATTACTTTTCCTCACCTGTGATTTATCTGAAGTAATCTACCTTTACAATAAATCCCGCAGATGTCCAAGTCAGAGCAGGAATCCTGGAGATGGTAATAGGAGTGGTTGAGGTGGGTGGTTCTCAAAGTTCAATTCCTATTGCAAGTTCTACAAGAAAATTGGATTCTAGATGTCAAATAAGAATGCAATTTACTCCCATACTTACACGGTGGTGTTTCTTTGATTTCTTAAACTCATATCCCTGCCAGATTCGGCAACAGCCTAGGAAAGAAAGGACCCAAAAAGAGAGGAGGAAAATCATAATTTGCTCTCTTTTCTGCATGAAAAGAGATGAACAGAGATGTATTGTGTGTGTGTGTGTGTGTGTAATGATCTGTCCCTGTAAAACCTCTCCTCACTACTGACTTTAATATGTTTGTAAATCTCAAATATGCCTTTCAAAAGGAAGAAAAAAAGGGTTTAGGAATTCTGTCTAGAAAGTTGCAGAGTGATACTTGATAATATTGTTGTGTTCTCTGAATTTAGATTCTTCAAATCTTGTGTCAATATATAATTTTCTTTATGAATATTTTTCTTTATAATAAGTGAATTTGTTTTATGCATGTGCTTCCATGAATTTTTCTAGACAACTCTTGATATTTTTATACTTTTATAAAAACAACTGTTAAGATAAACCATGTGTGATCTTATTATGGTGTTTCTGCCCCAGAAGAGGCATTCTAGGCAATGGTCAGAGAGGGAGGGTTCTGTGATGTATACTTTTTAATTTTAGATAGTAATAGGTTCTATACACTACCTCCACTTTGTGGTAAAATGAATATTAATTATGATAGAGAAGCAGGCATTACAAAAAGAAATGAATTTGTTAGTTGAGAAACTGACCAGATGATTTTTATATAGTTTTTTCTATAGGGATATGCCAGCAATGAAACCAAAACAAAAGAAAGAAACAAGACTCCTAGGAAAAAAGCAACAAGGGGAGAAACAAAATGTAAACTAGCAACATGGCCATATCCAGGAATGCATTAATGTCATAGATGAAAATAGGTAACAAAGGAAATAAAAGGAATGTCTGCCCAGAGAAATTTCTGACCTGAGAATTTTATTTTTAAATAGCTAGATGTCTAATTGGAGAAGTGTTCTTATTTTCCCCAAGATTTTAACTAAATGATATTTCTAAATTTAATTAGATGTAATGTTCATAAGAGGGGCAAGACAAACATCAACTTTTTCAGTCTTAAAGAAATTATGGAAAAATAATCATTTCCCTCTGAGAAAGATATTGCTGAAAATTTTTGTTAGAGATAAGCAGTAAATGAAAGGCATAAATACCAAGATGCTCTGAGAAAGAATGGATTGAAACCAGTTATCAGGTGCCAGAGCAGCAAAGCTAGCTTGAGTTCATAGAGTCAGGCCCAGAATTTTGGAGTCTAGTGTCTCTTTCCTTTAAGATGCTTTAGTGTTACTAGAATTCCTAAACTATACCCATTGTTGAATGGGTAAACCTCAACTCAGTGGCTTGATTTCATCCTGAGTGAAGAACCTAGAGTTCATCTGAAGGTTATCTGAACTATTTGGACATGTTGAGATGTAAGGAAGGCAGGAAATCTCATGAAAACAGGCTTTCTTCTGAAATTTCTGGCACTTCCTTTTCTGGTGCTGTTTGGAGAGACTCCAATAACACGATTTCTGCCGATATTTTGTTTTTGTATGTCAGATCTCAGCCAGATTAGAAGGCATCAAAAGAGCAATGGAAATGAAAAATAAAAATCACAATATCAATTTTCAGTAACTCAGAAGGAAACAGTGGTCCTTATGGAGTAAAAGCATCCAACAAGGGAGTTGAAAAGAACACCTCACATTTCCACGTTGGCTCAGTGAGCCCCAAGACTTTCATCATATCCACAGGCATCTTTTGACAAATATCATTCTATCTATGCTTTCATAACTTGGACAAAGCACTATGCATAATTTAAAAAAAATATTCTAAATTGTTCTCATGTATGTGTTGTGTGTATGTATGTACATTACTATCTAAACTGCTGCTATTACCATCATACTCATATCTTCTGCTCCTTCTAAAGTAGGTGACCAGCCATTTAAACACTTTCCTAGTATGTTCCTGCCTCAGAATCTTGGTTCCTGATCCGATTTTCCTTTATTTTGATATGCATATATTTAACACCTACCTCGTCCAAAGTGTTCCATTTTTGCCTAATGATCACAAAGTTGAACAGGAGTTATTTTTTGGTTTCAAATAATTTACACTTAGTTGAAAAAATAAATCGTATTGGAAGGCATCTGTTTTAGTTAAGGTAATCATGTCGTTCTACAACATACTCTCCAAAACTCAATGGATTGACATCATAAATGGTTATTTATCTGCCCTGAAGTGCTTCAGGGACATGGGATTCTACCATCCTGTGGTCTCATTATTTGTAACACATGATTTTCAAGGTTGCCAGGCTCAACTGAAGCAGGGAAAAGACCATGGAAGCTGGCATGCGTGAGTTTTTATGAGGCAGGCCTAGAAGTACACATATTACTTACACTAATATTCCCTGGCTAGAACTCAATTCTTTGGCCACACCTAACTGCAAAGGAGGCTGGGAAACTTATCTCAACTCTGTTTCCAAGAGTAAGACAAAACAAATATAGAGAACTGCTAGCCCATCTCAGTCACAATATGTTAAAGTCTACATGGTTCACCTCCATACTATAGTTGAATTCATAGAATACCATCTATGATGACCAGTCTTTTAGCATCTCTGCAAACCTCCTGGTTGAGAATCATATGGAACAATTCTGTTTTTTAACAAATCTATTGATTGAGAAGTCCTTGCTAATATACAGTGGGAGTCTCCTTCCCAGTAACTGTCATCCATGGGTCCAGGATTTGCTTTGAATGCCCCACAGATCGAACCTCTCCTCTCTTCCACAAAGTAGCCCTTAAGTCAAGAGGCCTGGGGTAACTCACCATGGAGCCAAGCTCTGTTCTATTCTTGGTTTGCCTATTAATCAATATTTTCAGTGTTCATATGCTTTTTGAAAAACACCCTAAGTTATTTCACCTTTCTGTGCTATATTTACCAGGTTGATCTTTTTTATTTTTTTATTTTTTAAATTTTTTAAATTTTATTTTTTATTTTTTTAATTTAAATCTAGACTTCATTTGGATTTTCACAATCAATTTAAAGTGCAGGGCACTGAATTGACACAACACTCCAGGTACTGAGTGATATGTACAGAGAGCATCTAAGTGGAAGCCAAACTACTTAAATTCTGACTTCCCATTTATTAGTTGTGTGATTTTGAACAGTTTACTTAATATTTGCCTCAATTTACCTATTAACCAATTTCCTAGGAATAGTAATAGTGTTGATTTGGTGTGTGGTTTTATTAAGTGTAGTCATGTATAAATTATAGTGTGTTGCAAAGTGTTAGGCACTTAGTGTCATTATAAGCTAATGTTTTCCTTATTATGCATTATAAATCCATTGTTCCAGCCTTGGTCTGCTTGAATATTTAGGATCATATTTAAATTTTTAGATGATTGACCTGTCGAATTGTGGGTGGATTGGACTAACGAGAATATATGTGAAGAGACCTAGAGTTCAAAGGTGTGATTGGGTGTATATTAGTTTTATGGGAAAGAGAAGGCAGAAAGGAGAGATATTGAGGTAGAACCATAGGACTTGGTTCTACCATTCAACAAGTCTTTCAAATCCCTCTCTTGCTGAGATTTTCCTCCTGTTCCCCCAACTGGAAATATCTTTTTCTTCTTCAAAATCTGTAGCAGATTTTCTTTCTGCTATTCACTCAATGATTATTGATAATAATTATATAACTAGCAGGTGTTTATTGAACACATGTTTTATCTGATGCTGTGTGTTAGATTAGAATCTTCTTATATCCATGCTTTTCACCATCTGTTTTATCATTTTTCTTAATATCTAGTACTTTGTAGTCTATTGATTATAGATAGGACTCTACTTTCATCTGTGTAGGGGATTCCCTCTGATGTCAGCAGTAACTCCAAGGTCAGTGGAATTTCTGGTGAAGAAAACAACTTCCAGTGTAAGTTTATTTCAGGAAAATCAGTCAGGAAAATCTTTATATTTTTCAGGTTTTCTCCTCAATTTACTGAATGAAGGAAAGCGTTCTAGGTGAAATTAGGCAATAGGGTTTCTTTGATCAAGAGGGTATCTAAGTAATACTCCAATGTCTTATGTTTATAATTTTTTTTGTACACATATGTTTTTTTAATTACAACATATCCAAAGTAGAAGCAGTAAGTAGCATCCTTAAACAAATTAATTTCTATAGGTGAATTTTTGAAAGTCCTTTTTCAGGACATTTTTAGGAAAACTTAAATGTTTTAGGGAGCTAGATAATATTATGGGCCATATTTTTTGTTTATTATAAATTTCTCTTTACCAAGCATTGCATTATATATAAAATTGCTCATGTTTAGGAGTGAACATGTTCTTGAGTCCCAATTTCTTCAACTGTAGTTGCTTTTATAGTTGTTTAAGAGAGAAATATACTTAATGTTTCTTCAAGTTAGCCTTTGTCACCTGTAAAGGAGAAATTCAGTCATTTACAGAATTTGTAGATTGAACCCACACACACAGAACAGAGTAGGGTTTCAAAGACATTAGTTATTCTATTAGAGAACTCTTCCTTGCTTTCACATTTGCTCTACTTTAAGGTTATCTTTTCTTTGTCCCTTGTATGAGGATACTCAATGAAGAATAGTGCTGGTGTTCTCCTGGGAGATGAGAACCCAGAGTTGGTCTGTGGGTAGAGTATGGTACCAGGATGTGGGGAGGAAGTTTCTTGGGGAAATCATTTGATGAGAACAACAGGAAGTTATGCCAACGTATTGGGTGGTGCCAGTTGGCCAAGTCATGAGCTGTGTTCCTGGTGTAATTGACTGTGTGTCTTTAGAAAGAATCTTGGTGGCACTGCAATTTAAGGGTGTCTATAAGTTTTGAAAGTTTTTATTAGCCTTTACTAAAATTAGAAGACCCCAGGGAAATAGTCCTCTTAAAGAACTTGCCAATCTACTTGTAATACTTAAGAAATTATAAGGATAAAAATGAGACAAATCATTGCAGAGGAAAAACGAAGACAACATTTAAATGATCTGGCATTTTATTATTTGTGTACTTCCTGTGACCTTTGACATGTATCTTAAAAAAAGAGAAAAGATAACCAGCTGGTGAAAATACTTCTAGGCAAAAACAATCTTTCTTATAAACTTGCTAGATGTTGAATGAGAAGAAAATTAAAAATTAGGTCTCAGAGTTCATTAAAATAATTTTGAAATCAGGGCTATAATTTTAAAAGTTATTCATTGTGTAAATTTCTTTATAAATAATAAGCTCCTGCGATGTTAGGTAACTAAATGAGCTTCAGTCTTCTTTCCCCCAAACCTTTTTTTAAGACAGGAAGCTACCAAAATTGTTCTTCAAGTAGCACGTTCAGGAAGAAGCTTTATTATCACTAGTATAGCAAAATTATGTCATTGTTTTTTAATGGTTTTACTTTAAAACTGTGATGAATTTAATATAGTTTAAACCCATATATTTCAATTCTGCTAGCCACTTGATATTTGACCTTGTTTACTCAACCTTTTCGAATCCTAGACTCTCTATTCATTAGTCATATGGTTATAAAGGCATTTGATATTTACAAGTAAAAGCTTGACTAATTAAATTTACAAAGTGATAACAAACTACAGTACATTTAAGATAGGTAATTAAAAGCAAGTTCCAACTTGCTGTTGTAAGTGATGAGGTGAATACTGCATGGGTAAAAACGGGACAGAATTCTTTAATAATTCTTTAATAATTCTGTGACTCATACATAGGCAGGGCATTCAGAATGAAAGTATTGGTGGTATTCAGTCTAGTATATCACCTGCAAGCCAAGATTTTAGGTTGAAAATATAGAAATCTATGGATAATAAAAATTGTAATTGATTTTCTTTTACTGTATTTTTTCATTATATGTCATTTTAACATATTAGTCTACTCTATAAACAATTAAAATCATTTCATGTTCAATTTTAAGGACATACGTGTTCTCTGGCTATATCAGATGAAGTACTTATTCTCAAAATGAGATGTTGAGTTGATATGAGAAGAAATTATCCAATTTCATTTTGGAATCAAAATTTTAGGCCCATGATAATATAGCTTTATTATATTAGATTTTTTATAACATAGCTATTAATGATTAGCTCCTGCTATGTGTTAGGTACTTTATGTATATCAACTTTTAAAAACAAACAAGGTTGAATTTAATTATTATTAGCTGTATTTTACATATACAGAGGCTGAGGCCTAGAAAATGTGTTCTATAACTAAGATTATTCAGCTTTGCAGCCATGAAATTAGTTGAGTTAAAACTTGAACCCAGGCATGACTAACTCTTTATCCTGTGTTTTTTCAGCATTGCCTCCCTTTGGGCTAAGAGTCACATTCTCATTTATTACCCTACCCTGAATATATATTAAAGCTATAAGAATGAATGAATAATTTTACAAAATGGTGGTTAGTTAACAGAAAGGTAGGACCACACTCTTTCTGGGTGTAGAATCTCAGTTTATCTGTTTACACACGTGACTTCTGTGAATGTTGACATCTTTTTTTTTCTGATGAAAATATGTGCGTGGATAGGAGAAATATATATGTCTCATTCAGGGTACTTTTAAGACTGATATAAAAGTAAAACCAATCAGGTTTTATTTTCAACAATTCAGAGCAAAAGGCATGAAAGGCTTGAGCTCCGAAGAGAAAGATCAAGTCAGAAATCTATTAAGGTTTGGTTCCAGAAGAGCCAGCTGGAAATGATGGTCTGCAGGCTCAAGTCACTAAGCAACAGAGCAGCAAACTGCTTGGTAACCAGAGTTGGCCTGACTCACAGGCTGACTGCTAATGACCGGGTGGCCAGAAAAGAGGACCAAAGCCCATCTTACCTCAAAACAATCTCCTTCTTTTCATCTGCCAGCCTTCATGCCAATCCCTTCATTATGGAATAGTCTTTTGACTTAGATGTCTGCTTTTAGAATGGAATTATCTCTGAGACCAGAAGGAAATGCTATCTGTCTTTCTTCTTTAAAATAGGATTTCTGAAATTGTTTTCTTTGGGTCAATGCATAATAAATAAATAAAATGTAAGGTTTAATGAAAGGAAAGAAAGTGAAAACATTGGGATTAGTGGCTTGACTTTTGGTTTTCATGAGCAAACATGTACAGGGCCAAATTGCCTGACTTCATTTGGTGAGATCTGCCCTTGAACTCTTAGAACACAATGTTTTGCCATTTATTTGGCACTTTCTATGTTACGATATTTTCTATTTCATATTTGTATTTTGACCGTGTATCTGGATTATAAGTTCCTAAAAAGTAGGAACCTCCACATGTATCAGTCTTTGTATTCACTGTGAGGGACTAAGTGCCACCTGTATAATATGCATTTAGTAAATATTTGTTGTTTGAGAAATATAACTTCCATTGCTATGCCTGTTATGCTCAAAACTTAGGGAGCCTAGAAGTCCAGGAGATGTTATGTTTGATTGCCATAGTGGAAAGAAATTTCAAACTCAATGATTAACCGTTTGTATGGACTTTGTCACCATGACTGTGTATGTGTGTGTTTGCGAGTGTGTTTGTTTTGGGTTCGCACACATCGAGAGTAGAATAATATGACTTTAGTAGATCTCAATTAATTAGTATAGGATAGTGTCATTAATTTGTTAAACATATGCATTTTAATAATATGTAGTTTATACTTTGGAAACAATTTATACCTGTTATATTTCTGAAAAGAAATTTACTTAATATATTTATGATTCTTAGGAAATTACTAAATAACTACCTTGTTAAACTCTGATGACTAATCCTTATCTCTTAGAATTTGTAGTTGTTAAATTATACACCAAGAACTAGGCTTATAAAAGAAGTGCCAAGATTTTGAGAAATTTGAAAAAAGAAACCAACACCCTCCATAGTTTCTTTTTTAGGATGACAATTTGAAGAAATTTGAACTGGCAGAAACTAAGCACCATTTCTCCAAAGTAGATCTTCAGAATAACTAAAATCGAATAATAGAAAACCTTCTTGAAGAGATTTAGCATAAAAATGTCATTTTAATGTAAATATTTTGTCCTTAGTTCAATCTTTATCTATTTTTACGCTGTATTGATTTCAAACAAACCAATTTCCTTTCCATTATTCTTATGAGATAGCCCTCTGATCCAATTAGCTATTATTAAAACAAAGTGACTTCCTCTGTATATTATTATTATATTATTAGGGTACCTGTTTTTTATTTTTTTATATAGCTGATCTCACATTTATATTTATCAATGGTGAGTGTGTATTGTTGACCTTTTGAAGTAAGCAACTGACTAATAAGGTTACTTGGATTATCATTTCTGCTTGTTTACCTTCTTTAGGTTTATAGTATTTGTTTTACTTTGCTTTATTCTGTGCAATGTGATTTTTTTTTTATGACTTTCTATTGAGTGAGCGTCAGATAGAACAATGTATGATTTATGGTAGTAATAACTAAAACATATATGAATTGGAGGCTGATGACGCACAAGATGGAACACTGTGGCTCTCCTCTGAACCGAATCCAGCTTCCTTTAATAAAACTCTCTTATTAATAGCAACAGCAGTGTCATTAATAGTGCAATCATTTCTGTGTCACCTTCCCAGTTTAAGGTACATCTGTGGGTCATTTAAACTGCTTTTTAAGTAATATTTTTTGGTGAATTTATATTTTTATTTAAAGGCCCACATATTTAGAAATATAGCTTTATAATCTACTGTAAATTGAAAACCTGTGTCATTTATCATACATAGATCATTGAAAAAAACACAATAAAGAAGGCTAAATAAAGTCAAGTTTAGTTGGATACTATAACCTGCGAAAGGCTCTAAGCCTGGGGTCTGTCTGCTCTCTCTTTGTTTAAAATGGCAGTTAGCAAATAATATAGAGATGTGAAAAACTGATTAAGTCTTTTGTCTTAAGGTAATAAGAATGACTAGAAGGTATTTGGAAAGAAAATAATCTTTTCATTATTTAATTCAATATTTTAAAATTCAATAAACCATATCACCTATGCCTATAACCATCTCGGTGCAATGGCAGACTAATATACCAACACAGTGGTACCTGAACCACTGATATTCACAATGCTGGAAGAAGGACATTGGTTCTTGCAGGGATTCTTTGGATTGAAATCACTTAGTTGAAGTTAGACACATTGAACTAAGGTTGTATGATTCCATTTCCTAAGAAGAAAGTGGCGTTTTAGTACCCTGTTTTACCACTACCCTATACTTATTAACTTCTTACCTGATGTTAAGAAGCATAGAATCCTTCCATGAAAAATACTGTACCTGCTAATAACAGCTTCCAAATTCTACTTTCAAAGGACACAAACATGGACATTTTTTAGAAATGTAGAATCTTGATTCAAGTAAGTGAAAGCTGATATAGCGAGGAATCCAATTTTTCTAAACCTCTGTAATCTATTTAATCCTAGACCAGAATACCCACACAGGACCAGCTACCCAATTTAAAAGACCCAATGTAAAATGAAAATTCAGGAACACTTGTTCAAAAGAATATTAAGAATTTCAAGGCAACAACAGCAGAGCATCCAAACCAGCACAGGGCCCTTGCGAGAGGGAAGTCCTGCATAGCTCAGGTCACACCCATGAAACCAGCACTGTACCCACAGTGAAAGCCACTGTTGTAAGCAGCTCTCTAAGTGATGCTGGAGGCATCCTTTGAGAAACTGTGTCTTAGAGAGACATTTTGATTTATCACCTCCTTCTCTGTTGATAGAAACTCCAGAAGACTCTGATATGCATTGAAGTGAAAATGAAAGTTTCGGTAAAAATCAGCAGTGTACCAGCTGTGAATTAAGAAGAAGCATTATCTTACATTCATCTTGGCAGTTTTCTTTGCAAATGAGCAAGTGTATATGTAAATATTAAAAGGAACATCACCTTTGCATTAAGTCACTTACTGATAGTATCAGCAATGACAAAATATTATTAGTATTAGATAGTTATGCTCATGCCTTCTTGAATTTGTCTCATTCATTAGCTTAACTCCTATTTTTGTAAAATTTCACTTTTCCTCTTTCATTTATTTCATTTCCAGCCCCTTAAATTAAAGCGTACCCCCCAACTCTATAATTATCCCTTTGACCTTATTTTAGTATGTTCCCTGCACCATCAGCCTGACTTATGCCCCAGCTCCAAATGTTAGCTCCTTTTAACAAAATTCAGCTGTTAACCTGACTAGACTTCCATATGTCCCCCTTGGATATTTCCACTTGGGAGATCTACCCTTACTTAGATATAACATGTGCAAAACTGAGCTCACTGTTTCCTCATTTCTGGTTTTTCTATTTCTGTTCATGAATCTACTATTTTCCCAGTGAACCAGCCTGAATCATCTTTGACTTCTGCTTTATTCTCCCTCTGTGCAGGCCTATAGATTATTTTGTCTAATATCTCTTGCTTTCTGTTCTTTCTCGATATTGACACCTATTTTAGCACTTAGCTCTATGTTTGGGCTATTTCAATAACATCCTAACTTGTTTTTATGCCACTACTAGACTTCCTTTTTAGAATGTCTACTTAGGCTGCTCCATTAATTATCGGAAGTTCTGCTTTGGCCGTCCACTCTCTATTGCAGGAGTAAGCAAACTTTTTTTCTGTAAAGGGCTGGATAGTGAAAATTTTAGGCTTTATGGGTCATACGGTCTCTTTGGCAACTACTCATTTCTGCTGCTGTAGTGCAAAAGCCACAAGATATACAGATGGGCATGAGTGCATTCAATACAACCTTATTTACAAAAAAGATGGGAGGTTGGTTTTGGTCAGCCGCCCATAGTTTGCGCCCCTGGTCTACAGGATAAAGTTTATACTCCTCAACTTGGCATTTAAGTCTCTGTCATCAGTTCCAAACATATCTCCACAATCTTATCTGGTACTGTTTCCTATGAATATTTTACCATTTATTCATTCTGGAGCTGAATCTAGAGCAGTTTTTCAAACTTGACACTATTGACAATTGTGTCTGAATAATGCTTCATTGTAGGGGCTGCCCTAGGTATTGTGGGATATTAGGAACATCCCTGGCTACTACCCACTAGATATCAGTAACATCTACCTGGTTGTGAAAATCCAAAATGTTTTCAAACGTTGTCAGATGTTTTCTGTGGGGCCATAATTGTTTGGAGTGAGAACAGCTGATCCTGGAAGGCAAGCTTTGCGAGGGGAGGAATCAGTTCCACCTCATTTACTATCATATCTTTAGCACCTAGCACAGTCTTTTGAGACAGAAAGAGGCCCAGAAGTGTACTGTCTGGTCCAACTTCGCCCCTTACCTATGAGGGGAGTGAGAGATCCAGGGGCATCATTAAAACCTCATAGGCCACAATTAAATTAATCTGTAAAATGGAACTATTATTCATTTATACACATGTCATAGAATTATTTAAAGATTCAAGTGATATACTTAATGAAAAGGCCTTTGGAAGGAATAAAGTGGTTATCAAGTATAATGGAAAAATAGTATTGGTGGAGCACAGGGTTCTGAACCAATTAAAATCTAGGCGTTTACCTCACATACTGTGACTGCTCTGTGCATATTACCTTATAGGATGCAACTGTCTTTGCTCTCAAGAATTATGCTCGGATAGGGCATAGAATGTGATTACTCAAATAACAATAGAACAATAGTAGCTGTAATTACAAAATGTGGTGGGAGTTTATATGTGGTAGAGATTGATTCTGGTAGTGGGAATCACTCAAGATTGAGATGGAGTATGAGATGGCATTTCACAAAGAAGGGACGTAGCGTGTTCTTAGATTGCCTTATTTAGTATTCGCTGACCTTAATTAAGTTTAGGCTTAGTTATCACAATTTACAAAGAGAAAAATGGGTCCTAGAAAGGAATTTGATATGAACATAATGATTTATATGATTTCGGTAGGTAGAGAACTGGAGTGAAGTATGGAAGGAGAAGTGGCAGGAGGGGAGTTCTTTTCACCAGAGAAACAGCATGAACAAATATAGGAACTACATAGATTTCAAGTGAGTTTGGGTATAGCCGAAAATATCTCTAAGGAAGCTGGGCCATTAAGGTAGGCTAGAATCCGGTTTTGAAAGACAGCTCATTCATTCATTCATTCATTCATTCTCTCTCTCTCTCTCTCTCTCTCTCTTTTTCTCTCTCTCTCTTCCTCTCTCTCTCCCCCCACCCCACCCACACACCAGGGATTATACATTTGAATGAAACATGATCAATTTTATCTTTCTTCACAGCTTTACTCCAAATGAAAAGAAATGTCATTTTGAGTTATTACCCCATGCTAAGCTCACTAAGCCACAAGTGTGTGCATTGAACACTCTCAGTCCCATTAGATTCAGTCCAATTAGACCAAGTTATACCATCTTTCAGCTAGCTAATGCCCTTCTACTCCTAAAATAATCCTTCTGAAATAGCAGAACACACAATTCTATTTCCATTCAAATTAAATATGTTAATTCTGCTATTCCATTGGTGGCTCTTGTGTTCTGATGCATAAAACAGAGACATATACGTGAGGACTAAGCCTGCTTTTTTACTAAATTGTAAGATAATATAATGCTTAGAACACATCTAGCAGTTCTGATGGACTGTACACAGAAACATATTTTGCTCTAAAAGTATTTTCTCTCTTTCAAGGCTTGCTTATCAGAGTAAGAGTCAGGAGCTAAATATTCTGTTATACTTTCACCTATTCAAAAAACAATTTCTGTTTGTCTACTCTCTATCTGTCACTCCTCTGGGGGAAATGGCATGGAACATACTCTCTAATGGGGGAGAAGACAGCATACAAATAAATATTACAGTGAGTCAGAGAATGACAAGTGCAGTTAAGAAGAGTAATGTAGGATAAGAAGATAGAGAGTTTTATAAGCTTTTTGGGAAACACTCTCTAAAGGTGACCTTTGAGTAGAGCTCTAAAGAAGGTGACCCAGTGACTCTACGATTATCTAGATGAAGACCATTTTAGGCAAGAGAAATAACAAGTTCAAAGGCCCCAAGGGAGGATGTGATTGGTATGTTGGGGGGGGGAGGGGATGTTATAGAAAATGAAGTCAGAGACAAAGGGTTAAGATCATGAAATGATTTGAGGATGTAGTAAGGGATTTTGGGATTTTCAGGGATTTTCCATGATAATGCCTAAGATATTGAAGGGGGAAGGAATAGTACTGGGAGTGTTTGCCTCAGGGAGAGACACTGTCTTAAGTTTTGGAAGAACAGATATGGAGAAAAGATAGAAATAAGGAGACCAGTTAATATACTCTTGCAGTTATCCAGGTGAGATACAATGGTAATGCACAGTAGAGTGGTAAAAGGGAGGGTAGTTAAAAATGTTTACAGTTCTCTCTGGAAACAGCAGAGAAGAGCAAGAAAGACACTTACTTCTCCTTTGGAGGTGGAGCACAAAAATGTGATAGGAAAAATAGCTACCAGAGAGTTAAAGTGAATCAGCATCCTCAGTGGGCAGCAAGGAGTGTTAGAGCCAGAAGGTGCGGGAAACTAAGAGGCTGAGCACATAAGATATTTTACAAGAGGCTATGAGTGCTAGAAGTCACAATGGAGAGATTGGGGGTAGGTTGGGGACTTAAGTCAGACTAGGGGGATTATAGAGTCATCTGGGGATGAAAGTCTGGTCATGATCAGTAGTTAGGCAGTCTTGCAGTTTTGTGGTAATGATTGTATGTCAAAATAAGAATTTTATTTGAGGCTATGCAGTTAGGAAAACATAACTCTTCAGCCAGATAGCCATTCCCTTGGTCTGTGTGTTTTAATTCATTCCAGGCACCCTATTTCACCTGCAGTGCATTTATAGAAATGTAGGGAAGAGGCTGTGGGACCCACGTTGGCCAGGCCTTTCCAGCAGTCTTCACTCCAACATTTCTGTCTGATAAAGTCATGTTCTTCCTACCTCTTACCATAAATTCATGCTCCAGGGATGAGAGATGTGACAAAGGATGAAGAAGGAGGTTGGGAAATTGCTAGTGTTCAGATGTATGGCTGTGGGGCAGATTTCCTAACATGAAATTACCATATTTTTCTTGTATTGGATACAAATTCTGTCCCTAAGCATGATATTAAAACCAGTTATTGAAAATCTAAATTTTCAGAAAAAATCTGTTGTACTTGCCACAAAGCTTCATACATGTAGTTATGACAGTGATACTGCTTTTATTAAATAAATAGGTTTTACATGTAGGCATAAACAGTTTTTAAAAGATAGCAAAGCTATGCAACATTTTAACATTTACACAGGAATGTTTTCATAATCAAAGTTGTAAACAAAACAAATATGAAGTGCGTAGAACACAGCATTCTCTTTGGAGTGCGAGTTTTTGATTTGTATTGCCTGCTTGGAAATTTATATTACGTGAGCTAGCTGGCTGTTATTAGGATATTTGATCTTCTCTGTCTTAGGAGTTTGCCCTACAAAGCAACATGTGCAAACTTTTTTTTTTTTTTTTTTTTTTTTTTTTTTTGCCCTGAGGGAAAGGGCGAGCCCTGGCACCTTTTAACCTGTAAGGATTATGCAGCTCTTGCTGTGATTGATTGGTTGGCTTTCCTTCAAGAAATGCTGCTGGTATGTGTTTTACGTTCTGACAGAGCTATGGCTTTGCCGATCAGCACGTCATCCCCTGTGAAGACGTGGGCATGCTTTTGTGCATTTGCTCTTGTAGCCTGGGAAGCATATTTCAACATGCCATCCAGAATTGGCTAGAACATGCCTGTCACTCCCAGCTGACTCCGATGACGCTCTTGCCAACGTAGATTTACATCAACACAGTTCTTTACTGGAAAAAAATCTCATTCAGACTATACAAGGTGGCCCATTAAAAGAGGCATAGCATCAATTTGAATAGGACTGTATTTTAATGGAAACACTATAAAAATACTTGGTCAGTGAAACCCTCCACAGAGTACAGAACTATAATCAGCATTACTCAAGAAGATTTCCCCACTCCCAACGATTGTATGTAACTAACTTCTAAAGAATGGCTTATGCTGAAAAGGGAACCCCTCTGTTTCAGACTTTCCTTCTCAGCATGCTAGATATGCAGCCATTTCTAGCCTCTTTTTCCCTATCTACATAATCCTAACTCTATATTCATTAAAGTATGAGATGTCAGAGGTGATGAGATGCGGTATAATGGGGCAGCATTGTTTTTTTTCTGCCTAAAATTCATTTTGGTAATTCAGTGGATAAGTAGATTTTACTCTTAGCATGAAGCCTTTTGGCACATATCCATCTTGTTTTTTGACTCATCCTCACTATCCTAATGAATGTTTGGGGTAGGCATATTATTGAGATGTGTGGGTCTATAGACAGGAAACCAAGCACTCAGAATAAATAAAACCTGTTACCATAGCTATTTAGGAAAAACAAAACAAAACAAAACCAAAAAACAAAACCCTCGCCTTGTTGTATGAAAGAAAAACTCAATATGAGTAGCATATTCCATGTGATTATTATTATTATGATCCTGTAACTACTTGCCCTTCATCTTTGTCATCCTAATCTATTCTAGGTCATTACAGTAATGGATGCAACTGATTGGGTTTGCAATTTTACCCCTTTTCTCTTGACAACCAGCAGGATTTTCAATGACACATACTTTGATCTGTCTGCTTTTAAAACTCCTAAGCAGGACAGCTCTAGACAGCTTTCTCTTAGAAGATTTTATAATCCTAATAGACCTCGTCATGAATTCTATATTTATGCTTGTTTAGACACATCAAAGTCAGAACTTTATACCAGGGGCCATCTGGAAAAGTAAAGGTCATCAGCTTCTTGTTGTAGCCATTGGGTTACTGTCATGTCTAGCAATAATGAAGGCTGACCTTGTAAAGTGATCAAAAGTTGTGACTACAGTGTAGGAATATTAAAAAATGTTGTCATCTTGTTTCCTCTGTATTTTGTCCAGAAATAATATTATGGTCACAATAACTCTGAAATGTTCCATGCTGTCTGTTGATAGTATGAAAAGAAAAGATATAGAAATAAGAGAAATAAGAACCTTTTCTTATGAATTAACATATGAAATCTGCACTTAATGTGTCAGAGCCAAGATGTAACACTTTAAGAGATGAGTTTACAGGCCAATCAAATGGTAGGATTGTCAGAATTTGAGTAAAAATAAAAGAGGATCACAAAAGAAAGAATTGGCAGTGCCTTTTCAAACATTGGCCTTGAGAGAGAAACTGTTGGTCAACAGACTAATATTAAACATTCAAATTGTGTTAATAATTTTTCTGATAGCCTTTTAAAAGCTATCTATCTAATCTATCCACTTATCTAATTATCTGCTTATCTGTATCTTTTATTCTTGTTCCATGTTCACCAAAAAATCTTCTGATTATTGTCTTTATTATTATATAGGATTATCTACTGAGAAGGAAAGTACTGGGTCAGATATTCAACACATTCTAATCTGAGCAATGATTGTAGTGCTCAATGAAAAGAAATTAGTGGCATTTAGACTCTGTTCAGCAGTTCCACAAGCATGTCTGATATAGGTTTGCTCCTGGCAGAAGAGTTTCTCTCATGTGCTGAAAGATTCCAGTTTCAGTGTCTACAAAACTCAGAGTCAGATTGTAATCCCAGTAATTTCTACAAGGTATTGCATCCTTCAAGGCCTTTTGGGAAAAAAAAAAAAAATCTGCCAATTTCCCCAGGTGAAACTCCTCTCTTCCGCCATCCCCTGGACATTTTCACTAGAAACCACAGTAGCCCTAAATACACGTTTTAAAGTTGTAATCCCAGTAAGAAAGAGGACAAGGTGCATTGTTTCATTTTTTAATCTCATTTTTTTATGAAAGCTGTTTGGTAAAACAGTTGTGACTTCTGCTTTGACATGTATTTTCTAATATGTCTAACATTTAGCCCAGGGTACAGTTGGTAATTTTTTTTTTTTTTTTTTACTGACAGTACCATGTCTTAAAGTATTGGTCTGCTGTTCTAGGAAACATGTTCATTACACAGAAGTGGTGTTTGAAATTTTCTAGACCTTTTCTTACCCCGTCCTTACCCCTTCTCAGATCTAGTATAGAGGATACCCTGAAATATTAAAGTTTTACCCCACAATGTTATATCTTTTAGGGAGTTTCACATTTTAATGGGGGTTTTTGAAAACAGAAAAGCCTTTGTTACCAAAAATGCATCGTTCTCAAGTCGTACAATGACAGATTTGTGGGACAGGGTTCATATCAACACATTAACAGTTGTGGCAGTGTTAACAAAAGGGATTATTTCACACAAGCACTCTCCACCAAAGCGATGTCTTTAATAATATTTAAGGTACCATGGTAATGTGTGGACTGTTAAGACTGTGACAAAAACATATGAGAAGAAGTGATGTAAAAGTGAGGGGTAGTGTTGAAACAATTAAGCCATTTGTTTTCAGACAAGCATCCTCTAGCAAAGGGCACCTAAATTAGTTCCCTAGTGCTGCCATCACGAATTATGACAAACTTGGCTAAAAACAACTGAAATTTATTTTCTAACAGTTCTTAAGACCAGAAGTCCAAAATCAAGATATTGGCAGGACTGCAGTCTCCGCAGAGGCTTCAGAGGAGAATCTGCTTCATTCCTCATTTAGCTCCCAGTGGTTACTGGCTCCTTGGCTTGTGGCTACATCACTCCAGTGCTTGCCTCTGTCTTCACAAGCCTTCTCCTTTGTGTCAGTTGTCTCCTTGGTGTATATCTTAGAAGGATGCTTCCATTGGATTTAGGGCTCATCTGAATAATCTAGGATAATTTCCTATCTCAAGATCCTTAATTTAACTGGAAAAATTATTTTTTCCAAGTAAGGTAACATTCGCAGGTTCTGAAGTTTAGGATGTGGGCGTATCTTTTGGGGGACCACCATTTAGCCCATTATAGTGTCTAATGCTATGCCTTATTGTGAGAGTACCTGAAAAAGCCATCCGGAGAGCATGAGGTTGGGCCACGTGCATATTGACTACTCCAACAGCTCTTGAGGATTCCAGCTTGAATAGCTAAGGCAACAGGGCTTCTTGGGACAAGAAGTAGACATCTGCAAAGGTCATTGGACATCCAGTCATACTATGTTGATGCTTCTTCCCAAAGCTTCAGGAAAGGGGTGAGAGAACGAGAAATGGAGAAACAGTATTTATTTTGTATCCTCTGTGTATAGAGCTCTTTTGAGAGAGAAAGGAAGGAAAACTGTAAGCATAATAATTTTAGAAAGGAGAATGATGGGTGTTCTTCTAATTTCTTATAAATGTTTGGTCCTTGTCTCTGTGACTAAAATTAGCATTTTAGAACCATAAATATGATACATGTTCATGGTAAAAATTTCTACAAAATATAATGGTGTTTAAGTCCCCTATGCCCTTCTTCACCCTTCTTAGCTTTCCATTTGTTCTGATCAGAGTAACTACTCTTAACATTGTCTATTGTAGTGTCTCAGAAATATATTATGCATATTTAAGTGCATTTAATAAAGATATTGATGTACTTATTGAGTAATTTATATATATTAAGCATAACGCTAGGTATTTTCAGAGGTTACTTTATTATCATTATAAACCAAACTATATCTGTAAGGTATATTTCTACCAGTGAAATATAGGTCTAAAAATATTAATTTTAAATATTTAAAGGTATTGGCAAATTTACGTTCAAAATTGTTTCATCATTTTACACACCCATCAATGGTGTGTCAAGAGACCTATTAACTTCTCATTATCACTCCTGCCATCACTGGATATGATTGCCTTTTATTGTTCATCACTATTATGGGTAAAATATAACATTTGTTATTTTACCATTTAGTTGTATGAGTGAGTTTAATATCATTTAATTGTTTATTTACCATATCTTAATCTACTTGCTATTAATATATTTTGTTTGCCATTTAAAAAAAAATTGGGATATTAACCATTTTGTTATTGATTTGTAAAAATTTTGAGTGTATTTAGGAAATTAACTGTCATAACTGTTTTAAATATTTTTCTCAGTCTATTTTTGTCTTTTTACTTTGTTTATAGTTTTAAAAATTCATATAGAAATATTCTATTTTGTTTTTGGTTATGGTGAAAAAGTACATAGCAAAATTAACCATCTTTACCATTTTTAAGTGTTCTCTTCATACTGTAATATATATATTGCATTGCTGAAACAGATCTCTAGAACTTTTTCATCTTGAAAACTGAAACTCTACACTCGTTAAAACAACAACTACCCTTGCCTCCTCCACCCAATCCCTGGGAGCCGCCATTCTACTTTTTATGAATTTGATTATGTTAGCTACCTTATATATGTGGCATCATACAGTATTTGTCACTGACTGATTCCACTTAACATAATATCTTCAGAGTTCACCTGTGATGTAGCATATGATAGGGCTTCCTTCCTTTTTAAGACAATGATATTTAATTATGTGTATATATTATATTTTGTTTGTTCAACTGTCGATGGATTTTTGGGTTGTTTTCATCTGTTGCCTATTGTAAACAGCACAGCTCTAAACATAGGTGTACAGCTGTCTTTTCAAGACCTTACTTTCTTTTGGATCTATACCCAGAAGTGGGACTGCTAGAATATTGGTTCTATTTTTAATTTTGAAAAATTTTCATACTGTTTTCCATAGCAAACATACCATTTACAATTCTTCCAACAATGCATAAGGATTCCAGTTTATCCACATCCTCATCAATACTTTTTTTTATAGTAGCTATCTTAATGGGTGTGAGATTTTTGTCTCATTATAGTCTGTACTACATTTCTCTTATGAATAGTAATGTTGAGCATTTTTTATATGCTTGTTTGATAATTGTATATCATCATTAAAGAAATGTCTTCAAGTCATTTGCCCAAATTTTAATTAGGTTATTTTATTTTTTTGTTTCTACTTTTTTTTTTTTTTTGCTACAACAAGGTTTAGCAAATTTGCCTACATTTACTGCTTTTATGTCCTATTTAAGTAGTGTGACTCCACTGTAAAATTATTGTTTTTACTTACTTTTATTTTAGTCCTTTTAAAATTTATTTTTAACTTTTAATTTTTAATTCATCTGTCATTTGTTTTGCCATGAGGACTAATAAAGAGGTTCATCAGGTTTTTTTTTGGCCAGCTGCTTCAATTTCACTTTATTAAATAATCACTGATCATACACTAACTTCTAAGCTTCAAATGTTTTAAGTAGACTTTCATACTGAGTGCCATGCTGGCCACACCTACTACTGTAGTGATTGTTCTAAATGCAGTGGCATCTTGTTAGATTTTGTTCGCCCTAATCTAAATCAGGGGTCCCCAACCCCTGGGCCCATGGAACGGTACTGGTCTGTGTTCTTTTAGGACCTGGGCTGCATGGCAGGAGGTGAACTCTGGGAGAGCGAGTGAGGCTTCATTTGTATTTGCAGCTGCTCCACAGCACTAGCAACACAGCCTCAGCTCCATCTCAAATCATCAGGCACTAGATTCTCATAGGAGCACCAGTTCCTGGTGCCAAAAAGGTTGGGGACCACTGATCTAAATGGTAAACCAATTATTATTATAGCAAATATTTAGAAGATAGACTTAAACATACTTTATTGTTCTCTTTGTTGAGGCCTATTATTTTTTCGTAGTAAATATTAACTATGTTTCCAAATAATATTTTTTTTGGAATAAGCAAAGAAGAATATTTTCAGCTATATGAGAGGCCAGTGTTAAAGAATGACTGACCTCTACATTACAAAATGCTTTTTCTTTCAAATGTGAAATGATAACAGAGATTCTACTCGAGGAGGAGAGATGTCTATTTCAGGGCATTTACCTAAATGTACTTCTTGGGCTAAATTTAAGATTCCTGCTAGCTCCATATCTGGTAGGGAGATAGAAAACACTTGTGCCTACATAAAATGACACCACCTTAAGGTAAGACGAAAGAATAGGAGTTCTAGAATGATGTAGTTCAAAGCCTGGCTTTACTATCAATTAGCTGTAAATTGAATAGATTTTCTAATTCTTCTGAGTCTGATTTTCTAATTTGCTAAATGGGATAAATGACATACAAGAGAAGTTTGAAAAGGTTGTTTGTGTGATTAAACATGATAATTTGTAGGATATGTCTTTCATACAGTATCACATGCTAAAAAGATGATAGTGGTAATCGTTATCATTAACAGGAACAGTAATTATAGTGAGAGAAGGTCCTGCTGGTGCAACACGCATTCTTTCAAGCAGTCCATTTCCAACACAGTATGCATTCCCGAGACAGCCTGGCTAGACTCTTAATCCCTATGTTGTATAAAAACTCATTTAAGTTATTAATTCATTTAAAGCATTAAACCCATAAGGCTACCACTAAACTATTAAACTTAGATGACATACCATTAGAAATATTTTGTCTAGCGAGCTTATTCTTCTCTTAGTCTCTTTATTTTACCAACTGTGGAAATTTATTTCAGGTTTCTTAAAAAGGAAACAACCTGTAAAGATGGTTATATTGGGGGATGTAATTAGTCACTTTTATGTGATGCTTTCATCTTTAAAGTTCCATTGTTTATAAACTATATAAATGTCTAACTAATGTTAGTACTGTGTACATAAAGCTAATAGTAAAATTAAGTAAAATACTAAAAAGAAGTTCCTTTTTTCTGATGACTCGAAAGAAGGAGATTCGGTTCTATGAAAGAAAATGTGTAAAATTTAAAATTTACCAACTGAAATATCTCAAGACAACTTTATAGTCAAGGCTAGTTGTTCCCTTTCAATGAACTGTATTACTCTGAAACACCAAAATGTTCATAGTACAATTACAGTTATTAAGAACTCTTTTTGTTAGGAAAATCTATTGAAATTTTTCTGCTTTGAAATAGTAAATGCAGGAGTTTCTAGAAGGCAAGCTTGACATAGGGTTCAGAAAGAAAAGCGATAATGTCAGCTGCTTAGAATCTTAGAGAAAACGGGACCTTGGAGAAATCATCTTGAGTTTTGACTAGATGATAAAACCAAGGTCAAGAGTAGTATAGAAAAGTGCCCAAGGATGCACATTAGAACATTGTGATACCTAGAACACAGATTGATTGCTGCAGTGCAGTATTGTTTTTAGTCTGACCCATAGCCTTTGAGGATGGGTATGGAAAGAAAGTAGAGAGAACTCATTTATTCAATACCTGTGCATAGTGGTCACTTGTTTAACTTTTTGTATAATTCTTGTTTTCTTTTTTCTCTTGTTCTGGCCCTGAATTTGGAGTGCAGCATTGCATACCCCGTTTTGACGTATACTAGGTACCTTGAATGCAAGAAGTAATTATGTAGAAATGAGTGAATAGATCAACTGACTGTAAATCCAGAGACTTTTGTCATTATTACTCCTCTACCATTAGCAAGCTGAGTGATCTAAGGCAAATTTCTTAAATTCTCATTGGCTCAATTTCCTCAAATATGAAAGAAGGATGTTGGGTAGTTACTCTCTAAAGTTCTTTCCATCTTTTCCTGTCTTTACCTGAATAATTCCATAGACTGCTGAAGCAGTGATAGTAGCTTAGTTCTTAGCTACTGATTGCTTATTTCTCACAAACTTGAAAGAAAAAAAAATTACAAATTTAATTCCACTATTATATTCATCTCTGTTTTCATCTGGGCATCTCTACCTCATAGATTTCATAGCCTCATGTAAACTTTTTCATTAAAAATATTGAGTGATAGTAAAAAGAAGGAAAACCTCTTATATCTAAATTTCATATAACTGTGCCACTAGCTTCTGTTTCTATACAAGTTATAATGGGTCAAAAATCTAAGTTTATGAGAACTTCCTATTGTTGTAAAGTATACTGAAAACAATGCTTATAAAATAATCCCTCATACTTTCCTCAACTCTTCAATTTTAGAATAAATATATTAGTAGGAAAAAGTAGTGGATACTAAGTAAGTAAATATATGGTACTGGGTTATTTGATCATTATTGAAAATAGTTTAAATATGTGGGCACTTGATAAAGTAAAGAATAAGTGATAGAAGGTATGTGTTTGGAAGGTCCAAAGTGCTAATAATTTTCTGTACTTAACAAAATAAATGGTAACAGACATTAAATGCTAAATTATTGATGATTAATTCATTATTTACTTTTGTAGATAACTAATGTAGAGCATCTCTCTAGAGGTCCACTAATTCTTGTTCTCAACAATATATAAAGAAGAAATGTTTATAATGCAGTTGCATAAGACCAGGATGGTTAAGACTCAAACATTTATTCTCTAATGAGATATTTGTGCTTTATTAAATTACTATTTTAAAATAGTAAAGCAAAGTTCAAATTAAAATTAAAAATTTTAAATTATTTTTATATTCCATAAACTTCTCTAATATGATTTTTTATTCTTACTCTTTATTCAACCATTTCCTTAGTATTGAATATTTAACTGTTTTCAGTGATTCCAAAATAAATATCTTTGAAGTTCAGTCCTGAATTAGATTCTCAGAAATGTGATGCATAGGGTTTAAAGATTTTAAGTGACATTGTGAACTACTTTTCAGAAACTGTTGCTGTTCATGTGATAGTAGTATATTAACACGGCCATATTTCTGCATTATTCCAAGTATCAACTATTTTACAATTAATAAAGATTTGCCAAATAGGTTATAAATAATATCTAATATGTATCAATTGACTAACATTGAAGCTTACAAATTTTTTTACATGTGCATAAAAATTTTAGATTCTTCTTTTGTGAATTGCATGTTAGTGTTATTTGTCCATTAGGATTGTAACTTTTCTCTATCTTGCCTTTTGCAAAAAAAAAAAAAAAAAAATCAGTTATTTGCTATGTAATTAATTACATTCATTTTAATGTAAATTTTTTTAAAACTATACTAGGACAGTTTATTATTTTCTTGGAAAATTTTATCTACTAATTTCATTCAGAGAAAAGTTTTTTCCGAACTCAAAATTAGACTAGAATTTACTTTAGTATTTTTCTAGTTTGTTTTAAATATTATTTATTTTTAATCACTCTGCAAGTAATTGAAAATTATTTAGTTTGAAATTTGTGTAAGGTTATAACATTTTGATAAGACTAAAATGAATTAAAGATGGATAAATGAAGAATTTCTATCTAATATTCATTTATTATACTACTATAAACAAAGCCAGGAATTTTTGTACAATATCAAAGGCATTTTGTACAATATCAGAAAATACACCAAAGCAAGAATCATCACAAAGTATCATTTTTAAAAGTAGATTCTTGCAAATGTCCTCTACTCCAAGAAGGCCACTTTAAGAACCTAAACTTTATATTATTCCATGAAAGTTATTGAATTGGAAAATTTACTAAATAAAAAGCCATTAGAACACCAAAATAGTGCTATAATTAACTAAATGTTTCCATAAAAATACAGTTAGTAAAATAATTTCAAACATATAATAGTGTTTTCTTAATAATTTCTGTAGAAAAAATCCACAACCTGATATAATTATATTCATTTTTATTATGCATATATTATTTTAAAATTTTTCATTCATAGATATTTATCTGATTACCAAAGTAATAGTCTTGTATTAAATATTGAAATACTGAAAAAAATGTAGAGAGAACCAGCTCCGAAATTTAAAAAAAAATGTGTGACCCAGGCAAGTTACCTAACCTCTCTACCACTATCACATTTATATAATGAAAGAGTTGACTTATATAATACCTTAGAACTCTTATACATCACAGTATCATTTAAAATAACTTGATAAATCTAAGAAATTAATATACTATTTCATTAAATTTAATAAAATTTCACAGTATGGAAAAACATGCTGTGTCTCAAATATCAAACTCAACTTTATATATTTTTAAATATACAAATGTTTAAAATAACATATATAACAGTTGCCATTGACCCAACTGTTTAACTCATCTGGGTTTTGCCATTTTTATAATCAATACGAATGAATGTATGTATATACGAATACGTACATAAATAGCTAGAAACACGCATACACATTGCACACTATATAGACTCAAATATTACTGCTCTCTTAACTATTACTAGTTTTACCAAGGCAGAATTAGGTAGAACTGTATTTCTCAAAACACTTTTTCAAAAAACATCCAGAGCCTTATTTTCTTACCAGTTCTTATTGTACATTAAAGATTAATTACTGCTACTGCTTCTGCTGGTACCATACTTTAAAATTCAGTCAGTAAGAGATATTATGGCTATGACATACATTGCCTCAAATATCTACATATATCTAGTTAAATATGCATAGTTTCTGAGACTGAGATTATTTAAGTAAATGTCTCAATTTTACATACATATAAGGAGACATATGTGGGATGCTGACATATGTTGACATATTTGTTCAAAACATTTGTCTAATACTATATTTTGTTGTTAGTGAGATTCGCAGTTAGGAAAATACAATATAAGAATGATAAATTTTAACTAAAATAAGAATTCTGTTCCCCATGAATGGAAGAGAAAAATGTGATGTGATATTATTTGACCACTGTAATTAAATGTGTTAGTAAAATGTATAAAAAAAATTAGAAAAAAATGGCATAGTTACTATTTTTTTGAAGTTGAAAATAAGAAAAATCTTAAAACAATGATAATTTCATCTTAGAAATAATTATTCTCCAAATATTAGGCATTTGAAGTGCTTCTAAATATTTGCTGGTGTGGATAATGCTGCTATAAACATCTTTTTTTTTTTTTTTTTTTTTGCATATCTCTTTTAACTTACTTGAACTGATTGCTCACTTCATGATTTCTGCTACATTTGTCACATTGTTTTTAAAGGAATTTATGTCAGGTTACAACACCTCAATAATATTGTTTGAATTATATTGAACGCCTTAATTTTCTTTAAATATTCAATATTATTTTAAGTAAGAATCAATGTTTTTTCATTTTTTTTGTTTACCCTTTATAATTCCATTTTCCTGAACTCTCTTCTGAGATCCTTTCAGGATCTATCTAGTGGATCTTATGATTGTTTCTATATATTTATATTAGTTCTTTTTTTCCACATATATTTGATTCTTTTTTTTTTTTAATGACTGTTCCCAGGTCTTTAGCTTTTTATTTTAGTTTTAAAAATTTTATTGTAAAATTGTTTCTGTGACAAGTATTCTACATTATAATATGTTTGCTTTTTATATTTAGAAAAATTAAATATATTGCATCTGAAATATTCTTTAAAAATAATGCAAGATATGTTATCTCATTATTATTTATAAAATACATTGTTACTTTCTTGTTTGTCAAAGCATATTTAATATCCGAGTTTAATATTTTGAAGATCCTATTCCTCCTGACTTAAAAAACACAGACACAAGGATCCTCCTCATTGTTACATCTTAGAATTTGGTAGTATTTCAAACAAATTAGCTGACTAATTTAGAACCCAAACTCTGGATTGCAGATTGACCAAACACAGTTAATAGAAAACAAAATATTTTCTCCAATTTCTTTCCTTGACTTTAGGGATCATCCCTTTACATTCATCTCAAGTCGAATCTCCTAGTCTGTTTATGTGACCAGATTCACAGCTTGGAGATTTATGTTTTATAATGATGCATAGATGTGATTCTGTTCTCTACTATTTGATTGGCATTCAAATGAATAACTTCTTCACAAAACTTTCAAGGGACAGAGCTTGTTGAAAGATATCCCTTTTAAGCAAATATCCTAAGGGCAATGGATAAATCTGAGGTTTTTATGTGCAGAAGGAGCTCAAAACCTCAATATAGGATTTATGGGGTTTAAGGATTATATGAGCACAGTGCTAGAAAGTACGCAGTTCCTATTAAAGAGTTCATCCATAAGTATGACTGTGGGGCATATCATGAGGCATGCTCTCCCTGAGAAATGTAAAACCAACTTGAGATTCAATCATAGACATTGCAGAATGGAACTCTTCAAGCTTTGAATGTGATTGGGATACTTCAGGTTAATTTTGGAGTCAACTGAAGAGTTTTTTTTTTTTAATTTCTTCCTCATATTATTTCCAAACTCGTTTCTCTGTGCTTTTAGCAGTGACTTTGCCTTAAAAAAGAAAGAGAAGGGGAGAGAAAGGATGGCAGAGAGAAGAGAGAGATAAGTCTATGGTATACACCATGAAATGCAGCACTTGTAATGCTGTCAGCTTTAAGGAATTTATTTCTACTGCAAATTCTTAGTATAAATAGATATAATGAGGTAGAACATTTATATAATTTAGATTGCATAGAATTTTCTGTATATATTTGAAAAGCCCAAAGTTGGATAGAGTATAGAATCCACTCCATTGAGTCTGTTCCTATGAATACAATAGACTGTATTTTATCCTACTTCTTCTTTCCTTAAACCATAAACAATAAAAAAGAAAAAGAACATTTAAATAAAACCAGTGCCTGGGGGAAATATATGTATGTGTGTGTGTGTGTGTGTGTGTGTGTGTGTGTGTGTGTGTGTGTATATATATATATATGTATTAAAATATATTTTTAAATATGTATATATAGAATTATAGTTTTGCTTTTGCCTGCCCCTAGGAGAATTCTTTTTTCCATTTAGACCATGAAATGGAACATAAGTTCAGATTATCTATCTCACTAGGTAAAAGTTTACATTTCCCTAGAATCTGGTCATGAAAATCCATTAAATTCTCTATCAAATTAATTTAGATTTAATTCCTAACCCTTTGGCCCGAAACTCTAGTTATTCTTTCTAATAATAATCAAGAAGTGGTTATCAATAATAGCTTTATTAAAATCATAATTACAACATTTGAAATTGGTAAAATTGATACTTTCTACTATATGTGGTTAATATTTACTCATAAAGTTGAAACGATTAAGAAAATAAAGGCTGAAAAAGGAAGGAAGAAAGAGGAAGAAAATTATGGTGATAATGGTGGCTTTTACATTCACAAAGACAAAATTTATGATTAAGGGTAAGTCATCTGACATTTCAATTTTTTGGTTCTTGGTAAAAGTGTAGTTGAAATCACACACTTAGCAGATGACCCAAGTTAAAGTAAGGTTTCAGCTTTGTTCCAAAATAGCAAATAACATGATTACATCTTTATCCATGTAATCATAAAGAGAAGCAGAAATCAATCTAATCCTGAAAATTTCCAGTCCCTTTTCCCTCTTCATAGAAGATAATTCATGTATATCCTTACTAGTATGAGGATACACTGAAACTGATTATACTACATCTCACTTGATAAGACACACTTCTTCTCAAAAAAACCTAAACTTCTCAATGAATTCTATAAATT
Source organism: Eonycteris spelaea (assembly GCA_003508835.1). NCBI lineage: Eukaryota > Metazoa > Chordata > Mammalia > Chiroptera > Pteropodidae > Eonycteris > Eonycteris spelaea. The sequence goes on along the minus strand of PUFA01000011.1, from coordinate 8,542,429 downwards.
CTAGCTCCATTATACCTGTCCAGAGTCCAGAGTTTTCTTTCTTTTTCACATATATTCCTCTTAACAGTGTTACTTTCTGAACATTTATTCTCATGTTTAGAGGCTGAATAAATCATTAAGTGGATACTATCACTGAGTCCATAGTATTGATTTACTGAGTCAATGTATAAAAAGGCATTTAATAAATATTAAATGCTGTCAAATCTATATAATTATTCATGTGTAATATTATTCACATTATAGTTGTGATATGACTTTAAAGGTCATATTTACATAATGAGCCCTTCTGCCAGATGAAACCTTTAGTTGACATAAATAAGTTCTTAGCTTGTATCCAGAAATTAGAAGCGAAGCCTCTATAAAACAGTTTTATTATTTAATTACTATCAGTTCTCTCTTTATCATTTTAGTCAAAAGGCAAAAAGCAGCTTTTAGCTGCTTTGCCTTGGTACTGATCATTCCCAGCATTTAATGGGGGAGCATGGAAAAAACTATTCTAGAGATTAGAATCCAAAAGGTCAGGGGTTTTTCATTTCTCCTTCAAACAGATCTTCATCGTGAAATTTTATTAATTTGTAATTAAGTTGTTCAATTAATCCAGAAAACTTTCCGAGGAAAACACATTTATAAATTTATTTTGTAGGGGGAAATTCTGCTTTTTGTGTCTCTCCCTCTTCCTCCCTTTCCCCCTCTCTCTCCCCCTCCCCTCTTCCCTCTCCCTTCTCCCCTCTCCCCTCTCCCCTCTTCCTCTCTCCCTCTCCCTTCTCCCTCTCTTCTGACATTTCAAAATAGGCCATGCAATTTAACAATCCACAAAATCATAAAAATATGGCTTTCCCTAAGGATATTAGCATAAATTACACTACAAGATGCCAGAGAAGGATGGGTTAGTTGAATTTATTTTTAAGCCTCAGCTAAAACCACATGCAGAAAGAAGAGAGTGATTTTTTTTATTAAAATTCACACTGTACATTGAGTTCCCAGAGAATTATAAGGAATGCATGAATATAATTTAATATAGCACATAATTATTATTTTGAAATTAATAAGACAAATACCAAATGAAAGCATTAGCTTATTCACCAGGACATGCAATGATGTTTTGTATAGCAGTGATCTATGTGGACAGAGGTTGAAAATTGTCAGCAATTTTATTTAGTCTGTCAGCATTTACAGTGGCAAGGATTGGGCTTTACTCAATACATTCCTGCTAGATAAAACCTTTTGTGCACAGTAGCATTACAAACAGTATGCATAAAATACAAAAAACAGCATTGAATTATAATGTATTTTACATCAAAAGAATTAATAGTTTAGGAAAGGAAGTGAGAAATGAATTAGATGATTTATAAGTATTACTGTTTTTTTTTTTTTGCAATTTCTAAGATAGGTAATTTGCATATGTTTCCTTTAAAAATGCCTTGTAGGCAAAGAAATGACTGAAGGAAACATTAACTTCGATAAAAGCTATATTAATGTGTCTAATGTAGTAACATTAGGAAGAAGGCAGTTAATTGAATTTTTAGTCTGGCACCAACTTTCGAATGATTATGTTTTAAAAGTAGGGCAGGTGTGCTAGAAAGTCCTTACTGCAAAAAGATTAGAGTCTTTTTTCATCAGTTAAGAATGCATTCAGCTATAACAGAAAATTAACAGCTCAGCCATCTAAGGGTTTATTTGTCTTGTGCAAAAGAATGTTTGGAGCTAGCAGTCTAGGGCTAGCATAATGATCCCATGATATCTTCAAACATATAGTTTCCTTTTCTTCTTTCTTCTCTGCTATCCTTAGCATACTGTCCTCTCCTGTGATCACATGTGGTGTGATTACTGCTCCTCCAAACATTGTATGCTCATTCCGAGGAGAGTAAAGAAAGGAAATGGAAGGGAAGCAGGAGGGATGGCATATATATCAAGGAAGCCAGGATTTCCTAGGACTCCTCAGCTTCCATCTCTTTGACAAGAATAATGCCACATACTTGCCCCTAGCTTCAAGAGAGGCTGAGGAGCTTGTGTTTTTAACTGGACAGATTTTGGGGTGAACAATATTGGATAAATGAGAATGAAGAGGAGAACAGATATTGGATATACAGTCAACAACATCTAACATAGTTTTATAGTTCAGACAGAGCTAAATTTGATGAGATTAGAAAAACAGCTGGTAAGATATGAAAAGCAATATCAAATATCCAACTTATTAGAAAAAATAGATTTTTTTTATATAGTGTCCAAGATTTATGAAAAGAAAAATTAAATGAGGATTTTAAAATAGAAAATCAGGTGATATTACCTGTATATAATTATGTTAGGAATCTAATACCAAAAATGCTAAATTCAGGTTAATAACAAGTTATTCATTTTCTGCACTATCCAGACCTCCTTTGTTTCAGAGACAAATGCTATAGCATAATTCACCCAAAGCCTATGGGGCACATGACTAAAATAATTGAACTGGTGCCTCTCTGATCTTTAATTCAGAGTGATCCTATTTTATCAAGAGCGTGCAATCAAACTCAGAAAGCAGCAGAAAATATCAAATGGACATATTTGTTGGTTATTTATAGCTCATAAAAAATGGAAGGGGAGAATGAGGTAACTCTGATTAATGATAGCTCAATCCCCCTTTGGTCTGAAACAGCTTGATAAATGAATCTCAAAGCTGGAACTAGTTGGAATGATAAATGTTTTAACTCTCCACTATCCCATGTATGTGCATATAGAGTCTAAAAATGAAAGTTTGTAATCAAAGTAACAATTTTTAAAAAGGAAATTTAATGTGCCTATCTCAACCAATAGTTAATGTTATTAAAAGAAATAACTGTATTCTAATTTTTTAAATTTTCCTGATTTGGAGGTAGAAATAACTTTTGTTTATAGCTAAAACCAGGTTTTCCCCTGTTCAGTGTCTACCAACTATTGTACATATTAGAGAGTGATGCCTTCTTCTTTTTCTGCTTCTCTTCTCAGTGGTAGAAGTTTTAGCTTCTCTCCTTCCTTCGCCACCTTGCTTGTCCCTAGAGTTTTCTGACTGAGAACAAATTACATTACTCAATGTGCAATATCATTTGGATTGGGAAGTATTAGCAGAGCAGGTTTTACTGTAAGTGTTGACCAGCTTAGAATCTGTTTATCCCATAGTGTGTGGAGTACCTCTTATGTCATTGCTGTCCTAAGCAACAGGAGTGAGAAGATGAAGGATTTTGGTTTCAGTCATCTAGTGCCTCACATTGGGCTTCTGTTTGGGGGCTTTAGGACTAGTCGTGTACAAAATACTGCATTATGAAGATGTTTGGTCTTTGAATTGATCTCATGGAGCATAATGGATTAGACTTACAGCAATGCCAACATGCCTATAAAAGTTAAGGTTTGTATTTTACATTAATTTGTAGAGGGCATTAAATCCAGTGTTTCTCTCATCTGAAGAAGTGAATTTCTTGTCATTATTTTTCTTCTGTTTATGCTTACAAGGCAGCCGCTCCATTTTTTCCTTCATTGAGAACCCAGCCGTTATTCCCCACCAAATCTGGCTGTTACCAGAGTTAATTCCATTTACTTATGGCAGGGCCCGAGTAGTCTGCAATTCAGAGAAGTCTTGCAAAGGACCCCTTCATTTTTGCACTAGATTGGGTTTTCATTCCATATAGAGTTTCCTTTTTATTTTCTAGCCTTAGCCCACCCTCCAACACTATCCTTCTTAAAAATGAAATAAATCTAAGACATGTGTCTTTTGTTAAAATTGATCATTTATATTATTGTAACATGAATGCACTGTTTTTGCTTAAATATCCTCTACCTGTCCATCAGAGATAAGGATGTAGAAGTACAAAAGAGGACAAAAGGCTAGAGAACTTCACTCTACCTCACAAAAGCAATAACTTACCAATTTTATTTTGAAACCCAATATATTATAACAGTTCCATGATGTGGAGTAGTATTATTTGCGATTACACACACACACACACACACACATATCTAATACAAGGGAAGGTCATGTCATGTCTTTCTCTACCTGATCATTCAGGGATGAGGCTGGTGGAGGCTTCTCCATCTTTAGTACATGATTTCCAGGGTTGTCCTTGGCAACACCTCCATTACAGACAGCCTGAAGGTGAAAAGACTACAGAGGAGTCTGGATAGAAATTCATCATGTGATCATACATAACTGCAAGAAGGCTGGAAAATGAAATCTAGCCACATGCTCAAGAAGAAAAAGATTTTGATCAACAGTCAGCTGTGTAATCTCTTTTATAACGTCACTATGGCTAAAAATTAGATTAGACGTGATTGTACTGGAACCTAATTTTCTGACAAGTCTGTATTCTCATTAAACCTATAGATTGCTTAAGAAGTATAACAGGCTTCCCCCAATTTCATGTACTTAGTAAGTAGATCAGGCAAATGATGTTATTTTATAAATTGTTCTCTCCCAAGTTGAAGTTTAGTCCAAAACCAGACCATAATAGAATAAAATCATTTTTTCTAATGTAACATTAGGAAATACATAAAATACTTTTCCAGAATTAGTGCTGATATATATTTTTTTTTCTAATAATGAATGTTACAGGAAGTAGTAGCCTCAATGAGATTTGCTAAAGATCTGAAAAGTGTTTGGGACTTTGTGCAGAAAATTATATATCTTAAGAATATAGCAACATAAACTTTCATGCTCATAAACCCAAATGTAAGATCAAGAAACAAAACATTGCAAGGCCCCACCTTCCATCCCAAGTGTCCATCCTCCTCTCTTCTTTGCAAGGCTGGTCACGATGTTTACTTCCATCAACAAAGAATGATTAGGCCTCTGTCCTTTATATAGATGAATTAAGCAATATGTATTTTTTTTTTATTTACCTATTTTTGGTCAACATTACCTTATGTAATTGTTCATATTCTTTTATGGGAATAGACTAGAATTTATTCATTCTGTAGTGCATAAGCATTTGAGTAGTTTATAGGTTTGAGGCTATTACAAATACTACTAGTATAAACATTCTAATCTGTGCTCTTTGGTTAAAATAAATATGTGCACGTTTCTGTTGTGTATTTAACTAAGAGTTGAATTGCTGGTTTACAGGGTATAGATAAATTCAACTTCAATAAATACTGACAGTTTTCCATAGAAGTTGTATCAATGCCGTTGGGGTCATTTTTAATTAAAAAAAAAAAAAAAGAGGCCAACAATTTTCATGAAAATGGAACTGAACTTTATTTCCCCCTTTCAGACATGTAACCTCTTTTCTCAATGAATTTTCTCCCTAGCACACTGTAGACAGTCTCCAAACAGGATGTGATGAGAACAACTACTTAATGATAGTTATGCGCTTTCTAAGTATTCTATTATGCATGAAGGCTTGAAATAAAAATAATTTTGCATCAATGATTTTACTATATTCATTTTGAAATATATTGCAGTGACCTCAAATAATGATCTGGCTTGTGCTATTTTTTTCTTCAATTCTGTTAGCATTATAATAATGATCTGCAAATGTATTAATTGACATTTAATGCTATTTCTCCTTTCTAGAGCTTTCATTATATTTTTCTGTTTTCTGCAGATTTATCATTTTTTTCTAAGCCTTTTGCAAGATGCTAAATTATTAATCGAACAGTGACTCCTTTATTCTGAAGAATGGATCCTTTTGTATAAAATTGCATCAGTGTACAGATTTTTAAAGGGCCATATAATCCTCATTTTGTATAAAATTGCATCAGTGTACAGATTTTTAAAGGGCCATATAATCCTCATTTCACTTTGATTATATAGCAATATGTATATAAGAAACCAAAAGATTCAGATGTTACATATTTCTCTGAAGAATGTAAGACAGAGATTGACTAATACTGGGTTACATAGCTCTACCTTCATATATTTTCTTGTCAAAAAATGATTAAAATATAGTTAGGGGGAAAATACTTTAGTCACTCTATTATTGATTCTATTGGTAAACATATGTGGTATAGACCAGTGATTCCTGACCTTTGCACTTTTAAATACTGATTGATTTAAAAATATGGCAACTTATATTAGCTTGCCTACTTTTGATTTGCCACGGGATATCATTAAAAAAACATTCTATCCTCCACTCCTATCGTTTCATAAAATCAGGGGTATTTTGTGTGTAAATTCTGTTCATGTAGCTTAATGACAATATATGGAACCTGCTTATCCCTCTCCTATATGAACTGGTAAAAACTTTCTCAAGAAGCTTTTGTGTTTAGGAACCACTAGATTAGACACTGTATCAAAGGCTTTAACTCAAAGAGTGTTCTTCTAGCTTTAAATGTTTAGAAAGCTAAATGTTATCGATGATAAACAACATGAATGGTAAAGGTCTCTTGGTAAAAACCACCCAGTCCAGGAAGCCTTTGTATGAGCTAAGATGCTTCCAGGATTAACCTGTTCAGAATGATCCTTCTCTCTTCCTCATTCTATCACTCTCCTTCATTTAGAGATTGTATGTCAACAGTCTTTTCATAAATGTAAGATGATAAAATATATTGTGAAACTGATGCAAACATCTTATGTATGTTTTATGTGAAAGTCAGATAAAATTTTCAGAGGGAAATTCACTAAATAACATCACCTGCATAAAACTTAAATGAATGTTAAAAGCATAAGAGGTGAGGCCTTATCTAGAAATATAGTGTTTTTTTGATTTTTCACATTTTTTTAAATAAAAACATTGTAACAAATGAGATTCTGAAATCAAATAAAAAACAGCCACTTATTTTTAATTTTGCTTCACTAAAATTATAGTGGGGGGAATTAAATGTAAATCCTTAGTTGTATTTTAGTAACGATAGAAGATGTGCAGAGGACAAACATTCAAATCCATTTATATGGAGGTGCTATACTGTATTAGTCACAGGGATATTTTTTTCCTCTGAATGTTAATAATCTAACATTATTAATAACTTTTTAGAATAGCCATGGGCCAAACCATTCAGAGAGAATACAGCTACACAGTGACACCAAGAGCAAACTGCCACGTGGAGAAAGACTCCCTGTTTGTGAACCACCCACTAAGTTCAGTAAAAGGCTGCTCATTACAGGACATTTGAATACCTCAAAATGGGACAAAGGGAAATAGAAACATTGGAGTAGAAAGTTTACTGTTTGGACATTCTTCAAGAAATGCCGTAAAGAGATTTGAGTTAATAACTTTTAAATCAAACTAAAGACATCTTTAAGGTTACATTGGAGTGAGAGGTAATAGGAGGTTGAGAGCATATTAGTTATATCATGCTTTTATATTGTGTTTGTATGAGCATAAAACTTTAGAGTCAGGATAGATCTGGGCTCAAGTTCTGATTTCATCTCTTCTAAACTGTGTGACCTGGGCAAAGGCATTTAATATGTCTATGCCTCAAGTTCCTCATTGATCGAATGAGGATAATAGGGTTATTGACTATGGGTTAAATGAAATAAGACCTGAAAAACCTGGGGCCAGTATGTAATAACTCAATACCTAGTCTATATGCTGTTAGTATTAGCTCACATGTGTGAAGAGAAAGTAAAAGGAAGAAAATATACAAAAATTCTACCACAGTGGAGCTAATGGTAGTCTTTTAAATTGCTGTTCCTTCTCTTCTTTCCAATGTATTATTATTTTTATTGTTTTTATTACTACTATTATTATTAGCTACCAAATATTGAGAGCCTACTATAGGACAAACATATGGTATACATTATTCTCTTGAATTCTCAAACAACTCTACCAATAGGTTAAATTAAGTTCCATGTTTTTAATTGGAAAATGAGCATCAGAGAAGATAAAAAATTTATCTAACATCAAGTAACTAGTAGACATTAGAGCCAAGATTTGAAACAGGCTGTTCCTCCTTAAAAATCTGTGCTCTACCTGCTCAGAATTTGTAGCATTTCCAGGGATTTTATCCGGACTTCCTTCCATTTTTTTTTGTTTGTTTGTTTATGTTATAACCACCAATTTGAATCTGATCCTGAGCAAAAAGTAATTGTTGTTTCATTATAGCCTCCTTTTTTCTTTAGGTATATAATCAAACATCAGCTGGAAACTTCTTTTTAATATAAGTGAATAAACTAGCCCACACATTTTATTTTCCCTTAGGCATACTGCTGAAAAAGGCTATTTTCAGTTTTAAGAAATCAGCTTATTTCCATTTAAACTGATAGAAGCTAAGACTTATGAATCATGTTATATTTTCACTCCTGTCATTGTTTGTATATTTGACATTAGGGTAGAAAACTTTGTCCTGCCTTAGATGCATCTGAAATCGATCTCCCAAAGTAAAATGTTAGGCCACATTTTTTTTGGAAAAATTAGGCCAAATCAATAAAAATAGTTTTAGGAAAGAACTGTTCTAAAGTATTAGAACTGCTTTTGATATTATATTAATTATATTCTTGAGCTCTAAGGCATTTATCATACCTTATTTCTTGCCTTATGTCTTGTCTTTCTCTTTCATTAAGTGATGGCTTTATTTTGTCCATCTTTATCAGTTCTTAGCTTATTTCCTAGCACATAGCAGGCACTTAATAAATTGAATTAATTGATTAATGAGTTGAAATTACATGATGATATAAATAATCTGTAGTCAAAATATGTTTTACATATATGTATACAGTGTGTGTGAGAGAGAAAAAAAGAATTGTATCTATATTGTTGCAAAGTTATATTATTTCTCATGTAGATTTTATTTCTTTAGCTAAAGTTATATCAACATTGTATTTATAACTATATTAGTACATGTGTAGGTTATGTACTTATGACAAGATAGTTTAAGCTATGATTCATACAAAAATTTAAAGAATTCTTTACATAATATGTTCACATATTATCTAATACTGGAAGTTGACTTTAAAAATAAAATCATTGGAAGAATATCACTTTTCCAAGAAACATTTAATATTTGATAGCATTTAACTTACAAAATGTTTATTATGGAAACATCAATTTTAGAGGAAATGTACATGTCAGAGGGCAGGTATGAGTGAGAAAAAAAATGGCAAGCCCAGTGCTAGGTGCTTTTAAATGAATTATTTCATTTTCTTGTTGCAACAGCCCTTAGGATGGTCTTGTCAACAGTTTTATGGTGCAATTGAGATTCAAAAATGGTTACTAACTTGGTCAGGGTCACATAGTAGATTGGAAGCAGACTCGAATCAAAGTTCTTGTTTCCAATTGAAGCAGTATTTGGGGGACCTGGTCTGTTATTTATGTGAAGAAACAACTAACCTTGATGTTTGCAGATACAGTTTATTTAAGTAAACCCCTTAGGATTTCTAATTGTTTCCTAAGTTCAAACGATTCCAATAAAAAGCAGTGTAGTATAACTCTTAGTGATTTAAACTAAACACTTAAGATTTAAATGTTTACTTCTGTTTCAAATAACATTTAGTATTAGATTTACTATTAACAGTTACAGAGAACCGAGGCTATAAATCAATTTTACATGCAATGTATTCTACTGATCATAATAGTCATATTTTCAAGCGGAGTAAAAGAGCTTCATCCTTTCTCCCAAGTGATATGTCTCCTTTTTTGGGCAATGAGTGTAACTCCTCCAGAAACTCTTCTATTTTGCTTGCTCTTGTTTCTTAACATTTCAAGGAGTTTTGCTGTTCTTAAAAAATATTCAACAGACATTCACTGAGCATTTGTAATGTGTAGATGTGGTGGTCATGGTGCATCTTCGATAAGAAGATGCACCAACATGTGGGCCAGCCCTTCCAATCCAGGACCAAATACAGTGCAGGGAACAAGTGGTTGTTGTTAAACAGGGTGGACCATGCAAAAAAATACAAGCTATGTAAGATCTGGCATTAGCACAAAGGGACAGGCTGAGCAGCTGTGCCTGAGAGATGATGTGTAAGTGAGCATTTATTCCCCCAAGCAAACTAGAAGAGAAATCCCAGGTGATGATGAGAAAGAAGGGCCCTCTGGGAAAGAATCTTGGAGCGGTAGCTAGAGATGGTCAGCATCTCAAATTATCATTAAGATATTTCACGACAGTTGTTATCCCCAGTTTTATGGATGAAGAAACAAATCTCAACAATGTGAAATAACTTGCCCGACGCGACAAAATTAACAAGAAGCAGAGCCAGGGTTTGATGAAAGTTTGACTCAATTTTTAAAAATTCAACATCATAAGAGGTATTTTATTATAATTTCATTGTGTATTTTCATTTTTATGGCATTTCAGCAAAAACAAAAACAAAGCACTAAAAATTTTAGAAATATGGCTGTGTTCATGCAGTTATTTCTAGCAATCCTTGACATTCAGACAAAATTCTCCCCAACTGGAGAAATGTTGCGATGTGCCTGGCACTTCACTGTGTCGCCGCCTGATGGGGCACGCACAACCACTGCAAGAGAGAGAGGGTTAGAGAATAGAGGACATCTGCCCCCAAGCCAATGAGAGCACTTATTGGCATAATAGCATCACAATTTGCTCTTTTAATTATGTATAACTAAATGAGAACAAACAAAAACATTTACTTTCTAACCAATACTTGTTCAGTGTACAGCCTTGTTTAAAACATGTTTTCTTAATTATTTCTCAAAATAACTTGAAATCTTGTTGGTAAAGTAATCCTGAGATTTTATACTCTGTAGATTGGATTCCACGTCTAACTGATCCCTGAAATAGCCAGAGGTGTTTTGGCTCTTTCAGATATAGAAACCTTTATACTTAGAGGATTGTAACATTGCAGCTTATTACCTTCAGCCTTCTAATGTTTAATTAGCTGGGAATCTCAGCTAAGACCCTATTCTGGAACAGTCTTCAGGTCGGTCTTAGAAGGCTCAAGATAATCAGATATCTCCTGTTATCCCTATCCCATGATCTTTTTCTTTTTCCTTCCTTCCTTCTTTCCTTCCTTCCTTCCTTCCTTCCTTCCTTCCTTCCTTCCTTCCTTCCTTCCTTCCTTCCTTCCTTCCTTCCTTCCTTCCTTTTCTTTCTTTCTTTTACAAATAAGGAATAAAAGCAATTTGGAAAGCATAGCCAGATTGACTCCTTTAAGCCTGTGATTTTCTGCTACGTGAAAGGAGGAAAACAAAATAAAAAAAAACATAGAATACTCTGTGACCTAGATTTTAGCTTTTCTCTCCCCTCTGTATAAAATTATTTAATGTAACATTTAGCTGCATGGAGAAAGTTAATCAGTGGCTTCTGTTTTTTTTTCTTAAAGCACTTCTCCATACCCAGTTATCATGTCAAATGCATACAATATTCATTGAACATTTACTTAAGTGGGCCTCAAAATGCATCTCTAGTGGAAGTGTTCAAATATTTTTCAGTGTGACCCCATATCAGTATTTTGGTTACAGGATATCTTCTGTGATTCGAGCATAAAGTAAATTGCCCAAATAGACTCACATCCTTCCTGCAAGAGGCAATGCATTCACATCCATTTTTTCCCATACTTGTTAATATGTAAATGCTGTCTCACATATCACAACATCTATTTTCCTTTTTGTGGATTCCGTATCTATATTTGTCCAAATTAATATAAAGGAAATCCCCCAGGAATATAACAATTGTCTATAATTATCAAGCATTTACTCTGCTTGACTGTGTGTTAAATGCTTTCTATGCAATATCTGATTTAGTCTTCACAAAATTCTCTGAGGTATTTATTCTTATAAGGATAAGAAAGCATGTTTAGCTATTTAGGTAATTTGACCACATTTACACAACTGCTCATGGACCCAGGGGTTTTCAGCCCATGTTCTATTGCTATCTCCTAGCTTCAATTGTGAAATTTGACTGACCTAGGAAACTCCTTCTATGTTTGTGTCTTAAGATATCCTTTCTATAACCCAAGGACATCCAATATACAGCTCCTCCTTTCCTATTCTCCTACACAACTAGACCTTGACCTGTGGGATGGAAATTTGCTTTGGCTTTGATGTGACCTCAGTACCCTCTGTATCTGACACAGTAGTGAGTCATACTCTGATCAGTTTTGAAAGCATGTTATAAAGATTATTAGTTTTTTAAAAAGGTCTGAACTATGACTATATAACAATACAGCAATTGTGAAAAATGAAAATAGCATTCTCATTCATTCCTTGAACTTCCAGAAGCATAAAGAAAGCATAAAGGGTAAACACATTCATTCTGTGTGTATGTAATGAGTTGCATTGTATACTTTCAAAAGCAAGAGCTTTGAGTGCATAGGGATATATGAGCTCTATTAGATTCGAATCAAATATCTAGTTTTGTCCTGAGCAATAAAGCACTTAAATATTCAATATATAACATTATTTCTCATTATGGATCTTTCCTATGAGCCCTTTATACTGATTAGCAATTAAATAAGGGGTAATTGATGAATCCCAACAAAACATAGTTAATATATCTTGACACAGATTCATTTATTCTCCTTAGTTTTATGATAAATAGCAGCTAGCATCCAAAAGGAAAAAAAAATCTTTAGAAAAGCAAGAAGCCAACCTAAGCAGGATTGGGCCTAGTTAGTACTTGGATAGGAGACGACCTAGGAAAATCAGGCACTGTAGGCGTAAAAAATAAAAAATAAGGGATTGTACATTGACAAGGGTCTTGCAATCTGTGAGGCCAACCAAGAGTTGCCTCACCAAAAAAAAAAAAAAAAAAAAAAAAAAAAAAAAAAAAAAAGCAAGAAACAATAAATTGAACTATCATGAAAACATGTATAGAATAGAATTAAGAAATGACAGGAGCTGGAAAAAAGACAAATATTTTTAAAGATTCTAGAATATTTTAAATTAAGTTTAACAAATTTAGTTTTTAGTTTCAGTGTGCTTTGAATTTTTCCCAACCTAAATTATTATTTTTAATTCAGGTTTTTCATCTCCAAAAATGGATATAATTTAACTAAATTGTATATTACAGATTTATGCATTTCTCACTTATTAATATGATCAAAAGCATCTCATCTCAAAAGAAGAGAAATAGAGGCTATTTTCTGGCATTTTTCTAGAGTCACATTTTCTTGCCTTATTAGCATTTTATTTCAAGCAAAAGATTGAACAGATTGCTTGTGATTGAATGAAGAGAAATTATAGGGTATGGGAGTATTAGAAACTATTTTATTGTCCTGAATAGTATCTTCTGCTGTTTTGTTATCCAAAAGGGAGTAAGTATTTGGGGAACAAAGATCCTGGCACATTTAGTAGTAGTCAAGATCCACACCCCCTCACTAGACTGTCAAAAGGCTGAGCTTGTCACAGATTTCAAGGCTATGATATATAATTGTCACTTCTGCTGCTGCATCCCTGTGTGCACCTCTCTCGATATGTGCCTTGCACTGGGAATGTGAAGGCACACACGAGGGTTTTAGTCCGGAGTCTGTGTATAGTCAGTGGTGCATAGCTGGCAAATGCCGATTTCAGCCTGGGAATTTTTACAGTATTTCTGACTGCCTTAGCATTTATAGTGATATAGTGATTTCATTGTAGTTTTTTAAAAAAGCATATTCAGTGTTTAAATAGCATTTTCAGTGAGGCGTAGTGGGGAGAAGCAGTGTAGCTTGGCAACCAAGGGCGTGGGATCTGAAGCCAATCTAACTTGGAAAATACCTAAGCTTCAGCTTTCTCATCTGTGATATAGAGGTAATAATTGCGTCTATCTCATAAGATTGTTGAGTGAATTAAATGAATTAATACATGTAAAATACTTTCGTTAGTGCCCAGCATATAATGAGTATTCATTAAACTTAACTTTTATTAACATATTACTAATTAACATCTCTAAAAACAGGATTAAGTATTGAGAATCCATAGAACGGATATAAGTTGTTGTGTATCTGCATGCCTGTGCCTGAATTAGGCATTGCGGGAATACAGTAGGATGAACTACTTCTACTCCTGAAAGCTGCCAATAGAAAAAAAAGGAATAACACACAGAAAATAAATAGTTGTATAATTCAAACTCCAAGTTCAGTGACATGTTGAAGAAAGAGGTCACTGTGAGCTTTCATAACTAGATGAGACTTACTAAGTGCTGAAATTGAACTGAACCAAGAGGTAGAGATTTTAGTTTGAAATTTAAATCTGAATGTGATAGGGCCCTATGAACGACCGCTCTGTGCCCCTTGCCCTTATAGCAATTTCTCTTAAGTTGAAACTGCTGACTTTCCTTTTCCATCCAACCGAATCAGAATCTCTGATATAAGAATAGAGTGCTTAGGAATCTACATTTGTGTGGAGCCCAAGTAATTTTTAGCAATAGAAATTCTACCTTATAGAAGTCTAAACTTATTAAGGCCCCTATTTAGGCCACTCATGTTCTTGAACCCTGGAAACAACCACATGCAACAGCTTTCTTTAGCATCTAGCTTAGCCCTTACCTCTTACCTCCATATAGAAGTCTCCCTTTGCTGGTCAATTTTCACCATTCCCTCTTTCTTCTGAGACTCTTTTTAGAGCAGTTTTAGATTCATAACAAAATTGAGAGAAAGGTACAGAGATTTCCCGTATACCCCTGTCCCCACATGTGCATATCCTTCCCCACTATTAGCATCTCTAATCAGAGTGGTACATTTGTTACAATGAATTAACCTATAGTGGCACATCAAAACCTCTCAGAGTCCATAGTTTACATTGGGAATCACTTTGGTCGTTGCATTCTGTGGGCAAATGCATGATGACGTGACATGTATCCACTATTATGGTATTATACAGAGTGTTTTAACTGCCCTAAAAATCCTCTTGTTTCACTTGTTCATTCACCAACCCATCCCCACTGATTTCTTTACTCTCTCTATATTCTGCCTTTTCCTAAATGCCATATACTTGGAATTGTACAGAATGTAGCCTTTTTATACTGGCTCCTATCACTTAGTAATATGCATTTATAGTTTCTCCATGTCTTTTTATGGCTTGATAGCTCATAAGATTCCATTTTCAAGTTAGAATGTACCACAGTTTATTTATCTGTTCAGGACATTTGATTGTTTCCAAGTTTGGACAATTATAAATAAAGCTTCTATAAACATCTATATGCAGGTTTTTGTGTGGACATAATTTTTCCACTCCTTTGGGCAAATCCTAAGGAGTATAATCACTGTATTATAAGGTTTAAGAGTATGTTTAGTTTTGTAAGAAGCCAATAAACTGTCTTTCAAAGTGGTCATGCCATTTGACATTCCCACCAACAGTAAATGAGATTTCCTGTTGCTCCATATCCTCACCAGTATTTGGTGTTGTGTGTGATAAGATTTTGGCTATCCTCATCTACAGCCATGCTACCATGAACAAGCCCGATCCTGTCTGATCTCAGAAGCTAAGCAGGATCAGGCCTGGTTAGTACTTGGTTGGGAGACCACCTAAGACGACGAGGTGCTGTAGGTGTGTAAAAAATAAAAAAAAAATAAGGAATTGTACACTGACAAGGTCCTTGCAGTCTGTGAGGTCAACCAAGGGTTGCCTTGCCTATATTATATATATATAAAATTGACACACTAATGTGTTTGTAGTAGTGGTAGCTCATTTATTGTTTTAGTTTGTGTTTCCCTGATGACATAATGTGGAACATCTTTATAAATGCTTATTTGTTTCTTTGGTAAGGTGTATGTTAAGGTCTTTGGCTTATTTTTTAATCAGATTATTTTCTTACTGTTCAATTTTAAAACGTCTTTGTATCTTTTGAGTAATGGTCCTTTATATGTCTTTTGCAAATGCTTTCTTCCCAGTCTGAGCCTTGTCTCATCATTCATTTTTTTTTTATGCTGACCCTGAACACTATTATGCTGTAGGACTTAATATAATGTAATATAATGTAAATAATTTCGCATTTTCTTTTTTTTTAAAAAAATGAAAAACGCAGATAAATGAATGTGTGACAAAGCTGAGGAAACAGCTTTAGAAGGGAGAATAAACATGGCATTGACAGAAGATACATGAGAAAATCATTGATTTGGTATGATGGTTGCTGGTCAGAAGTAGTTGTAGGGAAAAAATAGAGTTGGTAGAGAAAAATTACAGATGTTCTTGAGGAGTAGTCAGAGAAGTTGTAACTTGAATGTGACCCCTTGCAGGAAGGGCAATGTTGGAGGAGGGGTTTGAGCAAGGATGGTGCTCCCAGTAGTCTTCATGGCAAACCTTAGGGGCAGTTGGATCTGATGATATCTAAAGTCTCTCTTAACACAGAAAACAGTGTAGCGTGACCATCTGTAAAATTGTATAGATACATAGTTCATTGTCTTAAGTAGTTTATATTCTTAAGTAGTTTGCTGTCTACTTAAACAATTTTTACCTACATACTTAAATAAGTTTTGTATAGAGTAGACATTTCGTTTGTACATGTCTGTGTTTAAAAATGGATCAGTATATGGACGGTTTCCCTAAGGTTTGCAATGGTAAACCTGAGATTAAATAAATTATATAAAAAGCAAGGGTAATCTATACTAAAAACTAATTACTTATTATTTTGCTACATTTACTTGTGCCAGGTGCTCTCGAGGTTATTTAGTAGATGTATCTGTTGGCAGAAATACTATGTAAAGAAGTGATAACTGCACATCTCTTCCTAACTCCACATTTAGTGGCATCATTGGAAGCTTGAAATGAGACAAGATAATGGTATTAATATCATGAAAATCGCCAAACCCTAAAATCAAAGCTTTTTTTCCTCTCCCCCTGAATAGCTAACTGGTGAACATAAATATTAACTGCACACCAGGGACTGTGTATAAAGAGATCTCATTGTTTTTGGGGGAGAAATTTATTTTGGCCCATGACATAATTCAATAGGTAGCCCATTCAATAATGTCCCTCATTAAGCATGAACCCCCTTGCTATATCTCTTTATGTGAGAGTGGAAACAAGGGAATCTTTTTAAGTTCTGCAAGTGAACTGCTTTACCTGTAAGAGCAGAGAACAGGTGCCATTGTGTATACTTCAGTTTAGACTCCTTTCAAAACATCTCAGAACCTTTTTCAAAAACATTTTCCCCCCAAAGTCTGATGAATATGCCTCTATTTTATCATCTTTTACAGCTTTTCAGATTACTAGAATTTGAAAGACATTTGCAGTCTGTCCTGAAAGCCAGGGAAAATGTAGCCATGGATGAAGATAACAATGGTTTATTTCTCCTTTCACTGTATAAAACCATTCTTTATCTTTGTGGAAATAAGAAAATGAAATGTTCTGTTAGTCAAGAACAATCTCAAAATCTTTCTAACAGCTTCTATTCTGACAATGGGGGGTGTTACTCTATGCTTATAATTCTAAGAAGTCAAAAGAATCTTTCTCTTACGAGTGCTCCAGAGAAAGCAAACTGCTCATAAATGTTATTTTATATGCTTTTGAATGATGTGGCTGAACATTCTTCAGAACTTTCTGAATTTCTCTGATATACCTTTGAGAGTTATCATGTTACTTAAGCAGGTATCTGTTTAAGAAAGGATTCTGAAGAATTTCCCTTTCAGAGTGTTTTAAAGATTCAGAAAGGTGTTCACCAGGCTGTGATAGATTTGTTGTGAAAGAGAAATGTAGCTTCTCAAAGACATAGAGCTATGGTTTTGATGCAAGCTGACATAATTAAGGTGTAAACATATCATTTAGTTTGTTTTGATTAAACTTTATATGGACATAGAGAGATTCATTGAGATCAAACTAAATATTCTTACTCTAAAGTGAATGAAAATAGAATGTCCAAAAATAAAAACAAGGACCCAAATATCATCAGAAAAGCCTTGAAGCCCATTCATAATATCCTTGGGAATAGTCTAACCTAAAGCAGTGTTTTCTATGCTCAGTCCTCAGAATACTTGAGAATGGAGCTTGTAACACTAAATTTTGGGCCATTTACCCCTAACCAACTATAGTGAATCAGAGTAGGTTTTGAGGATGTTTAGAACATTTACCTTTTTTTCACAAGGTCCTCAGAAGATTTTTTTTTATGCATACTAAAGTTATAACCCATTGATTTAGAAACAGTAACTGAAAATTTGCATCAATTTCTTCAATTACAAAATACAGATAATAAAAGTAGGGTTAGTAGAGGATGGAGTGAGTGTATACACACACACACACATAAAGTGCTTAGCATAATGTGCTATTTTAGAGTAAGTGCTATATTATAAGCTATTATAACTACTATTTTTACTGTTACCTTTGTCTAGGGAATATCAGTTCTAGATGGATATTACAAGTATCAGATGCCCTAACTACCATAACTGAACACACAACTGAAAAGCTATCTATCCTTAATTTAATATCATCAGGGATGTTTAATAGCCATTCTAATAATTTTCCATACTTTCCTATTACACATGTATTTTTTTTTTTGTTTAAACACTTAATTTTTCTGAAAGTATTATATTTCTTTTTATTACTCTAGAGTCACGGCTGTGTCTTTATCATGCATGTGAAATCCAATTTTTATATTCATGACAAATAAATGGTATTTATAAAAATGATGGGGTGACAGTGAGTCACAATGAAATGTTAATTTACATAGGTTTCTCCAGTGGCTCAGCTTTTCACTGGAGCTACAGGTCCCTGAGGCATGGAAAATGCATGCATCTCTAAATAGTGCTGCTCCACAAGTGAAAAAAAAAATGTGTGAAATGTCAGTGAGTGGACACTTCTTTCAGGTGAAGGCTATGCTGACTGAGGAGCACTGAAGGTCACGAAATGAATCAAGGCTTTGTGTAGGGAGAGCAGCAAAATTAGAAAATCTCCTGGGATCAATTAATATGATTCAGCTGGAAGAGAATGAAGGTGGGGAGCATTTTCTTCTAGTTTATTCTGCTCTGTCAGTGACATGCACATCATTTGTGCTTGGCAATGATCTTAATGAGAACAAAGATGAAAGGATCTCATCCCTGAGAAAAAATGGCTCTCCTCTCATCCTTTTCCTGTGCTAAAATTTTTATTAATGCCTTATGATAGTCTGCTAGACTCCATGACAAGCTTTCAAAAAACTGATGCAAAAATGAGTACAAAATTAGAGTTCGAGCCTGATTGTGATTTCATGTACCTTCTGGTATATGCTTAATAGGCACACAGTTTTGAGTTGCATCATATTGGAATAAATGACCTTTTATTTATTATTAGAGTTTTGTATTCTGCATGAAGAGTGATGACTTCAAATTGCGAAAGCTAATAATTTTCATAGACGTTTATGACATGCTGAAGACATTGATAATTACCCATCAAATCTATTCTAAGATTACATAAAAATTTAGGTGAAGTGGATTCTGATGTGCACGACACAATGTGTTGTGATAGAATTCAAGATTTTTATGAAAGCATATTAGATTGGAGCTATTAAAAGATATGAGGGGATAAATAGAATGTACCTCGATATAAACACCATGAATATGGTTTCTAGATCAACTTCCTTACTTATTTAACAAATAGCACTCATGTTGTGTCAGGATGTGCCACATAAAAACTATAGTATAAGTGCTTGATATAGCGAATAACAGGAAAGCCTTTTAGATAGCTTCTATTAATATCCATATTTTACAGATGAGGAATTTGAGCCACAGAAAGGTTAAGTAAGTAACCCAAGGCCACACAGCCTTGTAACTATAATCAATATAGATGTTTGTTAAAATGTGGGTAAATAGTTGTATATATAGCCCTGCTAAACAGATTATCTAATTGTGGTTCACTAGGTTAATTCAATAAACATAGAGGTAGGGCTAAAGCTGAACATTTAACATGTCCTATTTCCATGGCTTTAAGGAATGTTAAATGCCAAGTGAAGCGGGGATACCTGGCAAAAACTAAGTATGTCTTATTCACTGTGCCCTTTCTGCAACTTCTTTCTCATCATGTAGCTTCTTAGAAAAAAGAAAGGGGGAAAGAAAATATTACTATGTTTTACTAATTTCTATTCAATTGGTTTCATTGTGTAATAATTAGGTGTTAAAAATTCATCTTTCCTTGGTTCATTATTCTCTGTTTATACTGTAGGCTTTCACTCAGTCTGTAATAAACTAATTAGGTGATGTTATTGGCAGAACCATGTTTATACAAATTTATCTTACAGACATTTATAAAAATATGGTTTCATACAATTACATAAAATAATTTTATAGACACAATAAGCAATTTAAAAATATATTGAAAATACAAAGATTCAAAGATGACTATAAGAACACATGCAAATTCTTAGAATCAAATTTTTGTTGTCTTGTCATTTATTTTATATTTTAAAAATTATAAATAAGATTAGAATCCTCTTATTCTGTATCCTGATTCTATTTCCCATATGCAGTCAACAACTATCATCCATTTAATGTGTTTACTACTTATTTATATAATTTTATGCTGTTTTATACACCCAAATCTAAAATATTATATAATATTTTATATAGTTTTAAATTGTACAGAAATTACATGTGGGCAAGTAGCATTCTGCAACATGCTTTTTTTTACTCAATGATATTTGTTTTCTTCATTCTATGAGTATACATTATTCTTTCCGTTGCCTCATTGTTGGATATTTAGCTCATTTAAAATTTTTTAGTATAAAAAAAACAGTGCCCTGGAACATACCATTGAAGGTAGAGAAGATTGTCTGTGCCAGTCCCAGAGATAATCCAAAGCAAACACAACTGTGCACTCAATGAATATTTATGTAATGAATAAGCGAATGACTAAATATTGCAGTGAACATCAACGTCAGGTTTGCTTGTGCACATTTGGAGAGTTTATTTGAGGTGCATGATGAGAAGTGGAATTTCTGGGTCTAAGAGTAAATAGGATTATTGATTCCCTATATAACTCAATTACTCTCTGAAATGGCTGGAGGGTTACTCTCTCATTGTCAGTGTATAAGAGTTGTTTATTGCATTGTTGAAACACAATTTTATCAAATTTAAAATTTTTGCCTACTTGTTATAAATGTCATTATCATTTTGATTTCCTAACTGCTACCAAAGTTGCGTATCTTTTCAAATGTTCATTAACCATTTTTTATGTGAATCTTGCATCTAATTTGAACAGTATTATTATGATTTTGTTATATATTCCCAAAACATATGCTATGACACAGAAGAACTAATTGAAGAATGATAATATCCATACCAGACCATTTGCAATTTAATTCATAGATGGCAAGGAATTTTAACCACCAAATATTCCACAGTGTATAGTGAAATATTCATACTGAACTATTCACTCAAAAACTCTTTACATAATTATCCTTGTTTCTTTACCAGTAACAATTCTAACTCCAAGTATAGTTTATGAGTACCATGTTTCTAAAAGTAGAATTCTTGTCCACTAATTTTATTATACTTGGAACACAAATCTCAGGCCTTGCTCAGAATCTCAGTCTTCTAGGTTAAGTAATTGCAAAATTAATTTTATGTATAGTTCTTTGAGAGTTAAACTTACTCTATAACAACCATGTAGTAAGTACATCATGGTGATATTAAATTTTAAAAATAGCTTAAAGCTTATCGGACAAAATGTGTATCAATTTTTATCAGTATTTAGGAGGCAGGATTAATTCAGGAAGCTAATAATTCTTTTATAAATTCTTGACAAGAAATAGTAGAGTTTTAATGAGAAACATAGATAATTTTTGGGATTTTTATTTGAAAAACTTTTATATTTATATATATAATTTAACAGTTATTTGTATATTTTTATTAATGCAGTTCTCTGTCATGAAGGATTGAAAGATAAAGGGAGATTGAGAAACAGTCAGACAGAATGAGATTATTTAGATTATAATGACAGAAAAAAAATGGAAAGAAAATAAATATAATGGAACTAGATGGAGCTGAGATAATGAGGAAGTATTGTTCTTTTCTTACAGCCTGCCCAAGTGTGATTTAGTTTGACATTATTTTAGCCATCTGATAGCAATAGAAAAGTATCAGTTTCTATACCATCTGAATGTTGTCAAGCAGGTCCAAGTGTCAGAAGGCAAAGGGAGAACTTTGAAAAATTCCTGAAGGAGATGAACTTGATTTTGATAATATAATTGACAAAGGAAATATGAGACCTAATGAAAGAGCACATGGATAAGTAAAATTCACAAATACTTATAAATATCATTTGGTTATTTCCCCTTCATTACCCAACAAAATTTCATGAGAATTGATGAAGAATAAAACTTCACCATTATATCAGCTTTATAAACATTTCTCTCAACTTTCCTTCCTGGTTGAGATATCAACAAAAAGTAATATATCCATAATTCACAAAAGAATTAAGATGTGTAATGTTTAAATAATATGCTATCAATTAAAAATTTCTGCAACGATTCAGCATTGACAGCGATGAAGGCATGAGAACAGCACTTGTCTTACGAAAAAAAAAAAAAAACTTGAAATTTTGGGCAGGTTATAACAAATGACTAATAATTTATTCTGATTGTGATTTCCAACCAGCTTTTAGGCAAAGCACAGCAGTTCAATCCTAGTTGGAAAAAAAAATATATGCAAACGATTCGAAGGGAGTGGAGAGAGCAGAAGAAAGTATGATGGAAGAATTGTGCAACAGAAGAGTATTCACAGCCTGGCTAAATAAATGAATGGACATATTAATTATTTTTTAAAAAAGAATAAATGCTTTAGGGAAAAGAGATTTAAGGACAATTATGAGATTCCTGGGACAATAACGATTTCTTATTTTCAGTTAGAAAAATTTCCTGGGAGTATAATCTGTCGAAATGTAGAAAACTTTCCAAATACAGTTAAAAAATTCCTTTAAGACATACAAAAGTTGATAAGACACACATTAAAAATAGTTAGTGTGAAAGACATTTCATACTTACTGGAGAGGAATGTCAGTGAGGGAACTGATGGATCTTTTCATCTGCCATTCCTATCGGACAAGACCCTTGAGAACTCTCTGATAAGGCCATAGATCAAATTGTTAATAAATTCTGCTTTTGAGTCTCTGCCCCATATTAGCTGTGAGCAAGGGCAAATTACTTCAACTTCCCATATCTTGGTTTCCTGGCCGTAAAATATGTATAGATTTATGGTACCTCATTAGGCTATTGTTAATATCGATTATAAAACTATGTAAAATTTTTACCATATGCTTGAGGCTATCAGAGCTCCATAGTGAATAGGTATGGTTTAACCCACTGCCTTAAGATAATTGAAAGTGGTCTATGTGATATTTAAATGTCAAGATTATCACAAAAGAAATATTGATGAGAAATTTTGCTTTATCTCCAAAACAGCAATAGAATTACACATATATTTTTCTCCATAAAGGTTAATCAAGACATAACATTTATAGAATTTACAATAACAGGTCTGCTCTCTGTGAAATGTATTATTAGACTAGGTTCTATTGCTTCGTTTTTAATATGACATTAAGTTAAATATTTTCTTTTGTTACTTTATATTAGCCTTTTCTTTGCCCTGTTATGAGAACAAGTATAATTATGTTACTAATGAGACTTCGAGAGATTAAGGTGTAATAGACATTCTTATTGAATTATTAATGTGCTGAATCCTAGAGTTTTAGCATTTGCCAGAATTCCCACATTTCATTTTGGATAAAATGTGAGTTCTTTACAGAAATAGATGCCTTAGTTTCCTTTATCATATTTTGAGTGAAGGTTTCCTACTTCGTAGCCTCTCAGACTAAGTATAAGCCCTTCCTGTGCTTCTTGGCTGAACCATTTCCTCTCTCAGCTATAAACTCAGCTGACTTCTCCATAAAATTGTTCTTGCCTCATCCCTGTCTCCAGCCCACAACTTGAATTCTTCCCACTTCTTTCGTTCCTGAGCCAGCATAGCTCTGCTTAGTTGTGTAATTGTTTATATACTTGTGACATGTTCACATGCACGTATTTAGCCTGTCTCATCCAGAATCAGAAGTTCCCAAGGAAATGAAGCACATCTTTTCCTTCTCCATCCCCAAAGCCCTCCATGTCATGCTGGGCCCATAGAGGGAATCAGTAAATCTGTTGCAATTGGTTAGAAGCTCCCCGCCACTCCCTCCCCTGCACATTTCCCTTAGGTATCTCCTGTCCAAGCTTTGTCTAAAGTAATTGAAGCTTGGGATTTGTATTCTTATTATGCTAACTATCATTACTTCCTTTATTTTTAAAAAGCAGTTGTTGGGATTCAAGCTAACCATGCTATTTTCTGCATAGCACTGAGCAATTCTCAATTAGAAGCCGCCTCTCAGTCTTCTGCTCTCCCAGGTCATCCTCCTCCCCCAGTAGGAGAGGATGAGAGGAAGTGGGAATATTTATACTGAGGTGGAGAGCCTTGAGCACTTGAGCCCCAGGGCTGCCTCTGGACTAATATTTCTGTTCAGCTGCTCCCAGGTTTTTCAACAAAAGCTGTCAGAAACCAAGTTTGTGCCTGAAGGGCAATTTCATCTGTAATTTCCATTTCTTTCTACTCCCCGCAGTGTTTCTTGCTATCGGGTAAATTCTCAGTGGAGTAGCAAGCTCTTGGCACCACAAGCCCTTTTCCTCTTTCAAATTCCATATTCTTTCTTGGAATGTCTGTTTTACAGAGAACTCTATTTTCATAAAACTATCCAGGAATCAGTGTTAGGCTTTCAGCTATGAAATAACTTCAAAAAATGCATTACAGCAAAAAGGTGCCATTCTTTTAAAAGTTTAGATTTTCTGTTTATAGAGAACTCCTAGGAATTTTGTGCTTTGCTGAAAATATTAAACATGTTTTCTTATTTTCTCAACATTAATTTTTTTCCTGGGTCTGCAGGAGAAAAAGTTAGGAGTTAAGGGCCCTGACCCTGGTTCAGTCTCTAGCTCAGTCATTTAGGCAATTTCCTTTAATTTCATGAATTTCCATTTCCTCATGCATAAAATGATGAGTAGAGTAGACAGATGAAATAGATGCTGTTTAAAGCACCTTTCAAGCCTAAAATGTTATGATTCTAACATCAGATTCACAGCTTCTCAACACCAGGTAAGACCTAGCGTTAGTGTTGCTGAAAATATATTTGGGGGTATTCTTAATTTAAAAAAAAAAAAAAAAAAAAGGCCAGATGAAAAATAAAGACTTTTGAGCTAATGTCATTGACTTCAGTGAGGGTGACTTTCATGTCTTCAGGCGAAGGAAGAAAAACATTTATTAACTGAGGCTTAGGTAATAACTCTTATCAAGTTTAATTACTTGATTTTGAATTAGCCATTGTGACATAGCCAATTTGAACCTTCATAGTCATCATTTTCTTTTGTTAATTATAATAGCCTACATTTAATTAGAATAAGGTACATAGATCTCCCCTCTACAAGCAAGCCACCAGGTAGGTACGAGGTAATA
This sequence comes from Eonycteris spelaea, assembly GCA_003508835.1. Lineage (NCBI taxonomy): Eukaryota > Metazoa > Chordata > Mammalia > Chiroptera > Pteropodidae > Eonycteris > Eonycteris spelaea. Next base: position 8,517,228 of record PUFA01000011.1, on the reverse strand, counting down.
ACAAAATTTCAGGTGAAATTGTGATTTACCTGAAAGCTTTTGCTACCAAGGAAACATAAACTATCATCTAGTCTGTACTCAAACTCCACAGACTCCCAGCTCTTTGTTACTTAGACATTCTGAGAAGTAACTTATATGGAAGATTCACACCAAGTTGACGTGACAGTATTCTTGAGGCAGGATTTATCCATCTCTCTAGTCAGAATCAGGTAACAGATTCCACTTAAGGTGACAAGACACAAGACCAAATTGGAGTCCCAAGTTTAGGACACCATTTAGATTCCTTTATCCCTGTTCATCAGTGCTAAAAAGTACAATTTTTTACTCAATCCACATTTCTTGAACACCAATTCACTTATAAAAATGAATTTTTAAATACATTATATGAATTAATGAATCTTTTAGTTATAGCTCAAGGTAGCAATAGTTGATGCTCCATGTTTCGAGTGAGGATTCCACAGTAGATTCTTCAGATGTCAAAGTATGCCCCTAAGATGAAGAATAAAATTAATAAAATCTGTCTCTCTCTGTGCCTCTCTGTCACACATACACACATAGGCACACACACACACATACACAAACACACACTATACTCTTTATACTACTTTAAGACACATTATTTAAGGCTATGTAACAACATGACAAAATTTTCTAGTAGTGTCGGGATATTTCCCTCTTAAGGACAAGACTGTACCAATTTTTATCTATTTCTAGTAATAACTAATATTAAAACAAAAATATGTAGTTAACCTTTTTTTTCTTACATAAATGAAAAGATGCTCTAAATGCTGTGTGTATCTTTTTTTTTTTTTTTACATATACATTCTCCTGGATATCTTTTTATAGCAGTGCATATAGAGTAACTGTGTTCATCAATATATTTACTGTATAAATATATTTCATAATTTATAAATTAATTTATATTTTATTATTTATAAAACAATCCATGTTGGTTACATGTCCAACATTTTGTATTTTCTCTAGAATCTCAGACCGAGTAGCCATAATCATGTGATTATTCCCATTTAAGAAGTATTAGGTCTAATTTAAACTGTTAAACGCTAATATTTATGAGGCCATAGGTTGACAAACTTTTTTTAAAAAGGACCAAATTAGTAAACATCTTAAGCTTTGAGGGCCATAAGGGTTCTGTCACACTAACTCAAATCTGTCATCTTAGCACAAAAGCAACCCTCTGCAATTTGTAAATTAATGAGCATGGCTGTGTTCTGGCTTTGGGCTTGATATGGCCTGGGGACCAGAGTTTGCTGAGCCCTGCAACTAGACCAGCATCTGGAAGTGACGAACTTGTGGATGGGTTTTCACAAGACTGGGAGCTCCTTAAAGGCAGAGACTGTATTTTCTCATCTCCATTTCCCTCCATGTACAGTAACTCAATAAATAGGTTTTTGAATTTAAAAAATTAATTCACAGAAGAGGTATAAAATCAGTTCATTATTTTACCATTTTCTGTATTTGAACATGAGCTGTGTTACTTTTAGCTGAAAATATTTATATTACAATCTCTGGTCAGTTAGCCCTGACTTATGTATAGCGAAGGAAATGTACAGGTTTTAAAAATGTTACTAGACATAAAATTATTTCATCAAGAAATAGAAAAGGAGTTCTCTAACATAGCCAAGATGCTGTGCTATGCATAAGTTCCTGCTGCCTTATAATATTCTCTTATAAACTTTGCTAGATGCCATGTTTGCATTACTGGTTTTATTTGAAGTTTCTCATTATGCTTCATCCAGTTTGTTTTTTGTCCATAATCCAAAATAATAAGCATCACTGGTATGAATAATCTCTTCTTTAGATTTTGAAAAAAAGCTAATGTTTAATAAGGGCCGTTATTTTATCAAATGTGTGTGTGTGTGTTTGTGTGTGTATTTAAGGAGAGAAAACTGGAAAAAGGGTTTGCGTCTCCATATGGTACAATTCTGTACTCTTCTAACTCCCACCCTTAGCTCTAATATATTGAAAATATCTGTACAAATGTGAGTCATGTCTTGTTAGCAAATGACGCAATCTGGAATTTGTTTCTTCCTAAATTATGAAGCATGAATGGTATGAAGCAGAATGGTAAACTCCCCCAAATCTCTGTAAACCACATTGAGAAAAAAACCTGGGTCAGGTAGAGCTGTGTTTACATTTTGGCTGAGAGAAGAGATATTTCTAGTTTTTACACCTGATAGCCTTTTAACTTGAGCACAAAATGTCAGGTTTCCATTACTTTAACCTTTTGGTTCAAGCACATCGTTTCTGATATCCTATCCTTTAATTATTTGAATTTCCAGTCTTGCTCAAGAAGGTGGATTTATACCAGATTAGTTAGCCTTAAGCTAGTGGTTGAAAGGATCCTCATTGGCCCCATGTATTAAACCCATCACTTCCTGATCTAAAGCACCCAAATCAACTGGTGCACAAAGAACCATGAAATACTTACTGCCCACACCTTTTCCTGGCTCTGAAAGAAGCTTCAGGAAGAACAGAAATGAACTTTTGTAAAGGGATTCGATTGAGTGAAGAACATTAATCATAACCAAGTAAGTAGAACCTGACAATCCACTTGGCTAGCCTTCAAGGTACTGGTGTCTTTAGGGATTTCAAGATCTGTAATTCAAATAACTTTGAATAACTTTGGAAGGATACCAGAGGTCAAAGTACAAGACTAGAGATGATCAAGAAATAGATCAAGATTACCAGATTTAGTCTTTAAAATTATACTGTGAAATTTGTAGTGCTATCTTCATTTGTCACTTGCCCAATTTTTTTGCAGGTAGTGTTCAAACATAGACCATCTAACTCCAGAGCACTGATGTTTGACATTGGCTATAATTCACCATTTTGAATAGTTGATCCCTCAGAAGAATAAGTAGGGATCAAGATAAGAAGTGATCATTGGATTACTGTGCCAAGAATTATCCCATCAAATGGTTGGGAAGAATAAATACCATAATATGTGTCCAATGCCATGTATAATTCCTGGCACAAAGTTAAACACTGGATAAAATGTAGCTATTAATCTTAATAACCCAGATAGACTCTGAGCAGATTAGCAGGAACGATCTTAATTTATTAAATATGGTACTAACAGCACCTAATTTTATTAGTATTGTTATTAAAACAAAAAACTAAGTATGTAAGAAGACATGTGTCCATAACCTGGGAAAACTGTGATGGTTTCTTTTTTTTAAGAGTTCAATTCAATGAGAAACAGCTTTCAATGGTTGAAAAGTGAGAAGTGTAGGGAATAAGACTCTCCTGTGTTTACATTGTGGACTTGCCTTCTTACTTTCAACTTTATCTTCAGAACTGCCTCCTGGCTGGGGATGTATTTTCCTCAGTTTAAGGAAGGTGGTAAGAAAAATCCAAGAACATTTTGTTTGTGTGTAACTGATAGGACAAATGATGGCCTCTGTCTTGGAGGCCCCAGATAAGTGTTTGGTTTCTAAGGCAGGGAAGGACCTGTGGGAGCAATTGTTTCTTGTTTCTCTTATCAAGCTCAGAACAATTTTTCATTTACTGTATTCATGCCACAAGAGCACAGTCAATATTAAATTCCAAAGAAAGGAAAAATCTCTCATGGAAACAGCTGTGTTCAATATACAGCCAGTTTACTCTGGTGAATAGTTAGAAATGGAAAAGTTTCCATTTCTTTTGTGTTTATTCTTGATAGTTGTCTTGTAAAAATTGCCTTTTGTAAATAAGGGAAGACTGGTTTTAAACAGCTTTCACTAATATCTGTCATTGGAATATTAAGTTCTACAGAGTTGTTGAAAATTAAAATGAATCTGATGGAAATACATATATATTGCAAAGAAAATATTTTGAAGTATCCTGGCCCGATATTTCCGTTTTCATTCCATCTTACATGTAAATTGGATTCTGGTCCTTTTATGTCTATGTTTTTACTTAGTCTAAAACCTATGGGATATCACTTAAGTCCAGAGTTGGGCCCTGCTGAATGCTTTGCTCATGGATACCACATCGTCATTGTGTAAATGGTCATTGCTGATGCATACTAAAATGAAAAAAAAAAAAAATTCTTTGAACAGCAGAAAAGACCTACCACCTAATCTCACTAGGTTTATGAGTCATAGCAAAGCAACCCTATGGATTAGTGAATTGTCTGAGTAGGAACTCAACTGTGTTCTCCAATTTTTACCTAGCTCCAAGCACAGTGCTGGCAACTCTTGAAGGTCCTGGGCAATGCTGGAGAATTGAAAAATAATCCACAAAATTCTGATGTCAAATGAGATAGGCATGTGTTGACGCAGAAGTGTGTCCATGGCAGAAATATTAGATGATTGGGAAAATAAAATAACTAGTAGACAGCCAGGGTCCTACTAAGTGTGATGCATTATTTATAATAAATGAACATTTGAAACATATTTCAAAGAATGAGTTTTGCAAAGTATCTACATTAATATCAGGGAGTGGCCTAAGCCTTGGGGAAATGAGAGTCTACTTCTTTTAACTTAATGACCTGGGGCTTTTGTGTTTTCTTGTTTGTGTGCTAAACAAGACTTGTTAACCCATGTAATATTGTATGAGTTTGACTAAATAAAGGTAAAATCCCAGATATGTGTTTGGAAGTGTTGACAATGATTGAATGTTCATTCTAATGAGGAATTTGTAAATTGTGGGGGTTTTCTCCCTCATACTCATTGAAATATTTTTCTTTATTCCTTTTTTCTTTTCTTTCTTTCTTTCTTTCTTTCTTTCTTTCTTTCTTTCTTTCTTTCTTTTTTTTTTTTTTTTCAGTTAGAGGCCAGTTGTTAAATTTCCTGTTGTATAATCTCAACATCTCTTTCTCACTCTCCCCAGCTTGGGGTCAAGAACATGTGTGGTGTTTTCTCACTTCCTTTAGTCCCTGTCACAGTAACTGGCAAATACTAGATGCTGAATCAATGTTTAATGAATTTCATGTATGTGTCTTGCTTCGAGGCATTCATGCAGACGTTGAAGTGGACAGACATAGCTCTGCTGACTACTGCTAGCAAATCTTTCTCTAGTTGATCTCAACACTCTATCTGTACTCTTTGGTTACAGTTTTTCAACCAGTTACTAATCTAACTAATTGTAACCAGTTGAACAACTGAACCCAAAGGGTGCAAAGTGGAAACATTTCACTGAAAGTTCTGCTGAGGACAAAGGAAACAACGCCAGATCCCCCTTCAAAGGGACAATTCCTTCTCGAGTAGAGGCTACATGGTACCTCTCTTAGTTATCATTAATTTGTAATGCTGTATAAGTCTACATGTACCATCTATTTTTTTGGTGAGGCTTATTTGAAGTGTAAGGTGCTTCCTCTATAGAGGGTGATACTAACCATGTGTTAATTATTCTCTGAAAATAACCAAGGATATTACTGATAAAAAGGTTTGAAAAATATGACACATTTCTTTTATTGATGCTTGTGCCTCAAGGCCAAAGTAAGATATGCAATGTGAGATGTAAAATCTGATGTAAAATAGAAAATTGTTTGTGATTTACATGAGGGAATGTATCCATATACATTCATGATTAAGGCAGGAAACTATTAGGTGATTATTCTTAAGTTTGTTTCCAAAATAAATTTCTTACACTTGCTATCATATGCTAGTTGCAAAACATTAAGTTAAAACTATTGCTCATTGTTTCAAAGTGTTTTTCTAAGAGGACCCAGGTGTTACCATTGGCGTGATCCATATCCAATGTCCTGGTGGCACTGGGGGAGACCTCAGTTCTTCTCTCCAACACAGTAAAGAATTACAGAGCAGCAAAGTTTAGGAAAAGTAAAATTTACTGAAATGCATTTCAAAGAGAGAAATGGGCTATACCAGAGAAGTCTGTAGCCTTATGGAGGAAGGATGATCTGTCTTATATCTGGGCTGTGGTGGGAGATTACAGGAGTGGTGTCAGCTGATTGGTGTCTGAGTTCATTTTGATAGAGAGTTGGCTGGTATATAACCTCTTGTCAACTGTCATGATTTATAGAAGGAAAATAAAAATATCAAAGGTATGCTATTGCATAAAGTTGGGATGTCGGTAAAGTGACATAATATCATAAAATGATTTTCTCATTAGCCAACTACTGTAAAGTTATATTAATTGTCTTTATAATTAATTGATGATTTCACTTGAGACCAGAACCAATAAAGACTGTGATCGCTCAGACCTGCAGTTCTGAATATTTTGTTCTCCCTTCTATTAGTTTTCTAGATATTCCCAGTTGGCAACTAGTTACAGTTCAATAATTTCCATGCAGCTTCCTCATGTAGAGTATTGAAATTTGTGACCAGAAATCCCTGCAGAGCTGCTATTGGAATTCCAGCCACTATTAGATTAAACCTGTCTACAGAAGCTCAAGAGATCCTGCCTGAGGCTGTCTGATCAATACTTTATAGTCCCTGTGCAAAAGAAGCTGTTAAGATTCCCTTGGGAGGTAAACTGTCTAAAGTGGATCTAACTAGTAGATGGTGATTGAAATGAGGGATATACTGACACTTAATTGGCATCGATCTAGCCTAGAGAAGACTTTGAAAAGCTAAATTGCTTTTTGATTCAGCTTGGAAAGGATAGAGATATACAATATCCCTTGTTTCGTATTATTAGTTCTTAATTATATATTAGGACAGTGGAACAAGTCAGTCCATAGACAAGGCTCTACTGAGCTTGGATCACCAAATCATCCTATCTTTTTTGTTTCAGTCACTGCAGTCATCATCATCATCCTCCTCCTCATCAACAGCATCACATCATCATCATCATCATCATCATCATAAATAGCTGCCACTTGTTAGGTGCTCAGCTATACCTCCATTTGAACCAGGCATTCTGGGTCCAGAGCCTATGCTATGTATGGTCTTATTTTATACTCCTTACCACCCTCCTAAATAGCCCAGAGACTCCCACAGGAAAACAAAAAAAAAGTTGGTGTTATGCTTTTAAAATGGATTTAAGATCCACTAAGTTCTATTTTTGTTGGGGCTCTTTTATGTAATTTTGGAAGGCAATGCCAGAAAAGTTAACTTTAAATTTAAAAAAAAAAAAAAACATTTGAGATATTTACAACCAGGGGCTATGTAGCTATAATGTATTGCTACATTTAGTGCATTAAACTGTAACAGATATTTCTGGTTTTTATTTCTCCTTTTCCCCCTATTAAAAAAATCTGATATCAGTTTGGCATACGGCAATCTTTTGTGTGTTCCATGAAACTATAATTTCTTTATAGACTTGAGAATGTCATACATTTTTTCAGCTATATATTGAGAAATAATAGAAATGAATGGGTTAATAAATTCTGCTTTTAGATCTCAAATGGTAAAAGCCAACATCGAAAGCTCTTCTGTTCTGCATGAGCCTGACGAAGGAGGTGGGAATGGAAAGGTACGATGTACACAGAGTCCCCAACTAGCTGATTGCCCACTTTGAGGCCTTTTTTAGATTTGAGTACCAAGTGAAACCTCTACTCTCAGGAAATTGGGCAACTGCCAGAGTGGTTCACAGTTTTTAGAGGCACAGATATTGGGTTTTTTGGCCTTTGTCTCAATATGTGATGAGCTAGAGATAGCGTATGCTAATGAAAGTGAAAGCAGGTTTTTGAATCAAATGCTTGTTGATGTGGATCTTCAGAAGTAGGATGTTGATTTGATGCTGCCATGCCTGTCACAAATGCTGCGTGTGTAATTATGGTTTTGCTCTAAATAGAATTGCTTTTGGACTATAAAGCAAACCCCATTACTTCATGTTCCTGCTATCTCCCAACCTCAAAAGAAAAAAAAAAAAAAACAACAACAGTACATCCAAAATATCTCTAAGTACCATATGTGGGCTAGCATTCTTTTAACATTTAGTGTTTTAATGTTTTCAGACAACAAGTAACTTTACAGGTAAAGTTCCTTGTGAGAGGATGTGAGTTTGCATGTTTGCATGCTATTATCCCTGGTCTTCTATCTGATGCTTTATGTTGGTAATGGTTTTAAAGGGCTCATGGGAGAGTCAACCACAACACATATGTTATTTTTTCAGATGAAGTCAACTTTGCAAATATCCATACAACACGGAAAGTCAGGGGCCAAGGTGATCTGTCTAAGGGGAGACAGGGCCATTTCCCACCCCTCTAACACATACCCAGGCACGCCTCAGCAAACCGCTCACAACTGGAAAACCAAGGGGCTTCCTCTGGTCTTTCTAGAAAATACTGTTTTTTTTTTGTTTTGTTTTGTTTTGTTTGTTTGTTTGTTTCCCCCTCCTCCAGAATCCTGCTATTTCTCTCTAATCTCCAAGTCAAAGGCCAGTTTCTCTCAAAAGCATTTGGGCAAAATTAGGGACTTCTTTCACTGAGCCCAGATCCTTTTTTGTGACGTTTTTTATAACATTCGCTTATTAGACTTACTTTGTCTGTTTATAGGTCTGTATCCTCACTATAGGACTGAATGCCTCACAGCACTGAAACTGGTGTCTGTAGGTCTTCAATGTTTACTGCATAAAATAAGTAAATAAAAACAGGAAAGTTTGTTAAGGCAAGTGGGACCAAGGACTATATCCCACTGGGACTATTCAGCTGGGTTAATCATTGACCACTCTAGCCCAGATCAGTCTGTCTTGCCTCAGTCAGTGGTTATATCTAAGTCCCTACCTAGGCTGTTTGTTGTTTTTCAGAAGTATATAATCCCAGCTCATCATAATAGCAGAGACCTTGGTAACCCCACACACTTGCCCTTGAGGTCTCAGGTCTGCCTTTCTGACACCCCAGAGGATATTAAGTTCCCGTGTTATCTACTCTTTTGGACCTCTATCTGTCTCCATTATAGCTCTTAACACAAGGATAATTAATTAATTGCAAATGTTTTGTTTAATGGATATCTTCTCATTTAGAAGGTAAGCCCTAAATTCAGTGGCTGCTGTATTGATTTACCTCCAATGCCTAGTATGTAGCTGGCTCACAAGAAATACTAATTGAATAGATAAATAAACTTTATTCAACTCGCTAAATATTGCATCTAATTTAAATTCACCTCAAATTACCCCTAGTTTAGGAAGGCTTTCTCACTCAACTTCCTGAGCACCAAGATGAACAAAACTACTATAATTCTATACCCAAACATCCTATCTTGATTGCATTGCCATGATCACAAAAATCTTCCATGAATTTCTTTCCAGACTAGATCTATTTCTAGGTTTGCTTATGAATTATTGTAACTATTGATTTAATCATTCCTTATTTTCTGATTCCTTAATTTTCATACATTTAACTCTTTCCATTATATATTTATGCCTTAAATAGATTTGTGTTCTGACAGTCCTTCTTCTAAGTTGTGTGGAGAGTTGCAAAGATGTGTGGAGCACAGTCATCCCAGTCAAGGAACTTAAAAAGTAACAAAAGAGATTCCATATGTATAAGCCTACTTAAAGTTTGACTGTGGGACAAAATACTTTTAAGAAGACATAAAACAAGAGCTTAAGTACTTTCCTCAGTTGTTTCTCTCTACTATATTCTCAACTTCTCTTGGTTTCTCACAAAATAAATGTACTCAGTAAAACGCCTTGAAATCATTTGCTCAGATGTATGTTTTTAGTGAGGCCTACCTTGACCACCATGTTTACTATTTACTATAACAGTGCATTCCCTGACTGTACCACCATTCTCTAACTCTAACTCTCTGCCCAATTTATGCTTATCACCTTCTTTAACACTATAATGTATCTATTTACTGTTATCATTGTCTGTCTCACTCCACTAGAATGTAAGCTCCATATAGTTCAGGATTTGTTAGTCACTGATATATCCCCAGAATAAGCACTTAATGAATCATAGGCAGTCAATGAATATTTGTTGAGTGAATTTATTAAATAAAGCAGGGATTAGCAATTATACACCTAGATTGGACAAAGGATCTGGGCTGAATCTACTCTCAGATGTATGATCTCAGATGATTTATTTCGAGTCTCTCATTTCCCAAATGTTTTGCCCAGGAGAGGCAAAACTTTACCTCTACCCTCTTAGGGTCTCACACTGGACCTGAGAATTAATTAAACATTAAGAAACACATACAAATTAATTTAATATAAGTTTTACATGACATAGGAGTCCTCATAAGGAAATGAAGACACAAAGAAGTGTCAAAGGCTAAATGTTTTTAGGTTGAACAAAGAGAGGCAATTGTGAAAAGTAAGTAAAATATATAGGGAGGCTAAAGGAAGATAAGAATTATTTTTACAAGGTCTGTACAGAATTCTCCTTGTTTCTTATGATAAGAATATTTCTTTCCTCCTGGTGTAAAAAAAGGCCATCATATACATGAGAGTTTAATTTTCTTGTTATCTGGAGAAAAAGTAAGAGTAAAAGTACATTTCTTACACCTGCTATTTTTCAGGTGCCTTTAACTCAAAATAATTTTTATTCCAAAGTAGCATATTTGAGGGTGACATATTCTGCCACCCTTCACTACCTCCTCAGGTTGTTGGGAGGGTAAAACATATATATGCAAAACATTAAGCCCATAGTGAGTAATTATTATGGACTATTTGTAAAGTCAATTCACTCTTCTTTCCCACGCACACATAAATTAGACTTGATTTTCCCATTTTTTAAAATTGGTAACTAAAAGTCATAGTATATCATGGTTCCCACCATAATGATTCTGCACTTTGAGTTGAGTGACTTTGAGAAATACGTACAATAGGAAACCAGTTTAATGAGAATAAAATAAAATATATGGCATTCTCAAATATATCCCCAGTCTATGTAATTCATCTGAAAGGACTTCAAGATCGAATATATATTATGCAGATAGTCTCTAGAACGCAAACAATATTGGGATTAACACTGGTCTGAATAGTTATGATCCTTGAGTTGGGCTGAGTTTGGCATGTTTTGCTTTTTGGTTTTTTTGTTGTTGTTTGTTTTATGTTTTCCCCAAAATACAGACATGTAATGGAGCCTGGATATTTGGGTCCTATTATAAATATGAGGTAGATATTTGAGTTAACTGAATTTTGAAAAAAAAAAAAAAGAGAGAGAGAGAGATGACCCTAGAAGGTTAGAGATCTTAGAGATTTATAGGTGGCTGACACTGGATTAGATTTAAATTAAGATAACTCAGATGTGCATAACTGGGAGAGAAGGCTGATTTAGATACAATTTAAAAGTAATGTAACTCTCAGCATCTCTGAATAAGGGAACATCCTTCAGCAAAATTCACTAGTAGTAATGTTTGACAACATTTCTTTAAAAGTAGACTTTTATGTGTGTTTCTTGTTACAGTCAATTACCAGCCTATGATCTGTAGGAACAAATATGATAGGGATGCAGAATAGGCCCTGCTTCTCAAAATTCACTGTAGAAGCATGGGCCCTTTCCATCCTCTGACGGGTTCTGAAGTGGCTTCCCTACTAATCCTGAAATCTCTTGGCTAGATCTTTCTCTCCAGACTCTGACCAGAAGAGCATTTACTGCTTATGCATTCATATCAGAAGTCCCAAAGCTCTCTTGATAGTTTCCCACCCAGTTACAGAATACCACTGTAATCTCACACAACAGCTGAAACATCTTTTTCTCATTTCTTTAAATTCCTGTAGCATTTGATGTCTCTACCATATAATTTACATTTAATTATAAGTTGTTTTGCATCATTTAATAGTTGTTTCAAATTTGAATGTCTTGCCTTCCTAAGAAGATTTTTTAAAAAATTCCTTTAAGAACAAGGGCTCACTGCACAAACATCGAGTGAACCATGAATACTGACTTTTCACTTCAAATTGACTTAAACATCTTTCAGCAAAGAAGGCCAGCCTGGCACAGAACTCATTTTTCTGACTTGTATTTACTTTATATGGGAATAAATACACTGAGTTAATCGAATTTTGTAAATGAAGCAACTAGATTTCCAAGAAGATAATGAAGCTTTTTGTTTTGGTTTAAGAAACTGCTGAACGACCAATAGATTTGGAAATGAAAGTTGGGATTTGGCAAGGGTTAAGAATTGTGCCAGGACTTAGTGCTGGAAAATTTTCTGCTTTAGTCTATTGAATGACTGTCTTTTGAAGTTTTACATCCCTTTCTCCCCCTACCAGTATAAATTCAAATGCTATTCCTATTTGAGTTACTCCCACTTCTTGTAGCACTTAAAGCAGCAAACTTTGATGCGTTATTTTCATATGCACTGATCACTTAGAACTCATTCAAATATTACAATAGAACAGTGGTATAAATCCTAATCCATGGAAAACTTGAGATTTACTGAAGATGACTCTGATTTAGGCTCTTTTATCTGCTCATTGAGTGATGGAATGTTACCTAGAATCTTTGTATCATCACAAGGAAGTGGATAAAGCAAAACTACTTTTCAGTCATTCTTATTCAGCAAGTACATCCCGTCAGATCTTAATTAATTTTTGGGCTAATAACTGCTCTGTGGACCCTCTCTACAGTCTTTATTAAAATGTAACTAAAGGTGTTTTTTTACTGCTTCATAATTAAAGTTTTATACCACTGAGTCCAATTATTTTTAAGGGTAAACGGTAAATCCAGAGGAAAAGTTCCATTTGCTTTGCTAAAATTTGCAAAGACTCATGCCTTTTTTGTATTAGATAAATTTGACCTTGAAACAAATAAGTAAAATGGCTTAAAACATTTTTAAAGGTTTATCACCTTTTTGGGGACAGAGGAGGGGCTTAACTTTATAAATACATTTAATGTATAATTCAAGTCCATAAATAACGCTGAGAAAAACAGTGGAAAACATTCATAGGTTTAAATTTTTTTTTTCATGTATAACATTAAAATTAAGGGTTATTTGATAAAGATTTTAGACACTTGTGCGAAGCACCTCCCATTTCACTGGTTTATTTTATTATGCTATCAGCTTACAGAAATAGAGACTTGGATTTCTAAAGGCAATTTGCTCTTGATGTTATTTTTAAAATTAAATCTTTAGATATGTTATAAATATTAGAACTTGAGAATACTTGATGGCTATTTCTTCATGAATTTGAGTCCTCAGGTATTTCTTATTTTTTGTTTTTTTCAATTGACCATATTCTTTCAAATACCCAGTACCGTATTTCTATTCCTCTCTCAGGTACTTCTTTCTTTAATATTTTCTTGCTAATCAGAATCTCTACAAGAGTGACCACAAACCTGAAGAAAACTGAACTGTTAAATAATTTGTTAATTGGCTTCTTGAACAATTGAAGGATTTTACATTTAGACTAATGTGCCCTTTGAGGATTAGACAACTCCATCTTTTTCTTACAGTTCTCTGGCCATTTGTTCCAGATCCTCATCTTTCTTATTTAAGAGCTTTCAGTTCTCATCCCTCAGCAATCAGCATAATAAAGTACTGCTACAGGGCCATCTGCAGGAAGAAAGAAATAACCTTGATACAGAGTGCTTTGTTGTGCAAACATTTGTTGTGCGGGATAAAACCTGAGTACATTTATTAAATATCGGTAACATTTATTTGCTTATTTCTTCAGCGAACAAATATAATTGAGCAGCTGCTATGCACTAGGCATTGTTCATTCTTTCAAGTTTTAAAATTGTAATCAGTTCTATTTTTACAATTTATTATGAAACAAAGTCTTAATCTGGGATCTATCTTTCTTTCCCATTGGATTTTGAGAGTGTAGCATAAAGATTGTGAGACAGGGCGCTACCATCATAATACCTATGAAAATCCCAGCGCCAACACCTTCTAGCTGTGTGACTTTGGGAAAGTTAACTAACTTCTCTATGCTTCACTTACTTTGTCTTTACAATGGGTATAATGATAGTACCTACCAAACCACCTCTTGAAGAGTAAATGAGAAAACAAACAGAAAGCATATTGTCCTGGGCTTGGCAGGCAAGAAAGCATTCAATAGAGGTTTTTTGCTATTGTTATTAAGTCGTAGTGCTCAGGATAGTTGATAGTTACAATCTTTTTCAACAATTATTGAGTAGATACCCATGGAAAGCACTTAGAGTAAACTTGGACAGTGAGAAAGACACCACCACCTGCACTGTTATGTTGTAAACAAAAGCTCTAAAACCGGTCTGGCATCAGTGAGGGAAAAAGATGCTCCAAATGCCTTCTACAATATGTATTTCGCTATATGTCTGAGCTGTGGCAAATGTCACTAATGTCATCTCTCTTTCTATTTTAGGTAAGTACAACACCTTTTTTGAAGTTCTTTGCAGATGGGTAAGTCTTGCTGTTGGAGCTTTTCATTTTGATTTGCATACTCGGAAAATCTGGACCAGACAATGTGCTTATCTCAGTCAGACAAACGCCTTTATTTTATTCAAGCAGAGATCTGGAAAGATAACAGTATTTCCTACACCCATTCCAACTCTGTTTTAAATCATTGGCAGGAAAAAAGTACATTTATTATTTTAAATTGGATAAATGTTCATCTAAATGAAGATTGAGTTTTTCACTTTGTCACTAGAAGGCACAGTATTTGAAAGACTCTAGAACAGAAAAAAATTATTTCCTTTCTGTTACCAATCATAAAAACCTCTCTGAAGTAGACATACAAACCTTTATTTTTCTGCTTGCAAATGGGGAATCATTTTTTTGTCAGTGCATAAAGAGCAGTTATTCTATTATTAATTTATATTAACAAGACATAATTTTGTATCAAATATAAAAGGTGGCCAGTGGTCCCGCAAAACCATGTGTACAGAAAGAACATTGTTGATAGAATTCCTGTTATGAATGAGAGTTTGCACAGTTAATTTAATATTTCTATGATAGGCCATAATCTATCCCCATAGAAGCTTGAATTGGAATAAATCACAACAAAGGATTTAGTAAAGCCTAAGAAAGATGATTAAACTATGAAGCAATTTACCAAAGGAAGTTATGAAATCTCTGATGAATTTTAAAAACTACATAGACAGTCGTATTTGCATTAGGAAATTAAGATTTATCCTGCATTGAGACAAAGTATTAGATTGACTAACTGTCCTCAATGATAAAGTCCCAATTTGTTCCTCCAGCTTTAATTTCCACTACTTACACCATATATATTCCATTCTGTGTATTAGTCTTAAGTCTTCCAAAAAGCGGATGCTAAATGGGATTAGAAATGCAAGGATTTTAGGAAATTCCCATGTAAGATAAAACAGGGAGAGAGCCAGATAAAGTTGAGTGAAACCTCAGATTATGATACAAGTTTGACCCCAAGCGAAGAAGAGAGGTCTAGTGGAAGCATTCTAGACTGGGTTAGGGAAAGCCATATGGGAGTCCTCAAGCCAAAATCGCCATCAGAGGAGTCCTGTATTTCCTGGAATGCGTTTGCCTCAATATCTTCACTCTTGCCTAACAACAGGTCATCGGAGTTATGGCCAACTCAAATGCTGCAGTTGGATTCAGAAGCAGCAGCTGGGCACCTATGCAAATTATGGCCTCTATAGTAAGAGGTCTATAGCCCATGCTCATGTCTACCACACTTATGCTCCTAGGTCTTGGTTCTTTCTTTCTCTATTTCAGTCTCTCTGCCTCTGTCATTTTTGACTTGCATTGTCCTCATTCTTCGTGACCAAATCGGTTATCACTTCCTTCATGATGTGGACAAACAAGTGGCTAATGATTTTTACTCTGTTTTGGAATTTCTTCGTGATTTTAAAAATATTTTTCTATAGTTTTTGTTGCTTTTATTATCCATTTGTTTAAATAATTATTGAGAACTGTGCTTATATTAGATGTCTTCCTATGCTCTAGGGGTCAGAAAAAAATAATGGCTGGATAACATTTTGAAAAGCTCACAGTGGTCTAATTAGAGGGACAATAGTATAAAGTTAATTAAAATACAGTGTAAAAGAGACACATGAAAAAGAGATTTGATGAGACTATAAGGGAGAAGGGAAGATAGTGCTGAGGGAGGGAAAATTTCAACAGAAGTGACACCTTGAGTAGGCAGCGTGTTCAAAGACACAGTGGTATGAAAGAGCATAGAGAAGGTTGATGGTACAGTGAACTTTACATGACTTAGTGCATTTATGGGATTATGGTGAAAGATAAATCTGTAACATTCACCTAAAACCAATTTATATAAGGTTTCTGGTCTTGGTAAGATTTGGACTGTATTCTGTGAGCCTTAATCTAATCAGGACATCTAAAAGTCATGTGGCCTTAGCTGAATAAAAAACATACTGACGTACATAATTCTATTATGCTAGATCAAACAAAAAAAGGTAACTATTCATTTTTGTATTTTACATATTTTGTATGTTTAAATACATATTCTATGTTTAAAAACTACTAATGAATAAATTACAATGAACAAATCACATTTTGATAAAATAAGTTAAAAAATAGAGCATAAGGCCTAAATATAATGGGAAGATTTAGCAGATTTATAATTTCAGGTATGAGATTTGTCATGAAAATCTATTTCCTTTTCTGTATACATTACTGTTTATATTGCATGTTTATAAAGATATAATTGGAAAATGTAGTGGTGTTTCAAATCACAATTTTATGTTGAGAATGCTTTGTAATGTTTAGGAAACTA
This sequence comes from Eonycteris spelaea, assembly GCA_003508835.1. Taxonomy (NCBI): domain Eukaryota; kingdom Metazoa; phylum Chordata; class Mammalia; order Chiroptera; family Pteropodidae; genus Eonycteris; species Eonycteris spelaea. The sequence goes on along the minus strand of PUFA01000011.1, from coordinate 8,500,731 downwards.
GTTGTGCAAATTCACCAGTATGCCACTTGACAATCCTAACTTTAAATCTCCATAAGCTCTAAAGTCAATGTATTGTTTCATTTTATAAGAAATAGAGATATGTCTATGATTTTTATTTTAAAGAAGGCAACTTGCAATGGAGAAATAATGTCATCCTTCAGTAAATTACCAGCATAAAAATTATGTTTTAAGCAAAAGCTATCTAGAGTTGGGGTGCAAGTATGCTGTCTGTTTGATTATGACAGAAACAGAAAAGGCTGTAGTATCTTTGCCTGAAAACTCAGGCTAGACATATTTATGTACATAAATATATTTATACATAAGGACATACCCACAAATTAACTCCAAGCTGTTTAAACTAAGCCTGACTAATGGTTTCTAAGTATTTTTGTAGATATTTGCTTACTGTTGATCAATATTTTGTACATTTTCTAGCATGTGCCAAGAGTCAATTATAGAAGGCATCAATGTTTTTAAGCACAGTTTTTGGCTGAATAACGTAAAAATGAGATACTTATATTACTAGGATAAATGCTATAGAGTAAATATTCTCAAAAAAATGAATATTTGGTAATTCGCGGTATGGATTCATATCTATTGTTGAGTAATTTTAAAATATATTAACTTTTACTAATTCAGGAGGTAAGATTTTTGTCTAAGAGAGAGAGAAGGAGGAGAGGAAACTAGCAGGGATCAGAAGTTTTCTCATAACTGTCGTTAGTATAGTACCTGAAAAGCAGAAAATGCTAAGTGATTATTGAAGAAATTGGATATGTGATCAATTGAATGTGTGCATGTATATAAGCCAAGGTCAGTCCCTAGTATTAAAAATAATACAGTGTTTTCAGTTTTTTTGTTTTGTTTTGTTTTATTTTTGAGAGTGAATTCTAGTATAAACACATTTTGTTAAGACTCAGGGCACACATACAGATACATACAGTTTTATATATTATAATACAAGTGTCAAAAACAAATATTAGCTCTACAAAAGTATGGATACATTCTGATATTCTCTTTTTTATTCATGCTCATTAAAAAATGCTAATCATACCCATGAAATAGATTTCATAACATAACCAATAGAGATAACAGCTCACAGTTTTAAAAATGCTTATATGAGGAAAAAAAGAGACATTTATATTGTTATTCAATAATGACTCTATCAGAGCCATTTATTATCATCGCACCTGAAAAACCAAAGCCAGACAGAGTCTAAGTACTTTCACACTAAAAAAGGAATTTATTTTAATTTTAATTTGACGTGATTTCAGATTTACTGTAAAGTTGCAAGAATAGCACAAGGGATTCTGGATACCGATCACCAAGCATCCTCTAACATTCTCGTATCATTCTCTCTCTTCCTCTGTTTTTTTTTTTTTTTATTTTCTCGTATCTCTCTGTCTCTCTCTGTCTTGCTGCCTTTGCTGTCTTTATCATCTGTTTATCTATCTAGCTATCATTTCCCTATATCATCTATCCATACACACACACATATATAATTATATGTTTATATAATTTTTTTCTTCTGAACTGTTCAAAACTAACTTATAGGCATGATGCCCTTTTACCTCTAAATACTTAAGTATTTCCTAAAAGCATGGAGTTATCTTAGTTACAGTACAATAATCAAAATTAACAAATTAACACCTATACAATGCTATCTTCAAATCTACAGACTTTATTTCAAATTTCAATAATTGTCCCAATGATATTACTTTTGGCCAAAGAAAATACAAATTAATGTGTCACGATTAGTTGTCATGTCTTTTTAATATTCTTTAAAGTAGAACATTTTCTGAGACTCGTATTTCATGGCATTGACATTTTTAAGGAATACAGGCCAGTTGTTTTGTAGACTGTCCTTCACTTTGAGTTTTGTGTTTCATTGTGATGAGATTTATACAGTTTTGGCAGGATTATTACAGGAGTGATTCTAAGTTCTTGTATCTGGAGGTATCTTTGGTTCCTTTACTAAAATTTTGACTTTAATCATTTGGATAAAGCAAAGTCTGCCATGTTTCTCCACTGTAAAGTTACTGTTTTTCTTCCTTTGTAATTAAAAAGTAACTTGTAGGATGATACTTTGAGACCATGGAAATATTGTTATTTTCAGATCTTTACCCAATAGTTAAAATTCTGCCTGAATCAGTTATTTTTATGATGGTTATTAAGGGTAATTATTTCTTCTTCATTTATTAGTTGTCTTTCTATTATACAGAATCACATTCTCTTCCTGTTTGTTGTTTATTTGTTTGTTTTGGTATGGACTCATGGATTCTTTATTTAGCATATTATAATCCTTTAATATTATTAGTTAATATCATTATTTATTTTTATTTCATACTGCCCCAGATTCAGATAGTAGGAGCTTCTTCTATTTGGCTCCATTGTCATTTCGATATGACCCTATAATTCTTCGAGCACTTTCATGCTTTTTGGCACAAGTATCTAAGACTCTTGGATTTTTCCCCATCCCAGCTTTGAAATCAGCTGCTTTTCTAAGGATCCTTGGTTCCTTTTAATAGAAAACGATATTTACAAACCAAAATTGTTGGGGGTGGGTATGTGTGCTCACTGCTACTGGGGAGTTTTTGCTTCTAGGTCTTCTCAGCAGACAGATATAGGGGGAAAGTATATGTATATTCATACTCATATACATAAATGTGTGCATAAATATATATACCCACACACATCTGTATCTATGTATTTATCCAGGTATCTCTATATATTAAATCTGTGATTTCACACTGATACTTCTAGTTCTGGTCCGATATCACAGTGGTCATTCTATCCATCTCCTTTTTCAAATCAGCAGCTTCCTTACAGTGGTGAGAAACTTAACTTTCACTATTCACAATATATTACATATTTGTAATCCTGGAATGTAGTTTTAGAAATTAGTTTCAAAATTGCTAACCCATGCCTCTGGGTGAAAAAAAAAAAATAAAAAAGAAAGGAAAAGCCTGTAAGCCTTTTAATTAGACTTTGTAGCATTCTTTCTGTTTTATATCCTTAATCCTGTATTTAAAAAGTCATTTGGTTAATACTCCTCTCACCCCAATTCAATGTAGTTGTGTTAGTCATTTGAAATATAGTTAGTTAATTTGTTTTAGTTTTTAATTTGTTTTCACATAGAGCTGAATCAAACAATATGGGGTCATCATTTTCTATTTCTATATTTAAAATATGGTGCTAATAATTCCACTCTCACAATAATAAAAATTGCCTCGATGCCATTAAATAACTGAGGTAGATATTCATCATTTTATAGAGTGGATAGAATGCCTTGTGTCAGAATATCTGATGAACCTTGTCTTGGACCAAACTTTAGGATAATCTGAAAAAAAATAAGGACAGATGTTGGTTCATGAGTATTCGCTAATATTTTTTTTTTTTGAGTAAATTTCAAATGCACATGTGGGTTTCTGGATTTTGATATTATTTAATATGGTTATTTATACCTCATCTCATTTTCATTAGTGTGAATGATCAAAATTAAAACATAAAACCTTATTTATTAATGTTTTTCATGCCTTTGTTTCTTTAAAAAAGATTTAATTTATCCCAATTTTCAAAATGTATAAAAGGACTATGGAAAGCTCTTCTGGGTATTTATCCGAAGAAAAGCAAAACAACAATTCATAAAGATCTATGTATCCCTATGTTCATGGCAGTACAATTTACAACAGCCAAGATAGGGAAGCAACCTAAATGTCCATCAAGAGACAATTGGGTAAAGAAGTTATGGTTTATATATACAATGGAATATTACTCAGCCATTAAAAAAAATGAAATCCTATTATTTGCAACAGCATGGAGGGATCTAGAGGTTATTATGCTGAGTGAAATAAGTCAGAGAAAGATAAATACCATATGATTTCATTTATGTGGGATCTAAGAAAAAAAGAACAAATTAATTGAACGGATTCACAAATATAGAGGACAGTCTTGTGTCAAAGGGTTCAAGGGTACAAATTAGTAGTTGATAGATGATTATGAGTTTAGGGAGCATGGCACAGGGAATACAGTTAGCATTAATGTAATGGCAGGGTGGAGAGTCAGAGGAGAAAAAAGTAATTAGCAGGATCATTTGACAAACTATAAATATCTAACCAATGTACTGTATGCTTGAAACTAATAATAAAATAAAATTTAAAAAAAGAAACACAAATGTAAAAGTATATTTGGCATTTGGAGTTAAATTTAGATTTGAACTTCCTCAAAAACATGGTAAATAAGGAAACCCAATAATATTTATATCTCAGGAGGAGGCTCTTTTCGGTATTAATTCTAAGACTTTTCATTAGTGTCTTCACACAAAACAAGACAACAATGTCTTTAACAGCAATTTTATGTGAGTTACAGAAAAGCGCATTATTCATTATATAGGTAAATAAAAGTGTTCTATACTTAACCTTGATACAAGTCAAGCTAGTAACCATTATCCTATGTAAGATTTTCTGTAGAAATTTAAGTCATTACAGGTCTGATTGCTTAATATTGCTTAGTTATACATAGCAGAATGGCTTTGCAGCCTTGCCATTAGATTATATCATCATGGATCACTTGTCTCAACTTGGCAGGGACTTGATTGCAGAAGCTAGATGGCTGTCAATTTGACATTTAGCTCTTTGTCTGGAGTGTAAATAATCTGAAATTTCTATTGAAGTAAGACCCAGAGGGTTTATATTACAGGATTACAGTTAGCAAAGTCACCAGGAAATGTTTATAGAGGCAAGATAGCCACAGATGTATCTGATTACCTTTTTGGAACACTTGCGGTAGAATTTCTTACTGTTTGTGGTGTGGTCAAAAGCAGTAAAATAAAATAAAATAAAATAAAAAAATAAATAAAATAAAATGAGGAAAGTGTTTTTTTTAATTCTTTTTGAAATGGAAAGATAATCACTGTATCAAGATAACCAGTTATATTTAAGTTGGTATGGAAAAATATCCTCCCTTTAAATCATTGTTACTATGACATTTAAGTACTCCAATCTAGAAAATGTTTCTAGGTTCAGCAACTTTGGAGTTAAACTATTTAAAATTATGGTACTTCCATATATTCACAAAAATAATGATAGAGATATTAACATTAATAAAATTATACATAATGTTATTCTTAACACATTTTAAATACTTAAACTAAAAACATGAAATCAATCTATCTGATATGATTATAGATATTCTTTATTTTCTCATATTTATCTTTGTACCTTAAATAAATTTTGAAATGTTATTACTTTTACAAGAAAAAAAGTTATAACAGAATATTATAATAAAAAGTCTAGCAAGAATTTCTCTTAATATCACACAAACATAAACACAAATGGAGGCAATGCTATTATGAACCAAAGGTATTAATTCCATCATCCAGCTTTCACAGCTATATATTTGCAAATATTTTCTCCCATTTTGTGGGTTGTTGTTTCACTTTCTGGAGAGGATCCTTTGAAACACAAAAGTTTTTAATTAGTATAAAGTCTAATCCATTTGTATTGCTTGTTTTGGGGGTGTCATAGCTAATTCCTTAATTCAAAATCACAGAGAATAATTTACACCTATGCTTTCTTCTATGAGTTTTATAGTTTTAGTTCTTATATTTATGTCTTTGTTCCATTTTGAGTTGATTTTGTGTATGGCGTGAGACAGGAATCAAGTTTTACCCTTTAGCATGTGAACGTCCAGTTGTTCCAAAACCATTTGTTGAAAAAAATATTCTTTTCCACTGAATAGTCTTAGAACTTTTGCTGAATATCTATTGGTTCTATATAAATATATATGTTTATTACATGTATATGGATTTCTTTCTGGACTCTAATTCGATCCATTGATTTATATATCTGTATTTGTGCCAATCTGTATTTGTGCCAATCTACATTGGTTTGATTATTGTTGATTTGTAGTAAGTTTTGAATTGAGAAGTATAAGTTATCAAACTTTGCTCTTTTTTCAAGAATATTTTGGCTACTCCAGATTCCTTGTAATTCCATATGGATTCTAGGATTAGCTTGTCAATTTATAAAAGGAAGCCATGAATATTTTCATAAGGATTGCATTACATTTTTAGATTGCTTTGGACGATACTGTCATATTAACAATATTAAATCTTCTAATCCATGCACATGAGATGTCTTTCTAATTATTTATATCTTTAATTTCTTTCAATGATATTTTATAATTTGTGTACAAGTATTATACTTCTCTCAATAAATTTATTTCATAGTATTTTATTCATTTTATTCATTTATTCATACACTTTTTTAAAAGCAAGCAAACTTTTTTTCATTTTTTTTTGTAATGAGTTTAAGGTATTTGAACAATTCCTGGGAGACTGACTCATCATTTTAGTGCCTTTGTGGTTTATTCATTCACCTCGGTTTTAAGCAGTCATGAGATCATTCATTTACTTAAGTCAGTATTTATTGAGTACTTAGAATATACTTAATAGGACTTGAGAATACCAAGATAAGTGAGGGTTCTGACCCCTAGGAATTAAAAGTTTGGTGCAGAGATTATCATAAACACAAAAATACATGTTAGGCTGTGTCAAAGTGTGAACAGTGTGGTTGAGGAATATAGTCACAAATGACTCCTCTTGATGAGTCACACCCAGGAAATGTCAAAGGGGACAAAATAATTGGGTATTGGGGTTATCTGGATCTCTGAATTGGATACACAAAGCTAATTCAGAAAACCTTTTCATTTCTCATTCTTCTTTTAAACATTATTATAATATAAGTACATTCTGCTGTCATTATGTTAATCTTGATCAATAAGAGTCTTATAGTAATGTAGAACTACCGTTACAAGTGTCAGTTCTGTCCATCTAGTTGAAAAAGCAATTTGGATCAACTATGTAATCTATAATTCTTTGAAATCCATACCTCCCATCGTTCTTCTTCAGAAAAACAAGGAGAAAGAACAGTGAGAGAAAATTATGGCTAGTGTAACTTGATTTTGTGTGTATCCCCATTTCTCAGTTGTCCCTGCTGGCTCAGATTGATTGCTGTCTCTCTATCTTAGTGTGATTAGAATCAATAAGATGGTTAGTTTGAAAAAAAAAATTAAGCTTATACTTAAAAAAGACTAGATAAATGTAAAGTAGTGTATTGTTTAGGTAGATCAAGAGAGGCCAGATCCCTGGAATATAAATAGCATATCAATTAACTCGCTGCTGTAAGACAGCTAAATAGTAAAGAAACATTAATATGTTCCATCAAGCATTTGCTTTTATATATGTGGTAAATGATGACACCTGTCTTAACTATGACTTTCTGTTGATATAAATACAGATATCTACTGATTAAAAACTTATACTTCAAATAAATTCTTTTTTCAATTCAGAAGATTAGGGTGTTTGGAGTTATGGCTTTCTTTTTTCCACCTTTTAGAGCCGTCCACATTTTCTTTCTGCTCATTTCTCCCTCTATAAAATACATGCTTTAGTGCACATGCTGTACATATATTTTGTCCAATTTTCTTATGAAACTGAATAGTTTGTGACTTAAAATAGATTAAATGGTTCTTTGCACTCTAAGAAATAAAATGTTATTAGCCCTTTGAAATATATAAAAAGTTGTCTAAAGTAATATTATATATCTCAAGATCAATGCTAAAGAAAGAAATCATTCCTAATAAGAAAACTTTTTCAGGTATATAGTCAAGTGGATTTATTTATTAAAACTAGTCATTAAAAACTTGTAATTTTATTTTTAAATTCAGTTTGTACTGTCATCACTTAAAAATTCTTCTGTTTCACAAAACAGAAGCATATGCTTGTGTATTGAATCCCAATTAGCAACTAAGCCCTCTCTAAATTTAAATTTTTATAGGTCACACTGTGATCTCCTAACCTATTGTTCGCTTTGAAGTTTGGTGTGTGCCAAATCTAGAACTTTGGGTCATCAAGATTAGCAGAGAACATCTCCATTTGCACATGAAACTTAGTTTAGTAATCGCTCAAACTACAAAGTAAAAGCATCAAATTTGAACCCAGGTCAGACGGCTCTGAAGCCCTTTAGGTTTTCATTACAGTTTGATTTCTTGCCAAAAATATCATGACAGTTTGTATGTCATTGTCATTTCATATTCTTTGAACACCTATAAATTGGGAGGTAATAATAACTTTATGATTCTTGGACTATAGCCCACAGACACACTTAATTGCCATAGAAACAAACAGTTGTGACTTTATGAGGGGGAGTTGTATGGCTAAGCTGTAGGTACCAATGGGGTGTTAGTTAAAAAACAGACTCCCTGTCTACCCTGTGATAGTCTTTGTACTTTGAGAGTGATAGTCAGAAGAAGTTTACTGTAGATTATGGGAAAATTACTGACTTGAATCTCAATTGAGCAATAACCAGAGAAAAAGAAATATACTTTTTTTTTGTATTTTTTGTCCATAAATTAAATGCTTTTGGATTATTTATTTATAAATGAGATATCTAGTCTCACTGAAATTTATTATACTCTATAGTGGCAACCTAGTTATTGTTAGACTGCAGATGTAGATATTATATAGTTGATGTTGATACATATATGCCATCATTTACCTAAAAGACATGAGGCAGTAAGAAATGCCCTGTGCAATATTTGAAGATAAAGTACATTTTTTGAGCCATACAGTAGTATACTGTGCATTGTTGACAAATTCCATCATTCCACAAGCACTGGTTTTAAAAACTATAAATAATATCTTATGTGCTACAGGATTGGAATCCCCTTACTATAGAATTTTAATACTACTCATTGGAGATATAAAATTAATAGATCCTTATTTCTACCTTTGTGTATCCAACTTATCAAATGGTGCATGATCTATAATTCTCTGTTAGAAGGGTAACTCATGGAAGGGAGACTATTTGGATATAGATACTCAGATTCTAAAGAGTTTAGCAGGCAACAAGATGGATATCAAACAAGTCAAATCACAACCTGTAGAAAGAGCACCTCAGAAGAGGGAAAAGTAAATTATAGAAAAGAGCATTTTTCTCATTGTAAATAAAAATCTCAAAGCTATGATTGTAGAAATGAAAAATAAGTCCCTATGAGATGCCAGCCATTCTGCTAGTGGATGGGTGGTAGTGGGTGAGATGAAAAGATACATCAGACGTGTTCCCTGTACTTGTAGAACTTTCCAGAAGGGGAAAACTGCACAAAATCTGCCAGGGCAGTATTAACATCTAACCTGGCCCAGGCAAGTGTATCTTATCCTATTGATATATACATAATACTATGATAAAACTAGAAATACAGTGAAGTGCTTTTTCCTAACAGTGAGAAACACTTTGGTCTCATGTTGAGGGGTGCTTTAATCTTTAAATAGTATCCCATGTATTTTATCTAATTTTTTCCTCTGTGTTTTAAAATATTCAACAATTAGTAGCATAACAGTAGAATACCACCTAGAGTCTATGAAAACTCATTCTTAAATGTATTTTATAGTGCAGTGTTTGGAATTATGTTTCAAAAATCTCATTAACTTTTAATGAACCAAAGACATGGTTAATTAATATTAAATGTTCCATGCAAAGGTATTTATTTTAGAAAGCATGTAACAGTGGTAGGTTGAATTTATAAAGTGACCCCAAGAGAGTAAGAATGCCATGTTAATATGATTATAACCCATATATTTTTTAGTTATGGCTATGAAGGTTGTTTTACATAGCAAATAACTGGGTAAAGTTCCTGCCTAAGGAATTTTTATTATATTTCTCTTCAATTCTAACCTGTAGTCGAATTCCTTATTGTAATACTGTATCCTAGTCTACAGGAAAATGCTCAGGTGTGATTTCCTATCTAATCACTAGGTGGCATCATGCTTCTCCATAGAATGATGCTGCTCAGGAGCTTGCAAGTGCAGTCGTGCAGAAGGCCTGGAAGGAGATGAGACAATTTACTTCCCATAGTGTTTTGATTTATGAAAGTCTTCAAAGCAACAATTAGCGTGAATATTTTGCATTCAAAAAGGGAGTAATTATTGGGTTTGTGAACAGTATCAAGTAATTCATTACTTAGGACAAATGTGAAATATGTCTTTAGGAGCTAATTATAAAGATCTGTTCTACTTTCCAAAAATTCATCAGTACCTGCTTGGAAAACTGAACCTAGTTAGTGAACCATGTATTAAAGAATAATAATACTGGCTAATTTTGTAAAGTTTACATAGTCATTTTCTGTAAACGAAGTAAAAGATAATGCATTCTGCCAATCATAGGCAGTTATGACCCTTCACTATGACACCCCAAAAGCTTTCACAGATTCCTCAGAATACAGGGATACCTACAGTGTCCATTTAACCTTCCTGAGAAAAGATTTACACTTGTCAAGGTGAAGTAGAAGACCTCTCTAGGAAGTACTATTTATGTTTACATTAAATTATAGACTTAGGAAATCGAATTAAAGAGACTCAGAGGACACCTTTTCCATCCCCTTATTTTAGAGATGAAGAAAATATGAATGTAGCTATTCATGTACTTAAGACATTAGTGGACCAAAACCATATACATTTGTGGCATGTTTTCATGTTATGAATTCAAAGTATTTGTCAATAAATGTATAGGTTCAATGGTTATAGTTTGGAGATTTGAGGTATTGCTAGCTCAGAATATTAAACATCCTTCCCTTTCTCTTCCGACACTTGAAAAAAATAACTATTTCATAGAATGTTATCACTGGAAGGGATTTTAAACATCACTTATAACCCTTTCATTTTACATATGTAGTGATTACATCCTAGAGAAAGTAACTCGTGATTCATATTAGACTTTTGTATCATAAAGACAAAATCTACAGTAATAAAATTATAATAGATTATGCAAAAATAATTACTAATAACGTTCTCAGGTTGATGATTTTAATTTGATGTTGGCATTTTAAGGACATATGCATAAAACCAATTATATGTTTGACTACCTTATAATAATATAGCCAACTATTTTAAAATTTAAAGAGAATAATATTGGGTTATTATAAAATTTCAGAACCGGATTTTTCTTCTTTGTTTTATTGACCACATTGAATCTTTGTGGTGTGGTGGTGTAAACTTTTCCTTTGCATCCCTTTTTTTAGGAGTGGCTCTGGGGAATCATTAGGTAAATGCTTATTGGTTTTCCATAATAATTATCTCTGAGCTTTAATGGTTTCTGGTTTTGGCTCCTTTTACTTTCTCCAACTTTAAGCAAGAATTCAGAATGGTTTCCAGTTGCAAAAGAATTATAAATCCAACTTACCATCTAGTTTCTGTCTGTGTGGTCTTGGCAAACTTTTTAAGCTTGGCCACACATGACATTGTTGGCAGAAATAAGGCTTTGCCTCAACTTGGGCTGCAGCTTTGCCTTTTTGTCTGAAAACTTTACAAGATTTAGGGAGAGTCTATAACAGTGAAACATGTTATCTCCAAGAGTATGCTATTGAGATATTAAACAACTCAGATCCTTTAAAGATCCTGAATTTAGGACTGACATACTTAAATGTAAGTTCTCTTAGAAATGAAGGTTTTAAACATTTAAAAAATATCTGTGGACAAGGAATTCCAGCATTTGCTGAATATTCCATGGGTAGTGCTATTAATATAAAATATTTTTTTAACAAAAAATGATAAACTAATATTTATTTTTTCTTTATTATTTGGGAAAGTAACTAATTATCATGATTATTGTCTTTGTAAACCCCAAAAGCTATTTTGTATTTTCACCACTTAATATTTACTATAGCTTATTTCCATAATTGAAATAGAGTTACACTAACCACACAGGAGTTACTCTTCCTTGAGAAAGAGGAGTTACTGCTCTTTTACATGGTCATCTGCCTGCCTGATTGCTCCTTGGATCTTTGATGGTTTCTTCCTTTGATCTCCCAATGCAAATCAGGATCATGAAGGCCATGGTTTTAACTTTAATTAGGGTGGGAACCTGATCTCAAATTGCCTCTTGCATTGATAGCTGGAGGGGGTCACATAAACCAGGATGGGATCATTGACAGCGTTTAACTCTGCTATAGTTGCCAGACTAAATAGACAGAGTTCATACTTCACTCTATCTTTAGAAACACTTTGTACAAGGAAATGTGTGTTGAAAGTGGGTGGGTGTATATTGGATGTATGCACTTTAACATTCTCATTAGAATGATAACTAGATAGCTATGCTGATCATTTGCAGTGACTAAATCAAACAAAAATATTAATAAGTGATATAGAAGAATTTTCATCCCATTTTATTACATTTTTCTTGAAAAATTCCAGAAGTAGTACATGCTTACCACATAAATTGTAAATTCGAAAGACCTAATAGAATCAGAAACTACATGACATGTTTAGTTAGCATATGAAAGAAATGAAAGACATTAGTTGTAATATTATGATCATGTGGATAATTTCCTTTATTTGAATAAATATAATTATTTGAATACTCCATATGAATGCATAATTTGAAGTAAATACGTATATAGATATTGATCAATTAATTGTTTTTTGCCTCTTGCTGAAATCACCTGGCTTGAAAGGCTGAATTTACACGAATGCACCCCATTAAATTGTTACAGTTCAACTGTTTTTTGAGTGTTAGTGTAATATGGTAAGCACAACAGGATGCCATGGGCTTGTTGGGAGTTTTGGTCTAGGAGATTGCTTTTTAGCCCTTAAAATACTTTATAATTCAGATAAAGGAAGTTATCCATATGATCATAATATTATAAGTAATGTCTCATTTCTTTCATAACCTAACTAAATAGGTCGAGCAGTTTCTGATTCTGTTATGTCTTCCAAATCTGCACTTCTATTTCAAAAAAGTCAGTGACCCTCAGCAGGCCTGTTTTAAGTGGCTCAACTACTTCTAAGAGACAAATCATCAGCTTGACCATAAAAATGATCAGTTTAAGCAGGATCTCAGAAGGATGCCTAACAAGCATACTATGAATATGTGACATAAATAGGGTGTCAATAATGCTTTCCAATATAAATAGCATGTTAACTTTTATACTTGCTTTTACATACTCACCCCATTTAAAATTTTGTTGATTTTCCTTATCCTATGACAGAGTTAGGGAAAGTATTACCCTTTCTCCCTCATTTACAGAAGAGTATCTGAATCTCACAGACTTGAAGTACTTGCTCAATATTAGTTAACAAAGGGCAATGAAACTTGGGCTGCTGTTGTCATTATATATATTCTTAATGATACATTTATTCTCAACTATTTAGACTTAAGGATGGGTAGAATTTCCACAGAAATAGAGACAGCAAAATTACAGTGGAAAGAACATTGGACAAAAGCACAAAAATAGGAAGTATGGTGCAATTTGGGGAAAAACCAGTGGGCCAGAGAGCTCAAGTATAGGATGAAGAGAACTGGCAGGTATATTGATGGTATGCCTTAGGAAGATCCATCTGGAATGGCTTCATGGGAGCACAGGCAGTGTGTGGTCTAAGAAAAAAGGCTGTTGGATTAGACTGGGTAAGAGGTAATTCCACATTACCTCTTACCTTAGTTATAACAGAAAGGCTCAGGGAACAGATACTAGAGCTATTTCAAAGATATTATACCGTATTATACAAATTAATATGGTAGTTGAGAAAGAGTGAGACACCCATGACTATTCTTATGTTCCATTCTGAATGAGGGAATGACAAGGCAGGAACAAAAATAGGAAAAAGAGAAGATGCTAAATTGGGAAAAGATGCTGTTAGTGATTTGTTGAGTTTGAGTATAAGCAGGCGATACAAGTAGTTATCCCTAACTTGGAAAAGAGGTCAGAGTGGATGTAGGAATTAGAAAAACATTTATATGACTGTGCTATTTGACTCCATTGAAGTTGTTGAGATAAACTTTAGAAGGAAAAGAGAAGGCTTGTGACTGAATCTTCAAAAAGGAAGAAAGTAGATGCAAAGCCAATGAAGAGAGACAAAGTTGAGTAGCTGTAGCCATAGGAGGTGAACCAAAACGGTATAATGTCCTGGAAACTTTAGGACGGTTTCATGAATGAGGAGATAAGCAACAGTTAACTAATCTTTAAAGTCAACTCAATAATAAATTGTGGCAGTGTTTTGAATTCGGTGAAAGAAGAGGGATGACTTTAACGACTCCCATCTTTCTCAACACTTATCTTTTTATTAAACAAACACAGATTGGGAACTTGATTTCAAATTACATTCAATACTCTATATAATCTAAATGTAGCAGACACCAGTGGTTACCCTTCCAGAGTCTATCCCTCTCCTCTCTTGTCAAAAATACCATCTCTGTCTTCAGGTGTTGCTCTTCTTAGGGAAGACAATCTTATCCCCAGTTCAGGGGCACATTGTGATAATTGACACCAATTAGGTTCACTGCTAATTCCTTAAAACTAATTGTTTTAGTCATGGACAGGTAACACAACTCTGGAACATGAGGTGTGAGGTAAATTTGCTGGAGAATTTCTTAAAGAAAGGTACACAGGAAGAGCCTTTACTTTGTGCTTTGTCATGTCAATAAATGATATGGTAGTCATCTTGTAGTCATGAGGGGAGCTAGCCAGAGTCATCCTGGCTCATGGAGGATGTGCAGCAAAGGGTGGAAAGGGTGTGTTTCCTTGATGTCACCATCAGGCCACTTTGACCAAACCTGCAGTCACCTGACTCTGGACTTTATGACAGCTGAAATTTGATGTTTCCTTATTTTTAAAGCCAGTAGTCATAGCTTTCTATTACTTGAAGCCAAAACCATGCCAACTGATGAAAATAGAAAATGTTCATTTTAACTGTATTCTTGTCATTGTGAAAATGCCAAAACCTTCAGGTAAAAAAAGCCCTCAGAGGAGAATTGGATCTAAGATGTATTGTCTTCTGAATCATAAAGAAAATGTCTGGCAGAGAAGCTAGGCAAGCCTAGTAAAGATTCTCAGGCTAAATGTCATTGTGTGTGTTTTTCTAATCAGGCTTCAGTTGGCAAATCAAATTTTTGAATTGGGCAGGAAGTTGAATGTATTATTCACTCATATAGTCCATTTCATTGAATTACATTGTTTTTGTTGTTCATTTTGGCATTTGCTACGCTGTAGCCTGACCCAAACAAACACGTAATTTATATGTACACAGCACCTAGGCCCTACCTCGTACATGCTTAAGACATACAACAAAACTAGTACCTGAGTTCTGGAAGAATGTACTACAGTTCATCATGAGGAATAGAGCTTGAATATTAACACAGAAGACATGGATTTCCCTCTGGCATCAGGGTTGGCCCGTAGCATCTGTCATGTCCCTAACACAGGCAAGCTAATTATAAGCCATCACTTTCAGTCTTCGTAGAATCCAAAAATCAGAATGGTTGAGGGGACAAATACTTAAGGGATTATGAAATCTACTATTGAGAAGACCTTTTATAATTTGGTTGCTTACACAGACACTCAATAGGCTTTTTCAGTAATAGTAAGCTATGTTACTCATTCTTATAAATAAAATGCACAGCAACAGCATCCAAGTACAGCATCTGAATGTTTGTCTCTTTTTAGGCAGGAGACCCTTTATTACTTGTTGAAAAATTCCAAAAGATTCGGGACTGTGTTTAATAAATTTCAAATAACCATGTACCTAATACCTGTGCAGGGTCAAAAGGTCACGATAATGAAAATACTTTTTACCTTATATTTGTGATTAGGTGAATAACTCCACAAACTTGTGTTTTTTCTTTAGACATTAATACTATCCTTTTTTGGAGACGAATAGAATTCTAGATAGTTCTGCCCACAGAAAATTGGTAATATCTAAAGATAATAATAATGAAAGGAATCTGTTCATCTTAGTCTGCTGTATGGAACTTTGCTATTTAAAAAATTGGTTTCTCTTAAGCACAAGTGGGTTAGCTTTTTGAATTTTATTTACACCTATTATTTACTTTTTGCATGTTTTTCTATGCCATTAAATATCGATTTCTTAGAATTAGTAGTGAGCCCTATAGTAGTCATTTTCAAATTTTATTATTATTTTTTTAAATCAAGAAATCTCTTTTTACAAACTGAATCTAGCACAAAACTCCAATATATACAACAGATAAAACTGAACCACTATGGTTGAGTTAGGGCAGGGAGAGTCTAGAGAATCACCTATTCATCTTTCTTCTTTCATCTTTTCCATTTCTGCTATATTTTCCTCAAAATTTTTTACCAAAAAGTCTTCTAGTTCCCAAGCCTATGTCACCCATTTGATAGTTCTCTCCTTCACTTTGAGCTCCATCAAACTGTCAAATCTATACCTCAGGTCGTTTTCCTTCGTCATCTCTATCTTCAAATTTAGTCAATCATTGTCATCTCACTATCCCCAAAATATGCATATATCTCTGTCCTCTACTTCTAATGTTTTAATTCAGGTCCTATTTATTATTATTATTATTATTTTGACTTTTTTAATAGGCCCTTTACTCATTTTCTGCTTCTGATTCATTTGTTAATAGTTTCTAAACTTTTTGATCTCATATGTCATCAGAAAAGGGAAGAACATGAACTACTAATATATTTGTTTAGGTAGGTATAAATTTATATGTTACATGTATGTTCTAATATATAAATTTAAAACAGATCAATATAAAAATGAAATAGGATTAAATACACAAATGCATATATATTTGTGTATATGCATGCACACACTTTTATATTTTTTTCTTATACGCTGTGAATGGCCTTGAGTACCCTCTAGCATGTGCATCCCCCACTTTAGAAACTATTGTTCTATGTCTGTCAGAGAAATTTTTCTGAAAGAAACCTGCATTCTTAAAGTCCTTCAATGGCTCTCAGTAATATTACATAAAATCTGAATTCTTAACACAGAAGACAAGGCTGTTCATGAACTAACCACTGACTACTTTTTAAACCTAAAATATATTAAATGATTTGTACTTGTCAAAATAAATATATTAATACATAGTGCCTTGGTCAGTCACAAATGTAGTTATTTGTAGGCTCTACTGGGCTGACATGACAGCCAGACTATATGCTATGAAATATCTTCATCACTTTCACCACAAAAATGTCAACAAGCAAAGATTATTAATTTTTCCAGAGGGAATGAAGGTAAAATGTGTCTGTGGGTTTCTACAGCATTTCTATACATCAGTCCTTGGGAACTTAGTAGGTGAGCAAAAAGAATATATTGTTGATATTAGCACCAGAACTTTCATTAACTCTACAAATTTCTTGTTAACATTATGATTGTCCCTAAAGTATATCGAATGAAGTAAATGCTTTTAAAAACAGGCCAACATTGGTTACTTTGGCTTCATTTTTAAAACAAAGCTCTACATCCTTTGTAGAATAGGAAGGAGGGGCATTTCCTGCATGTATTGAGATGAGATGAGTTAAGAAAAGGAGCAGAAATGAATGTTATCTTGTAAACCTTTGTCACACCCTTCTGGCTTAGAATGGTTCAAATTTCTGTGGTATATTTTGATACTTTCTGTCTCCAAAGCAGTTGCTCTGGAATATGTTGCCAGTGATGATACTGAAAATGAAATTAATTTATAAATAGGCTCTCCTGCTTCATAGATGACTTATTTAGAAGATGATACAAGGTTCGGTAAATTAAACATGTGTTGAAATAGTTCCTTTGCTCAGAAAAATATAAATTGTTAGAAATATCAAAATATAACCAAGGAAGAAATGGATAGATTAAATTAAATGATCATTCGATATTTCTTTTACAAAAGACAAAGTTGATTTTCCATTTGGAAAATATCAATATAAATAAGCAAATGAGAAATATCTAATTCTTATTTTTAATTCTTATTTTTAATTCTTATTTTTTTAATTAAGATATTTTAAGTGATTAAGAAATAAATAACTTAGTTTTAGAAGTGTTAGGGAGACAAACAGCAAAATGTAATATGAAACACTGGCTCATAATGAATACTTTTATAAAACTGAGGGCAAACTAAACTACGGTTAACATTTTCCAACATAAAATGAGATCATTTATAAAGATTCCTAGGTGTCTGTTTGTACATATGTCACCTTCTTTATAAAAAGGTTTGGGTAGAATTAGAAATGTCTGTGATCTATAAACTCTATTTTGAATGGAAGAAAATTATAATAAATAGCAGAAGTAAATGTTATCTTTCTAAAATCTAAGAATCTCTCATTCTACTCTACCTGTCTTAATATTTATTCTGTTTTTGACATATATTATAAAATTAAAATGTCAAATAATGAGAATCTAATCATTTAACTTAATTTCATTGAAAGTGATTTGCCTGGTTTCTTAGATGCAATTAAAAGGAGAGTAATGGTAGTTTCTTTAAAAGAGTGATTTTCTTTGGAATTTATAAAATTATTTTAGCAATAGCAATCTCAATGCACCAGTGATGTTTAATTCTTATGATTTTTTTTTTACTGTAAACCTTTTTAAAATAAACTATTAGTAATGTGATTATATGTGTGGGAAACTGAAACTAAAAGCATTCAAATTTTTTTGACAAACAACACATGTTCAGGGTCAGTGTGAGTAAGGCTATAGATAATCACCCCATCTGCTCATTGTTGGCAAAAATGAGGCTCAAATGTTGAAGTATACCTTTTCTTTTTCCTGTACCTAGGCCACTGACAGATAAAGTTTTCAAAGAGAAATTTGAATTGCTCAGGCTTTCCTTTGAGATCATATAAAAGAATTTCTCTCCACCCAAAGTATTTTCTTATTTTCCTGTCAATTTACTAGAATAGACCATTAGACCCATGAGAAGAGAGTGAAGGGGGAAGGGCGTTCATTGTACTCTTCCACAAGGTATAGCTGGTTGAACTATAACCATTGAACTGCTACTGCTGCTGTCGTTTGGTTACCAAGCCAGTGTCAATGGCCTCTAAATCTAATTTTCAAGAAAAAAAGAACAGATTGAGTAAGGAGAAGAAGCAGGCCCCTTAAGATAGTGCTGTTTGTTTGTTTGTTTGTTTGTTTGTTTTTTACTAACAGTTAGATAAATTATGTAGCAGTCAGCTTTGCTGTAGTAACAAACAGCTCCACTCTCAGTGGCTTAATATTCTAAACTTGTATTTCTTGCTTATGTTACACATTGGTGGCTGCCGGTAGGTAGTTCTGCTCCATTGTGTCTTCTCATTCTGATATCCATGCCAAAGGAACAACCCCTACATGGGGAAAAGACCAAGAGGTTGGTGGGCGCACACATTGCTTCTTAGACTTTTTGCTCTGAAAGGCATACTGTCACCTCCATTCACTCTCCATGCACCCAAGCAAGTTTATGGCCAATTAGACAATGAGGCAAAGCAGCATATTCCCTCTACTAGATGGCCTAGAAATTCACTTGGCAGATCTTATAGAGAAAGGAATGCACTGTTGAGAACATCAGTGCAATCTACTACAATATACAATATTTATAATTATAGAAACCCCAAGCAGGCAAAAAGGGCAAAATGCCTACCCCCAAGTGACAGCTTCCTCCCAAAAGAGCTGCAATGCTCTTTTGCATCTTACTCTAAGTTCATTGTAATCTGATTTTTACAGATATGTAAGGAAGACAATAAAGATGCATTGGGTCGGGAAGAAGTGAGAATATCACCATATATTTGATTTATTTGAGACTCTGTCTAGATTCTGCTTCATTCCTAGATATATTGATATGGAAAATTAATAGGGTTACATGGTAAATTCCTTATGCACAAGTTTTTTGCTTAATTTTAGCTCTGAGAGTACAAGTCAATTACTGGCATCCTAAACATGCAATAAATAGAGACATCTCCATGTTGTTTATGCAAAAATCTAGTCATAGACATCATTTTGCAAGTAAGCAAAATGTGGGGCATGTGAGCTGGAAACATCAGTATGTTGCTCACCTTGCCTGTCATTTATTTTCGTTATATAAATTAGCATCCTAATAACATACCCTCACAGTATTCATACTTGACCCTATTTGGCTCCTTAATTTGGATAACGTAATGGAGTGTTCAAACATTATTTAATAATTTTACCTCTTCAGAAAATAATAATAAGGAAAAGATATGTAATTTGAGAAAAATGTATTTCATCAGTTGATTTTTAAATGCTATTTCTATTGCCATTAATTTAAAAAGTTAATATGCTTATTAAAACTTAACTTCATAAAAGTAAAACATGCTAAGATCTTCTGTAGGATTATTGCGGGAGCTAGGTGACTAAAAAAATCAGTACAATGTTGGAAAACTCCTGTGGTTACAACTGCATTGGTGAAATCATCCTTTCTGCTGGGTCCTTTCAGCATTAGCTATAAAGAAGATTGGCCAGTAGGGGTTCCTCTTGGCATTACAATCTGAGTGATGGATGAGAGCTTGAAGAAATAATGAATGGTATCTTTTAAAATAACTGTTTTCATTGTGAATTTGGTTACAATTCTCAGACTTTATGATAACTCGCTCTGGTCACTGTTCTAGCAGCTTTTATCTCATTCATATGAAAAATGAGACATATTTTGATAATTCATTAATTCAGTTTTACTAATTGTTTATCCATTATTAAATAAAATGCATAGATCAAAATTGTGTAGTAGCTGTATAGCCCATTTTATCATCTTTTTTCCTAGGTGGAATTCTCAACTGAAGTTTACATTCTAGACATCCTAGAGCACAAAGCCTTATATGAATATAGTTACAAAGTTAATTTTTAAAAAGGAAAATATACAGCTACTTTTAGTTACCCTAAATAGTACCTGCTCTCTAGTCAGGTGGCTCTTCAATTTTAGAAAATTGTTTTGGAAAAGGAGAAATTAGAAAAAGGAGAGAAAAAAAATTAATTTTCATGGCCATTGGTCCTTGAGGGAGAAAAGATAAATGAGAGTAAGTAGTTTTAACTACAGTTTTTATAAAAACAAAGAAAATTTTTAAAGAATGGGTTTTTTTTGTCCAAACTCTCATTAGTAAAAATGAGTTCTGGTTACCAACACTGGGCAGAAAGACTTTGTTAGAGTAAAATACCATCACTTCCAAGATATACACATATATTTAGCCAGGTAGTTGAAACACAAAATGTATTAATCTGATGTTTCATTTTTTTCTTTTTTTGCTGAGATATTATTGACACAATTCAATATTACTTAAAAAAAGTCAAGTTTGTTACGAGACACTTGCAAGGAATGGGAGTCTTCTAACTGCCCATGTCTTGATTCATATGGAGCCCAAGGATGCACAGTGTGGTTGAGACTATGTGGTATATACTGGAGAAGAAGGCTGGCCCTTCAATGGGTGAGAAAGGGGACTTTATCATTAATGACTTAATTCAAATATGGTTAAAAATCTTTAGGAAGTTTGGTATATTATGCTGGTTAGTAGCTGAACACCGTGTCAGAGAAGTGACAACTGGAACAAAGTACTAAGTAAAAGCAATATTTTGAATAGACTATCCTTAAGACTCCTTACTTGTTAATATTCTTAATCTCTTCTCTCATAGTATCATTACTGGAGAGGCCTAGAAATGACATTTTAAAAAGAAAAGTACTTCTCATTTGTTATTTTAGTTTCCTCATAATGTTTCCCACTCAGTTAGCTTGCAGAAACCAAAGTGCATTGAGTCATGTCTCTTTAATAATGCTTTGTCTTTAACTGCCTAGCTTTAGAAATAGTTTCTGCCTGCTTACTTTATGTGTTACATAATCAGTTTTAGAGCTTTATTTCCCTTCTGTTCAAAGTTCTCTACTATTTCTTGAAAAGAATGATTAAGACACTATTTACCCTATGCTTGTCAGTGAGGACCAGTAAGTTTGTTCACCCACCTAAATGATTCACTTTAAACAATTTCTCCCATCAGACATTTATTTGAAATGTGCAAATGTTGCTTTTATTTACTGATTAAACTTGTCCCTTCCTAGTGTAAAAATCTCCTTTGCAGTTTGTAGCTTTTGTAGTTACTGTGAGGGCTTGGCCCTAAAATATTTAAGTTGCACAAGAATTTCTTAAAAAAAAAAATGTAAAGATAGTTTTTAAACTGTGTAGGAAGGGGAATCATTGGCAGTGGCATTTATAATTATGGAGCACTGGAGTCATTCAGGCACCATAAAACAGCAAGGGGACCACTTGAAAATCCATCTGTCCACTTTAGGCTCTTAGGTAGGTGATATAGAGTAGCGTCTCAAAGCTAGGGAGTTGAATTCAGCAGACCTGAGAATCCAACCTTGCACCAAGGACCAATGCTTGCTAAATGAGACTTTAGAAAGGAATAAACTTATGAGCTTCAGGTTTTTCTTTCCTTTTTAATCTATAAGGTACAGTTAATCATATCGTTCTTATCTGATTTTTCAAGGATTAAGTAAGGCGATATATTTTAAAAATTGGTATTACTATACCTGGCATAAATAAACAGTAAGTGGTATTTGTTTTTATTTTTTTATTTTTAATAATTGGTATTTGTAATTATTATTCTTATGCATTGATTCTAATTCAATAAACATAAAGTTTCTCCCAAAGGGTAATATAACAAAGAATGATTTAAATTTTCCCCTTAACCTGTTTATAAAGATGCTTAGGGGGTTTAAAGCCAATGTGTATTTTTAAGTAATAAAGAAATATAAATGCTTCTATGTTTGTGATGATTAATTGGCTAAGAGGAATAACATAAAACACTGATTAGATTCAGATTGCTAAATGTTAAACAGTGATTATACAATAAAAGTATGATCCACAAAAAGCCGTATTATAACAAACATATAAAATGTATTAGCTTCTGTGGCATGTAGAAGATTTATATATCTTTGTATTTTATAAATCTGCTGTTGTTATGAGCTAATAACATGTGTGTGAGCCAGTTTGAAGAGGGAAGATAATTTCATTGAGTAATATTTTACATGAATTTAGATATCTATAGATCAGCCCTTCTTATTAAGTTAAAATAAGTAGATTATATACATATATATATAATAATATATATTCACATATGTATGTATAGATACACAGTATATCTACATATAAATGTATCTAAGCCTATAGGGACAAAATACAGAGATGCTGTTATTATTTTTAGAAAGTTTTGAAATTTATTTTTCAATTAGAAATTTAATCTAAACTTTTTACCTTGTTTCAGTGATGTAGAGGCATTGGGCTTTAAAAATGTGGAGAGTAAAATTAGGAACATCCTAAGGTTGTTGGTGAAGAAATGGTCCACATATTGGCACCATGATGGGTTAAAAAAGAATCAAGTCTCGTATGGAATTGGTTTAATTCCCTGAGTTCAATATTGCTTCTCTAGGAAAAATAAATTACACTTGTTGAGACACTTCTTCAGTTTTAGCAATTATAATAGTTAAAGAACTATGTTTTACTCATAAATTTATTGTATTTATTCAGTATTGAAAATGATTATCATATTCCTCTATTAGCGAGTATTATTTATTCCGTATTTTTTGATTTTTTATTTTTTGTTTCTTACTGTGTTTTCAATATTTCAAAAACTTATGTTGCAACTGCAATTCTAAATATACATTTTGTGGGATAAAAATAATTGTAATAGTAGCAAGAGCTACTATTTATTGAATTCTTACCATGCGCTTAGTATTTTATGTAGAATATTTATAACAGCTGTAGGATATAGGTCCCACTATCATGATAATGAAGACACTGAGGTTTAGAAGTTCTTGTGACTAGCAGTGGTAATATGACTAAGGGTTTAGGAATGTCTGAATCTTCTGATGCATCCTACATACAGTTTAAGTTTGAGGCGGAGTGCATACTGTCCCCGAGCCAGGACCCAAATCTTTGGCTCTGATTGCTTTCTCATCACCCACATGACACATGGACTTTAAAAGTGCTTTCTAGCAAGAAAGATGGCACAGCTTGAATCTGCTTACCTGGCCAGCACTGGAGAAGGAAGGTTGAGAAAGAGTGCAACAGGTCCCTTTATCACACTGTGTTCCTTTTTTTTAGAAATTTTAACCCAGTGCCTTGTAATCTGATGCACCAAATTTACAACTCTGTGTGTGTGTGTGTGTGTGTGTGTGTGTGTGATCTGTTTGTATGTATGTGTGGGTTTTGAATGTGTCTGAGGTCTGCATGTGGTGTGTGTATATATAAATGTTATATGCATGAGGTTTTTATATGAGTGTGCTTCGTGTAGTGTGTATATGTATAAGTGTGTTCTGTGTATTTGTGCAGTGTTTATGGGGTATGTGGGGGTGTGAGGGTTGTATATATGAGTGTTTTCTGTGTGTTTTTGAGGTGAATGTGTGTGAAGTGTGTATATATGTGTCTGTAATATGTGTGGTATGTGTGTGCATGTGTGTTGTAAATGCACGTGTGTGAACTGAGTATGTGGTTCGACAATTGTGTGTGGTATGTGGGAGTGGGGGATGTAGAAAGGAAAGGCAAGAGTAGATTGGGCAAATAGATATAACTGGGAGTTGTCCTTTTACTAGAACTGTTATAACTGAAACTGCTCTAGGTTTGAACTTTGGAGTCTTGGCGCAAAGTCATACTCAGCTTTATAACTAGCTATTTAATATTTGGAAGCAACTTAGCCTGTTTGAATCTTAGTTTCCTCATATCTGGAAGAAGAAAAATTTTAACTTAAATGAGGATTATTAAATAAGTAATGTTCAGGTCGAAGTTACTAATAAACTCTAAAATACTTCAGGAAAGTAAGATATTAACTATTTTTTAGTAGTGGCATTATTTTTTCCAAGATGAAATTCCAAACAACAGCATAACATGCAGGGTATTGTAATAAAATAATCTGTCATATGTCCTTCTATTGTCAAGCAATTTTTAAAATTAATTCTCATCGATAATGTGTAGTATGCTGTATAGAGAAGAAGAAAGGCTTAAGCTGTTCTAATTCCATGTCAAGTGAATATCTAGGCCGGTAAGCACTTGGAGAGTTAATTCATGGAACAACTGAGGACATTTTACCTAGGAGTTTTGGTCTAAGATGTGGGGCAGCAAACCATATCATGTTAGAAGAATTTAGCATTGACTTTTTCACATACTTTGTTTAGGTATGTGGGAATAAATTTAAATGATATAGAGATATTCATTCCCCAAAGGATGAAACATAGAGCTGCCTTGAATTCCAGCAGTTCTGCTCTAGGTTTATACCCCAAAATTAAAAATATGTGTCTTCACAAAAATGTGTAAATAAATGTTCATAGCATTATTTATAATAACCCAAAATGCAAATGATTAAATGCCCATTAATTGATAAACAGGTAAACAAATGCGGTGTACCCATACAATGAAATATATTTCATGGATGTGCCTTGAAAACACACTAAGTGAAAGAAGCCAGAACAGCATATGACATACTGCATGATTTCATTTATGCGAAAGAACCGTAATAGACAAGTCTGTCGAGACAGAAAGCGTATTACTTGTTACCTAGGGCTGGGGGAAATGGGAGCTTGTTGGCTAAGGGGTAAGCGATTTCTTTTTGAGGGCAGTATACATGTTTTGGAAGTATGGTGATGGATGTACAACTCTGTGAATACACTAAAAGCCATTGACCTTTATACTTTACATGGTGAATTGTGTGGTATTTGAATTATATCTTGATAAAACTGTTAAAACATATAGAACAATTTTCCTGACTTATGAATCCTCCTCATTAATTGTACTAATGGTTCTGGGAGGAGCCAGTCATGACCTTCCTTGGTACAAATTAACAAACATAAACAGGATGAAGCAATTATACTAACAAAGCATTCCAACCCACAGAATCTGCCTGTAAGCTGATGTCATTGTCAAATGTGAATGACCAGCACTAGGGAATACACAAGCAAGCCTCAACTTTTTAACATATGGCAATATATTCTGGAATTAGCAGGCATTCAGAAATGTGATGTGAATAAAGTAATTTTCTTTTCTTTTTTTCTTTGCTCTTGCTCTCTTCTTTCTCTTTCCTTCTCCCCCTCTCCCTGTTCATCCCTCTCTATTTTTTTTCATAAATTGTTATTTTGATAAATTAATTTAGAATTACAGTTAAATGCACATTTAAAGTAAATTTTTTTTTTCACTTCCATCATTTTGAAGTATTTTCTTAGACCAGATTGGGGAAAGTGCAGAGTTGGAGGGAATTTTTCGTGGCCTTGTTGCTAATAGAAAAAATTTGAATTTCCTCATTTTTTTCCTGTTTCTGTAACTTCTATCTGCATCTCCCATACTACAGAGTAGTATGTTCTGCTTGTAATTTTATCATACGCACCCCACTTCCCTTCCACATACAAATATCACATTCACTGTGGTTTCAAACGATCTCTCAAGAACAGAATGTATACTATTACAATCTCACATGTAATTGCTGCCTTTTAAAACTTTTTCTGTGTAACATATAATTAAAGAATAGGCAGTTCAATACACATCTATGTGAATTTAGTCAATAGATATATTTTGTTAGCTTCAGTTTTGAAATATGGGATAATATCTTTCAGTTTTAAAAATTATTTCTATAAAGTGTCTTTTTTTCCATTGAAATATTTCTGAATTGTGACACTTCAGCTATAATAACTATTATTAAACATCTATGAATTTGTTTTGAATAAGCAGAGTTAGATAAGTGGTGTTTATGAACCATGCAATACTACCTAAGATAGCTTCCTTGGCAAGAAGAGAATCACTGGCTTACCAAATAAGAGAATTCAGCATTTCTTGTATGTCAATTCTATGTTAACTGCATTTATAGTTCTGACAGTTTCTGTGATGATTTGTTTTTTTTAAACGAACGCATAATTAGATCTGAATTGCTGTATTTAAATGAATGTTTCCTGATCTCCAGTTAATGGAAATGTTGATATTTGAAGAATGGTTAGGAAGTCAAAGTTATATAATTGCTCTCCTGGAGAAAAAAATTGCTAGACAATAAATTCCTGAGATCTATCTCTACTACTAGACAAATAAGCAATCATAAGAAAGTTAAAAGGCCAAAGTGAAATATACATCTCATAGTTATGTTAACATTGATATCTGTGTTATAGATAGACATCAACATTAATTATAAGACTTTCATATGTTTTGCCATGGGGGTGAGGATTCTGTATATACTTATTATTACATACCCTGAGCATACAACACATATTGTTCAAGCAAAGAATCTGGCCTGTTATGTGTGAATGCTTATGTGGTACATCAGTGGAGACATACATAATAGAAAATATAGATAATTGAAATGTTTCTAGGGCTCATTTTTTTTCAGTAGGTTCATTTAAATAGTAAACTTATAAAGAATGAATGGTCAGAGGGAGAAACTACCTGAGTGCATTAAATGTTCTAATTGATTAGTTTACATATTAGGTATCTAGAGAAGCAGACTGAGAGATTCTTGGTACTACTGCTTATGGAAGGGGAGGGAAGAAAGCAGAATCAGGAAAAGAGAGAAGAAAAAGTTGGTCTGCAATGTAGGCTCAAAGAAGGCCTCAGCAGACCCAGTCGGGAACTGAAGCTGGGGTGGTCCTTCAGAGTTGTCCTAAACAACTGCGAGGCTCAGCTTTCATACCTTGTTGACTTGATATGAGATGCTTGGAGGGTCGCCTCTTTAGCTGAAGGAGTTTGTAAAGAGGAGTGACGTCTGACCGTACTTCCCAAACCTAGGGAATTGAGTTTTTTATTCCTAATGAGTTATTATCATCACAAGATCCACTATTAATGGTGCAATATTTTGGAAATAGCAGACATTGAGAAATGCTATGTGGGTAGACTCCTCGCTTCTTTCAATCCTTTCTTTCCCACAACCCAGTGTTTTTTCCAAAAATGCTTTGAAGGACTAGGCTGTCAGTTCTCATGAAGAAGGAGAAGAAATAATCATTTTCATAAATCAATGTTATGACGTGGATTTATTATTGTACTCAAGAATAATAATTTTTTCCATGGAAAAGTTAGTTCTATATATCTGATGGTCCAGCTCCTATCTACGTGATAGTAGCATCCTAACAGCTAGGAGGAAGGTTCAGATAAAATTATTTTCCTTTATATTAATGAAAAATAAAAACATAAAGCATTTCTTGCATTTATCACATTTACTTATTGAATGCCCACTAAATGTGATGTCAAAGATTTTTCTTATCTGTATTAGAAGTTATTACAAATGAAATAGTACATTGATTTGAAAAATTTTTGTCTCATTTAACCACTATTTTTTTCTGAAATAAAAATACATTTACTAATGCATAAAAATAGTACTTTATAAAAACTATAGCATATTCATTTGTGTTGAGTTATTTGGTTTAGTATAGACTTTTTTTGGGCTTTATTTAGCTATTATATGGCTTTTGAAGCATTAGAGAAGCTAGTAAATTGATATATGAATTCAATTATATCAAAATGGCAACAGAATAATCTTGTTTATTAAGTACTCATTCTTTAAAAATACATTTCAATAAAACAAGTCTACCATTAAATATAGTATAGAAAACTAATCAGAAAACTTAGGTATTTAAAATTATTTCTAATTATATTTGTTTTCAAGATATTTAGAAGTGTTACTTAAAGTGGCACTTTTAAATTTAATCATATTAATCTAATTTGAAAAGTGTCAGGAAAACTGGATTTCTTTTTTCCTCTTTGAAATTGCATATTATTTGTAGTGGTAGCTTGACTATTTTTCTTGTAAAACCTGCTGTACATTGAGAACAAATTCAAAGAAATTTTGTTTTCGGTCTCAGAACTCAAGAATTGATGTCCTTTAACTTACATAGACAAAAGTTTAAGTAGTTCTTTATAAGAAACTCTGTAGCATAAGCTATCAACATTTTCTAATCTAGTGGTCAACTTTCATTTCTGAAAATAGTGATTTTAAATTATTGGCCATACAAGAATAGAACTATATGTCTTTTTTTTTTTCATTCATGCAACAAATATTTCCTGATGCCAAACAAGTGACACATATATATGACATTTCTGAGATCAATGGTACATAATAAGCTTCAGTAAAGGCCTACATTTTTTTGTTGTTGTTATTTACAAACTTCCTTCCTGGATCCTCATGAAGGTATTATTCTTGTTTTCAGAATAGTCTATCCATTCTTGTCTTTTGGTTTTCTATCTCAATTTTACAATCTCTTCTCTGACCATTACACTCTCCGATGATTTCAAAATCCTGCCTCCTAAAGTAATTTATCTAGCTTTTCTAATCTTCTAACTTCCTGTTACTCATCCTTTCAATTCCTTCTACTGCCTCGCTGTTGCTTTCCAAACCAATTTCAAAACTTATCCTTATCTTGAAGGCCATTCACCACTCTGTCCCTGCTTACATCTTCTTCCTTATCACTTCCAGTTCTTCCCTTTGCTCACACTCCTATGCGCAAGCATATTTCCAAAGTATGAGAATGCTTTGGATTTATGTAATGTGTTTGCCTGGAAGAGCTTTAATCTTTTCCTCACATCTTCTCAGAGAAGGAAGTTTTTGAGCTGTGGTTTAAAATTTGTTAATACATCTGGCAGCAAAATCCCATGTTTTGTGTACAACTTACTCCATACTGACCCCTCTGTTCCTTTGCCTCACATTTAGCATTCGCTTATGTCTATCTAAGAAGGTTGTTCCTTAGACAGCTTCCCTGTAGTAGCAAGCAATTACTCTTAATAAACCCTAGAACTACAGAATGTAAGTACAGAGGTTCCCTACCTACAGTGTAGAAATCCATCTCAGAACATTCTGATGCCTTAAAATTGCCTTTTTGGGAGAGGAAGCCAACTCACAAAGACAAGCTCTTACCTTGCTGCACAGGGCTCATTTCAAAAAAAGTATTTTTTGAGCTGAAATCTGGTTCCTTACAACCTCCTCCTCTTAGTATGAGGCATGTCTCTGAAAAAATACAAAATAATTCTAATATTCTCTCTTTTTTCCTTGAAAACATAACTCAGACATAATCTCTTCCTTTAAACTTTTTATTTTGCGGGCTATGTTCAAGTTGCTTAAATAATTTCTGTGATGGCTGACATTTTGAGAATTTTCACACACTTGTCTTGCTGTACCTCTAATGTAACTATTATTTACTATGTTTGTCATTAATATTGAAGGCAGATTTTAAAACTTAAATTGATAATTAATCATCCTCTTTATCCTTTAATAAATGCAAAGGCTCATCTTCATAGTATTTTGGTCACTAAAGTTTCATAGGCTTGAAGAATATTTTAAATTATTGTGTAATGATTTTGAAAACAAAGGGGTAACATGTAATCACATTTGAGACTGACTTGGAAAAAGACTGTTTTTCAGTCTGTTATTTTCAAGAACTATTGAGATGTCACTGAACAGTATATTTAGCATTTTCACATTGCTTACACATGAATACTTTGAGAATTGTTCAATGACTTTGTCTCCTGAGCAATTTGTTCCTTGAAATTATCAAATCTTTCTTGGAAATTTTTTTCCTCCCTATTTGCGATGTGGGTGTAAATGGACATCACTACCACTATTAGAATTTTATTTTTTTCTTTGTTAAACTTCATTTTTTTTCCTTTGTTCTTCCCAATGGAAATGCTCTTTTACAGTTGGAAAATAAAATAAGTTAGGTTCATTTTTTATTTTTACTCTTTTAGGGGTTCAAGAATCATCTAAGGATCTAGCAGTACTCTCTTGGAAACAATAAGTAGTCACAATCACACCGATAATTTGCATTTAATTTTAGGTGTGCAAGTGCCACCGGAATCCTATCCATGTTCCCATTACAGTGTACTTATTTCAGGGTAAAAATGATTTTGTTTTACTTCACTTTATGTGTATTTCTTTCTACAAAGATATATAAAAACTAAAAAATTATAGCAATACTTTTTGTGTTTAAGAGTTCCATTCAGTAATCTTTTAAGGAAAATTATTTCATAATTTAATTTTAATGCAAATCTTTATAGAATATTGGATTTCTTAATGTGAACACATTTATATAATCTTATATACAACCTATTTTCTGAATGCTTTCTTAAAATATTTTCATTTTAACAACATTTTTTCCTCTGAAACCCTCAGCCTCTGACCTTCTTCAGTCTTATCTGTAGTTGTCTTCTGCACACATAGTTCATACGGTAGAAGATAAATCTTAAGATGAACTTTAATTCTTTAAAGTGGTCACAACCTGCATATTTTACAGGAACATTTATATAGGCACAGGTATATTTGAAATCACAATTTTCTTTATTTTTAAAAACTTTGAGAATGCCAAATTTGAAAAATAAATTAAAAATGCATATGTACAAGTAATGTACAGGAAAGAAATGATGGCATGAATTATTCAGATATTCAGTATATATCTAAGTTCATAGTTTAAAAAATAATTCTATCCTCATTAGCTGAAGATAAGGTCCATTTAGTATTTTTATATTAACCTTAGTGTATGTAAACATTATTATATAATTTATTTATAAACATAAATTATTACACAAAATGGTCTCTATAGTACCTATCCTTTTTCATACATGATTCATATTAGTGGCTGAATTTGTCCAGGTTTTGTGGCACTTGATACTTTAAACAACTCGGAGAGCCAACTTTAAGAGGAATACAACATTAGATAGCAATTGAATCCAACAAATTACAAACTTAATAAATCTGACAAATACCACAAGCATTTAAAATTGCCTTAATTTAAAAATCTTTAAAAATTTTATCTTTAAAATTGCCTTAATTAAAAAAAATAATTGCTAGATACTTCTATGATTATTTTTTGGTTTTAACAGTTTTTGACTATTCTATGATTGCCTCTTGATATGACCACAATTCTATAATATTTTCTATGTTGAAAATGACAAGATAATTCAGTCTTTTCCCTAGTATGGTTAATTATAATCTAACATTTTATTATTGGTAGTTTAGAAAAGTTATGTCAAGTTTCTCAACTTGTTATTGCTGATTTTGTACAGATTCTTGAGATTGTGGGCAGACTGGGGAAAACTTCTATCAAATGATTTTTATTGTTGAGCTACAAGATTTGGAAACATTTTCAAAGACTTGGCTTCATACAATTTAAACATTATGTCTTCTCCACTCCACACAGCTTTGTGGTGCCTGGAGCTCTGGTCACGTTCATGTCACAGTGCGGTTTCTGCCCCACCGTGTTGCAGTGCCCTGTGAACCAGCACCGTGGTCATCAGAAGTGTTCTTGGGAGCTATGTCCAGACCAAGACAGCTAGTAATAATGTAAGGATTTGTGGAAGAGACTGGAAATACCAAATAATAAACCCACCAAACATCTTTAATTCAACTTCTAATTAGCTGGACCCTGAAAAGCCCACATTCACTTCAGTGCCACCCAACCTAAAGGGAAGCATTAGTATTGTAGGCAAAATCAGTGCATAGATGCTGGTCTTAAACTACTGCAATTAAAATATCTTTTTCAAAAATCCAGATCAGCTGAGCATGTTAACCAAGCATTAGAGCCTTTCAGTGCCTTGAGAAGAGGCTCCAAAGCTTCACCCTTCCTAGCTTCATGATAAATCTGGCTCTGTGGAGGATAGGAATGTTTCTAGACCATAGCAAATCAGCTTGCCTAAGGAAATAAAATGTTGGTTTTGCAGTTAAACAAAAGTAGTTGTATTTTTTCTAGAAGTTTAGCCACCATTTCTCAGGTATTTCGTAGAAGTTCTTTTTATGCATTCTTCTCTAGACGTTTTTTGATAGCCAATATTTCACAAATTATACTATTTCTTTTAATCACCCCAATCATTTAAGAGTAGTCTTTTGAAGTGGAGAGGATTAGCTGGTCTCCAGAAGCTTTAAATGTTTATTTGTTTCCTAGTATTAGGACCTGCATAGAATGAAGTAATACTTTTCATGGGAAATGTTCCCCCTTGGTTTATTTTAAAGCACCAAATAGCATTGTGTAATAATGGGATGAAAACTTGATTTAGTCAATAGAATATGCTATTTATGATCTGAATTTTCCTTTAGGTTTTTCAGTATAACCCTCAATAAACTGAGAATCCACCATTGACTGATTAATACATTAATACACACATACATATATACGTTTATGCACACACATGTATAGATAAGAAATAAAAAATTTCTGTAAGCTTACATATCAATAGTCTGTGACATTCATCTGAAAAACCTGAAATTAATGGTAAGAACCTAGAGACTAAGTTGCAGCATGACTGTGTGGTCTTCATTCAAGTGTAATCTGCAGAGCAAAATATAGAGACACTAACTTTATTGCATTTGCAGCCCAGATACTGTAACACCAGGCTTATTCCTGTTATTCTGGCTAAAGATGAGTCAGGAACCTCTAATGTAGCCATTGCTGAACGACAATGATTGATTAAGAATGTGAGACTGAGAAATCCTAGAAGTCTGACCTTCAGATCAGTTTAACTGTAGATCAATAATACATTATTTAGACCAATGCAGTACCTAAAATAACCATAGTTGACTGCCAAGATACTATTTTACTACAAATGATTGCATTGAGGGCAGTCAATATAGATAAATTTGTCCTTTTGATAATTTGCTGATTCAGGGAACATGAAACATCCAGCCACAATGTATATTAGCTCAGACCAGCCCCATATAATATAATCAATCACTCAGCTTTTTTGTTTTCTTACAAATGCCCTGTTTTTAAACTACCCCTAATGTTTAGTTAAACCAAGGTTTATTCAAAATTCCCTAGACTCTACTACATGCATAGTTACAATTCTCTTGGCATGAAATCCTTTCCTCCTTGGAATTGATAACATTGGTATATCTTCTAAAGATGCTAGGTATTATCAATATTATAGGAAATGGGGCAGTGAGAAGAACTCTGGTGCTGGAGTCTGAAGGCCAGGGCTTACATCTCAACTTTGACATTTACTAGCTGTGAAACAACAGAAAAAGATAGTTAGCTTTTCAAAACTTCAGTTTACTGAGATCTATAAATTGGTAATAAAAACCTACACACTTTCTAAGGTTATGTCAAAAATCAAATGTCTTAATATACATGTAAATAGTTTTTAAAATACAACAAAGATTACTTTCTAATAATGTTTTTTGTTCCAGATGAACTCTGGTTTTAAATCTATATTTTTCTCCCCTTCCTTGACCAATATCCCATATAGTAAGACTAAAGCTCTCCTTTACAGTTGAAGTGTTACTGTTAAAAAAAAAAAAAAAACTGCTATATCAAATTCTCTGACTTTGGACAACAGCCAAAGAAGTTTGTAATCCCCACCCCACCACATACACATTGTATCCTTAAAAATGAGAGATGATAATGCAAGTAGATTGGCATGTGATAACAGGGCGAGTATTGTAAAATAAAAACAAAACTAGATTTTTTTGTGTGTTTGTCATATATGTATAGATTTGAACAGATCTCTGTCCTAGATTCTATTATAGTTCTACCTGTGTCCTGCCCATTGACTATTTCTACCAGAATGCCTTGAAGGCACCTCAAACTCAGCATGTTGCATTTTGAACTCATTATCTGCTCCCCAGTTGTTCAAGCTAGAAGCCTTCAGGACACTCAATTTCTCTCTCTCCTGAAATCTGTCCTCTGCCCCATATGGCTCTGTCTCCTATCCTGTTGATTCCACCTTCAATGTCTTCTCTGCTCTCATCATCTGTGCTTCTGTTGCTACCGCCTGAGTTTAAGTTTCTGAGCTTCCCTGTCTTAAGTGTCCTCTTTCCCCCAACCAATCCAGCCCCGAACTACCGCCTTCAAAAACTATCATTCGAAAACACCAGTTACCTTTCCAGAGCACAAGACCTTATCAGCTCTATAGGAATGTAACTTTAAGGGGCATTCAGATAAATTAGCCAAGATATGTTTTAAAAATATGTTTACTACAGTATTGTTTATAATAGAAAAAGAAAAGAATACTAAATGTCTAAAAGAGGGGATTAGTCAGAATGTTTGAGACCCAGGCCCAATATTTGTGTGCATGCGTGCATGAACACACACACACACACACGCACTTGCAATTTATATGTGAAACTCCATTATTTTTACAGAAATGGTTATATTACATTCTGTGTAGTGGGGTATATTAGGAGTTTGTTTTTCATTTTATAATAACCAGTTGTCTCACAGCAAATATCTTAATCATCATCAGAAAAAAAAACTGATTAGACCTTAATCTCTTCTCAAATCATCTCACGTTCTTTGTTATTTCCCAACTATTTCTCCACACACACCTGTGTCTTTTTCATATTATGAAATACAATTGGCATGAGTAATGAGATTAAGTCAAGTAATATGAGCTTTTTATTGCTGTAAGTATCTACACAAAAAGATTAGTGGAGAATCCTGAAAAAGACAGCTAAATAGTTAATTCTGGCACATTTGGTATTTCCATGGTGATTCACTATATCTGAAAAATAGGTCTTTCAAACGTATAGGAGAATATTATTTTAAAATACACTATGTTAATATTTGGTGCTTTGGCTTTAAGTATTTATTTTCCTGGTTCAGATAGATGTATGTGTATATTATAAAATTTTATTACTTTGTTAGTTTTGCTTAAGAATTTAAAAAATTAACAAAAAAGCTTAAAATATTTTTCTCCAAAAATCGAAGCAAAATAATCACCTCAGTAATGAAGTTTTTTTTAAAAAAATCTGTCTGTTTTTAGTGGTATAGGGTTAAGAGAGAGGAATTGTTTTTAAGAAAATAGTCTCTGGGTGAGGTCATCCTGGCCTCCAATCCACTTTCTAGAATATTCTAAATCCACTTTCTAGAATATACTAGCTGGATAACTTTAGGCAACTCACCTAAGCCATTTAAGCACTTGTTTCCACTTCTGCAAATGGCAATAGTAATAGAACATAATTGATGGTGCTGTTATTGTAATAAAATGAGATTATACCATGTAAAGTGCTTGACAGTGTGTTTAGTACTCAAAAGATATTTTTAAATCATTTTAATTTTTCTGAGAGCCATTATTTATAGTTAGTAAACAGTAAGCATTTTGCTTACATTTTACTTTACAGTTC
Organism: Eonycteris spelaea; assembly: GCA_003508835.1. Classification (NCBI taxonomy): domain Eukaryota; kingdom Metazoa; phylum Chordata; class Mammalia; order Chiroptera; family Pteropodidae; genus Eonycteris; species Eonycteris spelaea. The sequence continues at coordinate 8,464,910 of PUFA01000011.1, read as the reverse complement.
ACCAAGTACCTTCACAAACATGCCCTCATTTTAGCCTTAGCACAAACATGATGGAGAGGAAGTATAACTGAGTCTCAGGAAAGTTCAATTTCTTAGTAAAGGTTCTACAACTTGTCAGGAGAAGGACCAGGACCAAAGTACCTCCTATGAAGGTTATACTAGAAGCTTATAGATTTGTCTGTCGGTCTGTCTGTCTGTCAATCGGTAAATATCTCCTAGACTATAGGTAGGCATATTACTATAGCCAGCAATTATATTTCTGTGTGTTCATTTTGGCAGTGGCTGTTATTTTTACTATAAAAGTTGTGACCTTGCCACTCACTGAACAGATGGCATTGCTTGATTAAACATAAGGCCATATTTAGAACTTTTCTAAAAAGTCTTTCTCATTTTGGTAAATGTTTCTACCCACTGAAATGGTTTCTTTTTACCAAATAAGAAAATTAAATCATGGGTTGTCTTTTCATAAGGGCTTTCTGCCACCCCGTTCTCTGGAAAGCAAGTGTTGAACTTATATTTTCAGAAATAAACTTTCCACACACTCCAGAAGAGAACGTCAAAGCTTCTTGACAAGGATGAGAGGATCTAAAGGTGTACGTTCATTCATCAATCATGGAATTATCTGTCCTTATAGAAATATGACTTTGATCTATTTGATTTTTTCTGAAGCAAGATACTATAAGAGAGTCAACCTGAACTCATGAAAGGCGAGAGAAGGCAGTGGAAGAAAAGACTGAGAGGGTTTTAGATTTTCCATATTGCTGTTTAAATTAACCTAGAACTTAAAATAGCCTAAACATGTATATATTTATATATGTATGTTATGATATGTAAGTATACATGATAATAGAAGGCCAAGATTTATAGATTGTTGAAACAAATATAGAATTAAACAACAAAGCCACATATGACATTTCTGCTAGATTTTAATTTTTTAAAAAATGACCCACTACATTATAGCCATTACTATGTAGCCTAATTTTATTTACAGACAAAATTAATTATTTAGTTTTCATTGAACCAAATATGGGCAGAGCAATGAAATAGAAATCAAAGCAGTCAAAGGGTGTAACATTAAGAGGGCATTCAGGCATTGAAGTTAGGAAAACAGATTTCTGTCTCTGCTCTGTCACATAAGAGTAAAATTTCCTTGTCAAATTACTTAATCTCTTTAAACTCAATATTCTCATTTGGTGAATGGGGATGTCAATGCCTAATCCATAGGATAACTTTGAGAATTAAATGACGTGCGTGCTTCACATGGCTTGTGCATCCAAGTCTACTTGTATCAGTTTGACAGGACTAATAAAAGTTAAAATACCACAGACTGAGTGGTTTAAACAACAGAAATCTATTGCCTCACAGTTCTAGAAGCTAGAAGTCTGAGACCAAGGTATTGGCAGGGCTGGCTTCTGAGGGCAGTGAGGGAAGAATCCTCGGCCCCTTCCTTAGCTGGCAGATGATATTCTCCTTTGGTTTTTGTCTTCCTTCTGTATGTGATTTTATTTCCAAATGTGCTTTTTCTTTATAAGGACACCAATCATAATGGATTAAGGCTCAACATACTCTAGTATTAACTCGTCCTAACTAATTACATTCACAATGACCCTAATTTCAAATAAGCTCACATTCTAAGGTACTGAAGGGTTAGGATTTCAATATATAAATTTCAAACCATTACACTATTTGAAGGTTACTTTCTCAGAGAGATCTTGCTTGACCATCTTTTCTAAAAACGTTCCTATCCCAACACATTGTTTATTGTCCTACATATTATTTATAATTATGTAAAGGTAAATCATATAAATATTTTCTTATTCTTTTTCTAGTTCCCATACTAGCCTGAAATCTCCTTGGGGCCTGGACCTTACTGTCGTATACATCATCCTATACTAGGACATAAAATGTTGCCTGGTACAAAATAGATCCCCAAAAAATATTTGGAGGAAAAAAAGGATAAGCTCTCTGGTTTAAGATCAGGGCTCAATAAATAGTAGGTGCTACAATTATCTTAGAGTGTCATTCTCTATTCAAATCATGTAGCCAGGGACATGCCACATGTTACTTGTCACTAGCCATATGTGAAAGAAACTGAAGTTTAAATAAATTTAAGTATAAATAGCTACTTTTCTCTTTTCTCCAGTGGCTATTGTATTGGACAGTACAGATATAGAACATTTTAATGATTGCAGATCATCCTATCGGACATTGCTGGACATGGGGAGAATTATGGAAGCGTAGTGGGTGAGTGGAGGCAATGCAGAATGCAGCCAGTGCTGCCTGACAGAACTCCATGACACTGCTCCGCATGCCGCTCTCTGCTGCCACTGAACAGGCCCTCCTTTCTTTTCTCTTCCTTATGGTCCAGGTATATTGCAAACATTCTTTTCTTCGGGTATTAAATTAAAAATAGAACGTGAAGCTTTAAAAAGCTGTGAAAGGGTTGTCTTGAGGATCACATAATTGCTTTGGATTCTGCAGAAACAATTTTTTAAAAAAATTTCTTTCCTCTTTGCTATTCAGATAAGAGTAGGTGTAGATGATTAATTTGCAAGCTGTTTTACAAACTTACAAATGACTCTTTGAGAAACACAGCATACTGAGCTATTTCTTGCTTCAGGATAAAATATGGATGCAGGTGCATGTGTGGCCAGGAGCCAGCAGGTGTCTCTGTGCGGGCTCATGTCTTCCCTCAACCCTGAGAAGTGTGCAGATTTCCACCACCCTTGTTCAGCTTCTGCTGTAGGCACAAGCAATGCTGTGGTAATTTAGTGCTCAGAAAACAATCCAAAGGCTACTGATACCATGGTTGGCAATGAGATTCATTGTTATGAATAACAGTCTACAAAAAAAAAGGATTTTATGAAAACTCTTTGGGTTCAGATCGTTTCAGGGTATTCCCTACTTCAATGCCCTTGGCATCACCAAACTCATCATCATCCAGTTTAATTCATTTATTCACTAATTAATGAGAAACATTAATTGATTGCCTCAAGTAAGCCAAGTGTATTTACCCTAAAGGTTGAAAAATACTGTTGGAGGGCCTAGATTCTATGTCTGTGCATAACTCAGATGTTATGACATGAATGTGGTTGTAGAGCAGACTATTATCAACTAAATAAGGGAAGTGTGAAAAATTAAATGTATGCAAAATATAAACTTTATGTCACATCTATCAAACTGGTTTCAAAAGAAGCTTTGTCTTTTGAGGATGTTGAAACTAAGAAAAGCAAAGCTGGAAAATATAAGAAATAATTCTTAAGGCATAGACTAAATATCTTTTTATGTTTAAAAAACAAGGAGCAATAGAAGCATATGCATTCACAGGCTCTCAAAGTGCCTCTACTCTTCACTCAGTTTGGGTATTTTAGCTCACTGTCCATTAAGGTTATTACCTCAATTTTTTTTAATCAAAATATTTACTCTATTCTCATGCTGCAAATAAATTGTGATGTCATTTAAGTCACAACATGTTTTACCACTGAAACTAAACAAAATAATGTTCATTAAATTATTGTTAGTATTTTATTTTAGTTAAGATTTTTTTTTAAAAAAAGCTTTGTTTCTATGTTTGCAAAATTAAAATTTGCTGTTTGTTTAAGTAAAATTTATATAATGGAATCTCCAAATTTAGAAGTTAATTAAAGCACATATCTGTTCTGTAAAGTAAGAGCCATTAAAATACATGATTTTATATTACTATATTGTTTTGACCTTCTGAGTTTCTAATAGACATTTGTTTGAGTATTTGAGATATGGGGAGCTCATCTCATTGAATACTTCAGAGTTCAACTGTGATTTTATTTAACAAATATTGTTTTATTACATTAACAGACCTCAATAAGAATATTAGCCATTAGTTTAATAAATTACTTTATTTTGGAATGCTATAAGGAGTTCATGACTAATATAGTACTCTGATTTTTTAAAGAAATTGTTGCTAGAAGTCCTATGTTTTTCAACTGAAACTGAAGTGCAATCTTTTTAAAAGAAAATTTACAAATTTATGTTTCAGTGCTATGAGATACAACTCCTCTTATCTAAGATACAAAGGATGCAGCAACAAATTATCCGTAATTGTTGGCTATATGGCTATAACAATTGGCTATAATTGTTTTCTACTATAGCATAACAAACTATTACAGATTTAATGGTTTTTAATCTCACAGTTCTTAGCTAAGAAATCCAGGTCGACTGGGCTGAGGTATCTTCTCAAGGTCTCATAAGGCTGAAATTAAGTGTTGGCTGGCAGTATCTCTTCTGGAGTTCAGGGCCATATTCCCAACTCATTTCTTTAATTGGAAGAATTCAGTTATTTATATTTGTAGGACTGAAGTCCCTATTTCCTTGCTGGCTATTTGCTGGGGTCATTCTAGGACCTCTGAGGGACCACTCAGGTTCTTTCCTCATTGATTATCTTAACCTCAGCATTGAAGAACCTCTCTCATGTCTAATCAGTTAAACTTTACTAATCTCTCTGACGTCCTCTTCTGCTTCCAGCCAAATAAAGAGGTCATGAGATTAAGTTAGACACATCCCAAAAATCTGACATAAAATCAACTGATTAGTAACCTTAATTACAAAAATCCTTATTTCTATATAATTGAATATAATCATGGAGTAATATCTGAAGGTAATGGGGACTATCTTAGAATTCTGCATCAGCCAAGATGTTTCATTCTTGTCAATAAATTTAAACAATGAAAAGAACATAAGAAGAGTAAATATTGGGATGACTACTTAATATTTAAATAATAAGACAAAATAACATCCATAAAATTTAGTAAAATGATGATCTTGTAGGAATTGGAATTTAGGAATCAGAACTGGTACAGACAGAAATCAAACCATAAGGACTTAACAAAATGCTAGTGATGAAAACTACTGGGTAAAATGAAGAAATGACCAGGTAATTGAAGCATGACATGAAATAATTCTTAATTACAGTATATAGGCTAAATATTCTAATGGTTGAATCGGGAGGCAGAGATCATATAATACCTCTATGCATCAGTCAACTCGGATGTTTTAGTTTGTTGCATGTTAAAAGCGAATGCTACTGTATTTGTGCCTTAACATAGTCATGGCCTCCCACCGCACCACTTCCTCCGGTAAAGCTTGTACTGTACCATGCTGCCCTGCTACCCATTTAGGAATTTTTAAGGGAAGAAGAAGGGGAACAGAGGGAGAAAAACAGACAAATTTGAGGGAAGAATTTTTGTTGCAAGAACAGTTGTAGGCAGAGACATGCATGTTTGAAGGAGAGAAGTGATAGACTGAGGATGCCAGAAATAGAAGGGAAGGTCCCAAAGGATAAAAGTGTGAAAAGAACCAAGACGGAGGTCCTGTGAGACAGAAGGGGACTGTAATTAAGAGCATACATAGATTGATTTTACTTTGGAAAGGAGAAACTTTCTTTCTCTGAAGTTAAAGGAAAGGAAAGAAGGTGAGTTGTGGTTTCAGATGAATGATTTTGAGCCAGTTCATGTAAGGTGGCTTCTACCCTTTTCTTGCAATGAGATCATTATATATATATATATATATTCCTCTCTGTAAAGTGACAAAAAATTAGTAGGGCTAATAGAGGATAGACTAAATAATGTTTATGAGTATTGAATGATATAACATACATATAACATGCTTGTGCTTATAATAATACCTGACACATTATAAATATTCTGAAATATTAGCAACTTATTATTATTATTATTATTATTATTATTATTATTTTCTACTGACAGTAGAGGAAAATAAAGTTGTGAACTTAAAAATAATATAAAGATTTTAGTAACTTGTTGAATAATAGTATTGCTACTATTCAATGTTCACTGAATAGCAGCATTGAATCCCAAGTAAAAGTAAACAGCATTATTTATGGAGAATCCAGTCAACATGGTTAATCTTTCTTCTAGCAATACTTAACAGCCTGGAGGGTACAGGAAAAGCAGTAGACATCAAAGCTTATAAAACAGTCAGAAGATAGAGCTCTGCAGATCTAGTTGCTCTCAAGAGGTGTACACTGAGTTTAGAGTGAACTGGGATGTTTAAGATAACAGATTTAGTCAGAGATGGAAATTGTGACAGTGTTTTAAGTCTTGAAAATGGAGAAGGAACTGCAGAGTTTATTGTTTTGAAAAGCTGAGTTAGAGATGACCGTCTCTATGACATTGACTTTCCAAAGTGAAGTGGAGCTAATTATGAAGAGATTGTCCCCAGTAATTAAGGTTGTTATTGAAGGTAACAGTACAAGTTGAAAGAAAAAGTGTGGTGGCCCATGTGTAAGATTCTCATGCAACTGGTGTAAGGAAGTTCTGTATATCAGGAAATAGCGATGGTATAAACTTCAAAACAGGCAATGTTATTTGAAAGAAGCTGATGGATTGGTAGACTGGAAGGGCCGTGGTAAACCAGGTGATTGTTAACCACTCCTCAAATTTCCATAACATAAGAGGAGCAAATAATTACATTTTTGAGAATTACAAGAGAACTAGTGCCCTTTTAATAGAGCCTGATCTAGATCTGGGATTCTAAAACTGTGCTAACCAATACAGTAGCCACTAGCCACAAGTAGCCATTTACATGTTAAATTAAAATTTTCTTAGTTACACTAGCCACATTTCAAATGTTCCATAGCCACATGTAGTTCTATACATTGGACAGCACAGATTTCAGAACATTTCTATCACCATAGAAACTATTGGATAATGCTGTATTGGAGGCACAGTGGAAGTGTCAGTACTGGATCTCAGAAAATATTAGGGCAGAAGAAAACTATGCTGAATCAGAATAAGAGCAAGGACAGTCTATGCTTGACAATTTGACATATTCTTTTATTATTTTAACATGTTTTGAAAGTAGAATGAGTTACACAATTGATATGCTCATTTAATAAGGCAGTTTATTCCCCCCCCTGAAAAACTGTTAACAAGCTGATAATGCATCTCACAATCAGTGCCATCTTAGTATCAATGAATTTGGTAAGAAAAAGCCAAAGAGATTTTCATCTTGGGTAGTGATCACAAAGATAAAGAGTCAGGAGTTTGACAAGAAAACTAGAGATGTAGTGATAATGGGAAACTAGCTAAATTAAGTACTAGCCCCAAGATACCAGTTAGACTTTGGAATAATGATGTGGGTAGTAGTTTAAAGTACTTTCACAGGTTTGTAGTACCTGATTCAAGATTCTCAGATCTTTATTGATGGCGAGTCTCAGGCTAATGACTTCAGTCTTTCTAAAGTACTCTCCCAGGTGGTATTGAGCAATTATCTGACTTTGGCATACTACACATGGCTTCCTTAAGATTGGGCATGGGTGAAGGAAAGTTGGAGGGATACTTCTCTTCATTTGGGCAGAGAAAACCATTATGAAGGGAGTGAGAAGTGTGTTCAAATAAATGAAAAGTCATTGTTATAATTGAGATAACAAATGCCATACATCAAGGTAACTAATATCTTAGATTGAGATCTGAAGTTGGATGGAGATGAGCTATATAATACAGTTCAGCAGAATCATATGTGTTAGATTGGAACTGAATTTTTAAATTTGTTTTGCTTGTTTTGATTGTTGATGCTATAATAACTGTCATAACTTTTTACAGTAAATTAGAATTATGACCTTTTAAATTTATCTCACGTGCTTATTAACACCTGCCATAATACTTTTTCCCTGGAATTATGTATGTTTTCTCTTAAAACATATATGTATGTAGATGTGTAGACATAAATATATAGATATAGATAGATAGATAGATATAGGTATAGATACAGATATCTCTGTGTGTACAGATACATTTATATAAAAATGATATGTAGAAAGAATTCTGTTTTCTCAATGAAAATACCTGATTTTTAATTTGGACTTAGTGTGCCACTTAATTTCAGATTTAACTTCAGGGAAGTTCCATCTTCTGAAGTCATAGGTCACTTTCTTTTATTTTTTTAAGTCTTTATTTTTTAAAATCAGTTTTACGTTTAGAACAGACATTTCTCATGTATGTCCTGCCCCGCACATAAATAGACTTCCCCATTATCAACATCGCTTATCAAATTTTTTCTTATCAAGGGTAAACCTACATTGGCACATCATTATCACCCAGAGTCCATAGTTTACTTTAGGGTTAACTCTTGGTGTTGGACATTTTATAGGTTTGGATATATTTATAATAAGATGCAGCCATCATTATAATAACATGCAAAGTATTTCCGCTGCCCTAAAAATCCTTTGTGCTTCGCCTGCTTATAGTTCTTTTTTTTTAAGTGGCAGTACTTATCCTAACTGTTGTAAAGATCAGATGAAATTCAATATCTAAATGTATAGATATTGTGAACTGTACAGTGATACACATTTAAGCATTGTTGTTACCTATTGGAGTCTATCTCCCAAATGTTGTGTACTTGTTTGATGCATAACATTTTGAAAATTTGGCTTCTACTGTTATACAGCCTAATTTAGCAACATATCATTGTTTGCTGATTTATTAGGTATGGAAAAAAATCAAATAAAATAGTTTAGATGCCCAAGTCTAAGGAACTCTTGATATATTAAAAGCCAAACTTGCTGGGGACTATAGGACATTAGAATTATAAGTGCTTCTGTTTATAACCAAGGTCTTTTGCAACCCTAGAGCTCTCAGGATGAAGGTGTGGGGCTCTGTCAATATAAGAAGGAAAAAAGAAAAGATCCCTAAGATTTATTTAGCCAGAAAGTACTAGGAATTACTTATTTTATCAAAAAATATCCAATCACTTTTGTGCTTCTTTGCTAAGCCGAAGCATCATTTATGGGCCTAGCAGATTTGCTTTCTGATCATATTTAAAGCCTTTAGTTGGGTGAACTCCTATGAAAACCTATACTACCGGGATGGTGAGGACACCGTGGTGACAAGATCTCCCAGATGAAGGTGCTCTCTCCAGGAAACATAAAGAATATCCGCTAATTTTGAGCTTTTATTCTGAAGTAAAGGATAATGCTAATGCACAACCTCTGCAAAGGGTCTGGTCAATTCTCCCATCTCTGGGAGTTAGTGATAATTGAAAAACTAGCCAGGGCAGTTTGGAAACTAAATCCAAGACACCAATCCGAAGTCAAAGATAGTAATTTCAGAGTTGAGTCTGGGAGTGTTTTATGGGTCTATAGCTCTAACTTGCCTGATTTAAGTTTTAAAAAGAAAAACTGGGGGTATGTTTGAACTCCAAGTCTAGGGGGAAAATAAAGGGAATGAGGGCACAGGGGGTTTCTTTTATGTTCCATTAAGAAAGAAGCCTAAAGACACAATTCTAGTTTCATTTATCTTTTAATATAAGCCCCAAAATATTTAAAAATGTTTGAAACTCTTTATCACTCTCCTATCTGGCTCTTTTGCCATTCCCGTCATCTCAGTTAATGTTTTCAGTGTAAAAATTTTGAAACCAAAAATATCCTTCTAATTTACCATCTCGAATGAGTTAGAAATCCAGATAGACAAAACACACAACAATTTAGTTCTATGGTTATCAGCCTTTGCACTTTTTAAAAGTACTCATGCTTTGGTCCTGTCCACAAAGACCCCACATATACTGAGGCCTATGTATTGAGAGCTTTTTATAGCTCCCTAAGTTATTCTAATGTGCCGCAAGGATTGGACCACACCTTTGTTCTTTCATCTTCACTTTCCTCAGTCCATTTACCTTGACTTTAGTTCTACTCTGACAACCCACCCCCTTGGCCACTTTCTGGACATTGTGATCACCGAGAACTGCTCCAACCAGCCATGAAACCCTAAACTCTAATATTTCACAATCTCATCCTTCTAGCTTCTTTTATTACGTTACAGACCCAGTAGTCTGATACTTCAACTGCTCTCTTGCTAAACCCTTTGTTGTTATTTTGCTGTACCAAATAGGAAAATCCAAAGCCAGGCTTAATCTACCTGTGTGATCTTTCCATTTTCACCCCAAGCATTTCCAGAGGAGACCACAAGCAAGTCCACTGGTGCCACAGAATGTTTGGAGTCTCTGGTGCCAACTGAAGGGGCCTTAATGCTACCCAGATATCCATTTGTTTCTCTCATCAGCCTGTCCCCTTTTACCTACACCAAGACCCCTTCTTCTTCACGTGGAAATGTCTATCTCTTATCTTTTGTGTGTGTGTAGAAGAACCCTAAAGCTATGCCTTGAATGCTACCCTCTTCTGCCTCTTCAATGGATATTTGCCTTCACCTGCCACTTCTCTGTTATCACTGACTTTCTCCATGTATCGGCCCTTTAACATCACTATTTGTGACAACATGAATGAACTTGGAGGACATCATGCTAAGTGAAATAAACCAGAAACAGAAATACAAATACTGTGTGATTTTGTTGCTATGGAATCTAAGGAAAAAGTCAAACTCATGGTAACAGGGAATAGAATGCTGGTTACCAGAGCCTGAGGGTGGAAGGAAAGGGGAGACATTGATCAAAGGGTATAAATTTTCAGTTATAAGAAAAAGTTCTGGAGACCTAATGTACAGCATGATGATTATAACAAATAATAATGTATTGTATACTTTAATTGTACTAAGAGAGTAAATCTCAAGTGTTTTCACCAGACACATGAAAAATGGTAACTGTGTGAGCTGATGGGTATGTTATTTCACTTGACTGTGGTAATCATTTCATAACATATACATATATCAAAACCTCACCTTGGACACTGTAAATATGTGCAATTTTTACCTATCAATCATAACTTAATAAAGCTGGAAATTTTAAAAAGAATTACGCATGTTCAAAATACTCCTTTCAAAAAACAACAGTGAAAAAAAACAAACTTTTATTGGCTTTCTTTTTCTCTTTGCCATCTGCCTCCCTTACTTTTGCAGCCAAAGGATTTTGCATTCTTACTACCGATTTTACATTTTTCCCCACCAAAGATACTAAAATGCTTAGTGCTAAAACCAGTAGATGTTTTTCAGTTTTTATTTTACTCAGACTCTCTTCAGTATGTGATTAACTACTCTCTATTCTTAAACAGTCTCTTCCTGAGTGCACACCCAGCTGTCTGCCTCAATTTGTCTCCTCTTTGTGGTTTCTTCATCCTTTGTCCATCTCAGAAATGATAGTGCTCTTCTGGGTTTTGTCCTCAGCCTGTTCTGTTCCTACTCTGTATCCCAGTGGTGCTCAATCATGGCCATGCCTCAGAATCACTTGTAAAGCCTGTGGAAATACAGCAGTACATTCCCTGTGATAACCTACTAAAGCAGAAATTACTAGGGGGGTGGGGCCCAGGCACCTGCATTTTTCAGAAACTCCACAGATGATTCTGATATGCAGCCAGCTTTGAGAACCAGCTTGACTTACTCACATCATGCTTTCACAAGCTTCCATGACAGTGACTAGTGTTTTATCTGGATCCTTCCTTTGGACCTGAGGCTTGTTTTCTAGATTGTCTGCACAGGATCTCCAACTCAGTGTGTCCAAAACTGACTTCCTGCCTCTAGTTCTTTCTCCTTACATCCAAATCTGTTCTTTTCCCTATGTTTCTACCTTAACGAATAATGTCAGATTTCACCAAATTTTACAAGCTGGAAAAAAAGTTTTGATTATCAGTGTAAATTCTTTTCTCTCTTTTGTCTCCAATATCCAATCAATAGTCAAGTCATATCAGTCCCATTCTAGTATTCTCCAAAGTGTTCATTGTTTGCATACACATAGGTACTACTGTAGGCTCAGTCACCATCATCGTTCTTCTGAAATACTGTGACCAACTATTTCCTCTGTTTCAGTTTTGCTTACTTTTCCACATCTGTTCTTTACAAAGCACTCAATGTATTTCTTTCTGAAAGGTAAATATGATTATATATACTTTCTGCTTAAAATTTGTTCGTGACTCTTCTGTTGTTTTCAGAATAAAGTTTAATGACACATGTGACCCATAGGATATGACTTCTCTTCTCTGACCAGGCCCTCCTTGCTTTCTGCAAACAGAGAGCAATTTGTCAATTTGCAAAACTGCTACATTATATTTATCACATAGTTGTAATTTCTAATGGCTTGAGGAGTCATAGATCTGACCACATAAATACTTGGTTCATTTTCAAAGTGGAAAGTGCTGAAACACCGAAATACTATTCTGAATTCTTTAAAACTGAAAAACAACTGATTTGCAGATAAAGTGAAATAAAAATTAAACCGTTGGGAATATTTTTGAAATTTCATTGTAAATTATAGTCTAAAATTGTTTTTTAAAAAACAGAATGTTTGCAAATATGTTTGACTTGCATTGGAAGTTTAAGGACCATTTTGCTTGGTTTTACTGTCGAAACAGATTTTGGTTTCATACAGAAAATATATTTATATTTTCTAGGCCCTGGAAAGCCGTTATGAGGATTTCTCTGATAATTTACTAATATAGGAAACTTCCTATGTTTTGCTAAAGACTGGATTAAATTAGATTAGTGTAAACAAGATACTCTCTAAGGCTTTTCAATTACTAATCATCTCTCTTTATAAGATAATTTCTTCCATAAGATATTCCACAATATCTCAGTAAAATACTCAATCGATTGTTAATGGATCAAACATAATAACCATTTTTCATTGAACATTAATTAAGGAATCATGGGGAAAAAGAACTTCATAAAAAGTTGGAGTTGTTTTACAATCTCGTAAATATTTCAAGAATAGAATTCAGTTTGATTCACAAGATAGTCCTCTTTTGGCCTACTCATTTCTGTTTAGCTAACTAGCTCATCAAGAGTGTAAGGTAGATAGTTTAAAGAATTTTAAACTTACTAGGGTCACATTCAAAATAAGCCTATAGCAAAACCAGGTCAGATTACTCTGACTCACAAAGATTGTAACGAGAACTGTAGTGGTGGAGTGGAGCAGACATGAAGACTGGTGATATCTAAGCAAAAAGTGCACACTTTTGGTAACTTTTAACTTGTTTTGAATATGCTGATGAGTCTATGTTCACTGAGACTCCTGAAAATATTGAGGGGTCAGCAAATCATATTGACTCCTTGTAGAACACTTTTCCAAAGGTGTCTCATAGCCATGAGTAGTTCACGGGGAATTTAATCCATGTGCTAACGATTCATTTACACTAGACTCGTCAAAATGTCACAGGGAGCTATTGAACTTCCAAAAAGTCTTAAAGTTTATGTGGCCATCGGAGACCTTTATTTCTGAACCAGGAAGTCATAGTGTACTAGGAAAACTCAGAATTCAAACAAGCTGGGCGTCAATTTTCTTTGTTTTATATATCCTCGGAAACCCTGGAGTTGATTCATAACTTCTGAATTCTATATGCTTTTCTAACATTTATATCTACTAATGACATCCAGGTAAGGAGAACAGGGCTAGAATGATAATGTTCAACATTAAAATATTTAAAAAAAAAACACATTTTGACTAACTCAATTTGAGTATCTGCACAGAGGCCTGAGGACATGTGGATTTAAAATAAGCCCCTTTCAAATGACTGAAAAACAACAGGCACTTCTAAAATTTTCACCTATTAAAAGGAAGTCATGATGAATTAATCCTTTGACATACTGTGATATTCTGTAGTTTTTAAAATGCTTTAAAATATAAAATTTCAGCTGATTAGGTAAATAGGGCTGGTATATGACTATCTCCATTTTTATTTATTTTTATTATTTTTAATAATAATTTGGAAATAATTCAAATGCCCATTAATTGATAAAAATATAAACAAAGTGTGATATAACTATACAATGGAATACTACTCATTACTATGAAGAGACAAATTACTGGTGTATGTGCTATAACATGGGTAGACTTAAAACCATTAGCTAAGTAAAAGAAGGCAGATGCAATAATGTATATATTGTAGGATTCTATTTATATCAAAGCTCCATGAAAGGCAAAGATGATCAATTCATGGTCATCTGAGACTGATGGTGAGAACAGAGATTAACTTCAAATGGGCATAAGAGAACACTCTGGAGTAATGGAAATGTTTTAAAACTGGATTGTGGTAATGGTTGCACTGTTCTATACATTTATTAAAATAACTTAATTGTACTCTTACAATGTATGAGTTTATAATTTACAAATATATAATTTTCTATAAAAATGTAACATAAAAACTAAAAATATAAAAGAAAAGAACTTTATTTTTAAAAGGAGAAAATAAAGTTACATGTAACTTTGAATGCTGTAGCTTTAGTTGCAGTAACATATACTGTGTTATAGCTCCGAGCTGTGATTGTGTGTAATAATAGAAGCTGTACTGCATATATCCCACGCAGCTCTATTTTACCTTTAAATTTATCTTTCCCATACATGCACAAAATTTTTGACTCTGGTAGTAAAAAACAAAACTAAACCATAATTTCTATTATAACACAAAACTTGGACTTTATAATTGGCAAAAAATTTTGTTCCAGTTTTTTTTGCCCAAAATAAGATGCTTAATGCAACATGATTCTCTTCCTCCCTAATTCTACCTATTCACGTTTTAAAATGCCCTTTGCTAAGGAATAATATAAGTGCAGAGTGTTCTTTGAACTCTGTATGCTCCATGGTTAGGTCATTAGGGCAGAAACTAATAAATGAGCTAGAATTTATTTAAATTATGTAGTTGCCTGGAGATAAGTTAACTATGCAGTACACTGCATAATAAATGAATGCAGAATATGTTTCTCTTTTAATGAACTGTAACTCAAATCATTTTTTTAATTGAGCCAAATATTAAGATAATTTTCATTACATAATTTTATGAGTGTCTTAATATAATTTATTTTGGTTAACTGATTTATAATTAGTTCATCCTGAAGATTTCATAATTTCTGGCATTCCTTCTTTCTGTTTCATCAGTCGCTTGAGTCTCCAAATTATGGAATTGGATTTAATGTTAATCCAAATTAAAATTTATTGGCATGTGAATTCTGTGACCAGATGAAACTTATGAAGTAGGCATCTCTATGCTGACACATAGGAACATTCAGAGAAGAGATACTCTCTTCATTAGGGTTTTCCTCCTCTTACCCTTGGTCACTCCTCATTGTCCTTTGCTGTTTCCTCCACAGCTCCTCAACTTGTAGCATTGATATGTCTCAAGCTTAGTCCGTGGACTTTTCTGTCCTCTTTCTATGCATCTCCTACATGGTCTTATCTAATCACATGACTTTAAAGTCCATAAACCATTGTTAAATTTCTGTCACCAGTCTGGACCTCTTCCCTAATGTAGACTAATATTCAACTGCCTACCTGCCATTTCCATTTGTATGTCTACACCTGAAACCTAATACATCCAAAACCAGAGTCTTGTTCTTTCCCCCAAACCAGCATCTCCTGTGGACTTCCCCACAGTTATCTTTGACTCCTACCCCCCACCTTCCCCATCCAATCCAATCATCAAATCTTGCCAATTATCTTCCAAAATATAACCCAAAATCTGACCATTGTTCATCATCTGCTTTGCTGCCAGCTGGGTCCTGGCCATTAATCTTTCTTACCTGGATCACCACAATGGCTCTGACCAGTGTCCCTATTCCCTCTCTTTCCAATTCAGCGTATTCTTCACACATCTGCAGAGTAGCACTGCTAAAACCTAGGTTGCGTCAGGTCACTCCTTTGCTCAGAACCTTTAGAGACCTCCGATCTTCATCAAAATTAAAATCTTTGTAACAGCCTACCACCTGTGGATTCTGGTTACCTCTGATTCAGCTCCTACTATTTCTGCTCTGGTCCAATAACACTGACTTCCTTCTATTTCTCCAAGTCTCCAAGCAGAGTCCTGCTTCAAGGATTCTATACTTTTTCTTACTTTATATCAGAACCTGCATCTCCCCAGTATCCCCTTGTTTTACTTCTTTCATTCTTTATTCAAATATCTTCTTAGTGAGGCTTTTTCTGTTCATCCTTTTAATAATTGTATACACACCATCCTTATTCCTGGGGCTATTCATATATCTCTAATTTTTTAATGTATTTTTTATTTTTCTCTCTAGAACTTCTTACCATATAACTGTCTATAGATTTCACTTATTAATTTTGTTTGTTTATTTTTTTTTACTCTTCTCCTACAACTAGAATGAAAGTCCTTAACCTATTCATTGTTCACAGCTATATCGTCAGCCTCTAGAGTAGTTTCTAGAACATGGTGGTAGTCAATAAATATTTGCTGAATGAATAAATGAATGAATGAATGATTACTACCCATCTTTTTGTTCTTAAGAAAAAGTGGGAAATGACAAAGAAATGAATTATTAGGTAATCAGACTTGTCCATATTCATATGTAAATATAATAATCCAGCTTGGTTATTGGGATATGTTAAAAGTTATGAGAACATGTATTTTTAAAAGCTTGATCAAACACTAGTGTTTTCAGATCTAAAAAACCTGTCAATCAAGAAATCAGAATTATATCAAATTAATTGTTTCTGGTTCATTAATGAACTTGACTGTGCTGTTGCTCTCAAAGCACTAAATATAGCTAATATCAAAGCAAAGGTCTTTCATAATCCTTGAAAATCCTTGAATTTCTAAAGAAATAATCAAGCTTACGGGAAGAAGATTTAATGAGACATTGTACTGTTCATGATAGAAGAAAATGATAGTTTCTGACCTCAGGAGCATTAATGAAATAATAGAGAAAAAGCTCTAGGGAAATTAGTTTTTAGGAAGTGGAATCCAGTGGCTCACTGCACATTCTAAATAGCATGAGAGTAAGAATGGCAGTCTGGCTGATTGGGTTTAGTGATGTGGATAGATTTGGCTGCTATATCATCCAAAGTAGATTTGAAAATCCACAAATATCAATGTGATCTTACAAAGGTATAAGGACTACTGGGAAACAATTCATTTTAGAACTTCATTTAAGTAAGAAAGGCAGGTAAGCCAGTGAGAGATCAGAATCATGTGAATATTAGAATTGTAATAAGTGAAGATCTGTAATCTCAAATGTGTTCTTGTACCTATTCTGATTTGTTAAATCCACAAATATTTATGGAACATCTCTGTACAGGCATTATGCTAGGGAGGTTGACTGTAACAGATATGATCCCTGTCCTCATGCAGCTTCTGTCCTAGTAGGGAGATACACATGCAGACAGACAAATAAATATGTAAGAATAGATTGTAGTGAGTGTAGAAGGGAAAAAATGGAAGGGTACTAGTGGAGAGAAGAACGGAGGCATTTGTGTTAAACCAGGACATCATGAAAAGCCACCCTGAAAGTTTAATATCATAAGCTATGTATGATAATCTTCCTTAAGGATTTGCAGATTTGAGTTCTAGGTCCCACCTCTTACTTTCTAAGAGACCTTGTACACCTAGCCCTTGTTTCCTTCTCCTAACGCTTTGTTTTATCCACGGACTCCCACCCTCTGCCATTATCAAGTCTCCCCTACTTGAAATTAAAAATCACATTTGAATTCTTCTCTCCAACCTAACTGACCTAATTTCCTCACCATTAAAAATCTTCCACTGTTCTCTCTTTTCCCTCATTGATTATTATTTCACTGGTCTGTTTAAATTAGTTTCTGAGACATAGACCTATTAAAAAGACAAATTCACATATACTCAAAGTTGAAATTCAGCTGAGTTACTTATAACTTTGCTTTAAGTACCTATGTTATTTTACATTAAATTAGAGGCCACTATATCTTAAAATAATGACTGTGTTATGTTATTTATACAGTGTCTCAAAGTAGCTGGCAGCTGAGAACAAATTAAACTGTTCCAGACTAAAATGATGTTCTTTATGAAAGGATTTTAAAGTTGAGACCTGATCAAGGTAGAACCAGGTGTTGACATGCCCCACAGTATAGATGTAGAATGGATTATTGTGATAAAGAAAATAATAAATTAATAGCCAAGTTAAGAATAAATAAATAATAAAGTGATGGGGTTTTGGTGTCTACTTTCCAAGCCAGTGGACATAAATTTGGTCACATTAAAATGAATTTTCCAATCTTAGTAGCTCTATGTTCATCTGCTCAGATGTACACCCCAGTGACTTTTACAGTCTCTCTCACTCATGCCTCTCTGAGACTCAGGAGCACGTTATATTTCCCCTGCTTAGATCTGCCCAGGCCATTTTGTACTGCCCTCTACTCTACCAGTGACCTCAACCCATGTTCATTGGTGCCTGGACTGCCTGAAAGTAGACACTAGTAAGTTTGTCTAGATATTAATGTTCTCCATTCCATTTAGGGTAGTGCTAGCACATTATTTACTTGCCTGGTAGCAAGGAGAATGCATTCTCTTTTCTTGTTTTTTTTTTTTTTTTTGGTTTGTTTTTGTTTTTTGTTTGTTTGTTTGTTTTTAGAGCAGTCCAACAACTGTGATTCTTGAACTCTCACGTTGTAGAAATTTAGTGAAAAAGTTCTTCCAGTTCTCACACTTAACCCTTTGTCTTTCAGGATACGACTAGGAGAGTTCATATGCTAATCATCACAATCTACCCGAAATCACTACATATTTGAGAATCTTAGGCTTTCTAGCTGACTCTGGTTATTCACACTAGATTTATTCTTTCTTTAGAGTGAATTCCTACTCAGAGACCTACTTTTCGTGAAGATGATCTAGATTATACTATAGCAAACAACTCCCAAATGTCGGTTGCTTGAAACAATGCAGGTGTATTCCTCACTCTGCTATATGTTCATCACAGGTTGAAAGTGGAGGGAGGAAGGTTCTGCCCTTTATGTAGGAACATAGCTAATGGGAGACTACCATTTGGAAAGTTCCTAGTCAATGTGGCAGAAGAAAGAGGAGATAATATATCAGCTCTTACTGGTTTTTCCCTAGAAGTGACATGTAGTACTTTTACTCAAGTTTCACTGGGCAAAGTAAGTCAGGTGACTATGCCTGACTCCAGTGGGCAAGGAAATACAATCCTACTGTGCCTTGAAGGAAGAGAACTGGGAATGTTGGTAAACAGCACTAATAATAATTACATCTCCTTCCTTGAAATGTTGCTTCTATAACCTTTTCCTCTCCTTCCACTCACTCCTGCTCCTTAGGATATATCTCTATATCAACTTTCAATCATGTAAATGGCTCAAGGTTCCCCCATATGAATTAGTAGTTCTGCTAAGGGTCTTTCTTGAGTTGTTGTTTGTGCTTCAGTCATCTTTAGGCTCAGCTGCTTTTAAGATTACTCAGAGAGTTGGCAGACCTCCATTTCTAGCCATGTGAGCCATTCCATAGGGCTGCTTATAATATAATAGCTTTCATCGCCCTGACTGGGAGATAATAGAGAAAGAGACATTCTGAGACTGATGGAAGCCATGGTCTTAAAATCATATTTCAAAAGTGACAAGCCATCACCTTCTGCTCCATGGTACAGTGTGGGAGGAGAGACTATACAAACATGTGAATATCAAGAGGTGGGTAATTGGAGACCATTTTGGAGTCTGGTGACTGTTTCTCCTTCAAGAAGGCTACTTACCTCCCATGTAAACCTATAGTTTCATATAAATACTTTTTGATTCTCAACTTCTGCCAAGCAGTCAAAACAGAGCAAAATAATTTAGAACTTCTCTCTAGGGGGTCACTTCATTTAGACTAGTGTTGGTCTTCCTCTATGCAATTAAATGGTTCTTGTACCTTATCATTTTCTGTGTTCAATATCCAAGGAAGTACATTCACTCTTCCACAGAACACTTGCTTTATTTATAATGTTTTAAATGCTATTTTTAAGTCACTTATGTTTAGGTGGTTGTTGTACTTTAAATGTTAGCAGACATAATATATAGCAAATAAATACTTGATAGTTTTTTCTGCCCCTTTTTATAGAAGCATGAGTTATGTGAGCTAACTGTGACTTTAAATAGGACTCTGCGAGGAATTAGACATAGTGGCATGGTCATAGAAACCCCACATTAAAATCCATCCTTGTCAGCACTCTGTAATTCTACATGCCAATATTTCTTTTGGGTCAATCAAGAAATTGTTGAAAGATAGAAGAGGGAAAATACAATTTTGTAAGGAGAAGGAAGTTTGTAATTCTAGGGAGGGAATATATATGGCCATTATAGAAACAAATAGGGGAATGTATATGTAAATTTTTATGCACTCATGGTTTTATTTAGCAAAGGTAGGGAGATTTATTTTCCTTTCTTTGTTAATTATACAGAAGTAAACCCCGCTGTACAAGAAACTAGGCACTCCTCCCTACCTTCTCCTGATACTGAAAGAGTTTAATTTACTGAAATCTTCAAATCATTTTCTTGTCACTACTGGTGGTATCTCTTGGATTAATTCAGTCAAATCATATAATGTGACTAATGCATACGGTTTGTTAAAAGCACGTGGATAGCTTGCCTCTTCATTGTTTCTGTATTTTGGTTGCTTTTATCCTACCTTCTTAAATCTCTTACACCCCAAGTTATAATATCCTCACTGTATACAAGGTTTCTCTTCCTACCCATTCCCTCCTACCTCCCCCAGAAACGTCTTTCATTCCCAAGAAAAACATCACCCTCCCCTCTAAGCTTGCTGTGTTTACATTTCTCTGCTCCTTTCCTCTTTCTTCCTGGCGTGCTGGTTTAATCAATTTTACCAAACGACTTTCCTGGCAGCTGTAAAAAGAAAACACAGAGCAAGTTAATAGCAATCTAATGGTGTACTTTTTGTCATTTCTCTAAAATGTACAGAAATGTTTGGTCATTGGATTGATTTTTAATGATCTAAATGATCAGCTGTCTCAGCGCTGCACTGCAGCAGCTTGATAATAAATAGAAAAGGGGAGGGGCTTGGGCACTGGGCTCTCTCGCTCAGTGCTAGATGAATAATTCCAAAACACAAGCCAAGGAGACAATATAAAATATCCGCCTTTGCCAAATCATATATTTGCATTTTTAAACAAAGATACCTAACTATTTTAATTTTGCTTATGGAGGAACTAAAAGAACATATTTTTAATAATGGTTTGGAAAATCATTGATAGGGTTAGGAAGCAAACTGCAGCCTAATTTTACGTGAATCTGTTGACATAAGCAGGACTTCAATGAAGTATCGCCCAGGAGACCCAAATAGTGTCTTCGCATCTATCTTTAGTCGGGAGAAAACATTGGTTATTTTTTACCTGAAAGGTGATAGAACTCCCAAAGTATGTGAAATCAGTAAACTACAAAACAAATCTTTTATTTTATTTTTTCCTCTATAAGAAAGAAACAAACAAACAAGAAAGATAAGTATCAGGAAAAGAAAGAGTGACATAAGTTTGCCATAAGACTTTTTAACTAACTGTGTAACTTTGGGTGACTTACTTAAATATTTTTTACTTTTGTTTTATTACTGTAAAGTGGACAAACTAGTAGTACTATTCTGGAAGATTAAATAGGGACAGCAAGCCAAGTGTTTAGTAGCATAAGGTCTGGCACTTGCTAGTTACACAGCTCATGATCATTATTACACTGTCTGTTGTCTCTATAATTGCACCTCCCTCCCACCCAGTTCTTTCTGTCTCTAAATCAACAGGACAAAGATGCTCTCACTCTCACACTGTGGAGAGTGTGTTATGGAGTCAATCATAGCTCAGTCACTTTTATCTGTGTCCCTGTGCAATAACTTATTCCCTCTAGGTTCTTCTTCAGGTTTCTCATCTATATATGGGAGATGTTAATATTCACTTTATTAGGGTTATTGCAAGCATTAAAAAACTTGTGTAAAACCCATGCACAAAACTTTTCTCAGAAGTCTCCAAAAAATGTAGCTTTATTTTACCCATCTCCCCTTATTTCCAGTGTGCTATTATTGCATGTTTCTAAATGGCATGTGAAAAGAAACTAATTAGTTTCTTATGCTAATGATTCAATTAGTACAACTCTCTTTTAAGACACTCAGCTTATTTTACATAGCTAGGGATATATAGTAATACTGTTTACATCAGGCTGATCTGGAGCTCACACTAATAAAAGGAGCTTATGTATATATATCCTGTCTTCTATAGTTTATTTCTTTTTGGAAAAGAAGGTACTATTTCATTTTAAAATGTTGGATCATAGTTATCTATAATAAAGTAGCCAAGTTGGGCTGACCACTGGTCTAATGGATTTCCTTCCACTGGGTTAGCTCTGGTTAGTCTGTTTCATGGACTGAGTCAGATAGCTCACTAATGGATGTACTTAACCATGACACTTTGGGTCAGATGGTGTGACTAAAGAGTATCAATTTCACCACTGATGAAAGTGACCCAGAGGCACTCTGATGATGAAATCAAGAGAATCATTAGCATGCTCTTGCTTCGTATTTGAAAGATACACGTTCCCTCTCCCCATCCCATATTGCAAGAAGATTAAATTCTAGCTGAAAGAACATGGCCCAGGAGTTGTAGTAACAGACATTTAAACGCTTGTTTGAAAATTTTGGACTCTTGGGGTATATGAGATAAAGTTTGGCTAAATGTTCCAAAACTGTTTAATGAATAGAAAAAAAGAATAAACCTTGGGATTACCAATTATTAAATACTTATTTTTATCTCTGAAAACAGCAAATTCACCCACACATTTTATTCATCGATATCATTATCTTGATACATAAAAATATTTTGATCATTTGTTAGTCAATGTGCATTTTTTAAGCATCTTCAACCCTATTCGACATTTGTTGGCTGGGGAGTTACTAGAGAGGAAGAAAGATATAATCTCTCCATCTGATCAAAAAGACAGAAACAGGATTTTTGTTTTATTATTATAAACATGCCAAAATGAATATCTGTGTGTGTGTATTTGTACTGGAGTGGTCACTTTTGCATATCAAATAGTACATGTTTTACATTTTGAGAAGCTGCTAAATTGTACTCTAAGAAAGTCTTTCCTAGTCCACCTTCTACCAACTATGTATGGGTGTACCTGTTTCCTATCCCCTCACCAACGTTAAATATATTTAGTCTTTAATCTTTACCAATGTGATAGGCGTAATATCTCATTGTAATTTTAATTTATTTCTTTGGTTACCAATGAGATTTGACATCTTTTCAAAAGGCTATGAGCTATTTGTAGGTATCCTTCTGTAACTCTCATTTGCATCCATTTCTCATTTTCCTTTTTTGTTTTTGGTCTTATTCTAATTATTTTCTTGGCTTTTCTTAAGGTAAATGATACAAAAAACATGCCATGACTATATTTATAGCCCATTCTGCCAACTTGCTTCACATTAGTAATTGCTGAAGAAACCTACATTATTTATCCTTTTCATATTTCTACAGTATTTTTGTCTTCCCTGATTTAACATTCCTACCATTGCATTCAGCAGGTTAGATGGCAAACATCTGAGGAGAGCAAGGGAAACAAATATGTAGTGAATTTTTATATATGCCATGTGGTTAACCTTCATCTTCTTATGTAATTCCAAATAAATCTAAGAAACATGTATTGTTGTTTTCCAAATGAAAAATAATAATAATAAGAGGTTTGGAAATGAGCCCAAGCTAAATGAAGTGGTAAGAGACCTCAGGTCTGTCTGATGATACCAAAAACCTGTGCCTCTTCCACCAAACCATGCTTACTTCAGAAAAACTTATATTAATTTAGCAGCACAAATTAGCTACTTTACACTTGAGGCTCTGATCAGATATAATGCAGGAAGTATAAAATTGGGGCTTCGTATATCAATCTGAAGCTTTGTGTGGGGACTAAAGGAGAGAGGATGAAGCTCATGAAAAGAGGGATAAACTTCTCTGGACTGATTTGAGAAAAAATAAACAAAAATGGAAAAAAACAATCTCAAAAGTCCCGAAGATATGGTGCCTGTGTGTGTGAGCTGGAGCACGCAAACTAAGGAAAAAAAAGACAGATCAAGCACTGTGTAAATCTAAATACACCTCAATATTTGTGAACTATCAAAGAAACAACATCAAAACAGCAACATGGACTGGAGAACAGTTAAGATTAACGGCCCTTTCTTATGGGATGCTATTCAGCAGTAGAGTATACAAGAGACAGAACTTCACATTGCATCAGCCTCTCCCAGTAGCAAGTGTATTCAAATACCAGAAACCTGCCTTCCTTGGAAGAGGATTAGTTATACCTTGGACTGTTTGTCCAAGAGCAAAGATGTGGTTAATAAGATTACTAGAAGTGTCTTCTTGGAGGATAAGGGACAATTATGAGCTTAGGTCACCAGCTTTCAGTAAATTCCATCTGGCACTTTATAAATTAGCTCATTATTCTGCTGTTCTTATGAATGTGTTAGTCTGTAAACATAGCATTGTCACAAATTAGTCACCTAGTGTTTCCCTGAAAGTGATTTAATATAAGCACACCCACATCATAATATGGAATAGCAAAATAGGTCTTTGCTTGATCCTCTAGATAGAATTCAGCATAAAATATGATTCCATTTCCAAGGGTTTTTTGGCGTACATATCATCTTGTTTTCTAACATTACAATGTGATCGTTGCCCTGGATATTGACAATATCATGTAATATTAGAAACCTCTTTGGTTTCCCCATGAACTCCAAGAAAAATCCAAGCTTACTGTTAATTATGGATTCACAAATTGAACATAGCTTTTGTTTCTATTTACATTTGTTATCACAGGTGTCATCACAACTGTTGTTTCAATTCAATAACAGCAATTGCAATTTTGAAAATTAAACATCTGATTTTAAAGTGCTTTTTCTGGCAGATGAACTCACCCACCAGTTATTTAGAAAGAAAGAAAAAAAGTGAGAAAACATAAGCTTTCCTTTCCTGTCTGACTTGATTACCTATAGAAAAGAGCAAATGTTTGGATTATAATAAATATTTTATGGTGAGCTATTTCAGTGAAGATGCCTTTTGTACAAGTTGGGAGCTCTCAACTCAATGGCTTAACATGAGCAAATAAGGAATATTCATTGTCTTATAACATGAAGTTTCAGAGTAGGCTATTCCAGGAATGTTTATTAAGAGGCTCAGACATATCACTAGGTTCTACTTTGCCATCTTCATGTGTCCTTTTGCTCAGACCGACTCTCCCATTATCATCAGATGATGGCCCTAGCACAAGGTCCAAAGACAGACAATCAACTTTATTCTTTTGATTCTCTTGTTATGAAACACTTATCCAGAAATCATCTCAGTTGACTTTCCTTTCTATCTCTTTGGCTACGTTTGGTCTTATGACATAAACAAATTACTGGCTAGCAGATGGGATTAGACTGTTCATCATTTACCCTGAGCTGTGTATGGAGTCGAGTCATCTTCTCTGAGTACTTAGCTGCTTCAAAAAGTAGATTTCTGCAAAAATAATTGGGTGTCTGCCAGTGAGGAAGAAGGGATGGTGGATATTGTGTAGATTACCAACAGTGGTAAAGGAACAATGATGCTAATCAGATGGTAACAAATGTTAAAACCGAAGTTTCAAAAAAGGCAGCGAGATATGATAGAAGCTGCATCCCTGTGAGATGCCAGTCCGAAATTCCAGTTTTCAAAATGAGTGGCCAAGAATCAATTTTATAAGGTTTGGGCTCTTCACACAGCTGTCTTTAACTCAAATCAAAGCTATAAAAGAGTTCAGAGGGAAAAAGTAATTTACAAAAATGGTGTTTAGTTTTTCTTTTAATTTTTAAGAAAGACAGAACTGGGTGGTATTGTCAGGGCTACCTTACCCTCCCTCAGATGGGGCTGCACTCATCTCATTCACATCAAGCCAAGAGAAAGAGGCTCCAATGGTGAGAATTTCTCCCATGGACCAGATGTACACCACACCAGAGAGAGAGCTGGCCTTGAGCCATTTTATGTCCTTCCCAAGAGGACCATCTGGAAGAGGCACTGGGACTCCAACAGCAATAATTTGCAGGGATTGAACAACTGAAAAAACAGGGGCTTGCTGGCGGGCTGATTAACCAGCAGTACTTTGAAAACAAAGCTCTGCCTGAATCATAGGAGTTGCAGCCAGGGGGCCCAGCAGGGTTGCAGCTGCTGAAGCCACAGAAGTGCCAAAGAGACAACGAGGAAGCTTTCAACATCTGCCAGGTCCCCAGTGCAGAATGCTACCTTATACAGTGCCAGTTCAAGCAGGGGAACCTCTGTTCCATAGTCTCTCCATGCTCTAGAGTAGTTAGCACTGAGTAGTTAGCACCTGCAGCTGGAAACTCAGGCTATCAAAGAAGATAAACCCCACCCCCTGCCCTGCCCACTTACCGCACTCAAAGCAGCTAGTCTTTTGTATGTTCAGCTGGGAGCAGGAAGATGTGAGTTAAGTGAAGTTTGGAGTTTCAGAATACAGTTTGGCTTGGACATTCTTGTTTCTGAATAGAATCTGAGTTGATGGTTTAAAGTGTTTATAAAGCTCTCTATTGCCTAAGAGCACCCAGAAAATTCACAAGACATTCTCCATAAATAAAACTTAAAGGGGTAATGGGAAGACAAAATAAAATGTATTTTTCATACATATCGCACATTCTTATAGTTAGTTATTTTGTTAAAATATTTATACCCTTTGACAAATATTTTTAAATATCCTGACAATACCACTCACATATATACCTCTGCTTTCATGTTTCTCCTTTCTATTTTCCTCTAAAATTTGAGAAAATAATTATTTACAGCTTCCAGAAAATGTTCTGATCTTTAAAACACCTGTGCTCCAGTAGAAGTCTTTCAGAGTAGGTCTCTATTAAAGGTGTAGGAAGCAGTAAGCCATTGTGGAAACTAAGGGAAATGGGAAAGTTGGTATTAATAGGGGGACCTTTCCGTCCCCTCCACTGTCATTACTTTTCCTTGTCTTCCTTCACCTCTTCCCTTCAGATGCCTTTGGACTGAGAGTTGAGAACTGTCATCTGTTCACTATAGCCACAGTCTATGAGGAGAGGCTACCAGGGATTCGGGGCTGCAACAGTTGCTTGATCCTTCTATCGGAACAAAAATATTCAATCCCAACAGGACACACAATGGCAGCCTCATCTCAAATGGCCTGTGCATCTAATTGGTGGGCAATTACTGGGAGAGGGAAAGAGATGAGAGGTTTATATTTCATTAACTTCGTTCTTGCTTCCTGTATAACTTCCATTCTTTCCTGTTAAAAAACAGGACAGTATTTTAAAAAATCAAGGAAGCCTGCTGAGGGTCTGACAACACAAGCCCATATGCTTGTCTACCCACATCCTGCTTTTTATTTTTGCTCCAATCCCTGTTCCAGTCACCAATCTAAAGGGGAAGGGTCAATTGGAAAAGAAAAAAATTCTTAAAATTTACTGTTTGATCTGCTTTGCTACTTTATTTTGTGGAAAAATTTAAAGTTCTTTTGTTTCTTTACCTATTTTATAAATCTTTGAACTAAGAACAGATGAAATCTGTTCTTATATTCCTCATTGAATTCTTTCCCACTCATAAGGTGCTTCCTGTAGAGAAAAGTATAAGGTAAATAGCTAGGTAATTGGATTTCCTATTAATATTTTTCTGTCTCATTCGGTTTAGGACATGTTTTGCCTATTTGTATCTATTAAGTGATCTGTATGGTCTATAGTGATGTTTTTAGGGAAGGAATATACCAATTATAGAGAGAAGGTAAGCTATTGATAGTCTTAAGTGCTCAGCATTATGGATTTATCTCCATGTCTGAAAAGTAAAAACAGCAGTGCAGAGGGTATAAAAAGCTAGGTAAAGAAGAGAGTATCTGCCTATAATAGGCAACTAGAATGTAATAACTAGCCTTGCATTTGTTTTGCACTCAGATGCAAGGAATGTTTTACTTAATTATAACAAAATAACTTTAAAACTATTATTATTCTAAAATATTGAGTTCTGATTTTAATATGTTTTAACATTTTAAAACATTTAAATGTTTAAATTATTATTTAAAAATAGTCATATGAATGTCCTTTTTTTCTCCCTAAAAAAAGGATTATGCCATTTGAGGACTAAATTCTCTTACTCCATAAATCTAATAAAAACCACAGTATCTTTCCCTTCCTTAATCTCAATTTTTTCTTTTTCTCTTTGTGTTTTGCCTTCTTATCTAAAAGAAATTAACATTCAGTGAAGAAAATGGTGAAAGGAGTTTGAGAAAACTAAGAAGCTAATATTTTGACTGCAAGTGTAGTAGACGTCAGTCATAGAAAAAGAATGCTCTCTCCAGAACCTCTGTGTGTGGATGTAGATGTAAATACATTAATCCTTAGTTCCTCTGCATTGTGTGTGCTTGCGTGTGTGTGTGTGTGTGTGTGTGTGTGTGTGTGTGTGTGTGTGTGTGTGTGTTTAAGCCTCTTGATGGAGTAACCATTAATTCAATGTCATGCTAATTAACTGTGGCTACTCAATATTAAAATGTAGCATTAATTTTAAATTGCTTTATTTTTGGAGGGAAGAAGATTTATGAATAGCAAAATAAAATGTCTTACTTGATGACTTGTAAGGATTTTGGCTGCAAGGAAAAGAAACTGATTGAGACTAGCTTCTATAAAAAAGAGGAGGAAATATAGTCCTGTAACGAGGTAGAAATTTACAGAAACAAGGTAGAACTAACTGGGCATTATTGGATTTATGAAACTTGAGAATTGAAGCAACAACTCTTCTTGTGGCCAAATAATCATCCATTTCTGTTTGTCTCTATGTTTGTACTCTGCTGGCTTCTCTCTGTAATTGCCAAATTGTCCTTAGACATGAGTTTGCACTTGACCCAAAATGGTAACATCAGCTTCTAAATCCACATGACCTTTTGGTTTAAACCCACCTAGAACTGACTAGAGTCTGTTTTTCTTATGACCTTTCACATTCCAAAGACAGAATAGTAGTATTTGCTACCCAGTGAATGACTTAAGGGGGAATGGATCAAATTTTCATACCTTTTCCAATCAAGTTTTGTAAGCATAGAGTGTAGGGAAGGCAAACTCTTTAGAAAGAGCTGTAGGCAGACATAAAAATCATGTTTGGTATAGTGATTAATTTATTTATGTTAATCATTGACTCACAAATATTTCACTGAGCACTTACTATGCACTGGATACTATTCTAGGTACCAAGGATACAGCAGGGACAAAATAGATCCAAAAGTCCTAGTACCCCTAAGGAGTTTACATTCTAAGGATAATCTTTAATCACCTATTTCAAAGATAACTGAAAAAAAAAAGTAGTAACAATCTCTCCATACAGTAAATATAAAATGTTGAGATTACAATACATTCATATGTGTCTGTATACATAGGTAGTATATATCTTACAAAGGTATAGATAATTTGCAAATATCATCATCATATTTGCTTTCATTTAATTCTGTTATCTGTCAATGGTATGTGAGTGTGCATATGTGTGTGTATTGGAAGTAGTAGTTTAGGTATTTGGATTTTAAGTGGCATCTAATTTGCAGACTTTGATACAGCCTTTTCTAACTTCCTATTAAAATTACTATAAAAATACACTCTCCCATTACAATTTAAAAAGCACTGAAACTCAGGACTTATAGTGATTCATTGCCATGATATTAAAGAACCAATAAAGTAGACTGACAATATAAATTGTAGACCAACCATCCTATTCAGTTCTAAAAGCGATAAACATAATTTCTTAGATTTAACTGGACCCAAAAATATACACACTGTATACTACTACTATCGTACCTATATAACCACCTTATGTTTTTGAAAATAATAAATATATATACACCAGCAAACACAAAGATGGGTCAAAATTAAAGATTAAAAAATCTACATGTTTGCAGGTACTTATATTTAAGCTGGAGTAAAATAAATACATATTGTTATCAGGATGTATGATTAGATGTTTCATTTTGCAAGTAGACATATCTGTAATGTTGATGGTTTTAACTCTGAATGAGTATTGCTTCTGGCCTCAGCTACAGTGTTTATGTGGACATGGAAAAGTAAAGCAGTTATCCATTTCCATTTTTAAGTCTCAGTTTTGATTCACCTAATAATAATAGTGAAATGTTTGAACTCTTGAATATATAGTTTGAATTTGACTGTTGAGCTTCAAAGTTTGAGATTGGATTTTTCAATCTATCAGATATTCTATCTGACAAATGTTAGAAACTTAGGTTTGATATTTAATATGTACATATTAACTATTAATGACTATTTTCCCTTAATAAATATTAAATATATGTTTCTTCATTGGTGCTTTAATTATGCACTAAATATATGGACATATTTTCATTGAAGAGATTAATCAGTTCAAAAATACATACAGTAAAAGATAAAAATTCCTTTTCAATGAGGCCCACTTTTACTGCCTTATCTCAGAGTTAATTAGCTTATTGATAGTTTGGTGCATACCCGGTTCTTTTCCTCTATATTGGCATAAATATATATTTATACACACATTTAAATTAATGAATTCATTTGAAAATATTATTCTGCAAATCTGAGGGTGTTTTTCTTATCTACCAATATATGATATTTTTTCAACATATTCTTAGGAATCTATAATATTCCATAAACATGGGTATATTTTGAAGCTGGGCCTTATTACATGAGAAATATTTTGACTCCTATGAGTTTCTGAATTAAATATGACACAAAGCCTTTAGAAAAGTTTAGGTGAAAATAAAATATAATTTCATTTCGCAAGAGACTTCCAAATTACCTCACTGGTTTTTCCTCTTTTTCCCATTTCAATTTAAGTAAATTGCAAAGTGAAAAATCTATATTTTACTACATTTTCTAATGAGTGAATTTAAAGTACATGTGAACAACATTTAAA
Organism: Eonycteris spelaea; assembly: GCA_003508835.1. Lineage (NCBI taxonomy): Eukaryota > Metazoa > Chordata > Mammalia > Chiroptera > Pteropodidae > Eonycteris > Eonycteris spelaea. Next base: position 8,434,323 of record PUFA01000011.1, on the reverse strand, counting down.
GAACTTTTCACATTTCTAAGTATGTTTCTATAATTTACCTTAATAAGTTAAAATTATAATAACCTATGAATTTGCTATTATTTCTGTTATAGATAAGGAAATTGAGTCTCATAAAGGTTTAATGAACTGTTCAAAATTATACAAAAAGTAAAAGGCAGACCCTAAAATTAAGGACTCATATCTTGAGACTCCATGACAGAATGCAAATTCAACTTTTTGTTCTTCTAACTTGCTGTGGATTTTTTTTTCACATTTGATTTTGGAATAATAAATATTAAATCCTTTCTTTTTATTCTAGCATTAGGTATTCTAGTACTTCTGCTTCCAAAAATATCGAAAGTGCAATTTAGCAAGCATTCTAAATTATCCCAATTATAAAATATGTTGTGTTTGATGATATAATTTTTTTCTGAAAATGTACTTATTTATTAGTTAAGATGAGAAGATTTAAGTGAGCATAGGCTGTATGATCCAAAACGACTTGTTATATTTAGTTAAATAGTAAAAAATTCCAACAAAGCATGTGTTGGTTTTAGGTGATCAAAATGGGTGTTTAACGAGTATCTTTTTCACTTTTCAATTAGTAGTCGTATCCTCGACTATAAAAATATGTGGAAATTGAACGTATTTGCAACTTGCTGAAACAATTATAGCATGGGGCTTGAGTTGGGAACAGAGCTCTTCTGTTATGGTTCACACTATTTTCATAAAGTTGCTGGCCAGCTTTTACCTCTTGCATATAATCTGTTGAAGAGTAATCTCTTTGCAGAAATTATTGAAGATCTGGCAAACAGAAGTAAAGAGAACATAGACCAACTCGCAGCATGAGTGAGAGTTGGCTTTGGCATGCAATATTTTAAAGCATCAGTATTAAACTTGTGATTTTTTTTTAAGGCATATAGAAAATAAATTGATGGAAACATTTACTTAAAAAAAAGACAGTTCCTTGACTTTTTAGCAATTGAAACCATGGTTCAATGAAGAGCTCCTCTTAGTTCAGTTGTAAATGTGCTAACCACCATGCCTGCAGACTTTACTAGAACTTGTCAGAAGTGGAAGCCATCAATATCAACATGGCCATTAGTTAGTTTATTGAGTACCAGCATTGCTTCTGGTGTTATAAATACACAGAGGAAGACACTATCTCTTTCCACAGAGATATGTTTTCTGTAAGGTGGGAGAGAACATTTGAACTTGAATGCTCTTTTCCTTCTGGGAGTAGGGTTAGGGAGTATGCAGTTATCATGGGTCTGATTCTCCATATTCAAATGCCACACTCACCTGTTTATTTATTGATGATATATGCAAAATATGAAGAACAAAATTTTATACATTTACACATACATACACATATGTATGCAAAAAGTACACATAAATTTTGTTTTTTATTGGAATTTTTTTTTAAATATTGCTTTTTTTGGCTTTAGACAAGAAAGTCATATCCTCCAAGATATCCAAGTGACTATAGCTTCTATTTCCTAAGATAGAACATATTTATACTACTTACATAGGGAACATGCTAAAAAAAATATGTAGAAGCATTTGTATATGTAAGTACATTTAGGTGGTGACAGAAGGACACACTTTAACACTTGATATTGAAGTTACATTCTAAAATGGAACTCTGGAAATCAGTTAGGTAAGTCATTACATCCTCCATATCAGATAAGTAACTAAAGAGCTTAGGAAACACCCAGTTCAGAAAGGAGGGTATGTCTTTAGTTGTACTCTTAGGCTTGTATTAGCTTAAAGATATAACTTAATCATTTGCATTTTACTCATTTCGAAAGTGTGAATTGAAGGGATTTGAAGAGAGTGGAGTCTCGAAGCTAAGGAGACAAACATAAGAATTTGTCTAGAAAGTAGCATTCTGCTGTTAATTTTCTGTGAATATTTTTTTAACAACCAGACTCCCCTTTTCAAACCAAACCTTAAAATAAAACAGGTGAAAACAGAGGGATTCTGACTGAAACAAGACAGGGTACCTGGCTTTTTCCCTTTGCCCTGCAGTTGGTGTGAGACTACTTTGCCAAACCAGAGGACTGCCAGGAACTTAGTTTGAAAATCATCATCCTTGCAAGTATAGCCTCTTAGCCATGGCAGAAAAGGACTTTAATTATTGGAAAGGAGCATGGGAACATTGACTAGTTAATAATTCTCTGATTATGGATGCACTAAGTAATCATTTATGACAAGGTTCATTAACATATCTGGTTTGCTCTGAATTTGTAGTTTTCACTTTATCAATAAATTGATATTCTGTTTTTTTTTTTTTTTTTTTTTAAATTTTTTTCTTACATCAGTCTTGTATGAGGGTGGCTAATCTGAGTCCACACCTGAAAGAACGATTAGCCTTGTGCCTGTTGTGGGGTTAAAATTTTTAAAAAGAGACAAAAACTAGCCAGAGCTGAGGCTACAACATAGCTATAGGAATCTTACCAAGTTTGTGCCAATCTGTGGTGCCTTGCTAATAATCAGCACTTTTTAATTGATTGAAATGATGGGTCTGGGATTAACCATAAAGGTAATTTTTTGTTTGTTTGTTTACTTCTGATATTTCTTAGAAGTTCCATGAAAGGATGATTATTTTTAGTAGAAGTAACCAGATTTGTATTATCCTGTTTTATCAATATGATTCATCTTTGAGAACTGATTTTTAAATTACAAACCTATTTGTTCTGCCCAAATGTTGTTTCTTGAAGACCACAGATTTGTAAGATATTAACTCTTGTGAAGCATCAATTTGTAAAATAGTGATCATAACCCTGAAGACCCTATTTCTAATATACATGGAATAAAAATGCTGTAAATAAGCTATTTTTATTCCTAAGCAAACCCATTCTTTTATATACATTGCCTTGAGTTTTCAAAATACTTAATTTGGGGTTGTTTATTAATATGTAGCCTTGGTTGCCTGAACTGTGAAATAAATTACATTTTTCTTTGTTATCCCTCAAGCAGAAATTTGGCTTTTTTACTATTTATCACAGTTTTTCAGTTGTGTGTTCTCTCATTCTAATGTGTTATACCTTACTCTAGATTGTTGCAAGTATAAAAATAGAAATAGAAAGTCAAGAATGTTTACTTTAAAAATATTCAGTTGAAATTTCCTCTTGGTTTAAATATATTTTAATTTTATAGCTCCTTTAGTAATCTAATGACTAAATCATTTGTGTTTTTTTTATTTTTAAAGTGCTTTGTTTCTATGATTGCCCACAAATGGAAACATAGCTGACAAGTGTTAGATGTCAAACTGTGTTGTAATTGAGAAAGATTCAGAGATATTCTTGGTGTCATATCACCCATGAGTATCACATTGACATAAGAACAGAGAAGAGTAGAATGAACTAAATAATAAAAACAATTTTAAATAAATATGTCTATTGCAAGGGAAAATAATTGCTACATCATTTTTTAATCTCTATATTTGCTACTTTTCTTGGAGACCTACTCTTTTATATAGTATAAGGACTAAATATTGGTATTGAAATAGGTCAATGCCCATCATCATGTCATCATCATCATCAAAGAACACTAACCTGTGAAATAGTCTGAATTTTCTTCCAGATCTACTGATAACATGATGTGTAATAATGAACAAATACCATCCTTTTGGAGACTCATCTCCAAAACTGTCATAATAATTGTAATACTCTCCTTAGTGTGATTCTGTGGGACTAAAATAATACCTGTAAAGATAATTTTTTAGAAAGCACAATACTAAAGCCAGGTGGTATTATTATTATTATTATTATTATTTTATTATTATTATTATGGAGGGACTATAATACAGTGGTGATGCATGTAGGCTTTGGAACCAGGCTTTCTGATTTCAAATAATGACTCTTACTAAATATTTGACCTTGGGAAAGCTACTTAATTTCTGCATGCCTCAATTCCCTCATCTGTAGAACAGGTCTAGCAAACAACCCTTACCTAAAAGTATTCTGAAGATTAAATAAGATAATAATGTAAAGTACTTAGTACAGGGCCCAAGATATTTTAAGTGTTCCTTGCCCTTAAATAATATTGAAATACCTAATATAAAATCAAATTTTGATTGCTCTGTGATGGTTGATTTAAAGCATTCAGACTCGTTAAACACAATTCAGATTGGTTTTTTGATTCAGATCACAAATGACCTTATGGAAGAGATTTACTCTCTTTAGAAAGAGGGGTCATGAGGACACTGTCTAGGCTACAAGAAATCCTAACAAATATTCTCAAGTTCCTTTTAAGCTGCAAAGCCATCTTCCTGAACCTACCAATTCCAACTGCTTTTAAAGGAATCACTCAGTTCTTCCTCCTCCCAGAAGTTCTTTCATTAGTATTATCATTTGATTAAAATGAAAACTCTCCAAATCATGTCATTTCTCGAGACTAAATTTCTTTTTACTTAGTTTTGAATTTATGGGAAATCCACCACCACCCCACCCCCACCTCTGGGTAATATTTTCTATGACGACAAGGCCTCACTGGGGAAATTCTAACTAAAGATAATAGCATGGTATATTAAATGTTGCCAGTTTTCCATTTAATATTAAGCAATTGCATATCCAGCTATTTAAATACCTACGTTAAAAGCAATACATTAATATTGAGTATGCTGCTACTGTGAAGTCCATTCTCCTACTGATTTTCAACAAACACCATTTAAGTGCCAACCTACTATTACAAGAGTTTACTATTTTATTCTTGCTCTAAAATGGCATCAACAGTGATGGGGTGCTTTCAGGGGATTGTTGAACAGAATTTTTGCAACAAAGGGGCAAGTTTGAGGAAATGCAAAATATTGACAGTAGGCGTTGCAATTCTTTATCTCAGCGCTCCTCAGTGCTACACACCCCTCATCAAACAAGCAGCTTTATGGCATGCGCAATTGCAGCCAGAGTGTAACTGACTTCTGCAGAACTGGCTTCCAGAGGATTTCCTGTCCAGAAATTACCATGTGGTCATCTATAGATAATGGTTACAAATCATCAAGTTAGTAAGACATCCCCATCCCAATATATATAGATTTTTTTTTTTTTTTTAAACAAAGGAGCCAGAGTGACCAAGTCCTGTCATCGGCAAATTCTCTGACTTCTTTCATTCCTTTCTTTTCACTGGGAAAGAAAGATAAAACAGAAACAAACAAAACCTCTCTCTCCATAATATCTATTCGTTCAAGGTATCAAGTCCCTGTGAGCTAATTTACAGATTATTTTTATTTTATTTTATTTATTTTATTTTATTTTATTTTATTGCTTAGCTCGTCTTGCCCAGTAATTACTTACTGAAGGGAATCTGCGCTTTCAGGGCGAGCTATTTTTCCTTTAACCCCTTTGGCTTGCTCCTCCTCCTAAGCGAGCGAGGCGTGCTGCAGTGTCTGGGAACCACCTAGAGGGCCCCCTTGACGCCAGCACATCCCCTGTCAGGCAGCAGTCTCTGCAGCCGGTAGGGCTGCTGCAGAGTTAATGTACAGTACCACGGAGCCTGCAAGTGTCCTGAGTTGCTCAGAGCCGGGCGGCACAGCCCAGGGCAAACAAGGCGGCTGCGACGACTCCAAAGGTTCTGCTGGAAATTCGGCGCTGGGGGACCCCAGCAGGAGCCTGTTGCCATTGTGTTTTAAAAGCATGCAAGGTCTGTATGGCTTGGGCATGAGAATATTTCAGAAGATATCAGAGCATCCGAGTAAATGACACCTATTGGGGAATTAAATTTGGGGTGAAAAAAGAGAGAGAGAAAAGAAAGACAGCCGGGGAAGAAATTCTTAGACAACGTCTGACTTGCAGCTGTGAAATTCATTTTCTTTCCAAGGCTAAATATGAAAAGCCCGCACATGGTTTGGATAGCAACAAATTAAAGGGGTTTCTGCAGTGAAAGGATCAATAGCTTAGTCATTTTACTTAAAGAGAGCAGACAGCCTTATTATGGTTAGGCAGCTGAAATGAATTTGCTCATGACGGCACCTTCAGAAGTCATGGTGGTAGCTAATGGTAATCCTGTCCTGCCAAACAGAAATTGCTCCTTGCCTTTCGACTTTTGCAGTTGAAAACCAGCAATTCTGAGATTTGGGAAAGAAGTTGGCTTTGGTTATACATGGTTTCTAGCCCCTCTGCCCAGGTCTTTGTCCAACACGTCTCAGAAGGCAGCACTGCGTTAAAGTGACCACACATGAATATGTGCCTAAGAAAGAAGAAAAAGCAATATTCATTTCTAAAGGACAGCATGGCAAAGCAACCTGAAGTTTTCCATTTCCCTTCTAACACTTCTTTAACAAGGATAACAAGAAACTGTCTTTTGAGTCCTTTTTTCCCACATCGCAGAGTCCTTTCTGGGAGGATGCATTAATTTATATTCTAGGCAGTTGGATTTTTACCAGGACAATATTTGCCACCATTTAGGATTAACGATTGAACTGGTTATTTTAGTGTGTTGACTAACTAGTGGAACCTAAATGGATGGACTTATACCTGCAGTGCTCTGTGATGTTTCTTTCTTCAAATCCTGGAAGGGCTTTTGTTGTTGCTATTTGTTTTTGGAGGGGGATTTTTTTGGAATTCAATACTTGTTGCAATAATTGCCCATGGTAGCTGCTCAAACAGGAGAGTTGGAATTCTTCTGTGAAAATCACTACATGTGACATATGAGACAAGGAAAATATTGATGAGAGAAGATCTACAAACATGATGCACGTGAATAATTTCCCCTTTAGAAGGCATCCTGGATATGGTGAGTAATCAATACCCCTTCAGTTTGTAAAACTCAGAATTATCAAATTCCATGACAGGTGCCAGAGACAGATTTATCTTGAACAAGAATATTGCTATCAAGTGAGGAGAAAAATTAAAACCTGTTTAAGACCAAATGTTGTCTGAGAAAGTAATGGTTTTGCAATCGCAAATTAGTTGTTAATATAAAAACATCCCCCAGTAAGAAGTCAAATATGAGGACATTTACAGTTGCTAACATTTCATGGAAAAAAAAAATCAAAACACAACTTTGAGAGTGGTAACTATTTAACTAATAAAATTAAAAAGGGGTTTTGGGCTTTGTTTTTGCTCTCTTCTTTTCTTTGAAAATTCCCTGGATAGGACACATACATATTTTTGACATCTAATATAAATTTACCTGGCCTTAGGTCTTTCTAAATTTCTAAAAGAAGGTTAAGGGAAAACTTAGAACCTTGACTTAATTTAAAAAAAATACTAATATGTGTTGGTGCGTCACATATAAAGCATATTTCTACTAGAACGAACCAGTTAAATAGAATTCTAACATGAATCATGAAGTGTTCAGACTTTCATAGAACTTGCTTAGTGCATTGATTTTGCTCATGTATTAAGGTTCAATGCAATGTATTAAGGTCCCTGGACATGTGACATCATGTACCATCTTTAGTTAGAGTTCATAACTAAATGTGTTTAGGAACTAATTGCTGACAGTATTATAAAGGCAAAGCTCATTATTTTAAAATTGTTTGTTTTTACTTCAAGGTTGACTGGGTTCAATCTCATCAGAAACTTTCTGAATACATGATCAAGGCACATTTAAAGATTTTATGGCTGCTAACATGGTTTGTTTAGGATACTGCAATGTGTCTGATTTTGAAAGTATATTTCCCAGGTAAAATATTTGGCTGGCCTCAGGATATATAATATATATTAAAATGCAGGTTTCTGAGGGGTTTCATTTGCTTTTATGACAGTGTCTCTAATAAAAGCTTTCCGATATCTTAAAGCTCTACCAAAACCACTTTCTGGTTTGTTACAGACATTTTTAACTTGTTTGCTAAAAATCAGTTACAGAGAAGGGTAGGTGACATCCTCTGTCACCCTGGGCAGGTGCCCATTTTCTATCAACACCGTATATATCTAGAATCAAAGCTGTGGCGTATCTTCCTTCTCTGCTGTCTAGAGCCATCATCCCCAGTCTTGGGAGGCAGTCTGGGTAACATGCCTGCAAACCTCAGTGGCCCACTTCCAAGTGCATCAACAGAGTTCCCGACTCAGTGGGAGGTTTGGTACCATTGCCTTCCTGGTTCTGACCGTGAGGTTCAGGCATCAACAATAAGGTCCTTGTCATTCTTACAGATACATTGATAGTCTTTAACCTTAAGATTAAAAAAAAAAAATGTCCTAGAAACAGTCCCTGGCACTTAGTAGGCATTTGTCAAATATTTATATTTTTCTATTTCTTATGCCTTAAGCAAGGTTAATTTTGTATCTATTAAGATTTGTTTAGGGGAAACAAATACCATTCTCATTTCCATAAAGTGTACCTTGCCTTAAAGCAACAGTTTTTGTTCTGCGTAAGCTCTGCTGTTTGGGTCCATTTGTTTATACAACAATAGGTAGGATGCATGTACTATTTGAATGACTATCATTATAACCACCTTTTATTTTGGTGCATTTACTTCACCTCTACTTTTGACTGGAAAGAAATAAGCTATTCAAGTCTATATTTTTGAAAGAATGCAAATGTGCTTATTCATGCTCCTCTAGATAAGTAATATATATGTTTGAAAGTTACATAAAGAAGTTGAGAGTCCTGGTGGTTTTCTTTTGTTCCTGGAGCCAGGCAACCCTTCATGCATTTCACTGCATGACGTACTGATTTGTTGTTGTTGTGGCTAAACTGAGCCAGTGTGGAGTGTGAGTGTGCTGTGGATCTATTCTTACTTGGGAGACTCAGAAGGATTTATTAATAAGTTGAAATCGAAGAGGGTGGTGGTTTTTTCCAGGTGACCTAATTAATGTTGTACTTGGTTCTCAACTTCCCCAATTGTTGTTTTTCTCTTATTTATAACCTCACCTTTCAATACTGCAGTAAGGATTCTAGGTGTTTGCTAACAGAAAATCTCCTTCTCCTTTGTCCTACCCTAAGAGTCCTATTGGATTAGATTGCATGCTCATGAATTATCGTGCTAAGAAGAAAGGATTTGCCAAGTTATTTTCCCTTTCATCTCAAGATTCCCTTTCCTCATTCTCACATGAATGTCTTTTCTTCCACAAAGGGGCAAATCAGAAGTTGGCAATAGACCAATGCCAGGGAAGAATAAACGTCTTAAAAGAGATGTATGCTTTGCTTTTGTGAGCTCTAGCTCCTCTCTATGACAACTTTAAACCCTTTGGGTATGCAGGACACAGAGGTGCATGTTCTTTTTCTCTTCTGCTTTGTGAGGAGCAAGATGGAGGGAAAAGTGAGATACAGGGGGCCTAGAGCAGTCTACAAAAGTTTATCAGAGATAATGATTCAAATAGAAACCTATGTACAGAGTTTGCACTTGGACTCTCATCCTCCTGCCCTTCAGCTGGTGTGTTGATAATTGAGCAATAGTAGTATAAATTCATTGTTTATTGGTTACAAGTTAAAATTAATAAATGGTTTTGTTGCTTGTCTTAATAGAACACTACCTTTTGAGTACTAAAGAAGTGGTACGAAGAATGTGCTTTTCTTACTTAATGCTACATTAGAAATGCTGGAGGATTTTATTGCGAAGACTTCTTTCCACTACCCTTTATAACCTTTTTACTGCCAAGCCAAACAAAGATAAGAGTTTGCCCACTAGGTGAATAAGTACTGTATGGCTGTTCTTTTTTATTCTGGCTAGTTGTAAGAATATATTGGTAGCTAGGAAATTTGGGATCAGGTCTTCTTGCATGATCGGAAGAGGGAAATGAAAGTCAGCTTTCTAGGAATTTAAATTTTATTAAGTAGTAATTAAGGCGACTCTTTAGAAGCTTGATGACATAGGATCATAGGCTGGGCCTAACAAGAATGACATAACATAGTGTGTCTAACATGTGTTTGTAGCTTTTTGCCTTTCTTAAAAGATAAATAACAGTTTTGTATAATCTGATTTATAAAAATCCAATAACTTCATGCGGAAACACAGGAACATGTTGAATGGAACCGAATTTTACATTTATAAAATTTAGGAGGTTGTTTTACTTAAATACCTTTGCATCCTTTCTATAACGGACTCAAACGACTCAGAGAGAGAACCGTGGGAGATGGAAGCTGATGGCCCCTGTAAGGGGAGGCCATGCAGTGCTGCTATCAGTGTGCTCCTCTGAGGAAACAGGAGGACGATTTGGGACTAGTGATTGTATGTGGCAATTAACTATTTTATTTATTTGATGCTTAGGATTTAATTTTTTAAAGCTCACACATCTAAATGCTTTTATCAAACTCTGATGTGGAGAGGTAACTTCGATCAAGAGACAAAATGTGATGATTACACAGTTGACTCAACATTGAGGCTTCTTCCCTTGTTGGTAGGCCCACCACACCTTTTCATTGGATTGTTCCTTTCCAGGTTCCTAGTAAGGGTCAATCAAGCAAGTTATAGATTGGTTGTTTCCCCTATCGATCAAGGGTTCAGCTAATCTACTAATCCATTTTGGTTTTTCTTTGATCAAAATTCTGTATGAAATGCAGCAAGATATAAATCGATATATCAACAATATCATAGGCATATATATATTTATTTTAATATATATTTTTGGATGCGATGCCAACAAATAAATAATCAGAGATAGGCAAGATGTCCTGCTTCTTAATGCAAGGATAATTCTTATCTAGACTCTTAAGGTTTCATCTTTTAAATTTTTCTTCTTATCATATACTAAAATGACAGAAACTCAACCCAGAATTGTATTTTCTAGACTTTCTATTTTGGCTAATATATAATCTCACTTGTTTTACGAACATTTTAGTGAGTAAGGGAAACAATGAGTTAGATGACAGGGTATGCATTAAAGGACAAAATGTATTAAGTCTCATGTAAGGTAAGGGAGCTCTGCTTATTTTAGTTAACCTAAAAGTCTGTCAGTGTCTGCTTGTCTTCTAACAAGATTTCAGGTCATTGCTGACCTTGCTTTAGTACCATCTCTTCCTCTGAGTGACAGAACTACTCAGCAACAAATACCAAACTCTCAGCTTGATTCTGAATTCTCATTATGGCCAAATACAGTTTTTTTGTAAACACAATAAAGATTTAGCTAGATCTTAGTATTATACCCGCTCATCTTGTTCACAAATCCCTGGGGCTCAATGTAAAGTCAGGATTCCGGGTTTAGGTATAATACAGCAAAGGTTTTCTTTAGATGAGCATCTAAATTTTTTTGCCTGTCTTTCTGTTTTATTGTCTTTTATTGACTTTAGCTGCATTTTCCTTAATTTCTTTTAGCAATACCTTGTAATTTTAAAATGAAAAGGAAAATTTATGTATTTGTTTTAATTTAAAAAAATGATTAAGGAATGTTATAATAGAGGAGGAGAGTTTCCATCTGTAATACCGGTGTGCCCACAACTTATGGAAATTAAACACAATTTTCAGTCCTAGCAGATTTTTCCCCTGTAGTAAAATAGTGCACTTTAAACTGCTGACAGGATACATCCTCAATGGCTAAGTGGGTGGCCCAAGCCAGGGAGGCTTTAGACAACTCCTACAAAAAGGGGAAAAAAAAGAAAGAAAATATTCTCCATCATGTGAAAATGATTAGCTATGAATTTGGGAGGTTTTGCTTCTATTAAATTTTTCACTTAATACCCCCATTTGTTCCTGTACCCATTCTAGCTGACTTTTGCTGTGTTAAATCTACTAATGCCGAGGTATATAGGTTCACAGAAAGACCAGCAAGTAAGGGAAAAAAAAAAAATAGTTTAGAACCTGAGATAAAGAAGAACCCAAGGAGGTAACAACAACCAGTTTCCCACTTGTCACAGGCTAGAAGTTTCTTTCTTTTTTTAAACAATAACCGCACTTCACCTCTTCATCCCCTCCTTTGATCACACCCCACAAACGTTAACTTTAAGACTCTATCTAGCTATAACATCATCTTACTCTTTTCAGTAGCTCCAAAATATCTCTAAGCCATACGTTAACTACTACAGCTTTTATCACTCAATGGACTATTGGATGGTGTTTCCAGTTATAGAGAAGTGCCAGCCTATAAAGATACCCAAGACAATATATTTCAACTAGATGTAACATTGTGTAAAATTTTGGATATATATTTGGTTTTTAAAATGGTTAATCCAGATTCTATATACTCAGGTTATTGGCTAGAGAAAAAGAAAAGAAAAGAAAAGAAAAGAAAAGAAAACAAACACTCCTTCAGGTTCGTAAATCTGATTCTGGTGTTAATGCTTTGCGTGACCTTGGGAAAGCTCTCTGAGCTTTTCACCACCTGTTGACAATGATTGCAACAGATATTTACCCTCTTCGAGTTGAAGAGTAGGCTATTAAAGTTACTCTCATTGCACACTGATAATACTAATTTGTTAGACTGTTAAATAGTGACACGACATGCTGAAATCTCTTGGTTGAAGTTCTTAAAATATAGATAATATATGCATTGTGTACCACATGGAAGACATCAATGCTGATTGAATCATGTCACATATTTTCAAAGAAATTACGCCATTTAATGGCAATAATAAATTTTGAAAGTGGGTCTTATTTGAATCCCTGTTTGTAGATGAGGAAAGTAATGCTCATGAAGGGTAAATAATTTGCTCAAGATGAGTGACATATCTGTTACATAAGCTGACCCACTCAGAACCCAGTCTGGCCTGATATTAAAGCCCAGGATTTTTTAATTACCATATTCTTCTGGTAGATGCCTTACACTCTGGCCATGGATCTTCCGGAAAATAGATTAGCAGCTAGACCAGAGAAAATAAGCAGGTTTTCACCCTGTCTCAAGTTAGGTAAGTATATGGGATGCCTAGTGAGTATAAATGGCCTTTGCCTGAAAGTCCCTTCATGTTTATGTTAGCACTATGAACTATACTTTGACCACATCATCAGATTTTTTTTTTTTTTTTTTGTATTTTCTTAGGATGAGAAAGTTTACAAGGATTTGAAGTGAACCATGTCCCCAGGGCCACTCTGTTCTATGGGGTCCTTTATGTGAATTAGGAAAGAGGAGTTAGAAATGCAGGCTCCGTGCTTGGTGAATGGGCAGAGCCCCTGTACAAAACAAAAGGTGTCCCATCCTCTGTGCACACATTGGGAGAGTGGAACACAGATGAACTCAGATTTACTCACTGTCTCTACAAGGCACTGTCAGACAGTGATCAAACTGCACAGCCCTAGCTCTGCTTTGACATGGCTTCATCTCTATCTTGAAGGACAGTTATGGCAGAGAGATGAAACGTTTGTGAGCGTGCTTTGCGAACAAAGATCATACACGTTTTGTGCTTTGCTACCATCATTATTCTTCCAAATGTTCTAATTATAGGTCTTAAATTAATTTTTTTTTTGCACAGGTAAAGAATATTAACATTTTCTGGAAAAAAAATAGCTAATTCCAGTCAAAGAAACATTTTAATCATGAAATAGCCCAAAATCTGAACTGATGAAAATTATTTGTGATGAATTGGATTGGAACATGTGGAACAAAATGATTCATATAAACATAGAGGATATACAGGTAGATAGATAACAGTATTGCCTTGAAAATAATCATAGACTAGTGATAAGAACAACCAAGGAAATAAATAATTATATTATAGTATAGTGCATATTAATATAAGTATATATTAAGTGTTCTGGAGTCCAAAGGAAGAAATGATTTCATTGGCTGGTATAAATACACTATTGAAGTCTAGAAATGAGGAGCTAAAAATATATCTGATGGATTTCAGAATTAGTAGTTATTGGCAACATTTTGGAAAAGGTTTAAGGGAGAGTCTTGGTAAATTATATTTCAGGGATTATAGGCAATGAAAAATGGTGCACGCTATGTTCAAAATTTTGGACAAGAAGGACAGAACCAAGGAGTAGCAAGAAAGAGAGAGGAAGGGTAAAGAGGGGAGAGGAAAAAACAGTAGTTAGTGAAGAACAACATTAGGTACTTTTAAGGGTCAGAGAACACATCCCAAATGAAGTATCCAGATACAGATTCCGGACAACTAATGAAGGACATGGCTTCCTCCAAAATAGGAGAGAGGAAGGGGAGGACGGATGCAAATGATGTAAAGATGATGTAGGTGAAAGGAGAAACCTGAGGGAGTTTTGGTCTCATGCCCTCTGTATTTTTTCTGCAAAGTATAATTCAAGATCATATCTCAGAGGGAGAAACACGGAGGGGCAAGTGGAGAAGCTTAGTCAGGTTATAAAACAGGTTCTGTGGAAAATTGGGAAATTGCTGAAGAGGGAAATATGTAAGTGTAAGCGGAGTTCTAAAAAGTCAGTGATGCTGAATAAATATAAAAGTCAATGAAAGATATTTTACTTTGCTTTTAAAACGACACAAATTGTTATGTCAGGAAAAGGGGCAGCGATGTGACAGAACTGTTAGAATTCTTAATTGCTAAATTAGAAACTGTGTTGTAATTATAATTTCGCCTCTTGATTGTGTTTTTGGGTTTCCAAAGAATACAAAGTTGACTATCGTGTTGCTGCTGTCTATTTGGTAGTGGTAGAAGCTGTTTTATGAACATATTAATTAGATTGCAGTTCCAGTTTTATGACCTGATTTTGGAAATATGAGATTTCCGAGGCTGTCTGGAAATAACTCTAGGGTGACAAACAGAAGCTCTAAGATGTTTGCTTTGAATTTTATCTTCAAATGAATAAAAATCACAGTTGGAAGAGGAGGCAAAATGATTCATCTTTGCTCACTTTTTAATAGGAAACTTTCTGTGGTTTATGTTGGAATGTCACAAGTCCATATATATAACCTCCTTTCACATTGATTTCTTCAAAAACCCTTCTGAAGTTTACTTGAAAGTGTCACCAGCCTCCGAGAAATTTATGGAAAATAACAAAACATAGTATGATTTTAACCGGAGCTGGTATAACGCAGTTTAAATATTTATAAATTTAAATTCTCATTTATGTTTCCATGATACCACAAGAAGAAAAAATGAGAAATATAAGGTGGAAATTTAGGGAAAGTTATAAATAGCCTTATAATTTCCAGGCCATAATTATAAACCCTATAGTGTATCATGTGTTTAGCAGAGATTATGAATTCCTTTTATCTCTTCTAATCATCGGTACTTTCTGGGAGGTCTGGAGAGCTTCTTCACTAATATTCTTGGTAGTCAGTGCTCATGATAACTTTCTATAGATCTTTCATGTAGGATTTATGTTGTGCCTCTAAACCTCTAAAAAAGGTATGAAGCAGTCCTAGTTACAGATAATGAGCCTTCATTCTTCCCTCTATTTGGGTTTTCATGTTTTTATTTTTAAATCTGAAGATGAGGAAGTTCAACTAAATGATACTTTCTTTGGTGCTATAAAAATCTATGGTTCTATATCATATGAATTTACCCATTTTTGTCTGGAAAACCATCAAATAAGGCCTCAGAGTCAGGTATCAAAGTCTAAAAGAAGAAAATATTTGCAAAATTCTATAACTGCATTTCTGTTAGAGGAAATGCTAAGAAATAATACATTTATCAACAAACTACTCCAAGACTGAACTCTGACATTTTTCTGAAGTATTTGGCCTCTCCTGTAGAAAACCCTTAGCCTCTCAGGCTTAGGTATTTGGCTTAAATCCTTCTCCACAAAATTGTACCTTAACTAACAGCCTTTTTCATGGTTAAGATATTAGCTTTGTGGCCATTATTGCTGATAGTCACAGTAATTGAGAAATTACATCCCAAATACTACTTATGTCTTCCCAGCTCTTCTCTTTGTCAAAGTCTCAGGCCCTTCCTTGTTCATCCAACGTCCACCTGGTATGAAGAATCAACATTGTGAGAAACTCTCAATATCAGAAACCTTGCATTAGTTTGCTTTGCTTTGTGTGTTTGCTCAGTAAATTTAAAATAAATAATTGGCATAATGATGGAGAGGTTATTAATATTCTAGAGAAGAAAGAAAAGCTAGCGAGTCAGTAGTGGGCAAGTTGAGGAAATCAGAGTGTTACTGAGACTAGTAAAAGAGACTTCTTACAAGTCATCAAGTAAGGCCTTGGAGCCAGATATCAGAATCTAAAAGAAGAAAATATTTGCAAAATTCCATTTTTTAGAATGTAATCCATGAAAGATTTGATTTTTGAGAGAGATTAAGTATAAAGGTAGATAGATCAGGTTGTCACCATTTTAAAGACTGACCCCATCTGCCAGGCCTTCACTAAACCTTATTTTGCTTCAAGGAACTGTGACATAGCTAACCTCTGGTAGCAAACCCTATTCTATTCATGAGAAGAGGAATATATATATTTTGTTGTTAGATATATCTATTCTTTAGCATAGAGGTCACAAACATTTATTTTTAAGTCATGGAACCCTTTCTTCAAGGAAAAGCTTAGGCAGTGACTTAATATATGAAATATTCATGACAGGTATTGAGGAGCAGCTTTGCATCAATGCTGCACATTTGAAGAAGGGTTGGGGTAAGCCGGAGCCCAACTAGACAATAGCTCCCACCACGACTCCCTCCCCTGTTGCAATAGCATCCTTCCGTTCTCCTAGAGCTCCTTGTACTTCCCTATAGCATGGTTTGTGTTGTTGTCCAGTGTTCCATGTGCAGAGAGGCACCTGATTTAGTGGATAAGAGCACTGACTCTGGATCCAGGGTGCCTTCGAATCTGGATCCATGCTTTCTAGCTGTGTGGCTCTAAGCAAGTTATTTAACCTCTCTATCTCAGTTTCCTCATCTGCAAATGGGGGTTATAATAGTTTGTACCTCGTAGGCTGTTGTGTGGATGAAATGTTGTAGCATATATAAAGTACTTAGAAAGGTGCCTGGCACACAGATGTTCTGTCACAGTTGGCTGTTACTAGAGCTATTGTGCATCCAAGTTGGGTTGGGGCCCTTGAGAAGCAGGCCTCAAGAGGACTTGAGTGCAAATGGTTTATTTAAGAGATTATCTCAGGAAATAGCAAGGGGAGAGTGGGAAAGTTAGACAGGAAAGGGAAGAAAGCCTATACAGGGTACATTATTGATCAGGTAACTTAAGTAGGCAATTGGGACTCAAACTTTTGGAGACTGCTGGGAAATGATGTAGAGCTTGCTTCAGATTTGTCCTATCCAAGGGATGAGGACACTGGAGGATTTATCCTCCAACTTTCATCCTTCATTGGCCAGTGGTTACAGGTAGGGGTTAATTCCTAACATTTGCAGCCTGGCCAAACTGCAAGCAAAACCTTGGGTAGAGTGTTGTCCATGCTTAGAACAAGATTCCACTGGCCTGTTATCGCTGAGGGAATGTGTACAGACCCCTGACAGTGATTGCTACAGGACCGAACAGAATTACCCAAGGCTTTCTGTATTATTCTGTTTTATTTTCCCTGTTCCATATACTAGGTATCCAATTGATCTTTATGGAATGAGTGAATGATTTTACCCATGGATATTTTTCTACTTGGTCTTCAAAACTGATTGTAATTGTGTCTTACTTGAGTCTCACCTGAGTCTCACCTGATCTATCTTTAATGATTGCATTCTCGTTATTTCACTTAGGAGCTGTGTGACTTTGAGCAAGTGCATAACTTACTGAACCTATTTTTTTTCTAGAAAATATGGCTAACAATCCTACCTCATCATGTTGCTATAATAATTAAATGAGATATTGTATGTAAAATGCTTAGCATAGTTCTTAGAAGTAGCTGCTCAAACAATAGGACCAGTTAGATTTTTTTTGATTGTGAAGTAATCAGTTTTATTCTTAGACTTTTCTTATAACTCTTCTTTAGTTTCTCATGTTGCTATTCCTTTGATTTTAGATGTTTTCAAAAGAAATATTTGTATTTTAAATATTAAAATATTGAAATTTTATATGATAAATAATTTGCCACTTGGGCCTTTGAAATCGGTAGAATATGCCATATTTTTCATATTTCATTTAACATATCAACGATATCTATTAGTTAAGATGATAATAAAAAACTTGGAATCCCTTTGCACATTAAAATAAGATTTTACTATTTTTTTTATTGTAAAATAACTTCAAGAACTATTTTATGTATTTATACATTTCACAATCAAAGCACACCTTAGAAAGTTAACTCAAACTTCAACATTTTAAGGATCTACACTTTCGGTTCCAATGTGGTCAGATGATGAGAGTCGGAGAAGTTGTCATTAAGGAAGGTAGTTGTACAAGAAACGCCTACAAGAATTTGTCCAAAAAAAAACGCCTACAAGAATTTGTCCAAAAAAAAAAAAAATTCAGCCCTTATTTTCCCATATCAGTAACAAGGAGTATCAGAGTCTGGGGGTAAAGGGGTGCACAGGAAGAGGAGGTAGCTTGTGTGTTTTGGCAAAGCCAAAAAGACCACCAATGCATGTATGTCTTACTTTAAGTCTCAAGAAGGATCCCATACCCATCTCTCTTAACAGATAATATTATGCAAGGGAAGAAGTCCATGCTTTAGAGCCATATTGAACTAAGTTCAAATTCAGTTCTCTGTGTTGACTGGCTGATTTGAGCAAGCAACCTGACATTTATGAACATTTCATTCTTAAAATAGGAAAAAATACAATATTACTAATTTGTACTAATAACAAGCAGATTTTTGTCAACACTCAATGAGGTAATATTTATTTGTTTGTTTAAAACTTGTCCTGTTTTAGGCAGCATTGAAGACAATCAACAAAGATATATAGCTATAACTTTAGGAGAGAGTGATGAGGGAAGGGCAAATGGAAATAAGGTATGATGTTAATACTCACATGCATACGTAATAAGGTGAAGAAAATAACATTACCTTTACAAATGGCACCAGAATCTCCTTGGGGAAGAGCAATGACTTTGCTAGAAAAGATACTTTGATGATGCCATAGGAGTAAGATGAGTCCCTTGTGAGCATGGTTGCAGCCAGGTGCTCAGATGATGTAAAGTGAAAGCCACTCTGTATAACAGAGGGAGAATTTGGTCCTACAGAGCCAACCAAAGTAGTGGAGCTGAGGAAGAGAGATTAGAAGAGAGGAGAGGAAGGGGAGAAGCCTAAGGAAGGCTGAGAACTATGTGTTAAAGAGACCCTTCCTGGTGACAGAAGGGGGAAAAAAGACCACCAATGCATGTATGTCTTACTTTAAGTCTCAAGAAGAGTTGAAGTGATTTAGGTGGTCTTGGTGGTATGCAAATCAAAAAGGAGTTGTGTTCTATTAGCAACTGAGGTCAATGAGCTCTAATCCCCAGAAATTATTACATAGCAAGAGCTGAGTTTTGGGACCCTTATTAGCCATGAAATTGGGAGCTTCAAATCAATTTTGTCTACATTTCAAGGGAGAAAGAAACCTCCATCTTCTACGAGACTAGCAGACCATGAAATCTAAGGGTATACCAGGTGGAATATAAAGTTCTTCAAAGTTTCTTAGGAGGCAGTGTAAATCAGGGAGCTTTAAGACAAATCCCAGTGTCTGTTAGACATAAATGACTCAGTGGTTCAGGGAAAGCACACACATTTCTAATAGTAAGATTGGAAGAAAATTTGTCCTAAGGATAAACATAAAGAGGAATGGGAAGAATAAAAATTATAGCACCTGGGTACAACCTCTTAAAAATTTAAGATGTTTAATGCATTTTAGTTACCCCCCTGTCCTTTTTTCTTCTCTACAGGTTTCTATGAAAATTGTACCAAATCTGAAAGATCTTTGAAAATTGTAAATATTATTGTTAGTTAATAAAAAAAAGAAAGCCCACATACCAGATTTAGTTAAAATCTGATAAAATACTATTAAAAATATTGAGGCATCCATAAAAGATTAAACTGAATAAAAATGTGTTCCTTATGAAAAAAAAAGTTATATCTTTCTAAGTTAATATCTTGAAGTTAAAAGCACTCTCGCATACTTTGAGTTCTCTCATAGCCCATTATAGCACCAGGTTTTAGACTCCTGAGTCCTGCTCCATTTGTAATGACAGCAGTAGTATAGTGTGAAGCAGCCTCGTATGACTCTTAAGGAGATCTGCATCTTAGAAGCAAATGTTCTTGAGTCTGTATTTGGATGTTTGTTGCATAAGATGAAGTCCAAGTCAGAGTTCTGAATGGAGCTGCTTCTTACGGCATCTGTCAATTCATGTCAATTCACAGGGCTGCTTCCCTGTGCCTGAAATGTTTCAAGCACAAATCCATATAATAAGGAAAATGGGCCCCATTAAAATGATTATGAAATGACAAGCAGCCTGCAAAGAGGATGTAGACAAATGCCAACACTTCTGGAAATTATGAAATTCTTTACATATGAGGCCAGGTCAAGTAATTTTTTTAATGTGTGATATGACTGTTATCTGTTCCCCCACCTAAAACAAGTCATTTGATAGCTTTAAAAAAATATAATTCTAGAATAAAGTATATAAATAATCCTTGCTTTTTAAAATTTTTCTGTCATTTCTTCATTTATTTTTATCAACTAGGTGAATTGGCTATTACATATTGACCCTAAGAATTTGATTCTAATACTAGAATTTGATTATAGTAATAGTCAAGCATTTGGCTTGACTATAAGTAAAAGATCTTTGATTGACATATGAGCTCATTTGTATAAAACAGCTTTACCTTTAGAAAATCCACTACTTTCATAGCAATAGCACATCAAAAGAATTTTGAAGATTATGGCTGTCTTAACCCCTTTTATCTCTCCAGCATCTGTTTTCATTCAGCCTCTTAGGAAACATCTCCTTTGGGTAATCTGAGTTGCATACTTTCTCTACTCCTTCTGTATCTTTGGTTTCTTTCAGAGCTTTAATCAAAACAGGCAAAAGATAAAAGTAAAAAAAAAAGTTTCATTTCCAAGGAAATGGCTTTTCAGTACCGATTCTTCATGCCTATTCATCAATGCTAAGTGCTCCAAAACTGCTGAGCACAGTGTTCAGGAAGCAACCAGTACATCAGTCTTATGCCTATTGTTCTTGACCTGAGGTCCCTAGTGCCTCTTACATTATGCTCTGCATACGTGAAATATGTTTAAGAACCTTTGTGTCTAGCATGGAAAAGAAGCTCCTTCATTCCTGTGTTTCTTTAAAAAAAATCTCAAATCAAGATACTTCTGGAGGAGCAAATTGTTTCATATATGTTACAGTGCATGAAAAGAGTGAAAGTGAGTACTTATTTCTTAGACGTTTGTACCATTTCTCTAGTAAGGAACTAAACATTTGATATTTTTATGGCTATCTTTATCCTTTTGCTAATTTAGTCTACTGCAATTTGACTAATCTATTATTACTTGATTATTAATGTATTTCCTCTCCTCAGATTCTGATCTTCAAATTCTATAACTGCTAATCGTATTGTTTAATCTAAGTCCATTCTAAGTAAACGTCCTAAGATTAACATTATTCACATTTCTCAATTAGAGACACCAGTTCAGATAGAAATTTGGCTGGCATTCATACTTGTTATTTTTTTCTTGGATATTTGTAATTTTTGGCATATTTATCAATATTGTGTATTCCTGAAAGCATTAATGTCTAGAATATCTGTCTGTATCTTAGTAGAATTGATAGAGCAGAATCAAATGAATCAATATCAAGACTGTAAGTGCAAATAAAGGAAATCTATCACCTGCATTAAAGTCATTTTATTCCAACACACTTTTAACAATTTCAGAATAAAATTTTATAATATTTTATGTTTTTATAAAAATTAGAAAAATATGTTCTTTGCAACCTGAATTTTGAAATGTTCTTGAATTATTAATTGTTTAATATTATATGATACCGCTATTTGTTAGATGGGCAGTAATATTTCTCATGGGAATATCTGCACTTTATTTCATTTATTTATTTATTATTATAGTGACATTGGTTACTAAAATCCAGTACATTTCAGGTGTACAGTTCAGCAGTAGAGTATAACGAATATATATTTGACCTCTTTTACCCCATCTACCTCCCTCATCCCTCTTCCCTGCCTACCTTCTGGTAACCACTAGTCTATTGTCCATGCCCATGAGTCTCTGTTTGTTTGCCCTATACTTTAAATATCCAGAAAATACCAAGAATTTAAATACTGAGATTAAAGAGTACTCTCTTCCCATCATCACATTCAATTCAGATTTTACATCTGTGCAGTTAGAACAAAACAGTAGGTGGTTTTTTTTGTGTGTTTTGTTTTTAGAATAAGGGAAGGGTGGAAGGTTTGTTCTTTGAGGGCACCTCTAACTGTGTCAGCATAGGAGGGCTGTGATACATGAATGCTCGAAGCCTCTAGGAAGCCAAGTATGATATTCACAACCAAGTAAAAATATGCTAACCTCATTCCCAGTAATCACAGTTTATGTAAAATTTGTATCTGACATCCAGTTCTGATGTAAAATATGGAACCTATTTGAAGATTGCACATTACAAGTTAGGCTCCATTAATAGAACTAGAATGACTCAAAATAAAGAGGTAATGAGTGCACTTGACCCTGCATCATTCAGACCTCACCTGGCTTGTGCTCCCTTCTGGGCTGCGGACGTACTGGAGAGGACAAAAAGGAGAGTTACAGAGTAGGAGAAACTCATGCCTTGTCACATGTAAAGTGGTTAAAGGACAAAAATTGTTTAAGAAAGAAAATGATGTAGGAATTGAAGGACTGGTATTTGGATGAGGCTGGTTCTTTGTAGCAAATCTGAAATACTGCGCACACCTGCAGCAAGGCAGATTTAACCTCAGTGTGGTCTGGATATGCTCATGGACAGAAGCATTTCATGCGGAATAGCCTGCATGGGTCCAGGCGAGGAAGTAGGAGTGGGCAAAGGCGCACTGCATTGTTTACTAGGATCAAAAATCATGGGTAAATTATAGCATCTTAATAATTTGCTGAAATTTATCATTTTTATGGTTGGGTTAAAACTTCAGAATTCTTCCCTAGATTCTTCTCTAGTTTTCCCTCTGTTTTTTTGTTTGTTTGTTTGTCTTTGTTGTCATTGTTGGTTTTCTTTTTTTTTTTTTTTTGGTCTTAGAATAGTAAACCATTCTTGACTCTTTTGTCTTTTTTGAAAAATACGTTCATATAGATAATGCATATCTTGTGTAAATTGTTTCCTACTGTTCAGTAAACTTTTCTTTAACGGAGCCATATGTTTATCAATTTCATAATATTCTAATTTGACTCTAATTAATGGTGTGTAGCATGATAAAATATTTTCTAAAGAAACATAGAGAGCAATTGATCATGGAGGTTAATATATGAAGCATACTTTGTCTTTTTGGTTAAGAGAATTAAATATCGGCTTATATCAGTAAAATTTGATCTTACTATTTAATTCTACCAGTTTAAATTAAATTGATAGACTTTTAAGTTTTCTTTAAAAGAAATATTTTGTTTTAGAAGTTTTAGATTTATAGAAAATTTGCAAAGGTTAGTTACATACACCTCATACCCACTTTCCTCTATTATTAACATCTTATGTGATATGGTACTTTTGTCATAATGAACCAATATTCATGTAGTATTATTAATTAAAGTTTATACTTTATTCATATTTTCTTAGTTTTGCCTGATGTTCTTTTTTTGGTCCAGGATCCTATCAAGAATAGCACAGTACATTAAGTTGTCATGTTTCCTCAGATTCCTCTTGGCTGTGACAGTTTCTCAGATTTTCTTTATTTTGATGACCTTGACAGTTTTGAGGCATATTGGTCAGGTATTTTGTAGAATTTCCTTCAACTCGAATTTTCTGATGTTTTTGTCACGATTAGATTAGGGTTATGTGCTTTGAGGAAGAAGACCCCAGAGGGCACCATTTTCATTACACTATCAAAATGACATGTCACTGTTCATGTTAACCTTGACTGCCTGGTTACATACAGACATATTTGTAGATATGAGTACACAGGTTAGTATACATAATGATTGTATTTTTATACACACATATCTTTGTCATGTTTTTCCACCGTAAACTCATTCTTTTCCCTTATTTTTGTACTGCATTCTTTGGAAGGAATTCAGTATGAACAACACACACTTAAGGAGGAGGGAGTTATGCTCAACCTCCTTGAAGGCAGAGTTTCTACATAAAATATTTCGAATTCTTCTGCATAGGCGATCTGTCTATTCTCCTCCATTTATTTAATTGTTCAGTTCTTGCATATGTCAGATTGGACCCATGGATATTTATTTTGTACTTTAGGTCATAATTCAATACTATGTTGTTGCTCAAATTGTTCCATCTTTGGCCATTGAGAGTTCTTTCAGTCGGTTCTTATGTCCCTTTGAAATATCCTCATCACTGTGGGCTGTTTTTTGTTTTTTTTTTTTTTTTTTTTGTTTTTTTGTTTTTTTGTTTTTTTGTTTTTAGCATTTTCTTGCTTTTTGCCATTATAAGATGCAGGCTCATCTTATACATTTCCTTCCACACTCCTAGATTCATCCATTTCTCCATGGATCCCTGGTTCCCTTCATGGGAGAATTATATTAAAAGCCAAGATTTGTGTTTTAGCATGCTCATTATTCATTTTCAATGAATGTCCTAAAGAAAATAATAGTAAAAGCTTACATAAAATAGTTAATACACCTCCAGTTTACATTAATTTTATATTAGGTTGAAAGCTAATATAGAAAATCTGTAATGTTAAAATTATAAGACTCAAGAACATGCACTTCTTTCTGGGACCTAACAAAGTATACTACCCAGCAATGCCTTTGTAATCTAAAATTTTAGGAAACTTAAGCAAAGAAAAAAAAAGACTAAATACAATTTTTAAAAGTCATATTTCCCACTCAGTTTGGAAAGAAGAAATCTAGTGTGAATTTAATACTTAAGGTAGGCAACGTTGTCAATAGATTGAGTTCATCTTTGACACCTCTTTTTAGCTTCGGCTCCCTCAACCCCTTACCGCACCCTGACATCTCCCATGCCCCCACACACTTATTTCCATTCATCATTCATTTGTAGACATTGAGGGTAAAATGTTATGCAGAATCAGACACAGTTCCTGTCTACATGGATTTAGAATCAGGGAAGCACGAATCAAATTATCACATACACACACACATACACCCACACTCATACACACACGTATATGAAACTGTAACTGGGGCCAATGCTATGGAAGAGAAGCAAAGAGCATTTAAAGAAGCCGTGAGGTGGTATTTGACCTGGTCAGGGAGATCAGGAATGGCTTCCCTGAGGAATGGTTGTTTAAAATGTGATTTGAAGGATCAGTCAGAATGAGTCAAGAGAATAAAGACAAGAGAGAGACCTTTATGTATTACATGAACAAGTGGTGAGTGGTGAATGTAAAAAAAGCCAAAAGAGCCAGGGTAGAGGCAGATATAGAGGTGGGAGATGAGGCCAAGCAGGTGGGCAGGCCAGCCCATACAGGACTTGTCAGCAATGCTAAAGACCTGGCAGTGATGGCAGCGACTGCATTTCCAAGATCAAGAATGCACTTCTCAGGTGTGGTTCCATAGTGTAGTTAGCACATCTGCTTTACATGCAGAAGGTCCTGGGTTCATGCCACACTGGAGCCACAGTCCATGGTCTATGGTCAAGCCACCCTGAACAAGCCCGATGTCTGATCTCAGAAACTAAGCAGGGTCGAGCCTGGTTAGTACTTGGATGGGAGACCACATAGGAAGACCAGGTGCTGCAGGCAAAAAAAAAAAAAAAAAAAAAAAAAAAAAAATGCACTTCTCATCTGTGTTCCTCAAAATGTGACCCATGTTTCAAAGGAGAAAAGCAAGTGCCACCCATTCAAACCTCTAACACTTCCATTTCTCAATGTGTTAGAAAAGATTGTTCTGGCTGAGAAGGGGTGTCTTGGTTTAATCCACACACACACACATAGGCATGTGTTTGTATTTATATATAGAACCTATTTTCGCATCTCATTTTACAAGTGACATTACTGAAAACACTGCCTGTCTCCTCAAGTGTCTTTTAAAGTTTTGTGCTTAATCTTCTTCTCTCTCTCCAGTGTCTCTGTTGTCTTCGCTGTCTCCCCAGTACCCATGTACTTCACTTCCAACCCCAGTTATGAGATAAGGGAAGGTATCCCAGAGGGCAGAGAAGGATAACTAACATGGCAGAGGGTAGGGGAGAGAAAATACTAGGGAAGGACAGCTTCACTTAGGCATTCTGCAACTGTAATCATCCTAGCGTCTGTCTAGGCCTTCATTTGCCTGATCACTTTGCCATCTTTATTTGAAGCAAAGCAGAATGTGGTGCTTCAGCTTTCCTCATAAAGCCGTAGTCCATGAATTGAGACCCTTCTTTTGTCACTCAATGACACTGAAACTATTTCTTGCCTGGACTTTGTGAAATAACTTTCTAAATAGTTTAGATGCCTTTAGTCTCACCGCCTACCCCATTCTCCTTCCACAGGGACCTCTCAAAAGGTGAACGCCAAGCCCATCCTTCTCCCACACATTCTTCTGTGGGTCTCCTGCGTCTTTAGCACATTATTTCTCAATCTTGTATGCTGCACCCCACTGCACCATTTGTGGAAAGTGTTTTGCAACTCCTAAAATATGTCATCTTATTTCATTTATCAGCTTTGTCCACACTGTCTGATCGGGATGTCTTCCCACCCTCCTCCCCCATCTGCTTAATGAGACCTGCCTCTTCCTTTCAGACTTGTCTTTTCTTGGAAGTCTTTCCCACCCCCACTCCCCGTGTTGTAGCCTAAATCTTTTTATTTCCTCTGAAGCCTGCATATTGCTTTTTTTTAATTTTAATTTTAATTTTTTCTGATTTTTAAATACCACTTCTCAAAGAGGATTGTGCATGCCATTTTCTTTTCTGTCTCCCTCAGAAGACTGAGTTTTCTGAGGGCTCCTTATCATCTCTACCTCATTCATTGACTACTCTAACACCCAGCAGAGAGGCTGGCACCTACTTGGTATCTGACAAATGTTTCTTTGATGATTGAATTAATCCCTGGTTTCTGCTCTTCAAGTTAGTAATCCCAAATTCTCCACTCTCATGTGCACAAGCAGAGCTCTAACTGACGAGTGTCCTCCAGGCCAGACTGTGTCACCACAAATAGAATGGATTTTCCTTATTCAGGTGTCTCTAACTCTTTTTCTACATCCATTGCTTTGAAAAAAAAAATTATAATACTTATTAATCGAAGCAACCACGTGTAACTTTTTAGAGCTTTGAGACACCCCTAGTGACTGTCCATGGAACTCCTCTGAAGTCAGACCTATAACCCATTCAGTCAGCTTGAACTGAGATGATGGAGGTTGTATTTCTGGCTTTTACAGATTCCTTTTACATGCCTCATCAGCCGTCATCTTCCCATTGGCCCCAACTGGATAATAATAAACATATTAAGTATTTTCTTGTACCAGGTACTATACTAAGTCCTGTACATAATGTTTTGCTGAATCTTCATAAATGTTCTTTGAAATAGGTTTCACTAACCTCGCAGATAGGAAAACTTAATTATGAAGAACTCAGCAATTTACTCAAGCTCACACAACTTATGAGTGGCAGAGCTGGGATTTGAACCCAGGCCCTCTGAGGCTAGCCCATGCGTGCTCCTTCTCACCACACTACACTGTCCCTACTTGTTCACATCCGATTCAAGGACCCACTCCTCTTCTATGGACCGATTTTGACAACTGTATATTTCCTGACAGTCACTTGACATCTATCATTTTCTGTATTCTCGTGTTCGTTATCTTTTCATGAAGTATATAACTTGTGTCTCTACTTGTAGCCAAAGACTTAGATTTTCCTCTCTCTAAATGCTGGTAAGGCTTGGTGGTTAAAAGTGTGGGTTCTGGAGGCAGGCTTCTCAGGTTGATATTCTGGCTCTCCTCTGTACTACCTGTAGCACCTCCATCAAATCCCCTCTCTTTTCTAGGCCACCATTTCCGCATCTGTACAATGGGGCAAGTTATAATACCTCAGAGAGTGGTTGTTGAGATAAATAGGTTGATACCCAAAAAGCACTAACAACCATGTCTGGTACATAATGACTACTCAGTAAATGTCACTCGTTATGATTCCCTCATAATGAGTCTAGAGGGGTTCTTTGCACTCATGATGTTTCTAAATCTCAGTTAAGTGACTATTTTAGGTATCTTCCCGTTGTCCTGGCGGTGCAGGGGATTGCATTCTTATTAGAAAGTTATGTTAACTGACGTGCTTCTCTATCAATAAGTCCTGCTGCTCCAACCTTGGGGAACTAAAATGTTCTGAAACCTTTTTCTGTTCAGTTTCTTTGACTCTTGAGATTCCTCTGGGGTCTCAGACACTAAGCACTTCCTGTGGCAACTTTTGTCTTCATCCTCAGGCCTGCTGAGATCATTCGCTCAGCAGCAAAGCTGACACGTGCTGACACCCCACCCAGCTCCTTCTCAGGGTCATGGCAATGCCCAGAGGGGCCATGCCAGCTTGGAGCTCTCTGGCCACAGTTTGGAATCACAAAACTGACACCTTTTTCTGAATTGGGCAACTGTATCACATGCAGTTAATATTCATCAATAGCTAAACACCACTGAAAAGGAAACAAGGAAGAGCCTCTGGGTTCATAGCTATCTTTGATTTTACAAAATGGCTAAGCCAGGTGTAAAATATCTCACAATAGCAGCCCTATTGTCTGGAGGATTTGGCTTTACTAAGATGTAGTTACCATGTGAGAGAGTGAGAAATAGATTTTCTTTCTCTCTCTAGTTCACAGAAAATATAAAATAAGATGCTTTCCTTAGCCACCAGTAGCAGTTTTATGTTAAGGTTCGCTTTGTTTAAAGTAGTATTGTTTTTCTGTTTAAAAAATAAAAACAAAACAAAAACTCTAAGGAATTTTTCTAAAAGAGGACTCAAATCTAACTTGATAAGTATATTTTGTTTCCAAATGCATGCTTTTGAAATAATTATGAGTAACAGAGAGAACAAAGTCTTAAAAAAATTGATTTTAATGATTTTCATCCTGGTATTTGTTTAGAAATGTATTTCCATCCATAACATCTTATTTGTCTTCTAATTTTCATGCAATTTGAAAGGATTAGATTCCTTTCCCAAAGGATCATCCTGACCCAATCCCAAAGGTTTAGCTAAAGCAATTTGATTTTACAGGCAAATTTACATCTTGCCATTTCAAGAAGTGTTTCCTTCACTACCATCTTTTTAAAGATATCTTATTTATATAATATATGACCTAACCCATGTAACATTTTAGATAGGATACATTATCTGTTTTTATAAGCATAAGGATAAGCAATTTTGCTTTTGTGATGAGTAATAAATCCCTGCTGGTACGGATTTAACAGCATTCAAAGACTGGAGTATCAGTGAATTCTCCCAACTTTTTAAGATGTTTAGATGCATTCCTTAGAAAGAAGATTCTAGATTCCACTGCATTCTCCAACATTTTTAAACCTTTGTTGACATATGAAGTAGAGACAAATTAATGCTGGGAAGCATGCAGTATGCAAGCAGCAGTCAGGAAGTGCAAAGCATAAAGTGTATACGAACATGTACAATATTCACTTTTAGGAGTTAACCTATTTTTTTTAAATGTAATACTGCTACCATATGATCAAGGTACTGCTTCCTTCTAAAATCTATTCAAGTAAATGTGCACTTTATCCTTTTTACTATGCATTTTTCAAATTTCCAAATAAGAACTAATTATAAAGAAATAAATAAGCATCAGCTCTATTATCTGCCACTTCCAAAATCTGAAAGGGCGATTTGATTTCGCAGCATAAGAAAGTTATTTCCTACAGGTGAACAGTTCTAAGAAGGAATATACTTAACATGTTTCATCGAACAAATTACAAATCAGGGTTAATATATTGTTCATTATAAGAATATCTCCATTACTTGGGTAGGGTAGGCAAATGATACTGCAGTAACACACAATCCCACTGTGAATCCGCTGACCCTTCAGCCCAGCCATCTCCATATGATTGCTGAGAGCAACACCTTTATATCAAACACAGACATCTACAATCCTCACAGCAGATGAAGGGGTTAGAGATCCAAGCAGTAATGATTAAATGCTTCCACCCAGAAAAGAAAGAATCATATTTCATTTTTCTAAGCAATTCAACTTTTTTAACTTCAAGGAGACATGAAAGCACAATTCTCCTGTAGGCTCCGAGGGAGAAGAAAACTGGAAATGGATGAACGGTTGAAACATCTGCCTTAGTTTGAAAAGATAGTATTATCTTTCACTGTCATGTTTTTAAAAATCCTTTGCTTGAAATTGTTCAATGGGTTCCCAGAGTTCTGAAGATAAAATACAAACTCTTCAGCTGGCCTTTTTGCTGTCAGTAACCCAGCACCTGTTACTCTCACCAGTGTCCTCTCAATTTGCCATGTCCTATAAAACTCTCTCTAGGAACGATGAACTTAATTGTTCTCTGTTTCCTGCTTAATGTTCCTACCTTTGCACAGTCGCTTCATCTACTGGGGTTACCCTTTCATAACTAGCCTCACCATCTGTCTCCTTGGTAATTCTTCTTCCTTAGTGATACCCACCTACTCCAGGCCCATGATTTTATTTGAAAATGGATATATTGGGTTCATGCTCTTTCTCTTTCCTCCAATTTCCATCAGCCAAGATTGTGCTTAGTTTAAAAAAAGAAAAGCTTACAATTCTGAGTTTCATAACCATCCTACTCTATTTGGGGATTTTTCTCACTTATAGAGTGTGGCGTGGATCTATGTAAAATTCACATGTTTTGTGTACTGCTTCTGAAAATGGGAGCAGTAGATATGTATCCATGAATCTTCTAAATAGTATGTACAGAGTGAAATATTAGTATCCTTGAATTCTCTGGAACTTAGTCACTACCCTAACTCTCCCAACAGAGAGCACTTTAACTCTTCTACTGAAACTTCTTATGCCAAAAGAAAATGAACACGTAAGCCTGATATCTGGGGGATTAGTCTGGAGCTACGATGAAAAATACAAATTTTTTTAATGCCTCTAGTTTTGTCTTAAAAATCTATGTCTTCTAATATTTACTTTAAAATTTTTTTAACATAACAATATATATATTTTTTTCTCCAAACTGGTGGTTTTGACTCTCTTACTTTCTGTCAACCACATGCTGCGGCTTAAGAGGCTCAATCTTAGAGTATAGCAAATGCTTCCTCCCTCCTTTTTCCAACATTTATATCCAAATGAAGTAATGATTTGCTTTCCATCAGCTATCTGCATGGCTTGCTCCCTTCAAGTCTTTACTCAAAAGCCACCTCAGTGTGGCATTTTCTAGCCAACAGATTGAGAACTACAGTTTCCATTCCTAACTGCCACCCCTGCAGACTCCCTTGGTATATTTTTTTCTATCATACTTATCACTTTCTAATATACCTTATAATTTACCTCTTTATTTTAATGCCCATATCCCTCCAACTAGAATATGAACTCCATCAGAAAAGGCATCTGGTTTGTTTGTTTCCTGTTATATCCCCCAAACCTGGAACAGTGTTTAGTGTATAATAGATACTCAATTAAGATTTGTAAGAAGAAATAGATAAATTTTTCTTGTTGTGAGTTTGGAAAGAGTCTTTGTTTAGTAGTATTCCTAGAGCTTACAGTTCCTACACAACCAAGTATATATACTCCAGAGCCACTAGTAATATTTCATATTAAATATGTGTCATTTTATAGAGAAGTAGAATGTTGACAGATCAGCCTATCTTTAGCTCTTTCCAACTGAAAGCTGAAGTAAGGTACTGCTGAGTTCTTTCTTTCCATATGTTCTCATTTTTCCTGGTACATCTTTGCCTTGTCAGTTTACACTTTCCCCATTTAGCTCATTTTATTTGCAAATATAGCAATGCTGATCTGTGTTTAGCATTGTGTGGCTTCAGTGTTTCCCCCCCCCTCCTTTATTTCTGCTTTGCTATTTTAGCTCTTTTTTTTTTTCTTTTAATTAAAATGCCTGTTCTTTAGGATATCAGCAACTAAAAGAGGGGTACAATTAACCGTGACGGTTAATGTAAAATGCTCAGAGGATATATGTTAATGAACATAAACCTACTGACAAAATTATTTCTAAAATGTGTTCTACAAATCACCATTGTAGTTTAAACATCTGACAAAGTGTGAAAGGCTGGCTGCACTCCTCAGGTCTGCTCAGTGTCTCTGTGGCTTTTACACACCTAGCCAGTCATCAGACTGCAGGGCTGGTGTGTAAAGGTTCCCAAACCCCAAATGCCAACATGGGCAGGAATAATACCATTTGGTATCTTTGTAATAGGTACCTACCACGTACGGAGTGAGGAAGGATGATATAATTTGCAAATTGATATAAAATCAGAACATATGGTATTTTCAGTAGTTACTACAACATTGCTTAGAGTGGCACAAAGAATCTTATGGATAAAACTATAAATCACAGCAATGCAAAGTTTAATTTTAGTATTGTAATACTAGATTTAACAAAACTCCTTGTGGCTTTGTGTTTACTCCTGGGGAACCTTGAGAAGTGGTGAACAAGAAATGTTGGATCAAAGACTGCTGTGCCTGCAAAAAGTTCATTTATTTCAGCATTTTACTCCTTTTAATGTTAGGTAAAGCTTTATATAAAGGATTTATAGAGATAGTGATTCTGCAGAGCATTTCATTAAGATTTTATTTATTAGAAAACAAACATCCTAATCATTTAAAAATATAAATGGCAGCCATTTTGTTTGTTTGTCATTTTTATTGCTTGGCTACTCTCTTCTTTGCCCTGCTTATTTACAAAAAGGATTTGGAATTGTTTCTTGGCCTTCTGGGTAAGATCAAGTGTAAAGAGGATTTGCAGTATCTTACAAAAAGTATAAAGGCGATACAATATTTTTGTTGTTGTTAATTCAGAGTTTAAAAAGGGAAAACTGGATGAAGATTAAGTGGATATCCCAGCAATTAGAGTCATTGTGTTCAGAAATCTACCTCATAGCTAGAAGGTGGCCAACTATAGCAGGAAAACAAGAGATACTCTAGATGAGAAGAACTCAACTTTGGTTTTCAGAGAAGACACAGTTTTCCTTTACCAAGCTCTAACATGTATTTTCTTGTGGCATACTCTTTTGTTAAAGAACAATGAATACACTCATTGTTCTTTATCCAAAGTCAGTGTCTTTACCACTGCTTTATATAGACAAGGAGAATTTCAAAGGTATGCCTGTGGTTACGTGCAAGTCACTTAACTTCTCTCTACCTCAGATCTCTCTGCTCTGATATTTGGAAATCAGAAGTACCCCCTTATAGCATTGTGCTTGTTAAACGAGAAGCAGTTCACACAGCAGACACCTAGTATGTGTGAAATCAATATAGAGAGAATGAGGGAGAATTTGAATAAAAAGTCGGATCAGAATATTATGACACAGGTTGGGAATTCAATTATAGTTCCGTCAGGTGCTTAAGAGGTACTCTATCTCAGGTGTACAGGCCTCTAGTAGTGTAATGTGACACTCATTTCCCCTCAAGAGAACTCAGCATAGTCAGAAAAATGAAAAAAAAAAACATTTACATTATATTCTGTAAAAAGATTAAAAAAAATTAGCAAGAACAGGGTTTGTAAACTCTAGAAACCAACCATAAAGTACATAAAACATTAGGATAATTTTAGAAAAATTAAGGGAACCTGAGTTGTATATTCATCTGAAATAGGACCATTTCACCTCCTCTGACAATGACTTGAGGTGACAAGGATCCCACTAAACACAGTGTCACATTCCAGTGAAGCAGTTGCTCATCTCAGCACTAGCTGAAAACAAGATCAGGCTGCTTCATAATGGCATCTTTAACACAGGGAGTGAGGATTATGGTATAGCCTCATTTACCTTGCAGTACCCTCATTACAGTTGGATGGACAGGCCAGAAGAGACAGGGATTAATCTGCATACCCTCTGAAATTGGAAAATGTCAGTGGTGCCAGGAACTCCATTTGCTTCAGTCCTCAGGGTTAGATGAAAAGAGAGTGTACAGGGAGTCAATCTCATAGTTTTTTCAAAAAGTTAGGGGTGAGGAGTGATGATCAGGAATACCTTAAAAAAAGAGTTACACTTGTCGCCAAGGACCTTTTGCTCTTTTCCCTATACTTGTCCACAAATAAATTTACCTTTGCTCTAAGCATTCTGTCTTCTTACACACCTCCTCACTCAGAAATTTAGAATAGAAACACATCCAAATAGTCATTTATCCTTTGTTTTTCTTTATTTGGTTACATCATTCCGAATTACTGCATTTAACACAAAAAAACAGGATCCTAAAGTCTTTGTAGACTAGTGTAACTGACCTCTTTTGGAAAAGTGAGACCTGCTTCTGACTTAGATGCGTACGGTTTGGTTATCTTTCCTGTTGCAGTTTTAATTGTATTTCATTGTGTTCCTTCTTCAGTGGAGATTTAGAATAGGTGACATCTAAGGAAAGCAACTCATCATAGAATTAGGAAGCATAGCCTTCTCTTCCAATTGCTAATTTATTTATAGTCTTTTAGATTTTAAAGCTGTCATTTCCCCCAAGTTAGTTGTCTTTCTTGGTGGATATTTCTGAATAGTTATTAGAAGCTTAGAGGCTGGTATTAAATAGTCTGGGTGCATATTCTGGCCCTGTCAATCTCTCTAAGTCTCAGTTTCCTTTTCTATTAAGTCAGGAAAAAGACAATTATGTTCCTTATTTTATAAGGTTGTGAAGATTCAAGAAGAAGATGATTCACATAAAGCACTTAAAAAGTGACTAGCATGTTGTAAGGAGCTAACAAGTTAGCCATTATTCTCAGAAACAAGTTGAGTCCAACTTGAAACAATAGCATTATGTAAAGAGTGTGGACTTTAACCTTATGTCACTTACTAGCTCCGTAAACTTGAGATCTCGAAACTCAGTTTTCTCAGCTCCAAAATGGGGACAATAATATTTGTTCTGAAATATAGTTATAAAAATGAAATGAGATGGTTCTTATGAAGAACTCATTGACCCTGGTGCCTAACATATTCAATGTCAGCTCTCCTCTGCTCTGCTTCCTACAGTTTTTCGTGAGTAGAACTAATGTGTATAACACCTAGCATTATGCTAGGTATGTGGCAACTACTCAAGAAACTGTAGCTATAAAAAAGTTTTATACTTTCCTCCATTGATTATCAACTCGGTCCGTAAGAGTTCCTTAAGGGTCTGCTGGAGGGAAGGTTCAATTATTTTAGAAGCTTTGATTCCTCCATAACACTTTGTAATGTTAGCCTTGTCTTTTATTTTTTAAAACAATGGTTTATTACACTAGTTTCTGAAATATTAAGTTTATTATTCTGTTAATCTTTTTCAATTAATATCATAAAAATATTTTAAATTTCTATTTTCAAAATCTCACTAATCACTCATTAAAATGTTCTCAAAATGTTATATAATATGAAAAAAGTACATGTACTTTCCGAAATTAGTCCTAAAGAACTCCCTGTATCCAAAGGAGACAAGCAATTGAGACATGTTTCTGTGATAAATTTTACTATTGTTTTTAAATTCCATAAAACACCTATTAAATCACGTGGCAGCTAGAATATGAGGTGGGGGATACCTGCTTACTCTTTCATTGCTGAAAGTGGAAAATCACTCCCTAGTGATTAGGAAAAATGATCACAGAGGTATTCACACCCATCTATGAGACCATAGTGTTCCTCTAGGGTGATAGTGAAAATCTGGAAGTGAATGCTTTATTTCTCACCTCCTAAAATGTCTTTCCCAGTTTTCTGTGGTGAGAGAAAATGAGACACAGTCATGCCTAACAGTTGGTGAAACAGTTTACACACACACACACACACACACACACACACACACACAGAGTGAGAGAGAGAAAAAGAAAGAAAAAGAGAGAATTCTATCAATTATATATTATAGAATAATATGTACCAAAAATCTTGTTTAAATGATGCCTTTATATAAAAAACATTTTGTGTTTATATATATAATTGTATATATAAATATACATACACACACGTATACACACACACATATTTCAAAAATGGTCACAAAGTACATAACCTAATAAAGAAATATCTGTTAGAAAAACAAAAATTGGAAAAACTCCCTTTAAAAAACAGCCCTGCAAAATGCACCATGCCCAGAAAATTTCTTTGATGGTGTTTACAAACTTTAAAGAATAAAAACTTGGTATGTTACTTAAATTTTTCTAGGGGTTTATGAAAAGAAAGCCAACTTCACAATTCATTATATGAACTACACCTAACTACAGTAGAAAATTCCTCAACCAAACCTACTATTAAATAAAGAGATAAAATCCTAAGTACAATGTTAGTAAATCGAATACTGCATTTTGTTAAAACATCCATACTTTTGCTAATGTCAAAGAAGGTTGATTCCATAAATATATACATGATTCATTGTGAGAGAATCTGCTCACAGAATCCATCATATTAATAGGTTAAAAGGGCTTGTAATGGCAAAAGTCAGATGGCATTTGACTAGAATGCAATGTATATTCATTGTCTAAAAAAGAAAAGGGCAAGTGAAATAGTAGCGATAGAAGAATATAGTATTTATCTCAATAGCTAAAAAGGTTTTTAACTGATTCATTTCTCTTAAAATTTGCTTCATTATAAACACTATCATATCATATTAAAATATTCCAGTATATTCTAGTTAGTACAATTATTTGAGACGTAATACGTAAAATGGAAATTAACTTTATAACTATTTGGGTATTTAGATGGAAGGAATGAAGGAATTAGTTGAAAGATTATTAGAAATAATGTATAATTTTAATAAGGCGGCCAAATACAAAATAGACATAAGAAAGTCATAAGTTTTTCTTTAAAAAAATTAATACCCAGTTAGAAATTATAACAGAAAAATGTTAAATACCTTTGAGATAGCAAAAGATTTCAGTCACAAAAACATACTATACCTATAAATGAAAATAATAAGAAACCAAAAAGTTTTTTAAAGAAACAATATCATAACTAAAAGAAAACTAAGAAAGATCATAATATCTCATAGTAATGAAGCATTTAAGTGCTTTACGCATTGCATACTAAATCTTCTGTTCATTTTATACAATCTTAAGTAGCTAGTGTTATTATCCCAATTTTACAAATTTGGTATTTAAGCTTCAGAGAAATTAAGCTACTTGCCCAAGATCATAGAGCTGAAGCTAGGATTTGAATCTGTGCAGACTATTTCTGAACTTCACTCTTGTGCACTATGCCAAGAGAGGACCTATTTAAGATGCTAAAATGTCACTTCTAGCCAATTAATCTACACAATGATTACCAATGAGGTATTAGTTTTTATTTTGATAAAATGATTCAAAAATTTATCTAGTGGAATAAATATATGAGAAAGCCATTAAAATTTTGCAAAGAAGCACAATGGGTGAAGAGTAGAAAGATGGAGAGTTCACCATTCTAGAAATTATAATGTTATAAACATGGTAAGAATTAGGACAGTAGTTCAGATGAAGAAATAAAATTATTCGAAAAGACTATAGATTCCAAATAAGTCTTGTGTGTTTGTGTTTGTGTGTGCATACACAGATGTACCCATAAATATAGATATACATGTACACTTACAGAATGATTAAAGTAGCATTGTATTCAATGAGAAATGTTGTGGAGACAATAGCGAGTCATTTGGGAAAATAATATAAATTTAGGATTTTCCTTACACTTTACATAAAAATATATATTAGGTAAGGTTTGATTAAAATAAAAAATACTATTAATAATATATATTACATAATTTATCATATAAAATTTTATTAACAGTGAAAAGGTAATTTAGACAAAATTACTGCAATAAAATGTAAGTGAATATTTACTTAATTTCAAAGTTGGGAGATATCTCTAAGCATACCACCAGAACTATAAAACATGAAGAAAATGTTTGATAGAAAGATGTACATTAAAAAGTCAGATATTTCTACAAATCAAAAAATACCATAAATAAAATGAAAAGGCAAATAACAAATCAAGCAGTCTATCCAATATTGCTAAAGGCAAATTAACTTTAATGCATTAAAAATAAATACATCTGAAAGAATATCCCAAAATATTAACAGTGGCTATGGCTCAAGGTATTATAACTGATTTTTATATTCCTAGCAAAGTGAACTCTCTGAGAGTTTCTTCATCTGTGAAATAAATGAGTCATGCGAGATTAATTTTAAGGTCTTTCTGTAAAATTCTCATAATTCTAAGATCAATGATAGTTAATAATCTTGGGAAAATGGTTATTTTTTTTCAATTGAATTTTGGAATTAGATTAAAACCAGGTTTATCTTGAGCTATCCCTTATTTTACTTAAAATTCAAATCCTGTTGTTTGTTTATAAATTGTGTGTGTATATATACATATATAGCACAGTTTCTTTTACGAATGCCTTTTTCGGTGTGGAGTGGGGTGGAGTAGATAATGAGTTACATTGAAATTAGGTATGTTTCCCTATCAAATTCTTACAGACACAAAGAAATCTTGTTAACATGTTATATACATTTTAGAGTTTTGTCTACCATCTGGAACTCTAAAATTCATTATTGTTTTTGCAAAGTTTTTTAATCAAAATTCACATTGAGAAACTATAAGATACAATGCATAAAAATCTCTTTTGCTAAATAGAAATTTGCATGTTCTCTAGAAACTGGTGGAAAATGATTCTGCTTTTATTATCTAATGCATATCACCCTACTGTTATTTCTAATAGTAAAAATACCTTTAAATAATAAGAAATGGTATTTTAAGTAGTTATTCAGTACCTTATTGTGATAGTGAAATTGAAAACACAACCAGTTTTAATTTGCTATAAAAAACTATATTTCCCAGTGGTTGTTTGGAAGCTATACACATTGGTAGCAAAAGTGGCTTTCTAAAAATACTTTGCCTCAATCTTGCTTAATTCAGGTTTCCAAGTGGTAAATCTGGAAGACGTCATGAACCTCCAAGAAGAAACATCTTATTTGCCTTATACCACTTGAGGATTGTGTCAATTATTGCTATTTGTTTAATGCTGGTGTTGACATGGTGCCTTTGCCCTGAGGAGCCCCAGGTGCTTTATAAAATTAGCAACTTACATCACAGCCTTTATGCCTGAGAGTGCACATTGAAAATAATAATGATTCATGGGACATATAACTATCCTTAACTCATACTTCTGTTTGCCCAGTGAAACAAAACAAATATGCCAATTCTCTCAGAGAGCTGGCAGCAAAAGCTTCTTGTGGGACATCAATGGGAGTTTCTCCCTTGTGTAAATAGATAAACTCCTCTAAGGAACATTTGCCAAACACCCTGCAAATTGAATGTTACTATATTTTATTTCAGGACCCATACCTTCCTCAGTAAGAAACTCACTTTCTTTAGGTCTTTGCTTGAATATCATTTTCTTAATGAGACCTTCCCTGACCACCTATTTTAAAAAACAGCAAAACAAAATGAAACAAAACCCATTATCAAGCCTAGACATTCTGTATTTGCTCATCTGCATTATTTTTCTTTATAGTGCAGTGTATTTACATGGTCTATTTTTTTTAGTTAATTGTCAACTGCCTCCTACCAGATTGTAAATTTTATGAAAGTAGACCAATTGTATGTTTTCTTCAGTTACGAATGCCGGAACATAATAGGTGTGCAGTAAGCATTTGTTGAATGGATGAATGAATGAATTTGCCTCAATAGTGCACCAAGAAACAATTGGTTTTTTTTTTTCTTGTTTTCAAATAGAAGCACCAAAGAGAGAGGTGAGTCAGCAAGAGCAGACTGGGATCGCATCAAGATTGCTATTGCATTCCTTAACATCGAAAAGATCCATGTGGTGAAATAGTGTATTAGAATTTTCTCCCCTATTACTTGCAAGATGCAAACTGATTTAAAAAAAAAAAAAAAAAAACCCAGAAAGGCAGTTTATGGGATTTTGAAACCGAGAAATCCAGGGAGTACAGCTTGTTTTCATGGGTCCAAGGTTTACTCCAGTGCTCTTGAGATGCGATCAGGACACTAGCCTTTGTCTTCCCCTCTCTCTCCCCTCTGCACTAATGTCTTTCTCAGCCTTTCTCTCTGTGGTGGTAACAAGCAAAGACAGAACCAGGGAGAGTTTTGCATGTAGTAAGTCCAGGGGCATGAGAGCATGCATTTCCAATGTGTCAAATGGCTGATTTAAGCTGGGCAGACTTAGATTAAATGCCGGCCTGGAATCAATGATTTGACTGACCAGACTTTTGTGCCTCCCAGTGATGAAGGTCCCATCCTTTTGAGGGTAGCTCTCCAACAGAAAATTTGGTTTCTGTTACTAGAATAAGAAGGGAAGGATGCATGACAGGTATGCAGAGATACGTTATGACCAGAAAAATGTCATATTTAAAGAATTTTTCATTACAATGAGGCAGAATTTCTAGATCTTTTGATGTCAGCGTTCTACTTTCTTATATCAGGTGACCTATAGTAACAGCCTAATTATGCAAATAATATTTTGAAAGGGAAAAAAATGACCTTTTGTTTTGTTTTCAGTGACAGATCCTCTCTGCTTGTCTGCCTACATGATAAGTGTTGATATTATTCCCAACTTAGTCTAGAGACAAAAGTGAAAAATTGCCAAATTTGGCTGTGTAAAAGCAAATGTTTACTTAAGGTTATTATTGCTTATTTTTTTTCTATATAATTTAATAATTCTATTTTATTATCTCATTCTACCTTATTAATTATATGTAGCCAAGGTGTTAAATTCTAATTTTTTCTATATTTTTAAAATAGGAAACTACTTAGAATACACTAGAAGTTCTACAATTTTCTGTTACATGTACTGGAATTTGCATTGTGTATATACTACCACTTTTCTTTGCTGTGAAAAAAGTACATAGAATGTCATGGATAAATACAACTCATAGATTATGCCAAAACTTCATTTCAGCTATTACTTCTTGCCTCTTTCCATACCAAGAGATACTTAACGAAAACTCTCAACCTGAAAGTATTTGATTTCCTCTTCTCATCATTTCCTGTCTAGTCTGTCTATAGACTAGATAGAGCTAGAGGACAAATGAGATAGTATATAAATCAATATCCTCTTAATGGATGAACATAGAATTAACTTATAGGCAGAGCTATCATGGAATCAAAGTATGGCCTGGTTGGCATGAAAACACATGGCTGTGTGAACCAGTGTTGTTAATTATGCTGTACTGTATGATAAAGGCATTCTGATGTTAGCTTTGATACCAGTCTTTTTACTAACTGAGTGCTCACTTAGTTTAGGTTACTAATTCAGTACTGACTCAGTAGTTCAGTAGGACTATTTTCCAAATTATCCACCTACATTCAGGAATTACTCAATTGAATCAGCTAATTCAGTTTAAAGAAAAAAAAAAAGGCTTGTGGGTAAGCATTTCTAAATTAGTGTTTTTATTAAGGCACAGTGTTCTAGTGTTTCATCTTTCTTCATTCCTCTGAAATTATGGTCATTTCTAAGTTGTTCCTTCCTGGGTAAAAGATGTGGGATAAGGAAAAGAAAGACTTTCTTAAGAAATTGTTTTCTTTCATGGCCCTCTTGAATTGGATTTGTGATTAATATCCGTTGAAATCCTATTCATATCCAATCCATATGGGAAGATTTTTCTTTTTAATTTGATAAAAATTTTCAGTGTTTTTTGAAGGTTTAGATTTTGTGATGAGAGAGA
The DNA here is from genome assembly GCA_003508835.1 of Eonycteris spelaea. NCBI lineage: Eukaryota > Metazoa > Chordata > Mammalia > Chiroptera > Pteropodidae > Eonycteris > Eonycteris spelaea. The sequence continues at coordinate 8,392,868 of PUFA01000011.1, read as the reverse complement.
AGAAACGAAAGGCACACAATATTAATGTGCCCTTAGCATCCCAACGAATAATACTGCTCTATCAAATTTATAGTGATTAAAAACAGCATAGCTCATGGCCACACTGTGACTTTTGTGAGCCCTATGTACTTTTGACATTTGTGGGCCTCTTTTATTTAAAAAAAAAAAAATTACACTTTAAAATTACATTGATCTAACGATAAATATAATTTAAGTGGATTGTATTCATTTGTTTTCTTATCTTAAAAGAAATAAAAAGAATTTTCCTAGGCTTCTAAAAATATTGTGGGCTCTGGGCAAGGTAGTCATGGTGCCTAATGGAGAAATTAAGAGGGTCCTGTTATAGCTAAACTCGTTACATTTTAAATCAAACAGCTTTTTACTGCCAATTGTTCATCTTTTTAGTTCAAATGTATTTTACTTATTAACATTAGTTGCTATGAGTGAAGTGGTAAGGGGTGGGGGGACAGGAGTTGGAAAGGGAGCTAATATAAACTGGTAATAGGCTCAATCAGCAAAGCTACTGCTGGGAATCCTCAGGTGTAGTGCCTGCAGCCTCTTTTCACAGTATTTAAAGCTATTTTACTTAGTTTGTCAAAATCCTTGTTCTTCAAAGGTATTTTTATATGCTGATGCTGTGAAAGAAAATGTAATCATGATTATATTTACATTGTGAATTTCTGAAGTAAGAAAAAACTAGAATTTCTCATGCAGAGAGTACTTGGGTTTTACTCAATATAATTCTTCAAAGTAAAATTAATATTGGAGTATTTTTTTTTTATAATCCAGGTGAAAAGCTAACCTATTTTTTTTAAAACAAAGTAAACACTCATTCATATGTTTAATAAAACCCTCATTTCTTCTACTGAGGGTGACTTTTACTTGAATTTTTAATTCCTGGTTATCTATGGTTTTAGAAAACAGAGCTAACTTGGGTACATAAATTCTGTCTAGAAGTATTTTTTGAAACCTTTTAGTCATGAACCATCTCGAATGAACTTGCATAAACTAATTTAATTTCAACACTCATGCTTTTGCTAAACATCACTGATAAAATAACATTTTTTACTTGGTAGGTGTCAGAATCAGACATTTGTGGACCAAAAACCCGTGCTGTTGCTTAGTGGATGCATTGTTGACATTTCTGTCAGCCAGGTGCCAGGCACTATTTAAGGCACTGAGGGTGAAAACATGTATAACATGTAGTTCCCATCTTCAAGGAAATCAGGGTTAAAAAGGAAGACAGGCAAATGACAAGCTTATGAAAATAATGATGGAAAATGTAGGGATAAAAAGAGGGTATATGAGAGTCTCTTTAACTCGGTTATCCACTGAGTAAATCATGTTGGAAGAAGTGATATTTTGCCATTTCTCTTTACCACTGAGCTTCTCTTTCTCTACATGTAATTGGATAGTAACTTCAGAAGTCTCAGGTTTAAAGCAAAAATGTCTAAAAGTTATCTAGCATCAAGCCTGCGACATGCTTTTTTTGTACAACAGTTTCTGATTCTGATGCTCCTTTTTTTCTCATAAAGAGCATGTCAACAAGAAAAGCTGAAAGAAATGATGACTCGCCAATTAGGTAATCCATCTCTGAGTAGAGGAGTTAAGGATATATATAGTTCATGATACATGTTTCAATAAGAAAGTTTGTTAACACATCTATATATATCATTTATCCCAGGTATAGAACTAGAGGCCGTGTCCGCTCCTTAACAAAGAAAACAAAAGCAAAATGAAGCTCTTCAACATTAATGACTAAAATTTTCTGTTTCTGTTCATACATTTGGTTATGCTGCAGAGAGTGCTAGAAATAAACTGAAGTGCTTCTTGTAAAGAGTCAGGTTGTTATCAGAAATAGGCTAATACTTCAGAAGCATTGTCATGTAATACTTAGAAATTGTGCCTCTGTTCTTTCTATAACTTGTTGACTTAAATGGGAGTTACACTTAGGGTACCCATTAACACTACATGGCGTTTGGAAAAGCGCTTGTCAATTCTTCTTCCTAACAGTTCACTTCCCACAGTACTCACTTTAGAGATAGCTTTCAATTAATAGCTTAGGATCTCCCAGCCTACCCAACCATAAGGGGACAAGGTGCCATGTGGCCATGGGACTCTCTCTGTTGCTCTGAATGTAACTAATAGTGATGGGTTTCTTGTTTTGACCTTTCCTTTCCTTGTTGCCAGAAGCAAAGACTGTTTCTCATCAGTCTCACATGGCCAGGTTAAGTTTATCTTTCACGGTGGCAGACGTAAAGAGTCAAATCCTATGATCAGTGTCCCCTGGGCCCTTCTTTGAAATCCACGTCAGAATGGAAGCATGCATTACCAGACTTGTCGAGGATCCCTCTCTCAGCACTTCTCCACCGTGAAAGGCCTCCTTTCTGTCCACACTAGAGACCAAGTAATTCTGCCTCAATCCAAAACAACTGTGCCCTTTGGCAGCCTTGTAACTTTTGCCCTCTGGCATGGGTAGAATTAGCGTCAACTGGGTAATTCAATCCTTGAGCTTCTTCTTCAATGAACGAGAGAATACAAGAACTGGCTCCCAACTGCCTCTTCCTTGTGCCCAGGTTTGTTTGGTGAAGTGTGCTGAATGGGGACGTTCCCTTTCCGCACCTCCCCTTGTGCCACTACAGAATTTGTGGTCTGCGTGCCCCAGCTGTGGAGCTGGCCTGTGGCATTTTGCTGCCACAGGCCTATGAATGTTTCGAATTGTGTGTTTATATTTCCAGGGCTACAGTTTGAAAATTGAGGGAGCAAACAGAATCCCCAGGTCAGACTGCTACTGCTTCCTCATTGGAGGAATTATTTTATGTCTAGATTCCTATGTAGCTCCCATTTTCCTGACCTTCATTCCTTTGGTAAGATGCTCTCAAGTAGGTATTTCTGTAAGAAATCCCCATGGAAGAGGTGTTTACGTGAAAGGATGGTTAAGTAAAGTTTGCCTGACACAAAGAACCTCGGAAACTTTCCCATAATGAAAAGGTCTGGCTTGTGGGTGGGCTCTTTTCCATCCAGACAGACAGGAATGTGGCTAAGCAGCCAGAAGACACATGGACTTGTGACCACCAGGACAGGCACCTCATTAGAAAAGTCCAGCAGCTGTGCCTGTTAATCTCTTCTGAATGTACTAGCAGGCATTCGACTTTAAACTTATTATGGATTCTTTCTATGCCGTTGTACTAGTCATTTCCAACCCCTTCAAAAATTTCCTCATGTGGATTCTGTTAAAACATTTTTTTGCCTACTCCCCCTTGACCATATCACTTGAATATGAATATGGATTTTACTAATGAATGAAAGAAATCCACATGCCTAGATAAGGCCATTTCTACTCTCTTTGGTTCATTCCTTCTAAAAGTGTGTTTATTCAAACAAATATTTGAACCTAAATGGATCCATTTGAACATTTTAATAATTAGCATGAACTTGATCTTCTTAAAACAGTTGCCAAAATTTGCTCATAAAACTCAGGTAGGATAATCGCCTGCCCCTCTCCCTCCTCCAACTTTGGATGGATGAATTCACTGCATCTCAGCAAGTGCCTGAGTACAGAGTAATTTATTTTTGTGTCACTTCATGACGAAAGCCCAGCTGGCATTAGCTCAAGTTATGCAGCTGGCTATTAATTGAAGAAAACTCCTCTGTCACTCCTCAATCAAGCACGATCTGATTCAGCAGATCCTTTTCATTCTCATCCTTTTTATTATACCAGAAGAACAAACATAAATGTAAATAACTCTCACTTGGCTCTGCTTGTCATGGATTGTAAATTAGTTGGCAGCATGCAGACTTATCACATTAATGAAAGCTCTGGGCTGTTCATCTCAATCGATTTTTGTTTCTAGAAGAGATTTGGACATTTCATTTCTGAAGCTTTAATGTTGTCCAGTGGAAGGCATTATCGTACCCTGACTTTGTTCTCTTGTATACTGGATGACTAACTTTCAAAGTAATTTCAACAAAATTTCAAATGACAGTACTTATGGGGCAGGTGCTGGTCTTCTGTGAGTTGATGTTCTCTTTCACTGTCATGCTTGACTGTGCTTGTGGTTATATTTAAACAGAATCGCAGGAGAGATTTGTTCAGCATTTTTTAAATATATAAATGTGTAACACATAGCACATGGTGTGCCAAAAATTTTTGATGAATGCATTTTATAATTCTTAAAATATGAAACTTCTTGGCATGAGGAGATGATATAGTGTGTAAAAATCATGGAACTATTCCATAAAATGAAATTCTGTGCAGAAATGACAGAAATTCTTGCGTGAATTCTAAGATAGTACGTCAATTTGATCCTCCTGAATATGAGAATTTACCAACTCATTATTTCATAAATACATGTTTCAGCTCAAGGACCTCCTTTATTCCCTCCCTCCACCTCAATTTCTGTCCTCTGTACAATGTACTTATTGGGTGCCAAGTAACTAGTTATTATTATACCCTGAGCCCTGAAAATGAACTTGAGACAGGAAAATTGTAACCTTGCCAAGACTTAGCATGTCATTGAAAGGGTTCAATGAGATTTTAGCAGTAGGGACTGGGAAGTCAATCAGAACTTGGCAGAAAAAATAGAACTTGGGTGCTAGATGAGACCTGGGAGAACTGGCTTGTCCCTAGAGGCTGGTCTTGTGATTCATTAGAGGAACAGTATCCAAAGGGCAGGAGAGAGCCTGGCTTGGATTAGGCTGTCTCGGGTTACAGGAGATCCAAAGCTAAAAGGGGCAATAAAACATTGTGGTATGAGGCTATCCTAGTTTGAACGTCTGACGCAGGTCCTAGTGTCCATGAAGTCGACCTCAGGGTTGTGTAATCTGGGAATAGGAATAGGTGATGCAGGAGCCAGAGGTCACAGCTGACCTCTAGATCAAAATCTGAGTGGCATGACCTAGTTGCAGCTCAAATTATTGCAATAGACCCCTCCCTGGTAGGACTATTTAATGAACTTGGATAGGCCGAGGCTACAGTGAGTAAATTCAGCTGAAGGAGCTATAAGAGCCATGTAAAAAAATGACTGCAAAATGGAAAAGAAACTTTGAGAAAACCATTGGTGTTAAAAAGAAATGAGAGTTATATGTGTCTACCTAATAGGTACATATTGTTTCTACATAATTCTGAAAAAATATTTAGCCCAAGTTGTAATCCCTATGTAAAGTGTGTGTGGTAGGGTGTCTCAGGGCAATTTCTTTTCATTTATAAACTGGAAGACAATCTAATTGAAAAGTGTTTTACTAGTCTGGACATTGTCTGAGTATAAAACCAGAGATTTAAGTCCTGAAATTAAAATGTGTGTTTATTTTGAACACTTGCCAGATATCTTGTGTTGGATATATTTGTAGACAAGGGGTTAGAAAAGGTTATATTCAAATAAAATAGCTTCAGATTTATTTCCTTCATTTGTAGAAGCAATCTATGTTTTGGAATAATTTAATTTATAAACTTTAGTGTCATGTCACAATTCTTTAATTTAATTGTGCATCATCTATAATGGTGATAGTGAGAGCCAGTTAGGCAATAAATGTTAGATATTGAGTGTTTTCTACTTAGGAGCACTATTTTAAATTCTAAGATAAAACAGTGAACAAGACAGAGTCTCCACTCAAAAAGAACTTTCAGAAACAATGGGAACTCATGTAATATCTTGTAATGGTCACAGCATAACGTGTCTGAATTCTTCAGAAGCAATTACTAAGGACATCACATTCTTTGAATCCTGATACCCTTTACTTGCCTCAGCTTATGCCAAAACTGATAAGTAGAACTTCCTAAGACTGTTCTTTTTTTTTTTCTAAGAAGATTGGAATAACAAGTCTACAAGACAAAAATAATCCTCCAACAAGCCCAAATTTACACAGTTTTCAACTTGCTCTGCTCAGTACAATGATACTACAGGGAAACACTGAGATAATGGAAAGCCTTTGGAGCAAAGAGGTTTCATAAGTATCACTTTGTTAGTGGACTTCACGATTAGTTCTGCAGGGTTTAAAGAGGATTTCTTAAGATTGCTCCTATAAGTTGAGGCTATAAATGGTTTAATGTGGGATATGACAAGATTGAAAATCTTCCCTTTCTTTGTGGCTCTGAGAATTCATATGAGTAGCCACCATTTAGAGAGCAAGAGAGAAAGAACTAGAACTTGAAATAAACTTACGAGTGGGCTCTCATTGTTCTAGGCTTTGCAAAGAGCTACACTATCATCATATTAAACAAATGACTCTTCTTGTGCCAGCTTAATTGCCAGCTTGGCTCTCGAACAAAGAAATAGCGATTATGGAAAAATATGTTTACTGTTGAAGGTAAAAACTCCTTAGAATAATCTTTGGGTTGCTTTTCCATTTATTTATTTATTTTTTTTAACTTGCAGAAAGAGATCTCTTCTTTCCTTTTTAATAAAATGATATACTCTCGTGCTATTACGTTTCAGTACTGAGTACATGCTTCACATATTAAGGTAGCAAAACTGAATCAGGTACTGATGACCAATGAAAAAAAGATACAGTGGGTAGTGCGTGTAAAAATGGCATTATATAGGCAGAGACAAAATGTGCATCTCTATTATAAGCCGCATAAGTTACATCTCAAAGTGTGGTCCCCAGACCAGCTGCATCAGTATCACCAGGGAATTTGTTACAAATGCAAATTATCTGGTCTAGTCTCAGGACTAATAAGTCTGGGAGTGGGACCAGCACCTTGCATTTTTCGAAGCCTCCGAGGGATTCTAATGTGCGCCAAAGTCTGAGAACCAGTACTGCAAAGTACACCACAAAGAAAATGTAGAATAACTAAACTGGTTTGTCACCTTTAAAATGAATTATGACAATATTTGGACACTTGGAGAAGGATATATTAATCCATAGTATTTTTTTTAAGCAGAATTCTATGTTTAGAAATATGAGTTAGAATTTCAATCACCAGGTTTTTATTTTTTTAATTAAAGGGTAAGCAGAGAGGTACAGTGAGTATTTATATAATTGTGTAGGAATAATGACATTTTTTTCGAGCAGAAAAACCTATCTCATGGAAAAACTTCACTAATATTCTGTCTAGACACATATTACTTTTTTTTGAGGCAGGAAACAAAAGAAAATTGGCTGCTTCATCAAGTTCAAGGAAATGGTGTTTTAATTCTGTAGAGAAGTAATTTCATTTTCTTGAAGAAATGGGTAGACTGATATTAGTAATTTAATTTTGTTAAATATAATGATGGTTACCACAGTTCTTATCAAGGCTGAAAGAAGTAAAATCACATAGATTTAAATCTAGCTAGTGATTAGATCTTTTCTTTTGGAGTAGGGGGTGATGAAACCGTATAGCAGACAGGTAGCTTTGTAATAGTCCACAGCTAATTATCATGTACTCTTTCCTGAAGTACTTTGACCAGATAGCTAAAGGCATAAACAGAAATATGAACTCAATATATGAACAGAATATATGCCTTTATGCATAACTCCATTCAGATTCATCCATTGAATCAATATTTGTGGAACACCTATCATGGACTTCTTAGTATAATGTATCAGGGTTGGACAAATGAACAGGACAGTCACAACCATGTTCTTGTGAAGTCAAGGGACCAGTGGTAAAGCTCAATGAGTAAACAAGCAGTTACAATGAAAATGTAGTGACTTTCAGGATGAGGCAGAGTATAGGATGCTATGAGAGCAACTCTCCTGGACTTGAGGGCATGGGCAAGGGATGGTCAGGAATGGTTCACAGAAGAGGCACTAAAATTTACAGCTTAAGTAGAAGAAATTAACCAAATGAAGCAAGGACAGACCCTGAGGGAAGTATCTGGTTTGGGGAAGCACAATGGTGGAAGAAGGGAGACTAGTGGAGACACTCTTGTCCTACTTCAGAAAACGAGTATTCATAACTTGGACCAGCAGCAAAGTGGGGAAGAAGAGAAGTGGAACGATTTAGAAAGTATCCATTTAGGAAGTAGATGCAATGAGACCCAGTGATTCATTAGGTGTGGAAGCAAGAGAGAGAGACAGAGAACCTAGTGGGTCATTTGTTGAACTAGGGGCACAGGATGGATAGCAGCAGATTGTAGGGTGAAATGGTTGATATGTTCCATTTGGACATGATGAGTCTGAAAGTTCTATGATTGTCTAAATAGAGATGAATAAACTGTTAGAAATGCAATATAGGCAGGAGTGCAAATGATCTGGGCTCTTCTCTTAGCCTACTCTGTCCACATAAATGTTTTGCGTGCTTTATCATGCAGAAGCTATAGCCAAGGAACTTTCATTTCAGTCCTCGATTACTCCCATAGTGATTGGGCATTACTCTTGATGCTGGTTTTAAGTAAATTTTAGAGCTACAGAATTTTTCTGCAGGAAATCCTAGAAAGCAGTTTCATTTGCTCAATGAAACATACCTACCAGGTAACCTCATCTATTATCTTTCGGTTGGTATTTTATTTCAGCAAGGGAAGATATGAGAGAATTAGAATGGTCTAACCCCAATTTAAATACTCCTATCCTCATTTCTCTGTAACAGTAAGGTATAAATATTTTACTATAAATATGTTGTTTGGTGACAACAACACTAAAAAATGAATAGGTGATTATAATAGCAAAAGGGTAAAATAAGTATTCACATCTTGAGAAAAAAGAATTATGTTTTCTATACAATTTTTCTTAATTTTATAATATTATAACAGTGCATCTCCAAATAAAATATTTAAATTAGAATGTTAGGAGCTTTTTTTGTCACTTCAAAAAAGAAGTCGAGCCTACCCTATCTATTGAATAATTGCATGAACAAGTAATCATTATCAAAAGCTGAAGACAAATCTCATAGACATTATAAACTACTCTGTAAAGTTTCCCCCAAATTTTCTCCATAATGATAGAACTTTTAAAGTTATTTTATTTTTGAGAAACTACAGGTTGTCAGAGAAATTAATATACAAACTTATAAGCTCAGGAATAATGATAGCAAGCATTGTCTTCAACAACACTGAGAATGATAAAAATCCCATTAATGTTTGCAAGTTATCAAATTAAAAAAGTTAGAAGGTGTGTGTATTTCTGATATTGACTTTAAAAAAAAAAAACCTTACTTTGGTTTATTAAGTGGACAATTAAGCCTACTCCTGTGATATACTCCATGCAAACTTTTTCAATTAATAATTGAAAGGCATCTAATTGAAATACAAAATTCCTGCTTGTACATAATGTTCATTAAAGCTGGACAGCCTGAAAGCTGGTCAAAACTGTTAAAGTTTGCCTTCAGGCATCACATTTTTTTGTGTCCTGAACTCTTTGTTTTTAATCAGGTCATTAGAACCCTTATTGTCTCTAATAAATGCTTATTCCAGCCATTACAGTGTCTAGCTTCATATCATAAATTTGTCTTAACCATTTATTAAAATATGTATGTATCTATATGAATATATATATATATATATATATATATATACACATAAACATATGACATATTTAAATATCCAATAAGCTACATTAAATCTTCTGTAAATTTAGGATTAAAGTTTAGGGTGGATCTTTCTTTATTGCAGCTTACCAAATGATTCATATACCAACTATCTATTGGACATTAATATAAAGAGTAATATATTTAGGACTGAGGTCCTACTTTATGTAGGATGTCCCAAATTGATGGTGGTAAACAAATTAGATTAGCTCATTTACAAAGAATAAAAAAATACACAATTATCTGTGTTTTTCCATAATGTCATTCACTATAGTAGGTACACACTAAACCTCACATTAAAGGGAAAAGAAAGTTCATTCTAAAAAGCCTGCAAGGGTAATTTGAATAAAGGCCTTAGAAATGTGCACTAAAAGCTGAAATCTAAGAGATTGTAATTGAGGGAGAAGAAGTTAAAAAAAAAAAAAACAGAACTAAGGAAATCTTAAGTGAACCTAGACTTAGATAGTACCAACATTCATGTTAAAAAAATAATAATAATAATAATAACTTTAAAAGTAATAAAAGCTACCCTTTCTAATCACAGGTTTCAAATCTATTTTTGATATATTCCACATTTGTCTATCCAAGATGGTCACTTTCATGATTGATTCTTGTATTTTTATTATTTAAAAATATCCACTGAGCCCTTTATTTTGATATTTCCTCTGTTTTATATTGCTTCCCTTTTGCACATTTTTCAAGCATTTGTTTCTGCTTTATTTCTATGGTTTCCTTGTCCTCAAAATTTAAAAAAATTATGTTAACATCCATGACATAAAAGGAATATTTTTGTTTTAGGCATTTTAATTATTTAAGAGCATTGTAGTTACATCTCTGACCAGATTTTGCTGCTGGTGTTTCAGTCATCATTTTAAGGCTTGAAAGAGATTGAATTTTTGTTAAAATTAATACTGTGTTGTATAACAATATACTGTATTGTAATATATTATTACCACACATGCGCTGATGTTGTTCAGACATTTACACAATCTTAAGTATGCACAAGGCAAAGTCAATTTACGGATTTTGGGAATTATAGGATCTTCCATTTATAAGATTTTAGGAAGAAAAGTTAACTCCTCCAAAATGAGTGTTGAAATCCAGTTTGAATTTATAGCCACCTGATGCCTTTTTAAAAAATTTGTTCATCTTGTGTCAATAAAAAATAATATGTTTATTTTAATTTGGACAGTGTTTATGAAAAATTTATAGCCTATATATTAAAGATAAAAGTGAAGACTTATGCTTCCTTTTTGTATTTTCCGTGTGATTTACGTATTTACTTCCTATAGGAATTTTTGAAACACTGGTGCTGACAGTAAAGCCCAAATAAATCCCAACTCAATGTGCTTCACACATATATATAAATATATATAACGTTTGGTTTCATTAGCATCACAGTAGATTATTAAGCAAATTAACGGAATGGATATTTAAAGCTACACTATCAAATTGAAAAAGCCTTTACTTATACATTTAAGCAGTTGTTCTCACCCACCTCAGATCACCTGCGAGGACTTTTGAAAATCTCGTTCTTAAGTCAGACATCCCAATCAATGACATCAGAATTCCTCGGGAGAGGGCCCCAGGGACAGTATAGTTAAACATCACTAGTGATTCTACCACTTTAAAGGTTCACGTGTTTAGATTGGGCCCACCTGATATTCCAGAATAATTTCTACTTTTCAAGGTTTTGATCACATCTGCAAGATTCCATTTTCCATGTAAGATAACATATTCACAGATTCTGTGGAATAGGCAGTAACATCTTTGTGGGGCCATTATTCCACCAACCATACTCATCACTGGAACGTAAGTTAGGTGAGGTAATAAATTTTGTTGGTTTTGTTGTATCCTAAGCACTTAGAACATAATCTGGCACATATTATATACTCAATAAATATTTTTTTTTCAGTAAATGAATAAATAAAAGCCAGATTCAGTTCATAATGAACAAATATTTGAAGTGCATGTGCTAGAACACAAGCCTCTACTAGCTGTGTTTGAAAAATGTGTCACTTAAATGACCCTTGGTTCTTATTTGAAAATAAAATGATTACTTTGTCCACTTTACAGAGTGATTAAAAGTCAATATAATTTACATTGAAATGGTTTGAAAATTCTTAAAATTTTTTTATATTTATTTACTTTTTTTTTTTATTTTCCAATTAAAGTTGACATTCAGTATTATTTTATATTAGTGTAAGGTGTATAGCATAGTAGTTAGACATTTATATATTTACAAAGTGACCCTCCCAATTAGTCTAGTTTCTACCTGGCACTATACATAGTTATTATAATATTATGGACTATATTGACTATGCTGTACTTCTCATCCCTGTGATTATTTTGTAGGTTTGAAAATTCTTAAAGAAATATTAAGTATTGACACCATACTTTTTAAGTTTGTCTTAGTATTCTTAAATACGTGTGTATGTGTGTGTGTATGTGTGTGTGTGTGTGTGTAATGTTTCTTTAAGCTCAAAATATCAACAATTCTGGTCAGATTCACTCTCCAGACTTTTGGAAATCTCATTCAAGGCGCTAAAAGGATATTTGGGAAGATTCTACAGTGAGGCTATAGCCCTCTTTGCTTTATCTTCCTGCCAGACATGCCAGCCCATGGCTCCAGACGAAGCGTGGTCTATTTGGAACATCTCAGGAGGCAGTGGATGGTGAGAGGTTATAGGGTGCCTTCAAACTTCTCCCAATAGCCGTGTATGATAATTTAGGAGAAAGGCTCAAGACTCAAAAGGTGATATTCTGATTCTCTATAAGGAAGTAAAAATCTTGATCTAAATAACATAATTTTTTACATTTTCTTGAGAATATGTGAAAAAAAGAACTATTTAATTCATACTACATAAAAAAAAAAAAAAGGATACCTAAAACTTGGCCTAAAGCAAACAACTTGAGGACATTCACACTTGAGTTCTTTGGGACCATTGACTCAATATTATCATATACCAACAGCTTATAGGACTACAAAGGGACTTCAGATTTTATCTGATCCTGAACTGTTGCTATAATAAGTTGAGTGCTAAAGAATTCAGTGCAACATTGGCCATTAATCTTAATGGAATTATTCATTGATTCTTCTAAGTAATCTGAAGAGGCCAAGTCGATGGTTTTATATAGTCATCTTTTTAAGTACCAGGAAAAACAACAACAACAACAAAATGGTGTCTGATTTTTATTTTCATTATACCATATGTTTTAATTTTCAAAAGAAGATGAAGATAAATTCTGTGTTAGTAAAAACGTTAACATATAAGGCAAATAAATATCCAGACAATTACTGGTGTAAAATTAACATTGTACAATGATACTTTACAGGAAATATGCCTTACCTGCTACTTAAAGTGTGGTCCATGAACCAGCAACATGAACATCACTTGGGAACTTGGTAGATATGCACATTCTTAGACCCTACCCTAGACCTACTGGGTCACAATCTTCAGTTTAACAAGATCCCAGGTGATCCATATGTACATTAACTATAAAAAGTGCTGTACTGAAGCAGTACCTTGAACTCTCAGTATGAACCATACCACCATTTTATGTTCTTTAGATTCTGACAGGTCCATTGAACTCACATTATTCTGAAATCAGTGCTCTATTATATGTTTTGAGAAGCTACTTTCGTCAAGTAAACTTACTGTCTCATGCCTCAGGAGATAGCTACAGAGAAGTAGGTAGTGAGCATTATATTTTTTGAGGTTCGGCAAACTTTTGGCCACATATAGTTTATATTTCAAAACCTGAAATTGATCAACATTTTTAAGTAATAGTTTAAGTATAACGGTGAAGGGTACAGAAGTTTAATTAGTTCAAAGGAAAGTAAATTGAAAATTCAGCAGAAGACAAAGGAGAATACACACTTCTTGTTGAATTAGAATTTTCAAGTTGCAAGAAGACACCAATGCCCTCTTGTTAAGAGCTAGTGCATGCTATGACAACCTTTCAAAGGCCAGTGCTTGCTCCTTCTGTTGATGGTCACATAGAGAACTCACCGTTATCTCAAGTAACATTGCTGCTACTTCTGAAGCTTAGAGACCTACAGGACAAGTGAAATTCTATTTTTTTTGTATCTTTGACCATAAGACTTATCCTTTATGGATACTGTTCCTTAAGTTAACTACCCTTATGCTATGGGATCTATCTTTTTCATATCCCAGTTACTCTCTTTTAGACTAACTCCCATCTCACAACATTCTTTTAAAAAAATCTGTGACCTAAGGTTGAGCAAATTATTTCAAATGTGACCTAAGGAGCTCAGAGCACCAGAGAGACTTTTTTTTCTAACCTCATCCTGGACATCATAAATGAATGTAACTTTAAATCACATAGATTCCTTGGTTGCCACATCTTATTGTCATTTATTGACATATACATCACTAAACATACTCAGTTTAGCCACCAACTCCTTCACCCTTGGTGACATTCAGTTATATGTTTTTGTTCTAACAAAAGTGCAAGACTTAAAATGTGTCCCTGTTTAACTCCATCTTGTTGGATTTGGACCATTAAGCTATCTTTATATCCTCATTCTATCATCCATTCTATTAGCTATTCTTCCCAGCTTGAAGACATCTTATTCTTTCCCGTAACCAGATCCCTTTGCTTAATAAAGTCTGTCACTGATTCCTCAGGTCTTCTTAAACCAGCTTTATCAAATGTCTATCAGGATCTCTGTAGCTGGTGTTACTAAGTGTGAATGTGTTTTCTGGCACACATGTATGTGTTCTTAAATATGTTACTCAGTCACAATTACTCTTAGATTTTGAACTTGTTATAAGGGATTTTTTTGTTTCTTCCTTACAGTTTTGCTTACCTCGAAGTATTCAGTTAATATTATAGACTTTGGACCATGGTTGATAGTTAAATAATAAAAAAAGGTGAGTTAGGAACTTAGTGTTTCAGATATAATAGAAGGATACTTAGAAAATGCCTTTTTATGAATAAAACTCAAAACTTTTCTTCGCAAAATAGAAGGTTCAAATGAAGATTGGGGTGCATCAAAGAAGGCTGTAATTGGTTTGTTCTTTTCAGCTTCTAGTCCATGGTGATTTTATGTTAGCCAAATATCTTGCATTTGATTTTAAGACAAATTAGAAGTAGATGACTCAGAAATGGGTGACTCAATCAAATTATAAACCCCTTGCTACAGTGACTCTTGTTAATTAAATGTCTATGACAGCAGAATCAAAACAGGAGGAATTGTACACAATTTAGAAGCAAGGCCATAAAATTATTCCTTTCAGCTGGATACACCTTAACTCCTTAAGCGTATAACATTTTTAAAGGAATAAGAATGGCCCTTATTTTAACTTTGTAAAGAACACTTGAACATATGAAATTAGATTTCTCTTTCTCTAATTTAAATTAAATATATCAATCCTCATCCATTCTAGTCTCTCTCACATGTTAGGAGGATAATTTTCAAATAAACTTTTCCTTTGCCTGCTATGTATGATACACTTTTCTTCGGTGATCATAAAAATGCAAACATTGTGAATATATTGCTGGAAAGTGTATACCATTTTGGGAACTTCAAAAGCCTTGCAGAATTAAAAACAAACATGTTATAAAAAGCATTTTTAGTACCATCCAATTTTCATAAATTGATGCATTTGTTTATTTACATATATATAAATTTGCAAATTAACATATGCGCTTATACTCAGAGAGTAAAGGATAAATGTATGAACACATTCATACCTACACACCACCAAACAATTCAGTAATTATTTCAGAGTAAGTAGGATTGTAAATACTTTTAAATGTTCACTTTTTTTTCTTATATTTTCTCTTATAAGCTCTCATTTGGCATAAAAAGAAAAATACAATTTTTTAAATTAAAAATTTCCCCAAAACATTCTTTGTAATACTTAAAAATGGAAAAGAATAAAATATCTATCCATAGGAGAATGGCTATGAAAAGAAAAAAAAAAAAAAAGGAAAACTAATATATCAAATTAAGCAATGGGAAAGCATTCTTTTGGCCATTTAAAGGCTGACCAACAGGCAGATTTTCTGTGGTTAGTACAAGATAAGTTAACTTCCTAAAACAGTAATTGTAGTGAATAATAAAAAAATAAAGATGTTTAGCTTTTCTGGCCTTATCTGAAATAATAGTAGGGAAAAAATTAATTGAAGCAACCAGAAACGTATTTATTTTAGCAAAAGCTCCCAGTTTTAATGTGTTCTAGCCAAACAACCAAGAGAACGGCAGGTAGCAGACATCGGTCCGTCCCCTTGGCCTAGTCCCTTCGCTGTCATCAATGCATGTCTGCCAAGCGCCAGATAGAGATTCCAGGGCTTAAAAGGTGTTGAATGTAGTAAGTGTCTTCCCATTGCCCCATTGTGGTTTGTACATCAGGCTGCATGCAGCATGTCCTTTTTTGAAGCTGTGCAGTCAGCGTCTGTGGGACTGTTTGCCTTGTGACATTATTGGAGGACGTTTATTTGGAGATGAGTATGGAAGGGACTCGAGAAGTACAACAGAGCCCACTACATAGCACAGCATCCAGGAAGCAATGGCTGGGCATTTTTGCTATACATCTATTTTCATAGCTCTTAAAAAATGAAAATGTTTATGACTGCAAGAGTTTTTGTTTGTTTGTTTTGTTTTTTGGTAAAGGGAAGTGTATCTTTCTTTTTAAACAAAGTAGCTTGTTAAGTTATAAAATTGTTTTATTAGGGGCAGCCTTTTTTCCATTATCTGTATTAGTGAATAGTCCTCTATGATGGTCATACAACTAAGATCTTCCAAAAGAGACTATAGGACAATCCAATGATCCTGTAAGAAATCTTGTGCAATGAATCAACTCCAAGAAGATATAGAGCCCTCTCAGAACTATATAGAAAATCCAGATGTGTTAAATTTATGTAGAAACAGATATAAAACTCTATTTAGAGCTCAGTTTGTGTAAATATCCTAGGAATGCTTAACAATTGCATGGATTTCAAACTTCTGTGTTGACCACAGTGTTTGTGCTTTTGTAGATGCACCTTGATTTATATATTTTTTTTCGGTGAGAAAAAATAAAGAAGGGTTTATATGTGTGAACAAAATATATAAATAAGGTGAAATGGAAAAGAAGTGAGAATGAGTCAGACCAGACCATTGAGAGCCACTGACAATGGTATATGTTGGCATCAATTTCAAAAGTCAACTACCCCAATTCAGAAAATTAGCATTTAGGACTACTAATTAAATTACAAGCTAATTGGACAGGAACTGAGTTAAGCCTACTGATGGTGCTTAATAAACATTCTTATTAACAATGATAGAAGATGTTCTGTTCCAAGGCTAAATACCTCTAAACCTTATGCCTTGTGAATGTTGAAAAGTCAACATTGTTTTGCTCCTGACCTTTTCTGACCCCTGTAAGGATAATTTTTACTTAGGTTGACTGAAATATATCCCTGGAGCAGTAGAAGCCCTCTGTAAATTGAGGAAGTTCTCTATGTGCAACGCTCTGAAAGTGGAAGGCATTTCAGAATCACATCCTGTAGATTGTTAATGTCAAGTGGCATAAGCAACTTCACCTGACCACAAGATTTTTTGCCTGGAATGCACACTTTAATCAGCAAGTGTTCAAAATTGTTGGTGATTTTTCCACCTCTCTTGGGAACAAAATGGCCTTCTCAAATTGTAGCTTCATGCAGTAAGAGGTAGTCTGGTAGCCTAAGACACACACACACACACACGCACGCACGCACGCACGCACTCACCACGCGCGCGCGCGTGCGTAATTTAGTACTGGAAGAATAGACAAAGCTCCAGAAAAGGAGTCCTAGAACCTAAAATGAAGTTTGAAAGGTAGCTGTAAAAGTAAGTGTTTGAGCTTTAAAAATCAAGTGAATTTGATCTGCCTTCCTTAATGGCATTTGTAATCAGAACATTTATTACAATTTACATTAAAATTCTAATTCTTTGTTAATAAGTTTTTATCATGAATGTTTGTTGAATTTTTGTTGGAGAATTTTTTTTTTATCATTTATCAAGAGATATGTAGTTTTTTTCCTTTAATCTATTAATGTCATGAATTATTTGAACTTCTAATGTTTATAACATTTCATATTATATACTATTCATAAAAATGTACACTCACAAATATGTATTTATTGCTATTTACTAATATTTGGTTTACAGTTTTTAACCTGTCTTTATGATTCTGATTGGTTTTATACAATCCTTGAAGATTTCTAATTTTAAAAAATTATTGTAAATAAATTGATTATATACCTTCTTATTCTAAGCTCTTTACATTTTACTCATTTCCTATACTAATTTTTTGAAATACATTCTATTATCATCATCATTTTGCTGATAAAGAAAATAAGTACAAAGAGGTTTCATAACTTGCCCAAAGTCACATATCTAGTAAGCGATAGGTCCACGTTTTGTTAGTTTGTGTTTGTTGAACAATGAAAACAGTGATAAAAAAAAAGTTTTTGGTTTAGTCACTGATTTACTAATTCATTCTTGAATTGATTTGACATAGTTTATAAGGCCAGTAAAAACTGGTTTAGATCCTGGTGGGAAAAGACAAAACTAAACAAAACAAAACATATATTTGAAGCAGGGCTTTGGTACTTTGTAACAGCTTCCCAGTCCCCATCAAGCAATGATTCTAAATCGAAGAATGTGCTTTCCTTGGATTTGTAGCTTAATGGCCAGAGTATGCAAGGAATTTGATATACCTAATGATTTCATTTAAGGTATAACTCTTTATCTGAATCCAACAGTGATTTAGCATAATTAAATAGTGAGTAGATATCTTTCCCTTTTTGTAACCTTTCTTAGCCCTAATACACTGACTTCTTTAAGGAGTTTTCTTTTATAACTGAATCTCAGTCTTTCTTTTTGGGATTTAAACCTATCTTTTCAAGTTCATTTCAATAAGGTGAAAGAGAGGTCATAATCCATCTTGAAATCCTGTTGCACACATCAAGGAACATTTATTTTCTTACCATTCAGTGTTTGATCTTTCAGATTCCCTTATCACATATTTTTTTTTAATTTTTATTCATTTGTTGCTACATTGGTAACAACTCAAGGAATTCTTTTTTTTGCTATAGATTATGATACAGTGAGAAATGCAAGAGATCGTTATCCTGCTCATAAAGTGTATAAAAACTTTAAAAATTATTCTATTCTTAAAGATTACATTTTCTCATCATTTAAAAGAGTCTATGGGAGACAGTCTCTTGCCTCTCTGCCAGCTCTAACATTAAAGAATTTTTGTTCATCCTTACACTGTTTTTTATTAATTAATATCATATCATTTTACTAGGAGTTTGAAAAATCCATTATCTAGATGATGGGTAGACTGATTTTTGTTCATATCAGTCTTCCACTTTAAAAAAAAAACCCTCAATATTATTAATATGGTCTAGAATTTCTAAATATTTGCAAGACTTGATCATTTTTTGGGGCATAGTACCATTGACAATTTTGAAATGATAATTTTGTAGAGAAAATACAAAAATAATATTAAATTATCCTAACAAAAATAAAATATAATGAAATAATATAGTTTCTGATCATTACAAAGATAGAGGCATGAGAAACCTCTATATTTTTACCTTATTAAGATGAATATTTTACCTTTTATAGTCATCATTGATCTTTTAAAATCAAATTTAGACAGGATATTATATATAATATGTTGATACAGCAATGAGAAAACAACCTAAATATATAGTTTAATAAAATGTCTGCATTTTATACTTTGAAATATTTTTTTTTAACTAGACATCACTTAATTTCTTTTTAAAAACAGAAGTAACTTCATCTCTTAGTCCTTGGTACTGCTTTCTACATGTTCAGTGACATTGCTATTCTGTGATAATAAGATTTTATTAGAGAAAATGTCCCTATCTGTGCTCGAAAATTGACCTAATTTTCTTTTTTAAATATCCCTCGATTTTACTTACATTGATTGGTTTCTGAATGCATATCTTTTAGACTTTGTTCCTTTGAAATGAGAAATTCAAAGTTAAATCTTCAATAAAGATGAAGCCTACATCTGTCTACATATCTAGAATTTTGGTTTTACCAGTTCAATGGGGTTCAACATTCTTCAGTAAAATTGGAAAGACATCTCAAAATATTGATATTATTCATCAAAACCTCATATTATTCATCTATTCAACTTCCCTTTAAATAGAGCTGGTTTAAATTTGCTTTCATTGATTAATAGTGGCTTCCTGGAATAAGTCTTTATAAGGATTATGAGACATATGGGGTTCTGAGACTCAGCAAAAAAGAGTGTTTTGATAGATAAGTGTTTCTCCTATAGACATGCACACAATGAGTTCTATATTACTGACTCAGAGAGGAATATAATTTTAATGGAAATAGAGGCAGAGAAAAGATCCCTAGGTCATTTGACCTAACCT
The DNA here is from genome assembly GCA_003508835.1 of Eonycteris spelaea. Lineage (NCBI taxonomy): Eukaryota > Metazoa > Chordata > Mammalia > Chiroptera > Pteropodidae > Eonycteris > Eonycteris spelaea. The sequence goes on along the minus strand of PUFA01000011.1, from coordinate 8,373,007 downwards.
CCTCCTTCTAGGAGATTAGATACCGCATTGTCCAGAAGGGAATTACCTATACATATTTTTAAAATCCCTTAAGATGGATATCTTACCATCTAGTATAAAATAACAGCTTAATTTTTCTTTTTTTTTCCCCACTGAAAACTGAATCATTAAAATTTTATACATTTCATATTGGCTCTAAGCACTAGAATATATAAACCGGATGTTGAGATTGGGTATAGTCAAAAAAGTTTAGACATCCACATCCATTTTATGTTTTGTTTATATTCTGGAGCACTAAACTGTCTTGTACCTTTGAAATAGTTTAAACCTCAAACTACTACATTTTTTAGAAAGCCTTATTAGGAATATCTCATGGAGTGTTGAGTCTGTGGAACAAAAATCCAATGTTTCTATATTGCTAATAATAATATAAAGCGGAAAAGTTCCCAAAGTCACATTATCCAACTGGCTTTAAGGAGGTTGAGCCAGTTATTATGTCATCTAAGGAAATTGAATTAATTGGACAGTCTTTGTTCATTTCAGTGCCACATCGAATGATTCCTAGTAATGTGCTCTTCTGCTCTTCTAATGTGCTCTTCTAATAGTATTTGAAAATTACTATTTATTTTCATATTTAGCTAAGGAAAATAGGAAGCAAGATAATAATTATACTTTTAGGTCTCCTGTTAAAGAATTATATACTTTTTTCTAGTTTTATGAATTTCCGGTGAATTAAAAATTATATATATATATAACATTCTATCCCTATAATTGAGTATATTAGTCAACAGGAAAAAGTAAAATTAAAATAATTATTAACCTTAAGTATGTATATACAATATAGATTTTTTAAATTACTGAGCCATAATTATATGACAGAAATATAATTTTTATTTCTTTTTCTTTCAAATGTTGTCCGATGATATTCATTATTTTATGTTCTACAGTTATAATCATATATGGTATGTTACCTCACTTTTTAAACCTAACATTATTCCCTAAATGCTTTCCAGTCACCTGACACAATCTTCACCCATATCATTTTGATTCATAAAATATTCTGACTTGATGGAAAATTTCTGATTTTTTATGTTCAAGCTTTTATCTTCATTTACTAATATTATAAATAATGGTTCTAGAAACATCTTTTGAAGTTTTCTTCATCTTTTAAATTATTAGAATAAATTCTGAGTGTTGGAATAACTAGGTCAAATTCTAGAAACATATTCATATCTCCTTCTATTTTGTATTTAGAAAGATGCTCTTAAGACCTTTTTTGACTTATTTTTTTAATATTTTATTTTGTCTTCCATTATAAATAAGTCAAATACTTTCTTTCTCTAATTAAATCTCATTATAACAAGTAAGGACTCACATATGTTTTATAGTAAACCAGAAAAAAATAAAAAAGACTTAAGTAATATAAATTATAGTTATATTTTATATAGTTATATATATATGTTGGAAGCCTTGGTGCCACTACTTTTTATTTATTTTTACCTAACTTAACGACTGAGACCGGTATTAAGATTTATTGTATTTTCCTACTTTTTCCATATACATGGTAAATGATTCCTTTAATTTTCTGTTTCTGTATTTTTCTGGGTAAGTTATGCCTCCTTTAGGTTTTTCCTATTATTTGTCTAGCTATTTATCATTTATCTCTTTCACAGTGCACCCATTCCTTTTCTCTCTATTGCATTCTGAATGTTTCATCCATGTATGTCTTCTGGTTTACTAATCCAAGCCTCAGCTATATCTAATTTGTTGTTTAATCTATATATTTAGTTTCTATTTTCGATTATTATATGTTCAATTTTAAAGTTTTTATTTGTTTTTGTTTTATATATTCCTGGTGATTTTTTAAATGGTATCTTACTCATCTGCTAAATATTACACCATTTCTTATATTTCTTTAAATACATTATATTTTAGTCATGTGATAATTCTAATATCTGTCATCTTTGTGGTCTATTTTGCAATTTACTGTGTCTGTTGATTGTTTTTATGGGTGTTTAATTCTTTTTGAATTTAGCAATTTTTTGTAATGATCCTTACTCTTTTATTTGTAGGAATTATTTGTGCATAAAGTACATTTTTCCAGAGACAGTTTGCTTACATAAAATAAGAGAGAGGGAGAGAGTTACATTGAATTTTCATCCTCACGTATATATGCCATAAATTATTCATTTCATTGCCGATAATCATTTGTTTTGTTTTGGTTTTGAAGTTATTTCAAATCATGGTAAGCACGTTATTCAGCATATCTTTTTGTGTACATAAGCATACATTTCTATTGGACAGACACCCAAAAGTGAGATGCCTTGATCATGAGGTATGACTTCTTTTCAGCGTTAGAGAAAACTGCCCACAGTTTTCCCAAGTGGTTTTTTCCGGTTTAGATTCCAGCCAATATCGCTTCCGTTTTCTGGTTGCTCCACATTTTTGTCAAAACACTTGTTATTAACTTTTTTTTCATTGTAGTCATTTTGATAGATATGCAGTGGTATGTTGTTGTAGTTTTAATTTTAGTTTTCGTAATACCTACTGATTTAGTGTATGTTTAAACTTTTTTTCTTAACCATTTTTATCCAGTTTTTTGAAGTGTTCCCTACTGGAATTTTTTCACCTGTATAGCTAGTTCACTTTTTCTTTCCTTTTCTTTTTTCTTTTTTTTTTTTTTGCTAGTTCACTATTTTACCAGTAATTACTTTAGTCTGTATAAAAGACCAACTAATAATCTCACTATGTATCTTTATTCTCAACTTTCTTTTTTTCTCTTCAAAACTGACTTTAATTTTGTAATACTCTTGAAGTCAATATTTAATTTGTCCAACCTGTCTTTGAGCTCCCCCTGCTGTCTTCCATTTAAATTATATACTTGTTGATTACACATAATTACCTTTAAAATAATAGATTCTTAGATGATAAGCTATTTTATACAGAAACATTACCTTTTTCCAAAGACAGAGGATAGCAATCAATTTAGATACTAACTCAGAGTAGAAGCAATTTAACAGTAATACTTAAAAACTAATATGTTAAAAACCTTTTATATACTATCATTTGTGTTAATGTAATGAGTTAACACTTCTAATTATTAAAAATTATACAAACTATTGAGTCATGTCATCTTCTCAGCTATACTGTAAACATGTTGACGTTAACAACATGACATATCTCTTTCTACTTCCTCACAGTTCCCAGAATATTTACTTTGACATATTTAGTAATTAACTACTAAAACAATCTAAAAGCATTTATTTAATTGTCTTGCTACATTCTCATTCATGGTGTACATTTCTTTAGGGCAATGTAACTAAAATAAATAAAGCATACCAACCATGCAGTATTTATATACATTTTATCAGTCAACTGTGGCAGGTAATGTCTCGCTATATTACATTATAAAAAGATTCTCCTTTGTTGAGCTTGCCAGCTGATTAACTTCATAAAGGCCTATAACATTTCAGAAAATTATCAGGATGTAAGAAAATTTATAGCCTTAACAGTGTGAATTTGAAGCTATATAATGAGTACATGAAATTATGGACTTTGAGTATAGGTAAGTCTGAGTAATAATGACATCTAATCTGTAGGATTTTCATAATGATAAATGCATTCACGTGTGTGAAATGCTTGGCACCATAATTGGCCCACAGTAAATTCCAAGTTGTATTTTAAATAGCTATTGTGTCATGAATAAGCCATAAATTGGCATTTTTTCCTCTTGAGAATGTTCTATTTAAATGTTGAAAATCAGCTTTTCCACTGTCCATGTTAATTTCCTTAACATTAGTTTTGGAAACGGTGCCACATACCCTTATATTAATGCACCGCAAGAGGCCAATCAAATCTAGGTGTAAAAAGAGTAATTTCCTGCTCTTCTCAGCACCCTCTGCTAATAACACTGTTTGAACATATTCTAAAAAGACTACTGATGTCAGAGCCAATTTAGAATTAGGCAGGTGGATGTTTTTAACTTCTGATAATAATATCATTTCCACACTCTCCCCTAAGTTCTTAATATATTAAAGCTGAAGTTCTTTTTGGCTAGCTTCTGAGTATAAACAGAAGAAACATGTTATTTTAGCTTAAGGAAAGATGCAGAGGAGGAGAACCAAATAATCAAAATCTAGGAGAGTAGTCTGTTTTAGTTATTGTGTATACTCAGGTCAATACCCACCCAAAATTGGGTTTGAGTGTTAAGACTAATGACACTAAACACACGTACACACACAGAGACACACACAAAGTGCACACACACGCACACACCAACAGGTTATGAAAATGTATATTGCCTACATAATTGGCAGAAAATTGGGTGGGTTGATTGGCTTGGAGACTTTATGGTTTTTAAAGCGTGCGGCCCAAGCCAAGAGTGCTACTTGGTAGAGGCTTGTATGATATGAATTTCTCGCCAGTTTATCAGTTTGCCTGGATGTGGGGCAGAGGTGAAAAGGGAGGGATGAGATGCAAGAGCGGTCAACAAACATCAAAAAATGGATTAGACTCCTTATTAGAGGGACCAAGATGTATGAAAACAAAGAAATAGATAACAATGATACAAAAGCAATGTGTCCTAGGACTGAGAACTAGGGTAGGTTTTTAAAAGCATGTATTTCTATGGTTAACAAACGTTAACCAAATTTTATTAGATGGAGATGTGTTTTCCAGCTGTTAACTGTTACACAAGTAAGACGGATCCTGTTTGCTTTAAATTAAAGTAATATACTGTTTCTTACTAATAAATGCAACTGAATTGTTACTAAATATGTATGTTCAAAACTGGTACCTGTTACAATTATATTACGAAATAATAAAGTGTAACTTTCTTAAATAAGTAGAATGGCAAACCAGTATTAGATTTCAGAGGGACTCTGTGAACCTCTGTATCTCTCATGGCACAATATCAAATCTTATACATATTGCACCTTTCGCATGTCATTGTTTACTGTTTGCTTATTTTTTATTCATTATTTCTTTTGTTCATTTAACAAATATTTGCTGTTCCCTCAACATGTCCCAGGTCTACTATAAAATATCTACTATTTTTTCCTAGTCTTAAGAAGTCCATAGCTTTTGGAAAAATAGGAATATAAGATATGTAATAAGGTCTCTAGTACAGAAATATATTTATAATACTGGCATGTTGCTTTAGACTTCTAGCATCTTTATAAATAAATATATTCTAACAGAATAGATGCATTGTGATGATAAGGAAAGTCATCAATTACTTATTTTTGTTTTTTAGTTTGATCTTTCCATTCTATACTATTCTGTAAGGTCCTGACCCAAAGGCAGTATTCACTCATATCAAGAGAGTGCATTGCGTTCTCCTTCAGGCGGGCTCACACATGCCACTTGGAACCACATATTGCTCTGGCTTTCTAAAAGGTCATAATCCAGGATGAAAAAAAAGCTTGAAATCACAGCAAAATATTGTGAAAGAATCCCGAGAATATACACTCTAAGGTTTTTGAAAGTGAGGAAATAAAACCTCAAGCTTGTTGAACTTAGAATGACCCTACTCTGTTTATTCCAGTCCACTAGGCAGTTGTCATTTATAGATAACCATGGATCATAGCACATAAGTACCTTAGATTAGGTGTCCTTGTCTAGTTACATTACTTATAGGTTACCACTGGATATACAGCACTTCCATTGTATTGTGCATCTGTTGTTATGAGAACCTTTGCTCTCTAACAATAGTAGTGAGAGTACTTCCATTGAGAGAAACCTGCCCCAGATAGTCATCAGTTTCATTCAGCTATTTTACTGTTTTGATTTTCCTTTTACTTGAAAGCACAAATTTCCGAGAATCTAATTGCAGTGTCTCCTGTTATTCTCTTGGAGTGGACATAGATGATGGACCTATCGAGCTTTCATCATTTTGCCATTCTTTATAAAATTACCTAAGAGCTCCAGACATGAAATTAGCATTCAGGAATATTGGAGTCTAACTTTCTTTTTTTCCTACCCTGAATGATACTAAAATGAGGGGTGTTCAACAGAAAAGTCCTCTTTAAATTATATGTTTGAATGTTTTACACTTGTCTTTGGGTCTTTCTGGATTCTTTTCTCCTAATACAGAGGCTACATCATATTTAAATTATATTTAAAAGACTGATATTAACTCTTCAAATACAAATAAAAGCAATCTCATCAAAAATAATAAAGCTTTTTAATCTCCTATAAAATACCTTTATTTCATTAATATATCGTGTACTAAAAATAGTGGTTTCAGATGTTAGCATGTCCTTTCCACTGGAATATCTCCATATTTTAGTTTCTGTATCAATGTAAGGAGAAATAATTCTTGCAATATTCCCTGAGAGTGTCTTATAAAACAAAAAAAACAAAAACAAATCACAACCAAAAAACAAACAACAAATAAACCACTTTTGGGAATAAAGAAGTTATTTAAATGAAAAATAATGATGTTTTTAATTTTCCTGAGTTCAGATAATTATCTAGGTCTAATTCGTTTTGTTCCCAAAGTGAACAAAATGTTTCTATCTTTTTAATATTCATTCCAGGTTTTAATTTGTGGAAGTGTTTTGAAGAAACTTCTAGTGCTCAGCACTCAGGTTTACAGTTTTCTAAATCTAAGCCACATTGCCTGAGAACTGACTCTCACAGGTTGGATGTGATTAAACAGATATCAGAATTTTTAGACAACTATTTGAGTGGGCGTTTCACCTTTGAAAGTCGTGCCCTAAAAGTCTGACCTCTTTCTCTTTGCTCTGGGTGGGTTATAGTCTTCTATTTATCTATTAATTGAACTTATTCATGTAGGCACTTTGTTGTTCTCTAATATTTCATATATATTTGATTCAGTCATTCCTTAAATATTCTCTATGTGCTAATATGATATTCTATGCTATTAAAGACCTTTAATTTAATAAACATTTACTGAATGATTGCTTCTTTCAAAGAGAAATACACTATGTTATGATATATGAGGGCTATAGAAATAAAGAGAGGATAGCCTTAATCTTCAGAGAAATTATAGTACAGTACCCACCCAACCCCTTTTATTTGCAGTTTCACTTTTGCAGATTCAGTTACCCACAGTCAACCATGGCCTAAAAATATGAAATACAAAGTTCCAGAAACAAACAGTTCATCAGTTTTAAATTGTGTGCCATTCTGACAGTGCGATGAAATCTCTCAAGTCTTGCTCAGTCCCATCTGGGATGTGAACCATGTCTCCACACTGTCCTTGCTCCCCGCCCATTGGTAACTTAGTTACCATATTGGTTATAGCTGTGTGCAAATAACCCTTATTTTACTTAACAACAACCCCAAAGTACAAGAGTACTGATGCTGGCTAATTGGATATGCCAAGAGAAGCTGTAATGTTCTTTCTTGAAGTGAAAGGGCGAGTATAGTGCAATAAGATATTTTGAGAGAGAAAAGAAAACATTCACATAACTTTTATTACAGTACATTGTTATAATTATTTTAATTTTATTAATAGTTTGTTGTTAATCCCTTACCAGACCTAATTTATAAATTAAGCTTTATCATAGGTATGTATGTGTGTATGTATGTATAGCAAAAAACGTGAGGTCCATATCTGTAGTTTCAGTCATACAATGGGGGTCTAGAAATATATCCCTTGTGGGTAAGGGATGGCCACTCTATTGAGGAGAACAGCAGTCCAAGGAGACAAAGGAATCAATAAAATAAGACAGCTTCTCCAGATCTCTAAAGGAATTATTAAATTTCCTGGGGAAACTTCAGGTAATTTCAGAATTTTAGCTGTCAAGAATATGTTCATGCCTCTTCAGGCTTTATCTTTATCCCTAAACTCTCCCTTAAAATATATACTCACTACTGTCTATTCCCCTTGACATTCTAGTTAGCAGCTCAACTTCTGCCAGTCAGAACTTGAATTCACATCACTTCCCTGACCACTTGCCGTTCCATTACTTCCTCAGTATAGTTCACTAGTGCATCCAATCAGTCACCAAAAGTTGCTGATTTTATGTGTTAAAATTCCTCAAGTCCTTCCCTTCTTATCAATTCCACTATGACTGCATTCATTGAGATCCTCATCTGCTCTCATTGAACCATTGTAACAGCTTTCTAGCTGGTTTTCATCCCTCCAGTTTTCTTACCACTTAAATCCGTTACTCACACAGCCACTGGAGAAACCTATCAGAAACAAAAAACTAGCTAGGCAACATTTTTGCTCACAACTCTTCAGGAATTTCAAGAAGCTACAGGATAGGGTACCCAAACTATAGGAAGGTTTACAATAACTTCCCCAAACTCTTTTAGCTTTCTCTTTGAATATTCTTAATATGATTTTATTTGTTGTTGAAACGGGGTCTTTTTGAGAGATCTATTAATTTTTATATGAGGAATGCAGGTATGAAAGGTGGCAGGACACCAGTCACTCTACTTTTGGTTCATGTCTAGCTGCATTCATTGTCCTGTACACAACCTACAGTTTTCTCCTTCTAGAACATCCCTTTCTTCTTTCTTCCTCAGATGCCAATTTCAGATTTGTTGAGCTTCAACTCAAACTTCATCTACCTCTGGGTGCATCCCTTCACTTTCCTGTTTTCTCAGAAGCATTTAATACCCCTTTTGTGCTTCTATGCCAGCATACATCTCTCACTGTATTTGTTGGTGATACTGAAATTCACTTATGTATGTATTTTTTCCAAAAGATTACAAACTGCTTAAGGTCAGGAGCTATTCTTTTACTTACCCACTCTGCTTAGTGTATTTGTGTGTTTTTTTTAATTGTTGAAGTGACCAAATTTGAACTTCAAATCAATCTTTCTAAGATCTGTGTCCCAACATGGTAAATGGTATAATACTGATTTTTTTTTTTTGGTTGGAAATAAGAAGCTGACAGATTAGTCTACCTAAAAGTACATTTAAAATCAACAACTATATGATAAACAATCAAAATTAAAAAAAAAAAGACCAAGAAATATATGTATAACAAATAATTAAAGATATGCCTTTGTTATTATTGGGAAGAATGTGTAATGGAAAGAGTTTTGATTTCACAAGGTGGTTCTTCTGGAGACCAAGGATAAGAAAATCAAGAGTGCTAATGTGAATATGGTTGGAAAATTGAATTCTGGAGTCTAAGCTAAGTAAGGAAGAAAATAAGTTGGTCCAGCATGGAAGACTATAATATAGAAAAGTAGGAAAGGAATACAGTACCAGAAGTGACAATGAGGAAAGAGAGAAGATCGGAAGGCCAAACAAAGGAGAAATGGGAGGATTAAATTTATGAACTTTTTTTCTAAAAGGTGACACGATGCCCAGTCAGATCAGGGTGAGAGAACTGTTTATACTTCTTAAGGATGGAAATGGAATGGAGACAAGGAGGTGAGGGTATGTGATGAGGTTTGTTGAAGCTCGATGATGAATTTCACCATGAAAGTTAGAAAACGGTTTGGAGGTTGATAAATAATAGACACAGAGAGAGCACTATAGGTAGATGCGATGTGCTTGCAAAGGGGAAGCTTTGTTGAAGAGTGGAACTAGGCTAATGGACTCCGAGAAGCATAACAAACAAGAAAACCACTTCGTTTTGAAAGTTTGTGCCATCAGGAGAAAGCTTGATTTCAGTGTGATCAAATAGCTGAACAAGTTACCTTCAGAAGTGATCAAGGGTGTATGTGAGTTCGCTCACAATATCACAGTGGCTGGAGAAGACCCAGAAAAATCATTGGGCTGTAATTGTTGGTGAAGAAAGCAAGGCTAAACTGGGCTGGGCATGGCAGAGAGAACATATTGACAAAAAGAGCAGCCATAGATTTTTCTGCATTAGTTGATAATTGTGGAGTTGTCTGAAGGAGGATTGAACACATGAGCCTTTGTTAAGAGACTAGCTTTTTGTTATGGAAATGTTTAGAACAAATCCATTTATTTCAAGTTGGGCTCCAAGCCAGGAACAAGGTTTGAGTGTACCTCAAAATCTTTCTCAATCACTGAGCAACATTTTTGTGTGCTCATTCTTGGGGGAGCCTGGAGCCTGGTTGAGCTGCTACAAAGTCCTAATACAGGTGCATGGATCTACTATTAGACATTAAAAACATTCTCTAGTCTTTCAGAAGATAGAGATTAGAGATAGTTTAAAAAAGTTCAAAAAATTATTGTGATACCTTGTCACAAAGTATTTTTTCAATAATTAATGAAAATCATACACACACACAATTACAAGAAGTGCGTATAGGAGCACCCTAATGAAATAAAAGCTATGACTAACATTTTAATTTTCTCTTGATACTTTCTGTAACAGTTAATGTAGAAATTTTCAGGATTCACAACCTGATATTTATGTCAAATTAGGGCACTGGCTTTCCCTAACAGATGTTCAGGAGCTTAATTTGTATTCTAACTCTAGCTAGTATTAATTTTGAATCTGTAATCCATCATTATACCAACATGGCAATGCCTCAGAAGTCTAATGTCTATATAGCTTCTAGAAAGCTCCTTCATTGAATGTCTAACACGTTGCAGTATTCACAATGGATCCCAAACAATTGTGGCAGCTTAGATGATATTTTCCCTGCTGTTGTTGGTCTGAACCCACCAGGTAGTAACATTCAGAGAATTACATTGTCTCACTGGATTGCACTGCATTTTCAGTATCATCCTGGAATCTCTTAAAGAAGTATTTCTCTAATCTTAATTGAGGCTACTAGGGTCGAAGCCAAGTTTACAAACTTAAGTTGTTTCTAATCTTATTTCCATGTCTGTATATTAAGCCATTTAATTTTGAAGTAGTCATTGTTTTGATTGTTATAATGTGGTCATATAGGATCAGATCACTGTTTTATGCACAAACACATATGATCCAGCTTCTTTCATAATGCTCCAATATCCTAATAGTGTGCATACTCTTCTGAGATTGTGTGGCTTCATGAATCTAACTTAAACAAATACATAGAATCGTCTTCCTGCCTGTCATGGAGGAAGCTAAAGTACCCTGCCACATTAATCTCTAGTTAATCATTCAGTTTCTATCCTAGTAACTTACCTACATGTTAAGACATTGCTGTTTACTGGGGAAAAAAATTTATTTAATTTCTCAGTATAACTGGATGAGATTCTGTTCACTTAATAGGCAATTTAACTTGAACATGCGAGAAGATGAGGAAAAAATGAGGCCTTATCATGTTTCAACAACTTATATTCATTTTGAATCTTTTCAGTTGCACAGCATAGTGGTTAGAGATCTATATAACTCAAGTGATCACCCCTCTAAATCTAGCACCCTTCTTCCCCCTCGCATATATTTTACAACATTGTTAACTATATTACACTTTATATCTCCGTGTCTATTTTTGTATCTATTCATTTGCACTTCTTAATCCCTTTGCCTTTTTTCATCAATCCCCCTCAAAATATTCTCTGTACCTATGAGTTCATTTCTATTTTTGTGCTTGTTGTTTATTTTATTCTTTAGACTCTACATGCATATGAAATCATGTGGTTTTGTCTTTCTCTATTTAACTTACTTTATTCAGTGCAATACCCTCTAGGTCTATCAGGGCAATATTTTTCCCATCCCCTTCCTTTTAGTCTGTGTGTCTTTTAATCTGAAGTGAGTCTCTTGTAAGCAGCTTATGTAGGGGTCTTGTTTTCTAATCCATTCAGCTTCCCTACCTTTTGGCTGGAACACTTAATTCTTTTCCATTTGAGGTAATTGTTGAATGTCTAAATGTAGTTATTACCAGTCTTTATTCATGATTTGGTACATATTTTTTCTTCTTAAAGAAGTCCTCCAACATTTCTTGCAATACTGGTTTGGTTGTGGTGAATTCCTTTAGCTTATTTTTGTCTGGGAAGCTCTTTATCTGTCCTTCAACTCTAAATGATAGCTTTGCTGGGCAAAGTATTTTTGGTTGTAGGCCTGGGTTTTCAACACTTTGAATATTTTGTGCCAAGCACTTCTGTCTTGCAGTTTCTTTTGAGAAATCAGCTGCAAGTTTTATGGGAAGCTCTCTTGTAGGCAACTAATAGCTTTTCTCTTCCTTTTAAGATTCTCTCTTTGTATTTAACCTTTGGCATTTTAATGATGATATATCTTCATGTAGGCCTCTATGGGTTCATTTTTTGGGGACTCAGCTTCCCGGGGTTGTATGTCTATTTTCCTTCACCAGATTAGGAAAGTTTTCTATCATTATTTCTTCAAATATATGTTCAACTTGTTCTTTCTCTTCAGATACCCCTATGTCACAGATGTTGTTACCCTTAATTTTGTCCCATAGGCTCCTTAAAATATTATATTCTTCATTACTTTTTCTTGTCATTCTTATTGAGTGACCTTGGCGTACCCATCCTCTATATCGGTGTTTCAATCCTCTTCTTTCTCTGCTCTGTTGATTCCTTCTAATATATTCTTCATTTCAGATAACATATTCTTCATTTCTGACTGTTCCCTTTTATAATTTCCATTTTCGTTTTTATGTTTTTTTATCTCTTTGTTAAAGTTATCAGTGAATTCATCTACACTTCTCTTAATTTCATTGAGCATCTTTATAACCAGTGTTTTAAAACTCTACATCCATTAGATTGCTTGACTCCATTATTCGTGGATCTCTGTTCTGTTCTCTCATGTGGTTTCTGCTTCTTTGTCTTCCCATTTTAGCTATCTTTCTGTGTCTTTTCTATGTACTAAACAAAGCTCCTAAGTCTCTCAGTCTTACTTGTGTGGCTTTGTGAAGTAGGTGTCCAGTGGCACAGTTCTGAGAGGGGCTCAGCTGCAGGCCAAGTTTAGCCCCAGCCTGTGCCCCTCTGGGGCCACCTGGTGCCTCAAGTTTCTTCAAGAAGCCACACCAGAAACCAGGTTCAGCTGCCACCAGTGTGAGTTTTGGCGCTATCAGCAAGTGGCACAAGACTGCAGAGGACACATATAAGTATGGCTTTGGTAGGGCCATGAGTTGGAGGAGTGGAGTTTCAAGGATCCTCTGAACAGAGAGACCTCTGTTGTTCCAGTTTGATGATGTCTCAGCTATGACAGTGCTCAGAGAGGGGAGGACTCAACAGAGGAACAATGGATATCACCAGGAGAAAGCCTCGCCTCTGGACCTCACTTCTACAACTCAGTGTTCCCCTGTGAGTCCCTGGTGCCCCCTGCCCTAAGCAGATGACCCAAGCAGCTGACCTAGTTCTGTACTCAGAGTGAGCAGGTCTGTCATTGCAAAAAGCCCAGTTGTAGACATGGACCCTTTAAGAGGCCTCTGCATGTGTCAGTTGCAAATGCCATGGGCTCTGTCACATTCAGTCTCTGGGGACTGGGCAGCCCTACATCCTTGCCCGCTCCTTCCTCCAACCATTGCAGTGGTATTCTTATTTCTCTCCCTAGTTGTAGGGCTTATGTTCATCACCCCAAAAGACTCTGCTTACTATTTTCTTCATGTTTCTGTCTCCACTTTGATGTGGTTTCAAGAGGGGATGAACAAAGCTTCTATCATCTATGACATTCTGTCCCAGTTCCTCTTAAAAATTTTAAATGAAACTTGCTTTCAATATTATGTGATTTTTCTGTATAGTAGATACTTAATTAATATTTTAATAATCACTGCTGACGTTACTACTGACTTGCTTCACTGAAATGTCAGTGTTCAATCTCATGAGTAAGATGGAAGGCGATGGTGTATTGCCAAGAAAATACTTGTAATAAAGGAGGGAGCTAATCGAGCTAATATTTGAAATGAACCTACTATGTGTTATCTACTTTATATGTGATATCTGATTTAAAGTTCACCTCAGCCCTCCCCCCACCCAGAAGCAGCAATTATCAATTCCCATGTTATTTATCTATCATCTATCATCTATCTATCTATTCATTCATTTTTAAATAAGATATTTTAAGCATAGAAAGTTGCAGAAAGCAATATGCAGTGACATATATAACCATTACCCAGAAGTAAATAATGTTGACTATCTTACCATGAGGCAAATTTGCTTCAGATAATTTTTAGAAATAAAATATCACATATATTCTTGAAATACATTTTATCCCTGACATGTTCAATCTGAGGAAAGTAAAGTAACTTGCCCAAATTCCCTCAGCTAGTACGTGAAGCCTAATTGGATCTTCCATTAAAAACTCTGGAGTTCATGTTCTTTCCCCCTGCTGTGCAGACTTTCTCTGTGCTCCCTAATGGACTCACAGCCCCAGTAGAAACATACTTTGTAGAGGTGCTTTATAATAGGGGAAATGATTGAGCCTTCATTTTTGTGGTACCATATCAGTTGCCAATTAATTTGGGTGTGTAATAAAGTATTATATGTTCCCTGTTCATTATTTTTCATACCTCACCAACAGAACAAGATAATTTTGTTATAATAGCTTCAGTACTTGACTTTAATATTATTAGTCATTATAATGCACAAATGCAGGTGTATAAAGTAACGCACAAAAATGATCAATGTAGAGTATAGCAAATAAGCAATATGGTATTTCTAAGTAGTTTAAATTTTGTGCCTCTGCACATATTCTCTGAATGGAATATTTTTTTTTCAAATTTAAGAAATCATTTTTAGTTGGTTTTATTTCTTTTGCACATTTCTCATTTACCTCTCCAGTGTTATTTATAAAGTGGGGGTCATAATATGCATTTCATGAGACAATCTATTTGAAATCATTTGATAGAGTGATTAGCGTACAGCAACTACTTGATACTTATTATGGTCACTTTAAAAACTACTTTCCGTGTGGTAGTGGGATTGGAAAAAAGCCAGTATGCTAATTATTTTTAAAATAATTTTATTTGACTAAGTTCAGTCATCTGCTATTTAAAAATTAATTTGGCATCTGGAGACCTATTTTGAGACAGTACTTATTCCATAGTTGATTTAGAGAAAAGGAAAAAAATGATCAATCTTTTTTACTTGTAAGGGTATCTCATTTTTGCGGGCATGTGGGAGTCCAAGGAGAAGAGCTAATATTTGAGAAATGATATTCTTGCTGCACTTGAAGTAACAACCAATTGTTACTTTATTAAGGCAACGCTGTTATGATAATTCCATATCTCTAGAGAAATACTGGGGATTTTATTAAACACATACTTTTAAAAAATTGAAGCCATATGCTATTATCATTACTATATATGTGAGAAAACAGCTGCTTGGGGGCTAAAAAGGGTTGGTAGGTGATTAAAATATAAAGAAATAAGGAGAAACTGAAAATGCATGATATTGTCAAATCTCCCTGGATAATCAACCACAAAACAATTTTTTTTATTTTAAGATTTTCTTCTCATGAATAAGTCATTTTGAGCTCTTTTTTTATGTAGGCATGAGGAACTGAATAAGAATTCATCCTCACTGCTGAGATGCCCTAAATCTTATTAATTCACATGTTGAGAATGTTAAAGCAATGAAGAAAAAAAAGAATACAGAAACTCTACATATCTGCTTTTGTTAAAATAACAAAAACCTCAGGTTCTTTTACTAAACTGATTCTATTTTCCAAGCTGTGTTCCTTAAGATATGCATTTTAATCATTTTATATAATTCTCCCTAGAAATTGGAAGGTTCGAAAAACAAAGTAATTCCATTTATCAACTTAAATTGCATTTAATTAAAGACTGGTTCTGACACATCAAGAGAAAGGCGAATTAATATTTTCTAGAAGATTGTGTTTTTGTAAAAATGAAAGAGCCTAAGTTAGTATAAGCCCTAGGAGGAAAACAGTATAGCAGTGAGGAAAACAGTATAGCAACAGTTCTCACTCATATTAAAATAAAGAGTTTGGCTCGGGTTGGAAGGCAGCCCAAAACTTATTTACCGCAGAAGTTTGTCCTTTTCCTCCTTTATTAACTCATCTCCATTGGAAAGCACAGATGTTCTCTACATCTGCCTCTCTCCCACTCACCCTTAAATTTTACTCACCAGCTGAACCATCAATCCTAATACATACAAAAATATTTTATTATGATAATAACTGTTGTGTTTGAATGCATACTAATTTTCTGAAACCATGAATATTCCAACCACACTTTGAAAGCTCTCTGAAGACTCTGCAAAAAAATGATTGTCCCACTGGTTATAGCCCATTAAAAAGTTTATTGTCCTGCCAAATATATATCTAGTTATTCTTTATATGAATGCATAGCTTGGCGTTATGTAACTGTTTACTAAGCAGTGTATACAGCTATGTGCACAGAAATGCTACCATTACCAATTTTATTGAAAAGCCACAATAAATAGCAAAGAAGAGAGATATTCCTTATAATGATATTTTGAATACGTATTTAAACAACTTATCTATTCTGAATTCATTTCTGATAGATTAAATAGCTGTATTGCAAATATTATAAGATGCACATCCCTTCGCTGTTTTTTTTTTTTTTTCCCCTCAACTTGTATCAGCTGAATAGCTCAAATTATTTGGTACCGGTAAAGCATAAAATTGTGCAATAAAAAAAAAAAAAAAAAAGGAAATAGAGTGAATAGACTACTAGCGTTGAAAATTGTAGCACTTTTAAATCCATTAAAGTTTACTTTGTTTTTCTTTTTGTGAGGGCAGTGCTCTTATGGATGTCATCGGTCTATCTTATATGTCTGCTCACTGGTTAATGAAGACCTGCTGAAATCTGAGAGAACCAGGGGGCATCCAGACAGAGCCAAGCCTAAGTAATTAGCTCAGGAATTCTTCCCACAGAAAAGCAAGAGTAGTGTGACATGAACTGTACACAGTGTCTTCCACTATACACAGTGTCTGCTGTACATAGGAAGGGATCAGGGCCGGGGTGGGAGGGTAATGGAGCGGCAGAAAGTGCTTGTGATAGTACAAGAGAGCATCTTGCCAGGCTTCATTTCTTACAAACCCTTGTACTATATGCCATTTCATGCAGCTCAAGAATAGGGAGGAAGTTAACATTTGTCACTTCCATCTTACAATGGTAGGAGGCAGATATTTCTCCCCCTGAGTTGTACAGCTCACCAGGTTTCAGTTGTACAAAGATTGCTTTAAAACTTAAAGTCAAATTCATAGCCAAGGTATAATTCCTGATGTGCTTTTTTGAATTAGCTTCATTTCTAGTGCTTTTTAATGTTCTCTTTCTGATGTACTTTTTAAAATGTTAGCTTATGTACCCTTAAAAACGGTTTTAAACCCTTTCTGTGGAATAAGAATATGTATAATTAAGTAGACATATAACTAAGAAAATGGGATAGCTGATAGCATCATTTGACCCAGGGGAAAGCTGAATTTAAGTAGCTTGCCCAAGATTGCACAGTGTGTTCCTCGTTTGAGGGGGATGCAGGCCTGGCTCCTGATCTCTGGCCTTCCAGCCTATACCTTGCAGTCACATTTACTTATTTCTTCTTAGTTTCTGCTTTAACTGAATACACATGAAAAATTTAAATGATTTTTTACATCATTTCCATTTCTCTGCACTTAATAATCCTTTCTGCTTGAGATACTCCTTCCTTTTTTACTTCCAGTAGTTCTATTCACCTTTCCAAGAACAGTTGGAAATACCTTCCCATGAAGCCTTTTTTTTTGGTTCTGAAAGAGCATCATTACTAGTCTCACAAGAGATGTAGAAATGATGCTCTTTCACAATCTAAAACAGAAGTTCCTCTCTTCCCTGTCTCCATATTGGCTAGGATTTTATTTATTTTATTTCTTTATTTTAATTTAGATCATGGGTTCTAAAAGGATAATCTTAAGATTTTAAATGGTGGACTTATGAACCATATTTTCTTACTTCCCTGTTTAAACATTCCTGAATTAGATAACTTATAGTTTGGAAACTACAACAAGAAGGCATATAAATCATATTTATAAAGTTAAGTGTATTCAATGGAGGGAGAACACATTTTATTTATTTATTTTTTTATTTCCCACAACAACACAAGTGTGTCAAGTATTGACTTACAATAAATGTGTAGTAATAACCTGGTGTTTTTAGGCAAGTGGCCAAGACATTGTATATTTAATCCTTTAAAGGTTTATAGACCATTTCTTGTATGTGCTTTCTATGCTCAGAAGGTGAAGCAATATATACTAATGGCTAAGAACATGGAGAGTTTAATCTGACTATGTGGTTAAACTTTAGCTCCACTACTTGCAAGCTGTGTGACATTGAGCAAGTCACTTAACAACTACGGGCCTACATTTCTTCACCAATAAAACAGAGATAATAATAATAATATCTATCTCTTAAAGATGTTGTAATGGTTAACTGAAATAATATATACCTATAAAGCTTACAGTAGGGCACATGGTAAATATTTTGTAAGAGTTAGCTGTTATTAATTTGTAAAAAGTTAATTTAAAATGACATGGAAAAAATCTATGATAACTAAGATGAAAAATTTACAACTGTTAGTGGAGAAATAATTAAGATGATATTTCAAATATTTGAAAGCCTTTTTCTATTTCTGAAGAACAATCATAGAAAGTCTTTTGTGATTAGATAGTGACGTAAAGACTGAGGGAGGTGAAGATGGGAGATGAGTGGGGAGGGAACAAATGAACCAAATAATATGCTTTCCAAGGCTATGCCATTTTCAGAATTTCAGAGGTGGCACATGCATTATGCTTAACCAAGTCATGTCCATGAACCTACATGAGGTAAATTTTAACAGGGCACTGATTGCCTCTGTTCTAAATCAAACTATGGCGTCCAGAAAAAATATTCTATATCATGATAGTGATTAAAATTAAGGAGAATGAGAAAGAGTTGATCATTTTCTACAGGTCTGCTGTTTTGTGGGGTGATGAAAGGCATTCAGAAAAGCTTAAACTCGTTTGCTAATATATCAAAGCAGCTTTGATGGAATTTAGATGGCAACCTCATTTTAAAAAGAATTGGATTCTCAGAACCTCAGGGACTCAAGCAGCTGGCATAGCAAGTTATCTGAATTTGATCTGAACTGACGTCAGGAAGCTGGGAATGCCCAAGGCAATCCTGCCTTCCATTTCTTTATGCACTATTTTGACAATAGTGAAAATGTCTGAGTATTAATCATTTTTTGGCAGTTTTAGTTCTTATGAAAAATAAAAGTATTTAGAAGATTTTCTTTTTAGTCCTTATTCAGGGCATATTTTTAGAAAAACTATTCTGCAGCAAGGTTGTATACAGCTCTATAATAAATGTATGTACTTATATAATAAACCTAAAAATATGGAACTACAGAGCTTGGTAGAAGTCTTGCTTCAGGAATCATTCTTGGAAAGGGAGAGGTTTTTTTGTTGTTGTTTTTGCATTTTTTTTTTAAAATAAAACCTATTGGTGGAGACTTAAATGTTAAACCAGACTTTTATGTCCAAATACAAATGTTAATTTTCTGAGTATATCTTTACAAAATGCAGTGTGGGTATATAAGCAGGTCCAGATGTCTCTGTCTTAATTACTCATATTCTTAATAAATAACAATGACATACAGTGAAAATAAAGCCCAGATGGCTGGCACATTGCCCAAATCATTGGATGCACTAGATAGTCATTTTTTAGTTTCCTGAATACTAATAAATAATAGATTATTTTTTATCTACCCATCAATCAAATAAGTGACTACTGTGTCTACTATGAAGTAAGCACTGTGCTAGTGACTATAAAAAACATACTGCCAGATATTACCATAACATCATCTACTTTTGTTTCTATTATCCTCATGCTCTAGGCTTGCATAGGAGACTCAGCTTAATTTGAATTTTTTCAAGATCAAAACCAGAGCTGAGTTTGCCATGGTGGTTGCTTAACTAACTGTTTTATTACCTTGGGTCTTATGTATCATGGTGGATATTATAGGTTGTCAAGTATTGGTTGATGAATCATAGAATCATGGAATTTTAGAACTCTTAGAGAAATTTGGAGCTGACCCAAGTTACATTTTACAGAAGAAGAAATGTGAAACAAATGACTAAGTGTTTTCACCAGAGCCACTAGTTTGTGTCAGAACTGAGGCTTAAACAATAGCCTGCTAACTTGTGATCTTATGTTCTTTGTAGGATTACTGCATCACAGAAATATACAGAATCAAAGTGCTATCATGTGAATTAGGGTATAGTATTTTGAGTTTGCTGCTGCTGTTGACTAAGGATGGAATGAAGGAGGGGGAACATACATTACCAGTGAACCTACTGCATTTGTTTGTTCTAGAGTGATGATGGACAACAAGAAAATAGGATCTGGCTCTACAAAGTCTCAGTGGGGGCTCTGACTGGTGTAGAATTATCTAGACTTTCTCAAAGTACAGGCTTCTATAATCATAGAGTCTTGACTGACAGGGAATTCATTTTCCTAGATATAATATATATATAGGGCCAGTGCCAAAAAATAAAGACATACTAAGTGATTGGCTCCAGACAACCACAGTCCATTATATGTTCAGCATAAAATCGTAAACATTATTTATTGGATGCTAAATCGCTAGTTAGTACTGGTGTTAAGAAAAATAAATTCAGTTTGGAGCATGTAGATGTGAAGCCTCTGGAGAAACTCAGCTTAGACTTGTCTAAGAAACTGCTGGCCATGGGGAAGCCTGGATCCCAGGGTATTCTTCAGGGAAGTTGTACTTAGTTGGGATGCTCCATAGTTGATGGTGTTGGGAAGGACAGCTGAATCAGGGGAGACAGTAGAGCTGTGAGTAGGACTTCTCCAAAAGAGGAAGAGGCCCAAGTGAAAACCAGAATGTGCCTGTCCTCAACCCCCAATATATTGTATTCTTTCTGTTGAAAAGTACTTACGTTGTCCCTTGAACAGAAACCATAATGCTCTTTACTACACTGGTTTAATTTCAGTGTTTATGCTGCTGATGTTTGCCCACTTAATCATCATTAACATTAGCCTTAATAAGGAATAAGAGGATATGGTTCTTTTTAGTAAATATGACTCAGCCTTAGAGGTAAGCAGAGATGCAGGTGTATTACTAAAAACCATTATGCATCTTGAGCACAGTGTGGGTAAGGGCTATTGTTGCCAGGCAACTAGCCTGAACAAGTCATACATAAAAATGAGCCTTATGTGTGGTCATTTTGGCACCAGCCTATCGTCCTTCTCACTACTTCCTCCAGGCCTTGGCTGAAATGAGCCACTTGAAACAAAAGGGCCAGGAATTATTACCCCATCAGGCAGTCTGGAAGAAATCTGCTGGTAGCTTCTCTCAGAAAAATAAGAGGAAAATGAAATTTTACAAGGTATTGGTTTGCCTGCTATAGGCAAGCCCTTGGAAATAGTAGAAGATTTCAAAGAGTATGGGTACTTTTATCTATGGAATTTTGAAAAGGGGATGGAGTTAAGTTTGAACATGTGAGATGCTCACATATTGTTTAAAATTTTTAAAATTTATTTCCAAGTATATATTCATGTGTGAAATAATGATTGAGTTCTTATGAGATATAGTAAAATGTAAGTTTTTATTAGAGGAGCATAAGAAAGATGTCTCTGCTGATAACCATTAAGCAAGAGTCAAAAAACTTATACTATGATAATAATTTATGTTCACTTCTAAAACCAATCCTTGTCTAAGGCATCACAATAGCTTCAGTGTGTCCATTAGAAAAAGAGCAAGTAAGAATCACTATTATTTTCTTTCATTTCAGTGACTTATTTTGATATTTTTTTATGAAAAATCTTGAATTTCCAAGAGCATATTTCTTATTACTACAAGGATGATTTTGTCTCATATATTTGTAATGGCACTGCAAAATGATTTCCTGTAGAGCTTATTATTGTAACAGAGGTCATTTTAAAGAGAATATTTTAAAGAACAATGTCAGAATAAATGGCTCTTCTCTTTGCTCTTAACACTCATTCCCAAGAAAGAAGAGACTAGTAGACAATGATAGAACCAGCAGGTTTTGATAAACACATCATCACTCAATTAACTGAAGTAATTTTCTAAAATTATCTATTAAAGAATTAAAACATCCAGTGCTATGTATAGAATACAAGAAACCTCAAGTGAGTTTGACCATGAAGAAATGTCTGTCATTCTTTAGTTGACAACCTAGAGAGAGTATGAGCATTAAGGTGATGTTGGAGGCTAAAAGTTTACTCTCTTAAGTCTGATGCATGGACTTAAAAAGAATTGAAAGCTTTCTTCACACTTTTTTTGAGGAAGTGTGTTTTATATGTATAAAGAATATAAAGAGAAAGTTATGCCTTCAAGCTGAGGAATGGTTTCAACAAAGCGTGATTACAAGTGGCAGTGATGGGAATGCCACAGTGACCAGAGGGCTTTATTTCCAAAAAAAGTCAAATTATAGAATCTTAATGTTGAGAGAGACCACAAAATTATTCTGATTGAGGAGTTTTTAAACTGTGCCCTTGGGTCACTCTTTCCCCACCACCACCCAGAGATACCTACAGAGCAAAAAAAGGAGGGCCAGAAATTTTATGAAGATTTCCATTTGGAAGATTTTTCAGGCCTAACTGAACTCTCATTTTAGAGATAAGGCAGGGGCATCTCAGAGAGGCTAATGAAGTATTAAGAGATGCATAGCTAGTTGGTGCCAATCCCAGATTGGACTTCCTGATTCACATTTTATTATTGGTGGTGGTGGTGGTTCCTATATTTTATTACTTCTCAAAGTATTAGAAAATGTACCTACTACATTGAACAAGTAGGACTCACGGAGTCCAGTCAGGAAATATTTGTCTTTTCCTCCACTGTCCTTAAAACCAAATGGAAGGATGAGACCCAGAATGCCTTTCTCTTCTTTATTAGTTCTTCTGGCCTCTTTTAAAAGCTTGGATGTGGGATACCAGCTAAGGGTCAGAAGATTCACCTTTGCAAATCCTTAGAGATGGTCTAGCAACTCCAGAGTGGAGGACAATTCTATTATTTTGACTTTGGCCTTTTTTAGGACTTCTGGTAAAACAGGGGAGAAAGAGCCCCCACAAATACCTTGATTCACAAGTAATTGTTGAGTTCAACATGCCATGTGCATGATACTGCCTGGTCAGAGCTGTCCTGGTTACTCTGCAAACACTAAAGCCTATAGGTCTTGACTTCAGTCCATTTCAAGACAGGAAAATCACTTAAATTATTTTAGTCAGGACAATATGCTTATAAGGAAGTAGACTCCATAAAGGTAAGATTTGCCCCACCATGTTAGTTATTATTACCTGTCTTGCACACAGTAGGTGCTCAATAAGTAAATGTGCAAACAGAAATCTGTTAACATTAGCTCAAGTACAAAGAGATTTATTGAAAGAATACAAAATAATTTTAATAAAATAACATGCTAAAAAATAATGCCTGGTTTCATAGGATGCCCCATCCTTGCACATTGGTTCCATCCACCTCTCAGCAGTGAGTCTCAGTGACCCAACATGGCTGTCACCATGATGATGTGACTATAGTCCCCAAAACCTGGGTGCTGGGTGATAGTGGGAAATATAAGGAAGGTAATAATAACATTGTCAGACAATGTTTTTTTATTAAATTTTAGACCATTTAGAGGCATGGGGGAGAATTATCTTCACTATCACACTATACAACCTGAAACAATAGTTTTTCAAGTAGAAATACATACTTCTCTGTACCTGACAATAATATTGCTAAAGAAAACGTCATTTTCTCTTATGAAAATTACTCTACCCTTTTTAATAACTTTGAAAATTTAAAAATATGTCTGATTACTTGAGTGAAAAAATTCATAAACTTTTGAGTATTAGAATAGTCATGAAGAAAATCTTGGAGAATTTCTCTTTTAGCGCAATTATTGAAGTAGTCACACTTAAAACTTGGTTTATATTGATAAACAGAATTAAAAAAATACAACTTCCAAAAATGTCTTCTGTGAGTATGAAGACCAATTTGTATGCAACAAAATATTAGTAAAATATTTAGAGAAAAGGGCAAGGAAATTCTTAGCAGTGGAAATGAAAAATTAATTTGCATACCCTAGTCTGTATTTACAGGATATATACCACATTTATTTTATTAGAAGATGTTTTTATAAGTATCGCATTGATTAAAATTGGGACTGAACAAACGATTTTTCATTACATTATAGACATTTATCCGTTTGCTGACATGGGACAAGGATAAGCAGTTTCAATTGTCTTAGAGCCCAACAACCTAGTGCAGAAACACACTTTATTTCACCACCCAGCGTATATATTCACACACATATATATGTAAATTCAACTGACACAAAAGTTTTGCAAAGTTCTACTTACTCATCTATTCTATTAGCTTGAAAACTTGTCACAACACATTCCATTTGATTCATAGCCTTCCCACTGGTCATGAGCCCACAGTTTGAAATATACCCAACCAAGGTTAAAATGCAAATAAAGAATTAGAAAATGTTATCAAGGATGAAAGGGTTAATAAATAGAAAATTTGTATTATTCCACCTCTCTTTCCTCTGAGGTCAGATAAAAGGAAACTAGTCTAAAATGTGGGAAAGTACTGATCTCAAATCATTTAGACTTAACCATCGCTAGTAAGGGCAGACTGTGGTCTTAGTAAGGTGTCTACCTCATAATTGTGGTGACATGGGTCTTCCAACCCTAGAATTACCTGGAGAGCATTGAAAAAATGTGGAAGTCTTGAATCAATCTTTGAGCATAGGGCCTGAGCACCCCTATTTTTAGAAAGCATCCAGGTAATTCTAATATGCAGCTAGGGTTCAAATCATTGGTGATAACTCTGAGTCCATACTTATGTCCTGTACTTTGAATAACTTTGTTGTTCTAACAATTCTTTTTTATGTAATATTTTATGAGATGCTTCTTCATGTGCTGTGCATTACCCAAGAGCAAAAAATATTAAATATTACTGAGGTTAGATTGAGTAAGTAATTATGCACATTGATGAATCTTATATTTTAAGACACTTATTAAAATATTATATCTATAATCTGTTTATTAAAATATTATAAAGAGTCCATTTACATGAGCAGGTTATATGTTAAGTACTTCTTTGCTAATTAAATATGGCTCAGGAGAAACCTAATTCATTCAATCAAATGGATGGTTTTGAATATATTTAATCAAATGATACAGAGACATAATCTTCAGCTATTTTATCTATTATCTTTTCAAATAAAAATGAATTCTAAAATTTGATCATAGATTTTAATTAAAATCATTGTACAAACACGCATACTCTAGCTTTTGATCTCTGTGTTATGTAATGGCTGAACTATTTTCCATAGTGTCATGAAGTTTTAAAGTATTAACAAATAGATCTCTCTGTACCCAATTTAATAAGAAGATAAAATTATTTTTAGTTAGCATATCATTTTTCACACATAAACAGACACTTAAGAGTTTCTTAAAAACAGAATGTTCTTTTAGTAATTTCAACATTTTCTCTGCAATCTTATTTCCAAATTTAGTTTAGATGTTTTTAATCCATCTAAAAAAAATAATAATGTGGCTATTAACTTCACGTCTGTGAGTATACAGATTGTTACTATTTCTAATTAGACAATACTCTGGCAAGAATTGCTAATGCATAAAAGAGAATAAGGTATGGATATTCCCATATCATTATAGGAATAATTAAATGTTCTCAACTAAATCCATTTTTTTTTTAATTTTAAGTTTGTTACTTGAACCTAAAATCTATTTCTTTTCATCTCATTAAAATATATACACTTTTAGCTTTCACTAATTTATTTTATTGGCTATATAAGTGAGCATATTTCTTCTTTAATATTCACTAATAACCTGGCCCTTTGTTTTTATTTTTAAAGGATAAAACATAGTGAATTATATGAATCATAGCTATATGATTGTTTTAGGAAAGCAAAATCAATTTAGTAGCCACTTCTGCTCAGTCAGGGAAATAAGCAACTTAATGAAAAGTTTATCTCGATATTACAATCAAGTTATTTTTTAAAGCAGAATTAATATTCTCATTGTAATTTTCTGTAGGTGGATTTTTCAGCTGCCTTAAAATATTCTCTGTCAGTTGTGAATAGAAATTCAAATTCTTGAATGATAATGGTATAATTTAGTGTTCCTTAGTTTATATTTGTAGACTTGTGGTCACATTGTTCTTTTTTTGTGTGTTACTATTACCTCTAAATATTTATCTATAGATTGTGGCACTATGAGATTTAATTCAATTACCTTCTAAAATGATCTATTGTTACATGTTTTAATGCTATTAAGAAATATAGTTTGTTAGCAATATTTCCAAGTTTTCTCTATTTAAAATGTAGTTCAAGTTATTTATTTTATAATTATAGGTTACATAAATACTACCTAAAATTGCTTTCCCCTTCATGAAACTGATGTTAAGTTGAGTTATAGAATTGGGGGAGATAGACATTTGACTGCATGCTGTATGGTTTTCTAAAGTATGTAACCCAAAACCATATTCAAGGCAAATGCAATGCCAAGTGGGCAATGCTTTAAATGAGATTGTGTTACTCATGAAATTTCTACCCAAAGACGATTTCATCTCAGACTAGTACTTTTGTAATAGTCCCAGAGGAGAATAATTCCAATGGGAGTAAATTTGAATATATTTAGCAAAATGGCCATAAGTTATGCCTCTCAGAGTAAATATAGTAGATACGCTTGCATTTTGCAAATGATGTACTTGCAGGCATTCACCAGGCTATTGTACTCAGTTAACATTTTTTAAAATAAATGTTGTTGGAATATATTCTACATACATAAAAGTACCTAGCTATAAGTGTACAAATGCTTGACAAATGCCCACAAAATGAACATATCTATGTAATCATTATCCAGATCAAAAAATAGAACATTATCTAGTTTCTCAGAAACCCCTGGTGCTATACTCCAATCACCCCCACCCCACTACCCAAGGTAATCAATATCCTGGCTTCTATTACATTAGATTAGGTTTTGTCTATTTGGTTGTTTTTTTTTTTTTTTTTAACCTATATATATATATTTTTAACTTATACGTATTTTTGATTGAACTGTTGCTTTTTTTCTAAGATGTTTCATAATAGCCAAAAGCAGAACTTAGTTAAATTTTAATTTCACCATTTTCTCCATAAAATGGAGGGAAGAAAGGAAGGTTGTGTTACTGGGGAAAACAAACAAACAAACAAACAAAACTCTTGCTTCTCTTTTATTCCTTGAACTATGACATACATAACCAGGCTTTAAAAGCTTTACTTTTGTGTGTTTTTTTGTGTGTGTGTGCTTGACAAAGTTCTTGAAAACATCTAGTTTTTGATTTTTTACACTTCCATTGTATAACTTATTTTGTATGATTTTAATAATTAAACGGAAATAATTAGAAATGTGGGGGTGGGGGAAGAAGAGTTTTTAAAACAATTCCCATGCCCTATAATTTCCTTTGGGGCTTAGATAGCCAGTGGGAACACTCAGGAGCTTGGGGATGTGGAGGCATGCAGTGATCAGCAAGTCCTGCCCCACAGCAATTGAGTCTGGACATCTTTGATTATGACAGTCAAAAAAAAAAAAAGTGCTATGTAGAAGATTAAGCCAACTTTTCTTTGTTCATCTTCTTATACAGAGATATAAGTGGACTGTAAAGATGAGGTAAAAACAGAATAATCAGCTCTTCTAAGACATTTTTTTCCCTTTGAAATTAGCTTTAATTAACCTCCTTGTTAGAATTCAAGTTAGTGTTCCTGCTCGCAAGGCTAGTTGTCAGTTTAAGGTGGCAGTAGTAAAAATTCTTGCCAAGCCCATATTGATCTTAAGGTGAAAGTAAGGCTACAGACTTGCCGTCGATCAGAGAGTTTAGAATCAAACTAAGATTATGCATTATAATTTTCTACTTTATGTAGGGCCAATATCTAGCCATAGTTCTTAGCCTTCTTTGGATAAGAGACCCTTTGAGAATCTGATTAAAGCCATACACATTCTTCTCTGAAAGGCGTACAGAGGCTCACATGATTTAGCTACTGGCTTAATCGGGTAACAGACCCCTTTAAGCTAATTCATGAACTCTTTTAGGGATCTTTGAGCCTTATTTTCTAAAATTTTTATTCTAGGTTCTAACGTTCTAAATTTCATTAATGAAACAATCTGGGGGTGATGGAGGTATGTCTCTCATAGCCTCTAGGAAGGGAGACTATACAACTTTTATCATTTATATCTTCCTCAGTTTCATCCCCCTTTTTTTGACATAACGTTTCTTTTATTTTCTCTTATTTCCAGACAAAAATTATCCTGCTTTAAGTTAGTTTTTTCTTTCATAAAATAGGAGTGCATTTCCTGGGAAAAATTGTTAGCACCTCTCTAGTGGGGAGAAAAAGAAAATGCAACCCTGTTTCTGTACTTGAAAATAGTAATTAAGTCAAGCTATAGTTGCCTTTTAATTTTGAACTTAGATACTGGGCATAATTAACCTTTTTTTGCATGCCACTCTCCATGGCTTCAGTTATTAATATTTTAGTTGTACATTACAAGTCAGTATGAGCTAGATTGTTCTGCAGTAATCCAAAATCTTAATAGCATAATATACTGGTTTGTTTCTTACCCTTTCTGTATATTAAAGATAGATTGGCAAGGGGGTTCTTGCTCATTGTAGCCAACCTGGGACCCAGGGTCTATTTCAACACAAGTTTCCACAGTTACCTTAACAGAGAAAAATAACGCAGTTAATCAGGCACAGGATCTTACAGCCTTCACCCATGAGTGACACATATTACATTTGCTCAAATCCACTGGTCAAGGTTCATTACATACCTATGCCTGACATCAAAGTGGCAGAGAGTGTGCCCAGAAAGGAACTAAAAATGTTTGGTAGACATATTAATCATAACTTCAGTCTTTCCTGGACTGCCCCTTCAATTTCTTCTAGTGCTTTAGAGATTTGGTTGCAGTTAAGCAAGAAAAAAATGCTTACACCTTGTTCACTGTATTATATACTATACCTGAGCTTGAATAGGAACACAGTGACATATAATGAAATCAAAAGAAATAAAATATAAGCAGGAATTTAAAAAAAACTGAACATAACACTGAACCACTCATTAATATCCTGTCACCCTAGGACATCTACACTTGTAATAATACATGCCCTGTTATTTAAATTATACAGGAATATGCCCCCTCTCTACTTCCCTTTAAAGTTCCTAGTCAAGATCAACTTTTATGGAAAAACTGAGTAAAGAGTCAATACATTATCCAGAAAATATTCTGGTTTGTCTGTAAATTCTAAGCTAAGCTCTGTATGGGAACTGTCAAACAATTGCCATGTTGCTCCATTTATTATTCAGCAGACCTGACTCCTGTTGTCCCACTTGGAGTGACATGTTGAGGTGACAAGAAACGTGGCAAATTCCCTTGGTCATTTTCCTCCAACAGTTTACTTTAGGACATCCCTAGTGGTTTGCACCTTTCTTTCAGCCTGACCATTTGCTTGAAGATGACAAAGAGTGATGATGACAGATTGGATGAGCTCTAGCTTTACAGATTTCTTAAATACATATGAAATGAATGCAGATTCATTGTCAGGAGTAATAACATCTAGAAATCCAAGCATTGAAAAGCCCTCATACAGAGCTGTATTTATTGGAGCAGAGGTATTTTGAGAAGATAGCCACAAGAAACAAGAAATTCTCATTCTTGCAAAATAAATAGGAATTCTGACAAAGTCTTCTTGACTGTTTTTCATAGGAAGGAAAGATGTTATTGATTGATTGTATGGAGTGGCCTGGCATTAGCTACAGTTTTCTAAATAATACTCTTTATTGCAGGCTTTAGATATAATTGCAAGTATATATATCATCATGCAAATATTCCTGAGTAAATTGCATGTATTTTTGCTGTAATAATGTGAATAATATGATATCTCTTTTAACCACTGAAAATTAAGGAGCAAAGCTTTGATTAGAAATTGGGGTCTAAACTGTATGTTAGTATGGTTGAAACTATGAGAGTAAATTAGCTCAGTGTGCTGATTCATGTGAGAAAATGAGAGATCTAGCATAGTCAAGAATATCCTCATCTAAAGAGCTAAAGAAGAAACAAGAAATAGAGCAGATACAGAAAATAATTCAAAATGCACTCCCCACAAAAACTAAAACAGAAGAACCATATTGCACACTACTGGAATGCATAGGTTATAATAAAAGTGCTTTCAAACTATGAGAACTAGCAGTAAGATAATGGATTTTGTAAAGCAATAAACCCCACAGGAAAAATGTTTAGCATGGGGTCTATTAATATTTTAGACTAGGGACTATATATCCAATTGCCTATAAGGAGTACTTCAAAATTATTTCAACCTACCTGTTATTTCACAGATTTCTTTTTACCAGTATTCTTTAATACTGCAAGAAATAATTAGACTCTATCCAGAATTTTTTCCTTACTTAAAAAAAAATAATAAATTTTTCTCTTTGGACTATTTATAGGCCAATTCCGGACTAACATTGTACTTTGAACTAATTTCCTCTTAATTATTATAACAAATAAATTTATTTTGTACATATCATATTCTAGACTTTCTTCTAGGTCATTATTTCTTCCCTGCTATATTTCTTCACTTTTTTTTTTCTTTTTATGAGAGAATGGAGTGACTCAAAAATTTGCTGTAACAATGTTAAGGGTCATGAACCTAGCTTTCTCTGACAAGAAAATCTACGCTTATTACTAGACTGAACTTATTTCTATTTATAGTATCTGGTGGGATTAAAGAATTGGAGGGTTGTAAGTAAGAAAGTAGTCCTCCTATGATCTGTTTTTAGTCCTCATTTTTCATGTATGTTGAGAACATTTTCAGTCAGAATTTTTTTTTTAAAGAGCTGTTAACAAATAACTTTTTGTTTCCCTTTAATTAGGCCTCGTATGGCTAGCTAGCTATCTTTAGTGTAGGTTTGAGGTAGGCATCAGTATCATAATATGTAACTGGTTTACAAGCTTAATTTTAAAGCGTATTGGAAGACAAGTCTTATAAATTGTGTTGAGAGACTTATATGACCTGTCAAAACAATTCATAAAATTCTTATTTTAAAGGGGAAATTAAAAGTCAAGTTGATGGAAAGGTTATATTCATAATTTGCAGGAGATGAACGGCACAGATAGGGTGTCTTTGAAAGCTAATGAGAAAGCTACTTGTCAGGCAAGCTCTCCAAGAGCAGTGTCAGCAAGTGAAATAGGTTGTTGCCTTTGGGGAAATGATTTGCGCTGTATAAAAACAAAGAAAATCATCTTGATTTAGGAGCTGGGTTGATTGTGGCACATCTCTCTTCCAGCTATTTAGCTCTCCTGTCTTACCACTGTAAGCATAAAATCCACCTTTGCATGTGAAGAACACTGTCCAAACTCGGCTCCCAGTCCTGTGTGCACTTGGTGGGATTTCAAATCATAAGATTGGCATTGGAAGCTTCAATAGAAAGGAATATTTACTTTAGATTTGTGTTTACTGACCTTTTATAGTTTAACTGGCTGAACTGGAACAAAGTCTGCTTACTTAGAGCCTAATAACGTGTAGTCTTTTCAAAGACAGTCTACAGTCTGCAGAATTAAAGAAATGTGTGATTTCTCTTTTTGAAAAAAAAAAAAGAGTAGCCTTTTGTTTTCTTTTATTTTTTCTGTATTGTCTCACCTCAATGTTGCCTGACCTGCCTCTTCCAGAGATACATATGCCATATCTCTAGTCTGTATGTCTATATATATATATATATACACACACACATATATAGCTTATGTATATACTTTGAACAATTTGAACTATATGTAGACTATATATATTAAACCATTTTAATGTGAAATAAAGCAAGTTATTTTTCAACCTTTTTTCATAAATACAAAAATGGAATATTGTAAACAAATTATCTTGAACGCAGAGTAGCTATGTTGGGAGTTTGACTACTGTGGGGGTATAACATGTTAAACTATCACCTTAAAAATAAAGAAAAAGAGACAATACTCTGTGTGCTACTAGAGAAAGGCCACAGTTGGAGCCAAACTGCTTGTCACTTTATATTCTTCGGGCCTTTTTAACCATCTTCCTGTTGGACAATGCATTATGTAGCTATTGTCACTTGTACAATTGGAAAGAGAAATGGAACTGAATAACATGATTTGAAAAACTATAGAGGGATACGAGTCTTATGATGATCCTTGGGATTTACAGAAGCCTTTAAAGCTATTTGTTCTGCTTTATGGTGCTTTGTGCCCTGTGTCAGTTTATATTTTCATCTTCACTCCACTTTTATGTTCTAAGATATAGGAGATATTTTAAAATTGTTCTAATGACTCCCACTTTACCATCAAGTCTTCTAGCTTCTGGGCAACCCTATTAGCATCTTTGATTTAATATTCATAGTCCTTTCACTTGTTTAAGTAAAATGAATGTTTATGTGCCAAGAAAATATACACAGAATCTTTTAAAATGGCAATGCAGGTTACCTGCAAATATGATATATATAAAACATTTCCATTTAGCTTCTGATGAGTAGAAATGTTAACATGGAAGTCAGTTCACAGTTTGCTGGTATTATGACAAGTTTTTTTAAAGTTATATTTTATTTAGTAGTGGAGCATCTTAATCTGATAAAGCATCTCTTGGTATGAAGTATGAAATTGTATATACTCCTGTGAAGCACAGTTTTTTTTTTCCTTTTAAATATACTACAACATCTTGTAGGAAGTGAAATCAAGATTTCTAAAGGTCTAAAGCAAAGAAATATTAGAATGTAATCAAACCATTTTCTGAAAAAAAAATCAAATTTTTATTTTGCTTTATTCAGATAAATATAACTCAAGGACTAGCTAAGTAGTAGTAGAAAAAGTGAAGGCATCATAGGTCAAGAGATGCTAGACAAATGATGCTAGATGAAAGTGCACTCAGATTCATGAGAGTCTGCACTAAAGAGATTTTGCTATATACTCTGTAATATTTAAAACTATTTCTTAGATCAATTCACTGATGAAATTGTGGTGGGGGCATTCTTTGTTTGTTGTGTTTGTTATTGTTAACAGCTGCCTGCAACAGAATGAACTAACATAAAAATAATGCCTCTATGACTGGAAATGTGGGATGCATTTTAGCAAGAATCAGAGTATTGTAGGAATGGAAAGCAACATTGATTGGTGGCACATGCCAATTAGAATAATATATGCTATGCTAGTTTTTTTATCAACAAAAATTAAATAAGAGACAGATTCCCTATTTCTGTCCCTGATGTTGCATTACATCATGAGGTTTTATTAATTCTGGCGTACTGACATAGCTTAGTCGCCTCGGAGAATTATGTCTGACAAGTAGCACTTAAAAAGGAGAGAATCCACACCTTTGAGTATGTGGCTCCTAAAGCTACAGTATGTGTAGACTGGTGCCTGGCTGTCTACATAAATATCACTCAAGGTTCTCGTTTAAAATGAAAATCCCCAAATCTTACCTCCAATGGCACTGATTCAATAGGTCTAGGTGGTTCCTGGGACTGTCCTATTTTTACCAAGCAGGCTAAGTAATTGTGACACACTGTAGGCTGGGGAATGATGGCTTGTGCCTCTGCTCTTTGCGGTAGTTGACCAGCCAGCACCAGAGCTCTAGCTGTGTTTCCAGAAGGATATGGGTGTTCTCTCCTCCTTGTAAATGGGAACTTCTCTACTCCTCTCTCAAAAGCCCCATTTTCTCTTGGGACTCTTTCTCTTGTTTACCAATTTCCTGTTGGGGAATAGGAATGTTATTTCTTCCAAAGGAACTGTTTCTTTGGCTTTTGAAAAGTGACAGAGTGAACAAATTTTTTCACTTAATTTTTTCACTGTGCCTTCCACCACCTATTCTAGAACTGTCGTTCATTAGCGATATGCCAAGCACATTTCCTGCACTCCTTGTTTAGAGGGGTTTCTGTCAGCATTACATACTGTCAAAGATATCATAATACCTATACAAAAGCAGACACACTGATTAAAACCACAGACATTTTTCATTTATGATTTAAATGTAGTTGTCCTACATGTTCTTTATGTAAAATTTATTCTTTTGCTATATGCTGCATCTGATTCTGTGTTAGCCTGAAAGTCCTCTATGTTAATCATGCCTCAAAATCTCAAAGTGTGCCCTTCTACCAACATTACAATATCTCATATTAAAGGAAGCCAATGGCCTCATAGTCATGACAATTAACTGTTAGCAAAGCCTGTGTTTCTCTCATAGCCTGCCAGTGTCAGGAATGTCCCTGTCCTTTCTTTCTGATGCTGTTTGGAGACACAACATTGAAGCTCTGAATTAGAGGAGATGCCAGGTCTAGAATCAAGATCTCCTGGCTTATATTGATGAAAGCATTATGATAGGCAGTTAACAAAACCTGTTAAAATACAACAAAGAAGAATGATAAAATTAGGCTTTCCAGAATGCAGTCTGTGATAATGAAATACTAAACATGTTATACTGCCATGTTTAGAAATTGAAAATAAAATAAAACTTTGATTCACCTATTCATTGTAAAATTAATAAGGAATGCCTTTTGTTCTTTTAACATTCTAAATAGTGCACATCTTATTTGTGCATTCCTTGGCTACTCTGCATGCTTTATTTGCTGGATGGTTCAGTGGCAGTAGATGCTTTAGGAGTTTTTATCCCTACATCAGTGCTTTGTTAAACAGTCAAGTGTGACCATGAATTCACTTTAATCCTTCTTTTTTGTGTTTTGTTTTTTAGGTAAGTACTTTGGTATTCTTCTTCCTTAATGCTGAAAGAAAATGCACCTGTCTGATGTAGAACAAATGGCTTATAAATACACACACAAAAAATAAAATTCAAAAGATAAAACATTGTGAACAGTGAAGAACAACACACTAGTGGATACCGGTAAGAATTTTAAGTGGCATTCAAACATTCCTCTTTTTTCCAAGGAAGGGTGCTAACAGTACATGGGGCGGGGGTGGGGGATTGTTGCTGTGGAGTAAGGAAAAGACTACAAAGAATGTTCACAAAATATTTATTCACAACTGCTTATTGGGTAGCTGGTTCTGAGCTTGCTTGCCATTTCCCAGATTGGAAATTACTCACCTAAATGCAGCTTTTAAACATTTTCTGAACACCCCAGTGGAGACAAATGTGGCCAATGATGAAAGTTGTCTGTCAGTTTCTAAAAGGAAATCTAAAATAGAAAAAAAAAAAAAACTTTAATATTTCATTTTTATCTGTGTAGGTGTGGTACTACCTATTTAAATGCTTCAGTAACATATGATCGTGAATAGATGTATAAGCTTCACACAGAAAAATCTTTAAAGTATTTAATAACAAATAGATATAATCTGGAAGGTGAGAGAGATACACCAATGGACTCAAACATGATATTTCATATATTGCATGTATCTTTTCTTTCTCATTTTATTTATATATCTCCTATGTATATATCAACAACATAAAATATGATTGAATTCATAATGCTTCAGTAGTATTTTGCTTATACTCATAGTCATTATTTGGCTATGAATTTTGGCATTTAAATATATATGGTAAATAGAATATGTTCAAATCAATGTCAGTGTAGCCCTTTAATAATATCACTCTACATTTATATAAATTGAAATTTACTGTCCAATGTAAGTGAATAAATATATTAATAGAAATGGATTAACATTTAATATGAACAAATTGCAAAAATCCAAAGGTTTTAGAGATTGCTGACAGTGACTAAATTATTTTCTCTTCCAATTATTTTGCTTATCTCAGTCATT
The DNA here is from genome assembly GCA_003508835.1 of Eonycteris spelaea. Lineage (NCBI taxonomy): Eukaryota > Metazoa > Chordata > Mammalia > Chiroptera > Pteropodidae > Eonycteris > Eonycteris spelaea. The sequence continues at coordinate 8,337,464 of PUFA01000011.1, read as the reverse complement.
GAGTTTCCTGCTCTTCTAGAATATCATACCTCTGCTTCACTTATTTTTTGCCTGTATTCAATTATGACCCCATATCCTACACAAAACCTTTCTCAAGTACTACAACACATCCTGGTTTAGCCTGCCCTAAAATCATTCTTCAGTAGAATCCATATATGTTTGCTGGGGTTGCCATAATAAAGTACCACAGACTCAAACGATAAAATATATGTATATGTGTGTGTATTTTATTGTTGAAAATTTAGTGAGGTAATTGTCTTACAATTATCTAAATCATAATTTACACTAAATTGTGAGGTAATTGTAAGATTATACACACACACACACACACACACACACACACACACACACACACACGAGGGCTAGGAGCTGAAATTCAAGTGTCATCTGAGTTGGTTCCTTTTGAGACTTCTCTCCTTTGCTTCCAGATAGCTGTCTTTGCCCATGCTTTTCCCTCTGTATGTATCCAAATCTCTTCTTAAAGGACAGCAGTCATATTGGAATAGGACCCATCCTAAAGACTTAATTTTAATTGAATTACCTCCTTAAAGGCATCTTCAAATACACTCACATTCTGAAATTAGGATTTCAGCATATGAACTTCGGGAGGGATACAATTTAGCCCATTATTGTACATACTACATTTTCTCAATTATTTTCTAATTATTTCATGTAAATTAGTTCTCTTTTCCAGTTAGATTACAAGTCACAAAAATAAAGACTGATCATATTATAAATGTTATTTACTTAATTCATAGTATGTAGAGTGCTGGACGCATAATATTAAATAATAAATATTTATTGTTTGAAAATTTTAGAAAGAGGATAAGAGGACCAAATGAGAGTCCTTTTGTCAGTTCTTGCTGACTTCAACTCCCTTCTCTTGGTGGAAAGAAACCAGTACCATAGACCTCGGGGTCAGGCACTGGTCAATGCATGGTGTCAACTTCATTCCTGGGAGTCCAATGAGCATTTTGGTCAGCAGAGGCAGTCTGGTACAAGGACATGCTGATCTCTGCAAATGAGTGAAAGTGTAAAGGACATTGAACCCAGGCACATACCACAGAAGACAATTTGGGCTTGTGGAAAATAATTACCCAATTAAGATTCTTTGGTACTAGAGGCAGGTTCTTGGAGGGTAAAATAATCTACACATTAATAGTCCCAAGGAAGTAAATTGAGTATCTGGAACTAAAATAAACTACTTTTTGAAGTCATGTTTTAAATTCTGAAATCCTGCTTAACTCTTTACTAAAAATTCTGAGTGCAAAACCCTCAAACTTACATGTAAGACAATTACCTCACTAAATTTTCAACAGTAAAAGAGGATTCAGTTTTTGTAGTATTTTATTACCCACAATTTCTAGAGCCAACATTCAAAAATATTATAGTGCTTTAAAATAGACTCATCCTAAATTCAAATTATACAAATGCTCATTTAATGCAATTTTATAGAAAATCCTAAGAAAATATAAAACCTACCAAACTTTAGCATCACCATGTTGCTTTCTATTAGTAGATGTATGTACTTGGGCAAGTTAGTAAGCCCAACTGAGTGTGGAATGCTTCATTTGTAGAAAGAGAATCAGAATACCTCCTTCACTGGATAGTTGCTGGTATTAAATTAAGAAAGCAAAGCATTTAGCTCAGTCCTTGCAAAGATGGTGAGTTCAACAGATGTTCTTTTCCTTTATCCCTTTTTCAGGTTGAATTTTACTTAGTGAATTAAGCATCTATTACATAAAATAGTGCAGATTTGATGATTGATGATTGATTGATTCTTTCACTTCAACAATGTTTAGGTGTGAGTGTCCACTATATCCTGGTTTCATACTAGACATTAGGTAAATGTTGATAAGAAGAAACATACAGTGTCTCAAGTTTCATTAAGTGGAAGGTCCAAAAATATATGTAAAATTAAAGCAATGACAAATGTTATGTTATAAAGAGCTAGGAGATTTTGTAAGAGGGAGACCTGTCTTTTGAGGGTATGTGGGAGACATAAGGAAATATTTCTCTTAGAATATTATAATGAGCTGAGTTTGAAGAACCGTGTATGTGTGTGTGTGTGTATGTGTTTGTTCCAGTAGTAATGGTGATTAGGGTGTTGGTGGTGGTAGTGAAGGTGTTGTTCATGGTGATGGAAAGGAGAAATAAATAAATAAAAGATGAGTATCTGGGGAGCAAAGTTCTGATGCAGGAAGCGATATGTAGGATCGGGTTCCCAAAAGAAGGCTAGTGAGGCTGGATGCTAGAGCTAAAAGGAAGTAGCCTGAGAGGAGAATTAGGATCAATGGAGGCAGAACTTTGTAGACTATATTAAGGAGTTTGCCTTGTATTCTGAGAGCAATGAGGAGCCAATAAAAGGCTTAAGAGGGTGAGAAGATGAGGTCCATAACATATTTAAATTTGCATTTTTTGCGTGTATTGGTGTAACAGTGGTAAATTTGCATTTCTAAAAGATTTTTTGTTCCCCAATGCTTTTGCAAGAAAATTTAAATTCATAGTATGTGTATTTATAGCAGACACATAGAAGTATTCCACCATATCGGTGTGTTTTTTATTGCATTAATTTTGTACATATGATTTCTGAATAACCTGAGATCCTTTAAGGTCCTAACATTCTATTTTCTGAATCAATGACACTTAAAAAGAAACGTTGATTTAAACTTCCAATTACAGCTGCTGATTTGGCCTAATTGAAAGGAAAAAAAAATCTGGCAAAATCTCTCTGCTAATTTCACTAAGCAGTTGTGTGGTCTTGTAATAGAAAATTCAAACAATAGCATAGTTGTCATAATTCCCTTGGAGCACCTTTGTTATCAGAGATGAACTCTTGGCCACCTGACTTTAGTAGGAAGCTTATTGAATATGTGGTTCAATGAGAGGAGAGCCACTCCTTTTGATCCACAATGCATCCTGTAAATCAGGTCGCACTAGTTACAAATTTTAGTGAGAAACATTTGCCTTGTTTCACTGGCAAGAAACCTTACTTGGAGATGCTGTACATGCAAATTTAACCTCGTTTTCCATTTCTCTTAAAGCTTAAATCTGAAACAATGGATTACCATAATCAGTAAAGATTCATGTCAGAAGTGTAGGGAATTGGAAGGACTCCTGCATGGTACATGTGTTTTCACAAAAATCTTGTTTCAATGTGGTGTAAATGCATCTCTATTCTATCATTTCAACTGAGACCTCTTAAGGTTTTCAAGCTAGATGTTGACCTAAGTAAGTCAAACATATGCAAGTGAATTCCACTCATGGGCTAAAAACAAGTGTTGCTAGCGGTATATGTTTGATAATTGAGAAGAAAAATTCATCTGTTTAACAAAGACCGACTATCATGTATGTGAAAAAAAAGATGATAAGGTAGTTTGGAATTGTACTCATCTGATTGTTGCAAAAAACCAAGATGATTAGAACTACTAAAATGTTCTGGGGATGCTACTTAAGAAGTAAGAGGACCAGTATGCACATCATTTGGCTACTGCAGCCCCCCGAGAGACTGCCTTCCTGGTAGCCTCAACCAAAATACTCGTGGGATATCTTGGTACATCTAGAGGCACTAGCTAATATTACCAGGGTAAATTGTAGAATCCAAGTAAATTGCTCTGTCAAATGACACAATTAAGCAGGTGATATAATAACTAAGACTAAAATAATTTAGAAAGAGATATGGAGGTAATTTAGGTTAATTGTTCTCTTTGCTCTTCTCTGAAGTGTTTATATTTTAACTATAGAAAAAGAACAATTGACTATTAAATAATTGCTTTAACTGAAATGTTTGCTCATTCTAAACAATTTCATGAATGCTCTTATGTCATTTACCTCTAGTATCTAACCAGACCATCATAGCATAGCTAACCTCTTAAGAACGAGAGCTTGCAAATACCAATCATGTAGGATAGTATCTTTCTTAACAAAATAAAATATTTTTTGCATTAAATCACAAATACCCAATATATTTTTCATTAAAAATTCTTAAAATGGACAAGAAATAGAGACCGGATAGGATCATGAGTGAAAAAATCTACTGAAAGCCTATGAAAAGGATAATCAGATGGCAAAAAATCTGTCTAATTCACAAGTGGCTTATTAGAAAAAAAATTAAGCATCTAAAGAACAATCCTTAGGAAAAAAAAAACCTAGTTTTCTCTGAGGCAATGATTAGTTAAGACCTACACAAATAAACCAATTAAGACATTATGACTGAGCAAAAAACATCAGGCATATGACCAAACCAGTGGAAAAAAACATAAAGTTCAGTCTGTAAATTGATTAGGTTTTTATCACCATTCATTTTTCTTAGCTGAACTGAATGCAGGAAAAAGGGCCAAAATATTGTGGCCTAGGAGGCAGCCAACATGATCTAGACTAAATTCTAGAGAGAAATTTCTTAATTACCAAATTATGTTATATTGTCCTTTAGGAGACTAAGTTTTAAAATTCTACATGTTTTCAGTGAACTTTTTTTTTACGTAAAATTTCTTAGCTATTTAACTACATCCATATGCATTGCTCTGTTTATGAAGTTATAAATCAAACAAAGCAGTATACTCCCCAGGAGAAGCCCTAGATATCTGAAAGTAGTCCATAAAGGTAGAGTCAGTTTTGTGACCGGCTTTGCCTGAGAAAGCTGATGTCCTCCCCATCCCAACGTGAGGTTCCATCATGGTGGCCACATGGCCTGGCAGAGCTCATGTGCCACAACAGCAGGCAGCATGGGTTACAGGAGAGGCTTTGAGTGACTTATCAATTAAGTGCTGATAATAAGAGAGGAGGCTATGGGCCCCCGTCCCTGTATCATTCTTCTTGCTGACTTTTTTACCACAGCTGTAGAGAGGAACCTTGTCAGCAGGGAGCGACAACTCTCTCGGCTGCTGAACTCTCTAGGTTTAGACACCAGCTCTTTAGAGGAGTTGTCTCGGAAAGCCAGCCACCCAGCCCCAGATACCTTGGGGAAGTGGCATGTCCCTTTGGCCAGGAAAATGTAGCCACTGGTTTCTTGGGAAGCTGCGTGTGGGCAAAGCCCCTCTAAGTGAGAGAAGGGGGAATCAGGGGAAGCTGCCAACAGTTAGTTCATTATGCACATAACCCAGTAAGAGCTATCAAGGTCATTTTTGTATAGCACCACTCATGGTGATGTCTGGTTAAATCATTATTCCTGGATGGGCTTTAAGAGTAACAAAACTGACATCTCAGCATCACTTTCTGGTTTGGTAACTCCTGTTTAATTTTCTAACACGGTTGACTTCTGCAGCACGTTCTTTCAAGTAATTCAGTGTTTTTTAATGCTGCCATGTCTTCCACAAAGAGCAAGATAATAAAAATCATTTTTTAATTAGCATACTATTTGTCCATTATAATATTAATAATAAAATAATTTCACAATAAAATGTTCATTTTTGTGTAAATTTTATATATTTACATTTCTTTCCAATTGATATCTATGTAACATACTCATTTAAAAAGTGTATATATAATTTTGCCATTCTTTTTTCACTCATGTTTATTTTCTAAACTTTTCTGTATCACTTCCACATGATTATAATTTTCCTCACTTAATGCCTTTTAAATATTGCATTATAGAGCATCTCTAATGGTTAGGAAACTTCTCATGCTGATTTGAAGCTTACCTGATTACATGTCACTTATTGTTCTTAGCTTTGTGACTTAGAGGAATAAATGGCTGGCTTCACATGGTCTGTGAACCCTGATATCTATGTAAAATTTTGTATAGATGTTCAGTGTTCTAGAGAGTGTGTTCCTGGCTTTATCAGATGGCAGAGATCTATAATTAGCTAAAAACTACACAGGACTGATCAACTCTTTTTTCATAGCTATAAGAGTGGAATAGATTGAATACATTAAGTGGGTACCTAATTAGGTTATGAAGGTAGTTAGATTTTTTAGACTACTAGAACTTCGTATCTACCTTTGATTTGATTTCAGTATTCTAGGATGGTCTGACCAGCCAAGCTGTTTCAAATTCCTGTTAGATTACAACCTTAGCGATATTTATTTCATTTGGGAAATGTTAAAAATACTGATACTGGCCCCACCTGGGAGATTTTGATTGTATTATATTGTCAGGGTAGGGGTCAAGTCATGGTGCAGCCTGAGTTGAGAATCACTAGATTTGAAGCCTGAATGAACAGATAAATGTAACTGGAACTATCAAGACAAAAAAAAAAAAAAAAAAAAAGGAAAAAGAAAAGGCAGGCACTCACCTCTATCTTACCTGCGTAAGAATATTTTACCTATCAGAAAGATACCCCACCTCTCCAAATAAATACTTTTAAAAATTAACCCGATCTTTTGAAATACCATTGTTTAAACTTTAACACAATTTTCCCCTCAAGTTACTGAGATGAAGTAAGTGATTTTTCTGCTTTGATAACAGTGAAACTAAAGTAAGCAATTCCAGCTAAGAGGGTCATTGGAGAACAGTTTTTGTTCTAAAAGGATAAATTAAACATTAACTATTTATTCATTACAAATTCAGTCATGAAAGAAAATGTACATGAAATTATTTATATTAAGATAAGCTATTTTAACACATTTAGAGTGAATTATTCTAATGTACCCCCTCTTTCTATCACGTATATTGTCTTTTTATATACCATTAAAATATAAGTTTGGCGAAGGACACTGCAATGTCAATGAGAAGTTTCATGTAAGGGAAAGAAACCAGATTTCATGGCAGACTTACAGTATTAAGACAGACAGAACTATGTCAGTTGAACTTTCTGCATCCCTTTTTACAGGTCATTTTGTTTTGGCAGGTGAGAGATTAAGAATTTACAATATTTAGAAACAGTTAGAAATTAACAAGATACTGATTTGACAGTTCTCCCCTTCCCCAGAGATAATTATTGGTCCCCTATTTCACTGCTTTTACATTTCTTTTAGAGCTAATTCCCATTCTTTAATTCCATGGGAAACTTTCAGTCTTATTTTCTCAGTCAGGAAATGAAATGCCTTAGGTTCAATCACAAGGCACTATAGCTGATTTTCATTGTAACTCTTTTAAAGTTTTATAAAATTATTTTTAATTAAATTGACTATTATTTTAAAACTTATAAGACTGTATTTGCACAGTGAAAAAATAAAAAACCAATAAAGTGGAAAATCTCAACCAATTATTTGGGGGGTTATAAAAACAACAAAAGAAAATATTGTTTAAATCTGATCTTTGTCTTTATCAAATAGATTTATATTTCTTTGTGTTTAGAGTCACCCATGTGTCTCTCAGGGCCTTTCCGACATAAACTTTGATAATGGTTTAAAATTGTTCATTCATCAATATGTAGTTATTTTCATATATATATGTATATACACATATGTGTGTGTGTGTATAAATAATTGGTTGGAACTGCTATATATATACACACACACATACATACATACATGGAAAGTTGTTCAGGAAACATGGAATCTGTAGGGAACCCAGCTTAAGGTCCCCCAAAAAGCAGAGCTTGAGTCGTAGTGCCCATGCTGTCTCAATGTTACATCCTCTCTCAAGTTCAATGTCTTTCAGAGTCTGTTGAATAATTCATAGACCCTTTCAGTGAAGTTTGCTGAGTTTCTTGATGTCAAGAGTGTCTTTCTAAATCTTAAGCAGCTTAGTGTAGTTTAAAATTTACGTATACAATAACCTATTCACCAAATATACCTATTAAAGGACTATTATGCTTATTAAGTGCAAGGCATTGTCTCTAGCTCTGTTAATATAATGACAAAGCACATTTAAGAGTTTCTTTCCACACTGAAGTTTCCAGTTTAACCAAACTTATTAGATGCTCAATATATGTTTATTGAGTGGATAAAAGACTAAGTAAAAGAATGAAAGAGGCAATATGAATCACAACCACCAGTGAATGGCTGCACGTTTTATCAGTGTATTATGAGAACCTGTCATAGAAAGCAAAACAACAATAACAACAACAACAATAATAATAATAAGCTCACAAAGTCATTACAGTGTAGTAACAAGAGTATGCACTCAGATACACCCGACTCAAATCAAAGTTTTAGCTCCAGTAGCTGTGGGACCCCAGGCAGTTTCTTTGCCCTTCTTGGCCTCATTCTCCCCATCTGAAAATGTGAACAGTGTATTGCATTTGTTTACTTGTTCAGCCAATTTCTACTGAATGCCTCTTGAGTATCATTTATTTACTTTGCTAGACAAAGGGAAAGCATGATATAACAGAAAAACTATAGTCCTTGCCCTCATAGACCTTGCAGTTCGTAGTGGAAGAAACATTTTAGTAAGTAATAATATTAAATGTGATGGATGTTTTTGTTCTGGCCTTTGGCCTGTTTACTCTCAGATCCATTCTCACTCTTCCACTCCTCTGCCTTTTGTGGTGGGAGGCTAACTCCTGAAGGCTATGGTACCCAAGCTTTCGTGTTTTTTGGTTGTTAGATAAATTTGGTATGTTGGAGGCACTACCATTTGGAGAAAGAGAAACCAGGGTGTTTCCCTCTCTGCCTCAGGCAGCATCTCAGATAGTGTCTATATCTCTCTCAGGACTCCAGTCTCAGCTTGGTGACTCCAAGCCTGGGTGGCATCAGCCCTCCTTTTGTTCCTCCAGCCAGGAGTGGTGGTGGCTTCCTATTGTTCCTAACCTCTAGATTGCCTCGCAGTCCCTATTTGGCATTCACCTCTTATTTCATCTGTATTATGAATTATGTCTATTAAATTCACTGCTTTCGAAATATATATAGAGTATTTCTCTTTTCTTAGTTGGATAACTTTTGATAAAGTCTTCCTTGATAAAAGCGATACAGGGAGACCCTACATTAGAAGTAGTCAATAAACCTGAGAAAGTAAAATTTAGGTAAAAACCTCAAGTATAAATAGGAATTTATTAATGGAGAAGGGGAACATACTGTAGATCATGTGGTGAAAGGACAGAAAATGAGGAACTAAAAACTTGTGGATAACTAGAGTATGGTATATAAGAGAGGGAGGAAGTAAAGGATATTAGAAGGCATTCGAGCTTAAAAGATTTTGAATGCAAGGCCAATCATTCTAGTGGAATGATATGGATGTTTGTATTTTCTAATGTCAGTGGCTATGGTATAGAATTGTTTGAAAAGGAAGCAAAGAACCATTTAGGAGTGATGCAGATGGTGATGGTGGAGTGGAGCAGAATGATAGCATGGCAACAAAAATAAAGTGAATACTTTTGAGAAGTAGAGGTTAGAGGCAGAGTCTGCATGTCTTGGTAATTGATAGGCTGTACAAGGCTAGGCTGAGGAAGGATTGTTTCCAAGATTCAAAATATGACAAATGGGTACATAGATGAGGTGCTATTCACAGCAAAGAGGAGGAAGCATTCCATGGTTGAACTTGAAGTTTGTGTGGAATATCTACAGATGGACCTGTCCAGGAATGGTACATGCATCTGTTGCTCAGGAGGCAGAGCATAGCTAGAGAAATTGATTGGGAGCTGTCCATCTATAGAGGCTATGGAGGATATTTGAGTCAATGAGATCAGCCAGAGTATAGGCAAGGGTTAGAACAAGAAAGCCTTGTCTTGGCTCTAAGAAATGCCAACATTTGAAGAAGAACGTGAGGAGACTAAAAAAAAAAAAAAAAAAGTAATGAAGACTTTAACAGAGAGTTAGGGAGAAAACCAAGAAATATAGGTGTCATGAAAGCCAAGAGAAAGGAGTGTTTCAGGAAGGAGAGAGTCACCAGCAGTTTGGATAATGTTTACTGGATTATGTAAAATGTAGATATATTGGTGACAAAGTGAGAGAAGTTTCCATAGCAGTGGAAGCAAAAACCAGATTGAGGCAATTTGAAGTGTAAGTTTGAAGGGAACGTCAAGATAATGGATATAAAGAAAATTATTTCAAGAAATTTGGCTCAGAATGAGGAGGATGTATGAAGGTACTGAACAAAGAAAGAATAGGAGAATTGAGCTGGTAGGGGTGTTTATTTGATATGGGGAAATATTGATTTCATTTCAATTCTTATGAAAATGGTTTGGTAAAGAGGAAGAAAATAGTGAGGGAGTAATAGATGAAGCTGTGTTTCTGAGAATATAAGAGGGACTGAGATTCAAAACAAAGGTGGAAGGGTTTACCTGAGATGCAAATCTGAGGAAAAGCGGAAATCGTCAATGTGGATTTAGATAAATTTGTCACTTTCATGGCTGAGCATGGAGAACTTTCCATTTTGGTGATCATTATTTTATCTTAAAGAGGAAAATTATATGCTGTGTGTGGGAAGTGGGGAGTCAGGTATTTGAGAAGAAAGAAAGGACATTTTATATATTCTTCAGGGAAAAGAGGAGAGCTGATTAATAGTTGTTAGAATCAAAAATGTATGTAATGCGTTTAGGTTATAGTTAAGATATTTGCAGTCTCGCCATTTTACATTTCATTTCTTATGCTGCTAAACCTTTCTATGCACTCAGTCACCCTTTTGACCACTAGATGGAAATAATGTACTCTGTGTTAAAATGTGGTTCCTTTTGTTAACCAGGCAATACTGATAGGTATAACAACAAGTTGTTAATTTCTTGATATGAATTAAGATTTTAAAAAATCTTAATACATTCTTCAAATTTTACATACAGTTTATGGGCAGAAAAAGATTTTTGTGGTGCCACAAAAATCTTAGGTAATATATAATTTTCTTTCACACCAAGTGTAATATGCATAACGTACCATCTCTTCCAAACTCTTTGCCTTAAAAATGCTAATCGGTTGGCACTCTGGAGATCATTTGCATAGTCAGTATAGAGCTTTTGGCTTAGCATTTCATCTTAAAATAAACTAGAGATTGTGTTGCAGTGGATGTCAGTATGGCAAACATAACCAAAATGCTGGGAAAGTAACTGCCAAATGGCAAACATTACGTAGAAACTGACTTCCGTCAGTCAGCTACCATTTGGTGAACATATGCGTGTTCTTGGGTAACTGAAATGTCAGATGCCAGTCCAAATCTTTGCTTTTAAAAAGCAAATAGTCCTGCGAATAGCACCATATAAATTGAAATAATTCAAGAAAATCAAGTCATTCTATGGAGTTTCCTCAGTTTCATAGTGAAGATTGAGAGTGGGGTGTGAACCATGAAGCGAGTGGCCTTTCCCATAGTGTTTTATGCATACTACCATTCCCCAATAAGAGATGTGAGACTAGAAAAGCCTGTACAGTGTATCCAAGTTAAGAACATAGATATTTTTAAAGTACTTAAACAAACAAACAAACACTTGTTTCTTTGAATCCAAATTCCAATCATTTGATATATGTCTCTGTTCTTGCAAGGAATTTGTGACAAGGTAAGAAAATGGAGGTAAGATAAGGGAGTTCAGTATGAATAATTAATATAAAGTCTCCAAGGTTAACTAAATATTACTTCTGTACAGTGAATTCAAGATTTCGTTGGGTAGGATATTTTAAAGCTTTTTTTTAAATCACTTTTGAAGAGGTAGACATGGACAGAAAACTACATAAGCCCAGTATGAGAGAGCACTGTAGAAAATTTCTGGCACAAACTTTTCTGGGCCTAAACTATTTTTGGTTAATGAGCCTAGATTTGGAGTGGCCAGATAATTCACTGTCCAGGAATAAAAGGGGAACTATTAATAATTTCACAGGAAAAAAAAAAATGGAGCAAACCCAGAAACAGGTGCAAAGCAGGGCTATCTCAGGCCGGCCAGGGAGGTGCTGAGCAAAGTGGGACAATTTTGGGTAAGGCACATTAAAGCCAGTCACGCTTGAACACATGACTATTAGCATTTGTATCATTTGCAGCATCAAAAACGTGTGATTGGTAATCTAACCTTTCCTGCAAAGCAGGCCCTCTCAACCTGGAATTAGTGTCAGAAGACAACATGTAAGTTTTAACAGACTCGCCTGGGGAAAGGATTTTTTTTTTTCAGTTTAAAATTTTTTGTTCCCAAACTACAACATTCCTCCCTTTGCTCTCTGTGTTTGCACAGAAACAAACACATTTGAGAATCATCATGGTAAAGATTGGTCTTGAATTGTGGCAGCAATTACAATTTTCAGTTGTAAATTTTTGTGGATTATTGTTATAATAATACTGAGAATTATACCCTTTATTCCCAACTCAACCTGAACCCTCCAAGTACTACTTACCAATGAGAAGCCTGAGGCACTTGGGAAAACAGATCCCAGAGCACAGGGAAGGTAAATAGGAAACACTTTCTCTTCAGGGTGGCTGAGGGAGTGCTGAGGCTGACATGGAGATTCTCACCGCAAAGGTCGGCCAGAGGCTCTTTTTATAGTTTTATTAAAAGCATCATGAAAAATTAGAGAAGGGGCTATTTTTGACAAAATGCCATATATGCCATATATATTTTTTCTATATTTATATTTATATATATTTACATATATTTCACCAACTCAAACTCCCTTTGTCAGTCTGCTTTGTATAATAAGAATATAAATGCCTTCCCACAGTGTCCCTGGTGACTGTGAACTTATTCTTTGTTTAAGTCAATTTACTTGTTATGCTAAGACGACAAAGCATCCGGTGTTTCAGTGGCTACAACCAGTTTTATTTCTTGCTGTTAGCTGGTGGATGTTGTTCTGTTCCTTACCCTCTTCATTAAGGAACAGCTCATCTTTTGAGGGCAGAAGAAATGTGAAGATGGGCAGGGGACACATAATGGCTTTTAAGTTTCTGCTCAGCAATGCCACAAGTCTCTTCCACTCAACATGCCATTGGCTAAAGTAAGTTGCATGGCCAAGCTGGACATCGATGAAATAGGATGTATAACCCTTGCACAGGAATAGCTTCAGAAAGCCATGAAATATTTTACACTACCACAATCTATCACATTCCCCCAAGTTAATTATAAAAGCAACTTAAAACTTTTAACACATATTCTGTGTCCTAGCCCGAGAGTGATCCCTAAGGTTACTTCCTCATTCGGACAAATTTACTACTCTTTTAAGTTATGTTTACAAACTCATCCATCTTTCCTGTAGCACTTAAAACACTCTGTTGTGTTTGATTTACTTATCTCTCTTCTTTACCAGACTATGGGCCTTTGAGAGCAGTAGCAATGTGATATTCATCTATGAATCCCTAGTGTGTGGTTGGTAGAAATCCTAATAAGCATTTATTAACTATTAATGAATAAATAGGTAAATGAGAGAGTGTTTGCTTTGCCATCTCCACCTTCACACCTCCATTCAAACAAGCAGTCTTTCGAAAAGAGTGGAAATCTCAATGGAATCTTGAAAATTGGCTAGACATTTTTGCTAGATGGGAAAGCGTGGAGAGGCAATCCATGGAAAGAAGTGGATGGATTCAGTTGTAGTCTTGTTGAATGAAGGCTAAATTCTTCTTGAATTTTACATCCTAAACACAACAGTCGTACATCCTGAAACTTGGCCACTGCCAAGTTTGAACCATCTCAGAGCAGTAGAGAATCAGGATAATAAGCTGCCATTGTAATACCCAGCCTGACAAGTCTGACACTTATTAGATTCCCCCAAGAAACCATTTTCTAATCCACCTGCACAGATGATGCAAAGTCACTAAAAAATGTTTAAAGTGATAGCTAATTTTTGTTTTCTGATGTGATATTATATTAATTGCTTACTCATTAATTAAAATCTGCCACACCAAAAAGTCTAAATACAATGTTAACACTTGACATTGACTCTGGAAATTATACTGGTTTTACTTTACTAGTTTTAAAACAGAAAAAGCTTGGCTGCAGCACCTAGAAAGTATCCTGATCGAATGGAAACTGAGTCTTTCTAAATGATGCCTATGCAAAGCAATCCATTTCTTCTAGGGATGTTGCCAATTATTCAAATGTTGTAGGGATTCTCCTTTTGGACTTTCATGCAGATCCTGTGCTACACACACTTTTTTTTTTTTCGATGATGACAAATCTCCATCTGCTAAAGGTGGATCTGATTCTATGAAGCCGTTAAAAGTCCTTTGACATTAAGTCTGATGAGGTAGATAATCCAGTTAGCTAATGCTATTTGGAGCCAAGTGGGAAGTGACTATGAAATCAAGAAGCTGTTTTCACAAAGGAAATGACCTGTAATGATGATTCCCAGTGGGTTATGACAAATATGGCCTTAGCCGGAGTAGCATTTATTCATTTATTCATTCAACAAGCAAGGATATATATATATATATATATATATATATATATATATATATATTCAAGTATTCTGCATGAGGCCAATTGAATGGAATATAAATATTGGGAACAGAATTATCAGACACTTCAGGCATGTTACCATAAATCAGATCAGTAATATACGTCAGTCCCACGGGGAAAGGATTTTCTGGCATAAATTCAATATATGTTTCTTGAGTACATGAAAAATAAATGTGCTGTTGAGGGATTATTTCTTCACAAAAGATTGACTGTATTTATTGGTCGTGGTTTAAATTCAGATCTGTATTGGTAAATAAAAACATCTTTTCATGATATAATAGAGGGTTGCTGATACATACAAATGAGCTAATCCTAGAGGTACTGGGAAGCTTTGTAACGAGTGCTTTGTAAACAGCTGAAAATGGTTTCTAGAAATGGCAAGTTGAGGTGGGAAGGCCAGGATTTGCTATAGCTGAGTGTTTTGATTAGACTTTGACCAGATGATAGTAGGTTTACTTCTTTTCCAACCCAACGTGAAATGTCTTCAAGTCCAATGCTTATAGAAGCCTGGAGGAAATGTGAGTTAAGTAACTAGGTTGGGATTGTGTCAAACTAAAGACTGCCTGCCCCATCTAAAGGAGATAGCTGATACTATGCTCCAGTTTCAATTTACCATGCAGGAAGCTGGGGGCGGGGAGGAGGGTTAGACTTGTAAATTTTCAAAATAAGTTCAAAAATCAACTTTTATCTGGCATTTCCTGTTTATTTTAAATACTATTTCAAAAGGGAGAAAAAAATAACAGTATTTTTGGCCAAACTCAGGCTTGCTAGCCATGTGTGGTCCAAGGACAACCACCTCTCTCTCTTTTGTTCCATAGTGTTTTCCTTTGTTTACTTTATATAGAAGAGTAAATATTTTACTTCAATTTGTCTGCAGCTATGAGCAATGCCAAAGGTCTGTAGTCAAGCTCTGGGTTTTCTTCTGACATCCATAGAAAAACCCCAGAAGGATTCCCCTATTTTTCTCACTGTGCTCTAAGGATAAATAGCCCCAAACAAAAAGACAGAATACACTGACTATTATGAGTCCTTAAGCATGATTCAGGCCACTTGCTAAAATTAGGATATGTTCCATGTGAAGAAGGTGTCGTAAAGAAAAGGCACAAGAGTGTGGGATTTAGTGCTTTCTTACTCAATCTCATGTAGTTTAGTTCTTAGAGACTTGCTAGGATTTCTTCTTCAGCGTTACTCTGAGGCACCATCCAAGAAAAGTTGTGTATGTTCTCTTCTCTCTCTCCCTCCCCCTCTATGTTTTATTTGTTTTTAGCATCTCCAGGCTAGATTCTGTGATTTTTCCCCATTATCTATTTTCTGTCACCTTAGTATCCAAAAGATCAAAAGAAAGAAAGGAATACTTCTCATTGATTGGGGTTCTCTCTTAGAACATATGAGGACAAAAACATAAGCAAGGGTTAAATGCCAAATGTATCCACTTTGCTAATGCACATTTGTGGTTTTAAAAGCACACTTCATTGAATAATTTAAAATATGCCTGTACCATCTGTTCTCTTGGGGATTAACATTGTCCATGATAGCAAAATAATCACATGTTAAATAAATTCTAGATACTGCACTCTATCATTTATAAAAGCAATGACATTGGTAATTCAGATGACCTAGACTTTTCTTTCTCTGTGTAATTACACATATTGATTTTCCCGTATGGGAAAGGAGAACAACTAAGTACATGCTTTTTCCTAAATGGAACATGCAGTTCAGGAATTCTGTCATTTCTTTTATGGAAATAAAAAAAAAAATTGCAAGCAGATGTCATCTTTGAAAGTAACATTATGTCAAGTATTTAGACTTAATAGTTGCTGTAAGTTACACTTCTTTGTGTAAATTCATAAGAGAAAAGATCATGTTGTCATATTCATATTTTAGTAACTGCAATCAGCTTTATCTGGGGATTCTGTTGTCTGTCTAGAATGAGGTAGAGCAACAGTCTCTATCTAAACAGAATGAGTTTACTTCAGAGTAGATATTGATATTATTTGTCCTGAGCTCTTACAATTTGGGTTTGAGCTACATACTTTGTGTTATCTCATACTGATTGAAAATTTATTTATGTGTTCGTCTTTTTCTCAAAAAATTTGTAAGCTTCGTGTTGACAGGAGCCATCTGATTATTCTTTTGTGTCTTTTAAAGTTTTCCACTCTGCTAGGCCTAAGAGCAAAATAAATAATTAGCAAATTGACTTTAATGCTATAAAATAGGAGAAAAGGTAAAAAATAATAAAAGGTTATTGCTTCTGGGAACACATGTTTAAAATAATGTAGATCAGTGAGGTCTTTTACCCACATGTATTTCAAGCATATAAACTATCTCTTCTTAGCCTGAGCTTTTCCTATGTGAACCTCTATGGCAGTAGGGTGAATGTAGGGGTCCTTGGGGACATTGGAAAGCCTTCCCAACCAATGCCCAATGCTTAATAAATCTGTACTATAAATCACCTGTCTCTCATTTTTAGGCAAAATGGTACCAATTTATTTAAACATCATTCTCAGTCATAGTACGTTCTATGAATATTCTCTGAGTGTCACTCTTGAAACGGAGAGAGGTTCTTATTCAATCAAGGTGTCTGTAAAGGTAATAAACTCAAAGACCATGATGTTGCAATCCTTTCTGTCATTCCACTTGACCTTCTTGCTTCTGTTTTAAGCTGTTAACTTGCTGATTTGTCACTAAGTTAAATGATATGTATACCAGACGTTGGCAAACCACATTCATTCCCCATTTGTGTTTGCTATTTGATGTTCCTCACAAGTTATACTACCTTGGTGTCAACTAATTTTTTTTTGTTTCATTTACAAATTCAATTTAATGGTCTTCAAAGATGCTGCCTATCAGTTTTTTACTTCTCTTTTATAAAGTGTTCAGTTTCATTAATAAAAATGTCTAGTCCTAAAGCCTATTATCACATACACTTGCCATCACACAAAGTTAGTCATTCTCTCACTATCACTTAATCTGGTAAATCAAGAAAATGCTGTAGATGTGGTCTATTTTTTTTTGGTATGGTATTCGAAAAATTTGCTGTGGTATAATTATAGATATAATAGAAATGTGAGCTGGATGGAAATGCAGTTAAATATATTTGTTACTGTTTCTCAATATAGATGAAGAATGCTAATAAAGAATGCATGATTGCCTAAATGGAAGGTTATTCATCTAACGAATACACAGAAAAAATAGACTAGAAAGTGATAGTAAATACAATTGCATACAAAGTCAGGATCAACAGTTATTTCTATTACTACAATTTCAAGTTACAAGTAATCTAAATTGGACCGTAGAATCCTAAGGAAAATGATACATGGATTAAAATTCTCCTTATAAGGAGAATTGTCATAAACCTCATTCATAGATTTATAATGAACAGACAAATGGGGATGATTGTTTTTCTCTCTGCCCTGCAAGAATTATATCTCATCTGGAGTATCAGTTTAACTTCAGATACCACACTTTAAGAGAATTCAGCAAACAGACATAACTCCAGAAGCATGTTGCCAGGATCATGACATATTAGGAACAATCAGAAGAAATGAGAATGTATGACCTGGAAAAGGGACGTGTGAAAGCTCTTTAGATAAGCACAGGGCTGTCGTCGTCGTCGTCGTCATCATGATCATCATCAAAAGAATCAATCTTGTTTGTGAGTGACTCCAGATCTAGGATCAAGAGACAGTACTTGTAGAAAGGTGAAATTTAGTTTGATACAAAGAATTTATAATATTTGAACCTGCTCAAAGATGAGCATGCTGCCCCATGAAGCAGGGTGTTTCTTGTACTAGGAGGGACTTGAGGAGAACCAGATACTTGCTTCTTTCTGAAGAGTGAGTGTTGATGCATTAAGAGAAGACTACATTTTCAATCACTTTTAATAATTTTTTCAATTATGAAAATTTATTATGTGAAAAGTTCTTAGTGTAGTGCTCGATGACATCAATTAATGCTCAGGAGGTATTAGCTATAATTGTTATTGGTAGTGATTAATCCACAATTTATTTTCCTGAAGGGAATAAGTAAAGAGAAGGTAAGTCTGTTTAAAATTTTAGCACCAGCTTCTGTTGCTAATTAATTAAGGTAGTTAATAAGGTCCTATGTTACCTGTAACTAATTTATTCTTAATTTATTACACTTTATATTTTCTATAATTGCCTTTATGGTCTATGTTACCTGGATTTGGAACTAATTCATCAAATTTAACAGAAAAATTCTAAGCAGTTGCTAAATCACAGTTGCTTATAATTGATTATCTAGTGACCAGTATAGCAATAGGCCATCAAAATAAATAAATAAATAAATAATGACAATGAATAATATTTATCTCTTCTATCATTTAAGAGGAATGTTTCAGTTTAAGGATTTGTAGAATCTTAATAATGGTTTCATTCTAAGTCATGTTAGATTCATTGGATATTTTTCTTGGGTGATGGATTTGTTATCTCTCACGATTGCAGCTAGTATCTGTTGAAGGCGTTCATTAATTCACCCATTTATTCATTCAACAAATACTGTACCAAGCACTGCCAGCCTGCACCTGCCTCCTCACCTCTCTATAATTTCCTTTTCCTTTTATTCCCTTTGGATCAGTCACCAAAGGAGGACAAGCCCCAGTCATCTTACATACCCCAAACCCTACCCCCAAGGGTTCCATGGCAATGAGGCGATCTTCCTCCTCATCCCCATCCCTGAATTAATCGTGTACCTTCCCTGCTACATTTTTCTCCATACCACTATCACTTCTCATATTCTACTTTCTTATTTGTCCATCTAGCTATCTCTACTAGAATGTCAGTTCCATGAAGGCAGTTTTGTTTGCTCTTGAATCCCCAAGACCTAGAATAGTAATTTGATAAATATTTGTTAAATAAACAAATAAAGCTTAAGAGTCCTGGAACTGATCCTAGAAAGGTTTCATATCTCCTTCAGGGTTGCCTAACTCATTTTGGTAATGCAGGGTTATGAACTAAAGTCATTTTGCTTCAAAACCAACATCCTCATTCTTAATCTCTCCCTCAATTACAAATAACTCCTGAATTTTGCTGAACGAACCCAGGGACCTAGAGGTATTTGACAATGGCAATGATATTTCACTGTTATATGGGTTCGAATACAGGGGGATAACTTTCGTATCATCTAAATGTACGAGAATATCCAGGTCGATATTTACCTACTTAATCTAGCTCTATGCAGATCACTCCTTTACATTTTATTTTCTCCAGGCATTTATTCAATCTTATTCAATCTATTGTGAGTTTTCTTATGATATTGCTTCTTGGGTCATTGATGCAGACCCTAGAAGAAGTGGGAAACAGATAGGTTTGGAGGACAGATCACAAGCAAGACTCAATCTTTTGCCTTTGAGCTGCTTTCAGTCTAGTGGCCAAGCTGGCCTGGCAGTTCCAGAGCCAAATGATAACCAGATGATGTAAAATCTAATGATGCTCTTAAGAGTGGAAGAAGGCACTGCTTAATAATTATAGCAGGACAATAGCTGTATACTCTTTAAGCAAACCAAAGCATATGCAGCCCTAGTTTAAAAAGTTAATGTAGAAAAAATATGGATGCAAGTCTTTTTTTAAAAAATATTTGCCGAGCAACTACTATGTGAAGCAATGCACGAATAAACACTGTGGAGAATTCAAAGATGAATAAGCTATGGATCTGCCCACCTTGTGATTTACTAAATGCTTGAGAGATAACTTTAATAATATAAGGAAGTGAACGGTAGTATAGGTCGAAGTGATGTTAGCCAACAAGGTTTCAAGTAGGATTGCTGACGATGCACCTCTTTTCATTTTCTTCTCATAGTGAGGTCATTTGAGTGAGTCCTATCATGTTATCTGAATTGAACATCAAATGAATTTTATGACTTTTTTTTCTAGATAAGAGTTATACCATCCACTTTTTGTATGTATACATAGTAGATATTTGACTCATGCTAGCTGGTTGGCTAAGTGCCTGAAGTAGAAAAATGAATTGACATTGTTATAAAAAATCACCTAGCAATCAAATATAGAACAATCTCTTCCAAAGACACCTCCTCTTTGCTTGGCTAGCTAGTTGACAGAGTAAGAACTTATAGCATGACTATTTTTAATCTTCAGATTTTATAATGATATAAGGCATTTGGTTATTTAGAAATAAGAATTAAAAGTATTTTAATTCTTTCCACTGGGTCCCACTGTTTAAAATTCTGAATGTTGGCAATAGTTTATACCTTGGCAAGTAGATTGTGCTTTTAAAGGATGAAAGTGTGGGAAGTAGTATGGGACATCTGTTGAAGAAGTCATGTTGTCAAAGCTCACCATATATATTAAACTTATTGGTTCCATTTTCATACATTCTAAAGCAAAATGTCACTCCATTTCATATTGTTTATAAAAAGCTTGGAGAGATGGCTCGTGTAGGCCTACCTGACACTTCAATGAATGAGCATTATTTTATTCAGTTAATTTTATTGCTACTTTAATGTAGCCCAAACTTTCTGGATATATAATAGGATTGTTAAAATAAGATTATCAGTAGTCATGGGATTTTGTTGAGTATGAAAACTGAAACCAACAAAATTTCTGTCCCTATTAAGTGATACTGGCCCGAAGTCTACTTTCCTATCCATATATTAAACAAAACTACTTCCAAAGTATTTCAGTAGTTAATATTTTTATTCTTATTCTGGAGGAATAGCTGAGAATGAGGGAGTTACGCAGATCTCTGGAAGATCCAGTACTGTATAATTTAAACTACCTTACGTAACAAGCAATCATTGTTCTAGGTGCTGGATTTGCAAAGTTGAATAAGGAAGAACAACTACCTTCAAGAGACTATAGTGCCATGGAGAAGAGTTATAAATGTATGAGCAGCTATGAAACAATGTGCTGGAGTGATATGTAGATGGGGAAAATAGACGAGAGCATCTAAATAAAACTGAGGAATACAGAACGTTTTCTTTGTTGTTTTTGTGTTTTGGAGGAAGTGACACCTGAAAGGAGTTAGCCAGCCAGAGAAGGGAGAGAAGTGTTCTGTTCAGAGGGCTTATTATCTGTGAAGGCCCAATGGTGTGAACGAGCAGGATTTGACAGGACACTGCCAAATTTCTCAAGGCAGATACAGGAGAGGAAGTCAGAGCAAAACCGTAGGGGATCTCTATGCTAAGCTTCGGAACTTAAATTTTCAACTTTATCTCTAAAGAAATTGGGAGCCATTGGATGATTTCAAGCAAGAGAATCACATGTTCAGATTTCCTTTTCAAAATGATCAACATGACAATACAGGTGAGGATAGAATTAAGGAGAAGAAAGGACTAGGAGTATTAACTTAAGCAAAATGTTAAAACTAAAGTAGATAAAAAAGAGAGCAAGAGCAATATTAAGGAAAGTACAGTCTGTAGAGAGGCATAACAGAGGCTGGTCATTAGAGACAGAGTAGCTGGTTCCTAACTATGACTTCACTACTTAGCACTCCGTGCATCTCAGTCCCTCCATGCCTTGTTTTTCTCATCTGCAAAATAAGTATGACAATAGTGCCCAACTCTTACAATTTTATGACGATTAAAAGGGTTAATTTCTACCAGTAACAGTGTCTAGCACATAGAAACCATCTGATCAAGGTTGACTATTATCTATTATTACTGATATGACTAATAATTATTATTAATCTATTATTTAATATTATTCATGTCCTATGATTTGTGGCTTGATTAGAAGTGATTGTAAAATAGTTGACTGAAGGGTAACAGCACCAGCGATCACAGAAACATATGTTTTGGGGTAGGGAAAAAAGAATTGATATGAATGACTATAAATACTGGAATGAGGTAACCATGAGACTTCTAAATGGAATTTTCTCATGAGCAGTTGATAATAATAACAGAATGGTTGGACTCTGGAAACAGATATAAGTTTTTGTTGTTTTTTTTATTTGCTTATTTGTTTATTTGTTTGTTTTTATCACATATGTGCATTTGAAGCCACTGGAATGGATGCTTCATTAGGAAGTGTGTAGGTCAGAAGTGAGAAAAGGCTGGAGAGCAAAGGAGAATTTGAACCCCAGCAGCATTGTTCTGCAGTCTGAGCATGGCAGAGAACAAAGATCTGCCATAAACAAGGGGAAATGATTCACTTGATTCTTGTGCTCTGATATAGTCATGAATAGGTGATATCTTCTTGTCCTGAAAAAATTCCTCTAGCTTTGCAAATTGCCAAACTCATGCCTGGGTAGAGCTAACAGCTGAAAGATTCTTCTTTAATAGATATTGGAATTATTAGAAGAAAAGTCCTGTAGCCTCAAATGGTTAGTTGTTACTAACTGTTTTTAATTGCTGTTAAGGACATTCCCAGGATCACAAACGCTATCAAACTAAAGAAAATGGTGTCCTTGATACTCTAACGATCACTGCCCTTATTTTAATGTTCTTGTGAGCTTAGAATTATGGGGTGATGAGTAAGATTTATGTTAGACTCTATTCTCCTATGCCATGGAAATCCCATATGTAAAAGTAAAAGCAAACATAAGTGGATAAGCTTGGTCATTCCTTAATAAGATTTTAGCCCTACTTTGCTATAAACCTGGTGGAGACCATGGTTCTAACCTGTAGATGAAATTAAGCTCTCAGGTGTGTTTTAATTTTTCTGAATTGAAAGTCCCCAACTACCTCTTCCCAGCCTCAGAGAAAGGGAATTGTGCAAGATAGGATGATTGATTTTTCCTCAGAGGCCACTCTTTGCTAACTGGCCAGTCTTCTCACAGATTCTACATTCTTGGCAGGTTGGATTTTTGGAGTAATCCCTTCTTATCCCAATTTAAGTACAAGTAATCCCCAGGAGACCCTGCCAGGCTCATGGTGAATCATTGCCAGGTAGAAGTAAACATGCCCCTTCTAAGAAAGCCAAGGAATTTTACCCATCAGAGGACACAAATTTCTCTCGCACAGAGGTTTATATATTTTACCCTTTAGAACTTTTCTTTTTTTCCCCCTTTTAGAGAATTCTAATGTGAAGTAGCTCTTGTCCTCTAATACAGGATGAAGACTCCTAAGTTATCTTACATGTTAAAATACTGTGCATTTGTTCTTAAGACTGAAATGGGGAAGTAGGTCCAATAGCCACTTAAATTAAAACACACACACACACACACACACACACACACACAAGAAATATTACACAGCCATACGTCACATTTAGTTGGTAATCATTAACATCACCTCCATAGTATATAATCATGTGATGTTTCCTTAAATTAAGAAAAATATACCTAAAGTGAAAACACAGCAGGGACTCCTTCATATTTTTCCTACTCTTAATTATGCAAATTAAGCAAAAGAGTCTTTGCTGACTATACGTAGTTTGGGTGTTCTCTCATTTTGATGAGATTCCAGAGTTCTGACTAGTATATTTCAGTTCAAGCACATTGCCCTTACCTGTGCAGACACCTTAATCACAGTTTTAGTTTAGCAAAAAACTATGCAATCACTGGCTGTTTTGAAGACCTGACTGCATTATTTTTATGCTATAAAGAAAAAGACTTGAATGTCAATAGTGTTGTCAAGGATATGGGGAAATGGACATCTATCTTCCTACATGACTTGTAGGACTGTGACTGTCATAGCCTATTAAAGGTAAAACTGCACACATTTCGTGATTGAGGTACTCAGTTTCAGAAATAAAAACACCAATAAATAAAACTATCTCCACAAATGTAATATTGTAATATTGTTTATAGAAGTCCAAAATTATATGCCCATCAATAAATGATTGGTTGAGTTAATAATGGTACATCCATTCTATGGAATCTTATGTAACCATTAGAAAGAACATACTAGATCTCTACGCATTAAATACAAAATTGTCCGTGATATTTTTTAAGTACAAAATTTTTATAGAAGATTATGTATAGTATAAACCCACTTTACACAAAAAGGAAGGAGAAGCACTAAATATATGTCTGTGTTTGTGTGTGTAAATATTATGTATGCATATGTGTTTATCATTATATATACATTGGTAGAATTAGCATAAAGAAAAAGGTGGGATTAATAGAAAGGAAAAGAATAGCATTTTTTATTTATATACCTCTGTGCATTTGACATGTTAAAATGAACATGTATCATTTTGTAATAAAAAAATGTATTAAAAATCATTAAATAGAAATGCTTACTGTCAAATGAAAAATTATGTTCCCTTTCAAACTTAAAAAATTCTGAATTTAAATGATGTCTGTTATTTAAACTCAAACAGTATCTGAATTTGGCCACTACAGAATAAAATATAGCTTTTTCTCAGCCATTTCATCTTTGCCCAGGTCCCTGGACTCTTAAATAAATAGGTTATGTTTATTCAAATAATGTACTCTTAAATTCCCATGACTCTTAAATTCTTTATTCCTGGATAAAAATCATTTTTTAAATATAAAAATTTGAGCTCTGAACTTATCCTGTCCTTAGGCTACACACAAGGCTTCAGTGGTTTTGTTACTATAATGCTAGGAAATGAGGTGAGAGTTAGTAAAAACTATGGGCTAATTAACTGTAACTTTTCTCTGAAATGCTGTTGCCTAAGGTAGAATTATTTGATATCATTTACAATTTCTCCAATTTGTCTTTCACTGTTATAAAAATTGGTTTACAATCAATTAGTAAGAATTTCCTATCGATTTTTTCAAAAGGTCTTAATCCAACAGAGGTTGTATTTCTGAGAGAATGTTTCTAATAGGAAAAAAAAATCAATATCAAAGTCAAAAGGTTATTATGCACAAAAGACTTTGCTTACATTTTTAATGTTGCTGAGAGGCTAAGTTCAGTTCTATTATGAACAGTAATTTATGAATGAGAACCCAAATTTTTTTGCCAGAAAATTGGAAAACCATCCATCATCATTTCTATGTGACCGACTCATTTTCCAAGTATCTTGCAGCAAACAATTTTCTCCTTTTGAAAATATACCAAATAATTGATTATTTTCTCCCTACCAGATGCATGCTTGGTGTATAGGTAAATAGCTCTGATTTCCCAGCCACTGTTACATTAGGTTGATGTTCTTTTAGCCATTAGACAAAAATGTATTAAACCTTGCTGACTACTCAGTGATTTGGTCTGAGTGGAAATAGGTTTTTGTGGAGCTACAGAATTTCTACTTCATCTGGCCAGCACAAATGGTCAGAACACAACTCTGTTTAGAAATAAGAAACAAGCTTCCTGTATCTATGAACAGAAAACAAGGTAACGCATGTAGCCTCAGAGAAACACGTGTTTGCTTTTAAAGAAAAGCAGCACCGGGCGACAGGGAACAGCATATGTCTGAAATCCATTATCAGACTCGTTCTTTCCAGCGTTCCCAGGAATGTTGGTCTGACTACTAAGATTTGTTTTAACTTCCTGTCTTTTGGATAAAATGAGTTTGCCGACCAGTCGTGAGTCCCTAACACTGGGGAAGGTAGCTAGATTCCGAAGTGCTTATGTTCATGGATCGCCCTATGCAATCAACAAGCCAATTGATATTAAGCCACAGAGGAGACGGTAACTGATTTCCTTTCTTATAGTTGTTTGTCAGTGCAAGTGTGTTTTGTTACCCTTTGATAACTCCTTTGGAGGTCTGATGGGCCGGGAGGGTCAGGGTGAGAGGTTAGTTTTAAAATTAAGCATACTAGATAGTTAGAAAAACATTAACCAAAGGGGAAAACTGGAAAATATTCTTAGTTTAGCTATTTAGCAAAAGCTCATCCAGTTTCAGGGTCTGTAGATTTTTTAAATGTGAGCTATTGTTAGTGCTTGTATTACCATCAGAATCATCCGTGATAAATTTTGAAAGAGGATTTAGTCAAATAATGGATATATTTATCGATGGCTCTTGATACCAGATACCCAATATTTTATAATTTGTATATAACATTCTTTATTGCCAATATGCAATAAATATATTAAAAGTTAAAAAAAACATTAATTTTCATGTGGTCACTGTGGAAGCTAGAATAAGGTTAGATATTTTTCCTGCAAAGATGTCATTTCTAGATCAGTGTTCCAGAATTCTGCTAACTCACAGTCCACACACACACCCACACACACATTGAACAGCCAACTCTTGTATAATTAAGAATTTCAAAGTTGAGCTCAGTGTTTTCAAAATAAGAGGGTATGCACTATGTTTTCAACAGTAAAAATTATTATTATTTATTGGAAATGTACTTTTAATTTTTTTGTGTGTGTGAGGAAATATTTTAATTTTTATCCCAAGTATCAAGGTTTTCTGTTCCTCTCTAGCATCATTTGAATTTACAATAGGCTAGCAGCAATTAACAACTGTTTTAAGGTACATTCAGGAAAATGTGTCCTGAGACTCCCAACATAGCTCAGTTGCTGATAGTCATTTCTCTCCCTTCTGTAATTAGTGGTGTGATAATAGAAACACATACAAGTAGCCAAATTTATGTGTAAATGCTGTGTCCCTATTTATGTTGCCTTATTTTTTTTTTCTGCTTAAAAGTAATCAAGTATCTATATGAGTCAGTGGAATTATATGTTTATGTAAGTTGATGTGTCTATGCATATAGTGTGGGTTCTTTGCATACACTATTATACCCGGGCAATTTCAAACTTACTCACCATTAGTTTTTACATTGGGTATCAAATGTATTTTGCAAACAAATATTTTGCAAAGTACTTGGCAATAACCAGTGTTTTTTAGCACAGACCTTGGAATTTGTAAAAATATCAGGTCCAACTTTTAGTATAATACAGCAAGTAAGTCGATAAATTGCTTCATTTGTAAAAGATGTGTAATCATTATATCTAGATCTTTCATTCCATGGAAGTATAAATGCAACAATAAACACATAATGACAAAAGGGATTAGAGTGGATGGATGAATGAATGAAGAATGATCCAAATCATAGAAAATATCTTTTTATTCTGTAACTCATTTTTGAAAGTTGTACATTTTAAAATCTTTATTTGAACTTCTTTTTACTCTGCTGAGAAAACAATACACCTGGAATGGTGGTGGGCCATTCTAGATTTACTAAAATCTACCCCAAATTAAATGGTTAAGTTTTCAGGATGCTTGTTGAGACTCATCTAAGAATTGTCTGAAATAACATGTTTAAGATTATTTTCATGTAGTCAAGGGTGTGCTCTTTGTTGGAAAGAACACTGTTTTTCTAATTGCTGAAAAAAAAGGGAAGGGAGGAGGGACATGGGTTAGGAAGAGAAAGGAAAAAAAGAATGGAGTGTGAAGGGAAAGAAGGAAGAAGGGAGAGAGGGAAAGATAAAAAAGTCGTCTAAAGAAGAGGAGCTACCTGTTGGTTTTAATACAGCCAATGAAGCATAAGATTAAGGTGAGATAAATATTCCGACTTTTCACTAAATGAGGAGAATGAAATAGAAAATTCTAATCATATGCAAAATATAGCTCAATTTAAATTCAAACGTATCCTTAGAAAATAATGACTTACTGAAAGAACAGCATGTTGTCTTGGAACACAGAGAATTAATTTCCAGACTGAAAATTAGCTATATTAGAAGTGTGACCACATGGTCATTTTAATCGTTCTCAATTTTTATTTCAAGATCAGCAAAGAATACATTAACAAAACAGTTAACACTACTAAATCTAAGTGTGGAAAGGGAATGACAGGCCTACCATCTGTGATCCTAAAAATTCCTGCATTTGTGATTTGTAAATATTTTTCTTTTGATTTTTTTGTAGCCTCCACAAACTCTAGGGTTCTATATTTATTCTTCCAAAAAATAATTTTCTTTTAATTTTATACAAGTGTGATACCTCTATTTTAATACATAGTGATTGAATAATTAGATTTAATCTCGCTCTTTCACCCCCTCCTCATCTAATTAGGCTGTGGGATTTTTGAGTGTATGGATTGTGTCATTGTTCTATCTCGAGTGCCCAGGACAGATAAGAAAATAAACATTTGTTTAATAAGTAACTGATTAGAAAGTGCTGCTACCCATCTTGGCATAGCCCTATGTATCACTTCCCTGGGTGCCACCATACAGTCTTTGGCACTTCTCCTGGGTCAGTTGCATTTCTCTTCCTTATTTCTCTATAGAAGCTGCACGTAGCACTGACTTTAGACCACTGGCTTGAGTAGTTGGGGATCAGAGCTTTTGTTATTACAGGGCCAGCAAAGCAGAACTTGAAATTCATTTCTGTATCCATAAGAGTATATATAATACATATAATTAATGTAATAATAATATGTATATAGAGATATAGATATGTATGATAGATCATACATACAAATATACATACATACATACATACATATATACATACATGCATACATACATAGCCACATATAGTAGAAAAGAGGAAAGTCACCATGGGAAAGGATGAGGGTGGTGGTGGGGTTCCTAGAGGGAAAAAATATTGCAAGTATAAAAAATGTGATAGAAACACAAACGTTCATTAAATCAGTAGCAAAATATTGCGATGTGAGCCCAGTTCTCTTTATCCTGCTCCAATGTAAAATTCACAAAAACATTCTTTTAGCAAAATAGGAAAAAAAGAAAACAAAACTAGGAGCAGTGAAAGAGGTGGACAGGACTCCCGAGCACCCAGGTATGGGAAGCATGTGTGCTCTAGGGCACTACTTTCCGCACCCAGGCACGGTGCTGTGTCTCCCCACTCCTCGTCCCCAGTTTTCCACCTGGACGTTTCAGTGGCTGCGCTGTGTCTCTGGCTGGTGGGCCTCAAAGACTATCCCCTGCTCTGGGCTCCCTCTTGTTTCCACCTGCTTCTCTCATCTACTCTCTGGCCTGTGTCCCTAAATCCTGTAGGTAGGCATTTTCTTCCTATTATCTCTGGGATCAGAAAAAAAGCAGGATACAAAGAGTCAGAAGACAGGGAAAAATACAGTGACTTTGAGTCTACGTTAATCAGCTTATTTTCTTCTTGTGGAAGATTACAAAGTTGCACACTTAGATTTCTGATCAGTCATCAAACTATTCAGTTGCTCAAATGGTATTAGTCTGTGAGAGCTGCAATAACATTACAGACTGGGCAGATCAAGGTGTAAGCAGTATGGTTTCTCTAGAGGTTTCTCTCTTTGGCTTTCAGATGGCTGCCTTTTCCTTGTGGCCTCACATGTATTTTCCTCAGTGCACATCCCTAGTGTCTCTTTGTGTGACCAAATTTCCTCTTCTCATAAGAACACCAGTCTGATTGGATTTGTGCCTACGCTAATAGCCTCATTGATTACCATTTTAAAGGCCCTATGTCGGATACAGTCACATTTTGAGGTATTGGGGTTTAGGGCTTTGACATATGAATTTTGGGGTGACACAGTTCAGCACATAGCGAATTGTGTCCACAGAAATGATTTACTAGTAATGACTGTAGAAGAAGATAGGAATTGGACTACAATTTCTGAAAAATCAGTCACCTCATATTCATAAAAATAGATTTCATTAATGAGTCTGAACCTGCAGGAGTGAGGCATTATAGAGTATAAAAGAATACTTTCCATTATGTGCCGAAGGAAAACAATTACATATTGTGAACAATGAATCTTCATCAAATAGAACCTCTTTTATTTGGAATCTACAGTCATTCAAACAGGGCTTATACCAACATTTGTTTTTATATTGCCTTTTTTTTAAGTGCATATTTAATTAATTATCAGTGTAACCAGTTCTCAGCTGGGGTCATTTTACTCCCAGGGACATTTAACAATGTGTAGGGACATTTTTAATTGTCACAAAGTGAGGAGTAGTTAATGGCATTAAGTAGAGATAGGGATGCTGTTAAACATCCCACAATAACAGTACAGCCCCTACAGCAAAGAATTATTTGACCCAAAGTATCAATAGTGCTGAGGCTCAGAAACACTTGTGTAAACAAATTTGGTGGGGAAGTGCTTTGAAGCTCTTTGAGGGCCATTATATCCAGACAGTTGGTATTTTCTATGTATTGATGAAAACACTTTCTCTTATTTCTCTGCTGGTGACCACTAGATAATTCTTTCTTAGCCCGATTAAAAGTAGACAACGGCCACACTTTTGAAATGGTCTAAGATGTTCAGTGATTCAGACTGCCCTGTCTTCTGATTTGTCTATATTCATGGCCTTATTACACTGCCAGGCCCTATTATTCTTTTCACTAGAGGTACTACTAAGATTTAATTACAGAAAGCTGAATAAATGATCTGATACATTTTTGTAGCTCTAGGTTATATGTTAATCATTGATCTGCTTTTCAAGGTGAAGTGAAAAATACTAAGTAAAATTACACAGAAGATAAAGAATATTAAGTGACCATCCTATTGGTCTGGTATAATAAAACTTGGTTAGATCCTTGCCATCTGTCCTTCTGCCTATGTGTGTGGGCCAGTTCCTTGTCTACTAATAGTGTCCTCTAGAAAACTCAATCTCAACATATTTGAAACTAAAATTACCTAGGGAGAATTACCATCTTCCATTTACTCTGTGATCCCTGACACAGAGACCGAGAAGTCATCTTAAATGCCTCCTCTCCCTCAGCCTAACCACTCTGTCACTAGCTGGTGTCAAGTGCATTCCTTTTTCTGTTCGCTGCCAACCTCAGCCCACCACCCTTAGTCACTCACCCCTTATTCATTCTTGTCTGAAAGACTGCTAGCTACAAAACTGATCTCTTTATTCTATTATCATCTACTTCCTGTCATCCACAGATTAATTTTCTAAAATTGCATCATGACACTTCCATGCTTACAGTAGCTTTTCATTGCCTACAAAAAAGTCTCAGTGTCATATCATATGGTCATGATCCACTCCCTCCCTATTTTTTTCTTGTAAATTCTCCTCATCACCTATCTACAGTCTGCATTTTAGGTTTAAAGAATAACTAACTGTACCTATTTCTTTTTAGTCTTGATTTGCCCTCTACCCCCAATTTGTGATGAACCCCAACTCCTCCTTCAAATCTTTTTCATTAATCCTTTTCTAAGTCCCTGTTTCCAAATGGAAGTTTCTCTTTTAGCTAACATTGTTTCTTTTCTTATGTCTATCACAGTATTATCATAATGAACCCCAATTATTTAAATATATTTTTATCTTCTTTAATCGTGACATGATGGAAACAGCTGTTTTAGGAAAGATAATTTGGCAATGGCATGCAGTGTATTGATATAGAAAAGACTGAAGCCCTAGCCCAGTAGAAGCAAGCAGTGCAAAATCCTGACAGGCACAATTTCATGACAATCACAAAATACATAAATATGTGATTACAATTGTGAGAACAGCCAAAAAGGAGACAAAGGCCCATTAAAAGTACCTAACATAATCTGAGCATTTGGAAAATATTTCTGTGGGATGATGAGGATGGAGATTAGTAACTTGTTCTATGGATAGCTCTGTGAATGAAGTCCTGATGTGAACATGAAAGAAACTAAAAGGATAAGGTGTCTGAAATATAATGAAGGAGGGAGGAGAGTGACAAAAATAAAGTGAGGGGGATTGCTGTTTTTCAAAAGCACGTTAGCCAAATAATCCTTCATTTCATTTTGAAGAGAAACATTAAATGCTTATTCAGTTTAATTTATTCATTGAAAACGTAATTTGAAAACATTCTTTGTGTCTTATTTATCATTGAGAATTTTAATACATTGAAATAAACAGTATGTAATATTTTCAACCAAAGTTTAAGAAAGGTCAATTTTCCAAACCTTGCCAACTGCTAGAGATTAATAAAAACAGTCATAAATATTAACCTTTGTCCTTCTGCATCAGTTCAGCATCCGCCCATTACCTAACCATACAGCCTCACCTTTGCCAAAAAGAGTTAAATGGGACAATTTAGAATAATTTGAATCTTCACTTCCAGTGAAGTACAGGGGACTTTATGTGTTAGTTATATTTCTACGTCCAGTTAGAGGTATTAAATTACTTAATCACCTTTTGAAATGTTAAAAATTCTTTTTCTTTTTAGTTTTTCATGACTTTGCTTTTGCATGAAACAAGAATATTATAAAAATAAACTTGTACTACAAAGGGAAAGCCTGTATTGTTGCCTTTTGTTTTTCTTTGTAAACAGTGATACATGAAGCAGTGAATCTGACAAAGTATTCCAGCCTTCGGATAGCACCAGGCTATTCAACAGATTACAAATTGATATAGAAAGTCTGAAAGAAGCAAAGACTAAAATGAAAAGGTGGACAGTCAGTACATTGACAGCCTTTGAAATTAGAGTGATGACTTTGTATTTTATTTATAATGCCATGTTTTCTATAGCCCTAAGAGGAGCAGAGAAGATAGTCTCGCCAATACTGATAGAGAGAGGTACCCTGGAGAGAAGAAGTTTAATGAGAAGCTGCAGGTGTCCAAGGGAAAGTTAATAAGCTTCCCAGACAAAATGGAATGTGTTCTAAACTTTAAAAGGTGGTTAAGGCTTCATTCCTGTGGTTCTTCATAGTACATGGTGTTACTTACCCCTCAGGCCTCAGCATCCCCAGGCAAACATTCCCTAAACATCCAGATTATGTTAGGAACCCAGCTATATACTATTTTTGCACCATTATCTTCTTTTCAACAGTTCTCACAATTGTAGTCACATATTTATGTATTTGTTGGTCTAATAGCCTCCTTCCATATTCAATTATGGGATCATAGGAATAAGATCTAAGCCTGTGTTTTAAACCATAATGTGTCTCGTGCTTTGTACAGGGTCTGGAACATATACCCATGCAATCAATCCTTACAAAATTTATTTTTCCAACTGAGAATAAGAAAGAAATCAGAGACAGTAAATATGTACCTTTTGGAGAAACATATCAAATTTATTCCAGGAACTTCCAAAAGTATATCTCAAGCACTGACCACTCTTCCCATCTCAAATTGTACAATACTCACTGCCTGAAATGATCCATAGGGTGTTCTCTCATGTTTCCATATAATCCACCCAGAAGAACTTTGTGTGTGTTTATTATTTGTTTTCATTGCTATAGTGGTATTTATTTTTCTGCAATACATGCTAATAAATTACACCAACCCCTTAGAGTGGTAGGTAGATGTTAAGCTCCAAGGTGTTATAATTGACTCCAGATATAAAAATACAAATTCTTCCTCTATGGTATTTCTTCCTAAGCAATGGCCGTCTGAAAACAATGAAGAAAACATTTACAATTCCCTTAAGATTTCTTAAAATCTAATCTCATGATTGTATAAGAATTCACCGTAAACCAGCTTATGATATACATGGCCTTCAGCTTGTCAGAATACATGAGGGATTACTGTAAGTATGTGGCATTTAGTTGTAGATTTTTAATCCAGGCCAAAATTAGAAAAAAAAAATGTACCTATAGCTACATAAATCTCAAAGTCTGTTGAACAGTCAAAATTATTCAACTTACTCTTAAGAAGGGCACAGGTTTCCTAAATTTGGGATTTCACTTCTGGCCCTAGGACACCTTGACTGAAAGTATGTGCTCTTGTTTATGCTGTTATTTCTGAACAATGTATCCTGGTATCAGTTGTAAAATGAGTCATGTGATATGAGCGTTACCATGGTGATACCTCACATATATAGCAAGCACATCAAGAAGACCAGTGGCTTTCTGTTCTCTGAGTTTTTATTTCCTTCCTTCCTTCCTTCTTTTTCTTTTTTTTTCTTTTCTCTTGTCTTGTCTTGTCTTTTTTCTTTTCTCTCCTTTTCTTTTATTTTCTTTCCTTCTCTCTCTCTCTTTCTCTCTTCCTTTGTTTCTTCTTTCTTCCCCTTTTCCTTTCTCCCTCCCTCCTTTGCTCTCTCTCTTTTGTATTTGCTTATGACACCAAGAGTAACTCAATCCATCCATTTTTTCTTTCTATTGTTTATGATAGGAGTCATACTTGGGTAACAAGGGAGTTCTTGGTCATTTTGGCTTGCAAGAGATTTTGCTTCTCCTTGATATTTCTTTTTGTCAGTAAAGTCTTTCCCCCCTCCTCTGGGGTTGAATACTTTGAAACCCTAATTTCTGTTAGATGTCAAGAATCCAGTATGATGAGTCCTGTGGAAGCAGGTCATGTCAGCCCTGAGGTCGCTATTGTGTCTGAATACAATATATGTTCAAAATCACCTCAAAACAGAGTAAGAAAATGAAAGTTAATCTTAACATCACCAGTAGATTTTAAATATAAATTGCCATTTTGACTATACCATATTAGACTCTCCTTGTCAGGCCTGGATTTAAGTTACTACAGAGATGATTGAGGTTAAGTTACATAGGAGCTAATGAGATTTACAGAGTCATTCATCTTTTCAGACTATTAAAAAATTTTACATATGCTGTGGCTGATGCAATACTATAAGAGAATAATTCAATAGGATTACACCATCCAAACACTTAATAATGCAAATTCAAATATACATACTAAGCATAACAGGAGAGATGGAGGAGAGAGAAATAACATTTCAAATAAGGCAATTTAAATAGGAGAAAATTTTCTTCACCTGCCAAAGCATTGAATGGATCTATTTCCACCAATAAGTATGAGGTAGGAGATGTTAATCTTCTGCTCTCTTCCCATCTCAGTTCCCCAGGCCTGCTATAGTATGAACATCTTGCTTTACATTTGGATGATTTAAAGGATTCTTTGTGGCAGTATTGGCTGAACTAGATTTTTGCCATAAGGACTAATGTTAGTACTTAACCTAAGTAAGATATGACTCCACTGAAGTTTCTATTACTGTACCGTCAAATGATATATCCGTTTATAGACACCCTTATATTCAATTTAAGAAGGAATTTTAATGTTGACAGTAAATACAATTAGCCTTATTTTCAGAGTTATACAGATATTAAGATTACATTCATATCAGGGGGAAAACCTTTCATACAGGAAAGCTCATACCAGTTCATGATCCAGCTTAGTTACATTTTATCTTCAACTTTCTGTAAATATTTATTTTGTATTATACACATGGAACTACGAAGACAGGTCATACAAAGAGCCTGCCCTCTGGAGCTTACAGAGATGACAAGTATTAAACATAAATAACTTTTTTACGAGATCCAAATATCAATCAATTCATTAATTTCTTAATTCACTCATGTATTCACTCATTCAACAAGCATTTACTAAACAGAAACTGAGTTCAAAGCTTTCTACTAGGATTGCAGAGCTTGGAAAGACAAATTACCGGCCCTTATAAAGATTACAGTCTAACTGCTCAGGCGAAACTTCAAACAAAAAAATTATAACCATGAGAGATCATGAAAACAAAGCTAACGAAATATTTTCTGTGCCAAAGTGAGCTATGGAAGGCTTTTGAACAGGGGAGTCCTATGATCTTAACTTTGCTTAAGAAAGAATAAAATTAATTAATTAATGAAGATATAAGTTAAAAGAAGATTAGAATAAGGAAACTTAGTAGGGGGAGTGATAGCAATAATCTACTCTAGAGGTGATAGTTAACACAAGATGATGGACCACAGTATTAATTTTTATTATATTTTGTATACTCTGTATCTTCTGCAATGACCGTATAACAATTTATTTAAAGGGGTCAGATAATTATGGCCTAACACAGACTGGTAATGTATAGGAGGGCTACATATGGAGGGAGGATTGGCAAGACTTGAAAACTTGTGTAAGGAAGGAAAGGAGAATGCTGTTTTTATGATGATATCTGGACACTACAATCAATCCTGGATTTCTGACAGAAGAGCTGTACAGTTAATAGAAATAGGGAATAGACAGCAGCAGTTTTTAGAGTGAATATAATGACTTATTGATGGATAAACTGAGTTTGAAAATTTGTCAGGATAAATAGATGGTAATGAACAAACAAATGACAAAGAGTGGAAGAGGTCAGGGTTGGTGAGATGAGAGGTAAAAGGGCCAAGCAAACATCTTAGAGGAATACCTACATCTATGCATTAGACTTAGATTTAACAAAGTGTAATTTTTTTCAAAGTCACAATCAATTCCTTGTTTGTTTCCAATTCAGAATCTTGCTTTCATTCTGCAGTATATCATACAGACCTCTAAATTCAGCTTGAATAGAAGATCGACAGTTTACAGAAATGTCCAAAATACATCAGGCCTTGTTTCTAAATATTTTACTACCAAGATCACTCAGACCTTGGCTAACTTGTAATATACATAAATTGCAAGTGCTTTAAAAAAATGGCATTCATTTTGAACTAAAAAATTTAAACCAAATTGTCATGTTGAATTTAAACCTAGAAATGCTTACACAAAGTAAATATTAACAATAAAACACAGATGATCCTGTCCTGATCTGCTCTTCTATTATTATATACTCAGCAATAAAGATTAAGTGTGAATGTTTAAATGGCACAATTGCCAGAAATCAACCAAAATTGGCCTAATGGTTAGGATTTATTGACTATAGATAGAACTACATAATTTTGGAATAATAAAGAAAAACAGAGAAGGAACCAGCAAAAAAATGTGCCATTACCCAGTTATTGGAAAGAGGTATATTCATGGCCACTCAGTAAGAATTAACTATGAGACTGTGTTCTATCATTTTCTATTGCATTGCTTGCAAAAAAAAATAAATAACTTTTTCTGTTTACCAAACATTTTTTACTAAATATTCAATAGACGTATCATTGTCTTGTTTGGCTAAATGTAGGTATTTATGTGTTATCCTCTTTTAGTATTTCTGAAAGTCATTTTATCAATAGATACATTTTTTTCCCCCAGGAGTTTGGGTATTTTATTGAAGTTCTTTCAAATGCATTTAATGTCTTCTCTAATGGATTTGTTTGTTTTTTTCCAAAACTCTCTTTTTCTCTTGGCCTGGGAAATTACCTTTCATTTGCCTTATAATGTGAGGACCTCACTGCTAAAACCTATAGATTATGGAACTCTGGTATTCTATAATACTCAATATTACATGTTATATAACATAAATAAAAATGAATGGAAGACTTATTGCTTAAGATCTATTTTGTAGAGAATTGTTACAAAGAATACATAGTTGATACTTTAAAATATTATTTAGAAATTTAAAAAGAGTGAAGTTGATTAGTTTAAATATTATACCAATATTTCATATGCAATATTCTCAAAAACTGAAATACCTCTTGGAGGTTGAAATATTTCCTATGTGTATCATATAAATATAGACTTATAATTTTATCAGTTTTTATAATGGCATTTGCCTATGAATTCACTGACCTGAATTATTCTGTGGGTAGATACTAAGTATGTCAAGACAGCTACCATAGAGAATGGAGAAAGCACTACTCTCTTTAGCTTACAAGCAGATGTGAATTTCTACTTCTGACTTTGGTGAATTTGTGATGAATCAAATGTTTACTCTTACCAATTTAAAACATCTGGATGATTCTAACTTTGGGGACATATTGCTTTATGTACACTGAATGCCTGAAAATTGGTAGAATTTCAGATTTATTTCTTTGGAAAATGATACTGTCTTAATTTTTTGCAATACCCAAAGATTCACAAGTGCTTAGCTGTCACCCTTTTCTTCCAATTTAGTTAAAACCTTCTATTTTTCATCTATCACGCATAGAACTCTTAGAAGAACAAATGTCTGTATTACTGTCAACAGTTCTCAAACACCATTTAGCTTTCACTATCAGACTATATAATGCCCCCATTTAAAAAAAAAAAATCTAAGCATACATGGCTGTACCTTGATACTGAATAACCCCTAGTTTTCCAGTTATTTTTTTCTCAGAACAACTCTAAGCAGCTCCTATTAGGCTCTGTTCTGGGATTCTCTGATAAATAAGTTCGAGATTGAGACTGACATGAAGATAGAGCTTGTGCTTGAAATACAAAACTAACTGTGAGCAAAATAATTCTCCTTTGGGAGATGAACCAATATAAGATATACAAGAAAGGGTAGTTGGGGTTGTTGTTTGTTCTGAAAAATGTGAAAGAATTGACCCAGACAAGAGGGTAGGGAGATTAACAATGTAATCAGGTCCAGGGCTCACTGTCCCCACTGAATTAAGACAATTTTATATTTTCTACAGACAGTCTCAAAAATTAGGGGTTCAGAACAGTAAAAAGAAGAACTTATATCCCATTAACTATTTCATTTGTCTTATACAGTTGACCAACACTAGCCAATAGAAATATTATGTGAGCCACATCTACAATTTAAAATTTTCTGGTACACATAAAAGATTTTTTTAAAAAAAAGTAAAATTAATTTCAATAATATTTTATTTAACCCACTATGTAAAATGTTATCTTTTCAACTGGCAATCAGTATATAAATTTATTAATGAGATATTTAAAATTCCTTACTCTCTCTAAGTCTTTGAAATCCTGCATATGTTTTATTTACATAATAATTTAAATGCTAATATTTTAGCAGTCATACCTGATCTGTATTTAGAGTTCATAAAATTTTAACTGGAAATGTAGTCTTACTTACTCAGGTTGTTTCAAATATATTGTTTTCCAATAACTGAATCAACTATTCTTAAAATTTAAATATTTATTGATAAAATTAACTAAGACTAAAAATTTATATCTTCAATCTCATTACCCCCCTTTCAAGTTCCAAGGCCTTATATGTCTGATGGCTACCCTACTGGATAGTCCATATTTAGATTGTCCAGGTTAGAACTCACACTCTGGTTCTCATTGACTGTGTTATCTTAGGCCAGCAAATTCTCTTTTTGTGCTTCATTTTCTGCATTGGTAAGATAGAGAAATAATAGTACCTACATCAGAAGATTATTATGAGGAATAAATGAAATAATACCAATAATACATATATATTACTTAGCACAGTGCCTGGTACATAATGAGTTCTTAGCAAATATTATCCTTAATTATTATTGTTCTTTTATT
Organism: Eonycteris spelaea; assembly: GCA_003508835.1. NCBI lineage: Eukaryota > Metazoa > Chordata > Mammalia > Chiroptera > Pteropodidae > Eonycteris > Eonycteris spelaea. The sequence goes on along the minus strand of PUFA01000011.1, from coordinate 8,298,509 downwards.
GTTTTCTTGTACTTGCTTTTATAATTTATATAATTGTCATGTCTGAGTGTCTGGTAGAAGTAACTTCTAACCTTCTAAGTTTGTAAATAAGGTAGATGTTGGACCAAATGCAGAAATGCAGGCTCTTTCTGCTCCAGATCTCTGTCTGGATATCTTACTGTCAAAGTATTAGCCTGGCCAACCTGAATTCACCTTTCTTATTGATTCAGCTCTCCAGAACAGAACTAACATATTTCTCTGTAGGACAATTCTATTTTTTCCATTTACCTTAATTCAAAGCCTTATAGTCATCATTGAACTTTCCTCTCTCTCCTTGTCCTCGTTAGTCATACCTCAAGTCCCTCAGGATTTTCACTATAAAAGTTCATGCCTTCCTACCTTTTTATTTCCACTGCCTCTTGCCTGGATAGCTGCACTGGCCTATTTAATGAGTCTTAGTTTCCCACTCTCTAACCATCACCCCACATGGAGCCTATTGTATGCTACTATTAAATCAATCTTCTGAAAATGGTATTTTTATCGCATAATTTCACTGTTCAAATCCTTTCTTTTTGTCCCATCACTTCCAGAATAAATTCATTTTCTTTACAAGACTTTCTTGACAACTTCTATGCCAGTGATCAGAGGTCCAAATAATAACCCTCTTCCCTGTGTCACCATGACCTCTACTCAGGCTTCTATCAGAGCTCTAGAGCATTAGTCCACCCACTAGAGTAAGTGGAGTCTAAGCTCCAGGAAGACAGAGGTTATTTTGTTGCTGTTTTTGTTTCCTGGGATTTTTTTTGTTCTTCCTTTACTTTATGTCCTTACACAATACAGCACAGTGGTTCCTCAATAAACTCTCATTTGTGTGTGTGTGTGAGATAGCAAATGACATACCTTTGTCATTCAAGGCCTCCAAAATTTTCCCCAGTCTACTTTTCTGGTCCCATATCCTGCTTCTCATTCACATAGTTTATCTCTAGACAAACGAGTTTTTTGCTGTATCACAGATATGCCTCCTATAGTTCCATCTTCATGCCTTGGCTCACATCATCCCCTCTCCTGAAGTGGCCCTCCTCTCCTCTCGACCTGCCCAAATTCTATCCTTTTCTCAAGGTCCACTTCATTCCTCTTCCCTGATAACATCTGCAGAGCATCATGCAAGCCACCATGCTACAGAATCAGGATTATATAGCCTAATAAAAAGAGGCCAGGCTTGGGGCCCAAGTGGATCTGTTTGTTTTCCTCTTTTCCTGACCAAGTTGCCTACCCTCTCTGTGGCTCACATTCCTCTTCTACGTAATTAGATTAGCAAAATCTAAATTGCAGTGTTGTCTTGAGTATTAAGAATAATATGTGCACTGCCATTAACTCAGTGAGGGTTCGGATAGAGTATGTGAGTTGTTATTTTTAGTTCAATCATAAGGTATCTAACCATGTAGCTTTTAAAATATCTTTTATTGGAAGACTTCATTGTCATTTGAATCATTATGCAGTATATGCTTTATTCCAAACTAGATTACAAGTATTTTGGCTACAACTAGCACTTAGTTGAATTGTGAGCACACATATAGAAAAAAATATGTGTGTATTTATAGAAACCAAAAGAGGTAGAGACACTTTGATGTGTATTAATCCATCTAATCCTCATCAGCAAGCACTGGTTTATGAAGAATAATATCCCTATTTTATCCATGAAGAACTGAGACTTGAAGCATTTGAATCCCTCCCAAATCAATCCAGATTCTAAAGTGGTAGAAGTGGGAAATTAAAATAATATTTACATATATTTCCCAAATCTGTTTAATTTTATTTTTCTCATATTTCACATTCGTGAGATTCTCTGCCTAGATATATATGCTAACCACCTTTCTACTTTGATCTACGTGCAATTGGACCCAGGTTCAGGGATTATAGGAAGGAGGGAGGGAGATGGTTGTAGGAAGAATATTTCATAGTATAGAAAGCTAATGAAGAATACCACCAACAAGACAAACATGGCATTTTTGTGTTAGGACAATCAACATAGCATTGCTGCCAAGAATGACAGATGACATTTGAATTCTTTGTTCCTGAAAAAGTAAGAGCAGTCTATTGCTAAATAAAAATTATGCATACATATTAATATTTAAAACAAGTTCTTGCTGTAGGCATAATGTTTTGACTAGAAAATCCTAAAATTTAGGTTATTTTTCCCAAATACTCTCCAGCATCAGCATTTTTAAAGTTGGCTGAATTTCACATCTGGACCATTATGCTGCACCAGTCATGCCCAAATATAGAAAATTGCCTATGAAGTACAGAGAGTAAAGAAAACCTTGTATAAATTATCATCTTAAACTTTATCTCTCTCACACACACACATACTCCCATATAGCCAATAGGAGGGCAGGGAGATATACACACAGAATATTCCAGGGGTAGCAGGTTATGGTTTCTCATTGAGTAGTCCCAGATTAAACTGAAATGAGTCCTCATATTTTGGCAAAGGCCCAGGATAGCTTACTAATAAATAAAATGATCATTTACTTATTGCTTTATACTCATTCTATAGGTGTCAAGGCAAAGATCGACAGTACGAAATAACCTCTTTTGCTTAAGTTTAGGTTAATCATTAATATTTTTCCATAGATCAATACCCCTTTGAAGAAAGAGGTGTAGCCAGCTCTTCAATTCCATGTATTTGCAAATGAGAAAAGCCATGGGCCAGACATGTCTGAGCTCTGTCATGTGCTGCAGACACTTAGTTCTTCTTGGCTCTTCTCTGTGAGCAGTTCTTCTCCCCGCCCCAGTACTCCTCAGCTGGCCCTGAAGAGAGTGTATGTGATGTGTAAGTGTAACTGAGGCAAAATCCTTTCAATGCTGTTCAATTCTTAGCTGTATGCTCTTCAGCTGAAAGTTGAGCTATTATATTCCCTGAAATTAACTGGTGGTAAGCTAAAGTAATAAGAGGCAATGTTTATGTGTGCCTGACTTCTAGGGAACAAAAGTGATTTAAAAAATAAGTAAATAAATGTGTGAAACATTGTGTTTAATGTAAAAGATAAGATACATTAGTGTCCCCTTGAAAACATTCTTTATTTTTTTTTCCCCAAAGAATCACCATTAAGGAGTTGATAAATATTTTGTGTTAAAGCATTCTACAAAATTAATCTCAGAAAGATAAATAATCGTTCTCTTTCCCCACTCAGTGAAACCCTTTTACATTCAGATACTGGGTCCATCATACTTTCATATCCCTTGTGCTGCTAAACCAAGAACCTTGAAAAAAAATTGATGCTCAATAATTAAGTGAGTGAATGAATTAATAAAGGGTGTGTTATTTCACAGAGAACATTATTAATTCAGATAGATGAGCCTGGTGTCTTTAAGTTAAAGGATACAGGATACTTTCAAGATATTTATAGTAGTGTTAAGATTTTTTTTTTAAATGTAAACATGATCTTTGTTATGGGTTGAATTGTGTCCCCCCAAAATTCATAAATGAAGGTCCTAATCCCCAGTTCCTTAGAATAATGTTCTTGGAATGGGCGCTAATCCAATACACCTTGTGCCCTTATACAGAGACACATAAAAGAGACAACAGGCATGTGCACATATGGAAAGAAAACCATGTGAACACTAAACAAGGGGGCAGTGATCTACAAGCCAAGTAGAGAGGTCTCAAAGGAAAAGAAACCAACCGTGCCGACACTTCGATTTGGACATCAAGCCTCCAGAAACGGGATAAAATAAATTTCTGTTGTTTAAACCAACTACACAGTCCGTAGTATTTGCAATGGCAGTTCAAGCAACATAATACTGCCTTTTTTAGTTGCTACCTTTGAAAATCCCAACTTAAAATGACGATAAGGGAATAGAATAGTATAAATCCCCAAAATAGTGCAATAAGAAGGAGACCACTAAAGATGAGAGAGGAGTATTTTAGAAATGAAAAGTAGAAAAAGGAATTATCGAGGTGGAGAATGCTAATTACAAAACACCCACTCAGGAGAGTATCAGGAAAAGCAAGCAATTCCCTTTGTGACAATCTGCAAAGACTTGAGGATCGAGTAACCAATATGCTTAAAAATAGGTGGAGATTGATGGAAAATCTGCATATAAGGTGGACTCTGCCACAGGTCCTCCTCTCTCCCTGCACAGCTAGGAAACGAATTCCACTTCATCCTCATCAGAAGACTGGAAATGTATTCTATGAAAAAATGAAACAAGAGGGATTCACATTTGAAATACCAGGCACTGTGAAAGAGGGAGATTAAATAAAAGTCTACCAGTTGAATAGTATAGCCCTGGCTCCCCTAGTAGCATTTAGGAACAAGAATTCTGTCAGGTTTATAATGCCTCGGCAGGAGATTGAAGAGTACTTCTCTAGAGAAATAAAATCACTACCCGGAGTAAAGACTTACAAATACTTGCATTATGTGGTTGTCCAGTGAAAAAAGCAAGGGGTTTTGCTGCCTTCCTCTTTAATATGAATTAACCAGGACTCCACAAACTCTTAAAGAAACTCTCTGACATAAACTCTAAAACAGATGAAAATAATAATGACAATAATAATAATAATAATAATAATAATTAATAAACAATTTAAGAAACAGAAGATTCAGAAAAATGCAATGTTCTAAGATAGCTAAAAGCTTACTACATTCATAAAGCAAAATAACAGCATACAAAAATAACAAGTAAGAACAAGAGTTACTAAAATTTAAAACAATGATAGGTAAAATTTTAAATTTAATGGAAGAGCTGAAAGATAAAGTTTTAGAAATCTACTAGCAAGTAAATAATTAAGAGGTGGACAATAGAAGTTTAAAAATTTGGAAAAAACAATTCTGTGACTATATATGACTATTAGGAGTTTGAGAAAGAAAAAATAAAAATGAAACTGGGATTACTTTATCAAAAGATAACACAAAAGTTTCCTCAAATAGGACATATTTTTTCTTCATTAAAAATGTCCATGAGTGCCAAGCACAATGCAGAAAAACAAACTTAGACAAAAGATACCTTTTTACATTTCTTTCAGACCACCAGATACAATTAGAAAGTTCTTTTAAAAGCTTCTAGAGAGGAAGAAAAAAACCTACAGATTACCTTTTTGATAGGGGCATATGTGGTATTTATCTTTTCAAAAACACATCGGTACCTAGAAGACAATGGAGCAATGCATTCAAAATTCTAAGTGAAAATTATTTGCAACCTGGAATTCCAAGCCCCGGTAAACTGTTGATCAGGTGTAAGGGCATTTATAAAATAATTGATGTGTCTGACCCAGGCAGAAATATTTTACAAAGGATTTTAAAAAATTATTTTGGAGAGTTCTGGAAGAGTTAATGATGCCACATAAAATTAAGCAAATTAAAAAATGGAGGCAATTTATAACTCCAGAAAAATACAAAAGCTTGTTCTATAAAAGAAACATCATCATGCAACACTATTTGGCTTATCAGTAAATGTTACCTCTCAGGGACAATAAGGTAAAACCTGAATATTTAACCAACAATTGTTACGTAGCTGTATTGGGAGGATGGAAGAAGGGAAATAGGGAAATGAGATAGTGAAAGAATGTTAATTTCTCATTTTTCTCCATAATGGAAAGTCAATTAATTACACGTGTAGAGTTAAATACGAGAAGAAAGGACTTCAAGACTTTCAGAGACTCGTAGTGAAGGGGTGGCACAAAGAACTCCTGTTTCTTGTTCTAAGTCTATGTAATACAACTTGCAAAAAAAATTGCTTAATTTTTTTTTGTAAATTTGAAAGGAACCAAAGCAACTAAATCTGCAAGTATGATAATATCCTGTGTTGTTAGCATGACCGCAGTTAAATGCCTTATATTGGTATTGTGTGAGTGAAATATTCTATTTCCTCTTTAATACTTGATAAATTTAACATCATCACTTACTGGAGAGCAAGGAGTGGTGATACTCTTTATTGGCAGAGCTGAGACTGGCTTCCCTGACCATTCAGGGAAGAGACATGAACACTTGGGCAATCAAACCAGCAGATTCAGTGCTAGTGATGAGTGAGATTGCAGACATTGAAGGCAGTTGTGCTGTTCAGGTATTAGATTACCCTACAGTACCTCTCACTCTACAGATGATTTATAACTAACACTCTCCATGTCCATTCTTCTCACTAGTGAGCAGGACACTCATATAAAATAATCAGAATAAAAATAAGTCACTATATCACTACGAACTGTTGGATTCACACTTGAGGCAATAATTCTCCTAATGTAGCGTAACATAAAATCTATCATTTTCATGCTGTCGTAAACCCTACTTATGTGAAACAACAGCCTAAGGATGCTGGTGGTGGCGCAGGGCTTTGCAGAATGCCCCCGCCTTCTTTACAGTCACAACTTCAGAATTACCATGACCTGAGCCAATGCTTGTGGATTTAAAATTCCCTTTACTCCGAAAGCATCCAAAAGAACGTTTTGATTTTCAGCATGGTTGGCAGAACCCATATTAGGGCTCCTTGATTTGACAGAAAAGTCTAGTGCTTTGTCAAAAGGAAGGGCTTTCAGCACTAGTTTATTTGGCTTATTTGATTACCAGGCCTTCTGAAAGACAGGTGTGTCAGGAATGGAGTAAACAAACAGAATCTCATGACGTTCACACTTTTCCCTGAGCAGCATTCAGTTGCTGAGCAGCAGTCACTGTCCTCACACTGTTCCCTCTATCTTTTCCGTTAATTGGGAAAACCAACAGCTATAAGGGCAACATCAACAGAGCTAAATGTAAGTGAAGTCAACAGAGAGAGACAGCCCAGTACGAAGCTCAAATATTTCGAAATAATACCCCAGAGCTGCACACCATGAGCCTAGAATTCCAGCTTAGAGTTCATCTCTCATTCGCCCACCTCCCAGTTCTGCCTGCCTCATTCACTCTTGCATTATTCATGCCCATATCTCCCTCCATCATAGGTTCAGAAGTTCCTGTGAAGGTGGGGCTTGTGTTACTCTTTTCTGCATTTCTCCCACTGCTTAGTGCACAACACTGCACATAGTAGGTCTTCAAAAACAGATTTAAATTGCAATTTCCAGGTGATATCATATATTGTAAAACACACTTCGTTTGGTATTAACTCCCTGTGGCAACAACCCATCTTACACGCGAGTTTCCAGAATGTGTTGTCTGTGGTCTGGCACACTGGTGAAGGGGCCAGGCTTTGGGCTCATTATCTGAGTTAAAAACGCAGGTCTCCTGTATTAGTTATTTGTTTGGATTCTTAGAGTTTTATTATCTCTAAAACCAGGCAGGTAATATCAACCTCTGGGAAGACTAAATGATATAATACCTGCATTGCAGATATATAATATGCTGACGAATATTAAACTCACAATGTTAGCTGTTATTACTATTACTAGTATTATTCATCATTACTATTATTAGTTTTCTCATTTTGAAATAAAAATGACAATGCTAAACTCACAGGACTACTGTGAGAAATAAGACTACACACACATACACACTGTGTATACATATGTGTGTATACACTATACATAGTGTATATATACACACACATGTGTATATGTATACACATATATGTGCACACACATATAGAACATAATATATATAATAGTACCTAACATAGTAAACACTCATGTTACCTATTGTTACTGCTAATGTTACTATGAGTAATAACTATTATTAGAGCTTTCTCATATCTAAAATGAGGTTGGTAATGCTAAACTTATAAGGTTGTAAGGATTTTAAAAGTTAATATATTTTAAAGTCTTGGAACTGTGCCTTGTTTATGGTAAGCACTATCTATTAATAGTAATAAAAAAAAGGTGATCGTATAGCATAGTGAACCTGTAATATAGTATATGCTCAATAAGTTGTTACTCACTTTTGTGTCCATTTTGTAGTACATCGATAGCAATAATGGAATGAATATTAATAGCAACACATGCTTTAGTTGGTAATATTAATTATCTCTTCTACACATTTGGCAGAAAAAAAATTCTAGAATGGCAAAATATCTTAGCCCAGAAGCCTGCCCTTGGCAAAAAGACAAGTTGTGAGTGAAGAAAATATGCCTACAGGAATTGTGAGGGTGGCATTTTGCCTACTATGTATAATGATTTGCCAACTTCTCTTTCACAAACTGTGACAAGCGACACTGATGCTAGTCGAATAACCTGCATAATGCTTCAGGGGCACATCTCTTCTTCTAAGGCTACAGACTTGGCAATGAGACAGGATGCATGCTTGATTCCATCTGCTGTCATTTATCTGTCAATAGAGGTAGCAGTCCTCTGTGGATCTCTTTGGCAGTCAAAATGACAGAATATATTTTAGCAGCTCACAGGAAACCAGTTCAGAGCATTAAAGATGGAAAATGCTTTATGATACTTTCAATCCAAAGAAAATAGTATCCCAGATCTGCAACATTAGGCCCCACAAGGCAATGGTCCTTAAACACAGAATAAAAATAATACTTCTAATCTATATAGACTGAACTATAGATCTTGAAGAAAACTTTTGTCAAGTTATCTTCCACTTTTAATTAAAGTACATATTTTCTGAAATTATAAAACTTTATTCAAGTTTCAGAGGAAAAGAAAGGACAAGGAAAGGAGATCACCTGTTATGTTCTTGGGGCTGTACTTGGTATATGCCCTTTGTTGAAGAAGAATTTTGCATGACATTGAAATTAAATATAAGCAATCCTTTTTATTAATATTCTAAAAACCAACAGGTATAACTATTTTCTCTTTACTCAGAGATTTCCACAGAGTATATATGGTTTGGAAAAATACAGTCAGGAAAGGAAAAGGAAGAAACCTGTTCAAATACCTGTGGTGTCATTTATAATTTGTCTTCACTATACGGAGATTATTTTAGAGAGGGAATGGGAAAAGGTGGGACACACAGAGAGAGTGGAGCAGCTGGTTTCAACACCTAAATCATTAACACTTGTGTTGGTGTAGGTGCGTGTACCTTTGGTGAGAAGCAGAAAGGATTTTGCCTTTAAATCTCATTCCAGCCACTTGATCTATAATTGGGAATCTCCCTTTCGTACTCTATTTTTATTTTTTTCTATAGTGTCTGTTCTTGAGATGATCTTCATCATAATGTACATTTGCATAGGTGGTATATAAACACTCTTCAAAATAAATCCTCATTTTGGCATTGATCTGAAAAGCCCTTTTTTTTGTTATCAAGTACCTTTGAATCTGTATCTTCAAACGCAATTTATTTTTTATTGAGATTAGTGTATTCTTTTTATATGTAGTTCTTAGGTTGACCCTTTCCCAAGTTTTTTTTTTCTTTTTTAACATCAGGAATTATGATTCTCTTAATCAGAGAAATTTTAGTAATCATTAATCGTTCCTTTCTTTCATTTCCAATATCCAATTCATACTCCAGTTCTAGTAACCCTCTCTTCAAACCCTGCTTCTTCTATCCTTCATTCTCCAGCATGTTAACCTCACACAGTCTTCATACATTCAGGCCTGAACTTGGACAGGAGATACTCACTGGAATCCCTGTATCCAGGCTTATTACACACCATTCTTACCCACACTCCCAGATCCTGTCACTCTCCATTCACAACTTCCCCAGCAGAGGTCACAAATCACACATCAACAGTGGTCAAGCAGGTAATGCAAACGAAGGCAGGTGGTGATCCTGGCCAAAGGGAAAGTGAATCTTTTGCCTGTGCAGCTACTTCGAAGCTCCTAAGAGTTGTTGCTATGTGAAAACACAAGCCGATATTGGCAGATTTTATATTTTCTCAGAACACAGAAATCAGGGCTTTAAAAAAAAGTGTATTAAATAAATATCTATTGAAAGCATGCAATGTTTCTAGCTTTTTTGAAGGAGATACAGTGGTAAGCAAAACTGAAAAATTCTACCCTCACGATCTGTATGTTCTTATTAGGGGGGAAAGATAAGAAAAATAACTGATGGATGGATAATAGATAAATAGGGATTGATTTTGTGATAGATGCTAATCAGAAAAAAATATCAGGGAAGAAGTTAATGAGTAGTGTATGTATGTGGTAGAATTTTAAGTTGGATGGTCAGGGAAAAGCTCATTGTAAATATGGCATGCTATGAGGTGGGTATGTATGTGTGGGAAGAATGTCCCAGGCAGAAGGAGTCAGAAGTCTCCTTGCTGTGATTGAGGAATAGTATGGACTTGCTGATGGATCGAGTGCAGTAGCAAAGGAGAATAAGAGGAGACAAAGTTGGAGGCGAAATGAAGTGGTTTGTGGGTAGAAGAGAGGGAAAGTTAAGTGGTAATTCCTGTAGGACTTTATGGATCTTACTAGTGACTTTGGCCTTAATTCCGAGTGAAACGATCAGTCAATAAAGAGCTTTGAACAGATTTGAACAAGATCTCTGTGACTATTGATTTGGAAATAAACTAGAGGAATAAGGGAAGAAGCAGGGAGAGTAATGAGGACACTTTATCATGAGTAATGATGGTGGTTAATTAAGGTTTTAGGTGGCATAACTGAAAGAATAAAGTGGGCAAAAACTGAGATGGGACATTAAAAAAAATGTTTGGAAAGGAAAGACTAGAAGTTCTGTTATGAACATTTTAAGATATTTATAAGGGGATATTGAATAGACAGTTTGACTTATAACTTTGGAGTTCGCAGTTGGAATGGAGGAAAATTCTCAATTTGGAATGAGACAGCTAGACCACGTGCCTCAACTCTCTTTCTCCTAAGATGAACTCTTTTTCCTGAGGGCTTTCTAACTTTTGTTTTCAGTATTATCATCCTTAGAGAGATGGAGATTTATCTTCTTAACCCTATTTGATCCAAATATGGGTAAAATAAAAATCTCCCTTCCCCCCTTTTTTTTTGGTGTCAACAGCTGAGACAAAGCAGAAAATTTTAAGCAAGACTTCTGACAAATGGAAATATATAAAATCAAAACGACATGAAACTAGATAATTTAACTTATCATAGGAGCTATTTTATTCAAATTCAGAGCCTTATGAGAAGCTTTCCTTCTGGCTCCCACTCCACACCAGGTGGCAAAGACCATGTTTTTAACCTTACCATAAGAGAGCTCTAAAAAAACACATCTTCACCCAAGATAATGAGAATCAAGATGAGTCTCCTCTTATCCTTACTAGCAGCCTACCTTCTTAATTCTGCTTTCCTCTCAGAGGCAATTTCTCTTCCTCTGGTGATTGTATACTAGAATTTAATACAATGTAAGAAAGAACTACCTACCCTCAAAATATCCAAATACAGCATCACAATTCCAATACTTTCATAAGACACACATCTATATATTATCAAGGCAGAAAGATCACTTAATTACAGCATGAATCATAGTATGGGCTTCATAAATATTCATTGCCTGTCCTTCCTCTTAGAATGACTTCCAACACTCTCTATAATTCACCTAGTCTTAACTACAAGGAGGCCATTTTTTTGTTTTGTTTTGTTTTTTGTTTTTGTATTTTTGCATGTCACGACCACATAATTCCAAGCTTTTATTTTTGTGCTGTTTGCCCTTTCTGGAATATTTTCCCTTTACTTTCTTTTTATACAAATCTTGAAGTTCTTTATAGGATAAATTAACCTCATAAGTCTTTTATATAATTGAATCCTGCATTGATTCTCTTCTTCCTTGTACATTATAATTTGTCTATACCAATAATTTTTTATTCAATATACTCTGAAATGTTTTGGTGCGAACATCTTGTTTTTCCCAGAAGATAAGAACAATGATTTGCTCTTTAAACTTTAACTCCATTTGTTTGTTTGTTTTTATATCTACCACAAGGCAGAGTACAGGGCTGTATATGTAGCATAAATAATAATGTAGTAAAATGCAGTAAACAATCTGTGAATGTCTGAAAAAACTGTTCGTTAATCCATTTACCCTCAAAATCTGAACAAACACTTTGTCAGGCATTGCTAGATATTCAAGCATGAAAATTAAAGAATGATGGATATTTATTGAGAACAAGCAATTTTTTGAGCAAAAAAAGATGCTAGAAAGAGCTTCCAGAGAAATTAGTTTGGCAAACTCACATATCCAAGATTGTAGAGAGCCATCTTGTGGGCAATTCAGTTTTTCACTAAAATAAGATCTTTAGATAAACTGGTTCTCTCTGCCCTAGCTGCAGAATTTTAAAAAGCATATTAAAATCGCATATAATTAAGCACATCTTTACCAATTCCCATAAAGTAATTGTAGACTTTACAGTGTTTTTTTTTAAATTTCTTAAGTATCTAAATGGAGGTCCCAACACAAAAATAGCTAAGTTAGCATAAGCGTGACTTATGACAACCCTCCATAAGAAATCTTCTAAAACCCTGATCAGAAGAGAAAGAAAAGTCTCTTGAGAAATGCAGATATACACACAATTTTGCATATAATACAGATGTTTCACAAACTCCCCTGCAGTTTACTCATGAACCTGTTTATGCGCCTCATATTTTAAACTCCTAATAATACACAAGGAAAGTCTAGAAGGTTTGGGGGTGAAAAAAAGGTTTGATCCCATTACCTCTTCATCCCTAAAACTTCATACTCACATGATTTCACAAAGTAAATAGATAAATAAAATTATGTTGAAACATTTTTGCTAAATTGAGTCCCTAAACTAAATCTTAATATTTATGGTTTTTAGTTTCTTAAAGTTCCCAGCATCAACAAAGATAAAATTTTACTGTTAGGCTTATGTCATCCGTGATGTCATCAAGATTCTTGATGTTTTTTCTATCCAAAAGAAAAGATGCGTTTTGGAATTACAACCTAGTCTTGAACCTACATCCATGGATAAATAAAGCCATGACAGTATGAGGTTGATACATTTGATCAAAGGGCCCTGGACTATATGCTACCCTAAGTACATAAATACAGTCAAATACTAGTTCCTTGTGCCCTCTCCCTTTTTCATTGATAGATCAGGTACATTCACAAAAATTATCTCTCTTGGACAGAACCATTGGAGATCTTATTTTTCCCTTTAACATTTATAATAGTTTAAGTTTTCTTTATCTTATGCTATTAAGAACCCTCAATTAATTGGAGAGATTTAAAAGGAGGGTCATGGAAATATGGGAGAAGACTACCTCCTCCCACCTCACCTTCCATTTTCACTCTCAGCCCTTACCGTAGGACACTCAAGGTTAATTTTCTGAAGAAATGTTATTGGAGAGCCTCAGGACTCAGAGAACAGATGTAGCACACTGTGGGGTTGCAGTTTGAGTCTGAAATGAGGGATGAAGGTATTCTTTGGAAAGCAGGCTCTGAGACTGGTGTGCAGGAAGTTTACAGGGAAGTGCTCTCAGAGGAAGAGGAGGAGGGGGGTTAAAGCCTCAGTGGCAGCCTCATGGAAAATATGAGCTACCAGTTGAAAACTTTTTTTTAATGCAAAAGACAATCATGCATGTGAACAAATAAGGCAATTATTAACACCAAGCAAAACTGAGGTTATACCATAGGGGAATATAGTCATATTACATATATAGTAAATAATATTTGTATAGTTAATATATGTAAGCAGTGATTATTAATTTAAAAATAGTGATTTAACCAGGTCAAAAAAGGGAAAGGGGAACCAGTATTAGAGAACTAAATCTTCATTATAACAAAAATGACAGTTAATTGCTAAAAATTTCAAAATCAAGAAAGAGCATTACAAACACATTACTTAGCATGTAGAGTTAAGTACTAGCCAATATGAAATAATTTGGGAAAGGGCATTCACAATGGGTACAGATAATAAAGTTTTTTAAATGAGCCTTTGAGAATAATTTTTAAATTATACATGCACAATTTCTCTATTTGTCATAAAAGGTTGAGTTAAGCTGCATTAATGAACAACCTCGAATCTCATAGCAACAAATGTTGGCTTTTATTTTTTTTCTCATACTACCTGTCCTCAACTGGGAGCTATGCTCCACAGCCACCCCACTCCAGTTCAGAGGCCGATGAAGAGTCGTCATCTTGGACATTGCTAGGAGCCTACGGCAGAGAGAAAAAAAGTGTGGAGGGTCTCACATCGATAATTTAATGCTTGGTCACTCATGACGCATGAGGTTTACCAGAACTAGCCACATGGCCCCATTCAGCCACAGAGGTTTATTAAGTATACCTGCATATGCCTGTTATGTGGATAGCTGGAAATACTAGCCAACAGTACTAATGAGTACAACAATTTCTCTCATCAAAATTAAGTAAAAGTAAAATGATTTACTTCTAGATAAAAAAATATATATATATTCAAATATTCATATATGTAATAAATATATAACTATTTGGGTAAGAAATTCACTTATATAAATAAAACATGATTAAGTATATAAAGAAAATTATTATATATGTATAATTTATTTTTATATTTTCACTTTTTTATGTATTCTATATTCATTCTTTAAACAAATGTTTTTTGAATACCTTCTATTTTCGGGGCATTGTTGTAGGTCCTGGTATTCAACAGTAAACAAAGACGGAAATTCCTGTTGTTGCGTAGCTTATATAGAGTGTTAAGGGCAGGGAGATTCAATAACCATAATAAGTCGAATGGTGTTATACAATGTGTTAGAAGATTACAGTGCTAGAAAAAGACAGGGCAAAAGAAGGGGAGTTAAATGTAGATGCCAAGGATACGGTTGGAATTTTAAATGGGGAAGTCGGGTAAATCCTCACTGGGAAGAAACCCTTCGAAGCAAGACCTAAAGAGGACAGAGAGATGGGCAATGTGGATTCCTGGACAAAGGGAACACCAAAGGCACAAGCCCTGAGGTTGGAGCATCCTTCCTGTTCCCAGGAAAGGAGAGAAGGCTAATCGGGCTGTGCTGAGAGAGCGAAGGAGACAATAACAGGAGACATAGTGTATATGTGGAACATAGGAGCCACGTTACAGACTACCGTAGTCTCAGTCAATTGCCTGAACTCTGATTGAAATGCCTAAATTTACAATGGAAAATAAATTGCCCGTGATATAGAAGATGCTAATATTTTATGTAAATCAATTTTGTGTCATTATGAGGAATACAAGAAAGTATAGAATTTGTTTTATCTTTTCTATTTTAAATTGCCAAAAGCTCATCCATGCTTTATAAACTACACTAAACACCTATCCTTCTGCAAAGTATTGGCATAAAATGAAACATACAGAAAGTCAAGAAGGCAATTCATATTTATTAAACTTCTATATTACATCATTTAATGCTCAGAATAATCCAAGTAGGTAAATAGAATGAGCTCATTTTACAAATAACAATACTGAGTCTCAAGGGTTGTAAAGTGACTCAAGTTAGCAGGCTGTAGTAAAACGGATTTAACCACAAGTCAGTCTGGCTCTGAAGCATTTTTCTTCATCGTTTGTGTTTGACTCCCAAAAATATGTCTTATAATGCACAGATTTCCTGGGTCAAGGTAATTATTTAAGTTTGTGTTCTAAAACTTCCCTTCCTGGTTCAGACTGTGTATTGTAAAAGACTTTATTCATTGTGAGAATTAGCCTTAAGAGAATGTCACTGCTAGCCCTATTGGCACTTACAAAAACTAGAAGGCATTATTTGCAGAGAATAATCAACAGTGATAATTAAGAATTAACTATGCTTATGATGACAACTTTGACTAATTTACTAGAGATAAAAGAATCAAAATGCACTCTGATTTTATATTTATTGCTCTTTTTTTTTTCTCTTTGCAGGTAAGTTTGGAAATAATTTATTTTGCTTATGGAATAGAGGTATGGTGGCATTTTTTCCTGATTTTTATTTTAATTTCTTTTAACACTGAGCCTGGAAGATGATGTGTTTCACCATGTATGTTGTTGTTGTTATTGTTGTTGTTGTTGTTGTTGTTGTTGTAATTGCAAATATTTGAAAGGGAACATTGTAGGTTTAAGTTATTTGATTTAAGAGTTTTAAGTATGTGATTCTATAAAGTAAGTCTATGCAGGCTTGTATTTGAGTTTGTACTGAAATGATTTCTATGTCAGATGCAAGGAGGGGATTATATTGTGTGGTGTGGGGAAATACATGGAGAAAACAAAGAATATCCATGCAGCGAGAGACTAAAACTGAGGGGATAGCAACCTTCAGCTCTAGGCATGTAGCCTACAGTGGCCATGCAGTCGTGTCACCAGAATAAGATGTCTTTTCTTAAACAAAGGCAATCAGCTGGAAACAGTTTTCAATCACTTTTCTAAGCTCTTGGTTTTCTGATTTCTTCTATCATTGTGCAAAACTTCTGGCCAGGTTATTGCTGCTGTGTGTCTTCAAAAAGCAAATAGTTGTGACCATTTTAAACCAGACGACAAATTTCAAGTTAGAAAGCAATAAAATAGACTCACTTCCTGGAAGCCACATGAAAAAATAAGCTCTAATAAACTATATATTGATCATTTCGTATACGAAGAAGAAAATTTAAATAAAGCTTTGGATACACAAAAAAAAGATAAAATATCAGATGGGCTTAGGAAGGGGTGGGTGGGATTTCTACTGGGGAAGGAAGGTAGCCTGTTAAGTTGCCTACAGAGGACCATGGCCCTATTATTGTACATTATGGTTATGTTCAGATATGAAAGAAGTGATTATGTGAGATATGAGTCAAACTTAAAACCAAAGTAAACACCACGTTCATTTTGAATGGTAGGTTACATCTTGAAAGACCGAATGTGTTTGTAAAAGTGATTGCAAGCTTTATTGTTAAATATATAGAAACAGAGATAGGAGACTAAATCTACTCCTAGTCTAAATTCTAGCTAATCAATAAGAGATGATGTAGCACAGGAGGCAAGAAATTTTTTGGTCCCCTGCTCTTGATGGGTAAAGAACTTTAATCAAATTATATTCTCTCCAGCATAATCATATCAATATAAAAGTGATCAGGATGGCGTCAATATTATCACCCTGAGTAAAATTACAAACATCAATATAGCAAATGTTTTCACTGAAAAAATACAAATTTGATTCATGAACCACAAAACTAATCAACTGGTCTGTGGCTCGTGGCACATGCGCCCTCGTGTGTGCGCGCACGCGCGCGCTCGCTCTCTCTCTCTCTCTCTCTCTCTCTCTCTCAATTTTTAAAACTAGTATTCTAGTAGTTGATAGAAAGGAGTAGAATTAAAGGACATTGTAAAATGGCATGATTTCTTTAGGAAAATATACATATTGTTTTTCTTCTTCCAATCTAAGTACAGGAGAGATTCTTTGGGTCGGGGATCAGCAAATTTTGTGAAGGGCAAGATGGTAAATATTTTTGACTTTGAAGGCAGGACATAAGGTCTCCGTGGTTAATACTCAACTCTGCTATTGTAGGGCAAATGCAGCCATCCTCAGACAATATGTAATGAATGAGCACAGCATGTTCCAATAAAACTTTCTTTATAAAAATAGGTGGTGGGTGGGATTCGCCCTGTGGTAGTTTTTCAGCCTCTGCTCTAGCTCCTTTAAAAAAAAAATTAAATAAACATTAAAAATTTTGGAACCATATGTATGTTGGCTACCTTCTGATATAGACAAACGCTTGGTATAAATAGGAATGAAATGGTATTCAGTTGCAGTTTAGATAGAAGTCAAATAAACAGCTCAAAAGTTTTGATGAATTTAAACACTAGAGGGCACAAAAGGATGTTTTTAAGTCAAAGGCGTTTTATAAACAGAACACTACAATTATGAAAAACTGCCTCAAGTATAGCAAGTGACCTCAATGTGCATAATTTGTCAGAAATGTCTTGCAACTCCAGTGACTTCACTGGCCACAAGAACTCAAAATGGTTGACCAACTCTGTGTTGCTATAATAACCATATATCTTTTTTTTTTTTTTTAATGTCTGATTTTGGTCTTTTCATAAAATGTGGCCAACATTATGGATTTATATGGTAGATTTTTTCTTTTTACCTTACAAGAGAAGAATTATTTTTTTTTATTGCTATAGGTTCTGACTAAATTTTATGTGGTGAAAATCTCTTTGTAGTAAATAACAAGTTAGTTTCAGTTATTTTATGTTTTAACAATCTTTAAAAAGTCATAATAAAGTAGTGCCACAAATGTATTTTGTGACTTTAATTTTGAACTAATTTCGGTGTTTATTTCATTAAAATGATTAAAAATCATCAGGAGCCTCAAGCTTAAAAAAATATTTATACCCTTCAATCTAGTAATTCTACTTATAGATATTTAGATTAGGAAAGTAATTCAAGATATTAAAAAGATTTACATTCAAAGATATTTGCTGCAAAAATACTTATAATATTGAAAACCTACATATATTCTGAATATTCCACTTAACTAATGTTTAAATAAATTTTGATATGACTTAGAAAATAGAATCTTATTAATCATTAAAAGTTTTCAAATAACAAAATGATATGGAAAATTCTTATAGTAAAGCATGAATATTTATTACTTATATAGTCGTAAAAAATAAATTATTCAAAAAGAAAACTGTGTCAGCATTCTCCCAACATTTTTTTTTTTCTTTTTGGTATAATTTTTAGGTCAGTGCTGATAAAAGTCAGCAAGTTATAAGGAAAGTATATTATTTTATTCATTGTAAAATTCATTTAAATGAATTATTGATTGTTAGGTAGACACATCAGTAGAATCACCTTTATAGGCCTGTGGGATGGACACTTGACAGTAAAAGGTATCTGGTGGTAGCATGTGACTATAGGTAAAGGAATAAAAAGATACCTAAAAGAGCGAACATAGCATGAGACAAGGCACGAAGTTTGAGCTATATAGAATTTTTTTTTCTTAATTCACTATGGCTTTTTAAAATTTTCTCAGAGCTTTAATCCTTAGTACCTAGAAGATTGAGAACTGCGTCCACATGTTTACCTGGCAAATAATTTGATGAACTGAGTGATAGATGAAATTGAGACTAGAGAATGCCATCAAACAACCCTTATGATTTAAACTTACCTAAACTAATCACCAAAGGAACTAAAGAAGCCTTTCTGGAACAAGGCAAAATTAAATATTCATTATAAGAAAAAAAAATAGAATTTAGAGCAAAATAAATTCCCTAGAGTCTGTTTTCTAAGAAATTTCAAGGATTCATCTTGTATACTTTTTTTTTTAGCTCCTACTGTGCTGGTCAGTACGAGGGTTACAGGCCCAGTGAAGTTCACAGCCCATTGATACTGAACACAGAGCACTCTTTTTCTTCACAAAACTCTTTCAGAGAAAGAGAGACTGCAATATGCATTATGTCTAAATAAGAAACAAATTAAAGAAGAATCCTTGCCAATCACTACAGATGACTTGACATGTTTATTCCCACTTACTCATTCCTATATCCTACCAGATAACCTGTAGCACATTCATGTTCAACATTATCTTTTTTCACTGTTTTCTTTGTTGATTCTCAAATAACCTGAAAGAGAATGGATTTAGCTTTTCACACCTGAAAAGGCTCACTTTCAATTCTAGAGAAACTATAAACAGACCTTTTTTCAGCTAAAGCATGCTAGTTAACGTTCATAGTAAGGACAAAAAGTTTCCTAACTGAACATAAAAAATACAGAATGATACAATTGTCTAAAATCTATGTTGAAAAGATTAATAACTTCTAGAGATCTGCTATATAATATAGTACTTATAGTTATCGATATTGTATTATGCACTTAAAACTTTCTTAAGAGAGTGGATCTCATGTTAAGTGTTATTACTACACATACACAAACAAAAAAAAGGCACAACGAAACTTTTGGAGGTGATGAATATATCTATTATTTTGATTGTTATGATGGCCTGTATACAGGTGTATACATATGTCCAAAATCATCAAATTGTATGAATTAAATATGTGCATTTTTTTGTTGTTTTTAAAACATGTTGGTTATATATGCCATATCTCGAGAGAAAAGAGAATATGAAGGGAAAAAATGCATGACAGCTATCTCTCTGGCTCTTATTTTCCTTGCTCAAATCCTTTGGAACAGAATCAAATATTTGTTGTTCCAAAATTTTGCTTTTACAATTTTGCTCCATTGTTCAGAAACTTTTGATGACTTATCACTTCTAAATGGAGCAAAGGTCTGCATCCTAACATAACATTTAAAGTTTTTACAGTCCTATCTAAACCTTTTTTCTTCCTTTTTCTTACTATCACTGTTCACAATAATCTCCTCTGAGCTCCAGTGATTTTACCGTGCATTGGATATATCTTGCCTCCTCTGTATTGGACGTAACATGCTTCTGAAGAGCAGCAGCTGCTTATGCTTGTTATTGGACAATACCAGTCACAGTGTTTAGTAAACATTTGATTAATAAGTATGAATATTTATCTCTTATGGATGTTAGACCCATGAATTCATCTACTTAGCAAATGCATATTGAACTCCTATCACTAACAGGACCTATTCTAGTTGCTAGTAAATAGCAGTTAACAAAGCAGTCTCTCTCTTCTAAAAAAATTTCATTTTCTTTTCTGTGTGTGTGTGTGGTGTGGGAAGATAGACAATGTAAAATACACAAATATAGAAAATATATAGTATGTCGTGGCGATAAGTTTTCTGAAGAAAAATAATGCAGAATAAAGAAATAAAGTATGGCAGTGCTATTTTAGATCAAATAGTCAGAATAGATAGCCCCCTGTATTAAACTGACATTTGGATTGTAACAAAATGAAAGGATCCCGCAAATATCTGAAGGAAGAGCATTTTAGGAGGGAGAAATAGAAATTATGAAGGTCCTGAGGCAGAGCAGGCACATTGTGTTCAAGGAACAGAAAGAAGACCAGTGTGGGTGGAACCAATAAGCTAGGGGGAAAGGAGAAGGAAAATGGATCAGGGAGTTAGGAAAGGGCTTTTGGAAGCCATTGCAAGGAGTTTGAATTTATATCCCAAGTGAAGTAGGAAATGAGTAGACTGTCTTGAGCAGAGAAGTGACATACATTTTCAAAGGATCACTCTGAGTATTCTGTGAAGAGTGAACTTGAGTAAGTGTGGAAACAGAAAAAATCACTGTCACTGGTCTGGGCAAGAGGCAGTGGTTACCTGGATGTACCAGCGGAGGTGGTGAGAAGTGGCTAGATTCTTGCTCCAATTTGAAAACATAATGGACAGTATTTGATGATGGATTTTCATACAAAGTAAGAAGAAAAGAAATTAGTCAAAGATGATTTAAGGGTTTTGGCCTGAACAAATTAAAAACTTGTGTTTTTAATTTGGGAAAAGACAAGGGAAGAGTAAGTTTAGTGGTAGGTGATAGGGACATGAGCCAAAAAATCAGACTGGGCATCTTAAGTTTTAGAGGCCTATTTGTGGCAAACACTGCAAGCACCACCCCATTCCCCTTGATGCTCCCCAGAGTTCATCTGCATTCTAGTGGGTGGTTCCTGTGTGCTCAGCTTCTCATTGCAGGTGCATGGAGGGTTTTCCAGGAAAAAGGAGCTTTCTAACTATGTGAGGGTGACCCAAAAGGGCTTGTGAGTTAACACTCCCAGTGACAACCTTGAAACATGAGAGACCAGGATATGCTTTCGCTCATCCCATGTTCCCAATGTTTCAGTGGGACAATCCTGAGGCATGTATATATGGTCCCTCAAAGGATCCCCAAGAAGACAGAGTTCCATTGCTCACAGTGGTCACCTACTTGTTAATGTGCACTTTACTGACTTTTCTCCCTTCCTGTCCCACTTTCCTGTCCCCCAGCTTCCTACAGTCACCTCCCTGCCTCTTTTCCAAATGAAGTATGCATACCAACACTTTGCAGGGTCTACCTGGAAGGAATTCAACCTAAGACTATTAGACATCCAAATGTTAGTGTTCAAAGGGGTGGATATAATATCTTAGAAATCAGGGGAAAATGTCAGGGATACTGATATAACTGGGAGGCGTTAGTCTTTTAGAAACTTATTTGAAAGCCCTTTGCACAAGACTTGAATATGGGTAGGTTTCTACACATACTCATTCCTTCCTTCTCTGCCTATGTTCTCTTTTACACATGGACACAATGATGCTCATAAATGAACAGTCTGAGCTTTTAGTAGAGGTAATAGCAGACTATCCAGGTAGTAGTAGCTTGAACAGTGATGACAATTTAATTAGAAGGAAGGGGTCTTGGAAACTTCTCCTGAATCTGCATTTACATAGGAACCACACTGTTTTTACGTTCCTTATTGTTTATTTGGGGTCATTTTGGAAAAACTGGTGGAGATTATGGAGGCCACCCCAAGCCATCCTTTGGTGCCATTGCTTTTTAAATAATGGTTTGTGTTCCTCCATACTTCCCGCTTGTCTGGCTCAGGGTTCAGAAGCATGACACAGTTAGCCAACAACAGGCAAAGTGAAGACTGTGCTCACTTCCAATCAGTCTTTTAACTGAATGTGAAAACAAGTCATTCTCTCGTTTTGAGTTAGTATCAGATAAAACACAACTCTTCTTGCATGTATTGTTTCACATTCTGGAGTAATTTTCCTTTTGCAGGACTCATCCAGATAATTGCAAATCAGTGGAATCATTTATTAAATAAGATTTTTATTCTAAGTGAAGAGCTAATTCAAGCACATAAAAATGCCCCAGTTCTCACGACTAAAATGGTAATATTTTTATCAGTGGGTATGACGCAAAAGTTTTAGGTGACTAATACATTTCCAAATGGCACTCATAACCATACTAACATTTTACAGGCATACCTACTTTTATTGTGCTTTGCTTTATTGTGCTTCACAGACATTGCATCTTTAACAAATTGAAGGCAACATATTCCACCTGCAAAAATATTATGACTAGCTCTTATTATGATACTTACTTTATTGCAGTGGTCTGAAACCAAGTTTACAATACCTCCAAGGTATATTTACATGAATAGTTGATCCCCTATTTTTAAGATGGACAATTAAAAAATTTTTATTATATTCTCTAATTTTCAGTTTTTTTAATTGAATGGAAAGACTGTGTTCATCAGACCAAGAGGGAAACTTCCTGAAGTAGTGGGGATAAACATAGATATTGATTTCCTGTTTGGGGACGTTCTTTTTAACGCATTATCATTAAGAAACAACCATGTGGAATATTTCTGTACACATTTAATAACAGAGAAGTAGGATACCAAGTCTGCACGTCAGCCATACCTACATATGCATCTTCTCTAATGTTTGGAAGTCAATCATCAGAAGATGAAGGCTAAGCAAATACCCCTTATGGTTAGCTAATTGAAGCTCTTGGCTTTTTCTTCTTGTGAAGGTACAGTGGTGAAAACCTCTCTTCACAAGGGGGCGCTGTGCAAATATCTAGCTCTTCATAGAAGAGAATTTCCTTGCAGACTGGCACAAAGTGGGTCTCTAAATCTATAAAGAGTTCAACTTCTTTCTCTGCCTTTTTTTTTTTCTGGCCCTGACTCTTCTACCTCTGGTGGACAGACTGCTCTGTCTTCTTTAGTTAAATATCTGCGGAGCACATCACACTGCTTCTAATGAATTGTATTCCTCTCTGGGTTCCCAGCACTTCTCAGCTCTGACTTTTTAACATGTCAGCAACATATAAACTATTTATGAGACTAAGTGTAAATTAATATAAATTCAAAAGAGTTCGGTCATGAGCTTTGGTTGAATTCTAATTAAACTAAAAACTTAAAATTCCTGGTGATAAAAAAAGAAATTTGACGATTCAACTTTTTAGTAACCTATATTTAGTTTAATTTCATTTAAAAAGTAATCCTTATTGATAGATTACAGAAAAAAATGTTTAAAAATGCCTATGATCCTACTACCTGGAGATAACACTGTCAATGTTTTGGTGATTTTTTAACTAATTGAGTTTAACTGATAAATATTTTTAAGTATTAGCAATTTTATAACACTTTAATCTTAATATAGTTGCTATATAACATTGTGTAAGCTTAAGGTGACCTATGTGTTAATTTTATATACTAACATATTGCAATATTATTGCCATTCCAGCATTAGCTAAAACCTCTATCATAATACATGATTATCATTCCTTTCTTGTGAATGAAATAATTATGATCCAGGCTCTTAGCGAGTCTTATGTTCATAACACAGTATTGTTGTCTATAATCACTGTGTGGTGCATGTGATCTCCAGGACTTATTTATCTACTAGTTGCAAGTTTGTACCTTTAAACAACATCTATCTTAACCCCAACCCCAGCCTGTGGTAACCCCATTTTACTCTCTGTTTTAATAACTTTGACTCTTTTTAGATTTCACATGTAATATCATACAGTATTTGTCTTTCTCAGTCTGACAACATAATGTCCTCAAGGCCCATCCATGTTGTTATAAGGACAGGATTTCCTTTCTCATGGCTACATAATATTCTATTGTGTGTATCTGTGTGTGCATGTATATACATACACCATATATATAGAAGAGAATTTATATATTTACATATGTTGTGTGTATATATATTTGTGTGTGTAATATATCACTTTGTAAGGCACTTTCTAAAGTATTAAAATTACCATCTTCTTAAAAATGCTACAATGCTTTTTATAGCCATATGTGCTATTGTCTCTGAACTGCCGTAAAGAGGTTGTACTCAAGTTGCAAATACACATTCTTAAGTTTACCTGAAGAGTCGATTGTCTGAATCTGAGATGCGATGCCATTTTCGGAGTACCCAAGAGCCCCAGCTAGTTGGGCATGACTCTGCACTACCTGCTCTTTCTTGATTGTTCATTTTAGAGTTTCCAACTCCAAACATGAGCTGAAAGTGTTCAGTAATTGTATAAGTTCTTCAGCTTCATGGAGCCTAAAATTAGGTTTCCTCTGTGACTCTTGTGATTTCATTTGACCTTGATGTGTGCATCTCAAACTACTGAAAAGATAATAAGCTTACTTTTCATAGGCACATGAAATAGCAGATGAAAAATAGATTCATTGGTGGTAGGTAGTATTTTTTTTTCATTTACTATAAAAGTAGAGACTCTTTTTTTTTGTCCATAAATACTAGGCCTAACATTTATTTACATTCATTTTAAAATATAAGAAAAAGAAACAAAAAATAAAAGTCACAGAAGAACTAAAAAGTTCTCATTTATTGAAATGTCTTCTGGTTTATAGATTTTATAGGATATTTTGTAAAATATCAGTAACTGTGGAATCATCTCATTCTACCATTCCTAACCTACCTGATTGAACTCATAATTTACTAAGAATTACCCTCTATGAAACAATTCAGAAGGCATATTACCTATGACTACATTAGAATAAAATTTCATGGTTTACAGTATTATCACTTAAATGGATATCGATTTTGATAATTCATAACCTTTAGGAATCCAAATTTATTATGTTTACATTACAAAGAAAAAAGTCTTTTCCTCTACAAAGTCCACCCTTTAAAATAGGCTCAATAATAAAGCATAGAGGCTTATAATTTAGGTTCAACATAATGTACAATCCATAAAAATTATTCAGATGAGTCTTATTACAACAATACAGTTCCCATGCTCAAGTCTATATGATAATCACCTATTAAGAAACAATCTCTTAAATGTTATTGGCAGAATGATAGAATCTAAGTGTTAGATATACAGGTGTTCACTGTACAATTCCTTCAACTTTTATGTATTTTTCAAAATTTTTCTATGCTATTGTGAAAAAAATCTTTGATATGGCAAAAAATATGTTCTATATATATATTTTTTTGTCTGAAACAAATGCTATATGTACCATCAAGTCTCTGCTTTAGACATCTATAATTCAACTCATTCTGGACTGTTGCAGAGCTGACTGCCTTATTTATGACATGTTTATTTTTTTCTTTATTTGTAAAAAAAAAGGTGCCAAGGAACAGCTTGTCAGGTTTAATATTGTGGGCACTATTATTACACTTTATGAAGAAAAACTGACCAGGATATGTTACAGAGACATTTTATGATCTGAGATTTTTTCCCAGTTGCAAACCTCTGTAAAGCAGGGCCAGGGACCACCCCATCCCCTTTTTGTTGTCTCCCCAGCCACCTAGGGCTGCCTTAGACCCACACTCAGCATTAGACATAAAATAAGAACTTCTTCATAAATGTATCTCCCACGTGTCTCTCCCAGTTTAACATATTAAGAATCAACTATCGGAGGAGAGGTATTTCCCTTGGGCCAGCTGCTTTGAAAGGTGCTTTACCAAATACATATCATTTGATTTGTTTTAAATGTCGACCATCTGAAACATTATCTTCTTCTTCATCGTAGACTTTTTTTCATAAACAAGAACTGAAGTAATTTTCCATTCCTATAAATATTGTATATTCTTTCTCTTCACTCTTCCCTGATAATTTTTAAAAATATAAGCCTAGTTCAATTTCTTAAAAGCCTTGAGTTTGTTTTATTAAGCACCATTTGAGCATGATTGTGTTTACCACTGATCATCAATATGCGCCCAGCATAATACCTGACACATAGTAGATGACTAATATATATTTATGAATGGATAGGAGGGCAGAAGGGAAAAAGAAGGGTTGGAGGGAAGGGGAGGGGGGGGAAGGAAGTAGAAAGGAAGGATGTATTAGCTGTTGAATAAAATTTCATATGGAAACTGATTTACTAGTCCATATCTTTTAATGTTATGATTTAGTTAAGTCACTCAGTATATTTAGAAAAATGCATCCTGACCCAAGTATTTCATTATCTAGTATCTGATAGCACTTAAAAATTCACACTTCTGGTTTTATTTCTTTGACTGTGATTCATTTTATTTTCAAATGTCAATTCAGTTCCTTGTGTCATCCGTAACTTATATATCAAACTAAAATAAGTCTAATTAAGTCATAATTTGCTATAAATCAATTATTTCACTTGTTATCACCTGAGCAATGAAAAAAAAAAAAAAAGGTGCCTTCTCAAATTTACTTCTATAATTTAAAGGAATAAGCTCAATAGAGGAAGCCCCTAATTTAGAAATGTCTTAGTCTCTATAAGCCAGAGTTTTAATCAAAGCCACATTATCACTTACCAGACTTAGGAAAGTCACTTAACTCCTCTGAACCAATAGAAGTAAAATTTGTGATAGCAGTGAAAGCAATAGCCCTATTTGTGTCTATAATAGGTAGTTTCGAGGGATAGCTAGAAAATGGTACCTTAATTTATACTCATCCTGTTGAGCCACTTAGCCCCTACGGACAGCCTCAGTAGCACCCAGGTCAACAGACCAATTTTGTCCCTACAGTTAGGAATTTAATGAGCTTGGGTAAACTAGCTACATTGGAGATAAGATTTGAGGTATAAAAAAAAACTGACTTGGACTCACAGCTTCATCATTTATCATTTATCAAATTTATTAATCAACCAAGTTATTTAACTTCTCCAAGCCTCAGATTTTTCATCTATAAAATGACAATAATAATATCCACCTGAGAGCTGGTTAAGATTATGTAAGATTATGTAGTTATTGTATATATTATTCATTCCTTCTAAAAAATCCAAAATTTCCTTCACGACTTAATTCCAAAGAAAGGGACCTGTCCTCATTTATTCCTGCACTTGCTTATATTCTAGATATATATTGGTTAAGAGCATAGTTTTATAATCAGAAAGATCTCAATTTACACCTCACATCTGCCACTCATTGGCTATATTACCATAGGGATAAGTTATTTTTCTTTCTAAGCCATCATGTCCTGAGTTGTAAAACAAAATAAAAATAACACCAATCTCATAAATATATTATTGTGAGGATAAAATAACATATGTTAAGCCCTTACTGCAGAATAAATACCAAGTAAGTGGTTGATGCCATCAGAATAAATAAGGAAAGTAAGACCAGGACCTTATGGTAATGTTTGCTTCGCAGACTTAGTCAATGCAGGGGAGTGTCAGAGTGACAAAAGAGACCTGGGGTTGCAGACAGGTCAGCAGTTAAGTGCCCCAAGAATGGAGAAGTTTATGAATGTTGGCTCCAATAGATGGCTATCCAGATTTAGTGAGATATTGAACATTTCATGGAAAAAATTCACAGTACAAAATTAAACACATAAGATTGTTGTTATTTAGAGATTCTTGGTATTTAGGGCCTTTTTTCTCTTTTTCCCAAGGGAACAATTTTGTTTCTTAGCCTGGTAATTTCATTGCTGTTTTTGCTGTTTATTAACATAGTTCCAAAAAGCTGAAAGAGGCCATTTCTGTCCTTATTTGGTATGTGATCAACAATGAAAGCAGCATGAGTTGGAATAAGTTGCAAATGCTTTCCCACTTAGAAAACCTGTCATCAGGATCCCATAAGTTTTAAAAAATAAATGGATTTTTTTTTCTTTAAGTAAAGGAAGCCCAGGATTTTGAACAATTGATAAAAATTGCATCAGCTAATTTTAATAAAATTTCTTGCCACTTATTCTTTTTTTTAAGTACTACTAAACAGAACCAACAGAAGGTTTTCATTGCTGCAAATAAAACATTAAGATTTTATAGGATTAACTTTTAAAACATACGGCTTGATATTCTATCCTTATACACTTAGCATAAAAAGATTTCAAATAAAGGAAAAAGATTATCCATCAAAACTGAAGATTGGTACCTTTTTAAAACCAGTAAAATCATATGCCTATTTACCATACTTATGAGGTGACCCATTTTAGAGGATAATTTTTAACACTGGAAATGTTTCTAGCTGTATAAAAATACTTTTCCTAGTTCCCCAAAAAGCCCACAAACATTATTAGTAGCAGCGCCTACAATTTTGTTTGGCATTTTCAAAATGCTTTCATATAAATTACCCTGTTCATAGCACTCAAAAACTCTTTGCAGTGGCTTTCATTTGGATAAGACAGTGAAACAGCAAAATCAGGAAACAATGCTCAAGGTCACATGGCAAGCTTTATGGCATAACCATGGCTTTATCTCCTACCAGGCTACCATGAATATTTGCCCAATGGGGTTTCATAAAAAAACAAAAACAAAACAAAACAAAAACAATAGCACCAACCACCACCACCACCAACAAGAAACTATTTGGGACATGCCTGTAATTCGTTTGATCATAACAATGACTGTGTTTTTTCTGTCAGTATTCAATTATTAATTTATTGTGACAATCATGGCTTTGTCAGAAGCATCTAAAGAAAGAAAAAATAAGTAAGCCCTACCTAAAGGATCCATGCTGAATGGGTCATTTTTGCCCTTTTTTAGGAAGATAAAAAAAGTATATGATATAGGTGTGTGCATCTTATTTTCAAGTAGTGTAGAGATTATCGGTTTTGCTCATTCATTAAACATTACTGTGACTTATTTTTTCAGGCCATTTACTAGGCACTGGGAATCCAGGAAGAAAACAGATGTGATCTATGTGCTAATAATGTTTAGGTCTATCAGGAAAGCCAGACGTTGAAAAAGTAATTGCAAATGTGCTGCCAGTGACAAAGAGGAAGTTCCGAGTGCTATGGAGATATCTCCTGGTCTGGGAAAGCAGGGGAGGCCTTCCGGAGAAAGTGGCTTTCGAGAAGAAATTCTATACCCACCCTTTACTCACTAGTCTATAGCTATGGAAGATTTTTTTCAGTCTGTATTAATGAATACAATATTGAAAATAAATAATTTTTCTGACTTTAAAAATCTTCATATACCAAAAAAATGTATAGACAATCACTGACCCCAGAAGACTTTTACACACATTTAAAAACATGTTTAGTTCTTTATTTCAAGTGATTTGTCTATATTAACTTTAAATTTTTTTAAAATTTGACTCTAGAAATATTTCTTGTTGACTACTTGAAAAAATCTCCCAGGACTATCAATTACTTCGTAGATACTTAATAAGCATAAAATATATTTCCTTTTTCTTCCATTTCTTCCTCCTTGAATTTTTTCCTTTAATCTCCATTTATCCAAGTATTTAGAAGGCACTTGATGCCTTATTGGATAGAACTGGCTTGATTCAATTATATTCCAAATTGCTAAAACATTCCCCAAAATACTCTAATTTAGATGGAAATCTGATATGCATAGCAAAGTATTTTCATTCACAATCTACATTTTTCGTTTGTCTTTTATTCTTATATTTAATAACTCAGCATTTGTTTTATATTATGACTTAATAATTTTAGCTTCTTAATTACACTTTATTTCTGTTTTGCCCTGAGACATATATGTTTAAAGGTTGTATTTTAGCAGCTTGAAACACAGAGAATGCTTTCCTAATACTCTTAAGGCTATGGGGGCATCATCAATTCTGTTAGCATTCACTGTCTATGTACCTTACCTTATAAGATAATAGTCCTCTGTTTCAGAAATGAAATAATTGACCTCTACATCAAGTAGATACGTATAAGATTAGAAACTATTTGAAAGCAATTCACAGAAAATGATAGCATTATTTTACAGCATTTCGATGTGGAGTATAAGTGATAGTTATATATATATGTTAATGTAATAAAAAACCTTATTTAAACCACAATTACTTACACTGAATGAATACTAGCTTTCAGAAATGCTCAAATCTAGTTTATAAAATTTTTTTTTGGTATATCTCTTCAGTAGTATCAAATAGGATTATATTATAATGAAACTCTTATCAGAGGTAGCTGATCAATAAAATGAAATGTAATGAAGTGAAGTTGTTTGCTTCCACATTAACGTCTACTACTTTGAGTCTGTGGCCAGCAACTATTTCAAAATACAGCATTATCCTGAACCTTATCTCTGCCTACTCTGGTTTCCTGAGGCAATGTATTTCGACATAATGCAACTTCGTTAATGTAACTGTTTCTCTGAAGTTTAGCACAAACCTTCTTCCTCCACCTGTCAAACAATGACTTGGTGTGAAAGCAAATGCCTTATGTGGATTATGTTTTTCTCCCACTTTTAAATGTGGGATTTTCTATTTGATTTATAGTAGCTAACTCCTATAAAGGAAATTCTGAGTTTCTGTCATCAATATCAAACCCCAAATTTGCCATTTGTAACATCTGGAATCTTGGATCCAAAATCCCAGAAATATTCAAAAGGCAAAGACACCTTGTCTAGAGCCCTGCAGAATACAAAACCTAAGTTACTAACAGGAGATGGGCATTTTGCTGAGATTTTAGGGAGGTTAAGAATTATGTGGATAGCAGTTGGGTGGAGACAAAGTTCAAATTTCCGAATCTGGTTTTTCCCTGAGATACAAGTTTAGTTTCCAATGTATAAGAGTTTATCTCAGGGATGGAACTTTTCTCATTGCCATTTAATCATGCTTTTGCTAAAAATTCTTCTGGAAAATAAATGCTTAGTATATGACAAATTAAAATATTCAAAAGATTTCTACTTTATTTTCTGTTCTACCCTTTATTATACATAAAGTGAAAGTTATAAACAGCTGTTTGAAATACAATGACAGCAAAGGTTCATCCTAGCAAACATCTTTTTTAATTAAAAAAAAAATTAATTTTCTAAATTCTCATGTCCGTAAAGTACTAGCCAGTTTCTCAAAAACAATATTGACATTTATACTTGAAATCAAGGCTTGAATTTGCTCATGATTAATCTCAGAAATAAGTAGCTTATTTCCATGACCTTGCTGAGGCCTCGTAACCTAAGGGGGATTATGCGTAACAGTACAGAAGAAATGGGAAGGAGGAGGTAAGTAATGATTTAAGGAAAAAATAACATTAACATTGGCAGACATTTCTTCT
Organism: Eonycteris spelaea; assembly: GCA_003508835.1. Lineage (NCBI taxonomy): Eukaryota > Metazoa > Chordata > Mammalia > Chiroptera > Pteropodidae > Eonycteris > Eonycteris spelaea. The sequence goes on along the minus strand of PUFA01000011.1, from coordinate 8,267,001 downwards.
ATCTTTATCCAGTTTCACATTAGGAAAAAGGACCAAATATTTTTGGTCACAATTTCACATTTATACTTCCATTGTTTTTATTTTGCTAGACTATTCTAGATGTCTGCTTTCAAGAAGCAGGGGAGGGGGAGGGATGGAGAGGGAGAGTAGAAGAAAGAAATGTTCGACAATGATATAAAAGACAATTTTGCATCTCTTTCATGTACGTTTCTTTTAGAAAAAGACAGACGTTCTATAGTATCTTCATTCTACATTCTTATTTTACCCTTATATTTTATCAATTAGATACCAATTAACAGACCATTCTTCTAAAAATGTAAGTTGGTGTAAAGACAACTATTTAGTCAGAATACCTCTTGCTAGCTTTAGCCTGGATGAGAAGATGGGAACACTGCAAGTAACATTTTTCTGTTTCTAAAGTCGTGTGTATGAACTGCAGCTTTCATTTTCATAAACCAGGATGCTACTTCACTTATACAATTTATAATGCTACTGGAAGGAACAAAAGCTTTGTATTGCATGGAAAGTGAAAGAAGTAAATCTTCTCTTATACTGGATCACTTCAGTCTCAGGTGAAGCCATTCTACTGAACACCAAGTTGTTCAGCACTGTGTCAGCTTGACCAAGAATGTTTGCATTTCCTAAGAGCTGTCCTGACACGGAATTAAATAGTATAGAAATAATAATAGTGGAATTTCATACACCGAAAAAACAGGCTGGTATAGGTATGGGCCTCCTTTCAGTCCTCCTCAAAGATTACCAAGAAGGTGACTACAAATTTTGCCCTTGTGAAATGTGGATTTACATACAAAAACAAATAGGTGTAGTTTGTGAAGTGTTAAAATATTACCAGTTGATTCAGAGAGAATGTGTTTATTTTTGAACTCTTGGCTTCCCAAGGTTGCTGCTGTTCAGTCAGCTATCATTTACTTACCCACTCTTTTAGCCCATCTGTCAGATAACGAAGAGGTGAAACTGTAAAATGTTTTCTGTTACTCATTCCCAAAGCTGATATGGAACCTGCAGTGTTCTCAAGAACCCTTGGTGTACTGGATGGTGTTGTGAAAATGATTGTCATGTTTACTGACTTGGACTTTTATGTAAACTACTGAATATTTTGGACTCCTTGGGTGCATAAGAGATAGATTGGGCTGTGGGAGTGTCACAAAGTTTGGCAGATATAGTGGCGATCACTAAGTTCAATATTGGTCAGTTTTGTCTAGTTCAGAGTGGGTTAAACTCACTCTCGGGCACTCCAAGCCTCTCTAATCTTATCCCAGAGAAGTGGAGCTCTGCCTTGGTTTACAGTTGAGGTCACCAGTGGGGCAGTGTTTGGACAGGGACTGATGGAATTATGCTGCATTGTTAACATTAAATACCACTTGGTGGTGAGGACTGATGACGGCATTAGGGTCCTCTGACTCTGAACATAATATCTTGAAATGTATGCCTCCTCAAAATGTGCTGGACTCATAAAACATGTGAAGGGCTCTATTTGGTTTTCATCTTTTATTTAATTTGAAAGAAAGTTGTTTTAAGGGATTTATCACAGAGTTAAGAAATGTTTCCAGGGAATAGGAAATTGACAAGAAAATTGATCTTTGTTGTCAAAGTCATGCATTGTAATTCACTCTGCAAGGTGACGCAGTATCTTCTTGAGGGAAAAGCTGCCAAAAACTTTGAAAGTGATCTGCCTGTTTTCATCTCACACTGACTTGCAGGGAGCTGCTGGTATTTTTGAGCCGATTAAATCCTTGTGGAAGGTTTGCTAATAATGATGTTCAACACTGTTATTAAGAAAAGTTGAAATAAGGAAAATGATATTTGGCAGTTTGTGACATTTAGTAATCTTTGTCAAATTTCCCAGTCGTAGCCCTGTATTTACTTTTTGTTGTTGTTGTTTTAGCAAAGGCCCTCTGTTTACTTTGTTTTTTAACTTCACACTTGATAAAAATGTTCACCCACTTCAATTATACCTTTCACTCTGTGTGTATTGTGCTTTTCAGGAGTGGCATGTGACTATGCTGTTTAATCAGGGCTATATTTAAAAACAAATTTGCAAGGGAGCCTTACTCACGTTATTAATGAGATAAGGTCTGAGTGAAGCAAGCTCTGTCGCAAAGGGCAAGTGTCAGGCTGCAGGAAGTCCTGGCCATCCTTTCCAGCCCTGCTTCAGCCAGCAACCTCCCTGTCAGTGCATACCACCACACAGAGGAAATGCCCTCAGGCAGCCACAAGTGCCTCCTGCTCAGCTTGGGGCCCTTAGGTCCCAAGGCCCTACACCAACTCTGATTTCCCACTGTTTCCAGTGATCCTGGCACCTTCTTTACAAATGGCTTTTGTTTGGGATCTTCAGGGAGCCACAGTGCTAGGACCATCTCCAAGAGCTAAATCAAGATTGCGTTTCTCAAAGTCCTACAGGTATTGCTCTTTACTTCTTGTAGCTGGTAGGATTTTTTTTTTTTTTTTCCATCTGCCTCTGTAGCTTTATGCCCCATGGAAATAAGCTTTGGCTCTGCATTGATCTATTCAACTTATAATGTGTATTCAATTAGCAGTGTAAGAAATATGAACTAAGAAGACATGAACCTTAAAATAGTTGGGTGTATGTACAAACCTGCAGAAGTAGAAGGAAGTTGACTAACTAAAAGCTGCTTTGAGAAATTAAATTGTGAGCTCAAAAAAAAAGCTTTTCTATTACTGTTGTCTGGATAACAATTGTATTAGCATGCCTAAAGATCTTAAATAGCCAAAACTGGTCATACTAACTTTCAGTTAGCCCTTTAAATGTCAGGAAAAAGTTCTTGTTTAATCAAACAAACAAGCAAGCAATAACAACAAACACTGTTGTGTTGTTTGTAAGTGTTTCAGGGTATGTTTACTTGGGAAAGTGGAAACTTTCTCTATGGTCTAGGTGATAATTCAGAGTTTTAGTCTTATTCAGGAGAATTAGACACCTTGAAATCAAAGTAAATACGTTGTTTATCTTCCATTTCTAAAGATTTTCATAGAAATCATATAAAAAATCTTGACCTCATGACCTCAATAAACATCTTTGTTTTCATTCAAGTTAGTTTATTTTAATGAAATTACTAGAAAAGAAAGAAGATACAAAGAAAAATTTTTTATTTCTTTGCTTTAATATTCTATATGTTGAAAAGGAAAGGATTGATACCTCACACTTTTTGTTTCTAATTGGTTAGTCTATAGCACTAAAAGCTATTTCAGCAGAAACAAATAGAGGTGAGGTTGTTTGCAAAATCTCCAGAATCAGGTCTTTTTTATTTAGGCCAAATGCAACATATCTAGAAACTTCAAAGTCTCTAGAGAAGTGTGCATTAAATCTGGATTAAAAAACATCCTGATTTACATGCATAGAATGCATTCAAAATTTGGATAAAAATAATTCCTGAGAATTATTTACTTTAGACAGTATGGAAGATAGTGCCCTTGGGATTTTTTAGGGAACTGTAAAATCAGATAAATCAAATTATAAATCTCATTAGTAACAATGCATAAGCAATATTTGACAAGGAATAAATAAAAGTTAGCAGCTAAAAGTGTAAGTAATGCCTCATTTATTTCTATTTCAAAATAAAAATACCATTTATTTTTATTAATTATGTTAATTTGTCACAGTTATGAATATGGTTCATCATTAGAAATTAAATGCCTACTGTATGCTTTACAGTCTACTGAATGTACATCTCATGCTTAGTATTTGCATCTCATGCTTATTATCTGCTAAGTTGTATGCTCATCAAAGATTTGTGAGCATTACTATGCATATTTCCAATAGATGGTGCTTCTACCTCTCCTCATCATGGAGATCTGATAACAGTTTGCTAAATATCATAAATATCAAACTGCTGGGTAGAGTAAAAGCAATGACATGTTGGACTAAAGAATTTTAGAAATCTTAAGTAATCAGAGGTTAAGCTCTACTGTATGATTTACAGATAGATTATGAAACTTGCCTTCTTCGTCTGATAGAAATTTCTTTTGTTCAAGTTCTGATCCTTTCCAAAATACAAAAAGCACTAGAATATCTCAAGAATGAGTTTTCCATGTATTTAAATGTCCTGTGATTGTAGTTCCAACAAGACACTTTAATAACAAGTTTAAAAGGTGAGGATAACACCCAAATAGCCATCGTGAGCCAGTGTTCTTTGCAGCTTGGGCATCTTTGTCCCTCATTCATTTGTTTTTAATTTGAATATTAATTGCCCATGTAATAATTATTTCTGTGTACCATCTTCACTGTTCTGTGGGTCCTCATTTGACTCTCTATTTGAAACATAAATTTCAGGCGCCCTTACTTGCAGCAGGAGAGCCGTTAATGCATATTTGATGAAGCATCTTGCTGCACTCTCCTAGCTGGTATCACCCTTTATTTGCAAAATCAACTTGTTGATATCATTAGGGCCTATCACAGACCAAGAGTTCAGTGGACATTTAGGAGGTTAGGAGGTCAGTAAACCCTTCTAGGCTCACACTTTCAGAGGCCCCTCATTGCTTAAAAGGAGATTATGCATTCAGCTACAACTATACACTGGCAATAAGGAAAAAAGGCACTTATAGCTTTAAATGTTTAATAGATGAACCACCTCAAATGCATTATGATCAATATATGTAGGTATGTGTATACACATACACATACACACATGCTCAAGCACACTTAAATTCTGCAATTATCATCTAAATGGTAGTTTTATTGCATAGCAATCCTGTAGTGAAAGGTGTTATTTAATGTAAACATCTAAAAAACCTACAACTTTGCAATACTGTTTTTGCATTTCTTCATTTTTTAAAAAGTATACAAGATACTTAAAACATGGAAGTAGCTTAAGATTATCTTGATCTTTGAAAGGCTGTGAATATGATTCCACTATTGAAGTAACTGAAATAAGGGGGCATTGGCCAACATTTCTTCTTTGAATTTCTCCTTTACAGGATTGGTAAAAGAACAATATTTATATACTGTAAAAACTTCAAATGTATCTAGTATGTCATTTTTTTCTTTGAAGATTGAACAAATATTTAATGCAAGATACTGGTGATACGCTTAGCTCTAAGCTGAGTATTTTATTCTTTGGTGTTATTTTCACTCCTTGGTAGTGTTCAGGATAAAGGAAAGGCAAGTGAGTAAACTGTGAAATTAAGTTAGAGTCTGATTTATTAAAGTAATAGCAAATCATATACATTTGGTGAGTGTTGATCCCTGAGGAATACTTACAACATTGGACAATTATTCAGTGCTTAACACTGATTTGTAAGTAGTTTTTCAGTGATGACAAATCTTTGTCTTTTGTGGGTAAAACACTTTTTAGAAAAAGCCAAATATGGTTAATATATAGATTATTAAGCCATATTTGATTTGATGAAGAGAGAGATGGAGAGGGAGATTTATATAGGGAGGAGGCTAATTTTCCTCTTGGACCTGGAATGAGTGCTAATCATTACTTTAGAGCTGGATCTCTTATATCCATTTTAAAAGAGAGGGGGAAATTATAAGTTCATGCTGGATTTAAGAAAATAATGTGAGGGAATATATGTTAGAAGCTTCAATGTAGTACCTTTAAAATTTGGGAGGAAATGATCTGAGAAGCAAAGGAAGAATAAGAAACCAAGATAAGACATAGGTTGGTGAACTCTGACAATTTCACAAGGGAACACTAGGACTTTTTTTTTTTTTAATATCATTGTTTAAAATTATAGTCATGTTTAAGGAAACTTTAAATAGAAGTTATTCTTCTACCAATAGTCTTGTCTTCCAACCCAAACAGTACTTTCTACTTTTTGTCTTGACAGAAAGGGATGTTAAAAGGAACATTCTATGTGGTGACTGTGGAGCAGATGCTATGCAAATAGAAAAGAAAGTCATCCAAGGTGCATTTAAGTGTAGGGTAGAGATGATTCCAACAGTATCTCACTGGCCAGAAACAAAGAATATGTTCTTGTTTTCTTGCCTGTTATACTAATAGGTGTCATGGGATATGCTATATAATTTAAATTCTCAGAAAATCTCCAAATCTCTTTTTTGCCAATAGCTTCAACATCTTTCCTTGCCCTGGCATTCTAAGAACTGCCAAATAGGTGATTAATTAAACTCATTTGAACATACTTATTCCTCTTGCAGAAGAGCTAACAAGTAAAAACTTTAAATGTGAAATAGACTGAGGAGTAGAAGGGAGAATCAGCAATAAGATTGAGAAACATGAGCACAAATGCTATTTAGGTGATTAAAAGATAGAGCAATAAGTACTAAAACAAAAAAAAACACTAAGTGACCTTAGATTAGCTCCTGTGCTCTTAGAAAGTTATGCTCAAATCTCCAACTTTGATCTGGAGATTTTATAGTATCTGAGTGGGGACTATACAAGAATATGATCTCTTAGTTATTTTTTGTTACTACCAGGATATCAGTGGCTGTGAAATTAAACCTCATAAAGACCATTAGAAAGTGCTGGCTAGAGCCTGAGCCTTAGACAAATGAGGGCTACCAAAAGATCAATATATTGGGAAGTAATTTTTCTAAGTATCACTTTAGTACTTCCTATTACATAGCATTTAAAAAAAAAAGATGATCAGATGTAAAAGATGTGGTAACTGTTGTTTTTAGTGCCCTACAGCTGAGGATGGGTATAATTGCCACCAAATAAAAGAGGAAGAATTGAAGGTTCAGGGATCAGAGTCCACACACATATGTGGTCAGAAAGTCAAGTAAGAATAATACTTAATTTGCACTTGGAACTTCCTATATGCCAGACAATGTTCCCAAGGCTAAAATGTGCATTACTCATGTTATCCCTCAGAACACCAGCAAGGTAGACCTAGCATTGCCTTTATTTGACAGATGAGGAAACTAAGCAGAGAGAGTTTTAAAAAACTTTCCCAAGTTTGAACCCTGGAAATCTGTCCTAGAGCCTACAATTCTAAATAGTCACTCTTCTATTTCTCATTCCCTGACAAGATCCTCTCCTTACCACAAAAGGAGGAATTCCATAATGGGAAGTATAATTCTAATAGAACTACTTATCCTAGTTTACTTAACTCAGAATCTTTCTCTGAAGTAAGAACCCTCATAATTTGATATAAAATAGAGCTTAGTAATCAATTAAAATATAAATTTATTAAATACTATCTAAACTGAACTTAGTTGATATTGACTTAAAGCAATGTTAAACGAAAGCATCATAATATATGTTTCTTATGCCAAAAAAAAAAAAAAAGAAAGAAAGAAACTAATTGGTGATTTTATATGGCCTGCTTCCACTCTCTCCCTAGGTTTTGCTTTGTGAGCTCATTTTATATGGCCCAGACATTGGTCATATATCTGTATTTTACTGCCAAAATGTTACTCCTTGGCCAGCTGTTCAAAATAACCAGAAGACTCAGCTGGAGAGGTCAACTTCATCCTGTATCATGCCAATTTATTCCATTGACATTGTCTTGAATATTAAACTGAACTTCTTAATGACATTCCAAATTGTGAGTAATATTATCTAAATTAAAAATGAGAAAAGTACTTACTTTATAGGCGACACAACAGTCATTATAAGAATAACAATATGGTTAACAATTATTACACATGTGGGAGAAACAGCATGGTATAGTCGGGAGACTTTGGCTTTGGAGCCAAATAGACCAAACTTGAATGCCAGCTCTGCTGCTCTCTTGACTGGGTGATTCTCTAACCTCCAGTAACAAATCCCATGTCTGTAAATGGAAAATAAAATTCCTGCTTCAACGGATAACTGTGTCCTTACATGAAATATGTACATAAAATTAGGCCTGCCTTCTACCACTTTTATAGCACTTTTTTATAGTTCCCTTATCATTTCACCAATTGTTTTTGGTCAAATACACTTAGAGGTTATCTGTTGTCCTTGGGACCACTCTTGGTTACAGAATAGTGTAGTATAGCTGGCTTATAAGCAATTCCCTAGTAAGCAACTTTCGCATATAAACAGCCTCACCTTCAGAAGGGGGTGTGGAGTAATGGTTGAGAGCTGGTTGGCTCTACAGCCACACTGCTGAGGTCCCAATTTCCACACTCTCATGCACGGCCGTGAGACAGTGGTCAAGCAGCTTCAGTGAGCCTTAGTCTCTTCACCTGTAAAAGGGCATGTGTATGTTAGCCATATATAATGCCTGGCACATAGAAGTTAACTGTTATTAATACTGGAATGGAAGCTCCACATGACAGCAATTTTTGTCTTTTTTTGCTCAACTTTCCATCAGCAACGCCTGGAAGTATGTATGGCGTATAGTAGGTGCCTGATATGTATGTATTGAATGAATGAGCCAATCAGCAAATGTTTTTAGACCCCTGACAAGAGTGGGCATACTCTGCTTCCTTTCCCAATATTCAGGGTACAGATAGTTAAAGAGTTAAAGCTGCAGAGACCCAAGAGTTCATCTGCTCAAACTCATCATTTTAGATTAAAAAACCTGAAGACTTCTCTAGGTCTTGACTATGTGAAGTGAATTGAATGCAAAAGACATGCATGTAAGCCACATACTAAAAAGACTTGGGAGTGAACCTGAGAAAGGTAAGCTCTGTGTTGGGCTAATGGAATAAACTCTGTAAAAGTAAGAACCAATGTGACCATGAATAAAGTGTTCAGGTACACTCAGAATTCATATAAAAGATGAATGCATTCATTCAGAGACTATTGGTTAAATGCCTGTAAGACTGGTCAGTAGTGTGCTGAATAATGTTAACAGTCAGTTCTCTCTGAAGGTACCAAAAAAAAAAAAAAAAAAAAAGCTTATTCATAGTATTTGATAATCAGTGTGACAAAAACTTTCCCATCAGACAATGTCAAGCAGGGGACACTGAATGTGGAGTTGGCAAGAGAAGCATGGTAGCACATACAGATGCAATAGATGTAAATGACCTCAAGAACATCGATAACAGTAAAATGTAGTCAAATTGTTAGGTAGTGATGAGTTTTGAAGATTTATTACCATTCATTTTAATAAAATTTAATTGTAAGTTTATATAATTTAATTTTTAATAGTTGTTAGATATAACAACCAACTTCTAAACACTCCTGAAAATTTAATAGTTCGCTTTTGCCAACCGGTGTGGACAACTGCAGCATATCGCTGGAACTGGTGCTTTATTAGCCACCTGACATATTTACCTAATATGGATATAATGAGGCTAAAAATGGATGTGGTCTCTACTTCATAAAGCTTAGATTTTAGTGGAGGAAGGCCGAAAATAAACACGTTAACAGCTAACCAAAATAAAATAGGGACTATGATAAGAGATTCTGCTTGGGAAAGCCAAGGAAGTCTTCATTAAAAAACATGACTATTTATTTATATTTGAGGTGAAACTTACCCATTCCATGTATTTGCAAGTAAATTGGAGTCCTAATTAGACAAGGCATAACTCAGAATGGCACTGAGTCGATGGAACCATATGAATATTGACATCATTACTGACTGTGTTCTTGGTCAGATCAGACTTCAATCTCTTAAACAAATTTGTCTTTGCTTCACCTTTATTGTAAAAAATATGAGAAGGAGGAGTAAGAGGAAGAGGAGGAGCAGTTTACAATATACATTTTATTACATTATTTTGTGTAACCCTGAAATAATGTAGAAAACAATAAAGTAAAAAAGTTGGAAGTTAAAACTCAATACCAGTAATATGTTCTGTAGTAGTACTTTTTTTCTTTTATCTGTCCACATCTGCCCGCAAAACATAGTTGTCATAAGCTAAGAGTAATTATGTGATGTATTTATTTTCAAACGTCATCATACAAATTTAAAATCTTGGATTAGAAGGAAAGCCAAACAGAACCAAACTATTCTGTGACACATAAATTTTTAGGATACTGCTTGTAAAATATTGTGCTTCTCATGCTTGTTGCTTGATCCGTTTTGACAATTAACTTGTCTTTAACTGATTTGTGAATTATCCACTGAAAGTTGCTATGGATAAAGGAATGTAATAGCAGAATTTTTTATATATAGGATAGCAAAATAGGTTGGCTGGGAGGAAGGTTTAACTCTGAAAAATATCCTTGGTTTTTCAGAAATTTTTCTTTTTACATAGTGTTTATAGAGAGAGAGAATGAAAAACTAGCTGAATCTGATTAGTGTTCTCATCCAAAGGGAAAATTTATGTCCTGTTGAAGAATCACATTAATTTAATGACGTAAATACATTCTCTAGTGAAAGGGTGGTCACTTTAGGGGAGAGAAAAACGTAACAAAAAGATCCTTCTGCCGTCTTTGTGTTGTACCTGACAAAAAGCTCTCATCCGTGGGTTCCAGAAAGTATCACCGCCCTGATGTCAGATAAGCTAAAGGATTAAAATGTTACTCATTAAAGTATTTTTTCTATATCTAAATATTTCCCAGAAAATTACTACAAGAATCTTTATTACAAAAATTAAAAAACATAAACAACAACAACAAAAACATCTCTTTGTCATAAAGTTCAAAATGTCTTCAGCAACAGCAGCTTCCAGTTGCCACTAGTGCTGCCGGTGGGCATGTTTCTGTCCTGTCTTCCCTTGTCAAGGAGAGAGAAATGACTCTGTACAACTGTTGTTTTTTTGTGTATTGCTTTCCTAACGGTTGTCTGAGATACTCAGGGGCAAGAAACATTAGCTGTATCCTCCTAAAGAAATCCAGGTGGGCTGAGACAACAGAAACATTAGGTAGATCTGACTTACAGAAATGTCAAGAAAAGGAAAAAAGAAATTATTGCCTGGGGAAACAAATATCTTGTGTTTTGGAATGAATTTAAAAGGCTTAAATTTGCGTTATCTCGACATAACTTAAAAATATATATTTTGCCTTCCCAGTGTTGATGGGGGTGGGGGAAGGAACTCTTTCTTTGTTATTTATATATAACCCTTAGTAATCTATAAGAAATCATTTGGTATGAGAAGATAGGTGTGAATGTGCAATTAGGTGAAAAAGAAAAAAAAATGCTTAGCTGTTTTTACTCATATAACCAGCACTCAGGTGAAGAAAAAAAACATTAGCTCTCCAAGATACCCCTAATGTTCCCCTCCAGTCACTATGCTCCCAAACATAACTGCTATCCTGATTTCCAAGAACAAGTACTTGTTTTGTGTGCTTTTGAACATTTTCTGGACTCATACTATGAAGTCTTCTGTTTTGGCTTCTTTCAGCCATCACTGTGAAAGTGAGATGCATCTATATTGTTTTGTGTGGTTGCAGATTGTTATTCGCATTGTAATAGTATTACATCAAGTGAATGAATATATGTCAGATTACTTATTAATTCTGTTGTTGACAGACACTTGAGTATTATAGTTTGAGGCTATTGTAAATAAAGCCTCTTTGAACATTCTAAGATATGTCCCTTGGTAAACAAATGTTCATGGAGTCTGCGTAGGTTTGTATGCGTACACGTATGTTGGCTATTTCCCAAGGAATAGAATTTCTGGATTATACGTTGTGCATATGTTTTTAGGTACTGCCAAATGTGTTTCCAAAGTGACTGTACGATTGTCGTAATTCCCAGAGCAGTATTCCAGTTTTCCACATCCTCACCAAAGTGTAGGCTATCTAGGTATTACATTTACAATGATAGCATCTTAATAAATGATTATTTAGTAATAGCAATGTCATATAATGCCTTTAATTTATGGAAATTGATCTTCTGATCTATAAGACCTGTTTTTCCAGGAGTATTATAGGTGATAGTGAGCCATTCATACTCTGTTTCTCTTTATGATCAATAGTACAGAACCATAAAATAAGTGACTATAGTAGAAAACTTGACCTGTTGAACAGAAGTAGAATTTTCCTTCCCTTTGAGTCATATTTGATTGAATCTATAATCTTATTCTTATATTTTATCCTAATTCATTTATCTGGATAAATAATAACAAATTTCAAATGACAAAAACAAATAACAATCATTAGTAAAATTAATTAATAATGTTTTGTTATATTTTAAAATTTCTGTCTCCTACTTTTAGTTCTAGTTACATATTCTGTGCTCATTTTAAATCAAGTTTTCTCTTACATAAATTATTTCTTTGAGAAGTTATTTCAGGCTTTTCCTAAGGTAACGTAACCTGTTTAAACACACTAGCAAATACATAGACAATACAAGTCATGATACGGTACATGGGTATAGATGTTTTCAAAAAAATTTTTTACCCATATATTTAAGTCAGTTTTTCTGTTTCTTTGTTCTTTGTCGATTTTGTCTTTATTTTTTCAAATGTCAAGATTCTGGTAGCATATGAACCCCTTTTGGATGTCATCACCTCTAAAGTTCACCATAAACTGATTTATGATATCAGTCTGACTTCTGGTACATTGAATACGTAAGCTAACCCAGTTTCAGTTTGTACCATGTCAGAATGTGATCATTAATTTCTAGATAATGACTGGAGAAATTTAGTATGTGTAATAACTGTGGGTCCAATTTCCTGAAGCTTTCAAAGTTCAGTCCTAAGGATCTCTATTTGGTTGGTGGCACATTAGGTAGAACAAAAAGGAAAGTTTAGGCAGCATTAGTTTATTCTAGAGTTTCATGACATGAAACAATATCTTTCTGGTACTTTATTATCAGACAGATAATTCAAATCATGAACTTTGAAAAGCAAGTTTCTATATAAGGATTTAAAGTTTAATCTCTGCTTTACTCAGCTCTGGAAGTTGTTCTATTTGAGTTTTACTTTTAGATTCCTCAGAACTGAGGTTTTCCTAAAAATATAATCCTTAGAACCAACATTTCTCAGTGCCTAAATAACTCCCTGGCCTCTACTAGAAGTCATATTAATTCTTTCAGGTCACTAAAATATTATTTCCAATATAAACTGAATAGCAGCTTAGAATCATTAATTGTTTTGTCAACAATAAATTAAAATTTATTGCTGTGGTATGGCAAATTAAAATCCACAAAATTTATTTTAACAAGTATTTCAATATAACAAATCATTTAGCAAAACTACTAAAGAAAGCAGAATGGCTCAGCGGTCTTTTGAACTCCCTGTTGTCCTGCCTACTGCCAGGGTAACAACAAGATATAAAACATCCAAAATCAGGGAGAAAGGCGATTACTAGAGACAACAATCATCCTCTAAGTAGATAATCAGCCCTGTATTCATTGAATACAGATCATCTCACCAGACAGGACAGAGTTTGACCTCCATTAGGGAATTTATTTTGAGATGATTCTTTATAGAAGAATCTGATAGCAAAATAGAATGTTGAAAATAGACAAAGGACATGATATTTTCAAGTTTTATTTTTACCTTGGAAAGGTTTTTCTTCCTTTTTTTTTTTCCAACTATTTTACTATTTTTAAATGAAATCTAACTTAGGCCAAGCACCAGTAACTGAAGGGAAACTGACAGTTTGCTGAAAAGAACAAGGCAGTTTATAATTAAATACTACATCCTGTGGCTTAGGCCAGTGCCTCTCAAAACTTTGATATACACACTTAATACAGACTCTGACTGAGAAGGTCTAGGTAGGGCCTGAGATTCTGCATCCTTAACGAGCTCTATTCAAACTGCTAGTCCTTGGACCCTAGTTTGAGTAGAAAACGGTATAGGATATAAATGTTAGAGTGAATTTTTCAGATAGAGTAAATTATACAAATAAGATACAAATGTCTGGCTCCATGTAAAATGTGTAAAAAATTTGCTTGGAAGAACAGCAACCAGCTGAATGAGATTTTCATTCTAAGCTTATTATACATCAGGCAAGTTACTTAACTTCTCTGACATTAGCCTTCTTATGTGAAATTGAATGCATAGACTACATAATTATTATATCTCTGTAAGTTTATAGAAATACATTATGGAAGTATGATAAAACTATAAATGACTCAGGATATGTGCCTAAATATTTCTCCATAATTAAGAATGTATTTGTGATATCAACACAAAGCTCAGAAAAGGTCAAAGAATAGTCAAATGTCCCTATGAACCTATATGCAATTCAATCATTGATTCAACAAATATATATTGAGTATGTAAATCTGCTAGACATATGAAGCCCAAATTTTGTTTTCAACTTTGATGAATGTTGTTTAAATTGGAGGTTGGCAGACTTTCAAAAGTGTCCCTATTGCTAACATTATTCTTCCAAATAATAATTTTTTTTGAATGATAACAAGTATAAGCAAAAGGATGGATATGAAAATAAAGACTAGTCCTCACCTTACATTGTGTATTCTGGGGATTCGAGAAAGAGATCCCCTGATACCTACTTTCAAATGGATTAATGTGAAATTAATGGGCTCTTACTTACCAGTTGATTCAACTGGTTTATGTGCAATTACTAGTTAATTAAACTATCACATTATCAAAACAAAAATTTAGACTCTATTACGATAAATTTGATTATTTTTAAGTTTTTAATTTAATAAATCAGAGAAATAAAAGTTATATGAAGAAACAAGTCCAAACATGGTAATTTACAATTTAAAAGAGAATGGTATTTGTCCTGTCTCAAAAGCCACTAAACCACAAAGTATCAAAAATAAAGATGAATGCAAGCTGGGAGAAATGATACAGATAAGATGATGCAGAGGTAGATTCTGGTATTTGTCAGAGATGAGGAATGAAGCTGAAAAAGAAAATAACAATTAGCAACCACTATCCCTTTTAAAATAGGTGAGATTTTTGCCATACATACATACATGTATATGTGCATATATGTCTATGAAAATGGGTATGTATGTATGTGTCTGTGTATACATACGTATACCACACTGCCAGGAAAGTTGGATTTCTCATATCTAGTAACTAATTTGAAATGTCAAGATCTAGCTAAGTATTATATACATGACTGGTATCTAATATATGTTTTCAAAATTTATTTTTTTTTACATTTCAAATCACTGTAATTGCTATTTCTGCTTGCAAAACAATTACAATAACCCCTTCGCTTTTGTGACTTGGGCTATTATGAGGGACTCTGGGGCTTCATGACAGGTAGTAATTTGATCCCACGTACAACTAAACTCTTTTGTGGATTTAAGTTACTTAACTATTGAATGAGTCTGTGAATGACCTGGTATCCACATCACAATAATGGTTTTCCGTGTTCTCAATTCTTCTTTACAATGCAGTAACTCTGAAGTGATAAACACATTGCATCTGTAGAGAAATGGCTTCCAAAGAAAGCTGACTTCTAATCTAGATCTGTGTAGTGGAACGGGATAGCCACTAGCCACAGAGCACTTAACTGTGGCTAATCCAAGTTAGATGGGCTGTAAATGTAAAATGCACAGATTTTACATACTTAGTATTCACAAAAGTGAAAAATACCTCAGTAATTTATTTATAGTGATTGTGTGTATAGTTAATAGTTTGCATGTATTGGATTAAGTAAAATAAAATTAAATTTATCTGGTTTTTAGGGACACTTTTTAAAATGTGGCTTTTAGAAAATTTAAAATTACACATGTATATGTCTCCCATTTATGGTTCACATTATATTTCTGTTGGACAGCACTGATCTAGACAGAAGCAACAAGAAAGAAAACAGCTAAGAAAATGAATTTCTTAGAAAAATGATGAAAACTATGAAATTTAAAGTGATAAATGAGATCAAATTCTATAAATGAGTCTACCATAGTCCACCATATGCTTGCTTTCAGAAAATGTAAAAGGTTTTGGAATTTTTCATAGAGTATGCTCATTAACATTCTATGAAGTTCCAGAAAACTCCAGTTTTCATAGTGTTCATAAAATTGCTCAAGTGAAAATTAAAACTTTAGCAAACCAGTGCTGTTAATGGAAGAGAGATTTCAGAAAAGGCAAGAAACGACAAATATTTCTATAATGTAGCAGATGGGTAACATTAATGAGACTATGTATTTTACAAAATTTTCTAAGAGAAAATTATATCATATATTGAAATTAGTGAATTTGGGAATTTGTTAAAATCCTAGATACATTTGAATGTCAGGGATATAATGTAGTTTTCACCAGTATTTTTTTTTTTTAATTTACTGACCTGTTGTTAACCTCCAGAAATCGACGCTTGGAGTATTTCAATAGCTCTTTCAAGGTTGCACAGCAATTCTGAGCTGTGATAGGAATTCAGATCTGTGTGACTCCCAAGTGCATTTAACAAAGTGTACCCATGAGACCTTGGTCCCTGGAACCACTCTGCAAAATAATGCTTCTATGCTGAAATAGTTTTAAGAAAAGCTGTATATTCTGTTTTCCTTCTCAAAAATAATTCATTCACTTCTAGCTTGATCAGAGAATCAAATCTAGAATTTAAAAATACATTTGGATGCATTTCTTGGTTATTCTTATATTCAGTGTGTGCTTCAGGGAGATTCAGTGAAAGCTATATTTAGACAGATTACTATCGAGGAGCCTCTTGCATTGGACAGGTTACATCATCACCATCAGAAATATGAGTGGTTGCACAACTGGTACTGGTTGCATGATGGATAGATAAAAGTTTCATAATGTATTTTAGTTTACATTTTTATTTCTGACTTTTTTTCTATAAATTGTGCTAAAGATGCAATTTTTTAGGATCATGAAAACAGACTAAATAATTACTACAGCAGTGATAAATTTAAAGTGGTCCAGTGAAAAATAAAGAGTTGAGTAAAAAAATAAAATTTTAAGAGTTTACCTTATTTAGCTTTTCTCTATTCTGGAACTGAGAATTTCTCAGGGGCACTTCAGCTCACAACCTGTCTCTTGGGGCCTTAGAAGCTACATACTTCCACAAGAGTTCCTGATTACTATCCTAATCATAGTCCTTTCATGTCTACTATATTTTATCTTAGATTCAAAATAGGATCCTCTACCTTTCTCACAGAAAGAAACAATCTAGGAACATGAACTCAGTGGTAACAAGTTTCAAGAGCTAATGACATGCCTTCTCTCGGCTCTACTTAGCCAGACACTCTTTGAGATAACCAGCTCCTTTAAATTTAACACTTCAGTGAATCCTAAAATACACTAAACAAAGATATGAGATTGTTGAGCCCTCAATTTCCTTGTGCAAAATTTAGTTCACTGAGAAGACTGTTTTCACCAAGCCATAGGCTATATACAACAGAAGACCTTTGCCTTAATGAAAGTACTGACTTGGATTAGAGACCTAGATGTTAACTTTTAGGTTCTGTTTCTAGTGTGCTACATAGCCTTGGATCCCTCTCTTTGCCTCTGTAAAGTAGGGATACTTTTCTTTTTCCTAGTCATCTCACAAGTTTGTTGTGAGAATCAAATGAGGTAATGTCTGTGAAATAACATAGGGATGTAAAATGTTATCATGGGATGCAATATTTGCTGGTGAGCATCATAGATTAATGGAACCTTAAAGAATCCTTGAGAAATTATCTTAAACATTCACATAAAATCATATAAAACAAGTGGTTCTCATGATTTTTCACCTATGAATTTTCTCAGGTGTCTTCCCTACAATATCCTTCTCCACTACCAAAGAAAAACAGTTTACAGTCATGTGCTTTGTAACATGAATGAAGTGAGAAATGAAGGTTATCAGTAGTAGGACCCACAAGATGAAGAAGGATTCTCATGCTTTTCCTAGCTTTAAGCTAATGCCCACAGGACCTCTTAACATTGCTCCATGACTGCTCACAATTCCCTATGAGCCACTTTGGAGGAGGAATAAATGACCTTATGAATGTTCTAGTATAACTGTGTCCAAATCCCAGTACCACTGGATGAAAGTTCAACTGCTTCTCCAAGAGAGGCATAGTCCTGGCCTCTGGAGTCAGACCAGGTCAGTCTACTGCCTACTAGCTGATTCTACCACTTACTAGCTGTGTATCCTCTTCATGCCTCAGTGTCCTCATATGAAAATGGAAATAGAAATGGTACCTAACTTATAAGGTTTCCATGGGAATTAATGTTGTATATGTAAAGTACTTAGTATAGTACCTGGCATATGGTACATACCCCATAAATGTACCACAGCTTTCACAATTCCTCTTTTTAAAGATGATGGTTGAAATAGCAGCAGCAAAAACACTTAACATTTATGGAGTATGTACCATATTCCAGAAGCTGTGGTACATATATACAACGGAATATTACTCAGCCATAAGAAGAGATGAAATACTGCCATTTGCAATGACATGGACGGACCTCGAGATAATCATGCTAAGCTGTATAAGCCAGACAGAAAAAGTTGAAAATCACATGGTATCACTTATATGTAGGATATAAACCTAAAAGCAACAAATAAGCAGGACAAACAAACAGAGACTCATGGACATGGACTATAGACTAGTGTTACTAGTGGGGTGAGGGAGGAGGGGGGAGATAGATGGGGTAAGGGGTCAACTATTGGGGAATAGGGAAGGGTGAAGTGGGTAAAAGGAATCAAATGTACGATAGCTGAAGGAAACTGGACTTTGGGTGGTAAACACACAATAGAATATACAGATGTCAAATGATAATGTACACCTGAAAATTATATAATTGTATTAACCAATGTTACTCCAATAAACTAAAAAAAAAAAAATTAAAAGGATAATTATGAATGCCTTTCACTTGTACTAAAGTCTTTAAAAATATAGCAATAGTGATGTTAAAAGAACATCAAAGGGCTAATAGTAACCAAACTACAATATGTTCCTGTCTACTAAATTCTGTCTGGCAAAACTGCAGCTTCTTTAATTTTTTTTTTTATATAAAAATGAATATAGAATGAATAGATGCCATGACCTCCTTTGTCAAGTAAATATTTCTGTATTCAGGATAAAGAAAATTTTATATAGATGTTAGCTTTTCAAGATATTGTTTAGTATACAAAACAATTAGCTTCAGCTAACTCAAGACACTAATCCCCAAGTCTCCAATTGCTTGAAGAGAGTAACTAACATTCTGAAGGTCCTAAAACTCTTTTATGTTTTCTTTTTACTCAAAGAATAGTGATCAACCATAATCTCTGGAGTCATTCTTAATACGTACATTTGAACAATGAAATCCATACTTTCTTGTTTACTTTTCAGAATAGTAAGATTAATTTTCTTGATGATTAAATGGACACTTTTAGCAGCATTTTAGAATTAAATTTTTTTTCTTTGATAACACTATTGTTTGAATACAAATTTTAACAAAACTCCTGTAGAATGTATTAAAACATAGTAAATACCAGGAAAATACTCATCATAAGTAATGCAAAATTTAGCATAGATTATATGCCCACTTCAAATACAATTTTATTTGTGGACAAATATTATATGCCCACTTCAAATATAACAAAAATACATTTTAAGAATGGGGAAAATGAGGCTCTTAAAATCTATAAATGCCAACAAATAAGTCATTGATCTGTTTTGCCACATATATATGTAACTTACTCTAAAGATACTGAAGGTAGCTGTCAACTAATACTCTTTCATTTTAAGAAAAAGGAAAACATTTCACTTTAGCAGAATTTTTCTGGGTAATCTCTCAGTGTAGAACATTCTAGACTCCAATTTTAGATAAGCTGCTAGATTTTTTAAACAAAATTCTTATTGTTTTATATCTTTATATTTGAAATATCCAACTTATTGCCCCTACTTCATGTTTTTAATCTGTAATATAGCTGCCCATAGGCCTAATACAATGTAAATGTACCAACCTATTAAATGGAATTCAAAGAATCTCTATATAAGAGCTTTTGATAATGGATGAGATTACTATGATAGGCAGGATAAGGATTGTTGGTTGATTGTAAAACATCCCCTGTGAAAACAAAACACTGCCATTTACAAACATTACACTTAAATATTTTAGCTGTAAAATATAAAAAGCTAACAGTACATCATTTAAGAAGCATGTAGGTCTGATTCACCGAAGAACGGGGCAGAGCGAGAGTGGGCTAGTTCAATAGACTGATTGATGGAGGCAGCTGTCTTTGAGATCATATTTTTTAATCCTTCTTTCCTTCCTCTGCCCCTCCCCTATAACTCCCTTCTCCTCAAAGCTGAAGTCTGTGTTTTTCTGTATTCACAATGTTCCTTAGTAGAATCTGGTCACAGTAAATTATAAGAAATAAAGACTTACAAGTAAAAATAAATAATTAGACATGAATTAATGCTTTTCCCCTCTCAAGAACATCTGCATTCTAACAGCACCTGATTATTGCGTGAACAGACTAAATCTCTAATGGGACTGCGTTGTGTATCGAGCCCGCAGAGCAGCTCAGTGGGCAGTGGGCTTGGCAGGTACTTCAAATCATCATCTGCTGCAAAGGCCGATAAACCAAAGGTGGAGAAGAGGAGGAAAAAGGCCAAAAAAGAGAAAAAGAATGAAATTTAGATGTATTGAGTCTATACTATAGGCCAGGTCTTGTGCTGGGCATTTTCAGTGGTAATTTGGTTAAACTTCACAACAATTCTGGGAGGTGGGGATTATTGCTACACACACATACCCTTTTGTTAACAGCTGTGGAGAAAAAAGTCATGTGGATAGTGGTTTACTGAAGGTCATGTGGCTTGTAAACTGAAGTTTGAACCCAGGGATGCCCGGCTTCACAGCTAAGTTTTTTTTTTTTTTTTTTTTTTTTTTTTAACAATACTTGCTTTTAACAACTAAAAATGCATTTCTAAAAATATAACAGTCATAAATAGGAATAAAGGGTAATAATACAAAAATAGCTCCATCGAGGTTACTGATGGATAGGGGCATGGAAATGCAATTTCTTTTTTTTTTTTTACAACGTTTCCCTCTCAGTATCACTTTCTCTGGCTGTCTGGCCTTGCGAAATTATATCTTTCCTGATGACTTGGAGCTACATGTGCTCTTCTTTCTGTCAAGGGCAGCTTAAAGTTCATGGAATAGTTTATTTGATGCTCGTGGGTACCAATTCCAGGCAGCAAGATACTACTTTCAAGACTAAATTAGCTTTCTTCAGAGTCACAGCAAAAAGAGATACAACTAAATTGATTACCTTGAAGTATCTTCCCAGGTTTTTTATTACTGTTTGAGCCTTTTGATCTCCCAGCAATGTCACTGTTATAGAAGTTAATTTATTCTGTAATCTCGATTTTTTTTTAATACGAATCATCTGAATATAGTTATAGACACCTAATCTAGACCATTTTTCTCAGAATTACAAAGATGGGGAAAATTCCAAACCATGCTTGTTCCAAGTGGTAGGGAATAGCTTAAGAAATTATTTCTGGAATCTCTTGAACTACTTATTATATGAATATGCCAGTGATTGTTTAAGCTTGATTGAATCTACTCATTGATAAGGGCACAGGAAGTTTGTAGTAAAACCTAGGCAGTATGCTGCCATCTAGCTTTTCTGTTTCTATCTTCAGTAGTCTCCCCCATTGTTTTACAGAAAGATATTATGTAAAGAAGCATTTCTTTATCTCTGAAAAAAAAGATGCTCATGATGGTACTACAGAATCCTAAAACAAACACACACTTCATCATCATTATTTTAGTTGTGTCTTTAAGTTGATCCTCAGGTAAAAATGAGAACTGCAGATTGCATCACTCCAATCTGTTACAATAACCAAGCATTTACCCCCTCTTTCCCTGTAGAAGCAAACATTTTTTTTTTAATAGCAAATTCTGAACAAAACTGTGAAATAGTTGCGATTCTTCTTTGCCATTTTTTTTCCCCAGAGTCTGATCACTTTCCTACATTCCCAGCTGTCTCCTCTACAAAATGGGTATTTTGTTGTCTGAAGACTCATATTGTTGCTATTTTCAGGGCTGGTTCCCATTTCTGAGACCAGGAAGGCAATCTCAGTGCTATGCTACTGATAAATTTATTGAGCACTTATTCTATACTAGGCTGAGCTCTGAAGAAACAGAGTTTAATAAAACACACATGGCTCCTACCCTCACAAGTCTGACAAATGAGCAAGAGAGACAAACGTTAAATATGTCATCACCAAATTAAATGCATAGTTAGATAAAGTTCATTGAGTAGAAGTACAGATCTTAAGAAGATATTATAAAGGAGAGAACCTGTTAATATTGGGCTGGGAAATCAAAGTTTCTGGGAGGAAATAATATATAAGCTAAGAAAGGAAGGGTGAATATGAATTAGCCAAGGGAAAAACAGAGGAAAGTGTTTGAGGAAAAGAGAAAAACATGTACCAGTAACATCTCAAGAAAAGGTGGGAAAAGCTAGATGATTGATATCATTTTTAGGAAGGACCGATTGGTTTTTCTTTTCCATGGATGATGTGCATACAATGTAATTAAGTGACGGCATATAAGAAGAAATTTATTTTCACGAATGAGAAGGTGAGAAGTCCTGAATAATATTATGTGCCCATGTTAACATAGTTCTGTTTTTCCTATAAACCTCAGTAAAAAAAAATGGTGATACCAAGGGGTGATTGAGAAGCACTGGTTTTCCCAATGTACTCAAAACTAATATAGATACCATGTAACCAATGTGCTTACCATGCAAACACAGCTTAAAGAAAAGTCCTCCAGATCACTTCTTCCAACTTGTTTCCCCTGATTCTTCCCACAGAGCTGCTTTTGTCAGACAAGCTGCCAGTTCTACAAAGGCTGTCAGAAAAAATGCTAATAAATTTGGAACTATTCAGAGATGTAAGGATTATGTGCATTTTATGTGTAAACTCTGTACCTAAAAGAGAGCATTATAACAACATTAAACATATGAGGTTATCTATAATTCAGATAAGCAGTAATATATTCTATTTAAAGACTTTTGGATCAGCATAAACAAGACCTGCAGGTTTAAAGATTTGCATACATTTTTTACAATGTATTGTTTTCATTTTAATATATTACAGACAATTTGTATTTACTTAATAAGATTACTGTGCTGGGGTTTTAGGATGTGTATAAAATACAATTAAAGCATTAAAATTAAAGATAAATTATCCCCACTACAAATAATCCTAGCAAGTTACTGACTGAAGAATCTTGAATCCAACAAGTCAAGGAAAAACTCCCCAAGGAGTCTTTAATTAGAACTCTTTAGGACTTGTCAGTACTAGAAACAAAATCTCTTTGTAAAAATGAATAATGTCTGGAGATACATAAATTACAAAATCTGAAGCCCTAAAAGCAGCGTTACAAGAGCTTATTTTAATTGCTCTGATAATAAGCTAGGAGACATGCTCAGCTTCCTTATTTTCTGTTCAAAATGTCAACTATGGATCACAGTTATGAGATATTCTGCACATGAAATGTAAAAACAAACAAACAGATAAATCAGACGGGCAACAACATTCTATGCCATTTATGCCTTCTTTACTCATGGGAAACAGAGTACAATAATCTTTATGTGAAGGCCATCAATAGATTTCTCATAAAGTTTCCCCCTCATTTCTGTCTTATTTTTAATTTAACTTTCCCCTTTCCTGAAATATTAAAAAAAAAAAAAGTTAATAATAGTCCTCAAGGGACAAGAAAGAAGGTTACACCCCTTTACAGCCAGCTTACACTCCTTTTGATCAAGAGAACTGGGTTTGTAGGTTTGTAACTGGGATTTGATTAGGGAGCACCTTCTGTGGCCATAGAAGTTTTTCATTGTGGAAAACTCAAAGCTGTTAACTTTGGTAGATTAGTTTTAAGTGCTTTTCAGCTATAAATAATAAGAAACCTGGGCCTATAATGACTTGAATAAGTAAGTGGCCATTGCAGGCATCTCAGCTATTGTGGTGTCATCACCATTTGCAGAAGGCCAGCATCTATACAATATGCTGGTCTCTTCTTTAGGACGGCAAAATGGCTGTTGCATCTACAGATATCACATCTATGTTATGTGCAGTGAGAGGGAGAGGGGAGAGAAGTGGGAAGAAGCAGCCCTAGTTGTATCTATTCCATTTATCAGACACAAAAAAGCCTTCCCCAGAGCTCTCAAAAGACATCAACTTAAAGCTCATTAGTCAGAGCTATGCCATATGGCCATCTCTAATGAGAAGGAGATTAGAAAGCTAATAGATGCAGCAAGGATAAAGGGAGGGAAAAAATGCTATGAGCAAGATTCACAGAGAGTTGATCACATTTGGCCTACATTAATATGTTTTTTTCAAAACTTTACATTATTATGGTTCCTCAAGGACAAGGAGATGGGAAAGAACTAAGTCTTTTATACCAAGTATAGAGTAAGCCTGGGAAAGAGTGGAAAACAAGCTAGAAATGATTTAAAAGTGCACGGAAGCCAGATCTCACAATACCTTTAGGCAAGCCAGTCACTAAAAGTGAACTATAAGGTTTCTAACCTATAATGTAGATTATAAGAGAATTTCTTCTAGTTTTCTCAAATGTCATTAAAAATATTTGGTACAGAAAGTATATATAATTGATACTTGGTAATTGTTTAAAGTAAACAATTTTTTTAGTTAGTTAAAAAAATTAATCAACCAAAATAACCATTATTGTCTCTTAGTCATCAAGCCTTGATTTTTGCTATGTCTGTAAGATTAACTCAAAAATAAATAAAGGTTGTTTGAGATATTTTAATTTTATTAACCCCTGAAACAGTTAATGTCAAATACACTGGCTTTAATCAACTCAATAAACAGTTTATTCAGTACCCATGATTCAATGAGCCCCCTGTTAAAGGGGTATTTAAGATTTAGGGAATGAGGAAACTCAAAGAGAAAGATAAATAAGATGAGTGTTGTGTAAATGGGCTATGGCACAAAGATCTGTGAACCACAGTTGTTTTGAATGATGTGTATGAGATTTAGGAAAGGTGATGCTAATTTATATTAGCATTTGATTAGTCTTCAAGGATGATGTTATTCTTAGAAAAAAATGTAAATGGAAGCAAAAGAAGGAGAAAATAGAGGACTGTGTTTGAGTAATCCAGAGTGGCTGCGTTTTACTGATATAGGAAAATAAGCTTGACAACGGAAATTTGGGTTGTGGAGGATGTTGAATGAGGGAATGGGGAAATTAACATGGGATAGTGGATTTGGGTACTGAAGAGAAGAGCTTTGTTTAAGGATGCGTCTGTGGCTATAAAAAACAGTTTTTCTATAGACTATCAAAATGACTATGGGGGAAAAAATATCACATTCTGGCATGAGAGCGTGTGCCATAGGAAAAACATGAATATTATGGACTGAATTGTGTTCTCCCCAAATTCATATTGAATTCCTTACCCCAGTACCTCGAATTGTGACTGTATTTGGAGGCAGGGCTTTTAAAGAGGTGCTTAAGGTAAAATGAGGACATTTGGAAAGGGACTAATCCAGTATGACTAGTGTCCTTATAAAAAGGGATGATTAGAACACAAGCACAGAGAGATTAAGTGAAGATAAGGATAAAAAATGACCATCTATAAGACAAAGAGAGAAGCCTCCGGAATTGTGAGAAAATAAATGTATGTTGTTTAAGTCAGGGATCCCCAGCCCCCATGCTGCTGATGGTATAGGTCTGTGGAACCAGGCTGCACAGCAGGAGGTGAGCTGTAGGCTAGGGAGAAAAGCTTCATCTGTATTTGCAGCCACTCCCCAGCATCACTGCCTCAGCTCCACCTCAAATCACCAGGTATTAGATTCTCATAGGAGCACTGGTCCCTGACACCAAAAAGGTTAGGGACCACTGGTTTAAGCCATTCATGTGGTATTTGTTATGGCAGCCCTAGCAAGCTAATACAATGAGAAAACATTATTCTTGTTTTTAAAAAGTAAGGAGATGATAAACTAAATTTATAGAAGTAGAAATAGAAAAAAAGATAGATTCTAGAAACATCGCACAGGTGTAACATCACTGAAATTTTCAACTAGTGCAATGAGGTGTGGAGATGGAAGGTTAGTCCTGACTGAGCTCTAAAGTCTGGGAAATGAGCAAGTGGGGAAGGACAATATCTTGGTGGTAGAACAAGATGAATATGGTTTCAGCTATGTTCCCACTGAGGAGGTGCTGGGTCCTCAGGATAGAGGCATCATCCATCAAAAAGTCAGAGATGTGTGTCATGGCCAAAGAAGTCAGTGTTGCATATAACAGAGAAGTGCCACAGATTGAATAACCAATGAATGAATTGTGTAGTTACTTTTTAAGTAGCTGAAACAGTATGACTATATTTCTATATATGTAATTTTAGTGACAAAGTTCTTTTATCTTAAAACCAAATAAACAAACCAAGAGACATTATCTTCCTGATATCTAGTGCTTAAAATTCCTTTTGAAAAGAAAAAAAAAAAGTTATTATGTTTTGGTCTTTTTACCCAGAGGTAAGACCAAAAAGGCAAATACCTCATGAAAAGGTAAAATGATGATTTGAATTCATACAAGTATAAATAGGCAAGATTAAATTCTTTCCCCAAAACAGATTTTAATTGGCATTAGTGAGGAACGGGAGTGAGCATTAAGACGTGCTTCTCATCCTTCTGTAAGAGAGCACGGTGCAGGAGTTGCTGATCTGAGTGCTGTAAAGAACAGGTTGCCTGGGGCCAGTTTGGGGACAGGGTTCAAATCATCTCACAATAGTGAAAGGATCATATTTTCCTGACTGAGGGAAAACTGGCTTCGATTATACATTTCACCTCTGTGCCAGATTAAACACTACTCACTGGAGAAAATCAAGAAATTTAGAAGTAGTTTTCCAAATCAGGAGAGTGCTCTTTGCTTTTAGATCTCATTACTAAGGTGTCCTGTTGGTCCCCAAGAGTAATGCTTGGCTGCCATGCTTGTATAAATTGTTTATATTGTTCATTAATTAATGTGATTAAAATATTAAAAATAGGACTCCCAGTGTTCATCCTGAGAGCTTACACATAATAGCAACGACCTTAAGCAAAGTACCACATTATTTATTTATAGAATGGCTTTGACTCATTTAATAATGCTCTGTAATTATTTTGTAGATTACTTTTAGACTTTGCACAATTATAATTTAGCATTATGTTCCTACAAAGGAAAACATTTTTGCTGTTGTTAATATTGATCAATTTCCCTTAATGTGTTTGAGACTATTATGTCTATAGATAAAATTTAAATATTTATGTGGTTATAATGACCTAAACTTCTGCATTTACTTTTTTTATAAATATATATTTTTAATAACTACTGAATTTCAGGCACTGGTCTAGGTGTTGGGGGGTGGGATGATGTTGAATAAGAAGGCAAGAAGAACCTGCCTATAGATGTTTTACATTCCTTTATATTCTTCGCTATCCCTTACAATTTTAAATTCAAATTATAGGAGGGAGGACCAAAATCAAATAAGACAAAATGGTGAAAGAATTTTGAAAATCATCTTGTTTTGTCCTAGAGTGAATACAGTTGTGCTCAATTTTATACATTCAGTACTTAGTCTAATCATGATTCTTAATCCAATTCATAACCTTCGACATTATATTATCCTCAATGATAGAAGATTAACCTGTGTTTAGTATTGTTATAATATACTTAAGGGTTTTAATAACTATTTAGATAATGGTGTATACCACTGCTTTTCACTAGGGGGTTTCCTAATAAATGAATTCATTAAAACATTTATATAGAACTCCATTCATGCCCTATTTTCCTGGTCTTGGGGCTCTAAATCAACAACTTGATCACAACACATAAGAAACAGCCAAAGAATTTCCTTTCCAGTAGGTATAGTTTCATGAAAAATCACTTTGGAATCTAATAAATGAAATGATTTCTGCCTACACAGTTTCCTTCTCTGTCTCATACTCTTGGCCTTGGTGAAACATCCAAAATAGCCTTCTTCTAGAGGAAGATACAGTTAATGCTTGAGTTACTGACAGACACGTGCTTGTGAACAGTATGGCCTGGCCCCAGTATAGCGTCAGCAGAGTTTGTTGAGCAGATGAATTGTCCCCTCTGGATCATTCCAGGCTTTCAATTAGGTCAGATGAATAGCTCAGGCCTAGGAGCTGCCAGAAAGTATTGGCAAAGAGTCTACCTTTTTTCTCAAGTACGAGTGTCCAATTGACTGATTCATCAAAGAGATATATGAGAGTGAAATTAAGTTCATTGCCTACCTTCAATAGCCCTTAGTTTCTAATGAGGTAATGGATGTAAAAGTAACTTTTGAAATCACAATGCAAATATAAGAATTTTAGTTGTTATTTTAGTACCTGAGGGAAATGTAAAACTGAAGAGAGCTACAAATTGTACCAAGGTCCCACATGAATATACTTTGTCTATTAATAAGGCCTCTCTAAAGTATCGATTATCTAGGCTGTCATTTTATGAATTATTTAATGAAGTTGCTTTTCTTTGTTCTCTCAATGTGTGCTTGTGATACTTTCAACATCTGTGGGAAATTTATGCTATTTTTCAAATAATGTAAGACAAATACTAGCTAAAAGGTGAGTCTAGAGGTTAAAGCATCATAGAATAAATTTCTAAATAACAGCTACTCTTACATAATACCTATTATGTGCACTATTCTAATGTTTTACATATATTAAGCCCTTATTCCTCACAGCAAGCATATGAGGCATGTACTTTTATTTACCCTCATTTTATAGATGTGAAAATAAAGAATAGAGAGGTAAAGTAATATGTTCCAAATGACACAGCTGGTAAATGGCAGAGTTGGACCTCAAATTATTCTACTAGTCTGTCTACAGAGTCTGTGCAATTCACTACTATAACACATGCTTTTAAATATTAGTTTTATAATATTATGTTGTTTTTAATGGTAAATGTAATACTTTTGTTATAAAGGTTTTTTCTTTGTCTTCTCCTTTGGATCTAGGAACATATGTAGTATTACCAAATTTTAGCTCACTTCTCTGATGATTATAAAATACTTTACATTTGTAGAACATTTACGTATTATTAAATGCTTTTCTTACCATTATCTCATTTGACCCCTTCCCTAAGCTTTACAATAAATAAGGCTTTATCCTCATTTTTCAGATAAAGAAACAGATCCAAAAAATTAAACAATTTGTTCAATTTCACATCATAAATTTTTATCCATTCTAAAACCAGAAATCAAATTTTCTAGCTCTTAGTCCAGCACTCTTTCCAGTATATTAGATTTTGTTTTGTCATTTCTTTCTCTTATTGTTTGGAAAAAAATGAAAAGGAGTTTAAGAATCCCAGTAAAATTTAATAAGCATTATTCAAGAAACATTTGGAATAATTTTAGAAGTCTTTACGAAAGCAGAAGGTGAAAATGTAGCATATTAACAGTGGGTTTGTTTAAAAAGCACACACAAGGTTCTGGTTATTAATTTCCAATTTCTCATTTCTAGCCCTGCCTAAAGTGAACACCTTGACAGGACAAGTTTCAAGTGCTCTCTTGCTTTCTGCTACAGCTTTTTTAAGAAAGCTCATTTGTACTTGTTCATCATCCTCTTTCAGTCAGTCCCAGAGCTGTGTGGCTAATTATTGACCCAGACCAAAGGCAGCTAAAATTGGAGTGCTCTTTACTTAGAATCACAATGCATTTTCTGTCTTTCAGAAGGAGCAAGGCATTTTTAGCTGTGGGCTCAGTGACCATTTGGTTATATGGGCATGTCAGTTGCTGCTAAAGAATCACAACTCACTTTCTCAAATGAAAAAAAAAAGAAAATGGTATTTCACTCACAGTCAGTAAAGTGGAGTGTGTGTGTGTGTGTGTGTGTGTGTGTGTGTGTGTGTGTGTGTGAGCATGTGTAGCATGCATGCAAGAGAGATATTAAGAGATGTTTTTCCTTTCTGTATTAATATGTAAGGCAGAGCAGAATAATAATGTATTCATTTATCTCATAAATATTTCTCAAGAAGTTGCCCCAAGTAAAGAATAGTGCTAACTATAGGGGGAACTGTTTAGATATAAAATTACCTTATCATAGGACCTGACATGTGATAGATTCTCTAAAAATATTTGTTAAAATGAAATGAGCTATCACATGGACTGTATCCAACAGCTTGGAATCTATTCAGAAATTATGAAGTCATTAAATATACGAAATTGGAGAGGAATTTAGTAATCATCTCATATAACTCTTTGTTTGTTTAGAACACAAATATGTTTTATTGGGGGGGGGAGTATCTACAAGAGCAGGTAGAATAGGAAAAGTCATGGGGTGGGGGAGGTTGCAAGTCCAAGGCAGACAAAGGGTACAGAATGGCCCCTGTACTCACTCAACTCCTGGAAGGGCAGGAGAGCAGCTGGGGGTAGTAGCCTTTTTGTTTTAGAGATGAGACAATGGAGAGACCCAGACAAGCTATAAGACTCTTCCAAAGACATACATCTATTATAATCCTGACACATGGTCAATATAAAAATTGTTAATGAGTTTTCTTACATTCTTATTTTCATACTAAGTCTTAAAAATGCAAAGTATATATTATACTTCTGACACATCTCAGTTTGAAGGAGCTATATTTCAAGTACATAATACTTACTGTGGCTCAGGCTACTCTATTGGACAGTATAGCTTAGAATCACAGGGGGAAATGATTATATATTGTTAAAACTGTACTATTATTGTTTATTTATAAAGTTTGATTTTAATTTAAAAGCACAAAAATAAAACTTAGTCCCAACTGTCTTAACAAAGTATTAAAAAAAAAAAAAAAAACTGGAAATAGACCTATAACCATTAGAGAAATTGAATTAAGAGTTACAATTTTTACCCTTCACTCCCACAAATTAGTGAAGAAATAAAATATCAGAAATTTTGGCTTCAATGGTTCTACATACATCCACCAAAATTTCAAGAAAGAGATCATCTCTACCTTTTCCAAATTGTCTCATTTTGCAAGTAACTGTATACATGTATACAATCAATTCCATTTTCAGCATTAGTAGAACTTTAATTGTTAACCAGTATTTTAATGTGATCAGACAATAATGTTATTTATCCAGATCATCTACCATTATCTTTCATTTTATTATGAAAATGAAGAATTGGTTCTATTATTGATAAATATCAGTTGCTTCTATTTAATAGACTGCTGTATAGTTCGTCCCTGCCATGCACTTAATATTAAATGCATAAAATGGAGGGAGGAAAAAGTTACCCATCATAGGAACCTAAGCTGGCCAATTCCTTTTAGAGATTTATAGACCAAAAATAGAGGATTTCTCTTTCTTGTTATTCTTCAAATTCCTGTTGCTAATAAAAAAAAAAAAAAAATCTGCAGAAACAGACTACTACATTGTTCAATGTTCAGATCCACAAAAGATTATTATAATCGTGGGTTTGGATATCACCCTGACCTTTTCTTGGACCTTTGTTCAGAGCGCAAGTGAATATGTTGGTGGGGTTTTCCTCTTTTAAGTTCTTTAGCTTTCGAAGTAAAACCAGAACTGGCAGGAGAAACAAAGGGAAAGACAAGGGACAGAACAGAAAAGAAACTGAATTAGGTCACATTTCTGGAGGCTTCCAAATTTGGTACAATAAGATCCCTGTGATCATTTCATACCTAGTTTTTCAAAGGGCTATTATAGTGTCATTTTATTATCCGCCCCAGAGAATAAATTAATAGACTTCTAAAGCCTTTTCCTCAAAAGCTGATTCTGATTCTCTACATGGTATCAAGATAATTTTTTTTAATCAATTACCATGAGGCTATACAGCTTCCTAAGGTGGTTTTTTAATTCTTAGTTCTTTTACAGTTCCTATCTATAAGAATAAATTCTTATTAACATCAGCATAGTGAGGAAGATAGATAAGTATGTTAGAATGTAACAGAAAACTACAGCTCAGTTGGCTTAAATCATAAGCAACCTTGAGTTGGGAAGCTCAAGTCACTCAGTAACTCAGTGATATCAAAGGCCTACGTCTTTTCTACTTTTATTTTTTCTCATCCAAAAGCTTTGTGATTTTTCGGACTTTTTCCCCATGATCTCAAGATTTCTGTCATAGTTCTAGTATCAAGTGCAAGCAACTATAACTAGAGTAAAAAGAAATATCTTCTTTTCTTTAGTCTTCTTTTTAAGAAAAAATCCTCCCCAGACTCCCCCCACTTCTCTTCATCCTTTCATTGGCCAGAAGTGCACCACCTGCCAATGTCTTAACCAATCATTACCACAGACATGACATTTCCGTGATTAGCTGAGACACTCAGATTTCCCTCATGGGAGCTAAGGCACACTGCCCTGTAAATATATGACTGCAAAGGTGTCTGGGTATTCGAATTACAAAGAAGGTCTGGTCAGAAGAAGAAATGACTTTTAGTTAGGTCACCTATAGAGTAAGCTACAAGCTTCTCACAAATTGCAGCATAATATGAGTGCTACAGAGATGCCTGTAAATTCAGGATCTAAAAACACACAAGAAAGTACCTAGCCAGCTTGCTAGAGCAAGGGGGAAAAAGTGTCAGAATAGACCACTAAAGAAAGTGTTATCAGACCTGTGAGATACACAGGACAAGGGGACGTAACCAAGGGAGGGTGGTAGGAGAGAGTGGGCGTCCTGTAGATAGAATAACAAGTGCAAAGACTGGGAATCAGAGAGAACATAGTGGGTTTGGAGAAATTCCGAACATTTCATTTGCCTAAGATATAGAGCATGAGATGGCCATTAATCAAATAAAGCTGAAGTAGATAATAATAAGTCATACAGACATTTGTTCTTTATTCTGTTGTGGGGGGAGCCAATGAAAGATTTTAAACAGAAAATGGTATAATCAGATTTACACTTAAACATGTGTGTGTGTATGTGTATAATTTATTTGTATGTGATTAAGATGGAAATAGCTGGAACACATAAGAATCAATCTCAGTAATTCCGGGGGTGGGGTGGGGGGTGGGGATGATGATGGGGCTGCAGGGAGGTGAAGAGATTTGATTGAAATGTAGGAGTTTTGACTACAAACTCCTAAACTCCTGAAAACAGGACTTTGACTAGTTAGGAGGTGAGAGAAGTAGAGACCAGTAAATCATTCAGATTTCTGTCTTGGGCAACTGGAAGGATGGAGATGACATTTACTGAGTTAACAGATACAGAGGAGAAGCAGATTTGAAGGGGAAGTGCATAGATTAAATTGTACCTAATGAGTTTAGGAGTCTATTCTGTGTGAAATTTAAGAGAAATATTTCCATTCTCAAAGGACTTTGAGATGCTAAAGGATTAACCAATAAGGATATAGGATAGTACTAGAGGTGATATAATTTACTGCAAAAGGTGATAAGTAAAACAAGAGAGAGGTAAAAATTAGAGAAGGAAATGTTTTTCCTGAGGGATAAAAAAGTGGAAGAATCTGAAATATTTCCTAGATAAAATATTTATTTGAATCTTGCCTGTAAAGAGTTAACAGGTATGAATTATAGAGGGGCAGGAACGCCATACTCTATATGAGGCAGATTTGAGGAGTGCTAATTGGCTGGGTTGCTATGAAAAGTTTGAATGGCTATAAAATATAACGTTCCTGAACTTGTTGAATTGGCCAAGCTTTTGGGATGCCAAGAGAAAAAAAAATTATGCATACTACCTATATTGATCTTCTATTCCAAGGTATATTAGTCAGCTATTGATACAGTAATGCTGCATAACAACCAATCACACAATAGCCGTAGCATATAAAAATAAGCATTTGTTTCTTGCTCACAGGTCTGCTAGTAGCCTGGGATGGCTCTGCTTCAGGTTGCAGGTTGCCTTCATGTTTGTTCTGCATGTTCCTCTTTCTTCTTGGACCATTGGTTTCCCAGAGCCTTTTCTTTTCATGGCATAGTTGGCAACCCCCAGAGTGGCAAGTGTAAACACTTCATAACTCATAAGGCCTCAGTCTGGAACAGGCAGGTCATTTGTGCCCACATTCTCTTGGTCAAAACACATAAAATGTCCAAGCCCAATGTCATTGAGGGAGGAGCAATGAGAGGGGAGAAGAACAGGGAAGGCAGTGAGTATTTGCTGAATAATCCATGACGTATGGGTAGATAGAAACTTGAGATGTCATGGTATTTGACCCATCAGCTACAAACCTTCTGGAACACCAGTGTTCTCAACTGAGGAGAATTCAATGGGCTTCTTAGATAAACTTAGAACAGCCCAATTTGCGTGACTTCCTTTTTTTGCCTGTTTTATGCTTTCTAAAGGGATGACATGGGCCATAAACTGCTTACTGAGCTGATTGATTATTGGTCAGAATCAGAACCAGCTACTTCATAACTATCTCATGATCATCATAATTAGTTGCCTTTGTTCTTATGCAAGTGTTAGTTCATTACTCTAGGACTAATTAGAGGTTGATATTACTTCAGCATTACTGAGTGAGCGATAAGAACTAAGCAATAAAAACTGATTGCACTATTTTCCTTAACATGTGATTGTTAGCTTCTTCCAAAAATCCAGCACATTTATATGAGCCAACCTAAAACATTGTACCGATTGTTACACCAATAATATTTCTTAATATCTCTGAGAATATGTGCTCATGGAAATGACATAATTTTCCCATCATTACACAGCTAAGTTGTGTACCTGAGACTTGATGACATCCTCAAATGGTTATCTCTATCTACTTAACTGCTATTTAAGCAGGAGATTTTAGCTATATTCCGAATTCCTGAATTAACGATATATTACTATAATTGCATTAATTGACATATAAATTCTCAAGCCAAATAATCTCATAGTGCTTGAGTAGAACTTAGTGTGTGTGTGTGTGTATGTCTGTGTCCTATTTTGAGATCTTTTTTTAAAATTATTTTTTCTCCTCTTTAATTCCCACCCCCTCTACTTCCAACCCTGACTATGGATTTTGCCTTTTCCCCTCAAGAATTGGATCTCTGAAGGTGGGGCATCTCCTCCCACATGGTCGCGGCATGCACCCGAGGTCTGGTGCACCCAGGGCCTGGAATACAACACCCCCACTCCCCACCCCCATGTACTGGCGCACCCAGGGCATGGCCCGTGGCTCCACCTGGGGTGCAAACCCAGAACCTTGTGCATGTAAAGCAGACATGCTAACCACTATACTATGGAGCCACCTGAGAAGATCATTTTTTAATACTGATGCTGGTGGTATGGTTATGTAATATGCAAGGGAGCACTCACTTCCCATTTCCCTATTCTCCCCAAGGACCCCTCAGCACTCATTTTCATTTTGTTCTGTGGTTTCTGTGCTGCTAGCAATGACCAGTGACTCAAGAAGCCCATATACAGTGAATAAAGGTGACTTTCCAAGCACAGTTGTGCCCTAAGGTTTCTTTTCACACCGCCAAGACAAAAGTGTATGACTACTTTTCTTCCCTCCATCCCATAGACATTTCAGATCAAAGCTCTGGCTTCTTTTTTATGATGACTTTTCCACTTCAGACTCCCCTTGACATTGAAGGAGGCCTTTGAGAAAGAAGAAAGAGGAGCGGTAACACAAAGACAAGAAGATGAGTAAGAAAGAGGCCAGATTTAAGAAATATATTCAAGTTTAATCCTTTAGAAAATAAATCCTCCTGAGACTCTTAAATATTAGCTTTCATAGAGATCATGCTTTAAAAATCTAATTCCAATCCTGAGCATAAATATTTTTTTTCAGGTAGGGCAGTAGGTCTGAGGATTCATCTCTATACCTATCATAGGAGAAAGGCCTTGGTGAAGAACAGGTTCTAGGAATATCATCCCAGGAAAAGAGAAAAGACATGGTCTAGGTCACACAGCACGTGTATTGTGATAACCCATGAGATAATACCAAATTAGATGGAAATCAGAGAGAGAATATGGCAGTTCGATATATGCATAATAAACTGTGACTGAACAAGGTACAGAGAGCATTGAGTCAGGTTTAATATGCGTGATAGTGGCCCTATGTTCCATATTTGGATTGAGTACTTTCCTGCTAGGATGTGTCTTAAAACAATAGACTGAAAATTGAGTAACTTTAAACTATTTTATATGCTACAAATACATTTGCCAATTGAAAAAATAGTAGACTACATGATTGATCTGTATAGTAAAAAGTAACAAAGCCTTCAATAAAATCATTATTGTTTGATTGATTGGCATGTTGTCTGGTGAATGAATGAACAAAAAAGGGAGAAAGGGAAAGAGGAAGGAAGAAAGGAAAGAACAGAGAAGGGAGGAAAAGAGGAAAAGGGGGAGATCAGAAAGGAAATTATGTGCTCAATTTCACTGTTTTTAAAGCCAGTATATATCATTAATAAATCATATACCCTCTATATCACCTCTTACACCATTTTTTTCCAACCTTCGCATATCGCAATGTGCTGCATTTATAAAGTGATTATTGGATTTTAAAAAGATGATTAACATTGTTAGCAGCTCTTTTAAATTTTTTTTATAAATTACTGGGACAAAATATGGATAACAAATTATATCAAATAAATAGAATTACAAGTAAATGCTTGCAAGTTAAAATTCAGTAAGTTGTTACAGTTAGAAATATTTCACTATTTCCTTCTTTATAAAGTTTATTAATAAATAATAGTTTATAGTTAGTGTGGTTATAAAGTCTGAAAACATAGACAATGTTTTATATTTTAATAGACTAAAGATGTTCTTTTGGATGTTATATATTGTCACCCATGTTTCCAGAATGAGTGCCAGGACACTATTCTAAGTGCTTTACATCTATCAATTCACTTAGTCTACTTTGTTAGTATTTCTCTCACCTTGCCAACTCCTCACCCCTAACAAATGAGTTTGCGTGCACACACACACACACACACACACACACACACACACACACACATTCACAGTTGGAATTTGGAATTCTGGCTATCATGGAACTCTAGAACATGAGGGCACAAGGTCTTGGTAAGATGTAGCTGAGGGTATGACCAGACCATCCTGGCATTCATGAGTGTAGGCTGGGAGGCTCCTCCACTGACACTTAGCAGTGGTTTTGCTTCATTGCTTAGAAATCGTATGGAGAGTTTTATTTCATTGCACCTCTTGGTGTTTCTCTTGGTCACTGCAGAACTCACCTGGGTTAGTTTAGAAGTCATCTTCCTACCTGCATTTGGAAAAATACATTTCCAAAATTTCTCCCAATATGGAAATTTTAAAATCATTGAAAAACTTTTACTATAGCATTAGTAGGAACAATTTCAGAATAGTATACTTTATTGCTTTATCCAGGAGAATTTTAACTGTTTGTATAAGTCTTACAAATGTATAAAATACATAGTTGGTAAATATAAGAGACTAAACTAGATCAGGTATTATAATTATAGATCACTTCAAAAGTATGAATAGCATCTTTTTATACAGACTTTTCCTCAGGCAGAAGGATAAATGCAGAATTGTGGCTGAAGTTTCTATAGGGCCAGTCTAAAACCAGCCATAGCTATGTAATTTCCATGGTTTTCTCTCCATCAATGGAAAATTACTGTCAGCTGAGCTGGAGTCTACCGACTGTGAGTAAAAGTCTGTTTCCTTTCCACAACTGTTGCAAATTTTTTTCAATAGGTGAAATTGCCAGTAAAGGTCAGAGATTAGTTTTTTATGCATGATGAATTCCATTTGCTTTAAAAGTATTTTACTGAGAGGATAGACTTTTTTTCCCTGACTTTAGAACCAGATTAGAATTCAAATATTCACAGGTTTGAGTCAACCTCAAGTCATTTCCTTTGGTTCATTTTTCCTAGGCACTATGTATATTCTTTAATGGAGAAGAAGAAAGGCTTCTGAAAAAATATATATATATTTTTCTAATTTCTAATTTTTTTCTCATTTCTCACATTTGAAATTAGAATGCAGTCTAACGATACTGAATGCCAGTTCTCCAGTTGATTTTAACTTTTCTTTCATTAGATTCTAAGCATTTTGAAAATGTGCTTTTAAAAATAAATACTCTTTATAGTTGAAAATCTGTTCTTTTTCATATGTGTTGTTTTCAATAATGACTGCTAAAGGGACATAAAAGCTATGCTTGTCTTTATTCTTACAATAAAGGAAAAAGTTTCCCAACTCTAACATTGGAGATAAAAGATCATAAAAATTAATCTGCATATAGATTGGGCTAAAATATTATGACATCGGCAGCCATCTTCTGCAGAAAGAGGCTGGGCTTACATAGTTTATTTCTTTAACACAGTTTTTAATTAATTAATAATAATAATAAGACCATAAATTTTGAAACAATAAATAAAAATGTTTGCTTATCATTCTACCATCATAAAACAAATATCATATTTAACATTTTTCATATTTATGTTGTCTCTTTCCATAAGTTTTAATCAGCCTTAATGTACTCTTTGCACCGCTTTATTGACTGTGAGAGTATTTTTTCCCTCTTTCAGAACTTTTATTTTCTTTTTTTAATGACTTCTTTTATGTGTTTGAAGCAATTTTAACTTAACTCTGTTGCTTATATTGTATAAGCAGCTGCCCCTCAGGTAATAGTACCTTTTCTTTCAAAAAGCGAAGACAATGCTGAGAACTTTGTGATTTGCATTACTTACTGCATGTCAAAAAAGTCAGTCTCATGTTTTTGTCAGGTATGTGTCCCTAGCTACGTGACCTAAGCATGTTGTTTGACTATACTTCAGTTTTCTCATCTGTAAGATGTGGATAATAAGTAGAGTAAGAGATGACTGAATGCTGTATTTGTTATTGTTAAATTATTTTTAGTCTAAAAATTCCTCTAATGTAACAAAAAAGACCAAGTTGAAATAATTCACTAGGTTTGTCAATAAACCATGCTACATTTATTGAAATACCTCCAGTGTATCCCATATAGGTAGAACCTGGCTTATTCATAAATATTTATTATCTATTCCTACTTAAGGTATATTCCATTAGTTAATTCAGAAACCCTCTGTCACTTGTTAAAACTCAGTTAGTTTAGGCCTATTTTACCTTAAAAAAAAATAATAAAAAAAAAACTATCTGTAAAGGAGGAAGTCAGATCAATGATAAGCAAAATTTCTTAAATTCTTTAATCTTGTTCTCTTCCTAGGCTTTAGGATTGAACACCTTAGACACACAGCTGCTTTGGTTTGAGGGATAACTAAGTACTGAGTCAAACATCATAACAGAGAACCTGGAAATATCAGAAGATAGAATGAATAGTTTATAATAAGCCAGTCCACTCTCAGCTCTGAGAATATCCAGGTTCATAACCTCAAGGGAACTGTATAGAAAAAATGAAGGGAAATACTTTGGGCTTTAGAATTTTTTACTTCCTGTGAGCAATGCATCTCCTGCCCTTCTGTCGCTCATGCCCCCATTGTCCTCACATCATGTATTCCTGCTGATTCGCTGCCTGTGCCTGGCGAGCCAAGGTCTTAAGTCATTGAATATGTATGTGTATGTGTGTGTGTGTGTATATAAAACCAGACTAATTCAGACATAAATTGACTCTGTGTGCCTGAAGAGGCTATGATCTTTTATTAGACTAGTAATTTGGCTGGTAATTTGGAGTGTCATGTAATGTTGCAGAGATGTAAAGTGGAATGAACCTAAAAAATGTCTCCTTAATAAAAAAGCTGTTGAGGAAGCCCACCGGTCCCCAGCCTAGATGCTTCTATCTAAGTGTAGCAACATGTTAATTGATTTTGATAGAGTTGAAAAAAAATCGTTGACTAGTCTCCCTCTCACTGACTGCAGATGGCAGATGCACATTGGCCTCATTTGCCTCCTCCAATAAGTGATATTAATTCAGCTGCTTCCGAAGAGCAAGAATGGGCCTTCTCAAAGCCTTCTTGGTTGAGGTTCTCCTTTCTTGCCAATTGCTGCCCACCAAGTAAATGGGTACTCTCAAAGTCTGAGCAAGTGCAAGAAACATCTTCTTTGTCTACATGTATACGGGCCTGCCAGAGACAGCTGGTACTTGAAAAGAGAATGTCATCACCTGCTAAGTCTCAAATTGTCATCATGGGTTGGCAGCTAAAGGAACAGCATATGCCGTCCCATAGCACCATGGCCGGCATTTCTTGGGTGACCACAGTCTCAATATCTAGAGTAGATTTGGAAATACTCCACTGAGATAGGATCGCAGCACTTGAACCTGGCATCAGGTTTTGAAGTTAACTGTCTAAAGACAACTTTTCTCATTTCTCTACCTGTGATCCTATGTAAAGTAGCAGATGTTTTCACAGAGCTGAGAAAGACATGTCCCATGGTTATTATGCATCCGTTGACCTTAGTCCAATTACTGTGTCAAGTTTCACAGTCATCATCAATTAAGTTTGGTGGAGATTGCTTTCTCCATCCACAACTAGAACTGACACTAATCACATTCTAGAATTCATTATGCAGAGCTGTGTCTGTGAATAAGTTAATAGGTAATTTTAAAAAATTAACTGGATATAGCCTTTTCCTCTTCCCCACAAACCAAGATGATTTCCCCACTACTCCTGCATACCCAAGTACAGTTTACATACAATTCAGCAGCAACATGGAAATTTACTCTGAGCTTTATATTTTAACCTGCTGAAGCATCTAATCTTTTATACATTTCCTTCTTCCCCATTTCTAACCCAAAATACACCTGTGTTCACTTGCTCTAGAATATGATCATCTATTTTTTCCAACTTTATTGAGGTATAATTGACAAACAAAAATTATATATACTTAAGCTGTTCAACATTATGGCGTGGCATATACATTGTGAAATGATTACACAATCAATTTAACGAAATCATCTATCACCTCACATAGTTACCATTTTTTTTGTGTGTAAGGGATCACTTAAGATTTACTCTCTAACAATTTACATATACAATAAGCATTATCAACTATAATCATCATACAGTACATTAAATTTATAGAATTCATTTATCCTGTAACTGAAAGTTTGTGCCCTTTGATCAACTTCTCCCCATTTTCTCTATCCTCCCCCAGTACGTGGTATTTACTGTTCTACTCTGTGCTTTTGAGTTTGACTTTTCTGAATTCCACATGTAAGTGGGATTATATAGTATATGTCTTTCTTTGTCAGGCTTATTTCACTTAAAACGATGTCATTCAAGTTTATCAATGTTGTTGCAAGTGACAGGTTTTCCTTTTTTCATGGCTGAATACTATTTCACTGTGCATATGTACCACATTTTCTTTATCTGTTTATCTGTCAACAAACATTTAGATTGTTTCCATATCTTGGCTATTGTGAACAATGCTGCAATGTACATGGGAGTCCAAATAGCTCTTCAAGACAGTAATTTTATTCCCTTTAAATATGTACACAGTAGTGGGATTGGGTCATATGGCAATTCTGTTTTCCATAATGGCTACACCAACTTACATCGCCATTACTAGTGTATAAAGCTTCCCTTTTCTCCAGCATTTGCCAACAGTTGCTATCTTTTGCCTTTTTGGTAAAAATAATGCTAATAGGCATGAAGTGATATCTCATTTGGTTTTGGTTTACATTTCCCTGTTGACTAGTAGTATTGAGTAACTTTTCAAGAATTTGTTGACTATTTGTATGTCTTCTTTAGAAAAATGTCTATTTAGATTTGCTGCCCATTTTTAATCAGATTATTCATTATTTTTGCTACCGAGTATATGAGTTCCTTATATATGGTGGCTATTATCACCTTATCTGATATGTAGTTTGCAAATATTTTCACTCATTCCATGGATTACCTTTTCATTTTGTTGATTATTTCCTTTGCTGTTCAGAGGCATTTTAATTCGATAAACTCAACCTGTTTGTTTTGCTTTTGTTGCTTGTGCTTTGAGTGCCATATCCAAAAAACTTATTGCCGGGACAATGTCAAGGAGGTTTTTCCTAACTCTATATAACATTAAAAAAATTCTACGTTCAAAGAAAAATCCCAGGTAATATATTTTTAAAGACTAGTTTTAGTGATCATAAACATGTGAAGGAAAACATAATTTTCAAAATGTCATAAACTTTGTGATTATACTAATTCTAAATCTAAATCCAGGTTCCCAACATGCCTTCATGATTGCAATGCACCATAGCTCTAAAGCTGCAAGCATTCATCATGTGAAGGTTTTTGCCATTACCTTTGTGTGCCTTTTAATTAAATACTTAAGTTATTGTGAAAGGTCTAAAAATTTTTAGCTTTATTTGTTCTCTTATTTTCTCATTCTCTCTGTCTCTCTGTCTCTGTCTGTCTATCTGTCTGTCTGTCTCTCTCTCTCTCTCTCTCTCTCTCTCTCTCACACACACACACACACACACACACACAAACACACACACACTCAAACCTCCTCAAAACACCCTCCCATTCAGCAGAATAGAGATCTATTTCACACCAAATGGTCTATTTCCTGCATCACCATTTCATGGTGGGCTTTTTATTCCTGAGGGATTTAGAGAGAAAACAAGTCAGAAAGGTCCTTTACTGACTCAGACATTTGAAAAAAACTGTCCTTGTCCTCTCCCCCAAGTTAAAATACTTGCTACAAATAATTAGAGATTCAGGAACCATTCTGTCAAATCTGACTAATTAATGATTAACCTAATATGAATCTATGGTGGCTCTCTGTTTTTTGTTTTGTTTTGTTTTCTAACTTGAGGAAGTAAAACCTTGTTCAAAATGGATATGGATATGACTCAGACATTAACTCTGAATTTAGGATTTATTGTTGATCAATTAGCACATTTAGTGTATTTGTATTATTAAGGGGTATATCTCAAACATGTACACATGTGTAGAGATGTTTGTGTGTGTATGTGTGTTTATGTGTGTTTGTTTGCACTGTCAGAAAATGCCCCGATTCAGAGCAACAATGATTTAGGCCCACGTGAATAAATTAACATTACTATTTGTTTTAGAAATAACATATTTGCTTGCCAACATATGACCTATCCATATGATCTTTAACATATACAAATAAAGCATATTTTTGGTTCATGTAGTAAACACAGTGAATCTGTAAGCAATATATATATTTCAACCAGAGTTTGAAAAGGAAAAATGACAAAGACAAGCAGGATATAGAGAAAGGAGGGACTTAAGAAAACTAGATTATCAGTATTTGACAAAGAACAAACAAACATAACTCACTTTAATCAGCTTTCATTTCTAATTTCTAAGTCCCAATCAAAGTCTTCTTTTGTTTCATAAAATAGTGTAAGAAGCATATATTGGTTTAAGTTCCCCCTTAGAAGTAGACCCTGAGACAAGGAGCATAAGTAGTTTCCTTAGAAAGTTTATGAAACATGAATGAAGGAGTAAGGAGGTGAGACAGGGAATGGAAGGAAAGAAATTATCCACCATCAACCC
Organism: Eonycteris spelaea; assembly: GCA_003508835.1. Classification (NCBI taxonomy): domain Eukaryota; kingdom Metazoa; phylum Chordata; class Mammalia; order Chiroptera; family Pteropodidae; genus Eonycteris; species Eonycteris spelaea. The sequence goes on along the minus strand of PUFA01000011.1, from coordinate 8,224,030 downwards.
AGTTACCACAGTGGGAAAGTGGAGCTGAATCTACTCTGCAAGACATTGTGTATGAATCACTCCTCAGTTATCCCATCATTGGATGAGGAAGCTACAATACTTACCCACCATCTCCCTCATCCGTCACCTGTTTCTGGGGATTATTAACAACTTACCACTCTGGTTTATTTATTTTGGGACCAAGCATGTAACTATAGCCAAAAATAGCCTTTAGGCAGAGACTCACAGGTACAAAAAACCAAAACCAAACCAAACAAAAAATCTCTCAGGCAAGGAGTTGAATGTTTTTGGAATAACCAGCTTTTAGAGGTGGTTGTTCAGTGGACAGGGGTCGATACCTTCTCCTATGAGGGCCAGAGATCCAGTGTTAATTTCAAGTGCCCATGTATACAAGTATTTTTAATCAAGCCTTGTTTTTGTTGTATGTGTTCGAAAACTTTAAACAAAGCTATTATTGTTTTTGCATTAGTATTTAGGCATTTGAATATGTAATATCAAAGATGATCTTAATAAGAATAAATCAAATTAATTTAATTTATTGGAAATTCAAATGTGTGTATACATATGTATACTTAAAATTCTCTGTAGACTGCCATTTGAAATAAGCTTAGGGTGAAATTTAAAGATATTTTTCTACAGGCTGTTTATTTATAATGGGTTTAAAAGTACTCATCATATTTAAAACAAAATGATTGTCTTCTGAAATCTGTAGAAAATATTCCTTAAAAGTCACTCTCAATTACCACTTCTAGAGCTAAGTGGTAAAACTATTGTTTCTCTGCCAGCTGAAATGTGATTTCACCAAATAAAAGATGAAATAACCCTGATGGTTAATTTTACTTTCTCTTGATTTAGGAAGAAAAAGGCCAAGTTCTTTCTATGAGTTATTCAGTCATTTCAGCAATACAGCAAACAAAGAAGGCCTAGAATCCCCAGGTTAGAGAGAACTTTAAAAATTCCACTTACTCCTCAGGGCTTGACTACTCACTATTACATTTTTGCTGTGTGGTCTTCTACCCAAAGCTTCAATATTTCTCCTCACATAAATTTCTTGTCCACCAACACCAAGAGAGCCCAGTCTATTTTTGTTAAAAAGTTTTTCTTTATATAATCCCAAATCTCTTTATCAAGATTTACTGATGGAATAACACTTGACATTGCTGCAAGCATCTTAGTCCTTGCCGCTCCTCTCTTTCTGCGCCATTCTTCACAAGACCTCTTTTCTATCAGTTTCTAAGGCCCATATCTAGAATTCCCTCTCTGAAATATTTGCTGACTATTCATTTCACAAAGATTTTTTTTCTTCTCTCCTTTCATAGTATTCATGATCTGTGTCAATTCATTTATTCATCCATTTGCCCAATATTTATTGAATGCTTCCTGTGGGCTGCACTGTTTTAGTTACTGGAGATAAAAGAGGATATAGGACATAATTCCTGTACTCATAGAAGTTTTATTCTAATAGGTGATATCTATAATGAAGAACACAAAAATTTCATATATAAATGAATAAAAGACAACAACATGATATCTTTCATGGGAATAGGTCTCTTACTATTCGTCCCCTCTTTTGACTATGGATTTCCTGAAGCAAGTACTACTTATTTATTTATTTCTGTCTACCAAAGTGACCCATAAATATTTACTGATATATCTTCAGAAGTATGTGATACTACTCTAGATAGTATTTATTTGGGATTTATGAGGCATTGGATTAAGTTGATATCATAATTACAGTTGATATTGCTTGGAAGGACACATTTTACATTTGTGGAACCCTTAACAAATGCCACAGTGTTGGTATATTCCCTTATAAGTTGTTAACTTTGAAACTGTCTTGGAAATGTATGAACTAGTTTTATTTTCAACTCTCTACCCTAAATTTCCTTGAAATCAAGACAGATTTTGCCATCTCTTAATCTTCCTCTAATCTCTGTTGACCCCTATCACTCCAACACTATCAGACCCTCATCTCTTCTATTAAAAAATCTGAAGGGTTAAGTCACCTATTTACATTTAATTATACTCCCAACTCTACGTTGACTTTTTGGTAGACATAAGAAAGTATGAGTTCTCAGTTACTGTATGTGTTGTATATAGTGTTTAACAATGACACATTATGACTCAAATTAAGGCAAAAAGGTTTTATTTATCTGCACAAAATTCTTTTCTCTGAATTAACATATGGCAGCTGATCCTGTCCAACCTAGTGAATTTAAACTTACTTTTAAATGCTGGAGAGTGAATTTATGTATGTGTGTGTGTTTGTACACACATGTGTGTATGTATTACTGATTGATAACTGTACCAGATCCTGAATTAATATTTGGCAATATCAACATTAATTGTGTAAGAGAATGGCTCAAAGAGTTTAAGCATGACCTTTCTAAACATCAACTTATATTTACAAAATAACGAATAATTACAACTACCTTAGAGGGTTGTTTTAAATATTGGAAGAGAAAATTTAGTTAAAGGACCAGGTGGATAATAGGTGTTGAATAAATGCTGGTTTCCTTCTGTCTTCTCTTGTTTAACCAAATTACTCATTCTACTAGTCACTTAAGACTTCAGTTAATGATTAGCTAAAGATAACAATGAAATTAAAAAGGCATTAAGTCCACTAGGATTGGTTTTATGCATGGATGCAATAAGCATTTGCTATTTCATCATAATTAATTCTCCCAAACTTTCTTCATTAAAGGCCTGAAATATTTACCATTGGAAATTAATCTCACTGGGTTAAGTTACTGTTATTTTTATACCTACTAATAAAATATAAATACCTGATATTAGCCCACTGTTGCATTAGCCACTATGTATAAAGCAGTTTCTCTGAGATTAATAAAATAGTAAATCAATGATTCCTAAACAGTGGTTAAAAGAAAATCTGGTAATACAACTCCCATTCCTACCTCAAATGTATTTTGTTTGGCTTCACAGTGTTGCCCAGGCAGTATTTTTTAAATTTTGAATTAGCACAAACATTTAAAATGGGAAAATGTCTCATATAATTTTAAATTTCTCTTCACAAATGAGAAAAATTAGTCACACTGGCCTCTCATTTCTAGAAGATGAGCCACTCCTTCTTAAAGAGTATCTTTTTATGGACATCTGATTACCCCAATAAAAATCTTCAAATGGTTCAATGACCCTTTGCTATGCTTTCGATGCCACCTGAAAGAAAAAATGCAGGGAAGGGACAGTATTATTTTTGTAGCTCTTGCTCCCATTTACTTTAGAAATGCTCATCATTTCCCATCAATATCTGAAGATTTCTGGGTTTCTATTAGCCTTCAGTGATAACTACATTTGAAAGAATCCAGGAGACACAACTCCTAGAACAAACTTGTTTAAACTCTTAACAACAGTCACAAAATTCTGTTTTTCATTTTTTTCCAAGGCATTCTGCTAAACTGTTCTGAGTCCTCAGCCTTAAAAGACACAAAGAAAATGTTTCCTTCTGGAACCATAAATATTCTTGAAGTAGAATTATAATAGTACCTCTGTAATAATTTATTAATTCCAGAGCAAATTTTAACTGAACAAAAGAGAAACACTTTTTTTAATAGTAAGAGTTAACATTTATTGAGCCCTTGATGTGTGTTGAGCAGCGACTAAGCATTTTACCTGTATCATTTAATATAATTCTCCCAACCACCCCGATTATACCCACTTTAAGATTGAGCAGACTGAGGCATAGAAAGGTAAAGCAACATGTAAGGGACCAAGTTGGCAATTATACCCTGTCACTCTTGCTCCAAGATGTTTCTAACCACTATCTGATACTGCTTTCTCTGTATTGCCCAGTGTTTTAGCCTCAGTGGTTCAACTTGAGCCTTTGAAATCTATTTAAGGATGAAAAATATAGTTGCATCACCTCATTATTTGATCAACATAAAGATAGGACCTCTATTTTGCATAATTCCAAAGACACAATTCCCATTGTCGTTTGTGTAAATGGTTCCCTCTATAGCTATACAATGCAGAGCTGGCGCAGACAGATGTCGTGGCCCTGCTAAAATGATCCCTCACACAAGAGGGTTTTACTCTTTATTTTTTTAAAACAATTTTTAGTGAGACTGACTGCCTCCAAGAACAGGCTCTACTTAATCTCTCCTTATCCTAGGAATCAAAGGTCAGCATTAAGTTTTCACAATTAGTTATTTTACAAAACCTAAAGACTGTTAGGCACTTCCTCAGGGTAAATTGAAACTCTGTATAGCCATTTCTTCTGTTTCCAGTTATGTCACGTAATAGTTAAAGACAAATATTCTCAAAAATGATATCTAAGGAGCTAGAGGCAGATTGTTTACCGGTTTATTTCTCCAGGATAGGAGAGTGTGGTGGTGCTTTTTCATGCTGTTGCAGAACTTAGGGGGAAATGATGATTCACACAGTGACCCTGCAGCCAATTGTGCCCAGCGGTGTGTAATTTCCATTGAGTCAGGAGAATCACTCAAACATAGTTAGAGAAGGGCAAGAGTTTCTCAGCATTACTGAAGACATTATTTCCATTATAGGACCTATCAGGTAACAAAATTGAGAGAAATGTTTTGAGGACTCTGTTGAATATCGTCAAGCTATTTCAAAGAACACATTCCATTTATTCTTAGAAAAAAAAATTCATTTCAGAGAAAAAATATTGATGATACCCACTGAATCAATCAAACAGAACAGGAGTCAGAGAATTAAACTCAGTTGTACCTGTTTCACTTGGGGCTAAAATCTTCTCTGCATGTTTCTACTTTCTGTAATTGTTATGGAAACCTAACCCCAGTTCAATACTATATCCCTGGGACTGAATAAAGTGAGTAAAAAAGACAGTAAAAAAGTTAGTTAGCCCTCATTAGGATTCTCATATTTCTTCCTCCACTATGGGAAGAATGCTGGGGCCCCAGCAACTATCTTAGTTTGTAAGTCACATCAGGTATTTTAAAGAACAATTTAACACATGATTTTGATACAACCAGACAATAGTATTATTGTTTTAATTTGATCCTTCAAGTACCCAAACCCTGGATTCACTCCTCTCACAATCTCATGTGTTTAAGTTATTATAGAGAAAACGTTAAGTAGAATAGTATTTTTCTTCTCAACTAAACTATTAAGTCTTCAAGAGTAGTAACCACATCTTGTGCTTTTTTATCATCTGTGATATCAAGTATGAGCTGGACCATGAGTAAGTCCCTACAGTGGATATTCAATGCCTTACTTCACCTCATTAGCAAAATAAAGTATAACTCATAATTATCAAAGTAGTAAAAGGAATAACACACTATCTGGAAATATTAAATATGAATCACTTCTTGCCAGAATTCCCTTTCTTCCCAGATTCCATCACCAGGTCAATGTTGCCAATGGCACATTATGTGGTCTTCTATGTTTAGGGTCTATGAGCTTTTTATGGGCCTATGGAAATATTTGAGAACTGAAAAATAATTAACTCCAAAATACAAAAAAAAAAAAAAAAAACCACAACAACTATAAAATCATGATTAAAGTTTAATTAAATGTTCAAAGAATAACTATCAATTTTAATAATTATCAAATAAGTATTCATAAAAAAATTTATTACATTTGAAAAAAAACTTGTGGGCTGAATATTTTTTTACTTCACAAGTATTCTTGAGACTCCTGGATGATTACAGAGAAATCAAGGCCTGTCATTAGTTAAATGAGTTTAATAGTAGCCAAATAATTTCAAAAACAAAATTATAAAGATGTTTTCTAGGTTTTTATAACAAAAAATACTGTATAATGTGGAAAGTGGGTCCATTTTGACATGTCAGATATAATGTGTAGTGGGGCCTACAAAGTTGTTAAACAGCTCTGCCTAAGCTACTACCCATTCGCAAGATTGCTGTTTTTAAAATAACTTTTTACAGATTTTATTGATATTTTAAATCACTGCACTTTAATCATAATTTAAAATTGCTCTAAGGCAACTCAAGAAAAAAAAATTAACTATTTGCAGAGAAGTCTGTGAGTCAACCAAGGAATAAAGTTGGTCCTTGGGGGAACCTGACTCATGGAAAAGCTGTCAGCTGAATGAAGGCTTAAATTTCATGGGCTTGGGTGAGAGAGCTTTTTCCTCGTCTCTTCCCATATGGAATAACTATCTTCCCAGAAGATGATTTGGGCATTTTCTCTTCTAGCTCATTTGCCTTCAAATTTCTATAAGGCAACTTCTGCCAGTTAGCCTCCTCAAGACTCGGTGGTGGGGGGGTAGGGGGGGTTATTTTTTATTTTTTATTTTTTTGCAAAAATATCAGACAAAGCGCTCTCTTTGAGAACACAGGGAACACATTAGAGAAGTTCTGAAAAATCACAGTTCTGTTTTGTTTGCAAGTATTTTTTTAGAGTTCACTGCATGCTTGGAATGAACAGGCTCTCTTTCTCCCCAGAACACAAATTGATATACAAGGTCAGGTTAAATAGTATCTAAGTTTTCTTTCCTGTTTCATATATAGTAGCTATCTGTTCTAAAAACAAAATTTAACTGTAAATATAATACACCTATAGAAACAGTTTTTGAATAAGGAAAGATAATTTGTCTTCATTTTGAGGGAAAAAACCAACATAGTAAAATTGAAATGTATGTTTTTTTCAGGAGTTACTGTTGAATGCCACATTTATACATATACCTGCAGTCTGATATATAAATACTTGAAATATTTTTAAGTTTGTATTCCTAGAATAAAAATAATAATTAATTTCTAATAATTTTAGTGTCATGTCCACAAAAATAATACTGCAACCAGGGGTGACGAGTTTATTCATCCTACCATTTTTATGTAAGTATTTCTTAAATAGGTTTAAACAGGTTTTTAAAAACTGTCCCGTTAAGATGCTGTTTGTGATGCTTTCTTTTAGTTTCTTGTGGTCCCAGTTTTCCTCTGAAGACATTTGGCTCTCATAACAGGCAAATTTAAGTCCCAGCTTAAAGCTTCAAACATACTCCTTAACCTCTCTAGATCTCAGTTTCCTCCACTGTTTAGTGGAGGACGTTGTAGTACCTAGTTCATGACTTTGTTTTAAATGTGAAATGAGATGGCATGTGCAGAGCATCTTACCCAGTGCCTAGCACAGGGTGAGCACTCGTTGACCGGAAGCGCTGCCTGTCATTTTCCGATTTCTGCTTCTTGAGCCAGAAGGCCTGAGTTCTGGTCTGCTTCTTTCACTAAACTAGCTGGAAAGCACTCTGTACTTCAGTTCCCTCATCTGATAAATTGGTATAAAAAGTCTTCTTGTGGTTGATGTAAAAGTAAATATGCTAATACATGTAAAACACTTATGAGTGGCTCCAAATTTAGCTTGTTAGAGAATTGGCAAGAATGTAACTTTTCCATCCGTTTGTAGGCAGATGGGTGACTGACCTTGGCAAATTTCATAGGATGCCACAAGCATCTTCCTGTTGTTCTGCCAAGATGTGGGGAAACTCTTCCTGGAAAAGTCATTCCTTTGACTTGAGCTTCCAAAAGGTCCCTGTTAGAATTGAATACTCTATCTGGGTTGAATAGCACATTACATAATAGCTTCTCCAGATTAAGGCTGTTTCTCCTAAATATTTAGGAAAGACTCTTTCCCTCAGTGATGATACTGGGGTTAGATCAGTACCTGCTTAAGACCTCTCTCAGCTTTTTTCTTACTTGGTTTCTTTTTCTTTGAGAGACAATTTTTATTGTAAGGACATAGAAATTCTGTTTTGGTAAAGGAGGTGCCAAAAGTAGCTTTAGGGATAGAGGCTTATGAAAAAGAAGACAGGCAAGACTCAGTTTTTGAAATTGAAGTCCAGCTATAAGACAATGCCACAAAAGGGCACAGGAAGAAATTTTGTTAAGAGGCTTATCTGCCACTGTTGACAAAAAATTTATTTTGTTGTTAGGTAAACACCCTGTGAGCCAGATATTGTGCTAGGTACTGTGAATACAAAGAAGAATAAACTTTACCCCCACACACACCCCACCCCACCCCCACCCCCGGCCCCCAGTTTTCAAGGAACTCAAATACGGAGGTCCAAGTGTCTATTCATGGCCAGACACTGGGAATACAAGGATGGGAAGCCAGGATCCCTTCCCCTTACCCAGATGAGGAGAGGATCACACTCTGGTGCTCAAGCACTCTGGGAGGAATTAGCACCAGAATCTAGAGGCTGACTGGGAAGTGGGACAGGGCATCTACTTCAGACTGAAAAGCAGCAGGACTAGGGAAGTTGACTCTTGAGTCAATTCCAGACCAAAAAAACAGAGAGAGAGAGAGAGAGAGAGAGAGGAGAGAGAGAGAGAGAGAGAGAGAGAGAGAGAAAGAGAGAAAGAGAGAGAGCGCGAGCGCACGAGAAAGAGAGAGAGAGGAAGAGAGAGGAAGAGAAGAAAGAGAGAGAAAAGGAAGAAGGGCAATGCTTCCAGAGAAGCATATGCAAAGATCTGAAAGTGAGTGATTAAAAGCTTGGGATTGCAGATTGGGCAACATCTTTTCTTATTTACTACCAAGACAGCTCTGGAAGGAAGATAGATGCATATATTGTTCTATATTGTCCAATTTTATAAAAGAAGGTATTGAAACTTAGATTTAGGTTTTCAAAGGTCACACAGTCAAAATCAGTGGCTAAACAGTAGCTATGGAACCCTGATGTCCCTATAATTTCTATTGTGTGCTGCCGCACGTTGTAAATACATTACACACAAGTAAAACATAAGTATAATAATAATCAAAATTAACCTAAGATGTTCACAAATCGAATGAAACTAAGGAGACAACTTCTGAGTTTGTCTTGGAGTTAGTTGGCCTTTACTGCTGCTTGTGTTAGATCTTGAAGTGTGAGTAGGGTGTTTGCTCTCAGAAAAGGGTGAAGAAGGTGGAAAACTCATCAAGCAAGGGAAATAGCACAGCAAATTTGGGACTAGACATGGACGGTTGTGTGGGTACCATTATAGGGTATGAAGAATTAGTTATGAAGGACAAGGCTCAACAATAGATTACACCTAAGTGGTAGAAGTTTACATTTAACAACAAAGAAGGCTATAATTCATTTTGTAGGGAATAGGAAGTTATTGAAGGTTTTTAAGCAGGGGATTTAATATTTAAGTTCTGTGTCTTTGAAAGATACTCTAAAGGCAATACAGAGAATAAACCTTAGATGTTTAAGTCAGGAGGCAGGAAAACTGTTTACAATCTATTGTGTAAAGAGAGTCAGGGGGTCAGGGTGTGAACTAAGATTAAACATAGAACAATTATTTTTAATCAAAATATTACAGTAACATATATTTTAAATTTTAAAGTTGCTTTTCTCCATTTTCATTATCTTCTCTTTTAAAACTTATTTTTAATAGGATTATTTATTGAGCCCTTACTATATGCCAAACACTTTGCCAAGGTTTTACATGTCTCATTTAATCCTCACAAAACTCTATTGTGTCTTCATTTTTATAGCTGAAGAAACAGGCTTAGAGAAGTTTCAGTAACTTAATCAAAGAACTAGTCATTAGCGGAGTTTGGATTTTCACACAGACAGTCTGACTCCAAAGGCTATTTTTTTAACCTGATCCTGTATATCCTTCCTAATCAATTGTTTTTGTCTCAAAGAGCAAACCCTTTATATTAAATAAAATTTAGTTGTAGTATGTGGTAAAAAAGAAATTACTTGAGTTACCCAGATAATCTTACCATTACTTTTAACATAGATAGGAAAAATGTTGTCAAAAAATGTAAATTAAATAGGCTTGATGAAAGTTTTCTTTCTAATCGATTTTTTCATTGCCTGTTGCATCAGATATTAAATTAGCATTAAAGCATACCCTGCATGCATTTATTTCTGATAGATTATTTTCCAAATCTTATTTTAACCTCAATTCATTTCAAAATATTAGAGGAAGGGCTTCATTTGGTAATGTTTTTTCTAGTTTTTTTTTTTAATCTCAAAAAATCTTTTTATTATATCATTGTATTATATTTATATATTTTCATTACATAAATATCTGGTGAATATAATATATAGTACAAAGAAAATAGAAGGTCATTTATGAAATTTTAAATTAGATACTTTATTTGAGACCTACAATGATTTTTGAAATCCATATTTTGAATTAGTGCAAATTTCTAAAAGTCAATTACAAAATGCATTCCCACACAGAAATGTTCATTCTAGTTTTTAAAATTAGTTTTCTGCACTTTTCAATAGACAATGTAATTTGTTGACAAATGTTGAAATCTGTGCATTATCAGAAGTCTCACATATTTTTCTTTTAAAATGATCATTTGTTAGCCAGTATTACTCAAGGAGGCACTCAAAATACCATCTGTTGTATAGGTAACAGCCAACCACTATCACCCATGTTATGAATATAGCTAAAGACCTCATCATACTTTATGGCCAACAGACTCGTCATATCATGTATACTTCATCACAATGTTTATAAGCCTAGAAATGAGAAACAAGAACAGTGAACTCAGATTGTTTAATTGTAGATATCTTGAAGACCTAAAATTTGATGGCTGTTAAAAATGTCCATTGTTACACCTGTAACACACACACACACACACACACACACTACATTGATTGCTGCTGTCCAACTGAAGAGGATGGATGGCTTAAAAACAATTCCCAAGAATATAGTAAGAATTTTAATCTCCAGCTCCTTTCCCTCTCCCCAGCCCCTTCCCTCTTTCTGTCTCACATATACACATTACGCACACATCAGATATATCTGGATCTAAATACTTTTATATCACCAGTGATGTGACTTCTAATTACTAGTTTTCATTACTCATAAAATTAGTATTATTACACCTAACTTGCAGAGTTATTGTAATGAATAAGAAAATGCACATAATATACTCCGAAGGTGATTATTATTAAATAATGATGATTATTTTTATTTGTATTTGTGAGAGCTTTATTGATTTTAATTATTTTTTAATACAGATTCAATTTATAATCAATGTAGAATGATTTAGTTTTTTCATTTCTTTTGTTGATTTTGTTAGTTGTGTTTTTCAAGAAGTTTGCCCGTGTTGCTTAAGTTTTCAAATTTATTGGTAGAAAGTTAATCATAATATATTTTCATTATTTTTCCATGTCTGTAGGAACTGATACTGACAATTTGCGTTTTCTCAGATTAGTTCTTGATCAGTATTGCTTGGCATTTGTCAATATATTATTCTTTACAAGGAACTAGTTTTTGGCTTGATAATTTTCATTTTTATATTTGTGTTTTATGTCATTTTTTTATGCTCTCATCATTATTTTTTATTTTATTCTACTGTTAAAGTATAATTATCTGTTTCCTTTCTAGCTTTTTGATATTATATCATAAAAAATACTGTCGATCTTTCTCCTTACCTCCCCAGCTTTATTGACATATAATTAACAAACAAAACTGTATATATTTAAAATGTACAATGTGATGATTTGATATATGCCTATATTGTGAAATGATTACCACAATCAGATTAATTAACACATCCATCACCTCACGGTTACCATTTTTTTGCGGTGAGAATGCTTAAGATCTACTCTTTTAGCAAATCGTAAGTACTGTATACAATACAGTATTAATTATAGTCACAATGCTGTACATTTGATCCACAAAATTTATTCTTCTTATAACTAATGGCTTGTCACTTTGACCAGTGTCTTCCCATTTTTCATACCCCCCGTCCCCAGTCCCTAGTACCACCATTTTACTCTGTTTCTATGTGTTTGACATTTTTTTTCTCTCTCTCTCTCCCTTTATTTTAGATTCTACATATAAGTGAGATCACAGAGTATTTGTCTTTCTCTGTCTGGCTTACTTCAGCTATTATAGCATTCTCCAGGTTCATCTATGTTGTCCCAAATAGCAAGATTTTTTTTCTTTCTCATGGCAGAATAACATTGCACTGTGTTTTTTTCTCATATCTTCTTTATCTACTCCTTCATGGAGGGATGCTTAGGTTGTTTCCATATCTTGGCTATTGGGAATTATGCTTCAATAAACATGAGAATGCAGACATCTGAAATACTGATTTTGTTTCCTTTGGATATGAGCCTAGAAGGGGAGTTGCTGGGTAATACGATAGTTCGATTTTTAGTATTTTGAAGAAACTCCGTAATGTTTTTCATAGTAGCCATACCAACTTACCTCCCCATCAACAGTCCTCAAGGGTTCTCTTTTTTCCACATCTTCATCCGCATTTATCTCTTGTCTTGTTGATAAAAGCCATCAATACAGATGTGAGGCAATATCTCCTTGTAGTTTCGATTTGCATTTCCTTGATAATTAGTGATGTTAAGCACCTTTTCATGTACCTGTTAGCCATTTGTATGACTTCTTTGGAAAAATGTCTTTTCAGGCCCTTTGCCCATTTTTTTAAATTGTAAAAAATAACTTTTTTTTTTTGCTTATTTGAGTTGTATCAGTTTTTTTATATATTTTTGAATATTTGGCACCTTATCAAATATATCCTGTGTAAATATCTTCTTAGAGTTATAGGTTCTCTTTTTCATTTTTTTTCAATATTGTGATTTATAAGAAACATATGTAGTCATGCATCACTTAAAGATGGAAATAAATTCTCAGAAATGCATTACTAGGTGATTTCGTCACTGTGCTAACATCAAAGAGTGCACTTACACAAACCTAGATGTTATAGCCTACTACACACCTAGATGATATGGTATAGCCTATTCCTCTTAGGCTACAAACATGTACAGCATGCTACTTTACAAAACAACACAAGATTAAATCAAGCACAAGAGAATATGATGCAATCGAGAGACTCAGTAAACACAAAATGAGTGAGGCTGCTATAGGCCTTTCACAGCATACTATTTTACAGCTTTGTTTTTATAAGTAGAAAGAGTATACTCTAAAATAACTTTTAAAATATAGTTATAAAAATATAAAAATATATATAAAAATATATAAACTAGTAACATAATTATTATCGTTATCAAGTATGTACTATACATAATTGTATGTGCTCTATTTTTGTACAGCTGGCAGTGAAGTAGGTTTGTTTATACCAGCATAGCACAAATACGTGACTAATGCATTGCCCGATGACTTCATTAGGTGATAAGAGTTTCTCAGCTCCATTTTAATCCTATGGGACCGGGGTCACGTATGTAGTCTGTCATTGACCTAAATGTCATTATGTGGCACGTGACTGTATTTGGTTATTCACATGACCAAAATATATTTCTCATAAATATCTGATCTTTGTCTACTGGTTCCTGGCTCACAGCATCTAAAACCCCTGGAATTTCTTGTGATAAGAGCCATGAAGGTATCTTTTATGTTAATGTGGTGACTTTCAGGGAGCCTTCAGGTAACCTAAAGATGAGGGTTGATTGCCTGGGGAACAAGCCTGTGATTAGTGGGCTGCAATTTTCATCCCCATACCCCACGAGACCTTTGGCAAGAGAAGAGGGACTGGATGTTGAATCAGTCCTCAGTGGCTAATGATTTAATCAACCATACTTGTAATGAAGCCTCCATAAAAATACAAAAGGATGAAGTTCAGAGAGCTTCATGGTTGCTGAACATGTGGAAGTGAAGGTAGAGTGGCACACTGGGAGAAAGCTGGAAGCTCAGTGCCCTTTCCTCATACCTTGCCCTATGCATCTTTTCCACTTGGCTGTTCCTAAATTATACGCTTTTATAATAAACTAGAAACCTAGTGAGTACATGGGTTTCTTAAATTCTGTGAGCCAGTCTAGCAAGTTAATTGAATCCAAGTAGGAGGATCATGGGAACATCTCATTTATAGCCTATCTGTTAGAAGTACGGGTAACAATCTGGACGTGAACTAGCATCTAAAGAGGTGGGGGAGTGGCAATTTTTTGGGACTGAGTGTTTAATCTATGGAATCTAACACTATCTCCAGGTGGGTAGTTTCAAAATTGAGTTGAATGTTCAGACACCCAGCTGGTGTCCAAGAATTGTTTGTAGGTGTGGAGAAGTGCCCTTTATACCCCACATAGCAATTGGGTATGGACCCCAAAATAATTTTGTTGGTGGTTTCCTTTGCTGTGCAGAAGCTCTTTTGTTCGATGTAAATATTTATTGCAATACTTATCAAAATTACAATGGCATTTTTCACAGAAATAAAAAAGCTAATCCTAAAATTCACATGGAACCACAAAAGGCTATGAATAACCAAAGTAATCTTAAAAGAGAAGGGCAAAGCTGGAGGCATCACAATTCTGGATTTTCAACTATTTCACAAAGCTATAGTAATTAAAACAGTGTGGTACTGACATAAAAACAGACCCATAGATCAATGGAATAGAATAGAGCCCAGAAATAAACCAATGCATATATGGCCAACCACCCTGAAACAAGGGTGCCAAGTTCATACAATAAATAGTGTTGGAAAAACTGGATATCCACCTGCAAAAGAATGAAACTGCACCTCTATTTTATACTCACAAAAATTAACTTGAGCAAAGACATATAAACCCTGAAACCAGAAAAGTCCTGGAAGGAAATAGGGAAAAGCTCCTTGACATTACTCTTGGAGAGGATTTTTTTAGATCTGACACCAGAAGACAGGCAACAAGAGCAAAATTAAACAAAAGGGACTATACCAAAACTGAGATGATTGTTATCCCAACCTGCCATTTTACAAAAGAGGCAGGAAACCTAAAGGTCAGAAGCCTTCAAAATATTACTTTGGGCTTTTCCTCAGAAATTAAAGAATTTAGTTCCAAGGAGGTTCATGGCTATAGGAAAGTCCTTGAATCCAATTGTATACCTAGCTAGTGTAATAAGATAAGAAACTGCTTGTAATCCTCCTCCAGATGAGGAAAATACCATATTATTCCTCAATAACAAGGAAATGCTACCAGAGTTCTAAGTGACTTATTCTTATTAATGTTAGAATACATTATAGAATACCAGGAAACTTAAAAAAATGCAGCTCCATGGCCATTTTTTTTTTTCTAAAAAGAAATTTAGCATATCTGCAGTACTGAATTTAAACACACCTGACGGGACTGAATATCATATTAGTTTATAACATGGTTCTCAAAACTCTGCTCATGACTGATTAGAAAGTGCAGATTATCTATTGTAATCTGAAAATAGGATTTACTCAGAGGACAGAAGATTTGAAAGTGGACAAAGTATTTCAAAATAATAGTTATCTTTTAAATACATGTTATTCAATGAAGAATAATATCAAGTAAGTAATGATATGGATGGTATTCCAATATGACAAAACTTGTGGATATTGTGACCAAATGAATGAGGTTTAGTAAATATCATGCTACATAGTGGTTTGATTCAACAAAATATATGTATAGATGGATTACCGCAATGAACTTATACAACTTTTCTACAGTCCATTGAAATGCTGTTGTGTCAATAGTCAAATAGGAGTCTATACATTATACAGCTTAGTATATCAGGAAAATGCTAGAAATGAGCAGCTTCTGGATCAAATTCATGTTCCCCAAAGTCCTAAAGACAAGGGCCACATGGTTCCTAAATCCAGTCTCCTAGAATCGGGCTTCTTTGTCAGCCTGTACACCATCATATACTTGTGTACTAACAGGAGTGTGCAGGACAATACCATATCTGCTCTATTCTGAGAAGCTTTTCAGAGGAAAAAATATATGACACAGATTACAAAACATTATTTCAAAAATATTCTTGTAAAAGATGTCTTAAAAGGGAGAAAACACTGTAATAGTAAATAAGTACTATTCATTTTTTATTCTGTCTCCATTTTAAATATTCGGGGTAGAAGTAAAAATTAAAAAACATAATCTCAGTGGCCTGATGATATTGTACATCTTTCTTTCTTTGTAATGGCAACCTTGGTGTGCTGATCTGCGGTGCTTTGAGTATTCTGGTTAGTTGCATACATTCAGGTTCCCTACTGAAACATTTTTTCTTAGGGGACAGAAATGATATATTAGTCATTATGGGACTATTCTACAGTGTTTAGGAGATACCCAATCAGCAGACTAGGTTTTTCAGAGCTAGATTCTTGGAATACAGGGAACATTGAGCAAGTAAGGAAAAGCACTTGGGGCCGCATTTATCTCCTCTGTGTATGTGACAGAGAAGGGAGTGGCAGTGAGCTGAATAATCTTACTGGGACAGAGAGCTTTCTGGGGGATGGTAGAACACAGGGCAAATTATTTCAAGAGAGTTTAACAGATAATATTCAGACATTACATTCTGTGATTATTATCATTTTCTTCCTGAAATGGCATCCAGAAGATATTTGACAGACCTTACATGGAAGAGAACAGTGCTTCAAATAAATAATAGCAATTGCTTACTTTTACTCTGTTTATTTTTTCCTTTCTTTTCTCATAAAAAAAAAAATCTAAGGAGATAAAGATAAACCTCCTCCCACAAGCCACCTTCCTCTCAAAAATTAGTAGTCAGTCTTACAAACCTTCTTTTGAATTCCTAAAAAACATATGATTGGTTAACCTACCTTAAAGTGTCATCGCTACACTATGGGACAGAGCTAAGAATACATGAATGTCCCTGAGCAGTCATAGGAAAACTGAAAAGCCTAAGGAGACAACTATATGAAAACCAGTTAATTGGCACGTACCTTAAGAGTCCTGGAGGTCACCAAGAGGAGACTAAATCACATGCACCTTGAAGCACCAGGGGAGGAGTTGAATGGTTTGTTGTAATGAGCAGCCAGAGCCTCTGGCGGGATGCCTTGCTACATTAATTTTCCAAGTCCTTTGGGTGGGTCACAGCTACACTCCAACATCCTGCCTGCAAATGCTAAAAAATACAAAGTTCACGTCAGACTAGAGAACCAACGTACTAACTAATGTCTTTTAAGAAATCAGAATGCTTAAATTATTTTTGTTTGATAATTCACATCCAAAATTACCAAGTTGGCATTCCCAAACGAATGCATAACCTCTGTGTAAATATTCAGAGGGATAACCAGAGTGGTCAAATGTTCTTTCTCTCAGGAGCAATTTCAATCAGTTTAGATTATGTCTATTATAATAGAACAGTATTTATTTAAGATGTGGAGGTGGGGCAGGAATTGGTTTTCACAAGAAGAGATGTTAAGTTGATAACAGCATGAGCTTCATTTTTCGCTGAAGATCTGTTGAATTAGCAAACCCAGTCTTCATGTATAGAAATCAATGAAATCTGCATATGATTTTCAAAAGAAATATGATTTAGACAACGTTGTGCAAGGGAACAGCCTCAGTACATGTAGCCACTTGTCCAGCAATAATTCATTAGATTTTTCCGTTTAAACATTCCTGTTCAACCTGATGCAATGATGCCTGCTGCCTCTGTGGCACTTTTGCGGCAGTTTGCATCCCTACAATGAGCCCCAAAGCGTGTCATTTCATTAAGTGTGCTCTGAGTGAACAGCTGCTGTATCCTGAAGCTCTCTCAACTTTGTTTCTGACAAGAAATTTTAGTTTTCAGTGCAGGACTTTGGAAAAAAAATCACTTTTTTTTTTTTTTTTTTTTTTTTTGGAAAGTGGTGAACAACGCCATGGCAAAGGGGTGCGTTCCTTATGGAGGGCTCAGGGAATCTTACCTTGAATAACGCGGACACCTCATTTCCCAGAGGAGGAAATGGATTTATAAATTTTGAGAGTCTCCAGTCTGTGCTTGGTTTTACAGTCTGGTCTTTGATCTGGTCTGCCCCTTAGCTTTATAAGTTTCAGCAATTGAGGAGGCCCAGCCGGGCACGCTGGTTTTTTTTGTTTTTTTGTTTTTTTGTTTTTTTTTTTTTCCTGTCTCTCACTTCCCTGCGGTGTTTTGAACTGCCTTCCTACAGACGTCATACAGCCCTTGAGGAATAGTTTCTGCCTGGCGAGATTGAATGATAGTTCTCATTCACAAAGGCTTGGAGTCAGATTCAAAGCAGGGGACGCCACGGAAATTACATCCACAGGTAAAACAGTGGGCCCAGCGAAGTGTGGAGAGCTTTGTTCCCTCGGTGACTTCTTGGCTCCCCAGAGAAGAGTGTTTTCCTGTGGTCTCCCTGAAATGGAACTTCCCTGACAGCTCTCCAGTGTTACAGTACTTCGCGGTCATTTTCTTTTCCTTTCACTCTACCTGAGTACTTTTAGAGTGTTGGAACCCTTTCAACCTGTTATTATGGATTTGCAAAAAAGGCAAGATCAAGTGGCTCTTTCACTGTGTTGGTTTCCCTTGTGACCAGATGAAGAATAGATTGAAAATTCAGTTCCTCCCTTGGCAATGCAAACAGAAAAAAAAAGAAAACAAAAAACTGTCACTTCCGAACTGCCTAGTGCTGGAGTAAATTCTGTATGAAAGAAGAAAGAACTCCTGCGTCTTAGAAGCACCCTGTGTTCTGGGTGAGGGGCAGGAGTTGACTCTGGGAACTTTGGATTTCCTCAAGCCGCCTCTCTCTCGGAATAGGAATATATTTAAAACCATTTTTCGTGGAAAGACAGCTGAAATGTATTAATCAGAAGACTTTTCTCTTTTTTCTTCCTTTTCTGCTTCTTTTTTTCTCAAAATGAGTATTATTATGAAGCCAAGATCCCGGTCTACAAGTTCCCTGAGGACTACAGAGGCAGTTTGGTAATGTGCTTTTCTCTCATGCTTCTCCCGTCTTTCCTTTTAAGATTAGCGTAATACTTGAGTATTTAGTAATTGCTGACGAAGTTTGAGAGTTAAGTATGATGTTAAGGCTCGTTTGGAAAGAGCATAGGATTGGTGATACTTTATTCTCTATTTTGTGTCCGATTTGCTCTAAAAACGGGTTCACATTTTTTAACTCTATGTGGACTATAGCGATTCATCATGTGATATTTTTAGAGGAGGAAAGAAACTTGCAAATATGTTGAGGATTTAGAAAATGAAAACTTGTAATTTTCACTGTCTGATTTGGTTGCTTCTGATCACATCTTATAAGCAGGCTGGTAGTGACAGTCTTTGCCATCTTCTTTAGAAAAAAATACCTTGGCTTTAGCACAGTTGTGTTAGAAAAATTATTAATGTTACATATTTTAATCATAGGACCCACTTAAATATAACTTGTGGCTAAATATAAATCAAGTTGCGTATCATTCAGTCATTTTCCATGCTTTTTTTGTTAATAATATTCCCTGTTAACTGTGTTCATTGGTAATTTTTGGTAATATTTTCACCTTAATGGAAAATACGTTAATTTAAATTTATTCTAATATTTTATTGTGCTGTTTCCCCATATCGATTTAATGTGCTCATAAACGTATGGGCCTTAAGGAATATTTTTCCAATAAAGTAACTTTTGTATCTAAAATAGTAATTTCCAGAATACTTTTATGACTATTTCAGAGGTTAATCTTATTTTATCATAGTGGTTGTAAATAAATAAGATCACCTCTTTGAAGTGGAAATAATCATACTTTAGATGGGGAAAATAAAAGCAATGATTGAGGACAGGTGGTTGAAGATTAACGGAAGCATACAGATAAAATTTATTATGTATTATATGAGCTGGCAAACACACGTATACTCAGATTATTTTCATAAGGAATTTAGCACACATTTATATGGTTAGGTTATCAGTTGCTGTTCTACTAGTGTCTTACAGTGGACTAGAAACAAGAATTGTCCCTTTAGGAGTGAGTTTTAATAAACTATAGATTTTATCTCTTATGTCACTTGTGATTTCTTCTAAAAGAGGACATGCGATAATTTCCTTCTTGAGCTTTTTTTTTTTTTTAAAGTTTGCATTTACAAATAAATTTGTATGGCTCTTTTATGCCAAACAATAAATACTGAGAAATACTAAGAATCCTTTTATTACCATATAGTATAAATCTCTAACACAAATGGGTAATCAAAATTTAGAAAATAAGTGAATTATATTCATTTGTGATTTCTATCCTGCCTATGTGAAAACAGAATCTACTCTTGATTAAATAGTATTTAACCAATCTACTTTCCTTTTTGCCTGAACCGCCAGGAGACTTATTTCCAAATTCAGGGGTCAATCAGCAATAATTAGTTTATTTCAGGAAAAGAGTAATATTGACATCCTTTACTTCCGAGATTGTGATAGTCTATTTTTATCCACAACTACTCTATTATTCTAAATTGTGCAAGCTGTTTTTATAAATGACTATGACCACAATTCAAAATACTTTTTAAATATTGATTTGTGAATGCATATATTACTGCACTTAATTTTAAATATTTTTCAAAATACTAGGGGTAAGAATGTTTTTATGTAACAAATAAATGTCTCTCTTCATGTTAATAATTCCTTTATTTAATTATGTACTGTGGAAACTTCTGTTATTAATCTTATATCTGACTTACTAATATTATAACAGATTGGATGTAATACTACTGCCTCTGTATCATTTGGCCTGAAGTTGTAATTGCTGTAATTACAGTTTTACCATTTTATTATTCTTTTTATCATTCAAATACTAGATACACATTTATTTATATTCATATAAAGTAAAATCTATAAAGATTATATATTAGGTATATAGATTACGTATATATACATATGTGTATGTGTGTATATATACACATATATGTGTATGTATTAGTTTACTCGGTTAAAGAAATAAAAGCAGCCCTTTCTCTCCCAGTGCCTTTCTCTCTCTCCACAGGCAGGCCACAGAGACTTCTGTTGGACAATGTCTTCCTCTTACCACCTTTTCTGTTCTAACTCCCCATGCCCCAACTTCCATTTCTTGTCAGTGTCAAAATCTACCTCGTCATCTGTTGCCTTTCCATGAGAGAGAATTGCTGATTACCACTTATTCTCCTTCCAACAATTTTATTTATTCGGCACTTCAGAATACTTTGTTCTTGGGAACCAGTCTTTTGCCTTTACCATCTTATTTCTGTTTATGTAAATCCATTTTCTGTTTCATTGGCCCACTTTCTCCAAAACTGTTTACTTTTTCCTCACATGCCTCCAAGTCAACTGCTACCTTTAAAAATTTGCTAACTGACTTCTGAAAGAATCAAATGTTTCTGATTACTTTTCCTTAATTTTTTCCTATCTGCTTCTTTCCAACCAGTATTAGAAAAAGCAATCAACACTAAGTTGTTATTTACAGACCTGATTAAATCCCTATGCGATATTCACATTTTGAAGAAAAATTTTGACAAACTACTAATGACATTATTTGACCTTCTTCTTAATTCTTTACTTAAAAGACAAGGCTTATAGTTAAAAATTTTTGAATTTCAAAAAAATGAAGTAAAAATCTTGAAGTTAATCTGTTTTCTTGTAATATAGGTGTCACAAATGTAGGATATTATGTAGTAATGATATATATTAAGTTGCTTTTATTTATTTAATTCATATTAAGTACCTACTATGTGCCAGGACCTAGCAGAATAGGATTATGATATTTATTGTTTAGCATTACTTAAAAAATCTGCATGTATAAAATTGAGAAAAATTTACTATATATATTTTCTTATTGTTGTAAAGTTAATAAAATTAGCAAGCCTATTGATTTGGAGCATTGTTTGCCTTTCTAGTTCAGTTATGTCAAAAATAATACTCTAACCTTCATATTCTATATGAGAAAACAATGAGAAAGTTACATTTCTAAAAACATTTGAATTTTACATGTCTTAAGTTCAGATTTAATCAGCATTTATATATTATAACAATACTATACTATATTAGCATTTTACCATTTATATACATATCCCAGAGATACTTCTCATTAATCTCATTAAGACTTATATAATTCAGTCTTCCAAATATAAATGTAAAGAGAGAGAACTTTGGTCAAGAAAACTGGATTGTATTCTTTCCTGCTATCAGATGTTCATTATTTGGCATGTACTTGTTACATTTAAGATTTTTCATTATGTAATCTGGGGAGGGGAAAGAGATGTCACCTGTCTAAAGTATGACTGTGGGCGTTTTATAAAGCAAATGTTGAAACATTATTAAATATATAAAAATTGTACTTAGGTTTCTAGACAGAAAAAAGTCTGTAAGGCTTTTTTCCAACCAAGTGGTTGGTTACCTTGTAGAGTAAAAGCAGCAAGAATGGCAGTAGGAGAGACCTTCTTCTTGTCACTGTTCTTCTCTTTTGCATACATTTTTTTTTCATCAAGTGTTATACATGCAATTTAAATACATTGAAACTACAACTACCATGTGCATTAGCAAGCTCATCTTTATATGTGTAGATATCTATATATCTCTTAAACAACAATTTGCTCAGTGTCTGAAACATGGTGTTTTAATACTGAGCAAATAACATTTTCTCAATAATGTTGCTCCTCAGATCATAAAATCCTTGCTTTTTTCTATTAACTATCTCCTCCTAAGGTTGTAAACATCAGGCTGGCTGAGAATTCTTATGTTGCCCTCATGATCATGGTGAAAAGCATTGATTATACTAAAACTATTAGTTTGAATAAAAGGTCTAGTTTTAATTAATATTTAGAGGGAAAATTACTCATGACCCCCACTATTCCATCTTCAACTATTGTCATTTCGCACTTAATTTACATGCCTTAAACAGTTGTAAATATTATTTCTGTTCTCTGGTTCTTCATTTTACATAACAGCCTTTCTCTGCTTTTCAAATAATGATACTTTTAGCATTCATGCTATCGAGTTCCTTTTATGAATGAGAACTCTGAGGAGAATTTTACATACAATATCATGTTTAGTTCTTAAAACAACATTGAAGGAATTGTTAATTGACATTTAAAGATGAGAAAATGAGCCTAAGAGTTGAAATAACTTGGGCAAGGCCATTTCACTGCCACAGAAGGTTGGGATTAGAACTCATGTCTGTCTGCATCAAAGGCGATGCTCTTTTTACTTCAGCGTGTTACCTCTCTCTATTTATTGTCTATAAAATCATCATTTTTTAATCATTGTAAAATTGTTCATCTCGTTAATATATCTGAATGCACTAAAATATTTGGTTAGATATTGGGTGATTGAAGAAATAAATTGGAAGTTGTCTTTTTTAGCTATATGAAAGCTTGTGAAGTTTAGAGCTGATGTTGGACATTGAAAATGTCTGTCTGAAAGACTCTTATAGTTATAGCCTCTAGGCCAGTGCATTTTCTTCTGGTAGCAAATAAGGTCATCTGTTCCTATTATAGAGAAATAAAGAGCAAAAGGTCAATGCCTCCCAGTTTTGAATAGATCATCTTTCAAATTATGTTAACAAGTTTAACTTTGTTCTCTACAAGCTCTATAGGCTTTGTATAAGGTTTCATGCTGTTTTAAATCAGCTTTGAAATATCTTATTCCTTTTACCTTGGAAGCTTTTATAAAGGGGAAAACTAATGGAATTTGCATGCTTTCTGCTGTCCAATATACATTGTGACTATCTTAGTAAGTAATTTTGAGTTGGTTCAAAGTTTTTACCCTGTGATAAACATTTTTGATCCTTTACCTGTTACTTTTTTGATCCTGTTACTTTTTGTATCACAGCTATTATGTAATAGACCTAGAGGTATGCAGTTTTAGGAGAAGTGATTAAGATACTTTGAGAATTATTTAAAACATAACTAGGGAAGCAGAGTGCATCATAGACAGTTATACTCTTTAAAGTTGTAAATTATGAGATTCACTGAAAAAGTCCTTTGTCTACCCTACTTCCAACCTGCTTTATGTCCCCTCTATAGCCAGATTTACTCACCTGGAAAATCAAGGCAGTGACCTAGATCAGTGAATTTCAAATGTTTTTTTTTTTTTTAAACGAGAGCATTTTTACAGATGAAATGCTAATATAAATGAGTATATATGAAATACTCAAAACTATATATTATATTTGATATGTAGAGAAAAAATTTTTTAAACATACATATGTTTCATATATATTTCATTATATACATAAAATATATATAAACATATACATAACAATAAAACCTCCACTGAGTTTATACCTTTACCCCACTCCAAAGCCAATCCCTTTCCCTTTCCTTGGAATACCTCTAAAGGTTGCTTAAAAACCACTAGTAGATTATTAACTACTAAAATCCTTCATAGTTCTACATTCTGTAGTGCTACCCACCCTGGAGACCACTGGACAGTCATTTGTGTTTTCTGTATCCCAGTATGGAATAGGATAAACTTGCTGGTAATTAAACTTCCTAGGAAGTTCAAATAATAGTCCAAATGCTTCTGCTTTGGAAGACTTTGAAGTGATGGGAAAATTCTCATTTCTGAGAAGTCACAAAAGGGTAATAATAGGTAAGAAACAATTTTATTTACCATCTCATTTTTTTACAAGTTTATTTTACACTTGTTTTGGATGAAAATCTTTGCTCATTAAATATATGAACAGCTGACATGTCATGAATTCAGCATAGTGGTTGGTAAAAAAACTCTGAATTGGTATTGGCTTCTTCAGAAGAAAGGTGGTTTCTTTAGTTTGGGTATTTCAAAAAAGTTTCTCAATCGTTTTTTTCTGTTACATCACTGCCGAATAAAGTTCACAGGCAATATTGCCCTATGCAGTACTCTCCTCTGTGACATTGCACTGTATAAGCTCCACATTAATAAAATGGGTGGTCATTATGTATGACAACTCTTAGGCCTACCTGTAACTTTCTCATTGATCTGTGGCACACCATGGCTGAGGCCCCATCAACAAAACTTGCCTTTCGCAGAGGTAAAGAAGTAACTTACTTGTTAGTCCCTCTATCAGTCACTCCAATCATATAGTGAATCTCATTAAATCAGAAAGAATGAGGACACAAATGTAATCGCGGGTATAGAAAGGCTAGCCGTGGATCCACACAAGTATCACTAGCAAGACTGAGAAAAGAAGATTCTAAGGTAAAACTGAAGAAGAAGAATGTTAATGAGCTCTTCAAGGAGATTTCATTATGGAAAGATGCCTGGAATATCTTTGTAGGTGTTCTGAGTAATAATAATAATAAACATATAGAATATTAAAGCCTGGATAAAGGTAATAAATGGGACCTCGAGGCTCTTAACTAGGTTGGTGAGGAATAGTCACAAAGGAAGAATAGTCTTAAATAAAAGCCTGCATAGATTTCCCAAGGAGCCCTTCCAGAGATTACCCAATTTATCAAGAAATAAAACAGAGGTTGAAGATATATTAGAAACTGGATAGTAGAAATAAGGCATCCTCTTGCCAAAAGCACCAAATTTCTCAAGGATTCAGGGCCCACAGGATAGACTAGAATATCATAGAGGTACAAAAACAGTGAGCCTGAGTGAGATTCTATTAAGGGTAACCATGTAAAGATGACCAATGGGAAACTGTGCCTGTGGTATGTCAGCTCTTAAAGTGCCTTGCTGTGTGGTCAGTTGGCCTCAGCTAGGAAGTACTTCAAAAGAATAGAGGAGAGATAGAAACCAGAACCTGTGGATACAGTTTTTTAGCATAACAGGGGAAATATGTTACATATTTTTACTATCCATTCTCAGCTTCCGAAGGGGTTGGCTCTCCCAGGAGCATCCCAGGTGGCAGGTGAGGATGTGAATTGGGGAACCTAAGCTAAGCTGCTCTTCAAAATAAAAGTTAAAAAAATAGGGGGGGGAAATTGTGGGGAAATGCTGCAAAGTGTGGCTAGAAAAGTAAGGAGAGGCCAATATGAAGAACTTCAGCCCATTTTGAACCAGACACCCACCATCTAGTGCCCTGCCATGTTTCATCGCATTTCCACCTTCTAGGCAAACGCTGCCGTTAAAGAGCTTGAATGTAGAAGATATTTCACCATGGCTTATCTCAGCCCTAAGAATTTCTGCCTGAGTATTAAGGGAGTCAATTTCTCTACTAAACAAGAAGGAGAACTCAAAATTAGAAAACTAGAAACTAGATATAGAATACATGCACGCTGGGATTATAACTTCCAAAGCTTCCTTACGTGAAATGGTCCTGATGTTTTAAAACCCACATAGTCGAGGTGTTTTGTTTATATCTAATACTAATCTCCCTTGCTTAAATTTAAAGCCATCTCTTCCTCGTTATCAGTGGGTATAGGGATAGTGAATCAGTAGCTAAGTAGATCATCCTTTATGACATTTGAAAACTGCTAGTAAGTGACTTTATTTTTTTTCCTTCATAATGCAAAATACTGATTGTGAATTGTAAAGCAAATGACATCAGTGTGACTTGTTAAAAGAAATGTTACATAAAATGTAGTTTCAATATATAATTGTTTTCAAGGCTTCACACAGAAGACTGTTCCCATTGTACTTTTTTCTTTATGTCAAGAAATTTATATGGCTAATACTGTTTTAGTTAGGACACATTTTTGTAAAATGTGTCAGCTTTTAAGCAGTGGCATTCTAGCCATTGCTCTCATGTTTCCTCTGATACTACAACTTTTTCATGAAATAGCAGATAACTGATTGGCAATGGGATTACCAGCTAGCTAGGACAGCAACTCCTAACTCTACAGTGATAGTTGGAATAGTAACCATCACAATGATGATAGCCACAATTTTTTGAGCATCTACTGTTTTTCAGGCATTGGGCTTGGTGCTTTATGCAATTTAGTTCATTTTGCCTTCAAAACATGAGGTAAAATTGAAGTGACACAGCTTGTAAATCATGATGCTTAAGAAAAAAAGTAGTCTAAATCTCATGTTTGTTATTGCTGCTATTCTTGTTTTATTTACTTTTCTCCACTGTGTAAACTCCTTGGGCCACACATGATTTTTCCTTGTGGTATTCCAAAAAGTAGTTAGCATGTTGCTATTTACACCTTTCCTTTCTATTCTAGATTGTTCATGTTTCTCCTTTTAACCTGGTACATCTCAAGAACATGTTTACCTTTTGTTTTTGTGTGCCTTCTTCCTCAAACTCCTCATACAGACTTTTGACCTTGGACCATAGAGTTGTGTCAAAAAGTAGAAAGTGGACTTTGACAAAGCTTTGTTTTTTAGAGATCTAGCTGGTTCCTGACATGTTCAGTTCATTGACATTCTCCCTTGTCAAACTATAAATTGCACTGTCTTCTTTTCTCTGGCATTTGAAATGAAAGGGACCAGAGAATAACCTATAATCTAGTTCTCCCCACCCTGATTCCATTTTGGAAGTGGAAAAAGTTTTGCTGGTCTTTAGCATTTCTAGTCAAGGAGCGTCAAGAAAAGTTGTTAGAAACAGTGTCAATGCTTATGTTGCAAAAGGTTGTATGGGAGAAATATTTTTTAAAAAACTCAAAAATGAAGTTTAAGGTCATATAGAGAGTAAAACTTAATCTATCAAGCAAATCCATGAAAGCAGTTCTATTATAATTTGTGTGGGACATTAATGTAATCCTTAAAATTATGTCTGTGAAGTCAACTAATACCATGATAAATCTGTCATTTTTGAGAATTCTCAAAAATGTGTTGAAGGATTATGCAAAGAGATGTGGAGGATGAGTCTACAGAATTCTCTTGATGGAAATTCAACACATTTTTCTGACCAAAATCCTCCCTTAGACAACTGAACTCTGATCATTAAACTTTCGAAAGTCACATAAGTAATTATGTAGCTAAAATTCATGTCCTGAAATCCTAACTTCATTCCTCTCTGTTCTCCCAATACAGTCTTAAGCAATGTTTACTATGTGGCAGACACCAGGCTATCCATTCGACAAGAATTTTCCATTAGGTCCTCATTATGAAGCCTGATTATTATTATTATTCCTCATTATACAGATAAGGAGAGAGAGGCCTGCTGAAGTAAGCTGACTTACCCAAGGTTTCATAGCAAATAAGAAAATATCATGTACTCACATTCTTTTTAAAATTATAAAATGTTGCCTTTAGTTATGATATTTATATTTATATGTCAAATGAGTTAATAAATCTAAAGTCTTTAGCACAGTGGCTGACTCCTTGTGAGTGCCCAGGAAATGTTAGCTTGTATTATACATTTTTCAAGTTTGTGTATTAGTGTGATTTTTTAGATAATCAAGAATTATAACTATGAAAACTAATTCAGCCTTTAAGGCTTTCATTTTCTAAGGCAGTCTTCTTAAGAGCGTCTCAGAATGGAGCATTTATACAAAGTTAGGTATCCTGGATAAATCTCATTAACACTCTTTTTCAAAAAAGACATACTTCTTATTCAGGTCCATCAAACTATATAGAGAGGGTGGCAGAATAAGAAGTGGTCAGTTGGAAGCTAAAATGCCTCTGATTTACTTACTTAAAAATTGATCAGAATTCTTTAGAGAAACAGTCCTAGACAGGGGTTTAATCTGAAAGAAAGGGCCAGAGGCTTGGGCATTATCTCTAGGTGCATCTGTTAAGACTTTCTCTATGTAACCTTCCAACCTGGGTCTGCCTGGTGGTTGTCTTACTGTAATCTCATTTCCAAATCTTCCCTTCCTGTCCAGATCCCCTGGTCCTCTATTCCCAAAGTAAATTCTTGGTTGTGTAATTCATAGATTATTATCCCCATAGCTGAGTCTCATCCTCCCTACCATGCCATACACTGGGTTTGACTCCTGTTTAGTTTACCCTGCCATGCTAGGCAAAAAATGAGATCTGGTTAGAAGATCTGTTCCCATGGCCTAGGTTTTTGCTTCAGGATTAACTGTAAAGTATAGCGGCTTAAAAATATAGAGAATGCAATCAATTACTTGAAAGCAATTAGTGTTTCATAGTTTCTGGTTTTTACTTATTTTACTGTAAGCAGTTACCAATAAAAATAAAAATGTGTTAAAAGCATTGCTTTATTATAATTAACAACTGTACATTGGCTTAAAAGGTGTGATTGAGGGTGAAGTTAAGCACTCTGGAGACAAAAAAAAAATTGAACCACTAAAGATTCTGTGAGTCTCTTGTTTGTAAAAAGTAGTCCCAATTGTTTATCTGAGTCCTGTTGTTAAAATTGGGTCTGATTGTGTATAAATCAGTGTTTCTATGGTAACATAAAACACACATGAAAAAATAAAAGTGCTATTAGCAAATATGCCTTTATAAAGGTGTCGTTATAATTAGGAAAATTATTTTGCATACATAGGCGTGCAATTACATCCTTTTCTAAAAATACACATGAAATTTCTCCATAATTCTAAGGCCTTTCTCGTGTAAATAACAAAACATTACTTTGGGTTTGTTTATCTTTGTACTCCTGTGCGAAGCATAGTGCCTGTGCCACCTCTGCATCTAACATCTCTCCGATGCACAAAGAAAGAGCACTGAGTTATTCTATACTACAAAGAAAGTGTTACCATCTGTTTTTATTTTCAGTTTTCTTCTAGTAGATGGTTCTCTGCTAGGGGTTGTACTAGTGACTTGTGGAGACAGAATTTACTCCCATGGCAGGATGTTGTAAAGGATCTAGAAGGGTTTTTGTCTGGTTCCTGTGGCTTTCACCCTTAGTTTACCACCCCTTTTGGTAATTTCATTGGTAATTACTTGTTGGTAATTCACTTCATTTCTTCATGTGTCTCCCATTCTAGAATCTACACTTCCCCATTTTCCTCAACGATTCATCTGTGTACCATCAACTAGTAACGAATGGTTCATAAGAAATGCTAATGTGTGTTGCTCATATAAACCACCCAGCTAGCATGGCTGTCTCTATCAATGAGGTGTTTATTATGTGCTCTGAGAGACCTGATGGAGATAAGTACTAGGACCACCACTCCAGGCTCACTCCAGCTCCATCAGGAGGTGTCAGAAATTCCACAACTTGGATACTGAACCAGAGTCAAGCTTGTCCAAGAGCCCTAACAAATACAGTTGACCTCTGATCTCCAAAGTCGGGGTCTACATTTCTGCTCATATTATGAATTGTTCCCATTATTGAGCTAGTTTTCAGCTTTACCACACTTTTAGACTTAAGTATTTGGAATGCTAAGAAATTAAGGTCTAATCCCTCATAATACAGGAAATGATTTGTTCTTAGTGCTGTACAAAAACATTTTCTAGCCACTTGAACATTTCATCAGATTCTGTAGCAGTCCTTAAGCAAGGGTTTTTGTTTTGTTTTGTTTGTTTTTCTTTTTTTTTTTTCTCTGTAGCTCTTCTATTAGTTGCAAAAGTGAAGGTGAATATTTTTCATTGCTTCATTTAACAGTTTATTAAACCAGTTCTGCCCCAGGCACCCTGCTTGCTATTAGTCCTTACTTTATAAAATTTTCAGTTTAGTGACTTTCTACAATATTCCCATGGGACAGAGGATTTCTGATTTTACCTACTACTATAACCCTGGGGTATAATTTTTACTTTCATAGTAAGAGTATATTTATAGTTAAAAAGTATTTCAGTTGCTTTTAGAAATTCAGTGGTGAACAGAAATTTAAAAATTAAAATTGAAAAACCATGCTACTTAAATCTAAGGTGGGGTAATATGAAATAAATCTGGAGTATTTGATCATTTTAGACCAAAATATTTTCTCTGGGCTAGAGTGATATTTTCATTCAATTATTTATTAAATCACCTCTTAATAAGACTATGTCAGCCAAGTTAAAGACTTAAATTTATTTTATTTAAATAAAACAATAACAATAGATTTTTTATTTTGATAGATTAAGCCTTTAATTTTTCAAACATAAAATAAATGAACTAGAGAGATATATATATATATAATTATATATTATATATAATCACCAGAAAAAATAGCTGGAAAGAAGTAAATTTTAAACAAAAACAACTCAAAATTAACACTTGACATAATTTAAGTTATTATTAAAATGTCTGTATAGATATATCTAAAGTGGTATTAATATTTAAGTAATGAGATTTTATGGATTTGGAGGAGTTATTTATTTGTCTATTTATTTCACCTAATGACCCCCTTCTCCCATTTCTCCTATTTCCGTACGCCCTGCCTCTGGCAACTATCAGTCTGTTTTTTGCATCTATGAGTTTGATTTTGGTTTTGGTTTTGGTTTTTGGTTTTTGTTTGTTTAGATTCCACATATAAGATCAAGAAGTATTTGTTTTTCTCAGTCTCTGACTTAGCATAATGCCCTCGAGGTTTACTCATGCTGTTGCAAATGACAAGATTTTATTTTTTATAGATGAATAATTTTCTATTTTCTGTATCACTATTTATCCATTTATCTATTGATGAACACTTAGGTTGTTTTTCTGTCTTGGCTATTGTAAATAATAATGTAATTAGTGCACAAAGGTTTCCTTTTCTTCACGTTCTCACTTGGTAGTTCTTCATTTGATGATACCTATTCTAACATATATGAAGTAAAATCTTATTGTAGTTTTGATTTGAATTTCCCTGACGATTAATGATGTTGAGCATCTTTTAATGTACATGTTGTCCATTCATCTGTCTTTGGAAAAATGTCTATTCAGATCTGCCCATTTTTAAATTGGATTTTTTTTGTTGGTGTTGCTATTAAGTTGCATGAGTTCTTTAAGTATTTTTGGATATTAACCTCTTATCAGTATAGGATTTACAAATATTTTATTCCCATTTAATAGGTTGTTTTTTAATTTTGTTGATTTTCTCTGCTGTGCAGAAGCTTTTTAGTTTAATGTAGTTTTGTTTCTTTTGTGTTTGGTGTCTAATTCAAAAAATCATTGTCAAAATCGATGTCAAGGAGCTTATCACCTTTATTTTCTTTTAGGAGTTTTATGGTTTCAGTATTTTATTCAAGTTTTTGAATCATATTGAGGTAAATTTTTGTGTATGGCATAAGCTAGTGTGTGCATTAATCTAATTAATGCTATTTCACTAAATAGGAATGTAATAGACGTTTTTGAAAGAACTCTTAAAGACGAGATTTCATGTAGAGAAACTGAAGAAAATTCATGTGCCACTGTAGTTTAGTGTACAGGAGTCGCCCTTAAGGATTACAGTCATAAGGTCATCACAAAACAATGGAAAACCTGTTTGCCAACAAAATCAAATTATTATCAGACTTGCACAATGAACCATGTTATTTCATGATTCTCAGTCACATATCTAGACTACTGGCATTTAAGGTTTTTGTTTGTTTTTGTTTTGTTTTGTTTTTTTTTTTGCAATTATAACAGCTCCATTTTGATATACCCCATTTTGAACACAGTCTGACTTCAGAACCCACCCCATTTAATATACCCTGCCTCTAAAGTACATGTTGTAAGCAACTTCATAAGCAACTTTTATAAACTTTGGCCAGTAGTCAGAACAACTGTAAGATTTTGTTCAAAAACTTTATAAACTTTATTTATAAGATTTAAAATAAATTTTAAAGTAATTTCTCTCTTGAATCTCACCCTTCTCACAGCTTTATATCTTAAGTAACTGGCTTTTGAAGTCCCCCCCACCCCCATTTCTGTTCCTGTTCTGTTGATTTGATTTTGTAAACTGTTGGTAATTTCATGCATAAACACAGAGGTTCATTCTTTTCAATTCTACACGTCTCATTTCTTAATAGTCAAAAATTGCCTGAATATATATAAATAAAAGTTTTAGATAATTTATTTCCATAAACTGCATAATTTTTCCAAAGCATCAAACACCTTTATTTCCATAATTCACTCTATTTGTGTGTTAGTGAATATGTACATAAGAGATGGAGAAAGAATACAGAATATAGACTTGTCCATGAAAATTTGGGCTTCCCAGAATACTTTAAGTACCAAATTGTCTTGGTGCCAATTGCTCTAGGCATTTTATGTTCACTCAGTTGCTTCTTAAATATTGTGTAGGTGTAGCCTACCCTGTAAATTTTAAATCACGTAAAAAAGCTTTAGCCTTCCAGGCAAGACTAAATTGAATACCAAATAGATACTTCAGTATCTTGTGAAATATTCCTGAATAAAAAGTTGCTTTAAGTCTTCTTTGACTTTTCATATGCATTAGTGCCTAAATTTAGAATTTGAACCTATTTGAGGAGAAAAAGAAAAAAGAAAAAAAAGAACTCTTGGGAGACAGTCTTTTAAATGGGTGACAATCTGTTCTGGCTATGATAGAGTAGATTCAGGTAGTTAGCTAAAAGAAAAAGTAGTACCTTGCATATTGCATGTTGAAATTTGTGAATTCCAATAAAGTTTGGTGGAAAAGAAAGTTAAATCTGTGAAAATATCCATAAAGTTTGGTCTCAATCCTAGCCATTTCTGACTTAGGATAGCATCCTGAGTATATTCATGCATATCAGTGGAGAGAAGATATTCCTTATAATACATGAGTTGTAACTAAGAGGAGTATAGAACATAAGAGCTGATTCCTCAGAATAAGTCTGATGATTTAAGTAAAATTTATGGAGGGACTCTGAGTAACTCTGAATTCCTTTTACTGACTGGTAGATGGGTAGGTAGAAGGTTATATTGTGTGTAAATATATTTAATCTGTAATCTTTAAGAGAAGTGTTTTCTTTTTTCTCAGCTACCTAAGGAACCCTTGAACCATTTTATAGAAAGAAACAAAAAATACTTAGAAAGTTTGAGTAGCACATTTAAGCTTTTTGTAACAGGAGCAGGGCGAATGGTCATATTCCATAGACATTCTTTTTTGTTCCATGGAAAAGTTAATGACTAGTTGTAAATTTTCATATCATTTTGATGTCAGGCCTTATCTGCTTGACTGCTATCAAAGTACTTCTATTTCTTTAGGCCCTTAGTGGGGGGACATCACAGAGCTAAGAAATTCAGGAGCAGTTTGGAATTGCCAGCAATATGTGCAGGAGAGATGAGGTGGGTCCTGAAGTCAAGTTGAGTTCAAAACTAGGCTCTTCTACCTACAAGTTTGGTGATCTTGGGCAAGGGGAAAAACTACTCACGGGATTGCTGTGAAGATTATATGAAAGAATATAAAAAGTGCTTGCTTGACACAATGCCTAGCATATAACAAATAAAGTAAGAATTAGCCAGTTTATTATTATCAGAAGAAGAACTATTAACATATTCTTATGTATGTTTTTATATTAGTTTTGACACAAGTTAATCTTTGATACTGTTTGAGGATTTAAGAATTTTAGCCATTTATAATGGTATATGATATGACATGTATATGATTTTCATGTAAGATGTTTCACATGTGAAAGAATAATGGAAATTTTACTGAGATAATATCATGACATCTCAAAGGAAAACCTAATTATTGTGTAATTTAAAAATTACTACATGTAATCTTGGCTTAATCTAAATGTGTTATTACATGAAATAAACTAACATGAATAAGGAAGAAATCAGCTTCACTTCTAGCTAAAGCTAGACTGGAACCTTCTTTGATAGGCTTCTTAAAAATATATATTATTTTCTAAATATTACAGTATTTAGACATGTTACATTAGGTTCAGTTTTTAAATATACATGACTGATGTCTATGTTAATAGGAGCCTACAATGATGCCATAAGCAGATAGGGACATATATACTTTTTATAGAAAATAGTTCAAGACTTTTTGTTTAAGATACATTTCTATGTTTTGTACATATTTCTATATGGACAAATATATACTTAGTCTTTTATGTGCTAGGCACTGAGTGGAGCTTACTGAGCAAAAATAATTAAATGAATAAAATGATTCCAAGAGTCCTGGTGATGTATTTTAGTTGGGATGGTCAGGGAAGCTGAGAGTTAAAGTAATGAGTTGAGCAAAAATTTGATAGAGGATGATTAGAGCAGGTACAAAGGCCTCGAATATCCAGCAGGTATGAAGAGCAGAAAGACCATCTTTTTCAATTATTAAAAAAAAAAATGAAATCATACTTTCTGAAGACATTTCATTTATATGGCCCTTGCTTTCAGATTTCCAGTGAAAATCTTTGAAGTCCCAAAATAATGGGTTTCCCACTGTCCATCCTCAGTGTTGGTCTTTGGCTGGATTGTATTCAGTGTATATCTGCCCCTCACTTCTGGTGCTAGAATGTGTTCCTGAGAACCTGGAAGGCCAAGGTCAGGGAAAGCGAAGTTCACCTAGGTACAGAAGGAAAGCATTCTGGAGTAAAAGTGACCTCAGGATGCTATGCTGCTGCAATCCTGTCCTCTTTATGCAAAGTTTAAGGACCTACTCAGATTTGACTTGCTAGACTTGAAGGGCTAAAGAACTCTGTTTTTCATTGCCTCTCCCAGCTTAAAAAAAAAAGTTTGTTTTTTTTTTTTTCAGAACTCACTAAGAACTATTTAGCCCTGTGGTCACTCTTAAAAGATAACAGTAGCATTTGTGTTTCTTCATGATAAATTTATCTTGACTTTAAGTAACAAGCTGGCCACAAGGCAACCCATATTGAATTCTCTCTTGCTATGAGTACATAGATTTCAGTTTCTAATACCTCCATGGGCTAAATTCAGTTAAGATTTGAGTTCAAAATGCAATTGGTTAGTGGATACATATGTGTAAAAAAAAATGTTTATATCAACTGTCTGCAGTAATTTTCCCAAAGGACATAAGAGAGTGTGCCCACTGTGACAAGATAAATAGTCCAATAGACAGAAGTTCTGATAGGCAAGACTGTGAAGGTCATAGTTCTTGAATGGGTTCTGTCAGCTTTGAACAGCAAATAGGCTTTTGGCCTGTATTAACCAAAACCCATCACCAGTCATCTCTGTGACCATCATCCTATGCTCATCCTCTATGTTCTCAAATAC
Organism: Eonycteris spelaea; assembly: GCA_003508835.1. Lineage (NCBI taxonomy): Eukaryota > Metazoa > Chordata > Mammalia > Chiroptera > Pteropodidae > Eonycteris > Eonycteris spelaea. The sequence continues at coordinate 8,188,611 of PUFA01000011.1, read as the reverse complement.
TTTGTGGATCATAAAACAACAACAACAAAAATGTCAAATGTAATAATAGCAACCAAAATAAGTAAAGTTTTCATGTGAAATATATTACATTGCATTCTAATTATTTGACAGACTGACATTCATAAGATAATATATATATATATATGTGTAAATAAAATTATGTCAACTATAATATTTTGTTAGTTAATATCTACTGTTCCTTGACTATAATGAATAACAGAGTTTGCCTGCCCAGATATGTTAATTTAAGTAGAGATGATAATACAGCTAAATAGAACCACTCAAAAAAAAAATTCCAAAATGTGCAAGCGGAAGGAAGAAAAGGGAGGAATGAATCCCAACACAGCCCTGTGTTCTATGAACACTCAGTAATATATTTTTTCCGCATCATCAAAACTTCACACAGTTAAATTTTGCCAAGTTTACTGCTTCCCCTGATGCTTTGCATTTATTTTGATGATGGGTTTGCCTTCTTGGAATTCAAATAGTCTAATTGGGTCTTGGCAGTTGATGTTTATCTTGATTGAAACATTTTCTTCACCCTTTTGCTCTGAGATTCCTACTTTCAGGCTGAAAGGTCATTTTAAATGTGCACAGCATTTGGGAAACCACATAATGAATTCAAATAAATTCCTGCCTGTTAAAAGGAGGCTTCTCTTTCTCAAGTTCCAAAGCTTACGTAGAACAAACCATTTGGTTTTTATCTGAATTTCTTTTAAAAGGGGCTTATTGTGCTTCTTCTTTAATGCTCTCATGTCAGAGAATAGGAAAATCCTAAATTTTCATTTAATCTTTTTTAGAAATATGCATTTTGCTCAATAAACTCTATTGAAGTTCAACAGCTGCTACAGTTGTCAACAAATTTAAGGGTTATTCTTTGGTTGTATTACTTTAAGGATTTCTTATATTGTCTGTCTATAATGCAACAACTCCGTTTTTAAAGATTTGCTCTACCTATATGCTGTGTATAGATGGAAAAATATGTGTACAAAAATGTTCTGTAGCAGTTTTTAGTTAGACTAGAAACAGTCTAGATGTCGATGAGTGTGGGGTTGATTGAACAGTTTGCATACAATGATAATGGAATATTGTATAGCTGTGAGGAAGATCTCTTATGTGCTGGTATAGAGCTATCTCCAGATGATGTTTATTATTATTGTTATCATTTGAAAAGATAATACTCAGAATCACAGGTATCTACTTTCATTAGTTTTTTTGTGTGTGTGTATCCCTTAGAGTTTATATATATTGAATATTATAGTTGACATAATTTTATTTACACATATATATTATCTTATGAATGTTAGTCTGTCAAATAATTAGAATACATATATATATATGTGTGTGTATATATATATATATAAATGCAAACAATGAATGAATTCTAATCATTGCCCCCTTTTTACACAAGAGCATGCTCTATACTTTTACTTTTCTACAGCTTGCATTTTTCACTTAACAATGTATCAGGTACATGAAGAGGCTTCCTACTCATTTTTGGAGAATTTAATGATAGATAATTCATATCCCATACCATTAACTTGTTATAAGTATACAATTTATTGATTTTTAATATATTCACACAGTTGTGCAACCACCATCATAATCATTTTTAGAACATTTTATCACCCTAGAGGTAACCAAGTACCCTGTAACTATCAACCTATCATCACCTAGGCAACTACTAATCTACTTTTTGTCTCTCTATACATGCCTGTTCTGAGTATTTCATATAAGTAGAATTCAAAATATATGGTCTTCTATGACTAGCTTCTTTGACTTAATATGATTTCAAGATTTATCTATGTTGTAGAGTATACCAACATTTCATTTCTTTTTATGGACAAATGATATTCCATTGCATGACTAAACCATAATTTGTTTATTCATTCATCAGTTGATAGACATTTGACTATTATGAGTTATGCTACTATGAACATTTATGTAAAAGCTTTTGCATGGGCATATATCTTCATTTCTATTGAATATATACTTAGTAGTAGAATTGGCTAGGTCAAATCATGCCTCTGTGTTTAACTTTTTGACTGTTAAAAGTGGCTATATTCTCACTATTTTTTACAGCAGAAAAAAAATTCTATCAAATCACTATATCATTAGTGGTTTAGTCTAGATATATATTTTTTAATGAAAACGTTAAGGCACAACATTCCCATTTATGTAAATATACAAAGTTTCTTGACATACACAAATATGTTTTCACCAACAAGCAATTCTCTGCATATGTACTCAAGATAATGATCATAGTTGCTGGCTTTGGAGAAGAGATGGCCTGGAAACCTGAGATGCAGTACTCACCATTTTGAATTTGGAAGATTTTTACTATGAGCACTGATTAATTTTTCAATAGAAAATATGATTCATTAATGTAAAAAAACAGAAATGTATTTTCTTGGTACTCTTCTGACAAATGCTGGTCAGACCAGGGGCTTCTTGACCTGTGCTTTGTATCGGTCATCCTGCACTGTGGGGTAGTCAGTGCTACCCATACCATATTTTTGTCATCTCTCCAGTTTGAAATCATTTTTAGTTCTTAGGGCAAATTTAATGTCTGTTCTTCTATCTTTAAGAGGCAAGGTATCATTTCAAAACAGGCATTGCTTCGTTCTTAAATTAAAATAATGTTTCTCAAATGTTTCATACAAGCCAATCCACATAAAAAAAAAAAAAAAGAAAAAAATAAGAACTAGGGCGAGCATCTGAGTAAAACATGGGATTGGCAAACAAGAGGAAGGTGGCTCAACTAAACATGAAAAACACAGTGCTAAGAAGCAGGGCTGGTCAGTCTGGAGACCTTCATAGATTCATATATAGTCTGTCCAACTATTATGTGATGGTGACTGAAAGAGGGAATTTTTATTTCCTGCACAGCTTCCATTAGGTAGCTCTGAAATAGCTTTATGTTTGCTTGGATATCAGTCGTTCTAGTGTTTTTCTGTTTATTTAAGACAAAACCTATGGTGGTTATATTTTAAATATACCAATATATTCTGATTTCTGCCTTTGGTTGAATTAGCTTGACTTACTAGAGGATAGAAAAGTTCCCACATTTATTTGCTTGCTGTCTTGTTCATTCTTGCATTCACTTATTCATTAAGCATCTATTCATTCAACACTGCAATGACACTGTTCCCCAGTGAATGATGATTCCTTCTGTGGTACCTCAGGGGGCATGATTTCCAGATGGAAGAAGAATAATTTTACATTCTTTAATGATCAAAGTCACAAAAATAAAGTTTTTTGTTGTTGTTAGGATATATTAACCAAACCTGGTTTTGAAAATTTATGACTTCAATTCACTTAGTTCCTCTATAGAAAGAAAAATATAACATGAATTAGCTTTAAAATACATCAAGAAACATAGAGGGAGGAGATTCTATAAAAATTAAATCTTTAAAAATAATGTAAAATAATTTGGTTTTACCAAAAATTTATAAAATAGGTTTTAGAGCTAAAATGTCTTTTTCAGAGGAATAAAACCAGAGATGAAGAAATAAATATGTTTTTCTTCAATCCTGCTGTGAGAATGAGGAATATGCTATTTGTGGAGACTGTTTGGGGATGGATTGAATAATGGAATTAACAAAGATGCTACCAGAACAAAACTCTCCAGTTAACTTTACTATTAACAATCTATTCCTGAGGAATTAATTTATAAAAATGATTATAACCAGAGAGGTCTTATTATTTCTTATTTTATTTAAATATGAAGATTTCTTACAACATAAAATTTATTTCTTTCAAATCATAATATATTTTGCCTTTGGCAGGACTATCATTAATTTTCAGAGGAGAAGCCACTGACTAATCACAGCATTTTTTTTTTCAGAAAGAGATTTTGCTGCTGTGAGGCAATTAGTAATTCATTTCCCAAATGTCAACAGAGTTAAAGAATTTTGTATTATAAAAACCCTTCACAGTTGCCTACTTTTCTCCCTTATCCAAAAAAAAAAAAAAAAAGATTCTTTGACATTTTTATGTATAAGATAACTAGAATGTGACTCAACTCTTCATGATCTAACTGCAATTGCTAAGGACCATGGCTGAACTGGGACTGCGTCATGCATAACGTTATGCTGAGAGCAAAGGCACCCAGTGAGGAAAGCAGTATCAGAAAGAAAGAGCATCACTGAGCATCTGCTTATTTTATTTTGGATTTTGTTCAATCCATTCCATACTATCGCTTCTCCATTTATATTTGAGATGACATGAATATTAAGTCATTATTTAGTCACTAGAAATGGAGTTGATAAGGCATCTGTGTAGGGGAAGACAGTGCCATTTGGTTAGTCGGGCTGAGGCTTGCAGAGGTAAATTCACCTTACTCACTGCTACAGTGTTTTGTATAGACAAGCAAGAACGCCAGTCAAGGCTGCTGAACACCAAAGCCTCGGTCCTTGACAGCTCTTGTGTACTGTCTCTCAGACAATTTGTCTTATGGAAACCCTTACAAACTTTTTAAATAAGGTATAACACAGTAATGGTTTGGCCCCAAGTCAAGTATGAAATGTATAATTAATATTTTACACATTCTAACTACATTCTGTTGAGGACTCCTTTATATTTTATTAAAATAGGAAATCATTAATAATCTTAAATTTTTGCCATATAATCTGAAAACTATTTACAGTTAAGGCACATTAACCCACACATTTTATTAAAATAATTTTTATTATAGAAGCAAGTCTTGTGCACTTTAGGATCTTTTAAAAATATACAAAAACAAAGATACAAATACAATTTAACTCATAACCTCACTATTTCACAAAAAAAAAAAAAAAACACTGAAAATTCCTAGGTATATTTTTAGTCTTTTTCTAAGCAAATATGAGACTAATAGCAGTCATATGTATAATATACTTCCAGCTTTTTAAAACTTAACATTTTATCATGAGTATTTTCCTATATTATTTAATAATAATATTTGAAACACTATTTATATGCATGCACAATATTCTGCCTTAGAAATATTTTATAATTTAAACATTTGCCTATTGTTGGACATTTAGACTGTTTCTAATTTTTCCCAAATATTAAAAATATCAGTCTTTTGTCTTCTGTGAATTTTTTATTTGACATTAGCTGTTCGTTTTTTTATTGTGGTTGTATAGTTTTTGTTATTGATTGTAAAAGTTCTTTACATATTAGATATATGAGTCTTTTTCATCTTACATTTGTTATAATTATATATTTCAGCTTTAGTTTTACTTTTGTTTATTTTTTTTGCTTTTATAATTTTTTCTTTGCTTTAACGATAGGAGGGTTTTTTTCTGTACTAAAAGTAGATAAATATTTAACTATATTTTCTTTATTTTCTTTATTTTTAATCTATATGAAATTATTTTAATATAGGGATTTAAGTGCATTTTATTCCCAAATAGTTAAACATATGTCCCAGGACCATTTGTTAAAGATCATTTACTTTACTTTTTTGTTTTGTATCACATGTAAAATTTTATATATCATCTATTGTGTATATACTTATCAGGTGTAAAATTACATCTTATAATACCATAATTGAAGCCAGTTTTTTTTTTAAAGAAAAAGAACACGTGCAGCCAAATGATAGTAACATACTATACTTAAACTATTACAATTGCCTATTTTTACATTTGTAGTGTATTTGACAAAATAGATAACATTTTCATATATTAGTACAAGTATATAAATAACATTAAAAATATATACACAATGGAAGTACTTGCACATTTTTGTTTTTACTAATAGAAATATACTATCCCATAAGATGGGAGATCACTGGTCTCGATTATGTGACTTCAGGAAGGTCTATATACTAAGTTACATTTCAGGCATGGAGCAGGAGCAGAGCAACTCAAGCCCATATCCAGAGATCATATGAATTATAGTCTTAGGAAAGGAAGACAGACACAAGGAATTATGGGAAAAACCGGTAATCAGAGATGGGTGATATATTCAAGGTGACTGTGTGAAGGGTAGTATGATGCCATCTCCCAGAGTGATGCTGTGGGACTCTTAAATTTGCTCCTATTTAAAATAAAAATTATTTCTAGAGACCAGGGAGGAGTCAGAACAGCAGGTGAGGTTCAAGGGACAATGCTGGAGAGGAGAGCAGGTTACAGAAAAATAGTACAGGACACCTGTCCAGCAAGTCTTCATTTTTCAAGTGAGTGTCAAGGTAATTCATGATCAATAAGACCCAAGGCTTATGGCTACATTACATTTCTATTTTTAAAAAATTTCACCAATAAAAAACTGTACAGAAAGTTTTATCAATGTAATTCAATCTAGTCAAACTATTTCAACCCTACCTTTCCGAGAGTGCTCATTGTTAAAACTCTGGGAAGCCAATGTTGCCCTTAAACTTGAGTGAATATTGGCAGGGCCTTTTATTTCCTTGTTTTAACTAGTGAACATAGGATTCTTCTGCATTAAATGGTGCCTATAAACATTGAACATACTAGCACATTACATGAAAATCAGCACTTTACTCTGTATTCACAAAAATGCCCAACATTTGTCCTGTTTTTAAGAAGATACCTGTCACAAAGATCATATACTCCAATGTGTTATATTTACCTGCTGCTTAAGGGATTTTGTATTTCTTTTCTTTATTTTTACCTTGTATCAATTAAGGGTAACTTTGAGTTGTACTAATAATATATTCCAGGATAAAGTATAAATTCATCTTTAAAATACTGAATCACATTTCCTACTTATAGTTTAACTCTGAAATATGTGATCTTTATTTAAGATTGGTCGTTAGTTGGAAGTAAATTAAAACTTAAGCCTGTATTCTAAAGTCTTCTAATTTATCTCTTAAGGTAGTCAGTGATCCAAACTAGAGCGACTATAATATACATGTATAATATATACATAAATGTACAATAGGTCATGAGAATAGCTCTTTGAGAGAACTCTATGAAAAAGTACAAAACTCATAATTTTTATACTTTAAAAACAGCTTTTCCTTTGTATAACCTTAAAGGAAGAATTAATAATCTTAATTAAAATAATGGATAAACAAACATTAGTTATTTCTTCTAGATTTTAGCTACATAAATATTATGCTATAAAAAGTTAAGATATTTATACCGTTATTTCTTTTTTGTTAAAACAATTTCTTGATAAGTGCTATGTGCTTATATACTAGGACCCTCAAAATATATGTAAATAACAAGAATAAACTCATATAACATGTTTTTGTATAAAATTGAGAGATGATTTTCTCATCTATATTATGTAACTGAGTGACATATTTAACTTATCACAATGTTGTGCTTTAAAAAGGTTGTTTACTGAATGTAAGAGCATTCACTAATTTAACAAACATTGCATGACACATGTCATTAATTAGGTCAGTTAGCATGGCTATGGGATAGTCTTATAAATTAACTTTTACAGTCACTAATCAACTAACTTAGTTTTATAGAGGCATTTATTTCATTAGACCGTCATTTCTGTTATGATCAATGAGGTCAAGTATATGAAATTATTTAACAAGCCATATTTAATGGTGCATGAGTGTAAATATATGTGGATGTAGGTAGTTTTGAAGACAGTGTGTAATACAAGTATTATGGCTTGTAACTGAAATATATTTTTACAAAACCTAATTGGATTCTCAGTCCATCACATATACATATGCATATATGCACACACACACAGGTATGCTGTGAGAGTATTTACCTATCTATTTGAGTGATATAAATAAATTTTAGAGTCCTGACAAAGAAATAAAAGTCTTACTTTATCCGAGTAAAGATCAGCATCAGGAACTATAAAAAAGACTGTGGTTTCAGATTTTTGAATAATTTGATTGTGTGTTTACTTTTTATTAGTATGTTGACATGCATATAGATTTGGCCTTCTTTTCAAGGTGGAACAATCATGTAGAATACTTCCATAAATGGTCACTCTTCTCTCAAGAAGGGCACCTATATAAAAATTATAGAATAATTCATCGTGGTTGAAAATATCACATCAGGTTAATACAATCCCCATCTGGTAATGTGTTTTTATATCAAATTTATGAATGTCAGAGTTGGTTTTAACTCATCTGTGACATTGACCTCTATTATTTAATGAGAGATGAAAGGTCTAATGGATAATTGTCTTTCTTTTTGGATATGTGTTTTTATTAGAATAATGAGTACAAAGTTAACATCTTTCTCTGTGTGTGTGTGTGTGTGTGTGTGTGTTTAACGATAAGACATATATATATTTACACTGTGTGTTCACCTCCCATAGTTAGATTTCTTTCTGTCACCACATATTTAACCCTCTTTACCCCATCTACCTCCTTCTCCACTCTACCCCCTACCATCTGGTAACCACTAGTCTATAGTCCATGTCCATGAGTCTCTGTTTGTTTGTCCTGCTCATTTGTTGCTTTTAGGTTTATATCTCACATATAAGTGATATCATGTGATTTTTCAACTTTTTTGTCTGGCTTATTTTAGTTAACATGATTATCTTGAGATGTGTTTTTTGTTTTTAAATAATATCTGTAAGGTCAAGCTCATTTTTATTTGATAACCACACACAGAGTCTACAGTGAAGCAAAATAGAGTTTGAAACATGTTTATTGCCACTGACTTTAAAAAAAACTTCTGAGAGATCTCCCTCAATATTTAAAAAGAAAAAAGTTGTGTACCTTTCTGAATAGATGTCATGGCGTTGTTCAAACAAAGCTGACTCTGTAGAAGGGAAATGGATTGTTTTGTCTCTGACAGCTAAGCACTGACACCTGAACAGAACTCACTATGGACAATAAAGGATTTTCAAAGATTATGCTGATATTTAAGCAGATACGTTATGCCTCCAGCCTTAACAGTATCTAAAATATATATGTATATATGTCTTATCACAAACACGCAGACACACACACACACACTTGTTTACATTCCTTTATTTTTCAAAATGCTATTGAGAGACCTGAAATCATCTTAATGATGTGGCATGTGGGGAAAGGGGTCTAGTTGCCTTGTATTCAGTATTTACAGTGTGCCTGGCTTTGGGCTCTGGACTTTACTCTCATGTTCTCACCCAACCTCCCAGAACCCTGTGTGGCATAAGACTGTCTATGTTTATAGACAACAAAAAACAAAATTCAGAGAGGCTAAGAAATCTTCTCGAAGGCATAAAGCTATTGTGGCAAAGCCAGGATTTGAGGCTGCATCTCAAGGTTCCTATATATACATACATATGCAAACTCAATTGAAAATAAAGTTTTAATGAGGCTAGATTTAACAACTACATGATAAGTAGAAGTTTTGATTTGTAAGGAGGGTTCAAAAGCTCAGAGGGTTTATTGCCAATTTTATTTTTCTGTTAAAGAAATGTTTTCTCTTACTGCTGGCATGTACAGTTACAAAAATAAATTAGAGGTAAACAGATAACAGTTTCCTGGCAGCCTCCATGTCTGTGAGCCTGACACAGATCCCAGAAGGGAAAATATGCTTTAAGGAGGCTTATATGATATTGCTTATTTAGAGATCCTTTAACCACTTATTTATAATATCTAGTTACAGCCATGTTTTTTTTATTTTTTTGCTTTTGGGGCAAAAGCACTTGTCCGTTATTTTGGCGGAAGCCAGCATTGCCTGCCATTTCCAATATGTCCTTCTGTGCCCAAGCTCGTATTGTGGTATTTGAGTTTGTAGCTCCCCTGACAACATAATTGTTGCCAAATTCACCGTTGGCAGCAACATTGGTGAAGCCTGCTTCAGAGGCCTCTTTGTTAGTGAGGAACATAATGCAGACATGCTTCACTTTACATCATAAATGTATTTACAAAAGTAGTTCCTCATTGAATAAATTCGTAGTAAGACTTGTTTTTTAAGTATAAAAGAAACATGTTTATTGTGGAAAAATTGAGAACTATAGAAAATGCATGTTATAAAATATAAATAACCTGCAATCATAGCATCTAGGGATAGCCGTATTAAAACATGTTGGTTTATTTCCTGCGTAATTTTTTAAAGCATACACATTAACCTATTCAAACACACTCATGTAACATATGTATATATAAGTAGAGAGTGAACAAAATTGGGTAACAGAGATTGAACATTCGAAACATGTTTATTGCCATAAATATCTTATGGTTGTGTGCCAGGTTACTGTCAACAATGTATATATCATTTTTTAATTCTGCATTTCTCCACACTTTTAATAAGCAATTTCCCGTATCTCGTAAAACCTGATATTCTGATGATGGCATAGAATTCATTTTATATATAATAAAATGAATTATTTAGCCATTCTTCAGTTGTTGGGCATTAAAGTTGTCTCCCTTTTTCTCTATTCTAAATAATGGTTCATTGAACATCTTTATAATAAAAATCTTAACCTGTATTTGTGATTAATTACTTAGACAAAATTCTTTGAAATGTTCTTACTGGTCAAAGAGTTTAAATATTTATGAACTTCTTAGTACATATTATATTGCCAGATATTTATTAAAACATTTTAACCCTACTTAAAGAAAAAATTTTGAAGAAATATTATAGTGAACCTCTTTTAGAGTGAATGTTTATAATTGGCATTTAATAACATTGGAATTTTTATAACATTTCATGCAGTCGGACACTCTTGTTTTACAGGTGGGAAATTAAGGCATAAAGTCCATGTAAAAGACAGAGTAGCTCAAAAATCTATATTCCAAACTGGGCCAAAAGCAGTTATATTTACATTATGAATTCAGTAGAGTAACGGTTTGGGTACTCTGTTGAAATGACTTTAATTGTTGAGACAGTTTTTGATGGGGAAATATTTCAGTGTTTTTTTTAAGTGTGATGATATATTTTGAGACTTACAGGTCAAGTTTCTACAATAAAAACAAGAATCATTTTATTCAAATAGATTCATGTAGCAATAGCATGTTATGAGATTTATGCTGCACAGAGAGTGGTTCTCTAACTATGGCGTACATGAGAAATGTTGAGTGTGTTTTTTTAATGCAGATTCCTGGGCTTCACTGTCAAGACTGATTCAGTAGCTCTGGATTAGACCTAGAACTATTTATTTTAACAAGCACCCCAGTTAATTCTGAGGTAGATGGGATAAGGCCACATTGTGAGAAATATTGGTACAATGATGAAGAATGACCTTGGTGCTTTAACACTCTCTGTACGTCTGTCTGTAATTTATTTAACTTCTCTCTGCTTCACATTTCTTAACTATAAAGAAGGGAGGAAATGCTAGTTTTTGTTATGCAGATTCAATAAACCCTCAAAAGGATTTAATACAATTTTAGCACTTAGTAAGTATTCAGTAAATGTTACCTCTTATTGTCATAGTTGTTATTGGCATCATATCTATGTCATTATTCCTGCATTGGCAATTTTAAATGTCTGACATTGTTGATTGATTATTGATTGCAATTTGTCCCATAGTCCCCTCTGACATGGCTAAATTCTATTTACTTATATATTTTCTCTTATTTTTCTTTTATCCCACCCATACACACCACTGGAGTTGAAATTAAATTAAGATGAAAAGTAACGGGAGCTAACCAGAGAGTTTGGTGAGACCAGTTGAAAAAGCGTCAGTGAATCTTGTTGAAAATAAAATAGTGATTCTGCTACTCATCTGGTCAGAGACCCCATTAAGGAAGTATGGATGCTCCAGGCCACTGCGGAGCTATAATCTGCTTCCTGTATCAGCCATAGCATGTGTTTGCACAGTTAATTCCCCTTCACCTTGTTTAACAATAAAACCTATGTTAAACAGAGAGATTTCTTTGTGGATATCAAAGTCTATATATAGCAAAATCATTTAATAAATAGTTAAGTTCCTATACATGGTGTCAGAACTGTGTTAGGTACTGGGGAAAACATAAAAGAATATATTAAAGTAATTTAACTCAATCTTTGTTTGTAACAATCTTTCTGAACAAAACAATGAAATAGAACCTGCAGATGTTGTTCAATTTGTGACTACTTCCTACTAATGATTAATATATCAGAAATTGCTGGCTGCTAAATGTTCCAGTCATTTCAAAACGTACTAATTTGGCTAAAGAATCTCCTTAGACTAAAATAGGCTACCTTAAAGCACAAGTCAAATGTCTTAAGAGAAAATATCATTATACCAGCAAAATCTCTGTATAATCCCAAAAGAAAAGCCCTCTCAAAGGCTTACTTATTTCAAGTCAATTTTAGGTAAGCTATATAACTTAGATGTTCCCCTGAATGTCAGTGGAATTTCTCCTAGGGCTGTAACTTTGTCAAGCCAAGTTACCCTTCCTCCTGAACCAAGAAATGAAATAGGATTTATTGAGAGGTTATCGTATGTCAGTCTTTAAACTGGGCACTTATATATTCTCTCATTAAAACTTTATGACAGCATAACAGCCTTTTCTTATACCTAAGACTTTGTAAAGAATATGCCAGGAACAGAACAATAGCCTTATAAGGTTCAGGCAGCCAAGAAGCTGTTTTGCTCAATGCAGAAAGCAACCATGGCTGCCAAGTTCCTGTAGCTGGTACAGGCTGGTGCTCCTTAGAAAGAATAGGAGACGTAGTTAGACCCATTGTCGTCGGGCTTGTTCAGGGTCAGGCAGGGTAGCAGACCTAGATGTTTAAGGCCCTTTTATTGATAGTTACTTTAATAGGATCTTGTTGCTTTTGTGGTAAGAAGATTATCCTTAATTGGTTTGAACTTTGTTCCTATTTCATAGCAGACATTCTTAACCTGGAGTCCACAAATAGGCTTTAAAGATCTGTAACCTCCTTAAAATAATAATCAAAATTTACAAAGTACTTAGTGTCTCACAATGTCCTAAGCACTTTATATTCTCATAATGTCCCTATCAGATAGCTACTGTTTTTATTTCTATTTTGAAGAGGAGGAAAATGAAATTTAAAGAGGTTAAATAACTTGCAGAAGATCTGTATCTATACAGCAACAGAGTAAGTGTTTTAATCTAGGCTATCTGACTCTAAAATCATTAGGCATAGCCACTAGGCCACACTGACTGAACTCTCTAGAATTATATACAAAAGTGTGTGTGTATGTGTGTGTGTACATGTGTGTGTGTGTGATTATTTCTGAAGGCTTACATTTCTAAAGATCTTCCAGATTATTTAATTCTTAAAGGAATTATTGATCTTCCAAATTTGAAACCCTCTGCTACAGGAAGGCTATATAGATGGATTCTATTAGAATGATCTGAGCAGAAAAAAAAATCCACTTCATACCTTTCGGTAGTCTATTCTTGTGTTTTCAGTTGAACCAGTTGGTTATTTATCAGGAAGATCTCCAGGTCTTTTGCTGACATCCCAGTGCCTCACAGACATGTACCATTTATTACCAGTGCCATTTGACCACATCTCTTTTTAGGGCACAACACCAGGTTCATATTTTCAAAATAAATCTACCCCCCAAAATGGAAAACATTTATTTTGAAAGATATGTTTATCTCTAAGTTCATTGCAGTATCATTGACAATACGTAGAAACAACAAAAGTGTGCTTCAATAGATGATTGGACAAAGAAGATGTGGTACATATATACAATGGAATATTACTCAGCCATGAGAAGTGATGAAATACTGCCATTTGTGACAATATGGATGAATCTTGAGAATATTATGCTAAGAGAAATGTCAGATAAAAAAAAAAAAAACGATTCCTCTCACACGTGGGATATAAAACTGAAAGCAACAAATGAACAAGACAAACAAACAACAAAAACTCATAGACACGGACAACAGTATGGTGGTTAGTAGAGGTTTGGAGGGTGATAGAAAAGGGTAAAGAGTGACTAAAGGAGATTTGAGTTTGGGTGGTGAACACACAATGCAATATACAGATGATATATTATAGAATTTTACACTTGAAACCTATATAATTTTATTGACCAGTGTCACCCCAGTAAATTTAATAAAATTTTCAAAACCCAAAACAAGAATACCATTAAAATAAAGTAAATAAAATAAAACATTCTACTCATCAAATATTCAGGGAACTAGGAAAGCTGCAGGAAAATAAGATGTAGTTGAGCTTGGGGGCAAAAAGGCCATAAATTTGAAACATTCCATTTAGCTTTATCATGCCTTGCTAAAACTGGTATGTTACCCTGGCATGGATTGGAGTATGCTATTTAATAATAAATTACTTTATAGTAGCAAAATTTCTTTTCTGGGGGAAGCCAGGACCAAAGTCATATCCACTCTTGCTCTAACAAAGGCACAGCCACATAAAAGAAAAGTCTGGAGTCAAAGTAACAACAATTTTATTCTGAAAGAAACTGTGAATATACTACGCCTTCATTAAAAATCTAGTTTGACTGTCTGAACTGAAGAGTTTGTGTGTTAACCATTAGTTACAGTAACTGGAAGAGTTAATTTCATTAGTGTTTTCACTGGTCTCAAGATGCATTCAGTGAGCCAAATTAAGACCATCTTATTAAAATAGCAAATAAACATATAAGAAATTTCAGTGTATTTAAAGGGAAATAATAAAAAGGAAATTAGCATTTACTGAAAGTATATAACTTTAAAAATACTGTCTTAGGTGCTTTAACATTCATCAGCCCATTATGGTTTTCTAAATGTGAACGCTTTATAATTCCTTTCCACAAGTGTGAAATCTCAGGCTCAGACAGCCTAAGTAGTTTTGCTTAAGGTCACAGAGTTGGCAAGAAACAGGACCTGTTCATATCCAACTTGATTCCAAAGCCCATATAGTTTCTGCTATGTTTCAATACTTTGAAGAACTGAATAGCATTTGGAGACCTACTCTTGATGAACTGTATAAGTATTTTAATAACGGACCACTAGATCCTACAGAAGCAATGAAGTGTCATGGATAAAAATACAAACGTCAGGCAAGATACTTATCTGAGTACCTTTCTTTATCCAATGTAGTAATAAAAATAAAATGAGACAATGGATGTGAAATATTGAGAATAGTATATTCTCTATTGCTATTATTGTGCTACCCTTGGGAAAGGCCTATAGGACAGGAGCAGTAGGGTCCCCAGGGACAGAGTATCACTTACCTGAGACCCATGTAGGAAGTCCTGCCTTTGGGAGCTGCTAGGATATCAGCTCTAATTCCATTGAGGTATACAGTGGTGGGGAACAGCATTGAGGAGAGCTTGATATATAGTCAGGTCTCCAGTGAAGAGACATTTCAGCAAAGTAATCAGTGCTACCAAAGCTATGAAAGATGTTCAAGATCATACATTCTCTCAGGGAAATCAGCCAAAGTTTGAAGCATTCAGTGAAAATAATAGATACTTCAACACACAGTAGTTATAGCACTGACATGTAGACTCCATATAGAAGTTTTAAAGGCTGAGCTTCAAAAATAATTTGCCTATAATACTTTACCAAATAGTATTCCAGCAAGGAGATGGGGAAAATCCTTCTTTTGTGATTCCTCTCCCATGTTTGCCATGTTTAAGCAATATTTATTTTGATAACAGGAATATTTGGCCTTTCAGAAGGAATTTAATCTCTACCATTCCAAACATAACTTTTCTGAGGTAATCTTAACATCAGTAGAAGCCACAAAACATTACCTCTGTGTAATAAATAGCTCAAGCTTTTAGTTATTCCCAAAGATATTGATCTCAATTACTTACTACCTTATAGTCAAAAATACCTTTGTTTTGATCTCATATTATATGCAACACTAAAGAATAAGAAATATTATTAGTTTGCTTGATATATTTTGGCATTCCAGGTAGCATATGTATGTTTTGTTTTTATAATTTTTAACTATTTTGAAATGTATGTGAGCTTTCTCAGATGAAACAGCCTTTAATGTAACATTCAATAGAGGTAACTCATTCAGAGGAAAGTTTCTAAATACCTTATTCATGTCTTCAACAGTGCATTATTTTTGGGGGTACTGCAAATGGCTTCAGAAACATTGCTCCCCTTGTTAAATGCACTCACCGGCTATTTGAGCCTGGTAGACTACATACCATTGACTTTGGTCATTATAATAAAAATAACATTTACATGTGCTTTGCTATTTACTAAGTGCTTTTGCATCCATTTTATTTATTCTTTATAACATTCCTGTGAAATACATATTATTATCACCCTCTCTTTTATAGATGATGAACCCGCAACTCAGAGAAATTTAATGACTTGATGGTAAATGATAGAGCTGAGATTTGAACCTAGATTTTCTCAATTCAAATCTCATGCTTTTCCTACACTGCTTATAAGGCATTAACAGATAGCAAATGCTCAGTAAAGGCATACTAAATTATTAAGTGAATGACTGGTGAGAGGATGCATCATGGTGCTGTAAGAATATAGTGGTTTTTGGTGACAGAAAAGCCCACGTTTACACCTTTATCTGACTCTTTCTAATTGGACAATGTTGAACAACTTGTTTAGACTGAGCTTCTGTTTCTTCATCTGTTGCATAAAGAAATAGTACTGCCCTTATAAAGATGTGTGTGTGTTTGTGTGTGAACTCAATAGTATCAAATTTATTATGTGCTTTCTCCAATGTATGCGCAGAGCAAGTACTCATTATATTCTGGCTTCTTTAGTGAGAGACAATCATTCTATTATTAATTGCATCTCAGTTCTGTGCATATGTCTACTTATGAAGGGTAGTTTTATTCCTAAGAATTTTACCTTCTCTCATTTTTAGGGAAAAGTATTGAGAGCTACCATATTGTTGTGGTTAAGAACACACAGTCCAGGCTATCTGGGTTCAAAATCTTACTCTCACTTTTATTAGCCATTTGTACTTGGCTGTTATACAATCTCTCTATGCCTCAGTTTCCTCTTCCATGTAGTGAGGAAAACAATATTTAGAATAGCACTTGACATATAATCAGCACTATGTAGGTCCTGGCGATTTACTTTTCAACAAAATGTATTAATAACTCTTGCATAATAGGAACCAAAAGTAACACTGCAAACTTGTCATTTCCATTTGGATTAATAGATAATAGTAAATTAGATAAGCATTTGGACAATAGGTGAGAAATCACATACCTATAGAAAAAAGATATAGGAGTATGCATTTCGTTTTTAAACACAAAGAAATATCAATTTTTATTATCTATGAATGAAATAAAGAAAGAAATCATTTGACTTCTGTTGAGCATCTCAGGTTACGACCTTTGATGCTTTCATATGAAATAACAAAATCTACCTCTTTTACTTCCTAGCCCCACCACCAAACAGAAAGAACTGAAAGAAAGAAGAAAAAAAAAAGGTTGTCATGGCCAGGGAGTGGCAATTGATAAGAGGAGCAATGTTTCTAAAGCCATTTGTAGTGCCTCAAACTAATACCTTGTTGAGGACATGAATAAGATATTTAGAAATGCAGGAGGTAGAATTGAAATCATATTAGACATTGGTCAGTACACCTAAACCTTTGAAGAATCAAAAAGATTTCAAGAGCAGAAACAGGTGAGGCTTGGATGAAACTTCATCTGTAAAATGTATTCTGGATAGTGAGAACAGCAAAGGTATCTTTGGAGGGACAAGAGATGAGATTTGGAGGCAGTTGGGACCAGATTTTAAATGCCATGACATACAACTTTAACCTACTTTTATAAACAAGGAAGTAACAAAATCACATTTTCCCACAACTACAGGCTGTCTTTCCAATTCTTCACATGCCTCCTTGCTTTTCTTGTCCTCTTCCCTTCTTTTACTTCTTTCATTTAACTACACACAAAATCCTGACAGCAGTGTAGAGGATGGTGTGGCACAGCAGGACACATGGGCAGGGACATGCCCTAGGAAGTGGTGTGATAATTCCAATGAGAACAGCTTCGGCTCTGAATGCCCTGCCTTTTGAATGAGTATGGGGTACAGGAATATGAGCTGAGTTTGGTGCTGTGCAGTTGGAATCAGGAATGCTAAACCTGGAAAGAGCCTTAGAGATCGGCAAATAATGTTTCCAACTTGACAACACATGGAGTCCACCTGGCGAGCTTTATAAAAATACAGATTTCTGGGTCCCACCCAGGATCTACTGACTCAGAGGATTCAAAAGGAGACCTAAGAATCTGTATTTTTAAAAGCCTTTTCAAAGTGGGATGCAGACCAGTAATTGAGAATGACTGGTCAGAGGTATGCCAAAGTCACAAGCAGTTAGTTATTAGCAGAGTTGAATGCAAACTTAGGGCTCCCAATTCCCAACTCAGTACTGCTGCTCAGAGTAGGTTCTTATCTTTCAGTTACAAAGAAATATTATTCTTTTTCTCAAATACATCTTAGAGTATGAAATAGGAACCCTTTTATCTTGAAATGATGCCCTGTTATGTACTTAAATAACTTTAACCATGAGATTGTTTGCTATATCTCCCCGCAAGTATTGTTAAACATTTACCAAACACTGAAGGCATTGCAATGTCCTTAGGATGGTTAAAAAGGTACCGAAGTGGAAGACCCTTACTATATTCCCTTTCAAGTTTGTGTTTATACTATTATTTAGAGACAAGTAAACACACCTAATTCATTTTAGCAGAATGTCCTGTTCTACACACAGGTTTTGAATATTGTGTTCAAGGCAGCTAGATAATATCTCTAAGTGAGTTCTAATAGGGGATATTAAAACAAAAAAAAATGTGTCTTTGTTTCGAGCTTTATGAAATTAAAACTAATCCAGTTATTCAATTCTCCAGTTATATCTTTAGTTCAAAGATGAGGGAATTTTGAGTTGAGTCATAATCTGGCCTCTTACATTATTGAGACTCTAGGCAAACCATTGCCCTCTTTCCTGAGTCTCAGTTTCCTCCTTGGAAATGAAGATAAGAATCCACTCCATCCCCACAGCCTATTTGCCTAGGGTCGCTGTGTGAATGCCAAGGAACAATGACTATGAAAGGGCTTTAGAAACGAGGTAGGACTGTATGAGAGGCACAGGAAGGAACGACTTTGGGAGGAAATTTTTGTTGTTGTTTCCTGAGAACAGGTCATCATAGTCCAACTCATCATTAGAGGCCCAGATGGTGCTCATGGACATGGTCAATGCCTAAAGAACCCATGTCTCCCTTGAGGCCTGAACGGCCAAGAACATTAGAGGGATTAGTGGCAAACATGGTTTTCAAACTCATAATTACATTCCTGTTTTAATGGACAGCTGTGTACGAAGAAGCCAAAAGCAGAATAAGCATAGTTGTGGTTTGGATTTTTTGTTTTCCTCTTGTCAAATTTAACTTCTGGTTCTAAATTTTACAGCAAAAGAGAAGGGTAAAAAGTCATGTTTTAAGATTGCTTTAAAGTTCTAAAGATAGGGAAAAAAAACAAAATAAAAGATACCTTTTTGAATGAATGCTTATAAAAACTCTGATTTGGATTTCATGAAGTATAGCCATCTCTAGGCCTTTTCAAAATTTGGTCAAAATTAAATTTTAAAAAAGGTTAACAAAGTTTATAGTCATGTCAAGGTTTTTTTCTTCCAGCCTAAGTTTAAAAATCAACACCTATTATATGTTAGACTCTTGTAGTAGCTTAATGTATGAAAAAGAACAGAGTTTATTTTTAATTTGTATTTTCTATAAATGTAATTACGTTTCAAATTAAATGATCTACCAGGGGTACACATTTTATATAGGGAGTTTCAGATCCTATTTACATATTTACATCATGGTGATACTAGATGTAGTACTAAATAGTTTAGAGGCCAAAAATCCAAACAATTATGGTTCCTATTAGGAAATGCTATATCTGAGGATTCTGGCATGACCATCTATAGCCATTTAGAGAAGTTTTGCTAGATTGGAAAACTGTCCCACTACAGATGGCTTTGTTTATACTGTACTTAGAGCTCTGTGTACCATTTGGACTCCTCATTAAAAAAACATAAGTCATTTTTTAAAAGGAATATAAATGGGAAATAATCCAAAAAGTGGGAGCCAATATTATACAGAATAAATTCTATGAAAAAAGAAAAAAGAAAGACAAAATACACATAGTTGAATATCAGAATTCATCCAGAAAGTAAGTGAGATGGCACAAATGGATGATTATATCCAAATATTTGAGATATATCATTGCATAAAAATGAAAGGAATTTTAATGGCTAAAGTTTGAAAACATAGTTAATGTCAAGCAAAGGAGGTCAGCAGTGACATTGCTTTGCAACTCGAGGTGACTGGAGAAGAGGTCAAATGTGTTTAGAAAACTGTCATACATTTTTCTTAGCTATGGATTTGGCTAGTCAATAGGATTTATAAACAGTCTCACTATGAACTTAGTTGTTCTGAGGGGTAAAAAAAGTCCCATTTTAACTTAAAAGCAGAAACTCAAGGCAATCTCTACAGTCCTGTGTCTTCTCAGTGAGCTCCATTCCCTCTCAGTGGTGTCTGGCAACAGCAGGCAATTGATGGATGTATTTGCTAAATGGATAGACTCAGTTCTGTGACCTATTGCATCACCTTCAGGATATATTGATCATTTGAGTTTGATCGCTAAGGTGACAACAAAAAAATTCTCATACCAGAAATTCACTGGAGCTCAGTGAAGGGAAGCACAAACTGGACACCACTCCATTATTTCAGAAGCCATATAGCCAAAGATAATGCCCCAGGTAACTTCCTTTTTCTTCCTCTAGAGAAATACATCTGGGTCTAGAAGTTCATTTGAGTTAAGTCTATGAGTTCAGAACAGGAAGGGCCTTCAGCATCTGATTCAATCTATAGCATTCGCAATCTGAAGAACCAGCTCAGTCCTGATTCCACTGTGAATAAGCTAGAAAAGAGTGAAGAATGGTTTTCTTCTAAATTTGGGTAAGCTGTGACCTATTTCTAGATTTTTCCATAGACTCTAGCTACATTCAGATGTGCACATTCAGAAGGTCAGTGTGGTCTGGAATCTCTTTCCAAATAAGGGAAGCCTGGTTTGATCTGGTGCTTTTGAGACCTCATTGACTCAAGAGGAACATGGATCCAAATCCTGAGGTGACTCCTAGTTCTGTGTCTCTTCTGTGATCCAGGGACAAATGCATGCATTAGCTTCATGCTTGAGCTGATTCTCTCCAGCTCTTCTGATTGCTATCAAGGCAGAGCAGAACTAGACTGGCTTTCGTTTTACATAACAATCACAGCTATGTGTGATGATTATAAACGTATTCTCTAACATGTTTTAAGCACTCAGATGATAAGAAATGTTTTAACGAAAATATGTGTAACCATGGACGATAGTAGGGGGTGGGTTGGCGAAAGCTAAAGCAGCTATGAAAATGGTAGAATTAAAGAGATAATGGGTTTGTTTCACTTGGCCTGTGTGGGGCATTCTTTTTTTTTTTTTTTTAAGTCCAGAAGTAGATTAAATGTGATATGTTTGACAGTTTAATATCCTATCAGTACTGCCAGTTTAGTTTGGTGCATTGTATGTAGTGTATTAGATGTTATTATACTAACAAATAAACTTCCAAAACTAAAGGTCTTAAAAAATAAGTTTATTGTTCAAGTAACCATAAGGTAGATTTTAGGAGGACAAAGTAGCTTTTCTTCTTGCTCTCATGCAGAGACCTCGATCCTCTATCTTGTGTTTCCAGTATCCCTCATGACTTCAGCACCTTTGGTACCCAGTTGGCAGAGGGAGAAGGAGCACAGAGAGGAGCATGTGGGAGGAGTTATGAACCATTCCTGAGAGTGGTGTGAAATATGTTTGCTCACATCCAATTACACAGCAGAACTTAAATACAAGGGAAGCATAGACAAGAGAACTCCTTATATGTCCCAAAACAAGCAGAAAATCAAATTCAGCAGACAGCAAGCAGAATTTGCCAGATTTATGGCCTCGATTATTGAACTCTATGCTTTTCCAAGATCGTTTTGTCTTTAGTCAGGATTATATAGAAAACCATTTCAAGGAAACGTGAAAAATATCTTTATTCTTCAAAATCACTGTTGAAGTGGATCCTACAGCCTCTTTGACAGCCCATTCCAATGTCTTAAAACCTCTGAAGGGTGATATGTTAGCATGTATAATTCACTCAGTATAAGAAATCTCAATGTGCCAATAACACAATGAGACGCATTCTCATTCATGTGTTTATATCTTTGCTTTTATTCTCCATGATATATATTTAAAGATTTGCAGAAGACAATGATAATTTATGACAGTCATAGGATAATAGTCATATCACTGTTTTGCCCTGGTAGGACTGAAGAAATGATATCTCATTCAGGCCACATAGCTCTCTGAAGTCCTTCTCTGTTCCCTTCTATCCTCATTAAAGTGGAAAAACCCATCTGCTTAGATCATTTAGGTTAGAAACTGAGTAATATCACTTTTTCAAAACATATTTAATAATAGGAGTGCTGACCTGTTTGAGGGAGAGTTCAAATCCAGAGAAAAAATGTGGTATGTGAGCTTCCATATCCGTTAGTGTAAAAGAATCAAATTTAAGTTAGTTTTTTAAAGGCAATTATAGTAGAACTACTACAGTTTTTATTTTTAGTTATAATCTTGCCTAGAATAATCTTAATATATAATATTTTAAATGCTAAGTATTTTTACAAAGGATTCATAATTTCATAATGTTATTCATTTAATTAAGCCATTTGAAAATGAATTCTTAATAAGTCTAAATACATGAATAGCCAGGGATGAGACTGAGAACCACATTTTTAAAACCTACTCCTCAAAAAGAAAATGATAATCTCTGTGGATACATGTATGATTTAAAGCACATCTCTCTTTAGACTTTCAAGGTGATTTTAATATCCTGCCTAGAGGAATCATTGCCCGCTCCCCCAGGACAAGTTGATAATCACTGATCTAGAAGAATAAATATGCGTAAATGGAAAAGAATTCTTAAAAATATAAGCAAGCTTTGGAAATTAGGGCTTTTGAAAAATAAAGAAGAAAAGAATGAAGAAAGATTAACCTCTAAAATAATTTACCTTTTAGGAAAAATATGGTACTGCATTTCCATTTCAGCCATTCCATTGTGTTTTCTGTCCTTTCCAGTTCTGTCATTGTCTCAAATGACAGCTCTACTTTGAAACTTATGAAGATAGAGCTCAGGCCCCTCACTGGCTTAAGCCCTTTCCAAGCACTAGAAGGGAGGGATACTGCATACAGTCATAGGTTTTGTAAAATTCACAAAAGAAAGAATTTTTTTTTTTGCATTATTTTTCTTAAAGCAGACTCTCAAAATTACATAACCTTCATGTGCCACAAACCTGGATCTTACCACTAATTGGTGGTCAGACAGGAGTGTATTCAAAATTACTCCCATTACAATGCTTTTAACACACGCCTTCAAAGTGCCTTTCCAGATTTCTTCAGATCAACTAATCAACCTCATTAGTTGATAGGATTCTTTTGAAAAGTAATTCCTAGCCAACATAAAAAATATATATATTGACATTCATTTGAGGTAGAGCCACACAGGCAAACATGGTAAATAATAATCAGGATAAATAAGTAGTGCTGCATCTAAAGACACTAATGCATTCATACTACAAATATTTATTGAGCAACTACTGTGCCAGACACTATTCTGTGTGCTAGAGATATGTCAATGAGAAAGCAGATAAAAATCTCTGTGCTTGTACAGCTTATATTCTAATGAGAAGAGTAACATAAATAATAATGAAGTTTGGCAGAGGCTGATGAATGCTGGGTAGAAAAATAAAATGGAAAGGAGGCTGTAAAAGGCTAGGCCATTAGAATGGGAATGTTTTATGGCAACTTTTGTTCAGCTTTATTGAGATAGAATTGACATAAAACATTGTATAAGTGTGAGGCATACAACGTAGTGATTTTATACATTTATAAGCTGCAAAATGATTACCATAATAAGTTTAGTTAACACATCCACCACTTCACATATTGACAACTCTTTATTTGTTGTAAGAATTTTTTTTATTCTTTTCCTTTTCCCTTTAAAATATGCAATACAGTATTATTAACTATAGTCACCATGCTGTACATTTATTGCATCTCTGAACTTTTTCCTCTTATAACTGGAAATGTGTACCCTTTAACCACCTTCATCTGTTTCCACTGTGTCCCACTCAACCCCCTGGCAACTACCAATTTGTTCTTTGTATCTATGAGTTTGTTTGTTTGTTTGTTTTTTGTTTGTTTGTTTTTCAGATTCCACATATAAGCAAGATCATACAGTATTTGTCTGTCTCTTTCTGACTTATGCCACAGCATAATGCCCTTGATTTTCATCCATGTTATCTCAAATGTCTGGGTTTTTTTCTTTTTAATAGCTGAATAATATTCCATTGTGTGTGTATGTGTGTATTCATTATCCATTCATTGGTGCATGAAACACTTAGGCTGTTTCCATGTCTTGACCATTATAAATAATGCTGCGGTGAATATGGATGTGCAGATACATCTTCAAGATAGTGATTTCATTTCTTTTAGATATAAACCCAGAACTGATATTGGAGGAGCATATAGAGTAGCTCTATTTTTAATATCTTGAGGAACCTCCAAACTCTTTTTCATAGTGGCTACACCAATTTACCTTCCCACCAATAGCACACAATGGTTCCTCTCACTGGAGGGTAGAAAAGTCTAGGAGATTAGGGTGACAATTTTAAATAGTGTAGCCTGGGACTGTCTCACCATGAAGGTGACATTGAGCTGACATCCAGGTAAAACATATTCCAGGCATAGGGAAGTGCAAGTGCAATGGCCCTGGAGATGGAGCATGCACGTGTGTTCAAAGGACAGCCAGGGGGCTGAGGCAGAGACAGAGTAAGCACAAAGGAGCGCAGGTACAGAAAAAAAGGGTTTGGAGAAGGCCTTTGGGCCCACATCATTCCTGGAGGGCCTCAGCTGCTGTGAGGGTGTAGTGTTGTCTGGGAGAGAGAAATTCCCCCTGACCCTGCATCCATCACTCTTCTTTAGTTCTTATGACTGGACTAATAATAAAATTGACATAAAATAAGATTCACAGGAGAAGAATCAATCAATATGCACACACATGAGATCATTAATGGTGCTCCAAGAAATGATGAACCAGCCATCTTTTTATATTTTTAGACAAAGAAAAAATTAATTTGTGAAGAACTGAGAGGACAAAGACACTCAGGTTTGGGTGCTCGTTAGTGAGGAATCTGAATGAAGTTTGAGCTTGGATTGTGAATTAGTAAGGGAGTAACATATTTTGTTTATATCAGCTTTTTTGGCCCTGGATTCCTTAACTTTAGCAATAAGGGTGTCTCTCTTAGTCCCCCTCAAGCAAAGAGGGTACCATTCACAGGGGAAAATTATTTCCTGCATTCATTGAGACAAGGGAGGATCAAGGTGCCCTTCTTGCACTGTCTGCTTGTCAAGTGACTTTAATTCAAGGTAATCTGTATGCCATTTTGAAATCATTTGGGGGTGGCCTGCTCTGAGCCCCAACAGTATTTACTCTGAATAAAATAGGAAGCCATTGGAGGATGGTGGGAAGGAACTCACGGGGATCTGATTTACGTTTAAGCGGATCTGATTTGCATTCACTCTGCTATATTATGAATGAGTGCACGAGTGGGGAGAGTAGGGACATAGCATTTAAATATCAGTGTTCCAGTGTGGCTTTATCAAAGTATTTTTAGTTGCTCTGTATCACAGAAAAAAAGACAGAAATACCCATCTCTACCCTGTTAACAAATGTGTTCCCCTTTTGAGTTTTAGCTTGCTGAAACCATGTTTTGAGGAAAACTGCATTTTTGAAATTTAGCAGCTTAAAAGTGGTCTTAGAAAGCAGATAGTTGGTGGTAACCTGTTTCATGCAAAAAAATAAAAAATAAAACCAAGTAAATCTTTGGGGGCTGCATCTGACACTTGTGTCCAGTCCCTCTAGGAGACATGTATTTAATTTATTCTCTTACCATTTATACCCTTTCTTCAAGATCCAGAATGAAAACATGATGTAAGGAAAACAAATACATGCTTGTTTGTTTTATTCTTAATCACAGTAAGCCTGAATGAAATTTTCAGATAAATTAAGGACTACCAGCAACTACAAAAATAGATACTTTTTCCACTGTCAACATATATCCAGGTTCAATATGTATTTTTATGACTCAGACTGTTCATTATTTCTGGAGAATTGCTGTAAATATGGACCTCACTCTGCTGCTGCAGGCTTTGCCTCTACTGCCAATATCACAGCCCACATTGGGACCTGTTTAAGATTCCTTTTTAAGCAGAGTTTCAGTTAAGAAAAATTTCTTTTACTCATTAATAAATCATAATCATATAATCATTTAATCATAAACATGAAAAAGTAACCTATAAACCTCAGATAAAACAATTTTTGGTTTGAGCTTTTTAAATTTTAGATCTAACAAATATTTTTCAGAAAAAATTGGCCTTTTACCACCTCATTTGGTAAAGATCCACTAAGAAAGTTCAGCATGTCCCTTCTGGTTTCCATCCAAATATCAAACTCAAACTATTATTTTCATCTTGAATCTCTTCCTTGTCCAGTGTTACTTGGGCGTATCACTGACAAGTCAGAAAATGTGTTTCCAGAGTTTACCTGATATTTTTACTCACAAATAAGCGTCCACCTTTTACCTTTGTTTCAGGCTTTTGTTTATAAAATCTGTCTGTGGAAATAAGGGTAAAAGATTCTTGTTCTTAAATATTAGACCTCTGTGCAAATATACATATTATGTAAGCTAACATGCATACCTCAAGTAACTATAACTCACTAAAGTGGTTAAATATCATGTCCTCTCAGGGTATCCTATTTAAATTCGAGATGATTTTTTTTTCTTATTGTTTGAGAAAGATCATCTTTTGTGTACATCACTGTAAAATACTGTTTTCTGCAGTCTCATCTCTATAGATAATCTGAGCAAAGTAAATATTAAAATGGGGAATTTTGAGAAGTAGTGTTTTCTTTACTCCAGAGAAGCTATTTGACCAGCAGGGACATCTTGAATGGGAAACATAGCTGTCATAAATTAGAAACAGGTTTTATACACTTGCGATATGAGAATCCATGCATAAACTCTTTATTATAAAGAGAAAAAATATTTTTAAGTAATTATCCAACTTCAGTTACATTCTCATTAAGCTCAAGGGTGAACC
The DNA here is from genome assembly GCA_003508835.1 of Eonycteris spelaea. Taxonomy (NCBI): domain Eukaryota; kingdom Metazoa; phylum Chordata; class Mammalia; order Chiroptera; family Pteropodidae; genus Eonycteris; species Eonycteris spelaea. The sequence goes on along the minus strand of PUFA01000011.1, from coordinate 8,161,613 downwards.
ATTCCTCCCTCCTTGAGAGGCAAAGCACCAAAATGCATTCCATTACGTAGCCAGCAGCGTGGGTTACAATATCCATGGGTCAGTAGAGCACAGGAAAATAAACAGTAATGTAATTGTGACTCGGAGTCCCCAAGGTACAGCCAGTGACTGGAGACTGAGGTCTGAAGGACTGGTTCTGCTCATTGCATTCACTGGAGCCCCACCCCGTCGCTGGGACCTCCGTGTCTTCCACAGTTCCTGGCAGGAAATTGTTCTTCCTACTCAGTGAGGAATATCTAGAGAAAAATCAACAGTCTCCACCCTTTCCCCGATGTTATCTCACTGGAATTATGGAGTGGGGTGGAGACATAAACCAACTAAAGTAGTAAGAACAATCTGGCTCCAGCATCTGTCACCTTATTGATTGTCAGGGCTGATGCAGGTAACTTGGCTGACCAGCCCTTGTTTCCCTTTCTCTCTTCTCTGCCTTTAGTTCTTCCCAGAGCAGTGTGCTCAGGTACAAAGAATGACCTAGATGGAAAGTTCCCCTCAAAGATAAAGTGATGACTCTTGAAATAACAATAGCTGCTAAATATTGAGAATGTAGTAGCTGCTAGGCATTGTGCTAAGTGCTTTCTAAACATGTTCTCTTCTAATTCTTATGGTGGCCTTAGAGCTAAGATCAGAAAGTGGAGGCTTAGAAAGGTAAAGTAAACTTGCCCCAGAGCATGCAATTACAGAGTGATAGAACCAAGATTTGCAATTTAACATACATTTTCTAACTTCATCCTAATAGCAACACTTTTGGTCTTTTCCCACCTCCCAATAGGGGTTACATTAAACCTAGTCCCAGAAATGGCCTTGGCGTTCAGGATCTATAAGTTGATCAGAATGTTACTTTCAGAGTTAACATTTGAAGTTCCATCCAGGTGAGGAAGCTAAGAGATGTTCTTACATATTTTTTAATGGTTAACAGGAGGCTCTGCCATAAAGACACACATAGGGGCCAGCCTCTCAGGCTCTAGAATCAGCTTGAGTTTAAAAGCCACTTAAGAACTTTTGGCCTTGAACACATTACTTAACACAGAGCCACTTCTCTGTTCTTTGATTTCTCATTGGTTAAGTGGAAAATATAGTGCCTGGCTTATTGTGAGAATGCAATATGCTAACATTTATAATGCACAGAGCACAATGCCTAGCACATAGAAAGTGCTCCAAAAGTTTTATCATTATCATCATTATGATTATTATTATCACCATTTTAATTATACTCGGACAATATTCCCCCACTCCCAATTCTTTAGTTACCAAGCTTTGGCTAATGTGGCTCTATCTAATCTCCAATAACTCAAAAAAATATTCATTATAACAAAATGTTGGCCAAAGAATATGTTTGGGAAATTCACAACTGATCTCTTTTGTACCAGCATGTAAGGTTAGAATTACCCCCATCATCTTCTTGTTTTATTAATAATGCCATGACATGAACCATTTATAAAGTTATGTTTCAAAAATAAGTAGCTTATTTGAAGACACATATTTTCAGCATAAATTACCTCTCAGTTAATTTGCTAGTCACTGAGTGGAGATATACTGCTTTGATTTGTCCCAGCCAGAATTATTCCCAAGGGGAGCCCTTTAATTCTAATATTAGAAGGAGTTGATGAATAAACCTTTTGGTGGGGGAGGGGACACTTTGGTTTATTTACTCTTATATTTTGTTGATTCCTTTTTCATTTCAAAAACAATATATTTATTTTAGCAAATTGAACAATTTGAAAGTATACAACTGAAGAGTTAATAATCTTCCCCATCTCACTCCCCTGAAATATCAGTGCTAAAAGCTGTTGTGCGTCTTTCCATAATAAGATTCTGCTAATACTGCTTGCCAAACTTTCCGTAAACACACCTAGCCCTATCTATTAGGTTGAACCACATGAAATTGCCATTTTTATAGCTCCTCACTATTTTTTAATGTGAACCCTTAAATTGAGCGGACACTAAATGTTCTGTTTTATGCACATGCCTTATTCCTTCTTGGGTTTGCTTTTGCTGCTTTACTTTCACCGCACACCCTCCATCCCCATTCTTTGTCTGTTCAGCCTGCTATAACAAACTACTACAAGACTGGGTGGCTCTTGAATGACAGATTTATTTCTCACAGTTCTGGAGGCAGGGAATTCCAGGAACAGTGTGCCAGCAGATTCAGTGTCTGGTAAGGCCCACTTCTCACATGGTGGAACTCTCTGGCACCTGTTCATAAGGGTACTAATCCCATGCACGAGGGCTTCACTTTCCTGGCCTAGTCACCTCCTAAAGTCTCCCACTCCACATAGGATCACATCTACAATTACGCTTAAACATATGAATTTTTAGAGACACAAACATTCAGTCTGTAGCTCCCAGCCCAACTCTACTCTGTCTAGACAATTTTTAACTGCCCTTCAAAGAAGAACATCCTCCAGCTTCTTAAACTTCCTTTATATTCATTGTCTAAATCACATTTTCTGATTTCCTTTGTAACACAATTCAGTAGTTATTATTTATGTAATATTTAATACAGATATGTCATTTGTTTTGTTCTTTTTCTCTATCGCTTCATGTTATGTTACCTTAACTAGCTTTAAGTGCCTTATAGAGAAATGCTATGTTTAAATATCTGTATTTATTCAGGTGCTAATCTAAGGGCATAGGAGAAACTGTAAAAGTTTGTTTACTGAGTCTTTCATAATGCAGTCTCTTTTTCTATCAAGTAATTTACCAGTACTGGCATTTGCTAATGCTTACGCCTAGGGATTCTGTAATATTTGTATTATTTTTTTTCTTGATAATGAATTTTGATTATAGAACAATTTAATTTAATGGAAACCAATCATGCAAATAACCTCAGATCCTGACCCCAAAAACCGTATTCTGAGAAAACTCATTACCAAAATTTGGATGGATTCCCCAGATCATTAATGATACTCATATTACATTACCCTAACATAGTAGGTATTTCATTAGTTATGTAAATTCGATTAAGGCTTTAAGAGGTTTTTTTAGTAAAATTCTTGCAAAACATCAGTGGCCATTTTTAGATCTTCATTCTCAATCTGTTTGTAAAAGCTAATACTAATATGTTTTAGATGAATATATTTTTATCAATATTTTGTAATCTCTTTCTATAAATTGAGGTTTTATTTTTTTGGATAATATTTAAGAGGTTGTTTTCATGAGTCTAAGAAATTGTTTAGGCCTTCAAGTTTATTTACAATAGACTTCCCTTATTTAAGAAAATGATCTCCATCTAGTGGACAACTTGTTGTATTACAACCTACCAAGAAAAATAGAGCCCCTCAAATATGCCATATCATAGCCCCTAGAATGTCCCATATCAAACACTTATGACCTATTAATAAATTTGTTCTTAATAGGCAATATTATTGCAAAAATGTTAACCATTTTTAAGGTATGAGTGTTTGTTCTAAAACTTAAAGTGGAGAGTTTCTGTAAGACTTGCTTAATTTAATTGGAAAAACAATAATAAAAAACAAATTACTGTTATTTTTGTCTATATTCATATTTACTCAATTAAACGAAGAAAAACTAAAAATCACACTATGATGTTAAAAACTGTACATGTGTGGTTCTTTTTTTCCCTCAACTCTAAAATGTGTATTGCTGAGCACAATGCCTTTCATCCATGCATACATTCAGAAAACCACTAGTAAAGGTATCTGAAGCACTAATGAGTCCCCATTCTTAGAGAGCTCACAGTCTAGGACTAGAGACTAAGTAGTAAGAAGTTTCAATTTACCATAAATGCTACCAACATAGAGTGGGAAAGTGTCTTGGGAGCACAGAGAAAGGCATCTCATAAAGCTCTGGGGTATCAGGGCTGCCTTTCAAGTGAATGCTATGTCCTCAAGGATGAATAACAATTAGACAGGGAACAGTAGGATTGAGTAATTAGGGGAACAGAAGGTTAGATAGTGATAGATTGAGAAAAAGAAATGGTGGCTCAATATGAGTGGAGCATGAAGCGCCTGATGGAAGAGGGCTGCATGTTGAGGCTGGGAAAGTAGTCAATTATAATTGAGAATGGATTATGAAGACTGTCAGGAATTTGGACTTTATGCTGAGGGCAATAGTGAGCTACCCAATGGTTTAAACTGACAAATGACATAGATTTACATTTTAGGAAAAATTACTCGTGGCACAAGGTGGAAAATGGATTTAAAAGACTAATTTTAAGGCTGTCGTAATAATGAAGGTACAGTTAATAGAATCTTAGTTAATATATTGGCAGTGGGGATGGAGGGAAGTGGATACAACAGACATTTGTGATTGGATAAGTGTAGGTGAGAGAGAAAGAAGCCCAGATTTGGGGAAGCAATGATATTAGGCATATAATGAGCATTTGTTAAATTGAATCCAAATATTCAGTGATTTACTATGGATTTGTTCTTTTTCTAAAAGAAATTCTGTACTTGGGACAACTGTTCTTTTCAGAATGGTTCCAGTTTAACTAAAGTTGAGTTTAGAGAGACTTATATCTTGTTTGTGGTTGGTTAACAAATGTACGCCAGAGCTTAGGAAGACAAGAGTATGAAGTCAATGTGTTTTTGCTTTTGTGTATTTCCGTATTATTATTATTATTATTATTATTATTATATTATTATTATTATTATTATTTACAGCAGGAATCAGCTATAAGTTTTCCCACCGTCAGTTCCTAAACTGAAATATCCCTTTGCTAAAATGTCAACACGCAAGTGCTCACAGCAATGTCATTCCTTCTCTTTCATTCACAGTTTTGATGTGGACAATGGCACATCTGCGGGACGGAGTCCCTTGGATCCCATGACCAGCCCAGGATCTGGGCTAATTCTCCAAGCAAACTTTGTCCACAGTCAACGTCGGGAGTCCTTCCTTTATCGATCTGACAGCGATTATGACCTCTCTCCAAAGTCTATGTCCCGGAACTCCTCCATTGCCAGTGATATGTAAGTATAAGGGTGAGCAAAGAGAAGAGGAAGCTTGTATAGAAAATTAAGTTAGTTTATCTCCAGAGTTGATGATGTAATAAACCAGCAATTTTTTTTTATCTACATCAGTCTAGAACTTAAAAAGAATGGTAAGTAAAATTATACAAGTTGAAGATAAATGGTAGATTTAACTTGAGTACACTCACTCTTGATAAGAAACAATTATTTTCCATAGATACATTGTCTGGGAAAAGAGAGCATTAAATTTTTAATGGAAACATTTATACTTAAAACATCAACTTATGTTCTGGTAGGACTCGAGTTTTAGCTACACAGCCACATGAATATATTCTAATATTTCAAAAAGCTTTAAACTCGGCTTGAAAATCCCTGTGATATTAGAGTGCATAGAATTTTGAATATATCTCAATTGATGTTACCATACAGATGTTAGCACTGGTTTACTAGATCATTTGAGAGGTCTTTGCAGGGGTTTGCCTAAATTAAGCCATTTTTGGAACATGAATCGCTAGAGGCAAGCACGGAAAACAGACAGAATTGAATATCATTTATAAGATGGCACAGCTTGGAAAATAATTAAAACCGATAAGGAGGTTTGCAGATCATACACTATCATTAACTCATTTCTCAGCACAATTCACTCTTGTGTTTACTATAGTGTTCATTAGCCTTCTAGGTTGTGGAGGCTTTAAAATAGAACCTTACTCTCACTCAGTACCTACGCTGTCATTTGTGGTAACTATTGCCTCTGTATATAGTGTTGGTCTTCCCTTCCCTCCTCTGCATTTAGACTTTTGTCCAGTAACACTCACTATCTTCCCATGACACCATATCAAGAATTTATGACAGGCTGCAATTAATATAACAGGAATTAGCCTATATAGGGCTCCTGAGGCTCTAGTGTTATTCTTCATTTCCTAACAAATCACCCTGGTACCCCAAAAGGTCTAAAGGTATTCTAAAAATGAAATTGTGCTCTTCTTATTTTTACAACCTATAGTTTTTGGTTGCCATTTTATTAATAGTTATAAAATGATAATACAATTTATGTTCTAATCTCCCTAGGAGTGACCAGGGAGTGACTAAATTGAAATCATTTTGATTCAAACATTGAATTATTAAACTCATATTGTGTAGCTGTCCCTATTTGAAGCCCTGCAGGAGATATAAGAATACTATGTGTCAGTGTTTTTGATTTCAAATAACTAATAGTCTATAAAATAACAGGTCTCAGATCAAATGACTAGTAGAAAAGACAGAATATAAGCCTAACTTGTGTCCTTGTGTACTACAGGTAAAAAGTATCTCACTATCTACCTTTAATTATGCACAGGTCTACACAGCTTTCAAAAACAAAAATACACTTTCCTTAGCTTTTTTGGTAATGAAATTTCTTCAGTAAGTTATCTCTCCAAATTCTCCCACCCCTACCCAAAGATCCACATTTGTTCTCTATATTTCCTTATTATGTTGTGTTGCCTTAATATTATGAAATCTACCTTCCATTTATATTGACCTCTGAAAATCCATTAATTCAAGACTTGAAATGAATAGATTCCACTTCCACAAAGTTATTGCCAGTTATTAGAGGAAATACAAGGTGGTTTTCAACTCCTCGTTTTCATCATCTTTGTGTCCTCACTTCCCTCCCACTCACAGACCTCTCCTTCACCTGCTCCTCTTTGCACCCCTTCACATGTTTCCCTAAAGTATAGCCCCTGACCCTCTGGTCTCTTCTGCTAAAAACTCTTTTGTGTATGGGTTCGCTTGTCATCTTTAATCAGATAACTTACCACTCAGTATCTCTGGCCCTGCGACCTCACTTGAGCTCCAGATCTGTAGCACTTAAATGCTTTCTATAAATTTGCACTTTCTTATTCAGCTGTACCTCACAATCATTAATTAGTACGTATTCATCATTAAATAAATGAGCTTAAGATCTATAGCACTTAATCACCTCCTCGAAATTTACTTTTTTGTTCAACTGTTACCTCATACTCATTAATTAGTGCATATTCATCATTAATTCGTTGTATTAATGGAGCCCACTCTTCATCCCTAAGCAACTTCCCTTTTCCAATGGCCCTATTTCTATGTTATTTTTTATCCTACTTTCTCGGTTTGAAGTTTAAAACATTCATTTATCTATTCACACATAATCAAAATGCTTATTAAACAATGTGGCATATTCAAAGCTCCCATACTATAGATGGGGGAGAGCTTGCACTTTCGGCCATTATGATAAAGTGCAGTAGCACCCAGAGGAGCAGCATCTGCCTAATGTGAGGCAAGTAAAATCATGTCAGTTAAGGAATGACAGTCTTCTTGGTGTGAGTAGGGAAGTGTGGTGGGAGAGAAAGAAGATTTGAATATAGTCTATGGGACCTGAGAGCTACAAAGGCATTTAGTTGAGATCTGAAATGATCAAATTGTTTTTTGTTACGTTTTGATTATTCTGTTGTTGAACAATTACATAGTAAAGTGACTACAGGGAAATGGAACATGTTTAAGTTCACCAACTAGTTAAATATTATGGAAGCCCAGGTCAGGGGAGTGGTAGTGGAATGAAGGGGTTGGTCCAGATGCAAGAGGCTTACTGAATGTGTGGGGCAGGAGGGAGGTGAGGCGGGGAGAGCGGGATGGGGCATAGCCTCGTGGAGAAGAATTAAAAACCTGCTGAAGTTTTGGCCCTGAAGGAATAAAATAACGCTGATGTTGACATTTGGGACACAAGATGTAGAGTGAACAACATAATGGTTAGTAGTGGGTAATCATTTTGGCTTTTACATAAGGATAGAGCTCTAGTGGAAACCAGACAACAGTTTGAAGGACAGGTCAGAGAGCAGAAACAACCATCGAGAGGATGAGGAGAAATTAGAAGAACCAATTACCTTTTGTAATTAGTAGGTTTTGGATGACAGCTGGGTGAAGTGTCTTAGTGAAGTAATAGAATTAGAAGCCCAGTGAGTTGATGATTGAAAGTAAGATATCAGCAAGTGCAGACATCTATTCAGAAGGTTGATAGGTTACAGGGCGAGGGAAAACTAAAGCTGCTTGAAGGATGATTAGGTTCAAAGGAAAATTTCTTTGAATTCAAGATACTTAAGCTGAGAGAAAGAGTATTAAATATGGAGCTCTAGTGCTGACAAAATATTATCATGAGCTCAAGTAAAGGGACTAATCTTGGAAAAGAATAGAAACAGTATTATTTAGGAAGGATAAAGAAGGAAAACACAAGTGAAAAAGGAAAATATATATTTGGAGATAGAGGGAAAATGTTCAGAAATTTCATGGCTAATGATCTCTACTTTTTCATTCAAATAGAAAGTATAGCCATTAATAACTAAAGAAGAGAGGAATGGGAAAGCTTGAGAACAGGAAGAAAGGCTTAGAAGAGTCAGTCTGCTGACCAAAAAAAGAACAGAATAGAGGGGAGTAGAAAAACGTAGAACAGCCCCACAGATAATAATAATGTCGAATGGATGAATAATCAGGTTGAAAGTTATCTCCTCCAACTTCATCTAAGGCAAAACAACTTTGCTTTAGAATGAGGCCAAGGATAAACTTATGATGAGTTAGTAGACACTATTTTACGTAGTTAATTATTTTTTAAAATTATAGCAAATTGATTTTTGGATACCAGTGTGTAGATTGTTTTTTTATACCCTTTACACATCAGTACAGATTAATTATAAGCATGCATTTTACAAAAGATCTGTAATATTTCATATTTAAATTGTGCTTTTCTTTCCAAAATAAACTTATAAGGATGATGGCCTTATTCACCCATATACCTATTCAAGGGTTTCTTTATCTGCTAGAACTCAATAAGAATGACAAATTTAATCAGACCATGATACAATTTTATATGTTGTTGAAAAATAATGTCTCAATGTGTTCTGCTTTCCTGTTTACCCTGGAAATTTACATTGAAGTGATAGGATTTTCCCATGACACTAACTCCTGTAAAGCATTCTTTCTACCAGAGAGATGAAGTTTCTCTGAGAAGCAAGGTGAATATAAAATAAATAAAAAAATTAGTTTCAGTCTTCAATCTGATACTACACATAACTTCTACCCAGAAAGGATTATGCTTTTTCCTTATTTGACTTCACATGCGTACATATGCAGGCCTCTGTTTTCTTACCTAGTTCATAATAGTGCTGGGAAGATCCTCAAATGTCAAAAACTCAACCATGCTTTACAGAGAATGTTATTATCATATATTTTAAGCACTTTTGCTGATTTTATATGTGTTATCCTAGTTAAGCATTCCTATTGAGAAAAGCCTTAGAAATTTCAAATACAAACTATACCAATGAAGTTTTGTGATTATCTACTTGAATGAAATGTTTTAGAAATGCTGTTTAAGTTGAATTATACTTTAATTTATTGAGAAAGAGAGAATGAAAATAATCACTTTCTAGTAGACAGATGTCATCATCTTATCCTCTATAAATAAATACTAGTTAAAAACCTGAGGGGAAAATAAGACTAATAATGGTGGTAATAATAATCATAGACACATTGATTGTATATGTCACACTTCACTTTTCCAAGTATTTTTATATCTGCTATTTCACTTGATACTTTTCACCATCCTATGAATAGAGACATTATTATGCCATTTTACACATGAGATCTAAAGTCCTGAGAGCTTAACCTTTTTTAAGAACACAACAAACACTTTGATCATTCCTAGGAGAACAGTATTTTGATAAAGCCATTATAAACAAAGTTCTATAAACTACTACAGCAAAACTGCTGAGAAACAGAAGCACCTGTGGACCAAATTCATTTGACCAAATTAATTACTTGGCACTATGAACATTTGGTTTTCAGTTATATTTTAAGAATAAAATAAGATGAAAGCTCAAATTGGTTAGAGATTCAATGAAGAAAATATGGGACTAACTCTTGAAAAAATATATAATTCTACAGGACGAGGCTAAACTTAGCATCTAAAAAATTATATTTATATAATATAATTTTATATAAGGCAGAAGAGTAGTTCTTGGAAGCTTTGCTCAGAAGTCTGTCACATAAATGTATCCCCAATAGCAATTTAATTCTTAGGAATAATAAGAAAAAAAGAAAATTTTAAGTATTAGCATGAGTACATTAAAGAACTAAATACATGAAAAGTAAATTTGAACTATCTTTAATAGTGAAAAGCATTTTATAACAATAGGAACAACTAGATAACAGAAAGTTGCCTAGGTGCTGTCACAAAGAAAATAACAGAATAAATGGATAATTACATAAGATGTATGTAGTTTTTTCCTCTTAAAGTTCTTCAAAATGCATTTAAAGGTATTTTAACTTCTGAATAACATTTACTTCTCTTGTACTTCATCCAATAATGTAACGTTGTTTGTATTAGCCAAATACACAGATATTATACAAATACACTGGAGAAAATTAACAGGAGAATTATCAGCGATAAGACCAGTAGAATTTAGTCATAAATGTGTAAGTTTATTAATATAAGCTGCCTGATAAACCACCTTAATTAAAAAAAAAAAAGACATTTAATTTACCTGGATTATGGGCCCTCTAGTCCCCGTATTCTGCTGAATAAACACCAACGTACAGAATCTAGTAACTCTAAACTCATATGTACACACTTATACATATAGAATACGGGGGGAGGGCATAGAAAGAGCAGTGAGGAGAACACGAGTGTACTTAATATATCATAAAAATCTGCAGCACACTAGCCATTTAGTACCCATCACCATACAGAAGTACAGAACCTCAAGGGGAGGGGGTGGGGAGGTAGATAAGGATAAAGGGAGTCAAATATAGGATGACAGAAGGAAATTTAACTTTAGTGGTAAACACACAAGGCAGTATACATATGATGTATTATTAAATTATACACTTGAAACATATGATTTGATTAACCAATGTCCCCACAATAAATTTACTTTTTAAAAAAGTATAGACTCTCATTGATCAGGCCTTTAGGCATTCTCTCAACTAGTGGAAGATATTCCCCAACTGTATCTCAAATTACTACCCTTTCTTTGGCATTTATGAAGTCCTTCACCACCTTTTGAGACTCTAATTTGAGTTTTCAATTATAGCCTTTACCGTCAACTTCTTGTGACTACTGATTAAAAAGGCAATGTTGCTTCTTCTAGTCCTGAGTTTGAAAAAGGAAGAATGACTGCTTATATGTCTATTCACCTCTTCTATTACAGGTTACATTATTCTTCCTTAGTCTTACTAGCTTATCTATAAGATTAAAAATAGAAAGATATGTAGCATTACATATCTAGTCCTCACTAGATCTAATGAAAAATTTGTAGTCCCACCTAGCTAGGTTTTAGGCCTTATTGAACTAATGAGCATCTGTCTCCTTTCTAACCTTGTTTTGCCATTTGAAAATCCTCTAACACTATCCTAACACCGAAAGATATCATGGCCAAATAATTAAATCCTTAATTCCAAGTTTTCCCAACTGAGGGGTATTTACGTGACTACGTTTTTGATTGAGATTATCATTCTCTTACTCATTCAGCAGTTATTGGTAGCACCTACCCCATGCCAAAGTATTGATTGAAAACATCATAGATATATGAAAATAAGACAAAAATTTTGTTCATATCAGTCATTTCTGTTTTATTCTTTTTTAATTCTAGATAGAAAAAGAGACTTACCCAGACAGTATTGATTCTTATGTAAATTCCTATTTTTCACTTACACATCGATCACTTTAAAAATTTATTTGCTTGTCAGTCTTAAATCCTTAGTGAATTGTTCTCAATGTCTTTGTTATTTTCTAAGCCATGTAAGGGAAAATAGTCACACTGCCAAAACATTTATATGATATGTTTCTTGAGATAATCTAAGGAACGTTAGTAAATCTTCCTCACTACATCCTTGCAATATGGAACATTTAAAGATGTGCATTATGAATATGGAGAAAGCAAGCCTTCAAGAAAAATCAAGTCAGGAAATACCAAACACTAGATTTTGCTGTCAGATTCCTGGCGCTTTGTTTTGTGGTTCTGGTCAGACTTGCTGAATAAACTCCAATTTTCCATCTGCTTATTGCATTATCTCTCAGGCTTTGTGTCAGCTTTCTTTAATTATTTTGAGATTTTTGTGTTTTTCTTAACCTTGGTGAAAAAAAATAATGTCCAGCCACTGACAACCGCAGGTTGTCATATGTACAGCATCAGTTCTTACAATCCCTTCATTAAAAGCAGACAAGTTAAAAGCAGAAAAAGAAAGAACAGCTGCTCGCACCTCCGCAAATGTGGGAGGCTGCACTGTGACAGGAAATCATTAAGCAATTCAGTGAATGACCTCGTTTTCTAGTAAATGTTATGAATGAACCCAAGACCATTGTTTCACTTCCAGGGAGAATGAGGCTGCGTGGAGATCTCCTGTTTCCATGTCTCAACGTCCATTTCTACTTTGGGACTTAGAGAACTTAAGACTAAATTTCTTATTTCTGCCATGGCCAATTTTGTTTTTTTAGGTGGTTATTTTTTATCTATCTGTTTGTTTTAGGGTTTTGTTTTGTTTTTGTTTTTGTTTTTTTTTGACCAGAAAAATTAGAAAATAAGCCTTCTGATTTATGTGTTATCTAAAGGTCCCTATAGTGATTTTTAAAAGTACATTGAAATAAAACTTACATCTAATCATTATTATTTTCAATTATGAATACATTTTTACAGGAGCTAAAAAGAGGGCAGTTGGTAAAAAGAACTTTTTTGCATTAAAACATGGAGTTAATTTCATGTGTCAACTACCAATTTTTTTTTGTTTCTTTGTTTTTTATTGTTCATTCTTTATCCTCAAAACATTGAGTTTCCATTTATTTATTCAGCCTACTTAGAGATTAGGTAATATTTCTAACACATTTTACTAATTTTGGGGTATTCTCTTTTGTTTGTTTGTTTTGCATTTGTTTAAATGTAGCCAGCTTGTACTATTTATCCAGGAAAGGAGCTCAGTGTTTCCCAGACAGCTTGTCTAAAATCTAGCTCTCCAAATACAGTAGAACTTTGAAAGTGGTAAAAGTATGTTTCAAAGATTGAAATACCTAGCATTCATCACTGTAAGTTCAGGATATTTACAAGTTCCACCATGTTTTCTCTCTCTGTGGCTTAGCTGTGTAGATGCTTTGAGAGTTAAGTACACACCTTTAGTTTTTTGCAAGTATTTAGTACATTTCAGGAAAAATAGATAAGAATATGTTCTTAAATTTGCCTGGCATCTCTGTGGTCTTTAGAGTTGATATACAATTCTTCTATGAAGTTTAGTAATTTATCTTCAAAACAATCATACAAGAAAACTTGGAAAATATAATTAATTCAGTTTTAGAAATCACAAAATTCTGCTCAAAAATGTTGTCTGTCTTTCTGTCTGTCTGTCTGTCTGTCTCTCTCTCTCTCTCTCACACACACACACACACACACACACACACACACACACACACCCATGAATTAGGATTAGGATCTAGGACCCTGAATATATTGATTTTGAGCAGGGGTTGCTGTTAGACCATTTATTTGGCATTTAATGGCAGGTACAGTGGTCTCTAGATGAGAATGTAATATATAGGTATAGCAATTAAACTAAAATATTTACTTCCTTTTCAAGGATAGAGTTTCTTGATGGGCATCTGGGTAAATCTTTTGACTTAGGATTTTTACCAAACAGTGAGGAGTTTTCATTATGTTAATGTTTCAGTGCTTTTTGCCCCCAAGATTAGAATAGGTGCTTTTTTTCCCAGTTATATAAAACATTGCCTTCCTTCGGAAATGTATAATTGTAATTTGGTAAAGATCGCTCAAGAGCTACACTGGTTAACATGATAGCCATTAGCTGCATGTGACTTTCTTCTTAAATTAATTCACATAAAATAAAAGTAAAAATAGATCCTCAGTTGCATTAGCCACTTTTCAAGTGCTAAGTAACCTACATGTGGCCAGTAGGTAGCATATTGGACAATGCAGATAGAGAATATTTCTATCATTACTGAAATTTTTGTTGGACAGTGCTATTCTGGAGTCTAGAATATATATTTATGCATAGCTTCGGAATAGCTGAATCCATTTGAGCGTGCAGAGCAACATGGTGTTGTAAAAACTAAGCAGCATTTTGAAGCCTGGGTTAAATCCAGCTATGCTGCATTTTTCCATGCCTTGGGTTTTCATGACTCAGTAAGTCTTCTAAAACCACCTGGGAGACTGACCTAGGGTTAATAACTGCTCCCTTTGCCAGGTAAAGGATTCTAATAAGAAAATTCTCATCAATATACACAATCATTTTATTTTTAAAGAGAATTTCACTTCAATAAAAAGAAAGGGTATATTCTTATAATAAAGGACAGTTTCCAAAAGAATATGCTAAGCTTTTCTAAAATCTTACTCCATGGTCCGTGTTCTCACTTTGACACAGAGTTGGGCAAGCACCAGATCTCAGCATTTGGAAATCACTTGCCATGGGCATGACCACCAATGGGACTTAAATTCTTAGAGCCCAGTTCCTTATCTTAGAATGGGGATGTGAGCATTCATTTAATGCAGAGTCATGAGATTTAAATACCATGTATCGTCGAGCACAGAGTCTGGCAGATATACGCACGTATAAAAATGTGCTACTCTCCCTTCTCTCCCTTTGATCATGCCCTTCCTTTCAATATATCAAATCTTTTTACCACATGAGCACCTTTAAGAATTGTTGTTACACCTATCTACCCGTAAATCTTTTCCCCAGGAACCCATCCTGGAAAAAAACTAGAGAGCAGGGCCACTGACGTTAAGAACAGCCCTGTCAACTAAGATAGACTGTGAAAGAAAGAACTCGTTCCTAGAACACAGAGTGAAGGCTTGTGAAAGCCTGCCGTGTACTTTTTCCCCTTCCTCCTCCTCCCTCTCCACGTAAGTCAGCACGCAGAGCTATGTCACAATAATGTGAGACATCAACACTCCTGGAAGTCTGTTGTATTGGCTTTTATTAAACAAAATTAAATATGCTTAGTGAGTGTGTCTATATACATGTACAAAACAGCTTTTAACTTACTGAAATTGGAAAATGTTTTGATATATACTTTCAAAATGGATTCTTTTGTGCCACTGTATAACTAGCAGCTTGAGGACGTTTATTGCCATCATGTACTTCTCTCTAACACTTAATAGATGTTTTATGACAAGTAAAAAAAAAAAAAACATTATACCTCACACTATAGAATTTTTCGCTTATGTTGCATTAATTCTAATTCTCTTTGCCTTATCATTGAAATATGTGATATGAGCACACACACATGGACCAAAATTGAGTAGTTTGGTTTAAGAACTTTTTTGGTCAAATATCGGGCCAGTCTCTAACCTGTAAAATGTTAAGAAGTGAGCAAATAAAATGATTTAAATTTCAGAAGACTAAATGACTTCTAAGGTCATATCCATTTCTAAAGTTATATGATTTTTTAAAAATATTTAATTTTTCTAAGACTTCGCTTCATAGAGCAGTTTTAGGTTCACAGCAAAATTATGAGAAAGGTACAGATATTTCCTATATATGCCCTGCCCTCGCACACAGAATGGTACATTTTTTATAATCAGTGAAACTGCGTTGACACATTATGTAATGTTTTTAATCATATGAAGTATACCCTAAAATGTAATGTTCGTAGAGCTGACATGCTTTTCCATTGAGTAATATAGGCAAAATAATAAATAAAATTATCTTTATTCTGTTAAAGAGGGTAGTAGTGTTTTTACTTATAGTAGCTTTCCCCTACTTCATCTGAAATAGAGAAGAATAGAAAACCAAAATGCTTATGTGAAAGAAAAAGAAGCTCACACAATTTCCTTAGGATATACTCACACACACATGCACACATGGTATAATACATAATTTTACAATATAATTTATACAGCATACGTATTTACATATAAATGTATATATGTACATAGATGCTATCTTCAGAAGCCTTTGATAAATATGACATGCATATAGTCTTACTACATTCTGAATATAGTCATATGGCATTTAACTGTCAGCCAGAACTATCAAGTGGGAAAACAAAATTATTTTATTTCATTTTATTTATTTTATTTTAGGGTTTTAGGACAAGAAAATCAGTAGGTGGGCAGAGCTTGTTTTGTTATATAAGTCACTGGCAATGTTTTGATATATATATTTTTTGCATTTATATGTCTCCTATTTTTGTCTTGATCATACATATCACCTACATGAAATGGAAAATGTATTAACATTGTGCATTGTTTTGAATGTACATTTGGCATTGATAAATCCATTACAGATGCAGAGTTGCACAGTGTTTAAGCACAGAGCCACTGAAGTCATGCTGTCTGAATTTGAATCTTGACCCCATCCCCGCTTCATGAGCATGCAATATTTGTCCTTGTTCAGCTTCCCTTTCCTCATTCACAAAAAGAATTCAGTAAGAGATAATCAATATAAAGTGCTTTGCGTAGTGCCTGGCACATAATAATCATTTGATGAATGTTAGTTATCATTATTGTTTTATATATAATAATAATTTTCTACAGTTATTACTATCATTATTTATATTATTGTTGAATATTTATACTTTTTAAAGTAATTATATTAAAGTTTTAAGAAATAAAAATAATAATGGTATCATTATTATACGGGCCCAGTGCTAAAGTCACGAAGACGTTGTTACATTGCTGGGCATCAGTAAAAGAGATTTTAGGATAAGCTACCACCTGAGTCTATTGGGAAATTAGAATATGATGATGGCAAAGAAAGGGTTAAAGGTACATAAGATAAGTTGTTTCCTTTTAAAGTTAAGAACTTGGCCTCGTTCACCAGTTGTTTTTGTAGAATAGGGAATTGATATATTTGTTAAAATTGAGGAAAAGTTTATAATTTGGTTTCTCTTTTTTTGTTCTAGTATGAAATATGAATACAAAAGTACTATTCAAATGGGGGTAGACATTTCAATTTTATGACTGATAACTATAGTTAGAATTATTGAAAAATGGTTGATGCTATGTATATACAAATACATGCAAATGGTTTGAGTTTGGCATGAAAATTTCAAATTGGAAGATATTACCTTACAAAATACTGAACTGCTTTAATTTTGTTTTTATATTAATTTATATTATTTTTGGTTGTCAGTAAAATGTTAGACATTCTTGCCGAAACATGTTTCTATAGTTGTGACTTGACCAGAGGACTAAACTTTTGTATTCAATGGAGTCAGTCCTTTACTTTTAAGTGGCAAGAGCTTCTAAGAGGAAAATCACATTCAAGTGTGGCTAAGTTATACAAGACCTTCATTCCCTGGGGTTTCATAAAAGGAGATGCAACTTAATTTTTTTTTGACTCACACTGGAAGTAGTTCTAAATTAAAAGGCCAAGCAATATGAAGGAGCCATATCCTCCAGTGAATCTGAAACCAGTGAAACACAGTTTTTTGTTTGTTTTTTTAATTCGTTTTAGCAGTATATTGTCTACTATCACTTTATTAAAATCATAATGCCTCTTCATAAGTAATTTTAAAGGTTTCTTTATACTCTTAAATGTGACATTTTTAATTTGTCAGAGCCAACTTAATTTTTTGGAAAAACAAATTATCTTTTTTGAAGTGATATCTGTAGAAAAATATACTTTGGTTCTGCAAAATGTAATTGGTGGCCAAATTTTCCAGAATACTTATATTGTCTGAAACCATTAGTTTTGTGATATAATAAAATGTGTAGTAACAAAATATTTAACATCTCCATGAACTTAGTATTCAATTAACCCAATTTTCATGTAAAATTTTAACATTTAGCTTTGTCTAATTTGTATCAAAATAAGCATGTTTTTTTACTAAGTTGTTTTTAAAGAAATGAACTAAAATATGAGTAATTCATATAATTATATTTTTAATTTTGAAATAAAATCAGTACTTATATTTTAGTACATTTAAATTGATATCTGCTTGAAAATTTTAAATATTACTAAACATAGACTGGAATAAAAAATGCTTCAAAAATAAAGGCATGTAAATTTTTTTATTATTCGATATATTTAATGTTAAAAGCAAAATATAAAATTGAATATACAATATGATTCTAATTGTGTAAGAAATCACGTATTCCATAAAAACCATATACAACTTACATGTGCTCACATATACCCAGAAGGAGAATTTTATCGACAGTTACCTTTGGATGGTTCTTTAAGGTTTTCTTTATTTCCCAAAGTTTCTATAGTTGAGATGTGTTTTACATTCAACATACATATTATTTTTTAAAAGCTCAAGTACATTGTGTTATATATTTGCTTTTTTTATGTCTTTACTTCAGTGGACGTGGGAGAGAGTGGTGAGTAAATGTGTTTCTCCTGTAGCTAGTTCTTCACTATTATCAAATAGCCTAGGCTCCCAGAAACATTTTTATGTGCATACTAAAAATGAGAACATACTTTTTTCATTATAATTCTAAAAGAGGTGGATCAAGGGTGAATTAATATAGATGATAGTTTTGAGTCTAAGGTAAGAAAGACACCAGGATTTGAAAATATCAAAATACCAATTTTCTATATGTTTATCAGTTCCTTAATCCTATTGACAAACTCCAGAGAATAATTTTTTTTTTCTAGTTTTATAGCAAGAGAGAGTGACACACAGAGGATCAAAAAGATCAGGTTCATAAAGTAAGCCTCAGACCATGCCTCTTCTTCAAAGTGCTAGTTAATACAACCACTTGTCATGCTGAAATTTGCAATGTGTGATATTCAGAGGCGGCAACTACTTTATGGCCACTAATGCTCTTAGTATCATAGGGTTGGGGTTCTTTACTCAATAAAGTATAAATGTTCTTTTAAATAACTGCATCTCTTTTTCTTTCTGGTTTGGTAATAATAACAGATGGAAAGATTGCTGCCTAGTCTTTCAACACATTAGTTCAACACCATCTTGAACTAATTTACAAAATTATATTCTCACATGCTGCTCTTGGTTGAACTTATTTTGTAAGATGACAAGGGCTTTTCCACACTTAAGTACTTGAATCATTTCTGGATCCTAATGAGGTCTCTATAAGAGGACTTACCTTTTAGTTTTTTGCCAATGTTTCTGGCTTCTTATTACAGAAAGATGAGCATAGAAAATAAAGTAGTGAATAATACAGAAGCAGGGAAAGGATCTCCAAAGGCATAGATAAGGTTCATTCTTAATTCTACTGTCATTGCACTTAGGAAAAACAGAAAATTCACTAGTGCACTTTAAGCTTTGTATTCCCCTGCTTCCAGTGGTGCTTGCTCAGCAAGTTCTCTTTGATATAGGGGAGAGGGAGCCCCACTCCAAACCTAGGACTGGTTCAGCCCTTGATAACCAGGGCATGAGACTGGAGGCCAGTGTAGCACTGACTCTGTGGTGACTGTTACCGGGGTACCAATCTCCTCATCACCCATGTACATACGTGCTCACATAGATCTGTGCAATGTCAAAAACAAGATTTTATTTCAGATCCTGCCCCACAGCCCTCACTCTCCTCCACCTGTCCCCCACAAATATTCCAATCTTGAAAAAAAAAAAAAAAGCCAATTTTTTTTTTCCTTAAAGTACATTTATTGCTTTTTTGGTAAAGTTTGTTGTCATTATGTTTGTTTTCATTTAAATGAAAGACAATGTTGCATAATCCTCTTCAGAAAAATCATGTCACTAGTAGGTATAATTTTAGGTCTCCAGGCAAGGCTTACTGTGCAAATTTGAATCTAACTTCTTGCCAGTTTATGGAAGATCCTAACAGACTCTTCCCATTTTAGGAAGCATAAATAATCTCATTGTGTGGTATTATAATTCTGTCTAACTACACTTCAATTAGCTAGGTTTTCTTTGTTTAAAAATCTCCTTGTTGGGAAAGTTGTTCAAGTGCAGGATTTCAGAACCACTTTCTATCATAGGCTATTTTGGGTATATTTATTTAGTTCATTAAAACTCATACATACTTTAAGCCAAATTGTATATAATAACAACATGATCTTCTATGGGTCTTAATTACCAGGTTTGATTTTTGATTATTATAAGCAAATTATAGGATACGATGAAAACATGTTTATATATTTTTTTCATACTTGAAATATTATATTACCTACATCATTTTACTTGTTACAATACGTTTGATAAGACATTCTAATATTAAGGTGTGGATTTAGACAAAGATTTTTAAATTATGTATTTGATATGTATGCAAAGATAATTTAAGCATTATGTAATTTTTGAAAAGAACAAATGTAGTATAAAACCTGTCATTTATTAAGAACATTTGCCACTAAAGGCAAGAAGAAATTTTACTGTTACTAAAATGAGACAAATGAGGTATTTGGCAAAAGAAAATTGGGCAATTCAAAAGAGTGAAATATTGCCTTCACTAAAATTATTACTGTCTCTCTTTATGCTTTGACAGGGAAAGGAAGCAAGACTGATAAATTACCTTAAGTGCTGTATATTCTTAATATATCTTCTATAGTGCTTAGGAATAAAATACAAGCAAAAAAGAATTGAGTGTTTTAATAAATATGCATACCCTTTTCAGTTTAGAGTGATTCGAATCCATTGTAATTAATGTAAAAAATTAGAAGACTTATTTCCAGGGATTAATTTCAGCTTGATGATGTGTCTTGGACTAAATGACTTAGTTCTTAGAAAATAAACTTCACAATCAGGCAATTACAAAGAATAAAATGGAAGAAAAAACTATACCTTGGAAAAGTATCTAGATTTCATATTACTTTACTTTTGGCTATCTGAATAATCTCTACAAAGAATAGGTATTCCTCAAAAAAATATAATTCTGGAACTAAAGAGGTGTAAAATAACACAAGTTTCCTTTAAATTGTGTTACAACCTTTTTCTGCTTTTTTATTTTCCCACACTGAATTTCAAGATCTCTGTGTAATTTAATGGTGACCATAACAATTGCTCTAATTATTGGTAATG
The DNA here is from genome assembly GCA_003508835.1 of Eonycteris spelaea. Lineage (NCBI taxonomy): Eukaryota > Metazoa > Chordata > Mammalia > Chiroptera > Pteropodidae > Eonycteris > Eonycteris spelaea. The sequence continues at coordinate 8,140,697 of PUFA01000011.1, read as the reverse complement.
CTCCATTTACTAATGTCATCTAAATGCTGAAGCATATTTCCTGAGTGTTGTTTTTGGTCACTTAGGTCCTTTTCAGAATTGTTCATGAGCCAGTGAACAGTTCAGTTGCCGTATTCTAAGTGAGGGTCATGTCCTGCTTTCTGTAGAATAATTTCATTCACTCCGATTAAAGAGCTTTAGCTAGCTAGTTCAAGAAATAGCCCATGGAGATTTTGGAAACGCTTCTCACAAATTATTCATGCTAAGAAATACCATGAAAGAACTCTGGGCCCCGGTTTTACACTTTCCTTCAAGGAATGTTACACAACTTTCCTAGCCTTTGCCTGTCCCTCTGAGACACGTCCTGCTGACACCTTGCTCCTGCATCCCTGGGTATGGTGTAGCTGAGGTTGCTGTAGCAACAGCACATACAGGGTAACATTCCCCTGTAATTGCAGCAGCCGGGACGTGAGTCAGTTGAAAAGTTTCACTGGGTTTTTATTAGTCTATGATGCAGTCCCATGTCATCCACAGTTTCTAGTCTGTCCAAGACTCACACACGATGATGCAGAACACTCGGTGCCCATCACCTTCAAATGTGAGATGGTGCGCCCTCATACCGAAGCCACTGAAGTTGCTGGCTCCTTCCAGAGAACTGGAAGGTAGGCACACAGTAAAACTCAGGCCCACTGCGAACTGGCATTTCTGTGATATGATCCTGTGTGCTTAATAATCCACAGTGACTTGGCTGATGATCAAAAAGCCCCTCTTTACCAAGGGAACTGAGACAATGGTTATTTCCCAGAAGATATTTACCCTGTGGCTGGGAAGAACATGTACTGAAGAATATGGAATTACTGTAATTCTATGGAAATTTAAAAGTGGAACTTACCATTTAATATAAAAAGAGTCATATAGAGTTATCAGTAACTTCTAACACCAGATTTGGTTTTATTTTTCAGACATGGAGAATGACTTTGATTGTGACTCCATTTGCTCAGGTAAGCACAGTTTGGTGGATGGGCAGGTTTTTCACATTTGAAAATTTAATTTGGGGGTTAGTTCTGGTTCTTAATTTCATGTAAATCAAACACCAACACAAATACAAATTCTGTGGTTCATTCAAGACTTCAAAGGCAATATCTATACGTGACCTTGAACACATTGGTCTGTTTCCTATTATAACCCATAGACCTAAAGAGTGTCTTTGCTTCTGATTACAAATTACCTAAATGACATACTTAAAGGGGACCATATTTTCTTACTGACATAACACTAGAAGCAGAAAGCTCTATATCATGGATTAAATTACATTTAGTATAATTAGGTACATGATCAGTGCTTGAAATTGAATATTTTAATTCAACTTGATGCTTTATTTACTCCTTTTTTTTTTTTTACATGTCGTTTGTACAAAAATTTAACTGAGTGATATATTTGTGTTTATTCCTTTAGGCATACAAATCATGAAAAGACTTTATCCCCATGACATACATGCTAGAAGGTGATAAAATGATGTAAAGCATTTTGAAATATATAAAAATGGTTGGTGACCAGATACATATTCTTTGTGTAGACCACTGCTTCTCAACCATAGCTATACATTAGAATCCCCTTGAATGCTTTTATCCCAGGCTGCACCCCTGATCAATTAAATCCAAAAATCTGAGAGTTGGATCCAAGAATGTATATTTTTTAAAAGCCCTAGTATTTTTTCCAGAAAAGGTTGAGAGCCACTGGTGTTGGCAGACTTGGGACAATAGGATAAAACTGTTTAATCTAGTCATTAAATAGATTTAAACCTAATACTGTTGATAAGAAATATTATTGGAATTATTATTATTATTGGAAATTATATTATTATTGAAAATATTATTAAGTATTGGAGTACAAGTCATGTCAAAATTAGTTCCTGTACCTCGGGCAACTAATTTAACTTCTCTAAGATTTCCTTTTTCAAATAGATCAAATTGGGGACTAAGCTGGAAAAGAAAGATAGGGCCCAGTTTAAATGCCATCTCCTCCTCTTGCTGAGTGAATGGCCTTAGGGAAGTCACTGTTTTTTTTCCTGGCCCGGTTTCCTCCTCTGCTAAGTGATAGTTCCAAGAATAGCCACCTCATAAGGTTGTGAAGAGATTGAAATAATACCAAGCTTGTAAGATGTTCAGCACAAGTTCTAGAAAATAAAATAATCAATTTTTAGTATTGTTATCAGTAAACACTCTTTCATCTCTAAAAATGCCATGATAAGTGGTGTTTTAAAAAATAATAATACATAATGGCAGTGTTTAGAAGTAGAATTATGTATAATTCACTTTTCAAGTTTCCCATTTTTGCAATTACTATAATTTAGATAAAATATTTAATGAATCCATAAATGATACAACTGTATAACAGTGATTTTCTTATTAATAAAAGCAATTAAAAATATAATGCAACCACCATCCTTTTCAGAAAGTTAATGCCTTGTTCGCTTAAGTTTTTGCTGGAGATCATAAATTCTTTCCAGTAACTGTATTTCTATGTTCAAAGAAAATTTACAATCATTCTAACCATACGTGGTGATAGCAAAATCATGTAAAGCTAAGGCTTTTTAATTGATTACTATTGAGAATCCATAATTTCATTTTTAAGAGCTGAAAACTGGGTGAACAGATGAAATCAGGCAAAATAATATGAATAACCATCACCAAATGTAGAAATAATCTTTCCAACTTGAGCTTATTCAGGTAGCTATTTGTGCTTGTAACTCAAATCTCTAGGTATTGTTGTTAGAAAAACATATCTATATATACAGTAAAAACCAAAGAAAAGTTCTATATATAATACCTTATCCTCTTTCTTCAAGTGGTATTTAATAAATTTGACTTGGTCTTTGCCATCAGTGCTCTTAAATTCTAAAGACATCTAATCTTTTACATAATCAGACACTTTCCATAATGTACCTATAATCTACAAAAAACTAATAGAATTTCAGTACCTGAGAAATATATATAATCAGTCTATATTAGTAAATTACAACTTTAAATATAAACCAACTCCATGTAATATGTAGGCATACTTGATGCCTGAAAATAATCCTGGAATATATTTAGAAGAGTTTGCTTATGATTAGCTTAATGATTCGCAACACCTTGAAGGCAGTCATTGCCCCAGAGGGTACAGATTCTTTTTAAGTAGTTTCATCATAGTTTTCACAGAGGTCCTTTTACTAGGGTATCTGATCTGGAAAGTTCTACTAGAATTAAAGAAAAAAACGCCCATTAAATTCTTAGCAATTTCACCACTGATAGAGTATCTTTGGGAAAGCAGGTAAGAAAGGAGACCTAGTTAGCCGTTTGTCTGTGGCCTTCTCTTAAGCCCCATTGAATGACTGCCTTATTTTGTTGACCTCAAATTTTTAACACAAGATAGAATATCCACCATTTAGTGCTAAATATTATTATGCTTAAAATATAAGATGTGTGTGTCACTTAAAGTGATGTCAACATTAGTCAGCCTAATGTACCATAATCGCTTCACCAATGGACAGAAGGCAGTCGATTTTAGACAAGTCACTCAGGGACATGTTCAGATAGGCCGAAGAATTCTTCCCCTTCCCCAGCATACTTTGTGGTATTTTACATTAAATTCTTCTGGTGAAAAAGCCATTCTGCCTTCAAAATAAATCCTTTTGCATTAAAAGTTTAGAAAAGAAATATAAGCAGAAGAAAGAAAAATAAAACTTCCCACAATTCCAAACCCCCAAATAACTAGTATTAACATTTTACTTTACATCCCTTTAGGCTTATTTTTCTGCATATATTTTCTTAACCATAATTCTTAAAACTGGATTCCGATGTCTGAGGTGACCAAGGTTTTCTCTCAAACCCATCTTGTCTTCTGCCTCTTCCTGAGAACTCACTTCTTTATGCCTGAGTGGATCTCTAAAACATGAGAGAATCCCTCTGTTTTTTCCCAGTCATGGTTTCCTGTGAAGCTAAGAGAATAAACTTGTACATTATAAGAGAATTTAAGGAGTCATGCAAGAATATATTCCACTTTGAGGGACAGGGCTGAACCCTAAAACATCTCAGATGGTCATAATCTTCAGAAATGATTCTGCACGACGCCTCCATCTTCTATTCCTATGTCTACCACTCTGTCAGGGTTAGAAAATTTTGCTGATGATAACGCAAACTCTTTTCCACTTTCAATTTCTTATGTGTCTCCCTATAAGCTCAAGATCCTCTTTATCTTCAGAAAAAGTGACAACTTTAAATATTTGATTTATTTTCAGTTTGAAATATTCTCCAATGCTCATGCCAAAATCTTGTGGTATGGGGATTTCCTTAGGCACAAGGGCCAAGTACTGAGAGGAATCCCAGTGTTGTGCCTTGTCATCCTCTCGGCAACTGGCCTTTCCTCCCAAGAGTGTGGCACAATTTGGCCAGAGGTCTTGTGGGGAACCAAGGAACACCAAGGAGACACAACGCTGATGAAATGTAGACAACCCAGCAGCCTCTGGCCCCACCAGTCCCATTATTTGAAATCGACTAGAAGTCTCATCTTGAAGTATGGAATGTTGAAAGAAGTTGTATCTTTGATTAGGGAAAAGACAGAAAATACCCAAATATGATCTCGACTCCCTAGAGAGATTCTCACATCATTTAGACCAAGGAGATATGCCTGATCTAAAAATCCGGGGTAGGAACAACTAAGTCACTTTACCCTGACCAAAATATAACAGCGGGATGATTTTGTGAAAAATGTCATCGTTATGAACACTGTAGAGCATTGCTCCCATTGGTAGCAGAACATTGCCAGTATTTTTTAATGCCCCTGCCTGTCCCTTCCCCACTTTACCTAGCAGTAGCCATTTTGTGGCCTCAATCACGGTCCCCAACTCACTGAATCCACCAGGCTCTCTCTAAAAGAAGAATAATTATCACATTTCAGTTGCTTTCTATATTTTAGTTCTTCTTTATCGTTCATTAAAAAAGAAAAAAACCACAGCTAGCATCTTCTAGGAATCTAGGAATCAATATCAACCTTTGTTGACATAAAAACAGCAATTTTACATAGTTTAACCAAAACGTAACTTAGAAAGAGGTATTCTTTTCTATAAAAATGACCTTACTATCTTGTAAATAATCATAACTCCAGTTTGTTTGTTTGTTTGTTTGTTTGTTTGTTTGTTTCTGGAGGTAAAATTGAGGAAAGGGATTCTCCTCTTTCTCACTTCTCCCAAAGCCAGTGCTAATTTACAGTCTGTGTTTTAGCACCATCTAGTGACATAAAGAGTATTTGGAAAGAAAAACAATTCTCAAAATCATTTCTTCGTTATTTTTTAAGCAGAAGTTTTAATAAGAACTTTATTGTCATACCTTTTTTTAAAAGAAATATCCTCGTTAAATCTTTTTAAGAAGTCATATTATACAAGTATACATTTCTTTTAGGTTATTATGTTCAGTTGTTTAACTTTTTAATGAAGCCCACATTTTCCTGTTTTCAGTGAATCTTTTTGGTTAATAAATGTTTAGAAATACCTAAGAAAATCTGAGATTAGTGGATGAAATAACATTTAATCCCTCTCATGGGCTAGTCCATGATCCATCTCTGTGCAAAATTTTTCCATAGCACTATTGTAATCTCTTTCCTAAAGGGTATGTATTTCTCATCATTCCCAATATATTTTTGACCTTGACTGATTGCACTTTTGCTTGGAGGGGCAGAAAGAAAGAAATGACCTTAATTTTTAACCATTAGGCTGTGTGAGAGAAAATCTCAGGAACCTTTTTGTTACCAAGCTTTAAAGAGTGAAGAGAATTACAAAAGCATTAAAACTCTAACAACAGTTCTTAAAGACTGAATTTAAGAAGAGTGAGAATTGCCCTAGAACAAAAGCAAAAGAATTATTGAACCCTAACTTAGGGGCTGCGTAAAAATGTTTCTGTCTCTCCCCGATGGCCTGCAGTAGCAATGCCTCCGCTCTTTGGTCCTGCAGTGCAAGTGAAAATGAAAAAGGCTAACAGTGCATTTATGTTGGGGACATCTAGGGTTAATCAACTAGGCATAGGGCAATGCCCACTTATAATATTTGTTTGGAACTTTTATTACACTTCTGCCAATATCATGTGTGTCATAGTACAGAAGATAAGAATTAATACTTAACATAAAATTTATAAAGTATTATTTGTCCCACCATAAAAACAGTGATCTAATACTTGTACATGTAGGGAAGGATATATCTAATAGGTTATTTACTGCAGCAGTGTTTGCAAAGGCAAAATTTAAGTCAACCTAAAAGTCAGTTAGTAGAGCAGATAGGTACCTGAATGCCTGGAGGAGGGACGGAGAGGGAAAATTATTTTTTCACTTTTTATTTTGAAATATTTTATGCAAATAAGAGAATATTCTGGTTATGTAAGATATAAATAATAATACTAAAATCGAACCCTACCAATATTTTTAATGCCCCTGAGTGTCCCTCCCCAGTTTCATCTACCTGCCTCCTCTCAGAAATAATTTTGATTTTTGTCTTTCTAATTGAGGGGGAGACATTTTACCTTCTACTATTTTCTGTTTAAATTCTATACCATTTAAAGATATAGATTATGAAAAAATAAATGCATTAAATTAAAAACCAAAACAAAATAATATACTTTGTTATAATAGAGTCAAAAATATTTTTACAGAAAAACAATTGTAATATATCTTTTGTGAACTAATGTTTTCTTTTAAATGAGCATAGAACATGAATTACCTGCAGTGCATTTCTCTTTACCCAACTGTCACATGCAGACTTTTATTAGAATAAAAATCTCAGAAGTCTAAGGTTAAAATATTGCCTAGACAAAAGGATCACTTAGGGAGTGAAATAATCTTATTTAAAATTCTTTATTAGTGTATTTGATATTCAGTTCTTAAAGCATAAATTAAGCCTGCATGATTTAATGACAGTGTATCATTTATCAGATTTATTTCTGCATCATTCAAGATTTCATGCCTAATGAAAGACATCATGGTCTGATGTCAGCAGTTGGCTAGTTGAATACTCTGTTATAGGCAGTGTGACCTTTCATCGCTGTGAGTTGTTTATATGTGGTAATGAGCCAGGTTTTTCCAGTGACCGAGTTAATCATAGTTGGCACCTTAGGCAGCACCATTAACTCCTTCAGAGGATAATGCTATAGGTCATTGTCCCCATGCATAAATAGCACCTCAGTGACTTAAAGAATTAATGCCAATTTTAATGTCTCAGACATTTTTTTTTTAGAATTTCTTAGAAAATATTTAGACTGACTTTTGCCTAGGTTAGTGCCAGATGAAAAATTCTCAGAACAATTCTGGAAACCTTGAACCAATTAAAAATTTGGCACCTCCTTATGTTACCAGTGATAGGCCTTTGTAAATTCCTTATGCTCATGCCAAATCATTAATCAAATGGAATGTTACTATAATGGGCTAATATTCACCGAGTGCTTTCTATTTCCCAGGCATTGTTCTTGGCACCTAACTTGTCATCCCATATTATCTTCACAGCAACCCTTTGAGGTAGATATCTCAGTTTACAGATGAGGAAACTGAGGTACAAAGAAATTAAATATAACTTGTCTAAATTCACACATCGAAGATATAGCAGAGCCAGGTAGTCTGGGTTGTTATGTAGTATCTAACAAGACATTTGAAATTTGTGTTTTAGAAAAATTTAGCATTCTGGTTGTCACCCAGATTACCTATAATCTCATCTAATATAGGCTCCACCCCAGAGGAAACTTGCTCATTCTAGGAGAATGTGAGGAGGCTAAAGTTCTTGTAACTTTTCTCTCCTATTCTCACTTCCTGATTCTTTTGCCACTTTCTATTTCACTAAACTTAGAGAAAGGAAGGGCTATCAGAGATAGGGGGTCCTATTGATTCTGTCTGGTGTGTGTGGATATGTTGTCATTTATTCAATACATTTTTATTGACTATCTTCTGTGGGTCAGGCACTGTGTACATCTATAAGGTGGTCCCAGTTTATGTGAGACATGTATCCCTGAGAACCTTATAACTCATGAATCATATAACATTAACAAAGAAAAGAATTTCTGTTTACTAGCTAGAATAGCCATGTAGAGAGGTGAAAAAAAAATTTATTTACTTAGCTTGCTTATTTTGAAATTATGACATTCTTGGTGAATTTTTAAGATAATTTTGGGTTATTTGTTTTAATTTTTACATTTGAGGGAGACTTTAGTGAAATTTTATGTTATACTATTTTAAATTTGCATAAAATGCAACAATGCTGGATATGTATTTCCTGGGATATTGTTGTGTGGCTGAGGAATACAGGAATAGTGTGGAAGCTGCTGCTACTGTCACAATATTCACAGACAATGAGAAGTATCTGGAAAATCCTAGCAGCCTGGCCTCTCAGATTTCAAACAGGTACATGTAAACATCACTAAATACTGGGAGATTCTTTAGTGTTATATGAAATTAAGTTGCACGCGATATCAGGTCTTCGCTTAAAGCATTTTTTAAGATCACCAAACCATTTTGAATTATTTTAAAATTGGCCCAAGTTCAAAAAGTTTAAAGAATCCTTTTTGTCACAGGTCTTGGCCAGCCTGCGAACTGTACGAAACAACTTTGCTGCATTAACGAATTTGCAAGATCGAGCACCTAACAAGTAAGTTGTCCTTCTTTCCTCTCCTTCTTGTTGAGCTTTTTATGCGGCGTTTTCTCAATTTGATTGAATTCAAATATATTAGATCTGAATTAGGCAATATGTTAGACTTCTGAGCCCTTGCCTTATTCCCCAACCATTTACACTGAGGCATATGATGTCCTGTTCATTTTCTATCAATGCTTTGTAATGATGGTTCTAAGATCAGAAAGAAAGCAGTGTAACAAATAAATATGGTGTCAAAAATCACCTGGCATAGTGAGCCCTCTGCCCAGTTATTTACAGTGAGGGTAACTTTATAGTTTTATCTTGCTCATAAATTAACTATGGATAAATAATTCATCAAGCCTGAATGTCAATCCAAAGTCATCCTCTTCATTCTAAGACAAGGGTTACTTAGAGTAGTACCACATCATAGCAAAGATTGGTTTTTCTGCTGGTACTGACCCTCAGATCAGCAGCATCATGGAGAAAATAATAAAATTATAATTTGTGTGATAACAGGGGAAGCATTTGAAAGAAGGAAAGCTAAGATAGAAAATGATTATAATTTAGGGTTTTTAATAGAAGCGAAATATCTAAAAGGAGAAAATAATTTTCTAAGATTCCATGAAAAATGATAAGTTATTCAAATGCTCATTATTTTGACAATCTATTATTAATATTAAAATATTATCATTAAAATATCAGCTCCAAAGAATTTTCCAGAAGAAAAAAAATTCTTTTAATCTATATTAGGAGCACAGAGAGTAGAAATTCATTTGGAATTATAATTTATCTAAGTGTATAAAATTTCATAGTTACTATTATGAAATGTGAACTGTACGAAACAACTTCGCTCCATTAACGAATTTGCAAGATTGAGCGCCTAGCAAGTAAATTGTCCTTCTTTCCTCTCCTTCTTGTTGAATTTTTTATACAATGTTTTCTCAATTTGATTGAATTCAAAGCAATATGTTAGATTTCTTTAAAAAAAAAAAAACCTGAACTTTCCATTAATAATATAATTGACCTCTCAAGTTCACATTTTCCATGGTTAAAATAAAGCTCCGGTGCTTACATACCTACTTCCTCTGGTAGAAAAAGATTTTTATTTTTCTATCAGTATGAAAGCCTCAATCCAAATAATTGCACAGAACCCAGAAGCATCAATTGACTATCGTGTTTTCTAGGTCGTAAATTTTTGCAGTCCTGTTCCCTTGGCATCAATATTTCTTACTTTCTTCTTCCCCATCTCACCCAGTAGGCTAACTGTGATTTATTCTTTAGGTCACAGTTTAATTGCAATTTCTTCCGGGGCATCGTCCCTCACTAATACCCGACGTACATGCACCCGCAGGCTCAAAACTGTATGACTCCTTTTACACTTCCTTCAGACATTGTCACTTGGGTACCTGCATCTAAACCTGTGTCAGGCAAACAGTTGATCAGAGAGGTGTGAAGGCATGTGAAGGCAGCAGACCTACGTTCCGTTTCTGAAGAGATGAGGCCCATTCTATGCAAGACAGAAATTTTCAAATGACTAATAGGGACAAAACAGATTAAGATGGAAAAGATCAGCTGGAGGATAGAAAATTATAGTTTATGCTTGATTTCGACTGATAGTATAATGCCCAGGGTGACATCTACCTAAACAATATTATCTGATACGCTCTAAGTAAAGGCCTCTGTGGTCTCTCTTTTGGTCAATACAGATTTGTACTTATTTTATTGCTGCAAACCAAATAAGCCTCCTTGGATATCAGAATAGTAGGATTCAATCTACATACAGCTAAGCTCTATTCTATTCAGTGATAGTAAAGTGGATATGACTCTGGCTCACCACATAATGCCTCTGAGGGAATCAGAATTTCCCTGCTGGGCACTCACAGATCCACTGAACACTTCCAGGTTCACCCTTGGGTTTTGTGGAAGGCAGATTTGAACAGGACCAACTAAGAGCTTGCCATCTGCAAAGATGTGTGGCTGTTCATTTAGCCTCCACAAAAGCATCCTAAAAATAAGACAGCAGAGCAGAGCAGGCCCTAGAATCACAATCCTTTAATTCAAATCTCAGCTTTCTAACTTTCAACACGTGATTCAACTTTCCGAAGCTTTGTTTTCCGCCTTGGTAAAATGAGAACAATGAGACTATCTGCCTTGAGGTTTCTTGTTCTCACAACATGATAATTCATTTAAAGTGCTCATTTAGCATAGTGTCTGACATATAATAAGTGCTAATTACGAGTTAGCCACTAACAGAAGCACCAAAAATAAAATTGTAGATATCCTTGAAATTTAAAAAAAAAAATTATCACTAGATTTTAAAAGCCTCCAGTTGTGTGTAACAACTTTATAAAGTCATATTTCAAAAAATTGTAATGGGAATTCCAGAATGATAATCTTTTCAACATCATTTATTAAGCATTGATTGAATACTGAATGCATGTTGCTGGATTCTGTAGAAAATACAAATTAATCATATAGCATTTTTATTTACCTCAGGGATTTATAATCACCTGTGGAACTTGGCAAACACGAAAAATTAGAGAATACAGGATAGAATTTATTTGTGTACCTTTAACTTATAGTATTTCTAAAGTCTCTATAGCATCTATTTGGACAAGTCATTAATATACCTCTCTAATAAATGTATCAGAGATCCTTCTCAATATAAGAAATAGAAAAGAAAAAGTTTAAATAGCTTCACTAATTGAAATATAGTTTATAAGGATTCATTCAGATCTGATAATGTACAAGCAATCATGAGGACTTATGTCGAAAGTAAAAGCTTCTTAACACTGTATTAGGGAAACCTACTGTGAATTGACTGCTTTTTTCAAATTCAGGAAGTCTGTTTCCTTTCTAAGCCCTGGCTTAATTGAATGGTCAATCAATAAGAACTTCCTCTTCTATGTTTCTGTACAGTCATATCAGTTTTTATTTATCCCAAAGTGTGTCACTATGAGATAGATTTATTTATTATTTATTGTTTGTTTGTTTGTTTGTTTGTTTTAACATGTGTGATCTGAGCTCTAGTATGTGGTGGATGCCTTAAAACTTGACTGGCTAGACTGAAAGAAATCTTCATTTGCTTGCCCTAATTTAAAATAGTCCTTTAAATTAAAATAGCATATCTGAAGTGACTCAGAGAGTCCTCAAATTAACAAGCACCTCATATTTACTGCTTTGTATTTTCCTCTCTTTTTCAGAAGATCACCCATGTGCAACCAACCATCAATTAACAAAGCCACTATAACAGGTAAGAAAGATTTGTCCAGGAAGCAACTATATCTTCCAAAATTGGACAAGATAATAACACCAATTTTATAATGCAATTGTGAAATTTTAAAATAATTCATTCTTTCTTCTCTATATTATTTCTCTCATTTATCTCACAAGTTGCCCATTTCAGCTATTACATGGAAAGCCTTTACTGATATACCACTTTTTTAACCATTTAAATTTGTGTTTGTACTAAGTTTAGCATTGCTCTGGGCATTAGTATTTTGAGAGCTATGTGTTTCCAGGCTATTTTATCAGGATGATATTGATGCATCGTAGGTTGGTTTAAGGAAAGCAAAAGCATAAATAAAAGATACATTCTTGGTTATTCATTATCCCAGTTGTGTATAGGAAGGAACGCCCGTGCAATAGTCCTGATTTGGAGCCAGAGAGTTGAGAATAAATTCAGTTTGAGAGGGGATAGAAGAAACAATTATACAATACAGAAAACTTCAATGTGATCAAAAGAACAGATGTTGGGGAAGAGAAATAAAAGGAAGGTTGAGGGAAGTAAAGGTCAAAAAAATAAAATTATCCTGATTCCTGGGACTTGGGACTTCCATGGGAATTGACCTCAGCTGAACCAAAAACAGAACAAATTATCTCATTTTGCTGAACCTGAAGTCAAATTGAATTCATTTAGTCATTTCTTGAAACCCCAACTGAGTCATTAAAATAATTGCCTAGAAAAGGAAACCTGTTTTCTAAAATTATTACCAGAAGAAAATGAACTTATTCTCTAAAATAGATCAATATTTTATTTAATTGAAGGTGTCTTCCATGAACTCCAACTCATAATATGTTGAGTAGTGCCTTACTAAGTTATATTGAGTACACTTGGCTTCTAAGTTAGCTTCACCACGTCCAGTTGGTACTTTTCCACTCATCTCCTTGGTGATTGCTACATCAGAGTTGAGTCTGAAACACTTGTTGTTTTTTCCTGAATGTCTTTTTTTAAATAAGACTTATATTTTAGTGAATATTAAATTGTCAGTTCTCTTTTCCATGTTCAAGATTTTAGTGGTGATGATTTTCAACTGTCATTTCATAATCTGAATCTGGTTCACCAGTGTTTTTGACATTCATCAGGAGATGAACAATAACTGGAAATTTCTGAATACCAGAGTTCTTTGGGTAACATATTTCTTCTCAAGAAACCCAAACTTGATGTCAATTAGTGTAAACTGAGATGGAGCTGTGGAATTAAACCCCTTTCATTCTACATCCTTGTCTAACTATGTTGAGGGATGAGCAGGCTTCCTTATGTGAGCTTGTGCCGGGGGGGGGGGGGGGCCTTTAGAGACCACATGGAACCTTGTCTCCAGCCCTAATCAAGGCACAAAGTCTGACCTTTATGAAGAAGGGCAAACCTTCTCGCTATCCCTGACTATTTTTGCAATAAGCAAGAATCTGACATTGTGGTTTAAGAAGAATGCAGTGCTATTTCGGTCTCTGAAGACCTTTGTAGCTTGAGGTCACAGATGAGCCAGCCCCACAGGAGCAACCTCCCAGAGGATGATGTGTCCAACAAGAGGTAGTGGGTAGTCAGTGGTCAGGGCAGCTGTCCAGCCACCCTGGCAGTTGCCTGACACCGATTAACGAGAGAATAGCTCTACTCAAAGGGCACAGACTTAGTCTTGAACACATGTCAGAGATTCTATAGGAGTTCCTGAAATGTTCACATAGTTTTGAGGCATGGGAGCAATACCAGAGGGAGTTATTGGAATCTGGGAATTAAGGCTAATGTTGCCTCATTTTTACCCACAAGCTTCTGACCTGGAGCCTAGAGACAGTGGGGCTACAGAAATATCTTATCTAGAAAGGAAAACTAATTAACTGTCATTAACTGCTTAGTGCAGCTGTGTTTCTCACAAAGCACAACAGGAAATTAACTGACTAGAAAATGGAAGTCATTTTCCTTAGCCAAGCATAGCAAACCAAGGTGGGAAAGTGGAATGCAGGGGTGAGGGAAGGAGGGCAACTTCAAGAAAAGTTTCCCTTCTCGGAGCCCATTCTGAAAAAGTGGGCCTGTAAAAACATAAGTAATGGTAATAGTAGTGGTTGAGGATTTAATGAAAGACTTGAGACACACAGTAAAGGTGGTACTTGTGAATTCCTTCCTTCGGCAGCCGACTACTCAGGTCCTACCTCCAAGCTTACACCCCCTATTGTTGGAACCCATCTAGACCCCTGCAGTAGTCCTGGGGAGGGCAGAGAAGAGTGTTAAAAAAATTCAGTGGTGCACCCTTCTGGATGAACTTGGCCTTCATAGAAATTTTGTTTAGGGTCTAGAGGAACAGTGTAGCATGGTTAAGTTTGTGACTTGTCCAAAAGGCTGCTGGGGTGCACAGATTCAGGGTGCCCCTGGAAGGCGACTTCAGGAAATATCACCAATGGGGTTCTCCTGGACTCGTGCAGTGTGAGTGCTCTGCCTGTCTAGAATTCGAACTATTCTCTATCATGATACGTGTGTGATCCTGGGCAGGTTACATACCCTTTCTCTGTTCTGTTTTATAAAATTGTGATCATACATCATACATATTGCTAGATTAGATGAGTTCACATAGGATGCTTTTAACACAATGCTTCACAGAGTAAGCACTCAATACATCAGTTTTTATTTTGTTTTGTTTTTATTTGGTTTTGTTTCTAGGGCCCACTATGTATGTAGAACTGGGGGTGATGGAAAGAAAGGCCAGAGAGATGAAAGAAAGGCAAGAATGAGAGAAAAACAAAATTGCAAGGTTATAAGAGTAAAAATTATGGAGTGCCCCCCCCGCAAAAAAAATAAAACAGTCAAGATGGAAACACTTTCTTTTTCCTGTCAAAAATGGGGCCTCCTGTTCTTTCTTACTCTCTGTCCCTTCCCCTCACCACAGCCACAGACATTGGTGCCTTTGTGATATGAATGTCTAACTATTATTCAGGATTATTTTCAAAATCTAAGAATTTACTTTTGAGTCATAGGTTTTTGAAGGAAAAAAATTAACAATAACTTATCCATAGATCAAAACCTTTTGATTTCTTAAAGAGTTAAGAACTTTGACTCTCTACCTATAGCACACTGTGCTCCAAAGCTTTTCTCCCTAGAACTTAGAATGCTCTTTCCCCCTTTGAGATTATTCCATTTGACAAGTTTGTTTTTATATCACTAAGGTTAAAGCATTTTAGTTGCCTCACATAAGAGGTAAATACATAGCTGTAAAATGCTTGAACAATTTTAAAAACCTAAAGCTGCCAAGTATAACTACATTTATAAAAGAGCCTTACTTTTAATAGCTATTTTGTTCTTCACTGTGATACAACACAAAGATAGTGCGTGACATTTGGAGCTTGAGTGCAAACCCTGTCTCTCTCATGTGCCTTATCTTTTCATTTAAAGAATGGAGATTTGAGGACCTAACTCTTGTGCTATTGCAGGAATTCAAGGAGAGAAGTTAGATAAAGAACAGAGCTCTCAGCAAGTTATAAGTATCTCATCAACTGTTTCTTCCTAAAACCCTTCTCATGCCTGACGTTTTTTTGTTCTTCCTAAAGTTAATGTGAAAACTAGTAGAGGAGGAGGACATTGATGATATATCAGCTTTACTCGTACATCTCATTTATGGTTTTGTTTCAAACAGTAATGACAGGATATGTTTAGGAATCCCTATATTAGGGAGAACCAAGGCTCACCTGCACAGGTCCTTAACAGTTGGTGAATAACATAGCTAAAGAGTGTGTTGAAACAGGAGAGGGCAGCAGAGAGTGAGAGATGCCCAAGCCGTACCTGAATTGTGCTGTATTGTGCTGCTTTTGGATTATAGCTGTGTCTCTTTGGGAGGAATTAGTCATTTTAAGCATCATTTTTAAACGACGTCATCTAAAGGAAAGCCATTTCATGAAACCTTGTCATGTCTTTACAATAACAACTTTCAATATGTTTCTAATTGCTATATTTTTAATCCCTTTATTTAATCATTTTCAAAACTGAGGATTCTCATGTAAGAATGTAAGTCAGAGAAAGTTTAAACTCCTCTATTTTAAAGATGAGAAAACTGAGACCTAGTGAGTGAAAATGCTATTTAGAGGCAGAACTGGGAATAAATACAGGATTTCTTTTTCTGAGTCCAGGGACCTTCTTATACCTCTTTAAAATCATCCTTCAAATTCAGTTAGGCTTCAGACCCATCATAGAAGTATACATTTTGGAGAAACTGAATGAACTATATTAATGAATATTAATTTTTGAGCAATAAATATAATATTGGATTTTTTTGTACATGGACTTGAAATTTAGAAAATATTATGTCCCTTCTCACTAGACAGATCTTTATGTTTAGTGCTGTTTCAATAATACCTATCGATTATATCTTAGAGGTCCTGAGATAAAGATTAGCAGCGTAAGGCAAAGGACTTTTGGCTTTTGACTTTTGAAAATAAAAGTTCTTCTTTCCAAGCAATAAAATGAGTACAATTGCCTATTTTTAACCTATAGGGGGAGACACTCTGTTCAGTGACAAGAATAAAAACAACACAAAAGTAGTTTTACTCCCCCCAAAAATTGATGTAAGTCTGAATATTCCTTAAAAATGCATTCTAAATAGAATTCAGTCAGTTGATAAGTAGAGGATTTAAAAAGTAAGCTACCCAATAATACTGGTCAGTCAAAATGCAATGAAAAGAAACATAAACTTATATGTTATTGTTTTTCTAAAGCAAAAAGCAGTTCCTAAAATCCAACAAGAGGAGAAGAACAAGAAGATATTTAAGTAGAACAATTATTTTGTTAGTATCTGGACCAATCGTTTAAGATGCTAACCTTATGAAAGAAAGGAAACTAAGCAACTATTTTATCACCAAAACCTTATGTAGGTTTGCCTTTTAAGTTTCTGTGTGTGTGTGCACACACACGTACGTAATAAAAACAAATAGCATACATAATATAAAGGAAATATATATAGTGTATATAATATAATATATATATATAAATAAGTAGTATATATAAATAAGTAGTATATATAGCACTGATAATAGTTGAAAGCAAGGGCCAAGTACAGAAAGGAAAAGGGATCTAGATGTGAGAAACATATAAAGCCTGAGGAGGTGCTGAACTAAAATGTGTCCGGGTGGTGTACAGAGAGAAGGATGAAGACCAAGCCTTTGCCACTGAGTCTTACCTTCCTTAACCACTAGCAGGCACTAGCTTTATTAGCTAGTTCTTTTTTTATTTTTATTTTTATTTCCTCTAATAAGAGCAAAGATTGTGGCAATACTTTAATAATTTCAGAGAATGAGTGCTCAGTAACTTTTTTAGGAAAGAGATTGCAAAAATGCTGAGAACACATTATGTCTAATAGCTTTAATAAAAAATTAATAAAGATTGTGTGAGTGTTTATACATCAATTTTTTGAAGTCTTTTTGCTTGTTTTACTTTTATACTTAATATATCCAATGACTGTTGAAGGTTCTAAATTTTTTAAGTAAAAGGAGATTACTTTTACAAAAATCCCCTCATTAAAGTGACTTTTATGGGAAAAACATTTAACTAAAAGATTTGCTTAATTTCATGGAGTATAAATATTGGTTAAACTTATAATCTTTTAAAGGGGTAGAAGTCTGTTTTCTTCCCTATAAGATAACCTGTTTTACCTTCCTATACTTTTATTTAGATAAATGGGATTATAATTATTAATACGTGAAAAGACCAGGTCTGACAGTGACTTTTCATCCAGGAATTAATTGACTTAATACTTCGTTTTATAAACAGTGAAGAAGACAAGGATATCTCATAATCTGGTGAAAATAATTTAATTATATCTCTATTGCTTGAATATCTGCTCCGGTTATTTTGTTATCATTTTAATTGAAATGATTAAGTGAGACTGTGTTCATTTAGTCAGCACAGTAAAACAAGAATGTAAGTCAAACCATATAGGTTGAAAACCCAACTAGCTGCGTAATATTGGTCAATTTACCTAGTCTCTAAACTTGTCTCCTCAACAATAAATTCTAAGTCAGTGATTGATACCCAGAATATATTCAACAATATTAAGGTATCATTATTGCTATAATTTTATTATTATCCACTTGGGGGACAAATATTTTCTATGTACTTTACATATGGCATGCAATAAGATCAGTTTGGGAGATAAATAGATGAGTAAAATGTGACTACTGACTTCAAGGAATTTATAATCTATGGGAGAAGGACTCATGAATAATTAAGTATAATCTAAGTGCTGCGATTGAAGCAAATTCAAACATGTATTCAAGAGAGGGGCAAATGGAAAGCTCCCTACTGAGCTCCGAAGAATGTGGAATTCACCATATGGTTAAGAGAAGATCACCTGACATTAAGGGACCTGCGAGAGTAAGATACAGATACGGAAGCACGGAGTGCCTGTCCAGATCAGGAGACTGGGAAAAGTAAAGGACAAAGAGATTTGAAAGTGTATGGGAGCAACCAAATTGAGGCTCCAAGATCAGAAGAAAGCAAAAGCATGACAAGCATTAGAAGCCAGTGTAAATAATAATGGTCTTTATCTTATGGGCAATGGAAAGTCATCAATCGTTTCTAAACAGAGAAGAAAGTATGTATTTTGGAATAACAGCATTGCAAGTGGTATTGCAAGCAAACAGAAGAAAGACTAGAGGCAGCCCCATACTCATTAGGAGGTTGTTACAGACCAAGTACATGTAGAGATAATGTGCTCTGAACTGGGGTGGTGGTGGTGGTGTGGGTAGAGATGAGAGAATAGATTCACAACTTTTTTCAAAGATATATTGAGTAGGCTTGCCAGTTGGTTAGATTGAGAAATGGTGAGAAAAGACATAAAAATAAAGTCGTATTCTTCGATGTACATCGCAGCACTATTTACAGAGGATTGAAAACAACTCAAATGATCAATAATATGTGAATTCTATTTAGGTATAAAAATTCCATAATAAAAAGTTTTTTAAAAATGTTTCATGATAAAATTTTGATAATGTAACAATGCTTTTATTTTAAAGAATATGTGGTGAAGTGTTAAGTGAGCAATAGGCACACATTTAATGCATTTTAATTGTGTATATTGGATTTAATTTAAGACATTTTTAGATGTTGACTAGTAACTAAGAAAGGGAGATAGCTTTACCATTTTATGCAGAATGTAGTGGCTAATATGTGTTTCTCAGGCCAGTTGTCCGTTTGCCTCTGTTTACCTAGAAAAAGGTACTAATAACACACCGCCTAATGATGTCTCAATATTAGGGTGCCACAATGAGAACTGACTTTATTTTCAAGTAATAATATATTTTGGTAGGGCGGCACTCTATCTATTGATTATTGAGCTTATTCTATGACTGCTCTATTGTCCTCCAAATGATCAGACAAGCTGCAGAGAAAATAGAAGGTCTAGATGTCACCAAAGTTCACCTCGGTCAGTATTCCTTCCCCGCTACTTGACTTAGAAAAGGGTGTTATTTCTTAAACCTGTCTGATCAAGAGGTGTTTAAAAGTAAACAGAAAAACAGACTCCCAGACAACCCAGAAAAGAATTTTAGGGTAAAATTCAGGATCTACATTATTAACGAGTGCTCCCAGGTGAAACTTTTGATCGGCCAAATTTGGAAGAATAATAGAATAGCGAATGGAGTAGGTGAGGGTGCTGCTGTGCACTATGTATAAAATGGTAACTTGTTGGAAAATTACTATCACTTGAAAACGTATATAGTGACACCCAAGCCCCTCTAACAAACAGTGTCATCTAGGACAAACAAGATAACATGTGAGAAGTGTTCTGCAATTAGTGGAAGGCGATACAAGGTGATATTATTATCTCTGCAATCCTCGTCATCACCGTCGTCATCGTCTAGGCTGTCATCACTGTTATCTCTCCAAGTGTATACAAGATTTTAATTAGACCAGCTTGCTCTTCTCCTTGAAGAAAATAAAGTATCATGGCCATGTTTGTGAATAGAGGTGGGAGTGAATTTGGGAAATGTTAGGTTTAGTAACTGTATTCTTTTTGTCTTCTCAAACACAGTACCAAGTCTCCTTAAAAGCAAAAAAAAAAAAAAGAAAGAAAGAAAAAAGAAAAAGAAAAAAGCTGCATTCTGAAATCACTCCCTTTATTCACAAAGTGCTTTCCACTCATGTGTGCCTTAAAAAATATTCTAGACATACTCAAAAATACAAGACTATGCTGGGCAGGCAAAGCAATGAAAATTTCTTTGGGTATAATTTTCCAAATTTTACTTGTTAATGTTGCACTGAATTGTTTAACTTCATAAATAAATAGGGAGTTCCCTCATAGCATCCTTTCTTTTACTATCTCAGAAAATGCTTTAAAAAACAGTTGAATATATTATCAATACTAATACTAATAAAAGTCAACATTTTCTGACATTTAAGATACACTAAATACTCTACTTGCATAGTCTCTTAAATTTTATGATAATTCAATATATAGATAAATGATAAAGTATAGATGACATCTGACTCAAAGGCAGAACGTTAGCTCCCCTCAAAATTTGACATATACACCAAAAAAAAAAAATGCACCATGCACTGTCATATGCCTCTCCCCAAATTTATTCCCTAGGGATTTATTTCCTCTTTTTTTTTTTTAAGGAAGAGAGCAGAGAATGAATCTATGCCATCTATTACTGAATGCCTGTGAGTGGAGGGTAGGCCAAGAGGAGGGATAAAATATATGGTTACAGAGAAACACTTTGGGATACTGTAAGAAGTCAGCTATATAAGCTAAGGAAAGGAGTTCTGCTTGGGATATAGAATTTATCAAGCATTCTTTAATTCCCACAATTCTCTTCCTGACTCTTCTGAAGTGCCTATTGTTCTGAGATTCCAGGCCAGGAGCATCAACGAGAAGCTGCTTAGTCCCTGTGAGAAATGAGGCAGATGAGTATGTCAGAAGGTTAAGAATAAAACAGTTCTTGAGCCTCAATACTCACTTGGCTTCCAGGACCACTCACTATTAAAACTATGAAATAATAATTTCCACCAAGTGGTGAGTGATATTCATCATATCTTTGTGTTTGGACTTGCCATAGGATCTTCATATCTGTTCTCATTTTCTTGGGTACTGTTTCTAGTGACAAAATTCCCTAGCTTTCTATCCCCGAAATGCACTTCCTCTAGATATTTCTGATGTCTAAATATCTAATGCTTTTTAGTGTGCCATCTTCTTTCTGTTTTTCTGTTGTTCTTTTGTGGTACTCTAGAAGTATTTCTAATTCACCATATTCTATGTACCTGACAACACAATTTGGTTTTATGACATTTTTCTGATAGTTGTATATTTCTTATGTTTCTGATAGTTGCATATTGCACACTGAATTGTCCACGTAGAGAACTAAATTTCTGGTGCCCTCCTGGGTTTGCTCTTTCACTCACATTCAGACTCTAAATGTAAAAGACTGTGCTTCAGCTCTGAGGACCCAATGAGGCATAAAATACCTCCATTGAGCTTCAAGACCATTATCTTAGAGGTTCGTGAAATTTAAAAAGATAAAATGTGTTCTTTTAAATGGCAAAGAGCATTAAGCAAATATAAAACAGAAGAGTTGTAAACAAATGGAGAAATGAGTAGATAAAAAAAGAAAGGAGAAATGGGACAGAGTGAAATCTCTTTTCTAGAGAACTAGGAAGCTATCTACACTATAATTTAGCTTAGACACTGGAAAGAGTCTGGGGAACCAGTTAGGAAATTCAGGAAAAACTTATCATCATTAGAAAGTAGAGAACTGACTGAAAGTAGTATAAGTAACAGGTTTTTCCAAATCACCAAAGAGGAACATAGAAAAAGACAGGTAGGTCATGGAACTGAGACTCTATTGAGAAATAGGTGAGGGTCTCTAAGATGCCTCATAAGTCATTGTGCAATGACTGTGTTATTTAAAATTGATTACAGAGAAATTGCCCTAGGTTTTCTTTTCCTACAGGTTTTTATCTTGAAAAAAAAAAAAAGTCGTAAATTTCCTTTGCTTATTTGATGTATGGCAGAACCTATGCAGAGGAGGAAGAGCCAGGATCAAAAGTCAAGAAATCTGGGTTTTATTGCTGTTTCTTCTCACTCACCTTGTAGCCTTAGACAGCTTACTCTATGCCTAGAACCTTTTCTGTTAAAATGAGGTGTATAATAATAATAATGCTTTCCCAATTCTGAGGAATTACATTAGATAATCCACATCAATACTTTGGCACCATGTCTGGCACCAGATGTTACTAAAAGGTAGGTGAGAAGTGCTTGATGTATTGAAAAATATCATAAAACTTTCAATAGGCGTTATTGTGTTATTCAATTATTGTTGACCCTCAGAGTAGTCCTCTTTGTAAACTGTACATATTTTTAGTCCTGCTGCCATTGCTGAAAGTAATTTGGAAATAGCTTTAGTGACAGGTTACAAACCATACAAGAAAAAAAAAATCTCATTGGTTTACTATCACACTTCACTTATGACCAAAAATGTTATTTTCAATATGCTTAGCAACTCTAGTCTGATAAGGCTAGATGAGGCTAACTCTAGGAAAGAATTTGCTCCAAAGGATAAGACTTTTGAAGCACTTGAAAGAAGTATAGCATGAACTCTGAAGGCAATTCCAAGACAGAGTGTCCTGGAATCTTTAGAGTGACAGTAACATATGGAATAAGCATATACATAGATTTTCCCAGGTGACACTCTGAAGGAAACAGCTTCATCTGAAGCTTCATGCTTAGTCTGCATTGTAGTCTAGAGACCCAGAGACCTAGAAAATGGTCTCTAGGAATATTTTCATCCTTCAACCACACCTTGCACAGTTTGCATTTCTACACATCCTCACAACCAGATTCCAGTCACTAGAAAGTGTTGAAGTTGTCAGGAAAAAAAAAAAAAAAAGGAGAAGGAGAAGGAGGAAAATGTGTCCCAACCCATTGGCTCAGAGAGGGGCCCAAGCCTTCATCATTTCAACTGAAAGGGAAGCAGAGGAAATGAGCCTGGCATTTTTCACACCATTATCTCTCCCCAAGTCTATTAAATTATGACTGGTCATTTCCAGTGTTTCAGCATTGTTCTTTGAGGATTCCATACAGTTCTCTCTCTCATAACATCCCCTTAGATAATGGTATATCAGCAAATATTCTCTAGTTACAAGATAAAAACCAACTCTGCTAACTTAAGCAGAATGGAATTTAGTGGAAGAATATTGGAAAACTTCCAGTTCTCTAAGAATTAGTGGAGAAGCTGGGAGATCATGGTTGAAGGACTCAATGAATCTTCAGAGTTCTAGCAAGGTCTCATGGCAGGAGCAATCTACTGAGATCCCTGCAACTCTTTTAGTTTTTTTGTTAATCTGTTTAAGAGTCAAATTCCAGTGAAGGGGTCTAATTGGTCTAGTTTGGGTCTTGGGTCTTGGCTAAAAAGGAAGAAGGCATCTGATTGTTCTACAAGACTATAGACCATAATGTAGTAGTAAGAGGCTAAATTATGGGGCTGGATTCCATGGATTCATATCCTAGTTCTGCCACTTATAAGTGTTTCTCTTCAAACAATTCATTTAACCTTTCAAAATCCTAAGCATACTACATGGTACATCCTAAGCACTTGATCATTGTGGGCTATGCTATTATTAGTATTATCCAATAGAGATGTCAAATAATCTCCTACAAGAAACTAGGGTGCTATTAGAAAAGGGAAATAAATGCTGGTGAGCCAAAAATTATGATCGATTATAGTGAGATAAGAGGGTTGGCCTCAATATACTATTTATTTTGCTAATATTTTTCTCAGTAAACTTCTCTTTGTTATATCAAAGTTCTTAGAGATCTGGGATGGCACCTGTTCATTAATAATATATCCTTAAGAACCCAGTTCCTCTGAAGACACAAAAATGATTTGACTGCCTGGTTATTTGATCCACACACATTTCCTGATACCTCCTTTATGCTTAGTTCTTTACAGGGTGCCATGATCTGTGGCGCCTATTTTATTTACAAATGTAGGAGTCAAAGCAAGGAATAATTTGCATTCATTCATGTAATTTTTGTTTAATAGTAATCTAAATGGATTGTAGTCTAATAAATCACTGCATTATCCTATATCTCTAATTAGGTTTACTTTAAGGGATACAGGATAATAGAAAAAGAAAGATTATTTTTAAGCCTCTCGGCTTTCTGAGACGACATGAAAGTTGGCCCCAGTATATGAATGAGTTGGGTTTATGAATTTGTATGAAGATTCACTGTTTGTATGTTAGTCATGAATGTCCACACCCTGGAATTCCTCAAGGGCCCTTAGAATCAGAATATGCTTTCATTTTAGGAGCATGCAGATTGACCAGGAGAGAGAGTCTGAAGGAGAATTTGAGGTCCCCTAGAAAAGGGATTTAGGTTTATCGGAGGGGTAAGATGGCTTTAAATCTCTGAAGATCAATGAAAGTGCGTTGTAGAACACTACACAACCTCTCTACCTGGAAAGTCAAAGTCATTGTGAGGAGGTCTGTGTCCCACACTGTGCAGAACCAGTCAGGTAGAACCTCGCTGCCCCTACAACTGCTGCCTACAGATCAACTGAGGCACTGAACTCTCACTAGGATCTTCCACGTGGCCACCATACTCCCAGCCCCATGCTCTAGCCAAACTTCTTAAAACACAGTTATGGTAGGCCCAGCCTCTGTCCCTATATCTGTTCTCACCCCTGATTCCTGTTCCCCAGATCTAACTAACTCTAGCCTGTTCACCATGTTCACCATGCCATGTCACCCAACACAAAGAAGGCTTTATTGACTCTAAACTGAAAGTATAGTCACCCTTAGTGTTAATTTTTTTCAAAGGTATGTATCTTGTTCCAGGGGAGTAGCTAGGCATTGTAAGAGGGTAAGCTTTAGATCCGTTAAATCAATACAGAGAATCCCGACTGTGCTACTTGTTAGCCATTTGAGTTTGGAAGTTTATTATTGAGCCTCAATTTTCTCATCTATAAAATGTAGATAATAACAAACCTATCTGAGCATTATTATAAGAATTAAATGAGATGAATAAGCACCAAGCCTGGTATTTGGCGCACAGTAGAAACTAAAAAAGAATTATAAATCTTGAATAAACCATTTTTTCTTGAGTGTACTAAGATACTTACATCAGTGAGCGTTATGGGCAAATGCATCATCTTTAGAATTGGAAGCTTGACATAAGGAAGAATGAAATAAAGAAAACACTAAAATTGTCTTAAATTGTTTTCTTTTACTTATTTGTTTTCTGTTGTCTGTATTCATAAGAAACTAGCTCTGCCTACAAAAATGTCTGCCTGTCTTTATGGCCAGTTATTTTCTACATGTTTAAATTCCTAATTGTGCATACAAACTTAGTGACTATATTTTCATGTGCAAGCAATTAAGACTCATTTAACAGCCCTCCCTCTGGAAAGTTTTGTTCTCCATCTGCCACAAATCAAATTCCTTAGGAACATGTTTGATTTTGAAACAATGTGAAAGTACTGTTCATTTTGTTCAAATTTCATTTATGTATTTTTTTAAAGTGATGTAAATGGACAGCCACAAAAAACTCAGCAGCTGGTCAAAACAAGACATCAAAGAAACCATTGAATTGGGTCAAAATTAAAAAAAAAAAAACTAATATGCTAGGACAAAGCCAAATAAAAAGCATAGTCTGATAAACATTCCTCCGAAACATTTTGCTCTTAATAAATATTTATTTTACAACAGATTTAAAATATGGGAAAGTGGGAATGCACCCCAGTTCTCACTCTGAATCTTAGGAGTCTTGAGCTCACAGTATGTGAGGGAAAAAAATGAAAAAAGACAAGAGGAGAAAAAAAAAAAAGATTAAATTTAAAAGGTTTTTTGGGGGGGTGGGGGGAGCATAACATGACACAAAGCTACACATTTGAGTAATAATAACTGGAAGAATCAAACAGATTTGTATGACATACCTTGTTCATTTAAAAATCAATTTGATAAGTATAGTGCTTCCTCACCACAGGTTAAGTCCATTTTAATTTGTTCAATGAGCTTCTCTACTTTAGAACATCAAATAATAGCTAATGCTTGGTCAAATTAAGAAAGGAAAAATAATTATTAGGTTCTGAACACAAATTAAGTGTCTGTGAACTGTTAACTAAAATATAGCAAAGCTTTAAAAAGAGAAGGATTAGCTTTTCTTGAAGATTTTCAAAATTAAATATCACAATTTGGAGACATAGCTTGCTGAAAATAATTTTCTTTGCTTATATATCCTATTGTTTGGGGACTTGAAAAAACCACCAACACAGTTAATGCAGTAAATCCTCATTTGTATATGAATCGGATATTTTGTCCATTAGCTTTCTAAGGCTTTATAAGCTGAATTGTTTTGATATCATTTGATGAAAGGTTCCGTAAAAGTTCAAAGTATTGTTATTTTGGGCAGTCACACCTGCACATTTAAATGCCTTTGTGCAAAATGTATTTCAATCTGCTTTCAAATCAGACCTTCAAAGAAGTGTAGATTCATAAGTGTGACAGATCCCCTTAGGTGTTTCCCTACAAAGAAAAACTAAAGCTGAGAGCCACTCCCATCCACCATCTTGGTCTTTT
The DNA here is from genome assembly GCA_003508835.1 of Eonycteris spelaea. Classification (NCBI taxonomy): domain Eukaryota; kingdom Metazoa; phylum Chordata; class Mammalia; order Chiroptera; family Pteropodidae; genus Eonycteris; species Eonycteris spelaea. The sequence continues at coordinate 8,114,247 of PUFA01000011.1, read as the reverse complement.
TTGTGTCAGGCATCAAATGGCACCTCTAAGAAGAAGAGCCGAGAAATCATTAGTACCTCTCCCATAGTTTAAAGCAAGATACAGAAGGTCTTCTGGAAGAAATGGCACCTAATAATTCACAAATAGTTGTTAAGTAAATGGGGGTTGGGGGGGAGAGAAAATGAAAATGGAGGGGATCCCACTTTTCACTAACAGTGAATATTTATTAAAAGGCAACTATTTTTTTTAAGAGCAACTCTGCTCAGAAATCATAGACATATGATGTCTGACATTAAAGGCGTTAGTTCCATTGCAGGGTGTAATTAAGAGTCAAATGAATAGTGTGCTAAGCATTTAGGGTAGTGGTTCACAAACTTGTCTGTTCATTAGAATTACTTGGGAATCTTTCTAAAATTTCAAAGAATGAAGGAAGAAAATGTTAAAGGTTCAGAGACCAGTCAGAAGACAATAGCAATGGCCAAGAATAAGGTCTAATAAAGGCCCTATACTAGCAAAATAGCTAAATAGCAGAGTTATAAAAGAAGAGATAGTTGCAAAAGATAAAAGGACAGGTGGGTAAAATTTAGTAACTGCTAATTGTATGATTTTATTGAGTGGATGTAAAATGGTTCTGACAATGTCTGAAGCCTTATAATCTTTGATATTATATGTGGGATATCCAGTATTATATATAGAATAAAAATATGTCAATACCTGGATCCCAATGTAGAATTTAAAGCAGAATTATTTCAGTGCCTAGATAACCTACATTTCATTAGGAGAAAATGTTCCATATGTCAAATATTCTAGAAAATCAATGTTCATCATCTTATTTTAACCATTTAGAATGAAAATGTTGGAGAAGTATGCTCATTCTTAACTTCTTTAAGTAATGCATTAACTGTTCTGGGGTTCTTTTCACCTATTTACTGGTTTTGAATAGGATTAAGTTCCTAGATAATTAATTTCTGGATAAGTAGGTTGTTACTAGACTACTAGAGCTGATAAAATTAACATTGGTTTATCATCAACCAGTCAACAAAAACGCATATAACTCTGTACTCTGGTTTTCAGAGAGATGGTAGTGAATAAGATATAGTCCTACCCCTAAGAACTTGGCAAGATATAATTGTACATAAAAAAAAATACCAAGAATCTTAGATGGTCCCAAGATTGTGCCACAGAGAACTCAGAGGCGGCAAAAATCAATTTCAAGTGATAAGCAACAATGGACCTGGAACACTTATCAGATACTTTAGAATTAGTTCAATGTCTCGTCTGGTAGACTTGTAATGGACATGTTAATGGATGATCACTACCTGGCCTGCAGAGGTTTGGGATTGCTTCTAACATCCCAGCAAAGCAGTCCTTTTTTGTCCAGGAACTTTTGTTGTTACGGAAGAGAGGTGATCACTTGCGAAGTATTAACACTCTTTCATTTTGCATCTGGCATCAGGCTTGTGAAACTTATAGAATGAACAATGACCTCGGGGTTGGGGGACCAGAGCCATAATCCCAGCTCTGTTACTAGCTTCCTGTTAAACCTTTGGTCAGTAATTTAATGTGTTTTCTTTTTTTTCCTATAAGGTGAAGATATTGTATTAGATAACATCTAAGAATCTAACTTGCTCTTTCATAATGTTTTACTATTTTTAAAAATGTGTGCTTTTGATTAATTGCCATTATTTTCTTTAGTTCCATTTCCCTATGAAGTGACTAAGTCAGTGTATGAAAACCGCTTTTCCCAGTATGGATATTTAGAGGATATCCTTAACACTATTTGCTATTTTGAGTTTTCAACAAAGAGTTAAAAAAATGCTGGCTCCCCCAGCTAGTCATCCTCTCCAGTTGGCAGAAGTCTTCATGTGGACTTGATGGTTACCCAGAGCAACAAAATGTTAGGGACAGAAACATGTTCAGGGACTTGATTGTATAAGTGACTCAGAGCTGAGAGACCTTTTCCAGTTTGACTGGACCCTATACTTAGCTAGAATAGGTATTTGTCTATGCCTGCCTGCACTATTCCTCTGACTTGGAGGTACCTATTATTTTACTTACTAAAATACAGAAGCCAACCTTGAAACCTACAGAGAAGAGTTAAGTGGTCAGAAGGGAATCTTCATTCATATGTCTACCACACAAAAGATCATTAGGACTAGTAAATATAAACAAGATGGGGAGGCTGATCATGTACGTTTAAGAATACATACCAAGAACATTATGAGAACTCAGTAAATACAAAGCCAATTATCTCAAGTTAGGAGAACCTAATGGTGGAGCTGCTCACAAAAATCAATATTCTTTCCTTCTCTCTGTTGGAGACAGATACTCTAACTGTGTTCTGAGTTAAAATGTGAATTAAAAAAAAAAAAGTTTTTCTGTTCCTCCTTCATTCCTGAGGCCATCCCCTCGGTTACATCAGACTGGCTCCACTACACCAGCTTGCTAAGGAAGGCATTAGATTAGCATGGGAGTCCTGTCTTTTGCAGCTAGTCAGTGTTGCCTGGAGCAAGGATTGGAGGGAGAAGTACTAGCAAAGTCTAGTAACTTGAAGTCCTCTCTCTTCCACTGTTTAACTAGGTTTCATCTTAATTGTGTTTGATTGGTGGCCTTGTGTTGTTTTTATATCCAGTTATACATTCTTCCCACTTGCACATGAACTAGGTCATTATGATCAGAAATTCCCCCCCACCTTGGTATGGACATTGTGTTGTAATGAATTTCTTTTTTTCAAGTAGTTGGAAACATAGTCCTAAACTCCAGTGTTTTACAAGAGTAATTCTTATCTTCATAACCATAGCAGCTGTTTGGAAACATGGCTTCAGATCACTTGTTTGCAAATGTCTTTTTCTGTACACTCCTGGATGAAGTGGAACCCATATACGTTACTTGACATGTGAAACACATGTGACCCTAGCAGATGAATTGGCTGCCCTTGAACACTACAGCTGTTTAGTCACTTTAAAACAACGCAATATAAGTGATTTACTAGGCTTGGGCTTAAAACATTTTATGCTGACCGATGAGAATTCTGCCCCTTCAGGGAGGAAAAAAAAATGTGTAAGACAATAGAAATATGTCATCCTGGATGTTAATATTGTCGTTAATTTTAATGTTTCTTTATAAGGAGTGCGAAGAAGCCTGACCACTTGATATTATAGGAAAAAAACAATAACATCCGTATAGCTTTGACTGTTGTTTTCACGCCTTCCAAATCAAGAGCAGCCTATAATCTTCTAAAAATATCAAAACTTATTATAAAATATTTGCCCTGTTTAGGCATGATATGGTGGAGGGTTAACATTCTCTTTCAAGGTGCTCCAGTACTATGTATACACTCTATTTTAGCTAGAATTTGGTTCAACTAGAGTGAAAGAAACATGAAAAAAATGTGCTTTAATCAAGACAAAAGTTTGTTTCTCTTTCCTATAAAACAGACCCAGAGTGGGCAGTCCAGAGCTGGTATGGCTGCTCGGACCCTCCGTTGTTCAATGGAGATAATCCTTCACCATCCCCAGATTATGGACTTTGCCTCCACATTCTAGATGGTTACAAGAGCCCTAGCCATCATATCTAAATTGCCAGCAGCAGGATGAAGAGAGGAAAAATAGCACACAGGCTTCTTTTGGAAGAGACTTCTCAGAAATCCCACACAATGCTTCTATTTGCATCTCTTTGACCCAAATTTAGTCACATGCCATATCTAGCTGCAAAGAGACTGGGGGGTAAAGTATTTATTCTGCCGATTCTCTAAGGGATTTCATTCCCCAGTAAGCAAATGAGCCCTCTCCAAACATCTCCTAGCCTCCCCAGTCTCTCTCACATTCCTTGCCATTCTGTTCTTCTTGCATATTTGAGGGGGGGTGGGGCGGGAAATCTCAACATTCTGTCTTAAAATCTGCCTTTTCCACTTCTTTACCTGAACTCCTGGGGGAAAAAAATCCCACATAATTTCCAATAAAGTTAAGACCACTCACTTCAACTGCACCCTCAGTGCCGCTTGACACTTTATCCTTGCTCTGCTTTCTCTCTCAGTCCTCTTGGTGTCTATTCCAAACCTTCTCCCCTTTCTCAAGCCTCCTGACCTAGCAGCTGCTCATCACCCTTCAGCGGATGACTGTACCTGTTACTTAATGAGAAACTCATTGTCGAAACGTGAGCTTTCTCAACTCCTATATCCTCTGTTGACTTCCCACCCATCCTTTTCTCCGTTCTTCTGCTCTTAGCGGATAATGTGTCCCTTTTTCTTCCAGCTCTACGTCATCCTCTGCATCTGTGCTCTTAATTCTCTCTCAGCACCTTTTGGTCCTTATTTTATTTATTTTTCTTTCTTTTACTCATATGTTCAATCTCTCTTTCTTCTGGCTCTTATTCATGTCTTTCTCAATCTTACAAAATGAAACAATAGCAAAGTTCAGTAACAAACCCTTTATTGATCCTTTAGGAAGTTATTTGTCCTTCCCTTCTAAGTCAAGTTGCCCTACCTCCTCAACCCATTGTGCAGGACTTTCTCACACACATTTCTGCTCCAATTCCCCTAACCATGGTTCCTGATGAGCTCCTATTTGCCTTCTCCATCCTTATCTTAGAGACCTTCCTCTGAAACTCTCCTGATTCGTGTACTCAGTAAATATTTATTCAACACATTTTTATTGAGAGCCATTCTTTCCCAGGTGATTCTACTCTCCTTGCTGCTCTGAATACTCTTTCTCACCATCCTTTATGATCTGTCTTCCCCTTCTCTTTTCCCCTTAAACATGAATATTCTGGAAGGTTCTTTTTGACTCACTGCTTTTCTCATTCTGTGTACTCTCTAGATGCTTTTATATACTTCAATAGTTTAATTCCCTCTTGTGAAGAAAGTTTCCAGATCTCTGTCTCTATTCAGACCTCTGCCCTGATTTGCAGACTCATTCATGCAAAAGCCCAATACCTAATGATATTCCACTATTTAAATACAATATGTTCAAAACTGGATTCACATATTTCTTTAAAAATCTGTTCTTCCTGTCTCAGACTGAAACTTGAAAATCATATACCATTCCATCAAATAAATAATGATATTTAATTTTACTTTTTAAATATTTCTCAAATCTTTGCTCTCTTCTCCAGCTCACTAATACTTCTTTCATTGAGCACTTACCGGCTCTCTCCTGCAGTGCAGGAAAGTGCCTGAAATGGTGTTTTCAAAACTGTCAGTTGCACTTAGCATTTTACAAAAAAATGTGATAACAAATTGAATACAAAACAATAAAACACATAAAAACCACATCAATAATGTCAAGAATAAGCATTGCCTTATAAAATTATTGATACATGCACACACATAATCATTCTGTCACGAAAATCTATTTCCTCTTGTAAGTCAAAAAATTTGAGAACCACATTCTTAAATAGTCTGCCTCTGGTGTACTCTCCTTAGCTCTGTCTTCCACAGTGCCACCAAATTAATCTAGTTGAAAAATTAATCTGAAAATGTCATTTCCCTGTTAAAACCCTTCTATGACTCCTATCAGCCACAGGATAAACTCTGTTCTTGTCTTTAGTACCCAAGGCCCCTGCCAAGCTACATATCATATTTCCTGTCCAGGCACCCCTTGCCACTAACTGTTTCAATAGAAAACTTTTTCCATATACAATATACCATGTTTTACAACTCTCTGCTTTGTGTGTTCTATTCTCCTCATCTAAACCTCACTTTCATAATTGCCTGCCTCATTTCACCTCATCCTTTGGGTAACGTGACACCTGAAATCCAAGCCCTTCTCCTTTTCCCCTGCTAGATCAGGCCCTCAGGCCCTTCTCTTTTTTCATAGCCACCTCTAATATAATTCTCATGACATCGTTCTAGAAATTGTAGTCTGTCTCTTTACTCTCAAACATCCTGCCCAATAATATGTTAGTTCTTTTGTTGTGTCTTCACTGTAGAGTGTGTGATGCTAGGACATCATTATCTGCAACTCACATGTGTCCTGTAGACCGAGCTGAGAATGTCCTTACATTTCTCTTCTCAGAACTTCCTAATATATTTTTAAGAGCTCATGTGGTCCTGCAAAAAGACATGTTATTGTGAAAAGGATAAAACTTCTTTTGGTTTATCCTGAGTGGCATTTAAGAGTAGTCCTACTAATGATCTATGAAGGTTGGCTTCTCACCTCACTGCCACTGGCAGGTCTATGAGCACACTATTTATTCAGCTTTGTGAATATGCTAGGGAGGCATGTCTGTGATCTGAAAAGTGTGCAGCTCTGTGCCAAGTGTACTTTGGAGCGTTTCTGTGATGAGTGTAATAAGTTTTTTCCTTCTGATTTGGGCTGTGGTTTTATTCTGCCTCCCCAATGTAAGAAAAGATCTCTTTGATATATTTCTCATACTTTAGCTACCCTACCCTTCCACTTCTCTTTTTACTTTTTACTTTTTTTTTTTTTTTTTTTTTCCTGAGAGGGGAAGAACTACTCCGTGTGTTTCCTTTTATTCTCTGGGCCAATTCTGTTGTGTTGTTTTATGATCTTGGACTTTGAGCTGCTTCAGCACTCAACACTAGCCCCTGGACTGTAAGACTAATGAGAAAAGCAAAGTGACATCAAGTAAAAGGAAGTGGTTTGTGTTGTGGAGAGAAACTTGGAATGATGAACCATCAAGAACAGTAGAGGCTCTATGTTAACAGCTGGGTTAACACATTTGAAAATAACCAGTCATTTAGTTAATTCCATCAAATGGCTAGTCAATACAGTAAATAGGAAGGGAAAATAAATGAGTTTTTGGATGACTGGTTTGACTTCGCGTAGCCTTGATCTTATTCATGTCCAGGGAATAATTCAATACTTAAAGAAACGTGAATTACTATAGGTTAGTTTAATACAAAAACACGTTTAAAAGGTATTCATACTCAACACGCACTTATTTTCCCAACTGTCATTCAAACTGGTAGGAACAATATAGTAGGCATAGAAACTTGTATTATAATATTAGGAAAGTAAGGTTAAAATCAATAGCAGAAATTTCTTTCTTTTTTATCCTTCGGCTACCTGAATATCTCTCCTTCCTACTTTATCCTTCTGTTCCTCTCTCTTTTAACCTCAATAACAATAACACAAACTCTGTGCCATGCAGTGTGCTAAGACTTGACACATATGCTCATGTTTAATTCTCAAAACAACTCTTAAGGTAGTAGAATTATCACACCATTTTACAAAGAAAGAAACCGAGGTTCATAGTCATTGTTCCCCACAGTCATTATTCTAAAATGTTGTAGAGCTTCAATTCAAACTCTGGCAATTATGTTTCAAATTCTATATCCTAAAAACAATGCTCCATCGCTTCCCTCTCATTTCACCATAGATCACTTTAGCTTCTTCTACATTCTCTTCTTGTGCTCTTCACTATATTCTCCCTTACTTTTTCTCTCATTATATCCTCTACCTCTTCTGTTTTCATTCTTTTCTCTCACTAATTCCTTTACTTCTCTGTGATCTCTCATTTCTTATCTCACATCCCTTTCTTTACCCTCTCCCCCTGATTAATTCCACATTCCCTAATCCTGAATCACTCTCCTCTCAGGATATCTCCGTATTCCTCACTGTGGCATCTCCAGGTCCAGGCCCTGTCTATCATTTTTCACCTTTGCTTTCCTGATATCTCTCCTGCTTAAGTTAGAAGTGGCGCCCAATTTTAAGCACAAGATAAGGCAAGGATATGTTCAAGGAAAGCCTGTGTCACTCAGCTCCCATACACAGGAGTACCATCCATGATTATAAAGAGATTATAAGAGTCTTTAATCCTCGAAACCAGATATCTCACAAATTAGGTTTTTGTTGAATTTCAGATGGTCTCTAGTGACTAGCAAAACTCAATGCCTCTGGCTGTGATCATTGTCAGGAAGTGAGCTCCAGACAGCAAATAGAAATGAACGCCAGAACTGTAAGATCCAAGATAAGTAGAATTTCTACGTATAATTCAGTTGCAGTAAAAGTTGAGGGGTACACCATGGTTTAGTACGTTGAACAAAATTATATTTTGCTCGAGTGATGATATTTTCAACCAGCCAGTACAGGACAGAAGAGTTTCATTTCTTTGAATCAGAAGCTATTTGGTGACTTTTCCTAGAAACAGTCTAAGAGTTCCAGTAAAGAACTCCAGTTTCCCAAGCTACTGGTAAAGAGTAAACATCTTTTCTTCACAAAGTAATTCACAAAGTTTCCTCATCAACATGTGGTAACAGTGCACTCAGATCAGCCTGGTTATAAGAAACAACTAAATCAAAGAAAATGTAATTCTTACATGGATTAGGGCATATAAGTTTAGAGGAATCATCACAGTTCTAGAGACCTACAGCTTCATCTTTCATCTGTAGGCATACAGTCTCTTTCTTAAGACTCTACCATTTATCTATCTATCGTCTATCTATCATCTATCTATTATCTATCTATTTACCTATCAATTATCTATCTATCATCTATCATCTATCTATCATTTATTTTGCATATCTAGGCTATTTTCTTTTTTCTGGATGCACTTCTTCTGCTCTTCATAGTCTCTGCTTTTTCATTGGCCCAGCTGGCACATGGCTGCCCATAGCTTCTCTAGCCTAGATTTTACTTCGGACCATCTATAGATGATTTTTTTTTTTTTTACTTCTTCTGACACTAGTTACCTTATTTCAATTTCTCATTTACAATTACAATTAAACAGAACCTAGAAATTTACAAATACAATTAGACGATTTTTCATTCTAGTCATGTGTTATAAGCCATTGGCAACTGGTGAGTTCGTGACTTGCCAACATTTGGGTTAGATCTGCAGACCTGATCTGTTTAACAATTTGAACAACATTCTTTTAACAAATATTTCTTAATGTCTCCCATGTGCCAACCTAAGCAAGGTTCTTAGGATAGAATGATGATCTAAAGAAGCATTATCCCTGTCCTTAGTCCCTGTAATCTGAGGCCCAGGAGAGGGAAAATATGTATAATCAAATAATTATAGTACTAAATATAAAATTCCAAATAGAAGTATATGATATTAAGGAAAATTCTATGAGAGTGGCAGACCAGAATAATCCCAGTCTTACCATGCTCCTGGAATCTCCTGAAGAAAATAAAAATAAAAATAAATAAAACTTATGTCTAGCAGACTGGACCTTCTGAGAAGATTCCAGAGGCATTTTGTCCCATCGAGAAAAATGAGGACTTGTAAGCCATTTTTTCTGTTGTGCTAAATTTGCAATGATTCTATTGCAGACCTCAAAAGGTAAGCATGGACTTCTCTCTGTCCTGTTCTTGAAAAGCAGGCACCAGCTCCTTTTCCTCTACAATACTGGAAAATCTTCCCCCATCTCTAAGGCTCTGATTTCTGACCTCCTGTGTGGTAGTACTCTAGACTAAACCATTTTGTTTGCTAGAGTTTCACAGCATTCATTCCAATTTGAAACACTTGAGACCTTGGGTGAAGCCCTGGCTGTGCTAATTTCTGCACTTGCATTTTAAACTCTTAGAGTCAGGATTTCACCTGAACACTTCCAAGTAATTGCTTAGATAGCACAAAAAAGATATCCAGGTTGAAAAATATTTTATGATAATGAGTCTGTGTTCCTTTTCAAGGCACAGTGATGGAGGATGTTCCTTTTAGAAAATTCTGCCAAATTTGATCCCAAATTTGTTGACAAAGGGTGATGGGGAGAGACAAAGGTTACTCTTGCCTTTAAACTAACCCGAACAACTACAGAGTACCAGCACTAGGAACCTAACACAAAAATCTCATAGACTTTTTCAAAATCTGAAATTCTCTTAGATCCCCATTTCAGTATCACTCAAGGTCTTTATAACCTCTGTTTGTCCCTAGCCTGTAACGTGTGCCTGGAATTCTTACTCCAAGGTTCCCTTATGGTATTTTTAATAGTGTTGTTTGATGCTGCAGCCAGCTTCTCTGTGGTTTGGAGTTAAATGGGATACAGTGATTTGATGTGCTATAATAGCTCTTAGAGGAATGATAGGACAAATTAAATTCCATATAAGATAGCACCTGAAGGAACCTGGTCTCTTAGTGAAAGAACGTAATACTGTATAAAGGAGGGCTTGGCAATTTCTTTTGACTCCTAAATGATTAAGAGGAAATACTGTCGATCAAACTGAGTTTGAAATTGGTTTCAGACTCAGATGTTGTGTATTCACTTAGATTCACTGGTCATTTGCCCATCTAGTTCTTCTGTGTTTGCTTTTTTGCCATGTTAAGCCTGAGGATGTTAAAGAAAAAATGGTACACTTAAACTAGTATACTCTTAAAGAAAGGGGAAGGGAATAATTCACACCTTTTCTCAAAGCACCAAATTCTATGAGCTGATGATTGCTAGATCTGGGCATTAATTACTACAACTGCTACCAAAATAGATCTGGTATCTCTGATACCCAGGCCCATGCTGCATTACAGGATTCCACAACCTAATCTCGGTCAGCTTTTCCTTTGAACAATAGTTAAACCTCATTGGTATATTTGAATACATGTAGTTTTAGAGTAAAAGAAATGTTTTAAAGAATTGGTTTTTAAAATATTGTTATATATATTTATTTTAATATTTTTAAGTTTTTAAAAATATATACGTGCAAATACACTATATATATTTTTATATAATGTGTGTCTCTGTGTGTGTGTGCATGTGTGTGTGTGTGCCTATATGTATTTTGGGCCTGGTAAATCATTTTATTTCCAGCCGATCTTTATTATAGGTCCACTGAATAACCTATCATCTATGGAGATGCTTTAAAAAAAGTCTTCACTGGTGATGGATTTATTCCAAGAGACAGGTTATATATAAAATACAGTTAATACCCATTAAAATAATAATATAACATATATCTAGTGCTGGCCAGGTGCGGGGACAGCCTTTCTACCTGCATTATTTTTTCACCCTTTCTATATTATTTAAGGTTCGGATGTGTCATTATTATCTTCATGATACAGATGAGAACAGAGAAGCTTAGAGAAAAGGAATAACTTGAGAGTTTAGATAATATTTAAGGTTTTACAGTAAAAAAGAAAAATGTTTCCTTTAATTTTTAGAAATATGTTTCTTTGCCACTTTTTAGATGTAATTATTCTCCTCTACTCTCAACTTAATAATGTCACACAGCCTGTACAATGTAGAATCAGAACTCTAAAGTCACTGCCATTAAAATCCCAACAAAGTAGAAGTCAGCAATTTAGGAAAACACATATTTTTTTCTAATTGAGAACACCTCTATAATGACATGGCTAAATCACCAAATAAAGACTATTGGCTTGTTGTACATCTGAAACTAATATAAAATAATAGTAAATGTCAACTCTAATTGAAATATAAAAATAAAAAAATAAAATACGAAACACCTTTAAAAAAGATTATTGACTTGAGTACCAAATCATTTCTCTACTAAGAAAAAACAGGAAATAACTCAGATATAAATGATGCAAGTCACTGCTGAGTTACGAAGACATTCAAAAATCCTCTCATACTAATAAATTACACATCGGTGGCCTAATATAATTTAGTATGGGTGACATTCATAACTAATTTTCTTACTTGAAAGATTATGGAGACTCAAGAATAAGAAGGTCAAGGAAAAAAAAACTATTCAAATAATAGAATTTTGTGGGAAAAAAAAACACCTTAATCAAATACTATGTCTTGAGAAACAGAAATTTTGGTAAAAGAACCAATGACAGGAAATTATCTACTGGGTTAAAGCAAAGCTCTTTATAAATATTTCTAAATCCACTTTAGAATTGTGTAGACAGAGTTGATGTTAATGTGTTTTTGTGGTAAAAGAAATGACACAATTTCCAATTATCTTGCTCTGCTTAAGGCATTTCTTTAGCTAGTTTTATTTAACTGAAAGGTTTGATAAATATATGAAGGCCCAAGCATAGAATTGTGGAGACAAAAACAGGACCTTAAGAATTTCTAAATGTTAATTATTTAGATAAGTGTTAAAGGACTAGAGATTTAAAGTGTCCAAACTTATGATCTTCATGGGTCAAACAAGATGAGATTGTCAGTCACTGCATTTTATTTTAGCCAATTCAGTCACACCACTGCCCAACTCATTGACAAATGTAGGCAGCTTTGACGGGCAATGAATTTTTTCCATTTATTCAAAACCGATATCTTAGGATACTATTTAGACAATATTTGAGCTTTAAAAAAGTCTCTACAGTTTAACTGAAAACTCTGAATAATTCTTATCTACCTTTCAAATATAATTTTTGTCCTCCACTCTCAACTGTACCATACGAATTTACCTTTTGTTCTACTGAAAGAAATATTTAAAACGAAAATTCAAAGGTACTCAGTTTTTAAAATTCGTATGACACTGCCACATTTTCTTAACTGTTGACTGCATGGCTAGAGATGTGAAAGAGTTGTTCAAGCAGAATATAATTCTAACTTGAATTTGTTGGCATTTCTATTTATTTTATTAAGGTCATCTTTTTTATTCAGGAAAGAAAGCAGTAGGCAATTATTGTCTGCAGTTTTTCTGTAGAAAGCCTTATCCAATTACATTATCAATTTAAGTCCTACTGTTCTGCTCTCCACAGAATCTGAATAAGAAACTCTTTGAATCTAATTTGGAAATAAAAGTATCAAAACTCTTTCAACAATTTGCACTGGACTGCATTCTTTGATTTGGGAGAAAGTGCGTCAGACCATTTGTATTTCTTGATGAAACAACTCTCATTTAACTCACTTTAAAGAAATGGCTCTCTTCAGTGGCTTCAGAAGGGTTGCATTTCTATCCTACACTAACTATAGTAATTATCTCTCCTGCATTTTTTCTAATTGAAAATCTTAATAAATTCTCCTGCTTCAAAATTCAAAATGTGTTCTAAAAAGGATCAAATGTTAACTATGCTTGAGTGTTATGTAAACACTTCTTATGCATATACAAGCAAAATACATAGTCTTTTAAAACATAGTAGGAAAAAAATTCATGCATAAGAGGAAAATGGTTACTTTTATTAAGTTAATAGTTTAAAATGTATCCATAGAGAAAGAAAAGCTATCTGAAGTTTTTTTCAGAATTAAAAAAATAAGAACAGGATTTTATTTTATTTAAACCTTTTAAACTTGTCTAAAGATACATTTTAAAACTTCCTTAACTATTTATAAGTATATAAACACTCCATAATTTGCTTGGACATGGAATTATGTAAATGAAATCAGCAATTTTCAATTAGGCTTGATAATATTTGATTATAGGATATCTTTTACCTTTGTATTTCTGGAACATTTATTTTAATTAGTTCAGTAGATTTTTTATCTCTAGGAAGGACTTGTACATTCTTTGTAAGAGAATGTAAAATTGTATTTAAAATTTATTTATTAAGAATCTGATTTTCTAATCATATAGGGAAAGCATTCAATAAATATTTTGCAGTAAAAAATGGTAATTCTATTAAATTCGCCCTTTATTTTTTTTAAGATTAAAACAAATCTTTTTTCTCTGCATTTTCCAACTTACTATCTAGAATGGGTAAATAAAAACACATTATTTTAATAACTTTTTAAAAGAGAAAGGACATCTATAAATCAACAAGTAGCTTCTAGATAAAAGTTTTTAAATTATTAAAACAGCAGAGTTACTAAAACGGAAATCTGAAGACCTATATAAAACATATAAACCATTTAAGCAGTTAAGTCAACTCTGGGTTAGTCAACTAGGCTGATATATTATTTTGATGTGAAATATATATAGTTAATTCAACCCTGTGGAATTCTTGAGACCCAATATAGGTAGAGAGAGAGAGAGAGAGAGAGAGAGAGAGAGAGATGTAGATGTAGATACCTATATATCACCTTTTAAGTAATTTATATTTAATCTACATTTTTCTACTTGATTTAGAGCTGCTGTAGGATAGGCTTTGTTGAAGCCAAACTTTGTTAAACCCCAAAGCACAGAGATATAAACTCCATATACTGTCAATGCTCAGAAAATGCTTGCTTAAGACACACACAGCTCTGTTATATGCAGTCATTTAACTATGAAGCTAATTTTAACAACTAAATATCATGATGCTTAATATTCACTACTCACCAATAATTCTCATTAAACAATCTAATGAATAGTGTTCCTTGATTTTTTTTTTCTTATTATGGGCACACATTTACCCTTTTTTAACTTGGGCTCATTATGTCTTCTCTGACTATATCATTTACAGGCTTCTAGTTCCATCTGGAAAAGTCATTTGGTGTGAAATAATAGGCTGTTAGGACTGGAAAGAATCTCACTTCTCACTAATCATCAATGGAAGGTCCATTTTAGAGACAAGGCAAGTGACTTGTCTCAATATTCAGTGGCCACAGCTGGTTAGTGGCCAGAGGCCAGAATTCACATCTCCTGACTCACAGCACACTTGGCTTTCTACACAACCATCTGCCTTGGTTAAAGACAAATAGAATTTTTTTTCTTTATCATTAGAAAATTATACTAATAATGTCACAAAATGTATTTCCCTCTTATAAACCATAGAGAAATTCCTGATGGTTCATTTACCTGGTTCTAAACTCTAAGTTAGCTGGGGCATCAAATAGATTTTACAAAATGTCATTTAGATGAGATAATTGTAAACAATACTAGAAGTACATGAATTAAATTATTGCTTAAATACTCATTTGCTTAATTAGGTGGAATATTGGACTGACCTTTGCTTTATTACTTTGCAATGACATGAGCAGTATACATTTTGTAACATTTTACTAATTATAATATTTATTGAGTACTTACTATGTTCAAAGTACATTTAAGCATTTAATATACACATGATCATTTAACCTTCACAGTTACACTTGTAGATGGTGTTATCCCCCCCCGTTTTTTTTACAAGGAAAATTTTATTTTCAATTTTCATCAAGAAATTTGCTGTTGTTATCTCCATTTTTCATAGGAGGATGTGTGGTTTACTCACTCAAGGACATGTACAGTAAATGGTGGAGCTAGAGTCTAGACTGGGTCTGGCTGACTCAATAACCCCCTAATCCTTATGCTAAATCGATTTCACTTTCCATGCTATAAATCTGTTTGATCCTTTGGTTGGTTCATTGATGGTGACATTTAGTTTTAGTTTTCTTCAAAATGGAACTTTACTGTAAAAGCCAATCAAACTGACTGGAGTTTGCATTTGAATAAATGTTTAGAGATAACCGAGCATTTGAGGATTCTAGGAAGGAAGTGAGAGGGAGGAAAAGAAAAGATGAGGGAAAAGAAAGGAAAAGGAATTTAGTATGTTTCTAGAACCTTTATTGCTGTGTGTGTTTTTTTTAATGAATGTAAATTTTAGAACACATTTCCCAGTACTAGTTTCTATCCCCACCTAACTTCCAAATAATCTATTACTTACAGATCATCCTTTATAACCATTATTTTGATGAGGAAAAAATTCTTCTAGTTTCCTAAATAAATATTTTCAGGATAGACCTTTGAAGATATCTGATCAAGAAATTAACTTTTAAAAGTCTTCTATGACAGGCCTTTTAATTATGATATCTCTATAAAAGAGATTTTTATCTTTATAATTGGTGAAACATAACTTTTAAAGATAATTATCAAAGTGAAAATATAAAAATGTCAATAGAAATTATTTTCTCAGACCCCCACCCAGCTTGAGAGCCACTATTTTGTGTGGTTTCCACCTTTTGTATGGAACCCAAAAGGGCTCCCTTTAGGCAAAATTTAACAAGGAGTCAAGTTACTTAGTTGCTAGTGGTTCAGGTTTCCAGAATGAAATTGTGAAAAAGACTTTAAATTTGAAGATTACAACCTGAAGTTTGCTCTGAGATTGAAATAATGCACAGTATCTTGGACGGTGGTAAGCCTAAGTGATCTACTTTGCAATTAGAATAGAAAGAAGTGAAAAAGTGAGGTTGGGGAGCCTTGGGGGTTGGGGAGCTTTAGGAGTTAGAGAAAAAGGAAAGTAAGTGCGGGTTCTCCTTACAGGTAGGAGAGGATGAGATGCAACTCAGGAATAAAATAGAAAAAAGGAGAGAAAGCTATCATAAACATTCTATGAAGACTACTAATGGAAAACTAGATTAAACTCATTTACCTTCCTTCCCTATCAAGGACTCTATTACCTTCTAATATAACATTGTTATTTTTGTTACCTTTTATTTCTTTCCTGGTTATTATCAACCTAATATTCACATGAGTTTCAAGGCTTATGCAGAGACAACAGGGTGGGTACAGTTTGGGAGACTGTGTTTCCAACTCGAAAGTAAGTGTCAGGAAGAAGGCACTGCAGGCCTTAAGAGATACAAGCTAACCACATCCCATGGGTAAATAGAAGAAAACAAAAGAGATAATTAGAAAACTATGTGAGGTCAGAAGGGAGCCTCCAGAGGTATCATAACTACGAGAACCTCCGACCCTATCGCCTTTGTGCCCCAAGACACCAAGTTAAATTCTGGTAAAATTTCCAAGATGAATAGGACGTAGTCCTGGGCTTATGTACAGTGCCCACTGATGTCCAGAACAATTCTTCCATATGCCCAGTATATCAATACAGTCTAGTATGTACTCATTTTAAAATGTCATTTAGCAGAAGAGGTCTTTTTTCAAATAAATGTTATTAAGAAAGAAGCACAGTACGTAATTCTGTGTTACACAGCAGACCTGCTTTAAATGAAATGGAACGGGGACGAGCTAGGAGCTCCACCTGGTTGTCTCTTTACTATATATACTTTTAAGGACAATCCACTCAGGTACTTTCTTAGAACCAACAAAACACCAAAAAAAAAAAAAAAATCTTAAAATTGTTCATAGTCTTGACTTTGTTATTGACAGACTATAACTATGTGACTTTGGAAAAATTATTTTACCTCTCTAGGCCTCATCCGTGAAATATGGGTGTTGCTTAAACTATTTTTTAATAATAGTTTTAGTTATGAACATTCTGAAAATTGCTGTCACAACTTATTAGGACAAACAGGTTAGATACAGAAAAGAAATTGAAAGTTTGTTTAGGCTGGGTTATAACTGATTCTTTGGGATACTGTTATTTTGTAAGTACAAAGAAACATCTAATTGTGAATTTTCAAGCAACAGCGTTTGTAAGAAACGTATTTTATTATGAGTTTAAAAATCACCAAATGAGTTGTCCTTTAGTCTATCAGTTAGTTATATTGCATTTTCTTCCCACTTATGATCCCGAAACTTCTGGAACTTTCCTTCTGCCATATAACTAAAGCATATATTTATAATGTATATGTCATTTATAGTTTATAAATGGAGGATTCTTTCTGATTTTTACAAGCAAAGCATGTATTCCTAGGTATAATTTTTACCTTCAAAGGAACACTGATTCCTGAATCTAGCCAGACTTTTTCAGCCTTCAAAGAATAACTGTCTCCTGGATTCTAGCTATAAATTTATTAAAGTTTTTAACCTTTTATGAGAGAATCACTTCAAGAAATATTACTACTTTTCTAGTTCCTATAACCATATCTTATGATAAGAATGCTTGCTTGACATCTCAAAATCTTGACCCTCTGGTGCAACACTTTTACCTACTATAGAACACAGATGTCTTATTATTTCTGAATAAGATGAAGCAGCAAAATCTTCATTGAAAAATGTTTTCCTAATTCTCTCAAAAACAATCTCTAGCCTCCTTTACTAAAGCTTATGATAACATATTCCTTAATCTAAAAACTATAAACATTCCCTGATTTTTCGTTTACCTCTTCTTCGATCTTTCATTTGTGCAAAATGAATGGATACTAAGGACCTATATTTCCAACCCCAGAAAGGAATTATGATGACCATCAGATTTTTAATCCAAGAAGGAAATTAACCCTACCATTCCTGAGTGTATATCCCATCACCTCCTTCTCCCATTTCTGAGTTCTTTAACTAGACCAAATTTGCAGGTTATGACTTGACTGAAATTTATAGCTACCCTGAGATATGCAGCTAAAGAAAGCTCTTAGGCCACGCATCATCTCAGACTTCTAAAGCAATAGGATCACTTAACAGAAGTGTAACCTTCTGCAGTAATTACATGAGTGCAAGTTGCAACCACTTCATCTACTCCCAGTATCGCTAGCTATTGCCCATAAGAAGAATGAATGTCTTCTAGCCAGCCTGGCCATTCATATGGAACTGTTCTTACATATGTTTTAATTGTGTTTCTAAATTTGGGGTATTCGTTATCATTTGGATCTATGCCCCTCCCCAAATCCTACTCCCCTCTATGATGGGTCAGTTTCTGGGATCTGTCATCTTCAGTTTTGTAAGTTATATTTCACACTTGCATGTTTCTAAGCATAAATGCAAGTATGACAAAATCAAGGAAACCTCAACTTTTCTGTAGTTGCCCCTAGACGCTAATCTTTGTTGAAAAAAAAAAATGTGAAAAATATTTCCATCCTGGAAAGAGCTCCTTCCCTGTTGTCCCTGCCTCTAGTTCCTCCTACTGCACAAAACTGTCAGAGTAATTTTATAAAATGCAGTTCTGATCACTTATCTCTTCTATTGACACCCATCAGTCCTCAGTGCCTTCAAGGTAAAGTTTGAACTTCTTTACCCTTCACCTCGAAAATGTCCTGTGGTAAAATGACCAGGGGCTTTGGTATTGGATACACCTGGCTTCAAATTGTAGGTCAGCCTAGATGTAACCTTTCTCCTCTTCTGTTTCCTAACTGATACAATGGAGTAACAAACTTTGGAAGGTTATTGAAGTGATTCTTTGAGATACCAAATAGAAAAAAGCCTGGTCCAAAATAAATGCTCCATTAGCATGAGTGCCCTTTCTTCCATCTCTCCCTCATCGTCTAGGCACGCCTGCTCCTTTAGGTTCCTGCCTCTTACACGCGTGCCTTTCCTTCTTCTTTACTCCTGGATTTCATTTGTGATTTCCTCATCAAGGCACACTCTCCACAGCGCCGTAGCATTTGCATATATTGTTCTGCCACCCTTGGAAGTCTTCTCTACATTCGTCTCTTCTTACACAAACTGGAGGCACTGACTTGCCACTTCAGGTAGCAATTCCTGAATTCCTCCTGAGTTTAAGCTTTCCTCCTCTTTACTTCCAAAGAGTGAAATCTGTCTTACTCATCTATGAAACTCCAGCCCTCCTCTTATTTCCTAGCAAATATTGGTTAAATGAGTGAATAAATTGCCCAGAGGGCAGAATACATATGGTTTTTAAAAAGTGGAATGCCTGCTGATCTATGAATGCAAAAAGCAACACACCCACCCCGAGAAGGGCAGAAATGTCAAAGGCCAGAGACTAAATAGCTTGTAAATAATATTGAGGATTTTTTTTTCTGTAGGAAGTCTTAGAAAAGGCAACCAAGATGAAATGACCTCAACGTTTTCCTTCAGTAAGTGGTGACTGTGAGAACAGATGTGAGAGGAATACCAACATCGTCATGAGAGGCACATGCACTGAATAGCTCTGCGTCTGATGCCGCCCTCAGATATGAAACAGTACCCGCTCTCAGGGACAAAATTGGAGTAACATGTGTCCCCAGTGTTTGGCTTCCCTCTTACCATGGTCACTGTAAACAATGAGATTCCCCAGGGACTTGGCCTTTAACCTTGTTAGAGATGACAAGGGTGATTGTGTGCACACAGCACAGCACCTGCCACAGGGAATAATTTAGGTCTTCTGCTGTTAGTCAGCGATTCCCTCCAGAGTATCCCTGGGTCATATGGAAAGTGTCAGGAGAATTTAAATAATTGTTGATTATATCCAGTAGTTCCTAAGGGTTGGTATGTTTTGTTCAGAAAGTTTTTCCCTCAAATGTCCCCATTTTTACCTAACTTACTTTCATAGATACCATTTTTTTTTCTAATAAATATTGCTTTATTCCTGCCCGTCCACACCATGAAGTTTTCCTTTCCTTGAAAACCTCTTTGGATTTATTATTCCCAGCCCCACAAATAACTTTTTCCCCTCATATCCAAATTCCTTCTCTTCCAGTTCTTTCACAATAGTTTTTCTCCAGTAAAACTATACACAAACTCCAGAAAACCCACTTTGCAAATCCAAATCCAAAAGGTCATATCACCAGAGTAAACATGGAACTTCTTGCACCAAAGGACAAAAGTGGAACCTTTTGATATGGAAAATTGTGGAAGCCCTTTGGCATATAGGGAAGCTGGAATGTGGGCAGGAAATAAAGTACCTCAGCTTTTCCTGTACGTAAAGTTAATGCATAATGCAGGCTAGGATGACCTGCTATTCTAGTTTGCCTGGGACTGATGTGTTTCCCTGAATGTGGGACATTTAATGCTAAAACTAGAAAAGTCCTGAGCAAAATGGGATGAATGGATTCTCCTACCTACCCCCTTGTGTCTATGCTTCTTTACTGCCGTCTTTAAGTCCTTATTCTTTGTGAAATGCATTGATCTTTATTTCTTTCTATTCTAGCTGTAAGCAAGTATTCAAAGATGTTGACTAGCACATCCCTCAGAAAGAGCCCTACTTATAGTAAATGTTATCAAGTGAGACAGCAGTAGAGCAAAGAGATGTCATTTGTGCCTATTCTAATTGCTTTATCATGGCTGTCTGGAGGAAAGTGTTAATGCTTTCTTACATATCTGCCCAGATAGTATTATAAATACTGTTCCACAGCATGCTCTTTTAATCTAACAACCTGTTACAGGGCTCTTCTACATGTGATAAGGTAGATAATGATCTACACTTCTTCATTCTTATTACCTGACACACTGTGTTCCCTTTGTTATAGTCCATATAACTCTCTTGACAGATTTGTAGGTCATTTTCAGTTTTTCACTACTATAAATAGTATTGTGAGTGTCTTTGTACCTGAACATTTCTTTGTCCTTTTGTGAGTATATTCATTGGATAAGTTCTTAGAAGTGAAATTGCATTTTTAAAATTTCATAGATTCTGTGCAGCTATCTTCCAAAAAGACTACAATCTCACCATCAATGTAAGAAATGCTTGCATTCTCATTCCCATTGCTCCTGGGATTTACAAACAAAATATTTTGCCAATCATGAATCTGTAGTCAGATTCATCTTTTGCATATGGTTTGTATACACTCCATGTCTTTTATCCTTGCTTTCTTGGCATTTGTTCAGTACCTCTCACATAGCAGATCTTAAGTAATGTTTTTTGAATGAATGGATAATGAAAGTATGAATAAATTAACCATATCATCTGTTTCTTCTTATTCCTCCTTATAACACGTGGAGATTTGAAAAATAAGTGTCAAACCCTATATTTCAACAGAATCTCATGGCTCATTATCTTAGACAGGGATCTTGCTCAACGTGTTATCCTGATCACCCAGCACAGTGCCTGACACATAGAAGGTATTATATGTTTTGAATGAATGAATGAATATGAGAATAATGAGATATATAGAATTTGGATAAATCTTATCCTTCTGCACTGACCCGTATTTCTGGAAAATTAGCCCAAACAAGAGAGGGTTGTGCTTATAGGCCCAGAATTTTAACTTATCTTAATATCACTGGACCATCACACTTATTTCCTTGGTTCTAATTAAATTAAACAGGAGTGGCACAAAAAAAGGGAAAAGGTTATCACCATCAACCCAGGATCAGGGACTACATTTAAATGAATTTATAATGTTCACACCACCTCTGTTGTGTTTGAAAAGTTAAAATTTCTGGAGAAAACAACTATTTCTACTGCTTTCCAAAATACTCGTAAAGTGCCCTGATTGCTAAGGACAGAAAACAAACCAAGTGAAAATAAAATGAACCAAATAGCAACAAAAATAAATATGCCTTAGTGTAGTTGGATGATTATCAGATCTGGTCTCCACAGACCACCAACCTTCAGAGTAAGGGTGTGTCCTTCAGGATAAGCACATGCTTGTCAGGGGATGTTCAGTGAGGTGTGGTCTCTTCTGTGTGTCAGTTTCTTGGGTCATTTGAGGTCTTAGGAAAATCCTCTTTGTTAGTGCATTGAATTGCACATGCATTATGTAACTCTTTGCAACCCAATAGCTGAACCCGTGGTTTCAGAGCTATTAAAATATGCCACAAACCAAACCACCTGTGAGGCGCCAACTCAGCAAATGTGCCTGTGCAAAAAGCAATCAAAAAAAAAAAAAAAATACAGAAAATGAGGATGAAAGGAGCCTGAATAGCAAACAAGAACTCATATTTGATGTCATGAAAGGCACAAGAAGACACCTGTTGCATATAAATAGAAGGAAGATGGCAACCAGGAGCACTGGAATCGAAGGTCATTATCACTTTGTGAGAGGGTCATATAATGTGGAATGAATCAGAGTGACTACTGTGGATCCCCTGTTGGAAAAACTGCGATTATGGATGATTATGTACAAGCACTAGGGGAAATGCCAGACGTTAGAATCTGTGTTTAATATGAAAATTGCATTTTGTTTTTTTTGTGGAACCTCAATATGTAACTTACTCTATAAAATATGGGCATGTTTCTGAAGAAAAGAAAAAAAATGCCAGAGTTGCATTTTGACATCCTGTTACATTTTAGTTAAATACAAAGGAACATGACTTCAAAAAGAAAAATCTCTTTCCCAAACTCTCTACTCACCCCTTGCCCTTCTCTCTCCTGCAAGACAGCATCAAGTTTTTCCAAACATGCTACCTTTGGTTAGAATGGAAATTAGAATCTATGGAAGGAAAAGAACATTGGGTCAGCATCAAAGGTTCCTTGCTCTATTGATTTGATCAGCTATGCTTTGTTAATAAGGTGGTAATGTGGCCTTAAGATCCTCCATTATTGAGAGAATCCAAAGAATTACAGAAAAGTAGAATCGTTGCCAAGTATTATGTATTTTCTTCTCTCATTCTTTTACTCTAGTTGCCTCATTTTTCCCCTAAATCTCACAGTCTTAGGCTAAATTCTCTTAGAGACAGCTTACATGCTAAGCTTACATGCTCATGTTTTATGCAGAGGGAAAGTCATGAAATCTCAAGAAACCAAGAGTGGGTTGGGAGTGAAAGGAATAATACATGGAAGAAGAGAAAATAAATTCAAGATAATTCATTACCAAGCTTGTTACATCTTTACAAGAAATGTAGCTATTTGCTAAGTAACAAAAGATATCGCCTATGAGGCTGTATAGAACCACTGCATCCCAGACCATTTCACTTAGGGAGACGGGGCGAGTAGTTTTTCTGCTCATGCATCATTTGTCTCAATTGGTCAGTTTGCCCTACAGAATCTTGAACCTCTCAGAAGTCTCTGGGGAAGCCAGCAGATCTATGTATCTTACATGTGGCTTGATTTGATGTGATATTTCCTGTCAAGTTAGAGGCTGTTGTGCAGGCCAGACCCTCCAGAGCAGGGAAGAAAACCCAGGAAACTGGGAAAGTAGCCTATGCTCAAGGGATGGGTTGGGCAGAACTGACTTGGGAAGGCCATAAACAGGGCCTAGTGTACTCACGTACATTTTAATGGCAGAATTACAATAGATCGGACCAGAGATTTATTAAGTTAAGCTCCTCTAATGTCCTGATATAGTACATTGTACTTTAGTGCTGTATCTCCTGTTGCTTGAGTGCCAAATTTGTACCAGGTGCTGTGCTAAATGCTTCAAGTAAACTGTCTTTCTGAATCCTCAGAATTCTATGGATTCCATTTTACATGTGAGAAAACTGAGACTTTAAGAGGTTAAATAACTTGCTTGTGTTCACATAGCTAGGAAGTTGGCAGAACTAGAATTTGAACCCAGGCCTTTTCACTACTGAAGCCACTGAACTCATATGTCATCGAATCAATATCCCTTTTACTATTCCTACTAGAAAAGCATGAATTCTAACTATGAGTAGCAGTGAGAAGGGAAATTCTCCTGCTTCATGCTTACAACAAAATCTCTACCTTTTTTCTTTTTGTGTTTCTGTGTGTGTGAGAGAGAGAGAGAGAGGGAGGGAGGAATGGAGGGAGGGGGAGAGAGAGAGACCGAGAGAGACCGAGAGAGACAGAGAGACAGAGAGACAGAGAGAGAGAAATTTGATTTGCAGTGAATTTTCCAATTCTCCAAATAATAAGAGTGAAAAAAGTAGTGGATGAGCAGAATGTTTGATGTCAATGTATTCTTTGACATACACCAATCACAATACTAATTTCAGCAAAAGGAATAAAGAAAATTCCATCTGCAATAGGAAAGTCTCCTTCAGTAGAACAATCGACTAGATACCATTGTCAAATTGGGCTGAACATGTTTAACTTGACCATTTCTATAGCTTGTGGGTTTTGACAAGGATGTTTCTAATACATCATCTTTAAATCAAGTTAATAATATTTCAAGGCAGAGCAAAAAATGAATACCACTTCCCACAATCAATTGGAAATGTTAATTAATACTGTCCGCATGCCATGAATGCCGTGAAGTCCCATGCCTGCAGATGTAGCAGGAATAGCAATAGAAGCTTTTCGTAAAGGGAGGAAAAAGTTGGTGTCATTTTCATGTGTTCATTAACTGCATGCTTCCTTGTGTTAACTATTAAAAAAAAAAAAATACCCGAAATGTACTGCAATGGAATAGGAATTTGGAAATGTTATCATCCCATTGAATAAAGTCCTCTGAACAGTTTTGAGATTTAATATTCTCAGCTTCAACTTACATGTATATTGAATCATGTAAAGGTCAGTGTTTCCCAAATGGCACACATAGATAATTATATTTCTAGCGAATGCTAAAGCAAATAAAGAATGTGGCTTGTGTTCAATCTCCCTCATTCGCTCCAAGGGCTGAGGAAAATCATTATCTTGACTCAACTATAATCCCTATTTCTTGGCATGCCATTAAGAAGTCTAATGTGTGTAAAGCAAACTTAGTTTACTTTCACCTTTAAAGATATACTTGAATTCCAGTGAACTGTGGGTGAGTGTATCAAACCCATTGTTATAATGTATACAATTAGAATTTTAAAATCTTAACCTATTTCTCTTAAAGTGAAATAAACTATGTAAAAGATTTGGGAGGGACACCTAAAGTGGCCCTACAGTGGGGAGAAGCACTATACAGAATTAAACACTGGGAATGAAAAAGTTAGTAAATGGGATATTCTTGGGAAGTATCAGAAAAAGGAAAATATAAGGATGGGTAAGTAAAGGAAGAAAGGATTGTAAGTTGGAGCCACACACAATTAGAAACTAAGACATGCATTACAAAAATTCTTAAGTCTGTGTTCCTATGGGAGACTTCCACTAGGTCAATGATTCCCAGACTTTGGAATTTCAAACAAAAAAATTGAGAGGCCCAACACAGGATTACCAGCTCGTCAACTCAATAAAGCTATGTTCAATAGAACAACTACCATATACTAGAAACATGATTCCGTATTAGGACATTTGTCTTATATCTTATATACATTTAATAACACAAAATAGGAAAAGATATAGAGAACAACCATCCTCCAAAGGGGGCTGTTGAAACTTTACATTAGTGTGTGTGTGTGTGTGTGTGTGTGTGTGTATGTGTGTGTGTGTGTAACTGTTACATTAACCTTATTATTACCTTTTTTATTATTATTTTAATTTCACCAAGGCCCAATAAGACTTTGTTTTGGAATACCACATGCTGATGGTGTTTGGGAAAGATCATGATAAAGTCATTCATCTGGATATAGAATTATTTTATGTTCTCTGAAAAGCTTCCAGTGAGAAACATCAGCTACTGAACATGACATAGCAACCCAACTTTAAATAACAAACTTTTGTTAACTTGTGTACCAGACACTACAATAGCAGCTAGGGATACACAGATGAACTATGTGGTCACAATTCCTACTTTATAGTCTGCTAGGGCAAAGAAAAATTTTAGAAAATACATGATTGAACTGCCTTAAGTATCATGAAGGCAAAATACAAATTGTGAGAGAATGTACTCAAATAGCATTAAGCTATCTCTAAAAAGACTTCCCCTGTGCTTGTTGTATATTTAAGGCACGTTTCATATATTTTAAAATGACAAGTTCTCTAGGCAGATAGATTACAAAAGGACCTTCTCCTTATCTGGATGAATCAGAAAACAGTAGCCCTTCCTCAGGCTTACACAGGCCTAGCCACTAAGGATGTGGCTAAGTGAATGGAACATCACTAATGAAGGGTTTAGAGAAGGGAAAGAAATAATCAAATTTATATTTTAACCTTACTTCGTAATTTGGAGGAATTAGATATAACTTAATCCTTTCTTTCCATTTGCTTGAGTGAAGTAGAAGAGATATCAAACATTTGAAGTTGACTAAGGTATTTATTGAAGCAAAACTTTTATTGTCAGGTAAGTATGACCTGACAATTCCATTAGAAAAGAGAGTTATTTTTCCCAATGCCCCAGGTAGAATCAATTGGTTCAGGACTAAATCACCAACATAAACATCTTCTCCTAATCACACACACTTTTTTTGACATCTTGGTTTCCTTGATTCATATTCAATGTAGAACTTACTCAGACCACTCAGGTTTTGCTTATGAAATTTGGGTGAGCCACCTTAAACAAGCATGACTGTAATTTATTTGAGTTAAATGTTACAATTATTTTACATTAAGCTATCGATTTCCACAAAGAGGAAAGCATTTATATTCTAATAAATTTTGTTATTAATAAAATAAATTCAATTTTGTAGTAATGTAGTATACAGTGAAAATGTGCTTTATGGGGTTCTGTGGTTTATCTCACTAATGGACAGCTAGGCTTCCCAAACCCTTGCGTCTTTAATGTGAGTCTGCCTTTAAGTTTAAGGAATTAATTCAGTTCCTTATCTCAGTGTACACAAAGCTGCTTATTGCCTAGATGAGTATTGGCAGTTTATCCGGGAGAGGAGAACCAGAAACAGGCTCAGTCCATAATCACTTACCTTTAAAGTAGCTCACACAGACCAGTTTCAAAATAATCCTTGAAAAATTTTTACACAGTTAGGTTTTGTAGCTACTTGACATCCAAATGCAATCAAACATAGTGTAAATTTCATTCCACTAACATTATATAGAAATTCATCATGGAGGCTTATTCTCATACATTTGGTTCTGGTTTCTCACTAGAAAAATTCTTTAAAAACACATTGTCCTTTCAATTTTAGTGGCACTCCCCAGATCTAACTCTGATCACAAGGGAAAAAATATAGTGTCCTTTGTTCTTTCTACCTTATTAGTCCTTCCCAATTTTATGTTCTCCCCTTTTTTAAAATCATCAGTATTATTATTCCTTATTGAGATTCTTCTAAGTGCTGGGTGCTGTGATAGGAGCTTAGTAAGCATCATCTCTAACCCTTTCAATAATCCTGCAAGGCAGGGATCATTATTTCTATTTTCCAAATAAAGAAACTGAGGCTCAAACAGGTTTAGACAAGCCCAAAAGTTATATAGTAGCAAGTGGTAAAGCCAGGTTTCCAAATCAGGTTTGTCTGACTCTGAAGCCAGCATCTTTAATTTTGTCCCATCTTTTCCCCTCCATTCAAGACCAGAACATCTGTCAAAAGCACATTCCAAAAGTGACTTATAAAAACAGTGATAGTCCTCTGAGAAGAAGGCAAAACTAATATGGGGAGCAGGGGGTGGGATTGTAGAAGGTAACTAACTATAAAGATCATACTAGAAAAGGGCAGACATTAAGTCAGTGGTTTAAGTTAAGGAGCAAATAAATTACATTAGTGTTACAACATTACAATCAGATGGCTAGAATCTAGAGTAAAAGAGGCAGAATGATAGCCAAGTGCAGGGGGCTCGTGTATTTGGAACCCAGGTAAATCTCTGCCCTTTCTTCCCAGACTCCATCATTACTTTAAAAAAAAAACAAAAAAAACCTGAATTTCATGCATATATTATTTTGTTCCATGTCATTTAATCTTTTCACTAGAACTCAATGAGAACAAAAATAGGAATTTATTAGATCTCTGTTCATCTAAAAACTCTGAAATTTTACTGTAATCAAGACATTCTGAATTATTATTCATTTGTATGAAAAATGGAAACTTTGTAGGCAAATGTGTTTGAGATTTAAATAATCAGGAACAGTAGAAAAATCATACCGCTTAGAGTGAGACAGCTTAAGTTTCTCAGTCCTGCTATAATGGTTGTGTGACCTTGAATAAATCACCCAACCGCCTCTGAACCTCAGTTTTCTCAAATGAAGGTGGAAGGGTTAAACCAGAATAACCTGACATCTCTTTAATGTTATGATTTCAAATAGTTCGAGGTGGAATTGATGATTGTACATTTCATTGTTTGTTAAATGGCTTCTTTCTAGAAGAGTGGCTCCTAATGAGTTTATTAATGGGTGGTTTCAAGTGAACCATCATTACTTGGTTGGTAGATACCAACATCATTTTGATTTGTCTGTATCAAAGATCAAGCAGATGCAACCTACCTAGGTGTGTACCATTCTTTCATGTTAAATGACTTCGACTCCTTAAACAGCTACATTTGAACTGTAGATATTTCTGAAATGTTTAGGGTAGGTTTGGACCATAATAAACTCCACTGCAAAGGAAAGTTTTATTATCATCGTAACAGCTGCCTAAGACTGCTGGGTAGAAAGTGATTGATGGACCTTATAACTCCAGCCTTTGAGATCAAACCTCTTAAAAAGTCATGAATAGCTAGAGGAAGTTGTTAAAGTCTCAATGATACTGTTTTTTGTATTTAGCTGTTTTTATTGTTACTCTTATTATTCAGCTATGATTATTTCCCTTTTCCTCTGAAACTCCTATTTTTATTCTTTATTAAAAAAAAAAAAAAAAGGAAAGGAGTGCTTGCTGTAATCCAAAGAAGCAAATATGGGCTTGATATTTGGACCTAGGCTCTGCTTCTGACCCAGAGAGTAAGCTAGAAGCACTTTAAAAAGTGTGTTCTGTCCACTGTATAGTGAGAAATCACCGCATCAAAAGCTTTAGTAAAACCTGAAGAATAATAAGTAGGTTGAACGCTCTTGTCTTAAGGGGACACACACACACACACACACACACACACACACACACACATCTCTGAAAGCTCAGACAGAGAAAGAGCTGTGATCCACTTAGTCCTCTCTTTCAGGGGGTCTTTGCAGGAGAGAGAACAAGTTTTAACCGGCAAGCTGCCACAGGCAAAGAAGGATGTCTGGCTGAGTGCAGGGCTTACTGGAAAGAGGAGTCAGTTCCTTTCATTTCAGAAATCCGGTCCATGTTTTACTGAAAGCCTGGACAGGGTGAATAAGAGGAGCCTCTGAGGGCTGGTTTCTGATGTCGCACTAGGCATGATAAGAATGCCATTGACGTCAGCAGAGTCATCATCAGGGAGAATGGCACCCCAGCTCTTGAAACCACACCAAGCAATTGCAGTGCTTTTGAAAATTAAAAGCCGGTGCTTGGCGGGGAAGAGGAGGAGGGGAGGAGGGGAGGAGGGGAGGAGGGGAAAGAAGCAAAGACGGAGAAGAGATGGCTCCAGCTGAACTCTTCTTTCTTTTACGCATTTCCTGCATTTTAAAAAGAAAGGCACACAGGCATACACACTCACTGGCTCTCATTTGGACTCAGTGGACACCTTAGCCTGAATCGGTGGAGAGGGAGAGGGTGGGAGAGAGAAAGAATTTAATTTTCTTAATATTTCTGAATTCAGATAAAAGAAACTGCGCCACCCAGGTGCTGGACAGAGGCCCTGAGCCACAGGAGAAAATATAAGCCTCTGAGACTTAAACTGTTGAGTTAAAACTGATATGCTTGAAATGTGTGCCGATGAATAGATTACAAAGGAGGAATTAAACACTTCAAAAGAGCTACTACAAAACAAAGAACCGCACCCCGCCGCCCCCTCCAGTGTTTGTGTGTCTGCTTGAGAAAATGACAAAGTTGTGGGTTTGGGGAGGGAACACTGCAGGCGTGTTGTGATTTCAGCTTTCAGAGGCGGCTCCAAGAACATCACCTCCAGCTGTAATTCAAAGCTTACCTACACTGGAAAATGTCTCGGAGGTTAGGAAGCTTTTGAAAACAATTTTTAGTGTAAATTGTCCCCACTTGCAAATTCCACAATTAATCTAATCTTTTCATTTGCTTTCCCGCTCCCAGTTATTCTGCCAGCTCCACTCTCACCCTAGCCTTCCATCTCAGCAATATTAAAACTACATAGAACGGATCTGATGGTATCAGCACAACGTGCTTTATTTTGCAGCATTGATTGGCAGCTTCCCAAGTCCGTAAAATCTTTTGCTGATCTGATTTTAATATCCATATCTTTTCAGCTATACCAGAAAGAATGGTTTCCGAGCCATAGAAATGTTAGGAGGGAAACAAAAGAACATATGCACATAAAGCAGAATCTGGCAGAAAACGTGGACTTAATAAACTGCATTAGTCAAAACCCCCATTTTAAATGGCTGGTACTAAAGGAGCAGCATGAGGGAGAGGCACAATAACGGTTTTTCGTTTTCAAAGAGCTGTTTCTTTTTGAAAAAGAAGAAGCACAAAGCAGCAATCCTTTCAAATACACAAATCATACTCAGAGTAGACCCCACCCCTTCCTCCCATTTGTTTTTAAAAAATGTAAAGGTGACAGACATTAAGAGGGGCTTTCTCTATTTAATGTGGCTGGGTACACAAAGGGAGAGGGAGTTTAGCGAAGAACATTTACTATGAACACTTAACCTGCCTTGCTCGGTGCTAGTGGAAAGATGGCTAACTATCCATGTGGGACTTTGGGTTGCACCCTCTGAAAAAATTGATAAATCTGTAACTTGGCTCATGTTGGCTATTTTTGTTTTGTTTTGTTTTGTTTTGTATTTTGTTTTGTCTGAAGCTTCTATGTGAAATCTTTTATTTCTTCCTTCCTTTCTCCCGTTATTAAGTACTTCCTTCCTTCCAAAACTAAATACTTAAAAAAAAAGGGGGGGGGGTGGAAAGGGAGGCCTGAACCTGCAGTCCTAGGACACTAATAGGGTCCTGGATTGTGCCTCAGAGGATTGTGCTTCCCTTCCTCCAACTATAGGCTCCTGAGTGTGTGATGGTACATTAGGTGACGAGGTGAAGGTAGAATGGAGGTGAGTCTTCTCACAAGGCCGTTGTCCCCAGAAAGGTTATAAAGCACTGATCTCGATATTAATCCTATCAACACAATACACACAAACTGTTTCCATTCTCTTCACCTTCCTGCTCTGGTGACTTGATTACAAGCATTCTGACATGTCTCGGCAAGTTTTTCCTGTTCCTGTCGGTGTGCCTGTCATCCCCCTATCCTGCCCCACCTCTCCCCTTCTGTGGCTCTCCATTATTTTCTGTCTAGAACATTTCCTCCACTGAAAAAAATGACGAAAGCCTTTGTCCCTTCCTCCTACCTACGGATTCCTTTTGTCTCATCCCTGATGCCTGCAGCGCTCCCAGGTCGCAGTTGGCTGATCATCCTCTGTCCCTGTTTGGGTATCCCTCACACCGGGCACCCTAGCAGCAAGCTCCCAGAATCTGGGTGGGTTTTGAAAATGTCAGGCTCAAGTTCACTGAGGACTAATTTGCAACAGGAAATACTTGTGAGACTGATGAGGGATGGGAATTAGCAAATAGGGTTGGCAGTCAGTTGACCGAGGAAGCTTAAGGAAGGGTATCTTTTAGAAAAGGAAAACGAATTTAATCCTTTTCAGGTGTGTTAACTTCCCTTTCTGGCAGAATTACCATGTACTTGGGATATTATTAGTAGTAGTAGTTTTCTTTTTTTCTTTTTTCTTTTTTAGTATTTTCCCTAAGGTCTGTCCTCATTTCACAGGGAAGAGGCGAGGACAAATGCAGGGAATTAGATTATGGACAGCAGTCTGACCCTAGCTTAATGAGCCATGGAAACAAAATAACTCAGTCTTCTCTAACTGCTGTAATCCAAAACTGGAGGCATTGCGAGCACCGTGGCTTTGGTTACATATTTGTAGTAGCGGCTTCGCAGAGTGTTTGAACGGTTCAGCAAGAGATACGACATTGTTTAGTTCTTCAAGTAGCAGGTATAAATCTTTTCAAATATTAAAAGTTTTTAAAATATCAAAATCCTATCCACAACACAGAATGAACAAATGTATTCATAGTTGCCCACCATCAGTCCCATTTCCCTTTTTCCTTCTCAGAACAACTACTGCCATGAATTATAGAAATAGTGATCCTGTCCACATTTTCATCTTTTTACTATGAACATTTTTATCTATAAATAATGTACCATGCTTTAAAAAACTCATCAATGTATTTTAGCTTAAAATCCTCTAGCAAATATTATGCTTTGTTGCATATTTTTTTTTCTCTTTCCTTTTTCTACCATACAATTCCCACGAATTGACTGGGTGCAGTAGATCAGCAGCAGTCAAGTAACTGATATGGGAAGGTTAATAGAATAACCACCTTAAGAAGGGATCTCAGAGAGGGAGACTACTTAGCCTGCAAAATTCTCAGGGCAAAATGCAGGGAGGTAGAAGTGAGAGAAGCCTGGTCAGACCGAGCTGAGATAAACAAGGTGAGAGAGAGAACAGCAGCTATGGGAGTGAAGAGAGCGTGGTCCACCCGAGTGAAAATCAAACCTGCTGGGAACCAGTTTAGGACGAGCTGGTGTTTTGGCATTCCTTTCTGTGTGACCTTGGCAAAACCCGCCTGTGATTACCTCTCTCTACTCCTCAGTGGTCCTCTTTTGTAAAATATAATCCCGGAATTGAAGATCCAGAATGCAAGTAATAGAACTCCTCACTCAACTTTCCTTAGATTATACATAAGGAAGTAATGACCTAGAAAGGTGTTCTGATTTATAGATACCCATCAGGGCAGGATCAGAACCTGGGCTTGGAGTAGAGAAAGTTGTTCCTCTTTAAGTATTTTTCCAAAAGTTACGTTTTTTTCAACAGTTTCTGGGGTAATACGTTGATTGAATTGACAGAAAAATACTAAAAGTGGTCCATTAAACAATTCTGTCTTTTTACATTGTATAGATGAGAAAACTGATGCTCAGAGAATTTAAACAACTTGGAAGACAAGGTAGCAACAAACACCCAAATGGACCAGCAAAAAAGAAAAAGAATTTAAAAAGTGAGAATAGTTTAAGATATCTCTGGGACCACATCAAGCATACCAATATTTGCATCATAGGGGTACCAGAAGGAGAAAAGAGAGATCAAGGTGACTAAAAATCTGTTAGAAGAAACAGTGGCAGAAAACTTCACAAACCCAGTGAAGGAAATAGCCACATAACCCCAGGAAGCACAGAGATTTCCAACCAAGATGAACCCAAAGAGGCCCACACTGAGACACATAATAATTAGAATGTTAAAAGTTAAAGACAGAAAATCTAGCTTGTAGATTCATGTAACTTGTAAGTGGTAGAGTCAAGTTTTGAATCCAAGTCTGTCTGACTTTCACAAACATGTTTTTAATCTCTGTGCTACACTACACTGCCTCGTATAGACTCCTTCCAAAGCGCAGTTATTGCCAGTCTAGCTCCGCCACTTAAGTCGCCACATTCAGGAGTTTTTCAATTTAAAAGGGCATACATATTTCCTATCTGTATTAGCAGACAGGGTGTCTGGAACAGAGTAGAACCTTAGAACAGGGTAAAACATTTGTTTCGATTCTGGTATTAAGAACTCGATTATCAAAAACAGAAAACTTGGCAATTAATATTTTTAATGAACTGGAGAGGTCATAGGGTTTGCAATCAAATGTTTTCATGGCAAGACAACAGTGCAGAAACAAGGAATTGGAGATGTTCAGCAGATGCTAAGGTGTAAGGATTCGTAAACATCATATTATAGAAAGGAAACAAAGATTACCTGGAAAAAGTTTTTTTTTTAATCAACTCTATTACCTGAATTGGCAGAGAAAGTGAATATTAATAAAGGTTTTTGCTGATAGAAAATTAAACAAAGAAGATGCAGTGGAGAAGTTTTGAGAATCAGCTGCTTTATTTCTTATGGAAGATAAAAGGCTGTACGGGATTTGGAGATGAAGTCCTGAGGCATAGGGAATAAGTAACACACAGCTCTAAGAAGTCTTCATGTTGATTGATCTTTAGCAGTTAGCTATGTCATAATTTTATCAGTACAACAATGCCTTAGCCACTGGACCAAAGGAAACATCTACAGACTTTGAAAAGTGAGAATCTGAAAAACTGACAAAAACTAAAAAAAAAACAAAAATAAAATGAAGAATGTCATTTTTAAAATCCCAAAACGGGAGCCTGACTCTGATTTTAAAAGGCTCTTTGACCTTAATATGTTTTTCTCAGATACATTATTTAAGTTAGAGTTATTATTGGCGTAGAACAGTTTTTTCAAAATGTGGTTTTAGATGAAAGCTTCCCACATGCTGAAGTTTAGTTGTGGTCTTAAAGGGAGCAACTGCTTAATGGGTTAGGGATTTTATTGGAAAGATGGAAATGTTTGGGACTAGATAGAGGTGGTAGCGCCACAACACTGAGAATGTGGTAAATGTCACTGAATTGCTCACTTTAAAAATTTTAAATTTACATTATGTGAATTTCACCTTAATAAATTATTTTGGAAACTAAGTGAGAGAATTTAGCACTAAGGACATCAGAGAATAGCTTTATGAATTGAAAGAAAAATGGTGTTAGCTACAGTGTGTCTAGGATGTTCTTGAGAGCCTACATTTCATCTTACTGATGTTAGAATTCCCAGCACTCAGAGTGTCTGGCACATAGATGGGATTCTTATGTGTTTGATTAATGATTGAATGGATGCTTCTGACCAGGTCATAGTCAGTAAAGTTTATTTCATTGACTATAAGTTGGGCGATAAAGGAAAGGAAAGTAGGACACAGTCGTGAACAATGTGCAAGTGATCTATAGCTTTTTTTAAAGTAGATATGTAGAGGCATACTTTTTTAAGTAAATGAGTAAATATATAGAGGCATACTTAACATGTTCAGAGCTTAGAGTATTGCTTGTTTAATTTTGTTTTGCATTTTCCTCATTGGCCTCTGTGAAACTATAGATTACAAGTAGGATTTTCTTTTGTCTTGCTTTTCTGTCTCAAGCCCTTCATATCTGTTTCTCTGAATATGAGCAGTTGAAAGGTAGTGGCATTGAAGTGAATCAAAGATGTTTCCAGCTTAACCCTTTTAGAGCATGATTGAACATTGAATGTTAGGACTTCCAGCAGAGCTAATGATTGAAAAATAATGTTAGTGAAATAAAAGTCATTGTATTCTGAGTTTTTTTTTATTATAGTCTTCTTTTATTTTGTCATATTAGCACTGTTGAAAAAACACAGATTAGAGGTGTTTATAAACAGTAAAAAAATCAGGCTTATATAATTAATTTATATCATCTGAGGTGGTATTAGACATTTTTTGCCTAACCTCTCCCAAGAATTATTTCAATTCCCCAAATAATATACTTCTGTAGACAGAACCCATATAGGATAGTCCCTGTATTCTATACAGAGGACATAACTTTACTCTCTTGGTATTTAATATTATACAGCCTATAGTTTAATTTATATACATAGGTACCTGTCCATGTTGGAATTGAATTCCTTGGGAAGTCATTGATTACTTAGTCCTAAAGGTATTTAAAGTTATACTGGCTAGCTATTATAAGTAGTTAATAAAATATTTTCATTGTAGTAAGAATAATTAGAGGGTGCTGGTAAGCCAGTTCTCTTCCTTTCTCCCTTTCCCACCAAAAACAGCCAAACAAAACAAAACATGATCTGCATTGTTTGCCTATTGCCGTGGTGTAAATACTCCCACCATAGATGATTTCAAGCTACCACTGGTTTAGGAGTCCTTTGCAAAATTCTTTAATATTTAACAATTGACAGCAGCCAGTTCCATCATACCTCTGCAACAGTAATTATGTAATTTTAAATGTCAGATAAATAATAGAATCAATAAATCATTTAGATATGAAGAGGAAGAGGAGGGGGAGATCTTTGAGAGCTAGATTAGTCAGGAAATGCTCCATGGAGGAAGTAAGGCTTGAGTTGGGTGATGTGAATACAAAATTTATAAACAGATAGGAATGGCATCCCAAATGAGATGCACAAGTGTTGAATCAAGGATAAGTGTGACAAGTGTGACAGTCCTGTAGCAGAGGGTCTAGACAATTGAGGGTAAAAGGTATTTAGGCTTTGAAAGCCTTAGTGAGTCAAACTAAGATGTTTTGGATGTTAACCTAAAGTTAGTGGACAGTCATTAGTGGTTTTTTAACACAGATGGGCAGAGCGATATTTAGACAAAAGCAACATTTTAAGAAGATTTATCTGACAATAAGATGAATTTTTGATAGCAGTGAGACCCCAGAATAAATAATACACCAATGAGACCTTCCTCATATAAGTGAGAGTAATTCAACTTAGCAGCAGTCTTGGAATTTTGTAACAACTCCCATGATGATAAATCATACCCTGGAGTGTTAAATACAGCAAATGCTGAAGGCAGGGAATAATAGTGGCTAAGTGTAGAGAAATTGAGTTCAGATGAAGGAACCGGTATGGGGATCCACTGTGTACTGTAAAGTACTTTTATTGGTATTTAGTCTTGCCATTATTGTTGCTAATGATGATATCGAATAATTACCAACTGTTATTAATTATTTAAGACCCTGTGCCTAAAGCAACCTCTCATCTTGCAGAAAGTTGTCTTTCTTTGAACTTTTAAAAAATGAAACATAGAAACTTGGATGGGAGGTCTGTCCTGGCACCATCTGCAGTTTTCGTTGCTTGTCTTTTCTGCCCTTTCATCTTCCACTCTTCGTCTTCCACTCTCCTGCTCCCCATCCCGCCTGCCAGTCCAGCTTGCCAAGCTTCGCAGTTGTTCTCCCACCCCTCGCCTGGCCGCACTCTCATCATTCAAGCAGCTCTGCGTCGGTATCTACTTTCACCAGAATTCCTGCAGCCCTGGAGTACGTGCAGAGCGCCTTCCTTTCGACACTCTTAAAATTCTGAGGCGTGTTTCTGACACACATTGCTGAGTAATTCAATAATAGGGCAGTTGCGGTTTCTTTTTATTGCACTTATGCTGATTTTTAAAAGCACTCATAGTGAAAAAGAAAGGAAAGGTGGTAAAATGCATGCACATAGATGCTCATTGAGCCCATTTGCACAGGTTCTTGGTGAATGTTATTTTTGAAACCTGTCTGAGCAGGTTTGAGCTGTGTAAATTTGGTAAAACAGGGTCACAAGGCAAAAAAATGGTGTGTATCCTCATCATACAATGTAAATTACATGTAGCATGCATATTGAAAAGAAATTTGAGAGAGAAGCTTTCTGAAAATCATTCCATCTTGTTTATTCTGATTTTACAATGGGGAATTGTATACCTTATGCCAATTTAATTTCTTGAATATATTTCCTCAAGAAAAGTATGTTAAAAATATAGCTTAGGACTATACATACTAAAAACAGGTTGATAATTAATTTGAACAAATATCCTCATTTCATTTCGCAAACTTTTACACATTTTTGGCATTTCCTTATTAGTTAAGTCTATAACAAGCATTAATTCACCAACTCTCTGAGATAAGAAATGTGTTTTCTAATAATAATTATAAATCCGTCAGAATATTGTGGAAGTTACATAGTTGCAGATCTAAACAGAACAAAAATCACTGGGGTCATTTAACAACTGTTGTTAATTATTTATATAATCATAAATTATGGCTTGCAGAGACTGATGAAATCCTTCAACAAACTATGTAGATTTTGTAGAAGGGCAGTAATTTTAATGAGTAAGCTCATAGTGTTCCATCTGCCTTTTCTTTATGTACACATTATGTTTTGATAAACACTACACACACACACACACACACACACACATATACACCAATTATTCATAGCAATATATATCCTAACTATTAAGAATTCAGGCCCAACCTCCAAAGTGTCCTCTGTCTTCCGTAATATAGATCAGTACCAGGGAAGAAGCAAGAGAGGTCTCTGAGCACTTAGAATATGTTTATAGCTTCACCCACTAAAGGTACTTCACTAGCAAGAGAAATATATAACTATATGTTAGTGATGATTCATATAAGCTTGGCCATGTGGTTCCAAGCCTTCTGTAAATGGATGAGCAAACTAGGAAAGAATGAGTAGGAGAATCTAAGGAAAATCACAACTGATAGTAGCCAAGTGACAGCTGATGGCCTGAAAACAAAAGAAGAAACAGAAAATCTAACAAAATCATCTAAGAAGCACAGTTTTGAGGGGACTTTTTGAATGGGACAGTAAACTCAATCTGTCTTATGGAACCCTAATGGCACAGCCCTAACTACTCAGCAAAGTATAATAATTGACTTTTAAATTGAAGATACCGAGTTATCGAAAAAAGAGTAAATTATATTTTGCTCAATCTCTATTGATTTTCTATAAAATATTACAAAAAAAGGAGATATGTTTTATGCACTTAAAATAAGGGGGTAAAATGCCCCCAGACCTAACCCCTGTCCCTTTCAATACCTGCCCCTGGATATTGCTCCATCCATTATCCTTTCTCCTCGTCTCTGTTAGACCTACTCCCTGGTGGCTTTTCCCTCAGACTGTTGTGTTTCTACCTTCCTAAGAGGGAACAAAAAAACTCCCTTCTTCTTTGATCCTGTGTCTTTGTCCGGTCATTACCCACTACCTCTGTTGATTTTCTCACCCAGCTTCTAGAAAGGAGAGTTTACACTCCCACTTCTGTCATTTATTACTCAACCCACTTGCAGTCAGCCTACCATCCCACCATTCTATAGCAACTACTGCTGCTCTGGTTCCCCTGATCTCCAAATTGCCAAATCAAATGGATGCTTTTCAGCTCATTTCTTACTAGGTTTCTCTATAGCAATTATTCCTACTTAAAACTCTCTTCCTCGTGGCTTGAGGTCATACATTCATTCTGTTCCCCTCCTAGCTTCCTTTTCCTCCACTCTTCCTTTGATTATTTATGTGCTCATAGATTATGGCCTTCAGATGACTGATGAAATTGTTCAACAAACTAACTGTGTAGGTTTTATGGAAGGGCAGTAACTCTTGATCCTGTTTCCAGGATCCCATTCTCAATTTCCAGCTCTCCTCATTCTTCATGTTCTCCAGGATTTACTTATCCATTTTTGTTATTTTTTACCACCACCTCTATGGTGATAACCCCTAAATTCATATTTAAGTCTATCTTAGCCTTCTCCATAAAGCTTGAAAACCCAGCTATTTACTGGAAATTCTCACATGAGTGTCTCACAGGTTTATCAAATTCTTCATATCCAGATGAAATTTAGATTTTTCTCTAAATTTGTTTCCCTTTATGTAACTTAGTTGGTAATACTATTCAGTTATCTGAGCATTTCATCCATATTCAGAAAATAAAACAAAAATGAGTCACAAAAGGCACTAGAACTTGACAGATGTAGCCAATCATTATGAATCTAGATAATCATTATTAATATTTACTTTATATTCTTCCAAATCATTATTAATATTTGCTTTGTATTCTTCCAAATGTTTGTGTGTATACATATGTACATATGTATGATATCATAACATTTGACCCTTTACCACTGTAACACTATTTTCCATTTTAGAAAAGATCATGAACAGTTTTTGCATCAAAATATACTTTTTCAAAATCATTTTTATAGTCGTTCATGTTCTAGCCAATAGCGTTATTTAACTAATGGTGTTAAATATTTATATTATCTTTGTTGACTTTCTTTCTCTCCTTGTTTTTTCCTTCGGAAAGAAATGACAAATGAAATAAATATATTTATATATTTATATATCATCAGTTATATAAATAAGCTCCTAGAAAGGAAGGAAAGAATTCCTTGGATACATATTAGTAGCGGTAATATTAGTCTAATTACACCCAAAAGTTGAATAAGTTATGCCATTAATTGAATGCTTTCTGTGTGCTTTCATTGTTTTAAGGATTTTGTGTAATTCTCATAATTCTGTGAGACCAGATCCATTATCGTTCATATTTTATAGTTCTGGAAACTGAGGTTAAATAACTACTAGCCCAGGGTCACATAGGTAATAAATGGATCTAGGAGTCAAACTTGGGAGTGTGTTTCAAATACTGGCCTCTTAACAACAATGTTAATCTGCCTTTTGTTGTACTCTAGGACATCCATTCTACTAGAGTATGCCACTTAGCATTCAATTTCTTAGAATAAAACCAATAAATAATATAGTTAGCTGAGTCGTCAAAGCCTCTAATGAATATTGTATAGAGAAAAAGAAAAAGACACCGTATCTATGAGATAATAATGAATATTTCATTCATATCAGTGGTTTCTCTGGTTTGTTTTCTTTTGACAATGTGTTAGGCAAAAAAATATATACCAGCAAATTAACCGTGGAACTCTAATTTCAGGTTTAATATAATATTCTAAATAGAATTGATATGAAAGTAGTGGTACATTTTTCAAATTATAGTTAAATTATTTAAATTTGCTAATACCAGGAGCTAAATTTTTAAGGAGTGAGTAATTGAATGTAGGTGGTCCCATACCATCAACTCCAATTTTCCATCTCATTCTGTCATTCATATTCTGTTTCTCAGTGAGGATGCCTTGTCTGTTGTATCTCTAGGTACAATGTCTGACATTTCTAGATGTGCATAGAAGGAAGGAAATAAGAAAGTGGGGATAAAAGAAGAAAAGAGAGAAGGAAGGGATGAAGGAAGGAAGGCATGATGGATGGATGGATGGATAGATGGATGGATGGATGGATGGATGGATGGATGGATGGATGGATGGATGGAGGATGGATGGATAGATGGATGGAAGGAAGGAAGGAAAGGAAGGAAGGAAGGAAGGAAGGAAGGAAGGAAGGAAGGAAGGAAGGAAGGAAGGAAGGAAGGAAGGAAGGAAAGAAGGAAGGCAGGCTCCCACACAATTTGCTCTAATCATAGCTTCCCCATCTCTCTTGTGCAGGCCAAACTTTGGGGATATCCTTGCGTCCCTTTTTCTACCATATCTCATATCCAATCTATCAGAAACTCCTGAGGCTTCCACTGTCAAAATAGACACAGAGTATAAGTCCTTCTCACCACCTCCACAGTTACCTCCCTATTGCAAGCCACCACCTTCTCTGGCCGAGATGATTGCAGTAGCCTTGTAATAGGTCATTCTGCTTCTACCCTTGCTGATGATAGTGAATTCTAAAAATAGCAGCCAATGCAGATAATGTCATTCCTCTGCTCACAACCTTGCAGTGGCACTCCATTTCTCTCAGAGGTAAAGTGCTTATTGTGACCTACAACATCCAACCTAATTTGGTACCTGTTTCATCTCCAGCCTTTTTTCCCACTGCTCTCTCCTTCATTCACTCAGCCCCAACCACACAAGCCTCCTTGCAGATTTTCAAGCATATCAGGCACACTTCCATTTTAAGACCTTGGTGCTGCATGTCATATTCTTCCCCCAATGACTTTGGTCCAATTCCTCAATTTTCCTCAAGTTTTTGTTCGTGTTTCATTTTCTCCATGAGACCAGACACAAACATCCTATTTTTTAACTGCATCCTGAAGCATCCCTTTTCCTAGTTACTGCTCTACTGTTTGTCTATTTGTTTTCATAGTGTCGTTCCTTCTAACATATAATTTACTGTATGTATTTTTAGTCTCTCTCTCCTACTAGACTGTGAACTACTTGTGAGGAAGGATTTTTGCCTGTTTTGTTCACGGATACAGTATGTATATATGCTTTAGCCATGATAAGTACTCAATACATTCTTGAATAAATGATTTATCACCCTACTCAGTGACTCTCATAGAGATGATTTGGCTCCACTGCCTTCCCATTAAGAGCATTGTTCTTATTATCAATCTACCTCCCAGTAAAGAGGTTCAGCTAAGAGATCAGGAACATCAAGAGTGTTAGTCCTTTGGTCCATGGAAGTTGTGGTCTTGGTTTCTGGCTACATAATGCCCTCTGGATTTAGGGTAGAAAAATATAGGTTCAGCCACTCCCATACTTAATAAATATTTTAAAAGAAAGGATGAGTTTTTTGAAAAATAATGTCTTAGTTACTGATTGAGGTTTATGTAAATGGCCATTCATGCTTTTGGACAGCTGTACAATAGGAGACTTGCAGGAGAACAGTGGTGATGCTGAGAGCCAATCAAGAGTGGGATCCAAAGTAGCTTTCTAGCATCACCTTAAGAAACCACTGAAAGTTCCCTGGAGAATAAGTCTACATTTTGCTGACCATTTTCGAGTTCCAGGAGCATGCTTGCATACTCCTAGGAAGGAAGCAAACTGAAACAAAGTGAAAATAAGACAGAAACTATCCCCTGTGAGGCCGCAGAAAAGCAGAGGAGAAAAGGTGGAGTTGCAGAGAGCTGAGCTACTTCTCCCTGACTTGAGCAAAGCATTGGAGAACCCATGGGAGAAAACATTGAAATCCTGTGTGACACCAAGAAAGGCATGTAAATCATCACAGCATACAGGTAGAGGTCCTTTGTTTTCCCTTCTCCTTTTAAGGAAAACAGACTTCATAAGCCACATTTGGGAAACAAATGGACTGTTTCATACAGCTCAGATACTTGGTGCCTAGGTATTGATCGGAAGCAATGTTGTATATAGATTCAGGTACCATCTCTGGAATCACACTGCTCTGAATTCCAGCTCTGCCATTGCTACGTATGAGACCTTGTGCCAACTACTCCAGTTTCCATAGCAGTAAAAGAGGAATAATAATAGCTCCTTCCTTAGGATGATAATTAAGTGAGATAACCTACCTATATAGTGCCTGGCACGGTGGTACATGGGCAGCAATCCACAAAAGTTAGCTGCTTTTGTGTTGCAAAGCTGCTGTAGTTACTACCTTTGTGGAAATTTTCAGTGAAAAAATGGTGTTGGAGAGGAGAGGAGGTAAAGGAAATTACTCAGGAGTGTTTCCTGGGGAAAGGTAGTTGGCTTCCCAGAGTATTATTTTCCTCAGTGACTTAAGTGTACTCCAGGGTCTGCCCCTCTGTCATACAGTCTTAGAAAGGAGACATTGTCACAGTCCCTAAGTATGCTCACTCTTACTACCAAAAATCGTAAGAGCCTGAAAGCCAAAATGTCAGTTAATTTCTTAAAAGCTACACAATATTTTGGCCTTGCCAGCATGCGTATTCTCTCTCTGTAGGTAAGTTCAGAAAGCCAGTTTATAACATAACATGGATTTAGAATAGTCAGAGTTGAATATGATAAGATTGTTTACAACCTCCTGCTTTTGAGGGCCCAGGACATAGACGCGAGCAGTACGGATAGTCTTTTTCAGGAGGACAGGCTCACTCCCTGGGCCCAGGCACTCCCTCTCCCCAAGGGCAGCACATGTCTCTTTTTCCTAGGATTTACTTGCTGCCCACTCTCCCTTGAGTGGCAGCACCCTTTCTCCAGATATGTTAATACTCTCAATCAATTACTATCAGGGGGTTGGGAGTCTCTTGGAGATGATTTTGCATAATTTTGGATCAATCTCATAATTTGATCCTTAATTGCAATGGACAATTTTATTTTGTTCATTTCTGGACTCTACAGGGAATACTTTAGTGTTGTATGTTTGCACTCTCCTCTCCAGACCCAACAAGCCAAGAATTGTTGGAAAGTGTGAAAT
Source organism: Eonycteris spelaea (assembly GCA_003508835.1). Classification (NCBI taxonomy): domain Eukaryota; kingdom Metazoa; phylum Chordata; class Mammalia; order Chiroptera; family Pteropodidae; genus Eonycteris; species Eonycteris spelaea. The sequence goes on along the minus strand of PUFA01000011.1, from coordinate 8,070,782 downwards.
ACAAGCTGTGCCCAACAGGCTAAAGGCGTGCAACAGGACCTATGACCAGCTTTAGGATTGGATCGAGCATCAGCCCGGCTTAGGACCCACTTGGCTTTTTCAGTAGCCTCCTGCTATCCTGCTCTGCTAGCCTTGGCAAGCAAGAAAGTCTGGAAATGCTCTAAAGACTGATCTCTATTGCTTTGGACTTTCCCTAACATTCATGAACAGATCCATTTCAGTGCTCCCAATTCAGTGAAGTCTCCTAGTCATAGTTTCTCATAGCACCCATACTTTTCCTTCTCAGGGTTTATTACGGATGAAATCAAATTGTATATCGTGCATATTTTGTTGCTGCTGCTTAATGACTATTTTGCCCATGGAAAAAAAATTCTGGTTTTTTTTTTTTTCACTGCTGTACCTAAGAGATTAAAAACAGTGCATGGCACATATAGGGTTTCATTAATATTTATTGAATGATTACTGCTTTTTAGGAAAGTATTTTTCAAACTGAGGGTTGCAACCCATTCACAAATTACGAAATCAAATCAGTGGGTCACAACCAGCAATAAGAAAAGAAGAAATTGAATAAAATAGGAAAAAATGGGCATGCGTCAAACATAGGGAATCAATGCAAATTTGTTTTAGGATGGATATGGCTGTACGACAACCCACACACAGTGCCCACGTGCACATACTGTAATCTGTCTGAGGTGCTCTTATCAAGGAGGGACAAAAGGAGGGTGACACAGGGACTGCTGTTTAAAAAAGGCTATTAACTTTTATAATAATTTTTATTTGTAAAAAAAAAAAACTAGAGTCTTGTATACTAAACTGCAATAATAAGGTTCAAAACAAGTCTTGACTAGTGTGTGTAGAAAGACCAGGCTACACCTGAATCTCCAGGTGGGTGTATGAGTTTTATATTTATCAAAAGAAGGTACTGATTTAAAATCTTGATAAATACTCTTTTTTTTTTTTTTAAATTGCTGCATAACAAGCTAATCCAAAATGCGGTATCCTAAAAAACAGCCATTCTGTCCTCATCTGCACTAGGCTCAGCTTGACAGTTCTGCTGGTTTTACTATAATCCTGAATGTGACTGATTTCCCTTGGCTGGTTGACTGGAAGCTAGGAATTCAGCTTGTATGACCCTCCTTCTATCTCTCCTCATGTAGTCTCAGGGCCTTTCTCTATCTCCAGGTGGACTCTTCATGTGATCTCTTCAGCAAGGTAGTTATACTTATCTGGCCATTCAGAGCTCTCATGCACACAAAAGACAGGCCTTTTAGTGCATAAACCCTGAACTGGCACACAGTCAATTTTGCCGCATGAAACAAATTCCAGGCCCAGTCCAGATTCAAGAAAGGAACTATACAAGTTGTATTATTTCAAGAAAAAAAATGTAATAGAATATCATACTCTCTTTGGTCCAAACTGCATTTTTCTCCCCATCCCACCCCTGAAATACTTTGCTAATATGAGCCCTGAGCCCTTCTACTTGAAATGCTTTCCCTCTGCTTCTTCATCTGTTGGGTCCAGCTCAAAGCTGCTTCTATGACTATATCCTTGACACACCACCTTTATCTCATGCTGGAAATAATCACTCCTTTATTAATACTCCCAGAACTCAGTACTCTTAGCGTTATGCCTATATTTTATATCATACCTTAACACTGTGTTTTACACACACACACACACACACACACACGTATCTTAATGTTTCTAGATGCTAAGCCGCCTATCTAGAATCAATAACTCTTGAAAAAATAAACTGATTCTCTCAGCCTTTTAAATGACAACCCTAAATATTTATAATTTTTCACTAATGTGAAGAGATAGATGGTGAGATGTTGAAAATTACTGAGAAAAAAGTTGCCGTGGAGCACCAGCATAAAACAATTGCTCTTTACATCTTTAGAAACCCCTTTTCTATACAGTAATTTTTATACCTACATCTTGTCTTGTGTTTTCCCAAAATAGTATATATTTAACTTAATATGGTGATTTCCTCCTACCTCACATGAAGAAGCTAAGTGTTTTACCTTGGAAAAAGATACATTTCAACTGGCTTATATTTTATGGAAATGACTGAGGAATCATCAGCCTTTATACAATAGTAGCAGCAGTCAGATACTGGATCAGATTCAAAAAGTTGCCCTATCACTCTCAATACAATGGATTCCCTCTGTATCTTTGTACAATTGTGGTTTTAAATTGTGATCAGTGGGCCCCTACCTAGGCAGTTCATTCCTTTCAGAAGTTCAGTGAACCTTCTGAAATTGCATGCAAAATGTGTGTCCATATTCATAGCTACATTTTTCTGGGAAGATAGTCCAGTACTCTTATTAGACTTTTAAAGTTTAAGAACCCTAATATTATATCCATTGTAAATCTGCCTACCCTCTGCTTATTAATCAAAAAATAACATTTTTTTCTATTTTATGAGTAATAATTTTTCTGGAGAAATTGGACTTTTACAGAAACCCTTTTATTTGTCTTTCAACTTTGCATTTTACTTCTAGATAATACTAACATTATGTTACACCTCTCCTACTTGTTACTCCGAGTGTAATCTCTGGACCAGAGCATAAACATCACCTGGACACTTGTTTGAAATGCAGAATCTCAGGACTGAGAAATACAGACCTACAGAATCAGAATCTGCATTTTATCACAATCCCTAGGAGATTACTAAACACATTTAAATGTAAGAATCCCAGGACCGGTGCACCTAATACCTCACTTCTTGTTTTCAACCTTTTAGGATTCATGTTTTAAATTCTCTATAATACCATTAATAATAATCATTGGATTTCTATTTTAATGTTACCTAGCAGTTTTGGTTAAATCTTCTCTTAACTTTAGGATTTACAAGAGGTAAGGGATGGGGGAGTGGGTCAGCTAATTGGTCTGATTATTAAATAAAACTATCATTCAAGACATATGTATAGTGTCTGCGATTCCCAACAGAATGTTTTAGCATCTGTGTTTTTCCGCTGTCTTTAAAAGCATTTAGAAAGAGAGGCTGGAAAATCAATTATTTTAAGATGAATACTATAAATGAAATAACTTTACCCAAAATTGAAAATGTAGTAATTATGCTAAATTACATTGGAAAAAAAATTAATTTACTCTGAAAAATTCTAAAGGCAGAATTTTGCTGTCCTAGTTTCTCATAATAGATCCAGCAGTACTAAGTAAAGCATATATCTTTTCTGCTGTATGGTTTGTGTACCAACTATCTTTTTCTCCAACATTTGACTTTCATCTCTAAGAGTTTAAGGAATTTATGGCTTGCTGCATTTGATGTGGCACAGTTCCACATGTGAGGGATGGTGATTTGGATAGCATGATAGAAGTGCGTGCCAAGAATAATTGGCTTCTGTATTGCAGAACAACTCAAATACTATGTGTATCACAGCATGTAATTTGGGTGTACAAGATGCCTGTAGTTCAAAGTACTTTACTCCTCTGCAGTGGCAAGCTAAGTAAGCTTCCTGTTGGCTAGCTCCTAGTGTTTGCATTAAACAGCTTGGGTGCAGTTAGAAAGAAAGCACCCATCTAGTAAGTAAATTCTTATGCTCCTTCACATGGCATAGAGTCTTAACTCCAAGATTCTTTTTCTCCCTTTCTCCTTCCTTCTCTTCCTCTTTCCTTTCTTTTTATCCTTCCTTCCATTTTTTCTTGCTTCCTTTTTTTTCCTTCTTTTCTTTTCCCTTCTTTCTTTCCTTTCTTCCTTCTGGTGAGCATAATTCAAAACTTTGAATTATGTCAAGTTTCTCAAGCAGTGTTTCTTTGCTATTTTTAAGAATTATCTCAGGCTTTGATATAACTTGCAGAGTCCCAGGCTACTCCCCTTCAAATCTGATTCAATTATCTTGAGAAAAAATAGGAGAACTTCTGTTTTTAACTAGCAGCCCAAGTGATTCTTAGAATCAGACTAGTCTGAGAAACACTAAAGTTCTCACATGTTAAGACTTCGGAGTAAGAGCACTCTGATTATAAATACTTGCTGTGTGACTTTGGGATAATTTATATAAAGCACCCAGCACAGTGCATGGTTCATAGTTTACAGTCAATAATGTTAATTTCTTTATCTCCTTGTAGTGTAAGGCTTTTGAAGGGTCAGTTTTGAATTTTTTTTTCAAATGTTTATCTGTTAGTTATAATTTCTAAAGTAAATACAGGTAACAAAATTCATCCAAATTTTAATTCAAAAAACATTTCTGAAGGCCTATGGTTTGTCAGGAACTTGAACACATATTATATAATTTAATCATTATGATAAACCCTCTGGGTGATAGATATTATCATTCCCAAATAAGCACATATTAACTGAGGCTTGGGGATAATTTTACATTTGCTAAGTGTCAGATCCAATTCCAGACATTAGAGGCCTAGTCTAGTACTCTTTTCTGCTCTATCATGATAATCTTTGCCCTCTTCATTGTGTTTTAAAAATAATAATGTCTACACTCCTGCTCACACATATATACAAACAGCTATAAAGGTACAAAATAAAGTTGAGTTAATTTTCTGAGCAATTTATTCAAATCATCTCAATTTTCTGTTTCATCAAAAATAGGTCAGTGGTCCTCAAACTCAAAGGTATCATGGGTCAGGCAGGTAATGTAAAGGATATGCTGGCCAGCTCTAATATGATAAAGAGTCACAGGGACTATGGAAAACATCTAAAAGAAGCAGTTTCTGCTTAGCTCCAGGCTCGTATTGAAGTGCCAGAATGTGGGTTCCCTGTTGTCAAGTCTTTAGTTTTTTTAAGACAGAAAGAAATCCAAAATTACTTGTGAAATTTCCAAATGTTAAAAAAATATATGTGAGCCAAACAAACAAACAAACAAACAAACCACATCGTGGACCACAGCTAGCCAGAAGACTAACAGTTTGCAACCTTTACCTATTTGCCCTTAATTCTCTACTTCACTTGACCTGGTGAATAGTCCATTTAAATGGTTTAGGTGTGTAATAGACCCTTCTGGGCAGTGTCTTCACAATATACTTAAATTTCAGACACTGACTTTTAGTTTTCCAGGTTCAGAAATTTGACTTTTACGGAACCCAGTTATATTGGGTGCTGCTACAGATACTCAGAACTCAAGAACTTACTGCAAATGCAAGAACATTAATTAATTTACAGTGAAAAGATTTTTCCAAGTAGACAGGATACCATATTGGCTGATCAGTTGATTCTTTCCTTGCAATTTTGCCACCTGGAAAGCAAACTCCTAATTAGAAGATGCTTTTGTGCATAAGGAGTCAGAACCAATGAACCAAGGGACTTTTATAAAAAAGTGCTTTCTTGCAGTGGGTCTTAGAATCATTCTTTTTATGGTAACCTTGCCACTAGGTTAAAATATTAGGACTCTGCTTCTCCCTCAGGTATGCCAAATGCATGCTGATCAAGTGACTCTTTTGGTACTGTAAGAGTGGCTCTCAAACTCATACCCAGACATTTTGTTAAAATACAGATTACAGAGCCTTATACCCCAAAGATTCTGGTTCAGTACTTCTGGAGTGGGGCCTGAGAATTTTGCATTTCTAACAAGTTCTCAAGTGATGCTGGTATGGATGGACTGCTAGATGGGGAACCCCCTTTGAGAATTACTTGCTCCATTCATCTTTACCTACCACTATTTTCTGTGTCTCTGCTTTAAGATAGTCAGATCCTGATCCTAGGATTGGACCCAGGATATTTGGACAATTTCTACATTTTCCATTTTTACATTTTTAAAGTATTTCATTTCATTTTTAAAAATTGATCAATCACTTCAATTTATCAAATTCAAGATGTCTTTGATAGTAAGACACACATAGATTTGAGAGGCATTACAAATGTGGGAAAAAAATGTACTTTTTTAGAATCACTTCAGTTTAATAAATTAAGCATCAATTTAGAGTAATCTCTCCTGGATTATGTTATATAAAACGCAAGTGAGTGGATAAATTTGAAGAAAGGATTCCTATTGTATCTTCTTTAAACAAACATAAGAAGAATTTTAAGACTCCCCTTCCTAGTTCTTAGTGGAAAAAACATGGCTGTCACAGTAATCTATGGCTGACTTTGTAATCTAATTGAAACTTATTGTTATTGTATTTGTCCTCTCTTACTCAAATATGACCCTGCAATGCCAGATGTTCACTGATGGAATGAATCTCTTTTGTCTTATTGGATTGGTAGGGCCATGCACTTTTTTTTTTTTTAACCAGATTATCAGACTGCTGTTTCTTTGGCCCCTTTGGAAAGGCAATAAGGACAAAGGTTGCTCAACTACCTTGTATTCATGGTCATAAATTACTGTTGCTAAGAAAAAAGGACTTAGATAAAAACAACTCTGTTAATTTCAGTAAGCATCTACATGCATACCGAAAATATCTCAGAGGCAGAAATTCTTCATCTATGCTTGCCATTTCTCAGTTTGTTATTAGAAAATCTTCTGGGAGTTCATATATTTATTTTTTTGAAAAAAAATCATGAAGTGGAGCCTGTTAATGATATAAATATAAGGCCTGTCGACATCTCTTTCCTTAGAGAAAGAGTGTGACAAGATTCCCCATTTTCATTAAAAGATGGCCCTCCCTTTGGTAGAGTTTGAAGAGCGAGTGAACCAAATTGTCTAAGAATTTCTGAGTTACTGGAAGAAAAGAGACTGAACCTCAAATTTCCCTCTGCAGTGAGAAATAAGGGAAACCCAATTTGATGGATCAAGGTGTGACCATGTGGTCTTTTGTGAAGAGAGAGGGCTGATGCAACAGGCCGTGGAGGAGTTAACACCTTAGGAGGAGAGAAGGGGAAGCCTGAGCTGCCTGCTCAAGGCCAGGTACTGAGGTTTTGATGGAGGGATGATTTTTTTCTAAAAGTACAAGATAAAACCAAAGAGCTGCAATCTTACAGTCTAAGGTTCAGCCATTTTAGGATCCTGTGGAGACCTAAACTGGTAGGACATAGTACCCATGTTCAACTGTGATACCACATGGCAATGGCAGATGCCATCATGCCAATTAACCATCCTCTCTCTACCTGGAGTTTAGAAGCAAGACTCTATCTACTTTAGGCTGTATAATCCCTAAGATTCTTGGGCAGTTTGAAGGAGGAGGAGTTTTCAAGGAGGGAGGGACTAGATTTTCTACTGAAGGGGCAAATCTAGATGCCAGTCATTATCTGGAAAACAAAAGAGGCATGACACTTATTTGCATCTAAATATTATGCTGGCCTCTGTGGGTATAGCATCAAATGTGACAAGGTTTATTATGACAAAAATGTGGATTCTCAAGAAAATTATGTAAGTCTAGTTAGGGAGCTGGGAGCCATTCATTTAGCAAACTATTAAGTTTTTCCTGTGTGTCAGAACCTGGGATCCAGATTGAACAAAAATAAGCACATAAGAGTTTTCCAAACTCAATAGAATAGATATGATAATAGAAGTACTTGTAAAAATATGCTCAAGTTTGTTGTCTAAGCTTCCCTGTCTTATAGAAAATACTGGATATACATGGCATAGAGTTTCACACATAGCAATTGACTTATGCCTTAGAGGCCATATGGAATTTCTCCATAAATGAAAGGAGGAAGGGAATTTCAAAAAAGAAGGAACAGCATATATAAAGTCACAGACATGTAGAAAAAGAGGTGACTATTTCTAAGTAGCTTGTAGTATGTAGGGTACAAACAAATAGAATGGGAAGGAATAAGGCCAAGCATGAATGCAGGTTGGGGTCACTTTCTAAAAAAAATGTATTTATATTTATAGATAGTGTACCACCAACTATGTATAAATGTGGATTTTCTGTGTTCTATATCTTTGAGAATTTGCTTAGGTGACTTAAGTGGGACAGATGGTGAGTGCGGCAGAGAAGAGGGTCACTGAAACCGCTGGAAGCAGGGAGGAAGACCAGTTTGGGAGAGTATTAAAATGTTCTAAGCATGACATTGGGAAAGAGAATCAGAACCTTTATGATGTGCTGTTTGTTATGGAGAATTAAGAAGGTATAGACCCTGCTCTCAACAAATTGAAGACATAAAACAAGTAAAATATGAGAGCAACAGACTAATAATATATTTCAAAGTGCTGAAGAAATCATACGGTATATGAGTTACCAGTGTAGGCTGTGTTGGTTGAGAATATGGCTGAGAGGAGAGTGTGAGGAAGTGATGACCGCAGTCAAAGAAGAAGAAGAAAAAAAAAGCCTCACAACATTCAAATCTCCTTTGTATAATGGTGGACTCTATTTTGAGAATGTCAATTTCAGGAGACACCATAATAATGTGTTTGTGTGCGTGCTCAAAAAGCCACCAACATAAAAAACCTAGCATATATTCATGAAGTTCAAATACCAATTTTGCCCATGAAATGTAGAACATTCTGCTCTCCTACGAACAGTGACTCGTACTGTTACATTACATGGTACATCTCTCATTTTCTGGGTAATTTAGTGGCCATATAAACATGTATATGACTTGTGATAAATATGATGATTCTCATCTGATAACCAAGAAGGGTAGATGTTATAGCTTGTGGGCATTTATGACTGTCAAGTCTGAAGTGTGAATCATGAGGTCTGGCCTAGGTAGTAAGATGTGTATTATTCACATTGGTTAGCTGAGTTTCCTGAGCTAACCTCACTGGAGTTTGTCAGTAAAAGAATGGATCTTTACCAATAGACTGAAGGTCTGAGTTCTGCCCCTAGTTCTCTGGCTAATGGGTTGTGTAGCCTGGAGAAAGCTTTTCTCTTTCTGCTCTCAGTTTCTCTATCTGTAAAGAAGAATCAGATGAAATTCCATCCAGTATTGAGAAATCAACAGTTCTGTGGTGTGGCTAAGACTGACTAAATAATCTCAACAGATTTGTTCGGTTAGCAACCACTATAATTAAATTTACTAAATTAATCAAGTTATATTGTGTGGTATCTACCTAACCAAAAGACAACTTTTCTCAATCTCCCTTAGAGATGGGTATAGCCAATAAAATATAAGCAAAGAGAGTTACTGCCTAGAAGGATTCCCTTTTACTTGCCATTCTTTCTGTGGTATTGACTTGGGAATATTCATGTGTTGGCTGGAGCATTGGTAGCCATCTTGCAACCTGAATGGCCTTGAGGATGGAAAGCACATGTAAATGATAGTGGAGCAGAAAGAGAATAGGAACCTACATCTCTGGTGAAAAAGACGTCATTATACCAGTCCTGGCCTACCGCTGGATTACTCTTAAGATGAGGCAAAAATAAATCTCTCTTTTATTGAAGTCACTACTAACTTCATAATTTAATTTCTAACTAATGTATTGGTATCATGTCATCTCTATATAATTTTCCATCACTAGGTCCTCTCTTTGCAAAACTAGAGATAATAGTTTAACAATGAACTTGGAGTCTTTTAGATGCTATTAGAGATTCAACATAATTCACCAAATTTCTAAAATTAATTATTTATTGAATTTATGAAAATACACCCACCACATGTGAAGAAATGCCAATGTTTGAGTAGAAACTGGGAGAGGGGAAATTACATATATTAATCAAAGCAACCACAGAATTTTTAAAATATTGGAAGTTGTTGGGGTTTGGGGACTAGCTAAAGGTACTTTTGATCTTAGTTTGCAGCAAGTTCACATTTTATAATAAGATGGAAACCTCTATTTCTCAATACACCTGTGCTTTGATCTTCTTGTCTGTCACTGCAATGTGATTATGGGGATTACTCAGTCATTCTCTGCCTGAATTGTTTCTGTGATTTAATTATCTGGGAGAGGAAGGAGATCATTAAAAAAATATCGTTAAAGGGAGACACATAAGACTTGTAATTGACCTTCCTTGAAAGTAGTCCCATCTAAAAGATTTTCTTGGTAAACATTTATAGTGTATTTGGCTCTTAAAGAGATTCTGCTCGTAAAACAAGCAGGCAAAGGCTAAAAAGGAACCACATGAGTGCTCGTAGGTGCCTTTTGTTTATGCTTCATGGGAAGAAAAAGTATATTTAAGAAAGAAACTCCTAAGAGAGTTATATGATTTTTTTTTTAGTTTTGCATCAATAATTCTCTTTTTCAGATTGTAATTTGCAAGTTATGGTGTTCTTCCATGATTATGATTTGTTCATACGTATGTTTAGAGTGCAGGAGGGGTGGGATATTTGTGAAATCTAATGAGCAGGAGCTTTGAAAGTCTTTTACAGCTCTGTCAGTGTGTTAAGCGAGCACTAGTCTGAAACTTCATATTGTACTTTTCTAGAATGCAGAAGCTATTTTTAGGAAGGCAAACATTGCTGTGGTTTAAATAAAAGTACTAACATGATGTATTACTAGTCAAAATCCATAACTCACACAGTCTTATACATTTGTGTTTTTGGCTATCAGAAGATTTGCTTCATTTTGCACATATCTAAATGTCTTCCTGTTTGGTTGGTTTTGCCTGTTGACCTGCATATATCAATAATTACCACCCTTGTCATTTGCCAGTTCCATATCTACTTTCAGAAACAGAAAATGTCCTTTTTTTCTAAAATGTTTTTTAAATTTTACCTTATATTTATGTAAATATTTCTCCTCATTGATAGGCAGCTCTGTTGCTTCCATTCCCTTGATAGTACTCCTCAGTCAACTTAAGGGCAAATTTGACATTGTGCAGTATAATAGTAAAAAGTTATCACACACCCTTCAACAGTCATTACCCAGTTGCTTCACATTGGGTAAAATATCCTCGTGGAAGCATTTCTCCTACATGGACAATGTGGATGGCTTTATCCCCCCCCCCCCCCATCACTTAAAGTGGTTCCATGAGGGTTTAGGTGGACCATGAGTACTGTTTGGATTAGAATTCTTTATGAGGATTTAGTTAGTCTCTAGGTCCTCTATGAGAACTCTCTGTATTTTTTTGGTTTTATTCTTAGTTTTCATACACATGGGGACAGTACCAATGTCAGAATCTCAAATTATGTCTTTCCAGGTTTCACATTCGACAGAAAAAGAGAGCATCTCTCTTAGTAGCTTCCATGTAATTGAAGTTGTAGACCCTACCCTGAATCAATCATAAGAGTCCCACCTAAGTCAAGAGTTTCCCCAAAGGATATTAGGACACTGTTTTCAAAAGAAAGGAGAACTGAATGTTGGGCATCCGTAACAGCCAATTGCTCACTGGAGATACAGTTCTGTTTCTTGATGAGATGGCAACTTATTGTATGTTGGTTCATGACAGATTGATTACAATTCACTGGTAGATTCTAAAGTCTTATTGCCTGCTTGAACTCTAGGCCAGTTCCATCTACTTACAGCTCAAGAGGACTGCCCAGAAAAGCAAGACTAAACACAAACCACATTTCACTAGTTATCAAATTAAACGTCGCTCAGGCTGGCCTTTTCATAACTTTGTTCTTCATTCTCACTTTCTCCAGGCCCTCCCATTCAGCGATTTCCTTTACAGGTGCTGCTACTACTAATTCCCACACAAATCGCTCATTTCCATCTTGAAGAAAAACGATAGATGTTTTTCCCTCCTCAATTTCCTCCACAGTAACCAGCGCAGTACTTTTTACATGGTACGCAATTAACTAATATTTGTGAAATAAATAAAGATATCTGAGGGGGGGAAAGCAATCTATCCTCATCAGGAATGCGTTGAGAACTCCTGAAATAACCCATTCAACAGCTTTGTCTAAATTCTGTCTCAGTTTCAGGAAACTCTCCTGAATAAGTGTGTACTATAATTATTTTATACTTTTTAATCTATTATTATCAGTGTTAGCCAATTATAAAAATGGCTTCAAGAATTAGAGAAAAACAACCCTGAATGTTATAAATAGTTCAACGTATTGTGTAAGTAGTGAAGAAAATATTTTCTTCATTTTTCATTTTTTTTCTAATAGTCCAGGTAATGCTAGGAGAATTCGAGAGCAGACTCAAGTGATACCAGAAGAAAGCAGTTACCAAAGTTTACTGACTGCTAATCGGGTAGCTAGAAATAATGAGACGGTACAATAGAAATGTTCAAAGAAAGTTTTCTTGGCACATATAGCTGTTTAATTATCTTATTTCTGAAAGAACTGTAGCTCCACTGTTACCTAAGTTTGCTCTTTAGCCATTTAAGATAGTAGTATCCCCAGTGCAAGAGAGGGAATCGATTACTGTGATAAACTGGACCCTTTGTAAAGGAATGCTAGAATACCAAGAAGGGTTTTTGTTTTCTGGCTTAGTTTATTTTTTTATTTCATTCCTTTTAGGTAAGAATTAGCATCTAAAAAACACCACATTATGAGATTGTTAATAAAATGTTTCCATTGTAATTTAATAAGCATAAAACTAAAAGAAAAAGAAAAAAGGAAAGAAAAAACTGCCCCACTTTCTCAAACAAAATATTTAATACTGGGTCATTAGTTAATAGCAAAAGGCCATCTTGGTTATGTTTTTAATGACTCGCAAAATTTTGTGGAAATACTTAAGTCTAAGCAAAACAGACTTCAGAATGAAAATTTGGCTTTTATTTCTGGCTGCTTACTGCCCACTGACCCATCTTTTTTAGAGGTATCAGATGTATGAAATAAAAAAAAAAAAATAGTACACTTTTTTAGAAGCAAAGTCTGGCACACTTCATAACTTTGACCAGCCTCTTGACACCCTGACTCAGTGGTGTTAGCAAAAAAGAAATTGTTGACTCAAGGGCACCAGACACTCAGAGTAATACTAAGAGTGCCCTTTATTCATTCCTCTGTCTCTACATTTAGTCTCACAGTTGAGAATAAAAGGTAACTTTTTACATTTTTCTCTTCAGGAATCGTTTCTGTGTACTACTCTGACTCCACCAGCCCTTCATTTGAACACTCTTTCGTCTCAGTCATGGATTAACTTCAGTCAAACTCTAGGTTGCAAGTGTATTTTTTCAACATTTTACCAACACCGTTCCACTGTCTTCTAACATTGGTGACATCCTGAAATCTGTTCAAAACCTATTTTTCTTTGTAAAAATTTTGTGACCTTCTATCACCAGTGTTTCCACATTTAATAATCAATTGTCTTGGGCTGGGTCTTCATTCATTGTCTTGGGCACACACTAGTTTTTTTCACTCCAGACATATGATCCTTTAATTCTGAATTTTTTTCATTTATTAGTTCATTGGCAATTTTACCTTTTCCATTTTCTCTTTTCTCTCTTCCTAGGATTCCTGATAGTTGAATATTGAACTTCCTAGATCAGACCCTTAACTTCTTCACTTTTTCCCCCTATTTTTCATCTCTTTGGTGTTTTGTTCTATCTTCTAGATTTCTTCACATTTATCTTCTAGCCTTTCTATTAAAATTTTCATTTGAAATATGTATATATTTTTATTTTTAGTTTCAACATTCTCTTATTGTCTGGTAATTCCTTTTTAATACCATCTATTCTTATGTCATGAATGTTTTATCTTTCTAAGGACACAAATTATAGTTTTGTAGAGGTTTTTCTCTGTCTCTTTGTTTTCTGTGGATTATCTATTCTGTTAATGTGGTCTGCTTGTTCTAATCTGCCTCTTTATTTTGCAGAATTTCCTCAAGAGGCTGTCTCTTATTTAAAAGCCACACACACACACACACACACACACACACACACACACACACACACATGCACACAAAAACAACAAAATAACAATAATGATGAAAACAAATACACCATCAAAGTTCTGTGAACATGGATAGTGCTTGTCAACTTAAGAGTTTTACTATAGCGTGATTGGTTCAGTTGACTTATTCTTTGGCAAGGTCTTAAATGACAGTATGAGAATATTCCCCAATTTCTGCCTGGGAGACATCCACATAGGGGCATATACCTTTCTGCGAGTTTTTGAGGAGCATGGCATTTAAGAAGATTAGGAGTGTTACTGGAAACTCTTCAGTTAACATCTGTTTTACAACCTTGGGCCTCACCTTGTTTGCCACAATACCCAATGCTCTCAGTTTGAAGTCGCTCTAGCTTATTTTTTATATATATTTTAATTATAGTTGGCATACAATATTATATTAGTTTCAGGTATACAACATAATGATTAGACATTTATATAACTTACAAAGTGATCACCCTGATAAATCTAGTATCCATCTGGTACCATATGTAGTTATTAAAATATTATTAATTATATCCCTTATGCTATACTTCACATCCCTATGACTATTATGTAACTACCAATTTGTACTTCTTAATCCCTTTCTCTTTTTCACCCACTCTCCTAAACTCCCTTCTATGTGGCAACCATCAAAATGTTCTCTATAAGTTTATTTCTGTTTTGTTTACTTTGTTCTTTAGATTTTACATGTAAATGAAATCATATAGCATTTGTCTTTCTCTTCCTGACTTACTCCACTTAGCACAATATCCTTTAGATTCAGCCATATTGTTACAGATGGAAAGATTTCATTCTTTTTTATGGCTGAATAATATTTCATTGTATATATGTACCACCTCTTCTTTATACATTTGTCCATTGGTGGACACTCAAGTAGCCTCCTTATCTTGACGATCATAAATAATGCTGCAATGAATATGCAGATGCACATGTCCCTTTGAAGTAATGTTTTGGGTTTCTTCAGGTAAATATCCAGAAGTGGTATAATGGGGTTCTTCTTTGTTTCTTGTTATAGCCTTTGTTAAAGTTTGTTTTGCTCGATACAAGTATTGCTACCTCAGCTTTTTTTATTTGTTTGTTTGTTTCAATTTTCATAAAACATTTCTTTCCATTCCTTTATTTTAGGCTTTGTATTTCTTTTGATCTGAAGTGAGCTTATAGGCAACATAAGGAAGGGTCTTGTTTTCTTATCCATTCAGCCACACTATCTTTTGATTGGGGCATTTAATCCATTTTCATTTAAAGTAATTATTGATAGATATGTAGTTATTGCCATTTTATTATTCATATTGGTTATCTTTTTTTTTTTTTCTTTTTTCTTCTTCTTCTTAAAGAAGACTAACACTTTCTGTAATGTTGGGTTAGTGGTGATGAATTTCTTTAGGTTTTTCTTGTCTGGGAAGCTCTTTATCTGTCCTTTAATTCTACATAATAGCTTTGTTGGATAGAGTAATCTTAGCTGAGGTCCTTACTTTTCATCACTTTGAATATTTCCTGCCAGTTCCTTCTGGCCTGCAAAGTTTCTGCTGAGAAATCAGCTGACAGTCTTACAGGAGCACCCTTATAAGTAACTAACTACTTTTCTCTTGCTGGTTTTAAGATTCTCTCTTTGTCTTTAACCTTTGATATTTTAATTATAATATGTCTTGGTGTGGGCCTCTTGTTCGGGATTTTCTGTGCTTCCTGGGCTTGTATGTCTATTTCCTAAACCAGGTTAAGGAAGTTTTCTGTCATTATTTCTTGAAATAAATTTTCTCTCTAGCTTATTTTCTCCAGGAAAAAAAAAAAAAAAAAAAAAAAGGATTCCATCTCTAGCAGGAGGGGGAAGTAGTTAGCTGGGATCTAATGTCTTCATATAATTTTAATATACCTTCAACCTCTTACTTAACTCCTGCCTTCCTTAGTGTATGCTTCCTCTAAGCACTAAGTCTTTATTGGTTTGCCAGAATGTATTTATTCACTTTCTCTTGGAATTTGCTCTCTGTAATCATTTTCTCTATTGTGCTTCAACAGTTTCTACCTCTCTGTCCTCTCTCAGATTTCTAAAACTCAGGTAAAATCTCTTCTTTGCTGATTTGTCCTGCCCCATTATTGCTGTCTTTATGGGTTTTTCTGTTTTTCATTTCTTTACTTTCAATTTAGTGAGATGTAAGAAAGAGAGAAGGTAAGCATGAACAGTTTCACCATTTTTTGCTAGAAATTGAGGGAATCATAGCTGAGAAGGAAGGTGGCCTGGAAGAGCACTTTACAGTAAAAGAAAGGATGGGATAAAACAAGATGGATGAAAAATCAGCAAGATCCTAGAAGTTTCTGCTGATAATAGCTAACATTTATTGAGTGTTCACTATGTGCTTGGAGCTTTGCAAAGTTCGTTACTTGGGATATTTATTTTTGTCCTTGTAAGAACACCAGGAAGTAGGTATTGAGACATAGAGAGGTAATATGACTTGTCTAAGTTAGTAAATGTTAGAGCTGAGATTTAAATCCAGATCTGACTTTAGAAATCATCCTCTCAACCACCAAACAATCTTGTCTCCTATAAATTGCTTAAAGAGGAATTTTTAATGAAAGTGTATGTTTAAAAAATAATTTTTCATATTCGTGATTTAGGAGGCTTTCTTTTCTACCAAAACTACTAATACACCTATTTAATAATGTGTTAAGAAATTTAAAATGCTTTCAGGTTTGAAAAGTCTTAAAAGAATCTTCTTCAAATGAGTAATTGCTGTCTGTAGGACTTTACGAGACTTAAGTACTCATCATTATATAAATCTATAGACAATCTAATTAAATTCTGCCTTCCTACCGCTTTGTAATATAAATATACTCATTATATCTATGGTTTAAATCCTATGCAGAGAAATGGATGTTTTGTCTATACAACACTAAACATCTGGAAGAAAAGAATTCCCAGCCAAAGCTTGTTAACAAGAGATTCATAAGCAAAGTATGGTTTTGAATTATGAAAACAGATTCATGTCCAACATCCTGAAGAACTCTCACATGTATATTTTTGTTTCAAACATGGCTTAGAGATCATTAAGAGTAAAATTTAATTAAGTGTGCTCTGTTGTCTTTGCCATCACTTTCAATTAAACCAGACTTGCTTGGCAGTTTTGGAGAGAAAAGTCTTCAGTTCTTTCCATTGCTAATATTTTGTAATTTGGACTTGGTGGGTTTTTTTTGTTCTTTTGTTTTTTTTTTTTTACCAGTAAGAGCATATCATTTAAGAAGATTCTTCATGTTAGACCTCTAAATTATCCACCAGGTAATCTTCATCAGCACTTTTATAAATGAAATAGAAGTAAAATGTACCACACAATTAATGTTTCTAGACTAAAATTTTTGTGAACTCACAAGCTGCCACAAGTGCTCAGGCAGGGAGGCATGTATGTATGTATGTGTATGTATGTATGTATGTATGTATGTATGTATTTTAAAAGACTATTTTTAGAGCAGTTTTAGGTTGACAGCAGAATTAAGAAATTTTCCATATGCCTCTTACCTCCATACATGTATAGCTTCCCCCATTATCAATATACCCCATCAGCGTGATATATTTGCTACAATCGATGAACCTAGATTGACGCATCATTTTCACTCAAAGTCCATGGTTTACATTAGACTCACTCTTGGGTTTGGAGAAATGTATAACATGTATCCACCGTTATGGTATCATACACAGTACTTTCACTCCCCTAAAAATCTTCTGCATTCCACCTATTATCCCTCTTTTTCCTCCCCTCACCCCTTGGCAACCACTAACCTTTTTACTGTCTCCACAGGTTTGCCTTTTCCAGAATGTTGTAAAATTGGAATCATATAGTATGTAGCCATTTCAGATTGACATTTTAGTCATATGCATCTAAGATGCCTCCATGTTTCTTCATGACTTGATAGCTCATATCTGTTTAAGCACTGAGTAATATTCCACTTTCTTGATGTACCGCAGTTTATTTATTCATTAATCTAGTGAAAGACAGCCTAGTGCTTCCAAGTTTTGGTTATCATGAATAACATGGCTGTAAACATCCTTGTGCAGGTTTTTGTGTGGACATAGTTTTCAGCTCTTTGGGATAAATACCAAGTAATGCAACTGCTAGATCATATGTTAAGAGTATGTTTAGTTTTGTGAGAAACTGTCACACTGTCTTCCAAAGTGGTGTACCATTTTGCTTTCCCATTAGCAATGAATGAGAGTTCTTATTGGTTTTCCACCTCCTCAGCAGCATTTAGTGTTGTCAGTGTTACAGATTTTGGCCATTCCCAATAGGTATGTAATGGTATCTCATTGTTTTAATTTGCATCTCCCTAATGACATATGTGGAGCATCTTTTCATATGTTTGATTGCAATCTATATATCTTCTTTGGTGAAGTGTCTCTTAAGGAATTGGCCCACTTTTTAACTGACTTCTTTGTTTCCTTTTTGTTGACCTTTAAGATTTTTTTTCTGTATATTTTAAATAACAGTCCTTTATCAGATATGTTATTAGCAAATATTTTTTCCCAGTGGCTTGTCTTCTCATTCTCTTATACTGTCTTTTGAAGGACAGAAAATCTCAATTTTGATGCAGTCTAGCTTGTCAGTTATTTCTCTCATGGATTATGCCTTCAGTGTTGTATCTAAAAAATCATGCCTAAACTTAAGATCATTTAGATTTTCTCCTATATTATATTATAGGAGTTTTGTAATTTTGTGTTTTACATTTAGGTCTGTTATTCTTTTTCAGTTAATTTTTGTGACAGATATAAGGTCGGTGTCTAGATTTCTTTTTCTGCATTGAATCTCCTGTTGTTTCAACACCATTTGTTGAAAATAATATATTTACTCCATTACATTGCCTTTGCTCCTTTGTTCAAAGATCAGTTGACTATATGGGTCTACATCTGGGCTCTCTAGTCTATTCCATTGATCTGTTTGTCTATTCTTTGTCCAATACCACACCACCTGGATTACTATAGCTTCAAAGTATCTTCATAAATTTCTAAATTGTGAAATATAACAAAATTTATAAAAGTACATAAAATATGTGTTAAGTTTAACAAATAGTTGTAAAATTAAGATCTATTTTAATTATCCCTCAGGAGCACCTGATTTATTTGTTTTGTCCTCTCCAAAGAGATAGCTACTATCCTAACTTTTCTTCTACTTTTCTTTCTAGTATAGTTTACCACTTATGGATACATCATAAAATAGTGGAATTAAATTTAGGTTGTTTGTATATGTTACAAACATATGTAAATTGACTTATCTTGTGGATACTCTTAGATTTTGCTTCTTTTACACAAAATTATACTTATAGGATTTATCAGTACATGTAGCTGAGAATTACATATTTTCATAGCTATTTAATGTTCTGTTGTATTGAGGAACCACAATTTATGTGTCCAGTCTTCTCTTGATATGAAGTTGGGCAGTTTTCAGTTTGGAAATATTATGAATAAAGATATTATGTCACCACCAACAAAAACAACAACAAATATATATATATATATATATATTATATATATTTTATATATATTATATATATTATATATATATATTTATATATAAACATATAAACCTTTATGGACATGTATCTTGGTGCATATAAACATGCATTTCTGTGGGGGAATATACCAAGGAATGGAATCCTGTGCCATGCATTTCTTTAACTCTATTAGATCAGGAGACAGTGTTTGGTAAGTTAAACAAGACTTTCCGACTCCACATTCTAGCCAGAAACACATGATATAGTTAGATTTTCCAATTTTTTTCCCCAAGTATGGAAGCTCTATAATGAGATCATTGTATTTCCCTGATTACTAATGAGGGTGAATGCTCTTTCATATGTTTAGTAGATATTTGAATTTCATCATTGTTGTTTTATACTTCTTTAAGAAAAGTGTTTTCTAAAAAGCATTTTCAAGCATTGTTTAGGGAACCAAAATCTACATAAGTTAAAATATTTGTTACAGCATGTCAATGAGAAGGCTAATAATACTCTGGAGCACTCAATAGAAGACCCTTCTGAAAATCTGTAGAATATAGAATGCAAATATGAGTTTGGATTCAGTGCCACTGTTATTGTTTACTATCCTTTAACATTTTGCATTTCTATCTGACATTTTTAAAATTTGGAACTGCCTTTTAGATTTTTTTCCTCATTGTTCTTTTCATGAATAAAAGATTATGGTAGTGGTTCTCATGCCAGTATGTATCTATATGGTTGATCTTTTAAAGAGTTCAAAGAACTTTATGGATCTTGACTTACCAATCGTTAGAGCATCCTTTTGAAATGGAAAGCAGGCAAGTGCATTAACATGTTCCTTATCACTGGAGGAGACAAATCTTACCAGAGACAGATGGCCACTTTTTTATTGACATAGAACCAAGCTGGACATTGGACTTGGGTTTTCTAACTCCTAGGCTAATGGTGTCAACTGCTCTATGCATAAAACATGAGTAGTGTTCATCATTTGATTGCTAATAGCAACTAAATAGAATATTAAATTTTTAAAGAAAGATATCTCATGAAATTGTTTATGCTTTTACAGATGGTTCTGGTAATTTTTAACTGTATTCTTGCAGTTTTACTCCTTTCTGAATCCTTAACTCCATTTATTCTATAACTGATAATACTCCTAAACTAATCATAAAATAATTATATTACTTTCTAAATAGCCAGGCTTTATACCTTCCTGCTTCCCACTCTCCTCCCATCTATTCTCTCCCTTAGATTCAGCAGTTAAAACATGCAGCTTAACATGATTAGTAACAGTCTGAATATTCAATGCTGGTGTCTCACCTCATCTCTGCCTTCATTTGGACTTTCTGGAAGACTTTCCTTTTCAGACTCTTAAAAATAACTTTAATGTATTGTAAAAAATCTCGATTATATAGTACTGTTCAGTCTATAAAAGACTCCTCCTCCTCACAGGCTGTAAAGGATGCAAGAATGATGAAACTCAGAAGATAAATAATGTCCTTAAGTTTACTACATTATTATAAGGCAAATTCCCAGCAATAAAATGGATATAATAAAAGTTGTCATGAGGATTCAGTGAATTAATACATATAAAAGAGCTTAAAAATGAGATTGTCCAATATAAACATTCCATCTTAGTTCTGTTATCTTTTTTTAGTATTAAAGAACAATAACATGTTTATCCAGAAATAATGAGATAAAATCACTAGAATTGAAAGTGATTTTATAATCAAACCTATAAGCCTAGATCAATTGCCTTGATTTCTTCATCTTTAAATATAGAAATAAATAATCTCGAATTATTGTAAAACTAAAATATAACATTGACTAAGACTCAATACAAATTAGTCTATGTTGATGGAAGAAGTATCACCCTCAGAGCTAAGCTGATAACATGGAATCAGAATCATCTTTTTATTTCTTTTCTGAACCCATAATTCTGCCCTACAGCCTACTTAGCACATTTATGCCAGAAAGCCTATAGCTACTCCACTCAACAGGGTCCTCTGACAGAACCATGGATTAATAGGCACCCCTAAAGACAAAATAAGGCTATTCCACAAAATATATATATTTAACCTCTACAGTGATCTAATAACTGTGAGAAGCAGAGAAGATGTTATGAATCCCTGCTATTCTTTTGAAGAAAAGACCTACACAACTAAATGATTAGAGGCAGAAAACAAAAAAGGATGGCACAATAATAAAATGCTCTATAGGGACCAGGGCAATGTCTTATTCTGTTTTGTGTTCCCTAAAACTGAACGATGAATGATCATTAGTGAATAAACAAGCAAACAGACAAACAAATAAATAAATAATAAATTTCAGTAGAAAAAGGAAAGATAAATATAGATGGAGATCATTGGTCAATTTAACAATTTAACAATTATGTATTGAGTGCCTCCAGGCTTGAAGACTAGAAAATGGATTCAGACAGTCCCAAATTTCAAGGACCCAGCAGCTAAGGATATTAAACAGAAAGAAGAATAGTCAGTTACACTACAGCATGCTATAGATGCACACATACCATTCCAAGACTAAGAGAGAAGAAAAAAAAAAAAATCAGATTCACCTGGAGATGAGAAGTTAGCTAGAGCAGGAAGGATGTATATGGTTAGAGGTCAATAGTTCAAACAAATATTTCAATGTGAAAGGCATAAGAGAACCCCAAACAGGTTTCAGTATATGGCACAGTGATGGTGGGGAAGGGATGAGAGGGTTGATTAAAGAGAAGCAACGTATCATGCACTGCTACGAAGTCTTGAATATCATGCTAAGAAGCTTGATTTTTAAAAAATCACTGGGGTGATTTTATTCAAGGGGAGTAATGTTGGCCTTGAGTCTTATTATGTTCTTTAATTTTGGCACAATTTAGAGTGTTGTATTTAAAGCAGTCTTTGTAATAATTTTTTTTTATTTTATGTTTTTTCATTTATTTAAAAAATCAAATATAAGCATTTTCTGGATCAAATACCTAATTTCACCTTTGGTTTATCAATGAATGAGTTATTACAGTAATCATACATAATCACCTGAAGAAAAAGAATATAACTGCTCTAAAGTTTCTCATATGGAGACTATATACCTGTGAGAGCTGTGGAAATGTCCTTGGAAATCCATGACCTCTCAAATTTGAGAAATGTTGAATGAAGATAAAATTGGAGTGAATAGGAAGGAGAAAGACATATCAGGAAAACCAATTCAGAGTCTACCGCAATAATCGCATGAGAAACAAAGAGGGCTTGAATTAAGGGAATTCAGAAGAGAGGAAAAAACTTAATAGTTATTTATAGAGTAAAACAGACAGAACTTAGTAATGTCCAAAAGATTGGGTTTGAGACAAGAAACACTCAAGGATCATGCTTGGATTTCTGGCTTTAATGACTATGTTATGATAGTGGTATCTCAGTAAGATAGCAAAATTAGCATACAGAATAAAAGCCATGTTGAAAATATGGAGTTTGAGATGTCTGTGCACATTCAGGTGGAGATTTGAAATCAGAAGAGCAATCTAAGCTGGAGTTTTTCAAACATAGTAGGTAGATATTTCCGTTTTGGAGGTAAATGTCTCGCAGTGGGCAAAAAGTAAGTGAGAAAAATATTAGAGAAACAAGAATGCAACAAAGATATTAAAAAGAGGGACTAGGGCATAGCAGGAAATCAGGAGAGCTGTGTTCTCAAATGCAAGGTAGGGGAGAATTCCAAGGACTGGATTGCTGGAAAAACTGTGGAGAAGGTATTAATTGAACTGGGTGTGAAAAAACAAAGAAAGTTTGTAGGACAGAATGAAAAAGGTATAGATTCTGGGTTGGGAAACATTTTAAGTAAAAAGTCTCACAGAGAGAAATATAAAATTTATAGCAAAGGATTTGTTGGAGTAGGCAGTACAGAATAGAGCTGAAAGGTGAGCTCTGAAACCAGACCATTAGGTTCAAATCCCAAGTCCCCACTTATATTAGCTATGTGATCCTTGGTAAGTTAATGTAACCTTCTAAGTCTCAGATTTCTCATGTGTAAAATGAGAACAATAATAGTACATTCTTTATTAAATTGTTCATTTTTTACTCTCCTGTATAGACGCACTGAAAAGTCAGGGTGGTTTTATATGCAAAACATTGTTTTTACTTACCTCTGCATATTTTATTCTTTGTCCTACCATCCCACCCCATTTATATTTTTACTTTTATGGATACTTCAATAAATAGTTGTAAATTGTTTATATAGCTATATATAAGTATATTAAAAATATATAAATATATTTTATATATTCTTAGCAAGTCCTTTCCTACCCCAATATATATACACCTATATTTTATTTTAGTCTTTTATGATTTACATTACATATTTAAATTCTTAATAATTATGGAAAGCATTTTAATAATAATTGTGGGTTCTAGTATTCTTTATCTAGATTTTCTAAATTTTCAGAACAATATTTATTGAATAATTCTTTCTTTATTGGCTTGAGATGTCACTTCTATATTTTACTAAAATTAAGGATGCTTGATTCTGCTTTTAACTTTATAGCCTCTTCCTATACAAAAATCAGCATGTATAATTATTATGAATTTAAAAAATCTGAGAGAACATGTGCCCTCTTAATCTTATTTTTTTGAATTTTCTGTTATTTTATCTATTTTGCTAACTTATAATTATTAATTCAAAAGTTATAAACATGAATTTCATGATCTATTTGTGGAATTCATACAAAAAAATCCCATTAAAATTTTGAGTGAAATTTCATTAAGTTGCTAATTAAGTAGTTTACATGTACTACACGACTACTCATGAAACCCCTGCCAACCATCTAAGAAACTTCTAGTTCTTAAATTATAATCATAGTCAGCAAAGGATCACAGAGATTTGAAGAAAACCAGTAACACAAACGAAAAGAAACTAATGGATGAAAAAAACAAATGTATTTTTCCAATGAAAATTTGTCTTTTTTTTCTCAGAAAAAAAAAGAGATGATAAAAAGCATAGGGAAAAAATCCTTAAAATATTAAATTTTCAGAGAGATTAAGGAGAAAAGTACATCCATTAAGTATTACTAGATTTCTGTGAAATGGAGCAGGATGTTGGGGGAAAAAATAAAGGACTGGATAAAATAACTGAACATGCTTGAATATTGAATTAGTCAAGCACATCTCCCAGAATGTAGAGCAAAAAGACAAGTGTATACATTATGATCATAAAAAAAAAAGGTAAAGAGATAAGAATAGTGTGATGACAGTGGGGTGTGAGAAGGGTCAGGAAAAATAATTGAAAAATAATTGAAAAAATAATTGAAAAAAAAAAAGTTACTTGACCTGAAGATAACGATTCAAGTCCTCAAATTGAAATGGTTCATCTGTTGCCAAAAAAATTCCTGATAAAGTTTCAAAATTCCAAAGGTAAGGAATTAATGCTGAAATCTTCTAGAGAACAAAAAAGAATCTTTCAAAGGTCAGCTTGGACAGACTAGACAATGTTTCAAAGTTCTAAGAAAGATTCATTAGAACCTGATATTGATAGCCAAACTAACAACAAGCTGAAGATTTATTTAAGCATATAAGGTCTTAAGTTCACAAGTTTACTTCCTACAGACCCTTTGAAATAAATATACATGTAGTACATATATATTACATATAAATATACATATATATGTATATCTTACAGATATATTCAAGCAAAACAAAGCAGAAATTCTATACAGAAGATAATTAAGATTCAAAGAGACCGAATCAACCCAGGTGTCTTATGAAAATAAATTCCAGATGACAACAGTGTAGTAGGCCTAGAAAGTAGGAAGCCTAAATTAGAAAGTCATCAGAGTGTTCTAAGAAAAAAATCTTCAAGAAGAAAGTAGCTATTATAAATCAAATTGCATAATTAAGAATATTTTAACATTTTAGGACAAAAATAATTGCAAAAAAAAAACTTATTGATTAATCTGTTTTTAAAATATTGAATCTTCCCACCCATGAAATTAAATATATATTTTTTTCTAGTTTTTAAACATGTCCTTCAGTGAAGTTTTATAATGTTATTCATACAAGACTTTTACATATTTTATAAAGTTTATTTCTAGATATTTTATGTTTTACAATTATACAAATGGGGTTCGTTTTTTGTTTATTGCTGGTATATAGAAAGCCTATTGTGTATATGTATTTTATAATGTTCTATCTTTCTTATACATTTTGGATAATTCTCCTGAATTTTAAGTTATAGAATTATCATCTGAAAATATAATTTTGCTCTCTTCCACACATTCATACCTCATATTTGGTTTTCTCATTTAATTGCTTAGGTTTGAATTTCCTGAGCAGCATTAAATCTTGTCTTATTTCTAATTTGTTTCATTGTTAATTATAGATGTTAAATGAAAGCTATTTACTAGCGTGATAAGGAACCTTCTATTATTATACTAGGAGTCCTATTTTACTATCAACTCTTTAATAAGTGTGATGGGTTACATTATAAACACTGTTGATTTAATTTTATGCTACAGGAGACCACTGTAGAATAAATATGATTTTGAGAAAAAGATATAGACAACTGTTTAGTAATTCAGCCATCCAGTGATAATTGTATAACCAAATGGATAAAGACAGAAGAAACACATATAGGAAGCTTGAACTTAAGAGATAGGTCAAATAACAAATCCACTTTCTTACCTGATTTCTTCTTGCCTATAGGACTCAGAATATTTGATAGTAAAATAATTTAATACCCATATTTATATTGAGTAATTTATACATGCCTTCTAAAAACAGACTAATTTTTCTGCTGCTTATCATGTATACTTACAAAAAGCAAACTGAACAGCAGGAAGTTTTTACTCCTTAAAAATAGGACAGCATTCAACTTTCCTGAAATGGGGAACATCAATAATTGATACTCTAGTTAATTCCCTCAACAATTTTGTAGTTTCTGTAAAATATTGCTTAAATGATTTTTGACTCCCCACCACCTATTTTGATTATTTTTTATATTTTTCAAATAAAAAATAAATGAGTTTTTATACTGTGGGTGATGGTATCATTTAAAAGCATGACCTCTCCTTGGATGTAGTAGGACTTTGTGCTTTTTCCTCATTGTTCTATTGACAATAAATTTCCAATCAAAGTAGTAACTTGATATTAATGTTTACTTTAAATTAAGCTATCACTATTTTATTAAAAGAATCTTACATAAATTTGTTGGATGTTGAAGACTTTTGTTATTTTCCTTCACAATGGCTGATAGATAATATCAAACCATGCTTTTATCTTGAAAATTTTACTTAGTTATATTTTGGATTAGATTAGATATCTAAGTACTATCTCCTTCATATTAATAGTACAGATCTTAATTAATAGTGACTTTTATAAATGTATTTTAAGACTAAATAGAATATTGGGAAAGCTTCGCATTCCCTATTTGTGAATCTGACTTCCATGCCTGTCAAAATTGGTACAGATTCAATTTTGTTTTCAGTAAACTTCAAAGAAGATCAAAACCAGGATCATCTGTATCATGTTCTTTTGGGGCCCCTGTTTTGTCCTAAAGCCTTTTCCTAAGGAGAAAGCTACATTTTTCAGCTGAGCACTTGATTCCATGTGCTTTTTTTTTTCCCTTTTTTCCTTCAAATTTAAGTAATGAGTGGCAAGAAACAATATGAAGATGTTGTTAGATGGAGAAATGTACTCATTCACCATCTGGTGAGCATTCTGGAGAATGGAGACAAATACCACACAAAAAATGAGTGAAGTCATTTTGCAGAAAGTTTGACTTTGAGGATTCATTTAAGAACTCTGAAAGCAGGCCATATTGTGGTGGTCAGTTCAGCATGATTCTTTGTGGGTTTTTTTTGTAAATCACAGACTGTTTACCATGGAAGGGCTGTAGAGATGAGTTTAGAAATGAGAAAACTGAGCAACACAGAGCTCCACTAGCATTTTCATAACTATTATTTGAGCCACACATCAGAATCCACATTCCAAAAATTGCAACTGCTGTCTTATTGTGGAATTTATAGTGACACATTCTGAAGTCATAGAGGAAATGAACCAGAGTTAAGTTCTAGTAAGAATTAAGTCAGTAGCGTGAGACAGGCAGTCTCTTAAGGCAATCATCAGCTTCCCTGACCCTAATGGGACTGGGAACATGGAAAACTGTGTGTGTGTGTGTGTGTGTGTGTGTGTGTGTGTGTGTGTGTGTGTGTGTGTGTGTGTGTGTGTGTGTGTGTGTGTGTGTGTGTGTGTGTGTGTGTGGCATCCTAGCTGTATGTAGAATGTTTTCACCTGAGCATTAAGCCATATAGATAAAAGCCATAGCCTACTTTGGCCAGTAGTCACTAGTGTTGCCTCTTTATAGGAATCTTTTTCTTTTTTTTTTTGATATTTCAAATGTTTTAAGGTATCAGATCAATGAGAATTTCTGCTTCAAAAATTGAATGTGTGCATATGTGTATAGTAATATATTAGAAGCATTTTTTTTACAGAAATTAGCATTGTGTTGTAGAATTGTATGTGCTTTTTATATATATTTTTACTTTTTCTGTATTTCCTAAGATTTCTACCATGAGATTTTCTTTTAATGTATAATTTTATAGCAAGTAATAGAATAAGTACTTTCATATCATAAAATACTTAAAACCTTCCAGAATATGAGAAAATCCTCCTTCCTACTCTTTTAGATTTGCTCTCCTTGAAAGTAACCACTTAGTAATGGATAGAATTTGGCATACATCCTTACTGAATTTTTAATTAAATATTTATACATTAGAATTATGGGAAATATTTTTATCTAAAGTGATATATTACACATGTTAGTCTATGACTGACTTTTATATTTAATATGTTTTGGAGATTATTTTAGTACATATAAATCTATAACAATATTCTTAAATTGTAGCATGGTATGCATATCAAATTTTGTATTGTTTTCCTATTGATTTTTTAATATTACAAACAGAAGTGCAGTAAACATTTATGTGCATGCTTGTTTATTTATTGCATTGATTTTTAAGTCAGGGAATTAGTTATCAAGATGAAAAGAATGACAACAAGCAAGGAGATGGACATAAGAGCAGTTAAAAGGAGAATCAGGTGTTTCGGAGGACATCCTTGATGTTTCATCGAACTTCACAAAAGATTCAGATGCTCACTCAGGAAATAGCAACTCTGCTATGATATAGAGATTTTTAGGAATTTGGGAGCTCCCCAAGAAGAAGTTTAGATAAAAATTCATGCTACTAAGATAGTTGTGCCTTTGTTGTTTTTGTGCAAAAAGGAAAGACACCTCTGATCTACAACCGGAAGGCTGCTCAGTTGGGGTGGGGAAGTGAGGTAGGGGTGCCTGATGGGTGGGAAGGGCAGGCTTTTGACCAGTCCTATCCCTGAGTCGCCTGGCCTGAACCTGCAGCAGTGTCCTAGAATAGCTGACTGATCATATGTGTGGATGGTAGCCTTCAGGTAGGTTTGAGAAAAGAAAGTGTTGGGACGCTTGTCAATCTTGAATATCAGCTGTCAGTCTTATACTTATACAAGATGGTGTAACTGCTTCAGATGTGCACGAATCTCTTTTATAACTCAAAACAAATCTAAGAAAAATGGGGAGGAAATTTTTTCCCTAGAAAAGCAAAGTGACAAAAAATAATTCAAAATTATGATTATATTGAATGTGCCATAGGGGTAAACTTAGTTATTTGAAACTTCAGTTCTCCAATAACTGAGCCAATATATTAGTTATCATTTTGTCAAACATTTACTCTATGCATTCTGCTAAGAGCATTTTTATAATGTATTTTTAATATTCAAAAGAACCCACTAAAAGCTATCACCAATAAGAAACCTGAGACCAGAGAGGTTGAGTAACTCAATCAATTATCATATTGCTTATAAGTAGCAGAATTAGGACTTGAACCTAAGTTTTCATGTATTTAAAATTCTAGCTCTTAACACCACAGTGGAAAGGAACTCTGATTTAGTTGGTGGCAATTCTGGCAAGGATAAAGTTTTCCACATTATATATGTTATAGATTAGAACTTTGGGGCATATTATTGTTTTGAATTATGGTATCTTTTTTATGTAGAAAATGTTGCATTATAGATAAGATTATGTAGCAGACCATGTTTTTGCTTTTATTTCTGTCAATCATTCTATCTTGTTTGAGCTTTTCAAGAGAGGAGTGACAGGGTGGAAATAAGCAGAGCAGATTAGTTGGTATGTATTATCCTGAGATCTGAATTATTTGACATTTTTAAAGCTAAGCATTAATTGAGCTCTATGAACATAAATTGGAAAGAAAACATAATACCATCTGCTCAATAACAATTTTTTTGCTATTAGCAAGAGCATTTGTTTCAACTTGAGAGTTGTAATTGTATTTATCAAACTTGTTAATTGTGTGAACTGAATGGAAATTGTCAGGTTCATAAAGGTATATATTTATAGTCACCAGGCACTCCTCAGGTTCCATATTTCCACGTTGAAGTTAGCTTATTTTTTCTGTTCCTCTTATTGTCACTTAAGACTTCAAACAGTCTAGTCAATATTTTCTGCATTTATATTAGCAATATTCTCAAACCAATTGCTTACACAAAATACAAATCAAGGACTTTTTCTATTAGATTTGTTAAGTACTTGTTCTCTAGATTTAAATTTTAATGTTTTGCTAATGGGAATAAGTTTTTCTTTTATTTGCCAAGAGGCTCCACTTTGAGCTAGAGAAATGTGCTTCTTTCCTATTTCTAAGTATCAGTGTAAAATATGTTCTGTATAAAATATAAATTACCGATGCAAAAAAAATGGCTATTTTAGTTTACATTGATGGCCAAAGTAAGCCAGGGAATTCCATTTGATTGTCTTAAGGAGGCAATAGTGTTCTTCTATTTCTTTAGCCTTCCTTCTGGTTTAGTCCAAGAATTCTCAGGAGGTTGCTCAAGAGCTCCAAAGTAAGACACAGTTCTTGAAAAGTGCTTTTTAGAAGGATCAGCAATGGCATTTAGGACTGCAAGCATTAGGAAGTAGAAAAATGGGGAAATAAATTATCTTGTTCACAGATAATGCCATTTAAGGTTAAATTGAATAGGAAAAAAATAGTATTGGTCTTTAAAAATTACAAACAGAAATTTCTAACTAAAAATATGGGTAAAAAATAAATAGGTTATGAAAATACTTAGAGAAGTTAAAGCAGTCTAAGAGATTAACACTTATGTTTATCTAATGTTAATCTTAGAAAAATGGCAAGAAATTTGTATATGATTTATATTTATAGAAAGTTATAATAGATTTTGGAATCATTCCATATTATAGAAAGTCTTCTCTTCTTATATACCTGATTTTAAATAAGCAAATGTTTCAAGAAAACCTGATTATTTTCATTTATAAGGTATGTAGTATATGGATAAATTCCTATTTATGTGACAAAATAATAAGATCTGATACAATGTACAAACCAATAATTAGAAAGATTAGTAAAAAAACTTTATTGAAAAGAAATCAAAGTAACCAATAGTTTTGCATCATCTCAAATACTGAATAATAAGCATATCCACTGTTTAAAGGAGAAAACTATAACAAGGAAATAAAGTTAAAAAGGGAGATGTTTTGGATAATATGATCCAAAATTTAATGACTTTTTCAAAAGAATAAATTCAATAATAAACTAAGCCACAATGACATTAGTCATATTATATATGGTATATTCTTTTCCTTCTTATTTTCCACTCCTTGTCTTCCAATAGGTGTTTTCTGTTCATAGAAAATAATTATATGGCATTTCTCCCATCCTATGCCCATGAGATAGATATAATTAATATATTGTGCATTTTCTGTAGACCTCACAATCCTTAATAAATCACTTCAAGGGAACCACTACCAGTAGGTTAAAATTGAATCCTGTCTCCTAGATCTTCTGATCAGTTCTTTTTCAACTTGCACTTAGGAAAGTAATCTGTATCTATAGTGATAAGTAAGGAATTGTATGATATAGTAAAAAAAATACTCTAAAAGAAGACAGAACATCATGTCTTAGTCCTAGTTCTGTCATTTAAAAGGAATCTTTGACAACTTGTAACTTCTAGGACTGATTTCCAATCCATAAAATTAAGCATGTCATACTAGACTCTAAAATCCTATGCAGTTTTATTATATATATATATATAATATATATATATAATATATATAATATATATATATATTACATTCAGCAGCCCCCAAAGATTTCTCACCACTCCCTAAATATGCATTTTTTTATATCTGCAACATTTTGCACACTTTTTTCAAACTGAGGTGACTTTTGTCGCCTTTGCAGCCTGATGAAACCACCACGCATCATTTAAGATACACCTAGAATGCCAGCTCTTTAGCTCAGAAACCTTTCTCAATTTTCCATAGCTCACAGACCAAGAGGTTGTTCTCAACTTTGTGCCTCTGATATAGATCAGTTCTCTTTGTTTTATAATTATTTGTGGATCTTTATTCTCCAGAAAATCCTGTAAGAAAGGGACTCAGACCCTTGGAATTTGTACTCTCAGGGATATGATACTTCACAAATATAGCTGTTCAATGGAAGTTTATTGAATTAATATGGTTAAAGTTTAGCATCTTCCTATTACAAGTTTGAACCTCATGATTGCAGATTGTTCTTTATGTGATTTTAAATACATCTATTTTGGCGAAGCATTCAGAGTACATTTCATTACATCTCTTCCACCTAAGCAATTCATAACCTGTGTGCATTCTAAACCAAGGGACCACAGATAACACAGTAGGCTTTAAGATCAGTCATCCTAAAGCTATTGCAAGTCAATGGCTAATAATACACTGACAGATAAAGAGCTCATACGAATAAGAAAGGAAAACGCTAAGACATCATTATTAAATCATAAGAGACATATTCAGAAAGTTAACAAAAATATATATATAAATGACAAGTTAGAATATTAAAAACATTGGGACCTCTAGGTAAAGATAAGCAAGTAGCACATTCATTGAACACCTCTACTTTCTGAAAACCATGAAAGGACTTTTTAAAGCATAAACCACAATGGCAAAGAAAATGGGAAAAAGTAACAACAAAATTTTGGAAGCTGGAAAACAAATGGACAAGTGGCAGTTGCCTTAGTGGACAACTAAAGCTCTACATCCTATGCTAGCACTAGGGAAAGTCAAAAAAGCAATCCCATGAATAGTGCAAAAACCAAAAGACTCCAAAATTAGCCATGTCCCATACCTAAGAAAATGGGTAAAGACTAAAACTGTAAAAGAAGCAATTAGACGTAGATCCCATCTTATGTTCTGTGGAAAGTGTGACTGTCCCTCATTCACCCCAGCAAGATACTTGACATTTATTCTCAAAAGGGCAAAAAATAGCCTCAAGACTGATGTACAACAAGCACAGTTGAAGATTAAGGTGCCATACTGAAAACAAAGGGATTAAGTAAACATTTACATATTTATGTTCATAATCATATGAGTGTTTTATTTGTTTTAGCATTATTTCTTCAAAGTTTAGAGGCTGGCAAATATAGATGCTCAAATATTTGTTCAATGAGTTCTGAAGGTTGGGAGTTCTAATCTTCTTACCCCATTCAGCTTCCAATTATGCATAAACCAATTTAGAAAAAGTACAGATGCTGAAGAAGGAAGAAAATATAAAGTATACTCAGAGATAAGAAGAGATATAATTGATATTGTATTTATCAATATTACTAGCATTGCTTTCATCAGTATGCTATAAAAGGGAACATTCAGAGAATAAGAACTCTTAAGAAGTAAAAATATGGTGGCAGAAATGAAAAATTCAATAGAAGATTTGAAAGATAAATTTGAGAACATCTCCAGGGAAATAGAACAAAAAGACAAGTTAAAAATAAAGAGAAAAATGAGAAAATTAGAGGGCTAGTTCAAGAAATCTAACATCCAAATAAGAGAAATTATAGGAAGAAGAGAAACCTGAATGAGGAAATAATTGAAGAAAAATTTCCAAACTCATTAATAAGAGTGTCTATCACCATACACATATACATATATACATGGCTTATTCTTAGGATCAGCATCAGATCATACAAACAAAGGATCAAAAACAAAACAACAACAAAAAAAAGAGCATAAGACTTCTTAACATTCATGTTGAAACATAGGAAACAGTGGAAGAATACTTCTAAATTTTGAAGAAAAATGATTCTCAGTGAAGAATTCTGTATTCAGCCAAACTATTAATCAAGGGAGAGCATAGAATGAAGACAATTTCAAAGTCGCATGGACTCAAACATTTTGCCTCTGATTCACATTCACTCAGGAAGCTACTGGAAACATGCTCACCAAAACAAGGGAGTAAACTCTAAAAAAACTTGTCAGGATTATGAGGAAGGAGCATCCCAAAATGACAGCTGTGCAACAGACCTAGGGAATAACCTACCCAGATTAGAAGAGGCACTCTTCAAGAAAAGGAATTTGATAAAATTCTTAATGTACTTGAACCATACTTAGAGGAGATATTTGCAATTTGGGCAACATTTAGGATCAAATTAGTTATAATTATAGAAACAACCAAGGAAATAAACAAAGAAACAAACAAAAGACAAGACATTTTAACTATAAGAAAAACAAAAACTCATGAAGAAAATAAAAAGTAATCAGAGTATATTTTATAATTTAGCTTCTTATAGTTTTTCTTGAGTTCTACTAATATAAACATGATAACTTGATCTAATTAAAGTTGCAATATATATTGGAAGGATTAGGATGATAAGTGTTAATGGATGAGGAGCTAAATCCTCATCTTTCTCATTGACTATTAATAGTCAATGCCTAAAACTGAAATATTAGGAAGCAGAAATACAGGTATGCATTTAAAGATACAGGGTAATACATCAAATAAATCAGGTAAAAGATTCAAAAGTGGCTACCTCTGAATGAAAGAATGAAAGGTGTTTGTATGTATTAGGGTTGGAGGAGGCATGCAAGATTTTTTTTGATCTTTGTGGTACTATTAAATCTTTATTTATCTATGTAACTTAGCTAAAAAGAAAATTAAATATAAAAATCGATCACTCTTACTTGTAAGACATACAAATGAAAACAAAACAACATATTTTCAGTTTTTATGTATTTATAATATTTTGTAATAGGTATTGATGAGACTATCATATGATTTTACTCTCAAACAGTACTTCTGAAGGTAAAGATTGGTTTATTTCTTAAAAATTTGGCAGTATACATCAAGAAACTTAAAAACTTTATTCTCTTTGACCTTGTAATTCATCTTTTGTAACTCTCTTACAGAGCTACTTAGGAGGCCAAAAGATTGGACAGAAATATATCAAAATCTTCACAGTTGTTATTCTATTTTTCTCTTGAACCCCTCAGCATTTTTCCAAATAATCTATAATGAAGAAGGCTATTTTTGTATTCAAAACTTAGAGCATTAAACATTTTTAATTTTTAAAAACCATAACAGAGAAAGTTATTTATTAAGACAACACTAGATCAGGTTAATAATGCTAAGAGTGGAATCTGGATGAAGGCTAACAGGGCCTCTGGAAATGCAAGTCATTCAAGTGTCATGCAAATACTAGCTGTGTTGATGGTAACTGCCATTTTCGTTGTTGCTCAGGGATCTCCCAGAGAAGGAGAGGGCTTCTCTATTGGATGAAAAGCAACATGCTGTTCTGGAACAGAATCCACAAGTAGTAAAAGTGATAAGGAATAGATTTTTATTAAGGTAGAAAGTCATGGTTAGGATGACGGTAGGAGCACCACTGAAATATCCCTGGACAAATATTTAGTCTTATAATTGCATCTTCTGAAACTGCTGAAGCATTCCAGGTCTCACATGGAACATGTTTGCTGTCAACTTTTCTGTCTTCTTTTTTTTTTTTTTTTTGTCTAATGTTGTAAAATCTGTCAATCTTGAGTTATTATAAAATAGGTATGTTTTAATGGCATGGAGAATGGAGAAGGTATAAGCAGAAAGAGATATGTTGGTTTTTAGAATGCTTTCCTTTGTTTATCAGTTGAAAGAAGAAGTAGAAAGATTGTTTAGATGATGTATGCGTCAACTACATGGATCTATTGACCATTTTTCTAAAAAAAACATTTTAATTCTGGCCATTTGAATTTGCACACTTTGTTCTTTCTCTCTGGAACACCCTAACAAAATTTTTCTGCCTGGTAAACTCTGCTTGCTCTTCTAGACCAAGTTGAAATGTTCCCTCCAGTGTGAAAATTTCTGTGACTTAAGAAAATAATAATTATAATAAGTGCAGTTTAATGAGTTGCCTGGTCTTTTAGCCAATTCTCGTACTATCAGATAAGTGAGGTAGTTTTAGCCTCACTTTACAGAGAAAACTGAGGCTTAGAAGACTTGAGTAACTGGCTCAAGCTATATTTGAAACTTAAATCCAAAGCCAGGATTTCCTGCCTAAAGCCCCTTTTTTTGAAATGTGCATCACCTACTGATCTTTTTTGTTTACATAGTTATTTCCTTTGCAGGGGTGGCATTTTAACATGTAATGTTAATCATATATAATGTTTTTTTTATTGCTGGCATTCCTCGTTTGATTATGTGTTCTACAGAGCAAGATGCTTAAGCACAGAAACCAAATATGTTTTATTCATCATTGAATTCAGCACCTGTCATAGTATCTGCCACAGAAATTGCCCAACACACACACACACACACACACACACACACACACACACAAAACGTGTTTGAATTAATAAACAAATTAACAAATGAGTGAACAAATGAATAAAGCAGAATGACTGAGGTCCATCTCCTAGCAAAATAATACCTTTTTTTAACTTTTGTTGTTTCTATTGTCTGAATAGATTGATTTCTTAAGCTCATGTGAAATGTGCTACCAATATCAACAATCATGTTAACCCAAATGAAATCTGTACCCTGAGGGAATCTCAGCATGCTGGTAATACGAGTTAGGGTCAAGTTTTACTTTTTTATAAACAAAGATACTGAAACTTCAAAATATTCATCTGTAGAGATGTCAGATTTTATATTTCATGCATATCAGCATTTTTTTAATCTAGAACTCAATTAGGCAGTTTAACCTCTGGATTTTAAACTATGAGGGTTCAGGTTTTGGTACTAAAGGTCTACAATAGAATTTCATTTTTGTGATCTTCTGAGGTTTTTGTAAATGTTATTAAAAACTGATCACATAAGAGTATAAAAGATTGCACATATTTCAAAGTACTTAGCCTGTAAGTAATTGAAATGTAGTTAGAATAAATTAATAAATGTGTTTGATAACTTAAAATGTTCTTAAAGTCAAAAATAATGTTCTTTTTATGAAGAAAAGAAAGTCTGTGTCCTGTTTTTCTTTCTTTTCTTAAAAAGTTGAAGCCCATGAGAAATAAGAGGTAGCAGAAGGTATTAAATTATTTCTTCTGTAACAGCACAATTCCACATCAGATTTTAAATACAAAAGAATAGGCAAAGGGATAATGGCCCAGACTTCCGTTCTAACCCAAATAAGGCAGGAAATTGAGTGAAATAAGTTTTTCTTCTTATCATATGTGGGAAAAAAAAAATCATAAAGCAAACCCATATGAATCCAATCTGTTTGGTTTATTCATCCCTGCAGAGACATTTGTCCTCCAGAAATTATATCAGAAACCTAGTCAGTATTTCAAGTCCATCATAGACAAGAAATGTGGTAAAGTATATAACTTACTGCACTTAAAAAAAACCAAAAACTGTCCTAATTGGAACAGGTTGTTGATCACATATCTTTTCCTCTCTTTAGAAACCCAAGGCTATTTTCTTCCTTTCAACTCACTCCCCATAAAGGCATACTTCCTCTGCTATTCTCCATAGAATGAAAAGGAAAAAGAAGACTCAGTGTCTTAAAAATAAGAATCTCTCCATCTCCCCCCACACACACACACACACACTTGGGAGACATGACCAACTCCCTTTGCTAGTTATTTATCTTCATGATCTTCTCCCGCCCATCTCTCTAGCCTCATCTCACGCTGTTCTGCACATGCACCTTCTGCTGTAACAAATCCAGTGTATCTCCATGACTTTGCACCTTTGCCCATGTTATTCTCTCTATCTGGGACCCCTTCCCATCTATTCACTCTTTCCCCCACTCCACTCTTGTTCCTCTTCTCTATACCTAGTTCCTGCTGCTTTTGGGTGTATCAAGACTGGCCTCCTTTAGGAAGCCCCACCCCACCCCATGACCACATTAGATGGCTCTGTTTTGTATGTGGAGCCCTTATCACTGAGCACACTAGGATTGTTTCTTAGCTTAGTTCTCTCTTGGCCACACTGTGAGTTTCTTAAGATCAGTGGCTATTTTCCTTTACACGTCCAACATCTTATCCAATGTTTAGTACATACTACATGTTCAATAAAAATTTGTGAAATGAATCAACGGCTTTCCATTAAGAGAGTGAATAAAGTATGTGTGTGTGTATACACACTTTATGTATATAAATATGTAAATATAAATGTGTGTGTGTGTGTGTGTATAGAAGGGCATTTGAAAAATACAAGGGAAAATGGGACAACTTTACTTGAAGTAGAAGTACTTTGACAGGGACCACCTTTGAAACTTCATCTACTTGAGTCACTTTTGTGTTCTTTGTGAAATAATAATATCAATTCTCAGATCCTATCAAAGGAGTTATAATTTACCAAGGAACAAAATGAATTGGTGTGTAAAACTGACGTTCTTAGAGCAATGTCAGTAATCATAGATTCTAAAAACTTCATGTTGAAATGTCTCAGGAGCTTCCAAACTAATATGCATGATGTCATATGATTAAAACAGTGTAAGTCAAAGGAAAGAATGGGATTTCTAGGTTTTCAGTGTGCTTGGTACTCCTTGACAAAATATTTTATTTGTCTAGTCTCTTGACAATCATTCCCTGATTTTATTTCCCCAGAAAACATTAGATTTAAGATGTTTATTCTGCAAATAAAAGTTTGTGATAATTTATTTTCATTACAAATATGACAAGTAGACCACATTTATCCTTTGTGGGCAGAGAATGAAAGAGCCCTCTGTGTAGAAAGAAGCAAAGTTCCCAAATATGAAAATTGGGTATTGGCGAACTTGAGATCAGTGCGTAAGGTTAGCATAGAGTCTACTGCCTTTCTTTTCTATAATAAAACTTACTTCCTTTCTGTTATGAAAGTAGGGCAGATTGTGGATTCTTTCAAAAACTGACATGTTCCTTACTCTTGGAGGTCAGGCTATTTTTTGGATGGATACAAAAAAGCTAGTGCCTAAAAAATAAAATTGAAACGTGGGAAGGGAATCATCACTAGTGAATGTATTATTTCATGGATCACTGATTCTTTCATTAAATGCATTTTTAGAAGTCATTTGATAAGTAAAAACAGGTTATTGATATTTTAGAGATGAGTAAAAAGCTAGTTAAAAAGGGAACTAAATCGAATAACAAATCACCATGTTGTGTGGGATACTGAAAATTCACTGGTTCGTTGTGA
Organism: Eonycteris spelaea; assembly: GCA_003508835.1. Classification (NCBI taxonomy): domain Eukaryota; kingdom Metazoa; phylum Chordata; class Mammalia; order Chiroptera; family Pteropodidae; genus Eonycteris; species Eonycteris spelaea. Next base: position 8,032,272 of record PUFA01000011.1, on the reverse strand, counting down.
CAAAATACTGGGGCATGGGTAGTCTATAGGACTTGATGGCATACCCAGTTTTAGCAGGGTCAGCATTGGCGCCGTGTTGTTATTCTAAGAGCTATGTAAAGTACTTAGCACAAAGTGGACCAATTTGAGTTTGCCTAGGACTTTCTCAATGGTACACCACAGAGCTCACTTGAAAGAGTAACGAGAACGTAAATGTCACCTTGGCTAATAGGCCTACCAATTGATTTTTAAAATAAAGAACATTCTAAGTTTCTTTAGCAAAATTCAATATTGTGCCGGGGTCTGCACAATATGGCATATTTTATATGTATTTATTTATATATAGCATATTTTAAATATAGCATATTTTACGGGTCTTAAACCTGGATTTTTATTTCTTTCCAGCTCTCTCTCTCTCTCTCTCTCTCTCTCTCTCTCTCCTCTCTCCCCCCCCACCATACCCTCTTTCCCCCATCTTTCTTTCTCCTCTTCCCAGTCCCTCCTCTCCTAGTGTGTAACAAGAGAAAACATGTATTTGTGTCATATTTTTCTATTAATGACAACAACAAAAAAAACAAAACAGCTGAACTCTGGCCACAGTTCAGGTCGGATTTTTAATTTAAATAGCCTCTTCCTTGGAGTTACTTTAGAATTAGGTTTTTATTCCCTCACCTTCTTTTTTATATTTCTGAATGATATCAATTTAAAAGAAAGATTTCAAATTTATACTAAAGAATTGATACTACCCTATTCTCATTTTTTTAACTTCCTCTTTTTTCATTCGCCATACTGCTGCCACTGCCAAAGAAACTGATTATCTCAAATTTTATCTTCTCTTTTATATTTTTAAGACAATAATTGAAATTGGCTTGTTCAGAATAACTTGAAGGCATAGAGTGATTTGAGTCAATTTATTGGTGATTTTGATCACATATGTTCCTTTTATAACCTGTCGTGAGTAATAGATCACTGTCTAATCTGACCCTAGCCCTGGCTCTGGCCCATCTCAAAAAAAAAAAAAAAAAAAAAAAATTGCTAGCAAATTTCTGGTTGACACTTAGACTCCTGTCTTGAATTTTAGTAGTCTGAAGGAAAATTTCCAGAGGCATTGTAATAAGGACATTTAATTAAGAGCTCATGTAGACTCAAGAATGTTATGTGCAGCATTGATCCATAGTGTAGCTAATAAATTCATTATGCTGCAAATTATAAGTGATTTGTTAGTACATTGGCCCATAATAGTAAAACCTGTCTCAACAAGAATGTTGAAAGAGGCAAGGCAGTGAAACTTTCATCTCCACTGGGAGTGGACTAACTTGCCAAATCTAGGGCATCAATCATAGTAACTGTGTTCAAAACAAATCATATGTCTTCCACAGTTCACTTTATTCATCAGCACTTTTGAAGTCAACAGTCCAAAGTAGTCACTTTTGCCAAGTTTTAATAGCCTGTGGTTTCGGCAATATGTCTCAACTATATTTTTCAAGGATGTGTCCTCAGGCAGTTGTACTCCATGAGCCAGTTTCAGCCAAATCTTAAAGGACTAAAGGATGGCGTCATTCATAAGGAAAGACATTATAGTATGTATTCAAAATGTTGTCTTAAAAATCAAATTATTGTCTAAAAAGTCTCAGCATCACTTATAACTTGAATGTGTATATATAAGACTGAATTTCTCACTCATAACACTCACTATATAGGCAAAAAAAAAAAAGTACAGTTAAATGTCATTTATGTGCGTCTATGTATTTATGAAGTGTGTGTACATAAGGCAGGAAAGAGTGCTCAATTGTGAAATAATTTAATTATTCATTGTCACTATTCTGATTGCCTTTTTAAAAATATTTTTTATTTGAAAATAATTTCAAACTTCATGGAAAGCATCATGAATAGTACAAAGAACACATGCATATTTCTCACCTTGATTCACCCATTGTCAGAATTCTGCTTGTGCTTTATAACCTTTGTTACACAGTTTGTGTACAGATACACATGCATGTGTGCACACACATGCACACACATTATTATTTTCTGAACCATTTCAGAGAAAGCTACACACATTCATGGCCTTCCATCCTCGAATGTATACCTCCCAAGAACAAGGACACCTTTCTGTATAGCTACAATATAGCATAAAACATCTGATTGCCTTTGAATGTTTGAGCATGACTCATTTGTACCTTTTTACCTCAAATTCTACCCCAGATACTGAAACTGATAGAAGGAACAGCTCAACTATCTAACAAAAGTTCATATCACTAACATTTCAAATTTGACAAACAAAACATGTCATGACTACATATAAATATATATACATATGTATGTGTGTATGTGTGTGTATATATATACATACATACACACACGCATATATATACATATATTATGTATATGAAATGACCAATTGTTGGTCTTAGGGAAAATAGGTTAGTTAATGCAAATGAGATTTCCTTTAACTAATAGATCTTTTCAGTTTAGTGATGCATCTTATCAATGGCATTACAGTTAGCTAGTATTCATTAGGACGGACAAAACATTTTGTCTTTCTGTATTTTTGATCCTGTTTTATTTTCTTGTGATCAGATGAACTCAAATTTTGAAAGACTGAAGTATTTTGTACTTAGGCAGTGCTATTACCTTGCTCCCTCACAGTAAGCAGTAGAGAAGTGCAGGGGCACTGGCGATGCTGAATTCTGAAGACAGCAGAGGTCCTGGGGGTTAATTCCTACCTAGTGGTAGGTCCCTCCTAAAAATAGTTCTTATAACTATTTTCATTCCCTATCTGAATTTTTAAAAATAAGGGTTTAGACTGCTGTGATGAAATAGAACTGAGATTTATGCTTCCTAATCAATGCAGTTCATTTTGATAATTAACTCATTTCTGACAGTTGCAATTTTTTCTGAGAGGGAGCTTGAGCATGCATGTCCCTTCCATTCAAGTATATTCAACACTATGCCTGTGTCTGGGGTATCTAAGTGAGAAGAGCAGTGCTTCAGAAATTTAGAATGTGCAGCAATTCTCTGAGGAGGAGAGTGTGACGCTAGAGCAAATTATGAAAAATGAGTCCCTTGGTGACTGTAGTGGACAATATAGTCACAGTTCTGGAAAGTCATTTAGGAAAGTGTATGTCCATCCAGTGACAATGTGCATGCAGAGGTGAGCCTCAAGTGTGTGCAGACGGTTTACTATCTTGGACAGACTCCTCAGTTATTCATTGAACAGATTTATATTGAGGGGCACTGCTGGGGATTTGGTAATAAATGAGAGCCATGTTCTATAACCTCATGGAGCTTACATATAAACTATTTTTGCTTTAAAATATTGTACATTCAGAGGTATTCATGCTCTGATTATATGACCACAGTATGTCACTCTATAAAACTTTCAGACATGACTTGGATCCACAAGAATTTAGTTTTAAAGCTGTTGGATTTGCAGGAGAAAACATTGGCTTTAAATAACAAATCATGGAAAGAAATAATTTTTAAAAGACCCTCCACCTTCTAATGATTTAACAAGAGCTGTGTGCTCAGAGACTATTGAGTCAGAAAATAAATATGTAAACATCCATGTGCTCAAGTGTATAAATGAGTGAGAGAGGGGGTCTGGGGGAAAGAGAAGCTCCCCGAATGACAGTGTTCTTCTTCATGGCAAGAAAACATTTTTGTTGTTGATGTTCATTGCAGTTGCTTCCAGACTGCAGTGAGTTTTAAATCTGGCTGGAAAGACAAATACTTAAACCCTAAGTGAAGGTCCAGGGTCATTCTTGTAGGGTTTGTTTGGCATATTTTCTAGAAATTATTTTTCAGATGGTTCTGGGAGTTCTTAGCTAGCAATTTGCTACTACAGAATATCTTTGAATTACAGTAAGCTGGAAACCAGTCATTCAATGTCTAAATTAGAGCCTGGCCTATGTTAACACACTTCTTTTTGACAAGACTAAGCTTCAGTCCTAGATCACAGGTAAATAGAAGTTTTGTTATTGGTGTTTGTATTCATTGAGATTGTGTTTTACTATGAATACAGAGATTCAAAATAGAAGAATCTTAAAGAAAATTGACATTTTATTTCTCTATTATATTAAAATATGAAAATAGATAGTATAGAGCTAATGTGGCAACACTGTTCCATAAATTTTTCAAGGACATATGCTCCTTCTATTTGGAAGCTATTAGATGTGCCCTCTATGCCTAAATTAAAGTCATGGTCCAACAGGGCTGCTGTAACTCCAGCCATCAATTTCATATTCTGGCCAGTAGGAAAGAGGAAAGAATGAAGGATAAATAAAAAGTATATGACAGATGTCTTATAAGGAAAGTTCCTGAAACCTCCACATAACACTTCCAGCAACCTATTCACCAGAACTTAGTTATGGCAACACCTGGCTACATAGGAGTCAGGGAATTTTCTCTGTGTTAAGCAGTCATGTACTTCGATAAAAATCGAGATCCTAATTCAACTGATGAAGAAAAGCACCATTATTAGGGGACAACTAGCAGTTTTTACTAAAATGTTGCTTATTAATAATATTGCATATATTTTAAATATTTAACAGCAGTCTGCTGCACTGTGTCTGCAAAGTAATTTATAATATGATCTCTTAGTAGCTGCAGTGTTCAGGAAAGTTGTATTACATTTGCTAGAATATTTTACCTGCCCTGGGTAAGGCCTAAAGATTAAGTGTACTAGATTAATGACTAATTAAATTTAATGGTATATGGCAGTAGATTTCCTTACTTCAAATCTTGCATGTCCACCTAGAATTAGGGAAAGGAGAAACTGGTAGCACAAAGTGAAAGTAGTTTGAATTCCTAATATTATTTGATGTTCTTCATGTTCTCAACAACTTATAGCCTCATCTAAATTTGGATCACAGGTACATTTTGAACTTATGGTAGAGAAAGCCCTAAAGTCTCACACGAGAATTACTCTGCATGCTCTAACAAGATTGTGCCCAGCAGGCAAGCCAAATTTTGATAGCTACAAATAGGGAAATCTGAAAGGAGGGGGTAGAGAAGGTAATTTCTTTTAACTCTGGTGCAATGTCTTGGATTAAGGCAGATAATGGTTACCATTTTGCTGAACACAAGGCAGACATGTCACGAAACAGGGAGAATGAGCAATCACAGAGGCTGATTTAATTTCCAGCGGGGTTTATGGAAGCACCAAAATACAATGTAGCCAAATGTTTCTGAAAGTATAAAGTAATCTAATTTGTTCCTTCATTACAAGAAATTAAAGCCAAGCACAATTACATCCCAGTAGTAAAAAGAACCTGTTAAGTGCCATTGTTATTGACTGAATGAAGTGAGCTTTCCGATTACCTTGACCAGCCACGTTTTAATTTTTGTCTGTCCATTTATTCCAAAACGCATTAGAGGGCCTTAACTGATTTTGAAAAAATAAGCCACATTATCAAGGTGCAGTTTAACCTGAGAAGCTTAAGTTTAATTACTAGATTAGATTTTTCAAATGGGCATGTCTTCTACATTTCAGGTTATTAGGGAGTCTTTGTTTCTTTGTATTCATTGAAGGTCCAAGATGACAGGAAAGACTTAAATTGAGAGAACTGTTTTTTGTGTGTTGTTGTTGTTGTTGTTATTGTTGTTGTTGTTATTCCACCAAGAGTCTCTCCAGAGAGAAGTTTCTGTTCTTTCAGGAGTAGGCCCAAAGTCCAGGTACAGTGATTGATTGAGGTGTCTCCACAGTAGAAAGCCTGGGTAGGGTGTAGTCCCCAGACATTTAAGTGGGGTGGAGTTGTGCAGCTAAATGATACTGGGATAACAGACATAATCCCAGTAAATTCCAGGTCAAGAGGATGTATGGACTCTCTGCTCCATCCATAAGGAATAGATATCTAAACAAATAAATGTAATAGTGTTTTTAGGTACCCAGAGAATAAATGGTTCAGTAGACACTAGGATAGGGAAAGTAGGGATAAGGTTCACTCTACCTGAGTCTTTTTCCCCAGCACAAAAGTCACTCTAATCATGTGATATTTCAGAGCGTGACATTTACAAGCCCCTAACCGTGTTTATATTCCTCTAAGCCTAGTTGTTGATTCTCAGATGTGTTAGAAGCTCTGGAAACATTATAGAAAGGTAGCTTTAGTATAGGGAATGTTCCATGCTTATTCAGTTCAATTCAATTCAACAAACATTTACTGGATCCCTGGCATGTGACAGCTTGTGTTTAGCACTAGAGATTAAGAAATGAATTTGATATGGTCACAACCCTGAAGAAATTCAGTCAAGTAGTAAACAATAGATTATTCAGTGATTTAATCATTTGAAAACTTAACTTCAGATGTGGCTCTCATACATCAAACATGGTATTTGCCACTGTCTATCGTTAGAGGGAATGCCTGCTGGGTGGTAACCCGAATTTTCCTAGTCTCCTGCTAATGCTAGACACCATAGCAAAATAAACAGGATGAGCAGGCTGTTTTAGTGAGGTTCATGTAACTCAGAGGTCCTTGTTTTCCAGACTGCTAATTTATTTTTTTTTCCACCCGGAAAGCCTTTCCCTACCATCTGAGCCTTTCTGGCCAAATCAACAGAGACAAACTACAGAGATTTAGGATGTCAGGGTTAAAAAGGTTTGTTTAATTAGATAAATGATTTGAAAGCGCTTTCTAGGATTCCTGTTCCTAATCACATTGATAAAGGCTGGAAAGAGACTCTCAGCCAGTAGATAACAGAATCTGGGAGAAGAAAGAAACATTGAGGTGAGTGGGAATAATTCACGAAAGCGTAACACGCCCTGTGTTGCTGCATATACAAAACATTATCATCACTTTTCAGGCATACACTTACTTAATCTTCAACATCACCCTATAATGTAGATATTGCTTTCCCCATTTTACAAATTAGATAACAAATTTAGACAAGTTAATTAGTTTATATGAAGGTCTCTGGCTAGTCAGTGGCAAAGATCAGTTTTAAAAACAAAGACTACCTTGCTTTAAAAATGTTTCTCTTGAATTTTTAATCTTTGTGAAGTCCTTCTTTGGCCCAGAATAGCCCAGAATATAATCCACTCAAGCATTAAGATGAGCAGGACTCTCTGGTTTTGTTACTAAATGAAGAAATCGTGGTGGGCTGGGGGTGTCCTGAGCTAGAGTAGAGGCTTTACTCAGGTAGAGCAAACCTCTTCCTCCAGGATCCAACCAAACAGATTAAATTCAGTGTCAAATCTCTCTCACCCTGAAGGAGATTTATGTTAGCAATGCTCACTTGTCATGATGAATTCATTTCTAAAGGTTCATTGTCCCACAAAGAGACCCTGGGGCCGCAGGGCCCAAGTCTTGGGGAGGAGGGAAAAGCAGGCCGAGGCACAAGTGAGAAATTCAAGCTGCAAAATTTAATCAAGTTCTCAAAGGTCTAGATTTTCTTCACCCACTTTTGTGACAGCCCCAGTTTTTCTCCTCTGCCTCCCACAATTGCTTTTTTAATTGTCCTTTTTAAATAAACATTGTACACTTGATGTTCTCAACTTTCAGTTGGTTGCTTTTCCACCTTTTTACAGACTCATGCCTACTCATTCCTCCTTCGCCCCAGTGGTTATATCTCTCCGCCTCCTTTTTCCTTCAATCCTAGTCTTCCTCTGAAGAGAAGCTGGAGAGTTGAAGCAAAAGATCATTTTGTGTGCCTGGTGTGCCTGAGGCCAGTGCCACAAGTTGATTCTTACCTCATTTGAGCCCCCAGACCCATTCTTCCTGTTGTTCTCACATTGTTCCCTAAGTCTCAGCCAAGTGTGCAGACTCTGATCAGCAGTTACCACAGACATCCTCTTTGGGAAGCCTGGATGGATCCTCCGAGCTTTCCTGACCTGTATATGCTTCTACCACAGCATGTATGATTTCTTTTGAAACCACTGGATTGTTCATTTATTAATCAGCACCTCTAGATTGTGGGCTCCCTGAAACCAGAGATCTCTGAATGTAGCTCTTAAATTGAGCACCTCTTATAGTGCTTAGATTACCCCCCAGCAGGTGTCCAACAAATATTTGTGTGGTAGTTAATCGAATGAAATTTAAGTTGACATGGATGAATAAAGTTAACAATGTCTAGTTTCCTTTGTCCGTGAAAGGACTCACCTCTTAATAAAACCAAAAGAAAGTATCTGGATTCCTTCCAACTGTGGATCCCATTGTTCTTAATCCCCTCCTGAGTGCCCCTCTCTGAGTAATCTCAGGATAATTCTATTTCAGACTCGCCTGCTGTTTCAACAGAGAGCTTGTCATATGTTTCTATGCAGAGCTTGCTTTGAGGGAACTTTCGTATGAAAGAAGTATTGTGTAAAAGAGAAGAATAGAATAGATGGAAAGAAAGAGGAAAGGAAAGACTGGATGAGCAAGTGACAAATATGACCACATATGCAGAGATGAGACTACAAGGAAACTTGCTGACAGGAGGTGGGGGTATATAGATGGATAGATGGGGTCAACCACTAGGAATGGTGAGGACAGAGGGGCCCAGTGAGTTAGATTTTAGAGGGGCTGCAGGAGTCTAACTGATGAAACCTATTAAACATCTAGGCATTATACATCTAGAATATGGTCTTGTGTGAGGAGAGATATTATCATTACATATTATTATTAGATATTATCATTACATATTATTATTATGCTTTGGGAATATTAGGGTTATGTAGGAGAAATTGAAAGATGAAAACACCCCTAGAAATAAAGAAAACAGCTAGGTTTTCCAGGAAATTTTTTGTAAGTGTTTAAGAGCTAGAAAGGAAAATGAGGGCTAAATGGAAAAATGCATTTTTTCCTATTCATTTGCCAATAAAAGGGTTAGGATGTACGGAAGCCTTTTGGAAATAGTGCTCCCTATTTAGTTGGGTCATTAGTAATTGTTAGGTCATTGGAGTCAGGTATTTTTGGTCAGGCCAAGTTCCTCACAGCACATTTCATAGGGGTCCAGTTGGTCTATGGACAGCTGAGATCATTTGGCCAAGGCCATTCCTGAGTAACCGTTGGAACCAGGAAAGGAATCTTTGACTTTTGACTCCAAATCAAAGAGTCTTTCACTAGTTTCATGTTACCATTCAGGATTCCAGAAATGTTTAATTTCTCTACCTTAAAATTATAAGGTCCTCATGGGCTTGTCTAAAACACTGCTGTCAGGAAGGTTTCTGTCACTTGTGCTAAGGACAATTGATATTAGAGGTTGCAAACTGACCACTAAGAGTCATTGCCTTTTATGTTTGGTTTTTAACATGTTTAACTCTTTTTAATTCGTTGCCAAAAGTTTAAAAACAAATTTTGCATCAAAAAATATAAATATTGAATTCTTTTGAAAAATCTGAGATCTGGCAATAGCTCACTAACATTCCCACGTGTCCCCTCTGAAGTCCCACGTACCACAGTACCCCATCAACCACATCACGCATTCACATGCTCCTGCGGCACGGTAGTGGATGACCCCTACTTTATGTGTTCAACTGGTAAGCCTCTAAAGCCTCGAGGAAACTCACACATATATGAAGAAATGATTTATAAAATTTCTGCATATAAGACAGCTGATACCTTAGAAATCCCTGAGTTCTATTTACTTTTCCCTTGAAGAAAGAAAAGTAGGAGAGTTTTTACTTTAAAGTGGGAGGAAGAGAGAAGAGGGAGACAAAACTAACATTTATTAAATTTAGGTGATTCCTTACCTCAGTGTTTTCAAATTTAATGGTAGATTACAAAATCAATTTAGTGGGTGACGATCGAGATTTTTAAATTAAATAGGGTAGAAAACATCAGAATGAATCATATATAGTAAGAGTAAATATTATTTCATGTAAGTTCTGCTTCAATTCTTTACATATTTGGTTAAATGTATGTGTGTATACTGTCAATTATATAATGATTTCCTTTATTGTGTGTATACATATATATTTTGTTTGTTTTCACGTAAGCTTAAATTCATGGTTTATTAAACAAAGACTATAAATGATTTTTTTTCATGGCCATAATATGTATTACACAGGAGTTGCTTTTAATAGAAGTTTGCTCTCCCTGCTTTTTAGAACAAATATAGGCATCAAAACATTCCTATGCTGTACATATTTTTTATACTAGGAGTCAGTACCCATACTTCTTCAAAAATGTGCAAAATTAACAACTATTTTCATTGCACCTCCTACTTTAAACAAGTATATTGGTCATGGTATAAAATATATTTCTTAGTATGACTCACTATCAAAAAAGTTGTAAAGTCACTGCTTCGTCTCGTTTAATCTTACTCTAAAACTTTATGTGTGGAGTCTGGGCCTTCGGGAGAAAATTGCAGTCTCCACAGGAGGTGACGTTTCCCATAATTTTTGCTTGTTAGAAGATCTCAAAGAATGTCAAAAGAAAATGGTCTGTTTAGCTGGGGCCTTGATCCTAATGAAGAAAGGACATTTCCAAAGGTGGGCAGCCATGATTATTAGGTCACCAAGGACGTTATAAAGACAAAATATAAAGACCGAAATTACAATGTGGACTTAAAAACCTGGAAGCCTCTCCATTGGTTAGATTTCCAACGAAAATTTATATGAAAAAAATAAATAATTCCAGTGAAATAGATGTACTGAGCCTATAGAGGTATTACCAAAATAGAAAATTTAGAAAACTTAAAAGTTGTACTTTAAGAGTTAAGATATGTACTGCGGCTTTAAATATGTATATATTATATATATATTATATATATATACACATACATATATATAAAGTCACAGAAAGACATAGTACAACAATTAGTTTTAGTGGATCTCAAACTTGTACAGTCATTATGTCTTCAAACAATGGGGAGGAAAATGCTATGCAATTTTTTTCTCTTTTCAAGGAGCTGTAATTTAAGCATAAACCTGGAAGACTCAAAATAAAATTTGTATATACACGATTGGGGTATGGAAAAAATTGTCCAGATTTCTGTGGAATAATATGTTTTTGAAAGCTAATCCTAAGGATGAAATACAACACAAATGACATGCTTTATGCATTTTGCTTAATAATACTACAGTTTAAATTGTTTGAAGTAGCAGGTATAATAAATACTGTTGCTAATGGTGTTAATTTTCAGAGAGATACAGGTGCTGACTACTACTAATATCAAAAATACATACCGAATAGTGTTGATAGCTTTGTGTTTTAAGAAAAGATGGGGAGGAGATGAATGGCTGTTAAAATCAGCTGTTATTTATTACATGTAATGGACTTGTTAAACATTTCTAATATTTAACAAATAATGCCTTTAAGTTGAAACCAACAAAAAATGAAATAGACACATGGAAAAGTGATTTTTAAATTACTCTTAAAATTCACATAAAATATGGAGACTACCCCAGGAGTAGCAACCTGTGAAATCCATTTTCAGCTCTATTTACAAAAGAAAGAACTGAGGTACAGAGGGTTTAAATAATTCACCCAAATTTGCAACATGGTCGCTAAGTTGCAGAGTCAGCATTTGACCCTAAGTCTCTGTTCCCAATGTTATGCTCTTTCTATTACTCATAACTGTCACAGTAGGTCACTAAAATGGATACCTCTAGAACTCTGCTTACTGCTTGCTGTGCACCTAGACTACTGCAATGGACTCTTAGTATCTCTCCTTCTCCCTTCTTTATTTTATCTCCTGGGCGACCAGTGCACTTATTTAATTCCCACCATATAGATTAACTCAAGGCCACACATTTAATTATTCAATTCTATTTCCCTTCTCCTGCCTCAAGTAGTCTGTTCCATTCAGGCTATTTACCACCCACATAGTAACCCTTATCCCTGGCTCTGGATATTTCTCATGCCTGAAAAAAATGCCAGCTATCCCTCCTCCAACAGCCATTCACACCATAGACGTCATCATTAAAGACCTACATCCAGGATTCCCTTCTTAACTACAGTCCTTCTGAACTACAATAGCACTCCCAAGCTGAATGATTTCTGTGCCACCTTACACTGTCTCTAGGCAGCAGCTGATCATGTGTCTGATTTTCTCAGCAGGATTTATAAGTTCCTTCCCAGGTCTAGGCCACTGAATCTTTCATGTTCTTATATTTCATAGCAGCCAGAACATCAGAGAGGCTCGATAAATATGTATGGATTTTTTTTTTTTTTGACTGTTCTCTCTCGGGGGAAAATAGAGAGGAAGGAATGGAAAGAGAGAGAGATTACTCTCTGACCATTTCTCAACAATATGCAAAGGCCTGAGGAGGGGAAATAAGATGCCCTTGGTGAGGATTTTGAATATATAGGATCCTACAGAACTCATGTATTGTATTTATTTTTTTGGACTCACCTGACATGATATAAGACAAAGTTTTCCAAAGTATGTTTTAAGAGGTGATAGTTGTATGGGGGGGGGGGCGGGAAGCATTACATATCAAATACGTTTAGGTAATACTTGTAAAATGACATTCTCTTTGCTGTCTAGATTTGTCTTCTAGATTTTGCTGGGTTCATGTCCATTTACAAATCACTGCAGAGAGGCTACATATTCAACATTTCCCAAACTTGCTTGACCACAGAATTCTTTTGGTAAAGGGAATCTTACAGGAATAATGTTTATTTGAACATTCTTTGGGAAGTGTTGGAATGATCCTCCCAGCCACCTCACAGTAAGTGGTGCTTTTCCATCAACTTATGACATATCCTGCACACATTTTTTATACATAGTGAGTTTGCATGATTTGGTGTGGTCTTATGAAAGTTATTCTAGGTCTTAGTTTTTTCACTCATATTCAACCCTGAACTGGTTAATGATTAAAGGTTGAAGGTGATGGTAGGAAAATAGTAATCCGTTCATGACTGAGAACCTGTGAGAGAGAAAGGAAGCTCTCATGTGTTAAATGCATTATTGCAGATTAACTTATTTAAACAATTTTGTTAAGTATTCTCCAACTAGCAATGGCATATGTCTGCCCTCCATCTCAAATGTCACCTCCCATTCTTTACCTAGTTAACTCTTTAGTTCATCCTTGGAGACTTGGGGCTGACATTCCTTCTTTGAGAAGCCTTTCCCAGACTTTCCCTAGGCTGTGGTAGATGGCAATTTCCCTGTCCCCCTTCTCTGCCTTGTGTTTACCTATACCTACTGCCAGCTTTTAGTGGACAAGTTACATACATACCATTCCATAATTGTCCTCTTCATTGGACTATGAGCTTCTTGAAAACCAAGGTTATTTTCTTCCCTTTGGTGTACTCGGCACCTAGCACATAGCAGCTGTGCAATATATGTTTAATAAAATTAAAAGATCTTCATAACCAGTAGAATGGAAACTCTTTGAGAGTAGGCAGGAACTTTCAACTACTTTGTTCATTACTAATCATCATTTAGTGCAGTGCCTAGAAAATAATCTATTAGGGGAGTAATGCAAGGTTATTTAACTCAAGGTTATTTAAGCTACAAGGTTCTTGTTATTATTCCCTATCTACAGGTGAGGAAATTAAGGCTTAAGAAAAATTGGGTGACCTGCCAGGAATGATGACTTGTATGAAGTGGAATGGATATTGGAACCTCCTTCTATTCTTCCAATTTCAGTCAAGAGATAATATTGCTTACAGTCACACACACATCAAATGGAGTCTCCAACTCAGACTGGTTGATTAAACTTGGCTCAACTCAATTTCTTAAGCAAAAGCCCTCCTCTTAAATTGAGTTCCACAAGTTTCTCTTTCTTTGACTCTTTTTCTTCAGTGTCAACTCAACTGACATTTTCGTTTGAGCCAATCGTGCCTCTGAACTCAGTCCCTTCACTGGATTAAAACAAAACAAAACAAAACAAAATCCCTTTAACTCAGCATTATATGCCTTCAGCAACTTTATTAAAGATTAGAAGAAGAGCAAGATAGATTTATAGGGTGAAATTGCTCTGAAGGCCAAGTAAACTTCCCTCTCTCTCCCCTCTCCTCCCCCTTCCCCCCCTTCCCCTCTCTCTCTTCCCTTACCCCCCCCCCACGTGTGCTTACTCCCCCTCTGTAGCAACCAGCATATTCTTCCCCTTTTCTATGTAGAAGAGGGTACAGATTAAGAACCCTAACCAGGGTTCTTAAAGTTTCACATTCTATGATAAGTAAGCTCTTCCTGAAAGAAATTCTGGTGAATGCAGTTATGGTGAATACAATATGATGAAAATCTCAGTGACTGTTTTTTAAGAGCAAGAATTCTATTCCCTTGCAAGTCACATTGGGCAGTCCTTTTTTATTCATGCCTGACGTATCATGTGAACATATGTCTGTGTAGAATTTTAATACTGAGATTGTCTTAAATGAGAATAATTATCAGAGAAGCAAATGTTCTATAAAGTATTAATTTTATTCTACCAATAATATAGCCAAAAATAATGGTCTCACTGACTTCAACCTGTGCCTCCTTCGATCTCATTTATTATAGAGCCCTAGAATTTTCCATTTAAATAAAATCAGATCCATATCACCCAAATACTTTGATTCATTCAGTGGTTCCTACTCTTGAAGGTTTAGTCCAAAGTCCCTACCAGCAGATGCCTGGCAGGACCTCCATGGCCGGTGCCTGTGGATTGCTCCAGCTTCTTTCCCAAGCAAGGCTCTGTTCATGGTAGTTCCTTTCTCTACATATACATGCACATATATCTTATTGAATATAGGCGCATAGGTTTGCTCATATTGTTTTGTCTTAAAAACCTTTCTCCCTCTGTTTACTTACCTCCTATTTCATTCTTTAGGACTCAGCCTTTTCCTACTCTACCTCTGTCCCAGTCTGATTTAAATAGCCCTCCTTTATTCCCCCATATCCCATGTGCTTCTTTGAGAATGCTTCCTACAGTATAGCACACTAAAATTTGCTCCACTATTGGACTCTAGGCTTTCCTCAGATAAGGGACACACTCTTTTAGTCATCTTGTTTTTGCAGGCTCCAATAAAGCACATGACATACAGTTGGTGCTAAATTAATGTTTGTTGAATTACTGATGGCCCTAGAAGTCATTGAAGCCAAATCTGTTTATTTCATTAATTCTATTAGAGCCTTAGGCACAGCACTGAGGGGGGGGGGGAAGGGGGAATGTAAATAGTGAGAAGATGAAAGGGAAAATAAAACTCACAAAATTGTGTACCTCTTCCCTTTGTAAGTTGAAACACTGAGATTTTATATATTTCATAATATTTTAAAATACTTCAAAACAAGAACTTTGATGCCAGAAATACACTTGGTCATGAGAGCAGCTTGCCACTAGCAAGCTCTGCTTAAACCTGTTACATGTACACATTGAAAGTGAATCTAACTCCTTTATGTATTTCCCATCAGATAAAATGCATAGAGAAAACAAAATAAGTCAGCAAAAGTTAGAGCTAACCTGCACAAATCTTTTACTGTAGTGAACTCAGGGAGCGACTTACTTTGAAGCAACACATGGTGAAATAGAAATCGTTTTTTTCCAGTTTTGCCTACTTCAGAAACCATGAACTCCATCCTTAGGAACAAAATAGAAATTTTGGTGAGACTTAGTAGAGGCAAGGATGGAACTGGTTAGGAAGATATATTAGTTTTTGTTTTAGGAGCTGTTTAGTGAAGTGTTTTGTTTCATTTTTTTGTTTGTTTTTTAAGAAAAATCTAAATCAACTGTTAACATTTATTTTTTAAGTGTAAGCAAATGGTGTTCACAGTAAGTGATGTTTTTTTGTCCTTTTTTAATTTACACCAATAGGCCTATCTAGGAATTTTGACAAATTCATATAGACCTTTACTCATTCAAGCATTGGCCAAGAAACCAACATCTATACAGTCACACATCGTGTAGCGTGTGGATCCTTTTACCTCGGTGGTCAACATCTCTGTAAATTGTGGGTAAGAGTAATTGGCTGAACATTTCACAAGAAAACGACCTCAACCTCTAGCTAACTGCTGTGGCTCTGGGCAATTACGTTTCTCCTTTTCAAAGGAGAGTTGCTGCTTCAGCATCTTCTCATAGAACGCCTTGGCACCATTTCAGGCCCGTGTGTCAGGGGAACCCTTGATCGCATCACAATGACGGAAGCCAAGTGCTGGCCTGCAAGAATTGAGAACTGTTTGTTCACAGAAGATCCTGAGCAAAGCCACGGGGGTTACATAGCTCAAGCGTTCCTTGAAGAAAACCAATTTGCTGTAGGAGGGGACCTCCAAAACTCAAGTTATTTCTCAGTGGCTGTTCAATAGATCTCTCCTAGCTTTTATGGAATTTATCCGACAGTTGTTGTCGGGGAGTTTTTCTCCCTTTAGTTCCTTGATTTAGCAAGATATTAGACAATTAGAAGAGTTTTCCTATAATTTCAAGTACCGCCCCAGTGAACACTAATCTCTGGGGAGAAAAGTATTTTATTAATGAATACAGTTTGTGTTCTTGGTAAAATCCAAAATTAAACGAGCACACTGTTTCTGTCTTGCTAGCCGTTGATGACATTTAGGTGTGTTCTTTGGTGTGGTGATTCAGTTTCCTGCAGGATAGCTGGCAACTTCACATTGAGGCTTTTTTAGTAGGGATGAAAAGGTCAGTTGCTCAATGTCTTAGAACATTTGGGGTTAAAATTCCTAAAAGTTAAGTTTAATAATGATCCTGAAGAACCGTGGTTAGCCATATTGCCTATAAACCTAGGAATCTGGAAAAAGTAGTATTAGGTCTGTGCTAACATCAACAATAATTTTTTATTTGAGCAACAGTTTTATAGAACAAACTTCTTTACTGTGTTGTTGGTAATTAGTTGCTTACTTATTGGTAACATGTAGATGTGTTCTTTTTTTTTTTTCCATTCAGATTTATACAGTGCATGCAGAAGATGTTAGAACTTAAAAATACATACACATAAGACATTATGATTGCACCCAAATGTTGACTGTCAAAATATCTTATCTGTGGTTCGGACATAAAGTAGATCTTCTGGAGTAGGTTGTCCCTTTCGTTTCTGTACTACCTTCTTAGGAGCAAGTCCTGTATTTACATATATGTTTTGAAGTATTTAAACTTTCCTAAGTTACATTTCTATTACAATTAAAAATTAAACAGTGAATTATAATATGTGGTCCCACATCCTGATAGGACAAAGGCCTGTATTTCTGAAAAGCTTTGAAAAGTTGGTGAAAATGGGAGGGTATTACTTACCTGAGAGCTCAGACTTAGGAAGAGTTGGGAGTGTAGGGGAAAGGACCGGTGGAAAGCCAAGCCTTAGAGCTGTGGAGAGGGGATGCCTGGCTTTGGGATGTGACCAGTGACTGGAAAGATGACAGTAAAAAAGTTCTAGAACAGACAGTAAAAAAGTTCTAGAACAATGATTTTGCATCTTTAACACACTGGATGTGCAAACTATGGACAAATGATCCAAAGTAAGTTAATTTCCTACATCCTTATGTTATACAGTAGAGGGATGGAAAACGCAAAGGCAAAACAAGACCATACAGTATATGTACTATCATCACAACTAGGTAATACTGTGCTTGCATATGGAAGATACTAAGTACAATGAAAATATGTTATGGTCATAGGCTTAATTATTGTTTATGATCTTTAGGGTATGAGATTTCAAGGAACTTTCTACATTATGCCTTTGTGTAGTGTTTCAATTTTTATAATCATGTTGTATTTTTATGTTCTATAATCAAGGAAAGGCTATTTAGATAAATATTTTACACTTACTACTTAAAATTATTGTTGAGGTTTTTCCTTTTGTTAGGGAAAAAAGCTCCAGTCTTAACACTTTAAAACTCACCTGGTAAGGTTTAAGCAATTGTTTGCTCACCTCATGCAGGGGGAAGGCAGAGAATAAAGAGGCAAATTTTAACCCACAGTTCTCAAAGTGAATAGCAATAGTTCAAGAATCCTTGATAACAATGAGCCACATGGCACATGCAACAAACACTTTGAAAGTTATTGTAACCTTTACTAATTTTATATAAAAACCTATCTGGACAATCCCAGGAGCCTGAGATTCAGTCCGTGAAATTCTTTGTTGGCCACTGATCAATCATTTATGGATCCCAAATTTCAAGGGAGGAATTTCGTCTCCTCCAATACCTGTAGATTCCAAAACAAAGAAAAGCGATCTCCCCAACTTCATGTTAACTTTTCAATGTATTATTTCTAATAGAAAAATAACAAAGTTTTATAAGATGCACTCATGGGAGTTTGGATTTTTCCCTCCCTCAGAGAGAGAGGTTTGCTAACGTAGAAAAGTTGTCCGCAATTGTTCTGTTCATGAAGAGTGCGGGTGGTCCCTAGGGTCGGCTTTTGTAAGTAGAACTAGCTTTCATATGAGTCCTTTGGATATGGTCTTTTCATCTTCTCGCGTTTGTAGTTTATTCTACGTATGGTGGATAGAAGCACCCTTCCAGACCTTCTCCCTTGGCATCACAAGACCATCCTGGTCTCCGATTTGCCATTCCACGGACGCCTGGAGCACGTAGGCAGGACATGTGTAAATTGCCTACACCTTGTGATGCATTCACATGACTGTTCCTTTAAGATAACTCTTAAACAATTCTGAATGTGAAATTACAGCATCGTGTCAAATCTATTAATTCTAAAGCGTTCCGACCCACAACATGGTATGTTTTTGTGTGCTCGTTTATGTCCGCCCCAAAATTAAGTCTGGTACTTAGCAGGAACTGGGCTGAGTACTCAAAGAGTCTAGTCTTCACAGAAATTCTTTTATTCCCACAGCTACCCTGTCGCCTTGAAGTAGGTAAATCCTAAACCCTCAGAAACGAAGCCTCAAAAACCCTAAAACCCAAACCTTCCGAAAAGGTTGCGCGGGGTCTAAATAACCTGGTTTGTGTCGCCCGCCGGGCTCTCTGGCGAAACCGCCCAGGGAGCAGCTGTTGGTGGAGACCATGAGGCTCTGGCAATCGGGGCGACGGAGACCCACAGCGGCTCCGCGGGGCGCTCGGGTCCCCGCGGGCAGGTGCGCGGCCGCGCGCGTGCGCGCCAGGAGCCGCCGGAGCCCCGCTGTCCGCGCGACCCCGGGCGGCGGGCGGCGGCGGGCGCTCCACGCCGGGTTTTCCGCCGCGCCCCTCGCGCAGACCGACAGCAGCCCCACAGTCTCACTCGCTCGAGCCCGCGCCTACCCGGCTCGGCTTCAAAGCGAGCGGCGCCGGGCTGCGCGGGGGCAAAGCCACGGCGAGGCGGCGGGGCGGCTGGGGCAGAGGCTGCGGGGACGGACGCGGCAGGGGGCCCGGGCAGGCTGTGGCACTTCGGAATCTTTCCGTAATCAGGGAGCTGAGGAGGGGACAGGCACACCGAGGGGTGTGAGGGGGAGTGTTCCCGGAAAGCCGCGGCGATGGAGCCGCGCTGCGCCCGCCGCCCGAGGAGTTGAGAAAGAAAACAGGAAACGTGGTGGCCGCGCACCCGGCCGCGGCTGATTCATTCGCTGCGAGTGAAGGCTGGGCAGGCGGGGCGCGCGCGGGCCCGCGGCCGGGGCTGGCCACCAGGGAGATTGGACCGTGGACCAGGCGCTCCCTCCGCGGGGCGGGCTCCCAGGCGCACGCGCCACCCTCTTCGCCATCCTCAAGGACTAGGACTCTGGCCCGCCCCGCCGTCTCAAAGTCGCATCGTGGGGTTTTTTGTCCGTGTCTCCCTGTAAAAGTTGGCTTGGCCGCACGTCGCGCGCCCTCCCTGGACGCTGAGCTGAGACGCCAAGCTGGAGAGACCGTGCTTTCCCGAGGCCGGCCGCCCCGCCAGCAGAGCCTCGGCCCCCCTAGCGGTGCCCGGCTCGGCAATATGAAGGAACAGCCCTCATGTGCGGACACCGGGCATCCGAGCATGGCGGGTATGGCAGGATGGCCCCCTTTGAACTCGCTGGCGGCCCTGTGAAACGCTTGAGAACTGAGTTCCCTTTTCCCTATCTCTTCGCAGAGGAGGCCTACCAGAAACTGGCCAGCGAGACCCTGGAGGAGCTGGACTGGTGTCTGGACCAGCTAGAGACCCTGCAGACCAGACACTCCGTCAGTGAGATGGCCTCCAACAAGGTAAGTCCCTGCTGTCACCGATGCCTCCTAGGCTGCTGATTCCCTCGCTAGTGAAGCCACCAGTCTCCGTGGCCCCAGGAAATAGAGAGATTTATTACACTGCATGTTGGCAGTTTTGCTTTCTCCGAGGGAGGTTCCTGATTCTGTGCCTTCCCTCGCTCTTGCATTCACTCCAAATAAGCATTTGGCAAAAGCGACTTTCATATAGTTTGATTGCGGTACCGCCAGGACACGGTGAATGTTTTTTTCGGGGTGGGGAGGTGTGGGGGACTCTAAGTGACACTTTGCCCTTGCAGCAGAAACCCAGTCCAGTCAATTGGTGTTGCATGTTTAAAGGTATTCTTGGGATTCCCAGTTGGAATTAAGAGTTACTGGAGGTCAATGCAATCTCTTGCATGTCACCACCTCCTACAACTCAAACTGAACTTGGAACCTTCACCCACATTTATCTAGGTGTCAGGGAACCCTGTAAAAACTGAGCCTTTGTGTGGTCATTGACCATACGTGTCACAGGAAAGTCAACAAAGTTGGAAAATTCATTATGATCTTTAACTTTGTTTCTTTGAATCTTGAAAAGAAAGTCAGTTTTCTGAGGACATTTAGTTACAGTGATGCTTCAGTGGGGCATTTCTGCCTTGTATGCCAAAGCACTGGTCTTGGTTTGATGGAGTTTTGGGGCTAAGAAGTAACCTTCATCCTGACACAGCCTTCAAGCAAGGTAGACTGTTGTCTGTTTTGCTGTAGTTTTTTGGAATTCCTGTTTGTTTGTTTGTTTGTTTTCTTTAGCTGTCTAAGGAAATAATTGGGATGATGTATGCTTTTTATAGTTATTAGCTGAGAAGATAGAAAGGAAGCATGTGAATGCTGGATGCGGATGGCTGAGGGATTCAGCCAGTATGGACTGGTAATTTTGTGTTACAATTAGTAACAGTTGCCTGTTAAAGAAATTTAATTTTTGGCAACCTATGACAAGGTCAGGAAGGTTATATCATTTTACTATTTATGTTGTGCACAATTTTTTCAGCAATTAGAGGTTTTTTGTTTTGTTTGTTTTTGCTTACTGTAGTTTTCATCGTACCTATTTTTTTTCCTCCTGCAGATTTTAAAGATACCATAGCATATCAGCTACTTATCTTATATGTTGACAGTGCTTATATTAACAGTATTGTTTTAAGTGAAATGTTACCTTCAAATAAAAACGGTTCTCTACTCACTGTCTGCAGGCACTAACCTACCCATAGCACACTAGTGATCAAATATGAATTAGTTTTTGTCATTGGGGCCTCATTTCTAACTTTGGTATGGCTCCTCATAGAAATGATTGGTTATTGCTCTCTCACTCCCTGCTGTGGCATTAGGTGCCATTGTTCTCATCTGACTAACAAAGTCTTAGTTCATTGATTGATTTTATAATATATAAATTGTTCTTTCATAATTTAATTCATAATAGCATAGATATATACTGAGTTATCTCAGTGTCCTACTTGCTGAATGGGACCATTCTGCAATAGGCCTGAGTTCTTAATTCTCTTCTCTGGTTAATTCTGTGTAGTAAAACAAGGAGGAGAACCTCAAGCACCTAAAGAAATATGCAAGCATTTGCTTATGTTTTTGAGAAAATTTACCTATACTTTTTAGCAAAATGAACCTGAGAAGCTACAATTACTTTTCTCCACAATCTATATTATTAACGATGAGCTCTGTCTTTTAATTTATGTTAATGTATTATAAAGGGCAACTTTCAAGTAATTAACTTATCTACATTTTAAGATAAAATATAAAACTTTATGCCACAATAATTGCTCAAAATGGTTCCTTTCTTTGAAAGTGACACATAAGACAGGGTTTTATCATTTATTATCATTATTATTATTATTATTATTCATTGTAAAGACCTTTTAATTAGACTTTGAGTTAGTATAGTTTAGTATGGGAAGTGGTTTTATTTGGTTGACGTGAAATCTAGGTTAAGTGAGAAAAGACTTTTTCAAAACGTAGTCACTAGCAGTGTTTAGTTTTGGTTGCTAACAGAAGACTTATTTTAACGTTAAAAAAATTTGCGTTAGGTGAAGCTGTTGCTTAAACTTTTAAGCCATTCATTTTTTTGTTTGTTTTAACTCATTCATTTCTGAATGAGTGCTAAGCTCATGTGACTTTTATTGATGCAAAAGGATTAACATAAAAGGAAAAAAAAACACTCTTAGTAAAGGTTGTAAAGTGACCCTTCTACTTGATAACAAGGGCAGAATAAGTCACATCCACATGAGCTGTAAACTGAGTTGCAGCAGCTGATCTAAAGGTCCAGTGAGTGAACCTAAGTCTGAACTGGAATTGTGACAGCTTGCATCACATGTCCACTGGGTTGTGTGATATCTCTCGAGTATGAATGAATAATTCTGAAACATAGCATTTTGATGATTGGTTTTATTATCATCTATTCTTTTTATGTATATTCGTTCGAACCAACCAATGTTTTCAGGTTATTTTCTTGTTGCCTTTGAAAAGTCGTGACATTTTTCTGTTTTTTTCTCCATTGAAGTTTTTATACTCTACAACAATAAAAATACTAGTAGGAGATGAGGGTTTGTAAGTGATAATATAGAAAACTATACAAATAATCACTATATCCCTATAGTGATTATTATGGAGATGGATTTGGGTGTTAGGAAGAAGAAATTGATTCCTCAGATCCATTTAACAAATTGGGTTAACAGATTCTTTATATGTTTTAGAAAATCTTAATGAAAAGAATTAGCAGTTTTTAAAAGATGCTTTAGAAGCAACCAGCTATATTTCCTGATTGGTATTGTAATGTGTATAATGCTTATCGATGTTTTTGAGACTGGAAAATTATTGAATTCTTGGCCAAGGCCAAAGTTGGCTGTAATACATGTCAGATGCTTGTACCAAGTAGGGTAAGAGGCTCCAGATGGCTTTTAATTTGAGTGGTTAAATCTACAGCACTTACCCTCATAAGCATATTAATCTGCTTGAGATTTGTACAGATTTCCTTTGGAACCTCATCGCTGTAGCTGAGAGAGGTTTTGGTGAGGTCTCAAAGCTTTTAGAGGCAGCAGACCTGGAAACTGAATCATGATTTTGTTCCTTGCTAGCTGACTTACATCAGAGAAATAAACATTTTTAGCTTTAATTTCCTTAGCATAAAAGATGGATACAGTAATATCCATTTTGAAAGGTCAGTGCAGGAGTTTGAAAGAGTATGTATAAAATAGCTAACAAATAGTGTCTGACAATACTGTTGTTCTTGGTATTATTATATGAGATTTAGTTCAAACTTCATTGGTCGCTTACTTAGCTAAAATATTTTTGTTTTTACCATAAATCGTCACTTGTAATTTATGCTTGACATTTTGTTTCATGGATTTTAATAATTATTAAATAACTGTCTTTAATGCACATTTTTATATTATAAAAACATGCTTAAATTATATGTGCATGTTATTGGTCTAATATAAACAAACATTTCAAAGTTCTAATGAGAAGTTTAGTCTTTCCTTAAATTCCAGTTACAGCATTCCAGACAGAAGAGCCAAATACTGTTTGTTTTACCTTAAAACTGAAAACACATTCCTAATCATTATTAGAACATGTAAAGCATAATGTGGGCACATTTCCATTCTTCTTTACAGCTAAAATACTTTTTTAGATATTTTTAATGCGGAGTAATCTTACAGTGTTTTGGTTACTTTCTGTGATGGAAAGTCAATTGAGCATTCAAGGAGGGCAGACAAGGAGTCTAAGCCTCAGCGCTTTCAAGGATTATGCTATGGAACCCTATAACTTTATCCACTTGTGACCTAATAATGCCCATGTCACTAGGCCTTCAGTATAAGTGCAGTAATGTTTGAAGGAGAAAACAAAACCATTTGATTTCTCCTCAAAATATACCATTATAAGAATGTATTTTGTTTCTCCTCTCTAATTTTGGCCAGTTTCTTGGCTTGGCATTGCTGGAAACTGCCATGCTTCAAACTGAAAGTCTTTTTTGAAATTTAGATTCAAGCATCCTTCTAAAGGACCTAAGGTTTTACCCTAGTTCATTCCAGATGTATGTAGGCCAGCTTTACATATACGGTTATTTCTATTTTATGGAATTTATTTTTTCTGTTTTTTGGGGGGGTGTTTGTTTGTTTGTTTTTTTTTTTTAGATATATCTCTATCATGTTTCTGTTGTTCATAAATCAATTGCTTTTCTGGGGTGCTTTTTCTCAGTGTTTTCATTGTCTGCTCCCCCTACTGCTCTTCAATAGTCAGTGCATACATAACATATACTAGAACTTTCTGTGACTGTTGATACATTTTCGTCTGGGCAAAAGGGGTACTGGAATGAATATGGAATGCTCATAGAAGTGGCTAAATCTTGATATTTCAGCATTATGCAAGTATAACTCTTAGAACAGAAATAAATGTTTAACATTTGCTAAGAAGGAAGCTGAAGGTAGTTGGAAAAGGCATTCTTATTTTATGGAGAACAAAGAGCAAGTAATAGTCATTTTTCCACATTAAAATATTGAAATTGATTGACATAGTCACAAACGAATTGTTAAGAATTAATGGGCCTAAAGAAAAACTGTAAATTTTAAAAGAAAATATCTTCTATAACTACAGAAACTCAACTTACTGATGTTTTGAGTTGGCTGCCTGCTTTTTCATCCACTTAATAAAAGTAGATTTGGTAAAGATTTATGTAGTTTACATGGAGTGCCATAGTTATTATGAAGAATTGGGAATGCTTGTTTTTATGATCAATGTTAGAAGAAAATATTTTCTATGCTTTTATTTAAAGTAATAACATAAAGCAGGAATGACTTTTAACAGAAATTTTTATGTTTCTTTGAATAATAAAGCCCTTGACTTTAATAAAACACTGCAGATTGAAACAAATCTTAATTTGTCTCTATTATCATCAACTCAGTTTCTGTACCAATATTAAGTGGCAGTAAACTTAAATATCCCTAACAACTGACTAGCAAAACTTCTAATTGATTCAATAAGTTGTTATTACTAGAGAAATTGCTTTCAGTTATTGCATTTTGATTTAATTATAGGATAGTGGTAACTTCTTTCTCAGAATGTTAAGAACGATGTCCTTTTTTAAAAAATTTCCAAACAAAAGGCTTGGCTGAGGTAAAATAGAACTTTTCCCAGTGTTATGGATAGATTAAGCAATTTTTTCCCCAAAAAGTAAGGATGGATGATAGATAATGTGATACTCACATAGATTGTACCCATTACTAAGATACATATATATGGTGGATGTGAGATGCTGTAAATGTCATGATTATCAGTTAAGCCATAAAACTTGTAGAATCTGATTTTCTTTTTGTCTGAAAGAGACTAACCCTTTAAAACTGCAAGTAGCTGGGGCTTATTTTATAATGATATAGCTCTACCAGGGTGGTGTGCTTTACCTGGCTACTTGAGATAGTTCAATTGGCAATCTTAGTCTGAGATCTTTCTAAGAAATAGAGAGATGGGTAGCCCTTTATTTGAGTATTTACACTAGTTTTGAAGGACATTTTATGAAGGCCTTTTCCTTTATTAACTCTAATAGGCATGGGGTTGAGTAAGTGAGCCTTGCTATTTGCTTAAACAACAAACAGTTCTGCTGTGTTCATTAGAAAATTAGTTAAATTGGATGTCATCAATTGCAATGATAATAAGTTTACCATCCTTTACACTTAGAGAATATTTTATCTTTAATGAAGTATTTTTTCTTTATAGTGTTTATTATCTCAGTGTTTTGTTCTTGTTTTGCTATAATTTGTGTACTTTGATGAGTTTGACTGATATTTACTAGTGGCCTGGCACATCCACCAGTGATGCTTGTGGCAGCTTTGTAGAGTGGAAAGAACATAGACGTTTTTTGTCAGGTGAACTTGGTTTCACACTCCAGTTCTATTGCTCCTACCTAATACTTTGGGCAACATGCCTCACTTTTCTGAATCTCAATTTCTTCATTTATAAACAGGGACAATAAAAGAGGAAAATAAAGTTGAAAGGGTGTTGAGAGCATTAGATATAATGTATGCAAAGTTCAGTTTGGTGAATAGCTCATACTGGGCTTACAATAAGTTACATGTAAATTATTCTACGCATAGAATATATTGAAAAATAGGAGATTGAGGAAAACCATGTGTCATATACTCTTGCAATTTAAGAACATAATGTTTCTTAGAAGAAAATTTGTGACCTTTATATTCTGTAATAAGTAACAGTCTAAATTAGTATTACTCAAACTTTCTGTTACATTCTCATAACTGCTACATGTCGAATGTTTTTATTTAAAGTATTTATTTTTAAAATGTAAATACCCACCTGAGTGCTTCATCTTAAACAAGGATATGCATCAAATCATGGATTTGATGTCTTAGTTATGTTTTTCATAGTATACATTAAAGTTAACAAAATGAGAAAATGTGCATCCACACCACCTTAAAGCATTTTGCTTACCACTCACAGACACTGGGCATACTTTTGGATATACTATTATAAATTGGCAGCGGGAACAATTTTAGGAGCCATTTTCCATTATAAAATCTTGTTTTAAACAACCACTGGTTTTCCTTCTCTGCAATTAATGAGATCTCCACACTAGAAGAGAAAATGCTAAATTTCATCAGCAGTAATCTCTCATTCATGGACATCCCTCAAGCAGAATGGTCTGTAGATTCAGAGCACCCTCCTA
The DNA here is from genome assembly GCA_003508835.1 of Eonycteris spelaea. Lineage (NCBI taxonomy): Eukaryota > Metazoa > Chordata > Mammalia > Chiroptera > Pteropodidae > Eonycteris > Eonycteris spelaea. The sequence continues at coordinate 8,005,640 of PUFA01000011.1, read as the reverse complement.
TAACCAACTGCCTGGATTGAATTCACTCTTTCCCTTTTTGAGATGTAAATTGGACAACTTACCTTCTGCGCTTTAGTTTACTCATCTGTTAAATAGTTTCTGTGGCAATTTAGTGAAGTAAAAGATAGAAATTATCTAGACAGTCAGGAACATAGTAAGTTCTCAGGAATGTTAAGTCCTTTATTTCTATCTGTAAAGGAATACCGTCTGTCTTTTCTTATTTTATTGGGTGAGGGCTAGAGAAGGTGGCTGTCTGCCATTCTGACACCTGCTACCTCCAGGGAGCTTTTAAGAGGGAAAGGTGGCCTAACGATGCTGACACTAACCGAAGAGGACTGTTGGAATGTTTCATTTGCTCTTCTCCCCATCAGTGATTTTTCAAGCAGTTTAGCCTTTGTTCCTTGTGTAATTTTACAGTACATACCATCAGAATGGCCTGAAGTTTTATCAGAATATATAAAACTCTGGGAGCTGTTTCTAGGAGAAATATATAAAGCAGTGGAGGATAGTCTAGGCAGTTTTTTTTCATAAATGAATGTATCCCTGCTATTCTTTGGAAAGAAACTGAAAATAACCCAGACGCAGAATCTCTTAATATTTAATGCTAAGAAAAGTATATTAAGGATACAGCCTCCCATTGTACCTCTCAACATCTTAACCATCTAGTATATGTACAAATATTTGTTTGCCCTGTTAGCTGAGAGGATCTAAAGCAATGACAGCCCAGTAGGAATGGAGACATCTAGCACCCTCATCTTGGTTTCTGATATTACTCTTCAATCAGAGGAATCAGAACTCTTCAGAGAAATAGAACATTCTAGAGCCAGGACAGGAAATGAGACTGGATTGTGTTGTAGTGCCAGAAAGTAAAGAAATGCTCAAAGAAACAAAACTCCACATTGATGGGAACATATCAAAGGGACACAATAGTAAACTTGTGGAAGAGCTCCCAATTACCAAAGCTGGAACTATTTGATCAAGAAAATAAGTGAGTATTGGATTATAACCCAAAGTATAAAGTAAGTATCCATGAGTTCATACTGATATAAATAAATACTTTCTTGAATAAATAGTTAAGTGGGGGAGAATAGACAAATCTCCTGCTCAGAAGGATTACAAATAATTTGTAAGATACTCCACCCTCAAGGAGGGAGACATAAAACTACCTTCTCCTTAAGTGTGGGATGTGCACATTGACTTCCAAAAAGCACAGTATGAAAAGAGGGAATAGACTACCTCTCTGGTGGAGAAACCTGACCAACGCACACTGCCTCAGCCAGGTAATCAAACTCAACATCAGCAGCGCTAAGTCATGATGTATTATGTATCCTCCATATGAGCTGATGAAAATGGTACTTTACAACTGTAGTCTTTCTACCAAAAACTCATAATCCCACTCTTCTCATGAAGAAAACATCAGATAATTACAAGTTGAGATGTACTCTACAAAATACCTGCCTAATGTACCTCAAAACTGCCATGGTCATCAAAAACAAGGAAAATCTGAGAAACACTCACAGCCAAGAGGAGCCAAAGAGACATAACAACTAAATGTAATGTGTCATGGATGGTATCCTCAAACAGAAAAGAACATTGAGTAAAAACTAAGGAAATCTGAATAAAATGTAGAGTTTAGTTAATAATAATGTATCAATATTGGGTCAATAATTGTAACAAATGTGCCATACCAATGTAAAATGTTAATAATCCAGAAGCTGGGTGTGGGGCATACGGAAACTCTCTGTACTTATTTCATAATTTTTCTGCAACTCTAAATAAAACATTTTTAAAACAAAGTTTTATTAAACAATCCTTTAAGCCTAGCTGGAATTCTACACTCTCTATGAAGTCTTTTCTGTTCTCTCCCATCACTTCCACCTGACTCCCCTGATTGGGTGTAATGCCTTTACTTTTATTGTATTATACATTGGGTTATTAGTCTTATTTCTCCAGCCTCTCTAACATCAGACACGAAGCCTTGTTGAGTAGGTGCTCAATGAATATTGGATGAACTGTGTGAATGGTATTGTGGTGATCCTTGAAATTCAGCTTTAAATGTTTCTGCTCTCAATGCTATAGGAATCATTTTGTTCAATCTCAGGAACTAAGTTTGATTTTACTTAAGGGGGATTAGAAAATCAATGTCTTCCTTTAAGTATAATTGTTTCAATTTTACTGTTTGTCAAACTTTTTGCAAGGAGTTACTGGATATTTGGTCAAAGAATTAGAGAAATTTAACCTAACTTCTGGCTAATATCATTTGAGTAGAAGTAATATGAATTAATAAAATGAAAATATAACCTGTTCCTGCTTACCACTTAGCCCTTTGGTAGTTTTGCTAGTATTTAGTATGGTCAGTATTTCAGATCATTCATTATTTGTCTAAGACTCAAACCTTATGTGTTAGAACTAAAAGAAGCAGAAGTGATCATTTGTCTGATTCACCTAGTCTGAGTTGGAAAATGAGGCCCAAAACTTGTCCAGGTCCACCTCTGTAGTTAGAAATCTCCTGATTTCTTATGTAGTTCACTTTCTAGAGTGTCTCTGCATTATTTTGGGTCATCTTCATAGCCTTTATCTTCAATTTACATTCATAAATCATGGGTGGAAGATATACTTTTTTTCTTTGTGTAAATAAACACAAGCCATGTTTCTAATAAGCAGATGGATTCAATAACTGTTCAAATATATAAACAACATAATTTCTACCATGCACTAGAAATATTGATGAAATCTTTTACATGGCTTATAGCCCCAAACCAGTGAGTGTCAATATATCATTTTGTGGTCACATAAATTAGTACCATATGCATGATATAAATGTAATGTTAATGTAAATGCCACTTCTCACTGTGGGTTGGTAGACTTAGAGTCTGCTCATTATAATTGATGCCTTCCAAGAAAGGTTCTTTTCTTTCACTGACAAGAATCCCAATCATTTCCCACTTGAAAATCTCAGTTCTGCTTATAGACACTCATCTCTCAGAAATTTTAGCATAGTTTATGCTCAGAGTAGTCCACTCTCATTTAAATTAAAAGTTTATAGTACACAAAAACCATACAGGCCATATTGATAGCCTTAATCTGTTCTCTCTCTTCTGTACCTATTTTAGCAATAACATTCTTATTATAGGTTTATTCCAACTAAAACTGGCATATCTGAATACTTTCCCTGCTATCCTAGGAAGAAAAGATGTGCTTATTTGCATTGTATATTGGAGAGTATTCTCTGTAGCTTTACCCAAGGAATGCTTGGGCTCCCATCAGCATCTCTGGTCTGCTGCACTGTAATCCCTATAGTGGCAGCCTCTGGTTTTTATTCCTGGCAAGGAGTGTGCTGTGGAGACATAGGCGCCATAATAGGAAACACCTCGGCCTGTCATAAACAGGGTCTGGAGAGTAGAAAGCACAGACCTGACAGGGATGTGTTATAGCAACCGGGCAAAGATGAGGCTGCCATCATAGAGTAAGTGCAGGCTGCTGTCTGTCATCTTCATTTCAGAGTATGACTGGCGTCTGACTTAAGGCTGCTTTACATTGTTGGCATAGCAGTGTTTTGGTTGCACTGTTTTTGTTTTAGACCTAAATGTGAATAAAGACATTTTAAACAATACTCTTCAAAGTATTTTAAGAGGTATATCAAAATGTTTTCCTTTTGTTTTTCTCCTTTAATTCTACCTGATCATTCCAAGGCAAGCTCATTAGGAAGAATGAACAGATATTTCATTGCAGTAGCTATTATTTTTAAAAAAATTTTTACAAATCATATGAAAATACATTTACTGCATGTCTATTTAAAGAATTATAAATTGTACTGAATTATCCAGAATTACAAAGAAAAGATGTTTATCAGTAAAATGACTTTATGTCGTGTATGCCTTTTCCTCAAGTTCTAGAAAAGGGGTACATTCTTTGAGCAGGAAATGTTCTATTTTGTATTTGCTAGGTTTTTTTAAGCTTCAGAAAAATAATGAACTACAACTTTAATAATGATGGGCATTGTCACAGGATTTAGGAAGAGGATAAGTTTCAAATTTGTGAAGACTAACAGTTTTTAATAAAGGGATAGAATTCTTTCATGGATGTTTTAAATATATATCAGTGTCGTTTCATTATTTTCCAGGAAGCCTTATTTCACACATACATATAAAAATGTTGAAGACCACAAAAGATGAAAAACCCTATTATTCTATAGAGAGTACACAGAAATTCAGATAGATTTGGAGAAATAAAGTTTTGAATTTTTTGTGTTTGTTGGAGAGATTTGCTCAAAGCCTTTTATAGATTTAGATGTTAAGTATTTGCTGACTTGCCCTTTCTCTCTTTCAGTAAGCACTGATCCTCTTGTATTTTTTTTATTTTGAATATTTCAAGTCAGTTTCAGCAGTAAGCTCTGATGAGAATGAAACTAACATCTGTGGTATAAATTTTGATTTTCTGTTTTTTGTTTGCTTAATCTTATATTCTCAGTACTGTATCTTAGATCTCCAGGGTGAGTGATAGTTCATTCAAGAAATCATAGGAATATTTTACTAGAAATACAATCATTTCTTTAATATACATCAGGAAATATTTGTTTACAAGAAGATATTATTTGACCTAAATCTTAATTTGTCTATATAGTGTTAATGAGGAATAAAATGACAAAAGGTACATAGTAGAAGAGCAAAAACAAAAATTTGAATCATTTCAGACTGAATAATCAGTTTCTATACAAGAGGAACTTGTTCTCTCAAAAGTAGTATTCAGTGGAAAAATTACTTGTAGCCTTAGTCTTATTTTCAAACATGTTAATATTATCCATGTGATACATATGAATGGTCTTTAACGACTAGTCAGGAAACACCAGTATTTATCTTACTTTCTGATGTAAGGCATGATGCTGATGTTTTCTCATACCTCAAACTTTAATTTCTAACTTGATCCCAGAAACAGTGCACTATGTGACCAGTTTGGCCCATTTTAAAGACGAAAAACTGATGCTCATTTCAACTTATCCAAGAGCTATATGCTTCTTGATACATGTAAAGATAATTATTTTTCTGAATGTAGTATCTGGGGAGAAGACAGATATATAGAAAAACAAGTATTTGTTCTCAGGCCACATTTTCAAAATATGTCCTAATAAAATTTTAATTTATTTAGTGAGCACCAGATTCCAAAATTGCAAGAGCAATTTCAGTAAAACATTATCCCCAGAGAGGAATCTATAGTGCAGCGTATTCTGCATTCTTTGTTCTCTGTGTCATGTTAGGATGAGAGCAGAAAGGACCCAGTTCCTAGCTCCTAGGAAGAGTTCGATGGTGAGACAGCATGCTAGGTTGGGAATCAGCTTAGCAGGCAGGTATTTAACAGGACATAGATATAAACTAAAGGGTAATGGGCTCAGTGGCATGAGAAGACCAATTGACTAAAGCAGATCTGAGATTCCAAACTGACAGGGGATTGGAGGGGTGGGTGGGTAGTATTGGAGGGGATAAAGGTTGATAGATAGTGGGGAGGGATGCAGTATAGAGAAGGATAAACTTGAGGGAAGGTGTAAAGAGGTATCGGAATTCTTGAAATGCCCTGACTACTGTGGTGTTGCCTCGGAGGTCTATTTTCTCGGTAAAGGGCATGGAGAAGGAAAATGAGCTCATGGATAGAGTGAGAAATCAAAATGGAAGGAAAGAGAAGTAGAGAGGAAAACACATTCGACAGTAAGATGAGGGAGGGGAGGGGTGTGGAAGGAGGAATATCTAAATGGGCTGACCTAGGATCAGGGCTGTCCTTGGCTGGAGGCAGACTGACCAGTTTATGTCCCTGCCCACTTTCTACCTTAGAGTTAATATGGTGAAATCTGGTTGAAAGGAACCTTTGGAACAGCCTTGAAGAAAAAAAAAATCTATTGGTCAGTGTGAGGGTGTGAATGTTTAAGGGAAAACAGTCAGCTGTGGGGTTGAGGGAAGTGAAAGGCTTGATTGAGTCTTTCTAGCACCGATAGCCAGCATCACCACCTCTACCTGTGGTCTCCTCGAGCCATGGCCCAGTAGCAGCATGGGTGGGTTGTCACATCCAGCTGCTGGGCCATCCCCTGAGGAACCTGTTGCTTAGGAGTGAGAACATGGGGCAGTAAGCTACAAGCTGGAACAAGGTGAGGAGAGACTGTGTCAAAATAAGTATAAGTTGATTCATCGTAGTATTTCGTTAGATGCTAAAAGAGAAAAGTTAGAACCGGATAACCAATGACAAATGTGAACCTTTATCTTGATTCTGCTTTAAATCTTCTAAATTCCAATGAGGTTAATTATTCCTCTTCTGGATATAAAGTTACCCTAACCCTGGAGTTGTGACCTTGGATAATTAAATTGTCTCAGCTGTTCTCTGAGCCTCTGTTTCTTCTGTAATTCAGAAATAATATATATCTTACTTGGTTGTAAGAGAATTAAATGAAAACTTATGTCAAGTGCATAGTATACACACACATAATAGGTACTGTGACCTATCTTCAGTAGGGATGGGGATTGGAACTATTTTTAAATTTAAAAGATGAACTTTATATGCTGCCATATAGGTAACCCAATGCAACTGGAGCTTGAGTCAACAGGCCTGGACAACAGAGCTCACAGCGTGCGCCTTTGAAATCCTGATACCCAGTCACGGTGATTTATGGGACCTCACTAGCTTGCATATGTGATGGCCCACTGAGTTTGTTTACTTTAGTTTTAGCTTGGTTACCTAGCACTCTATGATAGCATATTTTTATTTATACTCTCAATGACCACTTACTTATGATTACTTTGAAAGAAACGTATGAAGGCAGATACAAAAAGAAACTGACTAGAGTTGTGAGGGTCTCATGTATATCTGCATTCCATTTTGTCTGAAAATCGGTGTGCTGCTTACCTGGATAACCTCCAAGACCCCGTCAAACGATTTTTCTGATTCTGTGTAAAATTGAGATTACAATTATTAGCAAAGTGTCAAGTATCAATATCAGGTTTACCAGGTGCCTCTTGTTGGGGAAAAGGAACAAGAACCTTTAACCAGTGTGCAGATTTAAAATGACAGTCCAGCTGAGAAACAGAGAAATGAGTGAAATGACCTTGACCCTAGTTCCAGCGCATGATGAGGTCTTAGTCATGGATCTTAGTCACGGATCTGCCACTAGCCATAGCCAGAGGGAGAAGAAATTCCCTAGCAGTGTAGTCGTTATAAGGGTTGAAAATGTGTCGCTGAATAAGGTGATTGATCCCTTTCCATTTTCCACTGCTGTCAGCCACTTCGCGGAGAAAGGAAACTTTGGTACTCTCAGTAAAAGTGGTGTTTTTGTTTGTTTGTTTTTAATTCCAGAAGTCCTTAAGAGGTGAATGAGATTTATGAGATCAACCTTTTACCTCCTTCATTTTACAGATGAGGCGAGAAGGCACTGGAAAGTTAAAGTGACCCAGAACAAAATAGTCCTGTGTTACTCTTGTCAAGGCTTTTATCTTATGGAGAATAAAAATATTTTGTTGCTAGACATGACCCCAATTTCAGTCTTTTAGTGACATCATCACTTTTGAATGAAATTTTTAGTCTGGTGTGTCTTTATTATTTGTATTTGACCTTTGACTATTTTCTAGACCAGGTGCCATTTCTATGTGAGAAATAAGTCATTAAGTTTAACCACAATTCAGTATTTAGGCTTTCACTGAAGGCTTTTGTTTTTGTCTGGTTACTCTAGGACAAGGATCCCCAGTCCCCATGCCATGGACCAGTACTGGTCCATGGCCTGTTAGGAACTGGGCTGCATAGCAGGATGTGTCAGGCGAGTGAAGATCTGTGTTTGTAGCTGCTCCCCAGCACTAGCATCACTACCTCAGCTCCACCTCAAATCATCAGGCATTAGATTCTCATAGGAGTATCGGTCCCTGGTGCCAAAAAAGGTTGGGGACTGCTGCTTTAGGACATGTAGCTGTTCCAAAGGTTTTTATGACAAAATAGAGATTTTATATATGTGTGTTCTTATTCAAACACATAGATAGATAGATGGATGAACAGATAAATAGAAAGATAGAGGATAGATAGATAGACAGACAGACAGATAGACATAGATAGGCAGGCAGACAGACATAAAAACGTATAGATTTATACACTGAATAGCTGCCATATAAGTAAGCTTGTTGTATGTTAATGAATGACAGAGTAATTCATTGTATTATGGTCCTGTAGAGGCATTTAGAGTGTGTTTAACAGTAACAACCAGAGATTAGGATGCATTGCAAAAAAGTGCTACTTAGTCTGGATCTTGAATATTGAGGAATAATTTAAGTTGCTAATGACGTTCTAGAGACTAGACGAGGCAGGGTAGAATGGGACACTCTTGTGGAGTAAGCTTAGTGTATTTGTGGGAGTGAGTGAGTGAGTGAGTGAGTGGTGGACTTTCTATATGAGTGAGCCTGCCTGGAACAGAAATCTTATTATAAGAACAGAAGCAGGTATGAGAAATGTAGATTGGGGCCACACTGCAGAGTGCCTTAAATGCCAGGCTAAGCCATTGCCCATTACTCTATAAGGCCTGAAGAACCCTTTCTGTCTCTCTCTCTCTCTCTCTCTCTCTCTCTCTCTCTCTCTCTCTAATTCTCTCTCTTAAGGAGACAACTACAAGGAAAATAATAAGCAAAACAATTTTAGGAAGATAAATCTAGTGGTGGTATGACGGATGGATCATATTGAGGGGAAATACTGAAAGCAGCGAAATCTGTTGATCTGTTAGGGAATTATGCATGTAAGTGTTGAGATACTGAAATAGATGGGAATGAATAGAATGGGTAGGAGAAAGATGACAAGATATAAAAGACTTGGTGGAAGGTACTGCGGCCAGAGGAAAGCATGAAATTCTAAACTCAAATTATAGAAAGGATGCTGGTTGGAAAATCAGGAAGAGAAGCCAATCTTGGGATGGTAGGGTAGAAGATATAGCAGTTAAATTTTTAGACATGAAATTGAGGTGAGATAAGTAGAAATGCCCTGTAGACCTTCAATTGTCAGGACTTTAATTCTGGTGAAAGGACAGGACCCTACCTGGGATTTGCCTGCACAGAGTTAATGGTTACAACCTGCAGGCTCATCTGTACAATAGGAATAATAATAGGCCTCAAAGGGTTGTTATTAGAGATGAACAAGATAATGCCAGGGCAGTACTCAGTACTATCCTTTGTACGTAGTAACTAAGTCACTAAATAAATATTACCTATTATTTTTTTTATCCTGGGTTTTAGGGAAAGACAATTTTATGAATTATTAGAACTGGTATTTTCACAGCTATATTAAAGCCATCTGCATGGTGGCTTTTCTTAGAACCCCAAACTAAAGTTCGTATGTTCTCATTCACTTACTTTCTGCCCTAGCTGAAAGTGATTAGCAAGCTATAATTATTCATATTTAGCTGTTGTTCACTATTTATAAGACCTACAGTGTTTTTGTTTTTGTTTGGGTTTTTTGTTTGTTTTGTTTTTGTTTTAGCTAAATGGTAAGGGTGTTAATTACCATTGTGTTGTTGCAACTTCTATACTAAAATCCCTGAGCCACATTTGTTTTCATTGGCTGTGTCCTGAGTGGAATCAATTTTTGAGGGTTTTTAAAGAACTTTTGAAGGATGGTATTAGGTCAGTGCAAGCTAATGGTCATTAATATAGCTCAGTATTAGCTCAGTGTTTTGAAACTACATTCACCCAAAGTGAAAGAGACTTATATAACAGTGGAAGAAATCCAGGAGAGGTGGACTATTAAACATAAGGAGTTGTAGGACTCATCTCTGAGTAGATGTTTGGACTAAATGTCTTTACAGAACTTTCCAACTTGAACATATTTCACAGTATCAAAGAATTGTAGTATGACAATCCCGTTCTTTCTAATGTGTGATTGACTTGCTGTCTCACGGTGTTAGATTCACATTTGGAAGGTCTAGTAAAGCAGAGTTGTTTGTTTGTTTGTTTGTTTTAGTTTGTGTTTTTTATTTTGTTTTTTTCTATCATCTTTATTCTCAGAAGCAAAATGTTTATGTTGTCCCATCTTAAGAATGTAAATATAGTCAGGTATCCTAGAAGAGTAAATGTCAAGGTGGTTAGCAACCATTTTTATTGAAGCATAAAGAAAAGTGAGTTAATTTTTTAACTATGTTTTGAGGTCAGAGTTTTTTATTAGAAGAAACATGTGCATCTTATTTCATGGGCAATTAGATAAATCAAATTCGTTTTCCAGTTTTCTGTACCATTAAGTTTAGAGATATAATAAAAACAGTCACACCTAATTTTAAAAGTGTTTAAAAGCAATCTTTTTAATAAAAGTGATTGCTATAGAATTAATTATCATTATCTAACCTATGCTGTATTTTATGGATAACGATGTGTACTTAAAATATGGCAAGAATTCCCTTTCCAGCAAAATGGCAACATATATCTAATTTGAATTCCAGAAGACGATAGAGAGAATGGGGAAGATGAAATATTCTAGGAGTCCAGTAAATCCAATGAAAATTTTGAAAAGAAATCCATATCCAGATGTTTCCTAGAGAAACCACAGAAATGAGTAGAACTCAACAGAACCAGAGAAAAGAGGCAGATTGTCTACAAAGAAACAACAATCAGATGACAGCTATTTAATTTGTGGAAGGGAGCACGGTGTCATCTGATTGGAAGAAATTAAATCACATCTGAAACTATAGCTGTAAAGGCATCTGAGATATAGAGTTTTTAATTGTCTGGCCTGTGCAACACAAGAAAGCATACTAAAAGGAAGCGGGGTGCCTGTTTACCTTCTGTCTCTCATATAGTAATACGAAAGCTCCTTCAGAGCAGATGATTTGCTGCCTGAGGTGCCTGAAATGGTAGCTAACACATAGTTGCTGCTAAATAAGTATTTCCTGAATGAAAGAATCATCATCGTGCACTTACTGGTACTGAGCTTGATTGATCTCATTGGTCCCAAGTCACCTGTAAGGTTGTACCTACATTTTCCTTTGGAGATTGGAATTTGTTCCTGATGACTGCAAGAATATCTTTACATTTCTGAAGTCAGTGCATTCTGAGAAAATTATTCCTATTTGTTTGAAACCTCCATAATCATTTTTAGCTAGTATCAATGATTCCAATAGTTTGTGGACAAACCATTGATTGCATAAACTATTGGATAGATATTATTGCAGGAATCTTAAAACACTGGTTTTAATCAGATTGTTTTCCTTATAACAAGCTTCATTGTCTCTGGTCACAATATAAATAGCTTATTGTGCTCCTAACATCTCCTTAATACTGGATTACTTTCATTAACTTCAGCTCCCTCTACACAACCCAAACCCCTAAGAATTTGCCATATACTGTAATGTTCGTAAGAGACAGGGCAGGGTTTGAATTCTGGTGAAGCCAACTAAAGAAACCTATGCTCTATACTCTGGTACTTCTCAGAATTCTCATACTCTATTATTCTATCACTGTTGCAAATGAAAAAAAAATCTATTATTACACTAACTTTTATTATGTTTATGATTGCCTTTAGTAAAGTGTTCTTTCATTCCTAAAATGTGCAAATAAGGCATAGTACTTTAATAAAAATATTGCCAACTTGAGTGCTAGATTCTAATTTTTACTATGTTGTGTAATTTTGCTTAGAGCTTCACATTACGAATTTGCTATGAAGAAGGGATTTAAAAATGGATTTTCTGTTGAGGGGTCTTGGGCTATTATACGAACATCTTAAAATTTGATGAAAGTGGTCTATCCTAATGTAATGTCATTAGAATATTTGAAAGTTTGGAAAGTAACTACATATTCAAAACTTATCTTGCAGCTTTCCTTATCCAGAACCCTGTGAAGAATGGAGGGTGGGGGAAGGCAGTAAAATGTCCCTTGACAGCATTCAGTTCTTGTTAGCTCTTTCTCAAGTGCTTCCTTTCCTCTCCTATCTGCTTTTGCCCCTCTACAAGCCATCCTCTCCGGAGACTTTTTAAAATGTAAATCACATCATGTTACTTTCTGATCAGGACTTTTCAGTGGTTATTTATTACAGTTCTTGGCCTTTAATCCCACCCACTCTTGAAGGCTTACAAGCACCCACCTTGACCTACCTTGACCTGCCCCGAATCTCATTCTATATACCTATTCCCTCATGCTAGCTATATTCCTTCAGCCCTTGCACAGAATGCTCTGCCCCAGATCTTCTGGTGGGCTCTTTCTAGTCATTAGGGTCTCATCTCAGAGTAGTACCTTCTCAGGGCAGCTTTTCCTGACTCTTTAATAGTCCACCCTCACAGTGTCATGTTACCCCCTTTGCTTTCCTTCAGCATGTTTGTCACTCAATTTTTGTGTGAGTCTGCTTGTTGGGGTTTTTTTTGGTTGTTGTTGTTGTTTTGTCTTTTTGCCCTAAGAGTCCAAGATTTGCATGAGGAGGGAATGCTTCTGTCTTGTTCCTTACTGTATCCCCCATGCTGACACATAATAGCTGTTTAATAAATATTTGTTGAGTAAATAAATAATCATTCTGCAAACATTTATTATCTGATTCTTAAAGCACATTACTTTCCACAAGAATTTTCAATGAAACCCTAGATTTTTTTTTTTGCTTGTCAATAAATGAGAAGGGAACAAAGAGGTAGTAGGATAAGTTTGAGAAATGCTGAATTAAAATTAAAATGGTTATTTATTACAGTTTTTGATCTTTAATATGCTAATGTAACAATCTCCAAGAAGGTTAGCATGATACCAAAAGTTTGACACTGGATGTCTTCTTTGAGAATTATCACATGGAATTACTGTTCTCTACAACATATTCTAGGAAACGCTGCCTTTAGACAAAAGCCCATCGTAGCAGTGAGAAGAAAGCAATGCTTTTTTAACTATATAGAAGCTGATCTATACTAACCATAGAATAAAAGGCTGACAATGAAAGATCAGAAAAAAAATCAAACCTATGAAAAAGTGACAGAGGATTCAAAAATGAGTATAGTAGTCGAGACTATTTAATTTTCTACAAGCAGCTCTACCCATTTTATTGAATTTTTAAAATCTTTAACAGCTGGCACAGCACTGGACCTAAGATGAGCATATGATAAAGTAAATATTTGTTGACTGTTCAGTGAAAAGTGAATAGAAGTGGCCCAAAATCACGATTAAATAATTAAATTATGATTTGTTTGTTTAAGAAAGCAGGAAAATAACTAAAATATTTAAGGGAACTCTTCATTCCAAAGGATTAAAATGAAAATGATGTTAGTAGTTATAAGAATAGTTCAAATGTTTTTATATTGACTAAAGGCTTTGCATAATTAGGAATTTACTATATATTATATTATTCAAAGCTATGTATACTTTAGGCAAACGTATACCTATTTGCCTGGGGTATAATGGTGAAGCCCTTTGTAAGGGTAAAAATGTTATTTTACCGCATGTAACTATGCTTGAGATTTTTGTTTTTCATTTCTCTTTAGGCACAGTTAAGCAAATTTGGAATTAACATAATATGACAATATTATCTAACATTTTTTAAAGTCAGGATTCAAAGTATATTTACGTATGGTAAGAAGTACTCTTTTTATATATAGTTGAATGCATTTTGACGAATGTAAACAATTGGATAACTACTACCATAATCTAAATATAGAATATTTCCATCACCCGAAAAGATTTTTCTTGCTCCTTTTTAGTCATTCCCCTCCCTCTACTCCCAGCCACTGGCAACCAATGATCTGGTTGTCCCTTTAGTTTTGCCTTTCAGAATGTTACATGAATGAAATCATACAGTGTATATGTAGCCTTTTGTAAATAGTGTCTTTCATTTTACATATTGCTTTTGAGATTCATCTACTAATAACATGTTGCATGTATTAGTAATTTGTTTCCTTTTATTCCTTTCTAGTATTTCATTTTATAGATGTATCACAATTTGTTTATCTATTCACCAAGTGATATCTGGGTGATATTCTCAGGTTTCTGCTGACCTGAGTAGAATTGCTGAAAACATCTGCATATAGGTCTTTGTATGGACATATGATTTTACTTCTCTTAGATAAATAATCATATAGTCAGTATGCTCTTTAAATTTATAAGAAAGTGCCAAGCTGTTTTCCAAAGTTGCTATACCATTTTGTGTTTCCTCCGGCAATATACGAGAGTTCCATCTGCTGTGCATCTTGGCCAGCATTTTGTACTGTTTGTTTGTTTTTTTCATTTTAGCCATTCTAGTAAGCAAATAGTGGCATCATATTTGTTGAAAGGAATATCCTTTCTCCTTTGAAGTATAGCCCAAATTTTATGACTCAAAATTACTTTAAGATTCATATATAAAAGTGGTATACATAAAAAATTATGTATTTCTAGAAGTATGCATATTTGCATTTTTTAGTTGGTTTAGAAGACAGATATTCTTTGTTTAAATTGTTTTTACAAAGCATACCACCAAGTACACAGGGAACATCAGTAAATATTTTATGGCGATTATAATGGCCATCGTAAATATAGAAAATTGGTATTAACTTAGGACAGTTTGAGTGAACTGGAGGTCCTAATTTTCTCTGTAAGTAGAAAGTCTCCTGTCATACAAGATTATTTTTGTGGGGGCTTCGTTTATGTGAGATTTATGCCCCCGTTCATAGCCTTAATTATTCTTGAGTGAAACAAAAGTCCTTGGTAGATATGAGAAAGATGATGATGGTGATGGTGATGATGGTGATGGTAGTAGTGGTGGTTTCAGCTAGATTTACTAACTGATTGCAAGCAGACGACGGCTGTATATAATTCAAGCTGTATCAAAAAATATAGAATATTATGCTAACTAATGAGAGCTCGTGTAGAAAAGAAATCTTAATACAGCTGTTATCATATCACTCTCATGTTATTTCAACCTCAAGGAACCTCTCAACAAAAATTAAATTTCTTATATTGGAATTTCTTTTCTCACAAAATGTTACAGGTGTTTCCTATATTAAATAAAACCTTTTTGGTGACCATTTTTAAACGAGTTTTAATTAGAGAATGATTCTTAGATGATAACTCAGTTTTAAAAAAGTCAGCCTGGGGTTCTTCTTAATCTCAAGCCTCCGTGATATTTGTAAGGTATGTTTTTTGTTTTCTGAAGTTTGGTGACTCCTCAGGCACAGAGCTGTTCCTTAGGTCACATTTGGAATTTGGATCTGTTATCACTAGAGGGCAGTCAACACAAACAGATTTAGTGGATTTACTTGTATTAAGTTTTTGTACTGTATGCATTAATCAAAGAAAGTTTAGCTTTTATAGCATAAAATAGATTTAAAAATCTGTTATTTAAAATATAGGTTATAAATTAATTCTAGATTATTGTCTGCCTCTAAAACTATTTATTAAGGCAGCTGAAATCAGAAGCACACTCTGTTTTTAGAGACACTGGTATGTT
The DNA here is from genome assembly GCA_003508835.1 of Eonycteris spelaea. Classification (NCBI taxonomy): domain Eukaryota; kingdom Metazoa; phylum Chordata; class Mammalia; order Chiroptera; family Pteropodidae; genus Eonycteris; species Eonycteris spelaea. The sequence goes on along the minus strand of PUFA01000011.1, from coordinate 7,990,256 downwards.
GTAGTTATTGTATTTAGTATCTGAAGTTCAACCTTGCCTCGAATTCTTCAGGGTGCATTTAGCAATTAGATTTGCATTAGTTAAGCCAAATAGTATTAGATACGTGTGAGCCCACTTTATTACAGATTTGCTTCTTGATTAATAACAATGTCTGGAACTTTGATCCCAAGCAGAAAGGTATAAAATAAATATAGATTGATTATAGAATAAAATATTTTTCAAAGGTTTATACCAAAAACAACGCTGTTACCAGAAAAATTTCTTACATTGGAGAAGTTGAAGAATTAGTAAACTAAAATAAGTTAACACCTATTTTAAATAATACTTCTTAAATATTTCAAGCACAGTAATATGTACAGCTTAGACCATATTATGTCAATAGACATATCATTTGTAGATGCTAGGCTAAATATAGATTAAGACCTCAAATACATTTTTGGCAATTTAGAGTATTTTGAAACCTGGGTTCAAATCCTGCTCTGACACTTGGCTTCATGACCTTCAGCAAGATACCTGACCTTCTGAGTTTCAGTTTCCTCATCGTTTGGTTGGTTCGTCTTTTTTTTGCCCCTAGTCGAAAATGTCTTATCTCTCTTGACCTCTGTTACAAGGTCAGTGATGCCAGTGTATGTTAATATATCAATGACTCAGGTCCATCAGCAGAATTTTAAATATCTTGAAATATCTTAAAATAGTCCAGAAAGATTGTTGATTACTTAGGGTATCAGCTAAGGACTAAGAAAATGAAGAATAAAAGAGGAGTGGCATCTGCAGATCCCAGGGAGTATTATTAGGAAAAGATATGAAAAGAGAACTAAATGCTAAAAGAATTTTTTTTTTTTCCTTTTTCAGTACGTGCACACACGTTTTTATGTAAAACCATCTGGGTGTTTGAGAGAAGCAGATTACCAGTCAGGAAATCTTCAGTTCTACCTATGCGAACATCTGTGTCTTGTTCACAGGCACTCCCACATATAAGCAGGTCTCACTTTTCAAGTGAGGCTGCCTGTCTCTGGGCACCAGCTTCCTGACTGCACTAGTTCAGATCCACGCTGTCCTGAGATCTGACCACAGTGATAGTAGCAGTGGCTCTTTAATTCAAGAGACTGTGAAGTCAGCATGGGATTAAAGATAAATGAGTCCTCTCCTAAATTCATACTATGTATCATTCAGTTTGTGTCAGCCTTATTACATGACGAACTATTCATACACCATGAAGAGCAAAGACTAAACAAGACCTGAACTTGCACCTTAGCCCTGTCACATATAGAGCAAGTTATTGAATATTTAAGAGTTCCTGTCTTTGCACCTCAAAATGGGGATAATATCTATCTTACTGGGGATTTTGCAAAGATTAGAGATAAGATATATAAAGCTCTGGTGCCTAGTATGTGCTTAATAAATACTGTGCCATACCTATTACAGTTTTCTCATTAATATTTTTAGGAGCCAAATCTGATTGTATGAATTGTATCTCTCTGGCCCTATCCGGATTTCTCTTCTGGGTTGTCTAGATTCTTCTGCAGGCTGCTACCACGACAGTTGGAAAGAGCTTCTAGTCTAGACCTTTTAATGGGGGAAAAAATGATATGAATTTTAATTTGGCTCACAGCTTTAAATTTTTTTTTCTTATTATCATTATCATTATCATTGTCATCTCGCTTCAGCAGGTTAGGGATTTACAGTAGGATCTTTTTGTGCCTGTGGTTCACTAACTACTTTGGAGAATGTAAAGAAAGAAGCTATGTTTTTTACCTTAAGCATCCTCCACCCTGGTTTAAAAGGCACAGTTAAAGCAACTAGAACAGTGATCTTTAACACTGGGGAACATTCAGGAAATTCAGGATATGCTTATTGGGGAGTACTCCTGGCATGTCACGAGCAGAAGGCAGGGCAGCTAAATGTCCTTGAATACCTGGGATAGCTCTTACCAGGGAGGATTGTTCCATGTCCCAGCAACCATTCATGTAGGTGAAAAATTCAGTTATGATTATCTGATCCTAGAACACAACTACTTTTTACATATAAAGGTGCATGTACTTTATCCCTCCCACCCTCTCTCTCTTACTCTCCCAGTAGCCTCTTTATAAACTTTCTTGGGCTTCCTCATAGCAGAGCTGTCTTAGAATAATTAGACTTTCTTACAGAATGGCTTAGGGATCCCAATAACACATTCAAGGAGACCAAGGTGAAAGCTGCAGGGCTTCTTATGACAGCCTCTGCAGCACACAGCATCACTTGTTGGTTACACAAGCCAGCTCGTATTCGATGCAGGAGGCATCTTTGGAGACTAGCTGCAACAATAACCAGTGTTACAGATGAGAAAATGAGACACTTAGAGGTGAGATTATTTGTTGAGGATTATGCACTACAGGACTTGGATTCAGAGTCTGTGGTCTTAGTATCTGAGTGAACTTGGAAAAGGCATTGCTCTAGGTCTGTTTATGTGGAAATCGGGATTGAAGGAAATGATATGAAGGTACTTTCCATTCTTTCATCCTTTAAGGCTCTGGATTTAGATGATGGGAGTGGGAATGAAAAGGAAAAGACTAAACAAAAAGGCATTTTATAGAAGGTAGAATTTGGTAACAAAGTTGGTGAAGGTAGACAGGGAACATGTCAGGGTTACTGAAGGATTCGTTTAGATGATTTATGTTAAAACACCAAATAATGGCTGATTCACATGAAACACCTGTCAAATGGTAGGGAAGAGCCATAAACTTCAGTCTCAGATACTGGAATAAGGGCCCGCTGACTGGGAATAATTATAATAAGAACTACTTTAAAACCAAAATGAATACCATCTATCTTGAAAAAGTTTGAGATGACTGGCAAGGCATTCAGAGGAGAGAGGATCGTATAGTCATTTGGAAATATGTTACTAAGGTTCAGGTTAGAAATGATCATTGAAGAACACTAGGCCAAGGACAGGATCTCTATAAACATCACATGTTAAAGGATGAATAGAAAAAGACAAAGAAGGCATAGTCAGAGAAGCGGGAAGAAAACCAAAGAAGTTGAGGGCCTGGGCGTTGAGGGAGAACGGAAAGAGTGATCAGTGTTGAACACTTTAGAGAAGTTGAGAATGAATGACTAGTGAAAAGAAGGACCCTAGTATTCTTTTGGAGGCAGTTCTAGTGGAGTGTTGGGATTAGAGTTCTTTTCTAGATTAAGAGGAATTGAGGAAACAATGCAGTGGATGTGAACTGCAGCCGAGGACATGGACAACAAAGGACCAGTAGAAACTCGAAGAGGCAGAGCATTTCAGGGATGTTCCTCATGAGGACATACTGTCTAAGACAGGCAAGCCCTGTGCAGAAACACTGAGGAGTAAGCACGTTACCGCAGAAGCATAGAGCGGTAAGTACAAACTTGGAGATAGAGATGAGGAAGAATGGACAGAATTTTGTGCTAAAATTAGAGTAAAAGCTAGATTTTTATCCACAAGACCTCTTTAGTGTAAAAATTCCTGAATAATACAAACCAAACTAAATAAAAAGATTGTTTTTTAACTCTCCTTTTAAAAGATATATTACTCTTGAAATCAAGTCTGTATTCCTACAAGCCACGCTTATACCTTTCTTAACTTTGTACACAATCATAAAAATGTTCTTTTGATCAAAATATAGATCCTGAAATCTGTATACAAAATTTCACATTTTTAACCCTACACAGTGTATTTACCTTTCAGTTTATTTTTTCCTCCATTCAAATCTTTAATAAATCGTTCCCACCCTTAGATTTTTAAGGTTATGGCGCTCAGGCATACATAACAATGGAAACAAAAGGAGCCCAAAACAGCCATGGCATGCAGAGGAGGAAATGTATCCCTTCTGTCTGTGTATTCTGGACATTAATTGTATTGTATAGTCACACTTCGCTTTTACATTGGTGGATGAAGAACTTTGGCTATATCTGTGTCACCAGGGAAGCCACTTGTTTTGTTTTGGATCTGAGAGAGGGAAGCAGTTAAAATGCCTGATTGCCATTTTCAGAGCAGCTTTTATTTTGAAGGAAGAGAAGTCAGAGAATATTAAAATTCATAGAAATGACTCCAAAAGGATTGGTAATCCTTATTTAAGAATGAACTATGCATTTTGAAAAGTCGTATGGCTGTTATTCATCACGGCGAGAGGGAAGCCCCATTCATCTTTTCGTACAGCAGCCTCAGCTGTAGGGATACCATTTTTAAATGGCGTTTACCAGAGGTGAGGATGAGGAAAATGTCCTCAGAGGTTTGCCCTTGCCAACCAATCATAAAGCACCCAGAGCCTAGTCCATGCCTCCTAACCTGATAGATCCAGGGACAGAGTGCAATTGGTGCATAGTTGGGGTTTTATGGGAGGAGTTTCTTGTCACTCTTCCCAGCTTCTCTGCAGTTCCTTATTTGGTAGCTTTTGACAGAACTTGTCTTTCTTGCAGCTAAGCATCTTGGCATAAATTATTCATTAAGCCCTGGAGCTCAGGGAGAGAAAGATGCAGACCCTTAGATCTTTAGAGATTTCTCTATCACATGAATTTTCTTTATTCAGAATAGTTGTTGAATTCTCTTTCATTCTGGAGTTTTACAAACGGCATGTGTTCAGTGGGAAGGCAGCTGGATGTTGGATGGGATCTAATGCAAGGCTTTCTTATGTTTACTTAATTACCAGTAATCTTTAAATACTCCCACACCCTGAGGCTTGTGGAGATTGTTAAACTATCAAGGTTTTGAAGATATACATGTTTTAGAACTTATTATCTCTATATAATCAGTTGAAAATGCCTGAAGCAAACTATTTACTGTCAGTGTCTTGGGGCTACATAAAGGTAAGATTTATTTAGCCTTTATAAACTCCTGGTTACTCTGAGTACATAACTGATAGTTTTTAGTAAATTACAATGGAGTTAAGCTTTCTAAGCAATCTTTTATTTTTTCCTTAGACATAAGTACAGAAGGAATATGTGTTTTTAATGGTAAGATAAGAAGAAATTGCATAGCTTCTATTAGTTGTAGTTCTCATGACAAAATAGTGTTTTAATGTACAGTGGTTCTTCTGTTTGTCATGTATAAATTTGAATTATGCTTGTAAATATCAAGGTAATTAAATAAACTCATAGGAAATAAATTATTGGGCCAAATTTCTTATACTTGTATATGGGTTCCAGTTAGTATGTAGTACTTAAAGTTTATAAAAATTAATTTGTTCCTCTTTCTAAAAATGTGCACTACTTTAATCTGATGAGGACTATGCTTTTTTCACTTTTGAATATAAACCTCTAGGTGACATTAAAAATTGACAGTACTTGACTTTTAAGTGATATAGTATTAAGATAAAAACTTGATTATTTACTTATAAAACTGGAATAAATTTGTTTCTATGATACTGCTATTTTTGTTAATCTCAAAAAATGAATTAATATACTAAATTTAATAATCTCTGTCAGAGAATCAGGAAGTAGAAAAATCTTTTTCAGTCCTAAATGAAGTATCTCTTGAGAAATTAAAACTTATATATTTAAGTAAGTCACAATGCATTATTTTTAAGAATCCTATTTATTAAGGACTCTCAGATTGAAATATGTTTTTTATTTTTGTGTTTCTTTTTAAGGAAAATTTACTCTTTGCCGTCAGATTTACCTGCATTCTAAGAAAACTTATTTCAGTTCTAGTTGTTCAAGTAGTTATGATTCCCCACCTCCCGTTAAATTTATGAATGGTCCAGAATTTTTTAATTGTTTTTTTAAACACAGATTTTTGTTACTTGAATTTTGCTAGCTACTTCTTAATTTTTTTTTTTAAATACAGAAAAGTGTAGAGGGTAATAAAGGAATTCCTCATAATGCCCCTAGAATTCAACTCTTAGCTTTCAGACAGCTCATATTTGATACATTTTGAAAGGCTTCACATTTCTATTATAATTATGAATAATACCTCTAAGAATCTAAATGCAGAAATTTGTACTTATCTTTTTGAGGAAAATTTTCTGGACAGCTAGTTTATGTTTTTCATATTATATTACTAAAAACACTTAAGGACAAATATAAGTTATTAAGTCTTATTGTACTTGTTAAACGATTTTTATATATATGTATACAGCCAATGCAGTACTTATTTTAACTTTGAACGCTGATATCTACCAAACTTGTAGTGTATCACAGTGCAGCATATTCTAATGATTTTTAACAGGCTGTTGTGGGGGGAAAAGAAAGTATTTTCTTAATGTTTGACCTTTACCACCTTAATTGTATGCTAGGAGAGTATATAATGTGCTCAGTAACACATTGGCATGAATGCAGAAATAAAGGCATTAAATTTTAGAATACTTAAATTTTTAGTTATTTTATTTTGCTTCCTCAACAGTCTTCAATGTAGAATTAAAGTTGAGAAACTGGAATTTTAAAAGCAAAATGCAGTGTTCATTTCGACTGCATTTTCACTGTGCTTTACACTCTAAATGCAGCACACAGACATGCTGATGCACAATGAGAACAAAGGATTTGAAAGCATTAATTTAGAAATCTTTTTTTCTTTGCTGCAACCATAATTCTATATATTATTTCAGACTATTTATATCAAAAACAATCAGAATTACCCATCAACAGAAAAAATTTAGAGGTGACTTTTAAAAATATCTAAAAGTCAATTAAATTGTTCCACATTTTACAACCAATTCTTTTGAAAAACAGGTCTGTATTTTATCTCTTCTAAATCTGTAAACTGAAAACATAACAGCATTCTATGAAAAATTTATTTTATTACCTTTTCTAATCATTTTCTCCCTCATGGAAATTTTATATAGTTATCCTAGTCAATGGTAAGTAGTTATCTTAAAATAAGAGAAATTCCGCTTATATTTAAAAATGGTAGTTGAATGTTTTAGTTTATTGTTCTCTATTATATCCATCTATACATTCCAAAACCAAATTGTAAGATCAACTACAAGTTGAGAAAGAACTGATGGTAATTTTGTGGTTATTATTTTAGCTTCCTGGACTGAAAGTTTTATATCAATAGCAAAAAAAAAAAAAAAAAAAAGCAATTTTAATTCCTTTTAGAAAATGCCCGTATGTTATAACTTGATCGACTCATTGAAATTTATCTTTGGGAGCTCTCCACAACCTTTCCCTTGGGAATAAAGAGCACTGCTTAAAATATTGTGTCCTCTAATTACATTGAAAGGAATTGTTGACTTCCTTGGAGCACCTCAGCAGCCATGACAGGGAAATAGGTGTGCACTGAAGGGTTTCTCCACCCGACACTTTTGGGTTTTGAACAAAGGCAGAAGAATAGTCTGGGAATATATGTATATGACACAAAAATAATCAGTGAATTATACAATCTGTCATATATCAGTCTGTACAAACAGAATCCTTTCATTGACATTTTTTTGCCTTTATTGTGTATACTAGCTATTTTGATGACTTGTAGAAGCAAACTGCCAGAAAAATTACCATTCATTTTTTATATTCTGCCAGATAAATCCAATAATTTGTGTAGGGAGTCCACAGGTACTATGCAGGTTTTCTGCTTGAGCATATAGCAACATATTCCTCATACCAGGGTTGTGTACAGGGTAGAAGGTAGTTCTGTAGAAAAACTGGGTCCCTATCTCACTTTTCCAATGGCACTCCCCTCACCCCCCACCCCCAAGCTTGCACTGAGTCACGCTGAGAGAAATGCATGGAGGGCAAGTACACAGTGGTTCCTGCAAAGACTGTGAAGAGGCTAGGAGTGGCTGAAAGCTTTGCCTATTCCCCAGCTTATAAAAAAGGGCTTTGTCATGACCAGGCAGTTCTTAATAGCAACTGTTAGCTCATACCATGGACAATTTCAGGTCATAAAGATATTTTACTAAATGTATGTTTAATATGTTTAGCAGACTCTTTTGAATGTGTTTTGCCTAAAGATGTTCTGAGAGTAAATTTTTATTTGTTAAGCAACGATTTACTTACCTTTGGGCCTTGTACATGGTATTATTAGTGTATTTCTGAAGCATGGTGACCATTTCCTTATCTGAATGATATCCTAAATTATTTATTCAGATGAGTAGGGAACTAGAAGTTTAGATATGATTTTTTATGAGCATGAGTATAGTCAGATCTTACATCTGTTTGTCCTACAAGGATAAAAGTCAGCCATCACTAGAAAAGGCATAGGAAACCGGAAGATAGAAAGAGCTCAGATAATGTTGAGCACCTGCTATGTTCTGAGCTTTACGAATACGAGATACTTTCTGTTAGGTCATTTAATTAGTTGATAGCCTATAATTGCTCAAGGAAATATAACTATGAAAATGAATAGAAAATGTTTTGAAGACATATTATAAATATCTTCATGAGTGTTCCTAGAAGGTCTCAAAATTTATGTTTTCCACAGTGGATTATAATATTTAATGCTAAATGAAAATTAGCAGCAATCCATGATGTATACTGCATGATCCCAATTTTTAAAATATACATCCATATAAATGTAAACAAAATGCATACAAGGTAATATAGCTAATTATGGTTATCTCTGAATGGCTGGGAGTATAATGATTTCTCATTTATTCTATGAGCTTTCTACATTTCCATATCACATATGCTTTTACAATCAGAGACAAATTATAAAAAAGTACATGAACAAAGAAAGTGGACTTTGTATTCCTGAGTTCAAAAATATGTTTCCTAGACATATAATTTAACAACAGAAGAATTTGTATTGGTTATGGCCAATACAATCTTTAGTTTTGGCTTCAGGATAATACTAATATGTATTTTTTCTAATAGTCTATCGAAATGTTTTTATTAATCTCCCTCAGTGCTTTGTGGTGATAAATTCTTATACCTAATCTAGCAACTGTAAGATTGACTTTGGAAGTCAATTTGCTAAATTATCTTGAGTTAGAACACGTTGGTATGAATTACGCAGAGAAGTAAGATTTTAAAAATTCTAATTAATTAAATAGTGAGTTAAAATCAAACATTACTAAATGATAAGGTTACTACTATCTTTTCCCTAGACTTAAATGAAGGTTTGTGGTGAAATTCAAAATTTTAAAGGCTACTAAATATTAGAGTAAAATATGACTTTTAGGATCAATATTTAATAGTTTTCTCTATAGAGAAAAAAGTATCGTTTCTATATGTTAAAAGAAATATTAAGGTATATTAAAAGACCTATTTGGGCTATTTTGGGACTCAGAGGAAGACACATTAAGAGGCAGTTGATATATGGGAAAGCATAACATCTTTAGGAATTCTGATTTTGATAATGCTATGAGGTGGTAGAAGCTGAGTTCCAGTGTTTCCTTGGATAAAATAGGTACCATGCCGTCAGTAAAATAAATTGTGAAGTAATGAAGTAAAGTATTGAAAATTGACCTGTTTGTATTTATGTAACTTGGGGAAATGGATTGGTAATTCTGTGAATACTGAGAACTGATAAATCTTCTAATCCCTCTTGGAAAAAATTTTTAAAAGGAAACATTATATGGTATCTTTTCAAATATTTTATTTCTCCATAGTTCTGGAAGAATACTCAAATAAATCTGTTCACTTTTGCTTTGGAGTAAAAGATGACATTTTAACCTCTGACCAGTATACATATTTTTTCTGCTAATGACAAATTAATTGATAAAAATATATCATGTTTTATTGTGTGGCAGTTCTTTTGTATGCCTATAAATTAGTTTTTTCCCTTTTAAAATACTAATAATGCACCTTATTTGTTTATGCCCTTTCCTTCCTTAATTAATGTCCTTGAGTGTCTAAGTTTATTTGGTCTAATATAGTAGCCCCTGGCCACTGCCACTAAATTTAAATTAATTAAAGTTAATTAAATAAAATTCAAAAATCAGCTTCTCATTTGCACTAGCCACATTTTAAGTGCTTAATAGCCACATGAGGCTAGTGGCTAATGTACAACACAGGATATAGACTTTTCCATCATTGCAGAAACATTGGATGGCACTGATCAAAGAACCAAGACAGTTTAAAAATTTGGGGGCATCTTGAAATACTGCCATTTGAGACAGCATGGATGGAACTCGAGATAATCATGCTAAGTGAAATAAGCCAGATAGTGAAAGTTGAAAACCACATGATATCACTATATGTGGGATATAAACCTAAAAGCAACAAATGAACAGGACAAACAAACAGAGACTCAGGGACATAGAAATAGACCAGTGGTTACCAGGGGGTGGGGGAGAAGGAAGGAAGGTAGAGGCAGATGGGGTAAAAGGGGTCAAATATGTGGTGACAGAAAGAAATCTAACTATGGGAGGCGAACACACAATATAAATATAAATATATACATATAAATATATACATATATATATGCCTTACTGTTAAATTGTACACCTGAAACTTACTGGATTTTGTTAACTAATGTCACCATAATAAAAATTAAAATTCAAAAAATAATAATGGTGATATAAACAGAAAAAGTAAAAACAATCACAACGAAAATGGATAGGTACTGAAATGGAGCAATAGTCACAATAAGTTTAAAAAGCAAAAAAAAAGGGGGAGCACTTTTTTCTGTATATTAGCAAATGCTTATGCTATTTTACTTATATTTTCTTCTATTATATATTTTTTTCTGTTTTCCAGTTTAAAAGGATGCTTAATCGAGAGCTCACCCATCTTTCTGAAATGAGTCGGTCTGGAAATCAAGTGTCAGAGTATATATCAACACATTCTTAGGTGAGAATAACAATATTAAGTGCAGTTTTTAAATTTTTCTTTTGAGTTGTTTGTTTTTAGGAGTGGATCGGGGTACCAGCTCATTTTGGAAACCAATTAAGTGTTAGGAATTTAACTTGTTTTCATTCATAATATTAATAAATTGATCCTGTAAGCTTTAGAAGCTAAGCGATAAAGTACATTTTATTTTTTAGCTTCATTCAGGACTTTAGGGATTTTCTGAATTAAAGTTGTATATTTGCCAGTTTTTCCAAAGTATCAAACTGTAAAATGTATTTCTTAGAGAGATCTGTACATGTATTTAACAAATGCTTGTTAAGTGCCACCCATTGCTGGGCACTAGATGTTTAGTGATAATTTAGAAGTGGTCCCTGCCCTCAGTGAGTCCGTAGTCTAGCAGACACCATGCCTGGTAAACTGGGAGGCAGATAGATACAACTGCTAAAGATAAGTTTGCCGATGATAATAGCTGAGAGTGTGATGTCCTGGGACAACACTACTCCCACCCCAGCCCCTATCCACAGCAAGAAAATAAGTCAAAATCAGTAATTTGAACATATCCTTGATTTGACTTTCATAACAGAATTGTTGAATATCTAATTAGCTCATTCACTAAAAAGGTATTTATTGAACACACACTGTAAGCAAGGATGAGTTCAAGGAGCTAACCGCCTTGAAATAAGGGATGAATGTACTGAGACACCTTGTGTCTTTTATTTGACAAGTTAGCTTTTGTGAATCTCATAGTCACTTATCAGATAATATTGGACATCCTCTGTGCTCATCATAAAACCTTGTTACATCATAACCCCTATCTCACTATAGTAGTATAGGAAATGTAAAATAGCAAAAGCAATCTAATTCATTTAGATAAGCTGTTTATACTCTCACAGTATGATCCATTTCAGGACACTGTTAGGTTCACACGCTGTTGGTTTTATATTTGAATGAGATGTTTCTACCATTTCAAACTAGTATTGAAACTGGAGTCCTTAGTTGGCAAGAGCAATTTTGAAACTACTAAGTGAACTTCAAATAGGAATAAAGTTGTGAACAATTGAAACAACCAATGTGTTTTACTTTTTCCAAAATATCTCCTATCATGATAAGTCTTTCAAAAAATTATTAGAACATTCTATCAAAGATGTAACCACTGAATGCATTTAATGTCAATTACTTTGCAGTGGGATTTGTTTACTTAATTTTGTGTTTTAAGGGTATGAAATTAAGTCCGCATCAAGTTGCAAATACTCAACTTCTCTAAAAGAAGCTTTATTTAGAAATATTTCCAGACCATATAATGAACAATTAAAACCTGGCCAGTTACACGTTATGATTAAAAAACAAAAACAGAATTAATAGTAAATGCAAAACTTTTTCTAAATTTTTAAGATAAGCAACATGAAGTGGAAATTCCTTCTCCAACTCAGAAGGAAAAAGAAAAAAAAGAAAAGACCAATGTCTCAGATCAGTGGGGTCAAGAAGTTGATGCACAGCTCCAGTTTGACTAATTCGAGCATCCCGAGGTTTGGGGTTAAAACTGAACAAGAAGACGTCCTTGCCAAGGTAAGATGATTTCAAGGATCCTGATCATGAATATGCAACAACGCCATTTAATGAATTTTGATTCCTTCTCTGTTAAATAGATTAACCAGTTCATTAATTTGTAGGGGCATTTGTTTGTTTGTTTGTTTATAAGATGGGAAAGCACTATATACAGCTTTTTCTAAATTATTTGGGTTTTATTAATTTGCAGATCACTAGACAGGTGGTCTGGGATATGTGTTCTTCACTTTTTACATCTATATTTGATTTGTTTTTTTTTTTTTACTTTAAAGTACTAGAAATATGTCTTCTGGGTTTTAGGAGAATAGTAAAGGATTTTGTGAATGGATTTGGTCTAAGAAAGGCTTTGAGATTAATACTGAAAGTATGTAAATATGTTGTATTATCAAAGGGTATAAGGTGAGGCAGTTCTATTCAGTTTTCAGTACATTAAAATGAATTTGCCTAAAGTTTGCCTGTACTTTGATGGTGCATACATTATGTGACAAATGAATCTTTTTAAAAGAAATCTAACAATGTTTTTATTAAAGTGAGTAATTTTAAAATGACTGTGTTCATTTTTTCATGTTGTATTTCCTTTTTCTAATTAAAAAAAAAAAATCTTTCTTTAACCCCAGGAACTAGAAGAGGTGAACAAATGGGGTCTTCATGTTTTCAGAATAGCTGAGTTGTCTGGTAACCGGCCTCTGACTGTTATCATGCACACTATCTTTCAGGTAATGTGGTTAAGTGCTATCACCTTTCTTTATCCCATGACTTAATATCCAGTCAGTGAATTGTGCATGCATCTTATCTTTTTTACTACTCACTCTCTTTTGTGTATTTTGTACTTTTTCTCTTGTTTGTTTCTTTACCAAGAGACAAATAAAGATGTAGAAAGGTTGAAGTGTGGGCAAAATGCAAATAAACCAATTTTGTTATTTTTTTTCATTTAAGAAAAACATATGATAGGAAAATTTAATGAATTCATTAAAATAGTTTAAAAATCATCTACATGACCCCGACTCACAAAGAGAATGGAGTGCCGACTTTAAAAAATGCATAAGCCTCTCTCCTGACTAATTCAGGATGTAGTTTCTTCACTGTTGTGTGTACTGCTCTCTTCTCCATGTAGTGGTTTCTCACTCTTTATTGAGCTTTCGTCCCAGCTCAGGGTTAGGATTTAAATGAGAGGTTGAGGCTGTAGATAGGCTGGGACTGGAATGGCAGATTCCAGCCCTAGAGAGTATGTTGAGTTTCATTCAGTCAGTGGTGCTGGACTGAGGCTGCCTGCATGATCATGGGACACAGACAGTTTTTATAACCGGCAGCTCGTTCTTGATGCATTTTGGGTAAAGCACCATTGGGCTCCAGAAGGACAACTTAACTCTGGTTTTATCCCCGAAGTGTCTGGGTCTTCCCAAAGGTTTCCATTTTCATCAGTAGACATCATAAGGGTGCTGGTTCCATTTCCGGGGGCAACTCTGGGGTGATTTTATTGTTTATTTGTTAGCACAGTCGATGAAAAATCTTTTTATGTAAGGATAAACTATTAAAAGGATTTATTTTCCAACAGGAACGAGATTTATTAAAAACATTTAAAATTCCAGTAGACACTTTAATTACATACCTTATGACCCTGGAAGACCATTATCATGCTGACGTGGCCTATCACAACAATATTCATGCTGCAGACGTTGTCCAGTCGACACATGTGCTGTTATCTACACCTGCTTTGGAGGTAAATCTATTTCTAAACTTTGAGAACACTAACTTTCTACTCATAAAGTTCTCAAACTTTTATATTAAAGGGTATGCAATGCAGATAATAACTGGCTTCATTGGAAGTATGTCGAGTTATAAAGGAAACAATGTTGTGGCAAATAAACAGTAGGGTCTCTGATGATCTTGTGTATGAAACTTGATCAACAATTTAGGGATTCATCTGTTTATGTCACTGCTTCATTGAAATGATCTCATGGACATTCTCTGAAGCACATTTGGCTTATTCAATTTGCTTAGTTTTCTTATAATTTAGTTTGATTTTTTTATATTTACAGTTCAAAGGATGATTATTTTAAAAAATATAAGCAATGCATTGATATTTTTCATAGACTTTATTAGAAGCACTACTTTAACAAATCCTAAGTTGTTCCATTAAATGCTCATTGAAACAACTTGATTTTCTTAATCATTTAGAGAAAAATTCTTTTTTGTTAATATATCTTATAGTTGAGATTGTTTTCATTATAAAATTGTGTCAATATCTCATCATTTGAGTGAGTGTTTTTCATCTGGAAGTTACTCCTTCCTTTTCTTCCCTCCCTCCCCAAGGACATTTGGCATATGTGAAGACAGGTTTGGCTGTCACAACTGGGGCGAGGTACATGCTACTGACATTTCAAGAGGAAAGGCCAGGGATTCTGCTAAAAATCCTACAATGCACAGAACAGCCTTCCATAACAAAGATTATCTGGCCCAAAATGTCAATTCTGCTGAGATTGAAAAAGCTTGTTTTGAATGAAAGAAAAAAATATAATTGTTTATTTTTTAAAAAAATAATTTCTGATATTCCTCTTGTAACATTTAAAAAATATAACCAATAGAAAAGATTTGAGCACTAGTTATAATGAAATTAGGTAAAATCATTTTTTTTCCAAGATGACACTTAGAAAATTCATGAGTAACTCATTATCTAAAAGGCTCTCTTCCTGACACAATATGATAGTATATTTTGAAGCCTCATTTTGTTTTCCATCAAATTCTAGGAAGTAATTTTCCATTTGTTTGTATTTTTAATTTGTGTTGTTATAGAATAGTGATGTTATCTGTATTTGATTTTTCAGGCTGTGTTTACAGATTTGGAAATTCTTGCAGCAATTTTTGCCAGTGCAATACATGATGTAGATCATCCTGGTGTATCAAATCAGTTTCTGATCAATACAAGTAAGTGGAGTTAATTTATTTTTGCAGAAGATATTTTTTCTTTCTACATTTTAGAATGAGGTCTTTATAACCTCAGGGTTTGTTTCCAGAGCCATAACATTCTTTTGAAATTGGTAAATGTTCATTTAATGAGAGTGTGTATTAATGTAACTTAGTTCTGAAAATTATCATTATATCCCATGAAGCATATGGTGTTTGAAAAACATGCATTTAAGTACTGCTGTAGAAAAATATATATATCCATCTTAGTAGGCAAGGGTAATCAAAGTAAAAATTTCCCCAAAGATTGAGGTAGTTATATCGTTCCTACATTTTAACTTAAGAAAGAAAGAGAAAGAAAGAAAGAAAGAAAGAAAGAAAGAAGAAAGAAAGAAAGAAAGAAGAGAGAGAAAGAAAGAGAAAGAGAAAGAAAGAAAATGTTATCAGAATTTTGTTAAACCTTCCTCACTTTATGTAGATGTTCATTTAATCCTCTTCAGAAGCTGTAACTATTGCCCCCTCCACCACTATAACCAGCCCTATTCTTTCCTATTTAAAATTCTTAATGGCAACAGGAACTTCTCTTTTAACTTTACCTTTTTAACTATTAATTTTTTTTTCACTGGTGAGTGACATTTCACCAAATAAATCATTGCTAAATTTGGACGTATAAAGAGTGATTATAGAGACTGCTTAATATGGGGCATCTCTGACACATCACTGCACAGAACACCTCTGTAGGGACTATTTAGGTAGTGCTTGAGCTGTGCCTTTGTGAGGTTTTAGCTTTACAGAAATTCTATTTCTTTGGTACTTGATGTTTGTAAATAATTTAAATGTCCTATTATTTAATTACCTCCCACCATAGTAGATTAATGTTATAAATTTAATTTTATATACAAAAAAATAATAAAATGGAAAGTTATTAAATTGTTAAATTCTTTTTCTTATCTGTTAAGAATGTCGTTTTTTTTGTTTTTTTTTTGCCATGAGTCTGTAGATAATAGCCTCTCATACCGTATCGCAATCTAGCTCTAGTAAGTAGTCTCTCTGTATTCAATATTCAGTTCCTTTACTTTGCTGAAGCCAGATTTAAAAGAATTTAATTGTAGCCTTGCTTTGAGAAATTTAACTTAGATCTTTAGAATATTTAGATCTATTTTTATATTTTTTAATAGTCTCTGAGCTACCCTATAACAAAATGCACTTCAGTGACTCATATATATAGGAGGATCTGAAAAGTCATGGATTTCCTAAAGTGTGTAGTTAGCCAAGTACATTTTAGAAGTTTGGTTTATGAACTTATTTATCCAAGATAGGACAGGATAACATTTCATGTTCCAACTACCTTATAAAAACCTATAATGGGGTGCTTCAGGAATCATGAAAGCATTACTAAGTATTAACACGTAAACAGGAATCACATAAGGCACAGCTATGTGAGTTTGCATTGTATCAGTGGTGAGGACTGACTGTGTCCTTTCCGAGAAGAGCAGAGAAACCATATGGCATGTTGTACACTAGCACCTTTTGTTAGCCTAGCCTGATTTATTATTTTGATGGTTATACATGCCTTACTCTGTCCCTCGTTTTATATATTTTTAACAAATTCATAAAAATTTTGTCATATTTTTTACCTTTAAGAAAGGTCTGCATTTTTTTCTTTAAATTAATAAAACCAAAATGTAGACTGGTATGTTTTATTTGCTTCCTATTATATATAATACTGTACATTCCCTTATTTTAATGTTAGATTTACAAATAGAGGAGAAAAAAATAAAAACTGTCTCAGAGGATTATATCGAAGTTCTCTGATAATTTTTTTTAAGAAAAAAATGAGGACCATCTCTATTATTCTTTCTTGTGGACCTCAAAGGGCAAAGGGGCTTCGATTGGCGCTGGAGGACTCTGGTGAGCATCAGGGTACCCGTAGAGTCTAAAATTTAAGTTTAGTCCATACATAAATCTAATGTTCTCCAAAGTTTGAGACCCACTGAGAAAAATAATGGAGCAATTCAGGGGATTATAAGTACAATGACAGTGGCCAAGAGTGTCTGTTTAAGGTCATTTTGCCAATGACCTGCCCTAGGTGGAAAGATAACTAATTCTGCTTCTGGAATATTTTGTTATCAGTAATGTTACTATGATCTCCTTTCTTGGGACCTCAGCAACACTAGGGTGTTAAGTTCCCAGAGCAGCTTTGGATTGCTAATGTTTTGTTGAGGGTATGGTGTGATGAGGCTGCAGTATTCCTGAGAGATTGAATCAGCATCATCACCTGGTACCTTAAAGTATCCCAGGTTGATCAGAGCCCAGAGCATTATGAGAATTACTGCCTTAGTTAGCTTTTGGACTAAGGATCACTCCAGCAAGCATTTTATTTTAGGACATAGAGAGGCTTAGTAGCCAGTAACACAAATAAGTTTTAACTTCACTACGTGCTATAAATGAAGTCTTCTAAATAAATAAAAAGCTTTATGAAATACTTTTGTCAAAATTTTAGTTTGCAGTAAACTCTTTTTTTATAGACATTAAGTTTATGTTTTCTGTTTCCTTCATGGATTAATTGAGCTTCCGCAGCTCAGACTA
The DNA here is from genome assembly GCA_003508835.1 of Eonycteris spelaea. Taxonomy (NCBI): domain Eukaryota; kingdom Metazoa; phylum Chordata; class Mammalia; order Chiroptera; family Pteropodidae; genus Eonycteris; species Eonycteris spelaea. Next base: position 7,972,526 of record PUFA01000011.1, on the reverse strand, counting down.
GCATACTCGTAGCTCTTACCCTGAAGCTGGTGCTGACAACTTTTCAGAAGCCGAAGGTTGAATCTGTGCTTTTTGTAATAAGAAATCCTAAAGACTCTAATCATCAAATCTATAAATCCGTGTTTGGGAGGTCACCTGTGCTATTTTAAGGAAGCTGCAGAGGCATCATGAGGTTGCCTGGCTTGCTTTGGGACAGAGGTACTAGAGCTCACCTGGCTGATTCTGAGTCCAGGTATACCTCTGCTTCTTAGGTTCGATGGTAGATTCTGTTAATTGCTCCACTTGTGTTAGTTTTAGATGCCAAATGATTTGATACTAATGATACATATACTCATTGTAAACATGCTGGAGATTTTGAAAACAGATCATTTCTACCTGGCAGAGTGGTTAAACTTTTATAAGTGAATTAGGGATATGAGTAATCTGAATAAAATTTAAGGAAGTTAAAATTCCAGGTGGGAAGCTATAGAACTCTTTTGGGGAGGACAATAAATACAAATAAATCCATAAAATATAAATAGCATCATAAAGTTTTGAATATAGCATGCTGGAGGGTTTTTATCATTAAAAAAAAAGGCATCTAACTTTAAAGCATTATTTTCTGAAAAAATAAAGCAGAGTCAAAAGTACGAATCTATGTACCATTACATTTTACTTGGAAAGTTAGTAATTTTTGTTTATAGCAAAGATGCCTAAATTGGGGGGAGAAAGATTTACTCACATGAGTCATATGTTTAAAGTGTACAATTTTCAATTCCAAGAGCAGAGGCATTTCATTGCATTAATGCAGAGCCAGATCTAGCTACCAGTACACACACGTTTTTCCTTTTCTAGTCTCATATTAAAATAAGCTTTCTATAGCTGTATTTGTGGATTACATAGAGAATGTTATTTTTCTGTATAAACACTTTCAAAATAAAGATAAATTCATTTTTGTCAAATGTGGTAATATAGGAATAACTGCAGGGATCATTATTTTATTTAACAAAAAATTATTTCAGGCACTGGGAATATGTGAGTACACAAGACAAAGTTCTGGCTCTGACGAGCTTGACTTGTGCTGGAAAGGCAGACTATAACATGAGTGACATCAAATGGCACTAAGTTTTATGGAGAAAAGTAATGCGTATCTAGGTCACGGAGTGAATAAACTGAGGGAGTGAGCCAGACAGTTTTAATTCTTTGTCGTTGGCACCAGGATATTAAGTTAAAAGTACCACTTCAATTCCCCACTTCAGAGAGAAATATTTTGTTCAGAAGTGCCCAGGAGAAATCAGATAACCAAGCATATTAAATTAATAACTTTTATTTTTCTATGCTTAAGTCTCTTAGTGGCTTGGGAGGTCTTTGGGAGGGACTATTAGAACTTGTACAGATATAATGACAAATAAGTTGAAATGTGATAAATGCCAAATGTGTAATATAAAGTATATAGGAGTTTACAGGAAAAACGGAACAATTCTACCTGTGGTAATCAAGAAAGACTTTATGGAAGAGATGACTCATACTGTGGGTTGGAAGATGAGGGGGTTTCAACAAAAATGTTTTATAAACTAGCTTCTCTCCTCCTCTGTGCTACTTGAACCTTCAAGAAGTTCACATAGAAGTACAGAATTGCCATCTTTGGAGAAAATCTACTCAGGAACTGCAGAATCTTACCTCCTGTTTAGATGGGACCATATACCTTTAGTCATAAAGAAGAGGAGAAAATTAAATGTCTACCCTCAGGGTTGCTTAAATGCTAACATTCATTCATTTAAAAATCAGCAGTCACCACCACCTTTTTGTAACAGCCCCAGATATTCGAGAGGCAGTAGAGGCCTACCTGTCCAACAGGGAGTCATTTCATGGCCTCTCTGGACAGTCTGGACGCCTCCCGAATGTCAGGAGCTAAGTGCTTTTCTAGGCAGGCGTGGCCAGGGCTCCTGGACAGTCCTCCACATGGAAGGCCATCCTGAGGTTGAGTAACTTCAGATTCGTTATCAACATGTTCATACCACATACCTCTTCCGTCAGGCCACAGCTCTTCATCTTTTCTGCGGGCTCAGTAGCCTCAACTTCTTTTGTCTTTCTTCACATGCCATGTAAACTAATTCAGTGTTTGTAAAGTGAGCCTGAGTCAGTTCTTCTGTTCATTTCCCTTATTACATGCATATTTACTCCCTTAGAAGAACCCTAATTTGATTAATTAGGCATTATTTCTCCAATCAGAAAACATTATGCTTTCTTTTCATTATGTGTAATTTAATATGATTCTGCTGTAGAAACACTAATATTGTGTGCTAACATACTTTGTAGTTTAAAATGTTTTATTTCTATTTATTTAACTGTCTATAGCTAATGTTCATAGTCAGAGGCTATTATAGACTGTTTAAAAGTCACCTTGACCAGATACTGACTTTCCAAAAAAATGAACACTACTGCTTTATCAAAAAATAAATCTAAAAAGATAATAATACCATACATACCCACTGCCTGGGTACTATAGACATCTCTGTTTCTATAGTTTGGGAGCAAAAAATTCGTTGTGTAAATTCCTGTTTCTATAGTACTGATAAAAATGATAGGATTTCACAGTGGAAATATGTCTTGAATCTTTTTTCTTCTCTGTAGCTCCTTTAAAATAGTCATTGGATATTTCCATCTTAGAAAAGAATATATATTTTCAAATATACTTTCTGTCCATTAGTCAGTAAAAAGATCAAACACATGCACTTTTAGTCTTTACAATGACTTAAGTGGAAACAGATTAAAGCGCCAGTCAATTTTTTTTTTTTCTTAATGACTATCGTATAGATCAGGGTCTGTTATTTACAAGAACTAGTAAGGAGGCAGGATCTCTCACTGCCTAAAATACACAGGTCCCAGGCAGTTGTAAGAGAGCAGCAGAATCTTCAGTGTGGAGTTATGCCTGACAGTCACCTCTGCGTGAAGCCCTGACATGCAGCTGGGAAGGGCACTATATGTGTATTAAATGCATGATACTTGGAAGAGGAAATGGAAAAATGAATAAAGCTTCAACTTTCAAAGCTGTACTGTGGACAGAAATAAGCAAGAGTGGCATGAGCAAATCTAATATTGTTTGTGTGTTCCAAACTGTCCTTGTGCCCTCTCTGAGTACAAACAATTCTAAGTCACATAATCTTTACATTATATAAAATGCTGGGTAGGTGGTGCACGGTTTACAGGAATACAATACCTTATGCTCTGGACATGTTGTAAATGTTAAGAATAATGTCATATATTGCTGAGTTTATAGCGCTACCCAGATCTGGAAGGGAGATTAAGGATGATCTGGTCCAATTCTTCTTTCACATTGAAAAAGAGAAAGCTGAGGCCCACAGGGCAAACTGCCTTACCACATATCAATAGCATTGGAATTTACTGCCAAGATCCCTGTATTAACAAGTACATTCTCTCCTAGGTGTTGTCATGTAATGGTAAGGACTGCAGAGATGTTTAGGGGAAATTACATCCTAAACCTAAAGTATCTCAGAGTATGAAGAGTAAGATAAACATGGAATAAATGGCTTTGCCAATCTTCTTGTCTCTTGTCTTTCTTTCCAGACTCTGAACTTGCCTTGATGTACAACGATTCTTCTGTCTTGGAAAACCATCATTTGGCCGTGGGCTTTAAGTTGCTTCAGGAAGAAAACTGTGACATTTTTCAGAATTTGACCAAAAAACAAAGACAGTCATTAAGGAAAATGGTCATTGACATCGTAAGTAGCTGATGAAAGCAAAAAAAGAGAACGATGATGCAAACTTTTTTTTTAAATGAGAATGAAAATTAGGTAAAAGGAACTGTGTATTTTAAAACCTAATGCTGCCTTTTATGTTTGAGAAGCTGCCCCTGCTGCTGTAGTGATGTGCTGTAATAGGTTTTCTCCTTCTAGCAGTTTGAAGTTGAAAATAATGACAGCTTAACCTCATCATTCTAGTTTTATTTTCTGAACTCCTCTGGTATGGTGAGGGCAGAGGAAGTTGGCTAACAAGAACAAAGGTGCTGGCCATAGCTCGAATGGACTTCTTCCATTCGAAAAGTGGGAGGAAAAAATCCCCATCGATGATAGACGATGACATTTAGAAACATTCATGACTTTACTAAGTTGTCTATGCATATTATTCACGATGTTATGAGACACAGGAAGATCTCTCACTGTCAAATAGTTATTCTGTTAAGCTTTGAATATACAAAGATAAGAATTATCTGTTTTGGATAAGCAAAAAATTACCCAGAATATTCTGCTTCTGAAGGATTCTATGAGCAAGCAACCTTGAATCATTTTATCATAGTCTAGTAACCACTTTCTAGTCCAAGGAATGGAAAAAATACGTGATGATATCTCACCTGTGGAGATGCCATCCCTTCTTTTCACCATGGAAGTGGTTCCCAGTGCCTCACATTTCCGCATAATGCAAATGTATATCCAAGCTTTCAGAAAACTTGACAGCAAGAAGGAAAAGACTGCCCCAAGAAGTAGTAAAGAATTTCCAAGGACTGCTATTAGATGACATAGTGGTTTTCCATTTTTTTTTCCTTACATTCTGCCTAATATTTTAATTTGCAAATTACAAATTTTCTCCTCTGGATTTTTTTTACTTAATAAAATACTCTGTCTTTAAGGTACTTGCAACAGACATGTCAAAGCACATGAATCTACTGGCTGATTTGAAAACTATGGTTGAAACTAAGAAAGTGACAAGTTCTGGAGTTCTTCTTCTTGATAATTATTCTGATAGGATTCAGGTAAAGCATTATTTGAATTTTCACATGTGCCTGTGTGTGAGGCTTTCATAAGATTGATGTCTCCTTTCTCCTACCTTATTTTTTAGTAATTATAAGCAGGATTTTGATCCAGATTCTTAATCTGGAGAATTAACCAGACAAAATCCTATTCGCCTTTTCATTTGCCTATGTGTTAAAACAAACAAACAAAAAACTCTAATATCCCACAAAACCAGCTTCTTAAGCAGCTCTGAATTTAACTGTGCACATAAACAGTTTTTCTTGATATTTAGATGCAGTAAAGGTGGCATAATTTGAGACTATTTATACAAGCGTGAACCACACATAGACACATCATGGTTGAGCTGTTTGGAATGAATCTTACACTACATGTATTTTTAAGTGTCATAGTCATTCGATGTGAACTTCTAGTAAAAAAAAAAAAGCAGGTGCTAAATAGAGAGAGCATTTGTCTGTTTTAGGTCCTCCAGAATATGGTGCATTGTGCAGACCTGAGCAACCCAACAAAGCCTCTCCAGCTGTACCGCCAGTGGACAGACCGCATAATGGAGGAGTTCTTCCGCCAAGGAGATCGCGAGAGGGAGCGGGGCATGGAGATAAGCCCCATGTGTGACAAGCACAATGCATCTGTGGAAAAATCACAGGTGATGCACTAAGCATAAAGCTTTCAGAGAGAACAAAACTACAGCTTAAACATTTGATCACGTCTTATCCACATCACACAGTATTTTTGTGTTTTTTTTTAAACTAGCATTTTATTTTTCAATCTCAATTTCACATTAGTGTTTATAAGCCAAAACCTCATGATTCATATTTGTATAGTTATTTATGTGTTCTTATAGCATTATATTCATTCATTATGACTAGATTCACATAGTATATTCATTGGCATAGAAATATTTATCTGATTTCATACTTGAATTCAGTTATATGAATTTATGTGGAGTATGCCATTATTTCAGTTATCTGGAATCACCTATAAATTGGCTATTCTAAAATAAAAATCCAAGCCTCAAGCCAAGCCCTACCATGTAAACAACTGTAAAGTTTTTATGTTGCAAAGATGCTCTTCAGCTAAGAGTCCTGGAGGCTAATTTTCACAAGCTAAGTAATAATACTTTTATATGGTCTGTTGCCTAAAATAGTGACTATTTTACAAAACCAATGTTAGTTGTCTTCTGTTCAATGTTATATTTGTGGACCTTGTCATATTTTTATGTTTAATGTAAAATATATATATTGATATAAATTAGATAATGTGGGATCTAGTTAACCTTTATTATGATTTCTTTGTTTTAACTCCTGTACTCAAATTGGATTTCTTTTGAACTAGGTGGGCTTCATAGACTATATTGTTCATCCTCTCTGGGAGACATGGGCAGACCTTGTACATCCTGATGCCCAGGACATTTTGGACACTTTGGAGGACAATCGTGAATGGTACCAGAGCACAATTCCTCAGAGCCCCTCCCCAGCACCTGATGACCAGGAGGAGGGCCGACAGGGTCAAAACGAGAAGTTCCAGTTTGAATTAACTTTAGAAGAAGATGGCGAGTCAGACACCGAAAAGGACAGTGGAAGTCAGGTGGAAGAAGACACTAGCTGCAGCGACTCGAAGACTCTTTGTACTCAAGACTCAGAGTCTACTGAGATTCCACTTGATGACCAGGTCGAAGAAGAGGCAGTAGGGGAAGAAGAGGAAAGCCAGCCCGAAGCCTGTGTAATAGATGATTGTTCTCCTGACACGTAACAGTGCAAAAGACTTTCACACCTTTTTTTTTTTTTTTAAGTAGAAAAATTGTTTCCAAAGTGCATGTCACATGCCACAACCATGGTCACACCTCACTGTCATCTGCCAGGACGTTTGTTGAACAAAACTGACCTTGACTACTCAGTCTGGCGCTCAGGAATATTGTAACCAGTTTTTTCACCTCCATGTCATCAGAACAAGGGGGACATCTTCACGAACAGCATTTTAACGAGATTTCAGCTTGGTGGAGCTGACAAAGCGAGAAAGTCAACTCCAAAGTGTTTTCAAGAAAGTGTGGCTCATCAAGGCAGCCCAAAAGTTGGTATGATTTGGGGTTTCTTTCGTTTTAGTTGTTTGCAATATTTTCAGCAGAAAGAAAGCATTACACAGACAGAGTGAACTAATGGATGAAACAACGAATGGGTCAGGAACAAGAAACAGCGTGAATCTGTTACCAGGAGAAGATGAGCCACAGAAATTGCATAATTTTCTAATTTCAAGTCTTCCTGATACATGACTGAATAGTGTGGTTCAGTGAGCTACACTGGCCTCTACATTTTGTATGATATGTAAAACAGATTTTTTGTAGAGCTTACTTTTATTATTAAATGTATCAAGGTATTATATTTAAAAAACTATGTTCAGAACTTCATCTGCCACTGGTTTTTTTCTAAGGAGTAACTTGCAAGTTTTCAGTACAAATCTGTGCTACACTGGATAAATCTAATTTACGAATTTTACTTGCACCTTATAGTTCACAGCAATTAACTGATTTGTAGTGATTCATTGTTTTATATACCAATGACTTCCATATTTTAAAACAAAAACTAATTTTATGTTGCAGGAAACTTTTTGTAGGTCTTCGTTTACTTTGCATTTTATTTCACTCTTTTCAGAAAAGCAGAGTTGCTCTCCACTGACATTTTTCTTCATAGTGTGCAAAGTGAATATTTGTTCAGTAATACTTTGATGTGCATTCTGTCTAATGTGTCTTAAGCCTCATGGACACTCAACGATCAGCTGGTGTCATCTGAAGCAAGTGAGAGATATATAAATACCCAGTAGCTAAAATGGTCAGTCTTTTTTAGATATTTTCCTACTTAGTGTCTTCTGATAACTTTTTGCTATGTCAATAGACCCTCATTTCACAAGTGCATGTCTTTGTAATAACCCACACGTGTCATGCTCATTTTTATTATTTCCATGGTCAGTTATAGTAAGAAAAACTTTTTCCCTTGTGCTGCTTTATTATTTAGTGTGTGTTTGAACCTCTGTCCACATTCACTAGATAGGGTCTTGTCAAATATATCATCACCATTTTGATCGATGAAAAGAAACAGGTAGTCAGGTTAGAGTTAGCATTCATTTCTACAACAAGGTCATATATAATGACTAGCTTTTACTCTTGATTTACAGACAAAAAATTAACAGCTAGTAGGCATTTTTAACAATATTAGAATATATTAACCGATACCAGTATAACTGATGCTCATTGGTTTCTATGATTTTACCGTGGATTAAGAACTATATGAGGAATATTCTTGAGAAGTGATTTCAAGTATAGCAACTACCCTTCCTTAAGGTGAAACATATAGGAATTGCTTTATCAGTTATCATTGGTTCATAAGCATGTCTTATAGAAGAGAATTATAAATAAATACACTGAGGGGAGGAAGTTGATGATGTCACTGGCACCAGAGGTTTGGTAATACAATGCCATCCTATGATACCAGGTGGAGAAAAAAATAGAGATCACTCTTGGCTGGATTTAGTACTGAGAACTATATTACAATTTTAGAGATTAGTTCCCAGTATTTACCTTCAGTTGGCATGTTGGGGGCATTTATTTAGTTTGGACTTTCCTCCCATTTCAGCTCTTAATAAAGTGTTTACCTCCTCTATGAAGAGTTTGGAGCCCAAATAATCATTTTTCATACTGATATCCAAGAATTGACATAAAGGCTAAAAGGGGTATCTGACCAAATGGAAAATAAATAAAACAGTTAAGAAAAAGTGTAACCCTGAAAAAGAGTTATATTTAGGATGTCACAGGGAGCTCTCTGGGGACTAGTAACTAAGTCATCAGCCAGAGAAATGACCCAAGCTGAAGATAATTTCTATTTTAATGCCCTGATATCCACTGATGCTTAGAACCTTTGATAGGAAAGTGATGTAGCTCTAATATTTTGCACGGAGCAGAATAGGAATTAACTAATTAATTACCAGATTTCCATCCTCCTCACCTGTAAAAGTCAGAGAAAGATAACTATCTTTCAAATATAGTTCTATGTATGGGCAAGCGGTTTCACAAGAACACTTGGAATCTCGTTTCTGTTTTAATTTTATTTATTCCTAATAGAGGTCTAAAAGAAAAGGCAATCAAGGTTTATTCCTTTCCAAAATATTCTCATTCCCACTTTTCCCTAATACTTGGTATTTCCCTCACAGAGTGCCTAGAATCTTAATAATGACAAAAAAATTTTTTAAGCAGCAATATGTCACAAACAAATCCAGGCCTGAAAGGGTTTATAACTGCACTAAAAAAGAGAGGCTTTTTTTTTTTTTTCAATCTGTTGGTTTCGAATGGTTCACATGTTGTAAAGATACCCACCGATGGACAATCAAATTGTAGAAAATGCATAATATGCAAGAGACAGGGACTAATGCACTGTACAATCTGTTTATTCTCTCCCTTCTTTCACCTTTCTCTCTCTCTCCTTCTCTCTTGCCCAAGTATGCTTCAGAATTATACACTGCTTTAAAACATCCTTTTACAAGTGACTTTACATTTCCTAAAATGCCATAAGAAAATGCAATATCTGGGTACTGTATGGGGAAAAAAATGTCCAAGTTTGCATAAAACTAATACATTTCAGCTTGCAAGTTACTAAACATAATAATGCTGTTTTAATTTTATTTTCTTTTATGTCACTTAAAATTCAAAAAAAATAATGTAGATAGAACAAATTGCAGATAAGGAAGAAAACTTGAATGAAATGGATTTCACAGAAAGCTTTATGATAATTTTTGAATGCATTATTTATTTTTTGTGCCATGCATTTTTTCTCACCAAATGACCTTACCTGTAATACAGTCTTGTTTGTCTGTTTACAACCATGTATTTATTGTAATGTACATACTGTAATGTTAATTGTAAATTATCAGTTCTTATTAAAACATCACCCCACGATGGGATGGTGTTGATATATTTGGAAACTCTTGGTGAGAGAATGAATGGTGTGTATACATACTCCTTGTACATTTTCTTTTCTCCTGTAATATAGTCTTGTCACCTTAGAGCTTGTTTATGGAAGATTCAAGAAAACTATAAAATACATAAAGATATATAAATTTAAAAAACATAGCTGCAGGTCTTTGGTCCCAGGGCTGTGCCTTAACTTTAACCAATATTTTCTTCTGTTTCGCTGCATTTGAAAGTAAGGTAATGGTGGGGCTAGGGCTGGGCATTTTACATCTGAGCTTCAAATGGATTGGTTTTCTGGCAATAGCTGGATTTTTAAAAACCACAGACAACCTCTGGAAGATTCTGAGACCTTTTTGAAATACAAGCTCTTAAGTATTTTCTTTGCCATGTGAGCAGCATTGCATATATGATGATCGTTTTCCCCATCGGTTGATCAAGAGCTACTTGAGTTAGTATTTTCTACTTCCAACAACACCGGTAAAATGTCTTCGTCCAGGTTTACAAAAGAGTCTTTTTGGCTTCTAGAGCACATAGGCAAATGACCTTGATTTGAAACTGGAGCCATAGGTCACATGTGTTGGTTAGTCTTTTATTCATCAACTTCCTGTCATGTTAAGAGAATATAGAATGTGAAAAAGGCCATTTTTTAATCCTAGACTTTTTCTTCAACTAAGACCAATCAAAACATTTTTTTGTATGTTAAGTCCATATGTAGACACAAAGTTTTCTATGATGCCAATTCACATCGCATAAAAGAGTCACCATTCTCTAGAATTTGTTACTGCAAAACTTATATTGCTACAGAATTTTAGAACTTATATTGCAATAGAATTTTAAAATTTCTCAATGGCCAGCTCCCGAAAGCTATGAGAAATTCCCAGTGAATGTTGTGGATACCTTTCACTGTTGCCCAGCCCTCAGAAAACATGATTAAGTGGAAGGAGAGATTCTTTTACTAGGAAAAATGAGCCTCCTATTATTTTGTTTTATTTTTCGACACAAACTGTAGATTTTAGCAGCCCTGGCCCAAAGGAATTTGATTACTTTTGTTTTAAACAGTACAAAGGGGACACTATAATTATAAAAACTTCCTTATTGATTTTAGTTTTTAATTTTATTTCTTTAGATAATGTTTTCAGAGTGGTAAATTGTGTGTGAGCATTACAAATGATGATTCTTTTAGTGGTTTCTTAGCCTCTCTTACAGCCCATGGGGATAGTACTGTACATCAATACCTTCATATGAAATTTTTATATGCAATGAAAATAAAAGCATGGGTTGATTCTGCTTATTTATGACTCACTCTTTTACAAATAAAAAATTACTCATTTAAAATTGTAGTTCAGTCAGCACAGGTCTCCAAGAGTAATGAAGATTGTTAAAATGAAATGATAGTGACATCATTAGCTAGTAATGACATCTATAATCAAATGAAACATTTATCTTTCATTACAAATTAATCTTGCTATAGAAAAAAATTGCCAAAATTATTTCAATGAGCTACAAGATCAATCACAGTATTTTGTAAACAGGCTTAAGAAGGGAACTTATGTTTAATTGAATATTCTGGTATACTGAAACTTACTCAGACATCCAACATTTATTTGTTCGGTACCTACTCTGCAAAGTACAAGGCTCTAAAGATTCAGCAGTGAAGAAGACACAGCTTCTGCTTTCATAAGTCTGGAAGGAACAAAGGCATTAAACAAGTTCATACACGTGCCATCAGTGCACTCTACAACGAAGAACCTGTGACTAAGCAGAAGCCTGAACTTGCTGCCTTCCGGAGGGCCAGAGAAGGCTTTCTTCAGGAAGTGATTTGGGCCTGAGCTCTGAAGAATAGTGAGAGGTAACCAAGCAAAAGGGAGAATTGAAGGAAAAAGAAGGGGATCCAAATGGGAAATGTCATTTGCAAAAGTCCTGAGATACAAATGAGCTTGAGACTTCTGGAGAAATGGAAAGAAAGCTCCCCTGCTCCATTACTGATTATTTCTTATCCTGCTTTATTTTCTTTATATATATATAGTCTATCACTCCCACCAGAACATGGCTTCATGAGAAGCAAAGTGCTCACTGGTGTATTTCTCACACTTAAAACTATGCAGAGTACTCAGTGCTTAATATTGTTTGAATATACAGCCACCAAATTGATATTGGATATAATTTAATCTGATAAAACATTTTAGGGTCTCAAAGAGGTTTTTAAGTCAATGTCATAAAAATATCCTGGTGTTTTTTTGTTTTGTTTTCGACCTTGCTAAGATCCAGGATAAAGACAAGTTTAAGAGTCTTTGATCATAGTGCTAACTAAAAACTCTGCCTAGTGCTCACTTAAATTCTTTTTTTTTCCCCCTGAATAACAAAAGTTCAGCTGTCATGGTAAGGAGAGTAAATGAGTCAGCAAACATTTAATATAGGTAATCCCCAAAGCTTAAATACTAAAATAAGGTTATAGTAGTAGCCCCCTTATTTGTGATTTTGCTTTCTGCAGTTTATCTGTGGTCAACTGTGGTCTGAAAAGATTAAATGAAAAATTCCAGAAATAAACAATTCATCAGTTTTAAATTGCATGCCATTCTGAGTAGTGTGATGAAGTCTCGCGAGTCTCAGTCCTGCCCAGGACGTGAATCCTGTCTCTACGTTGTACACGCTCCCCACCTGGTAGCTGTTTAGGTTATCAGATTGCCTGTTGAGCTGTTACAATGCTTGTGTTCAAGTAACCTTTATTTTACTTAATAATGGTCATAAAGCCATAAAGTGAGTAAAAAGGTGAAAGTTCTTGGCTGAATAAGGAAAGAAAACAACTGTATGCTGAGGTTGGTAAGATCTGCAGTAAGAACAAATCTATCTGTGAAATTGTGATGAAGGAAAAAGAAATTTGTACTTGTTTTAGTGCCGCACCTCGAACTGCACAAGTTATGACCATTGAGGCTGATAAGTGCTTAGTTAAGATGGAAAAAACGCTAAATTCATGGGTGGAAGACACAGATAGAAAAGGTGTTTCCAGAGAAGGCAACGTGTTCTGCCAGAAAGCAGTCGCTGTTTAGATCAACAACCAGTGAGTCAAGATTTGGAAAGAAAGGGACTACTTGAAATTTTACCTTCCTCTCTCAACGGGCACTACAGACCTCCAGGAGAGCTGACTCCGGTAAGAATTCTGACTCTTTGGCTTTTGCCGGTTTTCCTACAATCACATCTGCTGGCTCCAGAGTGGATGTAAAGTAGAGAGTGTAGCCCAGGTATCGACCAGAATGTGGCAAGGCTTTCCATTAATTTTAACTTTAGTTTCCTCTTGGCTGTTTAAGGGAATAATTGATAATAGTTTAATGGAGAATCCTTGAGAGGATAGTCTCATCAACCCTGGGAGGGGCCCTCCTTTGAAGGTAGATAAGGCAGCCTTTGAGTTGATGTGGAAGGATTTGACAAAACCTTTGAGGGCAATCTTTTTTTCCAATGTCCCAGTTGGGAGCAAATGACATGTGGATTGTGTTTTGATGATAGATGCTTAGGAGGGTACATTGGGGGAGACCCAGGTGTTTTAGATTGCTAGCTTTAGAGCTCTTGCAGCTGCCAGATAACTAACTTAGTGATCTTTATTTACAGTCTTGTGGTCTTTTCAGAGTGGAAAGGGAATTGAGATAGAGGATTAGTGTGTACTCAGGTAAAGGAAGATAGAAGTAGGAGACAAGTCAGTCCTACTGTCTTCTGTTTTAGGTACTCTTGTGTCGTTAAATTTTTTAGTAGCCTTTTGCAATGACTCTTCCGGTAAAGCTATTTTGGAATTTTGAAGGCTTTTGGAGGCTTATGTATTTCAATTAAAATAGGTATTCCATTTTTTGTTAAATGAGAACCCTTGTTTTCAAGTGCATGTTTAATTGGAATGTTCTCCATAATAATTCTAGGCCACTGTAATTCTAGGTTGTCTTAGTAAGATATAGTAAGAACCTCAGTTCTTAGACCTAAAATAAGCAGGTATGCTTTGATGTGGTATACTCAATTCTCTGAAACTTTAGCTACATCTTGGATCTCATGAAGCCAAATTAATACCTTAGGCAGATGTGCCACTGGGTTGGGGATTTTGTGGTGTTTTACAGTGTACCTTATTGCCAAAAACAGGTAAAAAAACAAAAACAGGAAAAAAACAAAGAAGACAATGAAGATGATACAAATTTTAACACTTCATAAAGTGGACAGTCTCCTTTAGATCTGTCAAAGGGGCAGAAAACAAGAGCTTCCATAGGATAATAAGAAACAAGGATGAGACAAATAGAAAACACCTGGGTATCTATAATCACACTATCAACCTTGTTTAGGAGTGAGAAGGCCCAGACTTGGTTGGCTTAGTATTTGGGGATTGGCTGACTAAATATGCTGCATTTCTGGTCAAGCAGAACATTTACAGAGACCTAAGAGTTATCCGAGTTTCAGTTTGCTGACCTGACACCTAGGAGTATCTCCATATTGGGCCCAGAAATTTATTTCTACAGTGTTTTGTACATACTCTTATAGTGGCTTTTTTTCCTTCTAATATGTTATCATTCTCCTTTTCACTTTCTGTCTCACTAGATTGTAAGTTAATTTTTTTGTATTTTTGTTTGTTTAAGACAATGTAGTCTTTTTGGCCCATTTACTAAAGATTTAAATCAGGATATTAATATTTAACTATTCTTTCCCCTCTAACACCAGCACTTCTCAAAATATGGCCCTGGCACTGATATCAGAATCAACTAGTATCATGTTAGAAATGCAAATTATTAAACCCCAACCCAGGTCTCTGGAATAAGAATCTCTAGGGGTGGGTCTTAGAATCTATTTCAACAAGCCCTCTTGTTACTTTTATGGGCCATAAAGTTTGAGAAAACACCATTCAAAAGCTCATGGAGTTCTTTTTTCCTTGTTTGGTTTTGCAAAAAAAAAGCAAAAGTAATCATCTCAACACCCTTTCTAATTCATTGCATTTAATCAAAGGGATGCATGTTACTGTAGGAGCTGCAACAGGTGACCTAATGAGGGGTTATAGCAACTGGAGGAACAGAATCACACATTTGGACAATTTTCATCAATCAGGAAAGGAATGATAAATCCAGCTACTGGCTCCCTTAAGCAGCAGGGGAAACCTAGGATTGATTATTACCATCATGGCATTCATTGGCATCATATGGGTTTGGGACCCAATATCAACATTGGTGCCACACCAACAAGCAATTCTCCACCAGCAGCTGGGTGTCCTAAAATTCAATTTAATTCTATTAGTATCAGAATTTATCTGGAGATAACATCAGATTCCATAGGTTAAGGTCTCAGTCCCACAAGACTGCTTCCCACCCACACACACTCTTCAAATGACAATGGCAAGCCCATGTTGTCACCTGGGCTACTGACCTATGAGCTATATTTTTGGAGGTTCCAGTGACAGCCTCTCCTTGGGTTTAATTAATTTGCTAGAGTAGCTCACAGAACTGAAAGATTTTACTTACTAGATTACTGGTTTATTTTAAAGCAACATAACTCAGGAATAGCTAGATAAAAGAGAAGCAAAGGGCAAGGTGTGGAGGAAAGCCAGAATCTTCCATGCCCTCTCTAGCTACAACATTCTCCCCCAATCTCTGCAAATTCATCAAACAGAAATCTCTTCAAATCCCATCCTTTTGGGGTTTTAATGAAAGCTGCTTTTCAGAGTTATTGATTAAATCACTGACCTTGGCTAATTGATTCAACCACCAGCCCCTCTCCCATTTATCCCCAGAGGTCAAGGGGGTGGGGACTAAAAGTTTCAACCCTCTAATCACATGGTGGGTTTCCCTGGCAACCAGCCCTCATCCATAGGTGCTTTCCAGTCACCTATTACCATAATCAGACATCTTTATAGCTGTTGTCACCTAGGACATTTCAAGGGTTTTAGGAGCTCTATATCAGAAACTGGGAAGAAAACCAAATATATATTTCTTATTATAAATCACAATATTACGCATCACACGTTGGCATGGGCTAAAGGGTGTAAAGATTAAAATGTCATTCAAAGGACAGAAGAACAACAGAAAATCCCATCTATATTCTCCACACAAGACCATTAGTGCAATTGGCAGAGACAGTGAGCCTTCACAGTCTTCAGCTGCCACTGGGTGCTCTCACAGAGTCAAGTACCCCTCTGCTTTTGTAATTGGGTGAAACCACGACACACAGGGCTTGGTATCTGACATCACAAGGGGTCACCAAAGGGACCAAGCAACACAACCCAGCACTTCAGGGGGTTTACTTTGACTCATGGAATTAACTCTGACCAGGTCGATTAATTTTTCCCTGGACTGCTCTGAGGCTTGGTTTTCTCTTGAAGCTCATCAAGACAATGCCTGTGTTTCTTATCCAGTGAAAGCTCTACCATCCACCTCTAGGGGCCTTGTCTGTTCCTTGTGAAGCAGTAGCCAGTGTGGAAACATCACAACACACTGCTTCCCATCTTTCCTATTCTTTTCCTTTCCCTACTTGCTTCTTTCTGCCTTAATTCTTTTTTGTTTTTCTCATTTCACTGCCTAAAGGTTTGCACCTCTCAAATAAACTACTATTGCTTTGGACCCTGCCTCTGGCTCTGTTTCCTAGAGACACTGAGCTACACGCCATCCTTTACATTCAGAGCAGCAGATGCCAAATTTGAGAATATATGTGCATGTGCATTGTGTTTTAAATAGGGCCTTTATCAGCAGAGAGGTGCCTTATTCATCTTTATTTTCCCATGGCTTAGTTCAATGTCTGACATATAGCAGGTATTCATTAAATAGGAATAGAATGACAACTGAGTAATTGCCTGAATGAATAAATGAATGAGGTCGATGGTGAATGAGTGGGGAGGGTGTGAATTAGCCTAGAATAGATTAGAGATTGGATAAACAGGAATTAAGACAAGGGCGAAAGGCAGGTGGAGGAGAGTATAGAAGCTAAGTAGAGTCGAAGGAATCAGGCATTCTAACTAGAAACAGAATAGTAGAAGAGTAAGAGAGATTTGGCAACCTTCACCTTCTGGGAAATTATATCAACACCCACTGTGAAAGACATTCAGTTGCCTACTCAGTTATTATCACCCCTCCAGCTGCTTCCTGATAAATTGAAGTTGAAATTTGCTTAGGTCTTGTGAATTCAAGGATGTGGGGGGAGATTCAGCCTCTCCTCAGTCCCACAGGCTGATTCTGAGCCTTTTTTCTAGTCCATCTCCTTAACCACTCGGCCACGACTACACGGTTATGATTGTGAGCCTTTTTTTGTCAATTCCTCTATCCTTGCCAGTGACTAGGTTAGGACAGGCTTACAGGGTTGTAATTCTGGATGAGACGAAGGACACTTCTAAGAAACTATCCTTCCCTCTTACTAAGAGAAAAAAGGAAGGAACATCGTCTCTTCTGGACTTGGGAAATTGTTCCTAGGGTTGTCATAGTTGGACTATTTTCTTGAGACCATGAAAGGAACTAAGACACAAATACTGAAGATGGCAGAGCAGAAGATAGAACCTCAGTCAGTCTTTGAAGATGTTATTGAGCCACCGAAATAATCAACTCTATTTGCAAACTAATTATGTAAGATAATGACTACTTATAATTTAAGCTATTTTAATTGCACTTTCTGTTACTTGCCCCTAAGATAATTTTAACACACCCACTATCAGTTTTAACAACCTCCCAGTGAGTCTGGGCTGGGGGTGGGGTTGGAAGCGCCTAGCACAGTGAAAGGGTGGGTCTTCAGCTCCAGGTTAGGCATGTTAATTGATCTCTGAATCTTAATTTTTAAAAATATTTGAAATATGGAAATTAGAATCTTCTCTCTATCCTTCATAGTGTTATGAGAGCAAATGAATTATTAATCTCACTGCAAACTTTAGACAATATTTTTCAAGCTGCAGCCAATGATCTATTAATGGATTGTAAAGGTAAAAGATGGTTTCAACGAGCACTAAAAATGAAAAGAACTAAAGTAGAATAAAACATATTGCTTGCATCACACATAAGAGTAAGTTTAATTTTCTGAAATTATGGTTTCATTTATGTGTGTGCATTTGCATGCATGTGTTTATGTGCATAGTTGCCAGATAAAATATACTTTTTGCTTTACATCATGCACAAAAAACTTTGTGAAGCATGGATTTAGAACAAACTCCACATCTGAGATGGCTACAGGAACCTAGGTCTCTCACCAAACTCCACCCAATTTATTTTACTTTCGTGACTCAAAACTGGTTTCTAAAGAGAAATAAAAATCCAAAGGTAGATCTAATGAGAGACATAATAGGGAGCCCTTGATAGTTTTAGGGTTATATGGTGGACCAATGTTTAAGAAAAGAGCCCAGTGGTGATGTTTCAGATTGCCTGGAGTGGAAAATATAGAAGCAAAGAAATGATATCCGAATGTATTAGTTAGGGTTCTCCAAAGAGACAGAGCAGGATGGAAGGATGAATAGGCAGACAGATAGATGATAGATGGATAGATAGATAGATAGATGATAGATAGATCATACATACATACATACATACATACACACATACACACATACATACATACATGATAGATAGAAGAAAGAGGAGATTTTTTTATAGAAATTGGCTCATGCACTTACGGAGACCAAGAAATCCCATGATCTGCCTTCTGAAACTGGCAAACCAGAAAAGCCGGCATTGTAAATTCAGTCCCAGTCTGAGAGCCTGAGAACCAGGGAAGCCAATAGTGTTAAGTCCCAGTTCAAATTTGAAGGCTCAAGAACCAGAAGCACTGATGTCTAAGGGCAAGTAAGGTGGTTGTCCTATCTCAGGCAAAGAGAGCAAATTCACCTTTCTTTCACCTTTTGGATCTATGTGGGCCCTCAATGGATTGAGTGATGCCCAACCACATTGGTGAGGGCAATCTTTTTTACTTAGTCTGCTGATTTAAATACTAATCTCTTTCAGAAACACTGTCACAGACACATTCAGACATCCCTTAGCAGCTATTTGGACATTCCTTAGCCCTGCCAAGTTGACACATAAAAACAGCTGTCATCATCTGCCTTTTGAGAACCGTGATGTCCAGAGCTTGGTTCTAAAAGTAGATTAAAGACACAGGATGCCAGGTTATGTACGTGAGAAGACAAAGGCAATGCCAACAATTGGCCTTTGTGATGCCTCAGACGTCAAGAGAAGCTGGGAAATACAGGGCCCTGAGACATATCTGGCTTTAGATGCATCACCCTGGGCATATTCTTCAGCTAATCTGAACTCTAGTTTCCTTTCTTATAAGAGCTACTTCACATGGTTATTTTATTTATTAGCTATTTTTTAAATGTGTAGTGTGTAGTACAGGTACATTGTTAAAAAAGCCAAAAGTTACATGACTCCTTGTCATGTATTGTTTAGTTTGCTCAGGATACCAGAACAAAATACCACAGACTAGAGAGCTTAAACAATAGAAATTTATTTTCTTAGAGTTCTGATGACTGAAAGTCCAAGACCAGTGTGTCCATAGGTTTGATTTCTCCGGAGGCCTCTCTTCTTGGTTTGCAGATAGTCTCCTTCTCCCTGTGTCCTCACAGGCTCCTACCTCTGTGTACACATCCCTGGTGTCTCTGTGTCCAAATCTCTTCTTAGAAGGACAGCAGTCAGATTGGATTAGGTCTACCCATATGGCCTCACTTAGACTTGATTACCTCTTTCAAGGCTCTATCTACAAATATAGTCACATTCTGAGGTATTGGGGTTAGGGCTTCAACGTATAAATTCAGAGAATATACAATTTAGCCCATAACAACCAACAAAAGGAAATTCTTTATCCTACCACTCTACACCCTGAATCTTATTCCTTGAGAGCCTAGGTCTCTTTTTAATTTTTGTTATTGTATTTACTACCATAGTTTATGCTACTATTTAGTTTATGCTACTATTTCTTGCTTTCTGATTTTAGATATAATCGTCTGAGTTTTACTATCGTAAATGAGGTTTTACACTCAGATTTCAACCCCACATGCTTCCTTAAAGTCTTCTACTAGAATTGGATTTTTTTTGGTTAGATTATTAAAAGTTTACATTATAGTTACATAAAAATTATTTACATCTAATCCATGTAGTTTATGGTAATTACATTTCTATTTTTATATAGCTTTTCTGGAGATAATAATTACTTCCATTCTTATTACCTTAGTTTTCAACATCTTTATCACTACTCGTCCCATGCTCTCCATTGAACCATAAGTCTCATTTTGTTGAACATATGGGAGCATTGGCTTTCATTGTCTTACCTTCCTGCTCTATCTGGGATGGTCATTTTGTAGGCTTATATGGCTTTGAGCTCTTGACTGCTTTGTATGTTTGTTCTGCATCCTCTTTGTGAGTCCCTTCCCTCTTGTGTAGTGGATCTTCTGTTTCCTGGGTCTTAATGTTTTTAATTGTCTTCTTGACTTATCTCTTACTGTGCTTTCTTTAGTGTAGCTCATGGCACTAGTAGTTTCCTAAGAAAGGGTGCACAGGTGGTAAATTTTATGACTTGAATATACAATGCCTTTATTTTACCTTGCTATTTGTATGATAATTAAGTAGAGAATTCTGAGTTGGAAATAACTTTCTTTCAGATCATTGCAGACTACTATCTTTCTGATGCTTAACTTTTTTTTTTAACTTGTGACATACATTAATAAAATTATATTGGTTTCAAGTAAATAATTCAATAATATGTCATATGTATATTGCATTGTGTGTTCACCACCCAAAGTCAAATCTCCTTTCACCACCATTATTTTGACTTTTTGACCCCATTTACCCCATCTACCTCTCCCCTTTCTCCTTCTCTCTGATAACCACTAAACTATTGGCCATGTCTGAGTCTGTTCCTTAACTTTTGTATTACTACCTAGTTTTCCTTTTTTAAAAAATTTCCTTGAAGTTTTAAAAATCCTCTCTTTATCCTATTTTCAACCAATTTTCTTATGTTCTGAAAGAACATTCCCACATCTGTAGTTCTATGGATTCTCTAGCTTCTGAGCCTTTCTACAGAGTAAATCAGCTTATTGATGGGCTTTTCTTACTCTGGGCTTAAGTTTTTGCTAATTTTTCTCTTAAGACTATTACCATTTATCCATCTACTTTCAGCTTCTACAATGTTGTTGTGTTATCCTTTCTCCCATTCTCTGTCTTTGTGGGCTTATGCCTTTAGAAAAAATTCTTTTACTTCACTTTTGTTGAGAAATATAATAAGCATATTCAATCCCCATATTTAAGTGGAAGTTACCCATAGAATTATGAAAATTAGAAATATGTATATGTACTTAATATATATGTTAGTATATATATTTAAAACCACTTAACATATAATATATAGCTCTTATGCATCAGGCACTCAAAAATTACTTGTGGATATATTTGTGTCACAGAGGGCCAACAGGGATTTATTTAAACACACTCAGAGATATATATGATGGTCCAAAGGTGTGGGACTGCAAGCAATCTTTGCATGAAGACTTACAAGCATCTTAAAAAGATGGAGGCTGACATGATTTAGTAATTAAGCCTCAATCAAAAGGAAAAGTACTTCCGAACATAACATGGTGTCTTCTCTTGCTAGATTCTGCCTTTCCCAGCCCTGTGGATTCATGCCTACATTCTGGATAGAGAAAAGGCTATAATTAGAAAAGGAATTCATCAGACCTTGGTTTTAACTCAACATTTGGCCAAAATCTGCTATTTTGCTTCGGCCTTCAGAAAGCTGACTTCAACATTATTTCTGGCATTTGTGAGGTCAATATTAGGTAGTTAGGGATGTAATCAATGTGACAGCACCAGGTACATAATCAGGAATGTAATTCAATATTGTGAACACCTCTACATTGTCTTTCCAGTCAAACTTTGGAGATGAAAACTACAATATGTGAGAGTCCTGCCTAATGGGGACTACAGAAAGGTTTTGAATATCAGCTTTTCTTGCTGAAAGGACACTCAGAGAAAGTGCTTCTGGAGTTTGGAGGCACCGGATAGAGACCAGAATTCAAGGCTAGACAAGCTAATTCGCCATTTTCATTCATAAGAGTTCATAATTTAAACTGTGAATTCTGTAATATTTGCTGTAATGAGAGAAAGTAAAGAATTAAAGGGAAGACACCAAAAGTTAATGAGAAAAGAATCAATATAAAAGAAATTTTCAATCAACCTACAGTATTTCTTGGGCATCTTTTGTGTCAAAAAACTAAAGATGTGGCCAGATAGGTGAGAAAGAAAGAACAGGAGGACATCACGCCCTGGAATCCCATGTCAGTTGGATAATGAAATAGTACTTTATGGACAAGAAATCTGGGCAAAAACCAAGAAGAACGACATTGGGGAAATGGGGTATGGATTTGTTCATGGTCAAGGATGTGGATAAATTCAATAATTTTGGAAAGAATTAGATGGAAGCAGATGCCTTCCAATTCTAACTGTTAGGAAATTTACAAACCATACTTAGATGCCAATAGCAGAAAGTGACAGCAGTGGAGAACTATAAGTTGCAAATGAACTGGGTTTCTTAAATAGTTGGGCAAGCAGGTTACATCTGAGGAAAGTACCAGATATGTGTAAGCAGAAGGATTCTCCTTTCCATCTTAAATGAGACTTCACCTTAGAAATTAATGGTATTATTGTTGGCTTCTTGGAAGGCAAAACCAAACGATCCTAATGGGTTGAAATGACTTTGAACTTGTACCTACGTGTAGACTGACCATTTGCATGACAGTTTATGTAGCTGGTAAATTCCCCTGAGAGTTTCTTGTGTACTCTCTCTCCCTCCCTCTCCCTATTCCTTCTCTCTCTGTCTCTCACCCTTCCTCTCTCAGCACCAGTTCCTCTCAAACAACAGCTGAAAGCATTTATTTTTCTCTGTTACCCATATCCCTTGATTTGTGGCTTCATTTGCTCTGCTTATTATACATAATCCTTGCTAATTATTTCCTCATTGGTGATTTTATGAAGTATTTGGTAATACTGTTTTGGGGGCGAGGCTTGGGGAGCTGGAGAGCAGTGTTATCATCATAACTCCATGGCTTTTAAATCTGGTTTAGTGACAGTGCGCTGAAGGTGGGGGCGGTGTTCTCAGGCTGCTCAGAGACTCTTAGGAGTACTTCATTTGTACATACTAGGAATTTCCTAAGTTCTGCCCCAATGCACCATTCACAATAGGGCTTGCTTTTTAAATAGCTTTTCATTTGATTTGAAAGAACAGATTCCCACACAATTTTTTAAATGCATGGAAAACCCCTATCATTTTCCTGACTCTTTACCTTCTTCACATGCAGCCCACACAGTTTTTCGCTGTAAGTGAAAGGAATGCAGAAAGAGAAGGAAAGGGGAGTAGGTCACAGATGACTTTTGGGTTCTACAATGACCTGTTATTCTTCACTGCTCTGTATAAGGTAAACTCCTTGGCCAAGGATGGAGGCATAAAGAAATAATGAGTGGGCAGAATTGTTATTCTACAGTAGTATCACCACTCCCACCACCTCCACTGCCATATGACCACATTACACAATCATTTCCTTTTGTTTTCATGAAATACTTATGATAAGAGGAATTATAAAAGGAATGTACACTCATGTGGAAAATTCAGATAGAACCACGAAGCATAACAAGGCAGGGAAAAAAATGATTTGGAGTACCACACCCAGAGCCAATCGATGTTAATACTTTGCTGTATTATCAATCAAGAACTTATTTCATAATTCATCAAATTTGTATTGAGTGCTTATGATATACCCAGCATTACTGCAAATACCGAGGTGAACAAAGGTCTTATGAAAACCTGTCTCCTTTCCCCAGTATGTCCACCTCCCTCTACTAACACCCTCTGCAGTCTGTATGTAGCTACAGTTTGCAATCGAGTGTGTAGCCCTGTCTGACATGTTTCCTGAAATTCTTTCTCCTGCAGAATGTGTTTCTGCATTCTTAACAGGCCCACTTTCCTAGGGACTTTCTAGGCTGGGTTAGCTGACCATTTTCATATCTTTACATATTAAGTTCACCTTGCCTTATCATGCAAAATGATGGACATCCTGTTTTGAAGTAGGGACAGTATACCCAGGGGGTTGGTGTGAGCATTTTTTCTGCTGAACGTCTGGCCAACAACTACATCCTTTTGGGACTGACAAGGATTTATGGAAGAGCCCATAACTTATAGATTTTCATCATGTTTTTCTTAAGCAAGCTACTGAACTAGTCCTTAGGCTCCTGTAAGCACCCTTGGCCATGTCTGCTGATGTAGACATGAATTCTTACTCTGTTTATTTGTTTATTTCACAAGCTTTTTTTGAGTGCTAGTCACTGTGCTAGACGCTGGGATTGCAGATACAAGAAGCAGCGGAGAAACTCCCTAGTAGAGGGGGAATGCCTGATAAGCAATTATAATGCAGTGTGTTAAGTGCCTTGACAGAGGCTGGTAGAACCAAAGGATGGTTACCGAACTTCGCTGCATTCTGGGGACAGGTAATTCAAGGAAGTGTTTCAGGAGGAGGGGATGTCTGAGCTCTACCTTGAAGCTTGAATAGAAGAAGCAGATGAAAGGTATGGTAGCAATTTAAGAAGAAACAGCATGTGCAAATGCCAAGGAGAATTAGAAAGCCTGGTGCAGGGAGGAGACAATCAGTAATTCATATTGACTGAATAAGTTTGCAGGGTAGTAAAAGGTAAGCAATGAAGCTGGGCAGGTGGAATCGACACCAAGTTTGAAAGGCTTGTTTCTACTATGCTTAAAGGTTTAGCTATTGTCCTGAAATTATTCAATAGCTATCAAAGGTATTTTGGAAGCTGTGGCAGGTTCAATACATAGTGTGGAGCAGGCAGGGAAGAGAAAGTTTTTATAGTAATCCAGGTGGGAGATATAGGCCTAGCAGAGATGGAGAAAAGAGAAAAGAGTTGAGAGATGTTCAGGAAGAAGCAACAGAAATTCATGGCTGGCTGCTGGGGGTGGGGTGGGGGGAGGGTCAGGATGACTGCCTGGTTTCTGATTAGATAACTGGGTGGAAGGTGAGGCCCTCCACTGAAACAGGTGACACCGATGGAGGTATTCATTTAGATTTCAGCTGAGGTTGGAGACATGAATTTGTCAAGAACCTTAATCAGCACCACCGTATGGCCTTTGCCAGAGACGCTTAGCAGGAGTGGTTCTCTGTGGGAACAGAGAAAGAGAATGGCTGGGTTAATCTCTGGTTGGTGTTTTCCTAAGCAGAAATAGTAGAAGAATAAAATGTCAAGACACTGAAAGAATTGACTACCAGACTGAATAGTTTAGCAGTGAATCATGATTAAGGCCGGAAGTGACAGCTAAGAGACTATTATATCATAAAGGCCTCTGGTCAACCCCAAGAGCCTCCAGAAGTTATACATCTTTTCCTCTTCCTATTCCAAGAATGAAATCAGCTTTATTCCCTACCTGGTTTGTTAATAGGTGGAGCTCTTTTAAAAGATTTTCTTCTTTAGCTGCATGAAAGTTTTTGTACTGACTTTTGTGGGTTAACATTCTCTCTGGACTATGTAAAGAAAAATTGCAGTTTCGACAGCTCTCATGACCTCCTGATGTAAGTGGCAGCAGACTTTGCTAAGGTGAAGGCAAGTGTTACCAAATCCAGAGGGAGAGTGGCTTTCTGATGAAGTCAGTAAAAACTAAGCTGGAAATAAGAGGTAAAGCCAGTGGAAACCTCTTGGTTTAAAAAGAAAAGCTCTGTAAATTCCCGCACATACTCCAGAGAGTCAGACATTTTAGAATCAGGAGGGACTTTATAAGTTTCTCATCTAAATTTCCATCCAAGTTTTCATTTCCAAGTAATGAAGATTTGAGTGTTAGCCTCTGGCTACACAATCCCAACCGCATCCTGTTTCCCTCTGCTCCTTAACTGCAGAGGAAGGAAAAGAGGCTAGAGGAAAGGAAGAGGGTCACCATTTGATGGCTACATTCAGATTAGGGGGGCTAAAATGTAGAGAGGAGGAGATGAGGGGAGAATTGGTTTACGAGTGGAGATGGTGGAAACTGAGGATAATATGCAGCTCAGTGACACTGGCAAAATCAGGGGCATGACTGGGCTTGGGGCAGGGGTACACACTCCTGTAGGAATTAGATATA
Source organism: Eonycteris spelaea (assembly GCA_003508835.1). Classification (NCBI taxonomy): domain Eukaryota; kingdom Metazoa; phylum Chordata; class Mammalia; order Chiroptera; family Pteropodidae; genus Eonycteris; species Eonycteris spelaea. The sequence continues at coordinate 7,946,735 of PUFA01000011.1, read as the reverse complement.
GCCTGCAGACCAATGTGGAAACTGATATCAAATGGCTACAAGGTCTCAATGAATAATATTAAGGATATTTGCCTTGAAAGATCATGAATAAAAGTGACTAAAACCAACATGAATTAATATCAAGAGTGTACTAGGAATTGGGGAAAGGGTTTGAAGGTAAAGCCCCAAGGGCTAACAAGTGTTTGAACCATTACATGAAAACTAATAATCACAGAACTTCAAATAAAAATGTGTCACTTGAGTTTGGCAAAAATTAAAAAATAAAATAACATAAGCTGTAGGCCAGGATGAAGAGGAGTAGGAGCCCCCAGACATTGCTAATGGAGGTACAGACTGGTATAGCCATTCTGCAAAGTGATTTGGCAGAACTTTATAATTCAACGTGAGACTACTCTATAACTAGCAAGTGTTCTCTTCTACATATACCCAAGAAAAAATTATTTTAAACTTTCATAAAGATATCATCATGGTGGTGTTTGTGGTTCTGGGAAGTTGGAAGCAATCTAAGTGTCTGTCAGTAGGGGAGTGTAGAGGAAAATAGGATAGAGGTGCACAGAGGTCTCTGCAGCTCTTAGAAGCAAGAACTAGATGTGCTCATTGCAGCGAGGATAGATTTCTTTAAAATAGTGCTCAGCAAAAAACCTAAGAAACAGAACAATACCATTTAAATTTGAAACACATGGAGACATATTAAATGTCCCTATATACTTTGCAACAATGCTATATTTATGTAGGAAATTGGGTCAATGTCTATAATGGAATCACTCAAATAATAAGACATTTCTGTATCTTTTAGTTTTCTCTTAAAATTTCAAGTAGGCAATCCAGAGAGGTATTGTGATTTAAAATCCTCAGGGTCTCAAGCTGGTTCTATTATCATTTTTTGCCACCTTCAACTCATGACTTACATGGCTTCTACGTGGCTGCTTGCCCTCCTACCACACAATCACAATCTGCCACTGGGAAGTAAAAAAGAAAGGACAAGTACACTGCTACTTACAGGTCAACCTAGAAATTGATACATTACTTTTGCTCATCTCCATTGGCCGACATTAAGTGGTGTATTCCTGGCTAGCATTCGGGTATAAATCCTCTTAGTATGTGAGGAGGACGGGGAGCAGTCCCTGCTACAAACATATACATATACAAGTAACACAAAGCAGACACCTTAAGTCGGGGGCCTGAGGAAAAGGAGTGAGGATCAGGATGAAAGGGGACGAATGACATTGGTACAAAATAATAAAGAGTTCTTGTAGGGATTCATAATGTCAGTGGATCGTAAACTATACCATAAACTGAGACCTATGATTAAGACAATCCTCTGCACCTGAAATTCATTAAAACAGGAAAGAAGAAACAAAGAAAAGAAAAAAAAAATACAAGGACGAAAGAGGGACAGAAAGGAAGATAGCAGAGGTGACAGCAATAGGAGTATTCTCAAGGAGCAGTGAGAGGAGTGAGAACACATGCAGGTGAGTTGAACCGTACTCCAGGACTAGAGGGGAATTTTCCCAACAGTTCCATGAAACTACCGGAAAGAAGCAGAGTTGGCCTTTGATGTTATAACTCAGGTTGGCTGCGGGTTTCACTTCTGGTTACGGAGATGATCACTGAGAAATTTCAGTTGCTTAAGTGCGCAGTCAGTTGAATAGAAGATCAAGGGGCAGGGTTTTCTAAGGGTAGTATGTGGGTCAGTAATCTATCCAAATTCTAATCTTTAACCACAGAAAAAACAGGATGGACAGTGAGAGTTAACTCTGAAGGTGCCATGTGCTGAGGACGAAAGAAAGAGAAAGAAACAGGCAAGAAAGAGAAAGAAACAGGCTCATCAGTTTTCTTGGAAAGACCCCTTTACAGGAAAACACTGGCTTGGGTTAAAGGTTTAGCAAGTCTATTTTGACTTGTACAAAGGAGAATAAAGGCCTCAAAAATGATTATGCTCTAGCTAATTCTGAAGTGGCTACAGTGAATATCATTAACCTATTGACATACATACATATATATGTATGTATGCACTATAAAAGTCATCTATTCTGTATTTAGCTGGCTGTTGTCAATATTTGTGGCAGAATAGAAAGAATAGTTTAGAAACAATACAGATACAGGCTCATATTCTTGCTGTAGTAATTGTAGGTGTGCAGATTTGGGTGAGTGCTTACCTTTCAAAGCCTCTCTTTTCTTCTGGTTAAATTAATGAAACAGTAGTTACCTAGCAGAGTTACTTAGGGTATGATAGGTAAAGTACATAAAGTGTCTGCAATGCCTGACTTATAGAGGTGTGCAACAAATGCTAACATCATCCACTAAATACTGTAATAAGTCTTTCCCTATATTATTTTTTAGTTGGTCTTTTGGTTAATGCAGAAGTTCATTATATTTCTAGCCAATAAGTGTATGTATGGAGACTGAGGGAGAACATTAACACTGCTCAACATATTTCATTTACATATAAAATTCTCATCTTTAATTTTGTTAATTCTTTTATACTTTCATATCAGTCATTTTGCCCATTGTTGAAACAGTTGATTCTGGGGCACACATCTCACAAAGAGCACGGGGCTTGGGGAGCGACACACAAAATCCAGTGACATGGTGAGAAGGCTTTCTTGTGACCAGGTAACTGGGTAGCATTCACATTCTATCATTGGTTCTGTCATTAAAAAAGAAATAGCACTAAGAACCTTTAAAACTGTCAAAGGAAAAAAACAGTCCATGAAACAAAGTCTTGAACTTAGAGAAACCTTAGCTGTCCAAGAGAACAGTCCTGCTGTTTTCTGGAAATGCACATGAAAGTAGAATAAGGGGCCATATGCCAGTTCATTCAGATTCAAGCTTTGCACTAAGGAAGAGCCAAAATGAAATTTCGCCTAGCTCAAGGACCAAATTAATCACCACAGAGCTCAGATTTCAAACACACTGATAGAGAAACCAGTAATTTTCAGTGAATGACTTTCAGCATATACTTACATCCTAAACTCAAAGAAATCTAATAATAGCAAGAAGACATCTCTACTAGCTGGGATTTTCATGGGATAATTACACCTCTGGGAGATTAAAGGTATCCTCTTTGTTTCTTATCGTGTAAAACCATGGAACTGATTGTCTTTCGATTACTATGCACAATTTTGTCTCTGACTCTAAGACTTCACAGTAGGTAAGGGAAAATATACTTGTATATGAAATCACGTGTGTTTTATCTGGCTCCTTATCACATACTTCGTATTTCTTAAGAATAAGTAATCGCAAAATTAGGTGATTAATTTGCAAACTTTAAGCTGAAACTCCTTTTAGCCGAGTGAGTTTTGAAGAAATCACACATGCACATACACGCACCCCTTTCTCATAAAAATAATATAAAATAATGAGATACAATCATTCATGCTCACTTTCAGAAAAAAGTTTGTCTTCAGATAAATGTGCATGTGCAGGGAAAATGATAACTATGTCTCTTTTGCCTTCGCTTTCAATGGCAGCAGTTGCTGTTATGCAGTTGCTTGATAATATCGATCCCTGGGTCTCTTTTATATGATCTTCTTTCTGTTCTTTAATCCTTAATTGTCCCACTTTACATAATGTTTAATTGTATAAGGTACCTGGGACATTTCGGGAAACCCTAGATATTTGTTAAAAATCGATTGAATAAAAATCTTTTCTTTGGATGAAATAAGGTAAATTCCTTTAAATATCTCCTTGCCAGATCCAGAATTTTGCTACAGTCTTTAAACCTCTCTTTTTCGCCTTGTGTTCAAGTTGCTTCTTTCTCTGCAAGCTATCATGTCCCCTTAACCTTCACCATCCTGTCCTGGCTCAAGTAGTAGCTTTATCATGCCTAGATTATACATTCTGCACCCTGTCACCCTCTCTAGCCAATTTTCCCCTCCATTTAATCCTCAAAGTGATGACAACTGAGCCTTCTTTACAGACAGCTCAAGGTCTTCTCGGTCATTCATTGTTATGGCTAAAGACTAAGGTTAGGTCCATTCAACTCCAAACTTTAATCAGAAGTGAGGAATTAAAACCTAGGATGATGTGACTAGTTTCCCATGCCTAATAGGTGATTAGGTTGTCTTCTTCTGGAATGATCAGGACTTTTTCTCTTGAGACCAAATAGAGATGATTGAGTTTTTGCGCTGAAAGATTGTTTTCTTGTCCTCTAAGTATAAATCACAGGGCAAAGACTCAAGGACTTAGCACATTAATTATTCGACAAAGTGACTATCATTGACACTTTTGGTCTGTTTGATATGAAGAAAAGGGATTACAAACTGCCCCAAAGACCATAAATAAGAAGCATCTTTAGCTGGAAAACAACAAAAGCATTTTTCTATAGTACATGCTCTTTTACCTGGTGCTCCTGACAGAAGTTCACTGGGGATATCTACTACTTTACCTCTCTGCTCATTGACCAGCTCAGGGGGACAATTATCAAACACACATTGTTTGGTGTATCATTTCCCAGGGCTGCCGTAACAAAGTACCCCAAACTGGGTGGCTTCCAACATAAATTTATTCTCTGAGTTCTGGAGTCTAGAAGTCTGAATTGAGGAGTAGGCAGGACCATCCTCTCTCTGAGAGCTTTAGGAGAAAATCCTTCCTTACCTCTTACTAGCTTCTGGTAGTTCTCAGCAATCTTTAGCATTTCTTTGTTTGCCAATGCATCACTCCCGGCTTTGCCTCTGCCCAGCTGACAGCCATCTTTACTTTACCCCTGTGTGTTTGTCTCTTCACATAGTATTCTCCTCTCTCATAAGGATACCAGTCATATTAGATTTAGGGCCCAGCCTACCCCAATATAACTTCGTCCTAATTATGCATGCAAAGACATATTTGCAAATATAAGATCACATTCAGAGGTACTGGGGGTTAGGACTTCAGTGTATCTTTTACGGGGTACATGATTCAACCCATAACATTTGCAATAGATTTAGCTTACTTCCTCCCCAGTGCCCTTAGATCCTTCAGGAAAGCATTTCATTTGCTGGGGTGGGATAGGGTGTTGGAAGGAGCTCATGGCCTCCCCTCTTTAGTGCTCAGAAATTAACCTTTGCTCTTTGTCTGAGCCTTGCAACATTTGTCTGCCAATTGGCACACACGGTATTTGGTGTTTTGACAAAGGTTCTGTCTGCGTTTGTAGAGTGAGCAATCAGAGCTACATCTGTGCCATAAAAACACTTGCAGATCTGCCAGGAACATGAATGACATGACAGACATTTTCCATCAAAGTTTCTCTTCCTCAGTCAAGTCAGGAACTGTTTTCTAAAAGCACCACAGAGGCAGTGAATCCCCTAGCTATAAATCTCTTCGTAGACAGTCAGATTTGCCATCAAGTGCCATCTTTTTCTACCCAAGTTTCCTCTTGCTGTTCCTCATAGGTTTAGTTCAGAAGAGCTTCATGGAGCATACCGCCAAAGGCTGACCTCAGGGGAGAAGCTGGCAATACGCTTCTGCCTGGGAATCATACCACAAAGTCATCCTTAGGATATTGGTGGGTGAGGAGAGAAAATGGAAGGGGCTGGGAAGGGCTCAGTTTTGCCCTTGACTTCCTAATGAGAAGCTAGTGGGCTGAGAGGGTGGGTTGGCCCAGAATGTTGGCAGCCTTGGGCAGCTGGACTTCTGCCCAGTCTCTCAGCTGCCACGGCTCCACTCCCTGGTGGCAGCTGCCTGGGTACTCCTTTGACGCAGTAAGGACATTCAGAAGGCCAAAAACAAGCTCATGGAGCTAGCCCAGGGCAGAACTGTGGAAATGCAAAGTGTGTCAGGGGTGCCTTGCCACACACATTCCCTTCTAGCACCCTCAGCCCATTTACTGCCTCAGCCCATCTCGGCAAAACCTTGCTCTTACTTGGCTGGCTCTTGCCATCTATGCTAAGATGTAGACAAAGTAAATCAGGGTGTTTTTGCTCCATCCTTAATGTTTATCTCAAAAGAAATAAAATCCATCAAAACGCCTTGGAAAATACTATCTTTCCTGGAACCTTAAATAAGGTGACAGATGAGTAGCAGTAATGTAGGGAGGAGGCCAGAGAATTAAAATGCTAATAAAGCCACAATCAGAGGCTGCAATGTGCTGATCAGCCCTGCAGCCAGGCCAGGAGGACACCTTCAAAACAAAGGAAGATTTCTGCTGGGATTGCTAACCCATTTCCCTCATCTGTGAAGGGGAAACAACCAACAGTCATTCCCTATGGCTAAAATCTTGGGGAATCTATGGATTAAAGGCCGGGAACTGCCAGCAGGCCTTTCGCTCTATACATTCTTACCTTTTCATACTACATACTCTTCCTGTTCCGTACTATATGTCCATATCAAAGGAAATGGTTTTTAAAAACTCTTTTAAACTATACAGGAACTAAAGAATGACATATAAACTGAATTCACCAGACACTCGGGGGCCCTCTCAGACAGCCTTTAGTCTGTCTCTCTCACTGTCTCTCTCTCTCTCTCTCTCATGGACCACACTCTGTCCATGGAGTGTCACCCCTTTTCTAATAAACTTCCCTTTGACTATGACTTTGGTGCCTGTGTTGAATTCTCTCTACACTCTCCGCCAAAGGACCCACTTCTCTCGGTGCAGGGCTTGGTCTCCTCTCCACTCAGGAAAATTTGCCCTGCCCTGCATCAGCAGGAGGTATTTTACATAAAACAGCAAAATATCTAAAAACTGATCCTAGGAGATTCTCTCCCCAGCTGATTCCCCCATGCTCTTCTCTCCCCAACTCCAGCCTTTTAATTCAATATTTGTTTGTTTGTTTGTTTGTTTGTTTTTTGTTTTTGTTTTTCAGATTTATCCTTTAATATATGAAGTGATCTTGACTCTGCCTTTCATAATTCTGCTTCTGGACCCTTTACCTTTTAAATTATCAAAACGAAGAAGAGCAGTGTAAAAGAAAGGTCTTCCTATAGAAGTCTGGCAGGGGAAATACTTAACCAGTAATAATTTTGGTTCATATCACAATGCCAAAGAAACCTAAAAATTATTTATCCCTCAATACACTAAAAAGAATCTTTAATATTGGAATCCCATGCACTATAACAGATGCGTGTGTGGGGGGGGAGGGAGGAAGAGGAGGGGAAGATTGGCAAGTAGAGAGTTTGGTGGAAGAAGGATGTCCCATCCCCTCCCAGGACAGCTGTTGTGGTGGCTGGTGATGGTTCTACCCTCTGGAAGTTTTTGGTTGAGGGCCCTAACTCCTTGTACCACCCCAGGCATAGGGCTGACACAAAGCACTAATCTCAGGCTAGGATTTCAAACCTCTAGTGACCCAAACTGGTGTTAGCTGTAGCTGCAGGCAGGAATCTACCAGGCTAGATTGTAACTGTGGATCATCGGCTCCCCCAAATACCCTCTTTTAATTGCATTTAATATCATCTGCAGGAGATACAAATGAATCCCTGAAAAGTCATGTGTTTAGCTCCTTGTTAAAGCCCCAAGAAGGTAAATCCCCTTGAGCAAAGTTTTTCTTCCATACTTACTTAGAAGACAACTTTACCTCACAGGTCAAGCCTATTTCACTCCTACACATCCTGCCACAAGTTTGTAAATCCTCAAATTATTTAAAAGGCTAAGCATCTATGGTCCTAACCTACTACCATGAGATAGTGGAGTGGGCTGGATGTGGGGAGCAGTGGTGGGGCGGGAGGGGAGGGGGATGAGGGAGTTGAGTAGGTGGGGCAATGAAAGAGATCTTAGTCATGAACACACAACGTCACCAGTCCCATAACTCATCTCAACATTGTGAAGACTCAACATAAAACTGAAAGAGTTTGTACCCAAGAAACTGAGACTTCCTCCAAAACATTCTTATGAGTTCATATTTTACAAGCAATGCCAAGAAGCTAGGTTCTTGAGAGTATGGAGTGGTGGTAAAGGGTTATATACTAGGGAACGTAATTTAGTTTTGCTAATGGTTCTTCCTATTCAAAGTATTTTTATTTTCTGCAATTTTTCTTTTATCCTCACTCCAGCTGCTAAAGTTTGTTATTCCTCTCTCAGTGCCAAGGCGGAGCTTATTCCAAATCATTGATTTGTACTAGCATCTATAACCTCTAACTTTCTTCATTTATCTAGGAAAGGCTTTCTGAAAGATGCTGATATTGAAGTGAACTAGCTAGTGACTAAAAGACCTTTTACATCCAAATGGGCTGGTAAGCAAGGGAAAGGCTGGACTAATAGTTCTAAAAGTATAGAAACAGGGGTAGCAACAGATCTGTCCAGGTTGCTGGAGCTACAACATACGGTTCCTGGGCAGTCCTCCAGACACACGACCAAAGCTACCCTTGCTCTACTGCCTGGCTTCCAGGTGTCCCATGCAGTGTGGTCACCTGCACTATGGCTTTGCTCAAAAGACTGTGGCTGGGCCACCATAACCTTAGGGCTGAGTAGTGCAGATCTAACCATCATTGGTTATACCACCAGACCCATGCTTAGAAGATCAGTAACTTCAAAGACATAGAGGAAAGAGTGTAGGATTAAAAACAAAAAGCCTTACTCCAAATACACCTTTTTTTTTTTTACTGTATTTTAGAGCCAGTTCCTTTTATTACATACATAAGATACTTTTTTATAAAGATCTATGGGAATACAGATAACATCAGTTAGATTATGATCCCCTAAATTGGACCATGGTGGCCCAAAATAATCTTGCTAGGCAATTTTAGATACTATCAAAGAAGAGAAGCTAAGTCTGGCCTTTGCATGGTTGGCTTTGAAAGTAAGAATGAGACGGTCATATACAGAGCAAGTTAGATCGCTGGTGCTAAAAATGCCAGGCTCGTGAATAAAAATCTTTAGAACTTCCAGCTTCACTCAGAGAAAAACTGTTCTTTAGCTCGATTATCAGCAAGTCATCACTCTGACAGCTGGTCAAGATAAGGTGCAGCAAAAAAATATGGGAAAAACATCCTCACAACTGTGAAGACACGATCTACCGTGAAGGGACTGGGGGAATCAATCTGAATAGGTATGACATGTTTGGAACACTGGATTTGTGCACATAAAATATGGGTTCATAGTTCATCTGTGTAGCCAACTTCAGTTCTAGCTCTAACTACTAAATCATGAGCTAGTTGAGCAGCCATCATCGTATTTCCATTTATGGGCTTGACACTTCACATACCATTTATTTAATATTAGACATTTTAAATTAAAGCAATTAAAAAAAAAGTGCTGACGTCTGACTCAGAGAAAAAGAATGGAAAGCTAAAAACAAGACACGATTTCAGCTGAAATTAATTTGAATACTCATTATGCTCTTTATTCTCAACTCTCATGACTTAGACCAAAAGATCTCAATTGTTCAATGAACTGAGTAATGGCGATGATTGCAATTGCTGTCCAAATGACACAAGTTCGTGGGATAAAGATAAAGAGTTTAATTCAGTGTTCTAGGAAAACAAAAGCACTCATCTGGTTGAGAGGAAGAAGACACAATTACATTCCAGAAAATTCTATGGCTGTGCACATCTGTCTGTGGTTCTTAATTGAAGTCTGCCTAGGAAGATGTGCCAGTGAGCTGTCATCTTTCCACATCAGACCCGGCCCTGGGCCTCTGCCTGCACCCACAGCCAGCCTGCACCTGGGTTGCAGGCCAGATGCTCACACACTGAGCAGCCTGCCGTGGAAGGTGTCAACCCTAAGCTTGATAGACAGAGATGGTTTACATTTACCCTTGGTGCTTCCTGGATCGAAACTTCAGACTCTCTTCTGACTTCATTAATAATGAAGAAGGAAAGAGGCTATTCTGTGATGTTGGATGATGCTGATGAGTTTTATTTTACACCTCAGGATTTCTTTTTCCTCTGTCATTCAGGAAAGCTATTATATAACTCCGGAAGATGTCAATGTAAACTCTTCCTGTCTCCTGATACAAATATGAGCAGTTTGAAGACATCTCAAGGGATCAGCTCAGGGCAGAGAGCCAAGTTTCCACCCATAACCATGTGGTGGGCCACAGACATCACAGAGGAGGAAGGTTGGCAGTGTGCCTAGAGGTGGGGAGAGGGTGCTAGCTGCTGAGGCTCAACTTCCATTAGGGCCCTCGCTTAGGAGCTCCCCGCTCAAGAATCAATGACATGAAAAGCCAAAATCCATCTTAGAAGTAATTTCAGACTTCCTATCCAAGCAAGTTCAATTCAGTCTAGATTCTGGTGTTGAAAGCTTTGTGGTTTACAGACCAAATGTCCCCTAAAATCAATGTGGGAAAGAGTAAATTGGAAGCAGTGAAAAACAAGTGATAGAAGCCTCTGACATTTAAAAATGCTTTGATAAGACTGATTGAAATAACCCAGGGACTAAAATAGTCTATTTTTAACACCAGGTGCCTTGTCAGCACACACAGGACACTCACCTTAATTCAGGAGATTTTAATGTTTGCTCTCTGAAGAAGGCCAGATTGTCCTGAGAGTGTGTGGGTGACATCTATTTCAGCACTAATATGCGAGATTTTGTTACAGTGGTCCACATTTAGTAGGCACACCGCAAATGTTTCTTAGTGACATTTAGGTGGTACGTAAGGGCACACAACAACAACAAAAATCTCTTCTATTATAGTTTTTATTTTCCCATCTAGGTTCACCAACGGTACTTTCCTGCCATTACAAACCTGTTGACAGAATCTGAACACTGGAGTCCTGTGCTGCATCTTAATTCAGTGACCTACATATTTCACACCCAACCATCACACCCAGCAGGCAGCAAACTACATGTTAGCATCTCTCAGTGGGAACGCTATTGGCATTTTTTGGAGAATGGGTAGGGAAGAGGAGGCAGGGGACAGTTAGGGTTGGGCTTGGGCAGTTCATTGTATAGGGCTGTCCCTTGCAGTGAAGAATGAGTAGCATGGCTGCCTGTCCCTCATATTAAATGCTAATAAATCCCTCCCCTAATGCACATTTCCAAATGTCCCCTTGGGGGGTGGGGAATAAGATTAAGAAACTCTATTTAAAAAGAACTAGGTGAGTAATAAAAACTTAATCTTCTTGCATAGCTGTGTATGAACAGGTGAAGAGTTAGGATACCACTAGGCCAGGCTTCATGGAGCCATCTCCTAAGGAGGCACTTTTCTAAGCCCAGCAGTTTTGTACTCTATATATAGTTTCCCACAAGTGATCTTATTTGTATTCTCAGAGAAGAAAAAGGCTCAAGTAGGTGAGCAGAGAGAAGGGGAGATGAGACTGTTCAGACCACAGATCGGTGCACATCCTTGGTTCTCAGCGTGGTTGTAGTTCCTGGCTTTATAAGTACCTCATGAGATCTGCTGTGCTCACTGCTCTTGGAGACTATGGGATTGTCCACAGCCTTAAAATAATTCTCTTTTCCTCCTTTATGTTTTGGCTTAAGCTAGTTTAAGATGTTTCAAAGATTTTCAGCCAGAAAAACTTGACTCAGAACTTATACTTGAAAGGATAATTAATAATGTATGGTGCTCATAAAGTGAGTCATAAATACAGCAAGGTCATCGAGGAAATGTCATACATATGGTGACCAGGTTTGTCTGGAAACCTTGCTTTACACCCACTGCCCCATTTCATGTCCAGTGTCCCAGTTTGACAGTAACTTATGTGGTCACCCCAGCCAGAGGATCCGAAGTGAACAACAGAGTCTTCATGCAGAAAGTTGACCCTAATAGAGGAAGAACTTTAGATAAAAGGAAGAGGAAATATTTTGCCTGAGGGTCTCCTTTAGCTAAAGATGCACCTGGGCATGATTCAAGATGAAATATAGCTGGCCCCAAACAGTCTGGCTGTGGATAAATAAAAAAGGGAAAGAATATTACCCTATTTGTTTTCTTTACTAGCAAACTAACATATTAAAATCTGTGACTGTGACCCATGGAAGCAACTAATTATGGTTTGGCAGACAGAATGGCAAGTGTTTTGGTTTTTTAAATCTATTAAAAATTACGGGGACATGTAAGCACTGTCTAATCACAGTGCTTACATGTCCCCATCTAATTGGAGTTCTTTCTTGTTATACGAGGAGCAAAGCAGCAAAAGGATTCTCTCATTTATGAGAGCAATGGTGATTTCCGAGGTTGAGAGACACATGAAGAGAAGGTCTATGTGAAAGTCCAGGGGCCACACTGAAGCAGCACTTGGCAAAAGCCAATGTACTTTTGTCACCAGCCAATTGGATTGTTTCTCATTTGAGGTTCCTGTTGCTGGGATAATGGTACTATCACACATAAAGTCCAAAGTTAGAAACTGTTTTTTTTTTTTTTTTGATTTTTAATCTTACATTAATTTTGGATACTTGTGCAGTATTTTGAACAATTAATATCTGATCATTTTTCTTGCAGCAATGTATTTTATCATCAATACTTTTCTTAGTTAGCCAGGTCTACAGCCTTAGATCACCTGCTGAGAGAGTAAATGGAATGATTGATTTAAAATGCATAAAACAACTCTAATACTAAACTGGACATGCCCCAAATTTGAAAACAGATCCCATCACGTTGTCAAATTCTTAGAGAAAAGATAAAGTCCAAAAATGACTTGGCAAGATCAAACTTTACAGTCTCAATTTCAAACTCAGATCTCCTTTTAATGAGTTGAAAGTCTAAAGTCCAAAATTCATAAGTTAAAGCTCAAAACCATTTTTACAGATCTCTTATGGTGCTCCATTTTATCAGAACTCGAGTATTTTCTGAGTGATGGACAAAAGACAGAGAAGACTTTTTGACTTTAGTCTTGTTAGGTTTCTGGCCAGTCACTGCTAGTTGTCCGAAATCGAAATACATCAGGTAAAAATCTGTTTGGCATTAGACATTACCTTGTGTTAGAGAGAAAAATCCACCTCTGTATAACCTCTCCTTTCTGAAAGTAACTTTTGAGCTAACGCTGCTTTCTTTCAGAGTTTAGACACTCGCAATAGAGGCAGCTCAAGTGACCACTTCTTATCTGAGTTGCCTTCATTTCCTAACCAGCATAATTAGAACCTGTTAATTTTCATTTCTTCTTTGAGCTTCATGCTCCTGTTTCCTCTGACCCCACCCCAATTCTTACTCCATGTTGAATGAGGGCGGGGCTCTGTCTACTTTCTTTACTTTTACCCTCCCTTGTAAAGCAAGCATTTTCCGTTCTTTGCTAAATATCTTTTTTCCATGTCCTCTTGCTATGAAATTGTCTCCTGGATGAGGTTCTTTCTTCTCCTCATATTTACTGTAGTTGGAGAATTACAATCAACACATTCCTAAACAAAGATGCTATGGATGCTTCTGAAACTTGTGTCCCAGGGGCTTGGAGACCAGCAATGCTTCTGCTGGGTGCACCTCGAGACTTGCTCGCTCGCTCGCTCTCTCTTTTCTCTCTCTGCTTTTGGATGTTCCAGAGCCAGAGCAGCATTTCTTCTACAACCTCTTTTGCTGCAGCTACAGCTATTTCCCCAGTCTTTTATCTTCCCCTTTCCTGCTGCACCCCTTCTACTTTGGGGAGGGTTCAATTGCTCTCTAGTGGATGACTCTGTTTATTACACTGGTGACGTCCTTTCTCCATATTGTTTGCTGGAATTCAATCATACTCTTCTGGATTTTGTATTGTAGAATGTCCCATAATGAAAACTATCAACTCAATATATTCTGTGTCTTTCCGAAACATTCCTTCTTTTTAAATAAATCAGAACAGAATGCAGCTCGGGGTCGTCTCAGTCTATACTTATCCTTCCTGGCTCTCCTTTCATCTTCACGATGTTTTCTTTGAAAATATTCTCAAATTTCTTGCTCACACTCCGTTGAGGTACAGGCAATGCTCCAATCACTAACCTTTTAATCCATCATGTGTGCTTTAGGTATTTTATATGGCTCTTTCTGGACTTCCCTCTCAAATCCGTCAGACCCACAGGATAGAGTTTTCAAAATCTTTGAGTTCTCTTACCATGAATTTCCATCCAAAAAAATTCAAAAACACCCTCATAGAAACACCCAGAAAATGTTTGACTCTCTGGGTACCTGTGGTCTGGTCAAATTGACACATAAAATTAAACAAATGATACAACATCAAACTAAAAAGGTTTTGTACAGCAAAGGAAACCATCGACAAAACAAAAAGACAACTGACTGTTTGGGAGAAGATATTTAGTAATGATACATCTGATAAGGAGTTAATATCCAAAATTTATAAAGAACAAATACAACTCAACAACAAATAAAAAGAATCCAATTAAGAAATAGGCAGAAGACCTGAGTAGATACTTCTCCAAAGAGGAAATACAGATGACTAACAGACATGTGGAAAGATGTTCAATGTTGCTAATCATCAGAAAAATGCAAATTAAAAACCACAATGAGATATCACCTGATGCTTGTCAGAATGGCTATTACCAATAAATCAAAAAACAGCAAGTGTTGGCAAGGATGTGGAGAAAAATGGAACCCTCATATATTTTTGGTGGGACTGCAAATTGGTACAGCCACTATGGAAAACAGTATAGAGATTCCTCAAAAATAATTAAAAATGGATATACCTTTTGACCCAGCAATTGCTCTTCTGGGCATTTATCCAAAGAAACCCAAAACAATAATTTTAAAGATCTATGCTGCACTCCATATATTCATGGCAGCACAATTTACAATAGCCAAGATATGTAACCTAAATGCCCATCAAAAGATGATGGATAAGAAATTATGGTTCATATATACAATGGAATATTACTCAGCCATTAAAGAAAAGATGAAATCTACCATTTGCAATGACATAGAGGTTATATGCTGAGTGAAAATAAGTCAGACAGAGAAAGGGAAATACCATATAATTTCACTTATATGTGGTATTAAGGAACAAAACAAGCTAATTCAAAACAGACTCACAAATATAGTGGACAATTTGGTGATGGACAGAGGGGAGGGAGGTTAGGAGGCTAGGAGAATGGGGTGAAGGGTTAAAAAAGTACAAATTAGTAGTTGATAGTTGGGCATGGGGAGCATGGAAGAAGGAATGTAGTTAGAATTAATATGTTGGCTAAGTGGAGGGCCAGGGTAAGGAGGGAGCAATTGGGGGGATCATTTTATGAACACTATAGATGTCTAACCAATGTACTGTATACTTGAAACTAAATAAATAAATTTATTTTTTAAAATTATTCATAATCACTGTCTACTGTTCTGGAATTAGACTATGGTGACAGTTGTACAACATTGTGAATATAGTAAAAACCACTGAATTGTACGCATTAAATGGTTAAAATTGTAAATTTAATTTTAATTAAAATTTTTATTTTTAAAAAGTTAAAATTAATATTTAAATTAAAGTTTAAAGAATTAATTAAATTCAATTTTAAAAAGTTAAAATCACAAGAAATACTACATATCTACTAGGCCCTTTCATCTCTCTGTTATATATAAATAATTATATGTAATATAAGTAATATATTTATATGTTTATATAATGCATATTATATATAATAGAGACATACACACATAGTTATATAAACATATGTATCCAAAGAATTGACAATATCAAGTGCTAACAGAGATACAGAGTAATTACAACTCTCATACTTTGCTGTTGGAAATAAAAAATGATAGTCATTTTGAAAAATAGTTTCATAATTTCTTATAAAATTAAACATACCTTAAGATTCAGATATTCCACTCCTAGGTATTTGCCCAAAAGAAGTGAAAACTTATTCAGATGAAAACAGTTTGTGAATGTTTTTAGCAGCTTTATTTTAGTTTCGCCATCTTTAATGCAAACAACCAATCTGTGCCTCAATTGATGAATGGATAAACAAACTGCGTTGTACTCACAGTAAAAAAGAAGGAACTATTGATGACATGCAACAACAGAAGAATGTCAGATGCGCTATGCTAAGTGCAAAAAAACCATACTCAAAGGCTACTACATACTGTATGATTCCATTTATATGAAAATCTGGAGAATTATCGTGTGGACATTCTAGAAAAGGCAGAACTATAGGGACAGAAAACTAATCAGTGGTTTCCAGGGATGGGGTAATGGCAGGGGTTGACTGCAAAGGTGGGGAGGGATTTATGGGCTGATGAAACTGTTCTGTGTCTTCACTGTGGTGATGGTTACAACACAAAGTATGTATTTGTCAAAACTCCAAGAACCGCACAGTAAAAGTCTAAATTTTATTGCACATAAATGATACCTTAATTGTTAAAAATGGGAAAAATGCACATAAGTATCCTTATGTCTTGGCAAAATATCTGATATATAGTGAGGCACTTGATAAATATTGAACACCATCTTTGTTTTTTGAAGTATTAAATAACACAAACACCTAAAACAAAAGTTAAACTTTAATTTGTTGTAAGTTATTGAAACTTTTCTAGTGGCTCTATTGAGATAATGAAAAATTCCCTATAGTATTAAAAAAAAAATAGAGTTGAGAATGGTTGATTTAAAATTTTCCATGATCTTTGGACATTCTTTATCTGAGGCAGATATTTAATTTGTTCTTGATTTATGTTGGGCCAGAAGGAGCCTAGATCTTTTCCATTTATATGGGAAGGAGGGAGCTTAAGGGAGCTAAAGTCTCCAATTGTGGCTGTCAGAACACTTACAGTACTGATCTGAGGTAAAGGAAAAAGTTAGCGTTAGGTAACAAGTTTTCCCTAATACTAAATCTATTAAACTTAAAGAACTGACCTTTTTTTCCCTGACATTATGTGTGTTCTTTTTTTTTTTTTTTTTTGGTATTCAGATGGTTTTTACGTATGAGATAGTGATTGTAGTAGATGATTTTTAATTATTTTGTTGTTTTTAAATGTCATAAAAAGAGTCTGCAATGCTATTTTAGTCATTCTCTGTAACTCTTTTTTCGCTCCTCCTCCTCCTGCCTCTCACTCTCACTTTCCTTCATCTATCTTTACCAGTTGGTGCCCATCAAGAATCTGGGAAGTCCTGGTTAAGAACAGAGCTGAGGGTGTTGTGTGCTGGGGTCGCTGAAACTGGGCATGCAGGCCTGGTCCTGCTCTGTGGCTGTGGTTTCCATGATTCGCTGTCCCCAGTCTGTGCCCAGCCTCTTGCAGCCAGCTGACTTCAACAAATGCAGCAGTCCAGCATGTCTCAGGAATGTTTTGAAAATTCATGAGGAATTTTCTAAGTTTCAAGGACTTGCTCAGAAGTGTTGGATTTAAATGATCAAAATCTAGGCTTTGCAGATCACACATCTCACCACATGAAAAGCAGAATTCACACCTCTTCAGATACTTCCCTGTTTTGCCCTGTCTGCCTGAAGAACAAACAAAACCACTGGCCTGGTTTCATCTGGGCCATGTTTGGATCATGCCTTTCATCCAAGGCTCAAAGAAGGATCCCAATGTGGTCACAAACTCCCACAGATGCTTCCTTAAGTCCATTAGACTTCCCTTGCCTTGGAGAGGCCCTTTTACAGGCCTGAGAGAACATGTTGCCACCTTCATGTAACACTTTTTAAAAGCTTTCTCTGAGCTGAGTTTCATTCCCCGGGTACCGTGCTGATTGGTCATGTTTTTCAACCTGATTGAGATTTGCTAGGCTGCCATGCCATGCGGGCTAAGGGAACCCAGAGTTCAGACTCAGAGGTAGTATACATACTGTCTCATAGCAAGCTAGAAGGTCAAATAAGAGGGACTGATGAACCCTTTTGAGTTAAATTTGCCAATTAGAAGTTTTTGCTTTCTCTGAGGCAAAGGAGAGAGTAAAACTCTTATGGAGGAAGCAAACCATGTTAGCTTTTATCAGATCTCCTCTCCAGAGTTAGGCACTATTCTCTATCACCACCTAACCACAATCCCTTCTTTAATGGGAACAAGAAACTCTAATAGTCTTTAGAATTTTGATGATTAAGAGAAAAGTCTTGAGAAGTCTTAAGAACAGGATGCTATGCCACATAAAACCTAAGGTCTTGCTACCTTTTATTTATTCAAGAGATTGAAAGATTGGCACATGGGAAAATAATTTTAAATTCTTAGATGCTTTCTTTCTCCTAGGGCTCCATATTAGGCCTATATAGTGTTTTAAGAATGTTCAGATGAATAGCTGGTAACTTTCTGATGTATCTATTTTATACATAGCATTTTCCACTGTGTTGAATGCAGTCTAGATCCTAGGAGGGAAAGGGTGACTCCCAGGAGCAAGAGATAGGGAGAGGCCTCCAGGATGTAGAAGAGGATGAGTCTGAGAGCACAGGACCCTTTCTGCAGCATCATCCCATCAGGGCACAACAGCGCTGCTCTTCTTTACCGCCCCCCACCCCCGCCCCGTTCATGTCACCATGGTGATCTCTACAGTCACTGTAGCCAGGGACAATTGTGTTGGTACTCTTCAAGGATCCTCTCCTCATGACAGCTCACTGGAGAGATGTCAATGACAGTGCTCACCAATGATGCAGGCTGCATTCAGATGATGACATTAAAGACTTCAAATAGCAGGGAGAGCTGTCATGAAGTAACAACAACAACAACAAAGATATTTTGTAAAGAAAGATTTTCCTTTGATCTAGGAATAACCCTGGGGTTTGAGGGAACTTTTTATCTTTTCTTTCTGGCCTCACTGCAATCATACCTGAAGTCCTGAGCTCCCAGTTTGGAAACAAATTGAGTGGAAGAGAGGTATGAGGCATGAAACTAAATGAATGTTTATTTCTTTCTCTGTTTTTTAGAATTTTAATGGAGTTGGAGACTTAATGGTTTATTGAATCTCTTCCCTTTCTCTGGACCATAAGACATAGTAAAATAGAATCAAATTGATTTGTAAGTTTAAAAAAGGGGACTGAGAAGGCCATTGGATACCCTGAAATTTATTAGAACTGTAATAAAAATAATTTGAAATGATTTTAGGAAATAACAACATACCCAGACCCTTTTATTTTTTCTTTTCAAGAACTGCTGATCATTTTTAGAGAAGGGTCTCTGGATTGCAAGGGTCTTGCCTAGCAGAGATGATAGAACACCTACTCAGGAACAAGTTTTTGAAACTATTCAAATTTTTCTTTCAGGGTCTGCATTCCTATCTGTTCGTTCTTCTCCCCCTTTTCTTCCTTTTTTCCAGTTAGTTAGGCATTTGATCTCTTTCATTTATATGGGTTGGTGAATGGAGTTTCAAGTGTTGCCCATGAGAATCTCAGCCAATAACTGGGTCTTATGGAAACTCATGAAGAATTGAATCAACAGGCTCCACAAAGAGAGGAGAAGGCTGGTAAAGCTCAGCCTCACAGCCCAGGAGGGGTCAGGGTGGCTTCTGGATCCCCAGACACATACCTCCAGATGCCCCAGCAGCAGGGCACAGTGTCTTTTCACTCTGTATTTTTCCTTTCCTTTGATTTCACTATTTTCAGTGTCTGCTTATCCTTTTGTCTTCCTGCCTTTCTCCCCACTGCCAATTCTCTCCACATTTTTCAATTTTAATTCTTAAAAAAGATCTGGCTGGCCACCTAATTATCCCCATTTCTCTTTACAGAGAGCTTTCTGTATGAAACCACATCACAGGTCCCAGGCCAGTCTGGGGACCCGTCATTTTTTGTACCAGAGTTGGTCACGTGGCCTGAACATTGTCAATACCTCTGGAATCACTGCTCAGGGCTCCTTTCTTCAGGGAGGCAGCTCTTCTCCAAGGGTCTGGAAGTCTCACACAAGGACTATCTGCCAGAAACGCAGTTTTCAATAAAAAATACTCATGGTTTTAACAGCATCTTTCCCCATATATTTTAATCTGGCATAAGAATGATTGCTCATTCACTTTGTTTTATTTTATTTTTGTGGTCCATTCAGTTCTCTTGAAGCAAATACTCAGGTTGGACAGGGAAAATTTTATTTCTTTACTCATGAGGAATGGTATTTCAAGTAAGAGAACGCCAAGTGGGATTTAAGGAGGTGTAGATGAAACCTCCTCTAGTGATTACTGGTTGCATTTAGCTAATCTCTTCCTTAATGTGTGAGTGGACATGGGGCAAGAGACTGACATAAGCTTATGCTTGCGCACTGTCACCATCGGTTCAAACAATCCATCTAAAATGGATTAAATTATAATGACTTTAACCTATAAATTAATCTGTTTCTTTACGGGTGTTTCTCATGCAAGCCGATTTGTTCCCACCTTCATTGCACCATGTGGCCGGGTTGCAGTATTGCTTGGAAGAGGCAGGGTGAGGAAGTTGGGCAGGGCAGAGAGGCCAGGCGTGCATGGCCGGCTTGGATATTGCTCTTATATTTCTCCACGCATGACTGCCTGAATACTTATTTTAGGGTCAGGAAGGATACCATTTGGGAAAACATGCTTTCCTTTTGAAAACGACTGATATAATGAATTATGTTTGAAAAATCAGCCATTTCATCAGCGTTTCCTCCTTGACCTAGTTTCAAGTCCTCTGCTGTGCTTCCTATTTCAGCCCTTAAGATTTAGGTTTCTATTAAGTGTCTTCAGTTTAATTTGCTCTAGAGGCCAACGCCCCAGCATCTGGTCCACAGCAAGTGATAGAAAGACCTAAATTTCTTAAGCTGTCTTCAGTGTAACCAGTATCCCACTTCTCACTCAAGTAACTGGCTTTGGGGCTCTGTGTTCTAAATGTGAGCTCATCCTTATACAGTGAGAGAATAAATTTCTGTGAACTTGTGTTCTACACCTCTATTTATATATCCACATGTTTTCTACTTCCTTCTAAGATAACAAAAATCTGTGGCTGAAGCCACAAATTGCTTAACTGACCTCATTTAATCTATTTGCTACTGTTGCTCTTTCAAGATTATATTTAAAGAATTAAAAACATGGCAGGGACGGAAGGAGATGTGTGTGTGGAAATTTCAGATTTGCAGTTGAAAATGCAAAATAATGAAAAAGTATCTGGGCAAAGAACTGGAATAACAACTAATGGTAAAATGTTTTAAAATGTCTTATGAACCATTTTCTATAGACTTACATTTTTGAGTTGAGTTTAAAAGTAAATATCATTGACCTCACATGGAAGATTGGTACAATGCATACACTTTCAGGTTCCATCTTAGAACTACTGAATCCAAATCTACATTTTAATAAGTTCCTTAGGTGAGTCTTGGGCATGTTAAAATTTGAAAAGCACTGGCCTAAATACTTTGTTGGTTGTCATAACAACCTGGTTCCGATTCCAGTTGACTGTTTTTTAATCCACTCCAATTGCTCCCTGCTCAGTGGGTTGCATATTTTCCTTATTGCCTGGCAAACCAATCCCAATTCTTTTAGCTTGACCATGAAGGACTAACAGTAACTACAAACTATGTTTCTAGACTTGCCTCTCATATTCCTCATAAACACATTTATTCCCAATTAGATTACAATGTATTGTTCATCAGGAGTGTGTGTGCCAGAGCACACACTCACAGGTTGCTTGCCCTTTCTTATGCTGTTCTTTCTGTCTGATGCACCCTCTTTTCCATTCCTTTGTGAATGCTGACATCCTGTCAAATCTACAAGGACCACATCAATGGGATATCTATTGCGAAGCCTTTCCATGAATGGATGGGATTATTCCTTTCTTTAAACTCCTGTAACACTTGGTTTATAGCTCTCTTATACTGTTCTTCTAATTAATATAGGAAAAAGGCATGAGAACTAGAAAAATTGACTAAATATTAAACCAGATTTCATTCGGAGTCAGCTACATTCTGCCTGACACGGGAACCTGACTGATCAGCATTTGGCCAGACCATGGGAAACCTAAGGGAAGATTTCTGCTGAGATTACTAACTACTACCTCCCTGTGCCTTTAAAGTTGCACACTCATATCCTGAAAGGAAAAACAGATAAATAGATATAAAGCTCAATTCCTCTTATACTTGGGGCATCTCATTCTCTGTCTCTGACAGGAGACCATGTCTCTGTCTATGGAGCGTTATTTCTTCTCTAATAAACTTTCCTTTTGTCTTTAACTCTGGCTTGATCCTGAATTCCTTCTTTCACACAGTCAAGGACCCTCTCTCCTTGTTGATGTAGGACTTGAGACCCCATTCAGGGAAATTTGCCCCATCCTGCATCATAATTATGGCTGGTTTTACTCATAGAGTTCTCACCTGAGCTTCTCCTATTTCTGTTCCATATTGTAAGCTCTTTGAAATAATAGATGCATCTTGTACTTCTTCTTTCTGAAGCTATGGGCTTAGTACATTCCACAGAATAGGCAGTCAATACATTAAATTTCTAGACAGCATAAATTGATGAATATAAAATAATCATATATTAGGCTTCACACATAAGGAAGATGCTGCTGCTTACCATCTATACACATCATGAGTTGCACTTTTAGCAGCTGAAAACATACTCTTGCTCAGTCAGTAATTGTTTCAATGGTAAAGGACAAGAAAACTCTTTGGCCTTAGAATATCATGAGGCTAAATTGGCCCCAATGTGCATTTAGCCTATGGTTTGTCTCTGTTGATGTGGGGTGCTAACCAGAATGATCAGCCTAATGTGGGAGTCTTGGTTTTGCTGCTTCCTAGGTTTATCCCCTTTGGCAAATAACTTGAGCTCTCTAAGCCTAATTTTTTCAGATTTAGCGAGGTGCCTGGCACAGAGAAAGCACTTAAAACTATGACTTTTTCTATGATTTCAAAGATAATGATAATAATTATGATTCAGTTAGTATTATCATCTGTTTTATTATCCTAAAACATTTTAAATCATCAGATATGACGGTATCTAAATCTGCAGTATCAGTGTGCATCTTCTGTGACAGACACTGGACAAAGCTGAGCCCATGTGAGAGACCTCTCATGTGCAGCTAGATGGAATTATTTCCAAATGATAAAGTGCTGTTAACTCAGTCATGGAAAAAGTATTTTCCTCTCCTTATAGTCTCTCATATCACTTAAAAATTACCCTGAATAATTTATTATCTTTGAATCAAGTACTACACAGAATAACATCTTTAGTTTCCATCAACTTTAAGAAAACTCTGTGTGGAATAAAGTAAATAAAGGAAATTTATTGTCATCGTCCTGAACACTGAAAAATAATGAAGGTGGAGGAGAAAAATAATTAGATTATGACGTTATCAACATCATTGTTTTCCATTCGTGATGTTGTCATGGTGATAGAAGAACCAGTTAGTGTAGTAAAATAATTTTCATTCTCGCTTGGCTTATTCTATCATCTGTCATGTTGGAAAAAGCAGCATTCTTGATAGCTTAGCAATTTTAGCACTGAAATCTTGATTAAGTTGATGGATTTCTGCTTTCTTAAAACATCCATCATTGACTAGTTTTCCTTCTCTGATATCTCAGTTCTCAAAATAATTTTTCTTTCCTTCCATCCTTCAATGTTGCTCATTTTCTTTGGCCTCAGATCTTTGTTAAACTAATTCATCTTCTCATCTTTCATGTTTGTTACTTTCTTATTAAATTTCCAACTATTTAAGTATGTTATTTAATATTTTCATTATAATCAGTGACTCCACTTCCCTTTGGATTTTCAATTTGTTTCTTATGTTAAAGTGAACGAAACCAAAAAGAGGATTTCAGACAAATTTTTTTTTTTGCTGGCAATTTTTATTAAGAAGGGTCTCAAATTATCACTGATATTAGAGAGGTCTAGAAGTTTATAGTAAAAGTGAAGCCAGTGTGATTTTACTTTGCCTAAAGAGCAGAGATTAAAAAATACCATGGGGTTCTCAAAACCAATTTCCTCTGCCTACTATTTAGTTCTTCCTTTGGTAACAGCATCTCCGTTTCCTTTGTGGGATGTTACTTTTCCACTCTCAGACCCTGTGATCAACTTGGGCTGACTGCATCCTCTCTCTATTGGCTGGCACAGGGCCCAGACCTAGCCAATGAGGTCTCGGGCCAGAACTTTATCTGAATCCAATGTAAGGCATTGTTTTCAACTGGTGCCTAAGCAGGTAAAGATAAACTAGAGTTGCCAGTATCTACTCTTGTCACCTTGGGAGAGTTTATCTTCAGATGAAGGGACCAGAAAGCAAAGCTGTGATGTAGTGAGAGTAACTAATTATGACCCTCTAGGCTCAAAATTAGACGTTTTAGTTAAGTGAGCTATTTAAATTCCTGGCTTAAGCCAGATTCACTTGTGTTCTGTGTGATATAAGTAGTTTTGATTCATTCATAGCTTTCTGTGACCTGTAAGGTTAAGGAGGAAATTGAGTGCTTCTGAATTCCCCATGTGGGTTTTACCACTTAGGAATCCTAGGAGAGTCTGGCTTTATCCTGTTTTCATGGACTTGGAAAAAGTTGAGTACACTGGCAGGAGTAAGAGCTTTGGAACAAA
This sequence comes from Eonycteris spelaea, assembly GCA_003508835.1. Classification (NCBI taxonomy): domain Eukaryota; kingdom Metazoa; phylum Chordata; class Mammalia; order Chiroptera; family Pteropodidae; genus Eonycteris; species Eonycteris spelaea. Next base: position 7,922,549 of record PUFA01000011.1, on the reverse strand, counting down.
ACATATTTAGTCTCAAATTCTACTTTGCATCTGTGTGACCTTGGACACATTACTTAACCTCTCTGATTCTCTGTTTCTTTACTGGGAAATGGAAGGATTAAATGTCATTCTGTGTAAGAATTTAGCATTTATCCTCCAAATAGAAAGTATCACTGGGACAGATGATGTGTCACATACTCCTTGTATCTCTACCCAGTGTGGTTTTGCACAGGGCTGCTTCCTGGAATCAGAACTGAGCTCATCACTCTGCTTGAAGTCATCAAACATCTGGTCCTTCTGTAGAACAGAGAGGCCTTGAAGTACACAGCGTAGTTCTCCACATATTGTAGAACATTGGATTCTCTATCTTTTCCACACAAATATGCCAAGAGGCAGATATAATACATTATCCTTGGTAACATGAACCCTCAAAGTCGTGTTGCAGTAGTATGCTTATAAATGTTGAAAAAGCAGCAGCTCTCTGAGGGGGAGGGCAAAGAAAACCATGATGTGTAGAGGTTGCCAGTTTCCATGTACATATACCCACCACATATGATTTCAAACTCCCAATGAGATGCTACTGAACATAGAGCTAGAAAGAGATACGTAAATCCATTTTTGTGATCATATAGGAGCCTGCTCTTGGACATCATTAGTAAGTAGGTAAGTGGGTATTACACTCTCTGAGGGGGTGTGTGTAGTGTACAGTTAAAAAGCTCCCTAGACAATTCTGAGAAATTCCTCTAAGGAGGACTTAAAGCTACTTCTCTCTTCCTCCTTTTCCTACCGCTGAGAATTACTCTTATAGATAATTAATAAATGCAGTAAGCGGCTGGTATTTGGGGGAAGAGTGTAAAGAATATGGGTGCTAAGTTTTCAAGGTTTTCCCAATACTTTGGGTCAGGAGATAGCAATGTACACCATGATATTAAGAGTACCTTGGGTATTAGAGCATAGGATTATTGGTAATGCCCCTAATGATGCTAATTACAAACAGGGTAGCAAGTCTTCCTGCTGCCATTGCTAGTAATGAGATTGCCTTTCTCAAATGACTTTTAAACATTTGGAAGGTTTCATTGTTAGATGGTTTCACATTTATCAGTGTTTATCAATGAGGTAAAGAATTAAACGATCCAAATTTATTTTCTGCTATCTTCCAACATGAACTTTCCATTCTAGTCGGTCTGGGATTTTCATTATTTTCCAAAACCCATGCTCATTCTTGCTTCTATACATTTGCATCTTGCTGTTTGCCCTTCTTGTTGGCACTACTCTTTCTCCCACAGTGGGGCCTGGGATATGGAAGACAAGGAAAGAAACTTGGCGTAAATCTGCTCTTTCTTCTTTCCCAGATCAAAGTCAGGAAGAACTGTGTACATGTGTGGGGACTGGAGATGAGGGCAGGTTTCTGTGTTTATAGTTTCTATTTGATATATGTGTATGTGTATGTATATATGTATGTATGTGTGTGTACACACACACACACACACACACACACACACACACAATCATATAAAAATGGCCAGGAACTTTTTGAGTCTTTACTATGCATCAGGTACTACAAACATACATTAGTCATTTAATCCTCAGAACAGAATACTATATGAGGTAGGTAGCACTGCTATCTTTTTTAGAGATGAGGAAGGAGGTAGAGGCATAAGGATGGAGGAAAATTGTTCAAGATGACATGGATGGTTAATAGGAGAGCTGAGATTTGATTCAAGACCTATGCTAGATGCACAGTGCTCTGAAGGGCTCTACAAGGCTTTCACCCAGGCTATGGTTTGGAGTGGAGTGTGGTGGCACAAGATTACCTTACATTCTCCTTTACCTAATCCATAAGAGGGGAATGTGCATGTCAGTAATTATAATGTTTTCTAAGAAGGCATTGGCGCCAGTCATCCCTCACTCATTCCAGGGAAGACCCTCTTGGCTAACCTCATCTGTAAGACAGTAGCAATCTTTCCCTGAGAACTGCTCTCATAGCCTAGTCATAGCCTAGTCCACAGAGTGCTGGTTCCCCTCCAATATTCTTTCTTTTATTCTCACATAGAAACAGCTGGGCACGTGGCTCTGGCTGGACACATAGCCAGTGAAAACCATGCTTCCCAGTTTTCCTTGCAGCTTGGTGTTACCAGGAGACGACCTTATGATCAATTGGATGTGAGAGGAAGTGAAGCATGCAGTCTCCGCATGGGGCCTCTAAAGGGAAGAGTGTATCCTCCCTTCCTGTTCTTTCTTCTTGGTAGACAAGCTGGTGGCAGCCATGAGTTGGAAGCCTGGAATCTTGGCAACTTCAAGGAGTAGAGCTTTAGAGCTTCACTATCAGCTTGGGTTTTTATGGGAAAGAAATAAGCTTTGAGCTATTTAAAGCACTTTTGCTTTGGTTCTCTGTGTTATATCACCTCGATCTAAGACATCAAGGTATATGCAGTTTCTGATAAATCATAGCATTTACCTCACTTTCCTTAAAAAGAATTTTTTTTTTTTGCTTAATAGGCCCTTCCATACCCCTGTTACTAGCCACTCTTCCTTCCCTCCAGGGCAGCCACAGAGCATGCCCGTACTCAGGTGTCCCCATGGAGAATCTTCTTCCAATTCTCTATATCACCTAATCCCAGAGCCCAACTCCCTTTGGGTCTTTTGCTGATGCTGAGCCCACATATATTAAAGAGATAAAGAATAAGTTGGGATCCAGGCAAAATCTGGGGATGATACTGACACCAAGACAAAGGATAGGATAAAAGCAAAACATTAGGTGAAGGGATGAATCAAATATTTGTTTGCAAGGAGGAGCCGGGGAACAGGAAGGAATGGAGGTCAGTACAAAACTTGAGCTCAGAAGTCAGGCAGGTAAATAAGAATGAAGACAAACAAGACATTGGTGGTTAAAATGCAGCAGTGGCTGAAAGTCAGATGTGCACTTTGGGAAAAGAAAAATAGACATTCAAAACTCAAGGAACCTTGAGAACTCAGGTGAAATTGCCTCAAATAGGAAGTCTAGAGCTTGTTTATTATAGCAGGAACTCACAGCTGATTCCGGCTGAGATTCACCTAAAGCCCGAGGTGACAGCTGACAGGTCCTGACTAGCATCCCAGCATTCTTGTTAGAGCTCAAGGCGCTCATTAGCTTTCCTCCTCAAGTAGACTCTATTGAAATGAGGTGGATCCTGTAGACTGGCTCAGTCAATGTAGGCTCCAGCTTTTTGTTGCTTTCTCCACATTAGAGTCAGAAGAGTTAAAGACGTCCTTGAGGCTTGGTTCTGGAAGCAGCGACTGCACACAGCAAACTTAGCTCTTATAGCAACCATAGTGGCCAAGTTATGATTCCCCCTGGCATCTCTAGTAGAGTTTGTACTCTCCGGTCTCTGGTGTCATTGGTGCTGAGTGACAGGCAATCGAACCACTAATTTCAACCAGTACAGTCCTTGGGGGGTTGATATTTCTTCTGGCTTCTGCTTAGCCTCTAATTCTGGCTTGCTTACTGGCCCTGCAGGAGATTCTGTAGGCACCTAATAAAATTCCTTTTTGTTTCGAACATTAAGAGTGGGTTATTATTGTTTGCAGGTTAGTATTCTGGCTGCTACATGTATAGTGTTTTACATTGTAAATCTTTTATGTCTTTTGCTATATCTTGCCTCTACGGCCAAATTAAGAAACTTGTAGATAGACTATGTTTTATTCCTTTTTGAATAATTCTTCATCCCTTCTACAGTTCATAGTACATAGTAAAAGCTCAAAACATACTTGTTTTATTGAAATGTGGTCCTTTGGAGAAAGAAAATAAGAACTAGATCAGTGATCTCTCTGGGAGGTGTATGGAAAAATCTATTGTAATACAGAAGAAAACATGAGAATATTTATATTTATATACACTTTGATTTTTATCTAAATTTTATTTATTAAGTTTTGCTAGTATTTAATATAGATTGATACTAGTACATATATATTTGACAAATAAATAAATGCAGGTGTGCATGATCAAAAAGTTATGTAGGTGAGAAATAAAAATAATATTTTGAGGCAGGAAGTAAAAAATACATATTGGAGGCTGCTGAGCTAAGTGACCTGTCGTGCTACTTTCCACTGACTTTTTTTAACTCGTCAGAAATTTCAGAGCAAGAGACATGCAGAGAGCTTAGTCAGGTGCCACCTGGTGGTGACGCCTTTGACCTGCAACGTCGATCCCATTGTTCCTGGGGCAGCCATCTGTTAGCTGTATCAGAGGTCTCCCGTTCAGGCCGACAGGAACAGTTCAGTAGAGAAAGGTGAGCTCACGTGGCAACGCCTGAAGGAGAGAGTGGCCCACAGGCAACAAAAGGGTGGAGGAGTCAGAGGAGAGGGGTGAGACAACAGATGATTGCAGAGGGACACTCAAATACACATCTGGACTTAAAGGGCACAGTGTGACTAAGACGGAAACACATTGCGAAAGGGTCCTGCCTCCCGAGGTAGCTTATCCACATACATCACCAAAAACCAAAAGGCCAGAATGGAGTAGTCCTGAGCAATCTCTCCCCCTGGGTCCAGGGTGTCATCACAGAACAAAGTTACCTTAGGGCTAAACTTTGCCTCCCTGAAAAAGAAATTATCCTTTAAAAACAAAAACTTGCAACTTGGCCACAGAGAGCAGAGCCTACTCTTCTTCACCGGGAGAATGACGTGATTTTTGCTACTCTTGATCCTATTCGTCCTTGACCAACTGCTCCTCTGGGGGAGTTATAGTTGCCAGAATGTTAGAACAGACACAGTGATTTTCTGGGGTAGCTCAAGGTCACTTGCAGTAACGTCAGAGGAGGCCGCTCCTTGGGAAAATGGAACTGGACAATGACAATTATGCTTCCCAACAGATGCCCGTGCCCTTAATCTGCCCACTGTGGAGCGAAACAGCAAAGAAGACATTTTAATAGTCCTAGAATATGATATCAGCTGTCCCCATTTCGTTGGGATGCTTTGGAGAACAAGGAGCTGATGACTAATTGCTAGAAGTCTCCCCCTCCCCTTTATAGCACAGAGGGATAAAATAAGTCAAGAGGAACAGGCAAAGAAAAGCAGGCAAAGAAGGGAAGTGATGTCTGAGAGAGGGAGGAAGGATGAGAGGAGAGAGAAAAGGGGAGAGCATGCACAGCTCACAAGCGAGCGCACAACACACACACACACACACACACACGCGGGAGTCCCTGCTCTTAGAGACAGAATTTCATCAGAATACCAAGTAGGAGTGGGGGAGAGGAGAGGGCTGGAAGGAGGGCCCTGCAGAAATAATCACCTTCAGAACAAAGAAAGAACAACAAAGATATTGGGATCCTCAGGCTTCCGTGACAGCCCTGTGGGAGTTTGCAGGAGAGCAGAGGCAGCTGGGCTGGCAATTTAGTCCAAAAACAAAGGAGCTGGAGATGAGCAGACGGGGGTTTTCTACCTGTAGTGTCACAGAAAAGATTCTTCAGTGACTTGTCATATGGGAGTCACTGAAGGAGCAGGGTTAAAGCTGGGTTAAATTTGCAGACAGTCTCCCATGTGCCAAGTAAGGGAGTGTCTTTGGCTGTGCAGAGTGTGGGTTAGAGGCAGGAACAGGCCAGGTGACATCAAGGGTCTGCATCAGAGGAAGGGGGCCAGGATCTGAGTTTGGGGGAGAAATTCACTTCTCATTAGGTTTGTAACTCTGTATGTGTCTCATAATGTCTATAGTCTCATTTCTTTCTTTTAAATTTTTTTTTGTATTTTTCAATTAGAGTTATATTAGTTTCAGGTGTACAAAATAGTGATTAGACATTTACATAACTTACAAAGTGATTCCCCTGATAAGTCTAGTACCCACCTGACCCCAAATATAGTTATTACATCCCCTATACTGTGCTTTACAACCCCGGAACTTTTTATATAACTGACAATTTGTGCTTCTTAATCTCTTTCCTTTTTTCCATCTCCTAACCCTATCCCTTTAGGCAATCACCAATTTGTTCTCTTTATCTATGAGTTGTTTCTGTTTTTGTTGTTCATTTATTTTGTTTTTTAACATTCCACATGTAAGTGATCATACGTTTTCTTTTCTCAGACTTATTTCACTTAGCATAATGCACTCAAGATCCATCCATGTTATCACAACTGGGAGGATTTCATTCTTTTTATGGCGGGATGATATAGCATAGTATATATGTACTACCTCTTCTTTACCCATTTGTCTGTCAATGGATACTTAGGTTACTTCCATGTCTTGGCTATTGTAAATAATGCTACAATGAACGTAGAGGTGCACTTGCCTTTTTAAATTAGTGTTTTAGATTTCTTTGAATAAATACTCAGAAGAGGAATTGCTGGATCATATGGTAGTTCTATTTTTAATTTTTTGAGGAACCTCCATACTGTTTTATATGGTGGCTGCACCATTTATAATCCTACCAACAGTGATGTAGGATCCCCTTTCTCCACATCCTTGCCAATACTTGTTGTCTGTTGATTTACTAATGATAGTTATCCTAACAGGTATAAGGTGATATTCATTGTGGTTTTAATTTTGCATTCTTTGATGATTAGTGATGTTGAGCACCTTTTCTATGTCTATTTTGGCCTCATTTCTTTTATTTGCAAAGTGTATATTCTTCACTCATTCCTAATATATTTATTGAGCAGCAACCAAGTCCTCAGCACTCTGCTCTATGCTAGGACTAAAAATAAATTGAACTCAGCCTGTATCCAGTGCTTACTCAGCACCAGGCCCTTTATTTATTTTTAGGCGAGGCAACTCTTGGTTGACCTCACAGAATGCAAGGACCTTGTCAGCTTACGATCCCTTATTGTTTTTATTTTTTATGCCTACAGCACCTGGTCTTCCTAGGTGGTCTTCCATCCAAGTACTAACCAGGACCAACCCCGCTTAGCTTCCAAGATCAGGCCAGATAGGGCTTGTTCAGGGTGGCATGTTTGTAGACAGCATCAGGCCCTTTAAACGTACCACTCGCTTCCACAGCCTTCAGAGGTCAGTGCTACCATTATCTCCATTTTACAGGAAGCTGATCACAGGATTGTTAAGTACCATGCCAAGGCCACACAGCAACTAGGATTTGGAGAGTCTGAATTTGAGCCCGAGCACCTTGCATCAGAGTCCAGGCTCCCACCCTGTGCTCTCCTTCTGGGTAATCACAAGCTTGCCATTTTTGTCTTGAAAATGAAGATGCTTGACCACATGTTCTCTGAGGTTGCTTCCATCTCTAAGGTTTAACAGGTCTACTATTTGGTACCTTAGGTATGGGAAGAACTGTTTACCACACCCCCTGTGTGCATGCTGTGTTTGTACATGGATAATGTGAAGCAGAGACATTCTCCCTACTTCTCTACAAATCCACGGTCTCTCAGCCTTTCTCCTCCTCTGTTGGTAGCCAAAAGTGGATGCCCAAATGACTCACTTCAAGCACAGAAGTGAGTTATTGTAGCTTTTGAGACATAGTGAACACTGGATTTTGGGACTGCCTAGGAGAATCTATCACACTCTTTTTAAACATTTGCTCAATTTTATCTCATTAACTAAAACTGTGGGTCAAGGCCTTACAAAATTATATACTCTGGATACCCTGAAATCAATGACAATAATCTATTACTTGAGACAAAAGGTAATAATTCTGTTTTGCTCAATGTTTGTGTTTTCCTTTTTTTTTTTTTTTCAGAGCTAGTTAAACAAACTTTAAAAGGAAGGTTGGTTTTCTTCTATCTCAACACCACCGGTTTCCTGGTCTCAGTGTGTAGATCCCAGAGTGGAGGAATGAGTTCAGAATTTAGGGTGTGTGATGCAGTAGTTTCCAGACAAATAAGACAAAACCAGCACTGACTTGCCCCCAGGAGGGCATATCCAAGGTCATATGGCTAAGTGGTACTTTTTTTTCTTTCTTTCTTGTGGTATGGTTTTTGAAGGAGGGAAGAAGAGTGCACGGTTGAAAACAAACATCTAACAATGCCCCAACGTCAAGAAGCAATTATAGGTTCCCATATTTTTAAGACATTAAGGGGAGACCATTAGGACTTCTGAGGGAAAGATGGTGGTTGCCTTCCACTGCATCTCTACTATACACGTGCTACACATTTCAGCTACAAATCCCCATAGAGGAACAGGACAAGAGACTTGTATGCCTGGGGACACTAATGAGGGACACTGGTGACTTAAGAGGAACTCCTGTTAGGGTGTTAATGGGCTTTTAAAAAAAACTGACTTTTATGAGGCAAAGAGGCTGAATAGGTCAGTGGGTCCAGCAAGTGTCCCAGGGGCCACCCAGTGTCAGAGGCCAGGGGTAAATGGGGGAGAAGATGGGACACACACAGGAAGGGCACAATCACAGCAAAGCCAGTCAGACTTCCCATGGGAAGGGCCCATAAAACTGGCTTCCCAGAAAGCCAGTGGCTGCCCAGAGGGCATTTGTTACTCCCAAAGTCAAAGAGCTTGAATATGAGGCCAGCAGGGAAATGGTCTGCCCTCAGATTAGAGGATGGAAAACTGTGTTGACCTACAGGGTGACTCTTCACCCTAAGATAAGGCCTGCACCCTCTCAGAGAATAATGACAATAGACAGGCTCTGTCAGAGGCTGCTTGAGGCTCTGAACTCGAAGTGGGAGTGGGCTTATGATCTCCCTCTGCCCCCATCAGAATCCCTCCACCTGCCAAGTCAGAAGTGCTTAGTACCCTGATTAAACCAGCTGAGGATAGTAACTAAGTGACCGGATGTGCCGAAGAACAGGAAGTCAGGGGGATAGTCTTCAATTAAGAGACTCCCCATATTTTCAACCTTGGAAAGCAAGGAGCATGATACTTGCCTGGGAAAACCTTCAATCTGATGCTAGAAGTTGGGAGTAGAAGGAAGACAGGATAAAGAAAGACTTTCAGTCAAAAAATTATAGCTAAGTTTAAACAAAATAAATGTTCTAGAAGAACCAATGATGTCCTGAAATCAAACTGAGGTGTAAAAGACTAAATCACACTTTTCCCCAACATTTTGGATTCAAAAGAGGAGAAAAGAAATTATTAAACCAGAAGCTGTATCTGAGTAGGGCTTGGGTAGGTACATGACCACAGCAGAGTGAGGCAAAGCGATGGCCAGGATGTCAGTGAGTGCCTCCTTCAATCTTGGCCCTTCTCCTGTTTTGTCCTAGAGAGAACATATACAATTGACCTAAAGGCAGCTAAACAGGCTGCAGACTGTGCCTTTCTGAGTTGCTGTGCTATTTGGAGATGAGCATTACTCTCCCTGCCCCAGGCCCGGGTCCTGAACTTCTGGAAAATTTGTCTTTCAAAACATACAGTGGGTGAAGTTCCCATGAGTTTGCCCGTTCCCAGCAACATCCACTTTAACTTCGCTGCTCAGAAATACAGATTTGTGGTGTTATTATAAAGTGATAACTGACTCTGAGAGAATAGACGCACGCGCGCGCGCGCGCGCGCGCGCACACTCTCTCTCTCTCTCTCTCTCTCTCTCTCTCTCTCTCTCTCTCTCTCTCTCTCTCTCTCTCTCTCTCTCTCTCTCTCTCTCTCTCTCTCTCTCTCTCTCCTTCATATTAAAGTATCTCAGGGTGTTATCGGTAACATTTTTGGAGACTGAGTCCTGACAACAGTGAAGAACTGCAGCTCCAGGCAACTTGAATTGAAAAGGAGAGAGAATTCAGAGACTAACTCTAACGGCCTTCCAAAACAGAAACCTCAGCTCAAGATGAGCATCTGATCTATCAGTCCCACGGGCCTCAGCCTTAGGGTTTGGGTTCTCTCTGAGGCCATGCATTTTACTGGTACCAAGTGAGAATGTATGTGCACCTCTGTGTGTGGCTTCCCCAGCGTCAGTCTCGGCCAGTACAGTATGACCGGAGTGCTCCCTCTAGTGGCTCTTCAGAGCACTTTTAATTTCCAGCCCACTAAATTTAGAAATAGGTAATTCCAAAGACAAGCCCTATGTGAGCTCCTAGATCTCTGTTTAGATTCTTTCATTAATAATAACTGCTAACTTTGTTGAGCACTCGTTGCCTACCAGATCCTAAATATATTAATCCTCACAATTGTTCTCGTTTTACAAATAAGGAAATGGAGGCCCAGAGAAGTTACTACCTAATGTGTCAAGATTACACAGAAGTCATGGAGCAGAATTTGACTCTGAACAGCCATATTCTATAGCTCCAGCACTGCCCTCTGTTCCTAAGCCATGTATTGGTCCAGAAATACCAATGTCACTGCATCAGTCACTTGGCCTTAAACAGAGGGATGGACACTTAATGGATTCTGCACTTAGATTTCTTTGTGAATCATCACGTTAGACTAACTTGTAGCCACGCTTACTGTCAAAAGATGGTTCATTTTACAAGGTAAACTCCTTGGACAAGGTTCTAGGTTTTATATTGCTATTATAACAAAAAGCATTTTAAATGTAAAGTATTTTCTGCTTTATATAAGTGTAATATGTTACATAATGTAATATAGCACATTATTCCTACTTTTTATAGGAATATGTAAATAGCACATTATTCCTACCCCCCCCCTTACAGATAAGTTCTGTAGACACACTTAATGATCTTTGTGTTTTTAAAGATCATCTATTAAATAAAGACCTGAAGCTATTTTTTCCCTGTTATATGGAGAGTTAGATTCCTGAGATTTGAAAGCACCCAAGTTTGAGAACCAGAAAAGGTCAGGCTTCTATCTGGCTCTGAGCTTTAGCAGCTCTCTGACCTGGGCAAGCCCTAAACGTTCCTGGATTCCGATTTCCTTATCTATAAAATGAAAGAATTTAACCAGATGAATTTTAAGCCTCCTGCTGGTTGGAATACTGGGTGTTGGTTGGTTGTGAGAACAAAGATATATATATAAAAAAAAATACCATAATGATTAGCAGATGCTGATAGCTTCACTCATGCAATTAGGCACAGCAGATCCTGGAATAATGTTTAGTTATAACATTATGAGATGCTGTGGGAGCTTAACTCTTGTTTATATCAGTTAGCCAATGGTAAAATAGATTTCTTTATACAGGCATACTTTGGAGAGATTGTGGGTTTCGTTCCAGACCACTGCAGTAAAGTGAGTACTGCAGTACAGCGAGTATCCCATGAAAGCGAGTCATGATCATTTTGTTGGTGGCAGACCTTGTCTTTAATTTGCAAAAAACAAAACATCTGTGAAGCACAATAAAGTGAAGTGAAATAAAAGAAGATGTGCATGTATGTTGTTCCACTTAAAGTCTCAGAACCTATCAAGGACGTTAAGTGAGGACTTACTTTACCACATGTTCTACCTCTTAGATATAGATAAATTAAGCTCTTTACTATCTAGATCCCAATGTGAGATGGGCTGACTGGGTTGGAATCTTCAATAAGGAATATCAACGTGAAAATGAAATGTTCCCGTTCAGTCTCCTAGGAGTCCACATGAACAAAAAGAAATTGGGATAGATCATCCAGCCCCTTGGGCTGACACTGATATGCACATGGCCACACTTGTTCTGCTATTACTTGTGTAGAGTGGCACTCCACTGTTTGTGAGTAATAATATAAGTGACACTTTAAAAGGAGTTTTCTCCTTTTTTATATTTGAGCCCCAGTCAGCTTCCTCTGAAAAGCAGTAAAGCCTAGGGTTAGAAATAGTCCTGCCTGTGTGGCTGTTTCTGATTAACCTTTATAGAATCCGAGGCCAAGAAGTCAGGAATAGTTTCTCATGAAACCACTAATGAGCGAGGTCAGGCCAAGGTTGAGGGGAGTGGGAGGAGGATATTTTGATCCGGGGCTTCTTGCAGACCACGGAGAAAACTCTATTTTCCTGATTTCTAAGTGATCATCTTTTATGAGAATTATTTTTAAAAGTAAAGTTATATGAGATCAATTTTAGTGATTGGAAGCAAAGAACACATTTTTTTCCAGTGCAGGAAGGGGAAGGCATTAAAGTCAAACTTAATCTGTGGTTGGGAGATGAGAGAATAGTCAGGAGAATCAGCTAGATGTCAAGTGTTAAAGGTCCAGGACAGGGTGGTATCACTCAAGGTTTTCAGCTGCCAAGAATAGAATCCAACTCAGGTTGGTTAACAGAGGACTTTATTCTCAGAATCCTTGCAAAGGTTGAAAAAGCAGGCTTGGAACCTATACAGCCAGGAACTTGCCCAGGATGAATTCCAAATAGCTTATCCTTTTGCTTTTCCAGCCTCAGATTCAAATTCTCATGTGGGTGCACCCATCAACGGAGCCCAGGTCACATGCCTGTACCCTAGCTGCAAGGGAAGCTGGGAGAGTAAGCATTGGGCTTCTGTAACGAAAGTGTTTCTGCCTCCTAAGGGATGGGTGTGGGAGATTCTCAAAACCAACTATATTAATTAGGTTCTTGGCATCCTCAACTGGGATGATTTAAGAATTTAAATTTGTTGAAGAGACTATTCTTTCTCCATTGCGTGTTCTTGGTCCATTGTCAAAGACTAATTGATCATACGTGCAATGGGTTTATTTGTGCACTCTCACCTCTGTTCCATTGGTCTATGTCCCAGTTTTTATGTCAGAACCGTATTGCTTTGATTTCTATAACTTTGTAATATAATTTGAAACCAGGAAGTATGATGCCTCCAGCTTTGCTCTTTCACTTTTTTTTGTTTTTGATTTGGCTGTTCAGGGTCTATTGCGGTTCTATACAAATTTTTGAATTTATTTCTGTAAAAAATGCCATCAGAATTTTGATAGAGATTGCATTGAATCTGTAGATCACATTGTGTAAAATGGACATTTAAGAAATATTAATTCTTCCCATACAAGAACATGGATCTCTCTCCATTTATTCGTGTTTTCTTCAATTTCATTCAACAATGTCTTAAAGTTTTTACTATACAAATCTTACACATCATAGTTAAATTTATTTCTGAATATTTTATTGTTTTTATAATTATTCATGGATTGCTTTCTTAATTTCTCTGATAGCTTGCTGTTAATATATAGAAGTGCAACATATTTTTGCATGTTGATTTTATATCCTGCAACTTTATTGAATTAATTTATTCTAAGTGTTTTGAAATAGTTAGGGTTTCCTATATTGAAGATCATGTCACCTTCAAACAGAGATGATTTTACTTTTTTCTTTCCAATTTGAACAACTTTTATTTCTTTTTTTGCCCAGTTGCTGTGTAGGACTTCCAGTACTGTGTTGAAAGGAATTGGTGAGAGTGGGCATCCTTGTCTTGTTCCTGATCTTAAGGAAAAGCTTTTAACTTTTTACCTTTGAGTTTGATGTTAGCTGTGGGCTTGTCATAAAGGCGTTTATTATGTTGAGATACATTTATTCTCTACCTAATTTGATGAAAGTTTTCATCTTGAAAGTTTGTTGAATTTTGTTGATACATTTTATGCATCTATTAAAATGATCATGTGATTTTTATTTTTCATTCCAATATGTGATGTATCACACTTATTGATTTGCATATGTTGAACCATCCTACATCCCACTTGATAAATTCCACTTGATCATGGTGTGATTCTTTTAATATGCTCTTAAAATGGTTTGTATTTTGTTGAAGATTTTTACAACTATGTTAATCAGAGATATTGGCCTATAGTTTCTTGTAGTGTTATTGGCTGGCTTTTGTATCAAATAATCCTGGCCTCATTAAATGATTTTGGAGTTTTCTTTTTCCTCCCTCTTCAGTTTTTTGGAAGAGTTTGAGAATTGGTATTAATTCCTCTTTAAAACTTTGTATAATTCACTAGTGAATTCATCTGGGCTTGGGCTTTTATTTGTTGGGAGATTTTTGATTGATAATTTAATCTTCTTGCTCATTATTGGTCTGTTTAGATTTTCTATTTCTTCATGATTCAGTTTTGGTAAGTTATATGTTTTTAAGATTTACTGTGTCTTTTAAATTATCTAATTTGTTGACATATACTTTTTCATAATCGTGATCCTTTGTATTTCAGTGGCATAAGTTGTAATGTCTCCTCTTTCATTTGTTATTTTATTTATGAGCCTTTTTTTTCTAGTTCAGATAAGGTTTGTTTATCAGTTCAAAAAACTAACTCTTATTTTCATTGATCTTTTCCTATTATCTTTCTAGTCTCTATTTTATTTATTTCTGTTCTGATCTTTGTTATTGCCTTCCTTCCACTAGCATTGGGCTTAGTTTATTTTTCTTTTTCTAGTTCCTCGAAGTATAAAATTAGGTTGTTTATTTGAGATCTTTCTTTTTTCTTAATATAGGCATTTGTCACTATAAGCTTCCCTCTGAACCACTTTTGCTGGGACCCATAACTTTTGCTATGTAGTGCTTCCATTTTTGTTTGTCTTAAGATGTTTCTTAATTTCCCTTTTGTTTTTTTTTTTTCTTTTTGACCCATTGGTTTTTCAGAAGTATGTTGTTTAATCTCACATTTTTGTGAATTATTCAATTTTTTCCCCTGTCATTGATTTCTAGTTTCATCTATTGTAGTCAGAAAAATTACTCAATATGATTCCAATCTTATTCAAGTTGTTAGTTCTTAAGACTTGTTTTGTGATCTAACATATGATCTATACTAGAAACTGTTTTTTGCTCATTTGAGAAGAATATGCTACTGCTATTAGATAAAATGTTCTTTATATGTTTCTTAGGTCATTTGATCTACAGTGTAATTCGAGTCCATTATTTCCACATTGATTTTATGTCTAGATCATCTATCCATTGTTGAAAGTAGGGTATTGAAGTTTCCTACTATTATTGCCTTGCTGTCTATTTGTGCCTTAAGATCTTTTGGCTTTGTATGCCAGGGGGAGAGCTCCAAATTCAGTTCTAAGTCCTTAAAGCACATGAGCTGGAAAGGTATGGCATTATAGTATTCTTTGAAAGAGGAATTCATTACTTTAGGTGAAACCCAGGATTAGTCTGGAGTCATTCCAGATGTTCACATAAGTAAATAGGGCCTAGACAAAGGGAGCAGAAATGGAAATGGAATGAGGAAATGATTTTAAAAGCTATAGATTTATAGCCGCTAGCCATAGGTGCCACAAGTCCTTAACAAATGACAACTTCATGGGGCAGGGGGAAAAGGTCAGAATTTAAGATTCCTGAGGCCTCGGAACTTTGTAGCTAGGAGAATTTTCATGCCATTAAAAGAGAGAAAAAAAAAAAAAAAAAGACTAGCTGGGAAAAGGATATGCTGATCATTATTGTTCAGGTTACAAATGTAATCTGTTGCAGAAAGATCCAGAACAATATAGTTTCTGCTTTTAGGAGAGATGAGGCACACACATATATATATATAACAAGGCAAAAAACTGAGAGATGGTAAGTGCAATATGATCCTAACTAATCATACCTATGAAGTCCCCTTTGACATTAAAATAACATTTTCACAGGTTCTGGGGGTTAGAGCCTGGACATCTTTGGGTGAGGAGTTGTCGTTCCGTCTATAGCATATGAGTGATACTGCGAAAATTGCTATGAGAATCCAGAGGAGATGAAATGCCTTATAGCTGAGAGAGTCCAGGAAGGCTGCATTAAGAAGGTGGGATTCAAGCCAGGCCTTGAAGAATGGGAAGGATTTTGGTGAGTATGTATTTGAAAGATGACATAGGAAAACCAATTGGTCACACCTAGTAAAATTGAAAATTACACATAGTAAACAACCTGCATTTCCACATACAATGTTATACCTTATATGAAAACATGACTTTAAAAAGTGATGACTTTTATACGCCAGGATATGTACACAAGAAATTTTATGAGTAAAACTGGAATCTATTTGTCTGTCTATAGGGAAATGGATAAGACGTGGTATTTCATACAGTAGAATACTATATACGTATTAAATAAACTAGAACTTTATTGCTCAACATGAATATATTATAAAAACAGTAGTGAGAGAAAAAGAAGTATATTTGTCAGTCTCATCAGAAAACACGTGACTTTGATGGAGTTTAACTAAAGTTAATTCAATGAAGAGACTATATCCAGGGTGTGAATGGGTGAATGGAACCAGAGAGTTGGAAAAACACGAGAGCATAGCACCGGAAAGTCTTTACTAATTCTGGGCTTGGAGTGATACAGGGAGAGGTGGGGGTTAATGGAGCCTGGTGAGAACTGAAGCCGTGGAACAAGCCTGCCAGAAGAGAGCAATTTGCAAAATCGAAGCCACCACCTGATATGCAGCCAGAGAGGAAGATAACAGAGGGCATAAATATATGGATTAGTTTCCTATAGCTTCTGTAACAAATTACCAAATACTTAATGGCTTAAAACTTAAAATTTATTATGTTACAGTTATGGAGACGAGAGGCCCAAACTGGGTTTTACTAGGCTAAAATCAAGGTATCAGCAAGGCTGCATTTCTTCTAGAAGTTATAGATGAAAATATATCCTCTTCACTTTTCTATCGGCTAGAAGCTGCCGGAATTCTTTGGCTTGTGGTCTCTTCTTCGATCTTCAAAGCCAGCATTGTAGCACCTTCTAATCTCTCTCCCTAACCCTGACCCTTTGCCTTCCTTTTATAAGGTCCCTTGTGATAATTCAGAATAATTTCCCCCTCTTAAGATCCTTAACTAATAACATCTGTGAAGTCCCCTTTACCATATAAAGGAACATTTTCACAGATTCTGGGCATTAGAGCATAGACATCTTGGGGGGGTTCATTCTGCTTACAACATACTTTCTCTTCAGCCACTCTTCTACCTTCTGTTGTTGCTTTCCAACAGATAGATTTAACCAGTAGCAGAAGACAAAGAAGCCTGAAGATACAGTCCATAGAGGTTACCTTTTGGGGCACAGAGAATAGAATTAAGGTGGGACGTTGGAGACTCACCACTGAAAAAAGCTAGCTGTATAATGAAATAAATGTATAATATACTATCATTAAGACAAATTAGAAAACATAGAACATTTAAAACAAAGCTATCACTGTCAACAGTCATACACACAGGTGGTAATGTTCTAAGATAACATTTTATGTTAGAATAAATTTAGATTTACAGAATAATTATGAGAACAGTACAGATAGTTCCCATATGCTTATACCAAGTCTCCCCTATAATTAACATCTTACATAGTATGGTACATCTGTCACAACTAATGAATGGATATTGATGCGATATTATGAACTAAAGTCCATAGTTAACGGAGATTTCTTTGTCATTCCCTATCCTTTCCTGCTTCAGGATCCATCTAAATGTAATAGCACGTTACATTTGGTCATCATGTCTCCTTAGGCTCTTCTTTGCTTCAACAGTACCTCAGAGTTTCCTTGTTCATGATCAATAATAGTATTTAAAAGTGCAAGGAAATTACAAATACCAGATCCAATATATTGGTTACCTCTGGTAGGCTGTGAGGGCCATGGGATCAGGGGAGAGATATGTAGGTACTTCAGATACATCTACAATAATTTATCTATTTAAAGAGATGTGAGGGGTCAAATATATAGAGACAGAAAAAAATCTCTAACTATGGGAAGGGAAGAAAAAATTTTTTAAAAAAGAGATGTGAAGCAAGTGTGGCAATACTGTCAACTGATAGTATTGGGTTGAGGTTAAATTTGTTATACTATTCTGTTATAGCCTATTTTATTTGCTTGAATTATTTCAGCCAAATAAAGAGTGGGCTGTGGTTAGATGGAGCTAGAGCACAGAGCAAATGCTGTTTGGGGGACGTAGGGCTGAAAATGCACGCTGTGGACTTATTGTGGCTGCTGATGGAGGATAAATTAAACTACCTCATCGACTGAAGGTCACTGACAACTTTTGAGCACTGAAGTGGGATTAGCAGAGTAATCTTTGAGATGGGTGGAATTTGCATTGGAAAAGAATTACGGAGCTAACTCAGCTAGGAAGATGGTATAGAGGTTTAGATGTGTAACAATAAAGCCCTACATTTAAAAGGCAGCAAACACTTATTGTTTCCCCTCTAGTGCTCTGTGTGTTATCTAATTTAATCTCACAGCAACCCATTGAAGTAAATGCATATTATTTTTCCCAACTCTCTTGTGCACGTGAGGAAACTGAACCACTTAGGGTTCAATGTCCGGATGAACCCTAAGCCTGGGAACGGGGCCCACGGAGCGGGAATGCAGTCAGGTTCCCTGCAGCAGGCCTGTACTCAACATTAATTTCCTACTCTAGCCCTAGGCAGATAGCAGTGGGAGAAGTGATGAGACCCAGGCATCAGGGATAAGGAAAAAGTAGGCATGGGGGAATTAATGACTCCTAGCCTGGTGACCAGAGAATATTGTCACTACAGAGAATAATTTTAAAAATCAAAAGGAAGATCTGGATTGAGTAGTTAGCTAACTAGAAAAGTTATGTTTGAGACGCTGACCAAAGGTCAAGCAGGCGGTCGTAAAAACGGAGACCAGCTGCTTCAGAGTATGATAGAAATAAAACTGTGGCTGTGAGCAAGAACATTTGTGGAGGAGAGGAAGACAGAAAAGCAGAAGGCAGGAAGCAATCAAAACTGTAAAGATAAAAACAGTTTTATTAACTTGGTTCGTTAAATATTTAGTAGGCTTTTTACTTCAGTTTGCTACTTCCTCCCACATCAGTTTCTGCAAGCCTGAGTGAGAGGTAGTTTCTCCTTTCCTTTTACAACCCCATCCGCTTACGGAAGGGATTCTTAGTTTGATGGAATTTCTAAAAGGATGAAATAACATATTTTTTGCCCCAATGTATTGCCTTATTATTTTTATTATCCTTCCGAATTTGCCCAGCACTTTTCATTTCATTTAAAGAGAATAGTATGCCCTTTCTTTTCAACATTTTTACTTTATGTAAACTATACCTATTTTGAGGTGAGACAAATAGGAGGCTATAAAAGAACTAGCTGTACATTAAAAGTATAGAGCAATGCAGACTTTCTAATTGAGTTTTACTGGCTATATCCTTTGGGCTTTCTAGACATAGGCACATCATCAACTTGTCATGTGACCATAGGAAGTTTATATTGCCTTTCTCGTTCTTACCTACTCATCAAAAACAGGGAGTTTGTAGAGTTATTGTGATGATCATTTCTATACACACACACACATATGTGTGTAGGTATATATATGTGTGTATATATATATATATACATATATATATAATCATCGTGTTGTACATATGAAACTAATATAATGTTGTATGTCAGTTATACCTCAATAAAAATATAGGGCATTTGAATCATAAGGTTCTCTAAGGCTATCACTCTATGATTCCAGGCCCTAGACTTTGACTTCACCAAAGCCACAGGAAGACTCTGGCATCATCCCAGAAAGGATCACATTAGAAAACTCTCCTTTGACTTAATGTCAAGAATGAACTATCTTCTTCTGTCATTTAGGGTAGTGGTCCCCAACCTGTTTGGCACCAGGGACCAGTGCTCCTACAAGAATCTAATGCCTGATGATCTGAGGCGGAGCTGAGGTGGTGATGCTAGCTTTGATTTTCCCTCATCCATAGGCAGGGAGCCAGATAGCTTCAGTGGACCCAATATCACATCCAGACGAAATACCATGAGGAAGAAAAGAGATTATCTCTTTCTGGGACTTCCTCTAAGGTGAGAGAGACCTTTCCCAGAATGACTCTGCTGACCCCAAACCAGCAGCAGTAGCAGATTTCTCCTTATGTCTCTTTGGCCATGGTTGGGTCATACTCTCCACCCTGAACCCTTCCCTGGACAGGAGAATGAGGGTCCCCTGGTTGGCTTAGACTAAACATCTAGAGTGAAATAGATGTTGAGAATCAATCGCAATGTCCACTACTTTTCCTCTTCAGCTCTGCCTCAATTGCTATATTTAAGAAATTGTTTTCAATTTATAACATAGTTTTCCCTGCCTCCATCCCTCCAGCACACTCTTACTTCTGTGATTTTCAACATTTTAGCATTTTTTTGGAAATATTTTACCACTTGTACTGTATAACAGAAAGAGCTGTGTCAGTTTGTATAATTTCCCATCTCCCCATTTCTTTACCCCTATCTCATATTCTAGAATAATTTTAAAAATATTGTTGATTACTTTTTCGATTAAAAAAATCCTCATAGTTATATTTTTCTTCACTGCCTACTTCATATAATTGAATACATATCCAATTATATAATTTATAGAATGTAAAAAATGTTCAGTTTTATTATTCTTCATGTATTGCCTTTTCATATTTTTATTTCCTCTCTTTTTGTCTATTATTGCCCCTTTCAAGATTTAAAGTATTAAAGTGGTATTAAATTATGCCACATCACATTCTAGTTTTTCTTATCCAAAACTGGCATAAAAAAATGACACAAAAATTCTTACTCTGCCCTCTGGTGGAGACAATCGAATACAATGTTTCTTTTCTAGCCTTGTCTACCTTATAGCATGCATATAATAATACTTAATATATTGAGCATCACATTGAGCATTGTGGCAGACATTGTATCATTTAAGTCTCCCAACAATGGGGTATGCTATTATATGGAAATGGAAGACTGTAAACGTCAGAAACTAGCATACAGAGGCAAAATTCAAATCCTAGGATGACCGAATCCAAAGTCTGTGCTTACTTTACTATGCCCTGTTGCCTACTCCATCCAATATCTTCAACCAAGAAAATAGTCTAACAAAACTATGCATTGGGTCTCTGATCATCACGAGCAGGTATGAGTATAGGATTTTGTGTCAGAAAACCTGGCTTTTAAAATCTTTCCTTGACACTTACTGTCTCTGTCATTTTGGGCAAATTATTTAACACCTATGTTTTCTCCACTACTACTCTCTATGACAGTAATGGCTATATTTTAGAGAGTTTTAGTAAGAACTGAATAAGATACGGCATGAAAACACTGAGGTAATTAATCAATGCATGGTAGATCTCATGACAATCTTACCGAAAAGTATTGACCAGGCCCCAAACTCAAGTTTGTTGGGCACAATTTCTTTTGGCTCCTGTCTTTTATATGACTTCCCCCAGAAAATGTAAATGCAATTTCCTAGTAGAAAGGGACTTATAGGATTTGGGCATCTCACAGAGCTAGTGACAGTAACTGACTTTTTTCCTCAGTGGGTCTAGTTTTATTTCTTGTATATTATTCCATTAAGAAATGCATGTCTTAGAAAAATTTGTCAATGCATTAATTCAATAGTTTAGTTAAGATTTGGTCACTAAATTCTGATTGGTGCCAAATCTTACTAAAGGGCCTTACCATGCTTGAAAAAGGAGTTACCATTAAATGAAAATATTTTCAGTCAAGAAAAAATGGTGTGAGGTAGTTATGGGGATGGTAAAACTTTTAAAAATGCCTCATGAAAAATAAATGGCACAATTTAAAAAATTCCAGAATGCTTGCAAGAATGTGGTGAGAAAGGAATTTTTATATCATGTCAATGAGCCTGTGAACTGACATGGTATTTTGGGGGGGGGGCAAAAATTTGGTAACTTGTAGTGAGAGCTTTAAAAATCTTCATACGTGTTGAACTTTCACTCTCAGAAATCTGTCCTAAAGAGAGAAGAAAGCAAAGCTTTAGCTAAAGGGATGCTCATCATAGCATTACTGATAACGAAGAAGTTAAAACGACCAAAGTGTGAATCATAGAGGATTGCTTATATAAATTATTGTATTTATACTAAAATGAACTACAATATGGCCATTAAATATATTGTATGACAGATAATGGAAAATACAATACAGAGATAGGTAGAAAAAGAAAACCAAAATACTAAACAATATTATAAACTATATATATTTAAATTGCATTACAAATACAGTATTTCCTTTCTATTTCATTCTCCTTCTTTATAATTTAACAGAATTTTCTGTGCCACTCCAGAGCTACTTGTTGCCTCCAGTAGTTCATATAATCAAGAATGAACTGCACTTAAAGCATACCCACTGCTATCACGGCTCATAGGGCTGAACAAGAAAAAGATTCTGACAAGTTATGGCTGGCTGCTTATTTCTAGTGTGTAGTTATATAGTAACATCATTTTCTCAAATTCTTTTTTTGGCCTGTTTTACTAAAAAGCCAATTCTATACCTGGTCTGCATATTGGTCATTTTAAAGAGTTAACTATTCCTTCAGTAATAAATCATAATATTTTAATGTTATGTATTATTTGCATTTTCAGATTTTTTGAGTTATAATTGAAAGTAATAAGCTGCACATATTAAAGTACACCATTTGAAAATTTTCACATGTGTATACACCTGTTGTATTAGTTATCTATCATTGTGTTACAAATTACCCCAAAATCAGTCAGTGGCTTAAAACAGCAGCATTTCTTATCCCATGGTTCAGCTGTTGATTCACTCAAGACCTCTCATGTGGTCTCAGCCAAGATATTAGAAGGGCTGCAGACATCTCAAGAATTGACTGAGTCTAGAGGGTCTGCTTCCAAGATTGCTCACTCCCATGGCTGTTGTCAGGAGGCCTCAGTTTTTTTGTTTGCTGTTGACAGGATGCCTTAGGTTACTTAAGTAGCCCACAGGGGCAGCTGCAGCTAACTTCCTCTAGACTGAGTGATCCAAGAGAGAGCAAGCAAGAGGAAACTGCACTGTTTATGACCTAGCCTCTAAAGTCTATCATCACTTCACTGTATTCTGTTCGTTAGAAGCAGCTAGCTAAGTGTAACCCACACTTGGGGTGGGAATAAGTTTCATTCCTTGAAGGGAGGAGTATCAGAGAATCTGTGAACAAATTTTAAAGTCACCACACCCATGAAATCGGCAACACCATCAAGATAATAAATATTTCCCATGTTAGTAAATTCTAAGCCAAATTAAATATTACCATCTCTAATATTTTAATTCTGGTAAAGTTATTAAATTGCACAAAGTATTTTTTCCAAATACCATTGCTATCTTGCATTCACAGAGCACCATTAAGTCTGAATTTTTTTAAAGTGTTTTCAAAATTGTTCTGAAAGCAGTTAGCACATCTTTTAAGCCTGAAGTCAGTGACTATCCTGGAATTTCTGGTCGGAAATATAAAATTTCCTTATTTGGGTAAAGGGGAAATGATCCCACAGAGGATAAATAAGAACAGGCTCATAAGTTATATTTACTTATGTCAGGGTTTGACTCCCTTATAGCCTCACTGGAAAAGAGTTTTTGGAAAAACATTTTCCAAAGGAAAGATGTTTTTCTGATAAATACTGAATAAGTGTCCTTACTCCTAGCATGCTCACCTAGCAGCAGCATCTCTTCAACAAGCACACAGAGAGCACATTTTCTAGCTCCTGAGTTTTCCCTGTGAAGGATTTTCTCTCATTGCTGCTGTCACAAGCACTGATGTGAAGACCATAGCAACATAAGTGCCATCACCATTCTCCATGTAGTACGCACTTTGTATATGTGTCAGGCACTGTACTATCTGTTGCACACACATTGGCTCGTTTACTTCTTACTGTGGCCCTATAAGATAGAGGTTACTATTATTATTTTAATTTTGTTTTCTGTTAAGAAAATTGGTGACTTTAAGACAATGCCCTTGGTTGTTCATTCAGTCATTTTTTTTTTTCATCCAACAATTATTTTTTGAGCACCAAGTATGTGCCAGGTGCTGTTTAGGTGCAGAGGATTCTGAAGGAATGGAACAGCTATAATTTTCTGCCTTCAAGGTTATAGAAAAAGGGTGATACTTAAACATCGATTGTTCAAAGTCTGCATTCCTAACCACCATATTAGTGGCTCTTAAACTTTTATGGGAATAAATATCACCTGAGAAGCTGATTATTCTAGTAAGGCTCATTATTATAGAAGCCTCAGGAGTTTGCAATTTAATCAACCATTATAAGTGATTCTAATATAAGTGGTCCATGGACTAGACTTTGAGAAACGGTGCTCCAAGTACACTGCTACAACTTCCAAAGAGAAGGACATAGTTCTTTTCTCACTGTGCCCGATCATATTGCATCCTCAGTATTCCTTGCCCCCATTTATATAAGCCAGCCACCTTGAATCCAGGGTTTATATATCCCAAGTTCATAATAATGTAGCTTTCTCTTATCCAGATTTTACCTTCTCTTTATTTTGGAAATATATCGCTCTAAGCAGACTACAAAGGATAAACAGGATTAGAAGGGTGATTGAAATGCAAATCCTTTTTGTTCCATATTGAAAAACATTCTGTTTCTAGATGGTTAACAAACAATTTTTCCCTCTTGTCCACAATAATAGATGTTAGGGACTTCTAGCTACAGAGCTCTTCCTACAAATGGTAAGAAATAGCATCCTCAGTTTCAACAAAGGTCAGTAAGAGAGCCACATGGTATATTAGTTCTTTATTGCTCATAACAAATTATTCCAGAATTTACCAGCCTAAAGCAACAAGCATCATCTCAGTTTCTGTAGCCCAGAAGTCCAGGAATGCTTAACTGGTTGTTTCAGGCTCAGGTTTTATCACAAGATGCAATCAAGATGCTGGCTGGACCTGCGGATATCTCAATGCTCCACTCAAGGTGTATGTGCTTCCAGATTTATGTATTCATTTGGCTGCTGCCAGGTCTAAGCTCTGTTTATGTTTCCAAGCTGAATTCCAGGGAGGTCTCTATTACAGATCTGCTTCACACCATGGCAACTGTTTCTCCAGGGTGAGTGATAAAGAAAGAGTGAGAAAGAATGTCCCAAGATGGAAGCTGCAGTCTGTTTATAACTTAACCTTGGAAGTGCATCTCATAACCTCTGTTGCGTTCTAAGTGCTAAATTCATATCACACTTGAGAGGAGAGAGTTACATAAAGACATGGTAGGCATAATGCGCCTGAAGATGTTCACTCCTTAATCTTTGGAACCTGTGAATATGTTATACGACAAAAAAAGGAATTTGCAGTTGTCATTAAGGTTACAAACCTTAAAGGTGTGGAGATTATTCTGGATTATCCAGGTGGATCTAATGTAATCACCTGAGCTCTTAAAAGCACAAGAGGAAAGAGAAGAGGTGCAGCAGGTGGGAGGTCAGAGAGGTTCTTCAGGTGATAGGTATTTGAGGTGCTATTTCAGGCTCTGAGACACAAGGGCTATGTGCAGGGACTGGAGAGAAGGTTCTAGGAGATCATCTTAAGCAAGAGAAGGTATACAGTTTCTAGGAATACAAACTTGTCCCTGTGTGACATCCAGCAAGGAACTGAGGACCTAAATCCTAGGACTACCGATTTTGGCCACATCCTGAAAGCTTGGAAGCAGTTTCATCCACAGAGACTCTGGTAAGGATCGCGCCCCCACAACACATCGATTTTAGGCTGATGAGACCAGTAGAACTTTTGCCCACAGAACGGTGAGATAATATTTGGAACATGGTTTTAAGCTACTAAATTTGTTTTAATTTGTCACTCTATAAAATGAATACAAGCATAGGAGATGGGATCATTATTGTTGCTAACCACACTGAGTCTGTATAGAGAATGTGTGAGTTGCTCACAGAAGCATAGAGCCCATCCTGTAGTGCCTGGTTTTGCCTGAGAATAAGGAACTCCCTCTGCCTATGCCACCAATGGTAAATTATTGCAATGTCCCACACTGTTATAAGAGGAATGGGAAAATGCGTCTTCATGCGTCAGCTCTCGAATTTAGAAATAGCCTGAAAATAAAAGGAGATAAAAAGGGCAATAATTCTTTGGGGGCCATGCATTGTTTGTGGGTTTGTTTCTCATGATGTTGCCATGGCTTAAGAAGCTCTGCCCGGGCTGAATTTGCACACTCAGATGTTGAGCCTCGTGTAAACAAGACAGCTTTTTCTCGTAGACTTGATGATTTCTGTTTGCATGAAGAACAGGAACAGGTGATAGGGCGATTGCAATGACTTGAATAGCTGGATAACCCTTGACGGCAAAGAAAGCTCTAATTTGCTTTGTGTTTGGGAAAGCTGTATCAAACTGTGCTATCTCCTGTTGGGTTTTCTTGTTTGTTTGTGTATGCGTGTGTGCACACTTCACAAAATTGGGCTACATGAAAAAAAATCTGAGAAACTATTTAAAAATGCTTATTTCTGAGCCTCATCACTGGAGGTTCTGGTTAAATTTGTCAAGGTGGAGATAGAGAGTCAAGTTGAAAAGATCTCTCTGGTTTGGGTTGGGTCATTCTTGTCACTATAGGGATTAAGATGACGACTAGCCAACTTGCTGTTCCTATGGAAAAGAACCTCAGAGGGTAATGAAGGCTCTCAACAGTTGTTGAGTGAGTAGATGAGTAAAATAATACACATCAGCGTCACCAAAGAAAAAATTGGAAATACCATAAAACTGTACTGTTTTAATGATCAGATCATGAAGTGACAGAGTGGATTTAATATTGAATGATTTACATTTAAAATCCAAAGGTTGGCTCTTTCAGATTAAAATCATTGATTTCATGGGGATGGCTTGGGAATTGAATGCAAATTATAAAAAATTCCAAGATATTACACTTTTCTATATTGCACTACCCTGTAAAGACTCTTTTGTCCTTTCTACTGACAATACAAGGAAAATCTTCTAGATATTTATAATTTAAGGGTAGACAGGTATGTAAGAGAAATAATGAAATGTCTTTTATAGAGAGTTATAATAACCTTAAGAGACTGTTTAGGAAAGTACCAGCAAATGTATAATTTGCTCTAAGAATAAGTTTTTTTTTTTAACTACAGAAAGGGAGGAAGAGAGATTTTTGGATGATTTCTTCAGGTCCCATTCAGTTTTTGATGATAAATAAAAATCTTGAGTATTTTTGTTAAAACCCTGTTTTCAGTTTTGGGATTGGAATTTATGGCACCTGAGAATCGAATCTATTTTCCAAGACCCTTTTTTAAACCAACTCTTGACATCTTGCTCATACTATCAAATCTATGCAAAAAATTCCCTCTTCCTCCCCTCCCACTTTCCATTGCAAACCTTGTCTTCCCCTTTAGCTCAAGTGTCAACAGATGGTCTTTTGTGAATGCCATCTTTTTCCTTGCTAAACCTATGATTATGTGTTAGTTTCCAGGATTTCCATTACTAATACTCCCCTCCCTCCAAAGTTCTGTTTTTAAATGTCATTTAGTTTTGGCTTGCTCTCCATTAGCTGACTCCTGTCTTTTGACTCTTCTGTTCCATGAATAGAGGCAAAGGCAAAATGGTGCAGAGGGATATGTTAATTTATACTTGCTTTGAAGTGATGTTGACCACAAGGAATGCATCACACCTGGTGCATCCCAATGAGAAAATGTGTAAGGGAGCAGCTGCCAACTTTTCAGAAACATAATCTTCCTTCCTCCTGAAAATGGTTTTGTGATTTGGTAGAAACACAGCAGTCTAAAACCTCAGCTCATTTGGGCTTGTCACCCACTTAATGACTGACTTCTATTTCATTAGTCATGTACTCATCGCTGTTAAGATGTGGTAGCACTTTTCTTGGTTAGTTTGAAAATTGTAAGAAAAAGTTTTAAATGTCTGTTTTCCTATGGACCTCAAAAAAGATAGCTGTTGGTTTCATCATAATAGTTGTTGGAAGCTCTGGGTCCTAGAGGTTAGTAAAAATATTAGGAAAGGATAAAATCAATTAGCTTCAGATAATTGTATAAAAAATAAGATGCATAGGGAGGGAGTAGAAATTGGAGAACAAGATTTGGATGAAGACGATATCAATTTTTGCTTGTATCTTCAAATGCTATTGGTTTTCTCTTCAACATATAATGATATACAAGCCTCTCATTTTGGAAAGCAAAACCCTCTTTAGACTATCTTCTCAATAACCCTTTCTTGTATCTTCCTTTTAAAGCACCTGAAAGAATAGTGTAATTTCTCCACCATTACCATTTGCTTCTCAATCTAATGCAATCCATCTTTCTCCTCCATAGCCATTTCAAAACAGCTCCCATCAAAGTGATTGGCGATCTTGATTTTTTTCACATCATTTGAAATGAAGAGCACTTCTTCTATCTCAATACTCTCTCTTTTCTTGGCTTCTTGTGTCCCACTTTTTGCCCATTCTTCATCTATCTCTTCAGCCACACTTTTTAAAATTTCCCTTGCAAGCATGCCTTCCTCCGTTACCTATAGGTGTAGTGTACCCTAGTTCCCAGTCCATGCTTCTTTCATTTGAAATATTCCGCATTTCATTCTCTCCACTCCCAGAGATTTGTTATCTCTATCTACATATCTTACTAAATTTATTTGATATGCAACATTATATAAATTTAAGGTGTACAGTGTATTCCTTTGACACATATATATATTGTGATATGATTGCCGTTATAATGTATTTACCATATTACATAATTATAGTACAATATTGTTTTTATTCATTATATTGTGTGATATCTATGACTTATTTGCTACTCATTGCATATTTGTGTCTTTAAACAACATCAATTATGTCTTTCCACTCCCATTTTCTGGTAATCACCATTTTACTCTGTTTTAGGAGTTGGACTTTTTTAGATTCCACATATTAAGTGATATCATACAGTACTTGTCTTTCTCTGACTTATCTCACTTAGCATAATGAGCTCAAGGTCCATTCGTTATTGCAAATGACAGGATATCCATCTTTCTCATGTCTGAATAGCATTCCATTGTGATATAAACCAAATTTTTTTTTTCATTCACCCACTGGTAGTCATTTAGGTCATTTCCATGCCTCATCTATTGTGAATAATGCAGCAAGAAGCATGGGAGCACATATGTCTCTTCAAAATCCTGTTTTCATTACCCTTAAGTTTATAATGAAAAATACTAGTTTTCTTCCTTTCTATGTAGAGAAAAACCCAGTTTTTTCCTTCTATAAGTTTCTTCCCTATGAGTCTCCTTTACTACTCAGAAAGCTTCGGATACTTCTGGTCACCAAATGTGTGGCGGTTTTACTTCCACATCCACCAAGCAATTCTCTGCAACGTTAAGCTGAGTGTCCTATAAATTTGACTCAACTTTACCACTATCTACTGGATAGTGTCAGATCCCACAGATTAAAGGCACAGTCCCACATGACTGTCCCCTTCCCAACTTCAGGCACTAGTCACAAAAGCAAAGTTGTCACCTGGGCTTCAACCAACTGGCTATAGATCTGAGGTTCCAATGACTCTCTTTAGGTTCAATTAATTTGCTAGAGTGGTTTCACAGACCTCAAGGAACATTTATTGACTTTACTGATTTTTTTTTATAACAGGATGTTCTAGGAGATAAGATAGATGTTAGGATGGGATGCAGAGCTTCCATGCCTCTCTGGGTGTTCTATTCTCCCAGCACCTTCCACGTATTCACCAACCTGGAATGCCTCTAAACTCGCCTTTCAGGGATTTTATGGAGGCTACCCCACACTGGCATGATCAGTTACTTCTTTTCCAGCCCCTCTCCCCTCTCTGGAAGATGAGGAGTGGGGCTGATAAATTCCAAGCTTCTAATTATGGTTTGGTCTTTCTGGTGACCAGCCCCCTACTCAGTTATCTCGTAGAACAATAGATAGTCCTAATGCTCTTTACATTTGGAAATCACAAGTGTCTTTAGGAGCTCTGTGCCAGGAACTAGGGCAGAGACAAATATATCATCTCACAGGGCATAATACCCCAAAAGTAGAGTTGCTGAATTGTATGGTAGTTTTATTTTTAATTTTTGAGGAAACTCCACATTGTTTTTTCCACAGTGATTGGCTCAATTTGCATTTCCACCAAAGTTTGTAAAAGTTTCATCACATCCTTGATAGCACCTATTGTCTCTCATCTTCTTGATGATAGCTATTCTAACAGGCATAAGATAATATCTTACTGTAGTTTTGATTTGTATTTCTCTGATGATTAGTGATGTTGAACATCTTTTCATGTGCCTATTGGTTATTTTGACATCCTCTTTGAGAAAAAAAAAATGTCCACTTAGTTTTTCTTCCCATTGTTTTAATCAGATTTTTAAATTAAGTTTAAATTTTTTATATGTTTTTGGATATTAACACCTTACATGATATATGGTTTGCAAAAACTTTCTCCCATTCTGTGGGTTGTCTTTCCATTTTGTTAATTATTTATTTTTGCTGTGCAGAAACTTATGAGTTTAGTGTAGTCCTATTTGTGGATTTTTACTTAGTTTGTGCTTTTTGGTATCATGTCCAAAAATCTCATCACCAAGAATAATATCAAGGAGCTTTTCCACTAGGAGTTTTATGCTATCAAATAAGTTTTATGTTTCAGTCTTTGATCTATTTCAAGTTAATTGTGAGTGGTATGAGGTAATACCATTTCATTGTTCTGCATGTGTTTACCCATTTTTCCCTGCAACATTTGTTGAAAAGACTTTTTTTTTTATTGTGTGTTTTTGGTTCCCTTGCTGAATGTTAGTTGACCGTAACTGCTGGAATTTAATTCTAGTCTCTTTGTACTGTTTCATTGGTCTCTGCGTCTATTTTTGTGCCAGTACCATACTGATTTTATTACTATGGCTTTGTGGAATAGATTTCTTAAATATTTTCAATTATAGTTGACATATAATATATTAGTTTCTGGTGCAATATAGTGACTTGACATTTATATGCCTTGTGAACTGGTTACCCCCGATAAGTCTAGTATCCTTCTGACACCATGCATAGTTATTATAATGTTGATTATATTCTCTATGCTGTACTTAACACCTCATGACTATTTTAATAATTGGAAATTTGTACTGTGTGATCCATTTCATTTTTTTCTCCTCTCCACCCAACCCCCTCTAATCTGGCAACCACCAATTTGTTCTTTGTATCTATAAGTTTGTTTCTGTTTTGTTTATTTTTAGATTTCACATATAAGTGAAATCATATGGCATTTCCTTCTTTATCTGACTTATTTCACGTAGCATAGTGCCCTCAAGTCCATTCATGTTGTTGCAAATGGAAAGCTTTCCTTATTTATTAAGGCTGAATAATACTTTCGCCTTAGATATATATGATATCTTTTTTGTCCATTCACACATAGGTCATTACCATATTTTGGCTATTGAAAATAATGCTACAGTGAACATGGAGGGAGGCAAATATCTTTTCAAATTAGCATTTTTGTTTTCTTCAGATGAATACCCAGATTTGGAATTGCTGGATCATATGGGAATTCTATAACTTTAAGAAACCTTCATAAAATTTTCCATAGTGATATGTCAATTTACATTCCCACCAACAGTGCACAACGGTTCCCTTTTTTTCCATATCCTCTCCAACCCTTGTTATTTCTGTCTTGTTGATAATACCCAATCTACAGCAGGTTAAGTGATTCTTATTGTGGTTTTCATTTGCAGTTTCCTGATGATTAGTGACATTGAGCATCTTTTTATGTGGTTGTGAGCCATCTTTGGAAAACTATTCAGGTTCTCTGCCCATTTTTTAATTGAATTGACTTTTTGTTATTAAACTGTATGAGTTTTTTTTATATGTATGGGATATTAACCACTTATCAGATATATAATTTGCAAATATTT
Source organism: Eonycteris spelaea (assembly GCA_003508835.1). Classification (NCBI taxonomy): domain Eukaryota; kingdom Metazoa; phylum Chordata; class Mammalia; order Chiroptera; family Pteropodidae; genus Eonycteris; species Eonycteris spelaea. Next base: position 7,891,283 of record PUFA01000011.1, on the reverse strand, counting down.
ATTCCTATTCAGTAGGATGGCTTTTCATTTTGATAGTTTTCTTTGTTGTGCAGAGCTTTTTTGTTTGATATAGTCTCATTATTTAAAATCGTTAGTTGCCTTTGGTTTTGGAAGTCAGATTTAAAAAAAATCATTGTCAAGACTGATGTTAAAGAGCTTATGTTTAATTTTAGTTTTATGGCCTCAAGTCTTACATTTAATTCATTGAATAATTTTTATGTGTGGTGTAAGGTGGTGGTCTAGGTTCATTCTTTTGCATGTGATTGTCCAGTTTTTCCAACACCATTTATGAAAGAGACTGTCCTTTCCCCTATTGTATATTCTTGATTCCTTTGTCATAAATTTATTAGCCATATATGTTTGGATTTATTTCTGTCATCTCTATTTTTTTGTGTTGATCTATATGTTTATGTTTAAGCCAATAAAATACTGTTTTGATTGCTATTGCTTTGTAATGTAATTTGAAATCATGGAGTGTAATGCCTCTAGCTTTGTTCTTTCTCAAAATTGCTTTGGCTCTTTTGTAGTTACATACAAATTTTAGGATTGTTATTTTTATTTTTGTGCAAAATTCCATTGGAATTTTGATAGGGATTGTATTAAATTTCTAGAACTCTACATAGTATGGGAATTTTAACAATATTCTTTCACTTCATGAGTACAGTATATTTTTCTATTTATCCTCAATTTCTTTCACCAATGCCTTGTAGCTTTAGTATATAGGTCTTTCACCTCCTTGGTTAAATTCATTCTGAAGTTGTTATCTTTTCAATGCTATTATAAATGGAATTGTTTCTTTTTCAAAAATTAAAATTTATTGAGGTAACATTTGTTAATAATATTAGTTTCAAGTATACAATACCTTAATGCATCATCTATATATTGCATTGTGTTCTCATCAGCTAGTCTAGGCTCCTTCCGTTACCAAATATTTGAATCCCTTTATCCTCTCTAACTTCCTCCCAATCCCCTTCCCCTCTGGTAACTATCGTACTATTATCTAAGTCTGCATGTGTGTTTGTTTTCTGTTTTTTTTTATTCCACATATGAGTGAAATCACATGGGTCTTAACCTTTCCCATCTGACTTATTTCATTTACATGATACTATTAAGATTCCATTCATGTTGTTCCAAATGGCAGTATTTCATTCTTATGACTGAGTAGTATTCCCTTGTATATGTACCACGTCTTCATTATTCATCTATTAAAGGATAATAGATTATTTTCATGTCTTGGCTACTGCGAATAATGCTGCAATGAACATAGGGGTACATATATCTTTACAAATGTTTTCAAATTTTTTAGATACCCAGAAGACAGGTTGCTGGGTCATATAGTAGCTCCGCTCTTAATTTTTGAAGGAAACTATCATTTTCAATAGGGTTGGGGTGATTTTCTTAATTTCTCTGATAGTTTGTTGTTAATAGAAAGAAATGTAACAGATTTTTGTATATTCATTTTGTATACTGTAACTTTTAAAGATTCATTCTAACAGTTTTGGGTGGGGTCTTGAGTTTTTTCTATATGTAATATGTCAACTGAAAATTTTAAGTTTTATTTCATCCTTTCTGATTTGGTTGGCTTTTCTTTTTCTTGCTTAATTGCTCTGTCTAGGACTTCCAGTATGATGATGAATAAGAGCGTCAAGTCAGCATCCTGGTCTCGTTCCTGATCTAGAGAAAAAGATTTTAGCTTTTCATTGTTGACCATAATGTTAGTTATGGGCTTGTTATATGTGAACATTATTATATCTTGGTATGTTCCTGTTATACCCACCTTGTTGAGAATTTTTATTCTAAATGGATGTTGAATTTGTCTAATACTTTTGCTGCATTTATTAAATGGTCACATTATTACTCATTTTGTTAATGTGTATCACATTGATTGATTTGTGAATGGTGAGCCATCCTTGCATCTCTAGAATAAATTCCACTTGGTCATGGTGTATGACACTTTTAATGTACTGTTGACTTTGGTTTGCTATTTTTTTTTTTTTTTTTAGGATTTTTGCATCTGAGACATTGAACTGTAATTTTTTTCTTTTTTGTGTGTGGAGACTTTTTAGGTATTAGGGTATTTGGTATTGGTCAGGTTTAAGTATTAAGGTAATGCTGACTTCATAAAATGAGTTTGAAGTGTTATCTTTTATTTTTTTGTAAGAGTTTATTATTTTTTTAAGTTTGGTAGAATTCACCAGTGAAGCTGACTGGTCTCAGACTTTGGAGGTTTTTGGTTACTTATTCAATCTCCTTACTAGTAATAGGACCGTTCATATTTTCTATTTCTTCATGATTCAGTCTTAGTAGTGTGTATGTTTTCAGAGTTTATCCATTTTTTCTAGATTGTCCAATCTGTTACCATGTAATTCTTTATAGTAATCTCTTATGTTTCTTTGTATTTCTGTGGTGTCAATTGTAATGTCTCTTTCACTGCTGATTTTATTTGAGTCCTTTATTTTTCTTGAGTCTAGCTAAACATTTGACAATTTTGAAGAATAAGCTTAGTTTTATTGACATTTTATATTGTCTTTCTAGTCTTTATTTCAATTATTTCTGCTCTAATCTTTGTTGTTTTCTTCCTGTGATAAATTTGGCCTTCTTTTGTTCTTTTTCTAGTTCCTAGAGGAGTAAAGTTAGATTGTTTGAGATTTTTCTTGATTGTTAATATAGACTTATGGCTTTGAACTTTCCTCTTAGATCTTCTTCGCTGCATTACACATGTTTCAGTGTATTATGTTTCCCCTTTCATTTGTCTCAAGGGATTCTTTAAATTTCTCTTGATTTCTTCTACAACCTCTTTGTTCAGTAGCATGTTGTGTAGTCTCCATTTATTTGTGAATTTTCTAGTTTTCTTATAATTGATTTCTAGTTTCATGCAGTTGTGGTTGGAAAAGATGCTTAATATGGTTTTAATTTTTCTTAAATTTAATAAGACTTATTTTGTGGCCTAATATGTGACATGACCAAGAGAATGTTTTGTGTGCACTTGAGAGAAATATATAATATATTGCTTTTGGATGGAAGGCTCTGTGTATCTGTTAAGTCTATGTATTATAAAGTGTTACTTATGGCACGTGATTGCTTATTGATTGTCTGGAATGATTTATTCACTGATGAATATGGGGTATTAAAGCTGCCTACTGTTGTAGTGCTCTCTAGTTCTCTTTCATGATCTGTTTATATTTGCTTTGGTGCCTCAGGTACACAAATATTATTTTTATATCCTCTTGTTAGATTGATCCACTTAGTACATAATACTTTCTTTGTCTCTTATCACAGTCTTTTTCCCCTCATTTTTTCCAGCTTTATTGAGATAGATAGATAATCAGTTGATCATATTTATGTTGTACAATTCAATGAGATTTTTTTCAATGATAGTTGGCACACAATAGTATATTAGTTTCAGAGGTACAGCATAGTGATTAGAGATCTATATAAACTCACAAAGTGAGCACCCCACTAAATCTAGGACTCCTCTCCTCCCTTACATATTACATCATTAACTTTTTTCTTTATATTGCATTTTGTATCTCCATGCCTATTTTGTTACTATCCATTTGTACTTCTTAACCCCTCTGCCTTTTTTTTTACCATACCCCCCAACCCTATTCCCATCTAGTAGCCCTCAAAATATCCTCAATATCTATGAGTTTGTTTCCACTTTTGTTGTTGTTGTTGTTCTTCAGATCCACATAATGTGAAATCATGTATTTGTCTTTCTCTATCTGACTTCATTCAGCACTACCCTCTAGGTCCATCAAGGCAATATCTTTTTCCATCCCCTTCCTTTTAGTCTGGGTGTGTCTTTTATTCTGAAGTGAGTCTCTTGTAGGTAACGTATGTAGAGGTATTGTTTTCCTATCCATTCAGCCACTCTGTCTTTTGGGTGGAGCACTTGATTCTTTTCCATTTGAGATATTTTGTTGATAGGTATGTAGTTATTGCCATTATTTATTCATGTTTTTGATATTTTTTTTCTTAAAGAAGTCCCTCCATATTTCCTGTATTATTGGCTTGGTGTTGATAAATTTCTGTAGCTTATTTTTGTCTGGGAAGCACTTTATCTGTCCTTCGACTCTAAATGATAGCTTTGCTAGATAAAGTATTCTTGGTTGTAGATCCTGGGTTTTCATCACTTTGAATATATTGTGCCAAGCCCTTCTGTCCTGCATAGTTTCTTTTGAGAAATCAGCTGCCAGTCTTATGGGTGCTCCCTTGTAGAACTAACTGCTTTTCTTTTGCTGCTTTAAGATTCTCTTTGTATTTAACTTTGGCATTTAATTATAATGTGTCTTGGTGTGGGCCTCTTTGGGTTCATCTTTTTGGGATTCTCTGAACTTCTGGGATTGTATGTCTATTTCCCTCACCAGGTTAGGGAAGTTTTCCATCATTATTTCTTCAGATAGCTCTTCAACTTCTTGTTCTCCTTCAGATACCCCTATGACATGGATGATTTTACATTAAACTTTGTCCATAGCCTCCTTAAATTATTAGTCTTCTTTTTTTCTTGCCATTCTGATTGGATGTCCTTGCCTTCCCCATCCTCTATATCAGTTGTTCAAGTCTCTTCTTCCTCCACTCTGTTTATTCCCTCTAATATACTCTTCATCTCAAATAATGTGTTATTCATTTCTGACTGGTTCCCTTTTATTATTTTCATTTTCATTTTTATCTCTTTGTTAAAGTTTTCACTGAATTCATCTATACTTCCTCCAAGTTCATTGAGTACCTTTATAACCAGTATTTTTGAACTCTGCATCTGTTAGATTGTTTAACTCCATTATTTCTGGATCTCTATTCTGTTCTCTCATATGTTTTCTGCTTCTTTGTCTTCCCATTTTGACTGCCTTTTTATGTCTGTTTTTATGTACTAAGCAAAGCTTCTAAGTCTCCTGGTCTTATTGTGTGGCTTTGTGTAGTAGGTATTCAGTGGCACAGTCCTGAGAGGGGTTCAGCTGTAGGCCAAATTTAGCCCCAGCCTGCCCCTTCTGGGGCCACCTATTAATATTCAGCGAACAATCCACAAGTGCTATGTTTATTATATTTATAGTTGCCTCAAGAGACCGCCAGAAACTGAGGTCAGTTGCCACCAGTGTGGGTCTTGGAGCTGGCTCAGCAAGGAACACTGGACTTGCTGAAGACACAACTGGATGTGGCTTGGGGGGCTGTGAGTTGGGGAAAGCAAAGTTTTAGGGAAATCCTCTGGATGGAGTGACCTCTGTTATCCAGTTATGATGTCTCAGCTCTGGCAGTGCTGAGTCAGCACACTGGAGGTCGAGAGGGCTCAACAGAGGAACAATGGATACTGCCAGCAACACTTCTTCCTGGGAGAGAGCCTCACCTCCTGCCCTCACTCCGCCAACTAGGTGTCCCCATGTAAGTCCTTGGTGCACCCCGAGCAGTCACCCAGGACCTGGTGCTCAGAGCAAGCGAGTCCATCACTGAGAAAGTCCAGTTGCAAACATAGCCCCTTTAAGAGGCATCTGCAGTTGTCGCTTGCAGCGGCTTGGGGCCCACAGCCTTGTGTCTTCGCCCCTCTTATCTCCTACCGTTGAAAGATGATTTTTTATTTCTCTCCCTAGTTGTAGGGCTTCTGTTCACCTAGACCCCAGGTGACTTTGCTTGCTCTTTGCTGTGTGTTTCCATCACAACTTTGATTTGGTCGTAAGAGGGGATGAACAAAGCCTCTATCATCTATGCCATTTTGGAACTTCTAAAGTCTTTGTTTTTAAGTCTATTTTTCTCATATAAGTATAGCAACCCAAGCTTTCTTGTTTTTTTGTTTTCCTGGAATATCTTTTTTCATCCCTTCACTTTGTCAATGTGTGCCCTTACAGCTGAAGTGTCATATAAGCAGCATATAGATGGGGCTTTTTAAAAATTCGTTCAACCAGTCTGTCTTTTGAATGGAGATTTAGTCCCTTTGTTTAAATGTAATTATTGATAGATATGTACGTACTGCTATTTTGTTAATTGCTTTCCAGCTGTTTATAGTTTCTCTGTTTCTTTTACTCTCTTGCTTTGATTTATAATTTTCTGTAGGGTATGCTTAGACCCCCCCTTTTTTTTCTTTTGTGTTTCTATTATAGGTTTTTACTTTGTGGTTACCATGAGGCTTTAATCAACTTATATTTATAATAGTGCATTTTAAGTTGATAACTAAAGTTTGAATGCATTCTAAAGCTCTGCAATTTTACTTTCCCCTTAAATGTTATGTTTTTTACATCTTTTTACCTTGTATATTTCTTTACTATTTATTGTAGTTAATTATTTTTTACTACTTTTGTCTTTTAAGCTTCACACTAGCTTTATGGTTAATTAATATATCACCTTTACATTAGATTATTCTAAATATTACAGTTTATTTTTCTTTACCAATGAGATTTATACTTTCATATATTTTTTCTGTTACTAATCAGCACCTTTTATTTTCAGCTTAAAGATGTCTCTTTAACATTTCAAGTAAGGACAATTTAGTGGTGATGAACTGTATATTTAGCTTGTCTGAAATAATCCTTTAATTCTGAATATAATTTTGCCATCTAAAGTCTTATTGGTTGAAAGGTTTTTCTTTCAGCTCTATGAATATATCACACTATTTTCTTTTGGCTTACAAAGTCAGCTGAAAAATCTAATAGTCTGTGGGTTTCCCTTGTATCCAAGTTCCCTTGTTTTTCTCTTGATGTTCTTAAGATTCTCTTGTCTTTAACTTTTGTCATTTTAATTCTGTCAGTGTGAGTCTGTTTGGGTTCAACTTATTTGAAACTCTGTACTTTCTGGATCTCAATGTCTGTTTCTCTACCCAGATTGGAAGTATTTAGCAATTTTTCTTTATTTTTAAAAATATATTATTTAATTTTTAAATTACAGTTGGCACATAATATTATATTTCATTTCAGGTATACAAAAGTAATTAGGCATTTGTATAACTTATGAAGTGACACCCCAATAAGTCTAGTACCCATTTGGCACCATACACAGTTATTACATTATTGACTATATTCCTTATGCTGTACCTTACATCTCTGACTATTTTTATAATAATTCGTTCCTTTTTTCAGTTTAGTTGACATGCAAATATTAGTTTAGATGCACATAATAGTGATTAGACATTATTTAACTTATGAATTGATTACCTCAATAAGTTCTAGTACCCACTTGGCATCATACATAGTTATTAAAATATATTATTGACTATATTCCCTATGCTGTGTTTTACATCCTGTGACTAATTTGATAACAGAAATTTGTTCTTTTTTATTTTTTCAAATACAAATGACATTAATATTATATTAGTTTCATGTATATACAGTATAGTAGTTAGACATTTGTATAATTTATGAAGTGATCACCCTGATAAGTTGAGTACCCACCTGGCACATACATAGTATTATTACAATATTATTGAATATATTCCCTATGTTACGCTTTACAAACCATGACTATTTGTACTTCTTAATTCTTTATCATTTTTTATCCATCCCTCAATCACCCTCCTATCTGACAACCATCAGTTTGTTCTCTGTATTTTGACTCTTTTTGTTCTGTGTGTTCATTTATTGTTCTTTAGATTTCACATATAAGTAAAATTATATGGTATTTGTCTTTCTGTCTGACTTATTTCACTTAGCACAATACCATATAGGCCCACCTATTTTGTTGCAAATGGTGAGATTTCATTTTTTTTAATGGCTGAGTAACATTCCATTGTATGCATATACCACTTCTTTATCCAATTACCTATTGTTTGCTTCTGTAGCATGTTTATTGTAAATAATGTTGCAGTGAACATAGGGATGCATATATCTTTTCAAATTAGTGTTTTCTATTTTTTCAGATCAATACTTAGAAGTAGAATTGCTGGGTCATATTTAGTTGTAGTTTTAATTTTTTGAGAAAACTCCATATTGTTTTTCATAGTGACTGCACTAATTTACAATCTCACCAATAGTGTACGAGGGTTCCCTTTTCACATCTTGCCAAGACTTGTTTGTTGACTTCTTGATAATAGCCATTCTGACAGGTGTGAGGTAATATCACATTGCGATTTTAATTTGAATTTCTTTGATTAGTGCTGTTGTGGAGGCATATATTTCATGTCTATTGGCCATCTGTATATCCTCTTTGGAAAATGTCTAGTCAGGTCTTTTGCCCATTTTTTTTAGTTGGCTTGTTTGTCTGATGGTAAGTTGTATAAATTCTTTATCAATTTTTAATATTAACCCCTTATTGGGTTGTCTTTTCATTTTTTCACTGGTTTCCTTTGCTGTGCAAAAACTTTTTAGCTTTATGTAGTCCCATTTATTTTTTTCTTTCATTTCTTTTGCCCAAGGAGACATATTCAAATAATAATAATTACTGAGAGCAATGTCTAGAGTTTACTGCCTAGATTTTATTCTAGGAGTTGTATGGTTTAGGGCTTACATTAAGTCTTTAAACAATTTGAGTTTATTGTGTATGGTATAAGAAAGTGGTCTAGTTTCATATTTTTCTTTTGCATGTATCCATCCAGTTTTCCCAACACCATTTGTTGAAGAGACTGTCTTTACCCCACTGTATATTTTTGCCTCCTTCGCATAGATTAATTGACCAAATAGGCATGGGTTTATTTCTAGGCTCTATTTTATTCCATTGATCTATGTGTCTATTTTTATGCCAGTAACATGGTGTGTGATTACTATAGCTTTGTAGTATAGGTTGATACCAGGTAGAGTAATACCTCCAGCTTCATTCTCCTTCTCAAGATTACCATGGCTATTTGGGGTCTTCTATGATTTCATATAAATTTCAGTATTATTCTAGTTCTGTGAAAAAAAAATACCATTGATAGTTTAATAGACATCATATTGAATCTAAAGATTGCCTTGGTAGTATATACATTTTAACAATTTTAAATCTTCCTATCCATGGGCATAATATATATTTCTATTTATTTGTATATTCAGTTTCTTTTTTGATGCCTTATAATTTTCCAAGTATACATCTTTTACCTCCTTCATTAAATTTATTATTTTCAATGCAATTGTAAATGGGATTTTTTCTTAATTTTTTTTTCTGATAGTCCATTATTAGTGTATAAAAATGCAACAAATTTCTGAATATTTTTATATTCTACTTTATTGAATTAATTTATCAGTTCTAATTTTTTTTTTTTTGGTGGAATCTTTAGGGTTCTTTCTATATGGGTTATGTCATCCGCAAATAATGTGTTTTACTTCTTTCCAAGTTGGATCCTTTATTTATTGTCTGATTGCTGTGGTTAAGACTTCTAATATTCTGTCAACTAAAAATGGTGAAAGCGAACATCCTTGATTTGTTCCTGATCTTAAGAACAGTGTTTTTAGCTCCTATGTTGTGTTCATAAATGTTTACAAGGGTTATATTTTCTTGTTGGAGTGATCTCTTTATCATTATGAAATGTTTCTCTTTGTCTCTTTTTGTATCTTTTATAAAAATCTATTTTGTTTGGTGTAAATATTGATAGTGCAGCTTTTTTTTATTGCATGAAATATATTTTTTCAATTTTTTACTTTCAGTTTCTGTGTCTTTCAGTCTGAAGGGGATCTCTTATAGACAGCATATGGTATTGTTTTCTTTCTTCAGCTACTCTGTCTTTTGATTGGAGTATTTAATTCATTTACATTAAGGTGACTGTTGATAGGTACAGTTATTGCTGTTTTATTAATGTTTATGTTCTTTTAAAAATGTTTCCTTCTTAAAGAAGTCCCTTTTATGTTTTTATATCATATTGGTTTGGTGGTGTTGAATTTCTTTAGCTTTTCTTGTCCAAGAAACTCTTTATCTCCCTGTTAATTTTAAATAATAGTCTTGTTGGGTGTCTGGGTGGTAGGTTCTTGCTTAATTACTTTGAATATTTCCTGCTAATCTCTTCTGGCCTGCAAAGTTTATGTCGAGAAATCAGTTGACAGTCTTACGGGAGCTGCCTTGTAGGTAACTAACTGCTTTTCTCTTGATGCTTTTAAGATTTTCTTTGTATTTAACCTTGGCATTTTAATTATGCTATGTCTTAGTGTGGGCCTCTTTGAGTTCATGTTGTTTGGGGCTCAGTGCTTCCTGGACTTGTGTGTCTATTTTCTTTGCTAGGTTAGGGAAAACTTACACCATTTCTTCAAATAGATTTTCAATCCCTTTCTTCTCTCTCTTCTCCTTCTGGTACTTCTATGATGTGAATGTTGTTATGTGTGATGTTGTCCCAGAGGTTCTTTAAACTGTCAGCATTTGGGGGACTTTTTTTTTCTTTTCTAATTAAATGTTTTCTGCTACCTTGTCACTAAGTCACTGATTTGATCCCCTGCTTCATCTAATCTGCTATTGATTCCCTCTAGAGTATTCTTCATTTCAGTTATTCTTCATTTCTGATTTTAAAAAAAATGGTTTCTATGTTGTTTTTTTGTTCTGATGTTTTTTTCTTTCATTTGGGATGTGTTTCTTTGTCTCCTAATTTTGGCTACCTTTCTGTGTTTGTTTCTATGTAGTACATAGATCTGCTGTCTTCTAGTCTTGGCAGGGTATCCCATGGGGCCCGGTGGCACAGTCTCCCTAGTGACTTGAGCTGGGTGCTTCAGGAATGTCCCTTATGTGGGTTGTGTGTGTCCTCCTATTGTAATTGAGCCATAATTGCTGTTGGCATGTCTGTGGATGAGGTACCTTTGGGCTGACTAGATATGAGGATTGGCCATGACCACAGTGAATGAGCTGTGGTATGGGGTCTGACACCACAGGGCAGGATTTGCCTGACCAGGGCTCTGGTACCTACTGAGATCACCCTTTGTGTGGGCCATTTGTGGAGCTAGAAGGGTGTGCTCTGCTGTGGTCTGAAGCTGGCCACCAGTTGTGTTGGTTCTAGGGCTTTTTGGAAGAGGTTTCTGTGTAGGCCAACGTTAGCTTCTTCCTGTGCCTGGCCCAGGGCCACCTTGTAGGAGCTACATAGTAATCCACAGTCATAAGCTGCCTGTGCTAGACCTGGAGGCATGTGACCATTCTGTGACCTGAGGCTGGCTCCTTCCAGTACGATCCTGGGGCCACTTAGCAAGAGAGCACAGGGCACACCAAGGCCAGCCACCACCTGCCTGTTGTCTGCATACCTTTGGGAGTTTTTCAGAAAGTCTGTAGCAAGATCCAAAGTTAACTTCCAGTGAGCCATAGCCACTGAAAGAGCCTCAGGTCGTGTCTGAGTTGGGTGGATCAGGGTCTCAGGGTGGGGTGAGCAGTCTTTACCATGTTAATGATTAGATTTAGATTTGGTGCCCTTTGTGCCTGTAGGCACTCAAGAACAATAGCAGCTCTCCAACCAACTCTTACCTTGAAGTTATACAATTCCATTTCTCCCCATATGTCTCTGGTATCTTTAAAGTTGCTATCCCTTCACTGAAGCTTAGGGTGAGGGTTTGTGATTGAGTGAATCTGTGTGAGGGCCTTTTAAGAGGTTGAATGGGTCTCCAGCCACCCTCTATCTTGCCTAGATGGAATCTTTGCTGATTTTCACAGGCAGATGTTGTGGGGACTATTCTTCCTGACATTGGAATTCTGGGCTGGGGAGTCTGTTGTGGGGCTGGGACCCCTTGTTTCTCAGGAGGGACCTCTGCAGCCAAGATTTCCCCCTAATTCTCAACCACTACACATGGGTGTGGGACTAACTTCTTTCACATCTTTGTCCCTCTTACCAGTCTCGATGTGGCTTCTTTTTTTATATCTTTAGTTATAGGAGTTCTGTCAGCTAGTCCTCAAATCATTCACAAGGTTGATTGTTCTAAATTTTGTTATAATTTTGATGTGGTCATGGGAGAAGGTAACCACAATGTTTACCTACTTTGTCATCTTGACTGGACCCTAACCATTATTTAAATACATTGTCTAAACTTTTCTCTCTTTCTTTTCCTTCCGAGAACCCCTAGTGTGAGTATCAGTCTGCTTGATGTTGTTCTTTAAGTGTCTTAAGTTATCTTTCTTTTTAAATATTTTTTTTTCTTTTTGCTGCTCTGATTGGATGAATTCCAGTGCCCTGTCTTTGAGTTCACTGATCCTTTTTCTACTTTATCTAGTCTGTTGTTGAACCATCAATAGTATACAGTTTGTAGTTCAAGTATTGTATTCTTTGGCTCTGTGGCTTCTGTTTGATACTTATATTTTCTATCTCTTTGTTGAAGTTCTCACTGTATGCATCCATTCTTCTCTGATGTTCAGTGAGCAACTTTGTGGGCATTACTTTTAACTCTCCACCAGGTGAATCACTTTTTTTATTCTAAATATTTGTTTTTTAGAGCATATTCCTTTGTTCTTTTGCTTTACTTTCTTAGCTTCTCTGCATAGTAAAACAGCCACCTCTCCCACTCTTGGTGAAGTATTCTTGTTTAGGAGATGAACCTCTTTTTTCAACCCTGCCCTAGCTCATTGTTGTCTCTCAAAACTTTGTGGTTGTCCAAGCAGTAATATTTACTTTTAATGAATCCAGTAGTTGATGTGTCAGTGTCCTAAGGGACATATCTCAGTCAGCACCTAGATTCAGACTGATTGGAAGCAAGATCCTCAGGCAGCAGCTTTTAAGGTATGTAAATATATACAGATTTGTTGGACAACAAGCATAAGTCCTGTGGCCACAAGATCCATGTAATCCAGGGGTGTCCCCTGGGCAGCAGTTGCAAAAATTTGGGCACCAGATGAGTGCACAAGGTCTTTTCTGGGATAACTTATGGCCAAGATTGGGACAGAGAGAAAGTCCAAAATTGCACCCCATGGTCTCTGTCCCTGAAGCGAACCTCAGTTGTCCCCTAGATGTGTGCCAAACCAGAGTTCTTCCCCTTACACTAAAGCTCAAGGAGAAGCAAATATCTCTTTCACAGAAAGAATGGGGATGAGTTTCATTTTGCTGTCTGCACTGTGCCCTGGGGGTGGTAGCTTACCAAGAACTGCCTCTCCATTTGTGTTCCACGTGACTCAGGAATGCAAGCCCTTCTGGCCACCAGAGCTAATCAATCAAGGAGTCCTTTGGGTGGAAGCCACAAAAACTGAGGCATCAGATATAGAAAACAGGGCATAATATACACATTTAAGCCCCACTCAGATATTGACATCTGGAGCATGGCAGAAGGAGAGTGCAAAGACAGTGCCTGCCCTCTGAGGTTTCTGGAGGGCATTGCTGTGGGCCCTGAGATGTGTGTTTAATTAAAAGCCTGCCACTCAGGTGCAGCTATAAAGATAAACAGGCACCTTTCATAGCAAGATTGGGTGCCTGTCTTTTGCCTCTTGCTGAGCTTTGAGGGTGATAGTTATCTGGTAACTCTTTCTCCATTGGTTATAGTTCTGTGGACCCTTAAGCATAAGCCCTGCTGCCACTAGAGCCAGGTAATTCAGAGGTAGGCAAGGGCTGCCCAAATTGGAATAACAGAGGAAAGTAAAAGCTCCTTTCTAGAAGATACTGCCAAACTGGAGTATAGCAGAGAGAGTACAAAGATGGTACACACCAGCCTCCATCCCTGGAAAGTACCCCAACGTGCCTGGAGTTGTGTGTTAAATTAGATGCCTGCCCCTCCGGCTATTGCTTTAAGATATAAGTCTCTTTCACATAACGTTTGGGTGCCTCTCAATCAGCTGCCTCTGAACTGCTCCCTGAGCCCTTTAAGAGCTTTATTTGTTTGCTATAGCCTTGTGGGTCTCTTGGACATGAATCCTGTTTTACAAAGCTAAATGTTTTGGGGCCTTATCTCAATTGTTGGGGTGCTCAATGTGGGGTTTTAACCCTTCTCTCTACAGGGAGAAACTTCAGGTTTTGAGTTGCCTCCCAAGTGTGGGTTGCCATGCCCAGGGTGGGGTTTATGGTGATACTGTGTCTCGCTTCTCCTATTCATGTCAGTGTGTTTTTTCTTTCTCATTTTCCTAATGTGTAGGGGATCATTCAGCTAGTTTTTAGTTTTCTTTTCAGAGTAAGTTATTCCACATGTAGCTTTATATTCAGTGTATTCATGGAGTGAGGTGAGTTCAGAATCTTCCTACATCACCATTTTGAACCAGAACCTTCTTTCTTTTAGTTAATGTCACTAATATCTACCTCATATACTGAGACAGAAGCCTCAGGGTCATCCTTGATTTCTAGTTCTTTTTTTTGAATCTTATTGGTAACCATTATCTACCTTCTGAATTGAGCTATTGTTTATCCCCTACTTTTGGCCACTGTTGAGCTACCTTTAATTTGGGCATTTAACTGCTAGATGGCCATAATAACTTTCCGGTTCTTGTTTTCTTTTCACTATTGCCTCCTTTTAGTCAATTTCCATATTGCCATTTAAGTGACCTTTTGAAATTCAATTCTGATCAAACTACTTCTTTGCTTAAATTTCTTCAAGAAATTTTCACAGCTGGAGAATGGAATGCAGACTTCTAAAGCATTTCGAACAAGTGTCATGACATCAGCCTTGGGCTCCCTTTTCCTTTTCATCTGCTCTGTGATCACTTATATGAATGGTTTGGAGCTCTATAAATACGCTCTCCCTGCTATATCTGTTTGTATTTGCTGTTCCCTCTGTTTGGAAGAAACTTCTTCCACTTCTACCCCTGAATAAGTCCTACATCTCCTATATATTTTAGTGCAGGCATCATTTCTTCTAGTAAGGCTTCTTTGAACATAGCAATGCTTGTCTCCAATTTGGAATAATTGCCCCTCTTCTGTACTTTCACAGTATTTGTATGAAACACAATCAAATTATCAAATTGTATGTAATTATCTTCTTGGTAGGATATTGTTTAAAAAATCCAGATTTTCTTCCAGTGCCTGCCTGCCTTATATTGTCTATACTCTTTGCATTTCTTCCTTTCATTCAGTAGAATTGCTTTAAGAGAGACAATACACTAAAAAAATAGAAATATAATTTGTACTTGAAATTGAGATTTAGAATTTAGAAAAACAAACTCTAGTGCTAAAAGACTTGGGGCATAGACAATAGAATAGAAAAAGAAATTTGGATGGTCAGACTACTTAATACACCAAGCTAAAGCTTCCTTGGATTTGGTGAGTGTGGGGCAAAGTAAAAAGAAAATTAGAAGAGAAATCAAGAGGCTGAGTGTTACTGAAAAATGTCCAAAGACCAGACACTGCCATGTGGCCTTTTATTTAAAAGAGGTCTTTCTTAAGTCCAATAGGGTGACATATGTATTCTTTCTAGGTCTACCTTCTCAATGTTATTGAGAAAGCAATAGACACACAGTAGCAGTTTAGTTTTTTCAAATGAATTCAAAGCCAGGGGGTTATTACTGAGAAGTGATAGTAGAGGGGAATTCTTGCTAAAACTGTTTGGAACTGCTTTGGCTATAGGAACCTCAGGATGAGCAGGAAGCATATGGAGTTCTTCTGAGGTCTTGCCACTGGCAAGATTCTTTATCAGTTTATCCGGAGGTAGAGTACTATTTTCTAAAAAAATGTGTTTATAGCATTTCAAAAAAGACTTTTTTTGTGAGTTGTTTTAGAATAAAACGAATCTCTAAATTTCATTTCAATTATTAGACACAAATATTAAAGAATATTAAATTTGTAAACTGTAGTATTTTATTAATATTAACTTACACATTTTCCTCTATCACAATTGTATGAGTTCATTGAGGGTCAGGACACTGTGTGTTTTCATGTATACTGGAAATTAGCATATAGGAGACATTATGTAAAGGTTCGTTGACAATATAACTGGAAGTCCCTTAATTATATTTTCCTTAATTTTTTTTTCTTTGCATGTTACCTGCTTTGTCTACCTGTGTCGGTGTATCTTTTGTCACTGAATTCAGTTCAGGAAGCTATGTGGACCCATGTGAATCTGTGGGTATTTCTGGAACTTTCTCACTTGGGTTATTTTTAGTGTAGGGTCCTAGAAATAGCCCTGAGAGGCATATTTGGAAAGCCATGTGTAGAAATAGAGCTGGTGGCACAATTAGAACATTAAGGGATCTCAAAATTTATAGTCTGTTGTGATGCAAATAGATTGACAGCTGGGTGCTTCACCATACCCTGAGATCCAGACCAAGGCAAAGCTGCACAGCATCTGAAGCATCACTACATCACACATCATGCATTAATCAAAGCTCACGCCACTTGCACATCTCATTCACATGTTGTCACTGTTGAATGCTCCTTTCCCAGGCTGTATCAGTAGGGTACCTTAATGATCATTGCACTCTGAATTTCATATACAGGGACACATAGTCTTTAGTTAGCAGAAGGGAATTTTTAATATCTTAGCAATCATTCTTGAGCTTAAACTAAGAGCTCTGTAACTGGAATGCAGTCAGTATAAAAAGTTACCTGCCTTAAAAGATTGCAAGTATTAGAATTGACTCCTATGCCTAAGTCCAAATTCACATGTTGGAAACTCATAACCCTAAATAAAAAATGTCTCTAGTTTAAGTTCAGTGTTGTGTCTGAAAGAGGAGTAACAAGAAATGGAAATAGGCATCCTGGGACAACAAAATATATATATTATATATATATATATATATAATATATATAATAATATATATATATATATATATATAATATATAAATTAGAAGGTGATGAAAAAATGATCAAACTAAGGCTGATAAATTCAGGAATATAGTCTCTTAGATATTTATTATAATCTCCAAAAAATAAAACAAGATAAACCCAAAGAACAAAAACCACTTTCTATACAGAATTCACAAACTTAATACCTAGTAGAACACGTACAGTTTTTACACAATTAATTTCAATAAAGAGAATTAGAACTTCACAATGTGAATACACTTTATAGCTTTAAACCCAGACAAGAGCTCCCAGACACAAAAAGTCACAATATTTGCTGTGCAGCAGTTTTCGACTAAACGTCATGATCACGATATGAAAGCATTAAGCTGTTACTCAATATTTTCTCAAGAAGAGCTCAGTGCAGTCACTAAGAAGGAGCCAAAGTGCCCATTACAAAGGAGGGTCTTCATCTGTGCACTTTCCAACACCCTTTATGGGAAACATAGAACTACAGAAAAATCTCTGGGTGCACATCTGCCTGGTTGACGCTGATTAAACAATGTCTTACGGTTTGGTGCATGAGCAAAATGTCTAAATCAACTGTTCTAATGTGGCTTTAAACCAATTTGTGTTTTGTAGCCAAGTCTGGGGCTGCTCAGCACAGACAGATATGATGCTACAGCTTGTTTTCCTCATGGAGACAAAAAGAGAAACAACAAACTGGGGTAACTTGACGGGTTTCAGAGGGTCAGTTTGGTTCTCTGGAAAAAAAGCAATGATTTATAGCTGCCAACTTTGTCACCCTTCCATTCATAGGAAACATACTGTAACCTTCCCCACTTATTTACTTGGCACAATCTCCTCACAGCTAACTCTGACCTCTTCAATTGAGCGTCCTTGACTCTTCCAGTTCTTATAGGTCTCTCATTCTCTGTGCTCCGATATCCTGACATAACAGCATTTAGATGGTATCCCGGCATTTTTCCTCCTGCTTCAGTCATTGAATTTATTAGAGGCCAGAGCCATACCTCTTCCATGTTTGATTCCACAGCACTGATCACATGGTATTCAATAACTGTGTGATAACTAACTAAACACTTAAACACACCCTTAAATTATTATTCTAATGTCAACTACCTGCTTACATTTTTTTTTTTTAGTTTGGCACAAAGTCATCTCTCATCTCCCTGTTTCACCCACCTTCACTTGAGTTCTTCAGTAGGTTTGAGGGCTGAGTACAAAGTTTAGGCTATCACAGTTAAAATAGGTCCACACATCACCGGTGGTACCCCAAAGCCATTTAATATGATTGGCACATCTTCACATGTCAATTTCAGGCAACTTTCATAGAGAGTACTGAAGGTGTCATATGATATACAGATGGCCATGGGCATCTAAAAGCAACTGCTCTTCATCATTTTGAGTGAATAATATAACTGTCTAAGGGTATTATGGTTTACTCTGCTAACTAAACGAAAAGGCAAAGGACAATATTAAAATGAATATTTTGCCTTAAAAATTGAAATCGCAACTAGGAGTTTAAGTCAGTTGACTTACATTAAATTTCATGTACATAATCACTTATAGTTTTTGGTGATACAGCAACTGGGCCTCATTTCTTGATTTTGCATTTCAGTGAAGTTCTAGGCCACCAACTAGGGGATTAACAAGGGAGTTTGGGGTGAATATGAATTTATGATGACATACCAAAATAATTTAAGAACTCTGACTTGTTTTTGTTATATAACTGGTGTGGACAATTGAGAATTGAAGTGAATATAGCATCAGCTACAACCTAAAAAGCCGTCAATATTTTAAAATTCCCAAGATTGACTGTTAAATTTGCAAACAAAATACAAAGTTGAGTTACAATAAAATACACATACAAATACAAGAGTTGAAAATTCTTAGAATATGTGATCAACATTTCTGAGAAGAATAAAAATGACTTTATGTGGATACGTTTTCTTAGGTATCTAAATTAGCCTCTTAAAGAGACTAAAGGAGAATTCTGAATCAAACAAGGGAATGCCTATAAAAAATAAACTAACAATCATTCTATCTTGAAACAAAATTCACAATTCTAAAAGGTAAAATTGACGTATTTGCAGATACTAAATGTTTGGTTTTATAGGGGGAAAAAGTACTTTGAAATAGGCACAGAGGAGTTTCACATGACACCAATAAGGTATTTACTGTATAAATTGCACCACTAGACAAATACAGCTACAGGAATATTTGAGTAAGTCACACAACCATCCAAAGCATCACACATTCATTATAATTCATTTTTTCACACTAGTTTATATACACTGAGTAAGTCATTAAATATTGCACTTATTGGCCCATGAACCCTCAATTCTGAGGTGTTGAAAAATAGAAAACAAATCTATTTTTATAACATATTTCATGCAACATTTAAGACATTTCAGTTCCACAAACACCATTAAATAGTTGTACATTTGGACAGTCCAACGGCATCACATCACATCTGACATTAACAATATATTAACAGGAATTACAGGAAGTTTTCATTCAGCATACATCCTAGGGATGATGAGTCAATGCATGGAAAACCATCATACTGATACAGCAAACAATCCCCAGACTTCACTTTTATGAGGAGTATGGACCACTAGACAGATGTAAGTCATGCTCACTTCCCAAAAAGGCCAGGTGTCTGTGTGGCTCACATACCATCTGTGTCTTTAAGAACAGTATTTATGAACCTAAGCAATACTGGCCCCCCAAAACATGAATATGAAAATATTTCCATTAAGAAATAAAATTACAGCCAACTCTCAATTGTCCACGATGAAGGAAAGTATAAACACAGGTGAATGAAATATACAGGTAACCTCCAACCTCATTTCAGCAAGTCATAACTGATTGAAACTTGACCAATAATAGCACTAATAGATGGTAAATGGTAAAATTTAAGTGTCATTTTCTATTCTTGGTCTCATTATTCTGTAAGAATAGTGCTGTAATACTCTGAAATGATAAAATCAGGAAGTAGAAAGAACTGAAAATAGAAAGTTTGATTTGTCTTTTAGTTAGATGGTCTGATATTAATATTTGAGCTCTGATAGAGGTTTTGAAATAACTTCTTTTGTCTATAGTTTTTGCAAAATGCATTTTCTCCCTATCCTCTTTTTAATGGAAATTATGTGCAGACACACACAGTGTGAAGAATCTATTTTGATGAGCTTTTTAAACAAAATGAGTTACAGTTGGAATACAGCAAAAGCTTCTTTTATCCTAGCACTGAGAATACACCATATATGGAAATTTCCCTTCATATAAAAGGTATCCATGTGTGCATGTGTTGGGAGGGGCAACATTTTGAGTGTGGCCCAAATATAAATATTTTAATCTATCAAAGAGAAATATTATTTTACTGGAGTGTCAAGCATTTCTGTAAAGAGTTTCAAGAAAGAAAATTATGAAATGACAATAGTAATAGGCAGACATATTTTAGATGAATTTCAGACCTGTTTTTGCCCTGTCCTACAGATAGTATTTCTAGCACCTGGAACCCTTTAGGTGTATTGTTGGAATAAAGATGCTTTTTCTTCTGGTCATAAACTTCATCTTTTATCTAATTTGTTTCAATTCATTCCAGAATATAAAGTAGGTTTATGTCTTTAATTGGCTTTGATCAAAATTCACCTAAAATATAAAGGACTCTAAAAAGCTGACTAATGGTTAAGCTGGTCAGCAAGACTTCACCATATTGCTGGTGAACTGCTAAAGCACAGGGAGTATACATAAACAGACAAAGCTAGGCAGAGCTGCAGAGGGCACATCCTCCAGTGGGTGATTAGAGAGGCCATGTGGGTCTAGTTGCTCATGTATCACCCTGACACAGCATACTGAGCCAGCACACACGCAAAGGAACAACGTGTCCCAGTTACCAGTCATGCAAACTATAGTGTAGAGAGACAGGATTCTCTAGACAGAAAAACAGGCCACCTCCCAATATGCTGTACCAAAAATAGCTGATTGAGCATTCCAACAGCATATGAAAATTATTAACACGTTTTGGTCTAGAAGGGTTTTAGTCATGACTTTAAAATAATATTTACCTCATTTTTCAATTTTTCACATGCAGCTACTACCTTAGCCTTGAGATAGCTTGGTGCATCTGAATACATTGTTAATATAGTCCCACAAATGCCACATGGTTGTCTGAAGGAGGACATAGTACATCTACACCAAGCAATAAGATACACATTGGAAAAGCATGTCACAGTGAACTACTGATTAACAGCAACCATGTTCCAAAATTAATGTTGCTTCATGGAAGTTCGATTAATAGTGGACTGTATTTTACTTTTAAAAAAGAACATTGAATACCTGAAAGTCTGTTCTCAGCATAGATGTAGTTAAAATTGGAGTTTGAACTGGTTCCTGAAAAACAACCAATCTGATGAACAAAATAACTATAACCTGGATAAGAGTTAAGTAGGTGAAATATAATTGTTCATTGACTGTAAAGATGTATATAATTTGGGTTGTAATTTTGTAGAATTTATACTTCATATTTATAAGAAGGCTACAGCTTCCTGCTACAACTAAAGGCATTATCATACTTCTCCTTCCAAATAAAAAAATCTTAGCACTTATTTACCAGGCAATAGAGGGATACTGACTTCAAGTAACTCTAAGGAGAAACTGTAAGAACTTCTTTGTTTATATAGTCTTTAGAAATTCATCAAGGCAATAGAAGCTGTTCAATGGGAGCAGCAGCAATAAACTAATTCACTGTCTTGAAGCAATTCCTCTTAGAAGGTAGATGTGATACTAGCTCGTAAACTGCCATTTTAGGACTTAAGAAATGTCATGCAACTTCTACATCCATTCACATCCCAAAAAGCTGAAATGCAGAACCACTCTAGGAATGGCTATTTGATGAAGTAACTTCCAGTCCAGTTTTTTTCAATTATGTTAGAAACAAAAATGTACAAAAACTAAAGCTTTTGGCAATATTTCCTCAAAACGATCAAGGTTTGTTTCTAAAAATAAGTGGAAGGGTGGGGGTGGTGAGATGCTAGGTAGCAGGCAAAGAGAAATTCATACTTGAAACACGAATTGTGTCAAAGACAAAGATGGGTTTCTAAAATTTACAAACTAACAAGCATATATTTTAAAGATATCTTGTTCTTTTGAATATACATTTAGCTATTCCATTAGTAAAAATAGCAATTTTTACTATTTAAGCTGTTGAGATGGAGAATGTAGGAGGTATTGTGTGTGGGTGTGAGCGTGTATATGTGTGGGCACGTGTGCATGATGGCCCAAAGGCTTATAAATTACGATTTATAAGTAATATAGCTTGATGCCAATAAATAGAAGCTCACTTAGTTAACCTTTGGCTGGTTCCTCTGCCATATTTGATTTTTAAAACCAGGATCTCTTGATGAAATTAGGAATAGAGAATATTCTCTTGCCTCATGCTACACAGCAGAAACAGGTGTTCATTCATTTGGGCTCTGTGGCAATCTCTAGAAACTTCTCTCTCGATGAAATTCACATCAGAGTGGGAGTTTCAAAACTGAGAGTCAATTAAAAAGGCTCCATTTCCACTGAGGTTTGGAAAATAGAAATTATCAAATGTTCCTTGACAATGATCCTCAGGCTGTTGCTTCATCACTCTTCCCTGACTGGCATAAAGTAGTTCAACCTTGGCATGCTTGATACTGCATAAGTGGTCACTTGCTTAGTTCTTTCAGTCCCAGGGCCAGTTAATTCCATAGCAATCAATTCTCTAGGAAAAAATGTTTACAAGAGAGCAAAACTCAACTTTTTTTCTTCTACTTTTCTACTCTCTTATTTTGCTTTCCATTTGATAATACACATCAAGGTCCTTCTGAAAAAGCCATCTGAAACATATTTAGGCCTTTGACATCTATATGTATGTGTGGGAGGGGAGCTGGCTTTATTGCTTCATATCAGGTGAAGCTTAACAGCTGTATCATTGAACATGGCCACTTTCTAGTTCAGGATATAGAAATAGTACAATACCATGCAAACAGGCTTCTGTTGCAAACAAATCCGCATTGATGCCCCTCCCACCTTCTCTTTCCCTTCACTTTAATTTCTGTAATTTTTGAAGCTAGTTGCCCCATTAAAAATATAATAAAGCATTAATGTATTCTTGTTTTCACTAAGATTAGGCCTGCCTTTTTAGGATGCAGAAGTAAAAAATTACTACCAATTAATAGATCTTGTTAAGAATGTGAGAAATAACATGGATATGCTTACAACACCTCAAATGCTCTCCTATAATTTTCATCTTGTATATGACCTAGTTCCCTGACTTGTAGGCATTTATTCTCCAGAAATCTCTTTAAATATATGAATGCTTCCCTATCAATATCCTTGCCCAATAAACTTGCAGCCAATACTTTCATGGGAAGGTTCTGTATTTTTGAAAAGAACATCTTTAATACCAGCACCGAAAGAGGAGAAATTCCATCTAACAAAACTGCCCTTCTAAGTCTGCCACTCTGTGCTTGCTGCCTTTTTAAAGTCTTAGCTGTACACAATGCTGGGTGGTGACAATGATGCCAAGTTTTCCACTAGTGCTATCAGAATAGCTGGGGATCTGTTTGCTTGATGTTCACATGTGGCCTTCAGGAAATCTGGGAGAAAGAATCTGGCTGTTCACATGATTTCCTTCCTTCTCTCAAATTGCTTATGGCATCCTGATGTCTTTCGGTATCTCTAAGCTCCCAAGAGCATTCTCTGAGTAACTGGAGCATGTTTAAAGGCTTATAGAATGCGGATGTGCTTCAGAATTATGTTGAACACCTGGATTGAAAAAGATTAGAGATGAAAATTTTTTCTACCACCTGAGAGCAATTGAGACACTGTTTAAATATCTTTTAAGTGCATTAAAGAAGTTAGCTGAGATGTGAAGGGAAGGCAATGGTTGGGAAGGAAGTCTATGTCCTAACATGTTTCAACACACCCTTTATTCCAAGAACTGGTGATGGTTCCAGAAAGTCATGGTGGTAGTGGTGTATATTATGGGTGTAGGGTATGTTGTGGGAGGCTAGTTATTAAGGAATGGGAAGGAGCTCAAGACTCAGAATTTTACAGAGATTCATACCGTTGTTGTTCAAAATGTTTGTTGCGTAACGTTCAGATAGATACCTGTCACTGGCCTCAAATATTCAGAATGTTTGGTGGAATTGGCGGTCCTGGATTAGGGTAGTACTTAAACATTTAAACTAAGACTATTGTTTAAATCTACTTCTAGTCAGGTAAATATTAACCTCTTAGGAAACTTGCAAGGGCCTTAAACAGAATATTTAATTTCTTATAGTCAAGGGTCTCCTCAGTAATACTGAAAAATAGACAAATTTTCTAAGCAGTAAACTCAACAGAAAACTGGTCACTTAAGACATTTCCACTTGCTTTTCAATTAAGAATAAAGAAAATAAGGTCTCCTGAGATCTCCCCCCGCCCCAAGACAAGCATTTCCTTGGTTATCATTTCTTTAAGTGAATAGTATAATTAGAATGAATGGCACAAAAGTCAGTTGTAGTGAAATTATAGTCTGAGGTCCCAGCAGTAGCTTAATCTGAGAAGAAATCTGACATAAAGAGCCTAGAAGACACATAACAAATCACATGCAAATACCAGATCTTTATAGATAGTCCTTACAAATTTAAGATCACTTTTTTGCCACATATTAACACAGGGAATCTCTCAAGAATTCAATGCATATACTAGCCATTGACATCAAAGATTTCCCTCAAATGATTATTAGGCAGTATAAATGAAGGCTAATCAACCATTTATAAATGCCGTTTGTTAGTAACCAAGCCCCTAGAGCTGCCTGTGGATGTGAGGACACTAACAGCCACAGTTGGGCTGAGGTGGGGAGGGTCTCCTTGAGTCTTGTGTTCTGCTTCGCGGCAGTGATGGCCGGATCCGTCTCCAGACTCTCTGACATTTTGTCGCAGATGATATCCACAAGGCGCTCAAATGTCTGCTTGACATTAATGTTGTCCTTGGCACTCGTTTCAAAAAACTCAAACCCTGGAAGAAACACAGCTTGGTCATTTCATACTTCTGCTGAAAGTAAGTGGAACTTGATTATAGTTCTGAATGCTGATGAGATGATGGTGAAACAGTAGTGGGTAGCGGTTTCGGTGAGAGATGAGAGGCAGGCATGAGGTGTCATTTGAGCAAATGCTACCATTTTTCTATCCACTAACAGAAGTTATAAAGTGGAATTAGTGATGTTCACATGTTGATTCATTTATGCTACCGGCATGGCTGATGAGCCTAAAACTAATCCTTTGGCAAGAGAGTAATGACGTTAAGAATCATCAATACGGAATCTGTCTTTGCCAGCCTTTCCCCCAAGGGCTGGCCCACGATGTAGCTTCTTGTAATCTTTACTAGGACTGGTGTTATTTGGTATTTTTTTCTTCCCCTGTTTTGCATTCTACCAAAATGATTTTCATTTTTCTATTAACTTGAAGCTTAAGTTAATAAACTTAATAAGTTTAGTATTACCAAACTCCAACATAATCTGGCTCTTCCCATGTCTGCCCTGCTGCTGCCCAATGAAAGATTTGAGGATGGGCTTTTGGGTGACTTCCAATATCTAAAGGTGGACACAAGGTGGCACTAAAGCATCATTGGATTTACCTTAAGCGAACTTCAACCTCCTTTAGGAAATGTGAGTGGTGTTATTAGCTTAACAGCCCTCCAGGGCTTTTATAGCATTACATCTATTGCTGGTGATTTTTCTACAGCTCCGTTATCTATCAGGTTTTTACCGACATCTGGGAAAAGACTCTTGATAAATTTCAAATGACCTGCCAGAACTGCAAGAAGGTATAAAAAATGCAGTGACAGTTTCACACTTCCACGGATGTGTCACTGTACCTGGGCAGAAGCAGCTTTAGTATGCTGCTCTGTACACAATTTTATCCCCTGTTGTTTGCCTTCACATTCCACTGTCTGGGCTTACTGGTCAGTTGCTATGACAACCTCCCCACTAGGCCAAAGACTGCTCTGGTCCATTCAGGGCACTTTGATTTAGGATGTTTTGGGATGAACACAGAAATACTTTCCTAATCCATTCTGAATTTTACACCCTATAAATTCTGGTTACATCTGGCTCTATCTCAGAGGAGCCATATGGATTCAGAATGATTAAACCATGTGATTTTTATCTCAGCTCCTAGGGTAGACTAACATTTTGCATCCATGTCAAAACCCCTCTGATAATAACCCAGAAATACTTACTTTCTAAAATACTGAAGCAATTCTCATGAGTTAAAATTTCTAATTTAGTTATAATACTATATATTCAGTTAGATGACTTTTTTGACCTTGAATTTCACTGGCTACTATCTATTCTATTGTTAAAATATAAGTGAATAATTACAAGATTTAAGTTGAAGGAACATGAGAAGAACCAGGATCTATAAAGTAGTGGTGGATGTTTCAAACCATCTTTGGCTTGTATCTTTCCTTTGTCTGTCTCTCTAGTAGCGCTTATATAGCTCTTACATTCTATGTTTCTTTACAAAAAAGGCTATCTGATGTTGCAGAATTCTCTTATGTTTGTATATTATAGGGCTAGATCAATAATCTTTCATATTTTGGAAAGGAAAGTATAGATCTAAGCAATATCTTCCGTGCTATTCACCTCCTTGTAGGGATTTTTCCAGTGCTAATGGAGGGGGCTTAACACCACAAGATACCAGGATCCCACTGAAGAGGTCAAAATCATTGGCCGAAACTTCTTTGGAAAAAACATCCCACAATTTGGCATCCAGATTTCAGTTACGGGTTCCATTTTCCATACTTTTCTGCTGACACTTCTTTTACTTACTTGTGTGATTGAGGAAGGCACTGAACTAGGTGGGAATCTTAAAGATTTAGCGATTGTGAAAATTTGGTAATCTACGTAAGCCTTTGTCAAATGTGACTTTTTATCTGAACTTTAAAATACCCCATGATGATGGTGTACTATTTGAGGTCAGTAAAATGTCCTAAATTGCAGGAGCCAGAATGCTCTTAGTGACTTGATATTATTTAACCTGCTTTAGCTTTCAACCTTGGCTATCTGTCTCAGACTATATTACCTGGTAGTAATTATTTCAGCATTCACATGTCTTCATCAATTAATCAATGGACACTTTCAATTAGCCATAGAAACTCTGATCATTCTTTCATATTCTTCCCTCGTCGGAACCTTTCTAATTTCTGTCTGGCACAAAGAGCACTGTTCCGGAGTTGGATGACCCTTGCACTGTGGAGCAGGACATTTCTGCTTTCAGCCTTTTCAAGCCTGATCCTGTAAGGACCTATTCTGCCCTTTCCAAAAGCCATTACAGGTACTGCTGGATCTCAATCTATATATTACCTCTTATTTTAGTTTTACTTGCTGTTAGGGACTGGATAGAAGCTTGGAAAGATTTCCTCTGAAAAATGTATTAATTATGCTGAGGGAAGGTTTCTGGACAAACCTTAAAAACAGGTTAAGTGGAAGAAGTCAGACATAAAGGATTATAGTATGTTCCATTTATATTAAATGTGCAAAACAGGCAAATCTATAGAAACAGAAAGTGGACTAGTGGTTATCTAGGGTGATGGAAAATGTCCCAAAATTGACTGTGGTAAAGTTTTCACACCTCTGTGAATATATAGTTAAGAACTACTGAGTTGTATACTCTAAACAGGTAAATTGATGGTAAGTGGACTATATTTCAATAAAGTTATTTGTTTTAAAGAATCACTGTCCTAAATGAATGAGAATGTATGTTGCCTGTAAGAGATCTTTCCAAAAGGAATCCTCATTGGGGAAACCATTTCATTGATAGAGAACTCTGTCAATCAGAAAAATGTCTCCTTATGACCAACATAAACCCTTCAAATAGGTAATTAAGTCCATGTTTTTGCTCTAGTCTCTACAGAGAGGACAGAACAGCTGCTTATCAGGAAAGATGTTCTGATACACACTGGTGAACATGAGAAACATAAACCCCATGCCGCTTGGTCTGCTGGCACTATTCTTTCTATTTCTTCCTGTAGGACCCGTGAGTTCCGGGTTGCAGGGAAGTCTGGCACTTTCTCAGAACCAATAACACACAGGGCAGCAAACAGCAGATTCCAGGCTGCCACTCTGGTGCTTGAAGAGCACTGAAATGTCACAGTACCTCACAAGAGACCCTTCCACTTAATATTGCACTGAATTGATGGTAATAATCGCAACTACAAGAAAAATCACACCTGCTCACTCTTTTGTAGAAGGAAAGCAGCTACTAAAATCATACTCAATAATTCATTTTCATCTCTAATTGTTAAAAGTCCATGATCTGCCCTTAGGTTTTTATTCCCAAACTCCTAAATGAGATTGATTTCTAGATTCTATTTGTAGTTCCAGTGTCTTCCCCTTCCCTGTGGATTGGATGAACCAGAGCAACAAGGACAGGTCATTCTGCTACCAGGTGGGTAATGTTTGGGCTGGGATTTAGGATTGCTGAGCAGCAGGACGAACTGTTGTATTAGCTTGTTGCATGCTGGGCCCTCGTCTGGAGACAGACTTCAGGAGGAGGAATCAATAAGGATTTTGACCCACTTGCCTAAGAAAGGCCACAGAAAGCAGACCAAAGCAGCAAAGACAGCAGGAGCTCCACCAGTTTTGTGTTACAGAAACTAATGATCAGGTATTCCAGTCTTGTCTTTAGCCAGGCCTGCCCAGATGATAGCTTCTGCTTTGTCAAGATTCTGAAACTATGCAGGAGTCATTCTATGGCCTTGACAAATCCTGATGGAGGTAGACAAGGCTTCCTCCCTACCCTATCCTCTCCAGACACGAGTTTAATGCTCTTCATATACTAGGAAAGCTCTGATGCTGCCCATGTTAAGATTCATCATTCTCAGCTGAACAAAATTTAAGCTACACAGCCTATCAATCACTCACATCTCATCTTATTGACTCCCTCAGCAATCCCCTCCCAGACACAAACCTACACACCCCAAACTGTTTCAGCCAAACTTACCCACACTCTGTCTGGAGAAGAAACTTGATCCAAGTCCCTTGCGTGTTTGCCCATACAAGTTTCCTCCTAAAGCACTGTCCCTCCTTTTTCCCCCTTCCCAATCCAACTTATTTTTCAAGACAGAGATTGCTGTGTGTTAGATCTGGCCTCCAGACTTTTAAATATTTTGAGCTACCATTTAAAAATTCAGATTTCTGGAGTGACAACAAGATGGCAACATAGGTCATTCCTGACTTTGCTTCCCCTCACAAGGAAAACTATGTAGAAGACACCACTGAAATAATAGAACACGAGGAAAGACTTAAGCACACCCATGCACCACAGAGACCAAGACAAACTGCATTATGAGGGTAAAAAAAGCAGCTACAGGCTGACCACCTTGCCCCTCTCAGAGGCTGCTGCAGTGCCATGCTGAGAGGTCTTCCTTGAGCCTGCAGTTTCTCCAACGAAAAGAGAGCCCAGGGTGGACATCTAGCTCCTCCCAGAATTGTGGATCACCCTGGTCTCATCATACAGGGATAGTGGGGCAATGTGTGTGGCTCAACCACTAGGAATCAGATTGTGATAGAGAAGGGACTTGCAATAACCAGCAGATTGAGTTCCTCCCTGCAGCACCCAAGTAGCAGTCCTAACCAGCAGATTTGCTCATCTAAATAGCCAAGATGGTGACACAGTCTGACCAGAGAACTCAGTGAAATATAGGTTTGTCTGATTTGGGTCCACAAAGAAAGAGCTTTGCTGGCCCTACAACCTGGCCCGCCTCCACCTAGGCAAAAGAGGAGTCAGAGACTAGCCCATTGCTAAGTATAGCTTCTAGCTCCACTTGACCAAAAAGTCAGGCATGCTTGAGCAAGGAGTCTGTTAGGCAAAATAAATAATCTGCAGAACAAAGGCAGAGGCCATTTAGTTAGGAAACTTGGGCAAGACCATAAACAAAAGGTTTTGCTGGCCTTGAAGCTGGATTTCATGCTTTGCATGGGCAGGAAAACTAATTCATATGCCTGCCATTGCTGAATATAGACCCATCGACCAGGGATCCTACCTGGTGCACTTGAGAAGCTATGTAGTTCATTCAACAGCTCTGCTTACTACAGTGGCACTTGAACAGAGAGTCTACTCCATGGTTTTCCCTATCTGCAGAGAAAAACCAACGGCTTCATGTGACAAGGAATTCAATTCACAATCTTGCCTGATTCAGCTTCCCAAGTAAGAAGCTGTGCAGCTCCTAGGGCCTGCCCTGCCAGAGCAAGAAATCTAATTCATAATGCCATCCATTACTGAGTACAGTACCCAGTTTGAACCACCTACTAAACCTGACCAGAGAACCCGGGCAAATGGAAAGCCCACTGTATAGCCTCACTTTGGCAGAGAAACAAGCCAGCAGACCTATCTAACTCTTCTTAGCTGGTGGCACCAGCAATTTCCTGTGAACCTCAGAGCTTGCTCTGGTGGGCTGATAGCTCCACCAATCAAGTATGTTACCAGCAGATACATCCAGAAATACAAACTGAATTGACTTGTGAAAAACTGTCTCTCCCAGAGTGAACATGTAAAGTCTGGAAGAGGAAACTGCATATATCAATGTAAGAAATCAAGAATCACAACAATTGAAGTAAATATGACACCACCAAAGGAAACTAATAAAGCTCTGATAAGTGACCCTAGAGAAAATGGAGATCCATGAACTGTCAAAGAATTCAGAATAGTTCTCATAACAAAGTTTGGTGAACTACATGAATACACGTACAACTACACAAAATTAGAAAAATAATGCAAGAACAAAAAAAAAAATTAAGAGAGATACAGAAACACTCAAAAACAAACAGAAATGTGTTCACTGCAAAATACAATGACTGAATCAAAGAATTCAAAATCAAACTTGATCATACAAAAGTTAGAATTAATGATCTAGAAGAAAGGACATTTGAAATTATCTAGTCAAAGGAGCAAAAGGGGAAAGAAATCCTATGGGACTTTTATAGGACACAATCAAACAATATCTGCATTATGGAAATTCTAGAGGGGAAGAGAAAGTGTATTTAAAGCAATAATAGCTAAACAATTTCCCAAGCTTAAGGAGAGAAATGGACATCCAGATCTACAAGCTTCACAGGATCCAAAATAGGTTGAAACTGAATAGGGCTACACTGAGATACATTATAATTAAGTTGCCAAAGTCAAAGACAATTCTGAGAGCAGGAAGAAAAACAGAAGTTACATAACAGGGAATACCCCATAACTAACCATGGATTTCTCAACCAATTTTTCAGGCCAGGAGACAATGAGATGGTATATTCAAAATATTAAAAGGAAAAACAAAACAGTCAACCAAGAATTCAATACCTACCTAGCAATCTTGTCCTTAAGAATTGAACAAAAATAGAGGAAGTTCATCACCATTAGACCAGTTTTATAAGAAATGATAAAGGAAGTCTTTGGAAGTAAAATGATGCTAATTAATACTATAAAAAAATAAGAAGGTAGTGTAAAACTCATTGGTAAGTCAAAATTATATTCTGTAATATGGTAATGGTGGTGCATAACTCACTACCACTCTAGTTTAAAAGCAAACATAGTAAAAATAACCATAACTACAATGACCCGTTATTAGCTACATAATATAAAAAATATGTAAGATGTAACATCAATAACCTAAATTGAGAGGGGAAGGAGAAGTAAAAGAATTAGGCTTAGGAATGCTATTGAAGTTATTAGTTTAAATAGGGCGTTAGAATTTTAAGACAGTTAGCCTCATGGGAACCACAAGAAAAAAACTGAAATAATTACACAAAAAAACATGATAAAGAAGCCAAAATATACTGATACCAAGAGATAGTAAAACAAAGACAGCAGAATAAGAAACAAGGAGCAATGGATCTACAAAACAGCCAGAAAAGAATTAACAAAATGCTAACAGTAAGTCCTTACCTATTAATAATTACCTTAAACATAAACAGATTAATTCTCCAAACAAAAGACATAAAATGGCTGAATAGATACAAAAATAACACCCGACCATATGTGGATTGCAACTGACTCACTTTCGCCTTAAAGAGACATACAGACGGAGTGAAGGAATAGAAAAAAGTATTTCAAGTAAATGTTAACAACAAAAAATATGGGTAGGTATACTTATATCAGACAAATTAGACTTAAAAAAAAGACACAAAGAGCTCATTATATAATGATAAGTTAATAAAGAAGACATAACCATTATAAATATTTCTGTTCCCAACATTGGAGCTTCCAACTATATAAAGCAAAAACAGTTATTAAGAGAACAAACAGCAATATGATACTATTTGGGGACTCTACTACCCACTCTCAACAATGGATTAATCATCCAGATAGAGATTCAAAAGGAAATAGCAGATTTAAATAACACTATAGTCCAGTTGGACCTAACAGACACATATAGCATTCTAACCAACAACCAATAGCAGTAAGCTACATTCTTAAGCATGCATGGAACATTTTCTAGGATAGACCATATTTTAGACCACAAAACAAGTTTTAGAAATTTTAAAATGTTTGAAATCATACCAAGTATCTCCTCTGATCAAAATGGTATAAAACTAGAAATCAATAAGAATAAAAAACTAAATTTCATGAACACCTGGAAATAACTCTTCTCAACAATAAATGAATCAAAGAAGAAATTAAAGAGCAAATACAAAAAAGTATCTTGAAACAAAAATGGAAACTAGGATGCAAGCAAAAGCAGTTCTAAGACGGAAATGTATAGCAATAAATGTCTATGTTAATAAGAGAGCTCAAAAAGCCTAACTCTATACCTTAAAGAATTAGAAAAAGAATAAACTGAGCCCAAATTTAGCAGAAGCAATGAAATGATAAATATTAGAACAAAAATAGAGAACAGGGACACAACAGAAAGATTAAGAAAACTAAGAGTTGATTCTTTGCCAAGATAAACTTGATAAACTTAGCTACATTAACCAAGAAAAAGAGAAGATCCAAATCAACAAAATTATAAAAGGACATTACAATTGATACCACAGGAATATAAAGGTACATAGAGTCTAGTATGAAAAACTATAGGCCAACAAACTGGACAACCTAGAAAAACTTGAAAAATTTTTAGAAATATACACCCATTAATAAGACTTAATCAGGAAGTAATAGAAAATCTGAATAGACCAATTACTAATAAAAAGATTGAATCAATAATCAAAAATATACCAATGAATAAAAGCCCAGGACCAGAGAGCCTGACTAGTAAATTTTGAATGTTACCAAACATTCAAGAAAGAATTAACAGCAGTCCTTCTTAAATACTTCTGAAGTCATTTTATGCGGCCAGCATTACCCTCATTCTTATGCCAGAAAAGGACACTAAAACCACAAGCTAATATCCCTGATGAATATAGATGCAAAATTCTCCATAAAATACTAGCAAACCAAATACAGCAGCACATGAAAAGGATCATTTATCATGATAAGTGGAATTTATCCCTGGGACATACCAAATCAATCAACGTGATATATCACATCTCAATAGAGAAAAAGCATTAGACAAAAATTCAACATCCATTCATAAAAATTCTTAAATTAGGTATAGAAGGAACATATCTCAAAATACTCAAAAGTGAAAGGTTGAAAACTTTTTCTCTAAGATCAGAAACAAGGCAAGGCATCCACTCTCACCACTTCTATTTAACACAGTATAGAAAGTCCTAGCGGAGCAATCAGGCAGGAAAAAGATATAAAGGTATCCAGATCAGAAAGGAAGGAGCAAAATTATTTCTACTGGAGATGACTCAATTATATACATAGAAAATCCTAGAGACTCAACCAAAAAACTTTCATCAACAAATTCAATAAAGTTGAACAGTATAAAATTAACATACAAAAATCAGTGTTTCTATACACTACAACAAATCTGAAAAATAAAAATGATCCATTTACAATAACATTGAAAACAATAAAATACTTGTGAATAAATTTAACCAATGAAGTGAAAAGTTTTTTTTTTTTTTGAAAATTACAAGTCATTGATGAAGAACTGGAAGAATAATATACAAATAGAAAGATATCCATGTTTGCAAGCAAATTAAAATCCCATGTTCATGGATTAATATTGTTAAAATGTCAGTATTACCAAAATCCATCTATAGATTCAATGCAATCCCTATTAATAGCCCAATGGCATTTTTACCAAAGTAGAAAAAAAGTTCCTCAAATTTAAAGGAACCACAAAAGACCTTTGAATAGCCAGAGCAATCTTGAGAAAGGAGAACAAAGCAGAAGACATCAGACTTTCTGATTTCAAGCTATACAATAAAGCTATAGCAATCAAAACGGTGTGATATTAGCACAAAGACAGATATATAGATAAATGAAACAGAATCAAGAGCTCAGGAAAAAACCCAAGCAACTAATATTTGGCAAGGGAAACAAGAATACTAAATGGAGGGAAAAAATAGTCTATTAGGTAAATGGTACTTAGAAAACTGGATATCTGCATATAAAAAAGTGAAACTAGATCTCTTATACCATTCATCAAAAATTAACTTGAAATGAATTATTCAAGACATAGAAAAAGAACTCCTTGACATGGTTCTTGGCAATCATTTTATAAATATGACACCTAAATCGCAGCAACAAAATGAATAAGTGGAACTACATCAAACTAAAAAGCTTCCACACAGCAAAAACAATGAACAAAGTGAAAAGAATCAACAGAATGGGGGGAAAAATTGTAAGCCATATATTTGACAAGGGGTTACTCTCTAAAATATACAGGGAACTTATGTACCTCAATAGCAAAATAAAAAAATAATCATAATAAACCGTTATAAATGGGCAAAGGACCTGAATAGACACACTTGTCCAAAGAAGATATATGAATGACCAATAGTTATTTGAGAAGATGTTCAACATCAACAAAAAGCAAGTCAAAGCTACAATGAGATATTACCTTATGCATGTTAGAACGACTGTTATCAAAAAGACAAGAAGAGATAGATGCTGCCAAGGATATGGGAAAAAAAGAGAACCTTTGTGTACTGTTAGTGTGATCGTAAATTGGTATAGCCAGTATGAATAATAGTATGGAGATTTCTCAAGAAATTAAAGCATAGAACTGCCATATGGTCCAGCAATTCCACTTCTGGGAATATATCCAAAGGAAGTGAAAAACAAAAATGAAAAATAGCATTACTTACAATAGCCAGGACAGGGAAATGTGTCCATCAAAGATGAATGGATAAAGAAATTGTCATATAGATATACAATGGAATTTTAGTCGGCCATAAAAAACGAAATCCTATCATTTGTGACAACATGGATGCTCCTTGAAGGCATTATGGTAAGCGAAATAAGTCAGAAAAAGACAAATACTTTATGATCTCATTTATATTTGGAACCTCAAACAACAACAAAACAAACAACTGACTCAAAAAGACATCAGATTTGTGGTCACTGGAGTTGAGAATAGGGTCTGTGGGGAAGGAGCATCGGCTGAAGGTGATCAAAAGGTATGAACTTTTAAGAACAAGACAAACAAGTAAAATTAGTAGGTCCTAGGAATGTAATGTATAACTTGGTGACTATAGTTAACACTGCTGTATGTTATAAATGAAAGTTACTAAGAGACAAATCTAAGACTTCTCATTACAAGTAAAATAACTTTTTTTGGTAGCTATATAAGATGATGGATGTTAACTAAACTTCTTTTGGTAATCATTTTATAATACATGTATGTCAATTATATCTCAGTAAAACTAAAAAAAAAAAAAATCAGATTTCTGGCTTATCTTTAAACATTGGGCTACTCAGCAGGTCTGGAGCAGCATGCCTTGGTATCTGTGGCTGGCCCACTTTCAGACAGGCATTCTCTCTCCAGCTGCCCACAGTCTCTGTCACTTCTTTTTGTTCGACAAACCCATGTTTTATTCTTTTTGTACACTCACTCCTGGGCACCAACATCTCTGTTCACAGTAGGAAAATGAAAGCTACACAGAGAAGGGGTTCTTGTCTCAAGAGAAAAGAAAAGACATTCCTTTACTTTTGTGAAACAAATTGTGTTTGAATCTCACACTTGGCAGCTTTATTCATTATTTACATCCCCTGTAGGTACTTGAGCATGAAACCTTCAAGACTTAGCTGAGGTCCAACTCAGCTGTAAGTCCTTACCTGATGACTCTAGTGTGCACTGAATATCACCTGCTCCCTGCACGTTCTTTTTCTACCATGTATTTAGAATTTATTTGTTGCTAGTTTGTACTCAGTATAAAATTTGGCTAACATAAAACTCACCATTTTAGCCATTTAAAAAATATAATTCAATGGCTTTTAATACATTCATAATGTTGTTTGAGGTGTTGAGGTAGAGTTCTGTCAGAAAGGTTTTAGTAAAGAGATGAGTCATTTATGATTGGCAGAGAGTAATTGTTTATATGCAAATAGGTGCAAAGTGTTTAAAAAGTTTGTCCTCTTAATTAGTGAAATATTCTCTTTGTATTTTCCTAACATTTCAATATGCTTTCAATGATAAAGGAGTCAATTTCCAGACAGCCTATTTATGAACTGTCAAAATATCAATAACATTTATTTGTGTAGGATTTCAATTTACAATAGCATTTATATGCATTATCAATTAGTGGGTTATTTTTTTGTGTGAGGAGTGCATATATATAGAGCAATTGTATAGTGCAATAAATTTCAATTAACAGGGACCAAATTAAAAAGATTTCATCATGATATCCAAATTTGTGGAAATTTCTTTAAATATAACTGACAGTTATTGATCACATACTATGGGCAGATACTGTGCTAGGCATTTTGCATTTATTTCCTAATCCTGGAACAGCCCCGTGAAGTACTTTTAATCAAACCATATTAAGATTGAGAAAAATGATTGAGTCACAAATCTGGTGTACCAGGACAAGAATTGAATGCCTGACTCTACTGCCTGCACTCTTAACCTTTGCACATCCCAAAAATCCATCTTATATTCTGGTAATGTCTCACTCAATATCATAGAATAATAGCTGTCAGCTTCATAAAAACAATCCTTGGGAATTTTTATCCACTCCAAGTAACATTTTAATGTTTACCAATTCTTAAAGTCTAAATCTACCTCCTTTCTATAGTAACACAGCCTAGTTGTCCTGTTCAGAGCAGACACAAAAAGCATGTGAAACTTCATACAAATGATTTCCTGCATATACTGACAGATTCTGAAAGTTGGAATTAACCAATCCCCCTTCTTAAGGAATCTTATATAGTATCAAGGAACCACTCTGCAGAAACAGCTGGTTTGATCATTGAGCCCTTAAGGTAGAGGATGAGATGATGATAAATCCTAAAGTCTTTAAGCCTCTTTCCTAGAATGGCCATTTCTTTGTTAAATAAAGCCCATCCAGGTGAAAGTCAGTTAACTAAAGAGTGAGAGGAAAGGAATAGGAAGAGAGGGAGGGAAAGGGGAAAAATAAGGGTATCTAGAATTAGTGGGGAAAACTTCTATTCTGATGACTTTCATCAGAAAAGCTAAATCTTTGCCTTTAAGATTGGGAGCAAAAAAAAAAAGATGCTCACTCTTGCCATTTTTATTCAACATAGTATTGGAAATCCTAGTCAGAGCGATTAGGTAAGAAAAAGAAATAAAGGACATCTGTATTGGAAAGGAAGAGGTAAATCTATTACTATTTGCAGATGATATGTGTTATATTATAGATAACCCTAAAGACTCTAGCCAAAAAAAAAAAAGCTTGTTAGAATTAATAAATGAATTCAAAAAATTTACAGGACACAAAATCAATATACAAAATCCTGTTGCATTTATATATACTAAATGAACAATGAGAAAAAGAAATTAAAACTGTCCCATTTACAATTACATCCAAGAAAATATAATACCTAGGCATAAATTTAACCAAGGAAGTGAAAGACCTATACCTTGAAAACTAGAAATAGATGAAAGAAATTTAGAAAGACACAAATAGAATGATGTTCTATGCTCATGTATTGGAAGAATTTATAGTTTCAATGCAATCCCTATCACAATTCCAATTGCATTTTTCTCAGAAATGGAACAGACAATTCTAAAGTTTGTATGGAACCATAAAAGACTCTAGATAGTCAAAGCAACCTTGAACAGGAATAAAGCTGGTGGCATCACACTCACTGATTTCAATCTATATTACAAAACTATAGTAATAAAACAATGTGGTATTGGCATAAAAATAGACACGTATTAATGGAAGAGAATAGAGAGCCCAGAAATAAACCCATCCATACATTGTCAATTAATTTATGATAAATGAGCCAAGAATATACTATGGGGAAAGGAAAGTCTCTTCCATAAATGGTGTTGGGAAAACTGGACAGCCACATGCAAAATAATGAAACTAAACACACCATACACAAAAATGAATGTGAAATCAATCAAAACATGAATGTAAGGCCTACAACCATAAAACTTCTAGAAGAAAACATAGGCACTAAGCTATTTGATATTGGTCTTGGTGATGACTTTTTTGTACCTGACTCCAAAAACAAAGATAACTAAAACAAAATTAAACAAGTGTGACCTCATCAAATTTAAAAGCTTCTGTACAGCCAATGAAACCAGCAACAAAATGAAAAAGCAATCTATTTTGCAAATCATATATTTGCAAATCATGTATCTGATAAAGGGTTAATATCCAAAATATATAAAGAACTTGTACAATTCAATAGCAAACAATCTGCTTTAAAAATGGGCAGATGATACGAATAGGCATTTTTTCCAAAGAAGAAACATAGGTGGCTATCAGGTACATGAAAACATGATCAATGTCACTAATCATCAAATAACTGCAAATCAAAACCACAATGAGATATTACATCTATTAGAAGGGCTAGCATCAAAAAGATAAATAAGTATTGTTGAGAATGTGAGGAAAAGAGAAACATTTTGCTCTATTGGTGGGAATGTAAATGGTGATTATGGGAAAGAGAATGGAGGTTCCTCAAAAAAATTAAAAATAAAACTACCATATCATTCTGCA
Organism: Eonycteris spelaea; assembly: GCA_003508835.1. Classification (NCBI taxonomy): domain Eukaryota; kingdom Metazoa; phylum Chordata; class Mammalia; order Chiroptera; family Pteropodidae; genus Eonycteris; species Eonycteris spelaea. The sequence continues at coordinate 7,852,748 of PUFA01000011.1, read as the reverse complement.
ATTCCTCATCTGGGTATTTATCTGAAGAAAACATTAGATTCAAAAAGATAGATGCATTCCCCATTTTCATTGCAGCATTATTTACAATAGACAAGATATGAAAACAACCTGTGTCCATCAATGGATGAATGGATGTTACATCTGTATATATGTGTGTGTGTGTGTGTATATATATACATACATATATATATAATATATGTGATATATAAATGTATATAATATATACATACATACATACAACAGAATACTATTCAGCTGTAAAAAATAATGGTCTTGCTATTTCCAACAACATAGGTGTATCTTGAGGGCATTATGTACAGTGAAATTGAAATAAGTCAAAGAAGAAAAATACTGTATAATCTCACTTATATGTGGAATCTAAAACAATAACTCTCCCCCACAAAAAAATGAAAAAATTAAAAACACAGAGAACAGATTGGTGGTTGCCAGAGGGAGGGGATGAGGGGGATGGGCAAATGGGTAAGAGGGTCAAAAGGTCAAAAGTTATAGGGATGTAATGTATAGCATGGCAATTACAGAAAATAAAACTATTGCGTATTTGCAAGTTGCAAAAAAAGTAGATTTTAATACTCATTATCACAAGAAAAAAGTTGTTAACTATGTATGGGGACAAATGTTAACTAGACATAATAATTTTGCAATATTTACAAATATCGAATGTTGTATAACTGAAACTAATATGTTAATATTCCTCAATTAAGAAAATTAAAGGCAAAAGAGAGAGAGTAATGATGGTAATAATATGAACATGGGAAAAATTCTGTTCTGATGACTTTTATGAATAAAATATCATGGTTTAGTCTGTCCATGAATGGGAAAGAGATGCCTACCTGGCGCCAAAGATAGTGTGTCTTTGGGATTTAAGATTGAGACAAGAAAAAGTCACCTACTGAGAATAAAGTTGCTAAGAAAGAGTCACACAGTGCATGAGATTAGGCAACTGCAGGTATAACTCATTGCAAGATAGTATTATCAAATGACTTTTGATGAGAATGTGATACTTCCCAAAATCTATTAAGAGATGAGGTTGTCTCCAAATTTTTAACATAGAGGGCAGGATCTCTCTCTTAGCTGTGCTGTAATGAATTATACAATTTCCAGTGTGAGATCATCAAAGGAGAATGGAGTTGGTCTGCATGGAGCCAAAAAAAAAAAAAAAAAAGATGAAAAAGAAAAAGAGTCAAGAATTGAGAGTATTGTCCAGCATAGCCAAAGTAAGAGGAGAGGATGCCTGTACCAAGCAGTGTGAGTATTCAGGTTTGCCTGCCCATCAGGACAAGGAAGCGTTCCCTTAATGTCACAGGCCTGGCATGCAGGAAGCACTCAGTAGAATAAAATAAGTGAACTTTACTGGGTTCTCTTTCCTTTGATCTAGGGTACCAAGAAACTTTATAAACTGAACGCTTTTTCTAAGAATATTTTTTTTCTATTGATAAAAGGATATACTGAATATATGACAGAAATATTACTAACTACTGTGACATATTGCTTAATGCAAATAATAAAAGACATTTTAAATTAGAAATTAGTCCCTCATGAGTTTGGTTAGTGTGATTTGTTGGCTTACTGTTACCAGCTCTGGTAATTTTGCCCTGAGTGAAAGGCAAAAACATTGGCAAGTGTGCAAAGCTGATGAACGGACCTGGACCTCTGCCCAGTTCACCCACCAAGCATATACTTACAATTCAGTGATTAAGAAGTCCTTCTTGATTTGAGCTCTTTCAACTCTCAACACTTAGCAGATTAAACTATCCAGATGCTGCAATATTTCTTATTTCAATATTACTTAATTTTATTAAGTAACATTACTATAAGCACTTTTTGTTACTTTTAAGAACCAAAAAAAAAACATATTTCTATTACATGGAACTGGGTTCATTTTTAAACATTTTACAAAATGGGTTTGCAAGTTCATGTGAAGGGGAAGAGGGCACAACTTGGAAGATCATTATAAGGAATAGGGGTGGGACTCTGAGTCAAATCTAGTTAAGAAAAGTGAGGAAATGGACATTTTTGTGAGATGGGGCAAGAGACTTTAAATTTACGGTTGGTTAGAGGATAAGCTTTAACCACAAATGGTAGTTAGACAAGGAGAGTATAGAGGCTTTTTAGCAAGAACATCTTTAATCAACTGGCAGCCTTTAAGCAGCTTGGATTCTTGGGAATGGGAACATCTCTGGGGTCAAATGTTGGTAGAGATCTGGATGAGTAAGAGGTATTTAGAAAATATCATCTCTTTAGTGGGGTTGACTACAGGAAGCAATGAGTAAAAGAGAGATTTGCCAGGGCCTTGAGAAGTCATTCACTGGGGAGTGTGAGAATGTTATGTAGAGGAGGGATTTAGAAGAAGGGCAGCATGCAGAATGCCAAGATCAGTGAGGAAGTTGAGTGTATCACTCAAAGGTGCTTCATGGTTTGGTTTCTTGGGCTGGATGACCATAAAATGTAACATTTTCCTTGAGTCATCTGTGGGATTGAAAGGGGGTGCTATTAATGAACATAAATTGGAACTGTCCTGAATAAACTGGGGTACATGGTCACTTTATTCACAAGGAACAAATACTTAGTGAATTTCAGCTGCCAATAGAGTAGAGATCCATAAGGTTGTGAAATAATGAAGAGTTAACAGGATTGAGGAGCTCAAAGAACACAAGGACCAGGAAGGAGTAGGGATCCCATCTTTCCTTCTCCATGAGTATGATCACACCTAACCCAACACAAACATGTTAAAATGTACCCTGTTGGTTTATTTTATACCTCCTGGGGATTTGTAGCCAAAAAATGTGAGCCAGTGGAAATAATCATTGATGGTGGTGGTGGTGGTGGTGATGGCAGTGCTTCTCCACAGAGAGCTGCATGCAGACAGGTACTTAGAGCATTTAAATAGCATTGCTGAAGCTGTCTGCTAAATACAGAAGTTGAAATCATATTTATAAACACTACAATTAAGATTGAAGTTAATCTTTAAAAGCTGCCGAAGAAAAGAGTCAATGCCTATTTGGAGCAGGTGGTTTGAGTTTTAAAAATAGGCTTCAGGGCAATGCTCTCATTAGTTTCTGGCTCCTCAACATGGCTTTATTATGGAACTTACTTTATAAGAACAAGAGAAAAAGATTAAAAAGCTGAAGGAAAAAATCCACCATCCTTTATTAAAGTAGGGCGGCTGGAAACAACATTGCAAGTCTGACCTCAAAAAAAGCAGCTTTAACATGGCCAAGGTGGGAGTGTGTCCACCTCCAGGACTGCTCACAGTCTCTAACTTTGGTGCCTCAGCTAATTAAGTGGCCTTTGGAAGCTAAACTGACTCTCTAATGACAGTCTGAAGCCCGTGAATCAAGATTAGCTATAAAAATGTACATCAAATCAAACCATTAAGTCAGTTGTGCCCTGTTGCTAAAAAAAGTTTAAAAAGCAGGCATAGCCACTATTGCCAGTTCTTAGGATTTGCTTACATTTTTGTTCCAATTTCTTGTGTTACACAAAAACACATTTAATGGCGACAACTCTTAAAACCCCCAATTTAATTTCATGGAAAATAGTGGCTACTTGCATTTGAACAATTTACTGTCATCTTTAAAAGTATAGATTTCAAGATCCCAGTGCCTAGATTTCAGGCTAATTCTTTCTGCCTACTCACTAGAGTTTGTCTCATTTATCCTATGGCTCTCCACCAAGTATATCCATTCCCCTGACTCTATCCTCTGCCTCTTCCTGGGTTCCTGTCCTTCTGAATGTTACATGCTGATTTTATTCCCCTTTCTCCCTCCAGATGACAATAATCAGTTACTCAGGCCAGAAACCTGGGGTTATCATTTACCTCTCCATCCCCTCAGCCTGCAGATCCAAAATATTTACCAAATGTTAAACATCTAAAAATTTCTCTTCACTTATATGTATACTGCCACCACTCAGTTTAGGCCTCAACTTCTACACAATTAGGTGATATACGGTGAGGGCCTAAATCAAGGGCTCTCAGCCCTGCTGTAGATTAAAATCATCTGAGGAGCTAAAAGCGCTGGTTTGAACCCAAGCTTCAGAGATTCCGATTCTGCAATGTGCGTGGTTGTGTATGTGTGCACATGCTTTCTGTTCTCCCCTGCAATCCATCCTCTAACCAGTGGTCTCTGAACATTTTTTATTGTATAGTCCTTACAGTTAAAAAAAAGATTTAGATGGAGTGACATCAGCATCATGGTGATGTGAGCCTTTCCCTCTCTCTCTCCACTTTTATTTACAACATTCATAACTGAACAAAAATGTCTCATTTACATGAGGACGTCTGGGAGATTTCTACCCACCTGTGCATCAGAAAATAAGTGGATAAGAACTTAAAGGAGGCTGAGGATCCAAGAGATTCAGTGTGCCTGCCCCACCCCCACTTACCCACATTTGAAGGTAGAAGCAAAGCTAGAGAGTACAACCTCTGTGGTGTAGGAGGTGATAGCTGGGGGAGTGAATGTATGGGGGAAGGGGGTACTTTGTACTCAATTTTACCTTGAATCTAAAACTGCTCTGAAAAATAAAAACTATAAAATGGGGGGGAAAAGAAGGAAAAAATAAAAACTAGAGAGTACAAAATAGGGTGAATATTCGTATAAGATAGAGAATTTGTGGAGGCTGTGCCAGCCTGATGGGAGAACCAAGCGTGCCATTGGAGCAGAGTAGAGATGAGTTCGAAGGCAGCAGAGAAGGAAGAATTCAAGGACTTAGTCCCCGCCAGTGTCACTTCCGAGAGTCATCCCACAGGGTGACACTGTAACGCCCTGAGCTTTAACAGCAAGCTCCTTCAGAGAGGAAATGAAAAGCAGAAGTGGTGAGTGACTGACTGACTGTAAGGCTATGTGGGTTGTACCTGAAGGGACCATTTCCCTCCAGCAGAACCTGGATTTCTGAAGAGGGACCTCCATCACTTGGGGAGAGGAAATAGAAGGAGGCAGACTGCTCAGCAACCTCTGGGAGTCCTCACACATGAGGATACTTCTATGAGGCCATGGCACCCACAAAGCCCCAGGTGTTAAGGCAATATTTCCTCCTGCTCTGCCACCAACCCTTTTTATGTGCTCCTGAGTGTAGCCATGAGAGCAAGCTCAGGTGAAGAGAAAACAAAAACTTGAGCTGCAGCAATATCTGTAAAACAAAATGAAAGGTTTCTAATTGCCAGCCTATTTAACTAAAAGAGGCAAGAAAAATAAGCTTTCTTAACAAAATAAGGTATTTGCTACTTCAAATGTGAAGGCAGAGGCACATTTCATCAAACACTATAAAGAATCATAGTAACATGGCATCATAAAAATGAAACAATTCTCCATCGACCAAAGACATGGAATATTGCAAAAAGAAAAAAAATCTGGATCTGAAGAATTCAATGAATGAGATGAATTATGCATTAGAGAGCTTAGATAATAGGGCAGAACAGATGGAAGAAAGACTAAGTTACTGGAGAATAGTTTAGAAATTTTTCAATTTTAAGAGGAGAGAGAATTAAGATATTTTAAAAAGTAAAGATACCAAATAAGAGCTAATGGATGAAATTTAAAATATATATTCATATATATAATATTGTATTGCAATATATAATATTGTATACCAACTATACTTAGGTTGAATATATATATATATATATATATACTAGTATATAAGAAGAAGAAAAGGAAGAGGAAGGAGAAGAGGAGGAGGAGAAGCAGAAAGAGAAGGAAGAAGGAAGAAAGGGAGAAGAAGAGAGAGAAGGGAGTAAAGATTTTATTTAGATAAATAACTCAGAACTTTCCAGCCTTTGTTCAGTGCTGATGGGACTACAAATGGATGTAGCTAATATGGAAAACAATATGGAGATATTTCAAAAAACTAAAAATAGACCTACCATATAACCTAGCAATTCCACTTCTGGGTATTTATTTGAAGAAAACCAAAACACTAATTCAAAAAATTAAATGCACCCCTATGTTCACTGCAGTATTATTTATAATAATCAAGATATGGAAGCAACCTAAGTGCTCATTGATAGACAACTGGATAAAGATATGGTACACATACACAATGAAATATTGCTCAGCCATAAAAATATAATGAAATCATGACATTTGTAATAGCATGGATAGGCCCAGAGGGTAGGTAGTATGCTAAGTGATATAAGTCAGACAGAGAAAGACAAATATTGAATGGTTTCACTTATAAGTGGAATCTTAAACAAAACAAAACAAAAACAAAACAAGATAAACAGAAACAAACAAAACAAAACAAAACAAAAAGAGACTCGAGAAACAGATGAAATTGATGGTTACCAGAGGGGAGGAGAGAAGGGATGGGTGAAAAATGGAATGGGAATATTGTCAATAATACTGTGAGAAGTTTACATGGTGACAGATGATTACTACACAATGTAGTGTGGTCACTATATTGTACACTTGGACCTAATATAATATTGTATACCAACTATACTTAAGTTGAAAATAAGTTTTCTAAAATGGCTAAAAATTTCTGTAACTAGGGGAAGAAATTAGACATCCTGATCCAAGAAGCCCAGAGAGTTACAAACTAGATAACCCCAAACAGACCCACAAGAAGACATATTATAATTAAAATGTCAAAAGCTAAAAACAAGGAAAGAATCTGAAAAGTAGCAAGAGAAAAACAACTTGTTATATATAAAGGAACTCCTATAATATAATTAGCTAATATTTTACAGAAAATTTGTGGAGCAGAAAGGAGTGATGTGATATATTAAAAAATTAAAGGAAAACGTCTAACCAAAACTACTTTATTGGCAAATTATTATTCAGAATTGAAGTCTAGGTGAATAATATTTCAGACAAGCAAAAGCTAAAGTTCATCACCATAAATTATCCTTAACAAGAAATATTAAAGGGACTTCTTTAAGAAAAAAAAAAAAAGCATTCATTAGTAAAATGAAAATATGTGAAATTATAAATCTCACTGGTAAAGGTAAAATAGAAAGATAGTAGATTAATAACTTATAAAGTAATATGAAGGTGGAAAGATAAATGTAGTAAAAATAACTACACCTACATTAATTAAGAATCACACAGGCTAAACGGATGCAAAATGTGACATCAAAACATGAAACATGGGAGGGAAATTAAATGTCAAGTTTTAGAATGAATTTGAATTTATGTCGTTATTAACTTAAAGTAGTTTGTCATAAATACAAGTTTTTATATGTAATATTCATAGTAACCATAAAACAAAAGCCCACAGTAGATGTATAAAGCATACAGAGAAAGGAATCTAAGCATGCCACGAAAGAAAGTCATCGAACTGCAAAAAGAGCAGAGAGAGGAGGAAGGCACAGAGGGGAACTACAGAACACCCAGAAAACAAAATGGCCATAAGTGCATACCTATCAATAAATACTTTAAACGTAAATGAACTAAATGAAAGTACAAGCCCCATCTATATGCTTCCTATAGGAGATATGCTTCAGATGTAAGGACACACATAGACTGAAAGTGAAGGAATGGAAAACATATTTTGTGCAAATGGAAAACAAAAGGAAGCTGGGAAGCTATTCTTATATCAGACAAAATATACTTTAAATTAAAATTGTAACAAAAGACAAAGAAGGGTATTATATAAGGATAACAAAATCAATACAACAAGGGGATATATATTTGTAATTATTTATGTACCAAACATAAGAGGACCTTAATATATATAGTAAGTATTAGATCTAAAGCAATACAGTAATAATAGGACACTTTTAAGACTCTACTTACATCAGTGGATATTTCATCCAAATAGAAACCAGTAAGGAAATATTGGCCTTAAATGCCATGTTAGATGGATTTAACAGATATATAAAGAACATTCCTCCCTACAGCAACAGAATACACATTCTTCTTAAGTGTATAAGAGACATTCTCTAGGACAGATAATATGTTAGGCTACAAAACAAGCCATAATAAATTTAAGAAGATCTATATCATATCAAGCATTTTTTCCAATCACAATCATATGAAACAGAAACAAATTATAAAAGAAAACTGAAATATTAACAAATGTGTGGAGATTAAATAACATGCTATAAACAACCGATGGATCAAAGAAGAAATTGAAATAAGAAAAAACACCTTGAGACAGACAAAAATTGAAATAAAACATATCAAAACTTATGGGAGGTGGCAAAAACAGTTCTAAGATGGAAGTTTATAGCAATAAATGCCTACCTCAAGAAACGAGAAAAATCTCAAATAAAGAACCTAATACATCACCTCAAGGAACTAAAAAACAACTAATTAAGCTCAAATAATAGAAAAAAGGAAATAACAAAGATCAGAGCAGAAATAAATGAAAGACTAAAAAAGAAGAAAAAAGAAAAGATCAATGAAACTAAGACCTGATATTTTGAAAAAAATAAAACTGACAAGCCTTTAGGTAGACTCATTAACAAAAAAAAGAATAAAAAGGTCTCAAATAAAAGGAAAGACATTAAATCTAACACCAAAGAAATACAAATGATCACAAAAGACTATTATGTAAATTCTATGACATTAGACAACTTAGAAGAAACTGATAAGTTCCTAGAAGAAACTGATAAATTCTTAGAAACAAACATTAATACTGAATCTGGAAGAAATAGAAAATCTGGACAGATTACTAGTAAAGAGTTTGAATCAGTAATCAAAAGCCTATCAACAAACAAAAGACCAGGACCAGACAGGTTCATTGGGGAGTTACAGCAAACAAAGAAAAATTAACACAAGGAGGGAACATTTCCAAACACATTTTACAAGGTCAGCATTACCCTGATACCTACACCAGATAAAAACACCACTAGAAAAGAAAGTTACAGGCCAATATGCCTAATGAACATAGATATAAAAATCCTCAACAAAATATTAGTAAAGCAAATTCGACAATACATTACAAGTACCAAACATCATGATTAACCTGGATTTGTTCCATGGATGTAAGAATGGCTTAACATTCACAAATCAATGTGATACACCACATTAACGAAATGAAGGATGAACATGAAAATTGTCTCAATACATGCTTGAAAATCATTTGACAAAATTCAACATCCATTTATGATAAAAACTCTCAACAAGATGAGAATAGAGGGAATGTATTTCAACATAAGAAAGGCCATATATGACAAGCCCATAGCTAATGTTATACTCAATAATGAAGAGCTGGAAGGTTTTCATCTAAGATTAGGAACAAGACAAGACTGTCCACTCTCACCTCCTCTATTAAACATAGTGCTGGAAGTTGTAGCTAAGATTATACAAGGAAAAGAAAAAAAGACATCTAAATTAAAAAGGAAGAAGTACAATTTTTCTCTACTTGCAGGCGACATGATATATATATATATGTATATAATATATATAATGTATATACATATACATGATGTAATATATATATATAGAAAACCCTAAGAACTCCACCCAAAAAAACCTGTTAGAACTAATAAATCAGTTCGGTAAATTGCAGTATACAGTCATTATACAAATATCTGTTGCATTTCTATACACTAATAATGAACTATCAGAAAGATAAATTAAGAAATATTTCCTTTCATAACTGCATCAAGAACAATAAAATACCTAGGAATAAATTTAACCAAAGAGGGGCGAAACCTGTACACTAAACAACTATGACATTAATGAAAGAAATTGAAGAAGACACAAGGATATTTCATACTTATGGATTGAATGAATATTGTTAAAATGTCCATACTACTCAAAGCAATCTACAGATTCATGCAATCCCTATCAAAATTCCATTGGCATTTTTCACAGAAACAAATAATCCAAAAATTTATGTGAAACCACAAAAGATCCTAAATAGTCAAAGCAATCTTCAACAAGAACAAAGCTGAAAGCATCACCCTTTCCAATTTCAAACTATTATAAATCAAAACAGTATGGTATTGGCATAAAAACAGATACATACATCAATGGAACAAAATAGCAAGCCCAGAAATAAACCCACACATATGGTCAATTAATTTAGTACAAAAAAACTAATTTAAAAAAATATCTGGCCCCCACCCATTTTCACTGCTGCATTATTTATAATATTAGATATGGCCAAGATATAAAAATAACCTAAACATTCATCAATGGATAAATGGATAAAGAAAATACATATAGGTGTACCTATACACATATACATATATACAGATGTGTGTGTATGTATATGTGTGTGTGTGTGTGTGTGTGTGTATAACGAACATTTAGCCATAAAAAGTAAAATCCATTTGTGATAACATGAATTAACCTTGAGGGCATTACGCTAAGTGAAATAAATTAGAGAAGGACAAACATCATATGACCTCATTTATATGTAGAATCCAACTAAGAACAAAAGAGTAATCCAGCTCATAAATACAGAGAACAGATTGGTGGTTGCCACAGCAGGGGTTGGGGATGGACAAATGGGTAAAAGGGGTCAAAAGGTACAAATTTCCAGTTATAAAGTAAGTAAGTCAAGGGGCCGTAATGTACAAATTGGAGCTATAGTTAATAACACTGTATTGCATATTTGGAAGTTGTTAAGAAAGCAGATCTTAAAAGTTCTCATCATACACAAAATTATTGTAGCTTTGTATGATGACAGATGTTAACTAGACTTGTGGTGACATTTTGCAGTGTATACAAAAATTAAATTCCTTGAATACGTAAAAGTAATATAACGCTACATGTCAATTATACCTCAATATTTTTTTTCAAGTATTGGGTTTTACTTCATTTATGTTGACTGGGTCCAACCACAGAGATTCCAACTTGATTGGCCTATGCTGTGGTTTGGGTGCTGGTGTTTTTTTGAAAACCCTTACTCTAGGTCTAATCTTCCTTCTAGATATCCCTCCTCCTGCCTTGATCTTGCCTAATTTAAATATCCTGAGAAAGAAGGGAGATCTCCTCAATATTCTGAGGGCTACCTGTCACTTCTGAGTTAATTCAGCTGTGTTACAATGAGTCTCAGAGTAGTCTGACATGGCTCTCTCAGTGCCACAAACAAGCAAGACAATAGCACCCTCCACAATACCTTGATTTTTTAATAATTTAGGAGGAAACTTTAAGTAGTCCAGATTACAGATTCCCCAAAACGAGGCTCTAAAGATACTGAGAAATCACTGCATGGCTTAGAAGCTACTGTCTTGGTGTAATTTTTAAGGCCCATAAAGTGAGGCATCAAGAATTTTACAAAGGTTTCTTATAAAGCACAGAATGGCTGGCTAAAGAGTTTTCCAGTTTATTAGGAGGAGGAGATTCCAGAAAGCTAGGCACTTTTTGAAAAGAGAAATTATGTTTGGATAAGAATGCCTCTGAGAGAATTTGTCCTTAATAATGATCTAGTCGTTTTCTGACACCTTCCAGATCATTGTGGATCACTAGAAGACTGTAGAGTCCACGAACAGAGTTTAAACAGGCTTAACAGTTATATAGGCCCCACAAATAATTTCCTCCTTGACTATAAAGCAGAAAACTAAATTTAGTTAAAACCTAATCTGTACCTCAAGGTTGTGCCAAGGATACAATGACTCAAGTGGAGCTTAGCAGTCAGGGAAGGTGTGATGCTGCTATTGTAATTCTCTTCATTGGAAAATGTATAAAGAGAATCTGGCTACTTAGGGTTGCACCACATGGATCCAAAAGTTCAGGGTTCCTATGATAATAATACAATTTCATACTGCAGTTACTGGCTTGATCTCTCTTCCCTGGGTTGGCAAATAAAGGATAAAGCTTGTTTACACTAAAATTATCAAAAGAGCAGATTAGAGGATCTCAGAATCAGCATTCCCAAATGAGGTACCCCTGGGGTCGTTAAAGCTCAGCAGAAATCAGAAGCATGGTCACTAAAGTCTAAGGAGATAGACTTGCCTGGCTGGGTTATAGAGATGTTCCATTTACTGCAGTCAACTTGTTTCCAAGAGTGATATCAAGGTATATGGGCAGCCCAGTCAGTATGCCCAAATTCTCATCCTTGGTGGGACAGAAATGTCCCACACAGTCTAAACTCCCTCTGTTAGCCACAATGGATCTGCCTTCCTTGACTTATCTAGACCTTTTTGGGAAGTAATTATACATCCTGTCTGTACCATCTCCCATCTCTAGAGAAATTGGTTAGGTATATTCTTTGTTATGTGAAAGAATATTTTTTCCGTTTATCTTTAATTTACCTTTTTCTACTTCAAGAGACTGTTCTCGAAGCAATTGTTTAATTAAGCCAGTCTTTATTAAATCAATGTTTTAGAATGTGTAGACAGAGAATGTGCCTTTTTGTCAGTCTTCATACCTTTAACACAGAAGCAACTACTGCTTGTAGAATACTATCCATGCCTCTCCTTTCTCTTCAAGTTATACCTGTTTTGATGTTTTCCAGCCCTGCTTAATTTATGTATTCATGATAATTTATTGTATTTCTAAGAGAATACAGGTTAAGCTCCATGAGAAGGAAGATGCATATTTTATGACTTCCTGATAACATTATAGGTGTTTAGAAAATATTTGTCAGAGGAATAATCAAACAAAAAACACCATTAAATGAGAAAAGAAGGGGAGACAAATTTTACAGCTTGGAGAGCTGATAAAGCATAAGAATATTTTATAGTTGTCAGAAATCCTCATGGGGTCTCTGTGTTGGACAAGGGGAAAGAATGCAGAGGATGGGTCTGGAATTTAGTAATGCATGTACATGACATTATGCCAATTATTTGAACAGATAATAACAGGGATATGTATCTGTTATTTGCTTTAGGAAGAAATATTAATGAAACTAAAAATGCTTTGAAACTGGGTTCATACAAATTACTATTAAAAATAATTTTTTTCCAAAAGCAGTTTTAGTTTATCTGCTGTCTTTGGTCTCTGACTACATTTTTGGGAATATTCAGAGTTTCTCCCTTCCTGCCCTCCAGAGCTTATAAAAATGGTTCAAATATTTTTTCATCTACAATTTCAGGGCACTGCAAATCCTTTATGCTCCACAAATTCCTTTCTTTCTTATTCCCACTTAAATTACTTCTATTTTAGAAAAATTCTTATCTTTAATTTAGCTTTCAATTTTTTCTCACTTAATATTTAACAGTTTTACATTTAAAACTTCAGTTATGAAATTTTTCATATATAAATTTGATATAAAATAAAAATCTAAAACATTCCTATATATTGTTAATGGTACATGCATCTATAGTAAACATGCATGAGAAAAACAATACCAGCTGCAGGATAAAGTTCATGCCCTAGGGTGTTTCCTTATCCTCTCCAAATATTCTTTTCTTAACCAGTGTTATAACAATTTAGTGTTGTATAAAAATTAGAACAGTGTTTGTTAAAAATGCAGATTCCTGGGCTTCAACTTCAGAAATTCTGATGAGTTGGGTTGATAAATATGCACTTGGAAAAAAAAACACTTCTGTTGACTCAGCTGCAGATAATTAGAGGACCACCTTAAACCAGAAGTGCGGAACATGCACAGCTGGCAGGGAGGCAGAGGGGCCTGAAGTTTAAGTGCGAGGGAAAGACTAGCATATGATTTGGCCATCTTTAGTCTGTAGGCGAAGTTCAAACCTTGGAAATGGGTGGGAATACCCAAGGGAGGATGTGAAGAGAGAAGAGTGGTGGGCTGAGTGTGGAAAGCCAAAGTGTGAGAGGCAGAAAGAGCAAGAGTCTCCCAAGGAAACAAAGGTCACGGCTGGAGAGGGAGGAGGAGAATGGAGAGCGAGCACAATGGTACAGGAGTCAAGGCGGCAGAGTTCAACAAAGCAGCATGCCCAACAGGGCTAAATAAAACAAATGAGTGGAAAGGAAGGCTAGAAAGATGCTCGTTGTCTGTACAGCAGTCCCCCCCTTACCCTTGCTTTCACTTTCCATGGTTTCAGTTATCCACAGTCAACCAGGGTTCAAAAATAGTAAGTAAAAAATTCCAGAAACAAACAATTCATAAGTTTTAAATTGCTCATTGTACAGAGTAATGTGATGAAATCTCACACTACCTCATTCCCTACTGTCCGGGACATGAAACCTCCCTCTGTCCAGCATCTGCATGCTGTATATGTTCCCACCTGTTAGTAGTCATCTGGGTTATCGGATCCACTCTCATGGTATATTGCTATGCCTGTGTTCAAGTAACCCTTATTTTACTTAACAATGGCCCTAAAGCACAAGTGACGCTGGCAATTAGGATATGCCAAAGAGAAGCTGAAAAGTGCTTTCTTTAAGTGAAAAGGTGAAAATTCTCGACTTAAGAAAAAAAAAAAGACATATGCTTAGGTTGCTAAGAACTACAGTAAGAATGAATTTTCTATATGTGACATTGTGAAAAAGAAATTTGTGCTAGTTTTGCCATCACACCTCAAACTGCAAAAGTTATGGCCACAGACCATAATAAGTGCTAAGTTAAGATGAGAAAGGCATTAAATGTGTGTGTGTAAGACATGAACAGAAAATGTGTTCTAATTGAGGACAGTATGCTACACTAGAAAGCACTGAGCCTATATGAAGACTTCAGCAAGTGAGCCTCTGACACCAAACCATTTACTACAAGTAAAGAAAAGTTACCCAGACTCAGGAGTAGGTATGGCATTTTGTCAACTTACACCATTGCAAGAAGGGTGTATACAGTACAGTAAGATATTTTGAGAAAGGGAGAGACTACATTCACACAATGTTTATTATAGTATATTTTGATAATTGTTCTATGTTATTATTAGTTGTTGTTAATCTCCTACTGTGCCTAATTTATAAATTAAACTTTCTCATGCATACATATGTATAGAAAAAAACATAGTATACAAGAGTCTGGTGCTATTTGCTGTTTCAGGCATCCACTGGGGGTACTGGCACATATCCGCTGTATTGTCTGTCTCTGGCAATATGCTGTTTATTCCTGGAAGGCAGGGGTATTTGTCATTGTAGTCCTAGTAAATGACATATTGTAAACACCTAGTAAATGTTTGGTGAACTAAATTAGATTGGCAAGGGCAGCTGCCATATAAGAATTTTAAAGAGCTCAGCCACAACGCAATGCCATCAAGCATCCTCATTAGGATAAGCAAATAACTATCCACAATGGAGAATTAATTGTAACCAGATCGATAAAGCAGTAATTTTGTGCCATCTGGCCAAGATATGGGAATGACATTTAAAAAACAATGCCCAACCTCTGTATGTATATGATGATATTTTAAACAATGGAGGTTTACCAGTCATTTTTAAAAATAAAGCAAAGACCTTTAAAGCCTTTAAATTTAGACTGTGAGGGTGTTTGTTTTTCCTACAAATGATCTCATGATTATTTGTAGAAGCATGTGTAGTCATGAGAAGAACAAACCACATTAAAGGAGGTAAATGACTCTCTAAGAACGTGCAAGTGTTGGTTGCTATGAGAACTACTAGGTTTTGTTGTTGTTTTAATTGAATAGAGAGTAAAAAGTCAATTAAAAACCATTGGCGGAACTGGCATTGGAACATAAAATGTTTCTGCCTCTCAGTTTCAGGGACTTTACTACATCTATATACCGTATGAGAAGGGGTTCTGTTTGTGCCAGACAATGGTGTTCTAAGGAGTCACTCTCTTGGAGCATTCCCATCATTCTTGATCTCGATACCCAAGTAATTTATTACAGAGCTAAAATATTATTAGCCTTTTGTACTGATGACGTTAAATAATTATTAGCTCTGATCTATATTCTCTTAAACCGAACCATTTTCAAGTTTATAGAGAGAGAGACAACTTACATCTGTGTAGCAGCTTCTTCCCCTATGTGGCATACACCTGACTAGTCAAGAAAATACAGAGAGGGAAGTCTCAGGAAGCCACCCCACTGACCATCTTCCAGGTCTCCTTTCTATCTTCTTTTGGGGGATAGTCTCCATTCCTCACAGGTGTTAAGAGGACGAAGGCCTGGGTCATGATACTCATTTTTGAGAGCTGAAGAGATTTAGTCTCAAAGAGGTTTGTAACAGTAACAGGGCTTGTATATTATGTCCCTAGAACCAGAATCTATAATGTGACCTATTCTGTGCCATTACCCTTCTCCAACAGAAACATGAAAACAGTCACACAATATAATTAAGTGCTCTTTCAAAGCAAACTCTGTATGGAGGAAAAAAATAGCAAGACATATCCTGTATTTCTCATGGAATAAAATTTGAATACCTTATACTAGATCAAAATTCTGGCTGTCTATTTTGCTTCTGTAATTGTTCTTGAATTCTAATCATGCCACAGAAAGTGGGAGGACTCACTTACTACTTACAGAGAATGTTTTGGTTTCCACTGTCAGGCTGACAATCTTTTCATTAAGCCCATCCTAGCAATTAGCTGAGTCTCTGTACAGTGTCACAAATAATTACGAAGCTCTCATTCTTTAGTTTCTTACCAAGCTGTTCTCCTAAGTGTTTTCCTCTCTCCGTTGAGATTACTCGTTCATCTTCCATGTCACATTTGTTCCCAACCAGGATAACCTGGGCATTATCCCAAGAGTATGTTTTGATCTGAGTTGACCTAAAAGAAAAAATAGGCAAAAGAATGATCAGAGGAGAGTGGAATGGCACAAAATGAAGAAAAAATATATCCCACAGATGATGATAATAGCAAAAGATGAAGTCCAAGTGCCTGATATTTGAAATTAATTAGTTCACAGTTTCACCTGTAAGTTACTCACCAGGGATTACATGAGTCAAAAAGTCAAAGAAACAATGTTTGTATTATAAATTTTTTGTATTTGATGAGTTAACATTATGCAGCTTCTTCGGTTTCCCCTTCCATTGCCACCTTATGTACTACATTTGTAGCTAGAGTGGCCAACCATCCCAGTTTGCCTGGACACTCCCAGTTTTAATAGTAAAAGTCCCATGTCCTGAGAAACCCCTCACTTCCAGGAAACCCTAGACGGTTGATCACTCTACAGCCCATCATACAAAAACAATTTCCCCTGTTGATGGTAACACTTTAAAAAGCTAAGGCAACTGGGGCCTAGGAGGTAAAGATAATTTTTAAAAATAAATGTAAAACACTAATATACTCATGGTTTTACATTTTTAAGAGGAAAATGCCACATTGATTAGTATCAAAATTATAATACAATGGGCTAGTGCTTTAAGTTACTATAAACAGAATACCTAGAATTCAGAATAAATTCGCAGCATGAATCATAATGCACATGACCAACTTTTGATTTAAAACTTACATAGTAATTATAATTAATATTTGCAGGTATTGTTCTAAACACTTTATATATGTTACATTAACTTAATCTTTAAGAGTCACCCAAAGAGGATATTATTATCATCACCATTTTACAGTTGATGAAAATGAGGTATAGAGAGGTTAAATAATTGGCCCAAGATCACTCACTAGAAAAGTGGCAGATCTGGAAATCAAACCCAGGTAGTACAGCTCTCGAACCTATGCTCTCAAACATGTATCCATACAACTCACAAAAAGTTTGAGAAGTAAATTTCCCAGACATCCTAGTGCATTTGTCATCTCAGAGAGGAAGCTGACAGGAAGCTGTGTTTTTTAGTCCTCCCTTTGTATTGGCCATATTCTTATTTGAGAACAACAATCTCAGGTGGGAAAAACATATCGCTCAGTGAGTGGTCAGGAGAGAGAGATCAAAATGTTGAAAAGCTAAACACATGATGAAAGTTTAAACAAAGGGATTTGTAAAGTGTGAAAAAGAGAAGCTTGTGAATGTTCTTACTAGCAATTGTCAAATCCTTCAGGATTATTAAACAAAAAATAGTGATGAGCTGTTCTCAACTTGCAAAGAGAATAAAAGCAAATAGCTTTAAACAGCAGTAGGAGAGCATTCAGTGAGATGTGAGCACTATTTCTCCCTTTTGAGGAGAGCTAAGAGGCAGAAAAGGTTTTACTTCAGAATATTCCCCCTGAACCATATCCAAGTTTTCAAAGTAGATCTAAATATATGGTGAAATATATTCCTGGTTTCATCACAAAAGTGTAGTATGTTCTATCAGAAAAATCTTTGCAAGCTTTCTAATTTTGATACCAAAGTTAATAATATATTCTTCTAGCAACAGTTAGATTCAGCATGAATCCATAAACTGGGAAAAATAAAGGCAGACATTCTAAACTATGTTCTTACTGCATCTTATGTGTGGAGTATATGAAAAATGATGAATTCATAGTGAATTAAAGTGTAAAAAATATCCTACACATAGATACACATTAAATCTCAAGTGCTAACATAGTTTTAGGAGGAAATTCCAAAGGTTCTTTTAAAGCAACACAAATCTAATTGGTCTTATAAGCCAAGGTCTGGCCTATGCCTGTCGCAGCCCTAGGTAGAGAGCCCTTATGTTAATAGTGAAAGTTCTTATCCTGGCACATGGCTAAAAATCAAACACCCAGAATAAGGTTAGTGAAAAGGAGAGTGTCACAGTTGTGTAAGGAAGGGGTTGGGGTAGGATGTAAATGACACCCTTCCT
The DNA here is from genome assembly GCA_003508835.1 of Eonycteris spelaea. Lineage (NCBI taxonomy): Eukaryota > Metazoa > Chordata > Mammalia > Chiroptera > Pteropodidae > Eonycteris > Eonycteris spelaea. The sequence goes on along the minus strand of PUFA01000011.1, from coordinate 7,834,302 downwards.
GATTTACTGAGGACAAATGTTTGCTGGAGGAAATTTAGCACTCCTCTGATCTAGGCAAATTCATCCAGCTGCACCCCTGACTGTATAAACTTAACTCAGGGTTTGCCTTTGTGAAGGTAAAGAAGAAACAATTCAGCTGGCTGTTTTGTACTTTTTAACCAAGTTAATGGATGCTTGCTTTCGCCATTAAGCATGCCTGAGTATTTCAGTGCCGATATAATATCCCATGGGGTCTTAGGCTACTGTGATAGATTGCGTATTTATGCAAACACAACATTTCATGTTCTCTAACAACCTGTAAAAATATATGAAAATTTATTCAGGCAGTTTAAAAGAAAGCTCTAATGCTAAGTGAGTATAGGGAAGTCAGTCTACATTCTTTAGCCTCATCTGTAAAATGAGAGTCCTACATTTTGTACTTACTCTCTGGGGCTGTTGTAGGGCAAATGTGATTTTAGGTATAGTCATACTCTACTGAGCTGCAAGAATCTCTTTGCAAATATAATACATTATTAGTCCCAGCGTAAGCAGACAGCTGTTCTTCCCAAACCCAGCTCAACTCATTCTTCCTCATCCCTATAATCTAAATAGTAACTGGATTTTTTTTTTTTTTCACTAAAGAATCTCAAATTTTGTCTCCAGGTCATATCTCGAGACTGAGGTTGTACACAGGTAAATTTCTAACTGGGAGTGAATGGCTTCCTCTGGAAGGCCTATTATGAATATGACATATATTAGTTAATAAATCCTCCTTTTATGTGGTATTTCTATGTATTTACTCTTTTAGTCATCTGCTATATTTTGTAAAATTTCTTATTTTGGGGGATGGATTTTTAATTACCTTAGTAGGGACTGTCTTATTTCTTTGTTGGTTAGAGAAACACATTTAAAGAAAATGGCTGTCACCAAATAATATACATGTGAAAAGATGATTTATTTCTGAATTGCTGCAAAAGATCCTTTGGGATTTACTGTTAATCTCAACAAGATTAATGGAATCAGATGCAATATGCTGGTCACTATGGTTACCCTGCAAATGGCAATTAACCCAGATCTTACCAGTACTAGATTGCAATTATTAAAAAATCTGTTTGTCACTTAGCTAAATACAAAAACAAACCAAAAGAAAAAAAAAAAAACCTCCCTGTCAATATATTTATATATTTTTCCACATTTTCTCTCTCAGGATACACACACACACACATACACACACACACACACACACACCAGTTTTTGTTTTTTTTGTTTTTGTTTTATATTAAAAGGCAGAGGGAGAGGAAAGTTCATAATTTACACGTAAGTGACTGAATTCAGCACAGAATAAAATAATTTAAGCATGCAGTTCTATAAACAAACTAAATTCCCACAATATCTCTATTCCTTTACCCTTGTTCTGGGCACATAAGTAATTTCCTAAAAGTTCAAACTGTACTAATAGAGAATGGACTCTTTCTGGTCACATGTTCTCAAAAACAATGAACAAAATGTACCTCGGTTACCCCGAAAGAGCAATTGTCTCCTTGGGTCTGATTTGGATTGTATTTAGAACAGTGAGGCTTCCGAAAGGATATGACTTGCTCATCTTTACCTCATGCAGCTTAGACAGACCTTAGCAGCATCCTTGTTCTTAATTCTGGAAGCTCATATTTCTCCATGGTATCACTTTCCTTATTCTCTTCAACACCCAGGAGCCTAAGCTTTCAGCATCTTAGACTTCAAATTTGTAAAGAAATTTCCCGACATGCTGTTTATCACATAGGATTGGCCCTTCTGTTACATTTTCACTAATTTACTCATTTATTTATTCATTTTTTCTTAACCCTTAGAGAGCTTTTAAAACAACTTAGAACAATTAACTCAGAACCTCTAGGGACTTCATTTTAGGAATTAAAATCTAGGTGATTTGTATATGCATCTGGGGCTGTGTCACTGGAATGGCTGTCCTGCCTTTCTTTTTAGTTTTTAAATAATCTGATACATACAAAATAATGAAATTTTAAAATGAGAAAGCAGTCATAAGGAAACAGAAACAGACACATATTAATACCCAATGATTTACAAACCCTAAAAATGCTAATAGGTGGTTTTAGGAAGTTAAGCTAGGCTTTTTATATGTACAATAACTCATTTAATAAAGGAGTTAAAAAAGGAAACTTTAAAAAGTATCCTCAAATAAATGCTGTCCAATATTTGATATCTTTTATGATTTAAAGAAATGGGTTTATAAGTTTTGGTAAAATTGCTACAGTCTCATTAAAAATTCTAATGATAGAAAAAGCTAAAGCAAAAAATACAAATCATTAGAAATTTCATTATCCCTAAGTAATGACTACTAACATTTTGGGGAAAATCCTATAGAATATGTGACTGACTTCACTGAGTCATCAGCTCCTTCCCTGTAGATGCATTACATTTCCCAGCCCTACTGGCTTTGGACTGGGCCAAAGGAATGGCTTTGGCCAATGGACTGACTATAAGATTTTACATGAGCTACTGGTGAGCAACAGCCATCAGAGGCATTGTGAGCTTCCATCTGCTCTCTTATATTCTTGCTCTTCATCATGAAAAGAACCCATTCCTGAAAGAGCTGCTCTGTCAGCCTGTCCCAGGAATGAGAAACCAGGAGTAGCCCAGCTGAGTTCCACAGAGACTAGCAAATCTCAGCCACACCTAGAAGAGCCCTGCTTAACATAACACCCTTTGTATGGCTTGGCTTATCTAACTTCATCTCTTACTACCCTCCTTCACCCCAATTCTCATTAGCCTTATGAATTTCTTTGAATTTCCCATGCATGCTGCATTTCTCAACATGTAGGAGCTATCACTATGGGTGGTTCTAGGTTTTGTGAGGCCTAAGACTAATAAAACTTTGAGGACCCAATTTGATAACAGGGTAATTTGTAGCAGATGCCGATGGTGCTCTGCCCCTGTCCCCAGGCCTTACCACTTCGGTGCCTGCCGGCTAACTTCCAACTGCCAGCATCTGCAGCTCTTTGCTTTAAAGTCTTCTCAAAAAAAAAAAAAAGGTCACTATGGCCATTGGGGAATGTCAAATGTAACACTGAAATCGCACACCCCAGGCACAGACCTCAGCCAGTGAGTAAAAAGAGCTGGTATATAAAATACCACATCTCCATTCATCCTTAGGTTGCTGCCCCTCTAACCCTCAGAACTTTTAGACAGGATTATTTATTTTTATTATGGTGACATTGGTTAACAAAATCCAGTATGTTTCAGGTGTACAATTCAACAGTGTGTGTGTGTATACACACACACACACATATGTATACATATATATACATACATATATATATATATATATATACACACACACACATACACATTGCATTGTGTGTCACCACCCATAGATAGATTTCTTTCTGTTACCACATTTTGACCCCTTTTACCCAATCTACCTCCCCTTCCACATCCCCCTCTGATGACCACTAGTCTATTATCCATGTCCATGTGTCTGTTTGTCCTGTTCATTTGTTGCTTTTAGGTTTTCTTCCCACATATAAGTGATATCATGTGATTTTCAACTTTTTCTGTCTGACACTTCTCTTAGCATGATTATCTCAAGGTCCATCCATGTTGTTGCAAGTGGCAGTATTTCATCTCTTATGGCTGAGTAATATTCCATTGTATATATGTACCACAGCTTCTTTAGCCAATCTCTATCGTAGGACACTTTGATTGCTTCCATGTCCTGGCCACTGTGAATAATGCTGCTGTGAACATTGGTGTGCAAATATCTTTTCGGACATGGGTTTTCAAGTCTTTAGGGTAAACACCCAGTAGAGGGATTGCTGGATCATGTGGTAGGTCAATTCTTAGCTTTTTGAGGAACCTCCATACTGTTTTCCATAGTGGCTGTACCAATTTGCAGTCCCACCAGCAGTGTATGAGGGGTCTTATTTCTCCACATCCTCTCCAACATTTGTTATTACTTGTCCGTTGATAACAGCTATTCTAACAAGTGTGAGAAGTTATCTTATTGTGGTTTTAATTTGCTAACAAGGTTGAGCATCTTTTCATATGTTTGTTGGCAATTTGTATGTCTTCTTGGGAGAAGTGTCTGTTTAGGTCCTCTGTTCATTTTTTAATTAGATTGTTTTTGTTATTGTTATTGTTGTTATTGAATTGTATGCATTTTCTGTATATTCTGGATATTAAACCCTTATTAGAGGAGTTGCTTGCAAATATATTTTTCCGTTCAGAGGGTTGTCTCTTTACCTCATTGATGGTTTCTTTTGCTGTGCAGAAGCGTTTTAGTTTGATATAGTCCCATTCATTTATTTTTTCTTTTACTTCTTTTTAGGCAGGATTAAGCTCTAGTTATCCTTAATGATAGAAACACACCTTTTATTAGCTGTCTTCACTTCAGCTGTCCCACCAGAGTGGCTGTTTCCTGTACTTCCCAAATAAATTACTTGTACAAAATTTCTGTCTCAGAGCCTGCTTCTGAGGGAACCCTAACTAAGACATTTTGAAGGGGCTTTCCTGAGTAAGGGCCCCAAAGCTTACTCGCAAGGTACTGGAGCTGGCTTGAAAGCACTGATAATTAAGAATTCTCTGGGTTGGTGGTTAAATTGTACCTTAACGTTGATCCTAGAGGGAGTATTTGTACTATGGAAATTAGCAAAGGCTACAAATTACATTTTTTTTCTTTTGTTTTGATTTTTTTTCAAAGATCCCATTTACTGGTACAACAATGAATGTAAGCTTTATTAGTGTTACAAGAAATCCACCGTATCCTGCACATGTGCTACCCGTCAGACTCTCATTCTCTTCCAACTGGTCTCAGACACACAGTCTTCTGGATTAGATGCCCCTTATATGGGCCCACATATACCCTGTACCTCACTCACTATGGCCTTTCCATATTCCCTCTAGAAACGGGTCCTATGAGGGCAGGTACCTCGACTGTTTTGTTCACCATTATGTCTCTGGTGTTCAGTAAGATGTCCAGCACAAAAATTTCTCAAATAAAAAACCTTGAATTTGTGGTCAAACAAAATTAAGTGATACACTGAATGTGGTAAAAATGGCTGAGAAGTTCGGTTAATTCAAAATGCAAGCACGAAATAAAACAGTGGGAGGAGAATCACCACTGTTTGTGATGTCAGTGGCCCACCACCTTTTTAGCATGAGCTGCTGGCAGAGTTCTTCCATGGCCCTTCATATCCTTCTAGTGTCTGTGGTAGGGGAACATGAGTGTTGGCCCCTCCACAGCCCTGTGTGACCCGCTTCATTCCAGCCTGCAGGAGCACATTTTCCTCTCCGCTCCAGCACTATCGGTCAGGATGAGGATACCTCATGGAGTAACGTAGCACCTCGACATTGTGGGATAGTTGTTTTGGAGGGCCCGAGTCCAACTCCTTCATTTTGTCGATGACGAAGCCGAGACTCGAGGTATGGAGCGGCTTGATGGAGATGATGCCACTACCTAGTGGCCAGTGAGGGTCTCTACCCCACGCCTGTTCTCTTGTAACATGCTGCCTTCTTCCACACCGAAAGAAAGCGACTGCATTTTACTGAACGTGGAACTTGGTAAATATTTGGTTATCTTTAAAAAAAAAAATGCTTCCTGGGAAAACAAAAATGCCCCAAATTTTCATACATACAGAGTATCATTAGGCTGTGTGTGGGAATGAGCAGAGCTGGATACACCTGGAGCATCTGTTTGATGTGTCTCTGTGCAGTAAGCCTGTTTGCTACTGAGAGCCAAACCGAGCCAGCTCTTTAAAGGACTCGAAAAGCAGTTTTCATGACCAGCGGAGTCCTGGAACCACCTTGGGTCACTTCAGATTCTTATTGTTAGACTAAATCAAACCTCGGTGCATTTGCATCAGTGTCTCTTAGAAATTATGATCTCATTTGATTTCACATAATTTTAAATTATTTTTTTTTAACTGTGTGTGTGGTAGAAAAAAAATCAGAAACCTCTCTTCTATCTTCTATGCAAGAAAGAACAGTAACAACTAGGTGGAGGAAGCATCACCCTCTGGAAAACAGAGGGAGCCCCCGTCAGTTGGTGGAATGAAACGGTCAGATGTTCCCAGGCTCAAGAATGTCTGGGTTGTTCTTCTATCACTGGCAAGGACAATATCATGATAACAAAAATATCCTTTTCTCGAATTAGAAAAAACTGTGTTGTCCCTGGGGGAATTCAGTCTTTGACAAGATGACTTGCTTCTTAAGGTTAATGGTAAGTAATCAGACTTGCTGAAAGGGAAGCTAAACTTAGACTCTAGCATCTGTTTTGTCCTCAGATATCAGAACCTTCTCTATCCCCTTTGGAGCCGGTGGCTGAGCGAAGGAGACACTCCATATACGTTCAGCCAAAGCCTGACCACTGAGGTTTGTGGGACATTAAGTTAGGACTAGGGAGGGGGAAGGGGAAAGGAAGTAGGTAGCTTCCTTCTCCTGTGGGTAAGGTAGGTTTCCGAGGAGGAAGAGTGAGAGCCCGAGCTTGTGGGCCTCTGAAGGAGGAACTGCAGGAAAGGGAGAAGTGGATATTAAGAGGAGATAAGATAAGAAAAGGAGAAATGTCTACTTAGCCTTTTTGAGGCTCCCTTTCCAGGCAGAAAAATCATAAAACTAGATATAGTTACATCCTTTATAACTCCAACACTAGACTACTCTTTTGAGATCCCACTGTCAGGAAAAATTGTGGAAGACTTTGAAATGGGCAAAAAGATTGCTGGGGGTCCTGCCTAGCATACCTTGCCCCGTCATCTCTGCTTTTCATCATCTTTCAGTTATTTTGCAACTCTGTAGATGGTAGAAACCAGAACATATAAGTGAGTTCTTGTTGACAGAAAATAGAAATGCAAATAAATTGCATCTGGTGGAATATAATTAATTATTGCCTCATTGATAGTAACCTATTTTGCAACTACTGGTCAATGCCTTTCAGCATCCCATGTGTTTATTTTATATTTGAATAAAAATTGTAATTTTACCTTATTTTAAAAAGAAATTAACCATAATAGCAACTGATGGGAGGAAGGCCTGTGTTTGGAATAGCTAGGCAACCTGAACTTGGGGAAGAGAAGTGACCACTGTGGCCCCAGCTGAGAGCCAACCTTCCCAATGGGTTATTAGGTGTGATGACCACAGGAATCAGCAGAGACCCCTGGGGCGGGGGGTTGGGGGCAGCAGTGAGATGCATTCCCAGTCAGGGGAGTCAGACTGAATGCCTAAAATGTCTCCTGAAGTTAGCTAGGAACACTCTCTGGGATAGAGAAAACTCTGGCTATTGCTAACCCACACATGGAGTACTGGTTACTCTGGTAGAAGTCACTGTATAATAAAAAGCATAATATAGTACATAAACATAAAACTCTAATAATGAATAACAACATAGAGCTTCATTATTAAACACTTAGTTTGTACCAAGCAATGTTCTGAGTGTTTACATTTATTATTATCTCACTTAGTTCCTACGACACTGTAATGTAGATACTACTGTCTCCCCCCTTTACAGATGAAGAAAGTAAAATAGAGACTTGTTAAGTTACTAAAGACATTCAGTATATAATGCAGTTAGGATGCAAACCCTTCCACTGGAGTAGGTGCTCAAAGTCTTGGGTTCTAGTTTTTTTTATGTAATTTAGAGAATCAGAACTATTTTCTTGGCTTTCCTGAATCTCTGTTCCTTCCTCTTTAAGAAGAGAGAGGAAAGTCTATCAATGTTTCTACCAGATTTTCATGCGGATCAATGAGAATATGTCTGTGAAAGTTTTGAAACTCAGAGTGTTTGCTACATGAATAGACTGATAAATTGATACTGACAATTATCCACATGGTGTTGTGTGTATTAACTCACTCATTCTCTAAACATCCTCCTTGTGATTTTCTCTGCTATTTTGTAACATCTAATTAGAAAGGGTTAAAGTGGGAGGAAAGTCAAAATAAATACTACCTGACTCTATTTCAACCTCACGAATGCATTGTCAGACATTAAGTGGGGAGCCAGGGACATGACAGTAGAGAAGAAAGATATGACTTCTGCTTTCGGGGAGCTGTGCACTAGCTCCACACTGTGATCTTATCCATATACTACGATCAGCAGGTGTGGATTAAACAACCACTGTGCACTGGACGGCGGTGTCTGTACCACAGGGTGCTGCTTTTCAAACTTTAGCAAGCATCTGAATTACCTGGAAGATCTGCTGATCAGATTCTTGTGTTCCACCCCCCAAATATTCAGATTTAAGAAATGTGAGGTGGAGCCTGAGATTCTGCATTTATAACAAGAGCCCGGGTGATGCTGCTGCTGCTGGTTTTCAGACCACACTTTGGGTGACACTGTAATGAGGAGTAGAAATAAGTAGGCTTTGGCCCATGTCCTCAGGCTGCTGCTATGTTCACTAGAGAGAAAAAGTGTGGTTTGAAAAGTTAATGATACAATGAGCCCTTCCAGTCAGAAGCTTGTGGCATTGTTCCAGCATCATGGAGGATGGAACGGGGAAGGGATAAAGAGCAGAGACTGAACTTCTGGAAAGTAGAGGGCGGTGTGGCAGATGCAGGATAAGAGTCAGCATGTTGGCCCTTCATAAGAGTGATCTTGGGTCTTTATGTATTCATAAGTCTAAGATTTAATCTCATTTCAGAGAAATGCATAGACTGAAGCAGAGCATCATGGGTGCTAGAATGGGGTTGGGGTATCTGGGGTGAAGAGCTGGGGGAAGCTTTCAGAAGGGGCCTAGGATCTAAGTCTGGTTGGGAACACCATGTCTCACATTGGTGGTAGGGATGAGTCGGGCAATGGTAGGGAGGGCGGTCTGCGGATTTGCCCTTGGGCCTGCCATCAGTGGTTTACTTTTGTGAGTTTAGCTCAGACTCCCTCCTCTATGGCAAAAGAAAAGATTGGGGGTGTAGGTAATGGGTCACCCAAAGTAGCTTTGTTTCTTCGGGAAAGGGGAGGCAAGTGAGGAGGAAAGAAAGCAATAAGCAGAATGCAAAGAAAGCCTTTCTTCACGGCCAAGTTGTGGACTGAATTGGGGGCTGTTGTCCTTTCCTAAGCCTTAGTTTCCGGCAAAACAGATTTGGATGAGTCAGAAACTGTCTGCTCTCTTTCAACTCCATATTTGCTTTTTAAATCCTTTCCACTCAATGTTTCTGAAGCATTATTCTATTGTTTACCAGAAAAACCACTGTAAAATCCTCGTTCTCTTACACACACACACATACACACACACTAACCTTTAAGATGACAGTGTTTTTCAAATGAACCAGAGCAAAGGGGTTTTGTCATCGTACAGAACTCTGGCCTTAAGGAACCACGAAAATATGAAAAGGCCAAGCTCCACAGTTGCCATTCGCCCCTGGTTGCTGAGGGTAATTGCTATTCAATCTTTTAGATCCCATTTCAAACAAATACATGGTGTAAGGGGTCCTGCTGCAGGCTGTGAATATGAACTGAAGCACTGTTGTTGATACATATTGTCATGCATTGGAGAAGTAGTGCATCAAATCGGTGCTCAGTTCAGACTCTCAGATTGAGTCCTGGTCTTATTGCACCTCTGTATGACCAGAATAATCCATGTTCACACTAATCCCCGGGGGCAAACCAGGCCATGGTGGCACCATTTGGTGGGAACAAATTCTATAAGGCCACCCTTCAAACAAGTGAGGAGGGTAAGATACAACTGATGTGTAAGAGCAGCACATCAATTAAAAGAAGATGTGTCTTATAAGCACATTCACATGCATTCTTGAAATATACGTCTGCCCTTCTATCCCTCCCTTAGAAGAAATTGCCCAATATCACCATGCTTAAGAAGTTCATCACATCTCAAATTAAAACAGCAAATTAACTGAGAAAATACACACACGGAGCACACAAAAAGAGGACTTTTGCACCAGTAGAAGTAGTTTTGTTTTTTGACCAGTACTTTCTAGATCCATCAGTCATTTGCCTATTTGTTCTCCCATATGTTTCTCGCCCTTCCTGTACTGCGCCCTGCACAGCAGGAGGCTGACCCTTGCATTCTGTGTTTCACAGGCTGCCTTGCCAGCTGGTTTCCAATGGGGACACAGCGAGGAGACAGGAGAGGGAGGAGGGAAGAAGCTCAGTGTCTCTGCCACTCTTTTGCTTTCATCAGCTTCCTAAGAGGGGCAGCAGCCCTGTTGTTCACATTCTTCATAGGTGGCTTCCCCAGCTCATGGGCTCTAGGGTGCCACCTCAAACCTGAGTGGATAATAATCTCTGTCGCACTGCCCCTAGTTCTCTAGGATTAGATTCTCTCTATTGAACCACCCCAGGCAAGGTCTGTTTTCTGGGCTGGATCCTCAGGAGCACATAATGTTAACATTTGAATAGTTTTCATGCAGGAAACAAAAAAGGAAAAAAAGGATACTATTGTGTAGCTCAAAAATCTAAGCTGCTTTTTTCTCCAACTACTGTGGAGGCTTCATCTGCCACAAGCAAGTTGGCAGACGACATAATGTAACTAGAGGTTTTCCAATTGTAATTTATCAATTCCAGAGTGATAACATTTAGCTAAATGGATATATGTTGTCAGCTGTGAGAACAGTGAAGACTATATACTAGGTTTTCAGTTACTACACAGTGGGCATTATCCAATAAAATAAATGAAAAAGAGATAAAAATTATAAGGAGAAATTAATAACAATGTAGAAAAATACAGGCTATGTTAAATAAGATTAATTTAGTCAAAATTTTAAAATTCTAGTGTTTACTGAGCTATTTGAGATAACTTATCTGGCTTCAGGCAAAACAAATGAATTGTAAAATGACAAAATATGATTCAGCATTTCTTGAGAATTTGACATCCCAATGCACAGAGGAAAGCTGCAGAAAGAATACACATTTTTGCCTGACCCCAAAGGAAAAAAAACAGGAGCTCAAAGATGACATTAAAGACAAGAAAATTGGATCTTTGTCTCAGGAAATTAAAACTAACATTTTCAATCAGATTACTGATTTATCTCATTATTCTAGGTTGATCCTGTAAGTAAACCTACAGGTAAATTTTATGCTCATTGGTAACTAGATTAAGCAACCCAACATGTTTTCATTTCTAATTTCTTTAAATCAAAACATAAATAATGTATAATGCAATGAATAACAATTACTTTGAAGAGATGCTGCTCATGTTTAGTTTGTATTTGATTCAAACTTCAGCCTAACCATTTTTCAAAGCTTTTTGCTCAATGAATTGTGTTCTGCTACATGGTGAATACTTTATTTGCTCACTGTGGTATGTTTTTATTTGAACTATGATGATATTTAAAAACAGGTTTATCAATAAATCAACAACCAACAAGTATTGGCAAGGATGTGGAGAAAAGGGAACCCTCATGTACTATGGTGAGATTATAAATTTGTTTTGTGCAGCCTCTATGGAAAATAGTATGGTGGTCTGTCAAAAAAATAGAACTACCATATGACCCAGCAATTCCACTTCTAAGTATTTATTCAAAGAAATCTAAAACACTAATTTTAAAAGACATATGCACTCCTCATTCATTGCAGCATTATTTACAATGGCCAAGACATGGAAGCAACCTAACTGTCCATCAATAGACGAATAGATAAAGAGGTGGTACATATATCAATGGAATATTACTCATCCATTAAAAAGAATGAAATTTTTCCATTTGCGACATGGATGGACCTCAAGGATATTATGCTAGGTGTAATAAATCAGACAAAGAAAAATACCATATGATTTTACTTACATGCATAATCTAAAAAACAAAATAAATGAACAAACAAAACAGAAACTCAAGGATACAGAGAACAATGGTCAGATGGGAGGGGGTTCGAGGGGTAGGTTAAAAAAGTGAAGAGATTAAGAAGTATAGATTGGCAATTATAAAAATAGTCACAGGGATGTAAAGTACAACATAGGGGATATAGTCAATAATATTGTAATAAATACGTAGAGTGCCAGATGGGTACTAGACTTATAGGGTGATCACTTCATAACATAAATGTCTAATCACTATATTGTACACTGGAAACTATGTAAAATTATAAGTCAACTGCAATTGAAAAAAAAGTTTAAAAAATTAAATGATCAGCCAGTCGCTTTACCCATTCTGATGAAATTTAATCTACCTTTAGCATACCAATCAATTATAATTTCTTTAAATTAATATGAAAGTCTACTTCATTTGAAAGGACTAAATTTTTGGCTTCAGATTAAGGAGTATAAATTTAGCATATTGAAAACTCACTCTGCAGCAGATTTGTGAAAATAATTAGTGAATATATATTTTTTAAAAAAATCAACAACAACAACAAAAAAACAGGCCCAGCCATAACCACAGAGGGTGGTAGATTTTTCTTGAGTATTAGCAAAAGGATTAACTCTTCTCTTTGGACATAGTATTTCAGCAACTGGGTTCACAAAAATTCTACTTGTCGAGCAAATAGCTACAGCTGTTTGGAATTACAATTCCATTTCTGATTCCATGTACCATATTTGATGGCCATGGCTTTCCTCTACCCTCTACACACTTCCTTAAATATAAGAGTATAATGTTACTAGATTCTCTAGCAAAAGACGTTCTAGCTTAAGGAATGGTAAAGGCAAAAACCCAATAAAATAAAAGTGATACACCCAGAGAATGTTAATCTAACTGCAGCTGAAACAACATGGATTAATGGAAGGCATATTAAAATTCTGTGGCACAGACTGACTTATTTTGATTTTGAAATATTTAACTAACATTGTTACTTTTGATATAAGAACACAAGTGCATACCTTGAAAACTATGGCTCTTTCTGGAAAAGGTACTTTTGACTTCAAAATATTACTGAAGAATTTGTGCCAGAAGCTTCCTTAGAGGCAGAACTTTGGTTAAAAACAAAACAAAACAAAACAAACCAGAAAATTTCTGGTTTTGAAAGCTCTTTTTCTTAGGAAAAAAGTACAGTAGAAACACAAATTTAAAAAGTCGAAATATATGACCTTTGAATCTTAGTAGTTTTCAAAGTTAACGAGAGGGAGGGATATGCAATAATAAGAATTTCAGACACTATAAGAACCTCCCCAAATTCATATTTGCCCAAGCTGAATTTGAAACTTGAAATGAGTGTTGGTTTGTGGCTGTGGGCTCTCGAGGAGACCGATCACCCTCAGAAGCCTCCACATTTTCCATCCTCACCTTTGCCTGCTCAGGCTGAGCACTCATGCTACTTTTCTGGTAATACTTCTCCCAACTCCTCTGCTCTCACGTTACTCACGCTTCCTCAAACAAGTCCAGCTCAACACCTGGGCACATGTTCTCTGCCTGGAATATTGTCTCTCCTTTCTGCATTCTCAAACTCTGCCCATCTTTCAAATCCCAGTCAAGTTGCACCTTCTTCATGTGATATTTCCTGTTCTGTTGGTTCTTGAATTTGCTATCTATATGCTCATTTGGCTCTTAATTCTATAGAATCTTATTTTATGTTGTTACAAAGGAATTATATGTATTTTTCTTCTGAGTTACAGAGTTGGATTTTTGAAAAGGTATCTTAGACTTCTTTGTATTTTCCAAAGTATTATAAATGCCTGATGAGTATTTAAAATGATTTAACAAGTGACTAAATAAGTGCAGTTTTGTGAAAATAAACCATTCTAGTTCTGAAACTGAATCTAGATATCTGAATAAATTAAAACCTAGATAAATTAAAAAATACTTTATCCTTCCACAATTGTGATTTTTTTACTATAACAATCTCTAGTATATACAAATAACAATTGGTATAGGTCAATGAATGTTATGATAAAAAAAAAATAGGAAAACGACCAAAAATTATCTTTAGGCCTTTATTAGCACCAAAATGTGATAAAAACCTATGTTATTTTATTTTATTTTGTAGAGAAGTCATAGCTTATTATTGTCACAAATTATTCTTTTTAGTACCTTCTGCAAAAACCCCTTGTTAGTGAAGAAGAGCAAAATTTGTCCCATCAAAGTATGCCACTTCGGCATGTGATTTTGAATTAAGGTACTTGAGAAATAGTCTGTGCAAGAAGGACACTCTGACCCTCTTGTCTCTCTGAAAGCAGGAAATAAATCTCTCATGTGAAAGGTCCCCATTCTGCACCAGGAGGTAAAGATACAGAGACAGGAAATTCAGGGCTGAGAATGTGGTGTAAAAAAACAAAACAAAACAAAACAAAAAACAACTCTGCTTAGTTTCCTCACTAATTAGCGCCCAAGCCTAAGTTTTTCTTGTCAGGCTTCACAAATTTATTATTTTATTATTTGTCTATAAAGTATAAAAGCTGCCTGCTTTGGTCATTTCTTTAGGTTCCATATCTGTGAGACTTCTATACGTACACAATGAATCTTGATTTTCTCCTATTAATCTGTCTTATATCAATTTAATTCTTAAACCCTCCAGAAGAGCTTGGAGTAGAACATTTATTTCCTTTCTGACATTAGTTTAATTGAGCACTTGTGTATGAAAACGAATCCAAAGAAAAACTGCTGGCAATTTACTGGTATGTATGTAGCAAACACGCAAACACACACACACAGTGTCATTTTTTTTTTCTTCTGTGGCATTTAGGCTACAGAAGTAACATTCTTTTCTAAATTTGCCCTCTGTTACAAATAAAGTGCTAAAGATGTGCTAGCAATGGTGCTAAATAAGACAAAAACCTCTGTGGGGGTAAAGAAGCAACTGTGAAGCCATGTGACTTCATGGCAGCCCTGAGTACCTTGCTGGTTTGCTTCCTTGGTTGGGGGTTTGCCTGGGGAGGAACAGCAGCAACTCCTGAGGGCTCTGCATGATCAGAGTCCCAGGGAAGGCGACGGGAATGTAAAGCACACAAGAAAGAAAAATTTCTGATTGAAAACCCTGATTAAATTCCATAGGGCTCCTAGCACTTGAATGTGGAGGAAGACAAGAAAAATGGCCAGTCAGTTGCTTTTTGCCAGCCATCCTAGAAAGAAAAGGAAAGGTGTTCATTGTATTAAGACATAACACCAATAATTCTTATTGAAGATAACCAGATTTAGAGAAAAAATAATTAAAGATCCCAACAGTTTATAAGAATTTCATAGTTTTACAAAGCCCAGAGAACAGACTGAATTTCTTTAAAATTCATTGTTCTGGACTCTTTTCTCTTTCCAGCCCCATAGCTACCTTCTATTAAGGGTTTATGATTTTCAACCTGGCTGCACAATAAATCACCCTGAGAATGTGCAGCAGATATGACATGAACACAATCGTGGGTCAGTTGCAGAAGGCAACGTGATCTTGAGAAAATGAACTAGCATACATGAATATAATCTGTTATTTATTTTTTTTTTACAGAAATAGAGCTGGTTTTGTAAAAAGTTAATTTACTTTTGATTGTAAATAGGATAGGTTTATCTGGCATGTCTTACTCAGTGGCAGTTCACTGATTCTAGGTTACCAAAAACAACCTTTCACTTTTGACAGTCTATGAAATAAAAATTAAAAGGCATTTATGAGCTCATTGAAAATAATCTAAAACCTAAACCCTTGACCCAATGCAGTGAATTTCTTTTACTTCATTAACAACTTTTTTCCCCCAGAAATGGAGCTTGCCTGACTAATACTCCTGGCATCAGGAACTCAGTTGACTAAGAGGTGAAAGAGGACAAAGGCACGACCCAGGAATTGGCACACTCTGAGCAGACAGTAATACCAGAAAACTTTATACTGAAGAGTTGGCACTTCAACATGTTAATATTTTACTGTTACAGCACGTTAGCAAATTGACAGAAAAGTTAACTCGAATTTTTCCGGGAGAGCTCAAATTATGTATTATCTCAATCCTCTTAGGAACAGGACTTGGTTATGGAGAATAGGATCCTTAATAGTAAGAACTAAGTCATGTAGTAAATTGCTATTTGTCACTTCCAAATCAGTTTTCTTCTCCTGTTATAGGGCCACCAGCTAGAGACACCATTCCCATCTTGCTGATAGCTAGATATGGCTATGTACTTGCAATGGTTAATTTTATATAGCAGCTCAACTGAGCCAAAGGATGCACAGACAGCCAATTAAACATTATTTCTGGGTGCTTCCAAAGTGTTTCACCCTTGAATTGGTGAAATGAATAAGGCACGGGACCTTCCCCAGTGTGGGTGGGCATCATCCAATACACTGAGGGTCTGAATAGAACCTAAGGGCAGAGGAAGGGTGAATCTGTAGTCCTGGCTACTGAGCGTTGACATCAACCTTCTCCTGCCCTGGATGCTCCTGCTTCTCAGGGCTTCAGCCCAGGCTGAACTCCACACCATCAGCTTTATGCTCTCATGCTTTTGAGTCCTACCACTGGCTTTCCTTTTCTCTGACTTGCAGGTGGCACTTCATGGGTCTTCTCGGTCTCCATAATTGGATGAGTCTATACCATATAATAAATGAATTAATCAATCCCCCCCCCCATTGGTTCTATTTCTCTGGAGAACCCTAATACAATAAGATGGTACAACTTTTGCCTTGCTCACTCAAAAGACAGTGCTTGCTCTGGACCTTTTCATGTGCCCCATTTTGTAGAATGTGGCTAAGGATATGATCCAGCTTTGAGCATGCTAATGAGTTTAATGCCCTAGTGAAAATGTGGCAGCAAGTTCAAAGAACGCCGTGTCTCTGAATGACTGTGTGGAGCACAACTGTCCTTCCAGCTTAGTCCTTTTGTGCTAGTAAATGAGACACAAAGCAGTGTCTTGTGTCATTTAGCCTTGTATTTTAGGGGCTTTTTTGTTACAGCAGCTTAGCCTTTATACTACCTAAAACCAAATCCTTTGTCTAAACTTGTGTCAGTTTAGTGCATACCCTTATCTGCACCCACTTACTGCAGTATCCTTCTCCTGGAACAATCACTTGGTGCAAATTCTTAGCCCATCACAGAAAGCTGCAAAATACTTTTCAAAGCCTATCATTCAGCAGCTGATGTAATCAAGTCATTAAATACATAATTCTAAGAAAAGTTGCAGTTTCTAAAATGTACCAATCTTGTTATATAATCTTTCCTATGTCAGCTGCCATAGTTATTAGGATGGGCTCACATTTCTTCTTGCAAACTCTGCATGTGAGGTTTTGGCATGATTTCTCTGTCCTTTAGAAGTGTGCACACATAGCCATTGTACAATAAACTCATTTCTCCATAAGTACAAACACTAAAGAAACCTGGCAGAGTGCCTATTTCTCATTCCTTTGAACCAGGAACTAATGTGTGCTGTTCCATTAATAAAGTATACAGGTTCCACTACAAATAAAATTCTCTAATTCTGAATATTCTTGTCCAGCTTTACTGAGGTAAAATTGAAATTAAAAATTGTATCTATCTAAGGTATACAACTTGATGATTTGATATGTGTACACACTGTGAAATATTCATATCAAGCTAATTAATATATCACCTCACATAGTTACTTTTTTCAACTACACAATATTTCAACTACAGAAATTATTTGTCTTGCATAACTGAAACTTTGTACCCCTTGACATCTCCCCAGGACTCCCTTCTACCAGTAACCACCATTCTACACTTTGTTTCTGTGAGTTTGGTTATTTTAGATTCCACATGTGAGATCATATAATATTCGTCTATCTATACCTGGCTTACTTTTCTTAGCATAAGGTCCTCTAAGTCCATCCATGTTGTCACAAATGGCAGGATTTCCTTCCTTTTATAATGCTGAATAATATTCTCTATATCTTTATATATGTAATATTAATCTCTTCAAGTATTCATCAATCAATGGACACTTAGGTTGTTTCCATGTCTTGGCTCTTGTGGACAATGCTGAAATGAACATGGTGGTGCAGATATCTGTTTCAGACACCGATTTCCTTTCCCTCAGATAAATGTCCAGAAGTGAGATTATTAAATCATAATATAGTCCTATTTCAAATTTTTAAAGGAAATTCCATACTTTTTTCCATAATGGCTGTACCAATTTACATTTCCCATCAACAGTATATAGAGGGGTTGTTTTTTTTTTTCACATCCTCTCCAACACTCGTTATAGTTCATTTTTTTTTGATAATTGACATTTTAAAAGGCATAAGGTGATATCTCCTTGTGGTTTCAATTTGCATTTTCTTTATAATTCATGAAGTTGAGCACCAAATAGCCAACGGGTGTATGAAATGGTGCTCAACTTCACTAATTAGTAGGGAAATGCCAGTCGAAACCAATTTCATATAACTGTTGGCCATTAGCAGTGCCCGTTTCTTAATTGGGTTATACTGAAGGTGAAAGCAGTTCATGAGTGTGGATAAAACTCAGATTGATTTGTTACAACTAAATGCAGTTGTTTTTTCACTTTCAAATAGTTTTTTTTTTCATCCCTGAGATTTAAAAGCCTTCCAAATTCATATTTCTTAGTTATGTAATTCCAATGGTTCAGAGTAAAAAATACCTAATGCTTCACTCAAAGGTAAATTTTTACACCTTCCATATTAATACCGTTTGAATGCTGGTTTCCTGGCGGAAGAAACAAGAATGCAGCTCCACGGTTGGTTTTCTTTGCTGCGACATGGTGTCAGTCAGTAACAGTGGCTGAGCAGGTGACAGCTAGAAAGCTGAAAGCTTGGAGGCCATTACATTCTTCAGAATTTACTTGAGAAGCACATTGTCTGTGTCCCTAGTCAGTCCTTGCTGACTTCCAGCCCAGCAGTCCTGGTATTACATGTCGTAAAGAGTCAAATTTGGGCCAAGCAATGGAGATCTCATGATCATGCTGATCTATTACATCTCAGAGGGTTGACCTCTGGCCAGAAAAATAGAAGATCCCCTTTTAGGGGCTGAGATATTAATTTCAAATTTCCTAATTAGCCATACTATGAATAGAGATGATGCTATGCTGTAAACCAATGAGAAATTAGAATAAGAGATTTTAGAATTTCAAAATCCTCACAGCAGCCCTGTCTTTAGTGATTGGCTGGCTTTGAATTTTACCCTGGCATCTGAAGCTTCCTAGACACTCACATGCTTCTAGTTCTCATGTCAGACTAGCACCACACAGCCTACTCTCTCATGCACTACCCTGCCACATGTCACCAGTTTCACAGATTCTACTATGATGAAATTCTGCATATTGCTCCAGCTCCTTATCCCATTTCTTGCCTTGCCCAGATCTGTAGAGCTAATCCTTGCAATCTTATTTGAGACTTCTTTTCCTAGACTTGCTGTTTCTTTTCAAATATGTGCTTATATCTTTCTTTGCTAGAAACTTTCTAGAGTTCAAGAGAGAAAACACCCCGGCACGAGAGTGAGAGCTCCAGGAAGAAGAGAGACAGCCAAATTCCTCAAGGGGAGCACAACAGTCCCAAACCTCTGTCAGGGGCTCTCGTAGCCGTATTGATAGTCCCTCGTCCATATGGACCCTCAGGAATGTACCCAAGACAAATGCATTTATGCTGCTAACTATGCTGACTGTGAGATAAATGGCAATCAGTTTAAGTGGGAAGGAAGTGACTCTGAATTCTTGTGGTAAATCCATATTTTCAGTTCGAATGACTGAAAAGGGCCTGAAAAATCTGTTGCATTTAGTTCCACAAGGAAAGGAAGGATTCATCAAAGGTCACTCAGAGCTAAACTTAGTACCTGGGGACCTGGACTCTGTCCAGTCTCCCATGTTCTCTATTTTTCCTTTTCTTCAAACATGCTAAAGAATTCCATTCAGAGAAAAAAATGTCCTCCACAAAATGTGATTTCCCCCACTTTTAACCCTCCATGTGTGGCAGCTAAGATGGAGCACAAGGCTGTACCCTGCCGCGTTCTCCACAGGCCGCACCGAAGCACAGCACTTTCATTATGTTTACAGGGACAAAGACACGGCAGGGATTTGCTTAAACATAAAAAACACCCATCTTCAGGAGTAAAGAAAATAGCATTTCCTTGTAGGAGGGAAGTACTAGCCTATAGAATTAATAGCTTAAAACCTCTGATTATATTTTCCTTCTCTATAAAGAACAAAATTGCTAATGACACCAATAACCAACTGTGAGCTTTTCCCTCCTGTCTGCACAAAATCCTTTCCAAAAAAAGATCTGGCTCCTGTCAGCAATTCACAAAATCTGAAAAATTAAATGCAGAGTGAAAACAGAGGGGACCTATACGAGGGAGAAGCAGGGCTGCTGCCCACAACCACCAAAGAATGAGTTTCCTTTGTGTCTAGTTACATTGACTGAAGACATTTAATGAGGATTTACTCACGTGCCATATGAATATGTTATTATATCGTAACATAAGATGTTAAAGGAAAATTTAAACTTCCAAACACCATTCACTGAGGAGTCTCAGCAGATTTATCTAAAGGCATGGACATGGAGCAGGCATTATGTGAGATGGATACTCTAAAATTCAATGGAATGCATTGTTATATGATTAATCACCTCATATACACCAGGTATAAGAGATTGTGGTTTTCAGAAATAGTTAATAAACTCTTTGAAGGAAGAGAGCCAATGGGTTCGAATAAATGTCCTCCCACAAGCCCTCCTTTGCTTCAGGGGCATCAGTGTAAACTGAGTTCCATAGTAACTGTGCATTATACTGACCTCTATAAGATCTGTCTTGAAAGTTGTCAACTGTTATTGGCTAGGTTTTGTGTCCTAAGATGATGAAAAGTTAGGATTTAGATCCCAGCATCCCATGAGTGTTTGCCTTGGGCCTTAATAACTGATGTTGAATAAATTAAAAACCACTTTCTTTAATTCATAGGAAAAAAGAAGTGATTGTCTTCTTAACAGAGGGTTGAGGGAGGAGGGCAGCACACTTGAACCCAACCAAACCCAAGTCCTCTCAGGTAGGGACCCTTATCTCAAGAAACTTGGGCAAATAAATGACATTCTTTTTAAAGACTGTTTCACATTGATTGTGTTCACACTAGCTATCCCAGTGCCAAAATGTATTGAAGGGTTTAGTAAATCAGAAACACCCAAGTTTGGATATTAGCTCTAGTGTGTATTAGCCGGGTGACCTCAACCTCAGTTTTTATTATTGAAAAAGTAGAATCAATAATAATACTGTTTTTACTCTCAATTCTTTAATTTTAAAAAGCTTAAGCCTAAAGACAAGTAGAAGTCATGCATCTAGTTTTCAACTAAATACATCAATTGTTGACATTTTATCACATTTGCTTTCTCTTAATATAACACTTTGTGGTGGTGGTTGAATTATTTGAAAGAAAGTTGCAGACCTGATGGGACTTGAAATCTTCACAGATTTCTCATAAGAGTAGAAGACTATCATCTCTGTAGCCACAGTTCCATTAAATCAACCAAGAAATCTGATGCAATGCTATAACTATCTAACATGTAGTCCATACTCAAATTTCCCTAACTATCCCCAAATTGTCTTTGTACCTAATTTCTCACCCCCTGCTGAAAATTTTCAGGACCCAGAAAGTTCACACATTACATTTAGCTGTCATTTCTGCAGTCAATTTTACTTCAGATCACTCTCCCTAACATTTTTCCATAACACTGATGTTTCTGAAGAGTCCAGGCTATCTGTGGCCAGCTGTAGAATGTCTCTAAATATGAATTTGCCTGTTTCCTCATGACTAGATTCAGACTAAACATTTCAGGGAAAATACTATATAATGTTGGGTACTTCTCATTGAGTACCACCACACACACATAATGTCAGTTTGTCTCATTACTAGTGCTATTAACTTTACTCATTTGGTTAATATATTGTCAGACAGATTTTTTTTAGTAAGGATATCTTTTTTTCTCTCTGTAATTAATAACTAGCCTGTGTCCTGATGCTTTGAAACTGTATGAACATTCTATTCTCTTGATAATCTTTTACCCAACATGTTTTAGCATCAACTGATGATGACCTTTGCTTCCGTCAGTTACTACGTTTGTGGATGAAAATTGTGATTTTCCAATTTAAATTTTTCTTTTCCCTGTAGTAGCTGACATTTTTCTATAACAAAGAGCCCCCTCTTTTTGAGTATCATTATGAATTACTACTTTTTAAATTTAGTGCATTATGATCTAATTATACTTTTGGAGTTGTTGCAATAACTAAAACAAAGATATCTGAAAGTCTTGGCACATGCCTGCATCATAGTGAACATTTGGCAAGTGGTAGCTATTATTTATAGTGGTAATTGTTATTTTATTCCGTGTGCAGAAGCTAACATGTCAATCTAATGTTATAGTAGAACACAAACAAGTTGCTAAATCTTATCTTGTCCTTAAAAAAATAATGATGGGGTGACTTGACCAAAGAATTTCCAGAAGTCCTCTGGGACTCTGGTTAAAAGATTTTCCTCTCTAATAGATCTAAATGGACCATATAGACTGATCGAACGATTCACAGATGCTCATGTTCCAGTCACACCTCTGCCTCCATCTCAAGACCCATCACACGGGTATCTGCTTCCCTGGTTTCAGCTACAGGCCCACAGTCCCAGCAATCTCCACAAATCTACTACTCTCTACCTCTATTCATCCTTTCAAATGGGAGACAGCTCCAATTTGCTGAGAAACCATTATCCAAAGAAACAATCTTAAGGAAGATTTGTAACCAGAAAGTGGAGGAAGGCAGCAACAGAAAACTCAACATAATGAGTCTTCTAGGGCCTGATACCCTTGGAGTCAAATTCACACATTGTTAGTAAGTTAATAAGATCTTTAGGGAAGCACACTGGCTCTCTCATGGACTTAAAGGATACTTATGCACCATAAAGACAGAATTTGTGTCTAAGAGTTAAAATGACTTTCCAAGTACATAACCAGTGGTCCTGAGGTTTGAGAGAAGGAAGAGCGATGTTTAGTTTGAATTCATTGCTGGACATGGAAAATAATCATTAATGGGATTATTGGCTAAATACAAACTGCTTCTCTCAACCCTGTCCTTGCAATTTTATTTGGAAACATAAGGTTGTATTATGTAGTGGATTAGGGTTTAGAGGTAGAAATTACTCTACCGAAAAACTCCTGTGTACCTCCTCTTTCATCATCTCTTCTATGCCCATCTCTGCCTTGCCCTGTGCCCAAGGAGGCTGACCCTGTGAACTCTATCAACTAGGCTTCCTTCCCAAGTGGCTTCCAATTAAGTCTAGCAACGGAAGGCTCCAGCAGAGGCTCAGATAGCAGGAGAAGAGGCCACTCCTTTCCCACTTCTCTGGCAGTAGCTGGGTCTCTCCATACTATAGTTCTTATAGGCTTTTCTTCCATAGCTCACCCTCTCACCGGAGAACAGGCAATACAGTAGTTCCCTTGTATCTAGTTTCGCTTTCTGTGGTTTCAGTTACCCATTGTCAACTACAGTCCAAAAACAGTAAATGGAAGAGTCCAAAAATAAACAATTCATGAGATTTAAAATGCACACCCTTCTGAGTGGTGTGATGAAATGTCAACCTTTCCTGCTCCATCCTAGCCTGGATGTAAATCATCCCTTTGTCCAGCACATCCACAATGGATGCACCACCTGCCCCTTAGTCACTTAGTAGCTGCCTGGGTTATCAGATGCACTCCCACGGGGTCACAGTGCTTATGTTCAGGTAACCCTTATTGTACTTAATGATGGCCCCAAAGCACAAGAGTAGTGATGCTGGCAATTTGGCTATGCCAAAGAGAAGCTATAAGTGTTTCCTTTAAGTGAAAAGATGAAAGTTCTCTACTTAAGAAAAAAAAAGAATTGTATGCTGATGTCGCTAAGATTGAAGATAAGAATAAATCTGTCGGTGAAAAAGGTATTTTGAGAGTGCACACATGCACATACTTTATTACAGTATATTGTTATAATTGCTCTATTTTATTAGTTATTTTTGTTAATTACTGTGTCTAATTTATAAATTAATCTTTATCATAGGTATGAATGTATAGGAAAAATCATGGTATATATAGGGTTCAGTACTATTCTACAGTTTCAAGCATCCATTGGGGGTCTAGGAACATATCCCTGTGGATAAGGGGACTACGGTAACTGATGTCCTGTGCCTTCGGCTTTGAGGAGCGTAACGGTTGCCTGCAGTGGCTTCCCATTTTCTTATCCTTGCCAATACCCTTGTAAATAATCTTTTCACGGAAGTCTTTTACTTTGAACTATTTGAGGTGGATTCTATTTCCTGCTACACCTATCTGCCAGGTTCTGTACTAAACGATCATTCATTTACCCCTCAACCACCCTGTGCAGAGGAATTGTAATCACCATGTTTTAGCAGAGTAAATGACACTCAGAGAAATTGCATGACATGCCAAGCATCATACATAATCATCACACGTCAAACAAAAAGGTGTTGAAGCCAAGCCCGAGTTAGCATTTCTCCAATATTAAATACAGTGTTTCTCTGAACTGCTTTGCCCCTTCTTCAAAGATGGTCCAGAAAGTTTCTAATTACACAGGTGAGGAGCTGCCTAAAGGTATTTGTGCCACTTGGAGCAAACACATGGAAGGTTTTGGAGTTCTTGGGCCCTGTTACATTTTTATTTTTTTCCTTCCCACCAATTTACCTCAAATTCTTAGGAAAAGCATCTGCTGGTTCACATAAATGAACTTGATTGGTAAAGATTCAGATCTGGCTGGATCTCAGAACAAGTAATTTGTATGTGTCCTACAAATTGTAAATAGAAGGCAGATTGAACTGCTGTCAAGCTTAACCATGGTTCGCTCTAGCTGTATGGCCCTCCTTTTCCATAGCCTTCCTCTTTTTTTCTCCACTCCTTTTTTTTTTTTCTTTTCCCTTCCTCTATATCGTATGCCCACACTTCTGCCCCACCTTCTTTCTTCCTACTACTGCTGTGCAAGTATTCTTCTTGTTCTAAAGCTGCCTCAGTTGCTGGTGAGTGTGCTCTTCTTTATGGCAGGCAAGATTCGCAGGAAGTGGGAGGCCTGCAGGATGGGAGCCCCAAAGAGACAGAAAAAAAATCCAGACCGTCTTCTCTCCTCTCTTCTCTTAACTCTCACTTTCTCAGTAATTTTCAGAAGGCTTTTTTGACCTTTTAAATGAGGTTCAATATATTTCTTCAGTATTCCCTTTTTAAGTTAAGAAATGATTGTTAAGAAAATTTCTGGTTGAAAAATACCCAGCAGGCCACATTGGGTAGGTTGTGCAGTGGCTCCTTGTGGCCTGAATTCCAAGGAGATGAAACCAAACTGATATAAACAGCACAGGGCTGGGTGTTCCTTCATGTCCCCAACTCTGAGCTATCCTCCAGAGTAGGGCACCACAATGCGAGCCTTTCCTGAGTGTAGTCAGCCTCACCTGATTGCTTGCTAAAAATGCAGATTCCTGGGCTCTCTCAGGCATATTGAAGGGGGCTCTCTGGGGAGAAAACAGCATTTCATGCAAGTTTTCCGAGGAGATTATGTACACCAAAATACAAGAACCACCAGCATTCTGGATATGAATCTAGGCTTTTAAGCCTGAAGATCTGAATTTTAATTTCAGCTCTATAATTTACTAGCTGAACAAATTAAGAAAACTACAGAACTTCTCTGAGCCTTACTTCCCTCATAGAAGTATTTAAAAATTAAAGCATCATCTAGGTCTTTGTCTGGAAACTTTAACACTCAGATGGTCCTTATATATAAATAATAACAACCAATAACTCTTAAATGAAATATATAATCACAACCAATGATTCTTACATTCAAAAAATAGATTGGTAATCATATTGACTGGCATTTGATAATTTATTAAAGATAACAACAAAAGGAGAATTTTTAAAGCATAACCAATTATACAATCTGGACTATGACACACTGGTTCATGCTCATATGAATTAGAAGTATACTATATTTGTCTTTTCTGTTTCATACAATCTTGCAGCTAGAACAACAAAGTAATAAATTATCATGCTTCCAAGAAGCTTCTGTGTTTTGTTGTACTTTGTCTATTTTTCTCTTTTCTTTGGAATTGTAAATTTTGTCTGAAGGACCAAAGAAAAAGGTTATTATTTAAGTAAACAGTTATATATATTTTTGAGAATGACTCTAGTAATATATTGAATGTGAAGATATAAAAAGCGCTGATTTTCACTGCATTGATGGCATGGAAAGTTCTTTAGTGATCTGCTATAAAACAAAGGTCATACAT
The DNA here is from genome assembly GCA_003508835.1 of Eonycteris spelaea. NCBI lineage: Eukaryota > Metazoa > Chordata > Mammalia > Chiroptera > Pteropodidae > Eonycteris > Eonycteris spelaea. Next base: position 7,808,280 of record PUFA01000011.1, on the reverse strand, counting down.
TTTAATATACACCCTGCTGAGAATCTTGAAGCTGATTTATGACCTTTCAAACCTACGACTGCATTGTGCATGCACAATTGTGAGAATTCATGGTTGGGGACAGAGGAAAAACAATTTTTCTCAAAATAATTACATTCCAATTCTATACTGAGGTGGTCTCCAAGCTGAAACAGAACATAGACAAGAAAAGGACAAAATAGAAATATAAAACCAGAAGCATACCAATTTAATTGAAGTTGAATATTACGATCATAGAGTTCGAAAAATATAAATCCAGTCACCAGTGAGTGATTCCTCTCCATAAGTGACCATCAGAAACACATGGGATGCTCTAAGAATTGATAAATTTGGGGGTCTCATCCAAGATATACCGATTCAGCCTCTCCAGAGTGAGGCCCAGAAATTGGACTCTTAAAAACTCCTAAACTTGGGAATTAACATACTACACTATAGTGTTATCTATGTGTGTCTGTACATACGTGAGAAAGGGTAAGTGGGGGTGTAGGAGGGGATGCCTGTGGAGTCAGGGAGGGAGATGGGGGTGGGAAGTTGGGGGATCAGGTGGGGGATATGTGGGGCAGAGAGGAGGAGCTGGGGTGGGAGATGTGTAGGTGGGGGTAGATTGAGTGGATGAGGGGTAGGGGATGTGTGTGGACAGGTGTGTGTGTTGGGGGGGGGAGTGGGAGATATGTGCGGGTATATATACTCACTTATTCTGAACTGTGCCCAAGCAAAATATGACATGCAAGGTCTATAAGTCTTATAATAAGAATTCTTATAGGAAACACAAGAGAAGCAAAACTTTCCTACAACTGAATTCTACAAGAACTCTTTCTTGGTATTGTCCACGTAGGGCTCTGAGGGATCAGGGACTGGGATCCACAGCGAATGCTCCTTTTTGTCTGGCACTATGGTTTAGCAAAGCCCTCAAGCCCTACTAAGGAGCTTGAGGCTGAGAACCCCTCTCTGAAGGGTGACCCAAACATTTTTCTCTTTGGGCTCCACAATTCTCCTACATTGGTTTGAGGGATCACACTAAAAAGCACAAAAGTGTGAATTAGAGAGAACTTTAAAACAATGATAAAACTGGCTAAATGTTTTCTATTATTTCCATGTGCCAACAAATGTGATAAAACAGTGTCTATGGTAAATTACTCCTCCCCTCAAAAAATTTGCTAGTCTAAATCTAACAATTGCTGTTGAGTTTTAATAGCACACACAAGCCCATACATGTATACACATGCACAAATGCACATACTTCACATTAGCATCTTAGTTATCTTTTAATTCTCTTCTACATAGAACAGTTATACAGATGGCCCCAGACACAGGTGAACTCAGCTGCATGTGTGTGTTTTGAGACTCAGTTCACAAAAGTTTTAAATTGTTTGAGCTCATTATGGGCATATATCTTTCAATTCCTGTGTTTCTATATATTTCTGTATTTAAATATTTGAAATATACAGTAATAATGCAAGTGCTTACAATAAGGCAAAGAATTAGAATTTGAGTTACCTCAATCTATTATTCTTTGGAGCATTCATATAAAATGGGACGAATTTTATGTGTACTTAAATTTAAAACAGTGAAACTGAATGTCAACTACAAGGCATAATATTTTTGTTTGGGAAGTGTAAACTTCAGTTCATGCAAATTATTTTATGTAATATAAAGGCTATCTTTTAAAATTGAAGCTTATTTTTATTTAAAAAAATTAAAAAACTAAATAAATCAAGAGTAAAAATTTATATAGTGTACAATTTAGTAGTTGCCAAAATTGTTTCATTTGAAGATATTTCATTTATTAATTTTTACTGGCATGATACATATGCAAAATTCAATAAAAGAAAAACTGTGATGTTAATTTCTGGCTTGTTTCCATCCATGTCACATCCTAATTATGAATGAATATATGGGAGGGAGGAGTCATTAGGAAATGGTGTGCTCTGGTGTTACACATACTGAGTACACCAATGCTTTCCTCCATTTCCCTCTCTCACCAAAATTGGTGATTCTGCAGTTCACAGCTTCACTTCTGGGTCTAATCTCCACTCCCCTATTACACAGTGCCTTGAATTGACTTTGTGCTGCTCTCTGCTCTTTTGTTCCATTGGCCCTTTTCCTTTTGTAATATTTCTTGCTTCTTCTGTGTACTTGGCTTTGTTGGTTGCCTTGTTTGGACCACCTCTGCCAGCCAGTGAGACTGCACTATTAGGTCTGCTTGGAGTACCCACCTCCCACACAAGGACCCCTCAAGGCTCTAGTACTGTTGTTGCCAGTTACTTGGAAGATGCTCCTCGCCTTTTAATTCTTGGCCTTATTCCAGATGTAGAAGTCACCAGACTTATACATTTCCAAAGTGAACAGTTAACAGAACTTTACTCATAATGTTGTTATTATAAGCTCTGGTAGTGAATTTAATGAAAAAGGAGGTGGCTTATAATAAAAAAGACATTTCCATTACCCTATAACTCCTCGCATAGATAGTTCTTTAAAAATGTACAATACCATCTCACACTTATTTGTATAGTACTTGCTACCTCATTTACATAATTTGTTTGATGTTTATACCAATCTTATTATCAGTCACTGTTATTACTTTTCAATATTATCTCCATTTTAGATATTAGTAAGCCATTTAAATGGCTTGCCTAAAATTACAAAGAAGGCCAGTGGCAGGGAAGAAAATTTCCTGCCACAAAACTGCTTTTAAGTATCATTTCAAATCTTCTTCTCATTATATAATAGCAAGATAGGTCTGGCTCTTTGGTAAGAAAAAAAGTAAATATTCATTTTCATTCTGATTTTGTAATTAGGGAATGATAAAGTAATTCACAGGACAGAGATAGTTTCTGTGCTAGAGAAGTTTATAGTCTGATAGAAGCTCACAAAACATTAAACGCTATATAAAATAAATTCTCATTCTTTATAAGTTTATGAAAATATTTCAATGTTTATGTTAAAAAATAACTCATATTTAGGAATTTTTCTTTAAAAGCTATTATAAGATCTAATGGTAGAGTCCTATTCTTTCAAGTACCTCAATGAAATAGCCTTTCTCATAAATAGAATATTTAAAGAATGTGAATATTTGATCTAAGCAGATGATTAACTGGCAGGGGATGGATGAGGAGACTGACTAGAAGAAGGGCCAGAGGAGAAACCAATCCATATATTCTTCTTAGTTCATCCACCACTTTCTGTCATGTCTAGTTTTTACCTGTGAAACAGTATAATCCCCTTGATTTAACTGGGAACTTGAAAGCAGAGAGTGTTCTGTATTGGTTTTGTTTCCCTTTGGAACCTGGCATTCCTTGGGTATTCTATAAACATTGCACCTTGGAGAAGTAAACAATCCATACATATATACTTGAAATTTGATGAGTGGCTCACACTCTTATGGACAATAAGACGTGCATGTTCATTTCAATTAATGTTCTGAAGTAGAACATATAATTTGAGCATTATCATTCTTTGACTTTCAGAAGGGAGCTATTGATGACATTTTGAATAGTAGTGGGGGCTTGAATTTGCTAGAATTTTGAAATCCTCTGGAAGCACTAGGAACTTATTCGGCAGCCACCCGGTGGCCGATCTCAGGATTGAATTTATCTAAGATACTAGTAACAGAAGTCTACTCTCTTCAAAACTAACTAATGTTAGACGTTAGAGGGAAAAAAAAAAAAAAAGGTATGTAAAAAGAGGAGGGTCACGTTTAAGTGAAAAGACAAAGTTCTGTTTGAACATGTTGAGTCTGAGATGCTGGTGGGATACCTAGTCTTAGATAGCTATGGATCGGTTGAATTAACAAGTCTAGACCCTGGGAGAAGTCTAAGGCGAAATACTCATTTGGCTAGATATTAGAATCACTTGGGAGCTTTTAAAACCAGTGATGTACATGTTGCATCTCAGACCAATTAAATCAGAGCTGCTAGGAATGGAAACTAGACATTAGTATTTTATAACTTTCCCAGGTTAGTACAACATGTAACCAACATTGAGACAATGTTCTAGTGTGTCTGACCAATATTTTACTGTACTTCAATCACTGGAATATCCAGGAAACAAATCAAAACACTTTGAGATTTAATTACTGACTTAAGGTATTGTTTCCATTTCCAAAGAAAGTAATTTTATTTGCATCCCCCGTTCCCCACTTATTCATATCTTTCTATAACAAATGGAAATTAAATTGAGAGGCTGCATAAAGAGAAAAAACAAGGACTTTCCCAGGTCAGTAGGTGTGACTTCAAATCCTACCTTTTTCACTTATTAGCCTGGTGACCCTGGCTGAGACACTTAACTTCCTTGAGCCTTGATTTTTCTTATTTGTAAAAATGGGGATAGTACTAATTTTCAGAAGACTAGAGGTAATAAACATGTTAATTTAAATAAGACATAAACAGAGGATCAGGTACTTCAGAGCTGTTCAATATACTGATATAATAACAGCTGAAATAAGGTTCACATGTGGAATGACAGGAGCAAATGTCTGTTATTCTGCAGATAATGGTCTTAAGTGCCTCTGGTTTGAGGTCCGCAGCCACCCCTGAGTAGAGATATACACACTATATCTCAAGCTTCTGTCATTCACTGTCAGCGTTTTGTAATATGTTCACCTTGGTTAATGTAGTGAGGAGAACGGGCCCTAAATGAGGCAGCTGGTGCACTGTGCAGAGCGGCGGCGATAAGGCATAAGCAAATCAGACGGTGGCTCCTTGTCTTCCCGCCCCCACCAAGGCCTAGTTTAGCATCTAAATCTCATTTTCCCTCCTTCCCCATTTCCTATTTATAATGCATTTTTCTTTCTCATGGCTTTTAATTCCTATTTCCCCCATCCTTCTCTCCTACCCCATCCCGCCCCACCCCCATGGGTGCACCCACGCTTCTTAGCAAAGACTCCTAAAGCTAGCCTCTATTTTTCAATCTCCTACCTCTCCCTTCACTCCAGTGGCATCGTCTGGTTTTGCAGATATTTCACAAAACCTTGACAGGTATTAAACCATAGAAACCACTCAGGGAAATGGGAATGTGATACATTTACATGCCATGACTCAAAATGTGAGTTTTCTATAGCAAATATTGCTTAAGTGATAATACCAAATGCAACCCTCTATTTAACCTCTTGGCACATTTCAATAAAACTATGATTATAATACAGATTTTAACAGTATTTCTTTAGAAGAGAACATCATACACGAGACACTGTCCTTCCTTTCCCTGCCATGCACTGTTCATTCCTGTGAACCTTATTAATGCATTTGGAATGCATATTTCACTGGAAGTGTACCTAAAGCTTTTGTCAATCTATCTTCAGACACACTAAAGCAGAATACAGCAAGATTTTCACAAACAGGACATTATACACGTGCATGCATTTGTCCCTGATATAATCTGATAGACAAGCAGAATTACAACTGATTTTCTTGCCATTCATTCACGTCAAAAAGGCCAAAATATTAGAATTAAGCACGTTCTCATTTGAAGAAGTGGACCGCACAGGACTTACCTAGCAGGAGGGAGGGGCAAGGTGAGGGCCGTGCTGCTGAGGTTTTCGGCCTACAGCACATGCCTTAAATATAAAGCCAGCTTTGGCTGTTTTTCAAGACAGAGGCAGGGGTGCTGCGGAAAGATACCACGAATGCCTTATATGGAAAGAAGCCAGACTGGAGCAGCACGCAGAGCCAGCTGAATTAAATGTGCAGATTAAATGAACAGCTTGCTTTATGTACATCAGTTAAGTTCAAAGCTTTCTGGCCTATTGCTAATAGCAGGCTTGGCGAAGAAATAAACAGCGACCTGGGTGGCATGGGGCCCGCAAAAGGCAGGCGAGAGCAGAGCCGCTCTCGGGTCCTGGCTCTCTCCTCCCCAACTTTCTTTTCTTTTCTGTTGCTTTTCTCTTTATGTGAGGATTTAGCCACAGAGCCAATTCTTATATGGAAAAGAAAAGACTTGGTCCTTATTTGGCCTCGAGTTCCCGACCAACGACAACAGAGGGGAGTGTTCAGTACCCGGAAAATGGGTTTGGACAATGAGGACTTTCTAGCACAGGGTCTGAGTAACATCGTAGCCTGGAGAATGAGGGAGAAATCCCCACCAGCCCAGGCACCAAACTCTTGAGTCCTTAGATGCGAATGTGGTCATACACAGCAAAGAACACATAGCTGTCTATCGTTAGGCATTATTGTTGTTATTCACAATATCTAAGGATGATTCTAGACCCAGCCCAGTTTGGCTGGCAGAGGTACCCTAGGAGGTCTATATGTGGGGTAATAGTCTTTCCCCAAATGTCATCCCCTGCAGTCCACCACACTCTTCCTCTCAGGAGGATAGGTCTGCCCCTGGGGATTGAGGATTTATTAACAGGTGTTGACTCATTCAGGGTCCCAGGAGTAGCAGACTACACCCGCACCCCTCCCAGGTCACACCTGTCCTCATGACAAAGGCTTTATTCACACCATTACCAAAGGGGCAGGTGACAAAACGTGGGAGTTGCCTTTAGGGGAGGGAGGATTAGGGGAGAACACAGCAGCCCATGTGAGCAGCAGGGCCTAAGGGCCTGAGGTTCTTTAAGGTTGCAGCCAGGAGGAAAGGCCCCTGGAAAATCCTCTCGAGGCTTTTCTCCACCCCCCATCACATCCCTTTCCAGAGTGTGAAAAGACAGACATAGACATGGTCACCCATAAGTCCCCTTTCTCTCTGGCCGCACATCCTCTTCCCCACCACTCTGAGGCTCATGGGAAGTGGGGGGAGCTCGATGCTGGAGCAGTGCCCACAGTCCTGTCCATCCTCGCCTGCTTCCCACCATGGAGGCTTCCCCATGGCATTCTTCTCCTCTCAAGGGCCTCTCTTTTCAGAGTGGTCCCCTCCCCACCCTAACCTTTTCTTTGCTTAGTAAAATCCAAGTCACAAAGGGAGAAGGGAGCTTTTACTTTTGTTGTTCCCTTATTGGCACAAAGGGACATGTATCAAAGTGAGGAACACACATCCATTTATATTTGCATTTAGGCACATGTTTGCAATTTGTATCAAAAGGAAGATGGTGACTTCTAGACAGGGGCAAATCCGAGGTCAGGGCCACAACAGAGGGGTCTGGAGACACTACTGCCTTTTTTAGGAGGTCCCTTCAACAATGGAAGGCGAGCAGACAACGCTATTTCAGGCTATAACGCTAGAGCTCTGAGCAATAATGCCAGACCTCCGCAGACAGGTATCGGGCTCCACAGCTGGAGGACTCAGCACACAACCCTTGCACATCAGGCTCTTCCTGCTTCTAAACACCGCCTCCTTGGCCAGCTAAAAAGCTGAAACTCTGCCACAATTCTTAATTATTTAAACCAAAAAGCTTACTTTACGTCATATAAATAAAACATTCTTCTAGAAATACAGATAAACATAAAGAGTAAAAACAAATTACCCACGGTTCTACCCTTACCACCATTAACATTTTCCTATACATCCTTCTCAGGGGAATTTTTAGCACAGTCTGATCAACTGGATTTTATTAAAATCGAGTAGGTTGTCACCTACAAAGGCACTATAACTTAAACCTATATGTGAAATACTTAGAGTTTATATCAAGGATATTTCTTTGCTATAGAAATTATAAGGAGTCTAAGTTGCAAGGCTCAGAAAAGACAGGAGCTGGCCTGGCTGCAGTGCAGGGCGGAAAGGGTTTTAACTCTCATCTCTCAGGGCTTCCCAGTGGGGCACGTGTGGGTCACCCCGGGCATGCAGAACACAGGTCTGCTGCTGCTGGGGTGTGTGTGTGTGTGATGAGGGGAGCCAGGTGGCTGGCAGTAGTGGCTACTAGCTTCATCCCTAAGAGCCTAGAAGGAATCTAGTTTTCGAAACATCGTACCTTGAAATGAGCACTGAACTTTCTGGCCCTTGCAGCCTTATCTTTAAGATGACCTCCTGCCCCTTGGGTTTCTTCATTTCCTTTGGACTTCCCTCTAACATCCTCGCAAAGGCCGTTCCACCCACTTTTCCATCTCTGTGTGTGCCAGGCAGATGCGGCACGTTCACACAGCCACGTAAGTAGACAGTTAACATTTTGACAGATGGACTCATGTTCTTTTCTTCCCGGATGGACTGTTCTCTTTTCGCTCCCTTTGTCCCAGCCCCCTTTGCCGCAGAGCCAGCTGGGCTCAGCGCCTCAGGGGAGCCATGTGGTCCTGAAGAAAATAAAAATAACCTGCACTTTTTTTTTTTTTTCCTTTTTCTGTTTACCAAAGCCCAAACCTCTGGGAGAATTGAGAGACTTCATAGAGATATATACAGAGCTCCTTGAAGAAGTACTACAAGACAAGAGCTGAGACAAACAAGATTCTCCTTGGCTGCGGGTCAGCAGGGGTTGGGAGCGGAGGCGTTGTAGGGGAAAATGCTGGGGAGGGCAAAAGATCGAAGGGGCGTGGCTCCCCTCTCTCCGGTCTCAGAGAAGCCAGGCCTCACAGGGGCACATAGGGTGCTGCTTGCAGACGGCCCGCCAGGGGCAGTTCTACCAAGACTCCACCACCTATCACAGGCCACCGCTCCTGCCAACTCGTCTGAACCCAGACCCCCGAACTGCTGCCAAACCCTAGGGTAGCGGTGGGGGCTCAAAACTCCAGAGGAGCTAAGGTTCAGGCCTGGGCGAGAGGAGACTCAGAGTGAGAAACCGACTTAATGAAAAATAAAAGTGCATGTATTGTCCATCCAAGTTGTAGATTAATATCATACTTGCATTGCTTTCCTAACGCCACCATAGCAAACTACTACAAAGACTTAACACAAATTCATCAACTTACAGTTCTGCGGGTCAGAAGTCTGCAGCAGGTCTCTCTGGGCTAAAATCAAAATGTCTTCCACAGAGATAAGTTCTTTTCTGGGGACTCAGGGACTGTCCAATTCTCTGCCCTTTCCAGTATCTGGTGGCTGTCCACAGTTTTGGTCCATGGCCTCCTTCCGCTCCAAAGGCAGCAGTGGCTGAGAGGTCCTTTCTCACAATACTCTAACATGGACTCTTTCTACAACCTTCTTCCAGTTTTAAGGGCCCTTGTGATTATGTTGGGTTCACCTGGATAATCACGGTTAATTGCCCTATTTTGGTCAGCTGATTAGCAATTTTAATTCCATCTGCAACCCTTGACATATAACAACATACCCCCAGGTTTTAGAGATTAGGATGTGAGCATCTTGGAGGTAGGGGCATTGCTTATCACACATCCACCTACATACCTGAGTGTCTGCCCTTATATCCCTCTTTTATCTCCTCCTATATCCCTTCCTGTTTCCCTTCAGGAAACAGGACAAGTTACACTGATCTTTAAAGGAGACAAAATTATTTTAAAGTAATCGTTTTCACCCTCCAATGTTCTACATCCTGCTATTCAAAGGTGGTCTGTGGACCAGCAGCATCAACAGCATCTGGGCGCTTTTTAGAAATGCAAACCTAACCTCTTGCCAGACCTACTGAATCAGAATTCGCACTTTAATAAGACCATCAGGTGATGCCTATGCACTAATTTACAACAGTCCAAGTTGTGGAAGTTTGAGTACTACTGTAAAATAGGCAAAAGAAGCAAGGCCAATTTTTACCAAACTGAAACTGAGGCTCAGAGAGATTAAGTGATTTGGCAAAATCATTTAGTGCAAGCATTTCCCAAACTGACCTAATACGTTAAAATCACCTGGACAGCTTGAGGAGCTTTAAGAAATACCAAAGGCCAGACTGCATCTGAGACCAAAGAAATCACATTCCCCAGGGGCAAGACACCAACGTCAGTTGCTATTAAGGTCTCAGATATTTCTGATATGCAGTCTGCTTTGGGAGTCTGGTGTTTAGAAGACTTTCAACAGTGAAGAGAGTCTAAACTCTCTTCTTTAAACTCTCTTTAGAATGACTGACTGTTCCAGTTTGCCCAGGACTCTTCTGGTTTTAAAACTGAAAGCCTCCTGTCCCCAAAAGTTCCCAGTCCTAGGCAAACTGGGACAGTTGGTCATCCTTGTTTTCAGACACGAAATCCAGACCACCTCAAGCTGCTGCAGATAAAGGTGAGTCTAGTTTTTCATCCTTACATTTTCCCCTGGTTTCCTGTGGGATACACAGTGGTCATGGTCTAGACACAGGAAGGTACTCCTAGAATGTGTGAGTGAGGCAGATAACCCCATGCTCTCCTTTAGATCCAAGATAAATTCCTAAGTATGTTCATTTGCATCTCACACAGCCTATGAAAGCACAGTAATCACCCTTAAAAGCTCATTGACTCTTTCTGAGCATGGTAACAAGGTCCCGGGGAAGGAACGTGAAGGTAGATGGTCTTTCTTCCTTACACTCACCCTTCAGTCTTTTAGACTCGCTCCCTCCCTTCCAGCGTTTCCTACTTAAGGAACATGTTCAGAATATGTGGTAACAAAGGATAAGGCTATTTAGTAGTTGGCTTATAACACCTTTTTTTCCTTTAATGAAAAACAACCATGCATGTAAAGCCAGTGTCTCTAAAGTGAAAATATAAACAATTATATGTCATATTCTTCATATTTGAGGTGGGCCAATCTTCTGAAACCATTTATTTTTAAGACATTTTCAAATAAGAGAGGGAAAGGTGGCCCTTTCCTCAAGTGAACATGACGACACAGGCCCCCGCGTGTCACTGTGACCCAGGCACATCCCAGGGCTGCTTGTCAAAGTGCTCATGTGCTCACCCACAGGATCCCCACTCGCAATGGAATCTAGTTCTACTCCTACCTACAGGTCTATTTGTGGACTTTAATTTGGTTTAAACTGACACGAAAATGCTCTGTTTACCATGAAAGGATTGAACTCAGCCAAAATTTAAGTTGAATACAGTTAACAACTCAAGGCTCCTAGTTTTGCTCCAGAAACCTGAAGGAGATTGTTGTTAGAGGATAAAGAGGAAGGAGAGAAGAAAAGAAACTTTTGCAAGGCTTAACACCCCAACTTACTTCCAGGTTATGCTTGGCCACGTGCCTAAACATACCTGTAGGATAAGCACCTTTATGGGATCACAGCAGACCTATTAATGTGCTCATTTTAAAAATATTTCATTACAAGCAATCGCCATATGGGAAACATTTGCCTCTTTGCTTTTTCAGTACTTTGTGGGAAAACTATTTAAAATACAAATAATGGTCTTTTGGGGTTTTCTTATGAGCATCAGTAGAAAATTACTTATCTGAAAATATATACTAATAAAAAGATTGTGCTTCTTTGGAAGAAAATAAAAATTCATTTTGGTGTAGCAGGCACTGGAGAAAATCCTTTTGTTCTAAAATCCTTTATTCCTGAACCTCAGGTCTTCATTATTCTGAATGATTGAAATATCAATTTGAATTTTGTCACCATACAAATTAATATACCTTGAGGTGAAGATGTTTTATAAAGCTTTAATCCAGTGAAAGAGTTCTCGATGAGCATATTATCGTATGGCAATTTCTTAAAAATCTTATCTCTGTTACAGATATGATTTGCAGGATATTTGTGCTGCATAAACATATAGGCATATCTGCTGGGCTCTTTCTAAGTTAGTTTCTAATGGAGAGAATGAAATAAGTGTAAGAACATCTATTCCAACAATGCCAGAACTACACTGATGACAAAAATAACTAAAGCCCAAAGAAATAGCCATGAATACATAGTGTTATGGAAATCAAGAGGAATTATGTGGTAATCTTCTACCAGGAGAGGACTGAAGCACTTGAAATAAATAACATGATAGAACATAATACAATCAAAGGCCATTACAAAGAAAAAAACCTTCACATTTTAAATATGAAAGGCAAATGTGGTCCTAGAACCTGGCTCTTGAGAAACAATTTGTATTCTATGTTTTTTCATGTGCTGAAGGCTACAAATGCTTTCTGGGTATAAAACTGGTGAAGCGCTGACTGATTCATATCTGTGCATGACTTATTTTCCAATAGGACTTTAAAATTCTCAAATACAACATACTTTAGAAATGCAAAGTTTTAAAAATGCTAATTACTGTTGAGATGATTTCTGAGGAGAAAAAAATATGCTTAGTATTTTCTGTTTGGGCTGATTTAGGAAAAAGTAAGATGCAGCAGTGGCTGGAAAGGAATATATTATGTTTAAGTATTGGAGTGAATATTGGCTTTAACGGTCGCTGTCAAAGACAAATTGTACATATCATAATGAGTCTTCGCATTTAGAGTCATTACTTAACTACTGCATATGAGGTGTTAAAGTGTGCACTGAGAAATTCTGGGGACGACCTAAGATAGAAGATTTGGGTTGGGCCTATTAGAGAAAGCAGAGCATGCAGATTTTTGATGGGCGTTTTAGGCATTATGTCATTCCATGTGACATGCAAGTATGTAGAGAAAGGAGGCTCATCCACTTGCAAGAAGCTTCCTTCTTCCAAGCCTATTTAACTAGTTGAAATACAGCCCTGTGGCGCACAGTACACAGGTGGTAAAGGACTCCAATCCCCCATTCCTTCATCCATTCATTCACCAAAGCTTTATTGATATCACACCTTATAGTCATGTCGATCAAGTGTAGAAGAGGATGCCATGTTCCTCTCTCAGGGAGCTTTCGGGCCAAAGGGGTTCAAAGACATAAGACAGTCATAAATAAAAGACAGTCATAAGTGCCAGAAAATTTTTAAAAAGTTAAGTATGGTAGATATTAACCAGAAGTGAGAGGTTGGAACAGGTTTGATGTAGAAGGTAACATCTGAGTTTGGCCTTGAAAAATGAGTGAATAGAGATGTACAGAGATGACAGTCAGGGACTGGAGTGGTGGGACAGAAGGGGCAGTTGGAAGAGTAAATTCTGGTTTGGCCCAGGATGCGTTGGAGAACTGGAAAGAAGCCCAGTGGTCAGGCTAATGGGAGAAGAAATATGGCTGTAGGTTGGGCCCAGATTATGGGAGGTCCTATGTGCAAAAGAATTGAAACCTCATTTTATAGGTCCAGGGAGCTACTGAAAGATTATGAGAAGGGTAATGGCATGAACAGAAAAGTGATTAGGCTTAACCTGGTGAGAATTTCCACTCCCTTCTTTGTCAACCAAGAATTGAGCCTGAAGGCCTTCAAAGTGAACAAACATAGTATGTAATTAAGTTAACTTCTACCTAAAAGGGTATTAGCATCTAAAAGGGTACTAGCTAAGGACCTTACTTGAGAGAACTAAGAAAACAGTTTCTCAGATCATATTCAGATAATGAACCCTAGTTAAGAAGAGAAGTTATTGGAAATATAAAGACCAAATTAGTACACTCTTACAAGTCTAAGTGAAAGAAAGAAACTGAGGTGATAGCATATGTAAGTATTGATTTTAATCAAATCATATCTACTCAGTAGAAGACCATTCTCTAGGCCAAAAGGATATGTTTTAACAGTAAATACTAGAAGGTCACATTGTGTGCAGTTGCACGTGACATTGATGAGAAGCTATGAGTACTTTCAGCTGGAGGTTTAAATTTTTAATTTATTTTTAGAGTGGTTTCTCCTTGCCAGCCAATAGCACGCCCATGACACTGCGAAAACGCCCCCATTTCTCTGCCCTTCGATACTCTTCAGCCTCAGGGCCGTAGAAAATACCTTTCTGAGATTCACGACTACTTATTTGAGGGAAGGTTCCTGCACCAGATTTTGGGGTCCATCTTGTTGCAGTCTTTTTCCCCACAGCGTCTCTCTTCCTCTGTGCAAAGTGCCCAGCTGGCCTCTCTTTCTATCTGATCCCTGCTGTGGGATAAGTTAAATTATTTTTCACATGGCTAGTTGGTACTGTGCACTTTAAGAAATGTGGCTAAGCACCCTTTAGGGTTTGCTAACATTCCATACCCTTAAATTCTCCCAAACGCACTGCAATAATTAGGAAGCTGGGTGGCCCAGCACACCCAGACAACCTACCAGTGATGCAGCTCTGGCTCCTCTAAAATGTCCTTTTAAGTCATATATCTATCTTTTCAACTATCTGTCATGGGTTCATTCTTGACAAATCAACAACTTCATTCTGTGTAGTTGATGCTGACTTCACAAAATCTGAGTTAAAGATCACTTTCTGGGTTTTGTTATATAAATATGTGGGCCTGATGGTCAAGACAATCAGAGGTTAAGAGCCAGAGTGTGGAACTGGATGAGGTCAGTTTGTTTTTGTGGCTCTGGTTTGTTACTACTGGATTGCACTTTCCTTTTTGAGGCTGACATTATGAATGTTCAGCTCTGGGTTGCCTGTATTTGAAAACAGTAAGAGTAGAATGAGATTTTACCATAATGGTTTAGCAGAAACAGAATGAACATGGCTTAATAAATGATTGTTTGATGGGATGCATGAGCCCTCAAAGATGACCCTGAGCTCTCAATCCTGACGGGAGAATGATGGTATTATTAATAAGGCGAGAGAAGATAGGAGCTGCAGTAGGCTTGGAAATGAGGATGATTAACTCCGTTTTTTGACATGCTGAATTAGAGATTCTGATGGGTCATCTGAGTGTCAATGTTCAGAGTCGGTCAGATATAGGGAACTTGGAATAGAAGTCTAAACTAAAGACATATGTTTAGGAGTCATTCATACAGATATGATAGATGAGGCCATGGGTATAAATAATTTTAATTTGCTACCTCGACATTCAGGTTAGGTATGAGAGGCAGAGATGTGGGCAAGCAGGTTAGTGATTGTTCTTGGCATGTCTCATTTAATGATGAGCCTCACTCCTAATTATTCATGATAAGTAGGACAAGAAAAGCAAGGAAGGCTGAAATTACTAGCCTCAAAGCCCATTCTAGCCTTTATCCAGGCGTCTAACTCAGAGATGGATTAGTTAAGATGCACATTTTGCCTTGTCCGAATTCCCTTTTTTTATTACTGAAAATGACTCTTAGTACGTGGAAACTGAAGAAATAACTTGTTCCCAGACAACCAACAAATGCCCACTTTCTTTTAGCAACCCTTTAATGATTCTAAGATTCATAATTTGTAAGACTGATTAGACCAAAAGGGTAAGATCCTGGAAAGTCTTATTTGTTGAGATATAGCCAAGAACTTATCATAAGATTCTATACAATCTCAGAGAAAAATTTGCTAACTTAGCTAGTGAGGAAAGATGCTTTTCACAATTTTTCCTCCTAAATTCTATGAGATTTAGATAGCTAATATCTCCTAAAGCATAAATAATAAACTCTGAAGTGCAGGAAAATGATGGGCTGTTTTTTTTCTAAAAATAAAAACAGATTTCTAATTTGCATTATGATGCAATTACAAAAAGATTCATTTATTCATCAAGCATCAATTGAGCACCCACGATGTGCCAGCTTTGAACAAGATTTAGAGATTACAAATCTGGCTGGTGAAATTATACATAAAGAAACTGTCTTCTCCTTGAGAAATTCCCAGTCTTATGGAAGACATAGACACATTAAAAATAGTTATAATTAAATGTGCCAAAATGCTATAGTGTAATATAAATTGACATGGAAATTAGAGAAATTAATTCTGACTGAGGGATTTGGAAAGGTTTCTAATAAAAAATGATATATGAGATGGTCTTGATGCTGAGAGCAGATTTCTGAGGCAGTGCTGGACATTCTAGAATGGAGGAATACCCCTAGCACACACACACACAGCCTTGGCAGCTAATTAAAGAAAGAAGTAAGACAGTTTGGTGTAGGGCATACAGTGAGTTGCAGAAAGGATTGAAGGAGAGAAGGAGAGAATGAAAAACGTAAAGTGAGAGCCAGCTCAGGCAAGTTTCTGTTACTACTGCAAGCAGCAGTAAGCTTGTGAGGAATGGGGCGGTGGGGTGGGGAGGGTGTTTATGTTAAAAGTACCAGTGAGAAGTGATGAGGGTGAGGACTGCAAAGAGAAAAAGATGTGAGATTTTTCTGAGGCAGAATTGCTAAGATTCAACACATGAAATGGAGGTTGATTCTCAGGTTTCTATCTTAGAAGACTGGGTAGCATGGCTGAGAATTTGAGCAATGTCCAATATTCTTATTTCTCTTGGTCTTCCTCCTGGGCACATGGCTAAGTGATATTGTACAGATGTTTTGCAGTTAGTCAGGATCAGGTATCTGAGTTTTGTCCACTGCAATGTGGGTAGAAGTGACATACACACCACTTCTAGACCTATGCCTTCTTTCCCTTCTCCATCTATAGTAACCTTCCAGGCAAGGTGTTGAAGATGCCATTTCACAGGAAAGAAGGAATTGGCCCTAAAAAGTGCTTGAAGCAGAAATTCTCCACTTCCCCACTCTCACGGGACTGCAGTGGACTGTGATATCCAATTGACTGGGAACAATCGAATTTTATTGCGGTAAGCCATTAGATATTGTGGTTTACCTCTTTCAGCAGCTACTGTTGCTACCTTGAGTAATACCAAAAAGAAAAGGGGGGAATGGTGTGAATAAGTGGTGAATAAGAGCAACAGAGAAGTGGGTTAAAAGCTTTAGAAAGAGGCTAAATCTAGCTTTATTATGTTTGGAAATCATATACTTATGCTTCAAAGTTAAAGAAGTATAAAAAGTTAAAAAATATAAAAAGTATAAAAACCTGTTCTTGATGCACATAGGTTGAGATGAGAACACAAAGGCAGAACTGTGGGGGCAACACCAGTGTTGAAGTTGTGGGAATAGGAAGAGGATTCATCCAAAGAATTTGGGGAAAGAGTGGTCAGGTGGAGTGGGGAGAGAAAGGGAGAGAAATGGTTTTTGTTTGTTTTAGTTATTTCTTTAAATAGCAAATTAGGCTTTTAAAAATACAACTCAGTAGGTGTATTCCTCACAAACCCAGTGAGATGGACACTTCTCAATTCATGTAGTAGAAAATAGAGGCACGGGCACATTACATGACATCTTCGAGCTTATATAGCTCATATGCAAGAGAGCAGAGATTTGAATCTAGACCAATCTGCTCCAGAAAAGTAGTACAGACCTAAGTGGGGGCTGAGGGAGTGAGTTGCTGCAGAGAGAATCAAGAATTTACGATGTCTGGCGGGTGGTGGGATGAGCAGAACAGATGTGGGGTACAGTCACGGCCAGGGAGCAATGAGCAGAAACAAGGTCAGTGTGAGATGTAAAATGCAGAGTTGTCAGGCAGGCGTAGTGGTGCTAGGAACTTAACGAGATTTGAATAAAGGAAACGTCAAACCCTACAAGAGAATGCAAGAGTTTAAGCAGGGAACTGGGGAAACGGTGAATAACACAGCTGGCCGCACTCAGCACTGAACAGAGTGCCAGGCCTGGGGACTTCATCACTTCACTGAACAATTCCTCTAAGAAGATCTGAAAACTGGTGAGTTGCTGGTGGCATATGTCTTACAGATATATTTTCTTGGTCCACTTTAAGGTGTTTTTAAAAATTTAAGCTAGTTACTAATATTTACAAATGGAGACACTACATAAAACTTTAGATTGCAGGATTCTTTTGAATTTAGAAGGTCTGGCAGCTCCGAACCACCTTTGCACATGGCACCTATCCTGTGTAAGTGAGAAGGCAGCCACTTTGAGGGGTCATTCCATTTTCAGCTGCCTTCACTTGTTCCCTCTACCTTTCAGCCTTTTTAGAACTAAATGTCTGCAAATTCTGCTCTAAGGGAATAGGAAAGGGAACCTCAAGTCTCAACGCCATCATGATTTCATTAAACCAGCCGGTGGGGTCTTCTGCTTGAGTGTTTCATTTAATAGGTCAAGACACAGTTGGGTTTGCTTTGGCCCTGAGGTTTTATAAAGAAGCCCAGACACAGAAGCTCAAGGTCTAGCATTTGGTACTTAGGTCATTTGTGACCTTAGCCAAGAGTATTTTCAGAAGATCAGCAGAAGCATGACAGATGGGACTAAATAAAGACGGAAGTATGATGGTCATGAGTGAACCTGACCTTTTAATAAATGTGGTGGCAAATGGAAGGAAAGAATGGTGCACAGTGCCTCTCTGGGTGACTGCAATCACCTCCTAACTAGGCTTCCTACTTCTCCAATGCCCTCTACGCATTCACGACATGCCGGGCAGAGGGATCCTCTTACATATATCAATCATGCCATTCCTTTGTTCATAACCTTCCCATGCACTTCCCAGTTCACTCAGTAAAAGCCAAGGCTCTCAGGACCTGGTCGCCAGGCCTCATATCGGGCTGTAGGCCCCTGCTCGCTCTGTTCCAGATGCCGTCTTCCTTGTTGCTCCACAATTCACACTAAGAACACTCACCCCGCCCACCCCCGCCACCCCCACAGGTCCTTCACACTGGTGGTTCCCTCTGCTTTGAATGCATATTTTCCACTGGCTTATTCCCTTACCACCTTCAGATCTTGGCTCACTGTCACCTATTTCTGACTGCTCTATTTAAAGGAGCATCCCCATTCCCCCCTAGGACTCTCTGCTCCTACTTCTGCTTATTTCCCCCCAGGCATATATACAGCTATGTTTAATTTGTTTCCCTCATTAGGATATCATGTGCCTCCCTGCCATTACAGCAGAGGAGTTTTTTTTTTTTTTTTCTTCCCCACTAATGTCTCTAGTGCTGAGGGTGGTGCCTTGCCTGTAATAGACGCACAGTACATACTAGCTGGATGAGACTAAGACAGAAGACAGAGACTTAAGTATGTGTGTGGCTGAAGTTTAGAGCATTATAAGAGGGACAAAAGGGAGAGGACATAAATGACAGAGACTGATCCTGGGAGAGGTGGAAGCAGGTAGAATCAGGAGCCTCCGTGGAAAGCCCGACCTTGAAAGGCAGAAAGAGAATTCTCCCTCTCAGGCAGTCATGAAGGAAGCAAGGACAGGTCCTGATACCAGATTAGGAAGAGAAATTGATGAGTACGATTCCCATTCACTACTCAATTTATTCATTCTTCCATTCATTTGCTGCCCCCTGCCATATTTGGGGTACTATGCGAGGGGTTAGGAGTGCAGAGGCGATGCCCTCTATTTTCTCTGTGAGGGAAGAGCAAAGTCAGTGGCTGAGACTGAGAGAGAGGAGAGCTACAGGAAGCTTCAGGAGAGTGAAAAGGGTTTGGACCAGCTGCCCAGAGCACTGTGAATGGAAGGTGGTTAGGACACGTAAAAGGACTGCTGAGGACTACAGAGAGCCCAGCTGAGGTTGTCCCAGTGCCAGTGGCACAGGTTTCCAGTTTTTTCTAGCAGCATTTGCAGCCTGGGAGCAGAAGCCTAGAAGAGCAGATGGTTGGAATAAATTGGTCCTGGGGATTGCTAGGAGAGGGTGTTGTGGGAGGACCAGGGAGTGGGAAATCATCTGATTGGGCCCCTAAACCTCACCGCCCACTGTCTCTTTAGTCATCCTGGTGCTGCTCACCTGATTTGGAAGAATGTCATTGATTGACATATGCACCCTCTTCCTCCCAGGAATCATTACTGGCCTCAGTCAAGTGTGCCCAGTATGAATTGCTCCACAAACTTTGAATAATGGAAATGTTGATATAAACTCCTTGGGGCTCTTCGCTCTCCTCAATCCTCATGAATTATCCAAAAGGGGTGCCCATCTGAATTCCACACAATGATGCTTTAAAGCTGATCCTTTAGTATCTGACAGACATTTCTATCCAATGCTGTGGTAAATCCTTACTTGTTTAGCTACTGGAACAGGAGGCTGAAGTCCTTTGAGGAGGAGGACTCTAATCCAATTCCAAATTCATTTAGGAGTATGTGACCCCCCAAGGACATGCTTCTACCAATGAAGGTGACTGTCTTGCTTATCTTCCTCCATGTAAGTCTCCAATTGCCCTAACGTTTGGACACCAATTAGGACCAGTTTTTATTCTATTTTGGGTCATACTTAGAGCTGGTTAGTTCCTTGACTCTAAGCTCATCTTGCCTTCACCTCCCAACTTTGTTTACAAAATGCTGTTAAATCTAAGCCAGACTGACTCATCTGAATGTTGGCCTGTCCCTCTTAGGACATCATCCGAAATCTTTATAACTACTCTCCCAGGTGTATAGTGTGAGTCTGCTGTTCTCCTATGGGAACCTCATTATTTAAACTTTTGGATCAGGATTTGTCAAATGATGCGTGAAAAGCATTTAATTGCTTTGGCTGCACTTCCTACCTGGAACCTGTCACTCACTCTTAGCTTCATGGCCCTGTGAATGCATCATGAAATTTTTGTTGTCACTTAAAAATTTTTATTTCTCTACTCTGTCTTTTTATGGCTTTCTATACAATAGACCTATGATTTTCTTACCCTACATGCAAAATTCAAACATTTTAGGATTTTTTTATCTGAATTTTGGAAATCAGAATATAAAGATTTAGATCATTATGTTGTGAGTGAGCCACCTGGGATTGTTAGAAATGTCTAGAGTCCAAGAGAATAAGTTGCAGTGTGCCTTCATGGGATGCCAGGAAAGGAGATAAAACCAAAGACAAACACAATGAGCTGCCCTCTGGCCTTCTCTGTTTTATGACAATGAAAGGGTTTATCTCACCCTGAGAACAGGAACTTGGCTAGAGCTGTTCACCCCTCCCCTAGTGGTGGGAGAGAGCTACTGCATCACTGTGGGTCTTCCAGTTCCCTCTTGGTGTCCCTAACAGGAGGCTATCTCCTGTTGTCTGGTGGTCTATTCTAATGAAGAAGCCAGCTTAGATAATGATAACCTGTCAGATGTTCTCCCTATTCTGATCTCTAACACCTTTCTCTAAATGACTCTATTTTACACACCACAATCAAGTTCATACCTATCAGTCCTTCGCTTTAAAACTTTTTTTAGTTCTCTACTGTTAACAAAATACAGTGAATTCCCCTGATCCTGCTTTTCGAGGCTGCACTTATTAAGCCTCTGTTTGCATCAAGCTTGCTAATGTTCTATGACTCAAAGTGTGTTCTGTGTTCAAGTCTAAAGTCATGTGAAGGGAATATATAAGCATGTGAATACCCAGAGGCATTGTTTATTGGATATTACTAAAGTCACGATCTAACACACTGCTCTATTCAAGTAGTATACCATCATTGCTCTTTTCTAATTCTATATTATAAGTTGGAGTTTCTCAAACCTTCTCTTTTCTCTTAGTTCTAACAAACAGGATTGCAGTGTTTAGTACAGAGATGTCAACTCTTCAATTACCATCTTCCAGTGAAAGGAATCTCTTAAAAACAAACAAACAAACAAACAAACAAAAAGATGTTTCCACTTCCTCTGCAGACACAGATTTTCAGACACTATTTTGTTTCAAAAAGTATTCTACATTTGAGAACATTCACAAGAGTATCAATCTTAATCTCTGCTCCACTATGGAGACTTGTTTAACTATAACTGTTCTTTTCTGATTTCTGTTACTTTAAAACCTGTCCTTGCAAGTTCAAGCTATTTATAAAAAGAGTTACTAGGGACACCTGAATCCAGAAATGGCTGCTAGGACCTGAAAATCTAATCTTTAACTTCTAAGTTCGAAGGTCTAATTTTCCCCCTTGCCTATGAATTTGTTGTTAGATAATATTTAAAGGTATAAATACTTGTAATTTTTTTAAAGCAACGAAGAGAGAGCTTTTAAAATTTTCCCTTCTTTTTGCATGCATTAAGCATAATAAACCTATGATTCTGAAGGTTTTTTAATTAAAGGAAGAATTTTGAGAATTTTTGTTACATTTAAATCATTAGTATTTGGTTAAATATTTATTTATCCCTTGAAGAATTGTAATCTCTTTTAAAGTAAGACCTAAAAATATGTGTGTGTATATATATATATACACATATTTATATATATATATATATACACACACACACTGTTAAATAGATATGCATACTTCATCCAAATTACTTATCCAAATCTAGCACTGTCCTTTAAAACAAGCAATGGTTCAGTGATTTTCTTAGTAGTTTACTCATGATTTTGGTTCTTGTGAAGACATATGCATGTTGTCCAATTGACCTAGTGAGATCAGGAGCTGTTGGTAGCATAGTTGGGAGTTTGCCCCCTATATGAACAGATCATATAATAGGAAAATATTTTCATTGTGCTATGGGCCAGATTATGTATGTAGTGAAACATTTTTAGTCTTTTATGAAACACTTGGAGTATTTGGTATGTATTTTTGAATCATTCTTCTTTAATTCAAAGATGTGGATTTATTAATTATTCTGTGAAATGTATGCTTTTGTGTGTGCATGTGTGTGTGTGTGTGTGAGTGTATATGTGTGTGTTTCAGATCTAATCTACTCCTCAACTATTTGATTTTGTCTTTACCTGCTTCATATGAATTTTATATAAATACTAAAGTACCAAATGACATATTTAAGGTAAAATGATTATGATTAATTATAATTAATATCAATTATGAACCACATTTAGACTAGACTGTAGAGTATGGTAAGATATGTGGTAGCTTTTTAAATTCTACTTCTCCCTTCTGAAGTTTTGAAGAGATCCATGGTCTTTAAAGAAGGCAAACTATAATAAAATGCCATTTATTAATGACATTTTCTTATAACAGGTTCAAGGAACTTTATCTTTTAGAAACCCTCAGAACTAAGAAGTATCTGGGGGAAAAAAGTAGGCCGTTTCCAAGAAAACCTGAACTGGATTCAGCTTTGTATCTCTCCCTGAAGAACTATATTTCCTCTTTGCATTTTGTCAGCCATCCAGAACGAACACTATTCCAAGCTGTTCCAGTGATTATTCAGCTTCTTTGCCAATATCATTTCTGGGTTATAGACAGTGACTTATTTTCCACTATGATTGAGAAAATGATTTGAATAATCCATTAGCAGGAGAGAACACCTAGCAGTTTGCTACACTGCACATATATTATCAATGAATCATCCATAAGGTAAGAGAGAGGATGGCTCATTAATTAAACATCCTACTTTCACCCCAGGCATATTAATAATTACCATCTTTATTCTTTAATAATATTATTCTGTGTTGAAGTGAATAATTAAATTACATAGAAACAACCTAGCAAAGATAATTATAATTATCATTATGGAATGCATAGCAGCATCATAGTCCATACACTATACTTTTCTAAATAAGAGTGCCTGGATTATTTTCAAGAAATGTGGTTTTAAGGTATATGATATTTTACATGTGATTTAGCTACTGCTTTTCATTAATGCCCTTTAGAGAATTTTGGATTTTATCTGATCAAGATACTGTGTATTACTAGTATTCCCTGGTGGAGAATAATAAATGTAAACTCATATCTTAAAGAATCTTGCAGATGATTAAATTTCTCTTAAAGAAATATGCATAAACTATATCACTTCCTAGCAAAAGTTATATATAATCATGTAGTTAAACAGCAGTTTCAGAAAAGTAGGGAGAAATAAAATCCCAAATTTAATAAAATTATGTACTGAAAAGTCAGAATTTCAGAAGCTTCCTCAAATCAGGTTGAACTCTGACAATGCTTCTTTTCTTCTTTTGTTAAAGATATAGTTGGATAAAGAAAGTTATTTTTTTTCAAACAGATGTAGTTTCCCAATATCATCGACTCTCCCAGAGGAGAAAGAATATGAGAAAAAGGGCAGTGTGTGTTCAGCACTGCCTCCCCAGTCCGTAACAGGAAGGAAGACCAGGGCACACACTTTAACCTTCTAATGCTGATGACTCTTTGCATTACATCTCTAACCCTGACCACATACTCAAATATTTAACTTCCAACTCAACATCTCTGCTTGGATATCCAATAGAAATTGTAAACATTAGCTATCCAAGACCTAGCCATACACTGCTACCTCAACCCTCACCCCTAATCCCCACTGCCCATTAAAGCTGACAGTCTTGGTCTTTCCTCCGTTACTGCTGTCATCATCTACCCAGGAGCTCAGGTCTTAAACCCAGGAGCCACCCTTGGTTCCTCTTGCTCTTTCCTGTCTTCCTCAAGCTCTGCCTGGCTTCCTTTTAATATCTGTTCTGAATCTGACCACTTTCCTTTCCCCTAGTTCTTCTGTGTTGGCACAGGGAACATCACATCTTGCATGGACTGTGTTCGCAGCCTCTAATGGTTCTCTAGTTTTCCTTTCTTGGATTCCCACAGTCGAATCTCCATATAACAATGGGAGTAATGTTTCAAAATGCAAATATAGTGACTTCACCTCAGCTCCCCATCACACACAGAATAGCCAAGGCCTAAGGGGCCTCTGATTCCACTCTTGTTACCGCTGACCCTCTCCCCTTACTCTCAGCCCCAGCCACATCTGCCTTTTTGCTGCCCTCAGATTTAGCAAGCTCCAGGCTGCAGTGCTTACACCTGCTGTTGTTCCCTCCTCCACCTGGACTGCTTCCCCACCCCCAAAGTCTTCACATGGATGGCTTCTTGTCATTCACATCTCTGCTCAACTGTCACTTCTCAGAGCACCTGATCTGAAAGCCCCTGGGCTATACCAGCTTTATTTTCTTTGTAGCGCATATCACCATCTGATCCTGTATTTTTTTGTGTCCTTATTTATTTGTCATCTGTCTCCTCAGCTAGGCCTGTCTGTGGCTGGCACAAACACTCAATAATTTTTTGTTAAATAATAGCTACCTGATCTACCCTGTGTGTAGAAATATAGCAAATGCATTTATAAAATCAGGTTCCGACAAAGTACAATTTAAACTTTTCTTAGTGATGCCACTATGATTATTATGGAAAGTAGTATGAGGATAGAGTCATTTCTACATTGTGTGAGCTTCTAAGTGCCCAGTCCTCAGCTCTGTGTCCTTCCTATAGGCTTCAAGGTGTACTTGTTCATACAGGCCCCTGCTTTCATGCTGACCTCCTCCCTCTCACCCTGCCCTGGGCCCCTTCACTCCAGCCACACCCTCTTCTTGCTGTTCTTGTCGGCTCACTACATAAAGCCTCGCCTCGGAGGTCCTGCACTGTGTGCTGGAATCCTCTCCCCCAGAGGCTGGCTCCTTCTTGCCATTCAGAGTTCAGCTTCGGTGTCAGTTCCTCAAAACGGCCATCCATGACACCTGAATCTAACGCAGTCTCAGTCACGCTGTCACATCATTGTCATTTAATTTTCTGCACAGCCCTAATCACTGGTATTTTTTTTATTTATTTTCTTCCTCTACCACCAGGCTGTAAGTGTCAGGATTTCTCATTTCCTATTATATCCCCAGGGCCTGGAACAAGGCTGGGCATATAGTAGGTGATGGGTAAATATTTGGTGAACATAAATATGGCCCTTGTCTAGCTTCGTGCCTTGAATCCACTGAATACATAAGAAGCGCTAGTTGAAGTATTAGAAAATGCTTATTCTCCTCTACCTCCCACCCTTCCACCCCAACCCACACCCAAATCTTCTATTGATATGTAAAACTTCATTAGTCTTTTTTTTTTTTTTTTTTTTGGCAAAAGAAGTCTCTATTTCAACTCAAAGGCTTCTAAAGATTCGTTCTCTTGCAGTTGTGATACTGTATTTCTCCTCTTATTTGAAATGAGCCCTTGCTCATTTCAAGGGCTCATTTCAAATGTTTTCGTAATCTTTTTTGCAACACAGCCAGGTGTCTGACATATAGCAGGTGCTCAATAAATTCTTATTGAAAAAAAGAATGACTAAAACAGTGTCTAGAATAAAATTAGACTGCTAGGCGATGTCTAAGCATACCTTTCACAGTTCAGAATTAATTATCAAGTGAATTATTTTGGCCTTATTTATGAGATTTGGCTGCCTACATCTCTTTAATTCACTAGAAAACTGCTGGTTATATACCCTCTTTACAAAGGTTGGCCTATTGTATAGGATATGTGAAGATTCCACAGATATCTTGGCTTTCTCTTAAAAAACGGCACCAGCAGGAGGTGTTTCGAGAGCCAGAACACATGGACTGGCCCTATCCTGTCCCAGGGTGAAAATTTCCAGGGCAGAGATATGATAGCCTCTGTCCTGGGTCCCCTCTAGTGCTATATGGTTTTGTGGGCATACATTCATGCATTGGGTTCAGAGATGCTATCCTCAGTCCCTTGAAATCTATTCTCTAGCTTTTCCTCAGACCCCAGGGTACCTAGGTTCCTCACCTGGATATCTGGAATAAGTGCCTACCTGTGTGTCCTTGCTGCTATGACCTCTGTTTTATTAGCTTGTACATCCTAGTCCATATTTGTGTGCGTACCCTCACAGGTATGTCTTACTGTGCTATATCTGGTCTTTATCTGGACTGAAGGCTCTGACTATACCTTTAGCTGAGTTATGTCTACTTCTCAGACTCTGAACCTGACCAGTAACCTCTGGTTCACACTGGAGCTTCGCTATCATATTCATGACGACAACATACCTCCTTTTCTATAAATGCTACAGGATATTGCACCTCCTCAGTCTGTCACATGCTGCCTTGGACTCAGCATTAATCTTCTCACATTTCCATCTGATGCTATAAGGCAGCTGTGTCTCTGAGCTCTTGTCTTGGACCTGTAGTCTTATTTCTGGACTTTATGTCATTTTTATCTCTTGATATGTTCATCTAGAAGTAGCTAATTATATGAATATTAGATGATGTATCCACACAGCTAAATATTTTATGGCCATGAAAGTATGATGCATGACAATACTGACATGGAAACATCTCCACAAGACATTTTGAATAACAATATATGGTTGCAAAATAATATATTTAACGCATTCCATGCACATCAAATTATATATCTATTTATAAAGAGAAGCATGGAAGTTTGTTCGAGAAATATTGATGGTGGCAAGATTACAAGTATCTGTGCTTTCTTCTTTATACATAATGCATTATTTACATTTTCTAAAATAAGTAAGTACTATCTTTGTACATTGGCAAACAACTAAAAAGAGGAAAGGAAGTTATGCCTTATGGTAGGGACCCACTACATGACCATTTCTTTTCTGATCTTCAGTAAAGCAAGTCAAAGGGATGTGTTAGCTGAGGGAGGTGGGAATGGAAAAACCTGTGCCAGTGATAGTTTAATAGGTCCAGACCTCCAAAGACTTGTTGAATCCCTCACTGGTCCCCACCTCAACAGCAAAAAGTGCTGGCTGTGAATGCAGCTTACTGGGGACAGAAAGTTAGCAGTTTCTTTATTATTAACCTTTTCTTTCCCCCGCAAACAGTGCATGGTCCTTAGTTTTTTTTATATCAGATTCTTTTTTTTTCATTTTTTGCAAGAATTTTCCCTCTTTTAAGTTGTTTTGCTTGAGAGTTTTGAGGAAAGTTCATTGAATTTCAAAATATATTTCAAAAATAATTATTTTTTAAAAAAGTGCTTGAAAATAACTATACATGAAGGAAAAAGGAATTCTTAAAGCCAATATTCTCAATGTTTCCTTCTGTTAGGATAAAGACCATTAGACGATAGAAAGTGATATTATTGAAAAGGGAAATAGTTAATGAAGCCATTCTGTGGAAATATTTCACATTGAAAGCCTTGAAATTGCTAGTGCAAAATATAAGTTATTTATTCCAGAGATGGGAGAAAGATAGCACAAATGTACCATGTTATTAAGAGGTTTTTTTTTGTTGTTAATTTTATTCATTCATTCATTCATTAATTTATTTTTTTAGCCAAGGGAATAATCTAATAGGATGAAACTTGTACTACCAACATGGTCAAACTAAGTTGCATATTCATTTAAAAACTGGAATTTATGACCCTTTAGCTCTGAGGATCTTCCTATTTCAAGGGACTCTCTGACATTAAATGGCAGAGTATGCTAGTAGTACTTCAATCATTTGTTTAATTGGAAATGATTCATGTGTGCCAGCACTCTTTAGGTATGGGGAAACAGTAGTAAACAACCAAGACTCTGGAGGGAAAAAAAAAGAAAAAGAAAAAAAAGAAAAAGAGAGAGAGAGAGAGAGAGAGAGAGAGAGAGAGAGAGAGAGGGAGGGAGGGAGGGGGAGGGAGGGAGGGAGGGAGGGAGGGAGGGAGGGAGGAAGAGGAAGGAAGGAAGGAAGGAAGGAAGGAAAGGAAGGAAGGAAGGAAGGAAGGAAGGAAGGAAGGAAGGGAAGAAAGAGGCTCCTAGGCTGGCACTGATATGTGAGAACTGCCCACTCTGAAGAAAACAAATTCTTGGGGTGCCCCCCATCTAGCAGTTATCTCCCACAGGAGGGGGGCCGCACAGATGATCCTGCTTGGTTCCTGGCCTCCAGCACAAGGCGCCACCCATACAGAGCAGCTGCTTTCTAAATGTCACGGCCAGCTGGCACACCATCCTGCATTATGACATAAAGGCCTTGGCCACAGCCACACAGGATGGAGGTTAGATTAAAAACATCCTCAGGGGCTAGTCCTTTGTAAATTTACATAGAGGGGAGATTCCTAGTCCTCAAATTGAAAAAGTAAATGAAAGGGGTTACCTCTCTCTGTGAAGTTTGACACTGAATTTTTGTATCCTCACAGCACAGACTTGTGAGTTGGGTTCTACAAAAAGATCTCAAAGTTTGACATATGCACCCCCCAAATCTGGCTTCCTTTAATGCTGCCCAGGTGTTCCTCTCTTTAAAAAGAATAATTAAAAATAAAACATTATCCAATCAGGAACACGATCACATATAGGGCGAGCTGAGCGAGGCTTCCTAAGGATAAGTAGGTGTTACCAGAAGAGCTGGGTGCAGACCCCGAGGTTCTTCCAGTCCACGGCTCTTCCACTAGGTCACCCTGTCCTACAGGGGTTTCATGACACTCTCATGCATCCTATTGCAATGGCATCTGCCATTTCTCCCTGCATTAGGATCTCCCTATTGCTCTATTGCCTTTTCTGCTGGCTAGGGCAAAAGCATGGCTTTTTTTTCTCTAAAGCACCGAGCCTTCTAAGTTGGGGGGAAGGCAAATTCCTACTGAATGTCTATCTTGCAAGCACAGATGCAGGAACTCCCTGGAGCGGAAACAGAGTGGTAAGTCCCCAAATGTGTGAGAAGCTTGGTCATCTGTTTCTTTTCGTCCAACTGCAAATTTTTACAATATGTGTTCTATGACATCAGCGGGAGGGCAGGGAGACTACGTGGAAAGAACCAAGCCTACTCAACTCATTCAGGGAAAACGGCTTCTGGATGGCGCCTGCTTTTACTTCCCCTGTTTTAGTACCTCTGGGGGGAGGTTTTCAGGTAAACGTGCACTTTCGGAGATCTTCCTTTCGAAGAATCATATTGCCGGAAAGAGGCTTAGCGAACATCTAATATTGCCCCTTGGTTTATCAACAAGCAAAATGAAGCATAATCTGGCTTGCCTATGGTTACTCTACAATTTTGGGGCAGAGGTGAGACTCATTTCTGTGGCTTTAAATGGATCATCAGATCCAAAGACCTAAATACGGGTACTGTTAAGCCTACGTGGGCTCTCTGGGTCTACTGTTTTATCCTTCCCCTTGTTATTTCCCGCCTCAGCTCTTAGCTCCTTTACTCAAGACATTTCATAGAGGGAGGACGCTAACCTCAGCCTAGTGAAAAATAGCAAGCTCTTATCAGCTAAGACGATAGCTTCGGACGGTAAACCTAAAGGCAAAATGAGGTAACTTCGCAAATTTAATTTTTTAAAATTATCCTAGTTTTCCATTATTATGGAAAATCAGATGTAGATATATGAACTTTTAATATGCTTAGAACTTCAAATGAGAATAATAAAATATTTTGGTAGTAGGTGTGTGAATAGACATGGAATGTAATACCTGCTAATAGACTCTACTCATCAGAGATATATTCTGTATAGACATAGTATGTTATATCTATATTGTAACCAAATATTGTCAATGAAAGTAAAATATCAAAATGTACTATTTTGAGTTGTAAAAAAATTTTGCATTTCAGTGGATAACCATGCATTATCTATGGTGTACCCTTTTGAGTTATGAGATTCTAGCCCTACTACATCTTTGAACCATTTTGCAACTCTTTGTAAGTTGTAAGTAACTGATTTGTGAGTTCTGTCCCACTTGGTCATGATTTAATTGACTTCTTCCTTCTTGTGGGGGAAAAACCCAACAGTTTTGCCCCCACTTGCAACTCATGTCATCATTGTTTTATTCCATATACATTTTTACTATACTGACTTTTTTTGGGGGGGGGGGGAGATTGTAATATCTGCCTAGTTCCCTCATATCATATGAGTAAAATACATTTCAACATGTGTTCGTTTTATATCTGTATGAGAGTTATGACTTTATCTTTTTCTGAAAATGATCTTTTAACAGATCCTAGCTACAAAATATTTATATTGTAGCTTCCTCAGACCAGTAATTGGTAGGATAAATCCATCAAAAGAATAGTTATGAAAACTAAAAATAAAATATTTTCCATTAAAAAGACCATTTGACATGTTGTTTTATGAACTAAATTCCAGAAAGGAGGGAAAACCTGTAAAATAGCTTATGTTTAAATATTCCATAATAAAATAACAATTTTAAAAGGAAGTAACAACTATTGTCAATCTCCGCTGTTTAATCCATTCAGTAGTCGTCAGCCACGTGTGGCTACTGAGGACTTGCACTGTGGCTATTCCAAATTGAAATATGCTGGGTACGTGAAATGCACACGTGATTTAAAAATTTAGCACAAAAAAGATAAAACATCTCATTAATAATCTTTATATTGGTTACATGTTGAAATGATAATACTTTAGATAAGCTGGGTAAATAAAATATTTATAAAAATTAATTTCACCCATGTCTTTTTACTATTTAAATGTGGCTGCTAGGAATTAAAAATTACATATGTGGCTAACATTTTTATTGGATCAGGCTGGTAGAGAGAATTGAACAAAAAAAATTATTTTATTACATGTTATTGACATATTCTTGGCTTGAATACCTATGCTGGTAAAAAAACAAAAAACTGAAGAGCAGTAACCTGGGAATTCATGCAAAATTAATTTGCTTCTTCTATGAACAATCCCATAACATTTGGCTGTCATCATTTACAGTAAAGACAGAAAAGATAATGAAACAGCTGCATTAAACAGTTTAAAGATCAATAAGCATATATAGTTTTGTTGTACCTTGTGTTCTTGATGGAAAGCAAGTCAGGAGTGAGTGTGTGTGAGTGTGTGTGTGTGTGTGTGTGTGTGTGTGTGTGTGTGTCAAAGTTTAAGGGTTCCATAAGGAAATGAAAAGAGCTGAGCATTCACAGTGATGGAGGTACAAGCTTGCCTAAGCTTTCTAGAAATGTAACTGGTTACCTCGGAAACAGTGTAAATTCTGATATCTAACAAAGTCTTGAAATTGACCTACTTTGTTTTAGAGTAAGTAACAGATGGATTTAAGGTTTTTCACCCCCAAATGAAATAAAAGTGTTTGTTGGTATTGCAAATGCACACATTAATTGCACTATTTTCATTTGTAATGAAAGAAATTATATAACTATCAGGTTAAAAGTTATTAATGTGAGAGAGAAATTGAACTTTTTCAGGGAATTATCTTTGATATATTTTTACTAAAATAAAATATTATACTAGCTTTTCTGATTTAAAAATATAAAATGCTTATTATAAAAAATATTCAATCAGTATAAAAGGATAAGGAATTTTTAAAAAGAGTAGAAAGTAGCCTCTACTCCAACCCTAATTGCTTTGGCAGAGATGTCCACACTTAGCAGTGTGATATATGTCCTAAATGTATTCCTGTTGTGTGTGGTTGTGTGTGTGTGTGTGTGTGTGTGTGTGAGAGAGAGAGAGAGAGAGAGAGAGAGAGAGAGAGAGAGAGAGAGAGAGAGAGAGAAATAGGATCATATAATCAAATTGTTACATAAACTTCATTTTAAAAGCATGAGTATTGTCTTTGGAAAATTAGGATGTATAAGTAATACCCGTATCTATCTATCTGGTAGTCTTTTCACTGACAGATAGCCTCATTGCCTGTAGGCTAATCATTTGACTTGTATAATGCTGTTATTAAACATGTACCCATGCCATGTCTCATTAATTAGACCGGAAGCTCCCCAAGGGCAGAAATCAAGTTGTATTTAGCACAGAGATATATCCGTGGTGGGCTCTCAAAAATATTTTCTCAATAACAGATATTTCTTGCTTTTATCAGTGAATATTAACTGATTATATAAGGTAATCTAGGTCTTGAACACCTGACGAGAAGGGAAAACAGGCAAATTGCTTGGTTAATAATAACTAGCAGGGGTGACGTCAAGCAATCCTATTCTTGGAGATGCCATTCTAGAGAATCATAATGCTTAAAAGAGCCTTAGAGAGCATCAGCGAATCACCACACTAAGTGCGTCACATACATTAATTTATTTAATCCTCACGACAACCCTATAGTGTAGGTACATTTTAAATTCTTATTTTACAATGAGGATTCTGATGCATTCAACATACTGAGTAGTGTCACTGGGAACTGAACCCAGGCATCTGACTTCAGAACTCATACTCTCATGCCTATGTTATATCAGGAAACTTTTATTCAAAACTTTCTTGACTTTTCCACATAGTCATGACAGACAAGTAACAGGCTAAATTTTTCATACAAACAGACACCAAAACCCTATTGATACTTAAATTCATTACACATTTATCTTATTTATTTGGTGCCATTCACTGGGTAAAGCTCATCACAGTGGAGCGAATGACAATGTGGCTAAGTGGGAAGATCCCAAATAAGAGGGCTGGGAGTTAGAATTGTGTAAAGGCTCTTATCTAGGTCAGAGACACAGGAGAGGAAGGGACATTTGCCTTGGATTCTCTTTGCTGCTTCTATTAGTTCCACTCTGGTAGTGACATTTTCAGTAACAAATAGCAGCACTTGACTGCATTGCTACTCTGGCCTAATTTTCATCCTCTGAATTTGCCATCATGTACTTTATGCTCTTATGAGCTAAATGAGTCATCACTAATTAATCAGCGCCATGATGCTAAATTTTGACCACAAGAGTGAACCAAAGCCAAGTCAACCTGGCTTTCAGTTAATTGAAAAAACTAAATGGGTGAGAGAAGCCAGTTTCTAGGTATAAATAATATGCTTTACAACCCATCTATTTAAAGGCATCGGCAAAAATAGTTTAATACCAGCAGACTGTAAATCTGTTCAATCCTCTTCTTCAATATATAATTAAAGCTAAAGTATGGATGTGAAGTTGATAGTATGAGAGTAGAATCTCATGTGCTTAATATTATTATTATATATTGAATTTTATTGAGGTTATTTTTTCTTCTGAGAACAAATATCCCTTATGCATGTACCCACTTGTTCTTTGCGAAATACTTACTGAGTGTCCTCTGTGCTAAACACTAGGGGTACAGCGGGGAACTAGGGAATCAGGGTATACGTGCTCACTGCCTTTGTGACTTTGCATATGCTGTTCCTGCCACCTGGATGCAGAGAACAGTTTGTAGTCTCTAGCTAACTTGTATCACTCTTTCAGTATTGGCTTCACTCCTCCAGGAAAACTTTCTGCCTAATGGTCCCACCCCCACCATGAGAGCTAGAATCCCCTAATATAACCTCCTCTAGGGCTCTGTACTTACCACTGTGGGTACACTTGTTACAGCACCTTGCCTACATGGTACCCTTCACTGAAATCTACATTCCAAAGAAAGGAGGTACTGTCTGTCTTGCCCATCATTGCTTTCCATGGCCTGGCACGTAATGGGTTCTTATTAGATACCTGTTGAATGTTTGAGGAAGGTGATATTTAGTATAAAATGTCTCAGTTTGGCTATTCAACCATTTGTGTCCAGATGTAGAAGTTACTGACCTACAGTCACAGATTTGGAAAGACTCAAACCTAAAGGCAGGACCCATGAAGGTGGCAGCCACAAGGGTGTGCTCTGGTCCTACTTGAGGCTACTGCAAACAAGCTAGATCAGGGAAGAGTACCCAAACAAGTTTGTTTCACTGAATACCTGCCCAGGAGAAACACCACCCAAACATTCCTGAGGGATCATTACAGATCCATTCTCCCAGATTTCCTTTCTACTATTGGCTGGCCTCTGTGTTACCTTGCTAATTATCCCCTATCTTCACTCCTGTTTTTCTGTTTCCTTTTTTCCCTCAAGCAATTTGCAAAAGGAGTAACTCTTTTGACTAGTTATTTTTAATGTAATCTTTTGTTGACTTTTCCCCCATTTGATTGTTAACTCCTTGAGAGTAGGGACCCAGTCTGTACCCTCAGATCCTAGGACAGTTCTCATTACTTAAGTATTTGATGCAAATGTTTGAGATTGTAGCTGTTCTCAAATCTCTGTGCATACGTACAGAAACAATGTCTGGAGATACGGGAAAAGACAGGTTGCATCTGTCTGTTTTTCTCACAGTTGTATCCCTAGGATATATTAGATATTAAGAGTTCTTAGCATATTGTAGACACTAAATAAATATTCACTGAATAAATAAGTGAATAAACCATTTAATTACAATTTTATTTCAGGTTATAAACCACTGGGAAAATAACTGAATTCATAGGTCCATGCTGATGATAAACAGATAAGTAAATGACCAGGAGAGTTTTGCTTAAGGTAGAGTTCTGAGAGCTGATGGCAGATGTGGAAGGAGTGTTGAAACTGGAAAATCATAGTTTGTAACTATTTTATTAAAGATTGGATCAGGCCAGAGTCACCGATGGATGCTAAATCTCGAGGGAAATCTTGATGAGAAGCTAGCTATTAGCATAGCTTTAAAGTATCTCCCCACAGACTGCTTATCAGTTATAGGGGAGAAAAATTAAACAGTAATTACCTAGTGGAGAATTCAGAAACCACTTGACTGGATGATTAAAGTTATCATCACCAATGAGGGACAAATGGACATTGTGTCCCTCCAGATGTGGTACGGTACCCTGAGAAGGACATAACATCATCTATGCAATATTCCAACTGAGAATGCATGACCTGAATGTAATCATCAGGAACTATGAGAAAAACCTGGAATGAGGAATGTTCTGCTTTAAAAGGTGGGGTGCGTGTGTGTGTGTGTGTGTGTGTGTGTGGCAGGGGGTGATACTCTATACTTCCAAAATGTCAATGTTAGAAAAGACAAAGAAAGGTGGTCAAATATTTCCTATTGAAAGAGACTAAGGAGACATGGTAACGAAATAGAATTCCTGACCCTTGACTGGATCCCATATGGGGGTGTGGATAATGTTATCAAGCATATTATTGGATCTATTGATTAAAATGAGATAGATAAAAGTATTTTATCAACGTTAAAGCTACTGAAATTGCTACCTCTACTAGTACTAGGTAAGAAAATATCCATATTCTTAGGAAACATGCACTGAAGGTTGGGGTAAAGGCCCATGATGTATGTGCAATATGCTCAATTCCTTCAGCAAAAAATTATATATATATAATAATTAGTATATAATATATATGGAGAGAGAGCCAGAGAGAGAAAGAATGCAAATAAATCACTAAGCCAATTGTGTAAAATATTAACAATAAATGATTCTAGGTAAAGTGTATACGGGTATAGGGGTGTTCTATTTTTATATTTACAGCTTATCTATAAGATTGAAATTATTTCTAAATAAAAAGTAAATAAAAATAGGGTAGAAACATGTCGAATGTATCAATAATCACAGCAAATAAAAATTTATTTCATTAAATACTTGCATAATTTTAATATTTCATGTTTGAGAAAGTCATATTTTTTGAAATACAAATTTTCAAACTGTCTTATTTTTCATACTAAAGATTGGTTCAAATTCAAAAGTGAAAGTATAAGTCAGTGATAATGTGAAAGTTTGCATACTATTGTTTAGTACTCAGCAGTCCCCATACTTATCAGTTCTTGGGTTCTCAAAGTGTTACCCATGGGAATTTTTAGAACAGGAGACCCCTGGGTGTGCTGGCCTGGCCTTCGCCATCACCAGAGAGAAGCAGGATTCTTCCTGCAACATAAACCCTGGCAGGAAGAGCTCCTCTCCCTGAATGGTGCAACCTTCCAGATGCTCTCAGCTACTCCTTCCCTGTCCTATCCTACCTGCTCCCTGATGTCCAGTCCTGTCCGGCCTGCAAGACTCTCTTGCAGTGGTCCATGGACATACATCCACTTCAGTATTCAGATGGGAGATTATTAGGAGTGACTCACAGTTTATAAATGTCCCCAAAACAAGAATATCATTTCACACACTGCTCAATACACAAAATGCATCCTGCCCCAAAGAACGACAGTGTTCATCAGATGAAAACAAATAGATTAAAGGGAAATGTTAATTGGAAGTAGCCAATTAAGCTTTTATTATGTCAGATTAGTTTAGGCTTACAACTACATTCAATCAGGACATCAAAAGGCATTGCCCTAGAATAATAAGTCAGGAACCAACACTGACAGTTTCTTCTGTAAATTATCTGCCTAAGCCCTTTTGTTATTTCCTCCTGTCACAGCCTTGGTGGCTGCTGCTTTTCAGTGGGGGGATTGTTGTGTGAGTGATAAAGAATGATTTTCAGTTGACAAAGTGT
Source organism: Eonycteris spelaea (assembly GCA_003508835.1). Taxonomy (NCBI): domain Eukaryota; kingdom Metazoa; phylum Chordata; class Mammalia; order Chiroptera; family Pteropodidae; genus Eonycteris; species Eonycteris spelaea. Next base: position 7,772,014 of record PUFA01000011.1, on the reverse strand, counting down.
CAGCTATCAGCTCCAACTACATGTCTGAAATTCAGTATATTAAAGCCAATCTGACTTTTTTTCTCACTTTTATTTTCCCTTTTTGGTTTCCTTGCCTATGCTTTTTGGAATTTGACTTCATCTGGCAGAAAAGGTTTTATTGATTTGTGCAGGTGCCAAAAATAAAAGTACACATGAAAGTACACAAGGAAATTTAGAGTTAGCTTTCTGGATGATGCTGGATGACCCGAGATGGAGGTGGTCACAGGGGGTGCTCCGGGTAATAGATATTGTATTTGTGCAACTTATTATTCTGGTTTTTGCCTGAAACGGTTTCCTGTCTTTCAAGAGGAAACACAGGGTTAGTATATTGGACATGATAGAAACATTTATTTCTGTTCCTCTTTGCTGCTCTTCATGGCTGGTGCAGTTGTTTGAATATTTGGGCTGTCTATCCTTGGCCTGGGGTATTACCACTGTTGGCGTATTAGGGAGTGTGTTGTCCCCCAAAGACAAATATTACCACTCCTTAGTGTCTTCCTGACTAAATTGCCTCTGGGTTGTACACATATTCATGCTGAGTGTGACACTGATGCTGACCTCTTTCATTTTGGCAAGTATTCAACATCTAATAGGTGTAAGGTACCTGAAGTGGGAAAGGTCCAACTAGAAATCATAATAAGACACAAACGTTAGTCCCACAGGAAAGAGCTTGCCCCTCGGACAATGTTATCTGGATCGCAATCATTAAACTGCTTTGATTACATAAATTACTTAGTGACAGTTTCTACGAGACCTTTGTTAATAACATGCACAGTGTAACAATTGTGTTGTAAAGTACAAGTCTCAACCAGGGAGAAACAGAGTAAGTATACTGTACAGTTCGCTCCGTGTGACAAAGAGATGAAAGTTAACCCAGTAAGTACCAGAATGAAATTTTTGTGGGGGAGGCCCTCCTTCTCCCATCCTGCACAGCTGTCCATCAGCCGTATCACATAGATTTCATCCCTGACACTACCAACTCTACAGAATTGCGATTTTTCTGTCTCCCCCTTTGTTCTATTTCTTGTCTCATCACTTTCGCCATCTTCTGACCTTAGTGCCTTTCTGACAGAGTCAGCCCATGAGGGTGACCCTTTCCCTCCCAGCCTTCCCCGTCTCTCCCTGGGAAGACCAGATACTGAACTAACTTCAGGGTCTCTTTGATCAGCCTCGGCTCTCCTTATTGCAGAGTATTCCAGATGCTCATGAGTGTTGTCCTTACCTTAAAAGATTATTAAGAATATTTATTGTGTAGGATTAATTCTGGAGAGCAACTATTTCAGGGAAACTGGAGGTTCTGGAAAACTGGATTCTGGAAAGTTGAAGATTTACTCCATTTATAAATAGATGGGAATTTACTGGGCATTTCTTAAATATTATTTATTTATTTTTTAAAAAAATGATTGTTTCTTTAGACCTATGATTCAGGAATCTGAAAATGGCATGAGACAGCTCTGTTCTTTTTTCCAAAAAAATCTTGTTTTCTTTGGGTCAGAGAAAGTTAATTCAATGGTTCACTTAAAAGATGCCTCTATATAGAGAAAGATCAAACTGATAATCTCCACCAGTTTCCTTCACACATTTCAAAATAAATGCAGGCTCCAGACAGGACACCCACCTTAGCAGATAATTATTTTCATTTAGCAGCAAAACATCAAGCTTCAAATAACTAATTGATTCAATAAATATTTATGAATCTTGGAGGAAGTTTAAACAGGCTCGAAACATCCTATTAACCACTTTTTCAACAGGAATGTAATTTATTTTAATGATTTCTCTTTACTCTTTAATGTCCAGGTTAAAACTGACACTGCCGAAGATCCTGAAATGATGGTTCTCTCATCTCAACTGTCTTAAAGCATTTAGCTATAAAGCATTCAGCTGAATGCCTTACACGTTGTTAAGTCATCAATGACTATTTTCAGATTGGGAGTGAATTTCCATAATTTAATCTTTTGGCAAGCTGCTGTATGATTACATTATTCAAATAACATGCTATATTTTAAACTGATGAATATATCTGCATTTTAGGCCATAGTTGAAAGGTGATAAAATGGAACCAAGTAGCATAAAGGAATTTTAGAGTGATGTACTTTCTCCTAAAGCTTAATATCTTTTTCTTGTTTGGTACTTCACTTAATAACTGGAGAAGACATCAGCAATCAGATTCCAATTCGGAGTCAACCAAAAGGACAACTATTGAGAATTTTCACTGACTGGAATCTCTGAGAGTATATCACAAAACTAAAGATTAAGAGTTTAAGATGAATATATGCAAATGTTCCATACAGAATATGTCTTTTCCTTTGCACATACCTTTTTCTGCAGTAGATTAAATGAGTTTTCTGCACTTTGATCCTTGACCCATTCTATACAAAGCAATTCTTTAACCTGTTTTTAAATATATTTCTTTGGGACACCATCCTGTTGGAGTGTTCCCAGTGGTCTGAGTTCCTAAACCCCTCACAGAAGCTGATATCTTGGTCTTTTCCTAGCACTGAATTGCAGTTCTATTATTAAGTTATAGCAGTAGTATTTTGTGAACTAGGCCATTATATGGTGTGGTAGGGGATATTGCTTAGCTGACAGATTTGTTGCTGCATATTTACAGAGTTCAGAAAATTGGTAGTTACTAAGTAGGTTCAAGAAATGATTTCAGTAGGTAGTTATTTTGAATTTCGCTTATGTGCTTTAGTTTGAGTTAAAGGTTTTTTTAAATCTCTGAAATATTTTATTACCAGTTTATGAAAAATCTAGGGTCCTAAATACATTTACCATCTCCCTGAGTCAGAAAGTAATCAAAGTAATCATACAGAGTCTAAAAGCTGATTTCCATTTCTACTTCCATGCTTTATTGTGCTAACTGCAATTTTGTTTTGATGTCTAGCTGAAACGGCAATGTTTGAGAGGCTTCGAATTAAGGAAAATGAACAATTATGTCTCAGACCTACATCTAAATCATTAACTCACAGCCCTATTTAAAAATTCCAAAACAGCAGGTTTAATTCAGCATTCTGAAAAGCAATTAAATTTTTCACAACTGCAAGATCAGGTCAGTAAAATAATCAATTTATTCACAGACTGTAACTAAGCCAGAAAGTATGTCTTCTTCTCTCCTACATACCACCATGCATGGCTTCTGCCCAAGCCTCTTGTCTTAATCTTCTATTCGCTTCCTGGCTTCCTCTCAGCCTCTCTGGCTTACATCTATAATTATTCTTCATAAATCTGGCTATGGCTCATACCTGACACCACTTCATTCTTCAATAGATGTTTATTGAGTGTCTACTATGTATCTTTAATCACCGCTGTGGTACTGCAGATGTGGCAGTGAATGGATACCCTTCAATTCTGTCTTTGGCTTTGTCTCAATTATGATCTGGACCTTTTAGCAGACCCCTGAACAGAGTAAGGTCAAGATCTGTATACGATGCCACAAATTTTTATTTTCATAAATATAGCCCCTTTCCAAATCTAATCTAGTTTTAAATCTTGCTTTAAAATTAAGATATGAATTACAATGTGCTACATGAAGTAAAAAGTGAAAGTTTTACAGGCTGAATCTGAAGACTTTACTGAGAAAATAATTTCCATATATATTAAAAGAACCCAGAGTGAAATCCTATATTCAGTTAATTGACTTCAAAAGTGAGAGATCTAAATTTTTTCTTTTTTTCAAAGTCTTTTAACTGAGTTTTAGAATAACATTTCTTAGAGTTTCTGTATCTATTACAAATGGTTGCTGAATGCAACTCTTCCCCAGCTGATTCTTAAATAGTTACTGACATGCAAAAACAATGAGCAAGGTCAACAATGATTCGTTTTGACACATATATCATACATCTATTTCCCAAGGTCTTAAATAAAATTACAAAGAATAATGCAATATCTTTCCTCAAAGCACTCAACAGCAAGAAGAACTAAGAAGCACCAACTATATAGCTTATTATTTCCTTTTTTTCTAAACCTCTCAATTCCTTCGTGTTCGTTTTATCAATTCTAAACTTCTAGCCTTTGGAAATCAGTCCTATGTCAGCGTGAACATTGCATTAAGTTGAGAAGAGTGAAAGGGAAGACTGACATTGAGGAGCTAGCCCTACCATATACAAAAATGTATGTAAGCACTGGGTGTTAAAATTGTGTGATGCAAGTCAAAAATAGAAGACTAGAATGAGGAAACAGAATAGAGATTTTTGAAATGGATCCAAGCCTATAATTTTAATAAATTTCAATACCATGTGAAATAAAATAATGAGCAAATAAGTAATTATTAACATAGATTAATAATGGATGAAATAATTTCCTTGTTATCATATGCAATCATAAATTCCAAATGGACTAAAGAATTTGATTTTTAAAAAAAAAACCTCAAGCTTAAAAATTATCAATGAAATCATGGTGATTGAAGCAAAAGAATAAATTATTAATAATAAAGTTAGTAACTGAAAACTTTGTTCAGCAAAAGGCTAAAAGTAAAACAATGGCTAGTTATTCCTGATGAATACCACCAACTTTAATATGACAAACCAATTTAGCATAATAAAAAAGGAATATCCTCTCTTCATTGTACAAATGGTTAAAAGATGCAGTGACTCATATTCTTTGACAGACCTCATGTTTACCCACCAAGACCTAATGCAATGTCACCTTCTCAGTGAAGCCTTCTTTTACTCCAGGTAGAGATAACAACATTCTGCTGGCTCTTAGATACCTATCTATCTGTGATACTGTAACTTTTTTTTATTGTACTTCCCTGTAATTTATTCTGTATTTTTCTGTTTATTTTGCTAATTCATAAGCTAAGTATCTTTTTATTCCCAAGGCCTAGCAGGACGCATGTTCCATATAATGGGTGCTAGATGCATGGCTGTTTAGTGAAAAGAAAATTCACACAGAACCAACCACTTTGGAATTCTTTAGGAATCACGATTCCTCAATACTGGTATTTTTCTAAGCTTTATAAAAGAAAGGTTGGGAAGGGTAAACTATATGAATACATAGTCTAAAGAACTGCTTTTAGAGAGGATCGAATTAAAAAAAAGTGAATAGGTGCAAAGTAAAAATCCTATTAATAAATCATATTTGTTAGGAGTGAGCCTATTTTGTGGAGCAAATAAGCCTATGGTTCAAATGCGATAGGTGTTTGTTCCTTTTGCATATAATGTTCAAAATGCATGTTCCTGAATGAGGGGATTGGGAGAAGCTCTCTTTCTAGGAGTGATTTTAGAAACGCAGGCTCTTTCCATCTTCTGGCTCTACCATCTTCACCCTATGGTCTCCAAGATTCTGCATTAAGCCCATTAAAATAAGGAAACGGACGAAGAAGCAGTTTCACTTCTTAATCACCATGGTCTGGTGCAGCATTCTGTTGGTGAGAATCACACGTGGCCCATCTAGGTCCCAGAGAAGCTGCAAACTACTCCCTGACTGCAACTATTGCCAGGTACCTTTGCTGTAGACGCGCGTGCATAGATTTGATGGAGCATTAGCTCTCCCTTGTAAATCTTATAGAGATTTCCTAAATCTTCTTTTAAATTTTTCTAAATGAATATACACATACACACATATGTATACGTATATTTAATTATTTATGTACATTTAAGTTCCTAAAGATAGTTATGCACATGTGAACCCCCCAACCCCACCCCGACACACACACAGGGTTTATGGATCTTTTGAGAAATGAGAGGTTGGGGCTACAAGCGAGCCAGCACAATTAGAGGTATAATTTCCCCCGAACTAAAATGTTGAGTAGTTTTACTTAATTCTCTCAATTCAATAGCATTCCGCTTTAGCGCTGTGGTTCCTGGACTTTTTGAAATAATTGCTGCAAACACTATGAACCAGGCATTATGCTAGACAATGGCAGCACTCAGAAATGAGCCATGGTTCTTATCGTTTCACAGGAATTATCAGCCTAGAGGAAAGAAAAATACAAAAGCGGGTAATTATAATGCCAAGGATAAACACAATGACAAAATATGCAAAGATTTAAAAAGAGTTAATTATCTTTCTTATCCTTAGCACTTCCCAGCATTCTCTCTGGATTGATATTGAAATTACTTCTAGATAATGTGGAATAGCCTACATGCCTTTCAAAGGATTTTCTAGTATCTTGTACAAGCAAGTGTGAGGGCTGGGTGGTAAAGGTAGGGAAAGTTTCCTACCATCCTAATATGTTTTGTTATTGCTGTTCCATTCCAGCCTGTCATTCATTCACATGGCAGTTATCATTATGGCCACACATAGTTAACAGTAAAAACTATTTTTTTGTTGTTTTCAAAGATGACTCTTGAGTATATTTTTTAAATTCCTAAAAGAATTAAAGGGTTTATATAATAAAGAGGAGTGTTGGACGTAGGCAATATCAAATCTCACTTGGAGTCATTTAAGCCCTAGGATTTTTTTAATGCCTTGATTGAAATATTGCTGTGATTTAAAATAAATATTTCCTAAATATTTACAAAGCAAATGACTTGGTGCTGAATGTAGTTAGATTTATAGAATTTATAGAATTTTACTTTTATAGATTTATAGCTAAAGAATTTTATAATTCTATGGATGAACAGAAAGGATATTTAAATAAATATATATATATATATTATATATATATAATATATATATATTATATTATATATATAAAATAACATGGAAATAGGGTTGGTTAGGTGTTGTGGAATGGGTATCGATGAACTCACTTTACGCCGTTTCTGTGTGTAAGTTTCCCACCTCAGTCTTTGGAAGCTCATATGCTTTTCCCAGAAATATTAAATATTTTGACTAAATAATAGCAAGCTTTTGGTTACCAGCTGTGACCTCTAGAAATAAGGGAGAGGCAGATGGCAGGAAGTAGTGAAAGGGAAGTTTAACAGAAAAATCTTAGAATGTGAGTGTTTTAAATTTTTTTCTATGATATTCAGGTTGTCTATATATCTCTAAAGGATAGGGTTACCAGATAAAATACAGTATGCCAAGTTAGTCAGGTTTAATTTCAGATAAGTGTTGAATAATTTCTTAGTTTAAGTATGTCCCAAATGTGGCAGGAAAATATTTACACTAAAAAGTATTCATAATTTTTCTGAAATTCAAATTTAATTGAACAGTTCATACTTTTTTATTTGTTACATCTAGCAACCCTACTAAAAGTTCTAGTAAGGATCCTTCAACTATTATCATAATACGTGTCTATTAATGGTTAAAAATCTCATTAAAAACAAATTTGGTCAGAAACAATGTTCGACAACACGTAAAGGGTTTCATCATAGGTGCTAACTCAGTGAGAACTATTTACTCATAGTATGCTTTAATTTCCAAGGGGGATGAGACACCTCGAGGCTTCTGTCAGAATAATTAAGAATATTGAAGTCCACTGCTTCGATTTTAGTTGTCACCGTGCTCTTGCTAGCTTTTGTGTCTCCTGATGGATAGATGAACTATCAAGTTCAAGAAACAAGATTTTTGCTCTAGAAATAGGAATCAATGAAATAAATACCAATAGTAATTATTACAATAATAAGTATCTTTATATTTGCAGAGTGTTACACTTTTAGAATCTTTTCAGATTCTGTAAGCACATTTGATTTGCAAACCAACTTTGTGACACTTCCCTATTTTAGGAAGATATACGTGAGCTTCTTTCAGATTTCAGAAAAATGTTGTCAATTCCCTCTGTAGCTGCAGAAGTAGCATGAAACAAATACTGCTTTCTATTCTACCTGTCAAACATGTATTTTATGGATGAGTTAATTATTATGCAAGATGATACCGAATCACATTAAAGTTGTAGTAGCTGCTAATGAGAAGTCATAAATCAAAGTCCTTACTGTTAAATGCAAGCTACAAGATGTAGCTCTCTTGAAATATCATAAGGATGGCTATGTGTGTGTGCATATATGTGCAATGATTCTCTAACTCTCAGGGAGTTAGCAGCTTTCTGATTCTCAGTTAAAATAGTCAGCATATAATCCATCCTCTCTCTCCTCCACAGTGTCTTTGTTTTCCTTCAGCCCCACAATCCCTAGAGTTCTTTGTAAATGTGATCATAAGGGCTGGGTAGTAAACTGCACGAGAATGTTCCAAATGCTGCTGGTTTCATATTTTCATTCTCTGACAGACTAGTTACAGGGAGGATGGTGACTTGCCTAGAATGAGAGGTTGTTTTTGTTCATGTATTTTTCCCCTCCGCCTCAACAAGGGACAAAAAGTCTCTCCTATGTTTATATTCATCATAAATCCTTTGGAACTTGGAGATAGGTCTGGGGATATAAAACTCTCCTCGTAAAGTGCAAATAACCCCATCTACACAAGTAAATCGATGATCGACTTACATGTTGTAAATTGTTTTAATCTGATTTGTCCCTGGAAAGTATCAAAAGTCAGAAAATAGGAGTTGTTTAGATAGGGGGAAAATCTTGTAGAAGGGGTAGTTAAATAGGCGAAAATTGGACATAAGCATTTGTTTCTCATTCATTCATTCATTTATTCATTCAGCAGTTGCATATTAATTGAATGCCTACTAAGTATAAAGTTCTTTGAGTGATCCTTAGGTAATATAGAGACAAATCTAATTTGTATTCAAATGTCAAAAACTTTGTAGCACAGTAGAGGAAATGAACAGGTAAACAATAATGACTGCAAGGCAGGAGGAAATTAAATGCTTACGCATGTATAAGGGAAAGTGCAAGCAGATCTCCCAAGAAGCAATTGGCCCTGACCAGGAGATCAGGAGGAAGGGGAGATAACCAACATTTAATGAATTCCTGCCTCATGGCTGATCTCAGTTAGGACATTACCCAAATTATTGGGGAGGGGGATATATTTGAATTGAGATTTAGAGGAAGAGGAGGACTCTAGAGGACAGCAGTAAGGACAAGAGCTCCTGGTTCCACTGGAACAATAGAGGTAGCAAGGAGCCCCGCACGTTTGAGTAATGTGGTCTGTGGTGTGTGGTTTGGTGTGATTGGGGTGCAGAAAGGTGTTTGAGGTTATTATACTCCTTCTCCTTCCCAAAGAGTAGGCCTAGGGGAATGAAGCTTTGGATTTAAGAGAGTGACTAGAGATGGCTAGCATAAAATTCCTGGCCACATGGAAGAAACAAAAGGAAGGCAAAGGCTGAGACACTGGCCATAAAGTAAATCCTAGGGTCAAAAATTGATTCTGCAATAGTGGCCTGGTGATAAAGGCACTACGTATCTTATTTCTCCTGAAAGACTAGGAAGTCTGGGAAAGCAGGATATGATTGATTTCGGCATCTTTCACAATGATTGCCACGGGAATACCCCTCTATTAAAAAACAAATGAACAAACAAAACAATCCTTGTTTTTAGTTGAATATCATTCAGAAAGTCATAAGCACGACCATTTCTTCTCTGCCAAATCAGAAGTCTCATCAGAGAGAATAAGGAAACCATGAGAAGGCAGAGTATACACTTGTCTCATTTCGAATGAGCTTCAAGAGCTACTGCTGCTGCTCATGAGAATTCTATCCTAGACTGAGCTAGCTGGAAATGTCATACATGGCCAGTATACCACATGGCTAGTGGCTGTTTGATGATATATTTACCTCAGGCCTACAGGAGCCTCTTCCATATCAGTCCTTCAACCACTTCTAATAAGAGAGTCAATGGGTCCTGGAAACATTTGCAGAGGCAGAACCGATGACGAATCTTTGATAGCAACAACTTACTTCTCATCACTGCATCTTTTTACTCCTTCCAGGGGAAACTATTTGGTTCAACCCATGGGTTCAAGTTAATGTTTCTCACATGGGAGGAAGTCTAGAGGAGCCCTGCCTTCAAAAATAGCTGGCTGGGCTGCAAGCCCTGTCCTTGCTGTTAAGACAGGACTTGAGATCAGAATCCTGCTGGTCCAAACATTTTAAGTTCCTAATCCAGATCTAGACTCCATATTGTGTCTCTACCTGAAGCACAGAATTTCTGAAAAAAGTAGCACACAGTATAACATTAAGACCCAGTCCTAAGAAAAAATATGTGGCACAGACTAATCAATTTTAAAGCAGGGTTATAAAACATCATTCTACAAAATCTAAATATACAAAAGGTTAAGAGGCTATATAAAACATATGTATGTATTTCCTCTAGAATGTTATCATAATGTTATAATAAATCAGAGTCTGATTCCAATAATATGTGATTAAAAAGTTGCCTTCGCTAAAGCTCTCATCTTTCAACATAACTTCACATAGAATCACTTGGGTAGATTTTTTTTTTTAATCCTGATGCTGGAGTTGCAGTGTGGCATAGATTCAGATTGAACTGGTACAGAGGACAATGTGCTTTTGAAAGCTGTTCAGGTGATTCTAATGTGCAGTCCGGATGGAGAACTGCTGTCCAATGGATCTGGGACCAGATGAGGACCTGAAGCATCTGCAAAATGCCAGACACGGTAGATTTTCTCCTTTATTCCTCACGACCTTCCTGGAAGTTAAGAATTCTTTCTCTATTTTAAAGATAGTCAGGTAAGGCTGAGAAAATACTTTGGAATCTCCAAGATTATTTAGTCTTTTTGGATTTGTCGACTTCGAGGCAAGGGACCTCAATTAAGGGTTTGCAAAGCCTTTGTAGCTCACACCAGCCTCAGAATTCTCAGCATGGTGCCTCTTGCCCTTCTGGAAATGAGGGTCTAACCAATAATCCTGGCCCTTCTTTCTGTCATTTTCATGTCTTCCCTAGGTCTCTACATCCACTGGTTTTAAATTGAGGGAATTTTTTTTTTTTAAAGGGGAAACTTTTTCTTTTTGTCTTAAAAAAATTTCCCCTAAAATAAGCTGTTCAATCCAGCTACATAAATTAAGTCATTTTTGGTACTTTTCAACACATATCATAAGGTCATAGGATGTAAAATTCCGTGCTCTAGCAATTTAGAAAGGATTCATCTCCAGAATATAAAGTATGGAGACAAAGATTTACATAAATTACCATATTAAATACATTTTTAAAGTTCACAGTTTATCAAGAACAGAACGATAAGAAATAAGTTAAATTGGAGCAGAGTATCCATTTTTTTTTCATAGTGCTTAAATATTTGATATACACTTAGGGTGTGCTAGAGGAAAGGACATAGCTGGTTTTTATGATAACTTCTTAAATGCCAGGTAACAAATCTATCAAAAATGTCATGTTTAGGATCAAGCCCAGGGTGACTCAAGGAATTCAGTTTGAGAGAAGGAATTTGATCAGAGGTGTGGATAGGAATAGAACAGGACGTGAAACATTTGCCGTTTTACTACTTGCTCATAGAAAGAAGAATGTTTTGACATTTTGGCATCAGCATTTTGATGAGGGCCTTATCTATATGACCCTGTCATATTGCCTTTATACTTTGCTTCGCTTCAGTGGCAATGAAACTGATCTGAATAGCAAAATTTGGGAAGCCAACAGGAAGGGATGCCAAGGGGAAAGAGAGATGCCACTTTGAATGGTGGGAGGGCCAGAGGAGACCTGCTGCTGCTGCCGTAGCTGGTGCGTACTGCTTTTGTCAGCCTTTTAGGGTTCTTGTTGGGATTGTTTAGGGAACTTTTCTACAACATGGTCTTGCCCGAGAATTCAGAATACAATATTAGAAGCTCTACTTATATCCTATTCGTCCTTTATTAACATCTAGTTTTCTGTGTGTGTTTTATAATGTGCACTATAGATTGATACAATTATTATTTGTGAAAAAGTAAGTGAGTATTGTGTAATAAAAAATGTGGCTGATCTTTGTCCTTAGTTCATGGGAGGTAGCATCTAAACCCTTGATATTTCCTAGGTGACTGGAGTGCTTTGTTATTCGTGGTCGGCCTCTGAGAGCATTCCTGATAGTTTATACCAATGATGTGACTCAGAATGGAAATGTGGGGGTGGCCCTGTCAGGAAAACCAACTATGTGATTAGACAGTTGGCACTCTGAGTCATGTGATATCAGGCCACCCCCTCAGAGGGAAGGTGGGTTGAAAATTGAGTTCAACCAAGAGGGCAATGATTCAAGCAATCATGCCTATGTAATGAAGTCCCATTAAAAACTCTGGACATCAGAGCTTGGGCGAACTTCCTTGGTTGGCAATACTCTGCATATTGTCACACATCGATGTGCCAGGAATATAATGTATCCCTGGAGACAACAGAAGTTTCTCACTTGAAACTTCTCAAATTTTGCGTCATGCATTTCTCTCTTTGGCTGGTTCTGATTTGTGTCCTTTGTTATAATAAAATTATAATTGTAAGCATAGAGCTTTCATGAATTCTGTAAATCATTCTAGTGAATTGTCAAACCTAAAATAGTCATGGGAAACCCTGAATTTGTAGTCAGTTGGTCAGAAGTGATAGTGGCCTGGGGACCCCAAATTTATAGCTAGTATCTGAAGTGAGGCCAATATTGTGAAGGACTGTGCCTTAACCTCATTTCACTCTGGGTAGACACATATTGGGATGACTACTCAAAAAGTTTTAATTGCTATGAGTATTTGTTTCAAAAGAAGTTTTTGGAAACCACAGAGGAAACAACTCAGACCTCGTGACATCTCCTCCCTCACCTGCCATTCACTAGTTGTTGCTTTCAATACACTATGGGAAGGAAAACTATTAAAAAATTCATTTAATATTTATACATTAAAATTAGGTCATATACCATAATAGACTTTAAATGAGAACTGTTCTAAGGGTCATTCTATGGGTAAAGATTAAAGGCACGAAGACTGACATATGATTGGGCTACTTCTAAGTTCTTTTACTTACATCATAATTCTTGCTCTTTGGAAATTGACGGTATAGAAAGTGAAAGGTTTATGACAATACTTAATATGGGCTCTGTCTAATTTTAATGGAACCAGACATTATACAGCATGACCTATTTTCTCTAGTGACAAAATATAACCCTCCCATGACAAATGTTGTGCTATTTTCTCTTTTGACTAGTTTCCTTTAATGTCTGTCTGTCTACCTACCTACCTACCTACCTACCTACCTACCTACCTATCTATCTTGCTTTTTAAGGAGTCGGTGTTTAGGGGGTTGGTTTACAACTGATAATTGAGATAATGATTTTAATGAACAGAACTGCACAAGAAATGACCAAGCCCATCCCAATGGTAAGGAACAAATGGGGCTCCAGAACCTTCCAGTCAGGGTAAGGAGCCCTACATCAAGCAACAATGTCACAGGTTGAGAAAATGGGAGAGATTAGGCTGGGACTGTATTAATTTAGACTTAGAAGATTCGGCCTTTATACTCATTTCACGATGTCATGACTGAGTGCATATTTATGTGCTATTGGGCAATCAGAAAATGAGGACCAATACTATGTATCATAAGCACTAAATACATTCACTGAGATTAGAAAGCAACTTGAATGGAGATCATATTCATGACAGATATGAAAATATTGGAAAGGGTCAAGGAAGCCATGCGTATGACTGTTGATTTTTAAATCCTATACTCTGTTTTCTAAATAGGATCACCAACAATCTTGCAGATCAACTTTTAAACAATTATGAATAATACCACACAGAAACCAAGCTGAATATCAAAGATTTGAAAATAGGCTCTTAGCACAATCTCTTTCCCTGATGATTGATGTTACAGATATAATTATTGTCTTTCAAGACAAATCTACTCCCCCAAAACAGGCATCTCATTTAAAAGAATAGAAGATATATTAAATAAGATAGAAACCAAGGAAATCCTATGAGAAAATGCCTGCATTTATAATAAATATTGTGACATAAAACTACACAAAAGAAGATGTTCAGGAGCCTATTTTCAGAGGAAAAAGTGAAGCAGAAAAAAGAACCAACCATATTTATATAATACCTTTTATCTAAGAGTCCAAGTCTGCTTGTATTTCCTATACAGTCTGGCTGAGGTAAGGCAAGGCTGTCAGCTAATAGAATTTATCTTCTAGCCTTTACTTTAGACTCAATACTTATAAAAATAGTAATTACCACCTCCAAAATAGTTAGTTGAGGTTAGTTTGGTGACGAAACACAAAGTCAGACAGAATGGGCATCTCTATTTCCTTATCTTCTTCTCTGTACAGCAGTGGTCCCCAACCTTTTTGGTACCAGGAACCAGTGCTCCTATGAGAATCTAATGCCTGATAATATGAAGTGGAGCTGAGGTGGTGATGCTAGTGCTGGGGAGTGGTGCAAATATAGATGAAGCTTCATTCACTTGTCTGCCATTCACCTCGTGCTGTGTGGCCCAGTTCCTAACAACAGGCCATAGATAGGTACCTGTTCATGGCCCAGGGGTTGGGGACCCCTGCTGTACAGAATCAGCACACTAACTGCTAATATGTGCTTCATACTTCAGTCTCCAAACCATTTGCTATTTCCTAGGTCACCCAAATATAAAAATAAAAGTAAATAAGTAAAAAGATTCTCTGTGACTAGAATATAAGCCCAGGTTTGCTCTCTTTGGTCTGGCAGATATGGAGTAAATTGAAATGCTTAAGTAAGGCATCTTTAATTTAAGGCTTTACATTTTTTAATGTATCTGCATTTTTCATGTAGCTAATTTTTATCTCAGTGTCCAGCCTGGGAAATTCACTGAGAGAAGCCAGAACCAACTATATTAAACAAAAGACTGAGCAGAAAAAAAAAAAAAAAAACAAAGAAACAAGAAAATCCATAGATAGAAAGTTGGTTGATTGGAAGCAGAAAATAGTAAGAAAAACTTTGAACTGAGGCTATGAGAGGTAAGTAAATATTTCCCATGGGTTAGATGACATTGACATTTCTGGCTCTCTTTAGGTGCCCTGAAAAATGTGCTGTATATTTACTGTGCTAACACATTCCTCAAATATATATTCCCCTCTAGAAAAAAAAAATACCATTTTAGGGATGAAATGTGCTACAGGAACTAACCTGGTAACTTCAAGTCACTGCCCAATATGTAAGATAAGACACATTTTTATTTCACTTTATCATTCTATCCACATATCTCCTCCATCTTATTGAGAAGTTGGGAGTCTTATTATTTAGAAAAAATTTTGGTAACACAGTCTCCTTACAAGATCTGAATTGATAGCATTGATTTATTTCATCATATTGGTCAGATACTTCCAATCTTCAGTCATCAATTTTTTATTGGACACATAACTGATATATGCCCAGGACTCTGCTAGACTATGAAGACACAAAAATAAATAAGATTTAGTCCTGTATATTTCTCTTTCTGTCATCCATACATTCATTCAACCAATAAACATCTATTGATTACCTAGTATGTATCAGGGGCTATTCTAGGCACATAAGATATAATACTGCATAAAAGATATAATACTGTTGTTCTATGGATCTTGCATTCAATAAGTAAGTTATAAAATGCATCACATGGTGATAAATGCTATGGGGGAAAAATAAAGCAGAGAAAGAGAACAGGGGGTACTGAAGAGGGTTGCAATATAAAATAGGGTGAGAGGAAGAAAAAGGCCTTGCCGAGAAGGTGACATTATAGTGAAGACTGGAAGGATGTGAGGGAAGGAACGGAAGGGTGTCTAGGGAAGAGACTTCTAGGCAGTGGGAATGCCCGAGATGAAGCCATGTCTGGTAATGTTCCAGGAATAGCAAAGAAGCTGGTGTGGCTAGACCAGACTGTGAGAGGCAGAGTAGGAGAAGGTGAGGACAACAAGGCAAGTGAGTAAATTGTACAGGGCCTTGTAGGCTCTCGTAAGGGCTTTGGCTTTAATCCAGGAGAAGTGGGATGCTGTGACTACTTGGAGCAGAGGTGTGACATGATTGATAGTTTGACAAGCTCACTCCATATGCTGTGCTGGGAAGATGCTGGGGGCTGAAGCCGTGGTAGAAGCAGGACTACCAGTTAGACTACTGTAATAATCCAAACGAGAGACAATCGTGGCATAACCAGGGTGGTAGCAGTGTATTATGCATCGAATTGTATCACTGCCCCCCACACACAAAAATGCTGAAGTGCTCAGTACCTGCGAATGTGATCCTATTTGGAAAAAGGTTTTGTAGATAATCAAGTTAAGATGGGGTCATTAGAGTGGGCCCTGGCCCAATATGCCTATGTCCTGACAAAAAGGAGAAATTTGGGCACAGAGAGAGACACATACAAAGGGGAGATGATCTGAAAACACAAGGAGGACGGCATATATGGGCCAGGGAATGCTCGAGGCTACTGGAAGCTAAGAGAGAGGTGTGAAAGATTCTCTCTCACAGCCCAGGAGCCAACCCTGCTGACACTCCACTCAGGGCTTCCAGCTTCCAGAACCGTGAGGTAATAAATCTTTGTTGTTTAGCCACACAGTCTGTGGTACTTTGTTACAGCAGCCCTAGCAAACTGATACACAGTAGAAATGGTGGGAAGTGGTGGGATCCTGAATATATAATTGGTCTTCATTATTTGTGGATGCCACATTTGTGAATTTACCTGCTTGCTCACATTTATTTGTAATCTCAAAGTAAATGCTCATGGCACTTTCACAGATGTTTGCAGACCTGAGCAAAGTGAAAAATCTGAGTGGCCTGACACACTTATTCCCAGCCAAGGTTGAACAAGGCCATGCTCTGCCTTCTCGTTTCAGCTTTCATCCTATAAATAAGTGCCCTTTCACAATGCATTTAGTGCTATACTTTTCACATTTTGTGCTTTCCGTTAGTGATTCTTGCTGTTTAAAATGGCCTCCAAGCACATTGCTGAAGTGCTGTCTGATGTCGCTAAGTGCGGGAGGCTGTGACGTGCCTTTTGGAGAAAATGTGTGTGTTACATAAGCTTCACTTAGGCATGCATGATACTGCTGGTGGCCATGAGTTCAATGTTCATGAATCAACTAAATATATTAAATAAGATGTCTTTACACAGATGTACACCATAAGCAAGGGATACATTAACTGGCTGCCACAAATACAGAGACCAGAGGTCACAGGAACCTAACCCTGCACTTTTCCTATGGGACAACGATGCACTGATTCAACATTTGTTAGAGCACATAACTACCTCGAATAACAAGAACAGATCACACTTGGACTAAAGCCAAAATATATCAGCGCTTTGCAGGACTAAATGTGGAGTTTGAGAAAGTGGGGAGGTAAGGTTAACCCCAGTGTTTTTGGCCTGATAAACTGGACAATGGAGATGGAAAGGACAGTAGAGGGAAGAGGGCGTTTTTTCGGTTTCTGTTTCAGGTTTTCGGAAGGAGCTGGGGATTAGAAACCAGATAACTGCTAAATATAGACTTTAGTTTAAGTTGGGTTATCGGTACAAGAAAAATGGTCTTTGGCTGGGTCAGGGCAGTGATAAATGTAGCCACAAGATCCATGGAGAGGAGAGAACTCCTCACGCCCCGTGTGGGGTGCTGCTGAAACTGGGAGTCAGGCATCTGTGTTCTAATCCTACCACGGCCCCTCTGAGCTGCGACAGGACCAATGCTACAGGAGCTAGGACCCGTGAACGTGGTAAGGCAGCCCCGAGCGAAGGCTCAGCAAGGCTCATCAGAGCTTAGTTATGACCAGGTGAAAATGTTTCATATTGAACATGAAGTCACTTTAATGTAAGACCATTATATATGTTTGGAGAGAGAGGAGAGAGAAAGAGAGAGAGAGAGAGAGAGAGAGAGAGAGAGAGAGAGAGAGAGAGAGAGAGAGAGACATAAAGGGAGAGAATATTTGAAGGCAAAATCTCGTTCGAGTTCTAGCATATCTGCAGTGGTATCCTGAACATCACAGAAATGAATTATTTAAAACTGGTGGGAAGATGGTGTCAGACTTTTATGCCCAGTCTGGTGGTTTTTAAAAGACATCAATCTGCTCACCAGATTTTCTGCCTTAAAAAAAAAAAAAAAACAACCTTTATATTTATAGTTCCTTATTGTGTCAAATAAAGGAAAATGTAAATAAATAAGGTGAGGGGACACAAGCCAATGACATTCTCCTGCAGGAAATACAGCAGCCTGTGGCCAAGCCATACTTAGAACACAAACAAGTTTAAAGTCAGGAATGAGGAAGATTTTAAGACAAGTTAAAGTGCACTGCAGTATTTGAGCCTCAGTGCTAGACTTTCAGTAAGTATCTGGACAATTGATCCAAATTTCATATACCCAGGGTCATGCTCCAACTTAGACCCAGGAAACTCTCTGGCCACGATCCATCTCAGAAACATTTCAAAGGCAGTGAAATTTTCAGTGGTGATATTGTGTTTCTAGAACTACTAAAATCTATCTGGGACCTAGCTCTCTAATAAATCACTTATTTCTTAAATCAAGCCCATTGTAAGATTCAAAGCACAGAATAATTTACTTTCAAAAAGAGGTACCCTCTATTTTCTCAAAATTATGGAGCCACTAACTTGCTGCTCTTGACTTTATAATTCTACACAGTTTTCTCCTTACCAAACTGCTGGTTGAAGCAAATGGGAATCTAGAAAATTAATCTAGTTACTGGCCATGGACAAATTAGAAGATGCTGTAAACTTTGTTACAGCTTCCAACGTGTTGCTTATAGCCACCTTACTTTCCTGTGTCTTCTCACAGAACACATCGATCAATTCAGATAACCTCAGTATCTATGTATTTTTCCATGCATGTTTCACTCACTCACCCAATAAATATTTCTTGTGCAGCCACTTAGCACCAGACACTGGTGTAGGCACTGGGGCATAAAGGTGAAGAAGACAAGCACAGTCCTTGTTTGTCTTCAGGGGAACTTGGAACCCAGCAGGAAAACAGAGAACTAAATAAGCACTATACTATGTTATAAGATACATATGCCGGTGGTGCTGTTTTGAGATCTTACTGCAGGAAAAACTAAACAAATCTGGCACTATAATAAACTTATCAGAGGAAACGATGGTTGAGCTGAGAGCAGAAGTCTGAGAATAAATTAGTTTGAACTGTGTAGGGGTTGGAGGGATATAGTTTCTTATAGAAGGCAGAGCATGTGCAAAGGCCCAGAGCAAGAGAAGCCCAGAGTTATGAGAAGTTCGAGGGACTGAAAGAAATTCAAAACTAGGAAGGCTTTAACAAGCATAATAATACAAGATCAAGATCTAGTTTTTAAACTATTAGATGCAATATAAGTACCTGAGGCTCTCTTCAGAGAGCATACCCTCAAACTGCTGTCTATCTAAGGTATAAGATAAAAAAATGATAATTAGGGAATACAGTCTAGGTAGCATGGAAGCCATGCATTATTTTGAATGGCTACCATTCAATGTTCGGATTATTTGGGACCACAAGAAGTCTATGTGCTTGGATTATCTTGTCTAGCCTCTCATAGGGGCCTTTACTGAACGTCTAATGTTTGTCTTCTATGTTTTGAAGGCATTATAGTAAAAGAGTCTCATGAGGTCTTTTTAATGCTAGTTGTAAAAGCCATTGTTGACATAAGCCCAATGTGCCCTGAATAAAGAACATTTCCATCAGAATTTAATTCAAATAAAACTTTCTTTGCCCTAGGGGATTAGTATGGTATTTTTTCTCTTTCCTACAATGAGAGCTGCATAATATACCATGTTTACTTTTTTTCTTTTCTTTCAGCTGTGGTTTTCACCTTGGTTTCAATGAGTCTCAGAACTAAATTTCAGTTTAAATACAATAATCCTTTTAGCTTATGGATTTCCATAAGCTTTTAAATTCTCTACCAGATTCCTTATATGCGTGCGCCCCTCAGATCCTCTTGGACTCACCTGTCTGAAGGGCTCTTGCCCGCTTGTTCCATTCCTCCTGCCCACCACTTCCGTAAGGGCTCCACTCAACTATCACCTCTGCTATCAACGTAACAAGAGCATAACCCAAAGCAGCTCACCTTAGGCCAATGACACACAGCTCTTCCCTCCCACACTGAAGCTTCCCTTTTGCTACTAAAATGAGTCATCTACATATGTGTAACTTAGAAATTTGAAGAGTTAAAGTCCTAGAAGTGAATATCTGGCCCATAGAAAACAAGAGCTGATGGGTAAATTCTTCTCCCTTCTATTAGATAGTCTCTTTGAAGAAGTTCCCGTGAGATTAATGGTCAGTTCCACTTGATGTGATACCAAAATGATGACTAGTTTGCAAGATGCCCCTAGTGTTCTTTCCCCCTTCATCCCTGATGCACACTCCCTTTTCTCATTTTTGCTTCCCTGAAACTATATTTCCCAATACAGCATTAGCACTTAAGCTTTTCTACCCAATTTCTAGGAACAAGGGCTAAAACAATATTATCTCCTGATGCTTGGGAATTACTCTCTAGTCCTATTTTATTAACCAGATAATATGTATTTTTGTTTTTACTTCCTCACATTCTTTTTTGAAAATTATGGACTAAAGAAATTTGTAAATAAGCTCATAGTAAGCTTCATTTTGTGCTAATTTTATAGAACCTAGGAATTTGGCTAAATGAATGAGAATATTTTTATTTTAGTTTCTCAAATAAAATTTGATTGGAAAATTCAAAGCACAGTCAATGTGTTTCAAAAGAGAAACAGCCTCCATTATTTATTTATTCCTTAAAATAATTTGGTAGCTTGCTGCTATTTTCTCTAAATCTTTATACCTATCTTCTTAACGACTAAAATTTGTAATTAAATTTTAATAAACATAGGACTTAATCTAAACCTCCCTACAATTAGTTAAGAATTTCACTGAGATTATAGCCAACAAGGATTTTCTTTACTTCCTCTGTAATGGAAGTGCATTTTGTTAGGAAGAGTATTTGAAATTTTAGTTGCAAATAAGTTTCAATTAATTTTTATTTTATATATATAAACAATTTTCTGTTTTTTTCTACTTTAAGGTCAGCACTTGGAGACCAGTAATTTAAGGAATATATTCCTTTTTGCTTGTTTCTCTCAGGAATACCTAAGAAAGCCACCACTGAATGTCAGCAAGCACCTCTTCCTACCACTACTCAATGACACTGTATATTTAAACCAAGTTTCAACTACTGAATTGGATTTTTTTCCAAACAGGTTTCCTTTTTTTTTTCTCTTACTATATAATTCTCTTTTTATTACTTAAACATGTCCCAAGTTTTTGATGGGTTGATTTTTTTTCAATTAAGAATAATTTTTTAAAAACCTGTTTTGTGCTAGTTACTATGCTAAGTAAGGGACACAAAGTCTCTCTACAAATAGTTTATAACCTTTTGGTAACTTAATACAAATCTATACTTAAGAAAAATAAGTTGAATATTTTTAATGCCATAGATGCAATATACATACAGTATTAAATCTTTTGTTGGGAAGAAGAATAGAACCAGCAATTCCAAACTGTGTCAATCTGAAGTAATATTTTATGATTTTATTGAGATATGAAGGAAGTATGTGATCCCCTACAGTTCTTTGGATCACTCATTCAAAATATCTATTGGATTAATGTGGAATATACATACAATGCAATATTAGTTTTAAAAGGGAAGGAAATTCTGACATATGCTGCATCATGAATGAACCTTTAGGACATTATGCTAAGTGAAATAAGCCAGTCACAAAAAGATAAATGCTATATGATTCCACTTAAGAGCTAATTAGAGTAGTCATGTTCATAGAGGTAGAAAGAATAGTGGTTGCCAGAGGCTGGGAAAAGAGGAGAATAGGAAGTTATTATTTAATGGATATAGAGTTTTAATTTTGTAACATGAAGAGTTCTGGAGTTAGATTATAGTAATGGTTACACAACAATAAGAATGTATTTAATACCAATGAACTCTACACTAAAAATGGTTAAGATCATAAATTTTAAGTTATGTATATGTTACCAAAACAAAGATTCAGAAAAAATTTTTTTATAGATTGTACTGTATTCAGTACAAGGGAAAAAATTAATAAACTCATAGTCCAAAACAGAAGAGAACATATAATCAAATAACAATAGAGTCAGCTTGGTTCTTTATGTGGTCTGTATAATGCTAGGGTAGCATAGATACAGAGATAAGAGAGTGAATAGTATTGTCCACTGAGAATAAAAAATTGGTATGGGTAGAAAACAGGATACTGATATCTTCAAAGGCTTCAGAGAAAAGCTCCTATTTAATCAAAAGGCAAATAAAAATTTGGAAAGCTAGCAAAAATGGTGTTCTTAGCAGAGGAATGCACACATTAGAAGGATGGAACATTTGTAAATTGAGAAAAGTTCTGTCTGGTTGAAACACAGGATCTGTGGAGGAAAGTGGTAGTATATGATGTAGTGAAATAGATATGTGGAGGCTACATTTTCTACCACTTAGAGAGTTTGGGTTTCATTCAAATCAATGGTCTTAACCAGAAATGGGTTTCAGGATCATTTGTGGAGCTTTGAGATATACATGCCAGCATTTGTCCCTGGAGATTTGGTTTAGTATGTCCAGAGTGAATATGTTCTCTGCTTCTTCAGTTGTCAGAGCTTCACAGTGATCCAGGTAGGCTCCCAGAATCTCTGATATAGGTAATAAGACAGTATTAAAGATTTGATTTTTAAGATGAGAGGCATGTCAAGGTTCATTAGCTCTGATGGCAGTATGATGGATGATTTAGAGAGGGTGGAACTTGAAAGTAAGAAGATAAAATAGAGAATTACTAAGGTGCTAATGCTGAGGCTTCTAAAAAGCTAATGTCAGTCTGGACTGAGACAGTGGCAGCAGGAACAAAAGAGAGGAATAAGAGGCATTCAGAAAGTCAAAACTATCGAATGTGGTGGTCAGTGAGATGTAATGGGTAAAAAAGGGAGAAATTAAAAGCAGTGTTCAGATTTCTATAAACAGATAACTGGATGAGTGTGGATCCATTAAGTGAGGTAAAAAAATGCTGATGTAAGTTCAAATTCCAATGTCTAGAAGATTGACTGTCACAGAATAGGTGCTCAATAAATGTTTAAATGAATAAAAAACTCTTCACAAACCAATGATTATATATTTGTGAGAAATAAATGAATAAGTAAATGTTGGTTTATAAATGGGCTTTGTTGTTTTTTGACAGACTTAGATGTCTGGAGGAGGTGGAATGGGAGATTGTAGAAAAGATATACAAAGCAGAGGGAGCCATGAAAACAAAACAAAACACCCAAAAAGGTTGGAGAGTTTAGGTTGGGTTCCAGAAAAAGTAAATAGTACAATTTGGCTCTAGAATAGTGAGAAATGAGACTGTAAAGATATAGTGGCTTCATGATATGGTGTGTCTGAAAGTCAGTCCAAGAAAGTTGCAGTTAATTAAGGAGGTTATGGTGAATCATGACTTTTGGGCAAGGGCCTTCTATGACTTCTAGGATCATGTTCTTCTGGAAGACCCTTATAGCAGCAGTGGGACAGGATGGATTGGCATGGAAGAAATCTGAAGGGAGAAAGACCAGTTAGTAAGCTACTATGAAGGTAGAAGCAAAAGATGATAAGAGGAAACTGAGCAATGATGGTCACAGAAGGAAAAAAGTCAGGAGCAGATTCAAAGGATATTCAGAAAAATTAATATGCGATATCTTGCCCCAGATTGGAAAGGCTGAAAGTTAGAGCTGGGTTCAGGGTGGACCATGGGTGACAAAGCATTGTGGTCTCAATGGAGAGAAATAATAATGTCAAGAAGGTAAACAGTTTCATGTGAAGATAATTGATCCTGAGGAGCCAGCGGGATGTTCCGGTGGAGAAATATTTTGGGCACCTGGAAATGCAACAGTGCAGTTTAAGAGACAGATTGGAGCCAGAAATTTAAACTTGGGAGCATTCTGGTATAGTGATAAATGATGTGTATGAGTAGATAGGATGGCCAAGGAAATTGAAACTAGGCCCAGGGGGTAGGGAGAGACAGGAGTATGCTTACCTTGGCTGAGGGAGGGGAGGAAAATCTAGGGAATAGAAAGAGAAGCAGTCCTAGCAAGAGACAAGAAAAATCTGGAAAATGTGCTCTCAGAAGACAGGAAACAGAACTTAAAAGGAAAAAGCAGATAAATAGAGCGAATAGAGAATTTGAGCAGGAGGAGGACTGAGACAGGGCAGGTGGTCTGCGGACAGGTGAGAAAGCCTTGGTGGGGCTGAAGCGGGATTAACTGGGATTACAGATGGATGGTGTGGAGGGCGCGAAGAAGCTAAACTTTTTCCTACCATTTGTGATGCAAGAGTCAGGGGCACTGATAGCATGGCCCTTGGCATTCTGCCATTTGGTTTTAATGAATTCAGTGTAGCCTTCCATGTATTCTCAGTAGTCATATAATTGCACTGAGAAAAAGAGGGTGAGAAGAATGGGTGTAAACAGCATTTGGGACCCTGAAGTCTGGAATCTGATTCATGAACACTTCCTGCCTGGGAGCACTGGGCCTCACATTTCCTGAGAGGAAATAGTCAAAGTTAAATTGATCATTTTGCATGCAATATGGGTGCCAGAGCTATGTATAGCAATTAATTGAACAAACCTTTTGTCTCTAATGTGAAATGCTACTTTTATTATAAACTAAATCCTCACATAAATGTGTGTCTGTATCTGAACTCTCTATTTCACTCCATTTTGTACCAAACCTACTGGAATTTAATTGAGATTGCCTTGAGTTTATGAATTAACTTGACAAGAACTGGCATTTTTACAATATTTAGTCTGTTGAAAATAAAGGATACTTAAACCTTCTTTTATGTCCCTTAGTAGAAGATAATTATTTTTCCCATATAGCTTTTTTCAAAAGCTTTTCTTTCTCAGTTTATAGCTCTATATTTCTCTTTTGAGTTGCTATTGTCAAGGGTATTATTTTTGCATTGTGTGTGAGTGTGTGTGTGTGTGTGTGTGTGTGTGTGTGTAAGACATAGCTGTTTCCTCAAACAAATGATCACAATTTTTTAAAAATCTAAAACAAATTAAAGTTTTTAATAGAATCTACCTTTCACTGAGCTGATGCACATATAAAAAAATCATTGCAGATAATACCATCATGTAAAAAAAAATTTTTAAAGAACGCAGGGAATTTCACCTTTGTATTACTATGTTTCCTTACCGAAGACAGGCTGTGAAGCTGTAACTGTATTTGGAGTTAAAATGTGGTGTCTGTTCAGTCCTGGTGCCAGCAATGGGAGCTTCATTTTCCACCTAATACCACACAAAGCTCTAGCTAAACTCTGGCTGTGTCCACAAAAAACCAGTCCTGTTCAGCCCTGCTGCTGAATTCATGACCATGGCATCAGTTCTCCTCTGCAGGTGCTGACAGAAGAGGTTGAAGGAAGCTTTAGCCTCAACAGTAAGCCCCAGCTGCAAATCACACTCACCACAGACAGAGGTATTTTTAGATAGTTTGATATAACAATGAGTCAGAAAGGGTTTGGGGTTTACCTTTTCCTTTATCCCAGTACTTTGCAATTTCAATCTGAGGAAAAACTCAAAACTAACAAATCTAGACAAGAGATGAGCAAACTTTTATAGTGAACAGCTAGATAGAAAATGCATAGGCTTTGTGGGCCATGTGGTCGTGTTACAAATACTTAACTCTGTTGTCGTAGTGAGAAAGCAGTCATAGGTAATTAGTACATGAACTTGGTTGTGTTCTAATAAAACAGCAGACTTGGCCCATGGTTCATAGTTTCCAGATCTCTATTTTAGGCTAGTAAATGTCCAAGCCATTATAATTTATATTTTAAAAAATCAAAAGCAATGCACTAGACTCTACAGAACTAAGAATGTTAGTATGCAAAGCACTAAAATGAACAAAATGCAGAAAAATTACCAAAATGATTTTTTAGCAACCCCTAAATGACAATTCTGAGACTAGCTAGTATTTTGTTTGCTTTATGAAGCACAAGTGGGATTATAGTGTATGATAAAACGAAATATTACATTGCAGTATAGTCATTGCTTTGAGGAAGAAGAGAGAGATGAGTGAAAAAAAATCATTGTTCATAATGTGAGCATTTGCTCTTACTTACCAATCCTGTACCGCGTTGAAGGATTCTTCGTTTGTGATGTCATACATTAAAATAAAGCCCATGGCTCCTCGATAATAGGCTGTGGTGATAGTTCTGTATCTTTCCTGGCCTGCTGTATCCTAAAAAATAACAATAATAATTTCTCACAAAATAAGGCAATACATCTTTTGGGAAGTGATTAATGATTCCAAAAACAGAGTCTAAATTGTACTTGCAATATACATCTTTTTTAGTCTTGTTTTTCCTAACGATTTTCATTTGGCAGCTATGCAATATTATGAAAAATTCTTTTTGTGGTAAAAATCTAGCTCAAAGTACCTTCTATTTATTTTCATTCCCATTAACCAGCATCTCACAATAGAAAATAAAAAGATTATACTCATCAAAATTGGTGGCTTTTTGTATAGTTTAAAACCAGAAGAGTACATTAGCACTATCATAATATATTCATTATCTATCTACTAAGTACAATTCACTTTGGGGAAAACATAAATTTATGAAAAGGTCCCTGCTTTTATAAGCATAGAGTTAGTCAACTATAATGAGAATAAAAATACCTGCTTTGTGTGGATGTTTGAGTCAGACAGGTCTAGATTTCCTGCTTTCCCATTGGATAGCTGGGGGAATGTGGACAAGCCACTGAACCTCTGTAAACTGAACCTCTCTAAAGTCTAGCAGGCTTGTTAGGGTTACATGAAATAATGCATGTAAAGAGCCTGGCACACAAAAAGTTGTCAATAAGTAGCATATATTGTCTGTTGTGTCTACAATTTTAGGAAGCCAGGCTCATAAAAGATAGGAGATAGTAGCTTACAAGTATAGGGGTTCAGGGCCTGCAAAAGAGAGGGCATGTAACAGTTAAATATGAAATTCAGAGGCAGCTGCAACACTGAAATAACCTGTCATGTATACTGAATAGTGATTAGCTCAAGAAATTATTACTCAATTCAACCAACTTCGCAGGACCTGAGATATCACTTGCAATCCAAATCTCCCTGGTTCCCCACTTTGCCGCACTCCCTGGAGACTGGGCTCTGACTTCTCTTTCTTAGTACTCGAGGTGCTTTGAACCCATTTTGCTCAGAAATGTTACCTTCCTTCTGACATCAGTCTGGATCCTCTTTCTCCCCTTCTCCAAGTGATGATTCCCTTGTGCATGGAATGCACCCCAGCTACCCTCAGACTTAATAGGCATTGAAGGAAAAGCTGATGTGTTAGATGACCAAAGAACAGGTTTCTTTATTATCAAAATGAAACTAGTATCTTCCTGGATATGCTGACCCTCTCCCATAAGACCCCCTGCTTGGATGCTTATACACCACTATAGACTGACTAAAAGTGGCAACTCAGGGTTGCTTAAAATTGTTTCCTAATTTATGTGGTATAGTCTATTTGGCTCCTGCAAGTTCAGAGAAGGGTGATTAAAGAAGTCTGAGGAAATCAGCAAATGCTTTTGGGCAAATGTGGAGGTGTGAAATGCAAGTTGAAAATTAGCTAAGGGTGTGACTTTTCATGAAGCCAGCAACAATTATATCTACTCTTGGAGCATGGATAAGGTCTTGATTATAAAGGGTTTATTAGGTAATATTAGAGAAATGAGTTTCCAGAGGTAAAATGAAAACGAGTATGGTACCCAAAATAGGAAAAATAAAGCAAAACCAGTGGGGGAAGATCTTTCAGAACATCAGTGGCAGAAAACAAAAAGAAAAGTATAGATTTCACCACAGGAAAATCTGGCAATTCCTTGAATATAGAAAAAAATTGCTAAAAATAAAATCACAATGATATATAATCAAGTGATACACTGAGAAATACACTCACATTTTACCAGAGAAACCAAGGGTTAATATCTTTAATATACTAAGTGGTATTAGAAATCATTAAGAAATGTTAAATATTTTAATTTTTAAAATTATTTGTAAATAGGCACAGAATTAGTTAATTATTTTATAAAAAGAGCTGAATTCCAAGCATCATAATATGCTAAGAAATGCAATGCTACATAGTTTCTGCCTACATAATAAAAGTTGTCTGGCCATTATTTAAGTATTTTATTGTACTTTGCTTGGTATATAAACATAGATATCATAAACTGCACATAAAATTGAGACAAATATACAAATTTATTAGGCAGAAAAAGCCAATCTTGAGCTTGTTTAGAAAGTCTTGGATGTGCGTTGGACTTAATTCAGTTAGCAGTATATTGAAGTGTGAAATAAAGAAGAAACTTAGTGAACAAATTCCCAAAGACAATATTTAAAAATAAGGTACAATCAGAGATTGTGTAATATATTTTAGTTCTCAGGGGAACAGAACCTTATAACTAGCCTTTCTGTTTTAAAACTTTTCCATATCTCATTTGGGTTCATATTTTCCAGAACACATTATCTATAAATATACCTTCCCCCCCCCCCCCTATTGTAAATTAACTCTAAATGGCTTTCTTTTTCTCCTGGTAAAATCTCTTTCTGGCATTATCATTCTTACAAGTTAAGGACACCATTCCTGCTGCTTTCTCTGTACAACAGACAGAATTTTCCCTTAATTTCTCAATAGAAGAAAACAACCAATATAGCAGAGGCACTGCTAAATGGTGACCCAGACCCTTCCCGTCAAGCACTTCCTCAACACAGGCACAGAATAATGCTGTGTTGGGAACTATGACATTATCTTTCTCTTCTTGACCTTTTCCAGTGATGGCTTCCCCTTTCAAAAGATGTTAATTTTATTTTGACAGAAAAAAAAAAAACCTAGTTCTAGTGTCATAAAACACAAAAATTTCACACTTGTGTAATCTTTGAGAAAGCAGAAATCAAGGTCCCTTACAGCTTGATTGAAATGTCACAGGAAACCCTATAGTAGGAGAGCCATTATGTATTAGAATTTAAAAACAGAGTGAGGGGGACAAAAACAGCTTTCAAGAAAAAAAGAAAATAGAAGCTTTTGGATAGCACTTAAGGCACAGCAAGGGGCAGGACCTTCCACACCATTCTGATTTAAACCCAGAAACACAATCTAATTGGAAGCAGTTGTCATGTAAAATCTCTCAGGGAGAATAAGAAATTGCATCAATCAGGGGAAGAGTAAAAAAATACAAAGAGGAAATTTCCTCTCCAAAGGCAAAGAAAAAAAGTAAACCTAAGCAATATAAACCAACACGTGTTGTCTCTCATCAGTTTGGGGTATTGACACAATTTCAGAATGACAAACTCATGAGCATTTTCTCTCCTATGATATCAGGAAGAAAAAGAAGTCAGAAAAACACTTCACTATATTTGACATTTTCTAATGATGATAGAAGGTCATATTTGAAAGAAAAGAACATTTTATAATGTCAAGTGCCACTAATGTAATTAAATGCGAGCAGTCCCAGAAGGAAACTGACTAAAATTGCACCTCTTCTTAATTTGCTCAGGAAAATGGCTCCAAACCCTGGCTTTGTGTTGTTCCTCGGCCCACTTGATTCTAATAACTGGGGACACCTGCTGATTTTCTATAACTAGAGGCTTCTGGTGATTGACACCACAACTGACAATCTCTTACAGAGACAATAGGGATAAAAATATGATTAAAAAAAATTCTCCATGAGAGTTTTCATTTTCCTCTCTTTTTAAGAAAAATAAAATAATTTTAGTGGGTTTAAATATTTTGATTTCTCAATCATGTTTTTAGGAAGAAGTTTTGGCTTTAATGATAGGTTTGACTAGCAAATACTTGAATGTCAAGAAAAGAATTATAAAATGGAAAACATAAGCAGGTTGTTAAGTAGAACATTTTTCACTTTGAATTTTGACTTTTTTGTCTTTGTTTTTGCCTTCGTTTTTTTCTCTAATGAAACATTTTATTTATTTTTTAACACTATGAGCTGCATTTTCAAACCCTTCTGAGGCCATGCAGAGATAATGTGCAGTTTTAATATTGAGCAAATAGCTTTCATTTGTAAGGTCTGGGTAATGTTGTAATTTGTTTTTTGTTTTGGTGGTTAATTCCCTCTGTATTGGATTAAAGGGGAAATGGAAGTAACCATTAGCAAAGAAACATAATTCAAAAATTATCACCACAATCGGAATACATTTATTGAATGTCTAGACAGAGAAAAATAGATTGAAGGACAGGCAATCTTGATATATGACAGAGTAGGTAATTTTATAGGTGGAGAAATCAAACCAAAACTGATGTTAACTGATCAACAAAAATAATTTAAGTTAAAGGAAATAATATGTAATAACCCATAGAAGAAATCAACAGAAATTGAGGATGAGAACACTGACACATAAGACATAAATACACTTTAACAAGTGAATTTCCAAATACATAAAGATGTGAAATGGAATAAACAGTCATTTAAGCATTCAAGCAAAAAGTGATCCCTTAACTTGTGCTTTCCTACATTTTACCTGTAGGACTTATTTTGATTGAAGAAAAATTAAATTATGCTCAACATAGTTTAATATTAATGCTACCTGATTCATTCAGTCATTCAATAAACATTTAGTGAATGCCTATTGCCAGTTACGGACCATGACAGGTATACGTTAAATTTATTTTGTCTATGCTAAACATAGTTTTATATATTTTAAAATACTATGCATAAAAGTATTTCATTAATCAGAATCTTAGAATCCCTACATGTCTACAAAAGATTGGGTAAGACTGTGAAAATATCATTTCTAAAGAACCTGACAGTACAGCAATTTAAAATTGTAATTGATACCATTGGCTCAGTGATGAGGTTCTCATATTCATAGTCACTGTTATGGGTTGTATTGTTTCCCCAAAAAAGATACACTGAAGCCCTAACCTTCAGAACCTGTGAATGTGACCTTATTTGGAAATAGTCTTTGCAGATGTAACCAAGTAGAGATGAGTTGACACTGGATTAAGGTGGGCCCTAATCCTTCGACTAGGGTCTTTTTTAGAAAACAGACACAACACATAAAGAAGGCCACAAGAGGGCAGAGGCAGATTCGAGTGATGCATCAACAAGCCAAAGAATGCCAAAGATTGCTGGCAACCCCGGAAGCTAGGAGAGAGGCACGGAATGAATTCTGCCTTAGAGCCCGAGAGAAAGTGTGGCCCTGCAGACACCTTGATTTATAATTTCTAGCCTCCAGAGCTGAGAAAATGAATTTCTGTTGTTTTAAGCCACCCAGTTTGTGGTGCTTCATAATCACACCTTAGAAACTAATTCGGTCCCTGACCCCAGTTTGCAATCTTTGTGATCAGGATGAAAGCAATATAAATTTCAAAGCTACACACACACTCGGTCACTACTTAACAGAAAAGAAATTATAGAAAATTAAAGGTAGCTTTATGGAGAAGTCTAATACAGTCTCATTGTGTGAATTCATGAAGGATGTTATGTATACTAAAATGCATTAATATATTTCATTTATGTAAAATTAATTCTGTTCAAAAAAAGAGAGGTGATATATCTTATTGCTTGAAGAAAGTAGATCTTAATATATATGTGTATATATATATCTACATACATACATATATAGGTATTAGAAAGACAACATTATTTAAAATGATAAAAATTATATATTGCTTCATGTTGGAATTTCATCCCCAAATGATGAAGATGCTGTTCTGAAAAATCTAAACTCATAATGTACACTGAGACAAAACCCTCTAAAACAAAAGAAACAACAAAATGCCTATTATTCACATCACTTCTTTTGTATGATGTTACTTTCCCCCAAATTGCATTTATATTTTCATCTCCATAAATAGGCAGGCATACAGCAGCACTGAATATAGCCTTATAAAAATAGTAAGCCAAACAGGATGCTTAATATTTTATGCTTTCTTGTTGCATATTTATTTTTGGAATGAAGTAACTTTTTTCCTTATAACAGTTTATCTGCTATTAAATAAAATTTACAAACCACTTTTCCCTGATCTTGTGCAGTCAATTTGAATTCATTTACACACACATAGGTATACAAGCATCTATAAATCAAGCCCACATTTGAAAATACTAATAAACTGGCCTCTAAATAGTTCTTCAATCAATGTAGATGCTGTTCCTACCTATTGTCCTTTATCCTTCATGCCAGCAGATTTTATGGATCAGATTTTCTTGTCATGATGTTTAGCTTTGAAATGCCCAAATCTTCATTTTACAATGGCATCCACTTCTAAGTAAAACCTAATAAAATAAGCTCGAGGCAGAAGGATAAAACTTGACCTATTATTTCTTGGCAGTGTTACCATGGCAATTCATCTTTCCTGGAGGAGATGAACAGTCATATATAGCTCTTTTATAGAGGGCCTTTGACCCCATTGTCAGTGAGACCCTAACAACTGGGTGTTTCTGCTCAGGAAAGTTGGAGACATTTTTCAGTAAACACTATAAATACTCAGATGAACTCTCGTCAACATCTTGTTAAAATTTATAATCCAAACTGTATAAAGATATCTTTATTCATTTTATTTAAGAGCTTGTTTCTAAGAATGATTAACACAAAGGCAGAGAATATCATATTAATCAGGAGATGCCATTTTTGCTTTCTTTCTAATTAATCTTTTTGACATCTTCCCAGTGGGATTTTGATTATGTTCAACTTAGTTAAAACGGGAGCATAAATACTTAAATGCAGGCAGCTTAGAGCTTTTAGTCAAGGGTGAAGATTGTTTTTCTCACAGAATGCAATAAAAAATGCTTCTACAAAAAAAAAAAAAGATCTATGTTTTAAAGAACAATAGGTATTTGAGTGGGACTCTTATTGTTTCCCTAAAATTACCAACTAAGACGCAGACCAGACTCCTGACAGAGGGATGGAGCTTTCACTCACAAAAGCCACATGTCAGTTAGCTGGTTGGATGGATGTCTGCTTAGGCAATAGAATTGTTGATCTGCGCTTGTGCAGGGGTATTTGAGGCCTGGCATGGTTGAGGAGGGGGAGATAGTAGAGAAACATAAAACATGACTTCCCATGGGTTGGCATGGATAGGTTAGGTGAGTTTCCCATGGATCAATAAACATGGCAGGCAGCTGCACTGAAGGCATCTTGCCAGTAACCTATCTCTGTGAGGGCTGAATCCTGGATAAGATACAGGAGGTTATAAGGTATTCTAACAGGGTCAGGAGTGAGCTGAAAGGAATGTTGAAAGGTAATGAACCTGAACAAATCTCGTGTTCCGGCACTATGCAGTGGGAGAACCCCGCAGGACTCCATGAACATGCTACATAAGGAAATCGACATTCAATGTTTGTCACACAGAAGGTGAGGGTGGTAGGAGAGGCTTAGCTGGAGAAACCAAGACAGAACTGGAAGAGTAAAAATTATAAAAAAGAGACATAAAAGGTGAAAGCATGGATCAAACTCCTCTTCCTAGTACACGACCAGCTCCTGGGAAAGTAGCCAGATTTATGGTAAGCAAAGAATAATGTTAAATTGGCTATGACAAGAGCATTTTAAACTCTGTTAACAATATTGAGATTTTTTAAAAAGAATTTATTTTTTTATAGTAGTTATGAGTTCACAGCAAAATTAAGCAGAAGGCTCAGAGATTTCTCATACTCTCTGCCTCACACACACAGCCTCCCCCTTTATCAACATCTCCCACCAGAGTGGGACATTTATTATATCTGATGAACCTACATGACACACCATTATCACTCATAGTCCATAGTTTAACAGAAGGTCTCACTCTTGCTGTTGTACATTCATAGGTTTGGGCAAATTTATAATAACAGGTATCTATCTTATGGTACCATGAAGAATGGTTTCACTGCCCTAAAAAATTTCTGTGCTCTGTCTGAGATTTTTTTAAATAGGAAAAGATGACTGGAAATGGAATCTGTTCAAGTTATGGTTTGGGGACAGGCAAAGGTAACTGGACAGAGTATGACTGAAAATGGGATTTAGATGAAAAAAAATCAATACATGATATTTAACACCAATGGGTTTAGACTTTTCACTGAACTAACCGCTGAAGAAATATAACAAGATGAATAATGTAGACTTAAGCCAGAACTTTACAAATTTCAAAGCACATTCACATGTATAATTTCATTTAATTATTCTGAGGTAGTAGATTATCTTATTGATGATGAAACAGAAATAAAGAGGTTAGGTACCAGTTCTAACTCAAAGCACTGGAAGATGACAGAGGTCATACCAAAAACCCAGCTGTCTTCACACATTCAAAGTCTAATTCTCCTTCCAAGTATTAGAGTGAATATTAAAGACTATTTAAAAATTTAGGTTATATTTTTTTACTCTGCGTCTGATGTTATCATTTGGCTATTTAACATTTGTTTCATGTATGTCCTTTCAATCTTTGTCAGTTTTACTTTTTTCAAATTCCATTTATTCTCTAACTAATTGTAGCTGTGTCTAGTCCTAATACCCTACTGAAATTGTTCATGCTCAAGTAATCAGTACATCCTGACTGCCATATCCAGGGGTTTAATTTTTGCTTCTTACCCTAATTGTCCTTTCTAAAATATTTGGTACAGGTGACAAGCCTTATTTCTTTAAATCCACTTTTCCAGGGCATGGTTCTCTCTTGATTCTTTAATCTGTGAATGTTCTTGTTCAATTTACTTTGCAAGCTCCTCTTTCTGCTCACCTCTTAAAGGTGCTGCACAGGCTTCTTCTGATCTGCGACCTCTCTCGTCCTCCTATATTACACTACCATCATGGTTTCAAAGGTAATCTCTAAATAAATAGCTCCACCTTTAGGAAATCCTGACCACATTCTTGTGTCCCAGAACTCCATTTTCATCATTGTAACTCACAGATATCTCAAATGTAACTTGTACAAATAACTAAAGTCAATGCAATTTTCTTCAACTTGAGTGACACCAGAATTTTAAATCTTTTAATCATAAAATTGAACCTCACAAATTTTCTGAATCTAAAAATCTCCCAGATATCCAATATTCTCTGTCACCCTTCACTGACTTTCCTTCCAGATTTTTAAAGAAATATAATGACAAAATTATTTTTCCTTAAACCTAGGTCAAAGAAAAAAAAAAATCATCTAGGATTTTCCTTTATTGAAATATTTTCCCTCTTATTATCAATTGCAGTTTCTCCACTCTAAAGGAGAGAATGTCATTAACCTGGGATATAGGCCTAGTATCTTCAGGAAGAAAAGAAGGTGCACATAGAACTTAGTCTGTAAAATTAAGTACATTTTTGTTGAAAAGAAGAAGAAACGATAAATTTAACATAGCATCGTATTGGGAGTTGGTTCTAGTTAAATATTCAGCATTATTTAGCTATGTGAACTTGGTTCTCACTGGTCTCTGGGCTTTGATTTCCTCATTTGTAAATGAGAAACTAAATTTCCCAGGTCTGAATTCACAGAATGTCTCTAAGTACATTTTCCACTCTCACAGGATTTTTGATCTAGTGCATCAAAATCTTTTATCGGTGAAATTGGTCTATTAATATTTATACTAATTACCACTATACTTGCTTATATGTTTACTATCTTATTTTATACTTGGCTTTATTTTTTTATGATTCTTTCTCTTCATTTCCTGCTTTCTCTTTGATTGATTGCTTTTTCCCCCTAATTTCATTCTTTTAGTTAGTTTGGACATTATGCCTATTATATATAGCAATTATTAAAATTAAAAAATTTATATTTAAATAAAAACTTAATATCTTTATTTCCCCAAATTCAACTATTTAAAATGATCTGTATGTCACCCCTTCTTATTCTACATAATATTGTCCAGTGTTCCATATTTTATATGATCTTGACTTTTTACCTCCTAAATTAGATATTATTTTTCACATAGACATTATTCATTTATATTCATATTTATCCTTATATTTTCCAGTTTCCCTGCCCACAATTTCTCCTTACATCTTAAAATAATCTTCCATATTTCTGAAGTGCATTCTTTAGAAATCCCACTGGATTTTAAGTGTAGCCACATCACGGTAAAACTGAAGAACACCAACAGTAAAAGGAAACACATCATGGTTTGCCCAGGAACGTCTTGGGTTATGCCCGTTGGTTATCAATGAGTGTCTTTTGATAGTAAACATTCTCATCTTATATGTCTGAATATATATTATACCCTTTATTCATAAATAAATGTTCAGCTGTATATAAGAAGTGTAGTTATATTATTTATTATAGCATTATTCATTGTTTACATGCTTCAGTTGATACATTCAAAAATATGCTGTCATTCTAGTTATTGTTCCATTTTAGGTACTTTTCTGTGAAGTTACCATAAGAGTTTCCTTTCACCCTTGGTGTTCTTCGGTTTTACCATGATGTGGCTACACTTAAAATCCCTTTATTTATGCTGCTTATTTTGAGGATTCTTGTTTTTCACAATTCTAAAAAAAAATTCAGTCACTGTCTCTTCAAAGTCTCTTTCTTCCATTTTCCTCCCTTATTTTGTAATTCCAATTAGATAACAGGTAAATAGGATGGATATACATCATGGTTTGCCCAGATGTCTTGGGTTATGCCCTGTGGTTATCAATAAATACTTAATTAATGAACTTGTCTCAAAAGTCTTTCGGAACTTTTTCAACTTAACTCATATTTGAAACAGGTCTGTATCTATAAGTTAATAGTTTCTGGCATGGTTTATAGATTCTTGACGTATCGCCATTGATTTAAAGAGTTGAAAAAATGGGTTGAAAGCATTCTAAAGGTCAGCTGAGTCACACGCTGTAAAACTTGTTCATTTAAAAGTAAAACCAGAACTGTGTATAAAAGATATGACTGAGGCATGAATGTGTCTCTAACACAGGAGTATTTCTGTGCTTTATGCAGTCTCTGTCCCATTAAATCATCAGGTTAGCGGCTCAGCTCATTTCTTTGTCTGATCAGCTTTCTTTTGTGACCGTTGTTGAAAAGTGATTGTGTCACTCAATGTAGGTCAAGATCACAGGCTGGCATTTGACTCATAGAAGTGTTTTTTTTATTTGATTAACACAGTGTTTAAAGTTTTTTAAGCCAACAATTATGAATGTGAAGAGTTTTACACAAAAGCCCAGATTTCCGATTTCTTCGAAAAATTAAAAAAGGTGGAAACAAATGGGTGTGTGCATTCTTGCTTGGCCACAGAGGGTTGAAGCTGGGTAGCAGCTGCCTCTTTTTTACTTTCATCTGACCCTCTTTCTGCTTTCTGTTGTTGCCAGATCCCTAAGGTATTACAGTTTGAGATCACCCGCCGCCCCCCCCCCAACCACCAGCACCATAAGTACTACTATTTATCCTCTCTTCAAAACCGTTCTATGCCTTGCTGTTGGCCTGAGGGAAAAAAAGCCAAATTCCTTAGGCTCTCTTTGTTTGGTCGCAATATCTCCTTCCGACTTTATAATTACATTTATATTTATTACGTGTCTATTCTTCTTTTTGATCCCTTTGTGTCAGATTTCGACCACGTTTCTCAACCCCTCCCTATGTTTCTGATTTCTGTCTCTAATTCATGTATGTATACTCCTCCACACATTTGTCCTTTTGGTCTTGTTTTCATGCTCAAGAACAGGCAAGTATATCTTCAAAAAGAAATAAAAATTTCCTATCCAATGGCTATCCTTTTTATTATTCTGAACAGTCTTAACCAAAAATAAACCTAGTTCTAAACTTAGCCCAAGCAATTTATGATCTAGGTGAAATTTACATTTAAGCTCAAAATTTATATAAGAAAAAAGTCAGGTTGTTTTAACACATCAATATTCTGTCTGGGTTAACCTTTTGTTAAAAGTTAACCAAACATTGAAAATCTATATTCCTAACATTGTGCTAGGCACTGAGAAAAATACAAAAAACATCTATGAGATGCAATCTCTAAATCAAAGAATTGCATTTCCTATGAACTGGCAAAATAAAGTATGTAAAGTAATCTGAGAA
The DNA here is from genome assembly GCA_003508835.1 of Eonycteris spelaea. NCBI lineage: Eukaryota > Metazoa > Chordata > Mammalia > Chiroptera > Pteropodidae > Eonycteris > Eonycteris spelaea. The sequence goes on along the minus strand of PUFA01000011.1, from coordinate 7,734,342 downwards.
TCTGGCTGAATTGTAAGTGTTTCTTGTTGATGTGTGTGATATGTGCTAGAGGAATCAAAGAGGCAGGCTGAAGTGAGCTGGAAAAAGCTCCAGGAAAAGGTAAGGCAGGTCTCCAGTGACGGGTAGTGCTGAGGTCTAAGGGGAGGTGGTTAGCAGACCCAGCCAGCCACAATTGAGGTGATTAGGAAAGACCAGGGAAATCAGTCAGAATGTGAAGAGACTGGCACTGATGTATATCTTCTGTAAATTTTTCTACGACTTTTCACCTGCAGGGACTAAAACAGTATTTATCCTTTACTATTGCAGAAGGCTTTGTTTGGCAATCTTCACCAATATAAGTATTCCCTACTTCCCCTTTAAACTACAGTATCTGGGAGGAAAATAAAATCTGAGAACAGACACTTGTTTCTTCTAGAGCAGAACCCAGAATCTGAAATGAAAGAGAGCAAATGTAATCTATGACCCAGGACCAGGTGGGTCAAGTAATTAAACCCCTCTGAATTCTCGCTTTCTAGCTAAAACAAGGATAATATAATCTACCTCTTCTTGTAAAAAGCTTTTTGCACATACTAGGTGGACAATAAATGGGACTTCATTTTTTCTTTTTTCCTTTTTCTGGAAGCAGCAATGTGGGGAGCAAAGAACAAGGGCATTGGTGTCAGAACACTCTGGCTCGGAGACTCACGTGCTGTGTGGCTTTAGAAGCATCACCTAATCTCTCTGAGCATTAGTTTCCAGACTTCTGAAATGAAATCAACACCTAATATAAAACTGAGTTGCAAGCTGCAAATGAAAAAAGGCCTATGTAAACTATAAAATGTAACATCATTATTATTGACTATAGTAATGATAGTAAAGAATTGAACCTAGTATGTCAAATCCCAAGGGCAAGTGGGTGTTAAGGTGTAACTGGATTTCTAGTAGAACATTGATCCTTATCCCATCCCCACGAGAGGAGAGAAAAATCAAGATATTTGTCCTTTACCATCACTCAGAACCTACATATCCCCTTTTTCTCTGTCATGGCCCCTTACATTAAAAGGAAACATAATTAAAAATAAAATATAAAATGAAATCCCTATCATGACTATTATTTGATTATGCTTACTGATTTCTTTAAGGTTCTCTGCACATTCTTATTTTTATGATTGTTTTGACCCCAACTGAGACAAAAGGCCTAAAGAATTACAATGGTGTTTCAAAGTTAAAGCAGTGATTCCTGCATCTAAAACTACCGCTCACTATAGTTCACAAGTATCATCTAACAGTATTATGTCCAACGAATGAAGTCTCTAAAATACACTGAGAGACAAAGTGAAATGAAAACGTAGAAACCAGATGCCAGAGAAAAAGACGTTGTAGTAGCATCTCATTACGTGCTCCATGCAGGGAGAGAGCAGGCTTGCAGCAGGCAGCTGGCTGTGCAACCAATGTGGGCAAGAGAATAAAATGGTTGCACTGGAAAGCCAAGGAGAGGAGATATCAGGGAAGGATGTTTACTTTAGAAAAGCTTCTTGACTTGACCAGAAAAGCATGATTAATAATGTATAAATTTACCTTTTTAAGTGGTCTAATGTATTTATTAGTTTTTTAATAAATAATCTTAATCTTAAATAATTCAAGAATATGAGACAGTAATCCATCTAACTGGAATGTTTAAACATCAAAAGTAATTTTGAATCACTGAGTACTGTTTCACAAGTTGTTAAATCAGTGGACAATATTAAGCCCATTGCCTGGCATTCAGGAAACAGGGATACTCAAACTGGGGCCTCGCCAGCATAGGGCGCTTTCACATGTGATCTCTGTGACTGCATGTTGCTGTATGAGATTATACAGAATCCAGTTTTATAAGGCACAAAGTCATCCAAGGCCTCCTAAGATCAATAGTAATTGCAAATAAGCCTTCAAGATCACATAGCTAAGTAGATGACAAACTGTCTTTGCCTGCATTTTTTGGTTATTACTGAACCCATGGAAAGATGGCTTCAATTGCTATTTAAGTAATACTCTCTTCTGTTCAGTTCTGATGAGACACTAATATAGAACTGAGTCTGGTGCTTGGCTCCATGATTAGAGGAACTAAAATTAGAGGTGGAGGTCAGAGGCCAGCTACATAGACAGATTATAGGGTTAACCTAAGATGTACCCATGGAAAACAATTCAAGGAGGCTTCACTAAATCTCAAAAGTCTGAAGAGTGACTCCTTACAAACTTAGATAATGTAAAAGCCTTTCTGATAGAAAACGGGACATGGCTCTTTTCTTTTTGCAAATCTTTATTCATGACAGGACTGGATTTATTGGGGAAAAGTGGGGCCTGGGCATTGGCTAAAAAGACAGAGAGCTAGAAAGGCAGACAACTTATTTTGAGGAGTGGGCTGTGAGTTGTGGACTATCCTCTGGGAGTACAGGGGAGCGAACAGGAAGGGGAGAGAGCCCCGTGGCACTCAGAGTCCTTTAACATCATTATTCTGTGGTTTGCTGCTTTTGAAAGGGATAAAATCCAATCATAGAGCTAAAGAAATCAAAATCTAAAAGAAAGGCCAAACTCATTTAAAACTTGATACAATCTATCTGACTCTAGAACAACATCTACAGAATTGATTCACCCAAATTCTGTGTGAAGATTAAATCTTCTACTAAGTCAGAAAAAGCAAATTTCCAGGAGTCATTTCAAATAAATCAACATTTTTCCAGATAAAATTAAAAAGAATTTGTACTGGACTGTATGAAAGAGCAAGCAGACATATATAAATTCATACGTCAGCATTTTAAATTTAAGAAGAAAGGTTAGGTAGGAGTACAAAAACCAGTATTCATGGGAAATAAAACCCATGCATAAAGCAACATTTAGTTGTTATTTTTCATAGCAAAAATTTATCAAAATCACTGCATTACAAATAGACCAAATAGACTTAGATCGGGTGCCAAACGATCTGGCAACCCATAAAAGCATTTCTTCCACATCTAAATTTCACTGACAACACGGCTGCAGGCGTGAAAAGCCTGAAAGGGCATTAGTATTCCAACTATAATTCAAATTTCTACTTTCAATACAAAAAGTTCTTCTAGGGCTCGTGTGCCAGACAAATGTATTTTCCTTACCACATCAATAGACCCTACTGCTAGAAGAGCTTGATAGCAGAGTCAGAGAGCAGATGCACTGGCATCTACTGATCCTTCTCCTACAGGAAAGACAGAAACTCCTCCAGCTGGGCACCACCGAGGCTGGAATATGCCAGGCCTGATGACATGCTGTGCTAATAAGGTCAGGGTCTGATCCCTGTGTGTTTTCCATGCTGTCCAACTACATGCGCAACCTGGCGAGCTGTTTCACAAATGTGAGGGGCAAGTAGATGGGCAAGGGTGAAAGGCTGGATTTGCACGGACCGATCATCCTTCATCGAAAGATGAATGAATGATTCCTTTAACCCAAAGACTGCTTTAAGCTGCTGAAGAACATGACCACATGGGTCAGGGTTTCTTCTTTTTTGGAACCTACAGCAATAAATTCTGATGTAACTCAGAGTTCACTCATAATAGATTTGGCGGTGGAGTCTGGGAATTTGCGCTTTTTCTAAAGCCGTGGTCATTCTGTTGCTGGGAGTTTGACTAATACCGGATAACTGTGAAGAACAGGAACTCTGGGGTTAGAGGACTTGTGTTCACATTCTGGCTCCATCACTTACTAGCTGTATGACCTTAGAAAAATCAATTAAGCTTTCTATACCTCAGTTTCCTCACTTGTAAAATGGGGATCATGACAGGATACCTCCCAAAATTGTTATGAAGATGAAATGAGCTAACACAGCAATTTCTTTAGTATAGGACCTCAGACACAAGAAGCAAGCAATATATGTTAGTTATTATAACTCCCAGCTGCTCTTTCATGTTTTTAGTTTCTTTCTTTCATGTAATATTCTGTATATCAGTGTTTCATGTTTTGTTTTGTGTTTATGGTTTGTACTACAGAAATTCATATATATACATATATATGTATATGTATATATATATTACTATAATAGACCTAATTTTTGGATGTCATTTTTTTTTCAAAGATATGACTACAAAGAACTGTTCATCACTCTTATTTAAATAAAATGGTGAGTAAGGAGTAAAGATGTCCTATAAGTTCTCATTCTTTGCTAAAATATAATCTCTAAATAGGATCGTTTTTTTCTTGAATGGAAACAAGATTACCGCATGGTCTTCCAATTTTATTGAAGTTGGCAGCCAAAATTCTCTGATCCTTAAAACATCTTTCTACCAGAAGATCTAACCCAATACGAAGTGTCCGAGGCAATTAAAAAGCAAATGGAGACAAGCAAATAAAAATCAGAACTTGTCATGGAAAGAAAAGCAAACAAATAAAGGCTGAAATAGTTCTTAGATCTTTATCCAAGCTGATTTTTGCAAAGGGATGAACACCCTTCAGCTCAATGATAATGATAATTGGAGATGTGTAGATTTTGATCAAAATAGAGAAACTTACTGATAAAGAAACGAGTTGCCTCATGAATTGGTGAGTACTTTATCACTGGGCATGTCTGAACATAGGCTGGGTGAGCAGTTTTAAGGATGTTGTGTAAGAGTTGTAAATTCTGTTAAGGGTTTAGACTATGCAACCACGAGATTCCAAGAGGAAAGTTGTAGGTGGTATCAAGGTTGTAAAAACTGGGTATGGAGGTTCATGATTTTGAGAAGTACAAAGAAGAGAAAAGATACTAAACATCTGTAGGAAGACAAGGGGTCAGATTTTAGGCACTTTTTATTGTAGCCCTGGGTGGAAACTTCGAAGCAGAAATTCTCTAAAATTAACAATCTATAAATAGGCATGTTCTCAGTACATTACAAATCTACTTTTTCTTCTAATAACTCTTTTTGATTATTGGTTTTCTGCTTTTCCTGTCATACAAGTTTCAATGGTCCCCTAAGGGAGATTAACTGTTTATCTATAAATAAAGTTATAAATTTGGGATGGATGCCCAAAGCAAAAGGTGAAAATATCCTTACTCAGAGGGTGGTCAAATTCTCTCCTTCCAAGATGAATGCCCCACAACTTGTACCTGGAACTGGAAATGACATATGTCTCTCTTAACTAGTGAGATGGTCAACCTTAAGGTGGTAAGCTACTCCTTAAGCAAAAAAAAAAAAAAAAAAAAAAAAAAAAAAAAAAAATCCTTCTATACTCGATATCTCCTTTACACTTATTCCTAGATCACTAGATTAATTTGTATTTTTTTAAAATTGTCCCAACTACCCCCTAAATTATCAGAGAAACATTATAAGAGTCATAAAACCATATATTTTTATTGGAGGCACTAAAAATGTCATATCCAGTATTTCCTATGATTAAATGAACTACAAGGATACCATGAGCAATGTGAAAGTAAGCGGAGGTGAATTGGTCAGCACAGGATCAAACTCAGCCTAATCTTCAGATCATAGGAAGATGGATACTTTACTTGCTTCATTTCCAGAAACAAGTTAAATTAGGTTAAGGAGCAGAGGGCCCCTTTAGAGAGAGGAAGAGAGGGATGGAGAAGGAGAGACAAAATGAAAGCAAGTGGAAAGAGGGGGACAAAAATGAGTGGGAACAAATCATTTTATTTGAAGTTCTTTCAATAGTAAATTTGAGTGTCATCTAGCTCTACTTCATAAACCCAGTTCCAAGATATTTGTATTCCCTCCAAAAGAAGACTTCTCTGTAATCTTATTAATGTTCACTGATGTACAAATTTATTTTATATTGAGTTCTGAATTCAAGGACCTCAGGTCTCCTTTACTAATAAATAAAAATTCCAAATGCCATAATGTCAAACTTGTCATCAAAAATTTTAAGAATTCATAATAAAAGCCAAGTCTTAGTATATATGCAATGATTCCACCTAACAGTGATATCGCAAAACTCTTGACCATAAGACAGAAGAATCTAGTTCACATTTGGACTGAACACTTCTCTCCAAGTGCTGCAATAAAATTACCCCCTGAAGGTAAAAGTTGCTTTGCTTGCTTACAAAATAAGAACTTAAAAAATAGCCTATGTGATGTACAGTTAGTTATCTCATTAGTTAGTTCTTTTTATCTAAAAGTAATTAGAGAACAGAGATTTCCTGATATTTCCATCTAACATATAACATGATGTCATAGATAACCAAATGGTTAGGAAAACATCGAAGATCAAGGAGAAAGCAAAGAGTCATAGTATTGTCAAAAGTAATAAATTACGATCTCCTTTGCTTCAATGAAAATGGTCCTGAATGTAATGTTGCACTGTGCCTCTATGTGGACCTGCCATCTAGAAACAAAGCAGAGGGAAACATACAGCTAACTGCTTGCTTGAAGTTCTAATTTGGTAACATGGGTTTCTTACAGTGTTAATTAATGGTGAGCACAGCATTGTCCAACAAATCAGCCTTTTTCTGGTGTTGAGCAAAGGGATCACCACTCCTAAATCAAACCAGAATGAAATGTCTGGCTAGAGAGTGAATGAAGTTTGAGCAATAAAGTAGAGGAAGAGCTAGCTCTCTTCAGATTTCTAAAATATGGCAACCAAAATTATTTCAGATAAAGTACGTCATTTTATTTGCTCATCAAGTCCCTTTTTAATCACTGCAGTTCTGCAATGGAATAAAATCTCAGCAGCAGACACACTCAGTACTGTTCACTTGTACACTGTTTTCGTCTGTTCTGTTTTTATTTGGTTCTTAGCAAGTTTGATGCTTATAATAAATATGTTGTCTATAATCAATATACTGTGCATTAGAACCCTTAAACACCATCTCTCCTATTCTCCAAACACCCTAGCTCTTGGTAACTACCATTTTATTTTCTGTTTTTATAGTTGGCTATTTAGGTTCCATATATAAGTGATTTCATATAGTATTTGTACAGCATGGTTTGTGTATCTTTGCTACAAGATACTCGGTGCTTTCAGAACTCTATGTTTAAAATTACATTCAGCTATTTAGATTACTTTTCAGCTCACTAAACAAAAAGAATTTTTTTTCCCTTTTCTGGAACTAGAGATATCTATGCAGTTTATTCTATCAGAGTGCTTCAATTTTGGAGCTCTCGCTGTTTTGTCTTATCTAAGTACACCAGCAGGCAAACTTAAGAATTATGGACCACAGATTACATGCAAACTCAAGCAGTATGCAGTTAACAAAGATTTCATGGCTCTGCAGTTTCCATAATTAATTAAAGCTAGGCATGTTTCTCTTCAAACACCAAAATGTGTTTTTATAAAGAAATTGGTTTCAGGATGTGTCATTAGAAAAGTAAATAAGCAAGGATTAAAATGGCATTTACTATGATGAAATAATGCCTCAGAATAAGTAACTAAGCAGCTATAGCAAAGCATGTTTCAGTCTGAAGGAAAGGACTTTGGAGTCAGGTCCTTTCCGGGCAATGAGCTCCTTTCTTCTACAAACTCGGGCTAAGATTTCAGGAAGGTCATTTCATCTTTCGGGGTTCCTTATTTATATAGTGACATGACTGAATTACATAATTTTAAGATCTCTTTCTATTCTAAAGACTCCTAAGCTTAAGCCTTTTTAATGAATTCATTTCTCAGGAAAATTTACACTAACACGCACTGTAGGGCCCCTAAAAAAGGTGTTTAGTACATTCATTTTTAAGAGTCTTATGAAATTTTAATGCAGCAATTCTCCAACTTTATTATGCATCAGAACTTGTTAAAGTTGAACATCCTGGCCCCATCATTACATGACTAAGATTCAGTGGGATAGGGTTGGGCACTGGAGTCTACACTTTGCATAGTCCTCCAGGAAATTCCGATGCAGGATGCTCTTGGACCTCACTGAGACCAAACTAGTGGCTTAAGAGAAATAAAGCAATTTCTTCAAATCCTGGCTTTAATCCCCCAAAAAACTGCCTCAATAGGATATTAAAACCTTACATTTCTCCTCATGGAAGCCACCTTTAATTACTATACACACTAACTATTTTTTAGCCCAACATATATGCTGTTCTGGATTTTTCTGTCAAAAATTTCTAGCTCTAACTTATACTCATTATCCAGGCCAATGTCAAGTCTATTCTCAGTGGGTTACAAAATTTTATGGTATGATCCTAGTTTGTTTGTTTGTTTGTTTTAAATTAAGTGTATAGATCTAGATGTCAAAAGATTAATTTAAAATGTTTAAATATTAGTAGTTATCTCTGGAGGGTTTATTTAAGTGAGTTTTATTTCCTGTGTATTCTTTATTTTCACTTTCTAAAAAGGCTTTTATATCTTTTGTAATCTTTTCTTTAGAAAAAAAAGAGGAGAAAATGAGAAAAGGAAGGAAAAAGAGTGAGCGAGAAGAAGAAGAAAAAAGAGGAAGAGGAGATAGTATGTCTGTGTGCAGAAGATGGAGGGAGGGAGGGAGGAGAGAGAGAGAGAGATAGGGAGAGAGAAGAGGAGAGAGAGGAGAGGAGACTCCACTGGCAACTGCTACAACAGAGACATCATAGAAGACTGAAACACACAGATATGTAATTGTGATAGGTTTAGTGCTTAGAGAAAATCAGGAAAGGCTTCTTAAAGGAAGTAATGCTGAGCTGAGTTTGGCAGCAGGTAATGGTATGTAAGCTACGTAGGAAGAGGGATGGCATAAAATGCATAGGTCCATGGAAGAAAATGGCCTGTTTGGGATCTACAAGCAGTTTGCATGAAGAGAGCACACACAGCCTATATGGCAGTGATGCTTAAACTGTGGAATGTAACCCATTAGTGGACCAGAAAATCAGTGAAATGGGTCAGGATCAGCATTTTAAAAAATAATAGCATACAAAAGAAAATATCAGAATGCATCACACAGAAGTGATATTTTGTAAAGATTTTAGTGTGTGTCTGTGGATGTGTGTGTAAACTGGATCATAATATAAAATACATTTTTTATTGTGGGTTATGGTCAGAAAACTTTTGAAGCTGTGACTGAAGTCTGGTAAGTCATGAGTGTCTCATGCAGAACAATGGCAGTGGCTCATACTTTGCAAAACATCATTATTATTCTCCTGTATATTTTTAATGTTAATTTATACAAATATAGTATATATAATTATATATAATGTAAAATATAATATAAACATATTTAAAAAGAGAAAGAAAAAAGAAAGAATGAATTAATGAAAGAAAGAGAAAGGAAGGAAGGAAGGAAGGAAGGAAGGAAGGAAGGAAGGAAGGAAGGAAGGAAGGAAGGAAGGAAGGAAGGAAGAAGGGAGGGAGGAAGAAAGAGAGGGAGTTTGGAAAGAAGACATTCCTATCTGTTCCATTTGGTTTGAAAATCAATTCAATATAGTGAAACATTTCACAACCATACTACCAAGGAAAGGTTGAGGGAACTTTGGTGAACATGACCAAGTATGAAGCACTTGGTTGTTCATTCAGTGTAATTACATACATCATCTTACTTGATCTTAGGCTATCCTTGTGAGAGGGTGCACAATTAACATCACCACTGTTTTGCAGATAAGCAAATTGGGGCTTAGAGAGTTAGGGAAACATTCTCAAGGTTACCCAGTGGACCTCCAAGTTAATTCTGTTTCTAAAGTCCTCATAGGCTACATTCCACTTAGAGAATTACGTCACACATGCAAAAAATCCACTTTCTCTTTGCACATGCAAACTACATTCTTTTTCTCCCTTCCATCCACTATATCACAGAACATAAAAGTGTAGAGAATCAGGATGTTTTAGATTTTAATATTAGAAATTTTAGAAAACCAAATTACATGAAATATATGTAAAGACACTGCTGTGTTGTACTACTAAAGTGTTCCCATTTATTTAAAAAATATATTAATAAAGCATTTCATGCACCGTACTGACTCTAAGGATTAAAAAAAAAAAGATGAATAGATGAGGCCCTTCTTTCAAGGCGCTTATGGTGGCGTTGGGGAAATAGGGTATTGATCTCACTCAGGAAAGCCTCCAGGTGCCTGTGACCCTGGCTTCTCATCAAGGGGCACATCATCTGGAACTGACATGCCATCAGGGAAACATTTATTGAGTCCTCCATGTCTGGGTCACTGGGATGGCCACTGAGGTTACAGGAACAGATATGACAAGATTCTGCTTAGAGTCAAACAGAGGAATGCCTGGGACACCGGCAAGGGTAGCTTTTGCTAAGTGGTAGTTTTTAGGATTCACCTCTCAATTTCTTAGCCCTCCTCCTTAACTGAATTAATATCTATTTTAACCAGAAATAGGAAACACAGTATTTCAGGGTTTTGATAATTTTGTGTAAAAGAAGAAAAAAATTGTTGGTTTATATTAAGTAAAATGTATTCTCCCCTATCTTTCACAGTTTGAAACCAAAAATGTTCATTCTCAGTTTATTTTAAAATTTAAACTCCTGGTCCAGCTAAATTGCATGGTTTTAAGAAATTATATTTTGAGTTTAAAGGGGCTATAAAATTATAGGTGTTTTCAAGAATCACAACCATTATCTAAGTACTTTATTTGGGGGGAAGGTAGTTGAAAAAGGAGTGGAAACGGAAAAGCAATACCAAAAAGTTGGCTCAAAGAAAGTCTCATTAAATCCACAGTCATAATTACAAGATTGTCGGGGGGGGGGGTTGTTTTATGCTTACTTATCTTTCGATGGAATACCATTGTCACCTCAATGTTTACTATGATACATATGAGACAAAACCCAAGAACAAATGTAACATGTTCAAATTGTCATAACGTTTCCCCACTTCAGTTTAATACATCTTGGTGGTAGTTAGCTAAACTTTATGCTTAACATCAAAATGAAACCGTAACTATTAGCAAAAGATATTAGTTGAGCTTACAATCCATGTTTAAATATAAGATCAGCCTAGTGCTTCTTTTTTCCTGAATATTATTTTCTAACTAGCAAATATATATTCACATTTCCGATAAATGGTAAATCAATTCATTGTTTTTTTGACAAATGCATATTCTAAACATTTAAGTACACACTGAATATTCTACTACCTACACTTTGAGTTTATAAAACCCTGTGATAAAAAGTCAAATGTCTATATTTGGGGATGTATTTAAATTATACACATGATTTTATTCTCTCATTACTGTATTATACACACTTTGGGTTTTTAAGCATCCAACCATTTGGAACTATGTTAATGCCAGCTGTAACAGATGACCCTATTAAATGGGAAGCATGCAGCCTGCCTACTCATACTTGGGTGTTCTGGCCTTGAAGAAAAAGTATCACTTTATTGTTTTAGCTAAAGTCTAGACTGTGATTCCCCAGTCCAAAATGTGGTTGGATCCATCAGTCTTCAGAACACAATCACATTTTGTAAAGAGGAGAGGAATGATTCATTTATGATTAAAGAATAAGAAAACCAGTTCCTTACACTAATCAAATCAAGGGGTAAATGGGATTTAACTAATGTATTTTTTCAATGACATCATAAGTGAGCAGAAAATAGATAAAAACTAGTCCAAAACTACATTATGCAAAAATATAAATACATATTTTATACTGACTTAGTGTTCACTGAGGGTGTATATTCTAGTCACAATGCATAAAGAAGCATAAGTCATGCTCCCTGCCTATCCGAAGCTCTGAGTTCCCTGAAAAGACATTTTGTACCAAGATGGCTCCTCCTGAATGCCAAAGTCTCTCAGACAGTCTATTATGAGTCTATTATGTCTGGTAATTATCCATATTTTCTCCTTCCAGCTAGATCTTTTAATCAGTGCATTTAAAGACTGTAAAAGTATTCTGGTTGGTTTTCCATCTACATCGATGTCAATGCTGAGCTTCCGAGACAGAGGAACACAGAGGAACATCTCTTCCTCCCTTCCTTTCATCTTTCCTTGACTTCCCATTTCCTGTGCACTTTACCAGCATGCACTAGGCACACACCCCACCTGTATGTCTCCAAAGCTCTCTGATTGTTAAAGCTCTTCTTTATTTAGAGGAAGAAACCTCAGTCCATTTATGAAAAAAAGTAGAAACAATCCCACTATGCATTCACCCACAGGAGACAATCTTCTAAAACTTAAAGCCCTCCAGTACCTTCCCATTGAACTTAAAATGCAATCCAAACTCTTGAACATGATCTATAAGAACCTATGTGATCTGTTTTTTAGATACTACTTTCATCTCCTCTTCTCCTCTTCCATTCATTCTTGCCTCATTGACCGTCTTTCTCACCTTTTAACAACCTTATCACAGCCTTCTCTTGAACGCAGCTGAAGAACAGCTCTTACTGCTTCCTATGCCTGATGCACTCCTCTCAGAATCTTACAAGGCTAGTTCCTTCTCAAATTTAGATTTTGCATTATACCCCACCACAAAGATAGTCCATCTAAAGTAAATTCCCAATCCTTGAGTCTTTACTAGCAATTCCCTGATTCATAGTACTATCTGAATTTTATATTTACTTACTTGGGATGATCTGTCTCTCTCTACTAGAAGGCATATTTAATGAGGCAGGAACCATGTTTGACCTATGTACTTCTGTTCCTCAAGGTCATACACAGAAGAGTGCCTGGCACATGGAAGGTCCAGGAAATACTTTTAAATGATTGTATGAATGAACTGGAAACTTCTGCTTGAGCTATAATAAGTATATAAAGACCCACTCGGAGTCAACAACATAAGAGGAGGGATTGTGGTAAGGAAGGGAAGAGGGAATGGACAGGGTTATGTGGCCACTCAGCTTTTAGGGTAGGGTAGAGGGAGAATAAATTCAATTGTAAGAAATAAAATATGATAAATCTGTGAAAAGTGAAAGAATAAGGAATGTGAGCCCAAACTCATAGTTACATTGGCTTTGGAAAGTCTAAAAATCACAATTACTTTATTAAAATAAAAAAAATAATAAATTATCATTACTTCATCCAGGTAATTTGTATCCCAGACACTTCACCAAGTATTTTGATAATGCCAGGTCTACTCACAAACATACCAGTTGTGGTAGCCATGGATGAGCTGAGCAGGGAAGGCACTGGGCTGGCAGATGGTCAGGACAACACAATTGCTAAAATGAGGGAGGCAGCCCTAACCCCTTCATGTCAGCACAGCACAGAGGAGAGCATGTATCCACTGAGACTGGTTCCCCATGTTTACATCCTTCATTCACATCTTTCTATCAAATAGTACAGATGAGTACAGCAAGATGCTGTCTCACTGTACAGATTTATTGTATATATTTCTGCTTCTCTGTCCATTCTAGGCTATAAAATCCAAATGTTGCCAACTTTATCTTTTCTACTCCCACTAGAAAGGGTATCAATCCTGTGTAAACTCATGACTTATAATCCGAGTATAAATATAGTTCATAAAGGAATAAAAAATATCAAAAAATAGTACTAGGAAAGAAAATATGGATTCAACTCACCTTTACTCTTTCAGCTTTGGTGCCATTTTCATGATATTAAAATTCTGTCATAACATCGATATATAAAAAAGTAATAAAGAAAAATAGCCATCTATTTAAATATTTATGAACCAAAAAATGCTAAATCTATTAAAGAAAATTTTAAAAATAGACTATTATTTGGTTTATGTAGGAGGCATATACATGCCATTTATGAAAGGACTCCGTTTAGTCTGATGCTTACACTAAACACTGTCATGAACTGCTTACATCAAGGACTGGTTCTTTCAAATCTAAAAATCTAATGTTTACCACATAACAGATTCTCAATATGTATTTCATTTGTATAAAAGAAGTTAATTGATTATAAAAGGTCAATGTTACTAGATCTATATCTTGAGAAGTTATAAAATCTCCAAACTTGATAATCTCTTAAAAATGAAATGGTCATATGTCTCAGATAAGTTTAGTGTCTCAGATAAGTTTTAGCTATCTGGGGCATTTTCTTGCCTCCTGCCTGGTACAGGACACAGACGATTTCCTGAGGGTTGGATCAATTATCCCATGCTGGCCTTCCCTCGTGGCTCCTATTATATTAACTCCACTAAGGGGCATCAAGGTCTTGAGGAGGGAACACAGATGCTTGAGACCACTATCCTTTGCCCATTCTTCATATTTATGAATATCATTGGGGTCTTTTTGTAATATGGGAGAAAATGAACAAAGTACACTAGTAGGTTGAGAGCTGCGACCTCCTGGATGTGACTGTGAGATCAATAACAGCACCCCTCAAGGGTTTTGTCTATACTTCAAAGCTCAGTGTGAATGCTGCTTTAATTATCTCTTAAATTGTCTACTTTTTCCTATCCCAGTAAAAAGAAATCCACCACCTCACTCTTTTCTCTTTTTTGTTTCTGTAGCAGTTTATCCATAATACTAATGAAGTAAGTTGTGTAGGTTTATTATCACTTACTCAGTAGATTCACAATATTTCTTCCAAACTGCCCTAGAAATGGCAAAGTGTCATTTATATCTGGCAAAGAACTATGGCTACTTCTATGAAGCAAATTATATTACAGCCAGACAACTAATTTTCAAAATTGGGAACCACATATAAAAAATATTTTCTCTTCAATGATTCCTCTGATTTCATTCCATCTTTTATATTACTAAAGATTTTTTCCCCATCCAGACTATGTATCGAATTTCCTGAGCTCACACTTCCATAGAGCCATGAAAGCTTTTTCATGAGGTTCATAACCATTCTATACACTCTTAGTACCCCCTTTCCTCTACCACTATTAAAAATCATCATCATCATCATCATCAATCATCATCATCATCATCATCATCTTTATTGCCTGTCAGAGTGATTGTCTTATAAGATTTAATCTTATAAGATATAAAAATATCATGTCTTGTAATGAGAGATTCTGGTTTTAAAATTCCCACAAAATGACATTCGATAAAACTTAAGCATACTATAGTTCAAAGCATTTTCTCTCTTTCTTCCTTCCCTCCCTGGCCAACTTACAGAAATTTTAAGAAAATAACCATGCAATTTTTCAAAAGTTTTTAGGTTATTATTTTTTTAGTGGAAATGATGCTGACCATCATAATTTGTGGAGTTTTTGTGTGACTTAAATATAGAGCTATTATTAATAAGCTAACACAAAATGGCTTAAGAGCAACTTATCACTTAACATAAAAATTTTTTTCTGCAAGTTATCGATACTGGCCTCTCATCTCATAATAAACTGCTATCCTTTTTACATGTGGCAACTGGGATTACCTTAACTGAGGTGTCAGGCATGCGAATATAGATGTCATTTTTGACATTCCAGTCCAACAGACATCACACAGAAAGAGCTGAGTCATTACCACAATAGCCTGTCCAAACTTCTGACCCATGAAATCATGAGAAATACTAAAATGTTTTAAGCCACTTAGTTTTGGTATAGTTACACAGTAATACATAACTGAAAGAGGGATGTATTCAATTACCTTTGTTCTATTTTAAAATAATTCTTTTAAAGTGAAAAAGGTCAGACCAACTCAAATGGATGTAGAATTACTTAACTAGAAGTATTTATTTTTAATGCAGAGGAGTTGGCTCTATATATCTTTCCTTGTTGCTTCCTGATGAACTTTCTGCCTCTCCTAGAGAAAGGTGTAAATTCAGAAAAGTCATTCAAATATGAGTGGCCGTTTGGATGGATGCACACACACCTTTTTCCTATTATGCAATAACTCAAGGAACTGATTGTAAAATATTTCAGAGAAAGCAGTAGACCACATAACTTTCAGGATATCATCTCTAAATGTTACTTAGAATCAACATAACTGGAAAGTCACCTAGACATACATTGTTTTCTTTAGTAAAATATCTATTTAAAAAACTAACCTTAGCAGCATTACTTCATGGAGTGCCCTACAAATTAAATGGTCACAAAACAGACATATATGTAACTAAAAGATGTGCTATAAGAGCTCAACACAAAGCTGTTTAAATTACAGAAATTGGTTGCCAAAATTCCTTTAGTTTTTGATATATGTTGTGAAACATTATTCTTCATTTGTAAAAAGAAGGGGAATAAAAATAGCATTAACTTCATAGAACTTTTGTAGGATTAAATGAGTAAACTACAAAAATGCTCAGCATAATGCCTAGCACACAGTAAAAGGTCAGTAAAGGGCAGCTGTCTCTGTTCCCTACCGTAGAGGATACATATCCAACTCCAATGAATACTACCAAACTATTAATGTACAAATTACAAAGAAGGTGAAACCAAATCAAATACATGTTTGACTTTACTGAAGTCACTTATGGATCCATCTAGAGATCATTTCTACTGATTTTCTGAATAGCATTAAGTTATCGTGACTTATAACCGAAGATACACAATATGTTCAAAGAGCTTAATCCATAATCAATTCCTGTTCACAATCCAAGGCCAAAGAAATCAATAAAACACCCAAAGAAATTTAAATGGATTGAAAAGTGATAAAGAGCATAAAGGTTTCTGATCTTTCTATTGACGCTTTAGTCTGAGAAGACAATGGTATTGATATGTTCTTATGAGAATTTAGGAGCTAAACATTTTGTGTACACTGTTATACTAGGTATGGGCTTCATTATTTAGTGGCATTAAAAAGCTGCTTTTTAAAAATGAAATAGACTACACTCTGAATACAATTAAACAGGACCATTCCTACTGCCCTGATAGAGGTAAACACATTGCCAAATATTAAAGCCTATAATTTAGAGCTGTTCTTGACCTATACTGGGTCCTGGAAATCCTCTATATTTACCACAAAGAGTAAGGCGGGGGAGGTGGACTTTTGTATGGTGCACACGGCCGCGGTACAGAATATGCTGTTAGGTGAAAATCCTTCAGCCATCCAGGCTCAGAACTATGAGAAGAATCTTATATTTAGAAGAGAGTAAAGAAGTAAATGGGAAAAGAAGTCAACAAAATTGATTACATTTTTATAGGATTCCTTCTGCATGGGAGCTCTGGAGAGACCATGAGAATGCTTGGCTACAGAGTGACAGAAAACTCCAGGTCTCTACCAGACAGCAAACAAGTTATTAAAAATCCATAGCTATTAGCAAGAAGAAAAAGGATTTAGGACATTTCTATAGAAAAAAATATTGGCTTTTCCAAAGCATTTGCAAGAATTAATTAGAATAGTGGATTTGTTGGGAATAGCATATTCAATTAGAGCCCATGATAGTTGATAGGTAAGAGAAAGTGAAATAAACAGAAATTATAAACCACATAGAACCTTAGCAAATCTATTTAGTGACTTAAAACAAAAATGTTTTCAATGGTAAAAGTCTAATACTTCATAGACTGAAAAATGCAAAATAATATATTAGTGACGAAAGGATACTACTACACTAAAGGCCCAGACACGTCCTTTCTTAAGTATATTTTTAGTTTATCTTATATGTAGGATCAGCTGCACCAACATTTAGATTAGGCTCATTATATAAAACCTCCTCTGTGCTTTATACTGTCTGACTGGATTGGGTCTTCTTATTTTATGCCCTATATCTTAAGGTACGTCACATTCATATGGACCAGGGTTTATTAGGTGGAATTTGCTAACATTCATATAATTAATATTTCCTAGACATAGTGGAAAATGTTAACTGCTCTACCAAGTATATTATTACTAAAATGTTTTCTGTGTTTTATTTACTTGCAATTAGTTCTGCTGTGATTTTTTGGGGGGGCGAGGGAGAGTTCAGAATTAGTTACCTCCATTTTAGCATGATTCTACTAGTTCATATCTGAAAAGAAACAGTGTCAAAGAAGAAATCAACTTAAATGAAAGCATCCTCCAGCTGTCTACATGCACTAGCACTAGAAATAAAAAACAGAACTTGATTTAAAATAAATTCTGGCATGGTTCCCTCTCTTCCAAAACTTGGCATAAAATATGATTTGGGGAGCAAATGCATATTTTGTGAAGACAGAAGGTTATTTTGATATCTAGTGGGTGGAAAAAAATGAACCACAATCATTTCTAGAAGGGCTTCAATTCATGAAGGCCAACAGAATGATCTTGTTCCCAATAAATCACTGAAGAAAACAAAGATGACTCTATAGTCATTATTATTCACTAGGAAGCTAGTTTCAGAGGTGTTAGCAATAGAAAAAGTTGTTGAGTTATATAGGTTTTTGGTTGAAGTCATTTTGAGGTTTAAAATGAAAAGTTTTTTAACTCTATTTTAAGGGTTATTAGACTTGTATTAAAATTGCTAGAATTGCCAGAAAGATCTTGTTAAATAGGTTAAGGTGTCTACACTCCTCCAATTGACTGTTATAGTGGTCATTAGGAAAGGCAGCTGGATTGGTCAAGAGGTGACCCTGTTATTTATAAATTTATTTCAAGATGAAAGTATTGGTAAGCCTTTCCTTTCTTGCCCATTTGAATAGGAAAGCTAACCCTAAGAAGTCTGTGTGTGTGTGTGTGTGTGTGTGTGTGTGTGTGTGTGAGAGAGAGAGAGAGAGAGAGAGAGAGAGAGAGAGAGAGACAGAGAGACAGAGAGACAGAGAGACAGAGAGGCAGAGACAGAGACAGAGATTAAGAGGGAATGATAATCAGAGAGGCAGAACAAAGAAAAGAGGGACAGAGAGATAGAACTCACAGGTCATAAAAGAGGTAATTGTTGGTATTTTATTTTAATTAGACCTAAAAGGGAAGACATTTAGGGGCAACTGTAGATGATTACTATATCATTGTTTGAATGTTTGATGTTGTATACACAATTATATATGTACTTTACATAACATTGATAGCTAAATTAAAGGATTTGGGCACCACAATTTTTTTCACTTACATTGAACACATAATTGGCTCAATTTCCCCTATATCTTTCATGTCTAGATAAAAATCCTAGTGAATAAGTGGTTAGGATTAAGTCCTTAAGCAAAAACAACCTGGCATAATATCCAACCTTAGAGCAGAAAAAGAAAATTGAGGAGAAGAAACAATGTTTAATTATGTTCAGTTCTGGCAACAGTCATGGATAACCTGCAACTTGCTAAGACCTTAGTAAGTCCAGAAGATAGAGATGCACGAAATATATCCCCACCCTTAGGGAATTCATAGATGTGACTCTACAGAGAGAGTTAAACAAATTCCATGAATGTGACAGGAAATCAAATTATCTGACAGTGAGTTGGTAGACCCTGATTCCTTCTTCTTACTTTTGTCATCATAAGAATTTTTAAAAACTTTTTTTAAAAAACACATTTTCAATTTTTCAAGTTCTCCAGCCCCTTCCCCACCTGCCTAAAGAGTATTTAGCTTTAGAATCAAGAAATGAGTTCATCCATTGGATATAAGCAAGTCCTATTAGGATATTTGGTATGGTTTTATGAGAAACAATTTTGTTTTATTAATTGTGGTGATAAAAATTAACAAAGATGCTGACCAAACCATTTCCTATTACTCTCTCTTTTCATTTGCCCTTCCACCCTTCCTTCTCCATTGTTTATATAACTCCCCAGATCTCTTTCCCTCTTCCTTTCTTGCTGCTTCCCAGCCACTTTCCCTCCTTCCCCTTATCTTGAAGTAATGATTCTCTTAGCCCAGAAAGGCACTGTGGTAAAGTGGCAGAACTGAAAATGAGAAAATCTGATTTGTAGTACCAGCACTACCAGTGACCTCCGTGCGGTCCTGGGCAGGCTCTAACTCTCTTACCTGCAATCTCTGGCCTCTGCCTGCAATGGGCTAGGGTCCTGGAAAGTGCTCTGTTTACTACCAGGGTGGGAGCTCAATCCCTCCTCTGTGTTAGGCCCATTCACTTAGTTCTTGGGTGGAGACATTGTTGTTAACTGTTCATTAAGTTACATACTTGGCCTAATGTATAAGACAGTAAATAACCAAAATAAATTCTTTCAATGTGCTCTTACTGAAAAGCAGCCTGTGGTGAGTAGTGTTACTAAGTACTTCAAGAGATCTTTAAGATGAGTCTATGCTTTCCTATGTGTCCATGAATAAAATGTAATCTGTACTCAACTTTTGTTTTTAATCTTAGTAAATGTTCCTTTTAATCATAGTAACATGTTTAAAAGGCATGTTATGAAAAACAACAGTCCAAGGCCCCAATACTTCATGTAACTTCAACCTTAATTCCCATATTTCTCGATAATAAGTTTTTCTTCTATTTCTATTGGTAAATTTTATGCATTATCGATTGGCTTCCTATTATAATAGAGGAGGCTTGAGTTTGATGATACCTTCACACCAGATTCCTTTCCCTCTAAACTCAATGAAATCAGCAAAAAGGCATGCGCTTCACTTAACCAAATGGTCTATTTCACATTATAACTATGTGACTAGTTTTCACTATTGAGAAAGTAGTGTCTCCTTCTTGGTTGGTTATCTTTTACATTTTCTTGTAGTAAATTTTCTCATGTTTCATTTGCTTCATAATTTTATGGACTCAGTTAATTCTTTCTAATCACTCCATAAGCTTCTTAACACTGTTATCATTTGGTCAAATACATCAGATTGTCTCCTTCACGTCCACTTTTTGTAGTATCTGATGTTTTCAAGTTCTGAGACTTTATGAGGTTTAGCAATATGGATCTACCCTCTCCTTGCACCTGAGATACAACCACCACTACCTGGCAGGTCAGTGTCTTTCCGTGTTAGAAGACTGTGTAAAGCATTTATGTCTTCTTCCCCTGTTCTCCTTGTATCTTTATCTCACTGGAGGTTTAGTGGGTAGAGCAGAGAAATATTTGTAGTCAAGCCTCTCTGTTTAACCAGAAGTCTCCTTTTCCTATATTCCTCTGTATTTTATTTTTGTTTAACAAATTATTTTACAATCTCTACTTCAACATTATATGTGTAACGGAGCACCTATGTGAGAAAACTGGATGAATAAGTGGTTTTAGTCAGGGAATGTGTGTCTTATTTTAACAATTTAAAAGAGAAGCCTAGAATATGACCCAGAGAGTAGTCAAATGACCTGCAATGGAAAGTGAAGGTCACTGGTGATACAGAGGTCAAGGAAATGAGAGGCTAGGAAGTTATATAAACCATCCCTCCAGGTAAGAAAAAGCATGTTTGTGGAAATCTGTTATGGCAGCAATGGAAAACTAATGCAGGGGATAACCCTCATATCTTTCCTAATTAGCTACTTGAAAGTGTGTGTGTGTGTGTGTGTGTGTGTGTGTGTGTGTGTGTGTACAACATACACGCATCCACCTCATTTTCTTTTCACAATACACTTCAATAATGCTTCATTCAAACACTGTAATCTTTCTGAATCATTCTTGATCTGGTTTCTGGGCATTGTAAGTTTCTTCTCCCTGGTTAGATAGCTTAGCAAAATTGCCTATTTTTTTGGTACTAAAATTTCAAGGGAAGGTTCAGTGGGTCATTTAACAAGGAGTTAAACTGCTGGTATTATTAGAGGATAGCCCATTTTCTTTATGGCAAATTTCTAAACCCCTCATTCATAAGTGAATTCCTTAAACTGAACCTCTTTTAGAGATGTGAGCTCAGCACACATTTCTTACCAAAAATCAAACATCCCATTGCCTGCCTAAAGGATATGTTTGCCACTCAAGGACTTGGAAGAAAATATTGCTTCCTCCGCTTATTTCTCTACACAAAGAAAAGCCTGTGTGAGCTTGCTGACTAATTCGCATTTGAGTTCTCTGGTTCTGATTCTGATTTTTGAGCCAAGGAGCAGTATTAATAGCTTAATTTGAGGTTAAAAGCATTCAAATACAATAAACACCATTAGAAGAAGTTACTCATTCTTTTTTGGGAGACAGCTACTGAAAATATATTAACTGGAACCATTATATTTGGCCAGAGAAACAAAAGGCTATGAGATATCAAGAGACAGAATGTGTTGTTCTGGGTGGAAAACCAACAGGTGAAAGGCCTTAACAGGAGAACAAATGTGTTCTAGATAAGAACACAGCCTCAGTGTGCAAAGACTCGTCTTTCAAGAGAGATACTGTTACGAGTAAGAGAGACCAAGCATCTGGGAGATGAAAGGGTCTATAGATATAGAGAGTAGCTTGTTCAAGTTGTGAAGATGAGACTCAAAGGGATAGATGAATCTAATGAAAGCCACATAGAAAAGTCAGCCAAGTCCCAATTTCTAGCCCATAAATTCACAGCACCTTTCACTGTCTCGCTTTCCTCATACCACCCAACCCATACTCATACTGTGTCTCCTGCTTCATTCACTCCACACCATCCCTTCTTGCTTACAGTACCTGATACCATGTCTCCTGCTCTGGCTTGGATGATCGGGGTGGAAGAGTATGACAGGAGCCACAATACAACCAGCTTGGAGTCCAACAGGTCAGGTAGCACATATTAGTGAGAATCTAAAATGATAATGTTCCCCTAAGCAGAAAAAAAGATTTTGTTTGGAGATATAATAATCTCTCTCTGGTTATATAGGGTTTTCCATTTATACTCACATCCAGTGAAAACAGCAAAAAGGAGATTTTATCCAAACAACCTTTTTGAGCAATGAGAAAGGAAATGAGCATTATTCATATTATTCTAAACTTTAAAAAGTCATGATTATATTGGAATTGGAATGATTCGTAGTTAAGTTATTGTTAAAATAGAGAATGGTTGCATTTAGATTTTTACTCAATTTAAAATAAATTTAGGTAGAGTTAGAAAAAAATAATTGCTAGCAAGCAATGTAAGAAGTATTTGTTTCTAAAGTTAACACATCAATGTTCTCTGAGACATGCAGGGAAGATTGTATTAAAATACAAAAAAAAAAAAAAGCAAAAAGTATTGTTTTGCTGAGAGGACCTCTTGACATAATTTTTTCCTACTCACTTTCTCAAAGTCAGTGACTTATCTTGTAATCTTGTTTCATGAAACATCTTTAAAAAGTTAATCAATTGTCTGGTTGACTCCATGTATTCCTTTCAAAATATAAATTAGTAACTATAATCACTTTGAACTTAAAAACATATTATACTGTATGAATTTCAACTCTGCACTACAATGTCCCAAGTACCTATCTTTGATTACTGAATATCAAATATGATCCACATTTTCATTCTTAGCCATCAAAACTTAATTTTCAATAGTTTCTATAATTTGTATGTCTTATGCAAAAAAGAAAACCTATAAATTTAGCATCATAAATTAGGATTCTCTAAGCTTTACAATTTAGAATGGTTCAACAATGATATTTACATTGTTCTAAAATGTGGCTTGAAAATATTTGCAAGAGCTTGCATGGCTGCTTCTAGGTCTCTTTCCTTACTGCCTTTCCCCCACATAGGTACTCTGGACACACACACACACACACACACACACACACACAATCTACACAATCTAGCTACTACCTCTCAGTGAAAGTAGAAGACATCTGTTTTACAAACCAGCCTTAAATTCTAGCTCATTACCCTGTCCCCTAGGCTAATCCAGAAGATATGTCACAGCAACTTTGCTTATTGACTTCAATAAATAGAAAAATGTTAGTATTTCTTTAACCCAATATCTGTTGTATCACAGCAGCTATGGGCTTTGACATTTCTCTAGGATTTCTTCACAACCTGGAATCATATTTCTAGATAGCCCCTTATCTGTTTAAATAGTTAGATAACTATCATGTAAATAGAAAGTTAACAACTTGGTACTCTGGTAAGTAATAAGATTCCATTTAAAAGACATTTACTGAGTATCTGGTTATGATTCAAGCACTTTGCTAGGTTCTAGAGAGTATAATACAATGGATAAAACTGTAAATAGTACTAATTAACTCCAGTAAAATATCAAGGCACATCTTTACCCTATCTTACTCTTTATACCAATAAACTTCAGGTCAACGATAGATGGGAAAAAACAAAAAAAACAAAACAAAAAAAAACAAACAAATAAAAATAAAAAGAACTATCAATCTGGCTTGCTGGCTTTCTGAAACTTCTCTATGGAAATTAGGACAGTTTTAATAAATATTGTTGCATGTATAGGTTAAACTGTGTCCCCTCCAAAGTCATATATTGAAGTCCTAACCCTCGGCACCTCAGAATATGATCTGGTTTGGAAGCAGGATCATCACAAATATAACTAGTTAAGCTAGAATGAGATCATACTGGAATAAAATGGACCCTAATCCAATATGTCTGATATTCTCATAAGGAGACATAGAATGCACACAAGGAGAATGCCATGTGAAGACTGGTATTATGCTGCCATAAGACAAGGAATTACCAGAAGCTAGAAGAGGGTCCTGGACGAGATCCTTCCCTAGCACCTTCAGAGGAAGCACAGCACTGCTGACACCTTGAATTTGGACTTCCTGCCTCCAGAACTTTGAGACAATAAATTTCTGTTGTTCAAGTCACCCAGTTTGTGAGAATTTGTTATAGTGGCTCCAGTAAACAGGAGAACCATTCTAAGTGAATATAAAATCTAGAAACAACAAAAATCATTGATAATTTTAGGTACTTTTTTTTTAATCTTAAGGCAAAGGAAAACAAAACAAACAGGAATGTAAAACAAAAACTTCCTGTTTTGGAATTTCAGCTGAGAGTCCAAAGCGGAGGAAACTAGTATCAACTATCCTCACGTATGAACCATTCTAGGTTATCTATGCAGGGTCTGCAAAGGGATGATCGATACTGAATTCTGCCAAGATTATCTCACCACCACCCCCCCCCCCCCCCGCCGACCATCAGTCTATACAAGGGCTGAGAGAGAATTCAGCGTGACAATGGGTTCTTTAGAGATTAGAGAGGAGATTGTCAGAGTGTTGTAGAATTTTCTTGTTCCTTAACAAAGCTGGACTGAAAGAGGCTTCAAAGAAACTTTCAGAAAGAAAACCTAGGTCTCCAAGGGCTGGGGGAATACAGGGACTTTTCCTTCAAATTGGTCTTAAAGGCAGAAGGTTGATGGGAGCAAGCTGCCTGACAAAGGAAAGAGCGGAGCTGTGCCAGGCACTTCCACAGTGCCATAGGCTGAGGACACCGGCAATTCTGTGGGACCTGCTAAGAGAGCTGGGCTTGAGCTGAATGGAAAGGAACTAGCACAAGAGAACCTTCTGGAAAAGAAAGCTGATGCCAGTAGAGGTGCCACCAAAGTGGGAAACTAGAAAGCCAGGAAAAAATCACTGAAAGCTTAGGAGATACATTCAACTCAGATTCACCATGAGGAATATCTTTAATAGGAATCCCAAACTTTAAATGACCAAAGCCAACAATTTATATACGAATAATTGGGGTTCTACTGATTTGGGTTTCGATACTTTCTTTTGGTAGTCATTTGCTTAAAAGGCAAGTTAAAAAAAAAAGAAAAAGCAGAAAAGACAAATGGCCTCTAGTAGGAGATGCTGATGGGGTGTTAGGAAGCACATTTCCCTCTCATTTTAGTGTAACTGTGACTCCAATTTGCTATGCTTGAATGCCTGCCATGTGTGGAAATGAAGCAATGGCAAGGTTTTCTGCCGAGAAAATTTAAATAGCAGATGGGAGAAAAAACAGAAACTTAAATTATGATATACAGAAAGTTTAAATTGTCTTTACAAAGGAATCTTAAACGTGTTTTTTTATTTTTTACCTACAGCACCTGGTCTTCTTAGGTGGTCTCCCATCTTAGTACTAAGCAGGCCCAACCCTGCTTAGCTTCATTAGATCAGACATTGGGTTTGCTCAGGGTAGCATGGCCATAGACCATGGACTATTGCTCCACTGGGGTGTGAACCCAGGACCTTCGGTGTGTAAAGCAGATGTGCTAACCTCTATACTATGGAACCATGTCCTCTAAAAGTTTTTAACAAAAAGTGTTATTATAGAGATGGGAATTAAGTAAGGTTTTAGCCAAGTAAGTATTGATAGAGATGAAGAAAATCAGATTTGGAGAAAGAAAGTTTCTCTTTTTAAGAGATATTTCATGTCATCTGAAATTTAGTCTTAAAGAGCCTAAATTACTGGGATATGGGATGGACACAAAGCCATTTTCATGAAGAAGTCCTGTAGAAAGGTACATATTGAAGCAAACCTTGGTTGGATGAGCATGAGAAAGCTAAAATAAATGGACGTTCATAAAGTCATTTGGTTGCTTATCATGTAACTCAGGAGTAAGTCAGACTACAGATTAGTAAAGGTTTTTTTTTTTTTTAATGTGTTGTTTCATCTCCATACATGCCCTAACTTCAAAGAAAATTCAAATTTCTAAAGATCAACTAAAGATTATACTTTACATCTTTATCTTTTAGGGTATCTTAAGTTTCACATCTTCTAACACATTGTAACCTTCAGGAAAGGTCTCCATGAATTTAAAATACACTGCATTATTCAGTGTAAAGCATCATAACATGCATGTTGAACTTGGTGCTAATGGAAACTGGATTGTAATGTAAAGTAGTGCATTATTTCATTCTATTGACCACACAGGCTCCTGTGCCTTCTCCATTTGTATGTGAGCAGATCTTTTTAACTGTCATCACATATTTTTCACATGGATTGAGTAGGAAGCATGATTTCTTAGCATCATGCACCATTTCCCACTATTTTCTCTTGTGTAGGAGAAAGAAAACAAGTTTCCAAGTAGCATCCATTAAGTAATAGTTGGTTTATACTCAATCACATTCCTTAAAGAGCTTTCAATCAAAAACCCAGGACTCACCAGATTTACTGAAAAACACATTGATATACATTTTAAAATGACAACAACTTAAGTTCCAAAATTTTTCTTAATGAGGAAAATTATGTTCTAAATTCTAAATCTATTTGTAATAAATACAGAGATATTTGACACAGAACATATATAATCATCATTCTTATTAAATAATATATAGTTGACCCTTGGAAAACATGGGTTTTACCTGTATGGGTCCAGGTCAAAAAATTTTTTTCAATAAATACTGTAATTTTATTTCCTCTTCTTTATAACTTTCTTAGCATTTTCTTGTTTCTTGCTTATTTTAAGAATACAGTATATAATACATATAATATGCAAAACATGTTTATTGACTGTGTATGTTATGAGCAAAGCTTCTAGTCAACAATAGGCTATCAGCAGCTAAGTTTTGGGGAGTCAGAAGTTATACATGTATTTTCACCTGCGTAGAGGGTGAGGGGGTTGGTGCCCTGACTCCCTTCTTGTTCAAGGATCAACTGCATATTATATCACATGAAACAATCTCAACTCTGACCCCAATATACCATTTTTTAGTTCTCTGTTTAAATGCTTTGTTTATTAGGAGTAAGGTTTAATTCTGAAAGAGGCCAACACTCTGCAGCTTCCCAAAATCACTGACTTATCTATTCTACAATTTGCCTGTACTGTCACCAGCCTGTTCTCTAATCCACTAAATGTACTTTAATAATTTATTGATTTGTGTCATCTATAAAATAATTCCTATATACACATATTTATTTGATTATATATTTCTTGTGTGCATATGCCAGTACTCTTACATTTACATCAGGAGTCATGAGCCCTCTTTGTATTAACTCTAAATGCCTCTGAGTTATGATAGACAAAATCAGATGAGACGCTCTCAGGCCTTGACAAACAGAGGCAGATAAACAAAAAGTATCTGAAAATAACAGAAATTTTTGATGGTCTTCACTTGAAAACATAATGTAAGAAAATACAATCCAAAGACCGTTCCCTACCCCCCAAAACCACACCCCAACAGATGAGTAACTAAAATTATGAGAGGCAACATAGAGCAGTGGAAATAATCTTTAAACTCAGTTATCCTTGGATCAAATCCTATGAAACTATGTCTTTGTTTGTTTTAATTTTATAACACAGGAATAATCAGGCTTACTTTTAGGGATTATCAAGATGATTGGAAATAATATATATGTAACTGGTTTGATGAGGAGAAGAAAGGAACAAAACTGACTTCCTCACTACAATTTTCCAAATTGGATCAGGCTTGATAAGGGGAGAAACTCTGAATTAAGCCTCAGATGAACATTTTGTTTTAGATCAGGTTGGATTTTCTAATACCTAAAAGTGATATGACTCTAATAACCTCAAACTAATCAGAGAATTCTTGGGAGTTGACAAATTATCACAAGGGCAGGGAAAGGAGCATCGACAGAGTATGTTTTAAGAGTTATGGGTTCCATCAAGATAGTCTATTCACTAAACAGATTTCTCAATGCAAAGAACCTTGCCTAATGCCTAGAATACAACACGTACCCTTAAAAGTTTTCTATTCTAATATATACAATCTTGCCCATCCCCAAGTTCTCCTCACCCCCAAAAAACCCAACTCCAAAAACCTAATTTGTTTATTGAAATTAAATACTAACTATAATATATTCTTGGAATGTACATAGAAATATTACTTAGACTAATAAAGAACAACTGAATAACTAACTGAATGGTGGTGGAGTCTAATAAATAACAATTATATATAGTTTAATCTTTTCCTAGAATCTGGCTGTCCTCTGCTCTATCTATCTGAAAAATGTGTGATGGCCAGAGCTTTAGCATGAATTTGATTTCATAGATGTCATTCCACATTGAATAGATGTGGCACATGGAGCACATTCTGAACCATCAGGGCAAGGTCAAACCGAGTCAGTGGTAGAAATGAGATCCAGGATTTCTGACTTTGACCATGAAGCTGGCCAGCTTCTACAATGTGGTCAATAAAATGAAAATGTCCGCGCTGTCACATAAAGCAGGCATAAGGCCTCTGTTTAACTACTTTCACGTAGTTACACATCCAGCATATTGCTTAAACAAATAAAAACTGCAATTATATATTACCTAGATTTTAAGATGATAAATACATAATTTGTCTTTGATAACATTTCCACATTTTTAGGCATGTTTTCATGTGCATTTTAACTTTTTCTTATGTTGGAAATGCATAATTACATAACGTTGCTCTGAACTTGGCAGGTCCTTAAGAGAGTTGGCTAATGTAGAATATTACACATTCGGCATAGCCTAGGAAGTCCAAAATCACAAAAAAAGGGAAAAATAGTTGAAGAGAAATATGTCTTTTTCCATAGATGTTCAGAACAAATCACTGCTGTTGTTCAGCAATTATTTTTCTCAAACTATATCTGAGCCAAGGTTTAAAAAAAAAAAAATTTTAAGTCCATCCTTTGGAAACAGCCTTATTTTAAAAACTGTACATAGGCTTAGAATAGAAGGCTTTATCACCAGCCTTTTCAGAGGGCCATGAGTAGGAACCAGAGTACCTGGGCCATTGAGATGGCATGTCGTTTGGTTATGCTTGTGGTGGTAGTGCGGGTGGGAGAGGCAATGATAATACCTGCCATTAGATTCTCAAAAGATTTTACGATTCTCCCTTCTCCCACCAAAATATACAAATAAATAAACCAGTACTGAGAATACTGAGATAGGTGGAAAGATGACATGGATACATGCATTAATGGGACCTTGATCTGGCCTGTATGAATAGTACTTAGGATTGTGACAAACTCTAATGGCAGGGTCAAGCAGGGATCACACTGTCATGTTTCACTCATTTGATCTTTTTAGCTCTGTGGAGTTAATGATAGATCCATTTTGCTGATGAGAAAACCAAAGCACAGAAAGACAAGTCACTTGCTCGAGATCAAATTACTTATCGTGGAGCTGACATGTGACCCCAGGCATTCTCACTCCTGAGCCCCTATACTTAAACAGCTAGGTCTTCCTGCCTCCTGAGAGGTTCCAGTTGATCTTGGAACTCAAATTTATAGCATCATTGTTAGTCGTACCTTAGATCTGGGGCTGAGGGAGCTTGTCGGTAAGTAGGTTGGATGTGAGCTAAGCTCACCCCTCTGTGCTAACTTCCCTCCAAGTTCCAGCAGCATCTGGGTGTGGTCTGATGTGACGTTGGCAGCAGGCTCTTTGAACATGCGGCTGCATCTCAACAGGAGAATTTTCTCTGTTTCTATAAGAGGAAATGATACCAAACGGGACCTCCTTTGGGATGGGGATTTAATTTCAACAAGGACAAATTTGATGTCATCAGTTCCCTGAGACTACAATTAAAAATTATACACATCTACTGAGACTTGGAATGTAGAAAAATACTAGGGGACTCTATCATGGAAACCCATAGGAGACTAGAAAGAACTGAACTAAGAATAAGGAGCCTCTAATACTGGTCCTGGTTGAGATACTAACAGGGATGACTTTCACCGCTCAGCTATATTGTTTTCACTTGAATGGTATATTAAACTAGATGCCTTGAGGTGTTAAAATTTAATGATTCTAAGACTTGACCCTGATGATGCCTCATAACCACAGGCTTCATGTTGATTCAGAAGCTTTGATTTTGTAAAGTTATGGGATCCTCTCCAAGCAGGGGACTAGGCTGTGAGATTCATTAAAACTATTAGTTGAGTTTAATAATAATTTTGTGGAATGCTCAAGTGCCAAAGGAATCTTCAGTTATTTTAAAGTTAACTAGAATTCCAGGAGGATATTAACATGAAATTTAAGACTAGGTCCTTAATCTGCCTTGGAAGTTCCTAACTTTCTGTCCCCATAACCAAGTTGCAAATAAATTCTAGATAGTGTGAACCATTTCTTGGCAAGCTAATTTCTCCCTTTATCTCTGAGGTTCAGGTCAATTTGCTCCACTTAAAGTTCTAATCACTTTTTTTCTAAAGCGGAAAGGAAGGGACACAATTTAGCATAGATCGGCTTTTAAGGTAGGCAGTTGCAATAAAAAAAAAATTATTGAAACCATCTGTGCCAGTGGGATAGAATATTAATTTTAGGTTGTACTTGTGTAAGCTATGTTGTATAATGGTAGCATCTACACTGGAGCCATATCTACTAACCCAGTGTCTCTTCATAGTCTACATCCATTTTACAAGAATCAAACTGTTTCTCTTATGAAAAGTTTAAATTATTTGAGTCCAATGTGAGGTAGAGACTAAAAATTACAAGTCAACATAATATGCAGAGGATGATATCACTATAAACAAGTGTCAAGAGTATCTTAGGAGTCAAGCTAGGTCATAATAAATAAAACTCAAATTTGCACAAGCAAATTTATACTGGCATTATTAAAGATGCATTTTTAAAATGCTATTTCTTCTCCTAAGAAGCTTTTGGTAAAGTGGAACAATATACCTCATTGGGCTGCCATGAAGATTAAATGATAGCTATAAAATTCTTAGAAACTGGCATATATATGTAGTAAATTCTCAAAAAATGATACCCATTTCATCTGCTCAGAATTTTGTTTGGCTCCATATAACAGGCGAACAGAAACCGGGAGTAAGCAGCCAAGCACTGGTATGAAAGCTCCAAGATGCCATTAGGGGCCCGGCCTTCCATCTTCCATTGGGCTTTGTCCTAATGGCTCCTACACTGCCAAGCTTTACAGCCACACTCTAGAAAAGGAGGAAGTAGAAATGGCAAAAAGCACTATACAGCTATATCTGTTCTTTTATTTCTTTAAGTCAGAAAACAATAGGATTCCAAGACACTGCCTGGAAGACTCCTGGTCACATTCCTCATGCTAGAACATGATTAGAAGTCTTACGAGGCAATAGAGGAGTTTTTTGATTTTGAGTTTAATGGAAAGCTAATGAATGGTTTTGAAGAGGAAAGTAATATGATTTGATGTATTTTTTACTTTTAAGTTTTGAAATAGTAATAGGTTCATATGCAGTTATAGGAAATAATATAAAGAGATCCTGTGTACTGTCTCCCCAGCGCCCCCCAATGGTAGCCTTACAAAACTATAGAACAATACCACAATCAGGATATTGACATTGATAGTCAAGATACAGAACATTTCTAAGACCACAAGGATGCTTCATGTTGCCCTTTTATAGCCACACACACTTCCCGCTCCCTCCTCTGTCCCTGACCCTTAAAAACTACTAATCTGTTCTCTATTTCTATATTTTGTTATTTCAAGAATATTATATAAATAGAATCATATAGTATATGATCTTTTGGGGCTGACTTTTTCATTCAGCATAAATCTCTGGAGATTCATCCAGATTGTTGCATGTATCAATAGTTCATTGCTTTTTGTTGCTGAGTAGTATTCCATGGTATGGATGAACTATGATTTTTTAACTATTATCCACTGAAGGATATCTGGGTTGTTTCCAGTTTGGGGCTATTAAGAATAATGCTATTATGGCATTATTTACAATAGCCAAGATATAGAAGTAACCAAAGTGTGCATTGATAGACAAGTGGATAAAGAAGATGTGGTACATATATACAATAGAATATTACTTGGCCATAAAAAAAAAAAAACATGAAGTCTTGTCATTTATGACAACATGGATGTACCTAGAGGGTATTACATTAAGTGAAACAAGTCAAAGACAAATGCCATATGATTTTCCTGTCAAATTGTTTTCCAAAGTGACTGTACCGTTTCAAATTCCTGCCAGCGCAGTATGATATATTCAGTTGCTCTGCAACCTTGTAAGCACTTAGCATTGTCAGCTTTTAATTGTTTTTTATTTTTGTTTTTACTTTAGCATTCTAATAGATGCGTAGTGATATCCCATTGTGGTTTTAATTTGGATTCCCCTAATGACTAATGATATTAAGCAGCTTTTCATATCCCACTGGCCATTTGATATCTTCTTTGATGAAGTGTCTGTTCGGATCCTTGCCTAAGTAACATTTACTTTTAGCTAATATATTAAGTCTTCAACTAATGTCATTGATAGGCTCTGCAACTTTAAGGGAAACAATGTATAACTAAACCAATTTTTCCAAAGGCTAATTGTTATAAACAAGAGCTAAGTATTATCAACATTATAACAAAATCATATTGAACAAAATGATAGTATTTAGGACCTGCTATAGTAACAATTGGGTAATCTTTCCCTGTTTAATTCACCCAACTAAATTGGGTTATGTTTTAATATTTTAAACTTGAAATTCTTAGGAGCAAGTCAACTAATTATTTTTTAAAAAATTAATTTTCCAACAAATAAGAAAGAGATCTAATTCAATCTTCTTTGTAACATGTGTTTACAAAAGAGAATGATTGTGCCAAGGATGAGACTACTATTCTTATCCCTTTGATCTGAACTGATGTTAATTTTATAACCCACTGAGGTCAAGCTATGCATTAGTCAACAATGTCTTATCTCTACAGATACAGTGTCTACAGATATAAGTACAAAATAAATCAATCATCTGAATATCTTAATTCCCTAAAACGTGCCTTCTTTTTAATTTGAAGGAGAAAAATAATTAAGCAAAAGAATATCTAGATTCTACACTCTGTGTGCTCTGCATATTTAGAGATAAAACTAGTATCTATTAATTAAATAGAGTGAAATATTCTATTATTAACTAGAAAAATGCAAAAGTACTTATTTGGTGATTTAGACCAAAGAAACACAAATGACTCTTTCTCTAATATTCTCTATCCCATCTTCCCTTTGATTCTTTGAGGTAGTGTCTCCTTAAGGAAAGAATGTGCTATGTTGCATAATCATTGGCTTTAAAAAATTACTTCATTGGGTCAAAATTTATACACATTAAAACACATTCATTTTTGCATACAATTCAATGAGTTTTGACAAATATACACTTGTATAACTACTGACACAATCAAGAAATAGAGTATATCCATCATGCTAGAAAGGTTCCCTCATATCACTTTGAAGTCAATCTATTCCAACCCTCACCCAGGAAACCACTGACCTGATTTCTATCACTATAGCTTAGTTCTTTGTCTGTTCTAGGATTTCCTATAAATGGATTCTTACAGTATGTGCTCTTTCATATCTGGCCTTACTTGTTCTGCATAATGTTTTTGAGATTCATCCAGTTTATTAGATTTAAATCCCAGCTCTTCTTTATAAGCTGTGTGACATTTGAACCAATTACTTAACCTGTTTTCTCAGCTGAGAGATGGTCTTATTTGTACCTTTCTGATGAGGTTGTCGTGAGAAAGAATAATTTTGAAGCTGCTGCAAGCTTTATTCCCGTTAAATGTAGTCTATGAGAGGAATCAACATACAGAAAACCCTACAATTATAATTTTTATTATTAAACATGAATACTTCCTTGAATTTCTGCCTCCTCTGCCTGTCTCCTGTTATCTTGAGCAAACTGGCAGCAGGGAGCTCCGCTTTCTCTGCCCTAGGTCTCATTCTGCCTCTTCCAGAGTCAAATGATGTTCTTTTTCTTTCACCCAGAAACAGAATGAGAGAGCAGGATCAAAGGCCTCCAGGGCCCTTTTCATAAAAGGGTCACTGTAAAAAAAATAATAATAAATGCAAAAATCTTTCCTGTTTTCTAAACAGTATCTCATAATTCCAGATGTGATTCCATCAAATGGGGAACTGGGATGTGAGAAAGAAAGAGCAGCAGGAAGGGTTAAGTATTTCCTCCCTGCTTATTTACCTCTGCCAAATATCTTCCTGCTCATGCTGGAAAATGACTGATATTCTCGTTTCTCTTTGCTTTTATCATTTTTCATCCCAGTTTGCATGTGTTCTCTTCCTCTTTTGTCTGTACTTTCCTCAGTCGTGCATCCATAATATAATATGAACATGCCTTCAGAGGAAGCTGGGGTGACGGGCGGTGTTATAGGGAGCCTAGGATTCCATCAATTAGCAACTCTCAAGAATAGGGTTAATGGACTTAGTTAACTCGCATTGTTTTAACTTTCTGAAAGGCTTCTCTCTTACAAATGCCCTGCCTGCTCAAGTATCACCATCCACTGGGTACAGCCAGGTCACCAGTGAAAGACAGATCTCATGTGTTTAATCAAAGTTAGATCTGTTTCAACTAAGGCTTCCTCAATTGATCAACTGCAGCTCTATTTGTTCAAATTGTGTGTATGTCAGCATTGGGGCAAGGGAGTCTTTAATACGAATTCTTAGTGTGGCTTAGTCAGGTATACAAAGGCAAATATGAAAGAATGTACACAAAAAAAATGGTTTTAAGCAGCCAATGTTTGGTCCCAGAAAATTAATAATTCTTTTGGGTTGAAATAAATTGTTTCACTATGAGTGAAAAATACATGTCTAATTAACATGGATATATATATTAGGAAATCATATAGCAGGAAGAAAAGTAAGATATGGATACGTGATTCCAAATAATATTTTTATGCATTCTTTTACAATTCTTGAACTTGATTATCTCACTGAGTATAATTTGTTATAGGTAGCAAAGTTCTAATGAAAAACCCATGAGACATGACTCTACGTTAAGGTAAACTTTAGTTTCTATTCTTTCCCATGCTAACAAATATCCTATTATTTATTTCATGAGAGAAATGAAATATTCACAATTATGACTTTAATGGGACTTGGAAATAAGACATGAATTTTAGAAGGAGCATGAATATTATCACATTTTAATTTTGATAGACCATGTTAATCAAGTTTTTCTGAATATCTCTCTGTGTCAGAGGTTGTCAGTGTTCCTATACATCCTCCCAACCCCATACATCCTCCTTCTAGATGGGTCCTACGACTCACTCTCACCAATGGAACGTGAGGGAAGTGAGTCCTATCCATTACAGATAAAAGTGTGTATGTTCCTTCTCCATGTTCTCTCTTCTCCTCATGGAAAGAAAGAAAGAAAGAAAAGAAAGAAAAGAAAGAAAAGAAAGAAAAGAAAGAAAAGAAAGAAAAGAAAGGAAGAAAGGAAGAAAGGAAGAAAGGAAGAAGGAAGAAAGAAAGAAAGAAGAAAGAAAGAAAAGAAAGAAAGAAAGAAAGAAAGAAAGAAAGAAAGAAAAGAAAGAAAGAAAAGAAAGAAAGAAGAAAGAAAGAAAGAAAGAAAGAAAGAAGAAAGAAAGAAAGAAAGAAAGAAAGAAATCTAAGTTGGTGGATTTATAAAATAGAAATAGCCTAGGCCTTGATGTTTAAGGTGGGACACAGAAAAATTACCCAACCTGCTTCAGACCATGATGTGACAAAGAAATAACCACACACGAAAAAAGTGTACTGCATTGTCATTAAGATTTTTAGGGTTGGTCTATAGTGTTATCATTAATTACCCTGACTAATGTAATCTCCTTGTCACATCTGATTTATGTGATATAATGTGGTTGGTATTTACAGATCCAACTTCAGGAAACCTCAGACAAATATCTTTATAGATCCATTTATAGCCTTATCTTATTGCTGTTTCTGCACGGGTTGGGGTGGGGACAGTTCTAAGAAGGGAAAAATATTTCATTTCCTGTGACAGAAGTTTATACTTTTAGAAACAGTCAGTCTCAGGGACTATATCATCTCTTACTTTTTAAATCCCAGGCAAAGTATAACAATTAGAATTTCTATAACAGACTGATAAAATCTCAAGGATTTAGGGAATCTTATAATAGGTTTCACATCTACTTTACACAGATGGGAACAGAATATTATATTTTTTGTGTGTTTGTTTCCTTTTTGTTTTTTGTATCCCAAGGTAATCTTGGGATATTAAGAACTTAAGGAAAGAGGTGATCATCATGAGATCAGTGGCCAGCGTATTAGAACAAATTTGTAGCTGCTTGAGAAAGAATTCACTTTATTATTTCTTTGAAAGTCTAATATTGGCAAGATTTAAAAGTCTTCGTTTTTTCTATAAAAAAAAAAGCCAGCTGAGAAATGAAGCTTGGTTCTGCCAAAGGAAAAAGGAGACTAATTGTTCTCTACTATGAGCACCCATGTTATAACTAAATGTCCCTGCCTACTATAGACTCCTTAGGGATAAACTACATGTTATCTAGAAATAAAAATCATGTCATCTCCCTCAGTGGTAAACATGAGCAATATTAGATAACTGCTTCTTTTTCTCTGGGACTAAAGGAAGAAAAAGATTACATAAAGCCTGAAAAGGATATTCCCCAAGGACCAAGGAAATTATATGTAGTGAAGACATCACCTTTTCCAAAAAAAAGAGGCATAATTTTAATTCAGTAAATTTATTCCTTTGTAATAAAGCACATTATCTGGAAATGTAACTTATATAATGTATGTGTTTATATACATATACTATATATGTACATATACATATATGTGAAATAGTGCTGTTGAGAATTATTTGGGGTTTTTTGCTTAGTTGTGGTAGATTGCAAAAATAGCTAAACCATTCAAATCTACATGTCTGCATGCCTCTTTCATAACCTGATTTTGCAGCTTTTCCCTCTAAAAGGAGGCAGCTATTTCTTCCCCAACCCCGCCACGGCCCCCTTTGAAGTCACTGCCCCAGTGACTTGCTTTGGCCAGTAGATATGGCTGAAGTAACAATACACCAGTTCTGAGT
This sequence comes from Eonycteris spelaea, assembly GCA_003508835.1. Classification (NCBI taxonomy): domain Eukaryota; kingdom Metazoa; phylum Chordata; class Mammalia; order Chiroptera; family Pteropodidae; genus Eonycteris; species Eonycteris spelaea. The sequence goes on along the minus strand of PUFA01000011.1, from coordinate 7,697,299 downwards.
TTAGGTCTCTAGAGGCCTTGTATGGTTTCTTCTCTCTTGAAACTCTGGCAAGGTAACATATAAACAAATCCAGGCTAGCCCAATGGATAGTGAGGCACATGACGTGGCCTAAGAGCCTCCTCGTCTCAATGTCCAGCCAACATCCAGTCAACTCTCAGAAGCAGAGCCACTCTGCTGACCACAGATGCATGAGAAAATCTAATCAAGACTGACAGCCACCAAGCTGAGTCTAAATTGTTAACCTATAGAATAGTAAGTTAAAGAAATCATTGTTTTAAACCACTAAGCTTTAGCATGATTTGTTAGGCAGAAAGAATTAAGTGATGCAACCAATAAGGGACATTTTAATCTTTCTATTACACATTGTGTAATCTTTTATAGGCTGCTAAATAACATTCCACTTATTTTTAAAAGTAAAGTTTTTATTCTTAAACCACAATCCTTTCCTCTAGTACTCATCTTGGTGAATATAAAGCAGGCCAAAGTTTAAATCTCAAATTCACATTTATTTACTAGGTTGACATTGGAGAAGTCACTTAGCCTCTCTCAGTTTAGTTTTATACAGTAAAATGAGGATTATCATATTTCATAGAGTTTTGTTCAGAGAATTAAATGAGCTGATATAGGTAAACTGTTCAATATAATGAAACATAACAGACACGTATAAAGCAGCTCTTATTCTTCTCAAACTTCCCTTTTTTTTCCTCTCTGTTTTTAGGTGTTCAATGATGTCCAGAGATCCTCTTCTGTCACTAGTTCTGGAACTATCATTCTGAGATGCAGTTAACTCACTTTTATTTTAGTGGACTTCTCCTTTATTTAAAAAAAAATATTTCCCTCAGGTCTTTTTACAAATTAGGTTTATTATGCATATAACACCTAACATTAAAGAAATTTATATTATATAGTATATAGTATATAGTATATTTTATATTTTGTAAGTTTGCATCTCCATACTGCATATAATGCATAAATTATATAAACTATGTTATATGTATTACATAGCATATTGTAATTTCACTACCTAAATATGTACATTTCCAATATATTTACTAAATATTATACATTTACAATTATTTAAAAAATGATATGTTACATATATTATAATTATATTACTAAAATTATATTTTACATATTTATATTTATTACATATATATATATTTTATAATTATTATAATCTCACCCAAGAATATAAACTCTCTAAGCAATTTGATTCATATCTCTACCACCTTGGATACGTGTGGGCATAGTAGGCATTCATAAATATTGTTGAATGAAAGAATAGATAAAAAAAGCTCCTGAATTATTACTATAAAACAAGTTTAAGCATTCTTCAGAAAAAAAATCATGAATTCAAAGATTTTCATAAGCAATTTTGAGAGAGAGAGAACATAATATGAAATTTCACTATTACTTCCTTTATGTAGTTCATCTTCTAAATGATTTTTCATACAATGATAAATTCCTAAATATTTTTCTCATCTAAATTTGAAGATTTTATTAAAATTTGGGGAGTAACTAATTAATTATGTAAGTGCTCTATCTCTAGTAGATATTGATTTAATGGCTTAAAACATTTAAATTATAACGATGAGCAGCATAATCAGTTATATACTCTCTCATATTTGAAAAGTTGGATTTCAATCTTGGAGGATAAAATAAAATTCTTATGTAAATTCTTCTTATTTCTCAGTTAAAATATATTTCAACTTGCTGAGTTCCCTGAAAAGAACCCCAAATCGTTTACTATGAAAAGCTCTTTTGTTATCTGTTGTTAAAAATTATTTCCTTCAGGTAAACTGCATGCTTCAAGCAATACTTCATGACATATTATAGTCCAGTAGTGGATCTAAGAATGCTTTGGAAACCCTCGAATTGAGCCAAGCTTTAAAATCAAATGCTTAGACTAAGCCAGTTCATCTAACAAAAGAGCAACCAGAAGAAATCAGGTCAGAAAAGGAGGGAAAAGTGAGTGCAGAAAACATTAGTCAAAAAGTCAGAAAATATAAATTTTTATAGTTTAGGGTTTCATTACTGATCATTTCATCTAAAGCACTTTGTCTATTCTTCAAGCTGTTGGCATGATATGAATAATGGGCACCCTAAATAGATTACGGATAAGTGGAAGTTAGTGGGACTTACTCAATATGCACAAAACTCTGTAATTTTTTAAAATTAGGATAAAATTTATCTTTTCGTGGTTTCACCTACAATCTAAAGGTGAATGATGTTCAAATCTTTGTTCCTATCTCTTTCAATGCCCAGTGGTGATCACCAACTATATGTCTCATCACCGTGTCATCATCTACCAACATGTTAACGGGACTCAAACAAAACTCAGTTATCTCCTTTATTATTTATTTTGCCAGTGACATTATCATCCATTGGTCTCCCAAGCAGAAGTCTTACAGTTTTTGTCTCTGACTTTCATTCTTTCTTTAATCAGTCACTAGAGTGCATTGTTTCTACTTTCAAAATCTAAACTTCCCACCAGCTTTCACAATCTGGCCTCAAATCATGTCCCCAAATCACAACCCATTATTTTATCTTCAGTCAGTCCTTCAAGCTACAGAAGATAATGCTTCTTGAGAGGATGTTGATTTGTTAACAAGAAATATTTCTCAAACTCGATGTTCTTCCTTATATCATTAAAATTGTAAATAAATATAATATTACTCTTTTATAACAGTTTTATAATTTTATATATTGTAAAACTTAATTTACTTTTTAGAGAAGTTGTATTAGTTCCATACATTTGTTGAGTATACTTATTTATGAATATATTAAAAACACTTAGAATGCATAATGATCTACAATTTTTCTTTTAGATTTACAATGAAAGCTCACCTATATCAATTTTAAATTATAACAGCAAAAAAAGTCCTTAGAAAAAGCAATAAAATCAACAGCTTTTCTAAAGAAACAAATAAATGAAAAGTAAAGTTCTCACTCAAACAACAAAAATCTTGAAATATCTAGGAATAAATTTGATTAGAAATGTGTAGCTCTTATATAAGGAATATTATATAACTCTAATGAAGAATGCAATGAAAAAAACTGAATAAAGTTAACATTTTTTGTTATAATAACTCAATATTATGAACTATCACTTTTTCCCCAAGTCAGTTTATAAGTTCACTGTGACCAAAATAAAACCCCAATAAATTTTTTTAAGTTATCACAGATTTTCTGAAGTTTTTCTTAGAAGAATAATTAAGAAAAATTTCTAACAATAAACAATAAATATAGAAAGTGTCCTTCCAGATATTAAAACATATAAAGCTGGAGTAATTAAAACCCAGGGACTAACACAGGATTAGACAGAGATCAATGAAAGAAGTGTGTAGAAATTTAACCAAATATATAATGAATAAACAATGATGACCTTCCGAAACAATAGAAAAGAAATTGCATTTCAGCCAATGGAAGTGGACAAGCTAGTATGTGTGAAAAAAATAAACCTGGATCCCTGTATCTGTTCCCAGAATAGTTTCTATATGAATCAATGATTTAAATGTAAGAAGCAAAAATAAAATTACTAGCAGAAAGCATAAGTGAATACATTTTAAATACTAGAAGCATAGTACTTTCTAAACATTTTAACTTTTTGCAAAAAAATAGAGTAATAGAATAATAAAGGAGATATTGAAAAAGCATTTGCAATATGTATAACAAAGATTAAAATCCTTATTATACATGAAATATTATCTGAAATACATGAAATATGAATGAGTAGAATGGCAGATTCAAGAGTAATGTATAACATAACACTGTTTATATAAGATTGTGTACCTATTTCAATAAGTTTATTGATGTATAGATGTCTAGAAGGATATGCTACAAAATAATAAAAATTATATTCTCATAGGAATAGGGTAAGATTTTTGATAATTTTTATACTTTTCTTTGACAGTATTTATATTGTTTCAGCTTTTTATAATAAACATTTTTAATAATTATAAAATAATAAAGCTATTTTAAGCAAAATAAAATTTATATGGAAGACCATAGGAAACAATCAAGAGAGCGTTGCAAAAGAAAAACAAATACTATTTTATATATATTTTTAAGTACATATAATTAATATACCATATGTAAAGAGAGAAACTATGTGGTAGGTTGGTATTCAGAAAAAAGTTCATTATGTATTCATTATTTACTATATTTCATCTCAACTCATCCTCTGGTTTGCAATACAAATAAAATAATCATGTAAGATAGTTATGACTTAATTTATATTTATGATTGATATAATGAAATATAAGAAACTATATTTTAGGTACAGTATAATGATTAATAACACTTTTATTATAGTATTTTTAAAGTAAAACATCACCTAATTTTTGATGGATATGTAATTTTTAAAAGTTGTTTTTATTTAAAAATTTAATAATTTATCTGACTTGAATGTTTAATATTTAAAAGTTCATATAAATTTTTATCAGCAAATTTATCTCATTCTCTTTGTGTTTCTTCTTTATTAAGAAAAAACTTAACTACTCTATATATAGCTGTGTGTGTGTGTGTGTGTGTGTGTGTGTGTGTGTGTGTGTGTGTACACGTACTAGGACCAATACCAAGACCTGAGGTTTGGAAACGCAATTCACAATGTGTCATTAACAGCATCTCTCCTGTTATTTCCCAGTGGAATGATGGCAACATTTGGGCCATGTTCTAACCTTAGATATGATATCATTTCTGACTAAGGAACTCATATACTGATTTCACCTCTATAGCAGACAACAGAGAAAAGAAAACATAAAACTAAGTTTTATGAGAAAAATCACTTTCCATTCCTTAGGGGATATAAAATGATTTTGAAATCTATACTTTATGGGGCAATTCATTAGAAGATGGTATAAAATATATTCCAATTTCAAAAGAAAACTAAAAAAGAATAAATAGTAAGTTAGAAGGCTTCCTCAGCAGCTCTCACCCCAGACTAAGCCAGGTCCCTTTGTTACAATCTTTACATAGCATTTGTCATCCTGAGAATTCATACTCTAAGTAGACTGTAAGTTTTGAATGAAGGGTTGTTTTTATCTTGTTTACTATTGTCTTCTCAGTGCCTAGCATAGTGCTAGGTGCTAAATACATGCTAAAACTTGTCTACGGAATGCATTAGTAATTAAATGAATGCATTGGAATTAAAATCAAAATTATTTATAATGAATAACTTTATGGTTTTACACACAGTAATAAATGTAGTAACTTAATTGCACTATATTGTACATATAAACATGAATGTAAAATAAATTTTAAAAGCATAAATATATTTTCAAATATTCACTGCTAATGTATTATCTTGTGCACCGCTTGGAGTGAATACCTACTCTACCATCTCCATCTTTGTAACCCCTGTCACTTTGAAGACAACTAATCTAAAAAATTACTAATAATCTCATATAGTGACTCATTTAATGGTGATAGAAAATACTCAAAATAGGAAACTGCAGTCAGTGTTACCCATGATTAAGCAAGTGGTCAATGGTACTGAGACCAGAGCTGGTGGAGACCAACATTTGAGTCTCACAATCCTGAGATGTAACATAGTTTATGTCCGGCCATTGGGGTCACTGCTACTATTGCTGATCCTGTAGTCTATACAGTAATAGGAAACAATCTGATATTAAGTAGGGTCCAATTGCTTAAGTCTACATTCCCTTGTCAGTGACATGTTATCAATGCAAACACTAAAGGAAAGACATTACTCAGCTCCTGTGTAACCAAATACCCAATGCAGTTTAGGCTCAGAAAAAGTGATCCCCTATACTCTGTGTGATCCCACTTGATCCAAACATTCAAAGCTATTCTGTATTTTAGTTCTGAGTTTTCTCTTTTTTTCATTATCTTGGAGATTAGAGTTTTTCACACTGGAATGTACAAGAATATTATTGTAGTTATTTTCGAAATGGGTCTCAAGAATTTCCTGGCAAATTCTCAGTAATTCATAGAGGAATTGTGGTTGTTGATCCCTGTACTCAAACCATCTGCAGAAATACAGCTATGTGAAATTCCAAAACCATAATAACTAGAAGCTTAACAAGTGTGACCATATTTATTTTTCCAAGAGTAGCATCCCTAGCTATAATAGTTTACAACTATAATTATGAAAGCTTATAAACGGAGGTATGAAAAGATTTCATTATATGTGAATGCAGAATTGATAATATTTAGCATACATGCGCCAATTATCACATATATCAGAAACTTGGGGATTTTCCTTACTCGACACGAGTTACTATATTACTTGCTAAATCCATCCTTCATTCTTCCTCATTCTTCAGCCAAAAAACCAGAATTTTACTTTTGGTTCTCTTAATCTTTCCTGACTGCTACTCTATTGTCTGGCTATCCCAGCCTTCTTTCCCAATTCCTCCTCTCTTATTCTCGCACTTTATTTCCATCATTTCCTCTCTTTCTTCCCAGACTCTGATCTCTGTTATCTTGCCTATATTATGAAGAACTTAGCAAAAATTGTCTTTTTTCTAAATCACCAGCACAACACATATTTTGCATTTTAAATTTGAATGGAAAACAGAGTTAGAAATCCTCATGTCACATTTAAGAAAATGTGAACTGGTGCAATGACAGTATTTAATGTGCGTTCATTTAAAATGTCCCTGGCTACAGGAGTCGAGGTTTTAGATCCATGTAATTAGGGTTCCAAGAACAAAATTATGCAATTGTCAGATGCCAAAAATTCTTTGCATATAAATTGTAAATTATAAACAGAAAGGCAGGAAGTCAGGAATGCAGGAAATAAAGGCTAAATCAGGGACGGTCACAGATGAGGGAGGAATAGTGTAGTCTGACGCTGCTATAGAAAGAACAACAGACAGTGCTGCCTTTTGAGCTAAAGCTTTATCTTCAGCAAGTCTCCAGCTGTCAGGCAAATGCGCTCGCTGTCTGGGATGAGCAGACCATTAGAATGTTTTAGCAGAGATGTGTTCATCACTTCAGCTAGTAGAGTTCAAAGCTCCTAGGAAAAGTAATATTGACCGGGCAGATTTTGATGAGCTGGGGATAGAAATATCTCTTTGTTGGAAGGAGACTAAGAGGATGACAGCAGGGAGGAGGGGTCAGTAGCCTGTGTCAGGCTCGGCGGAGAGTGAAAGTGAGGTACCCAGAAAGCTGACGGGGATTATAAAGACTCTGTGTGCCTTGGAATGTCAGAATCATCACTTAGGTGGTTAGGACACTCAGGAGGAGAATGGCATGGAATAAGGTAGGGATGGACCATGGCTGTTAAGTCAGGGTGAAGGGAAGATGGAGAATTTCGGGAAGTTACCTTTTATCAAGTCCAAAGGAGCTCCCAAAGACAGAATAAAACCTGAAATCAGAGGTCAGTAACCACAAGCAAGTTAGAGATAGTAAGTTTGGAAAATAAAGCTTACAAAGACACTTGGATAAGGTATGATCTACATAACATTTAACAACCAATATAGAATGCCACCAAGCAATTAGAAAAGATGCCAGGGAGCATGCTAGAATAGTGTCCTGGAGCCTACCTCCTTTCAGGTATTAACTCCTAGTTGCTGGACTGTAGTAAGGGGCCCGTTGGTGGTGTGGCACCTAGGGAAATTAAGACAGGAGCTTTTACTGTAGGAATGTGTCTGAACAACTAAGCTGTATGTATGCTAGGAAGTAGCTGCCTAGCCAGGACATTTCTGGGCTCCCTTTTTAGCGAGGTGGGCCATGTGATTATTCTTACCAAAAGAATGTGAAGGGAAGTGATGCTTAGTTCACAGCTGAGGTAATTAAGTATTGGGAGTGAGATCATTTTCCCAATGAGGACAGGAAAATCTTAAAGTTAAAGGATGATAGAGCCATATGAAGGAAGCACTCTGGGTCCTTGAGTTACTGTTGAAGGAGGGCTTCTCATGAGATCTGCCCAGCAGGGAAATCAGAATTGGACTCCACACGACTAAGAAATTATATTCTATAAACCTAGTCAGATTCGGGAATTTTTACAATAATTAGCTTACTCTGATCAAAATACGGCATAAAAATATTCTAGCATCTTAATGCTTCCATTTCACAATAATTAAGATAAGCAAATTCTAAGTTCACTTATCTGCCTGCGAGGCTGTAGAATATTCTACAAAAACGTTTAGATTTAAATGATTTAAAGAAATAAGTTTCTGTATCTTATGGTAAAATCTTTCTAAGAAATAGGAGACAGTGTTGTTTCTGTTTTCTGTTTCTTATATTTTGGAGCATACTTTTCCTTTATGTTATAGAAAACTATAAGGGGTTTTCATTTACATTGAAAAGCCCATCTCATAAATCCAAATCCCACACGATCTCGCATTAAACTGCAATCTCTGTACCCACAGCATGAGATCTATAGGACTCATCCAATAAGCGTTTTTTTTTTTTTTTTGAATGAATAAAATTGTTGCTACCAGATAAGCAATGTGCTAGGAAAAGGTAAATTAGAAGGCAATTACAGAGATGGATGTGGTCTTCTGCTAACTAACTTTATGATATAGAATTCTCCATGAACCAGTGCTCTTTATTTCTTTAAAAAAACATTGATTTTTTTAAGTTTAGTTTCTCATTTTCCAGTAAGGGAACTCTGGCCATAGGAAGCAGTGATCAGCTCATACCTGTGGAACTATTTTGTTTCAAATTTGGGATGCAAACTCTAATTTTTTAATATAAAGATGGAAAATAATCCTATAGTACTTATTTATCCTGAACTCATCATAATACCATCTGATCTCAGATATTCTTGTGAGGTTGCCTGAAGACATAAATTGTCAGCCCAAGTGATGCCTCACAGTTCTAGAGTGAGGAAGCTATTATTTTGTTCATCAGAAAATAGATGAAGTATCTTATTAGCTAAAAAGCTGGTTGTAGGGATTTTTATCATTCTGAGTACTGACTTCTTTTAATTGCCTTCAGTGCCTTCCCCAATCACACTTCAAAATAGAGAATCTGGATTTGTTTTGAGATCCAGGTTCTAAAGAAGAATAGTGAATCAAGTAAGACAATACTCCTTTAGAACTGTGCTTTCTGGGTAGACCTAAACCTAATAATCACAGCCTGCAATACTCGATAAGCAATACAGAGTGTGATCTTTATTGTCCTTAGCTGAATCTGCACACTTTAAAATGATACAGCAGAAGGTGCCAAGGGGCAGCTTGAGGAGAATTATTTGTGCAGCTTCTAATTGAATGTGTCAGCCATGAGTGATCACTGGTCTCACTATTTAATGAACGCACTAAAACCCAGGCTAGTGATGCTTGGGGCTGGTTTTCCCTGCCCCCACAAGTGGTGAGGGGATTGACCACGGAAGGCTGGAGGCAAAACTGAGAAGCAAGCAAAATTGATTTTGCTGCCTTCTATTTCCACTGTATGCCCTGCTTGCCACTTAAATAACTCCTCCATCTGAACGAGCTTGGTGTCACCAGTAAAGGCTTGCTCTTTCTTCATACAACTCCACAGTAAGCCTGGAAGTGCACCAATTGCCCATGACAGAATGTCGTCTCTGCTTTGCTGGATGGATTACTGGTGTGAAGCTTGCCCTGTTGACAGGTTTTTCCTATGAAACCTAATGCAGAACAGGTTTCCTTAAACTCATCAGAAGAGTTAATTCATGTATTCATAAGTTCATTTTTTTTAATGAACCTTTATTAAGTGCTAGTATGTTAGGCACTCCTAGATATTAAGGATTCAAAATTATTGAATAAATACATTGTTTTTATGTCCTTCAAAAAATGGAGACAAAAGCTGATTTTAAGTGTCAGTTACAACATACTATGTATGCTAGCAAGAGAAGATATGAGAACAGAGAAGTCCCTGACCCTGCCTTGGAATGGGCGTGGGTGGTGCCTCAGAGGATTCCTATAACTCAAAGAAAACAGCTAAAATAGTAGTCAAGCATACCACTGAAGAGAAAAGTCATGAGGCCTCACCTTTCTTAAACCTATAACAAAAGGTCATTCATGAGAGTCTGTGCTGGAAAAATGTCCCTTAGGCTCCAGAGACCAGCTGCCATCCTGCCCAAATCACAAAAGGCAAAAGTGAAGGTTCTGGAAGTTAGTTTCAGGCGTCACTCTCCTCGGATATTCCCTGACCAGTGATGTGCACAGCCTATGCTACTAATAGCCCCAGGCCCACCTCAACCTCATCTTTTCCCCTCTGCCTGGAATGCCCTTCCCATACCCCCTCACTCCAAATTAATTCCCCCTAGACTTCAGGGCTCAGAGAAGATATCACTTATTCCAGAAAGCATTCCTACACTTCCCCCATAAAAGTGAGATTCTTCTTTTCCAAGCTCTCATGATACCCACTGCTTAGTTGCTTCTAGTCTTTCATAATCACACTAATGACCCTGTCTTATATTTTTACTCTTCTCTGCTTTAAGAAGACAGATCTATGTCTTTCTCTTTGCGCACAGTGCCTGGAAAAGAGTGGATGCTCATAATACATTTGTAGACTCGATGGATGGGTAAGAGGTTGAATGGGTAGAAGTATAGATGAAAACACATCGTGCCCTTCTTTTTCTGTTGCCTTTAAAGAACCCCTGAGACCTCGTTATATCACTTGAAGAGTAATTGGTGCTACGTTCTTCTTCCACATTTCTAGCTAGTTGTATTTCATATATCTCTGCAAATCTGAAGCATATTTTTTCTATTAGAAGCAAGACATATGATTGGTCATGGAAATGTATGCTCTGCACATTCATTTAGATGAGCTATGAGAGAAAATTAGAAGCCAGTGATCTCTCAATTTGTATTCCATGGTGCTAATAATCAGCTTATGTGGCACTTGCTGACGTGCTGCAGACTAATAAACTTTGCAGAGGGAGACCTGTTCAATCTCACTTGAGTCTGAGTGATTCTAATATGTCTACTGACTGCCTTGAAGTCACATTCAAATCTTCATCTGAATCATGTCTCCTTTCCTTCCCTAATGTCTCCACTGCTTCGGACAATGTCTTAGAGAGTACGTTCCCAAAATTACAACTGCTTTTGATTATAAATCACTTTCTTCCTAATATTACTTGATTCTTGAACCACTCAGTTTGGTTATTAATCAACAAAGAGTCAAATCAGCCCTTTGTGCTCTGCACATGTGCTGTTTCAGAAACAGGCTTCCATCACGGTGTGCTCCTGTTTGGCTTTCCCGGTCTGTCCAGTGTGACCCACAGTCAAATGTGAAAAGGTAGAAGGGATAGAAGCCTGTGATAATAATAGCTCAGCTAGTGCTGGTTGTAATAATTTCTGTTCATGTCAGTCAAAATATATTTTTAAGATTTTCATATCAGAAATAGATTGCATGAAAGTTAGGAACTAAATTATAAATGACAGACCAAGAGAAATGGTTAGGATGGAAACATGTCTTCTCCATTCCTTATTTTTCCTTCCTACTGGGGAGCCATTAGTGCATGGAACACTCCTAACCTCTCTGTTTACCTCCCTCTACTCAGCCAGAGTGACTTAGCTGATTAGTGAATTTGGGAGGAAAGGCAAAAACTAAAACTCTCGCTCTCTGCTCTGTTCCTAAAGGAGAGGCCAAGGTGGACCATTACCGTCTGTGAGGGAGACAAGTCTGTTTAACTCTCTCCAACATCAGCCTCATAATTAATAAAGGTGATTTTATTTACTCTCTATCTCTTAATTCTTTTGTCTTTTTTTCTCAATTTTTTCCAAACTCAGAGAAGAGATCAGTGTTTATGTTATTTATTTGAAACTTCTGGAATACACCTGACCAATGGCTAACTTGCAGGCAGTGAGGTAATTAAGAGCACAAGCACCCTAGATTCATATTCTGGCTCTACCATTTATCTATGATCTGTGATAATAACTGTGATCTATGTGTCTTTGGACACATAATATAGTTCCTCTATACCTCACTCAGTTTCTCATCTACATAATGAGAACAAAAATAGTAATGCCTGCTGATGTGCTACTATTGCACAGTCTAGCCTAATACAGGTTTCTATGAGCTACTTATGTCATTAAGCCACGCCATATGTTTAATGGGATACTTTGGCTGTCACCCTAATATTGGCTCTAAACAAACACAGTGAGCTGTTTAGCTTGAACCATTATTAAGTCATAGAATACTAGACCCAAAAGGGGACCAAGAAACACGGCTTTTAGGTTCTAGTTCAGTGGAAGATGAGACAAAATTCACCCACGGTTGAATGTGGCAGTTCCAAGGCTGGACATTTCATTTTTTTGGACTCCTGCCCATTGATTTTCCCCCTACTTTAGCTGCCTCTCATAACTATGATTTCTGTTAACTGTGCTTCACACATTCGCTCAACTTGCCCATTTAACACAGTTATTAGGTCTAGTCACCAACCACACTGTAGCCATAATGTTATAATACCAAGCCTCAATAAAATGTAAAGTGTTACAACAACAATAACAGATATTGCTCCCTGAGCTTCACAGTATATTTTTCCTGTTAGAGAAAGCTGAGCTTTGACCTGCCTAGGATAATTCATGTAGGAGAAGCCCATTGAAAAGCAGTGCTCTTGATTTACTAGCATCTTTGCATTGCTTTGCTCTTTACATCCAAGAACATTTTTAAAGCCAGATATTTACTTCTTGATTGTTCTTTTAAGCCTGCTGCTTTCCTCTCTAGGGAACTCACTCTTCTGTTTGCAACATCCGGGAGTACAAACTAAATATAGTATTGTAGTAAAATCCCTGTGAAGCTAATGAACTATTTTATGAAGAGTGAAGCAGGAAACCTTTTCAGGAATGCTGTCACAATTAATTGGATGTGGCCACACAAAGGCATAATTTCCGAAACAGGCAATTTAAAATAGAGAATTTAGAAGGTCACGTGTAATGGCTTGAAAGGTAGAAAATCATTACTTTCAATCATGCATCAACCTGGAAGCCAAGTCAAATATTCTAATGTATGTTTTCTACTAAATGCAATGTGCCTAAATTTCCCAAAGGAAAATGTGGCACATTGGCCAAGAGTCTGTCTGAATAGTTAATTACCAATTACCTATAAGTGGGAATCTGATACCTACCATGTTGTAACCTTAGATTTCCCAAGCATGGGGCAAGTGGTCAAGTATACTAGCAGATAATTAATGTCATAACAGCTAAACGAGCTGCAAAACCCCCAATATTATTACTTCAATATGAATTAATCCTTTTCAGTGAATTTAGAATAAATGACACAAATATCAATTAGCCAAGATGATTTTTAGGCATGCTCGGCTACTCTGTTTCTGGTGACACCAGTGACTATTTTTAGCACCCAAGTTAAGTATAACTTTTGTTTTTCTCTTTCTCTACATCTTCAAGAATTGATCTTTTATTGAATTATTTATAAAAATTGGCATCCAAGTCAAATTGGCCACCAAGTTACCAAGTCATAGAGCTAACTGGATTATTAAATTAAAACAATTAGCATTAATTTTCATCTATATCAAAATGTTTTTAAATTGACAAAGCAATACTGTTTTTATTTTCCACAAATTATTGATCTTCTATGAAGTAATATGTATAGAATAATAGGACAACAAAAGATCTCGTTAATCATTTTATGAGAAATTTGAGTCAGACAGTTAAAAGGTTAAGATCTATGAATTAGATACAAATCCTAGCTTTGACACTTACTAGCAGATGACTGTAAGCAAATTACTTAACTTCTCTGTCAATTGTCCTTTACAGGGATAGTGATATTGACATTACGAGATGCTGTGAGGAGTTAATGGTATAATGCATGTGCCCAGTGCTGGCTTGGTAGATGGAAGATATTCATTAAACATTAGTCATCATTACTAAATCTGAGGATACCAAGGAGCAGGGATATCGTCAGCAATTTTTAAGAAAACTTAGTTCTGTTTTAGACCAAGTTTGAGTAACTGTGGAATAGAATTGTCTAGTGGATCTTGTGCATGATAAAGAGGTCAAGAGGAAAGATTTACGTTTTAGAGATATATACAAGTCAAATGGATCACGTAGGAAAACCAAGTAGAGAGAGAAAAGATAAAGATCAAAGAAAAAAAATAACAGGAATTCCAATATTTATGGGATAAACAGAAAGGAACAACTAACAAAAGAGAAATAGAAGAAATGGCCAGAGAGCTGAAAAGGAACCATGAGAGGCTGAAGCCGTGGAGCCCAAAGAAGATTCAAGGAGAGGGTGGCTGAAAGTATTGAGAGGCCTGAAAATAGGTCCTTGTATTGATAATAAAAATATAACTTTCAGCCTTAGTATGAACAATTTCACTCGTCTATTGGGGTAGAAGCCAAACTGATTGGACACTAAGAGGGACTGCAACCCCAGGAAGAGGGGGATGGTAGGTGTTCTCAAGAAGGCTAGAAGGGCAGAAGGAAGCAATGGCAGTTAGCTTGGGAGGGGAATGGGCAGAGAAGGTCAAGGGCAGGTATGGCCCAGTCTATTAGCTGGGCCCCCAAATCTGCTTTTTCTCCTTCTAAGTGCACAGTTAGACTGTTTTCTGGCTTCTCACAGTTTGCACGGCCATTTAGCTAATTCTTGTCAAAGGAATGTAAGTTGAATATACATACTAATTTTGAGCCATTCTTTTTAAGAAGTGAGTGTGCCTTCTATAAGGTCTCTGGAAACAGCACTTTCCTCTACTGGTCACAGTGGGCCCTGGCACCACGCTTGAGGAGGCTCTTCTTCATCCACAGAACTCCATGGCCTCATCTGACGCTGGCATTAGAGAGTCCCCTCTTCCTAGGAAATGCAGAATTTTTGCTACCCATTTTCTATTCATATCATGGGTTGTTAAAAAAAAAAAGTCACAGGCTTTTTTGGGGTGGGAGGGCAGGGTTCTGGTTCTACAGCATTACAATTCCCTCAAACAAATAGGTTTATCTTTTTTGTATCCAGTTAAATTCAAAGTTCTTCCTTTGACATAGTTCTCCAGACTACCTTATTACTATTTTTTGCAACTTTATCAATTATATAGGCTTTGCAGTTCTATCAGGAAACTAACCATTCTTCATAACATTTTAAATAGGAAATTATGTTCTAAATTCCAAATGAGGATATAGAAATTAATACCTGAAAGTCTGCATTTTTACTATAGAGAGTAAATGAAAGTTGTTTTGAAATTTTGGTATATAATATGATGAGGATATTGGTGTTTTAAGTCTACCTGGAGCTGTAAGAATAATACATGCAGATATTGAGGCGGAGATCAATTAGGACAAAATCCCATAATCTCTTCTCTTGTGTTGTCCACATGGATCCCTGTTTCTCTTAATGATTTTTTCCTGGACTTACTTGCACTATAATTGGCAGGGCTCATTCTTATTATTCTCACCTTATCAATCATTCTTCTCCTCTATTCACTAAAAGGGTGAATTCACAATCATTTTCTCCTTACACATTAACCTTGCTCTGATAAAAAAAAAAAAAAAAGAATTGACACAGCACTGGATTTGATTACATTAAGTTGATTGCAGGTGATGGCAGACAGCCTTCAGGGAGTTCCAAAGGAGCAAAAATTATCTATTCACTAACATGACTCCATGATGCTTGGCTGGATGGGATACACCATAACCCAAGGAAAGGTCTGATGAAAATATTTATTTCCTTATTCCTAAAACATTAGTGCAAATTAAAAACACTGTAACTCAACTAAAATGATCGTTTGGAAGCCCCCTGTTACATGATTGAAAAGTTGGTGCAATTAAGATATTGCTCCATATTCCTAGTTTACAGCAAAATAATTGCTGTTCTCATTCTATAACGATAAGTTAGCTGGCATCCTACAGAAGAGGGCACCTTCTCTAATAACACCATCCTGGAAATATATCTGATATTTTATTCTTTTCTTCCATTTCAGGAATTCTTTGGCCATGCTTGTCAGAGTATTTTTAGAGTCATATATTTTAGTTACATCTTATATACCACCTGAAACAAGGCAGCCCCAAATAACAGCACTGAACATCATAGTAATTATTGTTTATAATTACTTCCTCACCGTATGTTGGCTCATAAATTTTAATGGCGCTCTCTCTGCAGTGGTGATTGCCAACCATCCTAGCATTTGTGGAATAAATGTTTATCCAAATAGAAATAATGTAGTCAAGTAATTTTATAATCACCTAAATCTTGCCTTCCTTGCTCTACCCTAGAGATTATTTTAAATGCATAGGGTTTGGGGGGAAAGAGAGAGGTGATGGTTATCTTACTTTAAAAGTTGTGACATCTATATAATGACTTCTGACACTTATCTCCCTGGCAGGGATATACACTGGTGCAAAATAGCTCCTGGGCAGGCAGACAAATTTACTGCCAGCAGCTGGAAGCTCATTCTTTCCAAGAGCCAGGAATGAGCTTGACTCCAGGAAAGGAATAAGGAGAGGTTGTTTCCCCTCCCCTATCTGTATACATTGCTAGCTGGAAAGGGGATGAGAGAGAAATCATGTACACTTAAGATATAGGAATAGAATGTGTCTCTGCAAAAAGAAATCAGAGCATAGGTTTTTACACTATACTTATGTGTACAGTAGATTCCCTTTAAGTACTGAACTTCTCTAGCACCTTTAAAAATCATTGATTATTTGACAGAAGATGGGGGACACAGAGATTATAAAGGTTAGGAATTCATGATGGTCAAATATAATTGAGGAAGTAAAAGGAAACATCTTTATATTATAAAGTAGATCTCTGAAGAAATGTGATTTTATGTCATCCAAGTGAAACAAACATATACATTTTTAAGACATTCATTAAATTGAGTTGCTCCCAAAGCAGAGCCTTAGAGAACTTGGAAGCAGGTGGTTTATTTAGTAGAAGATTCCAGAAAACAAGAGTGAAGTAATAGGACAGGAAAGGAAAAAAAGACAATGTAAGGATATATCATCAAGGTCAAAGCAGTGAGTAAGGGGGTCTCAATGCTCCTATAATCTAAAAAGCATACAGGAAACTTACTAGAATTGTCCAAATGAAAGACAAGAGACTTGGAGGATTCATCCATTGGCTCTGGTCTTTTCTTAACTGAAGGTTCTTGTGGATTTGGGGGTGATTCATGGCCCTGAACTTCTGGGTTGTGCTTACAAGCATGGACCTAGTGAGTTGCACTGTCAGAGAAAGCCTAGGGCACAATGCAGGAAAGCAAGCATGGTGTGCTTGAAGTGAGATGCTAAGCATACACAGATGTCCACTGTAGCTCAAAATCAGAAAGCAACTCAAGAAGACAGATAGGGGCCCAGAAGGCCTCTGCTACACACATCCACTGCATAAGAAATTGTTATTTTAGAATGATGATGTTAACTGCATAAAGAACTTCTAAGTGTTCCATATTTCTCTTTTGTAAAGTGTGTACACATTTGATAGTCCAGGTGACATATAATATGTATTTCCTGCTATTTTCAATTCTGAACTTTATGTCTGTTCTGACATTGTTGCTACAGGTTCTTATTCTTTGTTGAAGCTCCCATTATGCTTAATGCCTAACACATTAACTTGAGTTGTAAAGTGAGTTACAATCAAAAGAAGAATAAGGACATATTGATTATTTTGTGATGATTCTGATGTTGGTATGGCTTGTCTTTTGAAATATTTATTTTAAAGGGAATAATCAATAGACGTGACTCCATAAAAATGAAAGGGAAAAAAGTATACCCAAAACATGTCATAGACAAAATTAAATGTTGAAAGGAAAAAAAAAAAAAAAAAAAAAAAAAAAAAAAAAAAAAACTTTTTGCAGAAAAAAAAAAAACAAATTTATTTTCATGGGGAATAATGTGTCACAAATCAATAAGAATAAAGATATACAACACAACATTAGTAACTTATATAGAAAAAAATGGAAATGGCAAATAAACATTTGAAAAGGATAATACAAAAGATGAAGTCAAAATACAATAAATTTTAAATTAGCAACCAAAAGAATGATCATACCAAATATTTCAGGGTTCACGAAATGGACATCATAGGCCCTGCTGATGGAATGTAAAATCGTTGCATTCTGGACATCAACTTGGCAACATAAATTTAAAAATTGAAAAATGATTTATCCACCCACATAAATAGTTAAATGCAATAAAGAGGTATCAATGCAAATTCACATTATTTATAATGGCAAAAAAAAAATTGGAAGGAATTTCTTGTCAAGATGGCAGAGTAGGTAAACTCTGTTTGCCTCCTCTCATGACCACATCAAAATTACAACTAAACTACAGAATAACCATCATTGAAAATCACCTGAAGTCTAGCTGAATAGAAGTCGTATGACTAAGGATATAAAGAAGGGGCCATTCTGAGACTGTTAAAAAGGCGCAGAGATGCTAAACAAGTTCATCCCACTCTCATGCGTGGCAGTTGAGAACTGAGAGAAATATTTGACTATAGAGATCCCCCAGAGGAGCAAGGGGTCCCAAACTCATATCATGCTCCCCAACCAGGATTCCAGTGTTGGGAAGAGAATTCCCTACAAATTCTGGGTGTGAAAACCATCAGAGAATGTGGCTAAGTGAGATGAAAGGCTGGGGGAGTCCTAGGCTCTCCTCTTAAAGGGACCCACATGAACTTACTTAGTGATGGACTCACTCGCCCTGCGCTCCAGTGCTGGGGCAGCAGCTCAAACGGCACTAGGGACATATAGGGTGGACATGAATTGTCTGGATTCAGGCCAAGGGCTGGAGGGGCAGCTTTCTCCCAGACAGAAGCACTGGCAGAGGTCACTGTTCCTTTGTTGAGCCCTCCCTTGCCTGGCTTGCAGATCCAGAAGACACCATATCTGAGTCCTTGCAATGGAGCTAACATGGTCACCCTACCTTGCCCTTCCCAACTTGTGGCCCGCCCAAGCTGCTTGCAGTGGATTTTTCCACACAAATGGCCAGTCTTGGCTCATACTAGGGGCTTTCCTAAAATCTCTAAAAGGTTCACAAAACCTAAACAATCAGCATCTGGCCTCAGCATGCCTTGTACCTCTTGCTGAGCAGCCTCAAGCCGGTACTAGCAGCATCCAGCCTCAGTTCGCAGCTTGGTTCTCAAGGCACTTCCAAACCCAGCATGAATGGTGACCATCTGCAGATTGCTTGGTGGCTCAAGTCATGTGGCCCTGGGCAGGGCACAGGCTGTGGCTGAACTTAGCCTGCATCAGGGCCCCTCCCAGGAAGCCCCGGCCTGCACACCCAGTGGCCAGTTTCAGTCTAATTTGGAGCACCACCTGGGGTCACATCTGAAGACAACACACCCAAAGGACAGACAGGGCAGGCACTAGAGCTATGCTAAAGCAAATCTTACTCTGTACCCTCAGCTCCGTCACAATAGCTCCTCCAGTGATCATGGCTAGTCATCACAACCAATCAGGCCAAGGGCCAATCCCTCCCATTGAAAAGCAAATGGCAACCAAGGCTCAACTACAACAGGAGGGCACACACAACTCATACAAGGGACATACCCGGAGCACTCAGCTCAGGGAAGACTGTGCCACTGGGACCCACAGCATACCCTCTACCCAAGGCCACTCTACTAAGACTGGAGATATACATAGTAGCCCTACCTAATACACAGAAACAAAAACGAGTAGGAAGCCAAAATGAGAAGACAAAGAAATATGTTCCACACGAAAGAAGAGACTAAGGCTCCAGAAAAAGAACTAAACAAAATGGAGATAAGCAATCTACCAGGTGCAGAATTCAAAACACTGGTTATATGGATGCTCAATGAACTTAGGGGAAGAGTAGAGAAACTCAGTGAGAACTTTAACAAAGGAATAGAAAACATAAAAGTGGAAACAGAAAACATAAACAAAACCAATCAATCAGAAATGAAGATTATAATAACTGAAATGAAGAGTACCTTAGGAGGAATTAACAGTAGGTTAGGTGAAGTGAAGGATCAAACCAGCAATTTAGAAGGTTGTAGCAGAAAATACCCAATAAGAACAACAATAGAAAAAAAAAAAATCCAAAAAAAATCAGGATAGTTTAAGGGGCCTCTGGGACAGTATCATGCTTACCGACATTTGCATCATAGGATTACCAGAAAGAGAAGAGAGAGCAAGGAAGTGAACACTTATTTGAAGAAATAATGATGGAAAACTTCCCTAAGTTGGTGAAAAAAATAGATATGCAAGTCCAGGAAATGCAGAGAGTCTCAAACAAGGTGAACTCAAAGAGGCCCACACTGAGACACATCATAATTAAAATGCCAAAGATTAAAGACAAACAGAGAATCTTAAAACCAGAAAGAGAAAAGCAGTTATTTTTCTACAAAGGAGCTCCCATATGACTGTCAGCTGATTTCTCAACAGAAACTTTGCATGACAGAAGGATCTGTCAGGAATTAGTCAAAGAGATGAAAAGAAAGGACCTATAACCAAGATTACTTTACCCAGCAGAGCTATCATTCAGAATTGAAGGACAGATGAAAGCTTCTGAGACAAAAAAAAAAAGCTAATGGAGTTTGTCACCACCAAGCCAGTGTTACAGAAAATGTTAAAAGGACTTCTTTAAGAAGAAGAAAAAAAAAAAAAAAAAAGATTCAAAATACAAGTAATAAAATAGCAATAACTACATATCTAGCAACAATTACTTTAAATGTAAATGGATTAAATGCTCTAATCAAACAATAGGGTGGCTGAATGGATAAGAAAACAAGACCCTTACATATGCTGCCTATAAGAGACTCACTTCAGATTAAAAGACACACACAGACTGAAAGTAAAGAGATGAAAAAAAATGTTGCATGAAGAGGGAAACAAACAAACAAAAAGATGTAGCAATACTTACACCAGACAAAACAGACTTTAAAACGAAGGCTATAACAAGAGACAAAGAAGGACCCAGTAATCCCACTTTTGGGTACTTATCTGAAGAAACCCAAAACACTACTTTGAAGGAACATGTGAATCCATATGTTCACTGCAGTATTATTTGCCATAACCAAGCTATGGAGTCCACCTGGGTGTCCATCAGCAG
The DNA here is from genome assembly GCA_003508835.1 of Eonycteris spelaea. Lineage (NCBI taxonomy): Eukaryota > Metazoa > Chordata > Mammalia > Chiroptera > Pteropodidae > Eonycteris > Eonycteris spelaea. Next base: position 7,676,405 of record PUFA01000011.1, on the reverse strand, counting down.
ATGAAGGGACAAAAAAAAGGTGGTACATATATACAATGGACTATTACTCAGCCATAAAAAAAAAAGACTGAAATCTTGCCATCTGCAACAACATTGATAGACGTAGAGGGTACTGTGCTGAGTGGAGTAAGTCAGAGAAAGACAAATGCCAGGTGTGGAATCAAGATAACAGGATAAACAAACAACAGAAACAAGCTCAGATACAGAGAGCATTTTGATGGTTGTCTGATTGGGGAATAGTGGGATGGGTGAAGGGAGGAGGGGATTAAGAGGCACAACTTTGCAGTTACAAAATAGTCTTGGGGATATACAGTATAACGTGGGAAATACAATAGTATTGTAATAACTGTGTATGCTGTCAGATGGGTACTGGATTTATTGGGGTGATCACTTCATAAATTATATAAATGTCTAATCATTGTGTTGTACACCTAAAGGTAATATAATAATATTGCATGTCAACTATAATTGGAAAAAATAAAAATATAAAATAAAAAAACACATTTGAAAATCATTGTGGTATATGCTAAAGAGTTTGAGGAAACAGATCTATCTTTGCTTGAGATAGAGTACTGGAACCTTCTCCATTTTAGTTCACGACATATTAGAGACATAAAGAACTTGGCTGAAGGGAAACAGAGGAAGGATACTTCTAGACCATAATATCTAAGAAACAATGAATAGGAGGGAAAATAAAGAATAAAGAGAAGCTAGCAACCAATGGGAAGTAGAACTGTATTTAGTCTTGAAGTGAGGGAAGAATGATAGGCAGGTAGGGAAAGAGAAGGGGATGAGGAATAGGTAGACTCATTGTCAGACAGGATGTTAGAGACCGTAAAACTTCGATGGACATACCCTCTGTCCCAGCTACCAGCTATTCTAAAGGACAGGCCTGCAGCTGGAAGCTACACTGGGGTCACCCTAAGGCTGTTCTCTGACTCCAGAAATCAGGAGAAAATCTTAGAAGAGCATTTAAGTCTACCACTCTCCAGATCTTTCCTTGATCTTAATAGACTAAAGTAAACTTCCCTTCAGCTCTGGATGAGCAAATACTATGTGACAGGACATACTTTAGGCCACTTGAGACAGCCGTTACCAAACTTTATTACATCAGACTCATCTGGAAAGCTCGTTACTAATTCAGATTTCCTGGTGATGCTCACAGTGATTCTGATTCAGTAGGCCTGGAATACGGTCCAAATTCCACATTAAAAAAAAAAAAAGAAAGAAAGAAACTCTTCAAATGATCCTTACAAGGCTCCGCCTCCAGGACCACACTCTGAAGACGTCTCCAGAGAGGCTGTGGTTTCTGTACTAACATCAATGGCAGACACTCCTCTGGGAAGCACTGGTGCTGACAGACCCGGCAGAACAAAACAGTTCACCCAGGCCCCCTCTACACACAGCCTTTGGTTACTCTCGTGTGTGTATTTCTCCCATATTCTTAAATTAACCCACCTACAAACTCGAGTGCCTCCCAAATGCAGAATCGACCTTTATGTTGCCTGAATAGGCATCATCAACAAGGCCAGACAAAAAGGTCTCAGCAGGTCTTGACTTTTATCAAAGTGAAATAAGGAGCCTCCAATTCTTTCATCTCTGCCTTCAGTCCTTGGTAGCTATGTTATTATAAAACTCAATTTAGAATTTCACTCTAAAACCAGACCGACAGACCCTGTAACATAGAGCAAAATGAAAAAAATCAAAAACAAAACACCTTTCAATTCTCTATCTCTTGTTTCCATTTGACTATAAATTTTTGAAGGATTCAGCAGTGGAAATGAAATTTTCTGAGATTTGTATTGACCCAAAGGTTAATTGCTTTGCAAAATTTGAAGGGAGGGAGAAAAGAACACTACTGTACTTTTTCTTAAAAGAGGCACAAATTGGTAGTTATGAAATCATCTGGCTAAAATGAAATAAAGTGATTTATATTAGCACATTCTCTATCTTAAGAATCTGGATCAGTCCTTCACAGAGTTGGTTAAGTTGCAAGGTCCATCCAGGGAGACCCCCACCCTGACACTTGCTGCTAAAAGCTCTGTCATTCCTTTAATTAACAAGTTATCATTTTAAATTTCAAATACCCTTAGGATATTTGAGAGACTCTATCAGTCATGAGTAACTGAATAAATTAACATTTAGCTTCTCATAAACTTTGAAGGACTAGGGGTTCAGAATCCAGGTGCTCACTTTCATGAGCTATGCTCCCTCTGAAAATTTTGCCAAGAAATCAGATGGTTTCTCCACTCAGTTGCTCAATTTGTAAACTAAATAGGGGTTGGGGTTAGGATTCATCACACTCGTTACCTGCCTCTCTTTCTAGAATTGGGGGAGATTCTTGCCCCAGTGAGCCACATTTGGACAGGACCTACTTTATAGACCTTTGCACTTGCTGGTGCAATATTGTTAATAATAGCTATAATAGCTAGGTATAAAAGGTGTGTGTTTATGCTTTCATTGACTCATTCTCCATCCAGACATGGCTGGAAAACAAAAATTTCCTTCTGGTTCAGCCTCCATTTGCAAAGACTTGCACTCTTTGCTCCGAGCCTCAAACCTGGCTTCCAGGAAAGGCACTTATTATCAGATTTCCTTTCTATTATTTGCCAGCATATGGGAATATAAGCCAGTACCTTTCTATAAAGATGTGCCTTTCTAGTTATGTGTCAACAGAGTTTAATCTTCAGCTGACATTATTAATAATTTATTTGAAGCCTAGAGCGATGGTACTCAAAATGTGATCTGAGGGCCCCCAAGACCTTTCAGAAGGTCTATAAGGTCAAAATTATTTGAAATATAATATTAAGGTGTTATTTGCTTTGTCATTCTCATCTCTCACAAGTGCACAATGAAGTTTTCAGAGGTTGCATGACAAGTGATATAGCAACAGATGGAATGAGGAAATAGATATGAAAATGCAGTTGTCCTCTATTAAAGTAAACATTAAAGAGATTTGCAAAAATATAAACAGTATCACTCTTCTCACTTTTTTTTTTGTTTTTAAAAAGTTATTTTTTATTAAAAGTACAGATGGTTCCTGACTTATGATGGTTCAACTTAAGATTTTTTCAATCTTACATGGTGAAAAAGCAATACACATTCAGTAGAAACCATACTTTTTTGAATTTTGATCATGGCCCATGCTAGTGATTTGTGATAGGATACTCTCTCAATGCTGGGCAGCGGCAGTGAGCTGTAGCTACTGGTCAGCCAAGTGATCATGAGGGTAAACAACTGATAGATACTCTACAGTGCCCTGTGTTGCCAGTATGTTTTTAATATAGTGTTCTAAGCACGTTTAAGGTAAGCTAGGCTAAGCTATGATTTTCAGTAGGTTAAGTGTATTAAGTTTATTTTCCAATTATGATATTTTCAACTTACAATCAATTTATTGGGCTGTAACCCCAGTATAAGTCCAGGAGCATCCATATGTAATTTATGTTTATATGCAATGTGCTTATTATTTTAATTTTTAGATGAATTAATAAATATTTACTTTTTTCAGTTTTTATTTCTAATACAGTAAATATCAATAAATATAACTCACATACACACATGCCCTTTGGGGTCCTCAATAATTTTTAAGAATGTATATTGATCCAAAAAATATGAGGACTATATGAGGCACATTGCACAGAATAGGTTATTCTTAAAAAAAAAAAAAAACAACCCTACAAGGCAAATATTGTCCTTATTATATAAAATAAAACTAGGACATAACAGAATTAATATGCTCAGAATCAAATGATCAGACACCAAAACCTATTATTTCTCCTTGTGCTCTTCTTACTGCTCTTATAAACCTGGCTTTTGTTTGGTTTATTTGTGAGACTCAATATACAAAAGGACAATGGATTGATCATATATAAAAACAGAACTTTGACCCACAGCCTGCAGCAACCTGACCAGGAAATCAACCTCCTTATCTCTAATAAACGATACAGGACGCCAGCCTGCTATTAAATCAGACTTGCAGGAAGCCAGATTGCTACCTCCAGTGATAATCCCAGAAGCTAAATAATGATTTCCATCATAACTGGACAAAAGGTCAGAATTTGATTAATAACTAACAGCTTCCCCTAATTTTGATCCCCACTTCCAACTTAGGACCAACAGGAGAAAGCAACTGTGTACCCCTAACCAAACACAAAGGATGCTCCACTTCTAGTTGGTCTGCCTACAAATTTCTCTGCCATCAACCTCCAATCAGAGCAAACATGAAGCCTCCCCTTTTCTTCACTACAAAGCTTTCCCACTCCACCTGCTTTTCAGTCTCTGTCAAAATACAAGTGGTGGTGGTGGAATCCTTTGCTCTATCAAGTTCAACATAAATCGCCTTTGCTTTTCTCAATTGGCTGCTTTTCATTTATTTCCACACTTCTTGCATATAGTCACCCAATTTGAGTGAAAATTAATAATATCCTTATGAAGCAGACATTAATGGCCATATATGTGTTCAAAGAGTCAAGTCTTTAGCAATATCGAAACTTTGATAGATTTATCCAATAAATGTCCATTAAAATAGGGAGAACAATGTGAACAAAGGTTGTGAAATGTACCATATCATTCAAAGTATCAGGGGTATGACTATATGAAGATAATGTCATATAATATCTGATTCAAATTCCCAAAATGTGTACTTGAGCTCTGTACCTTCTTATTTGATAATCAAATTGTTTTATATAGAAAATATTCATCTAAAGCTATGTTCTTTATTGTCCTGGATGTATGCCTTTGCCTTTCCAGATCCCATCAAATCCATGCTACTCTGTGTTCCAGGAGGTTAACTTGTATGGATCCCTAAAAAGCTAAGACAGGCTACCAGGAAAGGTGAATTCAGCCAATGACAGGCACAGGGCAGGAGGAATGAGAAGTCAGGGCATTTCTTTCCTGTCCCCTCCCTGTTAAGCCATTGATAAGCAGAGGCTGTGTCTTCTAAGGACCAAGGCTTCGGGCCCTCTTCTACCACTACAGTGACAGCTTCCCCCTGCTTCCCCAAGCTCCCAGCCGCCATTCGCTTTAGTCCAAGAGGTGGTCCTGGTTCTGGGGTCTGCACCATCCCTTATTGCTTCTCGAGACCCTGCACATACCTTTGTAAAATCATGAAGTGGAAAGGAAAAAAATTTCTAACACTAAAAATAGGTCCTATTAAATTTAGAAATGCTATGCTTGTTCCTTAAATCTACTTGAGAACTAAATATGGAGTAATTAAATGCATCATTTATACCCAGATTTAAGCTGTTTATATAATACTAGAATACCTCATCAGTTCAGTATCACTTTAAACAAATCAACAGAAAATTAACAACGAGTGATTTGGTGATACTCATAACACAGACACAGCCACATCTTAGAAGCTGCCAGTATCACTAGGCAATATCCTGAGGAAATTATATCTCAATGTTTATTTTAATAACAGCTCTCCATGGATCCAATGATTTATAATTATTTTGTTATAGTGCAGGACATCAATTTTATGAGCACTTAATAAACAAGCTGTATGGGTTTGCCTTCCCTGTGCAGTTGATGACTCTATGTAAATGCACAGATGGCTACAAAACACCTCAAAAACACAGCTGACTGCACTTAGGCATATTAAAATTTATCTGTAGCTGGTGAAAGGAACCCAGGTGTCCAGAAGATGTTTCACTTTGTCGATATGCTTGTATATTTCATTACTATGTCAGATCACCAAAATTGATTTCTTCATAAAAATGTCTGTCTATATTAGAACTGTCATTTTTGGCCCAAAAAGTCTATTTGCAGTTCCAGAAGTATGAAATTAGACAGGTGAGGTCAATATTTAAATACAGGAGGTTGAGAGAAATAAAAATGATTCAGCACATACTATGTGTCAGGTACTATGCTAAGAACTTTATAAATATTTTATTCAATCTTTAAAATATGACTGTAAATGAAGCATTATTATTATCCCCAGTTCACAGATAGAAAAACTGAGACAGATAAGTTAATAACTTGCCCAAGGTCACAACACCTGTAAGTCTTAGAAAAAAGATTTGAACTCCAGATCCTGGCTTTGGAGAGCATTTTAATTATAAAACCACTATGTTATATTGTCGTCTTAGGAGAACAGATAAAAGTAAGTCTAGGTAAAACTAACAGCAGTGTGTTCAGGCAGATTTAACATTTTAGTTGATAAATATGTGGAGATAATAATACACTAGCAAAACAGGGCTTCTGTGAGGTCGAATTAGACTTTCCACACACAATACACCAAAACTTGTGCATGTTAATAAAAAGATTCTCTAACTCTCACTCTGAATCATTTTTCTTTAATTCAGCTAATGCAGTGAATTTCATTTACAGAAAAAGTATAACATAAGTAAAAAAAATTAGAAGGGGAGAAGACAGCAACTAGAAACGTGAAGAGAGACACAGTAATATTGAAGAAAGAAAAAAAAACATAAACCTAAGACTACAGAAAATGTCCTATACTGTGACCACTGAATGGAGTGGCCATCCCCAAGGGACTTACAATCCCAAAGTCCAAGACAAGTTGGCTTATCATTCATGTTCTTAGTTTTTGTCCCCCTAAGATAAGTAAATGTGCAAGACATGTTAGACAGATTTTCATTAAAATATTTAACTTGCTTAAAGTTTTGGCCATTTAAATATACAGTTATCTGGAACTTCACTTAGAATTTCCATTCTCTGCTGCCAAAGGTAGTACTCCCATTTTTAGAAGGTTTGAGAGCAAGAATCAGTAGAGAAGTCAATGAAGGAACTAGGCTGAATGGAAGATCACAAGATACATCAATCTGGATGGAATATATTGTCATAATACATTTCTAGAAAAAAATTTTTCTCCATCGATTATTGGATACTTTGATTTTTTTTAAATTAGAAAGTTATAAAGTTTAAAGTTATTCTAAAGGCACAAAAAAGCTATGTGATCAGGAAGGAATTATTTAACCTCTCTGAGTCTTGGTTTCCTCATACTTTTCAAAAGACCCATATTAATATCAACATTTTGAGGTAGTTGTAAGTATTAAAAATAAAATATGCTCAGTGGCTGGTCCAGGCAATTACTCAAAAATGGCACTCCAGAGAAAGGATGTAGTGGAATGGGTTAAGAGAAAAGTCTCCAAAACTAGGTGGGGCTCACACTCAAATCTGATAACTACTTGTTATCTATGTAACCTTGGAAAAATTATTCACACTCTCTGTGCCTCAGTTTCCTCATCTGTAAACTGAAGATAGACCAGCATCAATCTCATGTGCTCTTGGGTGGATTACATGACTTAATACCTATAAACACAAACAACTGTATCTGGCACATTAGAGAGCTCTGAATGACAATTCCGTTTTTGTATTAGTTGAGTCCATCCCACCATTCTCAAGATCAGATAACTGATACTTAGAAAAGTTAAGTCATATTTGCCCAATCCAGCCTCCCGCCCAATGCCTAAACCCACCTTTGCCTGCATGTTCCCGCTGTATGTTCCTCTTCTGCACTAGTTGTAACTGCTTCTCATCAGCCACACGTGTCCTTTAGTCTCTACAGACATTCAGGGGAATTTTCTGCAAAAGCAGATGTGAATGGCCATAAAGCTGATTAAAGATTAAGCTTTAGGTTCTTTCCAAGTCATGTGTTCACATGATCATCTGCTTTTTGTTACTTTTGCAAAACTAAGGTATTTTTGTAATGTGTTCCTTAAAGAGGTTTACCAAACTGTAAAAGCTTCGGGCCCCAATAATTAAATCCACTCTTCCTCGAATGGAGGGGAAAATGGGAGAAAAGTCAGTATTTGGTAAACAGTAGAAAATAGACACTCTATTTGAAGCTACAGTGGGAAAAAAAATCAGAAAACAAAAACTCTGGCTTTTAAAAACGGAGGAGAGGAAGAAGGAGAAGGAGAGGAGAGAGGAAAGGAGAGAGAAAGGGAGAGAGAACTTGAGCAAGCGAGAGAACATGCTAGCTCATCCCTAGTCTTCCGATGGCTGGCTCCTTCTTAACCTCCAGGTCCCAGCTCAGTTATTTCATATAAACCCTCCTTGATCATCTAACAAAAATAGGCTTCCTTTCCCTGTTGCTTTTTTTCATTTATCAGAATGCTATGATTATTTCTTCAGAGCACTATCACAATCTATATTTTTATGTGTTTACTTTCAATCTCAAATTCTTTCAGTGTCTGACACATAGTAAAAAATAAATGTCAACTGAGTGAATGAATGAATGCATGAATGAATAAAATAATTACTTTTCATTTGTCAGTTCTAGGCTCGGATATAGATGTGCTCAGAAAGCCTTCTAAGAGTTCTCAAGACTGGGTTAGGCATCTTTCCTGTATCTTGTGCTCATGTCTCCTGAGCTTTTATCACAGCAGATGAACTTCTCTCTTCACTCATCCAACTCTCACTCAGATAGCTGGCTCCTTACGGCAGACCCCGTGCATCCTTCGCTACTATACCCCAGCTACTATATCCACAGTAGGCACCAACAAATATTTCACATGACTAAATTACCTGATTAAGTACAAAAGTCTGAGGGTTAATATACTATTTAGAAAAGAAGAAATTAACATTTAAGTTAGTTTTATGTCTAATATTAAACTAGGTATAGTATTTATTATTGTAAATACTTAGCAACTAAGGAATAGGTGTTATTTTCTTTCACAAGTGAATAAATAGAGGCTCCAAGAAGTTAAATCTTAAGGTCACACAGCTAGTGAGAGGGTCAGCATTAGAATCGCAATCACCACACTCTGAAGTCCCTGCTCATGCCTCTGGGCCACTCGGCCTCTGATCCAAAGAGGAAATTCTTCCTCCCATGTCTCTCTTCCTGTCTGCCCACTAGCCAGTAAGCTCTATTAGGCCAGGAACAAAGTTTGTACCACCCTTCAGATTTCGTCAATGCTGAGAAGGCTGGTTTAAACAGTGGGATACGGGGGTTGCTGCTTTCAGCTGTCTGACAATGAATGTTTTCATGCATCTTGACATTTCACACATAGTATCAGCTTCCTCTCAGGAGTTAAACTAAATCTTGCCTTTCTCAATCTCTCAGGAAAAGCAGATGCAAGTCGGAAGAAATGTGATCGAGGGAAAAGAGCATACAAGTGACAGCACGAGGAAGGATCTTGGCAGCTGTCACTGGCTTCAGTGGCTCTCTTATGGAGCTCGTCACAGCAGAAAATGTTGGTTCCTTATAAACAGACTGGAAGGTTTGCACACCATACTTAAATAAGTAGGCAGGGTGACTATGCCTCGTATAAACCCTCCTTGATCATCTAACGAAATAGCCTTCCCCTTCCCTGTTAATGTGTACCAAATGCAGAGATTACAGACTGAAGTATTTTCCCTTAGGTATTCATTCCATTTTACTCAGCCTCTTCCCTCCATGCTCTGTTTTAATGCAGTTTCCTCGACATTGAAAAAAGGCATTCTGAATGTATAGCAAGAAGTTAGTTGACTGTGTTCCAGTCCCTCCTGCTGTGCAGACAAATCTCTTGGCTTCCCAGACCTCATTTACACTGTGTGGTCAATTGCAGGCTTCAGATTCAGTGCTCTGGTTAGAATACTGCTTCTGACATATCCTAGCTATGACCTAGAGTAAATTCTTTATCTTTCTGATTCTGTTTCCTCACATATTATTAACAGAGTTAATAATATCACTTTCCCTCATGAGGTTATTGCAAAAAATAAATTCTAAAATGCATATTAACATCAAGTGCTTACTTTATGGGGCAACGCAAGGTTCAATAAATGATGCTATTACCAGTTGTATCATCAAATGAGGGGCTGGGCCAGAAAATCGTTAAGATCATTTCCTGGCCAATGTCCTAGGTCTCCAAATACTGAGACCCAGAAATGCACTGAGCCTGTGATAAGAGTTATTGAAAACACAAGCACTGTCAGAGAGGAATCAATGACAGAAGCTACCCGGGGATCCAAGGACCCGCCATCTGTACTAAGCATTTCTTTTATTTTCTGTATTATGCTTTGACATCTGGGGCCCTGTGGACCCTGGAGGGACCACCCTCCCCAGAGTTAGCCAAGTCCTAGAGACAGTAAACAACTCAATGGAGTTCACTTTTCAAATGCAAACCAAACAATCCAGAGCTCAACCCCCTACCACCTCCTTTATTGGGTTCTTACTCTCTGGGCCATTATCCATCTTCCCTACTCACCCAGGGGTCAGGTACCAGAAAACTAAGCAGAGCCCCTATGCCTTGGGTCTGCTGAAATTATTCAAACTGGTTAATCCTAAACCTGCATACCCTAACTCACCTATTCCTTCTGTGGAAACCACAATAGAGGCGCTTATAACAGTTTCCCCTTCTGTCTCCCCACCAAGATGATTCCCTGTGTGACCCCCTCCCCAAGCCCACGTGCCCTCTCTAGTGATCTATGAGTATAAAAAAATGGTCTTTTCAATGGCAGTTGTCTCCTGATCTGTTGGCCTTGCCATACCTAAATAATAATAAAACCTATATTTTAAAATGTCCTCTTCCTGCAGGCCATGGCTAGGGATTGTATCCTCTTGGTTTACTCATCCATCTTCTGCCTTAGACTGTGACATAGTTACTGCCTGCATATATGATTGCAGAATGAGAATCAGAATCCCTTTGGCTGTGTGTGGCCAGAAGCACATACTTGACAAGCAGATGACACCTTTGTGAAAAGGCAAAGGCAGCCTCTCCTTGAGCCAAGCCCAGCTCAGCAGGTGGCACTCTGGCCTGAGGGCAGCTCCACCTGACCCTTTGGCTGGTGCCCTTGTCCAGTACACAAGTTGTGTATCCGTATATGGCAGCCCTGGCCTCTGAACACCCTGAGAATAAGTTTCCTATTAACTAAGACTGGCCAGAGCTCAGAAATAAGAAGGGAAGTGTGTTTGTGTATGGGGGGAGTGGGAGAAGACAAGGAGTAGTGAAAGGTAACAGTGAGAAAAAAAAATGCAAATGATAAAATGCTTGTTATAATTCTTAAGGAAACAGTAATAATCCCTTTGCTTACTTGTCCATTTTTAAACCTCTATTCGCTAATTAAGTTATAACTTTTTCAAGCTAAATCTTCCATTAGTTAGAATTAATCCTGATTTCAAGGCTTGAACAATGTAGACTCAACTGAAAAAAAAAATCCATGTGCTTTTTTTAAACAAAGAAAATTACCATTTGTTAAGGGGAACCACTGTCAAGTCTGGCTTTCTATACAGTCTAATTTCAAAAATTGCTATCAGTATTTACTTTGCAGATTGCTCAATGTTCTTATAGTAGTTATCTAGATATTGAAAATAAATAGTGAAAATACTAACAAAGAAGATAATCTTAGTAGTGGATACTATACTATTTTCAATCTTCTCACAGGGAGGAAATTCACTCTATCTGGAATTTCTCAATGCTAAACTACTTTTTTTTTTAATTAGAAGCAAAATATTATAGACCCCAGCTTTGAAATATTTTTCTATAATTAAAGTGAAAAACCATACTAAATTTTCCCCAATATGTTCATAACAGCATTACACACAAAATGACCAAATAACCAGCCCAAATACATGTAATCTCCAAAATTTTGAAAAATTCCGATTTGAGAATCATATAAATGATAATAAAAGTGTAATAAGAACTGTTATCATAGTGCAGGATAGGGGGATTCATAAATATACTCATAGAATACAGAGTTTATAACTAAGTACAAATGGATGATATTTCTAATAAACAAGTTTATTCCCAGGCAGTAAGGAACTTCGACAGAGAAGTATCTGTAACATGTCCAGAAACATCAAAGTTTCTAGTAGCCATTAAAATGCTTTATTTGAATATGGACTGTTGAAAATCCAATAATTCACTTAGTGGACTCAGACAACCCCTACATAGCACATGCAAAATCAAACCATCAAGTAAAAAATGGGAGTTTTCCCATTCAGGCTCCCCTCTCCTGACATTTTAGAAATGCTACCTGAAATCCAGCTTCAAATTTGATGCTCCTATGCCTGATGGAGTCCACTAGCAACCAGGTGTGAGGTTTATCACAACTGTCATAATATAGCACTTACCTTGAGAGTGAACTTGGTATAGCAGCAATCACATTGGATTTAGTAACTATATTCTGGCACTAACTATAAGTAAAGTCAAATCACTTGACCTCTCTATATCGTGGATTACTAACCTGGAAGTAGTTCTATTTGTGGGCAGTTTAATATTAGTATAGTGATCAGAATCATCAATCTCTACAATCTATCTTGCTTGGTAAAGGTAATAATGCACTGAACTCATTCACAATGGTTTTCATAACTATGAAATCATTTTGCTTCTCTTCCTCTAAAATATAATAGGCTGAGATAGTGTGATATAAGAAAAAGTATATATTTGGTCTTCTTCCACATTCCTGGAATAGAGTTTCTAAAACCATTGGGATCTCCTGAATGACGGGGGTGAAAAGAACATCGTTTGTGTTTCATAACAAGCCTCTTTCAACCATATCAGAATATTCCACTTTATCAGCGTTTACACTAATGAGATGACTGTTGGTAGGCCCCGAGATAGCTTCAGCATGGGATCTGGTTGAACAGACCATGTGATAAAAGGGTTGGAACTTTCAACCCCACCCCTCTGACCTCCAGGAAGAAAGAGGTGATGAATACCAGGTTAATCACCAATGGCCAATAATTTAATCAATCAAGGCTGTGTAAAATGGAAGCTCTATAAAACTCCTAAAGGATGAGGCTTGGAGAGCACCTGGATTGGTGCACACATCAAGGTTCTGGGAGGCTGACATGCCCAGAGAGGACATGGAAGGGGCATCCATAGAGGCCTGCCCTCATATTTTGCCCTATGCTTCTCTTGCATTTGACTGTCCCTCAATTGTATCCTTTATAATAAACCAATAATAGTAAGTTATTATTTTTCTGAGTTTTGTGAACTGTTCTGGCAAATTATCAACCCTGAGGGAGGGGGTTGTGGAGACTCCCAATTTATAGTCTATAGTTCAGAAGTACAAGTGGCCCAGACTTGTGGTTTGTCTCTGAAGTGCGAGGAGAGGAAGTCTTGTGGAATGAGCTCTTACCCATGGAGTCTTTGCTAACTCCAGGTAGTTAGTGCCATAACTGAATTAAATTGAAGGACAGCCAGTTAGTGTCCTCAGAGAGTTAAAGAATGCTTGGTCTTCCAAACCCACACATATGGTGTCAAAAGTGTTGTGAGTAGAAACTAACTGTAGTATAGGCTAAGATGATTGTGGACATCTGAATCAATTCTTTATACATTAATATAAGTATATAAAAATACAATAACTTGTGAAAAATAGTTAATTGGTAATTAAATGTAATTAAATGACAAATTTCCCATGCCAAATACATTTCCAAATAAATGATTTGTTGAAGTCCTTACACAATAAGAACTATATACAACTAAATATTTTCCAGCATACTTACATTGCAGCATGAAGCAAAAATCCCTAGAATTATTGTAGTCATACCTATACTGAGGCACACCACCCTGTTATTCCTTATCATATCTTTCCCTGCATGCCTCTATTCATTAAGATGATTGAACTCTTTCAAAAACATTTCTTTAGCATTCCAGAATACATATTCTAAGGTTGCAATCTTCACAAAAACAACACCATATTCAAGAAGACTTCTTAATTATAAAGTAAAGGATACTAGGCCCACATTTCTAAGTTTTTTTACCTGAGTTCTAATTAGACTGGGAAGACTCTGGAGTTAGAATAAGTAAAAGAGTTATAATCTATTGTAAACTACCTAAGAGGATACCTGTCTATGTATTTATCTGCATCTTTAAATTTTACCCCTAAGAGCTTTAAGATATGTAAAGGTTATCCAGTTTATATAAGTATTTTAATAAAGGGTTCTTTTGTTTTTAAAAAGTTTAAATACTTTACCGCAGAATTTGTCTTTCTTTCAACTTTCTATATTTGAGGAGGGAGGTTTATCATTGGTCCTACAGATCAACCCTGGAACCAGCACCAAATAGTAGTAGATATCAGAATTGTCTCAGAAGAAGGTAGAAACCTCACCTCTTGGTAAATGCCTCAAGTCAAGTGGGTATAGCTCAAATCAATTTGAGCGGCAGAGGTACAAATGAATAGGAAAAGGGGGCCAGAATTAACTGGGAAACATTCTACCATTGTACCCATACATTATATAATGTACATAAAATGTTTAGTACATAATCATTTCTTGGTGTAAACTTTTTGGTTACTTCATCTCTTATATTATCTTAAACCTGCTACCATACACATTTTTCTTCTGTTTTTCACTTGCTATTCAGACTTAATCCAAACGATTTAGTTAAGGAATCTCTGATTTTCTGCAGGGGGCTGGTGAGGGGCAGAAAGCTACCAAAATGTTCTCAAAACTTACTAAAGAACTTTTGCCTTGGGAAAAGCTCTGTTTAAAATAAATATTTCATTTCATTTGTCCTGTTTTGTTTGTGTGGATAAGCATAACTGTTAGAGTTGAGAACACGAATCCTGTGAAGTACAAACAGACCACGTGCAAAGTTATATCTGGGAATTTTTGAAAGAACTAACTTAAGCTTTCTCTATATTTGTTTGTTTACCCTCATCGCCCAGAACAGGGTGCTTCCTGTGACCTAAAAGTCTAGATCGTCTTTGCCTGTTTTGTGGATGAGAAAAGTGGCACAGAGGATTCATAGACTTGCCCAAGGTCACAAAGATCATAAAGGTAGAGCCAGACTTCTCACTGAGTACTCCTTCTACCACCAACGCAACAGACATTTAGATTTTCTTTTTGCAGTAGACTCTTAAGAAGCATCACTTGACAACAAGACATAATGCAGTTTCCAAAACCTGAAGAGGCCTCACTCTGCTGCCTTTGAAACAGAATGATCGACAGCGAAGAACCTGGAAATGGAGGCTTCTGAACCACACGGAGGCAGAACAAGGCAGAAAGCTTTTTTCTTATATACATATATGTTCAATGCCCTAGTCTGAAGAACATTATCAGTTCAAAGTCACTTACCCAAATCTGAAGCTTGATTCTCTTTTCATTTTTGAATACAGTTTTTACTTTGAAATCGATCCCAACTGTGCTGACAAATGCAGATGTAAAGGAGTCGTCCGCATAACGGAACAGAAAAGATGTTTTCCCCACACTGCTATTGCCAATGATGAGCAACTTGAACATGTAGTCAAAGTTCTGATCAGATGAGTCTTTCTGGCCATACCTGGCATCTTGGGCAGAGGCCATCTGTGGTAAAAACAAAAGAGGTGTGGATCAGTCTCCCATTTGAGATGAAGCTAGCAGCATGCTCATTATTGGCCTTGCCAGAAACAGATGTCAGACCACTCAGGAGGCAAGTTGAGAGTGCTCCCCAGTCTTCCTCTGATGCTGGTATCCATGGCAATAATTCCCTGCTGGAAGACAGAACAGCAAATCTTACAGCTCTTTCCAGCTGTGTTGGTGTTTGTCACTGCTCAGCATTCAGAACCAATCAAAGACACCAAAGGGGACATCTATAAGGGTAACATGAAAAGCAAAGATATGAGGAATTGGCTAAGGCATGTGGGCTCTGTAACTTTATAATCCCAGTGATGGAGACACCAAAGTGACTGAACAGCAGGGTGTTTCTTACTGAAGTGCCTGAATTATTAGTGTCTCTTATTTTCTAGGGAAGCATACTCAAATCATATCTCTATTTCATCTATTAATATCACATTCAATCAACATATGAACATAAATTGCAGTCTCTTTAAAATTAAAAATAATGATGATGGCAAGTATATATGGTTCAAACAATGTTCCAGGAACTGTTCATTTATTTAACCCTCACAACAACCCCATGAGGCAGGTCCCTTTATTATTTCCATATTAAAAGGAGACAACTGAGGCTTAGAAATGTCAGGTCATATACTCAATTTCACACAAGTGATGTGTATTAGAGGCAGGATTCAAATCAGGCAGTGCGGTGCCAGGGCTCATGTTCTCAATCTCCACACTATTTCCCAATGAGGACTAGGAAAATATGCAAGTACACTCTAAAAGGTGATGTGGGAAATAGTCATTGTGAGATTCAACAATGAAGAGTCCTACCCATATTCAAACCTTGGCTCCACCACTTATTGGCTGTTTGACCTTGAGTTTGTTCTTTTAAATTGGTATACCTCATTTTCCTCTTTCATGTGAAAAAAAAATATTATCTGATAGAATGCTTGTGAAATATACAGATATAAATGCTTTATATCTGTAAACCAAATGTGCATGTAAATCACCTGACATAATACATAGAATGATCTCTATTATTACTTATAAATGCTTCAAGTAGATGTAGATATTTTTATTTTTTTCTCTTTTTTGGTGGGGGAGAATGATCATCTTAACATCTACCAAAAACAACACTGCATTACTTGTAAGTACCATTTGGCTCAACATAGAAAAGAAGAATTTAGAAGGGTGTCACACTGATTAGTACATTCACTTATTAGCTTTTCTGATGCTAAGAATTCTTTGGCAATTATTGTGCTGCCCAATAAGGTAGCCACTAGTCATATGTGCCCTTTTCTACTTAAATTAATTAAACTTAAATAAAATTTAAAATTTAGTTCCTCAGTCACACACTAGTCATATTACAAGTGCACAATTACCACAGGTAGCCAACGGCTACCATATTGACAGCACAGGTACAGAGCATTGTCATAAGTGCAGAAAGGTCTAATGAATAGTGCTAGGCTAGACAGTCTTTTTTCATTTCCCATAGTCTAATTGACAATTACATCCTTCTTATGGGGGAGAAGAAAGAGAGAACCTCTAGCAGATAATGGAGTGCTAGAAACAGGAAATAAACAGTAAATAGTGCTCAGCCTTATCTAAGATAACATTGGATGTTAAAGTCAGGTTGTGTACGCTTATAGACAACTGAGGGAAAGAGAGAAAGGGAAATGGTAACATATTCCCTTTTGCAAATATTTATTGCTAGTAAGGAAACACATATATATATACGAATAAGGACAAAAAATCTGTATATACTATAAAATTTAAAAACAATAAAAATTCTAATTGCATTTCATACTTTATTAAATATCAACTTAAGTATTTCTCTTATTAAGTCCATGTAACCACACTGATGTCCTTAGTAGTTACAACTTGTAACAAGTGTTTGCCAGTGGGCAAAACTGGACCACTAAAACAGGCATATATCATCACTTTCCTTTCTGGCCCAGGAGTCTACATGCTAAGATAAAGCTCTCCCAACACAAGCACCAGCCAAGGACAAAAACAGGATAATTCTTGATTATCAGTTTAAACAATGATATCTTGCTCTGATGACTCCTGATGCTCCAGAAAGCCAGATAAATGGGTGTGTTTTGTTTTTTGTTTTTGGTTTTTTGGGGGGTTTTTTGGCACTCACATTCCTGTAGACATAGTCCTTTTAACAATTAACACTCACTCCTTATGGAGCTGCTAAGTTCAACCAGGGCTGCAAATGGCCTTCATTAAGATCTTTTTACCATCTTTATATGCACCATCCCAAATCCCCTCTTCTGGATTAAGAATGTTTGCTAAGCCACAGTCAGAAAACAGACACTACAAGTTTCTTAGAGATGTTCATTTACTCAGCCTGACAGCCTACCATGTATTGTACCCTACCACCCTAAGGTGGTATTCCAACTGATTCTGTGTGGATCTCTGGGTTGTCTCAAAAGAAAATATAATAAATTTTCTACTGCTATCAATACCAAGTCCTATTCCAAAATTAGATTGATTCCTAAACCTGTAGAAATATAGATATCATCAATACAAACTTTTTGAATATAACTGTGGAAATGTAGATGGGGAAAATAGTATGAGAAATTGAATATGTTCAATTTCAATGGTTGATATACCTTGTGTAGGCATATATCATCACAAAGAAGGTGTGGGGCACACACAGGGTGTCTGGGATGAAGGAGGATGAAGCTGCTGGATATGTAGATCCAGAGCCTTTAAAACATTAATTAGAAAACTTTCCTAACCCATTATTCTGGAAGATTTTTTTTTTTTTTTTTTTTACTATTTCCTGATTGATATCCTCAATAAGATTCACAGAGAGCCAAAAAGCTAGGCATTGGGTATGTATACATATTTTATTAAACTTTAGAATAATGAAATAAATCCTGGCTCAGAGGATGGACAGATTGTCCTAATGCCTTGCTGAGAAAAGAAATGAAGCAATTCAAAAGTATATAAATGTCAAAGGAAATTATAGACAGTTACTATGTAAATTTACTGACACTCTAAATATTAAGTCATGAACATTTTCAAAAGTTTTATATTTGAAATTTGAAAACATGAGTGGTCGTCAAATAACCTCCCACAGAGCAAGTTGAATTTCATAAAAAACATATAAAACATAACTCTTTAAATTAATTTTGAATAATATCCAAGACAATAATCATAGAGCTGGAAAAAATCATCAGGGTAATCCAACTTCCCATTCATCCCAAGAGTCTCTTTTGCCAATATCTCAGCATCTCAGGTTAGTACAGTAGCCTTCATACTGAGTGACAGAAAGTTTACTAGGCTGAGAATTAGCCTACTTCACTGCTGAGCAGCTACAGTTGTTATAAATTTCTTTCTTAGATTTGAGTTAAAATCTTCACTATAGCTTCTGCCCATCTGTTCTAGATTCTGCCTGATGAATCAAGAGAGAGTTGATTCCTCTCCCATCCGAAAGAACTTCGGGTGTCTTAGGAACCAATCACGGCCCCATAAGCTTGATCTCCTTCTGCTTGAATGATCCCAACTGATTTAGCCTCTCTCTCTTTAATATCTCAGGACATTTCTGAAATACCCCCACACATCCAGCTGGATTAAAATGAACATCTTTCCAGTTGTCAAAGTCATACGTGTGACTCCCACAATTAGTTGCAATATTCGAAATATTTATCTGATCAGTGCAGAATAAAATGAGACTATCATGTCCGATCACAACTGACTTAACAGCAAAGTGTCCTAAAATGCTCAGTACTTTTTGCACGTTAATTGAGATAAACATAGGTCTCCCTTACCCCATCCCATACTTGGGTAACTTATTTTTTAATGGACATGTCAACATTTACATGTACCCTATTATATTTCATTTTTTTGTTTTGATTTGCAATTTGATTCTACTGATAATTTTATGTCCTTTCATCAAAAATATTAGTTATCTATTCCATACTGTGTCATTCCTGCTTGATGAGTATAATTTAATATACTCATTTAAGACACTGATCAAAATGCTAATCAGATTATAGATGAATAACAATGAATTTTTCACCATGTTGAATATATAAATCAATGTTTAAGACCTCTACAACATGTCATTAAGGATTTGGAAAGTTTTGAGCAAATCCTTAACCTCTGGGAGCTGGTGCCTTGGAAAGGCAATGTGCTACCCTCTATGTATGCCCTGGTTCAATAGCAGGTTAATGGATCATGGACTTAATTGATGTGTCATTTTCAATTTCAATTCTAATTTCCTCAGAAGTCCCATTGACCAGGGACCAAACAAATTACCTCTGACTAACACATACAACCACAGCCTACTTCAGAATTTTTGACATTTGTTTTTTAACATAAATGGAAAAGGCAAATTATTTTCAAGGATCCCCTTGGGCACTTAGGAATCTAATTTGATCTAAGCCATTTTGTGGCTCTAATAGAAAAACAAAAATAAGTCATTTTAAATGTACTATGTTCCAGTTACTCCTACTGATAATAGCCTGAGGGTCAGTGGGAAGAAAAATTAGGGTAAATTATCCAAAAAAAGAAAATGCAATTCTTTAAAACTGGATGGGTGAAAGTAAGGATGGGACGTATATATTTGATATGTAGAAATACATAAAGTAATTTCAAATCTCAATTGTTATTACCTGGGGGAATATAAATTAAAAAATAAAAAGAATTATTCCTGAGAGTTCCAATGTAAAAACAACTTTAAAGCCAAGAAAGAAAACATTAGAAGTTAGGATTTCCAAACGTCCGTCATCTGGCTTCCAGTGGCTTCTCCTTGTCCGTGCTCAGTTTGCTGTCGCCCTGTTTGTCTCTCAGATAGATTGGAATTGTGATGTTCTTTGCAGTCTCCACCAGCATGTGTCTGCTATTGTTTGCTCTGGCAAGAGCCAGTTGAGATGCAATAAAACACTCCTAGTGACACTGAGGGCACATCACCATCACGCAGAGAGGATGCTGTCCAGGGAATGGGAATCGGTCAAGTTACTACAAGACATAACTCCAGCCCTGGCTTCTGAAATAAAGAGCCTGGAAAAGTAGGGCAGTATGCAGAAATTGTCTTTGTCTCTTTATGTTAGCAGAGAAGGAATTACTATTTCATGGGACTCACAGGAGAATGTCGATGATGACATGCCAAATTATGGTGATGCTTCCAAGAGACAAGTCACTGTATGTCTTAAAGGTACTCCTCAAGCTAAATTTCACTGTACTCCTTTCCAACTGTCTCTGGATCTCCATCTCTTGCATAACTTCTTTAGCAGATGTGGGTAACTCAGCTTATGCATAGGAGAATGGTAAAATATCTGCAACAGCTCTTACAGGCACTGTACTGTGTCTTTTATATTAGCGTACTTACTCCTTTCACCGTCCCCATTTATCGCTATCAAACTATAAGTACCCTTACTTAGACAAACACTATGCTCTGGGTGTGTTTTAAAAAGGCTACTGCCAGAAACATGAGGGGATTTTCTCCAAACTTCACTGTAAGAACTTGATAAAACTCCTGAAGATATAATTCACAAAAGTGTAGGCAACCCTAAAACTGGACCCCTAGAGTTTTTATCTCTTAGACTTCTTTCACAGTTGCCTCCAGTAATTCATCAACTACAGTGTAGGTTTTCTTACTCCCATTACTGGTTTCCATGGAGATTTCTGTTCCAATAAATTATGCTTCTCTGTATCAGCCTGTCTCTCCAATTTGGGGGGCAGCAGTTTTCCCTGTGACCTCAATTCTCTGATGAATCTAAGAAGAGTTGTTAAATTTTAGTTTGTTCAGCTTTTTTCTTGTGTGAATATGAGTGACAACATCCAAGCTCCTTACATACTAAACAGGAAACCCGAAGTCATTATCCCCCATTTAAAAAGATTAAAATTAAGAGATTTGAAGGAAGCTAAAGTAGAGGTGTCCTTGTCTTTCAAACAGGTTGTCTTGATTTCTCTGAGCCTGTACTGAGGCCTCACTATGTGGACTAATGTTTTCTTCAAGAGTCATGGACTCACAGGCTCAGCTAGTCCACCTTTCCCTTCACCAAATGAACAAGCCTCAAAATTCAATCACAGAGGAGAATATGGAAGACATAAGGGTGTTTCTTCTTTTTGCTTCTAGGAAAAATCTATTACTTTGTTGAGGAGAGGCATGACCTAAATTTGATATATTTTAAAATTCATTATAATGGTTTTTGAATCTCCCTTGACACACACACACACACACACACACACACACACACACACACACATATATATATATATATATAATATATATATATATATATATATTGCTAAATGTTAAGTAACAGGAAATGAAGTTAATCAAACCATGTAAAAATGGTCCCTATTAGTATCAAAGAACATTGTCCTCAGCCCACACTATAGTTCACTCCTGGCATAGTTACAGAAGGTTCACAGAGGGGAAAGAGCCTATAAGGGGGCTGTCCAGACCACAGAGAGAAGGATGTAAACAAGGTCTGCGGGGGCGGGAAACAGAGAGGCTGGGAGAGTTCTCTGGATTCCAGTTATGCAATACTGACAACTGCAATGAAGCAGAGCCCTGGTCTCAGAAGCTCCAGCACATCCTCACAAATACTGAAGCCAGAGAGTCATTACTGCAGTCCCAGGATGCTATGAGTGCCTAGCTACTAGTCATCCAGGCCTTATGAATCATAGTATGAGAAGAGGTAGAAAAACACCATTCCACTTCTTTTCTAGACATTCTGAAATTATGTGCATGCAGACACATCTGTGAAGAAAAAGTGTACTCTCTATTATTGTGTGATATAAATAAGCGTAAAGAGCACACACTCTATGGTCAGGCTGCCTGAGAAGGATTCCAGGTCTGCTACTGAATTTGGGCATGGGTTTTGTATTGTTGTGTTTTTAATTATTCTAAGCTGAAATTTTTTCATCTATAAAATAGAAATTAGATAATCAAAGTAAAATCGTTGGCATGTGTTAAGCTCTTGATTACAGCCTCCATCATTCTCTTTGTTATTCCTCTTGTTGCACTGAAATGATATACAAGCCGTTCATTTTCTTCACCAACTCCCAGTGATGCTACTCTTTGAAATGGAAATGATCAAGTTTATAGAATATGCTTCATTTCATTTCCTAACTTTACAGGACAAGAGGTTTTGACACCTAACACTTTCACTCTGTATATTTTCATAAATACTGAAATAAACACTTTATAATTATTCTCTCATATCAAATATGAACTGAAACAAAGAACATTCATCAATATACCTCTTAGAATAAAAGCTGAGGCCCTAAGGGACCTGTGTGCAGATAGAAGTGTTGTGTGGTCTAGAGAGGCTGTGGGAAGGGTAATGTGATCAAAGGCCACATATCCTGTGATGTGACCTGTGCTATAACACTGCCTGCCACCCAGTAACTTCTGGAGAGTAACTAAACTCATGAAATACTTGGGTGTGAGTAGACTTTTATAAAAATTGGGATAGGGCTGAGTTTTAGGTATGGACTAAAAAGGGGGCAGAATTCAAGTAATATATCGTAAGAAATGCATGAGAAAGGCAGCTCCAGGAATTCACAGTAATTATGGAAAAAATTATTCTCTTACATGGCCTTGGAGTTTGTTATAGGGGAAGTTGAACCTAATTTCTGATAGTGAGTTTGGTAAATTGTCGAAATTCAGAATATCATTATAAAAAGCAACACTGCATTATAAATTTAAAAGTTGCTAAGAGACTAGATCTTAATCGTCCCTATCACACAAAAGAAATGATAATTATGTGAGGTGTTGGTTAACACTACGGTGGTAAACATATCACAAAATATAAATGTATCAAGTAAAACATGTTGTACACTTAAATTTATACAATGTTATTTGTCAATTATATCTCAATAGAAATAAATTTTTTAAAAAGTCCACAAGATCATTATTTCAAGGTAAGAAATCATTAAAAGGCTTCCACATATACGTATAAAATATTATATATAACATATAAATACAAATATGTATTATCTTGCATACATGGTGTTTATCGCCATCCTTTCCCCCAAACTTCTCTAAAATAATGGCAAAGGATTTTAAGAAACGTAAAATTCGATACAAGCATAGAGAAGTAGAAAAGAGAGGTCAAAGTTTGAGATTTGGAAAAGGAATCCTAAGCCTGCTAGGGAAGTCCACAAGAACCCTTACACTGCATAGCTTGGCATGGCCTTAGAATTGGAGATGCTAAATGTCTTGATTATGGGGTGGGGCTAAGTGGCCAATTCTCCTGGTTTGCCTGGGACTGAGGGGTTTCTCAGGACACAGCAGGACTTTCAGTGCTAAAACCAACAAGCTGGAATGGTTGGTCACCCTGGGTATGACCAGGGCATGCAAACAGAATCGGTTGAAAGTCCAAGCCCCACATCTCTCCCTGACCCCAAATAGCCAAGCAGCCCTCTTCCCCATATACTATTTTATTAAAGCAAAATTAAGTTACAAATATATTTAAAAGTTGTTTTTGACATTCACACTTCCTATATGCAGATGTTAATTTATAAAAATGAAATGACCTCTCTCTTAGCAATAAATGTAAAGAAGCCTTTACAACTTTTCTCATGACCATGGATAAAATATACATAAGCCTTCTTATCATTTTTTGGTAATGAGAAATAACAGACACAATGATGTCAAATACCTACTCTCTCTAGTTAGAAACCTTTTTATTAAGGAATACAAAATGAAATCCAGTGTACACCAGATCCAAGATTTCCAAACCTGGGACCACCACCTGAATTCGGCATAATTTAAATATTTAAGGTGGGGCCAGGTATTTGTAATTTTTAAAACCTTCATGTGATTCTTTTAATCAATCAGATTTGGAATTCATTGTGTTAACCAATGTCCATATAGAAGCCAAAGTAGGTGCACACTGTCAAGCCCTCAGGGATGCGTGTAAGGAGACATTGAGTAATCTGACATTCAGGCCCACATCCACAGGATGTGGAAATGGAATTGCAGTGCTCTCTACTAGCTGCTGTCTTCACTGACACCCCTTCTGCTAATAGTGAGAATAAATCTCCTCACCATAATGCTGACTCTGCAGAGAGAGGGTCTAAACCCTAGAATGCCCAGCCTACCCAGACAACCTGAATGCTGAGGACTGTGTTATTTCTACCCTGGTAAAAGCCAGAACCTTTTGAGGGCTGGTGAAATAACTCACTGTGAGCTCTCTGTCAGACAATGAGGTACAACCTAGTAAGAAGCAGTAATAGCATTCTCAGAGCATATTCTCCTCTTCTCTCTCAGCTCTGTGGAAGGTGGCCTTGACTTTCTATATCAGTTATTTTTAAATTAACACATGGTTAGACTTTACTTTCCCTTACTATATAAGAAAGCCCCCAACAGCTACAGGAGCCGGTGCCCAAATTAAAACCACGAAATGAATGTCACTTGCAATAGTATCTCTTCCTGACAAGAAAATAAAAATTAAACATAATAGACATACCCAGTACTATTCAGTATAAGGAAAAACCTCTTTTAAAAATAACCTAGTAAAATACTCTGAAAATTCTCACTGAAGGACAAAAAAAAAGCCTAAATTTTAATATTAGTACATGTGTTTCCTAAGAAATGTTCATCATTAGACATTTTTAAAATATTAAATATTATTTTTAAATATTTAAGCCCTTAATAAATGCCTAGAGATTTGCTATAAATATTCCTTACAAATCTTGCCATTTTTTCTTCCCTTACTCCGTTCATCAAAGTAGGTCTTGTGCAGGAGCAAATGCCCCATTGTCCATATATACTTGTGAAACAAAGGGACTCTCTGCACCAATCTTGAGGAATTCAGTGGTTAGCAGCCTACATATTTGTGTTTCCAGATTGTGCAGGTCCACCAATCAGAATGACTTACGGAGCCATTTTTCTAGTTATAATCACTCTTCTTTTTCATTCAAAAGCTACTATTATTTACTACAAAGAACAAGTCCGCCCATGCACTTATAAAAGAACGTTCACACACACAGGTGTGCTGTGTTTCTGTTGTCCCTTTCATCAGCCTACCACTCAGATAGGTACTCAGTGAATCAAACATTCAAAAGAAAAAACATCTTTTATTGCTAACACCAGATGACTATCCTGTGAGAGTCATAGTTTGCTAATTGATACTTAACACACCCTTTCTTCAAGCTCTTAAGGTTCCTCAAGCTACGGCCATTTGAAAAGAAATTATTCATCAGTTTTGGCTTGCAAGTTTCTCTCTGATGAGACTCAGAGCCACTGGATCATCAGAGCCACTTGATGACTAATAAGTAAACACCCTGATGGGCTAAAGTTAAACTAAAAGCAGGCCAATAATGAGAGGTCAATGCCCATCTCTTAAAGTTACATTATGATTTGGATTTTGAGACAATAAAAAGCTGAGAGTGCAGCAGGTCTAGTAGGCACAGAATAACTTTTTCACCTTGCTAGTCCTAAATTCCTAGTACTAGACCCAATCCAATGATCTTACAGAAGAGTGCATCAGGGAATTACTGACTCTGCCTTTTTATCATTCAGTAGGCAACTGAAGACCTAGAAGATGAACCCTATGGTTTCGGTGGTAAGAAAAATATTTCAAGACCCCCAATAAAACTGATTAATGCTTCAAACTGATCTAAAACATGTTGGTGTTGGAAAAGCATTCTGTTTCTGCAGTTAATGCTGCTAATGAATATATTAATTGCCAAAGAAAGCAATCATTAAAATTACTTTATTTTTACAATTTTCACCTTGTTGAAATTCTATAAAGTGTCATGAAGCCCACAATTTTATTTGAAAACCACAAAGAAAATTATAGCATTACAAAGACAATGATCATAGAATACAAATAAATTACAGAAATTAAAATATAAATCTTTCTCTCAGAAGTATATAAAGAATAATCAAAGCATTAATTATTTACATTTCTATATTACCTTTTCTATAAGAAGCTCACTGTGCTTCTTGGTTCTGCACACCACTGTAAATGAATCCTATTACACTCTTCCAATTCTCAAATATGTCATCCCAAGAGAGTACACCAATCTTTACTTGGCAACATAGCATGCTTCTCATGTAAAAGCAGCTAACATTGAGCATAAGGGAAAAATGCATGAAGTAAAATGAACAGTGCGCCTCAGTGGGCTTAACAAAAAGCTGCAGATGACAGAAAAAATGTCAATGAACTCAAAGATAAATCAACAGAATGGTACAACTGATGAAAAGAAGGAAAAATTTAAGAAAAAAATGAGCAGAACCTTGGTGATTTGTGGAACAATATCTGAAGTCTAAGATACATGTTAGCTGAGTCTCAGAAGAAAAAGGGAATGGGATAGAAAAATATTTGAAGATATAATGGCTAAATGTTTTTCAAATGTGGTGAAAAACATAAACTTATATATCTTAGAAGCACATTCAAACCTCTAAGCTGAATAAATATAAAGAAAACTACACCTAGGCATATCATAGTCAAACTGTTCAAATTCAAAGGTAAATAGAAAATCCTAAAACAGTAAAGAAAAAGTTACATATTACAAACTAAGGTACAGTATGAAGAACATCTGACTTCATGTTATAATGTAGGTCACAGAAAAGGAAACAAACTACTAAAAGAAAAAATCCACAAAAAAATTATATGCAGCAAAATTATCATTCAAAAATGAAGGCAAAATAAAAAAATTATCAGATGAACAAAATAGAGAATTCTTTGCCAGTGGATCTTTACTACAGGAAATGCTAAAGGAAGCTGTTCAGACTAAAAGAAAATGAAACCAGATAGAAACTCAGATCTACAGGAAGAACATCAGAAATGGCAAAAAGGTGGTTGGCAAACATAAGTATACATATTTTTTTCTTTTTTATTCTTTTCTTCTCAATTTAAAAAATACATATATTGTTCAAAGCTAAAATTATAAAATTGTATTGGGGTTTTTTAACAAATGCAGATGTAACATATATGTCAATATTTCACAAAGGAGGAGGTAAGTAAAGCTACCATATTTATGTAAAGTAATACAATATTAAGTAGACTATATAACAAGTTGAAGATGCATATTATAATACCTAGAGTAAAAACTAAAAAATGCAAAAAAAAAAAAAGGATCGTTAAAAAGCCAACAGAAGAATCAAAATATTTGAAAGTATTTAGAAATTATTTAATTAAGCAAAAGAAGGCAGGAAAGAGAAACAGAGGAACAAAAAAAAACAGGATAAATAAAAAACAAATAGCAAAAATGTAGCTCTAAAGTTAACCATATTGATAAGTGAAACATGAAAAGGAATAAAAATTCCAATTTTTTAGCAGAGATTTTCCAGACTGGTTTAAAAATGTAAGCCCAACTTATATTCTGACTAGAAATTCACACTATAAAGATACATATAAGTTGAAAGTAAAATTATAAACATATATAACATATATGCCTATATTATACATATAAAATACTATGAAAACACTATTATGGCAAGAAGTATTGCCAGAGATAAAAAGGGATATTTTAATAATAGAAAGAAACATTTTTTAGGAAGATACAATTAGAAATGTATGTGTACTTGATAAGTTCATAATATAGGAAGCGAAACCTGAAAGAACTAAAAGATATAGATAAATTGACGATCATAGTTGGAGATTTTAAAATCTTTTTCTCAATAATTGTTAGAATAACTAGACAAAAAATCAATAAGCATATAGATGACCTTAGCAACACCATACAACACCATGACCTAATTGACATTTATAGACCATTACACCTCACAACTGCAGCATACAGCATGCACAAGGCACGTGGAATGTTCATGAAGTTAGACTACATGCTGGCCTGAAGACAAGTCTAGAAGTTTTCAGAAGATTAAAATCTTAAAGAATATGTTCTCTGGTAGTAATAGAATTTAAATAGACATCAATATTAATAAAATATCTGGAGAAAACACAGGTATTTGAAAATTAAACAACATACTTCTAAACCCATGGATTAAGGAAAATATCACAAGAAAATGAGCAAATAGTTTGAAATAAAATATAATGCAATTAGTACACACAGAAATTAGTGGGAGTCAATTAAAGTCATACTTAGAGGGAGAATTATCATTTTAAATGCTTATATTTATTAAATAAAAAGATACATACTCAGTGACCTAACTTTCTACTCTAAGAAGCTTGAGAAAGACTGGTGAGAGAGAGAAAGAATTCAAGTTATCCATAATGGAATGAAAGGGGATATTGTTACAGATCCCAGAGAAATTAAAGTATAAGAAAATATTTTGAACACTTTATGTCATTAAATTTGAAAAATTAGGTGAAAAACATAATTTACCAAAACTGATTCAAGATGAAATGGAAAATTTTGTACATGTATAATTACTTTTCTATGGCTACCATAATGAATGTTTAATATAACACCCAATTATTATTTATTGAGTCAGAAGTCTGGACACAGTGTGACTCAACTGGATCCTCTGCTCACTCTTCTCAGGCATTAATCACAAGGCCAAAATCAATGTGTCACCTGGGGAGGGTTCCTATCTGGATATTCTGGGAAAGATTCCACCTCCAAGCTCTTTCAGGTTATTGATAGAATTCAGTTGGTTGTAGGAATGAGGTCCCTATTTCCTTGACATATAGCCTTCTTCATTTTCAAGCCAACAATCCTCATGCATCAAACCTTTGATTTTCCCTTCTTCCACATCTCTCTGAATCCAGCAAATGAAAATTGTCTGTTTATAAGGAAGGGGTCATGTGATTAGGTTGGTCCCACATGAGAATCCAAGTTAATCTCCTTAAAGTCCATAACATTAATTATATCTGTGAAGTCCCTTTCGTTATATAACTTAATTTATTCACATATTCCAGGGATTAGGGCACAAACATCTTTTTTTTTTTTTTTTGGCAGGGGCGGGGGGGGGGGTGATGCTATTCTGCCTACTACAGTATATTAAAGGGAGAAAGATGATAGATGATAGATAGATAGATAGATAGATAGATAGATAGATAGATAGAGTAGGTTGGTAGGTCAGTAGATAGATAGGATAGGCAGTTGGATGACAGATATATATATATTTAAAAAGTTGAACTCGTTTAAAACTTTTTTCCACGAAGAGAACTATAAGCTCCAATGGCTTCATTGCTATCAATTCAAGGACGAAAATATATCAATCTTACACACCAAAATCACCTAGAAAACAGGCAAAAAGAACACTTCTCACTTTATTTTATAACTCCAATATTATAACCTCATAAAGACATTAGAAGAAAATCATAGACCAATACCCATCATGAACTTGAATGCAAAAATCCTCAAGGAAATATAATCAAACTGAATCCAGCAATACAAAAAAGGGACAATACATCATGACTAATGGGTTTATCTAAGGAATACCAGATTAACTCGAAAGCAATCAATATAACCCAACAGAATAAAGGAGATAAACTATGTGATCACCCCCAACATTGGAAAGGAAGAAGTAAACTTGTAAATGATATGATTATTTATGCAGAAATCCTTAAGGAATCTATTTTAAAATCTAAAAAAAAAAAATCTAACAAATAATAAATAAAATGTAGCAAGGTCTCAGGACACAGTCAAGACAAACAGAACAAAGGAAGTGTAGAGTACAGGTACAATCACATCTATATTTAATAACCTAGATTTCATCAAAATCAAAAAAAATTATCAAAGGGCACTATTAAGAGTATGAGTATTTAAGCCACAGAGTGGCAGAAAATATTCTTAAATATATTTAAAGAACTAGTTTCAAAATTATATAAAGATCTCCTGCAACTAAACAATGAAAAGGCAGCCCCCATAATGGAAAAAAGGCTAAACAGACACAAAAGATATACAAATAGCCAGTAAACGGATGAAAATACACTAAACATCACTTGTCATCAAGAAAATGCAAATTTAAATTACGAGATACCACAAAACATCCATTGAAGTCACCAAAATTAAAAAGGCCACCGACATTATACACTGTTGAGGATGTAGAATCACTGGAATGCTTATACATTGCTAGTGAGAATGTAAAATGTTACTACCACTTTGGCTAAAGATTTCAGTTTTGTATAAAGTTAAACATATATGTATGTAACCTTTATCATAGCAATTCTGCTTCTAGGTATTTATCCAAGAGAAATGAAAACATTACAGACAAATATGATCATGTTATAGCCTTCATCAAAATGGTCTCAAATGGAAAATTACTCAAAGTCTATCAACAGGAGAGTAGATTTAAAGAGTATGATAGATTAATACAATAGTACAATATGCATTAATGAAATGAAATGAATCCTTGATAAATGCAATCATATGGATGAATCCTCTATACATTATTTTGAGCAAAATAAGCCAGATTCAAGAGTACATACTACATGTTTTACCATATGCCTATATTGTGTGTATTACAGAGCTATGTTAAGTCCTAGAATAAACAGAAACTAAAGTTAATGGTTATAAAAAGTTGACTTTATTTTGTCAGCGGATTACCTGGAAAAAAAGCATGAATGAAGGAACTTTTTAGGTTGATTGGGAAATATTACCAGATACTTTATATAGTGAATGTGCTAAAAAAAAAAAAAGTATGTCCCATTTATTAAAGTTCATCAAATAGTTAACAAGATTTATGCATTTTAATGTATACAAATCTCTCAAAAAACTTTAAATAAACAAATGAATAATGCTAAAAAATCTATATAATTCCAAATCAGTCTCAAAGACCTCATTTTCACAGGTGACGTACCCTGGGTGATAAAATGCAACCCACCAAGACGGTTCCTCCAGAACAAGTGCAGGAAATCCCATTCCTTGGTGTAAAAATTGAGTTTCTTCCTTGGAGTGTAATGGTCAGAGAAAGAAATTTCTAGTCCCAATATAAGCTTCAAAGGGCAGAAAAATTGTGGTGACACATGTAATAAACCCACAACTTCTAGGAGAGAAAAGTGTAAATGGAAAATCATATTTACACCACAGAAGTTTATTTTTACTCCAGGTTAATTCCTCTTTCTAACCTCTACTTTCCTATACAGAAGAAAGGTGGATACTTCAGAAATTTGCTCAAATGAAATAAGAAAGTTCTTGTTCTTCCAAAATCAACTGGGGTTTCTTTGTTTCTCTAAGTAATAAGGACTAAATTTCCATTTCTTATAAAGGTAAAGGGATCATCATGAGGCTCGATATTGTCAGAAATTCAACAACAAGGAAATGCAAGAATACCATGTGTTTTCCATAGTCAAATGAAACAATGCTAGTTAGACTTCATTTCTTTGTAAGATGTTTTTGTATACAGCAGGGCTATATTTAATATAGATTATGGTTCTCACCTCAACTTTACAGTCAGCCTACATCTATATTCTCTCTTCAGTCCTCCTTATTTTTAGTCAAATAACCCCCACTTTTCTTGCTCTCTGCTCCAAATATTGGGTAGTGGATTTTTTTTTTGAAATTTCCCAAATAATCAGAAGGCTCTGCATTTATGAAATGACCTAAAAGCTTGTGGATACAAAACTGAAGGCTAAGCATTTAATTAGAGACAAGATTTGATTCTGGTTCTAAAAGAGAGTAAGTAGACCTGCAAAAATTCAAATCCAGAGACACAAAGCAAGCCATTTTTAAAACATTGGCCCTTCTCATATATTAGTTTAGTTTACTCAAGTTTATTTTATAAGCAAAAGATACTTTTTTTCTTCTGAACCAAATGAATGAATCAATTTATATCAATAGTGCCCTCACTCTTTACACCACCCTTTTTTGTCTTCTTGGGGAACCCAAAATAATAGAGGAAAGGCATGGGCTTTCTAGACAGAGATCTGGCAGAATCTGGAATCTACCACATTGGAAAAGTTCTTTCATCTTAATAAGCTACAGTTATCTTACCTGTAATTAAATCATGCTGACTTTTAAGACTGTTTTATATTTCACACACATGCACGCACATACACACACAAAGAGGTCTGCATGTACGGCACAGTGCTTGGCACAGACAAAGTACTAGATAAACTGGAATTGGTAAGTCAGGATGATAAATCAACTGACAATTTATACATCAGAGTCTCCCTCAAGTCATGAGCAGTGTTATCGCCTATTTCATTTGGCCCTCAAGATTTATAGATACACTGAATAAGAACAAAATGACCATCTTCTGCATTGAAATTCTAAGCCCATCATTTGGAATACTTACCAAATGCTATTCCTAGTTATTTAGTTACAAAAGAAATACTTATATCAAAGACTTTTAGTCACAATAAAAAAGCAATTATTATCCCTCATTGTGCATCAACTCAAAGAGCAATATCCTTCAGAAAATATGCATATATCAAAGACAATTATCTTGACCAGAACATCAAGATATAAGCACATCCTACCCTTTTAAAAGACATTATATCATTTTTAAAAGATTCTTTTAAGAAAACATGTAAATTAGGACAGTAATTAAAGGGCTTGTTTTATTTCACATCAACAAATGGATTAAATATTTTTAAATGCAAAAAAAAATCTCTTAGGATAATGTAACTATCAAGTTCTGCTTGTCGCTCATTTTCCAGAAACCTAAAATGGGGGGGGGGGGTGCGGGGGAGTGTCAGCTATTACTCTTGTTGCATTTTCATATATCGAAGTCATCTGGAATGTGATTATGATTCAGAAGTAAGGGTTCTGAGACATTACTTGCCACTTAAAAAAATGTATATTTTTTATAAATTATGGTTACAGTTTTTCTTCCTATCATTATATATGTTTGACAATAATAAGAGAGGGTCACCATAACAACAGTTTACCCATTAAATTGAATCAATTAATGGGCTTTAATTAAATATACTACAAAAAAGTCTTTGATTTCTTAAAATATGCATATCATTCATGATAGCACTTGGGTGTTTACACTGTTAAATTTCAAAAGATCTAGTCCAATGAATAGAGTACACAATAAATATTAAAAGAACACCATCCCAAAACAAATTAATTTTATTAACTATTTTTAGATTATTTCTTCATTAAAGTTCTGACTAAAATAGGTAATTATAGTGCCTACTACATAGTTAATATAAAATTATTTAAAATATTTCCTGAGTCATTAATTTCATTCAATTTTATAACATTTTAATGACTCTTCTGAACATTCTAAGTAACGCATATGAAAATAAAAATCAAGGTACAGTGTGGTTAATTTTTTAATGATTTATTTTGACAGAAAGACTTCAGTGCATATATGGGGGCTGACTTAAATACTAACAATCTACTTTTAAAGTCTATTGTCAATGTTTACTTATAATCGAATATGATTAATTTAGCCAATTGGCTCTTGGCAGTACCTCCAGTAATGGAAAATTATCATAAGGCAATATATCTTGATTGCAACAGCCTGTACCTTTATTGTCTGTCCAGATTCTTTTCACATCAGGTCTGTAATGAAAAGCTAAGTCACAAACAGAGGTATTAGGAAATACACAATGGGGCAACTCTCTCTGGAACAAATCAAATTTTCAATAACTCATAAGGTAATTTGAGGGTTTCTATTATATAATCCTTCAACGAACAATTAAATTCTACAGATTTTTTTTCATTTAACAGTTCAGTCGGTGTATATCTTAATATACGTAACCTATAAAATAGATTAAAAGCAAATATATGCATATGTTTAAAGTCCTTGATTCATGAAGAAAATCGCTGGAAAACGTTTAAGCAAGAATTAAAGTCATGTATTCATTCTGTTGAATTTGGCAGCAGAGATGAGTTCTCAAGAGAGAGAACTCGTCCCAAATGGTGTGTACCATTCTCCTCTCAACACCATTCATAAAGTGCCTTTCTGTTACGCAATAGGATCACTCTACTTGATTAATGAAACACAGGCTGATGTTTAGCGTTCACTGGTTGTACATACAAACAAGAAAGCATCACTCATCTTTACTTAAAAACAAAACTTAATCAAGACGCTTAGGCACAGGAACCGGAGTCGAAGCACGCAAACAACAAATGGGCACATCACTCATGAAAGCTCAGAACAGGATCTCTGAAACGCGGGAGTAAACCAGTTGTGCATACAGCGATAAAAGGCTGGACACCTCTGGGATAAGCCAAGCCCCATCGTGTTTGCTGTTTTCCGCTGATACTATTAGGGCCCTAATTGAAGAAAGAGGACTTTGGGGACCCAAACATTGGCTTCTCCTTTCTTAAGGTGGATTCGCTCTATCCCGACTCCAGCAGAGAGCTCCAAACCCAGAATCTATCTGTAAGTCCGTGTGTTTGCACCACTTTCACAAACCAGGGAAGCCAGAAGGGAAGATCAATGCCAAAACAATATTGCACGTTCCCCTGACTTTTGTTTGCTCGTAATAACATTTTAGACAGACAGTCTCACCCTTCTTGTGGAGCCTGAGAAGATAATAAATACCCTATACCTCATCCATACTGCCCCAATTACAGCCCCACGAAGCGTAGAGAAACCCAACTCTGTCCCCAGGACCTAGTCAGAGCCTCATCTTCGCGAGTGGCCGTCTGGACCTTCCCTTAGATCGGAAACAGTTTGTGCTTGGACCGAGGGTGAGAGCATCTCTCTCGATTCCTCTCGAGGCCACACTTTCTGTATAGACCCACCTGCATGGGAGCTTCGTGTCTCATTGTTCTCAAAATGTCCTTTCTCTCTGGCTAAGACAGCGCCGGCCCCGGCGCCAGGTCAAGCTTGCTAGTCCGCGAGCTCCACGCTCTGCACTCTTTGGCTTCGCTAACCGGCTCCAATATCAGCACTGGAGCTGTCCCCTTCTGGCGCCGCACACGCGTACTGGCCGGGAGCCCCTTGTGCTCCTGGGAGTTGTAGTTTAACCTAACCCGAGCTTCACTGTAAACCCACGAGCCGTGAACTACAACTCCCGGCAAGCCAGTACTTAAACAGAGTGCCTCCTTCAGTCGGACTCGGCCGCGGAGCCTCCCTTCGCCTTTGGAATCGCTGCTGGTTGTTACTCCTTCCAGCTTTCCAGCCCATTTTCTCACAAGATGCAGGCAGAAGTGACCCCAGCTCTTCTCAGCCGGAGGTTTTTTATTTTCACATTCCAAAACTATCACATTCCAAAAGTAAATTGTGATTTCCATGTTAGGAAACGCACTTACCTTGTGCTAATTACCGATACAAACGAACACTGCGCTATGTTCTGGGGCTCTCCGCCCTACACCTCCCCATCCAGAATCGGGAAAGTTTATATATATCTCCATAGGCAGAGTGGGTGGTTTTACAATCTCATTCAACAAACACGGGGAAGAAAGACGATGAATACCACACGCATAAAGTGGCTTACTCGCACAATTGCATTAAGAAGGCGCGCGCGCGTACACACACACACACGCCAAAGTCGGTCAAACCGAGGTTTTGTGCAGAGCATGTAAAGGGTCTCCCTTTACTTACCTTTCCGTATAGCTCCATTGCAAGTTGAGTTTCCAAAATTCTCAGTTATCCCTCCTACGAATGAGGTTAGGGTCTTACGCAGGAAGCGGGGCTAAACCCACAACAAAAGAAGGGGTGGAGGTTGCGACTGGCGGAGGGAAAAATAAGGAATCTGACGAACACAGCTGATTTAGATAAATAGCTTCTTTCCTCGGGAGGGAAAGCGTGGAGCCTTTAAGTGGCAGCTGCAGAGAAAGAGCTGAGAGTCTCTTAGGAAGTGCCAGCAGCGCGATCTTGCTGGGTAGCCCCTCCCAAACCCTCCCCCAGGCACCTTCCACCGTCATTAGCGCGCACACACAGCCGCTGCTGGCCCAGGGCCGGAGAGCTGATAGGGCACTGGTTATTTACCCGAAGCAAGTCACATAAAATGAACACATTCATCACCAGAGCCCAGAAGCACCATCACAGAATGAGATAGGGGACCCCTATTAAGTTATCCTGTCTTTTAACACAGAGGCATTCCTTACATTACAATCGTACTCCTCCCAGACTACTTCAAAAATGGTTTTGAAATCTCCGAACTGTCCTTTTATTACATTTATTTTCTCCTCTCAGTTGAGTAATTCGTGTGACCATCCATATTCTCTGTACCTATTTACAGATACTCCTCTCCCCTAAGAGTAAACGTTAATCAGTCTAGTAATCATCCTGCCTTTGGCAAGTCAAAACGCTTATTACTGGAGGCAGAGTGGAAAAGAATGAACTTCATATTAGTACAGAGACATGGAAGTAATAACTTGAATCAGCTTGAAACTTCATTGTATTAGACAAGGCAGTAGAACAAAGGTTCTGAAACTTACATGTGCTTTAAAAATTTTAGGGGAGGTTTCTTTTGCTTTTTTCTTTTGTTAATTAATGCCTTTTATTGGTGTTTTAATCCTGAGAGGGGTTAAAATAAATATTCTCAAAGCCTCTGTAGAGATTCTGATTCACTAGATTTGATCATAAGGCATCTGGGAATGATCATTTTAACAAACACTCCAGCAATCCTGATGCAAGCGGCCCTATGCCACAATTCAAGAAACTCTGCCTTGAAAGAATTTATACATAAGAGTTTTTCAAAGATAAAAACCTTAACAATTTCACAGATCAACTCAATAATGCAACAACAATATATTGAGGACCTACTATGTCCCATTAATTTTAGGGTTTTGTTTTTGCCTTTGTTTTAAGAAATCTAAGATCTGCCTTTTAATCTTGCAATCAGTGAGAATGTAATGTGATATCAATCTAGATAAATATTTTTATAACTACTCAGAAAATACATTTTAAAGTGCTCCTCCCAGATGGGATTATGTGGTGTTTAGGACAACGGCATCTAAATTAGCCAACAACAAAATTAAAAGGTAAAAAGTAATCCGATATCAGCATGCTTCATGTCAACAGCTTATTAGAAATAAGACTTCTGCAATTTTTAAAAAAGATCTATGTAAAGGTGCACCTCTTTATAATTTTTTCCAGAAGAAGTACCCAAAAATAATACATTTATATTCATATAACTATTTGGCATATATATATATATATATATATATATATATATATATATATATATTATATTTTAGGCAAGGCAAACCTTGGTTGATCTCACAGATTGCAAGGACCTTGTCAGCTTACAATCCCTTATTATTTTTTTTTTTTACACCTACAGCACCTGGTCTTCCTAGGTGGTCTCCCATCCTAGTACTAACCAGGCCTGCCACTGCTATTTGGCATTTAATAATAAAAAATTGCACAGCTACTTAGAGTTGTCTTTCTTTAGAAGAATTTCCTGTAATTTTTGTACTAGCATCACCTGAAATTCTCAGAGTTCAAGGAATCTGCTATCAGAGAACATATCTAAATATTACAAATGTTAAATAGTAATGGATTTACTATTCTTTGAGAAGCCATCCTTTTTTGGCATTTTACTAACATGGTATATACCTCTTCAGTTTTCCAGTATGTCTCTTACTTATGAAAGAACCGAGTTTTGTGGGTAAAAAAAAAAAATTTAGAGTTGCAACAGTTTTTGGGAAACTTAGTTTTGTCCTGTTTCTCATGTCTTTTGGGGGTATTTAAGTGGGTAGAGGGAGTATAAAAAAATTTTTTTTAATTAAAAAAACCCTAGCCAGGGATCAACTAAACAAACAAGGTGGACTGTAGCTGATCATCTCTCTAAAGTCAGAACAAGACTACTTTAGCTTCTTTTGATATCAGACCACCATCTAAGAGTTTCACTCCCAAGATCACCAGATGACTGCTGGAGCTCCAGCTCTTACATCACATTCTAGGCAGCAAGAAGGAACAAATAATGAAGGGTATTCCCTCATAGTTTTAAATGCACTAGTGCTCTTATATTACAGTGCCTAGAAGTTAAACTTATTGTCATACTTACTTGCAAACGAGGGTGGGAAATGTAGTCCTTATTTTGGGAGAGTATGCGCACAGCTGAAAATCAGCAATTCTATTACAAAAGAAGGGAAGGATAGGTATTGGGAAACAGCTGGTAGTCTCTACCACGAGCATTAGGAGGACTATAAGATACAGCTTGCTGCTTTTTCCCCTTTGCAATTTTACTGAAATGTAAATGTCTAATTATTTTAAAATTTATCCATTCTCAAGGATCTCTGTAATTTAATAGCAATCAAAACCTTAAAAATTATGGAACTACCCAAAAGTTAGAATACCCTGGATCTTATTGAGGAAACAGGGAAAGAAGTCTTCTCCACTGACATAATGAATCTGAGGTTAGTTGATATGAAAATGATTTTAAATGGCAAGATATAGTTAACAGAAGGCAGTAAATGACAGAGTCTATCACATAAGCACCTTCCATATTAGAACGTAGAGCAGGCTGAAAGGTCCTGAGTTCCAGAAAGGTCACTTACGTAGGGTCACATAGATCATTAGAGAAATAGCTGAGATGAGAACTCTTGAATGTTTTTCTTTAGGTTCAGTTTTCTTTTCATTGTTCCACATTGCTATTCGTTGTTGATTGGCTTTTTGCTACCCTGTGTTTATCTAATATTTACTAGTATTTATGGGTTTTTAAAAAATTTATCTAGTTTATTTATCATTCACTTTGTCGTTATCAGTCCATGTCTGTGTCAGCTCTATTAAACAGTAAAAGTCTATCAAGTAGAGTCAAATGGGGATAATTTATTTGGCTAAAACAGAGCCAAGAAAAAAGTTAGTTAATTTAGTGTTTATTAGTAATAGTGATGTTGGTTGAGTAAAAAATAGCAATAAACATTTTGTTTCCTTTACTGTTACCATCTCCCTGTTAGTAATTACACTGAAAAATAAAATATCTGGGATTTGTTATAAGAGATAAGGAAGCCCCTGGGGATTTACTTACTCCCTTACGCAAGCCTTACTCACATACACAGCACAAGGATATGGCTGGGTATCTAATCCTGGATATTTCTGAAACCATTTCTAACCAAGCAAGAGGTTTTACTGACCCAAGCTCTGTCTGACTCACTGTGTTAGTGCTGGCTTTGATTTGACTTTGTGCAGCATTTGTATCAAGAAATGCTATTGATTGTCTCATGTTCCCTTTGGAAGAAATTAAACATCCCCATGATATTATTGATTTCTTTTTAATTAAAAGGAAAAATCATTTAACTCATTCCTGTTCATGAAGTTTCCAACCCAAATATAATCAATATAAGTAATGTGCTTTGTGAAAAGATAAATAAATGTACTCCAATTGAATGAAAAGAAAATGATGCTTTCTCTCTATAATATAAATATGATACTTTTAATGATAGCCACTCTTTCTTTAATACCTACTCAGTGGTAGGCCCTTTGTATATATTATTCCATCTAATCCTCAATAATATTTCAAGGTAATATAATTAACCGTATTTTCCAAAGAAAAAATTAATGGAGAGGTTAAGTATTTTGCTTATAGACATCTAGCTAATAAGATGTTGGGCCAGGATTTAAAGCTCAGGGTTATCTGATTCCAAAGCCCAGACTCCTACCAATATTTTTTCTCATAAAAGGTAATGTTGCTTCAAAAAAACATTTTATAATCTCTTACAAAGAAGTTTTACTGGACTTCATTGCTGTTGACCTTGCTTGGGAACAAGGATGCTACACACAGTTCTCTCTTGGAATTGCTAGGTTATAATGTCTTTTCATACAACATTTTTCATTTAAAAACTGTCAGCATTTTCAGACAGATACTGATTCATTTGGCACACTAGAAATTACTAAGGAGCTTTGTATCAAATCAGATATTTCACTGAAGTATATATATATTATATTTCCAGCTCATTAAAGACAATTTTAGATTAAACAGATTATAATTATATGAATTACGTGAAAAACAGAGTGCTAAACAATAATCCCAAATTTTATACAGAGTATTTATTTAGTTACAGGTTTCAGATTGATAAACTTGGGTAAAGGTTACATGACCTACATCTTTATTAAGTCATGGTGTACTTCCAAAGAGATAGCTATCATGATCTTTTTTAAAAAATAATTACTCTTATAAATCTATTACAAATTTTGAAAACAATTTTACGATCAAAGCCCAACTTAACTATGTGTAATTTAGATAATATGCTTTCTACCTCTAGGCTTCTCACCTAAACAGAACAGAGAATGGCCTTAAACAGCATCCCTTGGAAGACTTGTAAGAGAGGAGTGTGTGTATATGTGTTGCTGGTGGAGGTGAGAGGGTGGGGATGGGATGTGAGACAGACAAGCATTCTGTTGGCGCCCAGCGAGAGTTCCTATGATAGTCAGCCTGTGTGCCTTCAGTAGCTGGGTACCTAGAGCTATGCGTCCACAGCTCTAAACTAAGGTTATATCTCAGAGCCAAGTACAGCTGGAAGAAGAATGAGGTTCATGACAAATATTTGTTCTGAACTTCCATAGCATTCAAAACATGTCAGATGAAAACACAAAAGAGAATTTACAGATAATCCAGCTCAATCCTCCCATTTTGTCAATAAGAAATTAGATCCCAGAAAAGTGAAATGACTTACCTCAAGCCCCACAGGTCATTCGATACTGTTGAAGTGCTCTGACAGATATTGGGGAAAAGACTGCTGTGAAAATATGTTATAATGTATCAATGGAATCAATTTTATGTGTATCAATAATTTTCATTGAATTATTTTTAGATTTAGAGATTATAATTTAAAATGAAGAGTCAAAAAGGACTTCCGTCTTCACCCTCGAGGGGGCTCCAAACTCGTTCAGGAAACCAGAGATAGAAACAGGTAATAAACAAGAAATCAGCCGCAGAGATAACACAAAGCAGTGCCTGATTAGCTACTTTCCCACGCTTATTATTAATAACTGCTGTAAAGATTTGTAAAGGAGAGTAATAATTAGTTCAAGGAAAGTCTATGGAGAAGGAAATGATGCTTCTAGATAAGAAGGTCATCCAGTGGTAAATGTAGAATGAAAGACAGACTGACAGACTGTCAAAGGAACTTAAACATTATTTAGTTCTTCTTTCTAAGTTTGGAGATAAAGAAATCAAGCTTCAAAGATTGGTAACAACTCACCTAACAGCGCATTAATTAATAAGAGACCCAGGACTAATATGTAATTCACATGACATCGAGGCCAGGGTCCTTTGTAAATATATGTTTCAACAATCACTGCTGGAACATTTATTCACTATCTCATAACTTGACCAAACCTTTGCTCAAAAATC
Organism: Eonycteris spelaea; assembly: GCA_003508835.1. Classification (NCBI taxonomy): domain Eukaryota; kingdom Metazoa; phylum Chordata; class Mammalia; order Chiroptera; family Pteropodidae; genus Eonycteris; species Eonycteris spelaea. Next base: position 7,635,158 of record PUFA01000011.1, on the reverse strand, counting down.
ATTAAATTATCACACATTAAATCAAAAGTCCAAAACCTCTTCCAAAAAGATATGTGATTTATTCGTTATCTCTAATATGCTGGTAGAGAAACAGTGCATGAAATCTAAAGAGAATTGAAGTGTATAATACTTTTTCAAATAAGGGCTTATAAAATATTTTATATTTTATTATTTTAAAAATGTGACATAATAATTAAGCTACAAACTAAAGTTTTATTATTTTTCTAATTAAAATTAAACTTAACCCAAGTAAATTTTTCTAATAAAATTAAACTTTCTAATTCATTAAAATTAATTAGAAAAATAATAAAGTTCAGTATCAACTGATTTGATAGGATTGACGTCAAAGGTTTCCTCTTCCTTCTTCCTTTGATTACACAAGAACCCTAGCAGACAGGCAGGCAGTAAAATAGTAAATATTATACATCTTTGATGGTCACTGATCCTGCTCCTTTTTCAGGTCAGCACGGCCCATTCACAGGCAGGTAGCACCATTTTCCCTGTGACAGGCTAAATCACATGAATCCAGATAAAAATCCCAAGGTTACAAGCATATTAGTGTATCACTTAGCTTTGCTGATATAATAAACAACCTAAAAACTTAGTGATTTAAACAATGATCATTCTTAGTTCATGATTCTGTGGGTTGACAATTGGGACTGGGGTTGTTGAGCACTCTTTCTGTCTCGCTTGGATTCACTCATAATTCTGCAGTCAGCTATAAGTCAGCAAAGTGGCTTTGCTTCTTGGAGTTGTTTGGCTATTGGATGGGAGATGTGAGAAGGACCAGGCCATATGGCTCTCATCTTCTCATAGGCTGTCTCTAATCTGTACACATATCAGCATTTCAGGGTTCTAAGAGAAAGAGCAGAAATACACGAGCCCTCTACAGGCCTAGATTTGCAGCTGGCACAGAACTCCTTCTGCAGCATTAAGCTGGCAGAAGAAGTCACAATTCAGCTCAGATGCAAGAAATGGAGAAATAAATTTGACTTTCTTGATGAGAAGAACTACAAAGTCACATTTCAAAATGAATCAGATTCCAGAAGGTATGGAGAATGTAGCCACTTTTAGAACCCACCAATCACAGGCCAGTATTGCATTGAGGCTGTACCACGTCAAAGGCTCTGCATGCCAGCAAGCCCTGGCCTCTGCCACTCTAGACACCAGAACTCTACTGCCTTCCTGGCTTCAGTGGATGTGTCAACCTCATAGAACCCCCTCTTCAACCCTCAATCACGGTACTTTGCTGATTAATTTTCTCTTTTGGAAATCTAATTTAATTATTCACCCAGACACAAGCTTTAAATAACAAAAATGTGTTTAGAAAATTCCTTTTAGCTCACCCACAATAGCCGATTACTTCTTCTGGCTATTAGCTACCTCCAGAAGGTAAGTACGGGAAGGATTCCAGGACAGAAGAACTCACAGGCCTCATCACCACAACTGCAAGGGAAGAACACCTTTCATTTTCCCATGATCACCTATGGGGAAATAAAGGGACTCAGTCATTTCTCAATAGCTATTCTGTCACATTTAATTCTCAGTTACTCTCCCTGCCACAAAATTGATAGGAAACTTGAGCTAGAAATACTATCAATTATCTCCAAAACAAAATTTTTATAAACATCTTTTGTCCACAAAGTGTTATCTATGTCAAACAAATCTTTTTTTTTTTCTTTGTGATTCTTTACTTCTTTCATAGTCTGAGTATGAATGTGTTCCTGAAAGGAGGGATATTATATATCATTATAAAGCACACATTTAACTTTGGTTGAAACAGTTATAGTTGAAGGACATGTTTCTTCATATTGCTATAATTTTTTGAAAGGTGCATTTTCTTGATTTTATTTGCTAATGACCTTGATGTGAACAACTGTTTTCTCTTATGGTAATAAAGGCCTCTTAAAGAAGACTCTTATTTAACTATTAAAATCACATTTGGCACAGACTCTACATTTGCACAGATTAGTACCACGTCTTTAAGAAGGCCAGAGTGTTCTGTAGGAAGGAGAAGGAGTGTGAGAGAGCTGCATTTTATCTAAGACTTACTTTATACTAAGGATTGTGCTGGGCACTTCGCATAGTTTAACTTAATGTTTACATTAGCGAGAGGCAAATTGATTGTTGTCTGTATCAATAGGAAAAGATGGCACAGTCAAACTGGGTAATTTGTAGAAAATTTAATAAAGGGACTATGTACAGAGCCATGTTAGCAGAAACCAACAAGTAGCCTGGGACCAGAAGCAACAGGGAATCAGTGAAAAGTTATAGCCTGATGGCTAAGGCCCAGGAAGAGAGCATTTACTGGAATCAAGAGAAACTGCTCTTGAAGATGCAGCCTGCAGTTGAAAGAAATAACCAGCCCTCCCATCCTCTGTCTCCTGCTGGCTCCTCATTAGCTGAACCCAAGCCAGAGCACAGAGCCTGTTGATTCATTCCGTATACTCAGCCTCCTAAGACTCAGAGCAGGTTGGAGAAGAGTGAAGTAGGATGCAGAAGGAGGGAAAATAGGAAATGTTAGCATATTCTTCCATCTTCAAGATGAACAAATAGAGAAGGAAATAACTCTTGTGGGTCACAGAGGTAAAATAGAATTTAAACTTAGATCTTTCCAGTTCTCTTTGTATTATGTGTGCTAACTACTCTACTGAATTTGGTTGAGAGAAGAAAGAGTACACTGTCATCATAAGGAGTATTTTTCAAAATTCCAACTCCATTTTCGTCATTTAACTTTCACATCCTTACCGCCCCCAAACCTACACGGTGAGGGATAGTTACTTGCATCATCACATTTCAATGGGATCTCTGAGTAACCTGTACATATCGTTTCATCTGCTTTGATTGTTTCCTAATATAAAAAGTTCCACTACTGAGTGTTTTAGTTTTTCAAGTCAACAAATATTTATTAATCGCCTAATATGCATCATATGATCCAGAAGACCAGGATCCTGTTTAACTTGTTTGCTACTTTTTAACCAGTGTCTGGCATATAATAGGTTTAATAGATATAAATGGAAAAGACATTTGGGTACTTTACAGTGGGACTTTGGATACTTGAGAGGGGATTATGTTTATCCTACATGAAAAGAAGACAAACAGAGAAAAAGAAAGAAGTTTGTTCTGGAGCAAAACATTGTGTCCCCTCTGGTACCTTCATGGATCTCTGTTTCCTCATTCCCCTGCTCCCACACTGGAGCACCCTTTTCCCCAACAATGCCTGCTGTTTTAGGTTGCATGATATTAGGAATATGTGCCTGTCTAGCCTCCCTTCTCAGCATAAGGCTTTGTTTAGGGACTTCTAGCACTAAACTAAGAACATGTATTAAAATTCCAGCTTAACTATCACTCGCTCTGCGAAAGTTTTCTTGACCCTTCCAGGCTCCAAGTATATTTCTCCCTGTGTTTCTATAGTGCTCAGAGCTTCTGCCATCATAGCAATTTTGGGGGTGTATTGAGTTGGTTTGTATAATGGCCTCTCTCCCCTCAATAAATGGCAGGGATTCTGGAACTATCTCCCTGTTGCCATATGATGTACGAATGACCGCGTATTATCAATAAGCTGTAGAGGAGATTTTAAGCTATTTTATGAGTATGATTCTGCTTATCTTTTCTCAAATTCTGTATTTCAAGCTGGTAAAGATGCTTTTTTTTTTTAATAAAGGCTTTTGGAACCCTGAAAATTACATTATAAATATAGCTAGGAGTAGGACTAACTTGTTTGGGATATAGGATGACATCTCAGTTTATCCTGGACTGAACAGCTTCATTGGGATATGGGATTTTCAGTACTAAATCTCCAAAAGTCCCAGTGGAGTGAGTTGGTCCTACCCTACTTGGAAATGAAGAACAAATAATAAAAATCTTGTTCAATGCACTATGCTATGCCTGTAACTCTAGCTAAGATTGTGTTACTGTTGCAAAATGTAATTTCTGATTCTGCTCTTTCATCCCTTGACTAATGGAACATTATGTCTTCTTAGAAAAGCACTAGCCCTGTGAAGAGTGAGTGGAGACTGGAAATACTTAGGCTCTGTCAATTTATATTGCTTTTAGCATACCACAATAATTGGTTCTCTCAAAGTCACCTGTTAGGCTTTGTGATATAACTAAGTGACTGTAAGAACTGTAGGGCAGAGAGTTTCCCCATGAGATGTTTCATTACAGATGGATTCATAGGAAGTGTTTTTGTGGTTGTTGGATTGTTGTTCTTAACTATCAGAAGCTACTTGAGGGAGAATTACTTTCATCCCTCAGAGGAGACACTGGGTTGAAACATAGCATCCATACCCCAGCACGCAGTCACTATTTGAATTGAATCCAGGTGAATTGAATTTCAGTTAAATTTACTCCATTATTTCTTTACTGGGTCCCTTGGTTTTGCCTGTAGAAAAAGGAATTGGTGGGTATTAGAACAGAGATAAAAATTAGACAAGACTTTGAAGAACTAATTTTCCTATTCAGGAAATGAGGTAGATGGAATATATATTGTTGGAAGTACTCTCCAGTCTAACACTCGAAGCCAGAAAAGCGGCAGCTGCTTAGCTCATTAATTTGGAATCCATGAAATAAGTTTAATTCAGGCAGCTCAAATGATTCTGGCACAACAGGGACACAGATACACAGGGAAAAGTTTTGCCTCCATAAGCTTTATGTTATATAAGCTTGTGGATGGCTGTGGCTTAGACAACTGACCTCTTTTTTGTCTCATTCTTATAGATCACAGGCACAAATCAGACAAAAGCAACCCTAAGCCATTCTTCGAGACAGAGTCTACTAGTGCATTTAATAGCTGGCTTTTCAGGAGAGTTTACTAAAGTTTCTTATGCATTCTATTTTATCATTCTTGCTTCATATAAAACCCACAAAGTAGATATTATGATAATCCTTTTTATACTTGAGAAAATCAACTGAGACATGGGAAATTTAAACAGGTTTTCATAAGCAAAAATGTAAGGGTTCCAGTTCAGGGGGCATGACCCTAGAGCTACCTCCAACTTCTATAGCGCAAATTGTAATTAAGAAAATTATCAATGGAAATAGAAACATTATGTGGGATATGAATTTTAAAGGAGGGAAATATGTATTTATTTAAAAAGATTCATTAGGTTCATTAGATTCGTAGTTATTATACAAGTTCATAGTATTATACACAGATCATATATGTTCTTTTTTTATATTTCTTATATCCAAATAAAATACTTTCTCTTTTATAAGTCTGTAATATTGATTCAAATTCTTTCAAAGTAAAAGGCATGATATCATAACACTTTTGAAGAAAAAGTAAAAATAATAATTTCTTATATCTCAGTAACAATCTGTGATATAATTATTATTATAATTCCCACTTTATAGATGAGGAAACAAAACCAACAGTAAAGTGAATTGTCAAGCAAATGGAAGACCTTAAACTGGGAGCCAGTTTTGCAAAAGAAGTAATGATTTATGCTGGGCCTAATGGCTATCCAAGGAAATCCAAGGTCATTCCCTGAGTCATCACTTCAGTACTTGAATTACTATGGAAACCAAGCAGTTAGAACCTCGTAGAAATAAATGTTACCATTAAAAAGGAGTTACACAACCATGAGCATTTACCAAGGCCTTGACGCTCTTCCCCTAGTAACATCAGCCTTTTATATCCAATTCTAAATCTGCATATTGTTTTCACTGATGCTAGAATTTTTCTGGAATGAACACATTAATCTAAATTTTAAAAAAATTACATTGTTCGTGAAGGATTTTTAAGCAGGGTGCTCGGCCTTGTGACAAGACGGCCCTGCCGAGCAGAAATAAGACTTTCATTATAATTAATAAAATAAGAAGTACATCCCCTATTTTGAGAGGATATCTGCCATTTATAAAATCAAGCCTCAGTGTCCTCATCTGTAAAATAGAAATAATGTTAATAGCTACTTCCCAGGATTTTTTTTCAGGATTAAATGATATATATATATATATATATATATATATATATGAAATATATATATATATAATGTATATATATATATATAATATATATATATATATATATGCCTGGGAAAATGCTTTTCAAACTACAAGTATAACACACATGCTAGCCAGAGCACATTGGTATAGAAAGGAGCACATCTACACTGAAAAACATTTTGATATCTTTAGATCCCAACCTTTCATATCCACACATGAATTGTCAAGAAAAAAAATCTCGAGAAGGTCATAATATAAGTCATGTTTTAACTAATTTAAAAACTAGTATCTGCTATTTCCAAAGCTCTGCTTCTCTTCCCCCACCCCTTCTTGGATATGTTCTGGGTTATATCTTGGATATTGTTGTTCTAGGTTATATCCTGGTCTCTCTCTTTTCCTCTCTCTAATATTTTCCTAGGTAATCTCACTGCCCACAGCATCAATTTCCATCAACCTAATGGTGCCTTCTAGATCCACATTTTGAGCCCGTATCTTTTCCTGATTTTAAGTCTGGTACAGTCAGTTGCCTACTGGATCTCTCCACCTGTATGTCCATGGGTACCTCAAACATAGCAGGTCCAAAGATTCTTCCCTGTTTCATATTTGCTCTTTCCTCTGTGTTCTCCATCTTTGAGAATGGTTCCATATTCCACCTAGTTGCTCAGGTCAGAAATCTTGGCTTGACATTAACTTTTCAATCTCCATCATTCCTCAAATTTAATTATTCAGTAACTGTTGTCCTTTCCACTATCTAAATATTCTCCAACTAAACCCTTCTCTCCATTTTCACTGCTTCCACTCACCGTAGGTCACAATCAACAGTCACTTGAATTATTGCTTCTAGTTCCCAAGCTCTATTTCCTCCCAATCCATTCTCTATATTGTGCCTTGAATAATCTTCTCAAAATCCAAAGCTGATCAGGTATTCCCTATGTTTAAAACCTTCTAATGGCTTCCCCATGCCCAGCAACTTAATATGACTCAGCTAGGCCTTCATGATCTAGCTTCTGCTTATTCCCACAGCCTTCCTCTGTCACCTTCACTCTATTCACCAGCTTCACTGAGTCTCTCTTATTCTTTCATCATGCTGTGCTCCTTCTTGCCTCTAGACTTTAGCAGAGGCCAGGTCTTCTACCTGAAAGACTCTATCATCATCCTTCCTACAACACACATACACATTTTAATGTATTAATTCATAGTTTTTAATTGTCAAATTAAACTTCCCATCATCTAGGAAACTTTCTTATCCGTCCCACTGTGAAGTCTAGGCTAGATTTTCCCTGATATAGTTCCTGTACCTCTATCATCATAAAATTACATTGTAATTACCAGATCACTCCTGTATTCCCCACCAGACTATGCAATTGGTAAGGACCAGATCTGTGTTTATCTTTTACATCCCTCTCTCCATATGTATCAGTCAGGATTAAACCAGAATCACAGAATTAATGACACAGATATATATATATATATATATATATATATATATATATACACACACACATACAAATATATAAATATATAAAATACATAAAAGAGAGACAGATATTTTTTTGCAAGGAATTATGGGGATTGACTAGACAAATCTGAACAAGTCTGAAAGCTTCATGAGGGCTGGCCTTCAGGAAGGGCTGTCAAACTGAACCTGTTGTCCACAGGCAGACTTCCTTCCTCAGGGAAGCCTCAGGTCTGCTCTTAAAGTGTTTCAAGTGATTGGATCAGGCCCAACTAACTCATCCAGATTATCTAGGATAATCTCTCTTACTTAAAGTCAACTAATTATGGCCTTTAATCACATCTAAAAATTACTTTCACAGTAATACCTAGATTCATGTTTGATACAACAGTTATATAACCTAGCCAAGGTGACAAATAAAACTAACCACCTCACCACAGCATCTGACACAGGTTAGGAAATCAATACATACTTGTGAAATGAATGAATGCACCAACTATTTTGTTCAATAAGGGTGCCTCTGGGGTACATCTGAAATACTCTACTTTGTACTGTGTACATACATCAGCACTATCACGTTATTTATATTTTATACTTATTCAAGTCTGGGGTGAAGGGGTTGGTACAGCTGAAAGAAAAAAAATTTCTTGTATCTGTAGTGAGAAATCCATATGTGTGGAGAAGCGACTTAAATTAAATGCAGATTTTCAATTGTGCAAAGTCAGCGCCCCTAACCCCCACCTTGCTCAAGGCTAAATTGTACATGCTTTGTGCTATTTATGGTCTCTCAGACTTCTTCATAAAGAATCAATTCACATAACTAAATAAAGTCAGGACTGTACATTATTTGTGTGCCCTCTCAGCCCTACCACACAGTATATGTACAATTACTGTTCAGTGCAGGTTTGTCAGGAAAAAAAAAATTTGACCTAGACTATTTTTGAAGATAGATTTAGAAGTTGTTCTGGGTGTTGCAGGTCTTGTATTTTTTCAATTAATATATAATTTAGATACAGCAAATTCGCCCATTCAGTATATACTTCTGAGAATTCTGACAAATGTATGCTGGTTCATTACCCAAAATACTGCAATACTTTCCTCTCTATTCTTCCTTAATTCTTCCTTGTTTTCTCTTCCAGCTTTTCTCTATGCCCACCCTCAAGGAGGTGCAGATTTGAGGACACTTATTTGATCCTATTCTGTGGTTGGAACCTTGTGAGTAGAAATAAGTTTATACCAAGCCAATGTTTTCTCTCAAAACACAATGTGGTGGTTAAAAGAGGTTTTATATCCCATCTATGCTGCCCTGTGATCTTCATCATGTTTGTAATTCTTCTCTGTGTTTATGTGTTCTTTATATGTGAAATGAAGATAACAGAGCCTACCATCTCAGATTATGAGCATTAAATAAGTTAATAACTATAAATGGTGTACAAAAGTGTCTGGCATATTCTAAACTCTTAAGTATTGGCCATTATTATTTGGACCCATTTTCACACTTGGAAGGGTCTTTATTTTGAATAAACATGTAGCATGTACAAACTTGTTCTAAGAAAGAAAGTGAACCCATAGTCTTGGGGAGGTGGTTTTGGGCTGAGGGACAAGAGCTAGAAGCCCTGTTCAGCTATAAGCTATGAGGGCACCCTATAGGTGGTAGTATGGAGTTTCTGTATTCATTATCTCTTTTTGCCAGTGGAAAGCTGCCTAATACGTCCTCATGAACTCTTTCCACTGTCCCTGCTCTGAGATAATTGGATTGACCTAGCTGCTGTAAAAGCTGTGTCTGTGTGAATTAAGAGTTTGGCATTTATCTGATTTACACAGTTCCCTTAGCAGCACAAGCTTGCGGGAACACATTACTACCTCAATCCTTGTGTGGGCTCTTAGGTCATGTCACTCCTGTAGATGCCTTGCCATCACCCTCAACATTATTCTGTGCACATTTGCAATCTTTGCTTGTTTGTCCCTGAGAAAGGGCAAAGAGAGAACTAAAAAATATCATTTTTCCCCCTTATTCTTACTTCTTTAAGCCTAGTTTGTAGTTCCTATGCTTCGGTTAAAAACAAACAAAAAAAAGTTTATAAATTACATCTACTGTGTCCACTGTCCTAGAAGATAATTCTTTTGTTTATTTTGTTTTCTAAGCCTTGTATTTACTTCTTTTATGTAATCTTCCCCTGAGATTTAGAGACCCATCTTTTTTTCAGATGTGACTCTATATTCCTTGGGCTTCTATTTTTATAAGCATCTAAGCTCTTGTAAACTCTGCAGTAGTTACAAAATGCTATTGGAATAAATTATCACTGAGTTATAAGCTTCTGATATAAAAAGAAAACCTTTTCAGTTTTAGTCTTTTTAAATGATAAAGCATTTTTATACAACATACATGAGTAAAACTTGGATTTTCAAAATTCAGGTAAACAAAAAGAGAAAAAATTACCTAAACAATACCACCTGAAGGTAACCTATTTTAACTGTTTTTTTTTCCAGAATTATGAATCTATCTTATCTATGTATAAAACAAGAGCCTCATATTTTAACTTTCTATGCCAATAAATCCATTTCTACATTATTTTAGTTAGTGTATATTTATTATTTTAATGGTTTCATGGTTATATATATATGCATTGGTTTATTGACTTTTTTCCATTCATTTATCTCTTTGTATATTCCAATGCTGCTCTCATGTTACTTTAGTTTTTGCAACTTTTTAATACTTTTTAATATTTAATTGAGAAACTTCTCCCTCATTGCTCGTTTTTAAAATTTTGAAATAAGTTTCTGTTATTTAAGTGAAAACTCTGTAATCTTAGAAGACTGTGATTTTAAAATTTTTTTCCCATTCTGTTATGTATATTTCACAAGTGCATACACACACACACACATACCTTAAAGTGGGACTATTATAGGAAAATGATGAGGTAAAGAGAGTTGATTTTCAGCATTTTCAGTCCTTTCCTTATATGGGCTTCTTATTCTGGGAGGTGTTGGAGCATACCCAGTGTTCTCAGGGTCTCTTACCCATTGCCCATCAAATCTTCCTTTGAGTCAGTGGTGCAGTTAGAAAGACCTCCTCGTATATATTTGCATTTTAATAAGATTCACTTCTTTAACCCAAAGAAATGAAGTCTAATGCTGGGATTTCAGTTTTCTAGACATGATTCACCAAGCAAAAACCTTCATCCCAGTGAGTAATCGCATATTTTACAAACCTGGTTCCGACTCTGGAAATTCAGACTCATTATCATGCTCAGTGTCTGTCTCTTTAGGTTTAAAATAATTCCCCAGCATTAAAATTAATTCTAAGGACTGACTATTATGAACAATGGAGCCTTTCCCATTTATAGTAACCCTGGCAGCAAATCAGAATTATCTGTAGAGCATTTAATAAATACCTATGCATGCAGGAGCAGTTAAATCTCAACATCTAGGATGGCTTGGGCTTGGGTGTTTGTCGTTTGTTTTACTACTCTCCAGATTATTTTTAGAATGACTTAGTATTGTGTTAAAATATATATATATAACAAAATTATGATTTTGACCATTTGTAAGTGTACAATTTCCAGGTGATTTTAATCTAGGCTCTAATGCATTCTAGTGAAGAGTATAGGGAAAGATATATGTATTGGGCAGGTAGGAAGCTTTCAAAACAATGCACCTTTTTCTTAAATGTAAGTTGTTCTGTGACATCTGTGATTTTTAGCTAATCACTTGATAAATTCCTAGTGACTCTCACTAAATAATAAAAAAATTGAGTTATCAAGACTAAAGAAGTAGTGAATTAGAGCAATCACTTATGTAGTCAAAAGCAAATTTTTTACATAAATTATTTGTCAACCTCAGGGCTTCTTTTGATTTATAAGTGCACACCAGTTTTAGTAATGAGGTCTTTTCATGCTAGATAGCGAATGTTTTAAGCTCACATTTTACTGAGTTATAGCCCTGCTTTCTGGCAAATGCTACACATTTTAGATCTTGCAGTGTGTGTGTGTGTGTGTGTGTGTGTGTGTGTGTGTGTGTGTGTGTGTGTGTGCGCGCGCACACATGTATGTGTGCACACGCACATGTGCACATTTTCCAAGGGTAGAGTTCTAAATAATTCCTCAGATTATGAGTTCCAAATATAAATCATCCCTAAATGTTGCTATGATTATTAAAAGCAAGAATGCAGACACCATGTCTCCCAATCAACTAAATTAAATCAAGATAAAAAGAATCAAACCCTTGAAACAATCTTACCTTCACGTGGTAAATCTGCAATTGTAAAAACCTTTGGTTTTCCCTGGTTCCATCCACTTAGTTTCCCAGCAACAGCATCAACCACTTCAAAAACGCAGCAGCCAGTGTTGATCATCATATGTTGTCCTCAGGTACTTTTCAGTGGTTGATAAACATTGTAGAGGAGTAAAAAAATTTCTCCTTACCCTTCTGAATCCTTGGCTGAGATTTTCTGTAATAACAGAATAACAAGAGAAAAACAAACAGAAGTTGATTAATATGTATACTTCATGTATACATGGGAGATACCCAAGAAAATGAGTAATTCCCTGAAATGGCCCAAGTCACCATTTTAAATACCATCTTCAGATAAAGACAAAAGAAAGATGTTGGTGGATGGGACAATTTACTGGAAGGAAAGAGGAGGAAATGTTTTGATAATGAAGATTGCCCTGTCATGTAGCCAAGTCTCCCAGATTAAAAAAAAAAAAAAGTTATTTCTAGTAATAGCTCTCTTGCTGGTAAGGCTCCCTTTTTAACGTAAATTTCCTTTATAAATATAGATTTCCCTCACAAAAGGGTAATCTCTACTCTGTTTTGGGAGCTTCTTCTGTGTGTGCAGTTTCTCCAAATAACCCCTATGCCAAAGAGGCATAATTTGGAGGGGCATATTCTGCTATCCTTTAACGTGTAGCATTAAAGTTTGTGACAATGCAAACAAACTATGATGTCCTGTTAAAATTGCCATGTCTGAATATGATAGAGAGTAGCTCATTTTAATCTTTGACTTCCAGAATAAAACTAAAGATTCTCAGAAAACAAGTGGTCAATGGCCCACTGTATCAAGGTACAGGGAATAAATTATGGGGAGTTTACCAAAGTGAATGTGTCTTAAAGATCTTATGTTTAAGATTTGGAAAGTCAAAATGACCAGATCGATTCTATACAAATCAAGGTCAAAATCCTAAGAAAAACTACTTACTTTGGAACTTACAAAGTATCATATCAGAAGTAGAAGTTTATGAAAAGAAACTGAACCAGGTACTTCCAAATTCTTTCCCTAGGATGAATTTAAAAAAATCATTTGGTTAAGATTGGAATCTTGATATTTTGATATTTTCTTATGAACCAGATTAAAATAATTTTTAAAAAATCTAAAACTCTCTTCTTTTCAAGAGGTCTGCACAGATTATTCCTTCAAGTGACTTTGACAGTTGGGCAAATCTGAAACACAACACAAGCAATGTGTTTAATTATAGAATCAATATCTCTAATTAATGACAAAGCAGCAGTTACCTACCATATTCCCCTTTCTTGAGATACCTACAATCACATGCCATTTTACAGAAATTAGAACAAACCGCTAATAATGGAATTTCTCAGCATTGAAATTTGCATGTTATACTCAGTCTCACTGTGATAAAACAAGATGAAATGTTTCCAGGCTCACTGAATCTCTAGGATATCTCTCAAAGGACGAGTAACCTTAATGAAATATTGCAGCTCAACTCCCTAGAAATCAAGTATTTCCCATGTTATTGGGCCTTTAGAGCCTCACTAAGGCATAGGGTAAGAATAGAATCATTCTCAAGACCAGAAATGTCCTCTCTTGGCTCAGGCTCATTCTCACTCTAAGAAAGACACATATACCTTGGTTAACACTGAACTTCCTGTAACCGACTTGAGCCCTTGTTGCAGAATCTGTTAGAGAATTTCAAGAAGGTGAACCATTAGCAAAGATGAGCTTTTAGATAAAAAGATCATGAAAAGAAAAGTTTTGACTGTGGAGAAAATAATAGGGAGCCTTAAATAAGATGAGATAAAATAAACAAACAAGATTTATCTAAATGGTATAGAGTCATCAAATAGTGGAGAGGTCTTTAACCCTCCTTATTTCTGGTCTGGAGATTCGGGTTAGAGAAGTTCCTCATGCCAGAATTGTCATGTTCAGGAAGTCATTTGGCTCCCAATCTTGATCAAGCATGCAAAATTGTCTCCTTTTGTTTTGGGAGACTGTGTGGAAAATAAGACAGACCATAAAGTTCTGTCCTAGACCATCCCATACCTGGACCTCTGGGTACCCAGACACTGGCAAGTTAGACTGCTGAGGTATAACCCAGACTTTTCCACCTCATTTGCTCATCTAATTCAGTGAATTAAATGCTCCCTGCATTACTATTCATAGGTTAGAAGGAAGTATTTTTTTGTGTGGACTCTCTGCTGAATAACAATGAGTATTGTCAGCACTGGGAAAGCAGAATCATCTCGGCCAGTTTGTAAACTCCCTCACAAGAGAAGTAAGCATTCAGTGTTTGTTTTGAGGAATAGGAAGAAAAATTTTCTGAAAAGAAATAAAAATCAAACCTATGAACCTAGAAATTACTGTTGGTTTTAGACATTACTCTTTAGAAGAGAAGCCTCCATTGACTATGTTACAGATTGCAGGGGGCTAATATGCCAGTTGTGAACATGACTGGCAGATAGGTCCTTTCGCAATGAGTAATCACTCCCCATAGATATCTCTGGGCTGACGATGCTGCTGAGAGCAGTTTAGCATTCCAGTTCCTTGTTGAGTTCTGGACTTGGAGGGCCTCTAGTGGCTGTCAGCCTCATTAGAAGAAAGAAGAAGAAGAAAAAAAGGAAATGCTATGTCATCTGAAGAGTTTTCCCTGATATAAAATGTGACATTCTAAAGCTGCCCTCTTTTTGTGACAGTTAGGAGGTTTTGGAGTGACTGAAAGGACAGTGGAGTCTGTAACAGAGAAACAGAGATATCAGCAATTCATGACTTTATTTATATGTGTTATTGAGTTAGTACCACAATTAGCTTCCTGATGAAAATAAGACATTCAATGTATATTGTTCCAAGAAAGGGAATTCTATCTTCCTCTCATGTCTAACTTAAAATGCTGAGTAGATGTAAAAAAGCTTTTTAGTACATTTGGTTGCAGATTCTTCTTGCCTCTCACCAAAACCCTCCGCACTCCCATGCACTGAGAGCCCTTAAGAAAACAGAAGAGAGCAAATAACAGAGCCTTGGGTGGGAACAACAAGGCTTTCCAAGCTTTCTCCTGTGTGACCCTTCCTGGTTTCCTTTTCCCTTCAGAATAGTAAATGAGATTGAAAGTACATTCTGCTAACAGGTGCTCAGGTCAGAAAGGCAAATAAGAACTAGGTGGGCCTGGGTTAACCAGAATCTTATATAATGAAACTATACAATGAAAGGAAATAAATCTATACTATTCTTCACTCTGTCTCCTATGCATCACATATAGAAAATATCCAAATCTATGGCCTTGCCACCCTGAACAAGCCCGATCTCATCTGATCTCAGAAGCTAAGCAAGGTCAGGCCTGGTTAGTACTTGATGGGAGACCACCTAAGAAGACCAGGTGTTGTAGGCATAAAAAATGAAAATAAAAATATAAAGGATTGTAAGCTGACCAGGTCCTTACAATCTGTGAGGTCAACCAAGGGTTGCCTTGCCTAATATATATATATATATATATATATATATATATATATATATATATATATCTCCAAAGCATTTTTCTCCAATAAGAAAATTTGTAGAGCTAGCTCTGTTCCAGGCTGTATGGATGGAATGGTGGTCCTAGAATGTCTTATGTTATTAATCCTATGTCACCAGGGTAAGAGACTGGATAGGGTTTTGGTGAGAGGAGAGGAGAAATGTCAACCACAACGATGTGCACGTTACCAAAATTTCTCAAATTATATGTTCTTAGGAATACTGCAATAATCAAAAGGAGACTAAATAAGGTGTGACATCAATAAGAGAGAACTTCCTGACACCCAGAAGACTTGAGCTATAACTGTCAATGGACGAGGAGGGGCCACTATGCTCCTTAGTATTTACAAACTAAGGACAAATGCCTTTACAGTTAAACATTCTCCTTTATATATCATACTTTATATGTAAAAATGATGTGGGACTAATTCATTAAAACCATTGTGTCAAAAAATGAGGCTTAGGTAAATCAAGGGATCCTTTCAAAATATACCTCCAACAGTGGTCATTAAAAATGGCTCACTAGACATCTGTATTTATCTCCTCTCCTTCCCAAGTCCTCATTAAATCAGCAAGAAAAGAATTTTTTTAAAAAATGTATTCATGCACCGCAATAGTAGATAGAATGAGAGAGATACTATCAGTTGAAAAGATATTTCAATAAGTTTTCAGAAGGCAGAAAAATAAAGGTAGGGTTCACCACAGAGGCCGAGTGAGAGGAAGCTTGGCCTAGACTTCAAAAGTTCTGTTCTGCCTTCAGAGAAACCAACAACCTACCCAGTGGAGCTTTGACAAAGCTTCTGACTCAAGGCTCTATGTGGGGAGTAAAAATGGGACATTAATGGAAGGTCCAAAAACAGAATAACTGAATTCCTCACTCCATCAGTCCCAAAAGTCAGAATATAAGCATTTTCTGTGAGGGGAAACATGAGGGCTCCTCACTTAAGAAACTGAACAAAACATCTTGGAGAACTAGAACAGCCAGTATAAATATTGTCATGACAAAGCAAAGCTTACAGATTCCTAGAATTTGGGGGCCATTCATCATAATGACTAGATTCTTACCTCCTCCCCCTTAAACAATAGTAACCATTGGAATGAACCACTCCAGTTCATAGGCCCCCAAGATAAGTTTATATAATCTTGTTCTGAAATGAAAAATGATCCATTAATGTTCACCAGGCCTTTTAGGAAAGACTTCTTTATAAAAACAAAATTTAAGAAAATTTAGGAACTTTTAAGTTGATTATTGTGGGAACAGAATGTCAAATTCAGAGAAATTTAAGAAGTTATTGTGGCCACAAACCATGAACAGGATGCTATGAAAGAGGAGAAAATGAAAGCAGAATATGTTCTATCAGAGAACATGAAAGGTCTTGAAAATTCAAAATATAATTGAAAAATATAAAAATTAGTCTCAGGTTTGAAAGACAAAGTTGAAGAACTTTTCCAAATAGATAATACCATTTTCCAAAAGCCAGGAACTGTTCCAAGTGCTTTAATCATCACAACAGGCCCATCATATACATAATAGAATGCTGCTCTCTTCTTTTGGCTCAGATATAGAGAGATAAAGCAATTTGCCAAAGTTACTCAGCTAATGAGCCAGAATTAAAACCCAGCTAGTCTGCTTCTAGAGTCCAAAAACCTAACTGCCATGTTATATTATTTCCAAAAATAATAGGTAACATTTTTAAGTGCTTAATCAGTGACAGGCACTGTGTTAAATGTACTAACTCATTTAATCCTCAGAACAACCCTCTAAGTAGACAACACTATTAGTCTATTCTATAGATAAGGGAAAGTAAACAAGAAAAGTTAAGAAACTCCTATGGATCACACAGATGTTATGTGCAGAGGTGACAGTTGAATTTATGCAGTCTTGTCCCATAACCTATCATGCTATCTAAAACACAAGGGGCTAAAAATATGAAGTTAAAGATAAAAAATAGTCTGTAATCAAGCAATCAAGTAATTTATTATCTGACTTAGAGTAGTTTCGAAAGAAAGAACAGAGAAAATGGAGGTAAAGAAATTATTAAATACATTTTGAAAGTTTCCAAGCTGAAAGAAGACATAAGATTACATATTAAAAAATCTTTATAGAATACTATGAAAGTTAATTTTTAAAAAAAAACAGTACCTAGACAATCATTGTTAAATTTTAGAGCAAGGAGAAAGAGTACGTGCAAAAATTTCTATTGATGGTAGAGGTAGAATGATGAAATAAGGCAGAAAAAAAGATAAAATGATATATGACTAAGGATAGACATCTCATCTACCTTACAAATGATAGAGAACAGTGGAACCATGACTTAAAATTTTGATAAGAATGGTGTTCAATCTAGAATTCTGTTCTAAGACAAATTATCAATAAATTTTAAAGGCAAAGAGGAGACAATTTAGATGTACAAGAAATGTGAAACCTTATCTCTCTTGTAGGTAGTTACTTGAGATTCTGCTCTAACCTTGTAAATCAAGACAGTGAATAATAATAATTTAAAAAGACATGGAATCTAGAAAATAATGGCTTCGACCCAAGGAAACCATTTGAAAAGCCCTGTATGCAACAAATGCCAAGATCAAATAGTCTAGCTGAAGGCAAGAAGGGTTCCAAACAAGGGGAAGGAGGATTGGAAAGAGAGAGAGTGAAAATGGCAATTTCAGAAAAACAAAAAGCGACACAAAGAAAGGAAATGTAACCATTTTTTTCTCCAGTGAATAATATATTGGTATAGTAATATAAATGCTTTACATTAGCATTCAGCCTATATATAAAGTACATGTAATTATGGTTACAAATTAGAATATAAAGATGAAAAAGTAAAGTACATTTGACAAAAGCAAGAAATGAAAGGAGAGAAGAAGAAAGGAGGGGTGAAGTGAGGGCTTAGTGTATGGTTGTACAATTTGTGCACTATACAAATGTGCCCGATGATGGTGCAGTGGGAGTTTAAAGCTAATACCTGGAAGAAGGAGCAAGTTTCCTTTGCACTGGGATTATCAGCCATCCCACATGGTGCGACTCCACCTGGAAGAGTATCTTTTCCTAATTGACACTCGATACACTTGCTAATAGGTGGCCTTAGGTAAAAGTAATTATAAGGACACTGTGTTAGTCTAGTTCAGGCTGCTACAACAGAACACCATAGGCTGCAAGGCTTATAAACAACAGAAATTTATTTCTCACTGTTTTGAGGTTGGGAAGTCTGAGATCAATACACTGGCAGGTTTAGTCCTAGTGAGGGCCCCGTTCCCAGTTCACAGATAGTCATCTTTCTCACTATGTCCTCATGTTGTGGAAGGAGCAAAAGAGCCCTCTGGGGCCTCTTTTTCATAGACACTAATTTCTTCCAAGGCCCCACCTTCTAATACCATTACATTGGGAAACAGCAGGTTTCTACATATGAATTTTAGGGGGACACAGTCAGTTCATAATAGGCACTTAACTTAAAAATGTTTAAGAGATACTATTTACAGACATTGGAATAAAAGGTTAAGGCATGTTGCTTAATATTGCAATGGTAATCAATAGAAAACATGCCTATGTGTGGAAGGAGATAGAGAGATCATGTGCAGTAGTCCAAGTGAGATGACACCTCATCAATCTTATCAAGAGCCAATAAACTGTGGTCTAAGTGTATTATTTAGAAATGCAATAGTACTTATAAAAAGGTCTAAAAACTGTCAAAAGTGATTGCAAGTGGAGAGGGGAATTAGGGCTGGTACCATTTAGGGCCAATTAGTTCTATCTTTATACTATAAGGTCTTCTCTACTATTTGATTTTTTAAGAACTACTATGCATGCATTAATTTAATAAAGTGAGTGTTTAAAAACATTTTTTAAATATTTTAGTTCAGTCTATTTTCTTTGCCCAATATCTTTGTCTCTTTGTTGTTATATTGAACTTAGGAAATCTGGAGATTAGGAGATATAAGAAATTGATGAAATAGGATACTTACTAGTCAATATCGATTATATCAGGAAAAAATATTCCAAGGCAGAGGACCTATGGTCACAGAAAGATTTGTGCAGGAAAAGTAATAGCAAGAGAAAAACATAGCAAACAATCTGGAATATAAAAGACGGTAAATCCCATTTTTTTTTGTCGTGTGCTATTCATGCATTTAGAAACATTTATTGAATATTTACCCTGCACTAGGTGCTGTGATGACAAAGAGTAGGTGTAGCTCTGATCCCAGTCCTTTAGGAACTTACCATTTTGCAAGATTGGTAAGAGTTGTCCCCAGTAATAACAAGATAAGCTATGGGATAAATATCACAAATGAGTTACAAATATAGTGCTGTAAAAGGTAAAAAGGCAGTCATCTCTCTTGATGTGACAGTGTTTGATACAAAAAGTCAAGGAGACATCACAGGACAAGATAGCTACGTAATGGCCAAGCATTTCTGTGAAAAAGGGTGTATTCTTTCATTCTTAATCATGCCTGCAGAATATCTGAGATTTTCAAAGCAAATATCAAAATGATAAACCATTTTGAAAATATATACTAAAATAAAAATAGACGAAAGGTTCTCATGCCAGAAATATCTACTGGAATTTTAAACACTTTTCCAAGAACCACAGTCAATATAATAGAACAATCCTCCTTTGAAACATCAAATGAATCTGCCTGAACCAATAATTAAATCCAACTTTTAACCAGAACAAAGAAAAAGATTATTTGGGGCACCTCCTTTTTTTAGGCTATAGTTCTTCCATATTCTACAGAACCTCAAGACTCAAGGTAACTTTAATAGGGGTCAACAAAGGAGTCTTCAAATAGAGTATAATAAACACGACATCTAATCTAACAACAAAGCTAATGTCTAATGTCTACAACAGTAAAAGTGTAATATTCAGTAGTGATTGACTTCCCCAGAAAAAGCTTCTGTTAGTCATTTAAGGAGTCCCTCTTATGTCTCACTCCTAACATTCCCTTCACGTGGATGAACATTTCTTAGCTCTTCCCTGTTACCCTCTCACTGACTCTTCCAGGGATGTTGGTGAGTAGGTAACAAGGAACTAGGCATGAATGTCTATGGCCCTTTCCTGCTCTTTCTTCTCTTAGAATCCAGTTACTCAGAGACTGACACATTTTACTTTGTTCTAAGCTCAATGTATTTTTTTAAATTTCATATTAGTTTCAGGTGTACAGCACAGTGGTTAGACATTTATACAATTCATGAAGTGGTCCTCCTGATTACTCTAGTACCTACCTCAAGCTCAATGTTTAATAGAGACAAGCTCTTACAAGGAAGGTATATGGATATCCAGGTGTGCATGTGACTGACTGAATGTAAATCTTCCAATTTGGGTGCAGTATCAGCTAGTCCCCTTGCCTAGCAAACCAAAACCATGTCTCCGAAACTGACCAATATCAGTGACAAATGATGGACTTGCTCTTCATCTTCCTTATTCTTCTGACTTTCTTAATCAATGTAAGATTTGAATGAAAAAAGGGGTTGATATTTATTGGGTTCCCCCAAAACCCAAGAACAATCTGTCACCAGATATACACAGGATGAAGCAGTAAGATTAGCATCATTGGGGCATCTATGCTGCACTAATGATACAATTAGAACTACATAAAGCTAATTAATTATAGATTAAGAGGTCACCAATTTTTGTCTACACCTCTCCTGCTTTTGTTGACATGTGCACACAGTCTACTTCTCATTCTTCCTGCACGCATACACATACAAACATACACACACATACACATATTTAAGCATACATATATGTATATATTACATATAATGGAAAACTTCGAAGCTATACAAAAGAAGAGAAAATAGTATAATAAACTCCATTAACCCATCACTCAGCTTCCACAACTAAAATAATTTAAACAAATGGAGAATCTTGTTTAGACAAACTTTGACCCTAACCTTCCTGCCAATCACACTTCCCACTCCCCGTTTCTGTCTTTATTGCCTCCAGAATCATTGATCGAAAACAGAAGCCAGAAAGATGAAACAGATAGGTCTGGTGATTTGGATACAAGCAGGAACCGGCTGAAGAAAACAGATATGCTCCCGGCCTTCCAGCAGCTTACACCACAGAATAAAATAATGTAGCAAGATTTGAAGAAAATTACAGAGAAACCAGGGTGTATTTTATCACCAACAACATTTTGTCCTGCATAATTCTAGGTTTTTAGGTAGATTTTGAAGATTCTCGTAATGATTTGGAATTTTCTTAAAGTGTTAGAGAACTCTTATAGCACTGTTTACAACCATGTGAGAAGACAGTATTACTCGCCCTGCTTTATATACAGGAGAAAACTGAGGCTTAACAGTGTCAAATAATTCAGAAGGCACAGAACTAGTGCTTGCACTTAAATCCAGGTCTGTTTGACTTCAAAGCTTATGCTCTTAACTGCTAAACTTTTCTTTAATTGTACTAAAAGGAGTTTGTGTGCTTTTTCTTTTTTAACGAATGATTCAATTTAAAAGATGAGTAAAAGCAGTGGTATTAAAATAGGCAGTTGGGAGAAGACATGTGCCATCTCCTCCTAATGGCACTCTGTAGTAAATGTAGAAAAGAGAGTAACCCAATGAAGGTGGGAGAGAGAAAAACACTGAGTTTTAGTTTATTTTGAAAAGTTAAAAAAAAGTGCAAGAAACAGGTTAATATTACAAGGATTATTTTTTACATTATATAAATTCAATTGTGGGCTTTTACATTAAATATTTAAATGGTATGTTCTAACCACATTTTCATTATGGTGATGACCTCAATCCATTCTCCAATGAGTCTAACGTGGCTCAATCTAATACATTAATGATGTAGCTAATGATCTATAAATTTTAATTGAGGCAAGAAAACCAAAATCCTTTTGCCTTTTCCACTCCTTTACTTCTTCCTTCCCTAATTAGCTCCTTATCAAGTTGCCAGAAATGTTCAAATTCCATGCAGATTATCATTCTTAGCAGCGAGCAAACACATTAATTTATACAGAAGCTGACATTTCGGTCTGGGAGTCAGAGGTGAAAAAGAAATGGGAAAAGGCACCAAAATGGGGAAAGGGAAGAAAAAGATGAGCCATGCTGAAAGGGAATGTAAAAATTCTTTCTTCGTTTCATAATTTTGCCAAACGCATTTGGATATGGCAGTAAAATAGCACACTTTCACTCTATTTTCAACATTTAAAGCTACGGCGGGTAACTTTTTAGGTAGAACATAAGAAATAGTAACAAGAATAAAGTTAGCCTAAGAATAAAGTTAGCTAGGAGACACAGAAAACACAGCAAGAAAAGGGAGGTTCAACAAACACTGGGCTGAAAAATTACTAAGCTTTATGGTGCATAAATTAAGATTCCTAGAGGAAAAACAATTTTTATAGTTAAATGATGCCACTGTCTTACTTAAAAGAAATGCAGAGAATTTTAAGAATCTGTCTCAAAGGAACTATGAAAACATTTCTAGTGCTAGAGGAGGACACAGAAACAGAAAATATAAGAGTGCTTAACACATGATTTAAAATTCCATCCTGAGAAGATGCTAATGGGGAATCTCTGCTATGTGAAGATTTTTAAATTCTTGTTGGAAAATGCTCCTGAGGGCTGTGCACTATCATTTCTCATTGTGTCTAAAGTGTAAAGGATAATATTCTGAGATGTGGTAGGTTATCACGTAACAAGGCAGCTTACTTTATGATATCCATCCAAATGAGGTAATCAAAAACAAGTGATTGGAATTTTTAAAATATGAATTCTATACAACATTAGATAGATGTAAAAATCAATGTAATTTGAAAAAATACTATTAATAAATGACATTGTTTTAAGAAAGAATATATTGAATCTAGTAGCACTACATATCCTACTGAACATATTATACAATGAGTTTGTGATGTTTAAAAGCCTAAGTTGTGTGTTAAAGTATCATTCTATGATATTTTGTTATGGAAGTAGTATTTGACTTTTAAACAATATTCTGTAGTAAATTCAGATCTTCAAATCTCCAGCTTCACAATAAAGACAACTTGTGAATTACTGGTTGCTTTTAAGTTCATATTCTCTTAAGGAAGCAAATAAATGTTCAGAGGTGAATAAAACTGCTATAAACGTTTGCATACACATCTTTGTAAGGGCATATATTTTTATTTACCTTCAGCAAACACTTAGGAGTGAGAGTGCTGAGTATTAGAGTAAATAGATGTTTAACTTTATAAAAAGCTGCCAAACTAATTTTGAAAGTAGCTGTACAACTTTTCATTCCTGCAGTGTGTGAGTCCAGTTGCTTCCAGCCTCTTCCACCACTTGGTGTGGAGCCCTTTCATTACATTCTCATAGTATAATTTACAATTCCCTAGTGACTAATAATGTCGAGAACTTTTTATATGATTACTAGTCATTCATACATTTTTTTTTCTAGTGAAGTGTTTCTTCACACTTTTTTGGCATTTTTAGTGAGATTTTTATCTTTTTTCGAGTTTAAAGGTGCTTTATATATTCTGGATACATGCCCTATATCAGACATGCTTATTCCAATTGTTTTTATTTAACTCTGTGGCTTGCCTTCAAAGGCTCAGTTTTGTGAGTTCCACACAGTATCATATTTCTGCAGAGCTGCCTGGGGCTGCTTGGATAATGGGCTGAGTAGTTCTGTTGCCTATCTATTTACATATTTTTAATATTGGAGTACGGCAAAAATTTTGTTTTAGAAAATTATTTGAAATTACCACTACGACATAGCAGAAGTGGTAACTGTTTACTAGGTCAACTATACTCTGACTTTCCAAACTTGTTTTAAAGCATTGATGTGAACCTAACGGCAATTTACTCTAATGGAGATGTCGTAAGGCCTCAGAGGATTTTTGGCATTCTTAAGTTTGACAGTGTCTCCATAGTATTCAGACATTTAAAAATTCTACATTAAATATATTTAATATTTTTAATTTAATTGCTTATTTATGTCAGTATGAACTCACAGATATTTACTTTATACTTTTTACTTATTTATTTATTTTTTATTTAGTCATTGCTCAAATTGTTCTAGTTTTGACCACTTGGAGCTCTTTAAGCTGGTTCCTGTGTCCCTAAACATATTTTTTTTTATTTAAAAAATTGTAATAAATCTTATAATTTTGTTTTTGAAATTATTTGGTTATAGAGAATGCATTTAATTAACATTTGGCTATACTTCTCAACAAAGCAATGAAGAGCTGAGCTACAAATTATAATAAAGTATAATAAAATTTTTGTGATTGTTAACAGTAACAATTAAGTAAATGTAATATAGATTTAGTTAGCACTAATTTTGATTTTGCAGTTTTGTCTTGTGCGCTTGAGAGTCAATACTTTCTTTTTTGGTTGTTTGCATAAGATTCTGTTTCCCTGAAAAGCTCACAAGCCCCAGACTCTGTACTTCAAGGAAATGTGCAGGAGGAAGTAATTCATACTTGTGTGATGAAGATGCAGAATAAACGTCAGGGCAGCAACAGTAACTTCTTAGGTGTCTAAGTAAAGATAGTACTTTTGCTTCTGCTTTGCTTCTGTCTTCTGTTCTCTTTTTTCAACAAAAGTGGCAAAGCTGAGCAGAAGAAAGTAACAGCTGTAATTAAGATCAGGTTCAGGAAAGAGAAAAGGGAATAAGTTATAATGAAATGAACCCATATAGTAACCACAGGAAACAGATAAGTGGAGAGGAGGGGAGAAAATTAAAGATTAAAAAGGACTTATTCTGCCGATATTTTCCTAGAAGTGTTAGCTGAGCATGTTACAGGAGCACAGAGGTCTCACATCCACAGTGGCGGTAAGGCATATTAATGCCGTTCTCGTGGGTACCCTGCTGGTGGACTGGAAACAGGCAGAAATCCTATCAGATTAATATCCAATACGAACCCAGTTTGGTAATATTAGCCTCTTACATCATAAATTTCAACAGCCTAGTGGAATAAAGCCTCTTGCTTCCATATCACTTCCAAAAAAAATTTTTTTTTAAAAAAAAGCATCTTAGAGATTTATAAAAATGCAGATTTCTTTGATTCATTCCGAAAGATTTGGATTTAGTTTGATGAGGACCCCAGAAATCAGTAGTTTTGAGTCTTCCAGGAATTTTCAATGATCAGTGAAATATTTTGACTGATTTTATGTCTGCAATAAGACATTTTGTATAGGATATAAATAGCATGTGGGAAATGTTAAGTCTCTTGGATTTAATATAATTTGTTATTCATTGAAAGGGCACATGGTAAGATTTGCCCCTTACTTTGGATTAATAAAAGAGTAAAGGAATTCTAATCTAACAGCTCATGTATTATGGGCAGGACTAGGTATATAATTTGCAGGGCCCAGTGCAAAATAAAAATGCAGAGTTTGTTCAAAAATGAATGAAAAGTTTAAGGTAGCAATAACAGAGCATTAAACCAAATGTGGGGCTCTTGTAAGCATGAGGCCTTGTGCAACTGCGTAGATGGCACAGCCATGAAGCATCTAAAATGGGATTAAGACTCCGGTAAAATGCATTTTGTGAATGAAGTCATCACCTTCAAAAATTGAATTACTGGCAGCATTAAGGTTAGACCTAATTATTACCAACAATAGGGTAAAATACTAAACACTATCATTAGCTAAGCATCATCTTCTCTAGTAATATAGTGCCCATGAGGGTGGGAACATCAAAATGTCTTTTCTGTTTATGTAGAAGAAAATCTTAGTCACTAAAACGTCACATGCTTAAATTAGAAAAGTCAGTATGAACGCATGCCTTAAAAAGAAATACATGGACACACGTACATACACACATATATTTTACTTTTGTCACTAATATAATGCAGAAGAAAACAGTTTTGTCTGCCACTAACAGTCTCGTGCAATTCTAGAACCCAGGTTTTTAATTTTAAAACTGTTCTCAACTAAGAAGCAAAAGATACTATAAGAAAGTAATGGATTCTATGGCTTAGGGAAGAGAAATATCAGAATATGTTGAATTTTCACCAAAAGAAGGTATATATCTAAATTAATATAGCTACATCTCTAGGAAGGTGTTAACATCAAGAGCAAAACAATAAGAGTGAATTAAATCCATGATATGAAAATTGTAAAATAGTTTTAAGAGTTAGTAGAATAATAAATTTACTGAGTTTGTGTGTATGTTTTATTTTATTTTTTCCCCTCTTTAATCCCCCAACTTCTACCCCTGACCTATGGATGGGGCCATTTCCCCTCAAGAACTGGCTCTCTGAAGGCAGGACATCCCCTCCCACATGCTCACAGCAGGCACCTGGGGCCTGGCACATCTGGGGCATGAACCCAGAACCTTCTGCATGTAAAGCAGACATGCTAACCACTACACTATGGAGCCACCCCTTGTTTATCTTTTTTAGGGGATTTGAAGTATTCAAAAATCAATCACAGTAAATTTGTATTTCCTATTAAGTTGAAAGGACATTTAAATATATCATTTATATTTAAAATTTTTGAAAAATGCCTTTCAAAGTTTTATTAGTTGTATACATAAGTTTAATAAATAAACTGCTGTGATGGTTGATTTTGTCAGCTTGAGTGGACCACAGGATGCATGGCTGGTTAAACATTATCATGGTGTGTCTGTGAGGTTGTCTCCAGAAAACATTAGCATTTGAATTGGTGGACTGAATAAAGCAGACAGCCCTCCCACTTGGGTGGGTGTCATCCAATCCCTTAAGGGCCTGAATGGAACAAAAGACTGAAGGTTGGATTCCTGTTCTCTACTCCACTACAGAAACTGAACACAGATCTTCTACCCTCGGCATTCCTGGTTCTCAGGCCTTCAGACCCAGACTACAATCCACACTTTCAGCTCTCAGGCCAGTCTTCATATCACCAGTCTTCCTAGGTATCTAGCTTGTAGATAGCAGACCGTGAGACTTCTCAGCCTCCATAATCAACCTCCATAATCATGTGAGCCAATTCCTTATAAGTCTCTTTGCACACACACACTGAACTTGAAGAAAGTGAGGAAATCCTCTAAATGGATATCTGGGGGAAGAGCATTACAGGAATAGAAAACAACTATGAAAAAGTCTGAAGGACCTAATTATTGGGTGTGT
This sequence comes from Eonycteris spelaea, assembly GCA_003508835.1. Classification (NCBI taxonomy): domain Eukaryota; kingdom Metazoa; phylum Chordata; class Mammalia; order Chiroptera; family Pteropodidae; genus Eonycteris; species Eonycteris spelaea. The sequence goes on along the minus strand of PUFA01000011.1, from coordinate 7,607,967 downwards.
GAAATCACCTTAGAGATGAGATTATGGTGAAATTTTTACTACTACTTACATACGTCCATTAAGAACCACTGCCATGAAAATTGCCTCCTAATTATCTAGTACTCATAAGATGCTTTTATAACTTTGCAAATTAATTGAAGCATAAGAATTTTGCTTTATACTTTTAAGTCCTGGCATGTCCTGATTTCTCAGCCTAAATTATTAATCAGGTGATATTCATTACCATTTAAAATATACCCTGAAGAATACTGTATGGTTGTGGACTACTACTAGTGGTTAGTACCTTTAAAAATTAAATGTTACATAGAGGAAATTAAAGTGTAAAAGCAAAAGCATAAAATATTTTTGATTATTTTTACTTTAACTTCTTTTTCACTTTTATATTAATCTTTAAAAGATCAAGAAATGTAATTATTTTTTATTAAAAACAGAACTCTTTCATAATTGAATTGAAAACCCAAACACTTCTTTGGCTATGTATCTATTTTTGTTCTCCACTTGAGTTTTCCAGTTGTTATTGTTCTCTAATCTTTAGCTGTTTAATCTCTTTTTGAAACAGATATTTTTATTTTTTCTATACAAATATATACAATAGAGCATATTTGAACAACCTGAATAGCTGCTTATTAGACTTAGCTTTGTCACATTTATGAGAAACTGTTAGGTTGGGAAAAACACAACTTATTTTCTACTTAAATCTTTAATAGTGGGATTTAAGTGAATATGGTGACCTAAAAGAAATTAAAAAGGAAGTAAAAATGTATAAAATAAGTGAATGGTTTTTTTCTTTGTTTTTGTAAAGAAGAGATTGGGAATGCAGGAGGCTATTAATTTTCTGAGATAATTACTATTAGCCTTCTCTGCTCAATTTTAAAAGCTCATTCCTGAACCGGTATCTCTCCTATTTGTTCAAACTTCCCCTCATTTATTTCCAGTACATACTTAGAAAGATTTCCTGTTCTGAGAGGAGATACAACTATGTATGCAGGTAATGATGAAAAAAATGGAAAGAAGCAGATGTACTTCCTCCATCTTGTTCTTTTTTGATGGAGACCTAGGGGTGTGGATGAGAAAGAGAAGTAGGAGCAAGAGATTCTTAAGTCAGGGCATGCAGTTGATACATAGTATCTATTATCTCTCAATTCCACAATTAATTTTTTTTTCTCCTCTATATCTTTGAAAATGAGAATCTGCATACTATATTTCTCAAACTCCCAAGCTCCCTTGTCAGTTGCCTTTTTTAGAATGGCAGGTGGGATGAAGAGAGAAACTCCTAGTTCTGCCTTCTGGTGGTACCTCCTGCAGTGATGGCAGCAATAATAGTAGCTGATGAGCATTACTTCCTGAGTTCCTGTTCGCAAAGCTTAATTCCACAAGCAGCAGTCTCAGGGCTGCTTGGTAACTGTGGGCTGTTTCATTTCACTTCAGCCCTCCTTTCTGTAGGGGAGAGAATGGATTCCTGCAGTTACTGATCTTTCTAATGAAAGTTCCTACTCCTTTCATTTCACAGTGCTGCAACATCTTTGCAACCAATTCCATTATTTAATTCCCTCGGATTGAAATACATATATACACATACATATGCATATGTATTTTTTCTACAAAATACTAAGAAAAATTGTGCATTGTGTTTATTTTATAAGCTTCCTGCCTCGTCTTCTGGACTATCTCTCCCACTTCTACTGCTTTCCAAACATCAAAACTCCCTCTGATCTCACTACCCAGAATTTCTCACGATGGTTCTTATTTTTTTCATTGACCATGCCCAGATTGTCTCTCATATCAAGACACATTTATCTTATATCTAATATTTCCAGGGACTTCTAAAGTAAAGCAATCTTATACTGTCCTGATCTTACTTCACCATTACTTTCTTTCTGAAGACACAGTTTACCTTCTCAGGCAGAATTAAGCTTACTTATTTCTTCTTACAGAGCAATGACTCTGCACTTCTACTAAAGATGGAATTTATAACATCGTACTAAAACTGTTGGTTTATTCATGTGGCTTTTACAATAGTCTATGAGTTCTTTGAGATTATCTTTGTGTCACTACAGTCTAGAGTTGTCCCTGGCATACAGATACATTTTTTGTTGTTTTTTAATAAAGTAATGTATGTATACCTAAAATGACAATGGATTCTAAGTTTGCAGGCCTAATCATGCAAGTTAACAACTAAGTAGCAATATTATTTTGTACATTTTTGTATATCTAAACAAAGTAATTTAGAGACTCCAAGGAGCAAGGGAAAACTCTGTAGTTTTGAGAGTTTTTTGATACTTCATTACCTTGACCCAGGTAAACTTCCTATGTCATCCTTACTCATAGGCAAGCACACACATTCAACTAGAAGGTCAGCACGTAGGAAATAACTCCAGGGTGTAGTGACAATCTTAGTAATTGAAAAGTGAGCTCCTCATATATTCATATTGTAATGCCCTGGTTTGGAACTCCACGAGCCAAGAAGGAAACTGACACGGATACAAGCGCAAGAGGTAGTTTATTGACAAACTCGAGTTTGGACCCACTCGTTCACTGACGCAGCAGTGGTTGAGAGGAGCCCCGACCAAGGGGCTGGGACCTAATTTAAAGGGTAAAACCGCAAGCCTTGGGGAGATGCCTTGGCATTACCTGATTGGGGGGTTAGGTTGACCTTTAAAGGGATTGGGTAGTAGGTTGTTAGGTCTGCGTGCAAAAGGGGGTCGTGTGCAGTTGGGGCTGCGTATAGAGGGGGCTGTGCGCAGAAAGGCTGAGGCAGAAGGTAGGGCTGAGTGCAGAAGGTGCCGGGCTGCAGTAATCAGAATATGTGCAGGAGGAAATAAGGGTGGGGGTGCCTTAAGGGCCACCGATTAGCTGGCTTAGCTGGTTTGGCCACCAGGTGGTAAGGCATTGTTCTTGACCACTGGCCTTTGGGGAACTTTTCGTACAATTCATCTTGGGATCACTCAGAAAAATGGAATCATTCCAGTCTTTCAATATCATGGCTCCAATAGGGGCAAATATTTTTTTTTATGGATAGTTTCTCTTTAGGTATTACCTCTGCATCCATCATGAGAAATTCTTGAGGTACTCTCTAACACTCCAAGTAGGGCAGCTCACAGAATATAGCAGCCAAGGAGAGGCAGCAAGGTACACAAAAAGCTGATGACTTTGGAGCAGAAGATGAGATTTCACTGTAATAATGGAACCATACCAAACATTCGAGTCATTGATTTAACCGTGGAATCAATAGAAACTTTAGAAATAACAAAGAATATGGTTTTGAGTATATATACAGGTTTTCATTGACACGTATTGAAATTAGGTATTTAGCTAGATTTTTCTTGTACATCAGAATCCACTGGAACACTCAGCTGAGAGGGTGGGGGCACATACCTCATTTATCTCCAACCTCCCTTAACTTTGCTCTAGGTTCAGCACTTTTGCCCCTGACTTTCCTGGAAAGGAATTTTGACAACAGCTGCTTCACTGTTCACATGAGGAATAGCTGTTTTGAATTTTAAAAAACAGTGGAATGGTGCAGGCAGCTCTTTTTTTTTTTTTATTTGAAAAAATATAAATTCGATTGTGACCATATTGATCAAAAAGTTCAATTGTTAGTTACAAGTATGTTGGAAAGTTCAAAAGGAATTATTATATAATAAATTAAGTTTATTTTATTCAGAAAAAATATTTCAAAGAATAGTCTTTGAAGAATAAAATCATGAGAAGTAGATCTGCTGTATGTTTTAGCATTTATTTTTGACTCTATTATACTGCCTAGAACTATTTAAGTTTGTGCCAGATTTTTGTAGAAAGAAACTATTATGAAATTTTCTTAACCAATATTTTTGTGTTTCTTTCTAATTATTCTTAAGAGGAGTTTACAAACCCTTCAAAGCAATTAGAGATTTTGCCCTTTCTTTTAAACAAACAAGCTAACATAAACGATAATGTTCTAAAATAATGGGGGCTGTTTTGAGAAAAGCTGTCATTAATCTTGTTTTTATTCTAGGTAAACTCTACTTATATAATTAGTACATTAGTAATCAAGTGTAAGTAGTATGCCCTGTTTGAATAAGTCAAGTTCAAGGCCTTCCATTATAAGCTTTAATATCACCACGTTTCTTTCCTTCATAGCATTTATTTATATCTCTAATATACATTTGTATGTTTTTTTTGGTATTTTATCTATATTGTAATTGTGTGTTTTTATTCACCTTTGAGTCCTCAGTCCCTATCACAATGCCTAACAGTTACTAGGTCCTCAATAAATATTTATTCAAAAAATGGATGGCTAGATGTATGTACGTATATATGTATATATATTTATGTATGCATGCATGTATGTATGTATGTATGTATATGTATAAAACAAGTGGGTGGGTGGATGGGTGGATGGATGGACAGATAAAGGAAGGAAATCAGGAAATGGATAGATTATTTTGGACTGCTAGTATTGAAGAAGGCTTAATAAATGACCTGAGATTTAATCTGGGCTTTGAAATGACGATGAGTAAAATTTCAATCCACATGTTAAAATATACAATCTTTATTATGGCTTTAATTTTTTCCATTAAATGCAATCAAAGAATATTAAGCCTCACAGCTTTCTTTTGCAACACGTGTGGGTAAAGAAGGTATTGCTATAATAAGCAATACAGCTAATTAAAAGAGGAAATGAAAATCATTCTTAAATGAAGAGTCCCACTTCCTCTCTGGTTTCTTTTAATACTATACATCCTTGTACTAAAAATGTTTCATTAAAAATAACATTTTATTGGACGTGGTTTCATAGTGTAGTGGTTACCACGTCTCCTTTACACACAGAAGGTCCTGGGTTCATATCCCAGTGGAGCCACAATCCATCATCATGTCATGACTCCCTGAACAAGCTTGATGTCTGATATCAGAAGCTAAGCAGGGTAGGGCTGGGTAGTGCTTGGATGGGAGATTACCTAGGAAGAACAGGTGCTGTAGGCATAAATAATAATAAATAAAAGAAAAAACAAACACTTTATTAAAAGGTGAAATTAGGCCATAGTGAGATGGGACATCACTTATAAAATTCTTAATCTTTTAGCAGGAAATTAAACGGGACATCTCTGCAGAGTTCTTTTTAGTAAATATAGTTAAGTTTTCTTCCCTCCTTTCTTTGGAAAAAGGCCCTCTCCTCAAATCGTGATAATTGTCCTGGCGACTCAGATCCTCTGGCTATTGGTAAGGGTCATCAGCCCATTGTTAAGCAGAAACTGTGTTAAGCCAGTTAGTGCCCTTAGAATCTGAGGGGGAAGGGACTTTAAGCCAAAGGTCTTTCTTTTTACTCTTTAAGAAACGTATTAACCAACCCTATTTCCCTTTACTCAATAGGCAAATCAATAATAGAAATTAATAGATATATGATTTAAATAATGAGTTTGTATTTTCTTTTCCTTGTCTGGGGACTGAGGTGGCACTTCGGCAGGTAACCCAAGACCCCACCCTGACTGAGGTAGAAAGGGAAAGAACTCCATGAAACACCTGTAGGCAGGGACTACGACCATTCTCAGTAGGAAGTAGATATGGAAGAAGAGACCTCCTGTCCCTCAACATCCATACTAATAATGACGGGGTTCATGGCTCTTAGAAAAGAAGTAGGCAGAAAAGTTAGTTAGGGGGTTTCGGGTCTGCCTGCAAAGACACTGAGGTCATCCTATCTTAGAAAGGGCCCACCCTAATCCACCCACAATTAAGCAAACCAGGTGGCATTTTTTTAAACTCACACAAACCAGTAGGCAGAGATTTAGGTACCAGTTTAAGCCAGTCACTCGCACCTGTGCAATGAAGACCCCCAACGACCTTCAACTCACCTGAGTCTCATACCATCATTATAATATGATGCATATGCCCGTAAGTCCATTAATATCATTATAACAGACTGAATTCTGGAAACAAACATGCGCGAAAGCAAAACGATGAATCACCGAGTCCTGTCAATCTTAGTTGTCAATCAAGGAAGCTCAACCCTCTAAGAAAAGTGAGCATCAACAGCGAAAAGGCATAAAAACCCTAAGGTCTTTGCTACCAGGCTTTTTGAGTCACACTTCTCTTACTCAGGCCTGCTTCCACTTCTGGAAGTGTACTTTCCCATCTAATAATACTTTTTTTTTTCTACTGTATTTCGGTGTCTTGCTCAATTCTTTGTTCGAGACATCAAGAACCTCGACAATGAGCGCCGGGAGGGGATCCCCACTCTGGTAACAATATATCCCCTTTCCACAGACCTACCTGATGCATTAGGATTAGCGAGAACAAGAAACTGTATTTTGATTAGAGCTAAGGGACAAATTTTGTTTGATTATCATTTATTCTGCAGAATGTCTGAAAAGGCAGTAAGACTCAGGCAGCTGTTTCTCTTTGTCAACATACAAGACTCTTAGCACCTACTGGTGGGTTCCCTGCTCAGCCTCTGTAGATGTCTGGGTTTGCAACTTTTTACAGAACTCTCTTTTGATTACCACCTAGGAGATTACTTAACTCTACCAAGGCTTCCTTTATTATGCATATCTTCACTCTTCCTTTTTCTAAATGTTCTCTCTCCCATGTACTTTTCCTGTCCTTTTCCAAATTTTTGCTCTAAGATTTAATTAGTCGATGTAACAAATTAAAAAGTAATTATTGGTTTCCTTTTGCTTTTTCATCTTTTGGTTTTAAAAGAAGACTCTCTGTTAAATGCAATGTCAGATTTTTTTTCTTGCTCGGTACGTCACAATATTCTCCTTAATCTTCTCCAGGAACAAAGAGACTGAAAATAGCTTCTCCCCCTTTCTGTGCCAGCCCTGAGAGGATATTTACTTCGTCATTAGCTGTTACTTCAATGCTTTTCAGCCTTCTCACGGCCATGCTGTTGTCACAAACATTTCTCCACTTCCTAATACTTCCCCTCACTGGGAATGCTCCTCTTTTGTTGGGTATGGTTTTCTCTTATCAGAAAATTGATTTAAAAGTGTATACAGCCTACAAATTCTGCGAGATGACACAGGATGACAAAAGAGGATGTTTTAAGAAATAATGACTGGAGGAAGACATATTGTGCATCGCTCCTGATTAATTGCCTTCATTACTTAGCTCCGGCTACACAAGAGCCACATGCATTAAGAAATCTGTATACTCTGCTCTCTTAGTATTATTTTTGCTTGAACATTTGGATAAGTCAACATTATTTTTAGATGCAGAGAATACCCAGATACAATTGAATAAAGAAAAGCAAAGGTCTTAAGAAATGTCTCAAAGGGAAGGAAAACTTAGATTAACAAAAACAAATTAAAATTTCATATATACGCAGTCAATAAGAAAACAGCAAGACATGTGAAAGAGCTCGCAGTTCTGGTCCAAGTTAATCATTAATTAACTTTGTGACTTTGGGGAAGTCACATAAATGTTCTGGGTTCATTGCTATTATTTTCAAAATGAGGAGGTCATTTTAGATGATTTCCAAGTTATTTTCCAGATCTGAAATTCTATGATGCTAAGACAAAAGATATTGTTATCTACTAATGCTATGATAAATAAAATAACCTAAGCAAGTCTCTATCATCAGAGTGACTGGGTTCAAATACTGCCTCCATTTTTTAAATTAACTCTTAAGATCTCCGGTAAAATTTTAACTTCCTTTAATCTCAATCTTCTCATCTGTAAAATGGGAATTACAACAGTATCTATGAGATAGAGTTATTGGTAATTAAGGAAAATAATTCACATAAAGCTTAACTATTATGTTTGGTTAATTATTGTGACTCAGTAGGCACACCAATGCTACAAATTTAACAAACTGAGTCTTCTTGAAACAACTAGGTAGAAAATAAATGTATATCTGTATGTATCTGCTTGATGAGTTTTATAACTCTTAATCTGATATTTAAAAATATATATATGCTGATAGGTAAAATCTAGTTAATTATGTTCTCCTTCTAAATTGAGTATCACAATTAATATGTCAGTCTAGTATACAGTGTAGCTGGGCAAGTTGGTCTAAGGTATCAGCTAAGCTCTGGATTTCATTGAGCTTCATAGCTTCTGGGCTTCTGGGAGTTCACCTCAGACCCAGCTAGCCATTGTCTCTGTCACTAACAAAAATTTAGAATACATGTGGCAATGGATGATTCAGCTTCCGTAACTTGCAGTCTTTAACTATTCACTAAAGCCAATCTGTCCTTAAAAATGGAAAGAGCACTTCAGGACCACAGAGCTTTGGTTTCCATGGCAACAGCATAGGTCAATAGCTGCAGTCACACCTTCACCAGCCTTGATTGCATCTGGCAATTTACCATACTCTGTGCTTCCTTTTGTTTAATCCTCTCTCATTTGCTTAATTCCTGTCTCTGTTGGGAGAATCACAAAATGCAAAACTACAGGAGCTGAATTTAAATTAAAACCTATGGAAGCCTAATAAGACACTGTAGAGCACTGCTTATTTTGTAACGTATAGACATGTGCTTCTTGAAATCAAGTCCTATACTCTGAGCCTCAAAATCTTTCTTCCCATATTCTATCATAGCTTGAAAATTTTTTACTTGCAATAATACACTATGGTTTTTGGAAAAAATCAATGTCATTCTGCCTTCTAAGACCATATTGTGATAAAATGGGTATAGGCTTTGTTAGAATAAAGTCCAAACTCCTCTACCTGTCATACAAAGCCTGTATCATCTGACCTTTGCTCCCCCTTGCCCTTTTCCATTTACACTCTACACTTAAGTGGTATTTATCTTCTTTTAGGTCCTTGAATATGCCATATACTGGCCCTCACACATGCTATCCCTTCTTTTAGGAACATCATTCCTTCACCTCTGTCTGGCTATCTCTTATTATCCTTCAGTCTCAGTGAGGTGTCTTGCTGCTATAGAGAAAGCTTTCTTAACTCCAAGCCTGGTTAGTTTTTTTCACTGTATTATATGCTTTCTAACATTGCCTTAAGTATTGGAAATCCTTTATAATGTGTCTATCCCACTGAATGGAGAGACAAGGTCTGTTTCTACACCCTCCATCCAGCAACCCCAGTGCTCTCCCAGTGTTTGACACATCACAGATATTTGATAAATATTTGTTGCATGACTGAAATCACCTTACAAGCCATCTGTTATAATTATCATGACCTTACTGTTCTACAACTTCTATCTGTCTACTCCCACTATAAGCATCTACTAAAAGTAATATATTTGCAATCTTCTTCTCTTCACAATCAGATATTGGTGATATCCATTCACCCAGAGTGGACAAATTCTAAAATCTCTAGTTCTGCATATTTTTTATGATAAAAGTCCAATAAACATTGATTTTTAGTCCCAGCTCAATGTAGCTATCCTAAAAAGTTTTAAAAATAAATAGCAAACCAATATGTTGAAGTAAATTAAATAAATAGCACTATCAAATCATATACCTGTAGTTATCAGACTAGTCTACTAGCCTGATGCCCAGCAGGCCCTGGACTCTTTCTTGCTCTTACATACACAGTGTTATGTACATTTCAGAGCTTATTCCAAAGTCAGAGGAAGAAGAGGAAAAACACTGCTTTCCAAATGTGATCCTACCTGGCCTAAGTGACTAGGGATCACAGAGAAAACCATTGTTTATTTGAGCCAGGCATTGATGTTGAAGAAGCAGCTACTCACTACACGATACACTGATAACATATTATTTTGAGGCTGATGTTTTAGACACTGGGACATTCTGAACTGTCAGATTTTCAAATTATTAGCAAGCAACCAGTGCAATGAATTCCCTACCTTCATCTCTGAGCCTTCTCCTATCCCATCACTAATTTCATCTATATTTCTGAGTGACACCCAAACCTTGACTTATATTCATAAGCGTGGCTCATGCTAAATTTCATATGTCTGAAGGACACTGAATAGAAATAGGCAATAGATGATGAGCTATGAAGGTCAAATGCTTCAAAAAGACATTTGGGCAAGAAAGTTAATGTATAGATGTCTAGATCACTGAGAGAAAGAGTGTTAGAAAAAGGATCTGGGAGCCAAGGAAAACAATTATAAAATCTACTACACTGAATGGCTGTATAAGAGAAAAGGAACCGCAAAGGAGCCTAAGAATGGAAGAGGAGAGAGCAAGAACACAGTGCTGCAGAGGGATCTCATAAGGTAAGCCCTAAAAAGTGAATTATTGAACTTATCGCTCTCTGAACTTTGAATGCCAACTAGTTGCTGTGGCTTAAAAATAGCAGTTAAAAATATGGAACCAGGCATTGATCTTTGATCTTTTTCCTTTCTCTCTCCTACACGGAGCCTATTATCTAGTCTCCCAACTAATCTAAGTGTCTGATGCTCTCTGCTATTATTCAACCTGAGGTGACATTACCTGGCTGCAATGATAGGGGTTACAGGGACGAAGCTTGATTGTATTAAAATGGCAAAGATAACTTATGGCACTAAATTTATACAAAAATCTTCCTTAAGACTTCTGGTCAGATGACATAGTAGTCAAATGCTGTGCTTGCCTCCTCTCATGACCACATAAAGAATACAACTAAATTATAGAATAATCAGCCCAGAAAACCATCTGAAGACTAGCTGAACAGAAGTTCCATAACTAAGGATATAAAGAAGATGTCACATTTAGACTGGTAGGAGGGGCAAATTGTGAAATGAGCTGGCCCCACACTCACGTGTGGTGATTGAGAATCAAGGTTGGTCTCAGCTGCAGAGGTTCCCCTTTAGGAGCAAGGGGTCCGAGCCCCACACCTGGCTTCCCAGCCCAGAGCATTAGTGCTGAGAAGAGGAAACACCCCACAACTGGCTGTGAAAATCAGTGGGGGTCGCAACCATCTAAGTGAGACAGAGGCTGCTGCAAAACCAGGTGTCCACTTAAAGGGCCCGTGCACAGACTCCCTGGCTCACAGGCACTCACCTTAGGCTCTGAGAGAGGGATAGCAGTGCTGAGCCACCAGAGATATATAGGGGGATATCAAGTTGTGTGGGATCAGGGCCAGGGATGGAGGAACAGCTGCATTGTCCTTGTGTTGAACCCTTCTTTCACACAGCTAGAAGGCAGGTGCCATCTTTTCTATATTAAGCCTTTCCACCACATGGTCAAATCTGAATCTGCATTAGCCTGGTTAACTCCACTCCCTCCCTCCTGATGACTACCTGAAACCTCATCCCACCCTACTTGTGCACCACCAGAAGCTTTTTAGACTGTAGGCTTAGACTGTACTCTTTCAGCACATGGCTGAGTCTTAAAGGCAGCTAGCAGGAAAGGCCAGACCTTGGGGTGCCCTGTGCCTTTTGCTGAGCTGCCTCAGGTCTGGTACTGATCGCAGACAGTGTTGATTTGCAGCATGGCCTTTCCCACACACCTCCAGGTCCAGCACAGGCAGCTAACAACTGTGATCACTCTGTAGCTCCTACCAGGTAGCTCTGGGGTAGTCATAGGCAGTGGCTGAACTTGTCTTGCACCAGAGCCCTTCCCAAGAGGCCCCAGAACCCACACACCAGCTGGCCAGCTTCAGACCACAATGGTGCACAACCCAATTAGCCCCACAAACAGCATACCCAAAGGATGTCTTGGTAGACACCAGAGCCAGGTGGGATGAATCTGGTTCTATGAGGTCAGCCCCTGCACAGCAGCTTGTATGTTTTGGTTGTGACCTATTCTCAAAGCCAGTTAGCCTGAGGGTTTATCCCACTCACTTACATGCCAACACCAATCAAGGCTCAACTACAAAATGAGGGTACACACAACCCGCACAGGGACACCCTGAAGAACCTGGCTTAGGTGACCAGGGAGACCGTACCACTGGGCCCCACAGGACACCTTCTACATGAGGCCACCCTCCCAAGACTGGGAGACATATCAGATTTACCTAATACATAAAAATAAAAACAGAGAGGCAGCCAAAATGAGGAGACAAAGAAACATATCCCAAATGAAAGAAAAGGAAAAAACTCCTGAAAAAGAACTAAACAAAATGGAGGCAAGCAATCTACCAGAGAGTTCAAAAAACGCTGATTGTAAGGATGTTCAATGAGTTTAGTGAGAACTTCAACAAAGAGATAGTAAGCATAAAAAAGGATATAGAAACCATAAAAAAGAACCAGTAAGACATGAAAAATACAATAACTGAAATGAAGAATACACTAGAAGGAATCAACAGCAGATTAGAAGAAGCAGAGAAAAAAGTGATTTGGAAGACAACATAGCAGAAAACACCCAAGTGTAAGAGCAAAAAGAAAAACACACACACACACACACACACAGTGAAAATGTAAAGGAATGAAAAAAGATATTTCATGAAAATAGAAACAAAGAAAAATCTGTGTAGCAATACTTATGCCAGACAAAATGTACTTTAAAACAAAGGCTATACCAAGAGACAGAAGATCCAATAAGCCCATCTCTGGGTATTTATTAGAAAAACCCCAAAACACTACTTTAAAGGGAAATGTGTATCCATATGTTCATTGCAACATTATTTGCAATCGCCAAGATATGCAACCTAGGTGCCCATCAATGGATGAATGAATAAAGAAGAAGTGGTACATATATACAATAGAATATTACTCAGCCATAAAAAAGAATAAAACCTTTCCACCTGCAACAACATAGATAGACCTAGAGGGTGTTGTGCTAAGTGGAATAAGTCAGACAAAGACAAATGCTATGATTTCACTTATAGGTGGATTCTAAAGAACAAAAACAAACAAAATAGAAACAAACTCATAAATACAGAGAACATTTAGATGATTGCCAGACAGGAGAGGGTTTTGGGGGAGGAGGGGGGATAAAAAAGGAGAAGAGATTAAGGAGTACAAATTGGTAGTTAAAAATAGTCATGGGGATATAAAATATAGCACAAGGAATATAGTCAATAATACTGTAATTACTATGTATGGTGTCAGATGGGTACTGGATTTATCAGGGTGATCACTTCATAAGTTATATAAATGTCTAATCACTATGTTGTACACGTGAAACTAATAATATTGCATGCCAACTATTAGTGAAAAAAATTAAAGTTATTTGTAAAAGTACAGTCAATAATAATATAGTCAATAATATTGTAATAACTATGTATGGTGCTAGATGGGTATTAACTTATCTGGGCTAAGGGGTCACTTCATAAATTATAAATCTCTAACTCCTGTGTTGAAACTAGCACAAAATAATATTGAATGCTAACTATAATTAAAAATTTTAAAAAAGACCTAAAAAAAAGAAAACTATCCGAAGTAATTGCTCCTTCTTAAAAAAAAAAAATCTGCCTTAATATACACTTTCATATTAGTGATGTTCAAAATAATATATGTAACTCTTCCCATTATGTAACTTTCCAAAATATTTCAACAATTTCACAAAGAGCATTAGTCTTAAAGAAAAATTTTATCAGTTTGATCAGCAAACATAACTGAGCTAATCTAAGCAGAGTACTGGCAATCAAGTAATACTAGAAAACATGTTTCTGCTCTATTGAACCTTGTTTTCTAGGTATAAAGAATAAATTATAAATAATATACATGAACCCTTATCAGTAATGATCAGTGCTATGAAGGGAACCAAAGAAAGGTAAAATGGGTTAGAATAGGAGGTTGTTTCAGGTTGTGTTGTCAGCTCTGACTAAGGCGTCTTTCGATGGGAGAGTTGGGCGTGTGAATATCTGGGAGAAGGACATTCAACTCTAAGATAATGTAATGACCCTAAATTAAGGCAGGGTTGAGGACTGGCAATAAAGTTTGCAAAATACACAAATACACCTGCATGACAAGAGTATGTGCAATTATCAATGTATTCACTGGTAGACAATTATAATCTACATTCAACCAAGTTATAAAGGCAGACCACTTCTCTCCTCTTTTTATAACTACTTACCTTTTTACTAGTTATGAGGGGAGAGCAAAAGTATATAAAAGATACTGTTATTCACTTTCTCTTTTTACTATGCATACTCCCCATCCTTTGTCCCCCTCTCCTATTTCCTATTCCCTCTTCTCCCCCTCCTTTTCTCATTTTCACTTTCACTTTTACTTCTCCTCTTCCCTCTCCTTCCTCCTCCTCTTCTTCTTTCTATTCTTTTTCCCTGCACCTCCTTTCAAATTTCATCTATCTGCATCCTTTATTACAGTATTTCCCTGCCTTTGTAAAATATCAAAAGTAAAAAATGTCCTTGAGAGATAAATATAAAGTCTGTCTTACATCTTTTGTGAGCAGCAGTTTGTATTTGTGTTTTATTATTAGCAGAAGTAACCACATGTGCCACAATTAAAAGAAGAAGGATATTGGGTGTGGGGAAAAGAAGACAGTAGCATCAAATACAATAAGTGCAGCTTTGCTATGTACTCCTAGAAATGAGTCTAGTAACTCATAACTAGACTCTGTAAGACTGTATGGCCAACATCCAGCAACAATGAGTGCCTGTGTGGTGTCTTGACCTTGCTTTCAGCCTGCAACTTGAAACATTTCACTTCAATCTGTCTTATACTTCAATGTAAAGGTAATAAAAATAATATACCCCAATAATGAGGTAGAATAATATACTCAACCTACTGTTGACCTCCACATCAAATGGGCTCTTGCTTAGGCCATTGATAACCTTGCTTTTTACAACCTCCCAGCTACTGCTCAGACCAGACACTTAAGGTTGTTTCTCTAGTTCCCACCACTCTTGCCACCTCAATGGGGACTCTCACTCTTCCCTTCTCACCTTTTTAGTTATTCTGGATTAACTCCCCTACTCCTTCTGGCCGGATGCCTGGACTCCTGCCAAGACATAAGCTCTGGTGGTATTTCTGTCAGGTTATTTTCAGCTCCTATAATTTGGTGCTAGATAAGCATGGTTATTGAGTATTCTAGCAAAAAACTTCTTATTTGAGACTTTAGAACGATCATCTGCTCTAGGACCAATCTTGAAGTTGAGGACAAGATTAATCCTTTTTTTCTCTAGAAGGTGAACAGGAGGTATTTCTAATCTTTATGAATTTTTATCAATTAGTAAGTTACTGAACAATATTCTTCACTGCCCTACACACTTCCATCTTGCCTCTTCACAGTCATTTCTCAATCTAGTAACTCTTAAAAATGTAAATGTTATCACATCACTCCTCTGCTTAAAAACCTTTACTGGATTCCATTTGCACCCAGAATAAAGTCTAAGCCATACTAAGACCTATGAAAAGCTGCATTGTCTACTGGTCCCTTCTTCACCAACCCTTCGAATGTCACTTCAGCCCTCCCTCTTTAAGCTCCAGCCACAATAGCTTTCTTTAAATTCCCAGAACACCATAAATTCTTCATGCCTCAGATTCTTTTCTCATGCTGGCCCCCATCCCTGCCCATCACCACATTTACATGAATAACTCATTTTCATCCTCAGTCTCAGATTAAGTGTGTCATTAGAGAGGCCTCTTTGACCATCTTATTAAAATTCAAACCCTCTTCCGTACCCAACTCCATTCCCCTTAAAACGGAAAGCTCTTTTTTTTTTTTCTTCAAAGCACCTATTCTACATTTTTTATTTGTATAATTTTGGGCCTACTTGGGGAAATAAAAACCATATCAGTTTGTTTTAAGATGGCAGTCTGAATATAGGAAATTAGCAAAAAATGTATTGATAGACTGAAAAGATGAACGAGGAAACTGAGGTACCACAGAGATAGTAATTTCAGGGAATAGCCACCATGCCCAGGGCTGGAGTTATCAGAACCTAGAAGAAGGTTCTCTGCAGGGCTAGGATCCAGAGCTCCAAGGGTGCCATTTGTCTCCTGCCAGTCCCTCAGGAGCTTGGAGGAGGACCCTGAGAGTTAGTTCTCAGATGCTAAGGAGAGGGTGCAGCCTGGCTGGTGCTGAATCTCTGACAGGTGCAGTGAAGCTGATTCTGGGAGTGCTGAAGAAATTAGGAACTGCAAACAACTGGGGATGCTGGAGTAAATTACATGGCAACAGTACCTGCTTGGAACAACAGGAGCACAAATGGAGCAGGTCCCTTTTGCTTCCTCCCAGTTTTCCTAAGTGCCCCCTATTGACAAAACCTAATATGGATCCAGCTGGCAAAGGAAAACTGTAGTTTTCAGAGTCCCAAGCAATTTGAGGGTAGGTTTAGAAATGAGATATCACAGCTTAAAAACTGGCATAGTATTTGTTTGTTTATTTATTGTCTTTTCTTTCCTACTAGAGAGTTCACAGTCAGGACCCACGTTTTGCTTTTTACTGTTTTACTCCCTCCATGTCCACAATACAGTAAGACATAAAAGTACTCAATAAATATTACTTGGATGGATAAATTTATTAGATTTTTTCAAAACTACTTAGCAAAATATACAATGCAATTCTGTCAATTGAACAATAATGAGTGCCTCACGTGATGGTTTAGGCATTGGGGCTAAAATGTGAATATGAGGCAGTTCTTACTATTTAGTAGTGAATTTAAGACATTCTCATACAACATACTTTAATGAAATGTTGTAACAAACATTTATATATTTAAATGCCCAAAGAATTAAACAGGCAGCAAAATCTACAGGAGATGAGAAAAAAAAAAAAGGTAAATGTAGGTTTGGAATAATTCGGAAGATTTATAGAAGTTATGATCAGAGGCAGACTTGAGAGGGAGCAGAGAAGCAAAATTGGGGAGGAGGAATGAGTCCGGCATGTTTTAAGATGATTCTGATGAAAGTAGTGAAGTGAGGGATTTGTAGAAGCCACTGGAAATGTAAGTTGGAACCAATCGTGGAAAATCATGAATTCTGGGATTAGAATTAAGTGTGTTATGTCTTTTGCAAAGAGAAGGTTTTAGGCAAAGGAATGATGTGGCCATTGAAAATATTTTCTGAAGATAAATACGCAGCATCATGAGGAACTGCTGAGTGTGTGGAAACTAGAGCCAGAAAGACTCTGACAACAGGAAAGCGTAGTGCAATAATCCCAAACCAGAAAAAAAAGACGATGGAGATAGAAATAAAAGAAAAGATAACAGCTAATATTAGAAGAAAAAATCAATATAATAATGTAGAATTAATCTAAGGCAAGAAGAGTGGAGAGGATATTTAAAATTAATCTACAGTGATTCACATAGTGAGAAAGGTGGTGATAAACGAGACATAACGTTTCATCAGAAGAACTTGATTATAAATTAGACATCAGTACAGTAAAAGTCCTAGTGAATATTTATCCTCCAATAACTAAACTCAGTATTTTAAAAGTTACTATGAATCCGGAAGAATATATATATCTTCATCTTGAGAGACTTCAGAAGTACTAGGCTTCTGAAAGTTGTAATATTCAGAAGCTGTCTCATTTCCATAGATATGCTCCTCAATGTTGGCCTGCCGAGTGTTCTCATATAGTTCCTTACTGGTTTCTTCTTTAGCTTTGGGAGGCCTCGTTTTCACATTTTCATAGTGGTCATGTATGTCAGTCTCCTCCACAGCAGATTCGTGGCTTCGGGTTTGAATTGAGGTTTTATTCTTTGAACTGCTAACGTGGGGACCCCAGAAAGGCGGTTTAGTATAGTCTTTTTTCCTGCTTCTTCTTTGCAAAAACCTTGGTAAGGCAAATTGTGTTTGGTATATGGTGTTTCCAGTGCCAAACACACCCAATTCCACAGATCAGCAACAGTAAGAGAAGAGAAATTCCTATAGGAATGGCCATTGAAGTGTTCCACAGCTTTTCAACATTTCACACAAACAGTGTTGTTTACTGGTATGGTGTAGCCCTTAATGAATTCACAGGTACAGACCAATGTAATTCTGTGTAGGGTACAGTTCAAAGGTAATTTCGGAAGCTCTTCTAGGCATTTCTTTTTCAGATCCGAAAAAACATTATCTGGTAAAGTCCTGATGCAATTAGAGGAGAGATTAAGAAACCTTAGTTTTGGAAGATGATTCTTGTTGTATTTGATGCTTTTTATATTATTACCATTAATGTATAATTGTACTGTGTCAGGCGGGATTTTAATCAACTCCAATTCCTTTTCTGTCAGTGGATCACAGAATGAAGCAGAAATGAGTGGCAGATAATAGCAGAGTAGAAAACTCAAGAAAAGGAAGGTTGAATGATCTGCCATCCAGAAACCTGCTATAAATTAAAACATATTAATTGTATGTTTATTATATTAGCATAATAAAAATTCTACCTATACATTAAGCACCAGCATTTAGTGAGTTCATGCTTCAAAACAGACTATAGTACTAGCTGTTAGAAAGAGATAAAAAGATTTAGAACATGTCCCTCCTCATATATTTGATATATGTATATATTGTGAAACGATTATTACATTAAGATTAGTTATTCCTCACCTTACATAGTTACAATTTTTTTCTTCTGATGGGAATTTTTAAGATCTACTCTCTTATCAACATTCAAATATACAATATTATTAACTATAGTCATCCAATATTGTTAATAGTGCTTGCGAAATCATCATCATCATCATCATCTATTGAATGTCAACATCAATAATATTTTGTTAAAAGCTTCTTTTGGGTCACCTTCTAGACACCTTTACATGAATTATCTCATTTAATGTCGATAGTTTTAAACTATCGACAGCTGCCATACAAAATAGATAATATTGTAATCCCTATTTTATGAATGAGAAAAGACAGGATTAAACAGGTTAAATAACTTCCTTAACAGCTAAGAAGATACTAAACAAGATTCAAGTAAAATTTGCCCCAAAATATTATTCTTACCCAAATTTCTATAAATGCTGTCAAGCACAACTGTACTTAATTTGTATAGCTTGATTAGCTCTGAGGTTGTTGAGGGCTGGGAATCTTATATAGTTATATTACCAGCACTAGTACTGGTAATTATTAAATATCTAATTCATTAAATAGCTGTTAATGAATGGGCAACCTACATTAAGATAACAATAAAACAATAAAACAGGAAAAATAGATATCCCATGAAGTTGTGCCCCTGCTTTCAGTGAGTTTCCCTGTTTGATACTAAAACTTTTCCAATTTTTTTCATGGTTAGATACCAACATGCAAAATTTCAAGTTGTCAATTTCACATTAAAATACCAAATTAAATATGAGATGCAGTCAATTTATAAACTGCATCTGGTAAAACTATAGAAACAGATATCCCGGATCTAGACATCTTTTAATCTCTTTTGGAACTTTGGTAGGGACCCTCCCTCTATAAGGCCAGGCACAACGCTTGTGTTTGAGGGCAAAGTTTTGGCGAATGACTTTTAACCATTAAAATGCATTTCTTTTTGAAACAGGTACGGAGTGTCATATTTAAGATATTTCATGGTATAAATACTTATTTAAGTGATTATTTGCCAGCATATTTTGAGCTAAATGTCAAAATCAATTGCGATTAATCATATTTTCAAATGACCTGAAATCAAAGTGGGGAGGGCCAACTATTGTCCCCTGAAAAAACTGCCCTCTCAGTTTTCAAGAGGAGAATTTATTTTTACTATTTATGATCTTCTATATGAAGTAGACATTCTAGTACATTCCAAACATTAAAATTGTTTGTCGAAGACGTGTTCACTGGGATAAAGACAACAAGGCTTTTTAAAAGAAAACCAATACATCCTTTTCCTTTCTTCAAAATAGCTTACTAGGAAAAACCCGGCATGACAAAGACCTACTAGAATAAAAAAACATTTGTTAAGCGAAAGCACTTCGATTATGGTTTCACATCTAAATACATTTCATTTCGCCCAATGTGGAAGAAAACTGTTTTGATTTTGGAAAACCGTTCCAACGGGTTGCTTAACAATTTTTCCTTTGTCTTAAAATTACAAATTGTTGATAAGCTGGGATTTTCAAAGTCAGATGCGGCTCTTCTGTTTGGAAACAAGGTGACAGCAAAGCGTAATCTTATACTCGTGATCATATATACTTAAAAAGAAACATTGACAGCACCTTCAGTTTGTAAATTTTTTCCCTGTCACCCTCTAAGGCCACCCCCACCCCCCCAAAAAAGATTTTAAAAATCACTAATCGTTAAAAATGAACTTGTTTCTTAAAGTTTTTCATTACCCACACACCTTAAATCAGGTTTTTACTTACCTTGAGATGGGTATGCCTAGCTCTCTTCTGTTCTTTTGGTTGTGTTTTAAATGTGTTTTGGTTTAGAACTTGTTCCTCTTTTTCACTTTGGTCAGTTACTTCCTCTTTACCTCCTCCTTTCAGATTATTTCATACTTGCAAAGTTTCCTGGCTCTAGAGGAAGTTCTTATTAGATGCATCAGAATTAAGATAAATGGTATAAGTGTGGGAATAAGGAAGCCTAGCTCTTCATCTTCATCAAGTAATAATTTTTCAACTTTATCAGAAAACTATGCATAAAACCCAATTTTTTTTAAATTTGAGCAATATTCAGAGTCCTCGTTTTAGAATTGATAAACATTGTTTCACTTGCATTTCAGTTTTTAGAAAAGATTTGTAAAAGCGGTAACACATAGGTCCTGTTTGTTTGTTTGATTGCTAGAACAGTTCTTTCAAATACTATGTCACAATGCCTCAGGTTACATCTATACTTGTAAAGCCAGTGTCCCAATTTTGGTTCAAAAAGTGTTAATATTCTTTTAAATTGATGATAAGAATTTCCCAAAGTATATTCTGAGTTGGACTACTCCTGGGATTTTCTGGTAGATCTTTCATCAAGTAAATTCAGGAAATAATGCTACTTGGAGATTCTTAGGCACTCAACATATTAAAGACTGAGCCGTCTTACAACAAGCAAACAAAACAAAACCAAATATGAAAGAATAAACTGTTTGACTTTGTTTAATAATAGTAGCCAACATATTCTGAGCACATACTATATCTTCCAAATCCTTTGTGTGTTACTCAGTAAATCCCGACAGGAGAGGACTGTTATTTGTCCTACTTACAGAGAAGGAGTGGAAACAGTGGTGAACTAATCACCCACCCAATGTGGCCTGGCAGTTTGCCCCCAGCACCTATGGGCTAAACCACTACTAGGTCTTGCTAAGATGAATAATATTTCCGACATTAACTGTTATTTAACAGCATCTCAGAAATTAACTCTGTAGGATACAAAAATGGGAAATGCTGAATTAGACACACGAGATGTTAAAGTGATGAAAATTTTACCTTTTTATATGTACTGGAACTTTTTCAACCACAGAGAATTAACTTTTTGTATAAGGTGGTTTAAAAGAAGATGATTTAGTTACTGAAATACCAACTGGACATTATTAGAACAATAACATCAGTATAAATTAGGCACTGACATTGTGCCAATGCATTGTGCTAAGTAACAAGGATAAAATAATGAACAAACTCCCCTGTAGCACCTAAAGTCTAGTGGAAGAGGCTGCTGAATCCACACGTCATTTCAGATCACAATTGTAAGGGCTAAGAAACACATAATTATGCACGGGGGATGGTGGGAACAAGGGAAAGATGCATCCAGCTCAGGATGGGCAGGGAAGGAAAGACGTGAGCAAAGCCTCATAGAATAAGTCAATTGAGGCAAAATGTTTCCAGTGTATTTAACTGCAATATTAACCACCCCTCCAAAAACACACACACACACACACACATACACACACACACACACACACAATCTGCATGTAATATAATAAGTGCAATGTTTACGTAAAATTATGCCATCTACTCTAGAAGTCAGGAAAACTGAATGTTCATCCAGGTTTTGTCCTTTTAAACTTAAGAAAGTTATTTAACCCTGCATCACTTTAGATTTCCTACAGGTAAAATAGAGGGATGTTGTCTGGCCCTTTTCCCTAGATAGGAATTTCTTTTTAGTCATAGATATAACCATTCCTTGAGTTTATAGAAGAAATCATATATATATATATATTTAAAATAGAATTATTATATAATTATCTTGTATGAGTCAGGTATTATGTCTTGAGTTCTATGTTTTCCTATTTTCTTATATTCAGCCTAGCAAGGCACCTTTTCATTGTCTTTTATAGTTGCCTTTTTAATCACAGCAATTATGCTAGGTTTCCTTTTTCTGCTTTTCCTTCTACAGTTGTGTGATTTGGGTAGCCTTCTCAGATGCTAGAAATGGTCTATATCTTGATCTTTGTGGGTTACAAGATATATCTATATATAACCATTCTTAAAGTTGTCCATTAAGATTTTTGCACTATATGCAAATTATTTCTTAATTTAAAAAAAGAAATGGGGAATGAATAGTGACAATTATCTTAAAAGTCATGAAAAATTGAGATAATTAGATAAATGGTTTTATTTATTCAGATTATCATCTTCTTTGGTAAGGTGATCTACTAGTTTGAGTAAAGGAATACTTTGCTAAACTCTAGGTAGACTTGCAGTTGGATGAATTCGAATTTGATCTGGAGATTTCTAAGCCAGAAGGTTGGTAGGGCTGGTGGTAAGAAAGAGGGGTGTTATTAATGAATTTTGAGTTTTAGCCCTGTTAAAGCAGGGAACGTCTACTTTCTGAGATTATAAATATAGTCTTTCGTGGTACACCTAGACTTATATAAGGGCTGTATAGATAAAAAATCATGTTCAACATAAAAACAAATAGGTATAAAGCAATTTTACATAAAAGAAATAATTCTGGCATCATGGGCAAGTAATGCAACTTCTCAGTCTTGCTTTCTTCATCCATAAGATAACAATGGACTGGGTGATGCCTGAGGTTCCTTCAAATTCTACTAAGTACAAATGGACAATATAAAAATGGTCATCACATTTAGAAGAGGATTTTTAGAAGTGGTTTTTGTGTTTAGTGTATAGTTCCTCTTAGCTCAACACCCTTTTTTCATCATAAGTCTTTCCCAATTGCTAGGCAGTTCAGATAACATAACTTAAAGCTTGCTTCAGCTTCAGTCGAAAAACACTCTTTCTCCTTCCGTAAGTTCTTTCCCTTTTTATATTCCTTCAGAATAATTTTTTTTTTAAAAAAAGGGCATTGGTAAAATTGAGTAATTAACCAATATAAAAAAATGAAAATATTTTACTTCTTCATGAATAAAATTGAAAGCTGCATAATTTAGTATTCCTATAGCAGAACACCATTTAGCTTAGACTGAGAACACAATTTCACAAGTCAGATAACTGATAAATTATTTCAACAGGTTTTCACTGTTGTTCATCTGAGGAGGAGAGTACTATAAAGTAGAATTAATAACAGACACGAAATCCGTCGTTGTTTGATTCTGCCAAGTTCTTCAATAAATGTTGAGAGGCATAATAAAACTTCACAAATTTTAAGTAACGTGATATTTTGAAACCTCACACTGTAAGCAGGCTGGTTGTAGGAACTTCTAGGTAACAGACTATGGACAGCAAGATCACTATTACCATTTCAAATCCTGCAGCGGGTGGGAGCTGAGTGAGGCGGGCACTAGCTTACCAGAGGAAGGTACTGCTCTAAACTCTTTACGACCATGAATTGACTCAGTTGTACATTGTTTCTGAGTGAGAAACTAAGGGAGGCAGAGAACAGTAACTGCTTTAGAGTCACTTTTTTTTTTTTTTTTCCAGACTGGGATGGTGCCCTGTATAATTTTATTTCCATAGTAATAGAGGGTGAAGAAAACAGAACAGACACTAACAGAGTGGGTCGGGGCAGAGACCTGTCTAAAAGTGTCCGAATAACCAGGGGAAACACACTTCAGAAGACAACCGATCTTCAGATGAATATTTGTGAACATTCACTCAGACCTCGAGAGGATTAGTGTGGAGTATAAGTGGTTTATGGTCTCAGGCAAGCCAGAGTGATGCTCCAGCTAAACCCATTTCCCTGGCACCCATTTCCTGTGCTTCCTTACAGACTACAGCCTTGTCTTTAGATATATCAACAACAGATCAGGCTAAAGTCACGTTGTTCTTTTTAAAGAGCCATCTCTCTCATCATGATAGGTTCCTTCTATAAGTTAACATCAGAATTTTAAGACTCTCTCCTTCTCTTCAAAGACTATCACTATCTCTAATATTAACTAGCTTGGGCTGGTCATTCAATCACAGAGAACCTCAGTTTACTTATTTGTAAAATGTATTTTAATGGGTCAACGGTTCTTAAATTTAGTTGTATACCAGGGAGCTTTTAAAAATATTGACGCTTAGGTTCCAGACTTCAAAAAGGAAAAAAAAAAAATTTTTAATGTCTGAGGGCATGACTCAAACATTAGTTGTTTTAAAAGTCCCCAGCAAACCAGTATTGGGAACTTAGGCCTCTTTTGAACTAATATCCTATGACTCTGCTGTATGATCTTGAGTAAACCACTTAACGCTTTAGTTTTATTCACTATAAAATGGGAACTTGATAGTGTTACAAGAAAAAGAAATCTGCAAAGTGCTCAAAATTCATTAGAGAAATACATATTATTAAAAACTCTCATGAATTTGCATGCTGATTAAAATGATACTAATAGTTCACGCTGACTGTACAATTGTGTAGGTAGCAGACTATTCCCTAATCCTTTTACATGGATTTTCTTTTAATTCTCACAACAAGCATAGGAATGATACTTTTCACTAGTTTAAAGATGAGGAAACTGAAGCATAGAGAATCTGAATTACCTACCCAGTGTCAGCTTGAGTTCAAACTCAGATGATGTGACTTTAATCCAGAGCAGTTGCTTTTAACTTCTATACCACTATGAATTCCTTTCTTACCTGAATCGTGTAATAGAATCCTTTGAAGTCCCAGGTTAAAATCTGCTTTATTCCAAACAGGATACAGTCAAATCCCTATTTGACCCGAACTAAAGATGTAGCCCTGACGGGAGGGTGGGCGGGGTGGTAGGTTTGACTGGCTAGAGCAGACCTCTGCTTGGGTTTAATGAAGTATGAGGAGTTTTAGTAAGCAATGGAGGAGGTATAAAAATGAGAGACTGAGGTGTAAGATCATGAAGCTCATGATTGCTCTTTCTGTACAAGTCACAAAAGGAAAGCAACATGTGCAAAACAGGGCCTTAGTGTGGTGATCCTATTAAGAAGAATGATGAAAATTATCTTATGTTAGCTCTGACTGGACTTAGTTCTGTTCTAAATGGAGTTGTCCCACTTTTCTGTATATACAAGGACATGTCTTTATTCTAGACCACATTATCTCTTGTCTGAACATCTTACTGTCTTCTTCTACCCTGGTCATCCTACAATACTATAACCTTAACGATGACAGAGTGATATTTCTCAAAAACAAATCAGACACATCAGCCCCCTGCTTGAGATCCCTAAATGGTTTCCTATATTGTTAGAATTAAACTCCAAACCTCACTAGGCTTTTTGTGATCTGGCCCCTGCCCTTTGCTGTTATCTTCTCCAGCTTCCTCCCTTACTCACTAGACCCAGACACATTTGCCTTCTCTCTAATCCTCCAACACATCCAGTTTGTTCTGCCTTTAAGAAGGGAGCATTAGCTGCCCATTAACATGATATTATTCTTTCAGATCTTCCCATGCCTCCATCTTTCTGTCATTCAGCCTTCCTCTTAAATGTCCCCTTCTCTGTAAAGGTTTCTTTGACCATCTCAGTCTGAAGTTAACCCCTAAATGCACTTTTACTCATTCTCATCCCTACACATGCTCTCATTCTTTTTCAAACCATCATTTTGTTTTTATTATAGCATGTAGTACTATATAATACTTTCATATATATTTCCTTATTTTACCCACTCCCCTACAGTGTAATTTCATGAGAACATGGACCATGTCTTATTTTCCTCTATCTATTGCAGTGTCTGTCACGTCATGTGAAAGGAGTTCAGTAAACGTTTGTTGAGTGAATAAATGAAAGAAATAGGGATCATTCTGGGTTAAAGAGATATTCTTGGTGTTAAACACAAATACACATCAAAGAGTACGTAAAACATTTGCACACACACACATGCACTACATATAGTTTAGAAATAATGATAAAATAAGCACCAATGTATCACTACTTTGGAAGCCCCAATTTGTCCCATCCCCTTACATTATCCTCTCTCATCTCCAAAATAACGATCTAGGTTTTTCTGTTAATCAGTTTTTGCTTTTCTTTACCATCTATATATGTATCTCTAAGTAGTTTTGCAAAACTGAGAGCAAGTACAGACTTAGATGATGTACACATGGCAAGATCCCCATTATTAGGTTAAGACTCCCAGGAGAGCAGAAGCTGCATTGAGCCATGGGACCACAGGCTGCCTCTGCTTTCATGAGAACGTACAAAGTCTCTCCTGCTGAGCTAGCGTGTCAGTGGGACAGGTCTAGAAAGTGCCATGAGAACATACAGCTCATTCATGCAGCTGGTAGGGCTCTAGTGGGAACAAGACACAGATGTCTAGTGGAGACAATGTCAGAGCCAGCTGTACTTTGTATATTTTGCTTCTAAGTATGGCCTTTAGGTGTGGATCAAAGAGCATTTCTGTGGGGTCAAAAAGGCCTTCATGTTCCTGGCAGCGTGTCGTCAAGACAAGCCAACTGCAGGAAAGTATAAGGGCTAGACTCATTGAGACTTTCTTTCCTTAGGCTTAAAAAGGTTACAAAATCTTGGTGGTTTCTTACAAAACTAAACATACCCTTACCATGCAATTTAGCCATAACACTCCTTGGTATTTATCCAAAGGAGTTAAAAACTTATATCCATACAAAAACCTGCACAAGGATGTTTATAGTAGTTTTCTTCATAATTGCCAAAACCTGGAAGCAACCAAGGTGTCCTTCATAGATAAATGGATATATAAACTGTGGTACATCCAGGCCACGGAATATTAGTCAATGTTAGAAAGAAATGAGCTATCAAGACATGAAAAGACATAGAGGAACCTTAAATACATATTACTTAGTGAAAGAAGCCAATCTGAAAAGGCTACATACATATTGTGTGATTCCAACAGCATGACATTTTGGAAAAGGCAGAACTATGGTGACAGTAAAAAGATCAATGGTAGCCAAGGATTGGGGGAGGGAGAGAATACGACTAGGCAGAGCACAGAGGGTTTTTAGAGAAGTGAAAATACTCTGTAAGATACCATAATGATGGATAAATGACATTATACATCTGTCCAAATTCATAGAATATACAGAACCAAGAATAAACCGCAATGTAAACTATGAACTTTGGGTGATTATATGTCAAATCTAGGTGTATTAGTTACAATGAATGTATCACTCTGGTGGGGGACGTTGACAATAGGGGAGGCCTGCATGTGTGGGTGCAGGGAGTATATGGGAAATCTCTGGCCCTTCCCCTCATTTTTGCTATGAACTTTAAACTGCTTAAAAAAAAATAAGTCTTAATTAAAAAGGTGTAAAATCAGCTTCAATAGAATCTATTACTTGTAACTAAATGTTTGACTGACACACTACACACTTTTATTTTTTTATATTTTACATATTATATATTTTTAGACTATCTCAGAACAGGTTTTATTGGACGAGTATTAGAATTCTTCTGTTGTTAAGGACATAGCCATAACTCATATTGACTTATACAAAATAGATTTATTGACCTACATAACTGAAGAGTCCATGAGTTTAATTTTGCTGGTCATCTATTATTTCTCAAACTGCCTGGTGAGTACATAGATGCTCATTTTAATAATTTCCATAGATTCTTGAATATGTAAAATACTTCAAAATAAAATTTAAAAAAATTTTAAAGAACATGCAATGGTTGGATCCAGCAGCTCAAGAAATATCATCAGTACTGACCTCTCCTCTTGGTTGGCTCCCTTTCCTCCATAAGCCCTCTCCAGATAAAATCCCCTGAAGCTCCTGGATTGCCATATTTACAGCTGGCAGTGTAGTGACAAGAGTGCCTATCTTCCCAACAGTTCCACAAGTTCCAGAATTGACTATTGGTCTGAATCAGGTTTCAAGCCAATCTTTGGAAGAACTATTTAGCTAGAGGTACGTGATACTTTGATGGGTTAAGCTGGGCTTGCATGCCTACAGTAGATAACTGATGAGGCTAACTTCTCTTTCCCCGCTGATGTATTGTTTACTAAAGGATATTGTGGCGTTTTGACTAGAAAGGGAATGGATCCTGGGCAGGGGAAATACAAGTGATCATATCTGTTCTTGAAAATTATGCAAAGGAAAGAAGACGGACAGGTCAGTCTCCTCGGAACAGAGAGAGTTATTTCTTGAGCTGTCTCCAAAATTCTGTTGAGATCCCAGGGCAGCTCTAAAGCAGAATTATTGTCAATAAATTATTGAGAAGTACCAACACTGCCCTAATGGTAGTAAGAGGTAGTGGAATTATATTTGTTCCAATAAAACTAATGTTAATACTGTCCCGTTTGACAAAGATTCTCTCCTGACTGAACTATAGACAGGCTTCTCTGAGACCTTTCTTAAGAAGACCTCAAACTTGGCCTGTGAAGACCTGAATAATTACTAACAGTTTGTAATAGCTCAAGACTGCACTCCTAGGATGACCCTCACCCCTGACCCCTTTAAAGAACCTGCCTGAGAAAATCCAATGCTGCCAAAAGAATTTACTAACTGGTCCAGCCAACAAATGAAGAGAGAGCCCGTTTCCCAGTCTCTGTGAAAGGTAGGACCCGAACGTTAATAAGGGCTGGTAAACAAACCCCAATGGATTTTGTAAAGATACCTTTCTAACCCTACTGTTTCTACTTGCCACCCCCAGACCTCATTTTCATTCTCCCTTTAACACCAAGTCACCTCCATATAAATCAAAGTTAGTTCAGTTCATACTAAACTACCTTCCCTATTGCAATAGAATATTAATGATTATATAGGCATACCTTGTTTTATTGCTCTTCACTTTACTATGCATCACAGTAAATGTGCTATTTTTTTACAAATTGGAGGCAAGACACTCCA
Source organism: Eonycteris spelaea (assembly GCA_003508835.1). Classification (NCBI taxonomy): domain Eukaryota; kingdom Metazoa; phylum Chordata; class Mammalia; order Chiroptera; family Pteropodidae; genus Eonycteris; species Eonycteris spelaea. The sequence goes on along the minus strand of PUFA01000011.1, from coordinate 7,579,227 downwards.
CCAGCAAAATGATTATGACTTGCTTTATCGTAATACTTGCTTTATTGCAGTGATCTGGAACTGAACGTTCAAAATTTCAGAGGTATGCCTGAAATCTGACCATATCACTTTACTTAGTGTCTTGCTTTGTTATCTTTGACACCTGCATCACACCAGTAGGGAGGGAAGAAAAAAAAAAAAAGGTTAAATGACTTCAGGCTCCAGGAGCAAATACTTTAGAGCCCAAAACCTAGAGAAGACTGCCCTCTACTGGTTAAAATCTTGGGTTGGCACTATGCTTTTTCTTTCTCACACCCAATTCCTGTATACAAGTCATCACTATCTTTGTTATAAACATGACTTCTCTGAAACGGCTCATTAGAAACCATGATACTTCAGGGGTGCCAAAATTTGAGCAGGTAGTATGGCTGACCATTCTAGTTGATTTTCTCAGCTGTCGGTAGACTGCCTGAAAGCCTTGTCTACTGTTAAGAAGACATCTTCATAATTCACCTTAGACTGATAAAACAAACTCAGAAACCATTGAGCTACTCCGCATAAATGCAGCAAGTCGTCTTTTACATCATAATGTTGTAGTACCAAGAAAGTTTGCTGATAACATTTATTTTTAAGTTTGTTGAAGTATAACTGATAAATTATAATACGTTTAACGCGTACGATATGATGATTTAATGTATGTGTTCATTATGAAAAGATTCCCACAATCGAGCTAATTAACATGTCCATCACCTCGCATATTTACTTATTTTTTGGTGAGAAAACCTAAGACTTATTCTCTCAGCCAATTTCAATTATGTAATACAGTATTGTCACTCTAGTCATACTATACATGAGATTCTCAGACCTCATTTATCTTATATCTGAAAGTCTGCACTCTTTTTCCAATCTCTTCTCATTTTCCCCAACTCTCAGCCCTGGCAACCATTTTACTCCGTTTCTAAGAGTTGACTTTTTGTTAGATTCCACATATAAGTAATACCATGCAGTATCTGTCTTTCTCTTGGGCTTATTTTATTAGTATAATGTCCTCCAGGTTCACACACATGGCAAATGACAGGTTTTTCTCCTTTTTTAGGCTGAATAACATTTCATTGCATACACACACCACATTTTCTTCATTCATCTGTTGGCGAACGTTTAGGTTGCTTCCATACCTTAGGTATCATGAATAATGCTGCAATAAACATGGAGTACGGGATTAGGATTTTATTTCCTTTGGGTATGCACCTAGAAGTGGGATTGTTGGATCATATGGCAGTTCTAATTTCTTGAGGAATCTCCATACTAGTGACTACCAGTTTGTAGTCTAAGACTTCCTTTTCTCCATATCTTTACCCATATTTGGTATCTCCTATCTGTCTAATAACAGACATCTTAACAGGTGTGAGGTGATATTTCACTGTGGCTTTGATTTGCATTTCCGTGATGATCAGTGGTGCTAAACACCCTTTCATGTACCCGTTGTCCACCTGTATGTCTTCTTTCGAAAAATGTCTATTCAAATTCTTTGTCCATTTTTATTGGGTTGTTATAATTATTTTGCTATTGAGCTGTATGAGTTCCTTGTATTTTGGATATTAATCCCCTATCAGATTAGTTTCTCCTGCCATATCATTTTGTTGATAGATTCCTTTTTTGTGCAGAAACTTCTTAGTTTGATATAAGCTGATGACATTGCTTATCTGCACCTTCCTTGATCTTTTCCTTTAATCCCTTATTTTGAAAAAAAATTTTTTTATTCCATGTTCATTGTAAGAAATTTGAAAAATGTAGAAATTCCTCTCTAAGAACATGATATGGCTTCCATTTGTCCAAGATTTCTTCTTTACCTTTTTACAAGTTTTCTTAATATAGATCTTGTATATTCTCATTTATTATTAAATAAGTTAGCGTTTTTATTGTTGCTTCATAAGATCTTTCTTTCATTATATTTCCTAACTCTATTGATTTCTGTGTATCAATTTCTGAACCCTGTTACTGAACCCTACTCTTTATAGTGATTTTTAAATTTATTCTCTACGGTTTTCCAGCCATATCATCTGTATATAGTGATAGTTTCATTCCTTTCCATTTATAGCTGTAATCTCTCTTCTTTAACTATATTCCACCAGTAGTGCTGGTAGAATACATTACCAATGTTAAAGATGAGCGTACTTGCTGTTTCCCAACTAATTCTAGTGCTTCCAGTGTTTCCCATTAAACACAATGCTAACTTTTAAACTGAAAACTACATCTTTATCATTGTAGGTAAATACCTAATGATCTTCTTAACTTGAGTGTTTTTATTAATAAATGCTGACTTTGTCAAATGCTTTTTGAGCTCTTATGAAAGTGATTATTTGATTTTCTCTTTAGCTCTATGAATATAAATCATTAATTTTGCATGTTTATAGATCAATGATATTGAATTATCAAGATTGAAATATCCTTGTGCTCTTAGAATATAGTCTATTTCATCATGATATAATATTCTGTTACTATGCTGCTGCATTTGTTTACACATGTCTTACTTTAAAATTACATAAATATTCATAAGTGAGATTATCCATAATCTTTATTTTTGTCATCTTTGTTAGGTCTTGGTGTCAATGATCTGGTTGCTTCATAAAAATAAATTCTACCTTTTCATTTTATTCTATAATCTGAAACAGCTTAAGTGGTATTAGAATTATTTAACTTTAATATTTCACAGAATTTTCCTGTAAAACCATAGAAGCTTGATGTGTTTTTAGAAGATAGTTTTTGAAAATTTCCTACACTTCTGTGAAAATTGGTCTGGTTAAATTTTTGAATTTTTCTGGGATCAAATTTGATAAATATTTTCTTAGAAAAGTATTCATCTCATCATAAATTTATATGAAATACAGTAGTCTCCAATTATTCTTTAAATTTCCTCTGTGGTAATTTTTAAATACATTTTCTATCTCTCTGCTTCCTCTTTTTCTGAGGGAGAGGGTAGAGTCTGGGTTACCTAACAGTTTATCTGTTTTATTACTTTTTAAATTGGTTTGTTTTAATTTTTCTTCACTCATTGATATAAATATTTAAAGCTATGAATTTGCCTCTGAGCATTATTTTATCTCAGAGTTTCCCAACTTCAGCGATATTGACATTTTGGGCCAGGTAATTCTTTATTGTGGAGGCCTTTCTTGTGTGTGTTAGCAGCTTCCTGATCTCTTCTTGCTAGATGCTGATAGCATCCTCCTCCCCAGCTGTGACAACCAAAAATGTCTTTGGATATTACCAAAGGCCCTCTTCTGGAAGGCTAGTGTTCCTAATTGAGAACCAGTGCTTTAGCTGGATCCCTTAAATCTTGATAACTAGTGTTTTCTCATTTTTTTCTACATATTCTAAAATTCAGGTTGCGATACAATTGTTATTTAACAATGATTTTTAAATACAAATTCTGAACAACTATGGTTGTTTAGGACATACCTTACAAATATTTGGAGTCTTCCCGACAGTTTACTAAAAATGGAGTTTATAGGTTTTTTTTTAGATGGTTTCCTAGATTACAAAGGAAAGTGTTAAATTGTTATAGCTGTGGCCAAAAGAAGTTCCTCATAGCTAATATTTATTTACTGAACATATTTCAAACACTTTCAAAGCATTTTACATCGACTATTTCATTTAATTCTCACAACAATACTATTTGGTAGGTATTATTATCTCTAATTTTATTGGGGAAAGACTCAAAATAACTTGCCAAAGATCTCATAGCTAATAAGTAGAGTATAAATAGTTCTTTAAAAGGCCTTTAATTAATGAAAACAGCTCAGTTCTGAGAGGGAAGAAAATAACATAAAGTCAGTCTTTTGTGGACAAAGCAAGCACAAGGGGTGACCCCCTGCTAATTGGTAGCTTAGTCTGAGGTGTTTTAGAAAACTTGAATTATAACTCTTCCAGGGTACTATAAAGAGGCTTCCCTGAGGGAGACAAAAAAAGCACTGGAAAGTAAGATGTTTGAAAGAATACCTTTACACCTATATATATATGTGCATGCCTTCCTTTTGTAATGACACTGAAATTCCTCCTCAGGGAAAAAGTCAGGGGTTACAGTCACCAAAGTGGGTAGTTACTGGCGTGGAATTAGTTAACACCCCATCCATTGAAAGACATGAAGTGCACTTTGTCATTGTGTGCTAAATACCCTTTGTTTATCAAGCTTGAGTTTGACAAACACTCTACATTTATAAGTTTAATAACTTTAACTCTTCTTTATTAAGGCAGTGTTTTGGAGTATCTCTAACAATTTACACCTATCTTTGTGTTGTATTGAAAACTTTGGGGGGAAGTAAAAGTAAATCTAGTCAGATCCCCCCCCTTCCCCAGTTTTTTTTATTTCTCAGTTGCAGTGTTAAGGGTGGAAAATTTTCAAATGGCCATCTTAAGCTTCCATTGTTTAATGTTAAACAGGGTGTAGTTCTAGGAGATATTCTGTGCAAAGATATGCTAATGGCCAGCCTCTGCTTCTGTAAACCTGCTTGCTTGCTGGAGGGGGTTTGGGGGCTTTTAAAGCTATCCCCTCTGGAAGCTCGGGGCTGATTCTCTGACCCTGCGTGGTGGAGGGAGTTAGTCGCTGGCCGGCTAATAAAGGCTCACAATTCATCTCAATTGGCTCCGTGGGTCTTATCGCACCACAACAGCAGTACCCATAGATTTCCCAATAAAATAATTTTCAAGGTTAATGAACAATAAGTGACCAGTTTTTCAAATAATTAAAAATATATTAGTAAAATGAGATCTCATAAAATGTCAATATTAAAATACAAATGACAAAGAGCATTCTTTACTTTCAAGAAAATGGTTTTAAGGGACTATAAGTTGATGTTGGTCCACACATAAAATTCCAATGGAAAGATATTTCATTGTTAAGTTTGTGACTAACACTCTAAAGAGTCTAAACTCAACTGTATTGTACAGTATAAGGAACAAAAATATATCCTCCATTATTATTTTTAAAGCATGCATTTGAGAAATGGTCTTAAATGAATAGGAAATTCAGAAGTATATGCACAGAGGATAAGCAAATTACAAGAATTTGAAAGGAAAAGAGAGAAAGAAGCTCTTTTAAAAATATTTTAAAGATGTCAATAAGACAGGTTTCATAATAATACTTACAAAAGGTTTTCAGTTCCAAAAATGAGGAAAAGCTAAAATACCTTTATCTTCTTTATTTGGGTTATATGCACTTAATAATTTTTGTTTTTTACTTAAAAGAGTTTAAATACATTGACATTAGAAAATAATTGTGCCCTTTAAGATAGATTAAAAAGTGAGATAATTTTTTATGCTGATGCCATACAACACAATGACAAGATGAGTATGACTTAAAGGAACAGCTGCATTATAAACAACCTTGAAAACTTTACAGCATTGAGTGTCATTATCATTTTGTACCAGTAGAGGGAGATCTAAGTCCACTGCAATAACATCGAAGCTGCAGTTTTGTGCAACACTGAGTGAGGGCGGGGACTTGCTTTTGAAGGGAAGCAGTTTGCTTCTCAAAAATATGCCTTCTGGGATATTGATCTTAAACTGGTTATTAAGTAACAAAAGACTCAGGAAAAAACTTTGAATTCCCCCCTAACTGCCTAAAAGATATTTAGATAGAGGACCTGCTCCAGGAGATATCATCACAGTTTACTATTGTTTAATATAAACTAATATAAACTGATGATAGACTGAGAGGAACCTAGCAAGGCCCATTTGTTCAAAGTCCTGCAAAGATTTATCTACCAAACATTTGCTTTTACATCTCCATATGAATTGCCTCCATGCCCTTTGAAATGCTAAACCACAGTCCTCTTTCTCCTTAGCTCCAGAATGGCATGTGAACCTCAACTGCCCAATATTTCTTTGAGTATTTTTATGGCACCCCTGAATGTGTATTCATGAAATGAACTTTGGACATTTTCTCCTGTTAATTTGTCTCTGTTTAATTTGATTGTTAGCCCAGCTAGAACTTAGGAAAAGTTTTTAGCTCCCACACTCTCAAATTATTACATGCCCAGAAAATAAATAGATGAATAGGTAGGTAGTAGGCAGGTAGAAAGACAGAAGAATGAATAAAAGTTTTGGTCAAATATTTTGATAAATGTATAATATAAACCTTCATTAAAGATTACTGGCAGGATTTGCCACTGAGTTTTACTCATTTATAAAATGCCACTATGTCAAAATGAGCATTACATAAAAGATAAATAATGTTTTCATATTTTAAATATAAATACTAAAATTAACCTTTTATTGTATAGTCCTTAAGTTACTTTTCAAAGAGGTAGATATTAAATTTAAATATCTAATCAATTGAATACATTGTGATGAATATAAAATGAGATTTGGATGCTTTTCACCTTCCAAACTGAAACCTTAGATGCCCAGGATATTTAGCCTTAAAGGAAAATCCTGCCATTTGGGACAACAAGGATGGAACTTGAGACCATTCTGCTAAGTGAAATAAGTCAGACGGAGAAAGACAAACATACGTTCTCGCTTATATGTGGAATCTAAAAAAACAAACTCCTAGAGAACAGATTGGTGATTGCGAGAGGTGGGTGTGGCAAAAATGGGTAAAGGTAGTCAAATTTCTTGTTATAAAATTAATAAGTTCTGGAATGTAATGTACAGCATGGTGACTATAATTAATAATACCACATTATATATTTGAAAGTTGCTGAGAGTAGATCTTAAAAATTCTTGTCACAAGAAAAAAAATTATAACTGTGGTAATGTAAACTCAGTGTGTTAACCATTTCATAATATTCCATGTATCAAATCATTATGTTGTACACCTAAAACTAATACAGTGTTATATGTCAATTCTATCTCAAAAAAATCTTACCCTACCCTATGCTTAAAAAGTTAATTTACTATATTTCATACTAATACTTTATTTTGTTCTGATCTTTAAGTCTTTACCATGGAGTAGCTTTTCTGTACATGGCATGTGTATTATGTGCTGAATATTGTCCCCTCAAAATTCATATATTGGAGCCCTAACTCCTAATCCCCCAGAATGTGACTATATTTGGACTATATAGGGTATATAAGGTCTTTAAACAATTAATTAAGGTTAAATGAGGCCACATGGGTAGACCCTAATCCAATCTAACTACTGGCCTTATAACAGAAAATTTGGATGTATAAGGTGACACGGATGCGTGATACTCAAGAAGATATGGTGAGAAGGTAGTCATCTACAAGCCAAGAGGAGAGGTCTCAAAAGAAAATAAGCCTGCCTACACTTTAATCTTGGACTTGCAGACTGAAAGAACAATGAGAAAATAAATTTCTGTTGTTTGAGCCACCCAGTTTGTGATATTTTGCTACGGCAGCCCTAGAAAAGTAATACAGTATGAGAAATAGATTTCATTTTTTTAATATGGAAAAAACATTTCTCCCTAGTTTCATTTGCTGAATAGTCCCTCCTATCCTCACTGATCTATCATGCTTCCTTTGTCAAATATCAACATTTTATATATATGTGGACACATTTCTAGGCTCTCTATTCTACTTCATTGGTCAGTCTATCTCTGTGAGGATCAAATTTGATTGCTGTAGCTTCATTATTAGTTGTATTAGCTATAAAAAAAAAAAAAGGACTTCCCCTTTTAACTTTTCTTTAAATTTACTACTTTTGATGTCTTACACTTTCATATAAAATTTACAAATCAACTTGTCAAGTTTCACTAAAAATCCTATTGAGATTTTAATTGTATTTGCATTAAATCTATTGAACTACAGAGAAATATTTTGTAATTAAAGATTTATCTCCATTGAAAAGTGCATTTATTTCCATTTTTGTTTTATGGACTACAATTTTGGTTAATGTCCACAATGACCATAAACCAAAAAAATCAAATTTTCAGTTGGACAAAAGACATCATATACAGTATTAATATTTACAATATTAATATTTTATTAAATGTCCAAATGTTTTTGAGGATAGACTTGAATTTCACAAGGAATGAAATGTTCAATAGTCTATCAAATGCTTAAGCATATTTGGTAATCTATACAAATAATGTTAAGATAATCAAATAATTGAAAAATAATGAAAAATATCCTGACAATCTATTCTTCATAGTCCTTTTATCTTAGAAGGTCATAAACAAATACAGATGAAAGAATTCATAACAACCAATCAAATAAAGATGTGGTGTAAAACTAGCTTTGGAAATTAAGGTAGTACATTCTAAACCAGCAAGCCTATTACAGGTTATTGAATAAGTTTGCCTAGATCTGGAGAGCAAAGGTTTATGAATGAAGTGGGAAACTATGTAATGCTTCATTTCTATCCCTAGCCCCACCCCATATTCCAGCCCTGATAATCTTGGGGATAAAGTCTACTTTCACTTTTGAGAAACATGCCTGGGCTTGCCCTGAACTGCTAAGAAAATCAGAAAAAAGATGAAGAGGAGACTGTTCTTTCTATTCTGCAGTGCCAAATGAAGCTTCCTTTGTACATTAGGTTGGAAGTATTTGAGACAGAATATATTTGAAGATGTTTTGTTTAATTGACATCATATCATGCATACCTAACCTTGATAGTGAACTGAATCGAACTGTTTTTCTAAGTACTTCCATCGGGTTTATTAATCTGGTATTCTAAATAGCCTGGAATTTTCTATCAAAGAACTGCTTACCACATTTTATTTAGATTAAAAGATTTGTCTGCTGCTAATTAACATAACTTGGATAATCTACTAAAAAATATATAAAGAGAATAGTTAATTCTCTAAGCTCCATTTTCCTCATCTGTAAAACTGGAATGACAATGTTCCCCACTCGGAATTGTAGGATTAAATAAGGCATTTCAAAATATTAAACATGGTGCCTTGTACATAAGTGGTCAATAAATGTTACCTGGTCATTAGAGCAAGAAAAAAATGGTGCTCCTGAATTAGCAAAAGTGAAAAGATCTGGAAACAGAAAACTAAACCAAGTTTTACTTCACTTGCCTAACCTCCTCCCTTCATTTTACCAATCTCCCCAATCTCAGGTGGCCATGTATTGACTCTCCCTTCACCAGGGCAGCTAGGTAGCTTAATGAGCCATTGAAACCATGCATTCTACATATTCCCTTCGGAATAAGAAGCGAAAGATGATTTCCTTTGCACAACCATAATTAGCACCAAGAACACTTTTAACAACACTGTCTGTCAAAAGGTGGCCACACTGTCTAACCGCGCCCCCTCAGACCGCTAGGTGCGCTTCTGGAATATTACACGAGATGGCGCCCTTGCTTCCCAGTCTTCCGGCAGCCCGAAGGCGAAGTCTAAGCAAGGCGCTGGGGTGCTTCGCAAGGGTTAAGAGCCGGACTTCCGACAAAGGCCCGCTCTAGAGTGATGGGCAGAGGCCACGGCCTAAGTGGGTCTCGGCCACGCTCAGCCTATTGGTCCCAGCTGGAGTCTGCCTCATTTAGAAGCGGCAGTGAGCTCGGAGCAGCAGGCTGAGAACCCTTGCCTTTCACTGGCACGGCCTCCCCGCAGTGCCCCCATCTAGACTGGAGCTAGTGGAGCGAAAGCGCGGGGGCAGCGGCGGCGGCGGGCGGCAGCCCCGAGGCTCTCCAGATGGCCAGAGCGAGGCCTCACGTGTTTGGTTCGAAGGACTCCGGGCACACGCACACCTTGACACCAGAGGCGTCGGGTTGTGGGGACGTGGGGACGGACTGCGCGGGGGAGGGGCCTGCGCGTACCGAGGCCCCTGCCGTGCTGCCACCAGTGCACGCCCCTGCCACCGGGAAGGCGCAGGCAGGGTGAAGGGAGGCCGTGGGGCCAGGCGTAGGCCCTCGGGTTTCTATTTCCAAAATCCAAATTCTGAGAATTCGAAGAACGGGGTGGCGGTTCCAGGCGCGCTTCTGCTGGCCACCCCGTCGCGGTGGGCGCCCGTGCCTCCTTCGGCCTCAGCGACCCGCTCCGCACAGCGCCCTCGCGGCCGGTGGGCGGGGTTTCGCCCGTGACGTCGCATCCCGTGCAGAGGCTCCGCCCCCCGGGCCCGTATATAAGACTCGGCCGGGCGTTTGCACTCGCACAAGTGGATCGAGGATCGCGCGCTTTGGTCAGCGGCTGGACTCGAGGGCGAGGGCAGCCTCGAACGAGAGTCCGCGCTGGGAGCTGACAGCAGGCAGTGCCGGGCGGCGAGACGAGGATGGAGCTCTTACGGACTATCACCTACCAGCCGGCCGCCAGCACCAAGGGGTGCGAGCAGGCGCTGGGCAAGGCGTGCGGCGCGGACTCGAAGAAGAAGCGGCCGCAGCAACCCCCCGAGGAGCCGCAGCCGCCGCAGCCCCAGGCGCAGGTGCAGCCGGCCGCCCCGCACCACCATCACCACCACTCGCACTCGGGGGCGGAGATCTCGCGGATTATCGTGGACCCTACGACGGGGAAGCGCTACTGCCGGGGCAAAGTGCTGGGAAAGGTGACGAGCGCCGGACGCTGGGCGGCCAGGCGGGAGGGAGAACTGCCCCGGCTACCCTGAGTCCCCGCGCCCGCCGCTTCTCGGGACTCGGGTGACTGGGGGCACCCATCCCGGCGCGACGTGGGCTGCTCACCTGCCCTGCGGCTTTGGAGCGCTGACAGCGCCGGATCGGCTTTACATCCTTAGTCAAGGCGGCTCTGCATGCTGCCCGCCGCTCAAAAAAAAAAAAAAAAAAAAAAAAAATCTTAAAGCCAGAAGCGAGGGCTTTCTATACCAGCCCTTTTCTCTCTCTACTGCTCCCTGGAGGATTTTCTTGACAAGTCTCTAAAGACATTATTTCTCATTTACCCGACCCTAACCTCCTCCCCGAAGCTCCTCTTTTGTAAAGGGAGAACGGAAACTGTTTTAACTTACAGTTTTCAGAAATGTTTTTTTCTTCGTGAAGAAGCTCTTAAAAATAGACTGCATCCCTCTCTCTATACACCCCAACCCCATCTTTTTGCTTTTCTTTCGCAGTTTTATTTATTTATTTTAAAAAATATCTGCCGTCCATTTTTCTGCCGTTCTCAATTCCATTTCGGCTTTGTTTCCTTTCAGGGTGGCTTTGCAAAATGTTATGAGATGACAGATTTGACAAACAACAAAGTCTACGCTGCAAAAATTATTCCTCACAGCAGAGTAGCTAAACCTCATCAAAGGGAAAAGGTGTGTATGACTGTTGAGTAAAGTATTTTCTTTGTGTGCAGGGATGGCCCTTCCCTGTGAGGAAAAATGTCTTCTGCATGTGTAAGCAACTGGCTTTTCAGAGGTGAAGGGAGGCTAATAAGCCTTATCTTACCTTTTCTTTTAGATTGACAAAGAAATAGAGCTTCACAGAATTCTACATCATAAGCACGTAGTGCAGTTTTATCACTACTTTGAGGACAAAGAAAACATTTACATTCTCTTGGAATACTGCAGTAGAAGGGTAAGTGTTAACTCTTGTTTGAGTACATTTACTTCCCCTAAACTGGGATGGTATTCAAATCGCATTTAATCTGGGATTTTATTTAATTATTATACTGCAACGTTAACTTTCGTCATTCATCCTGCAAAAGGAAACCACTGATTTTGAGAACTTTGACAGATTCTCCTTCCTTCCTTCTCTAGTCCATGGCTCACATCTTGAAAGCAAGAAAGGTGTTGACAGAGCCAGAAGTCCGATACTACCTCAGACAGATTGTGTCTGGACTAAAGTATCTTCATGAACAAGAAATCTTGCACAGAGATCTCAAACTAGGTAAGCCCCTTACTCCAAACACTGACTTTTGTGTTCTAGAGAGTTGTTCTGTTTCTTCCTTTTTACATATTAATGTTCTTAATTGGAATCTTTCTTGTCTATGCAATCTTGTTTTTTGAATGGGTAACTTTAATATTAAACAACTGGCTTCCTGCCTCCAAAATTAATGTGTGTGTACTCGGTTATGAAATCTTTTCAAAGGGATTCAGGTTTGTTTTGTTTATCACATAGGGAACTTTTTTATTAATGAAGCCATGGAACTAAAAGTCGGGGACTTTGGTTTGGCAGCCAGGCTGGAACCCTTGGAACACAGAAGGAGGTAAGAATGATACAAACTACTAGAGTTTTTTTGTGCAGGTCAAATATGCCCTTATTATTTTCTGGTTAATGTTTCAGAGGAGATTAGTAGATGGTAAAATCTATAAACCGCAAAAACTTAAACTTGAGGAAACACTTATTGAGTGCCCACTATGGACCAGGCCAGAGTACCTTATGCCTATAAGTTTATCATGAAAGAAATCTATCTTATTTTGCCTCGAATGTATGAAAATCTCATGTTGTCTCTGGTCTCATTTGGTTAAAAACACTTTGTCATGTGGGTTGAAAATATTTTATATGCATTAAAAAAATTACCAAGTCACTTAATCAAACGTCAATTGTTCAGATACCAAAAACAAAAGTCAAATGTTTCCAAGTAGAAATTTAACATAGTACTTTCAAAGTTTTATCCAGAGAACTAAGTTTAAACAATAGAATAGTTCCTAATGAGATCTTCATATTTTCTCTTTCTAGAACAATATGTGGTACCCCAAATTATCTCTCCCCTGAAGTCCTCAACAAGCAAGGACATGGCTGTGAATCAGACATTTGGGCTTTAGGCTGTGTAATGTAAGTAAAATATACCAAAATGATCAAAAAGCAAATTTGGATTTAGATTTTAACACTTGAAAAGAGTTGCTTTATAACCATTTCTAAAGGAGTGTGTGTTTTTTTTTTTTTCACATAGGTATACAATGTTATTAGGAAGACCCCCATTTGAAACTACAAATCTGAAAGAAACTTACAGGTGCATAAGAGAAGCAAGGTATACAATGCCGTCATCATTGCTGGCTCCTGCTAAGCACTTAATAGCTAGCATGTTGTCCAAAAATCCAGAGGATCGTCCTAGCTTGGATGACATTATTCGACATGAATTTTTTTTGCAGGTTGGTGCGTTTCTTGAGTCCATTTATTCTGTGCTGTTGATTCCAGTTACCCAGCAGGTTACTGAAAGTCTTTTCTGATGCTCCACAGGGCTTCACTCCAGACAGACTTTCTTCTAGCTGTTGTCATACAGTTCCAGATTTCCATTTATCAAGCCCAGCTAAGAATTTCTTTAAGAAAGCAGCTGCTGCTCTTTTTGGTGGCAAAAAAGACAAAGCAAGATATATTGACACACACAGTAAGTTATAAGACTTCTCTCACTCTTCTGTATCCAATATTATATTTAAATTTGATGTTAGGAAGAGGCTTTTATACTAGCATAATTTAACCAAGTAGGTTTGTATACCGTTGAAATTTTTATAGTATAATAAATCCACACTGAATTTTGGCTAATAGCTATTTGTGTCATATACATTAAAGTATGCTTCTTGCATAATTCCAGCTGATGGCAATGATAAAAATGCTGTTTTTGCTTTGGATGCTCATAGCTGGTTATTAAAAGAAGGAAATATTGCTAGCTCTGTTCCTACTTTGTTAGGATATAATAACACTTGTAATTCTTTCTTTGATTTGCAGATAGAGTATCTAAAGAAGATGAAGAAATTTACAAGCTTAGGCATGATTTGAAAAAGACTTCCATAACTCAGCAAACCCAACAAACATAGAACAGATGAGGTATGGTGGAAAAGACCATTTTCATTTTCATTCTTTGTTAACTATCATTTGGGCTATGATTACCATGGCTCAGGCATGTTGTATTTACTTAATTTTCTTCACATCCTTTAAAAGGAAAGATTTTTGTCTTAGGTTAATAATGTATGCAATTAAGTTAGTTACTACAATATATTTCACCCGGCTTGTGTCCATTGCGTTTTGATTAGCTTTCACAGCCATGGCCACAGTCTCATCTTAACGAACCTAGAATTCTCAACCTTAAATCAATTTTAGTTGCTTGACTCATTGCCTGACTCTTCTGTTTCCTAGGAACAACAGCCACCTACCACTACAGTTGCTAGATCTGGAACACCCGCAGTGGAAAACAAGCAGCAGATTGGAGATGCTATTCGGATGATAGTCAGAGGGACTCTTGGCAGCTGCAGCAGTAGCAGTGAATGTAAGTGGTTGTCAACAACGTTTTAAGTAATGAAACTATAGATGCCAATGCTCAATACTAAGTAACTGAAGTACTTCTATATGAAAGTAACTAATTTGACATAGAAAGAACAAAATTACAGCAATTGGAAGAAGATCAGGAAGAATTTTGAGCTCTGTGTCCTTAGAATTAGTAGAGGGGAACAGCATCGACCAAAGCCTAAATTTTTTTTTTTTATTGTTTTCTAACATTCTATGTCTTTTCAGGCCTCGAAGACAGTACCATGGGAAGTGTTGCAGACACAGTGGCAAGAGTCCTTCGAGGATGTCTAGAAAACATGCCAGAAGCTGACTGCATTCCCAAGGAGCAGCTGAGCACTTCCTTTCAGTGGGTCACCAAATGGGTCGATTACTCTAACAAATACGGCTTTGGCTACCAGCTCTCAGACCACACTGTAGGTGTCCTTTTTAACAATGGTGCTCACATGAGCCTCCTTCCAGACAAAAAGTAAGTGTGTCTAATTAACAAAGTCCTGTCAGTCCTTTAGTTTTGCACTAAAGAAATCTGAAAACAGTGACTAACTGCTTCTGTTTTTTTTTCTCTTCTCTCCCTATCATTCCTGTTTTTAGAACAATTCACTATTATGCAGAGCTTGGCCAGTGCTCTGTTTTCCCAGCAACAGATGCCCCTGAACAATTCATTAGTCAAGTGACGGTGCTGAAATACTTCTCTCATTACATGGAGGAGAACCTTATGGATGTAAGTAGTGTGGCTTTTGAGTAGTGACGTTTGAAGTATAGTCCACAGACAGTTGGATCTGCATAACATTGAAGGAAGCTAGTTAGAAGTGCAGATTCTCAGTTCCTACCCTCCATCTACTGAAGCAGTTTCTGGGTGGTGGAGCCAGGAATCTCCAGGCCATTCTAATGCTTAAGTTAGAGAGACATTTGCTTTTAAAAGAATTGAGCGCAAACCACAAAATCTTTTATAGGCATTAATTCTCCCAATTTCTTCCAGGGAGGAGATCTGCCTAGTGTTACTGATATTCGAAGACCTCGGCTCTACCTCCTTCAGTGGCTAAAATCTGATAAGGCCTTAATGATGCTCTTCAATGATGGCACCTTTCAGGTAAATAAACCCTTCAGTAAGTACATGTTTAGGTCTTTAAAAATTATTCTTACCTCGTCAATTTAGTCATTGACTAAACTTATCTAATTCTTAGTATTTAGAGAGATCTAAAGTCTATGTCTCCTTTTTAAAGGTGAATTTCTACCATGACCATACGAAAATAATCATCTGTAGCCAAAATGAAGAATACCTTCTCACATACATCAATGAGGACAGGATATCTACAACGTTCAGACTGACAACTCTGCTGATGTCTGGCTGTTCATTAGAATTAAAAAATCGGATGGAATATGCCCTGAACATGCTCTTACAGAGATGTAACTAAAGACTTTTCGAATGGACCCTATGGGACTCCTCTTTTCCACTGTGAGATCTACAGGGAAGCCAGCAGAATGAGCTACAGCATGTTGAAGAAGATGGACAGGTGGTGGTACGAAAGCAATTCCTCTGTGGCCTGTTGGACTGGGTAGAGCCAGACCAGGCTGAGGCATACAGTTTTTGACTTTGGACAATCTGAGAGTGAACCAGAATGCAGTTTTCCTTGACGTACCTGTTTTAAAAGGTTTTTCAGACAATTTTACAGAAAGGTGCATTGACTCTTCTCTGTTGAGAGCATTTCAGACAGAGGACTTGGAACTGTGAATATACTTCCTGAAGGGGAGGGAGAAGGGAGGACGCTCCCATGTGTTTAAAGCCTGTAATTGGAGCAGCTTTTGGCTGCTTAACTGTGAACTATGGCCATATGTAATTTTTTTTTTTTTTTTGGTTAATTTTTGAAGACACTTGTGGCTGGAAAAGTGCATTCCTTGTTAATAAACTTTTTATTTATTACAGCCCAAAGAGCAGTATTTATTATCAAAATGTTTTTGTTTTTTTTTAAATGTTGACCATTTTCAACTGTTGGCAATAAAGAGTATGCAAAAGCAGAAACAGTGGTCTTTTGTCTTTGGTATTGGTGTATCACTGCATCACAACATTCTTTGATCATGGGTTCTTAGCACTCTTTAGCATTACATTGAGTATAGAAACATACTAGAAACTTAGATCTTTAATTTTTGCTATAATGGTTTCTAGGAAGTCTGTCTTTAATACTTGAAATAGCAATCAGGCACTCTTTGGGTAGACCTAGCTTGAGAAGAGAAGAGTATAACAAAAATATTTTCGTTACAACTAAAATATGGGCCCCCTATTAAATCCAAAATCAATTTCTCTCTGGATTATGTCTCAAAACTCGTTTAGCTTAGAGCTGAAAGCTAGTGTAATCCTGTATAAACAGACCCCTGTTATTAAACATCAATAGGTACAGAAGTTTTATCTTAATATGGGCAAAACTCTGTGCTTTATGATATTTGTACCACCTAAATGTATTACTCAGCTTAAACCTGCCTAAACACTTCCAGTGCCACTGGCAGTACTTGCACAAAATTCTAGTAGTGGGAAGTACTATGTAAATAAGTCATTTTATTTTTCTTGTTGGTGCATGGTAGATGAAGCATGGTATGGGAACCAAGCTATGATTTTAAACTATTCAATTATCCAACAGGCAAATCGAGGTTTTCTTCTTTCTTCTTTGATGTATAAAAAGCTGCTCATCCTGTTACTCTGAACTTAAAGTGACCTGTATAAGATGCAAATACTTTTTTTGTTCAATTGTAATCCTACTATAAGGAAAATACTGTCCTAAGAAAAGCAGCAGTCTTGTGTATTAGGCTCTGTTTACATTGGGATCCTGTACAGTGTATTGTAGAGATGATGGCTGCACATTTACATTTCTCTAAAATGGCTACAAACTCTGCACCTGTTATTTTATTAATAAAAGTCAAATCTGGAGAATTTGTATTGGATATTCCACAGGTGCTATATTAACTCCCGATGGCTAGAATTCTCTGGCCATGTATATAACCTGAGTCTTTGTTAAATGGCTTACAGTAATAGCTGAAAAAACGCTAATTACAGTAATAACTGGGTGTGAAAAAGTAGAATCAATTTTTATTCTTATGAGCAGAGAATAAGAAATAGGAGTTTTCAAAAAGTAAAAACATGTTTTTCATTTTGAGTTTCATGGTATAAGATTGTATATCACTTTGCAGTTTCAAAATATGCACTTATTCATCCTTGTATATATTCAGAGTCTACTGTGTGCCAGATCTGGCCAGCATTGGAATTGTAGAGTAAACCTGAGCCTCTCCCTGCCCTCAAGGAAGTCACAGCAAAGTAAAGGAGACAGTGCATTTACTTATTAGTCTGATAAGTGCTGTGATATTATGATAAAGGTATGCACTGGGTGTTCTGGGAACCTGAGAATGGGAATCATGAGGAAGGAGCCTCAGGCATGGGGTGGACTCACAGAATAGATTCCAGAGAAGGAAATTCTTTTTTATTGGGTTTTGAAAGATAAGTGGGGGTTAAAAAAAGTATGAGGCGTGGAAGGGTGTTATAAGCAGTGGGAATTAGATGTACAGATGCCCGAGGGTGAAAGAGTTCACAGTAGAAGTGGGTGTACAAGTCTGGTAGGTAAAGCCTGGCAGGTAAAGGCTGGAAGAAGCAGACATGATGCCTCTCATATGCCATCCCAAAGCACTTAGGCTGCATTGAAGGTTATGTGTAGTTTCTGAAAGATTTTTAGCAAGAAAGAGACCAAATATTTCAGTTTTATAGAATTCATTTTGGGGTCAGAGGCAAGATGAGTAGGGAAGAAGATGGGGAAAATTACCCAACCAGTAAAGAAATTAATGTTTTGATCCAGGTGAGAAAGAACTTGATGAAAATGACCATATAAGGAGTTAGACACGCAATATCTCATTTGGCCCATTTAGTTCATTTCAATATCCCCAGCGCTGGGTACCAGACCTGGCATAAGGCAGCCAAATATTGAGTGAAGGAATAAATGACAATAGATTGGGAAGGGATTCAGAAAGTTGATTTTGATAGGATTTGGCATCTGATTGAATGTGAAGCCTGAGGAAGAGGGTGGGGCTTAGAATGATGACTGGCTGGAGCTGTCAGTGAGGGCCATTAACTGAAATAAATTAGGTACATAGAAAGAAAAGCCTGATATTCAGGAAAATACAGTGAGTTTAGGACATTTTGAATCAGACTTGTATGAGGATACCCAAACAGGTCCAGAAAACAGTTGAAAATACATGTCAACATCCCAAGAGAGAACAAGTAAGATTTGGGAGTGACCAGGTTTGGGGTCAAGTCATAGGAGTGGATGAGAGCATGTATGGATAGATCCCTGCCGTCTCTTCTACCAAGCAGCATTCTTTTAGTGCTGAGAACATCTACATAAAACATAGCAGTGGAAAAAGGAGGATAAAAAATCCCCAAATAAATACTACTCCAGACCAAGGGAACTTGAATTCCTTAAAAACACCAAAATATTAGATGTGCTTAATGAACACATTTGGTCCCCAAGAATGTCCCTAGATTAGCCATTCCAAATTCTGGAAGTATATAGGCTAGGCTAAAAGATCTAGTATTTAAAGGTGTACTAGTTTCAAGGTATAGTAATAGCTACCTTCAACTAAGTTTGATGAGGCCATGGCAGTAATCCATGTTTGGGGTTTTTGACATTTACTACTTTTGTATCTTAGTCCCCCTCAACTAATTCTGAATGTAATCTTATATTTGCTAAGAAGGAAGCATACTCCAGTGGAAAAGCTTTGGAATCAGTTCCGAGTTCAAGTTCCCATTCAACCATGTATTGCCAATATGATCTCAGTAAATAGGTATTTAAGCTTCATTTTCCTTATCTGTGAAGATTAAATGATAATAAAGCACTTTTATACCAAAGGTGCACAGTAAATATTTGCTCCCTTTCTTGTTCTGTTTCCCCTGTGTCCTTCCACCCCCATGGCAGTAACCTGGTTACCACAAAAAGGAAAGAACTGACTCATTCTCCCCCTTCTAGTCTTCCTTTCTGTGTTAGTCATGGTCCAGTCAGAAATACAAAAACTACTTTAGGACCTTTTTAAAGAGAGGACATTTAATGGAGGTTATTGGTTATGCAGATGATGCAAGATCTCAGAAGCCAAATACCTGGACGTGTTGGATGATGAGGCAACAAGGAGATTAGCAGCAGCAGGAAGCCACTACCACCCGATGGCTGGAGAGGCCCCGAGAGAAAGGTCTCTTTTAGAAAGCGGAATCATGGCGGGAACCGCATATCAGGAGTTTGAAATCATGAAGCAAATATAGTAATTGCTTGAGATGACACCTGCACTTATTTGGTTAAGAAGGGCAGGGGACAAAATACTCTACATTATTTGTTCTTTTTGCCCTCTGGTCTCCCATTGATCAAAAGATCCACAATCCAGTGGAAGAGAAACCTGAGAAATGTAGTTGCAGGGGTCATTCTTAGTTTGTAGAATGAAACAGGGAAAGGGCATGGATGGATCTGAGCTTTAACAGGCAAATAAATGGCCTACCTTCCTTCTTTCTTAACTTTTTTCTTCCACTCATTTTGTACCACCCTCTATCTTCTCTTCCTTTTAAATATCAGCGTGACATAAGTGCAACGAGTGTAGTTCACTAAGTAGGAGGATGACAGACAGTGGAAAGTTAGAGAAGGAACAAAACAGGGTGAGGGACATTGAGAGAGTCATTCTTGCTTTAGCCTCACTCATTTGAAACATCATCTGACGTATTTTACATTACATTTTACTCTAATGAAAATAGAAGTGACTAAAAATGAATGCTACATTTTCATAAGGTACACAGAGCAATTAATGTGGTGCTTTGTGGCAATTCCACATGTGAGAGAGTCAGTATTTATAAAGCATGGAATAAGCTCGTCTCTAAACAGAAACTGTGGATTTCATTTTGTTTCCTTGACTTGCAGAAGAGTCTAGTCTATATATGCTTAGATTCATGCTTTGTTTTGCCACTTCTTTATATTTTATTAACTTTAGTAATGGAAAGCATCTCTTTGAATTGGCACAATTTAATTATATTAGTGAATTCCAACTAAAAAGTTAAACTCCCATATGCAATGATGAAATCCAATATTATGGTTCATAAATGTTTGAAATTTAATTGAATAGAAGGTATGGATTTTGCCCTTGGAATTAGCCTTATAATACATTTATATATGAAACAAAATTGATTTTAGTGATTGAAGTACAATAACTTCACTCGCAAGTTAAGATAAAAATAGCAAAATTACTGAACTATTTCCACTATGAAATAGTGAATGCTTATGTGTTTTAACCTGATCATGCAAATTCTCCTTTCTAGGCCTGTAACAAATCAGTCTCCCAATTGGGCTAGATGAACTTTCTTTCGTACTGCTTTGTAATTAATGGTAGCAGAATGATCTTTAAAGTTGAGGCAATGTAATCAAACATGCCAAAAGAGTTTCACTGGACTATCAATTTGTTGTCTGTCTGATTTGTGTGGTCCTATTAAATAAAAACAATGCAAAAAAGCAAAATTATGTGAATTTCAAGGAACTTCAAACCTATATTAAAGGTGTTTAAATATTTCAAGAGCTAAAAAAATTGTAAAATCCTAAAACGTGATACACCCACCTGGGAGTGTAGAAGGAGAATTAGATGACATTAACTAGAGGTATACTGAGTAACGGTTAACAACCGGCTCTTTGGGAGGTACAGAGAACTCTCATTTTTTGTGCATGCTGATTTCTGTAGTGTAAATACTTTCACCATTCCTAGTTCATCACTGGTGTGATGTCACTGAACACAGATTTGAGAAGAGATACACAGTAACTCACCATTCTAAAGTATTTCTACCATACTGACACAATAAACATAACTTCAAGAAATAGATAATAGTAATGTAGTAAACAATTACATACTGATGAGTTTTGAGTATTCTTGACTTTTGTTTTCAATACATTTTTTCAATTTAAGTGTATGTATTTTTTGCCATGTTTAATAATAAGTTGGCTTGCATATTTGAATTTTAACTCAGTTCTCAGGAGGCTGTATAGATAGGTCCAGCACAATGATGGTGACTCATACTAGGGATGTGAACTATATGGGGTATGAGAACTAGGAAATCTCTCTATATTTTGAATAATTAATAGAGTTTGGTATGCTCCTCTGACATCTCAGAGAGTAATACATTAAGTATCTCAGTCCATAGCACTGGTTGTATATAAAACCTCAGCTGGCCTAGGTTACAAACAAAATTTGTTTAGGTTATATAATAGTTTCCTTAGTAGCAAAGTATCTTACTTAATATTTTTGTTAAAGAATCTCTACCTATAAGGCTTAACATTAGAACTGTGTTAATACAAATATGTTAATGTTAGTACAATAATCCAAATTAAAAAGTGAAATTTTAGTCAATTTACATAGATTTAGAATTTTAAGATAAAATTTTATGACATTTATATTTAGTAATATAATTTATGAGAACTTAAATTTCTCATATCTATAAGTTTAATTTTTTCAATGGCTAAGAATGTTTACATATTTGGAATACTTGCTACATCAGACAATTTAAATGCAGTATTTTAAAAGGAATTCAAATATATTATAAGTGCAATACAAACCATTTAAGAGAGTTTAAGTTTGTAAATGAGATTGTATATTAAAGCCTCTAAGATATTTTGTTGAAATATAAAAATGAAATGAGTTTTTGAAACTAATAAGTGCAAAGAAATAGATGATTAAATACAACGAATGTTAGTTTTTAAAAACCAAATATACTTCTGAACATAAAAGTCAACTTCAAGAAAAATATTTCATTGGCAAACTCTATTGCTAATGTTTGGGGATGAATGTTAATCTATTCTGATACAAGCATACGATTCCATTCTAATAATATGCACTTGAGAATGAAACATGAGCCAAGAGCTAGTAGAAATGAGATGGAAAGAAAAAAATCTATATAAAAGGTAAAGCAAACCTTTAGAGCCCAGATTGAAAACTGGCAAATTGACTTTTGGTTGGGGTACCGAAAATTTTAAAACGTTGTCAAGTAATTGTTATTACTCAATCATTGGGTGCTTTCAGATAAAAATTAAAATTTCCAACTCCTTTTGAAAAACCTCAAGATCGGCAATATTAAAAAAAATTTTTTTTGAGATCAGGCAATATTGAATTTGCATTTCTGCATCTGACTATTGGCTGGAGCTGAGAAGTGCCTGCTCCCTGCAGATGGGGCAAGCCCTCTTCACCTGACTGCTTGCTTCACTCATTTGGCTCCTCTAGACACTAAAGGGGAAGTTCTGTCATAGAGTCAGGTGAAAGTTTTAGAGAACCTGTCTATTTTTAAATTCTAATTACAAAATCTTATATTATTTCTATAGAGTATATTTTAAGATGATTTAGGGGAAAGTGTGAATTTTATCAAAAGCTCCTTTCTGGGGTGATTAAGTGTTAGTAGTTTAAGTGGTGTTAAAGGTTTGGTAGAACCGAAGAAAAATGAATAACCCTAATACAAGCAAATAAAGGCCTACCCAAGCCTTCATGAGCCAAGGGTTTCGCCAAAATATGAATTGCCTCTTTTCTTCGAGATTTCTACCTGATCAACATGATGTGACGTGATTAGTTTATCTCACATCATTCTCTTAATTCATCATTAAATTTGAGATAAAGGTAAATTTGGAAGTTTAGTAGACGAGAACAAGAGATCATTTCTCACTTAATTGCACTGTTGGTTCAAATATAAATTTTATTAGCAGTTACCATAATGCATCTTCATGCCTTTCTTTAGATTTGTTGATAGACTCAGTTTACTAATTCTAAAATATCTGAACTATGTGGGCTGGTGTGGCTAATCTTTTCATTCCTTTTACCATATTGATAGAGAGTGAAACATAATCATTAGAAGTGAAGCTTTATAGCAGCAAGTTGTACCTGCCTTACATGGAATTGACCTCATGCATTTTTTAATGACAAATCTCCATGTTTTCATTCACTGTTCTGTGGGTATGCCTGATACTCTTGCTACAGAGAGATTAAGGATTAAACTCTAAAGAATGTTCTCCCTATAGATTAGTCATAGGGAAGGGCAAGTGACTAAATCGGCCCAGGAAAAGCACCAGCCTTTTGGGTTTTATCTAAATAATGTATTTTGAGTTGAAGCAGTTAAATCTTCCTCCAAATACAACTTTTCTACTTAAACTATTAAAAAAAAAGAATATCTTTCGAGTTTTATGAAATCTAATATATTGCACTCAGGTTCCCCTTCTTCCCGACACACAAATATTTAAGTGTTCCATTGCTTGAGTTAAAACAATATAGTTGACAGTACAGAAATGTTTTTCATTTTAATACAGTAATTCAAAAACTGAATTAAATATATCACTGCAAATTGCCTTTTATAAATACATTCAGAAATAGCAATGAAAACCAAATTGATCTGAATATAAGTGTAAATTAACATATTTTTTAGAGTTCTAATGTGTGAAAAAAGTTAACCTCAAAGACATTTGCAAGTTATGTTTTTTGTTTAAAATACAAAACTTATAGCAAAAATCCAGTCCCCTAAATAAGAAACATTTTTGGCTAAAACAAAAATTAAACACATTATGAAAATATATGGTGTAGCAGGGAACGCTTAGAATTTTGATCAGATATACCACACTTGATATAACTGGGCCAATTGCTTACTGATAATCATGAACAAAATACTATTTGATTCTTATTTTTCTCTGCTATAAAACAATGTTGATAAAAATTGTATTAAAATTATTAGGTTGAATGATATATTGACAATATTTGACTATTTTTGCCCTAGAACAAGGACATTTTTTATCATTTAAAAGAATAACAATAACAAAGAGGAGAAATGAAAATACAAGTTTTCTCCCCTATTTTAACATTGTCTTTATTAATATTTCCCTGTGCCTACTACCTCTTTGTTTTATAAAGACATCAGTGGTTATTTATATCTCATATCATATTATATTGTTATCATTTGGCAAAGAGTATATCTTACTTAACGATTAGATTTTTATTACCACTTTTAATTATTAATTGCTTTATTTATCATGCTCCTAGGGAACCCAGTAAGGCATGCCCCCAAAGTGAGAGCAATTTATTTTCTTATGACTGACAAAACTGAAGGCCAGTCACATAAACATTTCCAACATTTTGTCTGCCTTTGTTGCTTTTTTCTTGTTATAGTCCCTTCTTAACTATCTTTTAAAAAGTTTCTCAATTGTTTTCTAATGAACACCAAATTTCTTTGATATTATAAAATATATTTCCCAAAAACATATTCACTGGCAAATAATTTTGGAAAATAATGGGTTAAATAAAAGTAAACAGATTTTTTAAGTTAAGACTTCTCAGAAACTCTAATACGCTATCTCTTCATTGTGAATCCCCAAGAGAGGAACAGAGTATGAAAGTTTTTCCAAACTTATTTGCCCTAATACACTATTTTTCTTGGATTAACTTTTGAGATCACAACGTATGTTCCTTGGAATATAATTTGCCAATGTATGTAGTAATTGTCCTTGATAACTCAAATTTACTTTAAAAATTTTTTGAAGCTGTCAGGTTGGGATGAAAGCCCAGACCTTTATGGTAATACAATATTTAAATAAGGAGTTCAGCATGATCTCTGACATCACAGTTCCAGAACCTTTAGATGTTTTATCCATAACCTCACTCAGTAAGAAAAATTTCCTCTAGAAGGAGAAATTCACGGGCCCCAAATCAACTAGATGGACAGGTAGCTAAGTTAACATTTGAATGCAGACATTTTATCATTGGATAATAAAGAGGGGCCTACAATTGACTTTCCACATTTCTGTTTCTTCATAATGATAGAATTGAAATACTTTAAAATAAATTTTAGTCCATGTTCACTGTGGTTTCCAAAAGACATTTGAGGTTTGGAAGAGAACATGTTGGCAGTGTTTTACACTGAACAGGACAGTTGTGCAAATTGTACAACATCTTTCTCATATGCCACTTCCTGTAAAGAACCTACCTTGTCTGTGGACATATCATATTGAATATATTTAAGCCAAATTTTTTAATTTTAAACTTTTAATTTTTAGATTATTGAAGAAGGATATGCTTTAATTGATTTAATGGCACAATGAGAAAAGGAGTTATATATTTAAAAATGACATAAAAATTCAGTTCAGAGCAGTCAGAATATCTGAACTGAATAAATGTCACACTGTTTCTAAAACATAATTCAATAGTTCCAATTTAACTGAAGAAGGTTCTTCAGTGTCCAGTACATGGTGTAGAACATGATGTGCTAGTTTTGATGAAAGTCCAATTTGGCTTTTTCTCACTAGAACCAAACAACTGTGAACTGCCAAAGATATGAAGTATGTATGTAGAAGGTCACTGCGCATTTCCATTTACTTGGGAAAATCTTAGCTATGTCTTGTTCCAGTCAAACATATCTGAGTTTGGAGGATAAATATATGGTTGCCCCGTGAAAAATTCATTACTATTTCTGGTGAATTTAACATAGCTAAGATGCATCTAACGTGACCCACTCCCATGTTACTGCACATTTGACTTCAATTCCTTCTCCTATGAAAGGTAGCTTAAAATTTTCTATACTGTTAGTGTCTATGATCTTATTTTTATGCTTCATTAAATATAGCAGCAGAAAAATAAATCCAGGCTATCCAAATTTATTCAGATCCTACTACACTCTACCTGTTCTTACTTTATCTGCTTGTTAAGACCAGTATGGAAATGGTGGTAAAAATATTAAAGACAGTCAATGACACAGGTACCATCTGGTAAATGAGAATGAAGGAAATGTGTTTAGGCAGGATATGGTTTCTTTAATCCTTCATCTTTTACAGGCTCTGACTTGTAATCAATTACCTGTCATTTCAACTGGGAGATATATGGTTATATTAAACAGTGAGGAAAAACTAAGAAGAAGAACTAAAATAGAAATACAGAATCCTTGTCTCAGATAAAAGTGATTTCCTTCAATTTAGGTGGATGCAACTGAAAAAAATAATTTGACAGAAAAAAAATGAATGAATTTGAAATGTGCTCTGAGAATAATCGATCTCACTGATTTAAAAATATTTAAATTATTCTGTGGAGTCTGGTAAAGCTCTTGTAGAACTAAGAGTTTAAATATATCAGCACTCTTTTCTTTTGTCAATATTAGCCAAAATGCTAATACTAACTAAGCTTACCAAGATGTTATAATTATTTATCTAGGAAAGGAAGTTATAAAATAATGTTCTTCTGAATTCTTAGATACATCAAAAGAATTTCACCTTGAACTTAGTAACTATCAATTTACTGATTAATTTGGAATTGCAATTGTACTAGTACATTTAATGGGCTTAGCTAAAAATTAAAAGTAATAATGCACTTTATATCAGTCTGGTTTTAAACAGCTGGTTTGCTTTAGTGACAGATAATACACCAAAATATACTGTGTATGAATTTAAAATTTTCTTTCGGGCTTGCCAGATTCTAAGTGGCTTTTCTTTTAGCATTTACGGTATAACACTGACATATCATGGTTACTTGAAGCTGTTTTTATTTTAATGGAGGAAAGAAGAAAAGCAAAAAATAAGATTGAAGTCATAATAACAAAATAAATGAGACTTTTATTACATTAAATTTAAAGATTTCCAAGAATGAATACTAAAAAGAAACATTTTTAAAAGTCACTGGGCTATATAAATATTTCTATTAAAAACCTACAAGTCTGTGATTTAAAAATACAGATACTATACATCATATCACAATACTCAAAATTCTTTATTAAAAGGTAGATTTGGCCTCTTGTTCATCTACTCTAGTAGTTTAGTCTCAAAATGGCTTAAGTAACATTTATTTTTAATAATTTATTTCAGCTAACCAGACAAGGTCTTAATTTCTCTCTGTGTTTTGGTGACTTCTTTTCAATGAAGACCTATGAGATTTCAGAAAAGGCATTAAACATATTTATATTATTTCGCTAGCACATTTGTCACAGTATCAGTCCGATATTAACACAAGTGTCTGTAGGCAAATTTCTTTTAAACATAAAGTTGACAGAATTTCAATGTTTGGTTATATTACAATCTATTGGCCGTGTTAAAGTTATTGTGGATTGTTTTCCAAATACTGTGTGCATGTTTTAAGTGGGTGTGAGATGATTGAAAGACAGTATCCTGATAAATGAATGAAAGAACATTGCTAACTTTATATAATTAAGCAAAAGCAAAACAAAACAAAACAAAACAAAAAAAATTACTAACCAAAGTGTCCAAAATATAAGGCAGGTCCCAAGAGAAAGAGTGAACTTTTTTGAATACTTTGAGCTAGGACTTCCTGTATTTAAGAAAATAAGCAAATAAATAAAATCTTTTCAGAAATTAAGCATTTATTTTCTTGGTGTTTTTGTTTGTTTGTTTGTTTGTTTTTTGTTTTGTGGTGGACCCTATTTACTAGGAATAAGAAGCACTTAGATGTTTCAAAGACATGTCTTTAAAAGACAGGTGCCTATTTCTTAGAAAACTTTTAGTAGTATTTTAATTCATTGTTTTCCTGAAAACAAGAGAAAGGTAGACAAGATAAATAACACTATATCCCAACTTAGGAAAAAATTATTTCCTATATATAGTTGTTAATGTATAATATCATTTATGAAAATCCTAATTTGTGAATTTTAGTTTCTTTCAGGAAAAAAATGCTTTTGCATCATTTCAAGGTCAACTTTGATTGACCAATAGCACCTTTATGGAAAATATTTTGTTGGTTCAGTGCTTTAGACAATTCAATCCAGTGTAAAAGTTTGTACTTCTTATTTAAGAATGGCTTCTCAGGAATAAGAATACTATATTGAATTTGTAAGCCCTAGACATCTCTCTGGTTTAATAGTTTTACCCTTAGTAACTCTGGACTGTTGAAGTAGAGTCATTCATTAAGAAGACTTCAATTGTCTGGTATAGATTCAGGGTGGCAAGAATTGGTGAAACCTTAATTTCAGTTTAAAAATTGCATTTAAATATATTCAATAAAAATCTCACATTTTCACTTCTAGAGCATCTCTTTGAAATTATCTCTGTCATAGCATTAGAACTAAAGTATTCGTTCTTTAGTTCTAGTGATGTAGGTGGGTGGCAAATATTACCTTTGCCACTTTAAAAACATAGAAATCAGGGAAGTTAACAATTCACTTATTGCAGTCAGTGGTAAATGGAACCTGAAGACAAAAAATGGATGTAAGTTGAATTTATCTTTTTGTTCACTTCATCCAACATTTTAAAGAGGCCGACTTCCCCTGAATCCACTGGGGTAAGCAAAATCTAACGATGAATCTTCTCAGCTGCTTAGGACTTCAGTTTTTTCAGAAGCTTGGCCACAGCTGGAGAGGCAGTATGGGACTGCGGCAAGAGCTGTCACCTAAAGTCAGCAGCACTGGCTTTTCCACTCACTAGCCATTGGACCCAGACTGAGCCCTTCTCTGAGTCTGTGTCCTGATCTACAAATCAAGGCTAACTCTACATGATGGGTATTCTAAGGATCACATTGGATAATGAGTTTGAAATGTTTTTGTAGAATGCAGTGTGCTCTACCAAAATGAGACATTATCACTAACCATTATGAGTGTCATAAACAATGCCATGATAGGTTCCTCTATTGAGGAACCAGTAGAGGATACTGTGAAGATATCTATATAGAGCTACGAGAGACCCAAAGCTCATGCTTCCATTAGGGGCAAAGAAAGACTGAGCCCACACCTCATTCAAGGAAAGCACATGGACAGGCAGTATATTCATAAGGTGAATCCCAGGTTCTTACTGAAATGCCTATTAGGGTACTCCTAACCTTTGGCAATATTCCTGGAAACTCAGAAGACTCTCTTATGTTTTATTGTTTTTGATTCCCTTGTCTTAGCTGCCTATCATGACCAACATATCACTCTAGTACAGTTGACACTGAGCAAAGAAAGCTGCTTGTTGCTCTTCCAAGGCACATACAACCACACACACACCCCTCTGTATGTGTGCATGTATGCATTCTCCTCCATATATCCTGTCACAATCACCTACTATTTTGCCTTGAATATAAAATCCTTTAGATCATGCCTATACTTTCTTCTCTCTATTATAATCAGGAATGGTCATAACCATGAAAGCATAATAAAGTTTCCTCATCTATAGACCCCCCAAAATAGCAGAAGCATGAAATAAAACAAAACAAACAAATAAAAACCAATGATTGGGCTCAGGTAACAGCACCTGTTTAGCACTGTCCTGGTACCTATATGGCTACTATGTGTTGACATGTTGTCTTTGGATCACTTCCTAAACCTATGTATTAACTTTGAATATAATTACAATGTCAATTTACTTTTTTGGCAAGAGACAATTACATGCTGCATTAAGGAGATAAACTCAGGCCTTGATAATCACAGTATGACATACTACTGATAATGCATGCTGAGCCCGCATACAATGAAAACATGAAAATCAAAAACATCAACAGTGGAGCGAGAAATGTTAGAACACTATTAGAGAGTGTATAATGGGCATTGTCAGGGACTAAATTCAAGTTTACATTGACTTAGTTTGTCCCAGGTTTATTGCAGGGGAGGTAAAAATGAAGTGAAATGAACAGTTACGCTGTTGATTTCCTGGGCTTTCACTCTCACTTGTTATTGTAGAATCTTTAACTTCCAGCTTCTCTCCCCACTTATTTATGGAGTCTGTCGAAGATATCTCACTAGCATTCTCTTATGGGTTCTAGCTCTTGCTCTTCTAGACCCTCTTGAAAATGCAGAGGCTTCCACCAGGCCCATCCACCAAGTGCTCCTAGCAATATCCTAATCTTCTGAAAACCTCCAGATGCCAAAATGGGAGTGTATGTTCCAGAAACTTCGGTGGCTGAAGCATGTGGTATATTGTATGTGAAGGGGTAAGAAGGCCCACCCACCCCCATTTTTTTTTTTTTTAGCATTCAGTCATTTGAGTATCAAAATATTGCTGTTTTGTGAGTTTTTAGTGAAAACAACTATTTCAGGTTTTACTTGCAATGCCTTTTCTACCTGGGACCGTCATTAGTCCATGTGAGGACAACTCTGGGTACCAAACATCGTGTCGAACTGTAGATTTTTTTCTCTCATCTAATGAAATGGTAAAGCACACAGATTATAAGGTTGGACCACTGAATGCAAGTTCTAGCTCTATCAAAATTAGTTTTGTGACTTGGGTAAGTTCCTTGACTTCTCTGTCTGGGCCTTTGTTACACTGTCTATAAATTAGGCATAAAATCCATTTCATAGTACCATGAACTTTTCAAATATTTGGCAAAATAATTCATGATAGTGTCCGCATAGAGTCAAGACTCAATATCAGTGATCTTTTTTCCTTAAAATATTCAGTTTGAGGAAATCTAATTTTTAATGTGAAAAATATTGAGATAAACTAATTTCAAAAGAATGTAGGAAATACTCTTTTTATAGAAGCATTTTTGTATGCACATGCTGGAAATTATATATATTTTGGGGGGAGAAAAACATAGTTTTCCCATCTCGTCTATCTCCACGAGTTAATTCATAGGCTGTGCAGACGCTAAGTGTGAAGTTTTGCAATAAGCTTATATCTTAGGTGACAATAGTTAATTTATTTAGGACATCTCCGTGTATTTGTTTTTGTTTGATTTTCTTTACTGTCTAGATAGTGATGAATGTCTCATTGAACTGCTATTTTTAACTCCATGACTAGATTAGCTGCACCGATGAGATGAAATGGATATTTTTGGTACATTGTAAACCATAGCCTTGATATTGCAATTCATGATTTTATTTATCAAATGACAGTAATTATACAACTGCAAGGGATACAATGGAAAATGACTAATAAAACTCATTGAAATACTCTGAAATTCAAAGCATTCTATAAATAATAAAGATTCATGGTAGGTACATTGAGAACCCTGTTTTATCCCTAAAAATAAGCATTTCCAATAAAATAACATCTCAGGAGATGAAGAATTATCTTATGCTCAAGTCAGGCTTGAAACCTGATCCTTTTTCATGTACATAGGAGGAAATATGAATTCTGGTCATAATGAGAATCTACACATTTGTATCAACATAAACAAAGCAGGGAGTTATTTTATGTCTTTTGAATTGCATCTTCTGCATCTTCTTGAGGGTAAATCTATAAAATGAAATTTAAAAACAAGCTTTAAAAATTACATTTCATCTTTTCACATTGGTACTTTGAAGCATTATGTTCAATTTCTAAAAATGCCTTAGTAGTGGAAAGTTTTGGTTGAAGAAACAAACTCTTGTATTATAAAAATTGCCTCAGATTTCTCTGAATTGACATTTTTTATTTATGAGTAATAAGTGCCAAAACTTATTTCAAGTTTAATGACGAATATGCTAATATAAATTTTGTTCTATCCACAAGTAATTTAATATCTTACAGACAAAACCTAACTCATTATCACAATGTGAATGCTGAACTGAGTGGATTCTTAGGAGTATTCTTGACTTCTTTTGCTTAAATAAGACCACATATAATCAAGTTGTTACAAATACATTTGCACAATGTCAATTTTCCTTACATTGAAACCATTGGATGGTATTTGCAAAGAGCAAAATTCAGTATATTTTATATTTTCCCACCTTTCGCTATAGCGGTCGTTCTAGGATTTTAAGATATGAAGTCCTTAGCTACACAATAATTACTGATAGTTACTGATTGAAAGGTACAGTTCTATGGAGAAGGAATTGAATAAGTTTTTTTTTATACTTAATCTGATAAGATTTAGCGATGTTTCTGAAAACAATGAAGATTGAATAATAAACATAATACTAACAAATCAAGAATTATACAAGGTATCTAAAAATAGCACTTATTAGAATAAATAACAACTGAAAGAAATATTGTGTATATGCTACTAACAAAAATTAGATCACTGTCAAAATTATACCAAACTATTAATAAATTGACATAGGTTTTACATTATTTTATTTTTTATTGTGCATGTTAGGTATAATTCAGCTTAGTTCTAAACTATGAAATCTTAGTATTTCAAATTGAGTTTCAAAAATTAGTATCAATTAAATAATCGAATTCAGTGTTTGGATATTGAACTATAGGAAATTATGTCAATTGCATTTTATTAGAGTCAACTGTCAGTTTTACAAATTTAAAGAGATTTGAGAAGTTATGATGTGAGTAAAGAAGAGATATCTCTTATTTGTGGTGGTTTTAACAAAGTGATAAGAAAATATACTTAGATTAGTTGAGTTGGACTGTACTTTTTGTTCTAAAATGGGTATTTATCATCTCCAAGATTAAAGACCAAAAATATTTTTCTTATACATCAGTCATTCTTACCATTCTATATTATGTTCTGACACTGAATATGATGTTCATGTGGGGAATTTAGATTTACTGTGTTCAACTTACTTAAAAAGCAATGATACTATTTTCAGAAGGCCATTAATTTTAAACTATTAAATATAAGACACAGATATAAGTTTACAGCATTTAAATTAGCCTTTTTGAATCATTTCTTTAAAATCCTCTATCTTATCCAGAGATTAGGGCTTATTTGTAGGTATGCTCCTCTTTAGCAAGTACCAACGGTAAGGTCACCATATGGAGATTTAATGCTCAGTTATTTCTCCCTTGTCTGTTTGGTTTCTTGGTTAAACTATACCAAGACATTTGTCTTCATTAGCAAAAAAAAACCTCCATAAAATAAAATAATAACATAATAAAAAATAAAAACAAACAAAAACAGAACAAAAAAACTGACTAAATTTAGCTTTTCTTGTTAATTGAGAGAACATTTTTATAAATGAGACATACTATAAAAGAAATACACACAATATTCAGACTTCTTTTTATAAAACCTATGTTGGGGTATTGGGGAAGTTTACTGTGACCTTTGTTCTGGACTATTTATGAGAAAGGCAGCTTTTATTTGACAAAATGGAGTATATTTTTAAAACTAGCAGACAACATCAAAAACATTTTTCTCCAATCTACTGCTGTACAGAGAAGGGATTTTGTTCAGAAGGCATGTTTTAATCTCAGAAGAAATCAGATATGTATAATAACACACAATTAAAGGTACTGCTGTGATTTATTTTACATGAGTAAAATTTTACTAAAAGTTTTGTCTAAATTCAGAGTTGCCCCTCTGCCGCCTTGGAAACAGCATATCATGTTCATAAGAATATGCATTATGTAAAATTTGCAAAATATTTGAACCACAATCACTTAAGACAACTGCCTCCTTCCATTTCCACTTCCCACACTTTCCCTCTTGTCAGGTACTATTGGAGTGGACACATTTGGGGAATTTGGCACAAAGTTATGTTTAGTTGACAATATATTTAGTATAAATGGTTTGAGAGAATGATGCTCTACCAAGTTATATCTGCTCAGATCTGACCTTAACTTTTTCTCTTCCTTTATACTACTGGAATATTAGTGTTTGAGATTCTAGAAGATAATAGAAAATACTTTAAAAGTATCTGATAAAGTATTTTATTCTTCAGTAATAGATGAAAAGGATAGGGTAAGTTATAGCACAAAAAGGATTTGCAGCTGGCTGAGAATTCAATAAATGTTAATCACCTGTGAATTTTCTTTATTTATAATTTTAATCATTCTTTTACCATGGAATTGTGCATTAATTTTGATTTTTTTTCTTTTTTTCTTTTTTTTAGGCGAGGCAACCCTTGGTTGACCTCACAAATTGCAAAGAACTTGTCAGCTTACAATCCTTTATTTTTTTAAAAAAATTTTATGCCTATAGCACCTGGTCTTCCTACATGGTCTCCATCTAAGTACTAACCAGGCTCGACCCTGCTTAGCTTCTGAGATCAGCCGGGATCAGGCTTGTTCAGGGTAGCACGGCTGTAGACTAATTTTGATTTTACTAAAAATATTATTTTTTAAATCAAATATTTTTGATTTAAAAAAATATTGCATTAAAATGTTGTTTATCTTGATTACTGAGTTTTTTGGCATTCCTTTAAATTTTGTGCTTGAGGTGGGTACTTAACATGCCCTATCCCAGTCCCTCAATAATTATTGATCTCAAGCCTTAGTCCTGCTTCATATTTAATAATTATTTAAATATAAGTATATAAATCACATTTATTGATTTCTTTATTACACAAGCTAGATGTGATGACAAAGGTTTACAACATCTAAAAAGCTGACCTAAAATCAAAAGATGAAATCAAGTAAGATAAAAGTAAAGCCACTGCTTATATTCAAAAAGCCAATTCCCCCACCCCCCCCCGCCCCCAAGAAAAAAAAGTAGTTTATTAAGGGTTCGTGTGAAAAATGACCCGAGTCTACCTTGACAATAAGCTCAATGTGATTTAGAAATGTGCTGCGTGCCTCCATGTTGCTCTCAGACCATTTTTCACTCTTCTTCACCTCTGCTCTGTAATTGAGGAACTATATTTTCTAAGCTCCCCGGATCCTAGCTTCTGGTTATGTTCAGTTGATGCCGGGTTCTGACTGACAACTGAGGGTGAAAAGAGAAGTAAGAGTATTTGTCCTCCCGCCCCCCCCCCCCCCCCGCATCCCCTGAGCCTTGTGGCTCTCATTCTCACAGACAGTCCTCCTAGGTCTTAATTCCCAGCTGCCATTGTGTAGACCTGGCTCCCGACTCCATTTCTGTGGCCCAGGGGGAGGTAATGGCTTCCTGATTTTGCTTACCTCTTTGTTGCCTCTGTATTTGGCTTCTCAACTCTTCTATCACATGTGTAACCAATTCCTTCTTTTATAGTTCCCCATGTTTGAAAGTTGTAAGGTGGTTTCTATTTTCCTGCCTGAATTCTTACTGAAAACAGACTCAAGTTATAGTAATAAAAGGATGCAGTTAAAAGTATGGGCGATGCTTCAATGCGCAGTTGAAGAATTACACTTAAAGTACGTGTTTAAAAATAGATATGGTATAGAGGAGAGAAGCTTGGACATCTGTGTTTAAGAGGCATCTTGTGTTTAATTCTTAGTACTACCACCTACTAGTTGTGATCTTGCATGACTCAAGTACTTCTCCAAGTCTGAATTTATTGACCTATAAAATGATGGTGGTGGTAATATTATCCTATATGTATGAGAGGCTCACATATGACATGTGATAGAGCTGTACACAGTGTAAGGCATCTGTTACTGTACTTGTATGTCATTTGAAGAACTGTTTACCAAACCAAAAAGAATCTGGACAAGAAATGGCATTAATATGTATATATAAGGGAGTTTCATATAGAAAAGAAGAGAACTTTTTATATATTGTTGAACTGGAAAGAAGAGTGTCCAAAGAATGGAAATTCCAAGGAAGCATGTTTTGGCTCAGCATAAAGCAGAACTTTTCAATAAGCAGAGCTTTTCAATAATCTAAAATGCTGTCTTAGAAAATAATGAACTCCTAATCTCTGATCATATTCTAGCAGAGTCTGGTGACTCACAAATAGAAGAAAATAATAATTCTTTAGGTAATAACAGTAACAATAGTAAAAACTAACATTTATTGAGGGCTTATCAAGTGTCAAGTTTTATTCTAAGTATTTAACATGAATTAATTCATTTATATTTCACTATGACCAAATGGATGCAATTGAACTACTTTATAGATAAATAAACTGAGGCACAGAGCTATAATAATTTGTCTAACATTACACAATTAATAAGTGAAATATCTACAGGCTGTGATCCTAGGAATTTTAGTACCTACATAAGCGATGCTTAATAAATGTATTTTGGCTCAATATAATTTTCTTTACTTGTCCCATGTAAATGTTTTTATTATTATTATTGTAGAATCTGCCTTAGTTTATTTCTAATAACATTTTATGATAAAAAGTAATACCAGCTTATTATAGACAATTTGAAAAGCACAGACAAGTGCAAAGGAAAAACAGAAATCACAAGCATCATAAAGTCCAGGGATCAAAACTCTACTTCAGTATGCATTTCCAGGTTTTTTTCTATGCAGTTTTTATTTTATAACAAATATATATGTCAATACACATATTTTTTAAATGGCTGTATTATAAATTTTGAGATATTTTCTTTACCTAAGTGATTGAGAGGACTTTAAGCTTCAGATTCTATTTCAAAGGTTGAGACCAACAGTGATGTGATTTTCTGCATATGCTCAAAATTATTTTGACTCAGAATGATATTTTTATTTAAGTGCACAAAGTATTGTCTGAGGTGGGTCCTATTCATTTGCATTTCTAACAGGTTCCGGGGGTTTCTGAGGCTGCTGATCCTGGATCACACTTTGCAAACCACTTGGCTAAATTATGTGGGTTATTTGGAAAATGCATGTATATTCAAGAGTTAATAAAAATCTTGGAAGTCTTTCTAAAAATAGGGCATTCCAAGTGAGAAAGGTAGAGATGTTCATTTTCTATGAATGCTTAGATTAACTGTTTATATACAAATGAGACATAATGAGAGATTTGACATCACATTTTCTCAGACCATCTCTTCTCAGGGATAAGTCGTGCCTATTTCGCAACACTTGTTTGTATGGTAGGGACTTCAGAATCTCGTTCATCACTCTTCAACATCCATTTGCCTTTCTCTGGAAGTCTTCCAGTTTATCTGGTTTCTCCTGGTGTGTGTAAGCATAGTCAAATGTGTGCCCAGCTAGAATCTAAGCAATACATACTGTGGTAGAGCTTGTTACCACTGAGGAACTAGAAAATGCATTTCTATTAAGGCAGCCTAAGACCATTCTCAATGGTCATGTTACATCATTCGCTTATACTGCTTTATTTTTAACATCTTAAAAAATATATATTTGAAAAAATATGTTAGAGCATATTAAAGTTGTAGAACTAAGTTTTTGAGTTAAAGTTGTAATTTATTTGATCACATTATGTACAACACACACACACACACACACACACACACACACATACATACACATGATGTAAAAACTATTGAAATCTGCATGAGACTTACAGCCTAGTTAATAGCATTGTACTTATGTCAGTTTCCTGCTTTTGATATTGTACTATAATTATGTAAGATGTTATCATTAGAGGAGGTGGGGAAGAGTACACAAGACCTCTCCATAGCTTTTTTGCAACTTTCTGTAAGTTTATAAATACATTAAGATAAAAAAATTTTAACAAAATTAGTAATTGCCACTATTTAAGACCATCCTTCAGTGTTTCAGCTCAATGTCTCTGATCATATTTTCAAAATTTTTTTTAACATGCACCCTTCATTGTCCAAACATAATGAATTTGGATTTCACCAATTGGTAGTTCTGTGAACTTAGACGAGTTTAACCCCTCTTGTCACATGTTTCCTTGTTTTTACAATAATCACACTATGTTAATCATTTGAAGGATTGAGTTAACACGTGCTTAGAACAGTACTTGACACATAGTAAACACCCTATAAATATTGGCAATGATGATGGTGACACTAATGATAACATAATGTGCTTTTGTCATGCTGATCTCTAAACGATCCTGGTTCCTGATCACCACCCTTTACTTTCCCATCCATCTCCATTCTCCTTACTTCTATAGGTTATACTGGAGTGCCTTATGTAAAAAATTTTGGTAGAAATAGGTTTAATATGAGGATGTAAGTGCTTGAAGTGACTGCAAGAAATAAAGATCAGGGAAGTTTATTACTATTTCTTGCCATTAATATTCATAGAATGGGGATGTTCAAGCAACACAGAAAATTGTCATCAATATTCACAGCTGCCTGGAGCATGAAAGAAGATAATTCTTTGGAAAATACCAAAAGTTACTAAAAAATATGTAACTCACAAATTGGCTTGTAATTTTAAAGGAACAATAATATGGCTTTATGTCTCTTTTACCTCCAAATTTTGTGTAAGTTCCTCTCATTGGCAGAATCTTACCCAAAACATAACTAGCAAGATTCATGGAAATGTAGCTCCCAGCCTTCTAACCCCTATGATGCAGAAGAATGACAGAATAGAAAGTATTATTACAACTTGACAAAAGACAATGTGTTTTTCTTGAACACTGTGGTCATCATCCCAGACACTTCTCTAAAGTAGTATTGTCATCATCTTTATACCCCTTTTTTGGAACTTCTTACATATGAGCTTATAGTGTAGTAATTTATGAATATGTTCTAAAAGTTTAGAACAGCATCCTGAACATAACAGATTTTCACTGCATATTTATTATATAAATGAGTATATTCATGTAGCCTATTCTTATTTTTTAGTTCTTTATTGCTTGATATTCACAAGAATCTATAATGGAACAGACCCAAAACTCAAGAACAGAGAGAGAAAGAGGACTCAACCAATAAAGAAAATTTAAGTAGTCTATTTAATGTCTCCTAAAAAGTACTTGAAATGTTTCAATAAAACTAAAATATCTCAGACAAAGGTTGAATAGCAACCTTGTGGAGACGGTCTTCTAACAGTCTCTGCCACACAGAGAAAAGGCAGTCAGTCTCTTGCCCAATCACCTGTAAGGGCTCATGAAGTGCTCAAGCTCCAGCCTCCATATCTCATTCTATATGCTGGAAAAGATGCATGAAAGAAAACAGAAGTGCTGAGTTTAGATTAACTAGCAGAACAAGCCTAGGACTATTACTCCAAGAGCTGTGAGGAAAAATCATTGAATAAGGTACCTGGCCTTGTAATTTTACTTACATGAGACTGTATTTTAGAACATCACTGATGTCACTTTAAGCATGTGATGTTCTGCTTTTGAAACAGCCGTGCTGTATACAAGAAAGAGCAGTGTATTGTGGTTCAGAAGCAAACATTTGGTAACTGCAGTAGTGCAATTAGCAGTTGCTTCTCTAATAAACTTTTTTCCTTTCCTGTGGGGCTAAAATTCTTCACTGAGGCAGCTGTTAATTTCCAAATCAAATCTGTTGAATGGAGAGTGACCGACTATTTATATAGGTTCTATTTGGGAAATTTTGAGAAAGACGCTAGTTAGAACTGACATTCTCTGGTCATGAACTTATTCTGGTCTTTTAATTTTTTTTATCATGACCTTGGAAAAATCAGCATGGTTAAGTTAATCAATAGATTGTTTGCTGGACCATTCTATTTGTGTAATTTGTGTTGTTTGAAAGGCAGCTATGTAAATGTCCTCATTATTTCCTGCTTAATGTTATAGCTTTGGAAATGGAGAGAAATTATTTTAGAAACCATGTGAGGGGACAAATATATTAGTAATAACTAGCTAATTGTGCCAGGCAGATGGAATATTTCATCAACAACTCAATAAATCTGCTTTCAATAGTGTTGGTTGAAGGTAAAATTATAGGACGTCATTCGTATCCTTAGGTCTTTCTTGATATTCTCTTCTTCCCTTCTATCCCTCTCAGATGTCCAGTGATGTTTCATTTTTCCATCTTTTATAACCTGCTCATAGAAGACAATACAATGTCACACATTTTCGCTTAAATGTATTCCTTAACTTTCATTTAGAATGGGCACGTATCCCTCATATGAAAGAACTTCAGGCCTCCACAGCCAAGTAAATATGGTGTTTGAGGGGACAGAATATGGTTTTTGCAGTCTTAAAACCATGTATGGAACATGAAAACCAGTGTGAGGAACATGAGGATTCCAGCTTATAGGTATGAAAGCTTGTATTCACTGTTCATCCTGGAACAGGGGAATTTCTCTCCGAATCTTACTCTCTGTATCTGTAAAATAAGGAAGATTATGATGAATCTCATGGGTGTAGTTTGAGGACTAAATAAACTGTCTATTAGAGAGTCTAGTTCTGATCTTGCTGTGGGGCAGATTTTCACATAATGATGCCTCTCCTTTCCCTCTTCTTCTTCACCCTATATGAGAGGCTGTCTGTCTCTGGCCCACAGAGTAATTATCTTTTTCAAAAAACATATTGGTTATAATAATTTTTTTAAATAGGAAGGAAGAGGATCAGTAAATGTGCTACGTAATCAGAAAAATGTCAAAACTTTTTCTTAATATCAATAATTTTTTATTTCGTTAGAAGGAGTGAGCCAGTGTCCTTTTTGAAGATAAATGTGGGGGTTTTTTTGGTATTTCTTTAAAAATAAATTCTTGCTTGGCTGATTCAAGTTTACCTCTCTTTTTCACTATTCAAAATATTGTGTAGTAAGTGTTGAGTACCAAGGATATACAAAGGTACAGCAATACATTCGCATACTTTACAAGAAATAAAAGCAAATAAATATTGATGATTTAGAGTCCTGAGATGATATATTTACAGACTACTTTTCTTCAGCTTTCTCCCTTCTTTTCATTTTTATACTGATACTATTACTGAAAATAGTTTTAACATCGATACTACTAGAGAACTTTTAAAAAATTAGGCTCATGCTTCTCCACATTTTCAAAATGAAATTAGAATGATGGCTATGG
Organism: Eonycteris spelaea; assembly: GCA_003508835.1. Taxonomy (NCBI): domain Eukaryota; kingdom Metazoa; phylum Chordata; class Mammalia; order Chiroptera; family Pteropodidae; genus Eonycteris; species Eonycteris spelaea. Next base: position 7,538,816 of record PUFA01000011.1, on the reverse strand, counting down.
GAACCATTTAAACCTAATTTAAATAATTGAGTGAAATTATAACCTATAAATATCACTTTCTACATTTGATAAAAACAGTACTGTGCATCTTTCTGAGTTGGGGTATATCAGACTGAGTCTCATACAGTTCTTGATGATACAAATAGGTTAAAAATCTTCTTAGTCCTTCCCATAATTCTGAGACTTAGTGAATCAATAAAGCTAAACTCTGGAAGCTTTAAATAATCTTTCTATTTAGCACAGAAGAATCTATTCTTATTTGATCTATCACCAGTGGTTGACTCAATGACAACTTCATCCTTGAAATACTTTTTTCTTAGCTTCTTAAACCCAATACATCCCTGGCTTTCCACCTCTCTATTTGGCCATTCCTTTTCAATCTTCTTTACAAGAATCTTTTTTCTAGCTCATCTTTAAATGTTGGAGCTCTTTACAGTGCAGTTTAAGGTTCACTATTCTCCACTCTTGATTCAATTATTACGTAGTTGCAGGTAACACAAAGTAGTTATCTTTAGTTCTGACCTTTTTTCTGAGCTCCACATGTTTGCCTATTTGAGGCCTCAAATTAGATTAAACCTAGCAGATCCCAAACCGAACTTGTAATCTTCTTGCTTAATTCCTAGGACTATTTCAGTATGCCATTTCTCAATGACTAACACCCCATCCCCTAACCCAATCATTTGTGTTTGTCCAAAAGTTTACAATCACAGTTGACATCTCCCTTTCTAGCACATCAAATTGTCGATGCCGTACCAAAAAAACAAAACAAAACAACACAAAAACCATCCACTTCTTTTCATCCAAACCATAGCTTATCCCATTCCAATTCACAATTTGCCCTCACCTGAATTATTGATCTGCTCTGCTCCATTCTGCCCACTATCTAACTGCTTCTTTACCTGAGGTCAGAGTTACATTTTCCTCAAAAGGTAATCAAATCATGTCACCTATCTCTCTTCTCCCCATGCTTGACTCTCTTTAATCATTTTTCATTATAAACTTGCAAACAAACTTTATAAGATGACCGACCGTAGGTTTTACATGGGCTAGCCCTCAGCTGCCTCTTATTTCTCACTCCTTCTTGACCTTCTTGGTTGGATACAGGCCCTTTGGCCTCAGTTCAGTGCTTCACATTTTCCATATTTTTTTTCAATCACTGGACCTTTGCACAATCCATTTTATTTTCTGGATATGCCCTTGAACTTTCCCATCTCTAAACCCATTAACTCTCATTCTTTAGATCTTAGCTCAAATAATACTTCTCCAGGGAAACCTTTCCTAAATTCAAATCTCGTTATAGGTTCTAATGATATCTTGTATCCATCTATTGTATCATCTATAGTATTAGAAGTTCTAATTTTATATGTGTTTTATTTCTGTTTATCTGACTCTCCCTCTTGCCTATAAGAACAGTATACTGAGTGCTTTTTTTGTTTTCTTTTCATTCACCATTAGATTCTTATACCTGGAAAAAATATTTGACACATCATGTGAGTTAAATTAATATTTGTTGAGTAAGATTCATGGGTTTGTGTAATAATACACTTATATTTCTTTTGTGGGTAACATTTTCAACATTTCCTTAGTCAATTAATTCTCAATGCAATTTCTCCAACCGTTCTATTCTTATTTCTATGTGGCCTCTCTCATCATCCAGCTGTGAGCTGCCTATCTACCTCCTGAGAGCTTTATGAGTGAATCCTTGCCTCCCTGGAACAGACAAGCCTATGCTGGTATGAAACAAACAACAAAACTTCATGTATTAAAAACTGTTTTTTAAAGATTCTAGAAATGATGAGAAAAAAATCCTTCCATAATTTCTTACTAAAAAAAACCAGATTCCTTGGAGCAAAGTGTATAACTGTCTAATACATTTTTAATCTCTCAAGTTATAATTCTCTGTGTCTTGTGAACATTGTACTAATATTAATTCATTGAATTGATTTTAACTCTGGCATCACCTTGGAACAAAGATACAGTAGGTATAAAGAAGTCATAACTAAGAATGTAAGCACTCAGTAAAATGTCCAAAGCCTCAGATAAAAAGAAGTGGTAAGGATTCAATTTTTCTCCAATTATTTTTAGATAGCTGTCATGTACAACCTTAGTGTTTTTTCCTAAGCTTAATATTGCTGTTTTCCATAGTTATTTCTCAGTATCCTATTTTCGTTCTGCCCTCCTACACACTACCATTTTGGAGCATCCTCTGAATGAGTTCTTGTTTCTCAATCATTCTTTGCAAGTATATCATGTGAGTTGGACAGATTGCTCTAAGAATGACATAGTCAGTGCATGGAACAGAAGAAACACCTCCCCATATGTCTTAGTCAGTTTGGGCTACTTTAACCAAAATATCATAGATTTGGTGGCTTAAACAATATAAATTTGTTTTTCATAGGTTTGGAAGCTGGAAAGTCCAAGATCAAGGTGGCACCCAATTGGGTTCCTGATGAAACCCTTTCCCTGTTTTGCAGATGGTTACCTTTTTGCTAAAATGTTCATAGGGCAGAAAGAGATAGAGATTATAGATAGAGATTGATTGATAGATAGAGATAGAGATAGAAACAGAGACAGAGACAGAGACAGAGACAGAGACAGAGAGACAGAGAGAGACAGAGACAGACAGAGAGAGAGAGAGAGAGAGAGAGAAAGCCCTTGTGTCTCTTTTTATGTAAACCCTGATCCCATCACGAGGGATCACCTAATCATCTCCCAAAGGTCTTATCTCCAAGTATCATCACTTTGAAGATTAGGTTTTCAACATATGATTTGTGTGTGGGGGGGGGGGCGTTGTATAAACATGCAGTTCATAACATCATCAGTGTTGCCATCTTACAATCTTTTTCCTGGTGACCAGAACTGTAGGCTCAGTGAGCATAAGGTCTCCCTTTGAATTTATTGCAGATGGCAATTTTACTATGGCATATAAAGGTTCTCCAGACTGACAGACTGATAATAATTTTCTCATTACCCTCTGGTCAACAGCTAAGCCAATGCCACACATTTCAGTTTTTTGTTAGAATACCACCTGAAGTTAAAAATTTATGTAAAAGTCACAAATTTGCATATTGATTAAATTAATAACAGCTGCTATAACAGATACACCTCTAATATCAGTGGCTCAAATCAATAAAAGTTTTTATTTTATTCAAATAATAATACAATACTGGTGTCCTATGAGTGGACTTCTATGTGGTGATTCATGGATAAAACCTTTTTCATTCTTGGGTCTCTGCCCTCCTCTAGTTCCTCTTCACCTGAGAAAAATGTGAAATATAAAAAGAAGCCATGGATGAAAGCACTTCTACTTCACCGTCTCAGCTGAGAAGCAGTAAACATTTCTGCTCAGATTTCACTGACCAGAACGCAGACACATAATTTCACATAATAGCAAAGGAGACAGGAAAATGTAGTCTGGCTAGCTACCATAGAAGAAAAGAAAATTGATTTTGGTAAACACATAATTTCTATAACACTTCCCCTGATTTATAAATTCCTCTTTGATCTGGCTTCTGGTTTTCTCTCTATCTGCATCTCATACCATAGCCCCTCACTCCAGATACTGTACTTCCTTAGGGCTTTGCAGTATCTATTCTCTCTGTCAAGAATGCTCTTCTGCCTGATCTATGAATGTTGGTCTCTCCACCACTACCCATTATAAAGTAGCCATCAGTCATTTGTATTATTACTTAACAATATCTTGTTTTATTAAATATCAATTTATTTATTGGTTCACTATTTGCTTCTTATTAGCATTTAAGATCCATGAATATGTGACCTTCACTGGCTTGTTCAGTACTATATTTCCACAGTTCAGAATAGTATTAATAAATAGTTATTGGTTGAATAAATGAATAAAGATATTTACAAAATTGATTGCAGAACTAAATTTAGGAGTGTAAATTTGTTAAATTTCACCCTTCTGAATTAAACAATGTTTTATTCTTTTGTAATATTTTCAATACAAATTTAGCCTAGAATAAAAATTGTTTTCTCCAAATTTGTCCTATCTGTGAAATTTATAAGTGTTATAATTACTTAAACAAAAAGCAGCTCAGTATAGAGTCTGAGAACAGAAACTAAAACATTCTTGCCACATTAACAATTGAGTTTGGATATACAGTGAACTATAACTCCAATTAACTTTCTCCTAATCTGGCCCCTATTTACCCATCTAGTTTACATGTATGATAAGATCAATAATACCTCCTGCCGAACATGTCTAATCATGATTTCTGGAACCAGTGAATTTTACCTTCCTTGGCAAAAGGAACTTGGGATTTTGCAGGTATGATTACATTAAGGATCTTCAGACGGGGAGATTATCCTGGATTATCCAGGTGGGCCCACATAACCACAAATGCTCTTGCAAGAGGAGACAAGAATTTCTGTTTTCTAAGTCATATTTTTCTCCTTAGTGGAAAAAGTCACCTCTCAAATCTGAATAGTTTATATTTTTGCAGAATTGAAAAAAATAACATGAAGCTCCTCAGCTTTCCCTGATGTTTTTCTAGGAAGAGACAAAGAGAAAAACAATGACAGGGTATATAGATATCTAGGAAGAAGTAAAGGATACAAAGAAAATGTTGATAAAAGATCACTCCCATAAGAGCTTCTAAAAAACAACTGCACTCTGAGAATATAGGGCAAAACTTTTACGGCGTGTTTTAGAACTTGGGTTTTCCGACAATAAACGATTCTAGTAGACTAGGAAGTAAAATTATATCCTAATACCAGACATCCTTTCTTAGTTAATTACTATAAAATTAACTATGGCATACTTAAAGAGGATGTAGTGAATAAGACTGAACAATATACCAAAATGCATCATCAGTTTGGGGAATCTCATAGGGATTCTTGAAGAAATGCTACTTTGAATCTGTAATAAGATTTGACCACTACTTAAAAAGGATAAAGAAGATATGTCTTCAGAAATAAGAAAAGTTTCATTATGATCAAATCGTAAGTTTTATTCCTCTGCTAGTTAGTTCATCTAAACAGAATACTAGGGTAAGTAAAGAAGATTAAAAAAAACATTTCTTTTGACCTAGCAATTGCACTTCTGGGTATTTATCCAAGGAAAACCGAAACAATAATTTGTAAAGATCTATATGCACCCTTATGTTCATGGCAGCACAGTTTACAATAGCCAAGATAGGAAAGCAACCTAAGTGTTCATCAATGGATAATTAGATAAAGAAGTTATGGTTCATATATACAACGGAATATTAGACATGAAAAAAATGAAATTCTAACATTTGCAATGACATGGATGGATGTAGAGGTTATTATGCTGAAATGAAATGTCAGACAGAGAAGGATAAATACCATATAATTTCACTTATATGAAGAATTGAAGGAACAAAAGAACAAAATAATAAAAAAATAGACTCACAAATTAGAGGACAACCTGGTGATGGACAGAGAGGAGGGGTTTGGGGAGCTGGGAGAATGGAGTGAAGGGTTTAAATAATACAAATTAGTAGTTGATAGATGGTCATGGGATTGGGGAGCATGACATAGGGAATGCAGCTAGCATTAATGTAATGGCTAGGTGGAGAGCCAGAGGACAGAAAGAGAAATTAGGGAGATCATTTTATAAACTATATAAATGTCTGACCAATGTATTGCATACTTGAAACTAATAATAAAATAAAATTTTTAAAAAAGCATTTCTCTTCATTGATGTAATTTAGATATACGATTTAGCACTCTCTTCTCCAAAATCAGTAGAATTTTTGTTGAAACTATGTCCTTTTTAATGTTTGGCAGCTAAAGAAGAGAATTTTCATCAATTTTAAATGGTACTGTAGCTTTGAGATTGAATCACACAAGGCATCGTTACCATAAAATATTCATTTTAATCATACATTTTAATAAATTAAAATATACACATTTCTATAAGCTAAAACATATAAAATAAGATAAATAATAAATTATTTTAATGTACCTTTGTACATTGAAAGGATGCAATTTAAGGGTGCATGAAAATATGAGGGTGCAAAACATGATATTGAAAGCCACTATTACAAGATTTGTTGAGTGCAAGACAGACAGGTAAAGCCATTTAGCTTCAGTTTTCAAAAACACTGCATAGAATCCGGCACTACTATGCTGATCAAAATAATGCAAAATCTTTTTTTTGAGTTTTTTTAGATCAGAATTGATAAACTGGATGTAGAATTATGATCTGATTATGAGATGATACAAAAATATGTAAAAAAAAAAAAAAGATTGTCTTTATATCCCTTGCTAAATTAATCTACTAAAGTACAGGCTATTTGCAAACTAAAACTTAAATTAATAAGGCATTTATTAACTTAATATAAAACTTTTATTTAACAGCTAGAGTTCTACACACATTCTAAAATTTCCCCACCAGGCTTCAATTCTGATATTCACAGAATGAACTTAATAAATTTTCAAAGGAGTTGATAATACAAGGTGAGTGAATCATCATCATCATCATCATCATCACCATGAATGAAAGAATACTGATAAAGACAATAGAACTCTAAATATTAAAAACATGGCCAAATCTTAAAATACTTCAAAACATAGATTTCTTTCTTATGCTTTGAAATGTTCTGGTTTTATATTTATTTATTTGAATATTAACTCATTTAATGTGGGTAAGCTTTAAGTTTCACAGGCATCGGGAACATAAACTGAGCTTTACTAGTTTTTGAAAACTGGCCAAAATCACATCCTGATATGGGGAACTCTTCCATGATCATTTGAACCTAAGCCTCATTGACATAAAAAAAAAAGACAACCTAAAGAAGCCAATTCAAATATAAAAGTTAAAAAATACAATTAGAATATATTAAATATTTGCAAAACTTAATGACAGAATGTCATCTTTTTTTGTATTTAAAAGTACAGTTTAATGTTTTTCCTATTTCTTTTGTTGATGAAAAATATTCATGTAGTAACAAAAGGTCTTTGAAAACTTTGTCCTTCGATAAATATTTAGATGAACATAATTGTCAGAGACACTATAAATGCTTTAAGAATTTTACAGGCATTATAGCATGAAATTCTTACAACAGTTTATGAAGCTCACACTGTTGTTATGATAACAGTTGTATATTCTATAAAATGGAGATGATAATAGCAATTTCCCTATAGACCTGTTAAGAGAATTAAATCAACTAAATTTTGTAAATTTCGTAGAACAGTTTTTGGCACATACTAAGTGACAAACATAAAATTAAGTAACACTTTGTCAAAGGGTCTCTTCTCTACTAGACTACTAACTCCATGATGGCAGGCACTCAAACCATGTTTATTATTTCTCACAGCTGCATTATTCATATCTTCAAAAGATACTCAGTAAGCATTAACTACATAGTGTGTGTGTGTGTGTGTGTGTGTGTGTGTGTGTGTGTGTTAACATGGGGGTATTTAATTCCAAACTTGTATTTTTTTCCATTTGCATTTTTGAGGATTGTATACTTTATTGAATAAATTTTCTAGTATATTTTCAGTGATGTCATTATTTATCCAGTATACCTCAAATTCCATTTTGATACTGTGATAATGAAAACTGGCTTCCAAAAAGAAGTTAGATGCAGACATGTTGAGTTTTGATTGCACAATGTTCTATTTGGGTTTTTTCAAGTTAAAGAAATAGTTCTTTACTTATTTATTTATAAATTTGTTGTTTTTAAAACTTTTAAATAATTTTATTTTCATAACATTCTCTTTAATTTCACAATAAGACATCTGGAATATTTGCACTCATCTCAGTACTATTAAAATCTTTGCACAGATTTGAAAACTTTATATGTTGCTTTGCAACATAAACAAGATAATTCCTTTCCCCAGTCTGCCTTTCTTTTCTTTTCTTTTTTTTCTTTGTGTATGAACTATTTACATTTTGCATTCACTGGCTGGATCTGGGGCTCCCACTTTCAAGAGGGGCTAATAGTAGAAAATTTATAAGTGGATGAATAAGTACAATAAAATCTTATGGGTGTTTTGATAGAATTATTCACGGGCTGCTAGAATGGGAAGATAGGTAGGATGAGCAAAATATCAGTAAAAGAAAGGAAAAAGCTGAAAGGCCAAGAAAGATATTGTTTACCTTTAATAAATAGACTGCCAGCTATTTCTCCAGCAAAGTGGATTTATTCGGAAACAACAAAGAATTGCAGTTGGTGACATGTGTGCATGTCCGGAGAAACAAAAGAGGAACATTCTTTTATGCACTTTGTAAATGAAGAGTCCATTGGAGAAAACAGAGAGTTCAAAGTTAGTTGCTTTTCATTGGCTGAGTAATGGTAGTCTCTCATTGGCTGAACTGGAAAGGAGGGCTCTTTTTTTCCTCCTGCCAGAGGTAGTACAGTTGTGTCACTTCCTGTTGCAGATGCAAGGTGCGTCTTTTCCTGTAGTGGTAACAAGTGTGAGTGAGAGTTCTCTCTTCCAGCCTCCCAACTCCGTTTTAAATGCAGTTTCTGTTTATTGTTTTTCATGGCATTATGGAAGAAATACCCGTGACTGAGTCCTCAGACATTTAGTAGGTGTTCAGCAGAGAGCTTGCATGAGACAGAGGGATGTTGAGGTGAAAGGAGCAGCTTAAGTGCAGATGTGGGGTGGAGGTGAGCTCTGGGGTGTTGACACAGGCAACAGTTCAGCATGGCAGCTGCTCTTGGGAGAAAGGTCTGGGGAAGCGGGCGAGGGGAGAGGCAATGTGATCTTGCGCCCTGCAGTCCTGTGCCACTTAACATGGGGAATACATTCTGAGAAATGTGTCGTTAGGTGATTTTGTCATTGTGGGAACATCATCGTGTTCTTACACAAGCCTAGATGGTATATGTAGCATCCTACACACCTAGGCTATGTGGTATAGCCTATTGCTCCTAGGCTACAAACCTGTAAAGTGTGTTATTGTACTGAATACTATATGCAATTGCACACAATGATAAGGATTTGTGCATCTAAACATGGAAAAGCTACAGTAAAATACAATATAAAAGATAAAGTGTGTTCACGTGTGTGTGTGTGCCTTTGTGCTCTGGCGGTAGGGGAAGGAGCAAGAGGAGGGATGTGGAGGAAGGTGCCTTGGAGAGAGAGTAGATTTCAGGAGGAGAGAGGGGAAGGAGGATAAGGGGAGAGAAAGGGAGAGGGATAACAACAAGGAGAGGGAAAGGGACACAGACAGAAAGAATGAGAAGAAGAACAGAATTGGGAGGAAAAGGACAGAAATGAAGGAAGTGAGTCCGTGTGCATGTGTGCACCCACTTGCACGCATGTGCACGTGTTTACAGGAGCAGACATTGCCGGGCAGGCTTCCAGGTTCCACCTGCTCCTCTAGCTCCCTTGCCAACTCCTGGCCCCAGCTGCAGGCTGATGCAGGGTGGGTAGACAGTATGCTAAATCTCCTCATCTATTTAAACCACCAGAGCTAGCAGTAAATTCAACATTGTGATTGGGTCCAGCCTTTCCTTTCAACACTGCAAACTTTTTGCTTACAGTCATTGTAATCTTATGTGACCACCATTGTTATGCAAGGCACATGACTATAGTTAGTTTACAGGGCTTGATTCTGTCTGGTTTGAGCAAAGTAACTTGATCAGATCACTCTGCAAGGTAAGGAAGACTGAAGGAGTGACACCAGAACAGGACATTTAGAAGAGAAAGGACAAGTAGCACTAGAAAAGAATGGGACTATTTCGAGAGTTCCTCCTGATAGAAATGATAGGAAGCATGTTGGTACACTCAAAAGGTTAACTGTAGAGAGTTTAATGAATGGACTCTACTATCTGCAAGTTGTGGGCCAAGTTAAGGCCAAAGCGACAGATGGTGAAGCTCCCAGGAACGGGCAACAGTAGAAAATCGTTGCCACCTGGGGAAGTGGAAGGAGCAGTGTTACTGGAACCCAAGAAAGCTGGAGAGTTGGAGAGATGAATGGAGGTGGGGTCATCTGAGAGTTCAAAAAGTGTAATCCTAGAGGCATCCCAGAACTCAGCAAAGCAGGAGAAGGTAGAGCAGGCGGCTGAGTTTTGGCTTGGAGATTGATACTTCTGTCTTTTTTTGCCTCCAGCCTTCTCATCAACATTGGCTGAACCCAACCAGAGGACAAAGGGGTCCAAGCATCACAAACAGTAAATGTCAGCCTCTCATAACTGAGGGCAGTGCAGAGAAGGGTAGAAGGTGGATATGGAGGGGTGAGGAGACTGCCAGCACAGGAGGCAGAATATCAGTGGTGGATAGGATTAGGTGAGGTGGTCTGGGGAAGCAGAGTCGTGATTTGAGTATCAATAACTTAAGTGTGAGAACAAATGCTTTGCCCCAGGGTCTTGAAATTTAGAGAGCACAAACAGTTTAAATAATTATATTAAAAGATCAATTCAGTTGTGAAATGTTCAGCCTAAACAAAATTTTTGACTATTTCTTTGAACACAACTCCACAGGGCCCACACAGAGTTGTGAGTTTGTGTGCTACAGAGAGGCATTTAACAAAGGAGGTAGGTGAGGGTTGCCATCCTGCCCATAGTTCTACTCTAATTTATTCTTCCAGAGTTAGTTAAGATCATTTTGTAATTTACACACGTGTGCTACAAAAACAAACTGTGTCTTTGGGCTATTCCCATTAAAACGGTAATTTGCCCTTGACACCAAAAGAGATGAATAAAGCCAGAGACTCAAGGTTAAGACAAGTCAAGATCATGAAAATAAAGTTATCAGTATACACTTACCTAGCTGTGAAAATATTTATGTAGAATAAGCTACCAGAAGTGAAATGCTAAATTAAATGATAGATTTTTTAAAAAATTATAAATTGGGGCCAGTATATGTCCTTGGAAAGTTACCAAGAAATTTATTATTTTGACTTTGATTTAGTCTGCAAGAACTCTTTATCAAACTTGCTTATCTTGCTTTTTGACTAATAACATATTAATAACAATCTACTTTCTGGCTCTACAGCTGCTCAGCTTAAGAGATCTATAAAGCTGTTCTGCTTGGTATTTGTGCTTTCAAGGATAGATTAGTTTTCCAATTTCCAGCTAAATTGAAGATTAAACTAGGTGTGGGATATGGAATGTTTGAAATTGATTCTCTTCAGGTTTCCTGAGCATTGGACATGTATCTCACATTTCTAAAAAGAACAGGAGAAAGAGATGAACGAGCAGGACTCCCTGTTTTACTCATTCAGGCCACAATCTCAAAACTATAAGTAAAAAAAAAAAAAAAAAAAAAATTCTTTGACTTATTCCAAAATGTAAGAGTAGAGTCTCTATCTTGTTTATCTACACTTTTTTTTTTCCTAGTTGAGCAAAGCCTTTCCTTCTAATCTGTGGGGGCTGAGATTTTCCAAAGTTGAAATTTGGAGTCAGAGGGCAGGGTATCGGATAGGTCCCATTTTATAGTTTCTAGGTAAATCAAATAGCTTGTCCAAAGTCATAGAATAGTAAGCATTAGAGCCAGAGCCAGAGTGCTCAATCCAAGCAGAGCCCAGGTCCTTTGTGCTTAAACTACTACAGTGTACTTGATTCTATAACACTGTGAAGTTCACTGTAAAAAAGAAAAAGCAGGAAGCTCTCTGAATAACCACATGGCATTGTATAATATGTGCTGAGCTTTGTTTCCTCATGAGGGCTTAGTTGGTAGTTATCAGAAGGGCCCTCCTGAACATAAGCTACATCATTAGGGAAGTATTCAGCTGCAATGGACAGGAAGTTCAATAACAGTGCTTAAATAAATAAGGATTTATGTTTCTCACGTGATAAAAAGTCTCAAGGTAGGTCGTTCTCATCATGGATTTAGTGGATTAAAGGTGTCAGGTTCAATGTCTTTATGATTTTTTTTAGCTCTTCCCCATGGTCCCAGTTGTTTGCTGCTGTTTCAGCTTTTATGTCCCCATTCAAGGCAGGAAAGAGGGAGGAAGATGAATCAGCTATGGCTGCTCTTTTATCAGAGAAGATAAAAATTTCCCCAGAAGTGTCCCAGTAGTTGTCTAGTTATATGATCTCATGGCCACGCCTAGGTGCAAGGAAGTGTGGGGAAGTGAAGAACAGTGTGATAACTGGGTCAGTCCAATCATGGTCCATCATCTAGGGCAGGGGTCAGCCAACATTTTCTGTAAAGGGCCACGTAGTAAGTATTTTAGGCTTTGCAGTCCAGATGGTCTCTGTTGCAACTACCCAACTATGGGGCTGTCATAGGGGAAAAGTAGCCCATAGACACTATGTAAATAAATGGGCTCATCTGTGTTCTAATAAAACTTCATTCATAAAATGATCAAAGGGACTGATTTGGCTTGTGGCTAGTTAACCAATCTCTAACTTGAAATCTGGCACATTGCTTCCAAGACAAACTGGGGTTTTATAATAAGCAACCACCTGAGGTAAGAGGAGGGGATCATTAGCAGAAACTAACAGTTTCTGTAATTGAAGATAGAAACATTCTTTTAATTTATTCTTCCTCCTGTCCTCTTTTTTCAAGTTTCAGCTGAAGGGTTTATGTTCTTGTGCTGTGGAAGTGCAAAAGTAATAAAAATAGTTCTAGATTTAGAAGCTTCTATCAGGAGAGCTTACAGGGAGTTGGTCAGACAGACTTGAGGCCTCTTGTTGGCTCTCACGAGCTATCCGCTTTTTGTAATAGATATGACTGAGTTGGGTACCAGGGTGTGGTAGACAGTGATTGCTGTCTGCCATTTTCTGTTCTGCCCTTCTTCCTTATCATTCAGCAAGGGGAAGTAATGTGCTAAGATTAAAAAAAAAAAAAAAAAGTATCATTCCAGCCTCCCAGGCAGCAAAAAGTGTTATGTGATATCACCTGGCCAATGAGGTACATGTGGAAATATCTAGCTAGGAAAGTTCTTTAAGTTGACAGCTTCCCTTGACATGAGCTTTTGCCCTTCCTGCTTGGCAGAGCCAGCTTGCAACTACAGTGCAACAAGCACGAGGGTGAAAGCCATTTTCTAAAATGACTGAAAGGAAGGGTAGAAGTTGCCCTGGGACCTGATGACATTGTGGAACAGCTACACCAGTCTTTGGTTGCCATATATGTTTGGCAAGGAAAATAAAACCCTTAAATTATTAAAGCCATTGCTTGCTTGGAGTTTCTATGGCTTAGAGCCAGATGCATTCATGGAAGATGTACAGGTAGTTTGTGCTCAAATGAGGGGAGGGAGTCGGGGGAGACATGGCTCTGCTTCCCACCCGAGATCAGGAAGAACAGATATCCTCATTTTCTACTCCCAACCCTATGCTGAGACCTTTGAATCTTCTTAGTCAGAGTTGGTCTCCAACAGTTTTAAACTTTTTAGTCGAGATTGGCTTAGTGTATCCCATTACAGAGAACATGCTGCGAGATGGTGTCTGGGATCCTGATTTTCCACTTTGGTTCCCACCACACCTTATTTGTTTATTAGGTCATAGATGTTTCTTCAAACCCATTCAAGCAGTTTAGAGTTACTGTAACTGCATTTCTTCAGCTCAGATGGTGAATGTATTTTGAAGTGTCAAGCAAATACATTCACTACAGAATTAGAAATATTTCATAATATTGCAATTGACATATGGGTTGGTCACATATTCTCTCCATTAAAAAAAAAAAAGATTTTAATTCCACCATCCAGAGATAACCATTGTTAACTTTTAGTAGTGTTACCTCCTGTATATATATATAAAGACAGATATATTATATTATATCCACACTCATCTACTTTAAACCTTAACATATATTCAGCTTTGTATATGCTGCTTTTTCACATTATAAAGCAAACAAATCTCTGTTCACCTTATATTATATAGTCTTTAAAACATTATTTTTTTAGTGGCTGCATAACATTACATCATATTACAAACACATTTTATTTTATTATTTTAGGATGTCTTTCGGCTTAAAAAAATTTTTTTTAATTATAGTTGGCATACGGTATTATATTAGTTTTGGGAGTAAAACCTAGTGATTAGACATTTATACACCTTACAAAGTGATCACCCAGATGAATCTAGTACCAATTTGACACTATACATATTCAGCACAAGATTGTTGATGATATTCCTTATGCTATACTTTACATTCCCATAACTATTTTGTAAGTACCAATTTGTACTTCTTAATTCCTTCCCTCTTTTCATCCATCCCCTGACCCGCCTCCCATCTGGCAACCATCAACGTGCTCTCTGCATCTATGAGTTTGTTTCTATTTTGTTTGTTTGTTTTGTTCTTTAGGTTCTACATGTAAGTTTAAAATTATATGGCATTTTTTTTTTGTCTGACTTACTGCACTTAATATAGTACCCTCTAGTTCCATTCATGTTGTTATAGACAGCAAGATTTCATTCTTTTATGGCTGAGTAATGTTCCATTGTATGTATGTACCACTTCTTCTCTATACACTCATCCATTGATGGACTTCCAGATTGCCTCCATATTTTGACTATTGTAAATAATGCTGCAATGAATGTATGGATGCACATGTCCCTTCAAAGCAGTGTTTTGGTTTCTTCGGATAAGTATCCAGAAGTGGGATTACTGGGTCCTTATTTGCCTTTGTTTTAAAATCTATTTTGTCTTGTATAAGTATTGATATCACAGCTTTTTTGTTTGTTGTTTTAATTTTCATGAAACATCTTTTCCACCCCTTTACTTTCAGTCTATGTGTGTCTTTTGATCTGAATTAAGTCTCTTGTAAGTAGCATATGTAAGGGCTTAATTTTCTTATTCAGCCACCCTACTATGTCTATTGATTGGAGCATTTAATCTATTTAGAGTTAAAGTAATTGTTATGGATATGTAGTTATTATCATTTTATTATTAATATTTTTTTTTTTTTCTTCTTCTTAAAGAAATCCCGCCAACATTTCCTGTAATACTGGTTTGGTGATGATAAACTCCTTCAGCTCTTTTTCTGTGCTCTGATTCTAAATGATAGCTTTGTTGAATAGAGTAATCTTGGTTGTAAGTCCTTACTTTTCATCACTTTGAATATTTATTTCCTGCCAATTTCTTTTGGCCTGTACAATGGAGAAATCAGTTAACAGCCTTATGGGAGCTTCCTTATAGGCAACCAATTGCTTTTTTTGCTGCTTTTAATATTCTTTCTTTGTCTTTAACCTTTGGAATTTATGATGTGCCTCAGTGTGGGCATCTTAGGGTTTATCTTGTTTGGCACTCTCTTTGCTTCCTGGGCTTGTATATCTATTTCTTTCACCAGGATAGGGAAGTTTTTCGTCATTAGTTCTTGAAATAGGTTTTCAATTCTTTGTTCTCCCTCTTCTTCTTCTGGTAGCCCTATGACGTGAATGTTGGTATGCTTAATGTTGTCCCAGAGGCCTCTTAAACTATCATCTTTGGGGAGTTCTTTTTTTCTTGTTGATGTTCTGATTGGGTGTTTTCTGAAACCTTATCTTCTAAAGCATTAATTTGACTCTCTGCTGTATCTAATCCACTGTCGATTCCTCCTATGGTATTCTTCATTTCAGTTATTGTATTCTTCATTTCTGACTTTTCTTTTAAATGTTTTTTTATCTCCATTTTTATGTTTTCTATATTTTTGTTAAAGTTCTCACTGAGTTCATCTATTCTTCCCCTAAGTTCATTGAACATTCTTATAACCAGTGTTTTGAACTCTATATCTGGTAGATCTCTTGTCTCCATTTTGTTTAATTCTTTTCTAAAAGAACTTGGTTCTATTCTATTCTTTTATGTAGGACATTTTTCTTTGTCTTCCCATTTCGGCTGCCTCCCCGTGTTTGTTTCTATGTATTAGGTAGGGCTGCTGTGTCTTCTGGTCTTAGTAGAGTGGCTATACATAGTAGGTATCTTGTGGGTCCAGTGGCTCAGTCTCCCTGATCACCTGAGCCAGGTTCTCCAGCTGTGTCCCTTGTATGTGTAGTATGTGTCCTCCTGTTATATTTGAGCCTCGGTTGCTGTTTACATGTCAATAAACAGGATTGACCCTCAGGCTGACTGGTTGTGAGGACTTGCTTGTTACTACGCTGGAGGAGTTATTGTGCAGGGGCTGACCCTATGGAGCAGGATTCACTTTGGCAGGGCTCTAGTCCCGCCTAGTCTTCCCTTTGGGTGTGTTGCCTGGGATGTGGCCCCGGGTGGTGCTCCACTAAGACCAAAGCTTATTACTGGGCATGCTGGCCAGGGACTCCTGGGAGAGACCTTTCGATAGGCCAAGTTTAGCTGCAGCTTATGCCCTGCCCAAACCACCTGGTAATCTGAAGGTGTCTGTTACCCATGCTGGGCTTGGATGTGCCTTGAGAGGCCAAGCCACAAATCGAGGCCAGCTGATACAAGTGCTGGGCTTGAAGTTACTCAGCAAGAATATGGGCACGTTAAAGCCAGATGCTGCTCATTTAGGTTTTTAAAACTTTGAGAGATTTTAGGAAAGTCTGTAGTAGGATCCAAGACATGCTCTTTGTATGGAAAAGTCACTGGAAGTGGCTTGGGTGGGCTCACAAGTTGGGGCAGGGTCTCAGGGAACCACCAGGGTTCAGAGAGCTGTGTCATCTAGGTTAATGGAGACTTGGAGATAGTGGCCATATGCCTCTACATGTTAGGAGCGGGGAGGACCCAACAAAGGAACAATGGATTCTGCTAGCACTTCCATCAGGAGAAAGCTGCCCCTCCAGTCTTCCCTGAAGCCAGACAGCTACAGCTGTTTTTCAAGCAGCTGCCTCATCACTGGAGCTCAGAGCACGTGATTCCATCAGTAGTAAGTCTGTGCGCGGGCCCTTTAAGAGGAATTTCAACTGTCTTCTGTCTCACTCGAACACAATCTCTGCTGATTTTCACAGCCATATGTTGTGGGGATTTCTTTTCCCAGCACTGGAACCCTGGGCTAGGGAGCCTGGTATGGGACTGAGACCCCTTGCTCCTCTGGGGTGACTTCCACAGCTGAGATATACCTCTTGATTTTAACTGCCACACGCAGGTGTGGGACCAGCCCATTCCTTGTCTCTGCCCCTCCTACAGGTCTCAAGGTGGCCTCCTCTGTGGTGTCGCAGTTGTAAGACTTCTGTTCAGCTAGATTTTAGACAATTTCTCAATGATGATTGTTTTGTAGTTTAGTTGTAATTTTGATGTGGTTGTGAGAGGAGGAAAACACAGCATTTACCTACTCCGCCATCTTAACCAGAAGCCTAAACCATATTTTATTTTTAAAACTCATTATAGATGAATGTTTTAATTGTTTTTAATATTTGGCCACTATAAACAATACTTATATACAAATTTTGTTCTTTCGTTATTTCTGAATATTTTCTTAGATTACTAAAAATGAAACTTGTGGATCAAAGAGTTACTGTTATTTTTATATATATTCCCAAATTGCACTTCAGGAGAAAATAGTACTGAGTTATAATCTCATCAGTAATGTGTATGTAGCTTTATGTGTTTGAGTTAAATTCTGTATTTTCATATAACTAGCCAAGTTTTTAAAAAAATTTAAAGCCAATTTCATGGGGAAAAAAATCTTCTAATTTTACATGTCTTTACTGTGTGAGATCGAGTATCTACTTCATATGTTAATTTGGCTATGCTTTATTTCTCTAGTGAATTATTTGGGTGTTTACTTATTTTAATTGAGTATGTTTAACTTCTATATTATTGATAGAAATTTTTTCTTCTCTGTATTTATGAAAAATATATTCCTGGTATGGATTATTGATGTTTCCTGAGTGTGATATAACTAATCTTTCTGTGATGCTTCTATGAAAATAGTGAATAGTAAACCCTGAACAATTTAGCAGGAAGAGTCAGCATTTAATATTCTAGGTTGGACTTGAAAGATGTTACAGTCTTAACAGTAATATTTCTAACATTAATATTTCTATGTCTCCTTTCCTATGTTTTCTTTTTATCACAGATGGCATGTACTTAGTGATTTCTTAAATCCTGTATGTATCATGAATGGTGAATTTTAGCTTAGTCTTTATTCTTTGATGCATACTTTATTTGTCCTTGAATTGAAGCTTTGTAGTCCCTCAATAATGTTTTCCCATATCTTTGACCCCGAATACATATGTTATCCTGAACAACTTAAACCACTTTTTGAAATTAAAATATTTATATCTCTTTTCTTTAGCTACTTTTAAAGTAGTACCATTTATCTAGACATGTTCATAAACAATAGGCTTTCGGGATTTCTTTAAACTTGTTTGATGACTTTCATCTTCTTGAAGCTAAAACAAAGTGTTGCATGGGAATATAGTATTCAATGTTTTTATTATAGTCACGTATCCTAAATTAGATAACTCTTGAATACCTTGCTTTTCTTTAACCACTTTAAGTTACCTTCCCCTACTTATTCTTGGGAAAAGATTCTAGAATTCTTAGAAATCTTATTTCAAATGGATAATTTTTTAAAAAGTAACTGTTCTCCAGAATTTAAAATTTTGAAATGCTACAGAAGTTACCTCATTTTCCCCTGACTAGTCCTATGGACTAAGATTCCTCATTGTGAAGACAGAAACTGATGATGTCATGTCTATGAATTTCATTATATAGTCGTTACAGTGAAAAGGAAAGTACTTTTCTTGTTCCTCTCCAAATGAAACACATATTATCTCTCACTCCTGCCTAAAACAAATCTGCTCTATGCCTGATTGTTATTCTAGCAAGACCTTATAGGACTACTAGGAGCTAGTTCTCTAATCTGGCAGATAACTAAGAGTTATGATGTTTCAAAATTGAAATAAGGAGTAGATTCTTTTTTAAAGAAGATTCCTGTTTTTAAAGGTTGAATAAGGCCAAATGCATTAAGGAATTATTTCTGGCTAGCTTATGAGCAATAAAAATAAGATTGATGAGAGATAGTTAGATTATGATACATTTTCTTTGGTTGTATGCTGCATATTTCCATCAATTTAAAGCCCCTATTACTTGATATCTCAATAATTTGTTCTGAGACACTCTCTTCGAGGTAGTTACTATTAGGGCTTAGTAATAAGAGGTATCATAATTAGGATTTTTCAAGCTTGTGTCATGTCCTAGCAGGGCCTGCACTGGCTCACATAGGACCCTCACCTAACTTAAAAAGGAGTCCCCTATCTGGCGGACATAGGACTTGACAAGCAATGATACCTTTGTACAGATTTTAAAAGGTGCTGCCTCACCCTCTAGACAGATCCAGCCCCATACTCAGCTTGAGTGTGGACTGGATTTTAGCCTTCATTTGATTCCTCAGCAAGACACCCTTGTTCATGGTGCAACCTATACACTCACACACAGTGGGAAATACTTTATGTGGATTAACTCACTTGACAGTGAGTGTTATAACCCTATGGTTTGAGATCTATTATTGGCAGCATAGTTACTTAAGGAGAAGAGGTGGAAAGGAAAGGCAAAGGGAATTTCCTAGCTTCTTGAAAGTGCCCCAACTGGGCTGAGAACTTAGCCTATAATAGAAGAAAACTGTCTCTTCAGTTCAGAAACTTTGGTGTTTGTATGAAACAGTAGAGCTACTAAAAGTGCCTCCCAGCTCAGGTCTAGAGTTTACAACCACAGGAGTGAAGGAGTAGGGTTTGTGCTAAACTAGGAAAGCAAGCACAATAATAGAGGTGTAAGAACAGTTACTAAAAGCCTCAGAAGGAGGATGATTCACAGATTATTCAGGGTTGTGTCACTTGGAGTCATCTCTCCCTTTAGATAAATTAATGTCTTTAGAATTGATAAGATGAAGATCTGAAGAACATAAGTTATATCCTAAATCATCCATTGACTTCAAAGTTACCCAAGATTATTTAGTGTTTTTAGACTATTGCAGCAAGGCAGGAAAAATTGGAACACCAGCAGAGAGGGGTGACATGGTCCCATCTGGGAGAATATGTGATTCCCACAGGTCCCTGCCTCAAGAGAAAGGCCTGCAAGGTGGTTCAGAGCTAAAGACTTCAGACCATTTCCCACATGCTCTGTTTGAACACCACGTTTTTCTCCTGGAGAGCAGAAGGGAGAACTGAGGAGACACAGGCTATGGTAAATCAGAAGGATTTGTATAAACAATACAAAGAGGGTGTTCATCTTCAGGAAGTGAGAATAACTTCGGCAACAACTGAGAGCCATGTGTTCAAGAGCCAGGCAGTCCTGCTGAGGTGAAGAACTTCTTTAGGGAACGGTGGAAGTCAAGATTGGAAGGTAGGTGGGAGCCACAATGCAGAGGAGTGTGAATTCTAGGAAGGGAATTTATATTTTTTGAACATTTTTTATTTGCTGGGCAATTTAGTATACATGTTGTCATTCCAGCTCATCACAACCACTGTTTTTATTATTTTTATTTAAAACTGTGATTCCCATTTTACTGATGAGCAAAAATTAATTTCAGGGAGGTTAATTAAGTAACAACTGATTTAGGGGTAGATCATGAATTTGAACACAAATTTATTTGATTCTAAAACTCAAATACTTTTTATTGTCCCTTGTTATCAAAATTTAATGTGGAATTCTTGAGAAACATGATGAAATTAATGTCTGAGAAAGATTAAAATGAGTACAAACTAGAGCATAAATGTATTATAAAGTTGTATACCTAAAATTTATGTACTAATGATACCAAAATACATCTAATAAGAATAAAAAATAATAACTATGGTAAGTGCAATGGACTAGAGCCTAGAGCCTAAGAGGCATGAAACATTTTTAGGAAGTAATTTTAAATAGAGCCTCGACTAGATTGGTGGCAAAGGAAAATAAAAGATATGCCAAAAGAAGAAACAATGGGATTCGGTGTCTGGAGGAAAAATAGGTGAAGGTGAGGAAAGGACCAGGTGGAACAGTGAAAGGAACATTCCATAGGGATTTAGGAGGCTGAGCCTTAGACTTGGCTCTGTGGTTTATAATGTGACCTTGCAGGAAACAGGATCTCTTTCAAGTGTGTGTCCTTTGAAAAGTAAAAGAATTGGATTAGGTATACTTTAAGATTTTACCCAGCTCTAAAATTCTATGCATCTCTGACTCGAAGATGACTCAAAGTTTGCAAGCCTGGGTAGTTGAAAGACATCTTCTCATTGATGGAAATGCACTAATAGGAAAGGGGCTGGTTATTTTTTTAGATGGAAAAATTATGTTTTCAAACTTTTATACAACCTTTGGCCTAGATGCACACTTGCCCTTCATCTGATTCTCTACCACAAAGATCCCTCCAACCCTCTGCACTGACCAACCTCTCATCTTCCAGCCACAGCCCCACTTTCCAATCTCTAGTTCCCCTGCCTTGTGCTGATACCACAATGAATAATCCCTTTTAGTCTTGAAGTGCCTGTAGTCACACTATAGTTTATAGTTGCCAAACTACATAGTCCTTTTTTTCCTAACATAAGAGAAAAGCAAGACCAAGAAAAATCTTTCACATGAATTATTTACTGAAGATACACTTTTAGTTTGACATAAAAACTGTGTATCTGGAAGTCATCATCACAATAAGGTCTAGAATATGTGTTGACCCTTTCTCAAAATATTTGTAATTCTCTTCAATCAAGACATATATATGGAAATCTAAATAGGCAAAATTGATAAATTAGGAAAACCATTACTTTCTTGGAAAAAGCATTCAGTAGAGGATCTCTTAAATAATGAAATTATCTAATGAACTAAAATATGACTGTGTGACTCTAATGTTAAAAATATTATTAGCATGCGTTTTGGGGTATTTACATATGGAGTAACCTGAGGTACACTTGCAAATGAAAGGTAACCATTGTGATTGCATTAGTAATCAACCTGAAACAATGTTTGAAGAAAAGTAGGCAGCACCTAATGTTCCATGATTTTGCTGACTCAAAAGGGCAACAGGAAAATTGTAATAAACTCTTCCTTAGCCTTATACTTCAGATGAGATTTGCAAAACAACAGGGAGTATTGGTCATCAAAACTAATTCTTACTCATCGCTTGAGAAGACATTTTCTCCAATGACACAGGTTACATTACAGACAAAAGAGCCCCAGTTTCCATCATATTCTTGCAAAACGGGGCTGCAAGGCAGAGGTGTACCCCTCAGTTACACTGAGTAGGCCACTGGATCTTCACAGGTCTTCTGGCTTTCTAGGTAAGACTTCCTTCAGTCGCTCACACCTGTCTGTCAGTGCTGACATTCCACCAAAGAAACTTTCTTTGATGTTAAGGAATTTCGATTCCAAGAATATTGGTTAAATGAAAACATATGATCTGAATAACAAAACACAGATTTGGCATTAATTTCTCCCTCTGTCACTCAGCACATTTGGATCTTTAGGCCATTTACGTAATCCTGTTTTGCTTTTAGCTTCACAAATTTACATCTGGCGGGACCTTCCAATAATAAAGACTAGCAGGATTATTTAATTTTTAAATGGAGGAGTCAATATCACATAATTGTCATAAAATCGTAAAGTTGGAGATGAATGTTTAAAAAAACCTCCTTTCCACTATATGAGTGACTGATCCCACAGAGGCAAACGAATGTACCGTAAGTAACAACATTAGTTAATGGCAAGACAGAGGCCAGGTCTTCAGACTGCAATCTAACAAATGCATAATGTGCTGAGTTCATCAGCTGGGGAAGGGCAGAGGGACTCTGCAGAGTGCTCGGTCCACTGGCAATGCTTAGGAAGTCTTAAGTAACCATAATAAAAATAAGTTAAGAGTATGTTGAAAGGGCAGTGGGAAAGTCAAGACCGGAGCTTCTGAAATTTAGATGTAGGTTTCCATCACCTAAACTAAGCTCAGAAGAAGGGTAACAGATACAAGATTCTCTTCTTGGGATTCACTCAGGAGGGGATCATATTAGCGGGTTTAGGCACTTTGCATCTTACAGCAATTATCTTCTTTATTTAGGGGTTAAAATAGATGCTTTATATTGAATCTTTTTGTTTGTTTGTTTGTTTGTTTGTTTGTTTTGGTGGAAGGGGAAATAGCAAGATTCCAGGACAGTATTATATCATGTAGTTTTTTCTTTTTCTAGCATATCCACACCTATGATTACCATTCTCACCTCAGTCATCGAGTGACTTTATTGTCCCCTCATGCACATGCTTTTCTTGGCAGCAGGGAAAGTAGAGAAAGGAGAAGGGAGTGGAAATAGAGGAAGGAGGGAGACAGACTGAAGAGCAGGTTCTTTCTCTGCTGCAGGCATTATCTTATTTCTTCACTGAAGTCAGCGACTGCCTGCACAGGCAGGCAAAGATGAAGCTCCTCGGCAAGCTAGGACTCTTAAGTTTGCCCGAGTCAATCCAGTGAGGATCTTAACGAGTTTCCTCTTCCCTGTCTTAAAGCAACCAGCCCTAGGTAATCTTGTTATTTCTTAAAGCCTTCATAAGCTATTCTTCTAGGTTTTATGTTTTGTAACTGGGAGAACTATTTTCATGGCAATTTCCCCATTATCAATCAATTCTAAGTTTCCATCCAGAATTAGACTTGCCAAGCTAGAAAGGCCCATTTGTTTTCTGTTCCTATTTGCAAAATGCTAGCCATTGCATTTGATAGTGCACTCGATTTAATAGCCTTGCCTGACTTCTCTTAAATCGTGTGCTGCTGAAACGTTGGACTTCTATTCACAAAACCATATGGAATTCTCATTTTTAAAGGCTTGTTCCCTGAAGTAGATAATCATCTTTCCAGTAAAACACTGTGTCAAGCTACAAAGTGATGATTACCTTTGGGTGGGGCTTTGGTATTTCTAGTTGGCAGATAGTTTGTTCTCTCAGTCAAAATGACAGTAGCCTTATTTTCACCAGCAAATTAACTGTTCAAACCTCTTAAAGTAATTAAAAACTGAACAAAAGGAAAGTAAAAGGTGGCATTTTCTAATGTGGTGAATCATATTGTATTCGCATCTTGTTGTGCTAAACCAGGGGGCTATGTGTTCACAATCTGATGATAATTGCAGACACTTTCAAGTAAATAGTGATTGTTTTTACATCATTAGATGAAAGACACATAACAGAATATATTACATAAAAATCTCATGCACTACCTAGTTCCGCAGGTTTGACATTTGTAACCTGGCCCTAAGTTTTCAAGAACAGAAGTACTCTCCCTTTGTTAGACTTACACTATTTTTAATTTTTGATGTTGAATATCAAATGCAATTAATGGTTTATATCAGACCAATTAAAAATTTAAAGAATGAACATATGTTAAATAAGAAACATTTCAATGCAATTAAAGTACAAATCCATACAGGTAGAAAATGAGAAATATCTCACTATTATGCACCTGAAAAGATTAGGCATATGTATTGCAATTTTTACACAACATGTTTTTAAGGGGCTTATACTTATATATTTATACAATAGAGTTGTATCCATGTCACACACATCCTTGCCCCTTGAGATCTGAGCATTAAGTTATTTGAATCGTTACATAATAATTCATGTCCTGTCATGTCTCATTACTCAGGTATAGTTTTGCAGTGAGGATATCTATTCATAACTCATAAAGCTTTGTGATTTCTAAATGTTTAAATTTAAGTTAGATAAGCAAATGTTGACTCTGTCAACCTCATTCTGTAGAGTCACAAAAATTATAATGGGCTGTATTTCCTCTTAGTGCCTAAGAGATATGTGAGAAGTGTCCTCTTACCAGCCCTCAAGTCTCTGGATGTCTGCCTGGGTCTATGACCTAGCTGCTGTCCTGGTGGTTGAGTGGGTGAGATAAGCTCCTCCATAATGGTACCCTTTAGGACAAGCAAATGCAGAAATACACCAAGAAGAATGCCTAATTTGGGGACTTCCTCTCACGAATTATTCCTAGAATAGTGGGAATGTTTCTGTAGCTCTCATAGAATATATTTCCTTTTCTGCTAATGGCCAATGCTCATTATATGAGTAAAACTTTTAAGAGGCCAGGAGAGACCTCAAACACAAAGTATCTTCCTTATCTGTATGCAAATAATAATCATAATATTGATAAGAGTTTCTAGTAGGTAGTTATGTTGATAGTTTAATGGACCATGTTCTAAATGAAGAATTTGGGGAAGGAGATCTTGTAAACAGTTTGGACTTCTTCATAGAGAGTTGTATAAAACTACAAAGAAATCCATCTAATCCATCGTTTGGAGACCTTGAGTCTTCCAAGGGCATAGCACCTCTGCAGTTGTGCAATTTTGTGGCCTTAAGTCCATGATGCTCTCTGACCCTGAACAAACAGGTCTCGTAAGTAGCCTAACTAAGTCATACTGAGACTCTAAAGGAAAAAGCTACTACATTGTGGAAAGAGTATCTGTAAAACTAATTTTTCTGTTGCATGTCATATTTTCTTTTTTGGGGGGAATTCAAGTGTTAGGAGTAGTTTTGAATATATTTCAAATTTCTCCTTAATGTGAGCATAAAATCACTTAATTGCATAAGATTTTCCCTAACACTTGAATATAGGGAGTAATAAAGCAATGGTGTTTGAAAATAAAACTGAAATAACTTAGCTTTAGAAAACTGTTGATCCTGGGTTGGATTCAGGTTAGTGGTCTAGTAAGAGTCAGAATGTTTACTTCCAATTTATTACTTCTTTTCATTCAGAGCAACTCTGGGTCACTTTTACCACTATGGTTGGCACGAAAATGAAGAACCGAGAAATACTTTTAATTACTCACCACATATAAGGAGTTTATTTTCTATGACAACTATGCTACACATAAAGTAGAACAAACAGCTTAATAAATTAGGTTTGACAAAATGAATTCTCTAAGTAGTTAACTACAGAAGAAGAGAGTCTGCCTTTCTGCAGCTTCTTATTCCTGTTTCCTGCAATTTCCGCAGCCGTATCAGTTGCTCTACTTTTGTCCTCCTTTGTCATCTCCGTGCTGAACTCAGATATTTGATTACTCCCCCAGGACCAGTGCGATTCTGGGGGTCTTGTTGTCTGCCAAACACATAGGGACACTGGTCCTGGGACCACCGAATGTGAGCCAAAAGAGAGAGGGCAGAACTTTGCACGGATGTTTTAGGGGCTGGTGCAGCCCACATGTTACACATGTGTTATTAATGGAAGAGAAAAAGGATGGAAAAAAGAAACAGAACAAAACCAAATCAAAATTTCTCCTCTCTCCCTTTTTTCATATATCTGCTTATACAATGTATCTGTCATAAAATTCTAAAACTTGAACATGCTGACACAAGTACTTATTTATTGATGCAGTTCAAAACTTTTCAATAGTTATTATGTTGCATGACAGGAAACACAAAGATAAATAAAACATTGCGCCTGCTGAGAAGCCCATAGGAATTTGATTATTTAGATTCTTTATTCTCATTCTCAATCCCTACATCCATGATTCTCGGGGATTTTGGAGGAATCCAGTTTTAGGGGAGGAATCCTAGTTACAAAGAAGAAAGCCATTTTTTTTTTTTTTCCTTTTTGTATTTCTTCTAAGTCAGGGCTTGGGCCCAGATGTACTGGAGAAACACTCACCTGCTACTTTAGGTTGTTCTCAGTGACATGGTAAGTGGAAATGGAGCTCACTGAGCTGTGCTAGCAGAGAGGTCTGCAGTCAGAGATGGAGAAAGCCAGGAGAGCCAGAGAAAAAGGTATTGTCTGGTCCTTGGCTCTCAGATAAGCATGAGAAGCTCCAGAACCAGAGAAAATCCTTTCTCTTCTTTAGTGAAGGATACCTAGGAGACCTCCCCTCTGCCCAGGATCCTACTCCCTGATCATCACCTCATTGGTAAATCCTGCCAATCCTCTGGGCCATTCCCTTAGAACGTCACCTGCTCGGGGACCTATGAGAGATTGAAAGCAGAGGTCAATGCTGGGCATGGGGGAACTATTCTACCATCTAGGGTAGTTATGGTTTGGTGGAGTCCATAAGCCTGGATTGCCCATCCTGGCTCTCTCTCTAAAACACTCTGTGATCTGGGACCTATCACTTGGGCCTATTTCTGAGATAGAACTAACTTAAAAAATTTAGGGTTGTTTGGGGGATCATAGCAATACACCCTGTGAGAATACTTGGCACATGAAACCTATTTAATAAGTATTTGCTTTGAACTAAGGGATCCCTGGGTTTTGCAACATTTTACCCAAGTCTGCCACTGGAAGAAAACTAAGGTAGGGACTAGGCAAGAGAACAAAAATGTTAAACTAAGCTATATTCAGAGACTGTGATATGCTGATCAGCCCAGCAGACAGATCACAAAGAAACCTGCAGAACAAAGGAAGATTTCTGCTGGGATTGCTAAGAACCCATTTCCCCACGCTGTGAAAGGAAAAAAGGAAAAGCAACAGTCTTTAAGTGGCGCCTTCTACAAAATGAAATCATTTTTTCTTTATGGTTAAAACCATGGGGAATCTATGGGTTAAAGCCTGGGAATTGCCAGCAGGCCTTTCATGCTATGCATTCCTACATTTTCACACTAGATACTCATCCTTCCTCACTGTGTGCTATAGAAAAAGAAAATGGGTAAACAAAGCCTTTACACTGTAACTCAGAGGAATTCAAGAATGACATATAAACTGAATGCCCTGCACACCTGGGTTCCCCCTCTGTGCCTTTCTGTCTTTTTCTAGGTCCCTCTCGGTGCCTTTACTCCTTTACTATACCAGCAGACTGATCTTGACATGCCATAGCTCAAAAAACAAAAGCTTGAAACTCCAATGGGTTATTCCTCTTATTTTATAGTCACCTTTTCTGAATTCCATAACTGGCCAGGCAGAATGGGAGAGGGGACAATGGAAGAGTTTTATCTGATATTGTGAAGACATTTCTGAGCAGGATTAAAGATGAGTTTCTATTAGAGGCACATATATAATTTAAATCTTCAGTATTCCCACTTTTGTTTCTTTTTTTCTATCTCCTAGTTGACTAAATTAATATTAATTTCTTTTCAGTAAATTACATGAAGAATAATTTAAAAATTTTTTAAATCCTTAAACTTTTCATGCCTTATAAATTGATGGTAACGATAACAAAGCTCATCTTTTTACAGTAATCACACAAACTATATTCTAGAGGCAAACTCAAAAGTTATCTACTTCATTATCCTCATCAAGAGAGAAAATACAATAGGGAAGAAAAATATTTCCATAGACTCTATCATCTGAGTGACTCAGCCTATCAATGCCAAGAAAGGAATGCTGCCTATGGAAGTCTGATCTCTTGCTCACATACTCATCTCCCAGTTTGGGCTATTATAAATTCTGGAATGTTTATTCTAATTATTGTTACACTGTTACAGATTTTATGTTATTCACCTTGTTTACAAAAGAAGTATGTGAGAGCATTCTCTTTGTAACTATATTTTAAAGGTGAAATATGTGATTTCCCTGAGCTAGTTGATAGTTCTTTACCAACTATGTTGTGTAAGTTCTTAATTGTATTCATATTGGGAGAGCTGAACTTTGGAGATATTTTTCTGTAGTGTTTGCAAGTATAGAAAGTATTTTTATTACTTCTAAATATATGAACTGCAGCTTGAATGGATATAAGGTTTTCAAATATTTATCTTTTATTTGCAAAACTCTAGTCATTTATGTATTGCTTGTATTATTTGTGGCACCTATTGTATTGTATCTGATGTTCTACTTAAGATTTTTTTTTTTTTTATCTCTTTGACATTGTTCAGTTTTCCTTTCTTATATTTGGATGAATTTTTTTCTTAATCCTATCAAGTCATCGTTTTTCTAGGCTATGTTTAGATGTCAGTTGCTTATTATTAAATTTGCCTGATATAGAGAGTCAAATTTTTCAACCAAAAAATTCTTCCTTTAGATTGGGAGATGTGATTCTACTATAGTTTTGAATGTTATTTTCATGCCATTTATTCTAATATCTTTTAAAGAAAAATAATTTTTTTATATTGTATTTTTACTTTATTCTCTCTATATGTTATCTTTGTTTTATGGTCTCGTCTCTTTATCATTTTTCCTCTGAAACCTAAGTGATTATTTTCAATAGAGTAATTATTAGCAATTTAATTTTCTGCAACATAGATTGTGTTTTTGATTGATCCTTTTTAAATTCTGTAGTGGCTTCACTTTTTAAAAACTTTACCTTAACTCTGTCAGCTATCACTTCATCTCAATCTCTTGTTTTATCATTTTCTTTTTATTGCTTCATACTTTCTAAAATTTCTTTTTAAAAAGCAAACCATTTCTACCTAAAAATTTACTTCTGTTTCCTGAGGGTAAATCTTCAGAATTATGCTCTTTTCCTTGGCCTTCCCTGCCACATTTGTCTGTTTTCACGTCACAGAAACTCTTCATAGACTCAATGGTAGAATTTTTCATTCTTCTGGTTATCCATTCTTGAAAGAGGACAAGTTTATCTGGGTTTTGTAAGTACACCAAAATAATCTGTGCTGATTTTTCATGGACTCCTTCCCAGTTTTTCTGTGCTTCATCAAGGTCTTTTAGAAATTAATCTGGAATCTTAACTAAAATTAAAGAAAAAATATTTATATTAACAGTTTGAAATTTGGGTTTCTGTAGTTGGAGGGGAGGTGTGAGTGGAAATGGAGAGTGTAGTTACAGGAGGGCAATTTTTCTTTACATGGCTTACTTTCTGTATTGTGGACAAGCGTCCTGTCTCGGTCTTTTAGTTTGATCTGCTTTCTACTCCAGATACAAAGTGTGGCTATATCCTTCCAGATCACCTTCAAGGAGCTGTACACTAGACTTATAGTTGAGGAGGGGTCAGGCATTCTGTCTCACATCAGTGATGCCTCTATTTGTAAAAGTGTTTCTCCCAGGTCAGGGTGAACTGGCCACGCTAAGAAGTTCAGCCACAGGGAAGCATTGATTTTGCTGTCCCTCTAGCACAGCTGCTTCTGATGGTTCTTCACTGGCAGCAGCTTTGGGTAAAATGGTCCTTATCTATTCACAGTCTAGCATCATCTCTAGCTTTCCCTTCTTCAGGTTAGAAGATTCCTCTTCATTTCAGAAAGTGCTGTCAAATGTTGGAATCAGCTTCTGACACCACTGAGAAGCTGAACTATGAAAACTCACACTACCCACAAGGTGTCTATTGGGTTTAGCTCCCACTTTCTCTCAAAGCCCCGCTCCTGGAGACTCAGGCAGCTCCTAATCCATCTTGGTCAGAGTCTCCCACTGAAGGGATGCCTGATTTTCCACTGGGCTCCAGGATTCACCCAAGCCTTCTAAAGTAAGGCTTTTTAGAATATTCTGCCAGGGCTTCTGTTCCCTTTACTTATTCTCTGTAATGTTGCTTCATTCTCTTGGGAAGAGAATTTGAGAGTCAGTCTTTGATATTGTTTCATATCCACTATCTGAAACCATTTTTTCCCCCCAAATTTTGGATTATGGGGTTGTCACAGTTCCTCAGTTACAATTCTAATGAAAGTTTTTCACTTTAAGATTTTTTCTTTGGCTTTTTTCTTGTTGGTGTTGTTTAGAAGCTTCCTTTTATTATAATCTTGTTAGGGTTGTAAACTTCTTCTTAAAAGAATTCCTAGATTCTTCTACTAAAATGCTCTAAGAAATTTAGTTAATCCAAAGAATTCAATGGTATATTTACTAGCTTTATTTATTTTTAGAGTCGAAAGACTGTTGCATGAGTAATACAAGTTAGAAACAACTACTATGGTTATCTTGTTACCTTTTATAGATGAGCTGTCTGCAGAGAGTAAGGTGAGCTTTACACAGTGAGTGTTAGTGGCCTGGACAATACTTAAACCCAAGTGCTCTGATGTCATCTCTGAAATTTTTTTTTTTTTGACTTTGATTTTGCCTCACAGCCTTTGACTAACATAAAATATGTATATAATCCCTCTGGGTCAAATAGAAAATTACTTATTTTGGCAATACCTTGTATTATTAAAGATCTTAGTCAAAAGATTGTTTAAAAAATATAGTAAATTCATGACTGTCATTCTGTTACTATGCCTAATAACATGATGATCTAATAAAAAGAATAGAATAATAGGAACTAAATGGTTTGATTATGTTTATACCTTACTCTCTATGGTGACTGGACATAGATTACACACTACCAAAGGTGGATTTTTTTTAGGGAACAGTGTCATGCCTGATTTCCACATTTGGTGCCATTTAGCTGCCTCCCCTTGGGCTTCTTGGCCAGATGTTCCAGCATTAGAGCTGGAATCCACACCCGTGACAAAGGCACGTTGTTCTTCTAGCCTTGGTATCCCATCTGCCAGTTGTCTAAATGGAGTTTTCGTCCTGGAGACATCTGCTCGTTAGACACGCTGACTGTTCCTGTGTGAAACTTCTGTGCCTGCTACTTGTCTGTGAAGTATCACACTGTAATTCAAACCTGTTTGTAGAGAAAATACTTTGAAATTATATATTTTAAGATTATCTCATTTAATCTTGTGGCACTTGGCCATGTGGCTACTCTTTCTCTTTAAAACTCAACTCCTCTGATAGCCCTGGTATGTTTTAGGTCAGAGAAGAGTACAGAATTTTGGAGTCATACTGCCTAGGTTTATTTCTGTGTCAGTTAGCTTTTCTAACAATCATGCTATGTAACAAATAATTATATACTCTTGATGGATTACAACAATAAGCATTTATTTATCATATGTCAGGACATCAGCTGGGATGGCTCTGCTGATCTCAGCTGATTTGGTCACATGCCCATACACCAGCTGGAGGGTCTGCCTATCTAGACTAGGGTTGCTAGATGAGTGTACTTCAAGCTGCTGGTCCAGCTAGCTGCAGACAGAATTCAGGTAAGTCGCCTGCATAATCATTGTGGGAAGCGAGGTGAAGAGGCAGCAGGCTGGGAGCGACGCCAGACACATAAGAGCAAGTGAAAGCATTGTGTGCCTCTTAAGTGTTACTTTAAAACAAATGTACCGTCATTTCTGCCCACCTTCCTTTGACTGTAAAACTCAAATGGCTGAGCCCAAAGTCAAGGTGTAGGGAGGTACACTCTGCCTCTCATGGGGAGGTCTACAAAATCACATGGTGAAGGATATGGGTATAGAGAATCATGTAGAAGTGGGGATGATATCTTCATCTGTCTCA
This sequence comes from Eonycteris spelaea, assembly GCA_003508835.1. NCBI lineage: Eukaryota > Metazoa > Chordata > Mammalia > Chiroptera > Pteropodidae > Eonycteris > Eonycteris spelaea. Next base: position 7,506,934 of record PUFA01000011.1, on the reverse strand, counting down.
GAATCTCAACAGGACTGTTCTCAGTTTTGTGGATTAGGCACATTACTTACTCTTTTAGAAATCTTGTCTTTGTTTTAGAGATTAATAATAATCTCTACCTCATAGAGTTGTTGTGATAACACTATGTATGTAGAAATGTAACATCTGTCCTGGAACATAAAAGTATGAATAAATGAGAGGTGATGGTAGTGGTGGCATTATTCCCTGGTTCTCTTCCCCCCTCTCTAAACATGTCCCTTTGCAGTCTACTCTTCCTTGGCCTGATCCTCACGTATAGGCACTTACCAGATTGTAGTCCAAGGCTTCTTCTCATCTTGCTCTGCATGTGCTGACTGGGTGATCTCTTTTATAGCCATACTAATCTATTGTATGAAACCGTGCTGATTATCAGATCTTCTAGGTATGTATCTAGTGTTCTATCTTCCTTCCTGGTTTTAACCTTCCTACCATTGCACTTTTCCTGGAACTAGAGCAGCACCTGTGTTCCCAGCTGCCTGTACATAAAGTAGATGGTGCCTAACTGATGTGCCTAAAGGGGTATAAACAGAGTCTATTGGAGCAAATGCCCCCCTCATTTGCTTGTCAGTAACAGAAATAAAATAATCACGTGTTCGACCCACCTAGTACTTTATTATTTATTATTTTCCACAAACCTTTCACATAATGTGATTGCACTTTAGCCTCTCTACAACTCCTCTGAAGGAGATATTTTATCCTCACAATTCACATTAAGGTTAGCTGTTTATATTAGGACCAATTAAAATTCCTTTAAAAGTGCAAACATATCAAGGAGGAAGAGTAAGACAGAAGCTCATTCTACCCAGTAACACTCATCACTGAAGATTGGTTTAAGAGGTCACTTAGCTAAGTAATCAGACAGAGGAGATGGAGAACTGGACTGGCATTTTGAGAACAGATGTGAAGGCTGAGAACCTTGGGAAGATAGAGGCGAAGGCAGAGTATGAGTGAATAGGCTCTAGGAAAGACAGCAGTAGGAAAAAAAAAAGCTTTCTCATTAATGTTCTTGAGAGTCTGTTCTGCCTATCTGTGTTGCCCAAACGGTTGTTCTCATAAGTGTCAACAGAAGTCAAGAATACATACATACATACATACATACATACATACATACATACATACATACATACATATATATACTTTCAGATATGCAGGAAAGGAACAATTATTTAAGAGGAGGACTAAAATTTGAAGCTTAGAGAAATATTAGGGATTTTTAAAAAAGCATTGTTTGTAGAGCTTAAGGAATAAAGAAATATTTCTTAAGAATTGAAATGAGAACAGTATAGTGTAGTCTCAATTCAGATATACTTCATGGCAAAATCAGAGTTCCAAAGGACAGGTGAAGGGATATGGAAGAACTTCCAAAGTATATGTCTGTGAGCCCAAATTTCCTAATTACCAAAACATAAAACAATGTTCTGTTGTTCTAGCAGAGACTGATGTTGCTGTCTGAACTAAGTAGATGGCTTGTGTGAGAACCTCACTGTAAACAACTGTACTTTATTTTGTTCATAAGGTTTTGAAGCTCATGTAGCAAACATGTTTCATGTCTTGTGACCTAGAACTTGTTTACCAAGTTCCATTAAGTCATAGTTTAGATCTAAAAAACAAAAGGAAACTTCAAAAAAGAAACATAGTATCTGTATGGCCTTAGAGTACAGAAGAAAATATTTAAAAACAGCCATCATAAACCATATTATTAATGAATAATTGATTTATGAATAATAGATTTGCCTGAATTAAAATCAATAATATTTATTAAATATTTCTTCAAGTCCCTGTACTGCCATGTTCAACTGTGTGACATTAGACAAGTCACTTAGCCATTTCTTCCATAATGATCTCAGATTCTGGCAAAGGAGAATGCCATGGATGCACCAAAATATGGTGGAATACGATGACTGACATGAATAGGGTAAAACAGAACTGGAGATTATCACCCTAGGTTTGATCAGAGCACTATAGAATAAATGATGTTAGTTTTGGAGCCAAACCAGATCCAGAACCACTGCATTAAAATTATCCCATTGCCAATGGTATTTAACCTTGTTTTCTTCCTTATCCTTCTATTTCCTATGCCTCGATCATAAATACCAAACTAACCTAAGAACTTCTTTTGCTAAGGGTTAATCTTAGCTTGCCTTGGGAGATATCATGTTCTGTAGGGAGAAGCACAGACTATCTAGTTGGAAGTCCTTATACCACCATTTACTGATTTAGAAGTTTTGGGCAGGTTATACAGTTTTTTGAATTTAATTTTATTCATTTATGATCAGGTCTTCCTAATATTATTTGCTTTAACTAATTCATAGAATTTTCATGAAGTTCAAATAAAATAATTCACCTGGAAGTTTTTGGTAGCATTATTTAAATGTCTATGTTCAGATGGCATTTAGCCCCATGATAGGTTTATAGGATATTCTCAATAAAATAAAATGAAATAAAATTAGATTATTGCATTCTAGATCCTTGGGTTTTTTTTCTGTTAGAATTATTTGCTAATTTGCTAAAACAACTTATCTTAAACATATGAAGATGTAGCATCCTGAAATGCCCAATAGGTTGACCTCATGTTTTTACATCATTTTTATTCTGCACTCTGCTTTCTAGTTTGAATACATGAAACATGTAACAGAATAATCCAAACTCTAGCTCTTCAAAGAGGGAAAAAATGTCTTTACTAACTTGTCTCAGCTACATTTTATTTCCTTGGGAATTAATTGTATTTCTCATGAAGGCTCAACCAACAATTAAAATATCCAGTTGGTACCTGTCTTGTCAACACCAGCTAACAAGCAAACTGCATTCTCTTATTCTGAGCTCGTAAAATATTCTCAGCTCTTAGTTTTCTCATATAATGCTTTGAGAACTCCTTTAGCTAAATTTAGTTCATCAATTAGGGGTCATTATTATTACCCCACCTAAAGTTAACAAATGCTGTTCATAATTATTATTTAGTTTCATGAAAGCTACAGTTTGAATATATGATAGAAATTCCTACCCATGAGAATTATTTGCATATGAAATTATCTTCAAAGTGAAATATTAGTATCATTGGACTCATATCCTATAAACTTGCCTGGGACTCTCCCCAGTCACTCACTGCAGTAAATAACCTGGTGAAAATCTCAGAAAATGAGAACAAAAACACTACACCTACTTTGTACAATTCCCATTCCTAGGAATATTAGGAGCAAAATATTTTTAAAAAGAGAATTTTCAAGTTATTGGTTCCTTACTGAGTAAAAGAGATGTTAAATGGCTAATGATAAGATTTCAAATAGATGATTCTCCACACTATTTTAAGCCAATCATATTTAGTTTTGATCATTATATTCTATTCATATATGAATTGTCCTATTGATTCTCGCTTTATAATACCTCCTTATTTGTCATTCTGCTTTTATTTCCAAATCTCTTGTTTAAACATTAATCCATTCACTTTTATATTATTGCCTGGAAAAACCTGCTTCCTCTCTGCTCTCCTTGTGCTAATTCCATCAGTCTCTAATCTATTTGATATATTACAGATACAGGCTAATTAAGATACAGGCTAATTTTTTTTTAATCTATATTGTTTTGTAAATATTTAAAAATTCTTAGTGATTCTCTGTTTCCATCATGGGAATAAGAGGGAATGAAGAATGAAAGATGACTCTGAACTTTGAGCAGCTAGAAAAGTGAAGATGTCACTAACATGGGGTAGGACCTAGGAGAAGAGGTATGGGTTTGAGACCAGAGGAAAATGATGAAGGCAGTTCAGTTTGTGGGACTTGTGAGATGCAGAGCTAGTAAATAAATGAGTACTCAGATCTCATCCTCAAGAAAGATATGATATTGAGATATATAAAATACTGAGAATAGGTAAAATCACTTGAGGATAGAGTGACAAGAAATAATCTAGGACATACCCCTGATATTATTATTAGAAAACTTCCAATATTTGGGAGAAGCTCATCTGTGGGAGAAAAATCAATTTAGCATAACTAGGGCCAATAGAAAAAGGTACAAGAAATCCAATTTTATCCTATTGTTTGGGAGAAATGCACATAAAGTAGGTCTATCAATAGCTATGATTTCTCTATCCTAGGGAACCTAGGAACCTGGACTAAGTCACAGTTTATCAATATTTGCAGAGGGGATAAGTCCAAGAAGTAAGAAGTTCGATACATAGCTTCCCAGGTTCTTTCAACTTTCAAATTCTGTGATTCAACATATGCTCCATTTTTCTCCCTGGTCTGCAAATAGCTTGGATGTAAGGATTATGCCTTAGGATATGGAGAAGTGTTGGGTGCGAGGTGGATCTCAGTAAATATTATTGATTGCAAGGACTTTCAGAAGCTCTGTACAATTAGATCCAAAAATGCTTTGTAATCATACCTGCTTAAGGAGCATTGAAAAAGAAAGTTGAAATAGGGTGAAGGAATTAGGAGTGCTGGTGGAGAAGAGTAGAGGAAGGGCAGGTAGGAACCCTAGTAGAGGGGAAATGCGTGATTGTTTACTTTAGAATAAGGGCTTAGTGAAAAAAATAGCGTTCTAATCTAAGTTCTGGGAGATATTTTAACTTATAAAATGTCTTTGTTGGGATTGTCTGTGGGAGTGCCTAACGTATTATTAGGAACAAATAATACGCATATACAAACACACAGAGGCATACATATACAAATTTGAGGCTCCACTTTTCTGCCCTGCGATAGTCTCCCCATGACAAAGATAATAGTCATATTAAAAGAAGATATCCTACATGATGCTACTTTAAGCTAAATACAAATCAAACTACACATGCACATACACTCTAAAACTTTAGTGGAATAAAGAAAGTTATCACATTTCACAGTTAACTATGGAACACTTTGGCTTTTAAAAGCTGAAAGCATCACAACTGGTAAGTATTAGGGAGAAGGGAGCTTTGCAGTAGATAGGCAAAATGACATCTTCAGTCATCACCTTTAATTACCTCTGATGCCAAAACAAGCAGTTGGTTCTTTATTAAAACCTCATTATTCAAAGGTGTTCCTCTAGTTGCCTTAAGTGAAGCATGCACCAGCGAAGGCAAATTGCAGTTGGAAATGTGTATTCTCCTGTTTTTCCTATGTTTAAAAGGTCCCATTAGACAGAGAGCATAACTTCCCTTGTGTTGTGGATCGTAAATGCTGGAAAGTGCTGCTTACTTCCCCATCATTGCTTCCTTTAAGACAATTATACTCACTAAAGCAAATACTGATGTCATCCATCTTTCAAGGCAGAAATAATCCCTTTGAATTGGGTCATTTTGCATGTGTCTGGCAGCCATTTCCAGGACTCAGCCAGTAGCTCATTTCAAAGGCAAATGATAATTTGCAGATCCCATGAAATGGAATTGAAATTAGTGTTGTATGTCCCAATATTTTGTACTCTTGTCTGCAGCTGCCAAAAAAGATCTTTTCTTGAGACTGAGGTAAATTGGCTAAATCCAATTTAACAAATCAATGATGATTACATTTTAATTGTTTAGAGGAGTACCATGTTGTTTTTTCAGAAAACTAAGGTTCCTACAAACAGTGGATTTCAACCCTTCTCTATCCTGCAGTTGCAAAATGGCTGGGAAGGAAGTAGCTTTCCTATGGAGAAACAGGTAGCCTCTCTTGCCTCATGGACCCTGCTGTGAGGAAACTGCATTCCTGGTGGATTGCCTGTCACTTCAAAATATCTGTACCTTGTGACTGGAGGTGATGGGCAAGATTGCAAGGTGACTTCACTTATAAATCAATTTCTTAATAATCTAAGGCCCTCAAAACCATTGTGTTGGTCTCAGAGAAGAACTAGAAACTGTCTCCACTCCCCTGCCCTGACTCCCAAATCACCAAAAAATAACAAGAAGTACCACCATCTTCAACAAATTCCACATGAAATGATTAATAACGGCTAACATTAAACAGTGCTTACTTTGTACCAGGCACTGTCCTAAGCACTTTATATGTACAAAAACACTTTTTATCCCAATAAGCCTAATAAAGAGGTACTATCTCACTATTTTTCTCCATTTTACTTATGGGAACACTGAGGCTCAAGTAGTTAAGGAAGTTGTTTAAGTTCCTATAGCTATCAACCAGTAGAGTCAGGGTACCAACGAAGGCAGTAGGGCTCTAGTATCCTGGCTCTTGACTACTTTTCTAAAGTTACCTGAATTTTTCAGTGTCTGATAATCTTCATTATTGAGAACTATTTCTTTAAACCTTTCGTCAAGCATTCTTACTGTTATTTAGACTTTCCTTGTGGACATATTTTCATCTCATTAACCTGCTTTTCCCTCTTCTGTTTTCTACTTTCCATTTGGCGTTCTATCAGTGATCATGTAGAAGCACTACCCCACGCACAGTTCTTTAATAGGCATGAGATTATTTTATTTAAAACAGGAGCAAGATTTGCACACGTGGTCCATGTTTATTTTCTTGGTTATTGTACTAAAAATGATATCTCAGTGGTGTGAACTTCTTTCTAGTGCATTTTTACTGCTTTTTATTTTACTCTTAACATTACATTTTATTATCTCCCCCCTGCCCCCTTACTTTATTTTAGCTCCTGGTTGTTTGACTTAGTGCTAACCAAATGCCATAGATTTACTTTTAGGTAGAATAACGATAAAAAACTTCAATTTGTCCTTAGGTCCACTTTTCAACTCTCCTTGTAAATACAGTCTCTAAAATCTTAAAGTTCATCTAATCACCAAGTCAATTTGTCTAAATGTTTCTCAAAGCTGTTTGCTCTATCCCTGCTATCCCTTTGTAAGGGCAGACCTCTGTCATTCTCATCTGAACATCTGCAACAAACTGTTAACTAGTTTCCTTACCTCTAGTCATATCACTTTTAAGCCCATGTTCCAGGTAGCTATGGTAGGGGTTTCTCAACAAGAAATATTGAGAACAAAAGACAACAAAAGACCTCTTTATCATATTCTAACCTAAAACCCTTCAGGCAGTTCCCTAGCAGATATGGGATAAAACTTCGCTCTTCTGAGGAATCCTCCAGCCTCTTCTCCAGCTTCTCATGCCTTCCTCGCTTTAGGCTACATCCTCCATACATACCCTGATGCTTTTGCTGCTGTCTCCTTGCTTGTGTTTCTCTCTATCCAAACAATTTCTCCCTCTTCGCCTGGCTAACTACCTATCCCCTTTGCAGAGTCAGCTCCCAAAGTATTTCCTCTAGGATGTCTTGGCTCTCTTTCCTTAAGATTCTCTACTGCAAACCGCTGCCACTGCATTAGTTATTTCTGTGTTTTCCCCAATCATGAATTTATTACATTGATTCAGAATGTTCTGTTTCTATATTTGTATCCTCCACTATCTTAGATCTTAGTCAACTTTCTGTCCATTAGGTTGTATTCATATTCAAATACTTAGCTCAAAGTAGATGTAAAAAATATTTCTGGAACTGAATTTAAGTTTTCCCATATTCTTCGACAAATGAGGAGACCAAGAGTAGACACCACACTCCTCGCAAGGGTTTAATTTTGTGTTGAAGGAAAAGGAAGGTGGTTTCAGCATCTCATAGACTCTGTTACTTATTTTGCATTTAAAATTTTTACTTCCTTCAACAGTACTCTCACAGGACTAACACACGCAAGAGAAGATAGCAAGATGATGTTGGAGCCCCTTTCTATTTAAATTTAAATCTCTTTTTCTCACCAGGAAATATCAGTGCTAATACTGTTAGAGTCGGAGGCCTGACTTTCGCAGTTCTCCTGCTGAGCTTAAGTGAGCCACAAGTAGGTCGAGTGTCTCAGTCCCTGAATCAATGGCTCTGCCTCAAATAGAATGCAGATGGATAAATTGCTTCTCTTAAGCACTGCTCTGATGCAACCAGCATTTTGATGTAAGACAAGCGCAGCTAGATTTAACAAGGATGCCAATACACCTGTCGGGAAAAAATATCTGGAGCAAGGATTTTTGCTAAAATGAAGATATGGGCATATTCCAAGTAGTTTTCAAATACAACAATGTGTCATCAATATTTTTTTTTAAAGCAATTTAACTATATGTTGTTTGGCACCACGGAAAAAAACTTGATACATAATATAATTTAATTCTTCTATAAAAATTTGGCTGGGATTCTGTTGCCAATATTTAAAGTAATCTTTTATGTAACGCTTTTTTAAATGGCATGACTAAGGTGTGGATGTGAGACAATTTCAGTTCTCAAGAAGCAAACAGAAGAAGCTGGCCTTCGATGATCTGTCTACCTTTCTTTCACACTTATCTTTTACCGCTCTTGGCATGACCTTTAGATGCCAGCTACACTGAACACCTTTATTTATACCACTATTTGTTGCCTCTGCACCCCAGCTCATCCCGTTTTCTCTTATTTTAGTCCACCCTCATTCATTCACTGTGCTCTCATAGTACCCTATGTGACCCACTATTACCACACTGACCACGATGATATCTGGAGATATTTCTAATTTTTATAGCTAGATGGGGAAAAGGGGCTTGTGCTACTGGCATCTCATGGGTAGAGGTGAAAGATGCTGTGGAATATTCTATAATGCACAGATCCGATATTGAGAAACCCCAATTTAGAATGTCTGCTTCATCAAATAGTTTGAGGAAATGAATGAATGCTTGAGAAAAGAAGGAAGGACCAGTTACCTAAAAGGGGTGTTTTTAGCAATTTCAAAATGATAATGATAACATTTCTAAGAGTGATTATCAATTATAAGAGCGGGTATACTTGGGTTAAAGCAACTCAATGAACCCAAGTTTGCAAAAACATTTTTAAAAAATCTGATCAGCATGCTGATTCCATTTCTAGATATGATATTTTAAAAATTGACTTGATGACTGCATCCAGTATTTTTTTTTCCAAGAAGGAAAATGTTAGATTCCAGAAGGAGTGCATCTGTTAATAATGCATTTCTATTTGGATGGGATCTGGGTTTTTCTAAGAATTTGGAATATGACAATTTGCCTTCTTGATCAAAGCTCATACATTAAGAGACTCATAGTTAAAAGAATTGACTTCAAGAATAACATAGTCTCTAGAAACCTTTCTTCCGCTAGTGTTAGGCCAAGGAATGTGGTGCAAAAGAGGGATAATCATGCTAAGTGAAATAAGCCAGACAGAAAAAGTTGAAAATTACATGGTATTACTTATACGTGGGATATAAACCTAAAAGCAACAAATGGACAAGACAAACAAATAGAGACTCATGGACATGGACTATAGACTAGTGGTTACCAGAGGGGAGGGAGGAGGTAGATGGGGTAAAAGGGGTCAAATATGTAGTGACAGAAAGAAAGCTAACTATAGAAGGTGAACATGCAAAATAAATATATATATATATGTATGCACATATATATATGTCTTACTGTTAAAATATACAGCTCAAACATCGAATTTCATTAATCAATGTCACCATAAAAAATAAATTAATTAGAAAAAAAGAGGAATTCTTATGCCATTGTATTTCTCCATTCTTGTCTCATCTTGCTTGCAAAATAGCTCTCCATTCTTTTACTTAATAGTAATACAGGCTAAACCCTATTCCTGTACAATCACAGCTCAAAATCTACCAATTTCTTTATTATTACATGCAGGGAACATATTTGGCATGGACTGGAATTATTCTACAAACCAGACATGAGGAATTTGTTTAGTTCTGTCTATGCTGGTTGTAGTATATAAGTCTGAAACTATCTTTTAAATTTTATTGCAGATTTATGTCAAAATTACAGCATTATCAAAACTATTTTAGTATAATTAGATGCTCAGCAGAAAGAAAACTCACTGTGTAGAAAATTTATGAGAGTCAATGCATCTTCAAATTGCAATGGTCTTAAGAGATTGTGCAGACTTCTCCATCTTGCATGTTCATTTGAGGATGAAAAAGGAAAATGGAAAACTTACAGCAATCTTATTAACTAGAATTTTGGATTTTATAAAATGCATAGAAGAAAACATAGGAACTAAACTCAAGGACTTTGGGCTTAAAGACATTTTATGAATTTGATCTCAAAGGCAAGGGAAGTAAGAGCAAAAATAAATAAATGAAACTACATCAAACTAAAAAGCTTCTGTTCAGCAAAAGAAACTGTCAACAAGGTAAAGAGACAACCATCCAAATTGGAAAATGTATTTGCAAGCAACACCTCTGATAAGGGCCTAATATCCAAAATATACAAAGAACTCATACAACTCAATAACAACAAAAAAACAAACAATCCAATCAAAAAAATGGGCAGAGGACCTGAACAGACTCTTCTCCCTAGAGGACATACAAATGGCCAACAAATATATGAAAAGATGCTCAACATCACTAGCTATTAGAGAAATGCAAATCAAAACCATGATGAGATGCCATCTCACATCTGTTAGAATAGCTATAATCAACAGGACAAGTAATAACAAACGTTGGAGAGGTGTGGGGAAATAGGAACCCTCATACACTGCTGGTGGGGCTGCAAATTGGTACAGCCACTATGGAAAACAGTATAGAGTTTCCTCAAAAAACAAGAATTGACCTACCATATGATCCAGCAATCCCTCTCTTGGGTATTTAGTCCAAAGACTTGAAAACTCATATTCCAAAAGATATTGATGTTTAAAGCATCATTATTCACAGTGGCCAGGACATGGAAGTAACCAAAGTGTCCTACAACAGATGATTGGCTAAAGAAGCTGTGGTACATATATACAATGGATATTTTTCAGCCATAAGAAGAGATGAAATACTGCCATTTGTAACAACATAGATGGATCCTGAAATAATCATACTAAGCAAAATAAACCAGACAGAAAAGATTGAAAATCATATGATATCACATATGTGGGATATAAACCTAAAAGCAACAAATGAACAGGACAAACAGAGACTCATGGACATAAACAATGGAGTAGTGGTTACCAGAAGGGAGGAGGAAGGGGAAATATTAAAAAATAATATATTTTAATAAATTATGTATAAATAGTATGAAAAAATAAATGAATAAACTGGCATTTAAGAAAAAGAATTTTGGATTTAAAAGTCCTTTAAGAGTGTCCAATTCTATTCTTCTATGAAATGGCTTTTCAGTATACAGGAGAGAGGAACTCTTTCCACTGCCCCTTCCGGTTAATTCTTAAGCCCTTTCAGGCCATGAGGGCATTAGTGGATACCTAATAGTTCTGCATTGGACACAGAGAGAATGGAAAATCCCAGGGACATTAAAAATGCCAAGCCAGGGTGGATGAGAAGGGTGGGGTTATTTAAGGCTGAGAAGAGGGAGAAGCCCAGAATTCTAACACATGTTAAGGCAGAATCCTATCACTGTCCTTTCTGCTTCCTTCTAGTCCTACTTACAAAAAGTGACATCTTGATCCGGGCAAGGGATAAAAGTGAATCCGAAGGATTATGCACTGATTTAAGGGGATATAGGAGGTGGGGGAGTACCACCTCATTTGCAATTCAGGTTTTTTTTCTAGAGGGAAGAAGTGGGAGCACTAAATCAATTTTCCTTCTTTAAATATCAGCGACCTGGTTAAACAGATTTGCTGTGTCCAAAATTTGCCAGTAGCATAAAACTTTCAAGTTCTAGTTATCATGGCTGGTGATGGGGTATAAGTGGAAGAAAAAATCTAAAACAATTATTCAGCTAATGAATACTATAATAAAGCTCTAGCAATAGAAAAGATCAAGAATGTACAAATAAAATTAGTAACAAAAAGTGGAAATGCAGCTTTAAATTTTAATTTATTGAGAAAAATGATAACCCAGTCAAATGATGATATCACTAAGATAAGTAAAATTCTGGAACAATGTGAGGACTTTGTTTTTCATTTTTCCTCTTTTCAACAGATAAAGCTAGATTAGCTTTTCTATATTGCACTTCTAGCTGCTCTAGATGTTTCTGTTTAGAAATGAATTATTGTACAAAAAGATAGCTTGCTAATATTATTGTTAATAAGACATAGTACTGTTTTGCCTTGATAATTTAAAATATAAGAAGGCATGTCCTCTTTTCAAAGCACACCTGTTAGAAGTTTTTAGGCCCTGCATTACTATTTCTTTAGTGTCCTTTGGCAAGAATATGACAGATTTGCACTCTATTGCTGCCTTTTTCAACAATACATGTGTCATCTGAAGGAGTGAGTGAGTCTGGATTACACCATCTTCAGTCTTTTCTGGCTGGCTGTACATTCTTGGTCTTATACTCACCCAGTCAGGCTCAGGTTGCTCTTTTAGCATTATGAGGAAGGAACATCTGGATAATGACTCATGGTAATCTACCTTGTCTGCTAAATTGAATTCCATATAACATACAACAAAGTATACATTCTATCGCCAAAAGTTTGGAGATATTAAAGTGTTTTATATTTATGTTATTTACTTTGAAAGTAATGTTGATGTATAGAATTTGTATCAGATCTTGCCCTGAGAGGTTTGTTGACTCCACATATAAGAATTTGAGCGAATTAATGTATATTTTCTTGAGACTGATTTTTAAAAATTCCCTAGTCTGGTTAGCATATCATGTATAAATAGAGACCATATAATTTATTATCCAATCAAGAAAGCTTTCTCTGGAAAAATACTAAAGTGGAAGGAGCACTTAGACAACAGATATACCCTGAGACTGTGCCAGGCAAATTGATACTGTAGATCATCCTACAAATGAATAAATGAGCTGGGAGACATGGGACAGCACTCCAGACATGTATTTTAAATGAAAGGTGTGGCAGAACTTACATTCTCAACAAAGGCACCAAATATATATATTTTTAATGAAATCTGTGCCTATGAATTATTCTGGTTGCTTGGACAAAAAAAGAGTGAAAGCCACAAAGAAATAGAACTTTACTTATCAAACCATGGCACATCACTGAAAATATAAGAAAGGTCTTTACTAGCATTTGAGTTTGGTTAGTTCGACTGAGATAATTTTGAAAGATGAGGCAGAAGAAATATATTTTCATTCATGCCCAAAGAACACTTTACCAACTCAACTTCAATGCCAAAGTAAAGTGAGATACTAATCTTGTCATTTTCACCACCAACCGCTATAGTATTATGAGTGAGTGAATTCTCTTGTTTCATTCTCCTATTCCTTTTTGCCCAACTTCAAGATGTATCATTGATTTAAAAATCCCTATAAAACTTAATCTATACTTCCTTTAACCTGTGATCATAATCTTGAAATTTTTAGTATCATTAGGAGTTTATCATGAGTACTTGAAGATACATGTGTTTTTACCTTATTTCATCAAACTTTTTGGTTGGTTGGTTGGTTGGTATTGTTTAATTGACTTAAACATTTTTTTGAATTCGATAGTTGCTCTTTAACTTCAGTCAGAACTTGTTGCATTGATCATTTTCTGGTGATTATTTTAACCAGTATTTAAATGGGTCATGTCATATAAACCTACTAAGCTTTTGAAATTTAATTTTCTATTTTGAGTGATTGCTGGTTTTTGTTGGCTGTTTCCAAACAGTCTGGCAAGATGACAATCTTTTGCATTTAATAACTTCTCATATCTCTGCTGGATCATAGTAACTTTGAAGGTATTTCAAATGGTAATTAGTGAGTGACAATCTTGACTGAAATTCAGCCACAGGTGGTACTATAATTACAAATATAGAGGTGATATTACAGGAACAGGCACCTTTATACAGTTAAATTTGCACATGTTCAAGCAGTTACCACAAAGTGTAACTCATGCTTCTAGGAGTTGACAAGTTGCTTTTCATTTAATTATGCAATAAATACCTGCTTTTAAAAATACTGAAATGTTGACAAGATGTGCCCATAAATCAAGAATTATATTAATGTACTTGGCTGGTTAGTTTTGCACAGGGAATTAAAGCCATTGAAATGGCCAAATGGCAAGAATTTTAATAGTGACAGAGTGAATAAGGAAACAAAACAACTCTTCATTCATACTTTGGTTTTCTTATCCTACTTTTTAGAACCCAGAATGATGTCACAAAATTGCACATTTTTTTTTTTTAAGAAACTGGGCTATAAAATAGTTCACAGTGTCTGACTCTATAAGGTAGCCATATCAGTTTTAAAACTGTGTTAAAAAAATTAATAGCATATGCATTGCAAACAGGAATGATGCATGGATGGAAGGGTATGTGGTACGGTTTTGTTACTGATAAATCAAGAGGATGGATAAATCTGCTCAGGATCATCTTCCCTCTTCCAGCTGATGACACCAATTTGGTTCTCATTGCCTTTAAGGTACTCTCTACACAGTGCATTTTTAAGCTTCCTTCCTGTAAGCAGAGCCTGTGTCCTGGGTGCTACAGAATCACGCCAACCTGATGTATACCTGTGTGTTTTACAAACTTAGAATGGCATTTGGGCCACTTGGCTCCAAACCTCACTTGGTGATTATGACAACAGAGTTGCTACTAGAGAACTATTGTGAGCTCCTTGTTTGTAGCTGAGTAAGGAGGTAACACCTGCTGGGCAGGTCAGCTCAGGGACAGTGAGGACAAGGAGGCACTCCCCCACGTTTCTATTTCTAATGAGTCTTTCTCATGCAACAGAGCCTACTAGTGCAGAGTTCTCTTCCACTTCTCATGCTCACCAGATACTACCTAGATGTTTTAAGAGGTGCCAAATCAGTGCTGAAAAAAAGTAGCACCTATTTAAAATGAATTATCTCTTTAAGCAATCATATGACATGCATCACTATGAAACCAAAGTGCTCCCTCATTCCAAGAATGTACTGAAATATATCTGATTCAAATATGCCAAGAATAGACACCTTAGGATAAAGATGTCCTATGACCATTTGCTGTTCTAATCAGCTTCTCAACACTGTGCCCTGTATCTACAAAAGGCAACCTTAAGACAGCAGCTATTTTCAAGTCTGGGTGGCATCGGAGGAGTGGCTGGTAGTTGGGGCACAGGTAAAGTGGAAAAGTAGAAACATCTGAATAAGTTTAAATAAATGCAACAATATCTTTGTTTCTAAAACTAAAATAAAAATTAAATTTTAAAATAAAATGAAGTAAGGGCCTCACATTGTAAGACTAGGGCACACTAGACTTAGAGAGGGGTCTAGGCCTAGAGTGACAACTTGGATGCAGAGAGTGCAAACAGCAGCCCCATGAAGGTCTGGAGGAGGTTTTAGGGTCAAGTGGAAAGGAGGCCATAATGTTATAATTTAAGTTTTCTGTCTGAATAAAAGCTTTTGAAACTCTTGGAATTATATGGAGTCATAAAAACATGCACATACACATCCCAGCTGCAAGCAGTATAATTTATCATCCTTTTAAAATTTTAGACACTAAAAGTCCTCACAGTTGGAAAAGCAACCAACACATTTTAACAGGACTCATCAGAGCTGTCTTTCATTGTCTGGATATGCACCCGGTTGAACGCATTTTTCGCACTATTCTTGTATATGCTGCAACGAATTGCATTGCCTTTTTACAAGTATGGAATGCATTTGCTATTTTTACAGGTGAAGATAACTATCTCTGTAGAGTGGTCTATCAATTAAAAGTTGAGGAAAATGGTGATTAGACTCAAAGTCCTGACTTGCTTTCCTTCACCTGCCTACTGTGTTGGGCTGTGCTATTCATAATTCTAACATTTCCAGAAGTGAGTAAGCTATGATATCTAAGTCTATAGGAACTTGAGGATAAAAGAACTTTTTAGTTTATCTTTAGAGATTTATGTTAGTTAAATTAAGAATGACCAAGGCCAGATGTGTTTTACTAGGTTTTATTGCTGCTATCTGAACAAGGGTGCTTTTGTAGTTTAGAGCCCTTTGTTTATATTTTTTTCTGTTTTCTCCCTTCCTTTCTTTGTTCCTTTCCCCAAATTAACCTAGACATGACATACTCTTCATGAGAACAGAAAGACAAGGAAGAGGAGATGCCTTCAATGCTTTTCTCTTGGAAAGCTTCATCAGTGTTAAGTTCTTAACTCTACTGGGATTTGAAGGTCTCTGAAATATTCTCTTTGGGATGGATGATTCACAGGAAAACATCTACTAGATTCTCTAGTAGTCACTCAACATGCCACATAATTGTGCTGCAAATCAATATGTCATGCTCCTAACATAGAAAAGCTCACAGCATGTAACAGAAGATCCTATAAGGAAATGCTCTCTTCAGGAAATGGAGCTGAACAAGCCCACTGAGAAAGAATAGTGGGACTGGCAGGGGAGCTGCTTTTCTGTTGTGAGCAGTAATAATTGCAAGTATTGACTTAGGCTTCTCAAACAGAGGGTGGCGGCGGGGAGGGGGCAGGGTGGGGGTGGTGTCTGGATGCTAAGACACTTGTCCAGGTGCTTCACACTTGTCCACTTAGAGACTGCTTTTGGTTTAAAGAGGTATGTGCTGGGTTGTGTAATGAATGTCTCAAATCTCTTCTGTTGCTATCATCTTACATTTCTCCTCAGGGTAGCCTCGATTGCTTTCTTGGCATGATGATCTTAATTCCACACTGATTCTAAACTGAAAATTAAAAATACTTTAGGCTTTATTTGTTTAAAAAGGCTTTTAAAAAAACTTTCAACATTTCTCAACATGCATTTGTTTTTCCATGAGTAACTATAGAATTTAGAGAAAGAATAAAGTTGCAGTTGGATATGCAAGTTGGTAACATCAAATTAGGGGACTAAATCATTTTTAAAACATTTAGTATAATACTACACTCTCTACTTTAATTTGTTTATTAATATGCAGTTAATTTCTAGCTCCCAACACATGTATAATTAAAATGGCACCATTCCTCTTAGTGCAAGAAAGCTATATAAGTCAGATGTCATTGAGGATTTCCAAAAGATAATAAACAAAAGGTTATACAATGGTTAAGAGATTTAAAAATATATATTTACTAAAAAAAATGGTACAATTGAAAAAAATGGGGAAAGCAGCATATTTAAATGATTCATTACATTTTTCAAATTATATCCTTTGAAAGGTCACAGTGGAATTTAACAGACTAGTCTTGGATACTAATGCATTATATTTATGCAGGGCTGGTTGGGTTTCTAGCTAGAAAAGGTTGGTTCATCTTGCAGTCTGAAGTGAAGTAGTTGGAAGCCACTCCAATGAGCATATGCAAACAAGTTCTACCGGTATGGGCATTGTTGTGATAGCCTATATGAGGTGTATCAAAACACATGAAGGAGCAAGTCATCAACAGCAACAAAACAAAGCCAGACCAATCCATAAAATCACTTCTGTCCACAAGAACTTTTCAAAGGGCTAATATGATGGGATTTTCATTATTGCCCATTGGGGATGGTGCTAGCACTCTTCTTGATGCTGGTGTTATTCATGTAAGACACTCGGGATTATATTATGGTAAGATATAACAAAATGACTGTCCTGAAGAGATACATTTCTGATGTTAGGAACCTGTTTCCAAAGGGATTTTATGGGATTAAGTAATAAAGCTTAAGAATGTTTGGTCCTTATTTTATTCTTACCAAGGAGCAGTACCATATAGAATCAGGGTTTATATTCTGTTTCTGCCACTTATAGTGACCTTGAGCAAAGTCCTTAACCTCTCTGAGCCTCAGTTTTTCTCACCTATAAAATGAACGTCATTTACACAGTCATTATAAACTTAGCAGAGTTTTGAAATCCATGATATATGCTCAATAAACAATAGTATTTTAAAAAGTTTATATTATCACTTATTTCTAAGTGAGTTCTGTCAATTAGACTCCATATTTATTGCACACCTATAATTGCTGTGATATAGTCTAGAAACATAAAGATGAATAAGACATAAACCCTGCTTTCAAGGAGTTTGCAGTTCATTCAATGGAAGAAGGATGCATGGTCTTGATATAATTAGTGACAAAAGTAAAATGTAAACAAAGCTATATTGGAACTTTGATCAGGGAGTAATTGATTCTGATGGATGGGATTGGGGAAGACCTCTCTGAGGAGGTGGCATTTGAAGTGATGCATGAGTAATGGATATGTATTTTTCCCTAGTTAAATTTGTCAACTCAGTTTATTCCCTATCAGTTTGTCATTGCAATTATGATGGCAGTGAATGGCACACCCTAGACTCAATGTCTAATTTGGGACAGGAGATAGAAATCATATTCCTCCATCCATACTTTTTGTCTGCTTCATGGCTACCAACTCTATTATCTAAGAAGTAATGGAGTCTTGAAGAGAAAAGATAGTTTGCAAAGTAATTTTTGGAAACAGGAAAGAAAAACAAAAATTCCCGATTCTCACTAAAGATTCACTACTACTTATTCTATATTTCCAGTAGCTAAACTCTGAAAAATATTAATTTAAAAGGCTATTTTAAGTAGCCAGTTAATTGAAAGGCAAAGTATTAAATAATAATAGGCAATATTTACAGAATTCTTATCATAAGTTGGGTACTCTTCTATGCACTAAATATATTAATTTATTTAATTCTCACAATAGTCCTGTGACTTAGATTTCATTATAAAGCCCATTTCACAGTTGAGAAAAACTGAATTATAAAAATTTTTAATATATTTCCCCAAGGCTACACAGCTAAGTAGAAAAAATATTAGTTTTTGGGAGATTAAGACTTAGTTTCATATCTACTCTACTAAGAGACATTGGACAGGTCACCTATCTTTGCAGAAGAAAGTAATTCTCTGAGTTCTGTAAATTATTTATAATTTTTGTTTTAAACATGGTTAAATGATTTTAATATTTTCATATGGATTTATATTTTTTTAAAGTAGCTATTCAAATTTATTTGCTTTCCTCTTTGGTATAATGAAGGACATTAATTCAAAATAGTTTTATATTAAGAAAAATTCATAGGAACTGGAGATGGGAAATGGTAAGAGAAGGAGAAGTGGACATATACTTATAGGTAGGGATGTGAGAATTATACCTGTTGATTTCTTTCTTGCATTTCTGTTTCATATTTATTTCCTTCCATTTCTTCCCACTTCCAATTCCAATCCATTAGAATTTAAATATAAAATCAGATATATAGAATCATAGTTACCATAGAACAATATGGTCACTTATATATCATTGTTTTTTATTAGGTCCTTATCTTCATTGTGTTCTAAATAGTCAACTTAAACAATTGTATTTTATCACCCGCAAGAATGATCAATCCAAACACAAATCTGAGGAGACAGGCAAAGATATACACGTGATTAGGAAAACATTAAACAAATGTCTGAGTCAAAATGGCACCCTCTCATCCAGTCATCCTCAGAAAGCTTCACTTCAGTGAACTTGTGAAGGAAAGAGCAGAGTCACCTGGGTCTGGTCGTGGCACTGCTGGAATCCAGCCCTCCTGCAAATTGGCTGAACTACACAGTCTCTGACTTCCCTGTACAGGCTATGTAGCCAAAAAGAAGCCCAGAATCTTGATGCACCAGTCTCATTCTGTGTGACTTCAGGGAAGACTTTTTGGAATCACTTTGTGAGGTTTAAAGGCCATCCAGGAAGCAGGATTCTCCTCAAAAGAACTGTAGAATAGAGCATTGTTTGGACTTGGTTCCAAATAAATACATGAGATTGGGAAAGGAAATCTAAAAATCCCACAGGGCATGATTTCTTGCCAACCTGTTTTCCTGGGAAGCCCTCACTTCCTTAGCTTTACATAGCCATCTTTCTTTTACCAAGATATAAAAGTTAATCCAAATTCCTGACATCTTATATTTAGATGAACAGTTTCTTCCCTAGGCTACTTTTAAAATGTGCTTTACCTTCAAATAACCTAAAGTCCAGGGATGGAATCATAATCTTCTCTGATATTAATCATGTTGTTTTCTTTCTGAAATGTCTGGCTTCCTTGAGATCATTCCCCCAATTTAAGTCATTTATACTTTTTAGTCTCTTCTACTTCTCAGACTATTTTGAATAGTCAGTCCAACTTCCTTCTCTTTGTGATGCACTCCTGTCATCCCTCCTGTCCTCTCCATTCTGGTACACTTAAACTTTTTTGTTTCTCAACCCAGGTTACACTCCATTTCTCACTGGAGAGCTGGGGAGAGATTTTTATGTACCTAGTGCTGGGGAGTGCTGTTTTGTGCACCTAGTTCCAACTGGTAGCTGCTCATAAATTTGGAGCAATGATGAATGTCATCAGTGAGACATCCATAATCACTCCACGAACTCACAGGGTGCCCAGGCCCTTATAAAGCTAGGAGTAATCTTCCACTTCAGCTGACAGTGAGTACATGTACATGCACAATGGTTCTGAGCTGTGGCCACATCTATAATGGAGCTGGAAATAAGACCAGCCCAATTGCAGGATCACTGCAATTCTAGAGTCCTAGTACCAATTAAAGTTACCATGCTTCGATGAGGGAAGGGGGAATAGGCAAGCTCTCAAGTTCCTCTTAGTCTAATATTCATCCTCTACACTCTACTTTGTAAGGATGTTCTGAAACTCGGTTGCTGCCACTGCATCTGCTTCTCTTCTACACTTGATCCTAATGCCTTAAGACCTCCCACAACCATTAGCAGTTAAAATGACAGTCAAACTACCCTCCTTGCCTTCCTGCCTGCCTGCCTGCCTGCCTTCCTTCCTTCCTTCCTTTCTTTATTTTAAATTAATAAAATGTGGAGTATTTTTCCTTAGCAACAATTAAAAATTATTTTCATATTTAAAATAAGCTTGTTTTTAACCATTTTTATATTCAAACTTGTAATATATTGTTTCACATTTCTTTTGAAATGAATGTATATCTTGCTATCATGACTCTCCATAGCATTGTATATTTCTGATAGAATGTCAGTAACATAAAAATTTTGTAGATTCATGGATGTGAGACACGAGTTATAGTATAAAAGCCTTGTAAGTTCCTAAGAAGTGTGAAATGACCTATTTGTGTGGGTATTCATGTGCTCCCACATTTCAAGAATGCCTTCCACATTTAAAGACTATTTAAAACATGTTATTTAAAATTGCAATAGTAATACCTTCCTATTGTACCTGTTAAATAATATAGAAATTAAAAAAAAAAAGCTTTCATACTTCACTCACAATCCCTGATTATCCATGATCCAGAGTAATCAATATAAAAGGTTTGTGCTTATTTTTCCATAAGTTTCTTTATATAAAATTATATTAAAATGTATCTTCACAAGTATATGGATTTTGCCTTGTTTTTGCTTGGACTGTTTTTTGTTTGTTTGTTTGTTTGTTTGTTTTTTTTACAAATATAGAATTATACTATACATATGTGTAATTTATCCAACCATTTCCATACTCATGAACATTAAGTGTGCTTTTTCATTGTTTGTAATTTTTTTGGAGGGTGATTGGGTATTTGCTTTTGCATCTATAAGCAATGTTAAAATAAACATCCATTTTATTTGGTCAGTTTAAAAAATTTATTCTTACCTGGTTTCTGGATTTGGGCAGTGGACTTAAAAAGTTGTCTTTTAAAAAAATGTTATTTTTTTCTTACATAAAAAAATTAAACAATGTCAAATCTCTGTGATCTTCTTGATAGAAAATTATAGCAAAGGATAACATAAATTCAAAATACTTTGAGTTTTATTTAGATATGCAACCTTCATCTGAGGACATATTACTGTAGTCTTCCACTCCCTAAACTTCATCTTTAAAAAAATGTTAAATTGAAAATAAAAGGAATAAGCTTAGAGAATGATAATAAATTATATGTTCAGTCTTCAATAGAAAGACAGAATGTTACCTAAATAAGAACAAATACATTAATGCAAGAAACCTAGAATCATCTTAAAGTAGATGTCAGAGATTTATTCAGCCTACAAATGTAAGCCTAATTAAGTTTTGCTTTATGCCATCTTGCATATCATATGCTGCATGAAAACCTGCTGTGTGTTGAGAACTCTTAGGATTGTACAGTAGAAATAATGACTCCATTCCAAGCGTAACTTGTCCAATTCAAGCAAATATCACCTTCACCTGGCCTCGCTCTATTTGCAACCAATGATTAGATCAACAACTTGTCATTTAATCATCTATATTCAAAAAAGATCAAACTAACTCCTCAGATACTGAATAGCTCAGTTTAGAGAGTACCTTTGACCTAAATAGCAGCATAATCATCTGTCTCTAATTAGCTGTTTAGATACAGCCTCACCTATGTAAGAGTTCAAAAAATATTATAGATTATTATTTTTCAGTCTTGTTTAGCTTGTCTCACCCCTCTCAATAATCTCCTGTCGGCTGCTACTCCCACCCACATAAGCATATTTCTCATCTTCAAGGAATTTCTACTACAATTGTAGCTAAAACATAAAAATAAACTACTTCAATGCCATTTTTCTGGACTCTCTTGAAATATAGCTTTTGCTTTTCAAGAGCTAATTCTTAGCACACACCTGAGTGATACTAACTGATATTCACTGAATGCCTATTAGATACCAGGCACTATTTTAAGTGATTGCATGTACTTATTTAATTCTCACAACAAACTGAGGTAGTTGCTATAATTATCTACAAATTATAGATAAAGAAATCAAGGCCTAGAAAAATTAAGTAACTTGCCTTAGATCACATAGTTTAGTCATTGTGACAGAGCTAAATATTAAACCCGCTCATGCTCTTTCTACTAGAATCACTAGATGCAACATAATGACTACTAGCTACTGTAATGAGTCGCCCTACAAATATGTGACAACTCAAACACGATGTTTATTTCATGCTTACAAAATAGGCTAAGGCAGATGTTCTTAGTCTCTGGTCAACTTCCTCAACAAGATTATTTTGGGACCTAAGCTCCTTCCATACTTTTTCCCAGTCCCTAAGGACTTATTCTTACTGGAAGAAGGAGAAAGAAGCATGGGCAGGGAAACATAGGAAGCTTACACGGAACAAGTCTGGAAGTTGCATAGTCCATCGCAGAACTTTATTTATTTATTTATTTTTATAGAGGAAACCAGGAAATGCAGGTAGTTGTGTTTCTAGAAAAAAAGAACAAATTTCTATAAAAACCCAAATAACCTCTACCACAACCTCACTATTAGGTCCCTAGATTTGGCAAAATAGCTATGTGATGGGGGAAGAGGCATGGGATAAAGAAACAAAGACATAGAAAATATTGCCACGCCCTCCAGGAATTCATAATTTAATTTGGGAACAGGGAAATTAACCTATATTTAAAAATAACAGGACAAGTTGGCATAATAGGAGTTATAGGAGTTTAGGGCAGGATTATAGGATGTGAGTTATATCTTGAAGGGAAAGAGCAAGGACTCTTTGGTTCTCGGGAAGAAAAAAAAATCTTAAAGTGAAGAAACAATCCATATTTGGAATGGAACCTCTAAATTAAACTTTACCTACTTCACAGTTTTGTCTTGGGCAGGTACCAATGTCTCATGGCAGAAGCAATATTCTTCTTATTGCACTCATTCATTTTGAATTGTAATATTTCCTATTCTCACAGCAGAGTAAACAGATCAAGAAAGGTGACTGGTCAAAGTTAGGAATATGGAGGAAATTTTATATAGACCACATTACTCTCCTTCTAGAGTTATCATAATATTTACATAGAACTGTGTAATTCTGCTGTCACAGAAAAAGTTTTATTACTTTCTAAAATGGTCTGTTTGTGTTCCAGTATACAAAGCTCTTCTAAGACACATCTAATTACTTTCTTATTTTATCCTAGGAAGTTATCTGTAGTGCAAAGACCATCAAATGCACAGATTTCCTAAAGTCTTTAACACTAGTGACTCAGAACACCTGTATATGTTAGCAATAAGTGTGTGTGTGTGTGTGTGTGTGTGTGTGCGCGCGCGCGCGTGTGCATGTGCACATGCACGGTGTGTGTAGGGAATCCACTTCATCAACAAATGCCATCAAATCTTTATTCTATCTATGAGGAAGTCTGCTGATGCAGCAAACATTGCTGCCCAATATTCCAGACATAGAAGAAGGAAGATAGAGCAAACATCTCTTAAATATGCTATTGGATTAAAAGAGAGGAAAAATATTAGAAATGATAGGCAGTGAGGGAATTAATGACATTCTGAGCAATTTGGAGTAACCCTTTATGTTTTCTGATTAGATGTAATGGTGAGGAGTGAGCTTAAGGAGCCCATATCAACAGTGAAGATCTGATTTGAGGGTGGAAAAACCCACATGGTGAATCTTAAGTAAACTCAGCCATTTTAAGCAGTTTTCTCTAAATGCAATAATCTACCAATTTGTTTGCATTGAACCTCTGCTTGTGTCAGGACAATGACTTCTGATTAACTAGGATTCTGAACATGAAATGTGGCTTTAGAGCAAGGCAAATTTGGTATGTATAAGTACATAGCAAGTTTGGTCTTTATATCTCAATCAAACGACAATAACCTCTGATGACAGTCACTCATTAGACAAATATTAATTGAGCTCCTGTTATGTGTTAGTCATGGTAATTAACTCTAGTATTTAGTGTTTTGCGAATGAAATCCTCAGCACTCACGGGACACACAGTTTTATGAAATGACAGACAAAATCAGTAAACAAAACACATAGCAAATTGTGGTAAGTGCAATAAAGAGAAAGAGTAGGGACAGAGGAAGAATAGAAGCAGGTTCTTTTGAGGAGGGACCTACTCAGAGAGGATGAGGAAGGGAGTTCTCTGTGAGGAAGTGACTTTTAAGTTGGGTCCTGAAGGATGGAAAATAGAAAAGGAGCCTACCATCTAAAGACAAGAAAGAAGAGAAAGGAATAGTTCAGTCAGGGATGGTATTAAAAATATTGAACTACTAGTAAGGTAGACAATTGACAACACAGTGCTGAAACAAGGTCTGTGTATCAGTTTAGACAGGCTACAGTTGCCAACCATCTAAACACTAGCCTAAGTATCGCTATAAAGGTATTTTGTAGATGCAATTCACATTCGTAATCAGTTGACTGTAAGTAAAGGACAATCTCTTACGTAATCTCGGTAGGCCTGATACAATCAGTTGAAAGACCTTAAGAACAGAACTGAGGCTTCTCAGAAGACAAATTTTTTTTATGGATGCAGCTTCAGCTCATGCCTGCATCTTCCAGCTGCCCTTCTTACTCTACAGATTTTTGACTTGCCTTGCCAGATCCCACAATTGCCAATTCCTTGAAACAAATCCCTTAGTGTATATCTCCTAATGGCTTTGTTTTTCAGATCAAACCCTGACCAACATGGGGTCTTACAGGCTTCACACAGAGCCAGACATTATTCCTTTAGTTTCTGGGTAGTATGGAGGTTCCAAGGGATTCTGGGTAAGAGGCAAAATGAATGCATATGAGGGTATGTAGAAACATGCGGTAGCACTGCTTAACAGTGGGATGTAGAGATATTTTACTGTTTTCACAACCACTACAGTTCTATGGGAGCATGCTGGCCGTATATTAGCTAAATTTCCAGAAAGAGGAAAGAGAATGTGTGATGAGCCTGAGGCCAGGAAGTGTTTGGAATTTTTAAGGAACTAAAAGGTGACCAGAGAGGCTGAATATAGTAGGAGAGAGGGAGACGAATGAAATGAAGGAAAATGGTCAGGTCGTACAAGTCTGGTAAGTACAATGGGTTTTGTTTAGAACAAGACATTTCAAATAGGAGAGGCTGCCCTGTGGAGAAGTGATTAGCCCAGCATTACAGTGAAGCCAACACAAGAGTCCATGTAGTGGCCTAGGGAAGAGAAATGGCAACTTGATAAACATGACAACAGTGGAGGTGCAGTAAAACGGATAGTTTCAAGGTATATTTTGGAGGTAATGTGAGTGCTTGCTGATAAATTGAAACGACAGGGGCTGAGTGATGAAGGTAATACCTCCCATTTCTACAGTGATTGATAAAGAGATGAATATCTGTGCATACCTCAGGGAGGCTTTTAAAATCCAGTTGATACATACCAAGTAGTATGAGAAGTTGTGTTGTTGTGGTTTGAAGGTGGTGGCAAGTTGGCTCTTGGACAGTGAGACAGAACAGACATCTTGGGATCATGCGATGGAGATTTTTACCTCCACTTCATAGTTCCACTAATTCTTGCTCACACCCAATCTTTGTTTTCTTAACTCATTTCCTTTTGCGTTGCATGCAGAGTGCTTGTTTCCCCATTGCGATTTCCATGTTGTTGTGAAAGAGTGTGTTGTATATTTGATTGTTTTGCTTGTTTCATGCTACAGAGTTTTTGAAACACTGAGGTTGTTCTCATACAACTGCAGAAATATTGGACAAGGCCCAAGAAATGTGTTTGGTTCATCTTGATAGGGTTTGTCTGCATGCAAAATGAGTGAGGAACTCTTTTATATCATCCAGAAGAATGTTATGCTGGGGTTTTAAATAGACCTTGACTAATTCTCAAAAAAGATTAGACACACATAGAAGGAAGGTGATGTGAAGAGACATAGACGATGGTTTTCTAAAGAGAGAGAGAGCCAAAGAGAGAGGCCTGGAACAGATCTATTTCCTCATAGCTTTCAGAGGAAACAACACACTGGTGACATCTTGATTTTGGATTTCTGGCCTCTAGAACCATTAGACAATAAATTCTGTTGTTTAAGTCACCAGTTTGTGGAACTTTATTAAGGCAGCCCTCACGAACTGATACATTATATACTGAACATTCTAAAATATAGGCCAATACTTAGGTAAATCAAATTCAGCCTCTTTAACCTAGGGTATCTAGATCACTGCTAATTTAGAAGAGAAATGAATTCACATGGTATCATTTTGCTGAATGAAATTAATTTATATAAATAACTCATGATTCTTTAAAAAAATTTAAGTGTTTATGGTTATTTGCCTTTATCCCTAAATTGTTTAGATATATGATAGATGATAGATAGATAGATAGATATCAATAGATCATATCTATCAATTAGATCAGTATAAGACTTTCCTCTTGTTTCAAGGAAATTGCTTTATCTAATGTGAAATTATATAATCATTATTTTTAACTAAGCATATTTCTGGATTTTCTATATTGTTATTAGATCAGTTTTGATAGTAATGTTATCTTGTTTTGATGTTTGTTACCTTGCAATATATTTTATTTGGTAAGATGACTTTCTTTTTGTTTTCTCTCATAATATTTGGTAATACATAGTATAGTATACATGTATAATATATTTGATGAATGTAATGGCTAAGAGCTCAGTCTTTGTATATCACTGATTATCCATGTGATCTTAGACAAATTCCTTAACTTTTTGGTGCCTTGGCCTTCTTGTAGGTTTGCTATGAAGAAAAATAAATAAATGTTAAGTGATTAGAACAAAGTATAATGCATAACAAGCACCCAGTAAATGTTATCTATCATTGTTGCTATGAGATAAGCATTATTCTAAAGTCTTTCCATTTACATATGAAGCATCTTAAGCTACAGAGAGGCTCAGTAACCAGTGGGTAGGGCATCTAAGATTCACCTGGGCAGTTTTAAAGGCCATTATCTTCACCAAAACATAGTAAGTCCTCCCTGTATGAAGACAAAAAAAGTTAACTATTTTTTTTTTCCATATCCATGCATATTACCTTCCTAAAATAATTATTTTCTAGAGTTCCAAAAAGTCCTCGTATATTTTCTTCTATATCCCTTAACAGAATAATTTTCTGCTTTTTTTTTTTTTAAATCATGTACATTTCTTTCTAAGTATATTCCTAAATGTGAACTCTACCCTCAACTCTACCTCCAGGTACCTGGCTGCTCACTCTCTCACCCTGGATGGACAACAGTCATCTCAAAACTAACTTATCTAAAATCTATCTTTCCCCTACACTTGTGTCTTCTCCCAAGTTCTTTCATATCCTTGTAATAATGTGGGCAAAGCATTATGGATTCACGTTTGATTCCTCTCTTTTTCTTATAGTCTATATCTAATCTCTTGTCCAAGCTCATTGAGTATTCAAATTATATCCAAAATCTTACCTCTTTTGATTATTCTCTTCTGGATTATTGCAAAATCATTATAACTTGTCTTCTGGATTCTGCCCTTGCTACCTTTACTATTTATTACAGCACAGTAGTCAGTGATCCTTTTAAAATATGTTTAGTTCTGTCACTCCTCTGTAGCTTCTTGTTTTATTTAAAATAGAAACTAAAATGCTTACAGTGGCTATAGACCTTATAGGATATCTGCCTGGGCCTCCATCTCACCCTACTATTGTTATTCTGGTTCATTTAACTTCAGTCACACAACCTTTGAGCTGTTATTCCAACAGACTGAGTATGTTTTTCCTCAAGGGGGTATGGCCTGCTATTTTTCTGGAGTGTTATTTCTAACCTTCTTCATATATCACCTCAACTATCCATTTATCAGTAACACCTTCCCAGACCACTTTATTTAAAATAACACAAACCCATCTGCCCATAGCCTGGTAATCTTCAGTTCCATCCTCATCTGTATTTTCCTCCACAGCACTTACAACTACCTTATGTGTTATATACTTTACCTGTTTATTCATTTATTATCCCTATGTGCCTGCTAGAGTACGAACTCTAGGATGACAGAAGTTCTCATCTTGTTTACTGCTGCATTCTGAGTGCCTTAAAGCAGTGATTGGCTCTAAGTAGCTACTAAAATGTTTGTCGAATATATCACTGTGTGCACTGTTAACTTTCTTATTTTCAGCTAAGGAGATTGGGACTCAGAGCTTAAGTAGCTTTCCCAAAGCCTTGTACTGGTAAATGAAGTCAGAGTCTTCACTCAGGTGCATTAGACTTCAGAATGCCCCCCACCCCTTTGGTACTGTGTTCCCTCTCAGGAGGAGATCTTCGTATTTACATTTGAATTTTGAGGAAATCTTCCAAGAATCTGGCCTCTGGTCCTAGCTCGGCCACTAAATAATGGTGAGATTATGGGGAAGCAATTTAAGTTTTTTTTTGGTTTTCTATGATCACTTTAGCAATCTAAACATAAGAAAAGTTTCTATAATCTCTAAAGTTTATTCCAGTGAGCACAGTCTACAACCCATGAGATTTACACCATGCTTAAGTGGATGACATACTCAATTCTGTTTTAATTCTTAAAATAAGAAATATAGAGAGGTTTAAGTTAATTTTGTTTTCTTTTGGTTTAAGCCCTTTTGCTAAGCGAGATAAAGTTTCATTGAGTTGGAGGTGGTAGTAGAGAGAATCACTACAAACTAATCAAGAAGTCACTCTTTGGTCTTCCTGAAGTTCAGTCCAAGGTCTCTCTCAAGGTGGTTCTCCCCAACCTTTTTCTCTTGTAGTGCTTCTATCCTTTGGGTCCTTGGAGTTTTAATTTCTGTCCCTTTCCTCACACTTAGCATTCAGTGAATAATGGACAGTCTTCCCAGATCTCCCTTCCTTGCTTCATCAAGGCAAGCAAACATATTCTTTCCATTATAAGAATTTTATTGAAAATTCTTATGAATAACAAACTGGACACAAATGTAGAGAAATTAAAAACATCCTGAATTTTCAACTTTATAGTTGTGGTTCCAAGTCTGCTTCCCATCTGAAGGAATGGAAGAAGCTTAGGGCTTTAAATTTTAATTCCTATTCCTGAAACTAAAATCCTGAAGCCTTCCTTTTTTTCCTGCCCCATTTCTTGCTCAAACTTTGAGAAAGTTTCTAAGCTCTCCAATGTCTTATGAATCCTTGTCAACTGAATCAGTTCTTGTCTTGTTTCAATTGTTTTAGTAGTAAAACAAATTCAAGGTACTTTTTATGTACTTAGGAAACAAATTTTCTTAATCAGAGGAAACTTTAAATATTAAAAAAAAAGAGAACTAGGAAGAAGTAACTTCTTTCAAAAATTGACAGTCTCTAGTAGATGGCACATCTCTTTATGGTCTCAGTAAAAAAGAGTATGGGGGGAAGGTACTTATCTATCACAAATTCTAATAGGCCCAGTTTAAAAATAATAATTATAACTTCTTACTTTGAAATTCAAACATAGTCAGAGGGCTTAAATTGCCAATTACTTATCATGTCATATTATGAACTCCTTCCTGCCTTCCACCCACAATTCTCTTATTCTCTCTCTCTCTCTCTCTCTCTCTCTCTCTCTCTCTCTCTCTCTCTCTCTTTTTCTCTCTCTCTCTCCCTCTCTTTTGTATTCACATATTTTCAGGCCCCAGAGAAAAAGAGTTGAACAGGACAGAAAGGGTCCTTATCTTAATGGACAATTTTTTTTAAATGACATGATTAAATTAAAAATATTTTGCATAATTATATGTGCTTGAAAAAACAACACAGAAAAAATGAGATGAAGAGCAACTAACGTAATAACACTTAACTAAGATATGCAGAAAGCAGTGTTTTAATTAGACACTTATTTCAGGGCAAGGGACACTGCTAAAAAAGAGAGACCTGAAAAGTTATAAAATACAGATCATCTATTTGTATGAGCATAAAACACAAAATAATTAGTTATTTGGTCTGGATTTTCCATCTACCAGCTGCATATCGCCAACTAAGGGAACCACATAGCTCCACCTGGAGTCTCCCTCCTTCAGTTGTGACCTAGTAACTCTCTCCATACAGTAAACCGGTTCGATTTTAAGGCTCACACTTTTTATTTCCCTTCCATCAAGAATCACTGTCTCACACAAACAGATATTCAATGTTTGATCATTATTATTTCATATGTTGTGTCTATATTTTAAAAAAGTTATTTCAAGCAGGAGAATGATTCTGGTCCGTCCTGACTACAAATCAAAATGAGTCCTCATATTTTGTATCAGGAGCCACAAACATGCTCTTCACTCTGGCCACACCCAACTGAGAGATTTGTTCCTGAGGTTAAGATAGCCACCTATGGGCTGTCCAGGGAACAATGACTAATATCTCCAAACTCTTTTCTCTCTTGGGGCAGTGAAGACAAAACTTTTTTTTTTTTTTCCCAAGAAAAAGTGGTAGCAGAAGAATCAGCAGACATAGACACTGAAATAACCAAAAAGCCAGGAGAACCAAAGAAAGTGGCAATCAGAAACCATGTGGTAATAGAAATCCTGGGTGAGAATGAAGGCAAAGTTGAGAAAAGTCAAAAAGAGAGTTGGTGGTGGGTAGCTTGTATAGAAACAGAAAGGAAACAAAAATCTAGAGAAGAGTCATGGGCAAGGAAGGCTATACATTCTACTGTATTTTAAATGGCTTTCTGATTTCCTATAAAACTTGGTTATACTGCTTATGAGAGTTTCAATGCTTCCTTACATCCTTCTGAATTTTTCCAGTAACCTTCAGGACCTGAGATACCTTGACCCCCAACTGTGTTTCCAAAAGGGTCTGAGACTCATGTGTTCGATTATTGGTATTGGTCATTGATTGAAACGTGGGGCAGGGTACCAGGTATGTGTATACTGCTGACTTGTAATAAAACCATTTTATGGGATCCATGTGATGGAAAATATAAATATGTACATATTTCATTAGGTTGTCTCTATCATCCCTCCTTTATTACAAACCACAGGGATAATTCTATCAAAAGAAAAAGAAGATGGAAGAAAGGAAGAAAAGAAAAAAGGAAAAGAAAAGAAAGAAAGGAGAAAAGAAAAAAAGAAAGGGCTGTATCTGGACAAATAACAGAGTATGTATGATGCTTAAAGTGCATTTATTCTTCAGAGATGCTTCACCTGATCCTCACTGTAAGTCAGGCATTCTGTTATACACTCTCATAGAACTCTGTACTTTTCCTTCATGCACTTGTCTCAGTTTGTAATTATATCTTGTGACTATATAATTAATATGTCTCTCCCCAACTAGATTATAAGCAATACAGGGTAGGGACTCTATAAACATTTAATGAATTAATGAATGGAGATACTTTAATGCCATGGGAAAATGAAATTTACATGACAGAAATTGTTGGTTTTCCACAAAATCTATTTAATTTTATCCTAGAGAGAGTTGGCCCTCTTTCTCAGTCTCCCTTACATCAGAGTATAGGCATTTTTATTTTGTGTGGGAATGGGAAAGCATTAGAGTCTGGGCCATGCAAGTTGAGAATTTATGTCCTTAGTGTGCATAGAAATACAGGAATAGTCTGTTATAAATTTTTATAGGCTTCACAAATATTAAATCTGGACAAGATATATCTACCACATAATTTTTATTAGGACTATTAGAACTTTATGCTAAAAAGGTCAAAGTTCACCTTGTTGATTGACATGGTCCTAACATGGCACCAGAAATGCTTCATGATCTTGAACCTGTTTCTCTCTCCAGGTTCATGTTTTATCACATTGCTCTTTCCCCTGCTTCTCTAGTAACTGTGAGCCACTCAATCTCAAGTCGAGTATTGGTTCCTTGAAGGAATCTAACTCATCTACCTTGTGGCCTTGCACATGCTGTCCCTGCATCCTGAAATGCCTTCCTTCACCTTATTTTTCTTAAATCCTTTCAGTGATCCATCTCCCTGGAACCCTTGCTTGTTTGTCATGGCCAGTCTGGGTTAGACACTGCTTATCTGAAGCCTCTTGTCATTCTGAAAATTTTTGTCATGACGTCATATTGGCAGGGTTACATGTTTGTTTCTGCAACTGTGAACTTTTGGAGGAGGAGAACATTTGATTTTTGTCTTCCTAATCAAATACGCTGCTTGACACATGAATGGGATATGAAAATGCTAACATGAATTAAGATGTACTGTGTCAGCTGCATGCAGGAAAACTCCAAGGTGTTCATTTCAAATATTATCCAAGGACAAAGTTTATTAAGTCAAAACATAAGTCCAATGCAAGGAAAAATTCTGAAGACAAATGGGGGAAAAATACACTTATTTTGGCATGACCAATTTTAATTATTTTCAGACTTGATCCTGATGATTTAATTGTCCTTAACTTCATGAAGGTGGCATTTTTTTCCCTGAAAATTATACTTTGAAGTCAGACCTATCACCACCTCATATTAATTTTTTGATATAAAAGAATAGAAAGAAAATTCATTAAATCAATAGGATAAAAACCCCTCCAGGTCTAACATTGCGGTATCTTTATGGCTTTTTTTTTTTTTTTTTTTTTTTTTTTTTTTTTTGCTGCAAATGGCAAAGCCACTACAAAACTATGTCTTTCTGATCGTAATTTAGTGGTGCATTTAATTTGAAAGAAAACTCATATTGACATTATTTTCAAAATTCAAATTTGACATCTTTATGAGATTTAACACTATAAAGAGGAGGAATTCTGTCAAATAAAAAAGGCAATTTGTTTTTTCTGTTCCTTCGTGTCCTGTTTTCTAGACTTCTTTTCTACTTATTGCCTCATTTAGCATCTTGAGAAAAGATAAGACACTTTGTCAAAGAACTCTGCCATCTAAAATAATTCATAATTTCTAGAGCTATAGTACTTTCCTGATCTCAGCAAGAAGCAAGTATCTGTAGCTAGGCCATTAAGGGAGATGAATGATTACGTAATATATTTTAAAGTTTGCTGGTTGGCAAACACATATAGATGCTTTCAAATCTGGAGCTTCTTGGATATAGCCCTAGGTAATGGCAAAATGAAGTTGGTTCTGAATTCTTTTGATTCAGTCTTTTGACACACTTGATTGTTACTGTAGCAACAGATTATGTCACCTGAAATTCAGAACATTCAAAGATGTCAGAGGAAATGAGTAATTCTTACCTGAAGACATAAAGCAGGTAGTCAACACCTCTTACCAGAAAGTGACAGTGGTAATGACATCGGTCATTACCCCTGTCTTTTATTAAGAAAATATATATGGTTATGGCATTTGCTATTAATGAACATGCATAAGACAACCCATAAGAATTGTGTTAGGCATTCCTGTGATCTCTTTTAAAGCATACATTAAATCTGGACATCCTTCTTATTTAAAAAAAAATGACAACTAATTTTTTTCTTTTTTGATTTCTAGTGATACATTTTTAAAAACTAGCTTGACTGCCAATACATATGCTCCAATTTTAATGTGTCAGTATTTTAAGAGGTAGAAATAATGATGCCAGCTTTTATTGAAAAGATAAGATGAATTAGGACAATTTTCATAAAGTTGTATTTAATAATTTTCACTTAAATATGTGGAAGATAAAGAAAATTATAACATTTTAAATGCTGTCATAATAGTCTTAAAAACAGTTACTTATATATACACACACATATACACATACATGTGCATATTTTATACTGATTGGCTTTAAAAATTGCCTTTATGTAAATATATTTTCTTAAATTCATATGTTCAAAACCAATATGCATTTTTTTAACTTTTCACTTCGAATGCAATTCTGCTTCAGTTTTTAAAGTTTTGAAATCAATCATAGGGTGATCTCAAGTAGGAAATAGAAATTCAGTTTCTTTGAAAAAGTTGGAATGGAGAGTCCAGGAAGCCACTAAGCAATCGTTTCATTCTGAACCCAAAGCCGAATGCCAGGAACTCTAGTCGCTAATATCATATCTTGTCATGCCAAACTTTTGTACCAGGAAGAATAATTTTAAGCCTGTATATAAGTTTTAAGAAATTGAGTTCCAACTAATCCTAGTTTACTGAACCATGGTGATTTGTTATGCATAGAGGTATTTGAGCACTCTGTTTTATGTCAGCACTTGTTGAAAAATATCCTTTCAGATCTTGATTTAAGTCAACTAGTAAATCCAGACAGGAGAAAAATATTCCCAAGGGTTTAAGTTCATATATGATCTACAGCTATCGACTTTAGCCTATTGTGTTTTTTCCTGCAGCAAAGCCATTTTTCTCCACCCCTTAATGCCAATTTCCCACCTTAAGACTGGGTTATGTGTCACTTCTATGTGTATTCATAGTACCCTGTGAAGCTCTAATGTGGTCTTCTTGATTTGTTTGTAATTGTCTGGTCACCTGCCCTAGTGCATGCTTGGCACTTACAACAATTTAATGATTGAGTAATTGAAAACGATATCATCAATTCTAATATGTATATTTTTATGTCACTAATATATCTTAAAATGTCCTATCATTATTCTTGACCTGTGGGCCACAGTCATAATTGAAACAAAAAATTATGTATGCATAGCAGTGGAGTACAATTTGATTTCAGTGAAGCATTTCTTCATCATTTCTGGAATAACCACAACTCTAAGCTCCTGCAGATCAGTTACCAACTGCTTTTATGGCCTTGTTCCTCAATGCATGGCCGACAAACATCATCATCATCATCACTTGAGTGCTTATTAGAAAGACACAATCTCAGGCCCCACTCAGACCTTCTGAATCAGAATATTAAGGATCAAATAGTCCAAAAGTTGCAGATAGTGAGCCTTAGGCCCACACATTATTTTAACAGCTTTATTGAAATATAATTTGCATATCTTAACGTGTACTCTGACTCATTATTTCTGTAATGGGTTTAGTTTCAAGACTCACAAAAATCTCAATTTTTGATGTATCTTGAAAATCTAAACCATTTAGGAGCACAGAATCTGAATTTACATATGGACAAAATTGGCTGGAGTAGAGTAGCATTAGTTTTAGATAGGATATAAATTGTCCTATTTGACACATTCTCTTTAATACCTTATTGTCATGTACTCAGCCTACTTCATTTGTTAAGACATCCTTGAGACACTATATCATACAGCTATGACACCTAGTTTAGTATTATCCACATTCAATAAATCTATATGTTTGGGGCCAAGAAGTGAAAGGAGTTGTCCAAGTAAACTAAAAACAATTTATCCACCTAGTACCATATGTTACTTTAAAAAATATTTAGTAAAATAGATTTTAATTATAATTCTTAGTGCCAAAACAGAATTTATGTAACTATGCTTATATGTCACTAAATTGCTTTCATGAATGACTAATGGATTTCTATCTGCAGTTTGGAAAACTGCCCAAAATAACGCCTTATGTCTTTGAATTCACCACAATGGATTCTTAAAACATTCTGATAAACTTAAGTTTTAAGGGTAATATAGTGTCAAAAGTAGGTAGTAAATGAATAATAATAGTACTAACAAAAGTAACAGCTAACATTTATTGAATGCCTACTACGGGTAAAATAGCATTAGGAGATGCATGTAAGAGGGAAGACAACAAGAGTGAATAACAAGATGGAGTAAAAAGTCGCTCTACCATATATGCGTGATTTAATTTTCAGGACGTTAACAGAAAAGTGGGATTTTCATTTGTTTTGAATTAGCATGGAAATTAAAGACTTTACATGCCATCCACTATCTTAACCATTAGCCATATGTAGTTATTTACATTTCTATTTAAATTTATCAAAATTAAATATGATTAAATTTTATTTTCTTTGTTACACTGGTCACATTTCCAATACTCATAAGTCACGTGTGGCCAGTAGCTACTATTTGGACAATCCAGATGAAGACTTTTTTCAATATCATAGGAAATTTTTTCGGGCAACATCACCCTAGAATAATAATATTTTTTGAGGCATTCAAGTCATGGGCTAAAATTAAAATTGCCACGTGCCAAATGTATACAAATTATCCAGACATATTTTATGGTTTTTTATAAAATCCAATAAGGGTTAGTTGTCTTCAGCCAGCCAACATTTATTTCTTTTAGAGAAGTTTAAAAGTAATATGAACTAATCAAGTTGGGTGTGGAGTTAGCTTAAATTGGTTTTCTTTAATCTGCTATTTCAAACTTTCCTCTGCCTTAGTGCAACTGTGAAATGATTAGCTAGCATTAAGGTCAAGTGATTCTTTTTTCATGAATTGATGAGAAGTAATTAAAGCAAAGGCAAGTGTTTATAATTTTATGGAATTCTCTTGGAAGCTTAAGTAATACATAAGCTGCAAGGCAATGCAAGCCTCTGTGTCCATCCAAACATAGCATATTTTGCAGCCGTTTCTGAAGACAAAAGAAAATGTGGCAGATAGATACACACTAATGTTACTGTGATTTTCAAACCATTGTTGGCCTGTTAGAGTTTGGTGCTAAAGTAGGAAATTAAGTGATTTTTATAACTACTAGAATTTATCGACCTATGGCAAATGACATAAGGATAACTGATCTATCTCATCATTTTTCCCCCTAATATATTATCCTGATTTGGAGAAGAATGAGTTAGAAGCAATTTAATTCTATAGAGTTTCTCTGAATCAGCTCCAAATACAGAGCCTTTTGTCTCTCTGTTTTTATCTAAACCAGCTCAGAACCTACACCCCCAGACAACACTTTTCTGCTTTTTAGACTATAGCTCATAGTAAGAAATACATTTTACATTGGGATCAGGCAAAAGCACACACATGAAGCAGAAGCTTCACAAACAATATTTATCTTAATACTGGATGCCTTCTAATATTTTTTATTTTATTTAGTGCCACTACTTTTAAAATGATGGTTGAGGCTCACTAAATTGCTTTCATGACCAGTAAAGGGTTGCAAACTGCAGTGAAAAATATTGCCCTGAGCAATACTGGAATCCTCTTTATCCATTTCTGGATATGAAACCTCCTTGAAAATTGTCTCAAATATGCATAAACATGAGAGCTCATGCAGATATGTTGATCTTTCTGAAACATGAATGGAAATACTTTCCTGCTGCTGCACTTTTGACCTCAGCTTTCCCAGTGATTAGTTGGGACTGTTGTTTCCACTTGCCAGAAGTTCAAAAGCTCTTCTCAAAATGGGCTCGTTAATGTTTCTCCTTGCCAGAAGCAAGTTCAAAAGCCTTTCCCAAACTAGCTCACTATGACTTGGAAGATAAATGGGTTCACCTTTTGTAGAGAGCTATTACCATGAGTTATTTTTCCTTCTCATAACTTCTTCCGGTAAAATTGGAAAATTATAAAAATATAAGTTGATTCTTCAGAGGCAGGGAAACATATCATCTGAAAGATTCTATAGAATCTGATGCAAGGAAAATAAACTATTTGAATGAGTCTAGAGAATAAAACCCTTTCTACAGCAATTTGCATTCAGATAGTTCATTGTTAAAATATATTTAATAACAATATTCATATTCAAAATTGTTTCCAAAGCTGTTATTGTCTGACTTATTTCCAATAATTATTACAACAAATTTTCAATACAGAAAAAATGTTTTACAGATCTCTGGAGTCGACTATAATTTTGTTATTTTTCATTTATAGGACCCTGATGTCTGTAACATCTTTTTGTTTTTATTACGTTATTATTACCACTTAATAATGGTAATAATAATAAAATTCTCACAACCACCCCAAGGCCTCAAAGGGCAGATATTTTTGTTTCTATTTTACAAGTGAGTTACCCCAATGGGGTAGAAGAAAGACAAGAATTGACCATAGGAGATGAAGTTCCCATTATAACTCTGTTAGTTACCAGATGGTGATCCTGGGCAAATCATTTGATTTCCTTGATAAATATGCGAGATTCTATCATTTAAAAGAGATCATTTAAATTAAATTGCCCAACTCAACAATGGGAACAAAGAAGTCCTGGATGCTGTGCTATGTGGATCTAAATGAGGGGCAAGTGGGGTTTTTAAGGCTCCATAGCCAGCTTCTCTTTTTCCAGACTGCCTCTGTCTTTAATGGAATTTGTAATATACTTAATTCAATAAAGAAGAAAAACCTCAAAAGTTAAGGCAACATATAAATTAAGAAAATGAGAAATCAATAAATACTCTACATGAAGGATGAGGAGATATTAAAAAAAATATTTCATTAATCTTTACTGATTTGGTTGATGTGGTTTTCTAGTTTATTGAATTTCCATTGATTTCAAATTGTTTTGGTTTGCATTCTACTGAGAATAGAGGCCAAGAGAGACAGATATAAGGATCATGGAATTATTTTTATTAGAGAAGAAAGAAAGTAATATGCCTATTGCTCTCCTAAATATATATGTTTGATTCATGACAAGAATAAAAAAGGCACATCTCACTAAAATGAAAACCCAAATGTAAGACTGCCTGGCTTTCAACAGATATTCAATGTGTGTATACTTCATACCAGGCACATTGCTAGGTCCTTTATATAATGAGGATGGCAATTATGGAAGTGATCATGATATAACTAACAATTACTGAATTCTACTATGTCCCAGGCATTTGCCTAAATGTATATGGGTATTTAATAAGTTAAATCCTCCTAAAGCCTGAGGTTAAACGTTTAAGAGTCAAAGGCTAAAAGGCTATTTTTGCCATTCTACAGGTAAGGAAACTGAAGCTAATAGAGAAGATATGCCTGGAACATTGTTACAAAATTCATAAGTAAGTTAGCTGAAATTTAAGCCAATGTCTTCTAACTTTAATTTATATATATATATATATATATATATATATATATATATATACACACACACACACACACTCATATGCACACAAACATATATACACATACATATATATATGTAGTATATACATACAGAACACATATATGGTTTGTCTATATATCATATATATATGTATATTCAATGGTAAAACACAGAGCAACATAAAGAAACCTAAATAGACGAATACAATTTTTCTTTTATAACTGACAAACTTGCTAATTTTATTTCTATACCTCTTTTATTAGGGTTTAGTTTCATTTATTTCATTTCTGAGAGACAGGACTTTTTAGTTTCAAAAACATGAACATTTCTCTGCTTTTTATCTTAATATTTTACAACCAAAATCTGAGATACCCTTTACCATACCTAGGCTATAGACATCAAATACAGTTTTTTTTTAAATAATAATAAAAGCATTTTTTAATAATAAAAAACAGAGTTACTTTTTTGGCAGTTTTATAGCAATTTAGCTCTCAGTGAAGTTATTCTGGTTTAATTTGTCCTTTTTGTACAATTCAGAACAATAAAAGCAAACTTTTGTGTTTTATCGTTTACACAGTGTATATACCAGAAGTCCATGATACTGAATATATTGCTCTTCATTTAGAACTATTGTCTTAAGGGACCAGCCACAGCCAAATTCAACATTCTAATATTAACATACTCCAGTAAAATAATAAGGGACATTTTGTTTCTAGTTTTTTGTGAAATGGAATGAATTGATATAAAATAACTAAGAAGACAAAGGTATAGGTAACTCATCCCTCACCCCTAAATGTTTTCTGAAGAAAAAGCTGATTTCCAGTTAAGGAAATTAAGCTCCTTTCATTTGCCTCACCACTGTTTTGTCTTAGATCTTTCTCTCATCTTTACTTAAATTCCTTTGCCTTAAGGTTGTTAACACTTGACATGCAATGGCAATCATGCTTGCAGAAGTGACTAGTGTGCTAAAAAAGTCCCATGAAAGGTCACAATGCTCGCCTGTGGGCTGAATTTTAACATTTTTGCTATGAAGAGTTCTTTTTTCTTATTGGTGAGAATAAAAGGGAAAGTAATGTGCAGAGATTTATGATTTGTTCTTCTGCTTAGGAATGTTCACAAAATGAAAACTGTTTACCACTCCCTAGCAGGATTGGTGTTCTTCAAGGAGAGGTCAGAGGAGCGTTTGATCTTTTGGGGATCTTGTTATCTATTAGGAGTAACTCTTTTTTGTTGTTGTTGTTTTACTTCCAACTTTTCTTTGTTAAAACACCAACTGTGTAAAGTAACCACGGGGCTATTTTACAACTCTTCTCAGAACAGTTCCAGTTTTCCTTGGAGTGAACCTTTGTCTAGTGTAAGTGTACAGAAAAGTTTTGCTAACTCAGCACCTGGCATGTCTAGGCTGTTCCCTAGTGTGAATTAGACTGACCTTCTAGATGGGGATACAGAAAGAGGTTGGGTATCCCATTCAAATAAATAGCTAAGCTCACAGAGAAATCTAGCCATTTGTAATAACAAACGAGGAAACTAACTTCCTTTCTCCCTCCCTCCCTTTCTTCTTTCCTTATTTCCTTCCAGTCAATACTCAGTAGCAGAGAAGAACATGACTAGTGAGAGAAACTGGTCAACATAGAGTTGAGAAGACAAGGTCGATAGAATGTTAGGTATTCATTTTATAATAGGGCTTTGAAGTTATCTTCTTTTAACTTCATAAGGATAATCACAGCCATGCTCCCCTGACTTGAAATAACTAGGTTATCTTTTCTCAGAAATACACCAATAAAATACTGTTAAATCAGAAACATATGCCAACACAGCTAGTCATATATTGAATAATTAAATATGAAACTGTTGAATAAACATTAAAAGTTCAGTGACATGACACAAGCTTCCCTAGATTTAAGTGAAATGATATTCTTGTATATATAATAAAATGTCATAATTTTCTCCCACCAAAAAAAAAAAAAAAAAAAAGAGAAGAAAAAGTAAAATACAGTCTAAACTCCTAAAATATTATCCTACGGTTTAAATTTTCCCTACTCTGTAGCCTGTGGAAGAACGAGATCAATCTGTATGCAGAAAAGGTTATCTAGTATAAATAATAGTTAATAAGTAAAAAAAATTAATTGCAGGAGAATATGCATAGTACCAAGTCAGGTCTTTAATAAAAGCAATAAACATGCTTGAAAATCTCTAAACTGAGTCTAGAAGGATCCTTCATCAGATAAGTCTTATGTACCAGTTCAGATCCTCTTGGCCTTGCCCATCTCTTGTTCTAGGGACTGCTGGATGGATGTCCTGAGATGCAGTTCATAAAGATTCTTAGAGGCTGACCCAGAGAGATCTAGCAATCCATAGCACTTAGTTGTCCCCAACTAGTTTTAGAAATCTTTCCTTCTCAGCTTCATTCTCTTAGTCCTTATTCTGTCCCATGAAGTGCAGTCCTTAATAAAGTAGAACACATGAACCTCTGTCTACTGGTTAAAACAGACAGACAGACAGACAGACAGACACGTATATGCACACACACACACACACACACGCACGCATGCACGCACAAATTTAAGAGTGACCACTTAGGAGAGTGAGGTGAGGTTGAGGGATTCTGCATCTTTATCTTTCTATATTGTTTTTGTTGTTGTTGTTTTGATAAATAGATATTGCTTCTCTTTTTCTTAGAAGCTTAAAACAATGCACATTTATTATCTCATAATTCTCATGAGTCAGAATTCTGGTCCCAGCTTTAGCTAGGTCCTCTGCAATCAAGGTGTCTGCTGGGCTGGGTTCCTTCTGAAGTTTGGGGACTTCTTCCAAGCTCTTGTGTCTGTTGTTGACAAAATTCAGTTTCTCGTGGTTGTAAGACAGAGGTCTCTATTTCTTGCTCGCTGTCATCTGGGATTCACTCTCAGCTCCTAGTTGCTGCCTGCAGTTCTTGCATGTGTGACCTTTTCACAAACTACTCCCTCTCCCGACATAAGCGTCTTACTTCTTCTAGGCCAGCAGGAAGAAAACAAAACAGGGCTTTTGGGAATGGAAGTTTAGCTTCCTTTTATGATTATTGCAGAGTGATTACTTTTACATTTCACCAGACAAAAGAAGTTACAAGGTGAACTATTTTCTATTTCTAATCAGATTCCTAGATTTAAGCAAAAACTTTTATTTTAATATTCCTTTATTTCGTATGTTATTCAGTAGTTTTCAAATCTTACTAAAAAAAAAAAGTCAAACTACTTGTTTTTCTCCTAGCTAAAACAAACTAAAAAAAAAAAAATCATATCTAACCTTGACCAGCCTCTTTTTTTTTTTTTTTTGGTAGTGATTTTGGACATATTTGAAAATGAGCCATTGTTCTTGAAGCTTGAACTACACCAGGAAATAGAGGCAGAAACTGGTAAAAACATCATTCTATTGGTTTTTTTGTTAAAACAAAATATTTTTGTCACTTCTGTCTTGGCTACTATTATATCAGTGTTTAGTAGAGACTCAAAATTGCAAAGCAAAGGGAAGATTCTGTAAATATTTTCTACACCTTCTAGAATTAAATACCTCCAAATGTGGATAAAGCTTATAAAACATGGCCAACTACTATCGTTTAAAACTTGTCTTAATATTTATCAAATATCTTTAGATTTTGTGAACTTCAATGGTCCTTTGATTCTGTCATGAACTATTAGAAGGCAATTATTTTTAAAACTCTTTGTTAGTAAGAGATTTCAGGTCAGGACTTGCTTACTATGTGTCTCAATCTTTATTCTTTATCATTTAGAACTGCACTGTCTAATAGAATTTTCTGCACTGACGTAAATGTCCTATATCTGCCTCGTCCGTTATAGGGCTCACTAGCCTGATCTTAGTTTGAAAGCCTCTAGTTTCTCACCAGTAAGTAAAATGTCAGCTGTAGGTTTTTTATAACGTTCTTTATCAAGTGTAGAAAGTTTCTCTCTATAACCACAAGAAACTAAGAATAATTTGCTGAGAGTTTTTATCATGAGCGAGTGTTGGATTTTGTCAAATGCTTTTTTTTTGCATTTATTAATATTAAAGATTTTTTTCTTTAGCTTTTTGATGTGATGAGTTATGTTGATTAATTTTTTCATGTTGAACCAGCTTTGCACACCTGGGATAAATCTCACTTGTTTGTGGTATATAATTCTTTTAATACATTGTTGGATTTGATTTGCTGGTATATATTGTTGAGAATTTTTTCAACTGTGTTCATGAAAGATATTGATTTGCAATTATCTTTTTTTGTGAAGTCTTTGTCTGGTTTTCGTATTATGGTGATGTTGGCCTTATAGAATGAGTTAGGAGCTATTCCCTCTACTTCTGTCTTCTGGAAGACATAAAAAATTTCTTGCTTCAATGTTTGATACAATTCACTAGTGAACCAATCTGGGCCTGATACTTCCTGCTTTTTGAAGGTCATTAATTATTCATTCAATTTCTTTAATAGATATTGACCTATTCAAGTCGTCTATTTTTCTTAATGTAAGTTTTGGCAGATCGTGTCCTTAAGGAATTGGTCCATTTCATCTAGTTTGTCAGATTTGCTACCATGAAGTTGGTCCTCATGATATATATTTTTTTGTTCTTTTAATGCCTGTGAGCTCTGTAGTGATGACCTCTCATTAATTTCTGATATTAGTGATTTATGTCCTCTCTCTTTCCTTGTCTGGCTAGAAGCTTATTGATATCACTGATCTTTTTAAAAAACTAGCTTCTGGTTTTGATTTTCTTTATTATTCCCTGTCTTAGATTTCATTAATTTCTACTCTAACTTTTATTATTTCTTTTCTTTTGTTTACTCTGGGATTTATTTGCTCTTTTTCTAGTTTCCTAAGGTGGAAACTTAGATTATTAATTTTAGACATATCCTCTTTTCTAATATGCATTCATATATTGCTATAAATTTCCTTCTACACTTTTTGACTGTATCTCACAAATTTTGATAAGTGGCATGTTAATTTTCATTTAGTACATAGTATTTTTAAATAACTCAAGATTTCTTCTTTAACCTATGTGTTATTTAAAAGTATATTGTTTAATCTCCAGGTATCAAAAGACTAGAAATCATAAAAGCCTGCTCTCAGAGCACAGAGGAATTAAACTAGATAAATAACAGAATGATGGCTGGAAAATCAGGTATTATGGGATTATGGGATTTTCCAGCCATCATTCTGTTATTTATCTAGTTTAATTCCTCTGTGTTCTGAGAGAAGGCTTTTATGATTTCTAGCCTGAAGTTGTTAAAGCACATTTTATGGCACCAAATGTGATCTATCATGATGAATGTTCCATGTAAGTTTGAGAAAAATGTGTATTTTGCTGTCAATTATATCTAGTTTATTGATGGTGTTGTTGAGTTCAACTACATCTTTACTGATTTTCTGTCTGCTGGATTTGTT
The DNA here is from genome assembly GCA_003508835.1 of Eonycteris spelaea. Taxonomy (NCBI): domain Eukaryota; kingdom Metazoa; phylum Chordata; class Mammalia; order Chiroptera; family Pteropodidae; genus Eonycteris; species Eonycteris spelaea. The sequence continues at coordinate 7,462,483 of PUFA01000011.1, read as the reverse complement.
CATTTTTGATAGGGGTGGGTGCTGAAGTCTCCAACTATAATAGTGGATTCATCTACTCTCCTTGCAGTTCTATTAGTTTTCGCCTCAAGTATTTTGACAATGTGTTCTTTTGTGCATAGGTGTTAAGGATTATTATGTCTTCTTGGCAAAATAAACCCTGTATCATTACGTAATGCTCCTCTTTATCCATAATAACTTTCTTTGCTTTGAAGTTTGCTCAGTCTAAAATTAATATAGCTACCCCTGCTTTCTTGTGATTAGTGTTAACATGATCTATCTATCTCCATTCATTTACTTTTAACCTCTATGTGTCTTTATATTTAAAGTGAGTTTTTTTGTAGACAGTGTACCAGCAGGTCTTATTTTTTGATCCACTCTGACAATCTCTGCCTTTTAAACAGTGTCTTCAGACCACTGATATTTAAAAAGTTATTATTGACATAGCTAGATGAATATTTATCGTATTTGTTACTGTTTTCTATTCTTTGTCCTTGTTCTTTTATCCTATTTTTGTTTTCTGTTCTTCTATGGCCTTTTCTAGTTTTAATTGAGAATTTTATATGATTCTATTTTCTCTTCTCAGTGTATCAGTTATATTTTTTATTTTTGCTTTTTTTAGTGCCCTAGAATTTGCAATATATATTTACAACTAATCCAAGCCCACTTTCAAAATAACGTTATACTACTTCATGGGTAGTACAAATACATTATAATAAGAAAATAATCCTAATTCTTCCCATCTTTTGTATCATTGATGTCATTTTTTTCATATATATATATATATACATATATATATATATATACACATAATACATATTAATTTGAGGAAGCTATTTTCTGCTAGATCAATTAAGAATAAAAAAATAAAAGTTTTTATTTTACCTGTACTTTTCATTTCTCTGTTGCTCTAACTTTCTTTAGGTAGTTCCAGGTTTCTGACTCATATCATTGTCTTTCTTTCTGAAGAACTTATTTTGATGTTTCTTTCCGGGCAGGTCAACTAGTAACAAATTATCTCATTTTTTTAAATCTGAGAAAGTCTTTATTTCTCCTTCACTTTTGAATGATAATTTCACAAGGTACAGATTTTATATTATTATTATTATTATTATTATTATTATTATTATTATTATTTTTCTCTTAACACTTTAAGTATTTCATTCTATTCCCTTCTTGCTCTGAGAAGTTGGATGCAATTTTTATTTTTTTCCTCTATAGGTAAGGTGACTAGGTTCTATAGTAATTTTTAACTCTCGGAATTGTCCACATTGAATCTCCTGGTATTTGTCAATTATGGTTTGGTTTTCCTACCTTGGCTCAGTTTTCCAGTGAAGGTTTCTGCGCTTGGTTTTCTGCTCCAGTAAGTTGCAGTTCTCTGTATTCATCTGACTTTCCAGTTTGCCTAATGACCTTACTTCTTCTGAAGAAAATTGTTGATTTCTAAATTTAGTCAATGTCTTACTTGCGAGAATGGAGCAATGACTTCTAAGATCCTTACATTCTGGACTGAAAAACACTAATTTCTTTTTAATGTGTTTATTTTCAAGTTTTCCAAACATATTGTAAATTTCATAGATTGCAAATTGAATAATTTTATTCACAGCTGTGTCTCAAGGATCTAGAAAAGCGTGTGGCACATAATAGATGTTCAATAATTATCTATTGAATGAATGAATGAATGGAACCATGGCAAATCTATATCTTCAACTTACTGTCTTTTCAAACATGTTCTACCTCACTGCACAAAGAATACTCAACACGTGTTTGTTGTTCTATAATCTATTTTGGGACATGCTTGCTTCTAGCATCTGATCATGCTCAAATCCCTCAAAATTTTTTATAGTTATCTTCTCACCATTTTTATCTGTCTTTCCTTAGCCTTGTCTTCCTCTTACATGTGTTTTTAAATAGTTTTTACTTACTATTCTTCATAGTCTACTTTCTCTGGACATTTCTTAGAGTGCAAGTCCTATTTCACGTCACTATTAAGTTTCCACATTTAAAAATACTTTTCTGCACTGTCCATCTCACATACCTCTAGAAAGAAGTCTTTTGGTGGCCTAAAATAGTACACATACAAATATAGCGGGACCACCTCCCTGGTCAAAAATAAGTCACTAATTATCTGGTAAGAGTTTCCTTTTAAGTTACACCATCAGTCATAGATGGAATAACTAACACTCCCTGATATCAATACATTAGGTGAATAGGAAAATAAAGCAGTGAACTGTTTTGAAAGTGTCTCAAGTCAATGACTTACAATGATTTTCCATCCAGAGAGTACTCTGTGTCTTGACTCTATGTAACTAAATAAATGAGAAGTCTCTGTATATTACAGAAATATAGTAATCTTTATCTTTGACCTGGTGAACTGCTAAATAGCAATTTGTCATTTGAAATTTTAAAATCCTTAAAATTTTAGTTCCATTTTAAAATCAATTTTTCTCTTTAAAGTAATTACTCAAGTTTAAGGTTGTCAGATTTAACAGATAAAAATACAAGATTACCCAGTTAAATATGAATTTCAGAGAAATAATAAAAAATGTCCTTTCAGTATATCTGGGTCTAGTGCAATATTTGGGACAAACTTATACTAAAAAATTTACTTGTTTTTTCTCTGAAGTTTAAATTTACTTCAGTGTCCAATATTTTATCTTGCATCCCTTCTCAAGTTCTATCTAAAACAGGTAGATGTTTGGGGAATTGATGCACTTTGTTTTGTTTAGATTGAGTTCAATTCCATTTGTGTCAAGAATATTTTTGATGAAAAGATGAGATAAATTACAGGGAGACCAAAGAAATGAGTCAGAATTGCAGCATTAAGAATTTTGACTCGGCTTAAGGAAAGCTGTTTAGAGTCAACAGATTCTCATTTTGAATATCTTGAAAAAAATAGAATTTTTTTTCTCAGACTAATTTTTTCAAAATCTCAGATCATCTGAGATAGCTGGACTGTAAACTTTAAGATATCTTAGGTATAATGACCAAGAGGTTTTTAACAATGGAGAAACATTGATTGACTCTTTATGAAAACTTAGATGATTAATATAAATAATATATTAGTATGTCTCAGAAGAATAAATATTGGAAAGAAACAGAAAGCACCGTTCAGTAGAAATATGCATATAGATGTAGACCCTGAGAGAAATGTTCTAGAGAGACAGGTCTAATATTTTAAAAAGTAATTTTAAATTTAGGTTTTTACTTGATGGGTTTCCATTTGAAAGTAGACTATAAGCTCCCAGATGGCAGGTTTATCTTCTGCATCTTTGAATCACCTACAATACCTTGCAAAGCAGGTATTCAGTAAATATTTTCCCACTAAGAGATTAAAATACAAAGTTTGTATAGAAGGAAGCATTTGCCCTTGAACACAATGCCCCCTGTGTACCATAACAGCAGATCTTCCAGTAAATAAATATGGATAGTTTGCTGCCCTATTTATAGCACTGACGAGCTGTCAAAGCATCTTTAAGCTTCTTTTGTTGGTGTGTCCCGAGTTTTATTTTCTTCTCACTGATGTCATCTAAACAGTCTTGTTTTTCTGGTTCTTCTTTGAGCACTTTGATATCCTCCTGCCTTTCTCTAGCTGCTTCCAGCATCCATTATGTTCTTTTGCCTTCCTGATTTATCACTCCCATTTCCTGCATGTGTTTCCAGAGTAGTGTTTGCTCCAGTAGAGGGATTTCCTTGTGGATGGTTCTGCCCAGAATATGTGATGCAATATGGACAATGGAAAAACTCTGTTCAGCTGGACAAGTATCTTTTTTTTTTTTTCCTGTACCTTCAGTTAAATGTATTTATCACCAAGTAGTGTTTCTTAAGTACTTCTAGGCTCAGCACATTTTATCAGTCAGTAACAGCACTGGTCAAAGTAAAACAGTGTTTCTTGAATGTTACGTTGCTTATAAAAGACTACTTTGGCAGTTAAATTTTGAAGTGACATTTCCTTTGTTTCTTCTCAAACCAACTGCTTCCTTAAAGCACAAATCTTTAACCCTCCCTCCAAATTTAAAAATAAAATTTTATTTACGTTTTTGAATAAGTAATGCAAATGTGCATTATAAAATTCAAAACGTACAGATAATTTGGAAAGAAAGTAAATACCCTGCCCCCCAATTCCAGCCTTTGTGAAACACCTGGCAAGCAAATGCTGTTAGTATAAGAATACCTCCATGGATAAGCTATACTTATATGAATATCTGCTTTTTTTTTTTTTTTAATGCAAAAGGTAGTATACTTTAAACACTGTTCTTCTATTTGCTTTTTAAATAGCATTTATTAGAACCATAATTCCATTTTGGTATTTTATAAAAGCATTTAGTACTTTTGAGGTTTCTCTTTTTAAAAATAACTGCATAGTATCCTTTTTATAGCTATACAGTGACTTATTTTACAATGCACCTTTTAATAAGTGCTTCAAATATTTTTCCTGAATTTTACTATTATATACAATGCTGCAATACATATCCTTAAACACATGATACTTCACATATGCCCAATATCTATAGAATAAATTCCCAGATGTTAAATTGGGTCAAAGTAAGAATGTTGAGTAGACTGCTTTAGTTATCATGAAAAATATCCTCAAATAAGTTTTTTTGTTGTTGTTGTTAATCACAGTTCTTAGAGTAGGGGCCTCTATAATTTTCCTTCCCACCAGGTGCACCTTACTTTAGCTATTACTTCCATTTCAAATATCTGTAGAATTAAATCAAAATTTAAATGTCCTGAGAAAGCTTGCCATTCAAGTGAAACCTAAGGTATCAAAATGTAGAGTGACGGATAATTCCTTTCCTTTTAATTTTTGATTTACTGAAATTTAAGAATTGAGAATTTTATGTAAAGGATATGCCTTACATGGATAATTTTATTTAAATTATTTGCCTTCATGTGGACCCTTGAAGCAATCACTTGGAAGATATTTTAGACTTAAATGTAGAGCCTCAGAGATCTACAGATCACATTTGTACAGATCAATTTAACACTGCCTCAGAGAACTCAGCCACATAAATCATTTAAGTAATCTTAAGTATGCTCTCCTTGTCTCCTGAGCCTGTTACGAGGAAAATTCTTATTTTCTATTTCTCTTTTTGCGTAAGATGAATGAATGGCTCACCCAATCCACGGTGGCCTCTATAAGTGCTGCAGAGAATCTTTTTCCCTTGTTTTCAGAGTACAACTCAGACCCTTGAGATAAGCTCAGACTTGGCTGGTGCTCAGACAAATCAGCCCTGTGCTGACTTCCAACAATGAAACAGAACTGGAAACATTGTACATGAATGATTCTCTATAACTGGGATTGCATTAATCTAGACAAAATATCATTTTTCTCTTTCCATGCTCACTGATGGAAATAGGCCAAGTCTTTGTATTATCATGTTTAAGCCTGTTCCCTAGACTTTGATTTACAGCATTCAGTTGAGGTAAGTGCTTCGGAGCTCAGAGCTTTCTCTTGTATTTTCTTCATGTATGTACCACATGGTTAAAAAATGTCAAGCCCAAAGTGTGACTGGCTTCACATCAAAGTGTTATTAGTTGCCATCACAGGCCCTTTGTGCTGACATTTGCATATCACCTAGAGATAGAAGTATGACGAAGCTTATGTTTGAAGACTTTCCTCTTCATGGGAAATCCAAATTTGCTTAAGTTTAGTGGCTTCCAGAAGCTCAAAGCCTGAGAAGCACCCAGTTGTTCTCACGCGTAATGAAAGAGAATATCGAGCCATGCTCCGTCATGTGGTTTTACTATGAAGTCCTCGGAAATGGGAAGAAATGGTTATGCAGTCTCCAAAAAGCATTATGATAGAAAATAGCAATACTTATACCTGAAAATACAAGCTTAGCCTCTCATATAAAACCCAATAACATTACCTTTTCCCTTAGAAATCCTCATCACAATTTGTAAACATTATTCAATTTAGGATTAACAACGTCATAATTTTGAGCGGTTTTGGCTAAGAAAAGATACTTAACTGTGCTATTTGGTAACTGAGTCATCATCATCATTCATCATGTGACTTTCCTTAATCCATGCATGCATTATCTGTAGAGTATGCCCTTTAGTTATTGGGTAATTCTACACAGTTTGTTTAATATATGCTTTGTATCAAACCAGTGCTGATTTAGGATAGTTTGGAAGATTAAATGTAATCTTCATTGCTGAAGCTCTTAGGTTCATAGTGCTGTCTAATAAAAATGTAATGCTAGTCACAAATGTAAGCCACGTATATAATTTTAAAGTTCTCTGCAGTCCAATTTAAAAAATATGAAGAAACAGTTGAAAATGATTTTAACATTTTCTTTTTAATGTACCTAAAAAACTATCAATTTAACATTTATTCAATATATAAATATTAGTAAAATATTTTATGTTCTTTTTATTCTACTAATCTTTGAAATCTAGTGGGCATTTTACATTTACAGTGTATCTCTATTTAGATTAACTGTATTCCAAGCGCTCAATAGCCACATGTGGATAATGAATAAGATATTAAACAGCACAGTCTTAGAACAATGACAAACATCCATTAATGATAGCCATTTTAGCTTTTACTAATATCATTTTTCTCTTCTACTGTGGCACTTTTTGACTCTACTCAGTATTTATTTACTTTTTCTTTGGATTTTATCTACTTTTCATCTTTTCCTTCTAGAAAGAATGTTCATTATAAAACACTTTTATTTTCTGTAGATATTCATTCAACATGTATTCATTGAGAATCTACCATGTTCCAAGCAGTGTGTGGTCTATTTTACATATCTGTATTTCCTACGACACATGACAGAGTGTCTTCCCCATGATAAGCATACGACAAATATCTAGTGCGTGGATTGTCTAGTTTTATGTACTTGCACACATTTTTGAGTTTTTTTCAATAAAACCAAAATCTGTTTTTTATAGATTTTTCTTTTAAATATGCAATGGTCTTGAACACCGACAATATTTGCTTTGATTGATATGAGAATTTAGTCATAGATGTTTCTTTGTTATGCAATCACAGAGTGATTGCTCCACAGATGAATTCTTCCAAGATCTGCATTGCCACTGTGAGCTGAAAACAGCACTAGTTCATCAGCTTTGTGTTGGAAATAAACAAAACTGAATATTTTATGTAGTGTTTTAAGTGATTAACCAAAATGACTTAATGCAAAAGTTCTATGCAAACTGTAAAAGCTGTAAAATGTTAGTTGTTGCTAATGTTATTATTGGTCTAGAGGTTTCGTCATCTGTTCCATAGAATGTTGACCTATGACAAACTCTTTGGGAGAAGATAAAATGAATCTGTGATCGAACAAGTACAGAAGATGATATATATCACATTCCAGGATTGGACAGTAATAATGCACATTAAGCTATTTAAAGCCCTTCCTTATAAGTTTAGTAACAAAGAAATTTATTTGACTTTGTTATTGGACCAATAAAAATAATTTTTTTAGGATGACATCTGTAACTTCCGCAAACTACAGCAAATGCTGGGTGAAAGTAACAGTTGTGTAGGGCTCAAGAGGTCCAGATTTTAAGCTTAGATCTCCATTATTTATAACTAAATCTTATTCAAGTCTTCTAATCTCTCTGATCCTAAGTTTCATCCTTTGAAAATACATAAACCAGTGATTTTTCAACTCTGATTGTACATCATAACCTGTAGAATATGTAAAATGACAGATGGCTGAGCCCCAACCTCAAAGACTCTGATTCAATGGGTCTGGAATGTGGCCTGGCTGTCTGTCTGGTGTGTGTGTGTGTGTGTGTGTGTGTGTGTGTGTGTGTGCACGCATATGCATGTACATATGTACAAACTGTATTCTAAAGCAAAATGCATTGCTTATAATAATACAGCTGTAAGGTGAGAATGGTCCTACATTTGGGGCAGACATGAGAGGGGAAGTCTAACCATAAAACTAGGGATACAGCTTTCTGTAAGTTTGCAGAATAAATATTCATAAGATGCTGTGGAATTAGCTGGAATTCTCTGGCAAAGATTCAGTCTGTCAAATTGAGCCCTCTACGAATTAAAATGTAGTTGGGATGTAGCATAAGTCTTAGTTTCAGATTGACTCTGCCTCTATGTAAATAATTCTCTATAACTGATTAGTTTCTGATAAGACTCTATTTATTTATTCTTAGAAATAAAGAATAATCAATCCACCATACCTAATGAGAAATGTTAATAACCTCTTATATTAGTTATGTAATAATTTATTATAATTGGTAACATACTCTTAAATTCCATGTGAAACTAATCATTAAGACAGGGTTTTAGTTTTGTAATAAATAAATAATTGGAACTTGGAAATGTGAAACATTTTCATTTTATTTTTATTGTATTGACTTATCAAATTAGGTTTATTTGCTTTTTTTGCTTCTGCAGACCCAACTAAATATGTCTTAACCAAACCAATGAGTAGGTAGATCATTCCTGCACCATGGGATTTTCTGTGCCTTCTGACAAGGGTCAGATTGAAACAGTGGGCCCTGAACTATGCCTGTAGAGCCAGTGGATTCAGCGAAGATATTTTCATGGAGGGTTTTCCAAATTGTTGAAACCACAACCTCAATAATTCAGCTGAATCTTCTACAGAAGTCCCCCAGGACCAACCTTGGCTCCCTCTACTTACATTTACTGCATATGACACATGGAGGAAGGAAAACATTTGAGCAAAAATCTGAGGATAAATTTAAAGGTATTTAATAAGAGATTTTGAACAAGATTATAGAAATCACAGCTGAGAAGCAACATATGAAATGTGTTTTCAACATTAAAGTCAAATGGCAACTTGGTTATTTTGCTGGTTGCTTAGGTTGTTTATGACTTCTGCTTTGGATAATTCAGCCCAAGCTTTCATTTAAAGTTTAAAGTTTAAATTATTAAAGTTTAAACTTTAAATAATTTAAAGTTTAAATTATTAAATACTGGTTTTAGCTATGTCCACAAGTACACAATCAGAGGAAAAAAGAAAATAAACAAAGTTTTTAACTGAAATATATTAAAATTTTCATGATTTACAAATGTACTGGAGAACCAAAATATTTCACAATATTTTCCTAATGTCTTCTTTTTTTTATATGTGCATATGTAAAATAGAGATTTTGTATGAATCATCTTCTGATCATATAAAATCAGACAAAAAATATAAATACTATTCACTCTTATGAATAAGATCTTTTCTCAACATATTATAAATGCTCAAGAAATATTAATTATTTCAGTTTACTGAAATGAGAACTTTCAATGTGCCTTTTGTTTTTAAAACGTACCTCATCTAGGAGACAGGGCCTGTGGCTAAAAACTCAGAGTAAAACACAGATAACAGGTACAGAGTATCTATCTGTATCTAACTATAACTATTGTGGATATAGTTAAGAATCTCTAGATGAGATCTTTCTGAATTATTTGGGTGGGTCCTAAATCCAATGAGAAATGTTCTTATAAGGCACACAAAGAGGAGAGACATATAGGGAGAGGAGAAGGAGAGGCTATGTGAAGATGCCACGTAGGCAGCCACAAGCCAAAGAACACCTGGAATCACTAGAAGATGAAAGAGGCATGGAAGAATTTTCTCTGAGAGGTTCCTGAGGGAGCACAGCCTTGCCAACACTTTAATTCAGACTCCTGATTCTGGAACTGTGGGAGAATAAATTTCTGTTGTTTAAAGCCACCAAGTTTGTGGGAACCCCACGAAATTTAATCAATGGTTTAACATTGAGAAAAATTTTGAGCTATAGTACAGGTCCGTAAAAACATTTAGAATGAAACATGAGCAACAAAAAGTAATATGGAAAAGAGCATCCAAGATTTAGGGACACTGTGAAATTTTACGTATATGTATTTGTATTTGTATTTGTATATGTATTTGTAGCCCCAAAAAGAAAGAGAGGTTTTTTTAAATTAATGAAGGATGTAAAATCCAGAATTTTTATAAAACCCAAGCACATAAAAAATAAAAAATAAGAAAATAAAAAAATAAAATACCTAAACATGTTTTGCCTAAACTGATGAAAACCAAAGATAAAAATCTCTTTTAAAAAACAGAGATAAATGATGCATCACTTTCACAGGAATTATCAATTATTTATATTCATATTTCATTTTTTTCCTCTAGCAATCAGTTAATAGAGGATGAAAATAAAAAATATATACTTCATAATCTAGAAACAAATAAAAGCATATACTTCTGTATAATATATAATATAAAGTATATTAGATTATCAAGTATATATTATATTATATATTAACTTACTTGATAATCCAAAAGAAAGCAAAAGAAAAAAGAAAAAGAATACAAAATAGAAAACCAATAATAGAAGGTAAATTTTAATCTAAATATATCATTTATTTACATTATATTGACTAAAAACTTTAAAGTTTATATTTCAAGTAAATTTTAAAAATCACATGCTACTTAAAAGAGAAACACTTTATAAAAATATAGGAAAGGTAAAAGAAAAAAACATTAAAAAATACAGTAGAAACAGTAACCCAAAAAGAGATAGTATAGTTATATCAATATTAGACAAAATAAAAACATTGATAGATATTAAGGATAGTTTATGAAGATAAAAGTGTCAATCCACTAGAAGATATGGTAATTAAACTGTATATAAATCTAATAGCCTCAAAATATATAATTATAACAAAAATGACAAAACTAAGTTCATTTTTCTTCTCTGTGAAAGTTGTTCAACATTATACACAATATAGACTTCTCATTTGGAGATGGTGTTGTTATAGAGAAAAAAAACTTTGAAATTAGTTAGGCCGATGACCTTGATTTTAAATGCAGACTTTCTACTTAGCATTTGTGTGACATTTGGAAATTCTTAATCTCTCTGAATGTCAATTTACTCATCAATTAAATGAGAAAATTTTGTATTATTTACCTTTTTTGAGTTAGAATAATGAATGGAAAATACAGAACTGTACTTGATACTGTATATGTAAATATGATATAAGTATAAACTTTCTCCCCTACTCTTTCCTGTCCACTTGGAGAATCCTTGTAGTCCTAGAAAGTGTTTCGCATCCTGGCTCCTTCATCATCACTCCTCACATTTTTCCTTTTCATTAGCTCACTGTGGGAGTTGCCTTCCTTATAGCTTTGAAAAATTATTAACTTAGATGAAGGAAGTTAATTGTCTGTTTCTTTCAAACTGCATGTACTAATTTCCCCTTCCATTGAGAAGTAGCTGTATATTCCTTTAATGTGAAATTCACTTCAGTTTCCCTACTTTTTCTAAAGGTTAACATGTTCTTCCCAAGGATTTGTGTGATTTTTCCCTCTCTTGGTATTTGAGTGGTATTTTCATACATAAGGATAAGTTTTGCTGTTACTACTTTTCCTTCTATGTGGAAGCACAACAGAAAAGAACGTATGACCCCCAAGTTCACTTTCAGAGACACCATGTGGCCCCTAGGACAGACAGTCATTTTAAACAAGCTTTAATGTCTGTACATAAAGACTGAGTTCCTTAAACTCTCATAGTTCCAGGGTCGATGATTTTCTCACAAATTATTGTTCCCCTCAGCAACACAAGTTAGTGGGCAGAGAAGAATGCAATGGTTGTGCAATAAGAGATCAAACCAAAAATATTCCAGATGATTCAATAAGGAGTATACGAAAAATGAGTCTTAAGACAACTCTACATTTTAAAGCTGATCTTCATGGTGTTTTTAAGACAAGACTATAGAAGCAAATATTCTTTGCCTAATTACAATGTACCTTGGTATTATCACTGTGGGCACTTGCAACAATGGATCCATACATCCTCTGCAGCCAGCCCCTGGAATACTCCAGTTTTTATGCCAGAGCTTTTTTTGAGGACACACAAGCAAAGCAGTGCCTTGAGAAGTAGCTGTACCAGTTTAAGAAATCGATGAAAATATATATTTTAAGTCAAAACGTATTTGGTTCGAATACTCAAGGTTAGTTATTTTCAAATAAGCAAAATAGAAAAGATAATGGCTTTTCTTCTTTATATAAGAAAAGCAAAACAAGATGAGCTGAAAATGAGTTTTCGGAAATGGATTTATTTCTCAGAGAGTTTTGACTCAATTGTTTAATTGTCAAAGAAAAAAAAATTACATTGACGTTAATTTGCCCAAATCTGACAGAAATCAAACTGTTTTGAAATAAACTAAATTGAATAAGTTTCAGAAACAGTCTTTTTAAACATATTCAAGGAAGTTTGGAATGAGGCTATTTTCTTTTGGTATAAAACAATACTTTGTTGACTAAAGAATGTAGTATTTTCTCTAATACTGCATAGTTACTTGCTTTATAAACACATATATCTTCATTATTGTATAGCCCTCATTGTTTGAACTCCAGATGGAAAATGCCCCAGAGTGATACTAGAGAACAAAGCTACTTGTACTCAAGGTTTGCATGAGGTAATGAAATAAAAATATGGCTTGGGAAAGGTAGCCAGAGTGCTTTGTAACATCATTTAGTTATTATTATTAATAAAAAGCAATTATTAATAAAGTGTTAGTATTATCAATACTATTATTAATAATAACAATAACTGCCTATTCTTTAACTATATATATAACTTTTCTTGTTCTTCCAATACCTCTCTAAGATATGTATGAGGCGTTACAATTTACAGGTGAGAAAACTGACAGACCCAGTGGAGAAGTGACTTCCTAGTAAGTGGCAGAGCAAGATACGAGCTTAGGTCTTTCTGACTCTGATGGTGTTCTTTTTCCACTCAATCATGCTTCCTTCATTTTACATGTGTATTATTATATGTGATAATATACCCTCTGTGTTACCTGTATTATTTACAAATTCTTCTAGATAAATGTCCTCCTCTGCTGGATAGAGCCAACAGAGTATCTTCATTGAGATGATCAGAGTTAGCCATGTTGGAAGTCCTCTAACCTCAGAGCTACAGCATGAAAGCAGGCAGCAGGCAATTGGAAGCTGGAGCTCTACTTTGGCTGATCACTCCTCCTTCAGCTTTTGTTTAGAAAGAAACGGGGAAATGAAAGGATTACAATAAAAGGGCAACCAGGCACCCGCACAGGTTTTTGAGTCAGCACAAACGTGCTTATGTACTCAACTTCCCGTGAAGACCTCCTGTGCTCACTTATACATCTGTTGCCTGTGGACAGTTGCTTTGCTCAAAGTTATGTCTTTCACTTGTAGTAGAATTCTGTTTGAGTCACCATAATACAATTTTGAATTAATGCAACTAATCTTCCAGAAGGCTACCATCCAAACATTAGGAGAGAAATGGAATTATTGTTGGTTTTCTTTTTTTCTTTTTTTTTTTTTCTAACTTGAGTGCCAATGGCATACTGACTCTTAAATTCAACAAAATACATTTGGCATTAGTGATGACTAATTTTTATCAGAGTAACCAGATTCCAGGCCTTATTCTTATTCTATTACACAAGGAAGTTAATGATAATCAAGTGGAAATGCTGGCTAATTTAAAGATCAATACATAAAAAGATAAATTGTTTTGAAAAACTCCTTCCCTTAAACGTGATTATATCACCAGCAAAATACTTCAGTAAGTTTAATATTAATTCAGGGTCATTTTGAGTCCAAATATCAAGGTACTGAAGTCTTAAACTCTTTAGGCAGTGTAATGACACATCATTAAACTGAGGAATAAGGACAGTTTCTCTGTCATTTACTTTGCCTTAAAAGTGGGAGTCTCCTAATTTATTAGTTGCTATATATATATAATTGTTATTATACTTTTATTTTTCGGTTCTGTCCCCCTTCCTTTAAGTGGTGTTAATTTGAAGCCAATTATTACATATATTTTTGGTGGAGTGGAGAGTCTTGTCTCTCTCTGTAGGTATTTCTTTGTGAATTTATGTTTGTCTTTTCTTAGCTGCATTACTGGGATGATCTCAGTGTTGGTAGAAGTGGAATGAGCAGTGTGCAACTGTACTCCAGAACTTAAAGTGTATTATTTTAAACTAAGTTCTCATTTTTAATGCAAACTGCAATGAACATAAAGTTGAGATAGAAAGACTTTTAAACTCTAATATCAGGTCTTAGATAAAGCATTTTTTTTAAACTGCATTTCATGAACTGATAATAACAGGTCAAAAAACATTACTCCAAATATAGCTTCCACCAAAATTTTGACCTAAGAAGATTCCTATTGTAACTAAGATTCACTTGGAGACAGAGAATCAATCAAGAATGTATGTAGTGGCTCTTTAATCTGTTATTACAGCATTTGACTGGTTTGCATCTTTAGCAATTATAACCCTGCAGCCTTTTAAAAGTACAGTTATCAGTTTATATGTCTCCACCACCAACTCCCAACCCAACCCTGATGCACTTCAGTAGATCTAGGCTGGGACTTGGGACTATCTGTTTAAAAGAAATCCAGAGGTAACTCTGGTTGTCAGCCAGTTTGAATTTTGGTTCCTTCACTTATGAAGTGTGTGGTTCTGGACACATCTTTTCACTTCTGTGTATTCTAATTTTTCATTTGATCATATGGGCTGATGCAGATTAAGAAATAAGTTATTATATTAGCATAGGCAAATATAATTTAAAAGTAACTTTAAACAATCATTTGGTTCATGATTTTAAAATCTCGTCAACTTTACTCCTAGCATTGGTGGAGACAGTTGCACTTAGATTTTTACAAAATGAGTGTGGTCAGTTATCCTCAAAACTGAGAAAATAATGAACTATCCACCATCCACAATGCCGTGGAGGTAAAAACTTCCCTAGAGATTTCAACCTTATTTCAACTTTCAATATCTGATGATGCACAAGACTGCACAGTTCACTAGAGCCCAGCGGTTAAACACATAGACTAAACTCATGGTGGCTGAGGTTTTTTCAGATTCTCTCATTCCCTATGTATTGACCTCGTGCAAGTTATATAACAATTTAGGTGCCAAGCAAATATTCTATATGTACCACTATGTCCTCAGAAATCATTAAGGTAGCCAAGTCTACTGGCCTTGTTATGTCACTATATTGCAATATCAGTTACATTTATTAAGACCCAATCATTTAGGCTATTAGTGGTTATGATGATAGGCTCCTCCTTAATATGTCATTTAATACCGTTTTCAAGTTCTTTTAAAAATGAGAGTGCTACTTTTCCTCTGTCACTAGCCCTTCTCTGTGTCTCGTTTCTATCCATTCTGTAGTCTTCTCTACCCTGCTCTGAGGCTGACTGCTCTGGACTGAATTCCCCCTGGCTCCTCTGCACCCTGCTGCTTTTAGGTTGGGACAAGGGGAGATGTCAGTAGGAAATCAGTGTCTTCTACAGCCAGAACTCTTGTCATGAGGCCTTACACACCTCCCTCATTTCTATCTCTGACAGCATTTGGTAATTTTCTCTTCTCTTACTGCTTTATATCTAGGGCTGGCTGTGGCTTTCTTTTGATGCTAGTTCCTGGGTTATTCATTATGTTTCCTAGTTCCCTAACCACACTCCTATCTCTCTATATATTCTTGTCACTAATATGCTTGGATAAGCCTTTCAGAGGGTGTCATCAGTTTCCTCCTGAGGCTAATAAACAACAAACACTGTCTTTTATTCAAAGCTCTAGCTTTACATCTGGACACAGATGAGAAGGAGATGCTGAGCATATTTCCCCTTCCTAACATCTAAACTAGTGAGTGGTAAAAATCGTAACAGCTCAGAACACCGTGTCTTACCCGTCTCTGGAAATAGCTTCTTCTAAAATGTAATTTGGAGGTGCAGTGAAGGGTGTGTGGGCGGGATAAGCGGAGAGAGGATGGTTATGGTTGGTGTAGCTCTCTATACACAAACAGGAGAAGTCATCATTTAACATCTTCCACCACACTTCTGTTTCTTGTAACTTGGCCATCACTAAAACAGGAAAGAACCTGCAAAGACATGCTTGTCCCCAGTGTGTAGATATATGTTAATTGGTTCTTTATTCAGGAGTGTATTTGGTCTATTCATTCCTAAATAGCCCTTGTGTCATATTCTCTTTTCCCTCACATTTTATTCTTTTATTATTTATTTATTATTATTTACAATTATTGGGATGACATTGGCTAATTGCATTGTCTTCTATATATGCTTATGCTTATAATGTGTCAGTACATTGCTTTAGCATCTTTAAAGAATTGTTTTATATACTAATGAAGATTATTTTTTTCTGGTAAGGAATTTAGAAATGAGCTGCTTTTTTCATCTAAATTCTAAGTTATATTAGACTGATCATTATGATTAGGTTATTACATGCATTAAAACAAAAGGAAATTAAACATAAAGATGTAATCTTTATGTTTAATTTCCTTTCAAGTATAAATTGGATCTTTTCCAGTGGTAGTTGATCCACAAGCGAGTGTGCGCTTCAGCTTCAGGTTTGGATTGGAGGCATATTCCATTTCAAACACCAGGTGAACATCCCCCATCAAATTTGCAAGTACAAGCATATCAACTAGAAGCATTTCAACTACAAGGAGTAGCGGGAACAAACCACATCAATAGTTGATGAAAAAAAATTTAGTAAATAATAGTACAGGCAAGGAGAACATTAGATATTTCAGAAGTAGTGCAATTTAAAATTTTTAAGATTAACTAGGGATAATTTATGGACAGACTTGACTGCTATTCTTGATGTAAAATTGCAGTAACAGAACCAGCCAGCTATAACAGTGAAATTAGTAAGTGGTGTGTTACAATTACTACTTATTTATTTTAGCATACATATACAGGTGAGTCAAAGAGAAAGGAACAACACAGTGAAATATTCTTCAGATAACAGGGAGCTATGAAATGTTTTAGAGCAAGAGAGCAATATGATCTATGCTGTACTTTATAAAGAATTACTTGGAATGGTATGAAGAATTTATTAAATCAAGAATATTCTTGATGGTGAGATCAATTAGGGTATTATCGCAGTGATTCAGGCAAGAAGTAGTGAATGCCTAAATGAAATGGTGGATAGAATGAACAGTATGGATTTAAAAAGGAAGACTGGATGGAAGGGAAAATAACCAAATATGGAGCTAACATGGACACTTGGGTCTAGAGAGAAAAAGAGGACAAATATTTCTGGGATATTTTAGTCTCTATGGTTGGAACAATGTTCAATGCGGAAAAGAGAAATTATGAAGAGGAACCAGGAGATTGAGGAGAGAGCACAGATGTTTTTTAAACCAGTTGAATTTTCAAGGTTGGCAATATGTATTTTTATGAAACAGTTCAAGTTCTGATGTGGAATTTTAAAAAGGATTTTATGGGTACAGAATAAGCCTGAGAATCATATGTCTTGAGGTGATATTTTAAGCCTAAATGCTGTTGAAATCACAAGAGAAGAGGTTATGATGTAGGCAAAGAAAGGAGGTAGGGTGGAAGAGCAAACTGTGGAGAATGCTTATCATCTGAGGACTTGAGAAGAAGCAGGTGCAAAGAGCTTGCATTCCATTTTTAGCTTACAAGTGTTTCCTTGTGCATTTCTTAATTTGACCACCAAGATAACCCTGAGAGGGCAAATCGTATTAACCATGGGAAAAGAATGTCCAGGTACTTTGAGTGACTTGCCTAGGATTATTTTGTAAGTAGCAGGCAGAATCAAAATAAAAATGTAGGTCTCTTGTCTCTTCTGCCTAACACTGAGTTATTTCTAAGAGTAGCTCACTTCTCAGCAAAATTGACATTACCCTGTGAAAATTTTTATTTTACCTAAGGAAAGATATTCACTGACTCCCAAAAGGGGGGGGGGGACATTTCTATGTAATGTGTGCCTTTTGTGCTGTTTTAAAATAGTATGTAAAAGATGGCTTTGAGTAGCAGGTTATTATATTATTCTAAGAGAGCATTGCATGGCCTAATAGTTGGAAAGAGTTTGTTTCTTTCAGCACCTAACTTACCAAGCAGCAGCTTTAATATTGAAGCGAGAAATTTTGGGTATAGATATGTATCCTAAAAGGATTTTTAGTAGAATAACAAAACACAAACACACATAGAATCACTTAGGTCACTTCCCTGTAAAGCATAAAATGTATTTTGAGTTTTGCCAGGTTTTCCACCTTTCCTTTATTTTGTGCTTTGTGCATTCTTAGAATATAGCTTGTTTATACTTAGATTAAAAAAAAAAGAAACTAATTGAACTTGTGCATTAATTCAGAAATCATTATGGTGACCAACTTTGAAGTCCATGAAGACATAGATTTGAAATACACACACACACACATACATGTGTATATATATGTATATGTATTCCAATATGCTTAAAAATGAACAAATATATTACTACTTTTAGTCATGTAAAATGTGTAGAAGAGCTCACTCATAGGACTGAAATAGTAAATTAATTATGTAAAAGAGCCAAGAAACAACGGCTACATGAATTCAGCCAACCAACAGTTTTCTAAAGACTGCAAAG
The DNA here is from genome assembly GCA_003508835.1 of Eonycteris spelaea. Lineage (NCBI taxonomy): Eukaryota > Metazoa > Chordata > Mammalia > Chiroptera > Pteropodidae > Eonycteris > Eonycteris spelaea. The sequence goes on along the minus strand of PUFA01000011.1, from coordinate 7,444,122 downwards.
CCCTGGTTGGAAAGAAAGAACAATAACATTCACCAAAACTGAGTTCGGTTTTGAAAAAACAGGATTTAAGTTGATTCTCTCATGAATCTTCTAAACTAGGGATTATTGCCAGAATTTTATACTTGGAGATCCTGATGATCAGAGGCATGAAGGTACAAGCCCAAATGTAAATAAGAAACTTGAATTCGATAGCTGATCAACTTTACTTCTAAGCCTGTGGTACCAGAATGCCTCCAAACAGAATTTGAGATTGGTGAACACATGGTGAAAAGCATGTCTTCTTGATTGTCTTCTGTGCCACTTGGGGTTCAATCAGAGAAGCAAAACTAGGAGGTACATATAACAAGAGATTTATTATAAGGATCTGATATAATACAGTTGAAGGATCTGGTTTCACCGTGTACGTGAAACTGTGTCTGGTGCTGAAGCCTGAAGGCCAAAGGGCGGACAGCAGAGACGGGCAGATGGATATGAAGTTGGAGAATCAAGGTCAAGCTGGAACCTGAAAGGTTGAGGTCAAACCCACAAGGATGGACTGACAGCGGTGTGGGACCCCCTTTGCCTCCAAGCCTCCGGTTTCAGTGATGGGGATGTGTTGCAGGAGGAGCTGGTTGCCCTTCATCACAAAGCTGAACATATACCTGACCCCAAGCAAGAAATGTGGCAGGAGCCATAGGAGCTGCAAGCCCTGCTATCACCTTGTAACCAGGAGAGTCAGCAAGTAGCAACACTAGGGTGTGATGCACAGACCTCTTAAGGACAAAGCAACACAGGTGATCTGTTACCTGATTTCCCAAAACTCACACTGCCTCCTGTGGCCCATGCTAACATGGAACTATGCAATGAATAGTATTTTGACATCTTCTAAAAATCATCCTTTTATTCACAGAGAAATCCCAACTCGGATATCATGTATTATCTTTTTATATATTGTTGGATTTTTTGATAAATATTTTATTTAGGATTTTTGTATCTATATACATTAGAAATTGGGTATGATAACTTTTCTTTCTCATTCTGTCCTTACCTGTTTTTGTATCAAGGCTTTACTGAGCTTATAGACTCAACCAAGGATGGTTCCTGGCAAGTTATAATTTCCTAATATTTTTTGTTGTAAAATTTTATAATTTATTGGCATAAAATTGTTGGTGATATCTCATATATTTTAATCTTGGTCTCATCTTTTGTCGTATTCCCCTTATCACCTCATATATTATTTATTGGTGGTTTATATCTCTATGTATCTCTCTCTCTCCTTTTAATCAATCTCACATAAAGTTTATTGCAAACCAAAGTTAGCTCTATCGATGCTCTCAAGCATACATTTATATTCTATTTCATTGACACCTGATATTATCTATGTTATATCCTTTTTCCTGCTGTCTTTGAGTTCATTCTGCTATTCTTTTTATAAAATTTAATTTGAAAAATCTCATGACTTTTCAATCTTTTTTCTTTTGTAATATAATAACTTAAAGCTAAATAGACCTCAAAATATCGCTTTTATTATTTTCTACATTTTAACATGTAGAATTCTGTTGCCTTTTAGTTCTAGGCTCTGGTGATTTTTTTTTTTTTTAAACGTCCACTAACTTTTCTTCTTTGTGCCATGGATTAAGTAGAATTATGTTTTCTAACTTCTCAATATATGGAATTTTAAAATTTGCTTTTTTATTACTTCTCCCTAATTGCACTTCATCTGAGAAGTTGTTCTGTGCGACACCTATTCTTTGAAATGTGTTGAGATTTGCTTTATGGCCTTGTACACAGTCAGTTTTAAAAATATTGTATATATCCTTGAACAGAACAAGTATTTTTTAACTATTCGATGCTGATTTCTACAACAAGCTTGATTTGTTGATTGATTATCCTATTCTCCTTTATTTTTATTGATTTTTTGTCTGCTTGCTATCAATAATAATTAATAGAGTTGCTCTGTAATTTCTCATTATGTTGATTGAAAAGTCAAAATTGTGTACAGTTTTAACAGTCTTTGCTACTTATACTTTAAGGCTATTTTGCTACAGCTATTCCTGTTTAGACTTGTCATATCTTCCTAGTGAATTAAACCTTTTCTCATTGCATAGTGACCCTTATATCCAATTCTCCTTGTTCCTAAAAAATAGTTGTTTTATGAATAATATAGCTACTTCAGCTTACTTTTGGTTATTGTTTGCCTGATATATCTTTTTTATCTTTACACTTTGTCCCATTAGTTTTTTGTTCTTTAGGAATATTTCCTATAAGCAACATCTAACTAGATTAAAAATAATTCTATCTAATCATCTTTTAATTGGTTTTGTGTTTATATATGTGTTATATATATGTATATATATATATATATATATATATATATATATAATTGGACATTTTATGTATATTTATTGTGATTATTGAAAAATCTGGAGTTTTTTCTTACCATCTTACTTTTAAATTTCTGTTTATTTTCTTTTCTTAAATTTCTTTATTGTCCTTTCTTGCCTTCTTTTAAAAAAATAATTTTTTTTCTTAGCATGTCTGGAGTTTATATAATAATGTGTTCCCATTCTTTTAGCCATTATTTCTACATTTTCTATTTCAGGCATGGTTTCTGAATGTATACATCCTAACTGGTTCTCTAGCCCTCCAAGAAATTATTAAACAACCTAATATTCTTTCATAAATGTCATTTTTAGAGCTGATTTACAACTAAGACCCTTTCAGATACAACTGAATGCAACAACTTCTTATGATCCAATGATACGATAAAATAATGGCTAAGTTCTTACTGGACACTCCTTCCATCTTGAAATCATCTGGAATTTTTTCTTAAGATGAAGAAAGAGGGTGGAACAGGGGCTCTCAGGCCACAAAAAACTAGAAAGGGGCATTTGAAAGAGAGAAAACAACTTGATAATAGGAGCTTTTCCTTTGCTGTTTTATTTCAACAGTATACTATGATTATTAAGATATTTAAAATGTTTTGAAATAATTATTTTTATAGTGTGAAAGAATAATTGTAGATTGACCAGTTGAGATTAAGGATTTGAAAATTAATTTTAATCATCTGGTATAAATTTACATTTTAACTCCTAATGACAAAACATGAATACTTTTTAACAATAAACATTTGGGATCACTCAAATATTCAGGTTTGAATAACTGGTCCAGAATAAACAATCAAATTCAACTAGCTATTTTTAAATTGTTTCGATAGTTTGTGCCTGTTTTCCTTTTTCTTTACAAACTGAAAGAGTCTTAAAAAACATTTGATCATCCCTTGCCCGCTTTATTTTACAGATGATGACCTGGACTCAGAAAGATTAAATGATCGGCTCCAATGTTGTCACCTATAGCCTCAAAGTATTTTTTCAGCAATTCCACCTAATTTATTCTCTTATTGCTAAAAAAAAAAAAGCAATGTGTGTGCATTTATTTCCTTCCATCTCTCAAATGAACTGCCTGCATATAAAAATAAATAATATAAACTAGTAATTTTAAAAAATCATCCTGATATTTGATATTGTTTAGCGAAATATGAGACCAAGGGAAGAATCGTACATATGCCTATTGGCTCTCCTACTATTTATTTATCTTACTTAATAATTTCCTCGACATTGGGAAAATATTGTGAATGACTTTATATTGTTCCTTAGAATATTACCTGTTGCTTCTGCAATCTCACTTTTCAGAAGTCATTTAAGACCAGATTTGTTGGGCCATGTGCACAGTTAGAAAAGTGATTTGCATTTATTCATAATGTTGTAGTGCATGCAATCCCACAAAATTGTTTCACAAAAAGCTAAAAATATATGTCCTCTAAAATGTCACAAAATCAGGGGCTACCTAGCTCAATAAACATTTTATTTGGTATTCCAAAGCCTTGAAAATTTTACCACAGAGCTTTTTAAAATTGTTTAAAATTATAAGATTTGTGGATTTTAAGTTACCTCTACCTTTTTGAGGAGAGTAATTATAGGTATAATTTAGCAAAGCATTATAATTCTCTTCCTAATTTTCAACATTTTATATTTTATCTAAAAAAAAAGACTTCCTTAAGTAATAATGCACATGAAGCTATAATGAGACATGCTTAATTCTCTGAAGAAAATTATGTATTAAGTCTATTTTGCCCATTAGTTGCTTGAGGGTGACACTTGTAATTTTAATTACATTCTAAGTATCTTTTAAAACTTCAACATTTATTGTTGAGGAAGGTTACCATACCAAGAGTAAATAGGAGTCATTTGAAACCACAAGCACAATATTTATAACTATGCTTCCAAATTTCCATTGGAAGATTTTTTGTTTCCTATCCCTTGGAATTTTCATTAATGTAGACTTAATTTCTTATGTTAAAACATTAATTTTGCTGGACTAATTTCATAGAAATAATATTGTTAAGAGGTTTTGAGGGCTTCTATTATTTTCCAGTAATTTTATAAGGAATAAGGCTTCACATGAGGTCAGTGGAAGTTATTTTAAATAAGAATAAAATCCCTTAAGATATAATTAAAAACATTTTTATTGTGAAAAATTTGGAAGGAGCAGGAAATTAAAAGACTAATGTAAAATCTCTGATTTGGCCAGTCAAAAAATTTTTAAAAAGCATTATCATGCTTGTTTTTCTTCTAATATTTATATTAAAAAGATATACATGTGTACATACATGTGTATGCACATATATATCTTTTAATACTATTAGCTCATGTGCATATATAGGTATATATATATATATTTCCTTTTATTAAGATTACATATATTTCTGAATTTTTTCATTTAACATACACTTTTGCCTTTATATTATTAAATATTTTATTAGAACATAATTTTAATAGTTATATTATGACTATTCAGAGTATGACTATTCTACAATTTATTTGGTCCTTTTTTTATTGCTGGACATTTATGTCTTCAATTTTGATTCTGAACTAATATTGTGATGGATAACTTTGTCTACTTTTTAAAATATTTTCAGAACATGGGCTCACTGAAGCAAAACATATGCATGATTTAAAGATTCTTGATACATTACTAAATTGTTTTTTAAGAAAATTTTACCTTGTAATATAGCATGTTGTTACTAGGATAGCTAACATGACAGTGGGAAGGTGAGACGTTGAACCAAAGCATCACAAAATGTGTCTTCTTAATATTGATGAATCATTCTTTTTGGCCTTGATTATATCCCATGAATAGGTCAGTCCATCCCCAGTTGGAGACAATAGAGTTCTTTATCTTGCAGAAAAATAAAAACATTTATTTAGGAAAAAATTATTTAATTTCAACCCATTAATATTATATGAATAGCTTGCATTATGTCTTCATTTTTTTAACGGTATTTCTTTTTCTTTTTTTTCATAGCAGAATACAGACTTTACAAAACTTTAAGAGATATTTTCTCTGTTTTGTAGTTAGAGTCACAGTAACACATGAACATTAACTAAAAATATAAAATTGTGTCCAAATTCAAAGTTTTCGCTTTTGAAATCTTATTTTGCTAGTCTAACAGAGACAGTTAATACTAATAAATGATATGCTTGCAATAACTAATGATAAACACATGTGACATGGCAACAAAGAGAACAGATATTTTCTGTAGGTTGTTTTCAACAGAATCTTAAAATCTGGTTCTGTATGTTTTTGATAAGTTTGCCCAAGATGAAAACATGTATTTAGTACTATTGACATCAGACTTTGAAACACAGCTGTACACATAATATTGTTTAAATTTCAATGACACCTAAAATACATTTCCTTTCTGTTAAGGTAGATCATGAATGACAAGGGTAGTTTGGAATTTCACTCTTTAGTTTCCCAGATTTCTCTGAGTTCTCTCAAGATTGCCAGATAAGTGTGTGTGTGTGTGTGTGTAAGGAAGGAAAACAGGAATTCCTTTTGGAAGAGTGACAATCAGTCTTAGTTTAACATTAGTTTAAAGCAGATATTCTTAGCAGAAATCTGCTGAACTGGATTATAAAATGCTGTTTGGTTGCCAGAAATCAGGCTCACATTTCTTTTAGTTCTAATTTCAAAGTACTGATTCTATTTAAGAAGAGGAAAAAAAACAAAAACAATACCCAATCTCCAACCGCTCCAACCTCCCTTCCCCAATCTCATCCTTTAGTGAAGAAGAAACAAACTTTCTTATTCTTGTTATGCCTGAAATTATTATTTAGGTGAATTGAATCTTCTTTAAATCTACTAAAATATTGCCACAACCATGCTAAATCTTAGAAATTTAATCAAAACTATGAAACATAAAGGATGTCACAAAATCCAGAAGATTGATGCACTACGACTCTGTATATATTTAGTTCTGATTTAGCGATCATGAAAATTTTTTATAATAAAAACTTATTAAGCCTAGCTTTCCTTTTTTCAGTTTTGCTTTTGTAATATATTTGGTTCTTAAAGTTATAATATGCTGGTGTGAGTTTTGTTTATCAATATGTCCTTCTTTTTGACAAAAATATTTTTCTATCATTTTTTTTCCTCCTAGAATTGAAGTTACTTTGCTGTAAGAGTGGCTAGGTTTATGCATAGTACACCACTTGGCTTTTATGTAAAATTTATTAAAATTTATTTTCTGAACATATATGATTTACAGAAAGATTTAATCAAAATATTCACAACTTAAGAAATCACATATCTCCTTTTCTTTTTTCTTTGCACCAGATAGGAGCGAGCCTCATGAAATTATGGTGCATTTTATTAAAACAAATTTGCATTTTATTTTATTCTATTGTTGAATTATCTCATTGTTTAAAATTTAAACTGTCCTAATATGTCCTAATATAAAAATCTTCAAGAAAATGTTTTGCTTCCCTTTTTAGCCATGAGAAAATTGATGCTATTTTCAGTAGAATACAATGAAGTCTTACAAAATATCTTGGCGCAAATTCCTAAATCATCACTAAGTTCAACATAGCTTTTTTTTTTTGCAACTGAATTTATCACTAAATTGTGAGTAAATTTATACTTTTATAAACAAATATGCTTTTGCTGTATTTCTGTCTATCCGAGGGAGTCAGTTAAATTTCAGGAGTTTTGGAAAAGGAAAAGTAGTGGAGTTATCTTTATGATAGTATGTGCAAAGGATTATTTACCAAAACAAACAAAACAAAACAAAACAAAAATGACAACATTTTGGCCTTTACATTATGTAGCAGTCTGAGGCATTAGACTTTATCAAAGGTAGCCAAATACTATTTTCAGATGTCTTGAGAGACATGAGAGTACATCGATAGTTTCAGAATTGGAAACGGGCTCTTTTTTCAGATTTTCCATGTGTTGCTTTCATTCATGAGCCAGGGGCAGTGTCTGTTGATTTCCCATTAGAGAGATAATGAAAGGTAGTACAATGTTTGTGCAAGACAGTGGTGTATCTCCTATGGCTTACAAGCCCTGACAGTCAACATAGTCATTTGCTTCAAAGCAAAGGAAGCTTCCTCTTTTGTGCATTTTAATTATTGTGTACTATTGGCTGTGAATATAAATAAGACATTTTCCCAAACTTAGTAGAAATAAAATCAGACTTTGAGCATGGAGATACTGAAAATTAGCTCTATCTGTCGGTATCCCAAGCCTTGACTCTAATGAAGTTAAAAGGTATGCCTCCTTAGTTTTCTAAATATTAACTCAATGTTAAAAGTATTAAAAGAATAATTATTTTATGTTATTATATAATTACATTTAGATATCATTTTAGAATAACACCCACAGAAAATTCTTATTCTAATATCAACATAAAACAAACCCAAACACCTACCCAAAGCCTAGGGTGCTTTGTAGAAGTAGAAACTTGATAGATATTTGCTGTTTACTTGAAAAATGAATGTATGGTGCCAGATGGGTATAGACTTATCTGGGGGTTCATTTCATAAGGTATATAAATGTCTAACCACTATGCTGTTAAAAAAGAAGAATGAATGACAGAATCAATCAAAAAACAATGATCTAATTGTCACACCAGTCACTTCCTTTTTATTTCTTCAGACAGTTAGTTGATTAAAAAGGATAAAATGCAGTGTTTAGGCTAGTGGAATAGCCTAAATAGTATAAGACTGGGAATGTATAAGATATGGTTTCAAAGGTGATAATTATGATATTTACACTACCCTTGGAAATTCCCTTAAATCAAGCATAGAAAAGTTGTAAGCACTGAAATTACATTAGAAGAAGAGAGGTGCTCACACTAGGAAGCAAAAGGGAATGAGACTCACTGAAGAGGTTACTATTCCTCATGTTGTTATTGGATGGAATGGCCAACTGAATGCCCCACAACATTTAAATTATTTCTTTAATTCGAAAATTTTTTTCTTCTAGCAATTGAGTTTCTGTAAGTCAAATGTGTGTGTAATGACAGACAGCTTACTGAATTTCTTTTTAATTACAGGTATGTGTTTCCCATCGGCGTATCTTTCACCATTGTGTCTCAATTCCTCTAGGTCTTACATTCAGAATCATGAATTATGGAATGCGTTTACTCTAATTACTTTATTTGTTTAATTTTCTCTTTTCTCCTAGAGTATAAATTCCTTGTAATAAAAGTCTGTGTCATATGTTTATTACCCAGTGCCAGGCACTCAATAAGGTAGTTTTTGCCTAACAAATGCTTTTTTTTTTTTAATAGACAAATTAACCCTCATATATTTGGTGGCATTAAAAAAACCTACTATGAAAGAATAAAGTATATTTCAGTTACCTCTTAATACCTCTTGCTTTGCTTGGTATTACAGTATTCTATTTTCCCTTTTCTCTCTCTTTCTTGTCATCCCACACTTTTCAGATCCCATAGTCCTAGTCCTAGTGATTCATTCATTCAACATATATTTGTAAAGTGGCTTCTAAGTGCAGATAAAGAAACTGTACAAAGCACTATGTCAAGCGACATAGCTAATAATTTTTTTTATTGTTTCCAATGCATGTAATTGTTAAACATTAGTTAGAAAAGTTCTTTTACTTCTTATTTTAGACTTGTGGTATTTATGGAAAACCAATTAAAGCCTGTGCCAGATTCAGTCTATATGTACTTAATTCCTATGGGAATGTCAGAGGTCATCCTTGCACCTTTGCTCACTGGGTGGGGAAGAGAGGGTGGAAGTTGTTATGAGACATCCGCATCCACAAGGATGGAGCGTTGCCAGATGCTTAACTGGGCTCCCACAGAGGCCAAGGTGAGCAGGAAACAGGTTGCAGAAGTGACGCAGGCAAAGCCTGGTGGAGCTCCTAAACCCCTGCACTTGACACAATTATGGAATTAATGGCCAACACCATTAAAATAGACTTTAATGACCTTTAGGAACCCTTACAAAGTCAAAGTGATTCCACTTTTCAGATTGAAACTGCCCTTAATCCTCATCTGCCCTAACAGGCTAAGGGTAGTAGAATGTTGGTCCAGAAGAAATTGAAGTCAAGCCAACAAAAATTTTGACCTTTTTCTAGTGACTAGCATACTTTTCTGCTATGAGGTATGATTTAAAACATGCAAAGAACATCCAAATTCACTCCCTAACAGTTTGTAAATGAGGAAATTTTACTGCCAGGCTGTTTTATAAACCTATATTTCCAATTCCATTATTTAGAGTTCTAATTTGAAATGCAAATACTTTGTGCATGATTTACCAGATTTGCTTTCTCAGAACTAGAAGAAACTAAGATTGGAAGAAAATGGAGAGAAATGAGGAAGGGTAGGAAGTAGAGTTATGTGAGTAAAGAGTAGACAGAGTAAGTTGGAGAAAGGTAATGGTGACAAGTACTGACAGTATGAGTTCATTAAGAAAATCTGTGTCAAGTACAACTTAATGCAAAGCTATCAGACATGGAAATGGCATTTTAGCCTTCCTGGGCATCTGTAAAATGTGAAATAGTTACCTTCATTGTTGAGAACAATGTGATTTCAAGATTCCTTTAAAGTTAAAAGTCTTGGAAATATTGCTAATCTAAGAGGCAGAGATTTATGTGGAATTAAATGCCCACAGAAGGCTAAAGATACCATCAAGGGAAAAACATTTTTTATAGACACTGTACCAACCAATATCCTCAACCAAATAGTCATTGTGATTAGGATGGTTTAACCCAAATGGCCCACACTTTTACCAAATCTTTGTCAGGAATCATTGCTGCAAGTTCCATGCTTTATTCATTTATTCATGTACTTATTTAGTTTTTCATCAAATATCTCAGTTCATTGTGTGATGTTGAGGATTCAATGCGGGGCAGATCTAAGCAGAGTTGCTCATAAAGTTTGTAGTTTGCAGGAGACACAGCATTAATTGAATAATTACTAACTTGAAAATATCTAAAACGGAATCTTGGCCTCAATTTGAGATCAAGTTGACTCTTATATTTCTGTGTCTCACTTTAAGAGTGAGTTTTGCATGGGAACCACCTTCAGATTTTATTTCATTTTTATTTTATTTTTCAGAAAAGTACTTATTTGTAAATAGCTAGAAGATACCTAAATTTATACTTACAATAATACCATTTACATATTTTTAATAAAGGCCAGGAGCCCACCTATATTGATAATGCTGATACAATAAGAAGCTTGAATAAACCAACAAAAATCAGTTCATAATGGATCATGACTTTGTTTTCCCCTTTGGACAATCTAAGTTTGCATTTCTGTGAATATTTATGAATGCCCTAACTACCACCTAGTCACCAATAAATTGATTTATTTTCAAGGACCATTCTCTATGATTTTATTTTTAAAGTCTTGGGCTACTTAAAAAATTTCCAGGCCTGACTAGAAACATCTCCTAGTGAAGGAGTGGGATTTTAAAGCAGAGAGGTTTTGATATGAGAAACTGTGTTCCTTTAAAACAATATCTGTGATTACTTTTTCCTTTCTATAACATTTTGATACCATTTATGCTTCCATTTCCTTTTGTTCTTTCTTGGTGCTATATATGACTAATGCAGTTCAGATGGGCTTGTAGCCATGGAAACTACAGGGGGCAGAAATATAAGTCTATTCACTTGGGAACATCTTTCCCATAATCCATACTTGTCAGTTTCTTGGTCGCTGATATACTGAAATATACTTTATTAAAAATTTAAAAAAAAATCATCGTGATTATTTTTAATGTTCATCAACTTCCTGCTTCATTTTTTTTAAATGGAAACTAGTGGTGTTTTATTAATTATTTATGTCCTATGCTGCCTTGGAGTTATTAAGGGAAAGGTATCATATTCAAAGATAAATTCGGGTTTTTTTTTCCCATAAGAATGTTGAAGAAATGCACAAAACATATCTAATAGCTATGGATTTGTTGAACTACTTACTCCTGGGACACACAGTTACATTGGGAATATTTCATTCAATAAATACTCCATGTTAATCAAAGCCCTTTGAAAATCATTCATATAAAGGAGATAATTATCTTTAATGGCATTTGATAAGAAATTTGTTACCAAGCAATTTTGAGAAATTTTGTTTTATCTTTCATGGAAACAAAAAGTCTACATATCAGATAAGAACTATCTTGTTCTTATTCCATTTTAATTAGTTCCTCTTCCCATCTTAGCCAATTACCTTCGTCTTCTTTCTAAATGAAAATTTTTGTTTATTGAAAAGTGATTTCATTTTATTTCCTATTTTTCTTCTTTAATCTACAATTCTTTTCATTTGCTTTGATTTCTAGTTCACAGAATCACACAATTTAGAATTGGAAGGGTCTCATAAATGACCCAATTTAACACATGCATTTTATAGCAGGTACCAAGAGCTCCAGCCTCAAATATAAGGGCCTCTTCCACATCTTCTCTTTGATCATAGGCAAGTCAAATATAATAAGTCCTAGAATGAACTCTTACCTTCCCTCAAACCTGTCCCTCCTACAGTGTTTCCAATCAAATAAATTTCATAAGCATGTACTCAATCGCTCAGGCCAAAAATCCTGAGACCATTTATGACTTATTTATCCTCTCAGCCTGATATCCAATTCATTAGCCAGTCTAAATTCATACTTCCACTCAGAACATGATAGCAATCTTTAAAAACACCCCCCCCCAAATCATTCCATCTCTTCCTAGAGACCGTTTTTCTTTGTGGAGGTCTTTACCATCTAAAATTGCACTGTATACCATATGGCTAAAAACATTGTCACCACGTAATGTAAACTATGAGGACAGGGGCTTTGCATACGTTGTTCATCAGTGTATCCCTAAACATAAAATGGTGCTTATGCACAGAATATTCTCCATAAATTATAACCGAAAGACTGAACAATTGCATTAGAGTCACTGAGCAGCTATTTAGCTACAAAACTGGAAAGAGAATCTGAAAATTCTTTTCCTGCTACTACTTTCCTCACGATAATAAGCTGCCTCGCATTGTTCTCTTATTTTGCTATTACTCCTTTAATATTTGCTCACAATATGACTTTTTGCTTTCAACTACAAAAATCAATCATACCTTTACATAGTTTATAATTTTATGGAGCTTCACAGATTGCTTGTTCTTCCTGAATGCTATACTATTTTCAGCATATCTAATGATATCATTCTTTCCTATTCATTCTAAGTCTAGTTAACATCCCCTTTCCCTAAAATCTAACCCTTTATGGAACAAACAGTTCTGATATTATAAACCAATGTCTTTCATTTTGTATCCAATCAACCAATATACTTTTGGATAGAACAGTTACGGTATTGCAAACCAGAGCTGTGTTCTCTCTGAGACTAGGAGTCCTGCTCTAAGTTCATTCAAGTTATTGGCAAAATTCAGTTCTTTGTGTTGTAAGACTGAGGTTGCTGTTGGCTGGGAACTGTTCTCAGCTTCTAGAGGCCACTCTTCTCTATAGGCAGTTCATGACATAGCTATTGTAGAATTCCATGCCATCAGAAGCACATCCTTTTGACTTTTCTGCAACCAGCCAGAGAAAACTTTCTTCCTTTAAAGGATCACCTGATTAAGTTAGGCCCACCTTAGGCATTTTCACTTTTGTCATATTACCTATTTTGAAAGTGATGCTTTATTACATTCATAGGCCCGTCCACACTTAAGAGAATTATACACAGCATGTACATCAAAAGTGGGAGATCTTGGGGATCATCTTAGAATTTTACCTAAGACTTTACAATTTCCAATGGGCCAGAATCGCTGAGGGTATACAGAGAAATAAATAAGTCAATAGAATCAAAATTCAAGTAGTGACTACAATCAAAATCTTATCAGGCTGGGATGTTTCCTTTTCCCTCAGCATCTCCTCTGAATGTGTTCCTTGAGACAAAAACATTTCACACACTAATTAATCTGAAAATTTTGTAAACTGATATTCATTTGTTTTTAATTGCATGATATTTCAGAGCCTTTAGTAATCCCATGGAATCTTTAATAAGAAGCATTTTACAACAAGGAACAAACAAGGAACATATTTTCATGCCAGAGTGTTAGCTGACATTTGGTTGGTCTACTGCATAGCTATGCTTGTTGTTTACTGCCAGGTCTCTTCCTGATTAATCAAGTTTTCTTTCTAATTGGTGGATACCTGTCAGGGACTTAAGTATTTTTAATATCACTACTGCTCCAGAGCTGTAGTTCTCCACTCCCTCTTCATATTAGAATCACCTAAGGAGCTTTTAGAAATGAATAATTGCTACGTCCCAACTCAAGATAATAGAATATAGCTTTGTTGTATATGCATAAACTGAGGTAGATAATTTAGAACTATGTTTTAATGCTTCAAGAATTTAAGAATAATAGCTACCTTCACTTGTACAGAATATTTTATATAATAGGCATTGTGCTACATGATTAGAATCAATGCCTTTTAATTTAATCTTCACCAAAAAAATCATGAGGTCAAGATCATTAGATCTGTCTTACAGAAGAGAAAATTAAAGATTTGAGGAGTTAAGTCCAACTTCCTTAGGGAAAAGACAGGATTTGAAACTAGTTCTGCCTGTCTCTCAAACTCATACAGTTATCTAATCATTCTGCTACATTGCTTAATAAATTGGGCTTTTGTCAAAACAACTTCATGTAAAATCTGCAACAATTTCAGAAGAGCTCCTCTCTCTCTGGACCTGTCGTTACATGATGACACACAGAGAAAAGCACCCTGCCAGAATTTTGGCACTGTGGCTCATTAAAGCAGGAAATCCCAGCTTTGTTGATTGAGAGCATGGGGCTAATGCAAGATGAAGAGAACGAATGCAACACCACCCAGGAACTGAACTTGCCCAGTGTACATTTCCAGCTGGTTAAAGCCTGCTTCCTCTTACCAGTGTGTTGAGCTAGTCGAACATAGTCATTTTCTAGGCAAATTGCACTAGAGCCTGCCAGGGAGATCCAGCTATTTCATCATCTGTAAAAGGGCAATCTTTTAACTTTCGCCCATTCTGACCAATCTCAACATGGCAAATATTGGAGATTTGGGGTTAACTTTGGGCACCAAAATGGTAACATAAAAGGCATCCAGGACAATTTTGTTATGTTTAAATTTTTTTTTTGTTTCTTTTAATATTTATACTTTGAAAGCATCTTTTGATCAGACATCCTTTAACATGTTGCACACATTTGACTCATATGATGATCTCTGGAGGATGAAGAGCCCTGAGGCATCTTAATAGGTTTTGATAATAAAACCACAAAATGTATTTGAGGATGATGGACTAACATTACAGACAGAGAAAGGAGCCCTGGACATTTTCATCGTTTTAAATAATTCACTGTGTTCCCTTGAGTAAATATGTAGAATATAGTTATAATTGTCTTCTACCTAATAGAAATGTGGCAAACAAGATGGAGTTAAGGTAATCTTGGCTAACCTGAAAAAAATAGTGATCCCTTTTAAATCAATAGATGTTGAGCATCAGGGCACTGTGAGGTTAGTTAAATTAGACAAGAACCAATCTCTATTCTCACAAAATTCAAAATCTAGGTAAAAGCAACATAAATAAGTGGAATATCTGGGAGAATTTCATAAACTCTATTATTAAAAAAATGCAGATACAAAGTGCTTTGGGGAGGAAACAGAGTTGGTATCAGAGCTTTAAATCCTAACCCCAATATTTATTGAATGAGTAAATGACTTAATTTCAGATGAGCCTCACCTTCTATCAATCAATAAGCCATAATAATATCAACCTTTAGGAACAATAAAGATAAACTAAAAAGTAGGCAAAGGAATGTGAAAATCTCTTCATAAATGCTGGTTGTTACTATTATTATTTATCCCGAGAGGCTTCAAAGAGGAACAGATTTTGGAAAGGTAGATGTCTTAACATCTCACTGATTATTATTTGCCATTTATCTGAAATTCAAAATGTAACTGGGCATTCCTTGTTCTGTCTGGAAACACTGCATAGAACTTACTAGAGACCTAACATTGGACGAGTCACCCAGTAAGGGTAGAGCCAGGCTGGGTGCTCTGGGGATTGTTTTGTTCTTCCTTTCCTACTTCTTCATATTTCATATCCCAGCATCAGGTCAGTTTCTTTTTTAACAGCCGGTATTGCTGACTCATGCTGGGCTTGTACTCTTTTACTCTCCGTAGACCACACAACTAACGAGTAGGCAAGAATGTACTTTGTCACTCTTTCAGACAGAAGGAAGGAGAGCTGGAAATGCCCTTGGAAAGTAGCCTGCACAGCTACCCTAGTCACTAAAACGTGCTGCGTGCCAAAGGAATGACCACAGCTGTGTCTGATTTCCATCTGACCTCGGGAAAGTCCCTCTGAAGGAATCTGATACTTTTTATCTAAACTTGAGGTGAATTAGCTATTACCTTATCTGAATTATTTACAAGCAAGTTTATTACTTTCTGAAGCTAGTGATTTTGTTTTATTTTATGTTTATTTTTTCTCTCTGAATAAAAGTACCAGTACATCAGAAGGTTTATGGTTTTGTGTGTGTCATTTCTGTTTTAGTTGTGTTTGATTTTGCTCTCCAAATGTAAATACAGGGTGCCAGTAACCCTTGGGTTTTGGGGAAGACAACCAGAAGCAGTGAAGATACCATATTGGAGTAGAGGGGCCTGACTAGGCAGTCATCTATGTATGCAGGAAAAGATTTTGGGGCTGCTTATGTAAGGCACGGATATTGTCTTTATTTAGCTCAATTGTTACAAAGAAAAATTATATTTCTAAAGATGTTTTTATTCATACCCTATCTATATGTCTGAGAAAATGACAATTATCCCCATAAAGAGCTTTATTATATTTTTTTAATTTGAAGAAGCATTGAGTGAGGTTCTAATGGAGCATAACGGTGAAAGCCCCGCCCACACTTCTACAAAGCCAGCCCTTGATGCCCCACTGAGAGAAAATAAAGTAACTAATACATTCAGCAGCTCTCTCTAACAAACAGCTTTCAAATTGCCTGACTATTCCCCACAACACCACTTCTCCAAATATTTGCTGCAAATACCATTAGGGAAGTTCAAAATCAGGTGACATTGTCTAGAAAAAAATTTTATGTGACTCTGCCATAAAAATCACTTGTTTCAAAATTCTAAGAAGTTTTGGGAGATAGTGTGTGCTGGAGGAATTTTATTGTTGAGCTCTGTAGCAATGTGCTCAGATTAAGTGCTTTCTGCCAGACATCTGCCATGGCAGGAAAACATATCTTAATAGTGATCAGAGTATGTGCCGGCTCTTTCAAGACCAGGAGTCTGAGTGATTTATCCTGGCTGCAACCTTGACTTGTGAGACTAGTTATAGAGAGAGCAACTTAGTCTGCAAAACGGCTCACATGGAAACCTATGTAGGTCAAAAGCATTGCTAATGGCCTAAACTTTTGCAATTTTCATTTTCAAGTCACTCAAACAGAGATTTTAGGGGAGGAGCAGTGTGATGACTTGAACACTGGGAATTTCACGAATGTGCACAACACGATAGGCTTATTATCAATTATGGACATGGATTTATACATTCTAGGTGGCAGCCTGGTTTTAAATTGGTTAATCTAATTTACTAGATTGAAATAAAGAAAAGCCTTACTTTCCAGATTCCTTTCAGATTGTTTTTGAACATGTGTGAGTTCACACACACACATGCAAACACACCCACACTTTTCTAAAAACAAAGTGTAATCAACAAAGGAAACTTTGAAAATGGAAACAAGCCTCCAGGGTTCTCGATTACTAGTTTGTTCTAACTTTATTTCCTTAATGCTTTATTAAAAATAGGAACATTTTGGTTTAACAATAATAATGTAGCGTTATCACTGGAAAAAAGTAGGAATCATAGTTAGTCATACCAAAGAGGGGTAGCCGCCCTGACTCAGTAACTCTAGGACTAAGTAGGTTCTTGAGTGTTATATTTCTGGAGGCCCTAGAAGATGATATGCTTTCAGACGCCTGCTGTAAAGGGGCTCTCAAGCTTCTGACTCAAAGCTCATTCCCTGGGAAGGAATATGGCATGCACAAAAATAATTACCACACAAGCCTGAGGGGACAGTAACAGGGACCCATTAATAGAAGGCACAGTGCCACAATACATTTAGGGGCCTCCAAAACTGTTTAATTTTAATTTGAAAAAAAATCAGAATTAAAAAATGAATATCATTAGAATACATATTCATTATTACACGGATATAGAATAATAAATTCAGCCTGGATTACATTTTTTTATGCCAATGCAATTTTAAAACATAACTTTTAATGTTTTATTATGGAGAAAGAGGCTCACAAGGCATGAAAGTTATTCAGTAGACCTGAAAAGGCACCTCAGATTAGGAATTGGTCAACCCTAGTGGGGCTCAGAGAAAGAAGATGGTTTATGGCTGGGGGGAATCAGGAAAGTCTGAATAAAAGAAAAGCCATTTCTGGCACAAGAAGGACATAAGAAAACATTTTGAAATATAGTATAGGTTAATAGTTTCTTAAAAGCACAATATGCTTCTTTTAATTTACTTTGAGAAGAAACATAAAGGACATTATAAAATGATATTGATTAGTTTGTTTAGAAAATTTGAATTTCTTTACATTTTTCTCAATTCTATCCTTAAATAATATATTACTAGCCTATTAAATCAGGTCTTTGAAACAAAATTCAAATACATTAAACAAGCACCTCTTTGAAATGGCTAACTAAAAGCATAAGACAAAACAAATCAGTATAATATTAAAATGATTATTCCCCCACCACAGTCATCTTTTATCTCTCCTGTTTACTCGATTTCACTGAACTAGGGTTGTTGATATGATCTTAATTTTTTTTTTCTTTTAACAAAAGTAAAACACAATTTTAGGGTAATTTTTTAAAAAAAATGATTAATAAGAAATGAATTATGGGACTTTCCACCATAAATCAGATAGAAAAAGTTGATGTTTCTTCAAAGCTTGTTTAAACATTTCATTCTGTTTTACAGAAAGCTTGGACTGGGCATTTAGCCAAAACGTATTTCCTTTTATCTTTTGAATGAGGTACATTGTAGTGGAAATTTAAGGTGGATATTTTAGGCCCATTAGCATTTTCTCTCAGCTATATCTATTTCCTATATTGGATGTCAGGGAAACAAAGTACCCCCTTTTTTTAACAAATAACTGAGATGTCTTCATGTCTCAACAGAAAAGTATTTGAGGGATTTTACCTTTGTTTGTCTAACCCTCAAATCATATATTCAGCTCCACACCCACATGGCGGATGCACTGCTATAGGTCATGTGTTGAGAAGAATGATAAACCACAGTGGTCAATGATTCTTCCATAGGCAAACAGTGTTCCAATTTCCAGCCTATTGCTGTGAAGAGACAAAGAGGGGCAAAGGAAGAGGGGCAGAGATGTCTTCTAGAGATCAAATATCACAACAGCAGCTTATTATGAGCCTTCTCCCAAGCCACACACTGTGCCATGAGTTTTACAAAAATGTCATTTAAGTCCTTACGGCTAACCTACAGAATAGATATTATCTCCTTTTTTGATAGAAGAATGAAAGTATTTGAATTATTGCCAAATAAATGATACAGACAATAAATATACACTATAGAAATTCAGCAGGAAGGAAAAATCACCGAAACAGGGTTGCCCAGGATGGTCTCATAGCAGAGCTTGAAATATGTGTATCACTTGGACTAGCAGAAGGAGGTGGTATTTCATAAAAGATGAATTAAAGAGAGTAAAAGAAATGTTTGGGCTCTAGTGACCAGGGGTTTGGATTTGTACAGGGGAGAAATGGAAGATAAGGCTAGTAAGGTAGTTTAGGGACAAGTTAAGAGAATGACTTAGGTCAGGTTTCTGGAAGCAAAGTCTGAAACAGGGATTCAGGTCCATGTGTTTTATTATGTGTGTGCTGTTAGGAGCAAGGGATCAGGGGCAGTAGGATTCAGCAAGTGAAGATGCTCAGCAGCACATGGTCTTGGTTGGAGCCTGGCTGAAGGCGAATGCCATAGAGATATGACCCCGAATAGTACCATAGAGTTGGCCCTGCCTTAAGCAAATGGCAGCAGCCATAGTCTCCCTGCCTCCCCTTAGTTGTAGGCTGCTCTGAGGAGTGGTGTGCTCACTTTTGGGGTTCACATTGGCCTGAAGGCAGTTCTCTAGAGAAGGGGGTAGGTATCAACAGTTAGCAGACAACACTCTCAGCATCTGAGAAAGGGAACACCTCATAAAGGGGATGTCTGCTCTGTAAGGACTCATGCCATGCTGAAGAGTTTGCGATTTTCTGCACTGAGCACTACAGATCTAATAAAGGAGGCTGAGGAAGGGGTTTCCATATCACAACACTATTTTGAGATGAATAATATGGAGTGTTAGAGAGAGTGGATTAGAAAGTTGGGTGACTAGATAAACGAAGATTCTTTCATAGACAATAATAGTAATATTTAATATTTGTTGATTATTTGGTGTAGAAAAACAGTATAAGTAAATTCTTTACGTGGATTCTTTCAGTTCCTAAAATATTCTCCAAAATCTTACTTTATTACAGATGGGGGAAATGAGCTTCTAAAAGGTTAAATAACTTGCTCAAGTCCCATGGCTGGTAATTGGAAGAGCCAGAGAAACCACTATTTCACATGACTTCCTGGTAGATGGACTTCATAATTGTGTGGGAGGAGAGAGGCCATTTATATGAGTTTCCTATGACCACTGTGACAAATGCCCACAAACTTGGCATCTTAAAACAACAAAAACTTATCTTCTCATGGTTCTGGATGCCAGAAACAGAAATCATTGTCACTAGGGTGTAATAAAGGTGGCAACAAATGAGTGTTTTTCGGGCTATCACACTGTGGAAAAAAGTCAGTCAAAGGTTTTTAAAGCCATGTGACCATGAGAAAAAAGGCATAAAAAAATTGTTTTAAAAAATGTAAAAAGAAATAGAAAGAAAGAAAAAGGGACAGGTAAATGATTAAATTAGAGATAGAAATAGAGAAATTTGGTCTATGTGTGCCGAGTCTCAAATGTTGGCAGAATACCCAAGTGGACACATTCGAAAGGCAGTTAGAAGTCTGTGACTGAAGCTCAGAGGCAGTCAGATATATAGATATAGCACTGTGCGCAAGAAGGGTTGGATGAGGCTGAGAAAGCCACCATTACTGCCCAGAATACCACTTGAAGCACTAGGACTGGGCCTCACCTCTGCTTGCACTGTGCCCTACCTGCTTGCTCTTCTTCGTGTCTAAGTGCCCGGTAACACCTGCTCAGAGCTGCACTCCAAGTGCTTTTATAATTCCTGTCAATCTCTTACTTATTTCCTTTTAAGTCTCCATTTCTGCTCTTCTCAGCACAAAACCATGGCCCCTCTATCTTTTAGATTCTGGTCTAATTCAGCCTTCTCCCTTTCCCCATTCACTGTGCACCTGCCTCTGCCATGTCCATTTCTTTGCTGGAATTATATGCATTAATTTGATTGCCCTGCCATAACAAATTACCATACTCTAGGAGGCTTAAACAACAGAAATTTATTTTCCTGCAGTTCTTGAGGGCGGAAAGTCCACACTCAATTAATTTCCTGGAGAGGGCTCTCTTTCTGGCTTGCAGGTGGCTACCTCCTTGCTATGTCTTTACATAGCAAAGAGAAAGTGTTCTCTCCTTTCTCTTTTTATAAAGTCACTAATTCCATCACAAGAAACCCACCCTCATGACTTTATCTAACCCTAATACCTCCCAAAGGTCTCATCTCATCTCCAAGTATCATCACATTGATAGTTAGGGCTTTGTCATACACATTTTTTTGATCTTTTTGTGGGGGATGTGGGGGACGTAATTCATGTCCATTGCACCACGGTACAAAAAAGAAATAAATTGGAGAAATAAGAGGTAGATTGAAGTTAAACTGTGGAAAGTTTTAAAGTTAAGGCTAAAGAATTTTTATCTTACTTGATAAGAAATATGAAACTATTAAAGATTTTTGAGCAGTGGAATGCCATTATTCAGTATAAAATTAATTCCATAAGCACTTATCATGTGCCTGCTGTGTTTACGGTTCTGGCTCTAGTATAAATGGATATCACTCTGTAATATGAGATTTGACTTTAATAAGCTCAATTTTAGTGGAGAAGGAAAACAGCATGTATATAGCTACTATGTCAGCGTATACTATTAGTGACATTAATGAAGTGTAGTTTTAGCCTAAGAAAGTCAACAATGCTGGAGAAGTAGGATCTCTTCTTAGGGCTAGGTTTGGGACAGTAATATGGCAACGGTTGTTAGGAAGGTTTAGAAGGGTCAAAGGATGGAGGTGGAGAGACAATTTTGGCTTTTATTAAACAGTAATGTAGGTGAGGGATAGTTCTTGGGAACTGCTGTGAGAGACATTGAATAGATGTAACTCATATGACTTGGCAACTACCTAAATTGGGGTGAGAGGTGGCAAGTTTAGGAGATTATTTTGAGTTTTTTTCCTCCGTCTGGCTGCCTAGTTAAAGAATAATGTTACTAATAGAAATGAGAAGGTTGAAAGCTTCTGTTTAGGTACAAATTGGATTTGAACTTGTTGAGTTGATAGTGACATAGGGTACATAGTCAGGGATGTTGAAATGTAGCACAGCAGCTTAGGATGTTCATCAAAACTAGAGATGCAGATCTTGGAGGTGTCAGCTAGAAAGGTTTGCTTAAGCTTTCGGAGAAAAAATGATCGTGGAGAAAAAATAGAAGCCAAAGACAGACCTTGGGAAACACCTATATTTATTGACCTGAAAGAGAATCCAGAAAGAAGTTCAACAAAAATCAGCCAGGGAGATGAGCAGATAGAGCCTAGAGAGTATGTCGCAAAGCAGAGAGTTGTATTATGGAGGGTAATCAAAGGAAAAAGATCAAGATCAAAGAGGCTGAGGACAGAGCATAGGTCACTGCCTCTGGTTCCTCTGTGCTCACTGGTTACCTTTGAAACAATAGTTCCAGTAAGTTTTAAGGTAGAGCTATATTTTGAATAGTGTCTAAATGCCAAAGCTAGAGGAATAAAATAAGACTACTTTCAAGATTTGATGGTGAGAAAGGATGGGTGAGAAAAGGTGACTGCTTTATTTTTCTGAGAATCATAGTAATAAACAATTCAGCACTTAATAACATAGCCGGCATTTTCATAAGTGAGTTATATGTATTTACTCATTTAAGGCTCATAATTCTATTTGTATTGCCTCTATATTATGTATTATGCAACTGGCCCAAGATAAAATAGCTAGTGACTAGCTCTCAGTGCTGGAACTCAAGTCCAAATAAGACTTACTCCAAAATTTATGGTCCTAACAATTGTACATCCTGTCCAGTATGTCTGTAGATTTAGGGGAAAAGGAAAGGATTGAAAAAGACAGAGGGGATGGTTCCGGAAGTGGCCAGCCATTTCCATGCTGTCCTCATTAACAGCACAGACTCCAGACTCTTTTACTCCTTTGACCTTTTGCATGTCTGCTGTGCCATCTTCCAACTTGGTATCACCCCAACTTTCTTTTCTTTCAATTCCCACTTCTGGTTTTATTTAGAAACATGTAAAACACGCAGACTCAATCCACTGCATATTTAGTAATTAGCTTGAGCTATTTCTTCCCTTCTACCTAGAAATCTGTCTTGTCATCTCTTGTGGGTTACCTCAGCGATACTCCACAGCAGCTGTTGAAAAATTTTATTTTCTAAGGAGGAACAAATTCGCTCTCTCTATATATTATATGCCATTCATTACCAGATAAACTTTCCTGAAGTATCAGCACCCTCTTTTAAAACCTGAAATGTTTCCTCATTGCCTATGAGACATTTGTTCCAATTTCTCAGCCTGGTGTTCAAAACGCTCTTAAGTTTGACCCAAATCTTTGTATTCTTTCTATTACTACTTCCTTACATTCTAAATCATCAATCACTCATTATTTCTGGAACACTGGCTGTTTTTTTCTTCTCTGGGTCTTGATCTTGCCATTCCCATAGTCTTGGATGCCTATTCTGTCATTTTCATTCATTGAAAAGTTAACTACCCTTCCACTCTAAAGTCAAATGTAATCTCTTTGAGAAGCTTGATTATCCCAATAAGAAAACCATCAATCTATCTTCTGAACTCAAAATATAACAGGAAACCATAGACCTATCTGCCATAGAACTTCCATATGCTCACTATTGCACTGGGGATAATAGGCTTGTTTCGAAGGGTCACAGTGAAAGTGATGAGGGATAACTTATCCAAATGCTCCCAGCACTTATATGTTCTGAAGTATTCTGAGGATATATTGAAGGCCTCATTTATTCTTGAATTTCTGATACAATTTACACAGCGACTTGTCCTTAGCCTACTCAATAATTATATCTTGATTAATTGAATGAATGAATGAATGAATGATACTTTTAGATGTAGAGTCATAATGATGAAAATGACATAATAAATAGATTGTTGATTCTATTTTGGTGTGCATAGGAAATCCCCTCCCCCCAAATTTTGTAGTATAATGTTTTCTTCTATAATACATGGTAGATTTTTCTATAAATTCTGTCAATTGCTTATAGGTAAGAAGTACCAAGTTTTATCACTGTTTGTGTAATAATAAAGCCATAAGTCATTTGACTTATGATTATGGTAAGAAAGAAAAAAACTGGAGAAAACTTTAATTTCAAACTCATAGAAAACATAATGTACTTTTCTATCAAGTTTTATACATTTTATAAGTTCAGAAATGATCATTTTGATTTGTAATTTCATGAACTGTAACAAATTAAAAATGGATCTGAGTGAAAATACAATACTTTCAATTGGATTTTTTTCTCCCAAGGTCTTTTATTTTCAAAAGTGGATAATATTGATGCCTTACACAAATTAAATTGGACTTTGCTAATTTTGTTCTACAAAAGTTGTACCAAATGATTTAATTTGAAACAAAATTATTATGTAATTACACTCAGTGTTCAAAGTGCATATGGGTGAGTTATATAAATTCCATGATGGTTAATTTGTTTCCATTAAATTGTTTTTTCTATAGTCTCTTTAGAGAAAATGACTCCAAATTGTTAAACTAATTGCAATCAAACATCAACTAACTGGAATCTAAAATGGATAATATTTCCTGCAGTCAACTTTTCTGAGAAAGAAGCAACTACTAAAACTATAGGTTGCAAATAATTTATCCTTGCTGCCCATGCAAATTCCATGGTGTGTCTTGGGTCCTATAACAATTCATTCTTTATTGCTATAATTTCTTTCATCAGTTATGTGTATTCAGTAACAAATATTTACCGAAAGTGCTCTAGGCCCTGTACTGTAAGTCCATGTTGGAAAATTAATATTTGTAATAAACATTCTCAGATATTTCAAGGACCTCAAATAAATGTGAAATTATATTCAGTGTACTGTACTTAGGAAGGCAATAATATGGATTGTGGCAGTTATTAGAATATACCACTCATATGTCCTACAGCATGGAGTGTAATTGACTAATGGCTCCAGCTGCTGCCCCTCTGAATTCACCACCCATAAGCACTGATGTCATGCTTCCCACAAACTGTTCCTAGCCAGCGACTGAGTATGACTGCTGTGCCAGTGCAGGATTCCACTGGGCATCTGGCTCAGGCTTCCCTACTGGTCTCTCTATAGAATGATACTCCCCCACTGTACTTTGCCTTCCTTCTTTCTCTGCTATCCAGGACAGACTTTCACTGCAGTCTGAGGGCTCTCCCACATTCTCTGGCTTGATATTTCTTCTTTGAATAATGACAGAAAGACCACAATACAATTTCTTGGTTCAGTAAATTGAATTCACTACTCTCAACTCTCAGTTCTCTGCGGCCAGATGTGCAGTTTCACTCTGTTTGTTTGTTCTTGGTTTTATTTTCAGGTCCACCATTTAGATAACAATCACCTCTAGGTCATTTTTTAGCTCATCATAGGTTGTTCACCACTATAATACTTCTGAGATTTCTATATTTTCCATATATTCAGACTAAACTGTGGAAGAGACCATTGTTTGCCTACAACAACATCTACTGCACCTTAAGAATAAAATCTTTAAAAACAAAATTCAAATTTTTCACTGCTCACACTACTGTTAACTAAAACAACATTGACAACAACAAAACCACAAGCAAATAAGCAAAAACTGTGTTTACTATTGTCCTGGCTGCCGGTGTGGGTTGTTAATAGGTATGTTGCATGGGATTTCCAGGAAGCATTCTTAAAAGCAGGGGGCAAACTGTTTTTCTTATCTTCCTTCTTCCTGCTATCTGGCATGCAAATATAATAGCTAAATTTCCAGAAGCCGTCATGGACTTTGAGGCAATGCAGCCAAATAAGAGAACCTATATTCCTCATAACCTTGGAACTACCATATCAGTCCTAGACTGCCTCCTTAGGAGTTCTTTAATGTGAGATTAAAAGAAATTTCCATTGTTCTTAAGCCACTATTATGTTGGGTTTTTCTATAATGTGCAGCTAATCCTAAACAATACAACTGCTAGTGAGCACATGCAATGACTGAATAGACTTTTTGCATTAGTAAAATATAGGTGGAAATTTTGGTGAAGGAAGATAGAAAAATATATAGGGGACAGTGCTATGAAATTTAGTAGTGTTTTCTAAAATGCTTGTCTTGCTTTAAGGAATATAACCATATAATTAGTACTTATGGCTATAAAATGTCCAGCAATACAAACAGGAACATTCTCTTATTTAAGGTTGTGTGTGTGTACACATGTGCGCATACTCTGTTGAAAAATAACTCATGGAAAAAGAAAAACCATGATTTATATCTATTTACTCATTTATTTGTTCATTAATGTATTCATTAAAACAAACATTTATAAAGTGCCTATTTTATATCGAGCACTATACAAGGCATTGCAAATTCAAAAAAATAGATAAAAGTCCTTATGTTTAAGAGCTAATAACCTAGTGATGAAAACAGATACATGCACAGATTATGAATACTTTGTAAAAATGCAATGACGCTAAATACAAGGATGGGGGCACAGCCTCAAATGAAACTGAAAGGCATATAGGTGCTAGCCAGGCAGACAAAACAGGTCGAGGAAACAATATGGATAAAAGACAGAAGTCTTACATGCAGGAACTGTAAGTAATTTTACGTAATAGATGAAGTTGAAGAGGTCAGCAAGACTAAGTGATTTATAATACATTCTACAGCAGGTGAACTTTAAATCATAGGGAATCAGGAGCCATCGAAAGGTTTTAAAGCAGGGAAGTGACATAGTCAACTTTATGCTCTGTTGCCACATGATGACTCTCGGTTTGAAGAAGACAGCACTGGAAACAAAGAGATTGGTTAAGAGACTATTTTTTTTGTCTAGTCAAAATGCAATGAAGGCCTGAATCCAGGCAGTAGTGAAAGAGCTATAGAAATAGGGAAGACAGATTGAAGACATAAAAGCAAATAAAATTATAAAGGAGTCGATAATTGATATGCATAGGAAGCAAGGGATGAGGAAGAGTTAAGAATGATTCTATGATTTCTGGATTAAGTAATGGCTAGAAGATGATGCCAACAATTGTTGTGAAGAAAAATTAAATAACGTCTAAATTACCAATAATGATTTGAATCTTCAAATCTCTATATAGAACCCAAAACTTTAGCACAACTCTGTAGCCAAAGTTCCTGGATTAAAATCTTGAGTCTACTAGTTTTGACTATGGGCAAGGTATTTAACTTCTCTGTTTCTTTTCTTTCTTTCTTTTCTTTCCTTTTTTTTTAAACAAAATGTTGTCAAATAGAATGTGTATGAGAATCGAGTTAATACATATGAAATACTTAGAACAATATCTGGTATAAAGTGCTCCATGAATATTGGTAATAATTATTATTACTTCAGTAAGAATTAATCTCATGCATCCAGAGTTGTTACCTTAAATATGTATAAAGAGAAACTGTATGTGCATAGACTCCTTGCAAAAGTCAACATTTAAGGGGTTTCAAGGAAGAAGAGCCAATGTACGATTTGAAGAAGAAAAATATTAGAGAAGTGGGAGGAAAGCCAGAGGGTTCAGGGCAAAAAAGCCAAGTAAGTAGAATGTTTCAAGAAGAAAATGATCAACAATGTCCAATATAGCAAGGAGACTTATATGATAGAATAATAAAAAATGCTGATTGTGTTATACAACTAGGAGATGATCAACGAACTTAAAGCAAGTTTAGTGGAGTGGTAGGGCTGAAACGAGGTGGCAGAAAGTTGAGAATAAAAAGACAAAGAAATGGAAATAGCACATATAGATCAGTCTTCTGAGAAGCTGAATGAGGCGGGAGGTGAAGTAACTGAATAACTGAGATTTGAGGTCAAGGAAGGGCTATTTTATAGACTAAAAAAAAAATAAGGAATCACAGGAAAGAGTGAAGAATCTATGGCAGGAGGATGGAAGAAATAGAATTATTAAAATATGTAGAATGATTGGCTTTGTGCAAGAGACAATTAATGTTATAATTAAGAAAAGAAAAAAAAGGAAAGTGTTTGTTGTTTAAAGGTGTGAAAGAAGGGAAAGGAGATTGAAGGTCTTGCCTCATGACTATGATTCTTAACTAATATGGGAGGTAAATGCACTGGCCAGTTATCAATACTACTATTGCTCTATCATTCCAAATTCTCTAATAGAGAACTTAGCATATTTCAGACTTTGTTGGAAATATAAACTGTTGCAAGGAAAATTGTTGACTCTTAAGAAAATTCCCAATCTATCTGATTGGCAAAATATGTATATATAAAAAGTGACTAATGATGGAAGGCAAAACATGACCACTGCCAATTGAGTTCAGGGATTAGCAAGGGGAAAATTAGTATGGACTTTATTCTTGGAGAAGGACTCCTGTTGGGACTTTGAAGAATTGGTAGACTTCAGAATAACAGAAAAGAAAGTGCGCTTGGGAAGGATGGCAAAAATCAATGTAAAGGGAACATGTGACATTTTCTGAGTTGAATGATGATGAAATACTCTAAAAACTATAGTGAAGGCATGAGATGAGTATTTTGCAAGAAGGCTAAAAACTTCGGGGAGATTTGGAGGAGATGAATGTTGGGGTGGATATTTCTGTGATGTCAGTCTGAGCAGAAAAGGACACAGGAACAACACTATCTGAAGTTCTGATCTCCTGACACTGACTCACTTTAAAGGAAGTGACCAGTCCCTGGACAGTGATCGATGAAACAGGATATGGTCACTTTTGGTGTGGGGTATCTTTTAGTGTCAGGAAGTCTGGGAAAGGATGGTCATGTACTACATTCTTCATTCTCATCAAACCCAGTCATGTTGACTGAGGAAATTCTAGAGTGGAGTTGGGTTCAATAGCACTGAGCAATCTATCCTCATGCACACAGACCTATTTACATTCATACTTACTCCTCTCATGCCACCATTATAAACTCAGCTATAGATGCCCCAATAACAGATACACTACTAGAGTGAGACACAGTAGAGTGCTGGTGAGGCACTGAGGCTCCTTTAATCTAGTGATCACGTTTTTATACCTGTGAATTCATGTGGTTTTTTTTCCCCATCAAAGAAATTTCATATGACTATTTCCATTCTCAAAGCCAGGGTTACAAATAATAAGCAATAGATGAACATCCATATGAGCAAACAGCACATTCTTTATCCCTGCATCAAGCCTCAGGCTGAGTGTAAAGCTGTCATAAGCTCCTCGGGTGTCTGAGCCAACTTTAGAGTCCTGGCAGCATGAGCAGTTGGGTGAGAAACACAGCACTATCTCCCCCCACCCCCGCCTTATATATAGAATGCCAGCTTCTGAGACAGATGTTCGACATGGAAATGGATGAGTAGGTGGGAAAAGGACTTATATCCAGCAAGAATTATTAGTATTGTATAGGAGGAAAATGCCCACACATGAGGTCTTTCAGTAACCCTTTCTTCTGAGACAATTATTAACATTGGTTTTGAAGGCAAAATGCCTGACTCGTAATTCTGGTCATAGGCAATGTACATAAAAAAATCAGGGCGTGTGCATCTTTGTGGAGAGTGAGGTTACTCTGAAGATATATGTAATTTTCCCATCCAAGATGGCTCATTTATTTTGATAGCTGCAAATGCACAAAAGAGAATGGGCATCGCCTTTGGTTGCAGGTGTTTCTCGCAAGTGCAGATTGGCGGGGGCTGGATGGTGGAAAACCTGTAGACTTCCTCTCCAAATAGAAGCTGGGAAATCATCCAACACGTCCCACTTTCCTGAGAGGAAGCAAGATGTGGGGACAGGAAGGCTGTGTCAATAAAGCAGCACAGCAAAGCCTTTTGCGATTGTTTTTGCATCATGAATATTCTGCAGCCAAGCTTATGAAATTTTGATCCTGAATAATTGTAATTTGCTGACATTCTTCCATGAAATTGAAGAGGAACTGAGGCTGTGGTCTTTCTTGTGTAAAACAACACAAAGAGGAAACTTTAGAAAGGGAGCCTCCCTTGTCAAATCAAGAGTGCTAATTAGGGCATGGAAGATTGCGCTCCTGCTTCACAACCTGCCCAGAAAGAGGAGGATGTGCGCTGCTCAGGAGGGGTTTCCGGCTTGGGCCGGTAGCCCCAGCTTCTGGCATCTTAATTGACCTTGACTTCAGAAATAATTAATTCTACGATTCTAATTTAGCTTCCCCAAATCTCTCCATAATGCTTCCAAATGGCTAAGACAGCTCACCTTCACCCTCACCATCACCCGTTGCCACAGGCACACAATCTCTTATTTCTGACATTCAGTTCTTGTGGGTGATGACTCAGTGGAATTCAACACAGTCCTTCTCAATGCCATAGGCCCCTCCCTTTCTTCCTCTGATTGTAATGGACTCAACTTCCCTCACCTCCTCATTCTTCCCTGGCAGCAGCTGCTTCTGGGTGACAGCCATCAAAATGGAACAGAGAGAATTATTCTGCCTCCTACTGCTCCTGCCACTTAACTCTGTGCCCACATCTAGGTGGGGAGATATGTCAGGATGGTTTAAAAAAGGTTCTTGGTGTGGGGGGGAGGGGGAGGATAGCAAGCTGGGGCCTCCAACCTAGCATGACAATATTGAATCACTTCTACGAAATCCCTGAATCAAAATAGCTCATTCTCTATAGCAGGTTTGTTTCCTGTTTTAAGAATCATGGGTTTATGTGCCATGCTGCATTAGAAGGGAAGTTCAAGTCCTTCTAGAGTTATGGAAAGACAGTATGGGAAGTCCACTGTGTTAGGAAAAGCTGTTACAGGAACATATTGGGTGGAAAAGTGAGAAGAAAGCTGGTGAAGTGTTTTGGACCAGAACTTGTATAACTACCACATATTTGTTTTCTCCCAGTCCTTCATCTAATCAACAGATTTTTATTGTATACCATCTATGTACAAGCATGGTTAAGTAATAGAGAAAACAAGAAAAAGCAATGTCAAACAAACAACAAAAAAAGAGAGTGGCTGGAGGAGAGCCTGTTTTCTTGTTCGACACATATTCACGGAGCATATCTGTCCCCATTTTCCAGGGGTAGCCCCAGTTCCTCCTGCAGTCTCCTATGATTATTAGTATATCATTCTTTCACTCAAAAGTTTCTCTGTTTGGTTAATAATTTAATATGTTCGTACTAACTCTTCTACGCTTGGAGCTCTGTGCGGCACTGGAATGCAAGGAAAACTTCTGGAAAATTCACATTTTAACAAAGTAAACAAACACACTAACAAAATAATTACCATTCAGTAAGTGCTCTAGCAGAAATGAGTAAAGTGGCCGAGAGAACTTGCCTCGGTCTCGACAAAATAGTAGCAGTCGGCTGGAAGATAAGGAGAAGGTTGAGAGTGGGACGAAACAGATTAGAATTAACCATGATTTTTTCTCATTGAAATAAGGCAGAAGGAACAGTAGTTCCCAGACTGAAGAGCCATGAACGAAAACGGCCTACAAGGGAAATGCCTGCAGTGTGAGACCCGGAGAATTGTGATGACGAGAAACCAGAGTTTGCTGAAAGGACAGCATATAGCTGGTAGAAATACATTTTAATATATGCTTCGAATCTTTTCTGTCTCTTATATACTTTGGACCTGATCTTTGGTGCGCACGCGCACACACACACCATGCACACACACACACACACACACACACGGCTGAAGAATGGAACATTTATGGTCGTGTCTTCATCTATGTTGAGAGCGTTCCACATTTATATACATTCCATTCTTCAGCTGTGTGAAAATCCAAGGTAAGGGAATCCAGAGAGTGCAAACTTCTCCTGAGCACTTTCTGAACTTCTTTTGATTTTTCCCTTCTCTTTTTTACTTTTTTTCTGCGAGAGAATTTTGGCTTCTTCTCTTTTTAGAAACAGTGACCTTACATTAACCAGCCCATTTACTGATAGAGGGGGCTTTTTTATTGCTTTCTAGACAATGAAATGTCAGGAAATGGATATGCAGCATTTCCAAGCCTGTACTCTAAACACTTTCCCATGATCAGTTGGTGCTTCCAGCTGGGCATTGGCTTGGAGGAGAGCTCCCACTTCTCCCTACTTAATGTAAGGGAGAGAGGAATCTGACTCATTAAGCCATTGAGATTTGGGGGTGTTTTGTTACAGCAGCAAGTGTTCATTTTTTTTAAAATGATAAATTCCCCTTCACTTCTTTTTCCACACTTCTTGAAGTTCTGCAAAAGTCTGAAAAGGTTCATATGATGTTTAGAGAAGACTTATTCTAGCTATTCTCCCACACCTTCTTTTTTTACTCTGAAATTGGACAAGGTAAATGAAGAAGATCTTTGTTCTGTTTTGCTTTTTTTTTTTAACTTTAATTTCAGTAAGTCAAAGATAAATATTACATGATCTCACTTATATGTGAATCTAAAGAACAAAATAAATGAACAAACAAACCAGAAATAAACTCATAGATAGAGAGAACAAATTGAT
The DNA here is from genome assembly GCA_003508835.1 of Eonycteris spelaea. NCBI lineage: Eukaryota > Metazoa > Chordata > Mammalia > Chiroptera > Pteropodidae > Eonycteris > Eonycteris spelaea. The sequence goes on along the minus strand of PUFA01000011.1, from coordinate 7,411,911 downwards.
GATTGCCAGAGAGGAGGGGGTCGGGGGCTGGGTGAAAAAGATGAAGGAGTTCAGAAGTACAAATTGGTAGTTACAAAATAGTTGGATGCGAAGTACAGCATAGAAAATATAGTCAATAACATTGTGATAACTAGAGTAATTGGCAAGGGGATCACTTTGTAAATTATAAATTATATCAAATGTCTAACCACTATGTTATACACATGAAACTAATATAAAATAAAATTCAATGTCAACTCTAATTGAAAAATTTTAATTCAAATTAAAAAAATTTTAATCTCAGTTGTAGCCTGTTAGAAGTTTAAAAGCCTATGTCTTCTCAAATGGGCCTGGGTGACCCCTCAGCTTACTGATCATTCTACTATCCCAATTTTTTCCTCCAACATTCACCAGAGAGAAACAAAACATGTTAGGTGAAGATATCAACTTTTGCTCCTTTATTATTCAATTTTTATAAGCACAATTAATGAAAAGAGCACTAAATTGAGATTTGCTTTTTGTCTTCTCTCACTAACTGGATGTGTATGTGGGGGCGGGGGGCACCCTGAACTTCTCTAGTTTGTCTAGAGGTAACTACTCTGGCTCACTACCCAGCCCCACCCCTCCATCCTCATTTAGTTATGAACATTCTTATTTAAGTCACCTCTACTTTGAAGCAGAAGCCAGAATTTGTTCATTTATTAAACAAAGTTTGAGCTTCGAGAACCAGAAAGTTTTAGGGATCCAGGGATAAATAAAACAAAAGCCATTCCCTTAAGTAGCTAAAATTTGGTGGCAGAGAAAGATATCAACTGAGAATTTCAATAGGGTTTTGATGGAAATGTGAACAGGTGGTAAGAGAAAGGGCATCACTAACTATTCGGGGTTATCAGAAAAGGCTTCACAGAGCACTTGGCATTTCAGCTGGCTTCATAGGAAAAAAAGGCTTTATCGGGTGGAGTAGAAAGGTGAAAAAGGCATGGTAGGCATATGATACTGTAAGTTCAAAGGAAAAAGTTAGAAACAAGCATGACACATACAGAGAACTATTACTGTTGGAGCATAATTTTTGTACTGATTGAAAACATAGGTAGGTTGGTTTAGATTTGTAAGTACTTGGGAAGCATTCTAAGGGATCCCAGCATTATGAGGGGGCAAGACTTTACATACCACAGCTGCCTCGATTTTGTTTATAGCCCTGTTATGGTTAACACCATTTTATTACTTAAATTGTGTGTGTCTAGCTAGGGCTTTCCATGGTCCCTTTGAAGCTTCCTTAGTTATGATTTCATGTTTGGTGCGTCAGAGGGAGCAAGTAGATTCAGGAAGTACTGAACAATGGGACTAGGAACAGCCATTCTCCCAGGTCGAAGGCAGCTGATAAGGTCAGAGGGTGGGTCACCCTCACCATTCTGCACTGGCCAGGCAGGGAAAGGGTTCAGAGCAGCATTGTTGAGAGTTCTCAGACATAGAAACACTTTCTTCTTTAATACCATCGTCTGATCCTGCATCAACTTAAATGCCATAGACAGTGGACGCTCGACATATGTTTGTTGTTGAAAACTAAACACCTCTCTCAAAATCCATATAAGAATAAGAATAAGAATAAGAATAAGGATAATCTTTACAACTAGAACCTCCCAACTAAAATATAGTATCATAATATGCATCTGTGTGTAACTTTTAGAAAAAATAACAAGTACTTTTTGTCAAATAATTCACTTTGTTCTATAAATTGTTGAAATATATAATAATGGATCTAGAATAGTAGAGCTAGAAGGAAGCTGAGAGTTCACTAACTGTTTATCTATAGAGATGACGAAACAAAGGCCCAGAGATATTTTGTTATGTAGTAAGCCTCTAAGACAATTTTAATGTAAATGAAGCTCTTTGCAGTATATCAATTTCCAATAAAATTAAAGATTTCTATAAACACACAGCATTACTTTTCTCTTTAAAAATATTGTCAGTAAAGACCTCAGGATTCTTTGTCCATTATTATTTCCCTCAGTTAAGAAGTTTTCTACTAGACTGACTCTCTTCAAGGGGGAGACCTTTTGCTCCTCTGAGCACCTGGTATGTGTTCAAAACTCTTATTATATAAGACTTAGGCCATATGTTCTCACATTCCTGATAAATTCTAATACTTCTTCTACTAGCTAACCATTAGAGATGTTCTTGAAACACTTTACTGAAGGAAAAAACAAACCATGTATACAACATTACTACCAAATACTACTTTAAAAACAACCTTTTAGCATTTTCTGGAAGCTAATACTCTATGAATTATTCAAATAGAAACTTCTGGTCTGTGCTTATTCTTGCGGGTTTCGTCATGCTTTCGTGATGGCTGGTGGTCCCTTGCATTTACAGGAAACCTTAGGATGACCAGAGGGATCTGTGTATAGGTTTGATTTCCATCCTGCGTGTTCAGTTCCTTTTATATTGGAACTGGGATAAAAACAGTTTTTTTTTAAACTTGGCTCTTGGGCCTTCTATGGAATGAAGGCAAGTCTAAAACTTCTGAGCCAGTGAATCTTAAAGGGGTGAGGCCAGATAATGAAAAATGAACACTATTTGGTGGCCATGTCAAATAAGGTTAAATATAATTTGAAAAATGATGTTAAATAAAATATAAAACCTGTTTAATCTTTTTTTCTATAATACAAACTACAGAAAGTCAAGCTTAAAAGAATCACTTGGCTGGTTGTAAGAAACAAAAGATAGACTAGAGATAGGGAGGATGGGGTGTATACAATAGTATGTGAATTCACTAATGCCCAAGATAAAAAAAAAAAATCAGTTTCTAGCCAGAGGCTATGCTAAGTCTTCTAAATCTTATTACTACTACCTATCTAACTACTATTTATAACAGGTTCAGTTGGAGAATGTGATCCATCTTCAAGGATAAAATCAGAATGTCTCGGGAAGTGGCTGTCACATTGTTGACTTTTTCATGACCTTTCCTCTCATGTCACCCAGCAGGTGCATTCAGAAGAGTGGGGAATCCCCTAAACAACAACAACAGTAGTTAGAGATGATTTTCTCAGTTGATAACCCTGGAACAGGACCCCGTGAAAGGAATCAGAATAAACACCTTCACATTCAGGAAATAACACATGTCATGTGCTGATTGCAACCTTTTGCTTTATTTCTGTTTGAGGAATTTGTAAAGCTAAACTCTTGCCAGTTTTCCAGATTCTCAGTGTTCTCCCACAACTCCCAAGAGAGTAGAAATAAGACTTTAGTTCAGACAGGTCTGTCACAATAATCTTTGTACACATATTATAGAAATAATTGGAAAGGTGAGTTCAGCTCTTACAAGAGAGCAGAGAAGAAAGCAAGAAAGAATGACTTTTGTTTATAAAATGTATTTTTGTAACTTTTCTGTGTGAGTAAAACAGATTTAAAGTGTCCACTTCTAAATAGTCCTTCTGCAAACTTGTTGAGTCATTTCTGTTAATCATATCACTTTTCTCAGGAAATAAACTAATACCTTGACGAACAAAGCTAGTTGTAAATAAACATTTGCTAAACAACATAATGGTTCCACCTATCATTTACAGAATGTTTTGAATTTTACTTAGGGCTAGGGCTAATCTTCCGCTTTAGTGGACTGTTATATAATAATAATATCAGCTCTTGTTTATGATGTTCACATGTTATGCCAGCTGCTATGTTAAGCACTTTAAATTATCTCATTAAAGTCTCATAACAAACTTGTGAGGAAGGAAATATTATTATTCTCACTTTGCCAATAAGGAAACATGCTGAGAGAATTTATAACTTTCTCAGTATCATGTAGATATTAACCGGTATGGGATGATGGTGTGCAGGGTAGGTTAAGTGGGCAGCAGAATTCAAACCCAGGAATACTATGCTAGACTTTGTACAGTCAACTCTCACCCTTCTTGAAGGCAGTAATCCCTGGGAGACAGGAACCTTTAAACTGTATCAGTAAATGTGTTTCAAATTCTTTTCTGAAGGTTATGAAAAGCAAGAAGGGATCCCTAGGGCATCAGGAAAGCAGAGCAGATAATGTGGAAGGAAAATATGGCCTGGATTTGACAATTAGGTTGGTGATAAGAGAGTGGGTAGTTGGGATGGAGGTTCTCAAAGGCAAGCTGCTAGCTTTATGACTTTACTGAAGGCCAATTCTTAGTGGATGCCTTTCTGAATTTATCTTTTGATGCATTTACAAGAATCCTAAATAAATCAGATAAAATAAAGTTACTATGACATGTCAGGTTATAACCACTTTATTTGTTCTGAGTAATCATCAGTTCTATAGTCTAAATAAAAGTACCTAATTGTCAAGTACATAGCTGGTTAGAGATATTCTGGTGAGAGCTAATTTGATTAGTCCATGTTGGGAGGAATGTGCTCCCAGAATCCTAGCAGACAATATTTACAGACATGCTACTGGTGGTGGAATTTGATATGGCTTTAGGTGGTACATGAGCAGACATTTAAAAAGAAAGAATGTAGTTTATTGCTGCCTTTAGTTTATAATTATGGCAAGTGATCTATATTTATTGAGTTTTCTTCCAAAATAAATGTATTTAGGTTAAAACTCCAAGTCAGTGTTAATTGAAATATTAAACAATTTATAGTATAGGTGGTTTGGACCTATAGACATATGAAAGTGATCTACATGGACCTCATAATAAGTGCTCAGTCAACCTTGTTGAATTAAATGTTTATAATGAACTACGTAGAAAATTACTTTTTAAAAAGTCTAATTCCTTTTTTAAATGAGCCAAATGAACAATATCAAACATGTAATTTGAAAACAAAATAATACATCAGCTGTTACCCTCATTTTTACTCATTTATTTTGCTTTTGCATATGATGTAAGCACAAACTAAGAGAAGTCAAATGAGTATGTCATCAATGTTAACAGGAATTAAAATGTTTTAAATGCCTATATCCATTTAAGTAACCACAGTCCCACTGCAAGCAAATTGGAGCAGCACATTTCCTCAGGGACTATAAAATTGTTGTTATTTGGTATGATGAAAGATGTTTCTAAGGTGGATACTTTTTGACAATTCAGAATAATATACCATCACAAACCACTGAGGCATAATATCTCAGACCTGCTTAGCAAACCCCCTGTACAACATCTTCGATTTACAGAGGAGGAAACCGAGGCCAGAAACATCCCCAAAGGGACACAGCTAATGTGTAGCAGCTTAATAGCCATACAATGACCTTTCAAAATCAGAATTATTGCATTGCCAAAATATAATTCTTTTATTTTACTGAATTTATTAATCTAAAAAATTAGTATGGTGAAAAAGGTAGCCTTTAGGATCCATTGGACTCTTCTTCTAGCATGTACTGTGTAATTCTATGTCTCACTTTTCTTAATTCTATAAGAATCTTTTTAAATCATAGAATTGAAGAAAGGATTAAATAAATTGACCATAAATACATAAAACTAAGAGCATAGCGCCACTCAAAAGTTAGTTCTATTTCCTCTCCACATTTAGAGTGTATGTAAAAATCCTTATTTTAAGGAGTTAGAGAAGAATTAAAGAGAATATAAGTGACTTTCTTTCTCATTGTCAATTAAAACTTTATTAAATGCAGGCAACTTTACAAAAGAAAAGAGATCAAATAAATTTCAGAACCCTATTCATAACTTTTCCACAGTTATAATTAATATGCACATAGTAATTATTATTTAAAATGCCTTTGTCCACTTTTATTGAAAAAGTTTTTACTTTTTATACAAAAAAATACTTCCTATAAATCTCCATATTGTCTCCTAGTCACATTTTTCCAGCATTTGACTACCCAGGAGAAAAACCGACTACTCTCTTTGATTGCATTGGACACAATATATGCTTTCATCTTATTACCTCTAGTCCTTAGGCACCTGCATGTCAGGAGCTCTCAGAAGGTAAAGACTATGCCTGATTCAGTTCTCTATCTCCAGTGATTATCATACTGTTTAGCCCATAATAGGTACCCAATAAGAATTCTCGATTAAAGGGAAAAAAGAAAATTTCTAAGGGAGCATCTTAACTTCTTTTAGTTTCCAGCATACTTTACACAATATCAAGTTGTTTCAACAGCCTCGTTTAAGCACATGGACCCTCTTTAGTGTCATGCTAATTCTTGCTTGTCAGTCAATTTTCCTGATATGCTCAATCTATGTCTTCAATCTTCATTCCACCAGTAAAATTTGCTCTTTAAGTTAATAGATTTCACTGCTGACCATCACTGTATCTTAACATGTTAACATCAAATAGGGCACTATCTGTGAAATTTTGGAAAGCCTGTATTGCCATGTTCCCTGAAGTAACAAACAAAACAAAACAAAACAAACAAACAAAAAACAAACCACAAATTAAGAACTTAGAAAGTTTAGGTAGAACTAAGGTAAAAAAAACAATAAGAGGTACATTAAGATAAAAATACAAAGGAAAAAATTAAGACATTATCTTTAAAAAATAATCCTACACAATAAAGAAATTGTATTTAGTTTTGACTTATACACTTTAATCTATATTTTCAAATGAATTTGAATGTTCTTAAAAAATAATTAAACTATTAACTCTCTGGACCTACTTTTGAAAAATATATATAAATGCTTAAAGCAGGGAACCGGGAAAAAGCTTCTTTGAAAACTAGCAAAATAGTGCCCTATTTTTGTGTTTTTTTATTGTGAATTTTCAAATGTCTCAGATGAAGTCAAGCCTTCACTAAAATGGAGAAAATATTACATGGTCATTAGAAGGATTGTTGCCCTGGAAACATTTCCTTTTAACCTGTGAGGCTGATAAGCCCGACATACCAAAAACTAAGTTCTGAATCTGAAGAGTGATAGTTTGTAAAGCCATGCAGTATATATTTAGCCAGAAGGTCATCTATTTCCCAGATGACATCAGCAAGAGCTTTGCATATTTCAGCTGAGACTGACAAAGATAAATTTATGTCACAATAGCAGGGGTGCGTTATAAGGAAGTTTAAGGAAATACACTCCTACAAATAGCATGGTTGTGAAATGATTGTTGGGAAGTCCTAGGCTTAGCCCAAGTGAGACAGGTGGCACGTGCAGCCCAGTTCGAAATATTTCATTTATTCCTGGTGATACAACTAAAGATAAACAGAAACTAATTTTTAAAATTAGCACTGTAAATGTGTCTTTTAATTGTTTCTATTGGATGTGTGTGCTGAACGGTCTCTATTTTTCACAACTCAGATATTTAATACTTCTTTACTAAATATTCACTAACCGTGAATACCATGAGAAAATTTAGGCTGGTCTTCATGATATGACGGACTTATTTAAGGGACTTTTTACAGGGAGAACTAGCAGCCTAGCTGAGAAGTAAAAAATTTCATCTTTGTTTTTCTGTACAATGTTGGCTGGCTTGAAAGAGTTTATCCAAATTTGACAGGTTTGTTTATTTGTTTGTTTATTTGTTTGCTTGATTTTTGGTCATTATTGATTACTTGTTTCTACAAGTACTCATTTAAATGGAGCTCTTAGGTAAGTGCAATTTGGTTTGACTCTCTACCTTTAGGAAAAATGCAAATGACAAGAACACAAATACCATGGCTTCTTTATTTAGTCCAGTTTCTCTACCTGAGCCTATTGGCATTTGGGGCTGGTTAATGTGCTGTTATGGTGGGGGGGGGCTGTTCTATGCATTGTAGGATGTTAACAGAATGCTTGGCCTCTCTCTATCAGATGCCAGTAGGATCCCATTCCTCCCCAAGTTGTGACAATTGGATGTCTTTAGGTATTGCCAAATGTTCCTTGGAGACCAAAATAGCTTCTGGCTTAGAATCACTGATTTAGATCACATAATTACAATTATAATAATTAATAGAATTTAAAAAAAAGAGACATAAAATTAAAAAATAACTATTACAGATTTGCTAAAGTAAATAACCCTATAGATTATTTGCTGTCATCAGTATACATTTAGCCCAATTTCTAGAATTAGACCATAATTGTGAATATTCACATGAGTTCCTCTGAAGTCCTAATCACATCCTGAATTGTCTGAGAATGAAGAAAAATATTTCTATTGAATGCCATATATTCCAGCAATATCATATAAATCATCTAGTTGCATCTTCCATTTTCTATATGAAAAAATTTGTGGCTATAGACATAGCCACAAATGCCAATGGTAGATGTAAAGTCAAGTTCAAACATCTCCCCTATGGCAGTAGTATTATTCTGCCTTATTGATAGAGAAATAATCTCAACTGTAGAACCAGCCATGTCCCCCCTGTTACTCTAAAAATACTCACACTTGAGATTGAGGTTATAAAATAGATTGAATTCCTTGGAGAGTAGAAGCGGATAAAAAGACAGGATCAGAACATAGTATAAATATAACATTCTAATCAAAAGTAATTCTGGCTATATTATGGGTCCTTTCAAAGATATTTTTAAGACAGACATTGACTATTTTGCCAGAAAGTTATGATTTTGCCAGTTTAGTCAAGTATGGGAACTTTTATGTTTTAACCTTATTGGTTTTAGGATTAATGGTGAGATTGGGGAATGACAGGTAAACATTATTTAAGCTTAAGATATATAATGCTATAAAAGTACTTATTACACAGAAGAACATTAAATTTTATATCTCTGAGGACAAAAATAGCTGTCAAGCTAATATTTTTGAAACAGACCTATTTTTTTCATGAAATTTGCTATTAGAAAAAAAAACTGAGATAGATATTTCTGGGTTGAATTTGACCCTTATAAAATGGCTAGACTAGACTTCATGAAATGCCTCTTCAAATGTCTTGAAAGTTACTGAATTGCTTTGATAGTAATATCACTAATTTCCTGCTTAAAATTTTTCACAGGTGTCGCTGAAGCAAAATTAGAATAAAATACACCAGGTTAAGTTAAATAGCTAATAATCTGCTTATCTTAGCCTTATATTTGATTAAATGGCTTTGAAAGAATCATGAATCTGTTTTGATGGATGCAAAGCACTTTTACGCAAGAAAGAGTATTAGTCCATTACATAATCTTGTATCTAATATAGACACAGAGTCATTATCACCTCCCTTTGTCTTATGCACAATTGACAACTGAAATTCCATGTAAATGTGCTGTGTTAATGCATAGCATGTAGTAGGACACACCTGCAGTCTGTGAAGTCCCCTAGGCAGGAAGCTGTTCCTTGAGGATCTATGAGAAACCGGTGGTTCACTAGTGCCCAGGCTTCTCCAGAGCCGTCTTTGTGTCCTTAAACAGAAAGCTCTCCAACCTCGTATCGCCCCCCTCTACCCACAAAACCTCCCACCCCTCCCCACCCACACACAACTTAGCATTGTCTCTAAGTGACAACTTCTGAGATATGTATAAGTCATACAACCCGCAAAGCGGTCGTTTACTACTCAAGATTCCCCTCAATTCCCTATCAATCCTTTGGGCTTGTAGTTTGACCCTTCCTAAGCCTTCCCAGAGCCATCTGATTGATAGGAAATAGCAAAACCTGATGGTCTATTTGCGCCTGAGCTACAAAGAAGGGGACTATTGTCACTGTGAATCAGAGGTCTGAAAGCGGAAAGAAAAAAATCTCTACTACTTTCCCCTCAGTTATTTTTCTTCAAAACAGAACAAGCTACCATTTTCCACATCATAGAAGATAAAAATTTTCATTATAAAAATTAAGAAAAAAAATCCACAATCCTTCTATCCAATAGTAACTATATATTGCTACACATAACATTTCAATACATAAATTCTTCATAACTTTTCCTATGCAATTACATTATGTTTATATAATTAAAAAATTTTAATGGCAACAGGTGATTTCTATTTAATGATTTTTTTTTAAAATTTGAAGGTATGATATGAGCGCCTTTGTAGGTCAAAAAACTAGATTGGCATCAAGAGTTTACTGGCTACAAGGTATCCTTTGCAGGAATACACCACTATTTATTTAAGAAATCTCTTATTGTTAGGCATTTAAGTGACTGTTTCTATTTTATATTATTATAAACAACAGTGGAATGAATGGCCTAAAAGATCCATATTTTCAATTGTCTAATTATCTCCTTTGGATGTATTCATAGTAGTGGGACTCTAGTTAAAATATGCTATTTTTACGGGCTTTGATGCATGTTACAAAATTGCCCTCAAGAAAGGATATATCAGTTTATCCTCCCACTAATAGTGAATCAATGTGGGAGGCTTCCTTTCCACAGCTTTTATCATGTCATGCATTTATTTCTGTTGGCTTATGACAGAATATAAACTCTAAGGTAGATTTGAGAAGGAAAAAAACAATCTCAGAGAAATTGGGCTATTCTGTGGCCCTTTATGAATTACAAATGTGAAGCTTCCTTCCTGCCTGGGCTTTTGTGGAGAGCAGGCGCTGTTTCAGGCCGTGTGTGGCATGCTAATGTTGTATGGCAAATGTTTACAGCTTCAAAAAGGCTGCACTAGGGTTTGATGTGGATCCAGGAGGAAGTGGAAGAGTCCATCGTGTTTATGAAACTCAGCATGAGAAAATAATCCCCTCCTGCAAAGTGGTGTCAATGCTGTGTGAAAGGTCCATGGGGACTGACAGCCCCTTCTTCTACCTCATGCTTTAAGGCCTTGAGAAGAGCACTTCTGATATTCTACAAAATAAGAGTCCCCCCACCAAAAAAAAAAAAGCAGGAATTGAATTCTTTATTCTGCCAAAACTCCTTGTCAATGCTCTGTAAATATATATATATCATATATATTCTAAAGGATAAATTAAAATAAGAATGTAAAATGTATTACTGTGAGTAGGAATATACTTCCCAATAGACAAAATTTGAGAGCTGTTAATGGATGCATTTATTTGAAATGTTTTCATCCTTCTTTGAGAATCCTGATGAGTAAATATAAAATCAAATTCCTGTAGTAGGCTACTCTAATATTTCCGTTTTGATACAGTAAACACCATCGTTTAATTCTGTATTCCATATTCTTTATTCTATAATACCGCATTGATGGGTTGGAAATCAGTCAGAAGTAGGCTGGTCAAAGGTGATTGTTTCTACATTCTGTTTCTTGTCTTCCTAGAAATGCCTTTATAGGATAGGCTATCTATCACATTTATGATCTTGGCCAGCTAGATTGACTTGTTTTAGTTGGGTCTTATTCTAAGTGTGATGAGAAGCCTTTGGAAGGTTGCAGGCAAGGGAGTGGCATGATACACGTTTTCTCAGCTGTTTCTCTATTGTCCCTTTCTTCTGGGCTTATGGAAAGAATGAGCGTCTTCCACATTTATCAGCTTGTTATACATGAGGCAGTCAGACTTCTTAGGACTTCCCTTAGTAGCTTAGTTGATACCAATAAATTATACAAATAGTTATTCAAGCCGAGTTAGTTTGAATAATTTGGTCATATTCACTCTGTTGTTTCCCATTTAAAAAGAGAGAAAAGGAACCCCACTACTAATATTCACCAAGTGGACCCTTTGATTTCAAAGCCTGTTTTAAAGTGTACTTGTCTGGCTTTGCCAGTTGTCATTCAGCAGCCATGATCTGCCTTCCTGTATTTTTCTATTGTTCATTTCTGTGATGCTCGTTTTTTTATTTCTTCCTGCCCTCATGGTGCACCACCATATCCTGAAGCTAAAATTCCTATCATTGCTTGAGCCCTTCTATATTATTTCAGATGAGCTGCTTGGCTCCATTTTTCTGGACTCAAAGTGAGACCCGAGCTATATGTCATAGTAGGGGAAATGCACAAACATAAATTTTTTCTCTCTGGGATAGGAAGACAGATTTATTAGTAGTAACAACTTTACTCTTTGTACTGCTATTTATTATGTTTGGAGAGGTAAGCATGGTGAGGATAGTTGTATTTGACATGCCGAATAATGATAAAATGCAAATAATTTAAATATCAACAAAACTGAGGGTGGAATTTCAATATCTAAAATAAATAATACTTTTTCTATTATATAGTGTTTTCTCTTTAGATATTAAAATCCTACTTCAGTTTAATATTCAGTGGTAATAATAGGGTAATAGAAATTAAACAGATCCAAACTTAATCATCTTGTGTTTCTGTAAAGATAAAGATAAATTATTAGTTAATTCTTTATGCTTGGAATAAGTTCCATTTACATGACCTTCTCACAGTGACATGTGTCATTCTCTCACAAAACAATATGACACTAAAAGCAAAATATTTTTAAAATCTAACGTACGTTAGCAACAGGAAGATGGCAGATGATCTTTTTTCAGATCCAGACACTATACTCAAATACTTAACTACAAACTATTAAAATGTTTCTCTAGTCATACACCTTCAGAAAAAGGAGGAATAGAGAGTATAGCTGAAGGGAAGAAGGAAAAACTTGGAGGATCTTGTGTCTATATTGCCTTCACAAGAGTTTAGAGATATGAAGTCTAGCCAAGGAGTTTGAATAGAGTTTCTTTATTTGTAAGGTTTACCCAGCAGACCTTAGGAAGAGGAAGTATAGTAGCATGGTTAGGGGGCACAGACTGTAGCCAGACTGCTTCAATTTGAACACAAAGTCAGCCACTTACTAGCTGAGTGATCTTGGGCAAATTATTTAACAACTCTATGCTTCAGTTTTTTCCACTATACAATGGAGATCCTAATGAGATCTACTTCCTTGGAGTTGTTATGAATATGCAATGTGGATAATGCATATGAAGGGCTTAGAACAATGTTTAGCACAGATTGAATACTTGATGATAGCATCATTATTATCATCACCACCAGATTTAACCCTAGGAAGGATATACCAGTTTTACCCTGGGAAGGTTCTATTGAGATTCCGGAAGAAGAAAAGATAGTGAGTGTGTGTGTATCTTGTTTATTATTTTTATAACATATTTTTATAATATTATTTTTATAATATATATATATATCTTGTTTATTATTTTTATAATAAATTATATTTTTATAATTATCATAGACTAAAACTTACTTTTTCTTTTGTTATACAGGTTTATGAATGTTAATACATGTCTAGATTTGTGCAACTACAACCACAATCAGAAGAACCATTATATCATGCCAAAAAACACCTGCCATGCTGCCCCTTCATAACAAAACTCTCCTCCACCCCTAACTCCTGACACCTACTAATCTGTTTTCTATCACAATAGTTTTGACTTTTTGAAGAAGTCATATAAGTGAAATCATATGTTATGTCATCTTTTGAGTCAACTACTTTCACTCAGCAAAATGACTTTACGATTCATCCATGATGTGCATGAAGCAATATGTTGTTCTTTTTTACTGCTGAGTATTCCATGTACCACAGCTTGTTTATCCATTCACCTGGTCAGAAAATTTGGGGATAGATCTGTTGTAAACATTTGTATACAAGTTTTTGTGTGAACATAAGTTTTATTTCTCTCGGAGTAAAATCTGCAACAATTTCAAAAGAGCTCCTCTCTCTCTGGACCTGTCGTTACATGATGACACACAGAGAAAAGCACCCTGCCAGAATTTTGGCACTGTGGCTCATTAAAGCAGGAAATCCCAGCTTTGTTGATTGAGAGCATGGGGCTAATGCAAGATGAAGAGAACGAATGCAACACCACCCAGGAACTGAACTTGCCCAGTGTACATTTCCAGCTGGTTAAAGCCTGCTTCCTCTTACCAGTGTGTTGAGCTAATAGTACAGTCATTTTCTAGGCAAATTGCACTAGAGCCTGCCAGGGAGATCCAGCTATTTCATCATCTGTAAAAGGGCAATCTTTTAACTTTCGCCCATTCTGACCAATCTCAACATGGCAAATATTGGAGATTTGGGGTTAACTTTGGGCACCAAAATCTGGTAACATAAAAGGCATCCAGGACAATTTCATTCATGTTTATTTATTTTTTTTTATGTTTCTTTTAGGAGACTTAGTAACTGTGCATATCACCAGTTTCAGCAAACCAAGGCTGAGATGTTAAATTCATATTTATACTTTGAAAGCATCTTTTGATCAGACATCCTTTAGCATGTTGCACACATTGGTCTCATCAACACATATGATCTCTGGAAGATGGTGATCCCTGGGGCATCTTAATAGGTTTTGATAATAAAACCACAAAATGTATTTGAGGATGATGGACTAACATTACAGACTGAGAGAAAGGAGCCCTGGACATTTTCGTCATTTTAAATAATTCACTGTGTTCCCTTGAGTAAATATGTAGAATATAGTTATAATTGCCTTCTACCTAATAGAAATGTGGTAAACAAGATGGAGTTAAGGTAATCTTGGCTAACCTGAAAAAAATAGTGATCCCTTTTAAATCAATAGATGTTCTGTTGAGCATCAAGGCACTGCGAGGTTAGTTAAATTAGACAAGAACCAATCTCTGTTCTCACAAAATTCAAAATCTAGGTAAAAGCAACATAAATAAGTGGAACATCTGGGAGAATTTCATAAACTCTATTATAAAACCTCAGTAGTAGTAAGAGATGTGAACTAAATCAAGAAATGAATTACAACCATATTAGTGAGATTTCAGTAGAGACTTCAATAATATAAAAAGATCTTTTAAATTCATGGACATTTTAAATAGGAAAGATTAATAAAAACCTGTGGTTAGCTGACATCTTTCTTGCTTAGCTTCATAAAGAGTATGTTTATTGTCCATTTTGAGTTGTTTTTTGTTTGCCTTTTCTATTTCAAGCAGAATTTTTATCTAGAATTTCCAAAGGTCTAACATTGTATTGAAATTCTGATCCAATCGTGCAACTGTTTTCTAAGTTTGATAAAACTCTTTTCCTTTGCCAGTTCTAAAAGCAAGACTATTTTTAACAGTTTCATCGGGACCATCAAAATAACCTTTTACAAAAACAACTTTTGACTAAAGTAATTGCTCATCTCTTTTCTGAGAGTTGAGAAGTAAAGCAAAATTGTCCATGTGTTAGGAAACTGAAATTGAATACAACAAGAAATCCAAATATTAGTGTTTTTTCCTGTTGGGCTAAATAAAGCTTCTGCTGATTCTTCAATGTTTCCTATAACATGTTAGAACCAGAGTTAAGTGATTAAAACCTTTTTCCTCTGGTAGTTTGGCAGTTTAGTTTCCATCATCATTTACTTTTCTATAAAAGAAAATTTATCTCAAATTGTTTTAGTCTCTTGGAACACATTCACTGGCAAATGAAGTTGACAGTTAATGGATTCTCATTCAAAACAGAACAGTGATATCAACCAGTGTGTATCTAAAAATAATAGGAAACATTGTTTAGATATTGAAATAAAAACCAGTCCTTGCTAGGAG
The DNA here is from genome assembly GCA_003508835.1 of Eonycteris spelaea. NCBI lineage: Eukaryota > Metazoa > Chordata > Mammalia > Chiroptera > Pteropodidae > Eonycteris > Eonycteris spelaea. The sequence continues at coordinate 7,396,696 of PUFA01000011.1, read as the reverse complement.
GAAAAAAGATGAGAGTTGGCCTCCTTTAGAATATTCCCGTGGACCTGAGCAGAATTAACCAGGAACTTTTTATCTGGAAAGACTTGTAGAGACAAAATCATACTATTTCACAGGTTCAGTTTCTATCATCACTAACATTCTTATCATGAGAATTTTGTTTTGTGTGAGTGAATTCCCTTGTAGAGGCTATGTCTTTGATTTGCAAGATTTTGTTCACATAAAAAATTCCTTATAGAAAATTGTAAACACAGAAAAAATTATCTTTGAGGATACTTCATTAAGCTGTGATTAATTAATATGTTCCTCTTCTCCATATTAGGGAAATATTTCAGTGGTTATCACACTGCAATTATACAGATATTTCACCTGAGGACTTTATTGTTATTTCTCTTCTATAGTTTGAGAGAATTCTGTTAACACTAAGTTGACAACTAATTTCTTATCTATGGGAACTCAAAACTTTATAAATATATAGAAATACACTGAGAATCTACTGTATAATACAATAATCCTTAAGAGTTGAAAATTCTAGTTTCTTAAGTGGGCTCTGCTATGAACTAGCTTTTGGAACTTGGATTTTAGTTTTCTATAAAGTGAATTTTGGAATTGATAAAATGTTGATTTAAATCCTAGTATTGCCATCTAATAGTGATGATTTGGGGTTGTTATTTAAGTTAATATGATCTTTACTTTCTTTATATTTGAAATGGCAAACACTGTCCTTGGCATGCCTTCCTAATAAAAGCGAAGTAATGTACATGAGAACTCTTAGAGAGCTCTGAGGTTCTGAACAAATATATGGTATTATCATTTCAAACTAAGCTGATGCTGAAAGAGATGACTGAGTTGAGCTGTAGCTACAATCCAGTGTTAGGATCTATAGCAATGTCATTAAAACAACTGATATTTCTAGATTGTTGTTATTGGATACTTGTGCAAAGTAATCCTGCTTTTTCTGAAAGCTATGGTCAGGTTTTAGAATCATTTTTGCTGCCAAGTGATTAGAGACAGCTATGGACAAAAACTCAGCCTTTGGCAGCTGCACTAATTTTTATGTGCAGAAGTCTATCTTCTACATAGTTTTGCCTCCCAAAGTGTAGGTTGTTTACAGAGCAGGATGTGGCCTATTATATCTTATACTAGAAAATCTTTACTCCTCTCTGACCAAACCAATGCAAAAATCACCATCTGTGGCTTGCACAACTGAATGGTGCACTTGAGATGAGAAGATAAATGTATGAGCCTTTTTTATTCAAGTAAGGTGGGCGATACTTAATTTGGGATTTCGAACATGGTTCCTTTATGTAAGGTCCTGAAATCCCCATAGGAGCATGGAAGGAATTCCTAAGCCATTAAGTAATGAGGTAATGGTAGGCAGATACAGGCTGAGGGAGGCTAATGATGGCCTGGGGTCTGCTCTATTTGGGATTTATCACAGAGACAGGGCTATAGGTCAGGGATCCAAAATCAGCAGTTTGGAATTTAGGCAGAAACTCAGAACAAGCTTCCAGCGGGGTCGGCCTGGACACAAGGAATGCTCTAAAGGAGCACTGGTTCTTTTAATCTTGATCAGCTTAGACATGCTCCTCTGATCATATCCTTGAGCATTATTGTTGGTCTTAAAGGATTGAGATCAGCTAATGCAGACTTGAGGGGAATATTTTTTTTAGTCCCATTATTTCCTTGGTCTTTATCCAGGAAAGATTATATTTTCTGGAAAAACCTTAGGTTTTGGATTTTAGGGTTGTCAAGCCCTAAGGTAAGGACAATTAATGGTCAAAGGAGATCTGCCCTCCTATGGCCTCAACCTTTATGTCCAGGTGCCAACCATGCAGTTCTGGCTAAGGTGGAAGTATAAGTATCCAAATAAACAATTTCCAAGGTCAAGTATAATCATCCTGCGTATTAAGATGCAAGTGATTGACTTCTCTCGTCAGGGTCCCTCACTTTGTATTCAAATTCACATCACTCATTACTGCTCATGTTTCACTTCGCTCTGATGAAAACAACTAGCCTTAATTTCCACCACTAAAACTTGAAATGAAATGTTTTCCTTTTCAAAATATAATTTCATGTTCTTTTTTGCCCTCCAAGTCAGCATATGTGGAAGCCACTAAATTCCATATGATTAAATAATGATTGAATAATTAGAGTTGGAGATGAGGTGAAAAGATTGCTTGTAGGGAACTCTTCAAAAATCATATCGGGGTTTATTGGACACAACGAGTAATTATGGCTTTTCCATATATAGATCTCAAGTAGGAAAACTTGTCAAGGATTCCTTTCCCAGGGTGTAGATTATTTAAGTGACTTCTCTTTATTCCTCTTATTATATTTATTTTTTCATTGCTTTTTTCTTGAACCCTACTTAGAAAGAAGGTAAAGGTAATCAAGTAGCAGAGGAAATATGCCATACATTTTTTGTCAGCAGAACTGCGAAAGTTTTTGTAGAAAACAACAAAGCTAACTAAATTTAGATATTTGTATTACTTGTGAGTTTTCATTTTTCTACTTATTAATGTGTTAATCACATACCCAGAGATTAGCAGAATGCAAGTATATCAATATAAAAATGTAATATGTGGAACAAATATCTTGATGATGTTAAATCGAAATAAAGGGAATAAAGGGAAAACTATTGCTTGTGCCTATGTGTGTATTTGAGAAAAATCAACAGATAAAAAATATCAAGATGATTATATTTGGAGCAAGAAAATCTGGGCATGAGTATTATCTCTTCCAGTTACTAATAATTAACCATGGCAAATGAAGACATTTAATTTCTCTAAACCTGAGTTTACTCATAGTGAAGTGGAGCTTCTACTCCCTAGCTGTATGACCAGATTACTGTGAAAAAATGAGATTTAATAAATGAAAGTATTGTTAAAACTCAAAGGCATGAGCATGTTAAATAGAGTTATTGTAGCACCTTGGTAGAAAGTTATATACCCTGTTTACAGGAAACATGCAGGACATATATGTGAAGAACAACATCCCATGTCTATTTTAAATGCTTATCATCTCCTCTTAACATGATTAGCGTTTAACAAAATCCCAATCAGTCAGTGGACCCTTGGATTTTACTTCTGACTTTCCCATTAACTCATTGAATAAACTTTGTCAAATTATTTAACCTCACTAGGATTATTAGGACCAATTACTCAACATTCTCTAGGTTTTCTGTCTCCCATTCTCACCTTTAGTCAGTGGACGGAGTGCTATTACCCACACACAGAAGAACATGGGTCTAAGCAGTTATTGGGGAGGTGATCCCTAGAAGTGCTGATAGGGGATGGAGAAATGAGACAGGAAAAGTAGTACAGATGCATTAATGAGCAGGTTAACACTGTAGAGAGCTGGTTCTCAGTCCTTCTTGGGACCTCTGGGAAACAGTATAAAGCATCTGTCTGGGCTATACCATCTAAGGAAAGAGGAAGGTGAGTTCTAGTTTCCTCTAATTTCTTTCCTTCATTGGCTGATTGTTGCTCTTGAGATGGCATCTCCTCAGTACCTCTGGACTGCTGTGCACACTGGCCAAACATGCCAGAGAAAGCCTGCAGTGATATGCCACAGGAGTCCACACAAGGAAGTCATCAGTGAGCATGGGGAGGGTAAGTGAGATATGGGTAGGACCATAACAGCACATGCTTCAATATTGTGGCAGGCAGGGGAATGCATTACTCAGATCTCCCTCCAAGACAGGATAGCTGCTTATCTCAAGAATGATTAGCTGATACCCTCTTGCTGCTAGTGCCTTATGGATGCTCCTTAGGTGTACAGCTGAGGTACTTTCTTCCTGGAATGATACCAAGCTAATGACTAAGTTAAGTGGTGGTACAGGTACAAGGCCAAAAGCAAGACTCTTATCATGAGTGATCTTTACCCCACAGCCCCTGATGGTAGAGACTTTCTTCGGTTCATCCCAGCCTGACGGCTTCCTCTGCCCAGTCACGCTTCTCCCTTTTCTATTTTTCAGGTGTTACTACCTAGTACTTCTTTTTCTGTTTTGTGTTAACATCATCTCAGTGTCTGCTTCCTGGCAACCCAACCTGCAACAAATATCTAATTCAAAGAGAGGTTTGGAAAATGTCGACCACTGGTCTTAAACCAAAGAATAATCTACATGGGTCAACAGGAAAGTTAGAATGAAGAGACTCTTTTTACCTGAAGACTAGATAAGATAAAGATTCCTCTAAATATATTGGAAATCTACCAGACAAAAAATACAATCAATGAAAACAAAAAATTGGACACATGAAATGAACGGAAGGTGAAATGAACTGGAGAGTTGGTAAGCATTAAATAAGTACTTGAAGGGGATCATGGAATTTACCTTTTGATATGTTTTTAAAAAGATAGATTATCTATTCCATTGAGGCAGCTGTCATTTCTAAATCCTTATTATATGCAGTATTATTATTTTTTTAAGTCCTACGGATAATTGTATCTTTCAAGACAATAGCAGGAACATTCAGGACTCAATTGGGTTTATACATATGATGTTATAATAGCAAGAAAGGCTTAAGCAAGAATCTGTATTTGGATATTTAGCTGCTTCAAGGGAAGGGAAGGGAAGTATTATGTTTGCGAACCTATTAATGTGCCAGAAACCCTAGCAGGAAATTTATTTATCATTCACCAGATTTGTTTAAGCATTCACTATTTTTCAGGCACAGTTCTAGGTATTGAGATATATCAGGAATGAAATGTGCTATACTTTCCTGCCACTGCAGGGATTATATTGGAGGGGAAAAATATTAAATATTATATTGGAGGGGAAAATATTAAATATTAAAATTAAATAAGTATATGTTATAATATCTTAGAAGGTGATACATAATATTTAAAAATAAAAAGAACAAGGAAATAAATAGTTCTGGTAGGATGTGGGCTGACAAAGTAGATAGGTAGGTCTCATTGAAAAGATGACATTTGATCAGAGATTTGACTGAGGTGAGGGAATTAGCTATGTGGATACTTGCAGAGAGTTCTGGGCCCAGGGAAAAGGCAGAGCAAAGACCCTAAAGCATGTCAGAGGAAAAACAAAGAGGGGATGAGGGAATAGAGCCAAACAAATTAAATCCCTCTCCTAACTCTCAGAGCCAATAGCCTCAGGCTCTGATGATTCTAATCTGTCTGCCTCCAAAACTCATCTTCTTGTTGATCCTGGCTATGGCAGTCTATACACCACTTCTCTTTTATCTTTCTAGAGACTGTTCCTTTCTCTTATAACAAACAACCAGATGCAGTTTGAGAAAGTAATTGGCCACAATCTATGCTTACACTTACAGATGTAAATATACATATTCTTTGCTAGACCGGAATATTCATAAATACAATGAGGTAGATTGGAAAACAGTGCTTGAGAAGTATCACCTTCAAACACATCACATTTGTGGTATTACCTGTTTTTTTGTTTTGTTCTGTTTTGCTTTTCTTAGAATGCTCATTAAACGATAAATGTAAGTGTGACTTAAGCAGGTCTCTAGGAAACCAAAAAGCTAACCTGAGAGTCATTTTTACTAGAATTGGAAGAACTGACCAGTTATTCTGACATTGTGGAGACTATCCTAACTAATCTGCTCTCAGGCCAATCCTCTTGTGAGCATCCCACCCAGAATGAACATTCGAAGTGACATGTTTCATAATTTTTCCCAGTGGATAAATGTTTATTCCTTCTGTAGAAAATAATTCCAGTGACTTTTACTTGAGACTAAGAACATTTCATCTTACTTGTTTAGAATTGTTCAAAAGATATACATTATTGAGTATAAAGAAACACCTTTGGTTTACTATCCTTACTCAAGGACAATTTTTACATCAACTGGACAGCTCCACATACCCATGGAAAACCCACCATTTGAATATCTTGGACTTCTTTTTAACCATTCTCCTCCTTTTTTTTTTTCTCCCTCCTCAAAGACTTTAGAATGCAATATCCCCTAAGTTGAATTAGAAATATATTAGATAGAGGATGTTAGCAGCCTCTTGTGATGAGAATAAAGCTGAAAAACATCTAGTTCTGATATACATCTTATATAAGGTGCAAAAGATTTTTTTAATAAGATTCTTTTTATACACAAAGTGCAATTTTTGGAGTGCCTTAGAATATAGGTACTGCATACTTTGAAATTGCATTATGTAATCTATAGAACAAAAATAAAACATCTTGCATGTCCAAAGCATCTTCTTTCAGGGGTGTCCGAATGTGCTAAAGATATGAACTCATTGAACTTCCTATCTCCTTTTAGTAATTAAGAGTCAGGGATTATTTTCCTGATTTCACAAACAAGGACCCAGTGCCAACTTCTGATTGTTCAGTGAAAGAGAAGTTTCTATATATTAAAGCTCTATCATCACACATATTATTTTTTTTTAGCTTTAAACAACCATCTGTCTCCTTACCTTTAAACACTGTTATTTCCTTTGTCTTTTGGAAAGCATACAAGGATACATGTACAATTTTTTTTCTTGACTGCAAAACAAGGGTTTGCCATGGAAGTTAATATGTGCTAAAACTTAGACAAGTTTTGCAAAACTGAATGGAAGCCATTTTCACCCTTAGCTTTGCAAAAAAAAAAAAAAAATTTAAATAGGTAATATCCAGTGCTGATAATGATATAGGGAAATGGATACTCTATATATTGTTGATGGGATGGGAAATGATTTGCTACAAAGTTTTTGGAATGTTAGCTGGAAATCTCTATTAAATAAATATATTAGTACACTTTTGCTTTGGGGAATCTATTCCATGGAAATAAAAGTACATAATAAATAAAAGGATACATGCACAAACATGTTAACTTTAGCTTTATTTATAATGGCCAAAAGCAAACCAACCAACCAAGAAAGCATAGGAAAAATACAGTTTCTCATCAATGTTTGAATGATTCAAAAATTTCTAAATCAGTTATTCTGTGAAAAATTATGTAACCATTTAAAGAATAAATTATGTCATAAGAATTTACCTAGAGGAATAGCCATGTAAACTAAATATGAAGATCAAATTGAGGACAATATATATAATACTATCCATTTTTAAATAGAAAAAAAGATACTCATAAATAAGAAAATACATATTTTCTTATTTATATGTGTATATATTTATAAATATATACATACTTATATATGTATACTTATATATTTATAAATATATAAATATATAATATTTAAATAAGAAATATACATACTTATATATTTATAAATATATAAATATATACATATTTAAATAAGAATATATGTATATATTTATATGCATGGAGAACAATACAGAAGGATAAAAGTGAAATCATTCATATTGATAAGCTTTGTACATCTTTATGTTGGTGAAGCTAAGAGGTAGAGGAATGGTAGGGCAGTGCCAGGGAGAGCTGGACTTTATTTTGGCAAACCTCTGTACTTGAGCATGTATTATTTGTGAACTTTGAAATAACATCTGAAAAGAAATTTTTAAGGAAGAAAGTCATCATAATAGAGAATGGTGTGGTAGAAGGGTGGATTGAGATTCGAAAGTCAGCCAGATTGAGTTAAACTTTCCAGTTTTGCTACTTGTTGCTTAACACATCCCTAACTTCTATGATGATCAGTTTCCTCATAATATGGAAATAATACTTACATCTATGTAAAACACAAGGCATAACACTGGCAGTCAGTAGGCAGATGATAAGTGCCATCTGTTATAATGGAGGAAGAAAAGTTTTCAGCTGGGAGTAGAAAGAAGCAGGAGATAAGGGTTGGGCAGAATGGAAAATAGATTTTCCTTGGGATTCTTTGGTCAATACACAGAAATAAGAATTTGGGACTACAGTCTTAGGACAGGCAGACCCTGCTGGGACACATAGAGACTCATTGTATTGGAATGACCGTGCTTCTCTCAGCAGCCCTAGAATCTCAGGCTGGACGCTGAGAGAAACTGATGGATGCTACTTCTGAAGGGTCCACTTTTCATTAGCCATGAGAACCAAATAACAAACTGTTAGTCCGTCTGAATATCAAGGCTCACAGTAAAAGATATTTTAGTTTCTGACTTGGAAAGGAGGGACAGTATGCTGATTCTAGGATTATTACGATGTATATCGAAAGCAGAGAAGAGAGAGAGCAGGGTAGTGGGATAGGAATCCTTGTGTCAGCCAACCGAAATTATTTAATTTGGCAAACATCCCTGTTATCCAGCCTTAGGTAAATTACTGCTGAAAGGAATTCATTCTAATCCTCGTGTGCTCTGCCTTGATGTTTTATAGTTTCAGCATAAAAAGCTACCAACCTCAAGATAAAACCCAGGGCAGAGGTAAACACAAAAGTTCTGGATTAAAAAAACAAAAATGCATGGCTACCTTCCTGCACGAGTGAAAGAAACCGATTTAGTACTGCTAGCCAGTCTGGGTCAAGTTACTAGAAGATGACATGTCCAAGATTGCTGGCATCAACCAGAAGCTAGAAGAGAAAAGGAAGGATTCTACCCTAAGGCCCTCAAAGAGAGCATGACCCTGCCAACACTTGATTTTGGACATCTAGCCTCTAGAAATGGGAGAGAATACATTTCTGTTAGTATAAGCCACCCAATTTGTGGTGCTTTGTTAAAGTGGCCCTATGAAACTATCCCAGATTTTGGTGGGACTCCAGGGGTTCCGAAACCTTAGATATGGTGAGTTAGTCTATTTAGGCTGCTATAACAACGCCACAGACTGGTGGCTTATAAACAGCAACAATTTATTACAGTTCTTGAGGCTGGGAAGTCCAGATCAACATGCCAGCAGATTCAGTGTCTGGTGAGAGTCTGCTACCCGGGTCACAGACAGCTGTCTTCTTGCTGTGTCCTCACATGATGAAGGGCAGGTTGCTGTCTGGGGTCTCTTTTAAAATGTCATTAATCCCATTCATGAGAGCTCCACTCTCATGATCTAATCTCTCACAGGACCACATCCAAATACCATGACACTGGGTATTAGCATTTGACATATGAATTTGGGGTGGGGTGGGGGGGTGAGGGACACAAACATTTAGTCCATAGCATATAGCCTCTCCTTTCAGGGTGAAACTTTAGGGTTTATGATTGAAAAGACTAGTTATTGGTTTAAGAAAAACATTAAGGTTTCATTATCCTATTATAGACAGGGCATTTGCATCATTTTTCTGCAATCCCCTGCACAGAGGAGGTAGGAAAGCAACAATAGCACATACTTAAAACCCTGTCATATTGGCAGTAATCCGTGGATCTCTGGCAGGGAACTGTTTTCAATGCATTAACTTACATTTTTATATATTTAAATATTGGACGCCCAAGATGAACTTTACCAAGGATCTGGTAATTCTCCCTAATTGACTCTGGTATACTATTCAGTTCTGTTGATCTTCTTCTGGAGGAACCACAAAGGTTTCTTGGCTGATGTGGTTGTATGCTAAAATGCATGTTTCATTTCAAGGCCCTGTTCTTAATTGCAGATAGCTTTCAGTCTTTATTCCAGCACACACTTAAAGCACTTTCTGTAAATAGCCTTATAAGACTGTGCTTACCTTCAACATATTCTTCAAAATACTGCATATATCCCCATTTCTTATCTTGAGAATAGCATTTTTGTCTTTTCTTGAAACTCGAACCTTATAGTAGCATCAAGACTACATTTTCTTTACCTACTGTGTTCTTTCTCACTAGTTGCATTTAGATTCTGCTGGCAGACAGGTGCTGATGAAGCACCTTGACACTTCTTTGTAATACCATTAAACACCCTTTAGCAACCTCATTTCAATTCATGCCTACTATACCTTTAGCAAAAGACAATCTAGCTTTAGTTAATCCATCTTGTCATTTTTTACCGTAACAAATAAACAGAGTAACTGTTGATTCTCATTACATTTTTAGATACGTTGGCCTATCTTTTTACTACACATAAAGTCTATTATTCTACATATTTATTTATAAGATTAATGGTTTGAATTTCCTTAATTTACCATGAAATGATGTCCCAGTTAAAGTACAAACTCTTATTTTATTCAAACAGAAATCTGTCGACAAGCCTAACATGTGATAGACTGGTAGGATGACGAAATATAACAAAGATTATAATATCAAGAGGCTTATCAGCCACCCTAAATTATCAAAGAAAATGCCTTAGTTACTTACATCTTAAACCTGAAAAAAATTCCCAATAGCAAAGTAACATTTCTCACTTACTGTCTATAGAATTGGGTTAGCCTTTTTGCCAAATAAAAGAGAAGTATTGGTACAATTTTTGTGTAAAAAAGATTTACACTTTTAAAAAACAGTTACTTAATGAAATGGATTTAACATCTGTTTTAGAATGTAGAATATAACCATAATACTCCAATGTTTAAAGCAGTGATCAAGGATTAGAATTACTTTAGGAAAACTTTTTAAAAACAGGATCAAACTCACATTTAAAGGAAGTGATAAATTAGCAGGAGGAGGAAAAGAAGTCTAGGAAAAAGTTTTCAGCTTAGCAACAACACATTAATAACCTGTCTTTGGGTAACTCACATAAACTACCTGGACCTATATTCCTCATTGGAAAAAAAAAAATGAATAACTTGGAGTTCATGACTTTTACAATTTAAAACTGTTAATATTTTATAAAGATGGATAAAAAGACAAACATGGCAAAATTTATTTTACTGGAGCAGAACTTATTTACTATTCATCATAAATTGTTTGCTTGAGGACGAGGGGAAAAATATATATTTCTGGCGGGGTTTGATGTTTTACTTAATAGTTTAGTAGAGATTTTATTGTGTCAATTTAGCTAAGCTATAATCATCTTTCCCATAATTTCCTCCCCTGTGTGGTTCTACCTTCTTTATTGCCTCTGCATTGCCTGATTCTCCAGCTTTTTATTCCACCCTGTGTTTCTGTCTACATGTTCTAATGTATCAGTTCATGAGACACAATAATGCCTGTTATGGGAGGAGGGCAAGGGAAGGGGATCATGTTCATCATCCATGTGCCGGAAACCACTTCAGGTGTCTATATACGTCATTTGATTTAAGGAGTTTAAATATTCATAGACTTTCTGGAAATACGGCTTAACATCTCTCTAAAAGTGACTATAAACCTATTTTTGGGCTCTGTGGGTACGGTTGAGAGAAATTGTATGTCTCTTCACATCTCACCTTAGCTTGAGAAGCTGCTGACTCCAACCCAGGGGTAGACTAGTCCTGACTAACTTTGTGCTCACTCAGAATGTGGGTATAGCCTCAAACTCTTTAATCCTCCCTACTCTAAATTTACCCACAACTCCTCAGTACTGTCCCTGACCTAAAAGGTGAAAGGAAAGGGAAAATGCCTGGTTAGGGTAGGTAAGGGGAAGAGAATGTTAAATATGGTTTTATTATTGCCTTCTAGACCTGCTTATAATTGGCTTATATCCTCCCTTGGAAGAAAGCCCCCCACTTCTGATTTCTACATGCTGACTTGGTCCATCTAATACTATTGCTTCTTGATTTCTTGTCTGAACCTCACTATCTCAGCTTCACTGCTGTCCTACTAATCCATCAGAGCACAGCAATGACTGCTAATGGAGAAGGGCATGGGAGATGACAAGATGAAGAAAAAAATTTCCTCGAGTTGATACAATGTCTTTCAAAGACTTCTGCACATTCTGCACAGATCACCTCATTTATCTTTACTACAACCCTAATGACAGAGGAACTGCAATTATATGGTAATTCTGCTTTAAAAGGAATGCAGTGACAATGCAGAGACTGTGACTTGCCCAGATTCAGTCAAATTCACAACAGAATTGTCAGGGTTCTGTTTATTGTTGGTGTGTAATAAGTATTAAGGTATTTCTGATGACACTCAATGAAGACTGCAAGCATCAATATTTAAGGAGCAAGAAAACTGAGCTGACCTTGATTCTACCCTGCCTCATGTCCGTCTTCAGTCACTTACTTCCCATGTCCTTCCATAACAAAACACAACTTGATCCGGATGATGAACATGCCAGGCGCAAAAAGATCAGTGGTTGTAATAACACTGGCATAACTTTATGGTCAAAGAAGGGAAAAGTATGTAACAGAGGGCTTTATATCTAACAAATTGCAAGTGTGTTTAATGATGATTAACTGAGGTCAATGAGTTTCAAAGAAATACATTGAGCATAACTGTTCAATATTCTGATGTTCAAAGAAAAAACATGTTTGGAAAATCCTAAAATGTTGTTATTTTATCTATATTTTTAGCCACACTGAACTTTTAGGCTCACCAAACTTCTGTATTCAGGTATTCCTGTTGTCCCAAAGGTTAGACTTAAAATAAAATGTGCTGCTAAAAATATAGAAACTTTCCAGATAACTTGAGTTCACAATCACAAGCACCAAAACTGTTGCTATTTTCTATTTTGGGGTGAAAACTTTCCAAAAAGTGCAATACAAAAAGGACACAAAGTAGAATCTCATATTTTCTAGATAAAATTCTGCCATCACTATGAACATATACAACTGCAGTACCATCAGACAGTGATACTTTGAGGGGCAGTTGAGGTGTATAGGGCCACCTTCCCTTCTCCTAAATGTCCTGGGCAGGAACATGTAAGTTATTAGATCTGATTTTTAAAAATTTCTCCTGCTTCCTCCTATGCTATCATGTCATACCACGTCCTTCTTGCTGCTGTCAGTACCTGCATCTTGTAAAATCCCAATCTCAACCTCACCTCCACACTACATACCACTCATTATTTCTTAAGAAATATGAGAGCTTCGGAGCACAAATATGAGTAACATGGCCAGATAAGAAGAAGCTTTATAAGACAGTGTTTTAAGAACATGGGTTTTAAGCTTTCCAAAACTTGGAGACATTGGGGAATCTTAAAAAAGTTGTGAACACTCTCTTCATATTCACACTTTAATGGAATTCACAAGCAGGAGTTGTGAAACACATCCCCAGAAACTTGGAGTACATACACCCTATCGGGAAGCATGAAAATATTCCTAAAACCTTTGTGTGGGGTTTTCTGACCAAAGGGCATTGCTACTTACCTGCACTTTACTGGGCATCAAACTGATTCTCATCTCTAACAATCGGTTTAGACATTCTTATTGTTACTGGCAATAGGAAGTAAGCAATGAATATTTGTTAAAATAAATATTCATCTATAATATTATTTAAGATTAAAAGTTAACCTGAAATATTATAATACAATAAAGGATTAGAAATGTGAAATCCACATTATAGAATGAGAAAAATACACAGTTGATTTCTAATCATAAATACCTATAATAATTGATTGATTATGTATAGTTCCTGAATTGAATTTCAATTATTTTTGAGTCTAAGGTCTACAATGGTTTCTCTGAAGTCCTTTCATCATTTCTCATCCAGATTTGGCTTTGTCTGTCCATCCACGTGCTTCTGGGTTCAGAGTGGCCATTTCTTTCTATAAGGCCCACATTGCATCTACCAGGGGCTCAAAGTTGTTTGAATCTCAGTTGTACAGAAGTCAAATATAAGTTTGTAGTTTTTGATACCTACATTTCTAAAATCTAGGAAATGGCACAGATTCTCCATATGCTGAAATCTAAATCTTGCCAACTGATAATGTATTTTCTTTGAACTGCAAACTGATGTTACTCTGGAAATAGTATCATTCAACTGTGTGGCCCTGAATACTCTCTGTTGCTCTGAGCACTCTGAGATCTTTGGTTTTTGGCAGGAGAATTTTTAAACTGAACTTAACATAAAAGTCTTCTTGATGGGAAGAATTATATTTTACATTTTCTGTGGCTGTGACTATTTTATGTTCACTTTTGTGAAGACTATTCTAACAGTCAGTGTAAGATAGGTTATGTTGCAGTGACTAACAATTCCCAAACCTACATGACTTAAGATAACAAAGGTGTGTTTCTTGCTCATGTTTATGTCCAATGAACAGAAACAGACATACTACATTTGTGATAATCATCCGAGTATCAAAGCTTATGGAAACTCTATCTTAACATTTGTTTCCATGATTCATGCACAAATGTCTCACAATGCATTGGCTAAAGCAAATCATATGACTGTGCCCAAATTCAAAGAGGATGGATATTACAGTCCCACCATATTTTAGGAAGAGGGCTAAAAATTTGTGAACAGCCTTGAAAAACTCTATACAGAGATATCAAAATTTCCATTGTGGTTATTCATAGGTTTGTGATATTTTGCACTATTTTCTAGGTAGAAATGTTGCTGGATAATTTATTTTTGAATAATTAGGTGTATATGTGCTTGCTCAAGGGCACATGGCTACAAAAACATAAATTGTTCTGTGTGAGTTAAGAAGAGTGAGGAGAAAGAGGTTTGCGTAGACAATGAAATTCATAATCTTGGCTTTTGGGTAGATAAATCACATTACGTGCCTCAAGATAGTTCCTTTATGGCAGTCAGCTCAGGCTGGTATAACAAAATACCATAAACTGGGTGGTTTGTCAAAAACAAATTTATGTTTCACAGTGCTGGAGTCTGGAAGTCCAAGATGGTGCCTGCATAGTTGTATTCTGGTGAAGCCTCTCTTCCAGGTCACAGATGGCTGACTTATCATTGTGTATTCGCATGGAGAAAAAGGAATGAGTGAGCTCTCTAGTCTCTTCTTATAAGGACGCTCCACCCTCATGACCAAATCGCTTCCCAAAGGCCCCATCTCTTAATACCATCACATTGGGAATTAGATTTCAACATATGAATTCGGGGAAAATACAAACATTTAGTCCATAACAATAGAAAAAAATAATTTACAGAAGACTGTGGATGGTTTAATAAGCCTGTTAACTTACTTTCTCCTTGCTTTCAATTTTAACTTATATTGAAGCCCATACTGGGTATTCACCAGTGACAAATAGTTGTTGCTAAAACTGAAAATTCATAAGGGTTTTAGCTATGATTTCAGTTTTGCAGTGCAATGTAACTGCCAGGCCAGTGGCCTTTGGCAAAGATAAGCATAGAGTATCAGATCACTTGATATAATTAAGTACATTCTTGCTTCATTCCACAGATACCATTTATTAAGTCAGATGTGAAACTCCCTTTTGATACATATCACTATCCTCTTATTACCTGCATAATTTCAGCTCTTAGTGCTTACGTTTCCTTATTTGTAAAATGAGGATTAATAGATCTATTGTGAAAATTGAGTAGAAAAATATGAGTAAAGCAGTTGGTATTGAGCCTGGCCAATATGAGGGCTTACTAAAGAGTTTATATTGACATTATTATTATATAGATTGTTTTTAACTCAAGAAGTTGTAGAAGCTATAGCATAAGAACATATTCTGTAGTAATTCTTTCTCTATAGTTCAGTATCCCACCAACAACCACAGGAAGTAGTGAGATAAAATAAAACTGAAACACTACTATAATAAAAGAAATGCTAGACATAGAGTTAGAAATCTGGGTTCAATTCTGACATGGATGTAGCATTACTAGGTGTCATGTACTGTTCTAAGTATCTAACTAACTAACTCAAGTTGTACAACGATCCAGTAAGTTAGGTGCTATTAACCCCCATTTCACTGAAAGAGAAACTGATGCAAAATAAATTAAGTACCTTGCCCCAAATCACATACATTTAACAAGCTGTGGAGCGAAGATTTGAACTCAGGCAGACAACTTCAAATCCATGCTTCATGTCTTTTAGCTCTCTTACTTTCATTTTCTCAGTAGTAAAATGAGAATAACAACTCTGCACTGGAATTCAAAAGACTATCACAATGTGAAAGATGTTATTAATCTGCGTAACCAAAGTGCATTGTTACCTGCATAATGATACAGCATAAGGATTGAAGTAATATCTATAAGGTTGTGATGTTAGGATTATTCCAGGTGACAAATAGCAACAAAAATATTTTTTTTCCTAGTGAACCTCAATATTAACCCCTGAAGTAGAAATTGAAAATACTTTATCTTTTCAAAAAATTATTTGAACATCTAAAATCCTTTAGTTTGTAAGTTAGGGAAAATATTTTTAATGATATATAAATAAAATTTTCTCATGAATTCTGAAGTGACTGTGATAGCATGCTTAAATAGGCATGTAAAATTATGTGTTGTCTGCTGAATGGTTAACTCACATATTAAGGTGACGCCCAGCTCAGTGTAATTGCTTATTGATTCTAGGGAGGACCAAAAAAAAAAAAAAAAAAAAAAAAGACATTTATAATTTTTGCTCTTTATTTTTGGAATAGAATTATAGCCTAAATGGAAAAAAATAACACTGTTTTTCCATTAGTAACTTTCAGAAACAGGGCTAAGACTTTTTCTAATTACTTGTTCAGAATTGGTGCTTAGTAAACATTTTTGAATTAAAAAGCTTAACCCCATATAAATAGTTCCTGCTTCATTAGACAGATCCATGTTGCATTCCTGACCAAGCATCCAATAGGCAATGGGCAAAAATATAACAACTATAAACCTTTATTAACATCATTCAAAATTCCAAAATTATGTTCTAAGACCAATGGGCATCAGCCTCCTGCAGTTTTCAAAATCATATAAGAAATCTCAATGTACTGTAAAGGGTATACATGAAATTAAAAGTTATAATATCTCTACTGAGTTTGAAATTGCTCCTAGCCAAATTATAAACATTAAGTTAAATAATAATGTCCTTGAAACTTCTTAGAATTTAGAAAGGCCCTAGATTTTGTTTTGGATAGACCAGGAAGGAGAGAGAGAAAAAAAAAAAAAAAAAAAAAGAGGGAGAGAAAGAGAAAAGAAAAGAAGGAAGAAGGAAGGTATCTAGAGATGTAAACAAAGCTTCTTCTGTACACTATTGGTAAATGTCTTTATATCAAGCATAGACTTTAACAAAAACATTATTGACCTCAGAACTGTATTACACTTGAGAATCGTGTTTTTCAAAATAGCTTTGAAACATCCCATGAAAACCTTATTAAAGTTATTAGCTATAAAGAATTGGGTAATTGTTCATTTGATTCTATTTTTTTCTATTATTTTAATTTAATATGTATACAATTCTATATAATTCTAGGAGCACCTTATAAAGGTTATATAAAGCAACTTTTAAAGGTTATATTAAAAAGTTATTAATGTGAACTGGATATATCATGTGCCCAAATCATTGAATAATGAAATCATCATAACTCCTGTAAGTATAGTATTCAAAATCAGAGTATAATTGTTGTACTCTATGTACTTCAGAACTCTAAATAAAAAAGTAAACTTCATTTTGGAATACAACATATGGTGAAAATTTTTAAAAAGAAGATTTCTATATCTCATTCAAAAATTTCAAACATGTTTATGTAAACTTCTTTATTCCTTAGTGAAATATTTATTAATTATGATGCATTATGGGCTCATGAAATATTTTGTTACAGGTTCCTTGGGATAGTTTCATCAGATGAATTTGGCAGCCACACAATGATCTGGATTATTGCTAGTCAAATATGGTCCAAGACCTAGTGCCTATTATCTCTGACTCTTTGTTACTGGGCTGCAACAAGATAAACACAAGCTTGACTAGAAGTAAGCCAACTATGCTAGTAAGTGGACACTTTTTTTCATATCATAATTTTTCCAATAAGAAAGCAGTGTGTAAATTTACATTCTGGGGCAAGGTCTGTTATCACCTTATGGACCAGTAACCATTTATAAACTGGCTACATTGAGTGACACTGCTCTAGTACAATTTTAACTGCAATACACTCCAGTGTGATCCTGAACATATTGAGTTCTGTAGGCAGACAAATGTGAATTTGAATTTTGGCCTAGGAATTCAGTAGTCAAATACCTTGGATGAACTGTTCAACTGTTTACCTTGTCTATAAAATTGGGAGAGACCTTTCTCATAGATATTGGGATAAATATTAAACTAAACAATGTAATATGCTTAGCACAAAATCTAGCATATAGTAAGAGCTCAGCTCAAAATGAGTTATGCTATTACTTATTACTTCCACATAATTGAGGGAACTATAACTTTGCTCTCTTCCATACAGCTAGCACTGACAACAAAACCACTTGACATATTCAGACTAGTTAGGATAAAAATTTCCTTGAGTAACGAGGCACAGTATTAGCTAAATGTCTGAAAGGCTTTACATGGTATGGAAATATTCCTCTCTCCTGAAAGAAGGAAATGAATGCCCATTCCAGAGACAGAAATTACGGTAGAATGAACAAGATAGAAGGATAGGCATAGCATTTGATGTCAACATCTGGGGATGAACTTTGATCTTAATTTTTAGAGGATTCTTTATCTTTAGGTAAAAGGGGCCTTAAATCAGAAATAAACACATATACAAATATATATATACACACATATACACATGTATAGTGCTTGAGGCAGAGAAGGTGCTCAAAGTATTTTGTTTATTCAGTCATCAGTAATTGTGACATACTAGACTGGGTTTTATGCAGAAATATATTTCTTATTCTGGAACCTGGTGATTCAATATTTTAGTCAATTTTCACATTTATACTTTCTCACTTTATACCACTGGAGTCCCCAAAAGTCCTGCCATACAAGATACTTTTAGAGTACCTGTAATATCCTGTAATTCACTGACAAGTTCGGTTAATCCTAATATGACTCATAACATGTCTATACAGCCACTGCCATTTGATTGGATGGCACAGTTTTATGTAAAGATGGTGAAAATAACATCTGAATGGGAGAGCAAGTATTAATTTGAGGTTTACTCATCATTGTTTATCTACTCAGCTCCATAAATCAGGTTCTGAGTAGACAAGTAGGTGAAGGAAGACCCTTATTAATCTCATTTCCCCAAACTCAATTTTATGGAAATTTATGAAATAGTAAGTGTCAAGCCTTGCACAGCACTATATACAAACACCTGTGCTCAGGAATATGTTGAAAAGATACATAGAAATGAGTAAATCATGTCCTCAAAAACCATATGGACATAATTTTTGCAAATGTTTGTTGCATACGTTGTTCATGCTCCTCGACTGCACACAGTCATGTATGTGCTGATGTTGCTCAGCAACGCAGATTTTTTCAGTTCCTTTTCATGTTCCTTCTTCTAACTATAATAGCCTCTTAACCATCTTGTCTTGCCTCCAAAATTATTTCCTTCCTATTTATTCTTCCTAAGGCTGCTAGAATGAATTTTCTAAACTGCCAATCTGATCATGTCACTTTCCATTAGAATTCTTCCATGGCTGCCCATTACCCTCAGGATAAAATTCAAACTCCTTAGCATACTCTGGTCCCTGCCTATTTTCCCTGGCCTCATCTCATATTATTCCCTTGTTTAGTCAGACTAAACTACAATATTTGCAGCTCCTTACCTGGTCTAAGCTCTCCTTGGTACCTCTGTTATGCTCCTCCCTTAGCCAAAATTGTCCTCCTGTTTCTCCACATATTATCTGGCAAATCCTTACTTCATAGTCACCTCGCACCAGAGGCCTTCCCTGATGGCCTCCACAAGCTCTCTAGGGGCTGCCAAAGTGCCAGCTCTTACCCCTCAGTTAAGTTGCAAATCTTGTAATGAAATATCAGTGTTCGTCTCTGAACCTCCCCCTAAAATGTGAGATTCCCCAAGGGCAGGTAGGGTTTTTCTCTGGCTTTCTAATTCCAATGTGGTACAGACCTGGCACATAGCAGGTGTTTAATCAATTATGAATTAACAACCATTCAAAGTGCTGAGCCAAAATTGCACAACTGCATATCTGAAAAGTACCCAAGCAAAATGTAAAATATCCTCTCCCTGGAATCCTTATCATTCACAGCCTCAAATAGCTGACACTTATTCGCTTGTAGTTCCAGGTGGCTTCAACGGTGAAGGAGCAGGGTGGACAGACATAGAGTACTTTTCACCAGTCTAGGGCAGTTTATTTGCTAGGTCCTTACCTTGCATCTTAAATAGTGTTCGGATCCACTTGGTTTCCTGGCCGTATTGTTTTACACAAGGAAGTAAACATGCATCAAGTGTGGGCAAACCCATAAATAGTCCACATTACTAAATAGCCTTTTACATTAAAGAAAATATGTCATTCTTTTTCAAAGGTCATAATAAAAATAGTGTTCTCGTTTTCAAGGACTTAAAGTTATCTACTTAGCAGCATCAGGTTTTTTCAGTGACTCAGACTGAGAGTTTTAATTTTAACTGTTTGCTTAATAGTGTCTGTGTTTTGATGGTCTCAAGTTGACTGGGAGGTTAATACCTGGTCTAAGTAGTTAATTGAATTGCACAGTTTGCTGCCCCTATGGCCCGACTCCTGAGGCATCCTAGGGACATAGAGATAGCATTTATTCAATCTGCCTTCTGACAGGTCTTCACAGCTACAGGCAGATTCAGGTAGATCTAAAACAAACATACTGAAACTACAACTCAGTTGGAGACTGAACACCAAAGAGACAAGGTCAAATGTCAATCCTTTGTGCTGTCACCTACTGGAACTCCTGAGGAAGAGGGTTAGGTGATAGTAGAAGTTTGCTGGCTGAATAGAGTTGCAAGTGCTCATTAGCCATTATTCAGTATCTGATTGTGCTCCTGAGAAGGCTGATCTGTACTATTCTTTTAAGAATCTGTGGCCTTAAAAATAAGATATTTGGAGTAGAGGCAATTTTGTCCTTAAAGAGACATGTGAGCATTTTCCAGATGAAGAAGGAAGCAAATGGTGTGATTCGTTGCCTCTTAACTTCTCTAAGTACAGGGGACTCACATTTCTCCTCATCTTGGGCAATGTAAGGCTAACTTGGCATTGCATTTCCTGCTCTGTGTCTCAAAGGATCAGGGAAAGCATAGTATGCACCAGAGATTGAGTCAATTATTTTTTAGACAACACTGGGACAGCTCAACCGAAATTCTCAGTTTTATATCTAAGAGTATCCTACGGCTCTCTACTTCTCAAAATAAATGGCTTCTTCTCCCAGGGCAAATCCTGTTTCTAGTTTACTTGTCTGTCCCCCTTCCTCTTTTCCCTTTAATTACCAACAAGGAAAATCTTTTTACTTGGTAGAAACTAAATAAGAGATTTGGCTCCCAAGGGAGTTTGCTTTGAGATTATAGATAAAGTAATGCAAATAGTCACATTTCTCTAAAATGGAAAGTTGGGATTCCCTGGAAAGTGGTTTCAACATGTTATAGGTGAATTATTTGCTGACTGCTCATTACCATTTAGTCAAAAACAACATCTGTCATGCTAAAGCCAGGAAGAAATCTTTTGGCTACTTATTAGTGTTCCTTTCTCTGCTTCATGTTTAGCGATGTTGTTTTTTAGATGATCAATATTTGTGAGGCCGAAAGATATTTGACTTTTAAGAAGAGGTTTAAGTGGTCAGTTTCTGGAAAAGCCCTGTTTCCCTGGTGGCCCCTCCTTAAAAATATCTGTTGCTAAATCAGAATCTCTAGAAATGAGACCAAGGAGCCATATTTTTTTGTAACTGTCCGAGAGATTCTTATGAATAGTCTTTTTCCAAAACCTCTGTTTATATATTATACACGATTACTTTTTTAGTTACGTAAAATAAGCTGCTATAATTTCTCTCCAAGGAAGATATCTTGTAGGTTAGGGTATGAACTACTGAGGGTACACTTACCTAATTCCCCTCAAAATATTAGTTTGTAGTCTTTGAGGCATTAGGACAATTTTGCCTTGAGACTTTTAAAAAAATTTTGTTAGACTTTATGAGCAAAACCAAATACAAAAAGAAGATACTTGCTTGTTTGATTATGAAGACACTGATAGCACTACATTGATCTAAAACTAACAACTCAGAAAGCTTAAATAAATTTACCGGGTTAGGTTATCAGCTACCAATCAAATCCTTAAGATCGTCCCTAAGTCTAAATGAAGCTAATCATTGGTTAGTCAAAAAAATTCTATTTATTCAATAGAATTTATTTATTTGGATTGATTATATAGACACTAACATAGACATTTAACTATAGCAAAAGAAAAAATATCAACTACAAAATGATGAATTAGTACTCCATTTAAGTATGAGATCTTTTTGAAATTCAAATTTCTGGGTCCCCCCCCCCCCCGCCCAATCTAAAGGATGGTAGGCAAACAGACTTCTGGTGAATATTGAAACTTAATATTTGTCTCCAATTCAGCCCAAATTGAAAGTTTTCATCCATAAAGTCTCATATGGTTTAGAAACCACTGATTACATGTTTCATGAGTCAAGAAAATTAATTCATTTGGGGGACCCAAATCTACAAAAGTTTTATTAACTAATGTCATAACTGAACTTTATGTAACAATAGGGCGCATTCTAGGGCAGTCAGACTCCCTAAGCTTAGTATTCTTTAAGAAAAATTTTTTGTTCCATACCAGCTAAGGTTTTTTTTTTTTTTTTGTGTTTTGGATAAGAAAACATAAACTAAAGGAGACAACTGAATAAGACCACATGCATGATCAGAACTACCTGACAACAAGAACTATAGTCTCTAGCAACTTACTGCTTGTTCTATAAGAAACCAACAACAGGGCTGATTAGTTTTTGCTGAGTACATTGGTTGGCATCACATAAGCACTGTTGAAGCTCAAAACACTAGGACAGTACCAATCAGATCTTAAGAAAAAGCAGGCATGACAGAAGAGGCCAGTCTTTGGATATTAAGTTAATAAAACATACACATTGAAAAAAACTGTTCTTTGACTATAAATTATACCATAGACACATTGTACCTAGGCTAAGAGAAATTTCCTTATTAAATATGCATCACCTATAGTTTAATTTTTATTAATAAGAATTAAAGTTGATACAATGTAGAAGAATATCCTCATGAGATTTATACAATTATTCAAACTCAATGATCAAAATAATATCCTGCAATGCGATAACTTTTGAGATTTGAATGAAAAAAAATTCCTGTATCAATTTAATATTAATAGTGAAACAATTTATTAAATCTAGGATAATCATTATGAAAGATCAGGTAACTTGAGGACATTTCCTTCCTTAGTGAAATAATGCCTGCTCTATTGTAGGTAATCACTAATGAAGGCAGAATGTATACTAATAGGAAAATAATATGTATATGTGGATTATATAGGGGTTCAGCATAAGAAATATATTCTACCAGTAGTCTCTCCTACTCTGTTTTCCTATTTGAGCCCAGGAAAAGGGGCGCTTTCTTCTTCGTGATGATAATGAAACTTTAGTCCTTCTCCCCATACTTCTCCTGTGGGAGAAATGGTCTATCTAATTGGTGAGATGGAGAGAACAAAACCTAGATTATGTAGTTTAGTTCATTCTGGAATCTCTTAAAAAGTGGCCTATTTCTCGGATATACTCATTTGTCTCTTGCACATAGAGTGGGCAGCTTTTAAATTGGGGGGAAAAGAATTAGCAAGCCCATTTACCCAGATACATTGTTCTTATCTACCACCACCACCACCACCAAACCTCTATCACTAGTTAAAAAGCTCCTCCCCCTCCCCACTCCCGCCCCACCACCAAATGTCTGTCTGACCATGTCTCGTTCTTCTATATTGGTTCAGAATCTGGAAAAGATGGAGATATATTATATAATGCCCCATACCATCCTACTCTCCATCCTCATGCTAAATTCTGAAATAAATGAGTTCTGGAAATTCTAGATCCTTCTATTCTACTATTCTAGTTTAGCCTTTTCCTGATCTAGACATCCTTGCCTCTGGATTCCTTAGATTTTTGTAGTCTCTATATCTTATCTTTGTCTATTCCATCTTCCGAAGCTCCTGTAGCTAGATTATTCTTGGGCTCTCCTCTTAAACTCCTGAAACAGCTGTCCATATAGGATTCATCTATACTACCTATCTGAATAACAAACTTCTGGCCTACTAAACCAAATCTGTTTCAGCCTTCTCTCCTAGGTAGGGCTCACCTCTTGTCAATGAATCCTAGAACTAGCTTGTCACTCATTGGTGATAAAACTTTACCTCTTTTATATTAATTAACAAGAAATCCTTTAATAACAAGTTAAAATGAGGTCATTAGGGTGAGCACTCATTCAAGATGACTGGTGTTCTCATCAAAAAGAGGAAATTTGGAAACAGACACACACACAGAGAATGTCTGTGAACATCGATGCAGAGATCATGGTGATGCTTCTACAAGCCAAGGGATGCCAAAGATTGAAAGCAAACCACCAGCAGCAAGAACAGAGGCTTGGAGGAGATTTTCCCTCACAACTCACAGAAGAAACCAACCCTGTTGACTTTATTTATTTATGTATTTATGTATTTACTTATTTTATATTTTTTATAGTGACATTGGTTAATGAAATCCAATAAGTTTCAGCTGTACACTTTAACAGTAAGACATATATATATTTGCACTGTGTGTTCACCTCCCATAACCTGTTGGCATCTTGATCTCAAACTTTTAGCCTTTAGAACCATAAGACAATCAACGTTTTGGTTAAGCCATCTGGTTTGTGCTACTTTGTTAGGGCAGCCTTAACAAACTTAAAGCCTTTTAATTACATGATTGGTGAATAATAGTGATGTTACTTTTTAATATATTATTTAGTGAAAGAATTTAACGTGTTATAACATTAGATAGTTTTTGATAAATCATGGGCTCTTAGAGACCGAAAGACATTGAAAAAATTTCTCTTTTACTCCATACGTATCTACCAATTTACTTAAATCCATTCACTGAAACTGCTGTTTATCTTTAATGTTTTTTACAGAAAAAAAGACCAAAAAAAGCCACTTTATATACCAATAATGTTATGTGCTATGAATGTTATGCCATTTATTTTACAAATATATTTTGAATGCCTGCACATCCCAGGCATTGTAGTAAGCAGTAAGGATAGAGCAGAAAACAAGACAGATATTATCTCTGTTTTCACAGAACATATCATCTAATAAAGGAATCAAACCATGAATATAGAGATACAAAAAATAATTGTTGTCACAATTGTGGTAAATATTAAGAAGAAAATATTTAGCATACTATAATGCAATATAACAGAAACATAATTAGGACTTAGGGATCAGGCAAGATGTCCTTGAGGTTGTGACATTGAACTTGAAAAGATTCAGTAGAAGTCAACCAGGTGAGAGGTGTCATTCCAGAAAATGAAAAGTCTTTATAAGGTTTAAAGTGATGAAAGTTGTGATAATAATTTTATTTTAAGAGCTATTCTGGCTGTTGAAATGAGGAAAGGTTGAAATAAGACAAGAATGGAAATAAGAATAACAAGTTAGGATGCTGTTACAGTCAAAACAAAAATGATGTCCTGGACAAGGGTAGTGGTAGTGTAACAAACAAATATGGGATTCAGATATATTTTGAGGTAGAATCAACATGATTCTCAATGTAGGAATAAGGAAGAGGGAGCTATAAAGGATATTAAAATTCTAATAGAAGTGTTGATGGAGAGCCTATTTGCTGAGATGGTAATCTCTAAACAAGAGAGAGATTTTTAAGATGAAATGTGTACTTCATTTTCTATTTTATTTTATATAATCTTCACAGCAGCTCTGAAATTTAGAAATTATCATCACCTGGTTTGTTGATAAAATAAGTAATTTCATGGGTTCCCTGAATAATATATCCCAAGATTTTATATTCTTTCATTTAAGCTCCAATACTTATTAAAGACCAAATTCATTTAACCAACATTGAGTGTGCATTTATCTTGCACCAGGTATTCTATAAGAATGGGGATAGATGTCTCAGCTCTAGCTTTATAATAAGAGAGACGAATATATAAACAAAAAGTATAATTCAATGTAGTGAGTCCAATAGTAGAGATACTCAAGGAATATTTAGAAACCCAGAGGCAAACACTTACATTAGTCCAGAAGCAGGGATGAAAATGAAAGAAGCTTCCTAGAAAAGGTTCCATCTAAAAGGTGAGAAATTACGTAAAAGGGTCAGGGATAGGATTAGAGGATGTAGAGATTAGAGGATGCAGGACTAGAAGGGATTGAACAGCCAGCATTATTAATAAAATTCACAAAGTTATGTAATATGCAAAAGAAAGTGCTATGCCATGGAGACCTTTTCAGGAATATGAAAGAGCTTGGAGTTTATAAAATAATGGATGGCAAGAGAGCATTGCTAGGTTATTGGTATAGAAGTGACACTGTCAAATATCCAGTTTTAGGCATATCATTTTCCTGTCTTTGTTGAAGATGGACTTAGGATACTAAGGTTAGAGAGAGAAAAACATGACTACAATAGTCCAGTAGACAGATGAGTCCCAATTAAGTTAATGACTGCTCATATGCAGAGTTGTAAATGCACTGGAGAACTATTTAAAAGGTATAAATTTCAAGATCATGGAAGAGAAAGGATTTAAGGATGAACCTAGATGTCCAGCTTGGGTAGCTAGGTAGCAGTTAAAAGAAGAAAGGCCAAATACAGAAGAAGCTGTGAGTTTTTTGAGTTTGAGGTTCTAGATGGGATAGAACTAAAAACATTGTACAACTTCTAAGATTAGTGCTTTTCTTCTAAAGAGGAGCTTTGAAAATAGCCGCTTGTTATTATTAAGATTCAATCAAGGCTCATAGTGAATAAGAAGAGTTTCTTCATGATTTTTTTCACATCTCCCTATGGGTGCAGACAAATTGAAAAAAATCCATAGGTAATTAAATTTTTGGACCTTCTGTGCAAGGTCGAAGAAGTTTATTGTATATGACTCATCAACAAAGTTATAAAGTTGATATATAACAGGAGCTATCTTTATCTGTGGAAGAGAAGACTGCAGAGAAAAATAGCATTGTTTTTTAGTGTGTTCTTTTCCTAGCAAGAAGATTGTACGTCCTACCACCTAATCCAGCCAGGAAACAAACATCCTTTTTCTCTACAGCAAATAGATTGTGTCCTGAGTTCAGTCCTTGATGCAGAAGAGCTTTGATTTCATACGAAGATTCTGAATAACAAACTACAACTCAAAGACAGATCATCTACAGACCAGACAGATTAATAAAATTTTGTCTTTAGAGAAAAAGAAAAAGAGAGAGAGAGACAGTGGTATAGACTTTATGATGGACAAACGTGAACAAAAAAATAAAAATAAAAAATGATATAATTCCAAGGACAATTTTTCCCATACAATTCTGTACAATATATCCAAAATGTTTCTAGAAAACTATAGAATACAACTTTAAATTAAATGCAGAAATATAGAATAACACTTAAAATATTTTGTGACTTTTATATACAAGGTATGCATGTTTATAAAACATGGTGCTTTGACAAAAAATCCACCCTATGTAATATTGATTTAAATAAAAATATTAAAATTAGGATATATGGTTCTAGAATCTAGAAAATAAATATTTTCTAAACATGGCAAGAACCTACTCTGTTTTAAATCTCTGCCACATTAATTAAGTAGGTTTAGGTAATATAAAAGATGCCCTGGATTTGTCAAAAGTGAGGTGATTAAAACTGTTTTTTTGTTTCACCGAAATCCAAAGAAATGAATTAAGATTCATTCCAAGTCACTACTGACCAGAATTTGTTAAGAAAAATGTACAGTGTCCAAGATTTTCCAGGAGTAATGTTCAGCCAACAAACATGAATAATGGCACTGGCCACTCTTATTTATGGGTTTAGTGAACAAGCCTCAGAATACTACACTCACTACACTTCAGTTCTTGATAGGTGGCTGCCAAGAAGAAACTTAACAGTGCATGAAGAGATTGTGTACAAAGGACCTGGCGCCAAGGCCATCAGCGCTATTGCTGTGCACAAGTAATTTTTGAGTTTCTAGCTACAGTTCTGGTACAAACTAAATTCACCATCACGGGTTTTGTTGTTGTTTGATTTTTATTTTTTGTATTTTATTTTGTATGAATAATTGTTCGATATTTTAAGCAAGATTGGGATGTCTTTTCCTGGAAAAGCAGATTACCTAAAAGAACACAACATATAACTATTTCTTCTGGGGGAGGAAATTAGTACTCATTTAGAGACTGCCAGTTTATATTTAACCTAGTATATTTATTTATTTATTTATTTATTTGTTCATTCATTCATCTATTTAAAGTAGTAGTTTCCTCCCAGTACCTAATGAATAATGACTAAGACTCCTGTTTTCGTCTCCACATTAAGATTAGATATTGAATTGGTGATTTTCCTAAGCAAAGGATACTAATTCCGGTTCATGTGGGCATCACCTTTCATCGCTTTCTTTCAAATTTTATTAGGGTTGGTAAGTTTCAATATTTAAGAAATTGCTGTTTTCATTTAACTAAGATTTATTCTTAGTATTTCTTTTACCCCTCTATTTTTCAGTTGTCTTTCTTATCAGAATTTACTGCATGCAAAGATCAATCCTATACTTCAGTCAGTTCAATAATAGTATAGATATACAATGTTAAAGGCTATTCATTTCTCCATTGTAAAATACCGATTCCTTATATTTGGTGGCGATAAAAGACAGTTTACTGTGGGTGTGTGTTATTTATTTGTTCAATCCAAATACATCGGAATTTTTTTTTTTAAGAAAAAACTACAATTCAATTTATAAAATAGTCAGCACTGTTGGGGAAATTTCCTTTAAAGTAAGAAATTGTTATCATTTTTTCTTTTTTTCCCTAGGGTTCCCCCCCCCCAGGAATGTTCTCTTAGTGTTGCAGCTGCTGAAGAAATGATGATGTGTAAGAACAAAATCTAACCTTAAATAAATTATTACTTCTACTAAATAATAATATTTACATATTTTATGAAATAAGGGGCCATATGGAAATTGATACAGTTGACATTGGCCTGTTTAGAAAGTACCTTGAATTTTCACTTGTCTTTTCTAAATCTTTCTTGAACGTGAGCTTAAAATCAAATAAATTCTTTTGTTCGCTTCCTTTCCTATATAGTTGTCTCCACTTTTCAAGCATCTGATCAGAGCTAATGACAAGTCACATGTTATGAGTAAATAGTAAAGTTATTTTAGAGGTTCATATAATTAAATTGAAATGGAATCAAAAGAGGAAAATACATTTTTGCATAAATTAATGAGTTGATATTGCTCTGGAATAAACATTACACCTTCACTCTTCAAGCCGCAGACACACACGCCCCCCCACACACACACAAGCACACACTACGCTTGCATGAACGCATGCACACCGTACACGGTCGCGTGCACATGCGCGCACCACACCAGCACAACAGCAGGAGGCCTGAGAGTTAAGGAGAGAAGCAACAGCACCAGGCAGTTTCTGGAACACTGGCAACACTGCATTTTGCAAACATTTGCCTCTTGAACTTGTGAGATGAAGGTACAATTAAAAATTCATTATAATTAAAGGCACTGGGGGAATTTGAATTTAAGGAGAAAGGTTAAAAAGAAACTGCATATTATGATCTGGAGTATTTTAATAGTGGTCAACGTACCCCAGTGGTTCAATTTGCTCAAGCCCAGAAAATCAGTGCTATGATGAGGTTAAAACGGAATTAGATTTAGAGTCCTCTGTATTTTACACTTGACTTTCCATCCAAAAAGAGAGAAAGGAGCACAGGAGACATTATCTTTGAATCAGAAAACAGGGGGAAAAAAGAGGACTTAGTGTTTCCAACAGATCCTTTTTTTCTTGAGGGTGCCAAATTAAAATCTTATGTCATATACTAATAAATACCCTTCAGACTGAGACTCTAAAATTTCCTTCCTCAAGCAAATAATGGAGATTTTTCACCTGACAACAAACATTCCAAATGCACCAGACTCCAGAATGGCAGTAGCTTATCCCAGGAAGACAAAGAGCTCCTAAGTAAAAGAATGCTAGAGATAGCCCTGGGGTGGAATTCCAGCATCATCTTTTGCCTTACAGATAAGATAAAAGGCTAGGAGGAGGTTCAGCCACTTCCCTTTAGAAACTTTGGGGAACTCCAGGTTTGCCTACGGGTTTCCAAATTCCCCTAAATAAAGCCTTTGTAATTCCATAGCCTGCTTCCTTTCTATACCTGCCTGGTTTTATTTTGGGTCTGATCCCTTTTCTTTCAAGGCACAGTTATTTGTCCTATTTCTTGTGAACCTAACAAGAGGACTCTAGCAAGAGGGAAACAGATAAAAAGAGTGGTTTGGGGCCTTGACTTTTCTAGCCTATCCTACACAGGCCTTATTGGGCTTTGGAGCATCAAGAAGTCACCTTCTGATATAGTGTAGTAGTACTTTTTGGCCCTAAAGTAGTTTCACTGGAGCAAATCTAGATAATAAACTCTTGGTGTATAATCTGTTTTTCTGTGGTAAAGAGGTAAAAATTAAGAATTCAATTACTTACTCAAACACTCCTTCCCTCTGGGAAATGTTAGGGTGAAGAGCAGGCCCAAAGGAAATTTCTGGTTCCAGGAGTCTTCTGCTGCTTTGATTTAAAAAAAAAAAAAAAAAAAAAAAAAAAAAAGGATGAGGTTTCCCCCTCTACTGGAACTTCTACTAAGTGACTCTTCTCTCTGGATGGGAGGATGGGAATGAAGAGGTGTGTGGGAGTCTCCCTTACTTAGTTCCAGAATGGAGATAGACTGTTAACAAGTTCAAAAGGCACTGGAGCGAGAAAGGAGAGACTGCTCAGTTTGCAAAGTGGGGAGTTGCCAGCCTCTAGCAGAAACCAAAACTCTCCTCTGCGTTTTATGAGAAAGTTCCCATTTAGGTTCCTAATTAGGTTCGTTTTATATAAATGAGGTGTCCAAATCTGCACAGGTCTGATTGATTGGACTTGCACAGTCCAGGCCACTCTCAATACATTGGTTGAAAGGTGAAACCTTACAATAATTGACTCAGACGGCCTAACAAGAAGGCACAGTGTGGGAAGCTGAGAGTTTGGTCTGAGGTCCTTCCTGGAATACAGAGTACATGAGGAGCTGCTGTCAGCAGATAGCTGCTAGACTCTCACTATTTATAAAATTTGGGTCCTTGGTTGACCATGGACAGTGCATCTTAGCAGATAAATTCCTTCTTGGGGTTCATATCAAATGAATCTTTCTTCTTGGGGTCCACAGACTCTGGGAGGGGTAGGTTGTCACTGTCCATGAATTGTACCCTTAGATGGTGCTGGATATCCAGCCAGATTCCTTCAGTAACCACTTTAGTTTACAAACCGAACTTTAGTTTACTTCAGAATCACCTGGGGAGATTTTGAAGGATGAAGATTCCTTTGCCTTCCTTCTCCAAAGAATCGAATTCTATAGTTCTGGTCTGGTACTCAAACAATATTTTAAACGAACACATCTCATAACTTTCATGTATGTAGTATAGATTTTGAGGGTTGCTACACTAGATTACCAGTTCAAAATTACCTTCTGAAATATGACAAATCTTTCCATACTGTCTGGCCTAAAGTACAATTTTTACTTACTGGCCTTTGGAAACCTGATATAGGATTTTAAAATGTAAAAGCTCAGATTCTCCCTCCTAATGAAATTATTGCTTACCATGAGGATCGACCAATCAAAACAGAGACTGGAATTGGCATGGAAGCAGGTTTCTGGAGGACCTCTGCTCTTCCCATCGCTACCTCTTATTAGATGCTGGATCATTGGTATATTACTTACTTATTTCTAGATGGATAATATAAATTATATTTAATCTTACAAATGTGCAATAAATGTTCCTGTATAGCAAAGTATCTTAAAACCTAGTGGCTTAAAATAATGACCATTCATTTAGCTCATAGATCTGAGTTTCAGTCATTTGGGCTTCTCTCAGACGGGTGGTTCTTCTGCTCTTAGCTGGGCATACTCCTCCATCTCCCATCAGTTGTGAGTACTGTCTAGGCTGAGTTGGCCTGAATTGGGACAGTTCATCATTATTCCACTTGGTTTCTCATCTTCCACTGGGTATCTTGGGCTTGTTCTTGACTCCAGAGCATGTTTCTGAGTGAGAGGGAGCAGATATGCACAAGACCTGCCTAGGCCTATGTTTATATTTACATACCATTTACACTGCACTCTACTGGTAAAATTATGTCCCAAGATCAGACTAAATTCAAGAAAAAAGAGACTCCATCTCTTGATGGAGCAAACAGCAAGTCATATTGCAAAGGGATGTGGCTATAAAGAAGAAAGCGATTGTGACTATTTTTGCAGACTATCTACTATAATGGGGACTTTGGAAGGTGGAGAGTCTAGGGGAAGCTCCGAGTCAGCGAATGTTCTGAGAGGGCATTTGGGGAGCTCTAAACAATAACTACTTATCAATTTCTATGGAAGAATTTCAGTATTTTAACAAGCAGCGCAGCCGCATATATAAGCACGGGCCAAATTTCAGCCCTGGAAATAATTTTATAATTTTATGTTTTAAAAAGTAAAAACTACCTACATCATTTCTACTCTCTTGAATACTCACACTCAGAGAAATCTTAACAGTTGGGCCAGTGAAGCCAATATTATCTAACTTTAGTCATGAAGCCTAGGATAAAAACTACCAACTTCTTTAGATCACTATGCATAAAATGAAACTATAACATAGCTAATATTATATCCCAGAAAATGGAATGCTGAATCGTTATTATAATCTGCTTGCAGCTTGAAATATGAAGCATGAGTGAGAACTACACAGTCTGATTACCTTAGTTTAGTTATTACTTTGTGGAAATATAAACATTTAAATTGTGATCCAATGCATAGTTCTGTTCCCTTTAGAAAATACCAAGCCATCTATCCTCAGGTTCAGGAAAACAAATAAACAAACAAACAAAACTTTTTTAGTTTACAGCTATGCTAGAGCTTCGATTCCAAAATATTATTCTTCAAGTAAGTAACATGGTAATATAATCTTTTCAAATTCCTGCTGAAATGTGACCAATCTTCTTCCCATATGATAAAGCCTAAAGTATAATTTCTACTTACTGGCATTTATATGTCAATATAGAATTTTAAAATTATAAAATTCTCCTCTTAGTGAAAGTATTGTTGGAGCAACTTTATACCTGCACAGCTCATTGATGCTGGGGGTCTCTGTGAGTCGTGATGCTAGATCTGTGTATGCACAGAGGGAGAGCTGTGGTACGATATGTCAATAATTACTTGGTAATAGAGGCCAATCAATAAGCTTCTCCTTTAGTCACTAAATCATAGTTTATTCATAGGACTTAACACCTGAAAGTGATGAAATCATAACTTTTTAGTCTTTGAATCTTAATTCCTAGTCTTCACTCATCACATCCCACCCAGCACAATGCTATGCACATGGCACTAGCTAGGCAATAATTGACAAACTGGTCATATTTACAGCAGTGACCTAAGTAGAAATTCGGTCTACCTACACAATAAAACATCATTATTAGATTCAATTTCTCTCAGTTGTTCTTTAATTGGAGATAAGCAGATGAAAATAGTAATATGGGACAAGAGGCTGAGAACCGAAAGATCTTTTTACACTTTAAATTACAGTCAGCAGATAAACAAAAGGTGACTATGAGCTTAGGGCCAGAGAAGAATCTAAAATATATTTAAAATAGTTAAAAAGAAATCAGGCTTCAGTCAACACACATACACACAAACACTTGCCCATACATACACAGCAAAAGCAGTGGAAAATATAAAAATATGGCCCACCACATGAACATTTCATAAGGATCTGAATTGAATGGTTGGTGAAATTTTCCATGTTAATACAGGAAGGTGAGTGAAAATATTTCAGAGTGACTGCAGTTTTACTCTATCCAAAGGCTGCAATTAAGCTATGATTGTAAGATGCTGCTGACTGTTTTTCTCGGATGAAAGGTCCATGGTCAGCAAGGCTCATGTGAGAGTTAAGTAGGGTCACCTGTACTGCCTCACTTTCATAATAGTGTCACTTGCTGAGAAATGGCTGAGATGAAGCAAGTCCTCAGAGATGAGCAGCCCTGTCTTTCTGAGTCTGAGTTCCTCATACACCAAGGTCTTGAAATGACATTTCTAGTCCATCAATTCCCCCCACCCCAGGTGGAAATAGCAACCAGGACATTCCACTCCCATTAGGAATACTGAGATCATTTTCTTGTTTTAGTCATAGGATTTTACAATTATCATAAAGGAACTTGGAGTAAAGGGAGCAGATACTGGCTATAATTGTATCTTACAAAAATTTTAGTGAAAATTAGTTCCATCTCTATAGTTGGAACGGAAGCAATCCTTATTGAGTGACGATTATGTGCATAGGATTATGCTCATCTCCACATCGCCAACATCGCGTCGCCTTGTTTATGCATTTACTAGAGTTCAAGAAAGTTGTTGCTATTGTCCCAACAGGGTAAAGATATCATCCAGGTCTGCTTGTTTATAGCAGCTTTATTCATAGTTGCAAAACATGGAAGCAAGCAAGATGTCCTTCAATAGGTGAATAAACTGTGGTACATCTATATTATGGAATATTACTCAACAATAAAAAGACATGAGCTATCAATCCATGAAAAGATATAAAGAAACCTTAAAGGCGTATTGCTAAATGAAAGATGACAGTCTGAAAAGGCTATAAACTGTGCAATTTCAACCATATTACATTCTGATAAAAATAAAACTGTAGAGACAGTGAAAAAGATCAGTGGCTGTCCAGGTTTTGGTGTGTGTGTGTGTGTGTGTGTGTGTGTGTGTGTGTGTGTGTAGAGGTGGGGGTGAACAGGTGGAGCACTGGGGAGTTTTAGGGCAGTGAAACTTTTGTATGATTCTGTAATGGTGGATATATGACATTATACATTGTCAAAATCTATAAAATGTACATCTCAAAGAGTGGATGTAAATTATGGCCTTTAGTTCATTATGTATCAATGTTGGTTCATCACTTAAAACAAATATAGCACACTAATGTCAGATGTCAGTAATAGGGGAAACTGGGAGTGGGGACATGATAGGATGGGAGTATTTGAGAACTCTGTACTTTCCGCTCAGTTTTTGTTTTTGTTTTTTTTCGGTAAACTTAAAATTGCTCAAAATATTTTTTTATTAATTAAAAAAAAGCATCTTCAAACTACAAATATTTCTTAAAGGCCTCTTATATATTAGAATCTGTTGATGCTAGAGACTCCTGATTATGTCATTGTTCCCAAGTACTTAAAATATAATTGGGAAGATACTGTACACCCATCAAACTGTTAAGTAACAACTCGAGGATCCACACAGCTAAGTGCACAGATGAATGGAATAGATATAAAATGCTGTAATCTTTCAGAGAAGAAAAAATTCAAAATGGAATTAAAAAAGTAAACTTAACTCCACTTGACAATGACTTTAGAAAAAAAGGCAGAATTGATAATAAGGCTAGTTATGAATAAAGATAGAGGAGACAAAGAAGTTTCACTGTAAGTGGCTGAGAAACCCCCTGCAGTGGATAGTCATAGGGTCTGAGGCAGAGGGGATTTTACAAAGCGGTGTTCCTGGACATGGATATCTTCCCGTCACTGTGTTTCTAAACCCCACCTG
This sequence comes from Eonycteris spelaea, assembly GCA_003508835.1. Taxonomy (NCBI): domain Eukaryota; kingdom Metazoa; phylum Chordata; class Mammalia; order Chiroptera; family Pteropodidae; genus Eonycteris; species Eonycteris spelaea. Next base: position 7,361,432 of record PUFA01000011.1, on the reverse strand, counting down.
ACTCTTTCTGAAGTTTCACCTCTCTTTTTATTAGTTTATGGGCACAGTCTCCAGATAAAGAAAATAAAAACCAAAACCTTAATAGTCATTGCTTATAGGAACACTAAATATATTCATAAATAGAAGTGTTGCATGTTGGAGCTGAAGGCAGGTGCTATGAAGGGAGCACCTTCGTGTTTTCCTCAAAATGCACCTTAGCTTCATGAAGAGTCAGGAGAGGCTATAGTCTAAATTTAGAGGGAGAAATAGAGAGAGACTGAATAAACACCAGACTGAGACTGGGTTGAACTGTTTATCTGCTCTCTCCAACAAAAACCAATCACAAACAGGTTCTTTTAAATACTAGTCTAGACGAGGTTTTGCAATGTTGCAGGTTCCTAATTGCAGTAATAACTGCCTGAGAACAATTAAGCAGACACCACCAAACATTTCTATTGGATGAATCCATTGTCCTCTTAATAAACAACCATGAGGTTACCTCTTTCTGGAAAAACCTCTTTGGCTGGTTTCATCCTACGTAAGCTCAAGCCAGGTTTGTCCCCACACATTCTGGGTGCGTGGAGCAGCTATGTGTGTCTGCCTGAGCCAGAAATCGTGCTTCTTGTCTCTAAAAGCCCAGAGAGGCAGGTTTTGCAGCTGGCTGCTGGAGTGACTGTATCCTGTCACTAATTAAAGGTGTAGCTGTAAATTCAGTGTGAGAGCCTTAGCACCCATCACTCGTGAAGAGATGCCCCGGATTTGCCTTCTGGAAATCCTCTTTGCCCCCAGCTTGTCTACTTGCAAATGTCTTTCTAAACGTGCTTTCTCAAGGGAGGCGATTTCTTTTTAATCTTTAGCTCAAAGCTCAAATCTGAAAGATGTCTCTTTTTTTTTCTCTCAAATCAGTAATTTTATATCCCAAAGTACCACTTCACCCACAACAACCACAATAGCTCTCTAGCTACTCATTGTCTTTCTTTTTGTCTCCTTTGCCTAGATTGTCATGATAGATTTATTTCTTCAGGGAGGCTTCCGGAAAGCCGGGACTTCTTGCACCTTTCTTCTTGTATTCCTATCATTATACCTTAAAATGGTAAAGCTCAGTGTCAATCAAAGCACTCCCTGTTCCCAGCGTAGCTGAGTCAGTGCAGCCCTGAGAGGAAGCTTGAAGGAGGATGTTAAAATCTATTCATAGATGAAAGCAAGGTCTCTGCCACAGCTGCAGCAAGAGGTTGCTAATGACGCATGTGTACACCAGGAGTGACATAAGAGGAGGTTTGAGGAGGAGGGAGAGCAGCATGGGGGTGGACATAAGATCTGAGAAACACAGAAAAGCTTGATTTGAACTGGGCTACCTTTTGGAAAAGACAGCACAGCATTCCACGGAGTCTGTTGTGGAATGCATTGCAAATGCAAGCTGCCCGGACACAGATTCCATGTCCTTTGTCCGAATCCTCATGTGGAGTAGCACACCCTGTCTATATGTACAAACACCACTGGACTGCTCAGCTCCTTGACACCTACAAGATTTCTGATGAGCTACTGAGGACCCCTGGGATTATGCAGGGAAGAAGGCGTGGAGGGTGTGGTAGGGGAGGGTGAGGAAGGTAGAGAGGGGTAGACAGTCCTGCATCCATTCAACCGGGATATACTATCACTAGGCACTGTTCTAGGTCTGCAGAGATAAATAACACAGGCTGGGGTTTGAAAGAAATGATAGCGTATTAAACTTTAGAGAATTATCCAAGATTTTTTTTTTTAATTCCTCAATATATTACTGCTGGTACATGAAAAAAAGATCAGCTGTTAGGGCTGTTTGCCAAAGAAGACTAACTCATCCTGATTAATGCAGTATGCAGTAGACTGGTCCACGGAGCTCATGAAAATGCAGATTCTCTTTTATTCCATCCATTGTCAGCCGTTTATTGAGAACCGACTAGTACCCAGAATTATGTGAGTGATTAGTACGTAAGGGATGCCAAGAGTCTCTGGCCTGATTATCGGAATCTCTAAGGGCACTAGAAGAAGCACCTGTAAGGATATGGAGAGCAATGTGGGCTAAGTGGATAATTTTGCTACACAGAAAAGTACTTTCTCAGAGGTGAAAGGTTATGAGCTTCTTTTACTGGGATACGATAAGGCACAACAGGAAAGAATACCAAGGACTCAGGAAGGCAAAGTAGTAGAAAGACCACTGACATCAATCAAGCTGGGTTTTCAACATAGATCTGTCATGATTAGGATCCATTCAGGGGACTCAATAGTCCCATCTGGAAATTCGATTTGGGAATCTGTAATATCGCTCCCAAATTCAGCAGTTATGATTTTATACTGTGTTAAGATTCTTAATTCCCAGATTTAAAAACTCTTTTAACACACTAGAGAAAGATAATATCCTAGCTAAAACTTGTCAGTGACATTGGCTGCCTCTCCTTCACCCATCTCAGTCCTCCCCCAGCTCCCTATAACTGTTTCCTAATACGTCAGGGTTTCATCGAGGGAATAATTCTCTCTTAACTCATCCTAAAGCTTGAAAAAGGAATATAGCATGGAATAGTGGGAAAAATGCCAGATGAAGAATGTGAACTGTATCCCCCTAACTTTCTCTGTGATTTTGAGAAGTCAGTTTACCTAAGTGGGACTCAGTTTCCTCATTTGTGATGTCCCCCACTTCCATCCTGTACGCACAGCCAACGTGTTGAAAACACATGTAATGTGAACAAGAAATAAACCTTCCAGGTTTGGGGATTATTTGCTACAAATGCCTTGTCTATCTTGACAAATACAGTGTTCATAAAAATAGCACTGAGCATTTATTAAAATGCAGATTCTCACTCTGTACACTGAATTAGAATTTTGGTGCTAGAGGACATGCAACAAGATTTTTAAAAGCTCAGTCAGTAAATATGATGCACACCAAAGATTAAGAAGTGCTGCAGTCAGGCATTTTTATCATTGATCATATTGGCAGCAATTGATAGTGCCATCTCAATCTTCCCACTCATGGCAATAGTTACATGACTCACTGGAGCAAATAAAGGAAGCTGTCTGTGCCGAGAAGCTGTATTTAGTGATGGTATGGAAGTGGGTATCTCTCATACCCAGGCCCTGACTGTCCCCAAAGCTGAGGGATGACCATTTTAGACCATCCTTCACTCCTTCTAAGTGTACACGAGCATGTGGCTTGAGAAGCTCTGGTAGTGGACTGGCAGTCTAGCTAGAGCACAATGCCAAGGGGATGGGACACAGGAAAATGCGGCCAGACTGTGGGAGACAGCATTTTGGCAGCCAAAGTGGTGGATTCTGCCACATGACAGACCCACTCCAGACCTAGAGAGCCGGGCAAAAAGAGTAAAAGAAAAAAGTGGGCCAGACAAAGACTCAGCTCAATAAGAATAACTCTAAAGGCTTTGCCAACTTTATAATTCTGCCTATTTCTTGGGCCTAGCTAACACTCATTTATATGAGGATCCTGTGTCAGTGAGCTAAAAAGCAGCTTCCTTCAACCCACAAACACCTTCACCATGCCAACCACCGTGTTCAGAAACAAAGCAGGATGTTCACATAGGTTCAGAAAATATTCGTTGGTGCCTTTCCTCATTGCCTGGGTTTTTCTACAAGCCTTACCTTAACCCAAGGGCCTGCTTTTCAGCAATGGCATCTTCCCTCTTTCCCTCATTCCATCTGCTTGTCCAAGTCTGAGTTTGGCCAATTTGCCTAAAGCAGCAATGCCTAATGGACACCCCATGAATGAGCTCATCTGCAGAGTACACAGGAGGGCTTTTATCTGTCTTCCTGCAACCAAACGAGCACAAAGTGCATGAATGTCTGAGAAATGTGTTTGGGCGCGTCTGTGCCTCTTTGGGCAAGGCACAGACTTGGAATACTTTATACTAGAAGATGCTCTGATCTAAGAAATGATATGTTGCTTCATGGCTAATAAAATGCATCATCTGTGTGCATTAAAGAGTCCTTCTTAATCCTTAATCATTATCATTAAACACAAGTATAAATACTCTGGTATTTTATTCTGGGGCATGGCTCTGTGATCTAGCACTTTAAATTTCCCCGAAGGGCTGGCTGAGGGCTGCAGAGAGCAGGCTCACAGAAATTTGGACATAACCACAGACTACTCTTTTGTGTGAAATGATTTGCAATTATTTTAGTGACAACTGGTTGGAGGAGGAAACTATGTAGATTATGCGGTTACAGGCATTGGTAGTCACCTAGCTACATTGTTTCACTTAGGTCAGTCTTGACTGAGGTTACCTAGTCCTCTTTCCAAAACTGTAAAGGGAATTCCCAAAAGTTTCCTAACCTACAGGACATCCCTTAAAGGCACAAAACAAAAGCTTTTGAAATAAGTACTTTAACTTGCTATATAACTGCTTCATTCATGCAACAAACCAAAGCTGCGGTTATTTGTAATGCTTATCGCACTATTCTGCTTCAAGTTCATGTTTGTGCCTGCTGTATGCTTAAGTCTGTGCGAGGTGCAATGGGAGTTTCAGGAAAAGTAATGAAAGTCCCCACCATGAGGGAGCTTACAGTATAAGAGAAAAATAAGCATAATCTGGAGCAGTAAGTACAGAAAAGAGATCAGATGCACCAAATTCATGTCAGACAGATTCGGGTTCAAATTCCTTTCTCTCACTTCCGGGCTATCTGAACCTGGATCCCAAATGTAATCTTCTGAGTCTCCATTTCCTCCTCTGCAAACTGAGGATGACAGTAACTACTCAGGGAGGTAGTTATGAGAGTTAAGCGAAGTAATGCTCATCATGATCTCATAGTGAGGGCTCAGTAAATGGAGCTCTGTTGATGACTGTGATGATGAAACAATAGTAAACGATAATATAAAATATCTAATTAGAAACAATATTATAAAATATGGACTATAAGTCTGAGAAGAGTTTAGAAAAGGGAAAATGCCTTGCAGTTGATAAAAAATTTAAAAAGGTTTTATGGTAAAGAAGGACCAAAGTTGAACCTAGAAGGATATGTAGAATTCAGACAAAGAAGGTTGAAGAGTTGACATTCCAACTGTGCAAAATGACTACAACTAGTAAAGATATTCAAGGTGGTCAGCATGCCATGCTGTAGTATTACATTCAAGATTTAATTCCAATACAGCACTTTATTGTGTGATTAATGAAATCCAAAGTGCTCGCAAGAATTTGTGCCATTAAGAGGTACCCATGCTTAATTTCCTAGTGACCTCTCCTCATTATTTGATTCTATTATATTTTCAGGGCAACAGCCTCACATATTATAAGCAGGACACTTTAAAATTAAAGGTTACCATTGGAATTAAGTTTGCTAATCCACTGATTTTAAACTAGAGAGATTATCTTGGATTATCTGGGTGGGCCCAATATAATTACAAGGGTCCTTACTTATAGAAGAGTAAGAGAACAAAAGAAGTCAGAATAGTGTAATGTGAGAAGGACTCAACTCACCATGGCTGACTTTGAAGATGAAGGGAGGGAACTGTGAGGCAACTAATGTGAATGGCTTCTAGGAGCTAGAAAAGGCAAGGAAACTGATTCTCCCCTAGAGTCTCTAGAAAGAAGGCTGACAACAGTTTGCTTTTAGCCTAGTGAGAACCAGTTAGACAGCTGACCTCCGGAATATAACCTAACTTGGGTTGTTTTAAGCCACCAAATTTTGGTAATTTGCTACAGCAGTGACAGAAAACATACATCAGGAAAAGCTTATTGACGCAGATAATCCAAATCGCTATTACATTTTTAAATGTCAACCACCATATTTAAATATCCCAGAGCTCTTTCTCATACCGAGATTTTTTAAAATATATATATATTTTATATAAATATATATATATATTATATAAATATATATATATTTTATAAAAATATTTTTATAAAATATATATATTTATATATATATTTATATAAAATATATATATATATATATTCTATCTTCTATTCGTACACACACACACACACACACACAAACAGAAGAGAGGGAGATACTATCTTTAGTTTGCTACAAAGAAAATTCTCAAAAAAAGCAAAAAGAAAAGAACTCTCTCAATCTAGAATTCTATGTGCAGCCAAAATATCTTTCAACATTAGAGTGAAGCAAACACATTTTTGGCAAGTCCTAGTGGTGTTTTCCATTTATAGACCCTCTAAAATTCCATGAGAACTACTAATGATTATATTTCTGGAAGAAGAAAATTGAACCAAAAAGGATATTATGAAATGCAAGCAATAATGGTAAATTTAAAAAAAAAAAAAAAGTAAACATGAACACATCTAAATGTGCACTGTGTGAAACCACAAATATAATAACAACTAATTTGGGAGGTATGAAAAGAAAGTGATATGAAAATAGTGGACAGCAAACGATAGCATGTCATTCAGAAGATGAGAGGTTTAGATGTAAAGTTTTCTAAAAACTCTCATGTTGTTTGAAAGGAGGGTAGAAATGTTGATTAATTTTAGGCTTTAAGTCAAATGTGCATATTCCAATGTAAAGGTAATACTTAAAGGAATAGAAATGAATGTATATCTCCCAAAATCATAGAAAAGAGAAAAGGAATAAAAAAAAAAAAAACATGGTTAGTCTAACAAAGGTGAGAGTGAAGAAGAGAGAGAGAAAAGAGAGATAATGAGAGAGAAAGGGAGAAAAGGAGAAAAGAAGTATTAACCAGTTGTTCGTATAGAATACCCCTCAATTTAAGTTTGTATGGAGTTTTTTCATATTTGATTTGGGTTATACATTTTTAAGAAGACTTTTTAAGTGTTACTGAGTCCTAATTAGGAGGTGTAAAGATTAATTTTTTTCATTATTGGTAATGTTGGCTAAGGTAGTGTCTTCCAAATCTTTACAATATAAAATTACTAATTTTGCTCTTTGTAATTAATGTCATTATGGGACAAAACTTTGATACCATGTAAATATACTGTTAATTATTAAGCTTTTACTTACTACTCATCCACTGAGGATTCTTGCCTAAATTAATTATTACTGTTAATTGCAAAGTGGTGATTTTATAACTGCAACATTTCTTTCACATTATTAGTTGGCAATTTACGTAATGTAGAGCTTTCTCTTTTCCATTTATTTATTCATTTGTTTATCTTTAAATGTTTTGACTCATCTATTCTTCTTTTGTTTATTGGATTTTACTATACTACAATCATTATTTTTTGGTCAGTGGATATAAAATCTATTGTAAATCTCTTTGGCCACCATCTGGTTTTGGCATTGTGTATGTTAAGCATTTTAAGGGAATAGCTTTCTTATTTTAGAGTTATACAGAAAATATTAAAAGATTTAAGTGGCACAAATATCTCCTCCCAAATATTTTCCATCGTTTTCCCCAAAATAAGGTAACTTTCAAAATCTGTGTCACGATGGCTAGCAAAGATGTGACATTGATGACTTCTCTTGGGGCCTTCCTTGGCTAGATGAGTATTTATTTTTTGTTTGTTTTTTTCTTGGCTTGTTTTGTGGAAGAAGTTATCAGCGTTGAGTTGAGTTTCAAAGCATCACTTGCACAAGCAAAATATAAGCCACAGCAACCCAGTCCCTGATTTCTTATGGTGCCTCCTCCCTATCACCTCCTCTTACCTCTAGCTCTCATTCTATCCCTGAAACCCCTGGGTAAACTTGTACAGGAAAGTATATCCTTATTTTTATTAAACTCAAAGAAAAAATTAGCATTACTTTCAAATATGAATCATATCACAGTTTTAGCAGTTCCTGCAAATTTGCCACCAACAGAAATCACATATTGTTTCATACCACATTACAGTTGTTACAGAATTCCAATATTTTTGCATTCACCCCTGCTTCATATGTGTGGTAGCTATAAGAAAGGGCCTTATTGCTTAATGTATAATAACAAAGTTGATATATTACTGTATTACACTTAAAATTCTCTTGATGACTAAACTTCCATAAAATTGGCTTTCTTTGCAATTCTACATTTCTTATTTTATGAATTTAAAAACATCATTCTGAGAAAAGGTCCATAAGCTTCCTCAGATTACAGCAAGATTCGTCACACTTACATTAGAATCTCTCATCAACCTCTTTCATCTAAGCTGCTACATTAGAAGTACGGATTCTTTTGTATTTTCTTATATTCTAGTAAAACATAATCAAAACTTCAGTGACTTAAATCACAATCACAGATACTGACTACTGAGAGAAACAAGAAAATGTTTCTCTGGCCAGGTTAGGATGTCTACCATGAGTTGTTCATGATTTCTTTTCTATTTAAAATCAAGATATGCTCTTTATCTGGGCTCTAAGCATAATCAGTCTAATGCTGGGTTTTTGGGGGGTTTTTTGAATGGAAAAAACCATAATTATATCGTGTCAGAAAATTCACAATACACAATCTACTTTGTTTTCTTCTCTAAGATTATATTATCATAATTAGAGTTTTAGGAAGGTTCCTTTTCATGTGTAAATGATTAAGAATATGGACTTTGGTTTAGATAGATATTTGAATTTTATACTCACTACTAGTAGTTCTGAATAGTTGGGAAATTGTTTTTTCAATTCTATTATCTCTTGGTTTTCTCGTCTTTAAAAAACAGTGATAATAAAAACTGAATCAAAATATTCTTGGGCAAAATAAAGAAGCTCATCTACAAAGCACCCAACACATTACTACGCTCACATATACTATTTCGTGTATCCACGCAAAATTTGCATTTAAACTAAATAGACAAGCAACAAATCAGTCAAACATGTCTGGGAGTGAGTGACCTAACAATGAGGGGAGACTCATTATTAAATGACTTGTGCTGATATCCTCCCAGTGTTGTCTATTCATCTATTTTGTTGTTGTTGTTGTTGTTGTTGTTGTTGTTCCTCTGATGGAATTCAAGTCCTACTAATGGACCAATATATGAACATTTGACTTCTGTTTTTGGTTGGCTTCGTCACACTTGAGTCATGAAGATTATTTATCTAGTCAATAGAAGTAAAGTTGTAAATGTGTTTCAATTTTGCCACCTCACCACCTCGGTCACTTTGATAGAGTGCTGAAAGCCTCTGAAATGATTGACTTGGTTTTAAGCAGATTAACAGATACCAGAAACACATTCATTTCCATTTCAACTTGAGGGGAAATCATGTCTCTATTCTGATCCCTTTTGATTTCATGGATTTAGACAGCTTCTAGGCTGGCCCTTCACAGTACAGATGAAGAGGCTAGGACCATGTCAAAAACAGCTTAATTAGCTCTAGTATGTTGTCAGAAACAGTACATTTAATTCAGTAAGACATGAAATTGGGTGATCTGCTTCAAAAAACAAATGAACCAAGCAACCAACGAATAAATAACAAAGAAACAAATCTTCTTTAGATCTGCCTTTCATGAAATAGGCACTAAGGGATCATTTAAAGAAAGTAGACAATGTCCATTAGTTTAACAGAAACAATACAATCTGCCAGTGATGGACATCAATGACCTTAAAATTGGAGGGATCCTGACAGGTAGAACTACAACTGCCCTTATTAAAAAAAAAAAAGAAAAGAAAAAAGATGGAAAGCAGGATTTATTTGATCAATAAAGAAGAAACTGAGTGTTCCTTCTACTTCATACTCTTCCCCAAAGTTATTTTCCATTGATGTCAATTGTAGACCCTGCGCTAATTAAATTTCTGCCTGAGGACAATTACCAGATGCTGTAATCTTTTGATGAGCTGACAGTAACAGGAAAATCAGACAGTCTGAGACTCGTACTTTGTTAGTTGGGGTGGCAGGTAGAAGGGAAATGCAGTGTTTACTATGTAAAGTATTTGTATTTGAAACAGTGCCTGATATTCCTTAATGAAAAATGGCAATAAACCCTGTAATAAATACTACATTGATGGACATTTAGGTTGTTTCCATACCTTAGCTATTGTGAATATGCTGGGCGTACAGATATCTCATTTGAATAATTTCTAGAATTATTTTGAGAAACCAATACTTATATCAAGAGGACAGGCAGGAAGGCACTTCAAGATGCTTTTACTTTTGAGCATCTCTAATTTCGTAAATAGATGCAAGAGAAAAAATGTTGACGCTTAATGCATACAGCAGAGGTGTTATCAGCATCCTACTTAGGCTTCCCCCGTCACTTGATACACTTTATAAAAGCCAGATAAATATTATTCTATAGTTGTAGTAGCAAGAATAAACAGCTTGCTTGGGGTATCATGTTACAGTCCTTATAGGTATCCTGTGTCACCATTACGCAGTCTCTCAACCATTTTTTTTTCTGAGTTATTTCAATTCAGTTTATGAAAGTGACACAGGCATGCAACCTGAAGCAATGCACAGCATTTTGCTATTGAAACCTTCCCTTGGCAGGAGAGAAAAATCTTTTGATAATAGCTTTCCTGACAATTATTCAGAATGAACATAGGGAAATCGATCTGAAGAACTAAGTGAGATCAATGACTTCAATGGAGAAATTGAAAGGAATTCAGCAGAGTGATAAACTAACTCTTGGCAGCAGTGGAAGTGCATAGGCTGCATTTGATTCTTAGTAGAAATGACTGGTCATTTTGAAGAACGCTGAAGAGTGGTCTATTGTAACTGACCCCTGTAAATCCTCTCATATATTTAATTCCCAGCATCTCACAAAGCTGAATTCTGACTGTTGAAAACTAAAATATTTTCTAATCCAAATACTGACAGCCGAAAAGGAGATGCACTGAAGATAGATGTATTGTTATAATAAGTGGTAGAAACGAGTAAAAGGAGAAGACAAATATAGTAAGTCATGCCCTATGAAGAAATTAGTTCCTTAGTAGCTCCTTTCCCCCCATTTTCGATGTCTTCTGCATTATAATGATTTTATGCTAATAAAGGGCTCCACGCTGAGGAGCCCATGCTATGGAGGCAGAAGGCTTGGCTTCCATCCCAGTTCCTCCACTGAGTAAACGTGAATAAAATGATTTAACTTCTCAAAGTCTCAGTTTTGTTATCCATCAAAGGAGGATCATAAGATGATATTTTTTCATGAGCTAATCCCCTTTGAGTGCTTTGGAAGTGAAGAAAGTTTCAAAGAAAACAAAAGTTAAAAGCCAAGGATACATTTATCGTCTTACAAATTCTATATAACTACAATGCTAGTAACCAGGTAATTTTCTTGCAAAACTATCTTCCCATTTTGAATAAGCAAGTCCCAGATAACTGTTATATCATATGAGTAATAAACAGATTTGAGATGAAACTCAGCCCAAGCAGCTTCTGATCATTTCTTCACCCACACGCGCCTTGCTTCCACCAGCAGGCTAACGCCATTGATGGAGGAAGTTTAGTTGTTTTAACTCAGCGATTCTGTCAGGGTTTCTAAAGGTGATCTACAGGCAATTGTAAGAAGTTGCTGGTTGATGAGGTGTTGCTGATTCTGTATTTTTGTAGGTAAACAACATAGATAACACATGGACTTAATATGACTGTAGAGTATTCAAATAATACAAAAATAATTATGAAGTATATATTTCCTACCTCCTGCCCCAATCTTACTCTCTTTCCTAAACATATGCATAAATTCACAGCTTTATGTATGTTTTTCTTTTTGATTTCTAAGATTTATGTAAGCTGTTTTCCATTGTCCAAAAAATAATAAAGAAAAAATCTTATATTATCTTCTAATACTGTTATAGTTTTATTTGTAAAAGTATGTTTTAATTCATATGCAAGATGGTTTTTATATATAGTATCAGGTAGAAACTTTTTTAAAAGACAAATAGATAAAAATTACTCCAATATAATTTATAGGATGGTCTTTCTTTTCTCCACTGATGGGAAGTACCACTTTAATCATTCAAGTAATAATCATATTTGGGCCTGTCATTGTACTTTATTTTATTTCATTGACCTCCTTATCTATTTCTTTGCCATTATGATTCTTATAATTGTTATAATTTTATCATATATATTTTTCTCTCTGTTGAGTAAGTTCCCTTCAGTGCCCTTTGGAGGTAGGGGAGGGCAGTGATTAGATATTCTTGCACATCTTTATAAAATGAAATCAAGATGCACCTTCTCAAATTTAATTTTTAAAACACCCTCATGGAACTTTCATTATTTTTTAGATTAATCTTGGCAAAATTGACATAGTTTTATGATTGCTTATTCTCATTGAGTAATGTGGATTTTTCTCTAATATACTCAAGCCTATTTTTATACTCCTAGGTATTATAGTTTTCATTATAAAAGTCAGCTCAATTCTTATAAGATCCTTTCCAAGGTATTTTGAAGTTTTGCTGCTATTTTAATGAAAATATTTTCTTGAATTTCTTTTTTATACATGGATGATGGTTTTTAAAAATCACACAAATCTAATTAATAATCTTATTAATTTACTATAATGTATGTTTTAAAACAAGACAAAAAACAAAATCCAAGATCAAACTTTACTGAATGAAAAGCAGCTTCTTGCCACCCACTACCAACCCAGAACCACTGTAGTATTCTATTCCTTTTAAATGTTTGGGTTCATAGTTATTCTGGTACTTAATCGCCATACCTTTAAATAATAGATTTTTTGGCTTGTTTTGCTTTGTTTTGTTTATTAACTTGAGATTATACATTATCGCTTGCTTTAAGGATGATATAATTCTGAGAGTATCTGAGAGCGATATTCATCCACTGGTGAATGTCAGCTAATTAGAGGACTTGCCTCTGGTGACAGTGGGTAGCATACGTGTTTTGCTGTATTATTCTGAGGGCCAGTCCTCTGCATGTGGTTGTTTTATTTCTTCCTGGAATCACTGACTACCTAGAGCACCATTCTTCTTTCCATGTTCTCCACTCATCCTCACCACTTTAGTCCAGGGGGAAATTCCTCTGCTCTTTAAAGACTAACACAAACATTGATCCTTTTCATCCCCCAGGGACCCTCCTGCTCTTTTAATTGGTTGATTTTAAATTTTGAGCATTCCCCAAATAGTTTGCTAATCATCTCCTATTGCGTTTTGTGGTTCGATGCCCTCTAGTTTTGTGTCTCTGTTATTCCCACCCAATTTGATTCCAAAATTTAAGGAATTTCTTAAGACTTCCAGTCTGCTAGGAAGATTCTATTCTAATAGTTTAGTGAATTTTTTTTTTAATATGGATTTTTTTTTTCATTTCAAAGTTTTTGAGGAGAGGGGGCAAATAGATGCACGTATGTATATCTGGTCTGTCATCTTAATGCAATCCTAAAATAATCCATATTATTTTACTATTTCTTTCCTTTTAAAACACAATAGTATGAGAGCCACCAGGAGCCTACTAAACAGTAGGGGTAAGAAAGGCAGGAGAGCTGTGATAAGTATAATCATGACTCAGCTAACCACCTCTGCCTTCATTTACAATTGTACAGTTTTGAGTGCTCTTTATTTATAGACATTGATTGTTTAGTTCAGATTTAGAACTGACCATTGTTGAAAGACAGAAATTATAAGAAACTTTGGTTTTATAATATAGAAGTTAAAACAAACAAAACAATAATAATTCTATACATTTGCTTGAGTGATCTTTGCCTTATCTGTAAGTTATAGTCATATAATGAAAAAAATTTATGTAATAAGAAGATGGCTTTACAACTTTCAAAATACATTTTTAAGACAAATAGATTATTATTATATCTAATTTGGATTTTTATTTATTGGGAATAAAGACTAGCCACACCAAAGTGGGCAATATAAAAATAAATGCTTGGAATAGTAGTTTAAACCTCTCTCAACTGGTATTTTAGATAAAAGACATAAATATAAGCCTCTAAAATTTAAATAGTTATAAAAGCAGATTTATTCTAGTTTTGATTGCTAAATCAAGTTAAATTTCAATCTACATTTTCATATGCATTCTCACTAAGCCAACATAATCTTTCATTTAAAAGTTTGTCTGAAATGTATTCTGTTATGAAATAATTGATTTCAAGTAAATTAATTGCATGCCTTTGCCTGGTACATGTGGAAGGTTGTAATTTGTTTTTTATGTATAATGAATATTACTAAAAATTACACTGAAGTGAAATTCAATTTTCAAAAGCATGATCTTTAGTCTTATATCTAAAATAAAATATTTTTATTAAAACCATTTCTTAGTCAATATCCTGCAAATATGATAAAAAGACTAAAAAGTGCTACGAAGGTTCAGAGCATCATATGTTATCATGAATGGGATTCTTAAATCAAAAAGTTTGGGAAATGACTATTTAAAATAACTCTACAGAGTATGTTCAGTACTGGAGGAGATTGATGTAATTCTATTAGAGACTGTTATTTGAAAAGGGAGCCCCATTACAGAGTTTTATTTAGTTTTCTGATATTTAAATTAATGTCATAGGTAAGCACTTTTTAAATATCACATAAGCTCCAAAATAGCTAGCTATGAGCAATCTAAATTGACTGGAAAATGAGTATAAAATATAATTATCAATGATTCAAAAATTTATTGTTTTCAAAATTATATGTTTTTATACTGTCTCGAAAAAATATATTTATTAAATTTACAGATTGTAGCAATGATGGCTAGTATCTGACTATTGGTTTTACACTTCTGAACAAGTTTGTTAATTTAGTAAAAATGCATCCAATATTGTTATGTGGTATTGGTTATGATAAATTTATCCCTTTTGACTGACTACTGTACCTAGTAACGTCATATAGATATAGATTGTATTGGTACAAATTCCATAATGATATTATCGGAAAGAGAAACAATGTCCTAAAACAATATACCAGTCATTCAGAAAATAGAATCCCAGGTGAGGTAACTTTTTTCAAAATGGTATATTGTAACTATAAATTAGAGTTAGAAAGCTGGTCTTATCTTATGGAGAGCAGGTGCAAATATTTTTTTTTTCCTTATACTCATAAGACAGTCAGTAGTCATACATGCTAAACACTTTACTAAGCATACCCAAGGCAGTTTGCAATCCCACGCACATTAGCTATATTTCTATTTCTATAACATTCAAGGGAAACATGAGAATTTGCATTGGTAAGAGTATGGATATTGTAGGGAGAATTTTAATCAATTCTTATATGTAAGATAAGAAAATCTTTCAGAATAGTCTATTATTTCAACTATTATTAATTAGAACAATGATTTATGACAAACCTCACAAGTCCCTGTCACACACCAGTATGTTGAGATGTCATAACTGAGAATCACCACTGCAGGAAACCACAAAAGTATTCTTTTAAAGATTTTTGAAATACTAGTTGTTTAGTTTGTTAGGGCTGCTGTTCAAAGTATCACAAACGGAGCATCTTAAACAATATAAATGTGTTATCTCATAGTTCTGGAGGCTGGAAGTCCAAGTGCAAGGTGTTAGCAGGGTTGGTTCCTCCTGAGGGCTGCGAGACCTTCCCTGCTGGTCCAGGCTTCTCTCTTTGGCTTATAGATAGCCATCTTCTTCCTGTGTCCCTCTACATCGGTCTTCGTGTCCAAATTTCCTTTTTTATAAGAATATCAGGCATATTAAGTTAGGGCTCATTTTAATGACCTAATTACCTCTGTAAAGAACTTTCTTCAAATAAGGCCACATTCCGAGGTACTAGGCATGAAAACTCCAACGTAACTTTTTTGTGTGGGGACACAATTCAACATACAGTTCTTGACTTAGAGCCAAAAAACAAATGCTTGGAATAATAAAATCGACTTCTGAGAAAAACGACAGTCCCTTGAGGCCATATCTCCTTGAGTCTAGACTACCAGCTAGCGCTAAGTAAGGGAATGAGGAGGCTTCCATGATGAACAATTCTCATAGAGAGTGGCTGACCTAATACATACAGTCTCAAATTAGGAAAGACCTAGAAATAAAGATGAGATTGGGAGTAAGAAAGTTGATTTGGGGAAAGATGTTAAAGTAAACCTGAATAAATTGATAAATGTGGAGAATTTCTTTGAATTATTTTCTGATGCTATATTCACTTCATCCAGAACTTCTCAGAACCCATTTCTCCTCCAGCCCAGACTGTCCAAAGAGCTAAAAATGCTAGATGCACCAGTGTTCACATATTTATAATTGCCATTCTTATCTTCAAAGTTATTTATAATGAAAAATAATTATTTTTTTCATTTACATCTTTTTAAACACATTTTCTCTTCATCCTCTAAAACTGAATAAGGAGAAGATATTTTGATAAAAATAATATAAAATGTATCAAAGATAGAGCAGGTAAATTGAGAAGATTATAGTTTCCAAATATAAGAATACTTTATTTTTGAAAATATTCTCACATAGTTTCTTTTCAAGGATTGTACACACACACACACACACACACACACACACACACACACACACAACACACTTTTTAAAATGGAGGTTAGCCAGGCTATAGCCTGGAGCTTGCTAAGATGTCCAGGACCAGCTATATAATTTGTGTGTCTCAGTGTAAAATGAAAATACAGGGCCCCTTGTTCATGAACTATTAAGAATGGAAACATCAAGTAATAGAACATTAAACCAAGTGCAGGTCCTTCTAAGTGTGGGGTCCTCTCTAATTTCTTGTACCCAGAAATTAATTTTACAGACAATTATCTTAAAATTTAGCGATTGACTAACTAATCATTAAAGCTAAAGGCAGGATGTGACCTCATTTTGCACTCTTATCAGGAGCTTTACTCTTATTGTTTCCTTGCTGTTGCTTCCCTTCACCTTTTCTGCTGTCCTCAATCTCCCCTTCCACATATCTAACATAATACGAAGTGGAAGCATGATCTCATGTGTGTGTACTTATGGCATTGGTTTATATTTCTGTTTTATTTTTAAAGGAGTTGAGTCAATAAAAAAAAAATAAACTTTGTAATAGCACTCCACAGGAAGAGGTTTGGCATATATTACTCACCTTTGCTTTTAGTCACCTTAAAGAATTTAGATAAAAACAATGCCTCCTGAATACTAATTGTGCTTTATAAAAGTTAAGTGGGACTTGATACTAGGATGGAGATAGAAGGTCAAATGGCTTGGGTGACTTTTTGTTTAAATCTATATTCTTATTTTATTAATGACATGGTTGGGCCGAATTGAGGCACAGAGACTTGACCTCTAGAATTCCTGAGAATTTGTTAAGCTGGGAGCAAAGCTATTCGTTGCAGCCAGCCAGCCAGTCACTACATTTATTTGCCCTGGAGTCTCTCTAAACTGCAGCTCTTATTGGCAGCTGTTCCAGGGGCTTTGGAGAAAATGCTGCCTTTCCATGGTGTCACTTTCCTGTGGGATTGTATCTACTTAGCGGACAGGGATGTCCCTGGAGAAGTAGATGAACACCAGGCTCACAACTCTTCTTCGGTCTCAACCCAGGAGATACGGAAGGAAAAAAAGATTGATGTGTATAGAGTAACTGTATTTTAATAAACCAATATAAAATATTAGTATTTATGTGGTTTAAGCACCTATGGTTTCAGAAAAGTAAGCTAATCTGATTTTTTTATGTTTTAGGTGATATGAATGTGAATTTCTTTCTAATGTTCATTCTTGAGATTGCATTATTATAAACTTGTGTCTTGGGAGGGAAGCAGGGAAGAAACTTCCTTACAAAAAGGGAGGTGCAAAGGTCCCTCTACTCTCTCCTTCAAGCTCTGGATCATTCCAGCACACCTTGAGTTCAACAATTTATGACTGCCCATTCCCTGCTGCAGCATCACCTTCTAGCACAGAGTACTTCGGGCTTTATTTAACTTTGTCATCACAAAATGAAAATAATACTGCTTGTCTTGCATGGATCAAAATGATAGAATATATGTTAAAGCAACAAAACCATAATTTATATCATAAATATAAGATAATGTTATTGTGATGCATATAGCTAAATATAATATTGATAACAACATATAGTACATATCATAATGGAAGATAAGTATTAAAATACATTCTGCCAACTTTGGCCTAAGACCTCCAGAACTTTTTCATCTACCAGCCTACCCTGAGAGCTGAAAAGCCTAGATCCATCACTTTTCACACACATTTAAAACTACCATGCCTTTAGAATGTGAAACAATTATTCTGTGCAGGTTCATAGTCCCTACTACCTATTTTCACCCACATTCATTGCAAAACACACTTTATTATTTTTTTTAATCTCAATTTTTAAGGGATTTTTTTCCTGAACTGCAAAAAACTGTGGATGTGTTGCTAAATAGCAAAGGCATTGCAAAAATAACCATTAACTCACAAATCCAAAGTTATACAGAAATAAAACAGCTTAAACATGATCTGGACATTGACTTAGAAGCAGCTTCACAGAGATGGTTTACATTTTTCAAATTGCTAGTGTAACTTTGGTTTAGCTCCCTGGATTTGGATTTGTCATTCACGTCTGCAGAACACATGCTACTTAGAAAGAAAAGGAGGCTGCCTAAACTCAAGTTCAGTTAAATTAAACGTCTTGAAATTTTAAAAAAATGGCAAATAATTTGAAGTAATGGTGTTGAAATATTTGCACCTGATGCTTTGTGACAATTCTTATAGTATGTTTCTTTATAGTACAGTTTAAACATTTCATTGTTATCACAAGTCATGTGACTCTTTTATTTCCTCTAATTCAATTTGTCATATTTAGAACATGCAATGACATTCAAGATGTTCACTCCGGGAACCAGCTCATGAGTGTCCTTGCAAAAAAAATTTATGCAAGACCAAGAAAGACACATACATGATATATTTAAGAGAGTGAAATATCAAGTGCTATAAAAGTAATTACTCATTGGAAATTGACGAGTGACTGAAAACAGACTTGTGATGCTATGAGATGTAAAGTGAAACACAGTTCGTGCTTAGAGTTTTCTGAAATCTCTGGAAGTGGCTTCGGGATTGTCTTGAATGTAAAACATCTGTCATCAGTCTGCTTGCCTTGGTCAGTGGCTTCTCTTAAAGCAAGGAGGGTTTATTTTTCAATATTGTAGTTTCATGGTTCTCCTTTTACCCTGCCAGGACTGGTAAAACGGAGAGTGATATATCTCTGAGAAAAAGATAACAGGTCACATATGTTCTTTTCAGGCACACTTGAGGAGAGTCAGCACAAGCTGCTATCTGCATCAACTTGAAATCAGTGGTTAACGTACATACAAGCACATGCAATAAAAGTAGAGGAATACCCTGAAATAGAATAGTCCTGGGGGCATATTGCCTGGCTGTTATTTTTTAATGGAAAAAGTTAGTATTCCTGTCACATTTCTTAGTGTTTTTCTAATTCCTCTATGTTTTATCTTTCTCATTTAATAAGCCCCAGTTTTGATTTTAGGCTGTTGGTTGCTAGACTTCAGATCTTAAAACTAATGAACTGGTGAGACTGGCCACCAGAAACTATTTACTTAGGGACAAAGCATCCTCCAGTATAGAGGTGATCTTAAGGTAAAAATGGAATTAGGAAAATAACCTGGCCCTAATAACAAACAAAGACTAGTGTAGGGGTGTGTGTGTGTGTGTGTGTGCGTGGGCACGCGCGCACGCACATGCACGTGCATGCACACGTGTGCAGCTATAAGAGAGCAGTATCTGTGTCTGGAACTCCCTCTGGAGTCAAGTGTTGATCCTGACAAAGTGGGAAAGAGGAGAATGTTGTCGTGAGTCAATACTGAAAGGTCTATTTTCACTGAATCTTCTGGAAGATTTGGAGCATTTGTAGCAAAGTTTTATACATATGCTCCAAAGTTTAACACCCAAAGCTGGAGGAGCGATCCTCTTTTTTTCTCCAGAATTTCAGCATTTTCTCCTGGTTTGTGACAAAGGTGGCTTCACAATATTAGTAGTAGTCAAAGCTTTGGGACAAGTAGCCAGAGGTTGGTCTTCAGAGAGAGTGCATAGCGAACCAGATATCTGGCACAGAGCAGATAGTACCAAAGGGGCCTAATATAAGAGGAATGACAAGATGGCCCAGGCCCCTGGCAATCCTTGTCATTGGCCATGTGAGAAGTTTCAGGGTTTCCCAGAAATACCAGATCGATGCCTCGAGGCAGATGGAGGTCACACAGGATTGGAGGGGAATGTTATAGAGGCAGGTTTATTTCTGTTAGAATCATAGCATTTATAACCTCCAGCTCGTGGATCCCAAGGAACATAGATTACACAATCTTGTCATGAAGTAAACTAGATTCTCTCCAGGATCAAAGTAACTTTCCTTCAGTGAATGAGGAACTTGTGTGAGTTGCTTTTACAGTTTTAGACTAGCAGGAGTTATTTGGCATCAGGAAGTGTATTGCCCTGTATGTTACTTTCCCACATCATTTATCCTGTTTTTTTTTTTCCCCACCAACTTCTGTTTTTCTCTGAGTGTATCTAAAGAGCAAAATGATCTCATACATCCTTTACTTATTATTTGAAATTAAAGTTTCTAACAATCACTACTCTATATTTCAACCACAAGTTTCATATTAAAATTTTCTTAAAAGATAATTCTGATAAGATTTTTTCTGTTGAAACATTCTCAACCCAATGATATGAGCTTTGAGTCTTTTGGAATAAAAATATAGACAAAAAGACATTTTATCTACGTTTTGTGGCATTGAAGAAACACTCATCCCTAAGAACTTGGGAATGGGGAAAACAAGACTGCTTTTGCAGCATTAAACTAGTAAAACCTACCCATTTTGTGTGGTTAGCCATCTATGAGAATCAACCAAGAACTTGTAATCATGTATCTCTACACCTAAGACTCCAATCGGAATGACTGGAAAATATTCTCAGAGATCCAGGAATGAGTTTAATAAGCAACAACCTAATCAATTGCATTACACCTAATCACTTGTATATATGGGAAAGTTAGTAAATAGCTATCTATCTTACTGAATGCTTAGCTGGCATTGGATTTACAAATATTATTTGATAAGTAGGCATTATCATACCTAGTTTTTCAGATGAAGAAACAGAGGCTTTGAACATTTTTTCAGCACCCCCCCAAATTAATTTTCTAAGTAACAGACTCAGAATTTTGATTCAAGTCTTTCTGATTTCAAAGAACAAGTGTTACAAATAATGAGACTGTCTGTATCAGAATCTCTTAAACAAGAAGATTTCTGAGAGTCACCCATTTAAATCAGTTGATCTTAGATTGGAGAGGGTGTGGGGGATTGATAAATTTTTGCTGTTTCAAAGCTCAGTAAGACATTCTGCTGTCCACTCAGGATTGGGAGCCACTAATCAATATGTAGAAAAAAAAATAAGCCAGTCCCTCTCAAGCCAAATTAGGAGAGTAGTGTCCTGTCCTATTAGCAAGAGATGTACCTTCAATAGATGTGACCACTTATGATACCCCTCACACTACTACACTATTTCTACTTAATATAGTCTCCCTTTCTGGTCCGAGCTTACCAAATCAAATAAAAATGTGGCTTCACATGTAGCTTGTCTTCAGGAAAGAATATATTAACTGACTGATCCAGACATTCAGTTCTTTAACTGAATTTTAATACAGCAATCTCTGTGAGTGTGGACATTGTGAATTCCAAAGATCCATACAATTGCATGCTAAAAATCAGACTGTAAATTTGAGGCCAGATCTGGACCTCAAAGAATCAAAAAGGTAAATGCCACCTGATTGGTGTGTTAAGAGCAGCCTTTTTCTGGTGACGCTCATCTCTGCTTTCACGGGTTCAAGTAGGCTCTTCACTTAACTGCTGGTGTTAGAATTCTCCCAATTCAATACAGTGCAATTGATAAGTTGTTGCCTACTAAAATAATACCTTATCCAGCCTGGTTCCCTGAGATTTTCCCAGAACATTCTGACAGGAGTCCTGGGTGGGGAGACACAGATTTACAGACAAGTTCTGAGTTAATTGGCGCAAAGGTCAAGCACACTGAACATATGTATTTTGCTAGTTTTAACTCTGAAATGACGACATTATTTTCTCTGTTGTTTAAGTTATTGGGTATGGTATATCTCACTAATGCCTCACACATTAAAAAATTTTTTTAAATTAATGATTTGAGAATATTTGCCCTGACACTAATGGTTAAAGCTCTACAAAGTTAAGTTTGTGGGATTTAACAATATTAAATTATAGTTGAAAGAGCTAGAAAGTAATTGTTAGAAACTGTAGTTATAAGTAGTATTAATTAGGGTGATGATGTGAACTTTATTATTGCTTGTCTTTGGCAAAATCACGTAGTTATGTTTTGGTGTGGCAACAACAAAATCTCAAAATCATGTGTGCCTTCTTTCTGCCTAATTTTTTAAAGGTAAATCCATGTGGTTTATAGAAAGGAGAAGCTATGTGCATATTATTAACAGAGCAATAAGCTACCACACCTAGTCTCGCATTGTATGGCTAATTATTTCTCTTAGTTTTTCTCTTACTTTAAATATCTTACAATTTTACATTTAGTTATCTCTCATTAAAGCTGGGGTGGGGGGAAAAATAGTTTAACTGTTTTTAAAGAAATAAGATTCTGATTTTCATTCCATGAAGGTAGGCACTCACCTTCAGAAGAACTGAGTAAACTGCTGGTTGTCAGAGGAAGTGAGGTGGAAGGATGGGTGGAAAAGGTGAAGGAGACATAGTCAGTGATAGTGTGATGACTTTAAATGGTGACCGGTGGTTACTAGACAGTGTGGTGATCATGTGGCAGAATGTAGAAACATCAAATCACTATGTCATATACTGGCAACTAATATACAATGTATGCCAACTATACTAAAATTTTTAAAAAGTAGATTTTTCCCAATTAATTTGAACCCTTCTGTTCCTGATTTAGAGTTTAAGTGACATCACAAAGTAGCAAAAGAAAATATTGTTTTAATAAAGTGCGGCTTCATTCACTCAACAAGACTACACTGAGCATCTGCGATGAAGCAGGCCCTAAGCGGGCACTTGAACTATCGCATTACAGCAGAGACATCCCCTGTGAAAAGTGGAAATGCATCTGTCTCCTCTGAATGTGATACTGCCAGGTATTAGCCATGAGTTCCAGATGGAGAGCCTGTCAAACACACTCTCCCACTTGTGAACTCAGACATCTACCACCCAGAAGGATTTTTAAGAGGATCTGTAAGTTAATGTTTACCAACTGCTTTAATATCCTAGGATTAAAATGGGCACATCAGAAAGAAATGGCCATGGTGGAATTTGGAGGCTATTCAAAAATCCAGCCCAGCAAGTCTAATGGTTTGTTTTCAACATTTATTTAACCTCCTTCTGCTATCAAGAAACTTGAGAGGGCTCTGAGGAAGTTTATGCCAAAGGAAATGGAGAGAAAATGTACATTGATTTTGAGTTGTTTTGTTAAGGCTTCTGGATAGCAAGAGTGTGTGTTTTATAATTATGAAAGTTTGCCCAGCTTGTAGAGACGTTGTAGGCTTAAGTCTTGAGCCGACCAATAGTTGGTATCATGCCGTGCCTCCTTAGAAAAGCTAATATTGTTAGAGCCCTTGAAATAAATCTTAAGTCTGTCCTTGAAATAACTATAAATGAACTTGGCCTCTGTTCAACATAGGCCGGTGGAGAGAACATGCCAGGGGAAATGTTTTTGTCCACCCTGGAATGGCCAGCTGTCACTCCATGCCAACGAGCGGGGGCACAGAATTGCCGGATCTGTGAGAATAAGCAAACAGTTCTGTTTTCTCCACAGAAACTCATTTCCCTGTGCTTCGTATTGACGATTGTGAGCTATATTTGCAAGAAGGCTTGTATGCAAAAGAAGCACCCACTAGGATAGTGCAAATATTATCCCAGCAGGTCTCAGAAGCCACCCCGCCCAGCTTACTTTTTATAGAACCAGGTGATAACACATTTCAAAGTGCCGGTTTGAGAGGCAAGTGTTTACTGGCATAAAAATGTTCTTTAATTAGTATTTATCTCAGAGCCAGGGTGACATAAGTTGCCAATTATGCTGATACAAGAACAGATTGAGATATTCTTGTATGGAAGGGAGAAAGGGATAATAGGCATGCCTTTTAGATTTGGAGTATGTGTGTTTAAATTAGCTTGATTTGACCCTAAATTAGCTTGGTTCCAGTCTGGCCTTTAGTTAACCTGCATTTAAAATAGCTTTGCTAGCAGTTAAGAAGACCGTACCAGCTTTAGTCTTGATCACTAAGAATTTCAAGTTGTATACTGCATAGTTAATTCAGTATGTCATTCTGCACTTCATAAAGGTTACTTTTTATCCCTACATTGGTTAGTGGAAACTCTATACATCTCCCATGACCTAGCTCTATAAGTGCTATAGTAAATAATTTTTAAAATAAAAATTATTAATGGAGAATATCTTTATTTCCATCCAAGTTCTAATAAAATATTTTGTTAGACATCTTCTTCCTAAATTAAATGACTTAAAATATATATACTGCTTATAACAGTACTTAGTAAGAACTCATGAACTATATATGTATATTTTTTCAAACATTTACAAGGGTGATTATACATAATATGGTTTTTAAAAAAGAGAGGCTAGACCACATTGTTCATTTATCTCATGGCCAATAATCATAGTTACTGCTTGCATATAATTTTTTTGAGTTAATCCCTATTCTAAACACTTACCATATAATTCATTTATTCTCAGGTAATTCTATATTAACCCTATTAATATACTCATTTGTTCTAATGGGGACACTGAGGCACAAAGTGTTGAGTAGCTTGCCTGGGCTCGTGTAGCTGGTAAGTGGCACAGCTGAGATCTGGGTTTCGAGTCTGTAAACTTGGCCACTCTGCTGTCCTGCTATTCAAGATGTGAGATATAGTCAGACACTAGAATAAAGCCATGCATCATAAATTCTCTCTTCTACAGCACTCTGTGAAACACTTCTTATTTATTCATGCTTTGATACCATTATGATAGGTATTCATTATGATAAACCCACAACAAAATCTTGAATTTCATTTGAATCACTAACAGACTGTGATATCCACATTTAAAAAGGCAATTAATAGGAAGCATAATAGAATTAATTTATTAAAATATTTTCTGAACTAGGACTCTCTATCCCTTTCAGCTTGCCAGATTACACTGATATGAGTATGTGATAGTTGAGAAGGTAGGCTTCAGATAATCGCATTTAACCTCACAAGAAGCACATCAGAGCTGATGACTTCTGCTGGAGAATCTTGCCAATCTCAGGAACACTGTATGCTCATTTTCAAACAGATTAGTTTAATTATTGCTGTATTTCTGGAGTCTTCTCATAAAATTAAGAATGCCTTTTCTACTAATTTCTATCCTATTAAGAGGACTTTTTATTTTTTAACTTCTTGCAGTTTGGGTGACTGTGATCTGTAACATGTCAATTTATGATTTTGAAGTACTTTAGGGTTTTTGTCTGCCATGTTTGCATTTTATTTTCTTCTCTGCCAACTTTAGAACAGAGTATATACGCCAGATCAATATTCGTCCAGCCAATGTTTATGATATGGAAATAAAACCATCAGTTAACAAGGAATACAGCTTCCACATTATTTGGTTATTTGCAATCTTTAACTACAAAATTTATTTACAAAGCAGTTCAGGGTCAAGTCTATTTGTACACCAAATGAGGTATATGTTAGGCATAAGATACTAGAGTAAGAACGTTGTGAACTGATTTGTCATCCTTCATATATGCTGGTAGTCATTGAAAATATTCTAAGAAGGGCAACAAAATGCTATATTGGCTGTGGGAAAGGATTATGCTAGGTTTCTTAATTATCAGTGTAATGCTGACTGTGATGTTCTGTGTTTAAGATAGACATCTAATCCACATTGTAGATTCGTGTGTATGAATCTTGGGTCACAAGCTCACATTTATAACTATAACTTAAGTGATTCTGGCCTTAGCCCCTATTTTACAATCTGTTTTGTTTTAAGAGTCTGCAAATTTTATAAGTATCTATAAAGGCTTGGGCTTTTGGAAAGCAAAAGTCATTTCTAGCTTGACTACAGGTGGTAAGGGTGAGGGAAGCTTAGGGATGGAAGTCCAAGAAGAATGAAATGAGGTAACATTTTTAAATATTATCCTGTTCTACATGCTGATAGGCAGTGGGGTGTCAGGGTTAAGAGCACAGAGTCTGAAGTCAGACTACATGGTTTGACTCACAGCTGTGCTACTTATTATCTAGAGTAAATAAATTTCACTGTGCTTGCTTTCCTCAATTGTAAGATGGGGATGATGCCAACAGTACCTCACTCATAGGATTGTAGTGACCACTCTTTATGAGTTAGACTTAAAGCATGGAGAACAGTGCCTGGCACAAAGTAAGTGCTATACTTACTTTCAACACTGTTAGCAGCTGTTATTATTAACAATATTATTATTAGAACAAAAGTCCTTACTTGTTCCTTATTGCCCACACAAATGAAAAACTTAAAAGTTTGAACAATGAGTTTAATACATGTTAAATTTTGTATTATTTTAAAATCAGGTGTATGAATGGAATATGATTAGTTCTTAGACTCTAAGAAAATTTAGTTAAGGTTCAGGATATAAGCAAGAGCTCTCAGTCGAAGGCTCAAGGCTGTCATATTTGACAAATATTTAATTCTTCTCAGTAAGAGAACAGCCTTATTATTATTTCTCATGAGGAAATGTGGTATATTAGAGGGAAAGCTTTGAGAAAGAATAACAAAAAATGCCCTCAATTATAACATTACTATTGTATGCATTCACGGAGCTTTATTGAAAGGGAAATGACATTAATACATTGCATCTTATTAAAGGACTAGCTCAAGTAATACATTACTTTCTGCTTACGGAACTTGCTTCAGTAAAAATCTCAGGTATTACTTCACTATTTTGTGGTTTTAGTCACAAGGCATGATAGCAAAGACAATTCTTCATTAGGGGAGTGTTTTTGCTTTATGGCTTTCAATCAAATGTTTACATAGTTTACTTTTTTCATTAAAATAAATTTTATGTATTTTTAATTGTTATTTATCTTATAACACTTTATTGAATATTTTTAACCATTATATTTTTTAATTTCAGTTCTATTTACTTTTTTAAACTTTATCTGCTTATTTCCTCCCCTTTAGTTTTATTAAAATATAATTGACATAAAGCATTGTATTGGTTTAAGGTGTACAACATAGTGATTTGATATATATATAGAAAAATAATAATAATAAGTTTAGTTAATATCCATCATCTCATAGTTATAATTTATTTTTCTTGTGATGAGAACATTTAAACTCTATTCTTTTAGCAACTTTTAAATATATGATACAGTATTGTTAAATATAGTCACCAGGCTGTACATTACATCCCAGAACTTATAAGTGGAAGTTTATACTGTTGACCATATTCACCCACCTCTTACATCCCCTACCCTCCACCTGTGGCAACCACCATTTAATTTTCATATTACTTATTTAATGTTTTATAGCACTGTAGATAAATGGTGACAAAGTATTGAAAGAAAAGTATGACCAGGAAACCATTCACTGTAAGTCAGAATATTATAAATCGACTACAATACAAGTAGGCTTAATTGCTTAGCATGAACTGACAGGGCATAAACATGGAACCAAGTGGTAGTTTGCCTAAACCCATTCATTAATTCCTCTTAAAATACAGAGACAATGTCAGAGAGTGTTGTAATAGCATCACTTACTGAGAGATTTTACTGAGCATCCCTACCATTTTTGACACCTCTGCTGCAGCTACCAAATTATCAGCCCATCTGCCGTGGATTATTCCAACAGATACCCAACTGTCACCAGCAGCCAGAGCATCCTAGCAACACACAATCAGCTCACGATAATTTTCAGTGACCCCTTATTTCTCTGAAAGTAAGAGCCAAAGCCTTTGGTATGTTCCACAAGGCTCCAAGTGATGTGCATCTCCCTCCAGTGTCTCTAACCTACCACTCTTCAGACTCTCCTCCCCACAGATGCCAGACACCTGTCCCAGAGGCAGACTCGACCCTTGCTGAGCTCTTCACCTGGGGTGCTCTTTCCCTACACATTTACAAGGCTCACACACTAACTCATCAGGTCTTCACTCAAATGTCACCTTCTCAGAGAGGCCTTCTCCAGTCATCCCATGGAACTGTTTAGACTCCTCCTCATTTGCCTCCCCTGATTTAAGTTTTTCTCTTAGCACTTGCCATGATCTGAAATATTTTGTATTTTTAGGGAATCTCTGCAAGGTCTGGGTTACTTTTCAGTATTGTTCACTGCTGTCTCCCCAGCACTGAGCACATAGTAGGTATTCAATAATATCTGTCCAATGGGTGAATGTTTAGTTTACACTGTGTGTGGGCTAGGCCAATTTCTTTATAGGGAATTTCTCATACAATCTCACTACAATGCTAAGAGATTAGAGTCACAAGAGAAATAACATGAACTAACATGCTTTATTAGTATAATGCTGGGTACTGGGGAGAAGTTTGGAAGCTGTTGTAATAACCTAGGGCAAAGAGGTGGTTTGGAGCAGGGTGGCTGTAGTAGAGGTGGTGAGAATGTCTCAATTAAAAACTCAGTAAATGAAAGCACTAAACTAGAACAGTTCAAGGTTACCAAGCTATGGAGTGGGAGACTGAGTTAAGACAAGTTGGCTCTTATTCACTGGGCTCTGCTATTGCTTATATCATAGACTCTGAAAGACAACAAGACTTCAGGCTGAATCCTGCCTTAGCAAACAATTCAATTTAATACATGGTTAATATTTTTTTGTCCAGATTTTTTTGAAGACTAAATACAATATATGAAGCATTTCTCACATAGTCAGATAGTAGTTGCTTGATAAATTGTAGCTACCCAGGGATCAACCATTTTATGTAGATATAACCTTGTTTGTGTTTGTTTATATTAAAAGAATTTATTGGATAGTGGCTTCATTTTATTTATTTTTGATGCTAACATGAAAATGTTAAGGTATGTATCCTAGTTCTGCCTAAGGAAGATTTTGAAGGAAAGAAAAGGAGGAAGAATGACAAGGGAAAAATCAGAACAACAGATACTATCCTGAGAGTAGCATGAATCCCCACACAGAATTTCTTTAAGTTAAGATCTATAAAATTCTAAAGAATCTGATTTTTTGGATTCAGTATGTAATTCATTTGATAACCTAAGCCAATCTTGTGAGTTGCCCTGGCAACCAATTTTAGTAACATAAAGAAGTGCTAGCTGTTAATTGGTATTCAGAGTTAGTAGCTGCTGTCTCTGCTTCTGTCTCCATGGTTACCTAGCTGTCACGTTTTCATCTCTAGCATGGTGGTGAGATTTTACATGTGTGTACTTTAATGCACGTGTCCATAATCTCTAGCACAATGTTTTACTAAATATCTATAATTGTGATCACTTTTGAGTTATTAGTATTATTGCTATAAAAACAACAACAACAACAAAACAGTTGCTCCACTGAAGGCCATGTCATACTTCTGCATTCTCCACTCATTGCAAGCTTCTATTTTGGGCTATGCATGCATTACTGTTTGTATGGTTGTCTGCAGAGGGAAAATTCTGCATAACTCCACATGTGTGTATAGAATATGGATGTTTAAAATATGCAAAATTGGGCAAAAATTGTGCAAACGGAATAATTTTTAAAAGTGTTTATTTGAGGTTAGAGATAATGAATACTGATTTGAGAGATAAATGCCAAATTAGACAAATTAGGTTCAATATTTTCTATATTGAGGAAATATTCTCACTTTGGTCAGTTAATACATAGATGCCTCATATATCCAATTTCTAGCAATTCCCTATTTAATAGAATGCAGAGTTCCCCCAATTAGCTACCTTTTCTCTCCCCATTTTTTTTCTACCTAGAATTAAACTGCAGTTAGCTCTTTTTATTGTTGACTCACTCGTATTTTCTCTTAACCTCTAAAGTTAGGTAGAATTATTTCACACTTATAAATGGTCATCTAATTAATCATAATTGATGTTCCTTATCATTACAAATACACCAATACCATTATGGGGGCAAGAAAAATGGTTTGGACAGTACATAGCAATTAATCCTTTTAAAGAGGTAGCTTGAATGCTAGAAACAAAACTAATTTTAGATTCATTTAACACTGATCTGAAGTCCTGGGCTTCCTGTTTACTATCCTATGGTCCTTGTGGAAAGCAAAAATATCAACAAAATTTTTGAAAACAAATTTAAAAACCTCTCCTAATTTTTCTCATCTCTAAATTACAGCCAATCATACCCAGTGTTATGTTCATAAATATTTTACAACCAGCTCTTTTGGGAAAAAAAGACCACTGATTTACAGAATTTAGCAATTTCCATGGTGTGAATACTCCCACCCTGGCTGATTTCAAGATTTCAACATGGTGTCATAGACACAGGGAACTGGACAGAGTTGTTAATAATTGTCATTCACAAACCAGGGCATACCAGCTCTAGTGCACTACTATTTCTTGTTTATTATATAAGGCTTAAACAAGTTGTCCTGGGTAAAATACTGGGTGCACAACAAGCTCCAAATATCTTGATTCTTTCTTCTCTCAATGAAATGCCTTCCCATTTTTTTTTATTTAACAAATAAATTTTAACAGTCTTGTTGCCATGCACTTCATACATGTAATTCTCCATTTATTTTAATATGTCTGTTGTTGCCCACCATATGTGTCTAGCATTGATTTGTGGAAAATAAATTTACATGTGTGGTGGTTTTAAAATATCCCACATATTTTGTCAATACCTCTCTCTTAAAAATGTGGAACCTAATTTACCTCCTGTGAGCGTTACTTGTATTTAATGATTCTAAAAATATGGTGGAAGTGACAGCATCTGGCTTCCAAGACTGAGTCATATAAGGCATTGTGGTTTTCTCTTTCCTTCTCCTTTGATCTTACTTTGGGAGAAAATAGCTGTCATGCTGTAAGACTACTTAGCAGCATAGTGCCTTATGCCCTATGCCCTAGGCCTCATGGACAATCTTTGTGGCTAAAAACTGAAGCCTTCAGCCAATAGTCATATCAATGAGTCATCTTGCAAGTTGATTCTGCAGCCCAAAGCAAGGCTTCAGATAACTGAATTTGAGACTGACATCTTGACTGTAAATTCACAAGGGATTCTAGGCCAGAATGATCCAAGTAAGCTGCTCCCTAATTCCTTACTGATAGAAATGGAGATAATAAATGCTTATTGTTATAAGCCACTAAGTTTTGGAGTAATTTGTTACACGGCAATAAATAACTAATACAAGCACAAGTCATATTTTTTCAAAAGCCTGAGTTAAGTTTCGATGGCATTAGTTTTTAATTATAAAGTGTAGGAATGTGTGTAGAATACTTCAGTATTCTCAAGCATCAACAAAGAGTTTATAATGCCATCAGGAGAGCAGTCGCTGTTTAGATTTATTATAAATGACTTATTTATTGGGTATTAATGGCTCGTCATCATTCAGGAGTTTCTGTAACGTGTAGGTGTTTAGAGTGTTTTTTTGGTTAGTGAGCCACCTGATCAGCTGTGATTTGGGAAGTCTTTGGGAAAAGTGTACTTATGTGTAACCTGAAGGTTGACTTGATTTGGTAAAATCAATCCAATTCCTGGAAGCTCAGACTTCAAACTTAGGGGTTATCACTGTGTCCATGTCAGGGGTCATTGGTGTAAGAAAGAGATGATATATATTTCTTTTAAAACACTATCTCCTTTTATGCTTTTCAATCAATATTTAAGTGGAAATACCCTTGCTGTACTTTTTATTAAAGCTTCAAGTAAATTTTTTTTTGTAGTAAGACCTAGTAAAGAGGTACAAAAAATAAAGTTTTTTAAACAATCAAAAATGGCCTATATTTTACCTTGAGTTTCACACTTTAGACAGTAGGTTTATATATGTATACACACACACACACACATACACACATATGTATTATACTTTCAAATAATGCAAGACTGATGGCAAGCCCTCACATGGTTATCAAGTGCAAATATTACATTTTCAGACTTCTGTATTTTAATTTAATATGACTGAAGTGTCTCAGCGGTGATGTGAAAGTCTAATATTTTGGAGGAAAATTTCAAAATGAGTTTTAATTCAGTGAATCACTAAGTATAGTACACTAAAGAAATGCTAATTGCACTTATAAATATAATTAGTGTGAACAGAAGTGTACAGGTGCATTTGTTAGGGATTTATCCATACTTGAGGGTAAGAAAGAAAGAAAGATATTTTACATTTTTTTCAATAGGACTTTTTCGAAGTGTTTCATTCAAAGATGCTGTACAAATTCCAAATAAAGATAAGATAAATTGAGATGGGATAAAACTAAAAAAAAGTCTTAGTAGTTAGGCTATTTCTAAATTATTCTTAGTGGACTTTATTCTATTTTATTGCCACTGTCCTAGGAAGAGTTTCTTAACTGAATGCACCACAAGGACACTTTCTAGATTATAACTACCCATCTTTAAAGTTGGCCTTTTTGAAGTCTGAAGTTATTTTTTTTCTCTTCTCTTTCTTTTCTTTTTTTCCTCCATATTTCTGCTTTGCTGCAGTGTGTTTTAAAAGTTGCTACTAAAAAGTAATAGCTGGTCCTGTGCTCATATACCTTTTTAAAATTGAAAAGACATGAGGAAGAGTTATTTCAATTCAAGCATTTGTTTTATTAAGGGCTAGGTAGTAGCCTGCTGAGAATTACGTCTCTATTAACAGCTAATTTTAAAATTCCTGTTGTTGTGATTTTAAATAAATTAGTCAGTGAGGAATTAGGTGATAGACATATGAAGCAAGACAGTGTGCTAACTTCTACAGGGTCAAGCTGCCTGACGGTGACAAGACTAGGATTACAACCTTCATTTTTAACTTCATGTCATCAGCTTTTTCTAGCAGCTTCGATGGGCAACAGATACCTGATTAGTAAAAATTTACCTGGGGATGATTTTATGGTCATGCAAAACTACACCAACAAATTGTCTCTTACCCCCACAAAAGTCATTGCCTATTGCCTTCATCCAAAACACACTTGACAGACCATTTTTGAAACTGGTCTAAACTCTCAAACCCATCAGCTGCATTTGCATGCAAGTTAATCTTTCTTTATTAGCACAGACTCTTACACTTCATCTTTTGAATATCTTCATTAACTAGAATTACATAATTTTTTTCAATAACTCTTCTCCTTTGATACTTTATCATATCCTTACACATGTATCTATTTCAGTGAGGTCAATCAAAAACCATTTAAAAAGAAAAAAGTCTAAATAATTAAAATAGTTTAAATGGCCACATGTGCATAAAATTGTGCTCAGATAAGTTTGAAAACATGGTTGATATTAAAGAAAAATAATCCAAAGATATTTTAAGTCTAACATATTTTTATCTGTAGAAATATACACTCTAACCAATATTATATATTTGACTCATAAAATTTTATTTTCACATGCTCTTGATTATGATACCCAAAATCAGTAAATATGGTTGCAAGAGTACTGATTTACCCCATGAACATTTTTTTTCAGTGCCCATAATGTGTGTGGTAAAGTGGTAATTTTTGTGGAAATATAAGGATGAGTAGATGCAATCCTTGAACTCAAATAACCAAGTTAACCAGTGTAACTCCTATTTGTAAGGCTGAATACATTTTAAACTTTATTTGTTAAGGTTAATTTTATAGGAATCTTTTTTTTTTTTTAAAATGCCTACAGCACCTGGTATTTCTAGGTGGTCTCCCATCCAAGTGTTAACCAGGCCCGACCCTGCTTAGCTTCTGAGATCAGACACGTTCAGGGTGGAAAGGCCACAGACTTCAGAAATCTTTTGAAAATCTTCTTCCTGTTATTTTTACCTTTTGCTCCCTGCTTCATACTCTGAAGGCACAAAACATTCATATAAGCATTCAACATACTTTTAATGAGTGCCCATCATGCTAAGCTCTACACTGGCTTTGAGATATAAAATATTATCATTATAATTTAGGATCTCTCAGTCTCAAAGGGAAGACAGGCATGGACCTATAAAATTACAGTGAAGTAGTAGTAATGCTATGAAATACAGACATAAATAAAGTACAGTTACAGAAAGAAGAGGACTCACTAGGCTTATCTATCAGGTTTCAGCATAAGATTCTCAGAAGAGGTGAATCACTATTGAGAAATGAACAAGTGACATGGAAAGCTTCTGGGAGAGATAATATTTGAGTTGGAATATGAAAGATAAATAACAATTTACCAGAATGAGAACAGGAGAAAGGGTATTTCAGATAAAGGGAAGAAAGTGTACATAAAATCAAGTAGTTAGAAACACTCATGGAATTTGAAGAGATGGAGATATTCAGCATGACTGGACTACAAAATTGTGTCTGTGAGTCACAGATAATCTGATGGGGGCAGAAAGAGGTTTGATGGGGTATGGGGGCTTAAAAGATATGTGGAGATGAAATTATGAAGACACATGTAAGCATAATTATAATGGCTGTTCGAGATTTTCAGCAGTAGAGTGACATGATTATATTTGTTTTTATAGGAAGAGACCATGTTTGGGTGGTAGGTGAGCAGCATGGTGGATGGCACCATACTGTGACCAGGCTTTCTGGAGGATCATTTAGGAAATTATTACAATAGTCTATGATTCTCTAGTAGAGGTGGCATAAAAATAGTCATAAATTTGACATGTTACAGATATATAAATATTTCTCTAAGTATAACCTCCAAATTACTATAGAAAGGACTCTGGATCCAGTGTTCCCTCTTGGAAAGATTAATTGTGAACAGGAAGCCCATTCACACAGTAGGAAAGATGGCAACAGGATCTGTGGCACAACAGGTTTCTAAGGAGGGGACATTGTTGGGATCTGGGAAGATAACTCAGTAGGCTTCCACTAGGGAGTACAGATAATAAATTTAATTTGGGGCACACTATAGCGCTTCATGGTTGTATTTTAACCTGGGTTTGGTGTCAGATGCAATCAGAACAGACAGACACAGATTATCTTCAAATATTTGAAGATGCAGCAACCTTGGTGATGTTTAGTTCTCTGTTTAAGGTGAAAGATAACATCTTTTGGAAATCTGGAAATAGATAATTTCCAGGAAGTTTTTGTTCTATGGTTTAAAACAGCAATCAATCTTATTCCCGTGCTTCTCCCTAGGAGTGAAGGGGTACACTAACTTCCTAAAAGTATAAATAAAATCTTTAGCTTGGAATAGTAACTGGGAAATAAAGAGACTTACTTTATAAACTACTAGTTTTTGTTTTTGTTTTTGTTGTCGTCGTTGTTGTTATTGTTGTTTTGCTATAACTTTTTAATGTTCATGGATATCAAAAATTTATGCAAATATTAGAAGTTTGGTTTGAGCGGGGTTTGCTTAAACTCTATAGTATAGATTCTTAGCACCAAAGTGAGTTTACCTTAGCTGGGTATATGGTTTCTTTCACCCTCTGATCCTGCCTAATATTTTCAGTAGTTAGTGAGTTTCCCACTCATGGCTTATCTAGTTCGTGGGTTGATGAAATTATTAACATATTCTTTAATACTAAATTTATTTCCTTCATTTTTTCAAAGAAATTTTGGTTTGTAACCATCCAATCCCTTTATGAATACCTGGGAGGGTATATTTTTAAAAATAGGCTAAGTAAAGACAGTTAAAAGATAAATATCTATCTATCCACCTATACTCTGAAAACGTGAATACATTCCAAAGACAAAATGTGACGTGTTTGGGTTATTGTAGCCCTGGAAAAATCTCTTAAACTTTCAGACTTCAGTTTATGTGAAAATTCATATGTGAAATAAGGAGCTCTAACACTTTTCAACGTAGGTGCAATTTTGAACATTTTAAACAAGATTATTATTTTCTGTGTATAAATAGCATGCATGGGTAACCCCCACTGTAAAGGGCTTCATGGAATTAAATGGTGGCATCTTAAGCTATTGGTGCCTTGTGTACCCTAGAAGAATCCAAGATCTCAGAAATGGAGACTCATTTATACCCTAAGCATAGGAGACTCTTCTCCACATAAAAAAAAAAAAAAAAAAAAAAAAAAAAATTTAGATCTTCTTTCCAGAGCAACAAGGCACAGAATTAAGAGAAATGAAGCAGTGGAATAATACTAATCTCCCCTCAAAAATACAACTGTCATAGATCACATAATTAAAGCCCCAGAGCACACAGTACAGAAGTTTAGACAGTAGAGTCAATATTTAGAGAAAACTCTGTAGGAAGCCTTGTGGCACTACTAACTGACCATGACTCAGGCACTTTATGTTTAAACAAGGGCATAATCAGAAGAATTGATTATTCCTTTCTGAGACAGAGAAATCAGAACATAGAGGCAGGAAGCAAGTATTCTAGTACAGATATATATTCCATCTAAATCATGGGACCCAGGCTAAACTAGAATGGGTTAGGCAAGTGTTGACAATACTTATTGTTATTATAACTCACTGTAAATTTTTATGTTCATTGGTTATAAGTATATAGAGTAATCTGTATAATGATTCAGTTGTAGATATGGGCTCTGTCATTTTCCACAAGTCCAATTACCTTCTTTGAAAATTCACTGGTTAATTCTTAGAATTATGAAAGATGACTGAGTGAAGAGAACCTGACTTACTCTTGTATTCTTGCCTGTGCCATGGGCAGAATCAACTACCTTCAGTGCTTAGCAGAGTGCCTGGCACACATTTGGTGCTCAAGTGAACAAGTTCTATTCAATCTCCCTAAGTTTTCTTCTAGGTTAGAGAAAAAATTTTCTGCTGATTCTAGGCTAAGAAGGCCCAACATCTGCACATGAATACTTGGACAGGTACAATGGCCTAAGGATAGTTGCAGAATGAGAGTCTAGGAGAGGGTTGCGAAGCTCCAGATGGTGAAAGATTATTGTTTAAAAGCTGACTGGGTTCAGAAAAATATTGGATTATAGGGACAATCTCTGGTTCTGGTAGATGAAAAACAACAGGCCTTTATAAAACTGAAGTTCTGAGGACTAAGTCTGAAGATGCCTGCAATTTGGGGCAGTAGGAAAAATAAGGGTTAATTTGGAGTTAGGGGGAAGGTCTTGTGCTGAGACAGGCAGGAGGTAGCTTAGAGACTGTGGAAGTTGACAGGGTAGCTCTTGGAGTGAACATTCAGTAAGACTGAGAAAACCAGGAAAGACAGAGAATGAAGGGTCCTCTGATGGGAAGAGTTGGTAGATGGCTGGGGGAGAGAGGATGGCAAGGAGTAAGGAGGGCCTGAAGTTAAAAAGCAATGCCTTAGAGTCCAGTCACATTACATTAGTGAGGAGACAGAGGCAGTGTGCTGTGGTCAGGACAGGAAATAACATTAACGAAAGTCTGTAGTAGGCACATGTTATGCAATTTATACATTTACCTTATTATTCCTTACAACAACTGGAGAGGAAAGTATACTATTTCTATAACAGATAAGGCATCTTAAGGGTATCAAGTCCCTAATATGTGCAATGTAGAAAGAATAACCCAGAAGAAATAGATAAATTATAGCCGTTATGTCATATTTGTCAGGGTTGAGATCAGGGTTCCGCCAGGAACCAGAGGACACTCTCAAATGGAGACAGTGCAGAAACTTAACAAATGGAGCTCTTTACAGAGATGTGGAAAGACTCTCAAGAAACCAAGGGAAGACAGTCTGGTACCCTGAAGCTAACAACAGAAAGAAGCATTTATATCCAGAGCCTAAATAGACAAAAGGAGGGTGTGGTTTCTGGATTCTGAAGATTTCCTTATGTGGAAAGGGCTGCCTGACAGGTGTTAGGGCCTTTGGAAGCCTGAGGCAGCAAATCTACAATGAATGGACTAGAAGGGAGACTGAGGATTAAAGCCTTGTCTTTTACTTTTTTCCCCTCCCTTGATCTCTTATTATTGCCACCCTCTCCTACACCCATGCCTGAACTCACCCAGAAGCTGGAGGGCAAGGGAGTCTGAGGATCCAGGCATCTTTCCTCCTGGGGTAGACAGTCTGGAGGAGAAAACCAGAGATATGCAGCCTGGTTAGTAGATCTCCTTGGACAGTGTATGTCAATGGTTCAGAAACATTTCTGGGCAAAAGAACATTTTTTGTTGTTGTTGTTTCCCATCCATTACAGAGATTCTGAACCATTAGATCTGAAATAAGACTCATGAATCTACTTCTTTAACAGGAAAAGACATTTAGCAGCTATTCATTGGATCACACTAGGAGAAAACCTCCTAAAGAGGGTCTTCTATTCATTGACTACCTTTGGGAGCCAACTTTCATGTTAAGGTGTTCTTTTCCAGGAATTAAGGGAAGAGTCATAGTCTGTAACACTATGCTATTTTATCTGTCTATGTACCTATGAGGCTTTGAGGATAGTCACAAATGAGTCTGAATTCCTACTCTGTCACTTAAAATATGTGACCTTATCTTCTCTAAGCCTCAGTTTTCTTATCTCAAAAATGGAATGATAGGACCTAATTTATTGGGCTGCAGTGAGAACTATATGTGATTAAATATTTTTTAAAAATTAAAAATAAATAACTAGCACAATCTTTGGCACAAAGTAAATATGCAACAAATGATATCTACGTTGTTATTATTATTATAAGCCACCATCACTTTGTGGTACTTTGTCATAATTCCTGCTCTACATTGGTGTTAGGTGTGGTACAGAGAGTCAAAAACTGAAGTATAGGAGGACCCGAGAGAGAAAAAAAATGGCATAGATGATAGAGGCTCTGTTCATCCCTCTGGAGACCAAATCAAAGTTGTGATGGAAAACAAGGAGCAGCAGCAAAAACAAAACAAAACAAAACAAAACAAACAACAAAAACACCTAGGATTTAGATGAACAAGCCATACGACTATGCAGAAATCCAAAAAAGTACTCTGCAACGGCAGAAGGTAGGACGGGGCGAGGATGTGGGACTGCCCAGTCCTGAGCACTGAGTGAGATGGAGGCCACTGCAGAGGCAGATGCCTTTTAAAGGGGCTGTGTCTGCCAGTGGGTTTTTCTGGTGCGGACCTGCTCGCTCTGAGAACCAGTGACGATTTGGCTGCACACAGGGGGCACGAGGGACTTACAGGGAGACATAGTTGGAGCGAGGGCCAAGGTGAGACTCTCTTGGTACAGAAGTGCCAGTGGTACCCATTGTTCTTGGTTGAGTCCTCCCCACTCCCAGTGCGCCAGACACTGTGCTGCCATAGCGGTGACGTCATCAAACTGGATAATAAAGGTTGCTCCTCCCAGAGGATTCCCGGAACCCTGCATCCCCCAACTCGCCCCCCCCCCATGCAAGCCATATCCAGGTGAATCCTCAGCAAGTCCGGTGCTCCTTCTGAGACTCACACTGGTGGAGGCAGCTGGCCTCAGTTTCTGGTGTGACCTTTTGAGGCAACAATAAGCACAGCATCTGTGGATTGCTTGCTGAATCTTAACAGGTGGACCTGGAGGAGTAGAGGCTTGGGCTTAATTTGTCCTGCAGCTGAACCCCTTTCAGGACAAATCCACACTAATAAGACCGGAGATTAGAGCTTTGCTTAGTACATAGAAACAGACATGGAAAGGTAGCCAAAATGGGAAGACAAGCAGAAACACATGACAGAACAGAACAGAGATCCAGATATAATGGAGTCAAGTAATCTAACAGATGCAGAGTTCAAAACACTAGTTATAAAGATGCTCAATGAACTTTTGGGAAGTGTAGAGAACTCCAACAAAGAGATAAAAATGGAAATTATAAAAGGGAACCAGTCTGAAATGGAGAATACATTATCTGAGATGAGAAGTATATTAAATGGAATAAACAAAGGAATAACAAGTGAATAAAGAAGAGGATCACATGCCCTATCTAGAGGATAGGAAAGCCAATCAGGACACTCAATCAGAATGGCAAGAAAAAGATGCAAGACTATAAAAATAATTTAAGGAGCATATGGGACACTATTAAGGCTCCAAATATTAGTCTGATCGTCGTAACTGAAAAAATCAAGATGTTGAACAGCTGTTTGAAGAAATAATGATGGAAAACTTCCCTAACCTGGTGAAGGAAATGGACATAAAACCCAGGAAGCTCAGAGAATTCCAAAAATCAGGGATCCAAAGAGGCACACCAAGACACATCATAATTAAAATGCCAAAGGTTAAATACAAAGAAAGAATATTAAAAGCAGCAAGAGAAAAACAATAATTACATATAAGGGAACACCCATAAACTGGCAGCTGATTTCTCAAAAGAAACTATGCAGGACAGAAGGGCTTGGCAAAAAATATTTGACAGGATGAAGACCCAGGATACAACCAAGAATAATTTATCCAGCAAAGCTATCATTTAGAGTTGAAGGACAGATAAAGAGCTTCCCAGACAAAAATAAACTAAAGGAATTTATCACCACCAAGCCAGAATTACAGGAAATGTTGGAGGGACTTCTTTAAGAAGAAAAAAACATGTATCAAAAACAGGAATAAAGAATGGCAACAACTATCAATAAGTACCTTAAATGGAAAAGAATTAAGTGCTCCAACCAAAAGATAGAGTGGCTGAAAGATAAGAAAACAAGACCCTACATATGAAAAGGAAGGGATGGAAAAAGATATTGCTTTGATGAACTAGAAGGTATTTAAGTCAGACAGGAAAGATAAACACTATATGATTTCACTTATAGTGAAATTTAAGGAATAAAAAGAACAACTAATCAAAAACAGACTCAGAAATATAGTGGACAATTTGGTGACAGAGGTGAGTAGGGGTTTTGGGGGTGCTGGAGAATGAGGTGAAGGGCTAAAGAAGTACAAATTAGTAGATGATGATGGTCACGGGGATGGGGAGCATGGTGTAGGGAATGAAGTTAGCATTAATACATTGGCTAGGTGGAGGGGTAGGGGAGGGAGGGAGCAATTGGGAGGATAATTTACTAACTATATAGATGTCTAACCAATGTACTGTATACTTTAATTTAAAAAAAAAAAAGCTGCAGTATAAAACAGACTAGCTCAGTAAACTTCACGAACTTTGCTCATGTTTAATAATGCAAATAATAATTTGTCTTTGCATTCTGCAGCTTTAGATGTAAACATAAAAGATAAATAAGAAGGAGAAGACCTAGTTTACTTTTTTTTTTTTGCTCATTATCTATTCAAAGTCATTGAAAAAATACTTCCATCAGGCTGCTAGTAAGTTGGGGAAGGATGAAAAGCCCTTTCAGAAAAAGGCTAAATATGTTCTTGAAATACTTTTTTTTATTAAAGTTGACTTGCTTAACTTAAAGGAATGCTCGAAACTTGTGCCTTGCAGAGGTGATGTGTAGAAAAGAATAAAAAATGTTTCCCCTTTCATCAATAAACAATGAGTCCACTATCTTGTTTAAGTTCAGGTGGCCCAAACAGTGGGAGTCTTTAAATCTCTTCCAAGCTCCTCCCCAAAACTCCACTACCATCCCCAAGCTTAGTCTCAGAAACTGCTAGAACATCCCTTCAAAGTAGCTATTGGAGACCTTCCAGCTGCGGAGCTGCAGGACACAAAGAGGATAAAGTCCATGCTTCTAGGAAGCAACCCACCCTGTAGTCAGTAGCCCATCTGTCACAGTGACAAGATAGAGCAGAGTACAGAATGAAGGACCCCTTTTGAACAGGAAAGGCTTTTTCTCCCTTTAGAGTAGACAGGAGGACTGAGCAGCTTGGGATGGGCGATGGATGAGGCAGGAAGGTGGGAATCTGTGGGATTCATCCCTCATACAAAAGAAAGTTAAAACACAAATTTGTCAAAGATTTATCACATTTTCTGAAATAAAAGGGGAAAAGGTGGTTTCCAGAAGCTATTGTGAGTAAATTTCAGAGGAAAAAAAAAATAGGATTGCAAAGTGAATTCTTTTGCTTTTCTGCCATAATTTAAAGCAATGCTTCTCAATTAGGGTGATTTTGTCTCCGAGGGGATATTTGTCAATGTTTGGAGGCATTTTTTGGTTGTATCAACTTGGAGTAAGGAAGGTACTATGGATCTATTCAACAGAGGCCATAGATATAGGCTGTTGTATATATAGGCCATGGGTATATGCATAGGCAAGTTTAGCAATAAAATGAAAAGTGAAAACATTCACTCAGCAGGTTATGGTGTGTAGTCACACCTCAGGCATATAATTTCCTTACTGAAAGGCCTATCTTTGCCTTAAGCAAGCCATGTCCATTGTCTCTGATCACCTAGGTTAACCACCTTTGAAATGCCCACACTTTCAAAGCCTGTAGGAAGTAATCTGATTCCTTCATATAATCTTCCTTATGCTCCCTCCTTAATCTCAAAAAATAAAAGAAACTGCAAACTGTTACTCTCCAAAGTATTTATCTACTCTGTTGAGTCTTGCCTCCAGATTTTGCCTTTGTCTGACTCAAATAAACTCATAAAATTCTACATGGTCTATGGCCATGCCATGCTGAACAAGCCCAATCTCGTCTGATCTTGGAAGCTAAGCAGGGTCAGGCCTGGTTAGTATTTGGATGGGAGACCACCTAGGAAGACCAGGTGCTGTAGGCATAAAAAGTAAAAAATAAGGGATTGTAACCTGACAAGGTCTTTTCAATCTGTGAGGTCAACCAAGGATTGCCTCCTTAAAAAAAAAAAAAAAAATTCTCTACATGTTTGGACATTTTTTATATTAACACTTATATAGTATAATGTAGCAGGATTCTGAGAAGCCCACCCAGGATTACCCCATGGACCAGAATTTGGTGCTAGGTACCAACAAGGGCCCAATGTATTTCACTGAGTCTTTACTTTGCATCGGGTCAACTTGGTGAGTCCTTTTTTTTTTTGGAATCCTGAACCTACCTGCTTTAGGTATCACTTCCTGACTCTATTTGAGCTGTTCTTATGTTGCTGCTTTT
This sequence comes from Eonycteris spelaea, assembly GCA_003508835.1. NCBI lineage: Eukaryota > Metazoa > Chordata > Mammalia > Chiroptera > Pteropodidae > Eonycteris > Eonycteris spelaea. The sequence continues at coordinate 7,318,814 of PUFA01000011.1, read as the reverse complement.
AATTTCAGCTTTTTTAAAGTGGCACAAAAGAAAAATTAAAATTAACGTGAGAAATTGAGCCAATGAGGCCAAAGAGCCTCACTATAGCCAGCCTCCCCCTAGTCCTCCAGCAAGTTTTAAGTACAATTTGCACAGAGCCTCCACTTGTGAGTATCTACAGAAGTGGAGAGATCTAAATAAAAGTGGTATCAGCTTAAGGTGGCCAAAATGGGACTCTTTTAATACCTCTAAATTAATTTTGTGTGTGTGCTCAACTGGAAAACGCAGGCTCTAAAACTGACTGGAATGAATGGGATGCTTACCTTGATTGGAAGATAGAAGCCTCTAAAAGAAGCACTAAGAAACTTTCTTCTCTTCAGGAAGTTAATAAGAAACTTTTAGAGACTGTCTCTGAATCAAAGAAGTCTTCTAAAAACTGCTCAATCAATGTCAGCATCCCTCACTCCTCGTTCTCCAAACCCCTACTACTTTCTGAGCTTCCCTTTCCAGACTTGCCTCTCTTTCTCTTCCTCTTCTTCCCTCCTTTACAATTCCTCCGCCACCATTCTCTACTGATGTAGGGAAAACTGAGAACAGAAAGGCATCAGGATACACTAGAAGAACCAGAAATTCTGGCACTTCCCTTTGGAGAAAAGCCAGTCTCAGGACGAGGGAAACCAGCAATGATTTGCTCTCCTTAGACTGAAGCAGAATTAAGGAATCTAACTACAATTTTCCTGATCCTCTCCAAGACTCTGTTTGGTTTGCAATGGAATTTAATTGTTAGGATATATGATATTGTCTTTTCTGACCTGTTCCAACTCATACACCTATTGGTTTCTGAGAGCAAAGCAGCAGAATGACTAGTAAGATCTGCTGGAAAATCCTATAAAGAGAGGAGAGAGAGAGAGAGAGAGAGACAGACAGACAGACAGACAGACAGAGAGGCTGGGAAAAATGCAGGGAATCAGCCCGAAATCTTCACCAAGCCATTCCTGAGATTTTCCCCAGGAAAATAGACTAAACAAAAATCTAACAATGTAGACAAAATCTGAGGAAACCATACTTGTTTTCTTTGACCAATTTGAAAACAATTTTCAAACAATATTCAGTATTGTCTCCAGACAGTTTTAAGGATCATCAAAATGGTTCAATGTTCAATGTGGTATTTCTGGATTAGATGAGGAGCTTGTAACGCTAATTAAACAATATAAATTAAACTGGCTGACCATGCATGCTGATAAACTAGCAATTCTGGCCACTCAATATTTAAATTGAAAAAGTAGAAAAGAACAGAGCTACTAAAATTATGAATTTACAGTTCCAGCAACTAAGTAATCAGGTCAGACCTTCTGAAAGCTTTTTCATGACTGGGAAAATGAGGTCTGCTTTTACTGTAGAAAGAAGCCAGGTCATCTTAAAAACTGTAGAAAACTGAAATGGGATTTAGAAAAAGAAAGGAAACAGAAGAAAGCATAGGGCTGCTCTGAGGATTGTGAGAGGGCATCTCCCCTTCTTACCGATAATTTAGAAATTGAAATATCCAAAAGGGAAAACCACTAAGGCCCTTGTAGATACTGGGGCTACTTTATCTCTTCCTAACCCTACCAATTAAGTCTCCCTCTCCTTTAGAACAAAACTTCTGTACAAATAGTAGAGATATCCAATCAAACAATGTCCAATTTTAAAATCAGAACCTATTCCCTTTCGGCTAGAGAATGTTACAGGGCAACATCCATTTTCGCTAGTTGAATCTGCCCCAATTCACCTGATAGAGCAAGACTTTCTTGAAACCCATCATGCCCACATATCCTTTTCTCAGAAGGGTAAAATGTATTTAGAACCCAATGAATCAGATGCTGAACCAATTGACAACATCATGATTTTAAAAGAACCTCCACAAGAGGAAACTAATCACAAGACTGCAATGCTTGCTACAGGACATTTCTGTGGAGCTCTGGGCTCTTTCCAGTGCAGATACCACTACTCTATTATCAGCTATTCCTGTGGACTGCCAATATTTTTCAGTAATAGATTTATGTAGTGCCTTTTCAGCATTCCTGTAGAAAAAGACAGTATCTCTTTGACTTCACCTGGTAAGACCACCAATTTAGTCAGATTGTAATGCCCAGGGATATATAGTCCCACCTATTTCTCTCAGATACTAAAGGCTGCTTTAAATAATGTTGATTTTCACAGGGATTCCACTCTAATACATCATACACCTAATGTATTTTTATGCTCTAGTGCCTTCCTGAACTCCCAGAAGGACACAAGTTATCCATTACAAAGCTAGCTATAAAAAAACATAAGGTCTCAAAGAACAAGCTTCAATTTTGTTTGTCCCATGTAAAAGACCTTGGCTATCTTATATATAAAGATGGGCTGCTAATTAACTCTGAAAGATTCAGAGGAATCTTATCTTTTCCTCTTGCAAGAATTAAGAAGCAGCTTATAGGTTTTGTAGAATTGACTGGATTTTGTCTCAACTGGGTTCCAAATTTTCATTAATGACTCAACAACTATATGTGTATTAAAATCAGGTTGATCTGATTCAATCTAATGGAACCCTGAACAGAAACCTGCAGAAGCTCTACATGAAAATTATCTAAAGCTCTCACTTTGGGACACCCTAATTATAAACTTTCTTTTCATAATAAGAATAAAGGAAATGCTTTCAGAGTTCTAACTCAGAACCATGGAGATCATCATAGACCTATTGGGTATTATAGCAACAATTAGGCTGAGTAACCCTCCCTGAGAGCCATCTCTACTGTACCCATGTCTGCAAACAAACAAACAAAAGAGATTCTTAGGGGTTCTCCTTTAACCTTTTCTGTTTCTCATTCTGTTAAATTTTTGCTAAACTCTCACCATACTCAGCATTACTTGGTCAGCTGACTGGCTTCTTAGGAAGTACTCCTACTTTCTGTGCCTAATATTATTTTAGCTTAATGTAACAATCTTAACCCAGCAACTTTACTACCCTTTTTACAAGATGAAGACACTCACAAGTGCATTTTGCTTACTGACAACTTCTTGATACTAGGAATAATTTACAGGAAACTGTTATTGATAATGCTGACTTCACTTGGTTTACAGATGGATCTTATCTTAAAAGACAAACAGGGACCTTACCAAGCTGGATATGCAATAATTTCCATGGTGGATGTAACTGAAAGTTCTTATTTCACAACAAACTGAATTAATTGCTCTAACTTGAGCTTGTTAACTGGCCAAAGATCAAATAGCCAATATTTACACTCATATTCGCTATGCCTTTGGTGTAGCTCATGACTTTGGAAAGCTATGGAAGCAATGAGGCTTCTTAACTTCCTCAGAGCAGTCTATTAAGAATGAAAAACAGGTTGCAGATTAAACATTATACATCAACCAAGCCAATTGTCAATTATAAAAATTCCAGGACATTCTAATGCTACATAATGGAAGCAAAAGGCAATCATTTAGCTGATGCTGCAGGTAAACAAGTAGCACTAAGCATCAGATAATCTAGACATGAGAATGATTTTTTGCTCCCTGCTAAATCAATAAAAGTCTCTTTTTACATTTTCAAAAGACAGCTACAAAAGAATATACATAGGCCATGTATATATACCTAGACCATATGCGATGCACAGGACAGCTCCCAAGAAGAATTACTGATTTAAAATATTTTAACTTGCTACTTCAAGTCAGTGAGCTTCAGAATTCTACCAAATTATTCGAATCTCTAGATAAACTCTGATTAATAGAAATAATTACGTGCACTGGGAAGAGTTTCGTCATAGCTTTGTGCCACCCAATATTGAGAATTATTCAAGCCATTATTTACTAAACGCCACTTTTTATCTTGAGGCAAACTTGAAAGCTAATGTCCAAGTCTATTCTAAGGGCAGTCAAATTTTAAGGAGAACAAGCAGAAGTTTCACTAACAGGGACTAAACCAATTTATTGTTTAAGATTCCTTACGCCCGGGCAGAAGGTGCCCGATCATCAACATGTGTGGTAGGAAGGAAAATCTCTGGTGTGACTCTGTAACACAGTGGTGAAAAAGGTACTACACAGATCTATTTATTTTTGAATTCTATTTTAAGCACACAAAGTCATTAGGATTTAGAATACACAAGGTCATTTACAATAACTAAATAAATATTTAATCAGTTTTTTTTTCTTTATCACACATGTAAACTAGGGTTATTAAAGATATCTGTATTTTCAGTTCTCTGTGGATGATAGGCTTCCTTTACATTTTGGGCCCTCTCTTTCAAAGGGTTCTGTCAATGGCTTTTCCTAGATCCTTTGGGGAAACTTCCCACTGTAGGAAATAATTTCTGACATGAATTTAGTTGAAATTTACCTTGGCCACTACTCCTCCCTCGTGGTATTGTCATAACTTTCACATTTTAATACTTGAATAGTACTGCTACTTGATAGGAAAAACCCTTCCAGCTGCTCTATCCCTGTTGATGACATTATTGTATGTTTTACACAGTGAGCTCCAATCTTATTGAAGGATCTGGAGCAGGGGAGGGGGAGAACACAGGAAGAAAATGAGAAGTTATTACTATCAGAGATATCATTGAATTAGTAAAGATTCATGAAATTAGCTATGTAAGATGAAATCCTTAGCCTCAGTTTTGTCTGTGTTGTGATGGCCCTGAATTACAAGTTTTTAGAGATAGAAAATTAAACAAAACTATAACAATAGGAAACTGTAATAGAGCATAGGACTTAATTATAAATGACTTTGGGTTGTGCTGATCTTAACTTGAATATAGTATTACCAAAAAATTAAAAATAAAATTCTTTAAAAACTGTGAACCTGAAGTTATTCACAAAGCTTTAATTTACTTGGTAAGATCTACTCTTAGAGAGCGCTCATCTAGGTAACATGCTTTCTGTTCACTCACTTAGGAAAAATGTATATATGTGTGTGTGTGTGTGTGTGTGCGCGCGTGTGTGTGTTTATTCTTTTTACCTCTAGTCTCTATCCTAATACCAAAGCACATTAGTTGGTTGGCTATCAGCTCTCTAGAAAGTGACAAACTGATCATAAGAAAGCTATAATGGCAAATCTAAAATAGCAAAGCAATTTCGTTTTAAGTTTCTAACTGACATCAATTGACCCTAAGTCTTTAAAAGGAGGACAAGACTGACAATGGCCATGTGGACATCCTGGTAGTCTTTCTCGGCACTGTCTGCATCATCAGCAACTCTTTAGGGATTGCAGTTTCCCTTCCATTTTTTTCATCCCACCTATCACCTTTTATTTCAAGCTTCAAAGATCAAGCCTATTTTCTTGATTTCAAATTTTGCCTGCCTGGGATCCATTTCTGGACAATATAATTAAGAGTTCCATTTCAAACCTGCTCAATTTTTTCACTGACCTTTAAAAATAATTACAAACTCAGCATTCACTGGGGGTTTCAGGTTATACCATAGTTTACTGGGTTTTTTTTGTTTCTTTAAAGCATGTACAGAAAGTCTGCTCCTGGCAGCAGACTTAGCACTCACTTCTTTTTTTTTTCCCCCCATTGATTATTATCATTTTTTAAATTAATCAATTATTTTATTATGGTGACATTGGTTAATGAAATCCAATAAGTATCAGGTGTATAATTTAGCGTAAGGCATATATATATATATATATATAATTGCATTATGTGTTCACTGCCTATAGTTAGATTTCTTTCTGTCACCACATATTTGACCCCTTTTAACGCATCTACCTTCCTCCTTCCCCTTCCCCCACCCCCTGGTAACCAATAGTCTATTGTCCATGTCCATGAGTTCTGTTCGTTCTGTTCATTTGTTGCTTTTAGGTTTTTATCCCACATATAAGTGATATCGTGTGGTTTTTTAACTTTTTCTATCTGGCTTATTTCACTTTGCATTGATTATTTCGAGGTCCATCCACGTTGTCACAAATGGCAGTATGTCATCTCTTCTTATGCTGTGTATATAGTACCACAGCTTATTTAGCCAATCATCTATTGTAGGACACTTCAGTTGCTTCCATGTTCTGGCTGCTGTGATAATGCTGCTATGAACATTGGTGTGCAAATATCTTTTCAGATATGGGGTAAATACCCAGTAAAGGCATTGTTGGATCATATGGTAGATCAATTTTTAGTTTTTTGAGGAACCTCTATACTGTTTTCCATAGTGGCTGGACCAATTTGCAGTCCCACCAGCAGTGTATGAGAGTTCCTTTTTTCTTTGCATCCTCTCCAACACTTATTATTACTTGTCCTGTATTCTAACAGGTGTGAGATGGTACCTCATTTGTGGTTTTGATTTGCATTTCCCTAATAGCTAGACATGCTGAGCATCTTTTCTAATATTTGTTGGCCATTTGAATGTCTTCTTGGGAGAAGTTTCTGTTCAGGTCCTATACCCATTTTTGTTTGGATCATTTATTTTTTTTGTTACTGAGTTGTATGAGTTCTTTATATATTTTGGATATTAGGCCCTTATTGGAGGTCTTGCTTGCAAATATCCTTTCTCATTTGGATGGTTTCTCTCTTTACTTTGCTTATGGTTTCTTTTGCTGAGCAAAAGCTTTTTAGTTTGATGTAGTCCCATTCATTTATTTTTGCTTTTACTTCCCTAGCCTTTGAGGTCAAGTTCATAAAATCCTCTTTAAGTCCAAGGTCCTTGAGTTTAGTTTTGTGTTTTCTTCTATGCATTTTATTGTTTCAGGTCTTATATTCAGGTTCTTAATCCATTTTGAGTTAATTTTGGTGTGTGGTGATAGATAACATTCTAGTTTCATTCTTCTGCAGGTGGCTTTCCAGTTTTCCCAGCACCATTTTTTGAAGAGGCTTTCCTTTCTTTACTGTATGTTTTTGGCTCTATTGTCAAAACTTATTTTCCCATATATACATGGGTTTACTTCTGGACTCTCGATTCTGTTCCACTGCCCTGTGTGTCTGTTTTTCTGCCAGTAGCATGCTGCTTTGATTATTGTCACATTGTAGTATAATTTGAAGCTCGGCAGAGTGATGCTCCAGGCTCGTTCTTTTTTTTAAGGATGGCTTTGATGTTTTGGGGTCTTTTGTGCTTCCATATAAATCTGATGATTTTTCGTTCTATTTCTTTAAAAAATAACACTCACTGCTAAATGCCTTTTTCTGGAGCTTTTTTTGAGAGTGTTAGTCTCAAAGGAACACTCAGTAGTGTCAATTCAAGAATACATGAGAGGAATAAACTCTTTGATGAAGCACATAGGAGTCTCTGAAATATCCCTAGGCTAGACTAGAGTTAAAAAAAAAAAAACTAATAAAAATTGTTTTATTACTTGGTGTATTTTTTCACACTTTCTATTATATTCATAGAAATGGAAATTAGGTCTAAAGAAATTAGGAGTCAATCACAAACTACCATGAAGAAATTTTTTTTCCTTTTTTTCCTTTTATTATTTTAAACTTAGTTTCACAGAATAAAGGTGAATTTTTGACCTACATTATAGCAATTGAAAAGATTTATTTGCTTTTCTGTGGCAACAGGATAAGAAAAGACATATATAGCTAAAATCACTCCTCTGGACCACATCTTTTTCAACTAATAGAAAAGTAGCAATATAGTTTGTAGACTAGAATTCACCTTCCCTCCTCTGGCTTATCTTTTTGTGGGAGGTCTCCAAAGAAATGAAAAAAAAAAATCAGTTTAATTTTTTAAAAGGAGAAAAAAGGAGAAAATAAGAGGAGACAAGATGATCTGTGAACAGAACTCGCCATGGCTCCTCAAGCGCCGGTCACATCAGTATGTGGACATACATAACGGGTGCCCCTGAAGGACAAGGGAGTGTGTCCTTGTAAAACACGGTTGCGCCTGTGAGATCTGATAAGAGTGGCCATCAAAAGGAATTATTTTTGACAACTAAGAAGTTGTTATTTACTAGGCAGACACTAACATATCAGGCAGGTGACATTCCAGAGTGTGAAGGGAAAGTGGGTCCTGCTGTAAAGCTCCAAATCCTGCAACAATCCCTGCATTTCCTCCTCGGCCCTCCCTCTCTTCTTTCACCAGCCCCATTCTAAATCCTTTGATACCAAACCCTGCCATATCTAGCTGTGAACCTGTTCAACTGTGTATTTTTCTGCCCCATTTGCTGACTTAGCTTGTTTTCTCTCAGTTCTGAGTTTCATTTACATTTTCTATTGAATAAAACATGAGAAAAGTAGAAACTGATCCACTTTGGGTTATGTAGAAAGAGACAGATTAGAAATGAATGAGCCAGAAACATTTCAAAATAAAATAATCTTAAAGGCTAGACTTTTAACACACTCTCCAGAAACTCTGAATATATCCTAAAATTGGGAAACAGAACAACAGATAATATACGTGTAGAAATCAGAATGTTTGGTAGACTTTACAGGTGATTTGGTGTAAATTTTTTTAGCCTTTTTGGTCTAGACTCCTTGGAAAATTCTGTTTTGAAGAAAGCATAAGCATGCTGGACACAACAATGTGCATACAATTTTAGAAGATTGATGGAGTCCTTGAAGCTCATTCACGGATCCCATGATAAGTGCACTGAACTCCTCCAACTCCCTCATTAAAGTGTGCATGACTAAGGTGCTGTCAAGTTCAATGTCAGAGCAAGCTTGTAGCATAACCAGACCTCCAGATTCCCAATCCAACTACTGTATCTCAAATCTCTACACAGAGTTTTGAAATAAGGGAATACTGATAATTACTAAGTGGTTATACTGATTGAATCACATCCTCTAAATTCATGTCTATCTGGAACTTCAGTAAGTGACCCTATTTGAAAAAGGGTCTCTTTGGATGTAATTAGTTAAATTAAGATGAGGTCAGAGTGGATTAGAGTGGGCCCAAAATTCAAATGATGTGCTCTTTAAAACAAGTCATATGAAGGCAGAGACACACAGGAAAGGCCATGTGATGAATGTCATTGTGAAGTGGAATGACATTTAAGAACTGTAGTAAGATAGAAATTGGAGTAATTTGGCTATGTGCCAAGAAATGCCAAGGATTGCTGGAAACCACCAGAAGCTGGGGCAGAGGCATAGAGTAGATTCCTCCCTAGAACCTCCAGAAGAAACCAAAACTGCTCACACCTTGCTTTCAGACTTCTGGCATCCAGAACTATGGGAGAATAAGTCTGTTGTTTTAAGAAACCCAGTTTGTAGTAATGTGTTACGGCAACTAATATAGTAGCTTACTGCTGCTTGTTTATATTTTTATTAATATTGTTTTTTAAAAGCCTTAACATGCTGTTCCCATCACTGCCAAACTTGGTCTCTTTCCACTTCATTTTCAGACTAGCTGACCTGGATATTGATGCTGGACACACCCATGTCCTCCATGTCTTTCTAAGTTTTCTTCATGAGTAGTGATGAGTTATGCTGAGAAAAATTCTTAGATCTACATTTACACAACACTGCTCTTGTTGCTTTTGGACAATGCTTTCCCAAGCTGGGAGAGCTGCTATTGACCTTGCAAAGAATGATAAAAAAAAAAAAAAAAAAAAAAATCCAATGAAGATTTAAAATGAAGTTCCATTAAATTTATGTAGTAAAATGGAAGTTTGCTTTATGCAAACAATGAAGAAACCTTAGAAGATAATGTTGTTGACTTCCCGTACTCTAAAGTGCTTTTTGACTCAGGAAGATAACTTAGGCCTCACCCAGGATGAGCTCTGGAAATAACAGCCCACAGAAACCTCTCAGCAATCTAGTAAGTTAAGTCAACTAGGTTAATTCAAACCTTTCCCAACCCCATTTACAGAACACATTTACAGGCATTATATACCACTTGTATTACAAGAACCCTAGATTGACCTATGCATCAAGGTGTTGTTCTTATGCTGCTGTCAGAATATTTTCAGAAGTCTAGCCATGCTTAGGAGGAAAAAAGTCCTACTGTTCCTGCTTCCCCTAACTCACTGCCTTCAGCAGACCGTGCGCTTAAGGAGATGAGCTACATTGGTCTGGAAAAATTCCCAGGGCCAGGTCATTGTGAGCAGCAGCCTAGTGTGTGGTCTGAAGTAGTATTTCCAGTTCTAGCCTATTTTCATTTCCAAGAATTGCTTAGAAATAAATACTCTTGCTTTCGTTAGGAAGGGGTGACTTCTTAACACTTTTGGGAATGGTGCCTTAATTTCATGCTGCACTGTGACCAACGTTTTATTTCTGGATCCTCTTGTGATTTCCTGATATATTTGCTGCAAATTGAATAAATCATGCTGGGCCTCTGTTTCTTCACTAGTAAAATGGAGTGGGGGAAATAACACATTAATGAATTGTGAGGAGGAGCAGAGCATGTGTAGCCACTGGATTTTTTATAAGCCTCTTGCAAATTAATGGCAAAAATTTTTTTGAAACTTTAAAAGAGCATCGCATTTCTTTAAGGGGGAATTATAATACAAATGGAGAAATGAAGTTGTTACTGTTATCTTTGTAGTCAACAGATGTCTGGGTGAAGTAAAGTTCCATAATGGACTATGAATAAAGGAGAAAAAGAAAGGAAGCAATTACAAAAATACCATATATTCCTTCTGTTCTCTCTGCTTTACCCATTTATGCAAAAACCAAAAACCAAAAAACCAAAAAACAAAAACAAAACAAAACAAAACAAAAACACTACAACTAAAAATAAATAATGAAGAGAAAGACAGTGTGGGACCTTAGTTTTGTAGCATGGGCTGAGTTCCTCTGAGGTGAGCTGACAGTACTGAACAGTTGCAAGTGTTACAAAGTCAGATACGCCAAAAGCAGGAGTCTGCCAGATGGGATCCCAAAGCAGAAGTGGTCCCTGAGGCTGTGTCCTTCTACAGTGATTTATGTGAGGATTTTATTCCTTCATGAACAAGGTCTGATGCCTTAACAGATGGTTTTTACTGAGTATTACAGATGATTCTTTTCTCTATGAAAAACCTCAGTCCCCAATTTATAACATTTTGTCAAACCCTCATCTTCTACAGTTTACAGAATTGAACATAGATAAATCCACATGTTACAACTAAAAAGTAACTTCTACTTTTGTAATGGTTTACGTACAATGATATATGTTTATAAACAATATTTTGATAGCTCTACTAAAGTGGTGATTAAGTCATGACAAAGTATTGAAGCTGGAAAAGAAGGAAGAGGGATGAATCCCAAGTCCCCTGTACAGACTTACGTGGAGCTGTGAAAAGGCTGTGTACATTCATAGAGGTCAGAGAGGTCAAGGTTTTAGAACTAGTCAGTGTCACAGATGAGAGCAAGTTCCCTTATGCTCTTGAAATGTATGAAGAAGAAAGTTCTAACTGGAAAGGCCCCCATAAAAGATAAGGCCTAAACGAATAGAAAGGGAACCTTTTAAAAACAATAATATAATGTTTTTTTTTTTCTGACAGTTGAGTCACAGTTTTACAGAACAGAAATAAGAAAAACCCAAACAACAGTCAAAAAATGGTAACTTCACCTTCTTCTTCTCCCTTCAGCCATTTGTTTTAAAGTCATGATAATTTTTCCCTAGGTGCATTAGTTTGCTAGCACTGCCATAACAAAACACCACAGATGAGGTGGCTTAAACAACAAAAATTTATTTTCTCACAGATCTGGAGGCTGGAGGTCCAAGATCAAGGCGTCAGCTGGTTTGGTTTCTTCTGGGGTCTCGCTCCTTGTCTAACAGGTGGCCACCTTCTTGCTGTGTCTTCACATGGCCTCCTGAGATCCAGAAGAGCATAGAACTCAGTAGACACAGTGGAGTAACTGACTATGCATGCAGCTCATTGTATTTTAGCAAGGTTTCCATCTGAGAATCTAGGATTGGTATCCAAATTGGAGTCAGTGAGGCACCAATCTGCCAATTGGTTACTAGGCTCAATTTATAGTGGCATTGATTGATAAATCCAAAAAATAATACTAAGCCAAACAGCATTGAGCCATATATTTACCATAGCAAGGACTACATTATTCCAAGCTCTCTACCAAAGAGAGTTGCTCATAATAGACTTTCCCAGCAGAAAAAATGGGAGTTCATGTGACCAGAAGGATTGGATATGAGGATGAACTGAGTCAGATCAATCTTATAGGCATGGATATAAAACCAGGACTGGTTCCTCCTTCAACTGTGGCAAACAATAAAGCCTAATAATCTCTGTAGTGGTCAACATGGTTTTGAATCTGTTCTGGAACCAGGCCATTGCTTTCCTTTTCGGTGGTATGGTGTGCATATCTAAATACAACTGCAGCATCTCCTTTGCCAAGGCTAAACTGGCCAGGGTGAAAGAGCTGCTGGTGCATGCCAGGATGAACATCATCTCTTGTAGTTAGTTCCAGCTCTACAAACACTGTTGGAAGTGGCAGGCTCGATGAAACATTGTCAGACATGTGGTTCTCTTTCCCAGCATCGTGTTCCTGGGCACTTGGACTGCAGGCTGGATATCGTATGTCAGGCAGCAGAGTTCTCAGCAGGGATTGTCAGAATACCAGCCAGGCTAGGGTGGGTAGAGAGCTATTCACATATGGTGAATATTTGGAGAGATCATCTTGTCTAGAGGAGGCAAAATGAGTTGCAGCACAAATTTTTCACTAACACAGCATCAAGAGGTCTCGAGGAGGAATGGAGTAAAGGTAACATATTAGATGTCTGGTTTTCTGATCCTCTGGGGGTATTATGAATTCATTGGACCTGAATTAATGTTGCCACCCATGGATTTTGGCCTTAGGAAATTTATGATATGACAATTCTCTTCGTATCATATATTTTCATATGGATACCCTAACTCAGACAAGTTAGTAGTTTCCCTCCCCCGACAACCCTGTTCCTCCAAATACACATTTCCTTTTCTCCATCCAACACACATTCCACCTCATTTTTCTCCAAAATGATGCTTCAGCAAATACATTTAACTTAAATAGATGTAGTATCACCATTTGCAATGATATAAAAATTACTGTTTATGAAGCTGAATGTACTTTTAAAAATTATAGCAGACAGATCCTAATATTTTCACTATTCTGAAGAGTTTTATACATCCCAGTATAATTTCCTAATTAGTTATCTATTTCCATTTACTTAAAATAGTCTCATAAATATGAATCTGAGAGAAATCCAGTGGTGGTGGTTGTACCAGGACAATGATCCATTAATACGAAGTTGAAGAAACCTGAATGTCCTTGGATCTAATATTTAAGTGTGGCAAGACATCTCCAGAATTTCAGTCTTCATATCATTCACATAAAAAGAGGAAAAGAAAGGAAAAACAATGAAGTATGAGAGAAATGAGCACTGTGGTTGGGTATTTATGGAAAGTCCTTTAAAATGGCTGAATTCCAGTGAGGACTGGAAATGAAGCTTGTGCCCCTCTGGTTCACTGCAATCACTCAGTCTGAACATGCATCACCAAGAAGGGATTTCAATGAAATCCCCAGTCTTGTCTTAGCCATTTACCATTCATTGGAAGCAATTCTTCTATGAGCTTTTCATTTCTGGCTGGAGAACGTAAAAACAATGGCAAATATTTACTGTTACATAACCATAGGCCAGACACTACACTAAGTAATCTACTTGAACAATCTCATTTAATTATCACAACAGACCTATGAGATGGATAACCTAATTGTTCACATTTCATAGACTAGGAGGCTGAGGTTCAGAAAGGGTAAGTAACTTGCCCAAATTCACACAGCTGGTGGCAAAGCTAGGACTTAAATCCAGACCTGCCATGTGATCTGGATTTAAGTCCTAGAAAGAAGCATTTTGTTGCAGGGATTAAAAGTAAGAACATATATACAATTGCTATGAGACTTGTTTAGTCAGTATCTTCTTGCCATGGTTATCCTTACACTCTTATGTATAATGGAATCAGTGACTCCAGTGGTGTTTCCTGAAATCAACTCTTCACTGGTTTCATTTAGAACATTCCAGATTAAGCCTACTTGTATTCATAGTGATGATTTAAATCAAAACAGGTGTGTCCAGAATTTGTTCTGAAAATTAACCTTTACTCATTATCCTTACTGATGTTCTCACTTTTTGAATTTTTAATTTGGAAATCTAACAGGCTAAAGACAATGTTTCTAGGGTTGAAAATATTTCTCATAGAGTTCCTCCTGTTGGAGGATTTCCTTATTAAACGAGAAGATGGGCAGGGCTATGATCTATCTCCTGCACGTCTGTATCATGGTTCTGTTGCAGAGGACTAGGTTGCAGAATTGTTGCCACATTTTATCCTTAGAAATAATGGAAGAATGGGGTAATTGTGGAGAGCACTAGCAACTCCATGAGCCAGAAACCCTTTGGTGGTCCTAGCATAGTGCCCGACACAGAGGACATATTGCTGGAAGCTATGTACTTACTATGACAGGTCCTGTCCTAAATACTGAAGGTCCCACTTGGTCCATGCCCTCTAGAGGCTTGCCACTTGATGGGAGCACAGATGAATAAATAGGAAGTCAAGTCATCATTGCACCTGATTCAGGAAGGCTTCTCAGAAAGTTCCATTTAGTCTGAGAACTAAAGAATTCATTAAAGTTATGCAGCAATTGTAGAAAAGAACCCTCAAGGCCTGTGATTCTCAAAATTGCAAGTACCTAAAGAGCTTTAAAAATAATATCGATGTCTGAGGCCTGTGCATGGGGATTCTAATGTAATGGGTCTGAATGTAGGCTGGCCATTGCGACTTCAAAAGTTCCCCAAGTAACTGTAATGTGCAGCCATAGCTGAGAATCTGGTCTGGTGGTTCTCAATACTGGCTGCACTTTAGAGGCACTTGGGAAGCTATCTAATTTTACCCCCAGAGATTCCCAAGTAGTTTGTCTGGGACATGGTGTCTCAAAGACTGCCCAGGATTGAGAATTGTTGTGTTAGATGTTAGTAGCAGCACACAGTAGGCCAGAAATGGAAAACACAGCCAGTTCTGTGTTTGAGTGCAAGGAAAAGTAGGCTATATAGGAGAGGGAGAGCCCAAATTAGGAGGAGACTTCTTGGCCAAATTATGGTGTTTGACTTTCACTTGAAGGATGACAGGTAGTGACTAAGGGGTTTAAGAAAAGGAAATGACATTATAAAATTTACTTTCAAAAGACTAGATGCAAGTTGAAAGGCAAAGAGTGTATTTGATTGGAAGTAATCCATGGACAAAATAATAGAGGTTTCTTGGATTTTGAATATAGGACTCAAGATATTTTTTGTCCCCAAAATCATGACTTTCAGAGGGAGATGAAAAAAAATTATTTTTTTCATTTCCTTCTCTTCTAATTCAAGGGCTCTACATAAAAGAAAATTATCATTCTTCAGGTCTACAAGATTCTTATTTGGGGAAGAAGGGTGGAAGAAAAGCTGGGGGAAAAAGAAGCTATCTGGAAGATTCTTGAAGACAGGGAATCACAGCTCTCCAGAAGGGTCAATGGACACAAAAGGCTTTACTTTGTGGAGAGAGTATACAATCAGACCACTCTTTAGACAAGACAGGACAAAGACTGAAATGTGGCAAGAACTAAATTCAAGAACTATATTCATCATTCTCTTGGAGTATGCTTAGCTCTAACAAATATCCTAGTCCTTTTTAGTATTTTCTCTTATAAACTTGGCTTTTGGTGTCTTTCCTTGGGGATGTTTAGGAGAGGAAGAGAGGATGGGGAAAGGATGCTCATGGCACTTTTTCTTTCCCAAGTGACTACTCCTGCTGAGAAAATGGCCCCAAGCCACCTCATGATTCAGAAGTCTGAGAAAAAACTAGGTGGCTGCTCATGGGAAAATGATGACTTGCCATCACTCAGCACACATGTCATAAGAATAGAGAGTGAGGAATATCTGCACACATCATGAACACATCTTTCATGTGGGTGCTACCCCTGGGTGAGCCTGCTGAAATCAGCATAAATTGATACAAGGTGCATTGTGAGTCCTCTTCTACCCTTAAGTCATAGGTGAAAAATGTCACAGCAGCTTAGCACTGAAGGTGACTGATGCTGCTAAAATGTGTCTTTGGGCTCTTTTAAAATCTTCTTCTCATGATATTAATATTAAGTAATTAAATATTAAACAATTTCAATAACTTCCTTCTTAAAATTGGGTAATTTTTATTAGTATAAAGATGCTTCTTCTGGTAAAAGAATCATTATGTAGGACTTGTGATCTAAGGAAGGCGAATAGAATCAAGAAGGACCCTCAGGAACAGGGCATCAGAAATCTAGTCTACATTTTCCAGAAGAGGTAAGACTCACTAGCTCTTTGCATTGCACTGTCATTAAGGCTCTTAAGTGTTTACACTTACCTTAAACCACTTTTATTAGGTCAAAAAATGGAATGGCTTGCCCTTTTAGTTTCTTTGTTAAAAACAATTGACATTATTTATTGATCTATTTGCCTTGTGCTTGAAAGCATTACTTCATTTAATCTTTCCAATGATTCTACAGGATGGTTATATTAGTCCTAATCTTTTATGCTGAGAGTTAGGCTTGGAGAGGTTGAGTAATTTCCCCAAGGAGTGTACTAAATTCGTGGCAAAGCTGGGCTGTAGACCTCCATCTATCTGGCTTTCTCCCATTAACTATTGTTTTTCCTGTAGAACCTCAGTTTCTCTCTTCTCTAGGAAACCACATCCCTAAGATTAGGCTCCTTCTCTAGGAGCCTAAGGCCAGAATAAAATTTAAGTAACTCTTTCCCCAGAACCCAGCTTTCCTTGAAGTAATCTTCTGCATTCTATCATCACTTCCTTGATTCACTGACTATTTAATGACCAACAATTTTGATCCAAGTACTGATAGAAAGTAATGAACATATTAGGGTCCCTACTTTCATAGAGTTTAGTGTCTCATGGAGTAAAGCAGACAGTAAATAGTAAAGGAATAAATGAGATACGTTCAGAGTGGTAAGTACTGTGAAGACAATGGAGGAAGGGGAAATAATAGAAAGTGGTTTGGGTTGGGAGTCAGAGGAAGCATCTCTGATGAGTAATATTTGAAGTGGAAAGGGAATGATGAGAAGGAAACAGTCATGCAGAGATCTGGGGAAGAGTATCCCAAGCAAGAGAAAAAGCATGCACAGAGGCATGAAGGCTGGAACGAGCCTAGTGATTATATGCGACTGCTGCATCCTCCCCTCAGAAAGACATTTATTAAATGTTTAATGTAAGGCCATCATTGTGCTACTTCAAAATTAGGTAGGTGTGCATAATTCTAAACTATTTCCAGTAAGATTATGGTACTGATATCCACTAAGATTATGGTACTGAAAACTATGACATATAAATGAGTTAGATTCTAGGAAGAAAGCAGAAAATTTGTGGCTAGTATTTTTTGAGCAATTCCTCTGTTACCACCACTATGTAATTCCCCTTTATATATATGATGCCATCAATCCTCATTTAATAGTAATGAGCATTTAGAGATGGTTTGTATCAGTTCACTAAGGCTGCCATAACAAAGCACCCGAGACCGGGTAGCTTAAAATAGAAATGTGTTTTCTCACAATTCTAGAGGCTGGAAATACATGATCACAGTGTCAGCATGGTTGGTTTCTTCCGATGACTCTCTCCTTGGCTTGCTGATGGTCATCTTCTCCCTGCATCTTCATATCATCTTCCCTCTGTACGTGTCTGTGCCTAAATTTCCTCCTTATATTAGGATGCCAGTAATATTGGAATAGGGCTCAGGTAATGACCTCATTTTAACAGTTACTTTAAAAACCTTGCCTCCAAATGTAGTCACATTCAGAGATACTGGGGAACAGAACTGTGACATGAATTTTGGAGAGGGCACAATTTAGCCCATAGCAGAGATTAAAATCATTTTCTCAAGATAAAATAAAAAATAAGGGTTCAGCTATTTCCTCCTTTTCTCTTTGTAAGCCTTAGAATGACTTTATTTAGTAGTGTGTGTTCTGTTTCCTGAGCTACTGTCTTTACTGAACATCTACTAGGTACCAGGCACTACTATGGGTGCTGAGGGCAGAGCAGTGAGCTTCCTCCCCTCATGAAGCCTGCTGCATCATGGAGGAGAAAGATAACAAGTAAAGAAACACATAACAAGGTAATTATACAGACATAATAAGTACCGCAAAGGAAATAAACAGGACAGTGTGATAAAACATAACTGGGTGTGGTGGGAAAGTGGAAGGCTTCTTTTGAGAGAAGGGTCACAAAAATCTCTAGAAGGTAACCTTGGAACAGACTACAGAAGAGCCCTGTAACAGACTATAGAAGAGCATTCCTGCAGAGGAGAGAAGACCTGTTTCTGTGCAGGTCGCTTTCTGATGCTAGACATTATTGACAGTAAAATTGACTTTGAAAGCAGAGAGGTGAACATTGGAGTGGAAGAAACTGGGAATCATCGGAGTAGAGTAGAATCAGAAAGCTTGGATTCTAGTCTCAGCTTCAGCACCTACTGGCTGTGGGACCTGGAAGGTCACCATCTCCAGCTGAGCCTCAGCTTCTTCAAATGGGAAGTAGGAATATTAGTGACAATGCATAGCACCCAATCTGTCGTGGCCCAGAGCTGGTTTCAATGCACAAATGAGATAATACCTACTTTTCAAACTAAAAAATACTTTGAGAATACTGCATTGTGACAGAGAATACCTGGAGTCATTGTTCTAATATGTATGCCAATCTGTAGATTTTTTTCTTCAATCTTTACCTAAATGTAATCTCCACTCAAAGCCTTCTACATCTGAAGTAATTAAAAACCCATTTGCCACAGTAAAACATACAGGAAAGTAAGTAGGTCATTTCCCTCCATTCATTAAATACGCAGAGTGAAGTTAGATTTTGTGTTTGTTTACAGAGAGGCTTGCAGAGTGTGTGCATTCCTTTTGAGAAATCAAGCATGAGCAGCGTACCCTGACCACCCATCAGTCTGGCCAGAGGTTTATTTACAGAAAGGTCCAGAGAGCTGTACGAGAAAAGCATGAGTGGACAACATTCGGGTGATATCCACATTTAATACCTAAGATCCCCACGTTACAGGGAAACAGTTCTCATCTGTTGACAACCAGGACATTTTACTATAATGGGAAACTCTAGAACTCTATGAATGAATTTGTAAATTTTGTAAATACAATAGATATACTGAGCCTTATTCTCTTGGTAATTCCCTTCAAGTACTATAATACATAGAGACACTTATTTAATTCCCATTACAATAAACTCAGCAAATCTATGTTAGCACTTTATATGTGTATTTAATTGTCAGCCAAACTATTCATCTGTGAGAAGAGAATAATTTCTAACTCTTTTCTGGAACAAGATTACACTATGAATTAAGCCTCGCTTTGTTTAAATCCTACTTCTTTCTCCCAGGAAAAATCCCAACCCCTATTTGCTTCAAGGACTACTCTTTACAAACAGACTAACAAAGAAGCAGGACACTTCCCAGCCTCCCACTTCCTGGAAGAGGTTCCTGCTTCTCAAGGTTTGCTTTGTCTAATGCCAGCACAACCACCTCCAGACACTCACACCCTGCATTTCCTGTTGGTAATGTCCGTTGGAGTATCTGGTCACATGGATCAGAGAAAAAACACAAATACACACAAACAAACACACACACACTGTCACACACATAGACTCAAATACATATATGTCAGAGGAAGGAAACGTGGGGTTGGAAAGACTCCTTAATTTATGATAAATACATTGTTATTATTAACTTATTTTTATCATCATTTGAGAATCATTCCATAGGGCAGTTTCTGCCTTTGAGAATATGAACACCTGAGTACCTGCATTGCCTTCTGGACACAGCTCTAGATTTAGAAGCTCTTTGCTAGTTCCCTGTCTATTAGAAAAGAAAATATGCATTTACCAAATCTCACATTAATTAGAAGTACCTCCAAGAGAAGGTTATCAGATACAATTCATGTGCCCAAAGAATCCTTTCTGACTTGGGCCCTCTTTTTTTTTTTCTTTTTTCTTTTCCATAAGGAGAGGGAGAACTGGCTAGGAGAGAGGAAGTACTTTTTTTTTTTTTTCTTGGCAATCAACAGCAAGTAGGTTTACACTGTGTACCCAACCAAGTTGCTATTTCCTTTCAGTAAATGCTGGAGTCAGATTCAAATGTACTGAGAAAATATAGGAACTATTAAATTTTTTTTATTCTCTTATCACATGGGATAGCTTTCACATACCACCCCCTTGAAAATACCTAAATATATTCGATGGACAAGTCATTGCCAATTCCGAAGAGGGAGCAAAAAGCTGGTTTCGGTTATTTATTTTGCTTGGTTTGTTGTGTTAACATCAGATTATTAAAGATACATTATTAAAGATACATGTTCTCATTTCCTTTGTTTGTATTTTATTAGAACACTACTTACTATTATTACTTTTATCACAACTCTTTATAATAATATCTTACTTTTAAATGCAGTCCTTTGTCCTGAAATATCCCGAAGCTCTTTACAACCTATTAAACAAATTAGACATGGGCCTCATTTCAGTCTCCCCACTTCTTGCAGTGAAACCCAGCGGCTGTATAACTACATGCCCAGACCATCCTGGAATGGCATCAGGATAGAAAGGGATGGATAATGTACACTTGAACCACCCAACCACTAGCCATGGTGTTAACAGGCCCTAGGAGACAAGCAGAACAAAGGTCTATTTTGAATCATGGCCTTGATCAAAAACCTAAACAGTTATTTCTGCTAATATTAAAGAAAAAATTTTTTTGAAGTTTTATGAAAATGTTAGTATCTTTAAGTTAGAGAGTGAACACTGTTGAGGTATTTATCCTTTGAGATCCATTTGAATTGAATCCAAATTCCTGTTTTTCCATGTTCACCTTTTACTATTAATCTTCTATGATGAGAATAGAAAAGATCTGCTTGAATCCTGTCCAATTGTGTGTGCGTGTGTGTATGTGTGTGTGTGTGTGTGTGTGTGCGCGTGCGCGCGCATATTTGCTCCCCAGAGACTTTATCTGACCAACCATTAACTTTTTTTGACTTTCACATTTAACCACTTGCCTTTTTCTACAAGGTCTCACACAGAGAGCCTCTTGGACTTTGAAGAATTTTAAAGGAGGGCATATAAATTAATCATCTCTTTCTTTAACATTTCTCCAAATTGCATAGGCTTCATTGGCACACATGTAGTTTTGAGCACCTGGGTGGATAGCAGTAGTAAGCCACCTGTTTATCCATTGTCCTTACCCATATCCCATAACAATCCATCTAGGAACATCCTGAATTCTCCTTTGAGCAAGGTCTCAACAGCCCTGGCCTGGCCTGATCCTACTCTCACTCATGAAAGCCCAGAGAAGACTAAGTCCCCTGGGCTCCAAATGATACTAATTGCATTCTCTTTTCATATCTAACCTCTTCCTTCTGCTACTGCTGAACATTCTTTCATGGAGCAAATTCTCTAAAGGAGAGGACTTCAATTAGAATTCAGTTTCCTTATCAAATCTGGGGAAAATTTCCCTGGACTGTGATGATAGTGAAGAAGCTTAAGTAGAATACCACGGGTTACGAGCCTGAACTTCTGAAAGCAAAGCAAACATCACTCCTTTGAAATCTGATTTATCCTTCTAGTCATCTTTGATAATGATTCGCAATAAAATTGCAAATCCATTTAGCTATATTACTAAATGTGTTATAAAACTAGAAAAATACCACACCAGAATTTGTTCTTTAGGATATATATATATAGAGAGAGAGAGAGTTGAAAGGAGACAGTATAAGGGAAAGCAAATTTATAGCTGACAGGTATACTTTGCACTAATCTATTTGCAGGGCACTTGCAAGGTTCTAGATAGCCTAGTTTTTCTACATAGAAATGAAAAATAAGCTGTCATAATGATGAGGTTACTGTACTATGCATCGACATTTAAATTCTTTTTTATGTTATATAATCATGGTACAATCCTTTGTAATATGCAAAATAGTTTAAAGGATTATATCTACACAGAAGTCTATGGAAAACTCACTGTAAATTTTGAAGTTGATGGTATTAGTGATGTTAAAAATCAGTTCAACTGACTTGATTATAGACTGTCATGAGCTATGTTAACCATACTTTAGGGTTATCTAAATGTCTTTAGAATCTCAAAACTTTAGGGCTAGAATTCTGAAGAATTTCTACTTATGAGTTAGATTTGATGATGTGGAAAGATGTGTTTGCATTAGTTCCTCTGTTTTGCCTGAGAAAAGGAAGACGATTAATTCTTTTTTTCAAATGCTGGTACTAAAGTCCCCCAAATCCTTTAAGATTATCAAACTCATGAATTGGCCTCACTGGATTTTCTATATTCAAAACTTTGGCAAACTAGAAAGAAGTTTGGGGCATCATTACTTTGTACCTGACCTCAAGGTGACGTCTATGATTAGCTGAATGACCCTAGAATATTCCCTTGGCAACAGAAAATACTCTAAGAATTCTGTTCTTATCCAGATGTTGGAGTGAATATATGGAGCTGTGGTTTATGAGATTAAAACATATTCGTGGATGCTATTAATCATGCAACTGCCAGGCCTTGCAGCTAGAAGAGCATCATCTCATCCATTTGCACCAGAGGAAAAGTGTGTAAGCTAAAGTCAGTAGGACCAAAATTGGCACAGCTTCCCATTTTATTGACTCAATGCCACAGGCATGCTGTGATTCATTTGGCTTTTCACTTGACTATCTACTTTATTAAAGAGGCCCATGAAGTTGGATGTTAAGAATTTTTCCCCAAGGAAGCTTTGCTCTGACAGAAATATAGCATCCATAACATCAATTTAGAAACCTAAGGTAAAGTATTAATAATACTAGAGAGAGAGAGAGAGAGAGAGAGAGAGATGAGAAAGAGCTTAGAGGAAAAGAATGGTGGTTTTAGACTTTCCCAGAATATTATATGACTTTCTCTCATTTTTAAATTATCGATAAATATGTATAATCAAAAATTAACAGAGGAAACGAGCTTTGATAGAACAAATTAAGTTTGGAGAAAATCATTTCCTCTTTTAAATAGGGGGCAAAATGGAGGTCCTCTCACATATAGGATTCTGTGCTAAAAGGTGATGGAAGTTTTAAAAAATCATCTTGGAAAACATGAGTAGAGTTTCTTCCTTGGGTGACTATATGTGATTCATTTACAAAACAAAGGTAGCAGAGAGCTGCAGTAAAAAAACAAATCAACTTGTGTAGCTCGAGAAACAATTCTTTTAAGGTTCTGTTGTACAAGCAGAGCTCTGAGCTCTGAGGAAAATAAGTTGTTTTCTTATATAGTCAAGCTGCACATTTAAAAACAATGAAATTATGTTGTCATGTAAGTTATAAAATAAACTTGGTACCTTGGTTCCATGACTCATTCTTTCATGATTAATTAGAATTTATAAAGCTGGCTTTGCACAATTTAATGTATTTGTGCCTTTTCTGTTATATTGCTGATGATAAGTTAGAGGTTACCAAGAGATAGAGAGAACCATGTGTACCTGAAATAGTTTCTCAGATGATTTTAATGCACTACCTACTTCTGCCTGCCCACCCCCATGCCCAAAAAACACAAAAAACTATTTTCAAGGAAACCACTGCTCTGGATCATACTGGAACATAGAATCTCCACTTATTATTGAAAACGCAAACTTTTAGGTGGAATATTTCTTTTTCATCCTCTCTTTGATGATGGTTTAGAAATTACAAGTAGAGATACAATCAAAAGAAAGTAATTTTAAGTTGCCTTATTGTTTTATTTATGGAAAATTGACAATAGGATCTTGTTAGAAGTGGCTTCTAGAGATTGAAACCAGTTATTTGTGAAGAAAAATCTCTTTATTCCATAACAAACCTAACATTCTCAAAACATTGAGAAAACCATTAAATAAAATTTATTTAGTCAAAAGAGTAAAATAAAGCAAGTTCCTACCCATTGCTTTTTGAGAATATAATAAAGTGATCACAAAGCTATATTTAGATGCTGCAGAATAACATATGGACTGTTTGATTTTATAATAAAAATTGGGGTGTACTTTATTATTGGATCAAATTTTACCCAAATATATATGCAAACAAACCCTACAAAAGGCTGGTTAATCATCAAGATTTTGGGTCCACAATTGTAATGACTTTATCTAAGTGGAGAAGTTCTAACTATAAACTGTAGATAGACATCTAAGCTTCTCATGCAGGAAAAGGATTTGTCCCTGTTAATTAATCATCCAGGGCCAAGCGCAGAGGAAATGTCATCTATCATGGGCAGAGGAGGGGGAGGGTAGGATTTCTAGACTGTGTACTATGAGAATAAAGATTTCTTTTTGGTCCAGGAGAGAAAGCTGACACTACCATCTGGTCTTTGGACAGGAAATCTGAGTCTCATAAAATGTTAACAGTACTGAAATTCCAAACTTTCAATACAGAAGCATTCAATAGCATACTTTGGTTTAGTCGGGCATTTGGATTGTTAAAGATAGTTTGGACCAGTTGGTACCAGGAAAAGCCTTTTGCCTGATTGAAAATTACTGAGACACAAAGTTTTAGAGCCATAATAGTGGCAGAGGATTGGTGAAATGATCTATAAATTATTCTCAAAACCCCTCCTATACCTTATCCATGATTAATCTTTACCACTTTCAAAACATATCCTCAGGTATCCACACTTTTCAAGTTCCTGGTATGTCTTACCTGAATCACTATCAAACTCCTAACTGCTACCCTGTTCCAGTTTACCAGCTACATCCATACAGGTGAACTTCCTAAAGCTACTAATTAAATCATACTCTCCCCTAATTACAAGACTCTACTCATTTCCCATCACGAGAACACTAAAACCTAAATTGCCACCAGGCTTCCGAGGACTTAGCCCTGCTCACAGCCCCTCATATTCATCCTGCTCTCCAGCCAGAGGCTTTTTTTCTGATCACTCAGACCTCAGCTCAAACACCTTGCCCCAGGAAGCTCTACCCTGAGGACGTTACTGTTCACTGCACCACTTGAATTTAATTCTGGCGTAGCACTTGCATTTTTCTTGTTATTTTTATTTCATTTATTTATTTATTTGTCATTGGTAAGCCTGTTGGCTTGTTGGGTTATTGACTGCTTCTCTCAACTAGAATGGGATCTGCAAAAGCAGAGCATTATCTCTACCCTTACTCAGTGCTTGGAACAGTGCCTGGTATACAGTGAGTAGGTGCTCAATAAATATCAGTGGAGTTTACATGTGGGACTCTTCAGGCATTGCCAGACATCACTTCAGAAGAGAAATCCTGCAAGACTCCCGCATTTCTTGAAAGTAGTGGAATCAAAATAATTATGCTTAAACTTTAAAATAAATGTCTCTTTTTATTCCAATCTGATGAAGTGGGACATACTAGTTAACTGTATTATACTAAAAATTATTTTTAAATACTTAAAGCTATAACTACTGCTGAGCTCTTAGAAGATGGGCTGTCTATGCTATTCACTTCTATACTGTAGCACCCAGAATGAACTCATTACCTGGTAGCTATTTTATATATGATTTCAAAATAATTGACAAAGAAAGGAAACCTGATATTTATAATATAAAATATAATTTTATGGATTCAAAAATAATTTATTATTTTGAGGTCCTCCAAAAAGTAGGACATAGAGTTTATTGACCTCTTTCGTAGCAGGCTTTTCAAAAGCGTTACTCACACACTGCATTTTATTTTATATCATATGTGTTTAGCACGATGTTAATTAATTGGTATAACAATGACTTTATTTACTCACCCAATTGTGTTTAAATGGATTAAAATTAATACAATTAGTTTAATAATATAACTGGCCAAGTCTGAACAAAAACATTTGAAGCAATGATGGTAATGTGTTTCAGGAAAAAATTTCGAAGAACAAGGGGCCAGTGCATCTGACAACATATTTCAGGGAAAAACTTCAGTGTTCTTTAATCGTGTTCTTTAACACACACACACACACACACAGTATTATGTATGGTCCCAGGATTATTATTCTCGAGGGTCAGTTCTGATTTCAACCACAGACAGAGTTTCAAATAATGAGATCTCTGGAAGAGATTAATTCCTAATTCTTCTTGGCTGGACAGCGTGTCTCTAGCTAGCAGATTTCAGTGATAGATTGATGCGCTCTCAGTCTCTTTAGAGGAGAAAGTCTAGATGGTTAAAGGCCTTTAGCCTTTGGAAATCTAACCATTCCATGTGCATTTCTTTGTTCCTAGAACAGACCATCAAATTGATGTAACTCTGGGTGTTGATGAGAGAGTAGAAAACCCAAGGTTGGTCAAAGGAACAGTTGCTTTCTTTATCTTCCATGATACCAGCTGTTTCTGTTCTTCATCACTGAGAGTGTCTCTAACACATATACAAACTGCACCCACTTCCCTATCCATATGTTTCTACATCCTTAATTTGATACTGAGCTCAGTGAGGCCAAATACTGTTTCTTAATCATCTCTGTATCTTTAGCTCCTAGCCATGCATGTGGCACGTAGCAGATGCCTAAAAATGAATTTATTGCATTGAACAAAAGCAGGCTCTGTGGTGGTCCGGTGGTCTCACAAGGCTTCCAGATGTCTCTCTCTGCCCTGCCACCAAAAGATCCTCTAGCAACATCTCTCATTTCTTCTCTCTCCCCTTGGCTGTTCTTGAGCTTTACATAATAGTTTGAGAGTTCCATCACCTGCTGTAGATTAGGAATATTACCAAGCCATGTGTGTATGTGGGGTGAAGGGAGGAAGCCCACTTGTTAAAAAGGACCCATTTAAGATAAATGATAGAAGAAAAACAATTATTTAAAAAAATAATAATGACTCAGCCAAGAGGACTGGTTTGTCTCTTGAATGAGTAGGCTCTTGAGTGAGATAAACAAACATTGCCATTGGCAAGAGATCCTGCTTCCTATTTCTAGGCAGAAATCAAGTTGGCTTTACTCGGATGGCAGTTTAATTTCCCTAGCTGTTTCAGATGCTTATTCCAGATAAACTAAAAAGAGTATGGGGCAATGGAGAAGTAAAATGCACTTAATATATTTGCTATGATTATTATCTAATAATCTTGTAGAGACTCTCTTGGAGAAACCAAGTTAACAATAACTGGAAACAAAATGATCAAATAGGACAGAGAACCAGGATAACAGGTAAGAAAAGCACTTGATTGCATTGTGATTACTGAGACAAGATGACTTACCAGATGGTGAACAAAGCTGGTTAAGAATGATCAGGGCCACGGAAAGAACAGACTTATGGCAAAATTAGGCAAGTTCTCCAAGAATAATGAAAGAAAGAATTTAAACAACTTAAGAGGCCCTGAGCTTGAGTGGCAAACAGTGCGAATTTGGAATAAGATCATTATCCTTGGAATCCTAGTTCTATCCAGCTAAGAAGTTCCTGAACTACTCAGGACAAAAATGATTCATTTTAAACTACTAAGGGCAGGTTCCTTAATCTTTCTGAGCCTTGATTTCCTCATCTCTAAAATGAGGACAAAAACTTAGTTATCAGCTCTTTTCCTGGAAAAATGCATATGTACAAAAAATTGTACATGTACTTTTAAGACATTTACAGATACTCTGCAACCTATCTAGTGTCTCCAGAGCAAAAACACTTACTTAACTTTTTTAACCCTGAGATAAATTTTCTATTTCAAAGAACTTTTCCAAATGAAAGATTTATAATGATGAAAAGACTGTAAAGAAATTCTATTGTTTATCTGTTGGAATTTTTTCATAACCGGCATCTCTATGCTTTAATAGTATACTAATAAACATTATAATGATAACCTATACTCAACATTTTGCAGAGCATGACACAAAATCAATTTCTCATGTGTGTCAGGATTACCTTGGTTGCTTGTTTAAAACTCCAGACTCTACTTCCTAAAATTCTGACCCAGAAGATTTGGAGTATCCCCAGGAATCTGAATTTTTAACAATAATTCCAATAATTCTTGTATAAAGTTTAAGAAAAGATAAAATTTTAATTCTAGTCCACCTAGGGTCATTAATACAGGCGATATTTATTTGTTTGTTTTACTGTTTCTTATGCTCTACTCATTTAAAGTCACATCATAAACCAATATTTCATGTTTCACCATTTGACCAATTCGTTTGAAAATTCTCTTTCAATGCCAGAGTAACATATATCATAGCTGTAGATGGGACAGGAAAATCAACTGGATCCAGTGTTCTCAAGGGACAGAATAGTCAAAATATGCGCCTTATCATTCATGCACCAGAGTTCATACGCTTAATTAGTTGAGGGCAATAAGAGGTGAAAGCAAACAATCAAAGCAATAAAAAAGATAATTTAAAAATACTAAAGATTGTAAAAGTCTAGTGATATGGAAATATTGATAAATGGGCAAATAATCACAAACAGCTCCATAGTTCCCAAGGCTATTAGGTCTCATGACAGAGGAATATAATCAATGTTTATGATAATTACTTAAGTTATTAAAAAGTTGTAAATACAAATAGAATACTTTTAAAAGGTCAAGTGGACAATATACTTTAGAAAACATTCTATTCAAAATTTGTCAATATAAAATATCTTATTGCTCAGCTTTCAAGAAAAATGCTACTTTCTGGAACTATTCGTTTTTGAAATATAGAAGTATATGTTGTCCTTTATCATAAAGAGTTCACAGAGGATACTAAACAATAAAGCAGCCTCACTACAAACTCTAGCCAGACTTAAATTGCAGCAGGAAAGTTGGAAGAACCTACTGGAAGATATGCAAGTTTTCTGACAGCAGAAGGCAAAACTAGAAGAGATTAATGATCACCCTATATGAAAAAGTAGATTAAACCCTCAACACATTTTTCTTTTAAAGAATACATATACATAGTCTGTCGTGAAGAAAATTTTATGGTAATTGATCAATAGAAAAGCTTTGACTTGATCCCAATGCAAGAGAATTGACATAAGCATCAGGTAGGAGAAGACAGAACTTCAAGGAGAAAAGGAGCAATGAGGAGGATTAAAAGACCCCATTTAAGGTTCTGATTCACTCTAATTGCTAAGTAACAACCTGCAGTTAATGACAAACCCTTGCTTAGCTTAGGGTGGGCTGAAGGGGAGTAACCTCAGAGCCACTGCAGACAGCTGGTGAAGTCTCTCCAAGAGAAGCAACAGTAAGCCCAGGGATAAACACTTGATGACTTTTCTAAAGAAGGTGACACCAAAGCTGCCATCAGGGTCATATATAATTAGTGTGCCATTAAAGAAACTTTGAATAAGCCCCGCTCAGGAGATTGTCTTTTTCTTCACTGTAGCTGCTGGTCTGAACAGGTTTAGGTTCATTTTGCCTCTTTTCCTTTCACAAAAGCCAAGAACAATGGAAAGATGATGGGACCCACTTAAGAAAGTGACAACAGGAATTTAACATGCACCCCTCAGGCAATCCTTGAGTCTTGGTGGTGTTCCCGGGTGCAAAGCAAAGACTGATAGTGGATAGTAATTCCTGCTTCTTTTGGATGATTAAAAGTTCAAAGAAGGCACATGAAAACTAAATATAATGTGCACATCAGAAGGAGATTATTCTGTACTTGGATCAAATTACTTCCCTTTGGCACACGAACTGTGTTTTCTTGTGAAATTCATTTTGGTCAAAGCAAAGAGCTGTGGCTGCCACCTCCATCAAGCTCACCCTCCATTAGGGAGGTGAGGAGGTGAGCTCGAAGGTTCCAAAAGGAACACAAAGGCACTAATGAGTTTTATTTCCAGGCCATTGAGCTTAGTTCCTGCTGTGTTTGTGTGTTCTTCCACATAACATTGAAATATATTATTTAAACACCTAACTTGTGCAACTGGGGTCTTGGGGGACTTGGGACAAAGACATTGAAATAGCAAAATTAATACAACCCATAAGGGAAATATAGCCAACACGGGGAAAGAGAAAAACATAAACAACAAGAAGGGGGGGGGAATAATGAATTTTGCCATTAAGCTTCTCCAAAGTTCAGAGCTGGAGTGAGCTTAAATTTTCACTGTGGGTATAATTCCACAAAGGGTATATATACCAGACTTCTGATACAATGATCTGAAGACTAGGTAGAGATGTGAAAAACTGTCTCTGCTATTGGGCAGGCATATGGGAGCTAACTTACATGCAATCAAGCCACTTCGGCATCCTGATACCCTCATTGTTTTCTTTCACTGTGAAGACAATATGAGCAGACCCATGAGTAACACAGCAGAGCATGTGAGCCACAGTGAAATGCTTTCAAATGAAATGCCTGGGGCTAGGGAATATATTCCCCTCTTCTGATTCTCTGCCTTCTCACCAGAGCCTCTATGGTTCAAGAAGCTCCTTTCAGAGTCAGTCCAGACTGATCAAGTAACAGAAAAGTTGATTAGTGAATATTCATCTCACTTTATGCAAATGTTCTTAGTTGTGACATATCACCTTATCCTGAAATCCTGCCCACTCGATGAACTCAGAAAGGATGAGGAACTGGAAAACTGTTCTTTGATTCATGACTCCTGCTCCAGCTGTACTTATGATAATGGATCTGGGCCAGATGCCCTTGGGAAAATGTGTATTTTGGGGAGGAAGATGCCTGGACAATATATTGAGATTTCCTTTGCTGCCATGAACAATTTGTGACTTAGTGAGCATATTTATAGGCATACTACAGATTCTCTATCATTTCAGAAATCAATGAAGTCATTTCTAAAGGAAGTTAGAGTGATCCGTAGCTATCAGCTGCCCTTATTTAATTATTATAGAAAGAAAAAAAAATCACCCATTAGGGAAAACCAGAAATGGAAAAATTTGCCAGAAGGAAAACTTACTTTGATAAGATTGAATGAAAATTTGTAGAAAAGAAAACACTAATTTCAAAAAAAAAAAAAAAAAAAAAAAAAGGAAAAGGTTCAAATATGTGGTGCCGGAAAGAAATCTAACTATGGGAAGTGAACACACATTGTAAATATATATGCCTTATTGTTAAAGTGTGCAGCTGAAACTTACTGGATTTCATTAACCAAAGTCACCATAAAAAAATAATTAATTTAAAAAAGTGTAGTGCTTCTAATGATTAAAAGTCTTTTCTTTTTTTAAAAAAAAATATTCAAACCTCTTCTTTTTCTACCGCAACTACCACTAATGACAAGAACTACTATTTATCAAGAACTTGCTACATCGCCAGAACCCTGATAGGTACTTTATGTGTTTTACCTCCTTCAGTTCTTCTACCCATCTCATACTTTACAGATGAAGATAATGAGCCTTCAAATGATATAATTGTAATTATTACAAAGAGGTTAATGACTTGTCCAAGTTGCATAGCCAGGTAAAGGGACAGAGCTGGCTTTGAACCTAAACCTGGGCTTTTAATCAATATACCATGTTGCCACGACTGAATGAAGTTATTTAACAACTTGGGTAAACAGGTGTGCTTTGATAATCTGATAAATTCTTCTCACTTTGTACTTGAACATAAATTCACACACACAGACACATACAAAAACAATTTATTTATTCATCCATCAACAGGTACTTACTGAACACAAAACTTATGCCAAACCTATACTAAGCCCAGGATAGCTAAAGATGAAAACATAAGGTCTTTCTTCTCAATGAGTTTGTAGCAGAGAGATAGTAATAACAGAATTTCTAACATAGTATGTGCAACAATGAAACAAAGTACAAAGGTGATAAAAGCAGAGAAGAGGCGGGGCCATATTTTCCAAAACAGCGCTGGAAGATTTCCTCACTGTCAAATTGCCAGATATCTTTCCAAAGTTATTGATCTCATTTCAAATTTAAGATAGCAGCAAAGGAGTTGAGGTTGTTTACTTGGTTTTAGGAAAACTCCCATCTGGGTTTCCACAGAGCACACCGGAAAGGGTGTATTTCTAGACAAGGGAAATCTCCTTGTCCTAAATATAGAACCTCTAGGAAACTGTGTTCTTAATTTAGAAACGGCTTCAAACTATGATGCTTGCAAAGTGTGAGGGTGGGTTGAGGTAAAGCATTAGCTTGGAGCTGCCATATATTTCATTTTCTTCTTTCCATTTCCTTGGCAATTCTAGAATTAGGTACAAAAAGTCTTGCAAACAATAATTTCTATATTTTTGCACATAATAGATTCCTTGGTTGGCAAAACATGAGTTTCTCTTCAAAACTAAAGCTTCTAGTATAATGAGAAATGGCTCTCAAAAGCTGTAATATTCATTCTGTGAAAGCCTTGTTGAATAGTCACTGTACTAACTAAATCTCAGAGTTTGTTCCTTTCCAAAAAAAGGAAAATGTCTTATAATTATGAGAATATAGACATCATATTGCGATGTGACTAACTGTTCAACTTGATTAGGATGTATATTGGTATTGGTTGTATATTACACCATGCATTCATATATCTCAATTAATCCTCACAACAGTCTTATGAAATAGACCAAGTAAGTTTTTCTTCCCAGTCTTCCAGTAGAGGAAGCTGAGGCTCTAAAATTATCATGACCTCCCTGGAGATCATCTAACTAATAAAAAGGATCAGAAGCTGAAGCCAGCTCTACCTGATTCTAAGTTCAAACTGTCCACTATGAGGTATGCAAAATTGTAACTAGAAATGCATGGCAAGCTCCCTGACATTAAAACAAAAAGTCATTTCTAATTACATCGATGGGATAATGTAATATGAGAAACAATTTATATTTTATTCATTTAACACTTATTGAAGGCAACTCATTGTGTTAGGAACAATAGTGGGGACCCAAAGATAGGCAATGCCATACCTCTCCTTTATCCAGAAAGATCTATGCATGCATGAAAACACAGATTCTCTAAATACAGTCTGAAATAAAGTCTGAAACAAAAATTATGAAGTAAGCACAGCTCCCCTTCTTGAGATGTTTCAGGCAGCTGAAGATTAACTTTGATGAACATATAGAGTGATAAAAGATTTATATAGGATCTTGATTATATTTAAGTTTATAACTCTATTAATTTATTTGAAATAAGCTTTGTGTCACAACTGCCTTTAGACTCTCTAGGTCTGGCAGTCAAAGCCAAGGTATTGGAATTTGTAAATCAGGTCCAGATATCACACACCAGATTCAGCCAATATTGGCACATCCTGACATTCTCTGTGAAGACCAAGCTCATAATTGAGCTGCTGGATTTGGAGACTTTGTAATGAAAGTCTTGACAGAACTTAGGCTGGTGAATTTGACATTTTATTATTTGTCACAGACATGAGCTATGGTAGAAAAATCCAAGTATTCATAGAGACAGCTACAGAATAGAATATTATTCCTACATATTGGAGTCTAGAGAGTGAGTGACTGCTTAGATTTCTTTAGGCTGCAGATGGAGACTGTCTTTACATATATGTCTGTAAACCTCTCTCTTTGTGTTTGTGCTTCTCTCTCCTTGTATGTTTCACATCTATCCTTTGCCTCAGTTAGATAATATGTCCTTCCCTATTCCCTAGAAACATACAGTTTTTTGAACATTTGTTTCAATGCCTTTTAAATAAAACTCTTTCCTCCCTAAAACACATTTTTCCCCTTGAATTCGTGTTCCTTTGCAGAGTTCAGACATTTTCCTCAACTCATCAGAGTCTTAAATATGACTCGAAATATATTCCCACAGGCAAAAAATAATTTTGCAAAAGTACTTTGTACTATTTTCAGTTTAACAGTTCTGAATTCTCGCTTTGATTTTTAAAAACTCATGAATTTTGAATTCTTTAAAGTCACAGACAGGTAAAATTTTCAGATGGTCAGTGAGCCATTGTCATTAATCACTTTCATTAGAATAATTATTCAGACTTTAAAAAATATTAAAAGGTTGGTTTTTTTTTATCCCCCAGACTTTAACCTCATCCTAACTCTACTCTGAAGATGACTTTATGACAGTATGTAGTCTAGCAAGGTAGACGACTTGTGTTCATATGATCTATGAAACATCTTGTTCAGTCTAAAAGTGATGTCATTTCCTCTGTGCCACTTGAAAAGCTTTGTTTTTAAGAAGCCATTGTTGTATTATGAATTATTTTGTTTCACAAATGTTTCTATTGTGCTGGGTTTGGGCTTCATATCTGTGGGTAAAGTCTGAGAAAAAGAAAGGCAAAGCCTGAGGCTATTTATTTTCATTGTATGTAAACTTATGAGTCTGGAGAGAAACTGTCACCAGCCCATAGTTAGAAATGATAAGCAACTGATTCTCTAACTAGTACTGGGTAGAAAATAGATTTTTTAAAGCTAAGAAATCTATAAGTATATTATATATCCTTTTAGAGACTAGGAAGATAAAATAGAGTTTTGTTTTGCTACGAAAAGCTCAAAGCAAGTCTTATAATCTTTCTAGGAAATTGCATCAAGATTATTTGTACTATCTTGGCAAATATCTTTGAACAACTAGCACTTGATTCATTTTAAAACTAAAATTATATATATTTTATTTTTGAATTTAAAATATGTTTGAGTCATTATATCAAAGGCCAGACTGAGATACCCAATATACATATTATGATTTTAGAGATTTTGTTTTCTATTCTTTGGGGATTACAATATTGGTCATTACAGATTACGTTTCAATGAACAATTTTATACTTAAGCTTTTGGGGATTTTTATTAATTATTTAGGAAGAACTCCAAAACAATTACTGATTCACTATTAGACTTCCTTTGGGTTTCTTGTTACGTTGCTTTTCAATTGAATTGTAGCATTTACACTCCCAGCATTCTCTCTATCTTCACTTTGCCTGTTATCACAACTTGCAACTGCTACTAAATACCATCCTCTTCCTAGTGAAGGGCCGTTAGAGTGGATAATACATGTGTTTCCTGGCACTTTATTAAATTAGTGTCTGCCTCAATGCAGGCATGTGACAATTTGTGAAAGGAACTCTACATCTTAAGTAACATGGAACCTTTTGAAAAGGGAAATATACAGCCATACAGATTGAAAAACAAACTGCAGGAGGTTTTAAATCAGTGATGCTGGGGTCTTGCAGCATTCTGCATTAGCTGCTGCATCAGGGGCCCTTGTTCTCTTTTCACTAGGTGACTGGCACCCGTTAAGAGGAAGGGATGACCCTCCTCCATTCTTATTACTAACATGAATATGTCACATCAGGTACATTATACTGAAGCCTGCTGAGGGCACTTCAGGCCTGGCCTAACTCCCACAAAAAAGATAAGCTGCATTAGCCCACAATGGTTGAACTGCTAGGAAAGAAGCCATTTTATCTCTTTAGATTGCTCTGGAAATAACAATGAGGCTCTCGTATTTTGAAGATGAATGATATAATTCTCATATTTAATATGAAATCTTTTTTTATACAGCAAGAATTCATTGGCTAGACTTTTACTTTCACTATTTAAGAACCACTAAAAAAACAAAATTAAAGTAAACAAAACACCTTGATAACCTAGTTCAGTGACAAACGCCCAAAATTCTACTTGTCTGGCTAAAACTTCTCTGGAAACCTCTCCTTTTTACTCTCAGAAGCATACCATGCATCTTGTCTTCTACCTTTGAACTGGTTATTGCTATATTTACACTTGTTTTCTCATAGGATGCTGCTCTCACAGACAGAGTGGAAGCTAAATCGGGCTCTGATAGGGTTTCCTCATCCTGAGCTCATTTTCTGAACACACTGCATTCATAAATAGCTTGCGAGGCTTTGGGCTTCTGAGGTCACTGTGCTTCACACAATTGTTTTCTGCGAGGCTACGTGAAAGTCAGTGCCTGGGCTGAGGCCTGGAATTCCTGAAAGCTGGGTTTCTCAGCATTGAAGGGCTATCTCTTTTCAAACAAAAGCACAGCCAGGCTGTGGAGGGTGACCTTGGTCATTGTTCTCTGGGCCTGTGACTTCAGAAGTAGAGGTTCTGACATGATAGGACCAACTTCTAAACTGATACCATCTCGCTCTCAGGACACCTATAGAAATAGCAAACTGATATCTGCAATGAAATAAATGCTTTGTAAACTCTCCTCTGAAAAAGAAATGCAAATTAAGGTCTTAGGTAAATATTTTTCCCTCCCACTTCCTTGACAGTCCTCAAGCTTAATCCCAACAACACTTGGAAACAGTAGGTAAATGAAATATAGTGATGACCAGTCATTCATCAAGAAGAGAAATGTGTTATGTAGATATGTGAAGAAGGTTAAAAAAAAAAAAAGTCAATGCTTGGAAGTTGGATGAGGAGGTCTGAGGAGGTAGAATGGAGGAAAATAAGAAGAGCATTAGGAATTTGCTAATTAGTTCACATG
Source organism: Eonycteris spelaea (assembly GCA_003508835.1). Classification (NCBI taxonomy): domain Eukaryota; kingdom Metazoa; phylum Chordata; class Mammalia; order Chiroptera; family Pteropodidae; genus Eonycteris; species Eonycteris spelaea. The sequence goes on along the minus strand of PUFA01000011.1, from coordinate 7,282,739 downwards.
AATACATTATATTGCCATGCAGATATAGTTAAAGTATGAAGCAGCAATTAAGAGATCACAGCTCAGTCTTCACTATTACATATACACATTTTTTTTCAGTTGACTTTTTTCTTCTGGATAACCTACTACAACTTGTGTAATACCCACAAAAGTGTTCTGAAAATGTACTCTTGAGAGTTCCCATTTATCTCCATGGAAATAAGTTATAAAACAAACAAAATAAGTTATTTTACTACTTTTCTCCAGGGCCCAGTAATTGATGGCAACCCAGAAGTTTTAGGTTAGGCCTCTGTTTGAGAAAGAGTAGACAGGTGGAAGAAACAGGGAAGGGCATGATGTCCTTGCAGGTTGTGAAGTACTTAAACAATTGTCATTAATGAATTTAGACATACAATGTGACTTAAAGTAATATTATGAACTACTATGTGTCCAATATTCAGATAAGGAATAAAACAATTCCATGGTTATTATACCCCAGTGTCTCTCTCTCTGACTCCATTTACGTCCCTCTTTGCAGAAAGATCCACTATGTATTATTTTAAATGTATTTGAAGTCAAACCACTAAATAAGCACTATAATGTCCTAAATAGTATAACTTATTGACAACTTATTTTTTTACACAGTTCTGATGAAGGCAGGGAAACTAATATGTGTTAGTTGCAGATATAGTTGAATATACTCTTACCCACCAAGCATAAGAAATGTTTGAGAACATGATATAATTCAAAGCAATGTCTTTAATATTGTTACAAATAGATACCCTTATTAATATGGACAGGAAATTAAAGAATCTATATGGTTGTTTAAGAGCCAGCCTTTCATTTGGAAATAATTCCACTAACTTTTTGAACATTTTTTCTAAAAAAGCATTTAGGTCACATAGGATTATATTTGACCTGCCATGTTTACATTAGCCCTTCCTATATTTAAATAAGTCCGTGTATTTTTCACTTATAGTTAATACTGTTTCTCCCCTAGGCCACATCCATAGGTATAGAACGTAGACACATACATACACATATGTGACTACATAGCCTCAGAGATAATATCCTAAAGACCTCAAAACCACTTGCCTAATCATTTAAATCAATATCAACTGATTATTTTCCTAAATGAATCTGTGATTGGATTAAAACAACTGGATAATAGTCTAAATGGACCAACTAAAGAGGTTCTTTCCCCACAAAACATAAAATGATAAAAATGACAAACATAAAGTTGCTAAGTTCATAGTTTGTTTTTAATTAGGCCAACCTTAATTTCTTTGGGGCTTGGTGTTTATTTCCAAAGCTAAACTAAAGAGCTCTCTACTTCATCTGTAAGAACCATGCTACCATTTGGCTTCCCTTAGCCATAAACACGTCTTCAAATTTGGGGTTATTCATCTGGAGGCACTAATGTATGCCAGGAAAATTGGAGAGACATTTGAATGAGTGGAGCAATGTCACCTGGCACAATGAAAATAGCAATTTTGTTTTAAAGAGAGCACAATTAATTCCTGTTTGTGTACTCAGGCACCTGTCTTAGGCCTGGTGTAGTGACTCCTAACAAAATCCAATAAATCAAAGAATTAATGACCCTCAGTTTTAAAATGACCTAAAGTAGGTGAAATTTATTTAAAAATTCTAGAGAGGCTCTCATATAGTGGTGATTGTAACAATGTAGAAGCTATTTGGTAAACTTCAGGCTGCTCCCTTTTGCATTTCAGAATACTGATGCTAATCAAATCAACCATCCACTTGGGGCTTGGGGTCACCTAGACAGAATGTGAAAGGGGCGACTGGGCAGCTGATGCTGATATGGTGATTGATTTGCCCATCTGAGAGTCTTCATAACTACTGAAGATGCTGTTGCCCATTTGGGAGTTAATAAATTTTTCTAGACCTAACCATTGCACTTCATTACAGAAACTTCCCTTATCCCTATCTGAATTTTTCTAGGGTACTACAACACAAATATTCTCTAAGAATACCTTGAAAACCTGCTAGGATATGCCAAGACCCAAACAATTTACGTTGCAATACAAGGTTGAATAACTGATGTACAAGAGAAAAACAGGAGTCAGGTGGTATTTTTACTGCTAAGCTTAAAAATAATCTTATCTATCTAGTATGGTTCTCACCAGAGCTTACCGCATTTTAGTATATTTCAACAATTCAGAGCCCCCATGAGTATCTGAAATGTTATAATTCAAGTTCTAAAACTAAATTTTCTGTTTTGTTTTAAATTTGCCATAATTAAAATGAGAGGGGAAAAAAACTGAATTAAAAAATTAAATCTCCCTACTTTCTAATAGGCTTGAGTCTACTATTATGTGTTAAATTACTATAAAATAACTAACCTACCACAATTGGTAAAACCACATGAGGTGTCAACTAGTTTTATTGATAGTACTGTGACATGCTCACAGCAGTCCAAAAGATTAGGATCTGAGAGAGACATAGGACATTGCCTAGCTTTATTATCTGAGAATGGGGTAGGAGAGAGACACAGAAAAGTAAGCAATGTCTTATTATTCTTGCAGGGCTTCAGATCTATTTCTAAAAATCTCTAGAGAGATTTAGAGAAATACTTCCTTATTGACAACCTCTCACTACCTTTCAGGCTGGAAGCATTTCCTTTGCGCTAGTGCAAGGCCTTAATGTCAGATAAGGCCTTCTTCCTCCACTGTTCTCCAGGGAAATTATTTAAAGAACGGCCCATTAGCCTGTGTACAGACATCTTTCCAGTAGTTGCAGGCTAAAGTTCATGAAAAGCTCAACTCTTTCTTTCCCAAGCCAGTAAGTACCTCTTGATAATTGCCAGCTTCTTATGATGGTCATCCTCCATTTCTATTACCATATTCCAAGGTAGGGTTTTAGGGTCTAAATAGATTAAAGTCTATGACTTAGAAAAATCACTTTGGATCATTTTGTCATTCTGTCTGAGTTCCTCTAAATAGCTCTAGACAAACCATGAAGAAGACTGTCTCTTTCTTCTCTCTTAATTCTCTTTCCTTGAATAAAGCAGCCTCTCTCCTAGTCTCTATGGGGCCTCGAGATGATCATTTTTCGAGCCTTCATGTTTTTTCAGCCCTATTAAATATCAGAGCTAATCAAATCAACCATGCTATAACACAAACCAGATGTTAAACCCACTAAAACCTCTTGATGATTTTTAAATCTTCTATTTTTGGTCTTTTTAGATATAGTCCAATCCTCTTCATTTTTCTTCTTTCTTTGGGCCTTTATGTTTGAAACTCAGTAAAGCATTATAATATGCTATTTGATTTTGTTATAAAATAATTTTTTAAAGTTATGAAGAATATGAATTAATTTTGTCCATTGTTTCAACTGTCAGCTGCTAAATTTTATAACTCCTCTTATTTTTAACTTGAACTAACTTGTTACTACACTCAGTATATAATGATACTTTAAAGCAATCCTACATTTAAAAAATAAGATGACTTGTTCAGAGTTAAATCAGTACAACCACTACATGATAGGTGAGATGAGCCCTTTGCAGAATCACTTTATGGTTTGCATGCATAACTTAGGTGTTTCCTTAAAACCTAAGTTCTCAGGCTCTGATTCAGAGATGCTGATTTAGTATTTCTCAGTGGACCTGAGGACTCCACATTTTTAAAACAAGTACCTCAAATGACTGATGCTGATATTGCAAGTAACACAATTTGAGCACTACTAAATCAAGGAACAAATGTTCGCTTAGTAAATCAGGAAGAATAGTTCTCAGAGATTTAACCAAGACTTTATAGAAGTGAAAGGGGCCATAGCCTAAACAATGATAACATAATTGAGGAGAAAAGTGTGAGGATAAAGAGGAAGGGGCTTTGCATAGAGCCTTTAGGAAGGAACATTAAAGCACAGTTTGTAACCTCACAGTGTTCAAAGAGAGAATACCTGACACTCAACATGGACAATCATGATTCAGAGTGGTTATGTATTTCCCTACAATCCATCAAATGGCTTAATAGTAGTATCCACTAATAACTAGCATAATCTAGTTTAATAGATTTAAGCAAACATTTGCTAATAACTTGGCAACCTATTATAACTCTTTACAAGGAGAAAAAGCCAACACAAACACCCTGGTCTATTTAACAGTTTTTAAATAATACATTGACTTTTTTACACATTGGTGTCTTATGAATAAGATTAGCCCAAGTCAGTTCCTTGGAGACTGATCAGCACTGAGCAGAGCAACAGTCAAATCTTCAAAAGTAGACTATGAAACTCTAAACCAGATGATCCCAATCATGTACATACCCCGGCCTTCTACACAGACCTGACAGAGTGAGGTAGAGGGGGACTGAATGTCCACTGACCGAATGACAGTTCCACCACTTCCTAGATTTTGCATACGTGACTCAACCCCTTTGAATGCCAGTAACTCTTTTGTAAATGGAGATAATACTTAGTGCAAAAGGTTATAGAAATAATCAAATTACCTAATAGACAAAATTATTTTATATAGTAGGTGCTAATTCTATTAAAACTTTCCCGAATAGTCCCCCTGCCTATCAACCAGCTGAGCTCTCTTTACTAATTTTATGTAATTTAACATTATTAGTTGTCGTTTGTAATCTCAAACACCATATATGTATGTGTGTGCATCTGAGAGAAATAAAGCAATCAAAAGTGGTTATCTCTGAGGAGTGTATGAAAATTTCTTTTTTTTTTTTTGGTGTGTTTTCAAATTCACATGTATAATATTTAATGCTTTCAAAATTACCATTAAATTTTACTAGTCTAATTTAGTGATTCTTAAACTTGGTATACATTACAATCATTTGGGAAGCTTTTAATAATTTTAATGCCCACAATGTACCCATTCTGAAGTGATTAATCAGAATCTCTGATGACAGAACCCAGAAATCAACACTTTTTTCTAAAGACCCTCAGGTGATTCCATTTTGCAACCAAGTTGAGAAACTCTGGTCTAATTCTAATGTACTTAAAATCAATTCCTTAAAGAATTAAGAGATGACACTTTATGAAATTTTGTAACATCTTGAGATTTAAATAATTTTTCCCCAAATATGATAAAAGTAGTTTACTAAATTTTGCTACAAATCAAATGGCTGAATTCTCCAGGATCAGTATTTGATATCATTTCAAAATCTCAATTTTATTTATTCTGTTTAGCTTATTAGTTTTTTTTTTTTAAGTGATCTGAAACTGAAAATACAGATCTAGGATGCCATATCCCAAAGAGAAATTGAGAAAGCTCAAATAGCCAGTTTGTTAGGAGAGCTTCTGAGAATCTGCTAAGAAGATGTCAGTGATGACTGATCACTTCAATTAGAGAGAGAAAGGACCCACTCAGACATCAGAAAGGCTTCTGTGTGGAGGATACCTGAAGAGACACCAATATCAGTCACTGGCTAAAAAATAGAGACAGATGGCATGGCATCAGGAAACTATCACAAAATGAAAGAATATTATACAGTTGATTAGTAACAAGAGTCAACAACGGGCTGTAGGAGACCTCCCAGAAGCAGAGTGGAAAATCAAGGTAAGATCTTATAGGCAAAAAATGGGTAAACATCCAAGAATGCAGATGGTTGACTGAGGGAGACTGGACTTAGGTAACTAGAGCAGGACTCGAGTTTTGGCAAGGGGGATTACTAGGCCCCGGTTCACAAGGTGTTTGTAGAACTTGGTGTTTAAAAAGTCAGGGGTCTAGTTGCTGATGTTTGAGAGAAAAGGCAAAGCCAGGAAAATAAAACGTATATACAAGTTTCAAGTTAGACGAGTAGTAGAGCTGGCTCTATAAACTTCTTATATTCTGCTGACAAAAAACAAAATCTATGTCATGCCTAGGGCAGAGCTCAACCTGTGGAAGCAAAGCAGCTCCATCTCCAAGAGTTGTCAAGGACACAGAGAATGCCACTGCAGACTCTAGGGAGAATGCATGTGGCTTCCAAGGCTGCTGATCAGGGGAGGAAAGCACTGCTCATCTGTGACATCCCAGCTGGGACCTTGGGAATCCTTCTGGAGGTGGCCTTCTGCCTCAGCATATCTGATCAGTCACACCCCGTATTGAATCAATCACCAACTTCTGTCAATTCTAACTCAATAGTGTTGCATAAAAATATCCAATTAACTCAATCCTTCTGTAATTGCTCTAATTGAGGCTGTAATTGCCTAATATCGCTGGTGTTGATTGCTACATCAACCTCCTAATTGGTCTCTCTGCTTCCTCAAATCCATTGCAGGCAGAGATATTTCTGAGCATGACCTGTGTTTTCCTGGTTTCTTCCTTTACAGACTGTTTCGAACTCTAGTTTTCTATAAATGTTTCTTTGGAGTAGTTCTGAGAGCCCCAGGCTATTCCACATGGGCTCATGAATAATTTCAAGTGGTTTTTAGTTCTGCTATATAGAAGGAACTGCGTCTTTCTTTTGCTTGGCCTTCTCCTCCAATACCACATGTCTCCTGAGTATTACAGGCCCCTTCTGGGTACTATTATATTTTCTGGAACTCAAAGAGCACCAGCAGTCCACTGTTTTCATTTGTTTCCCCAAGCTTCCGCAGATACCCTGGAGTCCTCAGAGCACTGTTGTCTATACTCAAAGAGGTGTTAAAAACTTGTGTTAGGGTCAGGGAAAAAATAACTATTATATAGAATAGTATTATTCTCTTATAGTGTTTGCAGAAAAAAGTCACAGGTTCAATTCTAAGCTAATTTGCTTCTTATCCTTTATACCGACACTCAACAATCCCACTCAACTCCCCAGAAGAAGAAGAGAGGAAATCACTAAGCAAGTCATACAGGCAGACCTACTTCTTTCTGAAGATCTAGAATGAGAGCATGATGTGGACAAATAGGAATCCACAAGCCAGTCAAGGAGAAATTTGAGAGATTCCTGGATAGTGATTGTTCTTTGAGCTCATTCACTGCCCCATTTAAAAAAAAAAAAATGGGAGTGGGGAGGAGGTAGTAATTGGAGAAGAAAGTGTTGATTTCACAGAGCTGGCATAAGAATTTGGGATAGGAACCCGGAGGCTTATTTTATTTTTTTACAATTTCCTTTCTTCTCAGAGGTAGACAAAATTAAAATAACCCGATCTTGGTGGTATCCAAGTACCTAAGTAGTATCCAAGAAGTAAATCTTAGGCATATGGGAGAGGGAACTCCTGTAGCTTTTCAGATTTTCATGTTATAGGTCTGGACTTCAAAAATCTTACATATATTTCAAAGACCAAGATATTAAAAACTGTCTCTCTCTCTCTTTCTCTCTCTCTCTCCTTCTTTCTCATCTTTCCTGTGAGCAGCCTGAAGTTTAAGTAGTGAGACATCAATCGCTTAGTGGACCTCAAGTTGAAAGCTTAAAAACTTTGTCTTCTAATTTAAATTTTCTGGGTTACTTCCCTCTGGTTTATTACAGTTTACTTTCTTTTGGTTATACCCTGGTGTTTAATAGAGTCTGGTTTGACTTTTCAACCTGGTCACAACTGTATTTAGAAATATTAAGGAAAACGATGTACCCATACCTAGGGCATTTGCTAATAGAGGATCAATGACCTCTGCCTGTCAGAGCTACATCTCTAAGAGAAAAAAAGGATCATTAGACACAAAAAGAGGACAATGAGGACCAGTGTCCCTTTCCTACAGAAAGCCATTCCTTCCAGAGCATCTAGATTCTATTTCATGGCAGAAGGTAATGATAGAGCCTATAGAATTGAAGTTTTTTGAGGAACAGTGGCAGAGGTGTTGGGATTCCCAAAACCATAAGAATACTTTGAAAATCCCCAGGGCTTTTCCTGGAACTACTTGGCTGTTATTTGAGCTCAGGATTGCAGTTCCTTCAGCTGAAATAAAGACTGACTCAATTCCAGCTCCAGACAAAGTAGGAGAAAAAATGGAAACAGATGACCCAAGAGACTTTGCAACTATTTCCTGACCTAAGCCATTGATTTACTGTGAGTCTTGGAAAGGGCTTGCGATTTTTAATCATTAGAGAAATGTTTGATGAGCAAACAGTTTCCAGTATCTTCAAGAATAGTCCGATGCTTAGGCCCTGAGAATAATGTCTCCTACAACCTCAGAGTTGCCCTGAGGTTGCAGCTGAGTTCACTGACAGAAAGCCTTTTGTTCTGCATCCTGACACCAGCATACCTAATGCAGTCCACGCTGCTTCCATTTTCTGTCTGGGACATCTACTTCCCCTTGGTTTCCTGCTTGATCTCATGCACATGCTGCCATCTACTTGCTTTTCCAGTGGGTTAAAGTAAATTCATGAGACTTTAAAGTAAAATCCTAAGCCATGACTTTACTTAGAGCACACTTTCAATGAGATTATAAAGTTTGGAGGGGCAAAAAAAGTACATGAGCGATTCCAGTGAGTCTGCCCATTCTACAACTAAGTCCTCTAAAACAGAATCAAGAGAAAATCCTGCCAAAGCCATATCATGTATTTGCTTTTATTTTAAAATATTTTTTCTAAGTATTTAAAGTGTTTTTACACTCATTGTTTGAGTTACACTCCAGCAATTTCACTGCTCCTGAATCTTGACTTTTCTCCTCACTGGATTGTCTAAATTAGCATACAAATAGACTGTGATTACTTCCCCCTTAAACCAATAATGTGACGGATCTCCTTTTAATATATGGGCCTACTTTTCTTCTCTCCTTTACAATAACCCTTCCGTTCTCTCTTGTCTTATACAATCTCCTTTCACCTTGACCACACCAACGTCACTAATGACTTCGGTGCTACTGAATCCAATGGTCATTTCTCAGTCTTCATCTTGACCTATCAACATTTAACACTATGGAACACTCAGCTCTTAAAATACTTTCTTTATGTGGCTTTCAGGACATCATTCACTCTTGATTTTTTCCATCTAATTAGCCATTTCTCTGTCACTTTTGCTGGTTCTTTCTCATTTTACTGACAACCCCGCAGCCCCCAAACATGGAAGTGAAACCAGGACTCAGGCTTACACCTCTTCCCTGCTCTAATCTCACCTCCTAAGTGATTTAATCAATCTCAGGGCTTTAAATACCATCTGTATTGTGTTGATGCCCAGACTTCTTTTTCCAGCACTCATGTCTCCCCTTATTCTTCATTTGTATATCTAGCTACTTCCTGTTTGGAAATCTAATGGGCATCTCAAACTCATGTCGAAAAGCAAGATTCTGTTTCTAACCACCATAATTTTTTTTTTCCTCCAATATCGTACTGTGTATTCATAATGGAAATTACATCTTTCCAGACCAAAGTTTAACAGAAAAATTTTGGGTCTATTTTTAAAATAGGCCCAGAATCTTTCCATATCTCATATCTTGTACTGCTGCCACTCAGGACCAACATATCTTTATTTCTTCCCAGTGCTACTGCAATAGCCTTCTAACTAACCTCAATGTTATACCCATGCCCCCTTACCTTAAAATCTTTTTTTCTATTGAGATATAAGTTATGTCATGTATTTATTTACTTACTTAGGCATAGTTGGTATACAATATTATATTAGTTATATTAGTTTCAGGTGTACAATACAGTAATTTAACATTTTTATACCTTCACTCTCACATATACCTAATAGGGTTGCTTTAAGTTTGTGTGGAGATATTGTATATTTAAAAGACATTATAAACTGTAAAGTACTATTCCAATGTGATGTATTGAGCCATTGCTATGATGATAGCATGCCTTAATGTGTATTTCTTGAATGTTGGATCTCTATTTTAGCCATCAAGATTTGCATTTCCTTTTACTTATGTCAATAATAATATGTCTCCTTCACAGCTTTCACAGTCTGTTGGACTCCACTGGCTATCGAAAATTGTCAACAAAAGCAACTTAACTCACTTGTAAGTTGAGTTCCGTAAGGCCAGTGCTCCCGGAAAAGGCCTCAAGGCTGTCAGGTCCGGGCCCCTAGCTCCCGCCTGCTAGCCACCTGATGCCCATGGACCAATCCGCGGGAGCCAGGACTACGCTGTGGCGCCACACCGCTGCACCAATGAAAGAGCCCCACGCTGTGCTTTGGTCTTTTTTGAATCTTCCCCTTCCTGGACGCGACCCTTAAAACCCTGCCCCGTCGCCGCCAGAGTGCGACTTCCCTGGCCCCTTTCCTCGGGACCAGAGAACCTCACTCCAGACGGCTTGCCTTTCAATAACGTACACCTGTTAATCATGAGTCAGACTCTGTCTGCTGAGCGGCTGAACCTTACAAGTTCCACATTAGAATTTGCATTCGATATCCTTCCTTGGACTGGTTCTGCGGTGGGGCTGTCTTTGTCTAGGTGATGTACCTAGAGAGAGGGACTTAAATTTAAACTTCAGAGTGCCCTGAACTCTATCTTCAAGTAAATGACAGCCAAGAAATTAGGCCAGCTTTATCTTTCAATTCATTCCAAGGAGGTATCCACATGCAAACTTTAAAAATGCCTTTGCTGTTTAATCACACAGATGGTGAATCACTCTAAAATGTGAATTACTTACTACAAGCTAAAGGAACATTTATGTAAGTGCATGTGCAGGCAGACTACTCCAGAGAGGGCAGAAAACCTATTCACGGTCATTCAAATAACTGACATGTTTGCAACTAAATTTTTTCATCTATTATTTGAACCAAAGTTTTCATATTCTTACTTTCTAGTTTTACTATGTGCTAGAACACAAAACTCAACCTAAGAGATGTAGATCAAATTAAAAAGAGAAAAAATGTAATTCAGGAAAGGTGAATCAAGACTTAAAGAATGAACTGAATTGTTAATATTTTCTCCTATTGTTCATTGAATAGTCAGGTTGACAATACTTATTATGTTCCCAGAGTTTTATTGTAACTAGAGTATTAGGAAGTGAGAATGCATGTTATCTTAGAAACAATCTCACAGACACTGGCTAGATTCCCAGGCAGTCCACCAAAGCTCATTTAACTTGTAATGTAAAACTGCGAATGAGGGAAACTCATGCTGGAGAATAAATATTTCTTTTAAACATAATAAATATTTAAATATCTCAGGAATCTAAAATCTTTAAATGTGGATATAAAACACTGGTACTCTATTTTTTCAAAAAATACAATTAGTGACTGATTGAGTTAGGTTGTAGATAGATAAGAGTATGAGAGAAACTCTGTGACTTTGGCCACTTCTTAAGGACTCTAGAGGCTGAGATGCTATGTCTTTATTGTGCCTGATTTGGTCTCAGACTCAGAAGTTTTCTTTCTTTGATAAAAGTATCTCAACCACAAAAATTAATGTCTTGTCCATTCACTATATTAGGTGTTGTTTTAAACTCCTAAAGGAAATTCAAGTAGTCTGTTTCAAAATGTTTGCAATTAAAAGGCAGCAGAAATAAATCACTAAAGCAAAATTCCCCACACTGTCTTGGATTCTTTTTAGTCTCACGGTTTCTTCAAAGTCTACCCTAGTGTTTATTTCTTTGATTTTCAAGGTTTCTTTCTCAAGAGCTGTTGGCCACAATCTGTTGGGCTTAGCTTGAGACCAAGTAGAGTCAAGAATCAAACTACCTTACTTCATGCCAACTCCAAGTTTCCTCCTTCCAGCAAGGCCTTCCAGGTGATAATTACTATTAAACAACTTGGCCATCACCCCTTCAAGGTCAAGTGTGAGCTAAAAGCTAATATACAGGCTAAATGGCTGAGTTCCCCTCACTGTAGTTGGCCAAGAATCTAAGATGGACCTTGATGCATAGTGGATTCATTTTTTATTTGGAGTCAGGTGGTCCTGGACTTGAATCCAACTCTTTCTCTTTCATGAGTGGACGTAGCAAATGAATGTTACTTCTCTGAGCCTCAGTGGTCTCATCTGCTAAGAAAGGATTATAAAATGCCACATAATGTTTGTAAAGCATCATGGAAATTTGTAGATAGAAGGTGCTCAATAAATGCTAGTTTTCTTTTTTCACCATGGAAACCCAGAAATGAAGGAAGTTGACACTCAGGTGAGAAACACTGCTTCAAGGGAAAGGCCATAAGACTCCTGTGCCCCTGACAGGGTGCAAGTGTTCTTCCTCTCTCTGCCAGTAACAGGAGAGGAAAAGGTCCTGGGCCTAGGAGTACAACTCGGTGCTGCTGCACGGGACTGTACAGACTGCCCCACACTAGGGCAACTGCCAAGGGCAACAAATGGGAGCTGAAATCTGGCCTGAGCTCTGCTTGCCAAACTCAGTGTTTTGGCTCAGAACTGCAGTCAGTCTGGAGGAAGAGAAGCCTTTTGTCAAAATGGTTTGCCTAGAAAGGCACCTTTTGGCAATTTCTCTGTCTGGAAAGGGCATCATTTTTAAGAACAAAAAGGCAGCATAGCCAAGTACTTAAAAGAGGTCTTGTGGTTGAGTAAGCTATATTATCAATGCTCCTTGAAGATGTCCCCACCCAAGGAAAAAGGAATTTTCACCTTAGAGGAACAGAGAAGATGAGCTCAATCCTGATCCAGCTTTGGTATAAATGAGTAGTCCTTAATATAGGTATTTGTAAATTAGGGACTAATTATTATAAATTATCATATATCTGGATTATGCATTTGTTGATCAATAGTTATATTTTAGTGCCTGACTTTTCAGCATAAAGAGATTGATCAAGATTGATTTTGGAGATTGATCAAGGTTGTTGCAGGTCTCAAAAATTTGTTTCTTTTATTGCTGAGTAGTATTCCATGGTATGGACAGGCTTCGGTTTTACCATTTATCCATTGAAAGGCTTAGGAGTTCTTTCCAGCTTTTTGCTGTTACAAACAGACATTTGCTGCTATAAGCATTTGTGTATAGGTTTAATGTGAACATAAATTATCATTTCTCTAAGATAAATGCTCAGGAGTGCTAGGTCATATAGTAAGTATGTATTTGTCTGCATAAGAAACTATCATGTTTCTCCCAGAGTGGCTTAACATTCTCACCAGCAAGGTATAAGTGATCTAGTTTCTTCACACATTTTTCAGCATATTTTTGTCACTTATATTTTAGCCATGCTAATAGGTGTATAGTAATATCTCATGGTCATTTTGATTTGTGTTTCTCTAATGGATGCTGCACCACTTTTCATGCAGTATAATTCTTATTGTCCATTTGTGTATTATCGTTAATGAAATACCTCTTTATATCTTTCTGCTATTTTCTAATTGGGTTGTCCACTTTTTTTCTTTATTGCCAAGTAAGTAAAGGATGAAGACCAGTTTCCTCAACTGGCCTCCATTGACACCAAAGGTGGGAGGGCTCCTTTTTACTGCCAATCAGGTGTAACAGTTTCAGCTCCCTACTTGGTCCCCACTGACACAGTGGGCAAGAAAGGGCTCATTACCAGCCATCAGGAATGGAAGTCCTACGTCCCAACTTAGCCTTCTCTGATACTAGCTTGGTGGGTGCTGCAGTATCTGGTTACAACCTCATGAGAATGGTTCCGGGCTCACCACTCAGCCTTTACTGGATGAGAATCTCGTCACGGTTTTCGGCTGGATTAAAGCATTTATTGTCTAAAAACATATTTGTCTTTCTAGGCAACCACTTTCCCACTCTCTTGCCTAGAGAGAGAACATGCTCTTTTTTGTTTTGTTTTGTTTTGTTTTTGTCTGAACTCATTTGCTTTATGAGACAAAAAGAGCACTTCACTACTGGGTCATTCCTCAAGTTCCAAGGTCCCTAGCCAGTCTGCATTCTTATCTCCAGCTTTCAGAGTCTTTGTATATTTGTTTTAGATATAATGTTCATGGATTTTAGTTGTACTTAAAGGAAGAAATAGGGGAAATATACAGACATGCCTACTCCATCTTTCTGGAAGATGAAGTCCCTAAGTATAAGACACAAGGTTTTATAAGTGATCCTGTAAAGGACATTGTGTTGATTAATAACTTTATGTTAAAGTTAGAACTTGACTATGCCATAGAAAACCACTCAGTCTTCTGGGTATTACAGAACATCTTTAAGTTTAGAAAAACTTTCTCTAGCCCTTTTGGTAATTGCAAACGTTGACAATATTTAACCTGAGAATTGTAGTAAGGGTGCTATAGGGTTTGCTTTAACTTTCACAAAATACTTATATAATCATTTTTTTATACTGTCAACTTTGCTATTGAGCCAAGGCATCAACTCTCCTGAGCGCATTGATAAAAAGTGGCAGGTCCATAGCAGAATGGAAGTAGGTAGTGAAGAAAGAACGGGCTGTTCAGCATGTGTTTGTGTAGAGGGTAGTCAGTTCTTTAACATGTGACTCAAATGCATAAATATCTCTGTGATCATTACTTATACAATCCACTCAGGATTGCCTAGTTATTATAGCCAAAGTTTAGATTACAAACACTCTTTACATTGTCAAAAATCCTGGGAACTTTCTGAGTTAAAGAAACAGGTGTTTCAAATATCATACTGAAATACTGGAAGTAGATGTATACCTCATGGTAGCTCATAAGGATTTCCTAGTAATTGTGATGAGAGATATGATTGGGCTATTGGGTTTCATATAAGCTATCTTAGAAAAATGGGTTGTGAATCTCAAAGTTTCTAGGACAAGAGGTGTATACATCTTTTCCCTCGAAGCACAAGCTCCCATAGAACAGGGACTGTGTTGCATTCTACAGTGCCTGGCCTATAGGAAGTAGTCAATGTGTTTTTTGAATGCCCTACAATTACTGATGTCTCCATAAATTAAACCAGAAGAGAGGCCGCTTCTATTTGCACAGACAGGCATTTCTTTAAGAGAAATACAGAATATACAGAAAACATCTCTGGGTAACTTCTTAGGAAAGAGTCATTATCCATCACTTTAAATCCCCCAAATGGAATGATTCATAGATAAGGAATTACAGTGAAAGTGAAAGATATGTATTTATAAACTTGGGTGAAAAGCAAGTCAGACTCCTCCTATTGTTGACACTGGACACTTTCTGGACCCACAGGTGCACCCCCTACAAAATGAATTCATATTTCTCACAGAGCTATTGATCTGGCCAGTAGAGGCTAATATGCTGTTTATGCTCAGCAACTTCCAAGTGCATGCTTCGAGCTTTACCAGGAAACCAAATGCCATCAGGAGCTTTGGCTACAAATTTAACAACTGAACTGAGAGAAGACAGACTGAGAATTTCTAGCTGAAGTTTACTTAGACTGCTCCACCTTCACCTCATGTCATTACTTTTTCTGCTGCATCCCTATGTTGCTGGATGTGATGACAGTGATGTCCATGCTCCTTAAAATGTGCTAACTCTATAAATGAGAGCTTATTCACGATGTATCTATTGCTCCAGCCCACCCCCAGGCTAGTAATCTTCTGGAAATTGCATACAAAGTACACCGCCCCGCCCCCCCCCCCAGAGGGTCTATGGGCTTCATCACATTTTTAGAAGAGTTAACAACCTACATAAATGTGTGGCTTGACTAGACTGTTGTGGTAGAGATAAAGGTGGCAGTGGAAAAGAGATGACAATATGTTGATGGCGGATCTAAGTCAATCTGGTTCCTCTTGGCAGATATTAGATGGCTCCAGTGTTTGAACACTGAGCTACCAGGTAAATATGACAATAAAAACAAGTCTCAGAAAGAATTCTGCTACATACAAACATGTATAAGAGAGTTTAAAAAATATGCTATCCACCAAAAGAAGAAGGAAGGGGAAAAATCGTTAAGAATCTAATCAAATTGCGAGTGCTCAGAGGGCTACATGACAGTCCTCAGTACATGCTCAGGAAATATTCACACAGCCCTAACTATATTCCATATAAAAAGAAGGGGACAACCATCTTGATAGGATAAAAATCTCCCCCCGTCCCCTGCAATTTGGCCAATATAAAATGTTATAGCCCAAATGTCGTTGAATAATGTGACTCTAAACACCATGTAGCCCTTATCTACTGATAAGATTAAAAAGTTAGGACCAGGCTAAACATGGCAGAGATGAAGAAAAGAGGGATTATGCATGACAGGTACACTAAGTAGGGATAATTTGATTATGTATAATAACTAGAATCTGTAAATTTACTTTTTCAGTAGCAGGCAAAGTATATGTCAAAACAAAGCTAAGTAGAGGGATGGGCAAAACAGAAATACTTTCAAATTAATATCGTAAATAGTTTGATTACAGTGGATAACCTCAGCTTCAGGTACTGAACGTAGGCCAAAAGTCTTTAAAATCCAGACACCTGGGCCATAAAGACATAAGGTCTGGAATGGCTGGAAGAACAGTACACCGAGAAATCCCTCACAGAGGCACTTCTTGTTTTCAGTGAGTGGAGACTTGGAAACCAAAATGTGGTGCCTATAGACATAATGGGCCTTAAAATGAGTTGAAAAGGGAGAGACAGGCCTTCTATGAGAGTATCAAGAGTTACTCCTCAGGGGGTGCCTCAGTACTTCAGTAGTGTAATATTAGACAGCGTGGTCCACGACTCCTCCAGGAGATTGCCTGTATATTTGTAAGGAGGAAAATAATTTTTCCTCTATCCTTCTGAATTCTTAGCTAA
The DNA here is from genome assembly GCA_003508835.1 of Eonycteris spelaea. NCBI lineage: Eukaryota > Metazoa > Chordata > Mammalia > Chiroptera > Pteropodidae > Eonycteris > Eonycteris spelaea. Next base: position 7,266,319 of record PUFA01000011.1, on the reverse strand, counting down.
GATATGTGCGATAAAAGACAGATTAACAAGAGGAAAACAAAAAAAGCTTACTAATATTTATACCTCACGTATACATGGTAGATACCCAGGGAAAAATGAGAGACTCCCCAAAGTGGCTTAGAAACTCAGATTTAAAGATCATCTTTTTTTTTTTTTTTTTTTTTACTGTTTGCTAATATTTTATTCAGGATTTTAGCATACAGAGTTCTAAAAATGATTGATCTATTTTTAAAAAGCTTTTATTAAAGTATATTTAATAAAGGTGATATATTAATTTCAGGAGTACAACATATGAAATACCACCTTAGCAGGGAAATCAGTGGAGGGCGGGTGGGGATATAGGCCTCTGAGAGGAGGGTAAATGATTTTTAGGACAGATGAATGGGCCCGTAGAAGAACAGAGATATGACAGTTTGTGACAAAATTTATCTGAGTGCAATGTGTTCTAGTTTCCTCTCCTATAATGAGTCAATCTTCCCTAATTGAGGAAACCCGGAGAGGAGATTTTATACAATTATGCTCCTTTCTGAGGATCTTAGGCAGATAAGGAGAGTTCAGAGAAAGCCTGTTCCTGCATTTGTTGTTTTTCAAGTGCTTATGACTCAAAGTATTTGATATACCAAAGTGGCCTATTGTGGGGGAGGGGTGTCTACTACTCCTCACATTCTACTTTAGTCCCGATGGATGCAGACTGCACGTGCTACCACACAGACCCTAGGCCAAACCTGAATTCAGGGAAGTAGGGGCTGCATGAGGGTTATGGTCAGAGAAACTGGGTTGAAGACCTTGATAGGAATTAAATTTCTTTCTTTTTTTTTTTTTTTTTTTTTTGGCAAGGCAACCTTTGGTTGATCTTACAGATTGCAAGGACCTAGTCAGCTTACAATCCTTTATTTTTTACTTTTTACGCCTACAGCACCTGGTCTTCCTAGGTGGTCTCCCATCCAAGTACTAACCAGGCCTGATCCTGCTTAGCTTCTAAGAGGAATTAAATTTCTTCCTGGGCTTGCTGACCACCCTCAGTGTCTACACTACTAGAGGTGTCTACTTCTGCCTTCTTGTATATTTTGGTTGATTAACGTGTTCATGACCAAGTAGCAATAAATTTCATCTAGCACGAGAGCACAGAAACCACAAACTTTCATAGTGCAGGTTCTGTTTTCTATACTTAATTTGAGTGAGCACATTGGATCTGAAAACTAGATAAACTCTCCCTGTTCCCAACTTAACTTCTCTGTGAACAATAGTGCAGCCACCAAATGTTCCCTCTTTTCATCTGTCACATCAGATGTATATAACTAGATTCTGAGCTCAAATTTTTCATAAAATAATCATAGCATTAAAATTAACTTAATAGTTGATAAAAACAGAGGAAAAATAAAAATATTGTATTAACTTCTTCTCATCTTATGACTCCAGTGGCAGAAAATTATGCATGCATAGTCCCGTGTAACTGTGTTTCCATGTATAGTTAAGTAATTTTGTATGAACAATTAGGTGGATTAAAGGAGAGCATTGCGGAATGTATAGTCAATTAGAACAAACAAGGAAATGATTGTTCTAGGAATACATACTTCCTTAGGAAACATTATGACAGTATTTATTTTATAAATAAGTTACTAGTGTTGTAACATTAGAGATTTGGAACAAACTCAAACTTCAGAATTCAATAGCAATTGATCTTTTATGTTCAACTGAAGAATGTTTTGATTATAAGATAATGTAGTACAGTTATCATCAGTTTATCATCCCTCATCAACTCTTTTTTCTCCCAACTTTCCTCCCAACTTTAAAGTTGATAAACACTTCAAGAGTAGGGTAATACATCTGTTTCTTATTCATTTACATTTTACTTTTGTGATGTTTAATATGAGCTATTAGGAGCTTCAGAAGCTTTTAAACTCGTATGCGGGATACTACAATTTCTTTTTTCTCTTTGAATAAGGAGGGAGTACTTTATAAAGAGAAAAAAATTCAAAACTCCAAAAACTCAAATCTCAAAAATTCCAACTCAAAAAACCCAAGAGGATTTTGAGAGTTGACACATTTGGTTATTCTGTAGCCAAATGATTTGGCACCTTGGAATCCAAACAATCCCCACCTCATTTCCTGTCTGTAGTTGACAGCCCTCACCACCACATCTACTTCCCACATCTACTTCCCACAGTGAACACCTTCAAAGGTAACCAAAGGTAACCATTTCCTTTCCTCTGGTTCACACTTACTTTCCTAGAGTGAAGTACATTGTGAATTTCAAGGGTGAAAACATATCTGTTCACAGACACTTTTGAAACTGTTACTGCTAAGTTGTTGAATATAATCAAGATAACATCCATTGTAGTGGGCTTAATTTTTACAACCTGATGCTTCAGCAAACTGGAAGACTCCTGGTGACATGGCACAGAAGGATCATGTCACTGCTCCATGTTTGAAAAGCATAAACTGAAATTCATTAAAAAAAATTCTAGTAGTATACATACTATATGTATTGTTGTTAAGGTCACTCATCCAAGGAGGCATTGATATATTTTGGAATATCTAGTCTCATGCTTAAATACAATTTCATGGAGACTTCCATTATTCCTTTTTTAAAAATCACCAATTTGAAAAAAAAATACTCTAAATAACACTTAAGGACAGTAAAACCAGTGGTTTGTATACAGATACATGTGTTTTTTAAGGACAGAAGTCCTAACTAATCCTATTATGTTAACACTCATTTCTTTTTATAAAACAAATGCATTTATGCCTCACTTCCACTTGCAGAATTATTAAGCTCCTTTTTGACAAGAATAGTTAGAAAATTTCATTTTTTTTCTTAAAATTGTAGAATTAAAAAAATAACAAAGAAATTTATAATTATAGGAGAGAAAGGAAATAGAACATTGCAGCAAATATTTGCTTACTTACCGAATGAATGAGTGAAGGAAGGAATAGACGCACAGATGAATAAGTCAAGAATTGTTCAGTACTCTCAGTGAGATGTGAAAACAGCCTTGGTCGAAGACAGGTACCTTTTCCTAAAAGAGACATTCTTGAGTTAGTTATGTAGTAGATGGTTCAAGGTGAAATGAAGTGAAATTGCCCTTAGCAAAAACCTCTGAAAAGTTATAGCTAAGTTACCTCTCTCACTTTTCCCTTATTTATAAAATGGGATTAAGACTTCAGAAAGCTTTCAGGATCAAATGAGTTCACAGGCTTAAAGTATCTAACACAGAAGAGCTTCGTCCACACTGGGTTTTCCCTTCCCGACAAGAAACAGAAGATGCATGCCAGCAACTAATTCATTGGGGTTGAAGTCAGGCAACATCAATTCACCAAAAAAAAAAAAGCCTTGACTCCTTCTGTGTTCTTCCATAGCCAACTCATTTATTTTTTTCAGTTAGTTTAATAGAAATTAATAGCTAAAATCATTAATTTAAGTCTCCTTGGAGTCCCAGAAAACAGCATCATGTTGATTTGCTGTAACATATAAATGAGGTTCCCAGATTCTGTTATGCCACCGCCCTCCATGACAAATACAAGAACTGAGTAATCATTTCATATTCATTTCTTATTCTAGTAATAACGAACAGGCGCAGAAAGAAATTATGTGCAGTTATCATGTGTACTGGTAAAGTACAGGAGAACTTTTCGCGTTTCTAAATTCACTGATGTTTCCACTCCAGTCACGCTTTTAATTTTCAGTTCTTTGGGGATGTGATCTACATACAGAGGCAACGACAATGATGTATGTGTGTGGATATGTGGGGAAAGAGAAAGGGAGGGGAAGGTGTGGTGCAAATTCTCTGTGCATTACAAACTTGGGCAGGTGAGTAGAGAAGTGGGGGCCTGTCACTGCAAGGGACAGGAACTTAGGAGGTCCCTTCTCAAATATATCCCCCGTTGTATACAGTCAAGTGAAGACCTTTTTTTTTAAAGTTTCTGTCTTAAAATGCAAACACGCACACTTTCTGACTTAGCACAGATATGCTCATTTTACTTATGAGGAAACCTATGCCTTGAAAGGCAGAATGACTTGCCTGTGCCACACAGCTTTGTAGTGAAAGAGGCTGAACTAGAACCTAGATACTCTTAATTGCCAGTCCAGTGCTTTGCCCCAAATACCTCTCTGCATGTTAACCTGACTGAATTTCAGGCATAGTTTGAAATGTGGTTTCTGTATACAAGTCAAGTATGCTGGAAGTGGTGGTGAGCATTTCACAAATGGCAGCACAAAATACAATTACATACTTTTCTTTTTAAGGCCACTAATTGTCTTCATGTTGTTAAATCCAGTGATCAATTCTCCATCTTCGGCTTAATAGAATTTTCAACATCAGTTGAACCAGTTAATTCCTTCCTTCTTTAAGCATTTTCCTCATCTTGATTCTAGCACACTACACTTTTCTGATTTAACCTGAAACTTCTCAGACTCTTTTGCTGACTCCTCCTCTGCTTCCTGAGCTCCAAAACTTGGAGTTCCAAAACTTAGTCTACTGACTTCCTCTCATCTCTCTCTACACTCAAGGTGGTCTCATCCAGTCCCATAAACATATATACATTAATAACTTTCAAATATATGCCTTTAGCACCAATTTATTTCTTAAATTCAAGACTCATATATATAACTGTTTATTTGACATCCCCACTTGGATATCTATTGAGCCTGTAAGAGTTAAATGTCTAAAACTGCACCCTTGATCTGTTCCTTTCTTAGAAATCTCTAGCTCAGAAAGTAGTACTTTATTCAGCCAATAGCTCAGATTTTTAAAAAATCTCAATGGGCTTCAGCACCTTAATAGGCCTCCCCCAAACATTACCCAATATCCTGAAACTGGCAATGTCTTGCAACCTTCACCATTATTGATACAGGCTATACCACTATCATCTGTTCCTTGGGATAGAATAATCATATTCCCAGGTCTTCCTCTCTCTTGCTCACCATGGTTTGTTCTTCACATACCTAAGTGGTTCTTTAAAATTAAACTCAGATAATTTTACTTCTTTGCTCAAAACTAAATTCTTATACTTTCTCATTACTACTAGGGAAAACAAAACAAAACACAGTTCTTACCACAGTCTAAAATGCCCTGCACTGGCAAAACCCTGGCCACTGCCTGAGGTCACGAGCTGTCACTGTCCCTCCCATCACTACTGAGAATTTCAGCACATATCGGCTAACCTTATTGTGCCCTCAAATATGTCAGACATGTTCTTGCCTCACCTCGATAAGATTGCATTATTAAAAACAGAATGATAGTACAAATAGGGGGGGAGGAAGGCACAAAAACCCAGAAATCCAGAAATCAAAAAATAAGATTACCCTCAGAGTTAAGTGTTAAAAATCAACAGATCTTAAGATAGCCATAGTCTTAAAAACAGAATAAAACTAGAGTGAAAACAAATTGACATTATTAGAGTTGATGATTAATTGTATGTGAAGGATAAAGAAAAGAAGAAACTTTAGGCGATTCTCAGGTTTTTTATGTGGTCACCTGGGATGGTGGCCATGTTCAATCTACTCACTGGGAACCAACCAGGCTGAGTAGGAACTAAGAGCTTCCCTGGCCTAAGGAATGATAAATTACTACACACAAGTAAGTATAAATACCTGGAAAACAGTAATCTATTTGCATATATAAAAGCAATTTTCAACATTAAGAGCACAAGCTGCCTTCACTTGTTAGGCTATATCAATGGAATTTTTCAAAAATCTCAAAAAAATAAATAAAACAAAGGTTTTAATTAAACATAATTAAACTACATTGAATTAAAAAACAATCATAACAAAGGCAAGGAGATTCTGCCTAGGGTATTTTCTTTAAACTGATACAACTGAAACTATGCTCTTGTTCATTCTGGAAGTTGAAAGGTTTGGAAAATAAATTATCTTTATTCTCTTTGCTTTACTATTAACATAGAAGTGGAGGTTAGTTAGTACCTAAATAAGCTACTTTCCTATCATGCATTGTGAATATAATTGAGCAATGACTGAAAAAAAATGTTTTTTAAAGTCCAAAGTCAATTTTTAGAGATTTTTTTCATAGATTTGCAGCCTGCGTGTGCATTAATTATAATAGACAGTAAAAAATTGATCTTGCAAGTGAGAAAGATTATGGACAACATATGAAAATGTCACTTTCTACTAATTGAGAGAGCACAGATCCAAAAGACCTTGTTGGTAATTGGAAAGAGAGGCTATAGACTATTTTCTGAGTTCTCATCCTGGCTTGGGACTGGTGAGGAAGGGCTGAGTGGGGTTGAAGAGTCTTGCTGGGCCCTCATTTAGACTTTCCCCAAACCACATATGCTATTTTAGCTTTGCCCTCCTTTGACCACATCAATGTCTAACTGACCAGTTTTTCAACAGTGGACCTATCATTTTCCTCGTCCCCTACTTTCTCTTCTCACTATTAGAGCAAAAAAAAAAGTCCATCTGGAACAGAAAATACTGCATTTTTTTGATATTTACTGTTTGTTTGTTTGTTTGTTTAATGTTCAGGTAAATTTACATATAGTAAAATGTACACATCACACATCTTAATTGTAAGGTTCTCTGAACTTTTAATATGTGAACACACATATATATAATACCCAGATCAACATATTCTGCCATCCCAGAATGTGTCTGCTTGCTTATTTTGGAAATACCGATAATAACTCCATCCCTGTGGTAATAACTATTCTAACTTCTATCACCATAGACTGGTTTTGCCTGTTCCTACAATGCACATAAATGAAATCATATAGTATGCAAGCTTTTATGTCTGTTTCTTTTGCTCAGTCCTAATGTTTTTTTTTGCTTTTGTTTACTTCATGTTGTTGCATGTATCTGAGTTTCATTCTTTTTTGCTGTTTTATAAATCATTGTAGAATTATACCACAATTTGTTCCTCCATTTTCTCATGATGGACACTTACGTTATTTCAGCTGTGTGAAAAAAGCTGCTATGAACATTTTGTGTGTTTGTTTGACTTATGACTTTCTTTCCTTTTTTATTACTTTTAATTGATGTGTAATTGACATATAATATTCTATTAGTTTCAGGTGTATATTATAGTAATTTGATATTTATGTTACAAAACAATCACCACGATCACTTCATGGCCTTTTGACTGAGATCAAGTATAGTATAAAATGATCCCATGATAAGTCTAGTTATCATTTGTCACCATACAAAGTTATTACAGTATTTTCCTATACAATGTATCCAATGCTGTACATTACATCCCTGTGACTTATTTATTTTATAACTGAAATTTTATGGCCTTATTTTCTTGAGGACTAGAATTTCTGCCTAGGTTAATTTATTGCACATGGACATTTATATCACTTTCCTATCGCTCTTGGAACAATACCACAAACAGTGGATTAAAACGACAGAAACATATAGTTCTAGAGGTCAGAAGTCCAAATTGGGTCTTACTGCATGAAAATCAAAGTGTCAAAAGGGCTGGTTTTCTTCTAGAGGTTCTAGGGGTTCATATCCCTACCTTTTCCAGCTCTAGAGGCTGCCCAAGTTCCTGGGCTTGTGGTTTCATTCTTCCATCTTCCATACTGAGTCCTCCTCAGGTTGCTTTCCTCTGGTTCTCCCTCTCTTATCATCCTTTCCACTTTTAAGAATCCTTATGATTACATTGGGCGCACTTGAATACTCCAGGATAATTTTCTTTCCTAACTATGTCAGCTGATTAGCCACCTTCATTCCTTCTGTAACCTTGATTGCCATTTGCCATGTAGACTAATATTCACAGGTTCTGGGACTAGGTTATGGACCTTTTGGAGAACCATTATTCTACCTTCCACAGCATCTAATTGTTCCAGCACTATTTCTTAAAAAGACTGTCTTTTCTTCACTGCATTGTTATTGTGCTCTTGTCAAAAAATAGTTGACTATACTTGCATGAACTATGATTTTATTTTATATTTTCCTGATAACTAATAATGTTACAGCATTTTTTCACATTCTTTTTACCATTCGGTATCTTCTTTTGTGAAAAACCTGTTCAAGTCTTTTCTCTCTTTTTTCCTTATGATTGTCTTATTGATTTATAGGAGTTTTTAATTTATTATGGATACAAGTCTTCTGTTACGTATGCCTATTGAAATATTTCTTCCAATCTATGGCTTCCCCTTTTACTTTCTTTACTATGTCTTTTAATAATCAGAAGTTTAATTTTCATGAAGTTCAAGTTATCATTTTTTCCTATATTATCAGTATTGTGTGTGTGTATATGTGTCCTTTGTACTGGAAGATATTTTCCTGTTTCCTCATTGGACAGCACTGTTCAATGGAAATACAATGCAAGTCACAAACATAAGCCACATATATAATTTAAAATTTTCTAGTAGTCGCATTAAACAAAAATAAAAAGAAACAGATAAATTAATTTTGATAATTTATTGTTTAACCTGACATATTAAAATATTATCATTTTAAAATATAATAAATATAAACATCAATAAGCTAGTTTCATTTTTTAATGTCTTTGAAATCAGTGTTTTGCATTTATAGCACATCTCAAAGATTTGGCTAGTCACATTTCAAGTATTCATTAGCTGCATGTGGTTAGTGGCTGTAGTATCAGATAGCATAGTTCTATAAGCTTTATCATTTAAGTTTTAAAATTAGGTCTACGATCCTCTTAAAATAGGTTTTGTGTATGCTGTGAAAGAGGGTTCAAAGTTTATTTTTTGAATAGAGATATTCAGTTGCTTTAACACTTTTATCGAAAAATTTTCCTATTGGTAGTTACAAAACAGTCATGGGGTTGTAAAGTATAACATAAAGAATATAGTCAATAATATTGTAATGACTATGTATGATGTCAGAGGTATACTAGATTTATTGGGGTGATCACTTTGTAAGTTACATGAATGTCTAATCACTATGTTATATATCCAAAACTAACATAATATTATGTGTCAATTGTAATTGAAAAACTTTTTAAATTATGAAAAAAAGAAAAGACTTTCTTTTCCTTCACTGAATTACATTGGCTCTTTTCTAGAATCAAATAATAATACATGCTGTATCATCTATTCTGCTCCTTTGATCAATTTATCTATCCTTACACCAATGTAAGATCATCCCTATTACTGCAGATTAGAATCTTTAAATCTTGTATTATAAATCCTCCAATTTTATTCTTCTTTGGCAGGGAACATTGTTTTTTAACTTAACAATTTATTATTATTATTATATTATTATTATTATTATTATTATTATTATTTAGAAGTGCAAATTAATTTTCCTTAACTCCAAACATCTAAGGCTAAGTACAGAGCTACTTTAGAAATAAGGGGGCAAAGTCACGTACCCTCCACAAGTCAAAGAGGCAAGTAATTATAGGAATCAAAGGCTTTCTTGATGACTGATAGTAACCACCTATACTCTTTTGACTTACAACTCTAGAATATAACACATGGAGATGATCAGTGCCAAAATAAGCAAGAGTGAGGGTGGAGAAAACACACAAAGGAAGGCTAATGCACACAAATTACACAGGACTTTTAAAAAGACATATTTTTTCTTAACTTTCAGGAGAGCCATAAAAATAATGTTTTTAAAAAAAATTAAAACAAGTATTCTTCTCTATATATATTTTTATATTTATGTAGATATGTGTATATATGCAAATATATATATAACCAATAAATTGAATTTATTTTATTACCATGGTCTTTAAGTTTTCAGAAGTGAATAATATAAAACACAAGAGATTACATAATTTGTTGTCACAGAAAATAAGTGAAAGAACTGAAAATAGTTCCTATAGTTTATGCTATTTCAATGAAAACCTAGTTTATTCTTCATTCTGTCAAATAACACTTTTTAATTCACTAATATTCATGCATATTTATAGAATAATAATTAAAAATCATATTGATCTTGAGAGACCAGAAAATTCTTTCATGTGTATATTCCTTCACTCAGCAGTTATCGAGTATCTCTTAAAGGTCAAGGACTTTACTTGGCTGACTTTCTTCAGAAAAACTGGACATCAGAGGGAGGTTCTTATTAAATTAATCCAAAATCAAGCATTATTTGAATTTATTTTCCTTGAAAATTGATAATCAGAATATGTTCTAAATCGATGCTCTGCTACTCAGCTTCCTCTAATAACTGCTTGGGTCAAAGTCTACACCAGAGCAATTTCTCTTTGTAGGGGAGAAGGAATTGTCAAGAATTGTTGAGACTTTGACTCTCCATCTTTGGAAGGTAGGAACTGAGAATAAAAGGAGAAAAACTGTCTCCCTCATCTATTTCCTGGTTCTGGCTAAGTTACAAATCCAAAAGTCAGTTCTGAATGCCATCTCAGAAGGGAATGTGATTCTCCAAGAAAATGCTTCCCAAACTTTTCTATGCCTAAGAATCATCAATAGACAGTTCTTTAAAGTTTGTTCTTTTTTCACTCCCAGAAATTTCAACTTGTAAATCTGTGATGGGACCTAAGAATATATATCTTTAATAACTGTTGCTTGCAATTCTTTTCCCCAGATTATAAGTAGTCATTGTGTAGTGACTATGATCAATATACTGAAAAAATTGAGCAAAGACCACAGGGTCACTTGAGTATGATTAGGCCCCTCCTGTCATGAATCTTATTTGTGGGAAAGAGACTAGGCAGACAGAAAGGGTATGGATACTTTCCTAATTGTGTTGAGACCCCATGCTGCCTCAGGCACTCCATGTTTGAGATTCTTAACACACAGAGCTACTAACAAATAGACAGCAGGCTGAGGTGTCTATACCAGTTTGCTGGGGCATCAGTGAGGGCTGAATTCCCAGAAAAGGCAGTGAGTGAATTCTAAGGGGCAGAGGCAGTTAGAAAGGATTTCCTGCCAGAGATGGGAGGATCCAGATGAAATCATGGGCCATCAAGTCAAACTTTACAGCATCATTCTGCTTTTCTTCCCCTTCTGCTTTCTCCACAATTTCTTTTCCCAGGGATGGAACACTCAAGAATGACTTGCTGTACCCCATCCCTTCTAATGATTTTTAAAGTAGTTTAAAACATTTCTCTGTAGGTTTTGAGTCAGTTGGCACAGTGTTTGTTTGTTTGTTTGTTTTCAGACATATCAAGTGGCTTCTTTTGCAATTTTTCTAAAGTTTTTTGCTTTTTTTCTGAGGAAAGTTTCATAGGAAATGTTTTGTGTCATTGGAGCCATCAACTTGGAAAGAGAATACAAAGCGAGTAAGAGAAGGGGATGCCCCTTTTCTCTGACTTCAAGAACACAAATGGCCAGTGTTCTCCCAAAGAGAAGTGGTCTTAGCCTCAGGAGTAGAGAGCAACAAGAACTCTTTGTTGTGTCCTTGCTTGCAAAAAGAGATCATGCTAAAATAGCATTGTGCCTTGGGAAAGATATCATCAACTGTCAGTTCCAACAATTTACAATAGGTGTGCAAAACAGCCAAGAAACTGAAAAGAGGGTGCAAAAAGGAATTAGTAGAGCTTGAATTGATAAAACCAGTCATATCTTTCTGACTTGCCTATGAACCAGCTCCCAGATAAATTCACTTGTACTGATAGCTTTTATCAAATAATAATAAGTACTTGCAGAATACTATTTATTTCAACCTATTGCAGGGAAACCATAACTCAGATACCTCTGGGTTGATGTGAGATCACCTTTCAGTAATAGTGGAAATACCACTCAACAACAGTCTTGGGGTCTCTGGTGAATAAAGAATATGATCCAAGTGAAACTGTCAGAATATTTTAAGGAGGCCAGATCTAATACACTCATTGGCATTTTCACCAAGGTTTTTAATTCTCTCGATCACTCAGTAACCCAGACATTGTCTTCTTTTCTTCATCCCTCTATAAACAGTAGTGATGAGAGCAGGTTTTATGCCATCCCAGCTTCAAAATGAAATGCAGTAAAGTATTAGCAAGGGGTTAAATTTAATGAGTTGGGGTAGTTCCTAGATCCTTATTCCTTTACTTGTTCCTATCTGGGTCTATGAGTGAGAAGTTTTTCTTTTGAAATCTTTTCAAGACAGTGTGACAGTCAGATATGAGACTCTAGTCAGATAAGAAGTTATTAAAATGGGAAGTAGACTGACAGGTTCATGCTGCATTTCCCTGTGCTCTCTGCCATCTGGTGGATCTCAGATGACACTGAGAATGGCAAGTAGTGATTGATAAAGATGCCCTGGCTCAGCCCTTCCCACCCCAAGGTATTACTTTAAAATTTATATATGGTATAGAGCATAGCATAGTAATCTAATAGGAAAGCAGAATCTCATTCAGTGTTATTAAAAAATTTTATGACTATCAGTCTTCCTTGCCAGCTGCCTCCTCAGCTCAGTGAGACCTCTGCGATCTACTTGGATTTCAACCCCCAGTGCCATGGTTGGAAAGTGCTCTAGGCAGACAATTGGAATAAATATGGGAATCACCTTGCTTGTTTTCCCTTTCTCAGGGATCATGGACTGTTCTATATATTGTCCAAAGCCTGAAAACGGTTGGCTTATATATTGTGCGCAGGTATACAGTTGCTTATAGTGGGAGGGCAAGTCCTGTGCCAGTTACTCTGCAATTGTCAGAAGCAAAACTCAATATTATGTAACTAGTTCTTAGTTATTTATGTTGACGATGCTCCAATAATACCTTTGGAATGAAGAATAAATTATATTGTAATAGTTCTCTGGTACATGTTTTAATTAAAATAAAATGAATAAAAATACATTCTATATATATATATTATTTTAATACTTTTCAACCTATCTGACATTTACAATTCACTGAGAAATAATAATTGGTTCGAAGATAGGAATTTCTGCACTATCTCAACATAGCATAAAAGAAATTGAATTGTTGAAAGCTTGGGGATTATTCAATATTACAGGTCTTCTTAGAAATTATTACCAAAAGAAGGAGTTAGTTAAGTAATCAATAACAAGAATTTGTAATGAAAAAAACATTTGTAAGCAGCTATGGGTAATGTCATGTCCTCAAAAGTTTACAGTGTTTCAGCGAATGGTGCAGAAACAACCAGACATTCAACATGCAAAAGAATGAATCTGGATACAGGCCTTAGATGCTTCACAAAAATGAACTCAAAATGGATCATAGAACTAAATGTAAATACAAAACTATAAGATTCCTAGAAGATAACAGAGGAGAAAACTTAGATGATCTTGGGTATGACAATGACTTTTACATATAACACCGAAGGCATTATACATGACATAAATAATTGATCAACAGTATCTCATTAAAATTAAAAAAACTTCTTAAAAGCTAAAATAAATGAATGGGAGTACATCAAAATAAAAAGCTTCTGCTCAGCAAAAGAAATTGTCAACAAGGTAAAGAGACAACCATCTGAATGGAAAAATATATTTGCAAGCGACACCTCCAATAAAGGCCTACTATCCAAAATATACAAAGAATTCATACAACTCAATAACAATAAAGAAAACAATCCAAAAAAAATAGGCAGAGGACCTGAATAGACACGTCTCCCTAGAGGACATACACAATGACCAATAAATATGTGAAAAGATGCTCAACATCACTAGCTATTAGGGAAATGCAAATCAAAACTACACTGAGATACCATCTCACACCTGTTAGAATAGCTATAATCAACAGGACAATAATAACAAACGTTGGAGAAGATGCGGAAAAAAAGGAACCCTCGTGCACTGCTGGTGGACTGCAAATTGGTGCAGCCACTATGGAAAACAGTATGGAGATTCCTCAAAAAACTAAGAATTGATCTACCATATGATCCAGCAAGCCCTCTGTAGGATATTTACTCCAAAGACTTGAAAACCCATACCCCAAAAGATATTTGCACACTGATGTTTATAGAAGCATTATTCACAGTGGCCAAGACATGGAAGCAACTGAAGTGCCCTATGATAGATGACTGGCTAAAAAAACTGTGATACACACACACACACACACACACACACATGCACACACACACATATAAAACTATGGTGTGTGTGTATATATGTATATATATATACATACACACACACACACATATATACACACACACACATACATATACACATACATACACACAATGGAATATTACTCAGCCATAAGAAGAGATGAAATACTGCCATTTGCAACAAAATGGATGGACCTTGAGATAATCATGCTAAGCAAAATAAGCCAGACAGAAAATGTAGAAAATCATATGATATCACTTATATGTGGGATATAAACCTAAAAGCAACAAATAAGCAGAAAAAAACAAATAGAGTCTCATGGACATGGACTACAGCCTAGTGGTTACCAGAGGACTATAGACTAATGGTTACTAGTGGGGTGGGGGAGAAGGGGGGAGGTAGACAGGGTAAAAGTGGTCAAATATAAGGCTTAGGGGGAGAGTGAAGTGGGTAACAGGGGTCAAATATACGGTAGCTGAAGGAAATTGGACTTTGGTTGTAAACACACAATGGACTATATAGATGTCAAATGATAATGTACACCTGAAAATTATATAATTGTATTAACCAATGTTACCCCAATAAACTTAATTAAAAACTTAAAAAAATTAAAAACTTTTGCTCTGTAAAAAACAATGTCAAGAGAATGAGAAGACAAGCCACACAGTGAGAGAAAAAACATAACTGATAAAAGACTTATCTAAAATAACAAATAACTCTTAAAACTTAATTCTAAGAAAACAAACAACCCAATTAGAAAATAGGCCAAAGATTTTAACTGACACCTCACCAAAGAAAACATACAGATGGCAAATAAGCATTTGAAAAGATGCTCCACATCATAATGCATTGGGAAAATGCAAATTAAAACAACAAAGAAATACCACCACACACCCATTAGCATGGCTACCATCTAGAACACGGACAACGTCAAATGCTGATGTGGATGTGGAGCACCGGGAACTCTCATTCGTTGCTTGTAGAATAGCCACTTTGGAAAAAAAATGGCATATCTGCTTTGAAAGTTTGGCAGTTTTTTATCAAACTAAATGTGTTTTACCATGTGATCCAGTAGTCATGCTATTTGGCATCAAATGAAAGGACTCAAAAGGTTATGTTGGCATGAAAACCAGTACACTAATGTATAGAGTAGTTTTATTTTTCCTTTATTTTGTATACTTTAACTTCAGAACAAAATCAACAACAACAAAAAAGGCAGTTTTATGTATAATTGCCAAAACTTGAGAGCAACCAAAATGACCTTCATTTAGTGTATTTTTAGGTAAATAAATAAATAAACTGTGGACCTCCAGAAAATGGAATATTATTCAGAGCTAAAGGGAAATGTGCTATTAAGTCATGAAAAAAAAAAAATGGAGGTGCCTTAAATGTATATTACTAAGTGAAAGAAGACAGACTGAAAGGGATACATACTATATGATTCCAACTATATGTCATTCTGAAGAGGCAAACTATGGAGGTGGTAAAAGATCAGTGGTTGCCAAGGGTTTGGGGTGAGAGAGAGATGAATAGACAGAGCACAGAGGATCTCTGAACCTGTCAGTTTTGATGGGAACCTAAAACTGCTCTGAAAAAAATAGTCTTAGAAAAAAGTTTGAGTCGAAGACATGAGCCAGGGAATTCAACTCTGCTAAGTATTATATTCAGTTTTAAAACATTACACATCAAGCAAACACTGTGTGCTTGTGCTTTAGTACACCCAGATGTCTCAGAAACATAATGCTTGTTCACAGGAACAGATGAGTGCCGTTTTTCATAAATGGAAAAATTTGGACAGGTTGCATGAATTCACATTTTAGCAAGCATTCAAATAAAAGAAAATTCAACAAACCATGGAGATGAATGGTCTAAGCATGGTAAAACAAACAAACAAAAAACCATTTGATTATTTAATCTCTTTGCATTCAACTGTGAGTCATTCCAGTCTCTCTTTGAAGGAGTACCCTGGTACCCTTTATACCAATCTTCAAATAAATTCTATAAACTTAAGCCAGGACATAAATTAAAAATGAAAATGAAAAAGGTGGGGTTAGGGATGAAATTTGTATAGTGAAACCTAAGCAAACATTTTATTTTTAGCTGCCATAGGCTTTGCAGACTTATTAATTTATTTGAAAATCTGTATTACGTCCTTCCTATTTGCCAGAAACAGGATAGCATATCAGTCATACAATGGTGACAAAACACATGGTTAGTTGTGATAAGCTAGAACATCCAGAACCTAGAATTAGACATCCCATCACTTATACTGCCATTGATCCAGAGCCTTCATAGCCAGGTTTTCTGGACTGTCTGGCCAGGAGAGGGGAAAAGGGCAAATTACAACTGTTGAAGATCCCATAGGGATGAAAAAGACCTAAAATAAGAGCTGAGGTTTAATTATCACATGGGTGGAGGACTGAGAGACTTAGCCTAGCAGTTGATCAAGCCAGAAGGGCAGAAGTTGAGGAACGACTAATGTACAGCTGTCTCAGAATCTTGGTATGACGTTAATAATTCATAATTTGCTCTCCTTTGCTGGACTAAGCTCATGTTGTTAAAAATAGTAAAACAAAGCAATTAAGGGCGGAAGCCTACAAGGAAACGTTTTGGTCCTACAATTGTTAGGAATTTAGTTGGTAGGCAAAACACTGTGTCGAGAGCCACAGTATTAAAATGCCACAGTCAACAGATAGTGGTGCAGAACCACCATTTATGTCAAGGACTTGTGAAACAGAGCAGAGGAATTTTCCAAAATGCAGTTAGAGATTTATGACAAGGACTCCAGGTCCAGTGGTAATCAGAGTTGTAGTCTGCCTCTATTGAGGACATCTCTCATCAAAGAGCCCAAATAAGAGTGAATTTTCAAAAGCAGACTTCAGGCATTGAAGAGATTTTTGCAGTGGACACAGTTTGAAAACTAATAAACATGAGAACAAGAAAAGAATGCTGTTATAAGAATAGAAATCCAAGGTAATATCTAAGCCATAGACAGAATCCCAGCTTACAGAACCAGGCTTCAAAATCAAAGCTGGATCTCTGAGTTCCAAGCTGGAACTCTATAAATACATTTACCTGTACGTCTGAATTTGTACCAGAGACAGGAAAATGGTCAAGCTGGTAAATGGTCAAATTCAGAAATAAGAAACCAGGTTAGGCCTGTCAGAAGGTCCTCTTCACCAACCTGGAATTAACATTTTAAGATAACTATCAGATTAGTTGACCTAAACATTAATCAATTTTATCATAATATTTTGGTTTTATACCACTAAGGCTTCCGTTTATACTGTACACTCAACAGTATAAGTTTCAAACAAGCCATCTATTTAAGAGTGATTTTCCAATGAAAGACTTTTAAATTTGTGGTATCTACTACTACAGATTATGAGCTTTTAACAGCCACGATAATAAAATTTAGTTCATCACATTTAGCTCTACCTTTTTAAGGTCCATAAGAAGATAGTAAAAATTTTCCCAAATAAACAGAGTGTATTAATTGACAGCAGAAGCTTATACCCCTCTATTCTATCCAGTATATTTCTGTTATAATGTTTTCTCTATCTATCTCTATTTACCCAACCCTCATCTAGTGAATATAATTAAGTGCTTCCTCTTTACTGCTTTTCCCAAATTCCTGTGCACCTAGATTAGAGCATTTATTTCTATTTCATAATAATATTAATAATCAGTGTTATCATTATGTCAAGATCTCTCTAGAATGGATCATATAGTTTGTATCTCCTTTGAAAGGAGAGACTTGGTCATGTTTTTACATTCTCAAGTCCTAAGATTGTGCTGACATACAGAGTTTATACAAGGATGTTTGTCAAATGAATCAATGACTAAATGAACACATATTTATTTATTCTTTAATTTTTCTAAAGAACTGTAGCATACTCTTGGGGAAAAAGTAGCCTATAAACTTATATTTTCCTTGAGCATTACATTGTCTTTGACTACTTTACTCACTGTAAATTTCCTTTACCATTCTTATCACCAAGGATTTCAGCGGAAATATCATTGTTTGGAGAACAGCCAACTGATAATATTATTCCTTCTCAAAGGAAGAAATTTCTTTAAATCTACAAGAATTTTTTCTGTACCGCTGATGTGAAAATTTTATCATCTATTTCTGGGAAAGCTTGCTATGTTATATAAGAATATAAAGAAAGAAATGAAGAGAGGTTACCAGTCTCAACTTTTGCAAACTACAGATTTCAGCTTCAAAGTAGAAACAACAGATTAATTTCTCAAGTCTTGAATTTTACTTGGAAGAAAAACAACATTGAGATCTTATTTGCATCTGACGGCTCAGTTTTATAAATGGCAAAGCTGTATGCTTGTGCACAGAACTCCGTCTGGGCCTGGCATCTGTGCTCATACACTTCACCCTAAAAGGGGTGAAGAGTTTTTTACCTATATCTGTTTTGGGAAAGATGTCACTCTGAAATGTGTTATTGCCTGCTAACATGTGAATAAAACTCACAGTCATAACTCTGTAACCCTTTGTTGGTTGGGACAATTTAGATTCTGGCAATTATAATCTTTGTAATGCTTGTCCCTCTTCCGAATAGGTCACAACTCATAATAAATAATCTACCTCTTCCATGATATCTCATAATTTGTTCCTTTCCTTAGTACCAGGTAGCTATGCTCTTCTTCATCTTACTGTATTTGATTTTTGTATTTCCTTGTCCTTTCCTGAGCATAACTATGAGCAAAGTGGATATAAGGTAACATTGACAGGTAAGAAGTCATGCTATCATCTCTCTCAGGAATTATACCATTTTGTAACCTAAAAGGTTAAGATTGGGGAAACTAATCATTCCAAGTGACATCTTATATAAAAGACATCTAATTTTATCATGTTGTTAAATCTTTATGCAGATGATTCAATCTGTGAATTTTTCCAATGCAGAACAGACAGATTATAACCAGCCCCTGCCATCCAAGTCTCTTCAAATTATATACATGGCATATAGTATGTGCATTTCAGACACACACAAACAACACATACATGCACACACACATGAATCATTATGTAGTCACTTTACCCTTCCTTGGTAGACATCTTACTCTGCAAGCCATATCACTTCTGCTTTAAAATGGACAAGTTGAGGTTAAGCCTAAAAGCGGCCATGGACAACTTATTTACTTCATCATTCTACAAATCCAAGAATAACAAATATATTGATATAGGAGAAAGAGAGAAAATTTTCTTGTAAAAAAATTTATATTTTTTGTGATTTTAGGCTGGCAGTTTTAACCTATCTAATCCATCCTTCAAAAAACTCTGGGGTTAGTAGGTGAGACACAGGTATAATATACACCAACTTCCAAATTTGGAAAATGTGCACAGGTTAGGAAACACACAAGAGGTTAAGGAAATTGTTATTACATCATGTAGCTAAAGAATTAGGATGAAAACTAATGTTTCTTTATTTCTCAAGGTTGGGTTGGGTCCTCTGGCTAAAGTGGTAGTTCTCAAATGCTACTCAGCTGAACACCTGCAGCAGAGTAACCTGGGAATTTTTAACATTCAGATTTCTTTAGCTAACCCAGAGAGATTTAGATTCAGAACATCATTTGTGGGGCCCAGAAATCCTATTTTAGAAACTTTCCAAATGCTCCTAACACACAGTTAGAGTTGGGAACCAGCAACAGAAACTTGTATGTTCTGCTTATGAAACCTTGCAACAGAAGACACTGCACTGTAAATACCAACTATAGACCAGAGGTTTTCAAACTTCAGCAAGAGGCAGATGAACAGGTTGGTTCCAAGGTCCCAATAAATAGAAGCACCAAGGAGTAGCTTTGTTAGGCAGGGGAGTTGTCTAGTCCCTGATAGTCTCCCCTAAATCAAAGAAGCATACAATCTAAGTAAAAAATGTTCTCATACAAAACCAACTCTGAGGCCTCGTTTCCTGACCACTGGCTCCTCCATCCAAGCCCTTTAGTAGGTCTTGCATCTCAGCAATTAATATATTGAAATTCCAAAGCTTTCATAATTATTCATTTTATCCTTTCACTTTAGAGTAAATAAAATTAGAGAAATATCAACAATTGAGAAGCTATTAGAAAGATGGGGAAGGCGTCACTCAAAATATAATTGCTCAATGTGTGCTTGAAAATATGATATATTCTCCAATTGTTAGGTACATTATATCCATAAGATAAAGTTTGTTAATTGAATTTCTTAAATCTTCTATAGCCTTAATTATTTGTTGTCTGTTAAATATATTATCTCTAAAAGATGTCTAAAATCTCCCATTGGTGGAGATTTGTTCATTTTGCGTTGCAATAATTTCAGATTTTGAGAATAGACTATTCAATGTACATACTTTCAAGAATCTTATGCTTTCCAGCAACTTATTTCATTTATGATTATGTAACAAGCCTCCCTATCCTTGACGTTTCTTCCTTAGAATCTATCTTAGTAATATAAGTATTTCTTACTAATTATCTGGTTTGTCTTTTATTTATTTCTCTACTTCTAAGCTTTCACTATATTTAAATGTGTATTTAAATGTGTATTTTATTTAAATGTGTCATTATATTTAAATATGTATTTTATAAGTGGCATATAGGTGAATTTATTAAAACCTAATTTTTACAATCATTGTTTTTTAACTGGTGAGTTTAATTGATTCATGATTACTATAATTACTGATGTATTTAATTATTTTCATTTTACTTTGTTTCATTGGGTTTGTTTTCTTTTCCTTTTTTTACTAAACTAAGTTTTCTGCCATTCTTTTTCCCTCTGTACTCGATTTTAATCATACATCCCACTTGTATCCTTTTACTGGTTACATACATACTTCACTTCAGAAAATTAAAAAATTATTGTCTTTCTTATGTCTTCAGATTGGCAAAGATTGCTTTTGAAAGAAGTTCATTTCCCTGGAAAAAACAAACAGCAAACTGTTGAATTTTCCAATAACTGAAGGTCACAGTATACTGATATAGGCAATAGTAATTTTGAATTGTGTCAATTATGTGGCTTTATTTTATGTTGGTGAAGAAGAGACTGGGAGATACCATGGGGGCCTTCTGAGGGAAAGGAGGAAGGCATCAGATACTCAGAGTTTCAGCAAGTCTATTTTGTAGGCTCCCCAAAGACTGTAGTTGCTCTACACCCCACTTGTGTTGGCTCTTTCTCTTCCTCATGTTCTAGCAAGGGGCAAATTGAGGAGGTACAAGTAACTCTCCGCAGACTTCCTGTATATTACTTAGAGCCCCCATTCTAGGAAGGCAGGAGGGAGGTCCCAAGGGGAACAGATGTGGCACTGCAGCTGTGGTTTCTTTGAGGCATGAACACACTCTTTGCTTGGGAAGTGTGACTCTTCACAAATCCTCCGGTAGATTTCCCCTCCCTATTGAGTAACTGGCTTTGCTGTTCTCTTTTGAAATTCAGCTTATCTCCAAGTCTTCTGTTTCCTGGTCCTCCTCCAGTTCTTCATTAGCTTCTTGCATCATTTTCTCTTCCAGCTGTCTCTGCCCTGCAAATGGGTCCACCAGTCTGTCCAGCTCCAGGAACTCGAGACAATATTGAGGACATTGATATCTCTGCTATTTCTGCAGCAGCAGATTCTGAACAGAGCCATAATGATATCCAGACAGGCACTCTGTTCCCCATGGAGTGCCAGCCTCTGGGAAGAATTCTAACCAGCTGGGTTCTGGCAGCTGGCTGACTCTAAAAGGTCAAGATAGTAATGAAGGAAGAAGTCAGAGTTGGGAATGTGGGACAGGGTTCAGAGTTTTTACACAGATTTACTCAATGTGTTGTTAGAATGACTTCAGTGGCAGGAATCAAAAAACCTAACTAAAATTGGCATAGGCAAGATGAATATTGATTGATTGATAGTTTCAAAAAGTCCCCAATAGGGCTATTTTAAG
The DNA here is from genome assembly GCA_003508835.1 of Eonycteris spelaea. Classification (NCBI taxonomy): domain Eukaryota; kingdom Metazoa; phylum Chordata; class Mammalia; order Chiroptera; family Pteropodidae; genus Eonycteris; species Eonycteris spelaea. The sequence goes on along the minus strand of PUFA01000011.1, from coordinate 7,244,523 downwards.
TGATACTTAATCTAGCGGCTTGAAATACATAATACTCATTTTTTCGCCTTTCCAGCTCCATTCCTTCTGTTTTATTTTATTTGGGCAAAACCTCACCTTACAGTCCCAAGAAGACTGCCAACAACTCCTTGAGCTATATATTCATCACTTGTGTCCACAGTAGAAAAAGACGATTCTTGACTTAGCATGCCAAGGAAAAGTTCTGGGGCACTTGAAGTCACCTGCCTGTACTGGTTCAGTCACTCTGATCTAGGGAACAAAATGCTCTGGTTGGTTTAGTCCTGCAGGTGATCTCGCCTGGAGCAGAAGTACAGTCAATTTCCCTAAAACTACATAGATCCAAATTTTGAGAATCAAATGATGCTAATCAGGAAAAAGTTGGTGCCGGCAGAGATAGCAAAATGTCCATTATGCCCAAGTAAATACACTCATCAGTCTCTTAGCAGCTCTGAGATTGCCCTTTTTTTCCCCCCACCTCAACGAAGCATACTTTTTTGTGGTTTCTCTGAAAAATTTATCAGTATGACTCTACCCTTTTCAGTCAACGCTCTTGCTCTTTAGCCACCTCATGCCCATGCCTCCAGAAAAAGGAATCATATCAGAAATGACATGAGATTTCATTAAATATAGATACTTTTTCATTATCTGGGAGCCCCTTTTATGATCAAAAGGTTTTAATGAGCTCATATACATGCATAAAAGTCACTGTCTATGAATTAAGGACTGTAAGAACTGTAACTTTGTTTTGTTTGGAATATTTTTCCATTTTAGAGAAAACAGCTTTATTGCAATTATAACCTTGGATATGCCTAATAATAAATATTGACATAAAATAAATATCAAGTCAGCTAACCGTTTGTACTTCTCAATTGCAGGTTTATAATTTCCTGGAGTATAGAATACTCTAGAAATTAATATCCAGGAGCATCTGCTATGGTTGTACTGTCTTTAAGTAAAATAGTAAATCTCTATGGAGACCAAGAGGGAGAAAGGGAGATAGAAAATTTTGACGCATGCCTTCATACGTCTTGTATTCTCAAAAGAAAGAGCCACACACTCAGTTCATGCCAAACAGGTAAATCTTGCTAAAAAGTCATTTCAGATAAAATCAGATAAAGTTTAGTTTAGTTACCATGCAAGCCAAAACGTTGTTACTAGAGCAAAATATGCTAATCACTAGCATACTTTCACATGTTAGTCACAGTGAACTAGGCCCTTTCTTGCAGAAGCTAGATGACAGTCACACTGCATGCCACAGTAACAGTTTCAGCGGTACAGATGTACAGGATGGTACAAAGTCAAGAGAAACCTTAAAACTCTGCAGTTTGGACAATGGATACTCAATAAATCTGAGAGTTCTTTTTTCTATCCACTTGTTTCCAATAGGTGTGTTAAAGAACATTTGAGAAAGAAGCATGGCAATATGAACGATAAGAGATGAATAGGAGTAAAACCAGCAGGCATTAATTGGCTTGAGTTTACTCATGTCTCAAATGCTTACTATTTCCAAGCATACTTATACCTCAGCTGAGGCTACTCGAGGTAGGGTCCAGCCCCTGGAGTACTAGTGACACAGTCTGTGTCTATCTCACAACAGCTCTCATTCAGCCTTCTTGCCTTATAAATCCTATGTCCATGTCAGCACAGGAGCCCCAGCTTCCTGCTGGGGAGAGCCCTGGTGACTCCAGGACTCATCAGCTCTCGGTGCTTGTCAATGCTGCCAAGTCTGCAGCTTGGCCCAGACTCAAAAGTGTTAGTTCCTTGGATGATCATGGGCCAAAGCCTCAGCTGGAGAGGAAATGCTGGGCAGTGTCTTTTCTCATAGATAAGATTTAATGAGTCCAGAGGATGTGTGATTAAAGGAAGCTCACAGGAAGTTGGGCTGAAGCTTTCTGATGATTGTTTAAATGGCATTTAGTCATTTCAGTCAAAAAATTAAACACATAAAAGAGTAAAGGACAGCTATTTGATTCACATTATAAAGGCTAAACCATTGGGTTTGAGATTGGAAGGCTGGAGAAATAGTGGAGGATAGTTGAAGTGTGAATAAGAGATAGTTACTCATAATTAATTACCACAGACCCGAATTGATCACCAGTCTCTAATAAACTCAGTAGCTATTTGATGATTACTTGAAATTATAAAACCTGTGGCCAAAGGAAGCAAATTCTAAAAGGAAACATGTATCTTATGTTTTATACCCAGGAGGGAGTATGATGAGAAGTGGGTATTTAGGCTTAGGGAAATAAACTGCTGAAAAAGTGTTAGTGCTTTAAATAGACAAACCAATATAATGTACCCTATTGGGAATTTGCAAACGTGGTGTCAGAAACTTATGCAGTTTAAACCATGGGATTTTTACATGAATTCATGTATTTTAGGACCAGAGACAATTTGATGTTTTTATGTGGCTGCCAGTAACATAAAAGGCCATAATTATAGGAACAGCTCTGAATGAGTGTAAACTCAGTTCTCCTCGTGTTTTCATAAGCATGATATGGTGAGAAAAAAGAGTAAATTAGTCAGGAAACCTGAGATCTGGGTTTGGAATTGGCACTTAGGAAGTCTCGTGAAAGCCGCTTCTCAAATGGAGTTTGAATTAGATGTTCTTTAAGAAATAGTCTAGCTCTAAATTTTAGTAGTGTGTCAACAGATTAAACTGCTGCTAGTAATTATGTTGCAGTTTTACTTAGTTGGTTAAAATAGCTAGTCAGATTATCTGTACAGAAACCAACTTTTACTAAACGTCATGAATGCGTAATACTCTGAATAGGGACTTATTTTTGTAGAATGTAACTATCCATTCCATTGCTTGTGCTTTTTGACTTCTTGCCTCTGTTCTTATGACTTAAAAAAAATTTCCTATTAAATAAATCTATAGAGGAGACATGCATCATAAGAAATGTATAACTGTCGAAATTCTCTGAGGTAAGCTTTATGACTCCCATTTTATAGATGAGGAAACTAAGTCTAAGGCAACTGGCCTAAGGTCACAATGCTAATCAATAGAAAAGCAGATATTTAAACTCAGGATGCTTCAGAGTCCATGTCATCTTCCAAAGACCAGGCGCCTAAGCCAAGCATCCTTAGGAAATAGGCTATAAGGCAATTTTAAAATATTGTGATTCTCTGTCACCGCCCCAAATTTACCCTCATGGTAGTGCAGGCTAACAGGGCTCAAGGATCTTGGTTATACTACATGCAAATTTGCCAACAACCTATGGAGACTTGAGGAATGGTAGAGTCCCACACATTCCCTGTTATTTTGAGATTTTAAATGCCATTCAAACAACTCAGGTTTTTTTAGTTGTGAATATATTCTTTGCTTGGAAATGCAATTTTTGTTCTCCTATTGGTTGCTTGCTTACTTAAGGTAAGTCAGTTTGTACAGTAGCCATAAAACATTTTATGATGAAATTAATTGATACTTGAAATCTATTCTACTTTTCTTATATTTAGCCAACTCTAGATTTGAAAACCACATCTCCCAGAGTAAAGACCAGGTTACCAGGTGCCTTGTGAAAACTTCCCGGTTGCCCTTCAGTGAATCCCAACTCTCTCTCTTCTCACGTGGTGGGGAGGGAGATGAAGAAGAAAGAGTGTTTATTATAGGAAGAACTTTACTTCCTTTAGGCGTGGACACAGCAGAAGCTCTGTGTGACTTCCAGTTAGAAAAACTACTCCAGGAATCTGCACACCGACAGGTTTGTTTTCATGAATTTCACCACTCTCCCACCCCCTGAAAAAATACAAGAACATGTATGTTAACTCTTTTAAAAAGAATATGGGGAAAATGTATACAATGCAGGAAAATAATTTCACTTTCAGAGAAAGATAGAGAAGCAGAAAAAACTAGGTAATGACACTTTGGTTTGCATCTCTATGATACTGAATTTAATCTTTTGCCCAACATTAAAAACAAAACAAAACAAAACAAAACCCCTGCATTTTCCTAAAAGAAAAATAGCCTGATTATTTAACAGGATATATATTTTAGTTCTAAGAGAAACTATAGCTATAACATATGAATCAGTGGCACTTGTATGTGGGTGAAAAGTAAACAGACAAGCATGCCTGAGAAGAAGCCATGGTACTTGCTCCCACGTCAGTTCCTACAGACATTTCTCATACCAGTCGTTTCAATATTGTGAGCAGTAAATGTGCTAACATGAATGTCCTCTTTCTTGCTTGGCATCACAACCCCCATTCAGTTAGTTTCCTCGTCTGTAGGATGTCATGGCCCCCCAGCCCAAGGCTGCTGAGAGCCACAATTGGATTGCTCCCACCAATAGACACTGGCATATTGAGAGGAAGGCATCACACGGACAGGGATTATTTTATAATTAGGAGAAATCATGGCACGAAAAGGTGAGTTTTTAAATTATGCTTTAGGACTTAATGGAACTATGATTGATTTTGTTAAATTTGACATTCTGAGCTCGAGAGAGACACTCACAGAAGAAACTCTTCCAGCCCACCTGTCTAGAGCTGGCCTCACCCTGACTGTCTGCCAGAGGAATGGTTCTCCCATGGGTACCCGGGGCTCTTGTGTGTTGACTGCATCTCAGAAACATGCTTGCAGGCTGCACCAGGATTTCCCTGCAGTTAAACTCCTGCTCTCCTAGGAAGGTTCTAGGAGATATTTCATAGGCCTATGCCAGGAACCCATTGATAATGACACATCAGGGGTATCTGCCTTATGCAAGTCATCCCAGGTATTATCATTTGGGAGCAGGTTTATGGTGACCAGGATGGCTTATCACATAAAGACCAAGATCGCTGCACATTGAAGTTCAAAAATAAATAAAACCGCACATATGCACACTGTTCAGGGTTCTCTATCTATGTGTCTATCTATCTCTATCATCTATCTATCTGAACTATTATCTATCTATAACTATCTGTCTACTTTGCGAGACTGCAACTCTATCCTTTCCTACTGCATGTGCTTTTTTTGCCTTGTTGCTTCTGTTCTCATGCTGTGTCCACTAAATAAGACCGCAGAGAGGACATTGATTTATTTAAACTAAACTTTCAACATATTTTGGGAGGAAAAAGGGGATGTATATTATACATTGTATACCCACTCAGAGCAGTATTCCCTGTCTCTGCGTGTGTACTGCCGTGTGTGTGTGATAACACTTTAACTATGAGGTTGTCTTCAGAGGTAGTAAGTTCTCCATTAATCACGGCGTTCAAGTATAAACAAGATGGCTACTTGGTAAAGATGTGGCAGAGGGAAATTTTTTAGCAAATGAATACTAGTTCATTCACATGTGTCCACAGTACCTTTTAATCCTTAATATGTATCAAGTACAATGTTATATTACAGAAGTTATTGACTAAATTGCTGACATGTTAGAATTCCAATATTCTAGAATATGCTCTGCCTCTGTCCCTGTCTCATCTGTAATTCTACCTACTTATAGATGTTAATGAACTAAAGAGATCACATATTCCTGTTAATAAAAAAAATTGAGTATACAATTCCAATATAAGTATTCACACATTATATCATTATTTAATTTGTAAAGGCACAAAATACACTGCCCACTCCTGCAGTGGCTAGACTTCCTCACCATCCTCCTGTGGTGTGACAGCCAATCAGGGCTGGCTCCATGGACCTACAACCAGTGCAGCCCCATGGGTCCTGTGCTCAGGAAAGGGCCCACTACTGGCATGATCTTCTGCAGTCATAGTAATCTTAAATTATTAATATTTTCATCTTTGACTTTGTGTTTTGTCTGCTGCTAATGTGGGTGGATTTGCCTTAAAGAATAGTAAGAGAAAGGGGTTTAGAAATTTTGAGGAGAGATGAAATTATCTTCTCAAGAATTTGTGGGGTAAGGTAGAGGGTTGAGGGCATTGAGAACTGATTAGGGCTATTGATAGGGCTGCCTGGCAGTGCCAGGGCTCCCTTAGGATTTGGATTCTAAATTTGTCACATGTTTGTGAGATTTTTCTCCAGGCATGTTCATCCACACAAGTATAAATGGAAAGTAGCTGAAGAGTTCAATTTGAGTAGCGTTGAAAGTTTTATAGCTAAACACAATAGAGAAGAACAAGTACATGAGAGGTTATGAAATCTAAGTTGGGTAAGAAGGAAAGTGATGACCTCACAGAAGTCAACAATGAACTCATGGACTGAAAGCCTAACATGTTTGAAAAAAATGTTTCGATTGGCAAATAAGAACAAGTTGGTTGGGAGACAAAAAATGCTAGGCAGTGGCGGGGAGGGGGCAGCTGAAATCAAGACTTTGGAGGAGGCACAGTTATCGGTAATTACAAGGTCTGGGATTTGAGCATGAGAAGACATTGCTGGGGTGGAAGAAAGAAATGAGACGCATGTGAAGAGGTTCGACACAGCTCAGGGTGCCAGGAGTGTGTTTTGTGTAGTTCTCTCAAAGCAATGACAGCAGCACTGGGGAGAGTAGGGAGGAGAGCTGAAATCTTACATGGGTGATGATAAACGGGAAGAGCAATGGGTGTTCTCAGCTGATGCTGTACATGTCAAAGGACCTGGGTAGCTTGAGTGGAGGGTTACCATCACCCTAACAACAGGCAAATGTATGGAGGGAGAAGAAATTCTCTTCCTATTGAAAAGTAAAAGAAATTTTAGAGTCGGGGAAAGGGAAGAAGAAAGATTCTTTACCAAGGAATGAGAAGTAAGTGAATAGCAAAGAAAGGTAAAGTCTTTTTAAAATCATTTAAAATGTCTTGTTAATTCCCTCAAAAATTAGGTCTACCACAGTTCTAGTCAGAGTAAGGAAATTACATCAGGTTAGCTGTGTCAGGAAAACTTGCTTTTTCTCCATATTGTCTTCTGTTGAATCACACGTCAGCAAGCTGAGATACCACGGGGATCATTAGCAACATGCAATCATTTTACATTCAATAATTTTAATCTGATTATATCATCTGAATCTAAATGTGGATGAGAAAAAAATATTACATTTTGATCAGCAAGCAAACATTTTTTGAGTATCTTCTATAAGTAAAGCACTGTGCTAAATGATGGGGAATATGTAAAAATAGACAAGATTCTATTCCTGTCCCAAGGACTTCCTCAACTCTAGACAGTGAAATGTGTTATGGCAATTGGAAGCACATGTATCGTCCAACAGTCCAACAAGGAGAGGAAGGGATTATCTCATATCCAGTTTCTAACTATAATTTGGCCGCTCTGATGGAGAAGACAAAATTCATACCTGCAGTGGAGTATTGGACTTCATTTGCATATCAAAGTGGTTGTAGTCTCTAGATTTTTGTGCTGTTGGGCATGGGTTCCAGTGACCCAGCAGAGTCTGAGATGGTCACAGTCGTCAGAAAGCAAGACAGTGGTGCCAGCAGCCAGAACTCTCCATCAAGCAAGTTTCATTAGCAAATGGAAAAAATTGGGGGACTCTCACAGAATGGATCCCATTGAGAATTGCTTCTTAACATTGCCATTCCCAAATTCTATAATTTATCATGGCATGTAGTTACATCCCAAGGCTATGCTTACATGAATTTGTTTTACTGTGTCTGTCTTCAGGACTGATATTCAAACTGAAACATTAAGCACGAATCTGTATCTTCTACCACGATAACCAAGCACAAGGAACGCATCTGCCCAGCTGTTCTGAATCATTGGCTACATTGCCAAGATTGTTCAGATTTTCTGGCTAAAGAATTTACTTATCTACAAAAGATGCCTATTTTTTGTTATGTGGCATGAAATAGAACCATATAGGGTCACTAAAATACTGGAATATTGCAGATTTAATATGTTATTTTTTAACTAGCTTCTCTAATAAAAATCTCATAATAAACCTGGGTGTTTAGGGAATATGATGTCTTAAGCTTTTAAAAGTTATTTACAGTTTATCAGAAGTGTTTTACTTCTCTTGCTTTACCAGACTAATAATCAACCATAATTCTGGATGCGATTTTATTGTAGAATCATAGATTTAGGGCTGGAAAGAACCTTGGAAATGATGACACTGGTTTCATTGACTTAACAATATCTCACAGCAGTTTAGAGGCAGAGTGAAATTTAAAAATATAAGATGGTGTAAGAAAAGCCCAAGAAGATCCTCTAGATTATTATTTTTCTTTACTAAACTTCCAATAGCAACGTCCTTGTATGGATGACACTTTCACTAAAAATTAAATACAGAAATATATTTCAGACTATTTGAGAGCAGTGATTGGTCACAGAATATGAGAATTTTTCTTTAATGAACATTTGAAGATATTTTTGTTTCTTTATTATTTTTAATTTTAGCTAGTGTCACTATTTTTAAAAATCTGAAAGCAAAGTTAGTTTTGGCAGCAAGAAAAGCAAGGTTGCATTGAGTTATACATGAACTCCTTGATGTTTTTATCAATTTAAATAAAAATTCTACAGCTCCCTTTGGATTACTTTTACAAGGTCATTGCATATGGATGAGTCATCACACCGCTACTAGAACGTGACTTTAGGAATAAGCCATACAGAGGATTGAAAGAGCCTTGTTTCTCACTATGACAGTTATGCAAGTGGAAAGAATAGCCTTGAGTCCAATGAAATAAATAGCATGAGTCAAGACAATTCAGCAACTGAACAGAATATTTACTTCCTGAAAATGAACCTATTTATTTCTATTAACTATATAGTTCTGCATTGGTATTATTTATGTCCTTCCAAGCAAAGAGATTTGCTAAAATAATCTTAATTAATATGTATATGCCTATAGTTACCAGCATCTTGGATCTCAGCTGTTTGGCCAATTGCATCATTAATGAGGCAGATATCAAATTTAGACAAATTCCTAAAATGCTAAGCTTCGGAAGTGTGTTTATTATTCAGGACTAAAAGTCCATTTCAGACCATAGGTATACATGGATAAGAGTTTATTTTGTTACTCAATATGTCCTGAATACTTTATTTTGTTATTTAGTTTAAGAATATTTAATACTAGAATTCACACACATCAGATTTTCATTGGTGCAACCATCATTTCTGGATCATGGAAAAGAACTGGATGCTTTTATAGAAAAATAAAAGGGAACTGTTTTATTCTCACCAAACAATGTATTATGATTTTAAAAACTGCTGCTTCTCAAGTTCTAATTGGTCAACTTCCTAATTTTGTCACCCTCTTGGGCACCAGTCTTAAGAGCTCTCAAATACCTCTTAATTCTCAGGAACATCATTTTACACTTCCAGGAATGACTTCAAGTTTCAGTGCTATTACTTAGCTCCTGGAGGAGAGAATATCATGGTAACAGAGTTTTAACGAGAGTTTCCCATGGAGACAATCAGTTTACAAGGGCCTGAGCAAAATCATTTTAAGGACCAGGACTATAATCATAGCCTTGTCCTTGTTCTGGATCAAGATTAATCTATGACCCATTCATGAATTCCTTCAGAGCTTCCTTGAAATTCTCTCACGGATCAAGCTTATTAAGGCCCTTAGAAAGTTATTGCCAGAAAAGACCTTGGAAATCAATCCCGTCTAACACCATTTTATTAAAGAACATTGAGACAGACATTAAGGAATAAGAGAAATAAGTCAGCATTTCTTCACAGTAAGTTCCCCGAACCAAGGCTGGTTCACAAGCCCTCACTTCCTGCTCTGCGATCTTGTCATCAACAACTGTAACGATCCCAGGCACCATAACTCATATCTGCATGAAGCCTATCTAACACATGTATTTTTTTTTCTGTAAGGCAGATTAGTCTTCTTGCACTTAGGAACACTAGACAAGCCTCTCAACACTATGCCCAACGATGATGTTAAACAGCGAATCAATAAAAAGAACAAAAATTCAAAACATGTGGCACTGAATAGATCCTTAAAAGCACACTTGTTTATAGTATGAAAGCTGAAACAAGAAGGTATCTCCTCCTCAGCTGGGACCCCATGCATCAGGTGACATCTTTTTCACCACTCTGTAGCATGTGCACCTCCATGAATGATCAATAAGCACCTGGAGTATAGATCTGGGGGTTACAAATAAACCATAGCAAGTGGGTGAATTCATAGATATGGAATCTGTGAATAATGAGAAAGAACTACAATTAAATTATTTATTAAATTTATCATAATTATTAAATAATTCAAATTAAAAATACAATAAAAACAAATTTAAAATTAAACACTCATTAAATGTTCACTAGTTTAAAATAAGATGAAATCTGATCCCTGCCCTTATGGAGTTCACAATCTAGTCCCAAAGGTGAAGAATAAACTAACAAACATAAAATATATGATTTTTAAATACAATTGTATGAAGAAAAAGAATAGGGCATGAGGAAGCATAATGAAGTGGGAAACTTTAATCCTGGATGATCAGCGAAAACTGAAGTTTTGCTTCCAAACTGGGCACAGGAAGTTACAATAAGAATGTTAACTCAAAAAGAACCTAGAAAATACACACACACACACATACACACTCATCAAGTCCCCTTAAATGAGTTTACCTTCCGTCCCTGCCCCTCACTTTCACACTGGAAACAACATTCTATTATAAATGCACACTCGGGTCATTGCAGGAGGAGGATATAGCAATGTAAAAATTCAGTTTTTATATCTATTAACTAAGAGATGCTAAAATAGATTTTTTAAAAATATATAAATTAAAAGTACAATAATGAGGGGAAATCGGTTCAAGGATTTTCTGAAAAAAACATGTCAGATCCTTATCACAGCACATTAATACATTTTAGAGTTGAAATGGGCTTTAGAAATAAATACTCTCTTCCATCCACCTTCTCTTACAGAGGTGGGATCTGAAGCACATTTGCTCAAGGTTATAGAGATAATTGCTTGCAGGATCTGTATAAAATAGATCAATTTTTGATGACAAATTCACTTGGAAGAAGTAATATGTTTATATGTCACAGACTTAATAAATTTTTAGTGTTTGTTAAAAGTTGAATTGTTAAAGTAGACATATGATATGTTTAAATGTCAGTTGAATACATTTTAAAAATGGAATGTATTTTTGAAATGTCTAATTAATGATTCATTTCTTACTAATAGGTAAGTACTCTGGCACTTTCTATCCACACACCAAACACTGATGAAGCTTTAAGCAAAGATTCTTTTTCTTACCTAACCTGAGTGCAGTACAGCAAAGAACTTAGAATTGTGTTAGGCTTCCTCAAAATCACCTTTAAGCATGGAACCAATAATATGCGATAAGGTTTAAAAAAATTAAACTGTCTAAAAAGCTTCTATATTAGCTTTTATCCTTACTGAAGCTATCTATATTTTCCGTGGACTATAGATCAAAACTATTCAATTTAAGAAATAAAGAGCTTAGAAATGCTTTAAGGATAGCATAAATAAATAACTCATTAGCAAATAAAAAGACAATGAACTGGGAAAAAAATTGCAACATAACTCGTGATTAATTACTCTAATATAAAAACAACTTCTAGATATGGGAAAGAAGATATTTATCCCCACCGAAAAATGAGCTGGATAAATAAACAGTTAAACCAGAAAAAAAAGAAAAGAACTACAAATGACTGTCGACCATATGAAAATATAGTCAACCTTACCAATGAGAGATGACTAAAATTAGATTACATTGAGAAACCATGCTTTACCTATTAGATTGGCAAAATTTTATGTGCGGGGGAATAGGCACTTTTGGAGGCAACGTAAATGATAAAACCTATGGAAGGGAATTTGGCACTGTCTCCCAAAACTACATAAGCATTTTACCCTTTGACCAGCAATCCCATTTCTAAGAATCCTTCCAAAGTACCATGGCAAAAATGCAAAATGGTGTGTTTACAAACTTTTCATAGCAGCTTTGTTTGCAATAGCAAAAGACTAGAAACTGCCCAAATGGCCATTTGTTTCCTAGGGTTGCCGCAACAAATTACCACGAAGTGAATAGCTTAAAACAACAGAAACTTACTGTGCACAGTTCCGAAGCCTAGAAATCTGAGATCAAGGTGTCAGCAGGGCCATGCTCCCTCTGAAACCTATAGAGAGGACTCCTTCTTTGCCTTTTCTAGCTTCTGGTATTCTTGGTGTTTCTTGGTTTATAGATATATGAATCCAATCTCTGCCTCTTTTGCCACATGACCATCTTTTGCCTCTGTGTCTTCTTTTCTTATAAGGACACCAGTCATATTGAATTAGAGTCCACCTAGTGTATGAGTATGATTTCATCTTACTTGATTACAGTTGCAAAGATCCTGCTTGCAAATAAGGTTGCCTTCACAGGTACCAAGGGTTAGGACTTTTTTTTTTTTTTTTTTGTGAAGACACAATTAAACCCATAACGGTAGTGATAGATTTAATAAACTAAAGTACATTAACACAATGGAAATTTAATCTATCATAGGTATGATTAATATATATACTACTAGTAATTTCTAAAATATATTAAGTAAAAAAAAAGGCACAGTGAAGAAAAATGTGTATAGTATGCTACTATTGAATTATGCCTGGATATGCTTATGTATTTATTTTAAATTATAAAATAATAATAAGTTATCTAAGTAGGGAGAAAATAATATGGAAGAGAAGAAACAGAAGTTAAACTTCCATGGATATCAGTTGCTTTGTAGATTTGATTTCAGAACCATGTAAATATTTTACAGAATTACAAAAAAAAAAAAATTAAAATTCAAAAGCAAACCCTAAACACATAAAAAGCAAAATGAAATAAAAATGAATCTGTATTTCCAATTGATGGAACTGATATAGGAACTATTTTGAATAACTATACAATGCAATAATGCACAACTCAGAACAAAAAGTATAAAATTATTTAAACTGTATTTCAACATTCATATTATTAGTGGTAGTATTAAGCCTGTTATGTGTGTCATATATATATTAAAGAAATAAAACAATTGAGTAACTCTGTTGGTATGATTATAAACCAGGGTTTTGTCTGGAAGAAAGTTAATGCAAGATAAAATAAAGTTTAAGTAAAAATTATATAGCTATTAATTTCAAGTGGATAATGATGGTATTGTGGTTATTTTTAAAAGAGAGGTTCTTATCTTTAAGGGACAAACACTGAAAATACTATAGATGAAATAATACCATTTCTGGGACTTGTTTCAAAATCATCAGAAAGGAGGAAATGGCAATTTGTATAAAACAAATAAATTGAGCATGAGTAGATAAATGTCGAGCTGGGTTATGGGTACATGGGGAAGTCATTATACTATCGTCTCTACTTTTGTATGTTTGAAATTTTTCATAATATATTTTCTATATATACTATATTCATTATATATGTATATGATAAGTATATATAAGTGTGAATGTGCATATCTCTTCTAAATATTTCTATATTCATATATACATATCAATACATATATCTAGTAAGAACAATAAAAATGTATAGGCTTTTGATTGACCCATTTGCCGTCATTCAACTCATTGGCATTGAATTTGCATAGTGTTTTGACCAATCGTTACCCTAACCCCTATGGGCAGAAATGTCAATTATAGTCACCAAACTAAACATTCACCTTCTCTTTGGAATACTGGCTACATACATGGAATTCTATAGGAAAACAATAGAAACATTACTGGTTTCCAGTTTTGATTTAATTCCTCAGCCCCAAGCATTCTAGGTTTCCTGATTCCAAGTGTAATGTAGGTATGGTAACCACAGTTGTGTGGGATTGTGGGTGTTCTTTTACTGAATTTATGCAATAGCATTGAATATGTCACCATTGATACTTGTTTCTCTCCCAGGCAATACCAGATGCCTAGTAGGTTTGATCTAATTAAATGTTGTATCTTTTTACTCTGATCTTTTGCTCACCAAATTAATTTGTTCTTGAACAGTAAAGTTTAATGACTCTAAAGTGTGATGATGAATCAGATAAATTAACTCTCCTCCCCTAGGAGGAAATGAGTAAGAATTCGGAGAAGGAAATTCAGTTTGGGGGCTACTCTAGTAAAAGTCCCTCCATGAGAAACATAAGACCAGAAATATAGAGGCTCCACTCTCAGACTTCTGTAAACCCTTTCACCTCTTCTTCTCAGAGTCAATGCTTTGGTTATTACTGAGTCTCCATTTTCTAAGCTTCAATTCACATTTCTATTTTGTTTTAAATGTATGTGTATGTACATGTGTTTATGCACATTTATTTGTGTCAGGGTCTAGGTAGTGATAAACTTTAATAGGATAGATGTATTTGTTCTGCCTTGACCTATCTATAAAGGACAGATTCCTGCTGGAGGAGTTTCTGCCTCCATAGGATTCTCCATTTAACTTTTATTATTCTTTCCAGGAGTGTTAATACTAAGAACACTATTATTTTTTATAGTGATTCTTTGCCATAATATTACTATCAAGATTCTCGCCAAGAAAGTTTCTGGACCAGAGCTAAGAAGGTCAATGGAATATGCTAGAAACCTAAAGTGGGCTGTTGGTGTTAGAAATAACCTGTTAAAATTTAAATATAAAATAAATGTTTTGTATTTTACATACACCCTGACAATGATTTGAGCTTATCCCATGACCAACTAAATTAAACAAAGGCTTAGCTGAGACCTTCTCAAAAACTACCTGTGCCCCTAGGATCTTTGGATCTAAAATAAAATGGTGAGTAGGAAACAGTGAGTTGATCGTGTCCACCTGATGAGGGAAACCCCATATGGTCTTTCCCATCTTACAGTTTCTCTATTCTATCATTATAAAATGCACTAACTGTTTTTGCTCAAAACTCAATATATCTACCAAATTCCTAGGGGTCTGACTTCCCCTTTCGTGAAGCTTTCTAAGAATCAAAGAAGCTCTTAGAGTGAGAAGGATTTAAGAGTACCTTTGGACAAGGTATTCTTCATCTTGAGTGAAGCTGTGATCAGTAGTGAGTACTTGTATTAACAATCCAACGTGACCTGACCATTGAGTATATCATCTATTTTGAAGACAAAATGCTTATTTTTCTTTGCAAATACACAGTACATACCAGCTTTCCTATGTCAGAGAAGTGGTACCAGTGTCCTAATTAGGGGATTACAGTCAAATTTTTTTATTTGTATTCTCTGCTGAGAAGCTGTGACTTCAGCCATGAAGAGAAAAACCTAGAGCTGCTTATAAAGAGAAATTCCAAGAGAAAGGCAATGAGGGGCGGGGCTTCTTTTTCAAATATAATTATTAAAAATATGTGACAAGGTTAGACTTATCTTCAAAGTTGGGGAATATTTAAGTGGAAGACAAGGGCTTTTTATAAGGGTTTTATAAATGCTTAAAGGTCTTTTTTATTTGATTTTGGGGTTCCAGGTATCTTTTGTTCAGCATCATTTAATAACCCACAGTCCAATCCCAGGCAAATTTGTTATTTTATTTATTTGACTGGTCAGGTAATTTACATGGTTTTATTTAGACCTGAGTCTGAGTGTCAATATTTGGGGCAATTAGCTATTTAGTGACAGATGCCAGGTTAAGTGCTTGATCCATGTGTCCTGGATACATGACCTTAAGCAAATTATACTCTAAATCTTAATTTCTTTATCTGTGAAATATGGAGAATATCAACATCACAGGGATAGTGAAAGGGTTACATGAGATGACATGTGAAAGTATTTAACACAACCAGATATAAAATATAAGCATAAAATTAGTGTTAACTATTGCTAGTTTTAGACATACTAATATGCACCATCAGGAAGCTTCTTATTCTTCTACTTTTAAATATGACCCTGAGCATCTATCATTTCCAATTAAAGGCTAGGAGAAATAAAACCTACATGAAGCTGAATGGTTATATTATATAAATATATAACAAACTTTCTATTAGAACTAAGTCATGGCCCAAGTAAATGTGCCTGCAATATGATATGTAGCAAATAGAAATTTGAAATAATCAAAAGCTTGAGATTTTTTGTGGCTGTTTTGTGGCTTTAAATTTTAGGATTTAAGAGAATATTAATAAAATTTCAATGCTATGATGCTTGAAAAAGTTTTTGGTTAGAGTATGAGATAATCCATAATTTAATTGGGTACTAATTGTGAGATTTGAGTCACTTAACTATAGCACCATAAATGAGCAGCAAGAAATTTCACATTAAAAATGAGAACATGTGTCTCTTAAAATGAGAACATTGTTTGAACATGTGTCTCTTAAAGTAACTTTTCAAATAAATATTCTACAATTCTGACATTAATTCATGATTGTGAAGGAGTAAATTTAACAAATAAAATTCACTCTATTTTATCCTTGACTCCTAACTGTAACCTCTCCTGTTTAATTAATAATACTATATCACTTCAAGCTTCAAATGTTAGTGTTACTTTGACCTACATTTTCTATTAGCTGGTCATCTTATTGGACAATAAATACTATTGATTCTACTTCCACAGTGTTATTCATATCCACTCCATCTTTTCTAGGTTTGCTGTCAAAGTTCTAACTCAAGCTTTCATTGCCTCTTATCTAGTCTTTTGAAGCAGTCTATAATTGCTGTTTATGATCCTCTCTCGTTCCTTGTAAGCCCTTCTGCACATTGCTGCTGGGTTCATAATCCTGTAAATAACATCAATACTACTATGTGTTTGACCCAAATAATTGACGTTTTTGGCAGTGTCTAAACTCCAGAGCCTAGGAAACTAGGCCATCACCAATGTGGCCAGTCTTTGCCAGCTCTCTTATCATGTATTTCCAGCACAGTAGAGTTATTTTAAATTCCAGAAATACACACTATACTGTCCCATCGCTGAGCTTAATTCTGGTGATTTTGGACTATTTAAAGCAGCAATTGAGGTTCTTAAAAAATACTCTCACTCCTTTCCCTATCTTCCTTGCAGGTCACACTGTTCAATATCAGCATCATTCTTTCTTGCTTAGATCACTTGCTACTCAGAATCATTCTGAGCTTATATCCAGACAAATGTTTTGATGAATTTGATTTGACAGCTATGACAAAATTATTTGCCTTTTATCCATTAATACTTTAATGGAAGCTTGAATTAAAATAGGTGGTGGACATGGAATAGATTTCATTGGATTTAGGGAGAAAGGAAGAGAGAAATTAAAATAAAGAAAGTCGAAGACATTTCTGCAGCTGACAGAGAACTGAATCTGGTCCCCATATGGTAGCGATGATCTATACAGACATGGACATAATCAGATCTACTGCATAAAACTTGTAAAACAAGGAAGATTAAATATGCTCTGGCTGATTAGAGAGGAGAAATAGAAATGTTGACCTGGACTGTTTCAGAACCTTGCACAGTTTTCTTTGATGCTGGGCTGCAGTCTGGGGAAAAGAAAACAAAACAAACATCCACTATCAGTGAATCTGGAAATCTAGTCTCCTGTCCTGGATCTGTACCTTAGTTGCTGTGGGATCTCCAGCGCATCTTCTCTCTGCACTTTATCTTTCTACAAAATAATTGGACCAACTTTCTCAGGTCTCCTACCACCTGGTTAATTGTATTATGACATGTGAATTCTATAAAAACTGCATCTTCTTTTTTATGCAAGACCACAAGAATGTTTCCAGACGTGTTGTTAACAACTCTTACAGGAATGTCTCTTTGATCTCTCATGACATTGACTTCAGGTGGTTATTAAATGCTGAATTATTATGGAAGTGAACAGCAAATTGACAGTTTCAACTCAAGCCAGTCTCAAGCCAGGCTTTCCATTTTCTCACTTCAACCAGAATCTTTTTCCCATTCTTAGTCATGATGGGTTCAAACCTCTTAAATAATAACATATTTGACAAGAAAAATATTTTAGATGCATTTTATCTATTCATTAGTTGTCTCACAACTCCTGTAGTCTCTAAAATACATTATTTAGTTCCAATATTTGCTACATTTTTTCAGAAAACGTGAGGTAATTCAAAATGTGCATTTTTCTCAGAACCATAATTTATTTATTAAAACCAATGGGACTAACAGGGCGATCACTTTGTAAGTTATACAAATGACTATTCACTATGTTGTACACCCAAACAAATATAAGTCAACTGTAGTTTAAAAAAATTAAAAGATATATAACTAATAGAATTGATAATGCCTTCAGTCAAAGGAAGTTTAAAACACTGGGTTCCCATCAAGCTATCATTACTTACTCTGTTTCCATTTTGCTTTCAATAGTCTCAAAATTGAAATAAAAGGAAAACAACTGGAATATATAGTCTCATTGTCATTAACAATACCTTAAATCTGTAGAGTTCCCAGGATGGTCTTAATAATACATCCTCTATTAATTACTATACCTCTCTAATTTTCTTTCAGGTAATGCAGTGTTTTTCAGTTTAATTGAACAGGCCCGTAAACAACTTTATTTCCTCTAATCTTCTAAAATGTGAAAAGAAAAAAGAGAATAAAATATCTATCTGTAGACAGCCTAATTATCAAGTGATTTCTAAGCCAGTGATAGGAGATTGCTTTCCAGTTTCAATGTTTGACTTTTGAATAGATTTGAATCTCTTTTCTGACAACTTTGTTGGTTCTGCATGTACGTATGCTGTGACTCACTCCTATGGGAGCAAGATTTGTACCCTGTTTAGGTAAAACCATTTAGACTCCTTAATTTTCTAACAGAATAACAACACTGCTGCCTCATTGTTGAGAGCATGCAATCTTCTTTACAATTAACAATAAAACTCACAATAGCTCTCCTTTAGTCACTCTCCAGGGGGCTCTTGTCAAAGTGGACTTCAGATGAATGATATTCAAGAGACATCATTAAAACAATGCTAATGTCAAGTTTTCTCCTTCCAGCAAATTCTAATAAGCAATGCACTTAGACTACATTAGCTTAAGTCCCTTCTCAATTGCCTCCAGTGCCATTAGACCAGCTGTCTCCTTCAAAGGCTGCTTCCAAGGTGTGGGGTGCCATTCCACATTAGCACTGCTGCCACTTCTAGCAGATACTGCTATCTCCTTCTGGGTATCACCAGCTCCTACTGGGTATCACCCACTCTATTGAGTAACACTGCAGATGCCACCATTGCCAATGCTGATATTCTGAAAATATAATGCCAAATGGGCAGTCTGTTCTCTGGAATCTACTAGGTATCAAAATATGTTTCTAGATCATCATAAAAATGATATTCTAATGGATATTTCCCACTCGTTTGCCAGACATGATTAGACAGTTTTCAAATTCAGCAGTGGATTTTATGTGGGCTCAAATATGGCATACCAGTATTTTAAATGTAAATTACTTCAACTCCTTTTTAGAAGCAGGAGAACAATGTTATAATGCAAACATAAGTAAGTATCCATAGTTCTTCATTTGAAGAAGAAATGTTGAAGTGGTTGTGCTCGATGTCAAAATAAACAGGCTCTATATGGTATGATTTGAGAGTATCAAAGTACAATTTACAGAAAGTTGAAGAAGTGACTCTCATATAAATATAAAATTTACACATGTAAAAAAATTGTTTAATTCAGTAATGAGAAGCTAGTATGATGGCAAAGCTAGTTCCAAAAGCATTTGAGGACCTACATAATTATGAGAATTAAAAAAAGGAAATAAAGAAGAGAGAAGGAAGAAAGGAAGAAGGAAGGAAGGAAGGAAGGAAGGAAGGAAGGAAGGAAGGAAGGAAGGAAGGAAGGAAGGAAGGAAGGAGAGATTGTTGGGTTAAATAAAATTCTACATAATGTCCTATAGGGCAAAGACACTATAAACTTTTGAGGTTATCTTTTCTGCTGGACATAAATATATAACTTAACATGTTTCTGGACCAAATTAAATAGTAACTAACAAGTTAAATACAAATAAATGTTTCTGGAGAGTTAAATAATCATCTGGTAAGCTTGCTGAATAGGACTCAGTAAGAAAGGATATGCTCTCAACACTTATTTCTAGGTTTTAGATAATATTTTTCCTAATAGTCTCCAATTTAGATCATAAATATGTGACAGAGAATATTCTTGATTACACACACACAAAAAAGGTGGTTCCACATTTTGTCCTGATTATTTACACAGGCAGACCAAGAAAAGTTCATTACTCCTGTGAGCCTTCTTGAGTTTGCCATGCAAATCTAGAGCTATTTGGAATTGAGCATCTACTGAGGCCATAGAATTAACTTTTTCCTGAATATTTTTATAAGGAATCTCAAATTTGAGTTTTAAACACTTCTCATTATTTTCTATTCTACCCAAGATAGGAAGCCAAGCCCAAGAATATTTCCTCACTTGCTACATCTATAAATTTATGTGAATTTCTCTTTCCTCAAAGTTCCTAAAATAAACTAAAGTCCTTGGATTGCCAAGAGTTGAACTTCATCACCTGTGAACCTGAAACTGGTTATCCAGGTACCAAGTCTTTTTTCTTCAGAGGACTTTGTAGCATGGACTTCATATATAATAAATAGTGGGCTTCTCTCGCATTCTTCTCTAACATAGTACTTGCACAATTGATTTATCTATTCATATCCTGGTAAATAGGAGAACAAATTCTTATTTAACCTATGTGAATAAATATATTGCCATAAAAAGTAATGAGACCTAGTAAAAGTATTTGTTTCAGAATTCAGAAGAATCAGTGATTATCAGATACTATTTAAAAAAAAATGTTTCACTTTAGACACAAAAGCATAGTCTCCAATTAAATTGAGGATTAGCAAGAATAAAGATGAAGTGCTTCTTTACCTGACAATCATAAAATAGAACATAAAACAGCATCAGTAATACCTAAAGAAATATCACAATTAATTTTACTTCATCAGTTCAATTTTATGTTAAGTAATTCTTATTTTTCTAGCTCTTGGGTCAACTTTTTAAATAAAATCATTAATTCTAACTAAAAAGATTGTTTGCTGGTATGGTCAGAAAACTTTTTTAAAATCTCATCTTTCAGCTTGGAAGCCTGTACCTACATATTTTTTCACATTGAAATATCAATAGTTAGGAATATCAGGTATGGTCCTTTTCACAAGGCTTTGAGAGTATGCCCTTTGGTTGAAAAAAAAAAATCTAACTTGAAGCATATAGCAGAGCCTTCAGTCAAGCATCAGGGAAAAGCAGAAATTAATGAGGCTGAAGGGCTGCAGTTAATCCATCACAGTAACTCATAACAACAAAAAGAGAGAAAGGAAAGTACAAAGTCCAGCTCTCTAATCAGGGTCTGATCACTGTTTCCCCTGAGGGGAGGAACATCATCAACAGAGAGGACATTGACAGGATGCCAAGGCCCTCCAATCTATTCTGCAAAGTCTACAATTTTGGAGCATTTATATTAATAATATTTATTTCTATAAAATTAATGGCAGGGAAGGCCAAGCTCCTCTTTTGGATTACAGCTCTCCCTATTCGCTCTCTTAAAATAATGTGGAGCTAATTACAAAATAGAGAGCCCACAGAACTAATGATTTTTTTTTATTCATTAGTTTTATTGGTAAATAACCAATCCTGTGATTTTCCGGAGCCTCCTGGGAAATCTGAAAAACAGTTTAATTTAAAATATATTTTATTTTTTACTTTTCCAAATTTAAGATCTGATCTTAGGAAGGCAAAATCAAAATAATGAAGAGAAGGATATTTGATTGTAAGAGAAGGATGGGTACCTGACAATAATGGTTGAAGCTTAACTACCTGTTAAAATGACAACATATTTTAAAATACAGTAGAAGTAACACAATTGTAAATAATCCTAGCTTATTTTAAAAGTGGGAAACTTATTTTTTGTTTTGCTTTGTTAAAAAAAATAATTGAGACTAAGACTAATGTAAAGCAAAAACACTTCCTTTCAGAATCATCATCTCTACTATATGAGCAGATTGCACAGTAGGTAAAGAATGGCTTTACCATCCCTTGTTAAGAAAACACTAAATATTCCTCACTTTAACAAAGAGAAAACTAAATTTATTTCATCAATATATTTGACAGTAAAAGATTCACAAACTTCCTTTTCAGGTAAGTATATGAAAAATCTCATTGAAACTGAACAAGTTAGAACAAAAATTCTGAAGCTAGAGACATTTCAGCTTCATTGTGTATTAAAATGATAATTTGCAGACTGAATAAAAATGGGGCCAGTAATAGAAACTACCTCCTCTTCCCTTCTCATTTGTTCTTCCTCTCTTGGAAGGAGCTCCTTGAAGACACAGCTGACTTTTGGAAATAACTCTGTCCAGGAGCCTGATAAACCCAGTCTCCAGTTTTACAATAAAGAGATTTCTCCAAGGTCTAGGCCTCATAACCCACGGAAATGTAAACACATTGCTGCAGAGTTAACCTAGGAGTTTATTTTGTGACATAAGTCCTTGTCTCTTGAGGAGATAAGTTGTTATTCTCTCAGGGGAGAACAATTAACTAAGTGCATGCCTACCTCAATTCCCAATAAACTTTGTGTTTGCTTTGCTGTGTGAACTATGTGAAATTTTAGAGTGAGTTTGTATTCTCTTGAGTGCTACCTACAGGCAGGCACTCTGTTATGCTTATCAGGTAATAAAGCAGGTGTCTCTCTTTCCATAGTGCTGTGGAGAGGTCTCTCTTTGTTGGAAGAATTTTAACTTCTTCAATATTTTATATACAACTTTTGACTCCTCTGTGCTCTTATGTATCCTAGATCAACTTGATATTATTTTGAGTTTAAAATCAACTCGAGTTTGTTTTAAAATAAATTTTCTCTCTTTTTCTCTTGATAAGCAAAAATAAACTTCTTACTTTGAATATACAGTTAAATGCCTTTACCACTATTATTCCTTAAATACCCTCATCTACTAAGCATACTTAATATACATATACAAATTTTAATATAATATATAAACATACATAAGCATATTCAATTTGTAAATATATATTAAATATAAAATCATATACAAAATTCAGAAGGAAAAGTGTGTATATGGGTGTATGTGTGTCCATATATATATATGCATATGTATAATTTTAAATTAAATTAGATCTAAGATATCATATCATGCTGACCCACTACATAATTAATATTGATATAAAAATGTTGAATAAAAATTTAAAAAACAAAGAATACAAAATAATATTTAAAGAGAAAAATTAAATAGGGAAAAATATTTGTTAGAATTACTTATACTTGGACATTCCTATTAATATCTTGGGATTATATTAAAAGATATACTCCCCTGTCACTTTGTCTTACTTCCAAATTTTAGACAATTTTTACTTAACAGGGGCTATCTGTAAAGAATTCCCTACCCTATGCGCAAATTTCCTAACATCCTTTTAACTCTGCAAATAGTTAACGAATACATATTGAATGCAGATCATTGTCCCACAAGTAGAGAAGAGGTAAAATGCAGACAATGGAAAGAACATGAATTTAAAACAAGTATTGAATTTACAAGAGTAAATTGTATTTTGTAATTGAATTGTATCTTGTAAATTGAATTTACAAGAGTGAATCCTTGACTCATCTGCGACTCAGTAAATAGATCAATACATACTTGTCTGAGGTATTTTAAGAATCAGTATGGTAGGTGTTCAATAATTGAAAGCTATTATCATCAACATCATAGTGTTATGATTATTATTATTTAGAGGATGTGGTTATTGTCCTCAAAGAGAATATCACCTAGAAGTAGGAAATGGAACCAGCAAACATATATCAATAATTCTTGCAATATGTAGTAAGTGCCACAATAGAGATGTAAATAAAGGACTAACCCAGGGCTCAGACGGAGAAAGAAACCATTCTTAAGAAACTGATTTCCTCTTTTAGACAATTACTACTTTTCAACCTTTTTGTTTAATACAAATTGTTAAGATTGTAAATAAAAGACTAATACATGTAATAAAGTTTACATGATAGTTGTTTTGACTGTTCTGTAAGACTCTCGGTCACTCAAATCTATTAATGCTACACAGGAAACTGAAAGAGTGGTAAAAGGAAGAGACCAAACTGAGCTTCCCTATTCAGTAGGGCTGTAGGACAGGGAGCAGGGGTCAGGGAAGATGGCAATAGAAGAAAGTGGTGTCCTCTCAAGGAGAGAGAGGCCCAGAAAGGGAGAAATCAGAAAATCACAGAGAGCCGTTACCTCTTTTGCACAGTAGGTGTATTACAGAGAGCTCGCTGTGCCAGATGCTTCAGAGATGGCAAAGGTAAATGAAGTTCTGGGGCTAGAGGTCTTTCAGCTTCACTGTGTGTGAAAGGGACAATAAGTGGGTGCTGAATATAAATGGAGTCAGTTGTAGCAATGGGAGAGGAAATAAAAAATATACATTTATTACCTCTTATGTAGCAACTAGATAGCTTGTTCAGGACCGGAAGGGAACTGCGTCCCTCTCATCCCCTATACTGAAATAACTATGAAAGGTAGATAATGCTGGTCCTTGCTGGAGAAGTCACCCTCCCAAAGGAGAAGAGTGGTCTGGCTGAGGTGGGAGATGAAATGAATTCCTGGCTACTTCTATGATTCAGTGTGGAAAGCTGCACTATAATGCAAAGAAGCGAAGTAACCTCTCAATTTCCCATGTCCATGTGGGAAAGACTAAGGCATCTATGTTGCAGGTAGGATAAAGTGCTTTTGCAAAGTGGGAGCTCAGGGAAATTCTCTCTGCCTCTATTTATTGATCATATCACGCTTGATATTTCAATAAAACTAATAATAATTGCTGGTATTTGTCAAACACTGTGTAACAATCTAAAAATTTTAGATACATTTTTATTTTTAATTTTTAATATAATCTTTTGAAGTGGGCACTCGACAATTTTAGAGTACATCAAGGCACAGATAATTTGCCCATGGTTAGATAACTAAGTAAAGGGCAAAGTGAGAATTCAATTCTAGATCTGTTTAACCCTAAAGTTCATGCTCTGTACATTGCATTTGCTGTGATTTTGTTAAATAAAGTTCTCAGAGTAACTCTAGTTATTATTTTTCCACTATTTCAGATATTCCCAAGATGAAAGGAGGGTTGTAGAAGAGAGTGGTGAAGGCATCATATGGTCTAGCAATACTCCATGATGCTAAACATTTGGAGGCATTCATAAACATTTATGAATGTGCTGCATATGGCGATTTTTACACAATAGATGTCCACATATACATAGAAATGAAGCTAATTTATACAACTGTTTGTACAACTCATGTTTTAAGTTATTTATTGACTTTGTATGATTGACTTATGCTTATGTAATAGGGTTAAAATTATGATAATGGCTAGAGCCACAAGTTCTCTTAAAGAGATAACAGGGTTTTTAGAAAGGGATAACTTAAGAAGGTGATTGGGGCAAAAATTGGGTCTTCAGTAGAAGACCTAATGCCAAGAGAGAGATCACAATGTCACTGTGCTAGAAATCAACAGGAATTTGGGAATTAAAAGAAAACAGAGAAGAAAAAGGACATGAGGGTAAGAGAAAGACGATATCCAAATAACATGGTAGAATGCCAAAGGATTTTTGATAACAGAAATATTTAAGATTCAGTTTTAAGTTATTTTTGTTTGGGAGTCTCAGCACATCCCTGTACTTTTCTCACAAACTTTTGATAGTCCGCTACCTCAATTGTGTTGTGACTGTGCATGTGTGTGCTTATGAGTGTTTGTGTGAGTATTCATGTGCGTGTGCTTGTGTGTATTAGCAAAAGAGTGTGGTACTATGGTGAAATACTCTATAAACTGCATTAATTCAGAGGATACAAGAACTCAGAACCTGAGATGAACATGATAATAAAAGTCCCTAAGACGCCAAATGGTGGAATAGGAATGAAAATCAATCCACCTAGTCTTTAGAGTCAGAGTGACCTTTGCTAATAGAGTTACAAAGAGATTCATGGAAAAGTTGGTATGCCAAAACAAAAGGTCATAATGTTGAGTATAAGACTGTTGCATAAATAAAAAGAGGCCGTTGGAAGGAATATAACAGATTTTTATGAGAATAAAATTTATCTTGACATTTTATCAGTATTCTTTAATATTTAACCTAAAAGTATATTAATTATGAAGTACAGCAGATTTCTATGCCTACATGGGTATATTGATGAAGACTGTCAGGCTATCAACAGCATAGCATAATAAAACCATAAATTTTAAGTTCTGACAATGTAAATATCTTTGATCTATAGCTGATTGCCACTTTTTAAGAGAATGGGTGGACAGTAATGACGCTATTTGCTGTCCTGGTTTCATTGACATTTGACTTTCATCTATTCTAGTCAAAACATGGCCGATTTACACTGGTCACTCATTAGATAAAGACAGGTTGGAAAATCTCATGAAAGTTGGCGCCATCTTGAAAAAATTTCTCTAACTCTACAGATAACAGTTTTATATATATATATTATATATATATATAACTGTGTGGACAACACAGTTGTGCTTTGGAATAGCCATACACAACTCCAGTAATATAGTCTAGCACACAGAATGTCCCCAGGCCTTAAGGAATTATTTTGCTCAATAATCTATAAAGTTGACCACTTCTCATCAAGTCACTATCTCTTTCCATTATCTAACATGTCTAACATGAAGAAGATCCTGCCTTATATTACGATGGATATTAAGCAAATACTTCAGTTCAACAAGGTGAAAAAAAGGAACTTTATTTGATCAGTTTAGAACTTAAAAATATTGAATATGCTCTTAGGTTTAAAAAAAATTGAGTCTAACTTTCTGTTAGAGGAATGATAGTTCATTATCTAGAGAATAGCTGTTCTTACTATATTATGTTTTATTCCTGTTCTGGTGGATACCTTGAATTATGTGAATAGCTCTAAGAGTATATTTAGCAAAGAACCATTCATGATTCTTTTTCTCAAAAATCTAAAAGTTATCATGTGTAACTTCACATGGACTCTAGTGTCTTTGCCCTGAAGAATTACCAACTCTCTGAAAGTGATTTTCTTTATCCCTCTTCTTTTCCTCTCTTTTCTTCTTCTTTATCTCCTCTTTCATTGGAATAAAAATCAAAACCAGATAACTATTTGAGTTTTTAAATATGGAAACTGTAAGACAGAAAAGAAGTGCTATTGTTCTATTTTATAATTACACCTATTTTCAGCTCTAATTATCCAAGTTTTTATTTATAAAATCTATGACTTATTTTAAGTGGTATTTTTTTTTTCATCTACTGTTCTTTTCTGTACAAATAGCAGAAGGTGACTTAGGTGTCCTCTGATGTCTGCTTCTTTGCTATTATGATCTAATTTCTCGATAACACATAAGACCTGGTGATCAAATTGTGCAACCTACGCAAACCCGCTATGTCAGAACCTATATATAGTCTCTAGACCTTATGTTTTAAACAGCACTTTTAAAAGATTGGAAATTTTTTAATGAATAAGATTGTAATTTCAGAACCAAAAGCAGTCAGATGCAAAACTGGAAGCTCTGTGAGCAGAGGCTTCCCCTTTGGTTCTCCGTGGACATCCTTTCCAGTGATCTGCTAGGGCAAATTGAACTGCTTGCTCTCTGGGGGAAAACCAATCAGATTTGTAGCATTTACTAATTCCCATGGTGTAAAGACCTGCTATGGCTGATTTCAAGCTCCCAACATGATATCCCTAAACATGGAATCGGGATAAGATACATGCAGTTGCACATTATATATTTCTACCCTACAGAAAAAGTAGATGTAAATAACTTTAAGAATGTAGATAATAGTAAAATGTAGTAAAATAATTAGAAAATGATGACTTTTTAGTATTTATTGCCTTTGTTTAATATAATTTATTTAATTGTAGGTTTACATAATTCAATTTTAAATAATGCAAGTGTTTAAAAAATGGCTCACAACATTCTTGAAAAGTTAACGATCAGTTCTTGTGGGCTGGTGCAAGCCCACTTTGGCATGCCACTGACGCTTTCCCTCTCTCTCAATGCCTGCTCCTTCTCAACACTCGGTGGTTGAGGATTAGAAAAGCATAAGCAAATAAATATTTGTTAGACATCTAATGTGCTTGAAACACTGTGCTTAGTTATTTATGGGTCTTAACAAAAATACAATACTATTGATTGCACACTTACTATAGGCCAGAATTATAATCATATATTTCTCATGGTAGCTTCAATAATTTCCTTACTTACATAGTAACTGGTAGCTTTCTAATTATGATGTAGGCAGAGAGTATGGAAGAGAAAACTAGGAAGGAAAACAGAAGACAGAAGAATAGTCTTTCACAGAAAACAAGGTAAGCCCTGACACTTGGGCTCCATTCAGTGGTGAAAACCTTGGCCTCCTTTGTCAGCAAGTGAGAGCTCCTCATTCTGTAGGCTCCCCGGGGTTAAAGGTGGCAGACATGGTGTAATTCATGCTGAGCTCAGAGAACCTAAAAATGTTAGGTCCCCAATTTTCATTCATCCCGTTGTTATTTACTCCTCTCCTTTTGTTTCTGAATTTGGAAGGAAAAAGGGAACAGAAAACTCTATGTGAGCCATGCACTTAGCACATGCAGAGGGTCACACCTTTCAGAGGGAGAGGTTATCACCGCTAATGTGAAGACCAGATGTGATCAGACCTAGCAGAGCAAATGGCATAGTATACCAGGTCAAGGTCTCCATTTTGGGTTGGGCCAATCGGAAGCATGTGTGGGAGATGGTGAAGAGCAGTGAGAAGAGGTCACATTTCTAAGGTTCTAGTACTTCTTACTGCTAAGCACAATTATAAACAGGCAAGGAATTTTTTTTCAAGAATATTAGCTAAGATCTCAGTGACAAATACCTTTCATGAATGTCAGGAGGAGAATATAGCATGAAAATCTATTTTTATCTCAAGAATGCTCCTTGAAGACTAATAGAAAAGAAAGGATACTGTTCAGTGAAGTCTTCCTTCAGTTTGAAAGGTCACAAGGCTGATTTCCCTTACCCCCAAAACAACGTTGTGCATGTCCACATGCATGCATGTGTGTGCACACAGAGCAAGTAGCTAGAGATCCCTTTGTCTACCCCAGAAAGAAGCAGCTCTTTTCAAATTCTTTACTCACACAGCTGACACTTCATACAAGTTCATTGCTTGAAATCTTCTCCAGATAGAAACTGAAATTGTGTCCACAAGGGTAGAACTTTAGAACACATGTTCCCCTTCTAAGAAAGAAATTTTGCAGTATAAAAATGAAACAAGGACCTTGAAAATCAAAAAATATCCAAAACATAGCTCTTTCACAATTGTTGGGCATTCTCAAGTTTTTATTTTCACCAACAAAATTCTGGCTATATAAGCCAAAGTGAAATTAAATGAGGTTCTGAAATCTGCATTTGGGTGGCCACCCCTTTGAGTGATATGTGTACATCTGTATGGAATGTGGGAAAGGGGTTGAATGGGCCTCTCATAGACTGATTTGCTGAACAGCGGAAGTCACTCATTTCTTACCTATCCCTTGGTGTTATTTGAGTAGAACCAGACTTCCTTGACTCACAATGATGTTTTACAGAAAGCTATCATTTTGGTGACAGGTTTTAATATTTCTTTTCCATATGGTGAATTCTGTACGCTTATTGGGTGCCAAAGTCTTCACCAGATTTTTCTTAAGGAGCTAGGGCAAACAAAATGGAAATACTTGGAAAAAAATTCAGGAAAAAAAAATACTGAAATAAATATATGTCATGTAGTATAATGCAGTGTTAATGAGATGTTTGTGGTATCCTTGAGAGTGCTTTTTGTGCTGAGAAAAGAACATTCAGAGGTTTACTTTCGTTCAAAAATAAATATTTAACTTAAAAAGTTTTAGATTTAAAAATCTAGTTATTTCTTAAGCTGTTAAATTTAGCCAAATGTTATTACTCTATGTCTAGCAAATTTTAAAAAATCACTTTGAAAACGTTCCCATCTAAAAACTTAGTTCAAAAATTTTAAATTTAACACAGCATTTTTATTTCATTTTTTCAATTACTTTTCTGCAATAAATAAAGTCCTCTTGAATAAAAGATTATTCTTAAAATCTAACCAACATAAAAATATTGTGGATTTAGTATTTTTTAGATGTTTCAAATTAGTACTGCATAAAATTAAAATTATTTCTTATTAAGATCACAAGTTTTAATTAGAAACTCAATTAGGGATTTTAATTTGCATTTACAAGGCCAAGGCTGTCATCTAATGGGCCAAAATTCTGTTAAAAACTATTTAAATATTATTAAATTTCCAAGTATTTACTCATTTTTTTTAACACAAAAATGTTTACAGTGTAGTCTGGATTCTCCTAAACAATTTTACACACAATCTTAAATCTTCATATGGGCGAAAGACAATTCTATGAAAAACAACATTGAAGAACAAGGGGGTACTTTGCACCAATGGTTTTAGCAAATGTTTGGGGATGACCAGGACAGCTCTTCTCCCAGATCATTGGGAAAACTGTGTAATATTAGGAATTGTCTTCTCAGCAATACTTGAGAGAATTAACAGCCAGAGAGTTCAGCTGGAACACTGCTTGGAACCTCACGGATAGCCCTCAACTCTTTGATAGTTACTATGCACTAAGTGGATACATCAAGGTGGTGTAATGGGGCTGCTACACAGCCCACATCTCTATATTTAGGTTGTAAATATCAATTAATTCTGATATCAACACAAAACACCAATCTGGGTTTACTATATGTACTTCTTTGGCTCAGATGATATGTAAATGCCTAACAATAAAGACACTTCTGCTTGATGAGATTTCAAATTTTCATAAATCAGTTTCCTTAGTGCAGTTTAGTTCTACATGACAGTATTCTTTACTAACATGAACCAATTCTGATATATTTCTGGCCCTCTCTTTGGCCTTCGGAAAAGTCATTTTGCCCCTTAGTGGCAAATGTGTGTCTCTACAAAGGAGGAATCACTACCTGTTACCAACCTTGCAGTATTATTAGAATTAATAATGTCCCAGAAAATTCTTATCAGGAGAATTCCATCCAAGAATAAGATGTTGTTAACTATGTTAACAAGCCTCTTTTGAGAGCTCACTCTAATGGGAAGGACTCTGGACAGTGTTCTAGTCACTGTTCAGCTACTTATTAGCAAGTGAGCTTAGAAAAGTCCCTTAATCTTTCTGACCTCTTTACCTAGGAATTACCCTACATGCTTCATAAGAAAGTTATGAGGATCAGAAGATAGAATATTAGTGAATATACTTGTGATGGATGAGTAGATTGCCACACTAATGTGTGCTCTATGTTACTACAAATGATGAACTTCTGCATGCTGCATCCATGTAGCCGGCTTCTCACAGTGTTGGTCTCAGTGCTCTGAGTCTGTGAAAATGTGATCAGGCCTCTAGATTGTGGTATCGATTATAAATACCATATTGAATCATATTACTAGTCTTCACCTTTGAAATCACTGCTGTTTCCAAAAGTTCAATATTAGAGAATTCTGTTACTTACATAATCACACCTATGGTTCATATTCTCTTACCTGGAATGAAAGATTGAGGCAATTTCACAGCTCTTAAGTGAATGTTGTGTAAAGTGCCTGAGCTAACATCTTGCCTTCCAAAAAAGCAGCTCATTTATGCTTATTTCTCTACCCAATCTCTCATTCAAGGTTTCAAAGAAAAAATCAAAAGCAAGAAACACTAATTAAAATTTTAATGTAAAGCCAATACGAACCTTTAGTTTCTTGGAGCAATGTTTTAAAAAGAGTAAAAGACAAATTAAAAACATTTAAGCACTAAAAGAGAAATGAACAAGAGTAACAAAAACTAATGATAAGGAACTTTTAAAATAAATTTGAAAGAGGCACAGAAATAGCTGTGTTGAATGGAAGAAATCTATGGATAAGAATTTTGGGGTAAAGTTTGACAGCACAGCTATGCTACATCATGAGAAAACAAATACCGAATCAGCGACCTCATGAAGTTATGTTTGGATTGTATTGTATTTCTTTCATTATAGGATTACTTGAATATACCCCTTAAAAATTATATTTCTTGAAACAAAATAATATCAAAATTAAAAATCTGATGGCTCATTTTTTCATGAAGTAGAGAATTTTAGGTATTCTATTTATCCCCTCATTAGTGTGGTAAACAAACTTCGCAGGCTGAATTGAGTTCAAATGAACAGAATGATAGAATTCCTAAATTTTAATTCCCAGCTTTATTATTAACATTCATGAGAATGAACTCAATCTTTTACCAAAACTTAGAGAAAATAGATTATTTTATTCGAAAAAACAAAAACAAAAACAAAAAAAACGACTTCATCTTTTGAATTAACAAACTAAAATCAGGAGGCAACTCCTGATTTAATTTAAAAATATGAATATGTAACTATCTCAGAAAGCTTTTGGGATTTATGTTCTTAGTTTTTCAGGAGTGTAGCAGAAAATCGGACATTAAGATGTACCATACGTTTACTGCGCATTTCAATGTGTTACTTTAAAATAATAAAACAGGGAGGACAAATTATTCACTCATTAAGGCATTATTCAGGACTTACACAACTGTGTGTTTTGTCTCTTTGGGTGTCTTACAACTTACAACTTAAAAGTAAACATGAAATCTGCTTAAGAGTCCAATATTTTTTAAAAAAGTGAAAACAATAAGAGGATTAGCAGACAAGCCCTTTAAGTAAATATTTAAGAAATTGTAGTTATTTAACTTGAATACAAAAGGACTGTCTTCATTTATTTGAATGAAGAAGACTGACTAGAGGGTTCCATTTCCTCCAGGCCTAAAAAAGAGGAAATAAGGAAGAAAGGGAGGTTAATTTTAAGGAAGAACTATCTGCCTATAAATGTTGTTAAAAACCTACTAAGATTACCAGGGAAAGGGTGGGCCAGCTCAACCAGGGATCTTTACTTTCAGGAAGGAAGCTATCAATCAGGGAGTTTATCATATAAAGCCAGGCCATATTTTTCCTGAAATCTTTTTTCAACTATAGTTATCCTTAAAAGAAATATTTCTCTTTCTTAAGAAATGTTCTCTACCATGCTTCTCCCACTCCTTAATATCATCTTCTATGAAGTTACTTTATCCAGATATCTGTGTATCAGAATATGATTAAAGTTTCATTAGTCATTAATAGTCTTAAATAGTCCCCTCTCTCAGAGATGAATAGTCAAAGAAAATTAAGTACTAGAAGTGAGTCAGAATCAAACTGTTCTCCTTGGAAGGATATTCAGTAAATTCAATCAATTCTAATGCATATAATGAGGCTTTGATTTCCACTTCTAGAATTCAATAATTACTAGGAAATTATCTTATATCTCGAATAAACCTTACCAAAGTATATATTTTCAAAGGGCCCAGGGGGTAAGTTCAAGAGAAGAAAGGTTGCCTGCATAATTCTATCTGCCATCAAGGCTACAGACTTCTTTGAGATTACAAATGCTATAGCCTGGTGTGATAGTACACCCCACCAACTCTTATCACACAAGCCTCCATATTGATGTAGAATAATGGTCTCTCAGTGGAAGCTGCCTGCTCCATCCCCAGAGCTTCCTATGTCTTCAAAGAACATCATGTTCTTAGAAAAAGAAGAAAGTCGGTCCTAAATTTCAGTACCTCAAACCACTTGAGCTGTGTTTATAAGCCTTACACTAGAAACATTCTAAAACTAATTCAGAACTAACTTTCAAAGGCAGAAGTCTATTTCTGTGGAGGTATAATCAGTAGCTCCTCAGAATATCAGTTTCTCCAGTGTGTTATTGAGTCCATGAATCATATATAATTGGACTGACCAAGAATCACAGTCAGAAAGATTCTAGAAGTATTCTATTGCATTGTGTGTGTGTGTGTGTGTGTGTGTGTGTGTGTGTGTGTGTGTGTGTACGCTAAGAATCTAAGAAATTCGGGTAACTATAAATGAATTGTGGGACATTTGGCTAACAGGAGCTGTGTTTGAATGAGGGCTCATGTACTAAATGAGAAAGAAGGATTTATAAAGTTGGAAAACAAAGGTCAACTCTTGACCTCCCAGAGAGAATACTGGAGGGAATGGATACACACTGTAGTTTAAGAGAATCAAGGACTGCAAGATTTGTCCAATACTTACTGGAGGTGGAAGAGGGAAGACAGAAAGTAAGTATGGTTAGGAGAATCAGCAAAGAGAAATAATTTCCAGTGCAGTAGGATGTGCTGCCAGCCAACTGATAGTATCAGACTCTGAACAGAGAGGTGACAGTTATAAACTTAAACAGCCTAACACAGCGAAATAGAGCTGTACTTCTAAGGATGAGGTAAAATCTAAGAGCAGGTGAGAAGATATTATGAAATACCTGTCACTGGTAATAAATTAGGACCTCAGTTAAGTTATTGCTGGAGAGAAGCTAAAAAGGCTTGCCTTCATGTGACAGGAGCAAGTAACATGGGGAAAAGATTGATCGAGTCAATATTTGGAAGGGCAATATACAGTGATGGCCTTGAATTAGTGATGACCTTTCAGAGCACACATATCACACTCTTGATGTCTCTAGCTCTGAAAAGATGAAAGATTATTTAACTTAAAAATTTCAAATTTATACAAGATTTGAGAAAGTTATATAATGAATTTCCTTTAACTAATCACGAAGCTTCAAAAATTCTCTACTCATAGCCAAACTTATTATAACTATCATCTCCCCAAGCCACTCTGGATTTTGAAACAAATTCCAAATACCTTATGTAAATTGTCTAGTAGATAGCTCTGAAAGCTAATTGTTCTTTTAAAATTCAAAAATATTAGCATTTAACATCATAGCTTAACATATCAATAATAATTGAAAAAGGGAATTTTGAGATAAGCAAAATTGAGCTTCCAGCAGATTCCTGGAAGGGAATGAGTCAGACTATTAAAAGTAACCATTGGAATGATCTTCTTTTATTCCAGGTTAATTCAGCCAAGGAGTAAGAATACAGGTATTTGAATTAGGTCCTTTGTTCTGAGAATATGTTAGCAATAATGGAACAAATTTATCTTTAATCAAGAGGAAATAATATCACTTGGCTTTCTATCTGATTTCGGGTTTCGCTTTAGTATAGAACTTTTCCTCTTGGCCCAGTATGAAAGAGTACCAACAAATAAGCAAAGACTGTATTACTGTTACCTATAAAATAATGATAGGTAATCATGTTTCTGCATATTAATGCAATCTTCTATAATAAGCTGAATATGATATGCTAAAAAAATGTTCACTTAACAAGATCAGTTAGCTGTGTACATATTAGAGGACCTGTCATGTCTGGTAAGTCTGAAGTTCTATATCACTGGATATAATAAACATCAGACTCACAAGAAGTTAGTCCAGCTGTATTAGCTTGCTTGGGCTGCCATAACAAAGTATTACAGACTGGGTGATTTAAACAACGTAAATTTATTTTCTCACCTTTCTAGATAGAGGCTGGAAGAGCAAGATCAAAGTGCTATTAAGACCTCTCTCTTTGGCTTACATGTGACCACCTTCTCAGCCTCACAGGGCCCTTTTTCTTTGGAAGCGCATTTGTGGTGTCTCTTGTCTAATTAAGGACACCAGTCCTAAGAGATTAGGGCTCTATCCTAATGACCTCTTTTAACCTTAATTACCTCCTTAAAGGACCTATGTCTAAATTCATAGTGGGTGAGGGCTTAGGGCTTCGAGATATGAATTTTGGAGGTACACAATTCAGTCCATAATACCAACTAATTCGAAAACCCTGAAGAAAATGGTTCATTATCCTTCCAAAATGATGATTAATCATTCACTAGAAACATGAGAAGGTATGCTTTAATTACTTTTCCTTTTTTATTTATTTAAATATCTTCATGTAATAATTTGAGGTTATATTTATATATTTAGTTATGTATAAATGTATTTCATCTATAAAATTTAAACACAGATTTTGACTGATGTCAGACGACATTATTTCATTATAGTATTTCATTTTGCTAGTTTTTTTCTAGGGAGTTGTGAAATGTTCCCATTTCCTATGGGAGGCGGTCCTTTGGTACACATATTATTCACTAAGTGCTTCTACTTTTCTTTTCCCATCTAATCAATCCAAGGACAGTCAATCCATACATTGGAAACTTGCAAAGAAAATTTGTATAAGAACATGTTTCGTCACTTTTCTTATTTCTATAATGTGTATTAGAAACTATCATAAGAATGAGGGAGTCAGCCAAGAAGCTAAAGCTAGAAGGTCAGGCAGAGAGGAGAGCCGTGAGTCACTGTGGCTGCAGGAAGCTGTGAGAAGGCCGACAGAAGGGAGAAGCAAGGGTGCTGTTAGAGAGGGACAAGCACTCCCAGAAGAGCTTTCGCTTCCCGACCTTTCCAGCTCGAGTTCCAGATCTGGCATGTTCTTAAATTAACACTCTCTTTTTTTTTTTTTTTTTCTTGAAGTAACTTGAGCAGATCTCTGTTCTTAAAACCCAAAGAGTCTAAAAAAGAAAGAAACTCATCCTGAAATACGGTATTCTTCTTCTTAATTGCAATTGAAAAGCCAAATGACTCTGTTCTTTTAATTATGTCTCTCATGTGTTTTTCACTTCATCAGCACAAGCATCCAAAGTCTGAGTTGTCTTTATCTATAAATATTAAAGGATTTAAACTACCATGAAGCTCCCAAATTGTGAAGTTTGCTGTGGTGATACCTGCTCGAACCCCCTTCACAATCCTCCATGCTTTTAATTGATGACCCCAATTTCCATGCACCATGGTTGCCTCCTGTCTAGCCAAAGCTTACCATCTTTGGACAGAGATTTAATACTGCATTTCCTCTATACTTGGTCCCCCATTTAAGGCTTACATATATTTTCTAACAGTGGACTCTTTCATCCTTAGTTATGCTTTAAAAAACTTGACAGGTAAATTCCATTTATACTAACTTATAAAAGTTTAAAACTTTTAAGACTATACCTCTCCCAAGAATATTAACACTTGTTTTCCCAAGAGACAAAAAAGAATGAGTATGTGACAGTGAAGTATGAAGCACTGGAAAAGGCTCTGCTCATCCCTCTTCCAAAGACCAAAAGGTAGTAGGCAGTGAAGTAGGGGCCTGATTTGTAATTCATCGGTTTACTGGAAAACTCAAAACTTCTTGACCTGTAACATTCATTTGAATGTTGTGTTTTATGCCATTGTGTATATATTTCTACAAGTCAGAATTAGGGAGATATGGAGGGGAAATTTATCTGAGGGTATTTTCCCAGGTTAGCTCCTTTCACTACAGAGATTAGTTTAAGAACTCCAAGAGTCAGTAGCTTGTGTCAGTTTATCAAGAGTTCAACTACGCTTTGGCCCCCAAACAATATCATCTTCAATAGTTAGCTTCATCACTGACATCCTATTTTCACTGTCATTATCATCTCTGGGCAGTGTATCATGAAAAGGGGTACTGGGCTGCAGAGTCATGGGTTTTGGGCCCTGACAGGCCAGGATTGATTCTGGGCTCCACCACTTACTGTGGCCTTGGAAAAATCATTAAGTCTCTCTATTTTTTTCATTATTATCTATAAAGTAAAAATAATAATAGTACCTATTTCATAGGGTTGTTTTAAAAATTAAACAAGATAATATATGTAAAGCACCTCAAACTGTGCTTTCAGATAACAAGTGTGCTATGTAGTATGATGTCACCCTCATACCACCTTACAGTTATATAGTACTTGACGATTTTCAAAGCCTTTTAGTATGTTATTTGATTTTTGCAATTACCCTGAAAGTGGGAAAATGATTAGTTTATGAATAAGCGAAACTCAGTTTAAAAAATCTGTTACCCCAAAGCTGTATCTAAAACTCTATTTAAAACAGTCCTGTCTCCCCCTATTCCTCAGAGTATGTACTATCAGAAGAGCTTCAGATCAGCCAGATGGGTTTGCTACAAGCATTACCATGATTTAGGCAGTTGGGTAATCTTAGAGAAAATTATCTTTTTCCTCTGGTTTTGCTTAATAGTCAGCAACATTTAACAGATGCCACTGGATAGCATCAGTGTGGTGGCCACTTATCTCCCCCTTGGACACCATCCTCATTTGTCCAGCTTAAGGCTTTAATTAGTTCCTCCCTCCCTTTTCCAACATCAGGATTGTGCTGCCCTGGAGACAGATTGATTAAAAGGCTACATGTATTCTCCGTGTTCTAAACAAAAGACTAACATAATTCAAATAATTCTAAACACTTTTAATGCCATTCCATTTGTAACCCAAAACAGAAGCAAGCCAATTTAACCCAGTTTACTCATGAATATTTACTTTCTACTATGCCTATTTTCCAAACAGTTTAAATATTTTGTTGCTTTTATTCCAATCACAAAAGGGACTTTTCCTTTTAATGACTTATTATTAGGATTTATTATTCTATATATTTTTTTAAAATTGGACTCAGTACCTTAGGTCAATAATCTAATCCAATTAAGTGAGGCAAAGACTTTTATCAGAACTTAAAATGCATACTTGTTATTCTTAACCATTCATTGGTATAACTGCTCTAACACAGTAATGTATCCTCTGGCTTCCTAAAAAATACTACAGTGTGGCAGTGGTAATTGTATCTCTAATGTTTATTGTAATTTTTTCACTTGACCTCAGCAAGATTTCCTGAACTGGTAGATTGATATTAGTTTACACAGTTAGTTGAATATCCTACAAATGTTCAGGATGGAAAATTAATGGGAATTAAAAACATCATCTTCAAGAAATAGTTAGGGTTTCCCCTTGATTTCTTTCAAGTGTGTCTATAGTTCCTAGGAATTGCAGAAATGCTATACACTTTACACCTGAGTGTGCAAATTTCACCAAACTATTCATCTTATCAGAACGATTCTCCAGTCACTGAAGTTTCAACTCAAACACCACCACCTTAGGTGATCCTAAAGAATTTGGCAAAGATCAGTGTTTAGATTTAATTTACCATCAGCACAATCTGCAGTGTTGAATCAAACATATTCCTGGGATATTCGACTCTAGACAATATATGAAGGCCAAATCCAATATCAACTCTTGCCAACATGTTTGCCTTGGACATTTCTCTTTCTCAGTCAGGATGAGAAAAAAATGCATACTAAAAATGAAAACCATTAGGAAGCTAAAAGACAGATATTAAACTATCTGATGATAACTTTAAAGAAGAGCCAAAAACCAAATAACAAATAAAAAGTCACTTATTGTCAAATGGGCAATTATACTTTTGAAATAAAATAAAAAAGAGTAAATCATTTTGGAAACATTACCATCTACCAGAGGGCCTTCTTTAAAATGCTCTAAACAGAAAGCTGTTGAATTATTAATATGAGTTCTTAGCAGTCAGAAGCACTTTATATTCTGGGTTATTATTACTTTGATAATGCAAAACCAACTCTAACTCTTCCAAGCTAAAATTTTTTATTAAAATATTTTCTCTGGTTCATACTTTAAAGTCTTATTTAATAGAAGATGAACATAGCAAAGCAATTGATAGAAAATTAGCTTCGTCCTTAATTAGTACCTCCCAACAAGGATTTTCAGATCATGAATACATCATCTTACCTATATGACACATATTTGAGGCTAGTTTAAAACCCAGAAATCAAACTAATCACATTAAGATGCTCAGGAATATATTTGCCAT
The DNA here is from genome assembly GCA_003508835.1 of Eonycteris spelaea. Classification (NCBI taxonomy): domain Eukaryota; kingdom Metazoa; phylum Chordata; class Mammalia; order Chiroptera; family Pteropodidae; genus Eonycteris; species Eonycteris spelaea. The sequence continues at coordinate 7,205,198 of PUFA01000011.1, read as the reverse complement.
TTTCACCAACAATGGAAACAGTTTTAAGGAGACACTATGAAGAGATGCAAATAATGAATTTCTATACCTGAGCTTCATTTTGCTTCAGACTTAAAAACAGATGCCATTTTTACAGAAATAAAAAAAAAAAAAAAAAAAACCATCTTAAAATCTGTATGGAACTATGAAACACCCTAAATAGCCAAAGCAATCTTGAAAAAGAAAAGCAAAGCCAGAGGCATGAGACTTTCTTATTACAAACTATACTACAAAGCTACAGTAATCAAAACTATATGTTATTGGCATAAAAACAGACACATAGACTGAATAGAACAGAATTGAGAGCCCAGAAATAAACCCATGTGTAAATGGTCAACTAGTATTTAACTGGAGTGCCAAAGATATTCAATGGGAAAAAATAGTCTTTTCAATAAATGGTGCTGGGAAACTAGGTATTCACATGCAAACAAATAATTTGAACCCCTGTCTTATTCACGAATTAAATTCAACCCCCAAATTAATTTGAAATGGGTTAAAGACTTAAATGCAAGGCCTCAAACCAGAAAACTCCTACAGAAGAAAATACAGGGGAAAAACTCCTTAGCATTGATTTTGGCAATGACTTTTTGGATATGACACTGAAAACAGAAGCAACAAAAACACCAATTGACAAGTAGGACTACATCAAACTAAAAAACTTCTGCACAGCAAAGGAAATAATCAACAAAATGAAAAGGCAGCCTAAGGAATGGGAGAAAATACTTGCAGACATAACAGACAAAGGGTTAATATCCAAAATATATAAGAAATTTATACAACTCAATATCAAAGATACTAATAATCAGATTTTTAAAAAGAGAAGAGAATTTGAATAGAGATTTTTCCAGAGAACAAATACAAATGGCCAACAGATGCATTAAAAGGTGCTTAACATCACTAAGCAACAAAAAAATGCAAATCAAAAACCACAATGAGATGCCACCTCACACCCATTAGGATGGCCGTTGTAAAAAAGATAAGAGATAGCAAGTGTTGCCAAGGATGTAGAGAAAAGGGAATGCTAGTGCACTGTTGATGAGAATGAAAACTGGTACAGCCACTGTGGAAAACAGTGTAGAGGTTCCTCAAAAAAATTAAATAGAACGATCATATTATCCAGCAGTCCAATTTCTGGGTATTTTCCTGAAGGAAATAAATCACAATTTTGAACAGATATCTACACCCCATTGTTCACTGAAGCATAACTCACAATATATAAGACATGAAAATAATGTATTCAACAACGAATGTATAAAGAAATTTTAATTAACTACATATGTAGTTTATATACTAATATATATTATTTTATGAATTACGAATATTAGTAACTATTATACAAATAATATTAGCATTGTGTGTGTGTGTATTTGACCATAAAAAAAAAAATCCTGTCATTTGTGACAACATAGATGAAACTTGAAGGAATTATGCAAAATGAAAAGAAAGACAGATATGGCATGACCTCACTTATGTGTAGAATCTAAAAAAAGCTAAACTTACAGATACGGAGAGTAGAATAGTAATTGCCAGGGGAAAATGGGGAGATGTTGGCCAAAGGGTACAAACTGCCAGTTATTAGATGAATAAGTTCTGGGGATCTAATGTACAACATGGTTGACTATACATAACAATACTGTATTATGTACTTGAACGTTGCTAAGAGAATAGATCTTAAGTGTTCTCACTACAAAAAGAAAAAAAGTTTTTTTCTTCCTGCGACATGACATATGTTAAGAAACTTTATTGTGTTAATCATTTCACAATATATATGTGTATCAGATCATGTTTTACATCTTAAAATTACACAACGTGATATGTCATTTATAACTATATAGCTGGGGAAAAAAGTTGTTTTTCAAAGCGTATATACTTCTTTGCTAGGGGTGGATTCTGGCCAGGGGCCTATGTTGTGTGGTTTACATTGAAAAGTAAATCCAGGAAACCCAGCAGAAAGATGGAGGAGTGAGACAGGAGGGAAAAAAACAAACAAACAGATATTAAAAATTTTTATAAAGCAGGTTACCACTCTTGGTAACTACAGACTAATCCTTCTAGAAGGCTGTGAGCCAGTGTAAAATATATGCCTCAGATTTATCCCACTGGAGGATGATGATCTCTGTTATTCGTACACCAATCTTTTTCAGTCTTTAGATGAAGGTTCTTTCCAGGCAAAGCATTAATGCTCTGCCTCTCTCAGCCTGGTCTGTGGGCAGCAAAATGAGCTCTAGCATGCAGAAAAAGCCCCCAGGCTGAGAAATCCATTTAGAATTTGGTCAGCGTCCACTAGGCTAAAGGTGTTGCGATATGGGCAGAATACCAACAGTGTTTAATATAGTGCCTCTTTCATCACACCTTTGAAATAACTGTATGGTTGTTTCTTTCTAGAGAGAATAACTCCAGTTTCTTCAAATTATGACATTTAGTATCATTTCTTGACTCATTGAAAGACTACTTTATTCACGTTAAAGTTTGCCATAAAGTAGGAGATAATCTAAAATGTTACTTTTCATATTGAGAGTCTAGTGGAGAGGTGGGGAGCCCTGGATCAGAATCCCAAATGAGATTTTTCAAACTACATGCAACACCTGCAAATAATTTCCTGTTTGAAAATAAATTCCCCCCTCTCTACTTAGGGAAGCAATGTTCTGTGTTAAATAAAGAAAATTTATTGCATACTTTAGGCAAGTTTAGAGACGGAGAAAATAAAAATTATTAAAGGACTCAAATGTAAACAATCAGTGTGTCACAATTCTAGCCTTAGAGCTGAACAGGGAATATAAGATATTTTAGAGTAATTTCCATTCTATTATGGTAAAACCTGATGTCAAAACAAGTTTCAACTAAAGTAGCTATTTTGCTCATAGGTATGGCCTAAGCTATCATTCTAAGGAATTTTTTTTTTCAATAGAAATAATTGCTTTAGTAATTAAATGGAGCCTAATTAATGAATTAATTTAATTAATTAAATGGAACCTATATGCAAACATATGATTTATTTCCAGAGAAATGACTAAGTTCTAAGAGCAATATTCAATAATTAAAGGACATTAGCTACTTTGCTTGGCATTTTCTTTCCAGAATGTTGATACGTTATTAGAGACTCAAACAGGAAGTTGATAAACTTTAAGAAAAATACAATTCCCAATATTAAGACAAAATTTTACTCTGTCTCAAATTATATCATATGTTCTTTGGACTCACTGTTTCTTCAGGAGAGGTAAGGGTGTTTGCTAAACATTTTAAATCCTATTTTCTGACAAGCGAATGAATATACAAACAGGCGCATTGAAGACTTGTGCCCAGCTCAGCTAGAATGCTCTGCTAAATGGTTATCCACTTTCTTGTGCTATGTTCAGTTCCTCCACTAGAACGTGTTCCTTGAGTGAGGAAGCTGCGTTTAGTTATTTTCCGAGCATGGGCTTAGGCAGGTGCCAGGATACTCATTTAATAACTGCCGAATGAATGTTGTATACAAAGCACTTACATTGCTCTGACTAGGTTAAGTGCTCAATTTACCACATACTTTAGAATAATGGATCTTTCTATAAAGGTAGCACAATCAACAGAAACCCTTCTGTATTAGTCTTTTAACTCTTTTTTCTTAAACAAGACTTCGCAAACATTTACTCTGGGTGAAACACCAAACTAAGGATGGCATCAGATGAAAAATAAATGAAAAACAGATCCACCTCCTAGGAGCTTATCATGAATGAAAAGATAATGAACAAATAAAGAGCTTTAATCCAAAGTAAAGTATAGGAAGATTTGTAACACAGTCCCCCCCCCGCCCCCCAAAAAAAGAAAGAAAAAAGAAAAAAAAATATGGAAGCAACTTGGGGATGCTGAGCATCAAGAAAGTGACTGTTTTTCAATAAAGTCTCCAAAATTTGCTGATAGCTTACTTCTTAGAATGAGTCTGAGCACCCTGCAATTTCTGATGTTTTTAAAGAAGAGAATTCAGAGAAGAAAATATGTCCTCTCTACTCAGATAGCTTTCGGTTCTGTGGTGGATTAAAGATGACCACGAAATTCTCTGACACTCTCATCATTGAGTTCTCAGGCATGTTGCATGGGCCCTGAATCTGGGCCGGCTCTATGACTGTTTTTACTCAACAAATATGGCAGAAGAGATGCTGCACCAGTTTCTGGGCCCAGGCTTTCTGAGACTGGCAACTTCCACTTTTTGCTTCCTAGAATGCTTGCTCTGGGGAAAGCCAGCCACTTTTTAAGAAGTTCAGTTGCTGAGACTGTCGCATTGTGAGGAAGTTGGAACTAAACATTTTAAGAGGCCACATGGAAAGTGAAAGGCCATACGGCCAGCGACAGATGTTCCCATCACCTCAGACCAGCTTCTGGACATGTGAGGGAAGAAAGTCAGCTTGTATATGGAAAATAACCAAGAAACCCAGACCACAGAGAGAACTGAAGCAGCAGCAAAGTACCCCACACAAGCCATCCCCAGCCCCTCGAGCCACCCAGCAGTGTCCCAGCTATCATGGGGAGAAGAGGAGTCACCGCTGCTGTGCACAGACTGATTTTCTGACCCGTAAAACTATGTGCATAACAAAATGATCTCTGTTTCCACCACAAGTTCTGGGGAGTGTGTACACAGTAATAAATAACCAGAGGTATTATTTTCAGTAGAATTAACTATACGATAAGGAGTTTTGTTTGTTTATTTGTTTGTTTTGTTTTTTTAACAAACTAGAATTTGCTTCTCTATTCAAAGCTGTCACTTTGGAAGTATGTTTACTTATTGTATAAATTCTCCAGGCTGGAAATATTTTTGAAATTTCTCCACAGAAAAACTTGATGAGCCAAAAAGAAAGAGGAGGAGAAAGAGGGAGGAAAGAAGGAAGGGGAGGGGAGGGAAGGGAAGGGAAGGGAAGGGAAGGGAAGGAAGGGAAGGGAAGGGAAGGGAAGGGAAGGGAAGGGGGAAAGGGAGGAAGGAAGAAAGAAGGAAAGATGATGCTTGTTATTTTATATCTCATCTCAATTGGAGAGCAAATAAAGCAATTATTACCTATTTTCTAGACTTAGCTCTAAATAAGTTTTTCTTTTTCCTTCACATTTTCAAAGTCAGCCCTCAAAGAGTTGTCACCACTGAAAACGTTTAAAAACACAGTGCCAGGTACTCTCAAGGTAATTCAAATGAAAGAGCCGTTGAAACATTTTGCTCATTTTCTTTATGCTCAGCAGCCCCAAGTGTCTCTTTTAAAGGACACAGAACTCATATCAAGGCATGTGATCCTGGGAGATTAAAAAAAAAAGTCAATGCCATTGTAAAGGGCAACTAAAGCCAAACATCACATAACAGTTATGATAGTAAATTGGTTTGCTGACTTGCTCCTGCAATGTCAGCTAGCCTCGGTGCCACCATGTAATTAATTTATCTATGTAGATTTATCCTAGTATCTTCTACTATTTGCAAAGAAAAAAGATTCAGTTTCACCTAGCAAGGTTAGCAGAAATAGTTCTGTCCCTTTCTACTCGCTTTTGATTTTGTTTATGAGAAGATAATTTTAAATCACTGAAAAGCCCAGTTTGTAGAAACAATCAATGTTTTTAAATTACCAAGCCAGGACCTGATACAGAAAGCTCTGAATCTCATATATTCTTACAAATCAATAATCAGTCATTTAAGCATATTATTATTGTGCTTTTTGTTTGTTTTTTTTTTGATTTAAGAAGCTGTAATCACTTCCTAAATAGCTTTATCTTTTACTAGAACAAATACAAGATGAAACCTCATTCAAACATCAATGTACTAATTCTAAACTTAGAAAATATTGAAGTTGAAGAGAATACAGTCAATTATTTTCTAATTTTGCCAAAAGAAAATTAAAAATAGGTTAATTTATTTGTTTGAGAGAAGACATGAAAATAATACTATTAGCATGATGAATGAGGCAATAATGTTTAGACTATAGGACAACAATGCTGAGAGAAAGTACAGTCGTGACTTAGTATTATGAAAACAGGGTTTTGGGGTAATTTTCATTATATACATAATAATCATGTCCTAAGCAAAACTAAATAAAGTACTACCAGACATTTCTGGTTCTACCTCCTGTTAAGCATGACAAACAGAACTTCTCTCTCTTTTACATCCGTCCACAGCACCTGGTTGACAGCTCTGAACCTGACAAATGCTCTTTCTTCTGGAATTTTAAGTAACAATAAGCACTTTAGATATTTCACACAAAAAGACATGTGCCGGCTCTTCTTTCATGAAATCCCCCAGGCAGCCACAGAAAACTTCATTTTTAAGAAAGGAAAATTTTAATAACATTCACACAAGGTGACTGCCAAGAGTTTAGCTTTGAGAATGCCACCTACGGAACTCAGGAAGGGTCCTCGTGTGCATTCAATGGCTTCTGGATCGTCTCTATGAGAAGAAAACTTGAAGTCTGTATAACAGATGCTGCTCACCCTAGGAGGCCAACCATAACTGACCACTAAGGGAACTGTCCAACTGATGGGCCATCCAGTATTATTAATGTTTTCCCCCTTTTCTGGCAAGCAACTCTTTGAAAATAAAATGATTTCTTCAAGGATATAGATTTTAGTAATAACCTTTGTTATATGGCACATCACTCCAGAAGAGAGTTTGTATAGGGCAGCTGGTGATGCAAATGAGGTGTTCTATCATGTCTGGTTGATAAAATGTGTACAACATGTGCTTTCTACTGGCCAGGACTTCCCCTGCATATCAGACAGGAATCTAATAGCTGCTGTAAATGAATCAGTATATTCAAAACCAAATGTAAGCGTGGCTTTCAACCAACCATACTACAGTCATTATAATTTGGAAATCTGATAGAAGGGAAAAAAGAAAAAAAATAATTCTTAATCATACTAACACTTCCCAGAGACCTAAATATAAAACACATACTATATTCAACACTTCCAGGGGTGGTGAGTCTATGTCACAGCTTCTCATGTTATCACATGTTGTTGATTACATTTTAGTACTTTACCATTTCATTCTTGTTTCAGTAAATATTTTTACTGCTGATGTTACTGTGCAAACCTTAGACCTAAAGGTTTTCATCTTTAGGTCTAAGAAATAGAAAGATTTGATTTTGACAGAGAAGCTTTGGTGGCACTGAGTCTACTTTCCCACATGGCACCCATCAGCTGTACTGAGTATCAGCTGCAGCAGGCAGTGAAGAATGCCTTATCCATCTTCACAGGCAGGACATTCACTCCCAGGTTTGCTCACTTATGCTGCCTGTCTGAACCTGGAGGCATCTGGAGCTGTGACATGCATAATCTCTAATCCTGCTGATGCCAAGAAACAATTCTATATTCTTTGGAAATTTTTTTTTTCATTTCCAAAATAAATGACAAAATAGTACAAGCAGAATAAATTTACAGGTTTAACAAAAAGAATTGAAAATGGTTAAGCAGTAGCAATCAAAGAAACAAACAAAAATACATATGGCCACTTAGAATGATTAAGTCAACAAAACAAGCCCAAATCCTGACTTATTTTTAGTGAAAGTGGCATACTTATACACTGCTAATGGCAGTGTAATTTGGAATAATCATTTGTAAAATTTCACATGACAAGAAAAGTTAATTTATTCATTCATTAAAAAAAAAAAAACTGTTTTTGACAATTACAACACGCCGGGCACTGTTGTAGGCATAGGACTACAAAGAAATTAGGAATAACTGTTAATCAGTAGTGAACAAAGAGAATGACATAAATTACCCCTCCCCCCCCCAAAAAAAAAATAAATAAAAAGATACATAAAAGGTTCTGGGTAATTGGGAAAAGCTGTACAAGGTGAGATTTGGGTCTGGGTCATGTATTAGAGAGTCATTTATTGATTTATGCATTTATTCAGTGGTATTTATTGAATCCCTTCTACATGTCAGGAGCTATTTTAGACACTAGAGAAACATCAGTGACTACAACACACAAAAATCCCTGTTCTTGTGAAAGTTGCATTCCAGTCAGAGAGACAGACAATAAATGATGTAAATAAGCAGCATACCTATTAGGTTGATAATAAGTGTTAGGGAGAAAAAATAAAGAAGGATGGGGAGTATGGAAAGGGCGTTGACATTTTAGGCAAGTTGGCCAGGGGAGGCCTCATACAGAAGGCCATATCCGATAAAAAGTCTAAAGGACATGAAGAATTGAGCCACTCAGATCTATCTGGGCAGAATATCCCAGCACCAAAAAAACCATGAATGTTAAAGCTTTGAGGAAGAACGTGCTGTGAGGAAGAACAAGCAAAGCTGTTGGCTGGAGGGTAGTGAATGGGGTGGCAGACAGAGCACATGTAGTCTGAGAGGTCACGGGGAGCTAGGTAATTTAGGTTATGTAAGCGCTTTGCTTTTTCTTTGAGTGCAATGTCTGGTCATTGGAGAGTCTGAGCAGAGGAATGAGTTCATGTTTATGTTTTAATCAGTTCACACTGCAGAAAAAAAAAAGTAGTAGAAACAGGGAGATCGGTTAGAAGAACCAACTCTCTAGAGGAGAGAAGATGATGTGTTTGACAAAAGTGGAAATTGTATCCAAACTTTCAGCCTAGATCCTTGCTGTATCCATATGTATTAGTTATCTACTGCCGCATAACAAATTACCCCCAAAATTACTGGCTTAAAATAACAGTAAACATTGATTATCTCTCATCAGTTCTATGAGTCAAGAATTTGGGAGCAGCTTAGCTGGGTGGTTCTGAGTCTCTCATGAGGATACAATCAAAATGTTATCTGGGGTGTCATCTAAAGGCTTGACCGAGGTTGGAAAATCTGCCTCCAAGAGGAGTCATTCATTTGGCTATCATGTTGGAGGTGGTTAAGAGCAGGAGCCCTTCCTTCCTTCCTCATAATCTTTCCATAGTACTGCTTGAATGTCCTTATCACACAGCTTCTGGCTTCCTCTAGAGCAAGCGATGCACAGTACAAGAAAAAAGCTTTAATAGTCTGTGATCTAAACTCACTGGAGTCACAAAATGCCATTTCCACAATATCCCACTTCTCATACAGGTCCTCAATATTCAATATGGGACAAGACTACACAAGGGTGTGGACAGCAGGAGGCAAGAGCTATTGGGGGCCGAATTGGAGACTAGCTACCTCACTATATCTGATTAAACGTTATTGCCTAAGGTTTCTTTTCTGGGCATAAGTGCATTACCTTAAGCAAATCAAACATGAAAAAGTAAAAATATAACAAAAGGAATAATGATCTGAAGCTTCTAAGTGCGAACTTATCACTCTTCAAAAAAAAAAAAATGTCTCAACAATGCAAGCACACCAGCTTTTCAGTATAACCTCTATGGCTTGACTAGGAATTGTTTCTACGTCTTAGCCTTAAGCTTTAATTTCTTAGCTAATAAAGATAAGTTCAGCTTCTTACTGTTACACAAATACTTCTCCTTTCTCTTCCTCCACTGATCCTCACATATATCCATTCCTCTCCTCACCATTTCACTGCAGACCTCACTTTTGAACCCTTTCTAATGTGGAGGCAGAGCAAGTAGTCTGTGTGGAGTTAATAAAACTTAAAATCGCCTTCTCCCATCAAAATGTGTTTTCTATCTGCTTGCTAATGCCTAATGTTCTTCCATTAACAGATTCCTTTTTTTTTTTTTGTACTGTGGTTTCTTATCTCCAGTTAAAAATATCAATATTCTTGGTAAAAGAAATATATTATAATTTTATCAGCTGTATGCTCATTAGTATGATTTCTTCTGCATATCTTCTGCAAACAAGTTTTCAGAATGGGGAAGAAGAAAAAGAACACCGGGGGTGGAAGGGGGAAATCCCCCAAAAGAGAAAATTGTGGTAGAGAAAGGGGAACCTCATGAAATGGATGAATGTACTTCCTCACAATTTTGTCCAGGGTGAACTTTACCCAGGGTGGAAAATCAAAAAACCCTAATCTCATCCTCATACCAACCAAGATCACTACGTTAAACCCTATATCCTTGTGCATGTCTGTCAAAGGCTATCAAAACGAGGAGAATTTCTCCAAGAAGATAAAAAAGAAATGACAGATGAACATAAGCCACAGGGAGACAATGAAGAACTGAAAATACACTACTTTATAGAGTGGCTGGCTTGTTAAATTTTGAGATTAAGCTTGTTTACTTTAATGATGACTTTGGTCCATAAGCCCTTAGCCCTGTTATTTATTCATAACCTTGCATGGGTCTTGGATTCCTAATTTGCAAGTATAAAAGTGAGAAGCAATTTGCACATGCCAGGTGTCTGGACAAATGCTCTCTATTATCTGCATAAACCAGATGCTCAGTGAATTGAACTAAGTTGAACAGAATACTTATTGTTCATTTGCAAGCTGGCATCACACTCCTACAGAGACCCCAGGTTTTGCAAAGACCATTCTGTAGTTTTTATCAAATATGAAAAAAACCATTGTCCCAAAATGATGACTTTTTTAAATTATGTGCTGCTGACTGTAATGGTTGAGTTGTCCGGTAGAATTTAATGGCCTCACACTTTTCCTATGATGCTTAATAAATGCTCCTAGGAAGACAGACTTAGAATACAGACACTAAATTCAGGTTTACTCACTGCATCAAAGAAGTCCTTTCCAATTTTGTTTGATCTGATTGCCAGGGGAAAGAGAACTAGCACTTAATATACCTATAGTAGATAAAGCATCCTGCTAGGAGCTCAAGGCACATTATTTCATTTCCACTGTAGACTGACTTATAAAATATCCAATCTGATTTGATCATGAGCTCCATTTTTTTTTTTTGTTAACCAAGTTAGACTGTGTTTTAGTCATGTTTTTATTTATCAGGATAGCCTGTTCTGACACCAGAAACAGAAACGAAATTCAGCCCCCCATGATTGAATGCATTCACAGCTTTACTTTTTTTTTTTTTTTTTTTTTGTAGTATATTCATGTTCTCATGCTCATCCAAAAGAAAAAAAGAGCCCAGAAGGCCCAGACCTCTGTACAGGGCAAGGGATGCTATAAGGTTGTGAACTGACATGAGGCATGGCGAACCTAGCAAGCTTGAAAGAGAAGGAACAGAAGCTGGGTTCAACTCTGTGGTGAATGGTCCTAGAGACATCAGACATGCAATCACCTCTAGCATGGAGAACTGAGTCCACCATCAGGCATAACTAAATAGAAATAATTTTCAGGATCAGGAGAGGTGTGCTCAGATGAGTATCGGGATTTCCAGGCAGGACAGGGAGGCACAAAAGAGAGCTGTCAAGAGTATTCAGAGCAGACCCTAGTATGCAGAGGTCTAGGCTGAATAGGAGAAGCTGTGAGAAGAGATGAGTCATGAATCCCCTGGGCTGGAGGAGAAGGGTCAAATTGTAAACTAGGAGAACAGAAAGCATCGAGAATCTGAGAGACAGGAGTGATGTCACAGAACAGCCTCTATCACACAGATGACACTAATGAGCTTGTGTGCCTGTTCAAATAGATCTACAAGTTATGGGTCTAGGATGGATGACATGGTTGGGCCCTCATCACCTCAAAGTCTTAAAATAGAGCTTAGAAATGATGCTCTTTGAGGTCTCTATCAAAAGAAACTTTAAGAAGTGTTTCTTGATGGTAAACTATAATTACTAGCAGAGATCTCTCTCCAGCTGATGAAAAGTGACATGCTGCAAATCCTTTGTAGGTTTGACAATATATTGATGCCCTTTATGGGTACACAAGTTCTCCATGTCTTAAATGGAAATAATAATCACTGGTTTGCTTACTTTAGAGTTTCCACTAGCCCATGGCACACCTTTGTGAGAATTAGAAGATGTTGCCGCTGGTGCAGGTTCACAGTTCAGTGCTTGTCATGTGGACTAGTTTAAGGCCCCATGTGTCCCCTCAATAGGGGCTCATGTGCAGTGAAACAACTTGTATATTCATGAACATTGCTATGGCCTATCTCCCAAGATGGTGGTGAGGATAAAATGAAGACACCTCGCAAAAGGTGAAGTGGGATACAAATGAAAGACATGAATGTAATCGAAAACTGACTTTTAAACCAGAAGTGTAGGAAGATATCATGAATGTGAATTTTTCAAAAATTTTATATCGAGAGCTACAAATAATAAAATGCATATCAAATAAATCAGTAACAGAGTATTTAGTAGGTCTGTGGTTCTTAGCCAGAGCGAAGGGCCAGAATCGCCTGAATTTATTTAAAAAGACACATCTAGAGTTCTACTTCTAAAGGCTTCTGAATCAGGAGGTCTGGGAGTGTATCACATTCTTAATTATGAGGCTCCTTGGGTTTTCTTTGATGTGTACCATTGTATGAGGATCACAAGTTTAGAGAATTCAAGCCTAGCAACCAAATCAAGTATTTTAAAACTAAACTCAGTATCTTTTTTGCCTGAATTATCCAGAGAGCCTTTAAATGAAAAAGGAAGCATGTGACACAAATAATAATTAAAAATCTAAAGAGAATGTTATGTTCTTCATTTAAAAAAGCAGCAAGGATATTGCTCAATAAGTTGATGGCTCATGAAATATTTATAAAATGCACATTTCGGAGTATATAACACACATGGCACAAAATATCTCTGTACAGTCCCACTCACTGAGCTACCAGTGCAAAAATCCTAATCTTATTTCCTGCATGTTAAGAGCCCGCTAAAAATGCAATGAAAATCCCAGAGGAGTATGTCTGCCATCAGTTTAAATACCCAATAAGGCCATCATGAATCACATCAAAGCAAATAATCAGTAATCATTCTGCTTTTATGTAAATCCAGTACCATCAAAATCAAAAGCAATAATGCAAACCCAAGCATTTTGGTGGTTTGAACCACTATAAATTAAATCCTTTCTTAAAGCATACACATCTGTACTTTCAATTTAGATATTAAGGCATTTAGTCATCGTTTTCTACCTCCTCTGCTGCTCTGTATTCCAGGAATTGAAGAAGTACTTAACACTTCTTTTAAGATATTGTTAATGCCATTGGATAGGGAAACTATAAAATTCTGAACAAAATTAAAAGAACTCATTTCAATTTAGAAAGAATAAGCCAATGAATTTCCCCAGGATGATACATTATATTATTGCATTTAGGATATAAGCACTTTATTTTTTAATACGTTCTCTAGAATCATGTTTATTACAATAAGTAAAAAGGAGAAAATAAACTAGATGGCCTGGAACTCTGGGTTTTGAATTGACATATTATTTTCTCCAACCCCATTAAATAGTCATTGTCCTTAGGCTATTGGAACACTAACCAATGAAGAAACCAGTTTGGAATCTGATGTTTAATTCACCCTAAAATGTGCTGGGGGAAAAAAGTCATCCATACAAGATTGATTAGATCTGGCATGTGGAACTTTTTTATATAATGGTTTTATACAGTTTAGTTAATAGCCAATGACAAGATTAGAAAAATGAGTTTCTAGTTGCCATGACAATTCAGACAGCATAGCACCACCCACTCCAATAGCAACACTTAAATAATGAACATAAAGACAGATAATGGAGCCCACACAGAAGTGGGTGTCAAAAGCTAAGAAGTCAAACTCTAGATACTGTAGTGGTGATGGAATTCTTAAAAGAGTGATGAAGGAAGTGACCAGTGAGTGATTGGTATATTTTCTGAAGTAGAGCTCAGTCTGCTAAAATCCAGAATAGTTCATAAATGCCTACACTCTACCCTATTCTAGTAGAAACTAATTTGTCAGCAGGCAAGTGCCGCTGACAATTCTACAGTGCTTATCAGGAGAGAAAGTTTTACACCTCACCTATGATGTAAATGAATGAATATATGAACACATATTAAAGCTATTAAAAGAAAAGCTAATAAAAATGTTCTATTTTAAATTGTACATGATGAGAAATGAATATAGTATCTCTTACTGTAGCAAGGGGACAGGCCTACCTAGAAGATTTACATAATATACAGGTAAAGAGGGGATATACATTGGATTTTATTGAGATTTTTAAAAATTATGGTAGAGGTATAATTAATTTTTGTATTAAAGAAAAAATATTGCCAATATTATCAATGTCAGACTCATCTTAATTTCAGAGATATTAATTAGAATGTAACAAACGTGCTTCTTAAAAGTGATAACATATGGCATATATCTGTGTGTATTCATATGTAACTATTCTTGTAGTATGAGTTCATTCATTCATTAATTTAGTCAATGAGTATTCTAGTATCTCCAATGTGCCAGCTTCCTGTGCAAAGTGCCAGTTTTACATTATCAGTCAATAATACTGTTTTTATGAATCCTGAGAGAAGAATCTCACTGTTCACAGACAACTGTGAATAAGATTCTGGGGTTCAAAATGAACACATCATGCAAGTAACTTAATAAAGCATATTCCTGGCTGATGTATCTTAATACACTTGCAGGCAAGAATGATCTATTTTTAAAGTTATAAATCTTAGTGTCAAATTCTAAGATTTCTATGCATTTATGATTTATCTCCAATTTACAGTGTTATCAACTGAAAGTTTACTTATAAATTAATGCTTCCTATAAAACAAAACAACAAATTTTGAATGAAGCTGATGTCAGATCATAAATGCTGCTTAATTCATTACTAGCTAAATTATTATACTCTAGTTACATCTCAGACTATTCCAGACACAGCACAGCTTTTTCTCCTCATATCCAAGAGCTTCTATATTCCCCTCACATCCTCTTCCTAGTGGTGATGATAAGAAAAAGAACATCTCCTAGTTGTTCATGAACATGTGCAGATGCAAGTTGATGCCTACCACAGTCATAGCAATGTTTCTGGTACAGAAAAATCTGATGGTGTCAGTTAAAATAGATGTAGGGACAGGAGCAGCCATGTCCAAGTTTAGGATGTTTCTAAATTGGTATTGATATTTTCAGTGAATGATAATCCAGATTAAGGAGGACAATGAGCCTGATTCTATGCTCAGCTCCATTCCAGATCAAAACACTCTTTGCCTAAATGAAGAAAGGTGTGGTGAATGTAATTCTTTCCTGACCTTGCAAAATAAACATGTAACCTTTTACTAAAAGTCAGATATGTGTAGTCAGAGAACAGCTGAGATGATCTCTACCAATAGGACTTCAAGCAAGTTCCTTAACCTTTCTGAATCTCAGTATTCTAACCTCTAATTGAGTCCCAAAGTTTTGTGAGGTATAAATGTCAGTTACAATCATCATCAAAAAAAAAATATCAAAACACTATTCTTTATTCTAAGAAAAAAAATATTTTACAATATAGTAAAATGTTATAAGTATAATCTAGGTGGTGAGTATACAAATGTTCACCTTGTCATATGCTTAAAAAAATTATAATAAACTGTTGAGAAAGAAAGAATATAAGGTTTAAAAAGCTGTGATCCTCTGGATGGGGCAATATCTCCACCTTGGAGACTCTCTAATATCAAGATTTGCATGAGGTCTGAGATTATACCCTTTTTGAGCTAGCCCAACATAGTTCGCTGGATGGTTAAGAAGACAAGAGACTCCTGATTCAGAGACAAGAGACTTCATCTCTCACAGAGTATCAGAAGGTGCACCAGCTCCCCAAGCCTTGCTTACCACAGGATGACACAAAGAAAGCAAGGAATGTCCTGAACATGCTGTAGGCTGTGTTACTGAAGAGGAAGCCCATGCTTGAGAAACCCAAATCTTTTATAACTGGCAGAAGGCCTGCCTTTTACCCCAGAAGAAAACAGTGTCTTCATTTGAAGGGGCAGTAAACACACCTGTGCTTTACTCCAGGGAGAGACATCATCTCTAGCTTCCATGGCTATTTGTTCTACAATGCCTTTGATAACAGAGCCTGAAGCAAAGGCAGTCACATTCCCTGCTTGCAAGACATTCAGGAACAAATTGTCTCCAAACACATAATACGTACTAAATAAAGATAAATCTACCAAGCAGTAGAATGATAACAGCTTCTATTTTAGTAGTAAATGCAAACATTGTGCCAGGTGTTCAAAATTGATTAGTACATTTAATTGGCATCAAAAAAAAATCCTAAGAGGCAGCTACTATCCCTATCCTTGTTTTAGAAATGAAGAAAATGAAGTCATAATTCATAATACTACAATCTACAATATTACTATATAATGGAACTGAAATTTGAACACAGAGCCTAAGCTTTTAATCACTGTGCTTTACTGCCACTTTTTAATTATGTGCTATATATTTCTATCCCTATAAATACCTCATTACTTTGCAATTATTTGTCTGTGTGCCTCTCTTCCCCACTAAACTACATTCTTCAAGGTCAGGGACATTTGGGGTATTTTTATTTTCAAAACCTAACTGTACCTGGGTAATACATATTAGTTATTCAAACAGTGTTGGTAGAAAGATTTTTTTAAAATTAGTCTTCAGTCAATTATTCTGAGAAAAAGAAAAAGTTATTTTTTGTGCTGTTTGGTCTTCTATTCTAAAGATAATGTCTATTTTCAGATGAATAGTCATGATATATTGCAAAATAATCTAAACATTTTAATTATTTCCAAGATAAACTGCAGGTTAGAGCATTTATGACATATTTTAAATGGTCTTTTCTGACTTTTTTTTTTTAAGTTTGACTTATCCTAAAACATCTTATGCTGAATTTCTAAGGTATTTAATATGTGGTTTTTTGAAAGTTTTAACAATTAGAACAGAGTAGTGGAATATTAGCGCAGCATGGACCTTGGGAGGTAATCTGGTTTACTACTTAAAAAGAAATGAAGAGAGCAACCATTTCTCCAAAGAAAATGTTCTAACAAACTTCGATATATAAAAGAGATTAACATGGAAGTTCTAGTTGAAATGGAAATCGAAATATGGAGCCCACCTAACTATTTTCTCTGCTCCCTATTGAAGAATCTTTGAAGTGTTCTAGGGAGCCCTGACATTTCTGAAAGAAACAGTTTGAGAGCAGTTGCTCTAGTCTGTTCTTCTCATTTTTGAGTTGAATTCTTATGTTCTACAGGAGCTCATCCAAGATCTCTACTTAATTAGTGAATGAATCTTACCTAAAAATTCAGATTTTCAAACGCTCAATCTAGGGTTTATCCTATTCTACTGTCCCTTAATTATTATAGAAATATAATAATTTTATCCTAAATGAAATCATTATATCATTTTATCCTAAATGATATTATTATAAATGATAACTAAAGCCAAAGTTACAAATGCCAATATGGAAAGCACCGTGCTGAAAATAGCCTATTTCCTGTCAAGAACCCATGTCAAGAAGGCTATAGTCAATCTTCTTTCTCCATTAAAATAAATGCCACAATGTCTAAAACTCAGCACTTCTCAGAAATGGATGTTTTCTTTTTTAATGCAGGAAGTGGACTGGTCTACTCTTTTACCTCTAAGGTGACTAGAAATTTGGTGTCTTCATAGCAAAATTATGAGATTTGTTTTGATATACTTAGCATGTTAATTCTTAAAAGGGAAATTCCTAACTAATTCCACAATTTCAAAGCAAAGATTTTCATCAAAAATAATCTAAACCAGAAAAGAGTATCTTTCAGCACCTCATCCTCAATCTCTCCTTTAAAGGGCTCTTTGTTAAGCTTACAAATGCATTAATCTTTCTGAAAGAAATAAAATCTTTCATCCATCATCAGTCCCAGAGGTGATGTGCTAATGGTTTGCATTTATTCAAATTTCCCAATTATCCCTTTTCTCCTCAAATCATGATAAAATTCTAAGAGCTCTGAAAAACTTAGTACCATTTTCTGATGACATTACCTCACAAGCTAGGTGTTGTTGAGAATTGCTGTTGTGGGGACTGATTTCCAAATTCTTCATGGCCACAGAGCCTGAAATCTATACAGTGACTTAGTGAGAACTAAAAAAAATCTTTCTAATGATACATATGTATAAAAACAATACTCTTCCTCTGCTGCACCGAGTCCCCAGTGCTGCCCAAACATGCCCTGTACATTATGCATTTTGCATGGGATTTCTTCAGATAAAAAAGAGCAACATCATTTGTACCTTGTGATTGAAGAAAAATAACTGACATTTTAACCATGCCTACAATAACACCCACACTCTACTATAACTATATTTTGCCTTAAATTAAATTGATTGGAATAAGTCCCATCTATATAACCTCCATGAAGGCAAAGCAAATCACTTGGTTTCCATCCGTATCCATAGAGTTGGTGCCCTTTTGGGAATTTTTCTCCCACTGATCTATTTAATTGACAAATTTTATTAAGTGTTGTACATCAGATACTGTGTAGGTATTGGGATATTATGGGGAAGAAGTGAAACACCAAATTCTTTCCAGAGTCCAGTGGGGAAGAAAGTCAAGAAAACAGGCAAATACAATATACTGTGAGATGTGCTAAGGAAGGACAACTGAAGATTCTTGAGAAAGTACAAACAAAGGATACTTGACGGACACAGGAAGTCAGGGAAAGCTCCACAGAGAGAGTAATGCCTAAATTGAGACCAGAATAACTTGATAATCTTGCCTTTGTTCATGTTCCTCCAACTGCCAGAACTCTCTTCACTCCATTTAACCAGTTCTCAGCACAGCTCAGGTTTCAGTTTAAATGTTATATTTTCAAGAATATTTATGCTCCCTTAGACAAGCTTCTTGTAATTTCACTTTCAGAACACTAATGACACTTTTCATTTACATTTCATGTTTCTCTCTGCAAGCAGCCTAAAGATCCACAAGGCTAAGAACTATGTCTGTTTTGTTATACTTGACGTAGGTTTGGGGTTGGTCAGGTATGGGAATGGACGAGAGAATTGAAAATATCGGCAAGGAAGTGGTAAAGCTGATGGAATATGAATCTTGTTTGAGGATCTTAACTACCTTATACCTTTTTTTTTTAAAAAGAAATCAAACTAATGCATGTACATAATTTTTTTTAAAAAAAATGAAATATACCAGGGTTTATAATGAAAAGCAACATTGCTCACTCCTTATCTCTCACTTCCCCAGATACCACTAATTTTTGCTTTTTGTTCTTTTGGTATTAACTTCCATATCAATAAATATATACTTACATTGTTATTTATCATCTGTAGACATTATCTATTGATGTTCTATTATGACTCCAGTACCACTACCTGTCCCCCTCAGTACAATTTTACCACTATTTGTAGTTATTCCAATCGATTACATTAACATCATTAAAATTCTTTGTTGTTGTTGTTACAGAAAAAAACAAACTGAAACAAAACAAAAAACCTCAATAGTTTCTGAATACGTCTGCTACCATTACCAGATAGCAATCATACAGCACTGCTTATGAGCTAGACAATATTCTAGGAAGATGAAGAGAGGACTTAGAAACTGGGTAAAAATGAAAGATCAAGAGGCATTTGATCTTGATGATATTGAAGAAAACATGTGAGGAAAGGTAACTGATTAAGAGATCTGGAAAGATATACATGGTATATTCAATTTAAAGAAGACTAGCAAAGGTAAAAAGGTAAAAACTTGGAGTAATGACAAGGCCCTAGGATGGGCATAGTGTAGGGTGGCTCGAATGGAGAGGAGGTGAAAGTAGTTGCGATGTTAGGAAGAGACTGAGAAATTGGGTATTGATTGAGTTTCCATAGAAGAGGAAGAAAACTGCAAATTAAAACAATGAAGAAGGGCATAAGATAGCATAATGACATGGCATCATCTTCAAATTAACAGGAGTTTTGCATAGAAATAAAAGAACGTAAAGTCTTGAAAGTGTGCTGGGGTACAAGGAGTAAACCAAATCTTCTCTAGTGGGTTGAGTGGTGGCTCTCATAAAGGTATGTTCATGTCCTAATCTTCAGAACATGTGAAGTGTATATTATTTGGGGGGAAAAAAGTCTTTGCATATGCAATTAAGTTAAAGATCATGAGATGAGGTAATCTACTAGATTATATAAACCGATGAGAAAAATAAAAAATAAAAACAATCTGGCAAACTCTTATCAAGTGTATCATTTGCAAATATGGTTTCTTTCACCATCACAAAACTTTTGAGTTTCATGCAGTCCCATTTGTTTTATTTTTTTTCTTTTGTTGCCCTTGCCTGAGAAGACATATCTATCTGTCTCTGGTATCTAATATATTAGCTATCCAACATATGTTGTCACAGGTCATAAAGGAATACATGCTCTGGAATGGCCTCAGAGATAATTCTGTCGGTTTTTAATTTTTTTTCAGATAACAACGGCCATGGTTAAATCTTACAGGTTTATCAAAACTTCTTAATGGAATAAAGATTTAATAAATGTTTAATTATCATCATTATTATTTGATAAAAAGGACCTACAAGACAATCAGAGACATGATTTAGGAGTGAGTTCTCTTTGCCAAAGAATAGTTAGAACTCTAGGACTCTTTTAAAATATTATACATCTCGGGTATCACAATGG
Organism: Eonycteris spelaea; assembly: GCA_003508835.1. Taxonomy (NCBI): domain Eukaryota; kingdom Metazoa; phylum Chordata; class Mammalia; order Chiroptera; family Pteropodidae; genus Eonycteris; species Eonycteris spelaea. The sequence goes on along the minus strand of PUFA01000011.1, from coordinate 7,184,867 downwards.
CCAATCTTGGGAAGCCCTCATTTTAAATATTCTTAAATCTTAACATGCCTGATATAAGAATAATAAATAAAGCCTTCGTCAGATTGATCTGGGATCTATAGGCCTCTTTAATCAGAAGTAGAAATCTCTTATCTTTATGACTGTGTAAGACATTGTTGACTGTGGTAATGCCATATATTAAATTTCATTTATTAACTTTCACTCAGTTTATTAACAGAATGCCTATTGGCATAAACATAGGAGAGTAGATGAAGGTGGCAGGTTGATAGCAATTTAGGTCAATACTTTGCACATATTTTTCAAATTAATATATTAATTTGCTATATTTAAGCCATACTGTCTAAATCTCAGATGTTTGGGGTTCTTAAAGTAAAAAATAATCCTGACTAAACATTATTTGGTTTAAACTTTCCTGAGAGGAAATTAGTACGTGACTCACTTCAAAGATAGAGATTACAATAGGGTGGCCCTAAGTGAGTAGAACCTTTTCTTCATGTAATAGTTTAAGAGGTCAAAGCTATTAACATTTTTTGTAATTTGAGCTGGGCACGTTTGGCAGGGCATCTCACACTTGTTGCATTGCTCAAGCAGAAGCTAGAAGCTCAAATGCACTAGAGCTTAAAACCCTTTCTGTTCTGTGATCAGAACAAACTCAAACTGTTGAGGACTCGGCAAAAAACATACGGGAATGCCTTCCATTTCCCTTCTTTCATCGCCTTGTTCTTTGCCAGAGCAAAAGAACGTATAAGACTCAAAGACGACAATGTACTGTGAAGCCATGCAGAAATATTAAATCTCTTTTATATTTCTAAATATTCATCTGATATAGATATAGCTATTTTTTTCTCAGTAAAATACAATTCATTCGTGTTGAGGCCCAATGAAGAGCAATAAATACATGAAGTGTTAAGAGGTTAAATTTCCATAGCCAAAAACAAGTATGTCAAGGCAGAATTAATTTGACTAGGCAGCTTTGATCTTTTCAAAGTCGGATTGACATTGGGCCAATTTCTCATGAGAAAAACTTATTATAATTTGTTAATATGTCAAAAAATAGCCTGCACAAATTGAAATATAGAGTGAATTGGATATACAATTATGTTGGGTCTTATATTATATTACTTTGTTAATGCTTTGATAATTGTCTAAATGCCAGATTAGAAATGTTAGTATTTACTGACAAAATCTTTTCTGGGGTGGATTTTAATTGGCAGAGTCAAAAAACAGAACATTCCTAGACTTAAAATAAATTTTCTTAAAACAAAATTTAAATTTGGTTTTAAAGACATTTGCTTTATTTTAAGTTATTTTTTCCTTATTTCATTGTAGAACAAAGTTATATATTATTGAATATAGTTGCTAAATAGTCATGCAATTAAACCAAAATTTGATATATAAGTTAATTTTTGGTCAACAACATTTTATAACAATTTTGATAAATAACTATTAATAATTTACTTGAAATCCTTGTAGCTCTGCATTAAACCTATTTAAAAACTGTGTACAGTACTAATAATGCTGATAATCTAAGTGGAAAAGTCCACTGAGTAAATTAGTGCCATAAATAATTTATTATTAATGGTTAAATTTCTTTCCTCACCATTTATAATATCCACAAAGTACAGCATTATATTGTATTATATAAATTGTCAGTGAAGGAATATTAATTGTTATAAAATAACAACTTCATATACAAATAAACCAGCTCGCCTAAAATTGACCGAATAAATAGATGCTAGGATACACACACACACACACACACACACACACACACACAAAATATACAACACATATACATATTTTTGTCTTCAGAGTAGTTCTCTACATGAACAAACTAAATCTCAAACATCCTTATTTAAAGACGGTTAAACCTGGTCGGTGAGGTCAGACTGCCAAAAGCAGATCCAAAGATGAAAATGCCCAAGGCCTCAGACAGGCCCTTGATTATGTTGCTACTGTGAACATTTTTTGTACCATGATTTCTTCCATAGGAATTCTTTCAGACCCTGGGAATTATTACTTTATCTTGGTTTTTAAAAATATTTGACTTGAAGAATGTCAAAACGATGTTTTACTCATTCTAGCTTCATGCTAGTGCTCATTACAGCATTCTCTTCTCTTTTTAATATTTGAATCAATAGGAAAGAAGCAATAAAAAGTAGATAAAAATAAAAGTTTAAAAATTAGGTGTTATGGGAGTATAAGAGTACTATTATTTTAATCTTCCTTTTTTTTTTTTCATATGGCGATCTCTGTTTCTATGGAGATGATACCTGACTAATAAAAAAGGGAAGAAAGAGCAGGGAGATAGAGAGAGAGAGAGCCCCTTTGTGGTCTCCAGAAGCGACAGGAAGGAAGGTGGTAGAATACCAGATTTCCCTGGAGAACTCTGTAAAAGTACAGAGATCAGCTCACATACCCAACTCCTAGAACATTCTGGTCCTAATTGTTCTATTCGTAGCAATGGCAGCTTTGCTGCTGCTGAGGCAAGAGGGAGAGACACTGGAAAGAAATTCAGATTATTGGTCACCATATTACCCACTGATTGCACAAGACAATATGTTACCAAGTAAATACATGATAAATTTCATCATGATAATATTTTGTTATTTAATATCTTATTTTGCATACTGACTAGGTTAGATTTGGAAGACATATATAGTTTAGTAGAGCCTTATAAGTTTGAAGAATCTGCATAAAAGCATAATAAAAGGACACAGTAGGCAATCAAGGAATATTTTATATTTTTTACAATTTCCTTGTAATAAGGTCAAATAACACTAGTCCAGTGTCGAGCATGTCCACTCTGAAAACCATCACCTTATTCGAAGAAGGGCATTTGGTCAGCTACAGTAAATCATGTTAATGACCCCAGTGACCCACACTTCATTGCAAACCAAAGATGAGGACAATTTCCCTCCCAAGCCACTCTTGATCCAACCTTTTAATTATGGTGATAGTATTATTTATAACATGTCACCACCAAATGGCCTTGGGGCTTGGGTATGGTTAAGAACCACCCTAAAGAAGGAAAATGAGCAGTAGAAATGTCATCTAGTAAGATAAAATTATAAGCAGGTACTTGACAAAAGTTTAGTGGAGAGTAAAACAGTTATTAACTGAAATTTATAAAAGTTGGTGTCTTTAAATGGCATTATGTTCAATGTTGCAGACTAAGCAGGCATATAATTTAAGTTTCATAAAAGCTTTTATAGCACTGACTATAAATAAAATGACAAATTCTTAAAATAGATACTGTGAAGTACATATTTATTTGGCTCAGATTTACTTATTATGCTAGCAGAAATTTTTTTTTAATAGGTCAACATCAGTGAGTGTTGTACATTTCAAGAACTAGAGAACATAAAAAGTATGGACATGGTCCATGATAATGATGATAATGATAATGAACACGACTAACATTTAGTGAATTTAACTAGGTTTCTAACTGAAACCCAGTCTCAAAAGCAGATCTGTTTCCTTGTGTAACCATCACACATACAAATGTGGTGGAAAAGCAATTATCTTCCCTTTGGTAGTCATTAAGAAAAAGTGAATAGATTCACACTCTTGGTGTTAAGTTAGAATATGGCAATATCGATCAAGAGTATGTACTAAGTTTCAAGGAACCCCAAGCACTGTGTTAGGCAGAAGAAAATGACAAGTGGAATAGAAGACATGGGTTTGCTTCTCTTCAAGCCCATGCGGTCAGAGAAAGGACTGAGGACCAGCGTAAAAACATGTACATAATTACAAGTGAAAAGTGAAAAATGAAACACGAAAATGACAATAAAATACCATACCAAGACATTAAGAAGAATTGAATAAGAAGATACCAGAATCATCATAGGAATTAAAATCAAAGAAAACCAATAGGGATATAAAATAGTATATAAAATAGCATTTATCTCCTGGTGATTCCTTTAATTCTTTCAAAATTTCTACTTCTGCACAAGGCCTAAGTACTTATTCCTAAATCCCTAAATACAAAATCTGTTCATCATGAAAGACATAAGGACATTCTGATGAGGTGAAGAAAGAAAAGAATGGGAGTTGGTTATTTTTTTTTTTTTTTTTTTTTAATATGCCTATAAATCCCTTTCACCCTCCACTCACCTTTGGTATAGGGGTTCCCATCAGAACTTACTACTCATTTTGGTACTTATCATTCTCAATTGCTGTAATTCCAATACCACAGAATAGTCAAAATTACCAGGCAACCAAAACTCTGCCCTAATTTTATCATTGCATATGGACTTGGATATAAGTTTATTCAGGTTGTTTCTGTTGGAATTTATTATCTCCATTACATGAGAAGAAATCTACTTATTTCTCCCACCTCATTTCTCTCTTCTTTGGAGGATGAGTAAAATCCCTAAGCCTTGGTCATGTACTTAAACAATTGAATACAAAATGATTCTCATACTCCCTACACGACTTTTCCCTACTGAATTTCTTGAAACTGTTTTTATTTATGCTAAAAGGGCTGAAAACTGTTACAGTAATGACTTAAAAGCTCCATAGCATTTTATAGTCAAAAGGTTACCCCAAGGTCAGAAAACTTATTTGGTTGGTAATAATTGAGGTCGTATGCTTTACAAAAACATGTGGGTTTTATACCTAGGATGACTAATCAAACCCATAATTTCAAGTATTCCTTTATTTGTCTGATTTCTCAAAAGAAATGAAGTATTACCACATTTATCTCAAAAGAAAAAAAGAATGCTGCTCTTGATAAAAAGTCACATCATTTATTATGTAATAGTTAAGATCGGGATGTATAGGCAGGTATGGTCATTTAAGAAAACAGCAATTGTTTAAACTTCATGGCAAAGTACTCATAATGCTTTAGTTTTTGCAAATTTGGCAAAGTCAAGGAGTTTCTAAAAGTGCTGTAATGCCAAAGTGATTGACTTAAGAAAGATGAAAACTGTCATTAACCAGAAATGTGCTCGGCTGTGGGTATAAGGAGGGAAGAACACAGCTGCTTTGTCCTGACAAACAGAATCAGCAATAGTATGTCTGGTTGCTGGACATTTTCATTATGGACCTGGCAAGGCTTAGCCACTTAGTGAGAAATACAGGACTCAGGCTGGATGCTGAACCAAATTTTCAGGATCCTTTGCACTAGTTTGCCCTAACTGCTTTCAAGCAAGTTCTCATGTTTGACCATCATCAGCTGAGTATTTGCTGATACTCAGCCCAGGGTTGGAATCACACTCTGGGCCTCCAAGAGACCATCTAAAAATGCCAAAGTTTTGGTACAAGGGAAGAGGCAACTCTGTGAAATCTCTTTGGAGACAGACTATAAATAACAGAGGGCATAGGAACAGAGAAAAAACCCATCATTTTGACCAATGATATTTTGGTCAAGGTGTGATGGCACAAATTCTTGACACTCCTCCCACTGAGAAATTTATTTTTCCTCTTCTTGAATCTGGGCTAGTTTGTGACAAATATGACTATCATGTAAAGAAAATCATTCTAGTCATATGGAGAGATCATGTGGAGAGAGAGGTCCAAATGCCCCCGCCATTTATCAGATATTTGAGTGAGCCATTTAGATGTTACAGGCTTACCTGCCATCTTACTGCAGTTAAATGAGAGACTCCAAATGAGATTAGCAGAAAAATAAGGTTGTCATTGTTTAAGCTACTAAGTTGGGAGATCGCTTTTTACAGAGTAATAGATAACTGAAATAGGTAAGCACCATCTCTGAAAAACAATTTTTCCCCCTTGAATGGACATACTGCTGAGATCATTACAATGATTTGATTCAACCTCATAAATGACAAGACCAAGACAAAATAGTGGGTCCAATGTTTCCTTAGAACTTGAAGAACTTAAATGTCTCACTAGTAACCCCTTTTGTTGTTCATTCTTCTTCTTCTTACATTATATTTTGTTTATTATTGACCTGAGTTTTCAAAAGGACAATTTTAGGTTAATATTTTTAATGAGAAAAACAATTTAGAACAGCTTTTAATCCATTGAATGGCTAAGGAATGAAACAGCCATAAACTGGAAAAAAAAATTGGCTATGTCTCAAGAGGTGCACTTCCTTGATGCAACATAACCTTTTATTTCAAAATATACTCTATTTCCTTTGCATACTTTCAGGTTTTTACCAGAGAGGGAAAAGTGCCATGTATATATGTAGTTTTCTTCTTGAGTGACCCTGAGTCAGATCATGTACTGAGAAATTGTGCTAAGAAATTTTCTTAGTAAATGATCGTGCTCAAGAACCTTCCTTTGCTCCTTTGCTTCCTACAGACCTGGTCTTGTGTATTTCTTTGCTTCAGACTTTCAGAGCTCCTAAATAAATTCTACATGTCTAATTTCCTTATATAGATCTGAATCTGTGGCCAATATTAATTGTATAATTTAATCCACGCGTCTATTTTTTTAAACTTTATATTCAAAATCCTTTTTCAGTAACTCACAAAACTTGAAAATACATGTCAAAATTTAAAAATTCAGCTAAAACATAAAAATGTCTCTAATGTTTATGTTAGCATATATTTATAGCATTTTTGATATAAGCATTATTTTACCATTGAATATTTACTAGAAGAAGGCAGAACTCTGCCACTGAGTAGAATTAATATTACTTTTCATTTCAATTGGTAGAAGTAGAACTATTTTTGCTTATGTCCATTTTTGCATTTTTTCTACCTGGTTATATCTATGGCAATATGTTGTCTGAAGACTCCTCAACCTACAGAGCAAGAGGTTCTGGAATACTTCTGTGCCTTACTTGATATATTGCTCAGCTGGCTGCTCGTACAAGCTTTTAACCAATTTCATACACGAGAAAACAGAAGCTCAGAGTTTAGTCATGTCCCAAGATACAAAGCTGATGAGCAATAGAATTGGGATTTGAACCCATGTCTGCTTCATTCTAAAACCCATTCTACAACATACATATTAGCTAGTAACAAACATTTCCTTCCCCATTCTAGCATACATTCCAAAAGCATGGTAGTTTTATGAGTAGCTGGAGCTATTGACTTCAAATCTCCCTTTTAGCTTAAGACAACTTGAATTGGGTCACTATCGCTTGCAACCTTAAGGGTCCTGAGCAATACAATCATAAAATCATAATATTGAAGCCTCAGGAAAATGGAAACCATACCATTCATAAGATGATCAGAGAAGGCTGCCATAGCAAATAACCTTTTTATAATTAAATTATGGACTGGATAGCAGTTGGGACTATAGAGTAGCCAAACCATTTTTGTAAAATCTTATTTTCAGCACCTTGGCAAACTCAAAGCCTCAAAATGACAGAGATTTTGCTACTATGAACAATGTCATGGTTGCACACATTTTCTATCCTTTCAAAGCTACATGTACATTTCTCAATCAATTCTCTATGGGCATAAAAAAAAATCCTTCTAAATTTGAATTACATTTACTCACAGCTTTGTACTTCATTTGCTCTTATTTGTGTAACATGTTTTACATAAAATTCATGCCTTAAAATCTGAATTTTACATTATGTACATCCCCAAGTTAGAAAAATGGAAGCAGTGTGTATAGTTCAAGATGTCTGAGTTTCAGAGCCAGGGAGAAAATATTTTGTTTCTTACCTAAGGATACTTGTTAATTTATTTTTTTGGTCACATTTAGAAATGTCATATTATCATATTTAGAAATTTGTCTTTCTCTTAAAAGAAAGTTGGGCCCCGAGACATTCATGGCCCATACAACAATCTATAAATTACAAGTAAGAGTGGTCAGATTTCAAAGTCTGATCATGATTTGGTGATGGGCAAGAATGATGACTTGTACTCAACTTAATGTTGCTTTTATTCTTATTTACTCCAAAAGTAGCTAATAAGGAACACAAGGGATTGACACAGGGTAAAGATGTAAGTGCGTATGAGTCCACCTGCTTCCTCTGTGTTCTCACTGGAGCATATCCTTAGCTGATGGTCTCAGCAGCCTGGGTGGAGGAGATGTCCACGATGTCAGATGAGTACAGCGCTACTCTCTACTATGTTCCAGATATATCGACCAGAAATAACTTATAAGACAATAGATGTACTACTCAGCATGCTACCCAGGTGGCATATCCAGGCCCCAAAGCTTGAAGTATTTACCATGACAGTGTTGGGTTATCTTTCCTTATCTATAACTTACCTCAAGGCCGAAGAATGCTCTCTATTTATGTCACTGAAACAATTCTTATGGGTAGGTCTGGCCAATGTCTTCATTTGTAAGAAAGTAGTTATTGCTAATTCATCAGATACTGATTCTCAAAAAAAAATAGTAAAAATGGATTCTTTTAGAGTATGTCAGTTTTCCCTTAAATGTTCTGCATTTTTTTTTGTCACTACTAGTTTCCTTAAGTTGGTGGGTATAAAGGCAAATATAAAATTTGATTCTAGAATTCATCAAATAAAGCAGTAAAAATATTCTATCTTCCCCTTCATTTGATTGGAATACTGCTGTTTCTTTAAATATTAGGTGAAACTTTGGTCTACAGAAGGATGGAAGAACACACTCTTGTATCTACTGTTCAAAGTTTAATAGCAGTATTTTTAGTAGTAACCACAACAACTGGACTACAGCCCAAAAGATGAAAATATTTAAGAAGGATTGCTTTAGATATATGTTATAGTCCAAACAGAAGGCTCGTTTGTCTGGCTTATGGGCATGGCTGGGTATTGAGTTCCCAACCAAGGGAATTTTGCCAAAGACTAGGATTTGAGACTCATAAATTCAGTGAAGCTAACCTACTTAGACTGAAATTCTATCTCTCAAGGCTGAGGGGTTTTGAATAGGCTAACCCAGCAAAGCAATTTTTCATAAATACCAGTGGTTTCACCTCAATGTATGTATCTTTATGTGAATTTCAAGCAGTGTCAAATTGTATATAAATGAAACTGGATCTTCAAATATGAAATATAAAAGTTCTTATCAAATATGACTTAAATATTTCATAGAATAAGAAGAAATTTTACATTCGGTTAGATCTTTGATGTGTCCTGAAAAATATGTAATTATCTCTTAACCATCAAACACAGAATCTAACCTAAAAGAACGTAATTGAATGTAAACATGTTTCTAAAATTGTTCTTTTGAATATGTGCAATCTAACAGACATTTTGACTGGTAATGGACATAAATTCTCTCTTGCAAATGAGAACAGCATAACCAGTTCTAGTTTGAATAAGGGAGGTATATGATCTCCCAGGATTATGACAAAAAAATGATGGCAAGTTAGTATACTTTGATTATGATAGGTGAAAATCATAACCCCTAATTCACTTCTAGGACCTAAAACAAATCAGAAAATTGACAATGAAAAGAAGTTAATTGATCTACTGAGAACATTATTATTCTTATAGAGGTTTAACTCTCTGTGGGAATAGAGAACATAGGATATTTTTTACTGGCAAATGATTTTATTCTTGAATCAGTTTTGGAGTAAACAAGTACAGATTCACATCTCAACTTTATGATTTATAGCTATGTGACCTTCAGAAATTATCCTCTCTGAACCTGTATTCTCCTTAGGCATATAAAAATAGCACAGAAATCTGTGAGGCTCAGTAAGGTATTCATTAGATAAAATATTAAACATCTACATCAGTGCCTGGTCTATTACAGATGTTCATTGCATAAAAACTGTTCTTATTTTTACTATTTTATTTTAATATTGCAACATTTAAGAGAAAATACAAAGAAATAGAAGATTGGTAGAGTTCAGGTCAACATATTTTTGTTATTTTATACCAATCTTGAAAAATATAATATCTAATAATTTCATGTAGAACTTGAAAGTGCCTATAAATTAAACTTCAGTCAGGCATCTACCACATATCTCCTGACCCCTGATGTCCTGCACACATATTCCCAAAACACTACCCTCACAGGTATCTATAAATTCCTGGACCTCAGAAAATATCCTGTCTGGCTGGCTGTCTGTCTATATATATCCTGTATTCAAGCATTCCTCACAGATCGATCTGTCTCACCAAAACAAAAGCAGTTTCATTGAGCTTTCTGCCAAACGCCTGAGCAGGTAGGACTTCCTTTTCTAATGTAAGAACTGCAGGTGAGCAGGTCATGCTGCAGCTCATGGGTTCTCATGATGGTTCTGGATTTTCCACCACAAACATCCCTCTTTCTACTACTATCATGGAGGGTATCACTAGGCTTCACCTCAGTTTCAGGGTTCAGAATAAAATATTCAGCTGTCAAAATCATGCTGGTCACCACCGGGTGGAAAACATAATTAAAATATAGTACAAATGCAGCATTTTAAAGTGACACAGACTTAAGGAAATATTACATAGTCGAGGCTAGATGCTTGGATCTTTATGGTAATGAATTAGTTATTTCCTATATGTAAGTTTCTCTGTTCCATAAATGAACCATAAATGAAATATAATAAACTATATAGTGACATCAGATTGTTGGGGTTCAAATTTTGCATCTACTCCATCCTAGACATGATATTTCAGGTAATAAACTTAACTTTCCAAATCTGTTTCATCATCTATAAAATCAAGATACTGACCTCCAAGGATTATCAAAGGCATTTAAATGAAATGGTGCATATAGAGTATTTGAGATAGTTACTATTCATTAAGAACATAGAAATCACTTAATAATATCAGTAATTACTTCTGGAACAATAATCTAATAAGCAGTACCTTAATACATATATATATTCTATAATGCCCAAGGTGCCACCATAAACTTAGCCAAGGTAAGTTGAACACTTTAAGGATATACAGACAGAAAATGTCACTTATCACAGGCATTTCTGAAAGGTAACAGGGAGGCGGTACAATTAAGTAGACCCAGCTACAAACCCCATTGTGTTAGTTGGTTTGGGCTGCTAAAGCAGCATACCACAGACAATGTAGTTAAAAAACAGACAATTATTTCGCATAGTTCTGGAGGCTGAGATGTCCAAGATCAAGGTGCTAACAAATTTGGTTCTTAGTGAGAACTCATATCCTAACTTGCCACCTTCTCACTGTGTCCTCACAGAGCAGGAAGAGAGTGAACAAGCACTGGTTTCTCTTCTATTATGAGAACACTAAGCCCATCATGGGGGCCCCACTCTTATGATCTTTCTAAGCCTAATTCCCTTCCAAAGCCTCCACCTCCAAATATCAGCACATTGGAGGCTTCAACATATGAGTTTTGGAGGAACACAGACATTCAATCCATAATACATATGCTGAAGAGTAAATTTGCCCTGAATTTTTTCTACAGGTGCTAATGGGCTGCAGAAGAGTAAAATGAGCAAGCTGGGGAACCATCCATCATGTCCTTGAAAAGCTAAGTATGAGGGGTTTATGCATATACAATAAAGGTAGTTATGGAGACAAAACACAGCATTGGAAAAAAAGGGAGAGGAACAAAAAGTTAGGAGAGAAAATTTTTTTTGCACATTAAGAAACACAGTAGGCTTCAATGGGATTTCTAGCTAAAAGCTCAGACTTAAAGAGTCCTGTCAAGCAGACACTGCATGGAATGCCTCTTATCCAGCAAATGAAGTAGAAGAATCCTTTGTTTATTACTTTAATATCAGATAATTATATTTGGATTTTTTGTAAAGACACATTGATAACAATCAATTACCTATATTATACCCAAGTCTAATAGATTCCAAAAAGGTTTGCTTTCCCTTTTCACCAAAACTGATCTGCCCAAAATTCTCTCAAATTCATATTGTTCTACTTAGACTAATACTTTAAGTCCTTTTAAAGACACCTGTGTTCTAACAGAAAGAAGTTTAGTAAAAGATATATTTAAACCCAGGTTCTGCCATCTACTAGCTCTGTGACTGGGGACAGTGCACTGAATTGTTTATGCTTTGATTAACTCACCTGCATAATGAGATTATAAATACCTACCTCGAGGGACTGTGGGAATTTCTCAAAGTCCATGAATATGAAACAACTTGCAAACTCTAAAGTTGCACTGGGCTATTAAGTGCAAATGCCCCTGAATAGGTGATACTTGAAATGGTTTCTGTTCTCTCATGCAGAGATGAAATACATGGCAGATTCTTCCATCAGAATAGGTTTTGATTGTACTTGGCATCTTGAGTGAGCAGAGAGCAGGAAGGATTAGGAAGGAAGATGTTAGCACGGGAGAAATAGAGACAAAAGGTCCCGTCATGAAAATAAATTTCACCAGTTCAAAACTGTATGTTAATAATGTATGCTTTGCTTTCACATGTAAACCTGAAGAAAGCCAGTTAGTGAATGAAGGTAATTTCATTTACATTCTCTATTCTAAGTCTATAGGTTTTTTGTTGTAGCTTTCAAGGCTAGGTCTCGGGGATGGATTAGATTTGTGGACCTTACCTCTGGGGATGGATTCTTGTGATAGGTAGAGAAGAAGAAAGAGGGTAGAGAAAAATTAGACTTGGTTGAGGTCAAGAAGGATCATTAAGAAGGGGGAAGAGCTCCCATTAGAGTAGCATTTTCAAAATGAATGACAACCTCTCTGTTTAAATCACTGAATACACCAGAGGATATCATGGGTTGTTTCTATTTCTACTTGCCATGAACTCAGTCCAGGCCCAGTTTGGGCTCTACCTTTGGGAAACCCTAAAATACAGTGTGGTTCAGTGTGAATTTTTGTTATCCTACCCCAGAACCAGAACACATGATTGATTTTGCTCTTATTATAATTCATACAATGTTTAGTAGCATTGAGTTAACTTGGAGTGATTTGCTAATGTCATTATCTTTTAATATATTAATTTGATCTATTATTTTTAAAATACTCATTGAGTAAGTAATGAGTAGAAGGCTTCTTTAGTCTGAGACACACTTATTAAAGTTACTTTAGGTCATGATAAAAGTTGTGCAGTTCTCCCTACTCTTAGAGTTTGTCTTTATTTTCTGTTTGTTTGGGGAAATTTAAGCTACAGAACTTGGTTCTTCTTGCATACCACCTGGGACCACAGAGTATTAGGTCTTCTATTCATACCTTTTCCATCAGTTGAGAGTCTCAACTGGAATAATTGAGATTGAAAAACCTATGAAATTATATCAAGTATCTGTAACATATATGATACATATTACAAAATGACATAAGAGATGAAAAATGAGATAATGATGATGGTGGGATGCATTTTAGGAATTTTAAGCATTTCCTGAAGCATTTATAAGCATTTACTATCCAAGGCACTTCGAGAGAGTAGAACACAGCTTCTCAAAATAGGCATAGTTGAAAATACATACCAATGGACAACGTTTATGATCATACACACCATAAATGGATAATAGGTAGTGGGAGTTAAATTTAAAAACATAAATTTTTAATTAGTGAAAACTTTCTTTCAACAGATTCGCATTAAGATTTAATGGTAAGAAAAATATGAGTGTCCTTATTAGAAAACTAAACACATAGGGGAATTCCAAGCCACACAATTGAAGCATAAATAGGAATGTTGTTTTGTGGAAATGCCAACAGTTATTCCAACCAAAGCAAAAATGTTAGGATGGGATGAGAAGTTACCTCCCTTCTGATGCTAAGTATGTGAGACCTTAGCAGGGAATTAAAAACAGGAATTTGAGAAGGAAAAAGTTTCTATCATGTGGAACATCTGGAATATTAGGGAATTTAATATTAGTGATGATGAGAGGCACTGAATCTCATTGCACAGATACAGAGAATAAAAGAGGCTAGAGCCTGTGAAGGCCAAGGCAAAGTGGTCATGACCTCTGTATAAAGGAGTGTCAGTTCTTTAGTGGTGGGAGTGGTCAGGAAGGTGAGAGATAAACTGTGGAGCGATGCTGTGTGAAAGAGGTTAGCCGTTGAGGTGACTGACTCAACTTAGTAGGTGGAGCATTGTCAGGGGTGTAGAAATAGACTTGGCATATGGACTTGGATATTGGTTAGATTGCTATCATTGATTTAATACAAAAAAGGGGAACTTGATTATATGTTATAAGCCCACTAAATTCTTTGATTTCTAAGATTCTCCATGAGATAGCGTGACTGCAAGTATATAATAAAATGTTTTCTGTGTGATGATACAATTACAATAAATATCTCTTGGTCGATTTGGAAACAATATGTAAAAAATAGTCAGCAGCAATTACCTCAATAAAATGGGGCTGAAGTTGATGTGGGAGAGGGACTTTTGACTATGTTTTAGTAGAATTTAGTGGGTTTTTCAATCATAATTATAATTTTAATAAAAATTAGTTAGAAAACAAAATTATTTGCATGATATGATTTCAGTTTTGATGTAATATACACACAATTCTCCAAGACAGAAAAATATTTATATTTATATTAAAGGAATAGTGAGTGTATCACAATGCTGAGAATTATCTCTGAATAGTATGTTCATGAAATTTTTAATTTTTAATATAAATTTCTGTATTTCCCCATTTTTAAAATAAACTTTTATCATTTTCATAATTAGACATAAAAGTTATTTTTACATTATAAAAGTTATCTTTTTTAAACTACTTTATGGATTCATGATTGATACACACATACATGTTAAATGAATACAATTTCATGACTGGAGATAAGAATACACCTGTGAAACCATTACTACAATGAATATAACCATCACTTACAAATTATTTTGTCATTTATTCTAATTAGCAACTATTTCTAAAATTCCCATTAATCATTAGAATTTACCCCATCGTTGAATTTATTTTGATGTTGTATCAGTGGAACAAATATTTTGATTACAGCTCAGTGATGAAATATTCTATGAAATAAAAGATGTATCTAAATAATTTCTTTCTTACTGTTCTAATATTGTTGAGAATCATTGCAAATAGACAAGCCCTTGATTCTCTTCTTTAACTTGAATAGGGTTTAAGGTCTTTTTGCATAAACACAGCTAGAATCTATGCCAGATTTCATTACAGCTTCAAAGTTAGCAGTGTGGGCATAGCGTAAATTCAAACACATTAGAGAGAATTTTTTCACTGATTATATAAGTATTAAGAGATATTTGGTTTCATTCTGTAATAGATTTGGTATCTTTACATTTATTTTTCTTATAAATGAATGCACACATAATTAAATAAATTTAACTATCGTACATAAAAGCAAAACCAATATTTGATATTGTATTAAGAAACACAGATCGAATGATAATTTGATCCTCACTGACTTTAGCCAAGCCCCTTGCTTTCTTTCCTAACCTTACCCAGTTTTGCTGATATATGCTCCTAAGAAAAAGGAATCAAGGTTAAAGACTTTTTCCAAATGTGTTTCTTATTGCTCTGATTACAGAGAAGAGAGTAGAATTCGCTGAAGTCTTGAGAATGTTTCCAAGAACACAAATTTATGCCCATAAGATGTGGTTTAATTCGTCCTTGCTTTTTACTATATTACTACATTACTACATTCTTATTTTTCACTACATAGATAGGAAGGATTTAATCCCCAGATTATGATGAAATAACAACTCCCTAAGCACTTGTTCTATAAACCCTATTGGGTCAATAAAGTCCCTAAGACCTCCGTGCAAGGGTCAGCACCCCAGCCTTGTTTGTGGTTGTGCCTACACACTGTACTAAAGAGCTGGACAGCTTACAGCCTGCCGAGAAAAACAAAATTCTTATGTAAACAATGGTGCGCCAGTTATACTGTTCTTAGGGGTTATTATGAAGTCCACCTTGCTTTCCATTTCAAATATGCAATAGGGCTATATTAGTCAGGGTTCTTCAGAAAGCAGACCAATAAAGAAAAGAATCAATAAAGGACTGACTCACGTGATTACAGAGGCTGAGAAGTCCCACAATCTGCTATCTTCAAGCTGAGTCTCAGGAAAACCAGTGGCGCCATTCGAAGGCCTGAGAAGCAGAGAGTCAACAATGTAGGTCGCAGTCGGAGTCTGAAGGCCTGAGAAGCAGAGAGTCAATGATGTAGGTCCCAGTCTGAGTCTGAAGGCCTGGAAGCAGAAGCGCGGAGGTCAGGGGCGATATCTCAGCTCTCTGCTCATTCAGGCAGGTAGAGAGGGCAAATCCGACCTTCCTCTGCCTTTTTGTTCTTTTCAATCTCTCAACGGATTAGAAAATGCCCATCCATTCTGGAGAAGGCCATCTGCTTTACTCAGTCTACCGATTCAAGTGCTAATCTTTTCTGGAAACACCCTCACAGACACATTAAAAAATAATGTTTAATCAAATATCTGGGCACCCCATGGCCCAGTCATGTTGACACATAAAATGAACCATCATAGTTTTTGCTTGTTTGTTTGCTTACTTGCCCAAGCTGGTATCTGAAGGACCACAGCTGAAACGGTGACGAGTAGGTTTTTGACTGATTTCTCTTTTAATTTTTAAGGGCAAACGGAAATCATCCCCAGCTGACTTCACTCTGGTCTTCCTGACACCCTCCAGTCACAGCAGACATGCGCCTATCCTTGGGACATGTACTGGGTGTCCCAGCTGCTCCTCCTCATCTTTCCATCACTGATCTGAGATCAGCTTCCTGAAGAGGCCTATGCTGAACTTCCTATTTAGAATTGCAAATGTCCCCACACCTGATCCCCTTTACCTGGACCGACTTCTTTCTCCATAGCACCTATCACCTGTGGCACAGCTGTTTCTCATTTAAAATGAAAATTTGACCAGAGGGTAAGTGGTGGGAGGTGAGGGAGGTAGACTGGGTAAAAGGGGGTCAAATATGAGGTGACAGAAAGAAATCTAACTATGAAAGGTGAACACACAGTGTAAATATATATATTTATATAAAAAATATATATATATATATTTATGCCTTACCATTAAAGTGTATAGCTGAAACTTATTGGATTTTGTTAACCAATGTCACCATAAAAAAGAAAATTAATTTTAAAAATATTAAATAAAAATTGGAATTAAAAATTCAGACGACTTGAGTACAGAACGCCAAGCATCCAGCTCTTCAACTGAGTGACTGGTTTTTCACTTTTCAACTAAATGTCTGGGGTAGCAGAGTTATCTCCACCTACTTGTTTTGTTTCTAAAAGTTAGAGACTTACAAATCTCAGAAAAGAAAAATACGTGTCAACTGTCTTGTCTTAAGAAAACATAGTGCCTGACAATATTACCCAGGATTTTGGAGTTTGACTTTATAAAGTTAATCGAATCGGTCCGAGGCTGCAACAGGTCTAGTCATTGCTACTGCATCACAACATCCAGAAATAATAATTGGATTCGGTAACTGGTATACTTGCTAGAAAAGTATTTATGTAACATGCTATAGTGGGTGTGTAAACTGTCCAAGTTTAAATGTATAGGTTAGGAAATGCAGCAGAAACAAGCCTCTTTTAATATGGAAGAAATACAATAGCCAAAAGTCTTTATTATTTCTGGAATTCCCATGAACAACTGCCCAATTCAAAGATTTTGGGTAGATATGTACATAGAACTGCCCTTTACATTTGAAAAAACCAGAGTTGCCAAAGATGTCATCGAAGGATTGCGCTTGCTAACTATTCACTTCTCAAATGATGATATTTTATGTAGAGATAATTAAAATGTATTCAATAAACTACTTTAAAATATTGAAAAAAATATTAAGCATTGTATTCAACAATATGCCAAATAAATTTTAAAATATTTATCAATTAAGCAATCAATCTCCTTCTCATAAAAAAGACTTATAATTTATTTTGCTATGGTAAATGGTATACTTTAGAGGTAGATCTTGATAAATTAATAATTCTTAGGTTAAAACCCAAGTTTGTTTGTACAATTAGAAACATTTTAGGAAGATGTTCTGCTACTTTTTTCAAATTCACTTACCTTTAAAGATGTAATCAAATCTTAGTAATAATATCCAGATCAAAGAGAAGATAGTTTAATTTTAGCCTCAACTGTATCCTATAAGTTTCATATCAAGCTCTGTCATTGCCAACAAAACTTGGCACACTCAGCTTTGTAAGTTCCCAGATAAGCAATATATGCCTAATACATTATCCAGGCTCTGCAGAACTAAGTGTCAAGTTATATTTACAGCTGTTATTTCACTGATAAGTCAATAGCCTCACGGTGACGACACTTATAACAATTGAATTATCAAAATGGAGATTTATCTGGAACAAATGAGATGAACCAAAATGGTTTTGGACTTTGGCGTCAGAGAGACTTTCTCATGCTGGCATCGCCACTTTTTTTTTTTTTTTTTTTTTTTTTTTGCCACCTTTTCTTTTTTAACTGAATGACCTCCATGGAGTTATTTAAATTTTCTGACTAACTTTTCTACCTAGAAAGTGAAGAAGATAAAACACAGCTTGTAGGAAGTTGGGAGAGTTAGATGAAACAAGACAGGTAACTCATCTAGCACAGTGGCTGAGGCACGGTGGTTTTCAGTATACGGCAACTGTTACATTGAGAAGAGGAAAAGGAGGCTTCCTTAAAAGTGGGAATTAAGTGAGCAAGCAGCTGGTCAGTCGTAGCATCAGGGCCAACTCTCTTGACCCGCAGGCAGGGCTCCCTCCACTGCGGCGGGCAATCCGCCCTCAGGCAGGTTTGGGCTTTAGAGCAACAGCAGAGACACCACGGTGATATTAGTTCCTCCTGGCACAGCACTAATATCACCTCCTGGCACAGCACGGTGATATTAGGTCCTCCAGGCACTTGAGATCTTTTTGATCATTCTACACCAACCTTGGGGCATTCAGTATTTGCATGTGCACTCAGCCTTTTGTGGTCAGCCAGGGCATGCCTGTGAAATTCTTCTTCTTGTAATAGCTGACTAATGGCAAAGCATGCTCCATTTATCAAGCTGTGGTAGAAAAAATACCAATCATGATCCAACTTGTAGGGAGGCCTCAGATTCTGGAAGTGACTGCTCCTCAGGGTACATTGACTCCCATCTATTCTCCCTTCAAGCCACCTGGCCCATTTCTACCCACCCTTTGCATGTAACACAAATGCAACCTTCTCTCTGTAGCCTTCCCTGACCTCTGTCGGGGCAATTACAGGAACTCCACCCATGAGCTCATACGATACTGTACATAGTTCTATTATATGGTAACTCTAATGTTGTCTTCTAATTACCTGCTTACGTAACTGTCAGGCTCTGCAATGGATAGAAACTATTTTTTTTTACATTAATCCCTTTAAAAATTATTTTAAATTTTGGATTTTTCTCACTAGTTAAAGCATACATGAGCATGCACACACACACACACACACACACACACACACACACACACACACATCCCTTAGGAGGATCACAGACATCTTGAAAGACTTGTTCATTCTTAGGGATCCAACGTTAGGGAGTCCTATTCAAGTCCTTACGCATCTCCATTTATGTTTTCCTTGCAAATCACAGTGACTGGCACATTGTAGGCATTTGATGTGAATATATAAATGAGTGAACAAATAACAGTCTACCTGAAAGAAGGGTAAGATTGTTCCTAAAAACATATGCAAAGAATCTACAATTACCTGAGAGAAAGCCAGATGTTAGAGAATCTCTGAAGAAATTTTGGCCAACTCATGCCTGCAATACGACCCAAAAGCGGCTTTCTAGACTCATTGTCCTAATCCTCTTTTGATTCTCTTTCTCATGCTGCTATATAATGAAGACCATGGGTAGAGGGCAAAATTAGTTACACTCAGTTTCTGAAATACAACCTGTGACGATTCTCCACAGGGGCACAGGTTAAATGAAGGGAGATTATTTCCCTTTTCACCCTCTGTTTCTATTACAGACCATTCACACGTAAATGGAGATTAATGTGTTTCACCTTTCAGTGAAATATCATCTACCAGTCTCTCCTTACAGATGTGTCCCATCTGTTGCCGTTGGGCAGGATTACAGCTACTGGCTACACTTGAAGAGGGCAGCACACAGGAGAAGGCTTCTTAGGGGGTTATAGAGAAAGGTTGGGGCATGGTAGAGGACAGGGGGCATTTTACTGAGCTTCATAACAACGTCCAGGAGCCTATGAGTGGAACTCATCCTCCCTTGTACTTAACAGGAAAGGCTCTTAAAAGCTGAGAATTGAGCCTGGCTTCCAAGTGTTAGTACGGAAAACTCTTTGGAGAAGAAGCTTGTCAACCGGGGAAAATTTCTATTTTATCATTTAATGACAATGCTTTAAGATATATAATTTCTTGCCTCTTCAGAGTTTCACAACACACCTTCTAGAATACGCCTCAATTTGTTTGAGGGAGGGAGGAAAAAAGAAAGAGAGACAGAGACAGAGACAGAGACAGAGATGCAGAGAGAGAGACAGAGACAGAGACGCAGAGAGAGAGAGACAGAGAGATAGAGAGAGAACAAGCAAGCGCAGAATTATATTACTTTCCTTTAATGGAAGAACTCTACCTTCTCCCAAGGGCAATTGGCAAATTCTTAACCTCTCCTGCTTCTAAAGAAGACTCCCCGGCCCTCCTGCGAGCAGCTAGCTAGAGGTCTCTAGTGGAAATTCACAATGATAACAGCTTTCTTCAGGTAGGACAGATGGGGAGGGCCGTGATGGAACACATGGACAAGAACTGCTAGCAGCAGCCACTTTCCAAATACATAAATATGTGGGTTGACTAGAATGCCACTAGCCACATGTCCCCAGCTTCAAGGATTCTGAGGAATTTGGAGAGCTAATTGGGATCAGACTTTGAAAAGGGAACAAAAGATGTAGTCAGTTTCTCTCTCTTTCTTGCCTACGTGGAAGCTGTGTTTCTAGCTAGAGAGGTTAAAATTCCAAGGAGCTCTGAGCACATTAAAAATGTGAGATATTTTTTGCCATAAATTGGGGGATGTGTGAGACATGTAAATTACCACTATTTTGTCAAGAGCAGGAGGTTCGTAAATATTCTCACCCCACAGCAGCAGCATAAGGGTAAGATTCTTTCCTCAAACACGAGATGTTCTTGTGTTGCAGATTCTCCTTACCAGACATCACAGTATTTTAATGTCTTTTCCTTTTCTGTCTTTTTTCAAATAGGAGACAGCCACATGATTCTTTTAACAGAGAAAAGATAATCTAGAATAGAGAAACCTTTTATTGGGCTTCGTTTGTTTGTATCACCAACAATTTAATTTCGGCTCCTAACATACAGTCAAAGGTAGCTTTTAAACCCACCCTGGCTTTTGGGGGGAAAAAATTGTATGCTAATGAATAATTTTAGAATCTTTCTGTTTTCTGTTCTGGGGGATAAAATGTGATTTACTGTAGTACCAAAAAAGTAAGTTGGAAACCTTCGCCCCCACAGGTTGCTGGGTAATTTGGAAAATGGCCGGTGTGATCTTGCCAGTTTGGATAGCACTCCTCAAATCCCAACCCTGCTCCTGGCATTGGCCCCTAACAGCGGAACTGCTGTGGGTCTCGAAAAGTGTGGAGAGTGATTTTAGCACTTCCCTTGGCAAGACGGAGTGCACCACAGCAATGAATACAAAGTCAGCACGGTTTAAAGCCTAAATTAGGAAATCGAACAATCCCCTAAAATAGGTAAAGGAGGAAAATTTCAGTGAAATGGGAGGATTTTTATAGCAACCAAACAACAATAATAGCTCTACGCATTTTTTTTCTAGGTATCACAACGTTCAGATTCTCTTAAGCTTCCCCTGTAGGCACCTCTACAATGCTGTGTAGTTCTTTATTTGTGCTATGCTTAGAAATCTCATAATCGCTTGTTGAATGTTTATCCTCCCTGCTAGAATGTCTATACTCCATTATGTGTGCAATGTCAACCCTGTCTACACCTGTGTCTGGGATGCCTGCTACAGGGTGACTGTCATCAATTATATGCGATTTACATTCATAATTAATACATAAATGTAAACAACAATTTATTTTCAAAAAGGATACTGTTAATTATAATAGATAAGCCCCAAAGAAATTTGGCCAAACTGTTTAGAATAGATTGATATTGTTTTTAAGTTGGTAAACCGTAAGGCTAAAAACAAAAGGCAAATGGGTTATCATCAAAATATTTAATGCAAAGAGAAAACACTAAAAAGGAATATTTTAGGAAATCCCCTCCCTGTTTTAATGGCTATAGCTCATCAGTTCCTTCCCAACAATTCTCCAAGGGCGTAATCATTACACCCATCTTACAGAAGAGAAAAAGTAAAGGTTTTTTAAGAAGCAAGGGCAGACTTCTTCTAATCTATGTGACCCACACAACAAACAAAAGCATCAGGCTTTAAGGAGGAGGAAGAAGTAGTTTAAATCTGGGAACATGTTCTAAATGGAGAAGGACAGTTTAGGATGCGAGCATGGAAGAAGGTTGCATGGAAGAAGGAGGGAATAGAAGGGCTAGTTCTAGCAAAGAGAAGCACGAAGTGGAATGTGTAAGAGGAGGCAAGTGTCTCAGATTCTTACTTGACGACAAGATTGACCCTGGCTACATTCCAGAAAGCTATGGGAATCTGCCTCAAACATAAGAGACCACCAGATGATGGTTCCACTGAATCTCGGCAATCAGCAATTCTAATTTCAAAATGAGTAAAGACCTGTTGAAACATGGAAATAATTGTAAATGTATATCCTGATGCTGTACAAAAGTAGACTTGTCCTTCTAACATTTCCATAGATTACTCTGCATCCGAATTTGTGTACTTAGAACTCTGCAAGTCTTTATAGCTCTCAGAACAAAGGCTCATCCTGGCCATGACCTGCACAGTCCCACGGGGCCAGCTCCCCGTTGCCCTTGCCTCATCTTCTTCCACTCTCAACCTGCCCCAGCCATTACAGCCTCCTCACTGGTCTTACAACCTTCTCCACATGTCTCCTGTCTTTAAGCAAGTACCCACTTGGCTAACCCCTCACTTCTGTTAGGTCCCTCCCTTGGCACCTACTCACCCTGCCTGACTCCATCTGCACTCAACACTTTATAATCTTCTAAATACTTTATTGTTTTCTCCTTAGCTCTCATCACTATCTAACATGAGAAGTTTACTTATTTATCTTGACTGTTGTCTCTCTCCCTTGCTGGAATATAAGCTTAGAAGCAGGTGTTTGTATTGATTTTATTAAGTCTGTGCCTCAAACAGTGCCTGGCATATAGAAGTTGCTCAGACATACTGGTTGAGTGAGTAGATGGAGCACGAATGAGGTGCCAGCTTTTCCTCTCAAAGTCCAGAGAGGCACACAAGGAAACTGAATTATATCTTTGTTCCCCTGGAGATTACAGTCGGCAGGGAGAAATCTTCCCATGTTTTGAGACTAGAGTTTTTGAGACAGAGGCAGATACTTACCTTATAAATGGGAGGGAACATGAGAGGTGTGTTCTTTGCAGAATCTTCCCTCAGGCAATTTGTTTACTCACTGAAGATTCAGGCTCTCGAGGGGAAGGTTGTTCCTAATGGTCTAGCTGGATTCATTTTCACAGACTCCTTCTGTGCATTCAGAGAGCCACGCCACTTCTTTCCATTCCACACCTGCTTCTCAGGAAAGGCCACTGTGAGCCCTAGGGTAGGGAGGGGTAGGACACCTCTGTGATGTCTCAGGTCTGTCTTGAAAGAGAGAAATAATCTATAAGGGCGCTGCAGTCAGAAGGGAGTCTCTCCTGGCAAGGATGGAGAAAGGTCACAGCCCAGAAAACTTCTAAGTGCATTTGTATACTCAGGGAAGGCTGTTTCTTTTAGACAAGTCTTTAAAAAGTAACATTACATTTATCTTTTGAAAGTATACATTTTATCATCTGTATTACCAGATCTTTTGAGGGCTTCTGGTAGATAATAGGAAGCTAGAATTGTAGTACTTTGATATTGGTTATCAATCATTTCCTACCAATCAATTTCTTTATAGCAGTTTTCATTTATTTAAAAAGAATGGCAAAGGCCTTTCAGGGGAAGTTGCTAATGTTTAAACAGAGAAGCAATTATTTATTAGAATGTTTTCCTTAGCTCTATTAAATCATACTTAGGTTTAGTTTAGACACCAATTTTAACAGAAAATCAAAAGCATATTTTTCGTATTTAGTATCATTCTTTAAATATCAAGGCCTACATCAAGTTCACTCACTCACTTTTATGTTCCTAGAACCTAGAAATTATAGCCTCTTCATCAAGTGCTCATTAATATTTGCTTAATACACATACTGTGAAATGCCTTAGTTCATCTCAACACTACAAAAACTTTCAAAATTTGAAATTAGAAAATTTTTCACCCAAATTCCTGAAATATGTCCTAATGTCTATGAGTATGCTCAAGCCTGTACTTCTTCAGCCCTTTGTACATACCTGCAACTGTGGCAATTGGCACATTTTAATTATCAGTTCCTCTGAGCATCTCTTCAAGTCTCACATATCACTTTTTCCCTAATGCTTTGCTTGATGCCTAGCAAAGAGTGCACATTAAATTCATTCTTTCATTCGGTCACCCATTCATCACTTAAGGTCCTGTTGTATGTCAGGCACTCTGCCAGACACTGGGGTTATAATGATGGACAAGATATCCATCCAGTCTTTGTTCCCCCCCTGCAGAGCTCACAGCCTAGGGGCTGGATGTAGAGAAAGGCAATCAGACAATTATTCAAACAATTAGAGAAAGGTGATGTGAGTTAGGATACACACTTTAGAAGAACAATGAGGGGACTAATAGATTCTAAAGATCTGGCAAAGCTCCCCAGAAGAAATGCCATTTATACTAAAACTGAAAGAATGAATAAAGTGTTAGCCAGGAAGAAAAGTGGAGAAGAGAATATCGGGTAGAGGGAACGGCATATGACAAAAGCTGGCGTTCACGAATTCCTGACACCTAGTAGTCTACAAGATTTGGCAATGAGAAACTCAAATGCTCAGCAATTCTCAGGAATTCCCAAATCATAAATGTTTTTGTAAAAATAATAACAGCACTCAGCAGTGAACAATAAACAGTGAATAGTTTATCAGTAACAGAGTTACAACTAGAAGTTTCCTAGGCATTCTGTAACTTGGTTCTCACAGAGTGGACAATTTCTAAAGCTCTATACAAACAGGGCTATATGAATTTTCAAAGAATATCTTTAAGACATAGGTTTGCCTGTTGAGAAACAAAAGCAAAGAGAAGAGAATAAGAGAAATAGAGAGACTTGCCAAATAAATCAATACTACAACTGTAATTAGGATTCAGTCTTCAGCTGTCTCCTTATTGTAAATTCACTGTATGCTTCTCCCTTAAAGTAACTTTGAGATCTGTAAGTGTCTACACACTCTGCCACTGAGGTAAATGACAAAAATGTCCAATCAAAAAGCATGAAATGAAAACTACCTTAAATCTAGGTTTTTATTTCCATGGGTTTGGTGTTTAAAATAATAAAATAGTTTGCCAAGTGCTAAAGAGGGATTTCACAGGAAGCTTCAGACCATGTTACTGCTTATAAGGACACTAAATGGCTCTCTGAGTCCTTCATCCATCAGACACTATCCTGGATAAATAGAAATATACTCTACTTTCAGCTACTTTTATAGAGAAATTCAACAATTCCTTTAAAAAAAAAAACAATTCCAACAGTTAACAGCTTTTGCTCTGAAGAAAAGTGGTATTTATATTAAGTAATATATGTCACTAAAATTACAGTCTAAGGCCATTTTACCTATTTGGACAAGAAAACCAGTGACATAAAAAAGTTCATATCCTGCCACTGGCAGATAAATGGATTTGGACTTCTGAGTTGCACTACACTCAGTGAGATTGCATCAGGCACCTGGACCCCAGCAACTTCATTCAAGTACTGTGAATGAATAAGCCCAGGTCTTAGCTGATCTACATTCAGCAGAGCTCCAGGAGACACATTAGTTCTTACCACAAGTGCCAAGGAGAATAGACTTTCCCAACAGCCACTAGCCTGAAGATTGCAGGTAACTCGCCCCAAATGAGAGTAGAAAGGCCAGCAAACCTTTCTTTAGTCTTATAGGACTAACCCTTAACCTGTGGGGTCTGACACTATTTCTGGGTAGAAAGTGTCAGAATTCAGTTGAAGTGCTGGTGCTGGAGCATTACTTGGTGGTATTAAGGGAAAACACTCCTGTCCACGTCTACACTGGTAGCCAGAACCATGAGTTCCCTACCCCTAGCTCCATGATTAGCACGTGATGCATCTTAGATGGAGCAAATTCAATGTCAGGTCAAGAACTTAAACAATTTCATAAAATGACACTCATTAGTCACCACACTTTTGTATCATAGTTTATGATTAGTTTTACTATTTCAAAGTTATAGGACAAAAATGGAGACACAGAGCAGCCAAAGATGTCTCAGAGATTTATGATTATTTTTACTGTTTAATATCAATAATAATGAATGGATTAACCAGGTGTTTTAATTTTATGCTGACATCTTATTCCTTTTTGAAGCCAAATATTTTTGGAACTGAAAGACACTGAACTGTGTGACAATACTATAAATGATTATCACTTACTGTTGATAATATCACTGTTAAAGTTCAAATTACTTTATGAAGGAATATGTTAATATGGTAATAGTAATATGAGCACGTACCATGTGTTAGGAAGGCCAAATATAAAACATAGTCCTTGCCCTTATGGAGACCCAGGTCAGGTGAGTACACAGACCAGTAAATAGATAATTGCTGCATAATAAGCTGAAGAAACCATTTGCCTGTGAAAAGTGCCAGGGGGCCATGAAACAAGGACAGCTCAGGAGGACTGGAGAAACTGTAAAGAAGTGCTGTTCCACTCACGTCATTATTAAAGGATGAATAAGAAACTTTACAGGCTAATGGAATGTATATATATAACTGGAATTGGTACAATGATAGATGATAGCTAGCTAGCTAGATAGATAGACAGACAGATGGAGGGAGAGAAAAAGGGAGAGAGAAAGAGAAAAGGGAAGATAGCTTGGTATTTTTAAAAATTACTAGTGTATATGTTATATATTATATATAACAATTGAGATATGTGATATAATATATACAATATATAATACTAATTAATATATATATATAGCCAATTACTCCATATAATTCCAGTCTATCTTTCCTTCAACTATAAATAATTCTATATTGATTCTCCTCAAGTTTCTTAATTATTCCCCACATCTAGCCCTACTCGAGATTGAGGAGAAAAATATCAATAGGATCTTTAGTAATGGGAATATTATGTTCGAAAGTTATTAGCAGGAAATACAAAGCTTTTGTGGCTTTTAAGTTAGTATATCTCAGAGCTACTGACAAGCCAGCTGCTGTGTTTATTTGAAAACCTGCCTATAAATCTTCAAATTTTTTATGAGAACTCAGCTGAGCCATTCTTTATTTCTCTGAGTTCCTCAACTGATCCACATTGTAGAGAGGAAAAATGTTCTTACCAACATTTTTGATTTACTTGAAATTAAACTGAACAGCAATCTTTGAAGATTTGAGGACCGCTTCAAGCTGGCAGCAAGGAACATCCAGGCTAAGGAAAAAGACTGCGAGAAGATGCAACTTGCATGTCTGTGGAGAAACAGGAGGCTCTGAGTAAGAGCAGGTGTCTGGCCTGCTACATCACGTAGAGCTCCGCAGAGTTCAGAATATCTTCGGAAGGTGAAGAAGTAGCAAGACTGTACTATTCTAAGAACAGGGGCAACAGGATATTTGGGGCCATCCACCTCACACATTCTCGCTCAGGCTTTGCACTTGAAAATGCAGTACTTTTCACCATTGGAAAGAAAAGCTATGCCAGTGACAAAACTGGAACACTGAGGGAACATTAATAACACTTTGCACTTCAGGTTTCCTGAGAAGATGTGTCATACATATTAAGTAAGCATGACACAATTTAATAGCAATAGCCTGGCTGGGCTCAACCTATTTATTTAAAGTTTCAGGTACTGTAAGAAACAGTGGGTTTGATAGGGAGATCCAGACAGCCACTGCAAAGGCTTCTGCGGAGAGGGCAGAAGAAGGGAGACACTCCGGGAACTCTCTGCCTAAAATCAGAAAGGCTTACAAAGATTCTTCCATACACTTAAAGGGCACATGTGGGAATTCTAAATGGTATTTTGGAGCATAAAATTTTTGCAGAATTAAAATTACATTGGAATTAGAGTTTGAGTTAATAGGGACAGAAAGCACTAGAGCAGGAGATGAATCTGGACAACTAGCAAATACATATTAAGAGCCTGAGGACTCTACTGTGCAATGTAATCATTACCCACACAAGCTTTGATGTGAGGCAGTTACTTAATCTCTCTGAACCTCAGTTTCCTCATCTTTCAAAAAGAGATAATTGTACTTACTTCATAGGGAGGTTGGGAGAATTAAATTGTATAGTGTATATAAAAAATCTAGTCTCGTTCTTGGCAGATGGCAATGAAAAAAGTAGAGCTAGACAAGTAGCAATAGAATTCCTTTTTGCTGTGTTCATACGGTTTTCTTTGGAAGTAAGAGCAGAATTACAAGTACTATCAGCAGTCATAGTAATAATACTATTCACAGTATTAAGAATCTACTATCATATTAAGTCCTAACCTATCAGATTATATAATGATTATAATAAAATATTGTACTCTAAGCTTTATATAAATTATTTCTTTTAATCTTTACACAGCCTCAAATAATAGAAGAAGTAATTCTCCTTTCATTTATACAGATGAACAGAATTAGAGAGATGAAGAAACTTGTTTCAGGTCACATAGAGCTAGTAAAATGCTGAGGCCAAATTTAAACCCAGGTCTGCCTTTACTGTGAAGCTTAGAATATTCAGTATGTGAGTCCTAAATATGAGGTAAACACAGCTGGGATCAGCATTGCTCATGACAAAGGGAGCTCAGAAAGGTTGCACAGAAGAGACAATATTTGAGCCAAATCATAGAGGACGGAGAGCTTTTTCAAGGTGGGGAAGGGCATCCTAGGAAGAAGAAATCATCTATGCAACTAACAGCCTGAAAGTGTTTAGCATGTGCCAGGCATTGAGATCTGGGCTCATCAGAGGGAACTGAGGCATGGAACTTCAAAAGAGGTGCCACTGCAGCCAACAGAGTGTCACATGACATTGAATGTAACTCTTTCTGTTGCTATGGAGTTTTAGCAAAGATTCAAAGAATCTTTAGAATAAAATAGTAGATACCATGTATCTGTAGAGTCTAAAGTAAGACAGTAAATCATCTCAATAAGATTAGAAGAATACTGGCCCCAAGCCAGTTCTGCCACAATTAAGTCATCACCCCCTCTATCATATAAAAGTAAGGTCGAAAACAATTAAAAGAGAAAATTTCTTTGGAAAAACTTAAGTATTTTACTATTCCCTGGATGAAGGCAGGGAAGAACTGCATCCTCACTTCAAACCTAGCACAACGGGTTGAAAAGAGAATAATGGGGTGGGGGTCGGGGGCTTGCTATGTGCCTTCAGAAGTCTGGGGACACAGGGACTGGTTGTGTGATGGATGTTGGAACAAATATAAAGGTAAAAGACTGGACAGTGAAAATGTGACAGACAGACTTTGTTATTTCATAGTGAAGAAAAAGAGAACTGTGTGGGAAGTGAGATGTGTCTCTACCTATGACATGGTAAGGGGCTTATTTCCCTGTTTCTAGATGTGATCCTATAAAATACAAGCCACTCTGACTCAACCCAAAAGAGATCCTTCCCAAGAGGAACATATGGGGCTACAGTGAAGTGATTTTTGAGAAGTCCTAGGGATGAGTTAGGCAGTTCTAAGTGGCCCAGAGGTGAGAGTTATTACTCATAAAATTTCCTGCAGTCTGAGGTCTTCAGCAGAGAAATTCCAAGAATCCTAGAAGAGCATCCAAGAGAAAGAGCCAACAATGGTGAGTCCATTACCCAGAGGGCAGAAACACAGAAGGCAATCCATGGAGCCTCCCTTTTTCCCTCCCTCCTAGCTAATTGTTTCTTTTGTCACCTCCATGACCACGATCTGCTTTTAAACTCTTTAATACTTTAATTGAAAGTAACTACGTCTTTTTATTATTTATAAAGTGACCGAAAAAGCAGCTATTTCATCCAGGCATGGAGAACGATGGTTTTACATAGTCCACAACAAGGCAGCATCCTGAGAAAGCATAGTTTCCTTCAAGTTTGTGTTCTAGTGAGACCAGCTAATAGAATAAAAATCAATTAGAATTGTAGTATAATAATAATAACAACAATATAATAGTCCATGCAAATTCTTAATCTACCACATATTCTGTCTTTCTTTTGTCTGGTCTCTTCAACAACCTATGTAGGCTTGGGTTTGATTTTTGTCCTTGGTCTCTCTTTCTTGTTATGTTCTAGAATCTGGTGTGTTATGTGGATTTTTCTATTTCATCAACCTCTCATACTGGTTTGGTTTTGGCACATCAACACTTATGTTGACTGATTGACATGAAGTAGCAACTGTTTTTGGTGAGGGGGTAATCCATGAAGACATTTGAAAACTAGACTGGGTCCTTGTTTTGAAGGGGTATGATAATGATAAATAAGTTCAAACTTTTTTTTCTCTTTGCAGATATAAGGAAATGCTGAAGGATTTTAATCTGTGCAGTGACAGTCATATTTTGGGGTGTTCACCTTTGATAATTTTTGGCAACAAGTGTGGGGGATAGATTGAATAAGGAAGACACTAGAGATAGGAAAATCAATTATGAGGTAATCCTGAGATAAATAATCTATAAACATAGTGGAAGAAGAATTAACATTCTCCAATGGCGCATGTAAAGGCAGGTATTGAAATGCAGTAAGCATGTAAACCCTGAAGAAACAGACTGAAAAATCAAGCTGGATGATCATCTGAAAATAAAGATTTTGATGTGAGCTGTAGGCTGAGTTGATTGATAAATCAGTACTCTGGTGCTTCTATTACAAATTTTATTTTTATTTTTATAAAATTTGTCCTGAATTATAAATTTCAATGAGATTTTCTATCTCATAGACTGGATTCAGGTTGCATGGATCTTCTCATAAAGTTAAGAAAAGGGAAAATGGCTTCATTTCTGTTAAACATCTGCTGTACTTAGACCAAAAGGAAACTATCTTCTCTACCTCTCAAATAATTTTTATATCTAAATAGAAAATGCATTTTTTTAATGAATCAGTCTTTCTTTCTTTCTTTCTTTTTTCTTTCTTTCTTTCTTTCTTTCTTCTTTCTTTTTCTTTCTTTCTTTCTTTCTTTCTTTTTTTTATTAAGCAAAAAGCTATTTTTATTTCACTCCTAGCCCCATAGCCCCATCTGGAATGGTTCTTTGATTTTATATTAGCTTTGAGTTTGGTCTTATTATTTTCACAAACATTTTAAAACTTTTTTGAAAATAGCATTAAATGGTTTAGGACATCAGCCAAACATAATTCCCTGGGAAACATCAAAAGAAAAGCTGGACTTACTAAGAACAATTTTCCATTGTAATACACCAAAGTAACAATAACATTTTTCTTAGAGGAGGACCATGCTAATACTCTGTACCATTTTATATACTCTGCTTTCTCCTTAAACAATGTGCCATCCATTCCTGCCTCCATCCCTAAGAGCCATCAGGTTACACTTGACCCCGTTCTACCTTGTTTCTCCAGTCACAAATACCAAAGGGTTCAGCCCAGCACCTATTTTATTTTGGACATACTCCGTCTTTTTATCCTTCTCAAATCTTCATATTATCATCAGTTTCTGTTAAAATTATTTCCTTGTAAATTCATGGAATAATTCAAATATTGCTACCACATTCCAGGTATCAAGTTCAGGATTTTCCTATATTACCTTAATTTACACAACAAATCCAGGGTACAGAAATACTATTTCCATTTCATAAATGATGAAACAAGTTCAAAGACGCTTAATGATCTGCCCAAGGTCCTACAGCTAGTAAGAAACCCAGCCAGAATTGAATCCAGACTAGGGCTCTGAACTTGAGCTGTTTTGCCTCCCTCACCTGAGGAAATCACTGGGCTTTCCTGTACTGATGGAACAGTTCTAACAACAAGAATTAATTCTTGTCCCTCAGCTGATACTTATTGCTCCCAATAAGGATTTTATTAAATGATTTCATAGATTGGACGAGGAAAGTCTTGGAAACTTATTCATGAGAATAAAAATGTTGTTACATTTTGAAGGAAAAGTCATTTGTTAGAATCTTCAAAATGCCACCGAAGTAAACCTAGATAAACAGTTCCAAGGTGAGGCCAACCGAACCAATCTGAGAAACAGATGTAGCCTGGCTAAGTCTATGGACTACATTGTATCCCAATGCTCTGAGCCAGGTCAGAGGACTAGGTTTTTAATGCTGGTTAGTCAATTTCTAATTGTTATTATTATTCAAACAAAATAAGTGCAGCTACTATAAAAAGAATATGAAAGTGCCTCAAAATATAAGCTATTCCACTTCTGGGTATTTATTCGAAGAATATAAAACACTAATTTGAAAAGATATATGTACCCCTAGGTTCACTGTAACATTATTTACAATAGCCAAGACATGGAAACAACCTAAGTGTCCATGATAGATGAATAAATAAAGAAGATGTGGTACATGTATACAATGGAATATTGCTCAGCCATAAAAAAGATGAAATCTTGCCATCTGCAACAACAGAAATAAACCTTGAGGGTATTATTATGCTAAGTGAAATAAGTCAGGCAAGAAATGACAAAAATTGTATGATTTCATATGTGGAATATTAAAAAAAGAAACAAAAGAACAAGCAAAACAGAATTCATAGAAACAAATAACAAATTGGTGTAGAGGGGAAGGGGAGCAAAGAGGATGAATGGGTAAAGGGGGCCAAATTTGTGGTGATGGATGGAAACTAGACTGTTGATGATTGGCATGCTATAATGTATACTGATACTGAATTATAATGTTGTACACCTGAAACATATTTTGTAAACCAATGTTACCTCAATTTAAAAGAAAAAAAAATTAAATCAACACTTTAGGCTGTTCTTCTTCTAGTAAGAAAATGCTATTTAATCTACTAAAACTTTCTGCTAGCGCATTGTATCGGACAGGACAGGATATGAAAATCTACAGGTAATTCAGTACCATCAGGTTAGTGCTAACTTTCAACATTTCTTTCCACTATGTATTTTTGCTAGAGTAGAGGTATTATAACATTAACTGATTTGAGCTTTATAGCCTATCAAGCTCTACTTATGCACTGATAAACGAAGTTGAGAAGGCAGAAAACCTCCCAAAAGTTAAGAACAGAAATAAGTGGGGAAAAGAGGGGCACCTGCTAATCTAAGCACTGGAATGTCGCTGTTGAACATTGGGAGTCAGTGACGGTTACCTGGTATATTCCATCTTTGAAATTATAGAGTGCTAATTAGTTCAAGATGCAAAGCTTTTGACTAGGCCTTGGAAACTGTAAATCCCCTACTTGACACTGACTCATTTGGTGTCCTGTGTTAGTCACATAGCCTTGTTGAACTCCAGTTTCTTCACTTGCAAAATGGAAATAATAATATGTATGGTACAGGGTGTTGTGGAGTTTAATTAGCGTTTCTAAAATAATTTGAGATGATCAGATGAAAGGTGCACTTTAAATTTACAACATTAATTATTATTTTTATTGTACATACCATTTGAAAATATAAGAAGCTATTGAATGTTGTTTTGCCTTCACTTAACATATATCATAGCATAAGCCTATTTCTGAAAACCATTCTCTTTTGATCAATATGACCTATTCATTCATAGATTATTCCCAAAGAAATCAAGTTGGGAACAAAATGTAAAACAGGATAACTAGTTGGAATAAGGAAAGGCATAACAGCTAAGTATTGGTTTGACCAGTTAGTGTAGACACACCTAACTATTGAAGTAAACATAAGAGTAGAAGGGATAATTGAAGGAAACAAATATACAGCTTGATTGCAAAACAACATAATGATGCTTCTGTTTGAAGTGTGCTTTTCTTCTTAGGAACTCAGAGCAATTCACCAATATTTTCTCCTTAATTCCCATAAGGAAGAGAGCAAAGAGGAGTCCACTTTAAGGATTAATGAATGGAGACTTAGTGACTAAGTGGTTTGCCTAACGTAACTGAGTCCATTTCCAGCAGCAAGGTTTAGGCTGTCCTTTTCCTGGACAGGGTTAAAGAGCTTGCTAGAAGTGTGGTTTGGATGGTAACTCATATGATTTGTATCTAATAATTAGGTGATGTTACCTCTCTTCAAACAAATGGATATAGTCTGAAGATAAAGGCATCTTTAAAAGGAATCCTGTGTAATATCTAAATAAAAGCTCTATTAATGCTTAGAGGCTTTTAGCCAGATTGAGAAGGTCTCTCCTAGATTACCAGCAACTGGGAAAGCATGTTTTAATTCTTACATTTATTATTGCATTTTCTCTTTCCATCAGTGATTCTAAAGAGTTCAAAGGAGTTTTGGTTTTTATGGTACATTTTACATCACTGGGGGAAAAATTGGTGTTTTTGTTTTTGTTGCAGAGGGTGATTAGAACTTCAAGACATGCTTAATAGATCATTTATTTCATATCAGAAAATTTTCAAAATGTTTGATTCCAGCTTAAATCTCAGGAAGCACCAACGTATATTCATCTCAGGTAAAACAGGCCTTAAAATCCTCTTTCCACATATATCTACTTTTTGGCTTTATAAACATCCGTAATATAATTCTCACCAAAACTTACAAGATGTAGAACATAGGAGAAATCCCACCGATATTAGACTTGGATGTTTTGCCATAACTGAGACCACTCAACTGTCAAAAATCACCAAAAATGCTGTCACCAGCTTTTTTTTTTATGTTAACTTGACTGAAACTATTAGCAGAAATCTTTATGTGATTAAGATCCATCATGAGGTCACAGTATATATATTGGGCAAGTATTTCTCACTGATGGTCTATTTTCAAGTTTAAGGCATATTCTCTCTCAATCTCTCTCTCTCTCTCTCTCAATAAAGATATAGGATAAATTGCTTCATGTAGAGACTCAAAAAATATATAAACCACAGAGACAGGAGATTAAAAAAAAAAAGAGCAGAAAATACTAACTTACTGAAAACTCACCAGAAAAACAATGTATAAAAATTCTGAATAATACAAACAAACTTGTTTGATAGAAAAAGGTAACTTGATAAGGAATTCAATAAAGTCTAAGAAATTTCCACATTAAGAATGTGTTTACACACTTGCAAGTTGACACAAATAATAACTCTTAGAATTCCTTCTGTTTAATTATTTATGATTTAATCAGTATTTATTATTGAATGAATATGTAAATATAATCATGCTGAGTGGCAATGCCTTTAACCAGGAATCAGTTCCAAACTTTTAAATTATTATTATTATTTTTGTTGTTGTTTATCATCTGGACCCAAAATGGTTGTTGTCTTTCATCTAGAACAGTCTTACCAACCAATTTTACCTGGCTGGATATCCATGACTCACTCTACTCAGGTTCACAGAATTCTGAATGATTAGTGGGGTAAGTTTCTACTCTGCATTATTTATCACACAATCTTCAGCTTCAAGATTTCTATCAACACTCTGGGCTAAACAATACAACATACAGCACCTTGTAGAGTTCTTTTCAAATAAACTTAGTTTCAAAATAACCAACATCCACACTAGTCTGCAATGGTTAGTCCTCCAATGTCCAGACACATAATCAAACAGTGCAGTGATGATATAACCCAGAGTTTGATTTAACGCAATAGCTTGGTTTCCCTAGAGATAAGTAAAAAGTATTTTTTGTATGACCTGGATTTTCCTAATAATATTGAGTAACTTAGAAAAGATATTATATAGTAAGCTTTTAAAAAATGTCTCGGTGAGTAAATTTTCTTGGCCCGAAGGATAAATTATATTAAATATCATACACTCAGAATCTTCCCTCCCTTCTGTGACCATGTCCACACCAGCTGTATTTCCTCTCCATTCACAATTTCACCTTTGGGCTAGGAAAAGGGCAATGGAACTGCTTATATCTACAGAGAAGAAGATATCTCTGGAGAGACTTCCTTAAAAAACACAAC
This sequence comes from Eonycteris spelaea, assembly GCA_003508835.1. Lineage (NCBI taxonomy): Eukaryota > Metazoa > Chordata > Mammalia > Chiroptera > Pteropodidae > Eonycteris > Eonycteris spelaea. Next base: position 7,149,044 of record PUFA01000011.1, on the reverse strand, counting down.
TTATTGGAGAAAACCTAGGTGACCCAGGGTACTGTGATGACTTTTTCAATATAACATCTAAAGAGGCATGATCTATGAAAGAACTTATTAACAAGCTGGACTTCACTAAAATCAAGATCTTCTGCCCTATAAAAGACAGCATGAAGAGAATAAGAAGACAAGACACACAGTGAAAGAAAATATTTGTAAAAAATACATCTCGGGACTATTATCCAAAAGATACAAAGAACTCTTAAAACTCAACACTCAGAAAACAAACAACACAATTAAAAAATAGGCCAAAGACCTTAACACACATCTTACCAAAAAAAGATATACATATAGTGAAAAGCATATGAAAAGATGCTCTACATCATCATAAAATAGCAGATTAAAACAACAATGAGATATCACTACACACTTATTAGAATGGCCAACATCCGGAACACTGACAACACCAAAAGCTAGTGTGGCTGTGGAGCACCAGGAACTCTCATTCATTGCTGGTGGGAATGAAAAATGATACAGCCACTTTGAATGATAGTTTGTCAGTGTCTTATAAAGCTAAACATATCTTACCATATAATTCAGCAATCCCAACTACATGACATTTTGAAATAGAAATCTTGAAGACTGCCAAAAGATCAGTGGTTGCCAGAGAGTGAAGGGAGGGATGACTGGGCAGAACAAAGATTTTTAGGGTGGTGAAAACAGTCTGTATTATACTGCAAAGTATTTGGGTGATCATGATGTGTCAGTGTAGGTTCATGAATTGTATGTAGCAAATACATGATTTTGGGGAAGGCTATGCATGGGGATAGGAGATAAATGTGAAATCTCTGTACTTTTCTCTCAATTTTGCTACGAGTCTAAAATTGCTCTGAAGAAGACTTTCTACACACACACTCACACTCACACTCCTTACCCAGTTTAAACTGAGCTATAGAATCCAATAGTACAGAGCAACATTAAAGGCCAGAATTCAGTTCACATATGGTCATAAAATAAAATACAAAAATACCACTGTAGGTAGAATCAGCATGAGCTTCAGTTCAAGGGGAATAAGAATGCTACTGTGTTGGTAAAATCCTCCCTGAAACATGATATCCTGTTTTATCTATTTGCCTTAACAAATTATTCATGTTTAGTTTGGAAATGGGATGCAGGTACCCCAATATAATTTTAAAGGTTCTCCTATAAGATCTTCACATGATCTGCTCTACCTACAAACTATTGCATGGACTGCTTCTGAGAGCTGCAGCTAAGATATTTATAAGTTATGAGGAAAGACATCTTTTCTTGAGGTACCAAAACCTACACTATTGTAATAAGAGGAGCCAGAGCTATAGCTGATCTTATATGAGGACCTTTAAAATTATATATAGTGTTTACGTTAAAAAACAATGTCCACATTACATGTGTTTGAACAGTAGCATGTTCTCACAGAGGTCATCCTTGGCTCTAATTCTTATAGATTCAATAAGGCATTCCTAGGACTCTTGGATAAAACTACATTAACTTCATTCTCAAGGTTCCTTTCATTTCTTTAGTTTTCGAACATGATTAGGGTCAGAGCCATACCATGATTGCCTCTTTACTTACAAATGACCCATCCTGGTTGAGGGGACTGCTTCACGGTGGCAGCTGAAGATCACACCCAGCTCCTCTACACTAACTCAGCAACTCAAATGCCAAGCAAAAAAGGATCCCAGACCAAGCTCTCCTCACTTCCTGCAAGTCTGCTTTGGCTCAGCTGGGTGTCCAATGGACTGAGTCATGTAATTACCCCATGGGAAACAGAAGATGGGGCTGCATTTAAATGCTATGGACTGATCCCATAAGCTCCATTATTTATTTTTAATAAAACACAGTTGTGCTTGTTTGGTGTTTGTATTTTTTAACAGAATCAAAATTATGTGGACTTTCATTTTTAATGAATGCATCTTAACCATACAGAAAGGTATCATTAATTGGTTTAGCCGAGGAAGACTTTGGTTCTCATATACACTCTGCCCCTCTTGCCTCACCCACTTCCTCCTATTCTACTGTGTGAGGTCATAAGGGCATTTAAATTGTTTTATGCTTTTTTTCTATCAATAGTTATTAACTGGAACTTTGATAGTCCTCCTATAAAGGGAGAACAAAAGTAAACACTGATCATTCTATCACTTGTACTCAATTAGATATCCTAATATGAAAGTTTCTTATGAATGTCCATTCAGATTTATCAAATATAAAGCAACATGGTTTATAGTCCCTTTCACCCAAAGCAATGCAAAAGCTTATTCTAAAGCTGTTTCTGCATGTGTCCATGATTCAGTGTTGTGTGGGTAGGAGCTTTCATTTTTTGAGGACTCCTTGGCTTACATATTAAATCATGATCAGACACACTCTCTAGGTGACATTTTTCTCTTCTTAATTCCCACATAAAACTCCCACTCAAGTGATGGAGAAGACTCATGTGTGTGGGAGGCTGACTTGGTATTTGCATAGATTCTTAACCAGCAAAGAGGAGTTGCATTCATCTGTTCATGATGCATCGATGCAAGTAATAATCTCCTCTCCTGGCATCAACAATCCAATTTCAGTTTAGAAACTAAAATGGTAAGTATTTCATACGCTCTAGAATGCATACAGACTGTATGCATATGCATATAGACTCTATTAAAAACATTTGACTTTTCTAGACTTTAACAGCACAATGCTATTAATGTAAACCAAACTCAATATGGCAAAATCCTACGCAGCTTGAAAACTCAGTGTAGGAGTGGAAGTCAGCCTGCCGGTTTGACAAGTGACTCAATACTGAAGTTTAATTGTCTTCGCTGTTGCCAGTAACTGTAAGCAGGTACTTATCTTGGCCTCACCTTGCAGGTTCACCAGCATTTTTCAGTTGGGAAAGTAACTATGTGAACTACAGTGGCTGTGCTAGATGAAAATAGGTGTATTATCTTTGGCATTTTGGGCAAGCCTTTGGCATTTCATTACTTTGGCATAGCACACAAGAGCATTACACTGTATGCAAAGAGATAGGCCAAGATGATGAAATGTTGGCCCTTCTCCCAAATTTCAAGTGGTTTACACCCAGTATCGACTAGGAAGGCATTTGTTCACACATAGGCTGACGTTCTCAGCTTAGAAAAGCCTGGGAATTTACTTTCTTTCATTCAAACACTCATATATACTTACAAATAGAAAACTTTATGTAAGAAACTCATAATACTTCTAAAAGGAATATAAATCATAAACTCATAGACTAAAGATTAGTGATTTATATAATTAAATAAGATTCAACATTTGAATCTTGAGTTATGAAATGAAGATTTTGAAAGAGTGCCAGTGTAGTTTAGTTAAGCTCTCAAGTTATTTTTACTTTTGTTTTTGTCATTAATATATTAGAACGTGTAAAGTCCACAGGTAATGACCAAAAATTATTTTAATCTTTCTACCAATCCTATCTTTCTCCCCAAATCTCCACCAAGCCACTAATAGATGAAAGAATGATTATGTGTTTTACCTCCTTTATTTTTCTCTCCTCCCAAGAACTATGAACAAGAAAATAAACCAACTATGAATGGGAGAAGCCATAAGAAAATTGGCACCTGAATAATCAAGTACAAGCAGTAGTTCTCAGAAGAAAGTAGCTTCCTTGTGTCGAGTAAGGAGTATGCTATGTTCTACACAACCTTCTTGATCAGAAGGAACTCTGTTTCATGAAACAATAAGCCTAATGACTTGTGTTACAGTATCATGGACCACTTCAGACCATCAGTGGCCTTGTGCAAACCACATGACTTCTTTGAGTCTAAGTTTTCTAAAGGACTCAGTTATTTTTAAGGACCCTCATATATCTGGATTCTATGTCATTACTTTTGGACTGCTATCTGTACAACGACTTTACTATATTCTACTTTACAGGAAGAAGTAGGGAATTAAATTCTCTCATATTTTCCTCTTTGATGACCTATCTTTGGGAAAATGTATTATTTACAAATCTAGTGATAGAGCAAAGATGGTGCTTTTATTTCTATATGCTGTCTTTAGTAGAGAAACACATTTTCATTTTAGCCTTTCCACACTACTGAGTTCTCTTCTGGCTTTTAGAATCGCCATAGAATATCTCTGACTGGATAGCACTGTCATTCCCTACCACTGAAGTCTTTGCAGCCACTTAGGATGCCATGGCCCTATAGAATTATTTATGTCTGAGGTGTTTTTTTGGTCCAAAGGAAGCCAAGAAGATAATTTTTAGTCCTTACCAGCCCAAAAACGCCTTGATGCTCCTTGTTGTGTTCTAGGTTCATTAACGGAAAAGTGTTTCTATACTAAAGGAAAATGAGAGAATCTCCTCCCAGCCCTACCTCAGCCTCAGTCACAAATAATTCACAACTGCTTTACTTTTCAAAGCATTTTTCTTTAACCTTACTTTAAATTTATTGTTGGTGGCATAAAACAATGTCTATCTGGATCCTTCGAAGTCCAGATGGACATTCCTATGTACTATGCAAAGTATCTAAATGCAAAGTCTTACATTTTCAGAATAAATAATATTTACAATAAGGAAAGAAAATTCACTACAGGAGGCCATTACTGTTATGAAGAAGATTCTCACAGCACCAAAGAATGAGGTGCTAATAGAAGTAGGTCAGAGGACTACAGAACTGTAATAGCTGTTATTTGTTTACATAAACCTTATGCCTCTGGCCAGCATATTCTGTGGCCAAATAAAAACAAGCTCTAGACAACCCAGGTTGATTCATGGTCAACATCCATGGCCTGTTGACTTCATTCCTCCTGCCTTGATCCTACCACCCACACTAGTCTGTGCCCATAAAAGCTATGCTGGGGGCATAGGGCTAAACCTATAGAGTCAGTACAGCATGGCAGAGGAAATAACAGAATCTGGCTGGGGATTTATGAACCAGTCCTGTCAGTTCACCTAGTGTGCATTTGGCATATAATTTTAAAAAAAAAAAAAAGGAAAGAAAAGAAAGCTATCTCAAAGGTAAACAGATTCATATCTGCTTCTTTACTAAATATTTACCAATCCAGAAATCACTCCAAGTTAGTCATTCTCAACTTTGATTTTACATTGGAATCACCTGAAGAGCTTTAAAAAATACTGATGCCTGGGCCGCACGCCCAGATTCTCATTTAATTGCTTTAGGAAGCAACATGAATACAGAAATACTGAAATGTTCAACTCTAGAACTCACTGCTTCTCAACAGTTAGTGTACATAAGAATCATCAGGTTATCTTGTTAAATTACAGTTTCTGATCCAGTCAATGTGGGGCAAAGCCTAAGATTCTGCATTTCTAACAAGCTCCCAAGTGTTGCTGTTGCTGTTGGTTCATGAACAACAAATTGAGGAGCAAGGTGGAAACTAATCCTTAACACTGGAGGAACAGCTCACCATATTTGCTAAGGTGAGTTTTCTGACTGCAATGAAAGCCAGTGGAGACCCACCTTCTCCGTTCTCCACTGCAGTTTTACAAGCTAATTTCATAGGACATGAAAGTTGCAATGTTTAGATTCATTTCACTCATAATTACTGATACCAACCTTCCCTTCTCCCTGAGAGCCATCTCCACTGCTCCCCACACTATTAGGCTGATAGTATCCATAGTAGCAAACTCTCTTATTGCTTCTCTACAAACAGAAAGTCCACCAAGTTAAATGGAAATAAATTGCACATATCTAGTGCGCAAAAGACTATGGGAAAATGCAAAGAAATATAAGACATCACATAAGCCCTACCTCCTTGACTCTTGACAAGACTTTTACAGAAAAACAGGGCCTGAAATTCAAAGCAGAAATGCTCAGGGTCAAATGAGTGATAATGAAAGGAAGTGCTGTATGAGAAGAGAGCTGAAAATGTAGGCTGAGTAATTAGGCATAAGAGGGGAGTCTCACATGGAAAAAGTTGCGCAACTCAAGACAGATAGGGAGTGGTCAAGTGGGGAGGATACTAGAACCATTCCAGGGAAGATTAAATTGGTGCTACCATAAAACAGAGGCAGAAAAACCATGGTGGGGACCAAGGATCATGAGAAAATCACTTCAATTAGGGCAGAAAGAAAAATAAGAATTTACTAAATGTTGATCTTCTGAGGCCTAGATTTTTTTATAGCTAGTACTTAAAAAATGATATGAAGTTGAAGGATAATGAGACACCATGGATATGCATAGCTTTTAAGTCTACACATGTCAGGGTTTTATATAATAATAGCAATACCTAATAGTCATTATGTACTTTAGACATGCCAGATACTGTTTGAATGTTTTATATATAAAGACATATTTATCCTCACAACTCTATACAATAAATACTAGTTCCATCATCACTGAAATATAACCTACATTAAAACAGAAGTTTTGTATATTTTATTCATTCCTGAAGTTCCTAGTGTTGAAACAACACTTGAATCAACAAATCCTAATTTTTCCTATGAGAAATGGGAGTGCAGAAATTAAATAATGTGCATAGAGTTATAGAGCCAATAGCAGCAGAGCAGGAATGTACACCCAAGTGGCTAAACTTTGGTCCTCATGGTTCTTCATTATGACACAAAGCATCTAGTTTAAGAGCAGATATTTTGGAATACATCAAATTTACCATGTTAAGTCTAGTTCTTGCCTCTATGTGTATAGCTACTAATCCATCAAAAATATTCAATGAGAATTTGAGCACAAAGACCTGGATTTGGAATAGAAAAAGCAAGGCCCTTTTGCACATGTAAGTTCCTTCATTCTTGCAATGACAGTGTGTGGTAAGTTTAAGAGAGTACCTAAAGCTTAGGTCCAAATCACATAGCTAGTACCTGACATGAAAGACTTGAACTCAAGTCCTCATATTACAATTCTGGTAATATTTTATTCTAAATTTGTTTCTTTAAAATATTCCTCATGAAGATTTTTTACACGAAACTAAGATACCTCATCATCTCCTTCCTCTTTCAATGCACATTTATTGTGTGCAATTTACCTTATGAGACCTGAGGGCACAGAAAGTCCCTAGCCCTAGAGGGCCCAAAGTCTAGGCTGGAGGACAGACATATGAACAAAAATAAAAAATGAGATAGCAGCTCCATAGTGTGATAACTGAGACACATGATATAAGAGCAAAAACTCTTCTTGGAAGGGTTGGAAAAGGTTTTTCACAAGACCTCAAGAGGACCTCACATATAGGGTGCCCAATGATGCCTTTATGACACCAAGATGGGCTTACATGTGGCTACTTTCTTTCCCTCTTCCCCTTCTTATCCTATGTTCTGGTCACACAGTTTAGAATTCCCCACTTTTCTGACTCCTTAATGTGTCTGCTCATCCTGGATGCCGTTCAATTCCTTGCCTGCCTGAACTGGACCTATTTTTTTTCTCCAGACTGTGCAAGCTTTGTCTCTTTAATAAAAGCTCTCTTGACCACCACATAATAACTCCTTCCTTTGTACCTGTACTATATCCTATCCCATACTTATATCTATGATACCTATATTTTATTTTTCCTAAATTATTACATGTTGTTCTCCCTCTAGTTGACTATCAGTTTTCTACAGTTAGAGACCATATCTTAATCATCATTTTTACCCTATGTGGCCAGCTTTTGACTATTCCAGGGCCATCAAACCCCTTAGATAGTATTCAGTACAGAAGAAGTACTAAACAACCATGTAGACAAAATGACTCAGCCAGTTAACATTAGCCAGCCTCTCTCATCACCCATCTTCGAGCTGACAAAATGGTGCATAAACAAGTAGCTGAGGTGGTAAGAATGAAGGCTGTACATACACCCAAGAGCATGGGTTCCCCTTACCAAGAATAATTTAGCAATTGCTGCTGCTGAATATTCAACCTGTCGGACACACAGAAAAATACTGATGGCCTGTTATGGCACCACCCCTTGAGGAAACTAACTTGCCACTTGGTTTGCTTCATTGCCAGCAGGGTCTTAGTCAGCACACTGTACAAGGGTTATAGAATGTTTGATCTCTGGGCATGTCACGTAACATTGTATAGTGAGTGCAAAGCAAAAGCAAAAGTTGGCCCATAATCATGGAATCCTCCTATCATATACTTACATAAGCATGTCCTATATCTTACTACACAGAAGCTAATACTCTGATAGAACATTGGAATATCTTTCAGAAGGCATAACTGAAGTTCTAGCTCAGGACCAGCGATTTACCAGGATTTGGTTTTATCCTCCAGAACTAGTATACCCTTTGAATCAAAGACCTTCATATGGTTCTAGGTTCCCAAAAGGAAAATTACATGGTTCTAGGAAGTAAGAACTACAACAACAACAACAACAACAACAACAACAACCAGTTGCATCTCTCATATAATCCCAGTGACCTGCTTGAATAATTTCTATATCACTTCTCTTCAACTCTGGGTCTGTGAATTTAAAGATCCTGGTTCTTAAAGGGAGAATATTCTCTGCCAAGGAGTACAGTAATAAATCCATTGTATTATAAGCTCTGACCATAGCCCGGGCATTCAGGCCTCCTGTGCCAAGAAACTAGCTGGCAAGAGAAGTAATCATTGTTTTGGCAAAGTGAATGACCAATCATCAGGTTGTAGGGCTGCAATTACACAATGGGGCAGGGAGGAATAAGTCTGGCACCAGATGATCCACTTGGACACCTTTTGGTCCTCTCTTGCCCAGTTATAATGGCAAAATAACAATCACAGCAATCCTCGTTTGAGAAGGGCATGATGAGGAGGGGCTGAGACTACTCAAGGCTGAGGATGTGAGCTCTGCCATCAGATAAGCAACTGAGACCAAGAGATAAAAGGTGAGAGTGAGGAAAACCTAGAATCAATAGTGGAGGAGGGAGGTAATGAATTTAAGTTGTACCCCTGAGACCAACTATAGCACTGGGCTGTAGTTTGCCCCACTAATCTCCTGCTCTGAGTTTATCCCAAGAAAAGAAGTCCAGCAGAACCCTAAAATGGCTGATTCCTAAACGTATGTATATTGAGAAGTGAATTTAAATGGAATGAGGGACAGAGTGCAGTAGACACGGTGAGCCATTTAAATTCATGCAGGTATTCTTTCAATAAGAGATTGTTGTTCCAAGTATTTGAAATGCTGCCATCAGACAGCCGTCAGCCCCTTCAGGGTTGCCTTAGTGCCACAGAGCACTCTCGCCTGACATCTAATAAGTAATTAATGCAAGAGTATAAAGTCCTGGCCATTTTGGCTCAACTCAGGACAACACTGAAGGGCCATTCTAGTCCCTGTGCAGTTGAATAAGGCTATTACTGGGTCTATGTCTCAGTTTAATATCTTCTTCTTTCCAATCCTGTGTCCATTTCCAGCCATCTAGAGGTGTTGGTCCCAAGGACACGTCATAATAAATATTCTGTACTCTAAACCCCATCTCAGAGGTTCTCAATGTAACCCAATGTACAACAAATGAGAATGTCTAGAGAGAAAAATAACAAATTATGAGTAATTCACCTATAAGGGAAATAAAATACTTATTTCCAAAAGCAATATGGTAGTAGGGTGTTAAGGGGCCAAGAGTAATTTAATGAAAGCGTGGAGTGAGTGAAGCTGTTCAAGCTTTGTATTCCTCTCTACTAGACATTCTCTCAAGATGTAGGGAATAAAAAGTGGCACATGGGTAACAGGGAAGAGAAAAATTAGCCATATGCCCAACTCTGTATGTTATGTATGTCGGTTTTCTTCATGACAACCATGATTTGGCACAACCAAGATTTGGCAAAAGGCTTTTACTTGTGATGAAGAAGAGGCTACTTTGGGTCAGCTCCAGAGCAAGTTCTGCCATTTAGATAAAAAAAGAACATAGGGATAGCCTTTCCTCCCTGCTGACAGCTCTCAGAGGCAGCATTTTATCCAAGAGGCCCCTGAGACCCAGCGAATCACAAGATAATGAATAAACAACACAATAAAGACTGCAGCCACCAAAGCCTCAATAGAGATTGTAACTGGCCAAATTTCCAGCACAAATGATCATAATCTTGGCAGACAAGTAGAATTCTGAGGACAGAAGGAAGCCTTCAAATGTTTATATAATTTTCTACAGGGGAAGAGTTTGCTGATTCTAGGAAGGGCGGGCCCTGCAAGGCTAGCTGCCACACTCCGGTAATTACTCTAAGCCTTAACACTTTGGAAATTCATCTTTAAAATTTCTTGTTTGAGTTTTAAGGCACAATAGGCAATTCATTCATTTCCTTTCAGAGGACCTGGCACATGTGACTGTCTCCTGAGAAAGGCAATTATCACCTCAGAGGTGGTCTGCCTGAAACACCCTTCTCTAATACTGATTTAGAGGAAGTGAGCCCATGTGACTGTCTCAGGAGGCTAATCACAAGATTGGGAAATGAGGCATTATGAAGAATTCTTACAATATGCTTCTCAGTGACACCTACACACAACTTCAAAACCCTGAAAACATTTTCCCGAATTCTCTCATTCTTATTTATTATTTTCATCACAATTTCTAGAAGGGCACAATTTTCATTATTTTGTCATGATCATCTTTAAACTCATTTTTTGAGAGCTGAAATTATGTTTACTTTCTATTATAGAATGTGCAAGTTATCCATAATCAAGTCACTCCTACAAATCACATCCTTGATATGCAAGATGGAATCTTTAGAAACTATACTAGTACTGAAAAGGGATTCTAAAATTGTGGGTTAGACATTGAGAAAATGTGGCTCAGAGTGTTTTCTCTGAGGCTGCTGATGTCTATTTCCTTTCTGTATGATTTCAGTTTGGTGCTGTCTCCTTTATGAAGTACTCCATACCAAACCATTCATATTAAACCTCTTATGTGTCTGTGGCTCAAGATACTTGTTTTTTGTTTCTTTGTTTTGTTTTGTTTTCTGTTTTGTTTTGTTTTGTTTTGTTTTGTTTCTATCATAGCACTTACTATAGAATGACTGTAAGTGGCTGTCTCCCACTTCCTCAAGGACAAGGACCATGTCTTCTATGTCTCATATGTCTTAGAGTACCTTGCATATATTAAGTATTCTTCATATATTGTTGAAATGAATCAAAACAATGTCATTGTGTTATAGGAATAGTTCTGGCAAAAGATAAAAGAGCGTAGAATAGGAAGATATATTACTCCTTCTTCTAAGAAAAAGACTTGAGCCAGCTCTCAGGGTTTCTCTCTACTCACTGGATATAAGCAATTGGACTTTACTATGGTTTTTCATCTCAAAATTGAGTGCTCACATTCCACCTGTTTTTTAATAGAGATAGCATGAAAGATGAAAGTGGCAATGTTTGTGAAATGCTCTAAAGTACTTTTTATAAAAGTCTTCACATATTGTTTCTTTATTGGTAATAAAAATCAGTTTCTCCTGAAGGGCATTCACATCCATAGAAGCAAATGCAAAGATTAAGTTATGGGGGTTTTGACATGTTGGTGATAAATCAAATAAGGCTAAGTGATACAATGTGTTAAGGAAATATAAAAGGCTAAATAAGCCAAGAGATTAAAGAAAGCTATTGCATATCTGTGCAGACGGGAAGCAAAGGGCATCCTGGGGGAAAGCAGGAAAGCAGTGTTGAATGTCATATTATGGAACAAAGAAAAGCACTCAAGTTAAGAAGTATAATAATCGGAGAAATCAAAAATGTACAAGGTGAGCCAAGAACAATTCTTGAGAAGTTGACTTGTAGGCGAAAGCATCCAGGTTGGGAAAATAAGATAAACAAAATTCTGAGAGAGGAGGAAGAGGTAGAGAGAAGGCCAAGTAAATATTAGTCAAGTCAGGAGAATGAGCTCTGCCTAATGAAGACAAAGACTGCTGTTCATCTGTCCACCTGCTCAGTTCACCCCAACACGGATACAGTATGGAAACCTTCCTTTTGTGCAAGTCAGTTGCATCCAGTAGTTTAAAACAATGCTAAGGCCTAGTGAGAGATAAGGAAATACCATTCAGCCATCTTTGGGAAAAGACATATAAAGCTATTAGTTACTTTTACAAAAACCCAAATTTATAGTGTCAAGTGGTAGAGACAGAAAAAAAAAAAAATGTGTGTGCCTTAATTTAAATTTGAATCCTAACCAGTTACTCTTATATAAAAGGCATAAAACCCATGTGATAATGACATTTTCCTTATATGTTTTGTAATTTTTACCAAATGGTATAAATCCATTCTTTCCTACTGCATCTCACCACAATTCATACTTCCTGTTATATCTGCCACCACCACAACAAATAAGGCTCAGATAACAGGGTCCCTCACAGCCTCTCCAAATCCCAGCTTGCTGCTGCTCTGTTGGGCATCAGAGGTAATGCAACCTGGAAGAAGGCAGCTAAGAACAGAGAAAAGGTATAGAGTGTTAGATCTCCAAAGGCTCAAACAAAATTCTTCCCATTTACAACTGCTAAGATCTGTAAAACCAATAATAATTTTCCATTGTACCAAAGTCCATGATAAGCAATTGCTGATTACAGATCGGAACAAAATTAATGACTTTCAACTCCAGTTTCCATATTCTCTTTAGTCAACCCCTGAGCTTGACCTAATGGGAATATCTCTCCTGGAAATGAAAACATGATGAGACTAATTTCAGAAAATATTTAGAATGCACTAAACTAAATCCATGATTAACATTAGTGTTCTAGGACTAAGGACACTAAATTACATTTTCTTTCCAAAATGGTAGTATCATTGTGCCTTTATAGTTTTGCCTAGATTTTTGTTCCATAGTTATCTGGAACAAAGATCATAACAGGTAAGGTGATTCACAGACTTATAATGATATTGTTTTATTTGATATGCCTAAGCCAGGAATTTACAAATTAAGTGTTTTAAACTAATTGGTGTAAAGTTTAGAAAAACAAAAAGGTGAAGAAAAGAATGGCAAAGTCTAATCTCTGAGAGTTTCCATCTCGTGTTCTACAAAGTGTGTAAAAGTGATTTTACTTCCTCTACCCAGATTTGGCACCCAACTTGTCCTGAGTTAAGAATCTTAAGCATGTTAACCACACCACACATCAAAGAAACAATTATTTAGTATTACAGGATCCTTCCCACTGACTCAGCAAGCTAATTAACACCACCTATCTCACTACCCAGCTCCTAACGCAATGAAGGCAACAGGAATGAAAGAGCACAGCGTCCAAAAAGTTGACCACCAGTGATTTCACTGGAAGTATGCCACATAAAAATATTTCAAATGTCACAAGCTTTCTGATTCAATTCAACACATAATAACTTAAGCAGTTTTGAATAAAGTTATGTTTCTTAATTTCTCATATATCTCAAAAGAGAAAGCCTTATTATTTTCATGGATTTTAAAAAATACTTATTTTAGTTTTATGACTACCTGAGAATAGAATGGAGTTCTTGCTTCAAAGTCATATCCTTGTAATTTTTTTTCTTATTAAGAAGACTAATTATTGCTCAAATCCCTGGATTTGGGAAATTCAGAGATTAATGGAAACAAAATCTTTCCACTCAATTAAACCTATAAACCCAATTCTGATTGGGTATCACAATTACATTCAAAGCAGTAATCATTAGCACATGAAATAAAGGCTCAGTTTTAGACAATGGATTAGTTTAATGGAGAGTAATTAATTAAACTGCCATACATAAAAGAAAAAGAAATAATCATTGGGATATTGATTAATCTTACTCCTACTCTCTAGAGTAGAAGAATGGAAAACCAATTGCCAGGGAAAACAAAATCATTATATCTTCAAAACCAATTCTAATTGACTGAAGCAGTCAGTAAGTACTATAAGAAGAGGAGTATTTTTGTTTGGCTTTCCAAGGTATTCTCAGCTCCTAAAATGCAGTAAATGCTCTGCAGTTTTTGGAATTCTATATATCATTTTTCATGGTATAAATACAACTGGTATACCAGTTGTATTTATATTATAAGTGGCGATAATTCCCAATAATGTATTCATGACTACACACACACACACACACACACACACACACACATATACATATACATGTATGTTATATATATACACACATAGATATAAAGACCAAAAGGACTATGATTATCCCACTGAATTAAGTAAAAATGAATTAGACATATGATAATATAAATAATTCATTTATTTATTTAATAAATATTTATGCATTATCAAATGTTAGAATCTATCTTCAGTGATAGATTACTATAGACCTGTCAAAAGCAAAATATGTGCAATTCACAAGGGAAGTTAGCCCATTCTTTTAAATTAGTCTTCTGGGATTGAATTTAAAGCAGTTTAACTGTGTTTGAAATGAGATATCTCTGAACAAGTTCTGGTCTGCTCCATGCACCGATGGTTAGGCAATTCCTAAAGTGAACATTTGGGATGAATACGGTAAAGAACATCATCAGAAGGAGAGCTAATGGATTGTGACTCCATTTCCCCAGGAAAGTAGTAAAAGGGCCTTGAATATAACTGCAACCCTCACTTTGGGCAAAAATATCCTCCTGGCAGAGACTCAAAGAGTTGTTCCAATTGGGTCATTAAGAAAATACTTATATCAAAATTTGCCATTGGACTTGTTCATAGAAGAGTTTTACTGTCAAGAAGGAAGAAATAAACCATGTAATGTTGATGCTTTGACCTTAAAAATAGAAGGACTAGAATACAACAGCATGTTCCAGGGGAAGAATTCTACAATATGTTTGAATTAGATGACCTGTTAAATCTTTACCATCTCTCATTTCTGTGATTCAACTCTACTGCAGTTAAGTAAATCATTAAAATAAACATGACCATTAGTAACATAAATAATAACACTCTGAGCTCTTTCCTTAGATGAAAGTCTCCATATTTTTATGAAGCACTTCACAAACATTTTTTTTTTTTGAATTCTCACAACACTCACTTATGTGGGAGGTAAGTATTATTATCCCATTTTGCAAATGGAGAAGTCGAGGTTCATGGTTTGACTTGCTCACAGCCACAAAACAATTCAAGAAGGAAACCAAATCTTTTGACATTCAGAAGTGAGCTGCTAGAAAACCAGATATCCTGACTGAATTTTGGGGGTGGAGATGAAGTCTGCTCCCATTGTGTAGCAATAATATAAATAAGAAAAATGAAATAAAATTACAATTTTAAATAAAGGAATTAGTGCAAGATGATGTGAGGTTTAACAAAAGTTAAAGCACATCAAGAAAAAATAAATTAGCACACTCACCTGAATAATAGCTTTGCAGAGGATAAAAATAAGGTAAGGAAGAGTCAGGCTTCTAAATTATGACATAATTTAGAGAAAATTATGAAGAAAATAGAAGAAAAACCAATTACCTGCTACTCCATTGTAATAATAATCAGACAAACTGGAATTCTTGCTTATTTATTATCTTGCTTATTCTCAAACAATATTTAGTGTGCATGACACCAGTTCTAAACTTCAGTCTTAGAGCAATTACCTGCATTATGTGGCCACAAAACAAAAACTATTATTTCACTATAAAGGAATGAGCAAACAACTGAATAAATGAACAAATGAATGCAAAAAAAAATTTTAAGAACATATTTGCTCATTCACATCTTTTGGAAATGACTACAACTTCCTAATACAGGTAAATAACTAAATCAGACCTAACTCATTATTTTGAAGGACACAAAAGGACTAACTGAAGAAAAATGGCAACAATAAAGGTGATTGTTATTTTAGAAAAGCCAACATTTCCAGGTTGCCTTGGGCAGCCACATTTCCTAATTCAAGGCTCAGCTCATTCTAGGCACGCACTCCATACACTGCAGCTCCACCTGAACAAATTGAAGTCACTTGTCCTTTCAATCACTGTGAGCATTTTGCATATACCCTTTGGGCACCAGAGATCCTAAGTACTCTTGATTCAGATTGCTAAGTCAGGGGCGGGGATGGGCAGAAGGAAGGAAACAGTACGGCAGTCTCATAAGTATCAGTGTACCAAATATAAAAGGGGTGAATACCTTAGGACTCTCCTTTTCACCTTGTACGTATGGAGATTCTCTACATTTATTTTCCACGGTTATAGATTTGCCTTCTCAGACTTCTAGACTATAACTATTTGTTAAAGGAAATGGCTAAGTAGGAAGAAGTTGACAAACAGAGGCAGGGCCAATGTGATTTCTGAGGAATTAATATTTTTCAAAAAAGTGTTGATTCTGTAGTTTTCGTGTTGATTCTATAGTTTTTCTGTTTCCACTTATTATTTATTAGTCATTTATTGTCTTTGTAAAGACAAAGACAATAAGCTTAACACCATTCTGTGTACATAGCACACAATCACTTGACAGACTGTTGCATTCTTACTATTGGCACAGCAACAAAACATCCTATGGCAATAAGAAGCACGAGAGCTTAAAGGAGGCCTATGCTTCTGCTCTGGACCAGGGACGAGTACCCTGCATTTTCAATTTGTAGGCACTACATTACCCAACATATTTATTCTTCTAAGTCCAGCTTTCATTGATCTGGGCAGTTGTTGCCTTAACCATTTGTCTTTGTAATATTTTATAATTATATAAAGTCGATATTTGTTTATATACCACATCGTATATATTTTATCACTTATATGTTCAATACATATGAATTTATTAAGATTTATTAAGAATTGCATTTGTCATTGTGGTGAATATTGTGATGTGCTACCCATATCTCCCTGCAAGAATGAAGGATTTGTTTCTAACCAGCTATTGGGAGCGCTTCAGGAAAACAACCCTAAGCTGGAAGTGATGCTCTGAGATTTTCTTACCAGAATAAAAATGCCTCATCTGAGTTTGCATCTCTGTCCAGTAACCACCTTCCATATCCAAGAACTGATCCACACTGACAAGCCCCTTCCCCCAACTCAGAACAACTCTGAAGGCCACCACAGTGCTTGAGTACCCTTTAAGCTTAGCTAGTCTTTTACATATATTACAACACAGCTCAATTTTTTCTGTCAGATTTTGCTTCCTTGCCATCTCTTCCACAGGACTATTCCCAAGAGTACTTCCCAACAAACACCCTAAACACATATCTCTATTTTAGAATCTACTTTCTGAGGACCTCTTCCAACATATAACTGTGATATTAATCAGTGTTTCATACTGAAGATTCAAAATGATAAGATAATAAATAAATTACTCCAAATGTTGGAGAGATTAAGGATGCTATGGTTATGCCTGAATTTGGGAGATGTAGGGTGAATTGGTCTTTATAATTCAATAGGAAAATTAATTTCACATTTATTAGAAATCTGTCTATAGAGTTTTTGAGTGATTCTGCTTGGAAATATTTCCAAATGTTATTTTAATGTTCTTGGTGAGAATTACTAAATTATTCTTACTTGTACTCCATCCATCATGAGGGTTGATTACTGACAGATGAAAACAGTGGGCTAGTAGGAGACCTAGGTATAAATACAAATGCCTCTATGTGCTGTAGAGCCTTGGGCAAGTCAATTAATCTCTCTGAGCCTCATTTCTCTCATGTGTTATAGGAAAATTATGATAACAAAATTAAATATACTATGTAATCTGCCCAGCTCAATGCTTGGCAGCTTGTGTTAGCTTAATAAATGGTTTCCTTTGATGGTTACCTTTAATTTCATGATAAGGGAGGTTCACATATGCAGTAAGACTACAGGGGGATACAAAGATGATACATATGCATGTATGGTACAATGTAGATATTTCTAAAAATCTAGAAGTTATGGAGACTTTATTGAAACTTTCTTTGATGTCCCAAACTCATGCTTTGTACCTTCTATTTGTCCTCATCCTATCTTCTAGAATTTGATTATTCCCTTAGAGCTCATATATGTTAATTTCCTTCTTCATTTTAATCAAGCGCCTGATGACAGATAAATAGCCTCTAGTGCTTATCAGAAGTGAGTCCTTCATATTTATTCATTCATTCTGCTAGAAATCTTTTGATTAATGGATTCATTTTAGTAATAATAGCCTGAGCAACACATTTGAACATTAAATTCTATTCTCAAATATAATCCCAGTTTCCTCAAACTTAACCACCTGACGGATTTCATAAATTATTCAGATCTCACTGACTCGTGCCCCCATTAGCTGATATCCCTCAGGTCCTTCTGTTTCCCCTCTCATATATCTCCTGGGAGCCTCTAAAGAGGATCTTACATGCTTTCACATGCTCTCACTAGAAGTCTTTCCTATTCTCCAGGCCCACCATTCATGGTGGCTCCAGAAGCCACTTGAGAGTGCCACCTATGACTGCAGTTCCTGCCATTTCCATCATGACAACCCTGATGCCTGGGCCAAGGAGCCCCTTCTGAGGTCCACATAGAAGCAAGCACTTAAGTAGCTGACACCACTACGTGTCTCCCTATAGTCTTCAGTGTACTGAAGCTGTGCCACATGGTGAACTGTGGAAAATGAGGCCAGAGAAGAGGGCAGGAGCCTGACGAGGCCTTGTCCAACACACTAAAAAATTTGGGCTTCGCCTGTTTTCAGCAGGACATCAACTAAGGGTTTAAACATTGGCTTTACACATACAGTATTTGTAGTTTAGCAACATCACCAGCTGAAGTATAGAAAACGAACTGGAGAGAGACTGAGGTTGTTGAGTCAAGAGAACAATGATGATGATGCTGTAATGGTGTAAGGAAGAGATGGCAGAGGCCTCCACCTAAGCTGTGGCCGTGTTTCTGTGCTGTGCGGAAGGAGGGCTGACGTATCGGGGTTACGTTTACTCATGTTCCATGTCAGTTGGTTTCTAATTAGCTTGGGCCGGTGGTAGTTACTTGAAGGAGAGTGGGAAGCAGGAGGAAAGAAAGTTGCAGTCTATTTCACCCTCTTTCTCTGTAGGGCTCAGAGGACACCTCCAGTAGCAGTTGCATCTCCTCTTTGGCAGGTGTAGGCATGTCACAGTTCTGGCTTCTGCCCAAGGATCCCGCCCTGGGATCTGGGAACCTCACTTCCTCCCTTTGTTCCTCCGGCCCAGGACGGATTGCAGCTTTCTGCTGCTGCTAACATCTGAGTTGCTCCATCATCTCCTGTTTGGCTTCTTATCTCTTCCATCACCGGCATAACTAATTCTCTGTATAAAACTGTCCTTTACAATATTTGAAGAGGTTTGCTTTTTATTGTTGCTGTTTTGTTTTGTGTTGTTTTTTTTTCTAATTGGACTCTGACTGATATAGAAGGGATTACATTTCAAAAATACTTAGGAGGCAAATTCATTAGGCCTTTATGAAAATAACCCTTATCACCTAATTCAAAGTGGTTCTCACTTTTTTGCACGTTTCAGAACTGATGTTTATTGCATTCATTCTTTAGTCAGCTGACATAGCCTCTTTCTTGAGAAGCTATTTGCTGAATGGCAGAAATTGAGAGTTCTCAAACTCCTCGTAACCACAGTAAAAGGGCAAACACGATGGGATACTGCATGTTTGGGGCAGACAAGTCTCAGCAGGGGCTCACCCTCCACAGGAGTCATTTACTGTCTGGGTCATCAGACTGCCAGCTCCCATAAATGCAGAATGAGAACCATGCCAGGGAAGGCCAAATCGGATGCCCCAGACTTCAGTACTTGATTCAAGTCTTGCCACATGAAGACTCAATAGGACAAAGTTGCTAAGACACCATTTTTTCGGATGTAATCAGCACAAGGAATGTAAGACGCCAAGCGTCCAGAAAAGGAAGAAGGAGATGATGCTGAGCACGTGGATACACACATTACAGGGGATGGCACAGCACAAATGTCAAACATGCCTGGCCTTGCCAGGAAAGAGCCATGAAACCAATGGACACAGATGCCCTGAGTGAGGCAGAGGGCACTGCCCTGCTTATGCAGTGGGGGGGGGGGGGGGGGGAAGGGGGTCCTGCCGAGGAAGAGGAGGAGGAGTCTCTCTCCTAGAAAACTATTGTTTTGCAACTAATAAAGGCTTAATGTAGATTGGCCGGACTGACAGGCATTTATTTTATTTTTTACTAAGTAAACATTTTTATTTTAGAACAGTTTTAGATTTAGAGAAAAGTTGCAGAAATAATACAGAGAGCCCCTGTATACCCCTCACACACTTCCCCTACTGTTACCATCTTACGTTACTATTTGTTACCAGCGTTGAAACCAATATTGGTAAATTACTGCTAACTAAACTCCACTGATTATTTGAATTTTACTCAATTTTTCTTAATATTCTTTCCCACCCCTGCCCTGGGATCCCACTGTAGTACATTTCGAGGTGTTTTATGTTATTTTCAATTTATCTTAATTATTAAGGTGAAAAATATTTGCTCTCATTAATTTTATTAAAGTACTCAAATAAATTATACATAATTTATATATAATGCATATACATATATATATACATATATACACACATACACACATATACTGTTGCAAAATTTACTGTTGTAGATTTCCTCAAGGAAGACTAGGCTAATTTTTTTTCCTTAGGAGAGTATACTGAGGTATGGAGCATAGGAGTTGAACCACATAGGTCCAAATGCCAGCCTGTTCCTTTCTCCCTGGGCAGCCTGGGGAAAGGTACCTAAGGGTTTAATCCCTCTGGGGTTACTTTTCTACTCTATAAAATGGAAATAGTGATAAACCTTACCTCATCAGAGAAATATGTGGATTAAGATGAATAATCCATATAAATCATATAGAACAGTGTCTGAGTACATAGTAAGCACTCAATTAATCTTTGGTATTATGATTATTACTGTTGTGATATGATCCCAGAATATCCTATGTATCTCTTTTCTTGAAACTCATTGTTCTTTTAATTATAGGCTTTATGTCTGTCTTTACTTCCAGACTGGGCTCTTTATGAGTTCAAGGACGTTGCTTGTGTAACTCATAGCAGTTGCTCGGAAAGAAAAATCACGTAATTGTTTTACATGCTGAAAGCGGAATCATGAATCAACCACATGAAATGTAAAACCTTAAAGGAAGAGAAAGTGAATGAGATATAGTTAGATAGATGGTATATACATATATACATAGGCCAAATAGAGGAGAAATATTTAAATTTTGTTTCTAAGCCATTGGCATATGACATGCTGTCCTTGCTCATATTTAAACTTGATTTCTCTTCATCTGCTACATGATACTGAAAGGGAATGCATTTTTTTTTTAGATTAATAATTTTAAAAGTTCAGCAGGAGGACACTGCTTTTTCAAGCATCGGCCGTGAAAAATGGCCGAGGGAATTCTGAATGTAATTCCCAGCTACAACTTTCTGGTAAAATTGGCATTAGCAATGCACTTGAGATGAACAAGTGTTATATTCAAATAACCTCAGTGTTCAAGTTTCTTGCCAAACGCCCTGAAAAACTAAGTGTGCTCCGTGTAGAAATGCACACTTGGGCTCTGGGAACCCCAGACACAGATGTCTGTGAAGCCACATATATTTCTGCCATAAAGATACATTAAAATGTGCTCCACTCTTATCCAGGCCTCCAGACCAGGAAGCTGTGAAATGAGTTTTTTTTCTTCTTTCCTGTGAGCTGCCGTTGCCTTTGAAATATTGCTCAGCAGTTGTCCCGCAGGGTGGAGGTGGAATTAGCAGCTGCGGCCGCTCTTACCCCATCACCTCTTTGGTATGTCGCTTCTTTTCACTCTTGTGCTGGGGAAGATCCCACCCATCCTTGGCATCCCTCCTGAGCAAGTTGTGTCAAGGAAAGGCGAGAGCGGAAGCTATTCCCATCCTCTAGGGTGTAATCAAAAAGGAAGGTTTTAATTAGTTTCTCCGGCTGTTCTCGGTTTCTGCACAGAACAGCCCTTTCCTCCTTCGACATCAGAGCACTTCTTGGATTCTTCAAGAAACACACAGCTTTGCTCTTTCAGGCGCTAAACTCTGTGTATTCAAAAGTAATGAGGAATCATAAAGCCTGTCTTTCCTAGCACTTACCACAAGTGCAATATTGTATATATTTTTGCAGAATTAGTTGATTTTGCTGAGGATTTCGTGAAGGCAGAAGACATGTCTGGGTTTGGTCTCCATTATATCCTGAGCACTGAGCAGTATGTCTGGTGCACAGTAGGCACTCAGTAGGTGGTGGCAAAATAAAATAATAAACATGTGATTGGAGAAGCATCCTCTACATCAAACAAAATAGCACGTTAAGCATATGTGGCCCACAGAGATTGCTTCTTCACAAAGTACCTAGAAGAACTGTCAATGATACAGTCTTTTATATGTACTAGATCCTTTTCTAAGTGTTTTATCTATTAAGCCAAAAATCCTCATAATAGCACTGTGAGCTAGATTCTGCAGTTATTCCCATTTTACAGATGAGAAATCTCAGGCAGAGGGGGGGGGGGGTTAGTGAAATTTCCCAGGGTCACATAACAGCTAACAGCAGAGCCCCGAATGGAGCACAGCCCAATTGGCTCCAGAGACAACATGCCGACCCACCATGTGGGTCTGCCTCCTGCGATGCTACACAGATGGCACTTTGTATCTACAGACTACAAGTGGCATGAGTATAACAGTTCTAACAGACAAAACAAACAAACAAAAAAGATTAATTCACATCTGGACAGATGTGGATAAATTTAGAAACCATCTTTGATATTTAGGAATGCCATATACAGACACACACTTTAGGTTTAACAAGATCAAGGATTGCATATCATCACTGGCAAAAATAAATATGGGCAAAATTATCTTTAATGCCTTAGTCAAGTGCACTCGTAGATATCTAGTGAATCAAAATCCACTGTATTTTTTTCTAAAATATCACCTTAAGGATAGTTATATGAAAATATACTCCACTCCACAGACCTCATGGAATCCCAAGCAGCTAAAGAATTGAGGTTAAATCCTATTAAAATAACATTTCTGTATGAAGAAATGTTCCCACAGTACTAAAGACATATACTTCAATTCCAAATGGAGTTTTAGATACAAAAAAAAGGGGCAGGAAAACATTTCTCTTCTCTGAATTTCCATTTCACATTGGGCCATTTTTCTTGTTCTTGACATTTAATGCGCTGTATTCCGACATCTGTGCCCTTGTCTTATCTCTCACAAAACTGTGAACCCCTTGAAAAAGGAATCATGTCTTGCAATAAAAGGCAATGTGCTGGAAAGAACAAGATTTTTATTAGTGAGTGGAATTACCACTTACTATTTGTACAACCTTGAGTAAGTTATTTAACTTCTCCCGTCTTTGATTTATTCATCTATAAAATGAGGTTACTAGTGGTATGTAGTGCTATTAGCCATAATATTAAAAGAATATTTGCGAATTTGGTTAAACATAGCAGATTGAAACATATGTTTTACTCCAGAAAAACATTAACATTTCAACGAATAGATGAAAACTTCTTAAACCCATAAGGGCAAAGAAAGCAAGGGAAGAAAGTTAAGACAGAAAAAATATATATATATATTGAAAGCAATGGACTGATTTGTGATAACTGATCTGACAGAGCAGCAAACACAAAAAAGCCTTCGCTTGAATGAAGTTACAGAGAACACTCAGGGGTTAGAGGCAGGAGGCACTTGGAAGTGTGTGTTGATGGGGATGAAAACAAGAACACTGACTCAGTCTTTATAAGGAGTGAAACCCTGGGATTTCTTCTCTTCCCCACACAGCCAGTTGTCTACATGGCTTAACTATGAATAACGTTTATGTAAACAAAGCAAGGCACAGATTGAATGTTAATCTTACTGAAAATTATAATTTAAATTATATTATAAAAACTGAGAGTAGATGTGTGTGTTTGGGGTGAGAGGGGGTATTTAAGAAAGCTAATTCATTGCCTTCCATTGTAGGATGTTCATAGGCAATATCTAAAAATTAGTAAATAGCAGTATAGCACAGTGTGTAAAACTATGGAGGTCAATACCAGAAGAAACAGCTAAAAGAATTAAAAGTGGTTTCCTCTAGGGGATGAGCATTAAGGTGGGTGGGGTGAGAGGACTAATATTTTGCATTATATGCTTTGAAGAATGATTTGACTTTTACATCTATGTATATTTTTAATCATAAAAAGTATTTATAAATGAGTGCTGGGCTACAGAAGGCAGTCGTTAGACATAAGTAGCAGGTCTCTTAGTCCCTGCTCATTTTTATATTCCCCACATATCTATTCATGTTTATATTTATTGCCCTGTAGGAGCTCATTAAATGTTTGCTAAATGACTAAGAGAACGAACCATCAAAGTTCACACACTGAATCATCAACAGAACCTTTAGGAGGGAAAAATGGAAGAGACATATTTATTGCCTTAGATTTTATAACGTAAGGAATGAATGGTCACACAGGAACAAAGTGTTGAACAATTACTAAACAGTCTTCTTGGTTCTTTTTATGGGATGGATAGAGAGAAACCGCTGTAAATAGGAAATCAGATACCTGTTCTAAAGGTGTGGCTTGTGAAATATAAGAATTATGTTCAACTTGAAAAACTCCCTTAAAATACTATTAGCTACCTAAACGTGATGGGTAAATTAATCTGACAGCATTAACTCTTAAAGTAACCTTTACTATCACCACCGTTACATGGGTCCACATTTTCCTGCACTCAGCCCCCCTCCACAAGCATGGTGGTGATTGATTTATCACTGGTATTGATCAGGTGACATGAACCCTGAGTCTGGCCACACTTACTCTTGGGAAGCTTGGCACACATTAGCACATTCGCAGAATTACACAGCGCAAACAAGAAACTATCATCTTTCAGAGTCAGTTTCACGTTTTGTTTTTGTAGTTAGTGCTCGGTCCAGAGAGAGTCTTCACTTGGGTGTTTCCTTTCCCTGCAGTTAGTACTTCCTCCAGTATTCTTTCATTATAATTAATGAGAAGGAAAAGATTAGGGTAGGAAGAGAGGAACAGATTTACCTGAGTGAGTTGTTTACTCCTCGTCTATTCTGCGTTTTCATTTCTTTCACAGCCCCTGCCTGCTACCCCCATGACTTCTTCACTGAAGCACAGATTAATGGAGATCGGTGGAGATTAACAGTCTGGACCTCAACCAAGGAGAAATGCCATGGATCCACCACTTTATTTGCATGTGTGCTTGTTTGTTGATGCACAAAGGAAAAATAGCATTTTTTCCCCAAAAGAATTGCTTCTGAAAATCTAGACTACATGCACTTTTGAAGATTTTTAAAAATTACATTTCCAATAGTAACAATGAATTAAATTAAATTCTCTCTCCCAACAACCACAGATACTGCTCAGCATAGCTGGTGATTTATGATTAATGATCCCCTTGGAAATACAAAACCCAGGCAAACAACAAAGGTTCAGATTGAACCTAAGCCAAATTGACAGATGCCTGGCACCAGGTACAAAATGCCACCAAACTCAGGCTCCCATGGAATGCATGAAGGAGGGAACCTGCTCCCATGGAATGCAGAAACACTGAGTCAGACTTGGAGCCAGTTTGCCACCATTGGTCATGGCCAGGGGACATGGGAAAGTCCCAGGCAAGGAGTTCAAGTTTTGCCAAATCCATTTTCTTTTTGAAAATCTTCAATGATATAAGGTTTCTAATTGTGGAATAATTATCTGAATTCCTGGTTATATTGTTTCATAAGAATTAAATGTCAAAAGAGAATAAGAACGGTGGTTTCAAGAAAACTAGAGTTGCTATTATAAAAAAGGTCAGTGTGCATGTGCTGTTGACATAAGCCAATATCACTGTTCATAATTATTAGGGTTTTCTGGTAGGTATGTACTATAGTAAGAGGTATGAGAGTGTTCTCAGTCTCCTTCCTTCAACCTTGCTACCACGTACGATAGCAAGTCTCAAACTGAATTCTGCTGTGCACACATTTATTATCAAGCAATAACAAAAAACATCACATAGCCAGTACTGTAAGCTTTATATAGTTTTAGTTTTTTGAACTTTTAGGTGCTTGGGTCATATCCTATATCAAAAGTGTCTTCAAAGCAAATGCAGCAGTATTTAAAGACAGGATTTAGCTAAACTCAGGCCAACGAGCACTCCAAATAAGCAAGCTAACTGGAGACTGTCAAAGTTTAGTCTTGAGTATCACATGAAAAGGCACAGATAGCCCGGCTTGCTATATTTTAATGCCTCATTCATGCAAGGATAAGGATTTTGTCTTCAATATTTCTAGCCAGTCCACACATCCAAACATTACTAATTTCATGAACAAAAACCTACTTCCAACATTTGCTATGCCACTTTACAAACTCTGCCATTCATCAGGCAGCTGAATTTCTTGCAGTATCTAATTTTGGAGCAGAATCTTCCAATTAGACGCTAACTAATAAACCATATAGACTATGTTGAAGAGTGTATCCCCCAAAATTCATGTCCAGCAGGAATTTGTGAATGTGACCTTATTAGGAAATAGAATCTTTACAGAAAAAATCAAGTGAACATGGTGTCATATTGGATAGAGTGGGTTCTAATGCAATGAGCAGTCTCTTATAAGCAGAGAAAAATTTGGACACAGATATATACAGAGGAAGAACACTTTGTGAAGTCAGAAGCAGAGATGAGATTGATATATCTAGAAGCCAAAGAACGTCAAGGATTACTGGCACCCACCAGAAGCTAGGAGGCAGGAATGGGACAAATTTTCTCTCAGAGCCTCCAGAAGGCATCAGCCCTGCTAACACCTCAGTTTTGAACCTCTAGCCTCCAAAACTATGAGAGAATAAATTTCCATTGTTTTAAGCCTAACTGTGGTCATTTGTTATAGCAGGAAACTAATACACCATAGAATATATATTTCCAACAAGGGCCACTAACCACTCCAGAGAGCAGACTGAAACTACTATTTATATCACAATGTCAATACTGGAGTATTTCAAATAGGCAATGTGACAATATGCTAGTAAGATCATAAATATACAGCTGTATTTTGAACAGCTGTATAAAGCAGCTAAGGACACATGGAAGATGCAGATTGCCTTTATGTCCTTGAGGCTACAGATCCATTCCACTTTTCTTAGCCTTAGAAGACAAAGTGGTTTCTCTCCTTTTCCAAACAGTTTTCAAGCCTTTATAGGGTATGGGTAATTCACAGATATAGTTTGCCATTGGTCAAGAGACACCATTTGGGCCTCTATAAGAAGCCAGAAGTTTTGGGGTTTTTTTGAGATGAAAAGGTGAAAAATATTTGAAAGAATTCTTTATAATAAAATAAATAAAAGTATATTATTTTGTGGGTAGAAAATAAGCAATACAATTTATTGTAACTTATCCAGATTATTTGATGTATGCATAAACATTTATTTAAATCCTCATATTTTTGTGCCTGTTGAATTTTTGGTGTTAAATTATCCTGAGTCAAATAGCAGTTCTGAAACTTTTTGTCTGTATGACCTAGAGAAAGCCTCTACTGGATATCTGTATAATGATAATATGCACCTCACAAGCTTTTACTTAGGATTCAGTAGACCACATATGTCCTGCATGAATCCCATGTGGTGCACAATGCTAAATATTTGATTCTTTTCTTCATTTATGAATGTCTTGCACTTTCTGTAAGATTTCATTTGCTTTGATACAGATCCCATTTTCTGTTATGGGATCCAGGATAACAGAAATCAAGTTGATATGCAAGAAAGCTTGCTCCCTTTTCAGGTTTGCCTATAAACTCTAGAGTGTTGTGGGTCAAGAATGAGAAAGACCCCAGCCCAGGAATAGGCAGGCCACCTGCAAAGAGATGGATCAGTGCCCCATTTGCTCCACGTATCTTCCCCAACCAAATGACAATAGCTGAAAGAACATTCAGTTGGAATACCTTCAGGACAAGCTAAATTCCACCCCTATACCACCATCACTTCAATACCACCCCTACACCTTTTACTTTTAGGACCAAAATTAAAATGGGTTGAATGAGCTTTCAATGACCATAACCTGAGAGAGTGGGTTTAAATCTAGAAGGCAGTTCTTACTACCTGTGTCAGCTTAGGAAACTTATTTAAAGTTCCTCAGCCTCGACTTCTCACCTGAAAAAAAAAAAAATGCAACCCTTATTTCCCTTGTTGTTGACTTGCAGCAAAGGCTAAATAAGATAGTATCTGTATAAAGTACTTTACGCGGTTTCTGACTCATAATTGGCTCTCAACAAACAACAGTTTATTCCCACCTCCATCCCCCTTACCCTGCTCTGCTCACTATGCTTTCCCACCCACTCTCACAGAAATATCATTCTTCACGCAAAGGCAACTTTTCACAGCTTCTCATTTTCTTCATTTATCTCTCCTGCTCAGTGAACTCTCCCTACACTTCTGTTTTCACTTTTAGCGGGAGTTAGAGATTTGTGGTTTTGAGCCTTGCTAGTTGCCAAGAACTGCATAAATGCTCTCAGATTCTCACTGCAAACCCCAACACAGGTCATACTTTCCTTATTTACAGAAAAAGAAATCAAGGCTAGGAGCGATTAAACTTGCCAAGCTAACAAGTGAGTGAATCAAAATTCAAACCCAGTGTTTCTAACTGTCCAGTCCATATACATCATTGTCTATAAGACTTACTTAGTCCATATTGCCTTTCATGTTATAGCTCATTTGAGGCACGTGATCCATATGCCAGCCAACTGATACCATACGAGGACAGGCTTGGTGCAGTATGTACTCTATCCTATATACCAAATAAATGTTAGCTAATAATTATTACAAATGATTAACCAGTATTAATTAGTTGATGATAATTAAATAATTGTGAATGTGCTTATTAACCTTTTCAGGTAAAAGAAAATCCTGAGGCAAGGAAGGATTTACCTTGTATTTCTTCAGGAAAGAGGTAGAAATCTTTATTTAAGTTATGGAGTAAGCCAGAATCCAGTCATGTTTATTATAAAGCCAGATGATTGAAAGAAAACTAAGAAGACATGGGTCCATTCTAGATGTATAACAAGACTGCTTCAGCATGACCTTCAATAATGTTTTTAAAGGGAGTGTTTTGATGTGTTGACATGGAGTTGTTAAGGCTATGATGAAAGATATCAAGGGAAGAAGGGTGAAAACAAGACCATGAGCCATGTAGAGATGGTAATCAAGGGGCAGCCCATTTTTATATACTTGCTCATCTCTCCAAGCAACAGTGAAGGCCCCACCCCATCCTCATTCACCCTATGTTAGAATCCAGCCAAATCACACCCTTGAATTAGAGTAGCACAGAGTTATTCTATAGTGATGGGAATCAAATTCCTTCAACTCTAGTTATAATGAAAGACTTCTTATTATCTATCATTTTCAGCAAAACTACTCAGAGCTGATTTTGTTGTCTGTACTTTGGCAATTTGGCTTCAGATCCTAATTCAAGTAGAGGTTGCTCATTTGTTCCCAATCAGTTTTAAAGACCAATGGCCAACAATGGAGGAAAGCAAGATCTCTGCCTCAGGTCTCACAGAGGAACATGATTGGGTCAGTGTCCAGGACTCCTGCCATCTCAATTAAGAAAAGCCCAAAGCAGTGTCCACACCCATGTGATGAAGGAGTTAGCTACTCTGATAAAAATCTTACCACTGATTTCCTGAGAATGGAAAAGTGAGATGTAATGTGTCTGGCAGAGCTACTGTTGCTGACTAGTCATAGGAGGTTATTATTTGTTTTGTTTCCCCGCAGGAGAAGGTGAATGCATGTTTTGGCTTTAGATCTGGCACCCAGTCCTCTCCAAGCAAAGGGCTTATGACTCCTGCCAGCAATAGACTTAGTTGCTTTTGACTGGATTTTTATTAATCTGGATGGTCATGTACCCACATTAAAAGCAGAAAGGAGGTTTCCCCAAGCCAGGGCCAGGTGCTCTGTGCCCACACACCCACCCTTACTGTAACATGTGGTGACCGTAGTCTGAAACAGCCTTGTTTGGTCCTCTGGGGGGTAACATGCAACTTTTTGTAACATGGTCACAATTGGAGTTTCCCAGGTGTCAAAAGTTCATAGATCCAATAACATTAAAAGCAGTTTCTGGCAAGCATGAGATTAAAAACAAGAAAATGAAATCTCAAAAACCTACCATGATCTAACCACCACTATTTCATAAAATAAGATTTTTAAAAAAAAACGGTAGAAAGATCATAATTTTCAAATAAAGGATAGAAATAGTCCTTAAATTACTAATTTAGTACTACCCACCCACCCCACCCACCCCTCCCCCCCCCCCCCCGCCGGCAATGTTCTGATTATCCTTAGGAAACTACAAACTAGTGCAAATATAAAAATTCAGAGTGGTGCTTCTCACATTCTGGGAAATCCTTAAATATGACTCAATGAGTGATCCTGAAGGAGGGTTTCTCATCTACTACCCCTATTTAAGGCATACTTTTGGTGTGTTCTTATGAAATTCATAAAACTTGAAGTTTGGGTTAATGAAATCCTGAAAATAGCAATAAAATCCTGGAAATAGATTAGTCTCCTATAGACTGAGACCACAACCAGCCTCTAGCCCTCTCACTGTGCCATCTGTGATCCCTGTAGCCACAGTGCTCACTTCTGCCTGTGAACTCTCTCCTATGGGGCCATGATTAGACATAGCACTTGGCATTTAATCCCACAGCACTTTGTACCATCTTCCATAATGACAGCTCACAGCACTTATCTGCATTTCATTCCATACATATTTTCTAGATGAGTAGAATTTCTGAGATTATCTCATACTCAAGGGATTATCTCATACTCATCCCTGGCAAAAATGTAAGGCTTAAACATAAATATGGTAGCCTCTGCAATAAGATAAGCAATTTCAAATACCTACATGAACAAAAATTATGAGTATAGAAAATATTTTTTCAATTATCAAAGCATCTGAAAAGAAAGTCTGGGAACTAAAACTGGGTTTTCCAGGCACTACTATTTCTTATCTTAAATCATTCTTTCTACTATGCTTCCATTTAAGGAATCTTAGCCCTTCTTCCCTTCAAGTCTAGCGTCTCTTCTCAGAAACCTTTCCAACTATCCCAGTCTCTGGTGATTTTTCTTTCCTACAAGCTCTTGTCATATCTATCATCTCTTCTCTTCTCCCCCAAAGCAAATATTTAAGCTTCTTAGTAGCACAATGAGAACTAAATAATAAACATTCTCTCTTCCTACCTCCATTTCTCTCTACACTAGGCAACATACTCTCAATCCCACCTCCTTCTGCATGCCAGGAAAATCCTACTCATTTCTCAAGATCCGATCAGCACAGCTGCTTCCTCTTCTTTTACACCTGCCTGGGCTCTGTTCTTTCTACCCCAGTTAACACTTCCTCCTCCATGGCCCCATGTAAAATTTTTTCATTGAGCAGAAACAGCACCTACATTATTGTAAAATTGTTGAGATTAAAACTCAAATGGGCCACTAACACTGTCTGACATCTTCGGTTGCTCAATCCAGCTCACAATGACTAATTGAAACTTCTCTTTTCCCTTCAAGCTTCTGAAAAAGTCTTGCCCTTCTTGATATTTAGCATATGAATTAGTCTCTTAGTTTAAAGAGATGATATAGACTACCAGATGAGAATTCCCAAATATAAAATATTTCCCTAATTTTAAATATACAAAACAATACACACTGAACACTTACTATCTGCCTCTTGTCACAGTGGAGGTTATGCCCCTTTTTTAATCTAAGATGAATCTTATTGGATCCCATCATTTTTTCATCTTCTTACAAGCCATAAATATTGTATATCCCTTTTTTTCTACTCTTGAAAAATCAAACTCTCAACTGCATTTTATCATTTGGCTCTTGCTATGGTCTGAATGTTTGTATATTCCTCCCCCCCCCAAAAAAAAATTTATATGTTAAAACTCTAACAGCCAGTGTGATGGTAATAGGAGATGGGACCTTTAAGAGGTGCTTAGGTTATGAGGATGGAGTCTTTATGAATGGGATCAGTGCCCTTATGAAAGAGACCCCACAAACTCCCTAGCTCAATTTACCTTATAAGGATATGATGGAAGTCTATGACCCAAAAGAAAGCCTTTACCAACCTTGCTGGCACCATGATCTCAGACTTCCAGTCTCCAGAACTGTAAGAAATAAATTTCTGTTGTTTATAAGTCGCTCAGTCTGTGATATTTTGTTGTAACTGCTGGGACAGACTAAGGCAGATCTTAAACATGCATAAACCTCTTCCATTTAAAGAAAAAAAAGTATTTACCATCATTCAACCATTCATTAGTTTATTCCTACTCAGTCCTACTGTATCTCTCTTAGACCTTTTACAGATAAATTCCTACAGGATTACCTGTACCTGCTATCACCATTTCCTCATAGCCCACAACCCCAATCCATTTCTAACTGGCACAGAGTAGCCTCTCCATACCTCTCCATCACCTTCCGCCACGCATCCTCTCCATAGTGTTGTGAAATTTAACAAATACAACGATAAGATACCCTGTTAATTTGAATTTTAGATAAATAACAAATCATTTTTGAAGATTTTTAGATGCAACATGTGGCATATTTATACTTTTTTTAAAAATGCTGTTTATCTGAAATTCAAACTGGTTACCCTATATTTTATCCAATCTCTCCCTGGATGTCCTTTGCATTCTGGTCCTTTGAATTTAAAATGTTTTTCATTGTCATGGACTTTTAACAGATGTTAGTTGCATTAGTTTCCCGGGGCTGCTGTAACAAAGACCCACAAACTACTTGGCTTAAAACAATAGAAATTTGCTGTCTCACAAGTCCGGAATTAGAAGTCTGAAGTCTGCTCTCTCTAGAGCCTCTACAGATCCTTCCTTGTGTCTTCCTTCTGGCAGCCCCAGCGGATCCTTTGCTTGTGGCAGCATAACTCCAACCTTTGATTCAGTCTTCTCTCTTCTTACAGGGACACAAGTCATACTAGATGAAGGGCCTACTTCTACACCAGTATGACCTTATCTTGATTTAATTAAGTACACACACATTGTATTGCAAAAAAAAAAAAAAATCACATTCTGAGGCATTGGGGGTTAGGACTTTAACATATCATTCTGCTAGGAATATGCTGTTTTCTCCTCTTTCCCTAAATACTCCTACTCATTCCTATCCACTCTTTAGATTTCAACTTAATTAACAGTTCTTTGACTTTCCTGACCAAATCCAATTTTCTAATTTTTCACTTTTATAGGACCATATACTTCTCTTCATTGCACTTTTAGAAAGTGAAGAGTCTATGTGAAGAGTCTACACAGGCTTGCTTGAAAACTTGATGATGTTTTCCACTGGACTGTGTACTTCATAAAGGCAAAAAACGGGCCTATCTGGCTTATTAATACATCCTTGGCTCTGATCATACTGCCTTACACTTACTAGGTGCCTAGGTGTGAGTGAATGAAGAAACGACTGGATGAATACTTTATATAGCATGAATGGCTTGAGGGTACAACAATCTTTATATTCATAAAGTTTTATAATATTCTTCAATTTATAGTGTAAAAATGTCCCCAGATATCTCAACTTTTACTTTTCTCTTATAAGCTATGAAAAACAAAGATAATGTCAAAGTAGCAAAAAGGGTACTTTTGAAATGTTCTTAGGATTAAAGTTCTTAGGTTGCTTAAAAAAAAAACAAAACTAGGCCCAGAACGAAGATACCTTTCAGACTGAATTCAGAAGCAAAGCTCATTCATTGTTTCCATTCTCCTCCGCTAACTTCTTAGAAGAGGTAAATGCATCTCTATGTCTGAGTCAGTGGAATCTCTTAGCCATATATTTTTAATGATGCTGAACAAGAGAGAGGATTTGCCAAAGTCTATGTAGAAATAGAGGAGGATTTATTGAAGGCACACTCGCCATTGAGATTCCTCTAGTTTGGATATTAGGTTTACTTTCATTGGCCCTTGTGCTCACTGGGAACCTACCTTTGATTGTTTTTTTTGTGTAGCATATTTCTAATGGAGTCTAACCCTTTCATATACTCCAGTGTTGTGGATTCCAAGTATGTTCAATAGGGACTTGCTGGATTCATACAATTCATGATAACATTATTGCATGCTTAGCAATTTAAAGGGTAAGTAGGAAAAACCCCAGTTTTTCCTTCTGTGTTTTCCTTTACTTTCACACTGCTACCACACCTGATGTGTGGGTTTTCTCGATACCAAGCATTTATGTGACATCAGCTGAGAGTCCTACAATTTAACTCAATTCTGACACTGTCTACCTGGAGACAGCATCAGGTCCCACAGGGTAAGGGCTCAAGCCCAAGAGACTGTCCCCATTTCAGATGTCAACTGCAAGCAGTTGGTCGGCAAGTTACCCACAACTTCTGTCTGATTTGAAATCCACAAATCAGAGGTTCCCACAACCTCTTACTCATATTCAATTAATTTGCTAGAGTGACTCACAGAACTCGGGAAAACACTTATGCTTACCAGTTTATTAAAAGATATGATAAAGGAGACAGATGAAGAGTGAAATTAAGTAATATACTGGGTGAGGTCTGGAAGGGTCCTGAGTTCAGGAGTTTCTACCCGATGGAGTTGGGTGAGTCACATCCCACCCTCATCCCTTAGTGGTGTGGCAGTGTTCTCCAATCTGGAAGTTCCCTGATCTCTTACTATTGGGATTTAATGGAAACTTCCTCATGAGGGCATGATCAATTGTTAACTATTAACTTCATTTCCAGCCCTTTTCCCCTCTCTAGAGAACTTGGATGTTGAGGGGCAAGGTTGAAAATTTCAAGCTTCTAATTATGGCTTGGTCTTTTTAATGACCAGTCCCAACCCAGGAGTCCACCCAGAGACACCTCATTAGCACAAAAGATGCTCCTAGTACTCTCATCACTTAGAAATGTACAAGGGTTTTAGAAGGTCTGTGTCAGGAAATGGGGGCAGAGATGAATATGTATGTTTTCTATTATCTCACAATGAGGAAGTAAATTTTAAGTGGACCCTCTTATGCAAATATCTACATCTATATATTGCAGTGATGAGTCGGGGTTTCTTTACAATGGCCTCACTTGAGGAACACTCTAGGATTTGCTTTCCTTATATAGGTCTTTAAATAATATCCATGTTATAAAATAAATTTTATTATTTTATCTATTTTTTCACCTGTTGTTACAACTACTTTAGCTCATCTAAATTATACCCATTTTCAATAAATTCCAGTAGTAGTACAAATTGCTTTAAGGTAGAAAAATAAATTATTTCAACCCTGTTTTCTCTTTGTGTATAAACAAGGTATATTAACTGCAAAGGCATTTAAAGGTTTTTTATTAAATCAGATGAAGTAAAAATGATCCAAGCTGTATCAATAAGGAGAAAAGAGACAAATTGAAATAAGGTTTCTTTTGAAACCTGACTTCTACATAGGAAACCACTGGGTGAAGGCTGGGGTAGTAATGGTTACTCTCATCCGGGTGTTCTTGGTAACCAGCATAGTCCTCACAGACAGCCTGGGCCTAATAAATATTTGTTGAAATAATGTGTAAATCAAAGTGCAAATAGAAGCAAATATTAGACTTCCCTGAATTTGAGCCTCTAAGAAAACAAAACCTTTAGCGGACAAATAGGCAATTCTATTTGATAAACTCTCCTAAGGAAAAATGCTCTCTTTTTTCAAATATGGTTCTACTCATTCCTACTTTTGAATGAAAATTGGAAGTTACTGGGTTAGAGAATATAAAGGGTATGACTAATCTCACTGATGTAGATAGTCCTGATTAGTTTTATAATGATGCCGAGTTGTGAACTTGCTTTCTTAGATAATATATATTATTCTAGACAACATAAAAATTTGCAAATGGATGCAGAGCTGAAGTTAGCATTCAGCTCTTGCCTGGATAGAGGAAAATGGCAACAAGCAACCAAATGAATATTAAACATTTACCAAGCATTGCAAATCCATAGGGGTCCAGGATACTAACCTTGTTCAGTGTTTTGTCAGCATCACAATACAATGGTTCAGTTAGACTCAAGTGAAACAAGCATTCCTATTCGTAAATAGCACCACAAGCTATGAGTGAAGCTAGATCTTCTTTAGATTGTTGCAAAAGCCAAGATAAAAGCCTACAGCTACCCAGAGAGACCCATCATTTCTCAATTCTCCTCAGACAGGTCCCTGAGAAAAATCTTCTCTTAATGCCAACTATTTAGAAATGCATCAATATGGACCTCTACATGAAGTATCTGAAGGTTAAATATGTTTAAATACCAGGTAAAAGTGCCTCTTACACAAGACTAACAAACCTGATACAGGCATGGATTTGCTCTCTTGTGAGATGCAGACAAATGACAAGAAGGCTAAGCGGTTATCTGAGAGCTCCATCTGACATAGAAGCAGAATTCATGAGTTAATGGGGCTCAGGAGAGGAAGAGTGGGAACATGTGCTTTGTTAATAACCCTTTCATTTTATTGGAAATGTTGATCATTAAATGTTATATCGTGTTAAAGTAGTTATTTGGAAGCAACACATATAGATCAGGTCATCGAGTTTACGAGTCATAGAGTGAACAAAACAGAAAGTACCCAAGAGTGATTGGGGAAGAACTATATGAGCTGGAGAGTGTGGACTGTACAGTCAAACAGAACCAGAGTAGTGGTTCTACCACTTCCTAGCTGAATGACCTACAGCTAATTACTTAACTGTCTGAAGTTTCCTTTCTACATCTGTCAAACAGAGGTAAAAATATCTACCATAAAGACTAGTTATGTGGGAGAGCAATGAGATAAATTATGCCTGTTACCTGGAACACAGAGTAAGGATCTGCCCATGTGAAAAGGAACACTGACGACAAAGTGAGCAAATGTGCAGCGATTGGACTAAGTATCTGAATCAGTTCCGGAGAGTGGAAATAGTTGTTAAATGAGCCATTTCAGCAGAGTCTCCGGCAAACTGGTTTTTCAACATCTAAAAACTACTTTGTCACACATTCATGAAATTTCCTAAAACCATTAGTAAAGTCATACCGAACTAGCAACTGTGGGGATAAGGAATTAGTAAGAAGGAGTTTTTGTATATATGCCCTCATCTTTCTCTAGGTCTTTTGTTATCAGTAACAAGAACTTCTCTGTATTCTTTTGTTGTTGTGTTTACATTTATTGGTGTACCAAATGGAGGGGAACAGCTGATGTGGTTTTCCCTCTTGTTCTATCCTCCTCATGTTCACAGACAGACACACATCGACATATAGATACAGACTCACAACCCGTTCAGAGACAAATACAGTCATAGATCACATACACACACACACACACACACACACACACACACACACACACACACCCCACACCTACCTGTGAGACTGTCTTAATGTAACACATAATCTCATTTAAATTATTAGCAGCTACAAGGATTTCCAAATGATTTCAATAAGAATATCATATATATTTGATAAAAATATCATAGATCAAATTCCAAAACATATTTATAATTTTTTTTGAAATACAGATATACTTTTGCTTTCATATGACATTACATTGGGTTGTTTTATACACAGAAGGACTCTAGATTTCATGCAATTTACTTGATTTAAATTTTAGTCATTTCTTTTTAAGATATCAGGACAGTTAACATGAAAATGTTCTGTTTAAAACTAGATTGGCACTTGAGAACTCATTTTAATAAAACAATAGACCTATATCTCTATTCTGCAGCTATGGTAGTATTCTGACTATCATAGAGGGAAAATACCAATCTTTGATCTGAGATACTCGTCTATGATCTAAGATAGCAAAAACATAGCAGGAAAACAAACAAGACGAAGTACTCTCCTTACAGAGGAAGTAGAGGCAATGGAATGAGAAGGAGATGGTAATAATGGAGTGAGCCATGCTGCTGACGGAGTGACTGACTCTCAAGCGAGTCATACAGACCAGGAAATGGCCCAATGATTGGAGGATGCCACCTCAAACCACAAAGCTTTCATATTTCCACAGTGAGAAAGAATCAAGATGTGAGGACAGAACTTGAAGAGACTAGCACAAGTGTACAAGAAGTAAAAGAGCTTAGTCAAATGTCAGATATTGTATCTGACCATGACTTTACATTTGATTGCCATTGCATGTACACATAGAGAAGAGAATGTTTACATTTTGGAGAAAATGTTGTTTTGTTGACATATATGCCATTAAAGATGGCCTGAAAAATTCTTCATTGGCTCCTATTCTATCCTCTCTTAATTCAATAATGATTTCAGTCGATGCAATGAGTATACCCCCAAAACACTGTACTTCCTGCCTTGTCCAGTACATTGCTAATATACAGTTTGCTCTCTCATGCTATAAGAGGAAATTTACTCCACCTTCCTCAGTTCTGAAGGTATGTTAAAAACACCAGTATCAATGGTAAATACAAG
This sequence comes from Eonycteris spelaea, assembly GCA_003508835.1. Classification (NCBI taxonomy): domain Eukaryota; kingdom Metazoa; phylum Chordata; class Mammalia; order Chiroptera; family Pteropodidae; genus Eonycteris; species Eonycteris spelaea. Next base: position 7,110,942 of record PUFA01000011.1, on the reverse strand, counting down.
AAAGATGGGCAACTGGAAATGAACTTATAGACCAAGTAGCAGCTGTGGGTCAAAATCAACATGTTGGGAGGATTAAATGAGATAATGTCTGTGAAAGTGCTTGTAAACTGGAGCACACTAACAAATGTTCTGACAATGCAGTAGTTAAAACTTCATAGATGCAAATACAAATTCTCCTAACCATAAATCCATTGTATGAGAGAGACTTGGCTGGAGAGCATTTCATAGAAACCAAGAGTCTAACTTGCTGGAAAGACTTAAGTAATCTGCAATTATAGGTAGGCGGATCGCATCTGGCTATGTGTTCATTTCTGGGAGCTACATTCTAAGAGCACATGGGCAAACAGGACCACAGAAGAGAGTGACCAAATTAACGAGCAGTTGAAAACACTGTATTTGAGGAATGGTTGAAGGAGATAGAATAAATATCCATCCTCAATTATTTGAAGAGAACAGAGAGTAAAATACAAAAGAACAGAACAAGATCCAAAGGATAGAAGTTACATAGAGTGCAAATTTCAGCTCAATACAAGGAAAAACTTTCTCATCATTAGAATACTGAAATATATACTGTTTTTCTTTCTGCCTGCCTGCCTGCTTGCCTTCCTTTCTGCCTGCCTTGCCTTCCTTCCTTCCTTCCTTCCTTCCTTCCTTCCTTCCTTCCTTCATTCCTTCCTTTTTTTCCTTTTAATTACTACACCAACCTTTTTAGAGAAGTTTCTGAATGGCTATGACACATACTTTCTCCACATCGTTGCCACGCCCTCCAGCACGTGTCCCTACCTGCTGGCCATGGTGGATTGGAACAGGAATTGGTGTTTGACCCAATGGCTCTAACCAGTAAGGGGATTGAGTCTGAGATACCATTCTAATGGGGGTCTTCTATTTGGGATAATGGTTAATAAAGCCAATCAGGTCCTCTCTCTTTGAATGTTTGATTTTTATAGGTACCTTGAAAGAATCTTCTAGCTTAATAGCATGAAAAGTAAAAGCAGTGAGAGGGAGAGCAAAAGAAGAGAAAGATAAAAAGTAAGAGAAAACCTGAAGCTACAGGGGACTAGGTAGAGATAAAAAGTCAGGATCAATGACCCCGAGCAAACATTCATCAACTACTGGTTTAATCTTTTATGTAGACGACAAGTTAGTGGTCTCTAGGGCAGGGCTGCACCCTGGCTAATATTCAAGTGTTCATTGAGGAGCCTGACTGTGATGTTGGCCATGTTGTCCATGGTTCAGCTAAGACCTTTCTCTTTTCCCTGTTCTCCCTGTGTTCGTACACTCAGTCTGCAGTCACAGAGGTAACCTGTATGTACACACACACATGCATGTACAAAGGGGTCATATAATGCGTACAGTCTAAAATCTGAAAATTTTTACTCAAGTTAATCTCTCTGAACCTTGACATTTACCTTTTGAAATAATTGTATAGTATTTTCTTACATTACTGTATCACAATATATATTTTTAAAATCTCTTTTTTGAATTTTAAGTTTTCTCATTTTTTTACTATTATAAGAAGCACTGTGTTGAATGTTCTTATAGCTCAACTTGTATACCCACTGACATTTTTTTCTAAGATAAATTTCTAGATGTTCATATCAGAATATATGAGCATGTTTAAGATTTTGGATTTAATTGCCAAATTGCCCTCTAAAAGATTTTATTAATTTCCATTTCCAATTGTGGTGTTCTTTGAACTAGAGAATCTCCATCACTAAAAAAGGGACTGAGTTATTATTATCTTTTACAGAAATTTTGGAAAATTTTTCTGAATTTGCATGAGAGTTGATGTGATACCTAAGTATTAAATGTGATACCACAAAATGTTACACAACTAAAAATATAATTTGAAATCGCCTTTGAGTTTATATCTGTTTATTTAAGCAATGTTCTTAGAAGTACTGAACTTCAGCCTTGATATTCCAGAATCCCATTATCAGTCCTTTAGTTTTCAACACTGTAATCATCTGAGAGTAGGATTCAGGTTAGATTGCATATGTGTCTAAAGATGCCAGAGAAAGTCTCATAGGGACAATTCAATTATAGGACAAATCATCATAACAGAAGACCCAGCACAGATTCTGACTGACCTAAATAAATTGCTAATGATGGTTATGAACAATTATATAATTTATATCCAGTATCATTCATGTATCGCAGTAGGTGATCAGTAAGCACTTGATGAATAAAAAATTAGTATTATTAGTTGAGATGTGGTAACCCGTGTACATGTAATGATATTTTTTGCAAGTAAGAAAATTCTCTATTACATAAGATGAGATAAAATGTATTTTACTACATTCTGCAGAAAGCTAAGGTGATTGTTTAACTATATGAGCAAGTTTGAAAGACACTGATTTAACTATTTACTAATAGGAAAACAAGAGTTGTCCTTCCAGGTTTTTTTTAGGAGATAATGAATGGTTTAGATTTAAAAGAAGAAAGCAAGGAACTAATTTTTGAAGAGATAAAAGTAGAAAGATAAAAAAGACTGTAGTCTCAAGGAGATAAACTCAAATGAGATCTTTTGCTTATGCAGTAGCTATGATATCAATGAATACATATAGGTAAGAAATGTTCATTTTTTTTTTCTTAAAAGCAAATTAATTGACTTTTAATTCTAGATTTACTCTCCTTCCTGAAACATTAAAAAAAAAAAAAAACCTAGACAAAATACTTGCAACAATGGTTTTTAAGACACTGGACACCAGGCAGCACAGGAAAGTGATCCCTGAGAGAGGGAAACAGGCCAGATGAGCCCAGCACAATATCGTGAGAGAACTTCCAGGTACCAGTAAAGCCAGGAGCCCTTATGCTGAAGACATACTGCAGAGAGTCCAGAGAGAACACAGTGGAGTGAGTCGTACAATAGAGTACCAGAGAGGAGAGAGCTGTATCAAGACACAACCTTGCAGATCTGCAGAGGGCCCCACTCATGTATTCAGCAGAGTAATGACAAGCGTCAAGTCTGGAGAAAGAATCATCCAAAGGATTAGAAGGAATAACAAATGATGCTTGACAAATTAGATATCCATATGCAAACAATAAAATAAACTTGGATAACTACCTCTCACCACATAAACATTTCATTCAAATTTGGATCATAGACCTAATTTTAAAACCTAATTGTGTAACCTCTAGAAGAAAATGAGAGAAAACCTTTGTGACCTTGGGTTAGTCAAAGATGTGTTAGATATCACACCAAAAACAAAATCCACAAAAGAAAAAATAACAATTTGGACTTCTTCAAAATTAAAAACTGCTACTCTTTAAAAGATTCTGATACGAGATTAAAAACACAAGCCATAAACTGGAAGACAGTATTTGCAAATCAAATATCTGATAAAAGATTTTGCACCTAAAGGAGCTTCTATAGCAGCAGTCCCCAACATTTTTGGCACCAGGGACAGGTTCTCTATGATCTGAGGTGGAGCTAAGGCAGTGATGTTAGCACTGGTGAGCAGCTGCAAATACACATTGAAACTTCGCTCACCTGCCCACTGCTCACCTCCTGTTGTGAGGCTCGGCCTCTAACAGGCCACAGACCAACACCAGTCTGCGGCCCAGGAGTTGGGGATCCCCATTCTATAGTGTCCAGTTAAGAGTATGGTTTCTGGAGGTGGACTACCTAGGTGGCATCATTACAAACTGCTGTATGACACCTCACAGTTTTCCTATCTGCAAAAGAAAATTTAGAATACCTATCTCAAAGTTATGAGGATTAAATGCATTAATTGGCATAGGGCTCCAAAGAAAGGAGGGAAGGAGGGAGAGAGAGGAAGAGAGAAAGAGAGAGAAAATCAATAATTGTTTACATCTATGACATTGGAATGATTATAATTATAACCACCTCTGGTGGTCACTGTGCTTTTAAACATTGGCCTGGGAATTAGTTTTTCTCAAATATAAGTGAGAAAGTCTATTATACTGATACATAGGACAAAAAAATATATGTATCTGCATTCAAGAAGCACTATTTTGTCTTACAAGAGTGAAAGAAAAAAATGGGTCAAGAATTCTATTTTCTGCTATGACCACTTTCTTTTCTGGGTGGCTGAGAAATTACATAATGCCTTTCTAATAAAAACATGAATCAAACATCTGACTCCAAATGCAGTTTAATCCAGGGTGTAAGAGAGCTAATCTTGGTCACAGATGACAGATGTGTCAGGAAATGAATCCTAAAGAGGAAAGCAAAACATAATTCTAAGAGTTGACCAAAAGACAGTTATCTATGCCAACAACCAACCAACCAAACAATAACAAAAAATAACTCCAGAAGACATATGCGAAATTAAATGTTAAATTGATTCTTAAACAATTAACTTTCTTATTCACAAGAGATTATGGAATTTTTAATGGCTTCTGTGATTCTTGATTGTAGAAGTGGCACACAGACTCACAGTGCTTCAGGCTTCTCCAACACTGAAGCTGCCAGGGAACGGTGTCTGCAGCACACTACTCACTATGTCCTGTGTCCACCTCTTACTTCTACCTCCAGGGATCCTTTCTATGGAGCAGCAACATCACACAATAATAACCTTCAAAGGAGTATCGCCAATTGTCTCTGTAGTGAGTATGCTTGTAATAGAACTAACACACTCTTTCTGAGGAGCAGAGCTAGAAGTTGAATATAAAACAAGAAGAGAAGTTTACAATGGAAGTAATAGAAGTCTATGCCACTTCTGGAGTCAATTTGGGGAAAGCATTAGATTGCTTTGAAAAGGATGTATTTTCATATGCAACTGACAGATATTCAGTGTGGCCACTGAATTTCAGAATGAGGCGCTCTGTGTAAAGACTGCTCCATACACCCCTGCACTGGAAGGCAATTCTCACCATTTTTTCCCCCAAGCTGTTCTTCAAAAATCCTCCTTTCTTATGAGTTAGACCTGATAAATCCCTTCAAAATAGAAATGGAACACTTTCGGGACAGAATTTATGAATCTCTTGTTTTTCTTGGAAAACTGGTTTTGCAATTTCTGAACAGATACAAGCTAGCCCTGCCTCTCTTTGGGGCCATTCCATACTATGCTCTTGAAAGCATTTACAACAGTTTACAGACAGGGATGGTGAGCTTTATAGCTCAGACATGCAAAGAAGCACTCTCCTCCAGCATATAAAATGTCTAGACACAAAAGGATGATCTCAATCATGAACAGGAACCTGGTTCTGCTAGGAAGTTGTTTTTCAGCAGAGACTGTTCCTCAGATGACAAAAAGTCCCAAGCCAAGACTAGCAGTGTGAATAGCAAGCCAACCACATTCTTTCAGCTTGGATCTGGCAAGCTTTGCACAGCTATACTCACTTAAAACTGAACCATACCAAATGTTTCTCATTTATTCTTTAAATTTAAAAAAAAAAAACTTATTAAGCAACTACTAAGTGCCAAGTATCATTATACAACAATGAATAACACAATGCCAACTTTCAAGGAGCTCATGATATATTCTGAGGACGTTAAGGAGAGAGAGAGGAGGGAGAGAGGGGAGAGGGGAGAGAGGAGAGGGGAAGGGGAGGGGAAGGAGGGAGAGGGAAAGGAGAAAGGGAGAGATCCCAAGGGATTGGGTCTTCAAGATGGAGAAGTAAGATTTGCTCTCCTCTGTCCATTCTCTGAGAAATGCACAGGATACTGAAAATAGAGAAGGGCAATGTTAGGCCTCTTTGAAAATTTGCATGGTGACCAGTTCCTGTAGAACCTTTCTACTTTCTTTGCATAAATATATACAGAAGCCTGTCCACCTTTAAGTGTCCAGCCTCCTCTTGTTTGGGTGTGAAGACTGAAGTCAGCATCCTAGTGTCTATGGTATTTCAAATTGGCAGAGATGGCCAGGGAAACCACCACAAAGATTTCATAGTTGCATGACTATTGCTGATGGAGTGACTCATTTGCCTCAGAATGCAATGCAAACTATGAGGTCAACTTCAGAGCAAGCAACAGCAGTCAGCTAGATATGGGAGATGAATTTTTCAAAGATAAGAGTAAATCTTTCCAGTCAAACACAGTAAAAGAGGACTATAGCTAGAGAAAATATATTGGACTTTTACCACGAATTTATAAACAGAACCAACTCAGCAGGTATAGAAAAGCTCCTATTGACTTTAGGAGCTTGAATAAACATTTTTTCCCCCACTATGATTGTAAAACAGTTTATAAAAAAACAGCAAACAGAGGTTATAAAAGAAATTGAATGAGTTCATGGAGAAATTTTGATTTTCTCTGTAATACACTAAAATGCTATTTTTTCTGCCATTCTAACAGTTAAAATATCTATTAACCAGCTCTGTACGCTTTATCAGTCTCATTGCTAAGTTGTGTCCTTCAGGTATTTCACCCTCTAATTCTCCCGAATCATCAAAACAAATGTCCAATGCCACTTTGGGGTCAATTTGATTTTATTGACTCCTAGATGACTCTACACATTATGAAAATTTGAGACAGCATTTGACAGAAAACTAGACTAAGAGAACTCCTGGGGTTCTCCTAATTCACTTTTGAGACATTTATTTAATTGATGAATTACAATTTTTAGATAACCAAAATACAGAAAGGTTTTATGATGATTTCAAAGTCAAATAAGGGAAAATAATGTTTCCTGAGTTGCTAGACTGTGGGTAGTAGGCTAAGAACACTAGGAACAGCAACGTTTGAAAAAATTAACGTTAATGGCCTCTATTATTTGTAGTATACCTTCCCTAACCCCGCCTTGGTGTAGGCTCATCGTACCTACTAAGCGACATTACCAAGCAAGGACAGAAAATTGCTGATTGCATGCTTCACCTCTAGAAGATAGATTTCATGTAGGCAAAGATCCTGATTGTTTTGTTCACAGCCATATCTTCAGTATCGGAATCAATGCATATCACATAATATGTACACAATATGTGTTAATGCATTAAATAAATTAAGTGGGAGTTTTATCTGCATTGGGATATTGTGATTCAATTTGTCAGAGAAATGCCCAGGAGATTAAATTCTCTCTAATTAATGTTTCTTTAGTATTTAAGAACTGTTTCAAGCTGCTTTGACCCAGGATTTTTCAGATAATTTACACATTGTTTTTCCCTTGGTCAAATGCACATAGGATTTTATAACCAAGCTCAATATGAGAAATAGTGAAGCCTGAACTAAAAATACTCCTTAGGAATTTTAGATTGACTTTAGCAGGTCACAAAATGCTGTGAGGTCAGAAGCAAAATCAGAGAGGAGGTCTTCAACAAGTCTAAGCTAGAAGTAGACTCAGAATCAAAATTGTGTCAGGATGGGAGGTAAGAATAAAGCTGGGATATCTGTTTTTTTGAAGCCCTAGCTTATGTGAGCTCAAGAGGAGAGAAGACCTCTATCTGCTTCAGTCCTGGGAGTAGAAAAAGACAGCAGAAACCAGATACTGGAACTAGGGAGATCCAGGTAAAATAATTACCCAGTAGAAACTGATATAAACTAACTCTGTGATTATAAGTTGAGCCTTTACTTTCCATGGTGATTGAGGCTTGGGGGAAAAAAAAATCGTCATGCACGAATTTCAGGTTTTCTATTAGAAATAAATTGCTTTAAAAATAATATATTCCACCAAAGTAGATAATTTTATAGAATAAGATAAACATTAAACACTTGTACACACACACGTGAAACCTCTAACTTCTACAAGGCTACTGTATCTTTCCTTACTAGTTTATGGCTATTGCTAAGAGTGATCACTTAAACCAAAATTAACTTGGAGATAGAAGACTCCATCTGTTGAATAATCACTTTGGGGACTTCCAGCTAAGAGTTTCTGATACATTAGCTAAGCTGCCAGCTCATTTACTCCCTGCATGAAATCTTTCCTCTTCTAAACCAGGCAAGACTTCTATTGAGCTATATCTGTTCCAATCCAACTCTAAACCCTCTTTCTAAAACTTTGAGGCAGAAAGTTAAAGAAAAGGGGAATAGATAAGAAATGTGTAAAATCTGTTGTATATATCTATGGTAATTCTCCTAATTAGGGAATACCTTTTCAATTGAAAAAAAAAAAACAGACAAAAATTTCAAATCAAAACTTTGTTCTTTCCCCTCCACACCTCATGATGGCCTTTTCAAATAGCATCTATTTAAGGTATCTATTTATATATTTACTTGTCAGTTAATAGTGGTCCCCAACCTTTTTGGCACCAGGGACCAGTGCTCCTATGAGAATCTAATGACTAATGATCTGAGGTAGAGTTGAGGCAGTGATGCTAGCTCTGGGGAGCAGCTGCAAATACAGATGGAGCTTTGCTGGCTTCTTGCCCGCTGCTCACCTTCTGCTGTGCAGCCCAGTTTCTAATAGGCCATTGACCAGTACCGGTGCCGGTCTGCATCCTGGGGGTTGGGGAACCCTGAGTTAGCAGTTCTTTATCTGTTCCCCTTAGCAACATTTCTGCTCTAGGTTAGTTGTAAATATATCTTTAAACGCATTCATTAGAGAGTTGAAACAGCAAACTAAATAGGAAGTCATTTCATCATACTTAGTTGTTTATTTTTTATAATCCTTGCAAATAATATAGAATTCTCAGATATAATTTTTTTAAATAAAGCAATAGCCAGGCATTTGACTTACTGTCCTTCCTGAACAAACATACCAATTCTTACATTTTTAAAAATTCTACCCTCTTTTTACTTTTTCTTCTCCTAAAATTTTACACTCAAATTATACATTTTTAAAAAACATTTGTTAGCAATTTTTTCTCCAGCCTTACTCTATAATATTTCAAAATACTGAGTTAATCTTTATTCTTCACTCATGGAGTAAGAAAAATAAAGAAATAGTATGTAACTGTCTTAAGAGATGGGAAAATGTCAGTTTCTTCATAACTTCTGAGCACTGGAAACAGTCTATAATCACTTCAAAGAGTTTTTTCCACACAGCAGTCTCCAAACTAATATTTCTAATACACATTCAAAAGAAAACAGAATTAATCAAAAAATGATTTTTCAAAACTCTAGTCCTAACCAGCCAGGGTTTTGTCTTTCCATCCATGGAAATGACAACTGCTCAATTTTCTCAAGATCCCTCTGGCTTTTCCCAGTACATTTCTTTCATTTAATGATAAGCAAGTAGGAAAGAAAGCTTGTTCATACTGTGAATGTAAAATCATACACAGCTTCTTTAAAAAAATCATTTAAGTGTGCCTATAGTCAGGAAGCTAGGCATTGATTAGATTTCCCATTATGAACAAAAGCACCTAAGAAAGAATTCTTTCCAAATCTCTGCTTTAGAAATCAAAAACAAATAAGACTTCCTGGATTGATATGTAATGTTTTCTGCTAACTGTTTCTTAGTTTTCAAAAGAGTTATATCATGATGTGAAATATGATCCTATTACTTTATATTTCAGGAAATTTTGTGAAATGATTTCTAAGGCAATGATAGATGTCATAAGATTCAAATGACCTTCATAGTCCCAATCACTCTTTCTTTATCCATACTCACCAGCTTAATTCTCTTGATGATCAACTCCTCTTTTTCTCTTATTTTTTCTTTCAACTCAATTCAGTCCATTTCACAATTATTTATTATGCCCTAAGTTTAAGACACATTATAAGGACTTCAAATGTTAAGGAACCATGGTCCCTCCCCTGAAATTAGTGACTCTTTTTAATAGAAGATTCATTAAGATAGTAGAAGTGGAAATGGAAAGGAGGCTTGCAAAAGACTTTGAGAAGTTGAGAAGGTGGAACTTAAATGAGGTTAATGAGAATTGGGCTAATAATACCTTCTTGTTTATGAGCCTGGGGCAAGACTACAAATGGAAGCCCAAATGTCATATACCTCAACATATAAAAGTTAACAAATTATACTCTCAAATAGTGAATCAATGTGTTCTATCCTCTTACCTTGACAAATTTATGTTTAAATGACAAAATTGAAAAATATAGAATTATATTTTTACCTGGCTGAAAGTCAGCAAAATAAAAAAATTGAATTTACTTATTATTGTATATACTGAGTATGCTGTCAATAGATTATAGTGTTTGGAATTAGTAATAAAGTAAAAATATGTATAATTAATAAACTGGCATATATTTATTCAATAAATTTATTTTTCTTGTCATTATTTCAACAAGATCACTAATAATGTTGTTCAATCAAGATTTTTTATATAATTTGTGTTTTATTGACAACAATGATTTAAAGGATTAAAAATGTAAACATATACATAGTTTCCAAAATTTGAATACATTTTTATCAAAATTGTATCTGGAAGCAAACATAAATAAGTAAATGTATTTTTCAGACATAGTTTCAAAAATAATGTGTTATTTTTAAAAATATTCAAAATTATAAAACATATTATTAATGAACACCAAAATTTTAAATTATGATTATTTTAATAAAGCTAAAGATTTTTATTTAATTTTGAAAATGATGTAATTTATTCCTATAAAATATTTTTATAAAAGACTATTTTAATTTTAGTGATCGACTTTCATCTAGTTGCTAATACAAAGAATTGGCTTCACTATGTTATAGCTTAGACCTATAAGTATTCTCATTTAAAAGTAATATGAATTATTTAATATTACTAAATGTTCTTTATTCTCCATATGCAATTGTGATAAATAATGTGATAACTTAAGAGACCTCTTGAACCATGAATTATAAATGATAAGAAGCAAAAATAGTAATTGCTCTGCACTACTAGAAAACAATAGTTGGCTATGTTGGAATAGTCACTTTTTCTTTCAAGAAAAAAGGGCAAGAGAAATGGAGAAGCATTTCTTTGGGCCACAAAAACATTTGTACAAGTGACAGGCTCCAAACCACAAATGAGAGAGATGCCTATAAGTTTTAAAATAATTCTTAATGTGGATTTATGACATGCAAATATCTCAAAAGCCTAAGAGCTCAAGGCAGAACTAACTTTAATCCAAGTCCAAGGGCATTACCATCCAACATCTTTCACACTATCTCATACATAGCAGAGTATTATTAATGTTGTAGTTGTTACACTAATTATTCATGTGTAGTGTGAGGAATATATAAAGGAGTAAAGTACAGTGGTAATGTTTGAAGCCTGCTGATAGACAGGCTTAATAATTCTATAAAAAAAATAGTATTGTGAGAAAAGAGGTTGCCTTTATCTCTAAACATTGTGAATTTGAGGGATTGGTTGAATTGCTTTGAGGAAATCTTGAAGAACTGGAAATCTTGGGATGGATCAAAAGAAATATTTTATAGGGGCTGAAATATCAAGAATCATGCTATAAATAATTTTTAAACAAAGAGCCAAAAACATAGAATGGAGTAAGGGAAACATCTTCAATAAATGGTGCTGGGAAAATTGGAAAACCACATGTCAAAGAACGAAATTAGAATGCTATCTGTCACCATACACCCAACTTAACTCAAAATGGATCAGAGACCTGAATATAAGACCTGAAACAATAAAATGCATAGAAGAAAACATAGGAACTAAACTCAAGGACCTTGGACTTAAAGAGGATTTTATGAATTTGGCCTTAAAAGCAAGGGAAATAAAAAATTAAAATAAATTAATGGGACCACATCAAACGAAAAAGCTTCTGCACAGTAAAAGAAACCGTCAAGCAAAGAGGTGATCATTCAAAACGGAGAATAAATTTGCAAGCAACACCTCCAATAAGGGCCTAACATCCAAAATATACAAAGACCTCATACAACTCAATAACAACAAAAAAACAAATGATCTGATCAAAAAATGGGAAGAGGACCTGAACAGACACTTCTCCCAAGAAGACATACAAATAGCCAACGAATATTAGAAAAGATGCTCAACATCACTAGCTATTAGGGAAATGCAAATTAAAACTACACTGAGATACCATCTCACACCTTTAGAATAGCTATAATCAACAGGACAAGTAATAACAAATGTTGGAGAGGATGTGGAGAAAAAGGAACCCTCGTGCACTACTGGTAGGATGGCTAACTGGTACAGCCACTATGGAAAACAGTATGGAGGTTCTTCAAAAAACTAAGAATCTATCTACCATATGATACAGCAATCCCTCTATTGGGTATTTATCCCAAAGACTTGAAAACCCATATCCAAAAAGATATTAACACACTAATGTTCATAGCAACATTATTCACGGTGACCAGGACATGGAAGCAATCGAAGGGTCCTATGACAGATGATTGGATAAAGAAAAGGTGGTATGTATAGACAATAGAATACTACTCAGCCATAAGAAGAGATAAAATACTGCCATTTGTCACAACATGGATGGACCTTGAGATAATCATGCTAAGCGAAATAACCCAGACAGAAAAAGTTGAAAATCACATGTCACTTACATGTAGGATATAAACCTAAAAGCAACAAATGAGCAGGACAAACAGAGACTTATGGACATGGACAATAGACCAGTGGTTCCCAGAGGGTAGCGGGGAGGGGGAAGGGAGGAGGTAGATAGGTAAAAGGGGTTAAATACGTGGTGGTAGAAAGAAATTTAACTATGGGAGGTGAACATACAATGTAAATAAATATATACTTTACTGTTAAAATGTACAGCTGAAACTTACTAGATTTCATTAACAAATGTCACTATGAAAAGGAAAAAAAAGAAAAAACAAAAAATCAAGAAAACATTTTTAAAATTAAAGAAGATTTGAAATTAAGTATTGATATGGGATATCATGTTCCAGGTACATTAATATATGGCTAGCCAAAGTGTAAATCGGTATGACTCAATTATGGGAAATTTGCCTCTATCTATACAAACTTCAACTACATATGACCTAGACACAGTAATTCCTCTTTCAGAAATTTATCCTATAAATATAGTCCTATAAATTTGAAATGACATAATATATGTTATTCTTTGCAGTGTTACTCTCAACAGGAAACGATTAGAAACAACATATACAAAGAGTGCACACACGCAGAGCCATTACATGGAATTCTATATAGTTTTCGAGATGAGCAAGGAAGCTCTGTATATACTAATATGGAATGATCTTCAAGGTACATTGTGAATTGGAAAAATGAAGGTGTGAAATGACTTGTAAATTATGCTATCTTTCAAGAGAAAACATGAGAGAAGGCATGTACTTGTGTACATGGGTGTGCTATATCTATTCTTGTAAATCTTAGAAAGAACACATAAAGCCACTAATGACATGAGTTTCCTATGGAGAGAGGACCAGGGAGAGAGCTAAAAGATAAATAAATGTGAGCTAGAAAATTTGGAAGCCATATTAAAACTCTCATATGCATTTATATGCTATTCAGGTCTAGCAATCATTCATTTACTAGAGAAAATACAATTATAGTGGCCTGAATAATTTATTGTGGATCAAGGAACAATCTATAGGCTAGAAAAAAGTTTATTACACCAGCCCTATTCAATAGAACTTTCTGTTGATGACCGAAATATTTTGTAATTCAACACTGACTTCTATGATAGCCACAAACTTGTTCTAACTATAGCTATTATGTACTTAAAATGTGGCTACTGTAACTAAGAAACTAAATTTTTTATCTTAAGTCATTTAAATTTAAAGGGCTACATGTTACTAGTGGCTATCATATTGGACAACAGAACTTCATACTAAAATAAAAACATAAGCTCTAAGCATCAAAATGTTGAGCTCTGAGGTCGAAAGATGACATTAACATATATAATTTATATTCTCTCTGTGCTAAGCCAGCACTCTGTGTACAAAAGCCCAGTCTTCAGCTTAGTGATTTTGTTTCTGTTTCTCAAACTCTCTAATCCATAGCCAGACCTTGTCTGGGCCACACAACATTTGTAGAAATTAGAAAAAGGCAGATGGCTTGGCCAGTGGTTACTTGGCATGAGATGTGAGGCACACAGATCCTTTCTCTGAGCAGTCACAGCTCTCTGCCATGGCACAAAACTTGGTAAGTAGAGCAGGGATGTCCTTGTAGGACTGTGCTGTGAAACACCCATCTGGTTTTACATAGTCATGCATAGTGGAAGACATAATCTTCCCTCAAAACTGAGACAGGGACTGACTACTCAACCACAGCAGACCCACAAGATCGAATCCCTCTACTCATCACCTTTAAACTTCCATTAAACCTGTCTCCAGGACCTGAACTTTCTCTCTTTATTCCCTCCACAATAATTCTATTGGCTGGAAGCACAGTAATGCCTGTCTCAGGATAATGGTGTGATGATTAGACAAGGTAATTCATGTATGACACTAGGCTTTTAACTAGCCTACAGTGGATGCACCGTAAATCTCCATTTTTCTTCCCACATGGACATGGAAGTTATGTATGTTAAAAGGAAATTAAACTTATGAATTTGTCAATTGTCACCAAGATGTTAGGTAAATATATACAAATCCTTTATGAAAATATATGGAAAGTAGGGCCTGAGAATAACTAGCAAGCTTGTGTATGTGTACACGTTTGTGAATTTGGGAGGGATAGTGTGTTAACTGAATTTGACCATGACACTCATTACAACACCACCTCATGACTTCTTTTTATTTTACTCAGTAACATCAAAAAATTTCCATTGACCCATGCGGTAAATTTTCCTGACCTTTGTGCCACATTCAAAATAGTTCTATTTTAAAGATGAGGAAATCAAGGCTTAAATATTTTAACTTACTACCCAAACTTACACAACTTGAGAAAGAGATCCATTCTTGTCACTCTAAGTCAAGTTTTCTTTTGACCAAACTCAGTTGTCTAAATATAATATGTCAGTAATAACATATTTGTCTGACACAATTACTACTGACCCAGCATAAAATATGAATTAGGAAGAAAGTTTGTATATAACTTGATCAGTCACCAAACTCACCTCATTAGAATTTATTCTGAGACAAAATTTCACCTTTACAGACCTCCTGAACTCAGAGTATAAGAGGTCATGAAACCCACACTCCACAATTTAGACATGAGTGGTAATGATTCATCCAGACTGAGTCATCATTTCCCTTCCTGGATCTTCGAATGATCAATTTCACACATGAAAAACAACTGGGCAACTGCAGTTAAGAATTATTTCTCTATAGGAGAAATAGGAGATAACAAGTTTCTTAAGGGATGGATCTTTGGACCTTGGACTCATTTGCAAGGAAGAAAAGATACATTTTTCTACTTAATCCTTTACTACCCAACACACCAAATAAAGCCACAAACACAGCATACCCACTATTTGGTAATACATATATAAATTCTTATTTTAGTTTCTTTTGACTCAAATGAAGAAACTAAGAGGGTTTCTGATCTATTTTAGGTCCCAAATTAAATATAATCAATTTGAAAATTAATCAACATAGTGTTTATAAATAAAATAAGACTCAATTGAGCTGGTAACACTTCCTCCCTGTCTCCCACTCTCTGAAGTGCTGCAAGCTAACCTTTAGGCCTAAAAATAGGGCAGCCTTGCTGAGTCACTAATAAATTTTAGCCTTGCATCTCACAAGAAGATAAAATGCTCTACAACAATACTTAAAAACTTGTCTTCCTGAGCCCACACTCTTGTCATGAAACCAGACCCAAATTCCATGATGGTTCTAGAAAACTATTCCTGGCATATTAAACCACTGTCAGTGACTTAAAGGTACTCACTCACTTTGGGAGAAAGAGGGGACTTTCCTCCTTACAAAATTAGAAATGAGGTTATCTACCCTAGCTCTATCAGTCCCCAGATTCCCTTTATTCATGATTTATTATGAGAAGAATCTTCATTCTTATGGTTACTCAGAGATTCAGACAGACTCACTAAGTCTGAAAGGACTCAGAGGTCACAAATCCAGGTTCCTCTTTGTACACCTAAAAGGAACAACAAGCACAGCACTATCAGAAACAGTCTCATATGTAACTAGTAAAGACTTTTTTAAAACCCAGAGTTCCACTTGTCTTTACCTATAATTTCTCGGCAGTATGGAAAAATGATATCCAATGGATAATATAAAATGGCCTTTAGTCATCCATTCATTCCCCCATTTATTAAATATTCAACAGTAATTTGTGTAAGCCTCTATACTAGGTGCTCAGTATATGACAAGGAATAAAGTTGACATGGCTTCTGCCTTCTCAAGATTTAGTTTAGTGGGTTACACAGACAATAAGAAAGGCAATTACAATAGTGCAATACTTATCTATGAGACAGGCATAGGAGTGTTACAGGAGAATACAGGCAGAGAAATTGGTAGAGAGGGAGAGGTAAAAGATTCTTAATTTGGATTTGGACATTAAGGAAGGCTTTCTGGAGGAATTAAAAGCAAAGCTACGACTTGAATGATGAGTTAAGAGTTAACTTGGAAATGAGGGTGAAGGTAAAAATGAAGAATATCCCAAGCAAATCCAAAGACCCAGAAGTAAGTGAAATAAAGCAGGTTGAATGAACCAAAAGCCATTCAGTCTAGCAGGAGTCCAGATGGGCCAGGTGAGCCACAAGGTTGGAGAAGCAAGCAAAGATCAGATCATAAGATTCAATTATTATAAGCTGCATTAAGGAGTTTGGACTTTTGTCTAAGAGTTTTGGAACCAAATAAAGAATTTTAGCACCTGAAAAGGATTACTGAGGTTACATTATGTGTGGCGAGGACACCATTTATGGAAGAGCTGCTAAGGAAAGCAATGTGGTAGTCTGAACTAAGAACAGTGAATGCTTTCAGAAATAGTTATGAAGTTGAATGAACAAAATTGTGATATTATCAGAGTAAATAAGAATGTACTCTAGGGCTTATTCCCCTCTATGTACCCCTTGCCCCACAGCCCATAAATCTGAGAGATTACAGATCAAGCTAGCAATAAAGTAAACCACCTAACCTCCAATGCTATCAGGCTAAAGTCTTCTGGATTTATAGGACAAAGACTGACAAAAGCCTTCCTCTCTCATTCACATTCATCCTATAGATATTTATTGAGAGTCTGCTATATTTCAAGCATTAGTTCATGTCCTGGGAATAGAAATAAAAAGGATGCAGTTTCCATACTTGAAGACTTCTATATTGTAAGGCACAGATATGTGAACGGATAATTATAAAATAATGTCATAAGTGAACTGATAGTGACTCTGTCTGAGTATACAGAAGCACCTAATACAACTAAAAAAAATCATTAGTCATTGTGGGTGGCTTCATAAAAGGTTTCCAGGGCTGATTCATGAAAAGTAAGCAGGAATATGTATAAAAAGAGAGGAAGAGGGAAAGATGGCATCAACGAAGGATGATTACTAGAATTAGTGGGATGATCACATTGTAAAGTGTACAAATGGGGACTCACTATGTTGTACACCTGAAACATAACTGATATAAAATTGTATGTCAACTATACTTAAAGAAAAAATAAATGCAAAATAAATTTAAAATAAATTAATAAAGGCATGGAGTATAGGGCAGTGTGTGTCTGGGTGAGGAATATAAGCAAAACTATGCAACTGAAACATGAAGTGAGAGACAAAATGTTACAAGATAAAGCTCAAGAGAAGTTCAATAGGAAGGCCTGGTGGACCATGTTAAGAAACTTGGATTTTATCCACTGGAAAATGGAGAGTGACTGAAAATAGCAAAACAAAAGAATAGAATCAGATTTATGTTTCAGATACTGATACTGTGGTATATGAGGGGCCATATCTGAAAGCAAGTATGCAGGTTAGGAGGCTTTTGAAGTAAAAGAGAAACGATGAAAGTCTAAGCAGGGATGGTAATAAGAGCAACAAAATAAATGAGAGAACTTTTTAGGAGAAAATATTTACAGAATTTTTTCAATAGGTTGAAATTGGTAAGGGAGGAAGAGAAGAAGGGCAATGAATTTCTATCTTGAGGGAATGACTATGTCCTACAATTGAAACAGAGAATGCTGAAGATGAGTTCATTTTGTAAATTAAGTTAGATCTAGGTAATATATAAATGAAGATCTAGCATGTTGATAAATATATATGTGAGTTCAGGTCATCAAGGTGCTATAAAATTTGGAGCTATCAGTGTACGGGTGGCAATAAAAACCTTAAGAACAAATAAAAGTATCTATTTGTTTATTGTCTGATTGATCAAACACATATTAAATACTTTGTATGCCTATATGAACATTACATAGAATGAGAAGAATTGGGGCAAAAACAGAACCCTGACATCTAAGGAAGACTAAGATTAAAAGGAGGCAAAAGGATTCTACAAATAGAGGAGAAACTATCCATTTCAAGGAGAATCAAGAGTGTGGGTATTACAGAAGTCAAGGAAACAAAGGTCAAGATCAATAACTCTGGTAATATAAGGACTAAAAATAATCTTTGATTTGACACTATAATATTTTTAGGTGATACTAGTGAGAACAGTGTCACCAGAGCAGTCACTGACAGAAATGGGCCACATAAGTCAGTATGTGTGTACACAAATAGACAACTATCTAGAGCTTCCAGATGTTGGTCTTTGTTCCCCTACAACTGGGAAAGTAGATCGGGTCAAATGCAATAGTTATAAAATGCCTTTTGCAAAAAGATATATGTTTAAACTACAGGACTTTCCTTAAGACTCAGAGATTCTGATTGTTGGGATGCATAATCTTTCCAGATTTGTCCTGCTACAAACCTAAGTAGCCCTATTATTGAATCTAGTTGATGCATGAGGAAGAATTAGAAAAGTAAGTTCAGACGTTGAGTGAATCTATGGTATCTGATGCTTGTACTTTTAATATCAAGTGGGAAGAGTATGGACACCAGTCCTATCTCAACAATTTTATCTAAATCTATTTAGTTCTCATATTTGGAGAGTGAGAGTTCAAATAATAAATGATATTATGTCTTTAAATGTTGCCTTCTATAATGTAGGGGATTAACTGCATAATTTTATTTTTCCTTTGAAGCCAGTCAAAGCAAAATCATTCTCTGAAGTAATATTTAGAAATGTAGACTCTTTATAACATGGAAAGAGTGCTGGACCAGGAGTTAAAAGCACAAGTACTCTGGCCAACACTAACCTGCTTCGGGGCAGAAGATAACCTATTTAACCCTCTGGATCTTAAATTCCTCATCTGTAAAATCTGGTTGGACTAGTGGCCTCACAGACCCCTTCCAACCATTAACCTGTATGATTACAAACATGGAAATACACTATTCCTTTCTATGACTATTAGTATACAAATCTATTATACCTTAGGATATCCCAAAGACCCTAGGAAGTCCTATTGTCTACCCCCTACATTGGAAAGTCCTGTATTCCTCCCAGATAGGAAAGCAAAGTGAGAGGTGAAACTTTAGTTTTCTTGCAAGATGAGAAAACTCATTTCTAAATCTGAGGAATGCATGTCAGTCTCATAATAAATACCCTCCTAGGAACTGACTTCATTCAAAAAAATTAAAGATCCTTAGAGGAGCACAAAACCTTTATCAAAATTTTGCTCTTAAACACCTACCAAGTTGCTATTATATTGTTTGAAATGCCTATCTCATTAAATCACAAACTTTGTACTTGACCTGAGAGAGATTTTATGAGTGGAATTGCAATGTTCTGACAGCCCTTGGGAAGGAGACCTCAGAGTTTCAAATAATTAAAGCATTTACATTTCAGAAGCAGGAAATAGAATGAACGACTTTCAAACATATCTTGTTTTTGCAGGCTTATCAGAAAGTTGACACAAAGCAATGGAAGAACAAAACAGATAATTATGTAGAAACACTTAGACATGAAATTTTTAAAACTTAATCATCCCTTGCCTGAAAATTTTATTTTAAATTTTCATTTTAATTTAAAAATAACATAGGTGCATTTTAAAATATTAAAAAGTAGAAAAAGGATGATCTTTTTTTTAACCTTCTCTTTCTTATTTTCAAATAAATGACATGAAGAAATAGAAGAGGAAAGAAAAAAAGATTTTTGTTCACTTGAAAAACATACTAAGGATGCATATAATAACAGATAGATATCACTTATGGAATACATGTTTTGTGCCTGCAACTAGAAAAACCCAATCATAACCTTTTTTAATACAACCTAAGATAGTCCTAATATCAAATCAACTTAGTCCAAAACTACCTTAGGGCTTCAGTGACTCCCCAAAATGTGGATATTTGTCAAGTGTTATAGGAGATCTACATATCAGAAAGAAAGAGAGGGAAGAGTAACTGTTAATATGAATTATTTAAATCATGACAAAATTGATCACCTTATGAAGACTGTGGAAAAGAAATACCTGAAATTCTAAAAGCTTACTTTCTCAGACAATGTTCTCAGTATGTTCATAATATATTCTCCTCTCATATCCTCTCGTATTCTGTTTCTCTACATACTCCAACTACACAAGATTCCTTCTTGTTCTTGTTTTAGGTTGAGTGTTCAAAAAGACCTTTAAAAAAAGATTTGAGAGTAAGGCAGTTTCTTTGGGAGGATCTAAGGAAGGCTAGATAGGTATATTGTCCTATAGGTATATAGGACCAATAAGGCAAAGAAGATACAACAGGATGTGTTGTCAAGTAGGTAACCTTAGAAGGTAACTGATGTTCAAGTCCACTGAGCATTTGGGAGAAAATGTAGAACACAACTCAGAGCTATTACATTTAAAAGGTAGGGCTCTAGAGTATGTATTCTGCAACCCCATCCATCACTGGCTGAGGGCAGCTTCCAGAGCCATGAATTCTATTTGCTGGTTGTCAGGTCGAGAGAGAGTCTTCAAGTGGAGGGCTCTAAGTGCTTTCAGCAGGAAAGGATCTTTAGTACTCACACGTGGGTGCTGAGAGGAATGAGTGAGGCAAAGGCAATTCACTACATTCCTCAAATATAATTTTTTAATTCTTACCTACATGCATGTATTTTCTTCTGCCTAAAGTTTCCTTTCTTCTCTCTTTATTCTTTTTTTTCCTTCACCATTAAGAATTTACTGAATTTTTTCTTTAAAATTCAGTCTAAATGCCACATAGTTTTATTAAATCAAGATCATTTAACAGTTTTGCTCTGTGAAAAAAACAGTATAATAGTCAATATTTGATGAGTGCTTAGTAAGTAAGTATCTTCTGAGGATACACTACTATTATCTATATTTGTCTGTGGAGAAGCAAAGTAATGGTACCTGAGATAGTAGGTGAATGAACCAGCATTCAAGCCAAGATAGTCTGTTTCTAGAACCATGCTCAGACATTATACTCCAAAGAGGTATAAGATATAGCCATCTGTTCTCAGAGTGCTTAGCATCTAGTTGTGAACACAGATCATTTACATAAAAAGACAAGGCACATGTAGTAACTGACAGATTAATAAAATAAATATCAAGTGTTCTTTTGTACAAACCACAAAAAATAGATTGGAAGACACTAATTACAAAAATAAAAATAAAAAACAGTCAAAGATAAAGAGGCAGAAAATATAATAAAAAGATTAAGGATAGAAATAAGGAGTTCTGTAAGATCGAGAGCATGGGAAAGTGGCACTATTCAAGTACAAAATGGTTGTTAATTGTCTAGAACTGATCAAAGGAATATTTCTGAGATTAAGAAGCATACTGAGTACCAATAAAAATAAATAAATACAAATTCACACTTAGATATATATACAATTAAACTTAGATATATATACAATTAAACTTAGATATATATACTTAGATATATATTCACACTTAGATATATATACAATTAAACTGCAGAACACCAAAGATAAAGAGATTTTTAAAAAAATAACCTGGTATTGAAGGCAGAAAACCTTTAAAGAACAAGAATTAGATTGACAGTAGGCCTCCCAAGAACAATCATAGAAGTCAAAATGCAAAATGATATTTCAAAATAGTCAAAGAATATAACTCTCAACATAGAATTACATGCCTAATTAAATTATCATTTAAGAGAGAGAGAGATCAAGATTTTTTAAAATGAAAAACATTAATCACTAAGTGACCCTCCATGAAATATTTAAATTAGTAAAAAGTATTTTAAAAGATTAAAAGAATAAAATTTAACACAAAGAAGGAATGAAGTATCAGCCGAAAGGTGAACAAGGAAATTAGCAAATCTTGATAAGTCAAAACATAAAAATAAATGTGACAACTAATTTGGGGGATCAGAAATTTGGCAATACTAAAATATTTGACAATGACATAAAAGACAGAAGTGGTGATAGGGGTTAAAATCTACTAAGTCTAAAATATTTAGGGAAACTATTAATCATTTCCAAGAAACAGAAACAGAAAACTTCCATATCATTATCGTGGGTGTAAGAGTGAGGAGAGAAATAAAGAAAACAGTGAAAACAGTAAAATGTTGGGAAGGGGAGAAAATCAAATTAAAAGCCTATAAAATATAAAAACCAATAAGATAACATGAATAATAACAACTAATAATTACATAGGGCTTATATGTACTGGGCACTTCTCTAAATGTTTTACAAATGCAAATTCCTTTATTCCTCACAACAGCCTAATAAAGAAGTCCTATGATATTATACTCTCATTTTACAGATGAAAAAAGTGAAGCATAAGAAGGTTAAGAAATTTGTTCAAGAGCTAAAGCTAGTGACAGAGACTGAGTAGAAAGATGCAAAGTATATGTCAAAGTTTGTACTAGTCACTGCTGTATTTTTCTGGTTCCAAAAATGATTCCAAATATATTAGTAATTACAATAAATGAACTGCATTAAAATCACAAAGTGATGACAGATTCTCAGACTACACTGTTATTCAAAAAGGGCCAATGAGCTCAAAAGCTAGATAGTTGTAAACAAACAAATTTCTGTCAATACTATTCAAGAAAAAGAAAGAATGCATAAACAAGACAAATTGTTAGAATTTATAAGAGTTCAGAAAGTTTGCTAGATGGATTAAAAGATCAATTGCCTTTATCTCTATATAACCATTGCAAATGATCTGAAATATACTTTAAAACTATATACTATTTCCAGTAACCTTCCAAACTGTAAAAGTGTCTAGGAATATAGTAAAATATGCATTAATTTTAAAAAAGGTAGACACTATTCAAAAGAAATCCAAGCCAACCTCGATCTATGAAGGGATATCTAATCTTTATGAATGGGAAGACTCACTAAGATAACAGTTACAACTATACCCCAGTTAATCAATAATTCAATTTAACTTTGATAAAAATACTAACAGGAGTATTTGGTAAAACATTGCAAACAATCCTAAAAATTATTTGAAAGGACAAGAATATTTAAGATGATTTTGAAGAGGAAGACTTATTTGTTTAGACAGCAAGGTTTATTTAAAAATAATAATAATAATAAAATTATAGAACTCAGGCTTCAGGTCTAATTTAGCCACTAAAGATTTATGTATCTTAGGATAATTTATTTAATTATCTTGGACCTCAGTTTACCCATGCATTTCATATAAAACAGTCTGGTTCCTCATGTAGACACTACATCTTCCCTCATTATCCATAATAAAATAGCCCCTCCCCAGTAACTTGCTATTTTGTAGTCCTGTTTACTCGTTTTTATGGCACTATCCTGAAATATTAGTGGTCATGGTGTAGCAAGCTGACCCTGCCTATTTCCTGCTTGAACAAGTTACTTCCTGACTGACTGCATTCCCCTTCCCAAGACCCTCTGTCTGATGCAGCAGTCCAAACACCTGCTTAAACGATTAAGCCGGTTTCCTTATAGTTTGGCAGCCAACCAATGTTCTCCTTATGTTCTCCTTCCTTACATGGAATATCTATAGCTGTGTGGGAAGGTGGAAGTGCAAGATAGTATAAAACTGCCCGCCATGTTACAATCAGGGCTTAGCCTTCTGACAAGAATCCCCTGAGCCGGTGCTGGCATCAATAAACGCTGCTTTCTGCTTATAGCCTCAGGATCTTATCTCTCCATTCAAAAATCCTGCAACAATGGAATTGTTATTTGTATCTCTCCCTCCTTCAACCAAAAAATTCCCCACTGCCTCTGGAACCTTGCCAGTCTTGGTACATCAGTGTTCTTTATATCTTGAATTGTGCCTGGCACTTGAGTCTCAATAAATATTTGTTAAATAAATATAAGTGCTAATTCTCACCTATGTTCTATAATCTCCAATTGAAGTCATCTAGAAATTAAATTCTGAAAACTATGATATTTGAAAAACTAAAAGTTTGATGAACGATATACTCATGTCATTTCCTCCAATGTCTAGATGAAGAGCAAGTGAGAAAATAAACAAAGGCAACATATAAATAAGGCAAATAAGCTTGAGACAAACTTTTAAAACATTTCTCTAAAAACCCTCAAAGAGCATATCCATGGCTAGGAGAATTTAAATTTCCCCTCCAGACAGGGTACAAAATATTGACCACTACCCCAGAGCCTATCAGACAACTTCTTGCTGCAAAAGATCATATTCACATCACAATTGTTCCATAATGAAATTGCTAAACAATTGTTAGGATGCATAAACATTTTTGTTCAATAATTTGAAATAGCTGATTTCAAACCCAGCTCCCCATTACCAGATATACAAACATTTATAAATTGCTTAACTTATCTGAACCTCATTTTATCATCTATAAAATGTGGTCATTAACAACCATTTTTTATTACTAATATGATAATTACATGAAATTACAAATTTATCATTGTATAGAGTCTAGAATAGTGTATGGAATCTTTTGGGTATTGAATAAATTGTTTTCTTTACAGGAAACAACAGGAAGAACCTGGAAGAATTAGAAGTAACTAAATTCAAAATAATGGGCTATACTAATGTCAGTGTTTTAGAAACACTGTGACTGGGTAAACAGGAAGAGCAATGATCTTGACTAGGAATTTGCTTTATAAATGCAAACTTTCCACTTTCCATGACCCTTTGCTTGCATAGAAATTTGCATGTTCATGGACATGGACAATAGACTAGTGGCTACCAGAGGGAGGAGGCAGAGGAGGAAGTAGATGGGGTAAAGGGAGTCAAATATGTGGTGACAGAAAGAAATCTAACTATAAGAGGTGAACACACATATACACACATATATATATATGCCTTACTGTTAAAGTGTACTGCTGAAACTTATTAGATTTCTTTAACCAATGTCTCCATAAAATAAATAAATAATTATTTTTTTAAATAAAAAAATAAAAAAATAAAGTTTATTCAGCTTTAAAAAAAAAAAGAAATTTGCATGTTTGAGGGATGGGATATGGGTGAAGGTGTCTAAGTGTGAGACACATTCTCCATGAGGATATTATACCAGAGGATAACATCAGAAAGCCTTTAGGATTCCCAAAGGCCTTGATTTTGAGATGTTGAATACAATGTGATAATCTGCAAAATGATAGTGGAATGATATAGCTAGGTCTTGTGGAACATTGTATTAGGGAGTTTGAGTTTTATTTTAAGTGAAAAAGAAGCCATTGAAAGTTTTAAAGAAAAGGATGATAAGATTCAATTTACATTCTAGAGAAAATTACTGTTGCTATTGTGAGGGCAATGGATAAGAGAAGAGCAAAATTGGAAGATAGTAGATCAGTATAGCGGTTATTATAATAATTGGATGAGGGGTAATAGACTAAGTTGTTGTCGGCAAAGAAGATACAAAGTGAATGGATATGAGGGAGGTATATCTTAGAAATAAAATTGATATGAAATAAAATTGATACAATCATATCAATTTTGGGATATGAAGAAAAGAGTATAATTGACATGACTTCTAGGTTCTTGGCTTGAATAATTTGGTAGATGTTGATGCCACTTACTGAAATAGTAAAGACCAAAGGAAGGACACTTTGGATGAAATATGCTGTGGAAATTAGGAGTTCTCCTTGGGAGAATGTTAAGACTAAGGTATCTATTAAAGACCCAAGTGGAAATATTAATTAACCAGTTTTATATATAAAACTAAAAGTTTAGTTTTAAATTTCTAACCTTAAGAATAAATTTTTGCTCATGTGAAAAATATAATTATTAACTTTGGCTTTTGGCTACAGGGGTTGGTATCACCTTCACATGATAAAAGTTATAAACTATGCAAAAAATATTTTTAGACTTTGGAAACAGGTAGCCCATTACTTTGATACCTGAGAGAAGAGGGGAAAATGAGATGAACCCTTCATCACCTGTCTGGAAGCAATCTCCAAACTATAGCACAGCAAGGGGAATCTAAAGAGAGACAGTTGTCTTATTGAGTTGAGGAGATGAAAATCTGAATTCAGGGAAGATGAAGTTTCCAGAATTGGTATGAGAGAAATTCAGAGAGCAGAAAGCAGCAGAGAAAGACGCTCAAATGTCTAAATAGGAGTTCTCATGAGTATTTGACTGAATGTTAATCAGCACATGTTACAGGCAAGAACAACTATGACAGGAACTATAACACAATTGCTAGTGATCCCACAATACCAGAAATTGTTTACTCTTGCTCCATGTAGAGTAGAGAGACCTCTTTAATATACATGAAAATGCCATACCCTAAAAATAAGGATGAATCAGGTCTAGAATAAAGGCTACTACAGACCCACTCTCAAATAGCTTAAAAATAAGTTTTATAAGGATCAAACTAATCTATAACTAACTTGGCTTTCTACAAGAAAAAAGTTTAATATTCTTTAAAGGCAAATAATAAAAACCAGCAATCAGAAATATAAAATTCATAATTTTGGCATCTAAGAAAAAGATGCTAACATATAAGAAGAAAAATGGTTCATAACCAGGAGAGTAATCAAATAAACAGACCCAGAAATGATAGTGATGATAAAATTAATAGGCAAGAGCATTAAAAGAGCTATTTTAAGTGTTGCATACACTAAAAGATTTCAATGGTAACAAGAACATAATGAGGGGAAAAAAGATGACATAAAAAGAACAAAATGTAAATTCTTCAGATAAAAAAATTACACTGAATGGTATTTAATAGTACATTAGAACCTGTGGAAGAAAATATCAGGATATTTCAATAAATCTGAGGACACACAGAAATGAAATCTATTCAAAATGAACAACACAGATTTAAAAATATATTAAAAGAAAAAAAATTAAGAGACTTCATGACCAGTATGATAACACCAAGTGGTCTAATCTACATGTAATTGGAGTTCAAGAAGGTGAAAAAATGGTTGTGGGAGTGGGGTGGAAACAGAGGAATAAGTACAAATATTTGAAGGAAGATGGTCAAATGTTCCAAACTTGATAACAACTATAAACCCATAGTTGCAAGGAGCTCAATAAAATCCAAACAGGATAAACATATGCATGTGTATACAC
Organism: Eonycteris spelaea; assembly: GCA_003508835.1. Taxonomy (NCBI): domain Eukaryota; kingdom Metazoa; phylum Chordata; class Mammalia; order Chiroptera; family Pteropodidae; genus Eonycteris; species Eonycteris spelaea. The sequence goes on along the minus strand of PUFA01000011.1, from coordinate 7,083,846 downwards.
ACATGCACATGTCCACACACTTTCCTATGCACACCATAATAATACTGCTAAAAAAAATAGGAAGAGAAAATTTTAATTATTTGGGAAAAAAATCCACATTTACCAGAGAAACAAAGATAAGATATAGTATATATTCATTATCTAAAGTTATGTAAACCAAAAAACAATGGAATAATATCCTTAAATAGCCGGAAGAAAATATCTGTCAACTTAAATTTCTATTTCTGGTGAAATTATGTTTTAAAATTAAAGCAAGGTAAAAAAACTCTTTCAGGGAAACTAAAGCTAAGAAAATTTGTAAACAGCAGACATTTACTATAAGGAATCTTAAAGGAATTCTTCAAGAAAAAAGAAAAAAATAATAAAGGACAGGTGGGACACATAGAAAACAGATGGTGTGTATAAACCAAAGCATAGCAGTAATTGCATTAACTATTAAAGGCCTAATGTTCCAATTAAATAACAAAGATTTCCAAGCTGGATAAAAAAAGACCTAAAATAGATGTTGTCTACAAGAAACTCATTTTAGACACAAAACCACAAATACCAAAGGGATGGAAAACAAATATACCATGAGGACATCAATATAAAGAAAGCTGGAATGACTATATTAATATCAGAAAAAGAAATCTGCAGAACAAGGCATATTTCCAGGCATTAAAGAGGGACATTTCATAATGATCGTAGAGTCAGTTTTTCAAGAGGACATAATAATCCTAAATGTGTTTTCTGTAAATAGCTGAGCTTCCAAATAAAACTACTCACCAAAGCTGAAAACAGAAACTACCCAAAGAACTGAGAGAAATAGACAAATGCACAATGATAGCTGAAGATTTTAACACCCTCTCTTAGTAATCAATAGAACAAATAGACAGAAAATTAACACAGATATAGAAAATGTGAACTATACTGCCAACTATTGCAACCTAATTGGCATTTACAGAGGACTCATCAGAGAAAAGTAGAATACTCTTCTGGTGCATGGGAAACAGTCAGGAAAATTGACCATATTCTTGGCAGTTGTAATTAAGGTAAGAATTTCAAATGAGATCATCCTGGATTAGGGCTGGTCCTAAATCCAGTGACAAGAGTTCTTACAAGAGAAGAGAAGGGAGAAAGAGAAGAAAGCCATGTGAAAATGGAGGCAGGCATTGGAGTTATGCAGCTCCAAGTCAAGAAATGTCTACAACCATCAGAAGCTGGAAAAGATGAGGGAGGATTTCCCCATAGCAGGGAATATGGCCCTGCTGATTGATACCTTGATTTCATAATTCTGGCCTCCAGAACTTTGAGAAAACAAATTTCTGCTTTCAAGCCACCAAGCTTGTGGCAATTTGTTTTGGCAGCCTTAGGAAACTTGCTATTCACTGACAATGAAAGAAATACCCCCAAGCAGTCTGCCAATAGCTAACACCAAACCTATCTTGGCATGAATTGTCCAATCTGAATTCCCAGAATGCCTTGCAGCTGCACCTGAATTATCTGTTTCTTGTAGACATACATTTATCTCACATAGCCTGTCTTTCAATATTTTCTCTTGCCTTTTAAAGAGGCAACACAGGGTGGTGGAACAAACACCAGATTTGGAATGTAACCTTGATTCTGCCACTGGCCAGTCATTTCACCTAACTGGGTCTTATTTTTTCATGTGTAAAGTAAAGACGTTGGGGAGAATGATCTCAGCAATTGGTGATCATAGGCTCCCCTTATCATGGTAGGTTTTAACATTGAAAACCCATCATCCCAGAAAACTTTTCAGTTCTGAGCAAACTAGATAGTTAGTCATCTTATTTCAAAGATCCTCCCAGCTCTAACACTTTATTACCCAAAGCCTTTCACCAATATTTTCTATTTATAATATTTTTCTATTACATCTTCCTTGTGATAGCATTCTCCTGGAGTCTCAAGGCAAAGGCCCTTTGATTCATATAAATGGTGTTCTAGTTCCTGAAGGACTTTATGCTTTAGATTGGGGATTAGCCTAGGGATTCACCCCTACCATTAACATACCATTTAGAGGACCAAAAACATTTCAAGTTTTCTTTAATCCTTAAGATCCTGGATTGGCTGCAAAATATTTCTATGGAACAGACTATTCTCTTATAGTCCTTGGGTGATAGAGTAGGGCTACCTCAGATATATGGCAGGGTAGCCCAAACAAATGACTATTGGAACCAGTACAATTGATTATTAAATACATTAATAAATAGTAGTTTCCTCTTCCCTCCATGCTTTTTGACTCCATTCTTTGAATTCTTTCACGATCTTTCCTTATTATTCTAGTCAGTTAGGGGGAAAAAAAATAATCAAATTTTAAAATGATAAACCACCTCTTTGCTTTCCTTAAAGGGGTCATACAAAAAAGTAATTTTTAAATACACTAATATAATACATGATTATATAATTAATTATGACTAATATAATAATCACCTCTACGGTTCATAGCAAGCATATAAGGGAAGGGAGTGGGTGCCCATTCTATTGCTTCAATAGAATTGCCAAGAAGACAAGATTTCTGGCTTTTGTGCTTAATAACATGAAGTCGGCATGTCAGCATGACATATAACAAATGACCTGTTGCAAATTTTAAGGCAATTTTAAGGCGATATATTTCTATTTTAAACATGATACTTCGAGAAAACACAAATTTAAAAACATATCTATATATTATAAATTAACCAATGAAAATTTCCTGTAATATTTAAAATTAGAAGAAAAAATAAAATAAGAATCTTAAAGAAATATGCAGTGATGCCTCTCATTACTTATTACATTTTTACATTAAGTGAGCTTCATTTGTCTGTTTTCCAAATTGAACTTTTGATGTGCTAGAGTTATCAATTTAAAAAATGGCACTATTCCCTCTAAATGCCCCCAATGCAGCCAAACTTTGATGTGTCTGATAATGGAGTGAGGAAAATCTCTCTGAATTTTATATTTTTCTGTGCATTAGTCCCAAAACAGTGCTAATTTTTGTCCCCAAATTCTGCAAGAGAACAGCTCCTCCAGGTCTTTTTTGGAGCTTCCTCTGAACCTAGAACCCAGACATAAATCCATAGACGCTGAGCTAATGACAGAGTGACAGCCCATATTATATTCATTCTCACCCACTCTCCCACCCCATTGCTGGAGAAAGCCACATGCATCAGATTCATCTTGGTTCATTATTCAAACACACTCCTTATGGCTCTTCCTTCCCATCTGTCAGATATGCCCAAGCATGTCTACAACCCAGAGAACAGAGATTAGACTTAAAATAAGCCATTTGACAAGAAAAGGGTTTTCACCCCCTGCTTCTCGATTTCCAGCTCTGGAGTCTTGTGATTCCCACTGTCAGTTTCAGAATGCCTCAGATTTTAGAACTACCCCCATTTCATACTCAGGGGCACAGCTTCAAGAATTGCATCCCAAGCCTCACCATTAGTTGCTCTGGGCCTGTGTGCCCATTGTAAATAACAGGGTGTTTGCCATGCTCTCACAGCCACGTCTCACATTTTTACTATGATCAGGAAGCTGGACCTCATCCCCTGCCTCAATAACATGCATGGAGATCTCCATAGCCCCAGAAACTATGTCTGCGAGCACTTCTACCACTTCAATGAACTCATCACACAGAGGCTTGACCCTTCCCAAGATGGCCTTGCAAAGCACCTGTAAATCTTTGAGCTTTTCTTCTGACATCATTTTTCATGAAGCAGCAGGAAACCAGGTTGTACACTATTTTGGACAGCTGCAAAATCCAGAGAGAGAAGTTCAGACTTGATTTGGTGGACAATGAGGAGCCAGACTAAGTGCTTAAGCAGGAATGCAACAGGAGAGGAAGGAATAAACATGAAGATTGGCCTCTTATGTACCCCAGGGGGCTTAATTCACACTACCTTTGCCTTATCATGCATAGGGGCTCTTTCACTCTACCCTTTTAAACATGAAAATGAAATAAAATTAAGGGCTCTTGAAAGTTGCTTATTCTTATTCTCACCAGGTTTCCTTTTCTATTTTATATCACATCTTCCAAAAGTAAAAAAAATAAAAACTTGTTGCTATTGTGCCTAGAATATTAAAATTACACTGTTAATAAAGCACTTAGAAAACATTTAGAGTAAAATTGAAACCAACTTGGGCATTCTCATATATCTTAAGAGCCTTTCCAAATGTTTGAGTTCCTGAACAGTTCAAGATGTATTTAGTAGGATGTTTTCCATTTCTTACTTAAACCCAGGTGGGTTTTAAGGAAAAACAGAATTCGAGCATTTCTTGTTCCTTCTCACTTTGGTAGGCCAAATGTGATTTGGAAAGAGCTACTTGATATCCAAAAAACCTTTCTTTTTTAATGAGGTTTTGTTTTGTTTTGTTTTGTTTTCCTTAAAGTGGGTAATAAGAATTCTAATGCAAACCAACTCAGAATTCTCTAAGTATAACCAGAAAGTTAAGCCACAAATATTCAACTCAGTGTGTTTCTTTGTTTCCTAGTAATGCGCCCATCTCCCTTGCACATTTTAGGAGACATTTCATATGCTTGGTGTAATTCCTACCCTTAAATTTGGGTGTCCATTTTCCTGGTCACAGCAGAGTCTGGGCTAAGTCAGTGCAGAATGGGCTTTCAATAGATATTGTTAGCACATTAATGTGGGTGTAGATTTTTCACCCAGGTCCAAAACAGTGAAATTAACAACTGTGGAGATGCCCAGGGAAGAACGAGAATCCTGAAACTCGTTTTAAAAAGGCCAGTAAAAAAAAAAGACAAAGTATAGCAGATAATATTGAGGGCTCCTAAGAAATGCTAGAAATATCAGACACAGAGAAATAAGTTTATAAATGGGAGTTTAGAAACTATGCAATGTTCTTGGATATTTTTCTCTGCCTCTTCCATGCATAGGAGTCTTTTGAGCACTGAGTGCAAAGAACTAACTTGGATAGCAGGAGAGGGAAAAGGTCAATAGACTGATCACGTGGTACAAATGTCCATTTTTAAAGGTTGGTGAACATTATAGAAAAAATAATAACACCTTTTTAGAAGTAAATAATGCAAACATGGGTTTGAGTACTAGCTCTATAAATTTACTAAGCAAGCAGAGTGATTCACTGAACCACACAAAACCCATTTCCTCATGTGGTTAAAGGGATAATAATATCTATTTCACAGAGCAGCATAAGAATATGTCATTCTGGAGATTTTCATCACTCCCTTCATACATGTGCCTCCTTTTTCCATTTGGAAATCAAAGACCAACAAATATTCTCTCCTTAGCACTTTCATTAGCAAGGACTGAGGTGATCTAAAGCAGACTTTGAAATTGTAAAATGGGAACAATTTTAAAAAGGAAAACATTACATTGTTGAGAGGGTTCTGATCACTAAGTGAGAAAATGAAGTGAAGTCCCCAAGGATGCAGAAACAAGACAGAATATCCAGGTAAGCTTGGTCTTCCTTACTCACCAGGTGAAAGCCAACCTGACTCAGGGACATGAAACTACCCTGGGAGGCTGTCCAGAGCAGCTATGAACCTACGGACATCTGAACACAAGTAATCCAAAACATCCACCAACCCTGCTTATCTGCCTCACTGGTTTGGTTATATAAAGGACATGGCCTTTTGGGAGTTTCCTGGACTAGGGATTACCCAGCCAGGTTTTAGCAAATTGCAAGAGAGTTTGTCTCCACCCAGCCTCTTCTAGGCCAAACAAACACCTTGCGCTTCTAGAAAAATAATTTACTCATTAAGAGCGAAGAGGGTTGGAATCCTTACAGAAAACAGATGGCTCACCCAAAGTGTAATATGAAGAGAGTTTTATAAAGGGATTTCCTTGTAACACACAGCCAGCCATTCTTACACCTTCCATCCTCAGCGGAAAAAAATACCCCACCCCCACACCATTCTCCTCTTGCATCTTATCCTTTGCCATTGGCCAACCCATCAGAAGACAAAGGGATTTCCTAGTATGATCCATGTAGGCCTGCCTCACAGGGCTCAGAGCAATATGGAGAAAGAACCCAGAGGTTAAAGAGAAGTAATGCAGCACAGCAAGATTTCTATTTGCTCTCTATTATATTGAATTATGTTCCCACATAAGACGTGTGGGAGTCTGAATCCCCCAGTACTCCAGAATGTGACTTTGTTTGGAAATAGGGTCTTTATAGAAGTAACCAAGTTAAAATGAGGTCATTACAGTGGGCCCTAATCCAATATGCCTGGTGTCCTTACAAAAAAAGAGAAATCTGGACACAAGGACAGACACAGAGGAAAAACCATGTGATATGACTGGTGTGAAGAATTTACAAGCCAAGGAATGCCAGCAAACACCCAAAGGTAGATAAAACAAGAAAAAATTCTCCCCTAGAGCCATCAGAGAGAGTATAGTCCTTCTGTTAGGACTTAACCTCCAGAACTATGAAAAAATAAATTTTAAACCACCCAGATTTTGACATGTTGTTACAGCAGCTGCGGGCCACTAATACACTTATTAAGTAAGGTACAATTGGCCCTTAACTGAACAACCTTAATTTCTCAGAGTAGATATTAGCTTTGAAATGGACCTTAAAAAAGATTACACCCAACCCTTTTATTTCATAAGAACATTAAGACATAGGGAGACTTGTTCACAGTCATATAACTGGTAGCCAAGATAAAACAGCAGAGACCCGGGAAAGCTCTCTGTCTGCCTCACATTGGCAGGAGGTTGATGAAATCATTCTCAGCCTAACTGAGCTAAAACATTGCACAACACTATGCAGTTCCACTTGTGATATTATCTAAGTAAAAAATTCTCCAGAATGATAAGTGGCATCTTTTCCTGAACTTTCATATCTCCACAGTACTAGCAACTTTTAAAGGGGCATCAAGCTAAAGAAAACAGTTCAGCAACAAAAATTTGCCTTTGGTTTTTTAAGTGCTAAAGAAAAATATCTAATTACCCTGAGAAAGATCATATAAACTCTCTAGGACAAAGTATTTTACTTCCTTGTGAATTAACAATTTAAAAGTTACTCAAACAAAGCTCATTATTTGAAGACTGCTCCATACATCCTAAAGAAATGATAAGAAACTACTTAGTCAGCAGTGTAGAAATTGAGGGGTGGGGGAGAGACCTAGAGCTCAGAGTGCTCCACCCAGACACCCAGAACAAATAGATTTCCTATAGCACTCTGATGTTTTTTATCTAGAGGAAGGTTTTGTTTTCTTGTCAATCAACTCCAGCAGATCTTCTGAGGACTGGCCACACCTTGGGCTGAGGAATGCGCACAGGAAAGAATGTGGGAAGGAAGAGGTGAGAGGCAATTTTCTGATGGGTCAGCTGCTGGCAAGTGTCTGGACCCTGGGAAAGTCGTGGTGTTGGAATTTCTCTCTCATTGGAGAGCAACCAGAGCGGCAGAAACAATGCTGCGATCTGCCGGTGGTGACTCCCAGGTCACCGCTTGAGCAACACAGGCCACCAGCAGTGGGTTATGCCACAACAGGTCCCGGGCTCTCAGCAGTGCATTATTTACTCTCCAGCTTCAATCCACTGCCAACACGTACTATTATTCTCAAAGTAAGTTCTCTTCGAGGGAGACAATTAGCTTCACACAAGATTAAAGTATAACACAAAAAGCAAATAAGCTAAAAAAAAAAAAAAAAAATCCCATTAGGACTCCAGAGTGCCATCTTCTTGGCTCTTGGCCGATAGTTCTTTCAAAGGAAAGGTATATTTTGACTACCAAAGTAACCCCTTATGTGCGGTTTTTTATTCTAATCCCTTTATGTGCAGAGATGTAAGTACTTGAGACAGAGTCTTCCCACATAAAATCTCAGAAATTATATAACAGCTCATCGAAGGGCCACTTCCCATGCTTCTCACCTCAGTGCCCCCAGCCCTTTGGAGGGACAGCAAGGCTAAGGAGACCACATGGAGACATTCTTCATTGGCCAGAGCACCAATAAAAGTATCACTCAGTTAATGGAGGCTAAAATAGCCTATTTCTACATCAGTTTTTCCTCCATATAAGAAAGTTTCTTCTCTGATTTCTAAAATTAAGCCATTGGTAAAGAAGCATTTTACCATTGTAAGAGTTTCCTTCAGTTAGATCAGTGCAGAGAGGAGCCAAAATAAACCAAGAAACATCAATTAAAAAACTCTCTATTCAAAATAAGGTTTTTTTTTTTCTTCAGTCTAGCTGAAGAGCAGCCATTATGATAATTTATTTGCCCTATTTTCTTTTTCACTCAGATAAATATGAGCAAGACACTGCCTCTTCTTAAGTATTTGAAAGCCTCTATGGCCTTCAAATCTGGTGCAGTTGTGACCTCTAGAGGACATAATTTTAGTACAGGCTCAATGTTAAGTTTATAAATCCATTGCTCTAGGGAAGTGGATGAATACATTATCAATTTGACAGCTGCAAAACAGCTTTAGCTGTTAGGGCACAAGAGATTTCAAGAAATTATCTTTCTCCAGGTAAAATCTCCAAGGTGTCAAGTGATCTTTTTTCCTATAAATAAGAGAAGTTTGTCTTGATGAAATCAAAGAAATGATATTTTTTTGTTATTTTTGTTTTTTGTTTGTTGTTTATTTGTTTGTTTTCTCCCAAAGTGGAGCTCTTTTTTCCAACAGATTCCCAATTTGGCTGAAACACTAGAGGCCAACTTACGTGGATGTCTTTAGCTAGCCTTCGCCCAATCAGCACCGGTCAGTGTCCTGCCCATTCTTAACACAAGAATTTGAGAATGTCAGAAAAAGCATTCAAAGAAATTGTTTTGAATCCCTCTAAATTGACGAAGCTTGGCATTCCTCAGGGTTGAGTAACGTTACCAGCCATACTTTGCCACATTTCCCTCACCAGTAGAACTTTTCACCCAGTTGAGCTGGGTTTGGGGATTCTCAGAGCCACAGTGGTTGGGTTGAGGCATAATTGTGAAATGCAGCTCTCATCTACCTTAGGCTTCCATGAAGTCCTGGAACAGAGGTATACTGCCAATGACACAGAGCCAGGAGCCTAGCTCTTAGGTAGTGACACAAATTTGAATGCTATTTATCCATGTGGACAGAAACCAGCCTACTACCTCCGCAAGCAACATAGGGTCATTTAAGACTAGGTTATAGTAACCTTGAATAATTTTTTTTAATTTAAAATCATCCACATTCTGAGCATTTTGTTAAGTACTTATTATATGTTACCTCTCATTTTCACAAGAATCCTGAAGGGTAAATGTTATTCTCTTAATTTTACTGATAAGAAACGGAAACTCAGAGAATTCAACTTGACTGAAATCAACAGCATATAAGTGGAAGTTCGCTTATATGTGTGTTATTTCCAATATATTACAAAACTTTTAACATCATTAAGTGTTAGTATAGAAAAAGACTGTTGCACTCATAGTTTAATGTATTACCTTGATAAATGAAGAAACAGAGGAAATGAAATGATGTGCCTGAGGTCACGCAATTTATTGTCAGAGCTGAAACTCAGAGCAGATATCTTCATTGTGAGGCCAGTACTTAGGACACTATACAAAATCCATAACAATTGTCAACTGGATGATGACTATGCATTAGGACAAATAATTCTCCTTTAACATTCTTTCTCCCATTTACTTCACCTGTGGTTTCCACAGAGAGGAGCCCTTCCTGAGGACCCCCAGGGAACCCTATGAGGCTCCCACTTCTAACATTAAGGCCTTGTTTTCCTTATTTACATCTACATGGGAAAGAAAACTGGACTCTCAGGACAGAAACAAAAGCTAATAAAAGAATAAAGCAACAGGCCTTAAAAACTCAAGATTAGGAAAGGAAGAATGGTAGAGATTGGAAAACCAGATGGCATTTTACCATTCAAAATTTTATTCTTCTCTATGAAACTACTCATCATATGACTTCTGGAAAATCCCATTAATTTTTTGGCAGGTCAGTTTCTGCCCCTAAAACCACATTTAAGTTCTATAAAGAGATATTCTTATCCTAGTTATGTTTACAAATAAATGATAAAATAGTTGTATATTTAAATTGGACTGTTCTACTGATAAAAATATAAAATGACAACTCAAAACTATACAATTCATTTATTGTACAAGAATGAGTTTTCAAACAATTTTTGCTGCTTCTTTCTACTATCTGATTCTTACCTCATTCCTCAAATTAAATCTTTTCAGAAAGGTACTAGCTCTTTTGAAAGTCTTATCAGTGAAAGGCTGTTAGCAGTTCTAGTGAAGATCTGTTCAATCAAGAGCCTAAAGCTAGTAACAAAATGGTAGTTTGGGGATTATCTGGAAATTACAATGATCTCTCTTGCACCCTCTTCATATCATGGTTGATGACAAAGTTTTCAGTGACTCATCTTCATGGTAAAAGGAAGGAGTTTCTGGGAACCACCCAGATTTCCAAGGCCAGTTGTAAAAAAGTGTCAAGGCTCCATCATTATTAGAAATCAAGGGCTTTTTATGTGGATGAAGGAACTCAACAAACTGAATTTTAATGTGACCTTTGAGAACCACAGAGTGTCAAAAAAAATTCCCATGTTGGTTGGCTAGTGAGCTGGAATTTTAATAATCCTTGTAAAAATACAAAGACACAAATGGCCATGTAGCATGTGGGATTGCCCAGTTGTAGGACTGAGAAGAGCTTTAAAGGAAGAGCATTAAAGAACTCTAATGCTTTAATACTTTTCCCTGAGTTTTAATATCTGATCTACCTCATTCCAATTTCAAGGCCAGCTGGCCAACAGACACTACAGATAGCACAAATCAGAAAAATCCTTTCAAAATTTACCTCCATTTCTTTCTTCATAATGGAGCAGTTCTTAACAGAACTGCAGCAGGGTCCTAACTCATGGAAAATTGAGGACATTTTTCTGAGGATTATATGCTTCTCACTTTTTTCTAGTTCTTTCCAAGTAAGGATGGTTAGTAGAGCATTCTGAGGAATTATTCAAATGTCAGCCATTATTCCTGTAGTGGTCTCTTACTGATATATGTCTAGGGCTGAAGAGACTGCTGTCTAATCTCTCATCGCACCCCAACTTTTGCAGTGAGGAAGCCTTGGCACTCTGAAATCTCCTACACCATGCCACAAAGTAAGCCAATTCTTCTCAGTGAGCAGATGCCTCTTAGTAATTAAAAACAGAGGGAAAGAGAACTTTCTGCTGAGAAATGCCCCATCAGTAAAATGAAGAACAGAGAAGAAACACTTAACAGTTTTTGTGATAATGGTCTGGGTAAATATGAAAAGCAACATGTAATACTTATCTAACTTTCTCTTCAGGCTGAGAAGGTAAAGCAGGTCTTCCTAGGACAATATAGAAAAAGATAAAATATAATGCAGGATATGACAAAGGTCTGGCTTACAGATGCAATATTGCCTTTTCATGACTAAGAATATAGAATTGGGGATTTTCAATGAAATTATAGATTGCTGGTGACCTAAAGACAAAAAGACAGAGAGAATAAGCAGATAGCTCAGTGATGTCCAGGCTGATGAATATTTTCTGTTGGGAGATGTGGTTTTATTGACTAAATTTTGTAGTGCCCTTTTGAGCAAGCGGGTGAATTGGCTTATTTTATAGTCCATGAGGCAGAAAATAGACACCCAAGTATGGTGAGCCCTGTAAATAGAGACCACAGCTGTTCTCCAGGCTAACTGTGAAGTACTACCTTGTCAGAGAAAATATCACATAACATTTTAGGCACCTGGATTAATCTTGTTAGTGTTACCTACCATCTTTGAAAATCAAGGCTCATTTTGTGTACATGGTACATGTCAGCAATTACTGGCAATTAAGCAAAGGATCACTTTGTTATGTTCACGGCATTTTATTTTTTTATTCATAGTGTTTCTGGGCACGTCTATTTTGAACATTTCACATTATGTGTATGGAATAGCAGGGCAGATGCTCATGGGAAACACTCCTCCCAGTGGCTTTCGGTCCAAGTACCCACAGACTCCCGAGGCCCATCCTAGAGGTAGCCTATTCCCGGATTCCCCTCATTAGTTCATCCAGAATTTTGGCAGGGGGCTCACAAAGTGTCAGGTACCATATAAGCACTTTATAAGCAGTATCTCATTTAATTCTCACTACTACTTTTGTAAGGTAGGTAATCATTTCAATTATTATTGCATTTTGCTGATGGAGAAACAAAGGCTATATGGGGTTAAGTAAATAACACAAAGCCAAGCAATAAGTAAACAGTGGAGACGAGGCCCCAAGCAAGCATGGTTCATGCCACCAAGTTTACCGGGATAAAACAGACATTTTTGTTCATCTTCTCAACTGTACCCTCCTCCCTTCTACTTTCCTGGTAGAATCCAAGTTGTGTTCAGATATACACTTTCTTCCAAGTATAATGCAGTGATGTTTAGAGTATTCACAAAGTTGTGTACCATTTACCTAATGCCAGAATATTTTCATCGCCCTATCCTCACACCCATAGCAGTTGCTCCCTACTCTTTCTCCCAGTTCCTAGCAACCACTAATCTACTTTCTGCTTCTATAGATTAGGTATTAATACAAATTGAATAAAAAATGAATCTTATGTGAAAGGCTTCTTTCACTGAGCACAATGTTTTCAAGATTCATCCACACTTTAATGTGTATTAATACTTTGTTCCTTTGTATTGCCAAATGATGTTCCATCGTGTAGATATATTACATTTATTTATCCATTTATCAGTTAAAGAACACTTGAGTTATTTCTACTTTTTGGCTAGCATGAATAATGGTGCTGCAAACATTTGTATACAAGTTTTGTGTAGATGTGTTTTTACTTTTCTTGAGTAGACACCAAGGAGGAATTTCATTTTTACTCTGAGTGAGACTGGACATTACTGAAAAGTTTTTAGTAGAATAATGATTCACATTTTAAAAGGATTACAGGCATAGCTCGTTTTATTGTGCTTCAGTTTAATGTACTTCGCAGATATTAGCTTTTTTAGAATTTGAAGGCAACACCCTCCACCAGCAAAAAGATTACAGCTCACTTTATTGTGATACTCACTTTATTGAGGTGGTCTGGAACTGAACCCACAATATCTCTGAGGTATGCTTGTTTCTTGAACTCTATCTTAAGAATGGATTGTAATTGCAAAAGAATGGAAGCAGGGAGATTAGTTTGAGGCTATTATTTTCAGCCTGGTGAGAGTGGCTTAGACCAAGAATGTAGCAGTGGTGGTGGTGAGAGGTGATAAGAGTCTGTAAATATACTGAAAGTAGAGATAACTAGATTCTCAGACAGAATTGATATGGGGTGTGAAGTGAACCTAGGAGTCAAGAAGATTCCAAGGGTTTGTCCTGAAGAACTAAAAAAGCAGAGGTGCCATTTACTGAAAGGGGAAATATTGGAGTAGGAACAAGTTGAGGGAGAAGCCCAAGTTTGGGGTTTGTTGTTCAATAGATACCCAAGAAGACGTTTGGGGTCTATAGTTAACTGTGGTGTTTGGAGAGGAATATGAGCTGAAGATGAAAGTTTCAGAGTCAGTGTATAGGTGGTATGCAAAATATAACCACCTCATTTCTCAAAAAAAATTAAAATAGAAATATAACCCAGCAATTCCACTTCTGGGTGGATATCTACCTAATGAAATCCAAAACACTAATTCAAAAAGATATATGCACCCCTATGTTCATTGCAGCATTATTTACAAAAGACAAGATATTCAAGCAACCTAACTGTCCATTGATAAATGAATAGATTAAAACAATGTGGTACATCGTTTTATTACTCAGCCATAAAATAGAATATTACTCAGCCATAAAATAGAATATTGCCATTTGCAATGACATGGATGGACCTAGAGGCTATTCTGCTAAGTGAAATAAGTTGGACAGAGAAAGACAAATACTATATGATTTCACTTACATGTGGAATCTAAATAAACAAATCACAGAGGAAATTAGAAACAAACCCTACTCTCTTAAGGACTTGTGATTTTTAAGTATCCAGAGAATTGAAATCAAAACCAATCAATCTTCTGATGAATAATAATGTTGAAAACAATTTTCAAGTATTTTGCCAATATTCTACATAAGTATCAAAGCCACACCATTAAAGCAGTGAATCAACTATAACAAAATTTCTTGACCCATTCCCACCCTCGTAGAACATTCTCTTCCTCCATTACACTTTATTTTTATTATTTGTTTGTCTTTTTTTTCTATTAGTCCATGAACTTCATGCAAATAGTGCTCATTTGCCTCTCTAACTCATTATTGTAACCCCTGTGCTTGGCACATACGAGGTGTTCAAACAACAGTGAATGACTTTATTGAATCACTGCACACAAAGGACATATTGAATCAGAGGCAGCTTTCTCATCATCGTTACATTCATCCTTAGACTGGAGACTCAGGCTTGTTTAAGGTTCTCTTGAGACATTTGTCCTTTGACTCACTCTTCAGACACTGACCTCTAGATTTCTTGAACGACATTTATCAGTTAATCAGCAAACTGTTCTATGTGCCCCACAGTGAAATAAGAACATTGCATATCACCACATTGATCGTATTACTGACAAAGTCACAGAAGTGAAAATTTTCCTTCAGTGGATCTTGATGTTCAGTCTTCACAAAAGAAACATTTTGTGGGTGGTATATGAGAACCGGTTGCAAGCAAAATTTATAAATTCGGTTTATTTGATTTTTATTTAGTTTTTTAAAATCTAAGTAATTTGTGAGTAATCTTGTGCAATTATTCAAATGTGATTCATTCTGGGATCCAATTTCAAATACTTTATCCTTTCAAGGATGAGCTGTTTGTCATGATGGGTGAACTGATTTTCATGAAATCACTGAATTTCCTAGGGGTTGCTCAGAAGTCTATTTATAGAAAACATGTATATTTATTTTATTAAATCTCAACCCAAAGTGGCAAGAAGAGCTTTGGTTCTAGGGCTTTTGAAAAATTTTTCATTTGTTTGTTTGTTTTTAATTTGAAAGCTTACACAGGGATGTAAAGTATAGTATAGGAAATATAGTTGATAAAATTGTAACAACTATGTATGGAGTCAGATGGGTACTAGACTTATCAAGGTGATCACTTTGTAAGTTATATGAATGTCTAACACTATGTTGTACACATAAAACTAACATTGAATGTCAACTGTAATTTATTTTTTTTTAATTAAGAGAAAAGAATATATTTCATGGAACTAAACTCTAGCACTACTGAATCCTCTTATCACTACTCAAATTCCAATATGTGTCAGAGTAGTTGCTTAGATTAATAGAACCCTGGGAAAAAGTGGATCTTAGTGGTGATTTTGTCCATAATCTAATTCATTCAGACCAACTTATGAGGATCACAATACTGTATGAATTTGAGGTTAGAGAGCATGGACTTTTGAACCATGTATCCTGAGTTTGAGTCCCATATTAGCCAGTTAATGTGTGACCTTAGGAATAGTTTCTTAATTTCTCTACCTCAGTGTTCCCAATTATAAAATGAAGTATGATGATAATAGAAACCACCTCATTGAATTGTTTTAAGGATTAAATACATTAATATAGGTAAAGATTGAAGTGTGGGCCTTGGCAAAGAGTGTTATAAGAGGATTTACCATTATTATTAATGTTCTGGATCTTTCTATGATTACTTTTTACTTATTCTCTCTCTAAATGGTGTCAACCAGCCACAACCAGCCTTTAAATGCCATCTAAAGATACATGACACTTAGATGCATAGCTCTATCTCTGACTGCTCCTCTGAGCTTCAAATACATACAGCTTAAGTCCTCCTGTCATGGCCCCTTGGATGGCTTACAAGCATCTTGAAGTTTACTAGTCTAAAACAGAACTTTTGATATTCCCCACGAATCTGCTCTCTTCCAAGTCTTCCATAATAAATAGCATTGCCATATACTCCATTGCTTGAAATAATCTTGAAATAAAAACCTTGAAATAATCTTTATTCCCACAGTCAAATAATCCAATCAGCTTTATATATAAAATATATATATAATTTATATGATATTTATATATTATATATATAATATTTATATATAATATTTATATATAAAATATGCCCTAAAATATCCAGTTTTTTATATATATATAATATATTATATATATATTATATATATTTATATATATATAATATTTGTATATAAAATATGCCCTAAAAATATCCAGTTTTTATTATATAATAATATATTTTATATATATAATATATATTTTATATATATATAATATTTATATATATATAATATTTATATATAAAATACGTCCTAAAAATATCCAGTTTTTTTCTGTGTTCATGCTTTCTACCACAGCCCAGGAGACCTTGGTCTTTCACCTGGACAACCACAGCAATAGCCTCATAGCAGGTCTTCTATATCCACTCTTGCCCTCTGTAATCCTTTTTCCATAATCATGGTCATCTTTTAAAAACATAAATCAACATAGATCTCTTCCCTCTCAAAGCCCTCGAATGGCTTACTATTAACCTCCAAATACAATCAGAGCTCCTCACTGTGGCCTGAATGAGCCTGAATTATTTGGCTCTGTCTGCTTTTCCAACCTCTGACTTTACCATACTGGCCTCTGTTCGTGTCAGAACAAGCTAAGCTATCCACTGCCTCAAGCCTTTGCATTTGCTTTCCTCTCCTACCTGGGATGTTCTTCCCTTAAATATTCATGTGATTGGTTCTTTCTTGTCATTTATCTCTCAACTCATAGCTTCTTCCTTGGAGGTTTTCATTCCTATCTCCGCAGTTGTTCTCTATTTAGATTAGATTACCCTATTTTATTTTCATCTCTATTAGTATCACATTTATTACTAGCTAAAATTATCCTGCTTCTTTTTTATTTATTCATTACTGACTGGTCTATTCTGGGCATATAATAGGTCCTAACACATAATAGGCCAGATGGCAGACAGAATAATAGCTCCCAAAGGTGTCCCCAATCCCCATATCCTGCGACCATCTTACCTTACATAGCAAAGGGGAATTTCCAAGTGTGAATAAGTTAAAGATCATGAGATGTAGATTATCTCGATCATTATGTGTGGTTCCAATGTAATCACAGGGGTCCTTATAATAGCATTACAAGGGTCCTAAAAGAAAATCACACTCAAAGAGAAAGATGTGACAATGAAAGCAGAGAATGGAAAGAAGCAGCCTGAAGATGGAGAAAGGGGACATGTACCAATGGCTAAAGGCGGTCCCTAGAAGCTGAAAAAGGCAAGAACACGGTTCTCCTCTAGAGCTTCTAGAAAAAACACAGCCCTGCTGACGCCTTGATTTTAGCTCCATAAAACTAATTTTGGATTTTTTACTTCCAGAATCAGTAAAATAATAAATTTGTGTTATATTAAGCCACAAAGTTCATTGTAATTTGTTACAGCAGCAATAGGAAACAAATACTGGTCCTCATATGTTTGTTGAAAGAATGAAAGGATTCTAAGTGTTGGGTATAAAGCAAAGTAGAAAAAGATAGCAGACATACATTTCTTCCCTTAGAGAGGTTATAATCTAGTGGAGAAAAACAGACAACAATAATAATAAAGTATATTATGTGGTAAGGAGAAGGTGATCAGCACTAGGGGGGAAATGAATCAGGAAGGAAAGATAAGAAAGGCAGCTGGAAGTTATTAAAATTTTAAATAGTATATTTAGGGAAGGCCTCAGTGAGAAACAGAAAGCTAAATAAACACTTGAAGGAAGGTAAGGAGCCAGCAAGAGACAAAAGAGAAGGGAATTCTAAGCAGAGGGAACAGCTGGTGAGAAAGACTTGGAATGGGGTTAGGGGGAGGGGTACCTGATGTGTTAAAGGAGCTGCAAGGAAGCCAGTGAGGCTGGGGTAGAGGAGTGAAAGGCGGGGTAGCTGGTGGGGTGCTAGCGTAGCACAGAAGCCATTGTAAGGACAGGGGCTATTTCTCCAAATGAGAGGATACCCTTTTAATCAAGTAATATCATCTGATTTATACTTTAAAAGGATTGCTCAGGCAAAGTAGAGCTGAAAATTGGTGTGGGACAGAGAGGAAGCAGAGGTATCAGGAGGCTTTGCCACATTCCAGATAAAGGAGCAAGGGCTCCTGGACCACATGCTGGCCATGGGGGTGTCCCTGTCTGCAAAAAATTAACCCTGATGCTTGCTAACCTCTTCTTTTCATCAAAACTCTGCCATGTATTTCCTCCTCTTGTATTTTTCTTCAAACTGTCTACTTCTCCTTCCTCCCCAAAAGGAATGGTGATCTTTTACTTTCATTTTGGTAAAACATCTTGACTATCTTTCCTACTTAAAAAAAAAAAAAAATTATTTATTTTGAAATAAACTTAGAGTCATGAAAAGTTGCAAAAATAGTACAGAGAATTCCAATGTACACTTAACCTGGACTTCCCTGATAATAACATCTTACATAACCAAAACATTACCAAAACCAGGAGGCTGACATTGGTAAATACTCTAAACTACAGACCTTACTCAGATTTTAACAGTTTTTACTTGTATCATGACTGTGTATATTTTCACAAAATTTGATCTCAAATATAGATTTGTGTAACCACTACCACTACCAAGAAACAGAACTGCCCATAACTACAACGAAGCTTCCTGTTGCTCCCCTTGAGTTAGACTCTCTCCCCGGCCATAACTCCTGCCAACTACTGTTCTGCTCATCATCGCAATTTTGTCATTTCAAGAATTTCATATAAATGGAATCAGATCGTATTACTTTTTAAGACTTGCTTATTTCAAGCAACATAATGTCTTTGAGACATAGTCTACTTGTATATATCAATAGTTCATTCCCTTTAGTTTCCGAGTAGTATTCCAATGTATGGATGTACCACAGTTTGTCTATCCATTCGCTCATGAAAGGACATTTGGGTTGCTTCCAGTTCAGAGATATAAAGCTCCTACGAACATTCGTGAATGGGTTTTTATGTAAACATAAGTTTTAATTGCTCCAGGATAAATATTCAACTGCTGAATCATATAGTAAGTATATGCATAACTTTATTTAAAAAAAAAAAAAAAACTGACAAACTGTTTTCCAAAGTGGCTATTCCATTTTGCATTCTCACCAACAATGTATAAAAGATCCAATCGATCTCAGTCCTTGCCATAAGTTGATATTGTCAGTTTTTTTATTTTATCCTTTATAATAGCTTTAATTAGACTTTTCCTAATGGCTAAGTATATTGAATATCTTTTCATTAGCCATCTGTATATCCTCTCTAGTGAAGCTTCAAGATTGTCCATTTTCTAATTGGCTGGTCTTGTTACAGAGTTTAGTGAGTTCCTTATATATTTTGGCTATGATTCTTTTGTCAAATAATGTGATATATAAATACTTGTCCTCATCTGTGACTTATCCTTTTTTTCTCTTAATAGAATCTTTCTCAGAGCAAAGTTTTTAATTTTGATAAAGTCCAATTATGGATTTTTCTTTATGGGTTGTGTTTTTGGTTTCACATTTAAAAATTAAGTCATGCTTAGTCCCAATCATGAAGATTTTCTCTTATTTTTTTTATAAAAGTTTTATAGATTTACATGTTACATTTAGATCTCTGATTGACTTCGTTAATTACTATATAAGGTATGAGTTTTAGGTTGAAGTTCATTTTTATGTAATTGTTCTAATGCCATCTGTTAAAATGACTGGCCTTTATTGAAATGCTTTTATACTTCTTGACTATACTTGCATAGTTCTATTTCTAGACTTTTGACTTCTTTCCATATCATAACTTTGTTTTAATTGTTGAATTCATATTCTCTCTCTCTCTCTCTCTCTCTCCTCTCTGCACCCCCCCCCCCCCACTGGACTTGAAAGCATGGATTGTGTTACTCTGTTATTCTCAATTCTGTTTCCAGGGCATTTGGCACAATGTCTATTTCACAGTAAACATACAGTGAATAAAAATTACTAAATGAATGAAAGAAACTTGGCTCCTTTGTTTCTTATAAGTGATGTTCTGACTAGTCAGCTTACATTTTGGAAAGGAAATAAAAAGCATTTTCACTGAATTATCTACTATCCTCTCCAGCATTTATTTAGTGGCCATCTGTTCATATCACTTAATAGCTTTTGAATCAATCAAGACATTACTATATTTTATAAAATATTGCACTAAGGGAACTACAATATAAAATATCCTTCTTATTCTTTAATTTGTATCTTGTAATACAGCAAAGTGGTAACAAGCAGGGACTTCATGGTCAAGCAGAAATAAGATAAGTCCTACATAGTCACTTACTAGCTATGTGACTTTGGGCAGGTAATTTAATTTTTAAAGCCTTAGTTAGTCAATATGAGAAGTGGTGGTGATAACAGCACATACCCATAAGGGTGTTGCAAAAATGAACCTGATGATGCTGTTAAAGCCTTAGCACATGTCCTCCTAGTTCTTAGTAAAGACAATAAATGCTAGTTGCTCTTGTAGATTTCTATTTGTTAATACTCTAAGTAGAAAATTTTATCACAGATAATATCACTGTAACCAAGAAAGAGTTCTTTGAGGAGGACTTGACTGGGCTCCAGCAAAATGAATCAAGAAAATAACCCTCTTCCATCTTGCAACCTAAGTCAAAATTATAAATCCATTTCAAAACCACTTTGCAGTCAGTGGTCCTGGATTCTAACTAAATCACAAAATCTGATATAAATAAACATAGGATATTTTCAAATTAAAAGTAAGTAAATTTTTCAGAATTGCATCAGTGGACGTAGAAGCATTTACCCAATAGAGAAATTTGCTAACTCGGCAGGCCACATTTTGATTACAGAGGACTGGCTGCCTCAAAAAGCTAAATAAAACTTTCTTCTGTTCTCAGGAAACCATTTATGCTTTGCAACAGAAATGGTGTTTATGTAACTATGACGCTCTTTGCAATCATTAATTCCATCTCTTTAAACATCCTAATGAGCTCTAGTAAATTTTCTGATTATTCTCTGCTTTTTCTGAAGATGTTAGTCTAAGTCTAGTTATAAACAAACAAATATATAAACATTTGGTGTTTTAACACATTTTTCACCCTTCATAAACACCCGATATGTTTTATCCTTTCTGTATGTGCCTACACAGAGTTTTCTTCTTTCGTAGATAGTAGTGAATGAAATGCAGTAAAATAGAGTTCTGATGCCTCAAAGCTTTCATTACAATCTAGTCAGTGGTCAAGGGCTGGACTGGACAGCTCTTTTCTGGCTTCTGAAGTGGTTCCTAAATAGTTGAGATGTCTATGTTCTAACCCAAGTCTTCCACTGGGGAAGTCCACAAGCATCTTTGACCACTGCACATTTCTAATATGAAGACCTGCATTATTTCCAAACAGCATCTTCTGGGTGACATTTTTTGCAAACCCAATTTATAAAACCCACTGTGGACCAGCGTGTCAACTGCAGGTTCCCTGAAAATACTACCCTAATAATGTATGGCTAAAACAAAGATGAGTTTACGGCTTACTACAGTTAAGAAAGACCACTACTTTATCAGAGCTGTATAGCATCTTGGAGCAGAGAAGGAAAAGACAAGATACTTATAAGGTTTGTGGTCTGGTTTAAGGTGAATTGTTCTTTGGTGGAAAGTGGGGATGTGGGAGCTCGATTGGGATTGGGCAAAGGTCGTGATAAAATTGTTAGAATAGGTGGAGTGAGGTGAAATATGGAATGAGTCTTGAGGAGTGGTCAGGTATTAAGTGAACTTCATAGAGAGATCTGGTATGCTGAGAATGGATAAGGAAGGCATCTGAGTGCCTATTGCTCAAAAAATGATTTTCGAAAATTTCCTGAAATAACTAACAAAGTTATTTTTAACTTCATCTTCCTAGGCTAGAATGTCTTGGAATAGTAGTGTCATGTTAATAAAGTAACAGTGAGCTGTGTTTGGGTTCTTATAAGAGTGAAGCACATGTCATTTGATGTGCGAAAATCTCTCAGCTTTCCATTCTCACTATTGACACTCTCTGGTTCGAGATTTTCTCTTTATTGAATCTTTTCTTTAGGTTAAGGCATTAATACCTCCGGGATGCCTTTCTTTAAATATGATTTCTCTTGAGAGTGTAAGAAAAATACATTATTAAGAGTATAAAATATTAATCAGATGTTATTGATTAATCAATGATTAGATTATTTAATGATGAAATTATTAATCAGAAGTCATTTTCCTAAAAGATCCTGAGAGAAAGTGGTATAGAAGTAAGTTTTTTAAGGAAAAAGGATGAGGAGCTGATTGCTGCACTGGAGCTCAGGGCATTACCCCAGGAGGATGGGCTGCTGCTCTGAAGGATGCTGTCAACTAAGGAAACCATGGCAACTGGCATGGCTGGAGTATGCATATGGGTATATGTACTGAAAGAAAATTACCTTCTCATCGTGTCTCTGTAGGATACACATTGTGTCTATTATTTACGTTCTCAGGAGATTCTTCTCCACGAGTCACTTCCCCTCATCATACAAAAAGGATCTCCTGGGGTTTTCCCAGACTGCCTTCTACAGGAGCATATGTGTACTGTGGGTTCATGTATATCCATTATTCTCATGCGATGAAATTTGGAGTTTAGACCATATAGAGATGAAATAAATGAAATAAACTCGATAAGCCCATTCATGTTTAACTCAATTAGATTTACTTTTATTCTGTCTGTTCTAGATCACCAGGAATTGTTTTCCTATTTTACCCCACTTGTAGTCAAAAGTTTCTCTTAATTCCATATTGTCTTTCTATGTTGTACCTCTGTTTTATGTCAGATCTATTTTTTTCTAATTTTTCTTTCTTTTCTCCCTCCAGTGGAATACACACACACACACACACACACACACACACACACACACACACACACACGTATATATATATATATAATCTGTATACATATATGTGTACGTATATGTATACGTATACGTGTGTGTGTATATATATAATATATATACACATATATCTATGTGTGTGTGTGTGTGTGTGTGTGTGTGTGTGTGTATTTTTTTTCTGCTTACAGCACAGCTCCATCACCCAGGCTAAGATTCTAACAGGCACTTCCCAACCACCACCCTAGACCTACCTCTATCTCATTTGGGCTGGGTGAAAATATGTGGCACAGGCATCACCAGCATTTGCTCTTCTGCTTCATCCTTTTCCAGGCTGGGAAAGCATTTCCCTTAGCATCTCCTTCAGTGGTCTGGTGACTGTCTAAAGGGAGTCTCATCCCACAAACCACATAAGCCAAAGAAGAACACAAACTCAAAGGGATTTTTCCAGAGTATCCTCCAGCTAGAGGTAGTTATGGCAGGACAACCAAGAATTCAGTTTTTGACATACTGAGTTTAAATTGTCTCTGAATCATTCATATGAGATACCATGCAGACAACCGGATATCCAAGACTGGAGTTCAGGGAGCACTTGAGATCTTGCTCCCCGGCATATGTCCTCAGTTTGGCTCAAACTCTTATAAAAATTTTCAAAAAATAAAAAGATTGCAGTTTACATGAGAGTCTAAATATACATACATACATAAATATATAGATATAGGTATATAGATATATATATATAGATAGGCATCTGTGCAATATCTACGCATAGGCACATAGGTGTATTTGAAGCCATGGAAATGAATGATATTACTGGGGATAGAATATGCAGTGAATGAGGAGGAGGTATAGGTTTGAGCTCTGAGAAATTACCGAAATCAATGTCAAAGCGACAAATATGAACCTAAGACGAGAAGAAGCAGAGTGGGAGCTGCCAGAGAGGAAGAAAAAATAAATTGGCAGGATAGAGCCAATGAAGCCAGAGAGAAGAGCATCCCAAGTTCTTCACAGACTTAAACCAGCAAAAGAACGACCCAGCAAAATCTGCACTACATAGCAATTGGATATGAGAGATTATCAGAGGTAACATTCATTTTAATCGAAATCTACGAAAGGACAGACTGAAGTCTATGTAATTTTCTTTGTTCAGAGACTAAAATGGTGCACATAAAATGGAACCCAATCCAATACTGGGATGCTTATTATATTAATGCATATTGGGAGTTGACAAAATGATTGAAGAAAATTAGTTTGTTTTTTTTTCTAAAGAGAAATAACAAGTTAAAGTATTAAGTAGTCTAACAGAGCCCTGTACATAGTGTTCTCTGAATTTCTTTCCACAGCATATTTTGAATCTAATAATTTAAATCTTACTATCTTGTAGAAAATTTAATTTAAAAAATAATGCAAGCGACAGCATTGCAGAGAAAATGATTATGTAAGACTCTTTCTCAAGTGTTTACAATAAAAAGAAATAAGATTGAGCATGAGTCATACAAATTACAAACAATCAGCTAAATCCAATGAATAAGAAACAATAACTTCTAAATATCATAAAACATGCACTCCCAGGCAGCCTACACAAGTAGGATGCTCTGAGACCTGAAAAATCAATTTGGAGAAAAAAGCTTTCTGTCTTTAGAGAGTGGGTAGAAAATACATCATGAGCATATTCAATAGCATATTCCAGTCAGTTATTGCTCAAGATCTTTTTGTGCTGTGTGGATCTGAGTTAGCGCTCTTCTTATGGCCAAGGTTCTCATTGAAATAAATGAGAGAGAAAAAAAGAGAGAGAGAAAGATCAATGTACTAATTAACAATTACAAGTACACCCACATGCAGTTCCATCAGAGTTTTAATAACAGGTCCTAGGGAGGTAACAAATGAATGAAACATCGCCAACAAGGAAAAACAGAAGAAATACACATACACAGTACAAATGATGATACACTATTTCTTACTTCATGAGAAGGCCTCTCTCAATAGTCCTCTAGCTGATAGGAGACTAACACAGAGTCCAGAACAAGAGGATGCAATTTAAAGCACCTTCTCAAACTCTAATGTGCATATGAATCACCTGGGGATCTCTTTCAAAATGCAGATTCTGTTTCAGTGGGTCTGGTGTGAGGCCTGAAATTCCAATATAAAATAAGCCCAGGTATTGCCAGTGCTAATGATGTTTGGACCACATTTTAAGTAGCAAGGTTGAAATAAAACCTAGAACTAGAAGTTTTACCCCAACAATGGTAAAATTCTGAGGTAGCTTTCTAACTTGAAACTAGAAAGAAGATTCAAGACCAATGTAGCAGGAGGAGAATAAAGAAGATTACCACACACAGGTGGCCAGACACAGGAGGGTATATGCAAGCACAAACAGAAAGATTATAACCAAGGGAACATCCTCTCTTCATGGGGGGCTGGAAGGATTCTAAGCAGCAGCCAAGGACATGAGCCAACTTTAGAAGTTCAACTGTATAAACAGCAGCGGGGTAACATAGCCCTAAAAGGCCCAACTGTAGCAGGACAAAGTATAATTATCCTTTACATAGACAACAACTGAGACTTTGAAAAGTTTAGCCTGAGACAAAAAAAAAAAAAACAAAAAAAACAAAAAACAAAACTCATTTTCAGAACATTGTCTGCTTGGGGTGAACACAAACTTACAGAAATAAATCAAAGGTGCCCAGCTCATTGTAATCACCAATGTGCAATTACTAAGAGCAAAGTAAAGGAAATCCATATCGTATCTTAACTATCTATCAGCAGATTAGTAAGCCTATATTAGTAGCTCTTTGTAATACTGACAACATTTCAATTCTTTTTTACCCTGCAGGGCTGAGGCATAGTGTCCACCAGAGTCATCAAAGAAGCAGGAACTGAAATGGTTTTCCATACCACAAAGTAAGATTCCGGTTCTTTGCATTCTAAGTAATCCATTTAAATTCAGAGGGCTCAAGTAAGCACAGTTAATTGAGTCTGCTGAAAAAAGGACTCTATATTTGTTTAAAATTCACATCACTTGTATTTAGTCCCCATTGTAAAGATAAATTCCCTAGACCTTACAGTCCTCCCAGCCACCCACCTTCTGTTCCCCATAAATTCAAGATCAAGGTGAAAATTCCCGAAGGTAATTTACGAGTTCCCTTCACATTCCCACAGGGCTGCTTGCTTGTTTGCCCACACTGTACAAGAAGCTGTCGGCAACCTCTGCACATTAATGAGGCTTAGTGGAAGGATAAGCCAAAGGCCAATTGCCCTGGTTCTGTTCCCCAGGTGTACCATCTCCCTTATATGCCTAGGCTTGAAGCGTATTTTTGAAATATGTCTGCATGTCTATCTATAATGTGTGTATGGTACTTTTTAATGTTTTCATACTTTACATAAAGAGTATTAAATAACAACAACACAGTGCTGACTAGAAACATTGAAACATAAAGGAGTAAAACCTATATGGTTACAATTTATGTAACCCAAAATTACATGCTCCATCAGCCGTCCTTATTTAGGAGCTCAGGCTGATGGACCATCTACCGTCTAGAACCACCACTGTTAACTATCCTGGGGAAAGCAGTATGCCCAAAGGGAGCCAAAAAGCATGAGCCCATCTGAAAGGGGGGAAACCAGAAAACAGAGTCCTAATGGCAAACGCTCACAATATTTTAATTTACATTTTATAATATTTATAAATATAAGGATGAACATCAAACGCATTAGAATGGTTGTCTATAGGAGTAAGGAGAACAGAGGTAGAAATGAGGATTAAAGAGCATAAATAAATACCAGATAAGGACAGGTATTATTACTCCCATTGTACAGATGGGTAAACTGAGAATCAGAGTTTTAAAGTGTCATGATCCCAGCTAGTTACTGCCATAGAGAAACTCAAACTCAGGTCTTCTGACTCTATATCTCAGTCCTTGTCCCTTAAGTCTCTAGGTCTCAGGGCTACATGCTTTGACAGATAAATTAAAATTCTCCAATTGATATGCCTTCCTGTCTACATGATGACTTGAAAGGATGGACCAATATTTATAATTTGGCATTTATTTATATCATTTGATATTTTAATCAAGAGCACCTCAAGTACCTAAAATAAAGCTCACCATAGTTTCTCCTTGACGAGCAATCTTAATAGCATTTTGGAAAAAAAGCAAGAAGTAGAGAGTAAAATGAACCTGAGGTAGAATCCTGGCCTTGTCATGTACCAACTTTATGACTATAGACACACAATTTAATCCTTTTAAGTATCATTGTCTTCATTTGTTAAGTAAGAATAATAATGCCTATCTTGAAGGAGCAGTTGTAAAGGTGAAATAAGAAAAGAGCACATCATAGAGCCTGGCACATAAAAGTGTTTTAAACCTTTAACTTTAGTTTTATTGCCACAACTTTTATAAGGTAGTTTACATTGAACCGATAACCTGTGTTTTCCTAATCCAGCCTATTTACTATTCAATTGATATTTCCTCTGTTTTGCTCACACTATTATTCATTAAGGGTTACCTTAACTCGTTCACCATGAATATAATGAACCAAAGTGAAAATCAGTCATTGAGGTTTTTAGGTTGATGTTTTAAGCGTCATAGCTCTCCTCCAAAAGGGGCTTTAACAAGTAAATGTACTTTTTAGAAATATCCTGTGATGTTCCTTAAATTTGAGGCAAAACCCAAATAATAGGTAAATAATCCCTGAAGCTTCTAAATTTTATTAAATTTGTCCATAAAAATTCCATACCATTTATTCATCCAGCATAACGAATAAAGCTTTCCTCCTGTTTGCAGGAATATGAGCTAATGTAACCACCAGTATATGTTAAGAGATCAAAGAAAGTTTTAAGAAAAAGACAACGTTTAGAAATTATGTTTTACTTTATATTTTTACTATGTATGTAGGCACCTCCAAATGACATATTGTTACATTTTATATGATTTTGGAATTTGAGCTAATATAACTGGGGTCATATTGTATACATTTTTCTATGACCTGCTTTTCACTCAACAGTGTGTTTTTGAGAATCAGTCATGCTGATGTACAAATCAGAAGTTTACTTTTTTAACTAATGTATGATTTCCATGTATAAATATTCCAGCATGGTTACCCATGCTTCACCATCAGAATAGTGATTACCTTTAATTAGGAGACAGGAGATACAATAGGGAAGAGGCTTAGAGTGAGGGGGGGTAGAATCTGTACTAAACATTTACTATTTCTAAGTTGAGTGAAAGTTCACTTTGTTATTCTTTATATATATATATATATATATATATTCTTTTGTATTTATAAAATATTTCAAAAATTAAAGGGGTGGGAGAGGATGTTGCTCATTATTATCTGATTCAAAGTACATGGCCTATTCATCAAGGACAAAGTTACATTTTATATTGGCATGAACGTCACTTTTTTTCATTGTTTCTTTTTCAAAAGTAACCCAAAGTACATAGAATCTGTTCCTTTAGTCTTCTTTACCTATGTCATCCCAACCAGATATGACAACCACATGTGAAAGTCATCTGCAGCATGTTAGCATTTGAAAACTGTTCTCTTTAACCCATCATTTTCAACTTGCTTACTCCTATATACGGCAAGCCAAGGCACTGAATGGCCACAAACCCATTCATCAGTAAATATCACTGGTTTAAAACTAGCTGCTAAAGAATGACTGAAATATAAAAGACATACAAAACATTTGTAAAGCATTCTTACAGACAAAAAGGCACATATCAAAATGAGAGAGATTTGACAGAACAACAGAAGGGAAATTGAAAGAGGGTACAGTATCATTCACTTATTCTTTTATTTATTCATTTCATCAATCATTAAATATTTATCAGGTACTTACTACATGCCAAGTACTGAGTAAGGACCTGAGCTCACAAAGGTAAATTTGACCTAGATGAGTATTCTCACTACAGAACTCTCTGCATCTTATTAAATAGTCTGTCACAAAGCAGTTTCTTTCTCAGCTTAGGGAATGCAACTCAATGCCCAGTGCCTAGCACAGCAGCTGGTGCACAAAAGGTCTCAGTAAATGTTTATTGAACCAATCACAAAAACTGCATTGTACTAGAAATCTATAACTCATGGTTACTTTCCATTTTTTTCTGTCTTACAAGATGCCTTCTTTTTAGATTTTGCCTTCAGAGCCCCAAATCTTCAAATCACAGTCCTCATCCCGATCTCCAATATTCCCAATGCCTCTACCCTGCAGATTCCTTCCCTACACACACAGACATACTCACTCACTCTCTCACACACATATTCACAGAAAAGAATTTTAAAATTCCAATCTTGAACCATTTAGAGCAATTAATGAGAAACTGGAGTTTAACAATGGAATCTCAGAAAACATTCCAGGAAATTATTTGCTTCACTGTCTCGCTCTAAAGACAGCATTCTTGAACACAGATATTTGAGAGAGCTAACAGAGTCTGCATCTTTGCTCATTGCACAAATCAACTCGGATCGTGCAGCAGACAGACAACTTTTGTACAGCGAGGAGGTCAAAGAAATGAGCAAGAAGGGCAGCCACCCAGAGGAAGTGAAGCAGAGGCAAGGGTTTTGAGAACCAAGCTGGAATGTAGCACCAAAAGAGAACAACCAGATTAGAAAACAGAGCACACTGCCTTATTAAAGAATATGGCAAAGGAGAAAGAGTTAACAGAAAGCCTTGTATTCTAATGGTTTAGGGTCTTTCAGAATGTAGGGAAAGCTGATGAAGGTGGGAAGCGAAAAAGTTTAAGGGGCAATGGAAGTGTCTCTGTATTTATTACAGATTTACTGTGGGCTGCTTCTATTCTAATTTATATATTCTCGTCATCCTTTCAAGAAAGAGGGGTCCATGCTGTACTGTGGGACTTGTAAAAATAACTCCGGATACAAAAATCGGCCATTTACCATTACTGTTCAGAAGACTGGTCATCTGAAAATTCCAAGCAATCTAGCATTTTCTATAGTCAGCAAAGAACTGAGGAAAATGCCTCAATTTCTAGTTCTCAATTCTTGTTGGCCAAAACCTCAGACCTCAGTCTGGCCTTCAATAATAAACTTTTTTGACATATCAAAATTTTATTTATACTAATCTTTTCATGTTAAGTTGATGTCAGTGAATTTGGATATAATTATAAAGAAACATAATTTAGCATAAATATCCCTGAACAATCAGCAACTGGTTCATCATATCTCTGTTTATAAGATGTTCCCAACCCGACTGCCTTGTTGATTCTGGGGCAAGAAGCCGATTCTTCTTCTCTCTTCTCTATATACACATCTTTGGATCGAATTGAGAAAACAATAGATACCTAAGAAGTATGTTCTGTTTGGTATTTAAAGGACAAATCTTACATTCTCATTAGGCCATCAGAGGACACTTTAAAACATTATTTATTCTCGTATGAGAGCTACTGTTAACACAGTGAAATGCTCAGTCTGACTCCATCACGTTCGGAGCCCATGTTGTTCCCATGGCCTTCAGGCTGATAGCTCCTGCTTTAGGCATGCTAATTAGAGGAATTATGCTAGGGGCTTGAGACTTTACAAAAACAGTCCCTACCATTTTCCCTTCCCTTGACTTAAACAAAGCCAGAACTCTGTACTTTAAGATGGATTTCAGGGTCTAGTAGAGCTCCCATCTTCTCTATTGGCACTTTCTTGATCACTAAATCTTTTCTTACTCTAAACTCTGATATTTTGAATTTTAGTCTTTTGAGGAGTCAAACACATAGATTTGGGACCAGCAAAAATACTTTAAAAATCATATTTTTCCTTGTTTCATTCAAGAAAAACTCATCAAACTCTAACTAAAATATGCAAGTGATATAGAGAAACCTTGCCCTTAGCTGGTAGAACACCAACTAATGGCCTCCAAATGGCCGGGTCTGCATTATCCCCAAAATAGATAATTGAATCAAACATGTAGGAGATGTTATATAGAATGAGCAAACGCCTGTTCAAGTAAAAGCTTGCTTTTCTCTCCTTTTCTACTTCTGAAAGTGATCGAAGCACAGTCTTCAAAGTCTATATGCCTCACAAGCTTCTTTCAGTCCAATTTCTCTTTCTCTTTATTAATTAAGCACATATTAACTGAAGTGCTTGGCATGCCAGGCCCTGAGCAAAGATGTTACAGCTGTTCTCACTGTGGAGTTAGAGGACACAAACGACCACAAGGCTATCATGAAGCCATGTGATCAGGACTAAATGGGGAGAAAGCATAAAGCTCAGTGGGGGCTCTTGAGGCACCACCTCCGTGGGGAGGATAGTGGATGCCGACAAGAGAAGGCTAGCACCTACCACTTTGTACCGCCGCTAGTCTCCCTGAAAATGTTTCGATACTTCATCTGATTTTGGAAGAAAATGCTGAAATCAGTTTGGGAAATCATAGCTAGGAGAAGCTGACAACAGGGCTTTGGGCTGGAACAAGGCAGGAAAGTCACAGCACAACACTTCTCTTCTCTCGCCAATAGGCTATATAAATAGACAATTACAAAACAGTGTATAAATCAGATATTCCAATGACTCTATTTGATCATCTGTATGGAATGTAATTCCAGTTGAGTTTTATTTCTTTGTTCTCTTATATTCAAACGTAAATCAAAGAATTAGTGGCCTTAAAATTAATTTAAGTGACAGAAAAGGCCTTGAAAAAATAACTTCGTCTCTCCAATACTCCCCTCATTCACTATTTTAAAATAGGCCCTTTCTTCTCCTTTCTTCCCCTGAACACGTGAAGGTCCCTGCAACATTGAAATCTCCTCTGTCTAGTGAATTACAGAGATGAACCTTGGAGTAAGGATGCATCATAGGTCACCTGAGCTGTGACATTAAAGAGAAAAGTTAACTTTTAAAAGGAACTGCAGAATTTAAAAGAGAAAGAAAATAAAAGATTTGCAATTTTCCAGGTGGATAGTAGATTTTTCAGGAAAATAGGTATGGAGTTAGAAATTAAGGCTTGCATTTTAACTTTAGGAGTCTTCATTGACATGTTTCTCCTAGTCAGTCCCAAATAGCTCTAATTACCTTAAAGTAAACAATAATATTTGACTGCATATACTTTGGTTTCCAGACTTCTAAACAAGCATTCCTGAGAAGGAAAAAGCCTCCCTCTGGAATGAAGTCAAGGAGAAAGACCATACGAGGAAAGAACACGTTAGTACTGCTTTTTAAAAAACATCACCACAAGACCTAAATCAAACAAGTCTGAGAGAATAATGTTAATATTCCCACTGCCAGGGGAAGTGTTGGTCACTCTTTGGATAAGGGGAGAAAATCCCGGTTCCAAGAGATCAGACGTAGCCTGAACCTTGGAACCACTCTACCAACACGTAAACCATAAAAAGAAAAAAATTCACAAATTTTCATTGACTGAGAGATATGTGATGCTTTTCATTTCATTACAGTAAAACTATAAGTGAAAAATGTAAGATGTCAGCTCAGTCTCCCTAGGTTGCTTCTGGGCTGGAGTACAGATTTCTCTGAACACATTAGTTCTATATCTACTTAGGTGTTTCAAGCTTGAGAAGTCCTGTTAAAAATCATCTCACTTGCATGCTTTGTCGACATTCCAGAAGGTGCTTTTTATTCTAGTCAGGAACTATTTTGTCCTTCAGGATGGCCACTGAGGTGAGATTGTTATGGATATTTATAGCAGAATGTAACCTGTCATAATTTCAGAAATATTGGATAGTTTTCTATTCTTATAATAAGTATCTGAAGTGGCACTATACTATCTTGCATTGGACCCAAGACTGCAGCCTGTTCGATTAACCCTCCTGAAGTCTCAGTTTTCTTACCTAAATTTTGGCAATCGCCAAAAATAAAAATAAAAATAAAAATAAAAAACCTGTTATCTCTATCTACTTTAAACCACCTGCCCTAGAAAATGTGTGTACAGGGCACTTATACAACATAACTACATATGAATCATTTAAATATTAGATTTTTTTCATCACTTTACCTGAGCATTTCTCTAATAGGCTACGAAAGCCATCATTCTCACGATCGTTTGCCTTCAATACTGATTTGGGTGAAAATGGAGACCAAAGCTGAGCTCTGTTTTACACTGGCACCGTGCTTTAGAAATGTGTCCTTTAATTTGTTAGGAAACTCCTTTCCCCTAACTCTTGCCAATAGGTTAAATTCAAGCAGTATTCTTTGTCTCTTTTCAATTTAGGCAACAGGTAAAATAATATCCTCTGTGCCTAGCAGGAATAATTCATCTTCATTATTCCACAAAACACTCTTTACTTGAATAGTCTGCAGTATGACTATGAAGAAAACAAGCAGAAGGGCAAAGCAGAAATTTCTTAGAAAAAAGTTGTCACTTTCTTTCAAAAGCATGCAATGGTAGAGTGCTTATAAAATCGAAAAGAAAAAGCAATCTAAAAATAATTGAACATTATCTATCACGGCAAGGCTTTACTTATCATATTGCTCAGAGCAGACAAAATGTAAAATCAATGCTATTGTTGCAACTGGGGAAAACCTCTTGAAGATGCTGATGAAAGAAGCCCTCTATATCCTTCCTTTTACCCACCCTAAGCCTCTGAAGTGTCACCTTGATAAAAGCTAAAGAGAAAATGCAAGATACAAGAATAACTCCAAAAGTCCCTCCTTCTACCTGGATCAGTTGCTTGCAAAGAAAAGAAAGTGAGAAATGAAAAACATTAAATAGCACAAGATAAACCAAATCCCAGAAAAATAGAAATGTGGCAAAGCAGAGCTACTTTAGATATAAAAAGAAGACCATTCTAGGTGAAAATAAGAAATTAAGTTAGAGCAGTATTTTCTATTTCTTGATACATGACCTAAAATATTGATTGCAGTCAATATTAGATTCAGAAAAGTCATTTATATGAATTTCCATCAGTGCCATAACACCAATACGGTGACACACTGTGCCAATTATGTAACTCACCCATTTGGTAGACTTGGATAGAGCTATGGCATTGAACAAAACTAAAGGATCGTGCGCCAGGCACTGTGCTACGCATGAGAAATACAAAGATGTGTAAGAGAAAGGCACCACCTATGAAGAGTCAGTCATTGGGGGTGGGGGGATTTTAAAGTCCAGCCAACCTGCACACAATGTTTCCAGAGACTCTCCAAAAGCAGTGGTACCTAAACTTTAATGTGCATATAAGTTACCTGAGGACGATGTTATAGGCAGAATCTTATGCAAAAGTTTCGGACAAGATCTCAGACAAGGTTGATATTATTGTCTTTGGGCTATACTGAGAGTAGCAGGATCAAAAGCACAGTCAATTTCAGCTATTTACAGCAAGAAATGCCATGGGAACTGGAGAGAGTATTTACGTGGCTGTGCTGTGGGCACTACCTGGGAAGTAAGAATGGGGCCTCTGTGCCCTGTAATTCTGTGCACACAGAAGATGGTGAGTGGTGCTCTTCATTTCCTCTGAGGTTTGAGGAAATCTCCTAAATGGATAGTAACACAAAAGCTACGTAGTGATGAAATCAAGTGTCCTTTGACTGGAAATTTTGACAATGGCTAGAGTTAGTGTTAAAGTAGACAACAGAATTTTCTTACCTGAGATTCTAAGGTAAAAAAAATATGTAGATTTTGCTTCTGAACTGAAGACTAAAATGGTGAGCTGGCATTTTAGATTCAGTTTACTCAGAGTCTATGAAAAAGAAAATATATAAATGTGAATTTCAATATTTGTTCAATACAGTTCTCTTACAATCATAAAAAGAATTAACCACTGACTCTGGGGTTAGTTGGCATACTTAACTAAGATCCTTCATCTCAGGTTATATGCCATTAAGAGAGAAAATAATCTAAGATTCTAGTATCTTGACAAAAGTACCAAGGTAATAACTAGATATGAGAATTAGCTTTCTTAAAAATGTGTTTATTTAAATCCTAAAAGAAAAAAAGTCAAAGGAAATCCTTGCACTTTCACCCGTGCAGTTTATAAACTGGAGAATGAAAATCTCTGTTTAGATCTGCTGTAGATTCAACCCCCTCACAAGTGTGATGGGACTTCTGCCATTGTCCAATTATTTCCATCATCCTTTGTATCAAACTTTACTCTCTAATACTTCTTCTCAAGTTAAAAGCTTATCACAGTTTTATCTTCACCAATGAAAATTTCTCCAAATCCTGCTGTTTTACTGCTACATTTTTTGCTCAGCCCCCTTTCTTTAAAGGGTCAGCTGCACTTCCCATGTACTTTTACTTTGCATGTTTTAATATCTTTTTTTTTAAGTAGCAAAACACTGCTTTATAAATGAAATCTTAAGTGGAACACTAAGACAAAAAATAATCAAGAGCACAACTTCACTGGCTCATAAGATAGTGAGCACAGAAACCTCCTCTGCAGTCTTCCATCCCTGCTTGTCCAGGCAGGCCCTGGGGTATCTCTGAAAGATCTGAGGCTTTTAACCATCTGCTTAATTCACTGATCCCTGTCTCCCAGACTCTCCTGTCCAAGGAAATTGTTAAAAACATTGAGGACCTCTTAAAATCAAGAGACACTCTTCTGTCTGTCTTACTTGATTCTCCAAAGTATTTGATACTGTAGATGAGTGTGGAACTATTTACAATTTCTACATATATGATTCTCTCTTTAGTGTCTTTGCACTGTTGTTTCCTCTCTTCTAAACTTCCATCACTTTCCATCTCACCTGGACTAAAAGCCCTGTTGGTGTTCATTACCCATAAAGCCCTACTTAATCTACAATCACTTCCTTCCTCTCTGACCATACTGTCTTCTGTTCTCTCATTATGCTGTATTGCTACACCTGCCTTTGTATCTCACATTTATTATAACACCTCACCTACATGCATTATTTTTCTAAGGGTTTTTTTTCCTGTTAGATATATAGTTATTGTTTTCTACTACATGATTTTCAAAAGTATAGATCTAGAGAAATTGCATCAACTCACTGAAAGCGTGCTTTCTTATTTAATATGCAGAATATCATTTTATTTGGAACTAAAGTATGAGACAGGCTCTGGTCTCTACCTAGACTGGAAATGGTTCCAGGGAAGCAAATCCTCCAAACTTAGTTATATCAAATGCAACCATTTGTTGAGCACTCCTATGGATTATGTGAGAGATACAAGAGAAAATACAAGATGCTTTCCTGAGTAAAAATGATTGTGCTTGAGTGAACCGTTGGCAATTCAAATTGAGGTATATCATACTTAATTACATTCTGATTAAGGAAAATATACTGAAAAAAAACTTGGGTTTCTTTTCTCCTTAAATTTGAGTTTCTGACATACTAACTTTATTATTCAGTAGAGCTATTCCTCTGCTTCAAAGAACAAAATCAACAGTACTGGATCCTCACTCTCATTCCAATATTCACAATTCTGGACAATAATTTCATTTTTATTTTATTAGTTTTATATAGGTTAAAATTAAGTTAGAAAAAATAAGTTAGCAGTATTCACATGATATTAAATTGTAAATTCTAGCTCACCTCTACCTCCTGCTCCTTTTGCTCTCACACTTTAAATTCTCCACCAGCTGAATCCAATGGAATAATTGCATTTGTTTAAACAGAAGTAGGTCAAAGTCATTCTAAACAGAAAAACAAAGATGCTGCTAACACAGGCTAATGCATTTCTAAACCTAGATTTTAAGGATAAGCAAGAAGTAAGCTTCTGTATACTTTCTAAGGCTGTAAATTAATGGTTGAGAGGTCCATGCATTGGGGGAGCTTGTGTTTCCCAGATCATCTTGCTGATACTCTTCCCTCTATTAACCCAGGAAAAAGTGTGCTGCCAAAGTAAATCAATTCAATGGCTTTGTAATGTACTCAGTACCTGTAATTTTGAATGAAAAAAAAAATCCCCCAATAGTAGCAGAATTTCAAAGCAAATATTACATTTTATGTAGTGGATCTCAGATACAGTAGATTCTTCTGATTACATCAGTCTCAGATAATTGTACTTTATTCTGGCTTTAAATATAGCCATGACCTTA
Organism: Eonycteris spelaea; assembly: GCA_003508835.1. Lineage (NCBI taxonomy): Eukaryota > Metazoa > Chordata > Mammalia > Chiroptera > Pteropodidae > Eonycteris > Eonycteris spelaea. The sequence continues at coordinate 7,047,195 of PUFA01000011.1, read as the reverse complement.
CGATAGCTTCCTTGGATGTCCTTGTCACTTTCACAACTGTAAGGGGTGTCAGATCTCTAGGCCTATTTCTTATAGTTCCTTTTTATTTTGTTTTATTTGTGAAGTTTTTAATCAGGTGCCCAGCATTTTGACATTTGTCCCTTGGGCCACTTTGTGGTTTTCTCCAAAAAATGGTCGAAGACATTTTCTATCACGTTCGAAAAATGAGCTAATACTGTCCTACCCAGTTCCACTTAGTTTCACATTTGGTTAGAACACATTCCTCTTTTCAGCTCCTGCTTCCCCAGCCCTTTCACTGGGCTGTGGATGATCTAAATCTGTAACTCAACCCCACCAACATCCTGGAGTAACCCCTTCAATCACAATAAGGAGTTCACCAACAATCATAGTCCACCAGCAAATAAGGTCAAAAATTTATCTTTCTCCACTATGCACTTGAGTTGCTTAGAAGAGCTCTAGGTATCTGCAGACCCACGGATTTGCCATCGGTCCCAGTGACTGTGGCATTACTGCCATGGTCAGTTTCTACGCATGGCCCTCCAATATCCTCCTAGCTCTGTGGCCCTACCATAAACTACCAGCTACTTGAAGAACTCTGACACACAGCCTAGCTCTTGCCTGTCCCTTTCTCTAGAGGGGCTGGAACACATGCATTGTACTTCTAGCTACTTCACAGACCCCAGCTATAGATGGACTGATTGCATTAGAACATTCACATATAAATTCCAGCCAGTAGACTAAACACCCTTATATATAAGAAATGAAAAGTTGCTGTGACCCAGTCCAGGTTAAAGACAACCCTTGAATGCCTTACAGTGGACCACTGGCTACCCACTGCAGTAATCAGCTTTAGAGCTGTTCCAATTGTCTCCCATTCTCAAAAGTGCTAACTAAGCCTCTTTAACAGTAGCCAGCCTGATTCTGTGATCCTATCACACTTCATCCTCCAGCCCTTCAGAAACACAGCAATATGAAATGCAGCCTCTAACCTCAAATGGGACATGATACACACTTGTACAATGAACAGAAAACACAATGTGTGGTTGCCCTTCCTGCTACTTCAGGCTCTGCTGACTGAGAGGCTTTAGCACCCATGGGACAAATGCCTTCCTTAGGGAACACAAATGTGATTCTATTGATTTTAGATGTTAAGAAAACAACAATATATTTTGGTCTCCCTCTGGCTTTGAATTGATTAGTAAAAATGAAAAGAAAAAGTCTGCATATTTGGCTGATTTTTACTGTCTAGGGGAAATAGGATAACGGTAACACAATGAGAAGATGGGAAGAATGTGAATGGAAACATTTACCTATAGTAAAAAATATATGCATATAGCCAACCCCAGCAATCTCAAACAGGTGATGCGACCAGGGGTTAGATTGTTAAGGGATCAAACTTACTGATTACAGTTGAAGAAATATGAAATGAGTAGTAGAGAAAAAAAATCATATCTATGACCTAATGTCATAAGTGTCTACTTATATCCTTTTCCTTGTTAGGTCAGACTTATATTTATATATTTCAACTAAGTTTCTTTTTCTCTCACAATTTTATACAGAGCTTGTTGGCAGTAACCTATAAATTTAGTCCACAGATTACAAATATGGACACATGATTGTGACAACACCAGAGAAAATCTGGGCATTTCCCAAAGATCTAGAAGTGGGAGCAACATAAATCAGTTGATGAGGCTCTGGGGTTCCTCATCTTGGGAGAGGAGGTAATGTGCCTTGATTTATCTTTACTATGATAGGCTGGAACCAATGTTTATTAATGAAAACGGGTAAAAAGGATATCTAGACTGATGGACTGCATAAAATTGTCATATTTTTTTGGTCACTACATATTTTTATGGGGGAATTCTCCACTGTAAGTCTTAAGAAGATGCAGGGCCCGTCTTCCACAACAGAAGCTCGAAGAATTCACCTTGGCCTTTGAATTGAGAGCTAGAGACACATAGAAAAGGGGACTAGCACAATGCCAGTGACACTGAGTACTGCCTAGTTCTGGTAACTATAAGCACTTAGCCTTTGGTGATGATGGTAGAAATTTTGTCAAGTGGTTTTTGGTACGTTTTGGACTGCTTCCAAACCCAGTTCTCCAGTCTCCTTTGTGATTATGTCAAGTACCTTATTACCTTTTCATAAATCTATCTACCACTTAAAATCTAGCAAAGTCAGTTTCTGTTGAGACCAAAAGATCTATTTAGTCATTCTCCTGAGTCCTAGCAAGACTTTCCACTCTATTTGAAATCACCAGCTTGGGTAATTTGTTCCATATTGTGCCTTATTTCCTAGATAATAAGTATCTATTTTCTGTTTCTTGTGGCTTTTGATATCACCAATTGATCTAATTGCCGTTCTCCTTCCTCACTCTTCTCCCCAAGTAATAATTCTTTACCCAAATAATACCCTAAATAATAATCCTACAATTATATTTTGATTGGAAATGAATCATAGTGTACAGTAACTCTGAAATTATATGCCTCACTGGAGTTTTGAGGATTTTTTTCATGACATATGTTGGATCATTTTTGTAAAGAACTATGCATCTCCCAAAAACATGCAGTAATTGAAGATATAATACTGACATCTCTTAAAGAAATTAAACAAGTAAAATTCAATTTAAAAATAAAGAGTGGGTCCTAGACTGGAACAATGAAATATCAAATTTACTTTGTGTAACATGAAAACAATGTTTTTATAGAGATTTTAAGCTTTTCATATGTTATGATTAGTATATGAAGTTAAAAGGCTACAAGTTAGCATGCCATTGGGATAAATGCATAGCCTTTATAAAAACAACTTTTTTTCCCGAATAGCTAAAGGTTATCCTTCGAACTACCAACACACTTTTAACTCTTTTTGATGAAAAAAAAATTTCAGGGATATCTTATACAATTTTCCTGCCTTTCTAATAAGATTTCGTGACCCAGAATGTAAACTTTTCTTTATGAAAAGGATCATTTTCATAAATGTCAATTATTAAACTATGTTAAAGGGCTATTAAAATATATGAAACTGTTTGCTACCAGCTGCTTAACTTCTACGTCACTTTAATGTCTTGAATTTCACATAAAACCCCAAACTCTCACATGCCCTGCAAGCCCCTTACAATGGAGTCCCTGCCTACATCTGCAACCTTCTCCTAAGCCACTCCTTCTCAATGCTCACTATACGCTGGATACTTTCTCTAAGCTCTTTCATACCCAGAGACCTCTATGCTGTTTCTTCTGCAGGAATGCTCCTCCTCCCAGGTTTCACCTGGCACCTTCTGCTCATACTATGTATCTCCCTTTAAATTTTACTTCCTCAGAAAACCTTTCCTTACCCCAGAGCCTGGCACAGGGTCTAGCATGTAATAGACTTTCAGTGAGTATTCATGAAATTAATAAATGGGAAAAAAAAAGTAGATTCCCCAAATGTTCTGGAATAAGTACAATAGGGCTTTATTTCTTTTGTAGCAACATTTAAAATCTAAATATTTCTAAAAAACTAAGATAAATGCCTATGGAATAGATTTAATGGGAAAAGTATAAATAGAAAAATATAGCTAGTAATCAATTAAACAATGAATATGCAGACACATTCTTTTTTTTTTTTTTTTGCTATTATTTAGGTAATGTACTGTGTACTGACTTAAACTGTTATGTAGAAATCAGCAAGAGAAAGGGAAACAATTAAATCAATTAAATCTGCTTCTTACTTGGGGTGGTTAGATAGAGCTTAAAGATTATCTATGGATATCAGAGATCCATGCTATTTCCCATCTCCCATTTCTAAGAAATTTTTATTCCAAATTTTGTTCTTAAAAAGGGAAAGACAATGTAATATTGCAAAATAGTGGTATCCAGATATAATAGAGTAATATTAAACAGATGGCAAAATTCAGGGATATTTATGGTAGAATATGTTGGCGTCAAGGAAAAACAGGTATAGAGGTCATGAGATCTATGTTCTAGTCTCATTTCTTCTCACTTGCTGTGTAATTTATGATCAGTGTTCATTTCCTCAAAAATCATTTCTTAATGCACATACATTATGGCACAGGACTAGGAACCACGGGTGCATTTGATTGTGTTGGAGAGTGAGACCAGGAACTGTGGGGGAAAATCATACACACATATACCATAAATGAAACGGCCTTTTCCCTTAAGTAGTTAATAACTATCATGGAAAACCTGAAGCAGGCACCTAAACAAGGGCTAAATTGTGCGGCTCAGACTCCAAGTGCAGCAAGAGTTCAAAGAAGGGAGAAATGAATGTGGGCTGGAGTTTCTTAGGAAACTCTTTGCAAGAGGGAACTCAAGACTATGTTAAATATAGTTGCAAAGAACTGAAGCTACTCATATAACTTTTCACTAAAAAAAAAAAAAAAAAAAAAAAAACCTTCTTCCCAGGAGGTTAAATTCTTTTTCCAGCTGAGCAGCTCTGGTAACACATGAGAATTCCTCAAGGAGGAAGCCTCTTGTCTAGCCAGCCAATTTAGAGAAATTAAGCCTGGGGATGAATGAGTTACAGATGTCACAGCAGCTCTTCTTCATATGCATCCTTCCTGAAGTGAAATGGAAAGGAACCAGATCTTAGAGACCTCTGAGGTTTGGTGGACAGCAAAAGGAGCAGAGTGAGTGTGAAAACGTGGTAGAAGTTAGTGCCATGTATGTGCAGAGCAGGAAGGAGGCTGGCCAGTCTGGGAAATAGAGTTGTGTTGGAGGACAGAGAGGGGATGATTGGAAAACCACATGAGAGCATGAATTTGATCTCATTAAAATCAAAAGGAAAGCCGAAGCTTCTAGGAGAATAGACTGATCCAGGGCTGAGGCAGGGAAAGTTCGAGCTAATCCCTGAACTCCTTGTTGCACTAGGAAGTCAGAAGCTGCTCAAAAAATTACAGGAACATGTCAAATGCACCAGGGAAATAACCTAAGATAGTCTGGAACAACATGAGCATAAGAAAATAATATTATTGGTAATAGATTATAGCTACTTGAATGAAAACAAAACTCCTGACTCTATATGGATATAAATTAAAAAATGAATAAATAAATAGTATGCAGAAGGAAGGAAACATTTTCTTTGCAGTATAATGCCAACTAATAAATACAGAGGATATGATGAAGCTAGAAAATCATTAATAAATAGAATTAATAGATCAAAATTTGATAAAAAAAAGAGTATTTATATATAGTCTCAAAAATATTTCCAAAAAATACTTATTAATTGCAAAGAAAAAAATAGTAACTCGGCAAAGGAAAGATTTGGAAGACATTTCACCTCAATTAAGAAATCAAAGCTAACATCACCAATATTGAGACATACAGACATTATGCGACTCTTGAATGATATATTAAAAAGGACACAAAATCCTTTCACTAATATTCCTGCCCAAATTGCATTGCCTAAATACTATCATGAGCTAAAATCAGACAGAACAGTTTCAGATAAAAAGAGACCAAAGTGACATGAGAAATAGACATGCTGGACTGGATCCTAAACCAGGAAAAAATATATAGAGAGAATATTACTAGGTCAATTTATAACATTTGACTATATCGATGTTAAATTTCCTGATACCAATAACTCTTTTGTGGTTATGTAAGTGAATGTTGTTGTTTTGGGGAATTATACACTTAAGCATTTAAGAATAAAAGAGAATGATGTTTTCCACTTATTCTCAGAAGAAAAAAAAAAGTATATATGCGTGTGAAGAAAGAGGGGGGCAGAGAGAGAGAGCAAGAGAGGATGACTCAAAATGTAAATTATATAAGAATAAAAAGTCACACACAAATAAAGGGAAAAGAAAATCCAAAGCAATGTTTAATGTGATAGGTCATTTATATGGATATAAGAACAAAAACCAATATCTAAACTCCAAGTTTCCCTTTTTGTAAAACTTTACTTCCTAGATTCACCTGATGAAAATGGAAAAATGCAAGAAAAAGAAGTTAAAATTTAAAACAGCATAGTTTTGTCAAAACTATTCACTTAATCCTGAGAACCTGATGGTTGGGACGTTAGGAAGCACCCTTTCTGCTTAACCAGATCAGCAGACCTAGCCCAGCTGACTAGACCATGTTCCCTCCATGCCAAATCTTCATCCTGTTGCATGCTCCATCTGAGGTTACTTTTTGAAGCTTCTGCCAAAGTGTGAAAATGAGATTTTTCTATCACAGAAGGTTTGGGCTTGTAATACCTACAATCTTCAGATTGAACCCTACCATGAAGCCCACAAGAACAATATCTGGCAACTCGAAGCATTTATGGGGTTTAGAATTATTTTTCTGCCCAAGGTCAATTTTCCATATGTCCTGAGTGAGCCTCCTCAGTTGCTCACATGTTCTCTCATTTGTGGCTTCCTCCTTGATTCTTCATCATAACTCCCTAAGCTAAGCCCTCAGGCTGAGTTTCTGCCCTGTTTCCTTACTGCTCTCTAATTTCACCAGGGACAAGAATCCATGCCTTCTGTCTAGGACCATGAGAATCTATTAGTTCTGCTAACTCCCTTCATCTTACTCAGATAACCAGAATCTCTTCTTTTACATCCTGTCTTTGGCTAGAAAAATTCTTAACCAAGAAAGTCTCTCCTGGAATTATGATTCTGTGGCCCTGCTGATTCTTAAGAGATTTTGATCTGTGAATATTTATAAACTCACGTTAGGGTATGCTACCTCTTTTTGTGACAAGAATAAACCTCTTGGAATAAACTGAAAACTTCTTGAACGATATAGAACCTTCAGATTAAACTTTTCTAAAGATTGGTGGTTTTCACCTTTAAAAGAAAAATTTTTACTTATTTTCTAATTCTATGCTTCTCATTGGTTTCTGCCTTCTAAGTTATTGGTTAGTTTTCTAGTTCAATGTTACGTATCAGTGGAAATACTGGACAATTTGGATAAAATATTTCCAAATTAAAATACCAATAAAATGACATAATATCCAATATACAAAAAAGAGAACCTTCAGGTGAGTAAAAAAAAAAAAAAAGACACAAGAGGAAAATGGACAAAGACATGAACAAATGAAGGAAGGGAGGAAGGGAAGAAGAGAGAGGAGAGAAAGAAGGAGAGAGAGAGAAGAGGAAGAGACGGAGGGAGGGAGACAGAGAGACAGACAGAGACAGAGAAACAGATATAAAAATAGTGATAAACATGTCAAAAGGTCTAGAAGTGATCGTGCCCCAGTAGAAATGAGAATGTCTCTTTAGATATAGAGCTGAGGCAGGGAGATTACAAAATGAGCTTGAAACATCTTGTTGTATCAGAAAGTAAAGAATTACTAAATGAAACATGAGGACATATGGAAAAGGTACAAGAACAAGTCCGAAAGACTCCCACTTGCCAGAGCTCAGATAATTTAGACATCAAAATAAATAATAGCAAAGAACTAAAACCCACTGAATAAAGTATTAATCCATGAGTCCATTTGCCATAAACGAACAAGCTAATGGGGAAAACTAAATCTCTTCTTCAGAGGAGAAAGGCAGCTAATAAATGTGAAAGAAATTATAAAATTAGAAAGTCACCATTTAGCAATCATAATAATAATTGATTCAGACAAAACTCTCCAGTGGGTGCTAATATTCCTAGGAAATTTTGAGGAGTAACAGGATTTTTACATAGTTTCAAGTATCTCCCTACAGATATTTATCAATTACAAAAGGGGAAATGGTAACTTTGCAGTGGAGAAAATCTGACTGTGCTTTAAGTAATCAAAGTTAATAATGCCAGTAATGGGACAAGCAACATCATGCACCTCTGGACTTGAGACACTGAGAACAAAACAGTACCATAGTGTTCCTTCGGGCGGTGTATCATCTTAACCTAATCACAAGGAAACACCCACAAACCTAAATTAAGGAACAATCTACAAAATACTTGACCTATGCTTTTTAGAAAACTAAAAAAGCTTCCATATTAAAAGCAGCTAAGAGATGGGACAACCAAATGCAACAATGATTCTGGGTTTTCTCTTGCTAGAAAGAACATTGAGACAATTGGCAAAATTAGAGTAAGGACTACAGGTTATATAACAACGTATTAATGTTTAATATTCTGATTCTGATAAGTATGTTATGGTTATGGTGGTTTGTTCTTTTTTTTTTTTTTTCATCAAATACAAGCTAAACTAGTTAGCGGTAAAGAATCATTCTATCTACACCTTACTGTTAAACAGTTCAGGAAAAAGCATATAGAGATAGATGATTGATGTTGATGATAAATGATAATAGATAGATGATAGATAAAAACAGAAATACTAACATTTGGAGAATCTAGGTGAAGAGTATATGATAATTTTTCATACTATTCTCACAACTTTTTGTAAATCTAAAAATACATCAAATATTTTCTAATTCAGCTTGTCTGGAAGACAAGAACACATATGTAGAATGCTACTGCCATTACCTCTACTACCTCTGCTACCTGGAGAAGCATTTACCATAGCCCAGCTGACCTCGCTCCTCTTCTGGAGTATTAGTAGACATGAAACTTGGGATCAGGAAACTTACTATTGACATGGCTCCTAACTCTATTCCTTGGGCAAGCCATTTACCATCTCTGAACCTCAGCATCCTGATGTGAAAGAAGTTTCAAATGTGATGATCTCTCAATTATCAAATATCTTTTGGAAGTATACTAAGTTTTAGAACTGCATGGTAAGCAAAACATCTGCGATCGATCCTGGAAAGAGTTTAATGCAGAAAACAGATCTAAAACAAATTATTTAGTTATATAAAATTCTAAAAGAGAATATATAAAACAGAAATCTGGGAACATAAATCAAAGAGATCTGAGTCTTGGGAGATCAGGAAATGTTTCCCTAAAAAGTCAAATTAAGCTGAGATCTGAATTCAGAAAAGGGGCTGGCTAGTGGAAAGAGTGATAGGGTAAAGAGTATTCCAGGAAAAGGAGCTGTAGGTGCAAGATCTGAAGGAGAAGATTGCTTGGCATCTCCAAGGCATTGAAAGAAATCCAGATGTCTAAGGAATAGAAAGAGAGTAGTGTCAGGCTAGTGGTGGACTATTTGATGGAGAGGCAGGAGACCATACACAGTGGTGAATGCTATAATAGGAATATTGAAACATCTTCCTAATCTGTGATTCTAACTAAAATATATTTATATACAGATGTTTGACATTAAAAAAGGAATCTAAATTTTATAATATGACTCAGGACTTGAGCATCTGACTCAAAATAGTTACTCAGAAATACGTATTGAATATATTCATTATTCTATAGTTCATCATCTTAACAACTACATCTGATAAAAGTTTGCTATACATAAAGGGTCTGGAAGTAGTCATAACATTATCATCCTCTCCATTAGGGGCTGGCAACAAACTCTTGACACTGGCAGAGAATTTTATCAATAGTGACAGGAAGGGAAACAATCCTCAAAATAGAATGGTCGATGACTGCAAAATCATTCAAAGCCATAGCCAACTAAGCTCTGAAATAAACACTAAATAATTGTCCCTTAGCTGGGAGACTGACAATACCATCTAATATCTCCTGTGTATAAATTAGAAATGTAGATGAATTCATGGAAAGTTATATTATGATTTCTAAAACTTTTGTGAAACAATAAGTTTCACTCCCTTATAAGAGCATATGTCAAAGGATCAAAAAGAAAGTCATACTCTTATAAAATAGGGGCAAAGTGGATCAATTGCCTTAAAGTAGCTTACACTAAAATCATTGGGCTTTATGGCCATTTAGCAAGAGGCTCTGTCTGGATTTTTATCTTCTTGAAAGATCAATAAGCCTCTTAGCCTAATATGTATTCTGTTACAGCAGGGCAAAGTCATAGCACAAAGCTCATTCACAGTGTCTACTCTCACCAAAATGCAGTGACTGTGTACATGGCATAGAGAAGGGTTTCATATAGAGTACAGCAGGGACCTGATACTTCTGCAAACTGGGCTTTTTAGATGTGCTTATTATAGCAACTAACACAGCTGAGTGTCTCTGGGACCTTATAAAATGCTGTAGAATACTCCTCCCGCCCAGGGGTCATATCACAGTAGAAATGCATCATTGAGTAATAATAGAAAGAAATGTGTTAGCTCCAGGCACACCTCCCCAGAGCTAGAGGTGAAGTAAGAGCAGAAGCACCTTGGATCTGACTGGTGTCAGGCAGCCCTGCATGCCCTGAGACAGGTGGCTTCAAGCAGCAATTCAGCTCATGGGAGGAGATAGGGGAGAGGAGAGCTGTTTAACTTAGTTCTTGATGGTCATTTTACCAAATACTCTCTAAATAAAAGCCAAGCTTCTTAGTTCAGCATCTAAAACAGTCCATAATCTACCTTGAGCTTCCTTTTTCAGTGCTTATTCCTTCCTATCCTTTAGCCAAAGGGACCACACTTTCTCAGTCCTATTCCTCAGCACCCATGTTCATTGGGTACAGAATGACCTCCTCCCATCTTGATATGACCCAACTGGTCTCCAACATCCAGAAGAAAAGCACCTCTTTCACAAAGCCTCCCCAGTGCCCATGCCTCTGCCTCCCTGGCTTCCACAATCCCTTAGCTCTCTTCATTCTACTCCTAATTTTGATTCTTTTATGTCAGATAATACTGAGCTAGCATTACTTCATTTGATCACAACAAAAGCATCTCTGTTTTGTGAGAGAGAAAAATGAAGCAAAGAGAAGCTAAAATTTTTTTTCCAAGCTAAGCGCAGGAAATAGCAAATAATTACAGTTTGGAAAATATATGACTTTTAAATGCAATATTTTGAATAAATGAAAAAAAAATTGATAACACAATCCAGTGAGAACTGTTTGAGTATTTTTAACCTATGCCAGAAGTTAGCAGCATGATAAATATGCTTCAGTGGAGTATAGCTAGTACATCCATTTATTTACCAAGCACAACATCATTTGCACATTTATAGAATTTCTTATTTTATAAGCAAAGCAAGAAGCTTTGTAAAAGAAGAAGATATTAACGAGATGTTTAAGTGGTTTTATTATTGAGAAAAATAAATGATGCAGCCGTAATGAATCTGACCTCTATGAAACCAAGGTCAAAGTTTCTCAACATTTTTTTCCTCCTTATCTTTGAACTAACAGGAAGGCAGTCTTTCCAGAACATGGACAAAAGCCATGCCTGTGATCACAACATCTCCAAACCATTTTCTAAGAACATAAATAACTAATTACTGAGCTGAAGAAAAATCATCTGGAGAAAACTGGCAACAGTGACGATATGCTAGGGAAGGAACTGCAAAGTCAGCACCACGGACTTCACTGATCGCGAGAACACAACTCTAATTAACACCGGAAAGAATAAAGGCTGATATGGTGCAGCCACACTTTGCCCTAGAAAATGAAGAGAGTGTCTAAAAATATACTAGAAAACTGCACTATGAAATCCTCATCTCTTACTGTCACTCCCTACCAAGACCAAGGTACCTCTCCCAGAGCCGGCTTGCATCTAAGTTTGGGTTTCCCTGACAACAGAGGAACCATGACTGGAACTCAGAAAATCCTGCCCCTGGAAAGAGCCAAGCTGAGAGCGGTCCTTAGAACAATCGGATAAATGATGAAAGCAAAGAAAGAGGAAAGACAAAATTCTAATTTTGAATTGCTAGGCGCAGGATTCCTATATCATGTCTAGGCAACTTATGGCATCACGACTATCCAGCTGCATCAGATGTGGGTTGCAATCTGGCCCTCTTCTCAAACTACTGCAGTAATAAATAGCATAGGTAAGTCCTTCTGTCTCATCCTAGCTAAGTCATACAACTATAGTTACATCTAACTGGCAAAGGAAAAGCTCCCTTTCAGCTGAGGATGTTAGACACAATGGGAATTCTGATATGACTTGGACACCAGAAAGTTTTCTTTCAAAAAAAGAAATTACACATAAGAGTTTGTCAGGACGTTTCCTTCATGTTGTCATCCTGGATAGGGTTCTGCCTGAGAGAGGGCAGCACTGCTGACATTTGGTGTCTAGCCCTGCCATGCTATAGAGACTTCCTTACTCCACATCTCAGGATTCACAGATTTACCTTCCTTAGAGAAGTCCACAAATTAAGTTGTGGAGAAAATTAAGTAGTATTAGGTTCCTCATGAAGTTGTAGCTATCTCCTGGCAGTTATTATTTACATGGGACACAAGTCTACCTGGGGCCCTGTGGGTTTCTCTTAAAATCAGTACTCTTTCTTATCTTAAAAGGACCAACACCCATTCTAGCCTCTCCAATTTTTACAAGATTTCTGCTGCCCTTCTTGCTAACAATGATCTAACTGATCCCATCCAGCATTTATAGCAATCTCCCATGAACCCCTAAATATGCCATCAGATTAGGAGTGAAGATGAACAGTTATGACTAACCTTCCTCCCCCAGCTAATGGCTTTTAAGTATATGGCTGATTGTTTGGGTGAAAGATGCTTCTTCAAAGGATAACTTTTAGGAATTAGTACCTAAGCCCATTAACTCCATCTATATCCTGCAAAATAAAGTCTCTGGAGAATAAAGCATAAAATTGCATTATTCTACAAAACAGTCTTCTGTTGAGCTGCGGTTCATGTAAAAATTGCCTAGATGTTTTATTATGCATCTTAGAGATTTAGAAAGCAAAGTGGGGTATACTTAACTGGCAACTCTTTCAAATCAGATGCCATAATTATGTTAGACCCCCAATGTCAAGCACAGTCAGTGCCTGACACATATAAGAAATAAATGTTAGAGTGAGTCTATTCACAAGAAAGACAAAGGAGAAAGTATGAAATGCTATGTTTTAGAAATGTCAGTTAAAAACTGAATTAGTTGTACAAGCGTTGTTTTGAATGTTGTTATATATAAGACTAGCTTAAGGAAGAGCTAAAATAGACCTGGGTAATGTGGTTAGAATGGGTTATTAACCCAGTGTATCCAATCAGAAGGGTTTAATTACAGAGAGAGCCTCGGAATTACCATGAGTGGCTTACTGAGTCTGAGCAGTAATTATAAAAATAAGAGGACTCATGAAGTTGGGACATGACCAAGAAACTTACACTTATAGATAGAACAACCAAGTTATCAACCACATTCTATACAATGTACAAGGTGTAAGGAAAATTTTAAGAAATCTAGACATTTAAAGACTATAACAAGAAGGAACCCCCAGAAAGAGCATTTTTAAAGAAAATAGCACATCAAGTTGAAGCCCAAGAAACCTCATTACTATATTAGTATAAGAAGGATTGATGTGGCGTATGTTAATATAAATGTTATTTAAAAAATGGTAATCACTGAACTTAGCCTGTTGCCTATTTGTCCTAAGTGTTCTTCTCATACGTTCAGCATTGCCAAAGTCAGCTCTTGTTTTTCTCCCTTGGATTTGATTTAACTTTGATGAAGTTTTTAAGTATGGTAATTAATATGTTGGAGAGAGCTATTTAAATCCTAGGAGACATAATCTGTATTTACAGATACTTTTCTATCTTAGTAAGCATAATCTAAAATTTCCCCAACTAGGTATAGGGAAAATAGTTTCTGAATCATTTAATTAAAGAAAATAAAAGACCTCACACTGAGAAACAATTCTCACAAATTTTTTATTTAAGTATGTTCAAGCTCATTTCAAAACTTCCACAAAACTAGGCTAGGCCATAAAATCCTGCACAAACACAAGCCACACCATAGTCATAAATAACAGAGTGCCATCAGATAACTTAAGTGCACTACAATGCTAAATGACAAGCCTCACTGATAGAGAGACGCAAATTTGCTCTTATCTCTGTTCCCAAGAAATATTTTGACAGGATGAATTAAAGTTTTTATTTCTGACCCCAGAAAGAATAAGAACCACAAGATATTATGTCAAGAATAGAGCACAAGGTTTCTTTGAAAGCACATGAGTAATCTATACGTTTATTCTTTTCCTCATTTCAAAGAGAACCTCATCTCGTTTTATAGGGCTGCTTGAAATATCTGCAGGAAATATTATTTTTAAAGAAAAGAAGTCATGAGAACAAAGGTGGCTACCTAACTCATTGCAGTTCTATGCAAATGATATTCAATATGAACTCAAAGCCATTGCAGATGTTTACCAGCAAAAATATATTTCTCATTGGAACCCAAATTTCATTTATCTTCTAAATCTCCTAGGAGTTCTGTGGAAGCAATTCTCATTAACAAAATTTGACAGAGGAAGGAAAATTCCATATGGCAAATGAGCCAAAGTGATATTTCAAGGTTACTGAGGAAAATATATCTAGGATGCTAGACTCTTGGTTCTTAAATCTAATTCTTTGACCATCAGAATGTGAATTAACAGACCCCAAAATGAACTCAAATCCTAATAGTGAAAAGCTGAAAGCCAGGTAGAAAAATGAGAATGATTTCTAAACAATTAATTTCAGATGGTTTTAGTGATTCTGAAACTAAAATATGTTTAAAGCTGAGTGTGAAGTCATCAGATTAGAGACAAAGTATTTTTAAAAAGGGCACTATCCTCCCACTCCCTGCAATAGAAATCTGCACAGCTCAGAGGTACTACACTCTTAGCTGGGTCCTCAGATATAAGTACATTTTTAACACTCTAATATACTAAATAATGGGGCATGCAATTTGAAAAATTGAGAATAAAAGAGATTTCAATAAGCTTTTTTTTCTTCCAGTCTGCTACCCTGTATACCCCAAACATTGACAGAAATTATGAGTAAGTTCACATTTAAGCTCTGATGATAGTCCTTGAAGTCAAGGATAAATTTCTAAATCCATCAATTACTAAAAGGAAAACATCATTATTGATTGGGTCTTGCTGGTCAGCTACTTAAAAGTTGGCACGGGGTGCCCTTTTTTTGTTAGAAAATAATCCCAATGCTTGTAATAATGAAAACATGATTAGTTTTTGCATCACCAACATAAAGTCTCACTCATTCCATGAACATAAATACTATTAAATAGAAACTTCATGAGTAAATTGGATAGATAAATATATAATAAGGTTGAAAGGACAATATCTGGTAAAAAAAAAAAAAAGAGTATCCTTCAAACAATATTCACTGGAAAGACAAATGAGAATTTGTGAACACAACACACTCTCAGTCTTAGTGTAATTCTGCTAGAGCCAGACTGGAATCTATGAATGAGTTTCCCTGAAAGTCACTCAGTCATGGGTGTGACTTAGAAGAGTTCATTGGCAGGTAGGCTACATTGAAAACTGATATCCAGAACAATGAGGATAAAGAAAACACATAGAGGAATCATCATACTTGGCAGAACTCTTCCAAGTATTTATCAGTCACCAGAGTTACTCTTTGTTGCAGCCCAAATCTCTCATCCTTGCCATTTCCTATCCTTCTACATGTTCATTTGTTTTATAACTTTTTTCTGAACTATTCCAAACTCCTTGTTTCTCCGTTCATTCTAAAACTCTACACATTACCTGTGGCCAGATCATTCTTTGTACAACCTGCTTTACCCATGTCATTCTCCTGCTTGAAATGATCATTGTGTCTCTATTCTCCTGGCAATTTTATCCATCAATAATTCTATGTGAAGAAAACAAAGATAAAGAAAATTTGTCATCATCATCATCATCACATCAATCATATCATCAGAGCTGCAAGTTGCTTTCTTCTTGGTCTGAATCTCCAAAATGCTTTCTTGAGCCTTGAGAAGTAAACCCTATTCTTCACTGAGCTTAACTCAACCATCTTGTTCCCACTCAATATTTGATTATTCCATATCCTATATTTTCTCTTTACTCAGTCGTCAAATGCAGAAATATCCCTACGCTTGTCAAAGGGTGGAGTTTTCCACGTTCTGCTTTTTTCAAGTACCATGCAGTTTTTTCCTCTTTTCTATTTATTCCTTGCATTGTCTCAAGTGGTCTAAAATCCTCCATCCCACTTTTCTTTTTTTAATTCTCTCATTAACTCAACAGATTCTGACTTTCATCATCAACCACCTACTGCAACTGCTTCTTTTTGAAGGTGTCTCATCTTTAAGGAAGAATCTCCAAAGAAAGGTGAAAGCACTGAGGAGATGAGCAACAATAAACTGAAGCATGGGGAAAATATTAGAATTTCTATTTAAAACAAAATTTAAAAGCTATTAATGATGTCATTCATGAGCAAACTTTTCAGCAGGAGAAAGTATGTAAACAAAAATGTAAATAAAAGCTCTCTACTCCTTTATTTGAATTGTAAGTAACAGAAATAACAGCAAACACTTTTTCTTTCACACACACACACGTCTCTTTCTCCCTCTCCTCATCCATTCCTTTAACTTTAACTAGCATTTCTTTGTAGCTTACTCCCAATTACTGTGCCAGTCCTGTTCTCTCTCTATCTCTATATCAGTCTATATCTCTCTGTATCCAAACTTTAATCCCATCCCTTCAATAGTACTGCCATGTGGCAGCCAATGTGGGCTTCTCAATACTTCAAATCTATATGTGTAAGAATGTATCTTGACACAAGGAATTAAAAACGTGGAGTTAACCACCTCTAACCTGCTGCTTCATCCTCCCAATCAACTCCTATAGATTTTTTGATGTAAAATGTGTCTATATCTTTCTCATTTGCCCTTTTATTCTCACTGCCACAACCTAAATCCAGGTTTTAATCATCACCTGATATAACATTACTGAAAACAACTGAAAATAGCCTAACTTTGGCCACTCTCTCTGCTTTGCATTCCATCTGCACAGCACAGCAGAACTAATGTTAGTGAAATATCCCTTTGATCAGGTCACATTCTTGGCCAAAACTTTCAAGGACCGTTATTCTCTACCACATCACATCTTAAGTCTTTTGACTGCTTTTCAAATCCCTCTGTTAAACAGCAACACCTTTATACCAGCCCAAATATGACCTCACCCTTCTACCCAGGGATTTTCCTTTGGACTCATTCCATCTCTGAGACTTTGTTCCTCTTATTTTCTTTACCTGCACTACCCTTCCCTTTCTTCATCATCTGTTCTTGAACTCCTAAACATCATTAAAAGTTCAATTTTAATTCTTGTATGAAGCTTTTCCTGAATTAAAACTGTTCTCAGTTATCTATCCCCTCTCTAAAATCCTAAAGCACTTATTCTTTGTTCAACAAATTTCAGGCTTTATTATAGATAAAACTATAACTTGTGTACTTCTTAAATTTCATCTTATCTTTTATTGTCAATCACAAACTATAAAATCACATGAGTATCCAGGTTGCGAAGGGCATGAGAGATATCTAAAAGAAAATCTTTAGAACAGGAAGTTAGAGAGCATCGAGGACTGAGTTTACTTAAACTTTTAATAAGTACTCTCTCACCTGCAAGCAAAGGAAATCTAATTCAAACTGGTTTTTGGAATAAATGGAAATATATTAATTCATATCACTGGGAAATTCAAGGGCTACATCTAGATGTAGGGGCTCTGATAATGCCATCCAGACTTTCTCTCAATCTTGTGGTTCAATTAATCCCAGTGTCTTGGGTTCATTTGTACACAAATTTTCCCCGTATACCAGGAAAGGTAACCATTACAAGCACAAGTCTGTCTTTGGGCTTATCATTCAAAAGAAAGAGAGATCTCTTTTAGTGCCCACACATCAGGGAAGACTTTTATTAGGGTGCTTGGTCACAAGCCTACCCCTGGACCAATCACTGGGCCAATGTGCTGAGTTCTGTAATCGCCCAGCATGGGTCATGTACCCACAGAGAATATATTTAGATAGCAGTATTGTTGTGAGAGGAAAAAGCTTTTGTTGTCTTAGATCATATAGGCACCATCAATTGTATTTGTTCATAGAATTGGTCACTTCCAAACTCGTAAAATATCTGCACTTATAATTTATGAAAACACTCTGTATAGAATGTCACTGTGGTCTCTGCTGTCTGCCTATATGCCAACATTCAAACATTAAAAAAAAAAAAAAAAAAAAAAAAAAAAACATGAGATGCAAATTTAGGATCCAGGCCTGAAATATGAGCCAGCTGGCTTTTACCATTGGCTTGTGATTTTGAGGGTAAATGGGAAGTACAGGTGAGAGCACTAACCTGCCACTATTTGAGCAGCCTCTTTACCTGGAATATTTGCATTGCATAGTGATGTGTCATATTCACAGGAATGTAAAGGGTGTCAGCTACCTTTCCATGCATGTGCCTTATGTGCCCATATACCTTGGCTCCATGAAAAGTCAGACTTGAATTTTTTCTTTAGTTTTAAATCCTCCTTTAACTTATCTAAAAATGTATATTTTATTTAGGAAGCTGAAAAAGAAACACATGAAGAATGTATTAAATATGAATATTCAGGCATTGCAATATAAACAGAAAGTTAAAACAATGACTTGAAATTATAGGAAGTTTGAATTCCAAAATTACAATTTCAGCTTACTTTTCCTGTTATGTGTGATAGGCCTCAATGTTAGCCAAATGTTTTAATTAAAAACAATAGCAATGAATATGTGTAGTTTTTAATGTAACACATACTAGAAATACTTGAACATAATTAGAATCTTGAACAAATTTTATGATATCTTACATAATTTTTCAAAACAATAAAATAATTTGGGTATAGTTCCTATGTTTTTCTTAATTTAATATGCAAGTGGAGGCTACCTAAGCTTTGAGATTTTAATCATGTCTAATAAGTAGAATAAATATTTTCTCCTAAAGGTATACTTGTAAAATTCTAGAAAAATGTTTCCTAATAAAAACCATGAAAAACAAAAGTCACCCTGCCAAAACTTAAAGTCATAGTTTTGAGGGCTGAGTTCATTTTCTTAACAAGGATCAGGATTTCCCTTTCACAAGATAATATATTTCCTATTTACAATTTGGTCTTTTAAAATATCTCCACATTAGAATATCAGGATCTAATTGGACTTTCTGTTAAAAACGTAAGCATTATTTACTGCTTTCCTTGCCCTGTTCTTATCACACCTCTAAGGTACAGTGAGTCTCATATTTTTGTTCGTTCTAAACTTAAGCTTTCCATCTATTGGGTTAAGGAGTTCTGTACCACGGAGTCTATGGCTTTTACTAAGGTCTAAGCACTTGTTCCCATAGACATGGCCAATACAATCAATGCAAGGAAGCCATGGCATAGTGGAGAATATGTACCTTTCAGTTTGAGGTTCACAGGTCATCAGAAACCAAAATTACTTTCGCATGACCTTGTCACTTTAGAGAATGAAGCCTTACTTGCCACATTGAAAGGGTGTCTGGCCTTATATACTCAATTTCTTTTTGTGTTTAGATTAAATTATAAACTCAAATCTCAATTAGCAATGTTACCCTTGGAGTGTTGGGAAGAGTGTGGTGAATATATACGAAAGAAGACACAAAGTTTCACTCTTCTAGGCAAAATGATGGTATAAGATTCTCTTATTGAACTAATTACTTATGAAATAATACATTGAGAAATGGATACTTTACCATACGAGTTCAGCATGATATTCTATTAATAAGCAGCACACACAAAAAAACAAATACGGTTTTACCTTTGAAATTTAAAAAATTAAGTGGGAAAAAAAGTAGTATTGACACAAAGATCCTGTCTCTTCTACTCCAACCAGTAACCTTTTTTTTTTTTTTTAAAGTTGACTTTGGCTTCCGAATTCAATCCAAACACACTTACTCTATCTCATGGCTGGCAAGTGACTAGACTCCATCCTCCCTCCAGCAAAAAAAAAAAAAAAAAAAAAAAAAAAAACAAGAAAAAAGAAAAATCAACTCAAGTAAAAGTTAACTGGATAGGAAGTTTTTAAGAGATAAATGTGTAGGGCTGACAAATGAATAGCCCTGGACAATAGAAAACTGTTACTTAGATTTTAGCCATCTGGCACGTAGCACTTAAAATTTATTTTCTCTTTTTTCATGGAATGTCTAGCCAGCTATCAGATTGAACTGTTTTAAGGATGTTATCTTGCCTCCCCAGCATTATGACTCCTTGTCTCATTTCTCCTTCTCTGCACACCAAAGTAACGAGGCTTTGTCATTACATTCATTCTCCTCCAAACAAAACCAAAATGTTATGAACACATAATAAGATGTTATTCAGTGTGCACAGATGTATAAAACTAAAAAATAGAGTTATCATAACACTTTCCAGTTCAGCTATTTTAAGGCTGCTGCACTCCCAAATCACAAAGCCTCACTATTTATATGACACTGGGCATGGAAGACCTCCCTCCTGTGAGACGGCAGCCCTGTGTGCACAGAAGACAAAACTGCAGGCCCCACACGTCCACATCCATGCACCCTGGCTTGCTTATCTTCTCTGAATGCAAGCCAAGTTCATTAGTAATTTTTTCAGTCAGCAAGAACATGAAGCAATTTTAACAAGAGGATGTAAGGAATCAACATGAGAGAGAAAACCAGACAATCTCAAACAAGAAGATGAACCTCCGGGGCCGAAACCGCTGGGAAACAGAATGGAGGTCTGGGTGTGCTAAGCCTGGCTGTGCCACAAAATGGCTCCTTAGTCACAAACGCACCACAGAGTACAATGAATGTGTATCGTAAAGCATTCCAAGGAAAAAATGATGATAAAAATGGATTTATTTGATTTCTGAAGTATATAAACATTTTTTTTCCAAATGAGTTTGTTGCATCACCCTTCTCCAACTGTTCAAAGATGCTAGTGAGGTTCACTTTCAATAGCCCAACAGTGTCAGAAGTATCAATACTTTCTCTCTGTACCTTCCCAGAAAGTGCAAGACAGAGGGGTCATGAGTATTATTATCCCAATTCGCAAAGGCAGAAAGTAAATGTTCCACAACCCTTTACTGGTTTAGATGTAATTGGCTAATGGACTCCAGAGGGAATGACTGCTCTTTAAAGCATGCCTTTGGCCAAGGTACCATGGGGAGGAGCTGGGACAGCCATTTGGCTTAGAATCAAGATCCTATCAGATGCATGGCCTCTGTTTCCATACACAGCCCCAAGGGGGACAGGGAAGAGAAAGGTAATACAATGACAGCTTATAAGTTTCCTCTTTGCCTAGTCCCTAAAAACTTCTCAAAATCTTTGGGGGCCTGAGGTCTCAAACTAGTGAATAAATCAGAGCCAGACCTCTCTGTCCTATGGGAGATTTACTCTGCTTTTCATGAAGCAGCTACAAAGTACTCTACTTCTAAGTTTGATACATGACCTAATCCCTATCCTCCAGACCATGTGGATTCACTAGCAAAAGCAAAAGTAAAAAATTCCCACCATCTGTCACTTAAACAGGATAGCATTTACTGTTTTTACCTGAAAGGGCACTTATTACATAGGAATAGGTGTCAGCCTTGAAAGGCCCCAGTGTGTGGGGCCTCCTTTGCTCTGCCTTATCCTCATTAAGGCACATAGCCACCCACCACCCATTCCCCACCCATCACTCCTGAATTTGCACCCACTCAGAGTTGATGTTCTGATGGTGAGGAGACAGGCAGATCTATAGTTCACAGCCCAGGGACTCAAACAGTTTTTTGTTTGGGGCACTTTCACGGCTTATCAAACCCTGGAAGACTGCCTCTCAGAAGAATATGAGACCACTTTTTCACTGCTCAGTCAAACCATGTGCTAGATTCAAATTGCTCCTGCAATTTCTGGCAAGGAGAGCACAGGGCACTGTCCTGCTGGCTGGACTTGAAGGGGCAGGGAAGTCGGGGTGGGCCTGCCTTTGTGACATTGTCCCATATGTTATATGTAACTAATATGTGGCTGTAACTTTTTTTTTCCTTTAGCTGAGACTTTTTCTCTCTTTAGACACAGAACCAATACCATTTCTCTAGTCACAAAGATGGATTTATTAGAATCGAGGGCAAGATAGACAAGTCATTATAGGCTATCGGAATGACAGAATGTGTGTGTGTGTGTGTGTGTGTGTGTGTGTGTGTGTGTGTGTGTGTGTGTTTTCCTTTCCACTTAGTTCTATGTTATTTTTCAGGGTAAACATGTAGATTAAACACGTATTATTCTCAATGACACATCATTTACTGGGATTCATTTTAAGTCAAACTGTAGCCAGAGAATAAGTACCATTCTGCTCTGTAAAGACTGAAACAAGGCTAAAGGGAAAACATTCACATTCATTCATTGCCATTTTCAACTTGGAATTACTCATGTTTGCCTGGTCTCTGATGAGTCACCAGCTGAACTCTGCCACAATAATACAGCCTCCATATTTCCAGGGGTTTCTAGTGTGGGTCATGCAGAGGTCAGCAAACTGTCAAAAGTCACACTCTCTTTCCCAGGCTACCTCTTAAAAATACCTTGAGAATGGCTGTCTAAAAAGATTATGATCATTCTAACACCTTATAAAAAAAGAACAATTTCATCAACCTCAAATGATGAACGGTTTGTAACAGTATAGATGAGAAGTAAGGACACCAAACTCATGCTGATTATTAGATTTCTAAAATAGGAAGCCTAATATGCTACCTACTCAGCCATGGGGAAGGCAGGAATGCATTAAGCCATGTGGTCTCTAATCAGCTCACTTTTTTCTTCTTAAGGCACAGGAATGTTGAGTCTCTATCTTTTTAATAACGAAGCCACCACATTGTAGCTCTGGAGACCTGTGAGGTCACTGAGCGCAGACCCCACCGAGGGTCAGCACAGTGCTGCAATTATGCCATGCAACACAGACAAACATCAGTCTGTTTTCTAAAGTATCTGGGGAAAGAGTTTGCAAACACACTTAGTAATGTCATACAAATCTCAGAATTTTGCCCCTGCTGGCTGGAGAGTTTCCTCATACAATTGAAGCTCATTCTCATGTTCCCAGGAGATCATGGAAAATAGCTGGTCATTACATAGAATGAAAATAATTTCTAAATTGGTGTCACGACCAGTTCAAGTGTGAAAAAAATTAATCAACTAATTGTTTCATCAAATCAATGATCTCCCACAATTATTTCACAAAATTTATTTTCCTGATTTATTTTATTTAAGACCGTGTTTATTATACTACTCTCAACATTGACTCAGTCCAGACAATAAGTCAAAATATAAATTTTGCTTTTTACATAAGCAAATATGTAGAATTCATCATTGTTATTAGTATTTTTATATACACCAAGTATCTGGATCATGATGGCTCAGTCTAAGACACTCCTGTTTCTAATTCCAAATCATTTAATTTTTCCTAATAGTCATCATAACAAAATGTTTTGAAGTTTTTAAATTAAATCTTTGATTGAAATAATAACAATAGGACAAGATGTAGCCACCTGGTCTGGCTAGTTTTGCAATAGTTCTTCTTCACTCTTTTCCCAGGATATCTTACCTAAGCTTTCACTCAAGTGATGCAGCTTTCTGATCTGTATCTAAAAGGAAAGAGTGTTTTTATAGTTGAATAAGTTTTTCCTACACAAGTGTGGGGGAAAAAATTACAAGTTTTAGAACTAAAGCACTAGAAGAGATATTGTGAGTTGTTCATACCAACTTATTGCCCATTGAAAGATTCCCTTCAAAGATCCATGTGAAGACCACTCCACGGTTTTTCTATGAGCTAAGGGTTCAGTCTTAGGTACAACTTGTCTCAGTTTAAAATTTGAATTTACTTACAGTACATAAGTGTGCTCTTAATTTATCTGTCTACATTAAATTTTACTTCATTAAGTAAAGGCATATTTGCTCCCCTTTCCAGGTTAATGATTACTTTGTTAAAAAAATTTTTTTGTATAATTCTGCCATTTACTCCTTCTTCTGTCTCTATACCTACCATTTGTCCTTAGTCATGGATCTTTGCCAAACTTTCTTATTATTCTGTGTTGGTTGCTTTTCTTTCTACAATTACATCACATTTCCTTATTAATTTGAGTTTATCAGAGAACCCTTTATAGAAAGGCATAGATTTTATTCATATATTCTTTCAATATTTATTGAGTGACTGTTATGTGCTAGACATTGTCATAACATGTTTGGATAAATTCCTCCTCTTTTCTTCATCAGGATGGTTTATAATTGCTGAAAATGCCAGAATTAGTATATTGCTTTAAACTTTGTTAGTATATGCTTTAAGATGGCTAGGACATTTACTCCAGGTTTGTCTCTTCCATTTTATTAACTAGTTCTTCCCTGATCTAGTTAATCTGATCCAGATTAATCAGGAATGACAATTTCCTCCCATTGCATCTGCAAATTTTGCTGAAAGCAAATTGTAGGTGGAGCAAATTAAGATTTTTATCAGATGCTCTAATTTGAAAACAATGAGAGTATCTTGGCAGGAAACAAATAGCACATTCCAAGTGGGTAATTAAAGAGGGTATATTGAAAAGACACTAAAGGTGTGGGTAGTATCTTAGAGGAAATAGGAATCTGAGTCAAATAATTTCTTAATGGAAGTTTATTGGTGAGTGTCTCTGGGATCAACACCTGTGAGGGTAAGAAAGCAAGATCGGGCAGAAGTAGGAGCTGAACCCTGATGCAATTACCACAAAAGTTTCGGTCCATCCCACAAGCAGCTCTGGAACTGGTATGGCCCTTCAAAACTGTGCCTTTTAAGGTTAGAGGGCCAGTTCTTTACGCTGCCCAAGTAGACAAGTCATTGGACTGCCTTCTGGAGAACTTGGCTAAGATGGTTCTCTTTGACAAAAAGCAATTCCCTTAGCGGCTGGTAAAATGAGTTCCTCAGTAGTGAAGTAATTTGTGAATGGCACATCACACCATTCTTACTAACAAGATGGGCAGCAACTCACAGTTAGCAACAGTAATGAATCATTAGGCATAACGAGGCAAGGGATAGAGTAGTTACTGGCAGGCACCTAGTAAGATCTGTAACTAGGAAAAGGCCACTCAACAGGAGCTGTGATATTCAATGGAGGAACACAGCCACCACCAGCCAGGGACCTGGCAGGGAAGGAGCTAAGGCAACAACCACATTTCTCCCTCTGCTCACCCTCCAATTCCTGATGGTTTTTCCCATTGGCCAATCTCAAAAGAAAGTCAGAGGACAAGAAGGTCTGTTCTTAGATTCCAGCCTCCTCGGGCACAGAGCAAGATAGAAAAGGGTAGAGAGTGGATATGGAGAGGCAGACTTAAAATATCCAGCACATTCAGACTTTTAGCTGATAGTCTAGTTGTCAAAAATCTCTCATCAGTCTTACATTCAGTTAAAAATGAAGTAATTTCATTTTCCCAGATTTCTTTAACTTAAGACTCATAGAGGCTTTCCTCGACTACTATCCATGGAAAAAAGTAGACAGATTTAATCTATGCAGATTTGCTTGTGAATTTTTCTAATGAGAAATAAGATATATGAAAAATAACCCTCAACATAAATTTATTTTTCCATACTTAAATCTCTAAAATTAAATCCAAAAGATCAGTTATTTACCATCATAACATTATTAGAATTTTATAGTAGTACAATTACTCTAAGTATTCTACTCTGCTGAATACTACAGGGCAAAAGAAATACATACGTAAAAAACAAACAAATAAAGATAGAAGACAGTACTTTATGTAGTCGTTTCGGTCATTTAGACATGGCATGGCACTGCCTGGAGGATCATGGGACACCTCAGAAAGGGATGTGAAATAGAAAATGCAATATATGCCCTGCAAATAACTGTCTTAGTCAAGACTTCAGAGATTATCAAAATCATCATCATCATCGTTGTCATTTTATCAAAGAAGAACATTTCAGAAAGAAGCATTTTTAAAATTCCCATTCAGTTAGCATCTATCTATATAGTGCCCACTGCAGTTTCTACTACATTATGAAGTATACACAGGGGGTTCTAAGCATACAGACTTGAGCCGGACTACCTGGATTTGAATCATGGCTTTTGCACATATTACTTGTGATAGCATAAGACCTTCGGAAACCTCTCTGTGCCCCAGTTTCTCATCTATATAATGAGGTTAACAATGGACCCTATTACAGAGGGTTGTGGAGAGGATTAAATGAAACCATACATGTAGGGTGCTCAAATAATGTCTAACAGTGCAATCCTATGCAACAAATATTACCCATTAGATTACTATGGTTACTGATCAATTTATTCAACAGACACTCTCTTTAGTGCTAAGACTGGAATTTTAGTCTTCAAATAATGATTAGTCCAGTGGGGAGGAGAAAATAGGAACAGACAAATAGGCCATTACTCTTCAGGAGGGTATACTAATAACCCTGATCTAAATCTCCCTTCTGGATTACAGACCCATATAGACAACCATCTACTTAAAATGTCCAGATGAATGGCTTATATGTATCTCAGAAGTAAATTTTCAAAACTGAATTCTTAAGTTTGGTTATTCAATAAATTTGTTCCTCTTCCACTCTTCTTTTTTTCAGGAAATAGTATCTCTACTCACCCAGTTCCTCACCCAGAAATCTCAGAGTTCTTCCTGACCTCTCCTTCTTCATTAGCCAGCACACATGACCCATCATAAGTCTTGCTGATTCTTTCTACAAAATGCACTTCAAATATTTCCACTTATCTCCACTTATACTGCTGCCTCTTTGGTGGGCCATGATTAGCTCTTTCTGAGATTACTACACAACGTACCTATCTGGTATTCCTCTTAACTGCTTTTGTTCCACTCCAAACCATGTTCAATATAAAAGTCAGGACTATTAAATGCATTTTTATGCACTAATATTAATTTTTGTTCTAATGAATTTACTATTCTTAAAATATCTTTTGCTGGTTTTCCATTACACTTAAGATAAAATTCAAGACCCCATGTGAACTTGCTCCTGCCTCCTTTTGAGCCTTATCTCATGCCATTCTGTCCTTCATTAACCATGCTCCAGTTTTCCAGTTTAGTTCTTCAAGTCCACCAGTTCAGAACAATTTTATGTGCTCTTCCATAAGTCTAAAATGTTCTCTTTCCTCATCTCTCACAGCCTGGCTAATTCTTATCCATTCTTTAGGTATCAATTCAAATGTCACTTTATCAGATGTCTTTCATAAGCTTCCATCCTCTTCTTTAACCATCTCCTTTATAGTAACCTGTCCTTTCATATCACAGCCCTTGTGACAAGTTATACTTTTATGAATAATTGTATACCTATCACCAGACACTGAGCTTTCACAAAAATAGAGCCTATTTTATTTATTTTTGGGGTGTTTTTAATTATAATTACCTGGGCACTTAGCACTGTGCAGGAACATAATTGCCATCAGTATATATGTTTTGAATGATAAAATTAATAGTTCCAAAAAATAAATAAAATAAAATAATAAGACATAAATGAATAGCCTCAACCCAGACTGGGAAAATCCAAGAAAATGTTCCTGAGAAATGAAACACACAAGTGGAGTTCTACAGGATATGGAAATTTTAACTTCAGGAGTTCTTAGATCTGAAAAGATTTCAATACATTTTGAGCCTAGGACATCAGATTTAATCGGTGAAGTGAAGCCCAGGCATCAGTTGTTTGGTGTACTGGTTGCTGTTTTTTAAGCATGCTGGATGGTAAAGACAGGATTGAGAACCACAGAGTGAGACAGAGATTGGGTAAAGGGGAAACTAGGAGATTTGGGGAATAGGCTTTGCCAAGATCTGGAAACAAAAGAGCATATGAGTATGTTCACAAAATAGCAAAGTATTCCTCATTTTAAGGCTGAATCATAAATTACAAGGAGGAAATGGTATGAAATGAAACCAAAGGGTTAAACAAAGATAGACTTGAAAAGGTGTAGGAATCAGTATTTCTGATAAATTGGGACAATATCCTAAGGGATGGGTATAATCAAACTTGTGTTCCTCTTTTGAGATTGAGAGTGAATTATAGTGAAGGGGTTGGGGCGGGGTGGAGAGGGGGTTGTGTGGAACAAGAGAATCAGGGCCCAGAGATAGGAGATAGTAAGCTGGTGCTATAACTTAGACATTACATCTACAGCCCAGAATGCCTTTTTTTAAGACAAGTTTATTCCAGGATGACCTTTAAATACATAAAATGCATTTTTGGTTTCGATGTAGTTTTTTTTTCTATAAATTAATATTAGGATATTATATCCTTTAAAGAGATTCCTTATCTATTTCTTAACTCTATTAGTACAGGGGAAAAGAACAAAGAGTATATCTGCAGTTCACTTGGTAAATCTCCATGTATTTGAAAATTACAGTGGAGTTCACATTTTTAGAGGGCTTCCTGTAAATGTATCATATAA
The DNA here is from genome assembly GCA_003508835.1 of Eonycteris spelaea. Lineage (NCBI taxonomy): Eukaryota > Metazoa > Chordata > Mammalia > Chiroptera > Pteropodidae > Eonycteris > Eonycteris spelaea. Next base: position 7,019,156 of record PUFA01000011.1, on the reverse strand, counting down.
TCTGGTTTTCGTCATTGAAATTAAAGAAGATTTTGTGCCCATAACTGATATAAGAAGTCCTTTTATCATGAGGGCTTAAACAGAGACCTTACCCCCTGGAAAACAATCACAAAATTATATCTTGAAAACGTTAGGCTTTGTGCCATTAGAAAATATGTGGTAATTTGATCTCCACAGACAGTGGATGTTTTGCCATCATTGAGAGCCACAATAGTCAGAGGCACAGGACAGAAAAGGAAAAGGGAAATTAAAGACATCAAAACAAAAAAGTAGATTTTGAAGGGGAAATATTAAAAGGAAGACTTTTCTATTTTATGGTATATCTTTAAATTGCATTTGTTTTGCACTTTCACTTTTCCTTTCAACAGAATAAAAATGAGAAGTGAATTAAACTTAACAGAAAATATACAGAATGACATTTTTAAATTTAATATAAAGAGTTTGGTTAGTTGGCTATTGTCAATTAGTTGGATAATGTTTAAGCCATGAGGAACATTTCCATTAAAACAATTATATTTGTTCAAGGTCTTCATTCAGTCTCCTTATGATATGATTAATTTGGGGATGGAGGAGCAACGGTCTTTTCTGTCACAGGCCACACTACTTTCTACTTTACAAACAAACATTAAGTCCCTGTTGCGCACAGAATACTAGACAATGAGAACAGAGAAAAGTGAGACACAGTTCTTGACTTCAACGGTCTTAAATCCTGTGGTAAGAGACAGCATCTATTCCTCAAAGGGCAAATAAAAATTAAAGGGATCTTGAGCCGAATGTGAGAAAATAACAGAGGATAAAAGAAAAAGACACGGTTAGAGGCAGAAGTGAGGAAGGATGGCTCAAAAACTGGAGAATGAGTGGACAAGGGTCAGGGGCAGAAGTGAACATGGTGCTTACTTAGGGCAAACAATAATGAAAGTAAAAAAGATGTGATACAGAAGCTGGGGGAAGCCTCAGTTACAGAAGGCCTTGCATACCAGCTGAGAAATTTGGGTCTTGTCCTGTAGGCTAGATTGAAGCCACGGAATGGTGTGAATTAGGATCTACCACATGAATCAATGGTTTTCAAGATATCTATGTAAAAAAACTAAAGAATAAAATGCAGTTTACAGCCAAAGGCTGGATTGTATGATGCAAAATAATTACAATAGTAACTCAGATTCATGAGCATTCCATAATGGGCTGGCTTTGGCCATAGAGCCTTTATGTTGGTAGGATTCATATATTGATTTTTTAAATAGAGTTGTAACATAATATTACCTCTCATCTTTTGTGGGTAAAAAAAAGTTGCTTCAGAGAGCTGGCCATATGAGTAATGCACCCAATGGATATGCTAAACTAGTGCTTTGTTTTATTTTTTATTTTAATGTATATATGAATTATCTCAGGTCCTTGTTTAAATGTAGGCTCTGATTTGCAAGTCCAGAGGGACATAAGATTCTGTTTTCTTACAAACGGCCAGGTGACTTAAGTGAGGTGATTGGATCTATAAATATTTTGAGATACTGACCCACAGATTACACTTAATAGAAAGGATCTAGCCCATACCACCATACCAGTTAGACTGACTGACATTTATAACTATTGACAAATTCGTTGTTATATCAATCACTAGCCAACCAGAGGAAACAACTAGCATCAATCATTAAAGATAGCTAAAGCTGATTGATTGATAATACTTTAATCATCTTGGTTCAAGAGATGTAATTATTAAGTAAACAAAAAAATCTCTAGGATAGTTTTAAAAACCCACACATGCTAAGGCATAAAATCCATACTAAACATGGGCTTAGGATGAATGAAGGGCAGCTCAGCAAAGGAATTTAATTTGAATATTTTTTAATTTCCTATTTCTATTATCCACATGCAAAGCTTATTCATAAAACATTGGTTCTCTGGCCTTTACATTCATTATTCTCTCTCTCTCACCTGCTGTGATAGTTAATTTTATGTGTCAACTTGGCTAGGCCAGAGATCTGGTCAAGCATTATCCTGGATGTTTCTTTGAGAGTGTTTTTCGGTGAGGTTAACATACAAATGGGTGGATATGGAGTAAAGCAGATTGCCCTCCAAGATGTGAGTGGCCTCATCCCAATCAGTTGAAGGCCTAAATAGAACAAAAGACTGATCTTCCCTGGGCAAGAAGGAATTCTGCCAGCAAATGGAATTGAACTGCAACATTGGCTCTACCCTGCATCTCCAGCCTGTTGGTCCACCCTGAAGATTTTGGATTTGTCAGCCACCATAATGGCATGAGCCAATTCCCTAAAATAAATCTCTTTCTGTGTTATGCATATCTTATTGGTTCTCTCGGAAGAAACCTGACTAATACACCTGTCTATGAAAAACTGTGCTTTGCTATGTCTCATATACTTGTACACTTCCAGCCATTAGGATTGTTAATTCTTCTCTCAGATTTAGCCTTTAAACATACCCCAGAGATAGTCTCTCAATGCACAGATTCTGAATAAACTTTACGTCAGGGCTCACTGGATCACCACATCATCAACCTGATTGGATCTTGAGTGCCTGGTACCTAGATTCTCGGTTTGTTCTCAGTTAATCAAGTTCCTTCCATGTAGCCCCACAATCTTACAGGGACTAGAATTCCTGCCTTTGAGGGACAGGCTCACATACCAAAGGCAGTTGATGGGTCTCTGTGTCTGCTACTTGAGCCTCTGTGGTTTGCCCTGATCTTGGACTCATTTTCAAACGTTAGTGATGCTTGTATCCTGCTTGCCCTTTGTCCTCCTAGATGGACCTTCCAGATGTGGAACCATCTGAGATTAGTTACCAAATCCTGGCCTAATCATAATTTTCAGCAGCTGAGTTTTGTCAAATTCTGCAGGCCTCTATGTTCCAGCCAACCCACAACTATCCAAATCCTACTCGGAGGCAAACACACCAAATATCTCAGTTAGCCCTTGCTTTATTCTCCAGCTTCCTCTACAACCAATCCTCTCACCTGTACCCCAAAACTACCGCATTCCACAAAGACACTCTGCATGTACCCCCCCATGTGATTCTAACTCTGCTTTGCACACTCTGGGTCCTTTCACCATTTCATGTTAGTCCCTGCCTGAAAAAAAACTTTTTTCATTGTTGGCAATACCTTACTGAGCCTTTAAGAACCTGCTCAAATGTTACCATCCTCAGGTCATCAGTGACCATCCTAGTTGTCAGTTATTCTTTCCTTCAGCACTTTCTTTATATCTCTTTATAGTGCATGCTGTGTAATAGTAGTGCCAGTATCTGTTTACATGGTGCTTTCTCCAATAAACTGTGACTCCCTCTAGGGCAGGAACCAATTCCTAATTATTTCTGTGACCCAAGGGACTAATGCAGTACTCATCACTGAAGAAGCTTAATTATCCTTTGGTTCAATTATTGATTAACAATTCTGCACACCTGCAACCTCTCTTTGGGCAGAGAATGTCTTGTGCTCTATCAACAACCATCAATGTGGATGTCATTGTGGCATTAAGTTAATTTCCTCCCAGGCATCAATTTTTAAGTATAAACTGGCTTTATACCTAAACTTGACTGGATCAAGAGGATGTGGAAGACAGATGTTTTATTTCACAGTTATCCTAAATGCCAGAAACAGAAACTACTGAAGAAAATATCTAAGTTTATCTCCAATCTAAAATCTAAAGTTCTATAGTTTAAATGATGAAGAATGATTAGAAAGCCACAAAACCCACAAAAGCTGTACTGCATTATGGAGCAATTTCTTATGTTCTTTATTCCTCCCTAGATGCAATGTCTTGCTATATCGACTTAATTATAGGCTACAACCTTACTTCGAATGTGCAAAGCTTACTTCTAAGTTTTAGTTTCAGAATTGGTCTGTTTCTCAAGAACAGAAAACCTGGTGGCTTACTGTCCTTTCTCCTTCCCAAGACCTCAAAGAGGGGCAACTTACACACATCAGACCTCCCTAATATTTGTTCATTGACAAACTGGCAAAGCCAAATCTGTATTAAATTGTATAACCATGAGAAATAATGATTCACTACACCTTTATTTTAAGTAACAAAATGAACAATAGTGGATTTTGTTGTTGCTGGGAAAGCTACCCAGGAAAGTATGGATAAAATTTTCCAATTCAGAGTAAATTGTCTGTTTTCCCAGTAAAGTTCATGACCTTGGCAGATCCCATTAGGGCTGGACACTTTTCACTAAATGACCCTCATAATCAGTTTACCGACAATAAGTTTTGAGGATTTTATAATCTCTCAACTCTTGTTTGATTTCATACAAAATACTGCAGATGCTTCTTCCTAATGAATCACATCAACCATACTCTTAGCCTTATAGTCTCTTTCTCTGGAATCTGGGCTGGCCTTGTGACTAGCTTAACAGAATGTGGAGGAATCACGCTGCATGACTTCTGAAGTTTGGACAAAGGAAACTTTGCAGCTTCTGCCTGGAATTGTAAGCGGCCATGTAAGAAGTCTGATTACTCTGAGACCACCATGCTGGAGACAGCACACAGAGGCACTCAGGTTGACAGCTCCGGCTGAAACCAACTGTTTAGTCATCCTCGCCCAGGCACAAGACATGAGAGTGGAAAACCGGCAGCCCAGTCAAGCCTTCAGATGGCTTCAGTCTTAGCTGACAACTGAATGTGACCACATAAGAGACTTCCAAGTAAGAAACAGTCAGCTCAGAACCATAAGCAATAATACCAAATTATCATGGCAAGGCACTAGGTTTTGAGGGTATTTGTTATGTGGCAAAGACAATTGAAACACTATCAAGGAGAAGTAGATGAAGAGCCTAGAAATAAGGTCTGATGTAAGAATTCCAAATCACTAAATACCAGGACATATAGCAAACTGAAAATAGCTTTCTCCACTAAGACCTGGGTCATTAGCTTCTCAAAAGAAAAATCATATTTGAAGATGCCTTTCATCTTGACATATTTTTACTGCTACTTGTCACTGAGTAGTAAAGAATTTTACCTATTTTATCACTTGGAGCAGTAAAACAGAACATCACTGTCCCCTGAGACTGCAGAAAACAGTCAATGAGAAGACCTCCATTTCCTTCCAAGTTCTGAGTCAGAGCAAGGGAAATTGTCACCCCAGTTCTGATGGTGTCTGAGCCAGCAAGTGGATTTCTCCCATTTGCTTTCCCTTTAGTAAACTAGCACAAGAAAATGACACAGACAGTAGCATAATAAAGCCCCTGAGAGGTGAACACACCACCTGAGGATGAGTCTGCAGAGTGTAACTTTGGCTCTATACTCTACAAAGCTCATGGTCACACTTAGCCAGCTGTGATTTAGCAGGTCTGCCTTTCAGGAAGTTGCCCATGTGGTTAACTCATTGTAGCAAGTGCTGTTGCAACTATAGTTAAAACTAACTTAATGCAAACAATCCTAACAGCAACTAAACAGGTACAATTAGGGCCTCCCATGAAGTGAGTTAAAAGACGGACCTGGGCTTTCCAGGTGCCTGCTGCCTTTGTTTCTTGTCACTCCAGAGTGCTGTCCCTGAATGCCAGTACCATGTCATACTGGAAATTAGATGGCTCCTCTGCCATGGATCTACCACAGCCAAAATGCGAAACTAGTTTTCTTATGGGAGCCTGACGCCATCATCTCTCATTTCTCCCTCCCCCTACCCTGCATGTGACCTTTACATATAATACTTATACATATAATCTCTGCTTCCTTGCTGGGGATTGCATAGGTGATCTTTTAAAGCCAAACAAGACCTTGATCAGTGCTTGATTGTCCCAACCTGTCCAGAGAATATGACCCTTCAGAATCAGTCCAGGCCAGATCCTTAGCCAATGAGCATCAGACCCGGTGATCAACTTAGGGCCCATTGCCACTCCCTTTCGGGCTCTAGAATTAGCTTTGTTGCCCTATGTTTGATAAGACCCTATATTTTCCTCAGCTATGTAGCTTTTCTCTAAACTGTCATTTCTAACAGTTTTAGCAATGAAGAGGTTTTTTTTCAACTGTGTTTTATGTAGAACCCAAAATACAAACACCTAAAGGTATGGGTGTTCTTATTATACCAGAGATGGGGAGCCAAGGCAATGCACACTTAGCCTCTCTGACCCCTCTGAGATAATTCTGAAGAAACATGAATAAATAGATACCTTGAAACCACAAGCTCCACTCATTAAACCAGAAATTTCAGTCCAGTTCTTATCTCTGAGATTTAGACTCAACCTGTGACCCCAGTTCATTTGGTTGGGGCCAAAAGCTCCTGCTCAGATCTTGTCAGAGTCCTGGTTTAACCCTACTACACCCATAGCACAAGAAGCCACCTCACTGTTAATTTCACCATTGTACCATGTCCTGCTGCTATGTCCTATCCACCAGATCCAACTCCTTGAATGATGACACCAATCTGGACCAATCTAGATTTTGCTACATACCTTAGACTCAGCACTTATCAATCCTCTGTATTAGTTTTCTATTTTTAGAAAACAAATCACAACAAAAGTACTTAGTGGCTTAAAACAACACATATTTATTATCTCACCATTGCCATGGGGTCAGGAGCCTTGCATCTTTTAGCTAAGTCCTCTACTAAGAGTCTCATAAGGCTGACATCGAGATGTCAGCCAGCTGCATCCTCATTTGGATGGGGAAAGATGTACTTCCAAGTTCCCTCAAACTGTTGGCAGAATTTCCATGTGGCTCTAGGACTGAGGTTTTATTATTTCACCGGCTTTTGGACAAGGACCACTCTTATCTCCTATCGGTTACTTGCCATATGATCCCCTCCATTTCAATGTCAGCGCTCACTGGACTTCAAATCTCTCTCACTTCCTCTTCTGCTACCAGCTAGAGAAATTTCTCTGCTTTTAAAGAATTTTTGTTATTAGGTTCGGCTCACCCAGATAAATCTCTATCAACTGATTGGTAACCTTAGTTATACCTGGATAATCTGTATGCCATTAAATACAGCATAATCATGGCAGCAACACCAGGAGGCAGAGATCATGGGTGCCATCTTGGAATCCTGCCTCCCACAGCCAGTTATAAGCCTACTCTACATATTCCTGTATTGGTCAGGAGAGACTCAATGCTGTAACAAATGAACTTCAATATTGGCCTAGCACAACATAGTTTTACTTCTATCTCATATCAGAGTTCTAGGTAAGAGGGGCTCTGGTCTACACTGTTATGTTAAAAACTGGGTCTCTTAAGTCTAGTGGCTCAGCTATTCCTTAGCACCCAGTGTCTTTTACTGGATCTTTGGTATACTGCTAGCAGATAAGGGATGAGAAAACATATGAGAGATTTTGAGGAATATATGGGCCAGGCCTGGAGGTGGCCTACATAACTTCCACCTATGTTCCACTGCCCAGACCTAGTCACAGAGTTGTAACTAACTGCAGTCTGTGTACCAAGAAGAAACAGGAAATAATAAAAACAAACAAACAAAAACAACAACTAGTCCCCTCTCTGCTTAATTCCTCTTTTTCATTAAGCATCTGGTATAGCCTACCATGCTTTCTGGATTTGACAGAGGGCGAATTTACCTTTTTTTGCTACAAACTCCATTCTTCCCCTCCTCTCCCCCCACCCCAAAAATAAGTCCTGGTTAGTTTCTGAATTGTTTTGTTACAAACACAGAATTTAAAATAATGAGAGTGCCAACATATCTGTCTACTGACTCTGATGCTATTCTTTCAGTAATTTTAGGTTCCAGTTAAGCATTTTTGTATCAAAGCACAAAAACTTCCTTCTCATTACAACTAGAAGTTTTACAATTAACATTTAATTAATCTAATTGAAGTGATGAGAACTGGAAAAAAAAAAGTATGGTTTAGAAAGTGATGTAAGAAGAAAGGGCACACACACACCTCGATTTACTTAGTTAAGCCAGATCCATTTCTTTTCGTATCATCAAGGAAGTTTATGTTCACTTTCAAAAATGGCTTCTGAAGTCATTCTCTTCAGAGACTGTCTGGTGTGATTGAGATTTGTTCTGGGAGCTGCAAGAAAACAACTTGTTATTTCCAGAGAGTTACAGTATCTGTGCTGGGTCAAGGAGAATACACGTTCCAATTCTGAGCAAGATCTAAGGGTAGTTTTAAATCTCACCTTGAGAAGGAAAATTATTTTGTTCTTTTCTGCTTTAAAAGATGATGGAGGAAAAAATAAATAAAAGAAAGGGCCTTGAAATGCCTAGAACTTGAGATATCCAAGGTTTTAAACATGTTGAAATCTTTACAATCTTATTTCAAAGGATTAGTTAGGCTGCTATTTCTGTAAACATCACTTTTCACAACAGTCTTTGTTTATTTACCAACTGTTCACGGTCTTGTTTAATTTTACTGTTCAATGGCTTGATATAGAGATTTTTACATGCATATTTAATCAGTCCCCAAAGACTTGCATGTTTTCTAAATCACAACCATTGGCACGATGCAGTGTCTTTGAGGACAGAAAAGCAAGGAGGTTGAGAATCACCATCCAAATCTCTTCTCTTGGAGGTCAGCAATGTCAAGTGAAACAAGCAGACTTCCCCCCAAGGAATCAGGCAGAGATCTGTGAAGGGATTTTTGTGTTGTTTAAAGTCTTCATCTTGTGGTTCCTTTGTAAGGCTAAAAAGTGTGAGAGGCTGGATTAAGCCTGTCACAAAAATGAAGAATCATTACTTTCTTGGATAGATATATTTTCTTTGAATCAAAATAATTTTTGAACAACATGAAATCTAGGCTATATGACCCTTGAGAATAAGTGTAGAGTAAAAATGGTAGAAGGCAGAAGAGACTCGGCGAAAAAAATATTTCAAAGCAGACACGTTCCCAATGCCTGGTTTAAAATTGGGTTCCAGCCACACACCACACTCTCTTCTGCACCTATTATTTCCCAATATAGAAATTTGGGATAACTATTTAGAAATGCAACTCTCAAAGACACTTTCTCTGTCAGTTATTCCTACCATCATTTTCTGTAAGTTCATTGTAAAATGCTGTTCAGCCTAGTCTATTAAGTATAAGATAATTGAGAAAATCAAAGCTTTAAAGAATATGAATATTTAACAGACACACAGTGAACCCAGTTTGGTCTCAAATGCTGAATTTTAAGGAAGGCAAAAGACAATGGCTCATATTCCACTAAGAATGACTAATACCAAACATTTTTGGGATATGCCCTGCTTATAAAGTGTGCTATTTCATTAACCCCAGTTTCGTTTAAAAGTAGATATCTTCTGGTTGCCACAGCTAACAGATTTATCTCTATTAAAAGTAGTAAATACATTCTCTCAGCTAACGAGCCAGCAAATTATTCAGCTCTCCTGTTGCCATTTCTTTTCTGAACACAGATAACTCTACAAAGGACCCTCAGTGAAAGACTGTACGGTTAATAACCAGTCAAGCTCCTGCTATCTTAGTTTAAAATGGAGACCCCACAAATGAAATATATTCATTCAGATGTTTAGGATGCCATGCCTAGATGCATTATTTTTATTAGGTTTAATGTATTCTTATAGTGTCATCTACTGAAACAAGAAAAAGACTTTGTTATGCAGCCTAATAGCATTGGTTATTTGTATGTGATGAAAAAGTTGTTATTCTCCAGCTGTGTAATTTGTATTTACAGAAAAAGCATGCAGAGGGTGAGGTCTACCAAAGTTCAAGGGCTTCAAAACAAGCTGATTGTCTAGGCTGCAAATTGCTCCCTGACATTACATTACTAAATGGCTTTTCAGTGAGGATCAGCTCTCTGACTCCCAGGATGGTACTCCGCAAATGAGCTCCAGGCTGCCCACACCTCTTCAGGGTGCTGAGGAAGAAGTGTACGTCTATAGACATTAGAAGCCAAAAGAAAATTGTAGACATTGGCCATTCTGTATCTGTATCTTTTTCCACAGCAGGGAAATGGTTTGATGCCAATTTTCTTTCTAACCTAATTCCCCACCTGCAATCCATCCTTTCCAACCCCTCCCCTCATATTTATTTGTTTCATTTGCCCACTTGGCAAATATAACGTGCTGGGTTTGCAGTGCATGAGCCAGTCAATTAATATAGCAGGATATGACTGTTTATACATATTATTCTATTCTTCAACAAAGGGCAAAAATGAATAAAAATGACTGTGAAGCACTGTGAAAATTTAATATCCTCCAAAATTTTGAGTCCACTCAAAATAATAATATAATTATAAAAGAATCAAAAGCAGCTTCTTTCACTGCAGGGGCAAGGCTCCAGTGAAGGCATTCTAATGCCTTAAAATTGCCAATGAGCTTCCATATGGTTCTACTTACAGCTTCGTTAACCATAAGGTAGAGTCAAAATACATGTTTGTATAAATTGTGTTTAGCACTTAAACTTCAAAAACCAGTGCAAAAGTAGAAATAGGGCAAGGGTGTGCTATCCTAAGAGACCACATATCCACTTGAGTTCTCTAACCAGAGGGTCCCCTGAACACAAAATTTACAAGGCTCCCAACTCTAAGGAAGGGACCTAAGAAACCAGGCTAAGATGGGGAGAATCGGGATCGGGGAGAAAATGGTTTCCAGCGCCAGGTTCTAAAATAGCTAGAAATCTGTGGGGATTTTCATGTTTCTGCCCTAAACTCAACTTAAAAAACCAAAAGATAGTCTGTGGTAAACCGCAAGCTGGGTGTTTCTCTGTGACCAAAACCTAAACCACCCAGCCCCTTCTCAAGCCCACAGCACAGTAGACGGAGTTTCCCTCCAATTAAACCAGTCAATTCACTGAGCTACTCAAACTAGCCCTGTATCATGTGGAAACCCCACAGCATTAAGAAACAGAAACTTGATGGTTTGAATCTTCAACTTTTCCACCATTTGGGCCTTTGCCAAGAAGACATAACTCAATTTGGTGCACTTTAGTACAAGGTTGACTGAAAGTGTAGTCCCTGGACCAGTGCCAGGCTAAGAACCATTATTGGTCTACTAAGAGGTAAGTACAGACAGTAAGAATTTAGAAACTGTTATTGCAACTTAACAGAGTAATTTTATATCATTTATTCTAATTACAGAAATTTTGGCTTCTGTTTTCTGTCTTCTATTTCTTCTTTAATAATTCTTTAAAAAAATATATTTACAAAAGTATCAGTCTGCCAAAATAAGGCTGACATTTGCTGGGCTGTGTTTAACCTATGGGCAAGACCACAGCATTATAAAAGGAAAGGTGGGTTATTTCTGGGTCTGGAACAATTAGATTTTTGTGGAACAGGCCACAGTTGTTCTTTTAGCTAGCTAGATAACTATTGGATATGAACATTTTAACTTCCCCTTAGATTTAGGAAAAAGAAATAACTTCATTCTACAGTTCAGCTTTACCAGGAATCTTCTCACCCAGGACTTGGGGGAAGTTGCCTAATCCATAAATATATCTAATTCTATGTTTTTAATGTTTAATTATATTCTTGTTTCTATTTATCATTTTAAGGGAACCCAGAAAGAAGATTGGCCAATGATTAGTATCACCTAATTTCCAATGCATAGATGACTGTGAGTTTATTTATCTAAATGTCTATATTATCCTGAATCTATATTATCCTGTACCGTACATCTGTGCTGCTAAATAAATATCTGTTGCTAATTATCCCTTGTCATTGAAATAAAAAAGAGTTCTCCACAGAGAACTATGCTTACAGTTGAAGACAGATATGTATAATCAAACACGTAAGAACATTTAAAGACAATAGAAATTCATCCGGCATCTTAAGAAAGCAAGGTGAATGCTTTGGTAAGATGTTCTTCTTGGAGGTCACTTTATAAATGCAGGTCTCCAAAGACCACTCAACCTGGAAACAAGGAAAAATCTTTATTTTTAAGAATAGTTATTTCACTGTGAGACACCAGGAATAATTCCATTAAGAATTTATGAAGAGAGCTGAATCTACAGAGAGATCATGTGCTCCTATCATAATGACACCATCCAGAGTAATAATGGTTCTTGCCACTGGTAAATTAGAAAGTTTTACTTCATCATTCTGTAGTCTAGAAAAGAAGATGGTAGGTAGACAAACATAAATGAGAGTTCAGGCTTTGACGTACTATGGAAAATCTCCAATTAATCTGTTATTGTTCTGTCTCTAGATTAATAGTCTTCTGATAATCATTAAATAGCAAAGAAAATATCCTTATGCTATTAAAAATGTAATAAACATATTGAATCTCAAGAACATAAGCCTGTAATACATTTGTTTAATGTAGAGGCACATTGTGATTAGTGTACAAAAGTGTCAGGCACTGTCCAAACAGCATTTACACCAACATTAAAGAGAATTTCCAGGAAGTACTTTGAAAAGAGCTTTCAAAGCCATCTGAAATCATTCTTCTTTGAAGAAAATAATCCTGGAAAATGGAATGTAGCCAAAGCCATTTTTTTCTGTTCTGCTGTGGTTTTTTAGGGGACAAAGAGAATATTACTCAAAAAAAAATGAAACATTTATCATTTAAAAGTCTATATCTCTGTGTGGTTACAGGTCCAGCTGCATAAAAAGCAAAAATATGGTTTATTTTTTATCAGATCTCATAAAGACAAAATGTTCCCATGAATTCTAAATTAGTAAGAGAATTCGTTTAATGACCAGCAATTCACCCAAAAACCTTTATTTTCTTGGACTAATTAGGATAATTGCCTAGTAAATTATCCAGCTTCCAAAGAAATACTTTGTTTGTATAAATGAATTCCTATTCATATGGAGAGGCTCATTAAATCCTGTGACCTAGAATTATAAGTAACTAAGGCAAAGCCAGCATGATAAGTTGGAGACTATAAAATGTAGTCTTTTTTCCTGGGCCTTGACTCCTTCACTTACAAGTAACTGCCAACTCTATCAATGACCTACTCATGTGGGGTGGCTCAGATCAAGGGTCACCTATAGTACTCTTTTTCCAAGATATATTGAGGAAATAATGGATCTGATCATCCTCTGATGTCCCAATTAGACCATGTGTCTACATGGGTTTATTTTATTGAAGAAAAACATGTAGTACATATCCTCATTGCAATGACTATGGAAAGTTCCATCTGTTACATACTAAAGGAAATTATTAAAGAAGCTTCACACTTAATACTCTTAGAATGATGCTTTGCATGGAATCAGTGTTCATCACAAAAATGAATTCATGTACACGTAGGAATTATGGGCTATGACTGTGAGCATGTCATGGTCTTATTTGCAACATTCAACTTTCAATCTTTAAACTCTGTCTATAAATAAATAGGAAAAGTTGTATCTTTCTAATTATATCATGTTATTTTTGTTTGTGCTCTCAAGAAACAGTTAAAGTTACCTTCTTGTGTGATTTTCTAGCTAAAGTGGTTTTGGTTACAGGCAGATAACTAATCTAACAAAAACTTCACATGTAAGACATTTCCCCCTTCAGGCATCTGCCAAACTTTAAGCTACACAGGAAAAGAGGTTAATAAGCCAAACAAAAGTCACTTAAAAGCAGAGCAGAAATCCCCAACACAATTTTAGCAAATAGAATCCAACAACGTATAAAAAGAATAATATACCACTACTAAGTGGGATTTATTCTAGATATGCAAGGGAAGTTTGACATTCAAAAATCAATCGTTGTCATCCACCACATTAACAGGCAAAAGATGAAAACTCATATAATCATATTATTTGACGCAGAAAAAGCATTTAACAAAATTCAACACTCATCCATTATAAACTTCTCAGTACATTAGAAATAGAGGGGTACTTCCTAATCTCTTACAGAGCATCTACAAATAATCCTAAAGCTAATGTCATATATAATGGTGAAAGGATGAATATGTTTCCTCTAAGATCAGGAATAAGAAAAATATATATGTTTTTTCATGAGTAGTCAATATATTACTGGAACTTCTAGTCACTGCAATAAGGCAAGAAAAATAAATAAAAAGCATACTGATTAGAAAAGAAGAAATAAAACTATCTCTATGCACAGATGATATTATTGGCTTTGTAGAAAATTCCTAGGAATCTATCCTCTCAAAATATTTCCCAAAACTCATAAGCAGGTTCAGCAAAGTCACAGAATGTAAAATCTATATGCAAAAATTACTGTACCACTAAATCACAAATCATTTATAATTGCTCCAAAAAAATAAAATTCTTAGGTACAAATTTAACAAAACATATATAGAATCTACATGATAAAATTACAAAATGTTGATGAAGAAATCAAAGATCTAAATACTTGGAGAGATATACCATATTCAAGGATTAGAAGATTCAATACAGTAAGAATATCAATTATCCCTAAATTTTTCTTAGGTTTAGGTTTAACATATAATTCTTATCAAAATCTTTGAAAGTGTTTTGTATAAATATACAGATGATTGACACAGTAACCAGGGGAATCATTTCATAAAATATATAAATGTCTAACCAGTGTACTATGTACTTGAAACTAAAAAATAAATACAAACAAATAAATAAGACATGGCTGAAAAAAGGAATTTTCTATTTTATTTTATTAGCCTATATAGCCCTGACATAGTTTTGTTTTGTTTTGTTTTACAAACTACTATTTCGGTTAGGTTTTTTTAAATATAGAAATAGCTCGAGGACTCAAGTTCTACACTCAGGCTGGAACCCACAGATCTACCTAATTCCTCAAGCTCTTATTTTTATAGGTAGGGAACTGAGGGCCAGTATGAGCTAGTAAGTGACAACACAGGATTAGAGCCACTCCTCTGATTCTGCTTCATCCGAGAAATACTTCTCTGTGACATAACAGCATCTAAGATCTACTTACTTACATAAATATAGTTTCCAATAACAAATTCTAGGCCAATTATTTGTTTAAATGCCTAGATATATACAGGACATATACAGTATATGGAAATCTGAGTTTTCTTAGTGCCTTCCCCACTTTGTTAAGGAGGCGAGGCTCAGAATGGAATGCTTGGCTATTTCCATTTACATGAAGCAAGGACAATATTTCACAGGGTATTTTTTTCATAATTCTAGATCATTTACTCATTCATTAAATACAAAATCTTCAAGATGTCAGCAAACTGAATGTGGAATCTAGGAACAAAAAAAATGAACAAACCAAACAAAAACAGACTCACAGATACAGAGAACAAACCGGCATTTGACAGAATGGGAGAGGGGTTGCAGGGCTGCATGAAAAAGGTGAATGAATGAAGTACAAATTAGTAGTTACAGAACAGTCATGGGGGTGTAGAGTATAGAGTAGGGAATATTACAATATTATTGTAATGGTTGTGTGTAGTGCAAGATGGGTGCTAGAGTAATCGGAGGGATCACTTCATAAATGAGATACATGTCTAACCATTGTACTGTGTACCTGAAACTAATATAAACAAAACAAAAAAGAAGCCAGAAAACTAAGAAATAAGATACTAAACTTAAAGGAGACTATCACTAGAACCTCACATACCATTGTGGGGTAGGAGTAGAAATGCATTCCAGGGGTATGTGCTGTTGTGGAGCAGCTTTCTTGCTATTTGAGTAGAGTTATAGGATGCAAAAGGCTCCCCTGCCTTCTGCAGATTTATTGGAGGAGTCATCTGATTGGTGTGAAGTCTACTGTGAAATGTCATTCAGGAGCAAGAAGATGCCAGCTATAGATTGCCAGGAATACTGAGTTAACCTCGAGAGAACTTTGGAAGGTGTTTTTAGTAAATAGGAGATTTAGCAGTGATCATTGAAAAAAAAATTATAGCACCAAATTTTGAGACATAAAACTCCTTGATTTATTAATAGGTGTTGTTATGTAAATACGTGGCTTTCTTTAGTAGCTAGTTACCCATTTACAAAAGCTCATAATCTTTTAGCTACTATTGACCTATCAATCATAGAGTGCTTTGATGCTACACCTGGCATTTGAGCAAGCTGAGCAGAACCCATGATTCAGAGTTTCTGCTCCCTGGCTTCTAGCATTAGTTTGTTCTGAGAATTACACTATAATGTCTTGTTTTGACAGCATCTTTCTCCAGGGAATTGCAAAGGACTTACAGACTTTTACTTTAATCCTCACAAACAGTTCTATGACTTAAAGTAAGGCACAGGAATTGTTCTACTTTTTCTGAGAAAACAAGCCTTCTGAGGAAAAGTTTAGTCATCTATACCTGACTAAATATTTTCCAGTAAAGAAAGCAGTGGTCTAGTGGCAATAACCGGAGTTCCAGTCCAGTCTCTAAATCTAGGCCTCTCTGTAACTAGAGACTAGTCTCCTGTCTCCATTTCTCCAGCTGTAAGGAAGGTTTCAAGATAGCTATAAAAATAGAGCAGACCCCAAGATTTACAGGGCCTAGAGCACAAGTACAAATGGACACCCCCAGATGCTCTGCTCTTCCCACTCTCCACAGGTCTACAAATGAAGGGCATCGTGTGGATACTTGTGGGCAGCCCACCATGTACGCCTATCTTCCCAAATGCCTTTCTCTTAGCCACCTCTGTGGCCTAGAGTTGAAATCCATGGTTGATTGACGTAGGTGTATAAAATACCGTCATTTCAACTACAGAAAACTCTGAAGTGTCAGCCCAGCTTCAGCACTCCCTCTTACAGTTCCCTGAAGGCTTATTGAGATTGTATCATAGCCAATTTCTCTTCTACTGTGCTTTCTGCCTTTCCAGCACACATCTAAACACTATCTTCTTCTCAGAATCTGCTTAGTTGAGAATCTGATCAACAGAGTACTACTAGAAATAGTGCCCCCTCCTCAAAAAAAAATAACCTGAAAAAAAAACAGTAAAAATTGATTAAAAACAGTCATTTAAGTAATGCTTATTTATCTTACCAAAAAATGGCCTTTGCTTTATACAAAGTTAAAACAGGATTTACTTCAGAGTTAAATTAATCAAACTTTACTTGTATATGTATTTGTTTAGTCATCATTATTTTTAGCCCTACAGGGATTTAAGGAAAGGAGAAGTAATTTGGGGCTGGGGAAAACAAAAAACAAAAGTCAGTTAAAGATCAAACAGAAGGGTAAAATATTTCTGTTGCAGCATATGAAGAAGCGAAGGGAAATAATATTTTGTCTTTATCTCCACAGAGCTTCAAACAGAGATCTTCTTTAGAGGATGCATACTTGAAATTCTCCAAAGACTTTAATTATTTTAAAATGCCAATGTATTTATTTTCAAGATGCATGGAGATTTTCTGGGTTTTACTGAATGAGTAGAACAGCAAAATCTATCCTTCCTAGAAGAGAGAAAATGAACAATGTCCAAGTGAATTTTTGCCAGCCACTTACTGGCTATTAGATAACATGACCTGAAAAGAAAATATTTGAGGTCTAATCCTAAGAAGAGCATGTGTTTTGTTCTCCTGCTCATTTAGCATCTTAATTTCTTCTCTCTTTGAGGAAGAAGATCTATTCAATGTCAAAATAAAATGCTGGTTCACGTTGCTGGAGCTGAGAGATGAGGCTGATTCAGCAAAAATAAGGTAACAAAGCAGGGTCTATCAGTCAAAAAAAGAATTGGCAGAGAGAACACAGAGCCCTCAACTGTCTTTGGGGTAGATGGAAATTTCCTGGGAGCACACAATAAGAAATTTGTAGTCAGGAAATTCACCTCCTAATTTCAATATCTATAATTCCACATCCCCAAATTTGGACATGCTGCTATATGATCTAACGGATGGTTTTATAATATAAAGAAATGATTAAGTTTATTAGTGTCCCAGGAAATGCTGTATGTTTAGTGTTAAAATTCCATAGCTTCTATTCCTAACAGGATAATTTATGAATCTGCTTTTTGTATGTTAATCAGGAATTCTTATCCCCGCCCCCAAAAAGTAGAACAAGGACAGAGTAAAGCTTCATCAGATATATTCAATGTATAATCATGCCCCAGTGAACAGAGTTGCTAAATTCTTGGTAAAATTGTTCCAAAGTTATAAATTTGTGGAAAAGAAAATAGAGAGAAAAGAAAAAGAAAAAGTTACCTCAAATACTTTCTTCACTAGGCCACCAACCACAAAGAGGAAAATCAACCTAGATACCCATGGAGCTGGAAAGATTTGTACTCTTCCAAATTTTTACATAAACTGTAAGTAGGTGAGTATTGAGGGGCTGTCTGTAATTTAGGAAACCCTAAAGTAATGGGTCATTAAAATATGGCCAAATGATTCAAAGATAATAATAGTTAACACTTACTAAGTACTTTTTATGTAAGAAGCATTGTTGCCAAGTACTTTACATTATTCTCAACAACTCTGTGAGGGAAGTGATACAATCCCCATATTATAGATGAGGAAAACGAGATTCACAGAATCAGGTGATTTGCCCAAGATCACAGGGCTAGTCAGTTGGAGTCAAAATTTAATCTGACTCTCCAAAGCCTCTGTTTTCCACTATGACTAAGTCTCTTTATTCTGAAATCAATGGTCAAAGTTTTTTGGCCAGATTCCCTAATTCACCAAAGCTAGATATCAAACTTTATGAAACACTTCCTCTGTGCCAGATACTACACTAAATATCTTCTTCACAATGACCCTTTGAGGGAGGCATGATTATCTCCCTCTGTTCACGGATGAAGAAGCTGAGGTAATCTGGTTTGCCCTAGCCATGCCTTAGTGAGTGCAGAGCTTTATCCTGTGACTCCAGGGACTACTGCTTCCTAGAAGTGTAGAAATTAAGGTCACCGGTTACCAGACCATGTATCTTCAGATCGGCTGTCAGAGATGTCTCTACAAAATACTCTCTCATAAACAGATTTGAATTTCTCATCAATAGCTTAATATTAAGTCCCATTTGCCCAAACAATAAAAAATTGTGTTTATTTTAAACTGTGTTGTTGATTTATAGTAACTCTAAATAGTTCACGAGTATGGTAGGGTGGAATACCCAGTTCTCAATTCCCACTGGGTAAGGAAAATCTCTAAAGTCATCCAAACTCCCTTTTTCTCTCATTTCACATATAAAGTGAACCATGCCAGTAGTTCAGTTATCTACCACATCTGAAGTTTAACAGAAAAAGGCAGAACAACTTAAGTGGCAGTCAGGATTATTTCCTAAATCTCTACCTCATTGAAATTGGTCCTTGTGATGATATCCTTCTAGTTTATTCTTCACCTTTCTGAACCCTGCTCTCTGCCTCAGGAGGCTGACATGTTCAGAATGCATCAACATAACTCCCTGACGTTGGCTCTTGTCAAATTCAGCCAGTGGAAAGCAGTGTCAGGTGAGAAGCCAAAGACAGTGAGGGCAGGTTCTTATTGCCCTGCAGGAGGCAAGGAGAGTTCCTACGTGGACCCTGGTTGGCTGCACTCCTCCACTGAAGGCCACAAAGCCTTCCAGGAAGCCTTCTCCAGACTGTCTGTCCTCTCCTCTCCTCTCCTCTCCTCTCCCTCTCTCTCCTCTTCCCCTACCCTCCCTTTTCTTCTCCCTCTCTGGGTTTCCCTTACCACTCCTTTCACTTGTTCCCTCAGGCCTGGTGGTATTAACAGGAACCCATACTATCATAGGGATACACAACATCATTGCTGCTTCTTCTAAGCCATGCCCACACCCTTGTAAATAGACCTTTTGTAAAACTCCTCTCAAATTACCCAGTCCTAATATGCCATCTGTTGCCTATTAAAATCTTGACTGATACAATATTGAAAATGTTGGCAAGAACCTACAGCCTTATAAAAATATTACCAGTCTGTAAAATCCTTATCTAAGATGCAATCTCAAAAATTAAAAAGAGAGCTTTTTCCCAAAGACCAGGCTTTCATCTATTGGGGTGTAATTACTCTTTGACTCTGAATCAGATGAAGGAAAAAAGGTATATTTCCACATAAGTAAAAATATTGGAAATATAACATAGCAGAAGAAAAAAATATATGTTTTTTAAAATAATTATCAGGGTTAAGGTGCCCTGACCTACAATGTTGTTTGCGAATCTTAATGTCTGATAGTACCACAGATCTTCTTTTTTTTTTTTTTTTAATCCTCTTGACTTATTGACTCATAACACAGTGGTCCATTTCCTCCAGAAATCTGGACTCCAATCCTTGCTCTGCCACAATAACACTGACCTTGGATATATTATATAATTTCCCTACACCTTTGTTCCTATTATGGACTGAATGTTTGTGATCCTCTAAAATTTATCTATTGAAGCCCTACTCCCCAAATGTGATGGTATTTGGAGATTGGGGTCTTTGGGAGTTAATAGGGTTACATGAGGTCATGAGAGTAGGGCCTTCATGATGGGGTTAGTGTCCTTAAAAGAAGAGACACCAGAGAGCTTGCTCTCTTCCATGTGAAGACAAGTGAGAAGGTGGCCATCAGCAAATGAGGAGAGCTCTCATCAGAAACAGAAACCTACCAGACTTTAATCCTGTACTTTCCAGCATTTAGAAATATAAGAAAATAAATTTCTGTTGATTTAAGCCACACAGTCTGTGGTATTTTCTTATGGTAGCCCTAGTAGACTGATATAGGCCCCTGACTTTTAAGCTGGAGGTGATTATACTAGATGACCCACACTGGAATGTCTCTCTCCCATTTACTAGTTATTCGGCCTTGTTGGTTAACTGTACCTAAGTTTTCTCATCTGTAAAATTAGAATAATAGTACATCTTTTGCTTGTTGGTAGGATTAAATGTGATACTCCGAGTAATTATCTCAATATCTGGCACTTGCTAAATGTCGATTAACATTAATCAACATTACCACTTCTATGGAAACACAGAATGAATAACTCTGGCAGGGACAGGACAGAGTCATCAAAGGCTTCTTAGAAGAGGTGATGAATAAAAGAGGCAAAATCACATCATATAGTCAGCCCTTTCTGCACTCCAAAAATATCTAATCCAATGTTAGCCAGATATGTACTTATTACCTGCTCTTTGATTGATATAATAATGTCTGAAACAATAATTTAATTACAAATACATGAATATAATAATGTAGAACTTACATTATGGCCACTGAGAGTCAGTGTGGAAGTTGAGCTGACTAGTAAGAAGAAAATTCAGTAGTCACTTCATGAATTTACTGCTTGTCCCTAGAGGGAGAATGCACTTAATCTTAAACCTCTTTATAAAAAACTATAGCCTTATTGAATTATGTGGATGTGAATTCCCTAACCAGATTGAATATTCCTTTAGGTCAAAAAATCACACTTTGTTGTACACTTGACCCCCACTACCCAGGAGCATCTCAGAATATTGAGCATAACAGATTTCAACACATCTTTACTGAATGAACAAATATGAAGTAGACTACTTCTCACACTGTCAGTTCCTTGAAGAAGACTTCCTGGAGAAGAAAAAAAATTTAAAGAGCTATTTGAATGTCAAGTACCAGATGGTGAGTTCACACAAGAGGAGGAGGTTCCAGGCAAAGAAATGGCTTGGAAAAGGTCAGATTTATAACCAATTTCTCATAGCATTTTGGAACAATTGCTTTCTAGTTTTGTTTTTAAAAAAAATAACTGCATGAGGTTGAGAAAAAGGAAAGGGTAGAGAGAGACAGAAGAGGACAGAGGGGAGGAGGAAAAATAAGGAGAAAGAAGAGGGAGGAGGGAGAAGAGAGGGGAAGGGGAGGGGGGAGAGGAGAGTAAGAAGAGGAAAAAGAGGAAGGAAGGAAGAGAAGAACAGAGCTCTGAAAGCTGTGGAGGAAGCTCGGGGACAGAGTCAGGTGGGTACTCCTAAAGGAGCAGGAGTCCTCTCTTCTATAGAAAATGGTAAATGGTGAAGCCAATTATAGGATGAGGCAGCAGAACCCTCACCTACTCTACTACCGAAGCCCGAGGCACATGAAAAAACAACATCAAGAATTGTTCAGGTATCGACCTCACCCTCATGTTTCTCTAGAGTTGACAAAAGGCATTCAATCAGTATTTATAGTTTTTTGGAGCACTCACCACTTGGTAGGCCCAATTGCTGGTGAGTCATGGGAGATAATAAGATGAACTGGACTAGATATTTATTTCCAATGATTTTCTAACTTGAAGGATATAAAATACACAAAAGTGATGACATAGAATATTGTATGCAGGAGAGATCGATTCAAACGTCTAAAAAAATTAAAGCCTCATTTAATTTTAAGGTTGATCAGAGAGGACGAAGAGGAACAAAAGCTTTCTCACAGGATGTGAGTCTAAGATATGTCCTGAAGGAAATGGAGGACATGGCTTAACTGGGTGGGGTAAGGGAGACCATTCCAAATTAGGGTTGGGGAAATGATCTGAGAAAAAAATTGAACAAAAATAGGCAAGATGTATTATTTATCACTTCAAAATGCGGTTCCAAATTTTTTTTAAAAAATAGCATTATTGAGCATATTCAGGATTTATTGGGGGTTTTTTTTGGTTTTGTTTGTTTGTTTGTTTGTTTGTTTTTGTAGAAGAAATCCAAAGGGAGCTGATCCAGGTCTGGTACAGAGCTCCTTAATGTCACCAGGCTCTTTCTAGTTTTCTATTTCACCATCCTTGAGACATGGCCCTCATATTCTTATGTCCTCAAAATGGCTGCTTTAGCTCTAGCTACCATGCCCATGTTTCAGACAAAAGGAAGGAAAAGTAGAGTTTAAAAAAAAAAAAAAAGCTAGTGTAGATGAGTAGGCACGTGCTTCTCTTTTGAGGAGCTTCCCAACAACTCCTATTTATGTCCCATTGACTAGGTTCCAACACATGGCTACCCCTTACCTTCAGAAAAGGCTCAGGTATGTGCTATTTTGCTGGGCACTTCTCTACTCCCAACAGAACCAAATATTTATGAGTAAGAAATAATTCTAGAGTTCAGCAACAAGAAGTAGCAAAAGGTTTCTCCATAAAAAATGAAGAGAGTACATGCCAGAAAGTAACACTGTAATTTGTGGCCTATGTCACATTTTGAAGAGGGGACTGAAGCCAAAGTAAAAATTGTTGCTCTTTCAAAGTAGGCCGGTTTTGAAGAGGATTATAAGGTTGTCAAAGAGCTCTTGAAGAACTTCATGCAGACAAATTAAGTGCAGAACTAGTTCCACTGGATATGCAATGTCAGTCACCACAGAAACATGCTCAGGACCAGCAGAGTACACAAAAAGCACCTGACAGTCAGAGGCTTCCATGAGGTATAACACTGTGATGCCTCTTTTGGGACCATCAACATCCAAATGTTTCTCTTAAAACCCTCAGGCTCCCTCATGTTGACATTTGGTGCATTTTCAAACTGTCCTCATATGATTTTGATTTCCCATCAGTTGAGTTTAAAATATAAATAGAGAAACCTCTACATACCATTTTGTGAAAAGTATTTTGTTGTATCTCTGGAATATAAATTTAATTTTACAAACGTGGCTAAAAAAATATTGATTGAAGACATAAGCATGTTCTCTGAAGTTTTAAAAGCATTCTTCTAAGACAATGCTAACCAGAAAGATATTCTGCAGAGTATGCCTAAAACTATATAATGTACATACTGAGAATCTAGCAAGAGATAAACACTGCAGTTAACAGGTCCCCACATACCTCAAAGGCACTGAAGGCATCATCTGTATTGTGGTCTATGCTAATTGCACCCCTGGGGCACAACTCTGAAGACCAGCCTTTGAATGCTGCCCAAACAGTGGTCCTGGTAATAAGTGTCCATGCAGGTCGCCCCTCTAGAATACCACATAGCAAGGACTATGAACAATTGTAACACTTCATTCTCATAAATGCTTTACAATTTTAAAGATCTCAACATATGAACCAATCTGTTCATGTTTTTTTAACATCAGAGGAGACAGTTTCAGTAAAGTTCACACCTCCCAAGTGACAGACTCTACAGTCATCTAATATATCTACAGGTATTCAAACTGTCCCTGATAAACAGAAATGAGTCTCTCTTGAAGTTACTCAGAGAGAATATAAATCTTTTTCTTCCTCTGGTTTATATAAATAGACATTATAAAACTGTTTGATTAAATGTATAATTAAACAAAAACTACTTTCAGCTCCTATCATATCCAAAACTTGCCCACCCCAAATAAAACAAAACAACAAAATGAAACAAAATCTTTAGTTTAAATTCACGTTAAAGGTACCAGACTTGGCACCAAGAAGCCTGGATGTGTTCCTAACTCTGTAACTCTGTTTTAATTGCCTTGATTTCCTTCTCCATAAAATAAAAGATTTAGTGCCTCAATAACCCTTTAAACTTTGTATTCCAGGACTCAATACTGGCCTGGTTAAAAAACCACTCAAGCATACTGAAAGAAGTGGACATTCCATAAGTAAAGTTCCATGACACTGTAAGGAACAATGCCAGAACAACACAGCTTGCCCATGGACAAGATGGCCTCTATAGATAGAAATCCCAGAATGTCTGTTTATAAGACTAGTGGTTGATAGCTCTCAGCTGCCTGGAGCTGTTATAGATTTAGAAGGAACTTCTTCGTTTGGCTCTCATCCCCAGCTCTAAAAATTCAGGAGTTAATTTGAGATTTAGTACTAATAGGTTGCTGTTTTATGTGGCTTAGTATGCTGACAAGCTTGTGGAACTAGGTTTATTGCCTGTACATGCTCAGTTAGTGACTTCCAGAAGAAAATGTGGGACATAGTCCTTTTCTGTTTCCTATTTAGTCCTCCTCATAATAACTTGGAATTGTGCTTTAAATAGGGCACCATACTGTACTCCCCTAGCTCAAGCCTGCCTGAGTCTGGAAACAAATATGCTGGGTGAAAGAAAAAAATAAATTCAATTTTTCTGTCAGCATCTCTCTACCCCACATCCAAATCCCCGGTTATAAGGAGAGAGGGAGGAAAAATAAGAAACAGGAAATGACCTAGTTGATTCGTTCAATGTTGATGGTCTTCGTTGTTTGCTGGATGACCAGAGCTAACTCTTTTTCTTGAGGGCACATTTGCAGATTCTTCAGAAGTCCTTGATGCATCTCCTTTAGCTGACCTGTTGCTACCTCCTTCACATCAGTTCCTACCTTAGCAATAAACTCCACATCATCCTGTTTCCAGTGTTGCTGTTGAGAAGTCAATAACATTTTTATTCATTAACGTTTGTACATAATCTTTTTCCCCTCTTTAATTCATCGAAAATATTCTACTTCTCTTTATTTCTAATTTTCTGAAATTTTACAATGCTATGATTCCTTGTAAATCATTTATCACACATCGGGATGAATACACCTGAAGATCTTTTTAAACAAAAGGCTCATGTTTATCTCCTTTTTAAAATCATCTTAATTATTTACTTGATAATTTTCCTTTATTTCCTTCTTTTATTGGACTTCTAATTCATTGGATGATAGACAATCAGGATGATCTTCTAATTTATTTATCATTTTTCTATTTTTTTGTTCTACTTCTTGGGAATTATCCTCAATTTCATCTTCCAACCCTTCTACTTAACTGTTTGAGCCATCATATTTTTAATTGAAAGTGTTTTTTTATTCCTGAATGTTCCCTTTTATAAGCCTATTGTTCATAGATGTAATATTTTATCTCTTAGAGGACCTTAAAAGATTAAATTCTATATTTTCTTTCTTATTTATTTTGTTTGTTTGCTTTCGTCCTTGATATTTACACTGAGACTTTCCTCTATTACCTGTTAATTAATTTTTGGCTGTCCATTCATTTGTAAGCTCCACCTGACTCTTCAATAAGTAATATTGATGATTTGCCCAGTTCTCTTGATATGCCTTTTTATTGATTATTATGGGGTAGAGGGGTTTCAGGACAAAGCCATCCTATGTGACATGCATGTCTGAGCTCACACCTTTGCTTTCTTCCAGAATTTTCATGGGATAATGTTAGGCATTAAAAAAGGAAGAAAGAAAAAATGCTGGTCCACTTTAGACCTGGCTTAAGAGATACTAATTGGACCAAGTAATCAAACAGATAGGAACAAGCCAATGCAAGTTTAGGTTTACCTTGGAAAAGGTAAATAAATAATATACTGCTTTTCTTTCCAGAAGAGAGAGTCAAATTTACGGAATAGACCCTAAATGCCTAATGGAAAACTTCTAGAGGGGTAGCCTGGAAAGAAAATGCCTGCACTCCAAAGAAAATTACTCAAAGCAGAGCCAGGGGAAATGGAAGTTATGGTCTCTGATGTTTCTGGTGGACCCGAGAGGGCTCGGGCATTTGCTGCCATCTCCACAGCTTATAATAGCATCCCTTATTCCCACTTACACTAGAACAGCTGCTACAATCAGGACAGATTTGTGTCCTTTCTATTGCTAAGATGTAAACCTTCCTGCACCTGTGCCCCATCCTAAGGTGCTGCTTCTAAAACTATTCCAACAGTCCTGATTCCATATCTAACTCAGTCTATTTCTTGTGTCCATCTTGAACCCTGAGGCCAGGCACATTCCTAGGTCCTCCTACCCACTGTAGGCCTGCAGTCATTGACTGCTGCCTGGGCTTCCAGCCTGGTATGCATGGCCTGCTATCTGGTCACCAGAATACCTCATTTCTTATGTAGCCAGCCTCGCCCAAAAGATAAAGAGTTCCTCCTCTATGCTTGTTCCCTATACCGTTTTTTGTCCAAAGCCACCACAACCTGTTGCTGATAAAATATTAGAGGCCATCATGGACTTCAGTAGAGAAAAGTCTTTCATCTTCAACAAAGAACAAGTGTTTTCAAGGAACAGGCATAACTCAAATTAGCTTAACCAAAAATAGCAGACTTTTCTGGAAGGGCACAGGGTATTTCATGGTACCCAGAGCAGATAATATGACATCAAGAAGGATTAGAACAAGCGAGAGCAACTGAAAGAAGTTTCGCCCTCCAGATCCATGGGCCTGGGTATTTTTTTTTTAACCTTACGTTCTCTCTGCAGCCAGCTTTCCATTCTTTGGCAAACATAGTGGACCCAGACCCATCTTTATATAGTTTCTCAATTCATGTGCCTGACAATAACCAACTAAAGGCTATCTGTCTCAAAATCAGGTTCCTGAGAGAATAACTTTGATGGGCCCAGATGGGCCCATGGTTATGAAGAAAGAATTTTGTAGCATATGTGGCTGCTTCCTCCAGTGCCATGGGAGACACACTCCCTGAGGGTGGGAAGGAATGATGAGCATCTCAATACACCTTGTACTCTAAGGCCTGGAGAATGAGTCATTCTGGAAATCTGTTTTTCAGAACCAAGATTTTACATAAGCCCCAAATTATGTATTATTGTCATATTTATTGAAAATCTTTTAAACACGTATTTAAACTTCCCTGCCTGCCTAATCAGTATGCTGTAAGCAGATAAACCTTTTTCTTATGACTCAACCATCTTTATCATCATGTATTGTACATTCTGAAATACAAGAGAGTCAAAGATCCTTTTGAGGGGAGCCTGTGGGGCTATTTTTACCCACAGAAAATGGCACAGATCATTATATTTGGGGCTTGTTTATCTGTTACCAGCAGCTTCCTGTTGTTCTCAGTGTACCTATTTCTAAAAGCCCTTCTTCCCATGTTTAATTTCCTATACTTATGATTTTTGTGGCTTTGTATTTTAAATCACCCAGGCTATTTGTCACAATCCATTAGGTTGCAAGGAACAGTCATGTACTCGGGTCTCATGGTTAATGGAGGATGATATAAAAAAAAAAAATTAAGAAGGCTCAGCCTTCCCAATGCTGGCTCTCATGAGGAATTAGATTATTGTCCATTGTATACAACTCAGCTCGTCTGACCCAGTTATCATAGTCCCTGTGGGAACAGGAGAATGCAGATCATAAAGTGAGTGGAATGAAACCGTGGATCCCTGAGTATAGTCATTACCAGGTAAAAGAATTTGGCACATGTTCAGGTGCAGCCTGCCATGAATGAATAATGTATTCAATTGAATTTTAATGTGCACACAAATTAGTTAAGGACCTTATTACAGATTTGGATTCAGTAGGCATGGGTGGGGCCTAAGTGTCTTTGTGTCCAACAAGTCTGGAGGTGATGTCTGGATGACTCTGAAAAGCAAGACTGTTGGATATGTTCAGTTGAAGCCTATTAATGATAAACATCAGTTGTGTCCCACATCCCTTACGAGCACTTAAGGGAACTTCAGACTGAAGGAGGCTTCCTCGGCCTATAAAGATGCTGCATAGACCTATAAGACTGTCAAGATGATGTGGGATGCCTTGTCTGCTGAAGAACCCTTTAGGCCCTCTACCTAAAATTCTGAACCCATGCTTTAAAATGAAGTAAATCATACGTTTGCCATGTCAATACAAAGTGATTTGGGGAAAGTACGTGAATGACGATTCAAGAATGGAGCTGGTGCTCCTCCATCCCAAAGCCTCAGGAGTTCATCTTCACCTTCTTAACTTGAGATCATGCCCCAATTAGGCTGTCCTAGTTGCTCTTTTCCCCCTACTGTTTACTCTCTTAGTGCCACCAACCTCTCTCTCTTTCTTCTCTCCCTGCTCATTCTTGTACATGGCTTTTATTGCCCTACATTTTCTCCACACTTCTCTTTGTGTGAATCTGGGCTTCCACAATCCTTCGGGTCTCTGTCCCTTTCTGTGTCTCACTTCCAAATTCCCAACACTGAGAATCTGACTAAGACTGTTAATCACTACCCAGTTCGAGCCATTCTCTCTGAACAGAAATATCACACTAGACCACCTCATAAGTCATTGGCTCTCTGTGGACAGCTGCCTTTGTCTCTAGCTCGGGTCTCTAGATAAAATCCAACCTGACGTGGCCAGCACCAAATAGCATTGTAGAAAGAGCTCAGGTTTGAAAAACAGAAAACCTGGTTTGGTAACTGGTTATACCATTTACTATGAGCCCTTAGGCAAGTTACTGAATATTTCTGGCTATTTATTCATTTACAAAATGAAGATAACAATACTAGTATTAGTCTGAGACTAGAGGATCCACTTCAAAGACTGATGTTGTCAAAAGGCCTCAGTTCATTGCCAAGTGGGTCCTTCCACACGGCTGTCTCAGTCTCCTCACAGCATGACTCCTCAGAGTGAGTGACCGGAGAGTGAGGGCAAGAAAGAATTCACAGTCCAAAGTCACACACTGTACTGCCATTATTGAGCTACTAAATAAATCCAGCCCACAGCCAAGGAGAGGAGAATTAGGTTCAAGGTCATAAAGTGTTTATGGACATTTAAAACCACCAACCTCCCCTCGACTTCAAAATTATATGACCCTACTATTTACATTATCTCTTGAACTAGATTGGACTGAATTTCTACCACTAGCTGTTAACAATTGGAGATTTGGCATCATCATGCTCATTCCTTCTCTCGTTTTGACCTTGATTTCACATTCTAAATCATGCAGCTTTCTTCGGAGGCTGAAATGCCACCTAATATACATGTTTCTTACTCTGTTTGTCTGTGCCTACACTCCACTGTGATAACTGCTCCAGGAGTGACTACATCTATGATCCTGAAAAAGCACTACCCACCTGACATTTCAAAGACCTGGCTGTTCAGCGCTGCTGACACTTTGCTTGGGAATTTCTTTGTGTTTCATGTTTGCATATTATCAGTTTCCATATTCTCTTGATGTGTCTTCCTATGTCTACCAATCTGAATTTCTCCTACTCATCAACAATAAGTGAGTTCCCACTACCTCACCAGTTCCTGCCTCTTCCCCAACCATGATTATTTTCAGATCGTAATCCTAAAATCTTGCCCCATCTCTCTCCAGGTAACAATGCCATATCTGTTTGATTTATAAGATATAAGATCCTACAATTCTTTTCATAAGAAATTGATATAACTTTATTTAATAAAACTTTGACTTAAATAAAAAGAGACAAATCACCTTGAATTAATGACAAAGCACCACTGCTAAAGAGTTGCCACGCTAAAAGTCAATATCTGGTAGCAAAGCAAATAGATGGCTACATGACTTTGAAATGTAAAAGTCTCAGGAATATGAACCAGAATACAATATAAAAAGTGACAGGAATCAAAGGATAACAAAGGCAGAAGCACTAGACATTGTCAAGTCCAACAATTTCCCATCTGAGGCCAATGAATGTAGCAATAGCAATCATGAGATTTTTTTTTTGAGATATTTTCAATATATATATTTTAATGGGAATATTTGCTCACAATGAGGACATTCAACTGACTAGAATGTCAGAGTCTTTCCTTTGGCATAGAATTTTATCAGATGTGTAGAGTACTATGTAGAACAATAACAGAGTACTGGTTTTCTGTTAGTGATCAGAACTTTGATTAGTTTTGTGTGGTAGCTGGTTCACACTTGTTAACACAGTCATATGTAAATATATAATGAGATCTCAGTACTCAAACTGAACACATCTTGTATATAACTGGCCTGGATTTGAAAAGAGAGAGCAAAAGTTAATAACCAGCAGCAGTTAATGGTAGGTACTAAGATATATCTGCATTTAAACTTCCTTTCTGAGATTTTATACCATCATACCAATAAGCCATAATTATCAAAGCCACTAAATCTGAACCAAAATTAAAATGGAAAAACATTGATGACATATATAATTAGTGTATGATTTCTTAATGAATGCAATATGTTAGGATGATCAAAATTTTTTCAAAACATGGGGTTAAAGAGAGAAAATTAATAAAAGAAATCGTTAGTGGTGAAATGGCTGAAAAATATTAACTGAACTTAATATCTTTCTTTTACACATAAAGGAAGTGGTATTTTCAGTGAGGGGAAGCTGATAATACCACTTCCTTTCTGTGTAAAAGAAAGTAAGTGGCAGGGCTAGAAACTGCCTC
Organism: Eonycteris spelaea; assembly: GCA_003508835.1. NCBI lineage: Eukaryota > Metazoa > Chordata > Mammalia > Chiroptera > Pteropodidae > Eonycteris > Eonycteris spelaea. Next base: position 6,988,573 of record PUFA01000011.1, on the reverse strand, counting down.
TCAGTCAAGGTGTGTGCCTCTTAAACATGTTATATCTTCTTTCAGGGCACAGAAATATTATTTATGCAGCCATATTCTAAATGTTCTCACTTTCAAACTCATATATAACTAACTGCCTACTTGCTTGAAATCCACATAGACATTTCAAGCTTAATAGACCTAGAAATTATTTTAACTCCACCTCAAAACTCACTTCTTGTCCATTTTCCCCATCTCATTCAATATATATTCTCCTAGATTCTCAAGACATAATTTGAGAGTCCAGCTTGATTCACTCCTCTCTCTCAACACTCATATTCAATCACTGGCAAGTCCTAACATTTCTACTCCTAAAACATATTTTGATTCCATCTCCTTCTCTCCATCTTCATTTTCGCCGCAACAACACAAGAAGCCAATATGAGTTGCCTAGGACACTACATGGCATCCTACCCAATCTCTGTTTCTATCCTTCTCCCTTCCAACCCTGCCACCAAACTACTCTTATATATAAAAAATGTGAGGATACAACTTCCTCATTTAAAAATTTTTCAATAACATCTGTTCACACATCTGTTTCTCACTCTTGGCACTATTGACATTTTGGACCAGATTATTCTTTGTTGGGGAGTGGGGGATATGTCCTGTCCTGTGCATTGTAAGATGTTTAGCAGCATCTCTGGTTTCTACCTCCAGATGCCAGTAGCATCCACCCACCCACATACACACAGTGAACATTTTTAAAAGTATCCCATGGAGAGCAAAATCACTCCTAGTTGAGAACCACAGTTTATTGATGTGAAAAAAAACTAAACTTCCATATTTTAAACGTGAATTCTTTCTCTGCTACTACAAATCTTCAAAGAAAGTTTTTTTTAAATGCTAGTTGGAATCCAGACAAATGATTGAAATGATGAATAAGGGGAAAATTCTCTATCTTTGGATTAAGAAAAAGAGATCAGCAAGGGAGTTAATGACAAATTCAATACCGCTCAATCCAAAACTGTGATTAACAGAAAAGGAGGTAAAACTAGTCATTGCCTGCATTCAGAAGGCAAGCAGAAAAACAGCTCTCGGTCAGAGCCTACCGTTTAGGAAGCAATACAATGACCTCAGGGTCACTTTCGGTCTTCTCATTTCTCTGGACTAAGTATTTGATCTTATTCTTCTAGAAGAGTATTTAATCAGATAGACCCTGAGGCTTCTTTGGACTTTATTTGGCATTTAGCACAGAAAGCAAAAGTAAACTGTCAAATATAAAGATATCAGTGAGGGAGAGAGAAGAGTCAAGTACTAGTATGTCTTTTGCCTCTGCGTAGCCATGCACATGTTGCTCATGATAGCTTGTTTACAACTTGACTAGATTAGAGTTTTGATAACAGTGGCAATCTTGACACTCTTGGTTGGAGTTTAGAGAAATGTAAGACTTCCAATTAATACCTTATTTACATATTTATGTGGATTAGTCTTTGAAACAGGTGCTGAACTAGAAACCTAAATAAAAATAATTTTTTAAATGTCATTTTTTTTATTTTTTTAATTATTTAATTATCTATGTATCTATTTATTTATTTATTTTTAGGCAAGGCGATCTTTGGTAGACCTCACAGATTGCAAGGAGCTTGTCAGTTTACAATCCCATATTTATTTATTTATTTTTACACCTATAGCACATGGTCTTCTTAGGTGGTCTCCCATCCAAGTACTAACCAGGCCCACCCTGCTTAGCTTCCAAGATCAAATGGAATCAAGCTTGTTGAGGATAGCATGGCCAGAGACTAAATGTCATCTTTTAAATGTCTCTCATCCTTTAAAAGTCTCTTGGTTTTCTCATACCCTTTCTCATCTACACGTGCCCTAGGCTATCTCACCTACACCAATCATCTCAATAACTATCTAGTATTGGTGAATCCCATTTTGCCTAGCTCAGGTCTCTCTCCTACGCTTTAAGTAGATGCCTCCAATTTCCAGCTGGGCACCCCACTTATAGACCCACTCCACAGATGCCTCAAATCCACATACCTAAAAGAAGACTCAAGCCAGAGGTGTTTTTGTGTTCAAGTCACATAGCCAACAATTTGGAGTGGGGCTATGCTAGGATCACAATGATGATCAGGAAGGAACAAATCAGTGGAATTACAAACCCATTTTCCTTAAACATCAGAGTATGTCTGTGACCTGCTTCCATGAGGTTATGGGTTCATACTATGGTGGGCAGTTGGTTTGATAATAAAGACCAGATATGCGATGGGCAGAATTATGTTCAGAAAGGTTCGAGTTAGCCCTGGGTAAAAAAACGTTTTCATTCCATTTCTTTAAAGAAAAAGAAAAATCAGGGAAAAGACCTAGAAAACAGTTATACATAAAAACAAATGGTACATTTTGACATATTTGTATCAAAACATAATATTTTATCCCCAAGTAATAGCTCCAGGAAGTTAGTAACTTTGCTTGCTGTGAAGCCAAGTCACATTCATGTTGGCCCACCTATCCTGACCTAAAGACAGTGTAGCTGTAGGACCCTACTCTGATAACATGCATTTCTTATGAAGTGGGCACTGTGCTCACATTCTAGTATATCTCGGCCTTGACACATGGGATTATGAAAGTTCTAATGAGGAGCAGTGTGCCTTGACATTAACACAGCCTGAAGCAGGCTATTCCAGATGAAGCAGCTCAGCAAGGCACAGTGACCATCATACAAAGTGTTGACAACGGGTTTTCTTAAAATAACTGTCACAAGCAGGAACATAAGTCATTCCCAGGAAAGTTGCCTGCATGGTTTGCGTTGGCTTTCATAGCACTCCCATGACACCAAGGCTCTATTTCATTATCAATGGAGCTGCAATGGCAGAATTCAAACAGATCTAAACAAAGCCTCCATTATACTGTTTAAAAGAACTGCCTTAGAGAATTGTAATGCATTTTTCATCAATCTACTTTAAGTTTTACATTTTCACAACCTAATATGAGTAATGCACAACCAATGCTAAATACTTATGATGCCTTTTGTTATATTTCAGAACTCTATAGAGCTTCATTATGCACAATTTGGAACCCATTATTGCAGCTACTGCTTCACGTTAGGTTGAGAAAATTGGCTTCCAGAGAAGCAAAATGATTTTACAAGGTCATCCAGCCAATTAGTTGAAGAGGTAGGATTAAGAATCAGGCCTCTGCCTCCCAGCCCACCTCATTTTCCAGGACACCTTTTATGTATAGTGTTTGTAGAACATCCAGGTAGAGATATCTAAGACCAGAATGTGGAAGATAAATAGGATTCAGAGTCTCGCATTTAGGAACTATTCATGAAGACAATACTGGGATCCATGTTGGTAGATCTGATGACCAAACACAGAGAAAAAAGTAAAGGATTATAAGAAATAAAAGTCAGATTATAATTTCAATTAAGTATCTCACAACAAATTACAATCAAGTCACTAAAAAATTATTTTGAAAAACAGGGGCTGAAGTGAAGCAGTAAAGAATTTTAGGGCAAAAAAAAATGTTTCTATCAGTTTTATATTTATTCAGTCCATTCAATCACCATTTATCCAGTGCCTACTATCATAATGTTAAATGCTAGGGAATATGGAGATGAGTAAAAATTTGACATCAAGATAATCACCATGTACTGGGAAAACAAATGAATGATAAATTCTAAGACCACAGTAGAACTATTTTTAAAGTGCTATGGGAGCATAGAAGATAGTATATAACTCTGCCTAAAGTTTTTATTAGCACATATTTTGAAAATGAAAAACTAGTGACAATTTTTTAGTGCAGCATGTAAGAGTAATTTAGTAAGCTCCTAGTCAAATATTTTATAGCAGGACACTATGTAATATACTGGAGTTATTTTCTAAAGATAGTGTAATACTCGCATTAGTCTCCTTCCTCTATGTTCTTCATATTTTTTTTTCTGCCTCTGTGTAGAAATGAATTCTTAGGGTTATCACACCTTTGAAATACAGCCTCTGCTCTCACTAATGCTAGAGCTGTCAAAATGGAAAATAGGATTGATCACTCCCATGTATGATTCCTAAACACTGTTACTTTCTCAAGGCAGGAAGAAAAAAAAACAGTTACATTCATTTCTAATCCACAGAATAAAATACTATCTAGCACATAGATATATCAAAGAAATAAAAAGATATCTACTTGCAATTGCATTTCGCATTTGTTTAGCCAGCTGGGGGGTTCTTGAATCATTTCTGGTGATCACCCTTCCTTCTAGCTAACATCAAACTTTGTGCTATTACTTTCTTTTGGCTCCACACCCAAGAGAAAATACAGAGACTGGAAACAATAGGTTTCAGTAGGCATGGGAATATAAATTAAGGACCCGTAAGTGTAATATTTAGAAATATACCTTTGCTTCCTCCTAGTGTAATCCTTATTTCCATTCATCTGTGCACCCCTCTAAGTGCTTTTCTTCCCTTAATACACCAACTATCCCCCCAAAACCTTGAGAAGCAGGTAAGTAGGCATTATTAGACTAACTTGTAGATATGAAAACTAAGATCTAACTCATGGCTAGACGGTGGATTAGTAGCAAAATCAGATCTAAAATGAGAAGTTTTTTTCTCAGTTAAGAAAGCTTTCCTCCACACCAGCAGCTGCCACGTGGTAAATTTTTTAGGTTTTGTGAGCCATACCATCTCTGTGTAAGATTGCCAGATTGTGCAAAACAAAAAACAAAAAACAAAAAAAAAACAAAACCATAAAAGTTGAACTTCAAATAAGCTACGAATAATTTTTAGTATAAATATGTTTTATGCAATATTGGTGGTTTATCTGAAATTCAAATTTAATGGGCTTCCTGTATTTTACCTGGCAATCCTGTTACAATGATGCAACTCTGCCATTGCACAAAAGCAGCCACAGACAACACACAAATGCACAAGTGTGGCTGTATTCCAGTTAAACTGTTTTTACAAAGACAGAGAGCAGGGCTGATTTGGTTGGGGTGGGGGCGGGTCATAGTTTGTCGACGTCTACTTCATTTCATTGGCTTTACTAAGAACTGGCCCAGATATGGGAAAAACCAGGGTGATATTATTATTGAATTTGATTCATAGGTCATTTAACAAGATTACCATTCAATGTTGTATCTCTCACAGAAGGTACAACTGGATCAACTTAGGGAAAATAAGGAAAATACTCTGACTTTTCTATGAGACTTTTGGATTCACAGACTTGTAGTATATTATATAATATAGGAAGTCACTTCAGTCTCCTCATTTCACACATTCTAGAACTGACATTCAGGATGTGGGGTGACTAACCCAAGGCCACACAATATTAGTGGCAAAAGTTGGTCTAATCTCCAAAGACAGCTAATCATGAATGTTAAATTTCTGTGGCTATAAATGTTGCCTAGCCTTTATAGAACAAGCATTCCCTACCCCAGTAAACTTGGAACATAAAAAATAGCATGTAGGAAAGATAAGAGAGTAGACTGTTTCATTTCTTGCTTTCTGACATGTCCTTCAGGTCCACTCCCCATTCCGTCCAGTGCATGTAGTGGCCTCTATCTTCGCCGTTTACCTCTGTGGATGCCCGCTCCCAGAAAGAATGCTAAACAGTGGTATATGGGAGGGGTTAACAATGAATAAATTTTTGTGTAATCACAAAAATCAATCTTCAGCTAAAATCACAGTGGAGGAGTCATTCTTTCTAACAAATAAATCATAATTTGACCTATTTCATCACTGCAGAGCACACCATACTGAAAGAGCTGACTAAAGAGAAAAGATCAGAGCATGGGAGATGTGGTTAGACAGGTGAACAGCATCAGACAGATCAAGGTATAATGAACTACCACTATTTGCAGAGCAAACAAAAAAAGACTGTTCATGAAGAAGAGGTGGTTGGGGTGTGTCAGAAAATGGGCTCAGAGATTTCTGAAAATAGCAACATTGCCCTAAAACAAAAAAGTAACTTCCTAGTACAAGTGAGTATCAAAAATAGTGTGGGATTCACAAAAGAAAACCAGCAGAACCTTTCTGGAAAAAAGAGAAATAAGAACCAAAATAAATACAAATCTCTCAGCTAAGAACAAGTGGTGAACTTGTTAACAAAAAGGAATAAGATTTCTATCAACAAGGTTAAGAGACAACCTTCCAAATAGGAAAATATATTTGCAAGTGGTGCCTTTGATAAGGGCCTAATATCCAAAATGTACAAAGAACTCATACAACTCAATAACAAGAAAACAAATAATCCAATTAAAAAATGGGCAGGGGACCTGAACAGACACTTCTCCCTAGAGGACATACAAACAGCCAACAACATGAAAAGATGCTTAACATCATTAGCTATTAGGGAAATGCAAATCAAAACCACAATGAGATATCATCTCACACCTGTTAGAATAGCTATAATCGACAGGACAAATAATAACAAATGTTGGAGAGGATGCAAAGAAAAAGGAACCCTCATACACTGCTGGTGGGACTGCGAATTGGTATAGCCACTATGGAATACAGTATGGAGGTTCCTCAAAAAACTAAGTGTTGATCTACCATATGATCTGATCCAGCAGTCCCTCTACTGGGATTGATTACTCAAAGACTTGAAACATATATCTGAAAAGATATTTGCACACCAATGTTCATAGCAGTGAACATCGTTATTCATGGTGGCCAGGACATGAAAGCAAACAAAGTGTCCTGCACTAGATGACTGGCTAAAGAAGCTGTGGTACATATATACAATGGAATATTACTCAGCCATAAGAAGAAATGAAATACTGCCATTTGTAACATGGATGGACCTCAAGATAATCATTCTAAGTGAAACAAGCCAGACAGAAAAAGTTGCAAACCACATGATATCACTTATATATGGGATATAAACCTAAAAACAACAAACTGAGACTCATGGACATGGACAATAGACTAATGGTTACCAGAGGGTGAGGGGAAGTAGGGAGGTAGACAGGGTTAAAGAGTTAAAATATGTGGTGACAGAAAAAAATCTAACTATGGGTGATGAACATACAATGTAAAATATATATGACTTACTGCTGAATCATACACTTTCTGGATTTCATTAACCAATGTCACTATAATAAAAAAATTAATTAAAAAAAGGAATAAGGTTTATACAGAGACTCTATTATAAATCACTTATATTTTGTGGTACATATTTATACCTGAGATCTCTCTAGAGTAATACTGAAAGAGCTGCCTGCTTATTTGTTCATTTGCTGTGCTAATACCACACAAATTTCTCTGATTATTACTAAAGTTATATAAGAAGTCTATATACCTTATAGTAAGAGATCCCACTTGTTATTATTTTCTAATTTGTCTCTGCTTTTCTCAGACTTTATATATACATTTCCTATCTCTCTGTCTTTGCTGTGTTGTTCCTTCTGCTAGACTCCCTTTCCTATTGTTCTCCATAAATATAAATCCATCTCATTCTCTCAGGTCAAATGCCAACCTCTCCACAAAGCCTTCCCTGATTGTCCTAGGTTAAAGTGATCACTTTCCTCTTTGCACTCCCAATCACTTGCTTAGTCTACATTTTGCTTTCACGTTTCACCAGACATCTATAGCAAAAGCTCTTTGAGGAAAAGATCCATGTCTGACTAATCACTAACTCCTTAGAACTCCTAGTACAGTGACTTTTATACAGAAGTTACTCTAATAAAACTGATTCATGCTTAAATACTAAAGGTCTGTCATTCAATTTTTCTTATATATTAATGCAGTGATTTCATCAGGGTTACTTTTACATTTGCAAATCATTTTTTATCTGTATATACTGAACACTCTTTTTTCCTCTAACTCATCTTTTCTTTTTTTTTTTTTCTTTTTAACTATATTTGGCTCAGGTATGTAACTAACCCCTAGTCAACTCATTTGATGCCAGGGAACCTGGCTCTATTCCCAGCTTCAAGGGAAGTTGCCCAGTATTGCAACCAATACATGACTTTCTCTAGTAACTGGTATTGGTCTAGGAGTGAGTATAAGACCCAAGTTAGCTCACTCAGACTGAAGGGAAAGACTGGTATTCCACCGTGAGGGAAAGTCTGTCTGTGTGTCTGTCTCTCCCCTTTTTATCTTCCCCTACCCATTCCACAAGAATAATGAAACATATAGCAATTGTAACTTATTGTTACATAACAAATTAGCCCAAAATTCAGTGATAAAACAACAATTATTATTTTTCATCTCCATAGGTCAGGAATTCAGCATTACATAGAGAGGATGGTGTGCCTCTTCTTATGATATATGAGGTCTCAACTGGAAACTCCAAGACTGGAAGTTTAACTCAGTTGAAGGCTCACTTATTCTGGTGGTCGATATTGGCTGTCAGCGAGAACTTAACTGGGGCTATTTGTTGGAACATCTACATGTGGCTTCTCTGTGCCACCTGGATATCCTGACACATAATGGCTGGGTTCCAAAGCAAATATCTCAAAATACAGCCATCTTACAAAAATGATCAAAGACAGGCCAAAAATGAAATGGACTTGAATAAAGCAGTGGTGATTAATTTGGTCTTGATCACACAGGTAATTTGCAAATCAATCAACCCTAAAGCCTGCCCCACTACTAAACTTTCTATATGGGATAATACATTTTAAAATTTTGAGTTTGGCTTTCTGTCACCTACATACAAAACTACCTTAACATATTGAATTTCAACTACCAATAATAGGTGAGTAGGATAAATATTTACGAATGAAGAACTATAAATCATACCACATACAATACTATAGAAAACCTAGATCTGTGTGCTACATTCAATTGTCTGAGGGCTCTCAATTCTATACATGTCCACACATTTATTATTTTTTCATCTTATTTTTTAGTGACAGTCATCTATATGGTACACTTAAACTGTCATTGCAAGAAGCAAAGCACTGGCTGGAAGTTTTTCTGGTGCCAGTGCTGAGTTTCATATTCCAAAATTTAGACTTATTGTGCCCTGAAGCCTGGTTACTTTCCTGTTTTGAGGGTGATAGCCCATATGGATATTGAACCTGTCTATTAATTAGTGATTTGCAAGAAAACATCACCTCCATTTTCATGTTCTTTACTGCAATTTGAATTTTTAGTCCAAGTCATTACTAAGTAGTTAGATTACAATGCTGAGGATGTACATTATTTGTAGTGTCCACATATTTTCAAGGAGGCAGAATTTGTATTTGTCCAAACAATTTGCTTCCATTTTTGATATGCCTAGCTTTAGAACAAAGTAATAATTTTTTGGAAAATGGGATGTTGTCTATAAGTTGAAATGAGCACAGAGCTAAACTATTAACATTTTTATGTTACTTGATGTTCCTATAAATTTAAAATAGCTCTTCTATTTAAAAGACAATTTTGTAGATGATTGGACTATTACATTCACAGCTGATGCCTCAATACTTTTTTTTCAAGTTTTAAAAAATTGTTTTACTGCAGGTCTATGAGTCAGCATACACTGTATCACAGACAATTCAAATTTAGAAACCAAATATCCAGGGTTTAAAGAAGCAAATGATTTAAAGCAAGTTGGAAATTATTTATATGATTCAGAGAATGTCGGGATGAAAATCTTTGCTTTCTTTCCACTATTTAATTATATCATAATTATGCATAATAGCATGTGGTCTTTGGCCTTTTTAAAATAGAAAATGCACAATGTGCAATAGATAATCAGCTTGATTACTAATGAGCAACTATACATGAGCAAAATAGGCTAGAGCAGCCATCTTGGAGAAAGATGGGGCAGGTAAACTATCAAGAAACACCTACAATTTCTTAGAACCAAACAAAGGTGAGTTGGATATTAAAGTCCACTGGAGTTCTCTGAATAAACCTCAAAATAGGATATTAAACCAATCGTACCTGGGGAATAGGAAACCTAATGGTTCTAGTCAACGAGATATCAAGATTCATGATTCAAAAAATGAATAAGAGAAGAAACGAGTGGATATTAAACATCCTTGAAATCAAAAGAGAATGAAGTTTCTAAAGAAGCGGTTAAAGAAAAAAATGGTTTGGGGTAGCATGTTCTTCAGAAAACAATCTAGAAAGAACAAAAGTTCCAATTATGCACTGAGGTTTGTTATCTCTGAAGTTACCTTCTTTCTCTATCCAAAGCAGTTCCTCTACCCACTACTGAATCAATTGTTTCTATAGAAGATGTTTCTATTTCTTACCACAATAAGCAGTTATATAAGACATGTATTCTTCCATCTTGACAACCTCTGTCCCTCTTTCTTCTTGGAATGTCTTTAAGTCACTCTCTCGCTGTTGCAGAAAAGTTGCAAAAATCAGACGTGCAAGAAAACAAGTAGCACTCGGAGAGTCAGAGAACTCAGGTTTATTATGCCGGCGGTCCCAGAGGAGCTAGTGCTCTGAAGATCTGGGCCTGAGCTCAGTTGCAACATTCCCTATATAGAACTTATTTGGCATGAGCTGGTTGGTTAATTTGTCCTCAGATTGTTATTAAGCATGGGAGTTGCTGTGGGTTGCAGGCAGTTGTGAAGATTTACATAGCGTGCGAGTTGCTAGGGGGTACAGGCAGTTACATTTGTTGCTTAGACAGAACAAGCAAAAGGGAAGATTTCGAGTATGGCCTATGCAGCAAGCATATCTACAGAAACAGAACAAAGAGCTGATTAGCCTTTTGAGTGAAAATTCCTCTTCACTGCCTTCCTTCTCTTTGCTCCAGAAAAGAGAAATACAACCATAAAAATAGCATAAACAATGTAAATAAAGTATTTAATGTCTGGTAGAATAAAATAGAAGAAAACAAAATATGTGACTGAGAAGTGTGACAACCTGACCAAGAAATGCCTGAGTATTGGACAATGCTATAAAAGAAAATAAGAAAATAGCAGCCTTTGTGTTTTTGTTAAGCAAAATTAGAACTATCAATTTCTGAGTAGAGTTTTTAGAGTTGTCAGCTGTTCTTTCTCCTTTGGTCAACATGTCCACCAGTAAAACTGTTGCTTTGTTATTCTGTGTTCTCTCTTATATATTCTCTATAACATGTAGTTAAGTAGCAAAAGAAAGGAGGCGAGAGGTCTGTCGTTAATAAGATGGCACTGCTTACTGCAAAATAATTTCAAATTAGGTTTATTTGGCAATCTTTAGCTTGACAAATCATGCCCACCTTATTTATCCACCTCACCACACTTTCCTCCAGTCTGTCTCAGCCAGGGGCCTTCTGTCCCACATATATACTTTATATCCTTTTCATTCTTGCCTGCAGGTCTTGGCTTATTATATACCCTGATCCAGAATGCTACTCTCCAAATCTCTGTTGAGCTCTATTCTACATTTCCTTCAAGGCTCAAAACAAAACTTCTCTGTCTCAAGCAGACTTCTTTTACCAATTCCACCTTACAATGTAGATTTTCCTTCCTCTAAACGATATTATGTCTATAGCATATTTTGCACAGTGTCTGGTCCCAAATAATTCACTTTTTTTTATTATTATAACTTTTGAAATCCTTGATGGTACAACAAAAAGATTTACAGTGCAACCTGGAATTTCATAAGGTCACCTTTAAATTAAATATTTTAAGCACCCAACTTTCTCCTTATATTTACAGTTCTTATTTTATCCTTCTAAGTTAATGTAGAATGTTTGCATGATACTTGAGTTTGGGGAACTATTTTTATTTTTAAAATTAAAAATTTAAGTTTTATTTTTACATTCTAGACAAATTTATGTCTTCTTATAATTTGTTAAATCAATTCTATTAATAAGATAGCCAAATGATTTATGTTCCAGATCTATGATATAGGATATACAAAATTACAAAAAATGTGTCCAGTTTAGCTTACAGCTAAAGATGATAGGGGAAATGAGGGAGGACTGAAGACAAATGCTCTAAAAATTTCTACCTGCTCTACATCTCTGCAGTTAAATCAGTTAAATGTTTAATGTAACGGTCCTCCCATAATGAATGACCTTTAGAATTCGACTTTCCATCTAAATGAAAGATCACCTCTCCTTCCCAGTGAGTACAATTGTTTGCCTAAAGATCTACAATTTCTGATATACTTAATTTTCATTCCTTGCCTTTCCTTGAATTTCAAAACTCTAATTAAGTTTCCTTAACCCGATTTCACAGTAGATAAGGTTATTTGGGGACAAAATTGAGAAACATATTCAGAGGCTTTGTCTTCTTTTAAAAGGTTTAAAAATGCTTTCTCTCTCTTTGAAACTATTTTCCTGGAATAAAGTGAACAGCTTCTTGGTTGACTCTCTATTACCTTGATGTTGATGAAGAAACCATATCTTCCCATGCATAATGAAATAGGCCTGAGAAATTTCTGGATTCATCAGCAGATGACGGGGATGATAAATGAGATTGGGTGGTCTCTAAAGCTGTTCCATCCTGGGTGTCTTGCTCAAAGTTTGGATATGGTATGATTCATTTTTTAATAAAATGATTACTACAAGCCTGAAATATCAATCTCACCTGTTGGAACTTTGCCTTAGGATGAGAATTGTATCTTCATAATCAGCCATTTCCATCCATCTGTTCTATTCTCTCAGTCCCAACCTTGACAGATGGCTGTAACTTATGGTACAGATAACTTTACAGTAGATACCATCTAAGCCCTCATCTTATGCTTAACATTTTTTCAGCTAATGCCCTTCTCTTAAATAATCCACATAGGTAAACTAGTGAGTGCTTTCCTTTCTCTTTTCCCCCCATCTTTTTCTCTACACATACATTCTGACTTATACAAATAGCTTACTGCTTATCTATAATTTCTATATCAAATATCTTTACTTGTAAAATTTTTTCAAGAATTCTAAACTCAAATTATTACAAATAGGCTTGGATAGCCTGGAATGGGCTCCAACAAAGCAAGGCTTATCCTAAAGTTTCTATCATATTTCTGAAAAGTAGAGACCCCCTAAGACAGTATAAACAAAATTTACAAAAATAATCTTACAGCAGATTCAACCTTCTCCTTGCCATTTATAATCCATGCAGGAGAACACTGCAATATTCTTTTTTGATGTTACAGAATCACTGAATCTTAGCACTTGGGAGAGACCTTAAGTGAGGTATCTACTCTACCTTTCTTATCTCAAAACAAAAACAAAAAACTGTAATTCACGTAAAGTGACTTCTTAAGGTCAAACAGGAAGTTAGTAGCAGATCTACAGTTCAAGTCATCTGACTCTAACCCACTGCTCTTTATGCTATTTTGTTAAGTTGACAATATTGCAATCAAAGAAGATTGAGTAAAATAAATTAAATCCTGTTTATAAATTTCTCCAGAACCTATTATCAGCTTTGAAAGATAAATAAATGCCTAGATACAAATAAACCCAAGTTGCGATTTCTGGAAATGCACATAATGTAAAATATTGCCAGGGGTTATTCGTCTATGTTGGGGGTGGGGGCAGAAAGAAAAGAAGGAAAGGAAAGGAGAGGAGAGGAGAGGGGAGGAGAGGAGGGGAGGGGAGGGGAAAGGAGGCAGGAGGAAGGAAGGAAGGAAGGAAGGAAGGAAGGAAGGAAGGAAGGAAGGAAGGAAGGAAGGAAGGGAACCACACATTCTAGAAATCCCAAAGACAAGCATCTTCTCTTTGGATGGAGGAGTATGAAAATAATCCTGAGAAATTGCCAAGGGCTCTGAAGCAGCTTGAGGTCAAATACAACCCTGAAAACAAGGGCCTGAACAAATGACATGAGATGATACCCTCAGAAATATCTTAAAGAGGAGAAATAGCACCTGGAAAAAAGCAAAGAGAATAATCTCGAGTATATCATGTGGTCTGGTTAGACAGAATCCCCCCAATGCCTTACTCTTCAAATATAATAAAATTAAACCATGATGTGTCTGTCCTGTCTTCTGCTTCCATGCCTATATTCCAGGATATAACAATTTGCTGTCCATTGCCCTGTTGGGAGGCATCCTCTTCAGCTGCTCCTTTGAAGAGAACAAAAGCACACTCCTCCTTCTCACCAAGTACTCAGATCTCAGGATAGTATAAAAACTTTTTTCCTTCATCATTGAACAGCTTGGATGGTGATACAAAAGAAGTGATTTTTGCCATTTCTTCTCATACATGACGGCCTGAAATTAGGATCAAAGAGAATTCTAGAATTTCTGGCCTCGTGTGATCTGGAGAGATATTAAATCTCTCCAAGTTACTTTTGAAGAAAAAAAAAAAAAAGGAGGCTGAACCAGTTAATCTTTGAAGTCTAAAGTTAATCCTTTCTCCTTTGTTTTTCTCCTGCCCTCTATCTCTCCCTCCCCCACTTCTTCCTGCCTCCTTTCTTTCTCTTTTCTCTTCTCTTTTTCTTTTTATTACCATCCCCTTTGGATTACAAGAAACTCCATCTATAATTACAGATGGGTTATTTTACAACTGTTCCCTTCAACAAACAATAGAGTTAACAGAGAATGATAACTTGAGCACCAGAATTTTCAGATTCAGAATGGGAAAATAAATGAAATTTTGCAGAAACACAACAGGAGGGGGCACGTTCCTAGGAAACTTGTCAGATTAAATAATGCCCCTACTACACCTCTCTCCCCTCTCTACCTCCATTTCCCCCTCTACCCAGGGCCCATCAAGAGAAGTATTTTCTACCATTGTAGGCCAAACATCTCCTAAGCATAGCTGTTGAGTGATACTTTCAGTACTTTCTTCTAACTTTACAACAAATGTAGACCTGGAAGTATTAAGACAACTGTTCCTGCCCTTAAAAAACTTATATCCCAACAAAGGAGAAAATACAAGTGAATAACCTAATCTTACCATGAGATAAGCACTGTAAGAAGAAGCTATGCGAAGGGCTATGGAAGCGTAGAGAGGCTTTTATGTGAAAGATTTTGTGAGACATTCTGGAAGACAAAGGAGGACTTCTAAACCCAATAGACTGAAGTCTCGGATGTCGACCTTTATTCACCACTGCAGATGATAGGGAGATAGTTTTCAATGTATGTGTGTGAAGAAGAGGAGTCTTCCAAAAATTTTCAAACTCCTCTGTGTTAATGTTAACCATCTTGTCCACTCCAAAGACCAATTCTGAATTTCACAGTTATGGACACATGGCATGGCGCAGAGACAAAGTGCAATTTCAGACAGACACATTTGAGTACCAACTTCCCCTGTCACTGTTGCATCTGGAATGTAGACTGTTGTTCAACATTTTGATACTCAACTTCCAAATTTGTAAAATGGGAAAAATATCAATGCATCAAGTTTTTGTGAGGTGTCAATAATTCGAAACAGTACACATTTAATAATGTAGAGCAGCACTTAATAAATTATAATTGTTAATATTATTATGATATGTCCTAAGAATTTTGTTTACATAAAACTGAGGTATATCTGAAGTGTAATAATAAAAAAATAAAACTTTTTCACATACCGTAGTAGAAATGTGTTAGATGTTCTGTATCAGAATTCTGATACTCAGAATGTCGATAAAATACCCAGGCCTCCAACATAAACACACCCCACACGCACTCACCACAAACACAGACACACACACCCTTAACATTGAGCCACATTCCCAATTCTCCATCTCTATAGCAGCCAGTAATATCACCAAACTGCAGGGAACATATCTGAGGAAAATGACAGCTACCTTTTTCAATTATCTATGCCATGCTTAGAACATGATGCTCCTCAGACTGACATAGCAGATACCATCAAGGCAACCCAAGCTTCTCCCCAACCTTTAAAGAGATCTAGAATGCCAAAGAAACATCTGTCACCCTCA
This sequence comes from Eonycteris spelaea, assembly GCA_003508835.1. NCBI lineage: Eukaryota > Metazoa > Chordata > Mammalia > Chiroptera > Pteropodidae > Eonycteris > Eonycteris spelaea. The sequence goes on along the minus strand of PUFA01000011.1, from coordinate 6,972,879 downwards.
TCTTCTCCTGCCTCACTGAGAAGTCTCTCTCTCTCTGAATCTTAACCCCATCTCATTGCGGTATGAGAGGGGGAAAAGCAAGTTTAGAAGGAAAACCGAACAAGCAGTTAAGCTTTCCTCTAGGACATTTTTTATGCTATACAAAATATATGAGTTTTTTGCCTTGACATTTCATTTTGTGGAGTAAGCAACATCTGAAAAACCTATACATATGGAAAAGTTCTTTTTCATCTCCTGGAAAACTAAGAAATTTTAACCTACCCAACTTTATTTAAACAAAAGCACTGACGTAGACAAGAAAAGCCTTGGGATAGAATGAGAGCCCTTCCCACATCCATAACTTGAGTCATCCCCTCTGAGCTACTACTAGACTAATGAGAATTGCCACCCACAGCCCCTCTGAAGAAAAACGCTCGCCCATAGTCCCGATTTGTATCAGCCAATTGGGTCAGGAGTATGTTTCTTTAAAAATACAGTAATCCATTCACAGTCTGGATTTTGGTTGTTGACTTGGTGGGAAAAGATGACCTGAACCAGTCAAACTCCGTTCTTCAGAATTCGGCACTAGGAAACCCAGAGTTGAGGCAGCTGATAATAAGGGCTGGAGCTAAAAGGGCATTAAGATATGGCATGTGGCAGAAAGGAGCCACAGAGACACAGCAAAATGATGCCATATTAAGTTGATGTTTTCAGGCAGCAGAAACCACAAGGAAAGAGTGAAAGCAAAAGTCACCTGGTTAGTGAAAGAAAAGAGAGGAGACATTCAGAAAGAAAGGATGAGATTTATTCCTTCTTTATCTAACTCTTCCTTCCTCTGCTCTTCCAGTTAAGCTTCCTAGTTTATCCCTTCCACTTTGCTTCCCATGCTCTATTTACTTCCCCAAACAGACTCCACTTTGGCATTGCTTTGGATCCTCCACAATTATGAGCAGTCCCTGGTACTGTGTCCTGAGTTCTGTGGGCCATTTGTCTTTTCAAATAAATGTCAAAGGGCTAGACTGAAATGTGAGGCTTGATCTGGAGCGAGGCAAAGCATGGGCAGTGAGAATGACAAATACCTGAGTACGGAACCAACGCACATCGTGTAGGCTAAATAGAATGTTGGCATTGCCATGATTTTCAAAAACCATTTGCAGAGCTAAAATAGTTTTTCATGTATATAGCACTATTATAAGTGTCCTTACTAGCCCTTTCCAGTCTGAATCATTTTCACTGCCTTAATTTTTCCTTTTAAACCTGTTTCTAATTCTAATTATGGTCATTCTCCAAGTATAGTTCTAGACCTTGGAATTTGATAGAAGTCAGCCTAATCTTTTGCTTCATGCTATGCTCTTCAAATTGAGAGAATAGACAGAGAAATCTCAGGTCTCCTATAGCTCTAATATCTCCTGACACACTGAGCTAAATGTATTAATTATTAGCTTAATAACTAAAAACAAAGAAACTGAAAAAAATTTGTCTTAGAATTTATGTTCTAAAGGAGAGTTCTGATAGAAGTTTCTTATTGGAGCAGGAGCTTAGGAAAAAATTTGAGCATTTTCAATATTTTTCCAGAATATGTTAAATATGAATAAAATAAATTACATTCATACAAAAAAATATGTAAAAAGGAGACCTTGACAATGGGCTTCTAAGGACCTAATCCATGGTATTATTAACCCTAACATCTTATTAATATGGTCTCCAAAATCTGCCACCCCCTCCCATGGGTATATTCAGCAATTCTAGACTATCCCAATGATGAAAAAAAAAAAAAGATTAACACTTACTGTTTTGGATTTTAGATCAGAAAACCAAATTTCTATGGATAGTTAAAGAGATTAATAAGCTGTTTAAAAACACTAATTAATCAGGTCAATCAATCAAACTGACCAAATCCAATGAACATGTAACCATGTTGAAATTGTCCCTGTCACAGGATTAAAATCATCAAATACAAGGAAAAAAAAAAACCACAAATATTTGCACGGTCTATTTAAGGACTTTTTACTTGGTGTACATCTCCAGGTTTACTCTCCACTCAAATGTTGAGGAATCTGGAGTAAGAACATGCCTTCACATGAGTGACGTATCTGCTCACTATCCAGCCAACATATATGGAGAGAAATTCTGCAGACTAAGGCTAAACATTGGGACAGCTGGAGAATTACCCTCATGAAATAAGGCAGACTCGTTGTGAATGGATTCACAAGATGATGAAAGTCAGATATTTTTCAGTGACAGCCATGTAACTTCTAACAGTAGTGACTAGTTCTCACAATGCAAAACAGAGGATCTGCAGAACAGCTGAAGTTTACGCCTATTTTCAAGCCTATGAAAAACACATCTCTCTCTCTCTCTCTCTCTCTCTCTCTCTCTCTCTCTCTCTCTCTCTCTCTCTCTCTCTTTTATCTTAAGGAAAAGTCTCAACTCCACTTCTGTATTCCAGAACAGTCAGACCACCTCTGTATAAAAATAGAAATTGGCAACACAAAGGAGACATATTTCAGAAACTTTCAGTATAGAAATGACAAATCAAATTAGCCTCATACTTTCCCCTTCATTGAACCATAATTCAATGAGAATTTTATTATGCAAATTAACTGGAAATCGCAGATCTCTACCTCTCTGCCAAACATGGAGTGCAACAAAGCAGTCACATCATACTAGTAAGAAAACACTTCATCTTGAAGACAGGAACTGGAGCTTAAACAAAATTTTAATATGTTCGCCTAATACAGTGGTATCTTGAGAATACACAAGTAACACTTGAAAATGGCACTGTCCTATGCCAAGTTAACGAGAAGGAAAATACGTTCCGAGCTTAGCTATAAAACATTAGTCTTTCAAATAAGTCTCTAGCTCTACAGTTTTGCTTATGCTTGTTTTAGTTGCCTTTTGCTGTATATTTTATGTTTGCTTCTTTTTTGTGTTACCACATATATAAAAGGATGAACCACCAGTCTCATTGCAAATAGATCAATCTATTCTTCACATTAATGGGATCAGGTAAGTCCCTAAATATTTTCTTATTTGCACAGCCATGCATGCGCGTGTGTGCACACATACACACACGCACACATACACACACACACAAATGACTTAAGGAATCAATGCTTAAGCACGCTTATACTACCAATAAGTTAGCTGAATAGTTTCCCAGGAACTGAGACACTTCGAAAAACTTGAATCATCTAACTAGCTACAAAATGAACTCATTAACTTTATGAAATTGTAATAAAGCCCATAATGCTCCTTAAGCATAGCATTCATTCCAATCCCTACTTCTGGTAAGTGAGGTTCAAGTAATGCCTACATGGCAGAAGGGCTGAAAATCTTTACTTCTAACAAACTGTAGAAGAGCCCATTTGGAATACATAATCCAAAACTAAAACATTTTATTTCCCTGTGAGAGCAATATCTATTTAAAGGAATTATGGCTCCCTTACCAAGCTCCACAAGTCAGGTCCCAACTTAACTCCAAATGCTTGGAGTAAATTTGAGCAATAAGAGTCAAAATAGCCATGAGGGCAAAAAAAATAAATAATAAATAAAAATAAAAAGGAAAAATAAAAAGGAACGTCCCCCTTTCCCACAGTCTAAAGTTCACCTTCACCTTTCTGAGTTAACACCTCCAACCCACTGTACCTCACTCTTTAGCCCTCAAAGCCAACAATATCAACATTCTGCTGCATAACATCTTTTCATTTCTCACAGTATGGGTTATTCAGTCTTACAGTCATTCACATATATGTAATCCCACATTGAGAGCTGGAGAATATTCCTCCACCCCTTCAATTTGGTCTGATCTTTAATGCTTTAACCAATAGGGAACTGCAGAGTGATATTGTGCCAGCTCTGGGCCTAATGGTTAAAAGGGCTGGCAGCTTCCACCTGAGCACCCGAGCTGCCACTTGAACAGCCAGGTGAGAAGTCCAGCTATAAGGAAGTGCAGGAGTTTTGCCTAGTCCAGTCCCATTTCTTTGTGAGATGGTTCCTACAGGGTGTAGTGAAGAGTAGGTTTTCTATCTCTTCTGCTGTCTATTTTATCTCAGCTTTTGGGTGCTTGTCAGCATTCAAAAAAGACTTTATAGATAGATAAGATATAGATGATAGATATAGATTAGATATAGATTAGATATACATATATAGATATAGATGGATGATATAGATATAGATGATATAGATATAGATGATGCTATATAGATAGATATAGATATAGATAGATAGATATAGATAGATATAGATATAGATATGATATAGATATAGATAGATATATAGATATAGATTTAGATAAGATATAGATATATAGTTAGGCATGTAGATATAGATATATTCTTCCATTAGAACAAGCAATAAGTTACCCACATAGCAATACCTAAAATCACACTTAGAAAATAAGTGTTTCTTTTTAGGAAAAAATATCATGAAATATACCCCTAATTTAACTGTATAAAATAATTTCTATCATTAAACCATCTAAAGCACTTGTAATCAAATAGTTTCTTCTCAGATTTTCCCAAGTGAACACTTGCTTTGGCATTTGTACTTCATTAAAGAGTCTATTTAGCTAGTTTTCTCGGAACAAATACAGAAATCTGCCCCAAAAGAGTAGTCACATTTTTACCTCTTTCAAGATTAACAGTTTCTGAAGCTTTGAAATGACAGTATTTTCCTTTTCTATCACTTCCATCAAGGTTTTGAAAGCCTTGGGAATTACAGCTGGGAACCATGTTATACTCACATGCCTGTAAGCTAAAGTTTTGTTCTGAGAAACATTAAAAAATGTATAAGCTGGCATTACGTTGCTCTTAATGCTTGGATAGCTCAAGAAAATATTAATGCAAAGAGAAAATAAAGGAAAAGCGCAGACATGAAGTAGATAGGAAAAGAGCTATCTCTGAGGGAGTTAAACCATTTCAGAAGTAAAAAAGCTGAAATGAAGTAAGGGAATTCCATTTCCAATCTATTTCTTCCTCCTCATATTCTTCCTGGTGCCTACACGTACTTCACAAGTACAGTATCAGGACTAGAATATAGCTCAGGAGCAATCTTAGACTAAGTGCTCCAAATGGCTCTAAAATTTTCAAATATTTGAAATATTCCAAAAGAAAATTATCCATTCCTTGAGAACTAATCCAAAACCATTCCTTCAGTTACCCATCAAGGGATGGTATTCTCATTGTCAACTATTTGTCACTACCATTATTGGCTGTATCCTAAGTCTTTTGAGGATGAGCTGAGTTTAGGTTACAAAAATTAATGCTCAGTTTATCCAAATTATATTTATATAATGAAGGCAATAACAATTGTTTGTCATTCAGCATAAACATAAAAAGTTTATCCTGAATATCTTGTTTTTAAATCATTTTAAGGGTAAATACCAGCTTGCCTGAAACACGGAGTTGTATTTATTGTTGATGGTTGACCAAAAATAGACACTTCTTAAAGAAGTAGTATAAGCTCAAAAAAACACCTGTTTTACAATCTAATAAATAATTATGTATAAAAATATCAGAAATGAATAACATAGTTTGACTATGGACCTTCAAAATCCCAAGTATATTCTAAGTTAAGCAATAACAATAAGAAAATCAATGTGTCTACAAGAGAAAAGAGTTATCGAAGCCCTTCAAACCCGCAGACAGAAACACAGGCACTATGGTTAAAAATTACTCTGACTTATTTCTTCTTAATGTATTTCCCCTGTCCGTGGTCCTTTACTTGTCTGACCATTATGCCTACATAAAATATTAGGTATAAAAAAAAGATTTTAGGAATTCCCAAGAATTTAAATTGAACAATGGATTAGTAGCTGAAATATACAAACACCCAAAAAAAAATCAGGGAAAATATGTGAAATCTAATAGAAAAATGACAAAGTACACCAGCCTATTCATCTAAACATGTTAATCATAGCAATGTTGAAACCCTTGCCTATCAAAAATCTGAATCACCATTAGTCTGTTTCTGTGCATGTGCACTCTCATTTTTTTTTTTTGATTCATGGTATGATTGGTAAATTTTGATCGAATGTGAGACGTTGTATATAAAAATTATACAGACTCTGGATAAGGTTATCCTTTTCCTTTACTGACAAGGCTCTGTCTATCTCTATACACTTCTGTTCCTACAGTAAGTACCCAGGGGTTCCAGATGAAAAGCTGTTAGTGTTAATCTGGTATGTCTAGAACTCTAGCCCTTGCTTTTCAGCCTACAGACCTGCTGAAAATTCCACTCTGTGTTTGAAGCTTTTCTGCTTAGCTTCTTAGCTTCCAATCTACTTAGCATTAGTACTCAACAAACGTCTCGAGGGGAAAACTGGCAGTGTATTGGGTTCAGTTCTCTACCCCTTCTTTCTCAGAAGGCTTCTAACCCCTCAAGGCTATAAGAAGCCCCTTTTCCCAGAAACTTGCACACTACATATTTTAGAAGAATATGTACAAACTTAAAAACACAAACACATTAGAAACGAGTGCCTATGGAAGTAGCTATCAGGATGGAAGAGGCGAGAATAATATAATGAGCAAACACTTTAAGCTCTTACTAAGTACCTAGCATTGTGCTAAGTGCTTTGCACTGGCTTATTTAATTCACTCAATAGCACTGGGAGGCTTTTATTATCCTTATTTCTCAGTCAAAACTGAGGCACAGAGTGGATGAGTGACTTGCTCAAGGTCACACAGCTAATAAGTGGTAGAGCCAAGGCTGAAACCTAGGAAATTTGGAATGAGAGTTCATGCTATGCCTCTCCTGGGGCTTCAGATCAACAGCAGCACTAATGCTGAGGAATACGACTACCACAACGCTCTGCCCTAAGGTCCCCAAATTAATCAATCTATTTATTTAGGTATTATCAAATGAGAATATCTGGATAAGGCTGATCGCATTGAACGTTTCAATTTCTTTCCACCAGAAGCTCCTCTTTCATGAAAAATATTTCCCTCATTTCTCCTCAGTTTTAGAGTCCAAACTATTTTACATGTGTAGTCATGATAGTTTAACAATGATTATAATCACAACAGAAGCTTATGATATTTTGTTGTGTGTGTGTTTTTTTTTTAATTTGAGAAACAAAGGCATGACCTTTGGCAGTCTTGTATGAGAACACTGCAATTAGCAAAGGGAATAGTAAGTTAGGGGTGAAAAGAGAAGACAGTCTCCAGGAACAACTCTTTAGAAGACTGTGCCTGTTGACTAATAAAAGCAGTGTTTTAAGAAATGAATGCCAAAAAGAAAAAGCAAAAAGAGTGGGGAGAAAATGGGGAGGGAAGAAGGAGGAGACAGAATAAAGAGGAAAGGGAGAAACAGGAGAGAGTGAGACAGGGGAGGAGGGGAAAAAAAGAGGGGAGAGAGGGGAAAAAAGGAAGGGAGGTGAAGAAAGGGAGAGGGAGAAAGGGAGAGGGAGAAAGAGGAGGGAAAGTTAAGATGCAAAAGCAGAGGCACCAAATTATCCATTCAGTTTTATAAAAATAAGTTTCCCCTATACAAAGAGGCTGAGAATCTTTCAGGTCTATTCCTTGGGGAAATCCTACCAAAATGAAAGCAGTTGCTTCTATTCTCCCCATCACCCACACACACGTACACAAACACCTTTTTTCTTCACTGTATTGACAGCCAGAGCTTACGTACGGATTTAAAGGAAAGGGTACCAGATGTCTTACTCCATGTTATTCAGATGCACATTATCTCATGACGTGTGATGTGTAGGCCATTTTCGTGTTTGCTCTCAGATCCAGAGTCTGCCTTATACGCTTTATATCACGGAGGCTTGCCGGCTACAGCTTCCTATTCCTTTCCCTACTAGTTTCTAGTTAGTTTGGACAAGAAATAGAAACACTAGTAGGAGATGGGCAGTTGGGAAAAACAAAATGTAGGGTATTTCTCCCGACTTTCCTCACTGGAGGCAACGTCTCCCATGGCACCTATGCCTCTTTCATGATCTCAGATCCTGCCAGACATACCCTCTCTAAGTCCTCAGCTCCAGCCTGGTGGCCCTGGCTCCTGGTCTCTGGTAGCATTATCGCTTCCTGTTGTTCCTCCACCCTAGAGATGCTAGCAACTTCTTCAGTAGTTAACTCTGAGTTGAACTACCTTCCCTTGTTTTCAGCTCCTGCAGCATCTCTATATCTAGGTCTCCATATTTACTTCCCTCTACTGAACTATCTGGCACAGCCCAGTTTTTCTACCTGGACCCTGTCTGAAACACTTGCCAAGCAAGCTCATATAGTAGGAAAGGCACAAACCTACCCCTGGTGTTCGCAGTTCTCTGGTACGGTAGGCAAAATAATACCTACACCCACACCAAGTTATCTACATCCTAATTCCAGGAACCTGTGATTATGTTTTCTTACATGGTAAAAGTAACTTTGCAGATGTGATTAAGTTAAAGGTCTTGAGATGGAGAGATCATCCTGGATTACCCAGCTGGACTCAGTGTAATCTCAACCTCTTATAAGTGAAAGAGTGAGGCAGGAGAGTCAAAGGTGGAATTTGCTGATGGACAACGGTCAGAGTGATGTGATTGCTGGAGGAGGACAGAGGCCAAGGAATGCAGGCAGCCTCTAGATGCCAGGAAAGTCTAGAGCATTGAAGACTATCCTGATTCCTTAATTTTAGTCCACGAAACACATGTTTGACTTCTGACCTTCAGAATGGTAAGATAATAAATTTGTATCCTTTAAAGTCACTAAAGTTTATTCTAATTTGTTACAGCAACAATAGGAAACTAATATATCCTAAAGGGTCACCCACCTTACATATCAGGAAACAATGAAAGAAACTGTGTGTGGACACTCCTGGGAGAATCATAGGCATCATGGACTCATGGGAGAACAAAATGAATGGAAAAGGTGATGACCCCTTCGCCAAGGGCAACCTGCCTCAACTCCAGCTCTCAATGGGTACACATGTGGGCATCCTGATAAAACTAAAGAATGATGAGGATTCAATTCAGAGCCTATATGGCAAGTAAAGTATCTCATTTTTCAAAAATAGGTTGTAAAAAATATTATCCAAGCTGCCTTTTATCACATTTCACAGTGTCCTCTCTATAAGGACATAAGGAAAGTTTTCTGAGTTCAGTATCAGAAAAAAAAAATGTGTTTCGCCTATTTGACTGGTTTAATCTTAAGAGATTCTGCAAAACTTGTTTAGGTCATGCTTCCCTTCCCAGTGGCCATCGGGAAATTTAAAGCCCAAATTGTGGCTCACCTGTGACCACAGTATGGGACTTTATAATGAAACTTTTGGAGACTCACTTCTGACTCCATTGTATTTTTTTTTTTACTATTTTTTCCTTGTACTAGCATTTGTTTTTAAATTTATTTGTTTTTTCATCATATACAACTGTAAAAACAAAATTAGGACCCTTTTGAAAAACAATAGGTTATAAGTAAGTGAATAAACAATGGTCATTATCAACAATCAGTACTAGTGGCAAGTGTGGATGGAAGAAGAGAAAGGTATGAATGTAGGTCTATGCAATCAGAAGTGAACTTGAGAATACTGAGATAAACATATTTTCCGTTAAGTCAGGATGTATTTTGAAGTATACCAGTCAGGTAAAGAAGGAAAGAGTTCTCTATCATATCTGCATTAGATCTCCATCCACTCTCTGGTTAATCCTCAGACAGAGAAGGGCTGTTGGTGACTATGGCCAAGAGCTGCAGACACAAAAATCCCAGGGCGAGGGGGAGGGGGCACTCACAGCAAATGGATGAATGTACTCAGATGTGGTTCTTAGCATTGACCATCTTAGCCTAAGTATTTTTTCATGCCTTTCCAGGAAAGAAAACACACACACATCCTTCAGGCCATATCGACTGCACATAAAACAGGCCAGAAATGTTCCTTTGGATTCCTCCATATCGCTTCCCATCTTAAATGAGATTTTGCAGGCAGGCATTTATATCTGGGTAAAAATACTCAGGACCCAAGCAGCTGCTATTCACAAGGATTATTTGAAGATTAACAATACGTAGAATATAATCACCACCCAAGTTAACACTATAGACAAAAGGTATCAGGTAACTGGTCTTCAGACCAAAAATATCCTGACAGCAGGGAACACAATTGCTTATTTATACAAATGGTCTGGCACTCAGGCATCCTGTGTAAATAGATCATTATAGCAATTTCCAAGACATTATAATCCATTAAGTAAATTAGACATGCTTTACAAGTCCTAATGATACAGTCCCATGACCAAATACCTCCAGAAACATTTATCCAATTCATCTCAGACCAGCTGGACTTTAACTGAGGGCATTCAGCTGAGAAAGTGACCAAGTGGTTCTATTTTGAGAAAAGGCAAGAGCAGAATCTCAAAGCTCAGGGAGTCGCCTTCTTTGTGCTGCTGAGCAATAAATAATTGTTCAGAACCAACCTCGACATTTCAAGTCACTGAATTATGACATTTTAAAATCATATCATTCTTTATTAATCACATATAGTTAATGATTTTCTTATGAATAACTTGAATGGGTTTCATCTTTCTTGCTACCAAGACTTCTGATTCCATAAGAATAATAATTCTCAGGCCTTTCCTCAGAACTGTTGGCCCCTTACTTTCTCTTGCCTGGATTATTCTGATAATCTCTTGTTGGTCTCTCTTTCTCCTTAAAAGACTCATTTAAGACTTGGCAGCAGATGCATCTTCCTTAAGCAAAACTAGTAAGTATACTTTGCTTTGCCACATATGCTAATGCATACTTTCTTATTTAATTATTAATCTGAGAAAAACTAGACCATGGTTTACAACAAGGTGACCCTGAGTTTCAGTTTGCCCAGGAGAGTTACAACTTACACCCATTGTTCTGACACAATTCTTAAGAGCACTGCCTCTCACTCTTGAAAGTGTCCCAGGTTTGAACAATATTATTGTTCAAATATAAGGTAGAGGAGAAACTCTTTGGCTTATGGTTCATACCAATCCTGAACAGGAGTTGCTATAGATGTAACTGTGTTAAACACAAGCCCGGGATCCCAATAAATTTGAGGGGCCAACTAATCATCCTGCCATCCTGTCCTCTAAACACATTAGGACAGAGAGCACTGCCCTTTAGAATCATGGAGGCTACAGGCTAGAAGGATACCTTCCAATTCAAGCAACTTCACCATTTCAACCAATGAGCGAACTAAAGCACAACTAGCTGATGATGGAGCCAGACACAGGCATTTGTGCCTCTTACCTCTTGGCCCAGGGTGTTTTCCATTCTGCAAAGACTGTATGTACATAATCAGGAAGCTGTGAATCTGGAAAAGACTTTTTCCCCAGTGTTAGGAATAAATACTGTGAAGCTGTTTATGTTCCTCCATGCACAGCAGTTATAGCAGCATTTAAGAGGACTCTACAGGGTGAGGGGTGCAATCTGTTCTTGTGAAGCACTAGAGCTGAATGACTCAGAGAGAAATCACACTCACAGCCTCAATTCCATTAACACCACCTGTACACTAAAGAAAAAAAATCATAAGTGCATTTTCAATTAAAAGAAATTGTGGCCTCACACCCAAATGCCCAAAGTTATAATTGGACCTCCAGTTTCTTTTATGTACATGTTTCTTTTATAGTCCACAGGCTCTGAGTAGAAGTTTAGCTCATCGCTCCCCAATATCTGATCAGTCCATCTTCCTCCCCTTGCATCTCTCCACCATGAACAGGAGAGACAGGTGCAAAGCCTGGGTCTTCCCATCATTCCTGTGCTATTTCAGGGTCACACTGGCTGGAAGAATGATAATAAACAATGGGTCACCTTAGCCAAGTTATTTCACTGTGTATTTCCCCTTTCTGCTCTGAAGTGTTGCAGTCTAGCAGCTTCAGGGGAATTTTAGAAAAGGAATAAAAGTGTGAGGTAGTCGGCGGGGTAACAAAAGAGTTTTGTTCAATGGGCATAGAATTTCAGTTTTGCAGAATGAAAAATTTGTAGAGATCTATTGCACAGCAATGCACATCGTTAACACTACTATACTACACACTTAAAAATAGAAAAAAGTATGAGGTAGGTGTGATGGTTAATTTTCTGTATCAACTTGGTTATGCTATAGTCTCCAGTTGTTCAGTCAAGTGATAATCCAAGTGTTACTGTGAAAGTATTTTGTAGATGTGATTGGAGTCCGAATCAGTTGAGGGAGATTTCAGGAAGGGAGATTATCCTAGATAGTCTGGGGCCTGACTCAATCAGTTGGGGGGCTTTCCCGAAGAAGGAAGTCTGCCTGTGAACCAGCTTCACTCATATCCAAGAGTTCCAGCCTGCCCTTCCTCATGGCCAGCCATATGGATTTTAGACAACCTGCCTCCACAATGATATAAGCCAATTCTTTGCAATAGATTTCTTAATATACAACTCCCACTGGTCTCTTTGGTCAAAACTTGACCAAAGTGCGGACACACCCTGTCTCCACAGTGAGGACAAAAGATTCTTGGTTTTTCTTTCCTTTTCTGTAGAACTATATAGCAGGAGAGAATGATACAGGTTTCCAATTGACATATATTCCAGGCCTTCCAGCAGGTAGTAAGACAATTTAGATGATGCTATTCATCCTCTAAAAAATGGTTGCTCCTCACCCCATAGCAGGTTTTCCCCTAATTATTCCATTACTTAGAAATAATTTGACATCTAAACAAATTTTTGAATTCATATGAAAGCTTCATATGTCTCATACAAATTAAAAGATAAGTGGCAAAATGCCATTTATATCCACTGTTCAAATAAAGCTAAGATTTTCAAGAAGAAAATTTAAAACACTGATAGAAGTTTCAAAGCAATAATGGCAACTGTTCTCCCCACACTCCCCCCAAAAAAATACAACCAAATTATTAAAACACTTGTAAATAAGACGTTTCTGGAACATTAATTCATATCATATAATTTTTTTTTTTTTTTTTAGTATAGTGTGTTTAGAGAAGAAGAATATACTGAGAAACATTTTCATAAAGAGTTTCTTAAAGAAAAAGGAAAGAAAGTATGGGCAAGGAAGACAGGAAGCAAGCTGTCCTCTTCTGGTTACTGGCCAAATCAGGTGGAACCTCAGACCTGGAACATTCAGATCCATTTCTCGGGAGCCCGGTGGAAACAGCCAGAAGACAGTCTGAGTGAAACCGGGAGAGAGCCGAGAGTCAAAAGTCTAACTACGCTTCTGTGACCATGGGCAAGGAACTTGTTTGCCAGCCCATTTCCTCATTTATAGATTGAGTGCACAACATCAAGCTCACAGTGTGGTTAAAAGATTAGAAATCCTATAGAAGTCCATGACATCTAGTAAGTGCCTAATGTAAGTAGGAGCTACTGATATGACCTGAAATCCTCACGATGTTTTATTATCATTCCTATTTACCAGAGGCCTTCTGGATGCAAGCACGTTATGAATTGTCAGATGTTCCCTAACCAGGAACACTTACACATCTTTAATAATATGTTATCAGGCCTGGTTTTGCTAATCAAAACCAACATACAAATGTCAGAATTCTGAAGACAGAGAAAAAGACTGACAAATTTCGATGACAAGAAAGCGAGAAGAAGAATAAAGATATATAAGATAGGTCTGGTAGGGTTGCCCAGGCAATAAGAAGTCAAAATGAGGGCCCTGCATATTCCCTGCAAATGAGATAATGAGACATTGATTATAAAATTTGATTTCTCACAGTGTGTCTCGGGAGAATGTTTGGTAGTTTGCTTTTCTCAGGGCACGGACTCTGGAGCCAGAATGTTGGGGTCTGAACCTTGGCCCCACCACTTCCTAGCTATGCAACCTTGAGCAAGCCACTTCACCGCTCTGCTTTGCCTCCTCAGATATACAACAGAGCATGCAAGAATGTGTCTATGGGGTAGTTGTGAGGATCTTATGCACATAGCATTGTGGGAACACTGTATAAAGAACCAGTATCATAATTTACTCAGTAAGATTCCCACAGAAGTCCTGAGTGAAACTTTTAACTATTTATCTACATCTGTTACTTTGTTTTTACCTTTAATTAATTTAATATTCTCTCCTAATTAAATCTCAGAAAATCATAATAAGCCTCAATATTTTTTAGTTTCAAGGGCTCCTTTTTTACAACCATTTTAAGCATTCAAACATAATAGGTTAACTTTAGTAACTGTTGATTAAAAATACATTAATTAAATTTTCTTAAAGGAAAGCTATTATTATTTTTGCAATAACAATACTGCTAATTCAACCAATAAAAAATACAAGAAAAAAATTTCAAAAGTCATTCCAAAACTGAGTATCAAAATAACAATCACCAACATCAGATTCACATAAATTCAGGTATTCTCCAAGTAGGCAGAAGCATAAACAGATAAATAATTTTAGAAAACTTATTTACACTTGGGAGAGTATTGCAGAGAATCGTGTTGGAGAAGAGAGTAGGGGATAAGCAGAGGCTACGGCTACAGGAATTTGATGAAATCTTCCAGGACTTTCCCTCATCTTGTCTGTAAGTTGTGGCAGCAAAGGAGGAATCTAGTGGATGAGATGGAGAACTTGACCTCATTCCTCTCCTGAAAGTTAGAACCGATCTAGTGCAGAATGCTCTGCTATCCACACCAGCCACAAGGATGACTTTGACCCTGACTTCAAAAGCAAAAGAACTGACTAAAGCAGCAAAAGGAGCTGTAACCTCAACAGTGACCATCTTGCCAAATACAGCCAATAAGGTTTAAATCACTTGAATTTCAGTTCAAAACAAATGTTTCTAATCAAAGTGTGTTTTCATAGATCTTCACTGATGCTGACATTCTTGGCTTGGGAAGCACTTGGAGTTTTTATCTTTAAAGAAGGCAGGCTCATGAACAGAGCTGAGAGGAGGGTAGCCATAGAATATGATCCAAGCTGCCACAGAAATTTAACTACTTTTGGCATTCACATATAAAAGAGAAGGAGGAGAATGGGAGTAGGATGTTTAGAATTATCTGTGCACAGACAGAATCTTTTCCACCATTTTTGATCCAGAATAAACAAATCATGTTTTTTTTCTATTGCACTGTTGTGCACTGTTCATTAAACCACAGTTCAAATGCATATAAATAATCTCACTTTTAATAATGTGACATCCCAAGCATTTTGTAGAAAATTAGAGTCACTTCAGAGCCATATTTCCATGCCTTTCTCTAAGCAATTTACATTTTAAGAACTTCTAATAAACTATAAAAACTATTTTATAAACACTGGCAAATATATCTGCCACAGGATGGTTTTACAAATTTTAATGAACATATTAATAACTTACTCTTTAATTGCCCTTTACTATCACTGATCTAAAGAATGTAACAGAGAATTTCTTCACCATGACAATTATTTTAAACAGTTCTGTTAAAAAGAGTTTATGAAAAATTTTAATATAAGATTTAAATCTACAAAAGGTAAATTAAATTAAACCTTTCCATAATTCTCAAAATAAAATTAAAAAATGGTGATCCCTGACCATTGGTCAATTAATCATCAATTTTTATAATCAGGACCAGTAAAAGTAAGTGACCCTTGTTATGGACTGAACTGTGTCCCCTCCCAAATTCATGTGTGGAAGCCTACCCCCAATGTGACTATATTTGGTGATAATACTTCTCTTTAGGGAGATAATTAGATTAAATGAGGTCATAAGAGTGGGCTTTAATCCAATAGGGCTGTTGTTCTTATAAAAAGAGAGACAGAAGGGATATCTCCACCCACCCCTTGGGCCTACTCTCTCTGCCCGTGAGGGAAAGGCCTTGTGAGGACACAGCTAGAAGGCAGTTATCTACTAGCCAGGAAGAGAAACCTCACTAGAAGCCAACAATGACAGCACCTTGGTCTTGGATTCCTAGCCGCTGGAACTTTGAGAAAGTGTTTTTATTGTTTAAACCACCCAGTCTGTCTTTATTTAATGACAGCCCAAGCTAACTAATATACCCCGTAACAAAGAATTCCAAAAAAGTATGCTGTGAAAAGGAAAGGAAGCCCAGGTGCTGCAGAGCATACAGGAGAAGCACCTGACGTGGGATTGGGTCAAGAAGGGCTTCACACAATAGCAACTTCTAAACTGAGAATGGGGTCAAACAGCATTCCTCCAAGGGTGGCCTGAGAACATCTGGGAGACTCTGAGACCCTCTTAGAGAGGTCCTGTGAAGTCCTGCCATTTCCCAGTTGTTATGGGTTTAATTGTGTCCCTTAAAAAAATACGTTGGAACCCTAACACCCACTACCTCAGCTTCTAACTTTATTTGGAGATAGGGTATTTAGAGAGAGAAGTTAAAATGAGGTCATTAGTGTGGGCTCTAATTCAAGTTGACTGGTGTCTTCATAACAAGGAGAAATTTCTCTCACATACACATGCACATGCACACATACAGAGAATGCCATAAAGACTGAAGTTATACTACCACAAGCCAAGGAACTACCAGAAGCTAAGAGAGAACTGATCCTTCCCCAGCCCTGTAGAGGGAGTACAGTGCTGCTGGCACCCTGATCGCAGACTTCAGCCTCCAGAACTGTGAGGCAATAAATTTCTATTGTTTAAGCCACTCAGATTATGGTACTTTGTTATGGCATCCATAGCAAATTAGTACAGAGCTACATATCTTTTTGAGGCTAGACTAAAAGAACATATTGCAGAGGTTGAATTCAAAAGCAGATTTGAGAGTCCAGTGTCTTCTGTTGAGCCAAACACTACAGACATTAGTAAAAATGTTTTTAAAATGCCACTCCTCTCACTTGTCAGATGTAGTCATTTTTATAAAATATGTCATTTATGTTATTGTCATGGTTCTTTTAAAATCAATGAATATTTTTTAATTTCTTAGTTTTAACTGCTAAAATAGTAAATACTGATAGTTATAGCCCCCATCAAAAAAATGCTTAGGGGTCCTCAATATTTTTAACAATTGAAAAGGGTTCTGAGACAAAAAGTTTTGAGAACTCCTGGGATTGAGTTAGCGAAAGTTAGTGAAAGAAAGTGGGTGAAAGACGACCCAAGTCAGAGGAACGGTATATGCAAAGACAAAAAGGAGCTGCAAATTCAATGTAAGTGGAACATAGAATACAGGGAGCAGAAAGATGAGAGAGGAAAGTGGGAGCCAGATCAGCAAGATCACAAAGACTTGTATAAATTGTTAAGGAGTTTAGTTTTAAGCAAAGAAGCAAAGGATTAACTAGCAATTTTTGTTTGACCAAAGCTTCTCGAAATGTAATATGGAGGCTGGGTAGAAAGAGCAAAACTAAAGACAATGAACTGGTCAGGCCGTTAAGCAATTGAGAAAAGGCAAAGTAGTGGCCATGAGAAGGTAGAGATATGTGAATCAATAAAGAGATAAGAATTAAGTTAAATCAGGAGGACTTGAGGATTGTTCCATGTAGGAGATAAGAGGCAGAGAAACATTTAATTTAAAACAACACCCAATTACAGAGTTAGGCATCTGAATGGTTCGTGGTACCATTTAGTGACATAGGAAACAAAGGTGAAAGGTCAGGTGAATAGGAGAGAATGCGACGAATTTTACAGATGGTGACTCAGAGATGCTTTCAGGACAGCTACAAGGAATTAACTAGTAAGCAATTTATTATATGGTCCTGGAGCTCAGGAGGTAGGTACGGTTTAGACAGACATGTTTGGAAAGTAATTGTATATAAATTATGATTAAGTCATGGGTGTATGAAAGTATTGAGGGTGAATATATGGAGTATAAAGACAGGAGAGTAAAAAACTGAGCCACTGAACATCACCATTGAGGAAGGGTAGAAAAAGAGGAGCTGCATAGAAGGAGTGGTCAGAGAAGTTAGTGGAAAGCTGGGGTAGCGAGTGTCACAGGAGCTAAGAGAAGTGAGAATTCCAGGAAGAAAATGGTGTCAACAAGGTCAATGGACAAGTCCAATAAAAAGGAATCCGGTGTTGTCCACCGGATTTAATGTGAGAGAAGAAATTGTTACCTTGGTGATGGAAATATCAACTGGACAACACCTTTCCCTTAAGTCGATACATGTTTGCATTCATAAACAGCTCTTCCCACCCACTTACTTCTTTTTATAACAATTAAATTAATTGATTTAAATGAGATCTGAGGAGCTTTCTGGGGGACAAAAATGAAAATTAACTCCAGCCATGTTCATAATTAGAGTTCAGACATACAGACATGTCTGAAAGAATAAGAAAAGAAGTAGGTGTGGGGTGATAGGGTAGATAAAAGAAACCAGAGTTCAAGAGATGATGAAGTGAATTGTTGGAATAAATTCCCATGTGGAAAGCACTGTGGCAGAGTCTAGCCCCATCCATCTAGTATTGCAGCCACTAGACGCATGTGATTATTGAGCACTTGAAATGTGGCAAGTCCAGACTGAGATGTCCTGGAAGTGAAAAAATGCATACTGGGCTTTGAAGACTTGAACTTTAAAAAATGGTGTAAAATAGCTCATAAATAGCTTTTATGATGGTCAAATGGTATAAACTTCCAGTTATATTGATTACATGTTGAAATGAAAAAAAAATGTTTATATTGAGTTAAATAAAATATATTATTAAAATTAATTTTATCTGATTCCTTTTACTTTATTAAGATAACTATTAGAAAACCTAAAATCATATATATAACTTGTATTATATTTCTAGTGGACAGCACTGGTCTAGCTAAACTTAGCTATGGAGCCTGAAAGTCAACTAAAAATTGTGTATCTGAATTTTTTTTTAAATAACATTGGCTTATTAATCTCTTTAATACTTTGTAGCTAAAGAAACTCTGGGGACAATTTATGCCACCAACAGAGCATAAACACAAGAATGGAGTATTCTTCTTCTAATTTTAAAAAAAGAAGCTAAGCAAAAACTGAAGTTCTATAGAAATACCACAGTTCAGAAATCCAGAGAACAGCATTGACAAGCTGCTCAAAATGATTCTAGAACTTCTAGAACGTCCAAAATACTGGCAGGAGACTGTGAATGGAGCAGCAGTTGCTGAGTTAGGAGGCAGAACTTAGAGTTAATGTCAGCTTATTCATAGCCTCGGGCTGCTGAAATCAGGAATTTTGAGCTACAGTGACAACTTGAAGAGTATATCTGTTAGGAGGCTTTTAGCTACAAGTAAGAAAACAACTTTAAATAGCATAGACAACAAGGGAATGTCTCATATGACAGAAAACTCAGAGATAAGCAGTATCCAAAGTTTGTTAATGAAGAGTTCAGAACTATGAGAAAGCATTAACTTTCTTTTTGTCTCTCCTCTTTTCTGTGCATACTATCAGAGTCCTAGTAATTCTGTTCTGTTTTGTTTTGTTTTGTTTTTCATGGTTGTATCGTTGTCAGCAGTGGTATCAAGCTACATGTTTACTCCCATTCACACAGAGAAAGTGAATTTCTATGTCTCTTTTTTAAGAGCAAATAAAGTTCCCATAGCTGCCAGAAAACTCCTCTTGTGGTGCATTGACCAGACTTAAGCCACTTGCCCATTCTTGAACCAATCACTGCCCAAGGTGATGGGATGACACTTGGACCAATCAGGTTCCAGTTTCCAGAGCTGAGGGGAGAGGCAGCATCCCTGAGTAACTTGTCTTGCAAGAGGGTGAGGTGAATATCTAAACAAAATTTGGTCCTTTAGGAAAAAAGAGGGTGGAATTCTGCTGTGTAGGAAATCCACAATGTCCACAGCAATTCTATTTAATACAAAGGGGTCATCTGGTAAGGGGTTAATATCCAAAATATATAAAAAGTCTATGGCCATGCACCCTGAACACGCCCGATCCCATCTGATCTTGGAAGCTAAGCAGGGTCGGGCCTGGTTAGTCCTTGGGTGGAGACCACCTAGGAAGACAAGGTGCTGTAGGCTTTAAAAAAGATAGAGGAACTGAATAAACTATTTTCCAAAGAAAACATACAAATGGACGACAGGTAAAGTGCTCAACATCACTAACATCAAGGAAATGCAAATAAAAAATATAATGAGCTATCACCTAACATCTGTTAGAGTGGCTATTATTAAAAATATAAGAAATAACAAGTGTTGGCAAGGATGTGGAGAAAAGGAAACCCTGTGGCACTGTTGGTAGGAATCTAAATTGGTGCAGCTTCTATAGAGAACAGTATGGAGGTTCTTCAACAAACTGAAAATAGAACTGTCGTATGATCCAGCAATTCCACTTCTGTGTCGTTATTCAAAAGAAAGAGAATTACTATCTCAAAAAAATATCTACACTCCATGTTTACTGCAGCATTATTCACAACAGCCAAGACATGCAAACAACCTAAGTGACCATCAACAGATAAATGAATTTTAAAAATATGGTATATATGTATAACAGCATATTATTCAGCCATAAAAAAAAAAAAAAGGAAATTTTGCCATATGTGACAACATGGATGGCTCTTGAGGGCATTATGCTAGTAAAATAGGTCAGACAGAAAAATAAATACTGTATAATCTCACTTATATGTAAATTCTCAAAACAAGGAAAAACTTAACTCATAGATACAGAGAACAGACTGGTGGTCACCATAGGCGGAAGGTAAGGTGGTGGGTAAAAGAGGCAATGATGGTTAAATGGTATAAACTTCCAGTTAAAAGATAAATAAATCCTGGGGATGTGATGCACAGTCCAGTGACTATAGTTAATAACAGTGTTTCATATATTTGAAAGTTGCTAAGAGAGTTGATCTTAAAAATTCTCATCATATGCGAAAAAAGAAAGAAAGAAAGAAAGAAAGAAAGAAAGAGAAAGAAGAAAGAAAGAAGAAAGAAAGAAAGAAAGAAAGAAACTGGATCACCTTCTTACACCATATACAATAATAGACTCAAAATGGTTAAAGACTTTAATGTAAGACCCAAAACCATAGAACTGCTAGAAGAAAATTCTCTGATATTGCTAACAGTAATTTCTTTTTGGCAATAACTCCTTGTGCAAGGGAAACAAAAGAAAAAATAAACAAATGGGACTACATCAAACTAAAAAAGGTTTTGTACAGCACAAGAAACCATCGACAAAACAAAAAGACAATCGACTGAATGGGAGAAGATAATTCGCTTATGATACATCTGGTAAGAGGTTAATATCCAAAATATATAAAGAAATCAACAACAGAAAGCAAACAATCCAGTTAAAAAATAGGTGGGAGAACAGCATAGGGAATGCAGTTAGCATTAATACATTAGCTAGGTGGAGAGCCAGAGGAGCGAAAAAGGCAATTGGGGGATCATTTATAAACTATATAAATGTCTAACCAATGTACTGAATACTTGAAACTAATAATGAAATAAATTTTTTTAAAATTCTCATAAGAAAAATTGTTAATTGTGTGTAGTGATGAATGTTAACTAAACTTAGTGTGTGACCAATATGCATATGTCAAATCATTACGTTGAACACCTAAAACTAATACAATGTTATATGTCAATTATATCTAGAAAGAAAGAAAGAAAGAAAGAAAGAAGAAAGAAAGAAAGAAAGAAAGAAAGAAAGAAAGAGAAAGAAAGAAAGAAAAAGAAGGAAGGAAGAAGGAAGGAAGGAAGGAAGGGAAGGAAGGAAGGAAGGAAGGAAGGAAAAGAAAGAAAGAAAGAGAAGAAAGAAAAGAAAAAAGAAAGAAAGAAAGAAAGAAAGAAAAGAAAGAAAGAAAGAAGAAAGAAAGAAAGAAAGAAAAGAAAAGAAAAGAAAAGAAAAGAAAAGAAAAGAAAAAAAAGAAAAGAAAAGAAAAAAGAAAAGAGAAAAGAAAAGAGAAAAGAAAAGAAAGAAAAGAAAAGAAAAGAAAAGAAAAAAGAAAAGAAAAGAAAGACTGACCTACCATAGGGAAAGCTTAGAAACACAAAAGGGGGAATAATACTGCCAGCCAATTATTTAATCCTGAGCCAACTTCCGTCAGCCCCACAACTGGTTTGGCTAAGGAAAAACCACCTAATTTTAAGTGGGCAAAGCAAGAGGTCACTGTGACAGTAAAAGCATTATAAAAACAAAGATTCTATTTCAAAGCTAAATATCAATGACTTGCAAAATATCTGTTGTTTGGTATTATCTGGACCTCAGCTGCCTCTGCTTATTTGCATGAATGGTGAAGAATCAAATAATCCTTACTCAGCTTTTTGTTCCACTTCCAGCAGATGTATTAGCCCATCTTTATGTTCCATCTCTCTGCCTTCCCATTGTCCCCGTGCTTTTCAGGTCACAGTAATGAGACTGTTCTCTCGTGACTGACTCTCAAGCCTCATTTGATACAGACAGGCCATGATCTAAGAGGAAAGAAAGAGTAAGCTTGTAGGATCAGGGTTTGCTTTGTAACTGAGCAGGGGACAAAAGCTGTCCTTTAGTTACTGTTGTGTTTATCGCAAAAACAGCTTGGGTTTTAAAACTCTTGGCATTAAATATTCTAATTCCCCCACATGACTCCTTCTGTAGCGGCCCCAAAGGTCAAAATATACAGAAGAAACTGGAACTCCACAAAGTTGTCTCTTCATTGAGCACAATGAAACACAGTGAGAGTCCACAGTCGGGGCTAGTAATTAAGTGAAACAAATCGTGCTGACATGGCTGCAATCGACCCAAGGAATTTTGCTGTTAGATGAGACCTTAGAGACAATCTAGTCCTCTGTGGTAGACAGAATAATGCCCCTGCCCAAGATGTCTGTGTCCTAATCCTCAGTACTCCTAACCATGTTACCTTACATGACAAAGGAAATTTATAGATGTTATTAAGGAATTTGAGATGGAGATTATCCTGGATTATTTGAGTGGGCCCAATATAATCACAAGGGTCCTTATAAGTGAAAGAGGGAGGCAGGAGAGTCAGAGATGGGATGTGTTGACAAAAGCCGAGGTCTTGCTGGCTGGAAAAGTTCCTTGAGCCAAGAAATGCAAGCAGGCTATAGCAGCTGGAAAAGAGAAAGAAATCGGTTCACCCCTGGAGCTGCCAAAGGAATGCAGCTCTGTCAACATCCTAATTTTAGACTTCTGACCTCCAAAACTGTAAGAGAATAAACTTATGTTGTTTTAAGCCACTAAATTTGTGGTAATTTATTACAGCAGCATTAGGACACTCATATACTCTATTACCTCATTTTATAAATGACTCCCCCTATCAATATCTACCTACCACACTGAGATGCTCACACTTCCTTCTTGCAGTTCCTTCTATACTACACTTGTAATAACATATATACTTACTTTTTACCGTAATAATATTCTCGTTTGCTATCTCTCTAACTAGACTCTGAGCATCTCCAAGGTATAGATTATCATGTCCTTCTTTCATTTACAGTAATACCTAATGCAGACTTCTGACCCACAGAAATTATTTAATAAATATCTTTTAGCTAGAATTAATCAAGAAATAAAAAGATACAAAATTAGGGCCCCATCTAAACATCTCTTAGAGGGATCCTCAATCATAGGAAATAATGACAGCACCCTCTAACTTCATGGTTACGTGTTACCCTCATGCCAGAACATTTTTTAAAAATCAACAAGATCTCTTTCTAGTAAGAGTATGCAATGTGAATATAGAAATACAGATTTGTCCTTAGAACTTCAGGATGGTATCTGTATACCTGAGCAGGGATTATAGGTAACACCCCGAATGGCCTTAATAGATAGTGTTCTGGGAGAACAATGTGGATCCCCCTGGTCTTTGCCCTTAGGGCACTATAATGTCAGCGTAGTGTCCTTCAGGCCAGAGTTGAGCCAGGAGGCTGTAGACCAAAGATATGGGGAGGGCTCCCAAATTAGTCCCTAAAGATGCTGAGGGCTGTGGCCTCAGAAGAAGCCACATTTTATTGCTGAGTCCAAAAGCCAGTTCAGGGTGAGAATTTTGAGAAAAAGTCAAATAGATCAGAAGGCAGGAAGCCCTGGAAGGGAGGGATACTAAATGAGATCAGAAAGGAATAAGAAGGCCAAAGACATTTCCCATGAGGGGGATGCAGAGGCCAAGGCTTGTTTAGGTTGGACCTTTTCTGGGAGAATGGGTGGGTGGCCAGTTTTAAAGATAGACCCAGGACACACTGCTCAGGGAAAGGAAAAAGTTAGAATCAAGGAGAAGGCTTCTAAATTATGTCTTAAAGTATAGAATCAAATTACTGCAGGGAAAGCAGAAGTGATACTAGGAAGGCAATAGTGAGCCCATTACTTTTGCAGAAATACTGTTCTTCAGACTGGGGTGGCTTTCTGGCTCCTCACCTTCATCTGGGAATAGAACTGTCCCCTCTAACACAGGGCTCAGTGAATTGCTCTTCCCCAACTCAGTCCACAGGACTCTGTCCTAGGCGTGAGTGTGTATAATCCCAGATCCTCTCTCCAAGGATTTTTCAGATAGTTGTTGGGAGAGAACAATTTGTCTTCCAAGGTACTGGCTGTAAGGATGTGATCCAGGTTGCCCACAGCTGCATTCTCCCATCCTCCCCAAAAATCAAAGCTGGAAAAATGGTACCAGGCTTCAGGAAGACCACTCAAAGGTCCCAGGAGTCACTTGCATTTGTGTAGCTCTTCCCTAAATTCCACCAACTACACCAATAACTCCCCTGGTGGCTCAATCTACTTGACATCACTTGCCTGACACTATTAACAAAAAATTGAGCAAAGCATTGTATATTTATTTAGCAAGTAACAAAAAGCAATGCTAAGTTTATCTAGGCTCCTGCTTCACCTCATATACCATATTCTCTAAAAAGAGCCCTCCCCTACCATACGTGCCACTTCACTACTGCCAGCATCTGTCCTCTTTTTCCTCTACAGGTGCTGCTAAGACCACATTTTTGGCGTCCCCAAAGCCACTGAATGTGGAGGAGAGCAGGAGAGATAGGCAGCGGAGTGAGCATTTCTTTTGATATAAAACTTCCTTGAAAGAATGTTAAGGAGTGACAAAAGTTTCTCCTCTTCTCAGTTTCACCAGCTTTTGTTGTTGTCATTCCAGAATATTGCTTGGCAGACAATAGACACAGGCCAAAGGTTCATGAAGAGGTTCAAGGGCATAGGGAGGGAGGGGAATTTCTTGAATACTACCCTTTTATTTGGTCAGCCAATGAATCGTCTATCCTGGCTGGAGCAGAGTCATTAACAAGAGTTTCCAGCTTCTGAGTTCTGCTTTCATTCTTTCCAGCCTCTCCCACGGAAGTCCCAGGATGTTTCTAGCCCTCGAAATGAGGCCCCATCCACCCTCCCCATGTGCCTGAGTCTCAAAACGTGTTGACCCATCTTGAGGACCCATCATCAAAAGGTACTGCACTAAACTCTGAGGTTCATGGGAATGCATTAGGTGAACTCAGGGGGCCAATAATCACAATGACAACAAGGACAGCAGCTAACGTTTGCTTACCATGTGCTGAGTCTGTGTGGAGGATCAAAGCACCAAAAGAAACTAGAACACTAGAATTCCCATTAACCCCATTTGGTAACTGAAGGAATTGAGAATCTAAGGAAAACTCTCTTGCCCAAGGTAACATAAAAAGTTAAGTGACTGGGACTCAAGCTCAGTTGTCTCTGCTCTTCTTTACTTAAGAGATGAAAATTGTTTACAAGGAGCAACTGATGACAGAGAAAGATGAGAGAGAAAGAGAGAGAAGAGAGACATACACGAAATGCAAAAATGTGGCAAAATAGTAACACTGGGAGAATTTGAGTAAAGGGATATAAGGGTTCTTTGTACTTTACTTGCAATGTTTTATAAGTTTGAAGTTATTTCAAAATAAATTGTTTAAAAAAAATTATGCCTACCTTGGGGTACTCCTGCTGAATATAAGTGGAATGTTTTTTCACTTATGCCAATTTGATAGGAGAAAATGGTTGTCTTGATTACATGTCTTTGTTAATGAGCATTGTTTTTCATATTGTGCTTTGCCATCTGTATCTTTACCTTTAGTCAATTATCTGTGACCTTTTCCACTTTGTCTAATGGGTAGTAGTGCCCCCACCTGGTCCCAGATTCTAGGCTGGATCCCTCATCTTCCAGCTGCTGGGAATATTAGCTACTGATGGCTCACAGTTGCTATTATTAAATATTCCCTCTCCTCACAGAGAAATGTGACACCCATTGTCACTCCCCCTCCTAGAGTTCAGCCCACGACCAGTGGCTTTCTTTTGTACATGAAATCCACAGGAAGCAGAAAGGTAAATGCCAACTTTATCAATCTCTCTAAATTTCAGCAGTACAATTTTTCTATTTGAATGTTTGGAATGAATGGTATTTCTCATATTTATTTACTGGGAAATATACACGCATGTGGAATGCTTCCCAGACTGAGAAATAGTCAGTCATGGAACCATGTATATGTTTAAGTTACATTTGGTCTTGAAAATGCCTATTTCATTTCACTAACAGCCAAAGTAAGGCATTTATAATGCTCTTTAAAGCATTAATTTACTGAAAGTAAGGTAAATGCCACCCCTCACCATGCAAGTTATTTAACCTCTTAGGCAAGTTACTTCATCTATCTGTGCATTGATACTCTAACCTATAACATTTGGGTAACAATAATGCAAACTTCAGGTACTTGTGAGGACCAAATGACATAACAAATGTAAAGATCTCAGAACAGTGCCTGGAACATAATAAACCCTATATAAGCTCCAGACATTATAACTTTACTATTATCATGATCATCATCACTATTGCTATTATTAAATAATAAGCTTGATTCTATATAACTTATTCAAAATGAAATTATTTTATTTATTTACGCTATGCTATAATTCATTCTTTTCTTCTAATGCACACTGGTTTTTCTCCCCAACTTTATACACATTAATGAGGTTTGGCTATTATACTTTATACCCTATTCATAATGTGACAGACACTTACTATGAGACTTTCAAAGACATAAGGCCTCATAATTCTTTCTGTAAAAGAGCAAAGAAGATATTTAATTCTATTTTATTCTTAATTAGACATCTTTCTTCTATTCATCATTGAGGAACTGTAAGAGCCTAAAGCTAGAGAGATTTTTAAATGAAGTTCATTTACATCTTTCCTAATTCCTATTGTAAAAGTTTATAGCAAAAATCTGGGGCAACTGAAACCAATCTTAAGGATAATTACTAGGTACACAATAGGTTATTACATTTGAAAAACACTTGTTTTCTACATTAAAAATTCATGTTTAAGTCTTTTAATTTATTTCAGGTAAAGGAAACAAATAAATGAGCATAATAAATGATACAAAAGTCAAAACAACTTAAAAGTCAACATTCTTCTTTTCAGTGGGAAATAGTGATTGAAACTTAACAATACTGAAGGATTGGGGATCAGCACTTCAAGCAGATAATTGTAACTTGACTGGCATAGAAGAAGAGGTGGGTAGGTGACACCATGACCGTTAAAAGCCATTTGAACCTGAGTCTTTGACTCAATTGTAGGTTCAGACAGCTTCTGAGGTAGTGAGTTGCACTGCAAAAGTTGAGGGAGATAAAAAAGCGGGGTCCTGGTGGCTGTGACACAAAAGTCTCTCCAGATAATCTCTCATCTCAAGATCGTTAACCTAATCACATCTGCAAATGCATGGCCATGCACAGTAATACACTTACAGGTTTCAGGGATATAGATGTGGACATCTACGGGGCAAAGGGAGAGATGCGGGGGTGCTTTATTCCACTTAACACAAGAGCTGGTTCCTGCTCAACACAATATGCTTCAGCATTTCTGGCTTCCTGAGGCCTAGTGTTCTCCTTGCCTGGACTCTAACTTATTGATTCCCATATTCTCTTCTTCTCTCCAATTCTTCTCAATTCCTTTGTCCCAAGATCACTGAATACTGATTATCCAAAACTTTTCAGTCTCACTATGACACTTCCTTTTCCCTAGGCTTTATCTGCAACCTAGTTCTACCCTCTCTATCCCTGCCCCATCCTACCCAGCTCCCTCATGGTATCTGCCCCAACTTCTATCCTGGGAATAGAGTATACAGTATATTGCTATGATTCTGCTGTCCCTTTCTTGGCTCAAGAACTAACCCTACCTGGGTGTAGGATATACTGTTTAAGAAACTTTTTCTTAGAGGTGAGAAAGAAAGAATGTTTACAAAAGAGGATTACAGATGGAATGGGACCAAGTGGGAAGAGCATAGGGAAACCAATCCTGAGTCCTTTACCCTTTGGAGTCTCTGCACTTTGATGAAAGGAAAAGGTCATCAAATTAATGACATTAAAAGAAAATAAAATTTAAAATGAAAATTTGTTTTAACTGTGGAAACATACTTTAAATATATTGCATCTTCATAAGAAGAGCTGGTCTTCCATGAATGTGTCAAATCAACTTGGTTGTCAGTTTTATTGGGTTGCAATACTAATGACACTATGACTACAGAGTAATGAAAATGGTTTAACAACCTACATAAGGATAGAATTCCATGCTTTTACTCCACAGTCCCCACTTTCTGCCCAGGGTTCAGTTAAGAAGAGAGCTATACCTGTATGAAATGACAATTAAAATTGCCAAATAGCATCACAGAGTGCCAACAAAATGCCAGGGGCCATGAAAGCATCCCGGGCTGTTGTGGCTTCCTTTGGATGGTCCTACTCTCCATCTCACACATGTGCATGGAGGGTAATTGATGGAGATACCCACCCATGTTAGTACTGTGGAAGAGGCTTACTTTTTCCTTTCTCCACTTCAGGGAGCTACGAATCCTGAGTATAATAGCATTTCTTTCACTTAGGAGTATATTCATCCTTTTCACCTAAGTACATGTAAGAACTAATTTTTAAATTTAGTATGTGTCCCATACATACATTATTTTTTAGTTTTTTTTATTAGGAAAGAATTTCAAAAAGAGAACTTTTTGTGTAAAATGTGAAACAGATTAGAATTTGTGTTTTCAAGAGAAAAAAATTACACGTATTAAAAGATTTTAAAAAGATAGATACTTCATTAGGAAAAAAATCTACCTTTGAAATCAAGTTTACTGGAAGAATTATTTTTTAATTAGCTCAAAGTTCACAGCTCATCAAATTCTATATTTTAAAAATCAGTCCACAAAGAACAAATAAGTTTTACCTCATGTATTAAAGAGGACGTCTGATTAATTCATTCTGTTCTTTCTTTCTAGTTTTTAGATTTCATAAATCCTTTTACCAAATAGTTATAAACCTTTAAAGTCCTTTCCAGTGATTTATCTTTATCTTTCATAGATGACAGCTCTGCTCTGTTTTAATATTTTTAAAAGAAACTCAAGACATCTCAGATGTTTCTCTTTAATGTAATTAGAATTTCTGTGTCATTTCATCCCGATTTTATTCTGTTAAAAAAATCATTTTTAAAAACTTAATAGATAGAGCACAGACACCCAAAATAATTTACAATATTCTATGAACTTGAATTCATCTCAGGTTTATCAAAAACAGGGTAATTAGATCACTGATTAGAGGAGTCCTATAATAGTGTAAATATGCTGCTTTTTCAAAAAGGGAATATTCTAAGAAAATGCAGAGGATTGTTTAAATTAAATGTCTCTACAACTTTAAAGATGATGCATTTCCCAAAACGTTGGCAAGCCGGCTACTTACACCATCATCCACAGAGAGCGCTGTGGCCCCAGAGGGAGGGAGCGGGATGTGCGGGATGAGCAAGAAAAGGTGTATAAATGCAGCACAAACTATATGCCAATATCTTACCTTAAGCAGACTATGTAAAACAAACAAACAAACAAAAAAAGAAAAAAAAAAAAACCCACTAGATTTTAAAAACTTCTATTGAAGGACTAAGTTTTCTTATAAAATGATTCTTTCCCATGGGATTTATTTATTTATTTATTTAAAGAGTAAGGTACTATGTTACACATCTAATTAGAAAAAATTAATATATCGTGGTCTTGTCTCCTAAAGGGCCTGGTATCTATGAGACAAATATTCACACACCTTTTCAGTAATATCTCTACTGTACAAAGCATGTCGATCCTGCATTATAAATAAACAAAATGTATACATCACCTATATAAAAATAACTGATGTCAGTAAGACACTTCTATTTACAAAGTACTTGTATACACACTTTTTTATCCTTACAACAAACCCAGAAAATAGAAATTGTTTTTTAAATCTCCATTTTACAGATGAAGAAATTGAAGGTCAGAGAACCACGAGCAGAAAGAGCCCATATTCTTTCTGCCTTCAAAATCGATGCTGTTCACAGTGTGACCACTGATGAGAGACCGGTTCACTGGGAGCATCCTTGAGTCCCCATCAGAAGAGCAGAGCAGCATCTGGCCACTGCCCGTGGGGCCTGGCTTGAGTCAGCCAGCAACTCAGAGACCACGCTACCGGGTGCCGCCTGCTGCACAGGCCTAACAACCGTGGCTTGTGTGCGGCCCTCCTCCAGAAGGCCTCATCTTTTGAAGCTGCCTCTCACTGTATCTTCACTGTACACTTTTGCTTTGTCCACCCTCCCTCAAAAGAGCATAACCCACGTCTGCCCACATCAATACGGTGTGTCACAGCTCACTGTACACCTCACCTCCTCTCTTCTCTGCGTGTCTCCTGATCAAACATTGAAATCCGGGGAACATTTGGTGAGGCCCTCACTACTAGCAATGCCTTGATAAAAATACTGGGAAAAGTGTGTAAACCAGGGGTTCTTAGGCATTTTCATTCCTTGAGATTCCTAATTCCATTCAATTCCCCCCACCATCATCTCTCACACAAACACACTCACACACTCATTTTTTCTCAGCTGAAGATATGGTAATGTTACATTTATCCATTCTGAATAGGCAATTTATAACTGTGAAGTTCCTAAAACTTGTTTTTTTAAACATTTAGCAAACACTTATACGCATTTACTGTATACCAGGTCCTGTACTAAGTACTTTATAAATAATAGATCATTTAAACCTCATAACAATCTACATCTTCATTTCATAGATAAGAAAACTGATACAGAGAGGCACCTTACCTACAATCACTCCCTAGGAAGTAGGGGGGGCCGAGTTTCTAACTCGGGGAGTCTAGTTCCTTCGTCCACCTCTCAGCCACTATACAACCTGCTTGTTGGAGCACATACGAGTTGATTTCAAGATGGGATGGATAAAAAGTGAATGCTGCTATAGAATGAACTGAGGAACATGTGCCATCAGGCTGAGGAAATAAAAGGGCAATCTCAAAGGATTGGTAAGGTAGCCGTGCAGTTTCTCTTCTCACAGATCAAATGTTCCTTGGAAATTTCAGGCTTCCCAATTTTCTCAACATCCTCTCTTCCCTCCCCATCCCCAGTACACCAAAAATAACAAATCTGGAAACATTTCACTAGCCATTCTCCTTTCCGTTCATGATAAGAAGGGCTTACTTATATATTTTCTGACTTCTAAATGTTGAGATGTAGATATATATGAATCACAAACAGAGGGGATGCCTTTATAATATATAAATCATTGTTTTACAAGCTGCAGCATACAGACACTTCCCTTGAACAGGCAAAAGGGAAAAAAACTCAGTAGTTTTACATCTCAAATTATCTATGACATTATTGTTTAGGTGGGAAGTTTGGGGTTTTTTGTTGTTTCGTTTCTTGTTTTGTTTTGCAGGTTTCTTTCTTTTGGCTTAATTTGGTATTCAAATCACATGGTTGTATATTGAAAATTATTTTGATCCACACTTGTTTGTAGGTCTTTTGTGCTGCAGTATTATACATATTTCACTATTTTCCTTAGATTCTGGTTAATTTATGATGACTTAGAATAAGTGATCATGTTATATAACTGAGGAATTTAGGTTATAATACTGGTCCTTCTCTGGCCTGAAAGGGATTCATTGTTCCCCATTCTGTGCTGCAGAAGCTCCCGTCTTCACTCAGTTGTTATTGACCTGTATTTAACTATCCGGGTGGGCTTCTGGTAATAATTAGGCTACCATCTCCGTTAAATCCCAGGGAGAGCGAACAGTGAGGGCAGCAGCAGCATCTGTAGTGACATTTCACAGTCACAAAGAGGATGGCTTGAAGGCCAATTGTGTCTTCCTTCTCTGTTCTCTAGGCCATAAGACTATAAACATCTGATGAAAAAGCATCTTTAAAAACTGAATAATTCATTGAACTCTTGCTTGCAGCAGGGTGCTATTGTTTTCTACAGTTAGACAGTGGCTTTGAAAACACATTAGAGACCCAAACAACACTATTTTGCTTAACATGATTATCTCAAGATCCACCCACGTTGTCACAAATGGCGGTATTTCATTATGCTTAGCAAAATAAATCGGAAAAAGTTGAGAACCACGTGATTTCACTCATGTAGGATATAAACAAAGAGCAACAAATGAACAAGACAAATGCTCATAGACACAGACAATAGTTTAGTAGTCACCAGAGAGAAAGGGGAAGTGGGGCAGATAAGGGTACAGGGGTCAAATATATGACAGAAGGACATTTGACTTGGGGTGGTAAACACACATTGCAATATACAGATTATGTATTATTGACTTGTATAATTGAAACTGATATAATTTTATTAACCGATGTCACTCCAATAAATTTAATAAAAGATTAACATTTTAATTGAAATCCCAATAAGGACCGGATTTTGAGTATTTAACACTGAACCTCAGCATTTGAAAAAAAAGAAAAGAAAGAGAGAGGAGAGAGGGAGGAAGAGAGAAAGAAAAGAATGTTATTGAGATAATATGTCACTGGCAAAAAGTCCTAGAATCCAGAGATGAATATTAATTCTACCTTTTCAAGTACTTCACTGAAATTCAAGAAAAATGAAAACATCCTTAGGCTTTTATCTTCTATATCCAAAACAAGAGATTGGATGGTTCAGTTAAAATTAGGCTGGGGTGAATTATTTAAAAAAGAAAAAAGGTAATAATATTATGAGGTAAAAACATAATAGAAGCCTGAGACAGGCAGGTGAAGGCTAATCTGGTAAATTCATAGGTAAGGGCCCAACTATGTAGCCCTTCTCCATTCTTAGATTGCCAACTCATGGTTTAAAGATGGTTCCTTGAGCTCTAGAGCTGTGTCTACACTTCAAACAGTAAAGAAAAGGAAGGAATAAAGAAGAGAAGAAACATGTTCTCTCCCTTAAAGACCACTTTGGAAGTCACCACACACTTCCAGATCACATTTTATCA
This sequence comes from Eonycteris spelaea, assembly GCA_003508835.1. Lineage (NCBI taxonomy): Eukaryota > Metazoa > Chordata > Mammalia > Chiroptera > Pteropodidae > Eonycteris > Eonycteris spelaea. The sequence continues at coordinate 6,939,912 of PUFA01000011.1, read as the reverse complement.
TCCATATTTTGTCACAAGGTCACTGCTGAGTCACAAGGAAGCAAGAGAAGATATATTTTTATCAAGCAGTAAAGTGCCCAGTGTTAAAACAAGACAACAGGCCCCAAATGGAGCTGCTTATGCTAAGCCCCCACCTCACCAAACCAAGACTTGACTTACAGTTTCCACTCTCCCCAAAAATGGACCACTCAATCAGGAATCGCCTGATCAGCACGAGTTAGATCATCTGCCTGACAGACTCTTGCCATTCCCTAAAGGAAAGTAACCTTGCAATAACAACCTGCTTTCTGCCTCATATAAGTTCCTTGTTCCTACTCTCTTCTCCTTATAAAAGTCTTTCATTTTGTAGAGCTCCCCAGAACTCCTTTCCATCTGCTGCCCAATTCAAATCCATTTTTGCTCAGAAAACTCAAAACTTTTAATATGCATCAGTTTATCTTTTAAGAGCAGCTTAGAAGGAGCAGAGAATGGATATAGGGAGGTAAATGGCCATCTCTTCCTCATAGAAATACAAGTTTCCCTTCTGGGATATTAAAATGAATCAATGAAATACTAATTTTTTTTTCAAACATGGCATTTAAACAACATTTTATACTGATAAACCATTTTCTCTACTCAACCTAGCCCTCCTTGACCTATACCACTGTTGATACCACCCACCAGTGCCATCCCCAAATCTGACAATGTCTTTCAGGTTTTAAGCTAGGATATCTATGTTGCCTGCATTGTTTAGAGTTGTAAAATTAGAAGATGCTTTCTGGGGAAGAGCCTACTAAGACATCCAAATGTAACAGTGAATATTAGAAACAACTAATGAGAGAGAATTCACTTTTGAAGCCGTTAGAGTGGTGATCAGGGAGGGAATGGAAGGTTTTAATCATGCCAACAAGAGAGACACTTAAGGACAAAAAAAAGCTGAAGCTTATAGGTCATATGATACATAAGATGTGCACCAGCACCACCAATACCATGCTAACCCTTGCATAGACTTTCTCATTTAATTATCACAAGAACCCTATGAGACAGGTAACATTTTATTATTATTATTATTATTATTATTATTATTATTATTATTATTACACAAATAAAGACATTGAGGTTTAGAAAAGTTTAGAGATTTGTTTGAGGTCACGTATAGAGTAAATGGCAGAGAGAAGATAAAATGACACAGGATTATAAAAATTACTTAGTAAAATGGCCCAGAGGAGGGAGCTATCACAGAAAAACAGACTACTGCCCTATGAGAAGTAGGGGCTTTTGCTGAAGAGACACAGCCAGCCTGGGGCAGCCTAGCAGGAGGAGAGCAAGGAATCACACACTGAACTCCCTCTCAGCCTCCTACCCATCTCCTGCAGGCGCCCCTATTGGCTGAACCCAACCAGAAATCCAAGGGCAAGGAGGTTTTTGATATAGTCCACACAGCCTCCCAGAGTAGAAAGCAGGGCTGAAAGAGAAGGGCTGAATCTGGACTGGCAAATGACATCCCTGCACAGGTGGGCCATCACTGTCCTTTCCTCATTGCATTCAAGGACCACAATGGGCAAGTGACATAACTTTGCCCATTTGAAAACCAAAATTTCCATTCTCATTCCTGTCCTCTCACCTACATTGGGGAATCGGGATGCAGGATATGATTCACTGCCCTCTTACTGCCAGCAGGTAAGACGTTAACACCGTATTTAAAGGTTTCCAAAACCTGATCTAAACTATGTAAGAGAGAGGCAATCAACTATTTGAATTTTAAATTATGTTGGGGGTTGGGTGGGAGGGAATTACAGAATTCCTGCACATAACTTCTTCCATGGTTTGAAGCCAAAATCAAGAACTCTCTCCTTCTATATGAATAATCACCAAAGTGTCTTCTATTTAGGTCTCTTGATTCTCTTAAGGGAAAAATAGTGGCACGGCAGCAACATTCTGAAGGTGGCTGTTTCCCAACTTGCAGGCAAGTCTCCACCAAGATCCTTCACCTTAGGTGAGGAGGTCTCTATTCCATCCTCCGTAAGTGGCATCTGTTTTCCTTTTTTCTGCTCTTTTGCACACTATCCTTATTTTGCCTTCCTGATATTCCTGCTTTTCTAGCTCAACAATTAACTTCCCACCTACTCACTTCTTCAAGAAAGGCTGTTTAAACTAACTCATTCCCCAAAGGAGTTCAGTTTACTTTAAATTTCCATAGCAACTATGCTCATCAGCAAAACACTATAGATCCTCAGTATCTGTTAATACTGCCTGAATTTTCCTTGAACTGTTCCAGTAAAGACTTGGTATATAAAAAGGAAAGCCTATTATTTTTCAGGAGAATGTACTCTTTCATTGCATGAACTTATCATTGCTTTTAATCAATCCCCTACTGGTAGACACTAAGACTAATTCCTTCACTGTTTCACCATTATGAACAATGCTATATTGAAGAGTTATAAAAGTATCTCTGTGTCCCTCTGGGAGTAAGTATTCTGTAAGACAGGTGCTGAGTAGATTTGATTGGTCAAGGATTTACTTATTTATTATTTTAAAAGATACTACCAAATTTATTTTTTTTAATAGCTACCCGCTTTAAAATGGCTACCCATTTGCAATCCTGCAAAATATATGTGTTCTTGTATTTATCCACCTTGTAACAATGGATACTACTCATCATTAAAATGTTTTCCCGGATCACTATGATTACTGGTAAGATTGAGCATATTTTCACATGTTTCTAGAGCATTTTCCTTTCTCCAACTTGGGGTGGGAGCAGGCTGCAGCTGGATGGATTAGATTAGGGTCTAGGAGCCTACTACTAATAAACAAGGTTTCAACCCACCATACTGGACTAAGCCCTGCCTTCACCTCCCTTTTGCAGGGGCACCTGGTACTGCCAGTCCTGAGAAATTCCATGCTATCTATCAGGTTTCTTCTTCACGTTCCCCACGGCCAATTTAAAATTCAAGTCTCTCCATTTCCAAGGGTCAGCAACCCCTCATCCTTCTTTCCAACTCCCAAATACAGTTGCTCTTGTCTCCTCTCCAAGTCTATTTTTCCTTGTGGGATGATAGCTTTAAAAAATATTTCTCCTGTAATTATAGTGGGTTTTCAAAAGGGAGTAAAGACTACTGAATGTTTGATTTACCAACTTTAACTAGAAGCTTCTTAGTATTAAATTTTAGCACACCTATTTAAAGGCTTCCTTAACAATCTCCAGTGTTAATGAGTATCTATGTCCCATCCTCACATATATACCCACATACAAAGAAGACAATAAAGAAAAAGACAAGAATCTCAGCGCACCTCTAAAGTTCTTTTTCACTTTGCTTTGTCTCCTGGGCTAAAATCTTTGAATCAAATTCTACATTCATTATCATATATTAATTTTGTTTAACTGGAAGTATTAATCGTTTCTTTACTTACATTGCCTCTTCCATTCACTTAATAGATACCTGAGTATTTCGTACACTCCCAGAATTGCTTTAGGACCACATCTTCTCCCCTCAAAGAATAAATATCCAATATGGGCTTGTTTCTACTCTAGTCACAATAAATCCAGGAGCTAAGGATAGAAGTAGGAATGGCTCTCTCATTGATACAACTTCTGAACCAGCCATGAGATGTTCATTGCCTTCCTTATACCTGTGGAGTCTGCTAGACAGAGGTATTATCTCCCAAGGGAAAAGCAGTCCCACCAGGAAACAAGTGTTCCATTTAACGGGAAGTTACAACTGGCCTCCTGGTCATTTAAGGCCTCTCATGCCACTGAACCAAACATCATCAAAGAAGGAGATTACTCTCCCACCTGGAATTATTGTTCCTTATTAACAAAGGAAATTAGAGTTGCTACTGAACAAAGGGGTTGGAAGATAATGTGTGGAACCCGGGAAATTATCTGAAGCAGCGGTCCCCAACCTTTTTGGCACCAGGGACCAGTGCTCCCATGAGAATCTAATGCCTGATGATCTGAGGTGGAGCTGAGGAGGCAATACTAGCACTGGGGAGCTGCTGCAAATACAGATGAAGCTTCGCTCGCTAGTCCACCAGTGGCTCATCTCCTGCTGTGTGGCCTGGTTCCTAACAGGCCACAGACTGGTACCAGTCCATGGCCCAGGGGTTGGGGATCCCTGCCTGGAGCAACCTATATTATATCTATGCCTGATGGTGTAAGTTTTAAATAATCCAATATAAATAAGACCCTACTGACTCAGACCCTAAAGAAATTCAATACTATTAAAAACTGAGAGCTCAGACTTTTCAAGAGATGGTTACCGCATCAAGTAAAAATATCCTGACTAACTGAGCTTCTAGATGAGGGCAAAGATAATATGAATAAAGACAGTTATACATTCCAACTGTCATCTCATGACCAGCTGAAGAAACAAGAACTACAGTAACTATGCATGTTTTCTTTCTTGCTTTGAAGTGTATATATTTATGTATCTTGGTCAATTTTTCCCTCTCCCTTTTCTTAATATTTCATATAATTTATTTTTAGATTATATTTGCCTTCAACTATAAAATGAGTTCCTATTTTCAAAAGGTAATATAATGAATATGGAAAAGATCATTCTGAAATATAGAGATGAAGTAGAGAAAAAAGAATTAATACAGAAGACAGGAAAGGCCACTCAGTAAATCAGAAGAAAATAAGAATTCAAGTGCTCTGGGAACCAAGAAAAATAGATATAATAAGAAGGGAGGGGTTTCCTCCACACCATGCTTCTGAGGAATCCATGTAAGATCAAAGAATTGGCCATTGGATTTGACAGTTTGTTGATTATTATTGACCAAGTAAGAGTGGATTTTGTGAAATCTGTGTTTTAAAATCATATTGGAAGAATAAGAAGTGAGGAAGCAGAAACAGTGAGTACAGAAACGGTGAGTACAGATATCTGTCCCAAAATGTCTGTTGTAGAGGGAAGGAAAGCTATGAGAGTTTCGGGGTGATACAGAGAATAACTGAAGGGACATGTAATGATACAGGAGCAAATGGGGAAACCCTCGGAGAGAAGTCCTGGGTGGTCGCACGGGGAGGTGATACATCAAGTTGGTGGAGTATACGGGTAGGTTGTTTTAAGTACGGAAATTTCTCAGTCCTCGTGAAGGTGGTCTCTAGCATGCCATTCAGCCCTGTCTCTCGTGGCCCACCATCCAATCAGTGATTATCCTGAAATTCCCACTTCAAAGAGTTATATTCACAGTTCGTTCTAGAAGCAAACACTGAAGTCATCTACTCCATTTCTTCCCACTCCCCCTTTCTGGTATCAGTGTAGAGATCTGATATTGCTTCAGCTGGCTTTTCTTCTCTGTGTAGATCTAACACTCATGTTGGGAGTGCTCCTCGATTAGATAGTTTATTTCACTTTGAAGACAATTCTTTGAGTTATGTTTAATCTAGGAGAAAATGCTACTTCTGCCTGCGGCTCAGTTTAAACTGAGGAAGGAGGAAGGACAAATCGTTTTTTAATTAATTTCCCTGTGACTGTACCAGTTCCCCTCTGTGTTTGATGTTTTGAACTCTAAGCTTGAAGAAGCTCCATAAGTGCTCCTTTACCTGCAGTGAGTCTTCCCTCCACACATTTTTGGATTTTGTTTTCATTGCTCTTTCATTACATTAATACTGATATAAATATTAAGTTTATGGATCACTTTTATCACCTTTTGTGTTTTCTAGCATCGTTGTAAAATCATCACATTTTCAAAAACAATGTCTTCCATTTCAGAGCTTGGGGTGGGAGTAGAAATTCACGGTGTTTTCAGTCTACCATCTTCTCTAGGACATTAGCAAAATGGGATGAATCAGATCTCAAAGATGGAAATTCAAGACAATAAAAAGTTAAGAGATTTATGTGCAATTGACCTATAACTATTAGAGTCATATCCAAAATTTCAATTTTCTCCTCTTTGCCAGTACATCTTTTAAAATCCCTTAGTTAAGAAGTTGTCAGTTATCTAATATTTTGCATAAATATTTAAAATTATGTTTTATTAGTAACTCTCCCTTACCTTCAGTTTAAAAGTCTTGGCCATAAACACACACTTGAGTAATAAATCTTTTACTAGCAAATTTTCAATTAAGAAAATATTGTAAATTTAACTATAGAGGTGAACAACTCATACACTAAAAACTACAAAACATTGCTAAAAGAAACTAAAGAAAACCTAAGTAATTAAAAAACAGCTTATGTTAATATTTGGAAGGCTTAATATTATTAAAATAACAGATTCAAATGAATATCAAAATTCCAACAGCCTTTCTTACAGAAATGGAGAAGCTGATCTTCAAATTCACGTGGAATTGTAAGTGGCCCAGAATGGATAAACAATATTGAAAAAAGAACAAAGTTTCAGGACTTCCCAATTTCAAATCTTACTACAAAACCTCAGTAATCAAACCAGTGTGATATTAACATAAGGATAGATATATAGACCAAAAGAATAGATGGGAGAGTCCAAGAACAGATCTATACATATGTGGCCAGTTCATTTTTGACAAGAACACCAAGACCGTCTAATGGGGAAAGAATCCTCTCTTCAACAAATACTGCTGGGAAAACTAGGGAGCTGTATGCAGAAAAAATAAAATTGACCCCCGCCTTACACCATGCACAAAAGTAACTAAAAATAGATCAATATCCTGTATATGAGATAAAACCATGAAAATCTTAGGAGAAAAGCATAGGAGCAAATCTTTATGACCTCAGATTTAACAATGGATTCTTAGATATGACACCAAAAGCAAAAGCAACCAAATAAAAAAAAAATAGATAAATTAGACTTCATCGAAATTAAAAAGTTTTAGACACCAAATAACACTATCAAGAAAGTAAAAGAAACCCTACAGAATGGAAGAAAATATTTACAAATCATATCCAGAATATAAAAAGAACTTTTACAACTCAACAACAAAAGACAACCTGATTTTGGTAAAAGAATTTGAATAAACATTTTTCCGAAGAAGACATACAAATGGACAAGGACATGAAAACATGTTCAACATCATTAGTCATTAGGGAAATGCAAATCAAAACCACAAGAATATATAATTTCACACCCACTAGAATGGCTATAGTTTTAAAAAATGGAAAATAACCAGTGTTGGAGAAACTAGAACTCTCGTGCATTTGGTGGGATTATAAAATGACCAACCTTTGTGGAAAGCAATTTGATATTTCTTCAAAAAGTTAAAAAGATAAAATTACCCTTTGACCCAGAAATTCCACTCTTAGGTATATAACCAAAAGAACTGAAAGCGGGTTGTCAAATACTTGCAGGTGAATGTTCCTAGCAGCACTATTCACAATAGTGAAAAGTATTTATTAGGTAAAGAGTTGTAGTTTTGCAAGAGGAAAAGTTCTGGAGATTGGTTGCACAATAATGTGAAAATACTTAACATTACTGTACACTTAAAAAAATTAAGATGGTAAATTTTATGTTAGATGTATCTTACCACAATTAATTTTTAGGTCAATACACTGTTTTCAGTCTCTCAATTTTAAATCACATCCTTATTTCACAAAGCAGCCTTGAAAAATAGCAAGTATTTGAATTTAAGCTAAATATAAGGATTCATTTCAGTTTACTAAGCATTTTTACATTCATTATTTATTTGAACCAACCAAGAAACTATACTACATTATTATCATTATCCTATCATTAGCCTTCTCTGAGTTTTCATTCAGTATTGAGAATACTGTAGCACATTCTGCATCTCAGAGATAAGTAAGCAGGGATGGGGAAATGCAGACCTTGTTCTCAGTGTATAGAACAACAAGAGATAAAAGTTGCAGAAAGATTTATTTTTGAAGAAAATGAGATTCTTTCTCAAATCTTTTCTCTATTAATCTAAACAGAAGACCAAGGAATATACAGACCATAATTTATCTCCATAATTCCCTTATAATCTTCCTCTACACACATACCCCACCACCACCATCACCACATACCACACATTCAAGTGTTCATAGGAAACCAGATACTGAGACTACAATCTAGTTGTCAAGGTAACACAGTTGATTTTAAGCATCTAAAACCAATATGTTTCAGGCTGCTCAAAAACAAAAAGCATTAATTGTTACACACAGACTTGAATAAACCTTTCATTTAAGATTGGAGTTCAATGGATCATAGGGGTAGCTCCTTGCTTACTCCTATATCACCCAACAGCTCAGGAGGAGGATATTACAGGAGCACTTGACCCTTGAAAGCTTCAGTAAAAAGCTGTTTTCAGATTCTATTTGTCAGACATTATTTTTCCCTGTCTACTGTCCCTTCCCTCAGCCAACCAAACACACAGACTCCTGTGCACCCTCTCATTCTTTCTCTCTCTCTCTCTCTCTCCCTTCCCCCCCACCTCTCTCTCTCTCTCTTTCTCTTCTCTCTCTCTCTCTCTCTCTCTCTCTCTCTCTCTCTCTCTCTCTCTCTCACACACACACACACACACACACACACGCACCTCTAAAAACAAATGTCCCTTATCCTCTACAAGATTCTGATGGCCTACTAAATATGGAGGGGGCTGAACCATGACTAGCTTTTAAAAATTCTCATTCCCTACCATAATGCTTGTATGCCTTGAGAGGGAAGCCTTCCTTCCTCATTTATCAAACTGTTCTGCCAGCTCTTTGTGGATCCTCACAATCCTAAATTAGACCCAGAAGGGGCTTCCCTAGACAAATAGTCATGGCTAGAAGGTTGTGGGCTAACATAAGTACCACTTAGAGACTTTTCATGATCTCAGCCCTCTCTCTTTAAGCTCCCATTTCTGAAGACTGAAGTAGATTGTAAATGCATCCATGACCTATGCCTTTTCCTATGCCAGGCTTCAAGCATATGAAACAGAGTAACCATAAGGACTTCTGCTGGACAGCTGGCTGGGTGACTGCTTATCATGTTCCTAAAATATAAGGACCCATACTTTTCAGAGAATTTGGACCTCTGCTTATAGCCCATGCATATACTCAAAATAACATTCTTGTGTAGTTTAGATAACAACAATTACAAAGATGAAGATTGAAGAGACTATTTTCAATGAGTACAAGAAAACACCTTGAAGTAAGCTATCTCTCAGTTATTTCTTCCTAAATTTCCAGATAGAATTAATAGAAGTAAGATTACTTTGAAAAATACCCTGTACTCTGCCCACTTAATCCCATGGGCCTTTCCTTGGAAAACTTCATCTGGAAGGCATTGCCGCCCACAAACCAGAATCTTCTATTGAACTTCATCAGTGGAGGAGAGACAGTAGTCAGAAAATTCTCAGAGAATGAAAGAGTAAAGGAGAAAAGCAATTACTCATAAACTTTATGCTACTAAAGCTTTGGTTTTGTTTTCCCTGAAAAATATTTCCACATTTCCCAATTGCCTAAAGTAGATCCATTGTCTAGCTGGGTTTCCCCCTTTGCCAAACACAGCTCATATCTGTGTGTGGCCGATGTGGGATGGGTGGGAACAGCTGGGGGGTCATGCTTGCTCCAGCCATCCCAAGGGGAGGCTTTAAAGACCAACAACTGGAAGGCTCCTGCTGATTTGCTTCCCATATAACACAGAGAATTTTTTTTAAATAAAAATAAAAAATAAGAGGCACACTAAGACACCAAGGTCTTTCTCTTGACAACTACTCAGTTTATATACAGGGTCCTTATTTAGATTCTGACTAGCCAACGTTCAGAGGCTCTTGGACTGGAGTAAACCCTATTTCTTCCCTCTCCACCCTCTGCTTCTATCTCAGCATTGGTCTGGTTCAAAACTAATCCTATTAAGTAGAAGTTTCCAACAAGGTCTCTTCCAACAAGTTTCCATTAAGCCTTCAGTGCAATATCTTATAAGTGAGTAAACTCACTTGGCCTCCAAACACAATCCAAAGAATATTCTCTAAGAATTGGGCTAACTGAAATACTATGGTACAATGTACAAAAAAAGCATCTGGAGATGATAGAAAGAACCTGTTAAGAGCTGGCAATAAGGCTTTTGTGCCAGTCACTTGCTCATTTATGCTCAGGTTTTTTACCTTTCCCTTGTGATAGGCAGAATGATGGTCCCCAAGATGTCTACATCCTAATCCCTGGCACTTATGAATATGTTACCTTACATGGCAAAGGGCACCTTGGAGATGAGGCTAAGAATTTGGAGATGGAGAATCTCCTGGATTATCTCAGTGGGACCAATGTAATCATAAGAGACATGAGGATCAAAAGAAAAAAAGAAAAAGGAGATGTGACCATGAAACCAGAAGTTAGCGATGCACTTAGAAGACTAAGGAAGGGGCCATGAGCCAAGAAATGCAGGTAGCCTCTCGAGGCTGGAAAAGGAAAAGGAAACAGACTTTCCCGCAAGCTCTCCGAAGAAACATCAAACATAGCTCTGCTGACACTTTTTTAGATTTCTGACCTCTAAAACAAACAAAAAAATGCATTTGTATTAAACAACTAAGACTGTGATAACTGGCCACAGCTGCAAAAGGAAACTAATGCTGCTCCCCAAGCTGGTCATTTAAGGACCTACCACCAGCCAACTACATTTTCCAGGCCTCCTTGCTGCGTCCTGCTCTGCTTAGCAGTGGGAGGCACAGGAATGACTGGAGGGTGGGAGGAAAAGAGAGACCAGGGTATTACTTTCCCCTCTCAATCCTCCGTACAATATCTCCAGCAGTTTCTGCTTCCCTTCCATGGACTTAGTTCCTACCATATCGCCCGTAGTCACAGGCTCTAAAAAGACCACCACCTCACTTTATTCCTCCTGTCCCATCTCTGGGTAGCCTCACCTTCCTGTCTGCTTGTGCAGCTCTTCTGACACCTCTATAGCAAATTTAGCATATTAAACTCCCTGTATTAAAGTATCCGATGTGGGCTATGTTTTATTAGCTGGATCCTTTGAAGAACTAGCCATATTCGTAATGTCTGCTTATATTTATTTCCCGTTCTAGTGTTTCTTGTTCGCCCGTGGTTGAGATGATTCATACATTTAAACTCCTCTCCCATATTCTTTAGATTGATGGCTTTCTGGGGAATTGACAGTCTTTTCCCTTCTTCATGCCCTGTTCCAGTCAGCATAATGAATTGGGAAAACTTCTCACAACAGTGGTTGAGTTGCAATTTCATTAGTTTATACAAATTGGTACAAAACAGATTTGAATCAGTCAGCCTCTTTCTATGATCTAATGACCTAGAAAAATGAGAGCAACTATGTTCAGTGAGGACCTCTTTATGCAATCAACATAAATTTCATTAGCAAATCAGAACTCACAGTTTTTGGTGTGTAAACTGAAAGATCTTTATTGACAATTTTACTTAGCTTTATTGCTGCAGCTGAGGTAATTAGGCAAGGTTTTATCTGAGATGTTGTTAAATGAGGTCATCATTTGGAATAATTCAATAAGCTAATAGTTCTTGAGCTTTATTTACCAAGCTCTGGAAGATGATAATCTTTGGAGTCATGTCACTAGCCTCTGTAAATTGAATCTCAAGATCTAATTTCTACTCTGTTGTATTAGTTTACTAGAGCTGCCATAATAAAATACCACAAGCTGGGTGGCTTAAACAACAAAAATGTTATATCTCACACTTTTAGAGACTAGAAGTTCAAAATCAAGGTGTCTCTAGAGTTGCTTCCTTCTGAGGGCTATGCGGGAGAATCTGGCAATTTGTAGTGTTGCTTGGCTTTTTAAGCATCACCCGGATTTCCATCTGCTTTGATCTTCACGTGGTGTTCTCTCCGCATGCTGTTTGTCTCCAAATTCCCTCTTTTTATAAGGAGAATAAACAGATTACATTAGGGCCCACCCGGATGGCTTCATACTAACTTGCTTACCTCTGCAAAGACCAGTCTCCATTTAAGGACACATTTTTTAAAATAGGGTTTAAGACTTCAACGTTTGAATTTGGGAGTAGGAATGCGATTCAACCCACAGTTTCTCTTCTCCAAGGAAAGAGTTTTGGCAATCGCGGTTTTAATGCTGGTCTAAAACTGGGTTTGTATTCTCCATGCCTGGACCTTTCACTTTCAGTGTATTTACAGGTTTCTCTTGTGCCAATGCCAAAAACAAAACTCGTCTAACTGAATGGACAATTTTCTCCATTTTTAATGTTCTTGTCAATGAGAATAGTGACTTTGAGAAATCTTTCTTACTAATCCTGAGGATACTAAAACAGATTGAGGATTCTCCTCTACATTCCTTTATTATTATTTATAAAGTAAAAGTCATGGAGAACTAGTGAGATCAAGCTGTGTGTTGCTATTAACTTCTGTGAAGTCAAAACAAAGGTAATATATTTTCAGGCCTGTATACCAGGAGTAAGAAATGATAACACACTTTCAACACAGGAAAATATCCAGGATCACATTTTTAATGCAGAAGTACAACTACTCTGCCTCACAATTTTCTTCTTTCCCTCTAGGTTTGAATAAGAAATTATTAAGTTCTTAATATATTTTCCTGCTTCTTATTCATTCTTAGTTTTATTCATTTCTTCTACATTTTCTCAAGAAGAGTTTATTTTAGAATATTTATTTTTATTTATTTGTTTTATTTATTTATTTTTTACACCTACAGCACCCGGTCTTGCTGGGTGGTCCCCCATCCAAGTACTAACCAGGCCCACCTGCTTAGTTTCTGAGATCAGATGGGATCAGGCTTGTTCAGGGTGGCATGGCCGTAGACTATTTTAAAATATTTTAAAAAGAAAGATAGAATGTTCAAAAACAACATAGTACTTTATAGCATATGGTGAATCACTAATAAGCATGGGACCAGAAACACACTTAGAGGCCCAGAGAAACGTCTGTGTTTATATGTTTATATGTGATAGGTATTAATATTCAAAGGCCTAATCATCAAACACATCGTACATATTCCTTTTCTCAGTTATGTAAAAATAAAACAAAAATACAAAAGCATTTTAACCAGATCAAAGTTGAAAGTGCTTAGGTCACAGCTCTAAAGAATACTTTCCTAGAGCAATCTCAATTTATTCAAGGCCACTCTCCTAACATTTAGAGGCAAAGAGATCAGTCATATAAAAAGAAAAATCCACCAGCAACTATTAGCTTCATTTATTAAAGAAATTATTTGTCATTTTTTAACCTTTATGATTCCTGTTCTTCTGAAAATGTATGAGAGTATATACAATGTAAATATAGTGAGAGTAATTTGTGACACTTGGATAAATTAGTTGTGATTAAACTGGTTCACACCAATTTTCTGGAATGCAAGAAGTTTTATAAGAAGCTTTACTGAGGAGGAACATTACAGAAAAGTGAGGAGAGGCTCAGAATATTTCTCCACAGTTAACATTTTCAGCTAGCCCCTGAATACCAAGTGGCCAATGGCATGACTCAGGCACACGCACCTCACAATCTGGCTGTATTACTCAAAATGACAACACTCTCCCTCAGTGGGGTTCTCACAAACTCCTTTCCAAATACAAGTCTTGAACTACTTGCAGTTGGAAATTACTCCTGCCAGGCCCCAGTCTGGTAATCCTAAGCATCTTTAAAGCATACCTTGTTTTTTTCTCCTATGCCTAAGTCATCACCACCTTGACTCATTTATCATGTTAAAATATAGCAAACACTTTTCATACAAAGACTTTCTGTTAAGACTAAGAACTGTAGCACGATAAGAGTTGTCAGCAAAAATCACAGAGAAACAAATGCTCCTTGTAAGAAGCGTCAATCTTCTGTGAACCACACACACTAAAAATTAGTTGATTAAATCCTCAAGTAGGAAGAAGTTTTATACCCTGTCTCAGGGGCAGGGAAGCAACTACATGTGGTCTCTTGATGGAAGTTTGTTCTTTGTTGTGTCTTCATTGTGTATTTAGCCACTCTGAAGGATCAAACATAGCAAAGAATTTGGCAAGAAATCTTTCCTTCCTTTTCTTATTTCCCACAGATTTTACAGACTTTGGCCCTTGAACACACAAAACCATACAAGCCTATTACTGTAAACTTACTCTGCCTGAAAATTAATAGACAGAGCAACTTTATATTCTAGTCAAAGTCTAAAATTGCAGTTCTTATGATTTGGAACCAGGCTGAAAATTATAAATCAGAACAAAGGATATTACAGTCCCATATGTCTGGAAGAAAATTAGCATTAATACCTGTAGTCTCCAACTCCACATGGACTAAACAGAGGTAAAAGCATGTAATTTCAGATGCACCCTTTCTGCTCTTCTTCCCCTGCCCCTCGTATCCATCTTCTATCCATGCCATTTTGATGAGCACATTTTCGTTTTCAGAACCCTATCACAAACTAACCTTGGAACTCAATAATGTATTTTAATCTGAGGGTTTTTCTTCTTGAAAACCAACATTTACTGGCATATGTGATAGTCATAAAAATAGTATCAAGCTTAAGAAAGGGCTCCAGAGCCAAACTACTCAAATTCTAGTCCCAGTGCTACTACTACTTATTAAATTAAAACGTGTGAAATTGTCTTTTTTGGAGGTAAGACAAAAAACAGTCTAATACTTACAATTCCACATAGTTCAACTTAACTGCTATCTTACTTATCTGACAAAAAAAAATGAAAAGAAATAATAATAATTGCTTTGTGCAACTCATAAGATAATAAAAGGGTTTCAGTTGCCTAATTAACTAAAACTGAAGTAGCCAGTAATAAATGTGGTAAGACGGTGCTTCTCAAACTTTAATGTGCATAGGAATCACTGGAGATCTCTTAAAATGCAGATTTGATTCAGTGGTTCTGGGATGGAGACCAAAGTTGTGCATTTCTGACAAGTGCCCAGGTGATGCTGATGCTGCTGGCCTGAGAACCACAGTTTGAGTAGCAAGTGTTATATGAAGTTTCTCTTCTCTGATGATAGAAATATTCCTTTTCAGTCCCCTCCCTTAGAGACTTTCATTCAGTACATCTGGGCTGGGGCCCAGGGCTTTGTTTTTTGTTTGTTTTTTGTTTTCTTTTTCTGTAAGTACCTGAAGATGAGTTTCATTATTAGAAAAGTGTGGAAAGCACTATTGTGAATAAGAGAACTAGAAACCAAGTTCAATGTGAGTTAAGAGGAGGAAAAGATCTTTTGCAGCGGAGAGGTCAGAAAAAGCTTTACAGAGGAGACAACCTGTGAAACATGTTTTGAAAAAAATGAGTAGGATTTGTCTCTAGAGATGTCTAGAGGATAATATTCCAGAACAAAACTAGAAAGTAACAGAGAAAGCATTAGGATATTATAGCACAGAGTGGGGCCAATGCAAGTAGTTTCATTTACCTAGAGTACAGGCATACCTCGTGTTACTGCACCTTGCGTGTTGAGCTTCACATTTTTTACAAATTGAAGGCAAGACCCTCTACTAACAAAAAATTTTATGGTACTAGCTTTATTGTGGATGTCTAAAACTGAACCTGCAAGACCTCAATAGTAAATAAAAATGTTAGACTTCATTTTTTTAAAAAAAATTTAGAAAGATATTGACCATTCCGGAGCAGAGAAGTGACATGATCAGAATTGGGCTTCTAGAACCACAGCTGTTCATGATTGAAGACTGGGTGTAGAAGAACTATTGTGGCGCCTGAAGCAAACCCAGGATTTAATGTAATGGGCTTGGGAATGAACCTTTGCCTCAGCTTTGTCAAGGGCAAAATGCCCATTTAAACATCTATGTAATCATGTGACATGTGACTTCCTAAGGTATCTGGTTTTTATGTCATCATTTCTGAGAGAACTGTCTGTGAATGGCTAAGGAGAGCCTCTCAACAATGAAATGGAGAGTCCTTTCCAAATCATAGAATCAGTTCTCGTCATCCACACAGATTTCAGGAAACTCAGATGGTGTCTTGAGGATTCCTTGTAGCTCACCCCAAACCTAAAAGTTCCATCTCTTCCTAAAATAGCATTTTATGAAGTCCAGCCCCTGAGCTCGAGAGTGACTAAACAAGCCTGTTTAGAAGGGTCCCAGTCCTTCAACTCCAGGACACCCATAAAACACCCTCCTTTTCATTTAGTACAACATTTTATTAATACACCAGAGTATTTTGCCTTTCTCCAAAATGAGGATTCAGATGGAAGATGGATGGAAGGATGGGTGGATGAATAGATGAACAGATGGATGGATGGATGGATGGATGGATGGATGGATGGATGGGGAGATGGATAAAATATACTTCTCTATCACTTATGCTTAGTAGAGTGCTGAATCTATTTTGAAACTTCTTACTCTAACCCTTAAGCCTCCCACCACACAGTGACCCTCCCAGCACTCCTGCTGCACCAGCTCCCTTTCTCTACAATTACTCCCACCTGAGAGCCACCAGGGCCTCCCAAAGCTCCTGTTAGCAAAATGCCCCCTGCACATTGTAGTCAGCCTCTCCATGATGCATTTGCTACCTAAAGGGTCCTGTTTTGTCCAACACATCTCAGAGACAGTGTTGTTCTGGTCAAAATGAGGTTTTTATTCCCCCTAGTTCATGGTATTAGATATTCAGCCAAGGCGGACTTCTCTAACATTGAAGTCATTCCATCTCATAGAGCTTTAAACCTATTCTTTTTCCATGGCAAGTGGGAATCAAGAGCTTTCCTAGAGGAGCTAGACTGGCCTGGATGAAGCAACCTAAGATTTGTGTGTGCTCTGCAAGTTTGTTCAAGGTAATAACAAAGGAAAACCCTTGTTTCATATGCCAGGAACCCAGAATTATAAAGAGAGTGGGGAAAGGAAAGGGGGAAAAACCAACACTGGAGTATGGCACTTGGGAGACAAAGGACTAATGACTTCACTCTTAAATTCTAAATCAGCAGTATTAAAAATGCCCTCCACAGGACCCAAATATACATAAATTTTTTTAAAAATTATAATTTACATGCATTTAGACATTTTTGCCTTAGAAATTGCCAGCACAGCCGCCTCTCAGATCCCACACACTCTACTGTGTACAGTACTTCTGTCACAGCTGAAAGGCATAAATAGTCCTGAAATAGTACTACTGTGCATTAAAGCTTTATTCTCTTTAATACAACACATTCTCTTTTATTCTCTTTAACACAGCCCACTGTTCCCCAGCATATTTAAGGCATTCTCAGCACTTCTAACTTACTGCAGGCCATCTAGCTTCTGTTTCCTAGTTAATATCTCTGTTGAAGGGAAACAATACCAACTTGCCCATTAGATAATAACGGCTGCCATTTAGAAAGTACCTACTGTGCACCAAGCCCCTTCTATATAGTACTGCTCATCCTCACATCAACTTGACAGCATAGTTTTAGTATTCCACTCATTTTACAAATGAAGAAACTAGAACTAAGAGACTAAGTCACTTGCCCAAAGCCACACAATAAGTGTCAAAACCCAAAATTGAACCCATGTTGATCTAGTCCTAAGGCTTACATCAACATGCTTCCCCAAGTAACTTAGTGATTAACCTATTTCTGGGCAGTTAATTGCATTCCCAAGTAAAAAATTCAATGAATGAAAAACAAGACAGGGCAGAGCCCACCATACATACTTATGAGCGTGGTCATCATCAGTTCCCCTGAGATACTGTTCTGAATGTCACTAAAGTAAACCACACACGTTCTTTCAGCTCTCTCAACTTTCACATTAACAGAATTGTCCTTCTGTGGCCACCGTAATTTTCTGACCTGCTGAGGGTTTCAATAGCTGAAACGTGATGACTGACCACTTCCTGCAACACAGTTGAATATAACAAGGAAGAGCACTCACCAGAAGACAATAATGTAGAATTTGAAGAGGGTATTAGCATTCCAAAGAAGACAAAGTTGCCTCTGTAAGAACAACTATCACAAAGCTAGTTTTATGAGTTTCCAGGCACTTGAGTTTACTCCATCAGAAAAAATATATATATAGTTTTTTCCTTAATCACCTTTACACTTATTTATCCTATCAACTTAGTAAAATCACATGGCTTCGTTCACATGCATAAATTGCAGATTTGGAGAAATATTAATGTGTTTAATTCCTGGTCAATATGTAAATTCTCCTTTAGCTATTACATTATTGAAAGGTTCATCTGCAGTAATTCACCATTAAATATATTCACTCTGCATTATAAAAGCCCTTGGAGTGTGGAGATATATTGCTAACACCAGAGTAGGGGAAGCTGGCCTCAGGGCTGGAGAGTAAGCTGGTTCACATTTGCTTAACTGCATGTTTGGGTTAACCAAAAGCCAGCTAATCAGAACCACACCATATTTAAGTGAGCTCCTTTGCATCTAAAAAGTAGATTTCTAAAGACAAAATAAAACTTGCTTAACCAAATGTGCTGTTCTCATTAACTCATTACCCTTGATGTTTGCTCATAAAAGCTGATTCGGGTCAGACTAGAGGCATTTAGGGGAAGGTCTCATAATGACCAAATAGCATACACATGAAAGAGGCAGTTCTGCATGAAGGCTAGGGTCAAAAGTGGAATGCTGGAATCTTATTGCTTTCCAAGGTATCTTTACCAGAACCACACCAGCAAACTGATGTACAATCTTTGCCAGGTTAGGAGTTAGAAAGGGAAATTGTCTGTTTTCTACTTAAGGTTAAAAAAATTCTAGGGGCAAGGAAAGGAAATACAAGTGAAACAGAGTGTGTCTTTACTCTTCTTGTCTTCTTTTGCCAACAGTATCTCTTTGCAGCTTCCTTGAGGATAAAATATCCTTTTCTCCTTCTTCCTTTCATCTTTCTTCCCTTCTTTCCTTCTTTCCTTCCTTCCTTCTTCCCTTTCTTCCTTGTGTATCCACTATGCACCCAAGCACTTTTCTAACTTGCTATGATAGCGGAAAGAGAAAAGGAGGGTTGGGGGAAAATGCAGCCTTGGAATTAAGCTCTGGGAAACAAAATCAGCCCACAGATGACTCATGTAGGGAGTTTTGACTTCAGTATGCAGGTCTAGAGAGAGATGTGGATTTGAATCCCACCCAGAAGTCATAGATCAAGGAGAGGCTGTCTCTTTCTTCCATCCCTCTTACCTCATTCCTAACCTAATTTGAGACCATGTCTTCCCTCAGAGACACTAAGGAATTAGACATAAACTCAAATGCTTGTGGCTCATCCATGATGTAGTTATTAGCTGCCTCACGTTTCCCTTATTTTTCACAGCAACCCGACAGAATAATTAGCACAGAATTGGAGATATTCAGCCACCGAATGGAAAGACTCAGTCAGGGAAGCCTGCAGAGCAGCCATGTTTGGAGCCTGCCACATATGGAAGGAAATATGACACTCCTTGGGAATATGTGCTCCTGGGAAGCAGATGCTGATTTCTACCTAAAAAGGTGGGGGGAAGGGAGGCAGACAACTTGGCTTTTGTTCCTATTGGCTTATTCATTGTTCTGATATGACTTACAGCATTTTTATGAATCTAAAAAACCTGATGGTTGGAAATAAACTGAACTTTGAGTAATAAAACTCCCTGATATATTTGTCCAACTATGATTCTAAAAGAGTTCTGTATCCCCTGAAAAGAAGGCTCAGTACCTTCATACACTGCGGTTAGAAGACCAGGGGAGATACTGAGACCTTCAACTTCCTTCCTTTCTTCCTTCCATATCCTCTATGTGCCCAAGCAATTTCCTCATTGATCCCTTAGACCTCACTAATCCATGTGACTCACTCCAGTTGCCACAGTAGGAGTAGTAATTGATGCCTATATCAATATGTCCAGCAAAAAATAAAAGCAATATCATTGCTTTCTCTCCATTCCCACTGACACCTCATCACCTCATGTGGGGAATACAAGCTGGTCTCTTACCTCAGAATATGCTGCAGCCGACTAATCAACCTAAGCTCCTCTTTCATCAGATGATCTTCCTGCTCAACTACCTCAATTCCTGCTTGCTGAAACAAATCTAAGCTCCATTATTTAAGGCCTTTCCTAACTTGATCCTTCAACGTGTCTTCCCAACCTTATTTCCCAGTAACTTCCAATATTAATTCACTGCTTGAGCCCCCTTAACCTCTCTCCTACTCTGTACTACACATATCATGCTCATCTCTACCACCGACACTCTTCTTCTACTGCTTTTATGAGTCCCCTGTCTGTGGGATTAAGTCCCATTGGCCAACAACTTCCTCTCGCACTGAAGACTCTTCCTCTCAATACCTGCTCTTCCTCTCAATGAATTTATGGTCTGAACCCAAGTCGTTACTATTTAATTATTACGGCAGATCTGGTAAAAAATTTCCCCTAGTTGCTAGCATTCTCTTCTTTCTTTTAATAGAATTGCCTTTTTTAGCTACACACACACATTATTTGCATCCAGGGGCTGCACTTCCTAACTTCTGTATGAGCATGTAACTTAAATTCTGCCCAAAAAGATATGAGCTAAAATCAAGTATACAACTTTTTCACATCCTGTAAAAAAAAAGAAAAGACACTATCCAAAATGTTTTCTTTCATTTTTGAAAAATAAATAAAAACTGCTTTTTTTTAACTTATTTTCTATAAGCTTCTATAAATGTAAAAACATTAATACATTTGTATTCCTTTTTTCCTATTAATATGTCTTCTGTCAGTTTAATTCACAGGCCCAGACATAAATCTATAAAGGTAAAGAAAAGTTTTTCCTTTCCTATAGCATATATAGGGGGAAAATGAATAATATATAACAACAATTTAAAATGACAGCAAAAACATGAAATACATAAAGATAAATTTAACAAATACATGTACACTGAAAACTATAAACACTGTTGAGGGAAATTAAAGATCTTAAGATGTCAGTTTTTCATCACACATACACTTGATCTATATATTTAAATCAAAATAAAAACTCTAGCAACATTTTTTGTGAGAATTGACAATCTTTAAAATCATATAAAAATATAAAGGACCTAAGAATAGTCAAAACGGTTTTGAAAAATAAAAACAAAGTTGTTTTCAAAAATTACTATATATTAATTTGATTTCAAAAATTACTATAAATCTACACTACTTAAGACAGTGTGACATTGGTAGGCATTTCGATCAACAGACTTAGGCCCACACAAATATGAACAATTTATTTTTTACAAAAGTGTCACGGTAACTTAATGAGGAATGAATAGTCTTTTCAACAACAGTACTACAACAACAGGATATCTGTCTGGAAGAAAAATTATTATTAACTCTTACCTCTCAGCATACATAAAAATTAACCAAAATGGATCATAGGCCTATATGTTTTAGAAGAAAGCATAGAATATCTTTTGACACTTTGGGTTATGCAAAGATTGCTCAAGTTACATAAAGCATGAACCATGAAAAAAAATAATGACTTGGAATTCTTCAACATTAAAAACTTCAGCCCTTTGAAAAATCCTGTTAAGAAAATGAAAAGTCAAGCTACTTCTGAGAAGACATTTGTAATACGTATATGTTACATAGATCTTATATCCAGAATATAAAAAGAACTCTTCTTAATATTAAGAAGACAACCCAATTTTTAATGGGCAAAATATTTTAACAAATATCTCATACAAAAAAATACAAATGGTAATAACCATATAAAATGAAACTCAATATTAGTAATCATCAGGAGGATGCAAATTAAAGCTACAATGCACATCATTACACAACTACTAGATTAGCTTATTAAAATAAAGGTTAATAATAGGAAGTGTTGGTGAGGCTGGTGAGCAACTGGAATTCTCACACATTGCTAGTGGATATGAATAAAGTATGACAACCACCTTTGAAAATAGTTAGGCAGTTTCATGAAGTTCAAATACATACTTCCAGATAACCTAGCAAGTATTTTTCCAAAAGAATGAAAACATACATTCACAAGAATACTTGTACACAATTGTTGATAGCAGCTATATCCATAAAGTCCAAAACTAGAAACAATCTAAAGGATCACCAATAAAAGAATGGATAAATAAATTATAGTATATAGTATATTAATAAATATACTATAGTTATAATATTCTGCACAGCAGTGAAAAGGAATGAACTACTGAAACACACAACAAAATAAACAAGTCTCAAAAATAATAGACTAAGCAAAAGAAACAAATACAAAAGAGTATGATACAGACCAGAGTACATTGTAGGATCTACATAGAGTGAAACTGAGGATGAGTGTCTCCTTAAATTTGCATCTTAGGCACCTAACTTGCATCACTGTAGTCACAGCCTAAAAATATTTACTATATAATTCCATTTATGTGAAACTCTAGACCAGGCAAAACTAATCTATAATGACAGAAAGCAGATTAGTGGCTGCCTTAGGCCAAGAGTAGAAGGTATTTACTGCACAGGGCTTGAGGGAACTTTTTGGGATGATGGAAATGTTCAGTATTTTGATTGGGGTGATGGTTAAATGGGTCTAAACATTTGTCAAAATCCCTTACACTGTACACTTAAAATAGGCTTATTTTACTTTCCATAAATTATGCTCTGATAATGTCATTATTTTTTGTCTTAAGGCATTGCTCATGCTCCACTTTCTCCCTTCTGACTTGCTGTGAACTGGAATGTGGAGGAGATAGGGACAAGCCAGCTTCATCCATGACAGAACAAGGAAAAAGAAACTAGACTCTGAGAGCCCAGATCCCCTTGAGGGCTGGCCAATCGATAGCTGGCAAGAAATAATCCTATCTTGTTTGAGTCGCTGCACTTTTGAAACACTAGATAAAAGAGCTTGGCCTGAACCTCAACTAACACAATTACATAAAATTGAGTATTTTTATCAATTACTTTCGTGTGTATTAAGCTTATCTGTTTCAAAGAGACTATAAATTCTTCATAAGGCAAGGCTGGAGAAAAATGAGTAATTTTCCAAACCACTCAGGACATACAGGCTCATCAATTACAGCCGCACGCCATGCTTTGCTCGATCACCCACAATGCCTCACCTAATTGAAGCCTGCGGAGATGGCCAATACATTTTGGCTGGCTGATTAGTGCCTTCTCTGTCCCAGGAATATTCAATAATTAAGCAAACATATTGGAGTCATTTCAAGGGCTCCTGCAGAAAGAAAAATATGTAATTTTAAAAAGAATCAACAATATATACAGAAAGTTAAAAATATAATAAGAACATGATGAATTTTTTTAAAATGGTTATGATAATATTGAAAAGGTCACAGAGTCCATATGACATCAAAATAATCAGTTCAAGAGAAAAATGTAATTATTCGGATTATCAAACACTACCTACACACACATACACAGATTGATTAAAGTTTTCAAAGTATAATTCATTTCACTGATACTGAATAAAAAATACACTCCTATATCATTCTTTCCACTAACCACTAGAATCTAAAATCACTAATACTTGGGAAAGTTAAAAAAAATAAATAAAAATAATAGAGGTTTTTCTAAGTGACTAGATGGTAGCAGTAGCTTCAGTGTAATTTATCTAAAAAAGTACAGTGAGATAAAAGAGGGTGAGTGCAAATGAATGTAGTAAATTGATGACTGGCTCTTTTTTTTTAATTGATTTCCTACTCTGTGCAGGTCTTCATCCAAAATTCTAAACCAAGATAGGTGGGCTGAAGCAACTCTTTATAAATAATAGTCTTGTTAGTTCTGCATTCAATTTTTATAAAGAAGGAGCTGTTTGTTAATTTTGTTACTTAATCAAAAATTGGTGAACTGAAATTTCTTGATGCAGAGACTCATATTTTTCTCAGAGGGTACTAATTTAAATCCTTTTGTGTCACCCATCATTTTCCTTCCTCCATCTTGTTGTTCTATTCAGACCCGTATTGGGGAGGCTGATCTTCTTACATAATCTACTGAGTCAAACCCTAATCTCTTCCAGAGACACCCTCACAGACACACCTAGAAACAATGTTTTACCAGCTATCTGGGCATCCCTTTGCTAATCAAGTTAATACATAAAATTAGCCATCACACATGGTCTTTAGTTCCCCATTTTGCAATCATTTCCTACTATGTGCTCATCAGTAGGAAAGTCCCGAGGAAGGAAGGCAGGTTCTTAGAATTCCCACATGGTGTCCTAAAACCCCTAAGAGGCAGCATGAATCTCTCCCTGTCATGTTGCACTGACTAGACTGCAGTGTAATACTTAAAACAACCATAAGACTTTATGTGCGCAATACTCTGTAATTCTCAATTTTTACATAAATTATCTCATCTGAATCTCATACAACCCTGTGAGGTTAGTACAAGAGATTATCAACTCTGTTTATAATAACGAAGGCTAAGAAGAATTAATTGACTCATGGGGTGGGGGGAGGTGTTATAGAAGGACCAGAACCAAAAGCTGAGATCTCTAACTCATAGGTCAGGACATTAACATGGTCCCTCAGTGTTCACTTGCCTCTAAAAGAGAGGAATGGAACTGTATTCAGGACATAGTGTAAAGGGGTATTTTGTAAATATATAGATAATATTTGGAATAAGAGGAGTTGTGCAAGTATGTGTCTGAGTGTATGCCTATATTGGCAAAGCCCAGAACATAAAAGGGATATACATCATTCCTGACCTACCATAATTTTAGTGATTTACTATTTTTGCAAATTATTCCAAGACTCAACTTGTGCATTTCTCTGCCTCTTGGATAGTTGCACAGTAGTGGGAGTTCTCAGAAACCTCTTTTGTTGACTGTTCTCAGTTTAACACAGGGAATCCTACCAGTTTTCCTCACCTGTAGAAAGTAATCCTACCATAATGGACAGATAATTTCATATCCTTTTTTTTCCATAGAATAAGTAATGTGCTTCTTAAGCAAAAAGTTACTAGTAGTATGAAAGTTCACATATTGATTTTTTCTCTTCTTTAGTACTTTGTATTTAAAATATTACCTTTAAATTAAAACTAATCAATGAAACCCGAGTTGTCCAGAAATAAAAAGTGAAAAGATAAAATGGAGGTCATCAAGACATTTTTATCAGGATAAATAGTATTCAGTCCTGGGATGATTGACATGGATACTTGACTACCATTTCAAGTGAAAGCAAATTCCTATGGTGATAAAATAAAAATGATTCTGGCTTAAAAGCCCACTATGGTTATTAGCAGTAATAATCTACACCACAAAGCACAGCCACAGTGTAGCTATAGAACAAAGGGACAATAACAACCACAGAAACAGACTTAGCAGGTAATGGAGCTTCAACCAGCTGGAGCAAAATCAAATCAACTTCACTGTTTATTCCCATAGAGAGACTTCATTTGCCAAGTTCCTGGCATGACAAATGCTTCCAGGGATCTCTAAAATGAGCACATCAGTATGAGTGTTGACAGACTCATTAAGTCTGGGGCAGCCATCAGACACTGCTCTAATGCACAGGGTATGTGTTCCATTTGCTCATGGTTGTCATTTGGCTTAAGAATCTCACCAAATCTGCATATACTGGAGTCTTAAGTAGTGTTCTCATCAAACATCTGGTTTAGAGTTGTAAAACGAATTCCATGGCATTTCCATGAATTATGTGCATCACTGAATCATTTGTTTTATCACTTGCAATGCTTAGTTGCTTATACAGAATGAAAACGGTCTCTGAGTCCTGAGACCTTTGACAAATACCATAATCTTCAGGTAAATTAATTTCTCCATCTGTTAAATGATGATAACATTATTACATTACTCTCCTTACAGGACACACACTCTATGTTGACCACTGTTTGAGACATGGGAGGAAGGAGAGTGAGATACACCTGTGAACATTCAGGAGTGGCAGACGTGAGAAGGGGAGAAAAGATCTGACAATAAACAAACAAGCAAAATGTATATGTCAAAATATACAAAATGCTTTGGAAAAACTAATGTCTGAAAGGGAAATAAGAAATGCTAGTATGGCTTTCTGTTTAAATACAGGGATCAGAGAAGTTCTCACTGCTAAGGAGCCAAAAAATGTAAAACTATTCCACCATTTGCATCTTCCAAAGGCTGGGAATCAGATAGGTGAAGAGAGTACTTTTCAGGAGGAACAAGGCAGTATATTCTTTATTTTTACTACCTATTCCATTTCTCTTCTGAAAAAAAAGTCATGATGAGTTATCTGAACACTTATGAGTCAGTACTTTATATTATTCAGGATTAATCAAAATTTCATCCACCGATGTTATTAGTTTCCCATTAAGAAAGTAATAAGGCTCCATCATTTGGTGCTATGAGGATCTCATCTTCATTCTCCATAAATCTTTTTGTAAATTTACGCAAATCATTGTTCTGTTTGTTTGCTTGCCTCCAACTTTTGAGAAGAGAGGTGTATGAGATGGAAATCACAAATTAAATTAGAAAGGGGGAATAAAACTTTTCAGTGCTACTTCTAATGAAAAAAAGTAAATAGAATTGGAGAAGCTGAGTGAAATAATTTGTCGAGTGAGAGATGACAGATAAATCAAAAGATTCAGGAGAAAGTCACAGTGGATGAGGATATGAGGAATGGATAAAGATTAAAAAGAAAAGTCATTCCCTTGCCTGGAGCCAAAATACCGAAGATGTTAATTGTAGATGATGAAAGAAAGAATGTAAACCAGAACTAAAGGATCAACTTGAGGATGAGAGAACTTCATGTCTGATCTGAATCTTCAAGGAGAAAGGAAACTCCATTACTCTAATTATATAGAAAAAAAAAATACACAGTTAAAGCAACAGTCAAGAAAGAGAGTTTGAGAAATAAATTCAGACAGTGAAGACCAAGGCTCTTCAGAGTCAAAGATAACACCAATAGGACCGAAAAGATATCAAGATAAATTCTAAGGATGGTTTATTATGCTTTTCTATTTTCTAACTTTTCCAGAACTGTATTTAGCATTTTATAATCAGAAAGAAAACATAAGTAACTATAAATATAGTGTGAAAAAAAAGACGCTGATACCAGAAGCAAAAAGAAAGGTATACCTAAGAATGCAAATTAAGACATTGCCCCAGGTTGGTGGTCTGATGACCACCTATTTCTATTAGAAACATTTTGCATAAAGGAGGATTTGGCTTTACAAAACATTTAGACGGAGTCTCCTTGGAGGGTTTTTTCAGTTGCTATAGAAATTTCTGTAGTGTAGAGGACTGGGCAATCACACTGGCAGATAGCAACAGGGAGGGTCATGGAAGAAAAGAATCCAAACCAGTAGCAGGACTAGGGCCAAAAGAGGGTCATTACCCCAATCATTCCAGCAAGAAAACTTGATCAGCACCCTAGACAAAAAAAGATTGGCAGCTCACATTAGAATCTGTGTTTTTTTAAATTTGAGCTAGAGTACTCTTCCAACCAAACCTCATCATAGCCCCTGTATAAACAGAAAAATAAGAGTCTAGATAACTGTGGTAGAATGCACTAGAAGTTCAGCCTCTCAGGGTCTCCCTCAGCCCATTAATTGGCTCAGTCGTGGCACCCCTGTAGAGTCCTCAGGCTCAGTGAAGCACGGCTTGAAAACCAATGGCTGTAAATGATACCTACATATTCGGAGTTTAATTTGATGTATAGAGGAGTGCCTACAAATATACATGTATATACATAAACATATAAAAATTCATATATTCAATGTATAAAAATGAGTTTACATTAACTATTCAATAAAGCTGGTATCTCTCTGATGTCCAGAGCTTATTGAGGTCTATCTGACCCTGTCTGAAAGCACCAACTTCAGGGTCACTGTCCTGATGGGAGCACCAGGCTATGGAGTCATACTGAACTGCCTGCTTAACAGCCCAGCTCTATGAAAGCCAGCTAAATGACAGCCATACTCTACGTAAAGGTCTTTCTGGAGACCATATTCAAAGATTCAATAACCTGGTTATCTGAAAGTCTGAGAATAGCTTTTGTAAAGCAAAAGACGCAGAGGTAGGACAAAACAAAAAACCAAAATAAATATAAATCTAGAACATAGTCTTTTGCCTAAGCACTTTGTACATTTATCATTTATTGTTCTCTGGGTTGTTGGTTGGTTGTTGTTATTTTTTTAATCTGGTTTGCTTTTGCATTTTTAGCTTGGATATTTGCCCTTTAGACATCTTTATCAACAATCCACAATGACATATATGAATTTCACTAGGTTACTGGAGAATACAGCCCAATGATGTATAACAGACAGAGGTCTATTGAGGTTACTATGAAAAGGGGTAATAGAGGGTGAGAAATGATCTACTTCAAATTCTAAAATAAATAAGTTCCAAAGTCTCAACTGTAACTCAATAGTAATGAATAATGGAAATGAAATCATAGCTATTTATCTATTTTATTTGACATTTTTTATGGGTTAAGGAAAATAAGAGCAGAGTTAAATCAGTACTTTCCATGCAGACAAGTACAGGAGAAAAAAAATGAGCTGGTTAGTGATACTTTATGAATCAATTCTTAGGAAAAATGGAAAATGCACTCCATGCATTCACTCACTTAGACTTATAAATGAGAACTGAGTGAGAAGCCAGACAATTTATCAGGAACTCTGGTTGAGAACCTAGCAGGGAAAACCCCCAAGTCCTGTGACCTCACTTCCTCTTCAACAGCAAACCAGGCTGTCTTCCTTCACCAGAAGGCTCAGAAACAAAGACACAGGAGCCACAATTCTCCAAATTTTTAAGGAACCGGAAACTGAGCAGGATGAGGTTTAAGAAAAGGAACTGCTTTTTCTTTCTAATAAGAGACTCTTGGAGGGGAATTACCTTTTCATTCAAATTAAAACCAGAAATGGCAGAGATTGCATTTTTAAAAAATCATCTTTAGGTACTAGGAAATAGAAGATGATTTTTAAATTTTCTAGGAATAAGCTTCAGCAGCTGCTTAAGCCCTTTGTAGTTCAGAGGTTTCTCAGGCAATAGCTGGCTCCCATCCAAGCACAGAAATGGGAAAAAAAAAATTTTAATAAAGGCCGCCATGATGATATCCCCTGGAGAACTAAAAGGAGAGAGTAAAAAGGTGTCTGCGGGATTCCACCAAGTAGAAGTGGTTTGGCTGGAACGATAGATTTCAAAGAGTTTTATGACTCCAGTTACAACAAGCAGCATTGGGAGGAGTTGCTGTCTGGGCTCTGAATGAACACTAATAATATGCCCAGCTGGGGGTTTGGGGAAAGGGATCCACTGACCACAGTGGAGTGTGGAGGTAAGAAAATAGAATTGCTCGTTTAACTAAATAAATTCTTACAGTGCCTGTTACATTCTACATCTCCTGGGACCCTTGAATAAATCTCAGAAAGAGACAAAAGGGAAAATACCATGTCTTTATTTCTCCAGGAAAGAAGTATCTGATTTCTTTCTAAAATAAAGTATCCAAGTGAAAATAGGAAAAATGAAATTTTAAGTCTCGGTTAAGTTTTCCTCTAATGTCTCTAGTGTTGCCTTGAAACTCTGTAGTTCAGTTTAGACTTAACAGTCTAATTTTCCAAAGATTTCTCCTGAGCTTTTGTTCAAAGCAGCAGTACAAGATTATCCAGGGAGAAGGAGATATGAGGGAAAGATTAAAGAAAAAAAAAAAGCTGCATCAATTAAAGAACATCCCCTAGCCAACTTACCTCCGTGGTAGTCAAAATCTACAAGCTTGATATTGAATACAATTAAAGGAAATGGGCAAAGAAAAATTTATTAAAACTGTCTTGAGACAAAGGAGTATTCTAGAGTTTGACAAGACATCCCCCTTGACCAAATTTTAGCCAAGCTTCTCTGAGTGGCCTTTTTCAACTAGGCCTCATCCTTGAACATGTTTTCAAGAGCCCAGTTTTAGCAAGATTCCTGCTAAATCAGTTTAGAAATAATCTCCACCCACAATCTGACCAAATGTCTCCTCTTCTCCCCTTGGTATATGACCACTCTGGGTAACCTTCCTCAAGGATCTGGTTAATTCAGTTTAGTCAGAACTCACCTTACCCCTGGTACTTCCTCTTGGTAATTTTCAATCCGCTAACTTCCACCCTATTCCTTGGCTGTCTGATTCATGGACAAGGCCATTTGTTTATTCATAGAACAAAAGGAATTTTTGCTTCAAATAGATGATCTTACAGAAATCTGACACAGAATGGTTTTATATATTTGAGAATTCACAGAATCTGCTTCTGAGTTTCCCAGAATCAGTTAGTTTTTTCAGCTCAGTTTTAAGAAGCAACCACAGGACCCTTGGCATGACACTTGATAGAGGTGCTGTGGGATGAGACAAACTGCTACCCCTTAATGCCAGGTGTCTTCCAGAATCTATGAAGGAACTTCCTGTTCCTCGAGCCTTAATGTTTTTCTCCCTAAGGAACCTAGGTCTAGCACCTTTGTGGCTAAACGTTTTCCTACATCTAGACTTTAGAGTAGAATTCCAACCACTCTACAGAATCAGTACATACTAAAATCTTCCAGGGTCATTTTACAGATATGGGAACTGACACTCAGAACATTTACACACTGTTCTCCAACACTCAGTAATGTCTCCCAGAGAGGTGATATACTACACGTACAAATAAGCAATGTTCCCAGCAGAATAAAAGAGTTTAATTACAAAATATATTTAAGTACTGGTCCATCATAATGAAAGAAAATGAGTCAATAAATTATTCTGCACATAGAAGCCAAAAGAAAACCAAGTTTACTTGGTTAAACCCTATCTGCCTTCAATTGGTTTAACTCCACAGTTAAAGTTCATCTTCCTTATCAAAAATAACAGTCTTCAAACTCTAAAAAAAAGAATATTCATAGTAAATAGGAACTTGGGGAGAAGACAGGTCAAAGAAATAGTTAAGAAAGCAGATGTAAAGGCAGCCAAAGACATCCTAAAGTAATAATAGAGCTAAATTTACTGAGCGCCCACTATATGGCAGGCACTGTTCCAAGACCTTTACATGGGTTGGTTGGCTTGTTTAATCTTCACAATGACTATATTGATAGGTACTATTATTAACCATATTTCACAATTAAGAAATCAGAGTTCGAGGAAAGTAAATAAGTGGTTGAAATTTCATAGCCAGGATTCCTGCCCGGGCAGGTTAACTGCACTCTTCACCACTACATATACTAAGTTCCAAAGGAACCTGCAAATATGACAACTAAGATACTGATTCTCAGGGTTGGGGAGGAGAGAAGAATACATAAGACTAGGATAAGGGTCAAAAAACTCGAAAAGGTCAAAGATTCTTATTTTCAAACAGACAAAAGAAGATTCTGCAAATGACATCCCCATCAGTCTGACATCAAACCCCAGGAAGTACATGTCCTAACAGAAATTTATGAACTTAGCAAAGAAAGCAATAAGTTACTGAATACGCACCCTGTCCAGCACCATTTAGGACAACTCATACCTTCTGATAGGGTCACTAAAACAGCAGGCCACAGAAATTCTGGAGACCAAGGGCATCTGAGTTCAATAACACATTGGCAATGTCAGTCTTAATATTCTTAAAATCATAATGAATATGTGTGGTTAGTTGAAAAAATTACCCAAAAAGAGTTGACTAATAGAGTTCTTTTAAATAAGAAGTCTTGAGTGGTACAAATCTGTCAATTAGACCTGTTCTCTCAATGATTAGGATGAAATATACTTTTAAACAAAAGTGGTAGCAAAGTTTTTAAGTATCACAACTAGAAAGACTAAGAGAATCAACATTTGAAAATAATTTTTGATAGGCTGGAATAATATTTCCAAACTCACAAGATTAAATTTAATGGAACAAATGAAAAAATATTGCACCTATTTAAAGAGTCAATACCAGAATAAAGAATTGACTTGAAAACACTTTATATAACAAAGACTTCAGGGCTTCAGTGGATAGCAAGCTCAAAATAAGGCCACAATATAAGCCTGCTGCCAAAAGAGCTAATGTAGTTTAGGCTCCATTTTTAAAATACATATTCATCATTCCCCTGAGCTCTGATTACTTCCAGGACTAGGTTTACTGTGATCCACAACACATTCAAAATGTGCCTTAGAATATATCCAAGAGAACAACCAGTACATGAAAGATCTAGAAACCACATCAGAAAGCATTCTTGATAGAACCTGTAATTCCACACATCCAAAATTCAACTTACCCCACCTGTTTCTCTTCCAGTATATATCATATTGGTTAATGAGATGATCTATCCATCCTTTCGCCCAACCTAGAAACCTAGGTATCACTCCCTAACCACCCATCCCACTATTGATGATTGATTCTTCAATCCTGTCAATTTCTATAAAAAACCCACTCCTTTCTCCCCATCTACCCTGACTTATTTGGCTTTCAACATCCATTGCTTGGCCTATTGTAAATGTCTCCCACCTGGCCTCCTTGTTTTAGTCTTATGTCACCTTAGTCCACTTTCATCATGTAATCCTCTGCTCAAAGTTTCTAAGAAAATTCAATAACTTGATTCATCAAAATATTTTCTCAGGTGAATTATTGTCCGTTTTGGAGGCGTGGCATCCACCTCTGCTTTATTCCTGTTTAGAGAGCCCTCTTGTCAGAATTTCTTTACTCTCACTAGCAACAACCATCTCCCTGCATACCTACAAGAGTTTTGTACTCTTAGGCGAATTTAAACTCAATTATGAACAATTTCTGCAGCATCTATATCATAATGCCCCCCCACATTATAATATTTGCATTCTATACAAAACTTCATGTTGAAATTAAAGTGCCTGCTCTATGCTCCATGGTCACCTTCATAGCCTATGTTCGTGTGGTGGTTTTATCTATGTTTTTTCCCACATTGTCCATAAGGTTAGGTAGGGTTTATGTCTGTTTTGTTTATTTCCTAGCATCATAATAGGCTCTCAATACATATTTATACAGTGAATGAAAGTCCTTGAGAAGAAAAACATTGTAACTTTTCGAACTGAGATAAGAAATTAAGCATGAGTCTATGAAATCAGAAGTGAACCGTATCCCATTCTATTTCTTATAGCACTATCCGCATCATCATTTTGAGGGGATAAGGAGAAAGAGAAAAGATAAAACTAAAACAAAGCCAGTCTATGTTATAGGTTGAATATTATCTCCCCCCACCCCCACCACCACCACCAAAAAATATCCAGGTCCTAATACCTAGAACCTGACTGTTACCTTATATGGCAAAATGGACTTCACAGATTAAGTTAAGGGCCTTGAGATGGAGACACTATCCTGGTGAGCCTTAAGTGT
This sequence comes from Eonycteris spelaea, assembly GCA_003508835.1. Taxonomy (NCBI): domain Eukaryota; kingdom Metazoa; phylum Chordata; class Mammalia; order Chiroptera; family Pteropodidae; genus Eonycteris; species Eonycteris spelaea. The sequence goes on along the minus strand of PUFA01000011.1, from coordinate 6,906,991 downwards.
GATCAATAGGGCCCTCATAAGAGGGAGTCAGGCAGAGATTTGGCAAGAGACAGAGAGAGAAGGTGATGTGATGATAAAGCATAAAGAGATTTGAAGATTCTACATGGATGGTTTTGAAGATGGAAAAAGGGCCATTAGCCAAATAATTTGAAGAATGACTCTCTAGAAGCTGGAAAAGGCAAGGAAACAGATTCATCCCTAGAGCTTCCCAAGGGAGTATGGTCCAGCCAACCCTTGGTTTTAGTCCAGTAAAACTAATTTTGGACTTCTGACCTCCATAGCTGTAAGAGAATAAATGTATATTGTTTTAAGCCACCAAGTTTGCAGTAATTTGTTTCAGCAGCCACAGACATCTAACACAGACTATAAGTACCATCTCTTGGCAGTATCTATAACATTGATAACAGTGAATATTTAAGAATTACTACATTCCTGGCTCTGTGATAAGTTCCTTATGTGCGGTGTCTTTTTTGAACCTCGGATACTATCTGTGAGGGAAGTATTATTAAGCTCTCCAATTTATAGGTATAAAAACTGTGAAACAATTAGCAGAGTACAAAGCTAAAATTTGAAGCAAAGGAGCCCACAATTCATTTGTTCAACTGACCTCTATCTTTTAATGTCTACAATTCACATATCTCTTTTGTATTTTGATATGTTTGGGGGATGAGGAGCTATAATGGGCCACCCAGAAACTACACCGTTACAATTCATTTTGTCTATTATATCATTATATCACTCACTTCAAAGGATTGTTTCAAATATTTTTTCTGCTTAACAGTTGGAAAAACTGAGTCACAAAGAGATTAAGGGTGTTCAACAAGCCTGTGGTGGAACTGGGAACAGAGCCACGGCTGAAAGTCTGGCTCCACTTAAGCAATTACATCACATTTAATGTGCTTTCATCTCTTCAAAACCTTCACACCTTTTATCTCTTCTGAGTTTCACAACAATTCTTCAAGGTGAGTAAAACAAGTATTATAACTTTCATTTTAAACATAAAGAAACTGAAATGCAGAAGTGGAGCAAAGTTAATACATTCACTCTGCTGGGTTGTATGATATCAAAAATAGAGCTCAGGTCTCCTTTCTTCAGCCCTGAGTTCTCTCCATTCATCACACTTGGCCATCTCATAAATGGTCCAGCGCCATTTTCCAGGGTATTCTGTGAATGACCTCAGAAACAAGACTCATCACTGAAATGGAACCTATCTGGATCTGTGACAGCCAATGTTCAATGATTACTGAGCATTTCAAATGTGGCTAGTCCAAATTTGGATGTGCTGTAAGTGTAAAATGCACACTAGATTTCGAAGATAGTACACACACACACAAAAAACATGATATCTTAACAATTTTTATTTTGATTATGTGCTTAAATAGTATTTTAGATATGTTGGATTAAATAGAATATATATTTTAAATTTAGCTCACCTATTTATTTTTACTTTCCTAAATATGGCTACATGAAAATGTAAAATTAAATATGTGGCCTCATATCTCACTGCTCTAGATTTTTGTCCCAACCAGTACAGAAAAGAGTACTTTTCCAGAACCCATGAGATAATCTCAATTTGAACACGTCCAAGGACAGAAAGGTATTCAAGATGTAGCCAATTCTATTTTCTAGATTGCTTTAACAGAAAGTTATTTTCCACTGAATGAAAATCATAGGTAAGGAAAGAGAAATATAAAGTGTATATTCTCAAAACAAGGACTTGAGTGTGATAAAAACCAGCCTTATTCAAAGATTATTTTGACTATGTCTGTGAAGGTGTTTTTTGATGAAATTAATATTTGAACTGGTATAAGGAGTAAAGCAGATTGCCTTTCCTAAGGTAGGAAGGCCCTCATCCAATCAGGTAAAGGTCTGAATAGAACAAAGAAGCTAACCTTCATGCAAGTAAGGGAATCTCCTCCTACCTGACTACTTGAGATGGGACATTGGTCTCTTCCAGCCTTTGGAATCAGACTGAAACATCAGCTTTTATTATATCTTGCTGACTGCAGATCTTGGGATTTGTCAGCCCCCATAACCATGGGAGACAATTCCTTATAATATAGCCTATCTTTCTGTTTCTCTGGAAAACCCTGACTAATGTACAGGTCTATGAGAATTACCAACCATACAAGATACTTTCTTAAATGAAAAAAAAAAAATTAAAGTACGGAAGACTTATATGTGTTTTAAGAAAGAATAAAACAAAGAAAAATAAAGAAAAGAAAAAAAAGAGAAGCCAAAATAACAAGAATAACAACAAGATCTTTAACTATGTAGTGTTATTTATATACAGAATATCTCTAGAAAATAGAACAAGAAACAGATAACAGGGAGGACCTCAGGAGTGGAAAATTGGGGGTTTGAGTAATGGGTGGGTGGAAAATATAGTTTTCACATTATGCCTTTTGACGGCCTTTAGTTATTTTTCTTTGAATATGTGTTTTCCATTCAAATAAATGCATTTGGAATAAAAATGGCAATGCCTTGTCTAAAAATTCCTGTCAAACTTTAAGAACAGACATTTTTAGGAAGACTCTTCAGCTTGTGAGCTGGAACAGGGAGTAGTTGGCCAGAGTTTTATAACATAAAGCGATACACTGGTGCCTTTTACACTGGGCTTAAGGCTCCCCCCATGAGCAACACTGACCCTGAGGACGGAAAGAAGGACATCGCCCCAATACCTCCTTCTCAGAATCACACTCTAACCAGGTTCACCCCTGCCCTTCTCTACAGGAAGGTGGATGGCAGTGGGGTAAATCCCAGAGCGAAGATGCAGATAAACCATGAGCTCCTGCACCCTGCCCTTGGGCAAATGTGACATGATTTCCCAGATCATCTCTTTCCCTACACATACACCAGTGGCAGGCAGAGAAGTGCTTCTCTGACAGCTGATACAGGGTCCACTTAAGAATTCTCTGAGACTGGTGCCCACTTGGAGTCCAAACTACCAAAGGGTGAGGGTCCAAGCAGGGTAGCCTGTTTTCACCATCTGAATTGGGCACTAACGATTATACCCAAAACCTTTCCCTGTTCATACACAGTTTCCTAAATGAACTGGTCCTCAGAAGAACCTAGCTCTATGACACAGTTTTACAAACTGTATCCTCACAGACCAGTTTACCTACTGGTGAAATCTGTTTTCTCCATTTCATAGACAAGGAAAGACAGTGTTGACAGCTATGCCCTTAACTAATGAACACACAACTTACATTATTCAGAGTGATTTGCTACTACCCCGGAGACATTTCTCATCTGCCATGGACTGTGATCAGCAGAGATTCAGGAAGTTTAATCACAAGCGTGGAAGTCAGGGATATTTGCTCAGCAATCATCTAGGCCCTCTAATATTTCAAGAAAAAAAAATCCCTATTTTTCTTGGAGAGAGGAGGTGAAGTCATTGCTTCTAATGTTTTCATAACAAGGGGCATAGTTTAGGAGTTGCTTAGGAGCTATTTGCCTGTTGATGTGTATCCTAATGGCTCTCAATTTGTTTCCTTGTCTGCAAAGTGAAAATAACGATTCCTTTCTCATGAGATAGTGATAAGGGCTAAATGAATTAATTTATGGGAAAGCACCTAGCACTCAGACACTAAATTTAATTTTCTCTCCCCTTTGGAGAGGTACAGATACTTGGTAGAGCATTCTGCATACAGAAAGTAAGTGATATCTTCTCAATTCACTAGTAGCTTTACAAGTTTTTCATGCTGTTTCTATATTTCAACTAAACTCTAACTCACATACTTTCTTCTACTGTTACCTGGAAACTCACAGAACAGAGGATTGCTATGTGCAGTGCATGCTAAACCTTCAATCTCATTTCCAGGAAATGTTGCAGCAAAGGAGAGCCTCCATAATAACCGCCGGTGCCCAGGTCATAGCTGAGCACCTTGGACGCCTTGACTCTTTTAATTCTCTCAAACCCTGTTTAGGTGCTATGATTTTCTACCGTTTTGCTGATAGGGAAGTTGAAACACAGAGAGGTTAATTTGCCCCAAGTCACAAACTAATGTGGTGGACCCAGGATTAATAAAATCCATGCGCTTAATCATTCATTAGGTTAAACTGCCCTCAGGAGACCTGAAGCCCTGCCAGTCTGAAGGCAGAAAGAGGAGGAGGCCAGTGTCTGAGGTCAGGAAGGAACACATCCATCTCTTCATCCCCTTCTCAATACCGCCTTTAAAGTAAGGCTATTCTTTAATCCTTCCGCGGCCCAACTCTTAATCGGTTGGCTCTATTCTCCTAAAATCCTTGATTTCTTCATTTAAATTAGGGTTTTGTTTTTAGATGTTTGGCCTGGGTCTCCTTTTCCCAGATGATCTGTCCACTTCTGCCTTACCCACGTCACTGTTCACTCGCCTTCCAAGCTCCTAACTCTTGATCCTGCCCTAGTCTAAAGGATCTATTTATTCATGCCCAGTTCACCTCTGAAATCTTGACCTCCTTAACTTTTTCTCTGTAGTCCCTCTGCCTTGAATAGCTTTCTTCTATCTTTCCTCCTCTCAAAGCCTATATGCCCCTGAAGATAGAGGTGAGCCCCACTCCTGCATGACAACTTCCTCTCCTGATCACTAAAGTGAGAAGAGATGTCACCCCTCTGGGCTTCTATGATCTGCATCGCTTTTGACATATCTTCTGCAAATATTCATTGAGTGTCCTCTATATTTTGAAATATCTCATCTTACCTAACACTATGCTTTATATACAATAGAAGCCTGAGAAGCTGTGGCTAATATTGATATGCTAAACAAGCATGCGAGCTGCATCAGCCACATCCACTCTGTCTCCTTTGGGTCAATAGAGGCCCCACTATAAATTTACATTCATAAAACCCATATCTTCATGCGATCATTCTTATTGCCATCATAAAGTGATAGAACTCCATTGTGCATGCAATTGGGAAAGAGAGCTATTCCTCACATGGAGACAGAAGAGAAGGAAATATCCAATATTAGGAGAAGAAAGAGAAAATAGCAATGCTGCAATAGGCAAAGGAAAAGGTGAAGGGCTGAACTTGGTCAGTCTTAAAACAAACAATCCCCGCAAAAGAGAAGTGTTAAAAACAAGTTCTAAGGATGCCAATTGGTAAAAAAAAAAAAAGCATGTCAATAAATTCAATATTATTTAAATTCCTGCTGTATGTTATGAAAGAGTTACAAAATCACTCCCCTTCCTTATTTGCTTTTATTTATTTCTAATTCACAAATATATATTTGTACAGCTCTGGGGTGTAAAAAAAAAAAAGTCAGAGTTTTGTTTGTCTATATCATTTTAGTTTTGCTAATCACATTTAACTAAAAGGAGTTTTCATTTTTGATTAAAAATAAGTCAAAACAATTGAATGTGATGCCAACTGATGCTTTCCAAATTCACCAGACCATTGCTAACTCACCAAAGTCAGGAAGCAATAATCATTCCTTTTCTTTATAGAGTGAATGCCTTTTCTCCCCAAGAAACTTCAAAGCTCTGCTGACGCTGGGCTCTGCAGCTGCCAGGATAGAAATGTGGCTCCACTTACCTCAAACAGAATGTCAGAAGCACATGAGGGACAGGCTGACCCACAGCAGGCATGCCCAACCCACACCCACTGCTGTGTCCACTTTATCAGAGACCACACCCAAAGCTCTGGTTTGAGGTCAAGAAAATAGAAGAAGCAGGTCTACCAAGCCACTCACATCCTTCACCTACCCAGACTAGTGTCCTAAAGACAGGCATGGCCAGGTGCAATGTCATGACAGTAAACTATGTCAGTTGTCAGAATGAATAGTAGTCAAACGGAGTCACACAGTTCTACACTAATGCAAAAATTGTCTTGGGCTAATTCTATCAATGTTCCTACAAGAATATAGTTCTTGTATAAATAGAAAAAAAAAATCTGTGAACTCTGGTATCTCCTGACATGTATATCTTCTCATATTCATAAACAGAGTAACTATTATTGACTGAACATCTACTATGTGTGAGGCATCTCAATTTTATTATTGTGAATCCTCATAGCCACCTTTAGAGGAAGGTACTTTTGTCCATGTTAAATCCGTCCTAGACATCTAAGGATGAAATGTTTCTAATAGTTCTGCAACCATCAGTTTGCCCTGGGAGAAAGAACTTCACAGCTGCTCCATATGGTGAAGCCATAGGGGTCACCTCCACTTTGTGGACTTAGATTAATGTGATTTCAACTCAATTATTAACAACGCACCTTCCTCCAATTTCATGGACCCTATGAATGTCCAGTTCTTTGGATGCAAATGAATAGATACAGGCAGAATGTGATCCAGACTTTACTTCTGGTTTTAGTTCCTACATTTCTGGTTTTGCCCTCAGCTAAAAGTTGAAAAGAATGAGGCAGATTTGAAAATAAAAACCAACCCTCAGCTGATGAGCCAGCTAATACTGTCAGTGCACCCAAATCCCAGCAGAGGCTGGTTCTGCCACTGTTTAACAGATGAACTCTTGCCAAGAACACAAAATTAGTTGCTGAATCAAGTCAGGATTTGAACTTGAATCTGTCTTCTCCCATTGCACATGCTCTTTGCACAGTATCCCACTGCGTCAGCATTCACTATGGATCACCTAGGCTTAGTCAGCGTGTTTCAGGAATTGCATGGTCTTTCCAGTGAGAAAGACCTCATATGTTGCTCACTTCAATGGGCTGCTGACCATTAGTACCACCCCGAGCCAACCCTGAGCCGTCACTCTTCACAGGGGACTGAGTGGCTCAGAGATATCTTTTGTCTATGTTGTTTCATATCATTTATGATGCTGGATGTATTTTGTGAATAGAAATGATCCAGGCCTACAAGTTTTATTTCTGCCATTATTGGACGTTAAGATGACTCTTGAAGAGGCCTGTGTGTCATCAGTATAAATTTTAGAAGAAGGGCCACACACATGGAAATTGTGGTTCTTCTGTCCAATTTGTATAGTTTTTGCCCTACATATTAAACCGTTACTGCTAATAGTACTTTTCTGAGAGAGAGCCCTTGTTCGTGTTGGGATTTCCAGAAAAGTGCTGGAATGCAGCTGACTTCGAGGGTGGGTGCATCACACAGTGTCAAAAAGAGTGCAAGATTATTTCCAGTGAGTGGAGGTGGGGGAATGGGAAAGATACAGGCAAAAATGTAGAGAAGGAGACGCACAAAAGTGCATCACTAAAAATTATGAGTTAGTAGCCTGCCATGCTGGAAGACAGGGGAATGATGACAGACAGCATGAACTTGATCAGTTCTTTTATTTGTTAAGAAAATATTTTTTTCCTTTGGGAATAAATGCTTAAAAGCTAGCCCAACTTCCTCAGTGCTTTGGTAACCAGTAATTTTGGAACAGAGTGAATGTTAGACATTGATTCTTACTTAAATTTCCCTAGCAAGTGAACGCTGATGCCCATATGTTATGAGAACCCCTTGAAGGACAGAGCAGCCTCTTCCTGATCATTTCAGACTGTTCCCACGTTACAAACAACTCCTGTGTGAGAGTCTGCGTGATGATGACTGCAGAGCCAAGAGGAAGGCAGCTGCATGCCTGTCTTCCTCACCTCCACACAGGACCGTGATGGCTTACTAGAGAAATTCAGTTTCAAATTATAAGCAAAATTAACAACTGTTGGGAAAGGAGAGGGTTTGGAAATCAAATCAGCACACCAGAACTCTGGTCCTGGCCCTGCTGTTCTACCTGTGAGACTTCAGGCACAGAAAAGGAGGGCAGCCAACACGATGTGCATTATACATGTTATCTTATTTACATGCACTATGTGCTTTATCCGTGTTATCTTATTTAATCTTGCCCACAAGCATATAAGGTAAGTGCTATTTATTCCCATTTTACAGATTAGAACATCAAGACTCTGCAGACTCACAGAAGAGCAAACAGCAAGTTGTGGAGTGAGGACTATGTCCAAATTTTTCTAACTTCAAAATCAATGCTCTTTTTATTACCCAAATTGTTTTCCTGTTTCAACTATTAAGATCCCTCTATGTCTTCATTTCTATTAGTCTAAAATTCTAATATTATTCTGATGCTGGGTAGAGTCATATTTGAGTTCTTCAGTGATTTATTATTTTATTTTTTTAGATATAATTGACATATAACATTATATTAGTTTCAGGTGTACAACATAATGATTTGATATATGCATTTATTGTAAAAAATAGTTGAGTTTTAATATGCCCTATGAATTGCTATCAAAGGAGATCAAATAAATAAAAGCATATTCAATGCATCATGTATTGCAATAAAATTCTAATAAAAATGTATACTTCCTCCCATGTCTTTGATGTTTTAAAAAATATGAGCTACAAGGTACCCCCTGAATATGTGAGCATGTGAATTTTGAATTATTCTGAAACAGCTAATACATTGTCAATCCACAATTCAATAAGGTTTTTTAAAAGTCTGTAAAAAATATGTTTCAATTTATTACTCAACCATTTATTTATTACTCAATAAATTACTCAACAATATTACTCGATTTCTGAATGTATATATACACATATACATATACAGATACAGATACAGATACAGATACAGATACAGACACAGACACAGACACAGACACAGACACAGAGAGACACAGAGCGAGATCTCCATCTATCTGGCCAAATCTAGTGATGCATCTCTACCACTTTATACATCTCTACCACCATCTTACATTTCCTCTCCGCTGCATTTGACGGAGTTAATGCTTCCCTCATTCTTGAAACACTGTCTGCACCCATTTGCTGGGGCTTTGCACTTGTACACTCTCAACTGCTTCTCTGTCTCCTTTGCTTACTGTTCCATCTGACTTCTAAATGTTGGAGTACTCCAGGACCCAGTCTTTTCTCTACATTATCCCCAAATTTATCTCATCTAGACTCATGACTTTAAATGACATTATGCACTATGGCCTCAAAATGTGCACCTCCAGTTCAACTCTTCCTCTAAGCTCCTGGTTTATATATCTAGTTGCCTTCTTGACATCACCTGTCAGTATCTAGCAGGCATTTCAAGCTTAATAGATCTAAAAGTTCACTCTTAATAAACTGAATCCCCTTCCACACAATTGTTAAGTCCAAAACCCTGAGTCATTATGAGACTTCTTTTCCCTCTAAACTCTTATCTATTCCATCAACAAATCCTGTTGACTGTACCTTCAAAATATGCCTCAAGTCCAAACAGCTTAACAAATCCATTAATAGCACTGTGGTCCAAGCCCCCATTGTCATTCATTCGCACAGCTGCTAAAGTATACCTGGTCTCTCAACTTCAGTTTCTTTTCCTTTTTAATCTAGTTTTGATATAGTAACCATTCACCCTTGCTCAAATTTTTCAATGGATTTTCATTTCACACATAATAAAACACAATGACTTACAATGCCTTCTGTGAGCCAGACTTACTTACACCTTAGGCCTCATCAACTACCATTCTACCTACTACTTACTCTGATCCATTCACCCAGACCTTCTTACTGATTTCAGGTATGCTTCAAGCTTGGTCCTGTCTCAGGTCAGTACACTAGCTCTTTCTCCTCCTGGGACATTATTCCCTCACTGTTGACATAGCTCACTCCTTCACATAAGTCAGGTCTCTGCTCAAATGTAACCTCCTCAGAGAGGTGTTCTCCACATATTCTAACTAAATTCATACCGTTAACCACAACCATCTCTGGATCTATCCCCTTATTTTGTTTTAACCTCTCCAGAGCCATTTGAATTATATGGAATTATATTATTTTTTTTTTATAATAATTATATTACTATTTGTCCATATATACTTATCCATAAGTAGATTTTTTACTCATTTATTTATTTATTCTCTGCTTCCTCTTTAAAAGGTTATCTCCAAGGAACCTTGTCTGTCTGTTCTCTACTGTATTCCAGTGCTTATCATAGTGCTTGAAACACATCAGGTACTGGATAAATATGTATTAATTGAATAACTAAATCTTTTGGGTGTCCTGTGCCATCCTGTGATGCTCTGTTGCTCCTTGGAATATGGCCTTTATGTTTGGTATCTGGCTATAAACCTGCCCAAAGTTCATTTTGTTTATAGCTCTTGTCTCCCAAATTTTTATCCCTTCAATATCAACTAGTCTCTTCACTAATTATACCTAGAATCAATTCTCTTGCTATTCTTTAAATGCTGCATCTCTGCCATTTTTATCTAAATCTCTGTTTTCTGCGCAGTCCAAGTACAGCCTATGTACCCACAATGTGAAGAGTATTTTTATTGTCTTCTTTTGGAGAGGAGTATAATCTTCTGGTTAGACTCTGGAGAGCAAATATTTTCTTATCTCTGTCTGCCCCCATCCCCCACCTCAGCACTGGACCCACACAAATGCTAGAGTAATACTGGTATGACGTCACTTCCTGTATTGTGCTGTGGATCAGCCCATGTCTACTGCTGTATAAGCTGCATAATCACAGAAGAAAGAAGATGAGAAAACTCCACATGATTTCTCCCTTTGGGGCTGAGGCAGAAAGTTATCACAGCATGGATAAGAGTGTGTGTCTGTGTTTTGCTGGGGCTAGTACACAGGAATAGAACTATAGTCAGATCACCCCAGTCTGGAAATAGCCAATTAGCAATGCTCACAAACTAAAAAATATTAAAGACCATTCCAGACTATCTTAAAACTAAACAAACCTTTAAAAGAGGTATATTATAAACCATTTCTAAAAGATATTTACAAACATTTACTTCCAAAATACATTAAACAATTGAAAGAACAATAAAGTTTTCCTAGTCTAAAGTTAGATTCTCACTGGAAGGCTATCCAAAATGACTGACAGGCAACATTACTTTCTTGTACTTTACAGGAACCACATTTGCATAATTGCATAAAGTGATTCAGAATTGACCTCATGCATGAAAACAGGCAACAGATGGAATTAAAATGTAACGGCAAAGGAAAATGCATTATGGAAATCGCTTGAAAAAGCTAAGAGATCAGCCTACTTTTCAGTCTATGGAATTTATAATCATGTTTGCTGCTACATTTGTTTTTTTTAAAAGATGTGACCCAGACTATTGCGATGTGTGTGTGTGTGTGCGTGTGTGTGTGTATGTGTATATATATCTATACCTATATATATGTATATATACACATTTCTCTGATTATTTTATTTACGTATTATTGGCTAAAGAGAAAAAAAGAGCTTTCATAATCTTTGCAGTCCACGTAATCAAGTATTCTTCATTTTTATATTCCATTTCCATCCTCATGTGTTCTAAATGTAAATCTTCAGTTGTCCTCAGACAGCCAGTTCCAGCAGGGCTCAGAGATTTCCCCTGTTGACCTGCAATTCATTTGGAGCAGTACAAATCTCAAGCTGCTTCATTGATTAAATGTTGGATACAGATAGGATTTTAATTTATATAGAATCAAGATAGGAACTTAGATTATTGAAAAAAAGATAAACATCAAGGAAAATGGTATTTTCCTTTATAAGACACACAATTAACATTGAAACAAAGAAAACAGCTGTATTCTAAATGAACACAGCCTTCTAAAGTAGTTGGTTTCCTAGGTAATACGAATAGATGAAAATTTTTCTGAAAACTGCTACATTTCCCTTCAGAGGAATCACATTTATGATCTTTGAGCTTCTCATAGAAAATAGAAAAAGGTATCAGCACTGCTTGGTTCCCAGGCAACCCTTACTACACACCTACTATGTGTCAGGTATATATCCTGAGCTCTGAAAACAGAATGGCCTTCCCCACATTGGTAAGGAAAGGATACACTGCAACTTAGTGACTCACAAAGCAATCCACTGTCTAAAACATACAACTTCTATTGCAGAACAATGCACACAAAGCGGGCTCATGTGGTTTGCCTCATCCACGGGACACGTTCATCTCTCACCAAATCAGATCACTTCCACTGGCCTCACCTATACACTCTCAGCTGACACCTGGCCTGTGTGTGTGGAACTAATGCTATGCCTTGGCTCTTGCCTGTAGTCTGCCCTGCTCCTGACAAAACCCAGCTACCGTGGCCCCCCACTCCCTGAGGGCAGCTAGGTTTTCCATGCAATACTTTAATGGCTTCTGTGGGAATGTCTGCTCTGTTTATGGTTGCTGACATCAAAGCCCCACCTTCTCCTTCTCATTTAGACAGCCCAGCACCCCACCTCCACCTATCCATCATCTGGATCAATAGAAGTCCACGCCTGGCAAAGCTCTCCTATTTGTATACCTGGCTCCCTGGAAGGCCTATGCTCTTTGCCTACATTCCACCTGGTTAGAAGAGAGACTGAAGAGGGTGGGAGGGTAGGAGATAGGAGGCAATGAACCTCTTAGAATTCTCATAAGGGTGACTGTGCTGTGAACATTCCAATCTAGTGCTTAAAACTATTGTCCACTATCTAAAGCAAAACATATTCAAAGTTTAGCCCATATAAAATTGTCAATATCCAACTATCTTTGACATTCAAAAATGTCCATTGCACATGGTTCAACCTAACAATAAAGGGTGACTTGATTATTTGGCTCTGTTACTACTAAAGTTCAGCTTTTTAAGGATTTGGGAGAATAGCGTGACCTGCCACTTTCCTTTGTAACTTTGTTACTATGGGAATTGGGTTCCACATTCCTAACGAGTGACCAAAAACAAATTTTGGAATGCAAGCCATTCATAAGCCGAGAACTTCCTACAATGGATGATCTTCCCTATGCAAAACAAGGCTGACAGAGTGCATTTATTAGAATTACAGGCTCAAGTAACCACAAAACGCTTACTTTGCGTCTTCAAATATCCCTCTCAGCCTTCTGGCTCCAAAATATATTTATAATCTAAGGTTGTCTGGTGGTGAGCCAGGCCATTCCAGGGAAACTGGGAACCAGGGATGCAATCCGACTCCTGAGGCTGGGCCAACTCCCCAGGTCTGAACATGGAGGCATGGCAAAGGCTGACTCATCTTAGGATGGAAAGATGCAGAGATGTGAGTCTAAAACAGTGGTTCTCAACCACGCTTGCCCATTCGAACAAAACTGTGGAGGTTTAAAAAATCTTGGTGCCTGTGCATCCCCAGAAATTCTGATTTCATTGATCCAGAGTATATCCTCGGCATCCAAATTTTACAAAGTTCCCTAGGCAATTCTAATGAGCAGTCACTTTTAAGAACCATTGCCCTAAATATTAGTTTGGAACCAGGAGATAGAGTCACAGGGGGAAAGCATAAATAGTACTTACAGGTGTAAAATGAGCCCTTGATCTAGGTAGAATATCACCCAAACAGGCAAAGCCAGTGCTCAGAAGTCCATTGGGTGCCTAGAGGTATGCAGGCTGCCAGAAAGTCAAGAAATGTAGCATACAGTCACAGGGCCCCAGTACAGGGTTCAGGTAAAACTCCATGGGGGGGGGGGATGAGTGGTAACAAGGGGTGATGAGGAAAAGACTGGAAACCAGGCATAAAATTCCATCCCAAGAAAACCTGAAGATAGAGCAAGAATCAAAAAAACAAGGAGCTGTGCTTGACAGGTACAAGCTAGCGCTATGAAGCTGAAAGATGGGGAGGGAATTCATTCAATGCTAAGTTCTTTTCCTTCTCCCCACAGTCAAAATTGTTCCTACCGTGGCAGGAGGCTGTATTAACCCAGCTTCAGGGATTAAGATTTCAGAGTCAAGAACCCAGCAGGTCGCTATAGTTTTTCCCTCAGAATAAATAACCTACCTCCTCCTGTCTGCCAGCCCCAAAAGAGAGGGCTGTCTCCTTCAAAGTCTGCTCTGTGCCTAATTCTTTAGCAAATTTTCCAATCTAATGGCATAATTAATTGATGGCCTACTCTCTCACCTCAATGTAGTCATGCACAGTTGTAGAGTGTGTACACTGCACTAAAGCAACTAACAAAAAGGGCATGGAACCTAAAGTCATTAGACCTGGTGCAGGGCCCTTCTGCCCAGAGGGCCCCACTTTCTCTAATTTGCACAATTCAGTGTCGGCTATGTAGCAGCTCTGATGGTGATGATTAATTTGTGTCTATTCAAATATTTGCTGACTGAGTGATTAATCTACTGACTCTAATCCATCTTCCTGCCAAAACTGATGAATCAATGCTAGATTTTAGACAACACAAAGTATTCTGCACTTGCTTTGCACACATACTTTTTCTTCCTAAAAACGCTCATGCAACTGAAAACACAAGCCCATCAAGTATAGCAAGAGAAAGCTTGCACTCTGCAAAGCCAATTTCATCCACTGACGACAGCCGAGGAAAGCATAAGGGGCCCTTGTTTTTCTGTCTTTGTTCCTCATGTTCTGAGCAAAATTGCACAGGAATTATGAACAGTTAGCAAATGGTGTATAAGCAACCAAAAATCAAATGACAGCTCTATGAACGGAACCAGACTGGCCCCACTGAAGCCAGGCTGCTGGAGTTCTGGAACGAGAACTAGGGAATCGAATTTTATCTCTGGCCTTGTCCCCAGTTCACTGCTGACCTTAGCTTGATCTCAGACCCTCAGCCCCCCAGAGCACCCACAGTGCTTTGTGACCCATAGTGCAATGCAAAGATCATTGAGACGCTACTTGAAAGAATCTGAACATCTTTGACAGAGGCCACAAAGGCAACTCGGTGCTCGGAGATCTCCTCCGATGTGTCTCTCCCTGGGGTCCAGCTCTCCAAGGGATCTTTCTCTGAGGCTGTTCAGCTGCTGTTTGGATGTCAGTCCTTAATTCAATGAGACTCATGGGAGGAGAAAAGGATTGTAGGAAATATCTAATTTTCCAGTGAGATAAGCATTCTGTACACAGCTTAACCCAACAGTTTGGAAAACTTGAGTTAAAACATGACTGCATCTTCAAAGAACAGACTTTTAAACTGGGCTTTCTCTCTGTCCTCCCATACTATCCCTTCTCCAGGTCCCACTCAATATTAAACCCTTTAAAACCATGTGTGTCATCCTGTGGTTCCATCATAACTGTTATATCTCAGATGAAGGTGACCCAAATGTTCCATACGGACCTCATGTTCTGGCCTTTGTCTCTTTCTTTATGAGTAAAATCATCTCTTCTAATTTGAAAATCATATTATGTATTCTAAAGGTAGGAACGTAGTCCCCTCCCAGCCAACAGGTGTTTTGGGGTACATGTCCTAAGCCTGATTTGGTTGGCTGCCCAGAGAATTATCTTTCTTCTCTAAAACTGGAAGGAAGGAAGTGGAGAATTCACCAATTGAATTTGTTCATATTTAAGTTCTGGTCTCATGTTCACTTCTTCCTCCCACTCACTCACTGGGATGCTCTTATAATTGTAGATTGTTTGGATCAGATGAAAAAAAGAAGGTCGTATTTAATATAAGGTGGAGTTTTTGTTATCACACCTGGGGCCCATCACCCTCTCAACTGGGCCTGATTCAGGAGTCCTCCCATCTTAGTGCCAGCCTCTTCTGGGAATTTACAATGTAAGAATGGGTCGGGGGAGGGCTGCCTTTGTTTTGTGTGTTTTCCTTTGCTTTGTTTTGTTTGGCATATAACAAATCTCTCTCTCTCTCTCTCTCTCTCCCTCTCTCTGTCTTCTAAATTGGCTTTTACCTTCCCCGCCTACAAGAGGCCATAGGCCTGAGAATATGTAATGATACTGCCCTCCTTCTACTCAGTTTACACCCCAACCCCTGCACCCCAGATTTAAGAGATTTGGAAGTTAGACCAAGAGACGCCTTAAAGTCCTTTCCTATTCAAAACATTTTTTTCAATTCTTTGAAACTTCTTCATATATTAAAAAAAAAACTTTGCAAGTATAACCTCTTATGATTTCTCTCCTTTTCATGATTCACATTCAGCTAGGCTGGTTAAAATTAAAAGGAATAAAAAGTAACAGAATCACATTATCTGTGGTAATTATTAAGAGGCAGCTATAATTTGAAAACCTAAATCTTCTCGTGGGGGTGAGATGTATAACATCTATGCTTGCACCTTAAATTGTCTTTTCTACTTCATTTTTTCTGCTCCAGAAAAAGTACCCTCCAAGCAAACAAATGAAAAAAAAAAAAAGAAAGAATATATTTGTTTTAAGTAGATACAATTTAATTTATCTACCCTTACCTACAAAATTAAATGGGTCGGAATGTAGGGTCCAGTCTTTGAAGATACTTAAAATCACCTAGTTCAGTGTTTCTCAACCAGGGGCAATTTTGCCTGCCAGGGGACATTTGGTAATGTCTGGAGACATCTTTCGTTGCCACAAATTGGGAGGGCAGCTACTGGCACCTAGTGGGTAGAGGCCAGAGATAGTACTAAACATCCTATAATGAACAGGACAGTCCCCACGACAGAGAATAATCCAGCCCAAAATGTCAAGGCCAATGTTGAGAAACACTGGTCTAGATTTATGAATGGTCCCGGAAATATGAAACCATTATTTTTCCATACAAAAGAAATAAATCCTGTATTCTCATTAATAAATAGTAGATGTACTAAGTCAGGCAGCCATTGAAATAGCAGTAAATTTAAAGGTATTACATAAATTTGAGTGCAAAGACTAAAGAGGTGGGACTTTCCTCTTCTCCCTTTAATAGAGGTTTACTGTGCTACAGAGCTATTTAGTAGTTAGCCACTAAAGTATGTTGCTGCCATCTAGGGCACGAGAAGAGGATCCTCAAAAGCACCCCATTCCTAGCTCCAAGGGCACAGCTACAAGATCTGCAGGCATACAAGGCCCCCATTTCCCACATTCGTAATATTGAAAAGAAAAAAAAAATGCTTTGGGTTTTATGGCAAGCAACTGTTTACAACTTTTTGACATAATGTATGAAAGGGTCTACAGCGCCTTCAGTTGGTTAGTTTTCCCATTTCCTATGTGTGGTATGAAACGGCAAGCTTCTGATAAGGGTGAAAGAAGTTTTGTGGCTGTTTTATTCTCACTGGTAAC
This sequence comes from Eonycteris spelaea, assembly GCA_003508835.1. NCBI lineage: Eukaryota > Metazoa > Chordata > Mammalia > Chiroptera > Pteropodidae > Eonycteris > Eonycteris spelaea. Next base: position 6,890,143 of record PUFA01000011.1, on the reverse strand, counting down.
TGGGGAAGAGGGAAGATCAATGACCCCAGAACTCTCTGGGAGGGCCTGTCTTTCCGCTCATTCTTTTCTTTGGATCACAGCAAGACAATGGTAAGTTCTAGGTAACATAAATCAAGGGGATTTCTTGTCTTTTAAAACATATATAAAATTTAAAAATATGAAATTAAAAATTTGGAATTGAATTAAGAGGCAATTAAGAAGAACCGAAGTGTAGACAGAAATCTTTCTCCAGCCAAACACATTATCACAAACACACACACACACACACACACACACACACACACAACACACACACGTTTATAAAGATAACAGTGCTGAAAGAACTTTTCTAAGAGCTTGGAGAAGAGTGGAAAGGCAATTTACACCACTCTCCCTGCAGTTCCCAGAGAAGTGGGACCTCAGGCCGGAGGAGTGCAGTGCATGCAGTTAGAAGCTCTCTTTCCATTCTTTCTGGTGGTCTTCCTCGAGCTTTATTATGGCTGAATGGGTTGAACCTAGACTAGTTTTCATGCATTAGAGGCAGAAAGCTTCTGACTTCTTCACCATAAGGATTCCTACATAACTTAAAGCAATGAGAAAACATATTGCAACGTTCACAATATACCTTTTCAATAGGTTCTAAACTCTATTTCTGTTTCAGAAAAAGAGATTATTTGTTTTTTTTAAGATTAGGGTATCTTGTCCTGACCCATCCAGACCTCTAGAAAACCAGCTCACAATTCAGTCTAGTTGCACAAAATGAGATGACTCTTCCTCCTCACTGTTTTAATGGAGCAGCCTGACCTCCCTCTCTAACTTTGCTGGGGTCCTGCAGATACCACAATCTAGAGCTTATTCTATTCAAACAGAAAAGCCTTGAGGGAAACGATCATTAGAGCAAGAGAAGAGAAACTCATGTTATAGCTAAGACATGATTCCATATTGCCCAGAGGAAGAATTATCTGATGATCTATGCGACCTCTTTTTAGACCACAGACCACAAGTGGATGGATGGGTGGATGGATGAATGAATGGATAGCACAAAATTTCCATTAGAGGTCCAGCATTTCCGTGAACTTTCTATAGTCTAAATCTCCTAAACAAAAAATCTCATGCAATACTACATGAGAAAGTCATTTCTTAGACAAATGTAAAGTGTTATTTAGGATAGATACTATCATTATGTTAGATACACATTTACATTATATTAAATATTAATGTGTTTAGGTTGCACCAAAAAAAAAAAAATCATCTGTTTACCTACCACAGAGAGCTATTGTGAAAATCCAGTGAGATTAGGCAAAGAAAGTTCTTAAAAATTCTTATAAGCACACTATGCATATATAAGATGTCATTGTTATTACTAAATACAGTAGAACTGAACTGAAGAAACCCATATGTCCCAGAGACAATTTTCCTGATGGCATGTGTCCATGGACACACATGCTTATTTCTCCAAAGATCACATATTTTGAACTACCCTTCCCCCCCACCCCTACATCTCCAGGAAAGGAAACACGATTTGACAGATGGACAGCATAATTTGAAACTGGGACTGTCTCCTACCCAATTTCAGAAAATATGGTCCTGGTATCTAGCGCATCTCATTAAATTATTTGATCTTATAGAGAGAAAGGGCTCTTAAAGAATATGTACCAGAAGCTCTTCTCTATCAGTTTATTTACTGTTTGTGTCTTATGGGAATATATAGGAAATGTTTATGCTATACTGATATGTAAAGAAAGCAAGATACATAATTGCATATATACAAGTTCTCAACTATATAGAAAAAATATGTGAAAATAATAGCAGTAACTATCTCTGGATGGTGAGATTAGGTTTTTTTTCCTGCTTCAGTGAGAGTTAAATACTTTTACCTTCTGATTTTTATGGTTTATATACATATTTTAAAAGTTATTTAGTAATAAAAAGCTTATAATTAAAAAAATATTTTTCCTGTCCCACCTTTTTCTACCACCAGTTTCTCTTCTCAGAGGCAACTAATGTCAATTGTTTTAGATGTTTGGTTTGGTTTTAGTCTCCTTATTTTTAAATAATATATTTACAGTCATATCTTGATGTTTTATATTTACATTTATCTGTCTCCCTATTATGAAAGAAGATTTAGCACTCTCAATGAATTCCTTGTTCCCCATCCTCCAGTATAATTATATTATTATTATTAAATTATTATTCAGTATTTACAGTAATATGCCATCTCAATATCATTCACATTTCCACTTATACACAATTTTTGAGTCAATAAATCTCTTTGTTCAGTTAATATTCTATGTATCCATCTCCAAAATTTCTACCAAAGAAATAAATATTTTCTCAATGCAGTCAAGCACATTGGGAATTTTGTGAGCTTTATCCTTCCCTTTGTAACATCTTTCTGGAGCTTTCTGCGCCCCAGTTTTCTCTGGATTTGTTGCTCTCTAAGCCTGTTTGACAGTTATTGTATCTGACTTCACCATCATATTTCTTTAACTTATCTCCTGAGTTGAGTTCCTTATTTTCTAGATCCCATGCTTTCCTCTTTCTTGTAATATCCTCTGTTTTTCCTTGCACCACATACGCTAGTATTAACTCAAACGAGATAAGTGGGAGATCAAATTTTGAAACCTTACATGTTTGAAAAGGCTTTTATTGTTCCCTCATATTAATTATGAGGTTGGCTGGGTATAAAACTCTATCTTGGATATCATTTTCCCTCAGAATTCCCCATTTTTCTATTGAGAACACTGATGGTACTCCGATTCTCATTTCTTTAGTTGTGATCTGTTAGTTGTTCTTTTTTTCTGCTTAAAGTTTTTAGGAACCTTCCTCTATGCCTAAAATCTCACAATTATGTGAGTTGTGATATGGATTCTCCCATCCATTTGAAAGTTTAACAGTTAAGTCTAGTAGTTTGCATCTTTTAGTTCTGAAAATTGTTTCTTAATTCATTTCTTTATAATACCCTTCGTTCTGTTTTTCTTTTCTTTCTGTATGTTCTATTAATTGGATATTGTACTCACTGTACTAATTCTGTGATTATTTTTTTATTTATTTTCTCCTATTTTTCTACTTCTATATCATTTTATTATACTTTTGGGGAGATTACCTCAACTTTATTTTCCAATTATGCTACTGAAATTTTTATTTGTGCAAAATCTTGATTTTAAGTTTTAAAGACTCTTTCATTCTCTGAATATTTCTTTTTAAATCATTCTGTTCTTGCTTTATACATGCAATATCATCTTTTATCTCTCTGAGGATATTATTTATAGTTTTACGTTTTTTAGACTTTACTTTTTTCTGTTTCTTGGATTTTCTCAGCTTCTTTCATATTCCCTTTTTTCCTGTTCTCTCTTTTGGAGTCTGTCTTTCATATTAGAAGCTTTTATCACATGGCTGCTATTCTGGGCCATCAGTCATACTTTAAGAGTAAAGCAATAAAAAGCTGACTAAAAGCTCTGTGTGCTGGAAGTAATAGACTTCACTGTGGGATGATTTGAGAGATCCCTAACTGACAATATCTGTAGATCTTTCCTCTTGGGCTCCTTTAGCCTTCTGCTCTCTTGCCTAGATGGTATTAGCCTGGCTGGAGTCATTATCTTGAAGCCAAGTTGGGACAGAAGTCTGAGGATCATTCCACACACTATGAAAACTTTTCCTTAGTCCCTCAGCAGGGTGTATTCCACCCCAAGATGTGGTTCTACAATACAAATTGGCCCTATGCAGTCAGTACATAGAAAAATTATGTTAGTATAATGAAGAAGTCATATTAATTCACATGCAATATATCTAGGCATGGGAGAATAAAATAAGGAATGGAATTATAAATTTCAACAGAAGAGGAAAAAGCTTTCAAATCAGTTGCTGCACTGTCCACAGGAACTGTGTTTGTTTATATTTTGAAAATTAAAAACAAACGCTATACCTGGGCTTTTGTCCAAAAGAGGCTACAGCCCAGACCTGTCTGGCCCTTGACTCCTAGCAGGTTGTACTGCTCTGTGACACCGTAAGGGCAGCCACACTGACTTAGAACAGCACTTCTGTCTGCACCGTGGCAGGTCCTAGCAGCCGCGCTCTCCTGTTACTAACATTCCCGCTCAGTTATTTCTCTGACTTCTTACTACCAGTTTTAACAGGCACCAGCCACAATAAGCTGCCTGCCTCAATAGTCCAACTTATTTCCCTGAGTATCAATTGCTGTTTTTATTAATGCTTTGCATATGTTTCTTCTTCATTTCCCAATTTTTAATTTTGCACATGGCCTTTTATTTTCAGTGTGCAAGTTTGAAAATTGTATTTTTTCATAAATCTCATCCTTAGTCTGTCTTATGGTCAATTGTTTGCAAAACTAGTCACATTTCTTTTCTCTACTTCCATACCCTTTTGCAGCAAATATGATTTTTTTTGGCTCTTTCCATTAAGAGGTAGAATTTGCTATTTCTCCTCCTTTTGAATCTGAACTGGCCTTATACTTTGCTTTGCCCAGTTAAATGTGCGGAAGAGACATTTCCAAGTCTAGTCTCAAGAGTCCTTGCATGCTTCAACCGGCTCTTGGAACGCTGCCCGGCCAAGGTAATAAACCTGAACTTACTTAGCCTGCTGGAGGATGAAAGACCATCTGGACCAGAAATGAGTCAGCCCAGCTTTCCCAGCTGAAGCCCCAGAGATATGGGGCAGTGGCAGGGAGGGTATCTTTGCTATATTTGCCTTTGATCCATATTTTTCGTCAATTTTCCTGTTTCTGAACCCAGTGTGCCCCAGTTTTAGAAATACCTGGGGTCTTAGATAATGGAGTCTTTCTGGGACTCTGAAATAACAACATTATAGCTTCTGGACCTCCCTTACTCCTGGCCAAGGTTTCTGAGGTTTCTCGAGTCAAATTACCTCTTCCTGCTTTCAACATGTTATTTCTATGATGTCCTCTCTCCTGCTCTCTTTGTCCTTGTTTTTAATGCCTTTTATTTCCTTACTGCAAAGTTTAGTGGTGTTTGGAAAGTATAAACCTTCCAGAGTTATCAAGAAGTCTCTTCATTCAGTTTTACAGATGAGAAAACTGAGGTCGTAGCAGCTAAGTGGCTTGCCCAAAGCCACCTGGGTGATTAGTGAAAGATCTGGAACCATCCAGAGTTCTTTCCTCTCTTCCATGCTACTTCTATGATTATGTCATGTAACAGCACTAAACGTCACTCCTGCTAGACATTATTGCAGTTTCTTCTGTACAGAACAGAAGATTCTGCAGGGTCGTTGTCTGTTCTAGCCTTAACAAAGAATGTGCTACACCAATTCAATAAGCATTCTGAAGTATATAATAAAAGTATACTTTATATTATATAAATATATGCTCTCTGCTGAGGTTTAAACCATCATTCACATAGGATTGAAAATTTTTGTATTCTCACAAGTTATGTGTAAACAGACACAAATTAGAAAATATTCAATAAATGTTTAAAATTTTAACTGCATAAATAAATGCCTGTACTCTAAACTGAACAAAATTGCAAGTATATAAAGTGGTCTTGCTGGACAAGTAGATGATTCTTGAATCAGTAAGTAGCTAGAATTTGGTGCTTGGAACAACAACCTTTTCTGATGTCTAATGGCTCACAGACTAGTTACAGGTATCTAGTTTCTGCTAATAATAATCACTGATTATGCAGAAGAGCTTGTTCAAAAGTTGGGATCATTTATGTGAAGCCTACATGAGCTGTCATAATCCTTCCTGCCCAGGGACCATGCTCAGCTCTATCACATGGGTCCAGTAGGCATCAGGACAAATGGGGGTCAAAGGCACAAACAGAACCTCCCCTGCCTCCAACCCCAAGAATAAGAAAACACTACATCGAGATCAATAAGAGTCACCTCGTCTTGTTTTTTCTATGCTTGTACACTGTCAAAATCACTGAATCCTGAAAAACAATTGAGCTTTCATCTCTATTCAGAGCACAGCCACCTCTGACACAATAGGATGACCAACCCCTGCCTGGCTTATCAAATTCAAAACACTCAGTATTGGCTTCAGGGTCTTTCACTAATTATCCACCTCCCTTTAGCCATCCCTAGCTTCCCTTTTCTTCGTGCTAAATACAGATGTCTGCCCACTCATAAGCTTGCTCAGTCCCCATTAAGACCTTTCCAAGGATGTTCTGCTCATGGCTCTTCTCCCTCCTGTGCAGTAAAGAGGCACAATTGGTCAGAAGCTGAGCAGGCATCTGGAGAGTCACAGGAAATGCAAAGGTTGTTGTTAATATTTAGTGAATCTTGCTCTTACTACATGCTCTGCTAAACACTTTGTAGGCATCATCTCATGCTAACTCCAAGACATTAGAAGGTAGATATAACTATCTTCAGCTTCAGAGAGGTGGAAACTGAGACTTTGAGAAACTCTGACATGCCTCCATTTATATATCTAGCAAGTGTGGGGGCAAATCTAGCTCTACCAGTTTCAGAACCGTGTTCTTAACCACTGTTTTGATAGTTATTGTAGGACCAGAGCAAAGCTGTGAAGTTTAGATTTTATGTGGTAGCAAATTTGGAGCCTGGGAGATTTAGTATACGTGATTTAAGAGTTTGCTGGCAGTGGTCATCAGAAGGTTTGAGAATGGAATAGTTCTAAAGTGCTCTGGAACTTAGCTAACTGTGAAGCGACCAAGGCCTGAACTAAGACACAGCAAATAGGGCAGAAAGAGAAAAAATATATATATCTCACAAACATCCAATAGAATTTAATGTCATACCACATTATATTTTTTAAAAATAAAATGATCGAGTCAAAAATAATTCCCAAGTTAGAAAATCTAGTGATTTGGAAACTGTTGAGGCCACTGATATAAACAGAGAGCTTGGAGAAGCTGATGAATTTGGTATTGAATATGTTAGGTTAGAACTTATACATGTAACATATTGAAATGTTAACATAGCCCAATCCATCGAGTATTTGTTTAAAAATAAACATTGGAATACAGGTCAATACTCAATATTACACAACTGTAGTTGTAAGACCTTGTTATATGCATTTGTGGAAATAAAAGCAAACATGGTCTAGATAGTAAAGTGAGGGAGACAAGCATGTACATAAATAATACAAAACAGAAAGAGATAAGAACTACAATAGAGATATGAGTTAAGGGCTATGGGACTTGAGAGATGCAAGAGATTAATTCCTTCTGGGGAAATGAGAAGGCTTTATGGGGAAACTGATGAGCATTTGAGAAGGATAGAACATCAAAGGACAGAGAAAGTAGGAAGGACATTCTAGTGGAGCAAGCAATGTCAACAGCTCCAAGGAATAAGAATAGCAATTAGTCCAGGAGACTAGAGCATAAGGTTCCTGGATGAGGTAGGAGAGGATGATAAATATCAGGATAGGGAAATAGGTCGGAGCCAGATAATAGAGGGCCTTAACATCTATACTAAGCAGCTTGAACTTTGTTCTGTAGTGAATGGGAGTCATCAAAAGCTTTAGAGCAAAGAGTGACAAGTTCATATGTGACTCATATGCTAATCTTTTATTTGCATAAATGAATGTTTGATCTGTATAAAATAAATAAAATTCTACTAAATATATCTCCCAACCACTCTATAATTGACCCTAAATAATACAGGTTTGAACTTATATATGGCTCTACTTACACACAGATTTTTTTCCCATAAATACTATAAATGTAGTTTCTCTGTCTTGTGATTTTCTTGATAATATTTTTTCTCTAGCTTAGTTTATTGTAAGAATGCAGTATCTAATGCATCTAATATATAAAATATGTGTTCATTGGCTACCTATGTTATCAGTAAGGCTTCCGATCCACAGTAGGCCATCAGTAGCTAAGTCGGAGCAAGGGGGTAACTCAAAAGCTGCACACTGCTATCAGGTGCATTGAGTTTGGTGCCCCCTAATCTCCACATCATTCAAGGATCAACTATACTTTCTTTGGCAAATCTTGCTGACATTAATATTCCCAAATTCTTTTGCATTTTTTTATGTCCCATAAAATATTTTTAATTAACTTTTTATCTAACCTGAAGCCCTTCTTTCTTCTTCCTTTTTTGGTTCAAACTGTAAATATCAATGACATTAACCAGGGATATCAACAAAAGAATTCTTTCTCTTTTATTTTAATTCCAAAGTCTATTTCTGATACTTCACTAGTCTGACCCAGATTCCATTTGTAGCTGGATGGAACAAAAGGAGGACTTGTTCTGAATGCTTCTACCTACGCCTTCCTTGGGCAAATTCTTATAGCATCTTTGGGGATCCTTTTTCAAAGAGCCCATAGTTTCAGAAGGAAGGGATCTGAAGAAGTGTAAATGTATCCATTCCCCTCATAATGGTGGCCTCCTGCTTTACAGAGAAAAAATTGCCCCAGAATGTGATGTCACTTAAAAACCCAGTTCAGCCTCCTTCAATCTGTACCAGAACACAGAAAAATTCCAGAGCCAGAGCTCTGAATCTTCCCTTCAAGGCAGCAACAGACAGTTCACCAGAAAACAAAGTTGCAATTCATTATGTTCTCAGCAATTTTCTCCTAATTGTTTAGTTAAAATCCCTTCTTCTGTAACAAGAACCCACTCCACCATATCCTATCCTCAATTAAACAATGAAAAACAGAACCACCCTCCCAGCCCCAACACTTTTTGAATTGCATTCCTTTTTAAATTCCTAAAGATGTGTTACATTTGGGCATTTGTCATATAATTAAGCTCAGCCACATAGTATTTTTACTCTCTCATCGATATAAAACCATCCCCCAAACAAGAAATGACCATAGATTACAGGCTTCCACTTGTCCTCTTCCCAACCTTATGCCTCCAAAATGCATCCTTCTCTTTGGTTTCTCAGAGCACATTAAACTCCATAGAGTGGGAGCAATGCCATGGGGACACAGGGGACATGGGAGTTAAGGGAGAAGGGAGAGCTCACACGCCTTTTATTCAGCTGCAGTTTGGGAATGAGGTCCGATATTGCTTGATCTTTCTATTTTTCAAGATAAGCAGGAATTCAGAAATCTCCTTACGTCATAAATACTCAAAACTAAAAATTCGAAAATGTTCATAGAACATTGTGTAGGTCAGTGAAGTTGTGCCCGGGGCCTCAGGAGGTCTTACTAGTCCCAGATACTTGAAATAAATTTCCCAGCTGTGTCCCAGAGATCCCCAGAAAGGCTGCTTCCCTTGGCTTAAAAAAGAAAAAAAGAACTACATTGAGTCATATCTGACCAATCAAAAGATTTCACCTGGAAATGAAGTATGCAACTTTTAAAACTGAATTACACTTTTAAGTCCTGCATCATCCACCTTCTATGTACTTTATTTATCCAGGGCAATGTATTTTCGTAGCTGCAAGCACTTTTTCAGAGAAGAGAGATTGGCTGTTTTCTATTATTTGATAATCCATAATCTCGTTGTAGTTATAACTAGACCAGGGCTTATAGATGATCTTAATGAAAATGTGTAAGAAATCAGGTGTGAAACTTGAGCAGCCACAAAGTCAGAATGAAGAAGAAACACCAAACACAATCTAGTAGCTGCAGCGTATTTTTCATGATTTGTTCTTTGTGTTTTTATGGAAGACTGGACTCATTATTAGCCCCAGCCTATATCAGATCACACCTGCATTTGCAATCTTTTCTTCTCTAACTGTCGCTGGGTCCCTAACACTCAGAGGATTACCCCAACTCCCAAGTGAACTCTCCCTGACTCCAACTATACTCTTTAAGGTGGTGTGATCACTAGAGCCTTTGTTTTGATTATATTTTATTATTCTCTACTTTTGTAACCTTCACTTCTATAATCTGTAATTTCTATCCATCTTGAAGCACAAAACTCTTGACCTGTGCTGGGAACCATCACATTTATTCAATTACCCCAGCTTCTCAGTCTCATCACACTTCCTAAACCACAGTCCTTGTCCCTCTTTCTATTACTAATCCTTGCATGTCACGGTCAAGTCTGGATCCTCGGAGACAATGCCATTTGGCATCTGAAAACTGAGTCCTAAAGGGCTCTACTTCCATATGGCTAAAATTCAAAGGATGCATTTGCCTTCTTGATTTAGTTTTTGCTTTGATATCGCCATTTCTGAAATCACTCTCATGCTATTTTTTTACTTATCTTTTTCACAGCAATCAGGTCAAGGAGAATTCCAAGGAGAGCACAGTAGTAAATCTAGAATCTAGAGGTTGCACTAACATGACTTAATTTTATATTCCAGACAAGATAATCCTGAGTGAGGATGGGTGCTAAATGTAATGTGTTTTCATCTCAGTGTTGTAGCATGTTCATGTAGCTTCTTATGGGTCAAAAAAAAAAAAAAAGACGTTTTCAGAAGCACCATCCTATGGCAATAAAATATTGTTTTAATCAAAAGTTTGGTTGTGCTACATGAAAAGGAAGTTCACTAAACCATTCAGTTGAAGGTTTGAAGGTGAGTTCTTTAATTCTGTTGAAGGAGGAATTGATTTTGCAGTTGCAGAAAAAAAATTAAGAAAAAGGACATTCTTGGTGGGAAAATAAAGCAAAAGTATGGATTTTGTAGTGAAACACACATTCTGCCATGACTGATTGTCAGCAAGAAGGTTTTGAAGGCACATTATAGGGGAAAGCACCAGATAAATCCAGAATAAAAATAATTCTACATGAAGCTGTAGAGAAAGAAGAGGGCTAGACACAGCACATCATGAGTCTCCAAGAGGCTTGTGGGCTAAGACACTGGCTGGTTCTCCTGGCCTTGAAATGAAGGGTGCACTTCTGTCTAGTACTGCAGGGCTGTTGCTACCTCTTACCAAGTGACCATTACTGAATGAATAAACAAATGAATGTACCAAAATCAAAGTGATTTAGAGAATTCAGATGGCATAAAAAATTGCTTTTCTTTAGAAGAGTTGAGAGAAAAATTATATCCTAATTATCTAACACATATGGAAGCAACGTAATGAACTTTCTTCATTGTTGTTCCTCCATATTACATTGCTATAATCCTACATTTTATCATACGCACATTTTACCAGTTTATCTATATTTCTATATTAAAAATAAAATTCAAAGAACCTGTTCCTAAGAAATAATCAGGGAATGATATATCCTAAAATCAAAGGAAAGCTAATATTATTCCAATTGTGTACACTTTCATAACTACAAAGAGGTTTAATGATATTATTCAGTATGTAAATCTGGAAGATCAAAATGCTTTAAAGATCAGCTCAGTATATTATTTTTAAATGTATCTTTTCACTTAATATTGTTCATTGTTGTATACTCAAGTTATTGCAAATTAATTAAAATTTTATAACCTGCATTTTAACGGATAAATCATGCAAGATAGTTGGACATTCAGCCTCTATGTGGTCTCAATGTGAGTCTGATAAACCTAGTTCTATGAGCTCTGTCTAGGCTTAGCAATGCTTAATGAAACTGACATCAGGAAAAATGCAGTGGTTTACTTTATTAGTTATTTTGTTGTTCTTACTTGATCAGATGGATTAGAAGTCTATTAAATATCCCTAAATTTTTCACAACACGAATGCATCACAACTAGAGTTGCCAGACCACCCTCAGTCATTCATTATTTTCATTCGTTAAAACAGTATTTCAAAACCATGATGACACCTTGTGGGATTAGAAATGTAATGAGAAAGATAATCTTGAAAAAGTGAAGTTCACAGAGTCGGACTTCTCAAGTACAATAGTTTGAGAAAGTGTGTAGAAAATGGACCCGGGGGATAAACTGAAGAGAAAGGCTTCTTGGCAGTGTCATTCACGCCTATAACTAGCTTCCTTTCATCTTACTTCACATCTCTCATTGCATCAGCATAGTTACCTAGAGACCTCTCCAGAGCAGACTGACAGCCATGTGTGGGTTGCCTAATTACAGTAACCTGAGATGTGGTCAGTTGGTAGCCAATTTTCTCTTTATGAAGGAAGATCTACTAATGATTTAGGTAATCATCATCATAATTATTATCAAAGGCAACACCACTCAAAAATGTTGGGAAGTGGTGGGATGGGACATGGGTGGGGCCAGTGCATACTTTAAATACCTGTCATGACAGCACAGGCTCCCCTTTCTGAAGGCAGTGTTTTCAGCCTGTTCATTTTCTCTTTTGCACACCATAGCCTGGGATTTACCCCACACTTAACTTCTGCCCACCCACTTGGAAGATTCCAGCCAGTATCATGACTGATGATGATCTGTCTGCCTTGGTCGTGGATAATGGGTCAGGGATGTGCAAGGCAGGCTTTGGTGGTGACGACGCCCCTCGGGCTGTGTTCCCTTCCATGGTAGGTCGTCCCCGGCACCAAGGGGTCATGGTAGGCATGGGCCAGAAGGACTGCTACGTGGGGGATGAGGCCCAGAGCAAGAGAGGTATCCTGACCCTGAAGTATCCTATTGAGCATGGAGTAGTCACAAACTGGGACGATATGGAGAAGATCTGGCACCACACTTTCTACAATGAGCTACGAGTGGCACCAGATGAGCATCCCATCCTCCTCACAGAGGCATCCCTCAACCCCAAGATCAATCGGGAAAAGATGACTCAGATCATGTTTGAGGCCTTCAACACACCTGCCATGTATGTGGCTATCCAGGCTGTGCTCTCTCTCTATGCCTCAGGACGGACCACAGGCATCGTGATGGATTCTGGGGATGGAGTCACTCACACTGTGCCCATCTATGAAGGGTATGCCCTGCCCCATGCCATTCTACGTCTGGATCTGGCTGGCAGAGACCTGACTGATTATCTCATGAAGATCCTGACAGAACGAGGCTACAACTTCACCACCACAGCTGAGCGGGAGATTGTTCGTGATGTCAAAGAGAAGCTATGCTACGTGGCCCTGGACTTTGAGCAAGAGATGGTCAGTGCTGCTGCATCTTCCTCACTTGAAAGAAGCTATGAGCTTCCTGATGGGCAAGTGATCACTATTGGGAATGAACGCTTTCGATGCCCTGAAGCCATTTTCCAGCCTTCCTTTCTGGGCATTGAGTCCAGTGGGATCCATGAGACAGCCTTCAACTCTATCATGAAGTGCGATGTGGATATTCGCAAGGATCTATATGCCAACACCGTGCTGTCTGGAGGCAGCACTATGTACCCTGGCATTGCTGACCGGATGCAGAAGGAAATCGCAACCCTGGCCCCTGGCACCATGAAAATCAAGATCATAGCTCCGCCAGAGAGGAAATATTCCGTTTGGATCGGGGGCTCCATTCTGGCCAGCCTGTCCACATTCCAACAGATGTGGATCAGTAAACAGGAATATGATGAGGCTGGCCCTCCCATTGTTCATAGAAAATGTTTCTAAAAATCTTTCATTAGCTTTCAAGCTAATGGGTTTACATTTTCCCCTTTTCTAGGTCACTGCCTTTGTCCACCGCCAATTGAGTCAAGGTAATAGTCTACTCTTGCTAGCATGTAAACCAGCAAACTCATTTCTATTTTAGTGTTGTGGGCTCCTGCCCAACTAACCACATCTTGACCTCTATCAACTTAAGGAGAATTCTGATACTATATTCTATTTTCCTCACTTTATAGGGTTCAAAGCAATGTAAACCTGTTTAAGTGAAAATAAGTGACAAGAAGTAAAATTCATGAGAAATGTCCTTACAGAATGGATAACTAGAATTTCCAAGCTTTAAAACTAGTTCTTGCTTAATATATTTAACAGGAGCAGGCTGTACAACCCTGTAAAAAATGTGTATGTATTTAGCTAACGTGTCTTATTAATTAGTATTTTTGTTTTATTTTATTTCTTTGTATAGAGATAATAAATTGTAAGGGCCAATAATATCTATATATACATAAGCACCAGGGAAATAAAATATTCTATTTTAAAATATAATAAATCTGGCTTTCTAACCAGCTAATGTGAATTTCTTACCTCCCCAACAGTCACCATTTTAGTGGCTCCATATTTTAATTGTTTCTCTGATTAAATAAGCATAATGAAACAGCTAACATTCCATTAATGTTGTTTAAAAATCAACTAAATTTTCAGATTGGAGTGAGGTTCTGCTTGCCAAACACATATTTTAATGCCTTACTTGTTGAACTTCATTCTACTTGTAAAACATCAAAACTATAGACAATGCCTAACTTTTTAAAAATAGAGATATTGCAATATCAAATTAATGTCATTATGCTACAATTTGACATGAACAATTTTATTTCAACTTTTTAGCATAATAGCATATCTTGAATATATAGCCGAAGTTTTAGATATTTCTCTTATCTAGAATTTCATGTGTAAGGGGGAGTGGGGAGAGGGGATGTAGATGGGTTACAGGAGGTCAAATACACGATGACAGAAAGAAATATAACTAGTGGAGGTGAACACAGAGTGTAAACATATATATGCCTTACTGTTAAAGTGTACAGCTGAAACATTGGATTTCATTAACCAACATCGCCATAGAAAAATAAATTAAAAAAAAAAGAATTTCACTGTGGGAAAACATAGCTGTAGCCTCTTTGTAAATTGTAAATTCTAGTTCCAGTATAGTAATTCCAATTTTATTCTTGGAAATATTTTAGAATAATTCTGCTTTATTATGTCCAGTCGGTAGCAAAATTTCCTAATGCAGAGTCTAAGATACTAACATCTTAGAAAATATCAGTGTATCACCCCTTAATGTCTAAAAATTTTTAATGAATCCAATGATAATTTTCAACCAATTTTAACTACTAGTGTTATTTCAATATATGCTGTGATTTCTGATTATCTGAATACAGGGATTGTTTATATTTTTCTGGGTTTTTTCCTAAAATTCTAAAATATTGGGGGGGGCGGTTGCTTGTGAAGTCATCACCAGATGCTTAAGAAGGAGGAATTTCTTATTTTTCCCTTTTAGTTGGGAAGCTTATACTTGTATTTTAAAACTCTAACTTGGAGTTTTGAAGCATTGTTTGCTTAAGATAAAACTTTTCAAAGAATTTGATTGTTTCTTATGTCCTTTACCTGACAACACAATTTTTAGGAATGAATTCAATCAAAATTAATCTGCAAGGCGCTTTATTTCATAAGACTTGGAGTTTCCTTTATCCTTTAATTAATTTTAAATAAATTAAAATTGCTTCATACTTTCATTTCCTGTTATTTCCCCTCATCCTTCCCAAAGAAATGTAGAATAATCCAGAGAGGATCACTTTTTATTTATGTGTCCTATTCATTCATTCATATGTTATTATTCTGTACCTGGTACATTTGACCATGAAAACATTAAAAGGAAAATTGTTTTTTTAAAAAAAGAATTATGGCTAGTCAGATAAGGTTATAAATTCCTTGTGATCTCAATTTAAAAGTTAGGTTTTAGTGGATAAACTGGTCTTCGGGTAATTAGTAGGCAAAGATAATAGCAATAATAATAATATACTGGATTTATATGCTATAACATTTTCCATTTGCAGAGTAGTTCTCACAAATACTCTGTCCTACATTCTCAATTACCAGAAAACATACATCTTCCCACCCACAGAATATTTAAGGGATAAGTAAGGTGAACTTCCAGAGAGAAAACCACTGAGCCCTGGATCACTATATGGGACTGTGAATTCCATAATGCAAACAGAAATTTAGGGTCTTTGCACATTCTCCTATTCATCAACATTGACTGATGGATGAATTCTTGAAGAAATGGTCATCCCAAAATTTTAGATTTTAGAATCAATGCTCTCTATGTAGGTAATATAAATGGCTATTATTCACCAGTAGTTTACCAACCTGGCTCATCAACCAAATTATTTAGAGAACTTTATATAAATACAGATTTCCTGGCCCTGGTTCAGAAATTCTGGTTCAGTGGGTCTAGAGTTGGAACTAAGAATCCAATTGTGTAGCCAATTCAAGGAATCACAGCTCTGAACAACCAGAACCTAAAATATATTACAGACTCCAAAGGCAAGACAGGACTGTGGATATTTGCCTTATCCATCTCTCTTGTAAGATGGGGCAGCAACAAAGTAGCCTTCACAGATAAATTTCATACCACTGTAAATTATTTCCACTTCAATGACTCATCCTGAACAAAATTCTAGGGCTAGGGATGCACCACAATTTCCTCCAAAGTGTTATTTTCTAATGACAGGTAACATTTTCTGCAAGTATACATGGTCCAAAACTAATACCTACAGTCTTCTTCCCTAACTTCCAGATGTGCTTATTTTTCCATAATGAGATACAGTAGTTCTAGATTCATACTTAGCCTTGTATTCACTATTCTATAATAAAGAAAGGTCTAGAAATAAGTATCACATTTCCAGAAAATCAAAGAATCATGCTTTAAGGCAATAAGGGCCTTACCACATTTATTTCATTTTGTAACTATAAATTCAACCCTGTGCCAGAATTTACTAGAGAAGTGTTTGAGGACCTTGGGGGAAATTACAGTCCAGTAGTGGGGGAAACTATGTGCAGTAAAAGCAGTGTGGCCTAAGGGTGGTTCATAGACTAAACATGTCCAAGGTACCATGATAATTTAAATCAGGACCATTCAAGCCAGGGTGATCAAGAGGAGCTGGCAGTAGGTAAAGTCATTGAATTAAGTCTTAAAGAACACACAAATTGTATGGAACATAAAACTTTTCTTAGAAGGCTCAGGTGCCATTATGCTCACTATTTATTGGGGTGAGTAGGGTTTCTTGAATATTTCCACTGCACTATGCCATTAACTGTCTCTCATGCTTCTCAACGTTTACAGCTGGATTTTGAAAGCTTTTGCTTGTCAATAAAAGTTTTATCTTCTTCTGATTGGTCAAAGGATCAATCAACCTCATCTTTCTCATCTTTGGAGTCTGTGCTGCTATGTGGCTAGTAAAGTGTGTGTGTGTTGTGTGTGTGTGTGTGTGAGAGAGAGAGAGAGAGAGAGAGAGAGAGAGAGAGAGAAGAGAGAGAGAGAAGAGAGAGAAGGAGGGAAGGAAGGAAGGAAGGAAGAGAAAGCAAGCAAGTAAGTGAGCAAACAAGTAAGCAAGTCTTTCTGTGAGCACAATAGTATATTCAGATCTTCTAATCTATTCTCATCCTTGGTAATATTTTTTTCTAAATTTCAAATTGCTCTAGAGTTGAATTTCAGGCATCTGACTCCCTAATAACTCAGACATTATAATATATTGAAAATCGTGTTTTTCTGATAACTATTCACAGACTTCTTCCAGAATTTGCAAAAGGTTCCTTTCAAAAAATGTTTATAGTTAGGAACTAAGCATGTGGTTTTCCCAATACTGCTTCCAGACGTTGATAAATACAGTTGGAATGTCTTTAGGGATATATATGTACATATCAGTAGAGAGACTGCTCATTAAAATTAATTGATACTTTAAGACTTCCTTTTTAAATATGAAAGGACCTGTCTGAACTATAAATGTCATTTTTTAAAGCTAACACTATAAGTAATGAAGACTGTAGAGCCTCCTCGAACTGCCTTCCTTGTTTTTCATCCCATTCCAAATCTGCTGTCCTAACCACCTTATAATTTTAGGTTCAGTCAAATTTAGTCAACAGATGCACCAGTATGATATGATGACAGATGTTTTATCTAGACGACACCCTAACACCACTTAAAAAAATGAAAAATCTTACTTACATGACAACATGTAAGTCAAAAGCCAAGTTGTTCTCTCTGAAACTGGAAATGAGGCATTTGTAACCATACACAAACCAAAAAACACAGTGTGTGTGGTAAAGAAGGGAGAAAATACACAGACCCAGCAAAAAGGATTAAAGTTTCCACTCACATCCCCTATATGGGTGTACTGCAGCAAGAGAATTTTTTTCTAGCTATTTTGCAGGGTGAACAAAGAAAGCCAGACACCAATGTGGTACTTTAACTTCATGGCTCCTGCATATTCTCAGTGACTCACTCAGAACATCCTCAAGTATCATCCCCTCTTCTTTTAATTGAGAAATTAAACTGTTTATTTTTTCCATAACTGGATAATAAGAAAGAAGCTGGCCTCACTAGTGAAAATAAATTTATGTTCACCAGAGGGGACGCTGGAATCTTCTAGGGCAGTCCACGGTGTTTAATGATTTGTAAGTAGAAGGTTTCCACAGAAAAATAGTTTTTTATAAGTCTTTGATTACCAAAGTAATTTAAAAGTTTATTGTATGTGAAATATATAACTAATATCTAGGTAATGAGTTGGTAAAATGCTGGAAGAAATATAGAACAGGGTGACCATGATGAGAATCAAAGCAGTACATCCTTGGATAAATAATTAACTTTATCAAAGTAGAAGAAATTATCTGCAGTGACATAAATAAAAAATGTACAGTTGTTACATTTTGATGGATTCAGGGAAACAAAAGTTGAAGCAGAGAAAAGGAAAATATATCAATGAAAAAGAAAGAAAACATACTTTCTCTTTACCTGGTCTCAGTGCCACTTTATTGTTTTACACTAGCTATGCCACCTGGTGATTTGACTAATCAGCTAAAATTGCAAATAACCAAAAATAAAACTGTCAAATCTCTGTGGCAGTGTGAAAAATGAATCAACAAAGCTCTATGACCAACCGAAGTATTAGGGAGAAGGAGGGAAGGGGAAGAAGTTTAGATATAAATAATGCCCATCACAATGCTCAAACCACCACCACTTTGCATAGTCATTTCTTCCATATTTCAGTCACGGTGGGCAAGACTGCAGCCAGTCTGTTTGACTGCTCTTCAAAAATTGGCACCACAAAGCGACTGTCACCATTCACAGAGTCAGATGGGCAGGGTGAGTATAGCAGACCAAATGCTTACTTCACTTGGTTTTCATCTTGATTTTTAGCTAACCAGCACCTGAATGCCCCTTAATTAAGCAAGAATTTCCTCTTGTGTGAACACTGGTGGGAGGCAAGACAGGCTCATACTCATTCACTAGCAGCTAAAGCTGAGGCTCAGTCTATCAGGTGCTCTGTTCATGGATTTTAACACTTGGAACCTGGAAAAGTGAACTGAAGATGCAAGAACTATTGAGAAATTATTCACAGCCTCAGTGACACAGGAAAGCCATCAATGCCCATGGCAGGGTCCCATGGTAGAATCCTAACCAGGCTATTGCTTTGGCATGACTTTATCTCTTTTGTTTTCCAGACTTTTTCTATTTTTGTTTATTTTCCAAGAATGGAATCTGTGAGCTACTCATCAGCCTTCCAAAAATTTCCTTTCTGGCTTAAGTAATCTAAAGGCAATTTCTGTTGCTTGAAATGAAGTACGCTGAATGAAATGTATTCTGATACCAGAGAATGGAATTATAAGTAATAGACACTTAAGGAAATCAGCAAATCTAGAATTGGTCATCTGGCTCAGTTCAGACTGAAGGCAGTAAAAATCCCACTAGTATTCAGTAAAGGGAATCTGGCAGCTCATAGCACACAGTGGAAAAAAGGTTCATTAAAATATCTTCTGGGATCACTTAAAATGAACTGCTTTTTGAGAGCAAGGCAAGGCTGTGAGGAACCAAGGTTTCACTGTTATGGAATAATACAAAGGATATGAGCAATTTTGTGTGGAGGAGTATATGGCTCTTTCTATTGGCTCCAGCCAGTTTAAAAGAGAATAACAAATTCAAATCACTAGGCATTTTTCGAAGCACAGACCGAGCTAAGTGAATCTTTTATCTTTTAGAGACATAAGGCCAAAGTACCTAAAAAACAAACTCCACCGATTGAATTCACAGATTCATCAGGACTTTCGTGTTAAATTTAGAGCAATGTTGGGGTGAAAAAGGGATCTCTAGGATTGGATGCATTGGTGTTATTTAGAAGGATTCGAACTAGGAGACCTCGATCATCCAGCTCCACCTGTTGTAGCTAGAGCAACTTTTTTTCTCATCTGATGAGCCTTTATCATTTGATTGCACAAATATAAATGAAACAGTCTTACCTGTTGAGGTATCTGAAAATGAAAAGCTAATTTTATCAGTTAAGGTCCTTACAGGTTACATATAGAATACTCAAAGGATTTTCACTGAAGAGAATTTAATTTAAAATTATTTACAGAGCTCTGACAGAATTGAGGAACCAATAAGGGATGCTGAGGCCCTCAGTGCTAACAACAGCAGAAAGCCATTATCATGCCTAAAGCCCAGAAAAGCAAGAAAAGGGAGAGGTGTGACCAGAACACAGTGAGAGCTGTCTGGGAAGAAGAGGGCTTTTCAACAGGTTATGGAGGAATACAGTTCCAGCCAAAACCCTGGCAAAGAAGGAAGAAGAGAAAATAAAACTCTGAACTCTCCTCTCCTTCACCTGCAAAGATCCTCCATCTCCCATTGATTTAAACCAATAAGAAGCCAATGGTCAAGGGAGGCCAGGTGACGTAGTCTTAGGGCAGCTTGAGAAAGCATAGAGCAACACAGGGGAGATATAGAATGGATGGGAAGAAGCAAACACATAAAGATCAGCACACCAACTCTTCTTGAGCTTCAGACCATGGTCACCTCTGTTACTTCTAGACCTACAGTCAGATCCCAACATGGCTGAGGGTGCTCACTTCTGAAGTCAAAATCTGGAGGACAGGGCTCACATCCAAAAAAGGAATTATAGGACTTTGCTAAGTTTTCAAGACAAAAAAAAATAATAAATCTCGGAAATCTGTGTACAGAGAGTGCTCTATTCTTAAAAAAAAAAAAAAAAAGCTGGTAAAAAGAGTGCTCTACTAAAGAGGAAAAAGCATTGTTTTACATCAGGCTGAAGTTGTACTTACAAATTTTCTTGTTGAGGGTAGTGGATTCAATGCGATAGCTTTAATAGTTGACAGTGGTTTTAATTATGTGTTACAATTATTGTGGAAACCTAGACTAAGAGGTGGCTCTATTAGGTGAAGTTGAGATACTGGAAACTTCATACTATCTTATAGAGGAAGGAATCAAAAGATTTTGCCTGATAGGAATAACAGATTAGATTCATAGGTTCCTTTTCCCACAACCCCTAATTATGTCTCTCTAGGAAACCTAGAGACTCCAGATTACACCAAGGCCTTGAGAAAAATACACTGAAATGGAACGTATAGCATTATTAAATGATTTCTATTTGGTGTGTTGTTCAGCAGGGTACTTTTCCCAGGTCTTTAGATGAGGACCTACGCTGAGGGAAGAATGAGTGTGGCATGAGGGTGATGTGCTTCATATGGATTCACTAAGCAGATGGAATAGAATTTCAGTTGAAAGCGAACATTTGCTTGGAACTTTTAAAGCATCAACCACTCATCAGTCAGTGAAGTCTGTTCTCTTGGAAAATGCAGTGTGAGAAATTTTTGACATTTGAAATTTTTATTTCCAGCCCCAGCAATATTAAGGCTCACAGCTTTAGAAAGGAAACACATGCTTTAAAATGTGATGAAATATCAGGCCATTCCAGGGAATATGCTTAAGTAACTTAATATAATTCTAACAAGACTTAAGGGTACAGATAACCTAAATGATTCATCCTCTTCCAAAGGAAAATCTGCAACATTTCCAATAATTCTTTGTGTGATTCTTTTCACTTTGACCCATTACCCATTGCCAAAACTAATATAATGAGGTATAACATATTTAGCTATATTTGATTTATTTCAGAAAATAAAGAAAAGTGGTATAAAGAAGCACTTTTATGTAGAATCTTTCTAGAAAGACTACTGGGACTATCTATTTTTAAAAATCCAAATCCAATAAAACTAAGAAATAATTCAACTCTTTATCACTAGGCTTAAATTTAAATGACAAAACAGATTGAGCCCTTCAAATTGAAAATGAAAATTAATTCCAAAGAAATTATATAAAATAGGTTGGCACTACATAAAACTAGAGTTCTCGATAAAAGTGCTCCAACCAGATCATCATTATCATTCCAGTTAGTTAAGAGCAGACAATCCTCAAAATGATTGTCTTTGCGCCTGAATTAATGATGGCATTTCCCACCTTTTATATTTGCTAAGTGATTTGAATAATCTCATCACAATACTTTCTTAGAAATCTCAGACAGGAACACATTGTGTCTTTCAGTTCTAAGTCGATAGATACATCTGTTCAATCTACCAAGACATTCCAGGTCCTTGGCTCAAATAATAAAATTAGAAAGAGAAGAGAGAGAGAATAATGAATCTGACTTCTGGTGGCTTCTCTACCTCCCCATACGATGTACATACAAATGTGCTCTGGCTCCTTCATCTAGCTAGCGTGAAACTCCTAAGAGCATCTTAGAATTTCAGTAAATCCACAATAATACAAAACACACTTCAGAGAAGAGAAAAAGCCTGTTTCTAAAGCCTCTGAATTTGCTTCAAATTACAATGCAAGTTGTAAACAACTGGGCAGCTCCCTTTAATTCTGTGTGCCATGTGTGTTTTCAGCATTTAATTACTTCTTTTTGACAAGTGCTTCTATTCCTCTTAGAATGACTGCACATTATATTAAAACATCAAAGTTTATCTCTTAGGTTTTTGGGTTTCAAAACCAGAATGCTACTAGGAGAGACAAGGTAAACTCAAGAGTCTTCTGCAAATGGGTATAAATCCAAAGTCACATGGAGTTATTCCCAAAAAACTGAACTTTCAAAAATGTACTATTCGGTTACTAGGTTATAGATTAACTTGTGGTTAAGAAGTCCAGTTGAAATCAGCTCTTCCTCATGCCTTGAGGAAATGAAGGCATGCCTCATAGCTTCCTGCCTAGCCAGTAATAGTGACTCCTCCAAGGATCTGGGGTAAATCAAATGACAGAATTGATATGTGTTGTGACATCAGCACACATTGAGCATCTGTGACACTGTAGATGTAATTTTGATAGTTTCTTCACAAATTCAACGTGAGCACTTATTTGTATAAAACCTGCTTCCTGAGTAAAAAAAAAAAAATTTAACTTATCAATCCTTTCTGAAACACTATGTTTTTCAATCATTTACTGGTAAGGGGTTATGGATGGAGATGAAAAGGAGGGCACATGGAAGAAAATCAGTGTTTGCCTCTTTCTTCTTGCTATGCTATTCGCAGGATATCGGTGCTCCCGAAACATGGGTCGGATGGACTGTTGAATAGACTGTCCATCTCCTACCTCCTTTTTCCATCTCTGCTCTCTTGTCAGACACCTTCAATCTGTTGTCATATTTTCACAACTGCCACAAACTCCAAAGCAACCACACTCCCATACCTTCCACCCCCATTTTTTCCAATCTCTCCTTTTAAAGATGAAGAACTACTTGGTAAGTAGTTGATAAATTACAAAAGTTCCACCTACTAAACTACCCACACATACCTACTTGGTTTTAGAATAAACTCTTGAATTCCAAAATATTACTTAAATAACCAAACTGTTTCCTAGGTTCAAGCCAGCATTATAATTATGTTGAAAACTGGTTCTTCTTTGTACTTATAGATACAGCTTGCCAAGATTTGGGGCATCTTGTAATTGCCAGATCTGGTCTACTCTTACGAGTCATAATCGATTTTTCTTTTATCTTAAAAAGGGCAACTGTCACATTATGAAGGGGCCATAGTATTTTGAAAGAACTTTAGGTTCATTAAAAAAAAATGCAATTTATAAAACTGTTTCTATTTTATAGCTGATCAAAAAGGTTATGTGTATTCTTCAATATACTGGTATTGAGCAGTCACTGAATACCTAATGCTTACAACGGGACATAACAAAAGACAGCGCTATGTAACTGTTATAGTACCTTGTGCTAAAGGTAACTGAGCCCCTGGCTGGGTATAATGGGAGCAAAGACCCACCTGTTAGGAAGCTAACTTCACGAGCTACCTCTGCTTATTCCTGGAGTTGACTGTCCTGTTTCATGAAACTCAGAAGTTCCCACTTCTTTTATTGCATGTTTTCCAGACCTACAGTTGAAAAGTAGTGATTGGTTCAGTAAAGTACATTCACTTCATAAAGGAATTTAATTTTTGAAACCTTTATGGCCAAGACACGTTTCTCTCGGGATAATTATGGGTTCTTCCCTGCAGGTGAGCATTCCCTGAGAAAGTTAATAATCGCTCTTACTTCCTGTCCTCTGGCTTCAAAAGAGCCATCTCCCCTCTTCCACCCTGCCCCAAACATAGTCATTTTACTCTGTAGCACAGCTGCAGCACATACGAAATGCTTTAAAGAGACTACACAAGGCTTAGACGTGGCAAGAAGTGATTCAACAAGAGACTTGCATGCCGTTAACTCAACAAGTTTCCCAGTTCAGGCAAGTTCCTCAGAAGCCAACAGCCTGGCCAGTCATTTTGGGTCCCTATACAGTTAGTTGCCTATCTGGCTGGCTCACTGACACTTTCATAAGACGTAGGCTCTCTTCCTCTAAACACTGGAGAGCATGTTGGGACTTTTCACAACACAAAAGAGAATGAGGCCACAGTGTGTGTTACTGAAAATTAAAAATGATTTGAGTTAATCAGGAAATTTAAAAAAGCATCCCAAAGGCAACAGGATGGAGGCTGTGATTAGAAGAAGGCAAGGGGACAATGACGGGCCTGGGGCCCACACACTGCCTCAGGCCGCGACTACAGCAAAGGGACCTCTGGTCAGGACCTCGTGCCTTAGACCTCCCCAAAATACCAAGATTTTTTTTTCTTTTTAGTCTTATGAGAAAAGTTTTTGAAAGTTTGTCATTTATTGAGCAAAGGAAAATCAGAGGAGAAGAAGTAATGGCTGAATGAGGTCCCCAGGCCAGGTGGCACTAGGGACTGAGAGCCCCGCGAAGTGACTGTGTTAGATGACTGGAGAGGAGAAAAGAGGATCACAGCCTCTAGCTTTGCTTTAGTTTATATCTGAAACAACAAGTTATCTGTTTGTGTCTGGGTGAACTAATTTCCCAAATAACCGCAAACTCTCCCTTTCTTCTCTTCTGCTCCAGTGGTATCATTTTAGAGGTGCTTAGGACAATTTGAAACCTCCCCCCAAAAAATGAGGTTTAATAGGGGGAAATAGACCCTTCCCAGATCTCTAGGAGTTTGACTTGGTCTATAGTTCCTGCCCTGAGTCTGGAGAGTTCTAGTGAGCAGCCATGAGTCCTAGGCATGGGCCTAGAAATGTAACATATAGTTTCTCTGCACATCAACTTAATGAATTCTCTCTGAAGGCAAGAGAAAACAGATTCAGAGTTCCAACCACATCCTCTATGGTGAAGGAAATTGGATTTACGTTAACAGAATGTCCATAAAATCCTTTAAATCCAGTCCTCTTTTGTGTCACATGGTCTTCATCTCAAAAAGGCTGTGGTGGTCTGGGTCATTTCCGAAGTGATTTCAGGAAAAATGTGCCTGATAAAGCCCTGGGAGGCCAGCAGGTGGCTTCCTTGGGGAATCTGCTGCTGTTTCGAATCCCTGCCAATTTCTGGGCCTTGAGACCCAACTTTCAAACAGGAGGCTGACTGCCCACAACCCATTGTCCCAAGCCATCCACTCTTACATTTCCATTATAGAGTGTCATTAAGAAAAACTGCTGCCTGTATATAATAAAATGTCTTTCGAAGAAAGTGCCCCATGAAAGGAAATAATCAGGGGTAGCAAAGCCATCAGAAATAAGCATGGTAGGCAGGAAAACTCCTTCTCTTCAGCCAAGAAAATAAATGAACACATGTGGTAGAGAGGAGTGGGGAGCGGAGCAAAAGAGGCCGTCACCACAGGCAGACCCGAATGCAGATTCGGAGGGCAGCTGCAATCCAGGGGCAGTCCAGGGTCTGATTTCCCCTTGTCAACCATGCTGGGAGCCGGGGACACACCTCCCTCTGCTGTCCTCATCCCTTTGGTCCCTAATGCTCCATTCTATCTCCTCTTATTTTCTCCACCCCCCTGCTTCATATCCGAACCTACCATGCAAACGCTCTGACTTCTCTGCTGTTGCCAAATGTCTAAATGATGCACATGGCATATCACAGGAAAGGAATATGCCACAGGAACAAAGAAATAAAGAGAAAGCTCAAGCCTGGAGCTTTAAAAAAAAAAATCAGCCTCTGCATACAAGAACTGGCTTTGGAACAATCAGTGCAGGACTTGCCACTCTGCCCCCTCAGAGCCCCAAGGCTCTTCCGAAAGGTCAGGAGAACACAGACAAGGTAGTATCAAGTCGTTTCCTCTCCTGAACAATGTACTCTTTGTAAACTTAATGGTAGGTTTTCTGAAGTGCTCAGTAAAATCCTGTGTCTCCCACTCTCAACTTAGAGTGAAACAAAGCTCCTGAGTGCAGGCTCCTCTTTCTATCCAAGGGCACATTTTTAGAACAAAAAAATGAAATAAAATAAAAAGGTGGAAGAGGACTGGAAGAAGGCAGGGGCCATTAGCTCTCAACCACTTCATTTTAGCGGTGCAGTTGCCTTTCCCTCCGTGAGGTCTCTCTGAGACTGCTGAGTCTTCTTCCTCTCAACATCTACTGTCTTTGATTGTAAATTCAAAGGTTCACAATTTCCTCAGGACAATGTCCATTTATTTCCCTGGTTAGATCGAAAGCTTGTTCAGAGTAAAAACCATTTATCTCTGCCCCACACCGCCCCTACGCCTATATACTCTCTAGTCCAGAACCTTTTCTGGGTCCAGTAGGCTCTGAGTTTGGCACCTGATAGAATGGCTGAGAGCTTGCTGCCTCCTGGGGAAGAGGGATGGGTGTTCGTGTACAGAGACGACTAAGCAGAGATGAATGCTACGAGGCAGTTCCCCGTTACTGAAAAGCACAGGCTTCAAAGTCAGACCAACCTGAATTTGAATCCTGACTCTGCCATCCTTGTAATTAGGAAATTGCTTCACCTTTCTGCAGTTGTTTCTGTCTGGAAAATGGGAATAAATAATACTTACTTTGTAGGATAGATACATAAGGAGGACATTAGATGATACATTTAGCTGAATAACAACAAAAAATATCATTCAGTAAGTGTCTAGAAGATACCTCAGTATCTTTTAAGAAATAATAGCTTAAGAAAATCAGGGATTAGTGTGAGATCACAAAGGGCATGCTCAAACCATAAAAAGGATTCGCATAACTGAATTTGAAAGAGGGCAAATGGTGATAAAAAGAGACCTTAGGGGTAAACAGGACAGAGTTGAACTACTTTGCATTGAAAAAAAAAAAAAGGAATGAGTTTACATTAGGGACTAGACAGGGAATTGGGAGAGAGAAAAGCATGCATGGATGGATGTCACTAGCAAAAAGAGAAACCAAAGGACCCCCTAATAGTGCCTGAGAAAGGGATTTCAGGAGGAACGAACATGCGCAACGACCTTTCCTAAGCGGTTTGCTGCAGGTATGCAACACGAGCCCTCTCTCCCTTCTCTCCTGTGACATCTTCAGTGATATCCACTGACCTTGGGGAATTTGAAAAGCTCTTGGTTCTACCTCTATATAGACTTGAGAGAAGCCAGAGAATGGGGCAGCTGAACTTCACACTATATCCCAGAATTTCTTTCCCAATGTCAAAATGGATCTTACTGTTAATGTATTTGTGTAACACACAGTGTTTTTAATTCCCCCCCAAATTGTTCCAAAATCAAAGTCCTCTTATAATCAAGAAAATCCAATAATTAAGAAGTTTCTGGCTCATAGTAGATACACAATAAGTGATGTGGTTTTTTTCCTTCTTCTCCACCATTTCTCCTATAGGTACAGGAAGGGAATAAGCAATATTATTCCCCATGGCTTATAGGAGGGATGATAAGGAAAATTTGAGGCCAAAAAATAGCTTCAGGTTTTTGAAGTCATGGCTAAACCAATATATGCCCCTTCTCAGGCAAGAACTATTATTGACTCCATCCCTGCTGTTCACGTGGCCCACATCCCAATTGTTCAACCCACTGTTTCTTCTATTCAGTTCCTTCAAACACTGTTGCCATGGGAACCCCAAAATAAATAAAGTACGCCTTTGCCCAGAAGGAGATGACTGGTTGAATGTAAATGGCATGTAAAAATAATAATAATAATAACTGGGAAATCAGGCTGAATGTTTTAAGTCCATGAAGAAAGGGAGAAAGGGTCCATGGGTATCCAGAGAAATGAGACAAGGCAGCAGTTTGGAGGAATTAAAAAAGGGTCTGTGGAGAAGGTGATATTCAAGGTGGATGCTGAGGCTGGCTACGATTTTAAAAAGGAGATGAGGGAACAGAGAGGACACCCTAACACATCATGATGTGATATTACCACACACCCTCACACCCACCACCTCCCCTCTGCCAGCCAGAGGCTGGACAGTCCTCTCATGTCTTATTGGATTCTAATGCACCTCTAACTCACAGCCTTCAGTTCTGGTTTTCTTTTCTTATCACCTATATATCAGAAGCTAGACTATAAATCATACATCTCAAAATACCGAAGACATGCCCCAACTATAGTACTTTTCTGGGATTGCTCAACTCTCCAGATCATGCCTTTTTCTTTCTTTCCAACATGTCCTGTTCTTGTCTTAAAGAAGAATAGTACTAGCATAGCAAAAACATGAAATTTGGAGTCAGAAACACCCACATATCTGCCATATATCTGAACCCATATCTGCCATATATAAGCTGTGTAATATTTAATACAATACATAACCTCTCTGAGCTTCCAGTTCCTCCCTCATAAAATAGGATTAATAATACCACTTTAGGATTAGAATTAAATGAAACAGCACATGTGAGTGTCTAGAATGTGCTTATATCATAGAAGATAGCATGTTATCAGACCTTTCCTTCTTTATATCTATACTTGCCCACCAATAGCCTTTATTCGAACTTGCCCATGACCTCCAAGAAAATTTAACAAGAATGGGTGGCTCCCTTACTGGGACACACTCTAGCCAAAGCACCTCTTTCTCTTTCAAGATTTTACAGGATAATTTTACTACTCTCTCTACAAGAACATTTTGTTTCTAACCAGTTTGTTTATGCTCCTATCTGTTTGTATTTGTATAATCACTGATGTGTTTCTTTTTCCTATTTATTTATTCTCTAAAATTAATCTAGCTTAAGTGGTTGTCACATGTGCCTAGAGGTCTGAGACCAGACCTGTTTCACGTGGTTTGCATAGCACGTGAAACAGGGAAGTAAAAAGGAAAGCACTCAATCAATGCTATCTAATGTTGGGGACTTAAAGTAAACATTAATATTTTCTAAAACTTTCATTCTCAACAACAAACTCTAGTTCTTGCAGATCTTCATGAAGCGAGTCAAAATTTCCATACTTAAACCAGGAAACCAAGCACAAAAGATAGGCAGACTCCTCTAGCACTGCACAGGCTAGTGGTAAAAGCTCCTGGTAACTGAGGTTTCTGTCAGCTGGCCCAGAGAGCAAAGTGATAGGGGCAGCACAGTGACATAGAGAAATGCCAAACCCAGATCTTAACCTGAGCTCTTAAACCTTCTTAAAACTTTTATGAACATGGACAATTGGTTCAACTGCTCCAAGCCTCAGATGTTTCATCTTTAAAATTACATAATGATAGCTACGCTAGGCAGGGACATACTTAGGATTAGGGGAGATAACTAAAGCATCCAGAAGAATTCTTGCTAAATAGTACGCTCTCAACAAATACTGGTTCTTTTTCTTCTTTTCTTCTTGGCCTTGTGAGAAATTATGAGACTAAAAGACATGCTGCTTATGAGAAAAGAGATCAAGAACAGAAAATGGTCCCATCTGGGAGCCCTGGTAACATAACCAGAACAGAAGCTGCGGCATGATTACTTACAGCAAACCTGGAGCCATGAGCTAGAACCAGAATAGTTGTCCCTTGTCTTGGGCATTGACCACTGCTCACGATTTATTCCTAGAAGCCCTTTCGTTTCTCTCTTGTGGACACTTGATTAATGATGGGGTGGAGAGACAACAGACATTGGCAGTAAACTAGAGGAACAATGCTTTCTAA
This sequence comes from Eonycteris spelaea, assembly GCA_003508835.1. Lineage (NCBI taxonomy): Eukaryota > Metazoa > Chordata > Mammalia > Chiroptera > Pteropodidae > Eonycteris > Eonycteris spelaea. Next base: position 6,860,393 of record PUFA01000011.1, on the reverse strand, counting down.
ATAAGAAAAATTTCCTAAAGATTGGTCCTCTCTCTCTGCATCCCATCCCCATCAGCTGCTCCCATGATCTTCATGCTACAAAATTTGTAAGCATCAGGCCAGCATTGGCCAGGCTGGGCACATCCTTCACATATCAGCTCTTGTCATTCAGTCTAACAATCAATGATTCCATCTCTGCAGTAAAGGACAACTAAGAGAGTGAACTCAGCATCTAAAGAGGCAACATTCCAAAATGAAGCACACCAATTAGTATAGTTGGCACATCTTGAGACTCCACAATTTAATTTTGACAGGAAACTTCCAAATGTAAAGTTACTGTTGTTGACCCACGCCTGAGACCAGAAGCCAGCAACACATCACACCCCGGCTTCTGCAGTGGAAGCATATCATTTCCTGCCTTTCTCCACCAGGGACTAATAACAAAAGACAAGGAGGCTTCAGAGATAACTCATTACATGAAAAGCACCTAAGCCAAATTAGATGCTTCTAAGCCCTGTTCTCAGCTTATGCCCTGATGGTGGTTTTCCCTGGCAGAGCTAGTGAAGTTAATAAACATAAAGGGATTTCTCAGGCTCTAAAAATGGATATCAGCAACACGTATGTTGTCTTTTGCACTGTGTTAAAGTCCTTGTGAATCAGTACTAAAAACACAGCAAAAAAGAGTGGTCTTCTAGTCTCAGGATAGAAGGGAATTCAAATCACAGAATGAGAAGTCCTTTGGTAATGTATCTTGGAAAACTCCCAACTCTAATTCAAAGTTTTGCTTGTTTTGACCAGAGATGAGGGTTAGCAGTTGTCACTTCATCCATTGTACCCTGCAAGGATTCCAAAGAAAATAAAGCAAAAATTCAGTACAATACAAATTTTTTTTCATCTGGTCTTCCGTGAAAAATAAATAACATGGTATCACAATAAGAATGAGTGTTTCTCGAGATTTTGATTATTTTTGGATCGATGGACTGAAGTCTTTACATTCCACAGGAAGGTTCTTTTAGACTGTGAAATCTTCTAATTTAGTGTGACGGGACCATATACAGGAAATTTATCAAAGAACATTATCTGGCTTCTTGGCTTACTTCAAATATGTAGATCATTCATTCCTCTTCCCCAGTTCTCCTCATTTCTTGAGTTAATCTCTCTTGACTGCCTCAAAATTCACCCAGTGGATACCAGAATCTCTCCCAATGACAAATTCAGAAAAGGTTTGTCTTAGCTGGACTGCCTCAAATGTCTAATGGTGCTGGTTGTTCTAACCAGTCCTTCTAGTGATATGTGCAAAGTGAATAACACTCAGATCCTTTTCCCTTAGCTGCAAAGCCAGCTCTAGGGAAAAATAATATACCTCAAATGGCCCCCCTTGTAGGCCATCCCACTGCCATCACCCAAGTGCAAGCCCTCATTATCTCTCACCAAGTCTCTTACACGAGCCTCCTATTTGGAAGCCCACATCTCATTTCTCCCTATTCCAGACTAACCTCCATCATGTATTGATTAACTTTTTAAACTCAGCTCTGATTGTATCATTGAACTGCACAGAACCCTTCCTGGACCCACCCCCTATTGCACTAAAGTTTGGATTCTTTAATAGCCATTCAAGGCTTCCCATTATCTGACTCCAATCTACCTTTCTGTCCCTGTCTCCCTCTGCCTCTGAAGAACTACCTCCAGTCAATATGGACTGCCCAGTTTCTTGACGTACCCAGTTATTTCCATGCTTTTGTGACCACTTATTTGTCTAGAGTCCCATCTCAAATCATGTCAACCAATAAAACCAAGGTATGACACTAAGAAACACTATATTCCATTGGTTCTTCTCTCTGATCCATTCTTTCCTTTGAAATCATCCTGATTATTCATTCTTCCTATGTAATTGTTTGCTCATTTGTCTTTGACAACTTTGCTTCCCAATCTAGTTTTCGAGCTGCCATCTTGGATCTAACAGGTTGTTATGCATTGAACTATGTCTCCCCAAAAAAGATACATTGAAGTCCAGAACGCTATCTTATTTGGAATAGAGACTTTACAGAGGCAATCAAGTTAAAGTGAAGTCATTAGGATGGGTCCTAAGCCAATATGACCTGTACCATTATAAAAGGTAAATTTGGACACAGAGACAAATAGAGAGAAGACTGTGAGAAGAAACATAGAGAAAAGATGGCCATTGAGTTAGTGATCCATCTCTAAGCCAAGGAACACCAAGGATTGCCAAAAACACCAGAAACTCAAAGAGGCAAGGAAGGATTCAACCCTAGAATTATGAGAGAGAGCCTGGCCCTGCCAACACTTGATTCCAGACTTCTAGCCTCCAAAATGTGAGAGAATAAATTTCCATTGTTTTAAGCCACCTAATTTTTGTACTTTGTTATAGCAGCTGGAGGAGACTGATACACAGGTCACCTCTATTCTTTTCTTAGGCCTTCTGACTACTCATTGCCTCTTCTTTATTTCTCTTGTAGTTTTTCTTTTATTTCTCTTATAGTCACTCTTTTCATACCAGAGACTGGCTACCTCCAGGCTTTATATTCCTCATATTAGTTTTACCACAACTTTACAAAATATATTTATATTTTAAAAGTAACTCTAAAAGATCTCCTCAATGTTTTAAGAGAAACACATAAGTTACCACCTTTACATCCTAACTCAAACAACTCTGTCCCTCCCTTAGTGACCTTTTGAAAGAGAGGGGGCAGCCCATCACTTGCGCAAATGTCTTTAACATAACTAATCAGAAGGATTTTCTGGAAGATCAGTAATTCCAAGACCCCTTTAGAGAACTAGTTCAGTGAGTCCTGGTTTTATATAAGCCATCCATACTTAGAATCCTTTGCCTTTTTCAGGGTTCTCCCCTCAAAATTAGTCATGGGCTAGGATTACTCAAGTATAAATCAAGTGATTTCTCTTGATTGGCAAACACATGCACTGAACACCCTCTATGGGCAAAACACAATGCTAGGCACTAAGAGGAAAAGGATAAGAAGTTGATTAAAGACACAATCACTGCATGTAAAGTTACTTATGATGAGTGAGAGACACACAAATACCAGTAAGGTTGCAGAGGAAGTGCTAGGGCAAAAACAACCCTTCCCCAGGTCCAAAACTGGATCTCAGAGAGTTGCTTTCAAGTCTCACCCTAGAGAGAGATATGTGAAAGACAGAATAAGGCCCCCAAAGATGTCTACATCCTAATCTCCAAAACCTGTGAATGTGTTACTTTCCATGGTAAAAGGATTTTGAAGGTGTGATTAAGTTGAAGGTCTAGAGCTGGGGAGATTTTCCCAGATTATGTGCATGAACCAAAGGGATCGCAAGGCACCTTGTAAAGCAAAGAGAAAGGCAGAAGAGCTAGAGTCAGAAGAAGGAGTTGTGTTGATAGAAGCAGAGTCATAGAAGAGATTAGAAGTTGTTATACTGCTGGCTTTGAAGATGGAGGAAGGGGCCACAAGCCACAGAATGCAGATGGCCTCTGGACACTGAAAAAGGTAAAGAAATAGATTCTCCCTTAGAGCCTCCAAAGGAACACAGCATGCCAACTCATTTTGGACTTCTGGCCTCCAAAAATGTAAAAGATTAATTTATGTTGCTTTAAGCCTCTAAATCTGTGGTTGCTTGTTACAGCAGCAATGGAAGCCAATACATGTGGTTTTCCTGGGGGCTGAAGGGTAGGCTGAAGTACAGATACACTTTCGACCTGCCCAACTGCAGATCTGCTCCGGTATCTTGGGCCTAAATACCAGTGAATCTCTAAGAGCTCTAACTGCCCTAGATTCTGAGGAGTGGGACAAGGTCCCCCTATGATCGGCTCATGCCCATAAGCATCTATTCCACTCCCTGCAGTGCCACCATTGGAATACATGGCCTGGCCTGCAGGATGCCACTAATAAAGAGAGTTATAATTTCTTGACTAGCTTTCACATGATAGGTATTCACAGCAGAATACCTATCATGTGAAAGCTAGTCAAGAAATTATAACTCTCAGTATATTAGAGATATATACTATCTCTAATTTTCCCAATTACTCTGTGGGGTAAGTGGTATTATTCCCATTTTAAAGATGAAGAAAGTGGGCATTAAAAAGACCATATGACTTTCCCAGAGTTGCACAGATTTGAGACCTAGTTTATCTAACTCTAAAATCTATTCCTTTCTGCTTCTACCTAATGTGTGGAGCTGCCTAAATTGATGATTCCTGTTTTTGCTTCATTCCGTTTCTCCAGGTTTCACTCTCCTGTGTAACAGATGAGTAATACCCATTTCACTAACTGCTACTTCCACTTGAATAGCACAAGCCCTTCAGCCTCCTGTCAGTCTTACCAGTTATTTCTGATGTCTCCGGAGAGCTTACAAATAGCCCTCACCCTGTTCTCCTCAAAGCCCCATCATACCCACTCCTAGAAAGACTTGAAAAGACAGTGACTCCAGGCTGATGCATCCGCTCTAGCCTGTGCCCTCCGACAGCATGAGGCCTGAGGCAGGGCTACCTCTGACACTCTGGAGAAGAACACCTCCTTCCCAGGAGCCCTCGCCAAGCCCAAGCCTTGCTGAATCCTGTACAGAGGTGCAAAGAGCGTTCTCCCTGCTGTGTGTGTTGAGATCCAAAACCACACCACTTGAACCTCTGTGTCTCACAAAGACCCTCCCAAAACAAGCCCCTCATCTTTCTGCAGCCCTTTCTCTACAAAATCCCTTTTCATTTGCTTTTCATACTCCTCGCCACTTTCCTCCTGCCTTTCTCTTCAGAGACCCCTACCTTCCTGTATCCATCAACTGACCCAAATCACTGCCAGTGGGTTGCCAGTGCCACCCCATCATAAAAACACTGAAACATGTGGATCATCTGAGTCTAGGCCAGAGCGAACTGAAAAGGGCCCAAACATTTACACTGTGTGCAATTTACATGCCTTTCACATCAATTGTCACACTCGGTCTTCACAGTAATTCTCTGAGGAAGTGATATCATTCCTTTGTTATAGAAGAAAAATGTGAGATTTGGAAAGTTAAGCAGCTTGTCCAGTGATGCTAATAAATGGAGGAGCCAGGACTGAACACAGGGCTGTTATTTCTTAGCACAGTGCTAGGTCTACTCAGCCACCCACAGAGAGGGTAGGGGCCTGGAAGGGAAAGCAATGTGGAAAGCCCAGAGAACTGAAACTGCCCTTGGGCCTGAGCAGTCCATTGGAGGCTTCAGAGAAAACGTGACTCTTCAGAGAGAAAAGCTGTAATTCAAGCCTTTCCTCCTCCAAGAACAATAAGTGTGCCTGTCTCTCCAGGACAAGCAGGCAGTCAAGGAGACAGACAGGAAAAGCTTAGCCAAGGAAAACCTGCTGTGTATGTGGAAAGAATATGAGAAGAGAAGCTTTTTCTTCTTTATAGAAGACCAGCCTCAGGGGTCATCTATTTTTTCCAAAGTGTAAACTAGACAAGCCAGAAGCAGCCTGAACCCCAACTGAGCAAAGAAACTTGAGCGAGAGGGGGGGGGTGGAGGGAGGGAAGGAAAGAGAAAAGGAAGGGAGAAAGAAGGAAGGAAGGAAGAAAGGAAAGAAGGAAGGGAAGAAGGAAGGAAGGAATGGAGGAAGGAAGGAAGGAAGGAAGGAAGGAAGGAAGGAGGAGGAAAGGAAGGGAGGGAGGGAGGTGAAAGGATGGAAGGATGGAAGGATGGAAGGGAGAGAGTGAAGGGAGGGAGGGAGGAGAAAGGGAAAAATATTGAGAACTGAGAGATTTATAAGTTTAAAAACTGGCTCTCCATTTAAGCTAAAGGCTTGTTTTTCATGTTCACTAAAATAGAACATGGCAAAGATAATAAATATATAAAGAATAAGATGCTTTATCTGGAGGCTGCACGCTTCCTCCAAATTAAACTCAGCGTGCTGAGGTATAAAGAGCCCTTTATATAAACTCTTGTGGTTTAAGCTTCTCCAAGAAAATTATTTCCCAAGTTTGATTGGTACTCTGCTCTTGCAGTCGCAGAGACCAGACTCGGGCCCCAGAAGTGTCAGATGCAAGAGGGGAAGGAAAAGGGCTTCTCAGGTTTAGGTGGGAGCAAGAGTCCAGGATCAGCTCAGTCTCTTCTATCACAAAGGACAAGGGGCATGTGAACGCCCCATTCTGAAGCAGAGGCTATGAGCCTAAATTTAACTTTCAAGCCAAGCAGCTCAAAAGAGCAGACATTTTCCTCAGCATGGTCTCTACTGCATCTGTGAGATTATCATGGGATGTATGCTCACACCCCGAACACCTCACACGGTAATCCTCCTCTTGGCCCAGTCAGCTGAGGGAGTGGATCCTCAACTGAATGTCTCATGAGCATTTTGTTCACTGTGGTATGCCAAGGACTTAGAAGGGCTCATGGAAGACTACAGGTGCTCAACAAACATTAGATAAATGGGTGAATAAGGATATCAGCAAACTCACTTCATGCCTCTCTGTCCCCCCCTCCCATTTTCCAATAATTCTAGTACTAGCAGTTAAAGCCAATTTAAGATCCCGTTCAGATAATGAATGAGAGGAACTTCAAAACAAAGACTTGATTGATAAAACGCACCTTCCTGAGATGCTTTGAGGCTACCAACTCACCCTGGAAAAGCCAAATGCTCAGCCACTATAGAACCAAATTTCCTGGCCAATAAGGGTCTCCATTATTCTAATGATATTATTTGATTTTTGACACAGCAATGCTGATAGTCTCTGCTTCCATCAAAGTATGCCAAGTAGTGTTGATCATTGATACTTCTAGAGCAGTCCAGCAATTAAAATGAAGTACTTAGGAAAAAGAAAAAAAGTAGCCTCTTTAAATTACCTGTTCTGTCCTTCATCATTTCCCCCAGTCACTGGTACTTAAAATTTTGATCCTCACATTAACACCCACCCTTTCCTCTTTGGCCAAGTGAAATCAATCCAGGCTAGCTGGCTTTCCTTTTTTGTCGCCTCTCATTCGTTCCTGAACATTTGTGGTACTTACCAATGTGATCTGGCTGTGTTCCAGATTCACCCCTTCCACCCATCTCCTGCATCTCTGCTAAATGTATATTTAAAACAAAAAACCAAACAAACCAAAACAAAAAAACAAACAACAGCTCTGAGCCCTTCCACCTCTCAAACTTATCTTCTTATCTTCCGACTATTCCTGCATAGAAAGCCTGTTGTGGTCATCACAGATTTTGGGTTGTTCCCCAAACATACCAGGTACATTCCACACATATTAGGTACATTTCAGCCTGTGCTACTCTCACTGCCATGACTGTCTCCTCACTTCTTCTTTACTTGTTAATGTTATATTCATGTGGTGATAAAGGAAAAAGGTTAGGACTTGAAATCATAGACTATATGCATGGTCTTGGGACGGTTACTCGACTAGTGCTAAGTATTCATTTCCTTGGCTATAAATTATAGTGAAACTCATGGTAATAATGACAATAACATATCATAGGATTGTTGTGGGAATTAAACAAAACCTTGTTGTAAATTCTGATTACAGTGCCTGGCACTTAGGATATACAAGTTTTTCACCTCATGCTCTTTGAGCCTCTGCTTCCTTATCCATGTGAGGATACTAATAACATCCTCTTTGAGGAATTTTGTGATGATCAGATGAGATGTTCTTACCACCTTTTCTTCCCAGCCTGACTCACAGCAGCCCTCACCCCAGAGCCTTCCCCACCCATCACTCTGCAGGAATTTAGCATGGACCATCTTGAGACTTTTGGTTGTTGTTTTGCAGGGATGTATTTTGGCTTTCTCAACTATTCTTACTTTTCTTATCTGATTGTGAGCCCCTAAAGTCATGAATTACATATCCCAGAAGCTTCCTGTTCCATGGAGTAGTGCACACAATAGAGAGACAATCATAATTGCCCACAGCTAGAGATGGGAGTGGGTGCCAGTTCTGGCTAAGTGTCCTTCTATCTCATAGGCTAAAGGACCAATTCTCTTTATCACCCGTGGAGTGGGAACCGTTTTGCCAGATACTACTGAGAGGGGAGATCAGCAGAAATGAGGGAAGAATTTTATTGCTCTGCTCTCCCTTCTGTATATTCCAAACGTATATGATAAGCGGTTTCTTCTTCCCTGGAGAAGAAAGGTTCAGGAGGAGATGTAGGTCCTGATACCACAGAGGGTTGCCCCTAGCTCCAAAGCGAAAAAGTTCTTTAATGACACCCTTGGGACTCAAACACTCAGGAGATTACTATGCCGTTCCCAAGGAGCTATCATTTCAGAGGTCACACAGAGTTGAGCTATCTCCCTTGCACTATTTTTACATCCACCCAGCACAATTTTTTTGTCACTCCCTACTCAACAGGCCAGCCAGGATTTTCTTGTCTGGGAGCTGTGGCTTCTCTCTCAAACACCCTGAATTTAAATTAAGCAACACTCCCTCTACCTCCTGCTTCTTCAAAACCAGCTCTTCTGTGACATTGATGAGATCCAGTTGCAAGTCAGCAAAGAAATATCCACATCCATCACTCCCCATCACTCATCTTCTCTCCCTCCTACAGAGCAGAATGAACAAGGAATTGATGGCTTTCAGAGGACATAAACTCCAAGGGCAAAAATGCTCACATGTATACATTATTAGTCAATTAAATCATTCTCAGCATTTTCTTCTTGCTCAAATGAGAAAGATTAGAGAAGTCCTGCCAACCAAGGTTCCTGTGTGAACAGATTTTATCTACTAATGAGCTGGAACTAAGAAGCATATAGGGGAAGCTCCAGAAGACAAGAAACTGAGTCTTACTCTCATACATGAATAGGTAAGTTTTAATTGCTTCTTCCTCCTCTTCTTCATCATCTTACCTTATTTACTGAGTGCAAATAGTAACATCTTCCTTGTCTGAGAAAACAGGGCTGAACCAAGTGATCTCTTGAGCTGCCTTCCAGCTCAGAATCTACTTTGGCTTGGGAATAGCAGGAATAAATCATGTTCCAGAAGCTCTATGGTGATGGTTCTCAGGTGGGGGCCAGGGTGGGTGGTAATTTTTGATTGCCATAATAGGGAGTGGTTTGAGCAGTGTGCAACTCTGTACATAGAGGAAGCTGCTAAACAGCTGATAATGCACAGAATAGCTCCCTCAAAGAATTATTTGATCTAAAATGTAAATAGTGCTTAGATTGAGAACCTAAATTAATCACAGCAGGATTATGGAAAAGTGAGTGCAGAAGTCCCAACACCTCTGGACCCTGAAATGGCCTGAACTTATTATAAAGGAATATTAACCCGAAAGTGGACGGAGGGACTAAACCTTGTCATTCATATGAGAGAAGGGCATTAGCTATACACATAAAAGACAAGGAGTTTCTGTGAAAGAATAGATGGATCCAGACTGAAGGAAATCACTGATTGCCGAATTCTGACTTTCCTTCCTAGAAAGTGATGCAACTCGCCTCATCTAAGCAAAGGAAAACGTCAGAATACTCTAGCACCCCTCCTACAGAGGGTTGAGAGCTGGAGGCAGGCTGGGCTGAGGGGCAACCAGGAAGGCCTGCTCCACTCGGTGTCTACTTTGCCCCAGCTGGTGAGCAGCATTCTGATTAGGTAAGTCATGCAGTTCAAGAGCAAATACAGACACATTGAACTGAAGGCCCAGATGTGGGAACAGAAGGGAGTTCTCTGCATGAGGATCCTCCTCGATCTAATAGGACTTTGTCTCTCCATTCTTCCTTTATTGGGACCTCCTTCAACACACTGGTCATTTGTCCCAGGATAGAGGTGACATCCATGGGTGCCAGCCCATGTCCTTAGGTGAACTCTGATTGCCAAAAAATTGGCAATGGTTGAAGCAACTTCCAAAGCAGAGAGAATAAAGCTCACAGAGATAATTTTTCCTCACTGTGACTCTTCAGGACACCAAGTCCTTCTCAGTATCTCCCCAGACGACAAGATCTCTATAAGCATTATCGAAAAGCACCAGCCCCTGAGTTAACATGCGAGAATGAATCCAATGCAAACATAGCCATACGTTTTTAAATCACTAGCATGCTGGAATAGTTGTCTTCTCATTCAAGGATGAGCAAACAAAAAACAAAATAAGAAAATTTAAGAACCATAAAAATATTTTTGTAGCATTAAAGAAAGAGGTAGACACAGCACAAAGAATTAGAAAAAAAGGAATTTGGAAGAAAGATCTACTATTAAAAAAGAAAAAAATTTAGGCAGCAGTTGCTTTTCTTAACAAAATTAATACAAAATCTTGATTTTTAAGAAATAAAAGATGAAAGGATTAAACATAAAAATAAATAATACAAGAAGCTTACAGAGTTAGAAAATGATAGAATAAAAATATCAAAAGGAATTTAAATCAATGTTTGAAAGAGTAGAATTGAAAACACAGAAAATCAAAACATATGTAGAAGGTAAACACAAGAATTTCACCCAGAAGTGGAGGAAAATGACAAAGAGAGGAAAATATATGGAAAAAAGGAATTATTAGTATTAATGACAAAAGCACCCCAATTCATGGATGATTAGTGTACTTTCAGTATAGACCAAAACAAGTGAATTAGAAGCAATATTATAAAAAGCATATGAAAGAAGAAAATTTCTAGGAATTGAATTAGGATTACTTCGACCAAAAGAGTATGGTGGTAAGTAACATCCAAGACCAGGTCATACAAACACCATCTGTTTTCTGCCTTGTTCTGTCAGGACGTTCTCTTTTGGAACCCATCCACCATGCTGTGAGGCGAGCACGTGGCCACATGGAGAGGCCACGTGTAGGTATTCTGCCTGAGAGTGCCAACTAATGTCTCAGCCACAGGCAGCATCAAATTCCAGACACGTGAGTGAGCCTTCAGATAATTCCAGCCTCCAGCCAGCAAGTCAGCTCCAGCTTTCAATGTCCCCAAATCACACTGTGCGGAGCAAGAAAAGCTGTTCCTTCAAGCCCTGGCTAAAATGCGAGTTCCTGAGCAAACTAAATTACTGGTTGTTGTTTTAAGCTGCTCTATTTGGGGCTTTTAGTACACAACAATAGATAACTTAAACCAAACAGAAGTTCCCAGATGAAAGGAGATAAGGTAGTGGCTCCTACATGATGGTTTGGTGTGACTACCTCAGAACTGAGACATGAGCAATGTGGGAGGAGCAGAGGATTTACTTGGGGATTCATATTCAGTTCGTTCCCCAACAGTATCATGCAGGAGGCTGACAGTGAGCTTGTTCTGGGCCCTAACAACACTAAACTCCAGAGCATCTTTCCAAAACACCTACTGTGGTTATCTAAGAGACTCCCCGGCAATAGTCTCGTGGTTGAAATATCTTCAGGACAAGTTTTCTACACATACACACACACAGCACTGCAAAGTTATTTATGCAACTAACAAAGACATCTTTCAATATTTACAGCTCAACTTGAAGAGTCCTTTTCCAACAGATCCAGGAGCCATTTAGATGGCATAAACAGGATAGCTTCCTACAGTGTTTTTAAACCAGCCTTGAACTCCCGAGGTGTTGGGGGAGGAAAAGGGCAATGTCTAGCACCTGGAGATCTGATTATCTTAGCAACTGATGCCCTATTGCCTCGTGGCTCCCAAAGCCCTCCTTCACTGTTTAGTGTGGTCATCTGACTCCCCACCTGCCTTGGGCCATCTCCACCAGCGGGACAAGGGCAGACTCCCAGGAGCTGGTAAGAAACAGTTCTGGGCAGCAACATCTCCTGTCCCATAGGAACTGACTCATCCCTAATGTGCTCCTTCTGGGAGAGCCAGAACAGCTGTTTAGCACACATAATACAGCCCTGTGACTGGTTGGGGGGTAGGGAGGGGAGTACTGAACTTTTAAAAAATAAAGACAAGGGGCTTAATATGCAGTGGTCAAGTATACTAAATTTATTCCTACCCACTGAGAGGCCAAGTTGGACCCTGAAAACAGAGGTGTCCCCTTTACCTCAGAGAATGAACTTCGATGGTACTTAAAACTGAGATGGTAGAGAAACGTGGATTGGCCCAGTGGCTTGGCAAACGAAGAAGGCAGGTATGGAGGAAACCCTCCCAGACTCTGCTATCATGCTACCTGCTTCTCTTTGGGCAAACCCCAGGACTAGGCCTGCTCCCTGTCACTGTCACTTTATCTGCTCCTCTCAGTTGCCTGACGGGGACAATCTTCCCCATTGCTCCCCTGAAGGACCATGAGGACAAGTGCAAAGGCCCATGGTAACTTAAGGGTTTTATAGAAAATTCTATGAGAAAACTGAGAGAAGATCTCAACTTAGGGATGTAAAGGATGACCAGAAATCTTACCAAGTGCTAACATCTCGGGGTGGAGCTGGACCACGGAGCTGTGTGGGAAGGGGCTAGCCATGTCCTCCCTCAGGGCTCACAGAGGAACATGCCCCTCAAAGAGGATCATCCCCTGTCTTCCCTTCTCTGCTGGTCACAGCTGAGCTTTCAGGATGCTTCCTGTGAAGCCTTTACCATGGTCTTTATGGTCGGATTATCTTTGAAAAAAATATATGTGTGTGTGTGTGTATACATATATATGTATGTATTTATGTTATTAAAGAATGTTCCCACAGGAAACCGTTGTTCCTCTAATCCTTCCTCCTTTACTTGCAAGGCTGGCATAATTTGAAACTTGAAGGACTTGTCTAGACAATCCATAATTCACCAGGTTTGAGGATTTCCCTGCCCTTTCTTGATTTCATTTCCTTCCTTTCTATTCCTATAGCTTTCCCCGCCGCCCCTGCCCCCCATTGCCTCTAGACTAGAATATTGTCTTTTTCTACCCAAAGATGTCAACATGAATTTTCGAGCCTCTACTCTGTATTTCCCTTTTAGTGTCCCATGCCCTGGTGCCCTCCACCCAGACTTCCATCGGTCACTCTTCCCATTTCCTCAATAAAAGACTTCACTTCCTATCATCAGAGTTTCCTGCCCCCAGCCCTTCTGTGCTGCCATTAAATGGAGCCTCCACTTTTCCCCATGTGTTCTAAGGAGGGTCTGAGGATTAGCTAACCAGACCCACAGTCTGTAACACTGACAGAAATGTGGTAAATCATTCAAAGGTCAGCTATGGTCCTAACAGAAGCTTTGTGTTCAATGTGTGAATTTGTCACCTGTTGTAGAAAAAAGGAATAATCATAACTTACATTTAATACTGCTTTCTATATACCACATATTTCTCTAAACACTTTATATACTTTGATTTATTTAATCTCTAAACATACTCTATGTTATGCCCATTTCGCAGAGGAGGAAATCGGGGCCCCATGGTTAAGCACTGTGCCTATGAGTTTTCCAACAGTAAATAGCAGAAGCAGGATTCAAGTTCAGGCTGGCTGACTCCAGAGTTTCAATTCTTAGCCATTATTTAATGGTTTTCCATAAGATATGGGGAAGAAGGGTCTAGAGAAACACCAACATTATTCTTCATAGTAGAAAGAGCAATAAATAGAGTCAGAAATTAGCACAAAATAACTGTGTGATGTGGGGCAATTTTACTCTCTCCACTTCAGTTTCTTTATCTGTAAAATAAATAGAACTATACTAACTCACAAGACAAACATGAGAATTAAATAAGAGCATACAGGTATAGGGGAAAAGTCGTTTATATATTGCACTCTATTGCTTAATAAGAGAAACCAGAAATCACAGTTGCTTCAACAAGTAAGAATATATTTAGCTCACACATGAAAGAAAGAAAGAAAGAAAGAAAGAAAGAAAGAAAGAAAGAGAAAGAGAGAGAGAGAGAGAGAGAGAGAGAAAGAAAGAAAGAAAGAGAGAGAGAGAAAGAAAGAAAGAGAGAGAGAAAGGTAGGCAGTTCTAGACTGGTACTACAGTCCACCATATCATTAGGGATTCAGATACCTATCTTTCTGTACAATCCTTAGCATCACTCTCAAAGTTGTCTTATGACCCAAGATGGCCACTGCAACTCCAGCCCTCAAGTCTACTTTCCAGGGAAAGTAGGGAGTTAAAGACTTAAAAAGCCTACATTAGTTAACTATCTCCCTTTTAAGACACTTTCCCATAATTCCCACCTAACAACTTCTTACATTTCATTGGTTAGAAACTAGTCACTTGACCATATCTAACAGCAAAGGATGCTGGAAAATGTGGCCTCATCACTGAGCACATTGCCATCTGAATAAATTCAGTGTTCTGATACTGAATAAAAGGGGATATAGATATTGATTAGGCAATTGGCAGTCTTTGGCCATAAAAGAGCACTAAATTTTACTGAATATCAACTCCTGCCAGACATGTCACATAAATTTTCTAATTTGATTCTCATAATAACTCGGAAAGATTTGAAAGTTACCATTATATTTATAGATAAGGAAATGGGATCGGAGAGAAAAAGCAACATAGCTCCTCACATGGGGAAACAGATTTAAACCACATCTAACTTCAAAACTTCAACTCTATACACAGCATTCAGCCTCCAAAGTTTCCTACAAGTAAACATAATTTATGAAAATTCGAGCACTGTGTGCATCTTCAAAACTTTTGTTATATTAATAAAGTTATTTCTTACTTTCTTCCCTGGAAAAAGTAAGGGAGTAATTTCATTTATGTTGTAAGCACTGCAGGAGTATAGCTGCATGCCATTTCATCTGGTGGGAGGGAAACATTCACTGAACACAAGCATATGTGCCCTCAGTTACTGATGTGTCCATACTCTGAAAGCCTTTCCCGGCCTCTGTCTCTCCAGGCAGAATAAACAGGCAGAAAATGCCACTTCTGCCAAAAGCAGACTATCGATGTGGTTAATATCTAAGCCTCTAGTTCCTGCCCCCTTTCCTGCAGCCACAGATTGTTTATATTAGACAGAAAACATGATCTTTATGTTTCCTCTCCTCTTGATCAGTTCTGAAAGGAGACACAGCGGAAAACAGGGAAGCACCACATCAGAGTCCCGCAGCGACATCTGCACGCTGGGTCCGTTCCAGAAGTGAGTGTCAGGAGAATGAGGAGGTGCAAAGCTAAGACGGAAAACCACAGTGTTTGACCAGTTGGAAACAGGCTCTTCAACGCTTTGTGCTCGGATTCAATAGAAGCTTCCATACAATTCGCTTCCCTGAGTAGAAGGCAATCCTGATCTGCACAAACAGGGCATAAATTGTTGCCATTACACTGTTTCTACAAAGTGATGCTCAGGACATGTAAGGTCTCCCACCTGCAGGTGAGAGAGCAATTTGCAGGCATCCAGCCCCTCATGACCTCTACAGCCTTTTCGAGTGCCCCCAGAATACCACTCCCTGTCTCCACAGCTACATCGCCTTTGGAAGATGCCATGTATGACCTATTAGTATTCTTTCCTGAGAGGAGAAGAGAGAATAGACACAACATAAAGGTGAAAAAAGACAATTTAGTGGGCTCGAAGATGAACTTCTTTACCTTCAAAATTGTCCTTTTGGATTCATCTAGCTAAAAGTTTTCCATACACTTAACACAGCTCCTCTGGAGCAAAGAGGGTTTTGACGGCTTAAGAAAGAGCCAAATAAAAGGGGGTGGGGTGGTATTTTCAAAGTACAGACAGCATGAGAAGGCGGGGTGTTAGAAGCAAAAGAGACATGAGAGAAGGGGCATCTGACAGTTGTGGAAAAAACTTCTGGGAAGCAAGAGAGGACTGAAAGGCAGCCTGAGGACTCTCCATCTTTTTACTGCTCAGCACCTCCTCGAAGGAACCAGATCACAACAGAGGGAAGCCTGTCAAAGGCTGAATTTGTACCAGGGTTTACATGGACTTCTAGCAGTGAGACTGGAAGGCAAAACTGAATATAAGGAAATATAGGAGGGGTCACTTCAGGCCAGTAAGACAGGGGAAAAGTGGCTGCAATTGTCCCACCTACATTGGAGGCTAGTCATTGGAGTCTGTGTTGTCTACACCGGGTAAGGGCTATCCCTAACGTGATGTGTAGTGAGAGTGAAAAGGGTCTTTACACTATGTTTCCAAGATCTTTTATTTATTTCAGTTTTGTTCATAGATCCAAGTTAGGGGTCCTGCTTGAACACCCAACTATAGCTATGACCAGTTACTATGAAGCAAGGAATCTACATGGCCAAGGGAAGTTCACACCCTCCTTCTGGACCACTCTGTGTGTGCTGAGGATCCTGGAATTTCTTGCCCAAACATCCTGAAGGCCTGCTTGTTGTGCCAGTATGGACCTCCTCCCAGGTCTGTCCTGCTAAGGGAATCACAGCAGTATGTGCCACCTAAGCCCAAAGGACAGCTATTTGAAGGGGGCAGTGGGTAGAACTTGGATGTGGCCATACCAGACCCTCCTAGTGTGGTTGAAGCTGGGCTGGGAAGGGAAGTGGATGGGTGATGTCTGGGAACCAGTTCTCCGACGCTACCCCGCTGTAGTAGGAAACCTGAAGATTCTGAGAAGTCAAAATTTAAGCCTGGCTTTTCAGTTCATTATCAAGATATGTTTGTCAACACATTTTATTAAATATCTTGTAGCCTGACTTATAGCTTTCTCCATTTAGATATAGGATATATAGGCTTCCATTCATTCTCTTGTCCTAGGCCCCATGAGTTTGCGGTGAGCCCACTGGGTTTCACTAAAGTCTCTTCATGCAAGTAGGAGGAAGGCACTAAACCCAAGGGCAGGACATGGCGGGGTGGTGGGACGCGCAGGAAGGAAGGTCTGTCTACATTCTGTCACCACAATCTGTGTGCCCTGGGGCCAGATATAGCCACTCTCTGGGACTCAGAGTCCTCTTCAGGCTATTGAGGAAGAAGTTTCATTAAGTTTCCCCATTCAGCAACCAAGGAAACTGAGGGCTTGATTCACCAACAGGGAGATGGAGCAGGCGAGGGTTTTTCTAATAGACTTAATGCCAAAAGAGTTCCAATACTCTGCTTCTGCATTGTTCATTTTCCATTGAGAAAACTATTTTTAACAGACCCCTGAATAATAAGAAGAAAACTCTCCACGGACCTATAGCTGTGGAAATTCTTGCATTCCGGGACCCACAGGATCACATTTTTCTGTGATTAGTACAAGGTTTTTCAGATAGGTATTTGTTTGTGTTACCGAAACAGTTCCAAAATCAATAAGAAATGTTATACCTTATCACTCCCCAGAAGGGAAAAACAATAAAGAATTCTGTAAAGCGTGTCTGGGAGGCTGGGAAGTATATATATTAATGTCTAATACAGAACAATCACAGCCCTAGAGACAGCATTTATCAAACCTCACTTCAGGAGCCATTTCTTCCAACCAAAGCAGCCAGCCCAGAGAAACCACAATACAGGAAGATAAGACTAACAGATGATTTGCTTTCCTTGTCACCTGCTTTCAACCCGAATAAGAGAGGATCTCAGGAAGCTAAGATCCTATTAAAATTTATAGGAGTCTATGGCTTCTGTGAAAGAACAACTGGTTTCTGTTTGAGTTATATCATACCTCTCTCATTCTTTAAATTGAACAAAGACGCACATAGAGCAAAATATGGCAGGGAGTTGCAGTTCAAAGCAATAGAGGATAAATCATATCGAAATGAAAATAAAAGAGGACAAGTCAGGGGCAACAACATGTAGGATGATATAGCAGTTCATAGACACCAAAAAAGGGACAGATAACTCATTGTAATAGGGGCAATCTAAACCATTACAATGGCATTGAGAACAGAAGAGAGGATATGGGTACTAGCGATGCTAGGAAAGAAGAGACCTAAAGTTGTACTTGAAGGAAGAAAAAGGAGGAGCCCAAAATAATACAAAACACTGACCTTAGGTGAAAGGAGGAAGGATGCCACCAACAGAAATATAGACCTAAGTTTGAGTTGGTGTCTGGACATGTAGGTAGAGCTGTGCTGTAAGTGTCTGGAGATTCAAGGCGGAAGCCAAGGAAAGTCTGAACTGTGGATATGGATTCACTCAAAATTCGAGATGAATCACAAAAGCAACCGAATGCTATTGGAGGAAAAAGTGAATAGAGGTTAGAGGACCACTGGGTAAATCTGTCGTTATAAAATGAAGGGAGAAAATGGAGCCAGCAGAGTTAAAACAAAAATGTATAGAGATCTAGAAGGAGAACCAGATCAGGAGAGTTAAGAAAGAGTTTCAAAATGACGAGTACAGCCAAGTTTTAGTTAAGGAAAAAGAAACTTGAGAACACACATGCAGGTCTTCACACTGGCGGTCACCTTCGGAGAGAGCAATTTAAAGGGAAGGGCAGAGCTAGTGCCAGGTCGACAGGTAGAGGAATTAGAAATTGCAAGTGTGTACTACTTTTTTGTAGAAAATTGTCACAAAGGGATAAAAGCTAAGAGGTCAGCAGCAGGGGGCACATCAACATGATTTTAAGGAATGAAAAAACAGTCAAGTACCAAGCATGCCAGGGGTGGCAGGTTACTGAGGCCTATTCCTGTTCCAGGAATGCCAGAAATGAGCAGGTTACCCCACAACCTCTGGGCAAGTGCCAAGTAACCCCATGTTACTCCAATCCTGCTTCCATGCTATCAGAGCTGATTAGACTTGAGCGTCTGGAATGCGCCTGGATTTTCTCAGAGAAAGGAGCAATAGAAACATAAGACATTGTGATAAGCAACACATGCGTATGAAACAAAAGTTGGCCAAGCAGCTCCGAAGGTAAAGGTTGGTCTTTATAGGAAATGACTCAAATGTCCCCGTGGATATACTGAAATAGGGCATTCACAGGCTTGAGTACAATAGGCTATCAACATGAATTTGAGACACAGGAAACCCAATTATGTTCACAGAGCTGCCATCCCCCTTGGGTGATCAAGGACAATCTCCTCAATCTCTGAGTTTCCATTTATTTATCTGAGAAAAAGAATAATATTTCCCTGACCTACTGTACACTGTGTTGGAAGATGAAGACACTCCATAAGCTACAGAGTTCTCTAGAAACGTATATTTTGTAATTATTTTGTTGTACCTTTAAGACAGAAAATTGTATTTTTAATGGTCTCAGAAACTTAAAATATAAGCTTTGAGTCTTGTATTTCATGATAAAGTTGCCTCAAAGTTTGAAGTCTACTGTCTGAAATATTCAAGTGGGAAAAATTATTGATGATGCAAACAGTTTTAGATGAAACATTTTTATAAGTATTTCTCTTGAAGTCTTACTTTTCAGTTACATCAATAGAGGAGAAGATAAAGTAAAATCAGGATTCCCTGCCGATCAGGGGACTTTACCATTTTTGAAGTTTTGTTTCATATTGTTTGACAAAAGTATTTTTCATTTAATATTTTATGTGGGTAGAGAATTAACTAGCAATGGACTAATTCAATCAAGCTGTTGTATTTTATGAGTTCATTTGAATTTCCTGACTGAATTATAGTTTCTTAATTCAGTTTTTTTCCATTTAAATTCCAGTGTTTTAAAATACATTTCCATAGAAAAAAATCTGGTCTCTTAATGAGAGCATTTAGTGACCGAAAAGAGAAAAATCAACTTTTTTAAGGTCAAAGAACTGGCAGTTTTTGTTTCTACATAGAAAGAAAAAGATGGAGAAAATAGACAGGGTTCAGGTATTATTAAATACCTAAATGTAAAAGACTGAAAAAATTGGTTCAAAAAATTAAAGAATACTTAATATTTTTTTAAAAAAAATCATTTTATTCCAATACAGAAAAAGCTTTATCTATTTTTTTTGTATTTTATTAAATTTATTGGGGTGGTATTGGTTAATAAAATTATATATGTTTTGAGAGTACAATTCTATTACACATGATCTGTATATTGTACTGTGTATTCACCTCTCAAAGTCACATCTCCTTCCATCACCATACATTTGACCCCTTTTACCCTTTTCTATCTCTCCTAACCCCCTTTCATTCTGGTAACTACCATATTATTGTCTGTGCCTATGAGTTTTTGTTTGTCTTGTCCATTTGTCGCTTTCAGTTTTATATCTCACATGTGAGTGAAATAGGGTTCCCAACTTTGTGTCCTACTTATTTCACCTAGCACGATCATCTCAAGACCCATTGATGTTATCACAAATGGCAGTATTTCATCTTTTCTTATGAGTGAGTAGCATTCTATTGTTTATATGTACCACATCTTTTTATCCAATCATCTGTGGAAGAAAACTTCAGTTGTTTACATGTCTTGGCCACCATAAATAATGCTGCAGTGAACATATGGTTGCACATATTTTTATGAATTAATATTTTCAAATTTGGGGGGTAGATACCCAAAAGAGAAATTGCTAGGTCATATGGTAAATTTTCTTAATTTTTAGAGGAACCTCCATACTGTTTTCTATAGTAGTTGTACCAATTTACACTCCCATCAGCTGTTATGAAGTTCCTCTTTCTCCACAACCTCTACAGCACTTGTTATTACTTGTCTTGTTGATGATAGCCATTCTCACAGATGAGAGGTGGTATCTCATTGTTGTTTTGGTTTGCATTTCCCTAATAGCTAATGAAGTTGAGCATTTTTTTTATGTATCTGCTGGCCATTTGTATATCTTTTTGGGAGAATTGTCTGTTCAGGTCCTCTGCCTATTTTTTAATTGGGTTGTTTGGTTTTTTGTTTTTGAGTTATAAGAGTTCTTTGGAACTCATTTTATTTTGGATATTAGCCCCTTATTGGAGGTGTTGCTTCCAAATTATCTTCTCCCTTTTGGTTGTCTGCCTCTTTATTTTGTTGATTGTCTCTTTTGCTATGCAGAAGCTTGGCATATCAAAACTTTTGGGATACAGTAAAAACAGAAATAAGAAGGAAGTTTCTATTACTACAAATCTATCTCTAGAAACAAGAAAAGTCCCAGATAAACAACCTAACATTACATCTTTAAAAAGCTAGAAAAAGAACAAATGAAACCCAAAGTCAGCTCTAATAAAAATTAGAGCAGAATTAAATGAAATATAGAACAAAAAGACCATAGAAAAAGTTAATGTGACAAACAGCTGGTTCTTTGAAAAGATTAATAAAATTGGCAAACCTCTAGCTAGACTCACTAAGGTAAAAAGAAGACTCAACTAAACGAAAGTCAGAAATCAAAGAGGAAAAGTTACACCAGACACCACAGAAATACAAAGGACCATACAAGAACACTATAAAAAACTATATTCCATCAAATTCAATAACCTAGAAGAAATGGACAAGTTCTTAGAAATATGTAACCTTCCAAGACTGAATCACAAAGAACTGAAAAAACTAAGTAGACTGATCAAAAGTAGGAAGTTGAAACAGTCATCAAAATCTTCCAAAAGGTAAAAGTCAGCTTCACTAATGAATTCTACCAAATCTTCAAAGATTTAATACCTATCCTTCTCAAATTCTTCCCCAAAATTTGAAGAACAGCCAATACTCCCTAACTCATTTTATGAGGCCAACATTACCCTCATATCAAAACTTGGCAAGAAAAACATGAAAAAAGAAAATTATAGATCAACATCTCTGATAAACGTAGGTGCAAATATCCTAAACAAAATACTAGCAAATCAAATACAATAATACATTAAAAAGATAATACATCATGATCAAATGGAACTCATTCAGGGGTACCAAAATGGTTCAACACACGCAAATCAATCAATGGGGCATACAACATTAACAAAATAAAGGATATTTGAAGAAATAGAACAATAAAATCATCAGATTTGTATGGAGCCACAAAAGACCCCAAATAGCCAAAGCAATCCTAAGAAAAAAGAACAAGGCTGGAGGTATCACACGTCCTCACTTCAAATTATACTATGAAGTGACAATAATCAAAACAGCATGGTATTGGCAGAAAAAACAGACACACAGACCAATGGAAGAGAACTGAGAGCCCAGAAATAAACCCACATATATGCGGGCAAACAATTTCAACAAAGGAGCCCAAAACATACAATAGAGAAAAATAAAATCCTCTTCAATAAGCGGTGCTGGGAAAATTGGAAAGCCACATGCCAAAGAATGAAACAAGACTTGTACCTGTCACCATACACCAAAATTAACTCAAAATGGATCAAAGACCTAAATATAAAACCCCAAATGATAAATTGCATAGAAGAAAACATAGGTACTAAACTTATGGCTTAGAGATGATTTCATGAATTTGACCTCAAAGGCAATCGAAGAAAAAGAAAAAAAAAAAAAGAATGAGGCTACATCAAACTAAAAGAAGGACCTTATTTAAAATGGAATACCAGAGACAGATGGGTTCCATTAAAGACCTGTAAAAAACATGTATCCCAGTGCTTTACCAGTGTCAAGAGCATAGTAGATTTTCAGTGAATATATGTCAAATGAGAACAGTTTTTAAATGGACCCAAATTACACCATAAGGAGCTGAAGTTATATATGAAGAATAATTCCAAGTGGTATGGCACAGCTACCACACAGTGGGGCTACACAGACACATCATGGTACCCAAGCACCTCACTAGGAAGTTGGAGCCTTAACTCTTTTACATGATTTACTTCTGGTTCTGCCCAAAGACAAAGCATTTCTAGACAACTACCAAGTCTATTCCTTACTGGGATTTCATAAAATAATCAAAATCAAAGGGTAAGTAGATTAGCGAAAATGAAGAAATTAGGTCAAAAGATATTTTTCTTTCATAAATAGTGCTTTGGTTTACAAACCTACCTTTCCTCTGAGTTGGAATGCTTTGGGTAAATAAGTAAATACGGTGCCTTCAAAATTCAAAATTTAAGAACATCACTATGCTTAGCAGATGGCCCCATTTGCTTCACTGGATAAAGAACTATAAATTGCCTGCATTTGACCTTCTTCTTCATGATATCCTCAGTAAGCTCTCAAATGCATTTATTGAGTGTCTACTATGTGTTCATTGCTTTGATAAGATCCCTTAAATAACCCTGTAGAATTTAGAAATATAGGTAATGTCCTACCAGGATATTTAGGTATTAATTAGCAGAATCTATTTATATCCAACTATGCCTGATTCAAGGTTCATTTTAAATATCTCTTTATTAACATGACTATTTCCACATGACAAAAAATCAAAGGCTAGTTTACTCTCACCGCCTCTTGCTCCTTCCATGTGAAAGGAACAAACTGTAGCCCAGTGGTTCCCTATGTCCATGGGCTATGGAGTCAGCCCCTCTGTGAGCTAAACTGTGATCTCAGTGACCAATATGGCAAAGGCCAGTACTCGAAGAATTACGGAGGCATCCTCCTTCTAGCAAAGCATAGTTCCCAGCACTAATATAGGCCAAAAAAGAGGTCATCGCCTCCTAACCTGGTGATGTTTCTCTCCAGAGAGGTTGCCTACTTAGGGGCCCCATGGAGAGCCAATGTTCCCAATGAGCCCATGAACAGAACAGCCTTGCAACTGAGTTGCTGTCTGCTTGTATTTACTACCTAATATTTCAACTTTGTCCATATGCCCAGGGGCCTTGGCAATAGAAGGGTTTTACAAGTCTAATAAATAATTATATGCAATATTTACTGCAGTCCATTCCTATTACATAAGGTCCCATTAAAATCAAGAGGGAAAAAATGCTGATCTTTTTCCCAGAGCACTGTATCTTATGCTATAAAGTGTGTCCTTATTAGGCAAAATAGGCAAATGGATTTGTATTTTTTATAGGACCCTCTCCCTCAACTCAAATAAAGCCTTTCTGATGTAAATCTCTTTGAAGATTTTGTTACTACTTGTTAGTTATGAGTGCCCTCCTGTTACAAACTTGAGCCAAGGCTAATGATGCTGAAAACCAAAGGAAAATCCTTTTGAGTGGAGTACATCATCTTTCCAATTGAACTGAAAAGCTCACATTTGAACATTTGCCTTTGAGATTTTTCTGCCTGATTTCACAAAGTGAAACTCCACATTTGCCCCTATATCAGCTTCTGTCTCCAAAGTAATTTCAAATCAAAATGTACTTGCCATGCTTCCTCCTTTTGTTCATTTTCGTAATTAAATCATTAAGAAAATATGAAAAACAAATTATTGTCTAATAATGTCTTATATGATGTTTTTTGATACACAGAGCATATTTTCACATATAGTACTTTCTTTAATTTTGTACTATCATTGCAAAAACTGAGTGAGTTTTTATAGTGCTTTTCCAGATAGAGAAACTGAGGCTCAATGAATTCTAGTTCTGCATCCAAGATCACACCCCAGAGTAAAGCGTCCAATACAGTTACTGATAAAAACTGCCAGTCGTCCCCTAGTATTCTCTCTCTCTTCCTTCATTAGTAACAGAACTCTCAACTTTTTGCTGGGCACATGGCCATCCAGGAATTAAGACTACATTTTCCAGACTGCCTTGTAGCTAGGTGAGACAATGCCATTGAGTTTTGTCCAATGATATTTAAGAAAAAAACCATATGCGGCTTCCAGAAAGAGCCTGTGATAGGAACCATGCAGCTTTTCACACCTTTCTTCCTAAGAGATAGAAGGTGGATATGATAGCAGGAGCAGGAGCAGGAGCAGACATTTGGATCATGAGGTAAGCCTGGCCATAGAGGACCTGCATGGCAGAACCACAATATATAAGGAGACTAGGTACCTACAGACATTGAGCACAAAGCAGCCATGCCACCCTGGACAGCCTACATCCTGACATTAAAATGAGAAATACCATAAGACGAAAGAGCAAACTTTTGCCTTGTTTAAGCTACTGTTATTTTGATTTACTACTACTCAAAATTGAACCTAACTTTACCCAGGAAGTAAATCTTAACTGATAAGCAGTTTGAGTCTTTCTCTGCAATATGATGAAAATAAATGACTAGAGAGAGGAACGATCTGATGAGACAGAATGACTTTGCAAATGGCCAGCTGAGATGGAAAAATGAGGTGACTTCCATGGGGCTTAATGCAGTCATTTGATTAATTAATTTGTGCTGAAACTTATTTTGCTCTCTTTGTCCTCTTGGGCAAAGAAGCAGCTATGTTAACATCCTCCCTCTAAACCAAGCTATCCAACCTCTTAAATGTCAGCCTTCACTAAGCAGCAATCCAGTGGAAGGAGAAATCGTGGAAGTGAAAGGTACAGATATACCTCATTTTATTGCACTTAACTTTATTGTGTTTCACAGTTATTGTGTTTTCTACAATCTGAAGGTTTGTGGCAACCCTATGTCAAGCAAGTCTATTTGTGCCATTTTTCCAACAGGCTCAGATGACAGCATTTTTTAGCAATAAAGTATTTTTTTAATTAAGATATGGATATTTTTAGAACAATGCTATTGCCCCTTAATAGACTACAGTATAGTGTAAACATAACTTTTATATATACTGAGAACCCCCCAAAATTGCATGACTCTCTTTATTGCAATATTTGCTTTATCATAATGATCTGTAACCAACCTCACAATATCTTCATGATATGTCTGTACTTTCCTATGATATGACATTTTGGAGGTGGTGCTGCCTCTTAGATACCAAAAGCCTAGTTCTGATACCAGAATATGCATTAAAGACCACAGTTGAGACCCAAGACCCTGACAGTGTGATCCTTCCACAAATGGGTGCAGCCCTGTAAGAGGTTCCCATTTTCTTCTATCCTGAGTCTGGGCTCCTTGGGCTGCTGGCCAAATTCCAGCAGGCTCTGATGAAAACTAGGTAAGCAAGAACACATCACAGGCCCAAGCTGGAGAAAGCACCCCAAAAAGCCCATATCTAAGGCACCGCTCATCTGGGATGAAGCCGTGGTAGCCTCTGCACCAAGGAGCTGAGAGGAATTTGGCAAAGAACTTGGAACTCCAGATGGGAAGCATGGGAGGGAGCAGGCACGCTCTGAACTTGGCAAATCCTCTAAATCATCGGGTGTATCAGCCACACAACCAGCTGCAGACCCCGCCTACAAAACCAAAGCTTCTGATGGTGTGTGCTTGGCCAGAGCCATAAACTCTTATCCCTTCACAGGGTCCCATTGCTCAGATGGTGAGCGCAGGGCTTGGAGAGGATGAGGAACTTGCCTACAGTCATGTAGGTTGGTAGAACAAACCCCATTCCCCAGGCTCAGTGTGCTAAAATTTTGAGGTGATGGCCTTAGTGCACACTGTAATCTCTGCATTCCACACAACTTGAGGAATAGGCAAGTGGGGTACACATTTCTTCACATGCAGCACATGATTCCTTCTGCCCGGCAGGCTCTCTCCATGCAGCCATTTTTATCTGGGAGTTTAGTCATCATCTCTCTCAGAAAGCCATTTCAGTTCCTCAGGGTACACTAAACACCCATTCTCTGTGTTCCCAAAATACTTTATGCCTGCCACAACCTTAAATGTTATCATGTTATATTAAGATAATGTATTTCCTCAGATGTCTTACCCATTAAAATTTAAACTCTGTGACAACAAAGATTCTTCCTTATTCATATCTGACCCTAACAATTGGCACTATTTCAATATTATATTTATATCATTTAATTGAATCCTCATGACCAATCTTATAGTGCCAGTTCTACAAATGAGGAGACTGAGGCACAGAGAGGCTACAGAACTTGAATAAATTACACAGGTAAACTACACAAGGGGCAGAGATAGCACTTAAACCTAAGGAGAGTAAAACTCCCAAGAGCACTTAATCACTCTGTTGTATTGTTTCATCTACATTAGATTAAGGGTTTCACCCTTATTTTTCAATGAACAGAAAAGAGAGCTGCTCTGTCACGTCATTTCCAGACCAGGTATGCAAGGCTGCTGCAGTGACACTGTCCATGCCCCATGGGATGCGTTACTGTGATCAAGGGATGTCCAAAGGCTAGGATCTGTTTCTCTCGCCTCAAGGATATTTTTTTTCCAGAAATCTTCTCTGCCCAGTTGCAGTAGACCAGAGTTCCAGGGAATTAATACCTCCTAAGAGGATCCTTCAACCACTGACTACAGGGAGTTGCTATATAAACACCCCAGCCCTCTGACCCCTCAGATGAGATCATTCTGAGACATGTGTTTGTACCATTTCCCAGAGTTCCCCACAGAATTAAGCTCCAGTTGCCTGTCATGGTAACTGGCATGGCAGCACACCCTATACACTATTGTCTTCTCTTCTCTGTGTTATTCCCTAATTCCCTAATGATGCTCTCTTTACTTCTTAAATACACTATTTGCATTTTCATCTCAAAATCTACTTCTGGGAGAGCCCAGTTGCTTTGCTGCACAGTCCCAGGAGGCCCAATTTCCATTGCAGTCTTTGTGAATAGTACCCCCTGGAATTGCACCATGCAGAACCCATGCAACCATGTGTGGTGACCAACCATAGGAAATATTCTCTTCACTGACCCACCTCTCTTAATTAGCTGTCCTCCAAGGGAACTACCAAACATCTGTCACGTGCACAAAAATATCAGTGTGAGTCTGTTGCTTGATTTCCCTCTTGAACTTAACAACAACAAACAACTGCACCTGACAAGTCTAATTCTCAATAACGTCTAAGTCTTCTGATCAGAAAATAACTGTCATGTACCTTCAATGGCTGGTATAGTAATCACTCAACAAATGCTATGCGAACAAAGGAAAGGAAAAAAGCAAAACTCTATATGTATGTAAAATGGTAAAAGAAGTTATCATGAGGAAAAATTACAAGACAATTGGCAGTGGGACCAGTGGGGCCATCCAACCCAAATGGCAATTCAACAGAAAGCAAATAGGTAAAAAGCAGCCTGTACACTGATCTTACATTTCTTCAAACACTCTCTCTATTTTCCACGTCTTGGACGGGAATTATCTGGATATGAAAATACTCAGGTGTTGCCTAACAGAATGGAAAAGGTAGAGAAATTCATTTCAAGATAGTGAAAAATTATACATAAACCCATAATCCCTTTATTTTTTAAATGTCATCATTATTAAAATATCTATTTGGAAAGAAAACAATTTTCTTGGTATGTTTCACTTTCCACCTCTGTTACCTTACCTAAAAATAAGAGAAGAGGGCACCGATTTTGCAGGTTTTTAAGAGGAATACTAAGGAAAATGTAGTCTGGCTACACAGACCTCATGTGGAGTATGAAGCATGGTCTGAACATTTGAACTGCCAGTTTCAGCCTCTGGTTTCAGAGAACTCAGGTTTCCTTTCTTGCATCACACCACCCATGTAAGTTCAGTAGGTACTGATTGATCACCAAGTTGCGTGGGCCAGGATGGCACTATGGTGAGGCTTGCTGAGCGGTCTTATAGCTGCACATACACAAGAACCTGTCTTGATCACAGACCACAGTTCCCAGCTACCTGGCTTACCCTAGTAAAGGGGACACCAGGACTGCAGCTGAACAGACTAGTTTGGCTTGAGTAAACTATTTATGTGTATTTGCTTTCCATATCTTTAGACATACTGAGGAGGTCCATTTCATTTGTAGATGTTGAACTTGGAATTTCATACATTTAAATAAAGAAAATAGAAATTAGGATATTCTCTCTGTAAATGACAAAACCCTAAAGTTTTATCTTATTCAGTCTCATCATAGACTTACATTCAAATAAAACCAGTCCCATCATCATTTTTTCATTCAATATATATTTGTTGGATGCCTTCTGTATGCTAAGCCTTAGTCTAGACGATAGAGATACAGCAGGAAACAAATAAATTTCTTTCTTTCATAAAGTTTAAATGCTAGTGGGAGAGACTAGATAAATAAATATTACATATTGTATGTCAGAGGGCAGTAAGTGCTATGATAAAACTAGAAAAAGAATGGGAAGTGCTGGGTTGCAGATGAGGCTGCAATTTAAATACATCAGGAAAGCCTTCACTAATACCATGACCATAAAAATTTACTGGAATATAATCTATATCCTAGCTTCTAAAAGAACAAAGAGGGACCTAAATGAAAAGGCACAACTAATCTATTTCTCTCTCCCCCACCACTCTCTTTGTCTCTCTTCCTCTTCCCTTTCTCCCTCTCTCCCTTACACACACACGCAGTTTAGCATCTTTCAAGAGTCCTTCTCAACATTCATAATATTTCTTTACCAACCCAGCCCAAGAGTGAGTTCTGGCCTTTTCTCCTTGTTCAGGTCCGTGGACAATTCCAGATATCTTTTTTAAGACTATCAATTTAACTTGAATAAACTCAAAAATTATTTATTGATCATCTACCATGTGCCAGGAATTACGTTAGATTCTGGGAATAAAAGAATTAGCAAGAGTAGAGGAGACAGACAATAAAATACAGAATTGCAAGGACAGCATTGGCGTATATGTAAGGAGATCCTAGGCCAGACTTAGGGTAAAGGGTTTCAGATGAGGCTTCCCGGAACAAGTTATATCCAAGCCTATAGCCAAGTTATATTCAACACAAATTACATGTGTTGAGTTAACTAGGTTAATCCAGTGACAAGGAGGGGAAGATAAAAGTCCCAGGAAAAGGCAAAGGTGTGGAGAAGCAATCTATTCTTCAGTGATAGACCCCAACATCAACATTCAGGTATCATATCTGCATGGGGCCAGTAAACTCCAAAACCTCCCAGCTGGGCTCATTCTAACAAGAGTCTACTAATCACCGTTTTCCTTTGGAGCCTTGTTTTGTATCTGTGAGTAAAGGGTTAACCAAATGATTTTTTTTTTCCTTTCTACATGAGAATTGGCTTTTTTTCTCTGTTCCCTTAACATGATAAAAATGGTGTCAACTCTGTTGCCAGGACACATTGGCGATGATGAAAATGCCTCCTGATTGGTAAATTGTATCTGGACTGGGTGGATCTATAAATAAACCATAAACACGGAATGGGAGTTGTTATAAGAGGTATTACTCCTGTGGGGCACGAGGCTTCTAAGCGGAGGCTGTTTCTTTACTCTCTGGGTGAGAGCTGAATGCCTTCCACGTGGACTGATGCTGGCCAGCCAGCACCCCATGGTTCCCATCCTACAGCATTCTGAGTAGACTGGGGCCAATGGTGGTCAGCACGTGAGTCTAAATATTTAATTGAATCTAAGAAAAAAGTGCCTTGATGGGCACTGCAGTATCCATGCAAAAACTCTTTATCTAACTCTTAAAAATGCTATTTCTCATAAAGGCCAGTGTATAAGAAGTATGATAAAGTAACAACATAATTGTTCCTGTAGTTGCCCCTTCATGACAGCACCAATGCCAAAAACCCACTGGTCATTGTTAATCATGAGTCATTTTTTCCTTCTACATTTTGACCTTCCTCTCTCTGCAGTCTATCCTTTATCAGCTCCCCACTCACACAACGGATACCATTCGGTCATGCTACTTTTTGCACTACTTTTCCCTCTGGTCCATTTTAAATTCAAAGTTGGCTTTCTTTCTAGCCAGCTTTCCCTTCTAGCCAGTTTTTCTATGGTCATTTTCTCACATCTTATTTCGAATTCTACCTATGCTTTATCATCAAAATCTAGGCTCCTTGCCTTGTTACTATCTATTTGGATCTCTTCTCACTCATTTTCATTCTAATTTATCTCCATACTCCCCTCTGTCCCAGGAGAATGCTTTTCTGGGCTGCCAAGAATGTTGTGTTTGGGGAATCTTTTCTAAAGAATAATTCACTTCTTTACTGTTACTAGAATTTCCATCATTACACAAATATTTCTACTCATGTCTACATGACCCCCACAAAAATGTAAATATGAGGAAAATACACCTATAAATAAACAAGTGACAAAGATGTTAAATGACCAGTTTTGTCATAGGTTGGATTTGAATAGTAAACATCCTTCTACCAGTATCTTTTATTATGTGCTATTATCTTAAAACAGGTTTTCACAAGCATCCACCAATGTCCAGAAAAAGAAAACTAGATCCGAAGAGCTCTTGATAGCAAACCAATATGCTATTAAGACACAATTTAGCCCTTTCCACTGTGGTTGGGAGCGCTCACATGGGCTTTCACAGCTCCCCTAAAGACAAGACTGTGATTTCCAGATCTCAAAATATCTAAAGGGAGAACTGTACACACAGTGGAGAATTCGCTGAGAAATCTGGGCTGGAAAGAGAAATTTGATTCACAAATTTGAATGGGACTGGGCAGCTGGGAACAAGTTATTTTCTTTCTAAAAAAAAAAAATCATTCTGATTTTTGAGTAAGATCCCCCCGCCCCCCCCTCAAAAAAAAATAGGTGAAATTCTTTAGGTACAATTAAGAATCAATTAAAATTTAAAATGTATATCAGATGTCCTATATGACATCATATTTTTAAAATATATTTATATTTATTGCTCTTTCTAAATCACATTCTAAGAGTTTAGGAATTTAGCTAATAAAGTTTTAAATTCTACATAAAATAAAAGGCTAGAGTGCCTTTTTACGTAGTATCCTATTCCCTCACACCTTGAAAACTGCATATTGGAAAACATGACTCTCAACTACACCTTGAAAGTGTGATAGATAATTGCAAGGGCAGCTACCGAAAGGGAAAGTCTAACCACTGAGCCACTGATGTTGCCATGAGTCTCACAGATTTGGAGTAACGTCCATTATTGTTTTGTTTGCTCCGTTTGACAATGCTTAAACAAAGTTGAAAAAGTCAAAACATAAGAGAAGACTAACAAAAGGAGAGTAGAGAAAGACTGTTCAAACAAAGGAAAGATTCTCTAGTTCCAAGTTCTTTCAATCTATATATAAACTTGAGGTATTCACTAGTATTTGTGCTTTTGTCTTCTTGACTTGAATTAAAATATATCATGCTAAGAATCTGTCTACTTGGCCAGAGACAAGATTTCATGAATCACCAAAGAACAATAAAATGTTGCTGGGTTCAATGAGGTCCAAACATATTGTCATAATCACCGAACTTAGCAACAGTCTAGACTATGTAACCACTTATCATCAGAAACCAATTGAAAAAAACTCCTGGAAAGAATGACTCCGTCATATGGCTTTAGTCCCACCTCAGCGCTCAACACCCTCACTCTCTCCTCTCCAAAGGTTGGTTTTATTTCAGTTCCTCAAATGCGCTAAGATTTCTCCCACATCCAGGTCTTTGAATATGCTGTTGTTTCCACCTAAAATGGTCTACTTCTCACTTGGCTCATGCCTCTACCAGTGACATTGGTGTCACTTTCTGCAGGAAGGCTCTCCCAGGCCACTCTCACAGTCCGGTTCAGGAGCCCCCAGAGCCTTGTGCAGCCCCCAGCAGAGCACTGCTGCATTAGCAATGTAACATGTCATGTGTATAGTGCTTTCTAGACCCTATGCTTCATGGAAGGAGGGTCATCTCCATTGTACTTGCCACCACAGCCCAGGAACATAGTACAATTCTTGGCACACTCAACAAGTGTTTATTGAACAAACAGATAAATTGATTAAATAGATGTATGACTATGGCTAATGTGATTTAATATCAAATTAATATATGGCAATCCTCCATATGTTAATGAGCTGACGGAGTCAAGAGTCAGCTAGTGATGACAAGCACAAAAGCAGCCAACTCTTCACAGGTCTAAACACAGGGAAATCCTTAAATCCTTAACATCGAAAACCAAACATCAATTCAGAAATTTACACAATCAAAGCAACCAAGAAATGAAGGTTAAAAATAAAAATTTTAAAAAGAGGCAAGAAATGAGCAGCTCTAACTCAATTTAAGGAAAGCCCAAGAAGCTGCATGTGAAGTGTTTTGGTTTGGTTTGGGCTCATTTCCAAAGCACTGTGTAGGAGGCTTGGCATGTTGAAATGGAGATGATAGATTGAAAACAGAGAATGTGTGTAAGTCCAGAATCAAAAATAAAGGCAAGTAGGTCAAGGCCCCTAAGAAAGCGGTTTTCAGATGGACTAGAAGAGGACTATGGGTATTCAAAAATGACCCTGTAACAGGAGTAAGATAAAGTCAGAAATAATATTTGACTTTATTGAGTAGCCACCATATGCCTTGCAATGCGATGAGCATTTTGCAAACATTTCCTCATTTCATCCTCAAAATCGTTTCATAATGGTAGGCACCATTAAATTCTCATTTTATAAATGAGGAAACCAAGATTTTAAATGCTTCAATAATTTTCCCAAGGTCATATAGGTAATTAGTGTGAAACCTGTATTCGAAGTCAAATTTTTGAACCAAAATTCATAAACTCACTATACTATAAGTCACCTGAATCAAAAACCCCATACTCCTTTCCAGCTAAACTCACAGAAACATCCGTCCCTTCAGTGACATTTCCAACCCCACCGCAGCACTCTCCCGAGTGTTTCGGTGAAAATAACAGAAGACTTATGTTTAAGTCCTACTCTCCGGAGTAGTCATGGAAGGTCCCATCAAGAAATGCAGAGAAGGGCTCCACTAAACAGGGGAGCCAGGCTTGGCATTTTGCAGTCTCCTGCCAAGGCTCAGAATGGCAATACAATAGTGAAGTCCCGTGCATACATATGCTTTAATTCTACTTATGTGCCATGTGCATCTATGTGCTTCTGCATGTTTACGTGTCCATATATATGAGCCTGAGTGCTCAGGGTACTATCTAGAAGCATTTACACCAAACTATAACAGAGGTGACTAATGGAAAGAAGAATGAATTAGAAGCAGGAGTAAAGAGGAAAGATTCCTGTTTAGGCTGTGTGCTTCTATAACGCTTGCAGCATTTTACAACAAACCAGTCAGGTCATTTAAGTTATCGAGCCCATTTTCTGTTTGAAAAGAGAACTGTCTTTTTGCAGCTATAACAGGAAGAGCTCTTCTCCCCCATCTCAGAGGTTGGCATGGCCTCCTGATACTTTCCTAGTGCATACTGCCTTGCTTATTTGTGCTGGAGTTTACTGTATTTCGACTTACTTTTTCTTTTATCCATTCTCAATGTGCTAACTAATACCTTTTTGACAATAGCCACTAAGACCATATTTAATTTGATTGCAATAAAATGATATTTTTTAACAGCTCCCAGAACACTTTAGGGCTCTAGCGTCCCCTTGACCACAAAAACTTAACTCACACTAGACCCAGGTACGCTCTGCCTTCAGATAGGCCTGAACCAATGATAGCAATACATTTTATATGTTTTATGTCAATTTACCTATAAGTGAAACCTTGAAATAATCTTTAATTCATCTATCCCCTTTAGTTCCTGAATCACCAGGCTGCTTTCTCCCATGTTGTTGTTGTTTTAAATACACAATTAATCATACGAATATGCTCATTATAAAAGAGTAAAGCCACACAGAAGTGGATCAAGTAAAATGTGAAAGACTCATCCTTCACCTTTCCTCTAATTGCACAGTTAATCACTGAAAATTATTTACGTGTATCCTTCTAAGTATTTTCTAATGTGTCTATAACCTAATGCACAATATTGTTCTATGACTTGTTTTTTTCCCAATATATTTCAGATATTTTTAATGTCAGCATATTTGAGTCTGCCTAATTCATCTTAATGCCTATATGGTATTACATAGTGTGACTATAACCAAATATATTTAACCATTACTGTATTGATGGACAATCAGAGCATTTCTACTTTTAAGCTATGATAAATAATGCTACAGCGAACATCTTAGCACATGTATCTTTATGAACATTTTGAAGTATTTCTATAGAAGAGTTCTTAAAAATGAAATTCCTGCTTATTGTCAATTTTGATAAATATTAACAAATTACCACCTAAAAATGTTCAATTATTGTTTAATGCTCTGGCTTTATGTATTTTTTTATATCTAGTAGTACAAAATAGTCCCTACATCCCTCACAGATTATTCTTATTTTTTGAAATTACCTTAGCATAGGTCTCACTCAAGCCAACCTTGCCATCAGGTTTTCAAGTTTCATTAATATTTGTGTGAGACAAGAAAAGTGAAATAAAGAGTTTGGTGTCTCAGGTTTCCGCCAATTCCATGTCCCATGCTGTGGGAGGAGCAGCCAGGGTCCCGACAAAGCAGGCGCCCGAGACCCACAGAGCCAAGGTCTAGAAGGCAAGTCTCACCCTCCTTATCCACTGTCAGGCTCCGAGGAGCCTGGCAAAGGCCTCTCTGCATCCCACCTGGCCTGTCAGCTTCCTACTCCAGATGGCAGTGGCGTCAGGGGGTCTCAGGAAGCAACACAGCGACCAGGACAGCTCCTCTCAGAGACAGTGGAGGGCACAAGAGGGCCAGGACCAAGCAGCTATGCTTCATGAGGAAGAAAAGACTTTTGAGGGCCAGACAGACCAGACTAGGCTGTGCTAAATGTCTGTATGAGCCCTAGTGAGTCATGTGACCTCCCTGAACTACAAGCTCCTCATTGGCAGGTAACACAGAGCTAGCTAACTACTCCCTGCTCAAGGACTCCAAGATAAGAACTATAGAATCTGTCTGTGAACCTGTTTGTGCCTGAAGCAGGTAAGTGTACAGCAGGTTCAAAAAAAAGACATAAGGGGGTTGTTTTCACTCATTTTCTGTCAACCCCCTTGTGATTTCTCCTCTCTCTTCACTCCCCACCCTTATTTCACCATGAGAGCAAAGCATGACCTGCTATCAGTCACAGCTTGATGTGAAGATGCCAGAGGCTCAAGGCCAACAGATTTGTCCCAGGAATTGCTGGGAGCCAGAGAACCTGAGTTTTCACCTAAGTCTCCCAGCTACAACCACGGAGCCTAAACCTCCGACTGTCTGAAATTGTTCTCCTCTAAGTCTGTCTGTTTTCTTCATCTTCTTCCACCATTAACTCATTCAGCAAATAATTAAAGAGCTCTGCGCCACGTACCATGCTAAGGTTGGGGGTTACAGTGAGACTCAACAACCCTGTGCTCAGGCAGCACGTGCATTCTCTGCTCTGTTCTTTTGCACAAGCACTTTTATGTGGCCATGATCCAGGGTCTACTCTCAACATGTCTCACTCTGCTCTCTACTCTGCCCTTGGCCAGCCCCTCCACTTCCCCTGTGCACCCATCCCCCTTAAAGCAAAACTATAAAATGGCTCAGCTAGGAAGCATCAAAGACATAAACCTAAGACTCTTATTCTTTAAATCCTATCAGCATCAAGGATGAGAAACCATGCTGTTCAAAATCATAACAGGAACTATGAGCCCAAAATATACCACCATTAACCTAAAAGACCAAATGCCGAGTGTGTTAAAGCAACCTGCTTTGGCCTAGGCATCAATCAGCAAGTCCCCTCATCACCACTTCTGTCAGAGTTAACCAGAGTCACCTGTGCTTTCCCAGTAATATACACAGGTTCTGCTCAAACACTGCTTAGAGAGACTGTTCCGAAATGCCGGGCTCCCTTGGCCAGCAAGCTGATAAAGTTTGCTTTTCAGAATTGGAGTCTGTTATCTGATCAGCACTTTATCCCAGTGCTTCCATGGCCTGGATTCCCTCAAGCACTGGGCCTAATCCTTCAGGGTTGGTTGGCCAAGAACAGATAATGACTAGGTGTGCCACTAAGAGATTTTTCAGTTAAGGGAAGGTAGACCCAAAAAAAGGAATATGAAGAGGTCAGTGAAGAGTCTCAGCTCTCTAGATTTAAACATGATCTAATTCTGTTTCCAGTAAACGCGACCAACAATCTTCTGCCAAACCATCATCTCCTACAGGATAGCAGGCTCCTAAAACAATACCCCCAACTGATTCCTCACTTTTTAGTCACATACAGTCATGAAAACAGCCTTATTTCTGTTCTTTAAGACTCTAGTTTGCTTTAAAATTTCAGTCTTGTCTTTGAGACAAAACTAAGAGAGTTTAGAAAAGTGGACATGGAACGCATGGGGTCCAATCCCTCACTTGGACTTAAAATCATCACTTCATGCTCTTTCCTGCCTCTATATTCAAGGAAAACCTGACATCTAAAAACTGGAATTCAAAATCTTTGTCCTTTACCAGACATAAGTGCTCTGGAGCATTATGCGTTGTTGAGGCAGGGGGTTAGGGAGAGAGAGAAATATTTTATGTGTATTTCATTTTATGTATAGCAACTTTAATGTGTACATGGTAACAGGAAAAACTCATGACATTTCTGGGTAAAGGTAATGCCACTGACAACCATATATCATGGCCCTGTACCATTTGTATTTCCCAAGTCACCTTTAGGCATATTCCTGACATCAGATCAATTCTGGCATAAAGTAAGTCTATTTGATTCAACTGTGTCCATGTATGCTGAATATTTAATTACTCATACCATTGACAGCTTATAACATTAAAAACATAAAGCAATCAATGAGTCCAACCCCACATATAATTTAAATAAAATTGAATTTGTTTAGTTAGATTGAAGGTACTAAAAATAACATGGCATTTGTAACTGAGTAATCTGCTAGCAGGCTGCTCAGATTGTTCACTTAGAAGTAAAGAAACAGCAATAAGAAGCATTGATAGTGCCAATCAAAATGAAACTAACAGATTCAGAAGAGTTCACCCATACGAAATTGTTTTTAAATAAAAGAAAATAAAGAATAGCTAAGAAAATGTAACCTGTGCTTAACATACAATCCAAAAGGCCTTGTTCAAGAGATATTTAAGGATAGAATATTTTTTATTCCTATGGCATTATTCCATTCTGAGCTAAAAGTACACCTTGAATAATTCATTGACAACTATGAAGAACATGAATCTGGCTTTACACAGAGATGAGTAACACAGATAGAAGATGAATAAAAATAGAAACACATATGCACATACCAGGATGTTGGGAAAGGGGCCTGGGAAGGCTGGAGACAGGCAACACAGCCAGCCCCAGACTGACTTCTTTTGAAAATCTAAGGAGAAAGGGGAGCTGTGAAGTAAAAGCCCCCTGCCAAGCAGGCTACATTTAGCCCTGGCTCTTAGCCCTTCCTCAAGCAGGTTGGATCAGTGTAGAGCTGGCTAAAAATGTCAGGCCGCTGAATGCTTTCTTGCTTTAAGTCTTCTGTTGCCATAGGAACAGTCGCCCTCTATTTCCTGAAAAGTGGTTAATAATTAGATTTGGGAGAAAGAAAATTCTATTTCAAACTTGAATTCAGCTCACTCCTGACTCTGATACCACTATCCTATTGAAAATTCAGCATTTCTTGAGAACTAACATCAAGAAAAAGATGTTAGGTCTAGATTCCAAGAATTGGGAATTTATCCCAACCCTTTGGTATGGGTCTATGAGGTATGCCTACAAAATCATGATGCATGTTTGAGCATGATTGTGTGTTTCAGCAAGTTAACTAGAACTTGCATAAAGAAATTCATGCCATGTCCTGTAAAGTAAAAAGGTACTATATGCTTAATCCAACAAAGTCATCATTGTTTAAAACTTTTCTAGAACTCTTTTGATAGTATCTTCAGAGCCGGTTTAAAAGTCCCCTGGGAAATCCATTTCCTAACTTTACAGACATATTTTGTGCAGCAAGTACATAACGTGACATGTGTCAAACTCTACTGTGATTCTGAAACAAGGAAAAATGAACTATTCTTGTTCAAACGAAACAGAAGCAACACCCATCCTTAAAAATTATATCTAAACACACCCATTACAATGGCCATTATCAAAAATAGAAGGTAATAAATATCGACCAGGAGATGGAAAGACTGGAACCCTCATGCATTGCTTGTGGAAATGTAAGACAGTGAAGCCTCTATGGATGACAGTATGTGGGTCCTCAAAAAAATTAAACATAGAATTACCATATGATCCAGCAATCCTACTTCTAGGTATATATTCAAAAAAAAAAAAGAATGAAAGCAGGGTCTTAAACAGATATTTGTATACCAAAGTTCATAGCAGCATCACTCATAATAGCTAAAACATGGAAACGTGCATTGGCAGATGACAGGATAAACAACATGTGGCATATGTATGCAATGGAATATTATTCAGCCTTAAAAGGGAATAAAATTCTGATACATGCTACAACATGGATAAACCTTGAAGACATTATGCTAAGTGAAATAAGTCAGACGTAAAAGGAAAAGTATTGTCTGGTTTTACTTATATGAAGTACATGGAATAGTCAAATTCATAGAGACAGAAAGTAGAATTGTGGGTACCAGTGACTGGGGAGGAGGGGGGAATAGGGAGTTATTATTTAATGAATACAAAGCTTCATATTGAGAAGATGAAAAAATTTGGGAGCTGAATATTGCTGACAGTTGCATAACAATGTGAATGTACATAATACTATTGAATTGTACATTTAAAATGCATAAAATGGTAAGTTTTCTGTTATGCAGATTTTATAGCAATTTTAAAACTTACATCTATAAAAGCAAAGCCAGAGGAACGCTAAGTAACTTCGAATCTACCAATTGTTAGGGGATTTCTCACCACCTCAGGTTAGTACACACAGAAGTTATCTAGAACCAACCTAAACATTTGGTGTTAAGTTGTCCTGTCACTTGACCAGATTCTGGTTTGAATTAAGAAAAGAGAATAGCAGCTCCTCTGTGATGAGGCTTCCTCCTAAGCTTGCCAGATTTGGCAAATAAAAACATAGGATATCTAGTTAAATTTAAATTTTATATAAGCATCAAAAAAAATTTAAATGTAAGTATGTTCTAAATGTTGCATGGGACACAGTTATACCAAAAATTTTTTGTTGTCTAACTGAAGTTCAAATCCAACTGGGTACCTTGTGCGATATCTGGTAACCCTAGTCCTAAATGAAACTGCTTCCAGTCAACAACATCGTCTCTTGCCTTTAAACAAAAGCTGCTAGCGTCCACTGCACTCAAGCATAAACCAAGCTGTTATCAATCCTTCTAATGCAGAAAGCAGAAAATGAAGCATAGATCGAATCACAGTCGTTTTCCCCATTATGCAATAGTCAATATATCTTCAAAATCCAACCCTTCAGTCTTTGTCCTCAGCCCAGGGGTTAAATATTATTCCATTTTACCCATTAGCTTAGTTCTCCACAGGGTCTGGAACTTAGAGGAACCTGGATTGTATCAGTCCTCCCTAATTGGTCATTAGATTTAGAAATATCACATTGAAAAGCTGCTTACTACATTATTTCTAGCTCTCCTTATCTGAATATGTCTGTTACGAAGTCCAGTGACAGGAAGGCCGTTTTAAAACTACCACTGCCAAGTTTTTCTGTAAATACATCCCCTGGGTTACTAAACATGTACAATTCTCAAGTAAACTTCATGAAATGGGCAATATATTGCCCACTTGATACTTAAAGAAACAGAACATGGACTTTCTCATCAATAAGCCACTCTCCAGCCATCACTTTCATCTCTCCACCTGCCTTTCCATCCCTGAGATGGCCTTCATTTCTAAAAATGCTATGACCACGTAGGTGTGTGTTTCCCATCTTGATCCCACTCACTTGTTCCCTTTGGCCTGATCATTCTTATTGTTGCAGCCGCAAAAAGGAGATATTCGGAAGCATAAGAATAAAACTGACAATGGAATTGGTCACAAGGTTCTTTGTTCTTTCCTGTGTCACTCCTGGGTCTGCTACTAAAGGAGGTTAAGGCTAAACGGAACTCATAACTCTTTTCACCTAGCCCACCGTGTTCTCAGCTTCCCAGAGCAGTAATCTGCAACTCAGTTCAACAATACCTAAAGGGTTCGCATTATGTGTAAGGCTTCACTAACTGATGCCCAGGAGCCAAATTACTAAGTCATTGTTACTGCCCACAGGACACTTAAAAGCTCATAGAACCTGAGAGTGAACAAATTACTTTATAATTGGCTCCTTAATACATCTTAATTTACCAAGGCACTAACAGGAAATGGTTTAGTTTTTCTCTAATTCCTGCGTTCAGCCACACTTCCCACATTATCTTCCTATAATAACATTTTGGATACATTCATATTTTTTGAAATTATTAGAAGTCCAATTCTGTTTAAAACTCCAATACCATATCTGATTCAAAACCTTCTCCTCTATGTTATGGCACGATGGACTTGATGAGGAAGATGATGGGAATCAGTTCCTTTGCTCCCCTCTCACCCAGCTCCCTAGAAAGGGAGGCAGGGAAGTCATCTTCTTCTGGGGCATTTCCTTTTCCCATCCCCACCTTCTCCTTCCAGAGCTAGGCTTTTCACAGTTGGGGGTTAGGAGATAAAGGGAGGAAAGATCATCTTCTCTCATGGCCCAGTGGCAGAGACGAGTGCCCCATTTTGCTCTGGTTTAGTGTGGTTCCATCTATTGATATGGTGGTATTCACAAAAACAGTGTGTGCATTGTTTCTTACTGTTGAGCCTTCCCTACGTCCACAGATGAACATTGCCGCACCTGGTCCGGTGGATAGCTGGGCAACCCTACATTTTGATTCTCACACTTTGGTGCTCCTTCATGTGGATATATAGAAATCATTCGCATCCCTTTGGGACCCACTGAAGGCCTCTGAGCAGTTAAGGAGCATTTCTCACCCTTTCTCCCTTTCCTCCAAGAAACTATGCCCCAGTTCCTTCTCACCCCAGCTAGTGTCACCTTCCACAGGACCATCAGATTCAGAAATCTCCAAATGAGAACCATTCATCTCAACATTCAAGAATACTTTCTTTCTTTCCTTTGGGCACAGAGGTTATGCTCTCCCCAAAACCCCCTCAGCACACTCTCCTCTGTGCCAATAGCAGCTGCGAGCTGTCCCTTGGCAAGCATCCCTTCGGGGAGGAGCACTCCAATCTCCCTTCCTGACACGCTCAGTGGGAGTGATTCCTCTGGATCTATGAGGGTCCTCGGAGCATTCCCAGCTCTTCCACCATCACAGGGACAGGAGTGAAAGGCTCCTCACCATAAGCACTCTGCATGCTTCTGACTCGGTCAATGACTGCCCTCCACTCCCAGTGTTCTCCTTACGTAGACCTGGGGGTGGAGTTAAGGGCATGGCAATAGGACTGTCTTCAGCTATGGGTTCTTGTTGCCAATTCCAGAGAACCAAGAAAATTTTCACTGAACATCCCCACTGCAACACCTGATGTCCTCAGTGACATTCGCCAACGGCTGTACTTACGTCTCCCTTGATTATACTTGCCTTTTCCCATTGACTGTATTTGCTTGATAATATTATATTGAGCGTCTCCTGGGTGTGAGCTAAATTACAATGGTGATGAACAAGGTAGATATAAGATATAGTCTCTCCCCTTGTAGAGGTTACAGTCTAAAAGAAGCGACTGACCAAAAACAAAAAAGTGACTAAATGAAAAAAATTACAAATGTGTGAAATCCAATGAGAGCAACAAACTAGTATCTGAAATAGAAACACCAGGTTAGAGGAAGAAAAGATGAAGTAGACAAGTCGGGGTGCTTTTTCACTCTCGTTCTTTCTTGAGGACACAGTTGTGTTTTCCAGAGGTTCCATGAGGTATAATATGGCAATAGATTAAATGCAGAAGCAGTTACGAGAATCATCATCTTTTAAGCCAGACATGAGATTTGTAAAATACATAAAAGAATGCCATTTTTCTCACTAATTTTTCTTTATAAAATAGTTATTTTCATAAAATTTGTTTTATGTTAACACGTAATGAGTTTTTATTACTTTTAAGTAACTTTTAAAATGTTCAGTTTTAATTTCTAACAGTAAATATCAATAGATAAAAATCCATATAAACAAAACTCCGTGGGTTCTGTTATGGACTGAATGCTTATGTACTCTCAAAGTATATATGTTAAAGCTCTAAGCCCCAATATGATGGGATTTGGAGGTGGAGCCTTTGAGGTTTAAATGAGGTCATGAGTATGGGGCCCCTGTGGCAGCATTCCTGACCTTAGAAAAGAAGGAAGAAAGAACAGAGCTTTCTTTGTCTCTCTGCCATGTGAGGATACAGAGAGAAGGTAGCTTTCTACAATCCAGGAAGTAGGCTCTTACCAGAAACCAAATGTGCCGGTACATTGACCTTGGACTTCCCAGCCTCCAGAACTGTGATAAAGATAAATATCCATGGTTAAGCCATCTGGTCTGTGTTATTTTGTTATAGCAGCCCTAGCTGACTAAGACAGGGTCTTTAATAATTTTTTAGAGGCAAAGAATCCTGCACTAAAAGATTTGAGAAACACTGGTCTGAACCAATGATCTTTTTTTCAAATTTATGCTATATACCTGGCTCTCACTCTTGACAATTTGTTCCTTCTGAAACTCTCTTTTAGAACAGGATACTTCGGGGAAGACCTCTCCTGACTGTGTATTTTAAGCCTTCTCCCACTGATTTCTATTTATTCACCTACTCCTTTAAAGTCGGGTACTTTTTAGAGATCAAGCCTTGGTCTTCCTTGCTTTTGTCCCATTTTCTGTTCCATGACATCAACTCTTACCTCTATGCTACGTCTGCCAAATTCTCCTACCCTGCCCTAGACCCAGATTTTCCACATTCCCACGGGCCAGCTCTATCTAGAGGTTACACAGTCTCTCAAAATTAATGTGCTTCAAACCTAACACAGTCCTCCTCTTAGGTTCTTGCTCCAGTACTGCTTAGATCATTATATCCCAAACAGTGGACACTGAAACTCTCTCCTCACTCCCATACATAAGCAGTTACAATATCCTGCAGTTCCACTTCCCAAAATGTCTCCTATATCCGCCTTTTCCCATTACACTAACCCCACCTGGACTCTTTACCTGTCATGATATCTATGTACCACAGTAGCTTTGCAACTGTTCCCTTGACCTCCAGAGTCTCCTTTCTCAACCCCATGCTTCAGGACAGCACCAGACTTACCCTACAATCACTAGTCAAATCATATTACCTCTCTACATACAAAAACCCATAATGTTTTCCCACTGCCTGGAAGAAAAAAAAAAGTCTTTGAAATGTTATTCAAGGCTCTGCCATCTCGCACAACCTCATATCCAGCTCTTTCTCCTACTTCACTGCCCAAACATCCCATACTTAGGCCATACAAAATCTTGCAATTTCTCTATAACTATCCATTTAGCTCTTTGATCAAGATGTCTCCTCCTTTTAGACTGCCCTTCTCTCTTGAAAATTACACAGTTGCTTAAAGCAATGCATCTGAATTCAAGTACACTTGTATGATACTGATCAAATTACATTGACCTCAGTTTTCCTATTTTTACATTAGGCACAATAATTACGTGTATCTCTTAGAGCTTTAGTGATGTTTGAGAGATGATACATTTAAAAGAGCTTAGCACCATGTCTAACAAGTTAAAATTTTAGTTTGTCATTGCTATTGCTGTTAATTTACTTATGTTTATCAAATACTACTCATTCTTGAAGGACCTGTTAAAATGGCACTTTCCCATGGAAATTTCCTCAACTGCCTTAGCCAAAACCATCAGTAACTCCTCCCTTCACTTCTAACCAATAAGTTTGTCATGCTGCTTTGCATTCTACTAAGTTCCCAATATATACAACCTCTCAAACTCCCCAACACACACACACACACACACACACACACACACACACACACACACGGTGGCAACCTCTTTTTCATTGAGGTCCATCTGGGGCTCCAGCTAAAAGCTGCAACTTAGTACCTTAAGATCAAGTGAAATCCCTCTTTTTTCATACCTAAGC
This sequence comes from Eonycteris spelaea, assembly GCA_003508835.1. NCBI lineage: Eukaryota > Metazoa > Chordata > Mammalia > Chiroptera > Pteropodidae > Eonycteris > Eonycteris spelaea. The sequence continues at coordinate 6,816,239 of PUFA01000011.1, read as the reverse complement.
CCCTACTGACAACATTGCTCTCAATGGTATTTGAGGCCACAGAAAGCCTTTTCATTTTCTATTTTTACTCCTGTTGCCAGAGTAAATGGCTACTTCTCCTTCACTTCCTACTCTTCAAATTTTCCCCTAACTACACTAAACTCTCACTTACCAATTAAAAAAAAATCATTTAATGTTTACTTTTTAATTCTCTGGGAATCACAGTTTTCTCTAAAAATTTTTCTTTAAAACAGTGAGACCCATTTAATAGTGACAAAATAATAAAGGATTTGAGAAGCTCTGGAATAATATTAATAAATATAAGATGAACAATTGCAAATTATATATATTTGGATCTGTTAAAGTCCAAAAATTTCTAATTTATAAGGTATACCTCATCCAAGAAATATAATTTTTCCAAAGAAATTCATGGTCTAGAGGTAAAGTATTTTGAATGTCAAAAATTGCACATTTTGATCATTTTTCATTAGGGTAAATGAACTGTCAAACTAATAAAATTGGGCTTACTCAAAAGATATTTTCACATTCCAATTGAAGAAAAGAGTGAAGCTAATAAAATTTTGCCCAAGTAAAGACTCTAGTTTTATGTCCAGGCTCTGCACTTCACGCTTTCATTTTTGCTAGAGTAAATTCTAAGAAAGGTAAACACAAATTGAACCTTATAATTTCACCTCCATGATTTTTTTCCTCCTCAAGTACTTTCAAGTTCGAAATAAGCTTAATTTGCAGGAAGTTGAAAATCATTCTGTTTATCCACACATTTGGGGGATCTGCATACAAATATTTACTGAACATGAAAATTCAATGTCCTAACATAAACCATCTGACTTTAGGAAATTGAATACATACAGCAATAATTAACAACAGATGAAAATTTTACATTCTCAGAGTTCCACATTTTGAACTTGAGCATGCCCTTCAGGGTAGGTGCTCATTAGGACAATTGGGCTTTTGAGAAACATGTTTTCCTTGCTAAATTCTGTTTCTATAGCTCCACTCAAACACAGAGGAAAACATTATTCTCAAATGAAATGTGGTTAAAAATAGGAAGCAAATTAGTAACCAATTGTTGGGATTTCCTGAGTCGAACTTTGATCCTATCCAAAAAGTTGTTACTGTGAACTCTTTGTTTTTAACTAAAACAAATGAATAGCTAAATGAAACAGTAATAGAAGTACCACAGCCGTGGAAGTTATGAAGTTCTCTGCACTTCCTGGGAAGAGATGATAGAGTTTGAACTTCAGCTTTATATGATGGTGTTTCTCAGATTCCACATTTTAAGTCATCTAGGCCATCTATGTCTATTCGTGATTCATAGAATTACAGAATTATGAAATCTAACCATTTTATTTCACAAGTGAAGAAAATCAGTAATTTGTCCAAGGTTAAATTTCTAATTATTTGCAACATTGGGAAAAGATCACCTGAACTTCCAGCTTCGTGTTCTTTTTATTCCTAAACACGTGTGCCATAGCTCTCTTAACCAGAATCACAACACTACAGTTACAGGACCCTGAAGGGAGGAGAGAAGCGAGCCCGAGTATACAGAGCAAGTCACCCATGGTGGCGGATCCTGAAATCGGCAGTAAAGAGCCCACATCCCTCCCACCCCCACTCTGAGAATGCACCCAAACACTTGTGAGAGATGTCTGGGGCAGGAATGGCCAGAGGCCAACATTAGGAAACCAGAGTGGATGTGAACAGGTACTAGAGAGTTCTCTCCGGAGCCATGCTAGCAGAGGAAACCTCACCTGTCACCAGAGGAAGGAAGGATGTTTGCTGCAGGCTTCAAGCTTTTCTCTGCCTGCGACTTTCAGCTTCCCTGGTAGGAATAAAGCCTCCTGTATCTGTCTGCTCAGCTGCCCTAACAAAGTACCACAGAATGTGTGGCTTAAACAACAGAAACTTCTTTTTTCACAATTCTGGCAGCTAGAAGTCCAGTATCAAAGTATCAGCAGAACTGGTTGCTTCTGAGGCCCCACTCCTTAATTTATAGATGGCTGTCTTCTCCCTGGGCCCTCACATGGTCTTCTCTCTGTATATTTTGGTGTCTTAATCTCCTCTTCTTACAAGGGCACCAGCCATACTGGATTAGGGCCCACCCTGTTAACCTCATTTTAGCTTCCTTTGTTCTTTAAAGACCTTATTTCCAAATATAGCCACATTCTGAAATACTGGGGTTAGGAATGCAACGTATGAATTGGGGGGACACAAGTCAGCCCATAACACCTCTTGAACATATACAGGAAGCAAACCAAAAAACCCAACAGCCTGTCTTCTTTGCTGTATCACTTGCCTCTACTAACCACCCTAGATGCAGATTCGTGTTGGTGCTGTTCTTACCTGTCTCTGCCAGCCTTCCTCTAAATCCAGGAAATTGCCCCATCGGCCAACTTCAGGAAAAGCATGCTCATTCCTCCTCTCCCCCTCCTTCTCCTTCCCTCCCTCCCTCTTTCTTTCTTTCTTTCTTTCTCTTTCTTTCTTCTTTCTTTCTTTCTTCTTCTTTCTTTCTTTCTTTCTTTCTTTTCTTTCTTCTCTCTCTCTCTCTCTCTCTCTCTCTCTCTCTCACACACACACACACACACAGAAGAGTATTTTCTCCACTCTCTTATAGATTTACTACAGATCAAAGTCTCCAATTCTATAAACATAAGAGAATTTCTGAAGTTCTAAAGGAATCATAAGAACTTCTAAAGAGCCCTATAGAAATCCACTGGGGAAAAGGTCCCACTTAACCCACTGTGGTAGGCAGAGCTCAAAAGATGACCCCCCAAGATTTCCATCTTCTGGTATTCAATCAAACACTAATCTAGATACCACTGTGAAGGGGCTTTGCAGATGGAATTAAGGTCAGCAATGAGCTGACTTTAAAATACAGAGAATATCCTGGGATATCTGGTGGGCTCCAAATAATCACATAAACTCCTAAAAGCAGAAGAGGAAGGCAGAAGTCTCTCAGAGAAGCACTGTAGGAGAGATGGGCAGAAGAGGAGATAAGTGTGAGAAGGACTCAACCTGCCATCGCTGGCTTTGAAGATGGAGAAAGGGGCACCATGAGCCAAGGAATATGGGTGGCCTCTAGCAGCTGAGAAGGACCTCTGGCAAAGATCCAGCAAGAAAATGGGGATGTCAATCCTACAAATGCAGGAAACTTAATCTGACCTATAAAACTATGAGATAATAAATTTGTATTATCTTAAACTACTGTTTATGGTAATTTTACAATAGCAATAAAAACTAATATACCTATCTGGTTATTAAATGTAATTTCTCCACATTGGTCCCTTTTAAAAACAAATTTTTTCTCATGTCACCTAAACTCACATCATTCTGAGTGGTAGGTATTTCTATTTACCACTAATTGAACTAAAGTTAAGCTAAAATTCATGCAGCTCTCTACAAGTGACATCTAGAATAAGCAGCTTGCATCCTGAACATGACACCACACTCATATACATCCAAGGTTGTATTCTCTGCCCTGAACTTTCCCTGTGACTGTTAAGGGCTGACTGCCCTCTCTGGAGATCATAGATTTCTCCAGGAACCTCTGCTCCGCAGACAGATCCTGAATCAGATCCCAGAAGGAACTGTCCTGGCCTGCTCACTCTTGTGACCTCACATAGTACTTGGCAACAAGAATGACAGGGATATTTTTAAACACCACCTTAAAAGAAATGAAGTGAGCATTTAGAAAAGTGCACACCATCCAATGGATAAAAATAGCAATTGAAAAAAGAAACAAACCACCTCTAGGCAAGAACCTCCTGACAGAACAACTGAAGGACACAACACTGTTTGGGCACAAGAGTCCTAGCAGAGACATTGTTCTAACCGATCTTCAGGGCACCGCCACCCTAGAAGACCCTTCCCAGCAAAGAACCCATGCCTGTAACTGTGAGGAGCTGGGATCTATTCCGCTAGGACAGAGAGGCCTTAAAAACAGTTACACACCCCCACGAGGCGCCACCTTTGTTCCCTGCAGGGTCACATCAGAGTAAATGGTCCTCCAGCCGAAGGTCCCGGCTTGTCTTTGCGAGGGTCTCTCCTAATGGGTTATGAATCTGCTCCCTCACCCCTCAAACCCTAGGGATGTGATGGGCCCAGTGTTACTACCCTTGAGATGCTTCACTATTCCTTATGGCTTTCCTCACCCACCCAGGCCTTTGTAAAAAGTGTTTGTGTTCAACTCTCCTCAAACATTATCATTTGTAGGTGCTGACACCCTGACTGATGCATCATCCTTCATCTTAGCTTAAATGTCACTTTCTCAGAGAAACAGATCCACAGACTTGGTTGCGCCGGCACCCTGTTAGTTTATAGTACTTACCATGGTTTGTAATTATATTGATTTCTGTATTTAATTTCTCTCCTCTCCTCTCCTCCTCTTCCTCCTCCTCCTCCTCCTCCTCTTCTTCCTCCTTCTTCTCCTTCTTCTCCTCTTCTTCCTCCTCCTCTTCCTTCCCACTCCCCACTCTCTTACTACACTGTAAGACCCTTGAGGGCAAAGGCATGTCTTCTTATTCTCCCTTAGACACAGTAACTAGCTCAGTGTTTCTCATATTCTAATAAATAGTGCTTGTTATTGGACCCAGCGTTTAACTCTATCATCCTATTATGGCTTATATTCTTACTGAGTCCTTTCCCCTCAGAAAGAAAGCCCTGATTGTATCTCTCTAATCTGTATCACCACCCTGCATGCAGAGGTGATTAACAAATGTTTGTGGCACTAAATTGAAGGCCTGCAGGGAATCATCTACTCATTTAAGAAGATAGTTTTTGACAATATTCACTTTGGCTCAGATTTTGGAAAAACACTATAGATCAAATACATACTAAGAATAGTGAATGAACTGTCTGGGAGAAAGAATACACTGTTCTTAGAGTTACATTTATTTTTCTTTATGATATGAAATTCTTTTATCTTTTGTAAAGACACATGAACTTAATTAAGTTGAAGAGATTATATTCCCTTTCTATGCAGTTTCAAAATGTCTTTCCCCAAAATTGATACCCCTCAGTTGTTTTAAATGTCATTTTGTTTAACATTTCTTGTCTTAAAATTAGTAAAGAAAACAGAAATAAAATAACATGGATATATAAGTATACCCTGAAAGGAACTGTAACAACTAATGTGGAAAGATGAAGATCCCAAAGGCAGGGCTTGGAATGAATGACAGGTAAAATTTTTCAAAGCCTATGAGCTTTTTTATTGCTCTGCTCACTCAGTGTATGCCTTAAATGAGTACAGCAAAGTAGATCATTATAAAGGGGATTAGTATAAGGTGGATCGTTTCAAAGAACATCTTTGTAAAGCAGTTTGTGTGTTCCCACCAGAACAACACTATAATTTAAGATCGTGTCCTCCGTTATAATACTTAGCATACACATGATCTAAATAATAACATAAGTGATCCCAAGGTACAATGAGTACATAGATTATAGATTATAAATAATAATAATAAAACTTGTAGAATCATGACTTTGTCCTAAACTAATCAGATAGCTGAGATGTTATGAACAGTAATGAAACATTAATGACAACAATTTTCTTACCTTTTCCTTTAATATTTAAAATAACTCATTATGCATAATTTACATAGCTCATTATCTTTAAAAAAAAATAAAAAACAACTTTCCAGAGATGTTTACACAAATGCCCATTCCTTACTTGTTTATGTGTTTGTAGGCAGAGAGATTAAAGTTTTATCTATTAATATTACAGGATTGTTCTTTTCAAAATAACCATCGTAAGATCTAAATATTTGTATCAAATTAAGGACTTTAGTTGCAAGAGGAGATTCATGGAACTGGTATTCATCTTCTTATTCTCCCTTAGACACAGTAACTTCTTCCATCATGTGGTAGAACCTCAGGAGTAAAAAGCAAGAGAGATTTACATCAAGTGGTTAAGTGTCCAAAGGATTAGAAGCGGAACTAAGAAAAAAAGATTTGGGGCCAATTCCAAGGCAAATGATGCAATCAAGTTTTTTTTGCTTTATTTGATTTGGATCACAGATCTAACAAACAGCAGAGCTGAGGTGGAAGTGGAGACGCCAGCTCAGCTGATGCCTGGCCATACAGCCCTCTTCATTCCTCGTAAGAGGTTTCATCACCATCCCATAAATGTTGGGTAGCTTCTCCCCAACCCCCAAAAACTTAAACTGAGAGACAATGGAGAACTTGTGTGTGTGTTTTAAAAGAAAATGTCACCATAATTGAGGTTGTTTCCTATATTTTCTACTGCTGAAAGTTCTCAGAAAACTTGCCATTACTGGAAATTAACACATAAGAATCATGTCTTATATACTCACAGATCTTCTGTCATCAGTTTCCCAGGAAATGCCCCCTGATTAAGGCCCAGCGATGGGACTTCAGAAATAGAGTTGGAAAATTATGTCCTAAAATATGTTTGCTGATTGAGGTCTCCCCAACTCCCACCCCAGAAGACAGCTGAGATAATGAGCTGCCCCTGTTAGACTCAACATAACCTTCACTGTGAGACCTGGCGTCTCTCCTCCCTGTTTCTAAATGCTTTTCAATTTCCTCCAAATTACTGGACTAAATGCCAGATCTTGAACAATAAGTTTCCAAAATGAGAAAATGGAGACAGCCACTAGAAAAGACAAAAGACATGAGCTGTGTTTAAAAAGAGCAAATTGACTATTAGCTTAATAAATATGCTTCCTCTGTTGAGTGAGGCAAAAATAAGCTTGGATGACAATCCCAAGTTAAAAAGAGACTGTAATGGGACTATCTCTTGACCCCTAATTACAGCAGGTTAGATCAGGAGATGTCTCTTATGAACAAGAGATGGTAGGAATCAATGACTCCCTGAAATGGCTTTTGCTTTACCCTCTCACAGTGTGCTCAAAGTGTCTACACTAACAAACCAGGGCTTGTGTTCTGAGCAAGACATACATCTCTTTGAGCTCCCTTCCTCGCTCTGCAGGATAAAATGAACTTCAGCTTGAGGAGTTTGTTAAAAATGTAAAGTTACCATGCTCATTCTGAGAGATTTTGATTCAGTTAGTCTTGTCAGGAATCTTATTTTTCCATACTTATAGTTCCCAGATTTCATATTATACACAACATGATAGGTGTGTGTGTTTTCATTTAACTTTGAAATTTTTACCTAATTCTTTTTTAATTTTTAAATATTGCAGAATGTGGAATGTATATTTTCTTGTTGACAAAGTATAAAATAGATGCAGATTTGAGCAATGTACATAATGGGGGAAAATTCATTAAATATCCTGTAACTTAATTTTAATTCAAAGAATCTATTCTAAGATAACAATCCCAAGGGCAGATGGACTTTTGCACAAAGATGTTCACAGACACATTATTTTTCTGGGGGGAAAGCCCCAAAATGGCAAAACAGAACAATAGTTGAGTAAACCATAAAATACCACAAAGTAGTTAAAATTATTAGTATGGATAAATTACATTAATGGATTTTTATGATACAGTTAAGTTCTAATGCTACATGAAAATAATAATATGTAAATATAGATGTACAATAAATCTTATCTATGTAAAGAAAAAATAAGTGCATAGAAAAGACAAGAACATAAAATAATAGCAATGGTTGGGACTGGTTCTTATTCTTACATCTTTAATAAAGCCCACTGAGGAGGGAAAAGCACACACCTTTTTAAAAATCTTGAAACCAACTATTTGATCTCTCACATGAGAGCTTACTAAATGACAATGCTCTCCCACTCCAACCAAAATTGCCCAGTCTGTACATCTTTCCTGGCACCCTATGATCCAGCCAAAATGGCACAGGAAAACAAGGCCACATATAACCACAGTCAAGGTGTGCTCTCTTCTTTCCTTTCTTCTTTCGTTTTTTGTTTTTGTTTTTTTTTTGTTTTTGTTTTGCAACCCTCTAGCCTAAAACTCATAGAGTCATAATCCCAGAGGCAAGATGCAATCAGAGGGTCCATATACCTGTTTTAATAGGTTTTTGTATTATTTAATAGGTTTTAGTATTTAGGTGTGATAAGGCCAACAGATCAGAAGATGACTGCCTTTGAAAAGACAGCTTATTATACTCACAGACGCCCAAAAAAAGGGAATACACCTCATGCCATGGGGGCCACATGGGGAAGCACCAGGGTTGGTCATGAGGTAAGGAGAGGGGAAAGAGTGGGCAAGCACCTTGTTACGATTTCTGCAAGAAGGAATATGCCAGGCAAGGTAGACAAGCTTAGGATTGACCGGTCTGAATAATTTCATCAGGTTCAGGGGCACAGGGGCCTGGTATCTGACCCTGGGTGATTAGGGCAGGTACAGCCCAGTCTAGAGTGTAAAGGCCCGATAAGGTAGGTGGTTAAAGTGTGGACTTAATTACCTGACTAAAACAGGGAACTGACTGGCCTCTAACCAGGGCCTCAAAACTGGGTCAAGACAACATTTAAAAGATTCCATTACAACAACTGTAAACAGTTGCAAAATATAGACCACTACTTGAAACTCTCTAACATTATGGCGGGGGTGGGGAGGGTACATTCAGAGATTACAGCAATATTTTTTTTTAAATAAACCTTTTATTTCCTTACCCATTTCTCTCACATGACAGATCAGCTATCCTCAAAATACCCTGAGGTGAGGAACTTCTCCAAACAATACTTATGTCCCTCTCCCCGACTTGTCTCCAGAAAAGTCTAAGAACACGTCTAGGAAAGTAAACACTCCTAAGTGGGTAGATTAGGGAAGAGACTGAGTCCTGTCCCTAGGATGTGGAGAAAGCCTAGGAGTGCCCTGGAAATCTGAATAAACTCTGTTGACTGTGCCAATGTCAATGCCTGGTTTCGATAATGTTCTGTAGTTATGCCAGGTGTTACCATCAGGGAAAACTGGGTTTGGGGTACACAGGACATCCCTTACATTCTTTGGCAGCTTACTATGACTACATAATTATTTCAAAATAAAAATATAAAATCAAAACACAATTATCATAATAAAATCTAAGAGAAACATTTTATTTTTTTATTTCAACTCATCGCAGACCATATTTAGTCTATCAGCTTAGCAATTTAAAAAAAGAATTCTGACAAAAAGTATATTTGATAATTACACACCAACGTTCATCAGCTGCAATATTTACAGTGGCCAGGGCGTGGAAGCAACCAAAATGTCCTACGATAGATGATTGGCTAAAGAAGCTGTGGTACATAAATACAATGGAATATTACTCAGCCATAAGAAGAGATGAAATACTGCCATTTGCACAACGTGAATGGACCTCTAAATAATCAATGCTAAGAGAAATGAGACAGACAGAAAAAGTTGAAAACCACATGGTATCACTTATAGGTGGGATATAAACCAAAAAGCAACAAATGAACAGGACAAACAAATAGAGACTCATGGACATGGACTATAGACTAGTGGTTCCCAGAGGGTAGGAGGAAGGGGGAAGTAGATCAGATAAAGGAGTCAAATATGTGGTGACAGAAAGAAATCTAACTAAGGATGTGAACACACAATGCAATATATATATATATGTATATATATATATATGTGTGTATATGTATGTGTGTGTGTGTGCGCTTACTGTTAAATTGTACACCTGAAACTTACTGGATTTTGTTAACCAATGTCACCATAAGAAATAATAATTTTTTTAAATGTATATTAAACATTCAAAGGGTCTTTCAGAAGCTGTTGAAGTCACTTTCCTGGAAGACATGAAATGTGGGCATGTTCTGTGTGTATGGGGTGTGATGGAGGAATCGTGATCCTGTCCGGGGCGGAAAACAGGACTCACTCATTCTAGGGATGTCCTTTCTCCACACTGTTCCCATCAGTGGAAACTAGACACACCTTCACTAAGAACAGAAAGAACTGGGTGTTTGAAAGGGCTCTCCTTTCCACATCTCTACCATACACATGCTGAGTACTGAACAAATTGAAAAATAAGAGAAATACTTTGCGAGGAGAAGTAAATATCAACTTTATTACCAATAAGACTGATATTAGAAGATATGGCCTATACTGCTCACAAGTGGGCTTCCTCATGCTGAGCCACTGCAGGCCTCCCCTTCAGACGGCTCTCTCCCAAGAGGCAAAAGGAGGGGAGAGGCATGAAGTACTCCTGCGCAGTTTATCCTTCCAAAGTGAGCAGTCGGGGTAAGTCACTCTTCCTTCCCTGTGTGACTGAGCGAGCAAGTGAGTGAGTGAGTGAGTGAGTGAGTGAGTAAGGAGCCAGGTGTGTTACTAGTGGAACTCAAATTACATGACAGGAAACAGTTTGGAAAACTTCCCAACCACCACAGTATTAGCATCCTTGGCTGCCGTAACAAGTTACCACAAACTAGGTAGCTTAAAACAACACAAATTACTCAGCAGAACCATGCTCCCTTTCAGGGTACTGGTTAAGAATTCTTTCCTGGCTCTGCTAGATTCTGGTGGCAATCCTTGATGTCCCCACTGTCTGCCTCCACTATCACATGACATCATCCCTCTATGTGTGTGTGTTCACATGGTGTGTCCTTCTTATAAGGATACCAGTCATTGGATCTAGGCCCACTCTAACCCAGTGTGACCTTGAGTTTACTAATTACATCTGTGAAACCCTACTTCCAAATAAGGCCACATTCTGCAGTTCTGGGTGGACATGAAGTTTGAAGGACTCTGTTCAACCCACAACAACCACCACCACCAAGAGCAAGTGGGCTTATGGTCTTTTAGAAACACAGTCATTCCATAACATGCTGAAGGCATCATCATCATTATTTTCTCCCTTGAAGCATCTCTACAGGGAGAGCTAGGTAAAGAGAACATAATCAATAAAGCTGATCATAAACATTAGAAAAGCAGTCATATCACTGTTGCAGACAGAACACTGTAGACAAGAGCCAGGCCTAGACCATCTGAGCTGCTTTGGTTATAGTAGGAGGGTCTCATGGATTTTGATGTGATAAGGGAATAAGATGCAGGAGTATGATGCAGTATGTAAATACTGCTGGTTCTGAATATTGTTACTAAGAAAGAGCCAAATAAGGAATTGTACCATACCCACTTTGTTTGGTATGTTATAGGACTATTCCAGATAAGAGTTCTCTCCCACGTCATATCTAACAAGCACAACATATATCACATCTAGAGAGAAGTAAAGGAAGGAATCCATGAGAAGTGCAGCTACTTGGTTTTGCCCTGTAGAATCACCAGAATCTCAATTCTCACTGAGTTGTGCAAGGTCCATCCAGTCCAGGTAGCTACCTGTCCACCCACTTATGCACTCATCTCTTCACTCACCCCTCTAACAATCAGCTAAAACATGAACAAATTTAACTTTAACTTGGGATTTGATGTAGATGTCTAAAAGAATTCTGATACCAACTTTTAATTCGTCTTCCTAAAGAATTGATAACTCTAATACTGTGGCTAACAGAACATTCCTACCCAGTCTAGTCCTCTTCCATCTGTTTTATGTCCCCCTTATTCCATATCATCTACACTGAGATGTCCACTTTTTATACCAGGCCCCTTGGTATCAACTAGTGACAGATATTTTACGAGTCTTTTATGAACTTTTCCAAGAACGGTCTTTCAATACAAAATCTTCCGTCGAAGGATGGTTAAAGAGGGCCTTGTTATTCTCAGTGTGTAAATTGCTGGATTCAGTTTTTATTTCTTAATCAAGAGAGTTTTGTTATGCAAAAATTCTCCATCTCTTTCTCACCTGTCCTCTCTGGCTCTGTATCTGGATCCCTCCAGTACCTGTGGCCCAGTCAGTAGTGCCTTGGAGAGTTACTGCAGGGCACCAGGTTATAATCTGGAGACCCACCAGCTGGGGATGCCATTAGCTATGTGTTGTTGGCCACTCCGCATGTTTAAAAAATGGACTTTATTGCCAACTTTTTAAATTAGAAGAATTCACATCAAAACCAACATTTTCTTTAGGTCCCTGTGAAAACTTAGAAGTTCTGGCAACACTGGGCTAGAGGTAGTAATAACTGCTCCCCTTAAGTGAGGAATATGTTTCTATCATTTGCATAAACCACCTGGCCACTTGAGGCATCTGGGTCCAATCCCTGGCTTACCACCTCATTCCTAATATTATGTAGGTTTGCGCATAGAAAAATAATCTGCAACATCACTAATGCTGTGATTGGTACATAAGACTGGTAGGCAGCCCTTCTCCCATGCCACACATTCCAGATTGCATACATTCTGTCACTAACTATAGGGAGTCCTGATGCATTGCTGACAAAGCATCTCCCCTGACACTCATGTCCAGCCTTGGGGACCAAGGGCTGTCCTGCTCTGAGTTGCCTCTGAGTATCCAGGCTCATTGCCACCTTCAGCAGCTGGCCTCTTTTAATCTGAACCCCACAGAATGGTGAGAGGTGTCTTAGAGGAGGAGGACTCTCTTTAATCTCCTTACAACCCTATCTTCTGTCCTCCTGACTTTTCTCCCCTCTGCCATTTGCCAGTCAGAGAGTCACTTCCTTTAGAAGCTTTTACTTCTCAACCAATCTAAAGCCTCCACTTAGCACAGTGCACTTACACATATCTAATATCATATTGTCATAGATGTGCTATAATCAGAGAGTAGCACCCCAAGATTTGGGTGGGTTGGAGGATAGCACCATTTGGTGGGACCACCTTCTTCTTTTCTTCCCCAATATCGCCTGATCCCTGCATCAGAGACAATCTCACACGTTGTCCTTAGAAAAACAGCCAAGAGTGAAACTAAGCCAAAGTGTCAGAAAAAGGGTAACAGTGGATCATATTTATTGGGGTGGGGGACACTTTTCTTACATAATAAAAAAGTCCGGGGTAGATAAACCAAGGCAGGTTCTTTTTGTTGTTTTACTCCAAGGTCTAGGAGCCCCCTCTCCCTCTCTAGCCAAGGACTTCATGTTCGCTGACCCATATAGACTTTATTTGGTCAGAAGAATTTGTTGTTTGCACAGTAATGTGTTGAACAAAGTGAAGCCTGCTCCAGGCTTTGCAGGGGAACTCATTTTACTAAACATATCTGTTTTAATATAAAAGTTTACATTTAAATCATCATAAATTTTTAACCATGCAGCTGGTAGAAACTATTGCTCTCCTTCCTAAAGTTTTCAGCATTACAAAGACTATCTACAGCAAACAAACGCAGAGTACCTGAATCCACTTGCACTGTTTAGGCTTTTGGTGCATTACAACAAGAACTACCGTGTAGTCCTTAAAAGGTTACTCTCTTTCCCATCACCTGCTCCCCAGGGTACACCTCTGCAATACTGCATTCACAGAAATCTCAAGAAATCCTGAGACCTTAGCAAAAGCTGCACTCTGGTGCTTTAAAATGAACACAATAAGCATCAACATCATTACATATTAGCTACGTCTGTGTATGCCATGTAGGTTGGAAGTGAATCATCATTCAGAAATTATTTTGGTACAAAAGTTAAACATAAAGCCTCCACCAAATAAACAGTTTTTATAAAAAGGTTTCATGCGACAAAAGTCCCTTCTCCGGCATCAACTCCCGGAAATGAAAAATATGACTCATTAGCATAGAACAACTCATATTCTAAACAGAGTGCAGTTGCTCCCGGGGAACCCGTTCTTATCTCTCGGCCAAGAGGGCAGCCTGGGGGATGACGCAGTATCCTTGGCTGTGCTGTCCTTATCTGATCAGCTTCTGCTTCAAAACTGAGCTGGATCACTTCCGCTCTGCAAAATTATGGTCCAGCTCTATCCCTACTGCTTTTACCAGAACGTCACCAAATATTTCCACCCACAACAATCTCCCTTCCAGAAGGTCAAAGCACTTGTCCAGCTTGTTTACTGCCTGCTATTATACACTGTCTTAACAGTTAATATCCTAAATATTTCTCTCCCTATAACTGAGACTCCTGTATTCCAAATTCCAACATAACAAGATTTATCACCAGAATTTCTTTTCTGGTTTATATGAATAATGAATTATGCAAAATGAAGATTACTTGTATTGATAAAAATTAGCAAAAGAGGAGAGAAAAACTTAAGGAATAATAAAGAGAAGTGAAGCAGATGGGAGAGAAGGAATGGCAGTTCTGTGAAGACAATAATTAAAATTAATTTAGTCCCATACACTGTGCCAAGCAGCTCACATGTGTTATCATTTAACCATCACAATCCCCATGAGGTATGTACTTCTCAGTAAAATCATTTATACAGATGAGGATATGAAGGGCTAGGAAGTATTGCAAAATCACCAACCAATCGTCTTTTCTTCTGGGCTCACAGCAAACTATGCTTTCATAGTGGATTGAATAATTGGCCCATTTCTTTATCTCCCCCCATGTCCTCACTCTTTGCAAATGACTATGAAATTCCTCCCACTAGAGGTGGGGTCTGCTTGCCTGCCCCTTGACTTCAGGCTCAGCCATGTGACTTAGCCATGTGACATCATGAGCAGATGTGACAAAATTGCCTGGCTGGTCTTGCCCTCCTATAGTGGGTGAATGGTGTCTCCCCAAAATTTATGTCTACTTGGAACCTGAAAATGTGACCTTATGAGGAAATAGGGTCTTTGCCGATGTAAATAAGGATTGAGATGAGATCATACTGAAGTAGGGTAGACCCAAAATCCGATGAGAGTACCCTCATAAGAGACAGAAAAGGGCACACAGATATGGAAGAGAAGGCCATAGAAGATGGAAACAGAGTTTGGAATTGTGTCTCCACAAGCCAAGGGACACTTGGAAGCACTAGACGCCAGGAACAGGTAAGGAAGGAGTCTTCCCTAGAGCCTTCAGAGGGAACGTGGCCATATTGACACCTTCGACTGCCAGACTTCAGAACCATAAGTAAATAAATTTCTCTTATATTAAGCCACCCAGTTTATCGTACTTTGCTATGGCAGCCCGAGGAAACTAATACACCTCTTATGTTCCTGCCATCACCTCAAGAAGAGCTTCCTCCAGGTAGCTGCTGCCCTATGACCCGAGACCCCAACATGAACACTTGAGGAGTGGACCCGAGCCCAAGTTGCCCAGCCAAGACTATCCTAGATCAGCCAGGCTGCAGTCAACCTGCAAAGCAATGAGTGTGACAAACAAAACAAAACAAAACAAAACAAAACAAAACAAAACAAAACAAAAAACCAGTTACTGTTTTACAAGCCAACGCATTTGGGGTGGCTTCTGAAGTAGCATTGTTATTCTAATCACTAACGGATACAATTTCCAAGGCTCCCTATTGACTTCAAACTTTCCATTCTCCCATTACTGCCCTCTACATATTACTTTACACTTCACAGGAACTGGACATTGGACTCTTTCTTAAACATGCCTTGCGATTCCTGCTTCTATGTCTTTGTTCCCCATTTATCTCCATCCTTCTAATCCAGTTCATCTTTCATGCCCCAGCTCAAATACACTTTCTTCACAGTTTCATTCTCCCCTTCCCCTCAGCCCCACTCAACTAAAATGCATGACTTTCCCTCTTTCATTCCCAAGGTAATTTCTTTGTGTTTCTTTCAAGTCATGTGTCATCATATGCCTTTTATCATAATTATTTGGACATTTGACTAATCCAACACGCAATGTAAGCTTGTTGAAGGCAGAGAGAGACTGTGTCTTCCTCAACTTTTTAACACATACATGATGTGTGTCATGTGCAGTGGATTATAAACAAACGTTCACTGATTATTTAAGTTTAGCGTGTATATGTTTTATCTCTCCCATTAAATCTTTGATGGTGGTTGGGACCATATTTAAATTTCTGCTAGATCCTTCATAGCACTTACCCAGTGTCCTGCACAGCAGTAAGTACTCAATAACTATTTGCAAAATGAATAAGGTGGCAGATTGGATGGATGGATGGATGGAAAAAGGAAGGAAGGAAAGATAGATGAAAAAATGGATAGATGGGGAGAATTTACACATTTCTCTAAAGTTCTTTGGCTATTAGTTCTAGTCTTTGGCATAGTTGCCAACTCACTTTGAAAGAAGCAATACTACTCAGTGTCCACTGATAAAAAAAAAATAGGGCCGAGAGGGAATTTTCAACCCATTTTTGACAAACGCATAAACCCAAACCTCCTTCCTGAGAGACACAAGCTGTTTGGGAGGGGATGTCTTTTCAGCCATGTGAACATAGCTCTGACAGCAGAGAATGACTGAGAGCTACCAGAGGGGGCGACAGTGACCTCGTGCTCAGCCACTGCCCAGAGCAGGCCCTAGTCCTCTGATGCGAATGACTCCACTAGATTTGCTCCTGGATAGCAAATACAAGATTACTGTATAAAAAGCCTAAGAATGAGTCAATTCGGCCAGGCAGGCCCTAAACAAAATCAAAGAGGAGGTAAACATGTTTACAGTGACCTCTACTTACCCTTTCCGCCCAGTTTCCTCACCTTTCTAAACCTCATTTCATCCCACAGGGATCCAAGGTGTTTATGCTGCCTTGTACCTGTGATGGAAGAAATCTTATAAAGCAGATAAAAACTAATTTACAATGATATGTTGGTGCCTTCTCAAGGGGGATTCTATTTTAAAACAGGCTCACCGAGAAAGGACAATGTAAATCCAAGGAACTGACTCTAATTCTGGAATGTTTAGTGCTATTTCTATCTGTCTCAACTAGACAACAGAGTTTAAAGCAGACCACGGATCCACATGTGTTTGAGATGTGGTGAGTCCACGCAGGCAGTCTTTGAAAGAACTAATCCTATAAGGATGAGACAGGTTATGACCTGACCCAGAATATACCGTCACAGTGCTGACCCAGCAAAAATTTCAAGGCCCAGAATCTGGACTTCAGAGAATCTGTTGCTGAGGGTGCAAATTTTTGCATTATATACCCAATTAAGATATTTCTGGATTCTGGGGTATAAAAGGCAGTTGACTCCATGCTCTTCCAAACTGATAGACTTTCTACTTCTCAAGGTTTGCCAAGGCCAACAAACTGTCGGGGCACCTCCATGAAATAAAAAAGAACCAATAAGGATCCATATCTGCTCATGTACTATATTATGTGTATTTTTTACACTGCTGATAAACCACCATAGGAGAAAATCAAGTAAAAGCACCAAGAACCAAATCTCAGGCATCATTTTCACCAATCCTGGAACACACATCAGTCTCTGTGGTCTAGTCTAGCACAGCAGTTACTGCCAAGGAAGTTGTAATGAGTGTTAGGTTTATAAGACTCAAAACTAAACTACAGTTACAGGTTATCACTATAGTGTCTATGAAGATCATAGGAAGGGCAGAGCCCATTTTTAAACACTATATAGAAAAGTTTTTTTTGTTTGTCCCAAGGTTAAGTGATTATTCTATTCTCCCACACCTTCTGAAATAATTGGTGTGGCAATTTAGAACTATGAGGCAAACCTAAACCCTAACATGCCTTCAGAATATTAAATGTTCAGTGGAATTTTACTATTAATGTATTTTATTGTATTCGGTTTTTGAAAAATTGCCACCCTATATGTATATATTATGTTATAACTAACAATTCCTTATAGCCAAAGTATTTAATAACCAGGAGCATCATCTCAAATCCTCAAAACAACTGCAAGTTGGGGGTTATTATTTTTTTTCATTATTACATCATTATCATTTTATAAGTTTGAAAACTATGCTAATCAACTTCCTGGAAGTCATCACAGCTAGTAAATGATGGTTTCTATGACTCAACTCCAGGTCTTGTAGCTCAATAGTTTACGTTCACACTGGACTGTGACTCTTCAGCAAAATCTCCCAGCATGGTCCCATTTTCTGCTAGGTTGGTGGTCCTGTGGAATCATGCAATAAGTTCTCTGTTGTGCCCATTACCCTCAGCAAAGCCCAAACAGCCAAGGACATGGTGATCAGTGCACTCTGCCTAACTCTGAAGCCCTAACAAAGGCTTATAGTCCCCAATAAATATTCTCTGAACAAGCGAATTTATCAGAATCCTAGACTATCCATGCTCATTTACAGAACCTTGGTCACCTTCTAGGAATAAAGAACATTTTAGAGAACATATACACACACATACACACACATTGTGTGTCTGCATAAGAGTGTGTGGTGCCAATTCCACCTTTCTCAATCAATTACAACAAAATTCTCCGAAGTGGCTAATCAGGATTCCTTAATGTGTGTAAGTGGGTCAAACCATAATTTAGGGATCTCTGATGCTCGTGAACCCCATAATTACTTTCAATGACTACACTGGAGGTGGTGACAGCCACATAAAATATCTTGTTCCATCAAACATCTCTCTAAAATATAGTGAAAACTGCACCTGCAACTTGGATTCATTAATCTGTGTCACTGCCTTTTTGAAAAGCACTAATAAATGCCAATGGCTGAAGGATCAAGATTATAGGCTTCTTTCTTCGCATAGAAAACTGCTACTATCTACTGGCTAGAAACCAGCAGCATGTCATTAGCTGGGATAGTTAAGCCATGGCACTGCTGATCACTGTAAACAAAGGTGTTGGTGAGGGACTAGAAGCTGAGCCTGTGCATAGTCTTTGAAATTCATCAAGTCTCCTGACCAAAGTTTATGCACAAATAGTAGATCATAAATTGGGATCAGCATATGGAAATGCTTCTTGATACAAGTCCACAAAATTAACCTGTTGACCCACTTACTAGGAAAGTTGATGAGGGGGAGGGTGGCAAGGACTGAGGGTAGCTATCCTAGAACAGAACTATGTAAAAGACCTATAATGCAAATCATAGATGCAAACATAATGTAATTTTTAATTTTCTTCTAACCACATTGAAGAGGGTAAAATTAACAAGTGAAATTCATTTCCACAAGATATTTAATTTAATCTAATAAATCTAAATGGTCCTAAAGAGTACCATTGTAACATATAATCAATGTAAAAAATATTGAGATGTTTTATACTCTTTATTTTAGTACTAAGTCTTTGAAACCAGTGTATATTTTACACTTCCATCTCAGTTTCGACTAATCACATTTCAAGTGCTCAAAATTTACATGTGTATGAAGATAGTAAAGATATCAATGGTTGCCAGAGGTTAGGGGAAAGAGGAATGAAGAGGTGGACTGAAGAGGATTTTTATGGCAATAAAAGTATTCTGTGTGATACTGTAATGGTGGATAAATACATTATGCATTTGTCCCAACCCATAGCATGTACAACACCAAGAGTGAACCCTAAGGTAAACTATAAACTCTGGGCGATAATGATGTGTTGATGTGGGTTAATCAACTATAACAAATGTTCCTCTCTGGTGTGGGGTGTTGATAATGGGGGAGGCTATTCATGTGTGGGGACGGGGTGTATATGAGAAATGCCTTCTGTTCAGTTTTCCTGCGAACCTAAAACTGCTCTAAAAACTAAAGTAGATATTTTTTAAAAGTTACATAGGACTAGTGGCTACCATATGGAAGAGTAAAGTTCTAGAAGAGCTGCATTGTAATACAGCCCTGGCTACGGTTAGGATAATATGGAAATGCTATTTTGTTAGCCAGGATTCTTTGGGTTGCCCATCTCAGAAGTACAAGTCGAACTAGCATGGGCAAGGAGGACATAGGGCAGGGCTTCTGCTCAGCCTCAAAGAGCACTACCAAATATCAATATCTCTTATTTCTGCTTCCACATGCCAGCTTTCTCCGTAAGCTAGAACTACAACTCCTAGAAGCTTCTGGACCCATCTTATTCAATAATAATATGCCCGGAACAGGGAGAGTTCTTCTCCATCTATTTCGATATGAAAAATCCCAGAGAAACATTCTGATTGGTCCCATCTGCATACTATGTCCACCCACATGGCCCAGAGGCAGGGTACCATGTTTCGAATCTTATAGATGCAAATCACACATGTAATTTTGTGCCATGCACAGTACTATGCACTGTGTACTATGTACTATGTACCTGAGAATTGTACTGCAGACTCTAGAACCTCATGGCTGGAGGGGAGAGGAGGCTCGCTTTCCAAAAAACGGGGACAATGCATACATACCAGGCCAAGTGCACAGTTGTACTGTGTCATAGAAGTCAGGGCAGAGGATCTCCCTACAGAATTGGCTCCCAGTTGAGCAGCCCTATCCAGACACCAGTCAGGAAGTGCCAACAGCCATGATAAACCCACACTGGCACTGTTCACCCAGAGATAGCTGGAGAAAGATAGGATTTGGGGTCTAGGTTCCTAAGTTCAAAATTCAGTCTTCCTTTCCCCACTGGGGTGATTTTCAATGGAAGTGGTACCACACCCTAAAGATGACTTTAAACTTCATCAGAGAAGTTTTGATTGTCACAATGACTAGGGGGTGCAGCTGACATTTTATGGGCAGGAGCCAGAGATGCCTTCATCGAAAGACATTGTGTTTCTCTAGCCCTTATATTTTTACAATATATAAAATATGTTATTTTATATATATATATATATATTTTTAGTGCCCTGTCAAATATTTTTAGTGCAAACAATATCCAGTTGAATGTTGTCTATTTCTTTTCAAACCAAACATGTTCATTATCAGTAGTATAAGCATCTCTCTCCTTCAATAACACTTCTGGTACATCTGCACCTGAGCATTTGCATGTATGTATCATTTAATTTTAAATTAATTTCCTTTTATTTCTTCTTTATATTGCAGTTAGAGCATTATACTTATTTTTTTAATTGTAGGTTTTAAGCTTCTATGACATACAAATTTTATCTCAAGATAATAAGGGGAATATTACAAAATATTGGCAAGTATTAAAAAGGTAGCAATGATGGGGTTGAGAATCTCTAAACTACACCAAGCTCATGGGGGAGGGCCCTGGAGAGAGAAGTGAAGAAGGAACCAGAACAAAGGAGAGGATAAGCAAGGTTGGGTGCAGAGAGAGCTTGAACATGGGCAGAAAGAGGAAGTCAAAATAAGAAAGAGAGGCAGGCCAGGATGAGAAATGAAGCCACTTCCCCTGCCTTGGCAGCTCTCTCTCGTCTCTGGGAGCTTCCCTCTCTTTCTGCCTCTACAGTCCTGTTTCTCTTCCTTCATGGTCTCTTCCCAGCATACTTCTGGCAAGATCAACTACAACCAATTATTTTCGTGATCCTTAACACACACTTCCCACTGGCTTTGCCCCTGGGCTGTGAGAGGACAATGAGAAATGGAAGTAACTGGCCAGATAGAAGAACTTACAGGAAATCTCCACTAGAATATTATGAATCGATTTTAAAATTTAATGATGGGGACTAAAGAAATGCTGACATATATCAAGTGCCTCTTAAGACAAAGGCAGAACACTTTATATACTCTACATTACAATAATGATTAAAAATTATTATATATATGACTATGAACAAACTTGGCAAGACAGGGGCAGAATATTTTCAAAGAGCAAAAATAATTGCTATGATAGTGCAGTAGGATTTATCCATTTTTTTCCATACTAGTTTATCATTATAATTAAATATTTCCCCAAAAAATCTGTTCATTGAACTCTTCTTCTACTCCCTTACTCAAAACATCCCTCCTCATTGATTTATTCCTGGATTTTGCTAAACTTCCAAATCAAATTGGTTCTTTCTTCCATTGATAGTCCTCCAACTTTCCTACAAAAATGTATGAACTCTACTGGGAGATTAGCAACTAGCTTCAGTCATATACCCCTTTCTCTAATGCTAAAATAAACTGCTTAATTTTAATAACAGGCTCTAGTAGTAACTCTTTAACATAATAAAAGCCTAGAGAACACACGTACCAGATATATGCATCTTGAGAAAGGGTAAATTAAAGCAGAGTTTAATTTTTAAGATGTGGATAACAGTGGAATTTGTGTTAATAATATACATAGGAATCATTAAAAAGTTTATTCAAACTTGTGCAGGAGAGCTGGCAATGGCTGACTCATATTATCAGCATCCCCTTAATCCACAAGAAACTAATATGTAGTTCTACTTTATTAACCATTAAAAATCAGACTCACTGAACTTTATTATCCTCGACTTCTCCCCATCAGTCAAAACTGTTGAACATTCTCTTTTCTAAAGCCTTTCAGTTTTCACAAAACTGTATTGTCCCAATTTGCTTTCAAGCCACTTCTTGTAAGCTAACAATTTCACCACTCGGGAAGAGGAAGAAGTGAGAGACTACTTCTCTAATCTATATTCTGCCCAGTAAGAAACAGTAAGTGAGGGAGAACCTTGGGCTGGTCACCATAACCATCAAGGAAGAAATTGTGCAGCCAGGTAAGGCAATTTACCTCAGACTGGAAAAAAAAAGCAACAATACATCAAGTAATTCAGAGAAAAGAACTTATCCCCTAATAAGGGAGTCTAAGGAGTTTTAAAACTTTCTTAAGGTGGTACCTCCCTGTCCATTGCAATATCCCTCTGGGGCACGGCTCAATCACTTCATGCACTCCCCCAACTCCCTTGACGTCTTTCAGCCTAGAAATCACCTGCCTCTGCCTCTCACCAGGCCAAACTGTACCTTCCTCCAAAGCCCTACTCAAGGCCCTTCTCCAGTAAGCTTTCCCTGCCTGCCTCAGCCTGGATGAGGGTTCCGTCCTCTGAACTTCCTGTCTGTATTCTTTATGTGACACATGGCATATGTTTGTTTCATCTTCTTGTTTTTACACATGAGGCAAAGCTTCCACATGGAATTAGAAACTCCCTTAGGGCAGAAACTACCTCCTGACTCTCCATAATCCTCCTACTTCAACATAATGACCAATAAATGTCATAAAGATAATAGTGATGCTTACTGTCACTTCTTGACATCCATTCTACACCATGACTATTCTGAGTGATAAGTCTTAGAACCTAGGATCTGTTCTTACCTATTCATTCCCATCTTACCTTTGAGTTGCAGGGTCAAACCTGCTAAAATTTGGTTGCTTAATCTTTAAATGAGCCATAGGTACAACACAGGTGTGGCTCACAGCTCAGTGAGTAATTGTTCATGAATGCTTTGAGCTTCTTGGATGACAGATGCCTCTTATTAATGTTATTCTTCAGCGGATGTTGTCTCTCTCCTGGCATGTTTTCCATATAACTCACTAACCCTTCTGGAGTTCACACTGGACTCCATGCCCTTAACCAGCTATGCAAATAGGACCTAAACTCATTCCTAGGCGTGACTGGTTCACCCCTTTCTTCTGGCTAATGATAGTTCTCAGGAAGAAATAGAGAACTAACTGTAAAAGGGGGGAAGGGCCATTAAGTTGCACCCTAAAAAAATCCATACAAAGGCATTTACTAATTGTAAAGAACATTTTAATGCTAATTCATGGACTAGAGCATCTTACCACAGATGTGGTCCCTCCAAGACACTCCAAGTGTTCCAGTGTCTGAGGGCCTGTGCTCACTGGAACAGACTAGAACAGACTGGAACTTTTTAACCAAATGAAAAAAGGTAATGTAAAACTCAAAACTATGATTTGCTCATCCTGAAAATTTTCTTGGATCAACTTGTTAACCACCTGAGCTTCACCTCTCTGTTCTTTAAAAAAACGAAGAGTCCGATCTCTCATGAAAATGATGGCCAAAAATGGCTTTTGAAAACAATTTCTTTTGTTAAGAACTTTAGCAAATTTTCTTCCCACTTACAGCTATACCTTTTGGATAATGAAAGCAGTTCATCAGAGATGAGAATGATTTCCCCCAGATCCCCAGATGTATTTAATTGGTTTTCGATTAAATATAAATTTTTAAACGTTTAGACTTTAAAAAAAATCAGACAGGCATTTTCACTTAAGGGTGGATTTTGAGGTCTAATTTGTCTGTTTGTCATTCTTTAAGGGCGATATGTGCTTTCCAAGTGCTGTGTCCCATGTCTTTCTTTTGGCTCTCTATTCACAGTGATGCAAGGCCACTCTCTCCCATTATGCTCTCTGATTCGAGTGTTTAGGAGAGTTAAACAGCACATAGATGCTGAATTAATGTTAATAAATGGCTAATAAATTATTTGAAAATGAAAGAGTCATTTGGCTGAATTTTATCTTTAATAAATATAACAGTCATATCTTAAGGAATATTAATTTTTACCTAATCATATAGCAGAATTTATTGAATAGCTCTATATCCTGGGCCTGCAATAGGGTACTGGAACTCACAGGCTATACAAATTTGTATATTTTCTATACAAATATTATGTTGTATATAATATGTATAATATATATATGTAATATATAATACGACATGTCATATATTATATGTAATATATATACAATATATACCACATAAAAGATGTGAGAAGAGGAATGGAAAACAGGAAAAGGTCAAGGAAGACTTCCATAGTTCAGTGACTCCTGAGTTGAAGTTTTAAAAACAAGTAATCTTAATAATAATAATAATAACAGCACAAATACTAATAAGGCATTTCACTAGCATTTTTAATATGCATCATCTCGTGTGTCTTTATCACAATCCAGACAGGATCTTTATGTCACAGGTGAGGAAACCAGGCCTTAAAAGGGCAAGATCACACTGCCGGTTTTGTAGTTGTTCCAAACAATTTCAATGAATGAGGTGGAGAAACAAGAGTTAGTGTACATTCAGAATTTCCCCTAACTCACCCACCAAGACAATTGAATTGAGCTCTTATTACTACATAATTTTTTAAAATGAAAAAGGTCAAGAGAAAAAGAAAGAAATGTATTAAATGCCTCATAACCACAACCCCTTTCCATCATCTGACCCCCATACCCCACCAGGACCCCAGGACAAAATATTTTCAGTCTGAACAAATTCCAGGTCAGACATCTAGGAGGTCGGTCATTTTTTATTTACTCAAAACAAGACATTTAAACCCAAAACATATTCAATATCTTAAACCTAACTTTTTCAGGATGACACACTACTTTTTCCAAAATATTTTTTAGGAATACCCCCGCAGTGATAAAAGTAGAATTTGAATCCAGGTCTGCTTAAATACAGTCTTTCATAAAAAATCCATAATAAAAGTGTTTTTATAACATCCCAGCCACCTTTCAGTTTGCCTATGAAATTATCCCAATACTTAATTTCTTTTCTCACAGATCCTATTTTCCAAGACTTTAATCGATTTGTGTGTCTGCTTCTGCCTCTCCACTGGATTCACAGTCCTTTATGCACACATCCCAGAATTATTAAACAAATACCAATTGCTAAACATTATATTGGGGGGGGGGGAGGAGAAAAACAAATTGTAAAAGAAGGGTTAAAGAAGTACAA
This sequence comes from Eonycteris spelaea, assembly GCA_003508835.1. Lineage (NCBI taxonomy): Eukaryota > Metazoa > Chordata > Mammalia > Chiroptera > Pteropodidae > Eonycteris > Eonycteris spelaea. Next base: position 6,791,139 of record PUFA01000011.1, on the reverse strand, counting down.
ATTAGTTGATAGATAGTCATGGGATGGGGAGCATGGCATAGGGAATGCAGTAGCATTAGTGTAATAGCTAGGTGGAGAACCAGAGGAGAGAAAAAGCAGTCAGAGGAACCTTTTTATAAACTATATAAATGTCTAACCAATGTACTGTACTCTTGAAACTAATAATAAATTTTTAAATGCTATACTGAAAAAAAATAGATACTGTTATGTAAAACTTTTTAAATGCAGAACTAAGAAACATACGCAGAAAAATAGTTTTTAAAAAATCAATGGACTGATAAACACACAAGTCAAGATAGCAGTTTCATGGGGATGGGAGGGGGAGTGGAATGGAAAGGATATGAGATTGGGGAGAGAGGTTCACATGGGTTTAATTCACATGGGAGGGGTTAATGCTATTTGGTAACATTTTAGTTATTAGGCTGAATAGCAAGAACATGAGAGTTATTTTGATACTGTTATTAATATTAGCTTATATTTATGAAAATTTCACAATTTTAAAGCAAGCCAATAAATTGCTCACTTCAAGAAAATATCAATATTTATTCTTTACAACCAAGGATATTATATATTAAGCTTACATGTCATCATCTTGAAATCACTTCTATTAGTATGGACACCAGGCTAAAATCTCCCCAAAAGAAGCCACTGTGACTTTGAGCATACAAGATCCAGTGAAGGCTCCTAGGTTATAATCTTGGATATTTAGTATCACAAAATAGCTGAAACTATTGATAACTGCTGAAACGAATACTAATTACTGCAGGAAGTTTGGCTAGTTATTTCATTCCATTTCCAAGGCAATCAAAAGGGGCTATGAAATTTTAGAGGCTTCCATTAACAGACAGGCCAAATGATACCCTTGATTTTGTTGTGTGTTATTTTGCTTACTAGACTCACTCAGCCATCTGTGGGAAATTGTTCCAAGAACACATTCATTATTTTATTCGGTTTTTTGTTCTTGGCTTTAATAAATTAATGATATGTTAACCAAGTTCACACATGGAAAGACTACAACAAATTCACAGGGTCTGAGGATGGGAACCAGCCCTGCCAACTATTGCAATCCCCCGGTGCATGTTTCCTCCCCTCCCAGAATGTATGGATGCACCAAATTACATTCGATCTATCATACAGACAAATGCTAAAAAAAAATCCTCTATGTCTAAGACACTAAGAGTGCCTCCTTAGGGACAACAATAATTTTATCACCTGCATATAAAAATGTGTTAGCTTTACCACAAAAAGGGACAATGATTAAGGGGGGGGGGGATTGAGAGCTCTGAACACAGATTTTACATAAAAGAAAAGTTGAGTTTATTTTCGTTATTCCATCCAGATCCAGAAAAGCAGTGAACTCTCAATCATCCGTGGAGCGAAATTAAGTAAATAAATAACCCGGATTCTTTTCCTGTCTAAAGCAGTATAATCTGGTCCTAGGGAAAAGAGGCCCTCGAATCAGGCCAATTTCTAATTGGTTCAACAACTGTTCTACCCACAAAAGACTGTTTCTCTCCCTCCCCAAACCCTCCCAAGGGATAGACTTTCTTCTTCACATTTGGAAATCACTTTCCCACCACATGCTCTTTCTCTAATATACCATTTTCTTCATTGTTTATTTATTATTTTAACACATACCTACTAACATCAAAGAATTGATGCTTTTGGATCATAAGATGTGAGCTTTATAGGTTAATTTGCACGGAAGAAACATCCATTATAAACATTAACATCAATAACTCATTTTTAAATATTATATGAGTTCCAAAATGATATGATAGGGAAGAGAAAAAACTTGCCAAGGATTTAAAATTGTTTTAAATCACAATTGCTCTTAATAAAGGAATAATCATAAATAGACACCGCACCCAATAAATAAGCTACAGTTTTATGTTAACACATCTTCATAGGAATTCTGTAAATATGATGCTGTAAACATACAGGAAATCTGTTGGTGCCTTTCTGAGTCTTATGGTACCTTGAAAGAGAAAAAGCCATTTCCTATTTGAGCCAAAGTAGCATAATCTGAAAACAGAAACATTGGCCCTCAGAACAGAGGATGCAAGTTTGAATTCTTGAATTTGCTACTGTGTAACTTGCATTTACTTTGCCTAGTGTGAGCCCATTTCCACACCTGAAAAAAAGGACAAAATACCCTGTATCACAGGGTCCGTAAATTGAGATCATGTATGTAGGTCCTAGCAGAAATAGATGTTGAAAAGTAGTGATTACCATCCCTGGGGTTTGTTTTGCTTACCAACCTCCAAGCTCATTTTCATATTGCCCCCAAAACTCCTTCTCTGTGGTAGTTCAGGACTCTTTCAATCTCGAACAACGGATACCCAACATAAACTAGCTTAAGTGAAAAGAGAATATAGAGGCTTTGAGAACTGGAATATGTGAACGGACAATGACCAAATCATATGTAAAAAAGAATCTGGTTACAGCCCTGCAGAAATTACTTTCAGGAGGTCGAACCACAACTTCTGTAGCAGTCAGCTCGAAATGTTCAAGACTTGGTCAATTAACTTCTAACTACCCTAATGTTCTGACTGTTCTAACTAGAGAAAAACCAGTATGGGCCACTAACTAATCACCATAAGATGCCCCAATTCTAGTTAGCCTGCCTCCAGTTTCCCCATGTCAACAACCTCCAATTAGGGTACACTTAAAACCTTTTCCATTTCCCATGCCTCTGCTGCCTTCTGCCTGCCTTCGAGTCTCTGCCAAACACAAGTGATGGTAGCTAACTGTGGTGCCATAGCAAACTTTGAATAAACCACCCTTTCCTTGTTTTCCTTTGGGTGGCTTTTATTCATTTCCACAGGTCAAAAAGAAGGGAGGAGAATGGATGGCACAGCTGGATCCAGCAGTCCAAGTGATGTGCCCCTAACTCTCTCTTTTCATTGCCTACCTTAGACTTTCCCCTGGGTATCACTGTTCTTCTCCCCTTTGAGTCAGCTTCTTCTGTGCAGAGAAACAAATACCAGGCTCAATGGTACAGCTTAGGAACCAGAGCAGAAAAAGAACTTTCCTCTCAGACAACTAACTCTCATTGGTAAAATCCTCAACCAACCACTGGTTGCTGGAGGCTGCCAGCACCCGCCTCAGTCTGAATCCTGGCCTCAGTAGGATAACGGGAGAAGCCCAGAGCTGCTGCTCCTGGTGAGCCAGTTCCTTCTCTCAGCCCTCAGCACCACCTGCTTACCCTACAAACTGCCTCAAGAAGCTCCTGATCAAGGTCACATCACGACCTCAACTTTTCCAAATCCAATGGTCAATTTATTTATACTACTTGTGTTATCAGATTGACTGTCCACCTAGGAAACCTTCGCAACTAATCCACAGCTAATGATCGTGCTTCTTACTTCACTAAGAAACCAAAAGCAATCAGTAGAAAACTACTACTCGTTTTCCTATCAGTAATTTTCTAACCTCGCTTCATCTGTACCACATACTCTGCTTTATCTCAATGATAAAAGAAACTATCCCTGATCTCTAAGTCCAAACCCTCTCACTTGAACTCATTCCATTTCCTCTATTTTTGTCAGGGTTTACTATTTCAATTATTCTCTCTCTTTCCTACATCTCCAACTTTTCCTTTTCTACAGGATCATTCTCAACCAGCATACAGGTATGCTATAATTTTCTTTTTAAAATGCAAAAACAAAATAAAACCCTCCCTTAACCTTATACTCTTCTTTAACTACTATCCATTTCTCTGTTCCCCAAAAGATCACTTATGCTTCCTCTCTCCTCTTCTTCAATCCACACTACCTTTCTTTCGACCCACTCTAATGTGGATTTTAATCCCACCTCTCAATTGAACTAGTCTTGTCAAGCCAATGACCTTCACCTTACTGAATCCAGCATTGGGTGCAGTGGCCAATTTACATGACCCCAGCATTATTTATGCCGCTAATCTCTCCCCTCTTCTTCACTTTCTTTACATTGCTTCCATAAAATCCATGCTCTACAGTTCCTTCCTAGCCCAGAACATTTTCTCCTCTCCCTTATCTGTTAGTGGCTGGATGATATCCCCAGGACTACTTATTTGGCCCTCTATCAACTAATGGAGACTCACTTCCTAGATGATCTCAGCCAGTTCTAGGTCATGCCATCTACTCAGATGATGTCTAATCTCTCCCACAGCTCTAAACTTAACATCTCCATTTGGATGATATAATAGACATAATTTAATATGACTTGGGTGACTTCTGATTCTATTCACTTACTCTTACACCAGGCTTCCCTCATTTCAATAAATGAGCCAGTCTGGGTAACATACGAAATCCCATGACCCATAGGGGAAGAGCTCCACAAATAAAAAGGAATGCTATGCCAGAAAAGATCGGGCAAACCTCAGGGTGAGCCAAAAGCATTTATTTTGTAGACTATACCTAACCAGCCCTATCCTTTGCTTGCCCATCAGCAGATGACTTTGTCTCCTGATCAGTGAAAAAAATTAAGGATGGATTGGGAGGAGGATGGTGGACTAGGTAAAAGTAGGGTTCGTCTCCTTCTAGGTCCACATTGAAATTACAAACAAATTGTAAAATAACTGACATGGAGAATCACTGAAGTCCAGCTGATGGTAACACCTACATGTGATAATATAAGGAGCCACATCAAAGCTCGATAGGAGGGCAAAGCCCTGAATCAGGCTGGATCCACACCCGTGGTGATGAAGGATCACCTGGAGGGAGAGTGAGGGTTCAGAGGCTTTCCCTGAAGGAGAGGGGGGGTTCTGGTCTCATCTGGGGCTCCCCAACCCAGGGCCCCAGCCCAGAGAAGAGGAGAGTCCAATAACTGACTGTAAATACCAGAAGGGATTCCAGCCATCTGGGGTGAGAGACAGAAGAGACTGAAACCCTAGAGGCCTTCTTGAAGGATCTGTGCACAGGTTTTCTGACAAGTGGACACACCCAGATCACCTGCCTGGGTCAGAGGCTCACGTGCGGATTTATTCTGAGAAAGTCTGCATTACTGGTGCCAGAACAAGGCTAGAAGGGCAGCCACCTAGGGGGCAATCTACAGACACACCCAGCTTGACAGTGCAGACCTCCCCAGGGCCAATTAGGAAGAGCTGGCCTGAGGGGATTAGCCAACCAGCCAATTTGCAGATCGCTGGGGCATTTGTTGCTGGATTGGCTGCAAGCCGTGCTCCAATTCAGGGCCAAGCATTCCCCCTGGCCACCTGAGCTGTGAGCCACATGTCATTTTCAGCGGAGGCCAGCGCTGTAAGCCAATTTCAGACAGGGTCAGGCAGATCACTGCTGCCAACACGACATTGGGTGGATCTCAGGGATCTATGAGCCAGACAGAAGAAGCTGGTCTTGCAATGATTAGGACTTCTGCAGGAACGTGCAAACGGTTACCAAAAGTTGCAGTGAGACTGAAGCTGCATGGATCTGACTGCCTCTGTCTCTTGAGACCCCGCCCACCCTACCAGAAATTGCCCAGCAGCCCATTGACAGCAGACTGCCACAGCCCAGAGCCTTCCCTCCCTGATCTCCCAATCCTCGCAGGCAACACACTTCGGCTAACACACGTGGGCAACTGTACAGAAACCAGCTGCAGACAAACCTCTGCTACCTGCAAGAGTTGCAATATTGCATCCAGGGAGTACAGGGGTCTGTGGGACCGCCCAGACAGCAGCTGGTCTCACCTGATCTGTACTACAGGAGGAATGCCCAGCGCAAGACTTGCAGCAACACTGAGGCTGTATAGTCCTGATGGACCTTGTATCCCTGAGATCTCACTTCGCTCAAAGCCACAAAGTGCCTGCAGCCCATGACAGCAGCCTCCCCTGCCTTTTGGCTCTGGAGTGGTACAGTCAGTACAGACAACAGACCTTGGCTAGCACAGATTGTGCATTTTCCAGGAAAACAGTTGTGGACAGACACTGCTGCCTGTAGGAGCTGCAATATCTCTTGAGGGGATTGTAGGAGTCTGTATTGGCCTGATGGCCTTTGACTCCTTCGGCTCCTGTCCCATCCAATACACAAAGTGCCCACTGCACATTGACACACAGCGCCCTGCCCTGGGGTAGCACATTCAGGGCCCAGGGTGGGCAGGAATTGACCTTGCTATAAGGGGAACTTGTACAGGGACCCACGGAGACAGTGCTGGCACATAAACTGACACTGCAGTGGCAGGGGGAAATTTACTCAATAGACTCAGAGACTCCCAGGGTTCCTGCACCACCCAACATGCACATCGCTTAGGGGCTCATCCAGTTTCAGAGACTTAACTGGCAACTGACAGGCAATTGCAGGCCTTGAGGAGCACTGGTCCCTCTGCTAAACTGCCATAGGCCAGGAACAGGGATAACTGAGGAGCTGCCTACAGCATTGTCTCTTCACTTACCTATTGATCCAGCATAGGCAAAACCATCTGTGGATTGCTTTGTAGTTCTCACTGGGTAGCCCTGAGCAATCAAAAGCAGCAGTGGCTGACCTTGGCCTATGGGCCACAAAACTAACACATCTGGAAGCTGGCACCAGACCAAAATGGAACAACTCTTGACTAGTCCCATTAGTGGTACACACAAAGGGTGGCTGCAGCAAGTACACAAGCCTGCTAAGGCAAATCCCACTCAGTGGGGTCAGCCCCCACTCTTACCTCTGTGGGTGCAGCCAGTTCCCACAATTAGTCAGCCTGAGCATTAACCATCCACTGATGTACTAACAACAATAAGGTCTGGCAACAACAGAAAGATTATGCACAATCCACACAAAGATCACGTCCAGAGCCCCCAGCACAGGGGAAGCAGGGAGAGTGCACCACTGGGCCACACAGGACACCTTCTACATTAGGCCATCTGTCCAAGGCTGAGAGATGAAACAATATATCCTGGCACACAGAAATGAACATAAAGAAGCTAATAAAGTTAGAAAACACAGAAAGCACGCCACAAAATGAAACAACAGGAAAAAAACTCCAGAAAATAAGCTAATGAAATGGAGGCAAGCAACCTATCAGAGACAGAGTTCAAAATAATAGTTATAAGGATGCTCAACAAACTCATGGGGAGAATGATGAACACAATGAGAATATCAACAGAGAGATAGTAAGCATAAAAAAAAGGACATAAAAATTAAAAAGAAACAGGTAGAAATGAAGAATACAATAACTGAAGTGAGATAATACACAGAAATCAACAGTAGATTGAACAAAGCAGAAGACTGAATCAGCGAATTGGCAGAATACACCCAATCAGAAACAAAAAGAAAAAATAATTTTAAAAAATGAGGAGAGTTTAAGAGATCTCTGGGACAACATAAAGTGTAAAAATATCCAGATCATAGGAGTTCCTGAAGAGAAAGAGGAGAGAGCAAGGGACTGAGACTCTATTTGAAGAAATAATGACAAAAAACTTTCCTAACCTAGCAAAGGAATTAGATGTACAAGTTAAGAAGCATGAAGCATCCCAAACAAAAGGAATTCAAACAGACCTACACAAAACACATCATTATCAAAACGCCAAAGGTCAAAGACAAAAAGAGAATCTTAAAAGCAGCAAAAGGAAAGGAAACTGGTTACTTACAAGATTACTTGCATAAGAATGTTAGCTAATTTTCAATTGACAGAAGGGACTGGCAAAGAAATATTCAAAGTTATGCAAAACAAGAATCTACAACCACGAATACTCTACCCAGCAAAGCTTTTGATTAAAATGGAAGGTGAGATAGATCTTCCCAGACAGGAAAAGCTTAAGGGATTCATCACCAACAAGCCAGTATATATAAAAAATATTAAAGAGATTTCTGTAAAAGAGAAAGGGTAAAAAAGAAAATAGAAATAACAAATATGAATAATAAAATGGCAGTAACAATGTACCATCGGTAATGACTTTAAATGTAAATGGATTAATACTCCAATCAAAAGACATAGGGGTAACCGAATGGATAAGAAAACACAGACCCATGCATATGCTGTCTACAAGAGACCCTCTTCAGATCAAATAACACTCATAGACTGAAAGTAAAGGGATGAAAAAAGGTATTTACACAAACAGAAATGAAATAAAAAAAACTAGGGTAGCAATACTTATATCAGATAAAGTAGGCTTTCAAACAAAGGCTATAATAAGAGACAAAAAAGGGCATGACATAATGATAAAGGGATCGATAAATCAAGAGGACTTAACCCTAGTAAACATATACGATCCCAACATAGGAGCACCTACATACATAAAGCAATTATTGACTGACATAAAGGAAAGATCAATAGTAATACACTCATAGTAGGAGACTTTAACACCCCATTGACACAATGGACAGATCTTCCAGGCAAAGAATCAACAGGAAACAATGGGCCTAAAAGACACACTAGACCAGATGGATTTAATAGATATTTTTCAAAGCATTTATCCAAAGCAGCAAAATATACATTCTTCTCAATTGCACATGGAACATTTTTTAGGATAAACCACATGTTAGGACACAAAACAAGTCAATAAATTTAAGAAGATTGAAATCATATCAACTGTCTATCCGATCATGATGGTATGAAACCAGAAATCAACTACAAGAAAAAAACTGGAAAATATACAAACACATGGAGGCTAAATATACATGCTACTAAACAATGAATGGAAAAATCAAAAAGATTCCTAGAGACAAATAAAAAATGAAAATACAATGGTTCAAAAATCTGTGGGACAGCGAAAACAGTCCTAAGAAGGAAATTCATTGCAATACAGGCCTACCTCAAGAAACAAGAAAAAGCTCAAATAAATAATCTAACCTTACACTTAAAAGAACTATAAAAAGAACAGTAAAGCTCAAATTGAATCAAGAAAGGAAATAATAAAAATCAGAGTAGAAATAAATGAAATAGAGTCTAGGAAAATAATACAAAAGACTAATGAAACCAAGAGCTGGTTCTTTGAAAGGATAAACAAATGGACAGAACTTTAGCCAGACTCACCAAGGAAAAAAGAGAAGGACTCAAATAATAAAATCAGAAATGAAAGAGGAAAAATAACAATTGACTCCACAGAAATACAATGAATCATAAGAAAATACTACGAGCAATTATATGCCAACAAATTGGACAATCTGGAAGAAATGGACACATCCTAGAAACATACAATCTCCCCAGACTGAGTCAAGAAGAGACAGAAAATCTGAACTGACCGAATTAACACCAATGAAATAGAATCAGTATCAAAAAACCTCTCAAAAGACAAAAGTCCTGGACAAGATGGCTTCATAGGTGAATTTTACCATTCAAAGAAGAATTATCACCTATTCTTCTCAAACTATTCCAAAAACTTAAGATGAGGGAAGGCTCCCTAACTCTTTTTATGGGGCCACCATTACTTTGATTCCAAAACCAGACAAAGACATTACAAAAAAAGAAAACTATAGACCAATATCTCTTATGAACATTAATGCAAAAATCCTCAACAAAATATTAGCGAACCGAATTCAGTAATACATTAAAAATATCATACACCATGATCAAGTTGGATTTATTCTCAGGATGCAAGGTTGGTACGATATCCACAAATCAATTAATATGATACACCACATTAACATATAAAAAAAACCCATATGATCATATTAATAGATGTAGAAAGTGTTCAACAAAATCCAGCATTCATTCATGATAAAAACTCTCAGCAAAGTGAGAATTGAGAGAACATACCTCAACATAATAAAGGCCATATATGACAAACCTACAGCTAACGTCATACTCAATAGGGAAAGGTTAAAAGCATTTCCTTAAGATCAGGAACAAGACAAGGATGCCCATTTTCACCACTCCACTTCAACATTTTATTGGAAGTCTTAGCCACAGCAATAAGACAAGAAAGAGAAATAAAAGGCATCCAAATTGGAAAGGAAGAAGTAAAACTCTCATTATTTGCTGAGGACATGATACTATATAGAGAGGACTCTGAAGATTCCACCAAAAAACTGTTAGAACTGATCAATGAATTCAGTAGTGTACAGGATACAAATTAATATTCAGAAGTCGGTGGCATTTTTATACACCTGTGATGAACTTTCAGAAAGAGAAATTAAGAAAACAATCCCATATACAATTTCATCTAAAACTATAAAATAGCTGGTAGTCAAATTAATCAAGAAGGTAAAAAGACCTGTTCTCAGAAAATTATAGTTCATTGACAAAAGAAATTGAAGAAGAAACAAATAAATAGAAGCATATACTGTGTTCATGGGTTAGGAAGAATCAACTTCATTAAAATGGCCATACTACCCAAAGCAATCTATAGGTTCAATGCAATCCTTATCAAAATACCAATGGCATTTTTCAGAAAGATAGAACATATAATCCTAAAATTTATATGGAACCATAAAAAGACCTCAAACAGCCATGACAACCTTGAAAAAGAAGAACGAAGTTGGAGGTATCACATTACCTAATATCAAACTATACTACAAGGATACAGTAATCAAAACAGCGGTACTGGCAAAAAATACACACACACACACACACACACACAACACACACACACACACACACACACACATATCAATGGAAAAGAATAAGAGCCCAAAAATAAATCCACACCTATATGCTCACTTAATATATGATAAAGGAGGTAAGAATGTACAATGGGATAGACAGTCTCTTCAATAAATGGTGCTGGGAAAATTGGACAGACACATGTAAAAAAAGAAGCTGGACCATCTTCTTACACCATATACAAGAATAGACTCAAAACGGATTAAAGACTTAAATGTAAGACCCCAAACCATAAAACTCTAGGAAAAAACATAGGCAGTAAACTCTCTGATATACTAACAGGAATTTCTCTTCAGATATATCTCCCCAGGCAAGGGAAACAAAAGAAAAAATAAACAAATGGGACTGCATCAAACTAAAAAGGTTTTGCAGAGCAAAGGAAACCGTCAACGAAATGAAAAGACAACTGACTGTTTGGGAGAAGATATTCGCTAATGATACATCTGATAAGGGGTTAATATTCAAATATATAAAAACTCATACAACTCAACAACAAAAACAAACAATACAAATAAAAAATGGACAGAAGACCTGAACAGACACTTCTTCAAAGAGGAAATACAGATGGCTAACAGACCTGTGGAAAGATGCTCAAGGTTGCTAATCATCAGAGAAATGCAAATTAAAACCACAATGAGATATCACTTCACACCAGTCAGAATGATTATCATCAATAAATCAAAAAAAATAAGTGTTGGCGAGGAGGCGGAGAAAAGAACCCTCACACATCATTGGTGCGATTGCAAATTGGTACAGCCACTATGGAAAAATGTATGGAGGTTCCTCAAAAAATTTAAAATGGATATACCTCTTAAACCAGCAATTGCAGTTCTGGGCATTTATTCAATGAAAACCAAAACAACTCATAAAGGTCTACGCACTCCAATATTCATGGCAGCCCAATTTACAATAGCCAAGATATGGAAGTAACTTAATGCCCATCAATAGACGATTACATAAAGAAATTATGGTTCATATGTACAATGGACTATTACTCAGCCATGAAAAAAATGAAAATCCTACCATTTGCAACCACATGGATGGACCTAGACTTTACTATGCTGAGTGAAATAAGACAGAGAAAAATATCATATTATTTCACTTATATGCAAAATCTAAGGAACAAAAAGAACAAACTAATCAAAAACAGATTCACAAATATAGTAGACAATTTGGTGATGGGCAGAGGGGAGAGGGGGTTGGGGGCTGGGAGAATAGGGTGAAGGTTAAAGAAGTACAAATTAGTGGTTGATAGATGGTCATAAGAATGGGGAGCATGGCATAGGGAATGCAGTTAGCATTAATATGTTGGCTAGATAGAGGGCCAGGAGAGGGAGGGAGCAACTGGGGAGATCATTTTATAAACTATGTAGATATCTAACCAATGCACTATATACTGGAAACTAAATAAAATTTTTTAAATTTTTTTAAATATATATTTTACAAAAGAAAAGAAAAGAAAAAAATTAAGGATATGTTACCTGCCCCTACCAATTTTTCTCTCCTTTCCTCCAGTTCAAAGCCAGGTCTCCACCTGTGTCCTTGGTCCTGCTACATCATTTTTCCTCATCAGTGTGGCTCTATCAATTTTTGCCTTTTTCTGCATTTCAGTCTTTTCTTCAATGGCCTATAAACATGTCAAATCTGCACCATCCTGAAACGTTCTAGCTTCTGCCTATATCTCTCCTCTTTTCAGTCAAGCTTCTTAGAGGTACAATTCACTCTCTGTACTTATTTCCCATTGTTCCCTCAATGTCACAGCAACCTGGCTGTCTCCACTGCCTCTTCCCTCCCAGTGACTTAAACCATGAAAAGTACCATCTCCATTCGTGACCCACCTTCTTCGATTCACAGCATTTTGGCATCACCACTTTTCTCTCTGCTGAGGCCTGATCCTTAGTATACACATTGAAGGGGTCTGAGATAATTAGAATAATTGGATTCTCAAAACAGTAGGCCATTCCTGCCTAACAGGTCAGCCTGGGTTTGGCTGAGAAATACTTCTCCAATTTCCTCATGAATTAGCTTACAAATGTGTGTGTATCCTTAATTTTTATTAATTTGATAATAAATTCTACTGGTAGAAAAATTCAGGTCAAAATAACTGACAAAGTAAAAAATATACATAGAAAAAATTTAACAGATTTTTTTTAAAAGCCTGTTTGAAAATTTATATTTTGTTAAAAACAAAATATTGTCCTGGGAAAAAGTACTAATCAAAAGCATATGATACTAGCCTCTAGTAAAATTTCACATGGTAAAAATTTTAGGGACTAAAATTTGACAATAAATCAACCCTTCCTGACCAAATTTGGATATGAAAATTTTTATTGGGCAAACTGAGTTTGGTGGACAGAATGACCACAAAATAAAACAATACAACTATAAACTGGTAAATTGTCCTTGTGAATTCTCCATGAAAAAGAATTGCTCCAAAGGAAAAAAATTTTGGTAAAATATAATGAAAATGGAAAATAATGAATAATTTCTATTGTCTGAAGATAAAATTGAATAAGACATTGAATTGTGAATGTTACATTCGCAAATACAAACAGGGTACAACCATAAAGTCAAGTTAGCCAGGTAGAAGGACTGAAACATCCTTTTCATCTAAGTAGAGTTTCTTGATAACCCAGACTGGTCTGCTGCTTTGCCAACTTTTCTTTTCTTTCTTTCTTTTTCTTTTTTTTTTTAAGAAGTACCACCTAGTACTGAAATTATCGCCAGAATGTACGTCCCTCAAGGTCAAAGTTGTTATTTTACTCATCTTTGCATCCACAGCACCTAATTTAATGCTTAGCACTTAGTAAATACTCAATGATTGTCCAATGAAACGAATTTAATTAGTCAATACCTGAGAACAGAGTTTCTCAAATTGGAATGTGCATCAGCATAACCCGGGGACCTTGTTTAACGTGCAGATTCAAAGACCCCATTCCCACAGATTTTTAAACACTAACTGGAGCCCAAAGTGAATTTAACACAGGGGTTTCCAAAACCACATTTTGAGAACCAAGGCAGTAGGCCAAAATAAATAATGATCAATCTGGAGCATCAACCATGTTTCTCAGTTAAGAATGCTTTTTGCTGTAAGTAACAGGAAGTTTGACCTTTCAAGGCTATAAGCAAGAAATATATAGATGGTGTGTAGGTGCTGGCACTGGTTCAGCAGCCTAAAGATGTTAGAGTTGGCATCTCTCTCAGATTCTCTTTATTTTCCACTTGTTTTGTCACCTTATGGCTGATAAATGCCTGCTGTAGTTGCAGACATCACATCCACGTTCAGGGCAAGAAGAGGGGTGAGCAGTGCCATTTGCAACTGTCCCTTTTATTTGTTTCAAATCCCTTTACATGCTCTATACCAAGGGTCTGGCCTCAGCACAGAGAAAACTAAGTGGTGATGCCAAAAATATTCCAAGAAATTGTCCTGAAGACTTTCACTTCTCCCTCCTAGAACTGTGTAAATGGTCGTCCTAAAAACAAGGGCAATCAACACATATTGTTCTTAACTCTCGGGTGAAAAGTATAAGAGAAAAGGATGAGAATGACTGCTGGTTCAGCCAAACAATGCCTGCTATACTTTGATCCCCAGCGATTCCGTATCTACCCAGTTTTCCAAGAATAACAGCAACAATAATGATAATAGCAGCTCATCTTTATACAGCACTTGCTTATTTGCCAAGGACTATTCTAAATACTTCCCACATATGAATTTAATACTCACAACAACCCTAGATAGATTCTACTTGATTCTTATTTTTATAAAAGAAACTGAGGTACAAATAGGGTAAGTAGCTTACCCAAAGTCACTCAACAGAGTCAGACTCATGCACTATGGCTTCAGAGTCCATGCTCTTTAACGCCTACACTTCATGGATTCAAAAATAAACTAATGGTGATGAGTCGCTAAGTAGCTGCCATCCGGCATAGCAGTTGTCAACTTTTATTGCACTGTAACACATTATTCGAGAAAACAGACCTTCAAATACCTACTTTTATCTCTCTACCTCTCTTTGAAATGCAGCCCTAAGATGGGGTAACATTTTTTAATATGCATAAAATTCAAAACTTGTCCTACTGCCTAGTTTATTTGAGGTCTGGTTATCTTCCATCATACACCTTGGCACATGAACCCTGTCCAAAGTGCAGGTCTGACAGGAAAGTTTTCCAAATGAAGTCCCAAGACAACAGTAGACATGTCCTTATTATAGAGTGTCTTCCAAAATGGAGAACATATTCAAATTCTCAGTAACACTGAGCCCTTGAGTCCCTCTAACGACCAAGCCCATTTATTCTAATTAGGATATATTCAGGAGGTCCAAATAGCTAATAAAAGATAACTTTGCCTTAGAACTAAGCATATGGCAATGAAAATAAAGCAAAACAAAGTAGCAAAAGAAGATTTACCTCTTTCAGAGAGCCTGAAAAGTTTTCCCTTCCCTAATCACAGCTAAGTAATATTATCTCTGAATTATTTCTGTCATGGAAATGTTAATATTAAGAACCAGGGATGCATGCCATTGTTTTCAATTGTCAAAAATGAAGAGTTGCTATACATTTTTAAATTTAAAATACTTTCTTTTTCTTATAACAAAAAGTAATATATATCATTATAGAAATTTTAATGCAAGGAAAAAATAGAATTTTAAAACCACAATTGCACCATTCGTAGGTAACTCCTGTTAATATCTTGGCATATGATCCCAGACGACTTCTGTTAGACTCTATAACAGCAACTAATGTAATTAGACTGAATCAGGGTTAGTTCTCTGCTTCTGGGCAGTAGCATTGGATACTCAGCCTGGGGAAACAAAGAGGGATTGAACTGGGGGCAAGGAGTTAGCTGGGAGCTAATAGGAGCAACAGGGGATAAAGGCACTGAATGCCACGTGAGCATTCATAATCGGAGACCACACCAAACAGAGGCTTTGGAAGTATGTTACAGACATAGTGGTAGTATCAGATAGAGACATGTGTCATTCAGAAATTCCATGTGATAATCAGAAATAGATAACAGGACTGGGTCTGGCCCTGAGACATGGTGGCACGAAAGCACAAAATGGGCTGTTGTCAACCTTCTGAGGCACAAAGCAAGGAGACCTCGCCGGCAGACCAGGAATGAAATGGGTGAGAACAGCGCAAAGAAACCTTAAAAATTCAAGAGATCTAGATAAAAGGGGGACAGGTGGTCACTTACCTGGTCAATGGGGTTACTTGCATTGAGAGTCAAGAGCCTGACCCTTCCACTCCCAGGTGTGGGGCAATCACAGGTATTTCTAAGCCCTGCTCCTTTGCCCTCTGTTGGTTTGCGAAAAGGGCAAGACAAATTCTGATGGCGTCATCCTGAACAACAGGAAAAGGCCAGGAAGCAGGTAGACACCTGTCTGATCTGGGCCAGTGAATCGTGGCACCAAACTATTTTCACATACTGTTATGTGGCATATTTTGGTCACTGGAGTAGAGTGTCATTGATTTATTCATTTGCCATGCTGCCTATACCAACTAGGTAAACTTGGCAAAACTTCATTTCAAGTACACAATGTTAATACTCAGCTGTCAGAGTGGAAGCCTGATGAGCTCAAAATACTATAACCAGCAAGAAAAGCCCCCTTCCTCCTGCAACGTCCTTCCAGTGCCTTTTATTGACAACGCTCAACATCATTGTTCCTGCTGCAAAAGAGAAATGCTTAAAGGATCCAGGTTAATCATCTCAGAGCAAGAATGAAGGGTGGATAAAACTGAGAAGTAATGGATTGATACCTGACAACAAATACTCTTCAAAGATTTTGTAAAATTTGAGTCTCTTTTTTTTTTAATTTCTGTTTTTATTGTTGCCGTTACTGTTGTTAATATTGTCTTGATAAAAACCATTCAATGCCTATAAAAATTTTTGTTTGCCAAACATTTTTTCCAGGCCCATTTCACAATCCCCAAAATAGTAGCATCATCTCTAGCCCTTGAAATGTCATTGTATTTCATCTTCAAGTATGTGGATTCCAACCACTTCCTAACATTTCCATCACTCCCACCCTGGTCTAAGACACCATCATCTTTTCCCTGAATTATTGCAGTAGCCTCCTAACTGATCTCCCCCACTTCCACTCTTGCACTCTTGTCTCCTACAAACTATCCTCAGCAAAAGAGCCAGTGGGATCTTTATAAAATCTAAGTCAGTTTACGTCACTAATCTGCTCAAGACCCTTTAATGGCTCCCAGCTCTATTCAGTAAAATCCAAAGTCTTACAAAGGCCTAGTAAGGCCCTATAATGGTCTTCCATGATCCAACCCACTAGAAGGTAATCACTGGGAAGATAGGGTGTTTTGTCAGTTTTATTTATTGCCATATTCCTGGAATCTAACCAATAATGTCTGGTTTAAAAATAGATATATTTGTTTAGTAAACAAATCCCCACATGTAGAACTGCCTCACTTCAAAACTTTTTTTGTGAGATAATACATTTCCTTATTGATGGCACCAACTTGAATAAGGATATGTTATTTGTAGCCAACTGATTCCTAATTGTAAAACATATTATTCTGTCTAATCCTAGGAACATTAGCCCTGTAGAACTTACTAGATAACATTGTTTTCTATAAAAAAAAAAAGGAATGAAGGAAGGAAGGAAGGAAGGAAGGAAGGAAAGGAAGAAGGAAAGAAAGGAAAAGAGGAGAGGAGGGAGGGAAGAGAGGGAAAGAGAAAAAGAGAACAGAAGAGAAAAAAAACATTAGGTTGACTTAAAGACTATCAAACATTTGACTAGTGGGTACTTAGTTTCCCATAGAAAGTGTTTTTCTGTAACTTAGGACTATACAAGGAGTTTAGAGTACCAAAGCAAGATGAGCAAGGAAGAACTAATGGAATAGAATTTTAAGTATTCAGACAGTTCAGTTAATTTCTTTCCTTTCTTCCCATTCAAATACTCACTTCTACTTCATCTAAAACTTTTTCTATTAAAATCATATGCAGCTCCATTATAAATAAAGGACAATAGTTATCAATTCTATTACCTTTGATGTCCAGAAATAAATGATGCTCACAGTTTTGCTCATATTCCACTAGCCACTGTACAAAATACATGAAAGCAACCCCAAATTCAGCACACTTAAGCAATATGAATCAGAATAAATATCTGAGAATCAAATTTTACCTTTTACACTACTAATTTAGGCTAATTATCAAAAATCTAGGCATATGCCTAGAATAGAGACTATTATTACCTTTTAGAGGAGTAGCAGCAAAAGAATATTAGCCTACTTGAGGTCATCCATTCATTGATTTAATAATTTATTGAACACTTATAATGTGCTCTAATGAATAAAACAGACATGGCCCCTGCCCTCATGAAGTTTATAGTCTAGAGGGGGATCAGTAAAATTTTTCTGCAAAGAATCAGAAAGTAAATATTTTAGGTTTTTCAGTCAATGAGGTCACATTCTCTATCACTGAAGCATGAAAGTATCCATGCTCGGACAATACATGAATGGATGAGTATGGTTATACTTGTGGGTTGTACAAAACAGGTGGGGGCCCAGATAGGGTTTGTGACCATAGTTTGCCAATCTCTGGTCAACTGAAACAAAAACATATATTAATTAAATAATCTGTTAAACAGGTAATAATTACATATTGTGATGAAAATGACAAAGAAAACTGGATTAGAGCACCTAACAAGGAAACAGCCTAGTCGAGGAGGGTGGTACAGATATCCTTGCAGAGCTCAGCTGTGACTGAGGAGTAGCTTAGCTAGCTGAAGAAAGAGGCTCCAGGTGAGTGAGCAGCATGTGCAAAGGCCCTGAAGCAGAGGGCTGTGTACCTGACCTATACAAGAAAGGTAAAAGTGACTTTTCCCCAAAGCTCAAGGGTAAGAGAAGGATGGGAGTAACACTGAAGAGATTATAAGACAGAGTGAACAGGGCCTAGTGAGCCATGCTACAGATTTGCTCCATATCTGGAGAAGCAATGGGAAAGTACTGAAAAGAGAATATGGTCATTCACTGAACCGATACTCATTGAATACCTACCACATGCCAGACACTAATCTTAGTGAACGAAACAAATTCTTGCCTTCATGGGGCTTACATTTGGGGGAAGGCGGGGAGCCAGACAATAAACAAAAGATATGCAATACAATGTCAAGTAATATATTTGTCAAGAGCATCAAGTCAAATAAATGCCAAGAATATACTGGAATAAATGACTTGAGAGAGATGGATGGTGTTATATCAGATTATGTTTTAATTTACCCTGTTTGCATGAAAAGAATATATTGGAGAGAGAGCAAGAGTAGGATTTAAAACCAATTAGAGCACTGATGTGGCCCAAGTGTTTTTGTTTTGTTTCGTTTTTTAATGATGTAGCTTGAATTAGTGCAGTGGTAGTGGACATTAAAAAAGTCGTGTTAAAGAGGAATTTATAAATTAAAATTTACTGGCCTTGGTGGTAGATTAATATTGAGCTTAAGGGATAAGACAGTGTCAGGGATGAAAGACGACTTTCAGTTTTCTTTTTTTTTGTGCACCTGGGGAGACAAATGGGGTGCTTTACTGAGAAGGAGGATCTGGAAGTGGACAGCTTGGGAGGAAGAAAATGGCAAGCTAACCTTTGGACATGTGAGTATGGGAGCCCTTTGAGAGATCCAGGCAAAGATGTTGAGTAGGCAGTTGGATAATCAGGGATTTTGTGTCCATGAACCATGCTCTGGCCAAGTCAGATCATGGCCAAGAGGCAAGAATTGCCCCTGCCCTGGGACTGGGCTGAGTCTCAAGCCTAAGAATATGGCCTATATCCAGGGCTGTTGGTAATGATAATGATAAATGTTTTGGTTCCACATTTAGTGTTATAATCTCGACAGCTAAAATTGTGCTGAGCACGTACCATGTGTCAGATACATGGATTATCTCATTTATTCCTGACATAATCCTGAAGGTATGAACTATTATTCTCTTCATTTTAGAAATGAGGAACCTGAGTCTGATAGTTTAACCAATACAAGGCCACAGATGGTAAGCCACAATGCCAGGATACAACCCAAGTCCATCAGACCTCCAGATCTGAGCTTTTACATAGCGACCCATCTAGTGATAAACTCACAAGACAGTGCCAATAGTCTGGGCTAGGGCAAAGTACAGCCCAGCATAGTGACCAGAAATGGGAGCCAGCAACAGTGACAGCCCCAGGGGCGGGAGGAGACGTTTGGGACATTTAAGAAAATTAGGCCTTTACATTGCTGCTAGTGGTCTTTTGACCTAAATTCCCTCATTTTAGCATACTTGGGACAATGGAGTCTAGAGAAAGACCTATAGATATGTAGGCAGAACTTAAGGATTAAAATAAAATGAATGCTTACCCTAAACCAATGGTTATTAAACTTGAATATGCTTAAGACTCCATAGGGAAGTTATTAAAAATTTAGACACAGTGGTAAAGGGGATCAAATATATGGTAGCTGAAGGGAACTAGACTTTGGGTGGTAAACACACAGTAGAATATACAGATGTCAAATTGTAATGTACACCTGAAAATTATATAATTATATTAACTAATGTTACATCAATAAACTTAATTTTTAGATAGATAGATGATAGATAGATAGATAAATGGAATTGGCAAAAAAAAAAAAAAATAGACGTTACAATCCCCTCTAGAAATTCTGATTCATCAGCTCTGGTATCTGTGTTTTCACAAGCACTAGGTGATAGGGTATGGGCATACTCTGATCTAGCCTTGACAACCCTCTTGGAAAACCTTTCGTCTCTTGGCCTTTCATCAAAAGCAGTTTTAGCCTCCCTGCTAATCCTCATGAAATTTCAAATTAGTCTTATTTATCGATGGGAAGCAGGAAGTTTGCAGCAATGGGCATAACACACAGTAGGAAGTTTGCAATAGTAGGCAGTTAGGTCTCAGAATCTTTTGCATACCTTAGTGGTAGAGGTTAATAATAAAATATCACAAGGACTACTTTCTCCCAGAGAAAAAATGCCTCTGGTATCCATTCACAGGTTTTAAATGCTCAGAAAGGATCAACAATATTTGGGGAAATTTTTTCACTTAGTTAAGAGAATGAAAGTTAATTGAGATTTCAGTTTTTCAATGTAATAATCAGTTTTTTAAATGTAGAGATTAAGTGCTCAGTCACTAGATTTCAGAATTCAATTAAGTGATAGATTCTCTTCCTAGTGGGGGTAAACCTGGCAATTTGGGAGGGATGACAAATACCCAGCAGGCTGAGACTTCCAGAGCTCTCAGGTAAATGAATGACTGGATGTCTCTCTTCTGTGTGTTGATTCCCAGGCTTCTCTTTTGCTATTTTTCTA
The DNA here is from genome assembly GCA_003508835.1 of Eonycteris spelaea. Classification (NCBI taxonomy): domain Eukaryota; kingdom Metazoa; phylum Chordata; class Mammalia; order Chiroptera; family Pteropodidae; genus Eonycteris; species Eonycteris spelaea. Next base: position 6,770,322 of record PUFA01000011.1, on the reverse strand, counting down.
TTTGTTTTTCACAAGCTGGCACATATTGATTTTTATTTAATTAATTTATTTTTTTGGCGTGGTATCACATAAGAGTGAAAACCACGTGCTCAAATACTGGGCAACTTTATTTCACCTTTGTAAATATGATTTTCTGTTCTAGTAAATTCAGATACAACTTATATCCACCAGTCCGCCCTTCAAAAAAAAAATTAAAAATTAAAAGAAGAACCACAAATATAAGGTCACTCTCTCATCAGAAGCTGTAAAGAAATAAAAAGATGAATGCTCTGGTTTTAATTTTCCCAATGAAGCAGCCAGGGGCTCAATCACTTATTTGGCTAATTGGTTTACAGCATCTTATACACAGGGTTACTCAAAGTGTGGTCCTCATTTTGCTGCCTGTCCCCCAATTTGGTGATTTGCAAAGTGAGTCAGTACCTAGAAACTTCTACAGTAATTTGACAATGACATGATATCCGAGTACACAGCCAAGTGGACTCATCTCAGTGAACAAGGTGTGGACCGGTTCAGGCGTGGAACTCTCATGGTGAGTTTCAGGTAAAATGAACTAAGTGTTAGCACTGTTGTGCAATGAACTGGGCAAAACACACCTGGTTTTTCAACTCAGAGGATTTGAACACAACTATAAACATATATACACTATGTCAGAAAGAGCTGACACATTGTGACATTATGGAATAGGGAGGCTTTGTTAGGGGAGCTCACTCTAAAACTCATAATGTAAAGGGACAAATATCTGTTATGTTAGGTGGCCTTCTCCAACGGCCATTTCTCCTGTTGTACCTTACAAGGGAAAAGCTCTCCCAGGCCTGGTTTAGGAATTGTGGAAAGAGATGGAAAATGACCTCATGAACCAGAAAGCAATTCCCGATCTCCAGGCATAAATTAGGCAGGAGAAGGGAAAGACTACAATAGAAAGCAAAATCAGTCTGAGAATAAGTGACAACTTTGACACTCAAAGAAAGCCAGAAGTGAAACTGGCAAACTCTCCAAACATTTCTGCTTCCTTGATGGAGTCGTTCCCAAGGGTCGTTCGACTTGCAGAATTCTCTTCTTCACATTGATAAAGTGGTTAAGAATGTGAGCCTTAGAGCAGGCTTCGAAGCCCAGTTCCACTATTTACTTTGTGTGTGACTTTGGGCAAATTATTTAACCTTTCTGGGGCTCAGTTTTCTCCACTGGAAAAATGCACAATAATAGTACCTTTAATCATAGTATTATCATGGAGATTAAGGAAATATTACACAAAAAGTGCTTAGAATAGTAATTGGCATTTACTAAATCTCTTAATAACTATTATCTATGATTATCTATTATTATTATTACCACCATTTGTGAAGAAAACGCCACAGTAAGAACTCCTTTGAAATGCCTGTCTCAATTACTTCCAAGATCTAAAGTACAAAGTAATTGTCTTTTATATTTGAAAAGGTAAAATGTACCATTTAGATTCCCAAATGCTAAGCTACAAAGATAAGCTATAGCTCTCATAAAACCCCTGGTGAAATAATTTACCAGCTTCTCCAAGCCCACTTCTCTAGGATGTTTCTTACTACCCTATTTTTTCATTCCACTGGGGAGGAGTAAGATATACACATCTAGAATATCACCAAAAAAAAAAAAAAACAAAAACAAAAAAAACCCAAACACAACACATGAGAAACAGGGAATGGTGATTATAACCAGAAAGGGTCAACATGTTACTGAGGGAGTGCAAAAAGAGGAAGGAAGGCTTATTTTTCATTGTATATCTTTTTGTGCTTTTTGAATTTTAAACCATGGATGCACATTCTATAATCATTAAAAATTCATTTAAATTTTTGAAAAGAAGATGAATGTTCAAGATGATGTAATATAATGTAAAAACTACTAGACTAGGACCCAGGAGACCTGGACCCTATCACTTACTTACATGCTATGAGATCATAGCAAGACACTTAATATGTTCTTAGATTTCATAGCTGTAAAATTAAATATAATGTATCCCAAACCACCTCATTGGGTTTATATGAGGTCAAATAAGATTATAGAGGGGAAGCTGCTTCTCAGAATACAAAGCTTTATATAAATATAAGATATCCTTATTATTACTGGAACCTGTCTTCCCTGGTTGTTTTGGCTCTTGGAATAACAGAAGACAGAAAAATTTGGCTTCAAGAATCAGGAGTCATCATTTAGTATAGACAGATGATGGCCCTTTTCAAGTCAAACTCTTCCCTACTTATAACATTCCTCACTTCCCACTTCACAATCCCAACACCAGAGAAAACAGTGTCCAAGAGATGTGACCAGAAGGTGCTGAGAGAGTCCATTGAGAGACTCCCATCATTCATAGGGGTGGTACCCAACAGTTTCATTTTAGGGGCGAGGTGGGGAGAAACTCACACCTTTTGTGTTTAAGAGCATTTAACAACTGAGGATACCCAACATCTTGGCATCAATTACAACACATTGGTCTAAACATCACCCCCCCAATATCCAGCATCAACAGATGAGATGACTCTCAAATGTAGACATATCTATATGCCAATCAGGCAAAGAGCAAAAGATTTCAGCTCAACTATCTGACTTTTCTAATCATGAAAGGAAGCAGTGAAAATATTTAAAGGCAAAGAGGAGTGTCTCTTCACCAGATGGCTCTATAAATAGATAGAAATCAAAATGTCAGAGAGAAAAACACAAGCCAAGAACAGTTTTTGCTCAACCTAAGGACTCCAATTTCCACCCCTGGAGCTGAATGCCCTGTGGAGCCTGCACCAACTCCAACTAAACAGCCCTCTTGATCTCCCAGATAGTTCTGGTTGCATGAAGACATTCCTAAACTGGCACCTGAGAGGCTTGTCTTTCTAAAATTTATATACAACAGCATTATAAAAAACTATATTACTTTTATAGGCTTTGCCTTGTAAGAATAAACTAATAAATATTTAATAAATATTTACTAAGCATTTATTATGTGAGGCTCCTTCAAATATATAATCGTGTTTAGCCATTGAACCCTACAAGAAAGCCACCTGTTTTACAGTTTATAACCCTGAGGTTCTGAGAGTCCTCAAGGACTCTTATAAATGTCTAGCCAAGATTGAATCCAGGTCCCCAAACACTAGATCCAGTGATCCTTCTCTTTATCCTGATGTTCTCCAAATTAAATTCACCAGAGAGTACCATCAAACATCGAAACATTGTAAGTGAAACATTTAGCTACCATATATAAAGAACTAAAAGTAAAAGCAAAATTCCGACCCCTAAATCAGATATTTGAAGTTAAGGCATAAACTTAAAATGCAGAGGGGCCTGAAGCAGTGTGGGCAATAGTTAAATTCCACTTGATTTCTGCCACATCCGTGCAGGAGGTGATTCTGGCTCCTCATTGAGCCACTACAGAGTTCAGTTGAGCACACTGTGCACTGCATAGTAAGATGTGTTGTGTGCCCCTACAGGAGCTGATACACATCCTCAACAACTATCCACAGCAGCCCTATTCGCCCTGAGCTATCACTTGCAATTGTGACTGCAAATGTTTAAAATCTAACTCTGTTTGGAAAGAGAAACTCACCAAACTCCATATTCAGCAAGTTTGGGCTATTAGTCAAGGTTCATTGTGGAGAGATAAAAAAAGAAAAATTAGCTTTTAACATTAATTTCCTTGGAAGTTATCTATGATTTTGCTATTCTGAGGAGGGTCCAAGAAGCCAAAAAATAGGAGATGTGAAATAATCTTTACTGAATTATTTTATTCAGTTGAATGCGAAAAGCCAACTCACCCTTTCCAAATAAATCACCTTCCTTGTCCCAGATCTAGAGCTCCAAACCCCTGAAAATCAATGCTCTGAACTCATCTAAACCTCTAGACACCCGGGGGATGTCAGGGAATTCGATTATTCATTGTCAGATCTTGGCATTTATCTCCTTTAGGGCTAAGGAACCAAACCAGAGTTATTCTACTTTCCCACTTCCAGGTGTTGCAGAGGATGACATATCCCATGGAAGTGGAAGTATCTGGCCCTATAACCATCAGGGTTCTGGGAAAGCAAATGATATACTTGAGGTAAGATTCTGTGAGGAGGATTTACTTACAAAGCTGTGAGCATAGGGGAACCACAGGGACAACACAGTGACCTACAGCTTAATAGTAGCCAGGCTGTTACCGATTAGGCCTACAGAGAGAAGGAGACGTTACTAGAAACTAGAGGGAGGAATGTGTAGAGGCCACATACTGTAAGAGTTGTGGCTCAGTGAATGGAACAGCACTCCAGGCAACCTGACAGGCAGAAAAGCCAGAGGAAGGAAGACTGAACTTTATTCACCTCTCTCTCCTGATCTCCTGCTGGAACTCCCCATTGAACAGAAGGAGTTCCAGGACCAGAAGACAGGGAAACCCTTTGTGTGGTCCACACAGGCCAACTTTTCAGAGCAGAGCCGGGCGAGAAAAGAAAGGAGAAAATGGAGGAAGGGGAGGTGGGAGGGACCAGGTGAAAAAAAGGATAGCTGGCCTAACACCTGAACTATCTTTGAATGCATTTTCTACCTTAATAGTTTCTCCATTCTTCTCTGTTTTTTTCTGATTCTTTTATCTATATGGCCCATGAAGAGACCTCTGGATTTAAAGTCAGCAGAAGAAAGAAATCGTCAAAATTAAGCAAAAATATGAAATTGAAAAAAATTGAAAAAATAAATACAACAAGGAGCTGGTTCTTTGAGAAGGCTAGACTCACTAAAGAAAAAAGAGAAAGGACACAAATAAACAAATCAGGGATGAAAGAGGGGAAATTACACTGACATCGCAGAAATACACAGGATCATGCAAGAATACTATGAAAGTGTATAATAAAATTAATAACCTAGAAGAAATGGACCAGTACTTAGAAAAATACAATCTTCCTAGACTGAATCAAGATCTGGAAAATCTAAATAGACTGATCAGCAGTATGGAAATTGAAACAATCATCAAAAACCTACCAAAAAGTAAAAGTCCAGGACCAGATGGCTTCACCAGTGAATTCTACCAAACATTCAAAGATGATTTAATACCTATTCTCCTCAAACTCTTCCAAAAAAAGAAGAGGAGGCAATATTAACTCATTTTATAGGCCAATATTACTCTGATACCAAAACCTGAAAAAGAAACTACAGACCAATATCTCTCATGAACACAGATGCAAAAATCCTAAATAAGATACTAGCGAACTGAATACAGCAACATATTAAAAAGATTATACACCACATCAAGTGGGCTTCATCCCAGGGCACAGGGATGGTTCAACATATGCAAATCGATTAATGTGATATACCACATAAACAAATTAAAAAATAAGAATCATATGATCATCAATAGATGCAGAAAAAGCCTTCAACAAGATACAGCATCCATTTATGATCAAAACACTTAACAAAATCGGTATAGAAGGAAAGTACCTTAACATAATAAAGGCATCTATGACAAACCCTCAGCCAACATTATACTTAATGGTGAAAAACTAAAAACCTTCCCTCTAAGATCAGGAACAAGGCAAGGCTGTCCACTATCACCACTGTTATTCAATATAACATTGGAGGTCCTAGCAGTGCAATCAGGCAAGAGAAAGATATAAAAGGCATCCAAATAGGAAACAAAGAAGTCAAACTGTCACTATTTGCAGATGACATGATTCTCTATATAGAAAACCCTAAAGACTCCACAAGAACACTACTAGAAACAATAAGCAAATACAGTAAAGTCTCTGGATACAAAATCAACATTCAAAAATCCATAGCTTCCTATACTCTAATAATGAAGTGTCAGAAAAAGAAGTGGAAAAAATTCCTTTTGCAATTGCAACAAAAAGAATAAAATACCTAGGAATAAATTAATGAAACATGTGAAGGACCTATAAATGAAAACTAAAGACCCTATTAAAAGAAATTGAAGAAATACAAAGAAATGGAAAGATATTCATGTTCTTGGATTGGAAGAATCAACATAGTTAAAATGACCATATTACCTAAAGCATTATACAGATTTAATGCAATCCCCATCAAAATCCCATCGCATTTTTTAAAGAAATAGAACAAAAAATTATCAGATTTGTATGGAAGCAAAAAGACCAAATTGCCAAAGCCATCCTGAGAAAAAAGAATGAGGCTGGAGGCATCACTCTGCCCACTTCAAATTATACTACTACAAGTGACAGTAATCAAAACAGCATGGTATTGGCAGCAAAACAGACACACGGACCAGTGGAACAGAATCAGAGTCCAGAAGTAAACCCATATTTATATGGGCAAATAATTTTCAAAAAAAAGCCAAAAACATACAGTGGAGAAAGGAAAGCCTCTTCAATAAATGGTGCTGGGAAAACTGGAAAGCCACCTAAAAAATGAAACTAGACTGTTGTCTATCACCACACACCAAAATTAACTCAAAATGGATTAAGGACCTGAATATAAGACCTGAAACAATAAAATGCATAGAAGAAAACATAGGAACTAAACTCAAGGACCTTGGACTTAAAGAGGATTTTATGAATTTGACCTCAAAGCAAGGGAAGTAAAAGCAAAATAAATGAATGGCTACATCAAACTAAAAAGCTTCTGCAGCAAAAGAAATTCAACAAGGTAAAGAGACAACCATTAAATGGGAAAATATATTTGCAAGCAAAGCTCCAATAAGGGCCTAATATCCAAAATATACAAAGAACTCATATGACACAATAACAACAACAAATCCAATCAAAAAATGGGCAGAGACCTAAAGACACTTCTCCATAGAGAACATACAAATGGCCAACAATATTGAAAAGATGCTCAACATCTAGCTATTAGGGAAATGCAAATCAAAACCACAATGAGATACCATCTCACACCTGTAGAAAAAGCTATAATCAACGAAACAAGTAACAACAAATGTTGGAGAGGATGTGGAGAAAAGAACCCTCATACCTTGCTGATGGGACTGTAAATTCGTACAGCCACTATGGAAAACAGAATGGAGGTTCCTCAAGAAACTAAGAATTGATCTTCCATATGATCCAGCAATTCCTCTAACTGGTATTTACCCAAAGATTGAAAACCCATATTCGAAAAAGATATTGCATACCAATGTTCATAGCAGCATTTATTCACAGTGGCCAAAACATGGAAGCAACCGAAGTGTCCTATGATAGATGATTGGATAAAGAAGCTGTGGTGCATATATACAATGGAATATTACTCAGTCTTGCAACAACATGGATGGACCTTGAAATAATCACACTAACGAAATAAGCCAGACAGAAAAAGGTTGAAAATCACATGATACATTTATATGTGGGATATAAAACCTAAAGCAACAAATGAACAGGACAGAGACTCGGGACATGGACAATGACTATGTTACCAGAGGGTAGAGGGTGGGGGAGGGAGGGAAGAGGTAGACGGGGTAAAGGGGTCAAATATAGGTGAAGTGGGTAAAAGGGGATCGAATGATATGGTAGCTGATGGAAACTGAACTCTGGGTGGTAATTGCACAATAGAATTATAGATGTCGAATGATAATGTACACCTGAAAATTATATAATTGCATTAACCAATGTTATCCCAATAAACTTAGAGAGAGAGAGAGAGAAGAGAGAGAGAGAGAGAGAGAGAGACCTCTGGATTTTACTTAAGTTTTTCCCTTTAGATTTTAAGGACAGAGTTCTAAAGCCATCTTCACAAGTGTAATCCACACTCAAGCCTTGTATCCATCAGCATATGGTCTCTGGGAAGATCATATTCGAAAAGGAGCATTAACTTTTAAATGCATGCACAAAAATATCATATTTATTTTCATTGGTGGAATAGGTGTGTTTAAGTACTTTTGATTCTCCTTAAATTAAGTGCTGTAAGTCTCCGCCCACGTCGAAGGAACCGCCGTGTTTGGGATTCCCTTCCCAGCTTGCCCGGCAGGGCCATGACACACTGGTGTCTTGGCCATTGGAAGCTTGAAGGAAAACATGGCAATGCCATGGGCCATATGTTTCTATTTCATTGAGTGAATTTTTATTTGATTGAACCCTGATTTCTTTCCAGAATCATATTTTATGACCTATTCTCAGTTACTCCATGAAGACTTGAAGATAAAAAGTCCAATTACCCCAGATGTGGAGAACTGTCCCCTCAGGCAGCCGTCTCCTCGCCATTCTACTCTGGGCCACTCAGGGAGCCTTTGGACCCTTCTGGAGGATCAATAACTCATGAAGCTTTAAAATCAAAACCTTTATCATGTGTAGAATCAGGGGCTGGGAGCGGGACAGTTCAGAAACACAGCCCCCACTGACCTGGGCATAAATGCTATGCCTTTGGTTTTTCCTGTAAATTTGACAAAAGAAGTGAAATTGGAGTGAATAAACAGGCTAAGGATTGGGAAATAGCATTCTAGGAAATACCATTTTCATCAAATCTAAGATGTCGACCATTTTAGGACATACCATTATTTTATATATCACTAAAAAAGAAAAAGTACCTCCAATCAGTGACAACAAATCCTCACTTCTTTGAAATTTCTTTGATTTATTCTAAGGGATTTGGGGATTCCTTGTGCCTTTAGTTGCATCACTTATTCTATTGTAGGCAATCGTTTTGCACACAGCTCAGTAACACGTAGTAGCACAGAGCATGGCTCCAACTACTCCTTTAAGTTCCATAAAGACCTTTAAAAGTATGAATTGTCTCCATTTTTCCAAGATGGATATTTGCTTCGCTGACATCAAAATTATGCCTCACTGCTTTATTTTGTGCTTTTGTGTACACAATTACTTCATTCCAGAGCTGAATCATAGTGTAAACTTTATGAAAATATTTTAAACAGCACTGAGTAGAACCAACGATGAACATAACTCAATTAAAATGAGGATTCTGTGACCAGCAATGATCAGGTTCACATATGCACAGAAAAACACCAACAGCTGCCTTGCCGGTAGCAACAATAAAAACCACAATTGACAAGTCTCAATCTGATTTTGGAGATGCTGAAATGTAGGTATCAGGTGGGGGTATATCTATTTAAATATACCTACATATAAGAGGCTAGTACTTTATAACGAGGATACATTTTGAAAACATTTGATGTTTAGAAGACATATGAATAGGGTCCCAGCAGGAAACAGATAATACATACTAAAAGCACTGATTAAAGAAAATTTAATAAAGAGCCTTTTTATTGAAATGTGGACAGGGTTAAGAGAAACCAGCAAGCATCTCAAGGCAACAGCAGGAAATTTTCTGAGATGTAAGAGGAAAGGGGTGGGGAGTCACCTAAACCCAGAGAAGGTTGCCTTATGATAATTTTATGAGCAAAGTAGACATGTCATGGCTCCTAGAAGCAAATATTACCATCAGAAAGGCCCTTGGAATTTGGAAGTTGACTGCCCATTTGTTAGACCTGATCCAAATTTCTGTTCTGAGAAAAATCTTAACTCTACTTCAGGCTACTCCACTTATATATAAAGATGATTAAGATAGGTAGATAGGTAAGTAGGTAGACAGACAGTTGTAGTATTACTGGCCTTGTCCCTGCAAGGCATTGCCAAACAGCTAGGGCAAAATAACCAGTTAGAATGAGATGAGTGTAATGGTACCAGAAGCCAGCTGTACGTGCACAGTAATAACTATAAAAGATAATACGCCTTAAACATGCTGTGTGCTAGACTCTGGGCTAAGCACTTTATATACAGACATCATTTAATCCTCACACAACCTTCTGCAGTCAGTACTATTATATTCTCATTTTACAGAGGTGAAGAAACGGCAACTAACATAAACGATGTAAAAAATAAACTAGATTATATCACTTCCTCACATACATTGCCTTCCTCTACACTTAGAATCCAAAATTCCCATCTGAGCCTGCACAGCCATGTGTGCTCAGACCTCCACCTGGCTCTCTGGCTTCATCCCCAGTTCAGACATCCTATTGCGTGAACTCCAGCTTTGGGTTTCCTTCACTTCCTCTAGTGCTCCAAGCTCTTTCTCTCCTCAAGGTCTTCGTATAAGCTGTTCCTGCTGCCCAGAATGAGAATATTCTTCTCCCACTGTTGAAAGGCAAGCACTTTCTCATCTATTATTGGTTCAGCTGTCACTCCTGACCTCACCTAAACCCACCTACATACCCATCTTTCTTTCTCTCTCTCAGCCTCTTGTTTGTTTCCTCATGGCTTTTCAGGTGGTCCCCTTATATGCTTCCCCTACCATTTTTCTCTCAGCCCTGTGTTTCCTTTGCAACCTTTCTTATAATTTGCTATTCTCTCGTTTTCTCTTTATCTATCCTTAGATTATCTTCCTCAGTAGAATCAAAGTTCCTTTGTTCACCGTTCTATCTTCAGCATCCAAAACTTCACTGGACAAGTAGATGATGGAATTTGCCTAAGGTCTTGGGGCTGCCAAATGGCAGGTTTTGCACCTAGGTAGTCTTTTTCCAGAGCCTTCCCCCTTGTGCATCCCACAGGACTGCCTCTTAGATGGTCCTTCTCTCCTGGTGAGGAAGCAGAACACAAACGTCGTGTGTTTTGTGCATGTGGTCTGCTTCTATGGTTGAATAACTCAGCAGATAGTCACGCTCCTATCTCCAGTGTCCCCCACCCAAGTTGGATGAAAAGGCTCATGCTACTGAACCAAAAAGGGAAAACTGCACCTTATCTCCCATCCCAGCTGTTCTAGGCTGCATGGAGACTAGCAGAGCTCTGCTTTGCCACTAGGTGGGAGAAGCCACCCCTGTTGGCATTAAAAGACAAGGCCAAAAGCAACATCATTACACCAAGGTATCAGGCTCTGGACTTAATCAGCTTTCCCTCCTTCCCCACATTATTCATTTCTTTCAGTTAAATTACAAAAAGAAACAGGATGTACAAAGCCACAAACAACATCATCTCCTTCTCCTGGGGACTATATCACCATTCCTTTTGTATAATCTACTGAAGTTTTAATGTATTTCCTTCCTCTGCTGCTGCTTTCTTCTTTTCTTGGCCTTTCTAACTCCTACCCTACTTTCTTTCTTCCAGGGAATTTGGTCAGCGTGAGCACGTGTGCACGTGTCTTTCAAAGCACAACTCTGGCTGCATTCCCAGCAAAGGAGGAAGTAGCCTTTGTTGCCCAACTAATTCAATAAGCTTCAATTATTCATGGACTATTTATTAGGTGGAAAGAAGGTAATGGTTCCAACATTTGTTATTAGTCTGCAGTCTATCAGAGGAATAAATTAGCTTCCTGTCACCACACAAGTCACTATGTCCTCGAATGTAGGAATGGTTAATGACCAAGGTTTGGAAACTGTTTTACGAAAAGGTCATGACACACTTCGCTTACGTCACATGACACAAACAGAAAATAGGATTTATGGGAGGTGGGGAGGATGACAAGCTGAGAAGTGGCAGAGTGTGTACTGCCCCCTGAGTTCTCATTATCCTCCAAAACTTCGGCCAGGCATATGTGAATGTGAAACAGCCCCATGGTCAGCTGTTTTATATTCTTTTATGAAAGGTTCAGTCAGCTGCAGCCACCAGAGGAAACACAGGAGAGACTCAAAAAATAAAATTGATTATACTCGCAGGCCCTAGGGGCAGGAGTCATGCCATGCCCACACAGGGCCACATGGAAAAACACCGGTGCAGTCAGGAGACGGAAGACAGGAACAAAGAGGGCACTGAGCCAGGGCCTTATTGGGGTTTCCTTAAGAAAGGCAAGGCAGGACAGGGTAGGAAGTTGAAGATTTGCTAGTCTGAATAATTTCTGTAGGCTTTGGACTACAGGAGTGGTACCTGCTCTTGGGATGATGAAGACAGAGAAAAATTGTCCCCCAAGGTATAAGGGCCAGATAGAGGAGGTACAGCTCTGGCTATCGAAGGCATACCAGCTGCTATCTCTACGAACTGGCTAGCACCACCTCCTCCCCTCTACCCCTGGCCCCGAGAAGCAGTCTCTCCCCACGCAGAAAGGTTTTTTAAGATTTTTTTTAAAAAATTTTTACATCAAAACATCATACTACGCAGAAAATTGTAAAACATATGCAATATGTTTTGTAGATTCCAGTAAAGGAGAGCCCAGCATCACCAAGTGCCAAACATCTGCAGGAACAGAGGGCAGGGAATAGTTATGTAAATATAACACTGGATGCTCCCTTGTCAAGGAAGCAGCCTTGTTAGAAAGCGCAGCATTGGAGCTTGGAGGCCAGAATCCACCTGATCGTCAGTCCCACTGAGCCAGCTCTCCGCTAAACTACTAAAAGGTGAAAGTAAGAATGAGCCTCTAGGGCCATGGTACTTTTCTCTCTTTAGAGGATAAATGGGTTCACTTCCCAGTAAACAGAGCCTGGAGCTATCGGGTCCACTAGAGAAGCAACCACATGAGGGTTGCTTCATTAATCAGCAATTCAGTCTCAGGAGAGCACAGTAATCTATTGTTTGGGATTCGTGGTGTATGGAATTTGACATGACTATTTTAAAATATAAGTTTATCAAGCTCATAGATACCATTAAATTTCCCAGCTATCCATTTTCCCCCTATGGTAAAGACTACAAGTGGTCCCCTACTAACCATTCTCTCCTGCTTTCTTTTAATAGAAATCTGGTGCATGCCTGGAACTTGACTGCCCAAGATCAAGACCACGTTGCTATGCCACTCTAAAGTTATGGTATGTGCATATAAGTTCTGGCCAGTGAGATACAAGCAAAAGTGTCCCTTTCAGTTTCTGGAAAGTGTTCATGTAAGAATGGGACATGTGTTTCTTCATCCTCTCTTTGCTCCTGGCTAGAATGTAGATATGATGGCTGGAGCTCAGAAAGCCATCTTGGACCATGAGCTGGAAGCTAAATGATGAGAATGGTGGTTCCTGACAACATCATGAACTAGACACCTACTGCTGGACTTCTTACATTTCTATTTTGTTTGTGCCATTTTATTTGGGGGTTTCTTTCACTCTCAGCTGAACCAATTCCTAACTAATACATGTCCCTTTTATGCCATAACATGGTTCAGGCAACATGATATGAGTGACCCCTGTGTTCTCAAATGGCAGAGTATCTTGACAATGGGGGAAAAATAGCATCACACAGGAGGATTTAGTATCATTCTGGGCTTGGCTGTGTGTCCAAGCAGGTAGTGAATGGAGGGGGTGGGGAGAGTAAGGAACATAGCATCAAAGTTCTACTCCTTTCTTCTATGGGGGCTAAGCTTAACCTCTGTTGCCATAGACACCTCCAGAGAGAACTTTGTTAACCCTCTTGAAACTCTTACCAATATTTCTTTCTGCTTGCAGCTGGGAATTGTAAGCTATATTTCTTTTATTGCAATTCAGACAAGTTCCTCTTCATCTTTAGTGAAAAAAGAAAGTACAGGTACTACCTGCTACAAAAACAATCTTTCAAAATAAAATTCTCTATTCATCCATTAGACAAACTCTTATTTGCGGGTATACTATGTGCCGGTCACTATGGTAGGCTTGGGGCAGAATAAAACCTTCATGAAAGCTGTTCTTGATTAGTGTATTTGTCACTAAAAGCCAAACCCCTGACTCTAGGCAATAGTCCAATTCTTTCAAAGCCAAGTTTGGGCCTTGACCTTGAAAACATTATTCAAGTATTAGACCCCCTGAAAATCAGGGGAAAAAAGATGCCTTTTTTTTTTTTGATACATAATTACCTCCCTCATGCTCCCCTTCAAACTCTTAAATGAATTTTCATGATACTCATATAAATTATTCTTCTTCAATGATACAGAATAAGTTTCCCAAATAAATTAATTCTCTTTCCTCTCTTTCTTCTTTCTTCTCCTCCCTCCCTCTCTCCCTCTCCCCCCCCCTCTCTCTCTCTCACACACACACACACAACACACACAAACCATAAGGGTACATGATGAAGAACCAGGTGCATTTCCTGGCACGTTGTAAGTCTGCAATAAATTTTCCCCAAATCTGACTTCCTCAGTTTTATACTTTATATTCTGAATTCTCTCTTGTACCATACCATCTAATAAATATTTTTACTAGTAGAAATCATGACTTTTTTTTACTTCTATATTTCTAATATTACTATATATTACCAATTATACACACTGGTCTTCAGGAGATTCATCTAGAAGGCACCATAATTCAAAATATGAAGAGATCATATAATGTACCTATGTTATTTAAATGTATTTCTGTGGTTATAGTTGAACGTGGAAGTGCCTCTTCTGAAACTGTTGTAAGAAATCACTTTGACTAAGTCAGACCATGAAGCCATGAAGATCTGCACCAGAAGCTAATGGAAGGCTGGCTGGCTTCCCCACTGCTGTGGTTTGGGTTGAAAGGGAGAAATCAGATGGACACCCTGTTAATAAGGTGTGAAACTGGGATGATTGTGCTAACCAGGAGGCAACCTCCTTCCCAGACAAGCAAATGGAACGGCCTGTTTTTTAGCTTGCCTCACTAATAATTCTCTGGCAGCTAACAAAGTATTTTAATCTAAAAGGGCCTTTCTAGAGCCAGTAGATGAAGTTGTTATAGAACAATTATGTGGTGATGGGAAATAACATTAACTAAGGGGCATCCTGCATTCAGAGACAGGGAGTCCACGGTCACTTTCCCTCCACCCTCAAACCCCTGGGCCAAGTTCACCTCTTCCTCTTTTGGAGTGGCTGGGCTAGGGTAGACCAACTTTTGTAACCTTAAACTTGACCCACTCACCCTACTTTACAGTCTGGGGCAGACGGGCACATAAGCCAGTAGTATAAGTCTCCATTTAAAGCCTGAAGATGGAATTTCAGTGCATGCATCAACCAGGGTTAATTTCTAAAGGCCAGCTTTTGTATAAACAATTTAGACACACTAAATGGCATGTTCGCTTAGAAGACATTTTCTTACCCTTTTCTTTTTAACCATTGTGAAGTTATATGCATAAAAAGAAATGTCTTTTTTCATTCATCTGGTTGATGTATTATTTTTTTCTTATCCATTACTCTCAACTTCCTGTTGGGCCTATGCTGCTAAGAAAGCCTCTTACAAATTTGGGGTTTATGGAGGGAGGAGGACACAGGGAAAGGAGGATGTAGGGAAGCTCTTGATAGATTTTAACAGGAAATATCTTTAACAAATGAAGTCTCTCTTCCCTTGCCTAATTCTGAAATGCCTCTGGCTTGAAAATTCCCCATATGCTCGTTATTTATGTATACCACGCAAATTCTAAACAAAGAACTCCATTCTTGGTCCCCTACACACATACCCTCAAGCAGCAAGGAAGTTTTTCACCATAGAGATATTAAAGGACCCAGAGCAGAACCAGACCAAGCAAGGGTCATTTAACAAAACGTTATTGGCAAAAGCCAAATCTAAGGTTAAATGAACAATGTGGGGCCGATTAACCCTGCAGCAATGACTTTGACTGTTTATTCCAGGAAGTCCAAACCTTCAAGACAGTGCCCGTATCAGTCTCCTAGGGCTGCCGTAACAAAGTACCACAGCCTGAGTGGCTTTGACCATCGAAATTATTGTCTCAGTTCTGGAGGCTACAAGTCTGAGATCAAGGTGTCAGCAGAGCTGATTCCTTTGAAAGGCTGTGAGGGAGGATCTGTTCCATACTTCTCACCTAGTTTCTGGTGGTTGGCTCGGATTCTTTGGTATTTGTTGGCCTGCAGAAGCATCATATCGATCTCTGCCTTCATGTTCATAGAGCATTCTCCCTGTGTGCATATGTCTATCTCCAAATTTCCCTTTGTTTAAGGACATCAGTTATATTAAATTAGGGTCCCCCTTGATGACCTAACCTCAACTAATTACATCTGCAAAGACCTTATTTCCAAATAAAATCACATTCACAGGTATTTGCACTTAGGACTTCAACATACAAATTTTAGGGAGCACAATTCAACCCTTTATAGTTGCCCAATACAAAGCATCCTGGCAACAAAGCTGGTAACTCTGCCAAACGAACAGCAAGCAAGAAGATTGCTTGTTAGCATTTAAAAAAAAAAGAAAGAAAGAAAACTATGGCCATCCTGGACTGTAAAGAGCAGGTTTCTGAGCTGCAAGTTTCCTCTGGGAAGAACTAACTTGTGAAAGGTCCTCTTTAAAAATGAGAAAGTGGACGATTCAAGATGGAGCAGTTATGGCTGAGCCCTCTGGTTCTCAGAGTCCTGGTCTTTTCTCTCCATAAGAAAATGGGCAAAAAATCTGAGAAAGCAATGGGTCTTCCCAGTGCTAGGCTTCCCCTCCCCAGAACTGGCCTTTTCTCTGGCTTCTCTTTAGATATTCAAGGCAGGAGAAAAGTTAGAGATGGGGACTAATCACCAGCTTTTGATTCACAGTCTTAATTCTACTCAGCTTCCCTCCAAATAACTCCTTCCTCCTTCCTACTCTCTCTCTCTCTTCCACCCTGAATACCAAGAATGCTGGCCATAGGTAAATTTAAAGGAAAATGGCAAAGCAAGACAGCAAAACTTTTGCAGACAGCAACGGGTTCAATGTTTCCGAGTCCTCTCTCTCTTGCACTCCAAAGCCCACAAAGCCTGTCTGTGCTGCCTGCACACGAGGACCTGGACCTGTGGATGTTTTAATTCTGTATTTTGATTGAACTTTCTCAGGACTTAAGAAAGTTGGCAAGCTATTTGTGTAGAATTGTTTTCCAAGTCATTTTTTTGTTTATTTCCTTCAAAGCATCTGTTTCATCCCTCTGTTACACAAAGGAAGAAGGGAGCTCTGGAGGAGAGGGAGGAATGAGACAGAGATGCTGGTCTCTTCCTTCCCATGGCCAAGCCCAGGCCCAGGCCCAGCTGAGCCTTGGCCCAAGTGGTCCTGACCCACCTTCACATAAGGAGACAACACTGAAATGGAGACCAGAAGCTCTGGTGCACCAACACAGCTTGTCAGCTGGTGGGCTTTGCTGTAGGATAATCAGGCAGACACTTTCTGTTTCATTGAGGGACCCCCAACTGCCAGTTTCCCCAGAGAGGATGCCTCCTCTCCCCTCCTCCTGGGGGATGTAAGTTTGAAATGAAGGATTCCAGGGACCCAATGGAGGAAGAGAGTAAAACCCTCACTGTCCAGCAGGGTGTTTTCGGAGAACTGAACATTAAAACACATCCACAGAGGTAGCATATGGCCCTTCTCAAAATTCCCCTTTCTCCACAGTTGCTCTTGTCTCTCCCATCACAGCTGACCAAGAGGACAGCCTTGCCCTGCAGCTTATGTGAGCTCCTGATGCTGCCCTCCTGTGGGTCTTAACCAAACCCTTGACCCAGACCTTGTCAACTCCTGCCTGAATTGCTATAAACACCACCATGTCAGCAAAACTTCAGGGTTTTCCCTCTGACACCCAGCTCCCTCCTCCAGTAAAACTATTCCACCCACCTTGCAATTAGTCTAACATCACACCCAGCCCATGGATGGAAAAGCAGACTATTAGTCTAGTGCTGACCTGATGAAAACCATCTGACAATTTTTTCCAGGATGTCTGGTACCCTCGGCATCGGCAGGCCTGAGAGGATGCAACTCTTTGCAGTTGGTCAACATCAGCCCTGGGAAGTTGGGGACTATTGGGTAAATGCATATTAACTTTTAAGATGCCTACCCCTGTGAAGATTTGGCTCCAGACTCCAAAGTCTGTTAAGTTACCATCTAATGAATGAATTTAGAGCTTCCAGTTTAAGTTGTCAAATGTCATTTTATTTACTTAGCAAACGGTATTTACCATTTGTCTGGACTGAACCCATTCTGTGTGCTTTACAGATATTAAGTCACTTAAATCAGCAAAACTGCATGAGGTAAGTTTAAGCATTTTCATTTTTATTTTCCAGATAAGAAAAACGACTGGCAAAAAGGGTTTAGGTACTTGCCCAAGGGCATAGCCAGTGTGGTCTAATCTAGAGTCTGGACTCCTAACCACTGCCTTAAGGACCAACTATAACTTCAATATGTCAAATGGAGCAAAAAAAGGTGGAAATAATTGAAAAGGTGTAGCTGATATGACTCCCTCTGCCCCTGCCCCGGTATGAACTCATTTGTGTTTCTCTGTGAGGCATTTACTGTACTTGAACACAACAACCTTTCTCTAGCATACCAGGCTGGCCAGAGATTAGACAAAATGCAGCCCATTTTGGCACCAAAGCATAGTTAGGATTATCAAAAAGAGACGTGTCTGCTCTGAAGTACAATAGTCCTGAACCGCTGAGAGATGCAAGGCTATGCTGTATTTCCTCTCACTATCTGGAGCTTTTTTTCATGTTCTTCTCCAAATGGGAACTCTAATGTGGTAAACACAAAAAGTCTCATACATAATTTTTATTACATGGTATTTTCTCCACCACTGGGGAGAAAAATAAAATCCAAATCTTCTGTATTTCATTTTCAACTCAGTCACTGACTCCTGATTTCCAGCTGTCACAGAAACCTCCAGAGGCCGTTTCCCTTCCTACCCTCAAAGAAAGAGAAAGCCAATACTCTTGCTTCTTTCACTTTTAAGTTGGCTCTTATCCATCAGGAATGAAGTTTGTCGTCAATAAGTTCATCATTCACTTGGAAAAAAGTGGTCCTCAGCGTTTGGCAAATCCAGATTATGGCATCTGTCAGATGTCCCCACACATGTGTTGCTTCTCAACAAATGGGTGGTTATAGCTGCTGACTAAATTAAACTTAACAACCTAGTTTATTCTAGCAGGTTCCTGGTAAACAGCACTGCAGCTGAAAAGGCTTATCCTGTTTACCTTAGCATGAAATATTCTGGGTCAGGGCTCCTACAGCAGGGCAGATGCTGTGCTCCCTGAATGTCAGCTGTTTGAAGGGCTTTGTGTTTAGACGAATGGTGTTTAGGTAAGAAAGCTGCTGTTGATATGATCTTTTGTATCAACTTTGAGCATCTGACGTATGTAGATGGACGTTGTTCTATTTCAGTATATGCCAGACCAGCTCAGAGAAGAATCATCAGTATATATAATGACTGGAAGTTCTGTGCTGACTAGATCTACATATACAGTGTGACCCTCTTGAGTTTCTGCCTCTATGTCAGGGTTCCTCAACCTCAGCACTATTCACATTTGGACTAGATCATTCTTTGTCGTGGGGGGATGCCCTGTGCGTGGCAGGATGTCTAGCAGCCTCCATGGCCTCTACCCTCTAGATGTCAGTAGCACCATCCCCCACATTGTGACAATCAAAACTACCTATAGACAATGCCAAATGTCCCCTGGGGGAGGGCAGAATCATGCCCCACCTGAGCTGAGATGACCACTCAAAGTTTGAAAGACAGTTTTTCTTATAAAGGCCAGCAAGGGAAGAGACCACCTGCAGAACATTCAGGAACTCTCAGAGCATCATCTGGTCTCCTCCTTCACCCACAATAAATGTCCTCAGGGAATTCTGACTGGTCCTGCTTATTGAAACTTGAAAACACAAATACTTAAAATACGTTTTAAAAGATTACCAGAAAAATAAAAATCATCTGTTGAGTACTGGGTAAGTGCCCTCTGTGTGCCCAGTTAATGTGGCCTGCTCTCTAAGTTCGTTAAAAATGTGTCCCATCAGCCTTAAAAAAGAAGGAAATTTTGACATGTTGTAACATGGATGACCCTTGAAAATACTATGCTAGGTGAAATAAACCATATACAAAATACAAATACTGTATGATTCCACACATATGAAACAGCTAAAGGAGTAAAGTTCACAGAGACAGAAAATAGAATTGTGGCTATCCGGGGTTCAGAGATTCAGTTTTACAAGATAAAAAAAAAATTCTGGAGAGTGGTTGCATGATAATGTAGATGTACTTAACCCTACTGAATTATAAACATAAAAATGGTTAACATAGTAAATTTTATGTTATTATATAGTTTTTACCATGATGATAATGATGATGAAAAATAGCAATAAGCAGGGGGAAAAAACATCACTAGCTAGCCTTGTCTTCTAAAAAGGCCAGCACACATGTACCAGAACTCTGCAGATTCTCAGGCGTAGCATCCTCACACACGCCTAAGCCCCAGGTTGAATCCTGAAAATTGCCTGAACTCAGCTGATATCCTAACATTAGATCTGCAAACTATTTTCATCATTTTACCTTGCTTCTCCAATAGTTTTTTTTTTTTTTTTTGGATACTTTAAAATACATACATTTAAAACCATCTTCTTTCCCTATTTGGGCCAAATTTCTGTAAGAAGTTCTAATGAAACTTAGAACACCTAAAAGCTTGGGTGTAGAGGGTGTGAAATCTATGGTTTTCCAAATTGCCAATCAGACTCCAAAGAATCCAAGATTTAAGAAGTATGGAGATATACTGAGAAATCGCCTCCTCCCTCCACCCCACATACACACCACCAAGACGTAGTTTAGCACAGTAACAGCAGCAAAGGCACCTTGGGTTGGGAGGGATAGGACCAAGGAGAGGAGAGAGGACAGTGACTGAATTTGGGGCTATGTGAATCTGGTCATTCCCAAAAGTTTCTCTAATGGCCAAGAAAGGGCTACCAAACCTCAAAATTCATGTGACCAATGATCATCTGCAGCTTCCCGTTCTCCGCTAAGCAGGAAAAACGTGGAAAACAACAGAAGATTCAGATGCTCTTTAGTGTTTTTAAGAACAATTGCCTATATTTATACTAATTGTTTATGAGGACTCCATGAAAGCGGAGTATACTGTGCATGATCCTGCTGTCGGGGAACGTTTTAAACCTCCTTTGACCTGCTCTCCTCATCAGTTTGGGTTCCTTTGGCCTTACTACTTTTATGAGGGTTATTTTGCTGACGTTCCGTTACTTAAAGCAATGTTTCCCAACTATGTTCTGAATAATAAATAAAATACATATGAATAAATAGGCAGGCAGGCAGACAGACAGATGATGATGATAATGAGAGGAGGGAGAGAGGGAAGGAGGGAGGGAGGGAGGGAGGGAGAGAGAGAGAGAGAGAGAGAGAGAGAGATGGAAATATATAGAAAGGTAATATTTTCCTTTTAAATGTATAAAAATTAGGAAAAAATGCTAAAATGTATATACTAAAAATGCTAAATGTATATAATCTCTCTGATTCTAAGATGAAGTTTTTCCCATTTTAATATATCTGAAATCAATCTGATCTTAACGATTGATGTGTGGCACTTTTTTCCCCCCTGAAAGCTATTATTAAATCAATGGTATGACCATTGGTGTCTCAAAGCAATAAAATATTGTATTATGTAGCCATAAGAGAGATCACCAGACCTGACCCACAGTGAGGGTGCCAGGCATTCATAATGCCAATGGTGAGTTCACAGGGCACTCCTTAGTGATCCTGGCAGAGCAAATCATATCTCCAAAGCAGGCTGTCTCACCAAAAGCTGTCTCCTAAATGATGGCTGATCTGGGGGCACAGGTTTGATCTTAAAATATCAACAGATTTTTTGCTGTTGTGGAATACTGAGCATATCTACATCAAACACTCATTTCCCACAGTGCTATTTCTAAAAGAAAATATTTTTGCCAAAAAAAAAAACGTTTGTGGCTCTCAAACTATGTCTAAATCAAACACATAAAAGTTCGTGATTTTCTAAAGTAAAAATTAAAAATTTCTTTCTTCAATTTTTAAGAAACTGAGAAATAGCTTGTCCAAGACAAAACAATTCATGAATTTCAAAGTAGTTTCGTTCATACTGATCTATTACAAAACATATAGATTGATAATTCATCTTAATTTTGCCATATCATTCCTAATGAAAAATGAAATTTCTAAATTAGACTGCAATTAAAAATATGTAAGCATGGGCTCTATACTGCTTCTGATGTGATAATCTGACTCAGCAATTTCACTATAAAATTGAGCAGACATGGAAAAATGGTCAAAACCATCGCTCTCAATAAAAAATATAAAATAAATTTGTCTTTTATCTTAACATATAATGTCCCATTATATTATTTTAAATTTTAGATAAAATTTATTCTTATAGCAATTAATGTATTTGATTCTATATTTGCTGGCTACTATAAATCACATGTAAATTTTATTTTATAAGTTCCTCTTGATACTTTTTCAACTCATTATAATTTGAAGACTATCCTCTGGTCAAATGGGTTCAGAAACCCCACCTTACTGTGAACTCCACGATCTCCTGTTGATAGAACTGGTAACCTCCACATTTACAGTTATTTGCTAACATTGGGTATAGTAAAGAGTCATCCTGGTGGCAAGATGTCAAGAGTACTCACATCTATTCCCTGTTGCAAACAACGAGGAGCTATATGACACCAGATACAAAGAACTCTAAAAAATGTAAGGTACATTGAAACCTTAGCAAGAACATTTTTTTAATGGAGGAGGAAAATCATATCATGTTGCTTCTCAATCCCTCATGACAGGTCAGTGGCTTATGACAGGATATGAAGAGTTCTGATGGTGTTGGATGGGAGGTTAAAGAGTGCAATAGGAAGAGTTTGAAAAGGGTGTTATAATTTGAAAGAAAGATTCTCCCATATAAATTTTAAACAAGTTTGAATCCTTTGAGCTGGCCCTATTCCCAGAAGGCCAATAGCTATTGTGAACCTCATAGATCTTCCTATGAGACTTTGAGCTGTGCAGATCTTCCTTTTCTGTGTTTTTATCAGGACTTTAGAGAGGCAAGGGTTTAGGGGGTAGGGGGAGTAGTACAGTAGCATCGCCGTATGACCTCACAACCATTTACAAGGAAGGGAAGCCACACAGAGCAACTGAAGCTCAACGAGTCTAAGAAAGATGGTTACCAAACACCAATCCACCAGATCCTAGAAGTTTCACCAAGGCCGCCTTGGAGGGCAGGAGCATCAGAGGAAAGGATGACAGGGTGGCACCCTGGGCAACTTCAACCAGAGCAATACTCTACTCCCATGTACTGTACATATGGGCTTCCATCTAATGTTTTACCTAAAGCAAGAATTCAGCTTCTAGAATTTGAAAACCCTAGGTTTCTTTACTGTTTAAATATTCTGTGATCTCATTAGAAATGGTTTATTATGCATTTGATCATTTAGCCAGTCAATTCCCTCCAAAATTGCAGGTTGCAAATATAAATCCAGGCACAGCACTAAAAAATAAAAATGAATAAGACGCAGGCTCTGTGTTCACGAAATTTATAATCGAATGGAATCCAACCATATACAAACCCAAAATTACTGTCTGATACTCTAATAAAGGAATTATAAGGTAAAATGGCGGGGGTGAAGGGGTGGGGAGTGAGGAAGCTTTTACCTGGTAAGAGAGAGGAAGGAAGATTCAGGAAAGAGGTACAGATATAACTGGATTGTTATGAACAACACGAAGGAATTCCACCGAACTCAAGCAGAAACAAATGCAGCAAATCTTAGAGTAGTCTCAAGATGGAGGTCAGAACTGCAGGAATCAGGGCCTGAGGATGAAGCCCAGGAACTCAGAAACACAGACTTCCAGGGTTCACTCACTGCAAGGAAGCCCCCTCTCTACTTCAGAATAAAATGTACATGGCTGCCTACAGTCCAGGTCAGTGGTAGCAGTGGGCAGAAAGCACTTTCTCTCCCAGTCCTTCTCTGTCCATCACAGAGAAGGGCTCTTTTTGGCTCTGTTTAAGTTATGGCCACCATGGCCAAGGGATACAGCATGATGACTGGCCCTGTCAGGATCATGAGCACCCTGCCCATCCTGCAACCCATCATCAAAGGAGCTGAAGCCAAGAAGAAGGGGGATGGGAAAGCCACTGAGCAGAACAGTCACCACTATAAGAGGCTTAAAACAATCCAGGTGGAGGAACTGCATGTGTGAAGGACAGCTGTCTTAACTTCCTGCCCAAGTCTCTTTTTATCACATCGTATTACACCATTCAGGTCACCTTGAGCCACTTTCTGTGAGTGACACATCCAAAGAAGGGAACCACAGGCCCAGACGTCACTAGCCACTAGTTTCCTAAACCCGCTGTAACATGTACCACAAACTAGTGGCTTTAAAAGCAATGAAAATTTGTTGTCTCATAGTTCTGAAAGCTACAAATCTAAGATGGTCTCTGCAGGGCCATGTTCCCCCCAAAACCTGTAAGCGAATCCTTCCTTGCCTTTCCCTAGCTTCTGGTGGTTTGCCAGCAATCAGTGGCACTCCTCAGTTTACAGATGTGTCATTCCAATCCTGTCTTCACCTGGCATTCTCCTTGTGTGTCTGTTTTCGTATGGCCATCTTCTTATGAGGATACTAGTCACAATGGTATCCTTACTCCAGCCTACCCCAGTATGACCTCAACTAACTACATCTGTGATGACCCTGTTTTCAAATAGTCACCTTCTGAGGTTCTAGGGGTCAATATTTTAACAAATCTTTTTTCAGGGAACACAATTCAACTCATAACAACCATTTACCTAAGCAGACACTGGGATTTAAATGAAAAAAATTCTGAAAAGAAAACCTTAAGCCTTTCCTACTTTGGGGGCACCCAGAAATATCTCTTGCTACAAGGTCAAAAAGAGTAGACCGAGGTATAATTCAACAAAGGAAACAAATAGGTAGAGATTAATCCTTATAAGAGTAAAAAATATGGAAAATACATAATGCAAAAAGCTTGTATTAACATGAACTCCAAATTGGAATTCATGGTCTGTGCCTGCAAAATCCACAGATTTGACTGCTCCATAAACATCAGTATTCTGCAATTTTCCTCATTATACAAGACCATACAGTACTTTATGGAAACATAAAATGGTAATTCAGTCCTTAAACCATATGTTTTAATAAGTAGCAGCTAATCAGGCAAAGTATTTGCATGTCTGCTATTTTGGGACTGTTTCAACATCTCTCGGGGGTTATAAATGTCCTTATTTGCACCAAACTGTAGCCAAAATAGTAGCAAAACATAAGCCACAGCTACGCAATTATGCTACTGTGAGAGTGCGCTCTCAGCAGGTGAGAAGGGTGAGACCAGGCAAGGTGATTAGGAAAGAAACCGTCCATAAAGGCAGAAGCTGGGGCAGAGACCAGGTCAGAGAACGCAGACTCTGACTAGACCTAGTTCTACTGCACAAGGAAAAAAAAAAGTTGTTTTGTTTAAATATTAAGAGCTGTATGATGGGATTAGTTGTTCCCAGCCTGGGACTGACTTTGTTACAATCTTGGCTCAAAAATCAGGTTTACTTCCTGTGTACTAAGCGAGAGAAATAGAAAAAAAAAAACATGAAGAGTGCAAGGGACAAGGGCGATGGGCAAGTTGCTCTGCTGAGTTTGAAGAGCTCTGAGTGAATCAACTGACCTTTCATTCTTTTTCTGAAATGAGGAATAGTGAACTCTCAAGTGACTTTTGCTGCCCTGACAAATGATTAATGCTTATTAAGCAAAGGTCTACAGGTGGTCACCAAAGTAGTATAATTTAGAAGCTTTCTCCCTGTGCACTCTGAGGGGTCATAGCACTCTATATTCCACCAGGAGAGTCATTTAGGGGAAAGAGCTGCTCCTTTTCCTGGAGTCTTGCCTTAAAATGCAAAAGTTCAGGCTTCAAGACATAATTCAAGAACAACGTCCCCTAAGTAACTTGTTGGAATTTTTTTCCAAGCCTCCATCCTCCAACCACTGGCTAGGGTGGGTTAATGGCCTCTTCCCCTGTTCCTATAGCTTCTGGTAAGATAGAAGCACCCTACATCCTCCTTTCCACTGTTCCACTGTAATTTTTCAGTGTCCCCTTTCACTCTCGGTCCCAATTTGAATGACGACGTGCATGATCAATTTATTAATTCTTGCTCCCACCTACCCTACCACAGTGCCTTGTATGTTCCATTAGAATTATAGCAGAGACCATGTTACATTTACTTCCGGTGGTTAGAGATACTTGAATGTGGCAGCTAGTCAATAACTTGTTGAACTTAATTAAATTGAATTGAAATGCCCTTCAATCATTACACTCTAATGTTCAATCACTTACCAGCTCACCAGGCAGCAGAAATCTCCTACCATCAGGAAAACACTGAGCCATAGAGGGTGAAATGCCCAAAAGAAGACCAGCAAGAGCCTAAGAAAGGCTTTGCCTATTTCACCACCTACTCTACTGGGCAGTTCTTCCTTGCCCACTAGTTGGGGACAATAAACACCGAGGCCACCTGCCCTGATCCCTATCTCAGACACAGTCAGGTGGCAGCCAAAGGCCACATGCGAGCCACCTGCTTCAACTCTGAAGTCTCTTCCTCCCTCTCTGCTTATCTTCAAGTTTATTTTGCTTCCTTTCCTGGCTTTACGCGTCTTTGTCTCTGTGATTAGATTAAATTGAACTACCCCTGATATCTAGCGATATGGCCTGCCGCTGCCAGCATTTATTCCTCAGAGAGAAGTATGCTCGTTTCTCCTAGCAAAAGTGAAGAACTACCCTCAGGAAGAAAGTGCTGTGGCTGTAGTTATTGGCCCTGAAGCCATCTCTGCCACAACTGGAACGAGAGAACATACAGGTCACATGTCCTGGTGATGTGACCAGAGGCAGCAGAGCTACTGTGAACTCCTCAGTACACTGTGGGCAACTCCAGGACACAAAAACAAGAACGTCTGAATTTATTCAGTCAGTGAGTGTTATACCCACCATTTCCATGTGGTCGTGGCACTGGGCTAGTTAGTGAGAGAGACCGAGGAGGATGAGTTATAGCCTCGACCTTCGAGAGATTTAAAATCTAGTTGAAGAATGGAGGAGACTGGAGATTTCCCGAGTGCGGTCCCCAAATCTGCAGCATTACATGGAAACTCGTGAGAAATGCGAATTCTCAGGCTCCAGCCCAGGCCTAATAAATCAGAAACTCTGGGAAGGTGGGTGGTAGCAGCAGCCTGTGTTGTAATAGGTCTTTTAAATGCTCATGTATGCTAATGTTTGAAAGCCAGTAGGTAGATGCAGGCAAGAAGTTTTAAAATGATCACACAAATGCACAATCCACATTGCCAGACAGTGTGGAAGAAGGTACTTGCTTTGCCTCTGCTCCAGCTCAGGTCTGGAGAAGGTGGTTTTGTTGCCTTCTCTTAGCCACCAGGTCGTCTCCTTGCATTTCACAGGCTCAGGATTTGGGCACCAGATTAAGAGTGCAAATGTACTGTGCTCATGCCCAAACCAGCCTGGGTACGTGATGCAGGATACAGGACCACAGGTCTGCAGGCAATATGCTTCCTTGTTGCCATGAGAGCCTGTGCAGTTGGAAGGCTTTGGTGAGTTCAGAGTGACTGTTGATGGGCTTCTGAGCAATGAATAAGCGGCCATGAGTCTCTTTAGAGAGAGGCACTAGGCCAGCTTTTGCAGAACTGCTCCCAAATTCCACTCCCACTAAAGACAGACTAGGTAACTCAGACTAACTCTTTTGCTGAAGATAATGTTTAAAAACTGGAAAAAATACGCAAAAACATTTTCATAACAAGATCAAATAGCTTACAAGAGAGTGAAGAATTACCTGGCCATAGTCTAGTAAAAAAAAAATAATAAATAATAAATAATAATAATAATAATAATAATAATTCATAGACATGGCCTCCACATCTGAGGCTGCCTTTGCCCTGAAGAAGCAAAGCAATATTTCTGACAGCTCTGGAGGGTAGCAGGGCAAAAGTTTAGACCTTAGAAAGGGGCCTTCAGTGAGCCACTCAGTGCCTGGGGTTGGTATCCCAAAAGCTCTACTCTAGAAATAAGTGAGGAATGCAGTGAAACCTGCTCTCATTTGCTGCCAGACTGCAAGTCATCAGGCAGCCCACAGAGTCTCAAGCCTTGCTATTAGATTAACATGACCCTGGGCTGCACCTCCAGGTACCTCCAGGCACCTAGCAGAATCTAAAGAAAATCCCTCTAGGGAAAGATATCATTCTAGGCTTCAAATCATTTCTACAATAATGTTTTCAAATATAATGCCCAACACACAATCAAATATAACCAGGCCCCGAGGACACGGGGCAATATAAACAACAACCAACACAAACAATAGAAATGAACACACAGATAGTCAGATAGTCGAGATATGGAAATTACCAAATGCAGACTATAAAACTACTATGATTGAGGTACTCAAAGCAAACTAAACAATTTAAGCAAGGAATTGAAAAAAGGGAGAAAGTGACATCGGTAACCAAATATGGCAACCAAAATTAAAAGCGATGTACAACCATACCTCGGAGATACTGCAGGTTCAGTTCCAGACAAGTGCAGTAAAGCAAGTCTCACGCATCTTAATCTTTTTGCTGGTGGAGGATCTTGCCTTTAATTGGTAAAAATGCAACATCTGTGAACCACAATAAAACCAAGTGCAATAAAACCAGCCTGTGTGGGTTTACCAGCACATTACAGAAAGCTGAATAAAGAATTAGTGAACTGGAAGACATGTCAGAAAATACAGAATAAATCACAGAGAGCAAAAGGAATGGAATACAGAACGGAGCCGAGAGGAGACATATAGGACACAGTGAGAAGATCGAACATATGTTTAATTGAGGACTCAGAAAAAGAGGACAGAGAATGGGCCAGAAGCAGATATGCTGCAGCCGACTGTCCTATTCTGTTAGGCAGAGTGATCACTCGTGGGAATCTTGGACGTGATCTTGTAGCTCCTGCTTAGGGACAGACATCGTACCTGAAGGGGAAGAAGGAGTAAGTAATACCAGGACCAATCACATTTACTCATTTCAAATAAGTACTTTTTCAACCAATACAATTGAAATGCTTTAAATATTTAAATCATTCTGCTATGATTACTTTAAATAAATTCAGCACATTATCCAACACTCTAATTTGGAAGAAAGATTCCGGAGGAGTTGATTTGAATGGGGACCGGCAGCTGAATATGTACATCTGAGGCATTTTAGGCAGCTGTGCCTGAGCGGAAAGACAAAGAGGGGCCAACAACACACCCTGTCCACTTCCCCCAAGTCAGACTGGGGCTGGACCCCAGTCAGAGAGGGCTTTCAGAAGGAACTGCTTTCAGGAAGAGCACGGCAGACTGCTCTGCGCACATGTGATGGTGGACAGCTCAGAGTTGGCTGTGTGGCAGTCCCCAGCTCATCAAGGAGCACAGCTTGGCATTTGCTCAGTCAGGACTTCACGGAATGGAGCAGTTGGTGGGCAATGAAGGAACAGCAAACAAGGAGCCCTGGGCACAGGCTTCTAGGGACAACGGTAGCAGCGATTGTGAAGCAAATGCCCTCCGGCGTTTGCAGAGGACATGCAACCCTAGGAATTATGATTAGTCCATTCACCTGGCTCCTTTATAACTCATGAGCAGGTGAGGCCTATCAACACACAGGGTGGGGGGAGGTACTTAGGACTCACCACAGAGAAAAGAGATCCCTGTGAAGTAGCTTACTGTGGTTTATTTACTCTGCAGGTGTACAGAGAGCCAAAGATCGATTGTTCATCTGACCAACTTTCCCCCAGGGATTTGACGGGACACTGCAACACAGTAATACTGCACACCTTTATTCTGTGCTCAAGTCTATGTTCTGTGAAAAGGTACCTGTTAGAACAGAAGCCAGTGGAGAAACAGAATTCACAGTGTTAACAGGAATTTCCCACTCAGTTTTTTATTGTATTTTAGGGCAAACCTAATATAAACATGAGGCCAAGTCCTGATGGATGGAATATAGTAAAATGGTCATTTTAAGGGTATGTTTGCTGTAGATTACAGCTTTAGGCTGATGACTTGATAAGAATGATTGATTTTAAAACATCACACTAATATGTTCTGCCCTTAGAACACATCCAACTGAAAATGTCACCAGAAATAAGCTATTTATACTAATTGAATAGTGCTCTTAGTCTAAGAGAAAATGAAGGATCCTAAAAGAAAAGGTATATGGATTAAATGAGTTCTTGTTGTTTTTTAGTTTTGACAAAACAGTTTATTTTAGATCTAAACATCCCCTGCTTTACTATGAGCCTAAAAATTTTTGTATATTTTAACTAGAAAGAGAAACTAACCAGAAATAAAGAACATAAACACATCGGCTTAATAGATTCTCATTTTCCAAGCAAAACTACAGGCAAACTGTAAAAAAAAGCAGAAAAAGCAAGAGGCCTGAAATGTCTGCAATTCTAACAATTCCAACTCACCTGAATGAGTATTTATAAGAAAAGGAAAGTCTTGGTACTTAGTGAGATGAGCACTAGGCAGGTGGCTCAAATTCTGCCCTTATTCCCAGCTTGGCTGCTATCTAGCGAAACAGCTTCCAGAGTAAAGTTAGCTGATTGTTGGGACTGATTGCACTGAGCTAACACTGTAATGATAATAGCCATGTCCTGTCCTAAGAGGTTTACGTGCATTAAATATTTTATCTTCACAGCAACTCCATGAAGTAGGTGGGCTCTGTCATTACCCTGTTCTATCTACAGGTGAGGTGACTGAGACACAGTCAATTGGTGTTGGGCCCACAGCCAGAGGCTGATGACTCTCTAAGTCCTCCAGAGAAGTGCTTCCTAAAGCACGGGCCACACGCCTGTTCCCAGGGGAGAGCTGTTTATTACTGAACTTTTTCAGGTAGCAGTTGAAAGTCAGTTTCTGAATCATAGGAATTTGACAGTAATATTATATCTGTTAAAAATGAATCATTTTTAAATGGGCCCCATATTGGATTTTTTAATTTCACTTTCTACAAAAGTAAAAATTCCCTTTTACTAAGTATCAGTCTGTGGTGTGCTGGGGATTTTTCTCCACCACAGAGACTGTGAGCAGCACTGATCCCAAAGCTCAGAGACCACCCAGGTGCAGCGCTACGAGGACTCTCCCCCAACTCCCTTCTGTCTTCAGCAGGGAACCACCATTCACAACAGAGCACATGTCCTGTGAAGGAGACACCTGCCTGCTGAGAATGGCCCCTGGGAAGATGTAGGGGCTCGCAGTTGGGGGTGCAGGAGTGCAGAGCTGGCCTTTCCAAAGTTCTCTTTGGCGATTCCACAACTTTCCCCTGCAGTAGGTATGTAAAATCAGGAAGGAATTGTGCTTCAGCATCTTACAGAGCTTCCATTAGAATGTTAGCCCTACAAGTGACCCCGAATGAGGTCATCTAATGCCTCCCCTTTCCCTTGGGAGAGAGAAATATGAGGGGACAGAGCACCATGTTCCCCAGGAACAATGGCAGTTGCTATGACATCTCCAGGTCTGTTTCATTGGTCTATCTGAACCCAGAATGCCTCTCCCAATAAGTACAGTGTTTTTGTTCCTTCCCCCTTGTAAAACAGGACACAGTACAGCAACCCCCTCCTCTGGCTAGAAAAGAAGAAATGAGCCTGGTAGAGGACCCTCAATATCTAAAGCAAGAAAGTCTTAACTTGAAGGCCCTGACAGGAATTTGAAAGTCCCTTGTGCATTCAAAGAGGGATGAGGGGGACACGCAGGGCACACTGAAGTCAGCATTTCTCAGACTCACTCGGCTCAGTTTTCTTGGAAAGTCTATCAAAGAAACCAGGATGGAGCTTTTGTAACTCTGAAGCCACAGTTCACCACAAAACCTAACATTTACAGAGAAAGTAAATAACAGCAGCAGAGAAGAGCTTAGCTGAGGCACATTGGAACCATGGATACATTTTTTTTGGTGGATTGAATATGGACACACTGAGTGCAAGGGAGCTTCGGAGCAGAGTTGGCTGAGGCCCGAGAACATGAAGATGGAGGCTGTTATGGTTCATGGAAAGCAAAAGAGAGAAAACCCGAGAGGTCATTCACCACGTACAGACTGAAAACCAGCCTAGTGTGTTGCCACTTCTAAGAGTCGAAGCCCAAGAGGAAAATCCCACTACTCCTGCTGGATAGAATAGGTGAGAATAGGAATCACAAAATTACTCTTAAAGTTGATGGCTTTCATAATTTACAGGCTACTTTTGCACACATCATCTCATTTAGTCCTAATCCTCATCCCAGGCAATAAATAGTAGAGGTTTTACAATCCACTTTGAAAGTAATAATTAGCAAAGATGAAGAAACTCAAGACATTTTGCCCAGATCGCACAGCCAGTCAGTGGCAGAGTGGCATCTGGCACTAAGACTTCAGACTCTCTTTTCAGAGCTCTTTGTGGGTCAGCTGCTTGATTCAATGTCACTCACTTCTTGGCTCTTGTGTCCCAGGGGGTTTCATTTTGCCAACTACTATCAGGTCACTGAGATTCAGAAAAACAAGTAATGTTATTCATGTAACCTAACCAAGTGCCTGTCACTATACTAATTAGAATTATGTGGGTGTGTGTGCCACAGTCTAGATTTGAACTCTAATAGGCTCATAAAGACCTTTACATCAGTATGTATTTGCTAAATTTTTGGAAAATAAATGAATAAGTGAATGAATAAATGTCAGTTAAAAAAAAACACTTGCAATGTTCTAGCCTGGATATTCATATCCTTGGGAGCTAACCAGAATCACCTAAAGTGAGCTGGGTTCCCCTTCTTCCTACCCCCACCACCCAAATACACATGCCAGGGGCCCCCCTCCTGAGATTGTGATTTTGTAGGAGAGGATGTGGCCTGGGGATCTTCATGCTTCAAATCAGATTCAGAGGTGTACTTCTGATTGAGAGCCACTAACTAGGCCAGCTTCTTCATTTTACAAGTGAGGAAGTAGAGGTTATGTGACATGCTCAAGTCACACAGCTCATGGAGAACGAAACTATAACCTAACACTCCAGGTTCTGGTGGTACCTACCAGAAAATGTCACATGGTACCAAGGCCACTATGAATCCTAGCTGTAAAGCTCAACTTTCCAAAAACAACTATATTTATCCACTTGAACAATCAAAACTCAGCACATTCTTTTTTTCCTCAGCTTGGATGGCCTATGAAAAGTTCTGGTTAAGAAGTTATCTCGAGTAATAATTTCCAGAGTGGAGAAAATGGACATCTGTGATTTAGAATAAAATATCTAGCCAAACACAGTTTAGCCTTTGGCTATGCAGAATGTCCCTGGGCCAGCGCAGGACCTCGGGGTCACGCCTGTGAACACCCCCACCTGACTGGTCTCTTAGAGTCCAATCACCTGTGGGGGGGGTGGGGAGGGCAGGGGGGATCTCAGGAGACTGTATTAACTGAGAGATCCGGGAGGGAGACCTTTAGTTCCTCATACCTGAAGCTGGAGGAAACAAACTACTCAAGCTGCTTCTTCCCAGTGGTGTGTGTCCTTTGAGGACCAACACTAAGAGTCTTTGGAAGAGGAACGAAGAGGGTTCCCTGTAAGGGGCTGAGTGTATGGAAACGCTCTGAGTGTTGTGTGCAACTATGCTTCATGAGAAGATATGGGAATATCAGGATAACATGTAGGGAAACGTTGAAAAGATTAAAACTTTTCAATCTGTTATTCTTCAAGTGTGATTCATGTAACAGAGGTTCTGGCAAGAGGGCTGCCCTTTAAAAAAGATATTTAACAAACACATCACATTTCCAAGAAAACGATTTTTTTTCCCTACTGAATTTCGTGCAGACCCATCTCTGAATGGTGGTTTGCCTCCCCCTAGTGTTCATTTTCTTTTATTAAAAAAAGTTTAACAAATCCTTATTGGAGTCATTTTCCTTTCCCTCCCTATCTTTCCAAAGAAAAGCATCCCTGGACTGTCACTGCATAGTTCAATTAAATTACAACGAAATTAAATGAAAGGCAAAGGTCTTCTCATCACACACGACAGTCACTTAGAACTGAAACATGTTCTTTCTGTCTCTTATCCAGTCAGTGCTCATCAACATGGGCTGTCACAATGTGGACAGGCATCCAAAGTATCAAAAAGCCAGAACTACAAAAGTCACCATTTATGTCACTCCAACAGAGTCTCTTTAAGGAGAATGGAATTCCCTACCTGCAGGAATCCACTAGCTAGCTCCCTCCACCCCATTCCCAAAACAAACTGAGCACCCGGGGAACAGTATTTAAAATACAAAGTCCTGGACAGTTGTAGCTTTGTAAATGTCCCCAACGAATTCCACTCCACTTTCAGGTTTGAGAACCAATAAACTACTACATGAGCAAAGATGGATGCATATTGAACAGGCCAAAGAGAGAGGATTTTTTCATAAAGTCAAGTCTTGATGTCAGAGAAAGGCAAGGAAAGCTATTGGAGTTTGGGATTTTATGTGAGCCAAGAAGGGGGCCATCTAGAATAATGCTTGGATTTGGGAGAGAGCATCTTCGGTGAAAGGAACGCCATTATGGGAAGGGTGGAGGGCACTGAACAAAGGTGGCTTATGCTGCATGTCTGCCCCAAGCTGACTCAGGCCCCAAGGCTCACACCCCTCACAGTCGGTGCATCCATTTGTTGATCTTCTCCACAGTCCAGCAATCGCCAAATCCTGCTTGTTCTTCCTTGTCAATCTCTCTAAAATGTGACCTTTCCATGTCTACGGTTCCCACTTTAATTCTGGTATCAATGCCGGAGCATGGTTAAAGGAGAAGGGGAACTTTTCTAAAACATTCCCCTTACAAAACCAGGTACTTAAAGATATCCTACTGGTTCTGTTTTTGGCGTTCCAAAGTATACTTTCCACAGGTCCACACTGGGCTCCTCTTTCAGTAAACCTTCAGAGAGTAATGGGATAGAGACACCTCATTTACCCTGGCCAAATGAAAACCCATATTACCTCCTCAATCCTTTTGCAGCTTCACTACAGTAATGGGAACGTTATATGAGAGGTGCAACTTTGACCCACAGGGACAAAGCTACAGGGGAGGACACAAAAACAGATGTCCATTGGAGGGAAACA
Source organism: Eonycteris spelaea (assembly GCA_003508835.1). NCBI lineage: Eukaryota > Metazoa > Chordata > Mammalia > Chiroptera > Pteropodidae > Eonycteris > Eonycteris spelaea. The sequence continues at coordinate 6,735,733 of PUFA01000011.1, read as the reverse complement.
CTGAAGAAATACAACGAATTTTCCAAGAACTGAAAAGGCCTCCTCGATGCTTAGAAGAATAAATGAAAAAAGAGCCACACAAAGTAACATCTTCACAAAATCCCATGAGACTAGGAAGGAAAAAAGCAGGTTACCTACAAAAGATCAGGAAGCAGGATGCTGTAAGTCTTCTCAACGGCAACTAGAGAGACTGAAAGGCAATGCAAAAACTCTTCAGGAAAAACATTCCCAACCTGGAAATATAAATTCAGCCAAAGTATATACTTATCAAGAATCAAAACATGGTCAGGACCTTGAGGTAATCATGCTAAGCGAAATAAACCAGACAGAAAAAGTTGAAAACCACGTATCACTTTTACGTGGGATATAAACCTAAAAGCAACAATGAACAGAACAAACAGAGACTCGTGGCTATGGCCAGTAGACTAGTGGTTATAAGAAGGTAGGGGGAAGACGGAGAAGGGATGGGGTAAAAGGGTAAATATGTGGTGACATTGAAGAATTTATTTATTTATTTATTTTTTAATTAAAAACAGAGAAGACATGTTCAGACTTACAAGGAACTCAAAATATCAATTACACAACCTCTCCTGGGAAGTTCCTGAAAGATGGACTCCAGCAAATCAGGGAAAAGGAAAATGTGTTCAAAGAAAAACGGAGGCGTATTAAAATTTTAAGAGCTATTTGAGCAAAAATCAATTCTTATTGGGCAACACCAAACCGTAAGTGATCAGGAGCCAGGGCAAAGAGCGACGCAGAGAAATTGCTGACGCAGAGGAAATTGATTGGCTATAGCCTGGTTGCCTATCTGTGACTGGTTGTCCTTAGCATTTTGCTTTCATAAGCTTGAGGCATTTGCGGACTTAGATTTTGGTTTGTTTACATAGGTTGCCAGGGCATTAGAGCCGCCACTCCCCCACCTCCCCATCCCCCCACTCCCCCCAACCCTGTCTATTGGCCTCCTTGTTGAACTAATTTAACACATGGAACTCAAGGAAGAGGAGATCCAACAGGGTAAAGGGGCAAAGGCAAGTTGGAGAATGAGAGCTCTGCACGGGCTCTGAACTCCAAGAGTTTAGCCCTGAGCAAGAAGACAGAGAATGGAAAAAGATATGATACATTTGGCAATTTGGAAAATATTGTTGGCATTTGACAAATCTAATGATGTGCATAGAAAATCAGTGACATATGCATAAAAAGCTAAGCTTGTGAAAAAGTGAGGCAATTAACTCCAGGAAAACCAAATGCCATATAAGAAAGGAAAAAATTACTCCAGTATTTAGCTTATCAGTAAAGCATATTGTCTATAAAAAAAATGTAATTATTACATTTATTTCAGGTAGTTGGAGCACAAGAAGAGACTACAAGAGGCAAAACTTCATCTACCATAATATAAAGCCAGTAGCTAATATCTTAGATTAATGGATCAAGAAATATGACTTAATAAGTTGTCCCTGAGAGACAGAGGTGAAAAACAGAAATTTCTCTGAATTTGTATTAGAAACTTTTGACTTTTGAACCATGTGAATGCATTTTCTGGAATTATGATTTTGTTAAAAGACTCATATGGAATCTCTCTGGTAGGATATTCAATGATCTGCTTGCAGTGGTTGCCGCTAGTAAGGAAAATGGGAGGCTGGGGAAGCAAGGTGAGAGGAAAAAAAACATTTTCCACTAAGCATCCTTCAATGCTTTTTAAATCTGTACTGTGATATTATCAAAAGATGCGTGACTTTTTTTCCATGAGGCAAAAAAAAAAAAAAAAAAAGGAGTTGAAAATGGTCGCCCCTGGGGAATAGGATTGGAGAGAATGAAGGGGTGGGGAGGGCAGGGGTCTTCTGTATCATTTTATGTTTTTATATGCAAAAAGCCTTTTGTGTTAATTTTTTGTTATCATATCCCTAGCAATATGCATATGTTATTCTATATATAAATTATAATTAATTTTTTCAATGAAAGCTATGCACAACAAGCTTAAACACTTATGCTGCCCCATTGGGCAGGCAAAGGCGATCCTGACAGGGTCTTCCAGTAGCTTGGGAGTTTCCAAATCATGGAAAGCTCTTTCGCCCCCTCTGCTGGTGAGTGATACACTTGCAAAAGAGTAAGTCTTAGCCAAGACCCTCACATAAGCTAACTAATTCGGTAGTTGAGTAGCTTCATTTATGTTTAAAATCCCGTTAAGCTGTCTGATTATGTTCTACAGTAACTGGTGATGTCAGAGAAGGATATATTTCCATTTCATACATTTCTGTGAATTACAAAGACCTTTTCTCTCCCTAGGCCAATATTTTCACATACTCAAAATTTTTTTCTAAAGCATTCAAAGATTTTCTTTAGTGCTAGAACTGTAAAGAGAACAACAAATTGTAAATTTATGAATTTTTCATTCAAGTCAGTCCTAGATGCCACATGGACAGAAAGAAGTCTTTGCTGTCCCAGGCAACATTCTCCACCTCTTGCCTCAGTTGACAGGACTCCCTGGAGAGAGCCCAAACAGGTGAAAATCCGCCGGGTCTCATCCACATATTTGAAGGACATAGAGTAAGGGAATGCCTTTATCGATTTTCTTTATTTTTATTACCTAGGTAATACATGTTTGCCTTAAAATTTAGATAATTAAAAAAATTATTTTAAATTGGCGCAATCTCTTTTAAAGGAAATCCCACAGAATCTATCCTAAAACTTTTTTTTTTAATTTCTTACCCTATGACCTAGTAATTGGTAACTCTCCTAGAGAAACAGGAACACATGTTTGAAGCCACAAGAGTAGCCACTGTGGCACTGTCTGTAATAGCTAAAAACATAAGAACTATATAACTGCCCATCAACAAGGGAATAGCTAAATAGATGGTCAGTTATTTATGCTATAGCATCCTACTTAGCAATTTAGAAGAATAAGGTAGTTCACATGTGTTAACATAGATCTATATCCAAAAAATACTGTGGAGTGAAAAAGTATACTGTAGAAAGATCCATATAGCAGGGTATCATGTATTTTTTGAAGTACTACATATTCTCTCCATGTATGTATGTAACCATGTAAATACGCCAAAAAAATATCGGAAAGGCCACATACTAAACAGATAATAAGGGAGAAGAACGGGAAGGTTCCAGGAGTGGCATTCAAAGGGGCTGGTTTACAAGCCTTTGGATTTGTTAATTACTTGAGCAATTAAAAATTAATCTATAATCTAAAGGTAATCATCTCTCCCCAATCCAATCTCACCTCCCCAGAAGTAATCAACCTTAAGAGACCTTCCATAACTTTCTCTATGTTCATACAAAGATATACAAATATGCATGCACATATACTTTTTTTTAATTCCCTAAAACAGGATCAGACTATACATAATATTCTACAATTTTCTTTTTTCACTTAATAATATTTCAAAGATACAGCCTCAGATAACATGTAGATATATTTCATTCTTTCTAACAGTTTCATTATAATTCATAGTATGAATGTATCATAATTTATTAAAAAACCCATTATTTATCAATATTACAATTGTTTCTCGTAATATTTTGCTACCACATCATATAGTTAGATGAGAGATAATATACAATTTTTACATAATACAGTGGCAAAGATGAGATGTATACTTATATGAAACAGCAAAAAGATTGCAGGTCACCAATATTGGTCAGTAAAAGTCAGACCTAAAACTTGTATTGGAACTATTTGTGAGACAAAATTTCTATTCCTATTTTCCACTGAACTTTACTTGCAAGAATTTAAGTTTGGAGCTGCCCAGGGCTAGCATGAAGAGAAAGCCTGTCTGAGACCAGAACAACACAGAGATGGACAGAGTTAAGAGACAGACTCCCTTCCCAAAAATGTTGTTTAAACACTTGGTCAATCAGACGGGAGATAAGTTCAGTTTGTTTTTCATCCTTCGTAGCCTTAAAAGGAAAAAAAAAAACAAACCCACTTTCTAATTCACCAAACTCATATGTTTTTGTCATTATGATTCTTCTGGAGATTATTTTAAGTTACTTTCGAAAACACCTGATATACAAGGAAACTATACAAAAGCATAGAACAATCTGAAAGCACAAGATTAACTGCTATTTGATAAAGCAGCGGCCAAGCTCCCAGGCTAGTGGATTCCTTCCCTAGTTACAATAAGGAGGATCATGTTTCGGTTGAAAGTGGAATTAATTTAGGTTCGACAGAAAAAAAAAAAAAAAAGAACTTAAGGGAGATATAAACATATTTTTAACATAGTGTTCTCCAGAAATCTTTAAGAATATGCAAGCCCCTTGAGGACAAACACCAGGATGAGTAGCACCTCAGACTCCTTGCTCTGACCCCTGGCAAAACACTTCATACTCTAAAGCAGCCTAATGGTTGTGGATATGAGCCTGGTGATCTAGAACAGGGGTGGCCACTGTCTTTGTAAATAAAATTTTATGGAAAACATCCACACATTTATTTATGTATTATCTACAGCGGCTTCCCCAATGTAAAAGTAGAGTCAAACAGCTGCAAGAAAAAGCAAGTAGCTCACAAAGCCAAAAGTATTTATTATCTTGACCTGTAGAGAAAAAGTTTGCCAGCCTCTGAGCTGGAGGATTAGGGAATGTTGTTTCTATCAGAAGTTGGGTCAGACCCTCACATCCAACCAAACACGCCATAATGCTGGAGTGCACGCTACGTGCAGCTAGGTGCTGGTATAAAGATGAAGAACATCCAAGCCCTCACCTCTAGAAGCTTTCTGTCTGTTCAGAAACACAGACATATAAAAAACATAGCACAGTATGATAACAGATTTGAGAGCTATACATTTAAATAAACAATATATCAAGAGCTTGGCCCAGTGCCTAATATATAGGAGACAATTAATAAATGCTAGCTCTTAACTTTTAACTATTTTTGTTATAATTCCCCAAATGCCTTGAGAGCCACCTAATCCTAGCTGGGAAACTCAGAGGTGTCTGTTCACAAGGTCAGGCATTGAAGCCACTGAGCTAGAAGAAACAACATGATTTCAGGCCTAGGGGATGAGATTATGAATGTGAATATATAATATATAGTCAGAGTGCAGTGAGTAATTTGGAAGAGTTAGACTTAGCAATTGCAGAATGCAAGAATCTCTTAAATCATCTGGGACCCAAATTGGGAAGGATTGCTCAAGTTGCCAACATATAAAGAACAAAAGGAAGAGAGAAAGAGTTTCAAGGAAAAGTTTGTTTCTTCTGGGATACAGAAGCTCTACAAGGGCTTGTAGGCAGAGCGGAGAGAAAAGACCAGAAGCCCCAGGCCTCGGCAAGTGGGTGTTTTCCTTGGAGAAAGCAAAAAAGAGGGTGTTGGTTTGCAAGCTGTCCCTGTTGTGACACAGAGGGCAAGAAGAGAAAGAGGCAGGCCACTCCAGAATGGGAGATGGCAGGTTTAATAAGCACGGGGACTTACCTATGAGGCTTGTCTTCGGCAGCTGCACGATGAGTAGATTACTGCACCCGCCTGCCAGTCTTAAAACATTTATAGAGAAGTTTAATGGGATTCACTCATGTATGCCATCCAGATGGTCTCAATACCTTACTCTCTCAAGCCTGCGTCCTTGCAAATGGCTCCTACTGTGGGAACGGTTGGCAGAATATATGTTCATTCCAAGGACAGGGGAGGGGTGAGCTCGCGGGTGAACCAGAAGTCATGTCCTCTTGCTGACCTCCTCCAACTACTTGTGACCTTGTGACCTGCTCTTATAATCTTGAAAGCTTCAACCCCCTTCTGCAGTGTGTCCTGAGTCATCAGTGAGGGGTTTCAGTAGCATGGAGGGGGCTCCTTTGGCAGTGATCTGGCTGCCCTGGAAGCAGATACCACAGCAGCAACAGACACGTGCAAGAGAAAACAGATCAGGTAATGATTCCCAAAATAAATAACTTTTTTCCACCAAGAGCCCTATGATTCGAACCACTGATTTATGAAGTCGCCTGGGCTGGGAGTTAGATCACTCAAGGTGTTCACTTGTGTCCTCATGTGATTTCATAAAGGTGATGTTAGCAGACTCAGGTATGAACACATGACACTTTGGATAAATGGCACAGGTGCCTCCTTACAAGGCAGTAATAATGTCTGTCTATTTTGGAGGACGGCTTTTCTCATTAGAGATATTTCAGTGTTCAGTAAGGACAGGCTTGGCTGGCTCTCATCTAAGACTTCCTGGGTGAACTTTGTAAGGGCCTCCACGTGTGCTATAACAGCCTCGAGACCATGGAAGAGAAAGATGGTGGCCGGATGATCGTAGGAATGGAAAACAGAATGTGTGTACACGGCCTTGAGCAGAGCGAGTCTGGCAGCTTTAGGAATTCAGCCTGGCTGTGCATGTCATATATGCTGTCCCAGAAGGCAGCCCAGCCAGTCATGAGGCGGTGGGCTGGGGGAGGGTGGGATTAGGGCTCAAACCCAAACTTTCCAGCTCTAGTGTTTATGATAACAGTTCCCATAATGTTCCTCAAGTGGTTAGTAACCAATCTCAGGCCATTGACATTTTAAAACGTAATCTCTCTTCAGACACTTGCCAGCATTTGACACCATTTCCACCCCCCTCCCTGGTTAAATGCCCTCTGCTGCTCCACCTGTCCACAGACCTACATGTACCCTGCACCTGGCCTTCTTTTTCTGGGTCACCCCTCTGCACATGTTCATCTCTGGGCCAATCCTGTTTGCACAGGTCCTTGCTAATTTCTTGCTGATTTTAAATGAAATACCAACTTAAACAAGTAAAATACATAATTTATAATGTGTCATAATTATAAATATATAATTTACAATGTCATTACAAAAGAGTAACAACAGGTTGGTGAATACATTTTATCTCACTTTAACAAGTCTAAAAATTTACAAGTAATGAAACTGAAAGAAACTTTTCTAAATTATCAATAAGGAAATATATTTAAATGAATAACACTAGAGGAAACAGTGAGAATCTTGTCATATAAGAAAGAGGTCAGAGAAAATGCAATCCAAAACTGGTGAAAAAAAGAAAAAGTATTATAGAGGTAATGTCGATTAAATTTTTACTCATTTGAAAGTTATTTTTCTAAATTTTTTGAGTCTATATTTGTCATCTTTTTTAATTTGCAATTCATTGTGATGTTCTCATTTTAAATAATCTAATTTGTAATTTTGAATTTTAACAGGAATCTCCAAAACTGCCTACATTTTAGGCTCACAAAACCTGAATCGCCCCACTAAGCTGGGATGATTAGTTTTACATAGCTGCTTTAACACATTACACAAATTTTGAGGCTTAGCAACAAAACTGATTATATAACAGCTGTGTAGGTCAGAGGTCCAACACGAGTATCATTGGGCTGAAATCAGTGGCAGCGCTGTCTTCCTCCTGGAAGCTCCAGGGGAAATCTGTTTCCTTGCCTTTTCTGGCTTCCAAAGGCCATTCACATTCCTTGGCTTGTGGCCTCTTCTTCCATCTTCAAAGCCCAGCCCACTGCACCAGGCTGCTCACCCTAACACCCACACTCACTCCCAAGGGAGGAAGCTATCAACAGAAGGCAGAGTAAGGGTAAACCTCAGCAGATAAGACAAGGCGTGTATGGGAGAGAACAAAGAGAATGAAATAAGGAGGGAGGGAGGGGGAGAGAGAAACACTCACAAGCCCTGGTGACACTGAGTCCCTGACTCCACCCTCTGTTCTTCCTTGCTATTGATCAATCAAGTTCCTTTTCTGCTTGAGCAAGTGTCAGTTCACTTGCAAGTAGCATAATCATGATTAATACAGCAGTAATTTATTGAGAGTCTACATTTGGCAAGCACTATGTGAAACACTTCATGTGCACTTGGGTGTTTTAATCCTCATAACCACCTTGCAAAATATTAGTCTTTGCATTTTAAAAATGAAGAACCTAAGGCCCTATGGGGTGAAGAACCTTACCACAGGTCACCCACTAAGGCTCAAACCTAAGTCTGTTCAATAAATTTAAGCAGAGTTTATAGACAGAATTTGGAGCTTCATTCCTGTGGATCTTTTCCTTCAGGAATCCCCCCTCTAACTTTCTGTCCTGTGGTTTTTCAGCTAGAAGGACTACAGGGTTCCAGCTGGGTTTTTCTGTTCCTAACTAGAGTCTGACACTGGTTAGAAGCTAAGAAAACAGGAAGCTCAGTGCTATTCATTTCTTCCAGGGTCAACCCCAACTTCAGATTTTGCTGGCTGGTCTCTCTCCAGTGCCCCTTCTGACCTCTAAATCTGTATGCTTTCTAGATGTTGTCATTTGAATGTCTCAAATTCAACATCCAAGGCTGAACTCTTTTCCTACCTCCCCAAACACACCCCTCCTTCTAAATTTCTTATCTTAAAGGATGACACAAACAGCTAAGCCAAGCTAACCTCTTCACTCCCTTACCAATCAAATCTAATAGACTCTCTCTCCTTAGCACCTCGATTTCATTTTATTACAGCTGCCTTCAGTTCCCTTTTTCATTCATTGCCAGTATTATTGCAACATTCTCAACTGTCTCCCTATTTCTCAGTTTACCTGCTACTAGTCTTTTCTTTACACTGTGGCCAAAGTGATCCTTCTAAAATATCCACTTATATGATTCCCTGTTTAAAATCCTTCCGTAGTTCCTCTTGCCTACAGGGAAATATCCCAGATGTTTCGTTTGATTGTCAAGATCTCTGCCTGCCTCTTTAGCCTCTAACTATCCCACACACTCCCTCAGAAGCATTCACACACTAGCCCCTCTGTTGAAACACTCTTTCCTCCACCATCCAGCTAACACCTAATTTACTCCTCGAAATAAGGATCAGAATTTTACCTGGCTGCAGAGAAATTTTGACATTCCTATATGCATATCGTACCACTCACAATGTTGCTTTTTTTTTTTTTTTAACTTAGCTGTCTCCTCACTAGCTGCAGAGCTCCATAAAGTGTGGGACTCCCTTTTCAATATCTATGTTCCGAGCCCAGCACAATGTCTGCTATGTATTAGATTTCCCATCAATACTTGTTGAACACGAGTGAAACAAAATGTTTAAAGAATGAAAGAGTAGCCATATTATAAAGGTACTTTGTGGATACCTCTGCCCTAAACTTTTCTTTAGATAATGAATTTTAGTTCTTCCAGCCTTTCCTTTTGATCACTGTGATGAACCACCACCAGCCACCACACACAAATCTCCAGGTTCTTCATACTACATTGGACCTGCACTGGGCATCCCTAAAGCTAGCATCTCACTCCTGGTTCTTTCCACTACATCGACCCTTAGAAAGACTGAGTGATCTGAAAGTCTTTTTAACAACTTAGGTAGTAAAGAGAATTTGGTACTCCTAAGGAATGTCATCAGATTTACCAAATTCCTTAACGATAACTGGGAAGAACACTCATAAATTTCCCATTTATCTAAGAGTTTCCTGTGAATATGGTCATTCTCACTCTTTTGGTTAGAAGTATGTGAACCTACAAATTCACAAAGTAAAAAACTGATCTATTTTGAAAGAGACATAACAAGAAAAAAATTAAATTTAAATAAAGAAAAATACAAAAATATGCTAGACATTCCTAATGTTTGAAATAAATGTCTGCTCTCAAAAGAAATGCAGATCCATAAGAGGTGAAGTAGTGAAGACTTGACTCCAAGGCCAGAGGTAGTTTAAGATCGCTACCAAGCACACCATTCACCGCTCTCATCAGAAAACTAACTGCAACAATGTGAACCACTCAACTTTTCTTGGCAACAGGAGAGTAAGAAACAGTAGAGCATAGTAAATTAATTAGATTAAAACTAATCAGTAATGAATATTGTCATTTCACTCTGTTTCAACACGAAATGAGACATGGGGATGGAATATATCCAAATAACTTGACATTTGCAAGACAATTTGGAGTAGAAGAACAGTCTTATTAATACATAGAAGTAGCGATTTAAACCCAAATTGGGCTCAAGATTTAAAAATTTTTTTCTGAGTTGCTTTGCAATATTATGCCACCTGAGGGCACCAAAGATTTTTAAATGTTTTCTGCTGAAAAAAAAAAATTCCTCAATAAATATTCATTGAGCATCGTTAATGTTTTGTGGATAAGAAGCTAAAATAAGGAAAGGTACAAAGATAAACACAAACAGCTTCATCACTGGCTTTGGTGAGTTCAATGTCTGGTGGGAGTGGCCTTAGCATGGTTAAGGAGATTGCCATGTTTTGAATGAATTACTGGCGTTAGGTATAAGCTTATCTAATTTATCCTTACAGTGGTTCCCTAAGTAGGGCTCAGACTCCTTACAGTCTATGACACCCTTTAGGGGTTGGTTAAATTCAAAACTCTTTTCATTATAATACTAACATATATTTTTTTTTCATTTTCTCATGCATGTACAGCAGATTTTTTCGGGAGCTATGACATTGAAAATGTTATTTCTCTGCTAACTAATAGAATGTTTGTATATTGTTTTTTGGTTTTTGTTTTTTTAATTTCTAACATAGTTGGTTTAGGGTATAAATTTTGTGGGTTTTCAGCGATTAACTTGGTTTGTTCTCCGTGCTCCCACTGGGTTCTTGCCCACTATCTTCAGTTATACTTGCTATGTGACCTCTGCAGCCTCATTACCCAGTAAATCATGATTTTTGAAGTCCGCAAGTTTTTCTTCTACATCTGTGTAAATAACACTACTAAATATACTTTGATATCTTGTTTCACAATATTTTTAAATTCTTGAAAACTGTCCTAGATTTTAAAATTTTTACCTAAAATATAACAATATTTTTAATACTAAAATTAACTACATATTTTTTCTCATGTTCAAGAATAGGTAGGTAACTTAAATAGGGGGATTAAAAGACTGGTTTTCTCAATCCACAGCTGCACCATCTACATCTAAAGTTGTTGAAAGAGATGAAACTGACACCCGTGTTTTCTAACTCATGGAAGAGAGGAATCTACTCCAAAAACTGGGAAAACTATAAATAAGCAAAGTACTGCACAGAACATTTTCAAATAGTTTTATAGTGCTACTTAAGGTACATCTTTGAAATCAGAATTTAAAGAAAGGATTTAAACCTTTATATAAAGGAAAAGGAATTAAATACTCTAGTGTGTTGAATAATGTGCTCCCCAAATTCCTGTCCACCCTGAACCTGAGAATATCACTTTATGGAAATAGGATCTTTGCAGATGTAATTAAGCTAAAATAGGGTCATACTAGAGATTAGGCCCTAACCCAATGATGTGCCCTTATAGGAAGAGAAAAAAGAAACATACAGACACACAGAGGGAAACAGCCATGTAAGCATGGAGGCAGAGATTAGAGTTACACTGCCACAAATCAAGGAATGGCAAGGGTTGTCGAAAAACACCTGAAGCTAAAAAGAGGCAAGGTGGATCCTCGCCAAGAGACTTCAGGAAGGACATGGCCCTGCTAACACCTTGGTCTGAGGCTTCTAGCCTCCAAGAGCCGAGACAACAAATTCCTGCTGTTTAAAGCCACCGAGTTTATGTTACCATGAAACTAATATTTTATACATAAAATATTTATACGAATATTGTATACATGATAGGCTCTTTAAAATCCAAAAATCATTTGTTTCAGTTTTTCCAAACTAGAAATTAAAATGTCACTGAAGCATCTTACAGGTTTCTGTATTGCACTGACTGGAGAAACCCACATATTAGGTGAGGGACTAATTTAAAGGCCTGATACAATTGACACTACTGAATTCGTGAAAATTCCATAAAGAAATCACAGGAGCGACATTTTCCAACGATACGGTAACTCGTCAAATTAAAAATGTAGTTGCAAACATGAAGACCTAGTTAATAGCTCATCTTCAAAACTGTGCTTGTCTCACAAATGGATGAACCTATAGATGTGGCTGGACTTGCTGTTTTGTTTATATTCACCTGGTATCAGCACCAATTATTAAAGAATATTTTCTTTTACGTGAATGCTTGCCAACAAACCTAAGGGGTGCTGAAATAGTCAAAGCACTGAATAACTTTTTTGAATCATATAGCTTACAGTAGAACATTGTGTTGAACATTTGCACTTATGGTAAAATATATGGGTAAAACTGCTGGTATTTTAGCATTATTCGAGCTGGCAGCATCAGACAGTATTAGTGATCAGTCTTTTTTCACTTCCAGGTACTAATAGTAAAGGGGAAAAAATGCCAACTTCACGTAAGAATGTTCAGTATAAAACAGTAAAAGTTATTCATTTTACTAATTTCAACACTTGAGTATATGTCTTTTTAATATTCTGTGTGATGCAATGGGACACACAAAGGCTAAACATTCCAGCTCATGTGACTCGTACTTTGCTATGAGACAGCAAGAAGCAAGTTACAAAGAGTATCTAAGGGAAAAGCAGCATAAGCTACTTATGACTTTGTAATGAGTCACATTGAAAAGTAATGAAAATTTTTAAAGTATGAGTCAATAAATTTCATCTTCTTAAGACCATAAAATCTAAGTCAAAACATCGGCTAGGTCAAAATTCTCCAAAATGCAAGAAGTCCTTCGCAACATTAAAACTGGTCACCCAGCACCTGCTTGAATACCATTACTGCTCACTTTCTCTCAAGCAACCCATTTTTTAAGAACTCTAGTAGAAAGATTTTTTTATGACTGAAATCTCTGCGTCCCTCCAACATCTTTGGATTATCCCTAATTGCTTTATTGAGGTAGCCTGAAACAATGGAAAGCAAACTGAATTAGGAAATTAGAAGATCTCTTTCAAGTTTCAGTGTACTTGCATATTAGGAAAGTGATTTGGGGCAAATTACATCATTGAGTCTCAACTTGTAAAAATGGAGAATATTAATCCTTTTAACTACACACCAGCAATTGGTACAATGATCACTGGGAATGTTTAAAACTCTGGTAAACATAAAAATGTTTATCCATACAACACACATTTATTTACAAAGATACCTTGATAATTTCTCTCCATTGAGCTAGACAGAAAAAAAACAAAAACAAAAAAACTTAATATTGTTGAGTATTGTTAAGTACCTTCCAAGCTCTCATAAAGGCTTTACATGTTTGTTTTGTTTGGGGTTTTGTTTCTTTTCCTAGTCTTCATAAAAATTTTATGATAGAGTATCCCATTTTTTCCTAATAGTCATTCAAATGCTTGAAGACAGCTTTCCTACCAGCTCTCTTACTTGCCTTATCTTTTAAGGACCATGCACACACATCTATCTTTTGTTCAGAATAGCCTGGCCAGAAAGCTGGCCTAGAATCCTGGATTTGAAGCATTTGCTCAATGGACCTTTCTGAGACCCAGGAATGCTTGTGTTAATCAGGTTTAGCAAGACAAATTACCCATGAAGAGTCACCCGGCCTGCACTGAAAGATATACTAGGGAAATCTAACCTCTCTTCATAATTATCTTCAAGTTAAAAAGAATAGCTTGAAAATGTGTCATTGTTACCAACTGCATTTCAGCAGAACTTCTACCAATCGATAGTTAAAACTCAAAGCAAATAACCAGCATTACTCTAGAATTTTTTCACTAAAGTCACATCTTATAAAACAAAGAAATGTGATTTTGACTTTTTAACAAACACACTGGAACTTGACCACCAAAATGACTATTGTTCCCTCCAGAGTCATCACATCAGTAGGCTCTGCTCTAATAATACTCAGGATAGTACCAGGCACATAGATGATGCTCAATGTGTGAATGCTTTTGATGATGCTACCATTGCTTAAAGCACTTTTAGCATTCTTTTGATTTTGTCCTCCAAAGTCAAGACATACATATTATTTTCAATAGCTTTGTGAGGACATTCTGCATTTAAATATGCTTTTAAAAAGGATCTAATGCAGGCCAGATTCTTGTTCAACCTTTATCCCCAACATGGCAGGAATAGTTTGCCTCTTTCATTGCTAACATATACCGCTCTATGTAGGTGACCTTAGCCTAAAGTCATACCTGAATGAGGCATTCACAAGTTTTCTAACTTGCCCCCTGTAGTTTTAAGCAATCATACATAAGAACCTTGATGTTGAAGAATTTTTAAAGCTAAACAGAAGAAACATGAATCTGATGCTCCAGTTTTGTCAACATGGTAAACAGGGTCCTTCCTCACCAACCTCATCTCTTCCTTCTCCTAAACTTACACCGAATCCCATCTTTTCCTGAACCCAGTAGACTATAACATACCTTTGTACAGGCCCACTCCTATATCTGAGATTTCCTTCTGCCTTCTGTGTCTTAGTAAATTGTTATACATTCATTAAAACCAAGCAATGACGTCCTTTGGAAAGCCTTCTCTGAACCTTCTTATCCTGCCCTATACTAACCCTACACTTGAAAACTCATTTGCTGTATCTTTATCCTACAAGGCTGTGATCAATTTCAGCACAGAGGTTATCTCTTTATACTCTCAGCACAGGGCCTGTCCCAGTAGATCCTCATTTTACTAACTTTACTATTTAACTTGGAATTTACAGACACAAGAAACGTTTACTATTAGAGAAGTCACTAATCATATTTAAATGTGAACTAGTGGATGCTTTCTATCTCCACACACTTAACTCTTCATCCTGGATCAGATCCCTTATCTAGGTTGGATGATAGAGCAGGCTATTTGAATTTTGGAGTCAGTCACACTTTTTTTAGCCCTTTCACTAGCTGGGTATGGTCAGGTTCTCAGTCCTTGCCATAGTACCTTTACTCTTTTCTATGAATTTAGAGCTCATGTGGCACCTCTGGAGTGGCTTAACTGCATCATCGCATTGCAGCTTCACTAGCTGAGGAAGGTGTTCCCTATGTCCAGTTCCTGGACTCACAGTAGTACACCAACATTACTTTTCCTCTATCGTAGACATAAATATCTCCCTCACCCCACCTAGTTAGAATCAGTACTGCCCTCTGCCTAGTTGCTAGCCTAAAGAATGCACTATGGAGAAATTTCCTCACCTACCGCTTTGTGCTGAGCCTAAACCATTATCTGGACCCTCACTAGTACCAGCAGATTTCAAATGCAGTCACCAACATTCTGATGAGAGTCTGATACCTTATTATAGCAACTTAGAATGCCAATCCTTGGACTCTTACTTGTTTCAATGCTTTTTTCCCATTTTATTTCCTATTGCTGGTAGAGATTCTTCTGCTCCTCGTGTTCAGAACAAAGAGGATAACATACTCTTAACCAAAATTTCCCCATCACTTCAGAGAAAAGCTCAGATTAATTTCCACCAAAGACAAAGTCTCTTCCTTTAAAATAAATGGTCCAAAGTATTGTTGGCACAATGCAGTTAAGAATGAAAAAGACTAAGTTTTTATCTTTATAACACAAAGTAGACAATGCTGGCAGAGTAACACAAGTCAGGAAAGAAATTACTCCACCTTCTGAAGAAAAGGAAACTGGTCTTTTTAAAAACTGTCTCAAGGTTTTCCAGTGAGAGTTTCTATGTATATTGATAAATTTGTACTTCTTTCAATGTGCTTCAGGATGCAATGTATTTTACCCTCTGTGGATACAATACTATAATCATGTTTACAAAAAGGGAAAATATTTTCTTTAAAGTTATGCAATTAGCGAACTGAAAAACTATCCAAGTAATGGTGTAAAGATCAAATACCACAACCCAAATTTCACTTCGAGTCTCCAAAAGCCTAGGGATTTCAAATATATAGATGTCAGACTATAATGTACACCTGAAAATTATAAATTGTATTAACCAATATTACCCCAATAAACTTAAAAATATATATTATAAAATTGTTTTTGCCTTAAAAAAAAAAAAAAAGCCTAGAGATTTCAAACAGGGAACAGCAAACTACGCCCCCAGCTGGCCAGGTGCATTGGAACACGGATACATCCATTCAGGTATTGTCTATAGCTGCTTTCATGCTATGACAGTTGAGAAGTCACAAGAGATTGTATGGCCTAAAATGTTTACTATCTACTCCTAACAGAAAGTATGCCAACACCCAATTTAGGAAAAAATCTCCTGAAGAGAAATTGCAGACATCTTAATAGGTAGCATTATGCCTCTAACTGGACATAGAAGTGGTCTCTATATACACCTTATTTCTCAGTACTCAGGTTTTATCTACTCTACCAAACGACTCATTCTACAACTTATTCCACCAAAATTAATTCCACCGCCACCACACACACCCAACCAAGAATACTTTTTCGCTTCACCAAATCAACTTCTTATAAAGCAATTGCACCTAACACAGCACTCAGACTAACTAAAGGGAAATTTCATTGGGTTAATCAACTGCTAGTTTGGCCAGTCATTAAGGGGGGCAGGGAGGGACTAAAATAGCATTAAGTTCATGAAAGTATATTCCCTACCAAAAAAGGCACTCTAGGTAAAAATGCCATTATGGAATCACAAACCTCTTACACAAAAGTTGACACCTGTAATCTGATTTTCTCGTCAATGTCACCTAGCCGTGGTTAGCTTGTTGTATGATAGAGGACCACATATGATATGGTACCCATTTAAAGGTAAGTAGCTGAAAGAAAAGTTCTCTCTCTCTCATCACAATTATCCAACCCATTCTCTCTGTTCATCTTTAGCATCCCCCCAAAAAGAAAAGAACCTTGAGAGAAATGGAGTGAAAGTAGCAAGTCACACTTCATCTTAAAATTATTATTCCCACAAAAAGCATAAAAAGATGTTACTGATAGAGGCGCAAAACCCATTTTTGTGATTAGTTTGCAAGAACCTAATTTACCATTAAAGTTCATTAATTTCAGAAAACTAGTAAACCTTAAAGATTAAAACCAGATTATCAAGTTTAGTTCACAACTGAGCATAATGCCCAATAAGCAGATATTAAACAGCTCAGTTTTAGTTCACTATGACTCAACCAGTGGTTTCACACCATTTACAAGACTAGTATTGATATTATATGCTGAGTTCCTGTTGAATGACATGGTATTAACAGTAGTGAAATAGCAGCTGAAATTCATATGTATTGCCTAGTATGTGCCCAGGATTTACACCAGGTGCTCTTCATGTTTTCATCCTCACAATAACTCTACAGAACACTATCTGAAGAGCTTAAGTATCTGGATTAAGATCACAACTCACATAAGTGGTAAGGCCAAGCTTCAAACATAGGTGTGACTATTTCTAATGTATTGCGTATCAACACATTAAAATCATTTTTCTGAAGCTCTCTTGTGACACCAACGTGCAGACAAAATTGGGAACCACTACTACATGGACATATATAAATATGTCTCAAGAGCTGGACACTGCTGCATTGAACATACACAGCAGTGTCCTTCCAGCATACCTGATTTGACACAGTATAAACTTCCATCACTGTGCCAGATTGTTTCTACCAAATTTATGAGAGTAACTGGAATTTACAGGATAAATTAATGTAAGTGATTAACTGCATGTCTCATGACAAGAAAAATCCACAACAAAACTTTTTAAAGTAGGTAATTACTGAATTACTTATTCCCAAACCCTTATTAGACTTTTCAAGGCCATGTGTCGTATAGTGCACATAATTATATATTAAAATAATCAGAGCACTCTTTGGAGCCCATTTTTCTAAATTCTAACATTAAGCACTGCCTAACCTGCCTAACCCAAGAAGGAAGTAACATTAATAGAATAACCAACGCTTCTCTGCAGCATTTGGAGGCTTTTAAAAATTTTGCTATTGCTTGAAATGGCCTCCCTAGCCCATCTACAACATGCAAGTACCCATTATAACCTCCAGAAACATACTTTTTCAAAAAAGTCCATATTCAGCTCACAATTAGTGACACCCTATTATTTAAAAGCCCTAGCAATATATCCCTGAGTTTACTGTGTAAGCCAAAAAATAAAAAATAAAAATCTCACTTTAAATTTTCACAAGTGTGCCTTTTCTAAACCAGGTATCTAAATTCTAATAAAAGCATATTTTAATACATCTTTTATGAAGTTTGTGACATTATGGAAGATCAAGAATTTGATATCAGGTTAAGCTTGTTTTTAAGAGGATCAAAAACAAGTCATTCATAACATATTCCTAAATTTAAAAATGTTTATATACTCATATTCTAACAGTATATAACAAATGTTAGCAAAAGGAACTAAAAGTATTTGTTTAGGTACCAGGTCCTTCAACATACTGAATTTTTACTTAATATAAATCTGATATCAAATTGATCTGACTTTAAATAAAACATTTATGGAAATATTCTAATTCTTAATATAAAATAAGATACAATTTTTGAAATGCTATTTCATACCTATTATAGGAATTTTGCTCACAAATTTCATCCTCCTCCCCCAAAAAAACATGTTGGGGAAGGAGAGGTAGTAGTAAGAGGAAACACTAAAAAACTTGTGGGGGGTGACAGAAATGTTCATTATCTTGTTTGCAGTGGTTTCACAGGTCAAAGCTTATCAAATTATACACTTTAAATGTGTAGTTTGTAAATTTATACATCAAAAACATGGTTTATAAAGAACTTGCTGCAAATAGACTGAATTTAAAGCAGCCAAATTTTTTTTTTTTCCCTTCTAACCTCCATGGCTTATTTCTGAGTCCAGCATTTCCACATTAGATGTACCATGCAACTAGTTTCTGTACCTGTGGGCTCCCTTTAAAACGATATGATCCAAATACTTTATCAGCTGTCCAGTATTTGCATACATTTGTACTGCTCCACCCCTTCAGTAACCAGACTTGTTCATGTTATCATTTAATGCATAAAATAACCAAAACCCATGTACCTTGCCATGCTTATAAAAGGTAAACTATTAAACACATTCCATATCACAATGCATATGAATGCACAATATACATTATTTAACTGCTGATAAATGGGAATTAAAGCAAAAAAAAATCTGAATATGAAGCAGATGTCAGAAAATTTTTAAAAATTACAAAATCTTTCTTAAAAGCTAGAAAATGAAATAAAAGAGATTTTAAATGTAACTACATTTGCCAGGTCCCTTCTAGCTCATGTTAGCAAATACAATTTGCATCTTAAAGGTTTCATTAATCTATTAACCAAATAGTGCAATCTAAGAATCTCAAACACATTCCATATGTGATACTGACAGAGCTTTGTCAAAGCACACTTTAGGTTTTCTTCTGGGTAACAAATTTAATTTCAGATGACTGGACTGACTTGTGGCATATTATAGAATAAAAACCTATTATAAAAAAGGTAACTTTAAGATATATGTAATACTTTTTACCACTCTAATTCATCCTAAATTTCATGCAGGTAAAACTGTGTTGCTTTTATTTTTGTTTCCCCACCACCACCATTGTCAGTATTAACAGATAAATCTGGCTTTTAGTGAAAACTGGGGAGCCTGGGCAGAATACAGTGAGGTGGAAATAGCAGAAACACTGCAGTTTTTTGAGAATACTATTTTAAAAAAGAAAAACTGAGGATTAGCTCAATCTGACATTAAATCTAGAATATTCTTACTCTCTAAAATTATGCTCTTTCCAATTAGAATATATTTAAAAATGGAGTGGGGTAGGGAAAACTAGAAGCAAATACAAATGAAACCAGAAAAATCAAAATACAAACATATAGAATCAAATTACTCTTCCAGTCAGCAGTAAACCAGAAATACTTCTAAAATTAATGTGCAAGTGAAAAATAAAGTGGTTGTTTTTCATTCGATGTTAAGCAGTTGATAATAAAAAAGGTATTTTCCAAAGCTTTTTCTAAACTCAAGTAATCACCATCTTTAATAAAGTGTAACTTTGTTTTAATAAGTGAATAAAGCACATTGTGTTTAGAGACCAATACCTTGAACACTACAGAGAACAACAATATTCTGAAAATCCAGTTTATTTTCCATGTTGTGGACAGATCCAGTCAGTGTGATCAGTTTGTCTGCACGTGTAATAATTTATCAAAATAAGTCTTCCCACAACAACTCTTTTCCATTAACTCTGAAAATCCTGGCCTGACAACATACCCAAATAAAGCTATTGAAAATCACCTCTTAAAATTTGGAAGTGTGGCAACGTTAATATTTACTGAACTACAAATGGCTAAAGAGCATTTTATGTTTTAAAAGGTGACTAGTACAACAGTTGAGTTCAGGAAATTAATGTTTTAGTGCACTTTGCTCCAGTTTTAGCCAACATGCTCATTGTTTTGGGAGGTTGGGGGAGGGGGGGAACAAAGTGGACTTGAGCATTTCCATTGTACGAAAGAGATATGACTTTGCAAGCAAAACAGTGTAAGCTGCCTTTTTTTCTTAAGACCTGGACATTTTAAGACAGAAGCTTTGCAAAACATTACACAATTTTTTTTATTAAATGAGAAAATCTCATTTGTTACATCGTCACATTGCTAGTCAGAGAAATGCTGCAGTGATGAAGAAAGTCAATGTTGGATCAACCAAAGTCCTCATTTCTACAACATTCATTTACAAAGAAATAATGTTCAACACAGCCCAACACAACATTCTTGGTTTTCTTCATATTGAAGTCCCCCAAAAAAATCATCTTCTAATGGGGTATTTTACTACATAAATTATAGTTCTTCATTTTTACAATTCACCCCAAACTGTATGAGAGATGTATCACACTAAAATTTCTAAAGCTGTTAGGAAGGAAATCCTTCACACATCGTCGTCATCTGATGTGTCACTGCTACTTGTTTCTGTGTCATCATTCTCAATAGTGGGTTTGAAAGTGCTGTTTTTCCAGGGTCCAAACTTGAAGTCACAGATCAGGCCATTTTTCAAAATACCATTTTTCCTCAGACCATTCTTCTGTAACTAAAATGTCAAAAATAAGTTAATTAAATAAACTATCCTTCGAGAGGATATAGTATTACTACTATAATAATTCAATGTAACCATAAATACAATTAAGTTAATAAAACTGTATCCTACCCTGAAAATTTCAGAGATTATGACAACGTTTCTGAAAAACTAGTTAGATTCAGGTAAGTGATCCAACTGATCTAACAAAATATTTCCTAGAAATAAATCACTGCCTTTGGGAGAACCACATTTACCATCTATCAAAACATTATGAAAACTGTAATAAATACCTTCAGATAATGCCTAGAATACAGTCAGCAACCATTCAGCTATAGCTGTTATTTTTATTCTGACCTAACTAAGCTATTAATATACCCTACAATCTGCTTTCTTCATACTTTATAGAGTTAGTAGAATACAAATTATTCAAGTATACTCAAGAAAGGTATACAGAAGTAACAAAATCAAATAGAGCCCTTCACTTAACCACAGAAATTAAGATACTGGGGGAAAAAATTAGTTTCTATTTCTGAAAATGAAAAATCATATCTAAAAGGTTAGTATGGTAATAAGAATTGGGGTTTTGGCCCAAATTAGAAACAATTTAAATACACAACACTAAGTTTAATATAATAATAATGTACATTCTACATTATTAACTTCAGTACATTCTATTAACTTCAGCCTTTTGGATTTCTTTCTTTCATAAAAAATGTTCGATGCTCTGGAAATTTTCATCAAAATCTCTAAATACAATCTTCCATAAGACCAAATCCAGATAAATAGTAAATTAATATTTGGAAATGTATATAGGTTTCATATTCTAGAGGGTTTTTTAAAACATGAAGATTAGGATAAAATACAAACCCAAGGAACCACTTATATCATAGTTACTAATTTTGTTATGGACCTTGAAAACTAAAAAAATCACAGGTTTAGGGTCTTACCTCTCATTTTTCCTTTTCCCTATGTATTTTCCATAGCTAATTTTCTTTTTTTACCTAAATTCTAAAATGTAAGCTACTTCCTTTCACTTTGAACAAATTATATTGCTGTCTTTAGAGAGAAAACGCCATGAGTCCCCTTGATCCTCAATCACTGTGTCACTTAAAAACATACCTGTCACTCTTATAAAGATACACTTTCCCAACCCCAAAGTTCTATTCTTGCTTCATACGATGTATAGCCTAATGCCACCGAATCTTTTAAAGTCTGAAAGCTATGGAGAATTTTGAGAAAAACAAAATCTAAAATCTTTATCTCTGATTTTTCTAACCTGCATCATCCCTAAGAATCTAACTTAATGTTTTTTTTTTTTTAAGCCTCCTAAAATCAGCTCTTTCTTCTACATTCCTGTTCATATTAATGATACGACTATCGGTTCACAGTCTGGAATTTCAAAATCTTGCTGGTTCTATTTCAGATCTCTTAGTCTCATATCATTTTTTACTGTCATTTCTCTACTTTAGGGCCCCATTTATCCTCCCCTAATTATTACAATACATCCCTTCCCCCAACTAATCATATCATCCTGATTCTATTCTTTCAAATTACCCTTTCAATGTACACTTTACACTACACCTGTACTTTCCCATGTACGAATAATGACCACTTCACATCCCTAGATACAAGCTATGCTTTGACATGGTATACACAGACCTTCCTGACCCTATATATTTTTTCAGCCTTATATCATGTTTAACGAACAGGCTTTGAAGTCAACCAGACTTGGGCTCAACTTCTAGCTAAACTACTGATAAACTGTATAACCTACAGAAAATCATGCAACTTCTCTGAGCTTAGTTTCATCATCTATGTAGGAAGACTAAGAATAGTACCTACTTCATACTACAAATGCTACCAAAAAAATGCACTTAGCGCAATACCTAGGAGTCATTAAGAGCTCACGTAATATTAATTACAATTACAGGTGCCATGTAATTTATCATTCAAACCAGGGAACTTTTCAGAATGAAAGTAAGCACTGGCTATTAATTACTATAGTGGGATAATATGAATAAACAAAGACTCAGAGTCACCCTTCCTATTATCAGGATCTTTAATTTAAAACTTTCCACCCGTGCTCCAGCCAACTGTGGACCCCAGCATACACTGTACTCTCACTTTTTGTCTTAAATGTCAGTCCATCTTAATTGTCAAAGGCCAATTCAAATCCAACTCACCAATTATGCTTTCCCAGATCACTGCAATTGGAATTAATCTCCAGATAATCAATAGGATATTAAGTCCTATTTGAGCAAAAAATTTTTTGTTTCCTAGTACTCCAGAACACAGCCTGGCAATTATGAAACATTTGATAAAATTGCCTGACACTCTCTTCTGTCTTCCCCTTAAACATTTTGAAAACTGCTATTACATTCTGCTTTATATATGGAATCTATCTACCCTTATTAAACTGTTAGCCCTATGAAGGAGCTCATCCCTAAAACTCCATAATATCTTAGGAATAGTAAACAATAAATGTTTGAACTGAAGAGAGGGACTTTGAACTCACAGTCTCCTCTGTTGCCAGATGCAACAGAAATCTTTTTATAAACATCAGGCCCTAATGAGTTTTCAGAAATCTAAATGTCAACTGATATCATCATTAATATATCCATGTCTTTATCATTAGTTCAGAAAAATATGGTTATTATACACCATTGCTTCCCAACTCAAGTATGCAAACAATTTTTATATATTGGTTAATTGCTTTATTATCAATAGAGTTTTATCTACCAATCCTAGTATTGACAAGTTTTTAGAGCCAATTATCTTGGTCAGACAATATTATGCTGTCTCTGAAAACTACTACCTATAGTAATGATACCTGGTCAGTTTCTCTTGACACACTTCTTCAAATTCCAAACGAGACTTTCAAACAGATACACAACTAGTAAATCATACAAAGGACTACTACTCACCAAACTTGAGGAGTTTCAAAAGCATGAAAGTAGCCAGATCTAAGACCAGACAGCTTTATGGTTCAATTATTAAAACATTCTAGAAAGGCAAAACTATAGGAAAAACTAAATGAATCAGTGTCTGCCAGAGGCTGGAACTGGGAGTGAAAGAAATGAATGCAAAAGGAGCTAAGAAGGAACTTTGGGGGCTGATGGTTATATTCCTATATAAGTTATGTATCACTGACGGTGGGATATGTTCTGAGAAATGTGTCATAAGGTTCTGTTGTGTGAATATCACAGTGCATTTACACAAGCTAGGTGGTATAGCCTACTACACTGCACACCTAGCTATATGTATAGACGATTGCTCCTAGACTACAAACCTGTATGGCATGTTACTGTACTGAGTAATGTAGCCAACTGTAACACAATGGTATTTATGTAACTAAACATAGAAAATGTACAGTTAAAATGTGATATAAAAAATTTTTTAAAGGTGTACCTGTATAGAGCTTGAACGGAGCTTACAGGATTGGAAGTTGCTCTGGGTAAGTCAGTAGGTGAGTGGTAAGTGAACATCAAGGCCTAGAATATTTCTGTACACTACTATAGACTTTTTATAATAAACACTATTCGCAAGGCTTCCCCTGCTTCCACTTCTGACAGGGTCAGAAACAGAACATCAAAGCTGCCAATGCTGCTCCATGAACAGGGATGTGAGCTGAAATGACTAGAAATATCTTGGAGAAACTGGCTGAGTAAGGCACAGGTCACCAAAATGATGACTGTCAGGAAAGAGTAAAAGGTGGTCTCCGAATCAGCAAGAAATCAAGATGGAGATAAAAGAACATAGAGGATTGTCATAGCAATGTGGTTTTGGCTACTGAATGTTGGAGCGGTGGAAAGATTAAGAAACTCTGTGGTATTCATTAAAAAAGAAAAGGTGTTTAACATAGAGAGGGAATAGAACTGAGGACTCAATATTTTGACTTTGGAAATTTGGTTTTGGTTCCACTGACCCTATCTGGCACAAAGGGCTTTCTCTGGCATTGAACTGATGGAAAACAACCAACTGAAAAACAAACCAAACTTATCTTACTTTACATCACTACAATCTGAAAATATTTCCAAAGCACAGAGACAAGCTGGCTCCACACTATACAGAGCACCTTTATTAAAGTGACACTGGTACTTGTTACTTATTAAGGTAGTTCCTGTGGACTTGTGTCCTTGTACAGAATCTTAGGCCCTCAGCAAGGAATTTACTATAGCCATGTCGTCTGATAATCATCAAGCTAGAACTGGGAGGGCTGTAGTGCCCTCAGAATATGCAGTGCTGGGGGTACAGGCTCCTCTGTGCTAAAACAGGTCAGTGGTGACTGAGTGAGATATAATTTATGCACTCAATATTAAGGTACTATGAGTATAAAAGGGAATCTACTGCCAAGCTCCACGGATATTGGTCCTACTGAATTAAAAAAATAATAAAAAAAAAAAACACTCCTTCTGAATGACATAACCTTCCATTTCTTACAGAAAATTCAGCTCCATTATAATCTTATGGGACCACCATTGTTCATATTGTACATCACAGATGAAAATGTTGCTATGAGCCCCATGAGTGTATGTACATTTACATTGTCAAAACTCATCCAACTATATGCTGAATTTTTATATGTAAATTATACAATATAATAACGTGACAAAAAATTCTTCAAAACTATTAACCATCATCAGCTTCACAACTATGTTGTGAAAAAATAACATGGTTCACTAAGAACTTCTGAATAAAAATTTTAACAAGGAAGAAATATGACATTAGAAAAGACATAAAATTATGTTTACAGATGACATAATCTTATATGTAAAAAACCCTAAAAAATCCACAAAATAACTAAGAACTAACAAATACAAGTTATGGGATACAAAGTCAACACATGAAAATCAGCAGTGTTTCTATAATGAACAATCCGAAAAGAAATTAAGGAAACAATTCTATTTACAATAGCATTTTAAAAAATAATTAGGTTAAAAATTTAACAAAAGAGGCAAAAGACTTTTACACTAAAAACTACAAACTACTGCTGAAAATTTTTAAAGAAAACACCAATACACAAAAAGACACCCCATACTCAAGGATTAGAAGGCTTAATATTGTTAAGATGTGAATACTACCGAAAGCAATCTATATAGATTCAATGCAATCCCTACCAAAATCCCAAAGGTATTTTTGGCAAAAATAGTAAACATTGTCCTAAAATTCATAAGTAATGTCAAGAGACTCCCAATAACCAGAACAATCTTTGAAAAACAAAGATGGAGGTTTTTCACAATTTTTGATTTGAAAATGTTATTTCAGAGCTGAAGTAATCAAAACAATGATACTGACATAAAAAGACAAAGACCAATGGAGTAGAAAGCCCAGAAATAAACCCTTGCATATGTAGTCAAAGGATTTTTGACAAGGATGGCAAGACTATTCAATGGAAAAAGGATGGTATTTTCAACAGTATTAGGGGAAAGGGATATCCAATGTAAAAGAATGAAAATGGACACATGCCCTACACCATGTACTAAAATTAACTCAAAATGGATCAAAGACCTAAACTAAACAAACTATAAAGCACTTAGAAGAAAGCAAAGGGGGAAAGATTCATGACGTTGAATTCAGCAATGATTTCTTGGAAATGACATCAATAGCACAGGCAACAACAAAAAATAGATAATTTGGATTACATCAAAACTTAAAACTTCTATGCATCAAAGGACACAATCAACAGTGAAAAGGCAACATATGAAAGTATTTACAAATTATTTATCTAGTAAGGGATTAATATCCAGAATATATAAAGTGTAACAACTCAGTAACAAAAAAAACCCAAACTACTCCATTAAAAACTAGGCAAAGGAAAAACAAATGGACAAAGGACTTGAATAGATATTTTTCCAAAGAAGAGAAACAAATGGTCAATAAGCACATGAAAAGATGCTCGATATCACTAATCAACAAAGAAATGCACAATCAATAGGAAAACCACAATGAGATACCACCTCAGTCTTTAGGATGCCTACTACCCAAAAATTTAAAAAAGAAATTCTTGCGCTCCATTAGTGAGAATGTAAAACGGTACAGTAACTATAGAAAAACAGTATGGTGGTTCCTCAAAAAAAAGTTAAAATGAGACAACCATATGACCCAATAATTCCACTTCTGTGAATATATCCAAAAGAACTGAAAACAAGGACTCAAGATATTTATAAACCCATGTTCACAGCATCATTACTCACAATAGACAAAAGACGAAGTAACCCAAGTGTTCATCAACAGATGAATGGATAAACAGAATGTGGTATATGCATATAATGGAATAGTCAACCTTAAAAAAGAAATTCTGACACATATCACATGGATGAACCTTGAGGACATTATACTAAATGAAAAAAGCCAGTTACAAAAGGACAAAAACTATATGATTCCACTTATATGAGATACCTAAAGCAGTCAAATTCTGATACACAAAGTAGACCTAGTGGATTCCAAGGACTGTGGGGAGCTGGCAATGAAAAGTTGTGGTTTAACGGGTAAAGAGTTTTAGTTTTACAAAATGAAAAGAGCTCTAGAGATAGATGGTGGTAATGGATGCACAACAGTGTGAATGTACTTAATGCCATGGAACCGTACATTCGAAAATGGCTCAGATGGTAAACTTCATATTATGTGTATTTTGCCCCAAATTTTTAAATACTGTAAAAAAAAAAAAAACTAAATTCATCCTTAAAACATTTTTAAATTAGGGTGATCATGTCCATTTTATCATGAAGTCAATATATTTCATTCAAAACATTTTATTAAAAAGTGCTTTGAAGATTATATCAATTATAACACTTCCATATAGAAAACCACCTCTGCATGACCAGAACTACTAAAAACAATCTCTAATTTTGAAACTCTTCTCAACTTCCTGATACTCTATCAAACATTTCCTAATAGTCTTTCAAAAAGGAAACTATGAAAACATAAAACAATGGCAATTGTGACCTTATAATATGATGCCCAATAAATTCCTAAATAAAACTGTGTAAACCTCTCCCTTATTGTTATAATATGGTTATTATAATTTAAAGTGAATTTGATTCAGGACTTCTTACCTGTTCACTAATAACTTGGAATTCTCTCATTTCATCCTCTGTTAAGGGAGCACATGTTTCATCATTTTCACTGTCTTCTTGCCAGCCCATCTCCTTCAACAATCTGAAAAGAATGAAAGAAATTAATAAATTTAGAGCTTCACCCACATAGGATAATTCCATTTGTTATATGCAAAACAACATTATGCATCACACAAAGTCCCCAACATACTTTTTTGCTTTGACTGTCTTTCTGAAAATGAATAAACAGGATTAAGCTCAGTAAGATGTCTTAGATAAGATCAGCATGAACTGCTTACTCTTTGATGTCATTGGTTCTCTGGGTTGGAAACCTTGCAAAAGGCTCTCCAGGCTAGAAACTGAAGAAAATTTGCTAAATTTATGTACTTAGAGCAATATTCATCCTCATTTGCTTTAATACCACCCCCCAACACTCTTAGCTACTCATTAGGTTTTCTACTTTGGAAAGAAAAGGCTGAGCTATCTTACCCTATCTTGCATTTTATAATTTATCTGTTGATATCACCTTTTATTGTGCATGCCAGGAATTTTCCCCAACACATAATTCAACTTGAAAGCAGCATTATGTTCTACAATAACAGAAAATTATTTTTTCAAAAAAGCTCCCAACCAGGATCTAAGTAAAATGACTAACATGGTAATTAGCTTTTCCTTCCTTCAATTTTTAAAGAGAATACTTCCATCTTAGGCAGAGAGGAAAAGATTATCAGAGAACTAACTAACCACTTCTCTAGTTGGGCAAACATGAACACCGTAGCCATTGCTAGTGTATTTGAGTCAATGACTCCAAAGTTTTCCTCATATGGCCACATATTTTATACTGACTATATATTTTTTTTAAATAGTTACATCTCTTAAGTATTTATTATTCCTATTTATACCTAATCATCTTTCAACTGGAGCCCACCACAAATTAGCTACTTTGTAGACTTTTATACTTTTAAACAATCTCATAGAATATCAATGCTCAGAGACTCCAAATAAAATCTAACACTAATACCTGTATTTTATAGATAAAGAATCAAGATCACATAAGTAAGGTAACTTGCAAACCTGATGGCAGAGAAGAAAATAGGACTCTGGATTTTAGCCATCCAAGTTACTATATACTGACTGCACCAAAACTCTGCTGCCTCTGGACCAAAATGTCACAGTCATAATTAGAATGACTATTTCTCTTATTCTTTTAATCACTTAACATTTCTTTT
The DNA here is from genome assembly GCA_003508835.1 of Eonycteris spelaea. Classification (NCBI taxonomy): domain Eukaryota; kingdom Metazoa; phylum Chordata; class Mammalia; order Chiroptera; family Pteropodidae; genus Eonycteris; species Eonycteris spelaea. The sequence continues at coordinate 6,706,769 of PUFA01000011.1, read as the reverse complement.
CCAACTACACTCTCTTCGTTCTTTAACCTAGGTAGCCTCCCTGTGGAGTGGTATTAGATTCCCAATGTCACCTAGTAAAGAGCCCACAGATTTACAGTGGTAAAACAATCTAAATGCTTTTGCTAGATCCTTACTTTCACTTTCACTTCTTTCACTGTAAAAAACTGACTCTCAACAATAATGCAGATGGAACAAATTATTTCAAATGTTATAAAAGACAAATATTCCTAACTGTCCATTTTCTCTTCTGTCTCTTTCCCACCCCCCCCCAAGACTATAAATGTTTTTTCCCCATGTTCTTTAAAAAGTAGCTATAAGCATTTTTGTTAGTAATCACCAGAATGGCATAACAACCGGGATAAGTATCAAAACTGGTGATAGTTTAATTACCTATTACGAGACTACAAGGTGATATAAACTGTGGTGTTACTGCATTCTTTGTCCCTTTGTCTTGTCAAACATTTGTATCTGAGTGGTCAGTTAGTAGAGAATATACTAATCTGCACAGAATTTCAGGGCCATCTCTTCTCACTGACCCAATCTTTCCATAAGTAAATTACCCTATAACAATTTATACTCTACAGAGTTGCCTGCTACATTTGTCAGTCTTTTTTAAATATTAGTTTCAGGGTATAATGTACAATGGTTAGACACTTATGTAATTTATGAAGTGATCCCCCGATTACTCTAGTACCCATCTAGTACTATACACAGCCATTACATAATGTTGACTTTATTTCCTATGCTATATTCTAAATACCTGTGACTGTTTTGTAAATACTAATTTGTACTTCTTCATCTTTTCAGCTTTTCTATCCAGCTCCTGAGATTTTAACTGTTAGTCTGGAATAGCTTTCAAAACAAATACTGTATATTTCCCTTTTCCCAAAAAGTAGGAATACGCCTTAGCACTGATCTGCACTTTGCTTTTTCATTAGCATTTCTTCCCATTCTCCCTCAAACCATCACCACCAAATCACCCTGATACCACTTTCACAATTACTACTCTCTAAATATTTTCAAAGCCTTCCCATTTCCTAAAGAAAAAACTCCTTAAACACCATGATCACAAACTCAAATTCTTTACATCAGAAAAACACAAGATTAGAAAAGGAAGGTCACAATTCCTACTCTATCACAAACCAGGTATAAGAACACAGGACAATTCCTTCATTTTCATGAGCTATTTCTTCACCTGAAAAATTGAATTGAAGAAGCTTGAACAGATCTCTAAGGTTCTATCTTTTTAAGGTTATCTCTAATTCCATTAAGGACTCTACACTCCTGTCAAGGTATTTCATCCACTGCCCCTAAAACAAACTAGGTATGTACTCAACTACTCAACTCTAAACATCCCTTCACACCCCTTCTTCCAAATTGACTCCCAATACCCTTGCCCAGATTAAGGTCTCACCCTTTAAGATTTAATTTAAGTCCCAATTAAAAAACTTTCTCACTGGTACTCAAGCCATAAAATCTACCTCCAAATTACCTTGAACTTCTCTGGCCCTTATTTCTACTAATACATCTGGTGCTTACACAAGATAACTATCCCTCTGATCTGATATTGAAGCTATCCTCAATACCTTGAGAATGACACTGAAATTTGACAATAAGAATACATGTGCTTGATTATTTCATATTTTATATTTCAGTTTTTATGTTTGAACACAATGGTCATCCTTGAGAACTGTATCACTGACACCTGACTTGTTAAATTCGGTTGTTTCAAAACGCACCACTAAGAAACTGAAACGATAACTCAGAATAGAAATATCTGCAAATTATACATATGATAAGAAATTTACATCCAAAATATATAAAGAATGCTAATAACACAAAAAGGCAAATAATGGAATTTAAAAAGAGGAAAGAATTTCAACAGATATTTCTCCAAGATATACAAATGGCTAATAAGCATGCATTAAAAAAATGCTCAACATGGTTAATCATTAGGTTAAAATTCATGTTAAGTACATCTTAGAAACCACGAAAAGATACTTCATATCCATGAGAATGGCTATAATCAAAAAGACAGATGGTGTTGGCAAGAATATGGAGAAATCAGAATATTTATATGTTGATGAGAATGTAAAATGGTACACTCATTTTGGAAAAGTTTGGCAGTTTCTCAAAATGTTAAGCATAAGTCCCAGCAATTCCGTTCCTAGGTATCTACTCAAAAGAAATAAAATCATGTCCATACAAAAACATGTACATGAATGTTCATAGTAGCATTATTGAGAATACTCAAAAACTATGAACAACCCAAATATCCATCAACTGATGAACAAATGTGGTAGAGCCATACAGTGTACTATTTGGCAAGAAAAAAAACATCGATGAACCTTGAAAGCATTATGCTAAGTGAAAGAGCCATACATAAAAGACAAAATATTGTTATGATTCCACTTACATAAAGTATCCAGAAAAGACAAATCTATAGCTACGGAAAGTAGACTGGTGGTTGCCTATGACAGAGAGTAAAAATGAGTAGTAACTGCAAATGAACAGTTTCTTTTACGGGCAATGGAAATGTCCTAAAATTAGACTGTGATGACAGTTGCACAACTCTGAATATACCAAAATATCACTGAACATTGTACATTTAAAACGGGTGACATTTATGGTATATAAATTAAATCTCAATAAAGCTGTTAAAAAATACATCACAACATTTATATTTAATACCAAAATCCTGAATATAAAAACGCAGAGAAGAAAGTAAAAATAAATACTAACCTGTGTTCTGCCTCAAGTGAACTTGAAAGAACATCAGTTTGTGGGAAGGTTGAAGACCGGATGATTTGTTGGGAAATAACCGAGGCATTGCCATTCTCTTGTGGAATTTCATTTTCATCAAAGTTTCGGTTTATATCCCTTTCTTGGTGAGTACTATTGCTGTTATGCAAATTAAATGAGTCGTCATCCTGATTTTTAGGGAGTTCAAAAAAGAAGTTAGAGAATACAGTTGTTAAAAATTTTAATAGATCCTGGTTAATGTTCATTGATAATACACAAATGTAATAATACTTATTAAATGTAGAAGAAATTCTCACAAGGTATAAAAACTAAACTGTGATGGATACCCATAACTTTCTACTCACTCACATTTATACAACAAAAGCAAAACCCAAAGAGTAAAGGTAGACAGTATGGGGAAAACAATAGAAAATACATTAATGGGAATTTTTAAAATTTCTGCATAGGAACTAGAGAATGAGAAAAATCTTCTTTAGAAAGTCATTACTTAGCAAATAGCTAGATAGCCAGGCTTGCTTTCAGGGAGATAAAAATTTGAAGTTTATTCATGGGTCCTAAATGATATCTGCCCAAATATATTAATGACATGTTAATGCGAAACCAAGACTTACTGCAAGTTCAATTACCTTCTCTGAGCCAGCATGGCTTTCATCTTCATGTTCCTCTTCTACTCTGTCCCTTTTCAATGCTTTCAAAAATTCACTCTTTTTATCAGTGCGCATTCGTGTCAGTTTGGTTAGACGAGGCTGCTGATTAAGTTTGTCAACAGGTGAAGAGGAATTTGAGCGATTACACTAAGAAAAAAGTACAGAAATATTGATAAATATGTAGACAGAAGACTAATGTCAATATAAAGCTCACAACTACCACAACTTTCTCTTTCATTTCACCTTCACAATATAGAACTGATTTTAAAATCTATTTCAAAGACTATTTTCCTCTCACCCTGTATGTTTTATCTATCTCATTATTGAATGAATAAACCAAAAACATTTCTTATCCCAGAAATAATTAAGGTCTGGTAACACAAAGAAGTATCACTCTAAATTAAGAGTTTAAATACTATTTTATAAAATGGATCCTTAAACTGTTTAAACATTTCTGTAATACATAGAAGAGCAGTTATTAAAACTGTATTCTACAGAATTTTAGAGTTCTAATACCAGCTCCAAGATGATCTATTTTATATTTACGTGCAGGTACACATAGGGTTGGTTAATCAAGTAAGATTTCACCAGGGAAAATTTTTGTGAAAGAGCAGAGGGAAAGAAAAAGGAAATACGTACTAACATCTTTGATTTTGGTGTTTTGACAGTGGAATACAATAGAAAACAAGATGTTAGATCTTTGCATCACAGATATTTTTAACTATGGCAATAAACCATAATGCTTAAATATGGGCAATAATGTCTGTAGACTAGAATCAATGTAAGCCTCAATTAACCAGCTAGTCCTTCCGTCAAAGCTCTAAAATTCTTTGACTGAGAAATAGTATATAAGGGGCTATGCTGTTCCAATATAGTACCCAGAGCAATCTCAGGTATACGTATCTAGTCACAAGTGTCTTTTGACCCTGAACCAGTCAGAGAACACTCTGGTATGGAAGTTTCAGAAACATAATCAAATGACAGAGAAAATACTTAAGTTATATGAAGTCAGTTCAATAACAGTATGCACCTTTCCCTCTCTTCCTTCCCTCTACCCCCAAGTGTTAACACAAGTAAAATGTCATCAGCCCCAAAAGAATATAATACAAATCCTCAATTTTAGTCAAGGTTCAATCATTTGCATAACTACCACAAATGTCAAAATTGCAATTGTCATAATTCTTTCCTTTAAAATTATTCTAGTCAATGGGAACCTGAGTTTCACTGTATTATTTTCTCTACATTCGAGATATTTGGAAACTTGCATTAAAACTTTTTAAAATTATTCCTACTTAATATGCAAAAATGTTAGCAAATTGAGGAGCACCTAAAATCAAGTTTTCTGAAAGTATAAAATCTCATTTTAATATATTTAATAAATCTACGCCTTTTGTTATTAATTAGTCATGATTAAAATATGTTGCATTCCTCAAAAATTTTAAATGCCATACCTCTTTCACTGAAGTTGTTGACGGACTAAAATTCTTGGCAGTTGATTTAAAAGCATTGAAGTTACCAACACCATATGTAGACTCATGAGAGAAGGAAGTCCCAACTTTATTTTCTTTAGTTTGGCTTTTCCATTGTGTAGGCTAAAGAAAAATACAAAGATATTAGTATGTATTCAATAACACTATAGAGAAAAAAAAAAAGCAAATACTATAAAGATGAGGCTCATAAAAATGATTATTTTTGTAGTATATCTTAATCATTCCTACATGATTCTCTTGTATCTTTTTCTACAAAAAAATCAAAGGTTGGAATTCCGATAAAAACATTTGACCACATTGCTATTTTTTCAATTTTATAAACCTAAAGTTAGGTTTCTTTTGCCTAATATCAAGAAAACAAAAGTGGGTGTTTTAAAAACCTAAAACAGAAAACCAAGGAAACAGCATTATATATTATTATTAAGCAATTATATCATAGATGCAAATCAAAAATTTTATAATTTCAATAACTATTAAAACAAGAAAGCACATACATGCCAAGCAAACACACGCATCATTTAAAATATAATTAAAATGAATGACACACAAGCTAACTCTTTCCATTTATAAGTCAATGACCAGCTATATCCCCACGACTAGGTGTAAAATTTTTAACATTATTTTCCCAAAGTAACTCAACTGATAAAACTTAAAGCTTGTATTTTTAACAATTTAAAACTTACTTTTGTAGGTGGAGCAGCAGGTTTAGGAACTAAACCTTTATAAACACTTGGACCAGTCCCATTCTTAACTGGTTGTGACTGAAGACTTCCTACTACTGGGAATCCAGATAGCTGTAAATCTTTTGTATTACCTTTCTTAATGACCAGCATCCTTGGAGTTCTAGATTTAGGATTTGGAGGATATTCTGCATAAATAAAGTATAAGCAAGAGTCACACACAGTTTAAAATTTTAACATAAAATTAAACCACCAAAAGAAAGAATGTTCCAAAGTTTGATCATATTTTTAAAATAACAGCTGCTTCCTGGGTAAAATAATTAAACTAAGCAAGTATAAACTACACTGCTGTTAAAGAAATACAGCTAAAACATAATTAAACAAATCATAGCAAGAATTCAGCAATGTCAAGTAATACAGATGAATTCAGCTGACAGTGCCCTAGGAGGTTAACTATAACCGAATCAAGATTAATTACATTCTAACATTTTTCATTAATTTAAATTATAATTTTCATTGTAATGTCACTTAAAATTTGGAATATAAAGTACATTTTCCCTTTCTCATTTTGAAAAGAGAATTTTCTTAATTCCCTTTCATTTTTATTTCACTTATAATTACCAATAAGCAAGGAACTACAGTTCCTCTATTCTAAGTTTGTACTTAAGCTACGACTAATGAAAGAGAGTTCTATTTTCATAATCAATTCATTCAAATATTTACTGATCATCTAACTATATTTAAGGCATTATGCAAGTTTCAGGGTAACCAACTCAATCCTAGTCTCTGAAGACAGTGTTAATAATAATAGTTGCTAACTAAAAGGTTTTTTCAAGACCACTGCAGTTGTTAAAATATAAAAACACTACTCCTAGAGTTTAATCAGTGTATGTGTAATCAAACAGGTATTACACGTGAGCATGTTCACAATTATTCCAATGAAATACGGCTTTCTTCCTTTGGAAAAATTCTGAAAGCATCAGCTTCATAGTTAGAAATCTTTTTAGGATAAAAGAATTAACTTGAAGAGAGAAAGCCCAGAAAATCTAAATTAAAATTAGTTTACATATTAAATAACATATGATCCTGTGAGATTGTTAAATCTGTGATAATGCTCCACCTCCCACAAACCAAACTTACAATGGGTCATCTCAAAAACTAAACAAGGACTCTAAGGGACATGGAGGGACTCTCAAAGTTCATTTGAGAATACAATTCTTTAAAATATAGAGCTGGTATGGTGCTTCATTAATTGTAATGCTGAAGGATAAAATAACAAGGACCTAAAGCAAACTGAGAAAAGATTCATCTTTCCAAAAGTTAAACACATGTTAATCTACCAGGACAAACATTCCAATTTCTTGGCTGAGTAAAAAGGCCCAAGATATGAATGCTAAGAAAGAATGTTCAGACAAACAAGAATAGAGAAATTATATCACCAATATACAGCTTTTATGAAAAACTTACAAAAAGAAGCCAATAAAACAAAGATAAAGAAAAAGATCTTAAACAGAGGTCAATTAACAATAAATAGTACTAAAACAATTTAAATTTTGCAATTATTACTTTTGGTAAAAAGATGATGACTGTGTGAACGAAATGGTAAGGAAAAAAGATTCTTGAAATTAAAATATAAGAGAAAACCTTAATGGCCTGGTACTCAAAATCTAAAATAAATGCAACTCAAGAATCTGAGGAATGACTGATACTAGGAAATGCAAAAGGTGATAGGAGTTTGTAAGGTCTCATCTCAGAAAAATCCAAGTGTTTGAAGCAGGGGGCAATTCTACCAGTATGCCACTTCAATAAGTTCAAATGTAACTGATTAAGACTTCCAATTCTACTCAATATAAACAAATAAGCACACAAGTTTATCTTCTCTTCTCGATCATTATTTTAAAATTACTAAGAGAAGAAAACAAATATAACAGTAAAGAACATAAAAAGGGTCATCAGCAAGGAGTGATTCCAACACATTTCTAGGGACATAAAGGAAAAAACTTTACAGAGTATGCACAAAGGAACCAAACTGAACAGGGAGTTAATCTGTCCTGTAGAATCTTTACTATAGAATGGGACGCGGAAATGCCATTGATGACATTTTAGAACTTTTTAAAGATAAAACTTTTTAAAGATAAAAATAAAACTTTTTTAAAGAAAAAAAATCACCAAAAAATGATCCTTACTAAAGTAAATCATAAACGATGTACTGTGGGCAGGGAAAAAAAACCCTTACATCCCATATGTAAGGCTGAACATACAAGAAAAAGATTTTTTGTACATAAGCAATTACTGATCGAAATTATAAAGGCAGAAGGGAAGTGGATAAGCAAACAGGAATGTTATCTTTAAGCTTCAATATAGTTAATGACTACTAAGTTTTCTGTTCCTACACCTGGATTCCTAGACATGTTAGGAGTAAGAAAGATGCTATTTTCTCAAAGCGGCCTTCAATGCAAACAATGATAGAATATCCTATAAAGCAGAAAGTGAAGCCTAAGAAATCAGACACAGAAGAATAGGTAGCAAAAAATAAGGGACCTAAAGGAATATGACTAGGAGGGAAGAGAAGCAGACACGGTACTAATGTACTTAAGTACATTCATATTTAATCAAGTATTATAGTTCAGAGATTAACATGTGCTTTTGTACTAGACTTATAATTTTAATGCCTGCACCAACCTTATAATCTTTCATCTATAAAATGGAAAACAATAGTTCATGTCTCAAAATTACTGATATTTTCTTTAAAATACTAGAAAAAAATCTCCATAAAAATTATATACTGTTTATTATAATAACTTCCAAATATATTTTAATTAATGGTGTCCCCTTTTTTGAGAACTTCAGGTTGACCCACAAGAGTACGGAAGATGAGAAAAATTATAACACAAATAAACACATCCTCTAGAACTATGCATATATGTGTGTATATATATATATCACATAAAACTGCCCATTTAAAAACAAGAAAGTGTTCCTAATGGTAATAGTTACATTCTAGTAATGGAAAAAATAATGGCAGCACTAATAGACAAAAACTTAATTTGCATCATTTATATCCATTTTATATTACTTATAAACTGGTTCATCTATTCATAGATTATCTCTAAAAATCTCCTGACACAAACCTTTCAAGTTAAGCGTTGAAGCTGTTGGATTCAAACAGTATCCAATGTCTCCTTCTACACTTTTCCCATTTACTTTGTCAATTTGGTAAACTATATGGAAAAGACCCAAAAATTACTTATTCTTTTCAAGAGAAAATTTATGTATTGATGATAAGCTTTAACACTTAACATAAAAGAATTAGAAAGTGACCTTGGTAACTTTCCTCCATAAATTACATATGCATATTAATCCAAGCTCATATAAGCAGGTATTCCCATTCAAATTTAAGTTCAAAACACCTGAAGCATATAGGATTTTCGATTTTCATATCATTATTTCCCTTCTTCCTCACAAACAACTATAATCTGTGAATAACTGATGTTAAATATTCCTTTATCATCCTGTTATTAATGCTCCTCTATTATCTGTGAATATTAGTTTTATTCCTTAAATAGAATTCAATGATAATGGGGACTGGCTCAATTCTTTGGAAAAAGAAAATGAGAATTAAAATATCAGCACAGTGGATCCCATATCATCTCAGAAGCTAACAGGGTTGGGCCTGGTTAGTACTTGGATGGGAGACCTCCCAGGAATACCGGGTGCTGTAAGCGTTTTTATTTAAAGAATAAAAGTGAAAAATAAATAGATAATAGATAATAGATAGATAGATAGATAGATATAGATATAGATATATATCACCACATACAATACAAAGTAAATTGGCCACATGCATGATTCAGAGCTGACATCTCAATTTCTATCCTTTCATATATCCTATATATAGGTGCCTTATATTCTTTTGATTCAATTGCTGACTAGTTTATGCTTTGATCTATTCACTTAGAAATTTTTGCCTTTTAATAAACCTACCAGAATCTCTCTTGCTTATTGAATTTGAACATAATTAGCTAACATTTATTAAACACCTGTAACATGATCAAGGATTTTACACATTAGACAAATATTAATAATGCTTTTCTCATTAGGATTATTGTAATGATCCTCATCTCACAAGCAAGAAAATTCACTCAGAAATTAAAAACAATCTTCCCAAAGTCTAAAGAACCAGTAAGTAAAAGAACTAATGTTAGGACCCAGATCTATCTGATTCCAAAGCCAACATACTTAACCACTATAATATACTACTGAAGAAAATGGAAATTAAACTATTCCTAGCCATATACTTAAAAATGTTTACCATTTCCAATTAAAAATAATAAACCTATACTGAATGATCAGAATAAGGGGCTTGTAAGTGTGCATTACCAAGTGATATCAGGGTCCAACCTTTCCTTCCACCATCACACTGATGCCAGTTATTAAGTGTCCTCATTATCTTGACACAAAAGAAACAACTTTAATGTGTCAACAAAAGCACAAAGCCAAGTGAAGAGTAAATAGTAATTTGAATTAAGTTCTCACACAATTTGAGGAAACTCAGTCATGTAAGATACAATACACAAATAGCAAACTCAAAGAATCCATACTATAGCAACTAATACAAATTCGTGCTGTGAACACTAATTTTAATAAAGAAAAATAATTTTAGTATTATTTTTATACCGATTAAAGCTGTTTTAATTTTATTAGTTTTGAATTTTTAATTTAATGTACAAATCTGTTTTGTTTTATAGTAGTATGAGTGTTAATAAATGAGCTTCACTAACTTACAATGCACGTCAATGGCAAGGGTATATAGTACTTTTCCTGTAACAACCTACCTTTAAAAGAACTATTCATTTATTTGCTTTTACAAGGCTAAACAAATAAAATTCTTAAAAATAAACTTTAAGGCTCTTAGGTAGTCTATCAAGTATGAGCAAAAATCATCAAATTATCAAGGAATAGACACAAATATAAATTGAGTTAAACAAAACTATGTTTTAGTTCACTGCTGACTAAAATTTTTCATTATTTAGAATCTTAAACACTACGTTAGGCTCTGCCAGTAACATACTGCTGATATGTTGTGTCAACACAAAAATGGCCAGAAATCCTGAAAATACACAAATCAGTCACTAATTTTGTCTCAAATTGCATACAAACACATAACAAATATGGATCATTTTATCTCCTCTTTCTCACCTCCAAACAAATCAATCACACAACTAAATTATTTTAAAATTCTCACTGGCACACATTGAGATAACCTGAATTTTTATTTTAAATTCTTAAGAACATGGAAATAAGATTAATTTACTAAGCATAAATCGTACGCACCGAACGACAGTGATCCTGGTTAAGATCAACATACTACAGAAGTCACAGATATAAGCTGCATGAGGTGTTCTCAATAAATCTAAGTTCTAAGCAGAATTAAAATTATGTAACTATATTTTAAATAACTTAATTATTTTCTCTCAATGTATTTTTTTAATGGGGTATGTTTAGATTCTTGTGCTTTTTGGTCTATAAAAGGATAGTTTTGGGGACAAACTGGTTTTTTACTATATATTACATGTCCATTAAATTTTTACTTACCTGGAAGGAAGTAGCACTAGAAAAGTTCTATTGTAGTCTTTCCTAAATTTCTCTCATGTCTTCCTCAGGAACATAGCTATTTTAAATGTTGCAATGGGTAAAACAATATTTGGGAACCCAGGGGGGAACTGAGAAAGGAATAGTGAAGTATAATACAATGAAAGTTTCATTGTATTCCTATAGGAAGTACTGGGAATTTAACAACCAAACCACAATTAACCATTTTCTTTTTTCTAATGCAGACACACTTCTTAGTTCACCTAAGACAGTAATGAGTACATCTTCCTTTTAAACATGTTTTCAACTAGTACTCAAAATCCTTACAGCAACTCTGAAACAGCAGAACCAAAATCTTTATATTAATACACTGTATTCTCAATATTTTCAAAGATGTTATTTGCCTTTAAATCATTTCTAATATTAAAATTAACCAAGGATCAATACCAATAGTATCTATATGTAGTTTTATCTGACAAACGCTCACTGACATGCTCAACTTTTTAATTTACTTTCATTCTAATCAAATCCAAGTTATTCCTAATTTCTTAGAGATTCTATTTAACACCTTCCAGGTGATTCTATATTCTTATGCAATCAGCTGTTCCCAGAAAAACTGAATAATAAGGAAACATACCTAAGAGAGGAGCTTGGGAGATTTTTTTGGTTGGGTATGTGTGTGTCTGGGCGTGTAGGCCTGGGGAGAGTGGTAGAAATACTAATTTGCAATACAGAAAAAACAATGCCATTCACATGGTTCTAACAAAAGTGTCTGACCACCCCCACCCCCACCCTCAAAAAGCCCATAATAAGTAGGGAGATTAAAAGTAAACAAAATTCCCCAGAGTATCACCCCATAAATACAATAAAGAACAGCACAGGAAGTGGCAAAGTTTAAAATAATGCCTTTATTGTTAGGACTAGAATGCTGTCATAAGCCACAATCCTTTTGTTTTGGTTAAGTTGTTGATTTTCAATAGAAACATACAAATGAACATGTGTACAAGTTCCAAAGTGAATACATCACCTTTGAATTTGGTATCAAATAATTAAATTTTTCAGATATCAAATCTTCATATAAATTTTTCCATTATTTTAAACTTCACTTGAATCTTTAAAAAGCTGTCTAATTTATACTACAAGTGCAGTTTAATCTTTTGTAAGATGCTATCAAATTAAACTCAGAAGTTTTAAAGAAAAGGGAGTTATTACCAGAAAAACTGTCATTAAGCTTTGACAATCAAAAAGGCAAATAATTTCAAACAGACTCATTCCAGAAGGCAAATTTATACAATTATATTTAATACTTTCTATGTATAATCATTTTCACAGCTAAAAAGATTAAATTTATGTCACACTATGATTAGAAGTACTTATCCTTCCAGTTAACCAAGTTTTCACCTTTGAAAAACTAAAAATTTAAACTAAGTTTTTTTTCTTTAGATTATCGCGCTGCTCTCAAATGACATCCATTCATTACATTAACTTACGACCATTTTTTTAAAATTTATATTTGAGTATACTTATTGGAACTAACATGTGCAAATCAACTATTTCGACTCAAACTCTTCTATCTCCGACATCTTGTTTTTAAAAGATAAGTGCCACCTTTTGTAGCTTAGCACATCAAAACAGGTATTTAAAAGGGAAAGTTTAATTCTAGCCTACTATTAATTTAAAAAAAAATTTAAACCTACAAATAACATTTTATACCCCTGGAAGATAGATCAAAAATTACTTACCCCATACACCTGCAGCTAGAGACTTATTCTGATTTGGTTCTCTCTCATATTCAGGATTTAAAGACGGCTGAATGAAAATTGGAACGGAAAGAATACAAAAAGTTTAAACTGCTTACATCCTTTTAAATGTCATCTCAAAACCATACTGAAATACCTTATATAATCAACTCAACAATTAAAGGTTAATTATATTCATAAACCTTAATTTCAGCTTATTCTACTATTAACATGGTTACCATCTATTCTCACTCTTAGCCTAGGAAAACAAGGAAAGTGTCTTTATATATTCTCCTCATCACCTGAGAAAAGGTGTCAATTACAAAACAACAACAGAGTAAACACAAGATGATATAGTCTGCATCAATCTGACAAATTTCCCTTCTCAGTATAAATAAGGGCAAGAGTGGGGAAGAGGAAAATCGAACCATTCCAACTCCTTCATTATGTTTTCATTGCTGGGTGCTTTAGTTAACACACTCATTCTCAAAATCAAATGCAAATTTTATTTAACAAGTGATGCTCAGGATATTAAAAACTGAGCTGAGCACTAAATGTGTACTCTAACGCTAATCTTAGATGTTTGCCCTCTAAAATCCTAAATTTCCAGTAATTATATCAATATTATTCATATTACCTAGCAACATAGCCTGCACTGAAGGTGCTTAACATGTGTTAAATGTGTCCTAATACATTTTAATTATCCACAAAAGTGAATTCCTCACTCTACTGACACTTCCATAAAGCCTCAAAGAGTATGCACACATACTAGTATGAATTCCTTGATATAAACGAAATAGAAATGAGAGGACTTTGGTGGAGGTTATACACTCTTTTCAATAGTAAGTATAAAAACTTACAATACAGGTGTATATTACAGGTCTAGAATTGTAAAAGCTGATGTGCACAGCCATGAAAGTGGAGTGGGGTATAATAGTAACAATAGCAGCAACTAGGTTTATTGCGTGCTTGCTATGTGTCAGGCACTGTTTTAAGTGATTTACTTGTACTACTCATTTAACTCTCACAACACTATGAAAGCATACTATTTATCATTACTGATTATAAAAATTCCACTTTATGGTATTAGCAAGTTGATAAAAATGGGCCACTGAAATGAAAAGACATAGTGATTCCAAGGTTATTTGATTACAGGACCTAAGAAAAATCGTTTGTTCTTCTCTTTCCCTTACAACTCCCCTGCCATAAATCTAAGTCTCTCACTTCCACTCTCCACCCTACCTACCAATCTAATTCCAAAAACATTATCTTATCACAGCTATCCAGGTCAAGCCATCATTTTCTGAGCTATTGCCAATGTTTCCTAACTTAGTTTTCCTGTTCTCACTCTAACCCATTCAAGATCTAACAACTGGAATAAAACCAGCATGACCGCACTCCAGAGGCTTCTGGCTGCATTTGTAGTTAAAAGTCCTACTCAATTAAAACCCTTTCCTACTCCTCTAACATGGTCTACTACTACTCTTTATCCATATTGGCCTAACTTTTATTCCTTAAACATGACAAGCTTACTCCCACTTTAGGGCATACACACTAGCTCTTTCCCTTTTTCCCCAGTCTTAAAAAAGCTCATCAATTAAGTCTTAGATTAAATGACACTTCCCTAGAGAAACCTCTCCTTGCTTCCAAAACCAAAGTAGCCATCCAGTCACTTCCTATCCAAACTCTCTGCAAAATACTAATTATTTTTTCTTTTTATTTTCTGAAAGTCCCCAACAGTATAGAAACTCATTAAGAGTAGGGACCTTGCCTATCGTATTCACCTACGTATTCTGAGGGCCAAGAACAATTAGACTCATATGAATGAGGAATGAACAGACACACAGAAATAAATTACCAGGAATGAATCACAAGAAGAACCAGATAAATAAGATTGTACACTAGGTAATTTTTATGTAACTTGAGAAAGTGTTTAGATAAGCCGTGTGATGAGATTTACAAATAGGAAAAAAATTAAGAATATTCTGTTTCTAATTAATTCATATATTTTTAGTTGTGGAGTTAATCCTAACTGTATCTGACCTAGGTTAACTATCAGTGTACCTTCCCTAACCATGAAAAAAACTTTTGAATAAAACAGCTGAAACAAAAAGGAGCTATCCTAGGTTTAGCTTAAGAGCCAGATTAAAGTGTTATTTTAAAAAGATAATCTAAGTAAAATGTACTGCTAAAATATTCTTTTCAAAAATTTGCAGCTTTTTAGAAATAATATTATGATACACTTGCAAATAAGCCTCTAAACTCAGCCATTATTTTTAGGGGAGAGTGTTTAAATTTCTATAAGGAATAAAATGACATAAATTTTTCAAAAATTTTAAAAGACCACATGGTAAGTGAGGCACAGGAATAAGTAGGAGGAGGAGGGGAGGATAAAGGGTGGGGGAGAGGAGAATTATGAACAAAAGCTTACAAAATGTAAGGACTAAAAATAATTGGGCCTGTAAAGGGTGATCTCTGTTGAAAATGAATTGTCCTGATAAAACGTCATGAGCGCCTTGCTACTAAAATGGCACTTGCAGAAATCTCATTTGTAACTAGAATTACAAGAAAACTTACAAAATCCTCAGCCTCAAATTGTTTGCGTTCTCTCTTGTCGTCTTTCCTCCCTGTTTCATTGTCAGGTATGTTGTTTTCATGTAGTCCTTGGCTTTTTCCAGAATGGAAAATACTGCTACGAGAACGGGAACTTCCACCATGGTATCCCCCTCGATGATTTATGTTCTCAGTACCATTTCTTCCATGTGTACGCCATCCATTTTTTTCTTTCCTTCCAAAGTTACCTTTATTAGATAATGGCAAAGTATTACAGATTCAAAGAAAATGGTTCTGCTTAAAGACTGAATCACAATTAAAATATCCTAAAAGAAAAATCCTTAAATTCTATCATTCCTTAGCAAATTATACCTCCATTAGGACGTCCAATACCAGAATCAAAGCCATCAGAAGAGTTATGTCGTCGACGATTCACATCATAACGATTTTCTGTCCATGAAAAGTTTTCAGAATGCTTCTCAAAATTCAATGATGACTGAAACATTAAGAGCATGTAGGTAAACATACATTTACAACCTAAAGATAATTTTAAAAACTAACAATACTCTAGTTTAATTTACTTCCATGAATTTTCAATGGTTAAAAAGAATACTCTGTAGTCACTTTCTATGTGTTTGGTGACTAGTAACTTATAAGATGGATTCTATCGTTGGTTTATTTTCTTCTATCTAATGGAAATAAGAGCATCATTCTGAAAAGCGCTCAACAACTACATCTACTTACCCCGTAACTTTAAAGGTAAAATGCCTAAGGGAAACAAGGCAAAACATAGTGTATTTCTCAACAAAATGTAACATTCTGTATCATACACTACTTGATTTAAATAGTTCGATATTTTCTTCAATATCAGAAAGGTACAGAAAATGAAGCTGCAGTGTTAAGTTCTCTAGATTTATTTCCAAACTCCTCTCACCCAAAAATGTTTTTAAAAATATATCCCAAGAATGTGTAAAATGTGTAAAAACTATTTTTAAAACTTATGTGTATAAAAAACCAACTATTTATAAAAGTTGGTTTTCCGATATTAATCTGATAAAATCACAATCAAAACTTTGAGCATTTTTTAATGCCCTGATCATTTCTCTGGGCTGTACTGGTTATAATTTCCTCTAGAACAAAGAAAAGAGTTTCCCTGTTGCAGTATGAATCTACGACACAAACCCATATTGTCTAAGACTACCCCTATGCAATTTATTGGTGCTGGTTCCCCGACTACCTCTGACCTCATCCTGTTTGCTATGCTTATAAGATAAAGTCTTTGATCATCTGGTATCTTCTGTCAGTATCCATGAAACATTAGCTTTAGCTTGCTAAGGTTACAAGTAGGTAGGGTAAAAACCAAAACCCTAAACAGACCCTAACAATTTTAAGAATGAGAATGTGATGCTGACAGAGTTAAAATTTTCTGGAGGAAAAAAAAAAAGACAAGGGGTCTCCTGGGTCAGATTACAGCACACAGAAGGCACTCAAGGATCTGGTAGCAACTGTTCTTGTCCAAAGGTTATGTAGAAACAGGGGTCTCTCACTGTTTAGCAGCCAATTGGCATGGGGTAGGATTGAAACAAGGTATCCAAATGGTGCTTTGGTTGTTAATTCTCCTCTGAGCAAGAGAAGGAAAAGATGTTTTATCATGACATGGGGTCCCAGTTAAAATATGGCTGTGGCTGCTAAGTCAAGGGATCTCCAAAGCTGACATAAGTAGTATCAGTAATGAGGGCACAGAGTTTTGAAAAGACTGAAAATATTAGAACTCAATTTGTTAAGGCTGAGCTGCTGCTGCCTACCCTAGAGTGAAAGTGTTCTGTGCCCTCTATACTTCCTCATCCCTTCCTTGCCCACTACACTGACCTCAGCTGCTTTAAGGAAAAGATCAAGTATGTGGAACTTAAGGAAAAGGAAAGACAACCTTGTATACTTCTGTTGGACACAGGCATCCAAGTCACCACTATTATCTATTCCTGTAGTAGGAAGACAGTACTAAGCACAGGGGTAAAAAGTAAGGCAAAACCATGGCAGTGTAGTGCACAGGGGCAGGAAAGACTCCAACCTGGGTGTTTGCTGGATCCAGGAGGTACACAGAAGAGGTCACACCATTCCAAGGTTGAGGAGACAGAAGAAAAACAAAAAGCCTGCTAGTCACCCATGCAATCCTAGAGTGGCAGTCTTCCTTACCACATTGTACTTTCCTACATTCCAAGCTAAAGAAATAATTTATTTTAGCCTCCTGAAAGTTTAGATTGCAGATCCGATATGCAAGTACTACACTCCTTAATTTGTGCCCAAATAGTGGGAAAAGATGCTCTAGTGTCTTAATTTGACTGACAGAGCTTGAGGGAAATTTAGCAGTTAAGAAAGGGAAAATAAAGGGATCCTGTAGGTGAGGCTTTGGGGCCAATCCTATGTACTGTTGTTTTACAATTGTGTTAGTACTGTTACATGCTTGTACTGAAAATGCTCAAGATTCTCCTATGCCGGGAATACAAGTTGACAGGTGAGTCCCATACCATCCCTTTCCAGATGGCCTAGCAAAACAGTATAGGGTCCCAGAATAAATGAAATCAAGAGATGTAGCTGAAGATTTGATTGGAAAATAAAGAAGCTATTCCTCAGTATAGCAGTGCCATCTGCCTGATAAATGTACCAAGTACACTACTTTTTTAAAAGGAATGTGGCTCTTGCCCTACCACTGAGCTCTTATCAAAAGTGAACTCAAACTACAAACCAAAAAAGAACCCACTAGGGCTCTTGATCAACTGGAAACAGTGTGTTCAAGGGTGCAGCAGGCCTCATACTGGGAACATTTCAGTTCTGCATGAAGAAATGGCAACTACCCTTTGAGGTTAACCTTCTTTTCTCCTCCCTGCCATCTGTAACAAACTGCTGCTTCAATAAGGTTCTCAAATCACAGAAGTTTCCCTAAATGTCTGGGCCTTGTTTGCTGATGGTTCAACTAAGTTAAAAGATGGTAATGTACAATGAGTGCCAACTGCCATCCTGCTCCCAATAACTGAAAAAACAAATGGGTAAGTGCTGGTCCACACAATGGGGAAATATGAAAGCTGTGACCCTTGCCTTAGATAACATTCATAAGGACTAAACATTTTCTGTTTTTCTGACTCAGGCTGTTGTCAATGGCCTAGACAACCTGTCACCTGAAAAACTACAGACTAGCAGATTAAAGGACTTTTGTTTTTCTCATGAGGAAGCCACCACTGCATGCCAGTTGTGCCTCCTGCCAAGTTTGGTCCATTTGTCTCACTGTAAGGAAGGCCGTATTATACAAGGGAAACTATATCAAACCTGTGACCACTTGTTGGGGCGATCAATAGTGTCTCGCCACTGCTAAAAACTTTTTAGGTTACCGTGTTGCTATTTCAGTCTGATCTGCTCACTCTCGTCACATTCTTATGATCCTTAAAATTAATCTATGTCATGCTTTTGACATTCCAGATCACTAACAGTCCAATAACAGTACATTTGTTGTCAAAAGAGCTATCCTGCAATGGGCAAATATTCAAAGTACTCAATGGACATTCCATACTCCCTACTGTCCATAGGAACCAGTACTGTCAAGATTCCAAACAATCTCCTCAAAATTCAACTCAGAACAATCTACAACTCTATGTCCCTCACCTCTTCAAACACTTTAGTAAAACAGTTTTTGTCAATGAATGCAACATAGCCAAAAAGATATCACCTCCTCAGCCACTTCCTGGGTAGTAATGAAGATGAAAGAAGTAAAGCGATGAAAGATTATATGGGCCTATTTTAAAAATTAAGGATTCTGCCTTGAATATCCCTGGACATGGTATTTCTTTCTCCTAAAGTGCAGGCCAGACCTATCCTCAGGGTGATGGCATGGACAAAAAAGAACCTAAGGAATTCAGACAGTCTGATTTGGCCTTTCTGAGTTCTTTTGTCGAAATGACATAGTCCTAGATCTGCAGACCATGAACATTTGCTTGAGTGCACTGCTAAGTTCCCCTACAAGTGTTCAATGTGGACCAAAGTGAGGGCTATAAAGGTCTCTGTGTATTATGTAAAAGTACCCTTGTTCCATTCACACCCAACTCCTAGAGATAAAATTTCTGGATGTAGCTAGGGGATTTTTTTTTTTTAAGTGAAATCAGAGCTATTAGACTAGGACACACAGATCTCATGGCTGTAGAGGGAGTGTAAAAACCCCATCACCCAAAGAGAGAATTTCTTTGACCCCAGGGAGAAAGAACAACAATAAATGTTCTCCCTAACTCCTAGAACCAACACCACTGCCTGAATCAAACAGCAGCAGTGGAGAACACTCTGACCCACTGCAAGATCTGTTATCCCCATATATATGCTTTGAAATCAGAAAAGTTCGTGTGGCCATCAAGAGTCCTTAACTATTCTGCTGTGCCTAATGTCAATAGAGCATAAATGCATAAAAACATTCAAACCAGCACAACTGTTTCGTTTGACTTATAAAAATGCATATGATTCTCCTAACATCTGAATAGTCTTAGGATATACCACATAAGGCAACTGAGGTTGCAACTAATGGTGACAATGTCCACGTTTTTTAACCAAACTAATGTAATAGTAATCCAAATCAAGTTTAACAACAAATCCCAAACTGAAGTGATCTTGTCTCTTTCAGGTGGTATGTCTGTATGTGGGGGAAAATAAGCCACAGAATGTCTTTTATTTAGGATGAGGGTTGCTTTTTGGCCCCCCTATTACCCCTGTAATTACTGGTAATAACACCAAAACTCAGGTCAGTTTAAACTTTTAATGGGTAATAGAGTGGCCTTACACCATATACTAGCTAGCTGGAAAAAAAAAATCATCTCCTGGTTCCCTCTAAAACTTACTTACAGTTGGCTGAATCCTGGCCTCACCCTGATGCGTGGGTTGGATTGTTGACAGCAATCTTAATAAATTATTATTTATAAAGAAAAATCAAATGGATTTGGTCCTAGCACTAATACAGTCATGAGAAAATTAAAATTTGGCCAAAAACATTTAAGGCTGATGATGGGTAGACTACTGGGACAGACAATCCACCACAGGCCCTTTAAAAAACAAAACAAAACAAAACAAAAATCCCAAACATTCTTGTATATCAAGAATGCAAGGCCTTGAGTGCTACTTGTACAGCCCATTTCTAAGGGTTATGTTTGCAGCAAGCAACATTAAGGAATAGGTAATGCCCTTCTCTGGAACAAAGAACAGGCTTATCACAAATGTGGTAGAGTCCCCACACAGTGCAAGGGTAGCATCTACCTGGGCGCCTCCATGTCAATTCCCAAATGTTTTAGGGTGCATGAATAACCAGTTCCAACACCAAGCTAATGTTGCTTGCTGTATCATGAGTAATAAAGTTCTCAGTCTCTGATCCAGGAGTCTCATGTCTTCTACCAGCATCCATGAAACAGTAACAGAATGGCGTATTAGCTTGCAAGTAGGATGAAATCTAGACCCTTCACAGACTAACATAAAACCAGCAGAATAAAATATGAATAAGAAATACAAGTAAAAGAACTGAAAAGGTAAACAGAAAACTGACCGTATTTATGGACAAATGACTGTATTTCAAAAAATCCAAAAGACATTACAGATTAAGAATTAAGGTTGCTAGATATCATACTACAAGATATGATATATCCACAGCAAAGACTTAAAAGCTTTTTAAAATAGCAACAAGTACTATAATGCCTCTAAGCACATCTAGTGAAATACATACAAGACAAAAAAAACCTATGTAACTGTATTTAGACATTAAGGATGCTATAAACACACACATGTATGTATGTGTATATTTCCTAAACCAGTTTGAAAAGAAAGGCAACTTAAAACAAACAAACAAAGGATGTCAACAGGGAATTCAGATATATGTAATTCAATGCCTAAGAAACAGTGAAATGCATTTTTAACAAAGATTAGCCAAAATTGTAACTGATGTGACTAAGTTTTGCCTAAAGTATAAAGTAAAGAGAATAGTTATATGTATTATACAGAAGTATACCTCAGTACACCACATGGAAGATTTTGGCAGTATCTAATCAAGTCTCAGAAATTTTTATAACTACAGGTTAGAGATGTGCAATTTGAACTTTGGTCCACAAATAGAATCAACATCTCTCTGAAAAGTGTTAAAATGAGGGCTGCACTGAGACCTACTGAAATCAGAATCTGTATTTTTAACAAAATCCTCAGGTTATCTTACTATTGTTAAAGTTTGAGGAGCAAAGGCCTAGAAAATTTTTATCCATGTGTATAAGGAGATATTACAAGAGTATTCAATGCAGTACTCTATGTAATAGTCAAAAGTTATAAACAATCTAAACTTAAATAGATAAAAAGTGGTATAGAGGCACAATGCAGTTTTAAGATAATAAGATTAAATCTGTAGACAGCAACATAGAAAAAAATAATCTCAAAGAAAGTGAATGTAAAAGCCAGATAAAGACATATAAATGATCATTTACATAAATTTTTTAAACACAGATAATACTACTGACATTCACATATGTCATAATATAAGAACATGCACTAAGACTACCTCTGGTGAAAAAATGAAGAACAAAGAAAAGGGCTGTGAAGAAGTAAACAGTGGACTTCAACAGTATACATAATGTTTTATTTCCAAGAGATAAAGCTAATATGGCAAAATACTGATATGATTATCATTGGTTATTAATAATGTTCATTTAATTTTCTCTATTCTTTGTATGTTTAAATACTAAATACTAGTGAATACTTAAATATTTCTACATTTTTAAAGAATTATCAAAACAGACAAGCTATAGGAAAATATGTGCTATATGGAAAACAAATCCCTCAAAGTGAACAGCTATTACAAATCACTAAGAAACAGATTACATGAACAGTTTTTAGAAACTTTCCCTTACACAAAAATATGCTCAACCATAATATAAAAATGTAACTCAAAATAATAAAGCACCATTTTTTCATCCAATTTCAAAGATTAAAAAATGTGAAAACACTCAGTATAGCCCTAACTGATAAACTAGACCCTCATAAAACTTTGATGGGAGTATAAATTGGTGCAACTCTTTTGGAGAGCAATTAGGCACTGTCTATCAAAATGTACAAACCTGGTGATCCACTGATTCTATTGCTAGGAATTTATCCCACAAATATATTCAAGAGATACTCAGACATTCCTGTAACTTAGTCCATTAATAGGTTAACTAAATTATCCATGTAGATCAACTCAATAAAAGATTATATAGCCTGTAAAAAATTACATCCCTATGACAGTAAAGATGCCTACTTTGAAGGGGGGCGGGGGGGGGGGGGAAGCAACTTCATTTTTTTATCCAAAACAGGATAAAAATATATTCTGGTGTAAGCATAAAAGTATCCTGGTGTTTCACTTCAGAAAATTAGTCTACTACCTAGTAGTCAAGAAATAAAAATTATTAACTAAACTGGTATGTTTTAAAGTCAGGCACATATGGATTTCTATCCTAGCTCTAGCACTTTGGGAAAGGTTACTCATCTCTCTCAACCTCTATTCCCTAATCTATAAATTGGGACAAAAAGCCAGAGTGTCTACCTTATAATTTTTATTAGCCTTCATAGTGTTTTACATAGTGACTGGAATGTAGTAATGCCTCAAAAAACATTAGATAATGAGCAAGGAAAAGACCATCTCTATCCCTTTCCCTCTTACACATTTCACAGGATTCCCTAGAATATCTGACTGAGTCAGTAACAAAAAACTCAACACAGTAAACAAAGTTTCAATAAATTCCACTACCAGTCTGACTGAATTTCTTCATCCTCTCTTGGCTTAAAGTTTAAATAGTATACACATTTTCCATGTAGGCTGATACTGCTTACACTACTGAATGAAAAATTTTGGAACAGTATTAATCACTGTTTTTCAAATATTCCCATGAAAGAATCAATAAAGCACTTCTGCTACAATCTAGCCATAAAAATAACTACAGAATACTGAATACAAATACAGAAATGAGCTTACTGTAGAATCTTATAACATGTTATTATTTTTGTTTAAAAATAAAAATTCCCCTACTTTGTTTCTATTTCTTACCACCTTTTACTCTTTTAATACTGCACCCCTGGGATATTCCTTCTTCAAGAAATTGCTACTATGAAAGAATACCTTAGCCTGATTATGGGAATCACTTTATCATACTTTCTACGGTTAAGATAATGGGAAGAAGCACCTGTAGCAAGGGATATCTAAAAAGTTATCAAAACTTTTCAGTGTCTAAAACCATTTCAGCTTAGTATTTCTTCAATAATAAAATCGTTACTTTTCAAATGGCAAGTCAGGACCTATCTAGTAAAGGATGATAAATTATTAGCAATTTATAATTTTTAATGGAATAAAACAAGAACAAAAGACAAGAGAAAATATTAGTGCATCATAGATATATGACTTTAATTATACCTATGTGTATAAAGAAACATGTAAAAATTTACTTAATACTGGGTCCCAATAAGCATTTCAAAAGCTCTATGCCACAGACATATAATCAATGCAGTTTAAAATTTCACCACATGATGGCGCTAAAATACCTCAGAAAACAGAAGTATAGTTCTTGAAAATATTTTTATCCTTAATTCAAGTCCTCGGATCATCCCTTCGAACAACTAATAAATGAAAGACTTCCATTAAGTCAAAATGCAGAATGTAACAGTAATTAGAATCTGTTCCACTTAATTCATTATAAGATTTAAAAGGCTCTGGCAGAAAATAAGAGTTTAATTACAAATGAGAATCCATAAATAGTGATTTTGAGATGAAAGGACAAGACAGAAGGTATAAGAAATCATATAGTTAAAAATAAATTCTTAAAGTCATTACTAGAAGTGTTTATTGAAACTACTTTAGGTGAGATGTAAGGAAATGGTTTCAAATACTGCTAGTTAGGAGCTCAAATTGGTATCATTTTCTGGAGATTATTTAGAAAAAATAAAAATTATTAAGAATTTTGAATAAGCAATCCCAATTCTCACAACCATCATCATCCATGAGGGGAAATATTCAGATGAAGAGTCAGGTTCTGGAATGCAATAAGGATTTCACCACATAACAACAGGTAATCTTCAACCTCAGATTAACATTTGAATGAAGAATTATTCTCAAGCTTTTTAATGTTTTGTAACTAACTTTTCAAGGTGCTAGTAACTTATTAATCTGCTTCAAAATAAAAATAAATCTTATGCTTATTTCAGAGAAAATGAATAAAAGAAAAAGGAAATAAAGGGGGAAGGGAATAGGAAATTCATATGCATCCAGGATTTGAAGTAAGCCTAGAAAAAAATAGACCCACTAAAAGGATATAAATGAGAGCAAGCAGGAAGTAGAGAATAAGAAATCATATTCCAGAGAACTACATGTAGGAGAAAAAGGGGGAGAGACTCTGTTGTAACTAAGAAGTGATCTCTGGAGCTTAATCAGTAAAAGTTTCCACTCCCTAACAAATCTAAATCCCATTTTATAGTCTATGAAATAGAATGTTTAATTATTTTACAGCATGTCAAAAGTGAGTTATATGGAAGGAGTAAAGAAAAGAAAATCGATTCTGGATTCTAATCTAGGCTTACACTAATCACATGACAGCAGGAAAAGCCAATTAACCTTCCAGACTAACTCTATCTATATTAAAACAAGGTCAGTTTATATGATCCTTAAAATCCATCTTCGAACATTAAAATTCTATTGTTTAGGAGAATTCTGTCCCTCTAATACAGCTTTTTCAACACAGTAAGGGCCATATTTATTATGATCTAACAATTTATTTATTAAAAGGGAACAACTTTCAAAATTATTAAACTGTTCCAATAAGTTATTTGTAATAAACTGTTTTATAAAACTTCCTGTACCTAGTAGAGCTTGAGCAATAGGCAAGTAGATGATCAAGACCCACTCCTGATTCCTTTAGCATTAGAAGAAAAAAAGTGGAAGACAGCTATTAAGCCAAGTAGATTGACTGTAACCAATTCCAAGGTCCCTCTTATTAGCATACCTTATAAGTGGATGAAAATTTCGATGCCTAGCAAGTCTTTAAACTATTCTGTTTTGGTATTTAAGTGAAATTAACATTTCTTAAATTAGTAAATCCTGATATGTAACAATGCTGCAAAGTCTTCACCACTCCTGAAATCTCAGTAATGTGTCATGCAAAGTTTTACTTATATCAAAAAGAAGTCTTCTGGTTATATAAAAAGACTTTGCCTCCAAATATTTAAAACATTATCAATTGGAAAGTAAGTAGGAAAGTAAGTAAGGCAAGTTATCAGAAAAATATAGAAAAAGGTAGGATAAAAAAAAGCAATGTTCAATGTATCTAACTGTTTTGAAATAAAATATGTGGACCTTTAATTAGTACAAAAGTCAACTCTGGAGTAAATGATTTCATATGTTTATGGTATGTTCAAAACTTGACCTTTTAACCAATAGGCTAAACATAAACTAACTTAGATGGTAATACAAAAAGTGTTTTTCTGCAAAAATATTAAGCCTTTACCTTTTAACTACATTTGTGTTCGAATGTGACAAAAGAGTGGCTGAGAGAAAGGCAAAAAGAGAAAGATGCAAGAAAGAGTACCTTTGTTGATGATGGTGGTGTGGGAAAATTAAGCCAGGCTGGAGCAAAGTCATGCTGCGCCATTTAGGTCCAGTCGCTCCGACTCAATGAAACAAGGCTTCAACACCTCATGGCAAGTCCCTGTCATATAAAAATGGAAGGAATTAGATCTGTAGCTCCTGACCAAAATTATCTTCTTTCTCATTCTGTTTCCCCTTTAAAATTATCTTACTACTTTAATATTCCATTTACAATGAAATGCTTTTTAAAAAAGCAAAAATAGTGACAGAACACAGACCAGTGAAGTGGGTAGAGTGCCTGGGGGGTGGGGGGGCTACAAAAGAAAGTTGGAAGTTTTAGAGGTAATGGTGATTGTGGTGATGGTTATATAAATGTACACATTTGTCAGAACTCAAATTGTACACTTAAAACTAATTTTATTGTAAATAAAGTATATCTCAATAAAGTTTTTTTAAAAAATTACAATGGTTTTACGAAGACATCAACTGTCTCCTAATATCATACGACAGGATGGACAGAGCACCATCTGTGATGTACACCTGTTCCTATACCCCAATACGGAATCTGAAATCTGGTCTAACTACCAATTTGGAGAAAATTCACTGAAAAGAAAAAAGAAAGTTGAAGGACCTCTGAGGGAAATAATCTTTCAAATCCAGATCAGAGGATATTCTACAGGTCAAATGATCTGGTTTCTTCAACAAATAAATGGTTTTAAATAGGCAGATCCATAAATACAGCATGTATACCATACACAGATCTTCAACCCTTAAAAAAATGAAAATTATTAAATCAAAAATCTGAACATAAATTGAATGTTAAACATTAAGATATTAATTATTTTGGATGTGATAATGGTGTTATGATGGTATATAAAAGATACATGCTTAAGTCTTTATTTACAATTACATTGATACATCTGGAATTTGCTTTACAACAAACCAGGAAATACTGAATAGGTTTATAGTTGAAACAAGGTTATTGGTATGTTTATATATGTTGTGCACAAGAAGTATATACTCTTCTATTTACATGTATGGTTCAAATTTTTCATAATTAAAAGGGGATTTTTCTTCATTATTATTATGATCATCACGATAGGTCTCTTAAGTATTTTAGAAACTACTGCTCTTCTGAATTCTCAATTTAACATTTTGGGAGCCTCTCTCAATTGCATCAATAAAACTATCAAGTTGCCAGCCCTATCCAAACGTATCAAATTCAGTTTTTTAAAAATAAGGCTGAAGCCAACTGGACAGACAACTGTACTCATGTCAATATAGAGCTTAGACTATTAGTCAACGAAGAAATCAAATTTTCTGAACATCAAAATGTCTGTTTCCTAGTAACAAATGTTTTATATTTATAATTGCATAATCATCTCGACAGTGAAAATATTTTTAAAAATCAATATACCATTGTTAATCTTCCTTTTTTAAGTCTCCTAAGTACTATGTCCATATTTCTTAAAGCCATACCAATTTCCTAAAATATTTTAAAAGATTCTTAAAACATTACATAAATATTCTACTTCTACTACCCCAAATTGTGGTCTATTATTAAAGAAAGATTAAGAGTGAGAGTGACCAGATACAAGAAATAGATACAACTAGTTAACTCACTATGGTAATGAAAAGGTTTGATAAATGCTCATCTGAGCTGGGGATAGAAAAATACTGGTACAATTCAAAAAACCTGACACAAATTCCAAGAAAACACTTATGAGATAAATGCAAGGTTTTAAGAGTACCTACCTAATCAAAATGAACTGAGCTCTAATTCTACCATCTTATGTTACATTAAGTCTTCTGAAATAAAGGTGAAATCTGAAGTTTCATGATGTATAAAGGATTATTATCTATTTTAACATGAAGCTACAATACTAAACTGCTTTGTGATGTTTGTGATGTTACTTTTCCAACAATTTTTTGAAACTCTTAAAGTTATATTCCAATAATTCAATGGGAATGAAAAATTACTTTTACAGCCTGTACCACATGAAAATTCACAAGGAACTCCAGAGGACTTAACCAATAATTTAAAGCTTATTTTAAACAGGGTCTTATCCAAAATGATTGTTAAGTGAGATGTTATATGCACTAAAAACTATCCCTGAGAGGCAAACCACTATCATCATCTATTCATTTCTGCTATGTCTTTGTGAATTTTAATTTAAATCTAGTTTTTAAATAAAGTATGAATAGCTAATGGCAGACAGAAGTTTTCATGTTCTGAAAAAAGGTAAGGAGCAAATACTCCTTAGTATTATGGCATTTACACAAGCATGTAAAGGGATCAGAATATGCCACACCAAAATATGCTGCTGCTTTGACCTAAGAACAGTTTTGAGCTGAAGGGATGAATTCCTGAGACCCCTTAGCTACCTAAAAGCACAGCCTCCCAAAATAATTTATCAATCCCGTACCCTGGAACATCTTCTTCTGGAAGACCAAGAAACAATAAACCAACACATCACCCAGACACTGCCACAAACTATCAATTCTCCCATCATTCTCCTATAGGCCCATCTATCAATCTTTCCAAAAAGTCATTTGCTTTTCCATTAAATTTGTTTCTCTCCTCCCTTTGCCATATGAAGTTAAGCATAGAGATACCGTATTCTACCCATCTCCAAGTTACTCATCTCTGGATATTCCTGCATGTGAGCACATGCTAATAATAAACCTGTTTTCTCTTGTTAATCTGTCTTTAGTCTAATTTACAGGGCCCTAGCCAGAAAACCTAGGAAAAGGAAAAAGAAATTTTACTCCCCTACATGTGTAAAGGCAAATTAAAGTTTCAAAGGTTCCACTCTCTATTTTCTCTTAAGCGCTCTTTGTGCCATCCTATTTCATTCTACTGTCCTTTCCCTGAATGTTATGGGCCAAATTATGTGATCCCCCCACATCTCCAAATTTGTATACTGAAGTCGTAACTTACTTCAGAATGGAACCATATTTGGAGATAAAGCCTTTGAAAGATGATTAACTTAAAGGACACTGATGGGTTCTGTCTGTACTTAAATATAAGTGGAGAAAATTTGGACACACTGACAGACACCAGTTTCAAAGCACAGAGAAAAGAGAGTGTGTAGAGGCAGTAAGAGGGTGGCCATCTGTAAGCCAAGGAGGGAGGTCACTGAGGAAACCAACCCTGCCTGTACTGCATTTTGATCTCAGACTTCTTTCCAGCTTCCAAAACTATAATAAAGTGAATTTATGCCACCCAATTTACGACATTTTGCTGTGGCAACTCTCATAAACTAATGTAAGTAGCAATATTACAAATACACTAATTAAAAATGTTTATATATTTCCTTTATACTTGTATTAACTGGTACATACAGAGAATTACCACCAAAAACAGAGGAAGGAAGTGCAAGTCAGCAGTCCTATTAATACCCCAGGGATTCAAACATATTAGGAATCTTCTACCAGATTACATAAAGGGTTAAGATTCAAATGCTTACATTATGAAAACCCTAATTTCTCATCTCACCCAATTTACAACCTGTTCATGAATCTATGCCCACAGTCTGAACCATCAACAATAAAAATTCCCTAGGGGAAAACTGGTTTCTTAAAAAATCTTAATCTAATTCTGTACATTTTTTAAGTGTACAAGCCTGACCATTAAAAAAAAAAAATCACTGATTATTTAAAAGTCCAAAATACAGTTCTTCTAACTGAAGAATAATATGCTTTGGCAAAAAGGACACAAATAAATGGGATTAATCTTATTTCTTCTAATATTTTACTTCTGAATCTACCAAATTTGTGCCAAATACATTAACGAATTTCATTTAAAAAGTAGGTCTTCTTCATAAATGCTGTGTGTGGTATTGTCTTGTGTCAGTATGATTAGTGATTCAAAATCATATATTAACAGTATTTATACTAATGTTCATCTATAACAAAGGTAAATATTTATATTTCCCACCCCACCCCCAGCTCTATGCACTGGAAGGCCGAGCACAGTGACACTCCAATAGCAACGAGCATACTAAACAATCTAGGTCTTGGCTGCTAAAAACCATTTCCATTAAAAGAAACCAGAGTTTTGAGAAATGATCGGTTCCAGGGTTGGGAAAAGATGACAAATTAAGCCTGAATTATTCTGTTGTAGCAAGAAGCAAGCAAGCGTCCAAATAATGACTAGAGACTATCTAAAGGACACAAATGACCTTGAATAAGCCTTAAAAAAATGAGAAGAGACAAGTGAAGGACATAACAAAAATTATGAAATAGAGAATTCAAAGAGCCTACCCCTCCACAGAAATGCCAAAATACCAAGGCAAAATCTATAAAAACACTGTCAGAACTCTGAAAAAGTCAAAAGTGTATAGCCGTCAAGCAAACAAAAACTTTAAAAAAATGAAAGAGAAGCTTTGTGGCATTTTTACTTGCCCATCACCCTCCCTTGCACAGTTGAAGTCTTTAAGACCCAGGGTGGGACCCTGATCTCTAGTTTTAGAGTGAGCAGAGTAGACTTTATTCTCACAGAATCATGTTGGTCTGTGTAAACCTGTCTGTGGCTACCTGAGTAATAACAAGAGGCACTTACCTTTGATTTTCCTAACATGGAAGGAAAAGCTGCTATGCAGAGGGCATTCACCCAAACCTTGTAAGGCATGAACAAACCCCTGCCTGAGACAAAAGTTCACAAATGTTTAAACAACAGCACACCCAAGGCCTGGGAGGAAAGGTTAAGAGAGAATTCTTTGGGAAATTTCTTCACTGCAAAGAACTCCCTTATACTGGGGAACTTAGAAAAACTACACAAATGCCCAAGGTTAAGATGCATGCTCAGGGTAAGAAAAAAACACACACCTGTGAGGACCCTAAGCTTTCACCCCTGGCTGATCTTTTAGGTTCAGCACAAGCAAGATGTGAAGGCTTAGATAATTATAAATGTTTAGCTAACTAAACATTAAAGAAATGCCCCAAAACACACTCAGTAGGCAAAGACTGAGAGAGTTCTTATTTTTTTCCCTTTACTTTATATTTACTACTTTTTGGCTCCAAAAATGCACCTGCAACAAAACACTAGCTGAACAAATAAAGATGGCTCTTGTTCAAAGAACTCTGAGAGCAGAATTCCATGAACATCGGAAAAAAACTGCTATTGTATTGCACTGAAATTACTTTTTCTGTAACTACTGAACCTCTAAAGTCTTATTAAAGGCTGCAACCTGTCGCAGCTGTGCTGTGAGCAGTATGTATTGGTCCTTGGCTTGCCCCTGTTTGAAAGATTTGCAATCTTTACACAGTATTCTGATGTCAATGGTAAATTTTTGTATTTTGTTCACCATAAATTTTTGGCTTTTAAGTCTTTAAATTTTTTCCTTAAAATATTTTTCTCGAATAACAACAACAACAAAATCTAGGTAATCACAAGTTAAGGATCAGAGATTACACAAGACAAAAAATACAAATTTTACAAAAATAATTCAGAAAATTTAGAAAATAATGAACACACAACTACAGCCAGAGCAAGCAACCCTGAGATTTGCAGGGCAGGGTGGGTAGAGAAGAGAGAATTTGATTCCTAGTGTCTATAAATCACAATATTCAAAATGTTCAATTTCCTACCAAAAAAAATTATAAAGCACGCCAGGAAACAAGAAAGTATAACCAATTCACAGGGGAAAAAAATAACAGAAACTGTCCCTGATGAAGCACAGACATCAATTGTCTTAAATACAAAGAGCTAAAGGAAACCGGGAGAATAATGTCTCAACAAATAGAATGTCAATAAAAAGATAAGAATTATTTTAGAAAGAGAGAGAGAGAGAGAGAGAGAGAGAGAGAGAGAGAGAGAGAAAATCTGGGGCCAAAGAGTACAATAACTAAAATTAAAACTTCACTAGACAGCTTCAATAGCAGATTTAAGCCAGTGGAAGAATCAAATAATTTGATAGGTCACTTAAAATTATCAGTCTGAGAAACAAGGAAAAAAACCCTCAAAAGAGCTGAAAATATCTACAAGAACACCTTCAAGCATACCAACATATACACATAACAGAAGTTCCAGAAGAAAAGAGAAAAAATGCTGTAAGTTATCTAAAGAAATAACTGCTAAACATCAAATTAAAGACATAAATTATGTATCCAAGAAGCTAACCAAACCCCAAGAAAGATAAACACAAAAAGATTCACACACAGACATTATAATCAAACTGTCAAAGCCAAACAAGAAAAATCTTCCAAGAAGCTATAAAGGCAACTAGTGATGTAAAACATCTAAAACATCAATCATAAAACACTAAAATGAAGGAAAAATACTGTATGATCATCTCAGCTGGTGCAGAAAAAGCATCTGACAAAATACAACAGTTTTTCATTACATTAAAAAAAAAAATTTGACAAACTAGAAGGGAACCTAACCTGATAAAGAACATCTATGAAAAAAACAACAGCTAACATAATACTCAATGGTGAAAGACTGAAAGTTTTTGCCCTAAAATTAAGAATAAGACAAAGATATTTGCTTTCACTTCTTCTATTCAACATTGTATTGGAAGTTCTAGCCAGAGCAATTAGACAAGAAATAAAAGACATCCAAACTGGAAAGGTGAAGAAGTACAATTATACTTATACTTCACAAAATGGCATGATCTTACACACAGAAAATTCTAAAGAATCCATTTTAAAAACCTATTAGAGTTAATAAATTCAGCAACATTAAAGAATATAAGATTAACACAGAAAACCCAGTTATATTTCTATATAATGACAATCCAAAAATGAAATTTAAAAAATTCAACTCTATTCACAGTAACATCCAAAACAATAAAATATCTAGAACAAATTTAAGCAAGGTGTTATGAAACTGGTTCACTAAATAAAAACTACAAAACACTGAAAGAAATTACTGAAATTTTAAAAGACCAAATAAGTATAAAGACATCCCACATTCAAGGATTGAGAAACTTAATGTTAACACAGCAACATATCCAAAGTGATATAACAGGTTCAGCATATATAATCCCTATTAAAATTCCAACAACCTTTTCTGCAGAAACAGAAAATCCATTCTCAAATTCATTTGGAACTTCAAGGGGCCCCAAATATCCAAAACAATACTCAAAAAGGAGAATACAGTTACAGGACTCAAATTTCCCTATTTCAAAACTTACTACAAAGCTACAGAGATCAAAACAGTGTCGTGCTGGCATAAGGCCAGACATATAAACCAATGGACTAGAAATGAGAGTCCAGAAATAAAGTCATACATGCATGACCAACTGATTTTTAACAAGAGTGCTAAGTTCATTCTATGGGGTAAAGAACAGCCTTTCAAACAAGTGCTGCAACAACTGGGACCCCTATTTATAACATATATAGAAATAAATGCAAAAATGGATCAAAGACCTAACTATAAAAGCTGGAACTATAAAATCATCAGGGGAAAAAAAAGTTAAAGCTTCAGGACCTTGGATCTGGCAATGCATAGTCAGACATACACCAAAAGCTTGAGTAACAATAAAAAAAGAAACCGAACTTCATAAAAATTTAAAACTTCTGTGCAAAGGATATTACTGAGAAAATTTAAAAAGAACCGGAAAAAAATGGGAAAAAACATTTCTAAATCATACCTGATAAGTTCTAGTAACCACAACATATGAAGAATTCTTACAACTCAACAACAAAAAGATAAATAACCCAATTAGAAAATGGCAAAGGACTTGGATAAACCTACCACATGTAAAAAGAAAAAGAAATTAAATAACAAGTGTTGGCAAATATGTGGAAAAACTCATACTCTTGTACATTTTTGGTAGGGAAGGTCAATTGGTTCAGGCACTATGCAGTTTAACAATTTCTCAAAAACTTTAACACATACCATATGACCCAGCAATACCATTACTACACACACAAAGACACACATATACACACATCTTCAAAAGAATTGGAAACAGGTATTCAAATACTTCAATATTCCTAGCAGATCTATTCACAATAGCCAAAAGGTGGAAACATCCAAACTGTCCATCAACAGATGAATGAACAAAATGTAGTACATACAGTCAATGAAGAAAGGATGAAGTACTAACATATGTTTTGAGGATTAACCTCAAAAACACACCAAGTAAAAGAAGCCTGACACAAAGATTATATATTGTACAATTCCAGTTATATGAAAATCCCAGAATAAGTAAATCCAGAGAGGATAAGCAGATTAATGGTTGCCAGGAAATGTTAGGAGGGAGCAATGGGAAGTGACTGCTAAATGAATATACATTTTTCTTCTGGAGTGATGAAAACTGTTCTTGAACTTGAGGTATTGGTTTCACACTGTGAATGTACTAAATGCTGCTGAACTGTACACTTTAAAATAGTGAATTCATTGAATAGACTTTCTTCTCAATAAAAAGTTAAGAGTGCTGCATTATAAGCCTTTGAATAAAATGCCAAGAAACCAGATATATATGAAATGTATACACTGAAAATTTTGAGGAAGAGGTTATTTTCACAATTTATAGATACCTCCAAAAAAAAAATACTTATTGCAGTTTTGCAATAGCCTGGCAAATGGCCTCGGAAATGCTTGATCAATACATCAAAGAAAACACCATCAATAACAAATTGAAATTGTGTACCAAAGGATAGAAGAATGCAATAAGCAAAACATAGTGCCACTTCGCATCTGTAATATTCTAGTCAAAGATGCATAACCTGAAGCAGCACAGCCTGTCTAAACATTTAAAAAGCCAACTTGAGATGTTGTACTAAAATAACCGGCTAGTAATCTTCATAAGTCAGGTTGTAAAAGTCGAGGACAATCATTTTTTTAAAAAATCATCAGGCTGTGACACGTGTTCATTCTGTATTTTGTAAGTCTCATTTTTAACTTTTGATATTTAACTTTTTATATTTTAACTTTCAATATTTATTTGATATTAATATTTAGTAGGTGTATTACTAAGTGAAAAGTGCTTTCCAGACTTCCCCGACAAAAAGCAAAAGAGGCTCATCCCCTGTAGATTGTTTCAATAGGTCTTAATCAGGGCCTAGAATTGTGTTTTTAGATAAGTTCTTAGGAATGATCACCAGGAAAGGATGAAAATACTGTAATAAATATCATTCAAGAGGAAAAAAATCCTTGCCTAAGGATGTTTTATATCACTAGTTGCCTTCTAAGGTATCAAAACATTCTGCTGCTTTGACTATTTGGTCGTGAAACAGTGTCCAATATCTTGTTATAACTTCAATTAAAACTATAGGTTAGACTTTCTCAAATATAAAATAACATTAAAAACTTCACAAGAAATGTAGAGTTATTTCCATCCTTTAAAAAATTTCATTTTACGCTTCCTGTAACCTGGAATTTTGTTAGACCCCTCAGTTTACTTCTTATTAAATTGTTCAGAATCTTTCTATGCTTTACTTCCATAAAAAAAAAGTCATAAGAAATAAAACAGCAATGTTATAAGAACTTATTATTTGTTAAACTGCTACATATGAAAATTGCTGTGTCCACCCCTCCAAAAAGAATTTTTTTGCGGGGGAGACAAAAAGCATTACTGGAAACAGGATGCTTTTAGTTGTCAAGTTTTTAGACTATTAAAGGTGCAATATATAAACTATAACTGAAGAACTTCAAAAATTATAATGAACTGACTTGTCATATAAAATTCACTACAAAAACACAAAAGCCTTACTCTATGATGTAAACAAATTTTCTCATTGAGCTTCTCTTTCCTCATTAAAGCAGATTAAGCAATCCAGAAATTTTTCTAAGTCAGTTTATGGGATCCTCTTTTTTTAAGGGTTGGTAAAGGTAAATTTTAATTTAGAATTATAATGTAAACAATATGGGCTAATTAGGATAAAATTTAATTCAAATCAACTCATTTACTGAATAGCCAAAGTGGACAAAACAAAGTGTTAAACACTTAAGATACAAAACTCAAGCAGGCAGTACTGTCTCTAATATAGGTAACCAGCTAACAGAGCTAACAAATAATTGTAAAACGAGGTGTTGCTGCCTGAAATCCGTCATCAGAAATGTTGAAGTATAAGCAAATTATTTATCGAAAGTATTTACCATGAAAAAAGTGCCAATATTATGAGTTTTCAAATGCAGTAAACTGACACACTTTAAAAAAAAGATACTAGGATCAGCTAAAATATGTTCTCTGAAAAGAGAATTACAAGAGATAAGAAATTTAGCCCTAAACTACACAGCCAGTAATGACAGAACCTGGACAATATAAACTCAGATCTTTCTGTCTCAAAAACCAACCTCTTCCATTTACTTCCAGTTATCTCTCAAATCTTATCACAGAAATTACTGAAAGTTAACAAACCCATTCTCTTGTCCCTCCAAATATATTTTCAGGAAGTAACCAAAATAACTTTGAGTCATTTTATTTTACAAACTTATGAAATTTCTGCAGTATACTACAAAGTATTCATGTATGTTTTAATATAAAAAAATATTTAAGTTACTTACCATTAAGTAAAATAACTGTGCAGCAAGAGGTGGCTGGTTAACCGAGTTTAAGACATGTGTCTGAGAAAGCACTGTTACACTATATAAAATCCCAGAGATGGCTTAGCTCAACTAGAACATCAACATTGACTATGGCGAGACTAAAAAGGACTACAACTGGCAATGTATCATATAATGTAGAATTTAATTTTTTTAAATCAGAGTATCAGACACTAAAATCAATGATCAAGAAACTACTATAACATTCCTTAAGATACAAAGGTAACCTCTGTAACTTTTTTCAAACTTATTTAGCACAAGACACAAAATGCTTTATATTGTTTTAATTAAGCAGAAAATGAAATTACCCTCTCAAGAACCAATACAGAAAGGAAATGGAATTTATCACTGTTTCTCCCTGTCTGCCAACAAACATACCATGGCCAGTAACATAATTCTAAAGCTTAGAAAAACAAGACAAAACCTTAAACAGTCACTTTTTTAAATTTAAAGTATGGAATATTTTTTAACAATTCTCTAAAAATTACTAGAGCCTTCCTTTCTAAATAGTACTAAACCATTCTGTTACAAATATATCTGAACTAATGAATCTAATCTCTATATTGTCAAAATATCAAGCCAGTAACAAACAGGAAGTAAAGTTATCACTTACTACCACCAGGTCTATCTAAATCTGACTAGAGAAAGTACTCTGTGGACTGTAACTAGAGGGCCCACAAGACTAAGAAATCAGAACTTAATATGAAGGCAAAGTACTCAAAGAAGTTTTAAAGTTGCGATTACATGTCTGGAAACTTGCTTTCAAAAAATAAATGTGGTAGTTTGTTTTAAAATGAAGTGGGGGGGGGCAGGGATTCAGCAGATCAACTAGAAAGGAAAAGGTATTACAATCTAGAACTTTGGTTCCCCACACCATCGATTCATTACAAGTTTTCACAAGTTGTGTTAGTGAAATTTTTTAAAAAG
The DNA here is from genome assembly GCA_003508835.1 of Eonycteris spelaea. Lineage (NCBI taxonomy): Eukaryota > Metazoa > Chordata > Mammalia > Chiroptera > Pteropodidae > Eonycteris > Eonycteris spelaea. The sequence goes on along the minus strand of PUFA01000011.1, from coordinate 6,669,271 downwards.
GACTGAGTTTACAATTGAGTTTAATTTCAATTTAAACGTTTCCCTCAATTTTTTAAAAACAACATAAAAGCGGAACTCAAAATTCTAAAGAATGGAAGTAAGAGCAGGAATAGGGGCATTGTAGCAATATATATGAAGCAAAAAAAGGCAGAGACAGACAGATGGTGCGGGAGTGGGGACAGAGAAAGACACTGAAAAACAGTATACAGCTGGATGATAGTAGAGGACTGGATGTGGAGAGCAAAGGAGAGTACAAAACCAAAGATGAATAGATTCAGTTAGGAAATGAGGGGAACACAAAGAGGGAAGATTTGGAGATATCAAAAAATAGTGATAACGAGGTGTGTTCACTTAGTGAGAATTTATCAATCCGTATATTTAGAATTTATGCACTTTTTTGAGTGTGTGTTACTACTAATAAAACGTTTAAATGAAAACTTTTTTTTCTTTTTGAAGAAAACCAGGAAGAGTTCCCAAAAACTTAGCTTGGTAACTTTGAGTTAACTGCCAATGGCTAATGATAGAATCGTTTGTGCCTAATAGGACCTCCATAAAACTCCTAAAAGAATTCAGAGCTTCCTGGTTGATGCGTTAAGAACTGAGGCAATGGTACACCCCAAACTCCACAGGGACAGAAGCTTCTGCAATAACGCCCTTCCCAGACCTCAACCAACATAACTCTTCATCTGGCTGTTCATGTTCTTTATAACATCCGTTACAATAGACTGGTAATAGTAAGGAGGGTTTCCCTCAGTTCTGCGAGCCATGATAGCAAATTACTGAACCTGGGGCGGGCGGGGGGGGGGGGATTAGGGGGACCATGGGAATCTCCAATTTGCAGCCAAATGGGACAGGAGTGGGGATAACCTAGGAATCCACTACTTAAAACTGGCATCTGAAGTGGAGGGAGGAGGACAGATCTTTGGGACTAAACCTACAGGGTCTATGCAAATTCCCCATAGTGTCATAAAATCCTAACTGAATTAAATTAGAAGACACCCATAGGGTGTCTACAGAAAACTGAAAAACTGCTTGGTGTGAGTAATGAACAAATATACAAGCAAGCACATAAATAGAACAGCAATCACTTTAAAAAGAAAAAGAAAAAAAGGTAGAGTCTCTAAGAAAAGAACTAACACGGTCACTGGCACCACAAAGACATTTGGTTTTTCAGGGTCCTTCAACAAAACAGCCTTTCAATAACACTGCTTACATATGCAAAACTCCTAAACAGCTTTTTATTACCCTATTCTTCAACATGAACTAATAATCTCAAACCTTTGAAGGAAAGTGGCAATACACAAGAGACCATCAAAACAATGAACACTAAGGAAACGATTCAAGAAATAACCAAGCCAATAAAATTTCCAGAACCCCAAGAATAAATAGCAACTTCTAGAGAGAAGAGAGCACTCTCCCACAATTAAGGAAAGAAATCAACTGTATAAACTTCTTAATCATGTCATACTATAAAACAACGCACAAAATAGCCATCAAAGTCCTGAGGGAAATTATTTTGGATCTTGAATGCTATACATTTTCAGACAGGCAATTCCTAAAACTGAGAGAAAAGAAAAAGACTAGTAGCCAACATTTTTTAGTCAGGTAAATATATGGACTGTTCGTAACAGTCCTGTGAGGAAAAGAAATGCTCATAAATACAAACATAAATTAAAATAGCATAACTATTTACCTACCAGACTAACAAAAATCTGTTAGTGTGGGTCCAGAAAAGCTTGTAGTCAGTCTAAGGTTAATTCTGTCCAACTAAGTGGAGGAAATCCTTTTGCAGACTGCCTATTTTCCATCTATTCAGAGGTCTTTCCACAGTGGCTGATGAGAAACTTTCCTAAAGGCCCAATGTTTATCCTGGGAATTGTTTCGCCTATTCTTTTCTGATGGTTCTATCCCCAGCCTCAGTAGCACCCACATACAAAAGCACAAGTCAGTTCTAAGTCGAAGCCTTGAGTAGGCTCTTCTGAGTTCTCCCCGCTCAGCACTTTTTTTCTCTCTCATTTGGCCATGCAAATTCTACCTATTTTGACCTCAAATTTTCAGCTGTCTCTTATACTTTCAGTAAGACTAGTCGGCTATGTTTGAATTCACCATCCCTGGTCTATCCTATTCATTTTCTTCAAGCAATGGGCTAGGACATTTATAATTCACCACCAACCTCTGTTCTCCAACAACTAAAAGCCTGTTTCATGTATTTTGTCTGGCTTTTTGGATTTCTAAGATGAGTAAAAACCTGGTTATCTGGTTTCCTATTATTCCACTATAACCAGAAATAGAAGTCAATTCAATTTTAACATTACAGTATTTTCACTAAATTGAATGTTTTGCTTATACATATTCTCTCTCACGCACTTTTTCTTGAAAGGATCCAACTAATTCCAACTAACTGAACTGTCTCTCAAAACAAAGTTCAACAACAAAATCTAGCACTCAACAAAATGAAATTCATAATTTTCAGCATTCAATAACAAGAAAAACCAGTTTAAAGAAAAATATCCAGAAATGACAGATGCAATGGAATTAGCAGACAAGCACACTAAAGCAGCCTATTCTACCTATGTTTAAGGAAAAACATGAACATAAGAAATAAAAGATATAAAACACCCAAAGAGAATTTCCAGAGAAAAAAATGTAATCGCTGAAATTAAACATACTCTGGATAGCAGATAATACCGAAAAAAATCATCAGTGAGTGAACTGATAGGATAGCATTCAAATTAAAAAGCATTAAAAGGGACAAAGACAATCACTTTACGACTGAAATATACAATTAACAATTGAGATAATTTAAAATATTCATGCACCCAATGACAGTAATACATTTTTCATAAATCAGAAAATAAAGGTGAAAAAAAAGAAAATATTAATAGACCTGAGCACACCTTTCTTGGTCCAATACAAATCTAGCGAAACAAAATAGTTATACAGAGGACTTCAATAATACTCAAGTATGAAAAAATCTTATATATTAAATGCTAAAACCTCAAATACAGAAAAGTGTATCTTCTTTTCAAGGACCATCTTAGGATACAAACAAAACTTTATTAAACTGTAAACGTAAGTATACATTTGACAATTCAATTGAACTAAAAACTGTTATCGAAAACCAAAAACTTCTATGTAATTTATGAACAAAATAAGCTTAAAAAAAAGAATTCACAAAACTAATAATTAACAAATTAGAAAAAGAAAACATATAATTAAATCCCCAAACTGCTCTCTGTGGGGTGTGGGAGAAATAAAGAAACTACTAATACAAATATAGAAAACCACTAATGACAAAGAATATCTAAAATCGTGAGCTACTATTAAGCTGTATGTAAATAAAGTTGAAAACAAAGAAATGGATAATTTTTAGAAAAACACATTAAAAATGTCCCTGGTATGACTGGCAAGAAATATTCAAAGTTATGAAAAATCATGCAAGGCTTTCAATTAAAATGGAAGGTGAGATAAAGAGCTTCCCAGACAGGAGGGAAAAGCTTAAGGAATTCATCACCAACAAGCAAGTAATACAAGAAATATTAAATGAGCTTCTGTTAAAAAAGAGGGGTGCAGGGGGGTGGAAGAAAAAACAGACAAAACAGCAGAAACTATCTACCTATCAATAATCACTTTAAATGTAAATAGATTAAATGCTCCAATCAAAAGACATAGAGTAGCTGAATGGATAAGAAAACAAGACCCCTGCATATGCTGTCTACAAGAGACCCACTTCAGATCAACTGACACTCAGACTGAAAGAGAAGGAAAAAGACATTTCACTCAAAAATGAAAAAAAAAAAGCCAGGGTAGCAATACTTATATCACACAAAATAGGATTTAACACAAGAGCTACAAGAGACAAAGAAAGGTATTGTATAATGATAAAAGGGATCAATATATCAAGAGGACATAACCCTAGTAAACATATACATACCCAACATAAAATTTAGCACCTACATACATAAAGCAATTACTGACATAAAAGGAGAAATCAATAGTAATACACTCATAGTAGGAGACTTTAACACTCCATTGACACCAATGGACAGATCTTCCATCCAAAATCAACAAAGAAACAATGGCTCTAAAAGACATACTAGACCAGATGGATTTAATAGATATTTTCTGAGCATTTCACCCAGAGGCTAAATACACATTCTTCTCAGGTGCACATAGAACATTTTCTAGGACAGACTACATGTCAGGACATAAAACAAGTATCAAGAAATTTAAGACTGAAATCTTATCATCTGTCTTCTCCAATCACAATGGTATAAAACTAGAAATGAATTATAAGAAAACAACTAGAAAATACACAACCACATGGAGGCTAAACAACATGCCACTAAACAATGGGTGGGTTAACAATGATATCAAGGAAGAAATTGAAGATACCTAGAGACAAATGAAAATGAAAATAAGACGACTTGAAATCTGTGGGACAGAGCAAAAGCAGTCCTAAAAGGGAAATTCATAGCAATGCAGGCCTACCACCTCAAGAGACAAGAAAAAGCTCAAATAAACATTCTAAACTTACACTTAAAAAAAACTAGAAAATGAACAGCAAATAATTCCCAAAGTGAGAAGAAAAGAAATAATAAAGATCAGAGCAGAAATAAATAAAATAGTCTAGAAAAACAATACAAACGATTAACAAAACCAAGAGCTGGGTTCTTTGAAAGGACAAACAAAACTGATAAACCATTAACCAAACTCATCAAGGAAAAAAGAGAAGCCTCAAGTCAGAAATCGGAAAGAGGAACAATAACTACAGACTCCGCAGAAATACAAAGGATCATAAGAAAACACTGAGTAATTACACACCAGCAAATCTGGAAGAAAAGGATACATATATACAATCTCCCAAAACTGAATTGAGAGGAAACAGAAAATCTGAACTGACCGATTACCACCACTGAAATCAAATTAGTAATAAATGCCCTCCCCCCAAAAAAACCCAGTCCCGTACCACATAGCTTCATAAGCGATTTTTACCAAACATTCCAAGAATTAACACCTATTCTTCTCAAACCATTCTAAAAAAATAAGAGGGATGACTCCCTAACTCACTATTATAAGGAAACCATTACCTTTGATGTAAAAATTCTCAACAAAATCTTAGCAAACCAAATTCAGCAATATATTAAAAATATCATACACCATAATCAAGTTGGGATTTATTCCCGAGATGCAAAGCTGGTACAATAGCTGAATATCAATTAATGTGATACACCACATCAACAAATTGAAAAATAAAAATTGTATGATATCAATAGATGCAGAAAAAGCATGACAAAATCCAGCATCTATTTATGATAAAAACTCAGCAAGCTGAGAACAGAGGGAACACACCTCAATAAAATAAAGGCCATATATGATAAACCTACCGCTAACATCATACTTAATGGGGAAGGCTAAAAGCATTTTCCTTAATATCAGGAACAAGACAAAGACGGCCACATTCACTATTCCTGTTCAAAATTATACTGGAAATCCTAGCCACAGCAATCAGACAAGAGAAATAAAAGGTATCCAAATTGGAAAAGAAGTAAAACTCTCATTTCTTGCAGAACCCTAAAGATTGCACCAAAAAAACACTGTTGAAATTGATCAATGAATTCAGTAAAGTAGCAGGATACAAAATTAATATTCAGAATTCAGTTGCATTTTTATGCACCAATGATGAACTATCAGAGAAATTAGGAAAACAATTCCATTTACAATTTCATAAAAAGCAATAAAATACCTGAGAATCAAATTAAACAAGAACTGTTTTCAGAAAAATTATAAGTTATGAAAAAAGAAACTGAAGATACAAATAAACAGAAGCATATACTGTGCTCACCAGTAGGAAAAATCAATATCATTAAAATGGCCATACTACCCAAAGCAACCTATAAATTTCAAGCAATTCCTATCAAAATACAAGTAGCACGTTTCAGAGAACTAGAATAATCCTAAAATTTATATGGAACCATAAAAGACCCCAAATAGCCTTGAGAAAGAACAAAGTTTGAAGTGTCACACTACCTGATATCAAACTATACTACAAGGTTACAGTAATCAAAAAAGCATGGTATTGTCATAAAATCAAATACTTTGATCAATGTAACAGAATAAAGTCCAGAAGTAAATCTATGTCTATACGTTCATTTAATATATGACAGAGAAAGCAAGAATATATAATGGGGTACAGACAGTCTCTTTAATAAACAGTGTTGGGAAAATTGGATACATGCAAAAATAAACACATTAAACTGGGCAATCTTCCTACACTGTATACAAGAACAGACTCAAAATGGATTAAAGATTTTAAGACCTGAAACCATAATACATCTAGAAGAAAACATAGACAGTAAACTCTCTGATGTTGCTAGTAGTAATTTCTTTTCAGACATATCTCCTCAGGCAAGGGAAACAAAAGAAAAAATAAACAAATGGGACTACATCAAACTAAAAAGTTTTTGCACAGCAAAGGAAGCAACAAAACAAAAGACAACGGACTGAATGGGAGAAGATATTCGCTTATGATACAACTGATAAGAAGTTAATATACAAAATACATAAAGAACTCATAGAACTCAACAACAACAACAAAACTGAACAATCCAATTTAAAAATGGGCAGGAGACTCAAATAGCTATTTCTCCAAAGAGGAAATACAGATGGCCATTAGACATATGAAAAGCTGCTCAAGATGATTAATTATCAGAAAATGCAAATTAAAACCACAATGAGATATCACTTCACACCTGTCAGAATGGCTATCATCAATAAATCAAAGAATACCAAGTGTTGGTGAGGATACGAAGGGAGAAAAGGTAACCCTCATACACTGTTGGTGGGATTGCATATTGGTACAGCCACTATGGAAAACAGTCTGGAGGTTCCTCGAAAAGTTAAAAATGGATATACCTTTTGACTCAGGAATTGCACCTCTGGGTATTTATCCAAAAAAAACTATGCATCCCTATGTTCATGGCAGCAATATTTATAAAACCAAGCTATGGAAGCAACCTAAATGCCCATCAAAAGACTAGTGGATAAAGTCATGGTTCAGATATACAATGCACTACTACTCAGCTATTAAAAGAAAATGAAATCCTATCATTCGCAATGACGTGGACGGACCTAGAGGTTATTATGCTGAGTGAAGTAAGTCAGACAGAGAAAGAAATACCACATGATTTCACCTGTATGTGGAATCTAAGGAACAAAAAGAACTAATCAAAAACTCACACAGAGGACATTCTCGTGATGGCCAGAGGGAAGGGAGGATGGGAGGGCTAGAAGAAAGGGGTGAAGAGTTAAAAAGTACAAATTAGTAGTTAATAGATGGTTACAGGAATGGGGAGCACAGCATAGGGAACGCAGTCCACAGTAATATAATGGCTAGGTGTAGAGCCAGAGGAAAGAAAGAGCAACTGGGGATCATTTCATAAACTTTATAAATGTCTAACCAATGTACTGAATATCTGAAACTAAAAGTAAAATACACACATACACACAAAGTCCCAAATACAGAGAAAACCTAAACATAAGAATTCCATTACAAAAAAAGAACAGTTCAAAGTGTCCTTGAGAACTGAGGTTCCAGACATTAGAGACAGGAAATACATATATAAGATAGGAAGAAATAAAAAGCCTGTACTACTGAACTTGAATTGGAACTATCTGGTACGAATTTACTTGGTACTATAGAGTAAATATACATTAAGACTGGCTTAGAACTTAAATCCTACTTTAAATGTCAAGCATTCAAAATTTAATTCAATGTGATAAAGCAACTATCATCCTTTTAAAAATCTTCCATTGATGGATAAATGGGTAGAGAAGCTGCACTGTGTATGTGTTCACATTCACATAGTGCAACATTACTGTCATACAAAAATGAGGAAATCCTGTCATTTGCAACAACACGAATGACCTTTGAGGGTATTACGCTGGGCGATAAAGAGAAAGACAAATAGAATTATAATCTCACTTATATGTGGAATCATTAAAAAAAAAACTCATTGAAAAAGAGATCACAGGTACAAACTTCCATTTACAAGATAAATACTAAAGGTGTAAGCACATGTTAACACTGCTGTATGATACATTTATATGTGAAAGTTAATAAAGTAAATCCTAAGAGTTCTTATCACAAGAAAAAAATTGTTTTACTTTCTTTCATTTTACTTATATGGGATGATAAATGCTAACTAAACTTACTGTAGTAATCATTTCACAATATATGTAAGTCAAACCATTATACTGTAAACCTTAAAGCTTACAGTGATGTCAACTCATCTCAATTAAAACTGGGGAGAAAAAGATTAAAAGCCTATCAATAATTTTTAAAGATCAAAGGTATATAAAAACAATTTTAAAAAGATTAGGCATAAAAAAATTTTAACCAATTTTGTCACTGAAAAGATTCAGCATTATATATATTCCATTAAATGCAAGTAAGCTTCCAACAAAAAAAAAATTTCAGATGTATTTATTTTCCAAATAACATAATTATCGATAAACATTTATAAAGTAGCTACTCCAAATCAGCATTTTAAAATAAACAATATTCTCCACAAGAATGCATATGGTTATGGAACGAAGAAACGAGGAGGAAAAAAGGGAAGGAGGGAGTACCAGGAGTGGCAATTACAGATTTAAAAAAAAAAAAAGTGCAATAATGGTAATGATTATCCTCAAATTATCAAAATGTGAAACCCACCAGAATAAATTAGTGTAAATCTGATATGAAATTAACCCCTAACTGGTGACTTTATGCTGAAATTCCACATAAGTAGACTCATTAGCAAAAAAAGAAATTCTGACTTCGAGGGCTGAAAGAGCTAGAGATGCAAAATTAGTGACAAAAGTAAACATACAGAAAGGAAAGAATTCTTATTTGTGCAAATATGTTAACACTTTACATATCTCAATTAATCTTAATAAAAAAAGTATTTTAAATCTCCATTCTACAAATTTAAAACACTTTAAAGAGGTTGTGCAGAAGGTGTCACAGCTAGTTCCTAATGAGTTTCAAGTAATACAAATTATATCTTACTCCAGTCTTTTCATCTAAATTACAGAACAGTGCATTTTTTAAAAAACATAACTTTCCTAACTATTTACAACAAAATAACAGGCTTGATAATTTGCCTGTCAAAAGCAAATCCACTTTTTAGAATCAGGAAATTGTAAATTAAACATTCAGAATACAACGTCCTTCCCTCAGCAGGTACAGTTTAACCCATTTCTCATTTAGAAAAATAAAGTGTAGCTTGCCACCAGCATTAATTTAATTTTACATAAATACACTCTGAAGCTTGAGCAAATGTGATTGGTTTTCAATGTGAAAATAGAATATAAAAACTGTTCTTGGAATTATTCCTTAACAACTTGTCTCCAATCCTAATGTAACAGAAATGTATACATAAATCAGATTCATCAAATGAATCTTCTGCTAACAACTGTTTAGAATGATGTTTAGAATATCATGCACAGGAATGCTGTTTTCTAGAATTTTACATTTTCAGTGATCAAGAATTACTATATTTTGTAAATGGAAATACCGCTACTAAAAACAGTGTGTCATCTGTTTCCAAAACTATCAATATACTAGAGCAATGAGAAAATAATATTAAAAGTGAGATATTTCGTGCCAATCTTTATGGGTAAGATTAGGATTGCAATCCGTGAATTATCTTGGGGTAAACACTGCAGCTGCAAGCACTCCCAGAGAGTATACTGAGGCAAAGGAAAAATGGGGTAAGTGTCCTACAGAATTTAAATTTTTAGAGAAATTACTCAAAAAAGTGTGTCGTATTTATTTATTTTTTTTTTTGGTAACTTACAATAAAGGAATGCTCTCAGCCCTTTGAGGGGGAAAAAAGAAAACAATGTTTTAATTCCCAGATTAAATAGCTTTTTAACACCTTTCTAAAGGATGCTTTCTAAAGCATGACACACGGGCGGAAGTAGAGGGGAGAAAGTTTTTAAATCATTTCTTTAAATAAATAAATAGGCAAAATTAAGTAAAACATCTTTATAAACTAAAAAAATGAAGACACGCAATAAAAGAAGTGATAAAAATATATTCAAGTATACGCATACATGCAATTAGGGTTTCTATGTGAAAAATTCACAATTCACAACCAAGGTCAAAGGAAACAACATACTGGGGAGAAGGGAATACTAGTCACATATAGCACTTACAAAGGACTTTCTTTCACACATAAAATGCTCCTACAAATCAGCAAAAAAAAAACAACAGAAAAATGGGGAAAGAACATAAACAGAGTTCACAGAAAAGAATCTTGCACATGATAATATTTTATTCTCATTCAAAAGAACAAGGCAAAATGCCTAAGAAAAAAGTCTTATACCCCATTAGTGCTGGAAAGTTAAGTTCGTATAGCTCTTTGAAGAGCAATTTGGCACAGCACTCAAAATTACACTCAGAAATTCCATTTATAGGAATATATACAAGGATATTCACTAGCATTGTTCCTAATAGTTTTAAAAAAATTAATGTACATCAATAGAGGTCTGGTTAAATAGACAATAATTCCGCCAATAAAAAGAATGGAGGAGGTTTACATGTATTAGTATAGAATAACTTTCCAAGATGTTTCCTTAAGAAAAAAAGGCTACAGAGAAAAGTGGAACTCATGCTACTACTACTATTATGAAGAAAAAAATGTATACATAAGGTCACCAGAAAAATACTAAGAAAAAAAAAATAGTGGTTTCTTCATATAAAAGATCCATTGCTGGGCAATAGGAGTGAGTGGGAGACTTTTCTCTAAAAACCCTTGTATTTTTTATAATTTGCACCTAGTGGATGTATTAAAAATAATTCTAAATATTCTTTAGTCTGACTCAACTTTACCATTTCCTGAATCCTCAAACTCTTAATTACAATCCATCTTTTTCTGAAGCCAAGTTCGGTTGAAGAGCAGCAAACAAGTTTTAACTAATGAATTATGAAATGAGCCTAACCCTAGTCAGTTCGTGAAGAGTACTAACAAAGACAGGACCCTTGATATGAAATGGGAGATTTGAAAATTCAAGTACCTTAAAGATATAAGGCTATGAAAACAAGACATAAATATACTGAGGACACACAGAACAACTTGCTAGGCAATCTGCTTTGGGCTTTACAGCTATTACCTCATTTAGTCCTCACTACATCCTCAGGAGGTTAATATTATCTTTCCTTAAAAACAAGAAAAACAGGTTTTTATATAGATATGGAGCACATTTTGAAGTTCCCAAGGTCACAGTACTAGTTAGTGACAGCTAAAATTCTTAACCACAGTGCACACATATACATACCGTAAATAATCCAGGATCCTTTAGAGATCTTACCTTACAAAGAATATTAGATTTAATCATAGGTATTGAAGTTATTTTTTTAGTTCTGAGTTAAGTCTTACCTGTCAGGCACTGTAGCTATCTCAAACTATACAAAATACATATCTCAATCTTCTAACAGGTAAAAGACAAGTAGTTTGAGCTACCACTACAGTTACTAACTCGTTTTTCTACTAACTTGGCTTCCCCAAATAGACTCTTGTCCTCTTATCAAATTCAGTCCATGGAAAGTCCTAACTTAAAGAACTAAGGTGAAACATTTTCACTTACTTTTCTCCATTTCCTATAAAAGGAACTCACTTTAATGAAAGAGAGACCATAGAGTAATTTATGTGAGAAATATGAAACTACCAGTTGAGTTATAGGAAAAAACTAGGGCAACTAAGTTTGCATTGGAAAAGTCCTTATGACCTCTTATCAGGTGAATCTCATTCTTCAAGTAGTTTTGTAACATTGCTAGTGTGCCATGAAATACTAATTTCATCACTCGCCTGATGTTACTTGCTGTAACAGCCTCGAGTTTAGCATTTTTCTAGAAATCTCATAAATATGCCCCCTTGCAAGGGATCTGTAACATGCTCTTACAAAGAACCAGAACAAGATGATCACACTAAGAAAATCTGTAATACCTAAAATAAAGCTCTATGGGCATAAATCTGCATTTGTATCTTTGAAGAAACAAAACAATTATGCTCTTCCTCAAAGACATTAGTTAATATAAATGAACTGTCATGGCCTTCCTGATTCCTCAAAATGAGCCTAAAATTCTGTTCATCCATATATTTAAAAATCACTCCTTGAAACCTAAAGTGTGTTTTACCTTTTTAAATCCGAGAAAACAATTTCACTAGGTTTCAATCTCTCCAAGTTCAAAACTGGAGAAAAATTGTGAAGGTAAGGATCACAATGTCTTTATCAGACGTCCCTTCAGAAAGCTAAGAGCAATAACAAAGCCACTCGTGAATCTAACAGACTAGAAGCTCCTGTAACAAATTAAGTCTAGGCAGATAAAACTGCTTTAAATGAGCTAATGACAAATCAACTTGGCTATAAATAATCCCTTAACAATTTCACCTAGTCCCTCAACAGTTACACAGCAATTCTATAATAAAAATACCAACTGCATATATTCAATTCAGGGGGGAAAGTTTGAGACTAAAAAGATAATTAGACACTATACTTTGAAAGAGATAAATAGGATAATAGAGTAATAAGAGAAATTCAAGGGTGTAAGGGAGTTGCCCACTTTACATAGAATGGTTAGAGAAAGTCACTTAGAATGTAACATCTGTGCTAAAAATGAGCTAACGAGGGAAAAACAGGAGGGGGAACAAACATTAAAGGCCCTAAGAAAGGAAGAAAAATGTCTGATGTGTCTACAGAAAGGCAGCCAACTGTCTAGGAAGACAGCAAGGTTTCAGAGAAACAGAGGTGACAAATGATGCAGATGCTTGTAAGCTAGATAGAGTCTACATGTTAAGGACAACGAGATAACTCTGGGGTGATGAAAATGTTCTATATTCTCACTGTGGTGGGGTTATACAACTAATTTGTCAAAAATCTTCAAACTGTACACTAAGAAGAGTACATTTATTGTATGCATACCTCAATAAACCTAATTTAAAAATGGGTTAATACTCATTTAAAAATTAGCAGGCACGTATTGATTTATAAAGACAAACTACTGAAATGTTTGTTTTTATTATAAAACTAAAGGAATAATAGTGTTTCCCAAATATAGGCAAACCTCGGAGGTAATGAGGGTTTAGTTCTAGACCACTGCAATAAAAAGTATCGCAATAAGACATCTTTTTGCCTCGTTCATAAAAAAAAAAAGGCAACATATGTAGTGCAATAAAACGAGGTATGTATATATTACTTTGACCCTATGTATTTTCTTTAATCTGAGGATTAATAAATTAATCCTAAAGCTTTCCACTACATTAAGGATTGACTCACATACTCTAAATTGGTTGTTTAGTTCTACTGTCAATTTATGGTAGGGAGAAACTAATGATTTCTTTTGATCATTCCTAGGAATATCATTATCACTACACCAAAGGATAGCTTTAATGCTGGCTAATTGCCCAATCAACTACAATGACAGAAAATATTAGAAAAATAAAGGAAAAGTGCTCTAATTAATGCTCTTTTTCCTTAACAGACAGACATACTTAAAAACAACAGATCATCTCTTTCTTTTAAGGGGGATGAATAGCTTATAGAGGGTATTTTATAAATTTCTGTGTGGGTGATTATCTTCCAGAATGATCACCCCTGTGCTATTACATATTGAAATACATTACCAATGTCTTTCACCTTTTTTGTTACAGTTGTATATTATTGTGATTGTGCACAGGATGATATTTTATTTCAGGATAGTAAAGGAGATTTTAAAAAGTACTTGTTTTAAAAGGTACATGAATCTGACTAGATTCTATACCTTTGCTCTAGAGCTGTGCTGTCAATTATGGCAGCTAGTAATGTTATTTAAATTTAAACCAAAATTAAATCCCTCAGCTGGACTAGCTGCATTTCGATGCTCAATAACAATTTATGCCTAGTGATTACCATTTAGACATAGAACACTCTCACCATTTCACAAAATTATATTGGATAGTACTGCTCTACTACTTAGAACATTAAGGAAGTTAACTATAATAGAAGAACAGTAATAACAAAATTCAAATTCCGGCTCTGCCACTTACTGAGGAGCTTGGGTAAATTATTTTAATCTCAGACTGAGTTTCTTAAACCTGTTAAATGGAAACAACACTTATTTCACATGGTAATTAGAAAAAGCACTTTCTAAATCGAACACTATATAAACATTAGGTATGAAGTGATCCAAAAGGAAAATACCCCTGAATGACATCAAACCATGTGATGAAGGGTGTATTATAAACAAGTCACAACTATATCACTATAAGGAAAATAAAATTTAGTTGCTAAGGATAAAATAAATATTTTCTAAGTTCCTGAAAAGAATAGTACTTCACTTTCCTCCTATTATCACCTTAGAAACTAACAATGAACCCTAATGTTTGGGAGTCTAGGCTCTGGACACAGAATACATGGGTTCAGAAATATACTTACTGGTTGTGTAACCTTGGCAATCGACTTAAAAACTCCTGCCTTCATTTTCTCATCTGTAACAGGAAGACAACAGGACCTTCCCATGCACAATGTGTATTAGGATTAGTTAATACATTTAAAAGGCTAAGAACACTGCCTAATACATGGTAAGCATTAATAAATATTGGTTATTAAAATCTACTCATTATAAATGTCATTATCCAGAATATATAAAGAACTACAACTCAATAATGAAAATCTGATTAAAAAATGAGCAAAGGACTTGAATAAACATTTCTCCAAAGATACACAAATGGCCAATATGCACATGAAATGACATCACTAATCATTTGGGACATGCAACTGAAATCACAAGATACCATTTCACACCCATTAGGATGGCTATTATCAAAAACAAAGGAAATAAATATCAGAAAAGATGTAAAGAAATTGGACCCCTTGATAGAAATAAAAACTGGTGGAGCCACTATGGAAAACAATATGGTGTTTCCTCAAAGAATTAAATAGAATTATATGATACAGCAATCCCACTCCTGGGTATATACCCAAAAGAATTAACAGCGGGGATGCAAAAAGATATATGTACACCCATGTTCACAGCAGCACTATTTACAATAGCGAAAAGGTGGAAGCAATCCAAGTGTCCATCAACAAATGGATAAACAAAATATAGTATATACATACAATGGATTATAGTGTCTTAAAATAAAGGAAAAAATTGTGATTCTGACACACACTACAACATGCATGAATCTCGGACCATTATGCTAAGTGAAATAAGCTAATCGCGAAAATACAAATAATGCACCACTCCCACTCATATGAGGTACCTAGAGCAGGCAGATTCATAGAAAGGTGACTGCCAGGGGCTGAGAAGAGAGGAAAATGAAGAGTTAATGTTAATTGGGTACAGAGTTTCAGTTTGGGAAGATGGAAAAACTTCTGGAGATGGATGGTGGTGATGGCTGCAAAACAATGTGAAAGTACTCAATGTCAATAACCTATACACTCAAAAGTGGCTAAAAGTTAAATTTTATGTTCATTTTACCGCAATAAAAAAAAAAGTTCCTTCATACACTGCTGGATTAATTCGTGTATGGGGCGGGGGCGGGGGGGGTTCCTTCCCTCCACATCTCATACATTGGCTAGAAAAACAAAAAGATTTAAATCTTATAAATTAATTTAAATTTAGAACACAGAACACACTTTTTTTTCTAAACTTATAATAGTCCAATTTCCTATTTGTGGGTTAAAATTTTGGCTAGTTGCATTGACAACTACTAGTTTAGAATTACCTTTCTATAGTTGTTTTTAATATGTCCACGAATTCTTTTGACAAAAGGTGGAGCCTAACTCAACTCCACTCCCCTTGACTGCGGGCTAGATTAATAACTTGCTTCTAGTGAAAAGAATGTGAAAGATTTGACTTCTGAGAATAGGTCATAAAAGTCACTGCACTTCTTTTTTTTTCCAGATCACTTGCTCTGAGAGCTGCAAGTGTAACTCAAACTGCCATATTATAAAGAAACTCAAGCAGTTCAATAGAGAGGTCCACATATGGTTAAGGAACTGAGTTCTCCAGAAAATAGCCAGCATCAACCTTCCAGCCCAATAAGTATACCATCTTAGAAGATGCTCTTAGTCCCAGTCAAACCTTCAAATGACTGCAGTCCTGGTCAACGTCTTGAGATTTTATTATGAAAGACCTGGAGGGAACCAGAATCACTCTAAACTGCTCTCATATTTTAGGCCCACAGAAACAATGTGGGATAATAAATATATTTTTTAAACTCACTCACTAGAAGAATACATATTATGTTCACTGAAAACCAAACTAATTTCTTTTACTGGTATGCATATTTAAAGATGAAACAATTCCTAACAATTTTGCATTTTAAGAATTTTTAAAAACCTATTTGTAAGTTCCAAATTTCAAAGGAAACAGAACCTATTTAACTAGGATTTTAAATCTCTTATTCTTGTTAAAAATAAAAATATGTATGGGAAACTTAAATATGGTTTTAAAAAACACAATCTAAAAACTGAATTAAAGGGCACAAAATGAAACACCAAAAACATTGCACTCACCAAGCTGTAAACAGAAAGATGACTCAAGAACAAGAAACTGCGATGCAGCAACTAGCAATTACCTGAAGGGATATAGAGCAAAAGCCTGTAACTGCTGGGTGGGGCAGCTGACCAAAAAAAAAAAAAAAAAAAAAAAAAAAAAAAGCAAGCAGGTAAAATTGAAAGGAAAAAAATATATATTTTGTTTTTCACGAGGTACTACTGAAAGTAATAGACCTGCTCCCCAGGAAAATACGAACACCTCTAAAACTATCCATTTCAGAGAATTCTCAAACTACTATCTCCCACACCCACCCATGCAGCCAAAAAGAATTCATGTTACAAACCCTACACAAAATGTTAAGGGAGAGTGTGGAAGAGACAGAATACTTCTCTTTGTAACCTATTCTACATAGATATGCCAAAGACAGAACCCTAAGTACTGCTAAAAGTAACAAAAGCAAGAGTTATACTTTAGATAGATTCTCTGGCCACAGGAGAGACTATGAAAGAGAATGAAACTAAAAGCAAAAAGGTGAATTAATGTTACTTCCTTAGTCAAGGACCAAGCTAGAATAACAAATTAAACTGTATATGGGGAAGCCAGGAGTGAATGGTTTTGCAGGTAATGCCATTAATGCAAACAAGGAATAGAAATAACTTTAGCAACTGTGATCAATATTGGCCTGACACATGAAATATATTGTTAAATTTTATAAATTTAGGAAAAAACTTTACATCTACATTACACTTCACAATTAACAAAAAAACCTTCATATATATTATTTCCATTAGTTTTATCAAGAACTAAGGCCAAAAGACCTTAGGTGAATATACAAGGTCACACAGGCCCTTTTCTAGAAATTTAAAATCCTAATCCAAAAATCTAATTCCCAGCCATTACCATTTTCTACATTATTACCCTCACCTGGATCTAAACTGTTACCTAACATTTTTATGTGAAATTAAACAGAAAAGGCGGTTGGATCAAAGACAACCTGGCCTGGGTTTAGGTTTTATCCTCTTGTGCTAATTTTACTTTCAGACTAGAGGTTCCCATCCTTATTCCCTTCTCCTGTAACTCTCTAAATTTTATTTCGTTTGCTCACTCCTATTCTTTCCCTATTTCCCATTACTGTTATTTTCCTATTATTCCTCCTTTCCTTTCTCAATTCGAAAGTGTCGACAGCTTTAAACACAAAAATCCATGGAATCTGTTTAAAAGAAAATGTAACATGCATTTATCTCCATAGCTGTGCAAAGAGGTGCTGAATGAATGAGATCTGAATATAACCTGACATCATTTTAATTTTTAGCTAACCAAAGTTATCACTCAAATAGCTACTAACAAACAGCAAAATCAATAATAGTTTCTCATGTCCTTTAACTTGTCTCCAATCTCAAGTAGTAATATTAACCAGAGAAGCAGTTATATGAAAGGAAAAAAATATCAGGGATAATGCTTAAATAAAATGAGTTAACAAAGTAAAATCCACTAAGCAGTGTATGCCATAATGATTAAGAAGAGTATGGGGCTTGGAGATTTGGTCCAGACTTAAACCTAACCTTAACCTTAACCAAGTTAACTTTCTCCCAGTCTCAATCTCCCTAAATCTTAATTTTGTCAGCAATACTGCTGTTAACTATAATAGTACTTCCCTCAGAGAACTATCATAAGAATTGTTATACCATGTAAAGTACACAACAAAACATATGACACAATCATCACCTATAAATTTTAGTCATTTTGATTATTTTTTTAGACCTATAGTTTAAGGCACAGGAGAAAAAAAGAAAAAATGGGAGAAGAGTTGACAGAAGAAAATGAGGTACTTATGTGGGAAAAGCAGCAGCAGCTCAGTAACTTCCAATTACTACTGCTCCTATATATTTCCTGCCAAGAAAATAATTATCAAAACATTCAAGTAAGTAAACCTGTCTTTGAACAATTACTGTAAGCAAAGTTCACAAATATTCAAGGATTAAAGTTAATTGTTAAAAACCCTAGTCTCTGGAGCAATCTTTATCTTGATACTAAACTGTGTGGGGTAACATCAATAGTAGCAATATGAAGAAAAATAATCACAAATAATAAATGTTATGCAGTGCTTTTCTATGAATAAAGGTCATTCATTTCCAGTACAATTTTTATCACATTTAAAATACACACTCTTAGACAACTTGAAAAGCCATTAAATTGAGAATACATAAAATACAGGCTCCCTGAATCAAGGGGCAGGGGAGAACGTTCTCATATCTTTATATAAATCAAATTCACGGAAACTCAAAGGTGCTACACAGTTCTGACAGAAAACACAAATAACCTATTTTAACAGAATTACTAAACTCTAATCTCAATTTTGAATCAGAAAACAAATGTTATATATATATATATCTTTATACATACATTCTTGCGGACCCTACCACCTCTTCTGCTCTAAATAAGCGAGCAGGGTTTAACAGCATAGCAAAAGTTTTTTTCAAAATAAACAACAGACAAGTTATAAGGCCATCACAGCAAAGTGTTCAAAAATTACAATCTTTTATCTCAGATAATTAAATGAAATAAACTCCAATTTTAGCTACTTTGGCATATTCATTAACAGTAATTGCTTAAAAAATAAATTCTAGTGAATTTTTTTAAAACATTAGTGAATGCCTATGAATCAATGAAAAACTAAACGAAGTTAACTAATGGTAACTAAAATCACCATTTCATGCTGAAAAATACAATTATTATTAAAAGGTAATATTTGTCAAAAAGATTTCTATTACAGCAATTAATATTCACTAATTTTAAAAAATGGTTTATAAACTTAAGCTTACCCTCCTAGGAGTTAAAAAGCATACTCATTTTTTAAGTTTTTTAAAAAGCTCTTAATGCATCTTGCTCAGTTCTCAGTTTAGTAATGACCTGACTTTTTGGAATTGAGATCTCAAGGAATAATTTGAAATATAAAACCACTTCAACAAATTGTTTCAAAAACTCAATTTCTATGATGGATCAAAATGTTAGGAACAGTTATGCCTTAGAAGCTATTTCATGAAATATCAGATTAAAAACCAAGCCCTATAATGTTTCAAACATGAAATAATTTGTTGGGTTTTTTCTTCCAATCTAAGAATCCATAAGCCTAAGGTGAATGACCATATGGGTTTGTTTTTTACTTTAGGAGCACAAAAACTTACAGACTGAACAGTTTGATCTAAAATACTCTTAAATCTTAACTTTCTGCATTGAAATTTACTTAGGTTGCTTTCGGACTGTCCAGGAATCTGAAACCAAGCAATATTATTGAAAGAAACTGAAAGGCTTCCAAGAATAACAGAGGATAAACTTGACTCTCATTACATTTTACAAATGATCATTTGATTTGTTCACCACATAGTACTTACAAATTCCAACAGGACCGCACAGGAAGGTGTTGGGTTTTCTCTGTTATGTTTTCCAGTTTGTTTTATTTTGTATCCTCTGAAATAAAATCCAAGTTCTCTGAAGATACTTAACCTATGACTATTTGACATAGAGTTACTTCAAGTCAGCTACCCATACTTCTGTTTTAAAGTTTTCATATGGCTATCTCCAGAATTAGCCAAGTTCCTTGGATTTAAGATTATAAAGTCTTCTTTATTATTCCATGTACTTGACACTGTTGTACTTATCCACTCCAGATGAAATATCCAATTTATGAGCCAAAAAGCAAAAACAAAAAGAAAATTTCACATCTGAAGAGCATTCCTAAACATCAGCATATAAAGACACATAGCTATCTCAATACTACCATGCTGCTGGGAAACTGCAACATCTTAAATTTCCATGTAAATAAAAGATAAAAGGAAAAAAACTGTATTCTTTCAATGTCTTCATTTAGAAAACCTGCCCCATTGTGACATGAATAGGGCTGAGGTCAAAAATTCCTAGAACTTTTTAATACAGGTAAAAATAAACTGCCATGAAACTTCAGCAATATTTAAACAGTAATTTGAAACTGCCGAAACTACTCAGTATACAAATCAAACATATCTTACAGTTTTGGCTGAAGAACACCAACAGGGGAGGGTTTAGGGGAAGGCAAAAAAATACCACCAGCTGAAATACTTTAACCAGTTATATAATCCGTTTGAACCAAAACACTGAAGAAATATCTGGGTTTCTTTTTAAGTAGCTTGTAGAACTGTTCACTACTATTAAATTCACTTCAGAGATGATTCTTGCCAATTTTAATAAACTTCTGGGGCAAAATTATCCAAAAACATTGTAATTCCAAAATGGCCACTTGAAATATCCGGGGCCTTTTACACAAAACCTAGAAGATGATCTTCATATCTGAGTAATTCAATCACCTGTAAAAGTTATAAAAAAAAAAAAAACTTAAATTACACAGAGTTAATTTTGAGCTAAAAATTAATTCCCATCTTAAAGCGTCAACCTCTGCAGAGAAATTCACTTCTAAATACTACTACTTGGGTCTGAAAAAAAAAGCTATGCCCAAGCAAACACCCAAAAAAGTCTACTGTATAAAAGGAGTTCAGAATGGGCGGAGGGGCGGAGAGGAGGTGGGAGGCGTTATGGAAGACGAGTATTGATTTCAACTGGGAAGGGGTGTGGATATAATATAGAATTATATAAGCAAACCTTCTTAATACTTTTTGGATAAATGTTAAACTATGAAACTGGCACACGATCTTATAAAACGTCTCTATTTTCTATTCAATGCACCAAGAAAAACAAATAGGTGTGGTGCCACCGAACATTAGTAAATGAAACTTAAGAGAATGAGAGGTATAAAGGGCAAGACACTCCCTCCAAATTAGAACGTCTAGAGAAAACATTTTCCACCACTAAGGGCAGGAAGCAGGTAGATGAGAAGTGGGCGAGAACATTCCTTAAATTCGCCTGAGGGTAGACTTCCCCGGCTTCCGAGCGCAGTAGTGGGATAAAGGTGCCGGTTCCCATTTCTTTGAATTAAGGAAACAGGTTTCTCCCAACACTGGAGGGGGTGGAAGGTATCGAGCCTTTTCGCAAACCACGGTAAGAGTGGTTCTCTCCAAAAACAGAACGGGTCCCGTCAGACCCCACAGGACTCGGAGGGACACGGTAGCACTCGACTCAGCACACAGCTAGAGCCTCGGACCTGGGAGAGGCGGGGAGAGCGGGCGCTCTGAGGAAACAACCAAAGGCCACAACTCGGCCTCGACTCGCTCAGCCCTCTGAGAGGGGCAGTGGTGCCAAAGGAGGCGGGCGTGTGTGAGAGGCCGGGGAAAGGAAGACCGAACACGGAGGGCGTCGGACCAGTTCCCAGCCTCCGCCAAACCTCCCCCCCCACACACACACACACAACCCGACCGCCAAGGCTAAGCCACCCACCCCCTCCCCACAACGCCACTCCGCTCCGCCAGGGCCGAGTCAACACCTACAAGGGCCCCGTGCGTCTTCCCTCTCTCTTTGCTCTCCGCACCCTCCCCAAGTCGCGGGCAGCCTCACTCGCGCCAACGCCGCTCCCGACCCTCAAACCCCAGCCGACACACGGGCATCCCCTTCCCCCAGACCCAGCGCGGAGCACAGAGGACGATGTTACCTTCTGCCACACCAGAGGTGCCCCTGGCTTGGGGGGTGCCGCTGCGCTGGATCCCGGGAGGAGGTTTTCGGTACTTTGAATAATCCCCTTTTGCCGCTTTTCCCTCCCCCACAACCAGACTCAGTCCCAAAATGGCGCCGACCCGATCCGCAATGTTCTGGGCCAAGTCTCGCGAGATGCTGGAAGGTGGCGAGGCGGGGAAGGAACTAGAGAGGTTGAGGAGAAGGGAGGGGAAAGGCGGGGCCAGGAGGAGGAGGAAGAAAGGGTGTGGAAGAAGCGGTGCGAACGAACCTACTGGGCGGGGCAGCAGGAGGAGCGCCTCCACCAGAGAACCTTCTGGCCCAAGCAAGTTCACGCCCCGGCTAAAGAAGCTCCTCCCTCTACGTCGGGCGGCTGAGAGGGAATGAGGGCGGGGTTATGCGTGGGGGGGGCTTCCAGGAGGCCCCGGAGGCAGGGGCGCGCGGGGGCGGTGGCTCCGCGCGGTGACGTCAGGAGCAGCTGGAGTCGGGGATTACCCCCTGCTGCTGACGTGAGGTAGGTGAACAATCGGGAACGTTCGGTGGAAGGGGGAATTCCCCGCCGCTCCTACAGGAGCCCCTCCTCCCGCCCCTTCCCTTGCCCGAGGCCACCCGAAGCCCGAGATGGTGGGGCTGTTTGGAGGTCGTGAGGGGAATGCTGCTCCTGGAGGCAGCTGCGCGGGCTTGAGTGGCGCGCGCCGGGGCTTCTCCGAGCTTCGAGCCGGGGAAAACGCCGCGGCGCGCGCCACTCTCCAGGTACCGCACGCGGGCCAAAGCAGATGAGAGATCACATGCTCGCCTGTACACAGCCCTGCGCGGGCGGAGCGCTGGCGGTGCTGGCGCCAGGCTAATTGGACGCCCTGAAGCAATGGATCCGCCGTCGTATACAAATGCGAGACTGTGTCGGACATAAATAATACATACGAGAGGCCTTAGCTAAGGAGAGTAGACTCACTCTTTAGGAACTAAGCCCAGGTTCTCGAAGAATGAATATGGCTACTGGATTTAATCGTGCCAATTTTTTTTATTTGTACTATAGCTACAGTAGGTGACAGTTATTTCAACAGTGTCTCCGTCCCACGAATTTTTCTTAAATAACCTTATAGTAGTCACAAAATTTCTCCTTGTAACGGAAGGATCCCTTTGACACCTATCAAGTTAGCCTTCCAAGAGGAAGAGAAGTAACTATGCTCAGGGGAATGTGAGCGGGCAGTGTCTTAACGAGGGAAAATCCAAAGCACTTGGTTCTTTGCCTCCCCCAAGCCACAAGTTTCATACACAGAAACTTTATGGTCCTTTTATATGAATTACGGGGTTTATACTTTAATGGACTAAAATCTCCCTGAAAGAATGGTTGAATGTAAACTCACCAAAAATTACGTCTCCCAGTGTTTTGTCTGTTTTTGTTTGTTTTAGTCTTCCGGGGAGGTGGCCACTTTGGCAATTAATGTCTTGCTGAGTGCAAAGAAAAGAGAAATTAACTCTTGCTGGATGCCTTGTCCTTGACTGGTACTTCTTTAATCCTAAATCGACTAAAGTGGGTGTTAGTTTTCCTCATTTTGCAGATGAGGAAGGAAACTGGTTCAGGTTAAGTAATGTGCTTAAGGTTACACAACATTGAAGTTGGGTGCCACAACTTGGCTGTTCCAGACAGACTCAAGTGTATTTGGATCTTAATCCACATTCTTTCCAACACACCACATTGCTTCCGTAGAAGTAACAAGTATTGAGGCAGGACCTACTTTTGCTCCTATTTCTAAACAAGATGTCAGTTCGAGAAACATAGGAAAATATTGATAATTTGAACACACATAGGAATTGTGCTTTTCATATGGCAAAAGACAAGGCTGAAAAACAAATACAGTAGTGAAATGTAGAAATAACTGTAACATGTATGACAGTTTATATATATGTATATATATATACTCAGTTGCTATTAATATTTAATGTTTGACTTACACAGTAAGTACATCAAGAACTCTTATAAATCATTAAGGAAAAGATAACCAACTTTTAGAAAGTAAGACGACATGAACGAACTAGTCATGTATGTGTAATGAATTATATGAAAAATGTTCTACATCACTAGAAATCAGAAAAAAAAACTGACAATGAGATACCACTTCACGTAGCTGATTGGCAAAGACTTAAAAAGAATAAAACCTAGATGAAGGTATAAGGAATAGGTATATGAGTTAATCATATCAAGAATCAAGACCTGTATAGCTTTTCTGGAATGCAGTTTGGCTTTCCTTTAAAGGAAAATACTTTAAAATAAGAAACCCTTGCCCAGCTCTTCTACATCTTAGAATTTATTTTAAGAAAATAATAGGAAAGGTGTCCAACAATTTATAAAGCTATTCATTGATAAATTGCTTATAACTACAAAAAAAATTGGAAACAACCCAAATGCCGATAAATAAAGACATTGAGTTAATAAATTATGGCACAACCATAGATAGAACATGAAACCATTGAAAAATGATGATGTGCTTTTAAAATATATATCAAAACAAAGTCTGAATAGATACAAAATATTAACAATGCTTATTTCTAGGTGGCAGAATAATAGAGGATATTTATTCTTTCTATCTGTTAAGGGCCTATGTTACTTTTCTAACAAGTTTTTTTTTTTAATCCAACCAGTAACATGTTTTCCATTAATTTATTTTATTCATTTAGTGAAATCCAAACAAAAGATTTATCACATTATAGATTCTTTTAATTAATAAACATTAAAAAACATAACATTATGGTCTTTTGAAAGGACTATTTTTTAGCCAAGCTCTATGTAAGAAATTTTACTTAAATAGTTTGATAATTCTCTCAGTGTTCTTATAGATATTAACCACAGTTATTTAAATAACTTGCTCCAAATTATTAGCCCATGTATACAATGATGTATGAACAAAGGTATTCATTTCCAACTTATTTGTAATACTGAAAACCAGAAAACCTAAATGTCTACCTAATGTGTGCTTTAAAAAGTAAAAAACATCCATAACAGAGTACTACGCAGCCATTAAAAAAGAATAAGCAAATATATACTGACCTAGAAAGATGTCTAGTATGTTTTTTAAAGAGATAAAAATATTTGGTAAAACAACATATATATATAGCAGAATCTATTATGTTTTTTAAGTATGTATATTTACACAGAAGTAGACCATGCCTAAAAAATAACTCTTTAATAGTCATCAAATTGGGATTATTTTCTTTTATACACCGCTGTACTATTTAAATATACTATTTTCTAATAATTTAATGTTTAAAACTTGATTGTCCTAAAATCTGTAACAATGGAAGAGCAGAATAAAATATTTTGAATTTTTCAAAATTGTATCTGGTGTTCCTTTTCTGTGTTCTCATTGTACAACCCTGTACTTAGCTCTATGATTAATTATCTACACATTTCTATCTCTACCTTGATCCTAGACAGGTGTTTGGTATCTTCTTTATCATTCATCCTATACCCTGGATTGTAATTTGTCAATTTTTTTACCTGTTTCTACCACTGGACTCAAAGATCCTTGAGAACATAAACTATGTCTTCTTCATATTTATTCATAGCAATTAGTACAGTTTCAACCATGGTATGATTCTCTAATATTTGTTAGATACATGATTTTCTCACCTTTAATCTTTGTTTTAGCCATGCACTGCATGCAGTTCTCAGAATTTCCCTTGGTCTTAAGCATGCTGTGCAAATATTGTTCGCTTTAACTATAGATTGCTTTTCTCCTCCCCTCTCTCTACTTTTCAAATTTTATTCTTATCCCTAGACCCTGTTCAGATAACACTCAAGTATACAACAATCAGTTAAAACTCAGAACTTCCTTCTATGGGCTCTCAAATGGGTATATACTCACTTTGACTACTATTTGTTCTCCTTTTTGTCCACTTTTCTAAATGGTGAGACCCTGGTCAGGGACACTGTTCTATTCATCCCCTACCCCTAAACCAATGCTCAGCCCATAGAAGGGCCTCACCAAGTATGACTGACTGGATGGATGGTTGACTGAAGCATCCAGAACCCACTCAGTGTGTTCGACCATCATACCCTGACCAGCCTCTGAGGTCACTACCAAAGTGCAGATGTTCTCTCTTATTCTCTGTTCCCTGCTGATTGTGGTCCTGCTGTTGCACTCATGGCTCATAGACGATCTGAGTTGAGGGTCAAATGTCTCACTTAGAGAAAATCAGAAACTCACACAGCCTCTCTCCTTGATATAATAAAAAATATGTGCACGTTCCTCTGTCTTTCTGGCAGGTTTCACAGTTTTGTGCTGATCTGTTTAATGGGTCCCTCTTCTCAATGAGTTTCAAAAGGGGAGAGCCTGTACCCATTTTGTTCACTGCTGTGTCTCCAGCACCTGGCACAATGATGGACTTAGGGTAGGCATTCTGTAAATACTACCTGGATGAATGAAGGACTGAATAATGAAAATAAAAACATTTTGAAGTTAAATGTTTCAACCAGAACCCTGCTCTACAAGAAATAAAAAGTTTTTAATTAAACTGTTGTGTAACAAATGAAAACTGATAGAATATAATTTTAACTTTGAAAAAAATCTGTCAATCATGATGACATCTGATGATAAATTTGATCAATAAATTTGGTGTTCACTAATTTCAACTTTTAAGCATAAAAGTAGTGTATTGTTGGAGAAAGCTTAACAAATACAGAAGAGTGTAAACAAATGAAAATTACCTATAATCCACTACCCAGAAATGATGGTTCTTAAATATTAATTCACATATTCTTTGCATGTTATATCTGTCATAGTGCATGTACAGCTTTATATCTAATTTTACTTCTTATGTTCTAAAATTCCCCATATTTTAAACATTATTTATTTTGTCTGTGTTTCATTTTAAGAATTCACATTTCATTTCTTAATTTAAAGCATTTTAGTCTACAGCCATGCCACCCTGAACAAGCCCAATCCCATCTGATCTCGGAAGCTAAGCAGGGTCGGGCCTGGTCAGTACTTGGTGGGAGACCACCGAGAAGACCAGATGCTATAGGCATAAAAAATAAAAAATAAGGGATTGAAGCTGACAAGGCCCTTGCAATCTGTGAAGTCAACCAAGGGTTGCCTCGCCTAAAAAATAAATAAAACATTTTATTACTAGTCCTTATGATCTCTTTATTTTAACACAATAAGGATGGTTACTATTTTGAGCCACTTTTCTAACGTGCCCTCACTAGAAAAGTTTCCTGATTCTATTAAGTTCTGCTCAATTTAATTCATGATTATAAATTTAAATTTACCAAGCATTTTCTCTCTTTTGATAAGTTTTTAAATTGTACATAGAACTAATTACTGGAGAACTGACCACTTACTTCTTAATCAAAGCTGATTGGCAAATATTTCTCCAGACTCCAGTTATGGGTGACCCAGTTTCCCTAATTGGCACTTCCACCTCTGTGTTCCTCCTTCCGTACTAGGTCTGCAGGACACCATTAGCACAATTGCCAACAGAATTTTTTAAATGTTCTTTCCAATAAGTGACTTCTAAAACACAGCCTTTTTTTGCATGGCGTCTATAATTTATACCTACAGCAGGAATATAAATACATAAATTGTCGTAGATAAGGCGAAGAGTACAGTTTGTAGTGTTTTAAAAGGATTTATGGAGCTATTTCAATATGTGATATACTCTATCATCTCTGGAAATAGAATACAAGGAACCCTGGAGGTATCAGATATGGAAGTAAAGCTGAAGATTTCTCATTTTGATACCTAGTATTAAGTCTAAGTATCAGAATTAGAGTAATCTTAGATCACTTCAACTTTTCTGAGATTAGAAGCTGTGTTGCACTAACTAGCTTTTGTTAAAATTCATAAAAATTAATATGGTAATAGTTTGTTATTTAAGCATCTTTGATTATATTTTCACCTTTTTCTTTCTTTCTTTCTTTTTTAGGCAAGACAACCATTGGTTGACTTGCAGATTGCAAGGACCTTGTCAGTTTACAATCCCTTATTGTACCTGGTCTTCCTAGGTGGACTCCCATCCAACTACTAACCAGGCCCGACCCTGCTTAGCTTCTGAGATCAGATGGGATCAGGCTTGTTCAGGGTGGAATGGCCTTAGACAACCTTTTTCTTTTTTAATTTTTATGAAAATAATACTAGCTTTTAATTAAAAAAAAATGCAAACAATATGAAAGTATATAAATTAGAAGTAAAGTCCTATACCTCCAGAGTTTAACTTCTGTTTGTTGTGATCCTTCTAGATATTTTTTCTATGCATATATATGCCATACACACATATATTTTAATAAATTTATTTGTGCATACTCCTCTGCAATTTGTTCAAGTTAATAATGTATAGACAACTTTCCATGTCAGTACACTTAGTATAACTTATTTTTAAGAATTGTATAATCCATTGTAAGAATTTACCTTCTTGAAGGTAAAGTGCCTTCTTGAAAGATATTTAGGTTGTATCTAATTTTTTCTTCTATAAACCATATAGTATGAATTTTGTGAATTGAGAGAATGTGTTTGTAAAGAAAGAAGAAGAAAGTAGGAAAATTATGGGAATATGCCAGTAGGTGAATTATTGAGCCAAAGATGGTAGTTTAAAAGGAAGATTTGGCAAAATAATATATTTATTGAGCACTTATGATGAACCAGGTCCCAGTTAGGTGTGATTCATTTTGCCATTTCTCTTAATAGTGTTACTATTTTTACTTTAATGTACTCAGATTAATTTGGATTCTGCATAGTAGTAGAAAGAGCATGGGTTTTGGAGTTAGATCTGGGCTCAAATACTACCTCAGTTCAATTCAGATTTATTTTATGCTAGGTGCTGTTGCTGTACTATGTTGAGATACTGAAATGATTGAGATATATGTGTTCTCTAGATTCTTACAGCCTGAGGGATAAAATTGATGTTATATCTATTTTGTTCACTGATTTATCCTCCAGTGCCTAAAACAGTGCCTAGCAATAGTAACCATTCAATATTTGGCCAAGAGAATGAATTTCAAAACTTTGTGCCAAGTGCTACCTTAGAGGCATGCACACAGTGCTATGAAGTGTCTTTCCAAGAAGCAGCCTTTAAAAGACAGTCTGATGAGTTGAACAGAATTCTATGAGGGAAGAGCCTTCTAGTTAGAAGCTATTGCACAACCATAGGTGCAAGGATGAAAACAAGCCCGAGTAAAGCATTTCTAAAGATGGGAAAAGAAGCAACTGCCACCACACAGGCTGCTTGGAATTATGAGAGAGGGCTGCAAAACAACACAGAGACCAGATCACAAGGGCCTTGACCCTGTGCTAGGAAGATTAGGTATTTATTCTGAAGGCTTTGGAGAGGCTTTTATTTTGAGAGAGAGAGAGACAGACAGACAGAGAGACAGAGAAACAGAGACAGAGAAAGACAGAGACAGAGACAGAGAAAGAGAGAGATACATGATTGGATTCATGCCTTCCAAAGAGACTGACTTCTTGTGATCCTCTAGAGAAGAGATTAGGAAAATGAAACTCCAAGAAGAGAAAAAGGCTATTCTAGTAATCCAGGTAAAAGATAATGGTAGTTGAGACCACACCTGCCATCTTTCTTTTTTCTGCACAACATGATTCTCCTCCATAATTCTGACATACCACAATTGTGTGAAGGATCATCACATAAACTGTTCCTTCTAGCTGGAACACATGTGCTCTCTCCCACTTTCTGCAACCAGTTCCTATAAGCTTTTAAATCTCAGCCTAAATGTCATGTCCTAAGAGAGCCTTCTTTGACCCCCTGATTCCTCCTGTAGTCTCCCTTTAGCCCTAATCATAATCAGGAACAGTCATTTATATGGTTATTTGTGCATATATGCCTCTTCTACTGACTCTAGATTTCATGAGGAATGTAATGAGAGAATAAGTTAATGGACAGGTAGAGATATGAAACAGATTCAAAAGTAGATACAGAGAATATTATGTTTAAATGTCTGTGAAGATTAGGCAAGAAAAAAGTCAGTGATTATACCTGGTTTCTAATTTGGTCACTTGGGTGGATTCTGGTGGCACACCCTGAGTTAGGAAACCAAGGCAGAAAAAGTTAGGTGGAAGATGAAGGTTTAGTTGAGTTTAATTTGGGACACGAAATGGATACAAATCTCAGACCACAAACTCAAATGGGCAAGAAGTAAAACTCAGCTGAGTTTCCATAAAAAGCCTAATATCCCAGTGTTAACTCTATTCATCTCCAGAGCTCACTCCAGTCAGAAATATGCTCCTTCACTCTTGGAATTATTTTGAACCTTATTTGTCTTTCCCCACCTTGATTTTCTTTTCTTTTTCTAAGTTTCTCTTTCTAGCCATAAAATTTGAAAGCAAAATTTTTCACAGTTGTTTGATATGCCTATCAAGATTCCAACAAGAGTAAATGTGCTTATAAATCAGAGCGTGAGTGATATAGATTAGAGAAAAGATAATTTCTGATAAAAAGGAATTTATTAAATATTGGAATGGGTAACAGAGTAATTTGAGAAATTTCCATCTTTTAAATGCTCAAACTTGAAAGGAGATTAAAGTGGAAACTTTCTTTTTTAGTTGGGTGGAGGAGAGACCTGACCAGCACTTCCCACTTTTTCTGATAACAGAATACTGGTTTCTTGAGGGAATCATTCTGTGTAGTGTGAGTGGGACTGACCCTAACCTATTATCCATTCATCCCTTGCTCACTAATTTCTAGATGTGGTCATGTGTCCTATATTTGCCTAATTGGAATAGTATTACCATGGCCACAGTTTTGATTGGGGTACCTGACTCAAGCTAGATCCAACAGAATATTCTTCTGAGACTTTTTTACAGATGCTATCAGGAAGCCATTCTCTTTCTACTGGGGTTAGTAAAACAGAAAGGTTTTAAATCTGAAATTTCCAGTGGAAAAATTCTGAAATTTCCATCTTGCCTACCATGTAGCTTTCAGAGACGAACACAATTCTTTTAGTCCTTGGATCTAGTCCTTCCTGAAGCAGTGACCATCTCTGGACTTCACAGTAATGCAGCCAAATACATTTCCTATATTTCTTTACTAGTTTGAGAAGGGTTTTAGTCACTTTCAGTGTAAGGAATACCTATGAATTCAAGGTCTTTGTCCTGTAAAGTGACTGATACTGTGCAATGTTTTCTTTCAACCATAATGTCCAAAATAAATTGTGAAAGACCTTCAGTTTCTAGTAAAGGAACTGGCCATCTTAAACAACCAATAGATAAGTGTAACAATTCTGGTGTTTTTCTTTTTGTGGCAACACTATGGCTGGCCCAAAGAAGAATCAAATTCACTTATTCTATCTACAAATAAGTTTCCCTTTAAAGCAGAATCTCTTTCATGGAAAATAGATCAAAAAGGAAGCATTTATCCTATTCAGTTCTCTATCATTCAGGGAAGAAGCTCTTTTCACTTCAGCAGAATAAAAAGGGAATCTGAGAAAGTCTCTGGGAAGTCTCCTTACAGTAGCATTCTTGTCTACTGCAGAGGATGAATTCAGCCAAACTTCTAGAAGTGTAAAATGATACAGGTGAAGGAAGGTGAACACTTTAGGGGGAAAAAGTTGGTGACTCAGAGTGAGAGAATAGTAGAATTAGAATGAGAAAATAAAACTGGATGAGAGAGAAAACTAAAACAGGAAAATAGCGTTAGTTAGGATTTTCTTTGTTGTTCTTTGCTTTAACTTACATGTAGGAAATTTATTTACCAATGACATAAATATTCATTTATTTAAAAAAATAATCATATAATAAGCCTACTCTGACCAAGGTACCAGGCTAAATGCCAGAAATGCAATGAGGAGTAAGACACCTATGACTCCATCTGTATTTTTAAAAATAAAAATTTGATTTTAAGAAGGAAAGATGAATGAATATCAAACGTCCACTATATTGTGGTGATGTTCTCCCCACTACCCAAATGCTCTGGACAATAGGCAGCGGGAAGGGTGCTTAGGCCATCCTTAAAACAGTGAAGAGGAAAGCTTGGAAGACATAGGATAACTGACTCAGGCCCAAAAGTCTCAAGACTGAGATGACCTGCTTTTCTAACAGAGGTAAGTAAGCAGACTATGTTGGGAATGGCCTGCACCCAAAGTTCAATGGGTTAGAGGATGCATGAGTTACCCATGATCCAGATGGGGCCTTAATGAAGGTGTTAAGGGTGGAAAATTTTCAAGTGGGCCAACTTCTGCTTCTGTAATCTGCTTGCTTGCTTGATGTTAACCAGGGTGTGGTAATCTTCTTACTTGTTTAAAGTTAACCAAGGTGTGGTTCTAGGTTTTATAAACTGCCTCTTTTGGGAGCTCGGGACTGATCTCCTTTAACCGTGCATGGTAGGGAGTCACAATTCATCTCAATTGGCTCCATGGGTCTTAGATTTGATCGCACCACAACAAAGGGAGCTGGATTTGACCTAAGAAGAACACCTGAGAGGGTGTGGCAACTACAACAGAGAGATGTGTCTCTGGAAACTGGTGGAAACTATCAAAAATAAACAAAGCTGGACACTACGTAAAGTGGAAAGGACAGAGTATCATCAGTAATATACTATTGAAATAGGGAAAAAAGTCCAGTGTGAATGGAACTGAACTTCAATTTATACAGAGGCCTGGGCATTCAAAGGGAGAAAGAGGGAACAGGGAGAGTAGAGGCTCAGTGGAGTCAGGGAAGTGAAAAATTACAGAAAGCTGGAAATGGGATTTGGTCCTTGTGAAATCTATCTGCATTTGTTAACTGGCCCTTATCAAAGTTAGACTTCTACCCTCCCACAGAGACTGGTAGACAGGGTCCTATCTTCAGATACTGGCCAGAACAAACAGTCAATTCTTTGGGCAGCATTGAATTTTCTCAGGCAGGCACTTTAAGGCTAGGGTCATCCTGGGGATGCAGCCTTGAGCTGTTTGAAACTATGTCAGTGTTTGTTTTCAAGTATTTATTGTCCATGGTTGAAGCCTCATCAAGAAAGGGCTCAGGTACATGGCTAGAGTTTGGTCAAAGGGAGAATATTTGTCAAAACCAGGGGTTGAGGGAGGATTGCACTTGGTTAGCTACGGAAGCCAATAAGAGCCTACAAATATGGTTTTTAAGGTTAAACATTCTTAAAGTGGGAAGGGTTTCTGAAGTATCTAGAAAAGTGGGAGAGAATCAGCATTTGGGATCAAATGTAGAGGGCACCAATACCAGATCACAACTGTGTAAGACCTTTCTGCTCCTTATACCTGTTTACTCTCCCCATCTCCCTCTGAATAAAACATGAGGAGGCAATGCAACCTTGCAATTGGGGTAGGGGAGTAGAAAATAGAGAAGAAACCATTCCTCTGCCCCTAATATAATAATTTCAGGTTTAAAACCTGAAAAGAGTTGAGCTTGATATAGTTGAGAATTGGTGAGAGCTTGAGATAGTAGGTATTGGACTGGACTGGCCTTTTTAACATGCCAAAGATTTTATCTTTAGAAAAAAAAAAACATTCTGGGGAGAGGGTTTAAAGGCACAAGATTGAAAAGGAATAAGGTTGTTTTCTGTTTGTCCTACCAAGGCTAGTTTATTAAACAGTAATACACCTTCCTCCATCACCTCATCTTCCAAATATCCCCTGAAAATGAGTCCATTTGCATATACTAGAGCACAGGGTGCTTCTGCAAATATTTATGCTTAGCTGTGCATGGAAAGTGTCCTGGATTTCGTCATGTTCTGAAAGGAGTCTACTGATCCCAAAGTGAAAAGCTCTCACACTAAGGCCACTAGGTTCTAGCTCTACATATCTATCTCCTCCCTTTAATAATAATTAGTCTTTTGTGTTGTCCCTTCACTATAATAAACTGAAAGTAATTTATAATAAAACACAATTCAATGCGTAAATGCTTAGTCACAGTTTCACTGGAATGCATAATGGAAGAGTCATATGTCTGTACTGTTAAAAAACAGGACAAGCCCAAAATGGAGTCGCTTATGCTAAGCCCTATATCACGAAGCTGAGACCTAATTTTTACTATAGTTTCGACTTTTCCAGAAATCAAAATTAAACCAGTTAATCAGGAATCTTGCCTGATTGACACTAGTTAGGTAATCTGCCTGAAAGACTTCTGCCATACCCTAAAGGAAAGTAACTGCAATAATTAACCTTTTTTTTTTTAAGTATAATTTCCTCCTTCCTGCTCCCTTCTGCCTATAAAAGTCATTGTGCACAGATCCTCAGAGCTCCTTTCTGTTTGCTAGGTTGGATGCTGCTAATGCTAAGCAGTTTTGTTCAAATAAACTCTTAAAATTTTTAATATGCCTTAGTTTAGGAGTTCCTACATGTGAAATCATTGCTTATAAAAGCTACAACTACAGATTTTAAAATGTTATATTAATTTAAATAACATTAGCTGACATGTTAGTAGTGGTAATATTTTCTAAAGTTCTGAATATCTCTTGGTAAAGCTTTCCATAAAAGAACATCCAATTTTCCTTCAGTTTGTTCAGTACTTAGCATTCCTAGCAAATTCAGTGTACACTGAGGCCAAGCAAGAAATACTTAGTGTTTATCTTTTAAAAGTTGACTGAATTTAATTTTACTAAATGCTATCTTTGTAACAATCAAAAACACCCTCACAAATTCTCAATTCCCCCCAGGAACATCAGTGTTGTTGAACAGGGCAGGGTTATGAAGGTCTTATGTCCCACTGCCCCTCAGGCCTTCTCAGTTCCTGCTTACTCCTCCCTCCTACCTTTCCTCCTAAAGGGGAATTCCTGGATAAAAGAGACATCTCTTTACTGTATTTTTTTCTTTTAGAAATGCTAATGAATGAAGGAAATCTTTTGATCTGATTATCCAATAAAGCCAAATCTTAATTGAATTTTGGGTGCTCTAAAACTCCTTCAAGTCACCCAAGCTCTCAACCATTCTTTTGTAGTAATTTTGTTTTCAGAGCATCATCTCTCTACATTTGGGGACTCTCCTGTAGAAATCCCAGAACCTTGCTGATTGGCTGTATTTACAAATTTACAAGTCTCCAATCTCAGGGATCTGTGTCTTTTCTCAGGCCAGCTTCTCCCATTTCCCTCAGCAATGATCCCCAACCCTTACCCCTTCCTTCAAACATTCTAACCAATCTTTCTCTCATGCTGCAAAACTCAGTTCCTAGCTAACTGAAATATTTAAAGTTATACAGTCCTTCTATTTCCTTGCCTCTCTCACCAAAACAATTTTCTATAGCAGCATGCATACTAGCACCTCATTAAGGAAGAAAATTAACAGGGACCCAAGATAGAGTACTGAGTAAATTTTTACTGCCACACAAGGGCATCCCGATTCAGCTGAGTCTGACCTCTAGGGATGAGTTTTGGGAGAGAGAAAATGGAGTAGTGTTTTAAAGCTCCAAAACCAGAAACTATATCCTGTATCAGGACTGTGTTATTGTGAGCAATCACTGGGCAGGGCAGAAGGGGGGGTCCTCTGCATTTGTGGGGTCCCGCCTCAGGACTATAACTTCTAGCTGCCTCTTGACATATGAAATGTACAGACGTGTAGAGAATTTTTATTTGAGCCAAATTGATCACATGTCAGGAAACAAGATCTCAAATGTTTCAGAGAATGAAGGTTTTATAGTTGGTTTAATATACATTTGGAATTAAGGAGGGAATGTAAGGAAGATTATTGAAGGTGGGAGAAAGCAAGGTACAGGGTAGTTAGCAAGCTTATGTGCTCCATAAGCTTGTGGAGTGGTTATATATGGTCTGAAAAAGAGGCATTTCAAAGGTGTGTTAACCTAGATGCACTCAAACATTGGACAGGGCTTGCGTAAGGCAAAGATATCCTTTTCAC
The DNA here is from genome assembly GCA_003508835.1 of Eonycteris spelaea. Classification (NCBI taxonomy): domain Eukaryota; kingdom Metazoa; phylum Chordata; class Mammalia; order Chiroptera; family Pteropodidae; genus Eonycteris; species Eonycteris spelaea. Next base: position 6,633,341 of record PUFA01000011.1, on the reverse strand, counting down.
TAGGAAAGTTAGAGGCAAGAGGCATGACTACTCACTGTGATATACCCAGTTAGAGATTTATGATCAGATCATTCTGTGAGGTCACTTTCAGTTATATTTATTGCATAGCCCCATTTCTGTCCATATGCCTCTTCTACAAGCTAGGTGGCCAAACTATGATTTTAAACCAGCTTTCTTCCCACTAAAACATCCACGCCATTGCCTCCATCTAGAAAGAACCCGTAGTATAATTTTAGTCACCCAAGAGATCCACTTGGGTCAGAGGAAATAAACTGGTAAAAATTTCCATAGAGATAACTTTATTACTCATAAATTGGGTGAAGAAATCAGTTTGCAAAAATCATTCTGCTACCTACAGATCCAAAGGAAAAGTGAAATTGTTTTATGAGAGTGGATTTATTTTGAAATGAATGGTTCTATGAATGACAAAGTTCTGAAACATGTTCATTTGAACTAAAAGTGTTTTATAAATTATTACTATTTGTATTAGAGTGATCTGATTATCTTAAAATTTTACTCTTCTGCTTCTTTGTTGAGTACCTTATTTGTTAAGTATCTTTTAAGGCCTCTGTCTTATGTTGGAGAATCACTTGTTTTCTGTACTTTTAGATGCCATCTTTTTAAGTTTCATAAAACCTGTAGAAGATTGGTCAATTTTCTCGTTACTAAGAAATAGGTACTGACATTTTCAGAATAATTATTGCTAAGTTGTTAAACTACAGATGATAGTTTTACTATTTTGTATATTCCAGATTTTGAACAATAGACATGTATTACATTTTTTTTTCTTTTTATTTTTGAGAGATGTTAAAAGTACAGAAAAGTACAGAGAAAAATATAACTAATACCTGTTTTCCCATAACCCAGGGCTCATCTATAATGTTATAGTTAACAAAGTAACACGAAATTAGTATAGGTTATAGAATGGTGCATGAGATGATATGCCTACTTGACAGCCTCAGATCCACTCGGTGGGTATTTTGTTTTTGTTTTGTTCTGGGAGGCAGCAAAAGTTATACTCAGAGACTGATTCTATCTTTGTGAGCAATTTATTTCGCACGGGTTCACTGTGGAAATATAATAATTTCAAAAGCCTATAACAGGGTATCTTCTAATAAGCCAAATAAAGAAATAATATATAACAAACAAATGACAGATTAATCACACTATTGTTCCAGGCAAGGGAAAGTGAAAGAACAGTGTCCAAATTTAATATGGGATGTATATAAGGAGGAACATAAGAAAGTAGGTGACAAACCTAAGAGCTAATTTCTTGCAGCTGGTGCAAAAATGTCCTGTTGCTAGAGCATGTTGCTAGGGAACAAAGACGCCTGTGTTGGTAGGTGGGTTGGTTTCTTCATAGGGATACTGTGGTTCATAACCACTATCTACTAGGAGTACCCCAAGCATCTTCAGAGAACTTTTAGGTTAGCAAAGAGTCATCTTTTTCAAACTGAAACTCTCATAAAGCCCCACAAACTCTCAGAATTTATCATCTACATGTCCTCTTGCCATAGTTATTTCTCTCTACATGTTCTTATTGATAAGCTCCCAGTGGGGCCCATCAGCAGCTTGGCTGCTGCTGACTGCTTATCAAGGACAACAGATGTAGAATGATGACATCCTGACACAACTTAGTTCATACTTATATCACAGCAACTTTTTTTGTCTTTGTCATAAACAAGTGGATTAAAACAACTTAACCGAAGTCAAAAACAAGTGGATTTGAAATCATATCAAGCCAATATACAACAGTGGGCTTTCAGCATGAGCTCCACCTCTATAACCTTTGTGCTGCTGATGTTTTTTCACTTTTTCTGACTATAAATAAAGTAAAACATTATCTTGTAGAATGGAAAGAGGCAGATTGATGGTGGACTCTGAAAAGAGAGGTCATTATTAAATATGTAAAAGGTAAAACGGTATTTTCTCAAGCCCAGCTGCTCTAGAAAGAGTAAAATCATAGGTAAGAAATAATTTCAAGAGATAACGAAGATCCCTTTTCTCTGAAAATAATGGTGTAGAACTTACTATGTGCCAAATAACATTCTAAGTACTCATTTAACCTTGACAGCAATGTGGTAGGGTTATCAATATTATCATTAACGTCTTGTTTTATGAATGAGGAAACTGAGGTATAGAGAGAATAAGTGGCTTCCTTATAATCACACTACTGATCGGTGGCAGAACTGGGAATATTAACCAACTCAGTCTAGCTCCAGGGTCTATATGCTTAACATCTATACTCTGCTATCCTCCACTGTGTAGAAATGCTGGAACCCCTGTCCTACATCAAGTCTATCTTTCTCCCAGTGGAACCCCAGGAGTATATCAGTTTTTCATCACCTCATTTAAAAAAGGCCAAAACTCAGTTTTAAGAAACAGCAGTCATTTAGCTTACAGGTCTGTAGTTTGAATAGGGTTTAGCAGGAAAGGCTCATCTCTGCTCCAAGGATCTTAATCTGGAGCAGCTCAGCTGGAGGCTCAAAGATCCACTTCCAAGATGGCTCACCCTCATGGCTGGTAAGTTGGTACTGACTGATGCTGAGAACTTAGCTAGGGGAGACAACTGGGGGACACAATTCCTTTCCATGTAAGCTTCTCCAAGCAGTTTCAACTTTCTCATGGTATAGTGGTTGGGTTCCAAGGGCTAGCATCCCAAAAGAGACAGGAAGTGGAATCTGACAGTATCTTAAGGCCCAGGGCTAGAAACTGTAATAGTATCACTTCTGCTATATTCTATTTGTCAAGCAAACACAGAGCCCAGATTTAGGGGAGGGAACATGGACTCTACTTCAATGGGAGAAGTGCCAAAGCACTTGGGACCATGTTTTAAAATCTCCACAGTACCTAAGATCATTTCTAGGTTTAAATGGCTGTGATCTCCCAGCTTTTGATGACTCTGTGGCTCCCATAGAAATGAGCTGACTTGGGGCTCTGTTTTAGTTTTCATACTAAAGTTACTTCTCTCATCAACACTCTGGAAGATCCGGGAAAAAAAAAAAATCCACCAGCTCCCATACTGCACCAGTGTTGACAGAGGTATTTAGACCTCAAACCTTAGACCATACCTCCTGCTACTTATAACAGTCCTCTTATTATGGAACTTTTCTGAAATGCTTTTTTAGTTTTTCACAATATCCCACTGGGAACCATTATCTTGTAAGCCTGAGTCAGAAGATACTAGAAGAAACAACACACAATACGACCCTCAAAATCAAACTACTCAGCTATTACTTGTCTACCTCCGTTCCTGCGTGTGTTCTCTGATTCTCCTACTTCAGGAGGAGTCCCTTTGGTACCTGTTACACTGAGTCTTTGAGGTTAAGAGGAGCCACTATTTCCACAATACATATCCTGTTTGAGAGCTTCAGCTCCATGCAACACAGGCTACATAATTGCAAGGCCCAGTGCAAAATGAAAAGGTGGGACTCCTTGTTCAAAGAGCAAGAAATAGGTGCACTTAAAGGTACCAAAATATAGTATTTTTTTCCTTCAGTCTCTCTCCTGACTTACCATGGTGTTTTGTTTTTCTAAGTAAAGAAAAATTAAAATATTAGCATGAATTTTGCCACTCATTTAAGTGGTATGCAATGTCAATTTTAAATGCAAAGAAAAGAGCCTTCATCTTACATGCAGAATCACCAAAATTATACAATTAGTATTTCAGAGTTTGTATTTGCATAAGTATTTTGTTCTTACCAAGACTGAAACAGTGAAACACTGAACAAAACTCATGTTTTTATTTCACTTCTTTTTTTAATACTGTAATTTAAACCTAGATTATTTTATTTATTTCCAAAGAGAAATTAGAGAGTAAATGTAAATAAGAGGTCCAAATGACTAGTTCCCTGGTAATAGACTTTCCTTTGGGGTGATAGAAATATCTTGGAAGCAGGTGGAGTGATGGCTGCACAACTATTTCATTTTTTGGTATGCATACATTCTACCAACACATTCTACCTTCAGCTTTCATTGCCCCATCGAACTTCACCTACAAAATATAAGTTCAAAGATGAAGTTATTAAGAATTTTAAGACTGTGACAGCAGAGCATTAAACCAAGTGTGGAACCCTTCAGAGTGCAGAGCCTTGTGCAACTGTGAAGGTTGTATGTTCATGAAGCCCACTCTGGTTCCAGGGCCCAAAGTCAGCCCTCTCAGTATGTTTACCAGGCCCTGAGCAAGAGGCATAGTCTAGCAAACTATTGTGATATTTGGGGCCATCATTTGGAATTAAAATAAATTTTTCAAAATTATTCTATTTTGAAATGGGATGGAGTATTTAATAGCATTAAGAAGTTAGACATTCTCTAATAGGCAGCTCTCTTCCTGCTGCCTGCTCTGTCACTGTTTGATTTTCTAATTTCCTTTTCTTTATCTATTCTATTTTTTGAGTTTAAATTGAGATGTAATTAACATTTAGTAAAACGCACAAATCTTAAGTGTATAACTCAATGACTTTTTACCTGTGTGTACACCCATGTAACCACTGCTGAGGCATGATACAGAATATTTTCATCACCTCGGAAAGTTCTCTTGTGCCCATTCTCAATCAGTAACCAAAAAAAAACCCCATCAGAGTTTCCTACAAATCTTACTTATGGTACTCTAGATTCGATTTGCCTATTTGTCTTTTCTGGAACTTTATAAAAATTGAGTCACACAGTGTGTATTCTTTTGTGTCTACTCGAAACAATGTTTTTGAGATTCATCCATGCTGTTGCAGGTATTCTCTTTTTAATTGTTGGTATTCCATTAAATGAATATGTCGGAGTGTGTTTATCCATTCTAGTGTTCATGGACAGTTGAGTTGTTTCTAGTTTGGGGCTATTATAAATTAAGCTTCTACGAACATCCTGTACAAGTCTTTATGCGGACATTTGTTTTCATTTCACTTGGGTAAATACTTAAGAGGGTCATAGAGTGGCATATATCTTACTGGAGTAGAAACTGCTGAAGTAGTTATGTAATTTTACACTCCCACCAGCAATGCATGAGAATTTTCCTCATTTCTTTTGCTTCCTCTTTTTTCTTTTTGTTTTGCTCTCTTGCTTCCCCAACCCCATAGTTGTTTCCTTATAATTACAAAGAGAGCTTTTACTTTAGGAACAAACTATGTTCATGGCTAGAGAAGAGGAAGAATTGAACATCTGAAGGTCCTAAGCAATTTAATTCTTAGTAATATCTTAAAAAGAAGTGTGTATTCACATGTGTGTGTATGTGTGTGTGTGTGTGTGTGTGTGTGTGTGTGTGTAGAGGGAATGTGTGTTCTTCATGTGTTCTTAGATAATTCAAGGGGCCAACTGGGAATTGAGAACTTTAGGAACATTGAACACATTCCCCTACTCTTCATATTTCAATTTAATCTTTGAAGATTAGCTATCCCAGGGTCATGTAAGTAATTATTTGGTCAAAAACTTTGAGATATTTATTAATGGTCATGATATGCAACTTTCATGTGACATTTTTAGAAGAGATAGTTTGACAAATAATGCCAGATAATGTTATCTGGTTTTATTGAGTTCACTTAATGTTTTGTTATCTGAGAGGCCGCAGCATTTTTTTTTTCCTTCCATAAAATCTTCCTTGTTGGTAAAACGGCTACATTTAAGAGATAAAAAAAAAAGTATGTATGTGTGTGAAACAGCATTGCTAACACCCTATGGCAACAATAGAAGAAGAGTCATGAATGTACAGCTGTGATACCTCACCTGCACTAGCTGAAAGGGAAGCTGATTTAACAGTGTTGCTGGTCAACAGCCACGAGCGGCTTCAGGACCTGATCCCAGAAGAGGGCAGCCAAGAGCTGCCTTCACTGTGGAGGAGAAAACCTGCTGAGACCTTCAAACGTGATTATGAAAGTGTTTCCTGTCTATCATGGAAATTCCCAGAGAGATAAAGACCAGATTGGGGCTTGATGAGCTCAAATTTGACTAGAGTAGAAATAAAAGTTAGTGGAGGAAGCTAGGAACTAGCTCAGGTACCTTAGAGTGAGATTAAGGAAGAGCAGAAAGTTGCCAAGTGTTAAAATCAGGGACAAGAGAGAGATAATACAAGATGGAGATCTACAAAAGGAACAGATTGACTGGCAAGCTTTCTCTATTTAATATATATATATATATATTTCCATTTTGAAGTATGCATGATCATTATGATACACTGGAAATTACAACAAAGGTTTGTTTTAATGATGAATTTGGGGACACTTTTAGATTTAGAAGCCAGAAGGAAGTTGTGATATACCATACTAGACCTTAAGCCTCTCTTGGAGTATTTTTGGAAGTGAGCTAATGCTTAAAAGGTATCCAGATATTAGCTGAGGTCTTCTATGTTATGAGCTCTAGAGAGGATTGGCTTGAATGTTCATTACTTACTGTGGGAAGTCCAAAGACCTCTCTAAGATTTCTGTGACTCTGAGGCGGATGAGGCAGGTGTTGGATATTAACTTCTCTTGGTCATCTTCATATATGTAAAGCAAAGCATTTAGAACAAACCCTGGCACACTTTACAAGTGGTAGTTACTTACCCTTTTTCATTTCTTTCTCCTGTTTTGCTTCTTCCTCCTTCTCTTTGCTGTTGTTATGACCTCTGGCTCTGAGTTGGGGCTTCCACCGAACTTGGTCAATGAATGGATTATCTCACTACTTCTTATGCAGGTTGTCCCATTCTATAGGATAGAAATTGATTTGTCAATTCCATTACCTTTCTCAATTAATACATACTTATAACACTACCACCACCCTGTCCCCCTCAGAGATGTATCTGTTAGCATGAAACATTTTGTTCCTTTTTTAAAATCAGAATTTAGTGAAAATTTGGGGAGACAAATGGGATATGAAAATATTTACAGCTCAATAATGTGAACTCCTTCCATTTGAAAACTAGGCACTTCTTAAAAGTCCTTTTCCCAGGAATTTTTCTATGGCTTCATACTCATATCAGGGTTCAGCAACACAGGAGCTATCTTGTTCCTCTTCATCTCTCCTGGATCCCTATCTCCCTACAGTCCTCTTCTTCCTTGATTGCAGCCCCCAATGCAAATTCTTATTCTTTTTGCAGAACACTGGTATCTACTTCCAAGCTATTGTCCGACCCACTTTTGCATATTCAAACCTATCTAGATGTTCAGCAGAACAAAAAAGGCTTTTATTTACATGAAGGGGTTCTCCTTCAAAGGATGTTGTGGTTGTAAATTTCATTTCCCCCCTCTTCTTTGCATAAAGCAAGTAGAGTGAGGGAGATTTAGCAGGAAGCTACCCAGAAGAAGACAAACTGGAAGAAAAGAAAGTGGAGCATCCTGGAGAAAGGATTAACATTTAGAGAACAAACATCTGCAGTAACATGGCTGTTTCAGTCTGGAAACCCAAAACCTAGGAATTCAAAGGAATGAGGCATACGAAGAATTCTATCCAAAACAAATCAAGGGAAAGGAAGAGCGGACAAAAGTCCCCCCAAAATGGAGCTAGTGAATAAGATAATCAAACAAATCTATGCAATTACTAGGGGACTTGATAAAATTTGCCCATATTCCTGACACCTGTGTTGTGGGCCCTAAAGGGTATGGATGAAGCTCTCAAACTTGAAAAATTCATGTTAAAAGGATTTAAGTAAATATCTTAGCTGCTTGACATGGATCTGAAGACCCTCTGACACTCATGACGTAATAAATAATTTTTCCATTCTAGGGGAAACAGGTATGATTAAATAAAACTTATAGCTCTCTGTCACTCTTGGAGAAGTCACTATGTACCCCTTCTCACAAGATAAATTGTACCTATTGCAACAAGGAAAAAGAAAATTCAATGATAGTATAATTTCACTGAAAATCTATTAAAAATTGACCAAGTACAAGACAAATATACAATTAGTCACATTTATCCAAAGTCATAATAATAGTATAGAACTCATGGAGGAAGACAGACCAGTGGAACAATATAGAGAGCTCAGAAGTCTATGAAACTTGACATTTGATAAAGGTAGCACCACAAAACAATGTTGAAAGGTTGTTTCTTAGGTAGGATGAGAAAACTGGCTCACTGTACAGAGAAAAATAGAGCTTGATCCTGCATTTTTTACCACATGCAAAGGGGATTCAAAATTGATTTTATAGCCTAATAAGGCAATAGAAGATGCAGAGGACTATCTTTATGAACCAGGGAGGAAACCTGGATTTAAAAAAAAAACAGGAGATAAAAAATGATTATTGTGATTGCTTAAAATTAAAAAAATTCTGTTCAATGAAGTACAAACTTGGGAGACAAGTGACCAAAAGAAGATATTAGCAATGACTAAAATCTATAGGGCATTAAAACTAGAAAATACAAAGAGCTCCTGCAAATCCGCAAAAATAAATTTGGAAACGGTATGGAAAAATAGATAAAAGATATGAATAGGCAATTCGAAGCAAGAGAAGTCTAAGGGGCTAGTAAATAATGAAGATATACTCAACCTCACTAGTAAGCAGATAAATAAAAAAATTAAAGCAAAGATGATACACCATTTTATACTCATCAGATTGGCATAAATTAGAAAGAGTGATACATATCAGTTTGGCAAGGATATGAGGAAATAGGGTAAACAGAAAAAATTCTAGGAAGCTTTCTAGCAGATTTCAGTGAAAATGAGTTAGTGCATGTCTCAGACTCAGTCATCTCAGGGTATATGTATACAGAAAAATTTTTGCATGCATATGAAGGACAATTATACAAGCACATTTATTATAGTCTTTGTGTAGTATTGGTGAGGATGTGGAGGAACTGGAACCCTTTTGCACTGCTGGTGGGAATGTCAAGTGTAGCCACTATGGAATACTGTATGGTGGTTCCTCAAAAAATTAAAAATTTTAATTTCTCCTAATATTTTGATTCAGCACATGATCAGCAATTCCACTTCTGGGTATATTCCCAAAAGAATTAAAATCAGGAACTCAAACAGATATTTATACACCAATGTTCATAGCAGCATTATTCACAGTAGCAAAGAGGCTGAAGCAACCTCAGTATCCATCGATGGGTGAGTGGATAAACAAAGTATGGTATATACACTCAATGCAATATTAATCTGCCTTAAAAAGGAAAGGAAATTCTGACACATGCTACATGGATGAACCTTAAGAAAATTGTGCTAAGTAAAATAAGGCAGTCACAAAAAGACAAATACTGTATGATTCCACTTATCTGAAGTCCCTTGAGTAGTCCAGTACAGAGACAGAAAGTCGAGTGATGGTTGCCAGGAACTGGAAGGAGAGGGGAAGTGGGGAATCTTTAATAAGTACAGAGTTTCAGTTTTGCAAGACTCCACATTTAAGGACTCTAGGATTACATTGGATCCCCCAGATAATCTAGGATAATCTATTTTAAGGTTATCTGATTAGCAACCCTAATTCCCCTTTTCCACAGTACCTAACATATTCACAGGTTCTAAAGATTAGGGTGTGAATATCTTGAGAGGGCATTATTCTGCTTTCCCAGGGGATAAAGTTGGTACCATGCCTCTGTTCTGAGCAGAAAAGAGGCCACACTAACTAGCCATAGAGAGGATCCATAGGGCAGATAGGTGGACCTGTCTTCCATACACAGGTGTGTCTGTCTTTCCTAGGTATGTGTATCTTTCTTTTATAAATAGGTGTATCTATTACAGCTTGATGACAGTAGATAGTAAAATCATATAATTCCCCTTGTTTTAATTCCACATTCAACCAGTTAACTTCTGATTTTACTGCTGTACATATTTTTTCAAGGTACAGAAACTCTAACCAAACAATATTAATGACTTCTCCATTTGGCAGTTATAGTTCTCATTGTAATTAAATTAACACCTTTGGGATGCTGGTTTCAGTCTTTTGTGTATTTTCTGGACAATAGAAACTGATTCTCTTGGTGTATTAAAAAAGGTGGAGTTTTTTAATTTGAGGGCTCAACTCTAGACTGTGGTGAGCACAGCAAAGCTCAGCCATTATGTGTGGCCCTTCCCCAGGCAGCATATCTCTGTCTCACCAGGCATTTCTTATAAACATAGCAAGGATCAGTCATCATAAATGGAAGTTAAAATGAGTTATGACCTTTATACAAAGATAACATTGTAGGCGAAGAAAGAGAACTCTGCCTCTCACGATATTAAAGCAAGCACAAGAAATTTGAAGGCCAAGGAGGCCATGTGGAAAGGCAGCCACAGCCTCCAGAATGCCCACTTTTTACCTGCCTTCCTATGATATAATACACTGTGACTCCAAAGGCAGCCCAGGACCAAGAAATAAACTAAACCACAATGCCATCATCAAGTTCCCCTTGACCACAAAGTAGAGAACAACATACTGGTTTTTACTATAGATGCCAAGGCCAACAAGTCTCAAATAAAGCACACCAAAAAAGATGCATAACATTAACATGGCTAAAGTCAACACCCTGATCAGGCCTGATAGAGCCCAGAAGGCATACATTGACCCAGTCCTTGACCATGGTGGCTCAATGCTGCCAGCAAAACTGAGATCATCTGAACAGTTCAAAACATTTTATCATCAAAATAAAGAAAAAAGAAAAGAAAGTCGAGGGGTTACGCATTGTGAGTAGAACAATTATTTCCAACAAAAAATATCCAAACTCCTTTGTATGTAATGTTCGTGATATTTTGAAATATTAGTTTTAGCAGATAGCTGGCTCTTTGCTTCTGTAACATTGCAGAAAACAGAAGCCTGTCAGACATCCTCTCTTTATCTCCAAAATCTCAATCAGTCCCATAGGAGAACTGAGAGTTTTCCAGAGGAGCTAGAAAAGGGTTTGTGAGACAAAGGACTTGCATGAAGCAGTTGAAAGAGAAGTTTCTTCATCGAGACTGCAGAAAGATCTCTCATGCTGCAGGGCAGAGAGGAAGAGCCTCGGGTGTTTGGGAGCAGAACCCCACCCCCACCCCCACCCCCCATGGTGCTCCCGGGCATATCCAAAGGATGCAATAAGCCTGCAACAATTGAGGAGTGATTTCTCGGGATGGGTAGGGCGGGATTGCAAACGCAAATACCTACAAGGCCAGCCAGGTTACACTCATCAGTGAAGGGCTCTGGGGGGTCAAGCTACTACTGAGCTGCTGCCTAGTGTTGTCAGATGAGGATGCAGAACCAGAGTTACCATATCTTCCAATTTAAAAAGATGAATAAATCTGGATGTTGTAGATCAAATCTCCTGATTGTTATATGTTGCATTTCACATGTCTAAATGCCACTATGTGGACCAATATAAAATCATCTACAGAGTCTCATGTCTTGAGTGTGACATAACTGCACAGTGCCACTGGACTGGAATGAGCTATTTGGGCAGGAACAAGGGCCAGTTCCACTATGGCCTGTGTGCAGGGATGACCGGTGATCACAGGGCCCTATCCCACTCCTGATACTTTGACTCTGTTAGAGCTTTATTTCCTTGGTGGAACCCAAAGAATAACAGGTTCATTTCTTATCAGCCCAGCAGGATGGGGCTTGAAAAAATAATTAAATTTATTCATAAAAGTAATGGGTTGTGACATATCTTTTAGGTGTGAGTATGAGGACTGAGATTCATGCCTGATGTGTAATTAAAGACATCTAAATTCCCGTAATCGGGTTCATGTCAGTTAAGGGTGGAAAATTTTCAAATGGCCAACTTCTGCTTCCATTGTTTAATGTTAAACAGGGTGTAGCTCTAGGAGATAGTCTGTGCAAAGATATGCTAATGTTAAGGGTGTAGTTATCCTGTGTAAAGATGTGTTAATAGCCAGCCTCTGCTTCTGTAAACCTGCTTGCTTGCTAGAGGGGGTTTTGGGCTTTTTAAGCTACTCCTCTAGAGGTTCAGGACTGATCTCTTCTAACCCTGCATGGTAGAAAGTCAGTCTCCGGCAGGCTAATAAAGGCTCACAATTCATCTCAATTGGCTCCGTGGATCTTAGATTTGATCGCACCACAACAATGTCCTATCTTACAACTGTCTCTACTTCAGTCCACCTACATACTAACTGAACTCAATCGCTCCATATTCTTTGATGACAGAGCCAGAAGGGCCAGACTCTAATCCATTCCCTTTATGCCCTGACATCTGCCCTTAGGGCTTTGTTTACTCTGTTCCCTCCTCTGGGATGTCCTTTCCCGCCTCATTCCTGCCTACCAAAAACCTATCATCCTTTGAAGAAGCCTAGAATTCCAGTCAGAATGTATCTTTTCTCTTCCTGTTCTAGGAGCATGATACCTTGCCTGTACGTGGTTCTTCATAGAGTGGCCCCTCATTCCTAAATATGAATAAGCATTGCCTTAAGATCTATGCTTCTGCCCTGGTCTCAGAATAGGAATAAAAAAGTGGTGGCTGACTGGACTTGAGTGATGAAATGATGCAATGATGTGACTTTTCTTTGAGTCTGGAAACCACACAATGAGTTGTATTGAACTAGTTTCTGTAGTGGACACTCTCATGCATGACCTAGTCCTTCCTCTTTCAGGAGCAAAGGTTTTATTTCTCCAACTGTCAGGAATGCTAGGAGGAGTCAGCCCTCAGCCCTCTTTGGTGATTGCCTGGGCTTTTAGAAAACTGCCTCGCCTAAGATCACCTGTCCTTTCAGGGCTGGCCTCCAGCCAATGACCAACAAGTGTGCGAATATAAAGGGTTGACTCTCTCTTCTTACCTCTAGACAATTCTGAAGGGCCATCAGTCTTTAGGACAACCCAGTGTGGACAGCTGAGGCCTTTGTTGGTCCTGTATCAAGGTAGACTTTCTGATCCTGGTTTCTTCCCTCCCACCCTAACCCTACCCCTTTTCTCAGTTATTGATCCTAAGAATACACTTTAATAAAGAGGTTACATGCTAACTTCTGTCACAGAGTCGATTTCTGGGAAACCCAATCTGGAAAAGGTTTCATACCAATTAACTACTATTTTCTTGTAAATTTGTGGCTGTTCATACAGACAGAGGTGTTAAATCCACATTATTTATGTTTATTTTGTGCTATAAATTCAGTGAGAATAAAAGTGAAGAAAAATTGATGTATAGGGTGGGGAAATAAATAGGTAGTATTTACTGAACTCTAGAATAATACAAATTAGTGTCATGAATTTAAAATCGAATTTATTACAATTTGGTTAAATTAAATAACTTGTTGTATTAGCTATTATTTCAGTGAAATTAACATCACGCCAGCAAAATTTTACAGACCATTCTAGCTTTCGCGCTGTTTGCTTTACATCTCTCTCCTCAATTTTCTTTAATCCATTTCCCATTTGCCCACTTGCCAGCGGTGCTTGTGGCTGCAGTGTTTACCCCGAGATAACTCGCAGATTACAGTACTAACCTTATGCCCCCAAATTGCCACTAAATAGCTCACTTTTATTATTATTTTCTAATTGCTCTAGTATATCGATAGCCTTTGGAAACAAATGACATCATTCTATTTATAGCATTCTGTTTTTAGTAGTGGTATTTTCATTTATAACATTCTGTTTTTAGTAATAGTATTTTCATTTACAAAATATAGTAATTCTCGATCACTGAAAACGTCCAGTCCTAGAAAATATAGCATTCCTACATGTGATGTTAACATCATTCTCAAACAGTTGTTAGCCAAAAATTCATCTGACGAATCTGATTTATGTATACATTTCTGTTACGTTAGGGTTAGAGACAAGTTCTGTTTAGAAATAACTCCAAGAAGTTTTTATATTCTATTTTCACATTGAGAACCAGTCAGATTTGCTTCAGCTTCAAAGATCATGATTATGTAAAATTAATGCTGGCAGCAAGCTGCATTTTTCTTCTAAATAGGAAATGGGTTAATCAACAGCTCTTTGCTGGGAAGGTTTGGGTTTTGGTTTGCTGCAAGGAGCATCCAGGCCCAAAAGCTGTACTCACCTTTTCAGCAGCTTCATCTTTAAATGTGCTTGACAAAGATAAGGAAATGAGACTCATCTGTGTCAAGCAAGTGGGCAATAAAGATGCTGGCAAGATACTTTCAATTTGTTTTGCTCTTCACTGTGAACAGTAAGTAACAGCAGAGATATCTTGAAGGCATCCCCTTAGGCTAACGGTGAGCTGCTGAAGGTCAGGAAGGGCAAGTGGCAGACGTATGAGAGATGGAGGGGACAGAAAAGGCAGGCTGGTCAAATGGAAAGTTGTAAGCTCATCACTGTTAACATTCAGACTGCTCGAATTCAAAGTTACAGCTGTCTCCCTAGTTGTGTGACTGAACTAGTTTACTTAACTCTTCTGAACCTCAGTTTCCTGAAACTTAAAATAGGGCAAAGGATAGTTCTCATCTCATAGATTTGTCATAATGAGTAAATGAGTTATTACCTGTAAAGTACCTAGAGTAATGGCTGGCAATGAAATTACTTAATGAATGTTAGGCCTGGTCTTTCTGCACTGGGAGTTGGAGGCTGAGCTCCCTAGCCCCCCAGGAAAGACCAGAGTGAATCGGAAGCAGCATCAACAGGAGAAGACAGCCTGTCTTTTATTGTATTATTTAAGTCAACAAACATTAATTAGCACCCAATAAATGGGGATACAAAGATGATGCAGACAGAGACCCTCTGCTCCAAAAGCCTATTGTCAGATGTGGAGCATAAAGTTGCTTGGCTCCTGGTAAGTGGAGACCTGTCCTTTCAGAGTCACAGTGGAGTGAGCATTGGGGTGACACTCCACTGGCCAGTGGTCATTCTATGGAAAAAGCCCTCCTTTGCATGAAGCCACAAGTACAGGGCAAAGAGCACGGTTTTAGAGGTAAGGCCGCCTTGACTCTGAATCTCTGGTCTGCTTTGGGCAATTGGGCATTGCTGTGCCTCAGGTAGCCTTGTCTATACAATGGAGACGATACTTATAGAGTTGTTTTAATAATTGAGATGATGCAAGTAAAACATCTAGCACAGGTACTCAGTGAGTATTAATTCACTGAACAAATATTTATCGAATATCTTCTCTCTCAGGCAACCAAAACAAACATAAAAAAAAAAAAAAAAAGAAGAAGAAAGAAAGGAAAAAAAGAAAAAAGAAAAGAAGAAAGGCCTGATTCCTAGTGTACCTAAGGAGAAAAAAAATTCGGAAAGCGAGAACTATGTCCTCCTTTCTCTTCTTTTTCATCTCATTTATTTGTTGAAGAAAGTTTGTCATTCCTACACAATGTCTCACAGTCTGGATTTGGCTGATTATATTTGTGGCATTGTTTAACATGTTCTTCTAGCTCTCATATTTTCCATTAACTAGATCTAGAGGCTTGATTAGATTCAAGATAAATTTCTTGGCATAAATGGGGCTATGAGCTTCATCTTTTATATGCACTCTTAATATCTTTCAGTCTATTCTCTGTGTAGCAACCAAATGATTTTTAAACACATGTAAATCTGATAATATCACTAGTCCCTACCCTCGCCATGCTTGAAAACTCTCAGTTGCATCTTGTGATTCTAAATCCAAAGATTGAAATACTTAACGTAGTTATAGGAAACTGCTTTTCCATTTTTATCTTGTATTACATTTACCATATTCCGCCCACACTGGCTGTCTCTTCTTCTCCTTCAGTCATTATGCTCTCTCCTCATTCAAGGCTCCAGAGCTTGGTATTTCCTCTGACAGACATTCTTCCCTCCTTTCTTTGCCTAATTAACTCCTGCTTTTCAGATTTTAGAGACCACCTTAGTTCCTCAGGAAAGCCATCCCCGACAGCATAGATAGAATTCTTTTGTCTTTCAGTTCCAAGTGAAGGGGGAAAAAAAAGTAAGCAATCAATCAGATGGTTTAAGTAGAAAGAGGGAAGTTAACTGGCTCACATAACTAAAATGTTTAGTTGATATGAAGCTGGGTCTGTATGTTTAATTAATATCCTCTAGAATCTCTCTTTCTTGGCTCTGCTCTCCTCTGGTAGTGTCATTCTTAAATATGCTCTCTTCACATTGTGGCCACCAGCAGCTCCAAGTGCATTGTATTAGCTTAGCTGCGCAATAGAAGAAGTGCATCTCATTTTTTAAAATTTATTTTCAATTACAGTTAACATACAATGTTATATTGGTTTCTGGTGTACAGCG
Organism: Eonycteris spelaea; assembly: GCA_003508835.1. Lineage (NCBI taxonomy): Eukaryota > Metazoa > Chordata > Mammalia > Chiroptera > Pteropodidae > Eonycteris > Eonycteris spelaea. The sequence continues at coordinate 6,617,316 of PUFA01000011.1, read as the reverse complement.
TAATATTTAGACCTTTACACATACCTTACATGCATCTTATTCTTAATGTTTCCTGGAAAAGTCCCTGTAGCTTTCTCATTAGTCTGTCCTGAATCACATAAATTGATCACTGTGGTCATGGGGATGCAGAACTTTCATTCGTCAGAGCTGGTTCATGCGGCCTTCAATGAAGTCAGTGGTGGGGTCAGCCCCACCTTAACTGCATTGTCAAAGAATGTAGAAGGGATGGTTCACCAGAGGAAAATTAAAGGGCAGTTTCTAGGAGCAGAGGAAATGTTGGACAGGTGAAAATAGGTATCTACTCCTAAAAAACCATAAACTTTTCCCTCATGGTACTATTCACAACTAAAATTTTGATTTATTCATTTGCCATTTTGATTAATGCTCATCTCTTCTGCTAGGCTGTAAGCCCCATGAGGATAGGCATGTTTTTGTTTACATTTTTATTATATATCTGGTGAGTGCTTGCCTCCAGTGGGTGCACAATAAATTCTGTTGAATAAATAGATGAACTGTATTTTGGATATCCTGGGGGTGTTATGTCATGGTGATTTTGGAATTAGACAAATCTGAATTTTAGTGTTGGCTGAAGATTTACTTACAACATCTATGAAATAGGAAAATACATGGTTCATTGGACCTTTTTGAGGATTCAAATAATGCAAAAGGTTGGCGTATTATAAAAATTGATACTTCTTTTATTCCATCTATTATTGCCAGGAAAACTGGCTATACATCTTTCCATGGCAGAATTGCCCTAGAATTTAGTCCCCCATTCAGACACTCTTTTAACTGTAACTATGGCATATATCCCAGTATTTTCCATTCCACAGGGCTCCACCCTTCGACTATTCCTGGGGAAAACTACTCAAGCTACATACTAGGCTCACAGACCACCTTACAAGTGACTGAGAGAGAGAAAGAAGTGTCATCCAATGAGCAACATACAATAGATGGTTGGAGGCCAGGTGTATCTCTTGTCTCTTCTAGTCACTTATTGTTTTGTATATTCTCAGCAGTCAAACTGATTAACACAATGGCCTTTAACCCCACCCCCCCCACCTCCCCATCTCCACTTCTATTTGCAACCTTGTCCTTGGCTATAGCCTCATTTAACAGAGGGACTCCATCCCAAACTATTCAATCTGCTATAATAAGCAGGGAAATGGATATGTGTTTTAGACCAACCTGGGCAATAAGCACCAAAAGCGCCTAGGACAATAGCCAGTACTATTGTACGAAAGAACCAGACGAAGTAATGCAAAAGAAAAAGAGTACTACTCCAAAGATGCTCAAGGCTACATGCCAGCGTTCTGCCCTAGAGTTACAGAGTTACCCTTACTCCTCCCTTAGTCTAGGTGTGTGGGGGCCAGTAGCTAGTAAAGCACAAGGCTTGAATAGGAAGGAAAAAATTCCATGAAAAGGGTTGATAAGGGTGTTGGGAGCGGGCAAGACAAGACACCAGAACACCGGTATTATATAAGGACAAAAATAAGAGGAGCAAAAGGTGCCTACAGAAGAGGAATTGAAATGGTAGACCATAGAGAATGGAAACAATAGATATGACACCGTTTTGATTTTGAAGGCATTATCAGAGGAGACAGACATGAAAGCTAACAACATAAAATACAAAATAAAAATTATAATACAAATCTGTATTAAGTCCTGTGTGAGAGATTCAACCTCTGCTTACAGTAATTAGAAAAGAGTTTGGTAGAGATTTTAAAGAACAGAAGACATTTGAGATAAACTTGAAGCAAGGTGAGGTTTCTTGAATGCCTGGTGGGTAAAGGTGATCTGAGTATAAAAGCAAAACATGGGCAGACATAGAAGCATAAAAGGGTACATGGGTCAAGTGTTGGGCAGGTGATTTAGATATAGCTGAAAATTAAGCTATGTTTGCAGGAATAATAAGTATAAAGGTTGGATATGGGACAGCAGTGTAGGGCCAAATTGCTCAGAGTCCAGATGTAGCAGCAAAACATTCAGGCTAAGAACTTGGGTTTTTGAGAAACAACCCTGGCTTTGAAACTTGGATGTAGTGTAAAGAAAGACAACACATTGTTATTCCTATTCTACACTTCGGGAGGTGACTCCCTGTGGAGGAAACTATTAGAGTCCTCAGATTCAAAAAATAGGTGCTTTTCTTGTGGGCCAACCCCATTGCCTGACTGTTACCTAGTCTCTAGTCACTGATTCAAGTCTCTAGTTCAGTTGCTCAAAGGGTATATTGTCAGCAAGTTCAGGTCTGATCTGGTTTTTTAAGACATAAAGCCAGCTGACCATACACTATAGATTTACCCTTTTGAGACCTCTAAATGTCAGAGAGGCAAAATTTGGAGAGAGAAGGGCTGGCTGGCAATAGACTATGGTTGCAATAGAAAACAGAAGGATGGTAGCAACAGACATCATCAGGTGCTTCTGTTTTGTTAGATACCCTCCAAGCTACTTTGGTAAGCACGTGTTTGGCAAATCCCTTTGTTCTTCCATAGCACTTTGGCTCTAAGCTCTTTGTTTAGGCCACAAACAGCCTTCAGGAATGCCTTTGACTTTATAACTTATGTTGGCCTGACACTAGGGCTCAGATCTTCATTGAATTTGTCATTAATGGGACCTTTGAACACACTGCCTGACATGGACATTTGGGCACTGAGTAGTCTGTGACTAGTTAATGTTTCACCAATGTTTCCAAGTACTCACACGCACCTAAGATATCGCTTTAATTTTTTATTTTATTCCTTTTTTTATATTATTTTTTATTTTAAAAAAATTGCTGAGAAAATGAATATTTAAGTTGCTGAGGTATGGCCAGTCACTTCCACAGGATGTAAATCTTAAGAACCAAGACATTCAGATACATAATTACCAAGTGGTAATCTAACTCAATAAATTTAATATTGATAAAATACTAGTATCTAATATTCAGTCCATTTTCAGTCATCAATTGTTTTGATATCCTTTATAGCAACTCCCCCCTACCCCACAATCTAGGATTTTTTATGTCTCCTTACTTTGAAATGCTGCCTTAGCCTTTCATTGAAACTAAGATATATTAATAATTTTTATCAATAAAAACCACAAATACAGAGCACAAATAATACAAGTAATGAGACATATGCTAGGAGATGAATATTTTAAGTGTCATTTCATTTTATAAAAGGAGGCCTTTGCCTTGGTCCACACGAGAGATGATGAAGTTAAACCAGCTAAAGAAAAATAGATTTCAAAGGATTTATACAGAGGATTTGATTTGGTGTGATGACTCCAAGTTTTCTAACATGGGAGTCAGCATGAACAGAGATGCTGTCCATTGCTGAAAGAATAGTGGGAAGAATCGTCTTGAAAGGGAAGGTGAATTTGGATATGTTGAGTATAAGGTGCCCTAGGAGTAACCAAGTAGACTTATTTAGTAGTAATGTGACCAATTTGTCCCAGTTTGCTTGGGCTTGCCCATTTTTAACACTGAAAGTCTACATCCTGGAAATCCCTTTATTCCTGGGCAAAATGGGACAGTTGGTCACCCCTGTAATCAGTTGGCCATTAGTGACATGAGTCTGGAGCTCAGAGAATGGATGAAGTTGGTGACAGAAGGACATACCTATGTAAAGGTGATCATTTGAAACCTTAGGGGGAACTGAGACATATTGAAGGGAAAAGCTAGGTGAGAAGATCTCAAAGCCTAAAGTGGAAGCTGAAATCCAGAGCATCTCTCTTTCTGGGCAAGCAATTTCCCTAGCCCAGCAATCATAAAACAAGCATTGATTTACTTACTATGTATTTTGAATTACTTTTCATATCACTGTGAGCTCTTCATAAACTTGCTGTTTTAAGAACAGAAATTAAATCAACTTCATTATCCATCAAAGAGGTTATGATCACCCCTTTAGTCTGTGACTTCTTTACTAGATTCATTATTAAATTTGGAGATTTAACTTCTTTTTGGTGTTACTCATTTTTCATTTAATTCTTTACAGGCAATGGCTTGTGATCATTACTTTTTAATTCCAAGTTTCCCAGTATAGCCTTTTCTATAATATGGTCCATTTTCTGTTCATGAAGTTCAGCAGCGTGCAATTTGGTTAAATAAAATGAGAATAAATTTAAAAGTTTGTTAAGTTCTGGATCTTATACAAATCATAGGAACTATGCTTCTTCTCTGTTATTTTCCAAAATGAATGAGTATACTTGGACCTCAGCGAATCTACGGATTCACTGTATTAATACATTAAACACATTTTTGTCATCTAATTGTTAGTTGGTCATTATTTTGTCAAAAATGGTTTAATTCAGTAAGTCAGTTATAAGTAACTAGTTTGGTTCAAGGTCTTCATTACAGATCTGATAGGGCCTCAAGGTTATCTGCATTCCCATCCAAGGCTATTCCTGCCTTTGCTTCTGTACTTAGCCTTCCTGAATACAGCAAATGTTAAACTTGATCCATTCATATAGTATTGTGAAGCCTTATGTTTCCATAGCAGTTTCTCATCTTACTTAATTCCTACAGCTGTCGAGTAAATAGGTCAAGTATTGCTACCACTCTCATTTCAAAAATGAGCACCTGAGATACAAAAGTGACTTGAGCAAAGTCACAAGATGAATCAATGGAGATGCCAACAGAAAGACACAGAATTTCTGACTCCTAAGCTGTTAGTTTTACCACATCAGGTGACCAGCCCTTACACTGCATTCATATGTCATCTGAAGTTATAAAGTACATTGAACTGTAAACAGATAACACACTGCCTTTCTCTTTACCATCTTTTTATAGAATTCGAGCCCTTATATAAAAAACTAGAACCCACAGAATAGAAATTGACTTATTTGATATGGGAGCTAATGAGAAGGATCTGAAAGAACAGTTTTCTTTTGCTTCCCCCCTCACTATTCCCCACCAATCACTGAATGCTTTCAGTGGGCTCTGTATACAACTGTGGCACATTGTGTTTTTCCAAAGATAGCCACAACAATCTCTCTTATCCTACCTACCACTTTTTACAAAGTGCTTTGATACTTCTCTCATGGAGAGGTGGTATCTCTGGCTTCTCCCCTTAAATCTGGGTGAGTGGGTGATTTGATGTGACTTCTGAGGCTAGACCATAAAGGTGATATAGCTTTGCCTGGTTCTCTTGGGACATTTGTTCTTGGAACCTAGATATCATGCTATAAGGATGACCTAGCAGCCACACAGAGGGTTCATGTAAATATGTTATAGCTGATAACTCCAGCTAAGTTCCCAGCCAATAGTCAGCATCAACCACTGGATGTGGTAAGTAAGCCTTCAGATGATTCCAATCCCCAATCTACAGGGACTGTCCTGACAACCCTCAGTCCCGGCCAAACCAAGACAGTTGCTCACTCTACCCCAGGATGAATAATATCCCCTCCCTCAGAATAACTTCTGAGAATTTAGGATCCTCCACTTTCACATGTCCCAAAGCTCCAGGCAAAACATCTCCTTCAAAGTGAAACAATTCAGGCACAGCCCAAACCCAGAAGAAGGATTTCAGGGGACTGAATTTCCTCCCCAGCCTAGCATCTGACATTTAATTTCCACAGTAGGAGATTTACTCCACAGTTCAAGAGCAGTGTGGCCTGCAAGGTTATCTGTTCACGTTCAAGTTAAACTGTTGTCAGTTTTTTTACGGGCCTGAAGGAACATATGACCTCTAAGGCGTATCCAACCCTAGAATGATAGGATTTACATGTTAATATAAATGAGTTGATCATTTCATCTGCTAGAGGTGGTTTCTTATATAGAACCCGGAAGGGAGAATATGAGAACAATGTGTCCCTGAAAAGAAGTGATTATCTTACTCCACTCATTATTCTTTTTCTCCTATATATTCAACCTGTATCTGCGGTTTCCTTTTCAGTAGTGTTTATGAGACTGAGGAGCTGGTCACCAGCAAAGAGCGCTGCCCCAGCAACATTTACACATGTTTGAGTCTCTCCTACCACTCTTGTCTTTCTATACCTTTTCTCAACCAGCTACTTTATTTTTTTTAATTATTTTTCACTTTTAAAAACTAAAATATACCCAAGAGAAATGAAAATATATGTTCGCACAAAGATTTGTATGAAATGTTCAGACAGTCTTTATTTATAATAGCCATAGACTGTAAATAGCTCAAATGTTCGTCAACAGTAAAAAGATCAACAAACTGTGGTATACCGTAGGATGGAATACTACTCAGAAATAAAAAGGAACAAACTACTGACAATGCTATCACATGGAATTATCTCAAGAACCATTATGCTAAGTACAAGAAGTCAGACACAAAAGAGCATGGTATATGATTGGAATTCTAGAAAAGAAAAAACTAATCTACAGGGATAAGAAACTATCAGTTAGTGCCTAGAGCCAGGGAAGGAGATAGAGCTGATTACAAGGGGCATGTGAAAGTTTTTGCAAGTGGTGGAAATGTTTTATATTGTGACTTTGTGATAGTAGTTACACAATGTATATACATTTCTCAAGTCTTATAGAACTGAGTCTTAGGTACATTTTATTGTATGCAAATTAGTCCTTCATAAAGTTGATTTAAAGAATAAAAAATTAAAGTGAAATAAGTCAGAGAAAGACAAATACCATATGACCTGTCTCACATATGGAATCTAAAACAAAAAGCCAACTCACAGAGAATAGATTGGTGGTTGCCAGAGGCAGGGGGCAAGGGGTAAAGGGTGGGAAAAATGGGTGCAGTGGGTCAAAAGGTAAAAACTTTCAGTTATAAAGTAAGTCCTGCGGATGTGATGTAGAGCACCACAACTGTAGTTAATAATACTGTTTTGCATATTTGAAGGTTCCTAAGAGTATATCTTAAAAATTCTCATCACAAGGCAAAAAATTTTGTAACTATGGTGAAAGATGTTAACTAGACTTTTTTTCACAAAATATAGAAATATCAAATTATGTTGTACATCTGAAACTAATATAATATGTCAATTATATCTCAATAAAAATATTTAAAAATTCAAATATAACACAAATAAAAACTGTACAAGGCATAAAAGTACAACTTTTGGATGATCACAAAATAATTTATTGACTACCGCCCAGGTCAAGAAAGTGAATATTGCTAACATTCTAGAAAGTCCCTCTCATAATTCTCCCAGTCACTACTCCCTCCTTTCCTCAAAGGTAACCTCTTGATTTTAACACCACAGTTTAGCTATGCTTGTTTAAATTTATGTAAATGGAATCATGCATTATATAATTAATGTCTGTCTGGCTTCTCATTCTTCATTATGTTTGTAAGGTTTATCATATTGCTTCATGTAGCTATTTCTGTGTAGTATTCCAGTGTATATACATACCACAATTTACTCAAATATTCCTTTGTTGATTGACATTTTGTTATTACCAGTTTTGGATATCATATAGATGTTTCTATAAACATACTCGTACATGTTTCTTGATTAATTTCTGTTGGATTTGTACTAGGAGTGGAATTACTGGGTCATAGAATATATACATGCCCAGCTTTAATAGAGAACGCAAATACTTTCTAAATTTATGCCAATTTTTCACAAGCAGCAGATGAGAATTTTCTTTACTCCACATCCTTGTCAACACTTAGTACTGTCAGGTATTTTAATTTAAGCTATATTTAAATGTGTAGTACTATCTCATTAGGACTTCATTTGAATTTTTTGGTTATTAGTGAGTTTGAACATATTTTCATATGTCATTGGCCATTTATATAGTATTTTTTTGTGAAGTGACTATTTAAGTCTACTGCTATTTTTCCATTGAGATATCTTTATTTTAAAAAATTGATTTGGGAGAATTTTTTGTTTGTTTGTTTGTTTGTTTACACATGCTGGATATGGCTGCTTTGTCCCTTGCAAGTATTACAATATCCTCTCCCACTCTATAGATTAGATTTTTCCTCTAATTATGGTATCTTTTGATAAATGAAAGTTTATTTTAGTTCAATTTATCAATCTTTTCTTTAATGGGTGTGCTTTTAATGTTCTGCCTAAAAATATCTTTTCCTACCCCAAGCTATAAAGCTAATTTCCTAAGTTGCCATCTAGAAATTTACTGTTTTACCTTTTACATTCAGAACAAAAACCTATCTGGAATTAATTTTTGTGTACTGTGTGAGATTGAAGTAAAGTTTTGTTCTTTCCTATAAGGAAACCGAACATTGAAAATACTACATTTTCTCAACTTCTCTACAATGCCACCTTTAACTAACTAGCGTCCAAGCACATGTAGGTCTGTTTCTGGACTCAAATTCTCTTATCTTGCACCAGTACCTTATGGTCTTAGTTACTGTAATAAGTATTGATGTCAGTTAAACAAATCTCCCTACCTTATTCTTCTTCAGTGGTTTCCTACTATTCTTAGCCATTTGCATTTTCTTGTAAATTTTAGTATTACCTTCTTAATTCACAAAATTCCTGTTGAGGTTTTGACTGAGATCACATTAAACTGCAAGTCAATTTAGGAAGAACTGACATTCTTTCAACATTGAGTCTTCCAATATAAAAACATATTATATCAATTTATTTCAATTTTCAAAAATTTATCTCAGTAACATTTTTTGCTGGATTTATTACCATTTACTTGATTTTTTTTGAAACTACTGAAAATTATGCCTTTTTAAAAACTTATTTTCTCTTTGTTGCTGGGGTATAGAAATAGAATCAAGTTTATATATTGACTTTGCACACATCAATTTTAATGACTTCATTAAATCTAATTTATCAATAGACTTACATTTTCATATTTAAAATTATATTACTTGAAATTAGTGACACATTGTTTTATTTCCCATCTTTACACCTATTATTTCTTTTTCTTGTTTTATTCTGGCTAGTACAATATTGACTGGAAAGCAGACATCTCATTTTCCTTTCAATATACATATAAAATGTATATTGATTTGAAATCAGAGGCTCTATTCACTATCAATTACTTTTAATTACTTAAAAAATGTAGTATTTACTTTTTTTGAAATGTTACACAGAACTTCAGTAAATAGAGGGTAAATATTGAACTTCTCTGCTTTAAGCTGAGATGAGAGCTTTGGAGCCCACTCACACAGCTTTTTTTTTTTCTTTGCCAGCAAGTAGCAACCTCAGCAGCAGCTCTTCAGAACACAGGTTGAAAACCACTGCACCAAATCAACTTGCTTACTTCAAACCGTTTCCTTATTCTCCAGAACTATTACTCATGCAGTTCAATAAAAGTGAAATAATAAATAGTTAACACTATTGAACATTTACACTGTTCCAGGTATGTTTGTTGTCAAGAGTTTACATTCATTACGTGTTTCATCGTCACAACCATCCTAGGAAGTACATATATTAATACATATAAGTTCTCATTTTATAGATGAGAAGACTAAGGCTTGGAAAGTTTAAGTAATTTAGCTTAAGATCACATAGCTAGCAGGGGGTGGATTTTATTCCATTATCTATTACTCTTAATGGGTAAACTAATCTGTTTTCCAGTACAGACACTTTTCATCCCTAACCAATGTAGCTAGCCATGGTTGAAAACACCTCATGCTTTAAGTTCTAGGAACATCTGTTACACGTTTGCTTTTGCCTACATAGCAGTACAGCTGGCTAAATGGGTGATGAAAGACACATAATGGGAGGTGCCAACAAGAAGTGATGTTTACTATTTGAAAAATTTGTATCCAGGGTAACACATTTCTTTGAAATTGTATTATTGAGCCTAAATATATTAATTATTCAGATGTCATCTCAAATGTGGTACTTGTCAAAAACAGAGAGAGCTGTTTTCCCAAAACACATCACACTCAATACACCTAATATCTGAAGCTGTTTATGTTCATTCTCAATTGCGTCAGTACTTCTTTGTGGGCCTTTTCTATTAGACATGCATTGCCTTGGGTGAGTTATTCATTGTGTTAAAATATCTGGGGACTGAGATACTGATTTATTTTATGTTCCAATATGTTACAGTATAGATGGCATTGAATCTGGTCTTTTATTTTCATTATATTTCTTTTTAGTGAACTTTCTGAAGGATTTCTCGCTCTCCTTATTTTCTCCCTCTCTTCCTCCCTCTTTTTCCTCCCTCCCTCTCACTCTGATTCTCACACACTTCCTCTTATTCTCTCACAATCACCAATTATTGTATTTCCTCCCCAGAGATTTATTTTTTGGTTTAGCACATCACAAATTGGAGCTATATAAAGCTGTATAGTTAGATGTTATACAACAATTACATTTTTCTATGTATTTATGTTCATGACCAAGATTCCTCAGAAGGTAAGGCAGATAGCTCTTCCCTCTGAGTTATAGGTATGCTAATGGAGCGCCCCCCCCCCAAAGAAATCCCATATGACCCATCCAGGACTCAACCTCTCTTAACCTGTCATTCTATCTCCATTTCCTCCCCTCCCCTCTTTGGGCAGACTGGGGCATTCCTAGTTCTACTGACCTCTCTTTTGCTGTTCTCCCTCTTTCCTCTAACAAAGATTCTCTGAGTTCCTCTCACTCTTTCAATCCCCAGGGCATGTCAAGGCCAAGAGAAAGAAAGTCAAGAGGAAATGTATCTATTTTTTACTTGGTAGAAATAAGTAGGTGACATACAAGTATAATAACCCCACTATGTCAAGAAATAATAGAATCGTAGTATAAGCATTGCCTAAAGCAAGGGATAAGACTATGTTAGCACCCCTGAAGTACCTAGCACTCCCTGTGACCCTTCCCAGTGACGTCCTTTTTCATCTCTCCTGGAAGTAACTTCTCCTGATTTTGCAGTAATAACATTTTTTTTTTTTGTTTTTCTTTCTAGTTTTTTTTTTCTGTGTATGCATCTACCCATTATCACTGTTTTCCAAAGTCGTCGTACCATTTCGCTTTTCCATCTTAATGTGTGAAAGCAGTGGTGTGTGTGCTATGCTCAATAGAATTCTTCGGAGGGTACATTTGGCCAAGTTTTGTGTTCCCACCCCAATCCACTTATTATAGATTTTATATTTTTCATACTGAGAATCAGTAATTTCTTACTGGCAAAAAGGTTTTCGTGGCTTAACAACAGCAACAAGGATTGAAAAGAATTAATCTGGAAGACAATTTATATACCTAGAGCACTACAAGCTCAATAAATGTTTGCCAAGTGATAGATGATGAACAAATAATTGAGTTAAAAAAAAAACTTAATGAATGAATATATTTCCAGAAATGAGAGTTAAGAGAGAACATCTGGTTCTTTCCAGCTATGGCCTTTGCTCACTGGGAGATAGGTTGCAGGGAAAAATATGTGAATAGCACAGATTTGTCTTGCTCTTATTACTACCTTCTGATAATTTATAGAGGGACAGAGAGTCAGTGCAACAGAGAGATAGAGAGGTAGAAGCAGAGGAGGGAGATGGAGACAGAGTTACAGAGGAAGATGAGACAGGGAAGAAAAAGTGAAGGAAAAAAGTAGTCTTTTTCTCTATAAGTCATTCTGTTTCACTTTGCTAAGTTCCCAGAGCACAACCTGAAGACCAAGCGGCTACTGGAAACTGCCCTTTCTTGGTCTCATCACTGCTCAGCTCTTCCATCTCTGAGTTATTTTGTTCTTGATGCTCTGTGGGAGCTTGAGTTTGTGTTAGTCTGGAGAAACTCACATACCCCATTGGTCTCCCTAGCTGCCTCTTGGCAGGTTCTTACAACTTCTTTAAACACAAGTTACAAGAACTTTTCCAGACTGGGCCACGGGGTTCCTCTGGAGGTCAAGAGCCTCCAGGAACTGTCCCTGCCATTAATGCCCTACTTTTGTTGTCCTTCAACCACTGATAGGCTTGCAGGTTCTTTTCTTCTAGGCAACTCAGCTAGGCTGCTACATATTTATATAATCCTTGATGTTATGTCAACCAAAAAGGAAAGCATTCAAGAATCCTGGGAGACTTTTACCCCAAAAATGATTAACTAAAAGGAATGTGATCTTCTTAATAACATTTCTCTCTCCTCATTTTATTCAAGGGGCCCATATAATCTAAATTCTACAGGTGATAAGAGTGGTGAGTTATCTGAAGATAATACTGTCTATTTTAACTTTTCTCTTTTCTTTAAGGCCCTATTTCTAGTTCTTTCACCTGTAGGTATATGTGCTTTTCAATTTCAATGGCAGCTTTTCTTCTCTTTAGGAAAAAAAACTCCATAATTTTCTTTAAAGTTAATATTATATGAAATTCAAACCTATTCATATGGTAATTCATCATTCAAATTTATAACTATAATTGAGAACCTTACATTATTTGATCTAAGGATAATCAAAATGAATAGGGCTATGGTCAGATTAAAGTGGGTTTTCAACATATGCAACACCAAAACTAAATGGGGCAATTTAATACTGCCTAATATAATATTCAATATTCATGGAATGCTTCCCTCAATTTCCTCAGACAAAGTTATTATTCTCTTTAAAGGATAAACCTGAATAAAGAGCTACCACAGGTGCTATTGCACATCAATTTTAACACCTGGAAAATCTTACTGTATATCAACTTTTCAAAGGCATTTATTCATTCGTTCATTCTATTATCATTTGTAGAGTGCCTATTAGGCTCTATGTTAGGTACTGAGATTACAAAAAAATAAACAAAAAGAAATGATTGGCCCCTTAATGATTATTTGGGTGGCAAAGGGTTGGGGAAAGAGGCTTCAAGAAAAAATGAGGCAGCAATTAAAATTACAGTCATGAGCCACTTAACGATGGGTATAGTTCTGAGAAATGCATTGTTAGGAGATTTAATCATTGTGTGAACATCATAGAGTTCACTTACACACACTTGGATAGTATAGCCTACTATGCACCTAGGCTATATGATATTGGCTGTTGTTCATAGGCTACAAGCTAGTACAGTATGTGTGTGTATAAAACAATAGGATGTTAAATCAAGCACAAGAGAAAATGATTTAGTCAAAATATACAGTAAACAGGAGGTGTATGAGGCTGCTCCCAGCATAATGTGGCATACTGTTTTACAGTAAACATTTTTTTATAAGTAGGAAGAGTACACTCTAAAATAACAATGAAAAATATGGTTTAATAAATACATAAACAAGTAACATAGTCATTTATTATCAACTATCATGTACTGTATAAAATTGTATATGCTATACTTTTAAAAGTTTAAGGACTGACACTTGACATACAGTCTAGCTTTCTCACAACCCCTTTGAAGGGACTATTCTCATCTACAGATCCAGCTACATGGGCAGACATGTTTGCACCACTTGAGCCAGCTAAGTCAGGACAAACTGATTCTTGGTATGAAGTAGGATGTTCAAAGACCTCAGAGATGTTGTTGGATTTACCTGAAAGGTCACACTGGGTCAGAGTCATAGTAGCTTTAATGAGCCATATATGAGCAGAAAACTTTAGTTCACTGAGGAAGTAAACACAGTTGATCCTTGAATAACACAAGGGTTAGGGGTGCTGACCCCCTTGTAGTCAAGATTCATGTGTAACTTTTGACTCTACAGTTTGCCCTTCACATTTGCTGATTCAACTTTGATCCGCAGTTTGGAATCTGTGCTTGGGAATCCACCATTGGGAATGTGAAATACTGTTTTCGATCTGTAGTTGGCTGAATACATGAATGTGACAGCCTTGGGTATGAAGGGCTGATGTATTTATGAAAAAAATTTGTGTAAGTGGACCCATCAGTTCAAACCCATGTTGTTCAAGGTCAGCTATAGTTAAAATCCAAGAAAAAACAGTTCAGGTTAATTTGGGAGAAAGAGTGTTTGAGGGGAGATAGAGAGTTTGAGAGAGATTCCTTCGAGGCCTAGTTATATATCTTATAACTGCCTTCCATGAAATTATCCTTAAGTATATGATAAGTCTTTTTACCTGTCATATCAAGTGGCTTTTCTGTTTTGTAATCACACTATACTATTATACCAGGTCTTTGGCTTGATAACAGATAGAAGTGCCATTCATTCAGAGGGAAAACAAGTTTTGAGGCAAAATTGTGAGTTCAGATCTTTGACATTTGCCTTTGTGGTACCTATAGGGCACCTAGGCAAGTCCAATGTGGACACAGAAGATTTACAAGAATGTTTCAGACCATTTTATTCCAGAGTAAATGGGAAAAAAAGCTAGAGATGATGAGAAGTTTTCCCTTTGAAGGTCTTTTCTCTTCTGGAAGGAAGAGAAACCTACAGAGGAAGATAAGAGGAATAGCCAGAAAAGTATGATTCACCTTCTACGCATCAGGTTCTGTGGTGAGTCCATTGTTTTAGTTAGTTAGTTAGTTTGTTTGTTTGTTTTTGTTTTCATTTTAGCATGGAAGAAGCCACTGTGGTTTGCAATAGGAATTTGGAGAAGTAATTTGGGTAGAGGAAAGACTGTGTGTGGAAATCATAGACTAAGTTTTCAGTGGGCTAGCTATAATAGGAAAAAATGATATACAGGTAACTGGAAGGGAACATAGAACAAATAGAGATTTCTGGGGATTTTTGATTAAGATGAGAGAGACCTAAGCTCGTTTACAGAATGAGGGAAGAAAATCAGTTGATAGAATTTAAAGATACTTGAGAAGTGTTAACTGATATATTAAGGTTTCTAAGATGTGAGAGAGATAGATGCAGTGCCTATTTGAATAATTATCTTCTTTCATTGTGGTGAGAGGGAATAAAAAGAATAAAAAGATAAGAATGCAAATAAATTTGTAAGTTGACAAGAAAAGTAAAAAGAATGTAGGAATTGCTTTTCCTGATGCCTTTTAACTTGTCTCTGTGTAGTACAATGAGTACCAGCAATTAAATATATATTAACTGGAAAAATGTATGAGAAAGGTAATTCTGGAATTATAAATTACTTAAGAAACTTCTCCCTCCTCCCTTCAGACTGTCTCCAAATGTGAAATAGGGGTGAGTTCTTGGAATCACTTAGGAAGTAACCCATAGAAGGGAAAATCACCTCTGGGGTCATGAAAATATATAAAACTTAAACTGGTTATTTGTAAAGATAAAATACAAATACCTTAGGTAATACACAGATACAGATACACACACACACACACACACACACACACACACATACCATTTTAGGTTTGAAAAAGGATATGGTCTTTGAGTGATGAACACACAATTCAATTTATATATGACATACTGTTGAATTGTGCACTTGAAATTTATTGATTTTGTTGATCAATGTTACCCCAATAATTTTGAATAAAAAAATGAAAATAAAACAGAGAAAGAGATATAGTTGAGGTCAAAGGAATTATAAAAGTAATTTTGTGCATTCCATGGTTGTAAATTCAAAATCTAGAGTGAAGGAATTTTGACTAACAAAATATAAATGACTAAAAGTTTTGAAAAACTCCAATACCAATACCACAAAAAATATTGGAGAACTTAATCTGCTATTTAAAAAAGGGTGCCAGCCTGCCTTTCCTATATGAACTGTTTTAAGGGTAACAAAATAGTTGATAAGGGCAGATTCCTGTTGAGGAATTTCAGCTAACAAATGCAGAAGGAATGGTAGAATAAGAAAATAAAATCGCTATTTTTGTAAACCCTGATAAAACAATGGCTCTAAGAAATGATCATCAATGGCTGCTAAAACTATTAGGTGAAAATCTGATGAGGAACTTTATAATGAATGGATCTGGCTGACAATACTTGAATTTATCCATCAATCAGTATCATTATAAGATGGACAACCAGACATTAAGGATAATCATGATGGGATACAATATGGAGTACATTACACCACTTATAAAGAATCCTTGACAAAAAAAAAAAAAATTGAAATTCAATATAATCAAGCCATTATCTAACTTTTAATCAATAAAAAATGGGAAAGAGGAACAAGTTAAACAACACTACAAGGAAACAATCAAAGAATAATCCAATATCTGAAATATTCTGTAGGACAAACAACCTGACTTTTAAACAAATAAATGGCATGGAGTCGGGGAGTAAGAGGAAACTTTTACAAATTAAGAGAAAAATCAAGAGACAAAACAACCAAATACTATGTTGGAGACCTTGTTTGAATTCTGATAGGAATAAACCAGCTGTAAAAGGATATTTTTTAAACAATCAGAAAATTTTTGTTAGATATGATTAAGGGCTATGTTTTTAAAAACCGGACTTTCTCTGTTAGAGATACATAGTGAATTACTTACAGATAAATGGTATGAAATCTGAGATTTGCTTTAAAATATTCCAGCAAAATAAAAGTGGAATGCTAGATGAAATTAGAATGGAAAATTATGATAATTGTCAAAGCTAGATGGTAGGTACATAGGGTTCATTATACAATTTTTTTCTACTTTTGTATATATTTGAAACTTTCATAATAAAGTTTTTTTAAATAATGAAAAAAGCAACAAGTCTGGAATTACAGCTGAATTCCCTCTAACATTCAAATCACAGACAATTCCTATGTCTTCTAAACTATTCCAGAATATTAAAAAAATGAATGTGTCACAACAGTTTATAAATCCAGCATAATCGTAAAATGAATTTTGAGAAGACAAAAAAGAGAACTATAAAGTAATTTCATTGATATAGGTTCAAAATTTCTATATAAAATACTAGCAAATCAAACCTAGCCGTGCAACTTTTAAAAATACAGGACATATGAAACAAATAAAATGTTTCCTCTATAAATATTGTGTTATCAAATGTCAATTTTCCTAAAACTAATTTGTAAATTTAATTCAATACCAAAAATGTTTTTTTCTTTTCATTGAATCCTAAAAGGTACATGGAAGAATAAATAATACAAATATTGAATTATTATATTGTATAGTAATATAATGAAACTAACATAATGTTGTATGTCAACTATATTCAAAAACAAATATGTAAATAGCCAAGAAGAGCATAAAAGAGAGAGAGAAAGGGAGAACAACAATAGTGTGAGTGAACTTGCCTACTCAGTGTTGGAATACATTAAAAGCTAATATACTACTATAAAGCTAATGTACCTGTAAAGAACAAAATAGAAAAAATTTAGAAATAGATACAATATAAACAAAAACTTAATACATGGCAAAGATGATAGTTAAATTTGATGAGAAAATGCTGAATTATTTACTAAGTAGTATTGGTACAATTGAGGAGAACTGAAATTAATCCTGTATCTTATAATATTAAAAAACAAATTCTGGTTGGACCAAAGACATAATTGTAAACAATAAAATTAAAACAGTGTTTTAAGAAAATATAGGGGTCTACATGAACTATCTAAGGGTGTGGGGACCTTAATCAAGCCTGGAAATCCAAAAGCAGCAACAAAAAAAGTAAACATATTTGACTATATAAAAATAAAAAACTTTTTATGCAAAAAATAGCATAGATAAATAACATGAAGAAGTTGATAGGTAAGTAATAGATTTGGAAACATTTGCAAAACAGCATAAATCTAAATAACCAACAAATATATTTTAGTATTTTGAGTCATCGATAGTGAAATGCAAATTAAAATAACAATGAGATACCACTTATCACTCATGTGATGTGACAAAATATTAAAAAGATCAATAATGACTATTACAGTACTTATAGGGATTAGTAGAAAATGTTTCATATAAAACATTAATACCTAAACTGAATAAGAACAGTGCATCCTATTGCTGAGGAAACAAATTACTACCAACTTAGTGGTTGAAAACATCACAGACCTATGTGTTGTTCAGATTCGAAGTCTGAAGTGGGTTTTATTGGGTTAAATCGAGGTGTTCATAGGGCTGTGTTTTTATTTTTTTGGAAGTTCCAGGGAAGAATCCACTTTCTTGAATTTCCCAGCTCCTAGAGGCCACCTGTGTTCCTTGGTTCATGACTCCTTTTCATCTTCAAAGCCAGCAATGGCTTGTAGAGTCTTTCTCATATCATATCACTCTGACTTGACTCTTCTGTTTCCTTCTTCCATATTTAAGAGCCTTGATTTAAGTGATTACATTGGGCCCCCCCAGATAATCCAGTAAAATCTCCCTAATTTTAGGTCAGCTGACTAGCAAACTTGATTTCATCCGCAATCTTAATTTCTCCTTGCCAAGTAACATATCACATTCAGAGGTTCCAGGTATTAGATTGTGGACACCTTTAGGAGACCATTGTTCTGCCTACTACTAATGGTATAAGAAAAAATAATTATAAATAAGGTGACTGACTGTTGTGATTTGCCTGGGACTGAAGCATTTTCTAGAACATAGGTTTTGCAGTTTAACACTGAGAAAAATAATTCTGGGTGAACCAGGACAATTGGTTATCCTAAGTAGGTCAATAGGACTTATGAACACAAATGCAAAATTTTAAATAAAAATTTAGTCTAGGTATGCAAGGTTGTTTTATATCAGATAATTTTTCCATATAATTCACCCCATTTATAGATTAAGGAGGAAAATCCTACAAATATCTCAGTATATCTGTAAAAGCTTTGATAAAATCAGTCACTTATATATGTTTAAAAACAATTTAGAAACATGAATAGAACGTTCTTAACTTGATGGAAGGGTATTTGTCGCATACCTCTAGCAAATGCAATAGTTAATGAAACATTTCAAGACACATTGCCTTTAAAGTTGAGAACCAAATACAGATGTCTTCTGTATCACCACACTGTTGACCATAGTATTGACCAATAAAATAAGGTTGAAAAAAGAAACAATGTAAGAAAATTATCATTACTTGTGGATGATATTATCATTTGCAGAGAAAACCCAAGAGAATCAAGATTGCCAGATACACATTCTTGCAAGGTATCCATGAAATATTAAGTGAAAAAAAGCAAGTTGCAAAGTAATGGGCATGGTATTGTCCCATTTATTATAAATAAATAAGTACATAAATAAGGAGAAGAAAAAATTCTAACATATGTGTATTTCTCTGTCAGTGACTAGTCAGAAGAGAGAAATCATATTAGTTCTATGAAAAGAAAAAAATGAGTTATAACATGATGAATTAGGTATCAATTTGCTAACTAGATAACTAAAAGAGAACTTGGAGAATTCTGTTATCATTGCGATAGCAACTGCAGTTAGCAGCTACCACCTCTAAAGCTAGGGTGGCTAAAGGAAGGTGTCGAGAGTATTAAAATTTAGGAACTTAGAGGAGGGGCCTGTAGAGCCGAAACAGACTTCTAAGAAGAGGTATTGGTGATTTGGTACAGAGGAAGGAGTCCAGGGCCTAGACGAGACTTCTGTGGAGCTCCAGCTGCTGGTGCTGATATCTGGAAGTGGGTGTGATGGTTCTGGTTCTGCAATCCTTGGGAAAACTGCAAGCCAGAGTCAGCTACTTCCCGGGACTGCAGAAGCAGAAGTAGAAGTAAGAAGCATTGCTTGGGTGATTCCTGGGATCCATTAGCAAACCAGAAGCAAACAAAGATTCTAACAGGAAGCCAGAGAGCAAAGGAGAAATATGATTTGCAGAGTACAATCCCAGCATCACAAAACAGGAGTGAGGTTGGAGGTGAGAGACAAGGGCTTAAAACTGACTCCATATGTTTACACATAATGTGTGGATATGAAGAAAAGCACTGAATGGTACAAACCAATCTGCTCATATGAACAGCAGTTACCTCAGGGTTAAGAAGAGACTGGAAACAAGTGGGTAAAGGGGATCAAACATATGGTAGCTGAAGGAAACTGGACTTTGGGTGGTAAACACACAATAGAGTATACAGATGTCAAATGATAATGTACACCTGAAAATTATATAATTGTATTAACCAATGTTACCCAAATACAAAATAAATTAAAAAAAATAAAACATAATAAAATAAAACAAAGGCAAAAACACCCATGTGGCGTTTGACGGATTACAATGTGTACATACTATTTGTGTAATAATAACTTTAGAAATCCTACATAACCAGTGAAGCATAAAAGTAAATTAAAATAAGGAATAGAAATGTTCATCCTGCGATGTGCTCTGGGGAGAGAACGGCTGTCAGTGCTCCTGGACCTGAGAGGCAGCTAGTTGGTCAGGAGACTGGTTTGCACTGTTGACTACACAGCTAAACTTGAGCATCCGATTTTTAAAATGTTTCTACAATGATGGGGGCTTCTTGATGATTGCTGAATGTGTATGATGGTTATATGGGGGTTCATCGTACTGTATACCTTTGTGTAGGTTGATATTTGTTCAAGATAAATACTGTAAAATGAAGATTCTGATGTAATTACCATTTACTTTATGATCACAGTCCAAGAAAAGAAGAAAATAGAGGTACTTTTCCTAACTCCAAGAAAACCCGACAATTCTTTTATAACCATTGGATTAATTACACTAAGATTAGTTACAATGTTGATGAGTAAAATTAAAACTGAAATTTCTGTAACAAACAATGAGAAAAGAAAATTTCTTGAAACACGTAAAACAAGCATCACTGTCTCAAAATTAAAGGTAATATCACAATAAACCATTATAGTTAAAAATCAAGATGTAACTGGAGAACTTCTTAAATGCAAACTAGCCAGAAATCACCTTCATCATGAGAAGAAACAAACCTATCCAGAGGAACCTTTACCTCAACCTGGCTAATGTTTACATTTTTAGTGTCCTCAAAACACCTAATTGGTTAATAGTGTTCTTCTTTAATCTTTATCTCTATAACAAGCTGTAGTGGTCAGCTCAGAGTTTTGTAACCTTAAAATGTCTGTGTCAACATCTCATCTACCCAAGGTTCTGTTTTTGAAACATAAGGCACCTCTGGTGCAACCGTAACCTTAAACGAGGCTGAATCAAAGATATTTGGAGCTTATATTTTAAAAACTCCTCTGCTCCGGGTTTGTAACTTTGAGAACCTAAGGGTAGTGGAAGCTTGAAAGAGATTAATACTATGTGGGGGAACTTGCCCTCTCTTGAAGCCTTGAGATAGCTCCTGCAATATCACCAAGGGAGCTGGTAGCAATAGGTCATTATCTAATAAGTTAGATCATATAAGATTAAGTATCAATAACATGTATGCCAGCAAGATGTCATGGAAGTGGTCCTAATCAGACTCCAGAGCCATTTCTACTTGGGTATAGAAGGTACTCTGATCCTCTTTAGGTTGTGAAAGCCCCTAGGACTTTTAGATAATTTAGAAGGAATGTGGAAACTTCAAGAAGGAGATACCAAAGTTCCTGCAAAAAATGCTTATGAGCTTTGGGCTCTGCAGTACCTTGATATCCAAATATGTGGAGCACCTTCAACAGAATACACTTGTGAAATGCAGTCAGTATCCTCTTCTGAGGCTCAGGATAGGTCTGTAGAGTAGAGAGTCAAGGAAAGTGGTAGAAGTTGCCACGAGGAGTGAAAAGTAATCTGGCAAAGCATTCACTGTAGGACTTTGGGGCTGTGAGGAAGAATAAGTTGAGGTTGTAGAGTCTTACTGCATGATTTTCTCAGCAGCCATTAAGCAACTTGAGTTCAGGGGCTGAGAGGATAGATAGATAAAGATTGGGGTGAGATGGGAGGCAAAGGAGCAAAGGTGGTGGTGAGATCATTGATGAGACAGTGATTGAACTGATACAACGTGGGATCTATGCTGAGTAAAGAAAGAAGACAGAAAGGAATGGAAGTTAGGGGGAAGCATAGGAGACAGTCCCTGGGGGAGAGGGGCCTGACTAGTTCAAAGTTTAAATTGGAGGAGTAAGATGTGGGAAAGCTAAAAGGTTGTAGTTAGTGAGCAATTTACTGGAATTGAATATATCAGAGGTGGAGCACATAGATTGCAAAGGTCCCCAGGTCTGCCTATGGGAGGAAGTAGTTGTTATGGAATAAAGGTCATTGAATATATCAAATTATCATGAAGCTACAGTGTTAGATGACTTATCTATATGGGTGTCAACACTGATGACAGCAAAAAGAAAGACACTTTGGCACTAATTTAGGAGAATACCAGAAGATCGATATATGATAGGGTGTTTTTATTTGGGACTATCAGTTCCGGCCTCTGGTCTCTTGGAGAGGAATTCAAGGACTCTGGTCTCCCCCCCATCCCCCCACTTCTGGAAATCTTTTCCAACATGTGGGCATGCACACACACATACGCACACACCCCAGAGGCCTCTCTCATTTTAAATTAGGAGAGAGCAATTCAAAGTTCCTAAACACAAATCCCTCATTAATTCAAAAGAGAAAAATGTGAAAATGACACCAATTTGTAAGAAAGATGAACAGTTTATCGTAATATATGAGTCAAGAAATCAGGGCATTTATTGCAGGTTTACTTTGTGCTCAGCAAAGAGTTGAAGTGTATGGGCTTTGGATTTCAGCAGTCCAAAGACCAGATCTGTCAATAGCTGTGTGAGCAGGACAAATTACTTTACCTTCCAAAACTTCAGATTGCTTTTTGTAAAATTATGATAATACTGCCTATTTCACGAAGTTGCCAGAAGGATCAAATGAGATGCTTCTTGTAAAATATGAAATATTTAGAATAGTAAATACTCAATCCTTGCTAGCTATTATTATTGTTCTCCTTCTTTATTCCTGAGGGATTTTTTCTCACAGGTCCCCCTCTTTACTCATTCTAGAATCAAGTAAAATTCATTCACATCTAGTGTTTGCCTAGGAATGTGGTGGATCCAGCTTATACCAGCTCAGGGTTATGCGCTTCTCTTTCTAACTTGTGGTTCGGTAATGTCGATAGCTGAGGTCCACCATGATAGAAGTACTTGCACCATGGAAATTGGCAAATACTACAAAATAGGGCTTTTGAAGGGTGGTCAGGATTTGTTTACCAGCACACCACTGCCCTTCGTTTTCAGCTTGAGTGTTCCTTTTTCAGATCTGTAGCTACTCTAATGCACAGCTCCTAGTCTGATTCTTACAAATTTTCATTTAGTAAAACTATGCTGGCCTGAGATTGTACCTTCTCCTGCCCCCACTGCCTCTATCATCCTCCAATTAGTGGGATCTGTGAAACATACAACTGCTGATCCCTCTATTTTCATAGCTCAGTCTGTCCCGATGTCTCTAGAATGTTTACTTAGGGGACTACAACACCCCTGGTATTATTCGACTTCCTACCTAGTTTTTATCATGAAATATAAATGTTTTTAGGAAGAGAAGGAAGGGAGGACTAGGAGAGAACACTCCAGCTCTCTCAAAACACAACTTCTATGTGGGAAAGGCTGGCTATTGAAGGTTTCTCATTGCTACGGTCTTTAGTTTCTTTAGTCAGGACAAAGGGAAGGGCTTTTTGACCTGCCTTCTGGCCTGCAAGTTTGCTGTTTTCTCCAATGGTGTAGAAAGGGAAAACAATTGATTAAATTTTTCTAAATGATTCTATCTGATTAATACTTAGTGGAGTTTCTCTCTTGCTTCTGCCCATAGATTAATTGTCAGCTTTTATTTTTATTTTGAATTTTATCTTTTTTCTTCTTAAGTATTTCAATTGGAAGTTGGAAAAGGTATGTCAGGATCTGCTAGCTGAATGCCATTTTATATTGGGGAATTATCCTGAAGTAAAGTTAATTTTACTTATAAACTTTATTTTGTCCTATCCTTTTTCATGGTCTCCCCCAAAGTTATTAAATATAATTATTTATATTATAGTTCCTACAGAAAGCACAAATAGTAAGGACAGGATCTGATTCAACTTAGAGTTTCTAGGAATTTTTTAGAATATACAGTAGTACTCTGAATAATGATTCTTCCAATATGCACAAATTAAGTAACAGAATTATGAACTCTCTTCATGTACTGTTGGTGGGATAACAGATTGGTACAGCTACTATGGAAAACAATTTGGAAGTTCCTCAAAAAATTAAAAATAGAACTACCTTATGACCTAGCAATATACTTCTGAGTATTTATCTAAAGAAAACCAAAATGCTAAATTCAAAAAGGTATATGTACCCCTATGTTCACTGCAATACTATTTATAATAATCAAAATATGAAAGCAACCTAAGTGCCCATCAATTGATGACTGGATAAAGAAGTCATGGTACATATATCCAATGGAATATTACTCAGCCATAAAAAGAAATCTTACCATTTGTAATGACATGGGTGGACCTAGAAGGTATTACGCTAAGTGAAATAAGGCAGAAAGAGAAAGACAAGTACTGTATGATTTCACTTATATGTGGATCTAAAGAACAAAATAAATGAACAAAGAAAAATAGACTCATAGATATGAGGAACAAATTGATGATTGCTAGATGGGAGTGGGGTTGGGGCTGGGTGAAAAAGGTGAAGGGATTAAGAAGTACAAATTGGTAGTTACAAAATAGTCATGGGGATGTGAAGTACAGCAAGTACAGCATAGAGAATATAGCCAATAATTTTGTAATAACTGTGCATAGTGCCAGGTGGGTACTAGATTAATTGGGGGAATCACTTTGTAAATTATATAAATATCTAACCACCATGCTGTATACCTGCAACTAATATAAAATAAAATTAAATGTCAACCAATTGAAAAGTAAATATTTTTTTAACAAAAGAATTATAAACTCTGCCTAGAAAGAGAGCTGAGAGCCTGGAAATTCTCAATTATGTTTTCAATACTGAGTATATTTTCAAAAATTACCTTTAATCTGAATAGATAAAGCCAATACCCAAATTGAAATTTTAAAATTCCCCCTGAAACTAGTGAATTTAGGTCAAGCAAGACACAAAGCCTCAAATCAAATAGGTATTGGATACCAAAATAATTTCTGGCAGAGAAAAAATTTATCAAAATTCATGCCAGAGAACCTGAACAGACACTTCTCCATAGAGGACATACAAATGGCCAACAAATATATGAAAAGATGCTCAACATCGCTAGCTATTAGGGAAATGCAAATCAAAATCACAATGAGATACCATCTCACACCTGTTAGAATAGCTATAATCAACAGAACAAGTAATAACAAATGTTGGAGAGGATGCGGAGAAAAAGGAACCCTCATACCTTGCTGATGGGACTGTAAATTGGTACAGCCACTATGGAAAACAGAATGGAGGTTCCTCAAAAAACTAAGAATTGATCTTCCACATGATCTAGCAATTCCTCTACTGGGTATTTACCCCAAAGACTTGAAAACCCATATCCAAAAGATATTTCCACACCAGTGTTCACAGCAGCATTATTCACAGTGGCCAGGACATGGAAGCAACCGGTTTCCTACGATAGATGATTGACTAAAGAAGCTGTGATACATATATTCAATGGAATATTACTCAGCCATAAGAAGAGATGAAATATTGCCATTTGCAACAACATGGATAGACCTCGAGATAATCATGCTAAGTGAAATAAGCCAGACTGAAAAAGTTGAAAATCACATGATATTACTTATATGTGGGACATAAACCTAAAAGCAACAAATGAACAGGACAAACAAACAGAGACTCGTGAACATGGACTATAGACTAGTGGTTACCAGAGGGTAGGATGTAGGGGAGAAAGGAGGAGTTAGATGGGGTAAAGAGGGTCACATATAGGGGGTAGGAGGAGGGCAAAGTGGGTAAAGGGGATTGAATATATGATAGCCAAAGGAAACTGGACTTTGGATGGTAAACATATAATAGAATATACAGATGTCAAATGATAATAATGTACACCTGAAAATTATATAATTGTATTATCCAATGTTACCCCAATATACTTTAAAAAAAAAAGAAAAAGCTATGCCAGAAAGTCCTGTATTTTAGAAACGTCCTTAAGAACGAACCTTCTATAGTTGATAGTTTGCATTTCTGAGTAAGATCCAGTGGTTAGAAAGTGAACAGAAAAGGTAACCAGGAAGGCGTCAGTGGATAATTCAAAGGTTGGTCTTATGCTGTGGAGCTTTGTGTACTGTGTACTGTGAGTGGGTGCTGGGAACAGCAGGGGTGAGGCTGTAGCCCTCTTCTCTCATTTCTCACCAAAGGGCAGTCTAGGAGGATGAGTAATGTCAGTCTGATTTATTTTATCTACAGGCTGCCAGGTTGGGATTAGCTGTCAAAAGGTGTAACTTCTCTCCTGTGAGTGAGTCATCAAGTTGTTTTATTTCTGCAGGAGTAATACCTTCCCTTTGACACGGGGAGAGACTGGTGAGTATGATTGTGTTAGGCTTTGTTAAACAAATCAGAATCCTTTTATTAGGCAGTATGTGCCAACATGGGTTAATCAAGAGCAAGGCCTGCCACAGTAGCCTCATTGTCTTTCTTACATGAGATTAATATGAGAGAGGAAAGCTATTATAGTTATTTCATGGTTTAATGAGACATTTGACCAAAAAAAAAAAAATCATGATATTCTTATGCATGGGCCCAGGAAATGTCCGGTGGAAAATAATACAGTGGATTGTGTGGATTAGATTCTTAGCTAAATTAATAGTGGCCAAACATCTCTTATTAATCAACCTATGTTGGCTTGGAAGGTTTTTTGGGGGGGGGGTGGAGGGGGAGGATTTATGCAAAAATCATGAATTATTCATGTTTTTATTAGCTACCTAGATGACAACTTAGAAAAACTGCTTACCAAACAGGCATATAACTAAAAACTGGAGGAACGGATTACACAGTGGGTGATAGAATCAAGATCTTCACAGACCACAGCATAGACTCTTAAAAGATAACATTTGGCATGGTTTAATAAGTCTACACTTAAATTTTAAATATGTCTCGCAAACAGAAGTTGAGGGAGACCTACAATAGAAAAAAAAGTCTTCAAAAAAGCAAAGGGTTTTGTTGATGTTAAGCTTATCTTACTTGATAGTTTACTACTAAGAAAAAGCGAATATAACCTTAAGTCATATTAATGAAAGTATAGCAAAAGAATGAAGCCCAATGTTTTCTGTAATAATCAGACCATGGTCATTCATGATTATTTATTACTATGGTTCAGGCCCGCATTCTAGAAGTTATGGGAATCCAGAGATGGATTTGTGTGAATTACTTCAGGCAACTTCCAGTTTATTCAGAGGATAAATCTGTACTTTAATAACCACAGCAGAAGGTAGGCATTGATGTATTGTAGGAGAGATATAGGTAAAATTTTATGTAAATTCGGAAGAGTCAATGATTATTTCTAGGACTAAGAATCAATAAAAGTTCATTGAGCAGAAGGAATAGCTGGAGTAGAGAACACAGTCAGATCTCTTGTGATGTGTATGAGTCTTTAGGGGCTTAATATCTGTGGCCAGCAGATTTTGGCATATGGTTACAGAGGACAAACTTAAAGTGTCAGAGGTAAAATGATGATTGGAAATCTCGAGCGCAGAAATTATACAGAAAATAATTTAAGTTTAGCTGAGTTTGTCAAAGGCCATAATTGAAAAAAATTGGCAAAATAAATTGGAGCTACATAATTGTGCTTTATTAATATCAGTGGGAAGGGACCTCAGCTCTTCAGAGGTTCTTTTCCCTTAAACAAGGGCTGAATTTCCAAGCTTTGCTTCTGTTCGTTGACTATCACAGTCTTAACTCTGGATTATTATTCTCTAACTCATGCTATTCAGGATTTGATGCCTCCTGCAATCCAGAACTATTCATGACTCTGATTTCCCTTATTTCTACTTTTGCATCCCACCTATTTATACTCTTTCCAAAACCTAAACCAGTCCTTTCATGTCTTATTAATACTTGTAACAACTACACCTCATGCAGAAGGGCTTTCATGGCAAGGAAAGATGTTTTTATTTTACAGAATAGGCATAGAAGTGGTATAACCACAGAAGTGATTTGAACACAATCTACAGTAGAGGGCAGATAGAGTGAAAAGGGGAAGATTGAGGCAGAGAAAGTGGTAAGGAATATCAGATTTAGAGTTTTATTTGTGGGAATATGGAGGAGGGAGCCATTTAAAAGATACATAGTCATCTCTAACATGGGATCTTACTTACTGGGGAAATACTGTACACATTCCTTCTCAAGTTAGTAACCAGGCAAATATGATCACCATCTCCACAACAAATTATTTCTATCAGACTGCACAAACACTCTGTAGAAAACAATTAAAAGCTTAAAAATTAAAAAGTAAGAGGCAAAACCATCTTTATTTCTAGATATGATAGTTTATCTGAAAAAAATTCTAAATTGAAAACAAAATGAAACTTTTCAGTCTAACTGTATATCAAATTGGTGATGTTATAAAGAGAAAAGAATTATTTTAACTGTCTATGGAACAGAACTCTGACTATATAATCTTAGTGAGATATATCATGAGTTAAAAAAATTATAAAGAGATCGAACACTTTACCTAGTAGCAACTCTGGTATTACTGTTGACATAATTTTGAAACTATATCATAGGATAAAAGAGAAAAAATAATATTATGTTAACATTATTAAGTATCTGTATTTTCAGTGTGAGGGAAGCGATATAAGATCAAAGAAGTTAAGAAAAACGTATGTCATTTTCAAAAATAGAGAAGGGATTTCACCTGAATTTGATAAGGCACACACACAAAAATAATAACAATAGCTAATGTCATTTTAAGAGTGAACTATTGAATGTTCACCTCCTTCTGTTCACATTGTCCTGGAGATCCAAGCTAGAGCAATAAAAGAGTAAAAAGAAATAAAAGGTGTACAATTATAAAGGAAGAAGTAAAATTCTCTTTACTCACAAATGATTTGATTGTATACTTAGAAAATCCAATTGAGTCACAGACAAAATTCTAGAATAATAAGTTGAATTTAACAAAGTATCTGGATACAAGGTCAATAGGAAAAATATTATATTTTCACATATTAAACTACCATTTGCAATAACACAGAAAAACATCAGATACCTGGGAATGAAGTAAATCAAAGGTGTGCAAGGCTTTGAAAATGAAAACTATAAAACACTACCAAGAGAAACTAAAGAAGACCTGATTAAATAGAGAGCTACCATTTCAGGGATTGGAAGACTCAGTATTGATCTATAGATTTAAGGTTAATTCCATAAAAACCTCAGCAGACTTCTTAGTGAAATTCATAAGCTGATTTAAAAATTTATATGAAAAAAGCAAAAGATCTATAATTGTCAGTCTCAAAGGAAAATAGATTTGAAGGACTAACCTGCCAGAAATCAATAATTTATCTAAAACTTAGTCTAAAAGAATAATTAAGACAGTGTGTTATTGGCATAAGTACAGACAAATAGATTGATGAAATAGAAAAAAGTCTGGAAGTAGACCCTATATATGAATATATAGTTACTTGATTTACAACAGAGTTACCAATGTAATTCAATGGGAAAAGGATGACTTTTTTTTTTCAATGAATGGTGTTGGAACATTTAATATCTACATGTCTACATGGAATAAAAAGACCCTAGTAATGTGCTCTGCCTTCGAACATACTGAAAAATTAATTTGAGATTAAATCATAGATCTAAATGTGAAAGGGAAAACTATATCATATTTCTTGATAACATGTAAGACAATATATTCATAGAATTGGGGTAGAAAAATTAACTAGGACATGAATTAATCATAAAAAATGAAAAGTTGACAAATCAGATTTCATCAAAATTAAAAACTTCTGTTCATCAAAAGCACCATTAAGAAGGCAAAATAAAATCATATGTCTACAAAGAGAATTGTACTAGGATATTTATAGCAGTTTTACTCATAATGGTCAAAAACTGGAAATGGCCCAAGTGTCCATCAACAGGAGAATGGATAAATAAACCATGCACATATGGGTAATTACTGAACAGTCCTTTCAACTTTTCTAAAGTTTTGAAAATTTTCATCATAAGATTTTGGGCAGAAAAGTACAGAAAAGAAACAAACATAATAGAGTGCTAAAGATCCTTTTAAATTATCCCTGTGTATTTAGATCTGGAATGAATTTGTGAACTGGCAAGGACACATATCACATTATATAAAATCATTTCTATTTTATGTCTTGTATAGCATATCTGCATATTTTTAAATTTAGTATGTATATTTTAATAAATCATGAATTTTACTTTATCATATGGTTTAAAAGAATAAGAAGCATATGTGCATCCTGTTACTGCAGCTGCACCTGTGATAGATCCAAAGCCAACGTGATATTTTCTATGAGATTTTTAGTGTATGGAATTGTCTGACTTTTTTATAATTGCTCTTTGAGTGCATGTTACCAAATAAGAACGTTATTTTTAAAACATAGAAAATACAGAAATAACTGTAGTCAACAATAATTTGGATGTCCTTCTTTGCTGTTTAAGTTGGAAATTTCTTATATTACTTGAACTATTTCTAGAATATTTTTACCCCAAAATGCAGGAAGTGTTTTCATAGAAGTAAATGTACAGTGATTTGAAAAACAATAACAATAACAACAACAACAACAAAATGAAGGTAAAGCATGGCTTTCCAATATAAATGTATGAAGACAAAATTTTTTTAAAAGACGACAAGGATGAAAATTGGCTGTAGTGGATGTGGCACTGGCACAGACACAGATAGCACAGAGTTTCAGGCATGAATGAACACAGATAAACTGAAAAGACCATTGCCTGGAATGCTAGCTCTACCAACAGGCCCCTCTGAGAGTTTCCTTCCCTGAACCCTCACAGAGAGGAACAGCCTATTGGTGCTCTGGCCTTGGCTAACTACAGTAGGTTGTCCCAGAGACACTGTAGTGATTTCCTGGGCCAATCAAATTCTTACTCTGGAGAGGTTGTAAAGTTTCAAGAGAAAGCTGAGCAGTCAACAGATTCGTAGTAGAAGCTCAACTCACACAGAGAGAAAACAATAAGACACCATGAGGGAGTGGAAGCCATGAGTAAGCAAAAGCCATCATTAGTAGAAGCCATGAGCACAAGAAGGGATGGTGGCTAGTTGGTTGACAGGAGAGGGAAGAAGCAGAAATGGCTTTGAATTGTGTCAGTAATATTCATTTGGTGCTTACTGCTTGCCAGAGAATGTTCTTAAGTATTTTACATACGCTAACTACTTAATCCTTAATGTAAAGTAGATACTTTATTATTCTCATCTTTACAGGTAAGGAAACTGAGGCAGAAAAGCATTAAGTCTCTTGGCTATCAGGTTCCCGGGGCCCTGATTTTAGCCACTACTCTTTACCACCTGTCCCACATCATGCCCCCCCTCCCCCCCTGCAGGAGAGGGGGCTCAGCTGCAGAGGCAGTTCATGCCCTATGCCATACAGGATTCAGGCCCAGCTCTATGGCTGTTCCTGTTGTTCTTCATGAAGCATATCTGTGCGACCTGTCCTGGGATTTTACAAAGTCTGGTTCTATGTCTGAGGGTCTTATCTTATAACACTCAGGGACAGAGGAGAAAGAAGAGCCACCAGGAGAAAAAATTGTATGAGTTGACACTTGGGAAGTAAGCAGGGACCTTATCAGCTATGTTAAAGGTGTTTGAACTTTATCCCAAAAGCAAGGGATGTCATTTGAAGTTGTGAGGGATCATGATGACAGTTGCGTTTTTAGAAAGATTATCCTGGCTGCTTCTGTGGAGGAGTGAGATAGGAGGAAGCATGAGTGGTGGAAGGCTTCTAGGTGAAGAGCGATGACAGCCTGAATTAGGGAAATTGGCGGTGGTGATAGAGAGGTGTGGACAAGTTGAAGAGAGATTTAAGTGGGAAAATTTAAGACTTGGTGATTTATTGGATATGAGGGATGAGAGAGAGGAAAAATCAAGAATGATAACCAGGGAAACTGAGTTGACGATGCCATTCATTGAAAATACAGTAGGAGAGAATCCATCAGGTAGGGCTGGCTTTCATGGGCATGTGAACTGTGCAGTCACACAGGGCCCTGCGCCAGAAGGGTTTCATCATTGGCTTAATGCTCTGTTGATGCTGCTGCTTTTAGTAATTTTTGAACAAGAAACACCACATTTTGGTTTTGCACAAGGCCTCAGATTATGTAGTTGGTCCTGCCATCAAGCGTTTGGGAGTGAATCATCAGAGCTCAGAAAAATAAGGGTTTGAGTAATGTTTCCCAAAGTGTGTTTCTCAGGGGCGTTAATAGGTGTTGTGGGTAAGAGGAAGTAGGGTTCATAAAAAGGGACTTCGTGGTCAAGTAAACTAAGGAAATATCAGGTTAAGCAAAGTTAAATTATTGTTTTAAACTGCAGAGCATCCCAGAATTGTTAACATGCTAACAAGCTGTGGTATAATAAAGAATTATCTGGTCATTGTTCTTGGTTTGAGCTTCATAAACCTTTGGGGTTTCCTGAGTGATAGGAGTGTCTTCATGATGCTAATGACATAATATAAGAGGTGCCTAGATAGCCTTAACTTGGGGGTTGATCATCAGAAACACCAAACATGGAATTAGAGGATTGGGAATTTTGGCTACCCAACCTCCAAGGAAGGGAAGGGGCTGGGGATTTGAGTTCAATTACATGACCAATGATTTAATTTGTCATCTTATATAATGAAACTCCAATAAAAACTCTGGACTCAGAGGCTCAGTGGCGCTGCCTGGTTGGTGAACATGTTGGTGTGCTGAAAGGATGATATGCCCAGATTTTACAAGGTGACAGCATGAAAGTTCTGTATCCCCCTTGACCTTGCCTTATATGTCTCTTTCATTTGGCTGTTCTTAAATTATATTCTTTATAATAAAACTGTAATCAAAAGTACAGTGCTTTTAGTGAGTTCTGAGAGTCATTCTAGTGAATTATTGAAACTGAGGGAATTGTAGTAACCCCCAACTTTATAGCTGGTCAGTCAGAAGTGCAGTGATCCCTGAGACTTGCAGCTGGTGTCTGAAATGGGGGCAGTCTCGAGAACTCTACCTGTAACCTGTGGGGTCTGTGCTAACTCTGGATAGTTAGTATCAGAATTGATTTGTAGGATGCCCAGCTGGTGTCAGAGAACTCATTGAACTGTAGTGATACTTTGGTGTGCCACCCAACCTAGGTAACCCTTTAGAACTAAAGCACTCATTATCCCAGCAGAGGGATCAGAGGAGCTGGTTGCTGACTGCTCTTATCCCAATCTCTCTCTGAGAGGTGTCCTGGAAGAAGAGAGCTGAATTGCCCTGGCACAACTGGCATCCAATACTAGAGAAGTCTTTTCTACACAGAGTGAAACAACTGGATAGCTACATGCAAAAGAATGAAGTTGCTATCACATCACATAAAAAGTTAATTCAAAATGTATCACAGAACTGAATTCAAAAACTAAAACTATAAAACTCTTAGGAAAAACATAGGAATGAATTTAAATTAGACAACGCCTTCTGAAATGTAGCAACGAAAAATATATTTCATTGGATTAAATCGAATTTCATCCAAATAAAAACTTTTGTGCCGTAAATAATACCATCAAGAAAATGAACCAGAGAGTGGTGGAAAATAATTTCAAATCATATATTTGATAAAGGATTTGTATCCAGAATACATAAAGAATTCTTACAACTCAAATATTAGAAGACAAATAACCCAATTTAAAAATGGGCAAAGGACTTAGGCATTTCTTGAAACACGATTTACACATGGCCAGTGAGCACATGAAAAAGTGCTCAACATCATTAGCCTTCAGGGAAGGAACAATTGAAAGAGGCAAATTCATAAGAGAAAGACTAAAAGGATGAGGCAAAGTTTAGAGAGAAAGAAGGATTCAAAACAAGGATACAAGTGGAACACTTATTTTTGGAAAATAGGATATTTCTTCAAGACAATAGGAAAGGACAATCCAAAACACAAAGACATTTGGGGGTGATAAAAGAGAACTTGGTGGAGTTCTCTTCATCAGGTTTTCTACCTTTACAGTAAATCATAAATCAAGATTATCCAAAGAAAGTGGGTTGAATATTTCATTAGGCTCTGAATAATCAAGATTTTCAATGAGTTCAAAGTTTTAATGGAATATATATAATAGTTTTTTTTTTTAATTTCTTTCCAGTGAGAAAGTTATATAACCTCTCTATAGAAAAAAAAATTTAAGGCAATTAAAGAAGAAAATAAATACTTGTGATCTTGCAACCCTGACATAACTGCCTTTAACATTTTGATGAATTTCTTTCTAGTCTTTTTAATGCATTAAAAATTTTAATGTGCTCAAAGTGTACAAGTAATTAGTATCTTGAGGGTGTTTTTGTTTGTTTGTTTGTTTTTATTTGAGTCTCTCCACTCCTTTCTCCTGCCTTGTCAGCTATGATGGTGTATAGCCTTACAATAGCAGTAATTTTTAGGTGCTGCATAAAATTAATAAATAAATTTATTATAATTAAACAATAAGTCCCCAAGGATTGAACATTGGTTTCAATTTTTCCAATATTATCTATAACTCCAGAAAAAAATATTTTCAATACCTAGTATTATTTCTTTAGAATACATTAACAAGTAGAATTACTTGGTTAAGAACTATAAATAATTTAATGCCTCATGATCTATAGTGTTAGTTCAAGTACATACTTGGGAAACTGTTTGACCTCAGCAATAATGAAAATAAAAACAAGGTATCATTTTTGGTCAACTGTCAATTTAGCCTATCAAATTAGCCAAAAAAATAAATAAGTAAAAATATTTATTTTAGTAAATTGTTATAATTTTTTTAACAAAGCAGTTTGACAGAAAATATCAATAGCCATAAACATTTTAATGCTCAAGTTGCAACATACTTCAAGGACATTACCACGTCAAAACATGCTCAGCAAAGGTATTCAAGATTTTCCATATTTTTCCATGGAAAGAGGTGGTCTGCTTAAATTTTCATAACCTGAAAATGAGCAGCCTTCAGGTAGATACGACCAAATTTAGCAAACAAGACATCACATTACAAATTCTATGTTTAACAAAGATTTAGCTACTCATCAAAAACAATGAAAATGAGCAAGAAAATTATTCTCAGCAATATACACTTGAGCAAATAGATGAAATTTCCTCAACTTCAAATTTCATAACAAATGAAGATTTTAATTATTGATTAAAAAGTGCAAATACAAGTAGACTTCATTTATACTCTTGCCCTTGAACCTGCCAATATTAGGGGTGGACCTGTGAGAGCAGAGAAAGGGTATTAACATTTTGATGGGTCTGGTTTTTTAATCTTTTCATTTCTTTTGTTTGTTTTATTTATTGAGATATAATTGGCATATAATATATTTCAGATGTACAACATAATGAGTCCATATTTTTATGAATTGTGAAGTGATCACCACAATAGGTCTAGTTAATATATGTCATCATACACAGTTACAAAAAAATTTTATTTCTTGCAATGATAACTTTTAAGATCTACTCTTTTAGACTTGAAAACCCATATCCAAAAAGATATTTGCACACTGATGTTCATAGCAGCATTATTCACAGTGGCCAGGGCATAGAAGCAAATGAAGTGTCTGACAATAGATGATTGGCTAAAGAAGCTGTGGTACATATATACAATGGAATACTACTCAGCCATAAGAAGAGATGAAATACTGCCATTTGCAACAACATGGATGGACCTCGAAATAATCATGCTAAGTGAAATAAAGTAGACAGAAAAGGTTGAAAATCACATGATATCACTTATATGTAGAATATAAACCTAACAGCAACAAATGAACAGGACAAGCAAACAGAGACTCATAGACATGAACTATAGACTAGTGGTTACCATAGGACTATAGACTAGTGGTTACTAGTGAGGTGGAGGAAGAGGGGGAGGTAGAAGGGGTAAAGGGGGTCAAATATAGGGGAGTAGGGGGAGGGAAAATCAGGTAAAGAAGATCAAATATATGGTAGCTGAAGGAAACTGGACTTTTAACACATAATAGAATATACAGATGTCAAATGATAATGTACACCTGAATATTATATAATTCTATTAACCAATGTTACCCCAATAAACTTAATAAAAAAAATCTATTCTTTTAGCAATGTTCAAATATATGATACAGTGTTATTAACTATATTCTCATTACATCCCCAGGACTTATTTATGTAATTTTCATTTCTAAATCAAATATATTCAAGATAGACAAATTTTGAATATGTTTATAAAAATATAAATTAAAGTGAAATTTTAGTCTACGGCCATGCTACCTTGAACATGCCTAATCTTGTCTGGTCTCAGAAACTAAGCAGGGTTGGGCCTGGTTATTATCTGTTTAGACCACCTAGGAATACCAGGTACTATAGGCATTAAAAAAAAAAGTAAAATTTTACAAATAAATTATTATATATTTTAATATATTTTACATAAAATTATTTTATATACTTTATATTTTACACATAAAACTGATGGTTAGTTTGATGTGTCAAACTGGTTAGGCTATATTACCCAGTTATTCAATCACACTAATCTTGGCATTGCTGTAAAGATACTTTGTAGATGTGGTTAATATCTACAGTCGGTTGACTTTAAATATGGATTACCTTCAATAATATGAGTGGGTCTCACATTATCAGTTAAAAAGCCTTAAGAGCAAAAACTGAAGTTTTCCAGACTAGAAATTCTGCCTGAAGATTACAGCATCAGTTTCTGCCCAAGAGCTTCCAGTTTGTGTTAGCCTGTCCTATAGATTTCAGACTTGCCAGCCCTGACAATCACATCAGCCAATTTCTCTTTCTCTCTCTCTCTCTCTCCCCCTCTCTCTCTTCCTTTCCCACTCCCTCTCCCTTTCCCTCCCTCCCTCCCTCCCTTCCTCCCCATCTCTCAGATCCTAACACACTGATTTAAAAATTGTTTTTAAAAATTTTTCAAGATTATTGAAGGTAAAAGGTCCAGTACAAATTAGAATTCATTAATATAAAAATTAAACCCAAAGTATTTCAATAAACTTGTACTTCAGTTTTTTGCAAGTTTAATCAAATACATTAGTAAAAATAAAGAATTCACATTCCAGCACTAAGTGTCCATCAGTTGCACTGTCAAGAGCATTGTTATGCTTCCTGCTTACTCCATCCAGACCTGTTATATCAGTCAGGGCCATTTAGGAAAACAAAAATAACACCAGTTATTTTAACAGCAAAAACTTAAGGAATTGAGTATCCGAGGGCTAAAAAAACTGAAAAAGGGTCGTGAAGGTAACATGAAGATAGTATCTACAGAAGCTACCATGCCCAGGCCTGGGAGAACAAAGAAACTGGAAGCTTGGAGGAGGGCACTGCTGACCTGGGATGGAGACTTTTGAACAGGGAGAGTTGTCTGGCCAATGGATGCTAGGATGCTGGTTCTGGGACTGCGATAAAAGCTGGGCATGAACCAGCTGTCACTGCCAAGCTGAAGGGCTATTGTGGAGGTGATGCCATAGGAACACCTAGCAAACAGGAAGGAGGATCAAGGCCCTTCCTTCTCCTGCCTTGCAGTCTCCCTGTAGCATTCTCTATTGGTGGAAAGTAGAAATGTAGTTTGCAAAGACCCAGTAACGGCCTCACAAAGCAAAATACAGAAGGTGGTTTGGCTCTTAAGGACAATATAAATTTAAGAATAAAACAACTAGTTTAATTTTTAAAAATGTTCCTCTGCCACCATATGCAATGGTTGTGAAAACAACATTAATTTGTCAGTTTCTCCAGAACCGTGTATTGGAACACAAAGGAAAACAATAATGCTCGGAATTGTTGGGAAAGGTTTTACTACAGGAGATTCTATTGTCTTTCTGCTCTCTGAGAAGGATTTGACAAGTTAACAAATTTATCTTTTTTCTAACCTAAGCACTTCCGCTGTCCAGATCGGTCTTGAATTCCAAAAAGATATTATCCTTCAATGTGGGCAGTGGAACTACCCACATATTTCATAGCATTTGACACAGTTGCCTTCTGCTTTGAGGACACACATAGGGCAAACCATGTGAAGAAGAATTCCCTTGGGACCTGAACAGAAGCAGTTGTTTAGGGTTAGAGGTTATGCTGTGCCAGTGCTGATGGTAGGATGCCACGTGGCAGAAATGCTCTCTAAGTGTGTGTGTTTGTATTTATGATATACAGCGACTGTGGTGTTCAGGGCAGGTCTAAAGCATTAAGCCCAGGACAGAGGTACTTCTTGTCTGGATCTACGAGTAGTACTGCAGCAGTGTAGCCTGGCAATGTGGCAGAATTAATGCCTCATGTGGAGAAATCTTGACCAATGAAATATGGGAACTTACAGATTAATTTTTCTCTTTTTTTCCCTCTTCCTTCCCCAAGATGATGATGAGATGCCATTTACTTGGCTTCTCAAGGGCAAGATCTCATGGTTTTGAGTTATCAATTGTACTCACTGGTGGCCAGCTTGATAAATCCTCTTCACATTGGCTCCTTCTTCTTCCCTGCTTCACTACTGTGGAACCTCAATCCTGTTTTCTGGGTCTACATTCCTTAGTAAATTACCTACAGGTAAGCCCTGGGCTTCAGGCTCTTTTTTCTGTGCACCTGGGCTAAGACACTTCAGTACCATTAACATAAGAGCCATAAATGGAGAGTATTTCTATTCTGGTAAAGAAGACTGAGACTGGCTTTCTAAGGCTAGTCCAGGATGAGAGCGAGGCAAGAGAGAGGCCTAGGTGCGACATTTAAGGGGCCATTCACTCCCTCTTCCTCGCACTTGTCTGGCCTTGCTGTTGGAGGTTAGAGGGAATCAGTCAATTACTCCTGCATTTGGAGTCACAATTAGACATAGATAGAAAATATAACAGAAGCTTTAATATTATCTAGGCAGCACCCAAAACTCCAAAATATAAGATTTTTACTAACTTGCATTGGAGGATGTGGAACTTGCAGTATAATTTTCTTCAAATTCATGTAACTGACATTTTTCTGAATGGTTCTGTATAAGTAGACAAACAAGTTCATCATTATTTTTCAGCAAAAATGATGTTTCTATCATTATATTTCAGGTGTAGAGAACTGAGTTAATCATTCTCAGTGTGTGACATTATTACTGTTGGTTATAGGATGTCATTTAGACATTAATGGTTAGCCTTCTTTTAAATGGCATTTTAAATTTTTATTTTTAAGTTCTATGCTTAAAATTTGGGAGGCTTAGTAAAATATTAAAATACCAATAACTCCACACCCAGTGGTACCATTGTTAACATTTTGAAATTCCTTCTAGACTTTTCTCTGTGCATTTTAAATTTTAGAATATGTGTTGTACTTTATACTTTAATTTCTTGCTCTTTTACTCAAGGTTATATCATGATCATTTTGCAATGCCATTAAAAACTTTTAGTAAAATTTTAATATGGAAATAGCAACTTGATTTTGGTAACAAAAGTAATGCATACTTATTGTAAAACAATGTTGCTAGTATAGAAAAATATAAAGAATAAAGTCAAAATCACCTGTAATTCCATGTTCTAAATATGTACCACTACATATTAGTATATCTTTGTGGTAGATTGTATGCAAAAATTGCCACAATTATTTTCTTCCCTGTATCCACATCCCTTTGCAATGTGACTTGGCAGCTCCTTTAATGTAAAGAGGTGGAGTCTGTTTCCTTCCCCTTAAATCTGAGCTGTCCTTATGATTTACTCTGGCCAACAGAATGTGGCAAAAGTAACGTGCCAGCTCTCAGTTTAGGATTTACTCTTGTTCTCAGAACCCTGGGAGGTACACATGGTCAAACCAAACTAGTTTCCATGGGAATGAGAGACCAGGAAGAGCAGAGATGAACTGTCTATCTGAGACCATCTTAGACTAGCTAGTTTCCAGCCAATAGGCTGCTGACCACAGATGCATGAGGGAGCCCAAGGCCAGAAGAATTGCTCAGCTGAATCCAGCTCAAATTGTTGCTCTGCAAAATCATGCACTGAAGAAATGGTTGTTTAAAGCCACTAAGTTTTAGTGTGGTTGGTTATGCAGCAAACATTAGCAATACAAGCTTTCCCGATTTGTTTTCTGTGCTTACACACATACTTTTTTAAAAAAAAAAATGAACTATAATTTTACTCTATGCATTATTTTGTAAGCTGCTTTATTTTATTATTTAATATAGCATGTGCTAAATAAGCATCTTTCTGTGCTAAATAAATGTAGCTATCATTATGTTTATTATTAATTTTAACATTATGATATATCAATACTATAATTTATTTAAGTAATTCTCTGTTAGGGGACACTAATTTTTCTACTATAAAAAGTCCCCATTCACATTCTATCTGTATCTTTACAAATTTGTACTATTATTTCCTTACATTTTTTAGGAATAGAATTTTTAGGTAAAAGGCCATGTTCATATTTAAGGGTAATAATACATGTTGTTAAACTGCCCTCAAGAAAAAGGACACCACATTGCTAGTTCTTTATTGTCTCCATTATAGATTTTAATTGGTTATTTCAGAGTTCACCTCACTCATTCCATTTTTATTCCATCTTAGTTCATCCTATGTTTTTCCAAATCTGTTTCAAAATGTCAGTTACTTTGCGTTCTTCTGGAAGGTAAAACTTTCCAAACTTTTTTTTTTCCAATTCCTGTAGGAAATCTTTTCAAGGGCCTGCAAATTATTTGAGTTCGAAGATGAATCCCCTTCTCGTGTTCTTGGTATTTTTCTACAGGCTCAATTTTGTTATTTTGTAGTTTATTCTAAGTATTCTCTGAAGAAGAAGATCTGCTCAGAGATCTTACTTGGATTTGCCTTTTGCCCTCACTGATGCTCTCTCTTCACCTGGGTGCTTATAGGGTCCACAGGTCAGATCTAGAGAATGGCTGGCAGATGCACACTGCTTCTGCTCAGTTCAATAGCCTTTCATCAAACGTCTCTGCTGGAACATAACAGGATCTTCTTACCTCTTTGTTGGCTCTCTCAGGACACTCAGGACAGAGGTGGTTCATAAAAGAATACTAACCCCTGCATGCATTTCAAGGGCACTTGCTCTCTCTGCCTAGCCCTTATCTCTAGGACTCTGCTTGAAGGGCAGCCACATCACAACTTAGTTGAGTGCTTTGTACCTAATGGCTCCCTAGTTACTAATTAGATCATCATATAAAGACATTTGCATTAAAAAACAACATAACTGACACACCTCTGTCTATCAACAGAAGGGCCTAGGAATGACTGTCCACTGTGATTAAGTATTACATTTGTTTTGTACTCTAGCATACATCAGTTCTAAGCACTTGGTCAGCAAGCATTACCTGCAGTTCTCAAAACAACCTCACAAGGCAAGTAAGAGGGAGGTGTTTTGTCCTTGAAATTCTTGGAGAAACAGAGGCACAAAGGGACAAGGTGATTCATCTGCCTAGTTGGTGGAAGGTAAATTTGCATGAGTTATTCAAATATTTGAATTGCTTTGCTGCTTCTTAGAAAGTGCTGTTGATGCAGACTGCCCTGCTCATCATTTGAGGTGTGGTGCTGAGTAAAACTGTATGCCACCCAGCTTGCCCCAAAAGCCCTGTGTCATAAGTTTACCACCCAGACTCTGTAAGTCTTAATCCACTTCATCCTCAACAACAGCTTAGTCAGTATGAAGTGCTTCTAATAATAGTAGCAGCAGACGAGCATACACAATACCCGTCATCCTGAAAGTACTTTAGGAAACTATGCACAGGTGTTTCTGTGTCTGTCTGGTCATAACTTTAACCATGCATTTCAAAGCAGATGCTCATGATGAGGTAGATGGAATTATTTGGTATCTGGGAAATCATGGGTCTATACACTATTCAATAGAAAATGTGGCTAAGCCCAGCTAACCACATTAGATGTGCCACCTGCCATGAACTTGCATTCCTAAGAGAATGCAAACCAGTATTTACTAAGTACGTTTTAAGAATCTTTTGGTTCTTATGGAATGTAGAACCATAAGGGGTCCAGCAGGTGCAGAAGGAAGCCAGCTATGAAAGGGCTAATAGGCTCAATAGCCTAATGGCTAATATTAGAAACTCAAAAAGTAGTCATTTGTTGGACTTAACAGAAGTGGAAGTTGGTAGGGAAAATAAAGTCAGGGAGAAACAGAAGAAGAGAGGATAGTAGTGTTCTTGTTTCAGAGAAAGGGAGATATTTACATCATTGATAGGAGAGGTCATGAAGCTGGTTGGGTTCCCAGGGGGTGAGG
This sequence comes from Eonycteris spelaea, assembly GCA_003508835.1. Lineage (NCBI taxonomy): Eukaryota > Metazoa > Chordata > Mammalia > Chiroptera > Pteropodidae > Eonycteris > Eonycteris spelaea. The sequence goes on along the minus strand of PUFA01000011.1, from coordinate 6,575,547 downwards.
AAAGAAAACAAGAAAATTCACTTGCAAGTGAAAATGAGGTTGATATGGGATCCAGGAGGACTGTAAGGTGCTTTAGCCATCCTCCTCATTCTGCAGATGAGATGTGGTCCTTTGCCCAAAGCCACACGTCAGGCATGAAAAGTTGAGACAGAAGTAATGGGGAGTGGAGAAGAAAGACAATGACAGGGAGGGAATCTGCGATGGATTAGTTGCTTCAAGTTTCTGAAACAAATGTACATAGCATATATACAATATATAAGCACATACACATATAAACATCTGTGACTCTTCCAGGAGAAAATTCTGATTCCATGATTTCACTTCATGAATAAATCTACCTTATTTATTTATTTATTTATTTTTTGGATAAATTAAATTTTACTCATGGACTCAAGTCTATTTAGAAATCTTTTTCTCTTTACAATTTCATTGGCTTGATGACTTATATAAAATCTCTTCTCTGCAGAGGCTCCTCATTTTGCTCTCTACACTATGAAAATTCGGTTTCTAGTCAACTATAGAAAGAGAGATAATTTTATGAGAATGAGCCTAAAGGTAGAAAAGCATTGTAACTTTTAATATACAAGTCATACTTCTGGAGGGGAATATGCTCAGTATCAAAAGAATTACAGTGGGTAGGGCAGTTTCGGGTTTCACTTCCTTCTTCTTCAGCCATAATTTTAGAGGAGTGCCACGCTAAGCCATAAAACCAGAATTACACTCTAAATTGTACTCACAGGCTTGGGTATGATTTCAGGGATTCTGGAGTGACTAAATATTTTCATTGACCTTAAGTGGCTAAATTGAGCATTCATTTTTTTCCCCTACAAATTTATATTATGAAATTTTCAAGCTTACAGAAAAGTTGAAGGAATAGCTTAATGAACACCCATTACCTTCTTCTTAGATTCAATAATGGTTAATATTTTGCCATATTTGCTTTTTATTCCATCTGGACATATATATATTTATTAACTTTTGAAAATAAGCCGTAGGTATGACATTTTACTCCTAAATATTTCACCAAGCTTGACACTTGGCACGCTCATCAGAAAGTAAGACTTCTTGAGCAGTAAAGTCTTATTTAGAAAGGATGGACAAGATGAATTGTCAGCATAACTTCTGGGAATGGACGTTTCTATCACTTAGCTAATTCTCACATTGATTCTCTGATAGATGCATGATGCCATTTTACAAAACATGCATAATACATTTCACCTTGGTAGTTCTTGCTTCAAAAGAGACAAAGCAAATCTATTTTAACTCTGTACTTTTATGTCTATTTTCTTCATTGTTTATTTCAAAAACACATCTTAAATTATGATGTCCTCTTGCACATACATACTAGAAGACAGAACTTGCTTTTTTCCTCTTAGCATACTAAGTACTAGCATTATTTTGTAATATGTGTTTGGCACTATTAAGAGAGAGTTAAGATCTTTCATTATTTTACCTGTGACTTGAATCATAATAAAATACTTTCCAAGGTGAAAGATGTATTAAATGTCACATGAACATTTGTTGATGTTTATAAGACATCATTGTACACTACATTATAATAATGGTTATTTTCTTCAGAAAAATAATATTGCTTTAATGCAATCATAATATCTCTGTAATACTTAACTGCCATTTGGTCCCCAGACCATCTTGTACACAAACACAGAATTTAGTGCCAGTTAATCAGTGTCTAGATTACAGAAGGGAGAAATTATTCATTGGGAAGCTACAGATGTCCTGTCTTCGTTTTAAAACGGACCAGCTATTGGACCCAAGATTAGGCTTTCATGGGTCTGCCTTACACTCCTGATATAGTTCTGCTATAATGTGATATCATAAAAATCAGTATGCTGTACACAATAGTGCAATAAAAACCACAGAACTTAAGAGAAAAGATGGGATTAGAGAGACAACACTCAAAAACTTCATCAGTGAACACTAAAAAAAGATATAGGAACCTAAAAAAAATGCTAGCACAATTTCATACATGTTAAATGGTTAAGAAATTCATAAGTACTCTCTTTTCTGGCTGAAACTGTGGAGGGTATAGAAGAGATGAAAAAAGAAGTTCCTGCTGTGCCAGAAACCATTAAGAAAAAAGCAAAGGAATTTGCAGAGCTAAAGTAAAGATCAAGCACCTGAGAAACACGGTTGCCCAAAAGATGCTTCAAAAGACAAGGAGGGCACTTATCCATGAAAAGGCTAAGGGCATAATAAAGAAAATAGGCATATGTACATAGGTATTTTCTTATTCTATATTTTCCTAGAGTAACCTAGATTAACAACTACTCAAGGGTTTAGGATGCTAGATAAACAAATAAAACAAACAAACCAAAAAAACAAAAACAAAAAAAAAAAAAGTATTAGAGTAAGCTTCAGAGGACCCACTTTTTATCCTTAGTTCTGTAAGTTGTGTGACCTAAGGCAAGTTCTTCTATTTCTCTTGGATTCGTTGCCTTCTCTGTAAAATAAAGAAACTGGAGTGTATTTCTTCAAAGAGTCTTACCCCTCACCCTGACCTGCTCCAATATTCATGACCCCCAAGCCTTCTATGTTAATTAAATGCAGAGAAAATGAACACTTTCGACCTTCAAACGTCTCCACAAGGCTCAGCAATATTTTTTCTCATCCCAGGTTGTCTTCCTTGATATTTCCCAAAGTGAAAATTCCAGGTTGTTATGACCGTCATTTTGTGTCTCCACCAACAGTTGGAATTCAAAGAGGCAGATCAAGTCCGAAGCTCACAAAGCTCTTCATGATTTTGTTAACAGCTTAACTGAAGTAAAATTTATATATAATAAGCCGTATGTATTTAAAGCATATGATTTGATAAGTTTTGACATATGTATACACCCATGAAACCATACCACCGTCAAGATAATGAACGTAGCCAATATCCTCAAAGGTTTGCTCCTGTCCCTTTGTAATTCCTCCCTCCCCTTCTGCTCCTTCTGTCCCCACCATGCCCAGGCGACCACTCAATCTGCTCTTTGTCATTATAGACATGTTCACATTTTCTAGAATGTTATATGAATGAAATCATACAGTATGTATTACTGTTTTGTCTAGCTTCTTTCATCAGCATAATGATTTTGAAATCCACCATGTTTCTTTTGTTAATAAAAAGGAGTAATGAAATGAACTAGATAGTAGTCTATCATATGGATACACCACAATTTGCTTATCCATTTGCATGTTGATGGACATTTAGATTGTTTCCAAGTTTTTGCCATTAAAAATAAAACCACTATAAATATTTTTTGTAAGTCTTTGTATGGACATATGCTTTCATTTCTCTTGAGTAAATACTTAGGAGTCAAAATGCTGGATCACATATGGTAAGTGTATGTTCTACTTTTTTAGAAACTACCCAAATGTTTTCCCAAGTGGTTATACCATTTTACATGCCCATCAGCATTATATGAAAATTCCAGTTCTTTACTATCCTTGCTAAAACTTAGCATGGTCAATATTCTTCGTTTTCTAATAGGTATTTAGTGATCTCTCATTATGGTTTTAATTTGCATTTTCCCAATGACTAACAATGTTGAGTATCTTTTCAAATGCTCATGTTTCTTCTGTATATCTTCTCTGGGAAATGTCTGTTCAAATATTTTGCACAGTTTTAAAAACTGGGTAGTTTTTATGTTTTGAGTTTTTGTTAAATTTTGGTAAAATACGCGTAACATAAAATTACCATCTTAACCATTTTTATGTATCCAGTTCAATGGTGTTAAGTATATTCACATTGTTGTGATACTTTCATCACAATCTATCTTTGGAACACTTTCATTTTGAAAAACTGTAACTCTATACCTGTTAAACAATTCTTAACAATGTTCTTCAAGAACAGAAGTTTTAATTTTGATTCAGTCCAATTTATACATTTTTTTCTTTTGTTGGCTTTATATCTAAGGACTTTTGCCTAACAAGGTCACAGCAATATGGGAATTTCAGGTTTTACAATTAAATCTGTAATCCATTTTGAGTTAATTTTTTTAATGATACAAGATATGGATCAGAATTCATGTGTGTGTGTGTGTGTGTGTGTGTGCGCGCAAATATTCAATTGCTCTAGCATCATTTGTGGGAAAGGCTATCTTTTCTCCGCTGCATTGCTTTTGCACCTTTGCTAAAAATCAGTTGTTCATGTATGTGTAGGTCTCTTTCTGGACTCTCTAGTTTACTTCATTGATCTATTTGTCTCTCTTGATGCCACACTATCTTGATTACTGTAGTTTTATAGTAAGTCTTGACATGAGGTAGCATTTGTCCTCAATTTTTTTTTTCAAAAACTGTGTGGCTACTCTAAGTCCTTTACATCACCATATGAATTTTGGAATCAGCTTGTCTATTTCTATAAAAAAAAAACCCTACTGTGTTTATTTTTACTGGGATTGTGTTGAAACTATAGATGAGTTTGAGAACTGACATCTTAACAACAATGAGTCTTTCATGAACACTGGGCTCTTCCACTTATTAAACTCTTTCATAATTTTTCTCAGCAATGTTTTGTAGTTTTCAGTGTGCATATCATGCACATCTTTTCTTGGATTTATCGCTAAGTACTTTATATTTTTTATTTTATTTTAAATATTATTTTTAATTTCAATTTTCAGTTGTTCATTGTTAGTATATAAAATTTCTTGCAAATGTTGATTTTTTTAATGTATTGACTTTGAATCCTACAACATTGTTAAACTCATTTATTAATTATAGTAGTTTTTAAATATATTCCTTCTGATTTTCTTAGACAATCATGTCTTCTATTAATAAAGATAGTTTCACTTATTTCTTTCTAGTCTTGCTGCTATTTATTTATTATTTATTTATTTATTTATTATTTATTCTTTTGATATCTATAGAATCTGTAGTGATATCACTTCTCTCATTCTTGATATTGGTAATTCGTGTCCTTCTGTTTCTTTTTGTGATCAATATGACTAGTGGTTTATCATTTTTAATCTTTTGGTTTGGTGTTCTCTCTTCCACAAGGTAGCCTCTCACATTTGTGGCACAAATTTGGGATTCTGGATTCTGATGGATGCCACTTTCCTTTGGTAGATAAATAGCTTCATTGAAACTTCCCTGGACAGTAGTTAGTGTCCTTCCATTTCAATATCGTAGGCAGAGCAGCTTTGTGAGCTGGCCTTTGTGAGAAGCCCAAATCCTCACCTCTCACCCCCATACAACCACTAAGACCCCAGCCTTTGGCTTCTGAGACTTTTATTGATTTGTCAATATCTTCTTGAACACTTTGATTCCAACTCCTATTTTGTGTACCTGGCACCTGGGGATTTCCTGTACTTGATTTCAGGCTTAGCTATGAATTAATTTTTGTTCCTAGATTTTTTTTTTAATCAGCAATATTATGTTTGTGAGTGATCCTTTTATATCAGCTCAGTTCAACCTATTGCTTAGAAATTGGAAGTATATCTTTCTCATCTTGAGTCCTCTTTATCATGGAAGCCAGACAAGACATGTAGAAAGGATAAACAAATGTTGAATGTATGAATAAATGAGTCATGTACAACTGTGTTGATCTGCTCTTCCCAGTCTTGCTTCCCCATAGACTGATGTCCACAGTCATAAAATCTTTGGTTATAGAAGGTCTTTTTCGTGACCTAAAATGAAATGAGGACAACTAATGTAAAAACCAAGAACTTCCAAGTTTGTGGACATTGTCTTACCTAACCAATTATAGATACTGACCTGAGTATATATGCCTGAGCAGGGAAAATGCTCCTGACCCCTGAGAGTGCAGCAGAAAAACAATATGAGTATCAGAATTTCACTTGAGGTATCATCTCAAAGGGCCTGTGATGACACTTCTCAATTGTCATTGAAGGGAGAAGTGAGGGTTTCTTGGAGGGGGTGGGCCATGGATTACTGTCATTTATTGGAGGCCTTCCACACTACATTGTGTGGATAATGCAGATTCACTTTTGGAATGCTAGGAATCAAAAAGATCTTGTCTGTGATCATCCATGATCATCATTCTTCTAATAAGGTATGTCCAGGGTAGGATACTTTGCAGAAAAAGACTATAGGTTTTTCCAAAGTCTGTATGGAAATGGATGCATGAAAATGAAACAGGACTAATGATTTGTCAGCATTCTGGAGGAGAGTGGACTGGAAGAGGCAACTGACATGATGAGTAAAGGAAAGAACTAATCAAATTGGAAACAAGTAATGGAGAAAACAAGTAATATTTGAAGTCTGGGGTCCAAGAGGTGAGTTGGGGTTGGGACCCCTGTTACACAATCACAGACTATATACATTTCCTTCATAGTAATCAGTGTCACTACAGTAGAGTAATCATTTGTACAATTATTTGTTAATTGTTTATGTCCTTCACTAAACAGTAAATTCTGTGAGGAGATAGACTATGTCTGTCTTATTCATCTCAAGGCCTGCAATGCCAGACACATAGTAAATATTTGTGGAACAAATGAATAGAGTTTTGAAATCAACCTTTGTTGAGCCTTTTTACAAAGTCCTTTCCTGAATCTGAATTGAATTCTATGTGGAACCTCCAAACTCACTGACCACCCAGCAGGTCCATTAATAAAGCCAGAGAATGTAAGGTATTGAATGCCAATCTAAGGAATCGAAGCTTAATTTCCCATAGGTAATAATAAGCCATTGAAGAATTTTGAGCAGAAAACAAATAGGAAGCCTTTGAATGGGGCAAAAACACAATAGTCTACAGTTAAGTCATTGCTTCCCAAACCAGATGGATTGCTAAAATCACCATGGGAAGTTTATTGTAAAATACAAATTTATGAGCTACACTCACTGAGGTCCTGAGTCATTAGAATCTCTTGGAGATCCTGATTTTTCATCCTGATTCATTCTGTTCTCAGGGGAGGCAGCTCCCCCAGTAATGGTGACACAGTGGTGACTCCCAGGGTCCAGAGGTTAGCAGAGCCATTAACAACATTCAGTTTATAGCAGTGGTGGCAGCAGCACTGGTCTCTAACCAGCTGGCATGATCTTGGCAGTGGGCCCAGCTGCTTGCCCCACTGGGTTCATGCTCCTTTTCTGAGCGAGTTTCTTCAGGTTTTCTGATGATAAATCCCTACTTTGTTTAATTATCCAAAACTTTTGTTGTTTTCAACAGTTTTCTGAGCAGTACAAAAACCAAGCGGAGTTTTCAGGAATGTTCAGTGCCTGCTCATTCCCCTTTATCTGCCTGTAACAGAAGAAAACATGCAGATTATCCCTTTGTCCTCTGAGAGAAAGCCTAACTGCTTGATAGCATAGTCTACCCTTCGCCATGAAATATGCTGGAAAAAGTTCCAGGTGCTAGAATGTAAAAATGAGATTTACACCAAGCATATCCATCCTCTTTCCCCATTCCCAGTGCCTTGCTCCCTACCTTGACATAGATTTATTTGGTGTGGATTACTTGCCTAGTCAATCAAAATTCCTCTCAACTTTCTAATGCTTTGGCAAAATCTTGATTCTTTAGCCCCCTACTTCCCTCAAATAGAAATTCCTCAGATTTCAGAAAAGTTGCAGCTGTGAGGCTGCCAAGACATTTTGGGAAACAAGCAGCTGTCTACTACAGGTTTTAATTCTTTCTATTTGGCATCAGAGGTAACTTGTGTGTCTTTTTTTAAATCCCTGTTTGCCTTAAATAGATTTTAGGAAGAAATGATGTACCTTAGCTTAGCTGTGGGCCTTCACCCTAAGAGAAGAATATGTAATTACATTGAGTCCTGAGCTTTTGTTTTGACAAGGGACTTTCTTCTTGTTCTTTACCATTTGTGGCTTCAGGAACTGTAAAGGTATAAATTTTATTTTAAAATCAGCTCATTTGTATTGTTCAAAAGATCTCCATTTTGATCCTAAGACTCTAATGGCATGTTTTTTTCCTCCAGGTGAAACTAAATGGGTCACAAGGCACAGCCTGGAGAGGCGAACAAAGATGAAGCTGTTACACACACAGGAAATAGAAGGCTATGTATGGTCTGTTCCAATAGGAAGCATGTACTATGAAACAGCAGGAGCCAGACTTTCATAGAAGATGTTTGTGTAGCAAAGGTCAAGGACTTATCTATTCTACCACTGACAACTATGGTCACTTACAGATGACCTTGGAACATTAATTTAGAATGATGGGGAACAATACCAAATTTCACCTAAAATAGTGGTTTAGTGTGCATCAGAATTATCTGATTGTTAGAAATATAGATTTCTAGGTATTGTACCAGACCTGTAGACTAGGAATATCTAATTCTAGGTAAACATGTGTATGTGTGTGCATGTGTGTGTATGTTGGAGTTATGGGGCTTGGTCATTTTTTTTTAATTAGCAAAAAGACTTTAATAAGGGCACAACAAGTAAATTGAAAATAAGTAATGATCAATATTGGTAAAGATGTTAATATTGAGCAATTATGAAATATTAACTTGTTATTAAATCAAACTTTTTATTTTGAGATAATTATAGATTCACATGCAGCTGTATACAGTGCTTGTTAATGTTTTGTTAGATTTATATCTAAGTGGTTTATTGGTTTGAGAACAATTCTAAATGATACTATATTTTTAATTTAAGTGACTATGTGTTTATTGCTAGTATATGTAGTATTTGGAAATACTATTGATTTTTACATGAGTTTCTTGTATCTTGAGACCTTGATGAACTCAGTTACTAATTTTGTTTTTCATTCCTTTGGATTTTTGCTATGTAGACAGTCATGTAAAAGGGATAGTTTTATTCCTTTCCAATTTGGGTGCCTTTTATTTCCTTGCTTTGCCTTACTGCACAGGCTAGAACTCCCAGTACTGTATTGAATAAGAGAGTTGAGAGCAAACATCCTTGCCATTCCAATCTTATTGAGGATGCATACGATCTTTCACCATTAAGTGTAAAGTTAGCTGCAGGTTTTCCTGTAGATGCTTTTTATGAGGTTCAGGGAATTCCCCTTTATTTCTAGTATAAAGAGTTTTTTTCATTAATGGGTTTATTTCATACACTTTTTTTTTCTGTGCCAGTTGATATAATCACATGCTTTTTTTCCCTCTAGCACGTTGATATAGTGGATTCCATTGATTGAATTTTGAATGCTAAACCTGCCCTGAATACCTGGAATAAACCCTTCTTGGCCTGGATGTATTATTCTTTTAATACGTTGTTGGATTTTACTTGCTAAAATTTTGTATCTCATATATATGGAGGTATGTGTTTGTGTGGCTCTGATATCTGTGATCCCCAGACCACACTTTGAGAGATGTTGAATTGAACTAGAGATAGTACCAGCTCGAAAAACTAGCTAATGATTTAGGTCGGGCAAAACTAACAGACCTAAGAGAAACAGGTGATGAGCTAAGTCAGAATTTCCAGTGTCTAGAAGCCCTCATAATGTCCAAGAGATGGAACTGGAAAATCAAGAGATAAAATAGAATATACTCCTCCTCCAGAGAAGGGGGCTGCTGCATGGCAGCTGTGCAGTGCACCTCAGGGATAGGTAGGATGGGCTGTGGGCCCACACAGGGAGTGAAGATTGAAGAATTCTGGATAAGATTTAGAAAACCTCCCTCTCTTACCCCAGTGGTATCCCCAAACTCTCCTAAGCTGAGTTCATGTACTTTGGTCTACCACTGAAGTGGGATAGCACCAAGTTCCTGTGAACCTTAGGAACTAACTGTGCAAACAAAACCAGTCCTGGGCTTTTCTAGTTGTATTAGGATCAAGAACTTGTTTTGTGTAGAAGAGCCTATTTCTATGATCTCTACTTAACCGCTTCAGCTCTGGGGACTAGAGAGACCAGAGTGCCCATACAGGCCAGAACTGGTTGTGTCAGCAGCTTTCACACCTGGCAAACCTTTAAGTTGCCTGTGGCCCTGAGGAAGTTATATAGGCAAGAGTTTTGCAGGGCTGGAATCAGGAACAATTGGGTGGCTGACCCATTCCTGCATGGAGAGGTGCTTCCCAAGGACAGAACAGAGAGCTGATGGGAACCAGAACAGCCAATAGATTAGAGCCTGACCAGTGATGACAGGATGGAGACAACTCTTTCTATCACAGCTATACACATAAGAACCCAGATGCAGGGTTAAAAAACCATAAAATGAAAAAAAAAAATACATGATAAAGGCTGTGCATGAAAGGGCTATAGTCATCTGGGTGCAGTAAAGAGAGCCCTTTAGAATCATTGCCTAAGAATGGATAATAATCACATCACTGCATCATCTTTAACTTACAAAATAGTAATAGGCACTATATGATAAACACTATGTACTACATTATATGTACATCATTTCTAATCTTCACGTGACATGTGAAATATCATGAACATATTAAATGGATGTATTTTTGTCCTAGGTAATACCTGGCGCCAAGTCATCTTATGGATCTCATTTCTGGAGCCACTCTTGAGGCATTTAGAACATAAAGGTTCATGTCATAGCATAAAGTAGATGCCACCTCCATCAAATGGTTAGACTATGAAGCCATCTGCCGAAACAAACAAGGAGGATATAACATAGAGAAAGTGAAAAGTTGAAATCCATATCTTTTCTGTCAGGAAATTTTAAGGGAAAGAAGGTATATATGTAAAAAGAGAAAGAGATCTTTTTTCTCTTTGTTCCTCATGGCTGACACTTCGGATAGAGTTACAAACATGCAGTGGATATAATAAATATCCAAGGATCCAAAGAATATCAGTCTTGGTGACTTCCTTCCCCAGGTGTTTTCCTGGACTGGGATTCTTTCTCTAAGTCTGGGTAAGGGGAAGTGATTAAAAGGAGTTGTGACTCACTGGGATCCTATAGGAGAGGAACCAGGAGAGTTGTATTTCACCATCATTCTCCGCTCTTCCTTTGATATCCCCTTCAGGGCTTCTCAGTGGCCAAATACAACTGGAAGCTGATAAGCAAGGGAGCCACAGAAGTAGTCTAAAGAAGTCTGCCTCAGAACAAAGAGCAGGGCAAAGGAGAGTGTAACAAGAAGGGACAAATGGAAGGCACGTGGAACACCTGCTTACTTTTATTATCTCTTTCTATAACCTTCCTATTTCACACACACACACACACACACACACACACACGCACACACACACACGCACATACACTAACAGTTTCTACCTTGGATTTGTACATGTTCCTACTGTCTAGAACACCCTTTCCCTTACCTACACTCATCCTTCCAATCTCAGTTTAGAATAATTTCTTCCAGGAAGCCCTTCCTGATCCCCAAGCCTGTATGGCTGCCACTCTTCTACATTCCTACAATAATTGTGGTTAACATATTTAAAGTGTATATTGTGGCAGGCACTGTTCTAAGTAACCCTTAGTAGATATTAACTTATTTATTTCTTAGAACCTTATCAAGAAGGTACTATCATTATTCCCAATTTACAGACAAGAAAACTGAGGCACAGTGAAGTTGTTAGCTGATTAAAGTCACACGAAGAGTGAGTGATGGGACCTACATGTAAGTTTGGGCAGACAGGAGCTGGATCGCATGCACTAAACTACTGTGCTAAACTGCTTCTGGTCCCAAACTGTACTTAGACCATTCGTAGTGCCTAAACATAGAAGGCACTCAGTAAATACTAGAAAACTTAACTAATCAGCTAATCTGTGTAGAACAGAAGTCCTAAGTCTTTTTTTTTTTTCCAGAACATCTGGGTGAGCAGGATTTGGTATCCTGCTTTTGCTTTGTCTCCATTAAATGCTTACATGAGATTGTGTTTTAATGCCCAAGATCTGGCTAAGAACTTCTTATACACAAGAATTCATTATTCTGGTTGCTCCTGGGAGTACATGTGTTCATATGATGAAGGATCTGACAGTGCAATTTCTGCAAAAACCATTAATGATATCCACTTCAGCAATTATATTTATCATTTCCCACCTGGGAATTCAAGCCCTATCCTTCGCTCACTTGGATGTGCAGTAACTTATGGATCTGCTGCTGTGTCTGACGCCACGGTTTCTGCAAAAAACATTAGTGGTGTCTGCCTCGCAATGAGGTACAGGAATCAGTTCTTGGAAGAAATCAAAGAAAAGAGGAAGGTAGCTATGTAGATGACTTGTGGGAAGATGGTCTAATATATAGGAAGGAAACAGCTTTAAGGGAAAGAATGAAGAAGGCATATCAGATTCGATTAGATAAAGAGTTAAACTGAAATATTGCAAAATGAAAAAGATAAAGAAACTAGAATTTTAGTGTGCACCTTACATATCACAGGCACCATGTTTTAAATAATGATTCATTTAATCATTACAACAATCTAGAGATATTTTTCAGTTTACAGGTAAGAAAAGTGAAGGTCAAAGAGGTTAGGTACTTGTCCAAGGTTATGTAGAAGGAGGCCATGCTGGGATTCAAAGCCTGTGTTCTTTCTACTGCTCATAGCCCTCATGATCCATAGCTTAGAGCTTCAATGTCTAGTACAGAGGCCAAAACATCACTCACTCACTCATTCATTCATTCATTCATTTATACATGAATATTTATTGAGTGTCTACATTGTGCTAAGTAAGCACTGTCATATTGATCCCTGGCCTCAAGGCTGACATTAATCCTTGTGAAACACACAATGATAGGATGCTATGGGAGTGCAAGAGCATTTAACCCATCTTGGTGGAGGTGAAAAAAGACATTGACATTAAGGAAGGCTTGACACGAAGGAAGTTAATTTAAATGAAGTCTTGAAAGACTAGTAATTAGCAAGGAAAACAAGTGGGTAGTATATTTCAGGAAGAAGTTACAGCTGATATAAAGGCCTAGAGAGCTCCCAGAACTAAAAGTAGCTCAGCAGGAGGTAAGATGACTGCAAGAGATAAGACAGGGCAAATAAATGGGGTTCCAAATGTGTAGAGTCTTGTAATATGTAAAGGATTCTAGATTTTATCTTGAGAACCATGAGAAGACAATGGAGTGACATTATCAGATGTGTGTTGGGGAAGGATCACTTGACTGTGGCGTGAAGAAATAGGACAGAATGAAAGGAAATTGATAGCTTGAACTAACATCCTGGCACCAGATTAGAGAGAACGATTTACAAAATAATCAAGAAGGCAGAATCAACAGGACTTAGTGATGAAGTAGTTATGATGAATAAGAGAGAGGGGAATCAATTATGATTCCATGGTTTCTGTTTTGGACCACTGAAAGGGGAAGGGTATTGGCATCACTGAAATAGAGAAGGCAAAAAGAGGAAGAGGCTTGGGACAGATTATATTGACCTTAATTTAGGATATTCAAATGGAAAGTCCTGTGAGGCAATTGATTATATTGATCTGGACCTCAGGATGGAGATCTAGACTGAAAAGAACAAATGATCAACATAAAGATCATTGTTTTCAAACTTGGTTATGGGGCTTTTTGCAAATAAGATGTCCAATTTCATCTAAAACCAACTAAATCAAAATTTTCAGGAAGCAGGATCTAGATACATACAGTTTTAAAGAGCTCCATCAGGATTCTGATGCCCTGTTACGGTTGAAATTTAGTGATATGTGTGTTAGCCATTAAAGTACTAGAGAATCTAAGCTAGAGGCAATAACAAAGAAGTTTCATCTTCAAAGGAGTCCAGTGTTGGCATGGAAGTAAACCATGATGCACTAAAAGTAGGGTATCTGGAGGACTTAATCCCTACTTAGTTTCTGTAAAAAGTCAGCTATGGTCCAGGTTGATTTTATTTTCAAGGAACTCACACTAGTCTAGATGAGCCCATGAGCAATTATAGTACTATCATAGTTCATTCTAAGATGATATGAATTGACCATGTAATTAATAACAGCTTTTAGGGGGGGAAAGGCAAGAGTATATTAATCATATGTCCTGATTTCAGGAACATTACAGTATTAAACATGTATGCCTTAGAGTCAAAAAAATAAGACAGCTGGTTCTGTGTAACTTTATCACGTCCCTGGCTGTTGGAGGGGGAGAACTCAGACCTCATCAGAACACACTATGTTTATTACATGAATAAATGATGAAGGTATTGAGTGATCACCAAAGAGAGTATGAAGAAATGAGATGATGAAAGTTCAGTCTGGGTGAGGTTAGTTAAGAATTTCCTAACATTGATCATTCTAGTTTGGGCTGATCTTTGTTAATCATAAAACTGGGTTTATACTAAGACTTGGTATATACTCTTAAGGGAATATAAAACAGTGGATTTTCATTCTTTTGAAATGGGTTTCCTGGATGTAAACCAAAACCTTTATAATTGCTCAACTTCTCTACCAAACTGACTTATTTGTCATATTTCTTCTTCTATAATTCCTGTTTTCATCTTTACCCAGCCAGTTTAGGCCCTTGCTTATACCCAGGGCAAAGTTTTGTATAAATAAGTCTTCATTTAGTCTTTCTCTGAGACTTGCTTCTTTAAATCCTCAAATAAGAAATTAACCTAAGAAATTTCCTAAATTTTCTCCACTTTATTTACATATCAAAATGAGCATAATGCTGGAGTGATTTGTATGCTCCAGGAGGCAAAACCAAACCACTACTTGGTGTAATTTACTCAAATGCCAGGTTCTCCTGGGGAAACTGGGGTCTCTTTATAACTTTATTCAAATAACTGCTCTGATTCTCAATAGCTTTTTATGAAATTACCATGTAGAAACTAAATTGGTGCAGCTGAATTAAATAAATATCAGAGCTTAACATTCTTAATCGCAAACCTTCAATTTAACCAACCATTTATTATAATCAAAAAGCAATCAATATGTTGATTGTGGTGACATGCAAAATGGAGATAAATTATTAGTAATTACTCTATATTTGTGGTTCAATGTGATGAAAAATAACTGGAAAGAAATTTTAAAGTACACTACAGTTAAAGGACTGGTTGCTGTGTTTTGGAGTAGTGTGCTATATTGATTGTAGTCTTTAAATAAATTGAATAACACAAGTTGCTGTTAAACATGTGAATTATTCATGACCAGAGTTTAGGAACACTAAAGCAGACTCTGTTATGAATATTCAGATGTGCTAATGTGTAAATGACTGACCCAGCAGTCACCAATTCTTGCATGAAGAAAAGGTCTCAGAAACAAAGTAGAAATGTATTAAGCAAACTGATTCACTTGGGTCACTCACTTGAAACATAACCTGTGTGTAAGATGGAGAGTGAAGCATGAACCCCAAGTCGGAGAGACATTTGGCCAAGAAGAGTAGCATTAGGGGACTTTTTAGACTGAGAATACTTGGTGACACCAAAGTCTATTCTGTAGGCTCCAGGGACCTTGAAGTTTCTCTGGTAACATCTCTGGTTTGGGTTCCTCCCTATCAATAGTTGGAACTATGTATCAACACACATTTGGTTTGTCTTTTTTCAGTCTTATTCATGAGAAGATGAAAGGAAATTGTAGAGCATCCATTTCTGAGAAATCCTATGATTTTCTTGTCTCTAAATGAGACTCTATAGTGGCCTGTAAGTTGTATATTTTAATATTTATAAGTCCTTATTAGGAAGAAAATCCTAATTTCCTGAAAACTCTGGATACCATTTGAGTCTTGCGATGATATATTTTAGTAAAAAATAAAATGGGGAATTTGTCTCAGGCCATCACACAAAGATAGTTCTCATAAGGAGGCAGTGATTTTTGACCAATTAGGGTGACCAACCAATTTGTGACCAATTAGGGTACCCAATTCTAAAGGGTTCCAAAAATAGGACCTTCAATTTTAAAACATGGGATGAGTTGATCACCCTACCAACTACACCATTTTGACCAGAAGAATCTCCCAGGATGTGGGATTTTCAGTGTCAAAAGCCATGGAGGTAACTAAAATGTTCTACAAGAGCTGATTAGTAAAGATTTGGTACATGTGTACAGTGGACTATTACTCAGCCATAAGAAGAGATGAAATACTGCCATTTGCGACAACATGGATGGACCTTGAGATAATCATGCTAAGTGAAATAAGTCAGACAGAAAAAGTTGAAAACCATATGATTTCACTTATATGTGGAATATAAAACTGAAAGTAAAAACAGAGACTCATGGACTCATGGACATGTGGATTAGTGATTACCAGAGAAAAAGCTGGGAGGAGAAGTGGTAGATAAGGGTAAAGGGGTCAAATATTGGTGACAGAAGGAAATCTAACTTTGGGAGACAAACACACAATGCAGTGTATTTACTACATTACTGTTGAATTGAACACTTGAAATTTATTTGATTTTATGAATCAGTGTCACATCAATAATTTTAATTTAAAAAGACAATGATTGAGGCATGTTAAATAACTTTTTAAAAACTGTTTAATTATAAAATCCAAATAAGATCTGTAGTTAATAGCAGTGTATCAATACCAAGTTCCTTGTTTTGATAATACATTCTGGTTATGTAAGATGTTATAATTAGGGGAAACTGGGACCCACATACTTTTACACCTTTTGAAGCCAAAACTATTTCAAAATAAATTAAAAAAAAAAAAAGGTAGGAAAGCGCAGGGTCAACCTGGGTCACCTGACTCAAACCACAAAGTGAAATGAACAGATTGTGGAGGAGGAGGCAGATTGACTCATGTTGATCAACTTTCTAGAAGACTAATCTACAAAACTGAAAGCTAATGTATTAATTCACAAAAATATATAAATTTTCCTCAGTGGAATTTATGCATGCCATCTATGGTACCCTGTCCGATTTTCAAGATGGCCGAATTTTTAAATAGAATCTTTCAAGTCTGTGAATCAGAGCCAAGGGAGAGAAAGTGTGGAGTATTAATCACCATAGGAGCTTTGTAAGACTATGAATCCTTGAGCCCCACTCCTAGAGACTTTTCATTTAATTGGGGCTCAGAAGCTGTATTTTTTTTAAATTAAAATTATTGCAGTGACATTGGTTAATAAAATCATATAGATTTCAAAGGTACAATTCAATAATAAATTACATGTATATTACATTGTGTGTTCATCACCCAGTTTTTTTCTAGCACCATATATTTGGCTCCCTTTACCCTTATCTACCTCTCCTTCCCTGATTCCCTCTGGTAACCACTCTGTGTCCATGAGTCTCTCTTTGTTTGTCATGTTTGTTTGTCGCTTTTCATTTTATATCCCACATATAAGTAAAATCATATGGTTTTCAACTTTTTCTGTCTGACTTATTTCTCTTAGCATGATAATTTCAAGAGCTATCCATGTTGTCACAAATGGCAGTATTTCATCTCTTTTTTATGGTTGAGTAATATTTCATTGCATATATGTATCACATCTTCTTTATCCAGTCATCTATCAAAGGACACTTAAATTGTTTTCATAATTTGGCCACTGTGCATAGTGCATCGGGATACATATATCTTTGCAGATAAATGTTTTCAAGTTTTTTTGAGTAAATACCCAGAAGAGGGATTGCTAAGTTATGTTAATTCTAGTACTAATTTTTTGACTAACTTCCCTACTGTTTTCCATACTGACTATACCAATACACTTCCACTAGCAGGGCATTAAGGGTTTCTTTTTCTCCACAACCTCTCCAATACTTGTTGTAATGTGTCCTGTTGATGATAGCCATTCTAACAGGTGTGAGATGGTATCTCATTGTGGTTTTGATTTGCATTTTCCTAATAGCTACTGAAGTTGAGCATTTTTCATATGTTTGTTTGCCATTCGTATGTCTTTTTCTGAGAAGTGTCTATTCAGGCCATCTGTCCATAGGAACTATTTTTTATAAGGTCCCAGATGACACCAGCCAAATTGAAGAACAATTGGTCAAGGAAATACTTTATTTGGGCCAAGATGGAACCTGATAAATTATTCCTGCCCTGTCACAGGGCACGCTTCTTAGGTGACCATGATCCTCATGTCCCACATGACACTGTGAGTGCTCCAATTCTCGCCTTCTGGTATCAGAAACCCTTGGTTCACTCCTCACTCTGATACTTAAAACTGAAAGCTTAAGCAGGTCACTTATACTCCCTGACCATTTATTTCTTCTTCCATTGAAAAGACATAACAAGAGAAGCTATTTCATAGAGTTGTTATAGAATTATGTGAAACAATGTATGTGAAGTATTTAGAAGTCTGAAGCCACAGAGTTCAATGAATATTAGTTAAAGTTATTTAACATTTCTTTATGAAACGTGGTGATGAATAAACTGTGAAATTCTTATTCTTAGCTCTCTGACAAATTTTTCTAAAGATCAGCTCTTTATATTAATGCACTACTTCTTCAGATACAGTGCTTCACATTATTAAGTTTCAGATTAAAATATTTGACTACATTAATGCATGTGCTAAAATTTCAGATCTACTGGTACGATCATGCTCTGAAGATTAGACCCAAGTCAGCCCAGTTTTTCCTGGGTGCTATTAGATATTCAGTATCTGCCTCTAGCAATCTATCAGGTAACAGTTATACACAGCATGAAGCCATTCCATCTGGCAACCCAATCATGAGTTAGATGGTTAAAAAAAAATAAGTTCTGGAATATAGGTGAGAATGCCTTTTTTCACAATGTCCAATTAATTCTCTCCTTTACATTGGTCAAATAGGTGAGAATTGGATATATTTCATGAATTTGTGTTGACTTCAGCTAGGTTAATTTTCATTTCCTCAATTTCTAGTTCTCAGAAGGATGCCTCACTCCCACCTCCATGGACCAAGTGGAGTTACCACATGGAAGTCATCACCATATTGGTTATCCTCGTGTGGATGCAACTGGCTAGTTGGTTACCAAATTATTTCCTTGTTCCTCATATAACTAGATGTTTCTCAGTTTTCCTTGTGGTTAAACATGGTGATATGACTGAACTCTGGCCAATGGAACTGGGTAATATTGTGAGTTACATCTGGGCTTGTCTGAGAAGACTTGCTGTGCACCCCTACAAATTCTCTCTTCCCTCACCATCTGACCTGATGCAAAGGGTCTAGTACAGCAAGTAGACTGAAAGCACCATGGTTCCTGAGTCACTGCTCATGGAAGAGCTGCCAAGGAACAGCTGTGCTGGATCATTGGATTTGTGAAAACCAACCTCTCATTGGGTTTAGTCGCTGAGATGTCGAGGTCATCTGTTTCATCAGTTAGCCTATCCTGACTTTTCAACTAGGAAGGAGCTGTAATATCTATGACAGACATCTGTCAAGTAGTATTTTTGGCCTCTGACATTTCAATTATAAAATGTTTTTTAAGATAAAGTTATGCAAGTCTTTATAAATTTATCCTAGAAAATTTAGGGAAAAAAAAGAAAGTAAAAATAACCCACAATTATACCATATATTCTTCTAGACTATTTTCTATGCATATGCAGATACATTTTTCCCATAAAAACAAGCTCATCCATCTTTAGTATTTTATAACTTTTCTAATACTTAGCATTTAATGTAGATGTTGTTATTTCAGTATTCACTTTTAATGGCTGTACCATCATTTATTTAGTGCCCTCTATTGAGCATTAAGATTAATCTCAATTTTTTCCTGTAAAAAATCCTGCTATGAGTATCCTTTTACATTAATCTTTGCTTACATCTTTATTTTCTTAAGATAAATTCATCAAAGTAGAATTGCTAGTTTTACATTTAACTCTTATAACTAGTGCAGGGTTGCCTTATTTTATTGGCTTTGACCAAAACCGTAACCATATTTTAATTTCATAGATTGTAAATGGGACCAAGGGAGGGCTTGCCAACTTTAATCATTATGTCATGGGAACAGAAGAAGGAAATGTTGAGTCTCATTACTTAGAATTACAATCTCTGACCATAAACATTTTTGAGAAGGTTTATTACAACTGAAGTTTCTTGGAAAATGAGATGTGAGCCTATTCTGGGGTCGATAGGACCTTTGCTGTTCCTTTCAGATTTTTCTATGTCTGAAGTCTGCCTAGTAGGATGCAGTTACATACTGAAGTACATATTAACCTAAATGCTGCATTTAACATTCTGTAGAAATTATCTGGTAAAGAAACTTTTATTTATTTGTTTGTTTATGTGTTCATTTTTATTTTTAAAAATTAATTAATTAATTTTTTATGGTGACATTGGTTAACAAAATCCAGTAAGTTTCAGCTATACATTTTAACAGTAAGGCATATATATACATTATATATATTATATTATATATTATATATATTATATTATATATTACATATATTTTATATATATATATATGTATGTATATGTATATTTACATTGTGTGTTCACCTCCCGCAGTTAGATTTCTTTCTGTCACCACATATTTGACCCTTTTTACCCCATCTACCTCCCATAACTGCACACTCTCTGGTAACCACTGGACTATTGTCCATGTCCATGAGTCTCTGTAAAGAAAGTTTTTATTTTCAAATTTGCATGAGTACTTACTCAGTTAAAAAAAAAACCACAAAACTTCCTTAAAATTTATCTTAGGATGAACTCATAGAATGTTGTATATACTGCAAGTCTTGCCATCTGAAAGTTTTTAAATCTTAGTGGACTCGTGGATTTCACAAATCAGTTATTTCAGAGCAAAGAAGGCTATAGTATGCATTTTTTTTAATTTCAGAAAGGAGTCCCCACTTTCCTGGTAATACCTCTCTGGTCTCACTGACATTGTGCAACCATGCAGGCACCAACAGTTTCAAAGACTCTTGTCTTCTATCTGTGGATGACTTTGTGTGCCATTGTCAAACAATCCTCTTTGGAGTCTGAGGGACCTTGCAGTTAATGCCCTTCAACAGCTGGCTTCAAAGATGAAGAACAGTGCAAGTGATTGAAGACACAGATAGCACAGGTTATGTGCTCAATCGTTGGCATGTGCAAGAGCTATTTTTGGAAATACAATAGATAGGAACATGCTGCCCTAAACATTTTTTCATCAAGATTACACATGTATTTTAAAAATATTTTATATGACAACATTTGATTTTGCTTAAGCCATTCAGATGGATGGTAGAGTCTAAAGACAAATGATGTAAGTGCTTCACAGATCCCTATTTCATAAGACACCCTTACTATCAAAACAGTAACAAAATGGCTGGGCCATTTGCTTGACAAAGGCACACCCATTATATATCAGTGTTCCTTTGTAGCTGCTCAGTCACCAAAACACAGTCTAAGAAGATGATTGTGCCTCATCAATATCTTCTCTAGGAGGTGTCTTAGTGGTCACATGGAAAGTGTCACTCTTGGTGGTGTGCTTGTTTAAAATAACAACCTGCTTTCTAGCAACTCAAAGCCAAATAGATTAATATATAGGTCCTTGGAGTGTGAAGAGAACTTAAGCAAGTAGAGGTTGTGGTTTTTATGGCCTTTACCTAATGAAAAAGTAGTAACTGTTGCAATGCTGAATGATTTCTTGGCTCTTGACAGTAGAAAAAAGTAGCCTAAAATTGGTAGCCATGTTCATAACACTTTGCTGTTGCTTCAGGAAAAGATATTTTAATGGTGATGAGGGTTTTTATAATAGAGATCATGTCTTAAAATGGAATCTCACCCAAATTATTCCTGATTAATGAATATCTCTCAGAATCTTCTGTGACGCACTGAATTGGCATTCAATGCTTCTTCATTTTTTCCTAATAAAGAGAAACTTCTCTGATAAACATACTTCTCTGATAAATCATGCCCATCTACTATACTTTGTACACTTAGAATTAAGGTAAGGCTTAGTTGGCAGTAGGGCTTTTCAGAATGGGGAGGGCAGGAACATAAAGATAGGACAGATCTATGGCCCATACGCCCCACACTTGACATGTGATCCTAGCATGTCCTTTCTTTCTCTCGGTCAGATCATCTGACAATCCTCTAAAACTGGTGCTTTACCCTTTGCAAAAAACAATTATGTTTACTGATTAACTTACATTTTTATACTGACCACTTGAATTCTCCTTTAATTTTAGTAGCCATGCTAAGCCATTTGTTAGATGGATGATATTGGATAAGTCACTTTACCACTCTGGGCCTAATTCCCGCCAGTAAGTAAGATGATTGGTTGAGCTTTAAGATCCCTTCAAGCTCCAACTTCTGTGATTATAAAACATCTGAATTCATTTATTCATCTATTTATTCAAGAAACACATATTGAGCCCCAACTGCACGGTTTGCATTGTGTTGAGTGTTAGCTGC
This sequence comes from Eonycteris spelaea, assembly GCA_003508835.1. NCBI lineage: Eukaryota > Metazoa > Chordata > Mammalia > Chiroptera > Pteropodidae > Eonycteris > Eonycteris spelaea. The sequence goes on along the minus strand of PUFA01000011.1, from coordinate 6,553,525 downwards.
ACTATGAACAACTTCAGATCTAGTTCCTTGCCCTCTAGCAGCTTATATCTCAGGCAGGAATACAGAATGGGGCTAGGTGCCTGGGGCATGTGAAGTTTGACAAAGCTCCCCCAGGAAATCCTGGTACTTGCTCCAGTCTATCAGTTGAGAACTTGATATTCACTCTGAAAAGGTCAGGCACAATAGGCATTTAGGACACATTATTCCCCTGTAGATTGGCGAGATAAAATTAAGCAGGAGGTCACTCCACTCTGTAGAGTCACAGCACAGTGCATGTGTATTCTTCTAGCCAATGCTGGGTAGCTGGTCTTTCAGAGGCACAGGATTTCATTTGTGGTAAAGCATTGCTTATGTATTCTCTGAGTGATTCTGTCTCTTTGTATTGTCAGGGAGTAAACATAAGGGAGTTGTTGGAGAAAGGACTACTTGCGTGGAGTGTCCTTTGACTTGGGGCCCTCTTTGCTACACATTCCCTGATTTGATGGGGGAGGGGAGCGTAGAACATGACAGCTGTTGGCTATAAGGGTGCAGCTGCCACACAAGTCTGTTGCCGTTCTAGGGGTGAGGGCTTCTGAAGCTCTTTGGGTTTGTGACTTTCCTTTAGTTTGTGACCAGTCCCTCTCTAAGAGCCAGAATAGCCCTCTGTGTACCTACTACATTCATCAACACTTTGAACTCATCTTTCATATACACATGCACACACACACTCACACATTCACACACTCATACACATACCTGTATAATGATAGTTAATGGTACATTGCCATTTCCCTCTCCTCATCATTCATTTATTTATCAATTCATTGATTCATTGATTCATTCATTGATTTGTTTATTCAGCCATTTATTTATTTCTCTGTAGATCGGCTTTGAAAAGCTTTACATACAAGGGTGACTCGACCCCAGCACAAAATGCTTCAGAGAGACATCTGCTTTCTCTCTTTACACCACTTCCTTTTAAGTATTCTTCCAATTAAGACCTCAGTTAGAGCTGGTTCCCTTCCATCCATCTCTTGTTCTTTTCATCCCATCCTCTCTCCCATTGAGACAACTCTGATACCTCACAGTTTTAGAAGATCAGGACTGGCTGCCTAGAAAGAGCTCTGTAGACCCGTGGCAGGTGCAAGGTGGCACCAGGGAGCCATAGAAATCAGCTAACGATCAATTGCAGAGAATACTGTAAATATTTAAAATCTCAACTCAGAGAGTTTCCAAAGTTTTCCTTTATCTTTTTAATAATAGCAACCCATGAGGCTCTTCCAGGGACAGCAAAGGGAAGGGATGTCCTGGAGCCTGGAGACTCCGGTGTGCCTGGTAGTGTGCTCACAGCTGGGGCAACAAAAACAATCAAGGACCCCACAGCTTACTGAACGTTGTTAGCCCACTGCCTCTTTTGTCCAGTCTGAAGCCTGGTTTCTCTTTTCCTTTCCTCACAGAGCAGTCTTTCTACCCCAGCTCAGTTACGATTGATTCACATAGAGGTCCTTAAGCAACACCTACTTTGTTCTTGAATTCTCCATCTTCTTTCACAGGCTCTGTTCCTTAAAACTGAGCTTCTGTCATTAAGCCTGTTCTCAATAACTTGGCTTGTGTCCCTGTCTGCTCTTAGAACAGGAGCTTCCCTTGGCCTTGCCAGTCTAGTCACCAAGGACCAGAATCGTATATATATATTTATATATATGTATTCCCAGTGCTGATAGACTCATGGCTTGGGACCCGAACATCTAAGGGTGATCTACCCTGAATGTTCCATTCCTATGCTTCCCACATCTACTGGGCTCCTCTTCTCTCTCAACTGCCTGCTCTGGCCGTCTGCATTTGCACTCCCCCCGGGCCATGTTCAAAACTGGAATTCACTGCGGTTGCAGCTGCTGGTACCTTCTCCTTCCTTATGTTTGACTCCTCAGGACAGAAATTTGTTCAAATCCTGCTGCTTCCTCCCCTTCCATCCATTCGTGAGTATTGCCAGGCCTGGCTGAAACCCACAGAGTGACACAGGCAACAGTGATGCGTGAATTAAAGGTTGTGGCATTTGCTGTTCTGTAGATCGTGCCACAAAAAGGATAGCCAAAACTTGAATGACCAGGAAAATTTCAGGGCTACATAAAATCCTTTCTAAGTGAAATGTTTGAAAGAAAAAAAAAGAGAGAGAGAGAGCGAGAGAGACAACTAGCTATGTAGTTTTACTATTTCCCAATTTACATTCTGGAACATGACTGTAAAAGTATCCTCAGGGTATATGCTATGCAGCTTCCTTTTATACTAAACCCTATTATAATGTGATTATTTAGTATTACTTTACCAAAATCCTTTTCATAGGCCTTCAGAGGACCTACTTAGTAGCAGGGTATCCTGGTTGAAAGAGTATTGGGCTGTGTCCTGGTTCATTCTCTCTGGAACATACCAATTATTTAAATTATGCAAAGCATTAACCTCTGAGGGGCTCAGTTTTCCCATCTGTGAAATGTGAATAGCATTTCTCTGCCTACCTGAGAAAATGCTGGGGGTTATGGTAGAATATATAAGCATAGTTATTTATTTGTTTATATTTATACATATATATTAACATATTATGTTATATATATATTTTTAAGAAGTTGGTTTCTGCGACATTTTACCACAGTCATTTCTTTTAGGTCATTTGTAAACCTTCTCAAAATTACCTTTATGTTATCGTTTTATTATAAACCGCTTTGTGAAATGTGTTGAAAAAGCATTATGGTTTCCATTTTTATGGCTGAGAAAACTGAAGTTAAATGATATAGACAATTTTACCCAAGATACTGCTGATAAGCAGTAGAACCAGAGTGTGAACCCAGTTTTCCTGCTTCCCTAGGCCAAGTTTTTTTATTCTCTTCACTCAGGGCCTTTCTCTAACCAGCTCTAACACTCATCTTCTCCCTTTGTCTAATCTCCTCTGGGACAGCAGCTGCAGAGCTGAGGGAAGCTCTCAGGTACTAGGCAGGAGGGCAAGATGCTAAATAGTAGTAGATGAGTGGAGGGTAGGCTTCCAGAGAAGTGGACCAAAGTTGAATTGCAGGGTGGGAACAAAGTTCATATATCTAGTCAGAGGTCAGCTACCAAAGATTTTTTAAAAACCCGAACTCTTAGTTGGTAAATATGTCAGGCAAAAATGGTACAAGCAGATCAGGGTCAAATCGATTGCAGTTGACCAGGTGTAATAAATATATACAAGTTGGATCAGGCCTCTTTGAAGGCTTGTGGCCTGACTCTGAGGATGTGCCCTCACTAATCTCAAAGATCTTTCACTCATTTAGTCAGTTTGCATGCAGGTGCCAATACCTATTTAGTGAGTATTTACTATAGGCCATGGGATGCTAAGTGCTAGAGATACAATTGTGAATAAACACCTATATGGTTACTGTTCACTGGAAACACAGTCTAGTGCAGGGTTCTCTCGACATTTCATTGTGAGAACTGTCCTGGGTGCTGTAGCATGTTTAGCAGTATATTTGGCTTCTACCCACTAATGCTAGTACTATCTTTCCAACTGAGACAATCAAAAATGTCTTCAGATGCCGACAAATGGGTGGGGATGGGGATGGGGAGATCATCTAGGGCTGAGAACTGCTTGTCTAGTACAAATAATGATTAACAAATACTGAGCACTTACTAGGTACCAGGCACAGTGTTTAGCACAACCAGGCAAAAAGTAGATAACAATGAAAACTCCTTAGCAAACCCCACTAAAACAACTCATTAGATTCTACAAGGCTCTCCATTTTCTTCATGACCCACAAGGATAAATTCCAAGGGCAAATGGACTATTTATAGCCAATAACTCTGGTTCGCCTGTGCCTTTCTGCTTCCATATGATGAGTTATTTGCTTACAAAAGGAAATCGTCTTTGTTCTCAAATCTGTTTGTGCTTATTGTAATTTTCATAATTGTGCAATTTAATTAAGTAGTACATAGACATTGAATAAGAATGTGAAGAGTTGCTCCTAAGAGAATTAAGTGTAATACTCTGGAATGATATGATAAAAAATCTTTTTCTCAATTAAATATGGGTAAGACAATTGTAGCAGTTTTTTAAAAAATTGTGAATATCTACAACCTATAAGTTCTTGCTATACCTTAAAGAATCCCAAACTAGAAACCGTTGCCAATTCATTATGGATCTGGATTAGATTTAAAAATTTTTTTGTGAAGTACAGTTAGTCAAAGAAAAGGCCTATGCTCTACATAAAGATGTATAAATAAATGCATTTTTACGTTTCAGTTAAAAAAATGTTTAACATGTGTATGGCATTTTATGGTTATCCATTTTTAGTTGTTCAACTGCCTATCCCAATTGCTTGACATGAATGAAAGTCTCTTATATTATCCCATTTTGGAGATGAAAAGTTGAGAATTAGGTAACTTGCCTAGAAGTACATGTTCAGGAGATAGTGAGCCAGTAATGAAATCTGGTGTGTTTGGCATGGTTTAAGCTTTTGACCATAAAGTGATGTCAGCAACCCTCCCCTTTCCCAAAGATGCTTTTGATTATACTGCAATTGAGAATTTTTGTTTAGTAAAGACATTATGAACAAAGTTACTAGATGGTAAATTGGGAAATGTTTGCAATGTTTAAAACCAACAAGGGTTCAGTATCTAGAATATACAAGGAAGTCCTGAAACCAAAAAGAAAAAGAAAGCAATGCCAACATAAATATGGGCAAAGAATATAACAGGCTATTTACAGAAGATGAATCTCTAGAGATCAATAAGCATATAAAGAATGATCAATAACTTTAATAATCAGAGAAAAGAAATTTAAAACAACAAAGAGATACTCTATACGTGTTAGGTGGAAATTGGCTGGATAGTATTCCAAAGAGGCAGGGATGAGAAGATAGAGGAACCCCATATGCTGCTGATGAGAACAGGAATGGGAACAGTTCCTCCAGGAAACAATCTGGCCCCACCCTATGATCCAACAATTCCTTCCTACATCTACATCCCAAGAAATATGTATACAGCTTTTTTTTTTTAAAAAAAGAGATATGTACAGGATGTTTGGTAGATACCTGACAGAGAAAATGGGGAAGGCTCAGAGGAGACTGTCATACCACAATGCAATTCTGATCCCCCCAAGTGAAAGAGAGAGGAACGGAATGTGGATTGTCCTAGAATGCTGTACAGTCTAAGAAAGGTTCTTCAAGTCCACCAGGAAGTCCTCAAGCCAAGTCAGCTGTGAGAGGAATCCCATGTTTCCCAGCAGTGGGCTTGTCTTAGTGCCCCTGCTGCACTTAGTCACTGGCTGGGACTGCCCCTGGGAAGTGTGACCTTGGGTAAAACACAGATGGATTTCAGAGCACAGCAACTGAGGTCTTTGGTCAGCTACACTCCCTGTGACTAGAGGTCTGTTAGGAGCCTTCTTATGGATGCCACACATTATTGGGGGTAGCAGAGAGAGAAAGGCAGCCTGTATGTCAATCATGAGGAGAGTATATAGAGAATATGTAGTAGACACATGCCAGGGAGCAGTTAGAAGCAAAAAATTAGATGCATACCTAACTGCATGGATAGGTCTTAAAAACAATATGTGGAGTGAAAAAAGAGAAGAACCAGAGTGAGATATCCAATGCAATAAGATTTACTAAATTTAAGAATGCATGCATGGAGAACAATAACACTCAATATGCAAGTATACATGTACAAACTAAAAGATGTTCATTATACTCATTAGAATGGTTGCATGGGTAGGATATGAGAGTAAAGAGGAATAAATATAAAGGAATATACCAAAAAAAGGTCTTACATGAGATCAATGAGGATAAAGTGTCTGAGTATGCGTAACTCAACTTTCTGATCCCGAAGACCTAAATAAAACAAATCAACACAGTGTCCGTCACCTGGCCCTAAAGAAACCTGACTACAGAAGAAGCCTCTTTGGAATTCTTTAATAGCAAATATAAAAGCAGCCTTCTTTTTCTAGCCCACCCCTGGCCCTTTAAATTCAGCCCATCCTATCGGTGCCTCATGTTGCAGCAAATACAGAGCAGCAGCAGCCACACACAGCACCTAGCATAGGAACCGCCTCAAGCCACCTGCCTGCTCACTCTCTGCTGCAACCGTTCCCTTCTCGCTAACTTCTGGTTTTTCATTCTTGCTCTGGTCCCCTGGTTTTTTTCTTTTTTCCCTTGTAATAACTTCATTGAAATATAATTCACATACCATACAATTTACCCATGTAAAGTGTACAATTCAATGGCTTTTAGGATATTCGCGGAGTTGTGCAACCATTACCACAAATCAATTTTAGAACATTTTCATTACCCTAAAAAGAAATCCTGCGTTCTTTAGCCATCAACCTCCCAGTCCTTCCATGTGCTACCTCTCCCTCCCCGCATGCCCACTCACCCTAGGCAATGACGATCTACTTTCTGTCTCAATAGATTGTCTGTTCTGTACATTTCATATAAATGGAATTATACTATTTCATCCTCTGTGACTGGCTTCTTCCAATTTCTCTACATCCTCATCAACATTTGTTATCATCTGTCTTTTTTTGGGGGGGGGCCTAGTTCTTGCTATTGGCTCCTGGCTCCCCTGGGCCCACTGAACTTACTTATCCTATGATTCCTTAATTTCAGGGCTCTTCCGGGTTTTATGTAAAAGGCATCCAATATCACACTGGCAGAATTAGCCCTTAACTTCCCCCACTAAGGAAAAGGGGTTGCAGATAGTGGGATTCTCAGATTCCACCCCTCAAAAAAATAGAGAACAAGGAAAGTTGAATGTGACTAACAGTTACCTTAGTCCTCTTTTTCTTCTGCTTCAGTTGGTGAGCTGATAAGATGAGGAGTCAAGGAGGGGCTGATCAGGGGGTAGAAGTCATTCTGGAATTTCAGCCTGAGAGTGACAAGGATGACAGTGTGGCAAGTACAGTTACCTATTTAGTGGTAGACTCTTATTTTTTTCAGTCTTTTTATTTTCTGCAAATGCAAAGATAAGGAAGAGAACGGTCAGCATTAGGCACGGTAATAATAAATCACTGTTTTTACTGACAGTTACATAATTGATAACATTAATTGTTTCTCTTATCAATGACTTCTTTTTTATGGCTGGTTTATTTGGAAACAATTGCTGGCATTTGTACCATTTCTCTTTGTTCCAGGCTGAAGAGTCCTAGTTCAGGATGAGACTGATTTTAAGATTATCACAGTTAAAGGAGAAATGCTGTCAGCACAAAGACAAAAACCATCAGGAAAGTCATGAATTGTGTTTTTGTTTAATCCTCTGTTCTGAGGTTAGGATCACTCAAGTAGAGTTTTCTCTCTTGCAAAATTGACTTGGGTTTGGATTTCTCAAGCATATTTAAATTTTGCCCTAGGAAAGTAGGCTCAGTGAGTATACCTTCCTATGGTAACCATTCTATACACAGCAGAGCCTTTATTTAACAACCATTTAGACCTGGGAATAGATTAAATCTATTAACTAGGCCAGTGTTTTCTCCCTTACCATAGTCATTAATCAAATTGCTAGCTTTAGTTGTAACACAGATAACCACATTTAAACATAATGTAGACCTACTGTTCAACATTTGTATTTTAATGGGCATGACTAAGAAATAAATTCTTAACCTATTTAGTTTTGTAGACTTCAAGTATAAACTTTAAATATCAACTCTCGAGGTGAAATTCACTTACACTTAAGTGCACCTGTTTTAAAGGTACTGATAAATGATTTATACATTTGTGTGACCACTACCATCAACAAGATATAGAACATTTTCATCACCCTTTCTTCTGCCCTTTACTGTCCCACTTTCCCCACCCACTTTCTGATCCCAAGATAGCACTAATCTAGTCTGCCACTAGATTAGTTTTGCCATTTTGTGAACCTCTTGTATAAAAGGAAACAGTATTTTTGAGCTTCATGTATATTATTGCATATATCAGTTGTTCATGCCTTTTTTGCTGCTCAATAATATTCCCATTGTATGGACTTACCACAGTGATAAAGTTAAACATTGAAATCACCCTATTACCAGAATAAAAGTGGAAAACCCCACGATCATCTCAATACATGGAGGAAAGGTACTTAACAAAATTCACACCCACTAACGATAAACAGTTTCAGCAAAGTAATAAAAGCAGAGAATGTTCTAATGGGATAAAGGGCATATACAGGAAACATGATACTTAGCGACTGTATTAGTTTTTCACTGTAGTGTAAAAAAATTACCCCCAAACTTAGCAGCTGAAGCAATAAACACTTATCTCACTATTTCTTTGAGAGCAGCTTGGTAGGGTAGTTCTGACTGAGATTCTCTCATGAGTTTGCACTGGAGCTATCAGCTGGGACTATAATCATCTGAAAACTTGACTAGGGCTAGAGGATTTGCTTCCAAGACAGGTTATTCATGAAACTGTTGGGATAAAATTTTAGGTTCTTACTTGCTTTTGTAGGAAGCCTCAAGTTCTTACCACATGGATCTCTCCATAAGGCTTCTTGAGAGTTTTCAAGGCTTGGCAAATGGCTTCCCGCAGAGTAAGTTATCCAAGACAAAGAGAAAGAGAAAGCAAGGAGGAAGCCACAATGCCTTTCATAACCTGGTCTTTAGAAGTCCCATACAGTCATTTCCACCAGAGTCTATTCATTAGAAGCGATTCACTAACTGTGGCTTGCATTCCAGGGAAAGGGAATTAAGCTCTACTTTTTGGAGGGAGGAGTATCAGAGAAATTGTAAATATATTTCAATACCACCGCAATGGTAAAAGGTAAGATGCTTTCTTCCAGGAATATCAGAAACAAGGAAGAATAAACACTCTCAACATTTTTATTCAACATTGTCCTGGAGGTCCCACAACAAGGAAAAAAAGGCATATGGATCAGAATGACAAAAGTAAAACCATCTTTATCCGCAGAAGACATGTTTGTGAACACAGAAAACCCTAAAGATTCTACAAAAAAAAAGCTAGTAAAAAATTAGTTTAGCAAAATTGGATACAAGGTCAATATCTAAAATTTAATTAAATTTCTATATACTAGCAACAATCAATTGTAAAATTAAAAAATTTAAATGCCATTTAAAATAGTATAAAAAATACATAAAATACTTACAGATGAGTTTAACAAAAGTTGTGCAAGACTGGCACACTGAAGACTATAAACATTATTGAGAAAGTAAATAAGACATAAATAAATGTAGAAATATGTCATGTTCATGGTTTGGAAGACTTGCTGTTGTTCAGATGTCAGTTCTCTCCAAATTAATATAAAGATCTAACACAATCTCAATCAAAATATTGTCAGGCATTTTGTAGAAATCGATGAACTGATTCTAAAATTGTTATAGGAAAGAAAAAAAAAGATGTAGAATAGCCAAAATAACTGAAAAAAAGTCAAAGGGTTTATACCTAATATCAAGATATTATAAATATTATTATTATAAGTCATCAGAACAGTGTAGATTGTCTTAAGGACATATAGAGCAATGAAACAAAATATGGAGCCCAGAAGTAAGCATTGTATATATAATGTACAATAATATATATATATAAACATATATCTCAGCCTATTCATATATATGTGTGTATGTGCCTATGTGTGTGTGTGTATATGTGTGTGTATCATGTGTGTGTGTGTATACACATATATGTATATATTCAGATGATTTTTGACAAGGTTGCTAATAGGGAAAGCTTTTCAACAAATGGTGCTGAGACAACTGTATATCTACATGGAAAAAAATGAACAGATCCTTAACTCATGCCATGTATAAAAATGAACTCAAAATAGATCATAGACCTAAATATTAAAGTTAAGACTACAACATATTTTGAAAAAGGATATCAAAGAAAATCTTTGAAAACTTAGAGCAGGCAAAAATTACATAAGCTACGAAAAGGAAAAAAATGATTGAACTTCATTAAAATTAAAGTCTGTTATTCAAGTATAAATGTACCAAGAGGAGAGCAGGATTGGCGGGGAGAAGGCTATATGTACATCAGACCCTGTGAGGGGCAGTTAGTAAATGACAGTGACGGGGAGTGAAGGTAATATGAATGAGTGCAAGGATTCTCAGAGGGTGGAGCCTCCTGGCTTCCTATCAGAGGAACAAGGACTTGGACTTCACCTCTTGATCCTGAGGTTTGTGTACTCTGAAAGGATGATGTCCTAGGGGATCAGAGAAGGGGGCAGATTTCAGGTAAGGTAGGTGGTGGAGGGAAATGCCTGGGGAAGTGGTTCCAGGTCGGAGAGATGTGTGATCACAGAGTATGACTTTCTGGGGGCTTCATGGAAGGGTTTGGAAGGAAAGTAAGACATGTTAGGAAGAAAAGGTCCTAAGGATGGAAGATAAGGATGGGCCACATAGAGGAAAACAAGGACATAAGGCCAGGAAAACTTAACTGAGTCTTCTCCGTCTCCTACAACAGAGGTCTTCTAGCTTTTTTGCTTGAATACTCTCACAAAAGAATTTTGAAAAAAACTTTTACTTTTTTTTGTTTTTATGAAAATTTAACTTTTAATAAAATATACAGATCTTAAGTATATGCCTCTGAACTTTTCCATATTTACACACGCAAATTACTACCACCAAGATCTAGATGTAGAACCTTCCAGCACCTGCCCTCTCCTACCCATAAGTAACCACTATTATGACTTCGGTAATCATCTTCTCACATTCTAAAGTTAACATGTAAGTTTTTCTATTATAAATCTAAATAATTGCAAAGGATGTCAATTTATCTTACTTTTGGATTCTAAATCTAAGACATATAAATAGGGACATAAGGCCCAGAGACTCGCCAGGAGTTTGTCACCTGTGTGAAACAAGGCACTGCTGCTGTAATATTTTTATGAAACTTTTACTTCATACCCAGGTAACTGCCTCACAGTTCCTCCTCACAGGAGGAAGCCACACACTCTCAAATTGTCCCTTGTTGGGTGCCTTGGAAGTTTTTATACCTGGGAACACATATTGGGGATTTGGGAGAAGGTCATTGTGAAAGGGAGATGGGAAAGGAGAATTGACAAGACTGTGGCAGACCAAATTTAGTAAAGAGTGCAAATGGAAATTGAAGATATATAACCAACCAGCTTAAAATGATCTGTGCCTACTCACCTCTGGGAAGCCTATGTATACTCCTAAAGCAGGGTTTCTTAATCTCAGCACTATTGACATTTTGGGTCATTTAATTACTTGAAGTGGGGTTATCCTGTGCATTGTAGGATATTTAGCAACATCTTTGACCTCTACGTACTATATGCCAGTAGCAATGCCCCCACCTCAATTATGGCAACCAAAAATGTCTCCAGACCTTGCCAAATGACCCTTGGGCGGGGGACACAATCACCCTTGGTTGAGAACCACTGTCCTAGGGAACTCCAGTTTGAGGACTGCTGTCCTGGAAGATAGTATCTTCACAGAACTTACCTGCAACCTGGAAAGGGAACCGCAGTCACAATGTGGGTCCCTTTTTTCCTTCTTTGCTTAGTCCACAGAAGTGGGACTTGACTTTCATTTCCAGATAGTCTGGGTGGCACCAGGAGCGGGAAGGCAAGGAGCTAGCGAGTATAGACCAAGTGGTCCTTCTTGTAGGGCTGAGCAGGGGGCGTAGGCAGTCGTCTTCACCCTTGCTTCTAGCCTTTGGCTCTAAGGATAGGGTGGAGATCTTCTATAAATGCAGTTTGACGACATCATCAAAGATGTCCTTTAGAGATCCCAAGAAATAACGGAAAGACTTTGGAGGGCTAGGGATCTTTTCACAACAGAGAAGGGCAAATGCTAGAAAAATTCTTTTATATTCTTAAAATAAGCCATTATTTTCAACCCTATTCAAATGTGGTCTAGGGCAGGGCAACTCAAAGTGTGGGTCCATGAATTGTTACTTGTCTTGGACTGGAGAAGAAGCTTGTGCCAAAATATCAATCAACACACTGCTTCCTTCATTGAGAATATCTCGCTCTGAAAAAAAATGTCAGCTGAATTTAGTGCTTAAAGACTTTAGTGCATAGTGACATAGTTTATTTACATTCTGTCTCCAGTTCCTTGACTTGTCACAGCAGCAGTCAACAGTTTGAGTAGCTTTAGAAGGTCATGAAATCAATTTTGGGACTTGCAACTGTTTAAAAAAAAATCTATGAAATAAAAAAATATCAGAGTACGTGCTACTTAAAAAGAATTATTGTTTCATGGAATTTTTGTTTCAGTTATATATGTATGAGTATAAAAACATGCACATATGCATACTGGGTCACAATGTAAAACTGTATTTCTAACTGTGAATATTGGTCAGAAAAGTTTGAAAAGCACTGATCTGGGGAAACATGAAAGTGTAACTGCTCACTTGAGGCTGGATTGAGGCCCGTTATGATTCTCAGATCTTCTTCACCTGTACATCAGCAGCAGCTACAGCCAATGCTTTAGCCATGTTCCTCAGTCTACTCTGGAGTCACCTTCAGACAGCACCTGTATGCACCTGGTTTCTGCCTCTTTATGCCTAAGGGTGTTCTCTGGCTCAGAAATTGGGGTTGTTTCTCCTGAAGGGCAGGCCGTAAGTGCCTAGGAGTTAATGCCAGGAGCGACCTTCAATGGGGTTGGGAATTAGTAGGTAAAATTTCAGTTAAGTATTACACATTGTCTCTAAGAAGGTTATGACACAGATTGAAAAGAGGAAACTGAGGTTCAAGTAAATTAAATGGCTTATCCAAGGTCACAGGCTAATAACATTTGAACACAGGTCTCTTTTATTCTATTGTCCACTATGCTGTCACTGTTATATTTTTTCTCTCAAGGTGCACTCCCTGGCCCTGCAAGTTATTGACCTAACATTTCTCCAAGTTAACCTTTTTTGTTTTCTAGGCCAGTCCTTAGCCTGTGCCATTAATTCTATTCTATATTCTTCCCTTGAACTGCTCAGTATGACAGGGGTGCCAACTCCTGCAAGCTGAATTTCCCAGGCTCCTGTGTCAGCTGACTTCTTCCTGGATTCAGGTAATGGGAGGCACTTCTAGGAAATCAGAGGGAGGAAGAGAAAAGCTGGGATATTTGTTTCTCTCTCACTGTCTCTGGTGAACTATAGTGAAATATTGTAATGACTGGATAACAAGTCCTTTCGCATGTCAGATAGCTTTTAATTCTCTCCTTTCAGCAAAATGGAAGGTAATCAAAATATCAGTGTAAGAACATTAAAATAATGTTTGGCAGAAGATCACATTGTGGTATATTCCTAAGGTGTTCAAAGAATTGACTGATGGTTTAATAATAAAACCCTTCCTTTCCCATCTACTTTTTGTATGAATATGGTTTCTCTGAGCTTACTTCTAAAAAAAAATAAATAATAAGAATATAATTGATGCTAAGCTCATTCTCGTTTAGCATTAAGTAAGATCCATCCACAGGTATAAAAACTAAATTTTTAAGGTCCCATTCATCTTATTAAGAGATTGATTTCCAATTCAACTTTGATTTTTTGTTCAATAAGCTTTAATCAAAATTTGTTATACATGTATATTGTTTCAATCAATTGTGAGTCAATAATATTTATACTGGTGATTTAATCTAGAGGAAAAGTATTAATTTTAAGTTCCCAATTTATAGAGATATTTTTGTTGCAGATAGTAAAGTATCAACAAAAACTCTAGGCATGAAGGCATACTTATACTAGGTTAAAATTCTTTGGAGGAAAGAGAATGGGCATATGAATTCAAGTAGAAAAAAGGATCATAAAAATTTTCTATTGTTAAAGAAGAAACTTATTTTTCTTTTTTAAAAAAATGATTGATATGTAAAACTGCTGTGGTATTTAGAGTCCATTGCATACATTTTAAAAGGTATGCAATAGCTTCATTTTAAAATGACCATTACAATATGTTGGGAAACTATATCTTTTGCAACTATTTAACTTATATGATGAAATTAGATGTCAATCTTGTAATTGTGGAAAGGGGTACAGTCTTTTCAAAATTTCTTTTGAGAATAATTCTTAAATTTAAAGGCCACCGAGTTGTAAGATCTAACTGGTTTGTTTATAAAGGTATGTTAGCCCTGATTCATCCCTCTGATTATAAAGATAGCCTTGACTTATTGGTCAGATAAATTCAACATATCTATGGACCAGGTTCATCCATTTCCTTTGTAATAAACTGAGGATTCACTCTCTCTCTCTCTCTCTCCTTTCTCTCTCCTTCTCTCTCTCTCTCAATCTCTCTCTCTCTCTCTTTAATTTAAATTTTTATTTTTATTTTTTAATGGTGACATTGGTTAACAAAATCCAATGTTTCAGGTGTTTAACAATAAGGCATATATATTTACACTGTGTGTTCACTTCCCATAGTTAGATTTCTTCCTGTCACCACATATTTGACCCCCTTTACCCTGTCTACCTTCCCCTCCCCCACTCCTATCCTCTTGGTAACCATAGTCTATAGTCCATGTCCATGAGTCTCTGTTTGTTTGTCCTGTTCATTTGTTGCTTTTAGGTCTATATCGCATATATAAGTAATATCTCGTGATTTTCGACTTTTTTCTGTCTGGCTTATTTCGCTTAGCATGATTATCCCAAGGTCCATCCATGTTGTTGCAAATGGCAATATTTCATATCTTCTTATGGCTGAGTAATATTCCATTGTATATATGGACCACAGCTTCTTTAACCAATCATCTATCATAGGACCCTTTGGTTGCTTCGCTCTCTCTTCTTATCTCTATGAATGTTCTTTTCTTTATTTAGGCACCATGTAGATCATCAACCTTCTGTGGACAATTTTGTTTAAGCAAAGCTTACTGCAATGAATTGTCTTTTTCATAGAGTAGGCATACAAATGAAAAATATTTGAATTTCACATGTGACTGTATATGTTTTAGAAAAATGCAAGAAGTTTGATGTGATGGAGAGCTGAATTGTGGCATTACAGTCTTATCCAAAGCCATGTTGAGAGGCGATATTAGGAGGATGTTCTAGGTTAGTCTACCAACTGGAAACTCACAGTTAACATGATTTACTTAATGTGATTTATTTGGCCTACATTGTTTAAAAATTTTTGGTTGACAATTTTTAAAAACCAAGGAAGTTCACATAAAAATCCAGCTTTCCAGCTGTTCTTGGAAAATAGGAATGTCGGGAAGCACTGGGCTCACATTCTCACAAGGCAAGAGCCAGTCTGCTGAGCCTAAGTTCGGGGCCGCCCCATTTAGGCAGGATCACATCTGCTGGTTTGCTGTTGCCCCTACTTTTGTCTTCCCACTGGCCTGCTTCACTCATTCATTGTGCCTGCCTGATTATGATTACTATAAGCACTTGAGATTAACTTTGGATAGTCTATTATTATTTTTCCTGGGGTTAGATGAACTCTGTAGAAAACTAAATATTTGTATTACATGACCATGTCCCTATTAAAACTTTTAGTAGGTCATATATTCAAAGATGGTCACTAAAAAATGAGCTAGTGGGTTTGAGGTTCTGGTGAGGATATTTTCCTTTACATTACTGTTAATGTATAGGTCAAGCAAGACATTTCTTTTAAGTGTCCTGAGAAATTTTGCTTCCTTTGAAGAATTTGTGTATTTCTCCTCAAAGACAATGAGCAACTGTTTGTATTTACTTTCGTTTTGCTTTTTTTTTTTTTTAGTTTTGTTTTTATTTTTTTTTTTTTTGCTTTGGCTCCAGAAATCTCTAAGCTGAATTTATGGTTTAATTCTCATATTGTGTATTACACTGCATTACCTGCATATTCTTGTTCTAACTTTTTCTCTGGTGTTAACTTCTTAGCCTAGTTTCACTGGTCCTCATTTTATACATTTGCATTTTCCTATTTAACTATGGGTTTATTGTGAGATACCTCAAATCACACATTCATAATCTTTTCTTGATTTATTTCATTTCTAAAGATGGTTGGAGGATCTATTATATTTTGGTTCTCCTTAGGAAGTTACCATGGTTTCAGTTTTGAGTTTTCCTTGCTCTTGTTCCCATCCACTGCACATAAAAATTATTCTGTTACATTGTAAGCTTTTGAGGGACCAGGACTTTTATGGTGATCCATAGTCACAGGGGACAGCATAGCACTTACTTTTTACATAATGTCACTTGTTGTGTAGTGATACAATAATAACAACTACAGTAAAAGGTAATTTTTTATTTCAATTCCCTGGAATAAGGGGACTTTTTAAAATCTGTACCAACTGCTTGTCATCAAAAAGAATGAGACATACATGTACATACAGTAGGCTTTACACACTTAATCATAAAAGGAATGTGTTATATAAGACTTAGCGATAAAATTTTTCTCTAGTGATTAGGGGTGGGAAAGTAGCACTCTTGCCTTAAACTGTGAATTACTTTAGCTTCGCTTATCTTTCTATGAACCCTTATTTAATACTCTTGACACGGACTACATAAACTATGTATTATGATGGATAAAATATAAAAAATCAAAATTACAAATGCCTATACAAAATCTTTACAGTTTAATAAAAGGAGAATCTGCAGAAATTCTACTTAAGGGCATGAGTCTGTATATTTCTTAAACATGGCAAAATGGAACCTAAGGCCATATTTAAAGTTTGGATTAAACATATTTTGTTATGAAAAAAATGTTTTTCCTTAGTGTTAAGTAGGAGGCAGGCCGTTGGAGATACTTCCTTCATGACTGAGATCCCAGGCCCTATGGCCAAGTTCAAGACACTGTTTAATGGTTCTGTCCACAGCTGCGTGCTCACTGCCACATTTCTAAAGTTAATCACTTACACTTAATTTCAAACCATTTTTTACTTGAAAACTCTAAATGCCTCATTGAGGACAGTACCTACATGTGCCAAGCCTCTGGTTTCAAAGTTTAGCTGATTTTGAGTTATTTGACTGGACAAAAGATTGAAAGATATCTTTCACAGCAGGGAGTGTAATTTTCCATGATTTTATGATATTTGGAAATGGTTGAAATGATTTTTTCCATAAAATTTCCATAAATAAATTTTACCAGTGGAGTAACTTTGAGATGCCTTGGCAAAAACATTGACAGTAACCTTTTCCCTCCTATCCATACTCCCGTCTCCAGCCTCATCCTCAGTATGTACCTTTAGAGGGGGAGAATCAAAGGTGACCCCAGGTTAAAACTCTGAACTTCCATGTTTAGACCAAGAGTATAGAAAGTTTTAGCTTCTAAAAAGTCTATTTGTGAGCTTTCAGCAAGAATCTCAATTCTATCATTTAATATTACATGTTTCAGTAACAGTAATGTTGTCCGAGATCACTATCTTCTCCAGTTCTTTGTAGGGTCCTGTAGTGCCTTCCAGATTGTGTAGCCATCTCACTTATCTGTGAAACTTACAACAGACTTTTCCACATTTTTCTACTTTCTTTTCCATACATAGTTATTTCTGGCTTCCGGCCTCAAGACAATCCCATGGCAAGGCAACAGGGCATGCTGACTTGAACTTCTTGTAGGATTTAGTAGGTGGCTACCAATGAATTTTTAGTGTGTATTTTGTACTTTGGTCAAAGTTGTTTCAGTAAGGATATGGACCTGCCAGAAGTTAGACTATGGCTCCGAAGGAGAGCAAATAGCCATAAGGCATGTGTAGGAGCAAGTATACCTGTTAAGCCTTGCCTTCCTTCCTTCACCCATCCACCTGCCCACAGGACTAGTTTCCATTCTGACGCAAATGTTTGGCTTTTGGGGAGAGAGGTGGGAGGTACAGTTTTTAGACTCAGTCCAGGTACTTTGATATGCTATTCCTGCCCTTCCATAGGTCTATCAACTGTGTACCTCTGGGTCACCCCCTGTACTATTTGGTGATTAACAACCCCTAGTACTTTTCTAAATTTTTTTTGTACATACATAATTTATATTTTATGAGTGTCTTCTTTGAATTGTGCCACTCTACTTATCATCCATTCTTTGCCCTATTGATCTTTTACCTTTTCTTCTGTACTGTCATTATCTTCCAGAGACTGTTTGGCAGATGACCACTTCACTGTCCACTCTCAGAGCCATTGTACTGATCTCCAATTCGTGCAGGTATCTCCCAGGAAACTCAAAGTGCCTGGTCGTTAACCTCTCATTTTGGACTGACCCTGACGTCCATCACCCACTTCTCCATTTTCTCGGGGTGGGGAGTGGCATGGGGGGGGCGGTCTCTCGTCCATCAGTCTATTCCATCAACCACCTCCTCTCTTCTTAAGGAAGTCTGTCATTTCTCCAAGTCTCCTGTGTGCTTCCCCAAAGCCCTACTGGACCGGGATGTCTGTCCGTCGGTCTTCAGCAGCCTCGGCAGGCTCTTTCGCCTCGACTGGCTGGACGTGGGTCTGCCCCGCGTTCGTGCTTCCATCCGTATCCCGCATGCCTCCAATTCAGTATGAACTTTACTCCAGCGGAGAGAGGAAGAGCGGGTGAGCGCGGGTACGAGTCCCGGAACCCGCAGCGGGTGCGGGACGCGGCTTGGGGTGCCGACCCGGGTGGGCGTGCACGAGAGCCGGGGGCATCGCGGGCTGCCCTTTCCTATAAGGGGCCAAGCCGCGTCCGCCGCCGGGCGGGTGCCCGACGGACCGCGGCGGCGGCGGCGGCGGCGGCGGCGGCGGCGGCTGCTGCGATTGGCTCAGGCGCCCCATCCGGGGACTGGGCTCGGCGCTGCTCGTTCGCCCTAAAGGTACCAATATGGCGGAGGTGAGCAGGGAAACCGGGCAGGGGCGGCTGGGCTGGACCAGGCGCCCGGCGGCCTCCCGCTGTCCCCGAGCCGGCCTGGGGGATCCAGGCCTCCCCCGTGGCCCCACGGGAGGCGGCACGGCGGCGCGGGGGCTGCGGGGCGGCGACCGGCCGCGGCTGGGCCGACCGGGGGGCGGGAGCGGGCGCGGGAGCGGTCTCCCTACGGGACTAGGCCGCGTCGGCTCCTGCCCCGACCCGACCGGACGACAGAACCAGACCCCAGCCGGTGGCCGGCTGCAGCTAGCCTCGGTCGGGGTACGGCGCCGTGTCGTGCCCCGGGGCAGCTGACGCGGGCCGCTAGAGCCTGCGCGCCGCCTCCCCGGGCCGGGGTGGGTGGAAACCGGCCGAGCCCCCCCTCCGCGAGCGGATTGCAAAGACGGGAGCGGGTTGCGCCCGTGCCCTGCGGGAGAAGTGCTCTGTGCTCCTGGCCCACCGGGTCCGGGCTGCGGTGCAGAGGAACCTCACATTCCACTTTGCTCCAGGCGCGGAGGCGAACGGGATGCGCGGCCGCTGGGCTCCGCGGGAGGCGAGCGGGACTCCTGGTTCCGCAGCCCCGGAGATGCGGGAGCCTTGGGAGTGAAGGTGGACGATCGAGACTCTACTTTCGAGGGGCTCTCGGTAGCCCCACTTCCCTCTGGGCTAACTAAGGGAGGCAGGACGAGCGAAGCTGTCCTGGCGGTGTCCCCCGAGACTTGTGAGCTGGGGTGGGGAGGGGGAGCGCACCAGGAGCCCCTCGTCAGGAACTCGCTGGGGTGAGGGGCTCGCTGGCAGGCCTGCGGAGGGACTGAGCACCCTGGAAGGAGCCAGAATCTCTGCGACTGAAGTGCTGCGCCCCCGGATTCGGGGGAGAGGATGGGGGTTTGCGCTTTAGTTTGGGGGAGAGTGTCCGGTCGCGAGCTGGCCTACGCTCGGCGGTAGAAGACAGCCCCGGTTGGGGGCCTCGGGTCCCAGGGGGTGGACCCGAGGGCGATTCTCTTTCAGGAAAAGGAGTATGTTGCGAGGTGGTGTTTGGAGCCGTGGTGAGCCGGGTGGGATTTGGGGTACTGCTGCGATGCTGGGGGTGGGGGACCGATGTTGCGAATCTACTGCTCTGGGTTTTGCATCTTCGCTTTGTAACTTCCTGAGCTCCAAGGGACTGCTTAGTGTTGCCTGTTACACTCCCGGTTTCATCCCGGGTCTACGAGCTTGTACACTGGGAATTCGGGGAGGAAGGCGAAGCAGCCAAGAGGGGCCCGAAAGGGGCCGGGCGCGATTGGAACGAAGCTACGTCTTGCACTTTTGGCAGCTGCGGTGGAGCGCTGGGCTCCGCCTCCTCTGCGCCCTGTTGCCGGCGCTGCCTTTTCCCCCGGCTTTGCGATCTAACCGCACGTTTTCTTCTCTCTCCTAGGCTTCTTTTGGAAGTTCGAGCCCAGGTTTGTTCTTTTTCTTACCTCTTCAGTGGGTCCCAAAGGGTAATGGGGGCTCAAAGATCTCTTGCTAAAGGTTGTCCCACAAAAATTTGTCCTGCGAGTTTTTCGTCATTTGTTTTTAAGAGTTTCAGTGTACGTTTTGGTAATTAAGTTGTTTGAGGAAGGAACAGTTCTGTTACCCTTTTTTTGGTTTGTTTTTTGAAAACATACTTGTTACAAAGCTGCTAACAGACAAGTGTTCTTTTACGTAATATATCTTTAGCACTTACCTCGTTTTTCTTTTTCTCCAAGCCCGAAACACTTAATCCCAAATCATCCTTCCACAACTTTAGGAATTTAGTTTAGATTTTAATTTTGTTTTCTTCGAGAAATCAACTCTTTAATTTGTCAGAACTTTGGGGTTGCTTATATTGCTTATTAACCTTGACTCATCTCCCCTTATTTTGTCTCATATTTTTCATAATTGAGGGATGTCTATAGATTGCGTTAAAATTGAAATTTGAGAGTTAGGTAAAGCTGCCTTAATCAAATGAAACGACCTCCAGGTTTAGCACAGGAAGGTGGTAATATAGAATTTTGGAGGTGAGACAACCTTAGATCATCTAGAACAGTGTTTATTAGTCTTTTGGGGGCCGAAACTCCTGTAAGGATCTGATGAAAGCAAAGAACTCTCTACATAACTCTGTACATATACATAATTGCACAAAATTTGGGGCTTGTGGAACCTTTGAAGCCCATCCATGGTAAGGACCTTTCTCTTAAGCTAGAATGTAAGGATAGCTTTGTTCCAATTTCTCATCCCCTTTACAGCCTCCTCTTGGCTGCTTCTTTTCCCTCACATAGTCTCCGGGAAAGGGCCTCTGAACAAGTCCAAGTCCCTTATTTCACACTTGAGGAGACTTTTAAGTAATACTGAGAGTTACCTAGTTTAATAGAGCCTGGATGAGCTTCCAAGTCTTACAATACAACATGTTGCTTTAGAGTGAATAGTTTATTTCCTGCATATTACTTTGTGTATTAGTGGACTTCTGGGTTCTCCCTTGATATCATTTAAGGTATTATGAGATAGTTAACACCAAGTAGAAGAAATCCTACCTGGTTATTTTTAAAATAGCTGTCTATCTCTTTACATTAAAAATCATTTTGAAACATTTCTCTAATTTTGAGACTTTTTATAACATTTCAGGAAGAGAATATTTACACGATGCCAAACATCTGGATGATAATGCGATTTTTCCATTTTGTGTCACTGTCTGCTTTTAAGAAGTTGCAATCTAAAAAGTAAAACCACTTGGTTTTGGTGTTTAAACAAATTTATAACCTGCTTTTAATTGATTAGCCAATGTTAAAGGGAATTTTATAGCCTGAAGAAATTCGAGGTCATTTAAGCCACCCCTATGTGTTTTACAAATGAAAAACTGGACCTAGGCCCAGAAAGTTTAAATGACTTGCCTCAGGTCCCAGAAAGCCAGGACAAAGCCAAGAGTAGACCCTGAGGCCCTTCGTTTCTGGCCTTTATTGAATACCTTCCACTTTAATAGAGAGCCTGCTGCGCCAAGTGATACAAGGATTACGAAAGAGGGCAGAACTCTGCCCTCAGAGAGATAGAAAAGTTACCATCTAATTCCCTCCCTGATACTCTGGCATACCACAGAGGTTTCCAGGAATCTTCAGAGAAAAAAAAATGTAATGGTGAATATTCTGCTTTTGAGCTAATTAATAAATTTTTTCTTTAAAATTAAGTTAAATCGCCAATACTTCAAGTTTTAAAAGGAACAGATAATATTTTTCAACATTAAAAAATATAATGTAAATCTTCTAGATAATTAAGTTCCATAGAAATTGTATTATTTTTGGAACTGAAGATCAGAGTTCTTCAAATTAAAAAAAACATCGAATTATATCCATACTCCTTTCCATAGTGAAAAAATTTTGGTCTAGTTTAGTATTTTGTTAATGATCTCACACTCTCTTTAAATGTTCGAAATTTCAAAATATAAAATAGCTTGACTAAAAATAGGTCATACTTTTTATGTTGAGTGTTCTACTTCCTTCACCCCAAGATTCTGATACTTCTTTCCTTTCCTGCTCTGAGTGTCATTGGTCTGATTGAATTGGATAAAACGATGGAGACATTCTCGTTTTTTATAATTTGATTTTATTCTCTTGGGATTTTAGATCTTATTTTTTCCCACTTGGTTTCAGAGTATCCTGTTAACTTCATATTTTCCACTAAAATGAATTATAATTTTATAAATAAGTATGATTTGACTAAAACAACTTGTAATGGGATACATCTTCCAAAACTTATAGATGATTTTCTATATTCCCTTCACATAATCTTAAGAACTTTATTAGTAATCCAAGGAAAAGTATACTCTTACTGTTTAATGCCTGTTTGATTAAAGCTGGGGAGCTTGACATATTATGAAAAGTGATTGTACTTTTAAAGGCTGAATTGCTGTGTATATATAGCTGCTTCACAGATGCTTATATTTGTTCAAAAACCATATTTCTGTTGTGTTTTGCACCTTTGAGTAAAATTTATATTCTCTTATCCCAAAGTGTTTACTCTTAGTATATAACAGCTTCTTGTGAAATCTTTTAATCCTGACATTTTTGTGTCGCTTTTGGACAAATGTATTAAATGAATGCATAAGCAAATTTGACTTTTCTATTAGAACATTTATTTGGGCGGGGGGGGGCACTGTTCCATTTATGAGTCACTATGCTGCTAATATAAATCTTACTGTCATGGATTGGACTTATGAAAAAGTGTTGTTAAATTACTTTGCCTTGTTCTTTTGCTAGTTTGGGTACCTTTTCAAAACTATGATCTTTATAAGCTGTAAAATATATAGTAAGTGCATTTAAAGCTCGCCTATAAACATTAAAAGGAACTGGCAGAACACAAGTTATATGTTTTTTGGTAAATAGCCTTATGAACTTATAAAGTGATTGAGTTTATTTCATTCCAGTTGGGTCTTTGTCTTCTGAGGATCATGATTTTGACCCCACTGCTGAGATGTTGGTACATGACTATGATGACGAAAAACTCTTGAAGAAGAGGAAATGATGGATGAGGGTAAAAACTTCAGTTCTGAAATTGAAGACTTAGAAAAGGTAAAGGATTTCACTTTAGCATTTTAATACAAACTTTTAGTAACAATTTTGAAATTTTATTGTAAATTATATTATAGTCTACCTGAAATAAAAATAAGATTGGCATAAAAAAAAAATAGGATCGGGATCTTTGTTTTCGACCTTTTATAGAAGGTCACTGATTTTTCTCATTGTTTTGGAGGATAGACTAATATGTACATTTTATTAATTTTTCAAGTTTATTTTATATCTGTTAACCTAATTTTTACATTTATACCAGTACAATGACAGAGCTACATGTGGTCATTCTTACATATATAGACAGCTAGCTGTAGGCCCTAAACTTAGTTCTGAATCCTAGCTCAGCCTTCTTTGCATTATACCACAATATTGTACTGAGGGTTAAACTTGAATTTAACTAAGCACTGAAGTAGATACAGGGGAAGTCTTTTCCTTCAAATTATCTGCTAGAATACTATAAAAAAGAAGAAAAAAGTTTTTCTCTTTTAAAATGGAAATTGATGATAGCCCATTTTCTACTCTCAGTCATCTTTTAAAAAGTTGACAGGAATAAATGTAGTTTATAACTTTTAAACCGAAAATAAATATAAATTCAAATGAACTGGATTTTAAACACATATTTGTACCAGGACTACAAAGAGAGACTTTCATAGAGGTCATTTTGAAAAAAATGTAGAGTTATACTTATCTATAAATTAACTACTTGCAAATCTTTCAACAGACCAAAATAACAAATCCTTTCAAGAATACTATTGAATAATAATAAACCTTTAAGTTTTCATACTTCTTTTTCTTTAAGACAACAAAGCACATTCTTACATAATCTTTTCTGCTACTTCTGTGAGGCAGGGGTGGGCTATCATTGCATTTCTTCTTTTATGTTAATACACAAGGAAACAGAAGGCAGACTTAGGGCTTAGACCCCAGGCTTGCTTTGGTAGGCCTGAAAATTTCTAAACACAGTTCATTTGTTTGGCAACTTAATCTAGCACGGTTGCAGTTAGATATTAGTCATTAAAAAAAATGTGTGTGTGTGTGTATATATATATACATATATATATGTATATATATATAT
Source organism: Eonycteris spelaea (assembly GCA_003508835.1). Lineage (NCBI taxonomy): Eukaryota > Metazoa > Chordata > Mammalia > Chiroptera > Pteropodidae > Eonycteris > Eonycteris spelaea. The sequence continues at coordinate 6,529,258 of PUFA01000011.1, read as the reverse complement.
ATATTTCCTCTAAAAGCCAAACATACTTGAGAATATAGAGATGAAGTTGTTAGGAAATCCTCAAGAAGAGAAGTTTTCCCTATTGCTTCTTTCAGAGGTGATAATAAAATATTCCCTGTTGATGAGAAAAGGTACCAAAGAGTTTGAGCTCTGCCTTGGCTTTATTCAGGCAATTCTTTCCTATCTCTTATGCATGGGTAACCTAGGATAACTGAGAGTTATAGTCCAGCTAACATGATCACTAAGCCCAGGACTGTGGTAGGTCCTGGGATTGCAAAAATGAGCAACTTGACAATGTTTCTGAGTTCTAGAAGCTTATAGTCTAGTGTGAAGTGACAAATGAGAACAAAGATTTTTTAATATGGTATGCTAAGAGCTAAGAAAGTGGTAAGCAGTGAGAGCTATGGAAGAAAAGACATACATATTTAATAAAAGATGTTTAGTCCTATGTGGAAGTTCATGGAAGGCTTCTTAGTCACTTCTCTCGTGTAGATTTTTAAGTCAGGACACTGCTGTGGGCATGGGGCAGAAATCCCAGATGTTCTCATAAAGCACCTTCCTTGATTATGTGTTTGTTGTTAAAGATAGGTAGATAGTAGTCTAGTTACAGCGTGACATAAATGATATAAATGTGCTAGACTGCATTTTAGCCATGCAAATAGCTGTCTTTTCAGTAAAATAATAAGTCTTAAAAATTTCATGTAATGTACTAACTCATTGACTACTTCAGTATGAGTAATCTTGTAGAGATTTTTATGGGCTGGTAAAATTTTCAGATTTAATAGGTTTTATTTTTCTAGAGATTGTAGTAATAACTACTTTGATCTGTGTTTAGTGAGTTTTAAAAGGAAATTAGAGAAGATATAATCAACAGCAAAGAGTTGATTACCTGTTCACAGAAATATCTAGTGCTATTCCTGTGATTTTCATTTTATTTAGTAAACACTGGTAATTAAATCTTTGCTTTGTAATGATATCTATCACTGAAATCGTAGTTTCAGAAAAATTACAGGCCTTTAAATATTTCAGCTTCTCTGTAGTTGGATAGTTTTGTTTCTTGGCTTTTTATAAAATTTTTGGTAAATGGAACAAAATAATACAGGTGATCTTTAAACAAATTCTAGTGAAGACCTAAGAGCTGTGTCTGCACACAGAAGGCTGATCCTTCTCTCATTGAGCAAGGGTCAAGAGGAGCTATTTCTAAGAGAGACTGACACTCACCTCCCCTGAACTGTGATTCTTCTCTGTAGTAAAGCATACTGTGTAGATGTGCTCTGGATTCTTTATTAGTTTAATGAAGCATGAAAGTGAATAAAAGGAAAAGTAGATAGAGTCACAAATATAAAGAGTAAGGATCATTTAATTTTTTGAAGAAATTTGAAATTATTTCTACATAATTTAAAATAATGTATTCTATTAATTTTGTATTGAAACGGATTTAGGTACTGGTTTATGTTAATAGTCTTACGGGCTAGATGTTAATGTTCATTTTCAAAATTTACAGTGTTTCTTTAGCTGCAAATAAACTCAATAGTCTGTAGACTGTAAATATGACCTATATTTTGGCAATTTTTAGTACCTTATTTGGTATGGAAAATTAGAGATACAAAATCAATTTGCCTATAGCAACGCTTTGGTAAGTATAAATGATATATGACTAGATTGTTGTTTTTAAACATTAAAATAAGGTTTATGTCATGTCTTTCTGTTTTAATTTATTCATGTTACTGTTTCCTGAGAGGTTTTATTCAGTAATCCTAGATTTAGAGCTATATCTTTTTAAAAAGTCCTTTACATTTCTTTAATTAATATATAGATTTCCCCCTGATATTTATAGTGAAACGAGAAAGTAGAAATCACCTTTTGTACCACTTAGATATTTTTTTTAAGCATTCAAGAAGTTATGTGTATGCTTTTTTGCAGCCCATGTTTTAAGATATCAGACCAGTGTCTATTCAAATTGATCTGCCCTCCACTTAGACAACCTCATTTGACCCGCACCGTTAGGTTGTCAGATGAGTATTAGCATTATTTCCTTGGCCTTGTTGATTGTGAGATGTGTCATAAATTTAGAAATCAATAGATGGGGCAAGGAAGAACACTACTATGAGAAATCTGTGCATCGGTATTGGGATGCATCCCGATTTCTGATATGTGAGGATATGTATCATAGAGTCAAGGAAATTGTGGTATTTTTCTATTTATAGATGAGGAGATTGAAGGAAGAAAGGCTGGGTGATTTGCCCACAGTAATAGCAATTAGTACTCTGCCTTTATTATTTTTTATTTTTTAATTTTTTATTTATTTTATCTTTTATTAAGTTTATTGGGGTAACATTGGTTAATACAATTTATAATTTTCAGGTGTACATTATAATTTGACATCTGTATATTCTATTGTGTGTTTACCACCCAAAATCCAGTTTCCTTCAGCTACCATATATTTGATCCCCTTTACTGCCCCCCTGTATTTGACACACTTTACCCTGTCTATGTCCCACCTCCTGCCTAGATTCTATCCCTGTTGCCTTCAGTTTATTCTTCTACTTATTTTTTATTTCACCACCCCCCTACCCTTTGGTAACCACTAGTCCATTGTCTGTGTCCATGAGTCTCTGTTTGTCCTGTTCCTTTATTGCTTTTAGTTTTATATCCCACATGTAAGTGATATCATGTGATTTTCAACTTTTTCTGTCTGGCTTATTTCGCTTAGCATGATTATCTTGAGGTCTGTCCATGTCGCAAATGGCAGTGTTTCATCTCTTCTTATGACAGTATTCTGCCATTAAATCTTGTTCTCGTCCTGATATAAACTCTTCAACTTATAAAACAGTTCATTTATAAGTGTACCTAAACTTAAATGTGTCCCTTAAAATTTAAATAAGTTCAACAAAATACCTGAAAAAAGACAGAAAAGTCTTCATACCTGGGGTAAGGTGCTAGGTCAAATTTCTAAGGTGATCTAGTCACCACACATCCTCAGAGACTTTGAAATTTACTAATCTAGTTTTGAAAAAATGTCTTTTATGCTTTAAAGCACTAAATGCTTTTTTAATAGGCTCTAATAGAAAGCTCATTTGCGAAGTGCTTCACAGACTGAGTGCACCTTTTCCAGTTGTGCTTTAAGTTTTAGGAAAGATTATTTCTGTGTTTTAGAACCAGGCCCCTTTAGGGGACTATTCAGTGTTAGCCCTTGAACGTATTAATGAGGTGTGTCTATTAAGGTGGTCACTTTCTCCTTCATCACTTTCTCCTTCAACAGATGGTCATGCTTTATAGAATAGGGTTTTCATAGGTGGCTACCTGGAACCGCTATTTCCCCCACACATACAAACTTAAACTTCTATACTCATTCTTCCTTCTTTCTTTCTTGTCCCAGAAGTATCTGCCACATCCCAGGCTAAGGCCTAGATTCCATCCCTGCTGCCCTCAGTTTATTCTTCTACATATTTTTTATTCCAGCATAGAATCTTACTTGTACATTTTCCACATTTGGAAGAAATTCTCTTTTGACCCTGTGTTGCTCTTAATCATTCTCCTTTTAAAGTTATGGACTTTCCCCCTTCCATTCAGTCTTCAGCTTTGCTTCTCCCAACAGGCTGTAAGGTCAGATTTCTAATTGACAGAAACTAGGAATTCATGTCTGTCTTTATTTCATTGATTTCTCTTTGCTATTTGACCTAAGTCACCATCCTTGGTATCTCCATACTCACTTCTTCCTAAACTTTCATAATCCTACTTTCTTCTAGTTCTACTTTTACTCTCTGGTGTCTTCCTTTATCATATTTATGGGCTCCCTCCCCCCAACCCCAGCCACACACACACATTTTAATTGATGGTATTCCCCAGGGTTCTAGCTTTTGTTCTCTTAACTCTGTATTCTTTTTCTGGATAATCAAGTTCAAGCCCATTACTGCAACTTTTATCTTACATCATCATCTAACATTCCACCATCCATCCTCAAGTTTATCTTATGTTTCTGTCTTATGATGCTAAGCTATTTAGCATTCTCAGGCCAGAAATGGGCAATTCATTTAGATACTGTGTCACTTTCATTCATTCTATGAGTAAGTCAAGAAACATTCTTTTCTTTTAATTTCACTTGGATAACTCCCTTTTTTAATTCAGGCTCTCATTCTTTACTCTCCCAGAATGTTATTTCCAGAATGCAAATCATGTTTAAAATTTCTAGATATATTCCGTTGCCTGTAGGGTAATATATCTGCAAGTTCTGAAAGCATATATCCGCTGCTCTCTCTACCTTCTCTCTGAGAGAGATCACTGGCTCTATGGCTTTAAATATCATCTAGATGCTAATGAATGCCAGATTTATATCTTTAGCCCAGCCTGATCCTCTGAGCTCCAGGCTCCTGGCCAATTTGACTTTTCCATTTTGATATTTTGTTGTCCTCTCAAACTTAACTTGTGCCCTGTGTAGAACTCTTAATTTTTTCCTTCAAAGCTCTTTCCCTTCTCTAGTCTTTTCTGTATTAGTAAAAGTTACCACCATTTGCTAAGCAATTGCTTAAATAGAAATCTGGGAGTCATCTTTCCCTCTCCCTTTCACTCCCACGTCTAATAACCCATTTGATCGCACCTCAGAATGTGTATTATCTCTTCATTTTCCTCCATGTATACATCCCTACCCTAACCCAGCATGATGGCCCTATATGATCTCCCAGGAAGAACTGTTATCTCTCTGCCTCCCCAAACTTTTCTTCTGTAGCTGCTGGCATTTAAGAAGAAATAAAGTCATCACCTCTTTTTATAATTCTCCAGGGGCTTCCCATTGTCTTGGGAGTAAAGGGCACTCCTTGTCTTCTCGTGTGGCCCTATGAAAATAGGCCTCCTACACTATTCTGTATTTCATGACCCTGTTTATTTCCTTTGTATTCATAATAATTGGTAGTTCTATATTTGTGTATTGTCAGTATCCCCTTAGACTGTGAGTGGTAGAAAGGTAAGATCTGTATTTCATAGAGCGCCTGACACAGTGGCCTCCTGGCACACAGTCACTACTCAGCGTTTCTGATGACAGACAAGTCCTTAGCACACAACCCTAATCTATCAAATGCCTCTTCATCTTTCAAGTTTTAGCTCAGTCTTTGCCCTCTGTGTGGTACCTCCCTACCCTATACCATTATTCCTAGAGTATAAGTCTTCCCTTCTTTGTACCCACCAATTTATAGCACCATTTCCAGAATCGATTCCTGTAGCCATCACATTATATTATAGTTATTAACTTATCAATCTCTTTTAGTAAGACTGAATTCCTTGAAAGCAGGAATTTTTCTGTAAATTCTATATTCTACATTTCTACATTCATAGCTGGTAGCTTTCCGCCCAGTACTAGGTAGAACCCAGTAAATGATGGGAAGGTGGATGATTCATGTATGCAGCTCATCTCTGCAGCTCATGGAGGGAATCTGAGACTGAGGTTTTGGACAAATACTGCTGGCAGGTGGTTGGCAAACACTGCAACCTAGTCTTCTATTTTATGAGCCAAAGGGGATGGACTGCATGGACTCTTCAAGGAGCAGTACTAGATTCTAAATCTAGTTCTGGGCACCTTTGGGGTTCTTTGATTTGGGAGAAAAATAATTCATGAGGCTTACCCATGGCATTAAGTGAACCTCTGTCCATCCTCACCATCCAGCTCAATGTGCATTAACTCCCTGCTACCAAAACAGCTTTTTACTGATTTTAGTCTCAAGCTAAAAGGATTTCATGTGTGACATAATTGGTGTGGTCATTGGAAAGGCACATTTCCCACTGCAAATTTACAGATTGGCACTTTCTGTTCTATACTTTATTCTGTTTATCATGAATCTGCTTTAATCAGGCACAGTGAAAAGTGTAAGTTCCATACCTGCAAAGGTGAGGGCCTGATTCTTGGGGATCCCCAGCTCTTGCATCCTCTGTGGACCCTGGTTGACAGTTAGCTGGTCTCTAGGAATCTCAGCATACTTTGTGACCAGTTGTGGGCATGTTTTGCACACTCTGCTTTAGCATTTTAATGCTGTTTGCTTCATGACCTAGGTATTTTGTCTTAAACTAAACCGATAAGCAAGGGTTAAAAATGAATCTCTTAATAGATTGACATAAACATATTAAAAATATTTTTTCAGGCAAATATGTTTCATTTTTTAAAATAACTGATGGCAAAATAAAATATTTACATCACATACATCTTAAAAATATTTAACAAATTAACTTGTCCATGGATATATTGTTTTGTATTTATTTGAATATAAATAGTTTTATACACTTTAGTAGTGGAATTAAAATATTTTAAAAAATACAGTTGATCCTTGAACAATGTGGAGGTTATGAGTGGTGATCCCCACCCCACTGCACAGTCAAAAATCCATGTATAATTTTTGATTCCCTAAAAACTCTACTAATAGCCTATAGTTGACCAGAAGCCTTACTGTTAATATAAACAGTCAATTAATATATATTCTGTATGTATTATAGACTGTGTTCTTATAATAATGTAAGCTACAGAATAGAAAATGTTATTAAAATCATAAAGTTTTTTGTGAGTTTTTCAAATTGTCACAGATCTCTAAAAATTTTTTCAATGTATTTGTTGGGAAAAATCCATGGCTAAGTGGGCCCATGTGGTTCAAACCCATGTTATTCAAGAATCAACTGTACAATACCTATTTTCAGATGGATTATTGGGGGCAAGAACAGTGACTGGGTGTCCGCATGTGGCATACATAGATACTCATAACACAGGCAGCAGTGTAGCCAGAGCATGTAATTTAATCAAAGCAATGTAGCCAGTAAGTGAACTGGGGGTTCTGGGATTCAAACCTAGTACTAACACTCAGTTTTCTCATCTGTTAGATGGTGGTAATAATACAAACTTCACTAGATAGTTTTCAGAGGGGAGGAAGTATAGAGATAGATGTAAAAGGGTTATAAACGGTTAATTGTGTTTTAAACATATATAAATATTGTTGATGTTAGTAAATGTTGAGCAGAGGTTTCCCATCAGGTATCTCCTAATTAACGTGAAGAATAAACCAAGTGGTAAACTGTTAATTGTAGGGAAACAAGCTGAAAATTACATGAAGTTATTGACCAATTAATTAGAAATGTTTTCAAGGAAAATCTTTATACCAGTGTGAAAGCTAAAAAAAAAAAAAAAGTCTTCATTAAAGCAAACATTTGAGTTTTTTGAAAATGAAGTGATTGATGCTAGAAAATAAAAACTAAGATATTAATTATTAGGCTTATATTAATATACTAATTACAGCTCTAGGTGATTGAGACTGTTTTCTGGCTATAGCCAATAAAGAAAAACTAAAACTCAGCTTTGATTTGATACTGCTATCTTGCAAATGTGCGTTAAGAACATTAAGGGTATCACAGTTTATCTGCAGTTCTGTATTGTGACATCTCCTAAGTTCATGTTTGTACCCTGGCTTGATAGGAAGGAAACATGCCTCTAGAAGATTTACTGGCATTCTATGGCTATGAACCTACAATTCCAGCAGTTGCAAATTCCAGTACAAATAGCTCCCCAAGTGAACTTGCAGATGAACTACCAGATATGACACTAGACAAAGTAAGTACCGTCATTCAAAAGAAAAATTCCAGCTACATTACCACTGACTGTTTTTATTAGAGTTTCCTTAATTTAAAAAATTTCATAATTCTGAAATGAAACTTACCAACCCATTGCTGTTATCGTTTTGGTGACTTAAGTATTCTTTGACTTTGATCACAGTACTTTAAAAGTAGTAGTAGCTTCATAATATGTTGCATGTTTGAATATTCTTCCATAATTTTTCCATCTTTCCTATGTAGCTACTTTCTGTCTAAACTTAGATTTTGCCCTAAATTCTTTTGATCTTGTGAACACTTGCATGCATTGATTAATAAATCCCCCACAAGCCTTCAAACCAAGCTTGCTTAGACATGGAGTGTTTGGAGAAAAGTTCTGTTTTCTTGGGCTCTGCGAGTGACAGCCGCCGTAGCAGCCAAGCCCTTGGTGATACATCTCTAACATAGGTTGGTTGTGGGGAAGGCCTAGTCCCTGCTGAGGAAAATTTACACAGCCACTGTCTCTGCTAACAGATCCCTGGAAAGCTTCCCTCGCCTTTCCGATCTCAGGCAGGGAGAGGAATCCACATCTTGGAACCTCTTCCTGTGAGTTACGTTCCCACTTTTCAATCAAATGTAATATTAATGTACCACAGACCTTAATGACAATAATAACTCAGCAAATACTGCGTGCCTACGGTGTACCAGGCACAAGGATGACTATATACTTACAAAAAAAATTCAAGCCTTTTTCTTTTGAAATTATTCACAAGTCAGAGCTATTCATTAGTTGAACTTTTAAAATTATCGTAATGGTGGAGTTTGGAGACTCTTTTAGGTTTTGTTTTACAGTTGTCCCTTGGTTGTCCATGGGGAGATGGATTGGTTCCAGAACCCCCTTGGATACCAAAATCTGAGGAAGCTCAAGTCCCTTATATAAATGGTGTAGCATTTGCATATAACTTACGAATATCTTCCTGTACATTTTTAATCATCTCTAGATTACTTAGAATACCTTATGCAATGTAAATGCTATGTAAATAGTTGTAACAATTATTATTTAGGGAATAATATCAGAAAAATGTCTGTACATGTTCAGTACAGACGCAACCATTGTAGACCTAACTACGTAATACACATCAGCAACAACATAACATTTTTTGAATATATTTTTATTCCACGGTTGGTTGAATCTGTGGATGCAGAACCCTCAAATACTGAGGACTGACTATTAATTTATGTTGGCCAAAAGTTAGTTCAATCGTTAACTACTTAGAAGTAAGATGATTTTTGTTGTAAATTCACTAAAAATTAGCTTGTAGCTTCAGATAAGCTATCTACATATTCATAAATTAGGCAAATTGTTTGTTATACATGTATAATAGTATAGCTATTAAATATCTATAATTAAGTCTTAAATGTTATGTATTTACGTGAAGTAAATTATTGAATTTCAAATTCTCAAAACTAAGGGAGCTTGAATAGTTCTTAATTATATCATAACGCCTTAAGTTCATGAATAATGTTATAAAAAGACATTTTTAAAGCTGATGAGATGTAATTATTTCTAACTCTAGCACTGTATTTCTGTTCTTACAGGAGGAAATAGCAAAAGACCTATTGTCAGGTGATGATGAGGAAACTCAGTCTTCTGCAGATGATCTGACACCATCTGTGACTTCCCATGAAACTTCCGATTTCTTCCCGAGGCCTTTACGATGTGAGAAACCCAGTCATTACTAATTAATAGTAGTATTGATAATCTAGGTTGCGTACATTTTATTACAATTAATAGTTTGTCAAAGTTTTTTACTTAGTTGAAATAAAATGCTTTTATAATCTGAATAAGATTATATAACCTTTTCATAGGGATGGAGGTCAACTAATATTCTGTTTAAAAATTAAAATAATTGCTTATTTTTTCAAGGCTAGTCTCTTTTTCAAGAATTATCTGTTGATATGGTACTCCATCTTAGTTCAACCATTACATTTTATAGACATTTTTTGGACTTCTTTACTCTCCTGGTTTTGAAAGCTCTCAGTTGCTCAGAAAGTATTTTTTATTTTAAGTGATTTATTTAATTAAATTTTATTTAATCATTTCCTTTTAATTCTTGATGTTATCCCTTAATATTTATGAGTAATGTTTAAAAGATCTCTGGAAAGATTTCTTATATGCAACTTTATTTCTCAGGTATTTCTATGGTAGACAAACTGCACAGTTAACATTCAAATAAATACACATACACACATGCATGCACAAAAACATAACTTAATGTGTACCTCTTGGTATGTGTCTCAGTCTGGATTAGTATAATTAGAACTCCAGTGCTTTATATATAGTTTTAAGGCGACCATAGTGATTTGCTTTTTGCCTTCCCAAACTAGTTGATTAAACACTAAATAATTATAAGACTACTATACACTATCTTAAGTGTTTTCAGTGTCTTGTTTTGACTATTGTCAAAATGAGGTTTAGTATATTTGTGCTGATCTCATTTATTCAACACATTTTTATAAATACTATGTGCAGACACTCGTATAGGTGCTGCAAAAATAAGCAATAAAAAAACTTTTTTAAAATTTAATTTTTTTCTTTTAAGCAAATACTACATGTGATGGGGATAAGGAATCAGAAGTCGAAGATGTTGAAACAGATAGTGGTAACTCACCTGAGGATTTGAGGAAGGTAAGTTGAGTTATCGTAACTTAGTAGACCAGTTGGACTAAAGTATTAAAGCAGCTTTTTAAAACATTTTTGAAATAATTAAAGAATTTTTTTTTTTGTCACAGATGAAGTTTCTTTTGACCTGTAGTAATTGATTAATGAATTGGAATTTTTTTTCCAATATTTTTTTATAATAAGCCGTTTTTACTTTTGAATTTTCCTGTAGGAAATAATGATCGGTTTACAATATCAGGCAGAGATTCCCCCTTATCTTGGAGAGTATGATGGTAATGATAAAGGTAAGAAAGGCTTTTGGTTATGATAATATTTGGTAGGCCATGTTACCCCTTGATAAGTTTATTTAAATATCTGATTATAAACCAGCCTTGTAGCATAAAGATAGATTTGGAGTCAGGGAAAATGTAGGCCTGACTTAGAAATAATATATCAAAATTAACCATGAGACTCTGAGAATTACCTTTTTCTCTGTACAGTGCTTCTTGGCCAGTATGCTCAGCCCCTGTTAAAATAGCAGAGCACCTCTTAAGTGCAGCTGCGTGGCATATGTCTTGCTCCAGTAGAATCGGGTAGAATCTTATCACTTCAGGTAATGAGAATGTTAGGGATTAATCCTCTCAGCAAACTATTGAATGAAAAAGAAACCAGAAGAAATTCTCTTGCCCCAGCCTTGAAAGAGAAGGTAGTGGAATATAAGGATTCTGCTTCTTTTGTTGTACACTCCTCCTTAAGTGTAATTAGTTTTCCTCACATTTTTGGTAGATTTCAACTATAGTTGGTTCTAGAAATATGGAGGTATGAAGTGGTGGGAAATAAAAATACAGTTATACCTTCCTAGTTGAACTTGGAAACCAAGTAGATTTGGCCACAAGGATTTGGCCTTTTTTCTGTTGAGTCGATACGTCCCTGCGAGGTTATGAGGGCAAAACAGCACAGCGACACAACACTCCCTGATTGTTCTTTCTTTCCTCTATTTCAAGTCATCCCCCGGTTAAAGGAAGGGAGAAGTGGCCACCCTGGGGTCATTAGCCTTGGCAGCCCTTAGCAGCACTATTTCCCTAAATTGCTTTCAAAGTGATGGAAGACAGTTGTTTTGGGGAAGCAAACGATAGCTGATCATCTTCAGATGCCCAAACCTCTCCACTCATATCACCCAAATGCCACAGAAACCCTTGGAGCCAGTTAAATGCTCAGCACCTGTTGGTTCTTAGAGTAAGCATAATGGAAGCAATCTTCTCTCAGTTCTACACATACATTCAGGAGGGAAGGTATACCTCTCTATCTTTTGAGGGAATAAACCTAAGTTATTTTATTTATTTCAGTTTTGACCAAAGAGTAAAGAAACTGATTCTAAAAACTTAATGTAAAAGTCAGTCTCATTGCTTCATAGGCACGTGTTATTTTTAACTTTCCTGTTCACTGGGATTGATAATGCCTACCTTATACAGTTGTGAACATAAAGCACTTACCATGGTCCCGGGTACATAGTGAGATCTCAAGAAATTTTTTAGTGGCTATATTTAGAATGGACTGCACTTGAAGCAATGGGAAAAATACTTGGGCCATTTGCATTTATTGTGTGAGGTAGAAGTTTTGAGTATGGCGGCAGTGTGTACATTAGTAAAATATATACCTGTTTCAGTGATATTTTGCTTATTCATACATCACTCTCTTTAAGAGATTATGGAAAATTTACTTCTCTTACTGTTTATTCTTTTTTATTTTTGATTAATCTGCTATCTCCTGTAAATAAAAATTCATCTTTTGGGAGGAAATCAGTAAAGGAAAAATATATCTTTCCTTAGGTATTTGATTATTGGCATATATTTTGGTTTTTACTTAATTTTGTTTGTCAATTTTTAACTTAGAGACGTTTCATACAGCCATTTTGGGAGTTCAGTAGAAAATTTCATTGAGATTATGAAAGAATTCACACAGGTTATTTTTACCCTCTCATTAGGAGAATATAAGACACCACTATGGGGTGTTTTACATTAGATTTTGCTAGGCGCAGAAAACCTACTGGTTGGTTAGTAAATCTAACCACCAAAAAAGCTACTTGCTTTAGCCACTGAAACATTTGGCCCTTAATAAAGTTAAAATTTTTTTTTTAAACCTTTATCAATGAAAGGCTCAACTTGCCAGATAATCAAATTATTAATATTCTCAAAGTTAGTTACTTGTCCCACTGAATAGCCTATCAAGGAAGAGGATGAACAGTAGGTATACATCTTTGAGTGTGTTCACTATTTTTAATGTGTTAATGGGATTTCCTTTATCAGGGTATGAAAATGAAGACCAGTTACTTTGGCGCCCTGGTGTGGTTTTGGAGAGCAAAGTTAAGGAATACCTTGTTGAGACTTCATTAAGAACTGGAAATGAAAAAATAATGGATAGGATTTCTCCAGGAACACACACAAGGGATAATGAACAGGTATACTTCAACTTCTGTTGAAATAACAGCCCAACTAGTAGTATCTTACTGATTTTATTATGTTTGATTCAAATATTTCTTAGGTGTCAAGTGGAGAGCTCTTTTTCTGATAGGTTTTTAAAACTAGAAAAATACTGGTTTAAAAAAAAAATCTCAAGATCTAGCAGTAATCACTCTATATCGTTTCATATCTTTTTTTCTATACATATACACATACCTTAGTTTGGATACCATTTTATATCCTTTTAATCACTTAATCTTATTTTTCTTGACATTGGGAATTCTTTAATACCTCATTCTTGATGACTGTATTCCAGCCCATAGTTATAATATTACTTATTTAAACATTCTCTATGGTTAGACTTTTAGGTTTTATGATAAAGGTATTTTTGGATTATTCTTGAACTTCATTCAGGAAGTGATTAAAAGTAATGTTATATTCAGATTGTATAAATTTGCTTTAGGAGTTTGTTAAGCACTGTGTATCTGTAGATGCAGAACAGTCCTGATTCTGTGTCATGGGGATGTGAATATTGCCTATTAAGGGTTTTTTGAATACCCCTTGTTTTGCTCTCTAACAGCATTTTGCCCCTCTCCTATGCCTTTTCACTTGTATGGCCAACCTAGGTGATCCTGACAAATGAGTAGGTAGACTTAAACTTGAATTTCCAGGTAACATAAAGAAGTCATCCTAGCTGAACGTCAGAGTTTTGTCAGCTGTCACAAAGAAACTCCATTGGATTTTTGTATTATATTTCATTAAAACTATAAGTTAATTTTGGAGAAATGAGAACTTTTAAAACATTCAACCTTACATTTCAAGAACATGGTCTGATTCTCCTGTTCATTTGACTTTTTTAAAATGACTCATGTTTCTTTTTGTTTGCACATTACATGCATCTAATTAATTCCTCACTACCTTTTAAATATGTATGTGTGTATTTAATGCTATTGTAAATGGGATCTCAGTTTTGTAAAATTGTATATTGTTCATATTGAGAAATATTAATTATTTTAGATTTTTTTCTCTAGTTATTAAAACTAATAGAATGATTTTCAGTTGTTTCTCTTAGGTTTTCTGGTCTAAAAGTCATTAAATTATACTTTTGTTCCTTTCTTACCATTATTTTATTTCTTATTCCTGTTCTTTGTCTTACTGTATTAGCCATAACTCTCAGAGACATTTGGTATAGTAATAGTGATTTGAGGCCTGCTTTTGATGGAAGATAATATATGTGAGGATTTTATATTAAGAATAATACCAGCTCTTGGTTTGATATAGGCTATCTTTATTATAGTATGGTAGTAATTGTCTACTTATAACTATTATAGTTATTGTCATTATAAAAATTAGAAGTGGATACTAATTTATCAGATTTTTTTTAGCAGCTGTTGAGATTGTTTTTTTAATGGTTAGTTATTATATTGATTATTAACATTGATGTATTAATAGACTTACTGATGCTGACCTGCTATTTTCTTTCTTGGAACAACTTGGGAAGGTAGATTATTATTTAACTATCAGTTTAGTTCTCTCTACTTCTATTTAGTGTATTTAAAATTTCAAACTTAATAGGAAGAAATTCTAATTTAAAAAAAAATGACACCCTTCATTGTAGATGGAAAAAACTGAGACCATTATGAATCCCAGTCACTAAAGTTACCCATACTTTTGTTCTAGGTCTGTTGCTGTCCCTGTTATTAAAACTGTCAGAACAGGAAGTAGGTGATACAGAGAGAAGACTATAGTTTTGATTTTTCCCAACAACAACAGCAAAAATTATATAAAATAGGGAAATTCCCCCAGCTCAGAAGTCCTGGCAATAAAAAAAGAAAGTCAAGAATGATACTGGTAGATGACTTCTGAGAGGTAAAGTGACGATGAACAATGAACCTTGGGATGCCAGAGTCAGTTTGCCAGTATAGTTATATAGACTAAATAAAAGTAAATATAACCTAACGTGTTGTGAAATTAACATTTCAGCCAGCGTTTGTCAGGATTTTTAAAATACAGCACTCTTTTTAAGAATGCTGTTAAGTATCAACCTTTGGTTGTTTTTATTGAGAATTTTTTTCCCCTCTTTCCTAGGCATTATATGAACTTCTCAAGTGTAACCATAATATAAAAGAAGCAATTGAAAGGTACTGCTGCAATGGAAAGACATCTCAAGGTGAGAAACACTTGGGATCAAGAGAGGGACATGGCAGGGATGGTCATTTCAAGATTAGAATAAGCAAAGTATCTGAAGGACAGAGCAATCCTATAACACTTGTAAGATCTCTGATCATCTTTATAGCAAATAATTTTTTCCTTTTTCTTTCCCTCTATTTTTAGATGTACCAGAGATTGTTCAAATACAAATTAGTTATCCCCCGGTACGTCCATTTTCTTGAGGAAGTAGTTACAGAACAAAGCAGATCCCAGAGATGACAATATATCCAAAGTAATTAAAAAGAATGATTTTATGATTTCATTGGAAAAAAAAGTTTTTTCTTTCCTTTTTTTTTTAAGCCAGATAGGAGATGAAAGGAGATGAAAGATTTAAAAGAAACAAACATGTGTAATATATTCCATTGAATTGCAACAAGTGTATTTTTAGTAATCATGTAATAACATTTTTACAATGCTTAGGTTTTATTTTGTATGTGTCAAGGAAGATGATTAACTTTAATTTCAGTAGTTTTGTCATTATGTAAATGATTGCATGCCCCATAGTTTTCATTAAGGATATTAGGGTGAAGTAATACTTAGTGATACGAATGGCCTGGAAAAATGTAAAAGCTTAAAACAGTACATTTAAAACTTGTAGGTTGAGATAGTCTATACTCAAATGTTTTCTTGTAAAAGCTACTTCTTTGAAAAAATTATTTTAAGCTCTCATAACTCTCAAAATTAAAATGCTGATTTCTTCCTTACTTCAAACTGTTTTTCACTTTATGGTAGGCTGCTGTTAATGTCTTTGGGCACCTCGTCCCTTGTCATTGACCTCTGAGGTACTTCATGTCATCTCTGCCCCAATTACATTTGAATATACCATCAACTCCTGCTGGGATGTTGAATGAGATTTAAGTCTTTTGAGAACATGGGCTGTTTCTTATTTCCTTTGTATTTCCAGAGTATAATACTCTGAAAACTGACTTTAAATAAATATGAATTGATTACTTATGGTCTCTAATTAAAGAACTTATGGTTTTGATGTAAGATCAAAATAAGGCCTTTTTTTTCATACAGGAAATAACCCTTTTTTTCTAATTAAAAAAAAATATGCTCACTGTTTTAAAAAATCAGAAAACTAGCATAAATTATAGAAAAACATTGAATTCTTATTCCACCATGCAGAGAAAAAAAAAGTGTTTATATTTTGGTATGATAGACTTTTTGAAAAGATTTATAGTATACATGTTTTTGATAATTCTAACTGAAATCTCCCAACATACAGAACGTGTGTGTATGTGTGTAGAGAGAAAGTCTGTGTATTTATGACCTTAATAGGGAAAACATAACGAAAGTAAATCAGTGATTCATACAAGAGTTTTGAGGCTAGTGAATTTTGTTTTAAACTTTCCTTAGAGGGAATGACTGCATGGACGGAGGAAGAATGCAGAAGCTTTGAACACGCACTCATGCTTTTTGGAAAAGATTTTCATCTTATACAGAAGAATAAGGTAAGTTGAACAAATTAATACAGAGAAATTCCTCAGTAATTACAATTAATATAAGTAAGTAATTTTCTAGTCACTTGAGTAGGAAAAGAAACAGCAACTTGTTGGTGTTTCCCTGCCATTAACATTTCTAATATTGCTCTTAAACATGACTGGGATTTACTCATAGGTGTCACTGTCTGCTCATGGGATGGCTAATACTATATTCACGTATCTCTTGACATACACAGTTATCATACTCTACTTATAGAAATGGATTTACTCTCTATTTTTCAAGAAGTCGTACTCTTCTACCATTTTCCTTGACTTTCTTTGTAAAGTGTTCAGAAGTTTATGGCCTCAAAAATGTTTCTTTTAGGCAAGAGCTGCCATTGCTGAAGAAACATTGGTTTCTACTAACATGAGATGCTGGTAAGATTGTGAAGCAGCAGGAACTCATTCACTGCTAGAGGGAATGAAAATGGTACAGCCACTTTGGAAGACAGTTTGGCGGTTTCTTACAAAACTAACCATACTTTTATTATAGAATCTAGCAGTTGTACTCAATAATATTTACCCAAAGGGGTTGAAAACTTATGTCCATTTAAAAACTTTCACAGAAATGTTTATTGCAGCTTTAATCTTATTACAAAAACTTGAAAGCAGTTAAGATGTCCTTTGAGGTGAATGGATAAACTGTGGCATAGCCATATAATGGAATATCATTCAGTGCCTAAAAGAAATGAACTATCAAGCCATAAAAAGACATGGAGGAACCTTAAATACATATTGCTAGCCAAAGAAGCCATTCTGAAAAGGCTGTGTACTGTATAGTTCTAACTACTGGAAAAGGCAAAACTATTTGGAGGCAGTAAAAAATAGATAAACGATTCCAGGGGTTAGTGAGGAGGGAGGGATGAAAAGGTAGAGCACCAAGGATTTTTAGGGCAGTGAAACTGTTCTGTATGGTATAATAATAATATATATATGTCATTATGTATTTTTCAATCCATAAAATATGCAATACCAGGAGTGAACCCTGTTCTAAATGAAGGACTTTGGGTGATAAAGATGAATCTGTAGATTCATCGATTTTAACAAATGTACCACTCTGGTAGGGGATGTTGATAGTAGTGGTTGTTGATAGTGGAGGAAGCTATGCATGTTTGGGAACAAGAAGTATGTGGGAACTCTTCACTTTCTGCTCAAGTCTTCTGTGAACATAAAACTGCTTTCAAAAATGAAGTGTATCTTTTAAAAAGTATGTGCGTATATTCTAATAGTTTGGAATTAAGTCTCCTTAAAGTTTGCTTTTTTATTTATTATCTCCCTGCATCCTAAAGGAACATAAGGTGTGAAGTATTTAGGTGGATAGTTCAATATTTTATGCCTTTCTCTTTTTAATAAATACATTTTATTTTTTAGAGTAGTTTTTGGTTTACAGAAAAATTGATCAGAAAGTACAGAGTTCTTTTATACTCCTCCCCACACATACACCGCTTTCACTAGTATCTTACGTTAGTGTGATACATTCGTTACAATTAATGAACCAGTGTTAATACATTATTATTAACTGAAGTCTGTAGTTTATATTAGGGTTCACTCTTTGTAGTATATATTCTGTGGGCTTTGGTGAACCTGTGATGATATGTATCCACTATTATAGTATCATACAGAATAATTCCATTGACCTAAAAAATCTCTTGTGCTCTAACCTATTCTATCCTGTTCCTCCCACCCTCCTCCTTCCCCAACCTCTGGCTTTTTACTGTCTATATCTTTGCCATTTCAGAATGTCATGTAGTTGGGATCACATAGCAGGTAGTCTTTTTGCATTGACTTTTACTTAGCAATATATGTTTTAAGGTTTCTCTATATCTTTTCATGGCTTGATAACTCATTTCTTTGATCACATTTCTTTTTTTTTCTGACTTTTTAAATTTTATTTTATTATTAGTTTCAAGTATATAGTACATTGGTTAGACATTTATATAGTTTGTAAAATGGTCCCCAGATTGCTGTTTCTCTCCTCTGGCTCTACACCTAGCCATGACATGAATACTAACTGCATTCCGTATGCCATGCTCCTCATCCCCAGGACCATCTATCAACTACCATTGTGTACTTCTTTAACCCTTCACCCCTTTGTCGCAGTCGCCAAACCTCTTCCCCTCTAGCAGTCATCAGATTATCCTCTGTATTTGATATTACATTTCTTTTTATTCCATTCTATTGATATGCCACTTTGTTTATCCATTCACCTATTGGAGTACATCTTGGTTGCTCTCAAGTTTCGACAAGTATAAATAAAGCTGCTATATACATCTGTGTGGAGGTTTTCCTATGGACATAAGTTTTCACCTCCAGGTAAACACCAGTAGGTGTGATTCCTGGATCGTATGATAAGAGTATGTTTGGTTTTGTAGAAAACTGCCACACTGTCTTCCAAAGTGGCTATACCATATTACATTCCCACCCACAGCGAATGAGAGTTCTTCTTGCCATATCCTTACCGGCATTTGGTGTTATCAGTGTTTTAGGTTTTGGCTATTTTAATAGATGTGTAGTGGTATCTTCATTTAATATACATTTCCCTGATAACATATGATGTGAAGCATATTTTCATATGCTTATTTGCCATCTATATATCTTTTTTGGTATCTGTTAAAATCTTTAGCCAATTCTTTAATTAGGTGGGGTTTTTTTCTCTTATTTTTGAGAGTTAAGATTTCTTTGTATATTTTGGATAACAATCCATTAGATGTGTTTTATAAATATTTCATCCCAGTCTGTGGCTTGTCTTTTCATTTTTTAACAGTGTCTTTGCACAGTAGAAGTTTTTAATTTTAACAAAGTCCAATTTATCAAATTTTCTTCCATAGATCGTATTTTTAGTGTTGTATCTAAAAATCATTGCCATCCCAAAGGTCATCTAGGTTTTCTCCTGTGTTATCTTCGAAGAACTTTATAGTCTTGCATTTTACATTTAGGTCTATAATTCATTTTAAATTAATTTTTGTGAAAGATGTAAGATCTGTGTCTAAATTACTTCCTGGGATTTTGTTCAGGATTGCACTGAATCTGTAGATCAAATTGGGAAGAACTGACATCCTAATAACAATGAGTCTGGTCACTTATATGAATGTAGACTGTCTTTTTATTTATTTAAATCTTCTTTGATTTCTTTAATCAGAATTTTGTAGTTTTCCTTATATAGACCTTGCTCGAATTTTGTTAGATTTATGCCTGTGTATTTCATTTTTGAGGATAGTAATGTAAATTGCATTGTTTTAATTTCAAATATCAGTTGTTCATTGTTGGTATATAGGAAAGAAGTTGACTTTTGTATTGATCTTGTATCCTGTAACCTTGTTATAATTCTTTATTAGTTCCTGGAGGTTTTTTGTTTGTTTGTTTGTTTGTTTTGTTTTGTTTTGTTTTTTTGGCGGGTGGTGGAGGAGGGAGGGAGTGATTCTTTGGGATTTTCTGTATAGACAATTATATCATCTGTGAACAGAGTTTTCTTCTTTCTCAATCTGTATATCTTTTATTTCTTTTTTTTTTTTTGTCTTATTTTGTTTTTTTTGTCTTATTGCCAGTGTGATGTTGAATGATTTCATGTTTTTTTGTGTTTATGAAAACCTAATATTTTCTCAAAGATGAGATGAAGTGTTTAATTTAGTGAATAGATAAAATACTTTTTTTAAAGTTTGGGTTGCCCCCAAAATGTCAGTTTTGCAGTGACTTATGAACTTTATCTATTCATTTCATAAAAACTTAGGTCTATCATTTATCAGAAGTTGTTCTAAACACTAGAGATATATCAGTGGATAAGACAGGAAAGATTTCTGTTCCTAAGAATCCTATATTCTCTGCGAGGACTTAAAGTTAGTAATATTTATTGAAAGATATACTTTATTTTTTGTATATTATCCTCTATCATGCTCACTAACAAGGATAGAGATACTAAAACTTCCATATTGGGTACTGATTAAGCAGTGGAGAAAATGTTTATTGGATGAAGACATAGAATTTTGTCTGTATGTCTGAACTTATATCTATAGCTATGTGTAGTTAGAGGATCCTTGGTCTGTATGTGAAGCTAAGTTGATGAGGCCCAGATTTTAGTATTGTTGTTCTTACCAAACTCTGTTGGAGCTAAGTGCCAAATTCATGAGGAGGAAGAAACTTGCTTTTAGTTAACAAATCATCTTAAATTCAAGATGCAGTAGAGTGCCGATTTCTTTTCCAAGGTTTTTAAATCTCTTTTGGGTCATGGAACTCTCGTAGTCTGATGAAGCTGCAGTCTTTCTTTTCAGAAAAGTGTACCTACATATAATTTTATGAATTAAGAGATTCAAGTGAAGTCCATTCATGGACCCCCAAGATTAAGAAGGAACCCTGCTGTACTCAGAATCACAGTGAGAATTCAATGAAGAAAAGTAAAGGATGTCAGTTTTTTAGGATTTTTAGTACAGGTGTGAGAGAATTTCTGGATACACATTTATTTTATAAACTAATACATTATGATTTAGATAAAAATCCTTGGGCTTTTGAAGGTAGCCTCATTATTAAGTAGCGTAAATGTAAAGACAGTTCACTAATAAAATGTTCAGAATTTCACAATTGGGAGGATAGAAAATGTCCCATAGATTGAAGGTACGGTGTTGTAGGGGGAAAAAAATAATTAAAAATATGTTGGGTGTGCTTTTAAAAATCTAACTTTTTTTTTTGGGTAGGTGAGAACTAGAAGTGTTGCTGAATGTGTAGCATTCTACTATATGTGGAAGAAATCTGAACGCTATGATTACTTTGCCCAACAGACAAGATTTGGAAAGAAACGATATAACCATCACCCTGGAGTTACGTAAGTACTGCAGGCTTGACTTCAGGAACTTTGATTTTTAACTGTGATATGCAGTTATAAAATTATTGGGTTGTATTTTTCAGGGACTATATGGATCGTTTGGTGGATGAAACAGAAGCTTTGGGTGGAACAGTAAATTCTTCAGCCTTAACTTCTAACCGACCTGAGCCTATTCCTGATCAACAGCTAAACATTCTCAACTCTTTCACTGCCAGTGACTTAACAGGTTAAATAGGCATAGTTTTCTATTCTTTTGGTTGGGCCAAAGTTGTTTCCTCTTTGTTTCATGACATAGCATCATTTACTGAAACTGTTTCTTTCTTTTTTTTTTTTTTTTTCCAGCTTTGACCAACAGTGTAGCAACCAGCTGCAATCCCACTGATGTGAGTTGTTTGGATGATAGCTTTCCTCCACTGGGCAGCACACCCCGTGGACAAGTAAATCATGTGCCTGTTGTAACGGAGGAGTTGCTCGCCCTGCCCAGTAGTGGGGAAAGTGACTGTTTCAATTTATTTGAGACTGGATTTTATCATTCAGAGCTCAACTCCATGAACATGTGCAGTGAAGAGTCAGAAAGACCAGCAAAGAGATTAAAAATGGGCATTGCTGTTCCTGAATCCTTTATGAATGAGGTTTCTGTAAATAATTTGGGTGTGGACTTTGAAAATCACACACATCATATCACCAGTGCCAAAATGGCTGTCTCTGTGGCTGACTTCGGCAGTTTGTCTGCCAATGAGACCAATGGTTTCATCAGTGCCCACGCTCTGCATCAGCATGCCGCCCTCCACTCTGAGTGACACAAGTGAGGGGCCTGCAAACAGTGGGTGTGCAGTACCAGTAAACTTGAGAAAAGTATCAGGTTTGCTTAGTCTTTCACTGGAAGTTTGAACGTTTTTCACTATGACATCAGTGATGTCAGTATGTATAGAACTATATCTTGATTTATCAAGAGTATTTTCATTTTTCAATCCATAAATGTGGAAATGAACTCAGCAGATTTGGGAACTAAGATTGAACTTTGTGGTGCAGCTTTAAGCTCTGCTTATCTCTTCCTCATTTCCCAATACCTCTTTCCCACTCCCTTCTTTTTCTATTTTGTGTTCCCCACTGCCCTCACTCCTAGTTTTAAAACCTGTAGACAGAGGCCACCAACTCAAAACCAGCACAGATGTTCTGAACTGAATGGATGGCTTCTTTTTGTGTAAATTCCTTTTGCCGTAATGGATGCAGTGGAATAACAATGTTTATAGGTACCGATCCTGATCCCTGCTAAATGTAGCATTTTTTTTGGTTTTATTTTCTTAAAAGCAGGGGTAGGTTTCTTTAAACTGCACAAACATGCAAAGATTTTTTTAAAATGGAAACTTCTCTCATGTTATTCAACTAGAGCACTTCAGTTTACAAAACAGCAAGTCCATCTTTATGGAAGCCAGCACGAGGAATTGTGTGCAAATTATGAAGACGCTTGCTTGGATCCTGTTTCGAAATACTAGACCAGGGCTACCTTAAACAGAATCTGTCATTTTATTGTCAGAAGATTTTTATGTAACTTCATTCATTGGCTAAAAATTTGGCAATTTGAGATGTGGTATTCCAATGGGGTTTTGTCCACCATTGTCAAGATTGTAATTGTAAAAATCATACCAGTCATTGATAATTTAGTTTATCCTGAGGCAGTTGACTGGCAGGGCACAGTCTACAAAGCCTAGGATGTTGCCACTCAATGGTTTACATTTTGGGACACCTCTTAAGTTGTTTGTAGCACTGCAGTTCAAAGTGTTAATATTTAGGAGGGAGTTCTAGATTTAACACATAATGCAGTAGAACCTTGAAGTATATTTAAACTCTTGTTTAGCTTGAATAGTTGGCAAGAAAAATGTGAGTTCCTATCTGAAGTAGAATGGTACGTTACCACTTTAAGTTTTAAAAAGTGATAGACATTCAGATGCATCTCAAACTCACTTTTATTTTTGTTGCAAACATTGTGAATGAGAAGCCATGGTCATAAACTTTGGCCATTTTTGCTCTTTAGATATGCATCTTTAAGTTATAAGGTGAATTCAAACAATATGTAATACAGTATTAGGATGTAATAAGCTTTGCTTTTATATTTTAGTTAAAACAATTTTCCTTTTTTTTGTTTTTTTGCACCACCTTAATTAAAAATTTCAATTTGTACTAGTTGTCTTGCTTTGCAGAAAACACAAATGTTTGGCTGCATTGCTGATATTTGTAAGTATAAGACACTTCAAGGTTGTGCTGATGAGTAGATAGATTGTAGTGACCTTAGTAGTGACGGAAAGGGAGGGTATTTATTATACAAACTGTGAACTGCAATGACATCCTTAGTTTTGGATGATGTGTATTCTTGTTTTTCTTTGCAGCATTTTAATGAAGATTGCTTTGAAGTGTTTACGCAGTAGCACATTTACTATAAAATTTAGTTTAGCACAGTGGACAAAAGTAGATAAATTAATAACTTAAAATCAGTTTCTAATTTATACATCTGAAGTCTAGCATTCCTGTATGCACACAGTAAATAATGGGTAGCCTGGGCTGTATGTTGCTTTCAGATATTTTTATCCAAGTTGTCAGCTTCTTATTGCTGTGACGTGCTAAACTTTGAACCTTACTTCTTTTGTTAAAAATCAGTACAACTTTTATAATTTAGTAAGATACTGGCCATAACCTTTCATTGTTATAATTTTAATTTTCGCTCTGGGTTTACAGGGGCTGGTCTGTATAAAATAATTTACACAAAGATGACTGAATGGTAATACCAGTTGCACTTAAATGAACATGCCCATTCTCAGTAGCTGATGCAGTAATATATTCAGTTTATCTATGCATTGCTGGGATCTTGATATAAGATGGAAACAGTGTTTCTTATCTAAAGTTTTGATTATCAGCAAGTTGAATGGACACTTTAGTTATTTAAGTAAAGATTTTTGACCAAAATCCAGAAAATGATATGAGAGAAAAATAAATTCCAGCTAGTTAAAATAGATTTTTAAAATGCCAATCTGATTTTAGCCTCTTAGAGAGTGCTAACTAGCTGGTAACGTTTACTTTTAATTCCTTGTTAAAATGAGGCAATAATTTGCAAGATTTTTGTATATATGTGTAAATTCTTCATACCTTTTTAGATCTAATTCAATATTTTCTGACTGCTCTGCCATGTATAATACCATTTTTGTGCATGCTTGATGTGACATTCATAAATTGTACCACTATGACTTTATCCATGTAAAATAGCTATTTATTGAATTTTCTTTTAAAAGCTGGATTTACTGTTTTTTTTCCTCTTCGTTAAGCATCTTAACAAAGAATTTGTTACTGTTTATTAGAAGAATTGCATTTGAGAGCATGAAAATAACTGATTTGCAATCATATGAAGAAACAATAATGCCTTTATTATCTAGTGTTAAGCACAATTCTTATAACAAACTGTGATAAATTCTTTTTGTTTTTTTTTTCCTTTGCTGCATTATTTTCGTATGAACAAACCAAAAATCCATGGTGAGCAGTTGCAGTGTTGGCTGATATATATTTTATGTACAGAAAATTTGAAGAGGACAGTAGATTCATTTAGAAGTGTAACTGGTGCTGTGATTATAGCAATACTTTACTTTTGTTAGTCGTATTTCATCTTTTTCATGCTAGCTTTTTAAATGTTCAGTTTTCCTCTTGTCATGGTCAACTGCTGAATTTACTTGAAGGATGTAGAATACTGTTTAAACAATACTAAAGTGTGTACAATTAGGTCAAAGAATTGTGCAGTTGTTTCCTTTTTAATTTTTAAAATTGAGGGTCATAAATATTTGAGAACGCCAGACCTAATAGAGCATAGTGATACTATTTAATTTAACCAAAGTCTCTAGTAAATAATTCAACTTTGAATGTAAACTAATGAATAAACCTGACCACCAAGGAGATTGTTTGCCCAGAGTTTCAAAGCACATTGTCTACAAATGGAAATTGAAATAATTTATAAAAATATTGACATTACTATGTTTTTTAAAAAGTTCTTAATTTTTTCACTAAAAGGAGGAAACTATTAGTTTTATTGTTAAATATGGTAGATATTAAAATACCTCTTAGATAACCAATGATTACAACGGTCCCAGTTTGAAATAAGTACCCTGTATGAGATTAATTAGTGACAATCAGAACAAGTTTTAGTACCAGATGTTCAAGAGGAAGTTGCTATTGTTGCATTGATTTTAATATTTGTACATAAACACTGATTTTTTTGAGCATTATTTTGTATTTGTTGTACTTTAATACCTGGTGTACAGTTCCAGAAATAAAAATCTGGAAATCTTTTTTTTTTCTTGGTTCGTGTGAATATGTGCCACAAATAGATTTTTATTTAATGACTCTTAAGTTATAACACATGGGTAGATATTTAACCACTACTAAATTGGGTTTAGATGTAGTAAATATTTGATAGGTAAATAATAAAGTTGGTACATAAAATGTTTTCTCTAAATCCTCTATATTTCCATTTAAAATGAAATGGTAACTATCCCAAAGTGAGGATTGTACTTTCCAATTTAATTCAGGAAATATTTATTGACTGTCTTCATGTTTCAAACACTATGCTAGGTAACTATGTCTTTTAGGAAGACATGATATCTGCAGTTTGATCGTATGTTACTTGGCAGACTATATGGTAAACTAGTCTTACCTATAATATTCATAATTTAGTAGACACTAGAAATATCTTCCTTAAGTCTTCATGTTTTCAAGCTAAAGTTCTTTTAGCCTAATTTCACAAGTTTGTCCCCATATTTCATTTGCTTTTACCAGAGCTTTTTCTGTCTAGTATCATTCTTAGTATGCAATGATCAGATTACATATAATGTCCAGATTTTGTATAAGGACAAGAAGAGGATAAAATGAAAACAGACACCTGGATTGTTTGGTTAGTTGTCTAAAACCACATTCTTTCATTCACAGACTCCAAAGAGCCTCGATGTGCAGGGCTCTGTGGTAGACTCATACACATAAGTGCCTTCAACAGGGGGGACTTTTGAATGCAGCCAGGAGTGCAGCTAAATGTTATGTGAGAGCTGCATAGTAGTTCAGGCTTTTAGGGGTAGAAGGAGACCCTTGTGGGAGCTACCTCTCTAGTGACTTCTAGACCTTACCCATTTTGGCCATAGATTCCATCAATGGTATGCTTTTTGAGTGCTGTTTCTGTGACTTCTCAAAGACTTCATGGTATCTGTAAATTGGACATTTCATTATATACACTTGTAAGTTAAACTCGTCCTTAGAATATAGCACTGTTTGCCATCTCCCATCCAGGTGATTGCTAATCATCTGTTTCTGTGTGTGGGTTCTCTGACAAAAGTGTCCCGGGCACTTGATCCATGGTTCTAGACTGGAAATGCTCGCATATTTCTAGGTTTGTGAACTAGCTAATGTTCATTTTAGAGAGCCTGTACTCTGTACTGTACTCTTGTGTACCTCAATTTTGATGAGTCTGTTTTTATGGAGGTAAAGCCAGTCACTGCCACAAAGTTATTTACTGGTGTAGAATTCATAAAAGCATTTCATGTCAGAAATGAAATCAGCTATTTATAAATCTAAAAAACTGGTAAAAAGATGTTCTATTTTTTAAAATATCAATGTTTTATTTCCAAAAAATATTTTTCCAGTCCAGACCAACTTGCGGTACACAAGCTTTACACTCTCGCCGTGAGCATTTTATGAGCAGGAACCATGTTTTATTCTTTGAATCTCCTGGGACCTTTCATGTACTAGGTAGGTATTCACTAAATATTCGATAGCATATATTACTCTTGAGCTAATGGTGACTTTTTCACCAATTAAGACAAAAGTTTTTTAAAAAGATACAGAGAACAATCCAGAATTAACTGTTAACATTTTACCATATTTGATCTCTATAATGTGCATTTTTTTTCAACTATTTTTAGTCATTTACATTGTAACAGTTCATTCCTAAATAGTTCAGCTCTCCTAATATGTCCACAGGAGTTAGTTTCCACATTTTACATAAAGTTCTGGGTAACAGGATCTTGATCAAGTAGATTAGCTTTTTTATAAGATGAATCCCTCCTGGTTTCTTAGGATCTTGATGACACAAAAGACAAATGAGTCTGAGAAAAATAATCAGAGGTCTAATGGATGTATGTGTATATACATGACAAATGCTATAGAGAAGAAGAAGGGAAATGGAATGGGGAGTTTCAGTGGTAGCAGTGGGGATTGTAAATTTCAATAGAGTGGTTAGGCAAGGTGATGGAGGGACTGAGTTAATATGGCTATCGGGGAGTGGGGGTTGGGGGGGGGAAGATCTTCGTAGGCAGAGAGAATTAGTGCCAAAGTCCTGAGGTGGGAGTGTGCATAGCAGGTTCAAGGAGTGGCAAGGAAGCAGGTATGACTGGTAGAGTGAGCAAGAGATAAATTCAGAGGTAGTGAGCAGCTAGATTATGTATGTGAAAGACTTCAGCATATACTCGAGGTTAGTAGAGATGAGTCAAGATCTGACTTAAAAGAATCAATCTATTTTGTAAAGGGAGCAGGAGGCTATTAAAATTTCAATAAATTAAATAAAAAACTTAGTGTAGCAGCAAAGATGGTTAGAATCTGGTTAAACAGGTTCCATGTTAGGATTTGAGGAGCCCAATAAAAAACACCTCTTATCGAAGTTTAGAACTGAGTTGGATGCAGGAGTCAGGTCAGTGGATATCAAAGTAATTATTACTAATAAAACTCTCCTGAGAAGGTGACTTCAGAGCTGTGGCCAAATGGGCTTACTAATACTCCACCTCTAGACTCACTCCGTTACTGGCTGGGCTGACGATAGGCTACTACTTGCATAGGGCAGCCTAGGACACATTCTCTGCAGGCAGAGTCCACAGAGAAGGAACTACAGGGGTCTGGGCCATGGGTGAGACTAGTTCTTCTCTGGAGGTAATCTTAGAAAATCAATCTCACTCCAGAGGGCGGAGAGAGAAGTCAAGAGCATTTACTAATGGAAGCCTTCCACATGGAAACAGGAGAAATGGGTAATAGGTGTTCTGCCCATCACCACTGTCTTTTAACTATATTCCCACGCCAAAACAATCTCACATTCTGTTTTAAACTATATGAGTGTAAATGTTCAAATAGAGAAAATAGTATAATGACTCCCTATTTCTCCCTTACCAGCTAAAACAATTACACATACACAACCACACTAATGGCACACACACCCAGTTAACTCATGGTAACACCAAATATTTTTGGCTTTAGTTTATTCTACAAAAATGAAGCTTTTACAGAACTTCATATACATCAACAGTACAAGAATTGCTGATGACCTTGCTAAAATTATATAAACCACCAGAGACATATAAAAAACATTGAAATTGTAAGTTCAGGCAGTACTTTTTAATTTAATAAACTATTTAGGTGAAAACCAAATAAAATTGGAATTGCATTACACATTTAAAATGGAAATGAAGCAAACAGCTTTTAATAATTGAAACAAATATCAAAAAACCCATCTGAGACTCCAATTAGGTCTCAAAATATTTCTTCTATAGGTGGAACTCAGAAATAATTAACAAAAACATTTATAATTTACAATAGCTGAATATAAAACCTAATTTTTAATAGAGTTAGCTGACAATTGTATAATAATTTGAAAAAAGCTCTTCTCCTTGTTTGATGTCCCTGAGTGCAACAAGAACAACACATCGGAGTGGCTGAAAACAAAAAGAAAAATATACAAAAGTTAGAAGTATAAACAGATACCAGCTCATATTTTTAATTTAACCATTATGGGTTTTATAGATGTCATCTTATCATATTCTTTACTATCATCTTAGTTTATACATTTCATTTCCATGAGGAAATTGTTTTGACCCCTGATGAAGGTATTTTAGAGTATGTCTATTCTATATCATTCTAAAAGACCATAAATCAACAAGTTTATACAACTGCCACTTCTGAACATGTTGTTTCTATGCTCAAGTCCTCAAAACTAGTATCATAAAAAGCATTTAAAAATGATATTCATTATAGCTTAACATTTTAAAATTAAGTTGTATCTTTGTAGTCTGCAAAGCTGGAAACATTACTTAAAATTAACCGGAGTTAAAAAATACTTTTTATGAAAATAGCAAGATGTGAAACCTTCAAAGTTGCTACTAAATTTAACTTTTCCTGTCCTTGTTGAATACTAGTGACATTATGCCCCAGAGTATATGGCTAAAAACCCTAAACCTAAACACACATATATAGAGAAATGTTACCATGTTTTAAGTACAGGGAATAGTTTAAGTTTTAAGTATCATTCATTTTAAAAGGACAACTTAATAGGACCCATACAAAATAAGTTTGCCAGTTAATAGCAACTCGGTGAAATGATATAAAGGTTATATCTTCCTACAACATTGTCATATTTAAAATTGCTACTTGAGTATTCTCAGTAGACTACACTTAATGGACAGAAAATTAAATGTTACATTAAAAATGTGTATCTTCTGAATATTTCTTTTTTTACTTTTTTTTAAAGTTTAATGTTTTTAATTTAAGTATAGTTGGTATTCTCCCTTTCTTTTATTGCTAAGGTTCCAAATCTAATAGTGAAATGGGCAAAAGAAATAATAGTATAATTTGGCCTCTTTGTTCAACTGAGTGCTCTCATGTGAGGTGAGGAACATGATCCTTAAAATAAAGTAAAAATGTTTTTGAGGATTTTGTAGTTAGGAAAAACTACAGAATCACTTGATAAAAAACTTTTAAGGTTGATACTTACTTATAAAAAGTACCACCTACAATAAAAAATGGCAATAATAAGCAGAATGAACTAATAAGCTAATAGAAGATTTTTATTTTTAAATAAGTCTACATTAATGCATTAAGGTGTGATTATATAAAAATCTAAGTTATAATATTTCACTAAAAAAAGTTACCCCAAATTCTACATAGCTTTTTAAAAGACAATATATTTTTTAAAGTATAGAATAAGATAAGATAGGAAAAGCTCTTCTAGAAGACTAACCTTTCTTTATCAAAGCTGTAGGCGATGTTTGGAAGATATTGTTTCAGTTCTATAGGGAAAACTGCAGGTATATCACATTCCTGGTAACAGACATTAGCTGGTCTGTCTAGAAATGAGGATATAATTTTTAAAAATAGAACCATTTTACAAAGTCATGGAAAATAATTATGACAATGTATAGTTTTCAAAATTATCAGAACATAATCAGATTAATAATTGCTATTATGTTCCAGGCACTGCTAGATTATATACACACACATGTATATGTGTATGTTTATTTTTTTAAGATCAGGAAATAGGTTCTGAAAGTAAAAGGTTAAGTAGAAGAGTCAGGCTTCAAGTTCATATCTCCCTAATACCAAAGCCTATGCTAAATGTAGCCAGATATACTTATGGGAAAGTCAAGCCCCAGAGAAGGTAAGTGACTCAAACTTAGCAACAGAGAGGGCATACCAGTCTACTGTTTATTAGGCTGTATTGAGGCACACACAAAACAATCTCTAAATTAAATATTAAAAAATGATAAAATAATGATCAAAAGGGCAGTTCAACTGCGTATATTTACTACAAAACCAGAAAATAGTAAATTAAAGAATTCCAATTAATGTATGTCATTATTTCCCAAAATTCTCTCTTTGATATATGCCTTAAAAAGTTATAGTTTACTTAAGGGCTTCAAATATCTGAGATATTAAACCTGACTGGCTCTGGTACTCAGTTATATGGCAAAGGAAGATAATTATTACTGCTTTATTTATATCTTTTCTTACAGTCCTATGGTGCCAACTTACCATTTGAACAATTGTTGACATATTGTCCTACAGCCAGTGGATTATGAAATTCTGATGTTAGCCATGTACTATCACTCATTTTTAAAGGGCCGAGTCGATCCCTCCCATTGCAAGATCTGAAAGATGTGAAAGCATCAGCTAAGGGATTGTTGTTCAGTATCTTAAAATTCAAAAATTCAAAATTAACCCTACAACTGAAAAAGTGCAATTTCTCTTTAAAAACTTTAATTAATAGGACAACTAAGGTTATAATGGTCATAGTCATGGTGGTGTAGTTCTGTCTCCTATAATTAAATTTGAACATGGGCACCGACCTACCTGAACACGACTTTTGATATTCCTTTGTCATTTCCATCAATGAGTACTCCATCTAAGCATCTAAAAATAAATGGATTTCCAATGGACTGGAAAAAGATTGGCTCATAGTTCTGATACACTGTACCTATTATACAAAGACAAAACCTATTATACAAAGACAAGACAAAGACAGAACAACATATAAAGATCATAAACACAATAAGGGCCTTTTTCTGCAACATAGATAACATGGAAGAATGTTTTAATTTCTCTACCTTTTTTTAATGTTTCACATTCAATCTAGATCACATTCTGTTTGGCTACTTACCCCTACAGACTACCCAATAGCAGATGGAGCACAGTACCAACTTGTCCACACAGAAGAAAAAAGTATGACTTGGTTAACAAATATGTGAACATACTTCAGGCTCAGTTTTACAAAGTTGTATGTGTGTGTGTGTTGTTTTTAAGTAAAATGTGATTTGACATCAGAGTCTTTTAAGAAGGTATTTTGTTAATAACCAATTAAATAATGTAAACATGGGAATAGATGAGTTTGTCAGGTGGTTTTCCTTTATGTTTCAGGCATGTTAAGCTTTAAATTTATTTTAATATTTGTTGCTAGCTAGTTCTATTTATACTTTACAGAGTTAGTTGTGTAGAAATTGAGACTCCCTTGCTTGGGGACAAAAATTAGAACATAGAAGGACTTTTTTAAAACACAGGTGTATCTGACTCAAATATCCACATATATTTTCCACTACACCAAATAATGTTAGTTTGACAACATATTCTATTGAGCATTCTAGTCAATATTTTGCAAAGAAGCTGCTTTACTTTCCAAGTGTAGAAATAGCAGGAAGGTCTTAAGTTCTCTCTTTCATGTTTTAACTCATACCATTTTCATGTTTCAACTCATACCTTCAGTTATCAATTATCTAAGCCAAACCGACTTATTCTCTAGTGCTTTCTAAGTCTGATCAAAGTAGGCCATACTATACTCCCTAAACATTGACTAGAAAATTTTCCTTGAAAAGAAAAATGCATTTATCCCACACATAATACTTTCTAACACATAATTTACAAACAGTTAATTTCCAAACCAGGATTTAAAAATCTATGGAAATCTGAGTTTCCAACTCAACTTCTTACTCTAAGAATTACAAGATTAGGTTTTTTTTTTTTCGAACTTGTATTTACAGGTGTATAAGAAACTCTTGGCAAAGTACTAATTGTGCCATTACCAGGATACATAGATACAACTGCGCCTTTTGGTACCAATCCTTTAGCAACGAAGACACCTTTTCCAGCAGAAATCAATGAGCTAGTTGCTCGGGCAACACTGAAACCCAGTGTCTTATAAAGAATTTCTTCTGGTTTAAAGATACTTTGCTGATGATCTCTGTATTCAAGCAGTTTCACCCTTGGATGTTGAACTGACAGTAGGTCTTGGTATTTTGATTTAACAGGTTCTGGAAGTATAGTCAAGATATCTGATTGTTTACTGAAATCATTTATGAAAAGAGCCTGGAAAACTTTCAGTAATGTTTCTAGGACATCTTCATCTGTGATAACTTTGTCTTTGGATTCCTCTGGAACATATCGGAGGGTCCTGAAAATGGGAAAAATTTCTATTCACTACTCTTTAACTGATAAAAGCTAGACTGTTTTAATGCCTTCTGGGTTACTGGCCTTAATGAAGATTATTCTCACATGTGATGGGCAGAAAGTTTGTAAGAGTTGTTTGGACTAGTTACCTAACTTCCAACAGTACCTACACAAGTTAAAAACAGCAAATATTTATGAAAGGCACAAATGCTGTTGGGTCCTTACATTGATTACATCATTTTTCCAGACAAGGAAACTGAGGCTTGGAGATATTAGGGAACTTACCCAAGGTACTAAAGATGCTAAGAAGGAAAGCCAGCAGCAGAAACAATAGCTTTTTCTAGGCGTGTAATTTCAAGTAAAAATTTAAGTTAACATACACTTTATCACACTCTCTCCTAGGAGTACTTAAATGACTGCATCACTTTTATTCCCATAACGGTATTTTTACTTCTTAATAAAAAGGAAGCAATTTCCGCCTCAAATTTTTATAGGTAATGATGCGTTTGAAATCACGTTTCCATAGTATGAAACTCTGGGAAAACTCTTTGGTTATTAACTGGCCTTTGTCGGAGCTAGCCTGCCTATTTGAGTTTTATGTGTACTAGCACGCCACTTACTAAAGCTGGCAATAATACAGATCCCATGGTCATCCACTCAGCTAGCTTCCCTAATTCAGACCCAACACTCTGACGTGCATTTAGTGGCTTTTTGTTCGTTTTTAGGCGTCAGCTACTTTAAGCTGTTATCCTCACAGCAGGCAGGGTTGCTTTCACCATATACTACAGAGCTGTGAAGATAAAGCTCGGTTTGGCTTTTCTAAGGAATGTCAAGCTTCCAATTATCCCTTGGTTTTGAGAAGATCACGCACTCTCCCACTGGATGAGTTTTCTTGTTTTTCAGAAGTTTCTTATTTTTGCCCAGACATAGGAGCCACGGTCAGCCTGGACTGTAAAACGGACAATACCTGCCATCGCCCGCGGGTGGCCCCTCTGTCGCAGACCTCGAAACGCGGGGTACGATGGGTATAGGCCTCAGGCCCGCCCCAGAGCTCCGCGCCCCCACCAGGGCCCCGCCCTCCTCCGACTCCACCAGCCTCCCCATCCGCCCCGCCCACCTCGGGCCCCGCCCACCTCGGGCCCTGCCTGCCTCTGGCCCCGCCCCCTCACAACCCCTCGCCTCAGACTCCACCCACCACGAGCCGGCCTGCCTCGGGCCCTGGGCCACCAGAAGCTCCGCCTGACTGAGGCTCGGTCCGCCTTAGACTCCATCCCCCTCGGGCCAGCTGGCCTCTGGCCCAGAGGCCGCGGTGGGGCGGCGGGGCGGAAGGAAGATGTCCCTGGTTCGGTCGCGTCGTCCTCTCACCTCGGGTTATGCCTGAGGTTCAGCGCGATCCAGGGCACAAAGCGGTACTTGTAACGGCGCCACCGCTGCCACAGGCCCCGCAGCAGGTGGCCGGCCATGGCTGTCCCGCGGGACGTGATGAGGATGGCGCGGGAGAGGTAGGTCGCGGTCTCGGGGCCGCCCAGGCCGGGGGAGGAGCGGAGGCCGGGTCGTCCCGCCCCTCCCCGGTTTCCGCCCTCAGTGTCGGGCTCCGAGTGTCTGGCAGCCTTGGCTCCTCTCGCAGGTGGCCTCCGCGCTGCTCTTTTATTTACCCCAGCTCTCTGAACAGTGCGTGGAGCCGAAAGGAGCCTTCATATTCCTTTTTCTTTCTGCATTTGCTCGTGTATTCTCCCCTCTCAGTCCCTCCCCCCTCCCCCGCCACAGACACACTTAGGACAAGCGTAGACAACGCTTAGTTCCAGAAAGGGCAAACTACAAGAATCCCTCCCTCAACCATGTTTAAGTCAACAAGTGTTTACTAAGAAATATATGTTTTGGTGCCATTTCCTCAGGCTGGAAGGTCGGCTTTCCTATTTTTTGCCCGAGTCAGGGTGAATCCTACGTCTAAATCGAACAGGTCAGAGCTAGTGAAAATTCAGGTAAATGCAAGTGGGCTAAGGACATTTATTCTATTCCAGAAAGGAGTAAAAGGAAAGAAAGAAAATTGCCAAAGTCTCAGTTTCACACTAATATTATAGGATGTTGGCAAACTCTAAAGGCTCTGCCCTCAGGTGCTGTGTTTGGTAAATTGCCATCCAGGTTTACCTTATTTGCTAAATGAAGTGAATTCAGTTCCAGGTTGTATTAATAAACGATATACAAAGAGAGTGATTTTCATGGTATCTAAACTTAAGAGGACCCAAAAGGAGCGAGTTGAATCCTTACCTATAGTTATATACTTACCTTAAAAAAATTTTTTTGTATATATTTCGAATGGCTTCTTATTTTAATTTTTTAATCATATAGTTTAATCATCCAATAGAAAGGAACATTTTGTCTAGACCTTATATACAGAGGTATAATTGATTTATAACGTTATATTTTAGGTGTGCAACATGATTCGCTATTTGTATATATTGTGAAATGATCACAAAGTCTAACATCCATCACCATAAATAGTTACAATTTTTTGTGTGTGATAAGAATTTTTTAAGATTAACTCTCATTAACTTTTAAATATGCAGTGCAGTAGTGTTAACTGTAGTCACCATGCTGCACATTGCCTTCCCAGAACTAATTAATTTTACAACTGGAGGTTTGTACCTTTTGACTTCCTTCACCCATTTCACCCCTCCCCACTTCTGGCAACCACCCATCTGTTCTGTGTATCTGTGAACCTGGTTTTTATTTTGTTGTTTTTGATTTCACATATAAATGAGACTATATAGTATTTGTCTTTCTCTGTCTGACTTATTTCACTTAGCATAATGTCCTCATGGTCCATCCATGTTGTTACAAATGGTAGGATTTCCTTTTTTATGGCTAAATAATGTTATATATATTATAAATAGTATGTTATATATATATTATCAATAGTATGTTATATATATAAATAGTATGTTATGTATTATATATAAATACGTAAATATATAAAGGTATCCATGAATATATAAATATAATATCTTTTATTCATCTTTGGACACAGGTTTTTTTCTATATCTTGGCTTTTGTAAATAATGCTGCAGTGAACACAGAGGTGCATTTATCTTTTCATATTGGTATTTTTGTTTTCTTTGAATAAATGCCCAGAAGTGGAATTAGTTACAATTTTAATTTTTTGAGGAATCTTTATACTGATTTCTATAGAGACTGTACCAATTTACATTCCCACCAACAGTGCACAAGGGTTTTTTTGTCCATGTCCTCATCAACATATGTTATTGTCTTTTTGATAATAGCCATTCTAACAGTTACGAGGTGATATCTCATTATGGTTTTGATTTGAATGATTTGTGATGTTGAGCATTTTTTCATTTACCTGTTGGCCATCTGTATGTCTTTGGGAAAATGTCTATTCAGATCTTCTGCCCAGTTTTTAAATCTGATTTTTTTTTTTGCTATTGAATTCTATCAATTCTTTATATATTATGGATATTAACCCATTATAATTTATATTATTTGCAAATACTTACTCCTATTCAGTAGGTTGCCTTTTTATCTTATCAGTGGTTTCCTTTGCTGCCAGCATTTTCTTAGTTTGACATATTCCCAGTTATTTATTTTTGCTTTAGTTGCCTTTACTGTCATATCAAAAAAATCATCACCAAGAGTGATGTCAGAGAGCTTACTGCTTGTGTTTTCTTCTAGGAGCTTTATGGTTTCTGGTTTTACATTCAAGTCCTTAATCCATTTTGAGTTTATTTTTTGTGTGTGTGATATAAGGTAGTGATCTAGTTTCATTTTTTTGCATGTGGCTGTCTAGTTTTCCCAACAGTATTTATTGGAGAGACCATTCTTACCCCATTGTTTATTCTTGGCTCTTTTTCATATGTCAAATGACCATATATGTGTGGGTTTATTTCTGGACTCCCTATTTTGTTCCATTGATCTGTGTGTCTTTTTATGCCAATTCTATACTGTTTTGATTACTGTAGCTTTGTAATATAGTATGAAATCAGGGAGTGTGATGCTTCTAGCTTTGTTCTTCTTTCTGAAGATTGCTTGGTTATTTGGGGTATTTTTTGGTTTCATACAAATTTTACGATCGTTTGTTCTATCTCTGTGAAAAATGCCATTGAAATTTTGATAGAGATCGCATTGAATGTGTAGATTACTTTGGGTAGTTTTAACAGTATTCTTCCCTCTGAGCATAGACTATATTTGCATTTCTTTGTGTCGTCTTCAGTTTCTTTCATTATCGTATTACAGTTTTCAATGTACAGGTCTTTCACCTCCTTGGTTAAATTTCTTCTTAGGTATTTTATGCTTTTTGATGCAATTGTAAATAGGATTTTTAAATGAAACTCTTCTGATAGATTGTTATTAGTGTATAGAAATAACAGATTTTTGTAAATCGATTTTGTATCTTGCAGCTTTACTGACTGTTTATTCTAATAATTTTTGGTGGAACTTACAGTTTTCTATATAATATTTATATGTAATATTATGTCATCTGTAACTGGTAATAGTTTTACTTCTCCCTTTCCAATTCAGATATCTTTTATTTCTTTTTATTTTCTAATTGCCCTGGCTAGGACTTTCAGGACTATGTTGAATTTAAATTTATGGTATTAAAATTACTTTTTAGTTATATAAGTAGTTAATGAAAAGAACATTCTCCTTATAACAAATAGAAATATGGTAGATAAGGCTAAACTCTGCTTTAATCACACCATATAACATGTGCTTCCACCAATCCTGGTCTTTACCTCCTCTCAGAAGTTACCAGGTTGATGTGTTTTATGCCAGTCTCATTTCTGTGTATTTACATACCTCTTTATGTTCCTATAGAAAATTAGAGATTTGTGTGTGTTTGTAAAATACTATAAGTATCTGCAACTTCTTTTATTTATTCAAAAATAGTTTTGAAGTCTCCTCATATTAGTTTGTAAAACTCTACTTCATTCTTCTATTTCTAAAGTTTCACTGTCAAGTTTAATATTTACTGTAATTTTTTGGTAGGTATACTTTATGGAGTTTGTCAAGAATTTTTGTCTTAAATTTTAAACGAACGATGACTTATCAAAGCTTTCATTAGCTGTTTATTGAAATGATCACATATTTTCTCTCTGCTCTTCCTTTAATATAGTGAGTTATAATGAGACTTTGTCAAATGTTGCATCATCCTTGGATTCCTGAGATAAGCCTTTTTTGAATGTTTATAGAATTCACCAGTAAAACCATCTGGGTTTGTAGTTTTCTTTGATAAGAATTCAGTTTGTTTTAAAGATGTAGGGCTGTTCAAAATTTCTGTTTTATCTTGTTTCGAGTTTGGTAAATTATTTTTTCATGGAATTTATTCATCTAAGTTGTCAGATTTGTTGACATAAAATTGATCATAAATATAGTCTTACTGTTCTCCTAATGTCTGTATGATCTATAGTGATAACCCCACTTTCATTCCTGATTTTGGTGATTTGTGTTCTGTTTTCTCTTCATCATTGTAACTAGGGATTTGTTGATCTTTTCAAAGAAATAGCTTTTGACTATTGATTTTCTCTGTTGTTTGTCTATTTTCTGTTTTATTGATTTCTGTTCTTTATTATTTTATATGTTCTACTCTGGGTAAGTTTGCTTTTCTTTTTCTAGCTTCTTAAAGTAGTGCATCACTGTTGAAGACCTTTCTTTGTTCATAATCTAAGCATTTAAAGTTATAAATTTCTTATCAAGCATTATTTTAGTTGAATCCCAGGAATTTTGATGTTGTATTTTCAAGATCTTCTTCAACTGAGAAGAGTTATAGGGGAATATCGGAG
Source organism: Eonycteris spelaea (assembly GCA_003508835.1). Taxonomy (NCBI): domain Eukaryota; kingdom Metazoa; phylum Chordata; class Mammalia; order Chiroptera; family Pteropodidae; genus Eonycteris; species Eonycteris spelaea. The sequence goes on along the minus strand of PUFA01000011.1, from coordinate 6,490,553 downwards.
GTTCAGATGAGAAGATAAGGTGTAAAATAACTCAGAGTGGGAAAGCCAACCTTATAGGGAAATGCAGGAGGGAATTGCTGAACTGTTTTGAGTGAACCTACCAATGTTTATCTGCTCCTAGGTAAGCAAGAAGGGGTACTTTTCCTTCCTTCCACCTTCAGAGGAGGAAGTTAAGGTTTTCTCTCTGGAAAAAGACTAAGTTTATGTTGACGAACTAGCACATATCCAGATATTTAATGAAATCCTGGCATTATTTATTCACTCTTTTTATGAAGGATCAGTAAATAACTTAGAGCTTTGACTTTGTCCAGGAAAGAAGTGTTTTTCAAACTATAAGCTGGAGGATAGGCTTACTTTGCATGAATCAGATGATACATTTTTAGTCCCCTTTCCTTGTTTCTTGAGTGAAATTTTAGTGTGTGTGTGTGTGTGTGTGTGTGTGTGTGTGTGTTGAGGGGGAGAGAGGTATAGGAAGTAAGAGACAGAACTTTGATTTCATAGTTCTCTGATGGAAGAGAGTATATTTAAAGATGGTGGGTATTCTGGAGGCTATTTGAACAGCTTCATTGTCTAAAGTGGGTAACATAACTGGCAAATATTTATTCACTCATAACTGTGTACAGCTTCAAAAGATAACAGTCAAGTTGGAAAAATATATAATTTAGAAAAACTAAATATTATGAAAGAATTTCAGTGTGAGTTACTGAAGTTTAGGAGTGTGTCAAAGATAAATAGGTTAAAGAGAGGTGGAAGGAAAGGGAGAGCATAAGCCTCAGTTCTGAGTGTAGCCTGAAGATACTGTGGGTCCTTGGAGATCTGCAAGGTCAAACTATTTTCATAATAGATCTAAGATGTTATTTGTCTTTATTCAGTGTCATTCTGTTACTAGGGTGTGGTGGAGTTTCGAGGGGGTTACATGATGTATGATAGGTTGATATCAAGCTGGAATGAGAATGTAGCTGTCTTTTATTAAGCTGGAAAAGACATAGATTTGCAAAAATATAAAAAATGCCATTTTTCTCACTACTCGGGGGGAGTTATCTACTTTTCGTAAAGATGTTATCTGTTTTAACATGAAAAGATTTAAAAATTGTTTTAACGAATTAAGTGAATATTTTAAAATTTATGTTTTAATATGATACACTAACTATCAATAGATATAAACCACATAAACAAAAGATTCTTGGAAACTTGATTTTTAAAGGTGTAATGGGGTCTGAAGATGAAAATGTTTGAGAATCAAGTGTTAGAACCATATATTGTTATGCAAAAGTTTGAGAAGGCAAGTATGTGACAAAGCATTTAATTGGACATTGACATTAATGCCAGTTCTATGAATTACAGTAGTATATTGCATACTGATAAAATTAAACAAAATATTTTGAAGTTATTTTGTGCTGTAGGACCTAAAAATACTGCATAAAAGAAAAAAAAAAGGTCTCTGCTAGTCTTTGTGAGAATTAGCAAAAGCCACTTCTAATTCCAGCCACTTTATTGCCATCTAGTGGAAAATAATTATACTAAACATACAAATCTATTAGGACTGAGGTGTGAGTGATGCTCCATAGAGTTATGTAGTACACGGTTGAGGTAGCTTTGAGTATCAATTGGAAGATTCAGTGCCATTGGTTGTCAGCTGCTTCTCAGACCAAATTATGACACCAAAAAGTTGAGAACCACTGGCATGAGCAAAGGTGCTGAGATGGGATTGAACACAGTGGGTTCAGAGAATGTAAGGATCTGATTAGAGCAACATTTACATTAGAAATAGTAGGAAAGAAAGTTTTTAGGCAGAGTAAGGTCAGATTGTTGAAAAATCTTGAGATTTGGGGTAGTAGGTGGTAGGTAGTTATTAAAGGTCCTTAAGTAGAGCACTAGTATATAGAAATAGTTTGGGAAGCTCAGAAGAACAGTGGTTGGTAGGATTGATGGATAAATGTGTGGTGGGTGGATGGGTGGGTAGATGGATAGGTAGATGGATAGATGGATGATGGATAGATAGGTGGGCGGGTGGTTGACCACCCAAGAGTAGGGTGGTTTTGAGAGCAGAAAACCAGGAAATAAGGTATCAGGTATCTGGATATAGCCTCTTCTTCGATGTGAGCATAGGAAAGGGATGGGAGAATAGGAATGTCCTGTTTGGTCAACATCAAATCTAGGCTTTAGACTGGAAAATGGTATTCTCAGTGATTGCCTTGAGTTTTGTTTTTCAATTTTCTAAGAAGAACACTGAGTTAACTGCTTTATTCCTGAGAAAAAGGTGAGGTCAAGTCTGATTTTCAGATATTTGGCAAAGTTCACACACTGTTAAGATCATCCATTAATTAAAGAAAAGTTTTACTCTGCTGCCTTCTGGATCTTGTGTAATTGCCTAAGTAATTTTTCCATTGGTTGTCAGCACAGGCCACTGAAATATAGAAACTCAGCTGCAGGGAAGGAAAAAAGAAAAAAAAAAAACAGAAAATAAAATTAAGGTAAAATGCAAAAAAAAAAAAAAAGAAAAGAAAAGAAAAAGAAGAAATTAACAAGCAACCATATATAGGTTCAACAATTGTTAACATTTTACAGCAATTCCTCCCCGTGTATACATATATTTTTTCTTTTTGCATTTGAATGTAAGTCCTAGACATCAGCTTCCCAAGAATGACATTTTCTCTTCCCAGTACTATTATTGCATCTTTAAAAATGAACATTAATTCAATATCATGAATATATAGTCCATATTTAAATTTCTCTAATTTCAAAATTGCCTTCTTATAGCTTTTTGTTCTTTTCTTATTTGTTTTTTAAATTGAATCTAAGTTCACACATTGCATTTGGTCTATTTTAATCAAGTCTAATCTATGCCCTGCTTTCATTTCTTTTTCATGACTTAAAACTTTTATGAAGAAACCAGACTTGGTGTCTTGCATAATGTTCTTTTTCCACCCCCAGCAGAATAGTAGAAATTATTATTTTTTATTTTTAAATTTTTAGTTATTAAAAAATTTTCCCCATCTTTCAACCTCCCTCCCCTTTGGCAAGCATCCACTTGTTCTCTATAGACCTATGGGTCTGTTTCTGTTTTGTTTAAAAAAATTTTTTTATTAAGGTATAGTTGGCATACAATATTTTATTAGCTTTATGTCTACAACATAGTGGTTTGACATTTATATACCTTATGATGTGGTCACCATACTAAGTCTACTAAGCACCTATCACCATGTAAAGTTTTTAAAATACTATGACTGTATTCCCTGTGGTTTACACTACATCATATGTGATTTATCTTTCTCTGTCTGACTTATTTCACTTAGCATACTATCCTCTAGGTCCATCCAGTTGTCTCAAATGACAATATTTCATTTGTCTTTATTGCTGAGTAACATTCTCTTGTATTTATATACCATGTCTTCTTTATTCATTCTTTTATTGTTGGACACCTAGGTTGCTTCCTTATTTCAGCTGTTGTAATTAATGCTATAATAAAAATAGGGGAGCATGTTATCTTTTCAAATAAGGGTTTTTTTGTTTTTTTTTTTGTTTTTTTTTTTTCAAAGGTGGAATTGCTGGGTAGCATAGTAGTTCTAGTTTTAATTTTTTGAAGAACTTCCATACTGTTTTTCCATAGCAGCTACATCAATTTACATTCCTGCCAACAGTGCATGAGGATTCCCTTATTTCTATATCCTCGCCAAGATTAATTTGTTGACTTTTTGATAGTAGTCATTCTGACAGGTGTGAGATGGTATCTCATTATGGTTTTGATTTGCATTTCCCTGATAATTGTTGATGTTGAGCATCTTTTCATGTGTCTATTGGCCCTCTGAATATCATCTTTGAAGAAATGTCTATTCATGTCCTCTGCCCATTTTTTAAATAGGATTGTTTAGTTTTTATATGTTGAATTGTAAGAGTTCCTTATATATTTTGGATATCAATCCCTAATCAGATATATAATTTGTGAATATCTCCCCTGATTCAGGAGGTTGTCTTTTCATTTTTTTGATGGTTTCCTTTGCTGTGCAAAAGCTTTTTAGTTTGATATAGTCCATTTGTTTAATTTTGCTTTTGTTGCCCTTGCCTTAGGAGACAGCCCAAGAGATATTGCTAAGACTGATGTCAGAGTTTGTCTATATTTTCTTTTAGCAGTTACATGGTTTCAGTTCTTACATTTAAATCTTTAATTCACTTTTAGTTTATTTTTGTATATGGTGTAAGAGAGTGGTCAAGCTTAATTTCCTTTGCATGTATCTGTCCAATTTTCCCAACACCATTTATTGAAGAGACTGCCCTTTTATCATTGAGTATTCTTTGCTCCCATGCCAAATATTAGTTGACTATATATGTTAAGTTTTATTTCTGGGCTTTTGATTCTGTTCTGATTGATCTGTGTGTGTGTGTGTGTGTGTGTGTTTGCCATTATCATTCCATTTTGGTTACTAATCTTTGTAGTACAGTTTGAAATCGGGAAGTGGGATGCTTCCAGCTTTGTTCTTTCTCAAGATTGTTTTGGCTATTAGGGGTCTTCTGTGGTTCCATACAAAGTTTAGGATTGTTTTTTCTATTTCTGTGAAAAACGTTACTGGAATATTGATAGAGATTGCCTTTAATATATAGATGGCTTTGGATAGTATGGACATTTTAACAATATCCTTCTCCATGAACACGGAATATCTTTCTATTTATTTGAGCCCTAAGTGTTTTTCATCAAAATTTGTTTTCATTGTACAGATCTTTCACTTCCTTAAATGTATTCCTAAGTATCTTATTTTTGATGCTTTTGTGAATAAGATTGTTTTCTTTCTTCCTTTTTCAGTTATTTTATTGTTAGAGTATAGAAATGCACCTAATTCCTATGTGTTGATTTTGTATCCTGCAGCTTTACTGAATTCATTGATTAGTCCTATCAGGTTTTTGATGGTCTTTAGGAATTTCTGTATATAAAATAATATCATTTGCAAAGACAGTTTTACCTCTTCATTTCTGACTTAGATGGCTTTTATATCTTTTCTCCTCTAATTGTTCTGGCTAAGACTTCCAGTACTACGTTGAATAGGAGTGGTGTGAGTGGGCACCCTTGATTGTTCCTGATCTTAGAAGAAAAGCCTTCAACTTTTCACTGTTGAGTATGATGTTAGCTGTGGGTTTGTCATATTATGTTGAGGTATGTTCCATTTATACACAAATTATTGTGAGTTTTTATCATGACAGGATGTGTTGTATCATGACAGCATTTGTTAAATACTTTTCTGTATCAAGATGATATTATTATCTTTTATTCTGTTAATATGGTATATGACATTTATTGCTTTGCATATGTTGAGCCTTGTATCCCGGGAATATATTCACTTGATCATGGTGTTGATCCTTAAAATGTGCTGTTGAATTTGGTTTGCTAATATTTTATTGAGAAGTTTTGCATTTATATTCATCAGATATATTGGCCTGTAGTTTTCTTTTTAAAAAAAAAATTCTCCCCCCACCCTGTTTCCACCCCTGGTTGCCATCTCCCCATAAGAACTGGATCTCTGAAGGTGGGCATCTCCTCCCATGTAGTCATGGCACATACCCAAGGCCTGGCACACCCAGGGGGCCTGGACTGTGGCTCCACTGGGGCTCAAACCCAGGACCTTCTACGTGTGAAGCAGATGTGCTAACCACTACTCTCTGGAACCACCCCAGCCTGTAGTGTCCTTTCTTATCTTGTAGTGTCCTTATGTGGCTTTGCTATCAGGGTAATGCTGGTCTCATAAAATGAGTTTGGGAGTGTTCCCTTCTCTTCAATTTTTGGAAGAGTGTGAGAAGGGTTGGTATTAATTCTTTTAATGTTTGATAGAATTCACCAGTGCAGCCATCTGGTTCTGGCCTTTCCTTTGTTGAGAGGTTTTTGATTACTGCTTCAGTCTCCTTGTTCAGATTTTCTCTTTCTTCATGATTCAGTTTTGGTAGGGATATCTTATTTGCTGCGATGCTGACATCATTTTCTCCTCAATTTCTTTTATTTATTTTTAATTTATTTTTTAATTACAGTTGACATACAATATAGTATTGATTTCAGTATAAAACCTAATGACTATACATTTGTGTAACTTACAAAGTGATCAACCATGATTAGTACTCATTTGACACCATATAGTTATTACGTTATTGACCATATTCCCTGTGTTATACTTTACGTCCTCATGACTTTTTTTATGACTAGCAATTTGTACTTTTTTGAAGTTCTCACTGAGTTCATCTATTCTTCCCCTAAATTCATTGAGCATCCTTATAACCAGTGTTTTGAATTCTGTATCTGGTAGATTGCTAGTCTCTATTTCATTTAGTTCTTTTTATAGTGTTTTGTCCTGTTTGTTCATTTGGGACATGTTCCTTTGTCTTTTCTTTTTGGCTGCCACCCTATGTTATTTCTGTGTATTGGGTAGATTTACTACATCTCCCAGTCTTGGGAGAGTGGCCTTATGTAGTAGGTGTCCTGTGGGGCCCAGTGGCACAATCTCTCTGATCACCTGAGCCTGGTGCCCCTTGGGTGTCCCTTGTGTTGGTTGTGTGTGCCTTCCTGTAGTAGTCGGGTCTTGATTGCTGTTGGCACATCAGTAGGTGAGTTTGACCCTCAGGCTGCCTGGTTGTGAGGGCTTGCTGTGACTATAGCAGATGAGTTGTTGTGCATGGGCTGACCCCCTAGAGTGAGAGTCACTTCAGCGGGGCTCTGATGCCAGCCAAGTCTACCCTTCAGGTGTGTCGTTTGTGGAGCTAATTGGGTGGTGGTGCTCTGGTTTGGTCTGAAGCCGGCCACCAGCTGTGTTGGGACTAGAGCATTTTGAGAGGGACTCTGGTGTAGGCCAAGGGCAGGCACTGCTTATCCTAGGGTTGGGGCTGCTTGCTAGTAGTTACAAATTGATCTTGCCGTTGGTTGTTGCTTGTGCTGGGCTTGGAGGCACTTGGGAGAGGCTACACAGAGAACTGAAGCCAGCTGCCACTAGTGCCTGGCTTGGGACCATTTGGTGGGCACCTTGATGAGAGCAGAAGCCAGCTTCCTCTTGTGCTGGGCCTGTGGCTGATTACTTGAAGCTATATTCCAGGCCAAGACTGGCTACTGCTTATTCCAGGCTTGGGGCAACTTGATAGGAGTTATGCAAGTTGAGACCATTCACTGTTTGAGCTGGGTTTGGGCTGCTTAGCAAGAGCTACAAGGTATGCCAAGGTCAGCCGCTGCTTATTTGGGGTTTGTGGACTTTTGAGAGATTTTGGGAAAGTACACACTATGATCCCAGACAGGTTGCTTATATGGAAAAGCTGCTGTGAGGTTTGGGCTAGGAGAGTTGGGTGGGGTGGGTCTCAAGGAATCACCATGACGGGGCGAAGTGTTAGGTTAATGGAGAGCATAGATCACAGATTTGGCACCTACCTGCACCTGCTGCCTGGGTGGGGGGTAGGGCTCAACAAAGAATATTTGCACCTGCCAGCACTTCCATCCCTGGAGAGAGCTTCCCTAGCTCATGCTCTTCCAGCCCTTGCCCTGAGATTAGTCAATTCAGTTCCTCCTAGTGTGCCCCTGGCCCAATTGGAGCTGCTGCGCTTGTGCTGGAGCCAGAATGAGTTTGTGAGCAAGTGAGTCTGTGCGTTAGCTCTTTGAAGCTTGGCTGTCTCCCACAACCCTGTCTCTCTGGTTCAGTTCATGCTGGTTTTCACAGCTAAATATTATGTGGACTCCTCTTACCGGTACTTGTGCCCTTGGCTGGGGAGTACAGTGTGGGGTCGGGACCCCTCACTCTTTAGAGGTGACCTCCACAATGGAAATATCCCTTGATATTTGATCCCACCACACTGGGTGTGGGACTGCCTGTTCTGCATCTCTCCTCCTCCTGCCAGTTAGTTACAGGACTTCTGTTCTGCTAGTCTTCAGGTTGTTCCCAATGATGGTTGTTCTATAATTTGTTGTAATCTTCATGTGATTGTAGGAGGAGGTAAGCACTCCCGCCATCTTGGTCAGAAGTTGCCTGGACTCTCCTCATAATCTCTTTTCTGGATACTGCAATTGTCTTCTGACCTCTCTGCTTCTTGTACTACCCAATTTGCTTCTTGCTACACGATGCTGCTAGGGTGATTTTTATGAAATAAAAATATGATTATGCCACTCCCTGTGAAAGATTTTTCAGTATCGCACCATACCTCATTATTTCTCCTCCTTTCCTTTTCACCCTTGTTGGAACCCTTATCCTCTCAGTATGTCTGCAACAGATGTTGAAATTTTTCATTTAGCAAATCGACTTTAAAGGAAAATAGCAATTATCTCAAAAATAAAGTCTATATAATAGAAATTTCAGTATTGTATGAAGAGAACTTTGGGTCATGAAGGCTTTGTCTCATAGCTTAGCCTAGTGATATTTTGCTAAAATGACAATAGTGTACATTTGAGCAAAAATATCCAGAGCCTATTTAAAAGATGTACATTTTAAATCAAATTACTTAGAAATTTTAAAACAGATGTAGAGATACAAAATGGTTTCTGGACTCAGTTATTCAGTGACATTTCTTACCTTCCAGGATTGAATCATTTAGATTCTGATTGTTCGATCATGTGAGAAACAACTACTGAGCAGAAAAATGAAGGAGGAAGGTGGAGCACACAACCGCAAGTACCATCTAAGACTGTAACACTGTGGGGCAGGCCTAGGAAGTTCCCTGGTATACCTTGAATTGCAGCCTGATTGAAACTGCTTTTCCTCATTTGTAAAATGGAGTATAATCACTGTTTCAAAGTACTGACAAACAGTAGCCAAGTGAATGAATCTCCTTCCCAACAATTAAGCAAAGAGGACAGATTTAAAAAAAAATACCTTATTATATAAAGAGTTACGTGAGCAGAAGCAATTAAGTTTAGTGTGTGCTGAGAACAGTGGTAGTATTTAAGAGAAAGTATTAGCTTAGAGAAGGTCAAGGAAGAACTAAGGAATGGTTCTAGATTGAATGAGCCTGAAGAAACATGACAACTAAAAACAACACGATCTTGGTTTGGATCCTTTTGTTATAAAGGACATACCTGGGCAGCTGGTATGTGGGGCCTTTGGGTAAAGGGTATATGAGAGTTCTTTGTGGTGTTCTTACAACTTTTTTTGTAAGTATGAAATTATTTCAAAATAAGTAGAAGTACCAACCTTTGTTCAAAAACTTTTATTTACTATAAAGACAAAACACCAAAATAGGTACAAATACTATAAAATTGGTTCAATGGGGTAAAAATTTTAATTAAAATATCGATATATTTAAAATAACAAAGGATATATTTAAGCCAAATTTTCTTAACCCAGAGATTTTTTTTTGTAACATTTGCTTACACAGTAAGGTGCTAATAGAAGTTAGCCCTTAAGCCCTGGAAGTCTTAGGAATCATAGTCACACAGCAAATATAATTTCATTGTGAAAGTGAACTTTGGTAGAAGAAAAATCTATAGGACACCTGAGGTAGTAGAAACTGGAATAAACAGCAGTAGACATTATTTACAACTTGAGTACCAAATAACATTAAGAACACAAAAATAATTACACAATACAATTTTCAGTCCAGCTTTGATCCAAAGAAAATAAGAATATTACATCACATTTGCATTGAAAACAAAACAAAACAACAAAACACCACAATTACCAGCAAGCTGAGGGAACTGCAAACAAACTCAAACAATGGATTTTGACATCTAGAGGCTATTTGAGTTTGAAATGTGGTGGGCATGGTGATCTACAAAGTAATACTGATAGCTGAGGTTCCTCAGTTTATACAGTTTACATTTCTGTCAGACACAGTATTAATCTGACCAATGATCTTCCAGTACATAAAATGGCAAGAGTGCATCCTTTAAAGCTTGCACATGAGAGACTTGGAAACAATCTTATTAGAACTGTGATGATTCTAAGTAGTCAGAAAAAAAAAAGAAAATAGAAAGTCAAGTACAACACATGTAGAGCTACCAAACTTCACATTTCGGTACTATTTTTAACTCTTCAAATATTGCCAATCTTCCAAACACAGGAATGTAAAATTTCACTAAGAAACACATTCACATTAAATAAAAACTGCTTTTTAAAAAATTATATGCAATATATCCCTGTAAACTTGAAACATTTTTAAATTTGTGTTGTACATTTAAAATGTACTCTATATAGCTTATTTAGTTTATCCTGAGTCTTTGAAATAACCAATTCTATTTCATTCTGCAACAATTCAACTGGCTTCTGAAGAGTTAAAACTTAACATCTCAAAAAGTTATATTAAATATTTAATCAGTACTTGATTTAAAAGACTCAAAAAAAAAAGTATAAAAGAGCTGCCATTTTCCTTCAGGAGTACATGCATTTGAATTCATTTCAGATGAAAACCATTAGATAATTGTGCAAAATCAAAGGAATTAGTAAGTAAATGAAATTCACTTTTTAATCTCTGAACACGTTTTCCAAATTCAAAGCAAATTTATTGTTTAAAAATACTATTACTCATTGGTAGTTGAATAATTAAGTTAACTTTAATTATCAGCCAGGCCAACTGTAAATAGATAATGCATGGCAGAAGGAAAATAGCAGTTACATGTTATTATCAGTTACATGTGGTGATGACGAATGATGATTGTTACATACAGAGTAAGACTTAAATGGTGTGAAGTTTCCTACAAAAGAAACCAATACATTAAAAATTCAAATAAATTTCAAGGTAATCTTGATCTTGGTTGTGAGCTGCATCACAGAGAATAGTTGATTTTCACTTAATTTATATTTAACCTGCACGAGAAGAGCAGTGACTGACTCAATGAAGGTAGTATTAAATTCCAATTTTAAAAACAAACAAAATTCTGTATTAAAAAAAAACTCTTGCAATAGCAAGATATTTAATAAACTCTAGTTCACACCTAGTTCTACTTTTTTTTTCTGATTTGAAAAGCTCACCTTTCCCTGAATATTAAAAATGAAGGTGAAATGAAAATATAGAACCATAATTTCCAAAAACGAAATGAATGGGCCAACAGTAAAATGCACAATGAACCACAATTGCCCATTTAAAAAAATAAAGGTCAACTGTGGGTCATAAAGAAATTATCAACTTTTAAAAATATATTTACTGCTACTTATAGCATATTCTGACCTAGAAGAGGCAGATAACTGATTTTCATAACCAGTGACAAAAAACTGAACGGAATTGCAGAACCCTCTGCTTATGATCACAATATGAAATGGAAGAATAATTGAAACATTAAAATAGATCCTGAGCCCCTCAGCTGCTAATATTGCTGAAAAAGTGCTCCAAAAAATAATTCTGCTTCTGTTAATTAGTCATGCAAACTTCATTCCTGTTCACCTAGGGCCAGTTCTTTGAAAGGCACGGTTTACAGTTTCTGCACAAATCGTGGACTTTTGCATACCAAGCTTAGGTACAGAGCATGATTTGTCAATCACATACTTAGGTAGGGTTCCTCACTGGTCTCATTCATAGCTGTTCAGTGGCACAAAGGCCAGTGTGGTTCCCCACAAAAGTTCTCTTATTGAGCATCCTGTCTCCATTATAGTTTATCTGTATAATTGGCTACCATGTAGTACGGAAGACCGGATGCTTCAGTAGCTCTCTTGACGGAGGTCTGTCCTGAGGTTGAAGTTCTAAACAACGAAGAGCCACATCTCGTAAACCGGGAGACAAATGTGAAGGGATGGATGGAGCAGTAGTTGCACTAGCGATCTGTAGGAGAAACACCAAAATGTTGAAGCTTTCTACAACTGGAACGTTTGATATAGAAGTACAAGTGCATATATTTCATAATCTCTACATATGCCTGTACATTGAGAATAGAAACTGAAGCAGAAGTGAGTAGACTTTTTGCTAATAAGGAGTCAATGGAAAAATGCACCCATTCAATGGGAGGTTTTTTCTAAGAAGCTTTCAAATTTTAGGATTTTTGAACTTGATCAAATGCACCTGATCAGATAGATCTACTCTTTTCTTTACTGTCTCAAATGAACAAGGCTAACTGCACCCAAATGTTAGGTAAAGTGTTCACTCAAATGAATTCTGCATTCTTCATATTCACTCTACAAGATGGTTTATCCCCTTTATTTCACTGTACACTTTCTACGTTTTTCTGCAGAGAGACCTATTCAGTTTGAGAGACTAAATCTGGCCAGTCAGTATAGTATATCAGAAACATAACTGCACTGACTTTTTTCAGGTACTGAGGAAGTTATTTAAGTGTGAGGTGCTGCGGGGCTAGTTTAGAGGACTAATACTAGTAGCCACTTTGCACAGAGGTAACTGTGTGGTAAGTGCTTTACTTAGGCTCAGAGGTAATTCTGTTTATTCTTATAATAATCCCATGCTACATTACAAATTTTATGAAAGAAAACAGAGTAGATATAAGTAATTTCCCTAGTCACATGGCTATTAAAGGATGGAGCCAGGATTTGAAACCAGATCTATATAACTCCATAGCCCAAGCTTTTTAGTTAGCACATGTCTGAGACAAAAGCTAAAAATCTCAATCATGCACTATTCTCTGGTGGAAATGAAGAGAATGGATTTGAGAGTTGTCAGAAATGTAGAACAAACAGGATTTGGCAACTGACTTGGGTGTGAAATTTTTAAATACAGAAAATAATTTAGAATTTAAAAAAATATGGATTGTACAATACACGAAGAGCTTCAAGTATTTGCCTATAAAGTTTGATATGTATATATGTACATATTTCATGCAGGAGCAATGATTCCATATTTGCTAATTCAGTGTTCATAGCAACTTTACAGAACATAACTACTGGGAAGAATGAGAACTGACTGTACATGCTGCCAGCCTTCACCACACCATATAAATTCCTGGAGATATATAAATATATACTTATTTCAGGGAAGCTATGCCTTTATGTTAGATTGATAGTTACGGAGAACCTAACATGAAAATTTGTCTCCTGTCAATCTTAGCTCACAATTACCTTGAATATCAAAGCAAGATGATTGGAATGTTTTTCTGCATTCCAAGGTGGTTTAGCACAAGCCATTTCTATAATAGCACAGCCAACACTCCACACATCACAGCTCCTACCATACTGCTGACCTCTTAGTACCTGAAATAAAGCAGAGAGTTAACTTGGCAATAACTTGTTAAAAAATGAAAAAGTCACTCTATAATATGGATTCCAGCTTTTTACTTTAGAGCAAAGCAAAGGTACCAAAAGCAATTTTATGGACGATGTGCTGTCTCATTTATCTCATTAACAAGTTTAATCTCCTATATAGCACGAAAGTATTTAGAAGAATTGTGAGGTTCTGAAGAAGAGTCACATGAAATCATAGAATTTCAAAGCAGCCCCAGTGGACTTGGTAAACCATGGGGCAACAGGACAATCAACAATCGCAATAGATAAATATGAAGAGTTCTACATAAATATGAAGAGTTCTGAACACAACAGAAGAGGCCAATGCTTAAAACGTCTTCCACTGTTAAAAGACCTGCTTCTGTGTACTCATCTCCCTTTGGAATAGAGAACAATTTTTAAAACTATTATGTATACTTTGAGTTTAATACAAAATACTATAAATTAACCAATTTTTTTTTTTTTATAAATAGCCTTTAAGCAAATCTATTAAGGCAAAGATTGAAGGGGTTAAAGTTCTAAAATCAAGGATATCATTAAAACTCCTATTTTTGGGGCCATGGACTTCTAATTGGTAAGCACATACTGGATAACACTGCAAAATAATTTGGTATAATGCCGTCACACAGAACTCAAAAATATTTTCTTTTATCATACTCAAAGCTGCTTCTCACCTCAGGTGCCATAAATGCAATTGTCCCCAATAACTGTCCCTGAAACTCTCCTGCACCAGTTCCTTTTGATGCCAACCTGGCTGCTGCTCCAAAATCTGCAATTCTCAGTCTCTGACCTGTGCTGTCAATTAGCAAATTGGCACCTGTCAACAAAAACAGCAAATGGCCTTGTATGTTAAAAACAAAAGGACAGATTAAAAACTCAGTAAAATACTACTAATTACATATGACAATGATGAAGGAAATGGACTACATGTAAGAGGTTCAGAGAAATCTACTCGCCCTCCCAAATCACTTCATTTTGCTAAAGGCATACAGGTTTCTACAACATAAAATTAATAAAATCCAGTGCCTCAGAGGGAAAATCTGCCAAAGTATCACGGCACAAGGAGATAAAAGCAAAGTTTTAGTTAGTAAAACTTTTACGTGTTGAGAATCTTTAATATTATGATTCTAACAAAAATCTTAGAGAAAGTTCAAATTTTAGTGTGATTTACATTTTAAGACAAAGTTCTGCTGAAACATACCATTTCAAACTACTGTAGTTTCATAATTATAGCTTAATATAAAAATGTTATTAAATTACTTGTAATATGCTATGTCAAATATTAAAGACAATTACGTCAGAAAACCAAAGTTGTGCTTAACCGAACTGCAAAAGTTTGAAAGGATTTTTCTTAAAAGATATTTATAATATCCTAATTATTCTAAATAAAACTGGGAACAGGAACTTTTGGGAGGCAGTACAGCGTGAGACCAAGACAGGAACTGGAGACCTGCATTCTATACTTGGTTTGCCATCAACTGGCAGTAAGACTGTGAAAAAGTCACAGCCTCTCTGAGGAAGTCCGATTATGTGACGCAGAAGGTTCTTTGTTTCTAATAATTCTAGTTCTTTGAGTAACTCAGGAGAAACAATGCCCTAGTTGATTTCAAGTTAGAAACTATCGCCTTTTCGGTCCTTGCACGTAGGGGAACAGATCGTGAAAAAAGGAGGGCCTGGTGTGCTACCACCATTTCTTTAGTTTTGGTTCCCTGCTCCTTCAGCAGGGCTTCCAACAGCGCCACGTTGGGACAGAGCATCCGGAGGTTCACAACCTCAGTGGTCCATAGGAGCCACTATGAGGAGAGTCCAGGAAAGAATTTGCCATTTTCAGTGGAAAATAAATGGCAGTTGCTAGCTATGATGACTTTGTACTTTGGATCTGGATTTGCTGCACCTTTCTTTATAGTAAGACACTAGCTGCTTAAGAAATAAGGATATTTTAGTTAATCCATGAAACTGATGTGAAGAGCATTTTAAAAGGTGCAGTCCCTGAAAAATGGATCAAACTGTTGAACTCAACATACTAGATATGTTTGTAAATAAACTTATGACATGAATCCTTAATGCTTCTTCTCTGAAATACCAAATGTGATAAATGAAAAAAAAAAGAACTATCAACAAAGATCCAAGTTTCAAAATTACATTTGTTTTGTTTTCTACTTGTTGCTATTAAATAAAAGAATTCCTACCTTTGACATCTCTATGAATGATTTGGTTTTCATGCAGATATGAAAGGCCACGAAGTAATTGTTCAGTATAGTTAATAACTACTGATTCCTTGAAGGCTCCATATTTACTGAGCAAATGAGCCACAGAACCCCCTACAAGACAAACATATAGGAATAATTATAATAAACTTAAGTCACATTAAACTTATTTATTATACTTTGTTTATATAAGGTTGCACTATATGAGCTCATCACATGCACATTTAAAATGTTTGATTTATACTCTGCATCAGAAATAAAACTGATTTGAAAACTAACACATTCCAGTAATCTTGAAACCTATTGTTTATGAGACATTTTCATGGAACCATCATGAATTGGTTCTCTGGAAGATCAAGATTTCAGAAAGCTTTAAAAGTTAATTTTGGATGCAAATATTTCTGAACTGTACAATTCACCTCTCTTTTTGACCAAGGTGTACAAAATGCCTTTCTTAAGGACATGAGTAAAGAATGCTAACTTGTTATTTAGCAGAAGGTAAAGAGAATGGGAGGAACTAGAAGACCTAGACTTAGGCTTCTTATCCTATTTACTAGCTATGATCTGGGACAAGTCACAAACTCAGCCGCATTTAAAAGTTTATAATCATCAACCTAAATATAACAATTAACCCAGCTACAACCAACAACAGAGAATGTACTAAAGAACTGATCTGTAGAAGTGGAAGTTAAGATGAAGGGGAGTAGGTAGATCCTGGACTTACCTCCTGCCATGGGCACACTAAAACAACTAAATATAGTGCAACCATTACTGAGAATGACCTGAAGACTAGCTGAACAGAATTTCTACATCCAAGGATATAAAGATGATGACACATTGTGATGAGTAGGAGGGGCACAGATGTGGTCTGGTCGGGACCCACAACCCCCAGTGTGGTGATTCACAATTAGGAGGGATATCATAGCCATGGTGGTTCTCCCCATTTTATGGGAAACATAATCCATAGCCTGAGAACAAACCCCATCCACTGGCGTGCCTTTAGCAATCATGGCCCAACTGCAAAAGGAAAGCATACTCAACTCACACAGGGACACCCCTCTAGCACCTGGCTCTGGTGACTAAGGGGGATTGTGCCATTGAGCCCCACAAGGCACCTTCTACATAAGATCACTCTTACAAGACTGGGAGATGTAGCTGAACTACCTAATAGAACCAAACACAGACAGATAAGCAAAATGAGGAGACAGAGGAATATCTTCCAAATGAAACAACAAAACCCCAGAAAGAGAAACAAATGGAACAAAGGTAAGCAATCTACAGATAAAGAGTTCAAGGCAGTGGATATAAAGATGCTCAGAACTCAGGGAGAAGAATGGGTGAACCAATCAGAACTAAGGAATAAAATAACTGAAAAGAAAAATATGCTAGAAGGAATCAATAGCAGATTAGATGATGCAGAAGAATGAATTAGCAATCAGGAAAACAAGGTCTTGGAACTCATGCAATCAGAACAGCAAAAGGAAAAAGTAATTTTTACAAATGAGGATAATTTAAGGGGCCTCTGGAACAACATCAAGCATACCAACATTCATGCATTAAGGGTCCCAGAAGGACAAGAGAGGAAGGGACAGAATCTATTTGAAGAAATAAAAACTGAAAACTTCTCTTACCTGATGAAGGGAACAGACATTTAAATCCATGAAGCACAGAAAGTCCCAAACAAGATGAACCCAATGAGACCCACATCAAGACATTTCATAATTAAAATGCCAAAAGTTAAAAGTCCAAGAGAAAAAGCAGCTAGTTATGTACAAGAGAACCCTCATAAGGCTATCAGTTGATCTTTTTCAGCAGAAACTGTGCAGGCCAGAATCAATTGCACAATATATTCAAAGTGATAAAAAGAAAAAGCATACACTCAAGAATACTCTACCTGGCAAGGTTATCACTTAGAATTAAAGGAGAGAAAGAGTCCAAGAGTTTTTCAAAGAAGCAAAAGCTAAAGGAGTTCACTACTAAACTGGCTCTAAAAAAATGCTGAAAGGACTTCTTTAAGCAGAAAAGGAGGCCAAAACTAAAAATAAGGAAATATAGGAAAGAAAAAGCTCACTGGTAAAGGTGAACATTTAGTAAAAGTAGTGGATCACCAATTATAGGGCTAGTATAAAGGTTAAAAGACAACAGTAGTAAAATCATGGGTATCTACAATAATTAAGATATATACACAGACAAAGATGTAAAATAAGATGTCAACAACATAAAACATGAGAGGTAGGCCAGTAAAAATGTAGTGCTTTTAGAATGCAGTCTAACTTAAGTGATCATTGAATTAAAATAAGTGCTATAAAGAAAGGTTGATATATATGAAGCTCATCACAATCATAAACCAAAATCAATAATACATTAAAAAATAAAAAGAAAGGGATCCAAACATAATATTTAAAAAAATCATCAACACACAAGAGAAGAGTGCAATAGTAAAGAGCAGGGAAGAACTACAAAAACAACTAGTAAAGTGGCAGTAAAGTACATATCTATTGATGATTAAATTTAAATGAATTAAATGCTTCGATCAAAAGATAAAGGGTAGCTGAATGGATTAAAAAAAAAAGGACTCATTTATATGCTGCCTACAAGAGACTCACTTCAGATAAAAGGACACAGACTGAGTGAAGGGATGGAAAAGATATTTCATGCAAGTTGAAATGAAAAGAAAGTTGGAGTGGCAATATATCAGATGAAATAAGAATTTAAAATAAAGACTGTCATAAGAGACAGAGAAGGACATTACATAATGATAAAGGGATCAATCCAAGAAGAGTATATGACACTTGTAACATAGGAGTACATAAATACATAAAGCAGATTTTAATAGACATAAAGGGAGAGATTGATAGTAATATAATAACAGTAAGGGGCTTTAACAACCCAGTTACATCAATGGATAGACCATTTCGACAATCAACAAGGAAACACTGGTCTTAAGTGACACCTTGCACCAGATGGATCTAATTGGTATTTTTAAAGCATTTCACCCAAAAGCAGCAGAATATACATTCTTGTTAAATGTGCATGGAACATTTTCCAGGACAGACCACATGTTAGGCCACAAAACAAGGCTCAATAAATTTAAGAAGACTGAAATCATATCAAGGATCTTTTCTGACTGCAGCAGTATGAAACTAGAAATCAATTAGGAGAAAATTGGAAAAAAACAAACAACATGGAGGCTAAACACACAACTAAACAATCAATAGATTAATGAAACCAAAGAAGAAATCAAAAAATACCTTGAGACATGATGAATACAATCCCATTTATAATAGCATCAAAAATAAAATACCTAAGAATAAAAGTAACCAAGAAGGTGAAAGTGCTGTACTCAAGAAAACTATAAGACAGTGAACAAAGAAATGGAAGATGATACATAAATGAAAGAATGCACCATGCTCATAGATTGGAAGGATTAATATGGCTAAAATATCCATATTACCCAAAGCAATGTATTGACTCAATGCAATCCCTATCAAAATACCAATAACATTCTTCTCAGAATTAGAATAATCCTAAATTTATATGGAATCACAAAAGACCCTGAATAGGCAAAGCAATCTTGAGAAAGATGGTCTCTGATGTCAAACTATACTCCAAAGCTATAATAATTAAAACAGTATGGTACTGGCATAAAAAACAGACACATTGGACATGGTTCCATAGTGTAGTGGTTAGCACATTTACATTTGCTTTACATGCAGAAGTCCTGGGTTTGCGTGCCAGAGAAGTCACAGTCCATGGTCTACAGCCATGCCACCCTGAACAAGCCCAATGTCTGATCTTGGGAGCTAAGCAGGGTCAGGCCTGGTTATTACTTGGATGGGAGACCACCTAGGAAGACCAGGTGCTGTCGGCATAAATAATAAAATAATAACAACAATAAAAAAAAGACACATAAATCAATGGAACAGATTCAAGAGCCCAGAAATTAACCCACACTTACATGGTCAATCTACAACAAAGAAGGCAGGAATATATGATGGGAGAAAGACAGTCTCTCTTCAATAAAAATGATGTTAGGAAAACTGGACAGATACATGCAAAAAATGAAGCTGGATCACCCTCTTACATGATATACAAAAATAGACTCAAAATAGGTTTAAATGCAAGACCAAAAATCATAAAACCAGAAAAAAAACAGGCTTTTTGACATTGGTCTTAGCAATATCTTCTTGGATATGCCTCCTCAACAAAAATAAATGGGATCACATCATATAAAAGCTTTTGCAAAGTGAAGGAAATGATCAACAAAATGAAAAAATCTACTGAATGGAAGAAGATACTAACAAATGATATATCTGATAAGGGGTTAATATCCAAAATATATAACGAACTCTCACAACTCAACATATAAAAACCAATCCTATTAAAAAATGGTCAGAAAATGAAAACAGTAATTTGAAAAGATATATGCATCTCTGTTTCACTGCATTATTTACAATAGCCAAGATATGGACACAACCTAGGTGTCCAACAATAGATGAATGGATAAAGAAGATGTGGTGTGTGTGTATGTGCATAAATGTATGTATATATAACTTATACATAATACATAATATATATAATGGAATATTACTTGACCATAAAAAAGAATGAAATTTTTGTCATTTGCGACAACATGGATGGACCTAAAAGATATTATGCTAAGTGAAATAAGTGAAAGAAAAATAAATACCATATGATTTCTTTTATATGTGGAATCTAAAAATAAATGAGAAACAAAACAGAAACAGATCACAGATATATAGAACTGATGGTTGCCAGAGGGGAAGTGGGTGGGAGGATGTGTGAAAAAGGTGAAGAGGAATCAGAGGTAAAAATTTCCAGTTATAAAATAAGTCACAGGGATGTAATATGCAGCGATCCTCATCCTTTTTGGCACCAGGGACCAGTGTTCCTATGAGACTAATGACTAATGATCTGAGGTGGGTGAAGCGGTGATGCTAGTGCTGGGGAGAGGCTGCAAAAAAAGATGAAGCTTCGCTCACCTGCTGATGTATAACACGGGAAAAGTCAACAATATCTTAACTTTGTACGGTGACAGATGATTACTAAACAGTGCAGTAAACTGCATTATGAGGTATATAAATATTGAATCACTATGCTGTACACCTGAAACTAATGTAATATTGTATGTCAACTGTAATTCTATTAAAAAATTTATTTGTAAATAGAAATACACTCTTCAAACACAAAAAGAGTATGAAAAGTTAAACCAAGCACTTATCTATTCATTCATTATACTTTGTCATTTATTTTACTGTATACTCTGCATAATACAACATAAAATGCAGTCTTTATTTGTTCAAGTACATGACAAGTTTTAACTTTATGCTTCAGTGTTAACCTACAATAAAATTTTCAAGTTATAGCTTATTTTTATTTTTATATTGGCATCTTAAAATATATCTTACACCTGTCCAATTAATGAGGGCCACCTGGAAAAATACAGATCTTATACATAGCAGGCTTAAAAAAAAATCATTCCTATAAAACCATGCTAAACAATCATTTTCAAAGAAATACTAAAAAAGATTAAAAGGTAGTGGTAATGAATGTTTATATTTAAATGAAAGACAGTGCTCGCTTCGGCAGCACATACACTAAATGAAAGACTAAGTATTTACAGTTCATCCTACTATGTTAGGGGTGATTTGCTTTTAGAAATCTAAACTATTTAATAAAAATAAGTGTTCATTACAATGTTTTTCCTAAATTTAATATCAACACAAAGTTAAACCTGTGTATTAATTTTGTAATTTAAAACATGGACATACCTGCCATCCATTCGATGAAGAGATTATAATTGCTCTTCTCACATGTGGCTCCCAACATCCTAATGATATTTGGATGATTCAGATGGCTCATCATTCTTATCTCTTCTCTTAATGCTTCCACTACTTCTTCTTGCTCAGATGATGTATTTCTGACATACGTCACCTGTTTCAATAAACATATTACAAAGTTTTGCTTTCTAATGAATTTCAATTTACAGTATTCACTAACAATCTGATCTAAAATGGACAAATCCAAATGAACATATATTAATAGCAGATGGCATTTATGCTCATGAATGCAATGTAAATATATTTTAAAAACCTATTCAAAGTCATTTATATAAGATTCTAGCTTAAGCAGTGAAATATCAGGAAAATGACAAAAAAAATTGGGACATAGTCCATTCTCCAAAACTATCTGAAAACAGAGGTAAAAAGTAAGAAAAGCCCAATCATGGGAGAAGAACCAACATGATTTAAAAATGAAAGCTTTAAAATTTTCATATCTTGATGAGCATGTTCATTATAAAAATTAAACCATAGAAATTCTAAGGTGACACTGCCCCAGTAACATTGCTGAAAAGAGTATGAAACGATACTTCTACTAACTATAAAAAGCACAAAAAACAAAACAACCTATATAAAGCCCATATTGATGTTTCATTTTATCATAATTGTGCTTCAATTTTTAAATAGAATTCATCATGTTTTTGGTGCTTTGGGAACATCTACTTTGAAATTTAGGTTTCTGAAAACAAAGTACATATACACAGGGACATGTCCTTTATTCTTTTTATTTGCTTGTTTCATTTTTATAATTTTAATTATTTATATGCTCACTAGATATTTACCTGTTTAACAGCCATTAAAGTTCCAGTTCCCACATCTTGAGCCTGGTAACAAGAAGAAAATGCTCCAAGACCTATCTGCTGACCTTTCAGCCATTCAGTGTCTTCTCTGTAAGGCTGTTTTGCTTTGGTATGTCCTGGCAGAGTCTCTGGTGTCTACATATTAAATGAAAGCAATCTTTTTACTGTTAAGTTAAAAGAGCAAGAGTTTGTGAAATTAGCCTGGCAAAGTATTATTCTTGTTCAGTCTGGCTTTTCAAACCACCTCTAAACTTGACTTATGAATGTACAGTGTTGGTGACCAATGTCAAATGCAAAAGTGATTATTATAGTATCAACCAGAAACGTCTTTGAAATAAGCAAGGATTATTTGTGTTCATATGTTACAAACATTGTATAATTCTATGTGAAAAACCTGCTTTTCTAACAAGTAACTCATGTTAAAACAGCATTGCTGAATTAAATTTATTTTAGCATGGTCCAAGGAAACTCTGGAACCTTAGACTCTATACTTACATCCTGTTGAATAATGATGATATCTTCTCCATTTTCAACCTGTAGTTGAGGAACTATGGGGAGGGCATCCTGAGATGCTGACATTGCCATGGCAATTGCTAAAGCTTCTTCTTCTTCAGCTTCCATTTTTTCTTTGCACTTTTGATTATGATTCACATCATCTTTGTAGGTATCATCATTTTCATCCTTTTCAGGAGAGAGGACAGCAACTTCGGACTTAAAAGTGACTGTTGTGTCATTTGAGGGCATAGACGCTTCAAGAAGGTCCTCAATACTAGAGTTGAGTTCTGTATTGACATCTAATCTGCATTTCTCCTCCACTGGGGTGAACACTGTCTCCTCACTAGGTATAACAGCATTACTACTATTGCTGCTACTGCCAAAGCTGTCATCACATTTGGAAGTACTGTTCAAATCAAGTGTCATGCTATTTTTTGAGTCATCTCCCTGTTTACTTGTATTACCTGGGGTAGGTCGAGATGGCTTTGGCCTGTGTATATTACTGGAGGGCAGGGGTCTTGATTGAGTAAAGACTGAGGAAAGTTTATCCGAGTCTTTGTTTTCAGAACCGTTTCTCTGGAACTGTAGAGAAAACTTGCGCTGTGTTTGAGGAGATGCAGAAGGTATTTTGCAGGGAATGAATCCCTGAGGTCTATGCTTAGAGACATCTGTTGTGGTGCA
This sequence comes from Eonycteris spelaea, assembly GCA_003508835.1. Classification (NCBI taxonomy): domain Eukaryota; kingdom Metazoa; phylum Chordata; class Mammalia; order Chiroptera; family Pteropodidae; genus Eonycteris; species Eonycteris spelaea. The sequence goes on along the minus strand of PUFA01000011.1, from coordinate 6,467,403 downwards.
AGCTGGTACAGCTGGGGAAGATGAAGAAGGGGTTGACAAGGCTGGGAACATTAATTGGGAATGATGAGATAAAAGAGATGAGTTCAAACACTGACTGTGGGGTCTGCCTTTTGTCTGAACCATTGGCTTTGGCTGCTCCATCGCTGCTGTTGAACTAGGAAGTCCTACTGAAATGCTGGCCAGTCTGTCAGAAATGTCCTCCGAACTGGCACTCAATTTTGTAGCACACAATCCTTTTCCAGTTTTCTCTAAATGGTCTGTGCACCCAAGGGAACTATTCTCTGTGGTTTCTGGATAGCTGTTAAGAACAGATGCCTGCACAAAGCTGTCATGTCGACCATCCAAAGTGTCTTCTATGCCCAGGTGGATGGCCTCAGCAATTTCCACCTCATCTGCAATAGCCATCAAACGACGACGCATCCTGGTAAAATGAGTGGAACTGGACACATTCAGCATTTCTAACAGTTTTGAAAATACATGGGGTACGGCAGTAACCATTCTCGCAGAACTCAAATATATCCTTCGGGAGAGTTTACCAACCATTGAGTGGGAATTATCAATGGACTGCAAAGCAAAGGTTAAGAGGGACAGCAGCTTCTTATACCTGAAAGAAAAAAAACCATTCAATTACTATACAAGTTAAAATTGCTACAAAATATATATAAATAAAAAGATGGTTCTACTTTAAAGCTTGTACATTTGAGAAAAAAAAATATATAATAACTTCAGTACAAAGGTCTATAAATTTCTAACTAGCTTAGACTTCAGGTTTATATTAATCAAATATTAAGGTATTAAGAAACCTACATATACGCTGTAATTTCTGAGTCTTTCATGAATCTAAAATGTGTCTTTCCTGGGATGTAGAATGGGTTGGTAGGCAGAGGAAAGTAATCTATTTTCAGAAGAAAACTTACCTGACTTCAACAGGCTCAGCTTGTGAAACATCTGTACTGACAATATGAGGGTAAAATTCAGCAGGAAATTCCAACAGCAGTCTATCTATAAGACAAAGGCGGCCCAGGAGTTCTTGCCAGTTGTTCGATTCAGTTTGGTTTCCAAGAATACAATTTAAGACATAATCAACACCACCAATACCAATGGATCCTACAAAAAGTAAAGTGAAAGTAAATAACTGAAAAACAGTGGTATTAAAATCTAAAACAAAACATGATCAAATGGCATAAGGCCAACAAAAACACTGAATTATATTGATTTTAAGAATTTCTCTCAGATTCATATTCTATTTCTAATGTTACAGCTAACTGAATCAATTTACAAAATTTGAAAACCTGTAACTTCCCTATAAGAGATTATGAGATTAGACGGTCTGCTAAGGAAAATGATAAAACATGCTAGGTTGATTTTAAGTAAAAAGTTATTACCAGCTTTTAGTATTTCTCTGCCAACTGCCAACTCTCCTGCTTGACCTTTGCATAATTCCAACAGTGTTGATATAGACAGCTGACTTGTACGACTAAAAGTGAAAGAAAGCAATGTCAGACTTGAATCTTGGGTAAAATAAACATTAAAAAATGTAATGTAATGCCTTGGGAAAAGGTGGGAAAAAATGTTTTCAGGAGTGTTTGCTGATCTACCACTGAAATCGCATTAACAGTGTCAATATAAGTAATATTATTATTAGATCCAATTTCATAAATTTTACCTTATCCTCTATGTTAAGCATAGAATCTGCACTTCTGGCTCTTAGATAGCAAGTATTGATTTAAATATCAAACCAGATAAAAGGCCTATTATCATTATCTTGTTACAATAAAAAAATACTCATTTTGATTTCTGAATTTTCACTAAGAATCTTCTCTTGAATTAAAAACAAAACCTTCTTATTCCAAACCTTATATTCTCTTATATACCCAAAGAGAGTTTCAAATATCAAAATATCTCTTTTTTTAAGTATTTCTTATGATGTTCATTCAGGCAACCAGGCAAACAACATAACTTTAGAATTTCAAAAAGTAGACAAAAACATTGAAGTTCTCAGAAAAATACCTATTCTAATTTTGAAAAATGACAGGATTTTTCTATGCATTTTGCAAACTGTTTATTTGCCTAATGTTTTTCAGCTATTACAGTATTCTCTATAAGCAACAAGAAAATCTCTTAATATTTTCAATCTGTAGGCTTGTGCAGAGAAAACAGTGGAGGCAAAAAACAGACTTCGTGGGATGAAAAACAAGTCAAAGCGAAGTACCTAAGTTTTGAGACCTTCTATGAATTATATCATGTGACTTAGGGAAGAAGACAAAGGCTGGACTGAGAGAGCTCTAAATGTGTGTAATGGCAGAGACAAAACAAGGGATAGTCGATGCTTCTTACTGATGAAGAGATGAGAACTACCAAACAGCTGTTTACTGTAGCTATGCTTATTTAATGAGAAGTGATCTTTTCCTCCCACTTTATGGAAAGGGAAAATTAAAAGAACCAGTGGTCTAATAAAAGCATACCTTACACTCATTTTTACATACCTTACTTCTCTATCTCATATTTTCATTCCTTCGGTTAGGGTTATTTTTATTTCCTATGGATTTTTAAGGATATTGCAGGGATATATGGAATTGTTTTTTTTTTTTGAGGGGGGGTGTTGTTATTTGACATAAACTATCATTAAAGAAAAATTCCATTATACCAAAAATAATGAAATGGGTATTTTGGGGGGGGGGTTCTGATAATAAAGCAAAGCAGGTATGCTTTTATTGGTTCCTATCCTGTGTAACTCATTCTTTAAAATGAGATGTGTGTGTGTGTTATAAATAATCAGCTATTGTTCTCATCAACTGAACTTCATATTAAGAACATTATCATCAACTGAACTTCATATTAAGAACATTAATTTAAAATAAAAGGGAATCAATCACAGTATAATAATGTGGAGGTCCATGCAATTTGTTAGCCTGATTTTACTTGCCATTAATACTTCTCCCTAATCCTTAAAAGCTTCATGTGTTATATTTTAATTTCAAATCTCACTTAGAAAATAATGTTCAAAGCCTCATTTAATAAATATATATCAAGTACTCACTAGGTGCTAAAGAAGGTTTGAAGCAGTTCACTGGTAAAGACTTACCTATTGGCATCTGCGCACTTGACTAGGATGGTATCTACAACTGGCCGGAGAAGTCTCTGCAGTTTGATTCTTTCTGCCAAACTATGGCAAGGAGTATAAACTAGCATGGCTCTCAATGTTTTCTGCAGGGGGAATAAAACTGAAGGTTGGTTTAATTACATTTAAAAAGCATCAGAGACAATAAGCTCAATCTGAGACAATGTGAGAAACAAAAATAATGATAACACTAGATTGTAACCCATAAATAAAATAAGAATCTGTGATACAAATAAATAATTGAATAAATAAATAGATGGGGAAGAAAGGAACTCTGAACTACACCTGTAATTTTTGAAAGTCTGAATTAGTTTCAAAACGAAAAGTCTAAAATGAGAATAGAAGCCAACTTGATACAGCTCCCTAAGACCAAAGCTGGAATAATCTGAGCAACAAAATAAATGATGATAGCTAATAGTGGATTAGGACTACAAAATAAAATAAATATCCATGAATCTATATTGATGTAAATAAAAAACTGAATGAATCCATAAATTGGGTAGAAGAGACAGCTCTTCTTTACAGAATTCCAACTAATTAATGTAGAAGGAATGAAGGAAAGAAAATCACCATTAGAACACCACAGTAATAACTGCTGTAGTCAATACAACTGACAAATGCTAAAATTCAATGGCAAAAGAAAAATGGGATATCTGTATAGTCTGAAAGTATCTCCCCATGATATTTATAATAGTAATTTTACAGCGAAAAACCCAGCAGATTTCACCTTAAGTGATAAAGGTAGCATCATCAGTAGTAAGACACACTGATATATACTCCCTGACGAGATGCACTGAGCAGGGAATATCACCTTTGGTATTCTTGCAAAAAATGCATAAACTCAACCTAATCATGAGAAAAAAAATAAACCCCAAGTAAGGGACAGTCTTCAAAATAACTGGCTGGTACACTTCAAAAGTGTCAAAGTCTATGATATACAAGGAAAGATTGAGGAATTATCACAGGGGGCATGATAACTAATGCTTTAGGAAATGATAACAAAATGAGATCCTGCACTGGATCCTAAAACAGAAAACTGGTGAAATCTGAATAAAGCCTGTAGTTTAGGTGTAAAGGACATTATTGGGACAATTGGGGATATTTTAATATGGACTTTACATTACATAATAGTATTGTTATTAATGCTAAATTTCTCATGTCTGCTGATTGCACTGTGGTTATATATAAGAATATTTTTTCTTAAGAGATACCTTCTCAACTATTTGAGGTGAAGTATTATCATGGTGCCTACAATAACTCAAATGGTTCAGCAAAAAATTGTAAATGGGGAGGGAAGGGAAAAAAGGAAAGGCAAGAGGGAAGGGAAAGTTCTAATAGTAGGAATGATTTCTGCTTCTACTCTACCTGGAACACTAAATAACTGTAGAAGACTCAGAATATAGTATCATTCACAGACTTGGGAAACCACGTGAACTTAGGAAGAAACAATCAGACAGTAGGCAGTATATTGAGCAGTCAAGTAATGTCTGAAGGTTTGTGATGGAAATAGCAAGAAGAGGTAAAACGCTGAACCAAGAACTTTGGTCTTTGTTCTACGATATGCTCTTATTTATACTATTCTGTAGTATGTTGGTTCCTCAAGATGCTACATGAAAAAAACAGACCATGTTAAGATGAATTTGGGAAATAGTGCATCCTACCCTTTGATCTTAGATTCCCAATATATATTAGCTTATTGAAGGTTCCTAAAGCCTTTCAGTGAAAAGACCCATTTAACATCATGTAATTTAGCATTCATCAATTTTAAGAGAGCACAGAACTCTTCTTCAGGGGATTTTTCATTATCCTGCCAAACTTCCACAGAGTATGCTTTAGGAAATGCTGAAGCAACAGTAACCTCTAACAGGTTCTTACCGGGGAATAATCAAAGTAGTGTTTTCAGGAATAATGGTGGCTAATACATACTCAATACACACACTGTGCCAGATATTTTGGCTAAAAGTTTCTAATTCAAATCTGAGAGGTAAACATTTTCACTATTTTATAGGCAAGAATGCTAAAGTTTAAGTTTTCTAAAGTCACTCTTCTAGCAAATAAGAGAACCTGAATTTGAATCAAAGTCTCTATAATTTCGACCATATCCAGATTGACTGTGCTAGTCCTAATTTAACTAGCAGATTATTCAGGTATCACAGTATGGACCATAAATTAAGAGGTCACTAAATTCTGACTCCAAACTTATGTTCATAATGCTATACAACCTCTCAAAAAGATTCATTAGGCATAGTTGTTATAGGTTAGATTAGAAAAAGATTAAAAGTGAAAGCAGAGAAATTAATGAGTTTTAAAACCAGACTAGGTAACAATTATTCTAAAGCAGTGGTTCTGAATTAGGGCGATTTAGACCATCAGGGGACATTGAGCAATGTCTAGAGACATTCTTGGTTGTCATGACTGGGAGTAGTAGAAGGGGTTGCAACTGGTATCTAATGGGTAGAGGCCAAGGATGCTGCTAAACATCCTACAGTGCATAAGATAGCACCCCTGCCCCCAATGAATAATTCTGTGGCTCAATAATGCTGAGGTTGAGAAACCCTGTCTAAAGATTACAAAGACAGACACGCCTTCTCTCTCTCTCTTTCTTTTACACATACTCTGGATGAAGAAAGTCAAATTAACTTCCAAAATTACAAACAGAACAGCCTCCTCATCACTCCAGCCCACTCATGAACGACAACTTCTAACAGGTTAAACTAGAAAAACAATTCAGTAACAATCTATGTCATGGAACTCTCTTCTAAAAACACCCCTGAATTTCCATAACGTTTATTAAAAACCACTTCTCTTTAATGTCTACTAATAGCAAACTTTAAAGAAATCAAAGGAACTTTGATCACTTTGCTATTCTATGAAGTATTTTTAATTTGGTCATGTGTAAGGCAAAGAAATGTAAAAATATGAACAGCAAGATACTGCTACTTTAGAGGAGAAAAGTATATAATAATATAAAGAAACGAACAGATTAAAATAAGTAAAATCCAAATGAAGAGAGTAAATGGAAAATTGCAATTTCCTGGGATTATGAACTAAAAACAAAATTTGGATTTTACAAAATTAGGTAAAGTAGTTTTACTGGATCGTAAAAATGGTATCTATAAACTACCAAAAACAAACCCATAAAGCTATGGTTATGGAATAAAGCTACTTACTAAAGCAGCAACGTACACTTTGTAGACAGGGTCAGCACAGACCATTGACAAAACGTTGCAGCAGGCCTCAACCACATTTCCTGAGATACTGGACTGGGAAGACCCACTGGCAGCTCCGGCACTCGGGCTGTTTCCACCACTGCTCCCGGAATTTCCAGTGCTCTCCCCATTGGCCAATAGCAGAGCCCCACTAACATCGTGGGAAAGACGTCTGAGAGCCATCTCTCTTACATTCCAGTTTCTAGAAAATAAGCAGCCAACGAGTTCCATTCCAAATACCTATAATCAAACAACCACAATGAATTCACTGTGAAGAAAAATGAATGACCCTTAAGTTTTTGAATTAAGCATTTTTCATTACTAAAAAATTGGACATTTCTTAAACTTTCCCCATACTACACATTTCAAATATGTCTGGCCACTTAAAAATCACAAAAAGGAATTTCATACTCAAGTTTAACTGGTAATTATCAAAAAGTCCCTAACATTTATTAACTCAAGTAAAATTAAGAGTGAACTCCATTAAGTAATTAGATGGATATACATGTATATACATACTTATTCTGTACTCCTATGCTTACCACAAAAACAACAAATCAGTGAAGAACCCCAGCTTTGTATTTGTGTTAGGGCAGTTTACAAAGAAAAAAGTGAAACGAGATTTTAAAAAAACAAAAGCCAAATCAATTAAGGCACTGGAGTAGAGCATTTCTTCTACAGATGATAATGGTAAGTCAAAGGCTTTTACTTGACTTTTGTCTTATACAAAATGGTTAAAACTATAATTAATGGAGTGGAAAATCAAAAGACTAAAGGAAAAAATTCTTGTGTTCAAATCAGCCAAAGATAATGATATACCTATAATTAAAGTGCATTACAGTCATCATTACCAGGCTTGCAAAGCCAGAGTCTCTGAAGAAAGAAAAGGGTACATGGTCTTAACATGGGCCAATTAGTTGAAAAGTAAACTTAATACTTAAGATAACTTATCATATGAAAAATTTCTAAATACTAGAGATGAATAAACACAATTTTGGGGAAAATAAATCATGACACATTCATATGTGTTTTGTTATAAAGTGATAGTAAAGGGGAATAAATCAACTAGAATATAGTGAACTTATTATATTTACTTATTTCTGTACTCCTATGCTGTTAAATAGCATACCATTAAGTCTTAAATCTCTTACATGACATTCTTAATAAAAAACCTAGGAATAGATAGCCAAGCTCAACCTAAAGCTTAAGTAAAAATAAAATCTAGACCACTGCCTTGAACGAATGGCATCTAACAGCTCAGTCTCAACTTGAGAGTTCTCTTGAAAACTCATGAAGGGGCAGGTGAGGGCTGTGTTAAATACCATTAATGAACTAGATAAAATAAATATGATATACTTATTAATTCTGCAAACTTATTAGATTCATAATAGGTCACTAACATGCTAACAGAATTCAAAAGCTTCAGGATACAAAAAAAAAAGGGAAACATCCTAATGATAAACAAGCTTAATGAGTTAGTGTATCTGTTTACAAAGTTAAAAGTATTAAACAGAATTTAACAGATTATCAAAAATATTTTACTCCCTCCCTTCTGTCTACTGAAGACACTGTCTGGTTTTGGATTCTATTTTTTAAAAAATAATGGACTAAGCATATAATAACAAAGAAAAGCATTAGAAACCAACTAACCAACTGAAATTCCAATTTACTGAGGATGAAAAAGCATTAGTCAGAAGAGAAGGTAAACAATGGAAACTGTCCTTACAAATAAAAATGACTAAGGTAAATATCATATATTTTCCACTTATATTCCATATATTCATCCACTTAGCAATTATTAAGCACTTATTATATGTCATGAGGATACAGAAAGGAGAAACTGAGTTTAAATGGCAACAAATTAGAAAAATGACAAGTTCTTAGCAGGAATGGCATTAAAAATTGGAACAAGTTAGCAATGAAGAAGAGTTCTAGTGTCTACTGCTGTATAATATTTTGTTTGTTAGTTCAGAAAGATTGTTCTAGGGATGGGCAGTGAAACTACAAAGAATTTCTGAAGTTTAAGCTTGTAATAAGCAGTATAGTATTAACATCAAAGGTAAAATTAAATTTTTCAATGGAATAAGAATTATGATGGAGGCAAAGCAAAAGTACTTTCTTAAATTATAGACAACTAGGAGACAACTACATTAATTGGTCTATAAATATTTGAGAAATGAAGAACAAGAACTACTTACCTGAATCCATGGCTCAGCCAGATCTTTATAAGCAGGAGGAATCTGCTGAGTTCCATAATGAGTAAGATTAAAATTGCTCTCCTGATTCCTTCGTTGTGGTCCAGCCAAAGGTGGCTGCTGTATGGTCTGCTGCTGTGCAGCTCGCAGAGAAGAAGGGGAATCCACAGGGCTTGACAGCTCGTGACTAAATGAAAAATCAACAAAGCTTGCTAAAAAGAACAGATTTAAATAACACTTTGAGAACATTTTTATTTTTTATTAAACATATCCAACCCATTAATTCAAAACTATTACCTGTAGAAATCATGTGACCTCCACTTAGACCTACAAAGGGGACATATTAAAGGTTCTTTATTTCTTCTACATTCTTCTGCCCCTGAAGAATTAAAGAAAAAAACATTATTATATGTAATAATTGTTCATAATGGCTAGTGTAGGATTTATATAGAGAAACCTCAAAAAATAAGCTGAGATAATATTTACCTGAAAGCAGGCAAACACAACAGGTTAAAATATTCTGATGTTCGTAACTTTTGTAAACGCTATTTTTTAGTTATCATGTACTTTGCTTTCTATATTTTCAAATCATCTGTCCACTTGATTACCTGGTGATGTTATTCCAAACCTTACTTTTCTCTAATGCCTACACAGGCCTTCTTCCTCCTCTTTCTCTCCCTGTACACCTTCCAGATCAGAGTGTTTCTAATACTGTACGCCTTTCATTACCAAATGCATCATACTCTATTATTATATTTCTTTGCTAACACAGCTTATCTCATAATAGATCCTAAACTCCAATTTGCTAAAAACTTCACATAAGGCCTAGAATCCTTTTCTTCTTTCACCAATCTTTTCTAAAACATGTTAAAATCCTAAATAATACACAGCTGACCCTTGAGCAATGTAGGGGTTAGGGATGCTGACACCCCTCGCCACCCTACAGTCAAAAACTCATGTATAACTTTTGACTCCCTCAAACACTTAATTACTGATAATCTACTGTTGACCAGAAGTCTCACTGATAATACAGTTGATTAACACATATTTTGTATGTTTTATGTATTACATACTGTATTCTTATAATAAACTAGAGAAAAGAAAATGTTAATCATTAAGAGAAAATACATTTGCGGTATTAATTGAAAATAATCCACATTTAAGTGATCTGAGCAGTTCACACCTGTGTTGTTCAGGGTCAACTATAGTTAGCTTATAGAATAACCATGCTGAGTAAGCACAGGGAGGAAAAGAGCCACATACAAATAGACATGCAGTGGTGGTGCAGCTTGTTCCTGCAGCCATCTTCACACACTGTGAGACTTTCTTCATCAAGCATGCCCAACAAGCAAATAGGACACATCTGTTCCTCTTCATCTTTTATACTAGAAGGAGGAATGAAAGCATTAAGCACAAAATGAAAGTAGGATTAATATGAGAATGTTCACTTTGAATGTAGTATTATTTAGTGTAATAATAATAAAAATAAATCAACCAAATGAATAGCAAAAGGAGGTTAAAAAATATGGTATACCAGACACTATGAAGCCTTTAAAAATGATCAAAGAGGACCATAAATAATAAGAAAGAAAATTATATACCATATACTATATGGTGAAAAAAGCAGATAACAATAAAATTCTAACATATAGAGTGATCCCATTATGGCAAAATTACAACTTTATTGTGTCTATTTGAATTATATTGTACATATTAATATTCTTGATTATAGACTGCTTTGAAAAGTCAGTAAGAAAAATACTAATAATTTAGTAGCAAATTAGGCAGAAAATAAAAATTCAATTGAAATATAAATACCAATAGCCAATAAACATGAAAAAAAGTACAAAATGCATATTAAAATTAATGAAGCCATTTTGTCTTTTTTTCTGAGAGTCTGACAGACAAAAATTAAATAGGCTGGTAACATCTGGCCCTGATAATGGCATAAGAAAACAAGTTATCACACATACTGCTGGTGGGAGTAAAAACTGAAATTTTTGGAAACGAATTTGCTACTATTTCTTAAAATACTAAATGTACATATCCAAACTCAAGAGAGGAGTTTTGTTTTCTATTTTACAAATATTTGTTTGAACCTTCATGATGTGATGAGCAGCTTTTAAAATCAATAATAGTATTTCCATTGCAACATAAAGTCAAGGCTCTGGGATGTTAGATAAGTTGCCCAAGATCATAAAATCAATTTATGGTAGATCTATCATTAGGCTTTACTTTGAGAAGACTATTCCATAACCTATCTTCCCCTATAAATTCTAGAGTCACTACTAGCTCAGGCTTTCCCCTGGACCCAATATTATACTTCCATTATCTTAGGCTATAATTCCTGAAGAACAGGTCTGAGTGACTGACAGCAAAATAGCAGTTTTGCAAAATTTCCTGAAAGCTACAAATGGTTCAGCAAAGTTACAATGTGTGATTCCCAAGGTGAAGGCACAATGCTGATTCTTTCCCTCCCAATTACCTGCCCCACCTTTTTATCTCTTTTCATAATTATTTAACTACGTGGAATGGGGACAAGCTATCGAAATATGCATGTATTAATAATAAAAATTACCAGGAACATTACAGAAATGATTTATACAACAATCTACAATAAAAATATTAATGGCAAACATGATCCAAGGTCAACTAACTTTTCAAAAAATTACACCAAAATTACACTAAAAGCTCCACAATTTTGCCAAGTTTTAAGTGCAACTTATTACTTAAAATGCTTTTCTGACTTATAAAAATTCTATTCTGAGATATTTTCTTTCCATCTTTTTTCCAAGTACATATTTTATAAACATCATTCAGATCGTTTATATATATACATGTACATATTCTCAAATTTTTTTAGAAAAAATTCACATGTTAAAGTCTTCATAATTTTTAATAGTGGCATAATATTCCACTGACTAAACAGATCATAACTATTTAAGCATCCACTTATTGTTGAGTATTTGAATTGTTTCCATATTTTCACATTTTAAGAAACCATTAGAAACAACTTTGTGCCCACTTTTTTGGTATTTCAGATTTTCTTTTTATCACAGTTTTTCCAGAAGTAAAATCATTTGAGTAGAGAGCAGGGATCAGCAAACAACAAAGGGATCAAATTGCCTGTGGCCCATGTCTGTAAATAAGATTTTCCTGGAATACAGTGATGCCCATTAAGTAACACATCATCTACAGCTACTTCAGCTACAAGGGTAGAACTGAGTAGTGATGAGAGAGACCCATTGGCACTCAAAGGCCAAAGTATTTAGAGTGTAAAAAAGTCTCCTGGAATAACATGCTGTATTTATAACCATTACAGTTTTTACTCATTCCAATATTTATGCACCTATAATACCTTTTCTATATAAAAACTGGGTTCATGCATAACATATAGTATTATAACCTGGATTTTCTTTCATGCCATTCAACATTCTTCAAAAGTATAATTTTAATAGCTGTACAATATGGGCACACTTTAATCATTCACTTGTGGATATTTAAGTTGGTTCAAAATATTTCACCATAATACTGCAAGAAACAGCCTGTATGTTAAGTTTTGTGCATTTCTCAGATTAAAATTTTCATCTTAAAAAAAAGTACATTTACTGGGTCAATGAATATAAATGTTTTAAAAAGCCACTTTGTTTTTGCAGAAAGGCTATACCACTTTACATACAATGAGGCATATCCTTACAAGAACTCAATTGGCTCATTACAAGTCTCCACTAATTTTGTAAAATCTGGTATCTTTTTTTTTTAAATGAGCATTTCCATAGTTATTAGGTTGACTGGACAATTTTCACGTCTGTTAAGCCCTTGAAATTCTTCTTTTGTGCATATTCTCTTCATGTTCTTTGCCCATTTATGTACTGGAACCCTTAGTTCCTATTTGCAGCTTTTATTTTTTTTATAAGGTTTTGTTAATTTTTTTTTGTAAGTATATTCAATTTGTTCCCATTCTGTTTTTTAATGTTTCTTATATACTATTTAAAATTAATACAATACAGTCAGATATCGAGATAAATTTTTTTTGAGATTACATGAAAAATATTAACCTACTTACTTACAAAGTATAATCTCAGTATATCAAGATTACATCTGCTGTGGTTTTCCCCCATTGGATACACTAATCCAAATGAACCAATAACAGTCCTCCCTTCCTCAAATTATGGCCAGCATGTATCTGGTAGGCACCTTTCTTCGCCTTAGAGAGAAACTCTCTATTTTAACTTTGGTATCTGGTTTAAGCATTTGCTATTTAGCTTCCAAAACATAAAACTATAGCAATGTCCATCAAAAGAAGAAAGGCTCTAAAAAATGTTTTGGGCAGGAAGCTTGAGAAATAAAGCTTGTTTTTTCATTCTAATTAGAAGAGACATGGGGTAAGAGAAAGATCCTTGAACTAGAAGTCAAGGTACTCAGGTTCTGGTTCCGCCTTTGCTTACATGAGCTGCCTGACTTTATTTGGCTCCACTTCTTATTGAACAGTATAAAAGAGAAAAACTCTAATGTCCCCTAAAACTTATTCATTTAACCAAAAATAAGAAAATTCAAACATTTACTTTTTCCGACTCAATTCTTTTCTTCACCAGGCTCTTGTCAAGATATTTTCTATTCTTCATGAATTCTAAAGTAGTTACAGTACTTAAAAGATTGATGAGATGGAGATGGGACTTAATCACTTAGACCACTGCTTCTCGAACTGGGGTACATTGGGAACATATAGGTGATGCCTTTGTAAGAGAAGCCACACTCCTTTCTGGAGTGATTTAAAAATCTCATTAAACCAATGAAGAAACCAATAAATAAAACCAGTAAAGAAATCTTAGAGACAGAAAATTCACATAAATTTTTTAATACTAGAGACCCGCGCAGCATGTAGCAAGGCAATGGTAAACCACTGCTGCATTTTCTTATTATTTTTTTTCCTTTTTGTTTTACTGTGAAACCTGTATGATGAGACTGTCCAAAATAAAACATGAGATAGTGCTAAAAGATGACACTCCCAGGTCTAAAACCACTCCAAAAGGGGAGGAGCAGAGATTAAGTACGAATCGTTGGAATGTTTGCTAATGACATAACTAGACCAAAACGAGAAGTGTAGTGGTGGACATGCACAAAGGAAAAAAGAAGGTACGATGCTGCACAACACACAACATGGAATGTGAGAAGCATGAACTGAGGTAAGCTGGAAATTATAATGTTGGACTGACCTCACGAGAGAGGCCATAGGCATGACTCTATAGGAGATGAACAGGAATGTTGAGTACAAGACATTATGGATATCACACATTCATAGGGTCACCAGGAGTCAGAGCTGACTTAACAGCACATGCATGACAGACACTAGAGACTTGAAAAATTTTTCACACCTGTCATTTTGGACTACATCTCAGATCTTTCAGGGTTATGAATTCATTCTTATCAGCAACTAGGCAATAGAAAAGCTTGAGAAGCACTATAGATTTTAAGTAACAACTGTGATTAACAGCTTCTGTATCTCTTTAATTACAATTGACTAGTCTATTTGCTTAGAAGATCAAACTTATGTCCTCAGAGTTGCAATGGCCTATAATGAGGATTCCCTAAAACAGGGGTCCCTAACCCCTGGGTTGCAGGCTGGTACTGGTATGTGGCCTGTTGGGAACTGGGCTGCACAGCAGCAGAAGGTAAGCAGCGGGCAAGCGAAGCTTCATCATTGTATTTGCGGCCACTCCCCAGCGCTAGCATTACCACCTCACCTCCACCTCAGATCATCAGGCATCAGATTCCCATAGGAGCACCAGTCCCTGGTGCCAAAAAAAATTGGGAACCGCTGCCCTGAAGTATCTATGAAAGAAGTAGTGATGTTACACAATTTAAAAATCCTGTTTTTAAAAGCAATTTGGGGAAACCACTTTGCCTTGTGTTTATAAAAGAACTAGATATATTCTTTACACAGCCTCTGTGTCATTCTGTGCAAAACAGTGATAAAACCTATCTGATGATGTTGTTGTAAAAACAAAATTAGACAATATTAGATGCCTGACACAAAGTAATGATTGATAAATAGCAGTCACTTATTATATACTTCCAACTTTTTAAAAATATTCTGATATATAAGGTACTAACACTGTTTTCAGGACAAAATGTCCACATATATGAGAGAGGGAGTGTGTGTGCACACACACACACACTCAGATGACCTTTAATACTTTTTACCCTTGATTTAAACTCGAAAGCCAAGGTGCAAGTTAAATCATTTTTGAGCAAATTAACAAGTGGATATAAAAAATTACCCCTAAAATTAAAAAGTAACACCAGATTAATGCTTTTAATTTCTTAAAACGTACTGACCTGTTTTCTGAACTAGATGTAGAAGTACTAGATGATGACAATGTATGAGAATTTGACATGCGTGAAACAAACTTCTGGATGGTGTTACGAGATGGAGCTTTGATCCTTGAGCTACGCCTACTGTGATATTTCTGGAACAAACTCTCAACCTAACATTGAAAAGAGACAGTAACAATGATATTTGTGCCATAATATATACACAAAGAGTTCTAGAGGTTGAATTATTTGTCTTTTATTTCAAAAGTTTTTCATAAAGGCAATTTAAGAACTTGAAAACTAAGAATACATTACAGCTTACTACGGGCATATTTTTACAGGTCAGTGTTTACTTGTTTTTCAGTCTAGAAGAAAAGACTAATTTGTCAATGGGCTATAAAAGAGCTATTTATAAGCATCAAATAATTCTTACATGCCTTTAAAATGACTACTGTTTTTTAGATGTAGAGCTAATGAAAAAAATTTTTAGAAATATACCATAGAAATTTGTTGACAATTTTACTCTAAAGCATTTATTTAAAATTACCTCAAAATTCTTTAAAGTTTTTCTCCATAACATTGGGTCCGAAGGTTCTAGTTGAAATACTCGGAGCATTACAAATAACAGATGAATACAAAATGTTCCGCGCCCACAGCTGCAGTTCTAAAAAGTTTAATAAACAAGCAAACAAACAAAAAACTTATGAGTTATGTGGTTCTATCAGAATTCCTTAGTCTATCACTTTTTTATATTTCCAAATATACCAAATATTCTAAATTTTCTATTAATTTGCTTCACTATCTTTATATATCAAAAAGCAAGAAAAGTCTACAGCTTGTTTTTAGTGAATCTATTAAACACATCAGATTTTTATTCTAAAGTTTATTAAGTCATAGTAAAAACCTTCATAAATACATTAAAAATGTTTATTAGCCCAAAATATATTTTAAATTTAGTTTACTAAAGAGAATTAACTGATCTAAATTTAAGAGTTTTATAGTATATCAATTTGAGTTAGTACCAAATACTAATAAAATATAAAACGGTGACAAATCCTACCTGAGGCCCAATAAACACCCGGTATTTATTGTCTGGACTATCTCCTCCAATCAGGAAAGAGTTGGGTCCTATTTGCTGCAGTAAGTACAGCCTGGCCCTCATCACTTTGTTTACACGGCGGTTAGTTTCCTCAGGGCTGTATGGTGAGAAGCCATCTGGTGAAGGGGCTCTTCGAGGTGGTGTGATTCTCCCACTCTGAAACTTCACGATATTTTTTTTTTTATTAGGGAAGTTGCTCACTTCTTGATTAAGAAACAATTACCCCAAAAAGTCATACTAGACGGCCCTGCGACATTTTATGTTCTGAAAAAATACCTCAAATATGAGGTAAAATAAGTAAAATATATAATAACAAAATGTATTTTGCAAGTGCTTTGTCTGATACACATCATGAGTAAACTTCTAAAATTCCAGTCTTCCCTAAAACTAAAGATAAATCTGGTTGAGACAGACAACCATATGGTAATACTCATTATAAATATCTGAGTTTTTTGAAAAATATTATGTAAACCAAAATAAAAAGCATAAAAAATCTACCGCATACGCAGGCAAAATGACCTATTTCCAGTGATAAAATTTAAGCATCTGATTTCCTGGCTTCCACTTAAGGTGCTAATAAATGCTTTTTTGTAACTGGTAATTTACAAAAACCACCATGGAATTCCTCTTGTGGTACACTATGTAGAAAACTAATGGCAAATGACTCTTCCCAGATTAAGACATTTCTTACTGGAGGCTGACAAAAAAAAAAACAACAACTCTTCTGTAGTGAGGGTGCCATATGTCCCTCTCACTCCAAAACTTGGTCTACCAGTGCCCCAATAGAAATTCCAGTTCTTTCTGATATCTAACTGATTAGTTAAAAATAATACTGAAGAGAACATGAAGCAGTGAACACTCTCATAAAGTACTTGTGGGAATGTAAAATAGTGCAGATGCTTTGGAAAACACATGACCCAGCAATTCCATTCCTAGGAGTAAATTGAGGGAAATGAAAAGTTATGTCCACGCAAAAACTTGTACACAAATGTTTATAGCAGCATTATTCATAATAGCCAAAAATTGGAAATAACGCAAATGTCCATCAACCGAATAAATAAAATGTGTATATGCATATAATAGATTATTCTACAATTAAAAATGAATGGGATACTGACAGAAGTTATATCACGGTAGAACCCGGAAAACATGATGTTAAGTGAAAGGAGCCAATCACAAAAGACCATACATATTATATGATTCCATTTATATGCAATGTCCAGAATAAATAAATATATATGAAATCGTAAAGCAGATCTGTGGTTGCCTAGGGCTAGGAAGAAACTGCTAATTGGTCTGGGTTTTCTTTCTGGAATGATGAAAATGTTTTTAAATTTATAGTGATTGGTACAACTCTATCAATATACCAAAATCCAAACTGTTTAATTTAAACAGGTGAATTATATAGTATGTGAATTATATCTCAATAAAGCCATTATTTTTTAAATGAGCAGTTACTTAAAAAAAAACAAAACTAGAAACAAAAACGAGAATACATGCACATGCTATTTGACCTGCTAAGCATTCAGACTATGGATATGCTCAGATGTGCAAAATGATATATAAATAAAAAATTTTTTGTACCATTATTTTTTAGTAATAAAGGGTTAAAAAGGAATATAAATGTCTATTAGTATGTAGTTCATTTAAACTATGATTTATGCAGGTGATAAAATGCTGTGTATCTGTTAAAAAGAATGCAAGGGTAACTGTCTAGCATATATCCAAAGTAGGTGGGAGGCAAGGGAGAGAGGCAATTCTGTATATTCTTGTGGTACACTTTTACTTTGATTGCCCCCATGAAGCACACCTCCCAGAATTTACATCCCTAACACTGATTCTGGATTGGGCATGTAACTAAGCTTTGAGCAATAAGATAATAGCAAACATGATATAAGCAGTGGCTTCACAAAGCTTCTATGTTGGGACTTGCCCTCTTGAAACACTTTTTTTGGGGATTGATGCTTAACAGAAATTTATTATCTTATAATTTGAGAGGCTCGAAGTCCACAATTAAGGTGTCAGCAGGGTTGGTTCTTTCTGAGGGCTATGAGAGAGAATCTGTTCCATGTTCTCTACTAACTTGAAATACTTGTTGCAACCCCACTTCCTTGCTTTGAGGAAGAGATGCTAACAGCCCCTAACTGTCTAGCATCCCAGCCGAAGAACCAGACAGTGAGTGAAGAAGCAGTCTTGGATATTCCAGCGTCAGCAGATGCCATGGGGGGCAGACATA
Source organism: Eonycteris spelaea (assembly GCA_003508835.1). Taxonomy (NCBI): domain Eukaryota; kingdom Metazoa; phylum Chordata; class Mammalia; order Chiroptera; family Pteropodidae; genus Eonycteris; species Eonycteris spelaea. Next base: position 6,449,228 of record PUFA01000011.1, on the reverse strand, counting down.
AGCCACTCCTGTTGGGTCCTGTCCAATTTGCAGATTCATGAGCGAATAAATGACTGATTTAAGTTTTAAAAAGTTAATTTAAAGGCGTGTCAATATAAAGCCAATAAATACTGTTGGGTATCTTTGGCTTCACTGTAAAAATTGTAGTTAAATTTGCTCTTTGAAGGATTTATATGCTTTCACAACCTGAGATCTGAGGAAAACCAAAACTCCCCCTTGTGGTCACTATCACCATCATTTTTGTATTCACTAGTTTGCTTTTCAAAGTAAGGTGTTTTAACTTGCATTTCTGTCACTAGAAGTCTCTAGCATAAAGTTTGCACCTATCTTTTTGCAAATCTCTTTGATGTCTGACTTAATATAGAAGACATCTCGATTCTCACTGATGCTTCTGTGTTTAATCTGCTATGATAGGATGTTTTGGTTAAAGTACATGAAGAAAATCTGGCCTCACACAGACATGTAGCTGGAAAAGGTATTTTAATAGCTTTTCCAAATTATTATTTTCTTTTTGATATGACACCAAAAAAATGGTTTCTTACAGGAGGCTGTAGTATGGAATCTGAAACCACATCAACAGACTTCTACTGTTATATTAAAATCCAGATACGTATCTTACACACTTTGAATGGATCATTTACCCAAGAATGATTTTGTTTCATCATGTATTGGTCATTTGAAGAATGCTGGTGCACTAATTTATGCAGATCTTCCAAATGTTCACACATTTCATTTTGCATTATGTGAAACAAAAATCTCATTTTAAAAGTCTAAGTTTTAGAAACTATCAAGCTTACAGTGTTGGAATGAATGAGTTTTCCAAAATTCTAATTTTTGCTTGAAATCTCAAATTTTACCACTTGTAAAAAAATTTCAATTGTTTGCCTTGAAGTGAATCTCACTTAATTCATCTTAAGGAAAATGTCTGCCAAATACCCAAATGAAGAATATAATTTCCACTGTCATAACTTTAATTCAGGTGAATGCACCAGACACTTTACCCACCATTGTAAATGTCAATGCAATGAAAGAGGCAAATAAAATCTTAGTCTTATTACGAAATTAGTTTTGACCTAATGGGTCCACAGAAAGGGTGTCAGGACCTGCCCTCTCTCTCTCCCTCAAAGGGTCTGTAGACCACAAATACTTTGAGAACTGCTGCTCTAACAGACAGCAAGCCAACCTTTTCTGTTATAAATGAGTCTAAAAGTTGTGGAAACTTAACATATTTATTAAAATATTAACTTACTGGCACGGGGGAAACTCTTTTTCTCCTTACTCCTGGAGATTCTGGTTTCACTGTGCGACCTGATGGGGAGCTGCCAGGGGAAGGGCTGCGTCGGCCTTTGGGAGCTGGTGAAGTGGTACTCGCCTGGCCCTCTCCTTGAGACTCAGTTGCCAAGTTATTAATTTCAGATCCATCTCCTTTAATAGGGATTGGTTTTACCACCTAAATTAAAATTCCAATACTTTGATTATTTGAAAATACAAAAAAATAAGTAAATTTGAACAAAACAGCTTAAGAAATGAACTCAGTGAGTTTTATTATGCATTATATAAATATGAGACAATTATCAACTTTTATTTAGTATTACTTTAAGCCATAAATGTAAGACTATTTTTCCCACACAGATTTGTCATTTAGGCTGAAGCACTAGTTAAAATGTTATCATACATAATTTTAGAACCTGGTGTTATGTTATTACATGCCCTAAAATCGTTTAACATTCAAAATCAACAAAGGTTAGAAAACAAATGTGAAAAATAAGCACTTACAACTTCTATAGTTAATTTCAACTCACTGAAGCAGATGTTTTTTTTTTTTTTCATTTGTATTGAAAAAATTCAAGAATTGAAAACAATACTGGGCATAATTTGAAGCATTCAGATAGTCTGACTAATTAACATAAAACCATTCTGCTTGCTTTTTTCTTGGCACTGTCAAAGTATAATAGTTTTAGACATGTATTTCAGAAACATCAAACAAATCTACAAGTTCAAAGATCATCTCTCAAGCAGAAATGCAGTTTATAAGACATGATACTTCTAATGATTAGGGCTTTCAGACCCTAGCTATGGCCAAAAGGCCAAACTGTGGTAGCCTTAGTAGTTAAAGTTCAGTAGACCTTTCTGGCCTTTCTCCCACTGCTCCTGATCTATCAGCCAGTAGCTGTGCCTACCACACCCCTAACTTCTCCTCATCATGAGCTTTCACTCACACTCTTCCTCCTAATCCAAATCTCCAGCCTGCAGCACTCCAGACAGCATACCTTCACGCAGTGAAAAAGCGCCCATCTTTTACAGCTCCGTTAAAATCCTACCTTTTACAGAATCTCCCTTAACTCTACCAGCCTGGCATTCTTCCTCATTGCTAAGTCATTACTGCTCTTCTGCCCACCCAACATATTTGGTTCATAGTTACAAACTGCTTTGTGATATTTCATACCTTACTTTATTTTTATTTATTGTGTATTAATCTTATTTTTACTGTTGCAGATCATTTACACCTCTAAAGTTTTAAGGAAGATTTGGTATATCATAAGACGTAGTAACAAAATCTTAACTCCCAAGTAGACTATAAACTTCTTACAGATAATATAAAATCTGTACATTATAACATGTAGGGTGGTAGAAGAAGCTTAAGGACTATGTGTTGTCTTACTCTTCACATCTCTTCCCTCTTCACCCCTGTCCTATACACGGATAAGGTACTTAAGTATTTGCTGGAAAGGGGACAGTGAGTTAAAACAAAATTCAGTCTTAGATGTTAGTTCATACATAATAAAGGATAAAAAGGTGGCTTCTTTTAAAAAAGTTGTAATTTCTGCTCTATGGTATTCTCAAATACTTAGACTCTCTACCAGCTCAAGGAACTCCAGAAAGCAACATATTCAAATTTCAGATGGCTTTAATTATTCAAAAGTTCTTCTTAATTAGGTAGAAATTTGCCACCTACTATGAAATGTTTCAACAGAACTTTCTAAGATAAATCTTTAATTTCTTTATCTTCACCCTCTAACATGATTACTAAAATGGTGAGACCTACTTCACATGAGGAATAAATGGAAGAACTGCTGAAAAAAAAGGACTCATGGGTAATGTGGCAGCTAAAAAAGCTGGTATCTAAAGGAAAGGTTAGCCCCACAGGTTAGAACCAGAGCGTAGACTGTGCAAGATAGCTTTCAGCAAATGATGAGGGCTATATAGAATCTCAGAGGTTTTTGAGATATTTAAGAGGCCAGCCAGTGTTAGACATTTAACAGGACTTTCTGAGACAAAAATGTTCTATAACTGCACTGCCCAGTTACAGAAGCCACTAGCCACACATGGCTACTGAGCATTTGAAATGTGGCTAGTGTGACTGAGGAACTAAATTTTTACTTTTATTCATGTTTAATTAAGTTTAAACTTAAATGGGCATATGGGATGAATATAGGGTGAGATAATCACTTGGCAGTGGTGTAGTTTAGGGGTTTCAAAAATCAAATGAGTGGTTTGCTCAGTAACTTTTATGATTCAGCTCCCCTTGCTCCCTGATACACACAAACAGATCTAATGAATCTTAAATTGTCATCTCTGTTTATAAAGAACAAACAAAAAAACAAAAACTTGTGGTACAGATTGGTACTGGGCCACTATACAACTGAGATCTACTTCTGCCTTTATGAGAATGAAGAAGCACATTTCATAGGTTTCATATACAGGCATATCTCATTTTATTGCACTTTGCTTTATTCACTTCACAGACGTTACGTTTTTTACAAACTGCAGGTAAGACTCTCCACCAGCAAAAAAGTTATGATGCACTTCAGTGCATACTTGCTTCAATGCGGTGGTCTGGAACCAAACCGCAATATCTCTAAGGTATGCCTGTACTTTAAAAGAGAAAAACCATGGCAAAGGTTAAAGGATGCCTGCCTTTCCTACTGTAGAAATCTAGGTTTTCTTTCCCCATAGTCTAGGTATTTCTTTAGCTTATCTCAAACCCATGAGTCTATTTAATTTTTTCTGTTTTTCCTGTATGATTTCTGGAATAAGATCCTTGGATCCCACCTTAGGGATAAAACATCAAAATAAAATTAAGAATTGCCATTCCTTTTAAAGTTTTAAGTACAGTATAAATCTCCAATAAAAGGATTTCAGATACTGACATTAGAGGGCAGTGTTGCTTTAAGCATTACCTCTCCATACAACCAACTAGCTTTTTTAAAGAAAGGTTTAAGTTTCTTAATGAGCATAGTTTTACCTATGTTTTGTTCCAAGTGGCTAGAATATCAAGCAAATAAACTACTGCATTTAAAATGAAGATGAGAACGAAAAGCTTACAAGAAGATCTATTTATGCTTAATTTTCTATTTCCTCCTATGCTTGCTTCCTTCCTTATAGCAGGTCACCCACGCCACTCACCACAGGGCCTCTCTTATTTCTCCTTTCCAGCCATTCGTGCTTCCAGGCTGGCATACAGGTTGCCTTCAGTTTCTCCCTGATCATTCGTTCTTCTGGGCGATCATCCATCTTGTGCAAACCCTTGAGAGTTTCCTTATTCTCCATCTCACGACTACAATGGAGGGAGAACAAGGAGAATGAAATTTACATATGAAAAATAACTTACAAGAACAAATAGAACAATATGGTTCTATTTTATACTTTCCGTGGACATGTAACTAAAAAGATAACTGCTAAAAACTTCAAATTTAAGCAAGGTATGAAAATATTATTGTGAAACATATATTATAGTATTGTCGAATCTATAACGTGGATAGTGTTGAATGTTGCCTGATAACAAGTTGATTTTAATAATGCCTTTAAAAAGAATGTTCCATTTAGAAGGTGCAGGCACATTAATATTAATGCAGACCTTTGTTTCCAGGTAGCTAACAAAATGGATCCTAAGACATGAAGCACTTCATTAACAAATACATTCATGAAGACTGTGCTGTTTCTAATGACACCACTTTAATACAGTCAGATATTTAGTAGAGTATTTTACTATCCTTTCTTTATCCCAGAATATCTAGTAATTTAGGTCAATATAAATAGAATCTGGTAGATATACTCATTTTCTGAAATATGCTAAATATTTAATAAGCTAGGTGAAACCTAATCACATCCTCTATGATCCTTTTTTTTTCAAAGCCTAAAAGATTAAATTCTATTCTCAGAATAATCCCATGACAAAGTATTTGGGGTATTCCATATGCAGTACACTCATATCTACCCACATGTGGATGTATATAACAAACAACATACATATGCCCGGCTTTTAAAACTTCGTTTGCAAGCAAACAAAACAATTGCACTCTGGGAGAAGTAACAATTTAAAAAATACTAAGCTAACTTCATTAACTATTTCAGAAATTCTATCAAGCTACAAACTGATTTTCCACACTGATAAGAAAAGGAAATACACAAGGAAATACCAAAGATGATAACCATAAGCTTACTAAATCAAATTCAAACTCTTCTAGGAATTTTCCAGCTAATCATAACTATAAAGCAAAAGTATCTTCAGAGAACCAGCCAAACACCGACTTAAAACTAAATATGCACTAGAAAAGAAAGGGTTAACTGGTTTTACTGAAGCATCAATACTGTTAGGCAGTGAAAACCAATATGTTAAATACCTCTGTGCTAGAGACTGGCCTAGATATTTGTAGAAATGTGAAGAGCACAGAACATTTGAAACTTGCAAATGGGCATTAAAACCATGGAGGATATTTCCACCACAAAGGTATAAAAAACTCACAAAGAAAGAGGCAATATGAGAAGAAAAAGGTAAACGAAAGAAAATGGAAAGGAACTGGAAAGGAACTGGAATGGAAAGGAAAGAGGAGAGGAGAGGAGAGAGCAGAGGAGAAGAAGTGATGGGGAAGGGGAAGGGAAAAAGGAAGGGTAGGGAAGAGGAGGAAGGGAGGGAGATAAGGAGGGAGAAGGAAAAGGGAGGGTGGAGAAGAGTGAGTGAGAGAAATGTGTTCCCCAAAATTCATCCTGCTCAGTCAATAATTATCCAAAGAAATTCAGATTTATAGGCAACCGAATTTATTGACTGATTGCACACCAAAAATTTGCTTACAACTCTCTAGTTTGAAAAGCAAACACTTTCCCCACAGTAACAATGATGCAAGGTGAGGCTAGGTTCCCAGGCTAGTTCTCAAAAGTAAATCACACTGTAGAACTAGTGTGCACTTTCACACCAGGAGCTCCTGCACTCCCTGACAAGGGTGATTATCTTCTCATAGATGTCTCTCCTTCCCCAGGTTTGTTTCACTGAGTATCTCTTTTCCATTCTTTATTTTCAGTGTCTCTCTTCCTGGCAGCCACCTAAACACATAGAGAACTCATCCATCCAAACAGGTAGAGAACTCTCCTTGTCAAAACAAATCTTCCTGGATGATGTGCCCTCCTTAAAGTCAGCATCACTTGCCTCTTTCACCGCAACTTGTATGAAAATAATATAATCTTTTAAACCAATTTCTTATTATAAATAATGTGGAGCAGGGGCTCAATTTCTACACACAACTAAGATTATTTCTTTAGAATAAATGCTCTGAAATGGAATTGCTGGGTCAAAATGTACACTTTTTGGTATATTAACTAAGACTTTTGATAACAATGGCAAATTATCTTCAAGAAAATGTATATCTTTTCACAACTCCCCAAGTCAAGTTACCAGCTTAGCTGGTCTGAACTAAGCAACAGACTCCTAAGAGGGCCTCTTCACTTTGAATCTTACTCCTATCCGATTCAAGCTTTACAGAGCACCCAAGGTAACTTCCTCTATTAAAATGCTCAGATGGCTTCCTTCTGGACTTAGACTAAAAAAAACCCCAAAATGTTCAACATGGCCTATGAAGCCCTATATCATCTGCTTTTACCTCAGCTGAAGTTACCCAGGACACCCCTTTACTCCTCCATCCCCCAGCATCCTTTTCTTTCTTTCACTGCCTGAAAAACTCTTTCCTGCTTGGCTTTTGCACAGACTGTTTCTCATTTGTCTGTTTTTCACCTCATTAATTTCTATGGACTTTTTAAGCTTTTCTTCAACTCCCTGAGACATTACCAACCTCAATTAGGTACTCCTATCTCCATTCTTTCACTTTTCCTTTAAGGCGCTCATTATAATTTTCAAACCCCCTCTCCTCCCGCCAACAAATGTAAGTCCCATGAGCATAGGTGCCAGTGTTTTATCTATCACTGTATACCCAACATCTAACAATGTCTGGCTTATAACAGGCATTAAAACATATTAAAGGAATGATTACTTATTAACATCTTTGGCAGCCCTAATGACCGTAGTTTTAAAATTTAATGACTAGTCATATTATTTAATCTTGTTATTGTTCTGTATTTAATTAAGACTAAATTTGCAATTTAGATATTATTCAGAAGTTTTCGTTGTTCCTAAATTAATCTGTAAATATAAACCAAAGTGTTCTAATGTCTTCGTAAGTAATAACTCAATATAATTCTAAAAAGTGTATTTTTTCATGTTTTAATATCTCTGAAATCTAAATATCCCTTACAATCAAATGTTATAATTTAATTGGCAAGGGTTTTTATTTCCTTTCTTTATAGTATAAAAAGTAATGGTATGATTTACAATTAGATCTTAGATTCAATGAAACATACAATAAATCCTATTCTACATGTTAGGGGAAAAAAAATAATCAAACCTACTTAGTTTCATTTGTCTCTGAAATAGAACCCAAACTAGGAAGAAAAACTTTTTCTTACGTACTTTGTTTTGTTATAATCCTAACATACAGTTCATAGATACAGAGTGTTTTTATTTTTACCAGATATGTATGTGTGCGCATATATATATATATATATATATATATATATATATATAATCAGTGATCTGTCATCCAATTAGCAGGAAACGTCTACACACAACACACACACACACACACACACACACACACCAAAGAGTTGCAAAATAACCTGATTAGAGGGTCTCTAATTCATTTTAGTTAAATATGAATGTTTCGGAGAGTTATTTCTGCCCTCTCTATTGTCTAGAACCATATCTATTATTTTGACTAAAATAATAGCTTGTATATCTGACATTTTAGCAAAACAAGCATGCATTTTGGGAATGCTTTGAAGACTGAAAAAATAAACAAATAAAATTTTAGCCAGATAAATATGAAAATTTAAACATTGTTACAGATTAAGCTTTATCTTCTTTTCCTGTTTATTTAGAAAACGTTAAGTAAACGTTAAGTTTCTTGTTGTTTTTGGTTTCTAAACATTCTTCAGAATGAAACTGTGATTGACCTGGAGCTTCAAAGAATCTCTCTCCCCTAAGGTTAGGTTTTTAGTTCTAGAATCTTTCTAGACCTACAGAATTTACCTGCAAAAAACAAGGTACTTCAATGACCCCTTCTCAGTGAAACCACCTGGTCCTACCTTTAAATGACCCACTGGCACCAGCCACTGTTGACTGGATTGGCACTTACCGATCTCTTCTTAATTTCTAGGAGATTATTTTTTTTTCCTAGTTCTGTTTCTAACATTCCTATTAACCTCACTGGTATCATATTCTAGATCCTCTTCCTAGAGCCCTTTAAATACCAGCCAGTGCCCTCTTCTCACAACACTAAAATATTCACTTAAGCACACCAAGATTTCTCCTACTTCTCTGCATTTGCAAATGATTTTATTTCCTGATGTCTCATACGCCTTCATTAAAGAATTTCCAACCACTGTTCTATAGCAGTTAGCCACTCCCTCCCCCGTCTGCTGATATTAATTATAATACAGCATAAACTCTAGTATTTGTTTACATATCTGCTTCCCTCACCACATTGGGAACTCTTCCAGGACAGGTTAAACATCTTACTCACTTTTCTATTATCAGTGCCATATGTCCTGGACAGGCCACAAAAGGCACCCAATATAAAACCAGAGGGCCTATCCAGCCACAACTATATCCCCTTCTAAGTGTGCTGTCTGATGTTTAGGACACCACACTTTATACATCTGAACCCATCCCCCACAGTTTGCAATAATGTGCCCCAATCCAAAGAGCCTCTATACTGGATGTTACTGTAGCATCCCGATCTTTTCTCTGGGGGTATGAATGCAAGAGACACAGATAGTGTCACTTATAGAAAGAACAGCACAAAAATAGAGAAAAAAAGGCAAAGTAGTAAGCAGGAACAATGAGACAGAAGGGAGAAGATAAATTAGACAGAAGATGCAGTTAGAGATGGAGAGAAGGGAAGAAGCAATACAAGTAAACATAAGAGTTGTACCAGTCCCCTGAGAGATAATCGTAGCTGCTTTTATACCTCCCTGGGTGGTGAATAACCAAGTTCTCCAGAGGCTGCATGCATGTGCTGCAATAAAGGAAACTTCATGGGTCTTTTGCTTTGCACTGAAATAAACCCTCACATGTCTCTTTCAGGCACCCTCAAAGAGCCTGACTAAAACACTAATTCAGCACATGCCCTGGCACACAGAGGATATTCAATAATCACTCGAAAATAGAATCCTATCAAGTTTACTATAATTTTTAAGGTATTTCTTAAATGGTTCATCTTTAACATGGAAATATTACGTTAATGACAAAGAGAAATAATTGCCAGACTTATGTCATAATAGAAAAAGTTAATGTTACATGTTAGGTAAGGCATTAGATGCTTTACATGTACTAAATTACTTCACCTTCCCAGAAACCCTATGAAGTCGTTACCATTACAGTCTGAGGCTGGGAGGAGCTGGGATATACTCCAGTCACATGGTTGATAAACAACAGGACCTGGATTCAAACCCTGATGGATTTGACTGAAGCCTGTGCTCTTCATTGGTATGGCAGGTCACTGTCAAATCTGAGTTTGTTTTTACAAGTCAGCATCAGATATCTATGTTGATATCTCTTTGATGAGAATATGAAATTTAAACAAGTTTTTACAATGGTGAGTATTTGACTGTAAGAATTAAAGAAGCACATTCTATTCATTAGCAGAGCGCTTCACTGTAATAGAAGTAATAAAGACTATAATGACTAAAACCTTTCTGGAAATTAATGGGGCTTAACCGTAGTGTACATAAAGATTTCCAGAACATTTTAGATTACAGATAACTTTATGTAGAGAGATTCTCGATTCTGTCAGTGTCCAAGGAATCTCAAGGAACCTTGGAAAATACACAGAATTATTCAGGACAGGCACAATTCAGAGCTACCCAACTGAGGCCTACTTGTGAAGTCCTCATAGCAGCAGGAATTCACATACTAAAACCCACAAGCTTTGTTACCAAGGGGAAAGGAGAGCAAGGGAGGAACTATCTTCCAAAACAAAACTAGTCCACTGTGGGATCCTTCAAATTTAAGTTTCCAGGTAAAAGGCAAAAGAAGGAACGACTTCAGCAAATAAGAACACAGGCTAACGATCCTTTACCACTGACAGGGAACTGTGCTAACAGCTTCACATGGGTCGTCATCTCAATCGTATCTCATGAGATGGGGCTCTTACTATCCCACTGGCAGAAAAGAAAATGACAAGGAGGTTATTATGTGTCCAAGGTGGTAAAGTCTGTATGTGAAAAATATAGGATTTAAACTCAGATATGAATGATTCCACAGTCTCTTGTTTCCTATAGGACAAAAGGAAAATCAGTATTTACAAGCACTTAAAATTCATTAACCTAGATCTGAGGCAAAAAACTGTATCTCAATACTGGAACAACTCTTTGTTTCCCATAAGATGATTTCTCCAGAGATATACTGTCACTGGTGAATGCTGGCCTTTTCCTCTTGGGAGCATGAAGAATTACATAAAATCACTGGTAAGAGCAACTCTTCCGTCTTTATGTCATGCAACACTGACAACATGTCTAATTTTACATAAGTAATGGCAGTATGTAGAAATGGCTCACATTATGAAAATTAGTCCCCAAAAGATTTTATTCCAGATTATACTCAGTAATGTTTGACCATGAGAAATAAAGATGGCACAACTCCCATTCATTTACAATGAGAAATGAGCAACTACTTTTTTTTCTCCCTATGGAGCAAGTGTCTTTTCTCTAGCACACAACAGCTCTATTGATTTCTTAACATGGGCAAGGCCATAGTCTAGTCAGTTTTATAACACTATGTTGAACTACAGAAATCTTTATTGGGGAGGGTTTAATTCCAGTATTGTGTGCAAACTTTCCTATTTAACTCTTTGAGGGATACAGGCACAGAATTTCATTGTCTAAAAGCTCATGTTCTGGTTAATTACTGTTAACTAATAAAAACTTAAATAAGATGGAGGTCAAAAAACAAAGTCAGTAATATAACTTATTAACAATGATTATAGGCAGTTTAATACCACATTAGTGATTTTGATTGATTCGTATTTATAAATTATTCTAAATTGTCATGTATACACTAAATATCAATTTTTCTGACATTATGATTACTTTTTATTAAAATATACCATTTGAGTTTTAAGATTAAAATTATTCTCTAGCAAAAATCACAGGATTTTGAAATCTAGAATATGGTATAGAAACATGAAAAGTACATGTGAAATTAACCAAAATAAACCAAGAGAATGTATTAATGGATAATCATACTGCAAATGCTCACTCACTAGCTGGCCTAGGCCAATCTAAACAAGGAAAGTGCAAGTTCCCTGAGTGCAGGGCCTTTTCCACCTGCATGTCCTGTGGCTGTGAACAAAACACCCAGAGCACTAGATGCCATGGACTTGATAAACAATCACTGATTTGGGGTCAGAGTAGCTGGTTATCACTTCTAATCAACAAAGATCTGGGAAATAACACTGGGCAGATAGATGTACTCAACACACATAATGGACACACACAGCCTATTTAACCCATAACTTCTACCACAAATTAGAGCCTTTGGGACTTATAGAGAATTTCAAAGGAAACAGGAAGAATACTCAAAAGGTTTTCCTACTTCTAAATTAGTAATTTGGAAAAGATTGGTTTAACAATCATTGTGCAGATACAAATAATGGAAAGTTCACAAAAGGCAGGGAGCTACTAGACAGTATCAAACCATTCTTAAAGGTAGCAACTCTATATGGAATTTTTTTGCTGTTAATTACCTTTGACCTAGTATATGGAATAAACTAAATGCCTCAAAATTTTCCTTTAGAGAAGACAAGTGACTCAGAAAGAAAACTGCATTTACTGTACAGTTATCCTATACTACATGTTCTTATATGTATGCTGGAATGTATGAGTATATTCAAAACAATTGATGTTCTACAGATATTAATAATCTACCGGTAATTACATATAACTCAGTAGAGTACAATTCAGACACCATTAACATATTTTTAATATGCACATAAAATACTGATAACTACTAAATAGGATACTAACATGATGAATAGAGCATACTAATTAACTGAAGAAAAAAAATTCTAGGTTGTTCTCTTTTAGAAATTGCATTTTTCTTTAATTTTACTCAAGACTGATGATTAAAAGGCAGATTTCTTGATCATGAATATTCACAGGAATAGTGAATTTGATAATGAATTTTCCTGGCAGGAAAAGTAAACCTTGTAAAATTAATATACAAATACCTGGATGGACTTTAATAGTCTCCAAAGTTACTGACACATTTAAAGTAAAACATCAAGGCTAGACTTTCAGATGGACATGCTTATATATGAGTAAATATTATTAAACTAATGGGCCTGTGTTTCCTGTGACTGAGAACCAGATAAACCAAGAAAAACATACAATGCAAAAGGATTTTCTAAGTCACCTCTTAACACCTGCCTAGTCTCAGAAGGAATATAAAGCAGCAATGCAAAAATTTAGTTATTCCTTGGTATATCCATTCTCTTAAAAAGGTAGCTGGCAGATTCTATCGAAAGCCACCACATTCAAGTTATTAACGTACCACAAATAAATCAATCTAATGTGCATTACTGATGAGAAGATTAGCAACTTAAAATCAGAAAATATTATTTTTTAAAAAGCAGTCAACGTGATAAACTAGAGAAGGTGATGGCAGACAGCTCAAGTTAACACCCCTCCTGTGTGGGCACAGAAGAAAACAATCAAACTAAGGTGAAACCAACATGTTGTCAGTTCTATAATGACTTATCAAGTTCAATAAAATTCACCGACTTGCCACAAATTATGAACTGAAATTTTATAGTAATATTTATATAGACAAGTCAAAATTGTAAAAATGGTCAGAACTGGACAGAAATGAGTGTTGTGATTTTGTACGATGTATCCTCTCACAAAGTATATGAAAATCTTAATGACAGAAAAACAATGAATGCTCTTCTGCTGCCAATGACAAAACAAATGGACTGAAAAGTTACTAGCTGTCCCTGGAATGTTTAATACTTGAACTAAATATTTTTCTAAAATAGTTTTCTTACTCATCAAAGTAAGCACCTTTCTAACAGTATTTCTAAATGCTATAATTCTTCCACCCGTCTTCCTGGGGAAAAAGATTCACACTATTGTTTTCTCCTCACCCATGAACTTAGAAGATCTACTAGGTTTAATGTAAACTTTTCTAAGCGCTAATGTTTATAGAGGGAGTTTAAGACCAATCTGGTCCCATTTCTAATTTGTTCCTTTCCAACAAAAACCCATGAAAGCTTCAAATGCTTTTAATCCTGTAGGCTTGTATTCTTTTGATATTCAGTGCTAAAAATTCCACTGTTTATTCCTTCCTTTGTTTGTCCTTGATACTTGGAAAAACTTTAGAAACCTTTGGGGCAAAAAAAATGGGACATATGAGCATCCTCTTCCTTAATTATTGAACCCAGATCAGTAAGCAAGGAAAAGGATGCTAATTTTTTACAGTATGTGTCTAAATGTGTATTTCCTTACAAGAATTCCCCGTTTGTACTACCTGACAAATCTAGAGTTGAGAATGTCTAAAAGACAACTGACACACACACATACATGTACTGAGCTTTTACACTACATTAGAAAAGTAGATCAGAACTCCATGCACCACCACTGTGGGGAGGTTTTCAGCAAAACAATGTGTCCTGTCCTCTAAGAGCACTGGTACATAGTTCACAGCACGAAGTAGATATTTGTCTGTGTGTGCGGAGGTGGCAGGGCGGGGGGGGGGGGTGATGGCAGTTCCTTCGTCATTTTGATTTTCATCAAAAAGATCCCAAATCAGTGTTATATGGAGGCTCTGGTGCATGTTTTTCTTTAAAATCTTCACCAGAGGGTGTGTGACTACATTTTTACTAGGTCAATTATCTTTAAAGCAATGTGACAGCTCAATTTGAGTATTCTAAAAGATCAAGTGAATAAAGCTAATAGATGGTGAAATGGTCTATTACTGTACATATTTGCTTCCCACAGATTATGAAAAATGGTTTAAAGTTAAAAATGTATCATTTTGGGTGAGTATCTCCTATGTTAATAAAAACCTTTGGACTGTTTTTAATGTTCCCAGAGTAATGGAGAAGAGGGTATAGTGCTGAATTAGAGTACAAAGCCCTCTTACAGCCTTTGCTAAGAGAATGATTTCTTTCAAACCCCGCAGAACAGCTAGTACTATTTCTATAGTACTTCCTTCTAGCTGGTGGAAAGGCATGTTAACTGGGATGCTCAGAATGAGGAAGAATGACTTCCTGACAAATGTAGCTTTTCTTCTCCATGCTTTTAATGCTAGAAAACCACTCCATTCAATGAATGTTGGCACGCCTACTATGTGTAAGCTCTGGCCCAGGCAACAAACATAAATACAAAGTGGGATAAAGAAACAAAAGATAAATAAGACAGGATCTTTATCCTTCCAGGGCTTAGTCTAACACATAGAGAATATGCAATGCTATCTCTACTATAATAGAAGTATTTTAACACATCATAAATAGTTTCAAGGATGGAGCAGATCTCCATCCTTAATGTTATCTGGGGGAATCCTGGAAAGATCCACAGAGGTGATGCCTGAATAATTTTAAAAGAAAGAACAGGACTGGCAAACACAGAGCTGATAAAGGTCTAAAGGAGATTTTCTGAACAGCTTTGGTGAAAATAATGTTCTATAAAATACTAAACAACTTATGATTCTGCTGTTTAGGGATTACTAGACAAAATGCTTTATTTAAAGACCTATATACACCATAATTCTCCAAAAGGGAGAGAAAAAAAGGGTACACAGACTTCTTTACACTTATTTGGCAAAGAAGTCCTTTTTAACAGAATCTCTGGTGGTACTTGACATATACTGTCAGCAATCCGTACTCAATCGTCTTTAAAGTCCCTTCTGACTCAAATTAACTTGCATAAGAAGAAAAATCCAGAGAAGAAACTAACACCAGCTGTCATAATGTATTCATATAGGACTTCTCAAGCTATCACAAAATTCTGCATGTCTTTAATGCAATTAAAATTCCGAGAATTCAAAATATAGAGGGAAAAGATTTGACGACCAGCTAGAGAGACAGATTAAATCATCTGGTACAAATCCATCTTGAGAAGTGGGTGTCAGACATTCAAACTTGGCACAACCTAACCACTAGCGGAGGCCAGAGTCTGTCACTAAGATTTGCCCTTTGCCAAGTCCACTCACTCTCTGCCAAGGACTTAAGTCTGGGGTGAAGACAAAGACATCAGCCCCCCGCCTCCCCCCAAAACCCGATGAGCCATTTTCTCTAAAAATCTCTATATGCCTAGATGAAAGTCCCAGAACATAAAATAAAAAGGGGGCCTGGGGCAAGGTCCTCACTTTACTGTAAACCCCTGGAGCACAGTGGAAGCACTTGTGTGTCTTCAGCACTAATGGTCGTGTTCCTGGCAGTGACTAGTGGAAAGCAGGTCACAGCAGAAGCACCAGTGCCCAGAAAAGTCAGCAAGACCAACATGGCCAAAGGAGATGAAGACGATGGCCAAGGAGGCAGTACCGGCCTGAGATGGCTACAAGGCAAATGACCAAATTTACTTACCAGTACATGTGAGACCCGTATTAGGGAGTTTAGATAGTACTGGTAGTAGTAGTGATGGTGGTGGGCTCTATCAGTGGTGCTGATGGGGCAATAACCATTCGAACCAGTAATCTGGGTTGTATATACAACAAAACCAAACGGGTTACTTATTCAACAGAGAGGACAAAACTTGAAGGACATGTTCCTAGAATAAGGTAGATAAAGTAAAAAGTCATACCATAGCATAATCAAGAAGTATGGCACCATGATCAAGGGCATGAAGCTCTGGAGCTAGATTGCCTGGATTCAAATCCAAGGTTTGATATTTACTAGCTACATGGCTTTGACCCAAGTTATTTAGCCACCCTGTAACTTCAATTTCCTCATTAGGGATAATAATACCTACCACATAGAGTGGTTATTAGGATTAAATATATTAATATATATATGTACAACGCTTAAAAGGAAGGTAACCTAATTTTCCCCAACTAATTTCTGCTGTAAAATAGAGATAATGGCTACTATTTATGATGTACTTCCTATGTGCCTTTCACCGTTTTAAGCCTTCTGCATATAGTCCTCACTTCGCAGTTTTAAAATGAACATGGATGAAGCACTTACAAAAGTGCCAAGTTCATCGTAAGCACACAACATATGTAACCACTACTATTATTGATGATGATGATGATGATGATGATGATGATGATGATGAAGGAAACCATTCTTTAAGGAGCATCTTGTCTGTACCAGGTGCTGTCCACATAGTGGTTCTAAGCCTCACATAAGGTTACAAGATACCTCATCTTCATCGTGCAGGTAAAGAAACTCTTGCAGAAAGATTAAGTAACTAAGAATCTACAGTTAGTGGAAATTCTGATTTTCAAAACCAGGTCGCCCTGGCTTCAAAATCCCTGTCCTCCTCTTTCTACACTATGTTGCTTTGTAATTTGTTTTAACAATATGTTACTTGAAAAACAGATGAAAACAACAAAATACAACTATTTTTTCTAGTGTCAGGAGATAAATTGTTGACTAGATTCATTTGGAATGTAAAGACTGCTACTACAAGGTGACCACATGGTCCATTATCTGTGGGTGCAGAGAGGAAGGGAGGAGGACAAAGGAGGCTCCTACTGTCCCTCTAATATTCATTTCTTTAAAGCACACACACCCATGCACTGAACTGCAGCAAATATGTTAAAGTATTAGCATTTATTAAATGTAGGCAAAGGTTTTATGGATGTTCATTATACTATTCTCTAATATTTTCCCTCTGTATTTTTCTGTAAGCCTGAAATATTTTCTTGAAAATAAATCTGTGCTACTGAACTACTCTACATTGTGGGAAGCTTTATGGCACCAAAGAAAAATGATAGGACTGGGGAATGTGGAGATTCCAAGTCAAGTCCTAACTTAATGCCATTAAGCAGCTACATGTTCCTAAGTAATTCACGACCTTTCTATAATTCAAGAATTTACCAAATCGGATCAGACTACACAATGTTATTTTAGGGCTGTCCAGTGTGAACATTATGATTCATTTATTAATGCCACTATCTAAATGCTATAGTCCTGCAAGGAAGATTTATCAAAAAATATGAAGCTCAACAGGACCCACAAATCCCCTTTAATTGTTAAATCTAGAGAGTACCTCCCAACAGTTCATTTGTGTAAATGTACTTTGCCGTTTCTATAATCCAGAGACCCCCTAGGCGTTTTAAAATGGGAGAGCCCTTAACATTACCATTACCGTCTACATGGCACACATGTGGACCCACAGACCTATGAAAACTCAGACTGGGAAATACTGAACTTTTAGACTCAGTACTTGTGAGAGTCACTATGATAACAGTAATGCAAACCTAATTACTAAAAGGTGTGAGCATTATGTATAAGGATAAGGGACTCTATCAAAGCTCTCAGAAAGATTAAGCTGTCAGGCAGAACATTCAGGAACAGAGACCACAAAACATGGATTTTAAGGTTTTTTACACTAAAAACATTAACTTTTTTTTTTTTAATGAATGAACCACAAATTTATTTTCTTTAAAAGACACATAACCATTTTGTACGTTTAAGTGTTATGACTGAAAAAGATGTGAAGTAGTAGCCTAAAATGAGAAATGAAGGGTGGTGGCTCTTTGGCCAAGTGTAAGCTCCATTTGTGACAATGTCCCAATATGAGTTCTAACTACCCCAGCCAAGGCTCTCCACAGCCACGGAGCCTGCTTTTCTCATCTGGTATCAAAATTTCAGAACTACTAGATCTGTGTCAAGTTACAGAAGTGATAGTTTGCCTTTTTTAAATGGAGAAAAGGTTTGCTATGGTGTTAATATTTAATGAGTAATTCTGAGTGCTAATCTGAAAACACAATTACTATTAAAATAGTTTTGCTTTTGTATTATTAAAAATTTATGTTTTCAGAGAATGTCTGCCATTCAGCCAATACTCTGTACTTAGGTAACATGAGTACATGTCACTGCAATTAAAAAAAAAATTAAGATCTACTCTCCTAGATGCAATTTATTAAACTGAAAAAAGTGACTAACCTTTCGTTAATTACATCTGGTGTTTAGAACACAACCTTGATATATTTGGGTTCAACGATATAGACATTTTATACGGAATGAATTCTAATAACTTACACTATATATATTTTGTTTTTATGTCAGGATTTTCATATAAAATATCATCCCGTAGTGGGCTGTATAATTAATCTGTCTACATCAGCAAGTATAAATCAATCTAGCATATAGTCTACCTTCTTTCAAAGTCATTCTACTTGCATAGTCTAATAAACAAGTGAAAAAACTGTCAAGGAATTACTTAAGCCAAACACCACAAATGTGCCAATAAACTATTGATAATGGCCATGTAAAATTCTCAAATAATATCTTTTAATTCCGATATAGTATGTTTTCCAGTATTTGTGTTCTCGATCTTTTACAAGTGAGATAATATCTTCTTGTTAAGAACTACTGAAAAGTATCACGTGGATTATTCTGAAGAAGTAGGTACTTGGATTTGCAACTCAAGAATCTCCTCAAATGGCCTATGGCCAAGTTGTGAACACATAATCTCATTATTCCCTAGGAGACTAAAATGTCCACGGTAGACCTTGACCAATGCCATATGTTCCTCAATCCCCTTCAACTATCCCTTGGAATAATTTCTTCCCAGCCATTTGCTCACCTATTCCTAGTCACTGACTATCAATATACCCAACTGTAAAACAAAAACAAAAAAAAAAAACCTTTGAGCCAGTGAGTACATTAAAACAGTGGGAAGGCTTGAAACTCGCAAGTGCTAAATCATTCTTATGTTTAGATATTATTTCCATAACTGGTTTTTAAGGCACGAACTCCCTCTAAGAATACTAACCACTCTAGTTAATCCATTAGAAGATGGGATCAGCAGTGATCCTATCTTCTTTGGTCATTGTCTGGCATAAACTATGAATCTGAATTAACTATAGCACAAGAGTTAGAGAAACTAAGAATTCAAAATGAAACAGAACATCTAGGATTGGAATGGGAGAGAAGGAAAAAAAAATCTTCATTCAGTAGGTGGCACTCTTTCCTTAAAGATGTAACTTATGCAAATATTAATATCAGAGATGTCATCTGCCCACCTAATCACTTGAAAAGGAAGGCACATTAATTCCGACATCCTGTCCTAAATAGAGTCTGAATCATCACATTCTGTCTACTTAAATGTTTTCCTCATTTCAACGGAATTCTGAAGGTGTTCATAAATTTCAATTTCTTTTCGCTGTACCAAAAGCTACAAATCAGTAGAACCAAATAATTGCTTTTATTTTAAACTGGAAGATTTTGACTTATGACTTAGCTTGGTATATGCTTCAAAAGGCATTCATCATAACCATTTTCTAATTTTAATGAATTCAGTTACACAAAAAAATAATATGAATGAAAATGGTACAAATGACTGTACTTGTAATATATAAACATTATTGTATTATTTCTGCTTTAAAGCATGACAGGACTCTTTTTCATAAGCATGTATGTGAATATTCCTTTTGCCTAGAATAACTTGGACTCAATTTGTTATCATTCTGGCTGATACAAAACTCAAAACTTCTGAGATGATAATTGGAAACAAAGCTGATGATAAAATATGAGTTTATCTAGTATACAGAAGCAGCAAAAATAAAAACATTTGTCTAGTTTTCCTTAGGTATATCACTGTAGTTTTCACCTCATCACTCAAGTTCTAGGGTCACCCATTTTTTGGAGAAACTGTCCAGATGCAGTTTCTCCAAATCCACAGATGCAGCCTTCAGCCTCCCCATTGGTCACAGGCCCTCTAAAACTCAGTCTTGGGTGGGGGGACTTCCTCTGTCCTGCGCCAGCAAATAGCACTCTGTTATAATGGCCTCTTACTTCTCTGTCTCCAACACTTGAGATCCTTGAGGGCAGAAATGGGTCTTGAGTTATGTCTCCTGCCTTATCAGAAAGCTTAGCATACAGAATGATCTTTCCCTTGGGCTGTATTTTACCTGAGGGCAAGCCCATGTCTTATTCATCTTACATTCTAACAGTATTAACTCCCAAATACTCGTACTTATACATGGCAGGCGATGAGGAAGCAATGTCTTTCCCATATGAGCCTCCAGACCAGAAAGATCTCTAAGATGTTAATAAAGCTTCACTGAGACCTTTTGTAAATCAAGTTAGTTCTAGGGGCACTGAAAAAAGAAAGAAGAGCTGAAAACACCAGTCCTGGGAAGACTGACAGATTTCATCCCCAGTAAAATATTAAGAGATGGTCATTAAAAGCTAAAAACCGTGAGCCTAGATGTGTATATTTCAGTAAAAAAAAAAAAAAAACCACACACAACTTTCCCATAACTCTGGAACATATCCATGTCTCTAATTTGTTAATTCCTCTTGATTTTCTCTGGTTAATAGGAAGTCTTAAACCCCAAAATATTGTGTGCCTGGGAGAGAAGAGGCAGAAGCCATGAGAATGCACCCTATTACAAAGCAAATTAGGAATAAAGGAAACTAGCTGAGGGGTCAATGAATGGGGTGTGTCCAGGTCAGGGACAGTGCTGGAACTCTCAAGTTCAGACTCCTCAAACTTGGATTCTCCTAGTTTGGAGGGTTACAGCTGGCATGATCTGTTTGAAACCACAGCTTAAGCATGAAAACCAGAGCATCTATTTCAAGGATGTCAATTTTATTCCAAGATTTGGGAGAGGGGTGCAGTGATAGTTTTGTGTTAAAAATACAAATACGAGTAAAATATAAAATTCAAATAATTAAGGTAAACTGCAAGACTGACTTAAACCAATTTTGTCCTTTGTCCAAGTAAGCATTCCCAGGATGGCAGGCTGCACAGAATGCTCCTTTCTCTTCAACGGAAGTCAGTTCACTAGATGGCCAAAATGTTCACCAATAAGCTAAAGCAGCTGTTCTCAACAACTTTACCATCACTACTTGATGTTCACATACACAAGATATGACAAAACCTCAAAAAACTGTTTAGGAGACATAACTTAACAATGGCACAACAACTAACCATATATACATAACAAGTCACCCTCTACCTCAGGCAGAGATAAGATAAACTGCCTAACTCTTAAGTATTAGTCATCTCTCTACCACTTTTCATCAAAAATAGACTATCAGTTATACAAGGTAAGGAATATTTATAGGAATATTTCTAAATATCTCAAATTATTTTTCTAAAAAAAAAAACTTTTTAAAACTTTGATATTTTATTACTACTAAGAAAGTACTCATGGATCACCTCCCCAAGAGTGTCACCTCATCTATACCTTTGGCATAAAAATCTAACTGGCTACAGTTAGGTATACATGCTGACCAAGTTAAAATGGGACCAGGACAGTGTCCCTACAAGGTTACTACACATAACAATTAGGAAGAGGGTACAGAATTGCTAGAGCCACCTGAAGGGCTTGGACAGAAAACAATCATCTGAACACTTGGGGCAGGAGTCAACTTTAAAAGAAGTATTCATGTCATCCTAAGAGAAGTCCATACAACATGAAAAAAAATGTGCAAGCAGAAATTATAAAATGGGTTCCAAGCAAACTTACAACCATGTTTCTGTTAGAACATAATCTCTATGAGAGCAGGGATTTTTGTTTCATCACTGCTGCGTTCCTAGTTATGTATTTCATGACCATGTCAAACTTAATCACAGTGTTGCTTTCTATTTATCATCAGTCAAGTGCCCTCCAAGCCTCTTCCTTGAGAAATGTTTCAGAAAAGTACACTCACTACTTTTAACAAAACTTCCTCTCTTTGCTCCATCTCTTCAGCCTATAAGCATTCTCCCCTCTTCTTGTCTTAAAACAAAAACCAACCAAACCAACTCCAAACCGCTTCTTTGCCTTTGCAAATGCTTGGTCTTCCACCTCTCCCCGGCCCCATTCTCCTCCAGCTTCTCAAGAGGAGCCTGTGCTTCCTCACCACCCCGTCACCCCATAACAAAGCAGTGGCTCAACACCATCACTACACTAGAACTGCTCGTCTTGAGGCAGTCACTGCCACCCTTGCATTCCTTGCCTAGTGGCACTGCTGCTACTGATCATTTTCTCCTTGGACAAAGTCCTCTCCCTTGCCTTTCAGGTGTCACATGTCTTAGGCTCCTCTGAGGGTTCTCTGCTCTCTTTCAGGAAATTCTGGCACTTCTCAGAGGGAGGAATCCAAATGAGAATGTCTTCTCTACCCTTTCAGAGGTATAGATATGAACCTGGGCCTATCTATCAAGAAATTAAATTGCCCACAGGAACTCCCATTCATTTCTCAATCTCCAGCAACTGTGAAAGATTCTGAGCAACACACGGTTCAACTGTGCAAAGGTTATCATTAGCAAGAAACACTCGTGAGAAGTCATGCAACTTCAACCCAAAACTGGAATCACTAATAATGTAATATAATAGAAAATTAAGAATATCTTACTTTCCAAAAGGTTTTTTCTTAAAAACTGTATATAAATAAAATACTCATAATAAAATTATTTTCATGAGTCTGACACAGAATGATTTTTGATTTGGGGGGGAGGGTCAACTAGCATTTTTATTAAGAGCATTTTCTTAAAGCACAATAGTATTTCTTCTTTCATCTTTTTTCCTCATTGTCTACATCACCGGTATCCTAAAAGGACAATCATGAAGCTGCGCTCATAGCCAGTGTACATGTAAATACTGTCAAATACAGGCAGAACCTACACCTATGCCCCAGTTTTCTCCAAGAGTTTCTCATGAAACTAGCTACCCAGTAGTCAATAGCTAGTTAGAGAACAGAAGCACTAACTATCTTGTTACTTCTTCAGCTCGTAACTGGGGATAACTCAGTTTCTACTACAGTAGTATACACATAGAAATGTCAGTAAACATACACTGAGTTGAAGTGATAGATATAGTGTAAGTTTCCATAAGCAGCACATACACTGTATAAGACAAATGGGAGAGCAAACACATTACTATTATAATTTAAGAAAACAAAATAATGGAATATCAAAGACACAATTAAGGGCAAAGATATTCATCTTGCCTTGAAGGAGATTTCAGTTTTACCTACGTGACCTTTCTATAGTTAAACACAAAGATAATCTCCTTTGTTTGCTGGGAAGGCATAGAGTCAAGGAGATTACTGAATTCTCTCAGAGCCACTAAGCTCTTTTAATTATCATAGAATATGCTTGCTAAACGCAAAATAAAGACCCCACACTTAGGCAGGCTTTACTAGTAGAGAAGAAACATCAGTAAGAATAAATGAAGTTCATTCAGGTACAACTCTATAGTGAATATTAGCTTTTGATATTAGTATCTTTACTCACATAGTAAACAGGCAGAACCAACAGTTAAAACACAATTAAAAGAATGCTGAAGTCTGAGTTGAGCTTAAATTTAAAACCACTGAAAATGAAAACTAGCTTTTTTTTTTTTTCAAGACCCATTTATAAAGAGCTCTAATAACTAGTATGTTTAGTTTTAAAGAGTAAATTTCAAAATGACTGTGGTATCCAAGACAATTACCTTGGAGCATGCACTAGGACACAGGTGTGAGCTGAGGAGAAACGCAGAGGGTCAGGAGTTTTCACACTGGCTCTCACTACTTCACTTGGTTGGGGAGGGCACCTCATTTTTCTGAGCTATTCCCATCAACTGCAAAATGCTAATGATGCCTGTGTTACAGGGAAAAGATGACTGCAAGCACTCTGTAAAGGATGAAGGTTCCCCAAGTGGTAACAATGACCACTTTTTAAAACGCACACACTACAAGCACATCCCTCATTCTGCTGGCAAAGGTCTGAGCGTGCAGGAAATTCAACCATACTTGCAATTAGGAGCCTACTCTCTTCTCTGGCACAATAAACACACTGAATTTAAATTTATTTGTTCATAACTGGCCTTACTTTATAACAAGTTCATGTGGCAATAAAAAATGTTAAAAATTTTCACTGATGCTCCCTGCATATTTTGGAAAACCTGTAAGTAATTTAAATAGATCATGAAATTTGTGTTCTGATGTAACTCAAACCCATCCTCAATTAAAAAACAACAACAATATGAATAAAAGATTATCATAAAGGTTGGAATACAGTATTGTAGTCGAACTGCCAGGGTTCACATCCAGGTTTCACCACCTGCTAGTTGCCAAGTTACTTCATGTCTCAGAGTCTCTTTCTCACTTATAAAATGGGAATAAAAAATGCACTTACTTCACAAAGATGGTGCAAGGCTTAAATGAAACAAGCTATACAATGCACCTAGGCACAGAGGAAGTTAACTATTATTACTACTTCCATTAAGACAAGACAGCAGGGGAATACTGCTGAACTAGGGTGAACTAAGCATGGTCTGTCCCCACTCATGCTCAGTGCTCCACCTCCTGACAATGACTAAACCTCTCTAATGCCACCGTGATACCTTTAGAGCCAGGAAGCTGTACTTTTTAATTCTAAAATGCTGTAACCTCAAATTCTAATGCTTTATTTCTACCCTTTGAAAGCACTTTCTCATCCACCATTTCATTTGATCTTCTCAAATTCTGGAAATAGGTGAAGTATTATTTCTAGTTCACAGACGAGGACAGTCAAACTCAAAGTGGTTTAAGTAGCTTTAGTCAATATCCTGCAGAGGTGGTAGGACAGTACTGGAGACAGCTGTGACAAGCCTGAGCAAATACTAACATCTTACCACAATAAGCAATTAGAGAGCAGGTTAAATAACTTTCAGCTAAAGAGACCTGGCAATTCCCCATCCAAGAGCTTATGGGAAAAAGAAGAAATCAGGTATGTCCATAAGGAACTTTCAAATATAAACTGCAATTTGATTAGGCTTTTTGTTTTAACTGAAATAATAAAGGAAACGGTAAAATTCTGTAACAATAATTTTCATTTTCAAAGTAATATCCATATTGTCTCACCTGCAAGGAGGGCTATTTGACTCCTGAGAAGTCAAAGAAGAATTCTCATGGAATTCATCTGCTTCTATTTTTTTCCCATTAGTTCTACATAAGCAAACACAAATATCTTGACACTAGAATGTTAAAAGGGGTTTTATTTTTTTTAAAGTTTAAAGTTCTGAAATAGTCAATGTTTACAAATACCATTTTTAATAAGTGCAAAAGTAAACATGCTACCAATTTTTTGAAATGGCAGTCAAAAGGCCCATCTGATGGTTTGATTAAACTTGAATTATAAAACAAACAATTAGGAAAACATTAAGTTATAAATCAGGGGTTAAAAAAATTTAGTTCTAGGTCTTTTGTGGTCCATCTTCCTCTCTCAAAGTCTATCTACTTTAAAAGAAGCTTGATTAGATTTTGAAGTTAACTGGTTCTAGGGATTGACTCTAGCCACTGTCACCACTACCACCAGCCCTTCCTGCTCTCCAGCCCATTCCTGACCTGGGCTCCCAAAAATGTCCCATTGGCTGCTTCTATCCTCCAGTAGGCAAGAACAGGTCAATATGTTTTTGAACAAGTCTAATTCAGAAGTAAGTAGTTCTTAGCAGTATCGGGGAATGATCTGTGCCAGGAAGTCCACCCTGGCTTCAGCTGCATCACAGCAGCCAATCCCTCTGTTGCCCAGGATCCAAGGTGAGACCTTAAAATGTTTCACTTTCAAGACATATAGGAGAGACTCCAAAATAGTTACTGGGCTGCAGGGAAGAATATGAAAGCCACAGCAGCTAAGAGCACTGACATCATCATTTCTGCCATGACAATCACAGGTGACATAGTACTGTACTGGGGACTGAGAGAGTTGGTGATGACTATCAGTTCTCTACAGTGACCACAGTCTCTGAACCTAAATTCACACACATGAGCCTAAAAAAAAATTTATCCCACTTTCACAGGTAAAAGTTGTGAAAGAGTTGCAATGCTGAAATCATGAAATTTCGAGGATTATTTTCATAGTTTGTGGAAAGAAGACAATATTGTCTTTAAAAAAGATTTGATACATGTGGCCATCTAAGCATTTGGGAAAGAATCAACATTTAAATATATTCCTTAAGCAGAAACTTTTTACAAGACTAAGTGCTATTATCAATGTTTTTAATGTAGGCAATCTCCCACAGTACACTAAAATCAATCCTATATTAGGTACTTAAAAAATCGATATTTGATGTCTTTGGGCTTACTTTGGTGACATTCAAGAACTCTCTGGCTTTGACCAATATAAAATGTAGCTCACATGCTCTATACTCACATGAAATGATATACTGGGGCAAAGGTAACTCAGTAGTATGAGGACAGAAAGTCAGCCTAGGAAAAAAGTAAGGTATAGGTAATCCAAAGTACAGAACAGAAGATTCGATTACAAATACAAACCCCATCGATGCTCAATAAATGATTTATAAAATGAGATGTATTTTTAATAAAGAACTAAGAAATACAGGAAAAAGTATGAGTGTATTGGACCACAGGAACCTTGCTATAGCACAGAATTCAGTGTAAGTGGCTCACTGAAGGCCCTGCAACAGCAAGTCCCAACAATAATTTGCTAATGTGGAGTCAAGACAGCATTTTAGCAAGATGTGTGTGTGCGTGTGTGCACACACATATGTGTTGTGGGGTGATGGTAAGAAACAGAACTTAGTAAAAACAATTTCATCTTGGCTCAGAGTATGGCCAACCATATGCTCTACTTAGATAAGAAAGTTCTACTAATTTGTTTTTAGTAATTAAAATCTGTGACATTCAACATTTTGAGGAGCCTTCAACAAGAATAAAGAACTACATTACACAATGTAATTCTGAACACATTTCTTTAGCAAAGTTGCTGCATTTAGAGATAAGCTGACTTCAGACACTAATGGTTTTATATCTTATCACCAAAACTTGGCCCAGAAGTAAGAGAGAAAAGAGAGCAAGAAAGTTTTTGAGCATAAACCTTTTCTCTTTGATGCCAAACTGCTTTTAAGGGCCTAAGCCCCCCAAAAGAAGGCTTTGTTCCCATATGTCTTCGGCACTATTTAAAACTTTCCTAGCAAATCCTCTTGTAGTGAAGAAAATGTTCTATTACCCACTTATAAACCTGCAAGATGATTTCAGTTTGCACTGTGTCAATGACAGTCTAGCTACTTTATTTATTGGTGACAAAACCAGTTATCCAGTTATCCAATTGGTGATACAGCCAGTTATCACAGTCACAACAGGCTAGAAGGATGATGCTAAGGCAACTAAGACTCAAAAGGACTTTCTTTGTTCTATTTCTTATCATAGTCTTGTCTGGAAATTGTATGCTGGTACCATGTAGTAAATGGTACTCCCAAATGTCTGAGTAACTGATCACAATGATCAAAACTAGGGACTGCATGGGTTGTGACAGAAGCAGGCAGGGTCAAGTTTTCTTTACTATCAGGAATTTAAGACAAACACTAACTACTGATGGATGTCCATGTGCTCAGCAATGAATTATAAGCAACTTCAGTTCTGTGTATGAAGAGTATCAATGAGCAAGAGAGTTTGGTGTAAATATGCTTCAACTTGGTACAATCACACGATTAAAACAGTTGAAAAGTCCTATTCCAAATCTGTTTGAGTCAAAATTTTCTAGAACTTGAGCTCCAAATTATTAGATTAAAACGA
The DNA here is from genome assembly GCA_003508835.1 of Eonycteris spelaea. Taxonomy (NCBI): domain Eukaryota; kingdom Metazoa; phylum Chordata; class Mammalia; order Chiroptera; family Pteropodidae; genus Eonycteris; species Eonycteris spelaea. The sequence goes on along the minus strand of PUFA01000011.1, from coordinate 6,421,245 downwards.
AAAAAAAAAAAGAAGATTCACAGTGAAATTAATACTTTCCAGGAACTGCAAACTGTCCAAATTATGTGAAAAGAACCCCCAAAATAAAATTAAATCTTAAGTTTCACAATTAGGAAATAATATAACTGTCACTAAACAATGTATCTTATGTATACATTCTATACATAATATATAAAAAAGTAAGTCTGTATATATGTGTTTTTATGAAAAAGTCTTTATAAAAAGCAGGAAAAGTGAAAGGGTTGCCTTGTTTATTGAAGGTTATCCTTGGGTAATGTCCCTTCTTATACAATTACTGTTGAGAGAAAAAAGGTAGTTTTTAATGGTAACGTTGCCAAAATTAGATTTAAAATTATTTTCAAAATGCTCTCTAATCATATTTACTAAACAGATATGCTAACTACTTTGCCCTAATTAATTTTCTCCATTTGCAAAATACTATTCCCCCAGCACAGTTGTTTTTAAAAAAATATTTTTGCGTCATTTAATGTCAGTTAACAATTATGATTTCTCTCTTTTCTGAGCCTTTATTGCTTTTCATTTGTATTTCTCCATGCAGTTTGGTACCCAGGTTTAAAATTCCAAGAGTTTATAAGTTCAAAAAAATTAGCTGTTGTTTCATTAATTATAACTAAATTTATCCATAATAAATAATTTTAAAATTAAATTTTGCAAAGTTGCTAGAGCTTGAAGGGAACCAAGACATTATATAAGCCAACCTTTCCTTTCCACAGATAAAAAAATGACCCAGGAGACTGACATTAGGTCCTCACCAAGTGATGAGAATCCTGATCTATGTACTCCCAAGGATATGCCTATTCCATATCAATTCTGAAAGCTGAAGTTTTCCATTATTCTAGTAAATAATTTCAAAATAATGGGGGAAAGTATATTGCTCTAAAGATGATGCATGATTTGTACAAACTGCCTTTGCTAAAATAATAATAACCAGTAAGGTAACTGTGAATCTTTTCATCTCATCTGTATAGTTGGAGGTTTAAGTAACAAGTCTACAGAGTTACGTGCAATAATATTATGATAGTTAATGTTCACTGATTGCTTTTTGGTCAAGAATCGTGCTTCATTATTTCATCTAATCACCACCATTCACCCCATCTTCTAGAATGAGGAATTTGAAGTTCAGAGAAGTGCCTTCCCCAGAGCCCAATGGTAGTAAGTGGCTAACAGGTCTGACTCCTAGGGTCTAATGTTCCTAACCACAAAATTGTGCTGTCTGTCTCTGAAATGTAAATGTACAGTTCCAAAACTACATTCAGGATGAGAGTGGATGGGATTCATTTCCCATGAGCACATTTCCCAATCTGTGAACCTCTGAAACTACGAGGAGCTGTTGGAAGAGCAAAAGCCACAGATCCCAGACTTGAGGCCTCAGACTGTCTTATACCAGCTCTGATATAACTCCTCCTTTGGGCCTCCTGACCCACTTCCTAGTGCACTGTGGTTACCTGTCACACTACAAAGGCTTTTTATTTTTTCCTAAGCACGGAGATCTAAGGATTGGCCAGTGGGAGCAATGAGGAAAGAAATCTGTCCCCAGCTAGGTCCCTGCTCTCCACCTAGAGGGAGCTACCTGGACTACATTTGCAGTGCTCCAGATCAGCACAGGCCTTGCAGTCCTGTGTGTGCTCTCTGCACACCCCTCCACCCTCATCCCTAGGATACAAAATTTCCCTGCAAATCCCTCTACCTGTTAAACTCCTCCACAATCTTCAGGAGTGGGCAGGAACATTCCAGAGTTCACAATACAGTACTCACTTCTGCAAACAGCCACATTTATATATCTAGAATACCAATAACTATTACAAAGAAAACAAAACCATATTAAAAAATATCTCACAGAGGAGACGAAATGAGTATTCTAGATAAAGGAAACAGCATTTACCACAGTTGAGAAAGGAAAAGCACAAGCTAGGGGAACAAATAAGTTAACATGGCACTGAATGATCGGAGCACGGTATCCTGGAAAGGGGAGCTGAGACGGAAACAGTTGATCAGCAGAGGCTTCTGATCTACATGAAGGAATTTGGATTTTGTTCTGAGAATTAAGAATAGGTTTCAGGGTCAGAAGCATCAAGATCAGACCTGCACTGTAGAAGCCTCATTCTAACTGCAGTGCAGAGAAAAGAGAGAGGACATGTCCAAAGCAGCAGGCTGGTTAGGAGGAGGCTTTGCAAGAATTGGACAAGGTGACGGCGGCCTGACTCTGGGTCAGCAGCTGTGGGGTGGATTTCAAGGCTGGCAGGTAAGTGGCAACATGAGAACTGGAGTCTGGACGCTGAGGGTGAGAAAGCCAGGGAAGAGTACAGCAATTTGGGAGATCGTGGCAGGGATGAGTGATGGGTGCCCAATATGAACAGATTTGAGAGGAGGATGGAATGACTGGGGAGGACAAGGATTCAGTTTGGACCCTGGTGGTTGCAGTACTTGGCAAAGCTGAATCTCCTGGAGAAACTGTCCCTATAGGCAGTTGGATACAAGGTTCTGTCACTAAAGCCAAGACATTTTAGGTATCAAAATATTAACAAGAACAAGTCAGCCAAGATACAGCTAATAACCTCCTCACACATTCTTTTCTCTCTAGTCAATGACTTTATTTAATCTTTGAACAAAACTTGAAATGGGGTTATTTAAGAATTTAGGCCCTTGGAGCAAAAAAAGAAATATTTGAAAAAAATGTATTTGGAAATTTCCAAATATCTGAAAATCTAATATGTAATAAAGAGGACACTTTTAATCAATAAATAGTGCTGGGATACCTAGCCAATCATTTGGAGAAAATAAAGTTGGAACCTTATGTCACCCTGGAACTTCAGATGGATCAAAAATTAAAGCATTTTTTTAAATCTACAAAAATACTATGAGGAAACACTGATGAATTTTTCATAACTCTGCAGTAGGAAATAATAACAGCTAATACTTACAGTGTTTGCCACTCGCCAAGCATTGTTTTAAGAACTATACAAATACCTTCAGTCCTCACAACTCCAAAGTAGCATCCTCATTTTACAGTTGAGGAAACTGAAGTGCAAAGATGTTAACTTCAAAGTTATACTACTTGATTGTGGTGAAACTGACTAGAACTCAGGCATCTGTATTCTTAACCTCTATATAGCACTGCCTTCCCAGAAGGCTGTTCTCTAAGACCTGAACACAGAAATAAAAGAAAAATATCATAATTGAAATCCATAAGTCATACAACAAAAATGGAAAATTGCAAAAAATGTCAGTTAACATTCTAATATAAAAGGATGCATACAAATCAATAAGAAAAATGAACAATTCTTCCCACTTGTGAAAGGAAATACACAAAAGAAGTCTGAAAATGTCAACAGACAAGTTGTACAATGATGCTAAATAGCTAAGAAATGCAAATAAGAAATCATCTTTCATCTACTAGAGTAGCAAAAATTAAAGATTGATGATATCCAGTGTTGGCAAGAATATAGGGCAATGGGCACTCTCACAAACTGTGAGGTAAATGTAAACTGATGCATGTTTTATAGGGTAATTTGGCTATATGATCAAAATTTTAAATATGCATGTCCAGCAATTCACTTCTGAATGTTTACAGAACACAACAATACATCAAAATGTACATACAGTGGTAGTCACTGAAGCTTAATATAACAACCAAAAAGCAAACAATATTAATGTCTAAAAATAGAAAAATGATTAATGAAATCCATGTTATGGAATACTATGTAGTCATTAAAAAGATAGCTGTATATTCATCATTAACAAAAAATACTGTTAAGAAAAAAGCCGATTGTATATCTGTCTACACAGTACAATCCTTTTTGTTAAGTGGTAAAGATAAAAAATTTAAAAATTGTTCTGTTGCTTTCAAACCTATAGTCCAATTATTTCATTAAGTTTAATTCTGTAAATTGTGAATCCCAGAAACATCATAAGGATCTTGTACAACAACACAGAGATGCCAGTGTACCAGAATAACTGAAACAAATTCCCTAAATTCGTTATAAAACTTTTTCAGAAATATTAATATCTACATTAATATCACCTTCTAAAAAATCTAAAGTTCAATGAAAATAATTTATTAATCAAGAAGATTTTAAGACTACCAATAGAAATCAAGAAATAAATATATGTAGCCAATTAAAGATTTCAAAGGAGGAAAAAAAGAATGTGAAATGTCTATTTCAAAATATTTTCATCTTAGAGTACACAGACATTATGAATGCTTTCACAAGTAGCCATCTTATTAAACCAAAAACCTTCCAGTAATTAATAACTTGGTCAGTGTTACAAAGCTGGAGTTCACTGCCTGACTCCTCATAGTCTAACAGGAGAAAAGTCAATCTATATTGATGGTGGTGGTGATGGTTAACTATAGAAATCATGGGGTATAATATTATTCAGGCCAGCAAACAAAGCACAAAAAAAATTCCCACATAAACAATCCATAAGACGGTTCTAATAAGCAACACCCAATTTTATGTAATTCTAAAGAATACTTTATTCAGTATAATTAAGGCTATAGGACTACCTCTTTCAGGTAATTTAGACATTGAACATTTTAAAGATCAAATACTTTCTACAACTATCTTGGATGGAAATCTTAATATACTACAAATTTTCTAACTTTAGTTCACTAAGCACATAGAAACATGACAGCCTTGTAATAATGAGCCTCAATAGCCATTATTTTAAAAATCATAAACTTGATCACATCCATTTTACAAAAAAAGGGAAACTGATGCCCAAAAGATAATGTTGGACGGTGCTGTGATTTAATAAATTTATGATTTTAGAGGCTACCCAGGTATGTGGAACTAAATGTTCCAACACCAGGTGGCCCCCGATTGCAATGTTTAATTCCTTCTCTCTCTTCCTCCCTCCTCTCTTGCTGTCCAGGAACCTCTTTTTCACACTGCTAGTCCTTCTCATTGGCTGCTTTTAATTGCTGCATGCATAATAGGGACACCACATGGATAAGACTGCAAGAATAATATTTTAAGTGTCAGCAAATCCCGGTGAATGTCCTTAGAACTTTTCTCAGTGTAAAATAAAGAGCTTCAAAGCACAGATTTTGTTACAAGCCCTTTGGTGGCTCAGAGCCTTTTTCCTTACTTCTTAGTGCTAAACCATGTTCTAGATAAGGGAGGCTGCAGGGTTTAGTTACCGTGAGTAAACTTTAAAACGTTTTCTGTTACGTGGGTTCTTGGCTCCTGAAATCTCATATAGTACTTGCCTGGCAAATCTTTTCTTTAATGCAAATGTGAACTTTTACTAATCCCAAGTTGAATATTATCAATAACAAATTAGTAAATTTTGGATGAAGTATGGTTATTAGGACAAGAATCCTAAAAGTGTCATGTTTAGATAAAACATTCTGAGAACTTGAAAAAAGGAATCATTATATTAATGCGTAACACTTTTATGCATATATTCAACTTTATGTATGTACATACACACAAACACACACACATTCTCTCTCGCTAACTCCCTAGCAAGTGCAAAAGAATTATATATAGATAGAAAACTCTTATCTATAGCAGACTGTCATGCAGTATAGCTATTTCTTCTAAACCAGGAATCCCTGACCCCCAGGCTATAGACTGGTACCACACAGCAGGAGGTGAGTAGCAGGCCAAGAAAGCTCCATTTGTATTTGCAGTCGCTCCCCAGTGCTAGCATCACTGCCTCAGCTCCCCCTCAGATCATCAGGCATTAGATTCTCTTAGGAGCACTGGTCCCTGGTGCCAAAAAGGTTGGGGACTGCTGCTCTATACCACATTAAGCTGTCCTACTTCATTTGAGGTACTTCGTGTGTCTAATAATCCAAGTGCCTTCCACTGAATCTATCACAAATTGGAAACACCAATTGTCTATGCTTTTGCCAGTAACCTCATCTCAGTTAGGTCCTAGCCTACATCTGACCAAAGAGGAAGAACAGATGATCCACAAGGCTAAACTTACCAGGCCATTATCATCCTCATCATTTGTTCAACAAATATTTATCGAACATTTACTGTGTGCTAGGCATGTTGCTAGGTACTGTGTCTCTACCCGGCCATAGGCTCTGTCCACTCAGGTCTTACAGTCTTCTGGGAAAGACATGAGATAAATATCACAACACTGACAGCAGGAAAGCATCAATGAGCTAAAATCTGAACAATGAGGAATAAGGAGTTGACTTAAGACTAGGTAGTGTTCCTGGCAGGAGCATGCTGCACAAGCAAAGGCCCTATGGCAGGAGGTGCTGTGCTGAGTTTGAGGAAATGAAAAAAGGTAATTTCGCAGAGAACAAGGGCAAGTATGACCTGAGATGGGCCTAGAGAGGCAGGCAGGGGCCAGACCAGGCAGGGAGGGACTAGATAGGGCATGGTAAGGATTCTCCTGGTCTTTACCCATATGGAATAGCATTTGAAAGTTTTTAAATTCATTTACCTCTTTAGAGGAAAATTGTTATAGTCTTATTTAAATGATCACTCTGGCCACATAATATAGAGAACGGATTGGAAGAGGGAAAGTAGCATACAGGGAGCAAGTTAGGAAGCTACTACCAAATGAGAGATCATGGAAGCCTGCACTAGGGATGTGTACAGGTCAAACCACCAGCCTCTGAGGATAGACTGAAGACAAGGAGTTCTCAAGGACAACTCCTAGGTTCTGATTCTGCCATAAGCAAGGAACATATCAGTAGCATAAGATGTAGGGTAAATCCTGAATTTGGTTTTAGATATCTAAGTATGGATGGGCCACGCAGACAGTGAGGTATACGTCTGGAGTTTAGGAGAGGTCATGGCTAGAAAAATAAACTCTGCAATCATTTGTGAATGGACAGTAATTGATCTAAAGGCATTGAGACTGGAGTGGGGGTGGAGGAGAGAGAATAACAGAAGCCCTAGGACCTGAAGATCATCTAATAATACTAATGTTCAAGAGGATGGTGATGGACCATCAAAAAAGTATTGCCAGGGTTGAGAAAATCAAGAGGGCTTCCTCATTAGCCCAAATAACTAGACACTTTCAAATACCAGAAGCTCAATTTTCTCAGTATTTAACAGTGAGCATAGCTCCAATTACTTTGTAACTACACTTAGTTATTAAATTATTTGTTGTAAACTTTATATTATTTACAATTGGTCAATATTATCAACCCTTGCTTGTTAAAAACCAACTATTGCTACTAAATATCAAGTAATGTACAAAAACACATAAGAAACAGCTCTGGCCTTCAAAACTTGCCTTAAGCTAGTCCATGATTAGACTCACATCACAGTATTTAATTGTAAACTTCCAATACACTAATTTTAAAATAACCACTCTGAGAAAATTAATTCATCCTATCATTCATGGGCACCTAATATTCAGGGGTGTCAGACATTATTCTGGGTGGTGAGCAAGGGTATAAAGAACAAGACAGTTCCTTGTCTACTAACAACTGATACTTATTATTCGGAATGCTGTAAAACCAGTTTGAAAATTATTTAATATATCAGTTAAATGATTATTTAGGCAATAAAGAAAGATAATGATCACATCTATTTATAGTCAAGAGTAAAGCCTCCACCTACTGCTCAATATCCACCCTCTTTTCACTTCACATACTCATCATCGTTATGCTTACATGTGATAAACTTAGTTAATGCACTAATCACATCACTGTGTAAGTTCCAGGGACTTCCTCCAGTCTTCAAAAAGTTTGTCTCATTAATTCCCAGGTAACATACTGTACTTTCAGAAAAATACACTTGGTGGGTCTTAAGAACTTAACAGTTCTTGACACTCTATGACATCTCAATCTATTAAACCAAACTAATCAGACTGGTATTCCAAAGGACTCAATCACTAACGATACAGAACTCTCTTCCATACCAAACATACCTAGACCAACTGTGATATGCACAGAGTAAACGAAGACAAGGGTATCTTCTTAGTTACCTTACGCCCTAGAGCATATTTTACATTTCTCTACATTGTTTTCTTTACTAGTAGATTTGCTGTTTCTAATAAGACTGAATTTTAAAACTGGCATTGGCAGATACTGAGTTTCTTGCTCCCCATATCCCCATTTTTATTTCCTCTTTCAAGAAAAAGAAATCACACATGAACTTGCAGTTTCATATACACATTCCTCTTAAGAGTGTAGGCAGAAATAGTTTGAAACTAATCTGTATTTGGATTCCTTTATCCATTACTGTGGAAATGGAAAAACTACAGCATATATCTATCCTAAAAAAAAGGGAAAGAGCAAACATCAGCAGACCAAATGACAAGCAGAAAGCAGAACAAAGCTATCATCCTTAACTACAAACCTGGAATGATAATTAATTTCTCAGAAAGTTATAGAGAGGTACCACTGTATTTACTGTAGGAATACAGTGTGGAATGCTGTGGATGAGATTCAGAGCACTAATCTTCTGGGGGCCACGCTATATTACCATTTCTCTTAGAGTATTTAACCTGGTATTGTAAAACATGTTCCTACTACAATCTACCAACAGAAACAGAGGCTGTACATTGATGATCTTTTTCTCTACCAGCCAGACCATCACTACCTTGTAGAGGTTCATACATGTTGGATGGATGAAATCTAGAACAATAATAAAGGGGCAGGGTCCAGCTGTACTGGAACAGTTTCTCTCCATATGTGATGACTAAGATGAATGAGTGAAGTTAATGTCAGCTTCATTTTCTTCTACTTATGAGTTAATAGCAAACAAATCAAGAAATCTAAGAAGCACTAAGCACTAATCAATGATTCTCCCTGCCTAACATGATGAGGTGATCTAAGTATAGTTTACTTGTATTACACGTACAAGGACATGTTACAGAAAACTATGCATTATATTATACATATCGAGACAAATATATTGGCAATGGCACTAGGTAGAGACCTATCAGTCCATTATGATTCCTGCAGAACAACTTCCTCCTTAAAAATCAATTACTTAGACTATTAATTTGAAAAAGACAACGAAGGTGGCATTGAGTAGTAGAAAGAAATAGTCTGGAGTCAGACAGACTTGAGTTTGAAGCATAGCTCTCTCTGTCTTCTAGATGTGTGATAATGGGGTTTTACCATTACAGATGAGTTTCCAGCTCTGGAAAACAGAAATTACAATGCCTCAGAAGGCTGCAGGGATGATGAAATGAGAAAAAAATATATAACTCATCTGGCACACGGAAGGCAAGGAAGATGAGTATATAAAAGGTATCTAAAAATACCTATATGCTCAATAAACATATTTTAGCCATAGCTAAAATTCTTTCATTTTCTTGCATTAAGAACACCTGACTAATCTCACTGCTTTACAATGAGCCATTTGCTTTAATTCTGTTCCTGATTACTTCTTTCATGTTTAAAAGTGTTCCAAATTATTCCTTAAAGACAACTTGGATTTATTCTTAATAGAGCACATTTCCTCACATTAAACTTCTACTCATTTTCATTTTTAAACAGCTCTAACTTTTAACAGGATATAACAGAGGCCAGGACTGAGGAATATAATCAAGTCTAAGGAATATACTTGGTATACCTGATATTAGCAAAGCAATCCAAGGTTAAAGGTACAATACACTGCACCTCTTAAGTAGCCTCTGGAGACTATTACTTTTCCATGCCACATTTTTCTATTGCCTTTTTCATAAAGAAATACCTTTTAATCCAAGAAAATGAGTTACAGAAATGCAAAAGTTGTGCTTTCAAATTCAGAGCACTTCTGAAGGCTCCATATTTTTCCTCAGGGGAATCCATTCTCCATTAACTGCCTTGCCACCCCATCATTTCTTCTTCTGAAATGCTCACAGCCAGTGTCAAGGACTGATCGCAGACAGCCTAGGCAAGCTGGAGCTGGTTCTTATCCTCTGGTTGAAAGCAAAGAAAACTCCTTTCTTTTCAAATTTTGAAATCTTCAAGTCGACAAGTCAGTGACCATTTCTAAAACATGCGACATATGCTTGAGGTGCTATGGAAGGTGTGAAAAAATATCAATGAACAGGGCTACTTCCTGTTTTTTGCATCTAACAAAATGGAGTTATTATAGTGTATTGGAAATCATATATTAAGGAATGTTGGTTAACCAGTCACCCTTGCCAAAATCAGATATGAAAAGAAAACAGAAGCTGGCAACAATTCTAGCTCTGATATTTCTTTCAGAATTATATTTAAAAGGTTAATCTCTGAAGAATGCATTAATTCTCTTACCTGGTTTTAAACAGAATTTGGAGACAATTCATAACTCCAAAACTCACAAATTCATGTAAGACTAACTTCTGTAACTACTACTATTGTTTTATAAAATCACCAACTTAATTTTTTAAATTTATTTTTAGGTAATAATGTTCCTGTACTTCCTCTAGTAAAAAAAAAATCGCTAAATAATATTTTTAGCTTAGCAGCTTCTAAAAGGGAGTGAAAGCTGAGGGCTACATAAGAATATAAAAACAGCCTATGAAACAGCTTTAGTTTTAAACAAAAACTAACATTAACGAGTACAGCATATCTTGTTCTTTCATGGGGCCAGCAAATTGATAGTTAGGTTTTTTTAAGTTACAAAAATAGGATGAAGTAATTATATCTACCAAACTCACAAAAGCCTGTTCAATGGAGAGTAACACTGTAATTTTTCTTCAAAGACAGTAAATAGGGAGAAAAAAGTCCCTAATTCTGTAATATAAGGAAAAATTCCAAACCCTTGGGCGCCACTTACAGGCACAAAGTTTTCATAGATTTCAGTTATTACCCTGAAGAAAGAGACAGACTTAAAATCTATCTTTAATGATTATTTATATAATTTATACTTCATAAACGTATCTTCTACACTTTCAATTTCTACAAAGATTAAAAACTGATGGAAATTCGGAAATTAAAAAAAATCATAGAATTTTCTTTAAAAATGCAAAAGGTCTTTAGACAGGAGTCCTCAGACCCATACCACTACTGAAACATAAAAATAGTTTTAAAATCTATTAGATTTTCCTCCTGAAAGTATGAATGTAGCTACTGTCAAAAAAAAAAAAGTAAACTGAGATTTTAGTGTACTGCTTATAAGTGTTTATACCAATAGATTCGAATGAATTTCAATCCATTGACAAGGAAATTGGGGGAGAGGAGATCACTGTATTTCAAAAGATGGGAATCAACATTTTACTAAAATCTTTAGGTATGATATGTGGGGTGAATGCATGAGCACTCTGGCTAGTAAAATTCACTTAAAAAATGATTATGCTGATTAGCTTATTATTTCATATATCATGCGATTATAATCCACCCCTAAAACAAAGGGGAGGGGGAAGACCTAGGTTATAAAATGCAAAAAATTAAGCATAGAGTACTGTCTCTGAATTCTGCCTCCACCTTAGTCCTCTTCTGTGTGGAGACAACACTAAACAACTTCTATATATTACTTGTATAGTGGTTGCTCTTCTACTACATTCATAGCTTATTAAGATGACTAGAATGCTGACACTAGCTAAATTATTTGCTGTCTTCAAAAAGGTAGTCTCATGAGAATATATAAATTAATTTCCCAAATGTGTGAGGGTTAATATTTTTATCTAGAGTTCATTTGTAGTAACAATTGTCTTCAAAGATTCATTTTAGTGAAGTTTTAATCCAAAATGCACAGAAGCAGGAAAATGTTGAGGAACGTAAATCTTGTAAGACTAAGTTACATATACAAGTGTACACAAAACTATCAGTCACAGATCTTCCTTCCTCTGAATATTGCCATGGCACAGTATATATCTTAGGGAATTTTTGGAGGAATAGGAGGAGCAATTTCCAAGCAATAAACTGTGATTTAAACAAATAACCAAGTTCAAAAAAAGTGCCCAATCACTTCAGAAAATTAACCAAAACAAACGATTCGCACTGTCAAATTTGTCTCACAAGGGAATAAACATGAGACACAGTCTTTAAAATACTCAGAATAAAGGCCAGGAATTCTACAGGTCAACGGGTGACTATCACAAAAACATTTCCAGCAACTCAAAATATCCATCAAGACTGTTCTTTGCATACATTAGTTTGATTTTCAAAACAAGGATTACCGCTGTCACACTTAAAAGAGTTTCCTTTAACGTAAAAAGTTCCAGTTGCCAAAATAGGGTCAAAACTCTGGTCTGAGTTACCTTACACATACATACCGTACTGCACAGGCAGCACAGAACTATCCGAGCCGAAGCCCACTTGCACTGTGGCCCCTGGAATCCGGCAGTCCGCGGGCGGCCCGCGCAGCTGCACGGAGCAGGAAGCACCGCACCCGCGCGCGCCACGGTCTCCAGCCACGCCGGAGAGGCTGCGGGGAGCAGTCACCACCGCTTTGAAACTGAATGGCTGACACATCCGGTCCTGGTGCTTACACCACTCCGCCAAATGCAAACTTCAAAGGCCAAATTCAAACTCCAAACAGAAGTCGCTCAAGTCTTAGTGGTGCGGTCCGCATTCTGAAGAACACTCGGAGCCCCCTGGGGGACGCAATTAGAAACCCCCAGGTCCTAAAAGATTGCAAGCCCCAGCGAGTCTGCAGCCCGTCCTACAGCACCACTTTTGACAGGCGTTACTGAGCCGTCCACCCAGAGGCCCCAGCGGCAGGGCCCAAGCACCTGATGAGGGGCTCCTCCTGTCACGGCCCTGGGGACCTCTCCGCTTTCTTCTCCGCCCTCCGCCGCCCCCTCCCCGGCCCTGGGCTGGGGCTCCCCACCCGCCGCGCCCCTTTTTTGACCACTGCCTCCCTGCAAGCTCGGGCCTCACCCCCAGCGTCCCCGGTGATTCTCATCTGGGGCCGCCGTCCTGATGCCCGCCCCCCGCCCCAGCCGGGCCGCGAGGGCAGCGCCAGTGTCCCGCGCCAGGGCTCCTCCGAGAGCCCCGATTCCAAGAGCCCCACAAAGCCAGCCAGCCCGGGCCCCCACATCTTATCTCGACCCGTACCCGCGGCGCGGCTCGCACGCCTGTCACATGTCTGCAAACAATAACAAACTCTTCGGCACGTCCCCGCCCCGAGCCCCCGTTCCATCCCCTAGGCCAGGTCCGGGGCGCCACCCGACGCCAGGGGGGTCAAAGGGGGTGCCCGAGGGCTCAGGTCCCCGAGAGCAGCTTTGCTGCGTGGGGCCCCGGGACGCCGTGCCCCGGGACGCCGTGCGCCGTGCCCGGATTTCATTCATTGCCCTCGTCCGTCCGTCCGTCCCCCCAAGTCCCCGCCGCGCCCCCCGGCCGTGCTGCTCACCCAGCGGGGGCCGCTGCAGGAGGCAGCTCGGCGGCGGTCGTCCGCTTCTCTCTGGGCTCGGCCCCCACGGGGCTTGGGGCGCCGCTGTCCGGTGCGGCCGCCGACTCGGGAGGTTGGGCGCCGCAGCGGCTCGCGGCTCCGTGAGGCTGCGGCATCGCCACAGGCTGGAAACCGCCCCCGTCCGCAGCCGGGTCCGCAGGCTCCGGCGACGGGGAAGTGGAGGAGGACAGCGGCGACGCGGCGAGGAAGAGCGGCGGCTCCGGCAGCTGGTCCAGCTCCACACTCCGCACTTTGCGCAGCTGCCGCCGCCTCCAGTCCGCCCGCTCGCGGCCCCCGCTGCCCGCCTCCCGCAGCACCCCCGCAGTCGCCCCAGGCACGCTGCTCGCCTTAAGCGGTCCTCCGCCGCCGCCTGCCTCGGGGGTTGCCGCCCCGGCACCCGGGAATCCCGACGACGAGGCGCGATTCCCCGCCGCCGCCGCCATTTTCTCTCGCGGGCTACATTCGCTCGGCCCCTGCGAGGGAGGGAGGGGGCGGGGAGAGTGCAGGGGGCGGGCGGACCGGCGGGCGCTGCGCCGCTAGCGTAGGGCCGCTGCGCCGGTTGCGTGAGCGCGGGTCGCCGGGCTCCTGGCCTGGACTGACGGGCTGGCGCCCCAGGTTCTGTTGTTTGAGCCTGCGGGACCCCAGGCCGCAGGTAGAGAGAGCGGGCTGGGCGCTTGGCCCTGCGCGGGGGCCGGCGAGGTGGACTCGGACGGGCCGCCGTGGGGGGCGCCCTGGACCTTGCGCGCTGCCCGCGCCACGCCGCCAGGTAGTCCCGGGCTGCACCGGCAAGAGGAGGAGCCTCGGTGGCGGCTGGCCGCTTCCTCTCTGCTGCAATCTCGGCCGGCTCGGCCGGGCTCGCCCAACTGGAGATGCAGCTCGAACTTAGGTGTGTGGTGCGTGAAGGGGACGCAGGCGAGAGTGTTTAGTCTGTCATTCGTACAGCTCTTAGCTCGGGACGTCGGGGAGTCCGGGCTCGGACCAACCCCACCCCCACTCTGCTCGGGACGCGCAGGTGGCTCCCAGGCCGTCGCCTGCTGTAAAGCGAAAACAAACAAACAAACAAAAAAACCACTAACGTTCAGCAGACGGGCTGCCGCAAATTAAAAAAAACGAAACTTTTTATTAAAAGCTTTTCTCTTTTGCTCCCTCCCCCCACTCGTGCTACACGTAAAACTTCAGTATCCTAGGATAAAGTCACCGATTTGGGACACCCATCTCCCCCTCCCCCTTCCCCGGCTAGAGATGGACCTGGAGGGGCGGGGTCCCTGTAAAGTTTTAGTTTTTCCTCGGCTCTCTTTGGGCAAGGCAGTAGTATACAGGACCACAGAGAGCACGTTTGGAGAAGGAACCCACGATGGGCCAGCAAGTGCTCAGGCTGTCATCCTCCGCCAGGTTCTGGCCCTTCCCGAATACGACGCCTCTAGCGGCACGTCCCTCTTCCCCGCAGGGTCTGCAGTTCGGGTTCCCTCCGCCCCCAAGCCTGCAGTGCCCGAGTCGCCTCACGTGGCATGTCCGAACCCTTCCAGCCCCTGGGGGCGCCTTGGTGATAAGGTGCTTTGGAATAGAAAAATAACCATTTGCAAGTTAATGATTTTCGACCTCTCTTCAGCAGAGTAAAATTCCTGTGTCGCGTTTATTTCTCCCCTCCTTTTCTTGGAGCCGGTTTGTCTGTGATGGGAAATCTCCCACAACCTGGAGCAGCGTCCGCAGATTTATTTTGTGACACTTTTAAGTCTTGGGGGGTAGAAGGGGCGGGTCCCTCATGAACAGAAATAAGAGCGTTGGTTTGTTAGTCTTCGCATATGCAGACGAAAGATTGAACTAGTTACAAAATAATTGCTTCGACTTCTTGGAAATAGATGAAATGAAAGTCCCCTTCCCGGGTATAAATGTTAACTGAGGAGAACGGTGATACACGAGGAATTTTTTAAAACGGCCCTGATTTCATATTCGCTTAATGTTTTGTATACTTCTACAACATCTGCCATGAGATAGTTTTAGATAGTTAACTTCCAACGGTACAAATTTTGAAAGTTTAGATAAATCTGTTAAAAGTTTAAGTCCACATTTAGGCTATAATTATACGCTCTTTTAATGGTAGCCAAGTGTATCATCCAAACCAAACAGTAGTTATTTCCCAGGTCTTCCCGGATTGCCACACCCACTAAATTCTAAGTCGAAATGATACTTTTCTTTTCCTATTTAAATTGAAAAACCTATAAATTTGCACATACATACTCAGGCACCTGCAAATGAAAAAAATAAGTAGATGTCTTTAGGCTATCGAAATTCTTTTAGTTTTGAAGTTTGGCCAGAGTAGCAAAGTAGAAAAGATTCCAGTAAAACATTTACTTTTATCCTCTTTATTTGTACACCGGGATGAAAATGGGGCCCAGATGAGAGGGCTCCTAAATGCAATAGTACCAACTAGCTGCAGTTCTGTGACCTCCTCCATCCACCACACACCACCATGGGGAAATCTCTAAGTGGCTGGGCTTTCACCTAGTTTTTGGAGCTTTGAGTCATTTTTCCCTTAATCTTCTGTGTAAATATTTGGGTTGCCATTATGCATCTATACACTGAAAAACTGATTTTTTTTTTAAGAGAGAGAAATAGTCAAAGGACATGCTTGACTGAAAGGTGTTCTCCCTCTGCCATTTGTTAATACAATCTTCTTTGAGGTGAATTTAACCCACGGTACCATAGTTTCTGTCTTAAGCATAAGATTCTAGCTCTGGTTTTGGTGCCATTGGATCCTGCTTTATATTACTTCACAAAGTCATGTGTCAAACTGCCTTAATTTGACTTCTTTAATGACATAAAGGAGACATGTCTCTTCAAAGATTGCTTGTACACTGAAAACCTCAGTTACTATTTTCAAGCCTTTTATTTACATCCTCTCTGATATAAACGTTGCAATGATTTCATTTATGTGTGACAACTTCAGTAACCTTTATGGCAGGGTTTTACAGATCACTGCTTCTGGGAATCACCTAAGTCACACTTCAGTCCCTATACCACATTCATTTGGAGGAACCAGCTTAATATTGGTGCATTTCCTCATTGTGCATAAATATCACTGACATTAGCATGAACAGATTTAATATGCTCAAAAGAAACAGAGCTAGTGGCTAGTTTATCAGACAAAGCCCTTGAGCCACCATACCTAAGACTTAGGAGATTTATGGATTGTTAAATACCTGGTTAGGCCAGATTAGTGTATAACAACAACAACAAAATCCACATTTATATGTTCAAGAAATAATCACAATATAAATTAATAACATAACTACCTCCAGTAGTTAACCTTGCAAATTTTAGACACTATTATCAAAGTTATTTTTCTAAAACTACAGTTCTAATTCTGTCTCCTCTTTTCAAACTCTTTAATGGGTTCACATTACACAGAGTATAGAATCTAGATGTGTTCTTTCAATCATGAAACAAATATTAAATCCTTTAACTCCTCTGCTGGATACTATGGAAGACCCAGGAATACCATAGAGATCAACATGGGAATGACTTCTACCCTTACGAAACTCCCAGTCTATCACTTCCCTCAGCTTTCCACCTTTGATTGTTCAGTTTTTACCTTAGCTTGCCCTGTCTTGAGGCTGGGGCTCCAGCCACAAATATCTGTTTGCCAGGTTCCAGATCTCTTTTCTCCAGATTTTCACCCATGGGGCCCTATTCTGAAAATACTTCCTTAAATCCACCCCACCCCCACAAACCCTGCTTACCACAACCTAGGCCTAGGCCAATTCCTAATATCTGAAGGGCCAGAGTGAATACAGATGGAGGCCTTATACAACATTTTTAACTATTTGAAAGTTAAAATGTAAACCAACAGTAAAAAATATATATCTCCTAGGTGCCTATCTTGTTAACTACATTTTTATCAAGACAAAACAGAATACTATATGTAAAGTTAAGTTTTTATGTAACTGACATGACAAAACATCAAAGACAATTGTATTTAATTGCACATATCTCGGTATTCCATTGATAAGCTGACTGGATGGAGAATAAAATAAAGACATACATTAACTTCCTAGCTTTTATCTCAACAAAATTACTACTTATGTCATTATAATTAAGATTGTCACATAATTTGTGATCACTTGAAACAATCCAATTATCTATTATTACTAAAAGGCACAATTCTATTCTAAAAAACAAATTTGGCAAATGTTAAAATATTAAATAAAATTATTTAAAGAAACTGATTTTTAAAACTTAAAAATTTAATTAAATGTTATAAAATATTTTATTAAAATAAAACTATTTGTAATCCTAAAATTCAATATCCATAAATTCGCCAATGTAAGGAATAGCAACACACTTCGTGAGTTTTGTCTATACCTACATAAATACAAATATACGTATTACTTAATATTGCAAAATGTTCCTCAGCATTTGTATGCAACTACAGTGAATATTGCCCTAATAGGTAAGTAGCTTGGGACTCATGAAATGGAACACAAAAAGAAGCAGATGACTAAGTCATTATTTAGGAATTCATTACATTCCTGTAATCTGAGGATATGGATTTGACAAGTTAGCTCATTTGTCTCTTCTTCTCTTAAACATTCTATTAGTAAGATCTTCTTGGACTCCTAAGTGATATTGTTCTCCAGCATCAGAAACAGCACAGCCGCAGAGCTTCTCAACAACAGTCAAGGCCATGGGACAAGGAATATGAAGCTATGTTTCTTTTCCTAGGGCCTGAAAAGTGCTAGACAAGAGAACAGATGTTTAGGGTTATGGGTCATGCTGAACTGGCACTTTGCACCAGACCCAAGTGACCAGGGCTGCTGTGCGTTCTTTAATTTGTTTTTCCAAACTTGTGACACATGGTTCACTCTAAATCACAGTGCCAACGGCAGAGCCTCCTTCTGCCCAATTCTGAGGGAGGTACTCCTAAGTACCTAATAAGGGGCAGGCCCTGTTATAGGTGCTGGGAATAGAGAAAATGAGACAGTGAGTGCCCTTTTCCTTGAAGAACTTCTAGAACCTGCCTTGTGTTAAAGCCAGTTTAGTCCATGTCCACATTTTCCACCCACTTATGAGATGCTGGAGAGAGGGACCATCTTCTCTCATTATCCTCCTCTCCTAAGGGTTGCTAGCTCAGTGGCTTGCATGTGGTAGTGCCCAGTTAATAGTTGATTTAGATGGTTACAAAATACCAACTGTTTAAGACTCCTCAGGATTAGACCATCTGTCACAACATTCCCTTTATAACAGGGAGTTCTCTTTCCTTAAAATGATACTACTTTATTTGCAAATTTAATTGTGCACGTCCTTTAGAAAATGTGAGATCTTATTTCTTTATATATTCTAATGGTCTCTTGGGGATAATTGGGAGTGAGACAAGGAGGGAGGAGAGGTAGAAAATGAAAGAGAACTGAGAGTGGGAATCAAAAAAAGAGATGAGAATGACAGAAAAGGAGCAGAAAGTTTTGCAATGATGCCTCGGGGAAGTTTAAGGAAGATGAAGGGTGATAAACTCAGGCCTTAATACTGTACTTCAGTGACCTCTGTGAAGAAGAAGGGACTATTCGTGGTAGGAGGCAGGAGCCTGGGGTAAGGGTGGTGCTGGGAGTTATCAATTAAAAAGGCATTGAACATTTGGATAGAAGCCCATAAAGAGAGAGAAGAACATCTCTAGGTGAGTGTACTATCAGTAACAAAAAATGAATCTGAAAGTTTGTGCAAAGAGAATCCTGAAAAGTTTATAGAAAGCGAAAGGAGTTAAAAATTATCAAGAATAATTATATACATTTATTGAACATTTACTATATGCCAGTACAATGATTAATTCTTCATGTATATTAACTTGCTTAATCTACACAATAACCATATGAGATAAGTATTATTATCATTTCATACATGAAGAAACCGAAACACAGGGAGGTTAACTTAAGCAAGGTTACTCAACCAAGAAGTGGTGGAGGTGGGATTCGAACTTAGATGCTCTGGCTCCATGGCCTATTCTTTTAACCTCGAAGTTGCTATATTTATTACTACTAACATAATATATGAAATAGTTGTTTTCCTACAGCTAGATGTTATTTTCTTAGTGAACATAAAAATATTTATGAGATCTTTTAAGAGTTCTTGCCTCAGTGCAGTTTTTATTCCCTAATGCTTTAAGCGTCTCAAGTGAAAATTTTACCATGTGAGCCTTTCACTAATGCATCACTTTGAATGGGGCAAGGGGTACTGCACTCTGTATTATTACTTTTTGTATCTTTTTTTTTAAAAACCAAAGTTCCAAGCAGTTTCAAATCTTAAATTTGAAAAATCTTTGTAGACTAGATATAAAAATTTACCCTGAATTACTATAGATCTTAAAATTCATTATGTAAAGAAATGAAAAACGATACCTAGCCTAAATATTCTCTGGAAAGGTGCAGTAGAGACAGCTAGCTGCCCATCAAATTCCCTCTCCCCAACCATTACTATATAGCTGTAGATGGGAAGCAGCTGCCCAGCTAGAGACATTTCCCAGTCTGCCTTGCAACTAGGTATGGCCACGTGACTAGTTCTCACGCACAGAATGAGCCATGGCTTTAATGTAATGTCACTGGCTGGGTACAGGTGATTACAATGCCCCCATGGGATGACAGAGCAACAGACTAAAAGGGCCCCTGAATGTCTAGATGGAGGACAGCCCCTCTAAAATTCTTGAATTCTTTCCTAGGAATAAAAATCTATTGTATTGAGCCATTATTTGTTTAGATCTATTTGTTACAGTAATTTATTCTATGCTAAGCAATACAATATAATTTTCTTTGTGATAGTTACCGCTTTCTATGGGAAAAGCAGCATGACATAGAGATAAGAGCGCTTCAGTATCAGCCAGGTCTGTGTTTGAATCTCAGCTCTTCCATTACTAGCTGTATAACCTTTGGCAAGCTGTATACAGTTTAGTCATCATTAATATGGGGATGTACTATTGGAGATTCGCCCATATCCTCTTACCCTTACCACTACTTTGTAGCACACCAATCAGATTTCCATGCCAGCAACTGCATCTCTCTGGCCTCTGAAGCTAAGTGGCTTACTGTATGGCCAGCTGGAAGTAGGCCCCATACCCCTTAACCTTAAGCAGTAATTGGGAGTTGCAGTGGTATACTGTACATGGTTTGCACCAACTTACGAGAACCTCAAGTGCACATGTCTTCCCAGCTATAAGTTCAGTGATGTCACATTGGTAGCTTAAAATTGTCCATGATGGTTGCTTTTTCCCAGGGTGGCTTTGTCCACTATGGTGAAATGACCAATGACTTTGTCAGGCTGAAAGGCTGTGTGGCAGAAACCAAGAAGAGAGAGTTCACCCTCCACAAGTATTTGCTGGTGCAGACCAAACGCTGGGACCTGGAGAAGATTCATTGTAAGTTAATTAAGAGCATCTCCAAGTTTGGCCATGGCTGCTTCCAGACTGTGGAGGAGAAGAAAGCATTCATGAGACCACTTAAGAAAGACTGAATTGCAAAGAAAGGAGTAGCTTAATGTCAGGAACAGCTGATGGGATCCCAATAAGAATCATTTTCCGTGGGGAAAAAATTGGCAAGGGTGGGAGTATTTATACCACTAGAATTAATAATTTTCCAAATGTATCTCAGAGCTGTTTGTAAAACACTGACTAACATAGCAACTCTCTTACCTGTTGGGTAATCTAACTCAGGAGTGTCTAACTCAGGAGTGTCTTCTGCAATGGTTTCTAAATTATCTTTCCAGCAGGGCTAAGCTCCAGTTACTCACAGTGGTATCAACTTGGAAATACAACCTTTATTAGCTGCCTTCCCTGTTTTACTTCTCCACTTCCCTGCAAGTGTTTCCTTTATTTTCCAGATCAACTATTGGCATTGGACCTGTCACCAGGTCTTCTTCTAGGGGAACTCAAACTAGGACAGAGACTGGCAATAAAATAAAGTTGAAATTATGTAAAGTACATAGCACTTAGTAGGTGATCTACAAATATTAGCTCATCCCTGTGCTGAAATATATATGGCTAAAACAAACTTGCAGAATTATTTATTATAGGTTAATTAACCATAACAGGAATTGAAACTGTGCATTTAAAACTCAGTTCTCCTAAATATACAAATCACATCCAATGACTTTTTAAAACTTTCATTATTTTAAATAGTTTATTTAAATAATAAATAAAAACAATATATATGAATACTTAAAGTAAATCTCTAACATATCCAAAAATACAAAGTTCCCTTTATTTATTTGCTGGTAGCTATAGACTTCTAATAAATTTCAGGTCTCTCACCACTTTATTGATTTTGATTTTGCATTAGCAACTGTCAATTTTATTTCATTTTTTAACTTTAGATACTTGTGTTAGCCTCATATTTTATGTCACCCCTGAACAGTGATATATGCTAGGATCCCAGATTTCAAATAATGAATGGCGGTTTGGGCACCATTGGAAAGCTCTTTCAGAAACTCAACATTGTAAAGTTGCTAACGAAGATATAACTTCTCTGGATATTTTTCTTTAAAAATAGTTCTTTGTGATGTCTTTATGGTGAAATTATAAATTATAACATTTTTTACCTCACTGTATTTCAATAGCAAATGAGGTCTTATTAAACACCAGGACTGAGGATGTTTTTGAAAAGCTAAATAATCATTTTCTGAAGAAAAGGCAGCATGATTTAGTAGGAAAAACACCAAACTGAGAGTCAAGAGGCCCAGGTTGGCACATCTACAGTCTATGTCATATTAGATGAATCATTCAGTCACTTCCCTTTCCTGGGTCTTTGTGTCTTTATTTTCAAAAGAAGGATCTTGAACTAGATGATATTTAACATCTATTTCAGCTTTAACATTTTATGAAAGTATGATACATATGGCAAAGGCCCAAATTCAAATTATGTAGCTATTATTTTCTGGTCTTGTCATAACATTTCAAGGGCTCTCATGCAGTGGGAACAGACTTATGGTTGTATTTCCTTGCTATTGTCTTTGTCATGTTGGTTTCTATGTGAAAATGAGAAAGTACTACTTTCATCTAGGGATGAAAAAGAAAAGAGGTAACAGTGTTTTTCCTTAAGATTTTAACATTAGAAGAAATATTAATTTTTGATTGTGCTTTATCTGCTATTTAAAAGTGTGTTTAACTTACTATGAATCAGACATGCAAATTAAAACAGTGAGATTTATTTATTTTCTATCATATTAAGAACATTTTAAATGTGGCTAACCCAGTGTGGCTGAGGACAAGAAGATAGTCCCCACTGGCAGAATTTAATCTGTACCTGTGTTAGCTGAGGTCCTCCCGGAAAGCAAAGCCTGAGATGGGAACAGGAGTAGGGGAGTGCGAAGAGGAAAGGGGAAGTCAGTCAGGGCAGCCTTTTTCCGCTGGTTACCACTTTTGTGGGCAGTTGGGGCCGGATCCCTCTGGGATCTTCTGAGGAGTTACATAGACTGTACCTCACCATTGCCCACCTGAAGAATGAGACAGGGGAGGGAGCATTTACCCACCAGCTCCTGTCCTCATTGTTTTGTAACAATTCAAGGTGTATGCATGTGTAAAAGCTGATGAGGGTCCCTTAGGCATCCCTTATGAGAAACCCTGGGGGAGACATGAGAGTAATGAGATGAGACTGAAGCTCCAGCGAGGGCCTGCAAGGCTGCAGACAGCTGCACAAAGCTGCAGCAATAGTGAGAGTAAAAAGCAGGCCAACAAATGAGGTGGGCACAAGAGGCATCCAATGCAGTACATAGTTAGAGGGCAATGTGCAATACCTTTCGAAAATTTAAATAAATCTTTGCTTTGAATCGCTTTTCTTCTCTGCAAAGAACTATTTCTATTCTGCAGAAAATCAAGAATGTTCTTTAGAGCAGTGTTTGTATTCATGAAAGAGTAAAATAAACCAAATGCCAATTAACAGCAGTTAGATTAAAATGAATATTCAGTAATGAAGAGAGTGGAAAAGCTTGCTCTAGCTATCTATTTGTAATATTGACAAAGAAAGGTGTCTAAGATGTAGTGAAGTGGAAAAAGCAAGTGGCAGAATATTATATAATTCCATTTTTAAAGTCTATACATGTATTTTATTTTACATATATTTGTATTATATAATGCTAATGTAACATGATATAAATTTTTATATTTCAGACACATGTAAGATGCACTTTCACTTTTTACTCCTATGTTGTCTGTACATCTTAAAACATGTTTCTTTTTTAAAATAATAAATTATAAATAAGAAATCTTTTAGAGTAATACATAAAATATAAAATAAATCTTTCAAAAACATGCATCTTTTTATCAATGATTTTGTTTTGGCTAAGTTTTAGTTAGACTCATATAATTTAGCTACTTTTTTTTGAAAAACTAAAAGTTTCTATAACAAGTCCACCAATTTGTGAACATTATGAAGTTACATTTTGACTAGGGTAAGTAAATGCTAGAATGTCAGATTCTCTTTTGGAAACAAAATATTTTGTAACATTTTATCTACTTATTGTCCCCAAACTTCAGTGGCAAAACTTTTAGTTATGAAGCCTTCAAACTTCAGTCTGAAATCACAACAGTGAGAAGAATGATCCTAGCACTATGCTCACTGTATGCTGTGGACAATACACACAGTATACTTTTCAGTACACTGAGTAATTAATAAAGTGTTTTTGCTAAGTTAAAAAAAAAGAAAACTAAAAATAAAACTCGTGAGGTGGGGGAAACAATCATGATTTTTGGACTTAGTTTAGTGCCACTCTGTATTTCCTAAGAGGAACGCCTATCACTGACTTCCATCTCAAATTCAATTACAAAGAAAAATAATTTCTAAGATGAAAAAGTTTAAGTGTCATTGTAGCAACCGCTCTAACACAGGAAATCTCTGCAGAGAGCCCTCTCCTTACACATATTTATTGGCAGTTGCAGGATACATCTGTTGCTACAGATGATTTAGTGGGCAAAGAATCTGCTGGGCCACGTGGTAGGAGAATATGGCCATATGTGGAGGCTTGAACAGACGCATTTACTCTCTTCAGATTTGTAGACCCCAAAGTAAGCTGTTCCCTGTCCCAACCCGAGAGAGGCAAAGCCTAACTGTGGCTGTTCTTTGAGAAGTGCTCAGAATGGCGGGACAAGCACAAGACTATCTTCTTCATTATTAAATAGATCAGTGTAAACTGGGTGAGCGTTATTGGTCTAGCCATTAGTATATACGAAAACATTGGAATGCCAACACATTTTAAGGTAAGAAAACATTGGACTAGGTAGAGAGTGAGACCATGGAAATAAATTTTTTTTATCTTATTTTCAATCACCTTTGATATCTCAGAGGGTCTCAAAATTTTGTTTTAAAGACTTATCTCCTTTAGAAATCGGATATTGACAAAATGAGTTGAACTAAATCAAGAAAGATTTAGGTTTTTTTACTTTTCAAATATTAAAATGTTTAGAAATGAAAATTATATAGAAATATCATTGGACATCAAAACCTTCTGAAATATAAGGACATTTCTAAGTGAATTTTTAAATTGCCATCTTTTCCTAAAAGCAGTTTTTTATCTTCTTGAAACAGATGACTATATTGGTACTTAATTCTGCATTGAGGGCTGAGAAGACCCAGACGTTTGCATTTTCTATTCTCCTACTGCCTTGCAGGCTTGTTGGCTGGGACTGGTGTCCTTCACTGCAGTTTCAGCTCCCGGCCCAGCTCTGCCTATTCATGTGACAGTTACTGATCATCATCTGGTCTGGCAGAAGAGAAAGGGCAGCTCTCAGACAGTCTGGCCTGTCACATACTGGAGCTGTCAGTCTCTTAAGAGGCTGAGCATATGTTTAGAGTGGCTTCTTCTAACTCAGCTGATTTTTGGCCCCTTCATTGTATCTCCTCCATTTTCCTTAGATGCTATTTTTAATTTTATTTGAAAGGAAGCATCTCAGCATCTGTCATAACTTTTCAATAATCTAATCAAAAATAATAATAATGTCAGCTCAGCTAACTGCCAAGAGGCTCCCTTGATGAGAGGATGACATAAAATTATAATCAGTTGTGCTCTCTGTGAAAAGCTGCACTTTTCCTTACCCAGAGAACTTATTGTTGGATGCCCTGCCTCTCTTACCGCGTACACTCAGGAGCCTGGGGCCGCTCTGTGAGCTTACTCCTATCTTAACCCTTTTTAGTGACATTTAATATTAATATTCCTATTATTTTTGCCTGCTTCTATACTTTGCCGAAAGAGTTGATTATTTTTAAGGGGAGAAAGATACTAGATAATCCAGAGAAATACACACACACACACACACACACACACACGCACACACACTCACACTCACGCGCGCGCGCACACACACATACATACATATATATAAATTATTGGTGGAAAGACTAAAATTAGGGACAAACTCATTCATGAGAATGGGTAATTTTGGATTCAATTCAACCAACATTCAACCAATAGAGCCCTGTGTTTTTGCACAGTGTCACCTCATTTAATTCTCCCATAATTCTTCTTCCAGACAAATAGTTCTTCCCATCTTATAGACTTGGAAATGGAGCCTTACAGAGATTTTTTTTTTTTTAATCTTGCCCCAAATTACTTAGCTGGCAAAATGGCAAGATTGGCTGCTAACTCTAAGTTTGGTATTCTTCCCACTATAAATCACTGCTTCCAGGAAGAATAAATGTATTCTTTGTATAACAATGAGACATTGCTTAATCACTCAACAAATATTCATCAAGTGCCTATCAGGTACCATGTTTTGAAGATTTTTTGAGTAGCGATATTGTAGTAATTACTAACAGTCCTCAACCAGTACTATTTTGATCAGTAATTCACAAGGGTTAGAAGTTTGGTTAGTGGCAAAAGTAACAGAATTTCTTTGAATGATGCTGATTAACTCAAACAGGACCAGTGCCTGCCATGTCACCTCATTAGTATTATGCTCCAACTCACTGAAGTACCAGGCCTACACTAGAGAGTGGGACACTAGAGTTTCATAACAGATTCTTATGCATTTCACTAGAATTATTGAACATGAATGGTAGGCATTCAGGATACTCAAATACTGATATAATACTTTCAGTTTTGTATTTTCTCAGTTTTGCAAACTGGGTACTTCACATTCATCTTCTTAGTAAGTCTGTTTTAAAGTTCAACTCTTTCTTCTCCTTTTACTTCTAGATATTCACATGATAAGGAAGAAAAAAAAATCTAACAAAGATGCCAAGAAAACACTTTGCTTTATAAAAGCCTCATAACTGAAGGAATGCTAATCAAACTTTCTTCCTAAATTAAGGTTTGGGCTAAGTCCAATATGGAAAGCTCCAGCTGCAAAGGATATAATCCCAGAAATTTGCAGACCCAGGCATACCTTGTTTTATTGCTCTTCGCTTTACTGTGCATCATGGTAAATGTGCTATTTTTTACAAGTTGGAGGCAAGACCCTCCACCAGCAAAAGGATTATTACTTACTTTATTGCAATACTTGCTTTTTTGCAGTGCTCAGGAACTGCAGTGCTACAATAACTCTGAGGAATGCCTGTAAGAGAAAAAGATGCCATGTGGGACTGATGGCAAGTCTTTGTGGAAGAATTCTACTACAGAGAGCTACAAGTGTTAATTCCTGGTTCCCACAAAACCCAACCTATGATCAGGGTAAATGAGATGCTTCTGACATTGCCACATGGAAAGGATGCAATAAAGAAAGAGAGAGAAATACAAACTTCATGGGAAGAATGTATCAGGCATATCTATATGATGTTTCTGTATTTAATGAAGGGAAAGTATACCCACAAACAGGCAATTCATTACTTCTCCTGTGACAAAGGTTCTGCAGAGTATTGTCAAGATCACTGTTTGTAATCTTGCAAAAGTCAACACTCAAGCACAGTACCAAAGCCTGGTCCTTGGTTTCACTGACGAAGACCATCATAGAACCAAAGAATTACAAGTGCTGGAAATGGAAAGGAGTTTTAGGTCTTTATTCTTACCGATAGAGGCTTCAAATGCCTGATGGTCATTGTCCCACCTTCCTTTGGACTTTGGCATGGGGTATAATGAGAAATCTGCTGGGGTCTTCTAGGAAGATTTCCTCCCTAACAAAAAGACTCATGACAAAGTAATCCCTTATTCTCTCTTTTGATCTGATGTACTCTTGACACCTGGAACTACAGCAGCCATTTGCAATCATCAAGAGAGACATCATGCTAAAGATGACAGCACAGTAAAACAAAAGGACCTGTGTCCTTGATTATATGAGCTGTTGAATCAATCTATAAAATAACTCTGAGCCCAGAATTTTGATTTTGACATAATATGTCCCTATTTTTAAAGTCATTTTTACTTAGGTATTCTGATTTGTAACCCAAAGCACCCTGATTAGAGATGCTAATCCAATAGTTCTGTTTCACAGATAAAGAAATGGAGACTGAGTGAGTAACTTGTTCAATATCCACAGTGATTAAGTGACAGAGCTACAACTCAGATGCCAGTATCCTGATTCTTAGACTAAAGCACTTTCTTCCAGTCCTCAGAGAACATTCTAGCTACAATCAAAGGAAATAAGACCAGCGAGAGGCCTAGTAGGCCCTGAAGGGAAGCACTCTCACACACTCAGGGAGAAAAGAGCTTCTGCTAGTAAGTACAGACCGACAGTACAGGATTCCAGCCAATTGCCAGTGACTCTCCTGCCTTGTTCCTGACCTCTTAGCCCACTCTTATGTCCTCAGAAAGCCAATTAAAAATAAGCATTGACCATGTCACTGTCCTAGAAACATAAAAATAACATTACTGTACATGACCAAAAGTGAACTAGATTCTCTGAATTTTTTTCCAACTTCCAAAAATAGTTAGAACTTTCTGCCAAAGAGAGCAGAGCTTGAATTCCCATGAAAAAACATCAGTCCATGGCATTTGCTCCAGTGTAGAAATAATTAAATGCACACTGAAGAATGGAATTTTCAGTGTTCTCTCACCCCACAAGCCTGTCTTCTGAAAGTAAAGGGGAAAAATTGTGGCACCCACAATGTTGTGAAGAAAGCACTAGACTTGCAATCAGGAAAACTGGGTTCTAGTCTGTAGAAAACATTGCCATTCTTTTTAATCACTTAGGATCTGATCTTTACAGGTTTGAGATAACTATCATCTTAAGACACAGAACTCATCTCTCATGTATAAGCTTAAAAGATCAGATACTTATTTTCCTAGCCTCCCTTGCAGCTAGAATTTGGGTACATGACTTAAGTACCTCTGTGATGGCTAATTTGATGTGTCAGTTTCCTGGGTCACATGGTGCCCAAATATTTGGTTAAGCAATATTCTAGGCATGTCTATGAGAGTGTGTCTATGAGGGTGTTCTGGAGGAGATTAACATTCGAATCAGTAGGCTGGGCAAAGTAGATGGCTTTCTCTTATGTGGTAGGCCTCATCTAATCCATGGAAGGCCTGAATAGAACACAAAGACAGAGTAATTAATTTTTTCTGCTTGACCTTCCTCAAGCTAGGATATTGATCTTCTCCTGCCTTCAGACTCAGACCAAAACTATACCCTCAGCTCTCCTGGATCTCCAGGTTTGCCAGCTGAAGATGCTGGGACTTCTCAGCCTCCATAACCACGTGAACCAATTCCTTACAATCAAATTCCTTACAATAAATTATATCTCTTATCAATTCCTTATAATAAATTATCCTATTGATTCTGCTTCTCTGAAGAATCCAGACTAATATATCCACCAAAAAACACTGTCCCAGATTTTGAGCATGAAGGTGGTGTGGCAAAGGATCTGGAGAGAGGGATTAGTGAAAAGGGGAGGGTATAGAGAAAGTAGATTAGATACTCCTAGTTGATATTTCACCTCAAATCACATCAAACAATTCTATAACTTTGGAAAAAGAGAAAGGGTATGGGACTTTAATCTCTTGATGCCAAGGCACTGGATATTACAGACTCACTAGTCAATCATTAACTCTTGGACAGACTAGAAGTTACATGAGGAGAGAAACTTTCACTGGCGTGTGCACCTCTGTATACCTAATACCTACCTCAGCACCTAGAACTTAGTATCTGCTCATAATGTTTGTTGAATGAATAAAGTCTTCTTCATATAGGAGCACATCAGCCATTTCTTACAAATGAGATTGTTTTGCTTTGAGATCTTTATACTGCCCAAATCAAACCTTGCTAAATGTAGGAACTTTGAGAAAACTCAGGCTAACAGAAGCATAATAGTAAGCTAAGAAGTTTGGGTTTAGACTTAACTTGAGTCTTGACTTTGACTGGGAGAAGTCACAACATTGAATATTTCTTTAACAATGAAGAATCTAATGATTGGTGCCTTGGCTGGGAGGTGATATCCTGCAATCACACACACTCTCATACCTCATGTCAAGACGAGCTGGGATATAGGGTGACATGACTTGCTTGGACCACCTCTAATCTAACACACTCAGTAGTGGCCCAACAAGCATTCTGGTCTCGCCTATGACATTTTGCTGTTATCGTTAAAGAGTGAAAGGAGGATCAAGGAAGGAGCAGGTTCCCTCTTTACAATTTAGTTTGTCCTTCAATCTTTAATCTTTATTTCTTAATATGTTTATTATATTACAAGAGAGCTTTAGTTCAAAGGTAGCAGAAGTCTAAAGTTAGATTTGTATAAACATTAAAAATGCAGCTCGTTTTGTCAGAGTTGTACTTCTTTAGGTCAGCATGTGGGTGTGTCCGTAAAAAAAAAGGCAGGACACAAACAGACCCTTGACCATCCTTAACTGAAATAGAAACTTCTCTGGGCTGATCCTGGGTGTCCTAACAAGCTTTAGTGTATGACAGAAAGAAGAGCTAATACTTACGAGTATATACTATGTGCTAGCCACTATCTAACCACTTACCATAATTTAACTCCTCACAATCTCAATGAGTATGCTACCATCATCATACCCATTTTACAGATGACAGAGAAGTAAGTAATTTGCCCAAGCTCACATAGCTAGGAAGGGAAGAACCAAGATTTGGACCCAAACATCTGGCTCCAAAGTCTGTGCCCAGAATCACTATTTAAGTGAACACTAACCAGAAAACTCAGTGTCTCCTGCCACAGATAACATGATACTCACTGCCAAAAGATGAACCAGGGCTAAGAATCAGTCAATAAACAAAGGGCTGAGGACCAGAAAACAAGTTTAAGGTCTTGAAAAAAGCCACAAAATCACCTCTGGTGTTATTTATTTCTAATTATAAAAATAATATGCTCAGAGAAGAAATGTGGAAAATATAAAAGTATTTTAAAAATTAAAATCTCATGGAAATTTGAGCCCTGTATACCCCTCCACAGGTCAGATCCATTCATCTGCCCATCTATCAATTATTTCATCTTCTTTTGCTAACCACTGTGCTTGGCTCTGTGAAGCAAGTGCAAGTCACATAAAGGAAACCAGCTTAGTTAGTTCATAACAGGAAACAAAGCGTACTCAAGAAATGCCTTTATTATCTACAATTTGAGGCCGCTGTAATTAAAAGGGATACAAATGGAGCATAGAAGATTTTAGGGCGGCAAACTATACTGTACAATACTATATTATACATTTGTCAAAACCCACAGAATGTATAACACCAATCATGAACCATAATGTAAACTATGGGCTTTGTGCGATAACAATATAAGCCTTGATAGGCCTGCTTTCCTCTCTCATCCTCCTTCAAGGGTCATTAGCAAAATTTCTGACAGAAATTTCTTTCTGTGGGATTTAGCAAGCGTTCAGCTACTTCCCACATTTGTTTAAAACTGTACTATACTCTTTAATACATCTTTAAAACAAACTATATTCTTGAATACATTTTCAAAAA
The DNA here is from genome assembly GCA_003508835.1 of Eonycteris spelaea. Classification (NCBI taxonomy): domain Eukaryota; kingdom Metazoa; phylum Chordata; class Mammalia; order Chiroptera; family Pteropodidae; genus Eonycteris; species Eonycteris spelaea. The sequence goes on along the minus strand of PUFA01000011.1, from coordinate 6,390,171 downwards.
TAATCTGTGGCAGCTCGATTCTAAAGATGGCTGCTATCAATTCCTTCCCTTCCCACCGGCACATACCATTCTTCCATCAAGAGGTAGAATCTACTCCACAGGCCCTTGCATCTAGGCTGGCCTATGACTGCTCTAAACAACAGAATGTGGTAAAAATGACATTTGTGTTGGCTCTGGACCCTTGTCTTGAAGGGACTGGCAACTTTCCTTCCTGTGTCTTGGATCCCTGAGTGCTACGAAAGAAATCCAGGTCAGTTCACTGGAGAAAGGCCATGCAGAGGAACTCTGCGACATCAGACACGTGCATGAAGAAGCCCTGTTGATTGCCCAGCCCACCGAAGCCTTCAGATGATTTCTCAATTGACTGCATGAGATCCCAAGCAAGAAGTGCGAAGTTCAGCCCATTCAATGCACAGAATCATGAGAGACAATAATAAGTTACTGTTTTAAGACATTCAGTTTTGGATTGGTTTGTTACATAGCAATAGATAATTAAATTATGATCATTTACTTTAACCCAATAATTCTAGGAATCTAGAAAACAGACTGAAATAAGGACCAAGATATTTACTATATCATTGATAAACACTATAAAAATGTAGAAAAAATACAGGACAATAGTTAAGTTGTACATACAATCTATGATGTAGCCACTTAAATAATGTTTAAGAAGTGTTTTTAATATGTAAACAAAAATAAAAGACAAGTCCCTACATTGTAAACATTGTAAAATGGTACGATCACATACGAACATATACAGATGATTGGAAATAAATTTGATAAAAAGGTTAGCATTTTTAACTGAGTCTTAGGATGGGATGACTGTTATTTTCTTCTTTATTCTTCTCTGGGTTTTTCCCAGTTTTCTACAGTGTGCATGTATTTTTATTTTTCTGATCATAAAAGTAATAAACACTTACCATCAGGACAAAACATTCAGACAACAGACAAGTTCATAAACAAAGTAATAGTCAACCTAAGCCCACCTTATAGAAACCACTGTGGACATTTTAGTGTTAATATTTTGGATTTTTTTTCCTTTGTAGATTTCTATGTATAAATGCACATGTTAAAATAGGCCACCATACTATATATGCTGTTTTGTATACTGATTTTTGTACCTGTTTTATAATCAGAAGAAAATAAACCTTAGAACATAAAATTGATGTAATTTTTCTCAGAACATCTCATTGTCTATCCTTCCTTTACATATAAGTTCACAGAGATGTGCATGTATGTGAAGATTATGTAACCACAGGAGTATTCTTTGCCCCAAAATAACAGTGTAAGAACTGTGCCACTAAGCGTAATTCATACATTAGGAAAGTTGATATTTAATAACTTGGAGAAAAAGTCTTCTTGTTGCTGTATGTTCCCTTATGCTAGCCAGTCTGCCTTGGAGGACCTTGAACTTGACACCCACTGATAGCAAGTGAGGTTTGTAAAGAGGTTACAGGCAGGGCTACTGCCATTCCTCCTCCTCCTTAGGCTGGCTCTCTGACCTTGAGCAAATGACTTAACTTCTGTAAGCCTCCATTTCCTTATCTAAAAACAAAGACAACTTTATAAATGACCTCAAAGGGATGCTCTACAGATTGAATTGGGCCGCCCATGTGATGTGTTAAGCACATTTGGTTAATATCTAGGTAATGGTGATATCATAATTCTTTCTTTCTAGAAAGTGTTACATTTTTTTTTGGCTTAAACCTCACTCAGACAATCAGCATTTAGTTCTTGCACATATTCTGCCCATATTATATTAAAATATTTTAATTTAGGAAAAAAAACAGGCAGTAGGCATTATACATTATATAGCATGTATATCATATAACATAATGTTCCATGGTTAGCTAGTATCTTGTGGTGAGCATTAACAAAGGGAGTTTGGAAATGGGAAGAAAGTTCTAAATTTAGGTTTTTATATGTTTTGTCAGGCATTAAACATAATAACCACAATAGGAGGTGAGGGAAGGAAAAGAAGGGCAGCTACAATTTTTGCAGGCTTTCACATGCCAAGCAGCATACTCAGGGCAGGTATAGAACTGAATCTTTCCTACAAGTATTATTACCCTGATTTTACCAATGAGGAAACTGAGGAAATTAAACAACTTGCCTAAGGACACACACCTGGTAAATGGGTGAAGCAGAATTTGAACCCAGTGTGTTTGATTCCACACATTTGAACTCAGCCACAAGGATTATCTTCCAACAAACTCCATGAGGTACCATTACCCGGAGTGTTACCCAAGGTTACACCTAAGAGGGTTTCCACGCTGGAATTTACAAGATCTTTCCTGGAATAGTCATTCCCTCTTACCCTACATATATTAATTACCTGTTCAGAAGCTGATTTCATGGCTGCACATTAAAATTATCTGCAGAGGATTTTAAATAGAAAAACCCTCTCTACAGAGATTATAATGTAAGCACATCTGAATGGCCCTGGGCCCAACTTGGCCTAACAGCCACCAGGAGAAGCACTGCCAGGAGCACCCACTGCTCCCGAATGGACTCTCAAGTGGTTTCTGCATCCCCTCAATTCCCCAGTGATTCCTATTCCATCCAGCAGCACCCACAGCTTTTGTGCTAGGTTTGCTCTTCTCTCTCTCATTGATTCTCTGATTCGTCATCAATGACTTTCAGTCACTTTCCTGAATAAACCACCTGCTTCCAAAGTTTCCAAGAAAGTTTGGTAAAAGCATGTTTTATTCTTTTGTTTCAGTGAGCTTGGGAAAGCACTCTTTCTGTGGTTTTAACAATAAAATGGGGTAAAAAAAAAATAAAGAAAAAGGGATGATCAAAATCACTATTCATCATTCCTAGGAACCTACCCTCTCCGTGATTTTCAAGAATAAAGAAAGGAAAATTCATCAGACCCTTCCTGCCCCCAAAATTGCCTGGAAGGAATTTTGCTGGCTTCTTAGGAGTGTATTCTCCTGGAAAGAGAGTCATTCTATATCTTGAGAGATAGCTGACCTTCAGGAGTTATAGCTTCTGTCTTTTAAATGTTACATTACACAGTCTGTGGAAGACTCTTACTACATGGATCTTATTGCACAAAGAGTGTTCAGTTCTTTAAAATCTCAGACTTTCTAACTGCCAGCAGGGAAAACCACACTGATTTCTTAACCAGTAAAACCATATTAAAATATGGCCCCAAACTAATGTATTTAGGTATTTTGCTTAAAATGATGTATCATTGTTTCTATTCACTACTTCCTCCTGCACGTTCTATGTTCACATGTGGAATAAAATTCTGAAAATACTTCTTTTGACCTATTTAAGTCTTTATCTTCCCATTTCAGTTGTTTATCTCCACCTCAAATAGTTCACAGAGACATCAGTCAATGTAAAACTTGTGCTACTTTTCACTGATAAACTCACAGAAAGGAGCTTTTATTTGAGATGAATTCACTGTTCTCTCACTCCATCTCTGACAATTTAACATCTATGTGGCCACAAGAAAGGCTTTAAATAGCTCCACCTTCAGCTCTGCCTCTGGTGGAAACCAGGAATAAGAATGATGATCTTGTTTGAACAACCTGAAACTGATTCCAGCCTCTGCGGAAGGTGTCTGTAGTTTTCCATCCCCCAAGGATCTGAGACTTTAAGCTGAATGTAAGAACTGAAGCTGGTACAGGTTCCCCTTGAAAGGACTTTTGGCTTAACTCGTCTGCATCTCATTATTAATTTACTTTTTGCTGTAGCAGAGACCAAAAGAAAAATACCCAAGGACCAAATCTCACAGAGGCCGTACTGAACAAAATGGATGCAGTTTACCCTGCTGTTTCCAGAAAGCAGTTCCAAACTAGCACAGAATTAAGAATAAATTGTTTCAGCAGTTCAAGCCTACTTCTTTTACAAACTGGCTTTTAAAAATACATAGAAAAATAAGGGTTAAGCAATGCTTCAAAAAGTTACTAAATTAGGCAAAAGCATCTAAACTTGGATAAGCAGGTCACTTAGGGATAACTTACTGATAAGAAAAACAAAGTGAGAATTTTGAAATCCTTATTATAAATTGTATAACTTTTTATGTTATCTCTTAAAATCACTCATATAATCATATATTTATTGTAATTATTACCATCTTCTGGAGAAGACACAATAAAACAAATAAGATGTAGTCAGTTTTACATGACACTGAATAAATTGAAATCAGAATCAGTGAACCGGGGGTGGATCGGATCACTGTGGTATTTAAGTATACTATTTTAAAGCTCCTCCATGAGTATCATATATCTATATGTGGTGTGGATATACACCACACAATTTCTTTGTTCTGGATTGGCAATTAGGAAACAATGGGTTATATTTAGTTTTCACTTAATGTGCAGTTTAAAGCTGTTTCAATTGAGCTTTTTTAACCATACACTATTAACGGTTTCTTTTTAATATAAAAAATGTTATCTGAGCAGTGAGAACATATCTTATTTTAATTTTTCCTATATTTTTCCTAATATTAAAGACCTAATCATACTCTTTAATTAAATATCATTACACATTTTATTATTGAAAATTTGGGGAAAGAAGAAAGCCATTATGTTAAAGTTAGAGCTGGCAGAAAAACATTATGGAAGATATTCCCTAAGAATCCCAACAGAATTATGCCAATTAGTATTTTTATTCCACTGCCCAATCATGACCGGTAGAGTTTAGTTTGGTCAACAATTGTGTTCTAAATTTTTTTCTTAAGTTCTAAAAGAGTTTCATGAAGTCTACTGTAGATTTTGAGTATAGCATGTTGTTTCTCAGAGCTATGGGTACTTTTGTGCGTCTTTGTTCCTCACAAAGTATTATTGTTTCATATTTTCCATTGTCCAACCCCCAAGAACCTTGACTGAAAAACCAACCATCTGTGCTAGGTTTCAATTCACCATTAGCAGCAGTCAGGGCAACCTCAGACCATAGATCATAAGAATACAAATGAGGCAATGTTTGTGGAGTCCAGTGGTTGAATCTGCTCTAGACAGAAGAAATGCCCCAATTGTCTTCCTAAGCAAAACTTGCCATGATTCCCCATAAACAAGCAGTTGTCCAGTGACTGTTATAAATTTTAATACACAACCAGCTTTCTGAAAGAGTTTATAACTGTGGACCAAAGACACAGTGGGGAAGGGAAATGGGAGATTTCCACATAGCAGGAGAATGGCTTGTGCGCTGTGAGTCAGGATGCATACAGAACCGCCCCCCGCCACACGTTTAAAATAGGTCAGCATGCTGGATTCAAGCTAAAATTAGGGGACAGCACAATGGGCTTCATGTGGGAGTCTTTTCAAATAGAGACTGTATTTTTCTCTCATGGGCACTCTTGAATTCCGGATTGTGTAATATGTGGCAGTTACCAGCAGATATCCTGTAAAATGCTGGTCAAAGGAGATATTTTAGCTGATATAGAGTGAGATGCACCAGTTTGGCTGTGATAAGAACTAACCTCTGCTCCTGTCTCTACCCCATTTCCTGTCTTCCTTTCCTTTATCTTTTTTCTTTTTTCTCAACCTCCTGAGATAACTATTCTTTTAAAGAGTGTTCTAAACAGTTTATTTTAACCAGATCCAATCCTTGAGGCAAGATGGTGTCTCAAAAATCTGATGGAGTGTGACAGAGAACAGGGCCCAGAGCAGCCAGCCAGGAACACATGCCTCTCTGAACTGCCCAGGATCCCACCCACGGCTGCTCCAAGTTCTGACCAGCCAGCCAGAGATAACTGGATGTGCAGAGGCTTAAAGTGGATGGGGTGTTGTTGCGTATCTCAGTAAAACCAAGCAGGGAAGAACAAACATGCCTGAGAAAAACAAAGATGGACGTAAAGGAGCAGATAGAGAAGACAGACACAGGAGGGTATAGTCCAGAAGAAAATAACGTATGAGAATGTTTCTTGCCCTTGTAAAATACATAGAAATGAAGAACAAAAAGATCATTTTTAATAGAAAATTGTGCACTGTATGCCATTTAAAAAATGTACCTTTTCCTAAATATCTGTGAAGTATACTTTGAGACACCAATTTTTTTTTTTTGTAAATGAGTTTCTAGTTTGATCCCTGTCTCCTAAAATATTTACAAATTCTTTTAAAAATTTACCTAGTTAAAGACAAGCTTATCATGATTGCTTTAGAACTACCCAGAGCTAGTACTCACTGTATGATCCCAGTTTACCATGAAATTAACATGAACGAGAAAGTTTACTATTAGTGTAGGTTAGAGAATTTCTTCTTTCCTTCTGGTTGAGAGACATGCATTTTAACACCAAGTCTTTTTAAAAATTTTATTTATTTATTTATTTAAGAATTAGAAGTTCTAATGTGAAAATAGAAAAACTTCAAACTAAGTAGGCAAAGGAATGAAACTCTAGAGCGTATACCCAGAAGACTAGAGATTTTTGACTTCCCTACTACTCTTTTCTCAAAACAACTACTCTTTTCTCCAAAAACTGCTGGTCCTCAGTTTCCTCTTTAATAAACCAGCATCTCCCTTTGGGTGTTGTAAGAGGGTTACATGAATAAACAGACAAGTGATTTGCACCTGGCACTCCGCAGTGTAGACTATTACAATGAATTCTTCCCATTAAGACTTCCCATTTCCTTTTCTTCCAGGAAAACATTGTATTAGAATATAGCATTCAGACAGAAGTCCGTGTAAGCATACAGCTTGATGGATTTTCACAAACCACACATACCCATGAGATGCTGCCCAGATTAAGGACATCCCCTAACTCCTCAAGGGCTCTCTCATGCTCCCTCCAGCCACAATTGTCCCAGCTGGCAGTAACATTATCCTAACAATATTAATTTACATTTTTAAAAATAAGTGTTTATATCTTTAATTGTGATAAAATATATATAACCTAAAAATGGTTAAGATGGTACCTTTTAAATATACAATTCTATAACATAAAGTACATTCACATTATTGTGCTACCATCACCAACATCTACCTCCATCATCCCAAACTGAAACTCTGTACCCATTAAACAATCTCTGCCTATATTCCCTTTCCTCTAAGCCCTGTCAATCACCATTATACTTTCTGTCTCTATGAATTTGACTTTCTAGGTACCTCATATAAATGGAATCATACAGTATTGTGCTAATTTTGCTTATTTTTATTCTTTATAAAAATGGAACTACACCAATATGTGTTCTTCTGGTATGGCTTTTTCCCCTCAACATCATGTCTGTAAGATTTATCACTGTTGCTGCAGACAGTTGTACATTATTCATTCTCATCATTACATAATATTTCTCTGTGTGAATGTACCTTAATAAATTTAGTTTACTGGCAATAGGCATTTGAGTAGTTTCCAGTTTGAGGTTTTTACATATAGAACTGCTATATCTTTTGGTGAACTGTATGCTAAGAGTGAAATTGCTAGGTTATAGGGCATGCAAAATGTTTAGCTTTAGTAGACAGCCCCATTACTTTTTTAGTACTAGTCACCATAGAGAAGTGATCTGTTAGATTATGTGACTTATGTGATTCCTTTCATGAAGAGAAGCAATAAATATTTGAATACATATGATGCCACAAGTCCTGTTCAGGACAGTGCTTCTCCTTCCAGGGCTTATCTGCCTGCCCTGCTTACCTCATCTCCCCTCACCAAATCTGTGATCCAGCTCCATTGAGCTTTCTGCATTTACGCAAAGTCAGTTCTCTTACTCTCTCTTCTCCTCAGGCCATCATGGTTTCCACATTGTTCACTCAAGGAACATCTTGATACTCCTACTCTCTTTCGTCTGGTTTGATTGCGGCTTGTCATTCAGACCTTACCTCCTTTGAGAAGTTGTTCCAAAGCACATGGCATGCCTCCTCAGAGCACATTTTATAGTATCGTGAGCCTATTTTCCCCGTTAGAATATAAGATCTAAGGATGAGGCTCTGACAGTCTCCTCTTGCCCTGGTCTTAGCACTTACTACCTCTGCTTTTTCTTCTAAAAGTTATCTGCAGAAGTTGATTAAATGTACTTTGAATCTCCATCCTGGGTTCATCACTGTTGTAAATAAAGCACAATGCTTAGAATACACACAGATCCAAACCACTTAGATTGGCTTTAGCAGTCAGGTTCTATTCACTGTCCAATAGTTAATCGCACATAACACCGTCTTGCTGTTCTAGATGATATAAACTCTAGGGACTCATTAGTAGTTGATAACTGCTTAATTCAAACAGAAGGAAAAAACTATTCAGTGAAACATTCCAAAGGACCAGAAAGCATTGGATTCTGAGTTGGTCTTTACCGTTAGAGAAAAAACAATACTCTGAGTTCACATAGTTTCAGTTACTGATGGGGAGAGTAATATGGACTGATGAAATAGAAATAAGCCCAGCTAACAGTACCTATCGTATTTACAACAGCACTTGGACCATTCAGGACTAAATCTAAGTAGATGTAGCCATGGCCTAAATGGAAAAAAAAAAAAAAATTAGGGAACTTATTCAGGTCTTTTTGTCCTTCATTAAACATAAAATTATGTCATGTTCATGTTCAGAAGAGGTAGTTACTAGTAGTGGCCCACCTGCTCAGTGATAGCCTGGGTCAAGGTACCACACCCGTGGGCCAATCACCACCTGTTTTTATACAGTTCAGAAACTAACAATGGCCTATTATCTTTTTAAATGGTTGAAAAGAAAGCAAAAAATATTTTGTGACAAGTGAAATTTCATGAAATTCAAATTTTAGTGCCATAAATAAAGTTATATTGGAAGGCAGCTCTGCTCATTCGTTTACCTTTTGTCTATGTCTGTTTTCACAACACAATGGCAGAGTAGATATCACAGAGGCTGTGTGGCTCAGAAAGCCTGAGCTACCTGTTCCTTTACAGTTGAAGCTTGCCGACCTCTGCCTTAAGGGACCCACGCTCGTTTCAGCTTTCTTTTTGTCATTTTGTTATATTACCCCATCAATGTTGTACTTTATTACTACATACTAGGTCCCAAGCTCCAAAGTCAAGCTTTTCTAGAAAGTTTGCCAACTCCTACTTATACCTCATTGACCAAAATATCACACAGCCATCACTAGACACAAGAGAATCCAGAAATAAGACCTCCACCTCTCCCCACTCAGAAATGAATTCAGAAGAAACATATAAACAAAACTATGAACAAAAAACCAGAAAGTACAGAATGAACATAATCTTTTTATAGGGAAAACTTAGTAAATGTAAATGTGTAACCCAGAACTCATAGAGGCAGTGATTTTTTTCTATATAAAATCTCCATATAGAAAGATAACTTAAACTTTGAGAAGATAAACTGGAGTATATTTGCCCCAATTGTCAAGTTCTTATAAGAAAGAAAAAAAACACAAAAATGGTTGATAAAGAAATTTAAAAATGTAAATGTCCTATAAAGGTATTCAAGTTTCTGTTTTTTTAAAGATGCAACTTACAACAATGAAATAATCAAATTAACAAAAATTAACTTGCCCAGTGTGACAGTGCTGAAATGGAGACTCATGGTTGATGAGAATTTTTAGAGTGAAGTTTCTATAGTATAGCAAGACCAACCCACATCTCTGACTAGCAGCTCTATATCTACCACTTTTACTTATAGAAATTCTCCTAGTACATGAAGATAAATATCAAAAATGATTATAGTACTGTAACAGCATGTGACACTAAATATCCTTTGATTGTCCACCAATAAGGAAATCAGTTAAACGAATTATGGAACAATAAAGTGCTAAATTTTGAAATGTCTCCATAACAGCTTAAAGAGTTACAAGAGTTTTTTGTTTGTTTGTTTGTTTGTTTGTTTTTTACACTTCATTTGTATGCAAAGCAAGCAGTCTGGCAGGACACATGTTAGACCTTACAGTAATTACCTCAGGATAGGGATTGATGGTTGAAGATGGGTCTTTTATTTGTATACTTTGCTATTCCTCAAGTTTAAGGCACAAAGTACTCCCTTTGTTAGAACGTTAGTTGCAGAAGGACTAAAAATCTAGGAATCAACAAGTTAGTGCATCCCCACTTCTTAAAACCCACCATATAGCTGAGACACAGCTTGGGGAAGGAAGGAGCCGGGGATCAACTACACAGATGATGCTGCAAGACACAGGCTCACGTGGAGAACTAGGCACATCTGCTGAGCAAGTTAAATATGGCAATCTTAAGATTTCCAAATGTAACTGGTGTATTTTTTTCCCCCTTCCGAGGATTTTACGACAGATAATATAAAATTGTTAAGGCGCTGAGTAAATGCAGTGTCATCTTTAACTTTCAGTTTCTCTTCTGCAGTAAAATCTAATAAGAAATTTTTGCATTTATATCCACACTGGAGTACTTGCTTATATTTTATTCTGTAGCCACAATTTAGAACTTAAACTAGAAGTCATTTGAGTAAACAGCATAATGGACAAACATTTATTTCAGCAGAGTAGTTGAAAGGCTTCTCTTTTCTGTAATCTTTGACAATAAGATTTGAGATTCAACATTCTGATTCAGATGCTCAAGGACATTAAGAGATTAATATCTACCATAAGAGACTCATAACACTGGTACTATAGTTAAAGAGTTTTATTAAAGATAGTAAAAAAGCTAATTAAACCGTCATTATGCAATAAGTTCCTTTAAGGAGAGACTTAACCAAGACCAAAGGCTCTCTCCACCAAGGATCAGTCTCGAGGGACATTCTCCATGTCTAGCCATCTCCAGGAGCTCATCTGACACTCACATGTAGCTAAGGCCTTGGTGTCCTCACCTATGGCTAGCTGGTGACAGAATGCTCCTCAGTCCAGAGAGACCAGGAATGTTAAGTGGGAAGGAATGGACATTCCAAGGCCTAGGCCAACCTTGAACCACAGCCAGGCCTATGGTACAGAGAGGGCAAGAGCATGGAAATAGCTTGAAAGGGTCTAAAATGGAGCCTTGTTCCACACCGGTAATAGTTGAAGCCCCATTCCAAGGGCAGACACATACTCATTCCAGCTTCTGCTTGCTCACTTAAGTGTTCCCACAATGTGGTACTGAGCATGGCCCATTCTAGGACAGAGTAATATTTGGACATACAGACACTTAAGGGCCCACCTTCCCCAGTGAAGTGGTGGTGAGAAGAGCACTAGAAGTCCCTCTGCTCACATCAAAGACAAGTGTCCTAGGAGGGGTTACTCTTCTAACTCCATCCTTCTAACTGTGTTTGAGAAATAGAAACCAAATCTCATCTCCCTTTGAAGAGCTCTCAGAGCTGTGAAGACCACATTACCATCCTGAGATTGGAGTGGCCCTGGGGAGACTCCAGGGATGCCTAACCAATGTACTATATACCTGAAACTAACAATAATAATTTTAAAAAGCAGCCACACTTTTCTATTGCAGATGTGCTTGCATGGTGCACCCTGATCTTGTGTTCATCATCTAGAGCTATGATAGCCACAGTTCCACACTTATGGGCAAGGAGAAGGAAGGGATAAGGGGGAAGCTCCTGGCTCAGGGCTACTTCAGAACAACCTTTAGGAAACCGATGTTTATTTTAGACAAAGATAGGGGATACAAGGTCACAGTGTGAGAAGATGTGGCATACTGCATCAGTGCTAGATTATAGTAGTGCTACCTTCAACAACTTCTTTGGCTAAAAAGGAAGCAGGCCTGGAGAATTGAACACATAGTGCTTTCCCAATGCTCCCCTAGAAGACAGAGAGGGGAAAAAAAAGTTTCCACAACTTATCTTAAAGTACTTGAAGTTGGTCTGATGGCGCTCACTGTTCAGGGCTAGGCAGGTTCCCTGACGGTAAAGAAACTTGAAAGTCTTAGAGGCAACAATATACTCACTCCAAGCAGCTCTGTAAAGTTCCACCTTGTGATCCTGCAGATGATAGAGCCTACCTGCTGGAGACTTAGCCTGGCCGGGCTCTATCTTCTAGTGACCCTGGTCTGGAGGCTCCAGGACGTGCTGCTCCACGTCAGAGTTAAAGGGCTCCTGAATGTTAGGCAGTGACACAGTGGCGGCTGTATGAGGAGCAAGGACACAGCAGCAGCATTATATCCCACTTGCCTTTGGTACTGACACACTCATTCAGGCGCCAGCAACATCAGTGAACAGGCATCAGCTCCATCCAATACTTTAGTAAACAGCGGATCTCCAGTAACGATCCTCTCTATGACTGATAGGAGGGAAAGATAATGGAGGAATTTTCTGGTGTCTCTCTGAAGGTCCACCAACTCTAGAACCAGCTCAGTGCTATGAGGGCCCACACTGTATCAAGGAAATCCCCAAGAAAGGGGCCTGCTTTGGAATGGAGAAGTCAGCAACTGTAAAGGAACTGGGAGCCTGTAGGGAAGCACAGAGGACACTCCAGGAAGCTATCGCAAAATGTTCCACGGAGGAAGCTTATTCAAAACTACCACCCTTTTGGCTCCTTCTTCCCCACTTGCAAGATAGGGCTGAGATTTCGCAGGTCCAGCCCATGTACATCTACCCATAAAGCAAGTTCTTGACTCCACAGTATCCAGAGATGGACATAGCTTCCTCTACTCCTCTCACTCACCACTAGGACTGACAAACACCCCAGTCACAAGGACCCAGGACAAGCCACTCGCCCAGTCATGTCTCCTAACACACTGTAGTTGCTCAGCCTCCCAGCTGCATTCTCCATTCTAGAACACACTTTCAAAGACGTCAGTCACAGAGGTTAAGAATATCTCACCCTTCAGACCTGCCAAGCTGAGACCAGGAAAGAGATTCCTTTCCTGCTAGACTAGGCAGGAGGATTTCCTGCCCCTAACTACTTGCTCTATCCTCAAGAGGCTCAAACAGCTGTGGTCATTTACATCCCACTCCCTTACCAGCTCCACAAAATGCTAGTAGGCAGGTTCTGGAAGATTCCTTTCCTGGTAGGAACTAGAGCTTCAGCTATTTACTTCCAGATGTGAGGGTAAAGCCACACTGCCTGGCAGAAAAGATCTCTTTTACCGGGGAACGTAGAATCCAGGTGAGACAGTTCAGTGGCTGTACTCGGTTAAAATGCCAAGCACCAAAATCCAGAGCCAAAAAGCATGGGAACGAACCAAGAGCTGCCCCACCTCCTGCTGCCAGCCCCTCGTCATGCATGCTCTCAGGTGCTTGGCTGCCCTCTTCAAGGTGTTTGTTCTTCTGCACAGGCATGGGCCCTTACCTAATACCCACAGTGGGGGGCTGATCGTGAATCCAAGAAGAATTGAATTCAAGTGAGAGAATCAGCCATTCCCAGGACAACTTCAATGCCTACTTCTTGTAGAGCAGAGGTGCAAAAGGTGATAACGCAGATTGTTTCTAACACTAAACTTGAAAGAACAAGTACGGAATTAGTAAGTAGATGCACTTGTGTGGAAGATGTGCACTGACAGACAAGGTCAGTCCAAATGCTGGCAACAAGGACTGATGCAAACAGTTTGCAAGTTACAAACAATCTAACTAAACTTCGTGTTCCCAGAGCACTGTTTCTCAGACTTTAGCGAACATCAGAATCACCAAAATGGTTTGTGAAAACATAGATTGCTGAGCATCATTCTCAGAGTTCCTGATTTCAAGGTCCTGGGTGAGATCCAGGAATTTACCTCTCTAACTAGTTCCCAGGTGCTACTGGTCTTGAGACCACACTTTCAGAACAATTTCGCATCATCTAGTAGATAGAACATGCTCACTACGTGCATGTTGATTCATGAAAATAAGGTGTGCTTTGTGCTTCCCAACACTGATGGGTTGTTATGGATGTTATAAGAATAGTCTATCAATTAATATTCAAGGTAAAGCACGCTTCACTAACAAAATAACCAGTAGTTTACAGTATTTGTTTTTTTTTAAAGACCATATCACATTGACACATATACACAATCAAGAGAAACTTGAGGTTTATTAATTCTCAATAAAAATTTTAGAGTGAGTCCCAAATTATATAAATAAGTACACCACAAGCAATGATAATCGGAACATTTCATCTTTTGGAAATGCTTCACCAACATTAGCTAATGGACTCACATGGCAAACCTGTGAGCAGGCATTATTATCCTTGTTTTGTGGATGGAGAAACTGAGTAAGGAGGAAGTAACTGACTTGCCCAAGGCAGGCATGAGTTAGCACTGAATGCAGAGTAGACGCTATGTGAAGACGATTGCTTTAGATTTTGGTCTCTTTAAAATCAAGAAATACAAAACAAAACCAAAGGAGAAAATACCTCAATTTATAAAATCAAGCTTTGGTAAAAGGAATATATATATATATACATATATATATATATATATATATATATATATATATATATATGTATATATGTATATATTTAAAGCTGAGAACACAAGCTAATAATTTGCATGCCCCCTAGGTCCCTGCTATTTACCACCACCTCCTCTAAGTTATTTTGCTAGTCAACAAGAGGTTGATAATAACTCTCTCTCTTTCGACCTGACATGCTTTGCTTCTTAATGAGCAGGTTCTTATGAAACTCCAATTAAATATGTGGTGAGCTTATGAAAGTTCTAGCAAACATGGCTTTCCTTTTTGTTTACATAATTAATCTTTAAATTCTCAGCAAAGGAAATCCTGTATAATTCCCAGACTTTCTCCAAATGGCTTCAAAGGCTATATGAAATGTAAATCTCTTAAGTAAAACCCTTCGCTGATTTGTAAATTGCCTTAAAGCCCTTCAAGAATAATCCCGAAGGAGAAGCTTGTTTTAGTAATTTATGGCTAAGCATCTGCTGTTTTGGTGGCATCTTCAGTTTCTTTTTCACAAGAAAATTTGAAAATGAGTCATGTGGGCAGGAAGACGAGATTGCTTTCCATAGTAAATGTTTTCATATGCTTGTCTCATAGACCTTTTAAAGTGTCAGAAAAGTAAACATCAAAAAAGATCATTCATTAACCATCACACTGGAGAAAATGTTGGCCAATGATATGTTCAACTTATATTCCAATGGGTTTTCTATTTTATGTGCCATTGCCATGCTATAGCTGAGAGTATGTGAGCACATAGGCTAGCATGATATGAGGCCACTTCTCTGAGGCCCTGCAAACCTAGCAAATGCCTCATTAGGGCTGTGAGGACTGACTTCTCAAGTCATTTCCTCTGGCATGCCTGTGTTCACACTATTTAGTTCTAGCCACTTGGATGTGGCAAGAATCATAAGCTGATGAAAAGTGTATAGTTAACTAATATGCTCAGTGTCCCCTTGGCACTGGAGGCAATGTATGTAAAGTACATATTGTATGTCATAATTGCAATTCCCTTCTGAAGACAGGGGTGTTATATACTTCAGTAATGCAATATCTCTGAGTTTTTGCTTGAGTATCAGTGAAAAGAAATTAACATTTACCTCTATATCTCTATATGTAATTATCCATTCATGAATAAACTATATATTTTTCTCTACTAGTATGTATAAGACACAGAAAAATAAAAATTGAAAAGGGATCAAAAATAAACAGGAATAAAAGTTCTAGTGTTTTCTTCCTGCTCCCCATGAATTATCTTTGAAGACTACTGTCCTAATGGAATGTTAAGTCTATCTTGAAAATAAGGTGTGATAATTATAATTAGTATTTACATAAAATATGTAAATTCTGCTGAAAATTACTAATTCTAGTGTTTTACATATATTAAATTGTTTTATCTTGGCATCAGCCTTATGCAAAAGGTATAATTATAATCTCCATTTCACAAATGATGAAATTGAGGTACAGACTGGTCACTGAACATGTCTCTGGCCACACAATTACAAAGTAGGAGGGATGGGGTTTAAATCCAGGCAGTCTACAGCTAGACTCAAGCTAATCTGAAACTCTGAAGGCCTGGCAAGTTATTATCATAATAACCAGTAAATAATAGGGGTCATTATGAATTAGTTTCCATAACACCTGCACGATGGCATGTATCTCACCAGGCTACAATAGTTTCTTCCAATGTTTGTTTCTCCCATTAGAATGAAAACTCTTTGAGTTTGAGGACTGAAGTATGTTTATATTTGTATCTCAGCATTGAGCACAGTGCCCAGTATCCAGAAGGTACTTGGTAGGTACTTGTTGAATGAATGCCTGAATGAAAAAAAAGAGATTTAAAAAATGTGTGGATAAATGGCTTTACCCTAAAATACTAGATATCCACTGAAATTTGAGAGTCCTTGAAATAGGAATAGGAAGCTATCTTGCCAACAAAGATATTCTCAAACTTTCTTCTTAACAGGGTATTGCTTCATTGTTAAACCAACACATCAAAAATAATAACCTACTTATGTTATCCAAGCCCCTTCATGTAGAAATACTCTCCTACCCATTAGCCTTCTAATCCTTTGATTCTAGAGAAACCAAAAAGGTGAAAATAGAAAGATAGGAATGTTGTTTATGGAAATACTATGTCTCTAAGGAGCCTTACTTGTATTTTCTCTCACAAAAAGAACAAAACAAAAAGAGAATCTACTCTCCTGCTCTGCTGTCAACAGGACATTTATTTCATTACTAACTTAGCCTAGATACTTGCAGGGAAGTGGGGGTGGGGGGGTGGGGAAGATGTGTGAATGAATGAATGATGGCTTGACTTCTATGAAACATAATCCAGATACCCTGTCTTAATCTAGGGTTTGTGGTTACACTCCCATCAGCAATATGCTTTGCCACAACACAAACTACCTAGACTGCAAGACTGACATTTATCTTCAAAACATGAGAGTTTGGATATTTCTCTTCCTTCATTTTGAGTGGCACAAACCAGCAGCAGAATATGTTAGCCAAACCTTGGCAAGTTCCTTTTTTTATGTGAAGCCGTAAAAGCTCCAAGGAACTTTGACCCAAGCACACACTCTAATAAAAAAAAAAAAAGTGTGTTTCTTCCACACCAGTTACTTCTGTATATCGCTTAAGGTACAGAAGCCTCTGACTCAAAACAATGATTATGTAATTGCTTTAGCGAATCAAATGATGTACTTAATGTAATGAGGTGGATTTCACTTAAATATTATTTAATTTATTTAATATGTTATGAATATATGCTTTTGTTCATTTTTATTGCTTTATATTTTTTCCAAAAATATGGTTTCAAAAATGGTTTTATAAAAGTTGAATTCTGGACTTTCTTTGTTATAACTATATGTAATGTAATTACATATGAATATTAACTATATATACATATCACATATAATATATATTTCGATTTAGGCTGATTAGTGTTGTTCTTTAGAGTTTCCTCATAGCAATCTAATACAATTACCACTGTTTCTATAATGCTGCCTATCAAATTCATTATTTCCCTTTCTGAGAGCAGCGCTTGCCTGTCTTTACTTTTTCCCTCTTCAAAGATAATGTCCATTGGATTGCATCACTATTGAACTGTTTAGCAAAGGAAACACTTCTCAAAGGTATTATTCATTTTAAAGTTAGAGAGTACTGATACTTAAGTGGTCCAGCAGAGCAGCATCAACATCACCTAAGAGCATCTTAGAAATGTAAAATCTCAAAACTCTCACCTTCATTTGTATTTGAACCAACTGAGGACTGTGTTAAAAAGCAGATGCTGACTCAGAAGATCTGGGGTGGGGCCTGAGATCCTTCACTTCAGTGAGCTCTCAGGTGACACCTATGCAGATGGTGGTGATGTGCGTGTGCGAATTCATAGGCAGAACAGTAAGCAAAGGCAACACTATGTCCCAGAGGTGGGATTTAATGCCCATATGGGGACAGAGATGTGTCCTGGGCCCTCATGAGATAGGGAACTTCATAAAGTTGGGACTCCCCTTAGTAAAGGGGGATTAGAAAAACTTTGCCCTCTGCCCAAGGAAGCTGGTCTTCTCTTCAGGCTCTGAGTAGCAAAAAGAGGGATTGTGTAGATTTTGGTTCCCAGCTGGGAAGGTGGAATCTGTTTTAACACCACTAAAGGGTGTGAAGTTCCCAAAGTTAAACACCTGAAATCCTCTGGGGCCGGCAGAAGCAAACATGAAACTTCCTTGCAGGGATGCTTTCCACAGCCCCGGGGGAGCAGACTGTCACCGGAAGATAGAGGAGAAAAATGTAAGTGTGAAAAAACGATATTTTTCAAACAAGGAGAGTCTATCATCCAAAAGACCTTGGTCAAAGGAACCACTAGAGATTGTATCTGAGTGCCAAGAAAATTGAATTCAGAATTTCTAATAACTCCACAATAAAATGACAACCCAATTAAAAAATGAGTAAAGGAACAAAATAGACATTTTTTCAAAGACAATAAACAAATGACCAATAAGCATGACAAAAGATGCTCAACAACATTAGACATTAGAGAAATGCAAACCAAAATCACGATGAAATACCACTTTATACCCACTAAGACAGCTATAATTTTAAAAACTGATAACAGTGTTGATGATGTGGAGAAATTAGAACCCTCATACATTTAGGGCAGAAATGTAAAATAATGCAACTATTTTGGTAACTATTTTGCCAGTTCCTCAAAATTTTGAACAGAGAGTTACCATATGACCCTGAAGTTCCACTCCTAGGTAAAGAACTATGAGAATTGAAAGTATATGTTCACACAAGAAATTTTACATGAAAGTTTGTAGTAGCATTATTTATAATAACTAAAGATGAAACAACTCAAATGTCCATAAACAGGTGAATTAATAAAAATGGAATATTATTTAACAACAAAAAAAGGAATACTGATACATACTACAACATGGATAAAATTTGAAAACATTATGCTAAGTGAAAGAAGTCAGCCACACCACATATTGCATGATTCCACTGATGTGAAAACTTCAGAAAAAGTAAATCCATAGAGAGAGAAAGTAGATTAGTGGTTGTCAGGAACTGAGGGTGGGGAGGAGTAGAGACTGACTGCTAATAGACATAGGGTCTTGTTTGGAGGTGATAAGAATATTTTAAAATTAGATGGTGGTACTGGTTACATAATTTTGTGAGTATATTAAAATCATTGAATTTTATACTTTTAAATGGTTAATTTTATGCTGTATGAATTATACCTCAATAAAGTTGTTATAAAATAAAGCATAAGAAAAAACTTGTAGGATAAAGATAAAGCCAGCATGAGAAAACGCATAAACTCAAATGCATTTGTCAGGAGAAAATTGAAAACTAGTGAACTGGTTTTCAACTCAAAATAGTAGGAAAAGAAAGATAGACTAATCTCAAAGAAATAGAAGGAAGAACGTAATTTGGAGAAGAATAAATAACAACAGAAAACAAAAGAGAGTATGAATAAAACTAAATTCTAGATGTTTGAAATTTCTTTTAAAACAGTAAAAAATTAAAAATCTCCTGTTATGACTATGAATAAAACCCATATGTAAACTAGGAATGGGAAAAAAGAATATTCATTACAGATATAGCAGAGATTTTTTAAATTGTAAAAGAGTCTATGGGATACTTTAAGATAGAAAATTTAAATTCTTAGAAAAATGGTATTTTTTTTCTAGAAAAAAATGTATAAAACCTTTATGGAGGAAATTATAAACATCTATTTAAGACAAATGAAGACTTAAATATTTGGTGGAAATCTTCCACCATACTTTCCAGTGGTAACTTTCCCTATAGTAACACTTCAGGACTTTCTTCACATTCCTTAAGTGAGTTTTGATAGAGAGATGCTAAGTCTGACATCCGTGGGTACCATTTTCTCTGTTCAAAGGAGGTAATCTATTAAACTGCTCCAAGCAGTGGAGATTTACCCTCTTTTCTTGTCCATCAAAACTTTAGCTGATGTGAAGTAACAAAGATGAATGGTGTGTCTACCTACGTTGCAAGCCCAAACCTTCGCTACATCTCAAGGTCTTCATTGTATGGGGAAGAGAGTAGAGGAATGTTAGCAACCCATGTCTTTACAGATTCATAGCAACGTTCCCTAAACATTTTTATCACTAACAAAAGTGATGTCTTGATCACCATTTATCCATCTCCTGTAGAGCAATCTGGGAGGAAAAAGGGGGGACTTATTTCATATCTCCTAAAATCCCAGCACTAATAATAATATTGCCTAGCTATTAACATAGCTTTCTAGGTGCTATGCATTATTCTAAGTACATTTTGTGAATTAACATTCTTAATCTTCAAAAAAACTTTGAGGTAGGTACTATTATTAGTTTTCATTTTGCATATGAGGAGAGTGAGGTACACTAAGTAAATGAAAGTACACATCATGTCATGAATGGAAAGATACAATAAAATAAAGAGCTCAATTCTCTTCCAAATTATTCTAGAAATTCAATGTTAACCCCATATCTCAACAGGTATTTTTATGGGAAGAAAAGAAGCTAGAATAAAATGCAAGCGTATTCAAGGTTTTGAAGAAGAGTAAGGATAGGGATATTAATCCTCTTGGCTATTAAACTTATAAACAGGTGTGATTCGTTAATAAATCGGTTATTGGAGCAGATTAACAGGTTCAAAAATAGAACCAGTGTCTATGAGAACTTGGTGTATTACATAGTAAAGAGTATATTAGTCTGATACTTATCCTTATGAAATACTAAATTAGGCCTAAATAAATTAGGAACAATAAATTAGGCCTTACCTCACAAGTTCACAGATTTAAATCTATGCTGATTAAAAAGTATAAGTATGAAAAATAAAACTTTAAAAACTTTTTAAAAAATTTAATCACATCAAAATTAAGTGTCTAGACAACAAGAGATGCCACACAGAAAATTAAAAGGCAAATCACATACCAAGAGAAGATTGGCAGGAAATTTAAAGTCTAATAACATAAACATTGAGGATTATGTGGGGAAAAGCAAGCACCCTAGTATAAATTTAAACATTTGGCAATATCTAGTAAAATAGGAAATATATATATCTTACAAACTAGCAATTCTACTTCTAGGAATTTACCTAGAGTCCTGCTCCCACATCTCCACTGGAAAGCTATATAAGGATATTCCAAGTAACATTCTTTATTTTAGGAAAAATTTGAAAGTGGCCTAAATGTTTACTGATAAACCAATAGATTTTTTAAAAAATTCTTGAAGTATATTTACCCAGTAACACATGAGTGTCTTCGAATAAATGAGATCTTTCTAAATACATCAACATGATTAACTCTCAAAACTAATAAATCTCAAAAACAGTGTGTCGAGATAGACTTATACACATTTTTACAAACCAAGAAAACAATATTATATTTTGTTTATGGATACAAACACATGTAGTAAGAGCATAAAAATATAAAACGACTTCAGAATGGTGATTACCTTTAAGGCTCAGGGAAGGGAATAAGGAAGAGAGGTCTTCATCTTTACCTGTTACATTTTTATTTCTTAAAAGAAATTAAGGTAAGAGCAGTAAAATGTCAGCACATATTAAAACTGGCTAGTGAGTATCTAAATCTCTACTATTGCAACCAATTTTCATAATTTTATATGGTTTAATGTAAAAAACAATATTTATAAGCTTTATTTATTTCTGTGTTCCTCAAATTTTTAAGTCATCAGCTAAATTAACATTCCTTAAGCACATATGAGAAAAGTATTCCTTAAAAACTGATAATAAAAAAATGAAACTGGCAGTTACAAAATAGTCACAGGGATGTAAATACAGCATAGAGATAGTAGGCAATAGTATTGTAATAACTATGTAAGATGCCAGGTGGGTACTGGACTTATCGGGAGGATCGCTTTCTAAGTTATATAAATGTCAAACTATCTTAAACTAATGTAATATTGAATAATAAAAAAAGTTTTTAAATGAATAATAAAAAATAACAGCTTTTTATTTTTCTCAATTGTCACTATGATATCAAATATAAAAATTGTGAGAAAACAAAAGAATGTATAAAAATAAAACATTTCAAATTGGTTTTGAATTCTTTTTTTAAATGCAAAAAAAGAATTTTCTATATCTTTATCTGATGTAGAAATTAACTTGAAGGCTATAAGAGAAAAAAGAAGACCATGATTTATCCCCATCTAGAATGCACTGCTTAAACAAACCCAGAAGTGGCTGTTCAGTGTTTTCTTAGAGGACTTGAGTGACTTACTTAGACACTCGATATTTGTAATAGGATAATTGGCTTTCAGGCACATCTAGGCCTTAATTCCAACTGATTTCTTTCTGGTAGGACAAAGTTCCCACTTGCCCAGCTTCTAAAATGTTATCTTAATAGACTTGAAACTAATATGAAATAATATTGAATATCAACTGTAATTGAAAAATTTTTTAAAGGAGGGGAAGGTGAAGGGGAATAAGAGCTTCAAATTTCCAGATATAGAGTAAGTAAGTCATGAGGATGAATGTACTGCATGGGAAATATAGTCAATAAGATTGTGATAGTGTGTGGTGTCAGATGGTTGTTGGACTTATGGTGATCCCTTCTTTAGGTATAGAAATGTTGACTAACCATTGTGTACACCTGAAACAAATATAATATTCTATGTTAGCTACATTTTAATGAAAATCTTTAAAAAATATTATCTTAATTTCACCTGCAGAAATTAGATTATCCAATTTATGTGTGGGGAGTTAGAAATTTTTCACTTGACTTTCTATATATAATGTGTGTCTTCTTGCAGCCAGGGCCCTTTGGTGACCATAAACATTTAAAAGATTACAAAGTCCTCCCACTCCATTGGTAATTCAAAATTTTATGACACAAACTTCCATGCATGTTGAAATTAAGAGTTTCTTTCTATATTTCTATATTTTCTATATTTCAGAATTTCTGAAATTCTGGAAAAGTATGTCAAAGTTAACTTTATTTTTAGGGAGAGGGTGCCCTTACTTTGTTGATGCTTTGAGCACATCATAATCTTTTAAGTAGTCCTGCACTGCCTCAGCTATCAATAAAACTAAAGGGCTCGTTAAGGCATCCCATCATTTTAATCTAAGTGACAGAAAAAGCTACTAGAGCTTCTAAGTTTTCTCACTGGTTTCTGGACTCAGATTTTAGTCTGAAACAGTAGACACTCAAGTAATTGAATGACTAGCCCCACATGGCTGAAAACTAGCATTGAAATGTTCATTTACACTCTCTCTTCCTCTGCCACGAAACTAGAATGTAAGACATCAGTGGAATTTGGACCTACGACCTTCTCAATACACTGCATGAACCCTTTTTGAAAAGACTGTACTCTTCAGCTTCAGGACAGCTTTTGTTGTGTTTGATATGGTGCAATGACTAAAATAAGATTGGCAAAATGCCTTGCCAGCCAATGCTACAGATCTCTGCAAATAAAGGCCATGTAAAAATATGCTCATTTAGGGTTCTAAAAGGTTAATTGTAACTACGGGTATGGCTTTAAACCAATTAATTTTAAGCCCATGCAATCTTATCAAAGGGCTTTATATTTTTATAAGCTTGTTTTAGCTATCTTGCTGAGAATAGAGACTGTCTCTCTGTGACATTCTGCATTGTACCCAATGAGATTGTGGGTGAAACGTTCAGTTATTATGTTGCAAATCATAAGTTACCTGTTTTCAAGTTCCATAAAGACATTAGAACATTAGAACGTATGTATTCACATAAATTCACATACATCTAAAAGGTCAATATACTGATTTTTAAAAAAGCACCAAAGGAATCACATGCAATACAACAGTAGGAAATACCACTTGAGACCTTTATAAAAAACTTTCCTTTTCTTTTTTTGAGACTCCAAATCACTTTAGTAAATCCAAGAACTCTATCAACCAACTTGTCAGTTAATCAATGTTACTGAGTCCCTATTATATGAAAAAAAAATCTTTACAGTTACTATGGGGAATATAAAAAACATAAATAAGTAAGGTTTTTGCCTTGAAGAGATTTATAATTTAGCAAGTAAGAAAAGGCTTAAGTACATTAAAACAGAAATTGCAACATAAGAAAAGAACACAAAGCAGACAGAAGTAATATATGATCAGTGGTATAAACTCTAAAACATAATGCTTTCATTAAATAAAAAAAATCATCGCAGAACAAAACTTTGTATGTGAAAATTTCATGATTTAACCAAGAAACACTGCAGGACAAGCAAGCTGCAGACTAGTTAGGCAAGAGGGTTCCCTTGTTCTGATGTTAAGACAACACTAAGTCAAAACTATTTGGCTATTTATATGTCTTCAAGAGGTCAGTCTCTGGGGAGACCTAAAACATCTGCCACTCGAAATATTGAAAATATTGTGCAATGAAACTTAATTAAAATTTTTTTCTTTTCTCTTTTTTAAACACAGGTATAGAGGGCTGAGATAATCATACACCTCAGCTGATGATAAGCCATCAAAGATGGAGCAATGCCCCCCACTCTTTCTTTAAATTTTGCATTTACTTATAACCTTTATACCCTGTTTCACTCCCTTTTCCCTCCTCCCTCATAGATAGCCATTCTGATGTATTTGATGTGTTTAACATGTATGGTTACATTTGCAAGTGCTTTTAGAAAATGAATATCATTTTGTCTGCATATATTTTTTGTAACTGCTTTATCAAGATATAATTCATACACCATACAATTCACTAATTCAATATGTACAATTCAATGGCTTTTTGTATATTTACAGTTGTGCAACTATCACCAGAATCAATTTTACTGTATTTTTATCATTCCCAATGAAACTCTGTACCATTAAGGAGTTACTCTGCAAACCTCATATGCCCAGCTCCTGGCAACCAACCACTAATCTGCTTTCTGTCTCTATGAATGTGTCTCTTATCAACATTTTACTAAGGAGAATCATACAGTATGTGGCTTTTGGTGTATATCTTCTTTGGAGAAATGTCTATGCTAATACTTTGCCCATTTTTACATTTGGTTGTCTTTTATTATTGTGTTAAAAGAATTCTTCATATTTTCTAGATACGAATTACTTATCAGGAATTTTTTTTTGAATTTTTTGATAATGTCCCATGAAACAAAAGTTTTCATTTTGATGAAGTTCAATTTGTCTATTTTTTGTTGTTATCGCTTTTTGATGTCATATCTAAAAATGATTTTGAGGCCGTCTCCACATGATCATCCAGAAGCTCTTAGAATTATAAAGCTGTCTGAAGAGATTTGAAAAATGGCAATAAATGAAAGTGTCAGCATCTTCAGTTCAGCATCCTTGACTGTGGATTATGTAGTTTCACTTTTACTGAGAATCCTCTGCAAAAACCATTTTAAAACGCTTGGAACTACGTGTTAAATAATTATACAAAGTTCTAGATTGCAGTGTGGGAATCCTTGATAGTTTACGAAACCCTTTATTTCTTGCTCAGTTTACCTGGATTTTTGTTTCAATCTATACTTTGCATGAAAAAGTATAAAAGTCAGAAGGATAACCCAGAAAGTGGGAAGGCCAATGGAAATGCTTTTAAGTACTTCCCTTTAATCCTTTTGTATCCGGCTTCTTTTGATTTGTGGAATTATTTTGGAGTATTTCAACCTTCCTTATGATTGGGGAAGAATGCCAAGATGGTGTAGGCTTTGGCAAGATGCCCGGTTTGCGGTGGTTGAAGATACCTGGCACTCTTTCATACATAGGCTCTTACACGACAAAAAATATATAAACATATTCATGAAAGTCATCATGAGTTTCAGGCTCCATTTGGGGTGGAAGCTGAACATGCCCATCTCCTGGAAACTCTAATTCTTGGAACTGGATTTTTCATTGGAGTTATTCTTTTATGTGATCATGTAGTTCTTTGGGCATGGGTGGCCATCATTTACTAGGAACTATTGATGTCCACAGTGGTTAGGATATTCCTCTCAATCCTTTACATCTCATGCCTTTCTATGATGGTTCTTGGCATCATGATTTTCACTGCATGAACTTCATTAGAAACTATGCTTCAACATTCAGGATTTTTGGAACAGACTCTCAATTTATTGCCTATCCTAAAAGATGAAGAAGGTTGAGATAAAAAAGACTGAATAAATATGTAAACCTTCCTAAAGATGCACATTTTTCCTGAATTAAAACTAGTAGTTAACATTGCTTCCTGGGAGTAGAAATAAACATGTGTCTTGGCTGTTAAATGATGAAAAAAAATAACCTTTATCTTCTTAGTGGGAACTTTTTATACTTTCCATTCAAGTTCTGTATATGTAGAAATAAGTAAGGACATTTTAAAGGCTATGTTCTTAACTTTACAGGAAAGTTTACATAAAGTAAATGGAAGAAAGATTAATTTATAGTAATACTGTAGGCCTGAAATTGAAATTGGTCTTTAATTCTTTAAAATATATAATGGCCATTTCAAAAACTCTTAATAGTGGATGTTGGCCTCATCTTGAACATTAAACATCTTTTAGAATTTGCTTAAAGATCAAAATATGGGCTGAATGACATCAATCGATACACTATGAGTGGGGCTGCAAAATCAGTAATAGCCAGTGCCAGGAATTTCCACTCTTGTCTGGACCTGATCATTTTGGGGTGATTTTCTTTAAGAAGTCCTTTTGGGTCTCAGTGTACTACTGGTATCTATAAATTAAAGCAATTTTGAATTGATGTAAGTGGAATATTTTAGTTTAAATGTTTTCAAGTTCTTGAATTTTTTAAAAATGAAGCTTTATTTCTGGCATTTACTGTTTAATTTTTGAAAATCAGGATTTTTAAGTTTTCCCCTCTTTTAATTCCTCTCTCCCCTCACACTTCCACCCCTGACCTATGGATGTTACCATCTCCCCTTAGGAACTGGATCTCTGAAGGCGGAGCGTCTCCTCCTGCACTGGGCCTAGCACACCTGCACCTGCACCTGCACCTGCACCTGCACCTGGGGCTGGCGCACCTGGGGTCTGGAGTACCTGGGGTGCAAACCCAGGACCTTCTGCGTATATAGCGGATGTGCTAACCACTACACCATGGAGCCACCCCTGAAAAACAAGTTTTTATTATACTTAAGCTGCATCTTGAAAATTTGTGAACTGATTTGGTGTATTTGCACTGCTATTGAAACAAATGTGATTTCTTTATGCCTACAGATGTTATGGGCATAAAAAAAAAATAAGGGATTGTAAACTGATAAGTCCTTGCACTCTGTGAGGTCAACCAAGGGTTGCCTCACTTAAAAAAAAAAAAAGATTTACTCCTATGTTTTATAGTTTTAGCTCTTACAATTAGATCTTTGATCCACTTTGAGTCAGTTTTTGTATATGTTCTGAGATAGGGGTTCAATTTCATTCTTTGGCATGTGGCTGTCTAGTTGTCCCAGAACCATTTGCTGAAAATATTCTGTCCCCATTGATTTTTCTTAGCACTCAAAAATTGATTGGCCATAAATATCAAGGTTTATTTCTGGATTCTCAATTCATTCCATTGATCTATATATCTGTCCTTATACCAGTACTGCAGTGTCTTGTTTCCTGTTCTTTTGAATAAGTTTTGAAATCTGAAAGTGTGAGTCTTCCAACTTTGTTCTTTTTCAAAATTGCTTTTGTGCATAAATTTTTTTATTTACAACATATTTTATTTTTTAATCTACATATCTTTTTTATAACTGATTTGGAAACAGTTCTAATGATAATTCTATATAAAAGCTGCCTTTTCCTCTTTGTGAAGATGTCCTGTCATTTTCTTCTTTAGATTGATGTAAATGTGAAAGCTGTTACTGGAACTGAGTGAGGCAACGCTCCCAACAAAGCCCTTCTGTGAGGGTTCTTCCTTCTTCCTCAGAGAAGAATCTTAGATTAGGTCTCCTCTCTTTGCATTGCCTTTTAAAATTTATGAGACATTTAGGACAATTGTTCTCTCTCTGCTAATTCCAGTCTAATTGCTCAAACTGAAACTGAGAGAATGCTTTAATAATTGGCTTTTTTGGGTATACTTTTAAAATATGTGTCTATAAAACATGCACACAGAAAGAAGCACAAACCAAATGCTATAGGTCTATATATATATATATATTAATATATATTTATATATATATTAAATTTATACAAGTGATAATTGTGAGATATAGATAATATTTACATTTTTTCCACATAAATTTTCCATGTACAACTCCTTTCGTAATTTACAAAATATACATTTGGTTTCACTTTCCAATTAGGTAGAGTGTAAATTTTAATTTACAAACAAAAATTTTTTTTTCACCAGGCATTAGACTATCTCGGTTGACTATTTTTATGTCCTGAGGAACACAGGTTCCCTGATGCCACCACAGCACAAACCCTGAGACCAGTGGCCTGGTTGCCAGACACCTCTGTGACAGTCAGCTAAAATTCTGAAAGGAAGTGATACACAATGAGAGAATTTACCTGGAAGGAGAAACTGACTTATTTTCTTTCTTTTTTCTTTTTTCTTTTTTTTTGGTGGGGAATTCAAATAGAATATTTTATTAATAGTTGTCTTTGTAACTGATTTATTTTCTTAAATTTAAACCATATAATACATATCTAAAGAAATTATCTGTTTAGAAAAATAGCAAAAAGACTTTCCATAAAAGCTGACGAGAAGCTGAAAAAAGTGGGCCACGTTCTGCTAATATAAAAGTTGTGGTGTGTGGAAAGGACCCCTGTGTCTATTTTGAACAGAGTTTGTAACAATGTCCACTTATCCTTAGCAAACGTAAATGACCAAGGCTATTCAAGTAAAAGAGACTGAAAACTGACATGACTGACAAGTCCAAGTAAGATAACATGCTATTAATGCATCTAATAAATACTGTATTATACCACTTTTTAATACCCTTAGTATTTTGAAGAGAAACTGAGGTATCCAGCTTTTATTAGTAGAGCATTGTTTGTTCTACATTCCCATTAGATGAATATTGACCAAATGTTTAAATCACATCTATTGGAAAGGTGCTGAATTGTTAGCCTGGCTGGAAATGGGGGAAGTTCCATAATCTCAGTGCAATACAACTTGCAGCAAAACAAAGTTTTTATCTTCCACCAGAGGAATGAACAAAGGACCAGTCAATCTTCTGATAGGCTTGATGGGGAGAAGGTAAG
Source organism: Eonycteris spelaea (assembly GCA_003508835.1). Lineage (NCBI taxonomy): Eukaryota > Metazoa > Chordata > Mammalia > Chiroptera > Pteropodidae > Eonycteris > Eonycteris spelaea. Next base: position 6,361,368 of record PUFA01000011.1, on the reverse strand, counting down.
AACATAAGCAGACATTTTCAGATGGCTACTGTGGCATGTTGCGTGATAGGAGTAGTCACCAGCACAAGTAAGAGGTTTAGGGAAAAGACAAACAAGAGCACATTTGCTGGGATTCTCTGATGGCAGGTTCATTGTGAGACCTGAATTACAAAGTACCCCAGGGGTTTCACTTATGCACAAAGGAGGACATTTGCAGGTGTTGGCCACCTGGGAATTGTGAGGATTGAAATGCATGAAGTTGCTTCCTTACTAGACCCTCCAGAGGACTGCAAGACACCGGACATTAACATTTGAAAGGAAATGTTGCATTGCAGGGATAATCTTGATGAATACACATTCCTGGGAACAAAACTTCTGTGTATATAGTGGTTGAAGGTAAATCCTGAGCTGCTAAAAGATGAATTAATAACTATCTCTGAGGAGAAGAACTGGATTAAGATATTTAGAAGCCCAAAACATAATAACAACAACTGTTGTTGTTAACTGTGAATAATGACCATAATAACATAAACACTGAATTCTTAGATAACCCAAATTACAATTTAACTCTGCTGGGAGGATAGGGTCTGTATGATGAGGATAAAAGAAAGAAAGAGAATTAAATCTTCTTCTATTCTGGTGGAAAGACATCAGAGAATCCCTAACCTGAAAAATCAAGAAGTAGTAATATAGCCTGTTAAAAGATACATGAAGATAAACATAAAAATAAGCAGATAAAGAATGTGAAAATTGTTTAATCAGTGGGAATAGTGGGAAGGAAAGCAGGGAACCATTGTTTCTCATAAAAACTTATTAAACTATTTGAGTCCTTAAATTAATTTTATTTATAAAACTAAAAAAATAAAAAAGAAAGGAAGGAAGGAAAAGAGGGAGGGAGGGAGGAAGGAAGAAAAAAGAAAGAAGGGGTGAGGAGCTGCGAAAATAACCCAGCAAACATTGTAATAATCCAGGAACAACTGAACTCTGGTAGAGAGGATGGAAATGGATAAAAAGTGGAAGAAAATTGAAAGAAAAAAATTTTAAAGAAAAACTAGAAAATGCTTAGGACTGTGGAGGAGAGACACTAAGGTGGCAATGTCAAGTTGGTTTATTAAGAGAATAGTGTGTACTTAGAGAAATTATAATTTATTATAATCATATTACACAATAATCTAATTATATTAAAATTATATTACAATTAATATAACTAATATTATATTGCACACATTGTCCATCTCCTACAATTAGTGCATTATTATATACTGCACTGTTTTCTAATTCTGTAAATGTAGAATTTAGCACTTATTTGTACAAGGCTGTCATTCTCATGAACTGCTTCATGTCAGTATTATTTTTACTATACTGTAAACTCATTTGTTTTATACCACTTTTGAATGCCCCCTTGGTACCACATAGCTGGGGATGTAGTAGTTTTTCTATAAAATTCAAATCTGTAATTCTAAAGTTACTTTATTTACAAGTTGTTTATATAAGCTACTCTATATAGACGTATAATAACTAACACTTAGAGAGTAGTTTTTGTGTTCTGGGCACTATTTTAAGTACTTTACATGTTTTAATTTATTCACTCCTTTCACTGCCCCCACAAAGTAGGTACCTTTATTACACTCGTTTCATAAATCAGGAAAGCAATGCACAGGAAGATTTAGTAATTTGTCCAAAGTCACACAGTTACTAAGTTGCAGAGTCCGGTTCAAACCTAGGCAGTCTTACTCCAAAGTTTGCAGTCACACACATGCGTATGGTATACATATATCAGAGTTTATTCCCACGTATTACGGTACTATTATGTGGTAATAAAGAATTAGAGGATAGCACAGCATAGCTCAATGTACAGTGTGATTCAAAGAGCAAATGTATAAGAGACCAGAGAAGAGGGAGGCCTTTATGAATGAAAACGGTTGGAAATATATTTCCTAAGGGGAGAAGATACTAGCTGGTCACAGGTCAGTTTGCTATAAGTCAATTTGCTAAATGACAAATTTGCTGAAATTCAAAAAGTTAATTTTTAAAATAAAAAATTTAAATTAAATGTATTGGGGTAACATTGGTTAATAACATTATTTTAAAGATTTTTAAAATTAATTATTGGGGAATAAATGTGCTGAAATTTGTTCAAAAATTCATTGCAGTTGTGTTACTACAAGAGCCATCCACATGGTCAGGGGAAGGAACGGACAGAAGAATCTAAAATTGTGAGATTGATAGCTAAAATTTAAGTTGTTTGACAAGTCTAATAAATCTGTAGCTAAAGGAAACTAGAATGTGAGAAATGTCTCCAGTAAGAAAAATAAACTGATGTGTCAGTGAATAGATTATTTGTGGAACTCATTTTTGGTGAACTGTCTTGGGGCAAATTCACTTTCAGTGAACTGATTTTTGCTCCATGGGCCTGATCCAACATCTAGAACTGGAATGTGACTACACAGACACACACACATGCACACACATGCACACACATACAGAGGAAACAAAAGATTCATATTGCTCTTAGTTCAAGCAATATATTCTATTATCTATTGTATTTTTTTTTCTTTTTTAAAAATGCTGGTACAACCCAATAATATGGTTCCTAAACATTCAACTGGTTATGACCTACAGTTTAGAAAACCTAGTAACCAAAAACCTGTTGTAACTTGAACATTCAGTACAAGGCTAATGGTTCAATAGAACCAAACTAATATGTTTAATACTGTTAAAGAAAAAATAATTAATATAATTCTAACTCAGTGTTCGAGGATACAATTCCCCACTACAATGGAACGTGGTATATTCTATCTACTTTAAATCCTGCTATGGGACTGTAGGGAGATCTTGCAGCTCCAAATTACTGGTTTGGCTGTCACTAAAGGGCTGGAAGGGATATGTCTTAATCACCAGATGCCTTACTACTTGAGACCTTTCTTTTCCACTACCAAACCTACCCGTTTCCACTTCCTGTTGCTAAAACTTGCTATCTGCCGTCCATAGAAATTGCTCTTTCCCTTGTTCCATGAATAAACCAAACACCATCTTAATGTTTTCACTTTTCTTGTCCTAGAATCAAGTCACCAATCCTTTGAGGCTTCCTAAGGGAGTATACTGGTGGTTATAAGAAAGTATAGATGGGTTAGAAGTTGTCTCTGTATTTGCCTCATGTCTGTTCTTTTTCCCTTGGGCCCAGTAGGAAAAGACAGACTTGCACATCGATTCTGGGGTGGGTTTTCAAGTTTGGTAATGTTGACTCATCATCATTTCAAGAAAAACCAGAGTTGGGTTGTTCTGACTGGGCTTCCAAGTCATCAAGTTAAACCTACCATTTTATGATATTATTTCTAATTCTATGTCATAAATATTAGAGGGAAAAATGATAAAAATATATGCCATGTGTCATTATATAATGTCTTTTCATTTAGCCATATATTTAAACAAATTAAATGCTGATTATACTTCAAGTGTGAAATGCTGAGGGCCTCTTCTGCTTTTTTAAATTCAATTAAATTTTCGATTAAAAATTGAAGGGAAACACATCAGGAAGGAGAGGTGATATTTCACCCAAAGACTTTTCTAAAGAGTTGAAGAACAGTATTTTATCTGCTATCATTCATTGATGACAAGCCAGTGCTTTTCTTCTGAACTCACTTTGTTCACATATTTTCCAGTTATGACCATCTTCATTCATCCCTTTCTGATGGATTTATATTAGTCCTACTAGATGCTAATAGAAAAGATTAAAGTCAAAGATAAAAAGTGAAATTCCATTGGGTTTCAGGAAAAAGCATACCTCAGAGATATTGTGGATTCAGTTCCAGACCACCGCAATAAAGTGTCACAATAAAGTGAGTTGTAATCTTCTTGCTGGTGAAGGGTCTTCTTTAGATTTATAAAAAATGTAACATCTATGAAAAACAATAAAGTGAAACTCAGTAAAACAAAGTATGCCTTGTACTGATACTTCCTAAACCAGTGTCTACAGATCACAGTGGCAGGGCTCCATTCACAGTTAGACATCCTACACTGCCTCTTCAACCTTGCTGATTCCTGCAATTATTGCAAACCTCTGACTTCTGGCGGTTAAGGGTTGTTTGCTTTGGAGTCTTAGAATTCCCTTTGTTCTCAGTAAATCCAGTTCTGTAATGATATCTTCTACCCCAGTCAGCTCTGGTTTACAGAATGGAGCCACCACCAAAGTTTTTACCCTTCTTGCTAGCGTATACCTATGGCTTGACAAATGGTGCGTCCTTTGCATCATCCTGTGAAATGTAATCTTCTGGTGAGTGTTCTGGCCATGTATAGGATATCCATTCTAGCAGGCTCATTCCCTGAGCCTCTTAGTCCCTTCATCCACCATCTCCCATTCTGGCACGTTCATCGCTTTTTTCAAATTTCTGGGAGCCATCATAGTAGGGAGTTTGCAACATCTCCTGGGGCCCTTTCCAAGTTATAAATCCTGTGTTTCAGAAAATCCTGAGTTAACACATTACTCACTATTCAATTTTATGTTCTAGCCCCACTAATCAAATACCTTAGAATCCATTCCTACATATCCTCCCTTGGGCCTGCTTATGCATACAGGTAGTTCTTGGTTCTCCTTTGTGGTAGAGTCCCTGCTAATACCTTTCATCTCTTATCCTCTTTGCACCAAGGAATATTTTGGTGACACAATTTCGTGTCTCCCACAATTTCTATCCTAGTTGTTTATTATCCTAAGTATCAAACCGAAACAGTGATGTCTCTGGGAAAAAAAAAATGTTGGTGATATTTGCTAAGGGTCCTGGGGCTTTCACTAAGGGATTATATGAGTCAGCATAGATTATAAAATGCTTTGGTACCATAAGCCCTCAAATCTCATTGGCTACATGGAACAAATATTTATTTATTGTTCACATCAGAGTCTAACTCAGATCGGTGGTTTTCCTCAGCAGCTCATCTCCAGGCTATGACTCAAGGATCCAGTCAAACTTTCTTAGTTAGACTGTATTGTATGGACATGTGGTTTCGAAGGTCACCACAAAGGGAGAAGAGGGTGTGTTAGAATTGAGGGAGATGTTTTTGGTGCTCAAGGTAACAAATGGCTGAATTACTTTTATGCATATTCATTAGTTCACAATTGTTCTGCAGAGAAAGTTGGGCAACGCATTCTTCTCTGTGCTCAGAAAGAGTAGTGAACATATGGTATTGTCTTTGTCACAGAAACCAAACTAAAAAATTCCGATTTCCAAAAAAATAACAACTTCCCCAATTCTACGTTTGCATATGCTTTTCTTGTTTTCGATTCAAGCTCCAACTAAAGCATGAGCCTTTGAAAGCCCTCGGTAATGACAGAGATTTGAGGGACCAGGTTCATTCTGAGTGTATATGTGAGCGACCATCTCTGAGGGCACCCCAAAACTAAGTAGAGACTAATGGAATTATTTGTGCCTTCTCTCAAACCCAGTGATGTAGCCAGTAGAGAGCCTGTCTTCTGTTATAGCTAGGGTAAGACAACCTGTCTTTCAAGGTCTCGTTCTAACTCTTTATGTTTCTAGGCCTCAGCTAGGTACCTCCTGATGAATGCAGCAGATCACGTGGTTTGTGAGCACACATGAGACTGAATCTCCTCTGTGGATTCTTAAAAGTAACTGAGAAGGGGTATACATTTCAGAGGGGCAGCAGCCAGATACTCTATGGATACAAGTGAAGAAAAAATAGAATTTGAACATTATTGACATTTCTGTAACTTCTTATTGTATGCATGTTCTGAGAAAGTATACAAATGCTTGAGCTGTATTTTTATCTTTTTTGTTTTACTATTTTAAGTCCTTATACTTCGTAGCATGATGGTTAATTTTGGAATTAAAGAGGCATGCTTTTGAGTCATAGTTCAGGCACTGAATACCTTTTGGTAAATCATTTTCTCTTCCTGAGCTTCAGCTTCATTGTCAGTAAATTGGGGATAATAATAATACTACTCAAATAGTTAGGGAAAAAATAAGATAATATACATACAGTGCTTAGAACAGTATCTTCAACATAAGGTTTAACAATGACATACACTTTATAATGATTATTATCTTCCTGCCTCTAATTTAGGCTTCAATAAGGCAGGGACCATGACTTATTTAGTTTTATATCCCCCACAGTGGCTAGCATGTCATAAACATTATAGGCACTGAATAAATAGTTGTTAAAACAATTCAAGATCATTCAATGGTGCTTTGATTTCCTCAGTTAGATATGTCTGTATAAATTCAAGACATAAGAAGATTACGTACTCTTTTTTGATCATGCTTTTGATTCCTTGTCAACAAAAAAGCATGTTGGAAGGTGTTTGAAAAAAGTGTTGGCTTTTAGTGAGTCGGCTCTCATTTCTTGCTTAGCCCCCTTTGTGAACCTGTAGAAACCATGATGCAAGATGGTGAATTGGGGCTGGCGCAGACAGAAACCAATGACGTCAACAGATAGGCAGCTGCAACTTTGGCTTCTTTATCACAATGTTCTAATTAAGAGATAATTAGTTATTACAATAATTTAAGTATCCATAATGAGCTAAATGCCTGGACAAAAGATGGAGGGTAATGACAAAGGTAGAAATAAACAATGAGAGAAGCCATCGCTATTCCAATAAAATGTTTCACCAAGTATGGATGTTCTCTGTGCGGCAGGAAGCGTCTTAATTTCATTTCTACCTTTAATTGAATGAAGCCTTAGGAACACTGGGGCTTGGGCTATGATTTTGTCAGAGTACATTTAGTATTATGAATCAAAATCCAACAGAAGCTCTTTCTACAGAACAAAGATAGGGGAAACAAGGCAACTGGGGTCACGGATCAATTCAAAGTAGCACATTTTAAATTAAGTATTAAATTATAGAGTACTTTCTATAATACAAATATAGATCCAACAATCAAATTGAAAGAAGTTAAGAGTTCTGCTTCCAGGCATTAATTAAATGTGGTATCTGCTAGGTAGGGTAGAAAGGGCTAGTGAATCAATACGCAATATTTATATTAAAAAGTGCATATTTGGGACATATTTTTATCTAAAAGCCGCCATGAAAAAGCTTTTGTAGTAAACTTTTACTTCCTTTCTTGTTGCTGACTGATATTTGCTGTCATTGTCACTCCTCTAATTAACATTCCAGATATCAACATATAAATAAAATTGAATCGGATTTTTTGTTTTTTGTGGGAGGTAGTAGTAGACAGCGAGGTGGAATATGAGCTAGGTCCTGAAATCCCCAGAACCACTGACCTAAGAGAAAACACATTGGGCTGAGAGAATTCAAATGTCCGTTTGCTCACTGACACAACCATATCACTAAACCCTAGATGCCTCAATTTCTTCAGCTATAAATTGGATTACTTACAGATATTATTAATATCACAAGAATTGCTTACAGATGAAATTATGTAGGGTATGTGAGAGAACTTTTTCACAGTGCCTCTTATGTATTTTCTGTTCCCAACACAAAAGACCTTGTATGCTCCTCACCTCAGATGTTGCTTCTTGTTAACTAAACAGCAGCAAAAAAAAAAAAAAAAATCTCAGCAGAATCAATGGAAAGAGATGCCATTCCCGAATAATAAGAGCGAGAGTTTAAAACATACAACATCAAAAAAAGCGTAAATGATTCACATCAAAAGTAAAAAGTGCAAGGTTGTGAGTTCTTAGAGCCAAATCATGAGATCTTTATTCAAGATCTGGAGGTCCATTCTGAGGTGTGAGGAGGAGAGAAGCTACTTAGTTTTTACCTTGAAATTTCATTGTAAATGTGGGACTGGAGCATGGGAGTAGGTGCTGGAAGGGATTTAGGAGGATGCTGACAAGGAAGTCCTGACAACTAATCCATAAGAACAAGGGGGCCCCCATGGCCTAAGGCATACCAGTGTTCTAATTGGAAATGCTCATCTCACAAATGTCAGCAATCTCTGCCCTAGCTCCCTCTTGCCTGAGGCTATCTGGAATGCCAGATTCCAGGCCTCTCTCCTTTGCAGTTGCTCCTAGTGTTTCCACTGCTTGCCAAACGTGGAGGTTGGGCACTGCCTCCCAACCACTAGGTCAGGTCTGTCATTGGGAACCCTGGGTCTTTCCAGTCTCATCTCCCTGATCTCCTGCTGCAGCATCCCCGTCCCCACACTTAAGGTTACTATCATCTACCATGTGATGCTATATAAGAGTAACGCAATTTTTCAAAAGAAAATGACATTTGAACACACACATTTGATCCTCAGTCAAAAGTCTTCCTTCTGGTAGGTCATCTGCTCAGCAATCACACACTATAGAATTGCAGAGCCATTGTCTCTGAAGAACACATATTACATGTGATGAGTTTTTATGTGAGCTGTAGTCTATTTCAGCGGTTCTCAAAGTGAGATCTACTGACTCCAGGGGAGTGGGGTTCCTGAGAGCTCTTCAGGGAGTCTGGAGGGTCAAAACAACATTTCTAATAATATCAAAGACTTAGCTTTTTAACTGAGCTAATGTTTGCACTGATGGCACAAAAGCAATGGTGGGTAAAGCTGCTAGTGCCCTTACACAAATCCAGGCAAAAACACCAAATCGTACCAGTTGTTATTGTATTTATTCTTTAGTAAACAGTTGGTACAATTTTTTAATGTTCTGTGTGATAATATGAGAAGTCTGCTTCATGAAGCACTTCTGCTGTCAATCAAAATATGCTGCCTTGAAAAAAAGAACGTGTGAGATTGTTTGACTTAGAACATTTTTTTTGAAGCACCATTTTTACTTGAAGGAATGACTGACAGACAAATTATGAATGTTCAAATTTGGGTATTTGGCAGACATCTTCTGAAAATTGAACAAAGGGAAGCTGACACTTTAAGAAAAACAACTGGCAATATTTTTGCCAATGTTAAAATCTGAGATTTCAAGCAACAATTAAAATTCTAGAAAAACTTGTGTTCATCACTATGAGCTTGGCAGCTTTCCAATATTTAAAGATTTTAAAATTATATCAGTGTTATATCAACAAATATTAATATATTCTATTATTAATATTATTTATTAACAAATGCAAATTTTTGTTACCATATAAAGAAATGTGTCGACATTTGGAAAATTTTCATAACTTTAGTGAACTAACATTCCAAATGGCAATGCAGTGTTACATTAGAACATAGGTAAAAGATCCATTAATGTGCATAAAATTAATGGATTTTAAGGTAATTGTATGAAAAGTTTATTAACATTGTTTTGAATTCCACATTGAAACTAATCTTTAAAAATATTTATTGACTTTTGATGTAATATAAAAAAGAATATTCACAATTACCTGCAAAAGTTATTAAAATGTTCCTTTTTTTCCAAATGCATATGTGCATGAGCGTGGATCTTTTTCATATACTTCAACCAAAACAACATATCAGAACCGATTGAACGAAAAAGTAGGATAACTGAGCTATATTTTACTAAGCCAGACATTAAAAAGATTGACAAAAATGTAAAACAATGCCACTCTTCTCACTAATCTTTTTTGCCTTGGAACATAGTTTTTTTGTTGTTAAAAATGTTAATAATATTTAAAAATGTTCTTAGCTTTAATTTCTAATACAGTAAATATTGACAGACATAATCTGTATAAAAAGCTCTTTGGGATTTTCATGTCATTTTTAAGAGTGTAAAAAGCTCCGAATACCAAAATATTTGACAACAAATTTATTAGAATAATTGGTTGCATTCTACAGAGAAATCATAAAGTCTGGAAATATAGCAAATCTAAGTCATAAATTAATTTTGTTATATATTATGATTTACGATGTGTTCCTCATATTGTTCCTCATCAGCAATGCATAGTTCAGTTCTCTGTGCAAAGTTGCAACAAACCTGTGTGTTACCAAGCATTTCCGTCTATCTCTGCACACACATCTGAGATGACTGGCCTCAGATGAGTGTGACTGTGCTTTTCATTACATAGACAAGTGCCTTTAGCATAACCCAAAAGAAGTAATTAAAGGGGTTCAATTTGTAAAAAAAAAAAAAAAAAATTTCAATACCATTCTGTAGTTCTGACTCCATTCATGACGCAACTTCTAATTTTGTCATTTCTCCCCATATTTGTGAGGGTAAAAAGATAATTAAGAGAAATGTACCTAAGGTCCTTATAATTAATTACTTTGATTAATGACACAATTACTTTTCTTTTGTTTGATTCTTTGATAGTGTTTGATTTGTAATTGCTAATTTTAAAAGAACCATTACTCACTTTTCTGTGTCTTTAGGAAGTCTCTTGGTCCCCCTTCTTAAGTTAAAATATTTATCTTTTTAGTGCCTTCAGATCTAAGAAATATGCACTATTAGAATCTGGAAGAGTAAGATAGTCATTTGACCTCTGGCAGGCAACTAAGCTTTGAATCACATTTTATTGAGAAATCTTTTTGAAATAGTGACTTTGTCAGTAAAAAGTTGTAATTTAAGATTGCAAGTGGGATTGAAATAGATTGCACTTTCTATTTTCTGACTCGATACTATCAATACTCTTCAACCCTTCCTTCCTCCCACCCTCCCAGAGTATGTGCTCTCCAACATTGGCACAGCAACTGAATAGATGATTCTTGAATCAATGTGACCTCCTTTGGAGCTATTAATATTTTATACGTATATAGAACCCTTCTACTCACTGTTGAAGTATCAAGCCCAGAAAACGAACCTAGTTTTTGTGGAGGGAAGTAAGACATTTGGAAAGGAATGCATTTTCCTTAGAAATAAAAGTGTGTTGATGTTATCCAAGCTCCAGCTTCTTCACTTCCAGGCCTGCATTAGAGCTAGCCATTCTTCAAAAAGAAACCGCAGCACACCACTAGATTTTAGCCTTCATGATATGAACTACCCTAAGTGACCAAACGGAACTGAATGATTCAATAGAGACATTAGTGATCTTCCACTTAAATATCATAGACTCCTTGCTAAATATAAAGTTTTTTTTTTTTTTTTAAGAAATTAGCTAGTAAGCCCATATGTGTCTAATGGCTGCTCTAAATGAGAACAAATTAAAGACCTATTATTGAGGAGGATGCTTGCTATAAGTTTCCAATTTACTGCAGTTCTATCAAGCAGTTTGGAGCAGATCCATTTGACATCATTTACGACTGGGATTAGCAATTACTATTAAAGTGAGCAATTGGGAGTCATGGTGATGAACAAGATTCTGAAGTCAGAAACTGCCACTTACTTTGTGGCTTTAGACATGTTATTTAATTTTCTGAACTTCTTTTTTCTTAACTGTGAGTTGGAGATGATAATATGTATTTCACAGGGTTACTATAAGGATTCAATGAGATAATCCATGAAAAGCATGTAGAACAGAGCTTGGTAGAATTAGGGCACAAACAAGGTTAGCTGTTATGTACATGTTGTTATAACTGTTATTCTCTTTGGAAGAATAGGGTACAGATTCCAACGAACCACTGACCTAGGATATGTGTCAAAAATTTGGTTTGGGCTAAAGACGATTCATGCCTCTGAAATCACAAGCTGATGAAAGATTAGTGCATGCCAAAAATAGCGTTATGTTATTTAAAACTTTGCTAGATATGATAAAAACAAAAACAAGCTCAGCAGTGGGAAAATTATGCCTGAAATCTGCTTACTCTTAATCAACTATACTCATTTAGATAACCCTACTGTTTGATTCTGAAAAGGAGCCCAGTAGGCTGGTGGTTAACTGGGGGATGTAGAGGCTTTCTCTCTTTTAGGCAATGGGGTGGATTACATTTGTAATAGTGTCCCAAACTATGCATTTATTAAGGTTTTTACAGCTGAGTCAAAGTTTCCAATTTAGGATTTTAAAAGGCAATGTAGTCTTTGTGAAATATCTTCAATAGTTAAGGTTAAATTGTTTGTAATTTTGCTTTATGGTAGTCTTTATCAAACAAATTATAAGACAACGAGTTTTTCATTTAAGAGTAATCAAGTCTGACTTCAGCCCTTTATCATCTAGAAATACATAATTAAGAAGAAACTTTCAGATGAAAGACAATATATGTGGAATGCTGTCATTCTTCAGATTGGTGTGCCTGTGAATCAGAGTATTGATGTCAACTAGGAGTTTGTTAGAAATAGAGAATCTGAGGCCTTTCCCCAGACCAACTGAATTGGAATCTGCATTTTAACAAGATCTCTAGGTAAATTTCAGGAGCTCTGTTTTAGATTACAGAAAACTAATTGAATAATTAGACTGCCTTTAATACCTTATTCCATTTTCTCATCATTCTACTTGACAATCAGGGTCAGAATAATGTTAAGAAAAGATTTTCTTCAAATTTCAAAACAAATTGACCAAAATTAAGCTGAAACATTTCAAATAAACAGAAAAGTACAGAAACTATAAAATGGACCACCTGTAAACCTATCAATGGACTTAAAATGATTTTAATTTGAACATTTTGCCATTTTTGGTTCATTTTTCCTTCCTATTGAAAAACATTTTTCTATTGTGATAAAATATATGTAATCCAAAAATTAGCATTTTAAACTTTTTGAGTGTATAATTCAGTGACATTGAGTTCATTTGCATTATTGTGCAACATCACCACTATCTACATCTAGAACATTTTCATCACCCAAAACTGAAATTCTGCACCCTCTAAATAATAACTCCCCATTCCTCCTCCCCCCAGCCCTTGGGGATGGTGGTTGGGGGGGGCGGGGATAACCGCTATTCTACTTTCTTTATGATTTAGCTCTTCTAAGTACTTTATATAAATGGAATTATACAATATTTGTGTGTGTGTGTCTGGCTTATTTCACATAGCATAATGTTTTCAATAGTCATTGATGTTGTAGCATGCATCAGAATTTCATTCCTTTTTAAGGCTGCATAATATTCCATTGCATATATATAACATTTGGTTTATCCATTTATCTGTTAATGGACATTTTATTTGTTTCCATCTTTTGGCTATTTGTGACTCATGCTGCTAAGAACTTTGGTGCACAAATTTGTTCAAGTCCTTGCTTTCACATTTTTGAGTATATAGCTAGAAGTAGAATTGCTGGATCATATGGTGATTTTATAGGGTTTTTTTTTTTTTGAGCAATATACTGCCTTTCTCAGTGGCTGAACCATTTTATATTCCTACCAGCAATGCACAAAGGTTCCAATTTCTCCACATCCTCCCTCATCAATACTCTTTATTTTCTATTTTTTTTAAATTTAATAATAACTATCCTGATGGATGTGCAGTAGGACCTCATTATGTTTTCAATTTATACTTCCCTACTAATTAGTGATTTTGAATATCTTTTCATGTGCTTGTTGTTCATTTGTATATTTTCTTTGGAGAAATATGTACGTATTCAAGTTCTTTGCTCATTTTTTAATAGTTTGTTGTTGTTGAGTTGTAGAAGTTCCTTATATATTCTGGATATTAATTTATTGTCTGATATATGATTTGGAAGTATTTTCTCTTATTTTGTAGGTTGCTTTTTCACTCTGTTGATAGTATCATTTGATACATAATTTTCTAAATTTCGATTAAGTCTAATTTATCTATTTTTTTCTTTTGTTGCCTATGCTTTGGTATCATATTCAAGATATAACTGCCAACTCCAATGCTATGAAGCTTCTCCCTGTATTTTCTTCTGAGAGGTTTATAGTTTTAGTTTTATATTTTAGATCTTTGACCCATTTTGAGTTAATTTTTATATGTGGTGTAAGGTATGGGTCCAAGATAATTTTTTTATATGTAGATATTCAGTTTTCTCAGTACTATTTGTTGAAGACTATTCTTTTCCCCACTGAGTTGTGTTGGCATCCATATCAAAAATTATTGACCATATATGCAAGGGTTTATTTCTGGCCTTCTATTCTATTCTATGGCTATATGTCTGTTTTTATTCCAATTCCATACTGTTTTAATTACTGTTAAAAATTTAAAAATCTATCTAAAGATTTAAAAGAATTACTGGTCAAGCAAAGCTCCCCTCTCCATCCCTTTTTTTTCTCTCCCTCTCTTTCCCCATAGGTAACCATTTGTGAAGTTGATGTGCATAATTTCCATGAATGTTTTCATTTATTACATGTTTGTATATACCCATTTTTAACTTACTTTGTATGTTTCAAATTTTTCTGAAATACTGGTGCTTTGGTCATGATGTTTGTGTGCCCCACTCCCTCAATCCATGTGTTACAATCCTAACCCTCTAGGGTATGGTATTAATAAGTGGGGCTTTTGATTAGGTCATGAGGGCAGAATCCTCCTGAATGGATTAAAAGAGGCTCCAGAGAGATCCCTTGCTGCTCCTACCATGTGACAACACTGCAAGAAGTAGACAACTGAAAACCTGAACGAGGGTCCTTACCAGAACCCAAACATGTGGACACCATGATTTTGGACTTCCCAGACTCCAGAACTGTGAAAATAAATTTCTGGGTTTTAAAAATTACTCAGTCTTTAGTATTTTGTTGTAGCAGCCCAAATGAATTAAGACAACTACCATACTAAACATAGCCTTTTCCGGTTTGATTTTCTTCATTTTAGAATATATTTTGAGATTTAGCCATCCTAAAATACGTACATCTAATTCATTCTTTTTGTCATACATCATTCAGCTGCATTTATATTGATTCAAAGTATTTAAATCCATTTATCCAATGAGGGCCAGTTGTTTTTAACTTAAAAAAAAAAACAAATAGCACTGCCATAAAACATTTTGTACCTTGTCACACATAAAGGACTTTTTCTAGGCTGGCAAATTAGAAGTAAAGTTGTTGGTGTCATAGAGTAGGTTGGGGAAACATAACTTTTAACAATGTAAACTGGACATTCAGGACTGAGGTAGATAAAAGCAATAAGGGACTATTTATGGAATTATCACTAGTTACCCGGTTAGATTATATACATCATTTCTACTAGAATATTCTAAAGCTACTCTTTTTATTGTAAAGATGTGATAATGAATGAGTTTGACCATCTGACGTCATCATTTGGCCGAATTTCTAGGAAGCAGGCTTTCAAATGGACCATTGCCAGCCTTGGGCCTTAAAACCTACCACATTATTTTGTCACTTGTTAGACAACTTGAGACTATGATATTCTGAAGCCAATCAAATTGGTTTTAGACACCCTGAAATGATAAATACAAAGGTGTCCTCAATTTTTAAAAAAGTTTTTCATTTCTAATCAAGAATCTGAATTAGATTGAGAGAAAGAGAGGTTATCACAGAATCAGATAACTCAGAGGCTGTTATTAACTGAAATCAGTTAATATCTTCTCCCAAAACATCTTCGGTAGAGAGACTGCATGAAGGACTCTATTCTTAGCCTTTAATATGCAGTCATTGATCTGGGTGGCAAGCCAGTAAGTACACTAGGCTGTCCTCTCACCTGGATAATAGGTAGTTAAACAAGGAAAATTGATCAACTATAAGTCCACCATTAAAATTAGCTTTGACAATGAGTTTTTTTGCAAGACCTACTTTAACTTAATTAAATTTTTCATATTAAAATAAGCTTCATACTCCCTAACATTCCCAAATTAGCCAAAGACAACTAAAATAAAACCAAATAAAATATGTCCTGTTTAGAGAGTAGAATGGTGGTTACCAGAAGCTGGCAGGTAGAGAAAAAGGAAGATAACTGATCAAAGGGTACAAACTTTCAGTCATAACTTCCAGAAATCTAGTGTAGAGCTTGGTGACTATGGTTAACTCATCATATACTTGAAATTTGCTAAGAGAGTAGATCTCATGTTCTCAACACAAATATCCACACACAAAAAGGTAACTATGGGAAGTGATAGATATGTTAATTAGTTTGATGGTGTTAATCATTTCATAACATATACATATATTGAAATATCACATTATATACCTTAAAATACATAATTTTTATTTGTTAAAAATAAGTAACAAAATTAAAAAAATAAAGAACCCTGTCCTGTTTAAAACACGATTTGAATAATATTGCTATTGGCTTTTAATTACATAACTTGATTGAATCTTTCGAACATTATACCCCTGGGTCAACTGCAACAAAAAAAATAGTTTAATAGACCAAAATATTTAGAAGGCAAAATAGATATTTAAAAGCAAAGTCATTGAAGTTGCCAAAATTAATCATTGCTGACCCTATCTCCAGTCAAGCTGAATATTTTTCATCCCAGAAGTAGGTAGACCTGTCCGTGATGCAAAAGGCTATCAGTATCAGGAGATGTCTCTGAACTAATGAGCCACTATGTAAGCAAGATCTTTGGTTTGAACCAGAAGACCTAGGATTGAGTCCAAGTTCCATCGCTTACTATTTGGATGGTCTGGACAAGTTTCTCAGCTTATCAAAATTCTCGATTTTCTCATCTATCAAAAGGCGATGACAAAACCATACTTACTTCAAAGGATTGTTCTGAGGATTCAGTGAGATGGTGCATGTAATAGTTGTTGAGGAACAGTAAAATCTGTGAATTATCTCATAAACATTAATGGCTCCCTCATAACTACTGACGCCCAGGTCCTGAGCAAGAGCTCAGTTAGGCTCTGCATGTGAACAGTAAAGAGAGATTGGTAAAAACAAACAAACAGAACTTCAGGTAGGGCACTTAGTGGAGTTTTTAATTCGGCTACTGTGAGAGAACTTCCAATTTAAAATGCAACAAAATTATTCACACTTAATTAATATTTCATCACTTTTAGTTTTGCCAAGGTAGGTTTTGACCTAATGTAGTTTTAATATTTGCATGCCAAAATTTTTTTTTTCAAATTTAGTGGTTTTCTTAATTTTTTTTTTCCAAATTAAATAGTCTTCTGTTTCCTTAAACAGAAAACCATCATTATTGTTCCTTGCTCCGTAGATGACAAGCCTGTTCCCTGGAAAAGTGTGGAGAGAGGTGATATGTGTCCATGACACTTTCCGTGTAAGAATGAAAGGCTCAGAAAAACTGGCCTGAGTTAAGCATGGAAGTAATTAGTGAGAAGCCCAGGTTGCTGGTTACTTGAGAATTTTGCTGAAACTTAAATAAAGCAATAGTGAACATTTAATGCAAAAGGTATTACATTTGAAGATGATGTTAAAATACGAAAAACAGATACAGCTTGCATTCCATGAATGTGTGAGAGAATCTGTCTCAATGGGTAAAATGGCAACACAGTTTTCAGAAAGGGTCCTTCCTGCCAAGCTTGGTTCTAATGCCCATTAGTCTGATTTGTTTTGGAAGAGAAGCTGTTTAGAACTTGTATTTATTTATTGCCCCCTCTCCAATTCTGTTGAGATATAATTAACATACAATATTGTATTAGTTTTAGGTGTACAAAATCATAATTTGATATATGCCTATCTTGCAAAATGATTATCTCAGATTTAGTTATAACATCCATCGCCACACAATTACATTCTTTTTTCTCGTGATGAGAACTTGTAAAATCTCTCTTTAGCAAATATATAATACGGTATCATTAACTTTAGTCACCAGGCTGTATATCACATCCCCGGAACTTATTTATCTTATAACTGGAAGTTTGTCCCATGTAAGCACCTTTGCCCATTCCACCCCCCACCCTCTAGCAACCACTGATCTGTTCTTTGTATCAATGACAGAAACTTGATTGATTCTGTATGTGTGTTAGTAATAGACTTTATTATTTTTAGAGCAGTTTTAGGTTCACAGCAGAATCAAGCAGAAAGTACAGAGTTCTCATTAATCTCTTGTTCCCACCTCACTATTGGTTTCTCCCCAAAGGGAACATTTGTTACATGTTGATTGTTTCATAATAATGGGTACTGTGGTATTAATAATAGGTATACAATGCCATGTTTTACTGTTTTTTCCCCTTGATTATTTTCTATGAGATTTTGATTTTTGCCTACTTCAATTTTGCTAACTATGATGAAAAACTCATAGGCCTACTCTGAGCAGATTGGTAAAGGATTATAGTACCAATTGAGGCCATGACCTTGAAAAAGCAATATGTCTGAGTAGTGTGGGTGATTATTATATCTTTTCTTTTGGCTAAAGTTTTACCAGTTGTTTTAATAAAACATTCAAGAATTTTGAGATAAAGACATTCAAATATACTCATGAATTGGCTGAGGGCTGTGCTCAGATTATAATTAGTCATAGCAATTTGTGTGTAGGCACAAATCATGATCCTGACAAATAAATATAAATTGTATTAATCCTTGATGTTATTCATTAAATGTGATGAGCACAAAAGCTCTCTTAAAATGAACAATGCATGCATCTCATGAAACAAAACAAAGAATAAAATCCTCCATTGGGATTTTGATATAGCTAGATGTCAATTTTGAAGATATAAATTTTGCCAATTATCCTTTCCCACCCCCACCCACCAGCAACGTTACATGGTTCAAAACAGGATTTCCTGTGTGCTACCAGAAGTATTCATGACTGATTCTTTTTTTTTTTTTTTTTTTTTTTTTGCTGGTTCTTCTAAAGTTCCCCATTTGGGCTTTTCCATCTCTTGCTTACATTTCCTCCCAAGCCCCATATATAACAGTATGGTGCAAGTTGTGCCTTGCAGAAGGGCACCTGGCCAAAGGGAAGAGTGAGGGATGTAATCTAGTCATGCGTCCTCAAGTAGGTTTGTGTGTGCTCAGAAGATGGGGTGCCTTTTGCCAAATTACGTAAGGTGCTGTATGGCTATCAGAGGCTCTGCTGTCTTCCTCAAGTCTATATTCCTCTCTATTCCTTATTTCCATTTTTGGGCTTTTAAGCTGCCTCATCGTCACCCATCAACCTGATCTCTTTCTAGCCATGCTCTCACCCTCTGAGCTTCTTTAGCTGTCCCACAGGCCACTCCAAAACTCCCTCATCCTTTTGTGAAGAACCTTTTCTAACTTAAACACCTTTTGTAAGATAGATTCAAGTGTATGTTTTTATAGCATTATTAAAACACATGAGAGGTAACAAACTTTATTGGTTTGGTGCATTGATTTTCATGACCATAAAAGAAAAATTAAAAGGTTGAAAACTAGGTTGAGTTGAAATGTAAAATTATCAAAAGCAAAACAAGAAACAAATGTCTGTTCAGCCAACCATTTGCTATTGAGGGTTCTCTGTGTAACATGGTGTATGAAGAGTTCACTGTTCAGCCTTAAACAGATTGAAATGATCCGTTGCGGGGGGGGCGGGGGGGAAGGGAGGGGGGATCACACCAACCCAAGGACTGTGGAAGTGATGTTCAGTGCCAGGACCCTGAGCTTCTGCAGAAAGGGTGGCTGTGAGGGCCTCCGTATCTGTGTGGAAGGGAAGCCTTTGAAAGCTCTCTTTTTAACAGGATGAATGTGAAAGGCACCAGGGAGAAAAAAAAAAAAAAAGGCAGCACAAAACTGCCACTTGAGCGTTGCTTCCTGCCCATGTAGTTCTAGCTCATCACTGACAGTTATTCTTAGGCCGTCTTTGGCTTCAAAGATCGCCTCTTTTCTATTTTTGGTCGTAGAATATGGATTTAGATCTGCACGGCCTCCTCCACTGATAATGCATGCCGCAAAGAGAGCACGGGTGCTGTTTTCTGCAGCTATCAGGGCTCTTTCTTTTCAGCACCTCCAAATGACTCTTAATATCAAGGACGCAGATTTATGGGAGGAGCCATTGAGATTTCAAACTGATTTGTTGTCTCCCATTGGCAAATTCCTTTCGTTAGCAGGGGCATCGCAGGGATCATCATCTCAAGTAAGGGAGCCTGACTTCTGTGATGAGTGAAAGAATCCTGGTTGCTAAACAGATGGCCATCAAATGACCAAAATGTAAGCAAAGATGATTTGCATTCGAGTAGCCTGTAACTGATTCAGCACAACTCCATTTTGGAAAGACATAATGAACACCTATGTAATCTAAGATTAGCTTAATCTATATAGACTGCAACAAAAAGCTACAAGCTATCCCATACTGGGATGCTGAGGACCCTGATCCTTG
Source organism: Eonycteris spelaea (assembly GCA_003508835.1). Lineage (NCBI taxonomy): Eukaryota > Metazoa > Chordata > Mammalia > Chiroptera > Pteropodidae > Eonycteris > Eonycteris spelaea. The sequence continues at coordinate 6,341,523 of PUFA01000011.1, read as the reverse complement.
AAAAGGAAAACACATTGCCCAGGGCAAGCTTTATAAGATTCAGAGATGTTTAATTTCATGCCCTCTAATTCTATTTGTTAAATCACTTCTGTTTTTCCTGATCTCATGACTACCCAATTTTGCTAGCCCACTAATTATAATAATCTTGCATGGTGTCTTTTATATATAGATATCTCAACTTAAAAAAAAAAAAAAAGATTCCTCCCACACAAATATGGGCCCCCCGTTTGGATGAGCACAGATCTGGAGATCAAGAATGCCACCTCCTCAGCCCAGCTGCCTCCTCCACGTGGTCTTAATCAGGGTTTCCTTCCATGGCTTTTAAAGGGTGACAATGGTATACTTGAGAAGGATTATCGTGGGAAGGTGTAAAATGAAGAAGCATCAAGGCATTGTGCCACCTCCCCAAGGTCACCCGCACATTTCTGTCCATCATAGCACCTGGCTTGAGCTTCGCCATCCTCTGGAAACCGTGAACCCACATTCCACAAATATTCTGAATATTCTATGTGTGCCATTGATTTTATTTGGTTTTGTGAAGATCAAAACGAATAGAAGCATGTTGTTATTGTGGGGAGGGGTGGGACTCTAGCGCTCTGCAAATGGATATTTGGCTAGAAAACAAAAACAAGACAAAACACAACACAACCAAGTCTAGGTTTCCAGTGCTGAGACGGTCTTTAAATATCTTTTACATAAAGGTCTTGGGGAACAGGCAGAATTATCTGCTAAGTGACAGTATTGACAGTGAGCTAAAAAGCTATAATAGAGTTATAAAAAGAAACCTTCCCTTAAGCTTTCTCCAGAGCAATTTGACCCTGCTCAAGTGTTTTAGGTGTTATTTTAAATACTCCCAATGTTAGACTTGTTCAGAGGGAGAGCATTGTGTGTCCCTAGAGAATGATAATTTGCTCTTTTTCTTCTTCTTTTTTTTTTTTTTTTAGTGGAGCAAAATGCTACATCTTTTTATAGATTATCTAGCCTTTTCCATACAGAATATGTCCTCCCTCAGAATTCCTATGCAAATATTCAAAGTCCAAGGTTGGGAAAAGGTTAAAAGAAACTGAAAAAGTCTATAGTGGCTCTTTCTGAGATGCACCAACACTTGGCAGGATGAGGTGTTCATAGCAGGTGCTGGATTTGCTATAAATGGACAATTTATAAACAGCTTGACAACTGGGAAAACAGAGCAGTGGGGAATGCTGGCATTCCAGGGGCCAGTAGTTGATTTCCTATCAGATGGTCCTCAGCATGGAATTATTGATAGCTGCTGCTCTGAAAGAAAGCCAGTTGGCTGATGCATAAAAGGGCTGTGCCTCAGTTCCTGCCTGATCTGCTGCTAGATATTTTAAATAGGTCAGTGCAAATTAGCGTCTTCAGGTTGGTACTTCCTTAATTAGCAATTTAATTGCAAAGTCTTCTCCTCCCTCCTTAAACTTGACTGAATTTAACTTTCTTCTCTGTAATACAGGAGAACTGGAACTTGAGAGAGGGCTGAAACAAGAGGACACCAAGGACAGTGTGTGGGTGGGGGTGGGGGTGGGGATTCAGAGCAGCCTTAGTGCCCCAGACCAACACAGTACCTGACTAAGACAAGTCATGCGTGAAACCAAGGACAGCATTTTTGGCCACATGTCCTAGAAGAGCAAGGAGCAGGGGACTTTGTGCACTGTGCCCTGGGGGAGAATCAGAAATGTGCAGCAAACACACCTCATTTCTCTTTTGCTGTTTGGCGAGGACTGTCAGTACACTGAGACATGCCTCAGACCCCTCAGCAGGGTTCTGTATTCAGAGCATTCCCATGGTGCATCGTAATGATCACATCCGTAGTTTCTATTGCTTTTGTTTGTTTGTCTGTTTTGACAAATATTTCTCCTGCAGAAAAGTTTGACAGTGGTTCCTGGATAGATGGCATTGAATGGCATTTATACAGATGTATCTGCAGCCTTACATTGTGCAGAGTTCTGCTCAGAGCTAGTGGAGTGGCCATACCTGTTTGTTCTAGCTGTATGAGTGGTTTTTCCAGGAGACATTTGTTTGGCTGGGTCTCTACTTTTCTCCTGACCGCACCCTATTGTTTTTCTCTTTAGAGGAACAGACTGATGATCTGATCCTCCAAAGACCTTTGACTTCCTTACAAGGAGTGAAAATTGCACAGGCCTGATTATTAGGTTATTGAATTGGATGCACATCCCAGTATGAGGGTTGGCCTGGGCATGAGGGCTGATGGAGAATAAAATATAGGGCTTTGAGGGAATCCAGAACAGGGACTGATGAGTGCCACATAATGGCAAATACCCCCAGATTAGAGAGGGATCAAGGGCATTGAGGCGATGGATACTTTTGTTAGTGGTGGGAAGTCTTGTCTGTGCGTGGAAGCTCCTGAGAATCTTGCCTCTGGGAATCTCAGCTTCATCAGCTGTGGTGAGCTCTGTGGCAAACATGTGACATATCTTACTGAGCATCTATTATTTACAAGAACTGTACTGGGTACAGGAAGTACAAGAAAGTATGGGCACAGTACTGCCATCCAGAAGTTCACGATGTGGTTAGAGATAATGTGAAAAGATGACAAGTCAAGAGCACCAGAGCATTCAAACCCACGGACAGCAAGGGAATGACCTAGAAGTACCCAGGAAGGCATGGGGACAGGTGGGTGAGCGAAGCCTGGACAAAAAAAGACAAGGCTAGAGGTGGGCCTTGAAGGGCGTGAGAATTTCACTATTTGGGAATGGGTAAGGGGGACTATTCCAGGTGCAGAGATGCCATGGCGAGGAGGTGGCCCTTGAGCTTGAGAGGCGAGAAAAGAATGTCCTGGGAGGTGAGGCTGAAGAATCACGTGGATCTGGAGGGTACACAGAGTTTAGAGTTCATTTCTGATCAGGGAAGGGGGCCGGGAAAGCTGTCTATCAGGAAGGTGAAGGCAAAAGAGAGTGGCGGTCACTCAGGAGGATCTCACAAGTGGCCAAGACTCAGGACTGCAGGCATTTGCGGACTGTGTGGTGGTTTCTACTAAGCCACTCTGCATAAGCAGAGCCCTTCTTCTTCGGCGTCCCTCTTCACAGCCTCTGCCTGCCATCTGACTAAGTAGGGCGCCACAAGCTTCTGCTTATGGAGTTTCCACACAAGCACGGAGCCAAAGTGAAACAAAGGCAGACTTATTTTCTTTTAAAGTTTGCTGCTCAACTCTTATTCGCTCACTCTTGGATTCTCATTTGTGTTGCCTGGATTGATTTGAGGCCTTACTGGGTGTTTGGGTGATTGCTCATTTTCACAGCTAACTCAGAAGGCCATTTTGAGCTCCGCAAGCATCTGCTTAATTTGACAAATGGCTAAAGCAGAACCACAGACTTGGGGGTGGGGGTCTGCCCTGGTCAGAGTGGGTAACCTGCTAACACCCCTGGGAGGAAATGAGTGTGGAACCCTTTCCTGTATCCCCACTCCCCATTTTCTGTCACCTCAATGTGTGGCCTGCAGACAAACAGCTTGGGCATCACCTGGAAGCTAGTTAAAAATATAGAATCTGAGGCTCCACCCTAGACCTATTGGATCAGGATCTGCATGTTTTGAAAGATCCCAAGGGAATAATACACATATAAGAATTTGATAAGTACTGCTTTCAACTTAGCTGGATGAGAGGATCACCTGTGGAGCTTTTAAAATATTCCCTGGCATATGGCCTACCCCAGAAAAACTAAGTCAGAATCTCTGGGGGTGGAGCTCTGGCATCGGTATTCTTAAAAAGTTTCCAGATGATTCTATGTGCAGCCTGAGTTGAAAACCACTGGCCTATGCTCTGGCTTAGACACTTCTGTTCCAAGGCACCAAATTCCCCCCTTTGTAAAATGAAATACCACTAACCTTTTAGATTCAGATGGAGTGAAAATAATGCTAATTAAGCATTTATAGGAGCTAAGGTTAAGAAGCTCCTGGCTAAAAGTAGATGTCGCCACTGGATTCACTCAAAAGTGTCAATATGGTAGCTTGTTAAAATTCTTAGTCTTGAGTATTACTCTCCTCTAGCTTTGGAGGGGGCTCCACAAATAGCCCGGAAGACGGTGCCCTTGCCCCTAATCTTCTCCATCTCTAAGGAGATAAAACCAAGGTCTGTGCGCCAGGAGCCATGCCCCCAGTCTATTTATGGCAGAACCAGGGGGAGGAATTCAGAGTATTCATTTGCACATAAATGCTCACTTGCAGGAAACACAAAAGAGTTTAAAAGCTGTTTTCCAGCAATCCTCAGGCTAGGGAAGATGTCAAATTATAATAACTAAGGTAGTTACTTCAATACATTTTCTTTTCCTTTGGGGCCTTTCAGGGCCCCTCAGTCAAAGTGCTGAGAACCTTTCACCAATGAATCTCAATGAATCTCAAGTCAGCCCCTGATTTTCCTCATTGCTCTGCCTCTCAGCTCTGCTATAACACCAGGGACCTTCCACAGAGAGGTTTGGATCCTGAGCCAACCGAGGTCAAGTCTTGGAAGGTATTAGCATGTTAGCAGCTCTGGTTCTTTCTGCCTTCCTAGCTCTCCCTGCTCCTGGGATGGTGGTGGGCCTGATCATTGCTGTAGGAGCTGTGGCCTTTCTCCTCATGCCCTACTTTTTGTCTCCTGAAAACTAGAATTGTAGAGTCGCCTGCTAGCTGCAGTCTACGCATACACCTAAACACTTTCCAGGCACTTTTTTTTTCTGGGCTGGATCCTGCTTTGAACCAGGATGTCCTCAAATTAGTGTGCTGATACCTGTCTGTCTGGTGTTTCCAGTGTCCAATGTTACCTCGTAGCATTGCAAGTCCAGATGACCATCGGAAAAAAATCTAAATAACTAAACTGAAATCCAGCATTGATGCTAAAGTGAGGTGACATTTATATTTGGCTTTGTGGTGTGTGTGTGTGTGCGTGTGTGTGTTTACACACACACATATAAATACATAGATACTGATATATAAACACACACACACATTTACCGAAAATGTAACAGGGTGTTTGTGAAGTGGACACCAAGTTCAGAAACAAATATTGTTACTGCCAAAGAAGGTAAAGCACCGCCTGCTACTTGCCCTGTGAGCCTCCCAGGCTGTCACTCCTGGCGGCTCTCTCCAGGACAGCGGAACACTTACTACTCTTTGGAAGCAGATTCATGAGGAGGATCAGAGGATTTTAGACATCATCACTGTCCATAAAAGAATTTATAATTTGTAATTTGTACCTTGCCATACCCAAGTTGCTCCTAGGCACTCTCGCTCTGGTGCTTGAAGTTAGTACTCCTTCTGTCCAGACAAGTAGAGATGCTTGGGCTATTCATTATGTAATTAAAAGTCTAAACCTTCTCATTTTAAATGATAATAAAATGTTTAAAGGTATGTTACTTGTAAACTTATTTTACCTTTTGTCTTTCCATTTATTTTCATTTTATTGCCTTTTATCGAGGGTTGGCTGACTGGCTAGGCCAAGCTAATTATCGCCCTGTTGTTTTTGGAAGACTATGTGACACCAAGATTCTTACAGAGTCAATAAATTGGGGCTGCAGAAGACCCTGACTACTTTCCTCTTGGCCCTTCCTTCGTGAGGCATATTGTCCTGCTATGGCCAAATCTGAAAGGATGTGCAGCATAAAGTTAGCTGTTGATATGGCTGAGAGCACTGGTTGATAAAGATATTATCAAATTGGGAAGAGGCTCCAAGGACCAGGAAAATGAGAGGGTCAAGGGGACCACCACACCAGGAAAAAGGATAGAGGGAGAATTCCACTTTATATTAGTTGGAAATCTGTCCACTCTCTGATCAAGACCTTAGGATTCCATCAATGTTAAGTTTACTCAAGTGACTACACTCATCTGAGTTAGAACAAAACCCAGCAGTTATACGGTATCTATGGAAAAGGTGAATGTTATAAAGGGCCAGAGTATGTGGCTGTCTCTCTTCTTATTATTTGATAGTTTTTTTTCTTTTGAGGAATAATATATAGTACCTATCACAAAAATGGCACTTATAGAGCAAATAAACAGTTACTTTTTTGATAAAACTCGATTTGTCTAAATGTTATATAGGTATATAACTTTATTTTTAAAATAAAATATAATTTTCCATTATAAAAGTAATATGATAAATACAGAATAGTAAAAGAAAATAATTACCCCTGGTCTCAGAGACCACCTCTATTAATATTTTTGTGTATTTTCTTGCAGACTTCTCTGTCAAGACCTTTTTTCATTTTGTTTTTCTGTTTTTTGGCAGAGAGTTGGTGGGCAGAATGTGGGACATAATATAAATAGTTATTTTTAAATTTAATTCAATTAAAATTAACGTGGTTAGGCTTCTGCCATTGTTTGGAGTCACTGGGGATTCTTTGCCATATTATAAATATCTGTTCTAAGAACTTAGAATAATCAAGTTAGAGCTGGAACAGAAAGAATACTCATTATTGTTGAAGCCAGATGTAGAGAGATTCAATAAGCAGTTAGGTGAGCATAGGGCCTCATTCAGTATTCCCAGCTCATGTGTTAAAATCTCTGTATCCTTCAAATAAGCATCCTCATAGCATAGTCACAGCAAGGGAGGTAACCAGAGAAAATTAAGGATGGCTTGGAATTCCTGAAAATATCCTGGAAAATAAGTTGATTACTTAGAAAGGAAAAAATGCAGTGACCTTAAGCAATAGCAAAATGGTTAAAAGTGTGTGCTGGAGAGTTATAGTTCTGGGTCCAAATAACGGGCCCACAAATTACCAGGTTTGAATCTTTGGGTGGATCCCTTTAACAACTTTTTCATTCACCAAATACTCACTGGGTACCATGTTTCGGGTTGTCTCTGTGCTGGAGACATAGCAGTGAATAAAGCAAAGCCCCTTCCCCATGAAATCTATATAGTAGAAGGGTGAGACAGACAACAAAAATATAAATATATGATGTATTAGATGGAAATAAGCAGCAGGGAAAAAATAAAGCAAGATGAGGAGGGTGAGGGAGTATGAAGAGGAGTTTCTATTTCAAAAAGGTGACATCTCACAGAGGTGACATTTGAATGGAGAGCTAAAAGAGGTCCTTAATCCTTCCTAGCCAGAGCTTCCTCACCTCTAAATGGCATAATGATAATATCTGATATCTTCAGATGATAGTCTCACAAAACATTGAGAATTCAATGAGAGAATGCATTAAAAGCAAAATGCTCCATGATGATGCTATCGTTTGATGAATTTATTTTCTCTTTTTTCAAATGAAAAATTAGTAGATTTGTAAAGACCTTTGCAGTAATAATGTTCCTTTGATGCTTAGTCTCTAACTTGTGTGATGACATATACTCTCAATGGAATCCTGGCCCTAATTCTCACTCCCTGTTTACACTTGGCCATATCTGCCAAAAGTGCCAACCCATCTGCCATCAGGTGGAGATCTCAATGTACAGCCACATGGAAAGGATGAGAACTTCAAGGTTTAACTCCCTATGCAATACAACTTTTTCATTGCAACCTTTAAACCAAGATTGTATCTAGTGAGGGACCATAAATGAGATACTTTTGTTCAAGTTAATAAGGATGTTTCAAGGACACTCCCTTGCTTGGAGGGATAATATTAGAACTCATTAAACTTTGAGTAGACAAGTATACAATGGTACTTATTATGAAGAAAGTGGGGGGGGGGGAACAGTGAAAGGCTTTGCCTGGCTGGTATTTCTAAAGTGAATGCATCTTACTTAAAAAAAAGAGCTCCCACATTTCCAGGTTCCCACAAGGTTCTGGAGTTTTTGTGCTTTTCAGCTAATGTCTGAGAAATAACTTTTGCTGCATTTGCTAACTGAGTAAAGTGCTTAAATCTGTATGAAATATTCATGTACCTGAAAAAAATATATATATATATTTTTAAAGGATGAGAACTTGTCTTTTATAGCAAGCTAAGTCTCAACAGGTCTGGGTGACATCTTTTTTTAAAACAAAAACTCAGAGAAGGTAAGGAGGAAGAAAAGGTAAATACTGCATTTTCAGTGGCGACAGAAACATCCAGAATGCCTATTCTACACCAAGTAGCAAGAATCTTCAAAAACAGGAAATAAGGTGTGATAAAAACAAAAGAAAGATGTAAATTTTTGTTTTGGTTGTTTGATCTTTGCACCGAGTCCATTTTATATTTGAATAGGCAAGTAAAGTCAGCTTTCACGGTGAGAACTCGTGCTATGTTATCTTTCTTACATTAACTTTTGTGGCAGCAGAAGGTTCATATGACACTTTCCTACTTAATGCTCACCTTGGTATAATCTACTAGCTTAATCATGGACCTCATGAATCCAGGATTTCCAGGTTCACAATACCAGATTGCTTTTCCAGCTTCATCAGCATAGCCATTAATTACATAAAGAGGCATGGGGCTAAGGACAGAGAGCACCAGTTAATGTGAATAAAGGCCCACTGCTCCTCAACAATTTTCTCGGATTTGCATATATCTTTTTCCTATCTGTTGACTGAGAACTTGTATCATGTAAAAAAAAAAAAAAAAAAAAAAAAAAAAGAAGCTATTATGAATTCAATTCTGTTTAAGTGTACTTAAATATATAAGATAGATATGACCCATAAAGGTGGAGCCTCCTTCTCATCTCCTGGCCTAAGCTCCAATATTAAGCCCCTCCCTGGAGGAAATTGTTATTATTATAGCTTGTATCTATCCATACATTTTCTCTGCTCTCATATGCATCTATAAAAAGTGCTTGGTACTGATTTTTTTAAGTGTGGTGTATGTCTTTTTACCACAAACTATATCATATGAATGCATTATGCTGTAACTCAAAACTGTCTTGGAGGTCATTTCATGTCAGTTCACAGAGAAACTCACTCATTCTTTCTAACTCTCATGCAATACCATAGTTTATTTCTCCATTGCCCTACTGTTGGTCATTTACATTTTCCCTTATATTTTTGCTTCTATAAAAGTGTTGCAAAAAAAATCTGTTGTATCCTTTGTATATATACACACTTCCTTGGGACTATGTGGCCAGTGGTTCTCTGGGGGTAGATAGCAAAAAGTGAAATGCTGGTAGTTTTACTTTTAAATAAAGTTACATTTTATTAACCACAAAATCTAGATACATTTGAAACTAATAGAATATATGGGTTAAGGCATTGTTTATTCAACCTGAAGACAATGCCCAGTGCCAAAAGAAATGAAATACCTCTGTTTAGGAACCTCTAGCAGAATGGAAAGAATACAAGTATCATCCAGCCTTGCATCATCATACACTAGCTCTGTAATTTAAATGATCTGAGCTTCTATTCTTTCATTTGTAAAATTGGGAAAATAAATTGTTTACTTCCCTGTCATAGTGAGCAAATGAGAAATTACATGAAAGTTCTTTGGAATTTTAGTCCCAGGACATGACAGACTAAGTTGTTATGGAAACCCTGCATACAACAAGCACACAGAAATAATGAATTAAAAAAAAAAAACATACACAAAAAAGGAAGGAAAAAAACCGTCATCATTTGCAGATGGCACAATACTATATATAGGAAACCCTAAAGATTCCATCAAAAAACTATTAGAACTGATAAATGAATTCAGTAAAGTAAGCAAGATACAGAAATTAATGTTGAGAAGTCAGTTGCATTTTTATAACACCATGATGAACCTATCAGAAAAAAATTAAGAAGACAGTCCTCATTTACAATCACATCAAAAACAATAAAGTATTCAGGATTCATAATTAACCAAGGAGGTAAGAGACCTGTTCTTGGAAAATTATGAAATCATTGAAAAAAATTAAAGAAGATACAAATAAATGGAAACATACATTGTGCTTATAGTTGGGAAGAATCAGCATCGTTATATGACCATACTACCAAAGCAATCTATAGATTGAATCCAATCCCTATCAAAAATACAATGGCATTTTTCAGAGAACTAGAATAAATAATCTACAATTTATATGGACTATACAAGATCTCAAATACCCCAGCAATCTTGAAAGAAGAATAAAGTTGGAGGTATACACTATAGAATAGGCTATACTCATCAAATGGCATGGTACTGAATAAAAACAGACACAATAGATCAATGGAACAGAATAGAGAGCTCGGAAATAAATCCATGCCCATATGGTCACTTAATCTATGACAAGGAGACCAGAATATACAATGGGTAAAGATAGTCTCTTAAACAGTGTGGGGGAAACTGGACAGATAAATGCAGAAAGAAAAAAAAAAAGGAAAAAAGAGAAAGAAAGAAGAAAAAAGAAAGAAAGAAAAGAAAGAAAGAAAGAAGAAAGAAAAGAAAGAACTGGGACTAATATCTTATACCGAATACAAGAATAGACTCAAAATAGATTAAAGACTTAAATATAAGACCCCGAAACCATAAAACTTCCAGAATAAAACATGGGCAGTAAACTCTCTGAATATCACTATGAGTATTTTTTTCTGAATATTGTCTGCTACGAAACAAAGAAAGAAAAAACAAATTAGACTACATCAAACTAAAAAATTTTTTTGTACAGCAAAGGAAACCATCACTAAAATGAAATGACAGCCTACTGAATGAGAGAAGATATTTGCCTATGAACATCTGACAAAGGTTAATATTTCAATAATATTATTAGATAGTAACTGATACAACTCAACAACAAGAAAACAAACAAACAATTAAAAAATGGACAGAAGATCTGAATAGGTATTTCTTCAAAGAGGAAATACAGAGGGCCAATAGACATATAAAAAGATGCTAAAGGTCACTAATCACCAGAGAAATAAAAATTAAAACCACAATGAGATATCACCTTTCATCTGTCAGATTGTCTATCATCAATAAATCAAAAAACAAGTATTGGTGAGGATGTGAAGAAAAGGGAACCCTCAGATGGGGTTGGTGGGATTGCAAATTGGTGCGGCCACTATGAAAAAGTTAAGTGGTATCTCAAAAAATTAAAAATAGAACTACCTTTTGACCCAGTAATTGTACTTCTGGGTATTTATCCAAAGAAATCCAAAATACTAACTTGTAAAGATCTATGCACCCCTATGTTCATGGCGGTGCTATTCACAATAGCCAAGATATGAAAGCTACCAAAGTGCTCATCAACAGACAATTGGATAAAGAAGTTTTATATATAATGGAATATTACTTGGCCATAAAAAATTGAAATCTTACCATTTGCAACAACTTGCATGGACCTTGAGGGTATTACACTGAGTGAAATAAGTCAGATAGAGAAAGATAAATAACATATGATTTCACTTATATGCAGAATCTAAGGAACAAAAGAAACAAACAAACTAAATGATAACAGACTCACAGATACAGAGAACAAACTGGTAATTGCCAGAAAAGAAGGGTTGTGGAGCTGGGTGAAAAGATGAAGGGATAAAGAAGTACAGATTAGTAGTTACAAAACAGTCACAGAAATGTAGAGTACAGCATAGGGAGTATAGTCAATATTATTGTAATGGCTGTGTGTGGTGCCACATAGGTAATGGAGTGATCGGGGCATCACTTTATAAGTTATATAAATGTCTAGCCATTGTACTGTATATCTGAAACTAACATTAAATAGTTAAAAAATGAAAAGAAATTAAAATAGGAAACTGTACTTAAAGAAAGAAAGGGGAATCTCCAAGTATCAGAAACAAAGAGGGAACCCAAGACAAGAGTGATAAGCTCATGAGCACATGTGACCATGGCCCAAGGGAGAATTAGTCTTTTATATATGCCCTCAAAGCCTAAATAGGTGGAGGGGTTTTAATGCCCAAAGATATATCCTTGGGTTACTCAAAACTGCTGACAGCCCAGAACTAAGCCAACACCATGGATACTTGCTCTTTCAATAAAACGTGAACTTTAAAAACTCTCCACTAACCCAGGAAATCTCCAAGGAAGCTCATGAGTACCTGGGTTCTGGTGAGAAGATTATCTTCTATGATAAAAATTCTTTGAGTATTCTATGTATGAGTGTGGAATCCAAATTTACCTGAATCTTGAGGAAGCTGAAACTGAAAAATTAATGTAGAAATTGACTGTTCACTAATTAACTCCCTGGGATTTCCTTTATAGGAAAACTCAAAATCATTCTCTAAGTACGTTTCTACAACTCACAGCATACACAATTCACAAAAAAATACCCCCCTACATGCCATAGAATGAAATGGCAGGAGCACAAGAATTTAAAAAATTTGTAAAGTAATATGAAATTTAGGACACTATATTTTAAATAATTAAAGAAATAAAATAAGAGGAAACAATAATTAAACAGAATATTTAAAAAAGAGAGCAAGTTCATATAAGAAATACCACTTAAAAATTTTTTTTCGGAAGGAAACTTATCATGTTTGAAATTGTGCCTTGTAAATATACACACATGAAACGTGGGGTTTATAATTTTAAGAGATAATTATTAGTGATGGAATAGTGAAAGTAAAGCATTGGTGCACATCAGGCCATACAAACATGCTATAAATGCATTGACCTTTTGGTCTTCTTTGACTTTTTGACTTATTTTTTTAGGAAATAAATTTGCCTGTAGGAATCAAGAAACCCATATGTGTTAAGTATAAAATAATTGAAGGCAAAAGGGAAGTACTTGTAAAAGTTGAATTCTAAATCTCAGAAACATCGTGTGTCCCATCAGAACAATGACAAAAATCTTGTTTTGCCTCTGGGAACTGGCACGGCTATAGCCAGGGGAGATAGATCCTGTTGCCTTCAGCAGTAATGTTGCTCAATACACATAGATTGTACAGAACTTCTGATGTGGTGCTAATGAGGAGGTTACTTATACTCCATGCTGAGGGGACAATTGGGCACAAGAAGAAGCCCAAAGAGTTTTTGCTTTGTAATAGTCCAAGTACTCTCTAAGATGTCATTTTTGTTGGCTTTGGGACTGGTAAGAATTACACCCTCCTCCCTATTATTCACTGCTGAAGGGTCTGGACCTCTTCTGCATGATTGTCAAGTGTTTCCCTGCTCTTTTAAAATAAGGCTCTCTCAGGAGTGTTCATATTTTTGTTTCTACAACATTTGTATTGCCAAGTTCTGAACTAAGCAATGACATGGAATTTGCTAAGTATGAGAAATATTTATCAAGATATCAATTCTTGCCTGAACTTTCTAATCCATTTCATTTTCTTAGGAGTTTTTTTTTTTTTTTTGGTTTACTGTTATTAATATGGTTCAATGAGAATAACAACAAATGCTAAATGATTTATCAAAATAAGATGATAAAGTTCTAAATTAATTACCAAAGGAAAGATAACTTTTCTAGAGATAATAGGAAGAGTCTACAACTTAGATTTATTGGAAGTCTTTAGAATGAATAAGCTTAAAAGCATTGAAACAAACTGATAGAACCAGCTAAAGGGGAAAGAAGAAGTTAAGTTTAGAATTGAGTGATCCCTCTGCCCTCCAAAAATCCTGTTAAGTTTATGTAAGAACAACTAGAAGTAAGGTATGCACCATCTAATTTGAATGTTTAAATCATGACTCGTTTCCAGCATTAAAGGCTGTAGACTGAGTGGGATCCTGGGACCAAATTCAGAGCTTGACACTGCAGGCTGGAGAGGGAGGAGCGGCTGCCTGGCTGGGGACGTTTAACTGTAAATAATTTCTACTGAGCCGCTTTTGTTTTGGTGGCAACTGAAACGTGCCACGGTGATGTGTACACGAAGCCAGAACACAGCCCCAGTCTGTAGATGCTTGCCTTATCTCCCTTCTGCAGGTAGGAACAGTCTATGCAATGGCTGCGCCATGACAGTCAGGGATCAGGGAATGGCAGTCAGGGAACGGGGCCGATTTTCCCCTCTCAGTCGACACTTTTGGGGACTTCCTTCTGTCCTCCCACTTGCTTTTGTTGGCTTCGCTCCTGCCAAGAACTGCATTCTCTTCCTGCTTCCCTTGTCCGTGTTTCTCGTTCACAAAGCTCCCCATCCCCCACCCGGCCCCCAGTCTCAGTTTCCTTATTTGTAAAATTCAGTCCTTGGACCATGTAAGTAAGAGCTTAGGAGAGGTTCCCCCCCCCTTTTTTTTTCTCATTAAACTTTGTTTTCATGGGGTCTTAAAATGCTGTGATAGATTTTTGGTCAAGTTGTTTCCATTAAAAAGTACTGATTTTAAAAAGTAATAACTTAAAAAAAAAAACTTAAACAGTGTGGGGGAAAATTTAAACAGTGTGGATTTCTCCTTTTCTTCTGAAGGTTTTAGGATTCATTGTGATCATTAACCAGTCTTTTACTGTTAAACTTAAATGGCCAATTGAGACACAGTTCTGAGACCGTTCTTCCACTTCTGGTTAAGACCGAGGTGGCAGGTATTGGGGATAATATTAATTTGGCCTTCTGAGCATTCCGGGAAAACTTGGTGACCTTGCTAGCTTCTGAGGCCTTCTTGTCCATTGCTTTGATGACACCCACAGCCATTTCATTCTTAGTGTACCCTAGTTCCCATCCACATAAGGGATAGAAATGATAATAGTAAAGGAGGGGAAAAGAAGAAGCTGATTCTTCTGTGGGTTTTCTCTTTGCTTTACAAGAGGTCCCTCGCAGAAGAATCCTTGGTCTCTCCCTTATCTTCTAACTCTTCTTTCTTATTCTTCAGGGGCCCGAGTGTTCAGGGGAGGTATTGAAATTGAATGTCCCTCTGAAATGTAAACCTCTGTGTCCTCTGAACCCATCTTATTCCCTATTGCCACTCTTGTCTTTCACTATTGAATATTGGACTTAGAGGAGAGCTTTTAACTTTCTCTTTCTTAGTATTCTTAGCAACATGAACTCTTGGAAAACCTCAAGAAAGATTTTGAAATTGCTATAGGAAAAGGAAGGCAAGGAAATTTGGGAAGTGGGCTCGGGTAGGAGGTAAACATTGAGGGGTGTCAAAGGATGGTGATGGTAGAAAGATGAAGCAGGTAGACTTGTCTTGAGGTGCTCAGAGCAGAGTGTCTGAAAGCTGACCTACCCTGAAAAGGCTCTGAGGAGAGAGATTTCCCTGGAACCCTTAAACCTTCCTGTCATGACTGCTTCTGTGAGTGTCCCAAGATTGCCCTCTGGAATCCTTACTCCTGCTGCTGGTAGCTGGGGTGAAAGATAAGAAAGAAAATCACGGATTCCATTAACGTACCCTGAATTCATTTTCTCCCAGTGTCATTGTTATGTTGTTACATAGTACACCCAGTGACATAAATACCTCAGGTCCCTTGTTGGCTATTTACCACTTAGAGCTTGTTTCTTTGGGAGACTATATTTTTTGAGAACTGCAAACAACCAGGTTAAAATCAGACAATGAGAACCAAACACAGCTGTTTGAAAGTTAAGTCCTACTCATAAGGCAGTCAATTATTAATATTTTTTCTAAATGACCAGATCGTGTGATGCTAACAAATACAGGCATACCTCAGAGGTATTATGGGTTTTAGTTCCAGATCATCACAAGAAAGTGAGTATTGCAATAAAGTGAGACAAACTTTTTGCTGGTGGAAGGTCTTGCCTTCAATTGTAAAAAATGAAACATCTGTCAAGCACAATAATGCGCAGTGCAATAAAATAAGGTTTGCCTGTACCATCTAATGGTATAAGAGGTTTCTGATGTTTGCAAGGGAATGGCCAATAGCTGAGGATATCGTGCCACTACAGGTCACAGTTAAGCCAGCCTATAGTAACACCTAAAAACATAAGAAATGAGCGATCTCTTATTCATAGGAGGTGAGCTTCATTTGACTGTAGGTATGCATGGCTGCTTTGAGAAATACAACTGGCTAAGGTTTCTTTAGTAATTTATACCATCGATAAATCTTTCCTGATGTTCTTAGTCTTACTGTTTTAAATTTAATTGGCTGCGTTTAAAGTGTCTGATCTCAAAAAACAATAGAGAAGTGCATTAAACAAGTGCAATCAAATATAAATGGCTCAAAGTTACATTAAAAGGGGAAAAATCCATATATTATTCCATTTAATGTACTGCACTCAGAATGTCAAAGCCTGAAGAATAGTAATTATATAGTCATTTAAAAAAATGCATCTTCAAAGAAATTTAATGGCTTGAGAATATTATGCCATTATAAGAGTGAAAAAAAGCAGATTGCAAAACTATTTTGGAACAAACACAAAGAAAATTAAAATACTTGAAATTAATAAGAAAAAGATTAACAGTGATTATCCAGGTGGTAAGACTAGGTGTGATTTTAATTTTCTTCTTTGTATTTTTCTGTATATTCTGTAATGGGCAACTTGAACTTATTTCCACAGAGTTTCTTTTAAAGAAAAAAACATATTATAGAATAAAAGAAAATGAAAATAAATGTATTCTAACCCTAAAATGAAAATCCCACTACAAAGAAAAAATAATTTCGAGTAAGGAAAGAGGATCGTGAACAAGCAGGGAAAAAAGAGCAAGGACGATTGTAGCTGGGTCAGGTACCTGTACTACTTACTTTCCAAAGCTTGGGCATTTTTCTTCTACAACAGCCTCCAATTTCTCCAGGGCTGACTTCCTTTCATCTCTGGAGGGCAAGTTTCTGAATTAATTGCAAGAAATACTATGCTGCTCCTGACTAAATGGCCTAACTGGCATTGCATTTGTGAGCGGTATGTGTTTCAGGGTTGCTGACTGTACACGTGGCTTTATGGGCGCTTTTTGGGCAGCCGTCCTGAGCTGGTTTTATGCGGCGCTGCCATAGGTTTTCCTGGTTTTCCCCATATACCAGCAGGCACCCGAAACACCCAAGTCTGATTTTGTCCTGGCCCACACTATCACACTGCGCGGCGTCTGCAGCCTGGCCCGGCCGCCAGACTTGACAATCATTCCACACTAACCTGGTCAGGTTTCCCCCTGTTTTGCTCCTAGATATTCCTTATTCAGCTTATTCAGACCTCAGTTTTCATCCAGAGATCTAGGATGCTAACCCCAAGCGGACACTGCTCTGAAGTTGCCCCAAATGCTGATCTCCAGAAAGAAATGTAGGTGTCCCGCCTGGGCATGCCAGGCACACCCACTGAAGTTGGCCTTTTCTTTTATGTAAAGGCTTGGTTTGCAAACTAGAGCACGAGATGAAACAACAACCTCAAGGTTGGGTTTAGAGGACTGTGCTATGCTCTTTGGCTCGTTTTTGAACGAAGATTAAATAAAAGAAAAAAAAATATCAAGGTTTGCAAAGCTTCTGTGAAAGTGGCTGAAATTTATTTTGGTGAAATAATTTCTCTGAAATGATCTCTATGATAGATTCTGTGTTCTTAACATGAAAGTAACAATCTTTTTTCCAAATACGATTTTCAAAAGAGAGAATGCATGTACGTGCTCAGTCCATACAGTAAGCGCTCAATAAACTCTTGTGGTCAGCTGAAGTGCTGGGGCTCAGTTGGCAGTACTGGGCTGTGTTTCCTTTGTGTTAGAGAATAATTATAGTTAGAGCAGTGGTGCTTTTGTTTCTGGACTAGATATCTGTCTCAACTCCAAGGTTTTTATGCTATTCACATTTTGAGATTCTTACAAAGAACGTTTTCTCTTGGAGGGCTGGTCATGGGGAAAGGAGGACAGTGATGTATATTTCGTTTGACTTTTTCTGTCCCAGCCACCTCCCTTTTTCTGACTCCATGGAATGACTCAACTATATAACTACTGGAGAAATTTTCTCTTAATGAAGGGATGGGCTTAATTCAGCTCTCTTCTGCATGGCCAGAGGGATGTGGCCAATGACCCAGGGAGATGGGCGTTTGGTTTCATTAACAATCCTCTTTCTCAGTAGGTTATTTACTCAACTTTTTTTTTTTTTTTCATCTGAAGGCTTGGAAGCTATCCACTGCAGACAGGATCTGAACACTGAGAAGATTGGAGGATGCCTATCTCTCTTGGAAAGAAGATACTCATTCCATTCTGTGTTGGGTGGGATGGGTGGGGATAACATGATTAAGTTTGATAATTTTTTTTCCATTAATGTAGTTGATATTCTTGCAGTTGAGAAGCAAAATTCAAAGAACTATACATCCTTGGCAAAGCTGCTTCTCAGAGCTTCTTTTTCAGGGTATGAGGAATCTGCTTGGGGAGGCTCTTCCAATGGGATCTCCCATCATAATATGTTCTTTTTTGAAATCCATCTTTTTTCCTCATTTCCTCTTCCAAAGGGAATTTCTTCTTTCTTCCCTTTTTGGTCCTTCTTTCTGTACATTTTTTGTTTTGTCTTTTCTTTAGAGGCATATACTTCTTATTCATTCATTAACTTATTCTTTACCTTTTTTTTTTTTTGAGTATCTACTCTATAATAGCACCTTATTTCTAATCATTTAGAACAAAAACCTGCAATCTCCTTTTAAACCCTTTTAGTTGTGTATCTCAGATATACCTACCCATTGCAGAAAAAGATGTGTTCCGGAGACTGATGAATATTCCACAGTGGGTGGTTTCTTTGCAAACTCCTATGTTCTCTCTCATTGAAATAGGGTACTCTAAGGGGAAAATCCATCTAAATGGTTATAATAATTGTCAAAGTATTTTTGTTTTCACCAAAAAGCCTACATTTTCTAAATTAAAAAAATGTATATTAACTGTCATGGACATAGAGGTGATTCCATTCACAAAGAAAAAAGACAGAGTGAACCCGGAAAGCCATATAATTGTAAGTGGTGCTGGATCTCTGAGTCGAAGTTTTCAGAAATCAAGATGCTTCCCTGGAGTGCTGGATTCAAAGTAATCTTGTAACTTAGTGGAGTCTCAGCCCACTTAATTGCCTCAAAAGAGCCCCATAATCTCGTTCTTTTTGCCCTTCGATCTCCGTTCGTGGGTCCTGAGAAGTGATTCTCACACTTGAGTGTGCATCAGAATCACCTGTGGGCTTTATTAAACAGCAGTTTCCAGGGTCCACCTCTGGAGAGTCTAATTCATCAGGGCTGCAGGATGGCTCAGGAAGCTATATTTATGACAAACACTCTGGGTGGTTATAGTACATAGAATGAACTATAAGAAACAATGATTTAGTGATGCTTGTGAGTTATGTAGTTTTGATGGGGGAAGAAATATATAAAAATAATTGTGAAAGGGCTAGGATGGGCTGCCATAATCCCATAGAAAAGTCACTTAAAAAAATCAATCCACTTATTTGACTAAAGCAAGATTGTACACATCTTATAATTACATTCAGTGAATGTTAGGTAAGTGCCCAAGGTTCTTATCCAAATATTATTGAGGCACCCCCCCCCCGCCTTTTTTTTCAGTAATAGTTGGCGGAGAGCTTCCTGGGGACTTTCAGAATCATGATGATTTTGAGAACTTTCTTATAGCAATAGCATTCAAAATTTGGACTGAGGTTTAGAAATGAATAGATTTATAGACCCCCAACCCCACCCCATCTCATTTTAATAAACATTTACTACATTCCCACCAAAAAACATGTCCTAGGTAACTATCCAGGTTAACAGCTGGCTTTGCCTTCATGTCTAGTGATACAAAACTGAAAGAAAATGTCCCTGCTAATTACAGAACAATGAAATATAATTAGTGTCATAATAGATGGACCTGTAAAGAGCATGGGAGGTGAGATGAAGAGCAGGTGTTTGAAGAGCAGGTGTTTTGACCTAAGGGGAACCTTAGAGACAATTCTCTAGACTCTCAAAAAATTGTTTCACGAAGAGAAAGTTGGGGCTCAGAATTAAGAAGACTTCAATATCTTTCTGCATGAAAGGTCTTAAAAACCTACATCATGCTCTCTGTCCCACCTGCATGGACTTTGCCAATGATATTGTGTGTGTGTGTGTGTGTGTGTGTGTGTGTGTGTGTGTGTGTGTTGGGATCCAAATGTCCAAATGAAAAAAACTGTAAATATTGCTTTATGACATCTTTTTTCTTAATCATTTGTTTCACACAGTCTTTTGGACTTTCTGAAATATCTTGGTCACTGGGATTATCATACCCATCTTGTTTTCACTTGGTGAATGGTTTAGATAGTTGTGTTGATTAATGCACACATGGTTCCCTAAAACATGATTTCCCAGCTAGTGGGGACCAGTACTGTAGAGCCATGGAGTTAGTGTCAGAGCTCAGACATTGGGTTTCATTTCTGAAACCTCACTCCATGAAAATAAATGCATTTTAGAAAACAATTTGGTACTATTTTGACCTGTGGCATATTTAAAGCCTAGGTACCTAAAAAAAACAACAATGAACGAAAACAAACAAATGTCTCTCTAAACCTCCTACTACTTGTGAGTCTCTAGCAGGCCTGAAAACAGGTCAGGAAAGGTTGTTTGAACTGTATGTTTCTGCAAATAGTGCCTCAGCTGATTTCTGAGTAAGAGGCTTCCAGATCAAGGCTACACAAAATAGAAAATCAGGGCTAGAAGACTTCCTTCAGGGGCAAACTTGGAGCAGTTACCAATGATTAAATCTCTTTCCTGGCAAGCTCTAATCTGGGACTGCAGGAAATAAAAGGTCTTAATAGTTTATAGAAGAGCCTTGGCCATATTATTTCTAATACATAGAGCAGATAACAAGATTTATAATGGGTAAAATGGGCAATTGCAGGATTTTGTTTAATCCAAGTGTTAACATTTAATTTGTGGCTTGAGGGCAGAAATGGGATAAATATTGATAATCTGCTTCCCTAGAAGCCCCTTTCTTTAAATGCAATAGGGATCAGCTAACTTTGCCTCTCCACTCTCAAAATGAAGAAGAGGAGTTGCTAATTTGCTAAATATTTCATGATAAATCCTCACTTCATTTTGGACAGTTAGACTAGTCATGAACTACTTGGACAAGAGGTTGGAATAAAACATTGAAATATTCTATCTGTGATTTGGGGATTATGGAATGGCACAGGAGTTCAGAGGCCTAGGTTCAAATTCCTGCAGTGTAGGGGTGGGGTGGGGGCTTCAACACAAAGCTTTTAGAATTAGACAGACCCAGCTTTAAATAATACCTGCTATTTTCTTGCTGGATAAACTTGAAGTTATATAGCTTTTGAAGCTGCAGATTTCTTATCTATAAAAATGGCAGGCAGAATTGTTCGTTGTGAGTGAATGCTTACCTCACCGGGTAGTTAAGAGAATTAAAAGAATGAATTCATAAGTAGTTTAGGACAGTACTTAGCTCATATGTAGCATATATTGTCAGTAGGAGATAACTGTTCTTCCTATTTCTAGCTGATGGTTTTGTACAAATCACTTAATCTGTCTTAATTTCTCTTTCCTTTATCTTACTTTTTCTTTCCTATATTTCATGGATTTTTTTTTGGATGAGAATAAAATAAATGGATAAAATTTTATGAAAGTACCTGGCTTACAGTAGGCTCTCAATAAAGGGGAAAAAATGGTAAATGGACTCTGCTCCCTGGATATCTAGGGCGCTCTGAGATGCTATACATAGATTTTTAGATCACTAAGTCTTTGTGCCGTCCTTCAGTTAGCACTGCTTGAAAATGAAGAAGCAATACAGAGTCTGAAATACTACAAGATGCAAGGCAAAGATGTGACCAAGAAAAGGAAGATCAAACATATTTGGGGGAGATAAGGGAAGCCACTCAGAGTAAGTGGATCAGGAAAGAGGCCCTAAAGGCTCTGGTTTGATAAGTTGGCAGGGCCTGGCAGGAGTAGCCTTATTCTAAAGATGCCAAGTAAACAGGACCTCAAGGGCAAAGAAAATATTATTTGTTCTTTTGGTAGTTTCTACAGTTTAATTAGGAGCACAAGTGGAGTACATAGCAGGCAACAAATGAATGCTTGTTGATGACACACACTATTGATTACATACCCAGTGGCTATTCTTCTTTTTTCCCTTGGTGATAGAAACCTGGTTTTGATCAAGAAACAAGAGCCCAGTCCCAGAAAATGACTCATAGTTGGTCTAAATCAGTCATGGCAATTCTATTTTTTTCCCCCAGTGATTGGTCTAGAAGTGGTCATGTGACCCAATTCTGGCCAATAAGACATAAAGTAGACATCTGTCATCTATTTCTGGGAAATATTTGTCTTCTAAAAAGATAAATATGCAACAAGAGAGAGCTCCCATCCACCCCCCTTTTATAAAAAAGTTTTTCCCTCATTCCCTCACCTTACTGTTTGGGAGTCTGTCGTCTGAAGAACTTATAATTCAGGCAGCTATCTTGTGTCTATAAGGGAAAACTTTGTCAACACAATGAGAAAGGCAAAGCAGAAGGGTAGGAGGAGGCCAAGTCTTTCATGATATCTTTGAGCTATGAACCAACCCTTGGACTAACTGACTTTTTATTAAATAAATGTGTTCTTATGGTTTAAGCCACTATTAATTAAGTTTTCTTTTAATGTAGGTTAACCCTGACAGCACTTAGAGTTCTTACTATGTTCTGGAAACTTTTCAAGTGCTTCACATGTATTGGTTCATTTATAATCCTCGCAATAACCCTGAGAGGTAGTAGTAGTTGTTGTTATTCCTATTTTACATCTGAGGAAACTGAGACACAAAGATGTTAACTTGGCAAATGTTACAAAGGTAACAAATTATAGAGTTGGAATTTACATCCGGTCATCTTGTCCCATTACTATATTAAACCACTTTAATATAACTGAATTATTTATAATAACAACAATTGTTAGAGTTGCCTTATTTTTGGTGTGAGAACAACAAGAAAATACCTGAATACTAACTTATTAATATAGCATTAGAATATTATAGCCAATAGCCTATATTATGGTTATTTCACATATCAATTAAAGGAATTAAACATTTTTTTCCTACATTTTCTACATTTTCAAAACCCATACATTTTCAAAAAGTATGTAGGAATGTAACCAAAGTACCAGGAAGCATCCACTAAAAATGAAAATGTCATTTTATAGGAGAATGATTAGCTAGTAAACAATGATCCAAAATGGTTCGAAAATGAAAATCATAAAATATAAATTATAATAAAACAGAAGACTGGATTTCATTTGATAACCATGCAGTCAGCGGTTCTGGGATGAGAAATTGAAGGATTTGTCACAGCCTCAGCAAGAGATAGTCCTGAGTGAGACACTACAAGCGTGGAAAGACCTTCTTATTTATCTTTTCATTAGAGCTTGTACTGACAACTTATTTTCATTTATAACATTTATCTACAAGGTCGATTTTTTATGAATAAAATAAGCCAATAATGAGGTGTCCTAATAATAAATCTAATAGATGAGAATGAGGCTACCCACCCCCACGTCCCCTTTTTCACTTGTAGTGAAGAATTAGAAAAACACCTTTACAGAAAAGGAGAAGGAAAGAATTGCAGCACTATGTATGGCATTTATATACCCTTATGCTATCTTTGTACATATGCTTACATGGGATTCTAAAGAGAAGAGGACAAATCAATTGGTATATTGGTTTAGATGTTGTCAATGACAAGACATAGAAAATTCAGATCAAAAGTGTTTAAGCCATGAAGAAGATAAATTTCAAGAAGACATTATATAGGGACAATATAGATCTTATTTTATAAAGTCATAATGAAGAAAAAGAGGAGTTCCTGTAAAACACTTAAAACAGGGTGCATAGTTAGCATTTAATGCATATTAGCTATCATTATCTCATTGGCTAGATTTATGTCATGAGCCTATGCCTGTTCCAGTCACTGACAGAATAAATGGCATTGTCATGATTATTTTAAATTCATCTGGATTTTCTTCTGAACTAGTGAGCTGGAAATAGGGTTACTTCCCTGTGCAAATAGATAATCAAAGGTCTGTCAATAAAGAAGTAGGAGAATGGCTGATGGCTGAAAATAAAAAATGTCAATACAATTGTATTTAATGCTACTGTAACAAAGACCTTTTAAAATGCTTTTTAATTTAGGTATATTGGCTGCCTTAGTTCTGTAGGAAACCAATAAGACTAGTAGAAAATTGGAAGAGGTCCTATTGATTTAAGTTTCTGACCTATCGCCAAAAGTGAGATTAGTAGATAGTTCAGAACTACAAGTTTATGGCAAAGGAGTAGCTTGTGGGAAAGGGTATTTGCTCTTTCATATTCATAGATTAGGCTCCTTTGCTTCTCTGGTTTGAAAGGGATTAGAAAACTCACCATTCAAAACCCATACATTTGTAATATTAAGGGTCTTGTTCCTAACCTGGTTTAAGAAGTCACAGATGGATTGCTCAGCCTCTTTTTCTCCCACCCAGCCAGCATTTTGCTAATTAGTCTCCGCTTTATTCTAGTTTTCATGCTGGGCCCAACAGTCATTCTTATTATCCCATTATTTAACATCTATTTCTTTTTACAGTTGCTTAGTTTAGTAGCAAGAAGAAGGAATTGTCTGCCTGAGGACTTTTGGTAACAGGGAAGAGAAATCTGCTAAAAATAGTTCAAGTAAATTGGTTGAGAGATATTACTTTAAAATACACACACGCCTTATGAACTCCAAATATCTCTAGGCCTCAGACGAACTAATCTGGGTAAGTTGGACTCAGGCTACTCTCCATCTTTTGGGGACTTCATGGTGACTTACGGTGATCTTTTTGCACAGACCCAACATGGCACTCATCGTTAACTTTATATTAGCCTCACCTCTCAGTTCAAGCACTTTCCACTGACTCAGTCCCTCATTGTCGTAATTTAAGTTCCTGAGACATGTTTGATTAGTTTTACTTATCTATTTCAAACCAGGTGTTGGTTATTATAGAGACGAATTAGTGACTCTCTCTATAAATAATGTGATTGGATGAAAAGTGAATTATTCAGAATATGTGACAGATTATGGTAAAGGGGATTAAGCACTGAATCAAGAGCTTAGGAACCTGGGCTTGATTTCTAATTGTCACAAACTAGTTCGTTGTGTGGTCTTAACTTCTGCAAAAGATGAAATTGAAATACATATTCTCTAAGGTTCCTCTTGTCCTAAAATTCTATAAATCTTCATTTCATAATCTGTTTATGATGTGTTTTGATTTCTGAACTTGTCAGTTTTTTTGGTACCTGGATTGATTCCATAGAGTAGTTCAAGAACCTTAAACTTATCAACAATATGCTTGGCACACCCATTGTGGAATGGCTTACTTCTGGGAATGTTTGCTGTAGACAGTTAATATATGATACCTGAATTTTTTGCTTATAGCTGAAAAAGAAGTTGCTAGAAGAGGAGATATGTCAGAAATAAACCCAGAACTTTTGGATGAAGGTGTGATTCACTGAGATATGCAGAAGTCTATTAGAGTGTTTATTTTGTTAATGAATACATAGATACTAATAGTCATATCTTGTTAAATTGATAAGATTTATTAACAAAATTATTACTTATATTGTCATATTTAATAGATTCCTTGAAACTATTCAACAACATTTATGTGTATAGATGTTAATTTGAACATAGAAATTACTCTAGGATTTTTTTTTTTATTAAACTAGTATTACATTGAGTAGCTTACTATTCAATATTAATTCTCTAATTCTGAATTCTCTAATTCTGTAATGGCACAGAATTAAGTAACATATGGATGGACTTATGAAAGGTTACAAGCAGAAAATGTTCATTTGTTTACGTGGAAAATTTGGAGCTAGATAAGGTACATCACAGTTGGTTGGTGGTATGGAAACCACATTCATTTAACAGTCACAGCAGAAAGAATAGGAGCTGCTTTGGCTGTCTTCATGTATTTTAATACAGAGGAAGGAGAAAATGGCATTTCTTTCTCCAATGGGAAAGCTGGTTGAAGAAGCGGTAGAGGGTAGTGGAGAAGAGTGTGGATCCCAGAGTGAGACAGCATCCTAGATGTGTCCCTGAATCTTTGTGCCTTTGCCTCCTTGTCTTTGTTATGTTGTTCCCAAAGCAGACCCAAAGACCAGGATTCAAAATGCCAATGTTGGGCAGTGATCCCAGCAAACACTGGAATGGGGGGGGGTGGGAAGTGAAGTGGGCAATAAAAGGGTGAGTTATCAACCAGTTACAGTTGTGGCAACCAGAGCTTCAGCCCTCTGAGGAGCCAGTGTAGACCACACACTGCAGAGCCAGACCACTTGAGGAGCAGCCAGCTCAGGCATTGGTTGAGAAATGCTTCTAAAGGGTGTTAATTCTCTGGAGCTTCTGGCCAGATATCCTGCAGGAAGGTAGGCTCTGGTACCGGAGATGTAGGTGCAGGCACTGGGTGTCCTCCCAGCACACATTAAAATGGGAGTTTTGAGGGGGAAGGTCATGGCATTGGCAACATCTACTATAGTCTTTACCTTGGACAAGAGAGATGATAATGATTGTATTTATCACCTAAAGTACTTAGGAAGATTAAATGCTGCAAGCTGAGCTCTTTGTATAGTTCTTAGACTATAATAAGTTATAGTCTATAGTGTTATTATTTAATTTTTAAATATTATTATTATTTATTATTAAAAGTAGATCAATTTATGTTTGTCATAAATGGCAAGCAATGAATTGTCTGGAGGGGGAGAGCAGAAGTGGTCTGTCAGTAATCTGTCAAATGGAAGTCTGGGCATGGGCCCTGTGAGGTGCTCTCCAACTCTGAGTTTCCAAGATTATTCAAATGTATGTGTCTGCAACAGACATATTTTGTGCCCCAAGCCACATGCCCTCAGCCCGCCTGATTTCTACTGCAGTTGCAGAGGGCAGGTCCCAGTGTTGCTACAGGGGTCCAGCTCAATCACCTGCTGAAACTTGTCTCAGCTTCCTTTCTTGGGTTATTTTTCCCAAACAGGGCAGACTAGATGTGCAGGGGAGTCAATGCTCCTTGGAGTAGGGTTATTAAAGATAATGAAGACCTAGTTCTTATCCTCTGAAGGCCAGTGAGGCCCGTGTAGAGTGATTTAAAAATAATTAAAACATGCTTACTCAATTAGAGATATGTTTGAGGTGTTCTGAGTGGAACTGAGGTAACATTTGAGAGAGGAGAACTGAATCCTGAAGGATGAGTAGAACTCAGGCAGAGAGAAAAAGAGGTTTTCCATCTGGAGACCAGCAGGTGTACAGGTGGTGACAGAAGAGCAGGGCCCAGAGTGCAAGGGGTAGGGAACTGCCAGAGATGGGAGGAAAAGGTAAGCTGAGAGCCTCCGAGACTTATTCAGGGGAGGGATGGGACCAGACCTGTGCTTCACTAAGTTTGCTCTGGTGGCTAGTGGATAAGGTGGACCGGAGGGAGGAGATGCAGGAGGTAGGCAGATGAGTTAGGGGCATTCCAGCCATGGAGGTGAGAAATAATGACAGTCTCACCTAGGGCATTGAGCAAGTGTAGTCTACAGTGGTTTGCATAATGAACACTTCTAAAGGTTGGGAATAAGGAGGTGGTGGAAGAGAAGGAGGAAAAAGGCAGCTCTTCTCTTGAGACAGGTGACAATAAAGTTTACAGAGAACTACTCTTCTGTCATTTCTTCAAATGGCCTGCAGATGAAACAAGTCTTTCTTCCCCCTCTTCTTTGAAATGGGTCCTAGAAGAACTGTTCTGCATTCCCCTTTTAAGTCCTCTGGCAATGCATGCCCAAATTCATTTCTAGAAGCTTTTGGTTCACATGAACTGACATTAGCATCTCCTTCGCAGGTCTTTGGACAGACTATTAGATTCCTTGCGTTTTTTTTTTTTTTTAAGATGCGTGGAGCTCTCCTTCATAGTACATGAAAAGATGTCTTGGAACAACATGCATTGGAATGTGAGGGAAATAGTGTGGACTCCTGCCAGCCATTTGCAAGAGTGATGAATGATTTGAGGAAAGATGCTTGCCAAGTTCATTCTTCTACTTGGAGATTGGGTAAAATATCAGGTGCAATATAAATATAGTCCTTTAGGGAAAAGTCAGGGAAGAGAGTCTCTCCATTATAGATGAGCCAAAAGTTGATAAGTAACAAACCCAATTATACAAAAACCGAAAGACAAGGCAAGGGAGCATTAGTCTCATCATGTGCTCCACAGTACCCCAGAAACACATCTGTAACAGCTTAGGATTAGAAGAGTGCAAAGACACCAACCCTTGGAATCATCTATGTGACACATTCCAGAATAGTAACGTTGTATTTTATGAAACAAATTATTATTCAGTAAAGAAAAACTTGTCTCAGCAATCCACTGATTTGTGTTTTATAACTGTGGTTTGGATGGCACGGGATCTTACCATCCCCAGTTTTCTTGGATTGTGCTATTTTATCTCCAGATGTGCACAACATCTTGCAAATTACACTAAAGTAAATAAAATGAATGTTCAACACTTGAATCCCATTTTGTAATACATGCTTGCTTATGTTTGTAGTGTAGAGAGTATTTGAAGCACTTTTATGTATTTTAATAATTATGCATTTTATGTAGAATAGTATGATCTATAGCACTGCTGGGTCTTCATTTCCCCGATGGCTCTGGTTCTGCTAGTCTGTTAGGAAAGTTCTGCAAGCCTTCTGGTGCTATTTCCAAAACTGGGGTGCTCAGTGTGTTTGGAAGATGGCAAGCAAAGTTGGGAAGTACACACAGCACATCTTTCTGTAGTGTGTTCATTTGATCAAAATTGAGAAAATATAGATATATTACACAATAAATGTAAAATGTGTATGCATTTCATAGGTAACATATGAATCATTAAGAAAGTTTGTATCTAGAGCTGGTTGCTTAAAAACACTTCCTGTATCTCTAAATCTCTGTACTTCCCGCTTCCTCAACCCAGGTTTGCTTTTGCTCTACTCTTGTTACAGGTGCTTTGGAGGAAATTATTAAAGCACTAGCTTTGGAAAGATGCTAGAACTGGAGTCAGAATAGCCTTGTTTTTTCTCTACTACGTAGTAACTGTTATTGTAAGCAAGGACATGAACTGTTGCAAGCCTTGCTTCCCTCTTTGTAGAATGAAGATGGTCTTACCTATTCTATAAGTCACTAATAATAAAATGTAATTGGATTGCTAATATTAAACTGGACTTTGGTCATCTCTCCAATGGAATAAATATAAAACTTCAAAATAGGTATCTTTCTAAAAAATTATTTAAAAAGTAGGTTTTTTGAAGATTAGTCCTCAATTTTCTGTGTGCTCTTCCACAGTTTTCACCTTGGTTATTTCATATTGAGGTCTTAACTTCTGTTGACACAAATGCCCTCTCTATATTAAATACATTGGATTTTTTTTTTCCTTCCTCAAGGAAATGTACCTTCTCAATGTTCACTTAGAGGTTTTGGCAGGGACCTGGGACTAATTGCCCTAAACTTTCACATTGCTTTCACATTGTTTTTCTATTTGCCTCACCTTACCATGCTCCCTCTGCAACTTCTTAGCATCTCCCAATTGGTTTTGCTCTTGCAAGTTTATCAGTCTCAGACCACGTCACATGTATATACACTTCCTCTGAGTTCTGACGATATCCTGTTAAAGCTCGAATGTGGCATTGGGATCTCCCTCACTAGAGTGTAAGAGACCTGAGGATTATTAATGGCTGTGTATTATTGATCTTTGTGCCCCAGCAATGCCTGGTGTGGAATCTGCCTGTATGTCCTATGAAAGAAAGATTGACTGAATGTGAGCTCTACCAGAGTAGGAATCTTGTCTGTTTCATTCCCAGAACAATGTCTCACACTAGGATAGTATCTGACAGTGGTATACCGCTGGCATTGAATAACTAGTTGTTGACTGAATTACTTTTTTTTTCACTCACATTTCTTATGCCTTCTGTCAACTGAGCAGCCTTTACTAGCACTGAATGTCCACCATCCACCACCTCTTCCACACAGTTCCAACTCCTCCATGGTGATGCGGAGAAGGTCAATTAACAGTGGTAGATAGAAACAATGCCCTTGAAATTCTTCTACTAGCAGAAGTTCATCTTGAAGGACGATTTCCTGTTAGGAAGTGATTTTTAATATTGGTATTCATTAGACAGTGTATAATTGTATGCAATGCTCATGTTTCATGAACCAAATTATAAGAAAGTCTTCAGGGAACCCTTGTACACTGTTGGTGGGATTGCAAATTGTGTAGCTACTATGGGAAACAGTTCGAGGAGTCCTCAAAAAATTAAAAATAAAACTATGTTATGACCCAGAAATTGCACTTCTGGATGTTTACTTGAAGAAAACTAGAACACTAATTTAAGAAGATATATGCACCCTATGTTCACTGCAGTGCTATTTACGGCAGCCAAGATGTGGAAACAACCTAAGTGCCCATCAATAGACAATTGGATAAAGAAGTCGTACACATATACAATAGAATATTACTCAGCCATAATGAAATGAAGCCTTGCCATTTGCAACAACATGGATAGACTTAAAGGTTACTATGCTAAATGAAGTGAGTCAGAGAAAGACAAATACCATATGATTTCACTTATATGTAGAATCTAAAGAACAAAATAAGCAAACAAACAAAATGAAAACAGACTCATAAATCCAGACAACAAACTGGTGATTGGCAGATAAGAGGGGTTGGGTGAAAAATGTGAAGGGAGTAAGAAATACAAATTCGTAGTTATAAAATAATCATAAGAATGTGAAATACAGCATAGGAAACATAGTCAACAATATTATAATAACTACATTGTGCCAGCTGGGGATCGCTTTGTAAATTATACAAATTTTTAACCACTATGCTGTATGCCTGAAACCGATATAAAATAATATTGAATGTCAATTCTAATTGAAAAATAAATTTAGAAAACAAACAAACAAACAAACAAATAAATAAAGACAGTCTTCTGAGTTGAAAACAGTTCTTAATTTAAAACATCCATTCTCATCACAGGAAAGCAAAAGAGCTGGCCAGCTGCTTGCAAAAATGTTCTTGGTCAAGGGGCTTGATCAAGACAGCCAAAATCCTGAGTTATCTTCTTTAGCATGTCACACACAGCGCCCAAAGGAATCACAGAAGTTTCGCCCCTCCGCCGGCTCACTCAGTAGTTTACTTAGCCTGTGGACACTTTCTTCTGCCCGCTACAAGATTTCTTCCTTCCCTGCCTGTCCCCTCATAGCTCCCCTCACAAATCCACTTACAGTGACTTTAAGTGTCAATCAAATTGGGGGAAGGGGAGTCTTTCCCTTAATGAAAAAAAAATCAGCTTAGCACAGGTGCAATGACCTGCCTTGATAAAGAAAGGCTACCTGGTTGCCTACAACAGAACCCACTTTTGCACAATAACCCCAGGCTGCAATGTGAGGCTCCAGGTAATGTAATCTGTTTTCACACAGCCTAGTGTTAGGGTGCGCTGCCACTCACTGTAAAGGTTACTATCTCTCTTTTATTGTAATTACAAAAGCTAACTGCAAAACCTGAAACCTTGCTGGGAAATTGCCTACCTACACAAAGAACACAGAGACCCTATCGCTTCAGAGTTCAGTTCTTTCTGAGCTTCTTTATAAAAGAGTTTTTTTGTCTGTCTTGCAAGGCTCTCTAATCAGGGAGGAGCTGCAAATCCAGGTTAGCTGATGGCTTGGAGTGTTTCAAGTAGGAGGCTCTCTTTGCAGGTGTGCATATAAGTGCTTTACAATTTAGCTTGCAGAAGTTGAGTAAATGCAGCCCTTATACATCTTAGATAGAGGGAGACAGAGCTACTGAGACACGCGCACACACACATACAGAGAGAGAGAAGAGAGAGAGAGGAGAGAGAGAGAGAGAGAGAGAGAACGAGAGAGAGAGAGAGGGAGAGGGAGAGGGAGAGAAGAGAAAGGGAGAGAAGAGAGAGGGAGAGATTCTCACTAAAAGATGTATCCTGTTTTTTCAGATCTCATTGGCTTTCCTTGAAGGAAGTATAACTGTGTTCGTTCTCCTACTGTTTGCTTTAACTACCCTCCAGCTCAAGGTTTGAATCCTATAATCACAACGCAGAGTGTGCTGGAAGATACTTATTTTTATCCCAACTGCCAGCATCACCACAGTGTGTATCATCCAAATTTACACTCCACATAGATGGAGCATGTGGCCCTGCTGCTGGGCCAGCTGCTCTCCCTAAAGCTGAGATATGGTTGTTTCATGTTTTGCCTCATCAAAAATGTGATAGCAAAAATGTGTGAGTGAAACCTACACTCACAGTAGCTTACTAAACAAAGATTGAAATGTGTTCTAAATGTGTGATTTGCGGTTCAATGGAATTGAGGCTGGAGAAAAAGAGAGAGGGAGGGAGGGGAAGAGAAAGAGAGAGAGAGAGAACACAGCACAGGTTCTTCTGAGTAAGAAGCTTGCTTTCTTGGGGCAACAGTGCTCAGCTCAAAGATCACATTTCTCTTGAGATAGGGGTGGCTATGTGGCCAGGCTTTGACTGACCAAACTTGGGCAGAATATTCTGTGGGATTTCCAGGAAGGCTTAAAAGGAAAAGAGGACAACTTGGCCTTTAGTCTTTCCCATCTACCTGCTGGTTAGAAAGCTGGTATGAGAATAGTGCCCAGTTAGCCATCCTAGACTCTGAGGTGACCTTGAAGAGAGAGGCACGTGTTGAGATGTGGAGGAGAAAGACAGAAGATGCCTCAGTCCCTGAAGTCTTCACTAAGTCATCACACTAGCCCTGACCTGCTTCCTCCAGATTTTTTTTTTTTAATGAGAGAAAAATACGCTTTCTGTGTTTGGGTCACTATTTTGGTGCTTTCTGTCATGAGTAGCCAAATGCAATTTCTAACTGATATACTGACCTGAGGTTTAACATTACCTGGGTCCTGATTCAATGGGTGAATACACACAGAGGACAGAGAACAGTGCCTGGTGCCGTGGGAGTGTGTGTAAAGAAAGGCTAGCTGTCAATGCCCCTTTGGAAAATTATTATATTTATCAATTATTCGAGTTTATAGTTTAATGTAGAAATACCCATTTTGATCTGGCTTCATGTTGTAATTGTAAGGTTTCTATTAAGTATTGACTGAGGTTGTTTACCCTATTTGATATGTTCGACCCATAAAATTTGAATGTGTGTTAGTTTATTTCTTCATTTATTTGTTCAGGAAGTATTTATGCAGCCCCTGTTATGTGTGATGCATAGCTTTAGATATTGGTGAAGGTCCTGAGGGGGAGATTACATGAAGAATAATAAGAGAAAGACTCTGGTTTCAAAATTTACAGACTAGGAAAGGAGAGAATTAATAAATAGTAATAACAGCCAGTATTTCCTAAGCACTGACTATCAGATACAGTAATTTACATGTATTATATAATTTAATATTTATAACAGCCCTTTGAAGTACAGGTTCTTTTATTTTTCTCATGTAGACAAGGATATAGAGGTATGAGGAAATTAAGTAACTTGTATAAAGTCATAGTGAGCGCTGAAATTGAAATTTGCAAAGTATTTGTGTGCTCTTAATCCCTCTACAATAACCATAATAACGTAACAGTTTTGTTTTTTTTTTGGAGCATATTTTAAGTGCAAGGCCCTACACCAGATTGTAAGGCAGTGGCACTCAAAGTGTGCTCCTGAGACCAGCAGTTGCAGCATCGCCTGGGAGATCCTAGAAATGCAAATCATTGTCCTTACCTTAGACTTGCTGAATTGGAAACTGTGGGTGGATCCCAGTGATTTGGGTTTCAGCAAGTTTTCTAGGTGACTCATGCCTACTGAGGTTTGAGAACCACTGTGGTAGAGGATGAAAAGATGAGTGAGACTTAAGTTTGTAAGAGGGAAAAGCAGGTGTAAAAATAAATGTAATTCAAGGCAGATAAGACAATGGGCAGAAAGGAGGATTAACGTCTTACTGAGCTTGAGCTTGCTGCCAAATTTTCTGATTTTTCAGGAGAAGCTGGAATCTAGATTTTAATGAGAAATCTCCCAGCTTTACACATGGAGCCAAAACAAACAACAACAACAACAACAACAACAACAAACAAGCAAACGAAAACCACCACCACCACAACAACAAACAGGCAAAATGAAACTGGGTCTGCAAGGCAGATGGCATTGTGGACACTGGATTAGAGCTGCAAGAGGCTAGCTCTAGTCCTAGTATTAGGTCCTAGTACTAGTCCTAGTACTAGGGCTGCAAAGTACAATAGTTCCCCTTATGCTTGGGAGAATATGTTCCAAGACCCTCAGTAGATGCCTGAAACCACAGATAGTACCGAACACTACGTATACTGTGTTTTTTTCTGTACATACATATGATAAAGTTTAATTTACAAATTAGGCACAATAAGGAACTAAAAATATCTAATAAGAAAATAGAGCAATTGTAACAATAAACTATAATAAAAGTTACGTGAACTCAGCAAACTAACACAAATTTCTTTTTCCTTCACAATTTCTCAGATAGATTTGTTCTTACCGTAGATCTTAGCAACCTCAACATATACTTTTTTTTCTTTCCTTATAAACTGAGAACTTGCACCTTTTCACATAAAGGAGGCACTTCATGGCTTTTCTGTTGCATGTTCAAATATCCAGCATGACTACTCATGTGCTTTAGGGCCATCATTAAGGGTGACACCTCAACAGTCAATCTGATAACCTAGCTGGCTGATGGGCAGGGAGTGTATACAGCGGGGACGAGATTCCCGTCCCAGGCGGGATGTAGAGATGGGATTCACGTCTCACGCGGGACTGGCGTGATTTCATCGCGCTACCCAGAAGGACGTGCAATTTAAAACCTATGAATTGTTTATTTCCAGAATTTTCCATTTAATATTTTTGGACCACGGGTAACTGAAACCACTGAAAGTGAAACTCTGGATAAGAGGGAACTACTGCACCATAACGTGAGTAACTTAATCACCAGAGATTAGTTTTACAGTTCTGGAAGCTAGAATCTTACAATCAAGGCGTCAGTAGGGTTGGTTTCTTTGGGGGGCCGTAAGGGAGAATCTGTTCCTTGTTCTTGCATAGGTTCAAGTAGCCCCCAGGCATTCCTTGGCTTATAGATGCAACACTCCAATACTGTCTTCACATGGTATTTGTTCTTCCTGTGTTCACACGGCTCTCTTTCAATAGAGACACCAGTCATAAAAGATTAGTGGTTCACTCTGCTCCAGTATGACCTTATCTCCACTATTTACATTTGCAACAACCCAATTCCCAAATAAGGTCACACACTAAGATTCTGGGGTTTAGTACTTCAACATGTTCTTTTTGGGGGAACATAGTTCAACCTGTAACAGTCACTTTTAGGTAGCATAATTCAATAGTTAAGGTCTTTGTTTTCATTATAAGGGGAGGCTAACTTATTATTTTTTCATTGTTTCTTTCCATGAGACTAGTAACAGGATATGATATACCTTACTGAAATGTTATAGGCAATGTGTAGATATTCAGGGTCTTTAAAATCAATTGTAATGTCAAGAAACTAAGACATGGAGCCAATGGTAAAGTACGCGGCCCTTGCCTTATGCTTAGTGGAACACATAAAACAGAGCTCCTTTAGAAGATACTTATGAGATTTGTGCTTTTTGAGAACTTGGGTGAAGAAAGGCCACTTTGGTAGAAATTCAAAGTATTGTGTTTGGCTTTCGGTGAGGCAAAGGGCCCGATGGCTTTTATGAACCCCTGAAAATATTCTCAGTGTTTGTGATGAGTCTGGCTAGCCACTGAAATGTGATGAATGTTATATATGGGATGATAAATCACAATAAATTTAGGTGCTCACAGGTAGGCAACATTTTATTTCTCAGTGTAATTTGTACCCAAAAGCTAACAGGAAAGTTAGACACAAAGTTCAAAAGGCAGACTAATATGTTATCAGAAGGTCCTCATTCTTTAAGAGCTAAAAAAAAACCTGTTTCTTATTTTATCTTACTTTTAAGACACAATCTTAATTGCATATTTCTAGATTTTTGCATAATTTTTCTTGGTGTGTGTGTGTGTGTGTGCACACACATGTGCACGAGTTTGTATAATTGAATCCAAAGTCAACCAGCCTGAATGTAATGTCTGATTTGACATTAAAGGTTTACAGCTTTTGTCTTCCCTGAAGATTTTTCTCTCTCTCTTTTCTTAAGATTATTTATTTTAATTAGATTCAAGTATACATTACATTGGTTAGACATCTATATAGTTCATAAAATGATGCTGCCAATTGCTCCCCCCACCCCTGACCCTCCAACCAAGCCAATGTATTAATGCTAACTGCATTCCCTATGTCGTGCACTCCATCCTCGTGACCATCTATCAGCTACTAATTTGTACTTCTTTAACCCTTCACTCCATTCTCCCACCCCCTTAAATCCCCCTCCCCTCTGTCCATCACCAAATTGTCCACTATATTTGTGAGTCTGTTTTTGATTAGTTTGTTCTTTTTATTCCTTAGATTCCACATATAAGTGAAATCATATAGTGTTTATCTTTCTCTGTCTGACTGAAATAACTTCTAGGTCTATCAAAGCAATATCTTTTTCTATCCCCTTCCTTTTAGTCTCTGTGTGTTTTTAAATCTGAAGTGGCTCCCTTGTGGGGACGTATGTAGAGGTCTTGTTTTCTTATTTTTTCCACCACTCTATCTTTTGGTTGGAGAACTTAATTCTTTTCCATTTGAGGTACTTATTGATAGGAATGTAGTTGTTACTGTTCTTTATTCCTGTTTTTGACACATGTTTTTTCTTCTTAAAGAAGTCCCTCTAATATTTCTGTAATATTGGCTTGGTGGTGATAAATTCCTTTAGCTTATTTTTGTCCAGGAAGCTTTTACCTGTCCTTTAACTCTAAATGATAGCTTTGTTGGATAAAGTATTCTTGGTTGTAGATCCTGGGTCTTCATTTTGTTGAATATTTTTTGCCAAGCACTTCTGTCCTGCATAGTTTCTTTTGAGAAATAGCTGCCAGTCTTATGGGTGTTCCCTTATAGGTAACTATCTGCTTTTCTCTTGCTGCTTTTAATATTCTTTCTTTGTATTTAACCTTTGGAATTTTAATTATGATGTGTCTTGGTGTAGGCCTCTTTGAATCCCTGGTTTTGTGGATTCTCTTATAGCTTCTTGGGGTTTTATGTCCATTTTCTTCATCAAGTTATGGAAGTTTTCCATCATTATTTCTTCAAACAGCTGTTCAACATCTTGATTTTCTTCAGTTATGCCAATCAGATGAATATTTGGAGCCTTAATGGTGTCACATGCTCCTTAAATTATTTTTATAGTCTTGGCATCTTTTTTCTTGCCAGTGTTTATTGAGTGTCCTTGGCTTTCCAGCCTCTAGATAGGTCATTTGATCCTTTTCTTTATTCACTTTGTTTTTCTTTGTTTATTCCATTTAATATACTTCTCATCTCAGATAATGTGTTCTCATTTCAGACTGGTTCCCTTTTATAATTTCCATTTCCATTTTTATGTTTTTTATCTCTTTGTTGAAGTTCTCATTGAATTATCTATACTTCCCAAAAGTTCATTGAGCATCTTTATAACCAGTGTTTTGAACTCTGCATCTGTTAGATTTTGACTCATATATATTTCTGGATCATTTTGTTCTGTTTCTCTCATATGGTTTCTGCTTTTATGTCTTCCCACTTTGGCTGCCTTTCTGTGTCTGTTTCTAGGTGCTAAGCAAAGCTCCTAAGTCTCCTAGTCTTATTAGTGTGGATTTGTGAAGTAGGTGTCAAGTGCCATAGTCCTGAGAGGGGTTCGGCTGCAGGCCAAACTTAGCTCAAGCCTCTGCCCCTCCAGGGCCACCTGTTATGATTCAGCAAACAATCTCCAGATGCTATGCTTATAGTTGC
Organism: Eonycteris spelaea; assembly: GCA_003508835.1. NCBI lineage: Eukaryota > Metazoa > Chordata > Mammalia > Chiroptera > Pteropodidae > Eonycteris > Eonycteris spelaea. The sequence continues at coordinate 6,304,059 of PUFA01000011.1, read as the reverse complement.
CTCAAAAGGCCACACCAGAAACCAAGGGCACCGATTTGCTGAGGAAACACCTGGATGTGGCTTGGGTGGGGCTGAGATGGGGTAGGCGGAGTTTCAGGGAATTCTCTGGGCGGTGCGACCTCTGTTATCCAATTTAATGACATCACAGCTATGGCGGCGCTGTGTCGCACAGGGAGTGGGGAGGGCTCAACAGGGAACAATGGATACCTCAGGCATTTCTATACGCAGTGAGCCTTGCTTCGGCCCTCACTCCGACAATGTCTCCCTGTAAGTCCCTGGTGCCCCCTGCACGCAGCCGAATCAGCACTGGTGCTCAGAGCGAGCAGGTCCGTCACTGCAAAAATCCGCTTGGACGCGGCCCCTTTAAGAGGCTTCTGCCGCTGCCGCTGCCTCTGTTGCTGCCGCAGCCTCCATCTCACTCAGCTGCTCAGGACCAGGCAGTCCCACATCCTCGCCCCGTCCTACCTTCTGCCATTGCAGGGTGCTTCCTTGGATTTCTCCCCGGCTGTATGGCTCATTCATCAAGATCCCAGGTGATTTTTTCTTTGCTGCTTGCTCCTTGTTTCCATCACAACTTTGTTTTGGTCGCCAGAGAGATGAACAGAGCCTCTATCATCTACACCATTTTTACTCCTCTCTCTCTATTTCTTTTTTAATTGTACTAAATCTAGACACTATTTGGTGCTAGCTACACTTTCGTTTTTTTCCATTTTCTATCATTTTTGTATAAAATAACATGCAAAATATAATAAAGGGTGAGTTTTAAACCCTTATTTTTTATTTAATCAAAATGGTGGTGTTTCAAAGGAAGCTCAATGTGTAAAAATAGATGTCAGGGGAGTTGCTCTCATTGAACCAAGAAGAGTGGAGGGTATACCTTTTGAATGCTGTACCCAAGAACCCTTGGAGCATTATTTGAAAATCAATTCAGTAAAATATTCAATTAATTGCAGAAATAAATGCTGAAATCCTAATTAAATGATGCCAATTGTTGGCTAGAAGATAGTAGCATGGTACAATAGCTTGAAACATTTATTTTTCAAGCCACTTATTCAATATTTATTAAGTGTCCAAGGTTCTTTGGCTGTGTGAAATCTTAATAATGGTATATAAAATATAAATTAAGAGGTCAATGGACTGGCAGGCATTGCAAGTTGCCTTCTGTGGTAGCCAGCCTCCAAGATGGCCCCAACAATTCCATCACCTGATCTTGATATTTTTATGTAATTCCCTGCTACATATGCTGGGGTGGTCTACATGACTTAATAAGATATAGCAGAAGTGATAGAATGTTGCTTTCAAGATTAGGTTGTAAAAACTGTGACTTCTAATTTGGGCATCATGACCTCTTTCATCATCATCATCATCAATCATCAGTCATTATTATCATTAATCATCACTTACTCTGAGGGAAGCAAGCCCTGTTGTGAGCAACCTTATGGAGAGCTCCTCATGGTAAGGAAATGAAATTTCTAGCCAACAGGTAGCAAGGAACTGAAGCCTTTCAGCAACCATTTGAAATTGCTTGAAGTAGATACTGAGCCTTCAGCAGATTGGTTGACTTCATGAGAGACTCTGAGCCAGAACTCCCAGGTAAGCTGCTTCTGGATTTCTCTCCTTCAGAAGATAATACATGCTTAGTACTTTAAGATGGAAGTTTTTTGAGGTCATTTGTTATAGAGTAATAGATCACTAATAAACCTACTCAAAATATCTTCTTTCTTTTACTCTTGCTAAATTAATTTCAAAGCAGCAATATGCTCAGAATAAAAACAAAACCAACCAACCAACCCACCAATAAACCAACGTCAGAAGTTACCCAAGAAGAAAGGTGAGATTCAGACCACAGAATCAGAACACCTTGGCTCTTGGCACAAACAGAACAGAATAAACCAAACCAAAATGCCTCTTTTCGTTGTATTTTAGACCCATAGTTAAAAACATGTGTGTGTGTGTGTTTTATTATTATTTAAAAAAAAAAAAAAACCAAAAACTTGTTCTCTGGGAAGCTTAAATGATGGGGAAATTATTAGAGACTATTTCAACAGTTTGACCCTTCCCCGTCCCCGTCCCCGTCCCAGGAACCAGGCTGTTAGACTTGGCCAAGAATAAATGGAACTTGAGTTTCAAAACCTTCCTACCAAATAATTTTTCAAATTTGTAGCCTTAAAGACTGAGAAAATGTGAAATTTAGCAAACTGAATGGAACATCTACCAACAGTTGTTTGGAGAATTCTCTTGCCTTTATGGGCAAGAAACTACAGCCATGATTGCAAGAATTCTCCTTTTTATTCTCAGTAACTGAAACTGCTCAATATCTGAAGCTTTCTTATCTGCCTAGACATTCTTTGATCCACCCACATTAAACAGAACAGGAAAAAGGTTTGGTTTTGTTTTGTTTTTAAGCATTGTCACACCCTAAATGGAAAATTTTTAGGTTGTATATTAGACAAATTAAACACATCTAAAAATAACACCTTAAAACATGTTGTTTATAATATAATGTGAAAATGGATAAAAAGTAAATTCAATCTTGGGTTAAAAAATTTTAACAAAAAATTTTCTTGTTGTCTACTTATGATCATTTTCTTCCCCTCCTTTTCATTATTACTTGAAATCATAACCAATTATTGAAATCAACAAAATCTATTAAAATCAACTTCTAGTAACTGTCAAAATTCTTTTATCATGTTAGGACTTAAAAAATGACATCAATTCAGTTATCTTATATTGTAATTTTGAGGGAAGGAGGAAGTATTAGGAAGTGATCTGTAAAACAAAAGAATAAACTATGCAAGAGATTATAAAAATTAAACTAACACTCAGCTGTGCTGTAATCATAAGGGAAAGAAAAATGTACTTCCTAAGGAAGTTATTACCAGACATCTAATCAATTTTCTTGGAAAAGAACAATTAGCAAGGGAATCTGAACTTACAATCAATTCTTTGGCATTTTTCCAACATGTAACTATCTAGTGATATATTTTTAATAAAGGACCTATTTGAATTTTTAGAGCAAAATTATATTGAAAATATGATCAAACTCTAAATACATACAAATGGAGGAATTGAAACTGAATATGTACTGTGACTTCTAAAACCTAATTTGAATTGAAATTAACTAGAAAAAGAAATTATAGTTGTTAGGTGAGGACTCATATTGTCTTACTTTGAAATGGAGAGCTGAATCCTTAATACAATCTTCTTTTTATCACTTGGGAGTATTAAAGGACCTCCCACACCAATCATTTTTTGATTGGCCCAAAACCCAAGTACAAGTTTCTGTAATGCTTGGAAATAATTCTTCTGGCTCAAAGTAAAGATTTGTAGAATAGTGCATGTCCAGGTTGTGATGTTAGATGCATTAACATAACATGTCAATATTATTTTTTAAATGTAGCTGAAAGAAAAGATTTTACTTCTGCATCATAAGTTGTGTGACTGTCAGGGTTTTGGTATCAATCCCGAATGAATCTTGGTTTCAGTACATTTTAGTTTTATGACCACAGGGAAGTTAACTTCTCAGAGTTAACTTCTCTGAGACATCATTTCTCATCTGTAAAATGAGTATAATGCCAACTTCTCTTGGGATTTTTTTTGTGAGGATTGAATGAGAAAATATGTAAATAACCTGCCTAACAGAGGTCATTTCTTCATTGTCCTTTACCATTTCTCATAGTATTTTAAATCTCACATTAAGAATTCTTACACTTTACCATTAAAAGCATTTTATCAGGATTTTCTGGGATTCCTCTTCTAATTGCTCATATCCTTTTCCCATGGATGTCCTTTTTCAGTCTCTTTCCTCCTTGATACTGTGTTCAATTTCAATACTGTTTGGCCCTTTCATCTTCGTTTCCTTCACCCCATCTGACTTTTTTTCTCTTCCCTGCAACTAAATTACTTCTTTGACCCTTAAGTGCTTTCTCTGTCTCTAAGAACAATTCAGGTATGTATATTACTTGTAAAAACATTGTGCATTAGAAATACTTTTCAAGGAAAAAAATCCACTCGTATTTGTCCTTTCAGTCCCTGTTATATATTTACATTTTTTAAAAATGCATTTTGTAAATAGCCAAAAATAAAGCTATTCATGGAATAGTGTGGTACAATGGATAGAGCACAGGAAGAGAGAATTCAGTTTTTAGTCTGTTCTGGTGACTCTTGATAGGTCCATTTATTTCTCAAGCTCTCAGTTTCTTCATCTTTAAAATGAAGCAGTTAGAGAGATTATTCCTGAGGTTCATTCCAGCTCTGAAAATAGTCTAAGAGTTGGTATCTTTATGAAATAGGAGTGTTCTTCCAATACTGGCTAACCCGAAGAGTGCAGCTGACCACAGTATTATTTTTTTCCCTTAGTTCTTCTTCGTGAGTGCAGAAAATAAGCAGAAGATAGAACCCCGTAGGTACAGATACGAGTACTTTCTGCAAATGGATAATTACCTCTTGGCTTTTACCACTTGGACTTGTCTGTCTTGACCACACTTGGATGGTTCCATGTGGGCTCTCTTGATTGGCCCCCCTTATCACAGATCTATAACATATAACTGACATATAACTGAATTTGTGAAATGGCTGGACAGTTAAAGTTTCAAGCTTGCCCTGAAAGGGAACAGATCGATTGGTCTGTACTGGAAACTGACGCCAAATATCTCTCTCCTACAGTGAGAAGCAGCAGTAGAATTCCCCTAGAGTACTGGTCTAATCAGATGGGTTTATCAGCTTCACAAGGATGAGTGGGGGAGGGTGGTTGTTGCCAGGAGGAGGAGGGAAGGTCAGAAACAAACACGTTTAGAAAAATGTCCCCATTTATTCACTTCCTGATTTTATTTGGTCTCAGAGTTTGGTCAAATGCCTCCCTTCCCCGCAATGACAGTGAACTGAAGAGCCAGTAGGACAGAAGTTTCTGTGTTAGGACATTAATGTGAAGTCTTACTGTATTTTGAGTGCTTAAGGAAAAGCTAATGGGAACTTTCCATTATTAACATGAAAATATGTATGAGAATTCCTAAATGGAGGCTTTATAAGATAGAGTTGGAGACTAATAAGATGCTGGCTGTTTGGGGTGGGCAGGGTATGGGACTGGGTGGGGGTGAGGGAGAAAGGGTAGGGAAGAAAGCCTTCTTTTGGACTCTGGGGACTCTGTGGGCCGGTGTAAAGGGCCTAGAATCAAGGATGGAGGGGAGACTGAGCAAAATGGGGAAATGCTGGAGAAACTAAAATGACTAGAGAGCTAGAGGACAGGAGGGAGGTTACTGGCCAGGGTAAGAACTTGGAACTGGAGATAGAAAATACTAGGAGTTATTTTAAAAAGAATGAAAAAAAGAAATTCCTGAAGGTAAGGGCCTTACTGAGGAGGATGAGAAGAGCCCGTGGTTTGAAAGGAAACTGGCCTTTAGAAGTCTCAAAGAGTGATCTCAGCTTTGAACCTGAGCCAATCCAATCAGTGTAATGGTCAGCTTAGCTCCCTTCGCCTCCAGGCCTCTAACCTTTGCAGCTAAGGCCACAGCTGACCAGTCTGTCCAGGACTCTGGAGCCAACCCGTATTTTACAAAGAAACTAGAACCAAGGGTTCTAGTCCACTGCCCTTATGGTGGCCTGGCTTCTTAGCTTTGTTGCAGGGCCTGCTCTGACTGTAACTGGCCTTTTGCCTTGTTTCCTTTTGACTTAACCTCTGTCTTGGGTCCCAGGAGCTGCCTCCTTTTCTTAAAATGATTATGCTAACATTGATTGCATACTAGGTATTTTATGCTGGTACTTAAACTCACTGCCTTGTTCAACAACCTTATTAGAAAGATCATGTTATTTCCATTTGGCAGGTGAAAAAAACTGAGGCTTAGAGTGTGGTTTTTTGTTTTGCTTTGTTTTGTTTGCTTGCAGCGAATCATGGATCAGAGCCAGGGTTCAGACCAGCCAGTTTATTACCAGAGCCCAGTTGTGTACTCACTCTGCCACATTGCTTCTCCGCCCTGCTTCTACATTCAGTCTCTGCCCTTGTTCCTGTCTGCTGCTCTGATTGTAATGGGACAGGCCTTCTGTCTGTTCATCTACTTTCAGTCCCGCTGGTGAATACCCTCAGCAGGTCTGCCTACTTCATCTTTTTTTCAGTGATGTCCAGCTCAGCGCTCTGCTCGCTTTTTGGGTCTTGACCATTTCATGTTTACAGGTCCTGCTGCGTATAGAGAACCCTGCTGGTGGTCTCTGAAATTTTCTGTAGAACTATGACTGTACCAGGTTCTCTATGACTTTGCTTACTCGCAGTAAAGTTGAATTGTGTGGGCATAGTCACCGCAGACAAATGGAAACAGAGTTCAGCCAGCTAAGACATGCAGGGTATGATGATGGTTAGATGTGGGATCAGGCCCTCAATAGCCCCAGGTAGAAATGATTTTGGAGGTTTGATTTCTAGATGGCCTTAGGAAGGAATTCTTAACTTTGGAATTTGGTGCCTGATGCTGTACTCTGACTTTCTGTTTTGGTTAGAGCAGAGGCTCTCAACCTCAGTATTCATCACAGTCACCTGTAGAGCTTCTGAGAGCTGCTGAGTTTTCTATTTCATCCCCAGAAGTTCAGTTTCAGATTGTTTGGGGTGACATCCAGCCATTCACAGTTTTATAAAGTGCTCTGGGGTGCTAACCACATATGTGCTGGGTTGTTCTTGGGCTGAGGGTATCATCAGTGAACAGGAACAAAACAGGGTGACCTGAGAAAGAAAATAATTTTTCATATTGCTTTGTATTGTGAACCTGGACATTGTGGAATGTAAATCTGATTAAAGACATTTCCTTAAATGGTTCAGGACTTCTAGAGGAAGCACACCACATACCTGAAAGATGTATGGTTCAGGGGCTGATAAAGGCACTGGAGATAAGAGACTCCTCTCTAGGACTAGCATTTGTTCATCAGCGAGGTGATTCAGGGGAAAGTGCTCAGCAGGCAGACTGACATTTCTGTGTTCTATCCTAATGTGACGTCCTAGTTTCCCTGAAGCCTTGGACTGTTGTCCAACAAACTACCCAAATGTGTTAAACTCTAAGTCAGAATTGCAAAGGCAGAAATGCTGAGGGAGAGAAGCTTGGTAAGCCTCTGAAAAGGCCAAGTAAGAGCATGGCTCAATATTTAAAATGTGGTGGTCTTGCACAGTTTCTGAGATCATCCACATTTTTTGCAAAAGCAAAGAAACGAAAACAAAAACAAAAACAAATATGTTTTAAATGAGATTTAAGACACAAAATGTCAAGGAGATACCTCTATAGAAAGTTGTCTGTGATGTTTACTTGGTTTTGCTCAGATTCTATAAAGTTTTTAGTTCCTGTTTCTTAGCTTTTATTTTTAAGCTGGTAGGCTTCAAAGGGTCAATCTTAGGTTAAGTGATTTATTATTTTTTTTAATCAAAGTTTTGAAACAAACCAGATTTTTGTGATTAAAAAGATTGTGAATGCCTGATCACTCGCATTTTCATGTCAAACAAGGGGTCTCTGCCCATCCATACAGAGCTCTGTGGCTATGACAGTAGGAGCATGAGCTGTTTAATCTCTTGGCTTCATCTGTAATTGAGCAGGTTGGAACTGGTGACCTATAACCACAGAATGAAGGCTGGCATCTATTGAGCACTTTTGTATGCCAGACACTATGCTAAATTCTTTACATAGATTATTTCATTTATTCTTCACTGTGACTCTGGGATATAGGTACTATTATTATCACTGCCCCTGTTTTAAAGATTAGGAACTGAGGTTTAGAGAGGTTAAGTAACGTTCTCAAGGTCACATAGCTGGTAAGTGCTAGAGCTGGGATTCTGATCCCAGACCCATACTCATAATCACAATGCTTGTATTATCTCCCCAGAGAACTTTGTTACCACGTCATAAAATGAATTTTGCAAGGCGAGCCCTCTGCGAGCCTATTTCCTCCTAGGAAGGTCACTTTTTTCATTTGTGGTGTGAGACGAATGGCTGTATCTTGTCATAACTGTCCAACAGGTTAAGTTATTCTGAGTGTGGATAATTGAATAAGAGTGACAGATGTTAGCCTTTGAGAACATGCATATAAGACTGTGAGTTGGAAGGGACACTACAGAACATTTTATTTTAATTAAAAGCAATTTGCTAATATACCCATCTTCATAGCAGTGTTATTCACAGTAGGCAATAATTAGAAGTAACCCAAGTATTCATCGACGGGTGAGTTGATAAACACAATATGGCATATACACACAAAGGAATATTATTCATTCTTAAAAAGAAGGAAGGAAATTCTGACACAGGCTAAGACATAGGTAAACCTTGAGAACATTATACTAAGTGAAATAAGCCAGTGACAAAAGGACAAATACTGTATGATTCCACTTATATGGGGTTTTTGAGTAGTCAAAGTCATAGAAACAGAAAATACAATGATGGTTGCCAAGGGCTGGGGAGATGGAAATGGGCAGTTTTGGTTTAATGAGTATAGAGTTTCAGTTTTGCAAGATGAGAAAGTTCTGGAAATTGATTGCGCAACAATGTGAATATGCTTAACACTGCTTAACTGTACACATAAACTTGGTTAAGATGGTAAATATCATGTTATATATATATTTATCACTACAATCACCATTCTCCAAAAATGATTAGTGTACTGAAAATAGATCTTAAACTAAAATAACATTACTGCCAAAGAACTCTAAAGAAATGTGTATAATCTCTCTTTATGTGAAGAATTGTAAACATAGATTTTAATTTTCTTTAATGTTATTACTCTGAGTTTATGGTGCACCTATAGATATTAAAGAGGATGCTAATTGTACCTGTGACATAGGAGATGTATAATATATTTAAGGTATTTAGCACAGTAATCACATAATAAATTATTTCTATTGCTCTCTTTAAAAATGAAACATTTGGAGATATGCAAAGAAAAAAAGCAATTTGCCAGTTCTTAGATAGAAATATGTGTTTCTCCAAATGGATGACACCTAACAGTGACAACCATCAACCAGAACCTCTTTTAGCTCTAAAACTCTGACCTGAGATTATTATACAATGATTGTCTCTACCACTGACTCCCTAGTATACTTCTGAGAGGCTGGCTTTTTCATTACTATTCACACAGGTAGGCTGGGAATCTATGATATTTGGAAAGGTAGTATACCATATTGATTCTAGAGTGATTAGAGACAAGGACTATGGCTAATTTTTTAGGCTGGATTTTTTCAATAATTGGCTTCCCACAGAGGAGGCAGCACAGTTTGGGGAGACCTGGGGTGTCCTTCTAGTTCTTATTGGCTGGGTAGCACGGTGCACAGCTCAAAAGCTCTCTGAGCAATTCACTTTTCCATCTGTGGAAAGATGGGTTTGGAATGAATCTTATGTTACTTCTCATCCTGTCTTTAATCTTTCTTTAGACATACCCTCAAGGATTTCTGGGGACTGTTATACATAGGGTCATAGGTATGCCCATAGGGTCCCATAATGAGAAAGGGGTTGGCCTTAGAAAATATTACTCAGGTGACAAGAACCTGTTATTATGGTTCAAAATCTAACTGGATTGGATACAAACATATGCAAATGATAATTTGAGGGCCCAGATCTGTCTTTCTGCATAATTTAATACAGAATTATGCCAAGCCTTCTGTACAGACCAATGAGAATGAGTTTTCCCAGATAAACAGCCACTTCTCTGCAAATCTAGGGGCAAATGCAGATCTAGCTATTCACACCCTAGTAAACTGTAACATGGGGAAACTGTCCCATGTTTATATTTTCTCATTCCTTCAATGACAGTAGTTCTTTCTGTAATATATGTCTTGATATACTTCATTTAGGGTCAGTTAAATGTAAGGTCATTGAAATTTTATGTATGATCCAAAAGTCTCTGAATAATAGACTGGCAAGACATAAGAAATTGTCTTAATTTGATTTTCCCAAGAACAGGCCTGTGAGAAGACCTGAGGTGCAAGTAGTTTGTTTGGAAAACGAACCTAAGAAGCATGAGTGAGGGAACGGGGAGAGAGTGGCAAAAAGGAGAAAAAGCCAGTATAAGGATGTGTTATCATGGTTGCTGCTACAGGCAGCAGGAACTCGATTATGCTGGTATTCTGAGAAGCATATGATGTCTCCAGGATTACCCTTTGGAAGGCTGAAGCATTTCTCCCCCGGTTCCCATGCCCCATTGGTTGAGGATTTCTGAGCTTGAACATGGGCTGAGTGGGGTTTTGCACTTTTAGAGGAGATCCTGAAGCATGAAAGCAGAAAATTGGCCTGCAATTCATGAAAATTTCTGCCAAAACTTGGCTGAAATAAGAGGTGGGCTGAGGGTGTGTGATATGGGTACCAAAAATCACCAGTCATCCTTTCTATCCTTTGTCCCCGTGGCTATTACAGGAGAGGCAGTGTGAGGTAGTTGTTAAGCACATGGATATCCTAATGAGCCATGTGACATGAAGAGCTTTCTTGAAGATATGGCCACAGGAGCTGTCAATCTCATTTCCAAAATCATTCTTGCTAGAAAAGTGCATATACCTTCAGGAAATACACCTGGCCTTTTCTACCAGATTTGTTTTGTTTTGTTTTGTTAATTGTGCAATAACCATTTTCCTGTACTGGTGAATTTGGGGGAGCTGGTTGGAAATGGTCAAGGCTAATGTCTCTATGGCAGTAGACCCTTTGTAGAAACATCATAGATGTGGCCCCAGGAAGTCAGTGATTAATGAGAAAAGCACAAATTTAATTTTGAGCCTGGAGTTCAACCATTTTTCTGGCATTGGAAATTTTCATAATGGAAATTAGATATTATGTATTCTACTAATTAAGAAGCATTTTTGCATTTTGCTTTTTGCTTGTAGTGGGTGACTAGGGAACTAGGACCCCAAGGAAGAAGAGAAAAGTTATGGCCCTTCAAAGCCTGGAAAGATGCTGCTGCCTGTCTTCTTGGTGGTGGTTCTGCAGTTTGGCTTATCTTACTGTGTTTTTCGGTTTAAGATTGAAGGTTTGACAAATCATCAAAAAAAAGAAAAAGTCAAACGACATGGAAAAAAGTAGAAAGTTACTGAGTATGGAAGATGAAACAGTAGGTGTTTTTGTTTGTTTTTTTGTCACCTTTAATCAGGTGATATATACATTTTATATTATAACATTTACTTATAATGATGCAACTCCTCCATTGTTGGTTATCATGTCTAAAACTCTCTAATCCTAGCCTTAACACCTTTACCTTCCACTAGAACAACTATTTCAATATTGCAATTTTTGACAAACTAGGTTATTTTTAGGACTCCATATGTCAATAGTAGAACAAATAGTACTATAGAAAAATTTGAGAGTCTAGTTTCAAATTACTATAAAACTTCAATCTATTTACTAAATTCATTTGTTGTTCACAGTGTTAATCACCATGTTAATCACCCATTTATAAACTCTGTTATATTATGGTATGTTAAAGTTTAGTGGTGACTTGCCTTTATTCTAATGTTGAGAGCTACCATTTTCTACAAATTGGTCACTCACTGACCTGGTTGTGTTTTCAGTTTCTGTTCACCATCTGTTTAAAGCAAAACAGAGAAAGAGGAGGCACTGAAGAACAGAGGAAGAGAAAGCCATGGCTGCTGTGATGAGTAGTGATGGAAGGAAATTTATTTCTAGTGACAATTCTGAGCTATGGGGGAAGGCAACATGGAATGAATGAACCACTGGGGAAGGTTGGAGTACCTAGTATGAACTCAGCACTGTGCTAGGGAATAATAAGAAAGTACAAGAGGTCTGTCATTCACGACCTTAGAATCTGGGTGGAGAAACAAACCGTACACACTTGGGGATTGGATAAGCCCGTGTAGCACTTTGTGGAACAGAGTACGAATGAGTAATGCATGGCCAGGAATTCAAACCCAGAAGACTCCCACTGCGGGCAACTGGGCTCAAATAGTGCCATGAAGGATGAGTGGCATACAGCTAGGCACAGGTAGGAGGACCAGAGAGCACATTTCATGTGCATGGTCTTTAACGAAGTGAGACAGTCTGGAATCGTAACTAAATGAATTCATCCTATCAAAGATGTGCACCAGGAAGCAAATTTTTGTGCATGGGGTTGTTTTGATAAAAAAAAATAATCACCCTCTTTGTTTTGGTTAATCCGCTACTGACAAAATGCCAACATGACACATAGAGGATTTTGGCTTCTTCAAATGTTTTTGGTTATATCGGCCTTTGACACATAAGGTGGGAGATTAGAAATATTGCTGTTCTTCTGACAAAAACATTTTTTTCCCTGAGCAGTTTTTCAAATGACATTTTGTTGTTGTTGTTGCTTATTCATGGCTGGAAAACTCCTACATACCTATGGGTCTCTTTGAGAACTATAGCAAGTTTATTTGAAGAGAATTTGTTCATAAGCTAAGAACTCTATCCCTTTATTTGGATTTTCTTACATAATATTTTTCTTTTGTTGCTCACATTTTTACTTGTTCTTTTCTTCTGCATTTTTGCTCTGCTTGGTGGTGTAGGCTACCTTGAATTTTTGGCTCCTTCTGAAACTCTATTTTTAGAAGAATTATCTTAGAATTCCTCACTTATGGGACAGAGTTTCACTTTTCTAACTTTACCTTGTCAAGTCTGACTTAGGATTCAGGAACGAAGATACTTTGATGGATTTTTTGTGATCAAGCCAACATACTTCAGGGAAGTGATGTGAATGTTGAGAGGCAGCTTGAATTCCATTACCCTGAACACTCGGGGACTCTCCGTATTCTTTTATTGTCCTGCAAATTTGTTATAATTTTTATCCTTTGACAGGAAGGACTAGGTGAGGGTTGGCATCTTTAAAGTGGCTGAGATTTCTGTTCCCAGGTCAAGCTCTGCCTTGCAGTTTTTTTACTGGTATAATGACTTGGACAAACAAATAAAATTACCTGCACTTCTTAATTTTTCTTTTTACCGTTTTATTCACTTCTATGGATTCTGTCTTCTGTTCTAAGTTTCATTTTTTTCTACAATTTCATTAAGATTCTAAAAATCCAAGAATGTACCTTCAAAAACTAGAAAAAGAGGAGCAAATTCAATCTAAATTAAGCAGAAGAAAAGAAATAATGAGAATTAGAGTAGAAATCAATAAAATTAAAAACAGGAAACCAATGGAGAAAAACAACATAACCAAAAGCTTGTTTTTAAAAAACATCAATAAAATTGATAAGCCTCTATCCAGGCTAACTTAAAAAAACAGAGAGGACACATTACCAATATCAAAAATGAAAGAGAAAACATCACTACAGATCCCATGAAAATGAAAAGTATAATAAAGTAATACCATGAACAACTCTGTGCCCACAAATTTTTAATCTGGATAAAATGGACCAATTTTTGAAAGATACAATTTGCCAAAACCCACAGGAAGAAATTGACTTAATAAACCTATATCTATTAAATAAATTGAATCAGAACTTAATAACTTTCCAAACAAAAAACAGCAGATCTGGATGAGTTCTCTGGTAAATTCTACTACACACTCTAAGGAAGATATTTTGCTAATTCTCTACAATTTCTTTCAGAGGATAAAAACAAAAGGACTATTTCTGAATTCATTATATGAGGAAAGTAATACCTAATACTAAAACCAGACAAAAACATTACAAGAAAAGGAAACTACAGACCAATATTGTCATAAAAATAAATGCAAAACTCCTCAACAAAATATTAACAAATCAAATTCAAAAAAGTATAACAAAATTAACACCACTACCAAGTAGGACTTATTTCAGGTATTCAAGGAATTCAATATCTGAAAATCAATTAATATAATTCATTATCATTGACATAAAAAGAAAAATCACATGATCATATCAATAGATGCAGAAAAACATTTGGCAAAATTCAACATCCATTCATGATAAAAACTCAAAATAAACTAGGAATAGAGGGAAACTTCCTCAACTTGATAAAGAATATCTACAAAAAAATCTACAGCCGACAGTTATACTTCATGGTAAGAAACTAGAAACTTTCCCACTAAGATAAGGGACAAGGCAAGAACATGCCCTCTCACCACTCTTTTTCAACATCATACTGGAAAGCCTAGCTTATACAAGAAGATAAGAAAAGGAAATAAAAGAAAAACAGATTAGGAGGGAATAAATAAAACTATCTTTGTTCACAGACGAAATCATTATCTATGTAAAATATCTTTTAAAAAATCAACAAAAGAGAATGCTCTTGGAAATAGTGCTTATAGCAAGTTTGCAAGGTATAAGGGTTAATTAAAAAAAAAATCAATCACTTTTCCTATATATCAGCAATTAATAGCTAGAATTTAAAATTTAAAACACAATATTATTTACATTAGTAATCCTCAAAATTGAATACTTAAGTATAAATATAACAAAATATGCACAAGACCTATATGAGGAAAACTATAAAACTGATGAATAAAATCAAAGAGGAGCTAAATAGAGAGATATTCTATGATCAAGAATAGGAAGACTCAACATTGTCAAAATGCCAATTCTTCTCAACTTGATCCACAGATTTAGTGTAATTTCAATCATAATCTCAACTAGTTATTTTATGGGTAATTACTGATTTACAAGCCAGGTGGACATGTAGTCAAGAGGAATTACAAGGGGCCATATGTATGCCATATGTATCTGTCCAGTGGGCCTCAGAGGAAGACCTTGGCTGTGAACCTATAAGAAGAGATGCTAAGGGCTGGACATGAGGGGGAAGGTGCTGGAAGGAGAGGAGGGGAGTGGGTTAACTTGTAAGCTGGACTGAAGAACCTGAGAGGACATGACAGGCCCTGTGAGACTCCTGAACTTAGAACTCCCTAAAGCACTGGAGAAGAGCTTCTGTGATTGAGTCCTAGGCCCAGGAGCCGCACATTGAGATGACAAGTGAACTGGCAATTGGTTTAATCTCCTTGGCCTCCATTTCCTTATTTTTACCATGAAGAAGCTGAATTGAAGCAGTGAGTTTTTAAATTTTCTTTTTCAAGAGTGATGCTTTTCGGTTTCGGCAATTTTGAAGTAAAATATATTCTTTATAAAAAATTTAAAGGATGAGAAACAAGCATCCCAGATATTTTCCTTAGTTCCTATCCTGAGTCCTGATTGCAGTCTTCTCACCCTACGTAGTAAATATGCTTCAGATTTTTTGAGAATTTATTTGCTTTTCTTCCTAGTTTTATTGCCTATATGTATACCTCTAAACAGTATAGATTAATATTGCCTGTTTTAATCTTTATATAAATGGAGTAATTTTGTTTTCTTTTGTGTCTTTTTCATACAAAATTGTGTTTGTAAGATTTATCCACCTGTGGCACACACCTCTGGTTTATTTCTGCTCCTGTGTAGTTTTCCGCTGTATGACTTCACCCCACTGCATTGATCCATTGTACTGAGGATAGACATTTGGGTTGCTTCTAGTTTGGAGTCATTAAGGACAACAGAGCTGTGATATCCATGTATGTGCATTATGGGGCTCGCATGTGCAAATGATTCCAGGATGCATATCTAGGAACAGAATTGCTGGTCACAGGATATGCATACCTCAAACTGCTTTGCAAAGTGATTATAGCAGCTCTTTTCCTCCCTAAACAAAACCTGACGCATAAGGCCAGGAAATAAAGTAGTGGACAGCAGAACCGCTCTGTTTGAAGTAAGGAACGGCAGTCCCAGGGCTTGGCTTTCTCTGGACTGTGCTCTGTTGGTGCTTTCTCGTGGGCCTCACCCACCTTGTTCTCCAACATTCTGTTTGCTTCTATATTCTCTATATTGTTTTGGAAGACAATGAATTTCAATGATTTCCCATTTCAAGGGCAAGAAGAGGTCCTGACTTTCTGACCCCCCCAAACAGCATCTCTACTCAGGATTATTTTAAGTTGGAAATCCAAGGTTCTACTTTTGAAACAGGTATTTCCTTAGACTCTCCCTAAGGAAATTCCTATTCCATAAAGAACTAGGAGATTAAAAAAAAAAATGCACCAGATACTCCCTTTTCGCCCTATCTGTCCTTATGGTCCTGAATTAGCTTGATTTGGGTCTTGAAAATACTCTGGGCAGTGAAAATATCCTGTATGAATCTATAATGATGAATATAGTGGAAGTAGAAAAATTATATCCAACAGTTATGTAAGAGATAGCTGAAAGCAATTAGATTAAAATGATGAAGCAGTTTAAGCCTAGAGAGATGAATCAAAATATTGAGTACTGCTGGAGGTGTAAGTAGAATATTTGTACAGCATCTGATATAGTTGGATGTTGACTATCTCGTCATGAAACTATGGTGGTGGTTTAAGGTTTAGAGGAAATTCATGCTGTGAGGAGTTATTATCCCTACTAAAATGGCAAAACATCGAAATGGAGACTTGTCTTCATGCTGCCCTTTGCCAAAAGCATAACACTAAAGCAGCATTGATGCTGGAACAGTCTGGGCAGTAGACAGGCCAATGCATGTAATGCATATCATTAAAAATAGTTAGTACAAAGAAATGGTTGTTATTGTGCTTCATCCAAGTCGGACTTAGTAGCTAATTAAGTATAAGCGCCTTCTTTTTTTTTTTTTTCCCGTGGCCATATGCAGTTTTTGAATTCTACAGCACAAATTGTTTTAAAGAAATTAAATACAGAATGCATTGAATTTGGTAGAGAAAGTTTAAAGGTCTGCATTTTCCCACCAAAGCTATTTAATATCAGCTGCAGAGTGGGTGTGTGTGTGTGTGGAAAGGTTGTGACCTCCCTTATTTTTACAACCATTGCCATGATTTCATAATACTGGCAGTAGTCACCCAGAGTAGAGAAGTAGACTTTATTACAGTAATTATATGCCAGAATGTGGGTATTAAAACAGAAAAACTTTTCTACTGATAATAAATGTCAAGGGAAAATGACTTTACCCAACAAATAGCCCTTCATCAGTGTTTTTAATATATTAATGGCCTCAGTGAAGACTGAGAGGTGTCCATAGGGTAGAAGTTCAGAGTCCAGATAGCCTTTTTGCCTTATTTGCAGAATGATAAGTAGGGCAGTTGAAGGAAGAGGTGTCCTAGCAAGTTATGCTTATTTTTCTCCATGGCATAAACTCAGATATAATTGTACTTGAGCAGATATAGCTATTGTTTTTGCAAATAAATTATCATCATAACTAAAATAGTCTATTGTTTTTGGATCACTTTATCGCTTTTCTCTAATATGTCTGGTGGGTGTCTGAAGCTGGATGAAATAATAAAGAATGAGAATTTTTTTTCTTGAAATATGGTATTTTTTTGACTATTAAAAAGAAGCTCAAATAGGGATAATGAGAGGCCTGAATAGTTGCAAGAAGGTACAACTTTTTGAAAACAGTCATATTCTAAACTATATGCTTTTGGCTACTAAATTATACTTATCAAGCATTAATTGTGGGGTTTATCAATACATCTTTGAAGTAATAAATATGGTCTAAATGTAGAAAGTTTATATCAGGAAGACATGTAATTCACTCTGCAACTGAATTTAGTGAAAGGTTGATTAATCCCAAGAAATCCTAAAATTATAGTATTCTTTATCTTTGATTTCAATGGACTTTGAAGTGAGTAGTTGGACTTTTTTCCAAAGTGCCCTAGCAGCTGAAGTAGATAAAACAACATATACAGAAGATAAGTAGCAATAATCAGAGCAAGATATGATTTCCTAGTCTCCATCATATATGTGTCTAAAGATCACACTTTTCTTAGCTTTTTGGTCAGTTGTTCAAGCCATACACACCATTTGAAGGGGATCTCAAACTTCTCCCTGAATACCAATGTTTACTCTTTCATACAGTTGGTACTTAACGAATGCTTGGGGATGATGATGATGATTTTCAGTTTGGGGCCTAGCCCGCTGGTTGGCCACAGGGAAGGAGCTGCTTCAGAGTGAGTTGATTCTTGATGGAGATCTGGGCAGCATCGCAGAGGAGGCCTGCCCCTGAAGGCATCAACCACTGACTCACTGCAGCCTTAGGTGCTTGCTACTCCCACTCGGTTTCATTACTCAAAATCCAGACCATTCCTCAGAACATGATCCTGACTCCTCTTCTGTTTTCTCTGTTCTCTGCAGTGGGTTTGTCCTTAACAATGAGCCATTCATGGGCACCCAGGACCAGGGAGACGGCTGCAGGCCCTGCAGGCAGCTGGCTACACTCCAGTCCAGATATTCTTGAGAATGTGGAATTATTTGAATCAAAGGGAAATAAATCTTTTGCAAATGTTAATACAAATGACTGTGGGAAGGGGTTGGTACTAAAAGAGAGGCTGAGAATTCTTGGTGCCTACTGAGTTATTTTTTGGCAGGGGATTATACTAGGTTGCGATGGGAATGATGAAGACAAAATAATAGTCATATTCTTAATGGTTGCTCTTATTGTCATCTTCAACTACATCCTAGGTTGCAAAAAACTTCTATTTGAATTATTTTGACTCTTCTTGTCTCATATTTTTTCCCCTTTATTTAAGCTTGCTAACATATCTCTAAATCTGTTCATGAGTCCAAATGTACCATATTTTCTTTGAGTATAAAATAACCATTACTTTTGAAGTTTGTATTTTTGATTATATGCTTTCTGTGTCATAGGTTTAAATCAGAAGAGATGCCGTGGGGATTTGAAATTCGGTGCACTTTTCTGATGGGGCAGACAGAGAAACTGCAGTGTGTGGCAAAGGCCAGCTGACCTGGGCCATGTCTCCCCTTTGCCACACCAAGTTCTGATACCTCAGAGATGTTAGCAGATGTCCCTAAACTAGGCTGATTATACCACTATAGATGTTGTGAGCCCTAGAGATGATATATATGAGGTCCTATTACAGGGGTCATGGACTTCTGGCAAATGGGATGCCAATTTCTCATTCTATGTCCATGGCAGAAATCACAATTCAATCTTTTTCCCTGAGCTACAAGTCAGCCTCAGACTGTTTCTCAACACAATGTTCTAGGTAGTCACTACCAAGCCACCAGAGTTGGCATGTGGGATTTGCCAAAGCACAATCTTTGGGTCTTGATAGATACTAAGCAGGTTGTAGTTCTTAATTATTACTATTCTTGCTGTAGGAAGGTGTAGATGTGATAGCAGAAGACGTGGGTAGCTATTTTTTGTTTTTTTTCCCAGTATCATTCAGCTTACATTGGGAATCAGCAGTATTGGATACAGCTAATCACTCACCTGACTTGGGAAGAGCGGTCTCTGATCTTTGTATACCTTTCTGGTCCCTTCCTCCACCTTCTTGGCTTGTTCCTCCTCACTTTGCTGACCTCCAAACATTGGAGTGTCTTGGGGCCCTTTTCTTTTTTTAATCTACCTTCAGTAGGTGATCTCATTTGGTCTCATGGCTTTCAATATCATCCATCCATATGCTAATAACGTCAACACTTATATCTCCAGTCTGGATCTTTGCTCTGAGCTCTATTTTGTATATTCAGCCACATTCCTGAGACACATTTCTATTAGGATGTGTCTTTTATTGAATATCTAATAGGCATCACCAGCCCAACAAAGCTAATTGTTGAACTCCTGCTTCATAACCTCCTTCCTTGCAACCTGACCACTCACTCTCTCTCAGTCGTCCTCATTCTAGCAAATGGCAGTTCCACCCAAGAGATGTTCAGGTGGAAAACCTTGAAGTCATTGATTTTTCTCTTTTCCTCATACCCCACATCCAATCTGCCATAAAATCCTGTGGGTTCTACCTCTAAGAAGCTTTGTACTTCTTAACACATCTACCAGTACCATCATAGTCCAAGCTACAATCATCTTTCATCTGGATTATTGTAATAACCAATAATATGGTGACAATTTTTTTTCAACGCACAGGCAATGTGATCCTTTTAAATGGAAATGAGATCACGTCACTCCTCTGTTCCACACTTCCCAGAGCCTTTTCTTCTCATCTCAAGTACAAGTCAAAGCCCCTCCAATGGCTCCACACAATTGACATCTACTACCTTTCAGATATCATCTCCTTCCACTGTCCCCTCATTCACTCTGCTCTAGCCACATTGGCCTTCTTGCTCTTCCAAGAATATGCCACTCTGTTTCAGGCCTTTGCACCTGTTGGCTCTCTGCTTGAAAAGCACTTCCTCCAGATATACACAAAACTTGCTTACTTATTTCTTTCATCTCTGTTTGTCAGCAAGGCCGTCTTTAATATCTAACATCCATCATTCCCAACTTCTTCAGCCTGGCATCCACTGTCTTACTTCTCCTGCTTTCTTTTTCTCCATAGCACATATCGACATTGAACAAATAAAGGCTTTCTTTTTTCTTTCTTCATTTATTTATTTGTTTATTTACTTACTTACTTGAATGTAAGATCCAAGAAGTCAAAAACTTTATTCCTGCTGTATCTCCAACACCAAGAAAATTCCAGGCATGTAGTAAATGATTTTTGTCAAACTATTAAATGAATAGAATAAATGACTCTAAAGCTTGAGTTTTCCTGAATTATTAATGGAATAGTTCTCTACAGGACCACAAAGAACTTACATAATTTCCTATATTTGATTTTTCGGTTATGTTATTTTCTCAGTATATTTACCACTAAGAGCAGAAGATCAACACAGCCACTGTTACCATATAAAAATATCTTGTTTACTGTAGTCTTCCAGTACCTTAATTTGTTTCTTTTGGTAAACAGAGACAGAATACAACATAGGAAAATACCGAATGGTCCTACTTGATTTTTTTGAGGCTGACTGACTTTGGGTGGTTGTAAAACACAGACAGATATTTAAAGTTGCCTGAATGCTACATAGCTATGTTTGCACTGGGCTGGGCTTAACTAGTGGCTCCTGAATCCTAAATTGGAGTGCTAATCTGGTTGGAAAGGCAATGTGGGTCTTTAAACTGTATTGATATGGTTATTTATATAAGAACATTTGAAAAACATCGATTGCCCAACTTATAGAGTGAAAGAGCAGTGAAGGCTGCTGGATAGGGTTTGGGACAGGGCTAGAAGGTGCCAAGGCTTTCTCTGAGAAGCATACACATATGGGATTTAGTCCTACTAAGTAAACAGTATGACCTTAAAGTAGTCATTTAATTTCTTTGAGCCTCAGTTTTCTTATCAATGACATGAGGAATTTCACATACATTATTTATAAGGTTATTTACAACCCTATCTTCAAGTGGTACCATGAAAAATCTCATATTTAGACTCTCAGATGTAATTTGTATTTAAATTGGAAATCTCTCTGAGGTTCGGTTTCTTTTTCTTTAAAATAAATAAGTTTGGCTAATGTCATTTACAAGTCTAACATTCTTTGCTTCCATTGTTCTTTTGGATTTTTTACCCCTTCCTCTAGTGAAGAAAAAAAAACCTCACTTTTTTTATTGTCATCGTATTTTTTTCTTTTTGGTTTTCTTTGAGGTTGTGTGATCACACACACGCATACATAATGTAGGCCGCGTCATATACATTTGTAGATGTAGTGTATGTATTTTGTTGTTGATTAATACTAACTGCATTAAGGAAGACTGTTGGAGCAGAGATGTTTTTGTGGTTTGTTTTTTTGCCCTAAACTTGACAGTGAGAGGACAGGAAATGATCCACTGGAAAACTGGTGACAAAAAAAAAAAAAAAAAAATGCTGAAATCCATCTTTAACTTCTATTCTGCTCAATTCACATTAGAAATTGCAGGATTTTAAAGCTCTCCGTTTGTACTTCTCTTACTTCCCAGTCTTTTGGCTTGTTTTAGGGCATCTAGGTGAATGGTTCTAGCCTGGAAACAGTTCATTCAACTGAACAACTCAAAGGGCATGGTCACACCTGTGTCTTAACTTTGTGCCTCAGTTTCTAAGTCGGTCAGCCTTAGGAACAGAAAAACAGAAGGAAGAGGAACTGCTACCTCCTTTCAGCACAGTGTTTGAGATTTCCTGATAAAAGTTTCACAAAAGGGACTGAATGTTAATTTTTAACAAACAGTGCATGCTGGGTGAGGGCAGAGCTCTTAAAGCATGTTTATCAAATCTGTAATCCTTTCCAACAAACTTTTATAGGTGGAAACTTTCTTTGAGAATTATTGGAGGGGAGAAAAACAATGACATAGCCGGTTTAATTATGTATTTACATCTGATTTTTGATAAATTTAACATGATTTTCACTTCACAAAACAAGTTCCTCAAAATTCAATTTGACAGACATGTATGGAGAGAGCATTTCTGTGGGCCAACATCCTCTCCTCCGGCCTTTTAACGTCCACTGTTCTATTTCATTCTCACATCAACCCTTTGAGGTAGCTATTTATATTTTCCACCTATATCTGAAGAAAGGGAGACTTAGAAACGTTGTGAGGCTGGCCCAAAGTCACACAGAACAAAGTTGCGATTTAAATCCCAATTTCTGCCTCCAGCTCCTTTGCTCATTCCTCAGTGTGATAGCTGTATGCTAGAGTGGGTATTTGAGGGAACAGATGTGAATGAAAAAACCCAGCAATCATATTTTTATTATCATTTTATGTACCTTAAACTTACACAATGTTATATGCCAATTATATCAAAGTTGGAAAAATTATTATATTTATTTGAATATACATTGTTTCTACATATGCAGGGCCAATATAACTTTTTAAATTTTAAATTGAGGTAACTGATTAATAACCTTATATAAGTTTCAGATGTACAACATTCTTATTAGATATCTGTATATAATGCATTGTGCCGACCCCAACAGTCTAGCTTCTATCCATTTCCACACATTTGACCCACTTTACCCATTTATTCTCCACTACCCTCTTCCCCAACACCAATCTGTTGTTTGCATTTGTTTTAGTTTAGTTTTTTTTATTCATTTGTTTCTTGTTTTGCTTTATATTTCATATATGTGTAAAATCATGCGGTTTTTTTTTTTTCTGCTTGACTTATTTCACTGAGTGTGATACCCTCAGGGTCCATCCATGTTGTTGCAAATGGCAATATTTCATCTTTTTTTGTGCCTGAATTATAGTATCTTATTGTGTGTGCGTGTATCTCTCTCTCTCTCTCTCTCTCTCTCTTCTCTATCTTTATCCATTCATCCATCGGTGGATGCTTAGGTCGCTTCTCATCTTGGCTATTTCAAGTAATGCTGCAATGAAAATAGGGTATAGATAAGTTTTGAATTAGTGTTTTCATATTCTTCAGGTATCCAGAGTATAAATCATCTGCTGCTACAACTAAAATTGTGGAAAATCTAAGTAGTGGAAACTTTCTGATTGTTTAGAATGTTTTCTCCTTTTTGTGGAGTGCTTTATGGAAATCTAGGATTAATATGGACATAAGCATTAACACAAAAGGGTTGACCATGGCTGTGAAGAGCACCCTTCTCTCCCATGACCTGGCAATGACCCTGAGGCTTCCTTTCACTGTAGGAAAGGCATTTAGAAGAACTAACATTCCCCAGGTGTGTCCTTCTGGGGTACTTCGGTCATTGAGATGTCCCCTCCTGAGCAGTGAGATCCTCCTAATGTTGTCTCAGCAGTTCAGTTTGATGAAGTGATCTATTCTCATTTGCTTTGAGACATTAGGGCAGACTGAAGTTGACTTTCGAAATTCAATTTTATTTCAGAATATCCCCAAAAAGTGGGTGAAGAATTCCTTCAAGTAACATGGAATCACAGATGCCTTTTACACATGAAATGATGCTTTGGTGTTTAAGTATTGTGAACAAAAGTACTCCTTTAATCACCTGGTTTTACCTGCCCGAAGTAGTCTCTCTCTTTGTCGTTTCTCAAATTCTACCTATTCTTTCATCTCACCTTGAGAGGCCTCTGTCTCTTACTCTGCCAGAGGAAATATGTCCTATTTTAAACTC
This sequence comes from Eonycteris spelaea, assembly GCA_003508835.1. Lineage (NCBI taxonomy): Eukaryota > Metazoa > Chordata > Mammalia > Chiroptera > Pteropodidae > Eonycteris > Eonycteris spelaea. Next base: position 6,280,295 of record PUFA01000011.1, on the reverse strand, counting down.
CCTGAGCTCCCACCATTCAGTTGTCAGCTTCATTGCTCATGGAGCTTGGGTACCTTCCCACAGATCTATGAGATAATCATCTAGATATTTTATTGTTCAACTTTGCATAAGCTTATATTTTTTTCTCCTTTACTAGATTAGATTATACACTGGTTTGAGGTAAAGAAAATAGTAATCTAATTCCTTGGATAACTCAAGTCCTTGAACATATCTGGTGCTCAGTAAATGCATATGTTTCTGTTAGATTCGATTAACTAGCCAATGAGAAAAATAACAAGAGTCATGAATTCTGCCCCTAGGGAATAGATATACTCTGCCTTTTGGTTATTGCTTCTTTCCTTTAATTCCTGCCCTCAAAAGAAGTTAGCTGTAAATTAGATCTCTGCTAGTTCCAGCATAGCCCAGTAACATACACTCTTTTGTGTGTGTTTGGCTTGAAGATTTTCAGGTCGAACATCAAGTTGGGGAAGAACAAGAAGAACATGTTTTGGATTTTTAAAGGGAAGTGGTCAAGAAAGTCAATATTTCAGGGACATATTTATGATGGAGTAACAGGGTGGTGAGTCTAGTAAAAGATACACTTGTAATCTGTCCCTTGGTTGTTGATTTACCTAGCCTGATTCTAAAACCTGTTTTCCCCTTACATTTAGGATTGGATTAAATGCCTTAATCGGAATGTGTTCATTGTAAGACTGTTAAGGATGTTGGTGATCAGAGTGAAGAGCAACTGATGTGGGGAGTGTGTGTGACCAGCCTTGCTGGGAACCTGTTTCTGATAATTGTGCTGAGGATGGTGATGCCAAAGGATGGGTTCTGGATGTGTAGAACTTGTATCTTCTTTACTTGAAGGCCATGGACAGTGATAAAGTAATAAATCATCACAGAGCACCATTGACTTGTCTACTCAAATCTATAAATATTCCCATTTTCACTGACTCATTTCATGGGAAAAAAGATCATATGTCAAAGAAGAGGAAGGAAGTAGGTGGGGAGACATTTTGTTATTTATTATGTTATATATTCCCCCAATATTTTATTATATTTTCCCCCAATATTTATTATGAAGATTTTCAAACATGTAAAAGTTGAAGGAATTATACAAAAACTCCCATATACCCACTTAGATGCTACAATGAACATTTTGCCATGATTATTTTATTGCCTATCTCTTCATCCCCCTATGCATCCATCTTAAGAGTATCATTCTATGAGTTTTGACAAAGGCTTTTACCTGTGCTACCCAAACCCTTATCAGACATAAGATATAATCTTCATCTCTGCAAGTTCCTTCATGTCTCTTTCTGGGCAATTCCTGCTCCCAACCCACCCCAGTGTTGTTTGTCATTGTTGTTGTTGTTGTTTACTATAGATTAGTTTTGCCTATTTTACTATAAATTAGTCTTGCCTATTCTAGAATTGTGTATGAGGCTCCTTTCAATCCAATAATATTTTTTTAGATTCATTTATGTTGTGTGTATCCATTTATTTTTTAGACAAAAATAATCTCTATTAACCTTGAGATATTCTTGAGTTAGCAGCCACTTTAGAAAACAGTGTAGAAAATAAATTTTTGGTTTTTTTGTTTGTTTGTTTTTTAAAAAAAAGTTAAAGTGACCCTAGTGACAGTTATATGGGCCCTTAATTTTCCATAAGAAGCAATTGAGAACTATGGTCATGTAAACTAAGCTGAAACTGTAACCCAGGTCTCCTGACTTGCTGCTCCAAATGGTTAGGAAGGCAGCTGAGTGGGTGGTTGTTTGAGCTGTGGAAGCCATGTGAGACGTAGAGAGAGTTTCGACAGAGCTTTGCTTTAGAGGATGTGAAACTACATTAACCTCATGTGACAAGAATCATCCTCGGAGGCCTTGGTGTGGAGCCAGGGGAGGAAGTCTGACAAGGCTTCTAGTTACCAGCTCCAAATCTGAACCCATTGGCCTGAGGTGACTTACAGCGAGCTTTCTCATTTGCAACAAGATGAGGCACAGGACTGGGGAGGCTTTTCTATATCAGGGTGCACAAGCAGGGTAATGCTAAAGGAACAACAACAACAAAAAGCCAAGAAAGGCACCTTTAACCACATGGCCTCCCATAAGAAGGGACCTGGAGCTGAAAATAAAACACCAAGGGAGGGAGGAATGCTGTTTTACAGACAGCCTTTGTCTTCAATTCAGTCCAGGATGACAATGACTGGCGGTGCCTGCCTGCCAGCTGTTGGCTGGCCTTTGTGAAAGTCCCCGATCTCTCGGCCAATGCTTAGTAGGGCAGGTATCCATATCATGAAGCCAACTGGCACTGTTGGCACCTTTGTTGGTGAAATGAGCCCAGTGACAGGGAACTAAGGCTGCTGGGCCACTCTTGCTACCAGCTGGCAGGTGCAAACCCGGTGGGCAGGTGCCCTGGAGAGAGAGGGTTGGTGTTGCCATGGTAATTGATATAAAAAGGACATTTCTTTTTCAAGGTCACATCAACCTCTTTTGTAGTAGAGAGATATTGTGAGGAAGAGGTGACTTTGTGCCAGCTCTGACTTGTGTGGGAATATGTGTCTGTTTTGAATGTATTTCCTCTAATTGGATCTTAGTGTCACCCACTAGACATATCTGGGGGCGGGCAGGTCTTTTGGGGGATGTCGTTGTGAACGCCAGAGTAGAACCAGAAGGGACAATCCAGTGTAAACCAAGCAGGACTGAACAAAGAATTCCAGAGGCATTTCTGAAAGGCAGCCCATCAGGTTCGACAGGTTCTTTGGGCTATTCCGGGATAAGAGATTAGTGTTGACTGTTTGAGGCATGTCACCCTAGATGTCCGTCAGCCAAATTGTCCTGAGCACAAGGGTAAAGGGACCCTTGTCAGCTTGCTGGGTGTCTCAAAAGTTTGACACAATGAGTTCATTGTAAAAAAGCAAGCTTTCCTTATCACTGTTGTCCTTTTCTCTGTAAATCACTTGTGCCTTTACCTTGGACAAATACATTTTCTGGCTTTGATGTAAGAGTTCAGCTTTTCCTTGTTATTAGTATTTCTGTGTCTCACTCTGATAAAAGCTGTTCCAACTTAGGTCATTGGGCTGGGTGTCAGTAATTTTCCCATTTCGCATCTCTTGCATGTGTTCACATGGTAAGCTTCTTTTTCCGTACCCGGAGATTTCTGTTGAGAAAAAAAATAGCATTGTAGTCATGTGGAGGATTCCTGAACCCTCTGGAGAATTTTACTCTTTACTCTGTTCTGCCACCTAGGATACTATCAAAATTATTCAAATGGGATGGCACCCCGACAGTGGGAAATATTAATTATTCTGAATATACCCTGAGCAACTGGCCTGTAAATGCAATTGTAGACATAGATCTGTCTCCTAATGTGTCAAATGAAAAGAATAAATGATTTCTTCAGGCCCTTGTCAGCTAGTTTTCTGACTTTATATTTTAACACAAAAAGAAAAGCTCTAAAAACATTCAACAATTAATAAGCTTACTTTACTTACTCACATATTTTTTGTACTAAGTCCTTGTATTTAGTAAATATTTATAATTCTTCAACTAAATGTAGGTACCAGGGACATAGAAGCAGATGAAACATCATTTTCTGCCCTCAAAGATCTCATGGTCCATTGGGGAAGTGGTAGCAAGAAAATATTATTCTCAAAATTAATAAGAGTTTAAAGGTAAAATTTTGCTTGGGAAAAGAACTTATCTTTTGGTTTGGAAAAGTACCTTAGTGGGCATATTTAATATAGAAAGATGAGCCTTCTCTGGCAGGGCCAGGACTAGGGAGATATGAAGTATTTGTCTTGGGTCCAAAAATAAAGGAATGTCAAAAAACTTAGTGATAAAGATAAATATTAATATAATATTTAAAAATCGGTCAATGAAAAAAATTCATGATAAACAAAGTATGAAAATCTTAAAGAAGAGATCTCCTAAAGGGAGTGTCAGATCCTGCATATGTATGATCTTACCTCACTTTCCTCTAATTCTGGCCCTGTTTTCAATAAAGCTTTATTTAAAAATTTTGTCAATTTGATTTTTAAAAATTATTGCATTAAATTACATAAAGGTTTAGAAAAGTAAAGTGTGACAGAGTTTAGGGTTTTGGAGAGCTGTCATTGGAGGATGAAGAGAAGAGTCTTGAGGAAGATGGAGTCCCTGGAAGATGGTAGTGAGCACAGTTGAGAAATTCTTCATGGTAAAGGATAGTTAATAAATATTTATGAAAGAGATGCCTAAAAAAGGGTTTCAAGTTGTTCCTTATGCAGTGCTGTGGTTATTTTCCTCTGCCCCCACTCTTCAGTTAGAAGTCTGATATATATAATATCCCTTGAATTCATGCTGATCTGAGAAAAAGGAAGGAAGAAGGGTGGTGTCCAGTGTTGGGGGAAGTGGTTTAGTGAGAGGAGGGCAGATGGGGGAACCAGGCAGGATGTAGCAAGGCCCAGCTCAGGAGAAGCCTCATTCCCTGAAATGCTTTGGGGAGGAGCTGGAAGAGGTGATGGGTCTGGACTTCGCAGTGCATGTAATACAACCTTGAGCTCTAAATGCTTTGCAATATTAAAGGAAAGAGAGACCCTCAGGAAACAGACATTGGTGCCATGCCTGTCAATCAATAATTGTGTTACTGTGCTGGATCTTTGGTTTGCTCCAAGTTCACTCGCCATCCTCTCTGCTTTCTTCCTGGGATGCTGCCCTCTGTGGATCATATCAAAGGGCCCTTTCGTAACTTGGCTTCCAGAAAGGTTGGCCAATGATGAGCACCAATAGATAGCTGGAAAGAGAGTTTGTTATAGGCTGGTTACATCCCTCTGCTGACAGTTGCAGCTCCTGCCAAGCCTCTCTCTCATTCCTTTTTCAGGCTCTGGGAAACATACCCTCCTGTTACTCCTTAAGGATTGGGGTATGTACTATCTTTTTGCAGTTTCCTTATACCCTGTTTCTTTGTAAAGAATCTCTGTAATAAACTCATTTCAATATAAGGGTACTATTTGTCTCTTGCTGAGACTCTGAGTGATACAGATGTGAGAAGTACTAAAAAGGTTGTACAGTGTATTACAGGTTGGAAATGGAGGAAGCAACTAACTGTCCAGTAGGAAGGGAAGATGGGTGGTCATAGAGGGATTCATGGTTGAGGTTTGAACTGAATCTTGTGGAATGAGATATATCCATGGGATTAGGGTAAACCTCAGCCTGAAAATGGTCATGCATCTCTGCCAGGCAGGTGTCTGTGTAAGTAAATCTCAACAGCCTGCATGGTCATAGAAGAGAGTGATTATTTGGTGAGTTTTAAAAAGCACAGGGAAGCTTAAACAATAAAATAGTAATCATCCAATCAACATGATAATCTGGCATGTTTTCCTCCAGACATTTTACAGAGTAGAAATTATGTTCTATATATAATTTCAGATCCTGGTTTTCTTTAACATTATATAAAAACAATTTTCCCACAACTGAAAGAAACTGCAAATATCTACTGGGAGGCTCTCTTTTTGAAGGTAGCAGAATAACCTTAAAGAACTGAATGCTATCACATCATATAGATGTACTGTGAATTTTAAAAAGTGCTCCAGTAATTTTTTTTTTTATATCATCAAAAAAAAATTTATCTATCTATCTATCTATCTATCTATCTATCTATTTATTTATTTATTTATGCTTGTTAAATCTTAAAACTCACTACTAAAAGACCTGGCTGCAGATACATCTGTGTTTCAGGATTGCTGAATTATTATAGATTTTTGGTTGTTTTTTTTTTCTTTTTCTTTTTTTTAATGTTAAACAGGATTGAATTTTCTCTTGTGACTGAGGAAGAGAGGAAATGGTGCCTGGGACTCCATTCTGAAGGCAGGCCTGTAACTTGGCTAGGAAGAGACTCCTTATGGATAGACAGCAACAGTGATGCTTGAGTTAAATTTTATGTTGTGCTATGATTCCTTTCCAAAATTTCCAAACCTTCAGTATAAATCTTATGCAATATGGCCTTATGTTGGCGGTGACTCGTGGAAGGAAGAAGCAAGAACAGCACATGTGTGAAGGACAAAGGGCTGTGAGAAGTGGACTAGAGGGGCAGAGCTGATTAGGAGAAGCCAGGAGAGGGTTTGAAGAGAGAGGTGACTGGCAACCCCCAGGAGATACAGACTGTGGCTGATTACTATGAAAAATTGAAATGGCCACTAGACTTCTCACAGTTCCAATAATTAATCACATTTGTATATTAAAGGAAAGGGTGACCCTAAAGCCTGAAGGACTCAGGTTATATGTTATTCTAATTGGAATTAATAAGGGAAAACAGAGGGAATGGATGGGGAGATACTATGAGGGAAGGATTTGGTGGCTTGGGTGGGAAATAAATAAGGAAAGTAAAATTTTGTCAGAACTGCTCCTGCAAAATGATCGAGAAGAGTACATGATAATTTGAAAAGGGTTATTGGAAAGAGAAAGAAGGAAACCCCTTTTGGAGAGAGGTAAATTTCTTTTTCTTTTAATTTTTAAAACTTTATTGTGATATAAATGACATTAGTTTCAACTATACAACATAATGATTCAATACAAGCTCCCTTTTATAAGGTTGAAATGTGGCAAGTTATGATCCATCTCATTATTTGTGATAGTCCCCTATACGGAAGCGATTAATATTCTTGAACTTCAAAAGTAATGGAATTACTTAGGTTTCCTTTATGGTTGTTCATCCCATGATTAGACTAGTTCAAACCCTGAACTTAGCTGTGACTATTTTTTTTTTTGCACTGAAGTTCTTTTCCATTAGAAACCCCAAAATAAGTGACTTATTTATTCTCATGTTATTATCCAATCCATTTTTCAGTTCACACTCAACCTCTGTTAGACACAAATAGGGGAATGGCTTAGGAAAAACATCTGATTGAGACGTGCTTGCATTTTTCACATGACTTTGCCAAAAGTTGTTTCTGCATTCAAACTGGGAAGCTTCTACCCTGAGAGCTGCCTTAACTTAATGTTCAGATCTGCTTTGTAAAAACTTGGTTATGGAATTCAAGCTAGTTTCTACCAATAATTTATAGAGCAGTACTATTTTCCCCTGGAAAAATTAAAAAAAAAATAGCATTACTTTGGACAGGGTTTAAAGATCCACAGGAAAATACAAAGGTAAGGTTTTGATGCGGCTTTTATTGTTATATTGACTGGGTAGGCTTTTATTTGGGAATATGTCTTAGAAAGGAGGCTGTTTTGATTAAAAAAAAAATAATCTTCTTTAAAGATCAGAGACCCATTACCTAATGCACGAATTAGGTTAAAAGGTCATAGCTTCTGGTGCACCCACAAAATCTTATGTTTGCATAATATGAAAAAAAAATACTAACCACCCATACCCAAATCAACTTAAGGAAAATATAAAAATACTTCCTCATGTCCAACAATGAGGTATTCTTTTACGTGAGGAGTCTCTGGGATGGAAAGCCGGACTCAGCTCTCAGTGCCCTGGCACCTGTTGCATGGACGAGGCTTTGGATGTGGCACTGCAATATCACTAACATTAGGTGTCAGAGCTCTTTATTTTAGTGTGTCACTTTTAACTTCCCTTTTATTAATAATTTGAAAATACACGAGTCATATTTGGGTGTTTAGAGATTGCATAAATTTGGGAGAGTCTGCTAACTAAATCACTATTCTTAAAAGATCTCCACATGTTAGGTGGGTGGACTGAAACTAAGGGGATAAAGTTTAATAAAAAACGAATGTTAGGTCTTAGGTTAAAAAAAATCAATTGACTGGAGATGATTGGTTTAAAAGAAGTTCGTGTGAAAAGTCTCATGAGTTTCATCACCAGGAAGTTCAGTGGGAGTCCAGTGTCACATGATGAGCATCAGCTCTTAGCATTCATGGAGGTAGACTCCTTCTATCAGGGATGGTAATGGGCCTGTATTTTAACCCTGACCAAATCTCAGGCGAGTTCCATATATTTAAAAGGGTCCAAGACAAATTTGAGTTTGTCTGGAGACAGTTAACTGGTGGAAAAAATTGGGCAACTGTATCTTAGCAGCGGTCCCCAACCTTTTTGGCACCAGGGACTGGTGCTTCTATGTGAATTTAATGCCTGATGATCTGAGGTGGAGCTGAGGTGGTGTTGTTAGCGCTGGGGAGTGGCTGCAAAGACAGATGAAGCTTCACTGGCTTGCTCACTGCTCACCTCCTGCTGTACAGCCCAGTTCCTAACAGGCCACGTACTGGTACTGGTCTGTGGCCTGGGGGTTGGGGACCTCTGTCTTAAACTATTGCAGGACTTGCAGGAGCCATGATTTAGTGCAAAGAGGAAAAGGTCAGAAGGAGTCATGAGTGATTGCTGGGTGGGAATATTCATCTGAAGGGTCAGGGTTTTCTGGAATTACAGTGTCTAGCACTTGGGCAAGACCGGGATCAATGTCTGGACATGCAGAGAAATCATTTGGGGGTCGACATAAGGAAGAATTCTCCAACGAATAAGATTTGTTCAAAAGTGGAATGGACTGGCATGGGAGGAAGGGAGTCTCCTCATGCTGAAGAATGAAGTCAGGTATCCACCTTTGGGCTAGGAGGTAGTGAAAGGATTGATGTTTAAAGCTGTACTAGATCCCCTTTCAGATTCTGTCTGTTGTCAAGTCAGCAAAATTTGTCTTTGGAGCTGTCCCTTCTCCCCTTTATTCCAGCTGCTACTCTGGGAAGGCCAGGATCACCTGTGTCCCACCATGATATTAATTACTTATAAGGTTGATGTCTAGAGCCTAGAGAAAGTTATGCTTCACCAAATTTCCCTCAATAGAAATGCTTCTTCAACCCACAAACAAAGGAAATGTCACAAGAATGGGAGATTTTCATGTGCAATATAACAAGTTCTTGAAGAAAGAGATTTGGGCGGGAGTCAGCTTACATCTCTTAAATCAAAACATATAAGCAAGCCTCTGTATCCTATGAAAGTAGGAAGTTGGGAACAAGGCATCCTTGTCTGTTCTGGACAATATGCTGGCCTATTTCCCTAGGGCAAAAGCAATCGTTACCTAATGGGCACAGGAAAATAGACTATTACTGTCTACTACTCTTTTGCATTGTTCTGGAGTTAAATGATCAATAAGAACAGCTTTGATCTTGGTGTTTGATGAGAATTTTTTTAGCCATCACTTCCCACTCTAGGTCACTTTATCTCAGCAGTGGAAGTGGGCAATAATGATGAAATATTTGAATATGGCTGCAATCGTAAACTCTCAGCTTTAAAGGAAGATTCTTCTTCCTCTCTCTTCTCTCTCTCAGCCAGCAAAGAGGATGGTGCAGAGAGGGTTTCTGAGCCACAGGAAGGCAGGATAACACCTATTTTCAGGGTGAAGTGACACCATCCCAGGAAATGGGAGCAAGATCTAGGAGGGAGAACTGGAGTATATTTCTCTTCCATCTAGGAGGCTTTGGGGACCTTTTTCTGAATCTGCATCCCCTCTTGGTCTCTGCAGAGAGATGTGCAGGGGCCCGGTGGAGCTCCTGAGGAATCCTGCAGCTGCTGGGGCCTCATAGGAGATGGCAATGTGTCTCCCAGTCCTTGTTTGTCCCACAAATAGCCCATTGAGGGGAGCAGGAGAAGGGAGCGGCATCCAGGGCTGGCCCTGGGGTCCCTCAATGGGGGCACTGTTCATGCTTGGGTGGAAGCCAGCCCTGACACCATGCTGGTTGTTAAAGCCTCATTCTTCCCAAGGAGGCGGCTGGAAAGGCAGCAGAGCAGCTGAGTCTCCAGAAAAGGTACTTCTCTTGTTCTTCACAAGGCCCGACTGACACACGAGAGGAAGCCACTTCCTTTTCAATTATTTTCTGTTGCTCATTACATTTACATCCCAAGCGTTTCTCCTCTTCCTTCTCACTCTCGTTTTACTACTCAAGATCTTAAACTGATGGGTTTTTCCTTTTTCTCCCCAATCTCAACTGAAACTTAGAAATAGTGTCATTTTTTTTTCTGTTTTGCACCAATACCCTGGGCAGCCCATCGGAGAAGCACGCCGCAAATGGCTGCAGTTTTGCTGTTGTATTGAGCCCTGCAGTAGTTCAAGGTCTCTTTCAAAATGAAAAGTGGGGCTTGGGAGATAGCAAAGTACTAGATGCCCACTACAAGAAACGTCTTTTTTTCCCCCCACTCACTGTCTATACTTCTCTTTCTGGTAATACCACCTCGATTTTCCTTTGAGGGCCACCTCCTTCTACACTCAGCCCACGGGCATTGTTGGGATTAACCTGACCACAGAGGTCCCCTGGTTTCATGGTAGGTACTTGTCTCTGGCCAGTACTCTATCCTCCTTGCCTTGGATGGAGGGCAGTGGGGACCCAGACTGGGCCAGGTCAAAATCAATCTTGGAGCATTTGGGGGAAGTATTGGAAAGGAGATTATTTTCATTGAGGTTGCTGAATGGGTGGGTTATAAGTTGGGAGCTGTGGTGATCACCTTTGCTACCACATGAGAAGAGCCATAGTGAGAATATAGGCCACAGAGGAAAATTGAGCCACAGTGACAGATCCCTGATGACATAGATATAGCCAGGAACCAGCTGTGCCTGCAACCAGCACCCCAATTTTGGTTATGCTGGTCAGTACATTCCCTTTTACCTCTTTATCTCATTTCACCTGAGTTTCTGTTAGCTCAACTCTTCTAGTTGCAACTAAAAGAGTCCTAATAGATACTAAACTTTTTTTCTGTTTGCTACTCCCTGCTAAAGCTACTCTTTTTCAATTACTTACTACGGTATCTTGCAATTGTCCAAAATGGTTAGAGGTAAGATGTAATAACATTGTCCAGAATTTCAACCTAGATGAGTGCTCACTCCATTTGAGTTACTCTTTGATGGCGGCCAGGTAACATGCTCCACTGGGATCCCCACTTGAATCTTGGGTCTGTCGTAAGAACGCATTTGTTCAGTGATCATTAATTCTATAACTACCACATGCTACAGATTTTCCTTAAACAGCTCGCAGTTAAGCAGAGAGACCAGTATGAGCACAAAGAATTATGGCAGGCACCATGATGAGAATCTGCTTCCATGGAGGGCCCAAGGAGGTAGTGACCAGTTCTTATCTCAGCAGGACGAAGAAAGGCCTCATGGAAGCAGCAATGCTTGAGATGTAGCCTCAAAAATGAATAGAGGTTTTTCAGCTGAAAATAAGTGTGGGTATAGCATAACAGTTGAGCTCAGGTGAGAGATGTCAACTGGGGACTATCATCTGGCTTAAAAATCTGTCACCTGCAGGACAAAGGCAGTTTGGTTTTGTGTGTTTAGCACATGTCTGACAGATGTGCTCTGCTGTCTCGAATACAGAAATTTGGGGTTACACTTGTCCCTTCCTTCCTCTGTTTCCAAAATTTACAAAATATATATAATCGTTCCTTGATGGTACACAAGGCCATATAGATGTTCAAATCGATTGTGGTGGGCAGACTCAGCATTCCATCTTATTACTTGTGGGGAGATAGCAGTATCACTAGTAGCAACATTTTCTCTACTTTTGAATTAATGTTAGAATTGTACGTTCTTGAAATGAATTGTCCAGTGTTGGCCCTTGACCTCTTCTTCAGCTCTTGTAATAGTTTTTTAAGTATTCCCTTCTCTATACTAAATCTGTCCTGATTTGAAATACCTAGAGTGGGTCCTGTTGTCTCCACTGAACTCTGACTGATGCAGTTCTCTGTGAGGTCTGAAAAGGCCAAGGCCTGCTCATCTTGTTTTCATTGAATTCCTAGTATCAAGCATGGGGTTTGGCAGTAGTAGTTTCTCAGTAAACAGTTTTTGAGTAGGTGCGTTAAAATTTGTAATATGTATATAGGTGTACATATGTATATACAATAGTTAAAACAATTCAAAAGATGCCATAAGATGTCTCTTGGTCCAGAGACACCTTACTAGCAATGAGTATTATGTTGTCATAGGCTAGTGGTTACTGTGGGTAGAGTGTTCACAGAAGTCTTGATAGAGAAGTCTTGTTGGAAAAGAACTAGATTCTGATGGATATGTGGAAATTGGATAAGAAAAAAAGAAAAAAAAAGTGGACATTTTAGGTACCAGTCTTTAGAGCTAATGTCACTGTACATTGATGACTAATGTGTACTCACTTCTGAAATAAGGACTAAGTTCCCTTTGAAACGCATATAGGCTTAACAGTGAAGGGAAAAGGTCTTGGCATGATGTTCTTAGGTTTTGCCAAACCCTAATGTTGTGTTTGGAGCCCTCATCTGCCCCCTAGGCCACAAGAATTCCCCTGTCTCTATCCCATACCCACATCAAGCATGTTTCCAAATCTTCTGGGAAGCCACACAGCGAGCAGTCAGATGTCTGATCCTGCTTCAGAACAAGCAAGGCAAGATTTGAGTTCAACCAGCAGAAATTTCCATGGGAAGCCTTTGCCCAGAATGTTGGCAGGCAGCTTCTGGTCCCCCTGAGCTCCAGGAGCGGGTGAAAGGTTTGGTGGACAAAACTCTCTTCATTATAGAGTTATTAAAAGGGAAATGATATGATTGAGAACTTCTCTACCTGCCACTCAAGCTGATCAGTGTCATCAGAAGGCCACTAGGCTTAAGAGATCTTCTTCACCTGGGAATCAAGCCAATTTATGCTGGTTTCTCATTTTGTGATTTAGCTATAAAAATAAGTCATTGTTACCTTTTACAAATTAAATAGAAGAAATTCTTGGAATTGTGTTAAATAAGTAAACAAAAGTTTATCACAATTTGCAGTCCTGACATCAAATTGACCGGAGATTATTAAATTAATCAGAGATGCAGCCTTTTTATATCAATGAAAGAGAGACAACAAATGTCTACTGAAGCTTGCAAATCTACAAAATCTGTTCTCACACCACATTCAGGTTAATAAAAGTGGTGGGTGGGTAAGGCAAAAGCTAAATGGCTTCTAAACAAGGGACCTGAGTTCCTGAGAAGATGAACACACGACGGGTAAGCTGTTACTCTAGACGCATAGGCTTCACTTGATTAGTGTGAATCCTCTTTCTCCTCTATTTAAGTGAAGTAAAGTTGGGTACTGAGGGTTTTAAAATTAGGGGACTTAATTGTGGAAAAAAAATACAGGGATATACAGTTGCTATATTTGGCATGTTCTGAAGCCTTATTGCTTTGTTGTGTAACCTAATCCTCCATTCTATTGAGCTATTGATTAAATTTCTTAATCTCTCTAAACTTCAGTTTCCTCATTCGTAAAATCTCCAGGGTCTTTGTTATGAGAGTTAAATGAGAAAATGCATGTATATTGCCTAGCCAGAGTCTGACACAGTAGACACTCAGTGTGCATTAGGTACACTTACTTTTATTATCAACACACAGAAGGCCATCGATTCAAAGAATTATGGACAAATGAGTTGCTGAAAAGTGCTAGACTAGAGATCATAAATTTTGAGATGACTGCTGGTGTCTGGCTTTAGCTTGTATGTAACTTCAGTCACTTGTGTAGGTCTGGGGATGGGGAGAGATAGGACTTGGCATGATAGTGGTTCAGAGGATAATGACTGGGATGGGATGTGATTAATCAGAAGCTCCACAGGACCTAGGTAGGTGGCTTACCTGAGTGAAAAAGCCACTCAGTCTGAGGCGGTATAGGTTTGTAGGATACATGAAAAGGGAGGTGGCTGTTGAACTCACACCACCTCCCTTAAGCACCAGGCTTTGAGAAGAATAGAGACAGACTAGAGGACGTTATGGGAGAATGAATGCTCTCTGAACCACATCTACTGAGTTCAAGTGAAGGGGATGGAGAGAGAGATTTGGGAAAGTGGAGGGGTTACTTATCCAAGCTTTCAATAAGTTGATGGTTGTTCCAGGGTAAAAGCTTAGACTGCTGGGTAGAAGTTTTGCAGAGGCATTTTTCAACTCTATTGCCTGTTGAGAACAGGGTGGAAAATCTTCCAGAAATTAGCAGTGGAATGGGCTGCCTTGCAATGCAGAGTCTCTAGAACTATTGAAGCTAGGCAGGCTGGTTCCAAGGGAAGTTGAGGAGGGTTCCTATTCAAGAGCATATGGGAGGAATTCTTGTGTAGCCTTATGGGTGGAAGTGAGGTCAAGCAATTTTCTGAGAAAAAGTCCCCAGAAGGTGTAGACATTGGCACATGAGGTTGAAGAAGTGAGTGATGAGAAGAGGAACAGGGAAGGAGAGAACATGATGGGTTCTGGGAACTGCAAGTAGTTTTGGTATGGCTGGGGTATAGGTGTGATGGGGAGTGCTTAGTGTAGAGAACAGAGAGATTTTAAAGGACTTTTAATGTTATCTGAACATTAGGAGACAGGACTTTATTCTGAAGGTTATAGGGAGCCTCAGAAAGGGTTTAAGCAAGAGAGTGACATGGCCAGATGGTGTGGCAGGAAGATTACTCTCACTGCAAGAGTATAAATAAAAGGAGGAAGAGGATTAGCATTTACTGAACCTACTGTGAAGTGGATGCTTCAGATAAATGATAGCATCCCACACTTACAACCAGCCAGTTATTAAGTGGCTGAGCAAAATTTCAAAACCAAGTTGGTCTGATTCCGAAGTCTGTGCTTTGTTTCACTTCAGTAAAATCAAACAGAACAAATACCCTTTTGAAAATATATCTAAATCTTAAATCCTCAGAGGAATATTACTTATCTATTCCGTAAGATTGAGGTAATACTGAAGGGTGCCTAGCCATAGCAATTTTCCTTTCATGTGACCCACCGATCCAATATCCTCTTCCTCCTGGCTGGAGATAATAAGACAAGAGTAAATCTGACACTCTTTCCCAGGAATCTGGATTCAGGTTCTGAGGCAGCCAGTTTGTCTTTCTATGTGACTGGACACTCGGATACTAAGGGACAGCCATATCCCTATTTAGATGGAGAAGCAAAGAAGAAAATGAACTGCAGAGAGAGAAGAATGTAGCAGATAGATAAGCAGAGAGGTGAGACACAGACAGTCTTGCCCGGGGTTTTCCAGTTCTTATAGTCTATCGGAATTTCCTGAGACTGCCTATCTCCTTATAATGTACTTCTCTGTTTGGTTTAAGTTAGCTAGAGTTTGTTTCTGTTAAAATGGAAATAAATGCATTCATCGGAGTTTCTAAGGAAGGCAGAGAGAATGGGGACTCTGCTCCAAAATAGGCAAAAAATGGTGGGGAGTTGGTGATGCTGAATGGAGCCCTGCTAATACCTTCTCATAACTTCCCATAGAGTTACTAAACTTGTGCAATGCTGAGTGAGCCCAGAGTTCTTGTAGGAGCAGAGGTGGGGTAAGGTCAGAGGACATCTTGGTGTGAGACTCCACTGAGACATGCTGGCGTGGGGCTCCTCTGAGAGAATGCACGAGGAAGGCAAAGGCAAAAAGGAAGACGAGGGATGAAAGCAGGAAAATCGGGAAAGGTGGACGTATTTTAAGCCTCAAAAGTGGGGTTCAGGCCACGTTTGACAAATCTAAAACTCAAGCAGATATCT
Source organism: Eonycteris spelaea (assembly GCA_003508835.1). NCBI lineage: Eukaryota > Metazoa > Chordata > Mammalia > Chiroptera > Pteropodidae > Eonycteris > Eonycteris spelaea. Next base: position 6,264,881 of record PUFA01000011.1, on the reverse strand, counting down.
GGTTTATAAGTGAAATCAGAGGCTTAACTAATATAATATTGTAGAGTTATATTTATTTTAATTTTATTGAGGCAATGCATGAATGTATTTTTATAAAATTCTGGGTTATAAATATATGTGGAGAAAAAAAAAAGAGAGAAAGCCCCTCCCCTTATCCTCAAGTATTTGAGGGTGAAATCCCAGGTGTAACCTGGCCAATCTCTGATGAGTCCAACTGAGGGTGAAAAGTATACCAAGCTATAGGAAGCAGGTGAGAAATGAGCCCAGACACGGCCCCTCCTCCCAGTAGATGCAATGACAGTACCTGGGGCAGGATTTGTTTTGACTTAGCATCTAACAAGTATTCATTAAACCTTATCTTTTATCTCCTAAGACATTTTGTTTGTTTGTTTCCAGAGAAACTGATAGAGAGTTCCCATAACCTCCTATCCCATATCTGCAAAGCCCTCCTCATTATCAACATCCCCCACCAGAGTGGTACATTTCTTACAACCGATAAACCTGCAATATACATCATAATCACCCAAAGTCCCTAGTTTACATTACAATTCACTTTTGGTGTTGTACAGTCTATAGGTTTGGAAAAATGTATAAGGACATGTATCCACCATAAGAGTATTATGCAGAGTAGTTTCGCTGCCCTAAAAATCCTCTGTGCTTTGCCTAGTCATCCCTCCCCCCACCCCAACTCCAGCAGCCACTGATCTGTTTTCTGTCTTCATGGTTTTCCCTTTTCCAGAATGTCATATAATTGGCATCATACCCTAGGGCAGGATTTCCAGCCTCCTCTGCTCTTCCCATGGTGGATATAGTCTAGAGAGCAAGGCCATTTGGTGTCAAAGCAATGGGTGTTTCTGCACCTACCACCCTCCCTATTGATCTGCCTCCAGCCCCACCGGGGCCAGCCCCCACCATGAGGAACAGGGTGAAGCCAGTGGCCACTTATTTCAAAACTTCATTTCATTTCCCTGGAACCCAGCCTTTCTCAACTCCTTTTAAGTAATTCACTGTGGAAGGGGCTTGGGGCTGATGACATTTTTGTCTTTTATCAATTATTCTGATCCAGAGCTTTTCCATTTGTCAAAGGTTTTGCTTGATTTGAAGGATTGGTTAATTGGGACTGGTTAGGTGAACTCTACTTGTCTTGGGAAAAGATTACATTTTGGGGCAACAGAAAGGAGTTAGGAACCAGCAGGTATGGCCAGAGTTTAATTTGTTTATGTATTGATTTTAAAGAATTTTTTTTTTAAATACAGTTAATAAAAATTAGACAAACAGTAAAGTTTTAGGTAAAAAAACCCCAAACCTTCCATTTTTTTTTCACCTTTAATCCTCCTGCTTTGGTCTGAATATTTGTGTCTCCCCTGTCCCCCAAATTCAACATGCTGAAATCCTAACCCCCAAAGATGACAGTATTAGGAGGAGGTCCTTTGAGATGTACTTATGGTATGAGTGCATTGCTCTCATTAATGGGATTAGGGCTTTTGTAAAAGACACTGCAAAGAGATCCCTAGCTTCTTCCACCAAGTAAGAACACAGCAAGAAGTTTCCAGCCAGGAAACAGGAAGTGAACCCTCAGCAAAAGGAGACTATGCTGGTATCTTGATCTTGCACTTCTCAGTTTCCAGAACTGTGAGCAATACATTTCTATCGTTTATGAGCTACCCAATGTGTGGTATTTTGTTATAGCAGCCAAAAAAGACTGACACCTACCTTTCCCAATTTCTTCAGTGTCCTTCCAGAAATTTAAAAATCAATGTAATAGCCTCTATGTGCATATTATTTTTTTGTTTTCTTTTTTGATTGCAAATAAAGTTAGGTTGACCATCTTTTTACATGTATCTTCTATCAAGAGAATACAATTCTTACAGTATAATTTCTGGGTCAAAGTATATGTACATTTTTTAACTTTGTAGATTCTCACCTACAATATGTGACTGCCTGTTTCTCATCTTTACCAACACTAGGGATTACTAAACCTCTAGTATTTTCCAATCTGATAAGAAAAAGCAGTGATTCATTTTGATTTTCATTTTTAAATGTTAAGTGATGGTGTAAAGCTATTGCAATACTATTTTTTCATTTTCTCATTGAGGTTTAATTGACATACAACATTATATTAGTTTCCGTTGTACAAACATGACTTGATATTTGTATATTCTTTATTTTTAAAAAGTGAGCAGATAATTTCCTTCGCACTTTTGTCTTATTGATTTATAAGGGCCCTTTGTTTATTAAGACACCAGATCTTCATCAGTCAGATATGTTGCAAGGACTTTTCTCCAGATTTTAGTTTGTGTTTTGACTTTATGATATGCACCATATTTGCCATACAGTTTATTTTTTAATTTATTTTTTATATTTTGTAGATAATCATTCATCAACCTTCTTTTTTGATGGCCAGAGTATAATGCCCCATGCTTGATAGAAGAACACAAAGAAGGCCTTCAGGGAGAGAGAGATACAGCTTAGCTGCCAGTTCACTGTGATACACATTGGTCACCTGAGCTTTCTCTATAATTATAAAAAAGAGTCATATTAAAAAAACCTTTTTTTTTTTTCCTATACTGGTGTGGAGATGAGGGGATGTTAAAGTAAAGGATGATGAAAAGTTGAGAGGAAGGAAAATCCCCAAATGCAGCCTGGCAAGGGAATAGGAAAACAGAGTCTAAGTTGGAAGTGAAGGAGGCAGCCTGCTCTTATGCTCCCAAACATGAATTTGGGGTGTAGTAAGTAGACAACTGCAACTTTGAGGTGACCATCTCCTTGGGTTCTACCATCCCTGGTAAGTTGACCCTTTGTAACTTCTCCTTCCGTCTCTATCTCCTTTTCTCTGCAGCTCAACTCTAGCTTGAACAATGAAAAAAAAATCACATCCCATAGAAGACACTATCCTTGACCTAGGGTGAGTCCCGCCCTGAGGAACAGTGACCTTGGGACCTTGGGGATAGAGGTTGTCATCTTTGGGGATGGAGGTTGAGTATTGGTATGCCTCTCCCATGGCTAGATTTACCAGGTGAAATGCTCTTTCTCACTGAAATCCCAGACCAAAAGGGAGGAAAATTTTCCAAGATATAGATACTATGAAAATGAGTCATTGGAGCCCTGGTAAAATCCTGCATTTGATCTGCTTGCCCTTTTCCGTTTCAGAAGTTGACTTCCCCAGTTTGGGCTTGGTTTGTATTTGCTGAGGACCTGACCCTCAGGAGCATTTGTGTGTACTCAGGCTCATTTCTACTAGAGGAAAAAGAGAATAGTATATTACAACCAACCAAGCTTGCCGCTTACTAACCACTCAAGATTGTGGTTGGCAACAAATCAGACTAATGTCTCAATTCGGGGTTTGGGATTATGTATAAATTTGGGGTCAAGCTGACAACTGAGAGACAACGGTGGGATAAAGATGAGAGGGAAGGGAAGGGTGGTGCAGGGCGCTGGTGGAATGGGAACTGAATAGAGGAGCCTGGGAGGTGACAACCTTCCCTCCTCAGCTTCGAAAACACCATACCTAGAAGAAAGTGAGTGGCCTTGAGAGAAGAGCAGGTGTAGTTCCTAACAGTTACCTTGCAGAACTTGTGAGGTTGTGGAGCAGCTCATGAGCCATGTTGGAAGTAGGGGTTAAAATTACGGGAGAAGTGAAGGAGAGAAAATCCAGCTCTGTGGCAGAGGCGAGAGGGCTCAGTGTCAGTCAGTCCGGGGATCGCTGTGCATGCATGCGAACTTTCTCCAAGCTGATTAAATGGAATTAACTCCACAGTCTGGGATCTTACAATCTCCTGTCGCTCTCATCTCTCCAAACCCTTGTTCTAACCTCTGAGAGCCCCCTGGAACCCTGAGGAATTTATTAATGAGGTCCAATTACGGGAAATTTCAGGTTTTTAATCAACTTTGGATGCACGGCTGAAGGGTTCAGCTCAACCCCCTGAGAAAATGTACATTAAACAAGATTTCAGATGAACTGCACACTTGATTTCCCTGCTGTTTCCCCACATCCAGCCTTCTCCTCCTTTGCAATCATCTCTACATCTCCATCCCTGCTCCCTCCTCTTGCCCTCACCTTCCCACCCTAGCTTTCACACAGAGCACTTCGGCTGCCCCCTTGTTTTAAAAACTGCAGGACAAACAGAGCACTGCAGACTAGTCAGCCTGGCTGGTTTCTGTCCAAGCCCTTCCTAACCTTAATTTGTGGCTTTCTTCTAGGTGTGCTGGAAAGGCTTTTCCTAGCTATTTCTACCCTCGTCAACTGCTAGCAAACAATCTTTGTTTCCTCTCAAGGATATTTTTGAAGACAGATTAGAGGCTTGAAAAAACACTTGGAATAACTCTTTACACAGGTTTTCCAAACACTGGTGGAAGGAAACAAAGGAGGTGGGTGGGAGCATCTATTTCTCATCCTGTGCTGCCTCAGCCCCGTGTGGCTTGGGCTGCCCTGGCCTGTGGAAATTTTGCAAACTTCCGGGGCTTGGTCTCTGCAGAGGCTGCCCCTTACCCTGGGAGCTGGGCTCTCCACCACTGCTGTGGGAATGGCACATCTGGCATTCCCGCAGCCACTTCCTCTCCAGGGAAAAGCCTGTGCTCCACCCTGTGCAGTTTCACAAAGTGTTGCAGGGCTCCTTGGGAACAGGCAGGAGTGGTGTGAGCTGTTAACATCCTCCTCGAGCTCCTGTGAGGCCTGCAGGCTCAGCTCAGCTGATCAAACATTTTTCATCTGGGGGAGGCATTTAAAGGAGCCATTGCATGGCATGGCTAGGTTTTTCATAGCTGAAAATTCCATTTAACAAGATGGGGAGCCCAGTTTGAAAAAAAAAAAAAAAGGAGAAGGAGGGAGAGGGAAAAAGGGAGGAGGAGCTAGGTAGCCTGAAAGACTGGTCTTCAGAGGTGTTAGCTTCAATCCTGTTTTTCAGATTAAGCTGCCCCTGTCTACTCCAGCTGGTAGGGACTATTTAATAAGCCAAGATTCTTTTTGGTTGCAGGTGACCAGACAGCAACTTGATCTATATATATTGGACAACTGAAGGCATTTGTTAGTCCTTGAAATCAGGGTGAGAATATGCTGCGATCTCAGAAATAAATTTAACCTGTGGCATCCTGGATCTGGCTTTTACTGATTCTTGAGAGCTAATTGTTCAATTTCAGGAATTGGGAGCCATTCATTAAACACAGCATTATTAAAAATTAAATTATATAAACTCATGAGTAAAAATTGTATTAAACACAAAGGTAATAAATTCTAAAACCTCATCATTTCCTAATTGTTTTGCTGTACTTTTCTATTATCTATGCTCTTGAGATTCTTTATATCTATATTGTATCTATATGATTGAAACTCTATAGAATGGTGTGCTATTGCCTATCTCCTTGCAACTCTGTTTTCCATGATGTTATGTTGGAAGCTTGAAGTTGGCCATGGTAGAAGTATTTACACCATAGAAATTCACAAACATTACGAATCAGGGCTTGATTTATTGCTTTGTTGGTTGTCTAAAGTCTAGACTTAAGGAAGTGATGGAGAAAATGTTGATAATGCAAATTAAACTTAAAAGTTTGTTGTGTCTGTAGTTGTTACATTGTGAATGGCATAAAAAATTAAAAAAAAATTTTGTTTTGAAAACTATTTTCTTCAATCTTTGATCTAGGACAGATTTGCAAATGGCCACTTACCTAGAACATATAACATTAGTTGTGTCTAGCTAGTAAGAATTTTGTTTTTATTGCTTGTTTTTCACTTGTGACTAAGACAACCATTATCCTCTCTTCACCATAATGCATTGCTCTCTTGGTGGTGGGAAAGAGGTTGGGGCCGTTATCTTGGTGCCTCTCAAATCACACCATTTTATACATACACACACACACACACATATAAACACATATAAACACATAATGTGTACATACATACATATACATTATATAGGTATGTATTTATACTCATACATATATATACAAATATATATATAATATACTATATATAATATGGCACTGATAGTAGCAATAAGTGCTTTGAGCTTTTCATAATATATATTAATATGATATATACACACATAATCTCATTTAATCCTTAGAACTAAATACTTTCTTAAAACTCCATTGCTTTTCCTGTTCATGGGAGGAGATTTTGGGGGTTATTTTGGTGGCCCTCAAATCCAAGCCAAGTCTATTTCCAAAGATTCAGGAAGCAAGTTTGATGTGTGGATATTTGTTCTTCAGAACCTTTGGCTCATAGCCTGTACATCTTGCTTTCCACTGATGTGGCTAGAGACTTAGCCCTCTTTCCCAACCTGGGAAAGCAGTTCATGAGATTCTTGTTCTGATTCCTGATAACAGATGATGATCTCTGTGAACCTCCTTTAAGGAGAGCCATTTCTGCTGGGAAGGTGTCAGTGCTCCTGTGCATTGACAGAGCTGGGGGGGCGGGGCAGAGGAGAGTGACTCTGCACAGGTCACGCAACCCAGGACTACTGAATGGGTCATTGAACCCATTATTCTGCCTTCATACTTTTCATCAAAAACCCGTTAAAGAGCAGCATATAAAAGGAAGCCTTTTGAAAACAATTGCGTTTAAGAATACATTGAATGCTTTATATAATCTTTCCTTATCTACTGTAAGTTGACTTCTTATTTTAGTTTCTAGGTATATGCAAAAAATCACTGTGTTTTAGATACTGAAGCTTTTTTTTAAAAAAACTCCCTGTTCATCTATTCTGAGCAAATTTATTTAAACTTTTAACTGTCTCACACAGTTATTTCAAGGACCTCACTTTTTTTTTTGTTTTTTTTAGACTTGTTTGTCTTTAAAACAACAGGGTCTCTAATTTTTCTAATATTTTTAAAAAGATTTTGCCCCTGTGAAATTTTTTGTACTCTCTCCTATGCTGAATTTTCCCTTATCTGAATTCTTTAAAGCTATGGTCAGTGCTGTGTAATTTATATGTTTCTATTTGCTTCATGTGTGGGGCTTTTTTTTTTTTTTAACCTTTGACCAAAGTACAAACTATGAAGGGCAAGGATAAAGCTTACTTTTTTGTCTCTCAGCATCTGCTAAAGTGCTAGAGAAATAGATAACATTCAAAAATTAACTTGGTTTGTTGGATTATTGGCTGACAGCTGTAATTCTCTAATATCTACATACTTCCTTCTAATGTCTATATACTATATGTTACTTTTTGCCTGCTGACAAGGAGAGAAATCAGATGAAAAGCTTGTTAGATTGTGGACAAAGTAAGGCTAACTTAGCTCTAAGTAATATTCTGAAAGATCTCTTATGAATGAAATTCATGGCTATTAGACATAATGTTTTAGATATCTATTCTGCCTACTCAGAAGTTTCCCCCAATCCCTGTCTTTACTGTTTTGGTCATTACCATGTTTTGAATTGGTGGAGGATCTGAGGAAGTGATGTTATTGTCATGGCCTCCAAGTAAATGTATAAATTGTGCTTAAACTTTTTTTTAATCCAGGGAATAGGGACTCCTTTTTGCTTGTAGCTCTTGATTGATAAATGGTTTGGCTATACTTTTGGTAGAGTTATAATATTTATAATTGAAGGTATAATATTTTGTCTTCAAATAGTTGAAAGAACTAAAGGACTTGCTTTCTAAAAATAATCCAAACAAATCATTTTGTTTAAAGCCAGGTTTTATAGTCAGGTCTAAATCTAAAGCTGAGCTTTCCTTTCCACCTCATTGCTGAAAACAGTATTCCTGCTCTGATAGGACTCATCTTCCCTTCATTGGGCTGGATGTAAGGCTGTGATCTGGGAAAAGAATATCACTTACAGCTATATCAAATCTGAAGGGCTCAGACCTCGGCAATGGCCATAATGTTTTGTGGATGGGAATTCTAGTTCCCTGAGTTCAGGCATTTTGAAAGAATTGGCACTGGTATTAGCAAAAAGTGCTTTGAGCTTTTCAGATGAAAGTCTTTAGGTGAGTATAAAGTATGGCTATTAGAGACTGGCAGGGAATTTTATATGAAGAAAAATGCTTACTAATTATAAGATAACTACTCATTTGTAGATTTATTTTTTAGTTTAATCTCTCATTGGTGCTATACAGGGCTAGGAAAGTGCCCAAAGGTTTATGACCAAGACTCAAAAGCTAAGTTTACATGTCCTGGATAGACCTATGTTGCTTAAAATAAAAAAATAATAATAGTATTTATAATAAATCCTGTTTACACCTGTCCTCACTTGAATTGTTTCAGAGTCTCTGCAAACTTTAGCCTTTCGTAACTATATTTGTTTATTGGCCTACGACTTGTCTGAACATCTAAGAACATTTTAGCAATCATAGGAACTGACACAAACACAGAGAATTAATTAGGACTCATCTCCATTTGAAGCATACCTGTTGGGGAGAAGGAAGGGGAAATTTGAATATTTCTAAAAGCATGGATGGCCACAAATCTTCTAACTCCTTTTATCTTCTTAACCAATCCTGGATCAGCCCTGGAGGCTATTATCAAAGTACCCCCAGGTTTATGTTTCCCTTTGTCTATTGTTTATTTTAAATGACCCAGGCAGTGGCTCAGAAAGGAATGCAATTCTCATAAAATATTTCCCACATTAAACAATTAAAAATTATTTGGGGGAAAAATGAGGGAAAGCAAGAGAGGAATTTGGAGTTATGGAAAAACTTTTCTAGAAATTTGGTTGGTATTTTTCTAGAAGCCAAGGACAGGTTAGAGGTCATGATCAGGGTCGTAAAATAGTTGGGGCTACCTATTACAGATGGTTAAGGACTGACTAGGTCATGATGTGCAAACAGCACATGCTTTGTTAAAAGCCGCATTTTGATATTCTTTATTCTGGGGCCCTGACTTCTAAGACTATCCATAGATATACCATCTGCCACACTCTTCTTTCTCCCAAGTGTTTCCACTTCCTCTCCTTATAACTCTCACTTTCATTTTCAAAAAATTCAGCCAGTGGGTTTCCTCAGGCATCTCCCCAGCCTCATCCGTGCTGTGTTTAAGGTAACGATAGCTGCTATAATAAATTCACCCCCAATTGTAGATTAACTTGGACACCATAAACTTTTTCTTTCTTGCTGAGGTAAAGTTAAAAATTGATGTCTGCTTGATAGAGTTCTATCCTCCAAGCAGTGATGCAGGAACCTGGGCTCCTTTTGTCTTGTGGCTTTACCATCTTCAACATGTGATTTCCAAAGTCACCCCAGGCATATGCACCCACCCACCAGATGGGAAAGCAGCATGGAGGATCACAAGTGGAAGGTTTTTATGTGCCTTGTCTGGGAGGGGCCCACATCATTCTGTTCACATTTCTTTGGCTAGAATTTTTTTTTATATGGCGACATTGGTTAACAAAATCCAGCAAGTTTCAGGTGTACAGTTCAATAGTAAGGCATGTATATATATTGCAGTGTGTGTTCACCTCCCAAAATTAGGTTTCTTTCTGTCTCCACATATTTGACCCCTTTTACTCCAACTACCTTCCCCTTCCCCACTCCCCCTACTATCTGGTGACCACTGGTCTATTGTCCAAGTCCATGAGCCTCTGTTTTTTTGTCCTGTTTGTTTGTTGCTTTTAGGTTTGTATCCTACACATAAGTGATATCATGTGGTTTTCAACTTTTCTGTCTGGGTTATTTCACTTAGCATGATTATCTCAAGGTCCATCCATGTTGTTGCAAATGGCAGCAGAATTTTGTCAAATGTCTATACCTGACTCCAAGGAAGTCTGGAAAATGGAGTGGTTGGACATCTAGGAGGAAGAAATGAGATTGTTATCTGACCAGAGAGCTGCTTGGGCACTTTCTCCAGTTTTGGTTTCTGTGCTTCCTTCGTCTTTCATCAGTTCTTCAGGGATGCTTTTCTGCCCTTCTTCTTCTTAAGTACTCTCAGTAGAGAATACAGTTGACTCTCCTTTATTTTTCTACTTAGTTTTCTATTTTCATTTTTCATTTCTATTATTATTTATTATTTATTTCTGTTTTATTTTCTATTTTCTATTTATTTCTATTTCCATTTACTTTTCTATTTTTCGATTTATTTTTCTATATTTATTTTTCTGTTTATTTACTTATTTAAAAAATTAAAAATATAAGTAAAACCATTTGAACTCTTTTAAGTGTACATTTCAGTGGCATTAAGCACGTTCACATTGTTGTACAGCTGTTACTACCATCCATCTCCAGAACATGTTTGTCTTGCAAAACCAAAACTCTGCATCCATTAAACAATAACTTCCCATTCTCCCCTTCTCCCAGCCCCTGACAGCTTTTCTTTTCCATTTCTATGAATTGATCTTTTTTATCTTACTATTCCACAAAACATCATGTTGATTTACCACATTGCTGATTGGATTTGATAAGCAGAATTAGCAAATACTTCCCCCTCCCCAGTTTTATTGGGATATCATTGACATAGCATGTGCGTGAGGTATAGGAGACCCACTTTCTATGAAAGCTCCTTGGCACCCAACCTTCTCCCATCCGAAGTGCTGCACCTATGGGGTCCTGGATTTCCCCTTTTCAATCTTCTCTCATTGTATGTACCTTATATCTCACAGGTGAACAAGCTTCCTGTGTTATTTCAGCCTCCTTAGTGCCCAACTCTCCTCTTTTCCTGGTCCCTTCTGGTTTGACCTTCAACATTGTGTTCTTTATGCCTCATTCATACACAGGTTAGTTGTTTCTTCTGCCCCATCTCCCAAAATTCTTTCCTCAAATTCTGGTTTCCTCCTCTTCATTTAACTTTTCAATCCCCAATTACTCCTAATAGGCTTTAGGCTGATGCTCCTCTTACTCTCCAGATGAAATACAAGCTCCTGTGTAGGGTCTCCTAAACCCTCTGTGGTCTGTCTCACTCCAAGTTCTCAGTCCTCAACCACCATTTAGGTAATAGCCCTTGATTAATCCCTTTGAGATGAAAGAGCAATTTCCTGTATATTATCATTCAAATCCCATAAACAATCTGAAGGATAGGCATCATTTGTGCCATTTTACCCAGAGAGAAAAATGATTTTTCCAAGGTCACAAAGTATATATAGGACAAAGACATTAGCTCAAATTTATACAGAATAAAGGCTTAAGCTAAAAGCCTATTACTCCTTGGAGTTTCTTAGAGCTCTCAATTTTTTCTACCTAAACCACCTATTTCAAGTAGTTATTCCTTTTCATTTTCCTACTGCTCCAGCTTCTCGCTTCCTCTGTTGTCTCTGGCTAAAAACTTAGAACTCCTTCATGACCTGCCTTCATATCTTTAAACTTAAGACTTTGAGTAATGGAACGGAATGCCCCTAGAAGAATATGCTGCATGGTTGACATTCTGAGGCATTGAGAAGATTTGTTGACTAGATAATTTTTTTTTTTTTACTCTAATGTAGGAAAAATAATGTGTGTGCAGAATACAGGAGAATAGACATTAAACAAACAAACAAACAAACAAATAAACAAATAAATAATCCACCACTGAGGCAACAATTTTTGAGTTCCAGCTAGGTAAAATTTTGTGATCAGAGTTGTGATCGATGTAAAAAATGGAAGAGTCTCTGTTCTTAAGGAGCCTCAGAATAGCAGAAGACATAAGAGAAAGATCCAGATAATGATGACAAAACACAAAAAATGACAGTGCTAGTAGGAAGAGCAAAGTTTACCTGTTACTTCAAATGATGACTAACAAGAATATACTCAGCTGGAGAGGCTGAAGGTCAACCTCATGAAGGAATTGGAAATTTGAACTGGTCTTTATATTCATTAATATAGTTATTAACTTGGCAATCTAAGCACCTACTACTGGCCCATTGCTAGATATATGTCGAAGAACAGAATACATGGAGTTCCTATCTTCAGGGAACTCATTATCTAGTAAGGAAGAAAGTCAGCCTACCGATGAATACACTGTAAGTATTTAGTGGCAGCAGGGGTAAGTGTTATGAAGGAGAGTACAAGGAATATAAGGTGTATGAGAGTGTATAACAGGGAGATACAACTGGGACACTCCGGCGGGTTACGATTTGAATGTACAGAGATAGAGTGGGTAGAGGGAGATGTCTAGGTGGAAGGAAAAAAGCCTGGAGCTACACAATAAAACAGTGTCAGTTGGGATGGAAGGGAAGGTAGGAAAAGTATTGGTACCAGCCCCAGGAGGGCCTCCTTGGATGTCAGGAATCTGAACTTGATTTGTTAGAAAATGAGGAAAGCTACAAAGGTTGAAGTAATTAAAGAGAACACTTGTGACCCAAACCACAATGAGACTATCTGAGAATGACTTACATAGTCCTTGTTTCTGTACATCAAACCATTCCAGTCCATGGGAGAGGCAAGACCAGACAAGATCAGCAGAAGAGCAGGTGGACTTATGGTACCTTTCCATGGAAATCTTTTTCTGTAGTTCATGACTGAAAGTCTTGGTGAGTTTGCTTGTCTCAATGCTTAAGGCAAGAGGCAGGAGCTTAGAGTGTAGATCAGAAAATAGTGGGGGGAAATGTATTTTCACATCTCTGCAAATTGACAGGTGAAAGGTGAATGCTTCCCAACACATTCCAGGGCACAACAAAGAATAGCCAAGAAGGACACTCTGCTGTTTGTTTTACAGCTTGGATGGGACAGAAATGAGACCTTTCAATGGATTCTGAGAGTTTTCCTTTCTTTGTCCTCCTCAGGTAGAGTGGTTTTACTGGGCTCAGTCTGGCTCTGTTTTGCCACAACTCATGCAGCAGTTTTGAAATGAGACTATTTACTAAGTGCAGAGAGGCATGCCTCACCAGAGGAAACACAGGTCTCCCTGTATATTCTTCCTGAGTATCTTTAGGAAGATTACACCTGGCACACAGACACTATCAGTTACTTGCTGCATTCCTTACGAACCCGAACTTACTGGCAGGCAGAGCAGTAGGATGGCTGGCCACCATCCAGATGGTAAACAATAGAGGTAATTATTATGCAGCTATTAATCTTGTCAATTACATATTAACTCAGGCAGTGTGTGAACAGAAGTACTGTCAGCTTCCTTTTCCCCCCTTCTCTTTCTCCACCTTTCCCCCCAGAAAATGTAAAGGGATTGCACTCTACCACTGTCTCAACATCATCACCATTTTCACTCTTCCATTTATGGAAATAATTATACCAATAGGAAAATTTCTTTAACATGAGTATTAATTTTATCTTTCTTTTTTTTTTTTTTTTTGTGATTTCTAATACAGATGACACTCAGGTGCACAGGAAGCTGATTTTTTGTTTTCTATAAATTTATGATTCCTTTTCTGCTTTGAGTTCCCTAGTATAAATTATCATTTTAATATAAAATGTTATCCTTATTAGGTTGTATGCCTGTTTATAAGAATCTATTTCATTTCTCATTCATTTTCATCTAGGTAGATGCCACGCAAAGACATCCTTATCCATTTGAAAACCAATAACAGTTTCCTTTGTGGTCAAAGTTGATTTAAAAAAAAAAGTGAGGAACAGTTCCAGAAGCAATTAAACACAACATTGTTTAGGGCAGATGGTGAAGTGGGCAGACTTTCTCTTCAATATCTCCAGCCTTTCTTTTTTCCTATGTTCACACTCCCTTCAGTGCCCTTGACCTCTCCTTCCCCTCCCCCTTTTCTAAGACTAACTCTAGGAAATGATCCATGTCAGTCATTTATCCCTTTATGTGCATTAGTGAGTCCAGAGAATGCTTAGTCCTGCTATGTTTATCCTGAAAGCCTTATCTTTCATTGTGGAATGAAAGGAATTTCAGGTATTGGAGCACAACTCAAAGTTCAAGTTTTCAAATTCTATTCACACAGAGATGAGAAAAAACAATTTCTTATTGGGAAGAGGGCAATTTTTAGCAAGTTTCCTTCCCAGATGTTCAAGGTCTTTGCTTGCCAAGGAGCCATCCTTGAAGGGAAAGGGTATGAGGCTGGGTTGGGCAGGAAACATAGCACAGCGAAATTTCTAAAATGTTGCTTGATAAAGAGTTTGAGACATTCCAGTGGACCTTAATAAGGTCAGGAATAAGAGGAAACTTGGATAAGGGATGTAGAAAAAGATCTGTAGAAGAGGGCCATTGCCTCTCTTCTTCCTTGGGACATAGCAGGAAATTCCTCAGGAGGAGGCTCTGATGTTGAGGGCAGCCCTGCTACCTCAGTTTTTGGGGGATGGAGCTGGAGCGAGGTCTTGTTGGCTTAAATTATCCCATTGTTTCCAAAGAGTTGGGAATATTTTCATGCAAGGTCATTTTCTCAGATTTGGTTCATGCCTATTGAGTAAAACAGTATATTCACTAGGAAAAGTTCAGACTTGATGTTTCATCTTGGTTCTGTCTCTAGATACAGGCTACACTTTTATTCTGGAGCTCAATTTCAGTAAAAATGGGGTCAACTAGTCAGTCATTAAGGTTCCTTCCAGCTCCCAAAATTTGTTAATTTAGATCTATGAAGTAAAATTAATTAGTACAACTTGATATAGTGCTTAGAGCACTATATGTTAGAAGCCAAGAATGTTAGAAGTAAATGTTAGAAGCCAAGAATGCAAAGGAGAGTGGCCATTTCCCATGGGTTGTTGCTTCCCTAATTGGAGTGATTCTAAGGTCAGGGGAAAAAACAACCTACTGGTGGCAAGTCAAAACTGACTGCCTCACCTATAAGTGTGTTCAGGAAAATATGTTTATGAAGGGTGGGAAGGAACAGACTGAGTCTGGGAGAGTTAGGGGAGAGGATAGTTTCTCCTAATGACAGTGATTTGAGCTGACGAACAGCACAACATCTTCGTTGGTGAAATAATTAAATTGAGCCATGGGAGAGTTCCTGAAAAATCAAGTCACAAGTTAGCAACTCAGATGATCAACTCAGATGAATGTTTATTTCACAACCAATCACTTATTTCAAAAGTACTCTTAGCAGCCCAGATCTTCAGGTTAAAGGTGTCCAGTAAACACAGGACCTCATAAATACATGGGAGTACAATAGAGAGAAATTCAGAGAAAGCTAATGATATCAGAGTTTTTAAGGACTTCTATTTTGGCAGAGTATTTCTGTATTCAATGCCATTATGGGTACTTTCTTTAGGAGCACATCTGCTTAAAGGATGGTGTTCCTGAAGTTGATCCCCTGGGTCGATCCCCCTGAGCCAGCTGTCTTTCATTCAGTAATAATTGACTAAATCTCTGGTGTCCTTAGTACTTTGCCAGATGAGGCAAAAATAAGAGACAAGATACATTCATAGCTTTGGAGGAATGTAGAATTTAACAGAGAATGCAAAAACACATTTACAGTGGATAACAAACTTGAAAATCTTTTAACCTTACATTTAAGGACTGTGTCACCAGTTTTGAAAAACCATCTCAGAAATGGGAATCACGAGAGATTAAATGAGTTAGTTGGACCAGAGTAAACTCATCACTCCAGAGTAAACTCCTCATCATTCCAGAATTTGTATATTTGAGGGCAGAGGAATTGCGGGGTCGGTGGCATCATTTCATACAAGAAGACTCGTGTATTTTCTAGTTAGAATATTGATGGCTATTTCTTTTTTATTAATAAATATAGGGACTTGGTAATAAAATGACTCTAGCAAGTGGGTTCAAGTTCTTCTAATTTCTAAAATAAACAAAAATGAGAAGGTATTCTATGACATATAGGTGATAGAAATCTATTCTTTGAAAACCTCTGTGCCAGTATACAGATACCTTTTACACATTCCATTTATACTCTCTACTCTCATAACCCTATGGGATTGATGAGCCATGTGGTTTGATCCTTAGAAAGGCTGAAGCCAGGGGCTGAAGCATAGAGTTTTATTGGCTCTTCAAGCAAAAGCTGGTTTCAGAAGCCTGAAGATCGATGAGTAGTTGCAGACCCTCTCATTCTATCCTTGCCGCAGGCAAGCCTGTTTCTTTTGCAGACCTGGCACAGTGTAAACTCGCTGAATATAAAATGTGCCAGTGTTATTCTTGTGGTTAGCAGCTTTGGAAGGTTTAAATGTATTTCAGATTTCTCCTGCTGCTCCCTGCTTAGTCTTAATGAGTGTTCTTTCCTTTAATCTTTAGAAGAGAACCCTTGTAAAAAAGAAAAAAAAAGTAAACCTTGCTTTTCATAGTCAGTTTGAAAAGTGTTAAATTAATAGATTAGCGATTCTTTTAAAAAAATTGTGATCAAGTTGTATTTATTCCAAGGATTCTAAATTATTATATATAAGTTACCACATTAACCAAATAAAGGAGAAAAATCATGTGGTTATATGAATAAACGTGGGAAAAATTTTACTGAAAATTTTCCAACAGAGTCTACTAGACTTTTTTATATTAAAAATAATTTCATTCACCCAAAGCCAAGAACACCTTCATTTTAACCATTTCTGGGGATCTCTCTGGTTTCATATTCCAAGTATTACTCTAGTATTGTCTTCCTTCTACTTGCAGAACTCACACACACGCGTGCGTGCGTGCACACGCATACATTGTGTGTGTGTGTGTGTGTGTTGTGTTGTGTGTAGTAGTGTAGGTCTGCTGGTAACAAATTCTCTTTTTTGTTTGGTCATAAATTCTGATTATTAGTCCCCCCTCCCAGCATTTTATTTTATTTTTTTACCTATCATTTTAAGGTATCATTCTACTATCTTCTGGCTTATATAGTTTCAGGTGAGAAGTCTATCATCATTCTTAGCTTTGTTCCTCTACATATAATACTTCCTTTTTCTTTGTCTTCAAGATTTTCTCTTTATCTTTAGTTTTAAGTCACTTTACTTTGAAGGATCTAGAATGTGTGAGGATGGTGTGGATTTTGTTTCTCTCCTACTCCTCTTTCTCCTTCTCCTCCTTCTTTTTTACTTTGTTATTTAATCTGTTTGGAGGCCCTCTGAGCTACTTGAACCTATGGCTTAATATATTTCATTATTTGGGGAGAAATTCTTAGCCTTTATCTTTTCAAATATTTCTTCTATCCTACACGTATGTTAGACCCATAGTTCTGATGGCTCTGTTTAGTTTCTATTTTTCTTCCTTTTTTTTTTTTTTTGTCTCTTTGTGTTTCAGTTTGGTTAATTTTTATTGACATATTTCCAAGTTCACTGATTTTTCCCCTTTGGTTTGTTGAGTCAATGATCAACCAGTTGAAGGCCTCCTTTATTTCTATTATATATATATTTTTCATTTTTAGCATTTTCCTTATTTTTCCTAGAGTATTCATTGCTCTACTGAAATTTTCCATCTGGCTTTGCATGCTGTTCACCTTTTCTATCATAGCCTTTAAGATATTAATCAGTTATTTTGAATTTCCTCTCCGATAGGTCCAACATCTGGTTCACCTTGGAGTCTGTACTTTGGCTGCTTTGATTTTCGAAAATTAGTTGTTGTTTTTTTTTTTATTTTTGTGGGTTTTCTAATTTTTGATTGATTGCTTAATTTAATTTTTAGTAGAGACTGAGGTAAATAATTTTTATGCCTAAAAATGAATGTGTCTCTTCTTTTGCTAGGCCATTAGTTGGGAGAAAGGGTGATAGTGACTCAATCTAATCAGGAGTTGAAATGTGTTTGTTTTTATTATTGCTATGGTTAACTGGCTTCAAATTCCTTTAATATTACCTGTGCATGGGTGGAGGTTGAATTACTTAAGGATTTTTTCAATGTTTTTGCTATATCTTCAACTTTAGGTCTTTTCTGTGCTCTCTTGCCTCAGAGAAGGTTTCTCTATTCATCTAACCCTCATCCTGTTTTCTTTTCCAGTGGTGCTTGCTAGCCTGGTGGTGGGAACAGGGGATTGATTTCTCTGTTGTCCTGTTCAGTTTTTGTCTTAGAGGACATTTTGAAAAGCATTTCTGAGTGGGAAATATGTCCAAATAGATTCAATAAGTGAAGATGTGGACACTAAAGTAAAAACAAACAAAAAGCAAACAAAAAACACTCCAACATTAGCATTGGGATGAGATCAATAAAAGGACTTCTTAAATAGCTAGAGAGTGCTTCTTTCCCTCTGTTGTTCATTTTGCTCTTGTATAAACATGAGGAAACAATCTTGGGAAATGCTGCACTATTGCAGGGAAGATCTTCACATAGAAAACAATACAAATAATACCTCTGGGGTATGCAACCCAGTGGTCCTGGGCGACGGCAATTGTAGCCCAATGCTGGGACTTTTGAGAAGTTGGTTGGAGGTTATAGTACACAGCGACATTTCTGGATATTCAACAGTTTGGCCAATAGACTTCCAATTTTCTTGCAGAGGTGAGAAATAGTGACTGATATTAAGACAGGCAAAAAGAAGACCTAGAAGACTTTCATGTTGCTACTAAGGTCTTGGATCCTGTTAGTATTTGTACCCAGGGAGAGCTTTCTAGTCTGTCTTTCTTTCAATTGCTTTATTATCCAGGTTGAGGGAGGAAATTATAGGGGAAAAATACTTTTGCTTGCCTATTTATGGAATAGGAGCTATTTTACTTTTACAGAGCTTTGTTGCATTGTCATTTTTACTGCCTTTTTATAATAGGAAAACATTGGAAGCAGCATAAATGTTTGAAAATAGAGGCTTAGTTGAAAATGTAATATTTGTGCCTATTAATATTTATGAAAAAAATTTAATGTTATGGAAAGAATAGTATAAGCCTAAGTAAAAAAAAAAGTAAGTTAAAATGTGTACCTTAGTTCTTTCTTAACTGTTTAAAAACACAAAATTTGTCTAAAAGAAGAGAGCTGAAATCGAATCTACCAAAACAATTAAGGTCATTAATTCTGGGAAGTGAGCTTATGGGTGATTTCCCTTTTGATCTTCTTAATCTTCCTAATTTCTCAGGTTTGCTTTAATGAGCAAATATACATTTACAATCGGATAAAGAGAAAAGGTAATAATGTAAATGTGACATTTAACAGTTACTTAGGCCTAGAACTAGTGGCATTATTACTTCTTGTGAAAGCTCTTCATTTTTGTACAAGTATTAAGAGAAATCATACTAGTTTTGCTTCAAATGTTTTCATAGCTCTTGTATAATGACATTAACCACACAATTCATTAATTTTGGATCTTTCTATAGTTAAAGTACATCACTTATGCCATAAAAGGAATCAAATGCTTTCTGTGTTAATATATCTTCTTCTTTCTCTTTTTGGCTTAAAGCCAAATCTTTGTAATTTAAATATGTGTGTTTTTATTTTTGTTTTTAATATTTTCAGCATTACGAAGCTCTTCTTTCCATCCAGACTAAATCCCTTCAGCTCTTTCTTGGGTAGAAAAGCAGAACAAAGCACTATTTTTTAACAAGTTTCTCTAGCGAGAAAATGTTTCTAGTGAGTCTCAAAGAATATTTCAGAGATTTCTTTCAATTTTGGAGATACATCAATAGTAGGCTTTTAGGAAAAGATCTAGAAGCAGTCGACAAAGTCTGATCTGCAGGAAGTCCTTAAAAATATTATTATTGTTGATATTGCTATTTTTTTATTACTACTAAATCATTGCATCTATAGACCAAAATGATGTCCTATAGTAGATGTGATTTTAGCAGCCTATTTGTTACAAGAAACAGATCAAGAGTTTTTACATTACCATTATTTTTTTAAATCATTAAAGTTCAGGGGTTTATTTACTTTTGTTTTTCCAATACCCAGTAAGTAACTTACCTCTTTTCATTAAGTTTTTTTTTCCCTGAGATTTTATCTAGTTCCTTGGCTTCAAATATATTCCTTTGTTTCTTCATTTTGCTTGACTCTCTGTGTTGGTTTATGTACATTAGATAAAACAGCCATTTCTCTCTGTCTTGAAGGAGTGGCCTTATGCAGAAGATGAACCTCAGAGTTCATGGCTCTTGGTTGTCTCGAACCTTTGTGATTGTCTAGCCTATTTTATTTTTAATGGCTTGCAGTGGTTGAGGGTATACCAAGATCTATCAGGGTCCCTAAGTTGGCACCTAGATTCAAGCTGATTAGAAGCCAGACAGCAGCTTTTAATGTACACAAATATATATAGTTCTGTGAAACTGCAAGCATGAGCCCCACTGGCCATGAGAGCCAGGCAACCTGGATGTGTCCTCTGGAGGGCAGTCACAAAAATTCAGGCTCTAAACAAGTGTATAAGTCTCTTTCTGGGAGATAGCCTGTGAGCTGTAGCAAGGCAGAAGGAGAGCACCAAGATGGCATCCCACCTGTGTTCCCTGACGGACGGCACCTTGCTAGCCTCTAGTTGTGAGGCAGACTTGAAGCCTGCCCCTCAAGCTGAAGCTCCAGGACAAGCAAATAGGCCTCTTAGAGAGACCAGGAGTGTGTTTGAGTGTGCTATCTGTGTAGTGCCCTGGAGGTGGTAGCCCGCAAAGAACTGTTTCTGATTGTTACACTCCTTGTGTGACCTGGGAACGCAAGCCTCCCCGCTCCCACGCCATTACTCCACCACCAGACTCGTGTTCAAGCTCTTCTCTGGAGGTGTTGGCACTTTGGAGCACAGCAGAGGGAAAAGTGTGACTATGGTGCCCAAGGGAAAAAGGAAAAGGAAGAGGAAAAAGATGGTGCTCGCTAGCTAGAGAGTGAATATAGGGCCTGCAGCCTGCAATGAAGCAGACGTAGGGAGTATAGTTAGTGCCCACGGGAAAAAAAGACTAGAAAAAAAAAGTGTCACATTAAAAAGAAGAAAATAGTGTCTACTCTCTCGAGCAAGGAAGAGGGAGAAAGTGAAGATGGCGCTCGCCAGCCAGCAGGCCCCCAGCTGTGTGCTAAGTTAGGTGCTTGCCTCTCAGGCCAACGCTTTAAGACTAGCAAATGAGCCTCCTTCACATGAATTCCTGGCGTTTCCTTATAAGCTGCCTCTGTGGTGGACTGTGGGACAGATGAGACCTATTGTGTGAGCCCTTTAAGAGCAGATCTTCAGACTGTGATACCCTGTGGGTCTCGTGGATGTGAGCTTGTTTGTTTTCAAAGCTAGATGTTTTGGGCTCTCATCTCTCAGGTGCTTATCTTAAACGCTGAGAATATTGTGGAAGGAGGACGAGAGATGCATATAGATGCTTTTTATTATGGACACATCAGCATTAATGATTCTTTTGATCTTTTTCCCTCATCAAGGGACTGTATCTTATACGCCACATTATTAATTTTCCTTTACGCAATAAAATTTGAGGAATAACCTCTTTTTTTTTTTTGGTAAATAACTTTGACAGGCTGAGTTTCCCCACTGTCATGAGGAGTTTCTTAAGAATTCATGTATGTTGATTCTTTGGGGACACTATTAGAAAGTCAGAAAAAAAATTTTCTAGGTAGAGTCAGCCTTGCATTACAGGTAACGGTTGGTCCAAGTCAGACACATTTCATTGGAAAGCATTTCCTTCCATATGACTAAAGACAATGCAAAATGTAATTTTTTTCACTTTATTTGCCTTTGTTTGGGGGTAGAAATTAGGATATTTTGGCAGGTAAATTAACTGCTTCCAAGACTTAAAAGATTTTCTTTTTTAAAGGAAGACATTATTTATCACCTGTGAAGTTTATAGCAGATTGGTGGTCTAACTGACATGGTCTAACCACTGTGGAGTGGAAGAGAATTTGATATGTTCTAGCTGTGACTGAATTACAAAACAGTGGCTACCAGGTCCCCTTCTGCAACCATTTTCTTGGAGGAAGCTTCTTCCTGCGTCCAAGGAAAGGATTGATCATCTCCCTGCTTCCAGTCTTGCCTTCTTATGGGTGCATTCTCTGTGCAGAAGCCGGAGTGTTGTTTTATAAAGATAAATCTGATTTTTTTCACTCCCTTATTTAAAAACTCTCCAAGTACTTCCCATCGTATTTAGAATAAAATCCAGTCTTTAACCCTCTGAAAGGCCCATGGCCTATTCTCTGACCTCCCCTTGGTTGTCGTCCTATGCTATTTCTCCTTATCTGTTGTGCTCTTTTGTCTTTCATAAGTTGTTACATTTGTTCCTGCTTGAGATCCTTGCCTCTCCCTGCTCCTCTGCCAGACACATCTTCGCCACTTCCTTTTTCTTAGCTGGCTCCTTCTTGTCAAATAGATTTCCCCTCTTCAGAGATACTTTCTCTGATTGCCTAGCTTACCCAGTGACTGTACTATTTTTAATTCTCTGAATAATACTTTTCACTATATGTTACTTTTCTTATTTCTTTGTTTTTTTGCCAATCTACTCCAATCCCTTGACTAAAAGCTTCATGATTAGAGGGACTTTGTCTAGTCTTACCATTTTCTAATCCTGCTGCCTAGACTACTGTCTGGCACATAGTAGGCTCTCTAAAAATAATTGTTAAATAAATGAATGTTCACTGGAGGTAACAATACCAATCACAGAGCATTATTATGAGTATCAAAGAAGATAATGTCTCTAAAATCCTCAAAAACAGAATCTGACATATATATACTCAGTAAATGATAACTATTAT
Source organism: Eonycteris spelaea (assembly GCA_003508835.1). Classification (NCBI taxonomy): domain Eukaryota; kingdom Metazoa; phylum Chordata; class Mammalia; order Chiroptera; family Pteropodidae; genus Eonycteris; species Eonycteris spelaea. The sequence continues at coordinate 6,242,576 of PUFA01000011.1, read as the reverse complement.
TGTTATTATCATTATTATTTTGTAATTTCTTTGGTGATTCCCCCCCCCCCAGTTTTTATAATAGAAAAGTTCTTTTTTAAATGTAATTTGACTCTTTCTCTCACAGTTATCTAATTTTTTTTTTTTTTTGTGGGCCATAGAGAGTTTTATTTCTTCTGAGGTATCTGAAAATAGCAAGCTTAGCTCTTGCATTTTCTCTTCTTAACGTACGTAATTCTTTCTTAGTAAGTTAAATAATTCTAATTCTGTTTATCTGTTCTTATATTTGAAGAAATGTCTTTTAAAAATTCTTCTGTTATCCCAATGGGATCCTGAGCCAGGGCTACTGAACGAAGCCATCACCACATACTAATTAGCAAATTCCTGCACAGCTCTAATTTGTCCAGACATAAAGGAAGCTGCCCACATGATTTTCCCTGAAAATGACAACTTTGCAGTAGTAGTTCCACCTATTCTTAAGTGGCAGGAGTATCCTGCACTGACATTCTCATACGCACTTTCAAAAATACATTGACAAATAAGGGGCCTGGTTTTTATACAACTCTCAGTTCGCTAGCTATTTTTAGAGAGCTCTCTCCACTACTTCTTCATGCATAAAAAAATAATTGAAATTAGAATCTGCAAAATTATTTCATATCAGAATGAAGTACTGTTATATTCCCCCAACCCCCGAAATGGGAAAAGTGAAATGGGTCTTTCAACATATGCAGAAGGTACTTATTTTTGGGTTTCTTTGTGTTTCATTTGGACTCTAAGCATAGAAAACAAGATGATTGCTATATCTTTCTTTTGAATTTATTTGGGATCTTTTGACTTTGATAGATAACAGTGGTTATTTCATTTAAAAAATGATGTACAAATATCCTCAATATGTCAGAGGAGTTGAGACTTTTTAATAATCTGAACAGCAATGTATTTGCAGAATTGTAGAATGGAAAGAGAATTTGTCAGCTCATTCTAGATGTAGCCAAAGTTACTCATGTTTGGCTATTTTCCTAAATTCTTTCTAAAACTGGAATGTACAGTTGGAGAAAAGAAACAAAGTCAGAACATGTAAAGACATTATAAATGCTGAATTATCCCTTTATTTATATTTTTCCATTCACAACAAAGCAAATTATACTTTTTTCCCACTCATAAGTTTTCAGAATTTGTGAGATTAAAGCCATTTTAACTTTGAAATACTAAGAGTATTTATGACTACAGCCTGACTAGCACTGCCATTTTGTTACAGAAATTTAAATTATATTACAAGCAGAAAAATAATAATATTGATATTGCCAATCATCAAAATTAGTGAGATAAAGGATAAGATTGAGAAAAATCACATAAATAGTTAAGAAAAAAACTGAGTTGCAAGAAATTAGAAATGAAATTATGTATATAAAGAATAATTAAAGGAGATTCAAGACTGGAAAATAATTTCTGGACAAGAAAAGAGAAAACAGGAAACTATTCAAAGATATAATAGAAGAAAACTTTCTTAAAATGAAAAAGGATTTGACTTTTTAGATCTAAAATACTCATGGTGGCCCAAGACAATTTAATAGCAGCTCACATCAAGGTACAGTCTGGTGAAGTTAAGCAACATCAAAAAAGAAAAGAAAAAAATTTTGTACATCATCCATAAATAAAAATAGAAACAGGCCACTATCATCCCCTCTCCCCTATTTCCATAAACCTCTACCCCCCCCCCCAAACAAAAACAGATAAACAATTCAGACTGATCTTAAACTCTTTAGGAGCATTTTCAAATGGAAGACAATGGAACAACATCTATAGAGTGCTGAGGGACAAAGAGCATTATTCAGCCAAGTTGTCTTTCAGGAAAGAAATTGGTTATAAACTCTTCATGGAACATTTTTTGAAAACATAACTCAGCTAATATAATAATGATGATGATGATGATGATGATGATGATGATGATGATGATGATGCAAAATTAAAAAGATAGAAAATCAGTTGATAAGTAAAATCAAAAGAACTGGGAAAAAGCCTAAAATTAATTTAGATTTAAAATGAATGGCAATATTTAAAATTGAAAACATAAAGAAATAATTATACTGACAACTGAAATAAATATTTATAAAGCTATGATTGAGCTGGTAGTAAAGGAAGAAAACTAATCAGAGGCCAGAAACAGAAGAAAGAGTGATTCCACAGGAGGATGTGACCTCAGATTGGTGTCTTCCTTGAGTAACATCTCCTTATGCTGATCCCTGATGAATTTTGCCTGAATTTTAATCCAATCAGAAAAATATTTAGCATAAAATCTTCAATAGGAAAAAATGAATGATTTTTCATTTTGGCCCTAAAACAATAAAAACAGTAATTATAAGGAGAAGCTCTATGAAACAAAAAGAGGCAGATTTTTAAAATAGGATAGAGTTCAGAAACAGACTCATGTACACATAAAAATGCAGTATGTAAAAACAACAATAATAGCCCACATTTACATCATACTTACTATGTACATTGTTATTTGGATTTGAATTCCTGGTGGATGACAGATTTAAATGTAAAATGAATCCATAAATCTGTAACACATAACTCAGGTGCACATCTATTGAGTCTTGATCTTAAACCACTTTTTGTTCAGTGGCCATGTAATTTATGCTTCTGACCATGTTTTTCGTTTTTTGTTTTTAAATTGTAATATCTTTTTAAAACCAGATTGGCAATCTATAGTGATTTACCGTTTGCAAATGACTGGCATTGCTATTCCTCCTTAAGCTCGTCTGGACAGTAGAGGTGGTGTTTGAGAAATGATAGCCAGTGCTGTTCCCCTCTCCCACCTTTGAATTGTACCTTGCAGTTCTTGAGTTACAGGGAATTTCACCATGTCCACTTGCAAAGTATGTACATGTGTATGTGGGGAGTGTCTCTGCACTGGGAAACTCTTAGGATTTAAAAGACAGTTTTGCATTTATTTAAAAGCCTTTATTCGTAAGCCTGCGCAGTCCAAAGTGTCCTTGTGAACAAAACCTGCCTTTGCTTAACTCCTATTATTATCTTGCTACAGAAGGTCATGCCAACTGCTTAATTACATGGAGAGTTATGAAATGCCAGGACACCAGAACATTATTCAACTGTGGGCTCCTAAAAGAAAATAAACTCTGAGGACAGCTGCCAATAAACCAGGCGTGTTTGTCTGTGGCCATATATATAAGCTCCCTTGTGTAAAGGGATTCTATGGCTGGACAAAAAATCTGGATTCACCTTTCCTAACAGCATTGGCAGTAATAGTACAATAGAACCATTTTAATTCAGAGAGATTAAATCTGAGTACTTCAAGTCAGACTTTTCCTTTCATTGAATGTAAACAATAAAACCTCTCTATGAAAGCTTTCCTGCTTCACTCAGAAATAGGCTAATACATTTCACGGTTATACCCCTAATCAAACATCGGGCTCAATAAAAACGAGTGTTTATTACAGAGATGTTTATGTAGTTTAAATTTCCCATAATCCACCTGCCCCTCAACCAACCACCTTCAGGTGGAGAGAATTTGTACTAAGAAATTCCATATTCAGAGAGGTGAGGGCTTTTTGTTTGGTTCAACCTGTCAGATTCCAGTTTGGGTCCAACTCTCACCTTGAAAACACAGACTTTGGCAATTCATGTATTGCCTTTGCTTTATCTGCCTTTATGCAGAAGAAAGTGCTAATTGTGAATGAGCTCTTTGCAAAGTTAGATGCTGAAAGAGAAACAGAAACAGACCCTTTGAGAAAGAGCTCCTCTCCTGAAGAAGTGTTTTTCACAAGGCAATAACTGAGATAGTCACTAAATCTTGCTTCTACAGGAAGCAGCTTGCCCTGTTGCATAGGGTGGGGCCCTCTCTTATTTCTCTAAAAAAACTTTTGGAAAAAAAAAATCAGGCTCAAATGCCAAAAGACAACTTTAACCCTCAAATCCCAGAACCCAAGGTCAACTAAAGGTCACATATGCAGTGCTTAAGCAAGAGGCTTGGCAAGCTCTCACTCTAGGCAGTATCTGTTCCTTCTGAAATCTATAGCTAAAATTGAAGCCGTGGAAACACTGCTTGCTCGTTCTAAGTCAGAGGTACCTGTGATTTATGAAGTGTTATGAGGTGCTGATCAGGGCATTAAGTTAAATACTGAAAAAGACTCCTGCTCCCATGGCTGCCCCTCCTTCCTGAAACCTAATTTAGACCATATCAAAGTTTTTATAAAGGCATTCCTAATAATATTGTGCTGTAAATCCCGTCTGATCCGACCTTCAAATATTTATGTAAACTGAAATATGTCTGGAAAGAAGTCAAACCAAAACAAATATGCCACACCATCTCATTCCAGCAGGTCCCTCCTCTCTCATTTACATTCAAGGGTAAACTTCTTCAACTGGCTCCCAACTGTTAGGGCTGGTTAATTAGTGATAATTGCAGAGACTATTTCTTTGAATGCACTGATGGCCTTATGTCTTGAAACCAATTTAGTCTGGAGTTTTCAGCACGTGTGAAATGCGTTGGTAGCAGCTTTTTCTTTCCTTTTCTTTTTTTTTCTTTTCTTTCTTTCTTAATTCATTACAGGTAAAAGCAGTTGGTTAAGTCTCCCTACTACCTGCTGTAGAAATAATGAATGCTTTTGAAACATCTACAGGTTGATCACGACATGTGCCTTAAGCTGTGAACTCAGCCTTTACTGTCATTAAAATGGGCTATTTCTCCTGGGATCATTTTGGGTGAAGTGTGCTCAGTTTCAGATGCAGCTTGCTAATGATAATTTGTGTCACTTGCAAGTTGTAGCAACATCAGGATCTCATGGTCTATCTTCTGGCGCATGATACCATGTAATTAGAGTGGAAAATGGGAAAGAATTTTAAAGTGACTGTGTACTCATAGTTCTGAAACCCAAGGCAAGAAAAGAGAAATCATTATTTGTGTTTAAAATGGAATACTCTTATATTCTTTGGAAGGTATTTTGTAACCTTTGATGTTGGAATTAAAAATGGAAGTAAATGGTCTTTGCCTTCACAACGTTGACTAATTTATATTATAGTAGTTTTTGGTTTTTATTCATTCTTCTGACATTTATTGAATACTTACACTGTGCCATGCTTAGAGGAATGGGCATGAAGAAGAGTGAATGGGCACAGATCTTGCTTTGAGGTTCGCTTTCACACACCGTAGCTTATTTGAGATTTGCTATCCCGTGAGGTAGGCAGGTTTGGTGTTCATTATCCCATTTTATAGGTGAGGGAATTGAAACTTGGAGAGGTTAACTGACTTGTTTTGGATCACACAGCTAGTGAGAGTCAAGGTTAGGAATCAAGGCTCTGACTGTAAGCCTCTTCTTCACACTTTGAGATCTTAATAGTGAAGACATGGGGTAAACTCAAATAGATTTGTAAGAGCAAAATAGCAGCCATAGTCACACTGCTGACCTGTTCAGAGTTACATACACCAGAGCTAGGTCCTCTGGGCAGTGAGAAATGCAAGTAAATAGGGAGAGCTCTGGCTTGATGTGAGTCTCTAGAGATGGGCCCTGCACGCGTCACCCAGGATGTTTCCGTGCCTCTGCTACGTCTTCACCTCACCTCACTCTTCTAGCATCCTGACATCGGCGGGGGGTGTAGCCCTCTCTGCCCTTGCCATGTTCCCTCTAAAGTACATTGAGCAGAATTTTGAAGAGGCTGGGGTTTGGGTGGCCAGGACACAGCAGATGCAGTGAATGTCATGTAAAACTTCAGTGGAGGATGACGACAAAAATATTTTCTCAACTTGAGCAGAGAGCTGGGTTGAAGCAAGAGGTGAGGGCAGCTTTAAGAGTGTTGGGCCAGAGTAGCAGTGGTGGTGATGGCCGTGACCAGCAGCAGGGCTGGCTTCATGGCATAGCGACCTTTGCAGTCACACAGAGCGCTGAACTGAAAAGAGTCTTGTACCTGGTTTAAAGCTCTACTGTCACCATCTTGAAATTTTTAATTTTTTTTTTTTTAACAAGGTGCCCACATTTTCATTTTACACTGCGCCTTGCGAATATGTAGCTGGTTTAGACCAGGTATTTTATTTGTTGTTTATGCTGCTTCAGTGTTTGAATATTAGACAAGTATTAATCTTGAGTATTATATACCAGTTGTGTATTAGACCAGTATTGAAATTTGTGAGTATTAGACCAATGATACTCTCAAGGTTACATGTTGGATAGACTGGAGAAAGCAAGAGATCAAAGTGAAAATGACACATTTTTATTATACATCAGTTGATATAAAATCACCTTAGCTTGGTGGCTAAAAGGAGGGAAAGTACTTAATTCCTGGCTTTGCCTAAAGCTAAAAAGCTGGAGCATTGTGTCTCTGCATAGGGAGAAGAGAGAACACTTAATTGATTTCTTTGCCTTGTGCTTTTCTTATTATGTTTTCAATATCCAATATAAGTAGAATCTTTTTATCCTGAGTCTCTTGAGTATCTAAGGCATCAAAGGAGTTGCATAAAATGTGATACAAAATACATTTGGCTTAAGCGTTCTACAGAATAGAATTTTAGGTCAAGACGCATGTGGAGAAAATCGAGGAGCAGGACGGATATTGTTTCTTTACCTTGAATTAAATAGATAGTTCTTCAAGTTTATAAATTTTCTTAGGGAAGGGGTGGCTGGTGATAATGATGATATAGATAATAATATAAATAACAATAGCAATTGCAACAATAGTCACAGGTTTATGTTTAGTTGAGTGTTTACTATGTGTTAGATACTCATTGAAACACTTTTTCAAATATCAACTCATTTAATGTTCACAATAACCTTGTAAGTTAGGTACTAGTATTGTCATCTTAATTGACGGACGAGAAAACAGAGGCATATAGAGTCAAAGAGGTTTGCTGAAAGATGTTCAGCTGGTAGGCGTTGGCGTCAGATTTGAACTGGCAGTCTAGCTCCAGAACTAAGCTCCTTAGAAAGCTCTTAGTTGAGCTATTTTGCCTCTCCATATTTTTAAGTCGATGCTTCTCCCGATGTATAAAAAGATACGTAAGAAACATTTTCCTGGCATTTTGACCGATGAACATTTGCCCATCACTAACTCAGATGGTCGAGGGAAGGGTTGAAAAGTAAATTTGGATACTTGCTGATGTGGACTCTGGTCTTAGTGAGCAGTTCCCAAGGGGAGGACAGGACTAAATGGGGGAACTGTGAGATGCCTGTTACCATTTTTCTCATTAACTCTTTCCCTATAAATTCTTTGTGGCTCATCAGTGTTCTCCAAGGGGACATCAGGAAAAAACAGGTGCACCCATGTTGGTGAGGCCCCCCCCCCAGGAGTCAGAGCCCTCCAATTCTAGCTTTCTAAGGAGCTGTCCTTTCCCCCATCTGTTTTGGGACTCGGAGCTCCACAGCATAGGTTTTCTTATGGGCTAATGTTCTTTATATTAGTGCACAATGTACTTCTATTGATTTTTCTGTTGATGATTGATCTATCAACCAGCTCAATCAAATTGGCTTTGCACCATTCCATACAAAGAAATGTGTTGAATTTCATTCAGAGTTCCATTTCAGGCTTATCCTGACGTTATCTGTCTCTTAACTTTCAAAAGGTATTCAACACTTAAAATGCAAGCTTTTAAGTGAAATGTTTATTCAACCCCTCAGGTACTAAAAGACGATTGGCAAACAGATTAAAAACAAAGAGGGAGAGTGAAAACAAATTTAAATAAATGTTTGTTTGCGACGTTGTCTTTGAGTTTAGGCACTAAAGAGTGCCTAAGGAGTCACTCTGACTTCTTAAGAGGTTTGCTGTTTGAGACTGGGGCGCTCTAGGGTGAGACCGTGGTCCAGCTAACCAAGCTGCTCCAGCCTAGGACCTGCATTCTTGTCCTCTTCCAGTGCGGCTTAGTGAGCAGTTTGTTTTATAGCACAGTCAGTGGGTTAGGTCAGTTTGATAAAACTGAGAGGGTCTAAGTTCTTGTCTTAGGTTCTGGGAAACAGACCCTGATAAAAGATTCAAGAGCAAATGGTTTAGTAGTAAAGTGCCTAAGGAGTAACCAGGAAGTGGGGTGGGAAAGCAGGACAGGTAAGATAAAAAGCTAAGCAAGTGTATGACTTCAGGTGAGGTCCATCCTTAGCCTGATCCCAAGAGGAATGGTGAAGTCTCAGTTATACTGCGGTTTGCCTTGCTTGAGGCAAGTGAGCTGGGCTTTTCACGCTGCTGCAGCAGGCGTCCTTAGCTATGAGCCCCGGATAGTGGGAATGTAAACTCCCGGGCACTTCCAGCTCTGCTGCTTCCAAGCTGAGTGACACTTAAAGCTCAAGGTAGGTCTCTGGAGAAGATTGCAAATGAGAGCAGTTAGGAGTAAAGCGCAGAGCTGAGAGACATGCACATAGGTGCAGGTGGGGTACATGGTGAGTTCTGTAGGGATATCTCCACGTTGGGGAGACCTTATGCAACCCTCCTGCTGGCGGCTTACTGTTTCTCACCTTAGGACTCTGGTGGTCCATCTTCCTGTGGTATCACTTTGCTCCTCTTGTTAAGGATCTGATGATCTCAGGCTAGCCACCTCTTCTGTGGGGCTGATATCTGATCCGTGGGAAACGCTCAAGCTTCTTCTACTCTGTCTGGGGCACTTGTCCCATCATGATGCAGCCATCCTCTTTTATTCCATTGGGACAGTAGCCTGCCATTCATTTTACGTGTCTCAGCCACGAACACACACCAGTCCACTGTGACCCACAAATTCAAGCCATATGTATTAGTCTTTTAGAGAAGAGCATTTACATCCCCTTCCTTTCACTACAGATAAAAAAATAAAATAAATTATGATCCCTCCCTAAAGGACACCCATAGTTCTCTCAAACTCCTCCTCCCTGAAATGCCCATTTACCTTTTAATTTAGTAGGGTGTGCTCTTAATGTGATGAGTGGCTAATTATTTAAAAAACTGGTTTTTAGGTACTGTATTTGCTAAACTCTACATTATAGTAACACATCTCCTTTGGAGTGTGGTGGCTATTGTCCTGTCCCTCAGTCTAATAAAACTAAAAGATTTCTGTCTTAATACTCTGAAACATGGTACAAGAGATAACAAAGAAATATTGCATGTATTAATTTTTTCATTTATTCAAAGGACATTTAATGCTTTCAACATGCTAATACATTTAGAATATAGGTATGGATATATGCAAGTATATTATATATCTATGAAATCCGTTTTATACACAAGAGGTAAAAAAGTTATTGCTAATGATATAATATCATATTGGGTGGTAGTTTTGTGGGTATTTCACATAAAATAAATACATCGGTTAATTAATAAAGAGTACCACACATGGATTCATGATGAGACTATGTAAGCCAAATGTTACAATTAATTCAATTCTGTGCACCCAAGTTAAATAAAAGTCCTTTTGAGGAGCTCTGATTCCAAGTACTAAAAACAGTAATCATCAACATTTATCAAGTGTACTATGTGCCAGATACTATGTTAAGTGTTTTACAAACGATATCTTATTTAGTTCTTTTAACAACCTTATGAGGTAAGTAGTAATATTTTCTTTTTCATTTTACAGATGAGGAAATTGAGTCCCAGAAGGGCTAAATAACTTGTCCAAATTCCCATGGCAGAGTATGAAACTAGAGTCATATCTACCTGACAACAAACCTTGCCACTGCTTCCCAGACATAAACGTCCCCATATTTGTCAGAGTATGCACCAAGCACAGAGTAGAACAAGCACAGGCTTTGCGGTCAGTCAGACCTTGCTTCAGAGCTGGCTCGATCATTTATGAACTGTATGATTTGGAGCAAGTTCCTTAATCTTGACCTCTTGAGCCAATTTATAAAATGGAGATAATAATACTTACCATTCAGGGTTGTTGTGGTACAAGGTAATGACTTTGAAGCACCTGATACTTTAGGGGTCCTCAAAACTTAACACATATTATTGTTTTCATTTCTAGTCTTCACCACAAAATGTTTTGAGAGCACGGGAAAGGAGACAGGCCAGGCTTAGAAACTCTAGTAATCTAGAATCTTTTGGTTTTAGGGATCAAGCTCACATAATTTAAACCTTGTCTTTACGAGGGATTATTATTTTTTGACTTATTAGGGTAATATTGGTTGATTATACAGGTTTCAAGTTTTAAAATACATCGCCTGTATATTAATTGTATTGTGTGTTCATCACCCGGAGTCAAATTTCCTTCCATCAACATATATTTGACCCCCTGTACTGTTTTCTACCCCTTTCCCTCTGGTAACCACTAAACTGTTGTCTGTGTCTGTGAGTTTTTGTTTATTTGTTTTTCTTGTTCATTTGTTGCTTTCAGTTTTATATACCACATATGAATGAAATCATATGGTTCTCAACTCTTTCTGTCTGACTTATTTTGCTTAGCAAGATAATCTCAAGGTTAATTCATGTTGTGGCAAGTGGCGGTATTCCATTTTTTCTTATGGCTGAGTAGGATTCCATTGTATATATGTACTACATATTCTTTATCAAATTATCTATTGAAGGACATTTTAATTGTTTCCATGTCTTGGCCACTTTAATAATGCTACAATGAATATAGGGGTGCATATACCTTTATGGATAAATGTTTTCAAGTTTTGAAGGTAGAGATATCCAAAAGAGGGATTGTTAAGTTATCTGGTAATTCTATTTTTAGTTCTTTGAGGAAACTTCATACTGTTTTCTAAAGTGACTGTCAATTTACATCCCACCAGCAGTATATGAGGGTTTCTTTTCCCCACAACCTCTCCAACACTTATTACTTGTCTTGTTGATGATAGCCATTCTAACAAGTGTCAGGTTATATCTTATTGTGGTTTTGATTTGCATTTCCCTCGTAGTTGAGTATCCTTTCGTATATTTGTTGGTTGTTTGTATGTCTTCTTGGGAGAAGTGTCTGTTTATGTCCTCTGCCCACTTTTTAACTGGGTTTTGTTTTTTGATGTTGTTGAGTTGTATGAGTTCTTTATGTATTTTTGATATTATTCCTTTATCAAACGTATTGTTTGCAAATATCTTCTCCCATTTACTTGGTTTCCTCTTTGTTTTGTTGACAGTTTCTTTTGCTGTGCAGAAGCTTTTTAGTTTGATACAACCTCATTCATTTATTTTACTTCTACTTCCTTTGCCTTTGGGTCAAATTCACAAAACCTTCTCTAAGACCAAGGTCCATAAGTGTAGTCTTTATGTTTTCTTCCATACAATTTATTGTTTCATGTTTTATATTTAGGTCTTTGATCCATTTTGAAGTAATTTTGGTGTATGGTGACAGATAAAAGTCCAGTTTTATTCTTTCGCATGTGGCTTTCCAATTTTCCCAGCACCATTGTATTTTTATTGGCTACTTTGTCAAAAATTATTTACCCATATAAATGTGGGTTTATTTCTGGGTTCTTAATTCTGTTCCAATGGTCTCTGTGTCTCTTTTTCTGCCAATACCATGCTGTTTTGATTAATGTCACTTTGTAGTATAATTTGAAGTCAGGGAGTATGATACCTCCAACCTTGTTCTTTTTTCTTAGGGTTGCTTTGGCTATTTGGGATCATTTATGATTCCATACAAATCTGATGATTTTTTTTGTTCTATTTATTTTTTAAAATGCCTTTGAGATTTTGATGGAGATTGCATTGAATCTGTATATTGCTTTGGGTAATATAGCCATTTTAACTGTGTTGATTCTCCCAATCCATGAACACGAATATCTTTCCATTTTTGGTATCTTCTTCAATTTCTTTTAATGTCTTGTAGTTTTCAGTGTATAGGCCCTTCACATTCTCTGTTAAGTTTATTCTTAGGTATTTTATTCTTTTTTTACAATTGCAAAGGGATTTTTTTTTCTTTTTCTGAAATTTCATTGTTAGTATATATGGACACAATGGATTTTTATGCATTGATTTTGTATTCTGCAACTTTACTGTATTTGTTTACTGTTTCTAATAGTTTTTTTTGGTGGAGTCTTTAGGGTTTTCTATGTAAAGAATCATGTCTGCAAAAAAGTGTCACTTCGACTTCTTCATTCCCAATTTGGATGTCTTTTATTTCTCTTGAGTAACTGCTCTAGCGGGGACTTCCAATACTATGTTAAATAAGAGTAGTGAGAGTGGGCATCCTTGTCTTGTTCCTGATTTTAGAAAAACAGCTTTCAGTTTTTCATCATTAAGTGTGACATTAGCTGAGGGTTTGTCATATATGGCCTTTACTATGTTGAGGTACTTTCCTTCTATACCCAATTTATTGAGTGTTTTAATCATAAATGGATGCAGTCTCTTGACAAATGCCTTTTCTGTATCTATTGATATGGTCATCTGATTTTTATCCTTTATTTTGTTTAAGCGATGTATCACATTAATTGATTTGTGTGTGTCGAATCATCCTTGTATCCATGGAATGAACCCCACTTGATAGTAATGTGTAACCTTTTTAATGTATTGTTGTATTTGATTTGCTAGTATTTTGTTTAAGATTTTGCACATGTATTCGTCAGAGATATTGGTCTGTATTTTTTGTGTGTGTGCATGATCCTTACCAAGTTTTGGTATCAGGGTAATGCTGGCCTAATAAAATGAATTAGGAAATATTGCCTATTCAATTTTTTGGAAGAGTTTGAGAAGGATAGGTATTAAATCATTTTTGAATATTTGATAGAATTAACTAGTAAAGCCATCCGGTCCTGGATTTTTTCTTTTGGGGAGGTTTTTGATGATTGTTTCAATTTCCTTACTGTTGATTGGTTTATTTAGCTTTTCCAGTTCTTCATGATTCAGTCTAGGAAGATTATGTGTTTCTAAGAACTTGTCCATTTCTTCTAGGTTATCGAATTTGGTGTTATACAGTCTTTCCTAGTATTCTTGTATGATCCTTTGTGTTTCTGTGGTATCCATCACAACCTCTCTTTCATTTCTGATTTTGTTTGTGTCTTTTTTTTTCCTTAGTGCGTCTAGCCAGAGGTTTGTCAATTTTATTGATCTTTTCAAAGAACCAACTCTTTGTTACATTAATTTCTTCTATCATCTGTTTGTTCTCTATTTCACTTAATTCTGCTCTAATATTTATTATGTTCTTCCTTTTGCTGACTTTGGGCTTCATTTGTTCTTTTTCTAGTTTTTAAAGATGCAATGTTGGGTGATTTATTTGGGATTTTTCTTGTTTCTTGAAATAGGCCTTTAATGATATAAATTTACCTCTTAGCACCTCTTTTGCTGTATCTCAAGTTTTGATATGTTGTATTTTTATTCTCATCTGTTTCTATGTATCTTTGATCTCTCCCTTTATTTCTTAGGAGGAATTATTCTGATGTGGTTGTTAAGCAGCAGTGGGCAGCCGAGTGACAAGCAACCATGGGGGAATGCTCAAGGCCCCAGCTCTCTCTCTGACTTGGACTTTCAAATATGGTATTCTTCTGTCCTCTAGAAAATATATAATCCTTTTCAGGACCTTGGCACTCCTGGTCAGTACATGGTAGTATTTGAAAAAAAAAAAAAATCTCCTTTTTGACAGTAGAGTGGTTGGTTTGAGGCTGATTTGGGCATGATGACATTGCTGAGTCATTCTGCAGGGGGTCAAAAGAGAAAAGCCCAAGAAGTATCTCCTTCCATGTTCTCAGCTGACAGCTGAAGGAGTTAATAGCAGGAGAGGGCAATTTAAGTCTGCCATTTTCCCATAAACCCACATGCCTCTCTCTTTGCTCTTGTCCATTAGCACCTTCTTTCTGAGATGGTGGCAGGGGCATGGCTTCATAGAACTTGGATCATGACTTGGGGGTATGGTTGCTGCTTCTAGCTCTGTTCCCAAATTTCCAAGCTTCCAGCTATATTTCCAAGTTTCTAGTTTGAAGTGGGGGAAGGAGAGGAGTCCTGAAGAGTCAAGAAAATAGTACCTGGCAAAAAAGAAGAAGAGGCCCACCCCACACATTTATTGTCACTCTTCTCCATCTAAGTCCTCCAGTATTGGAATTGGGGTATGAAATTTCTAGCACCTAGTCAGCTGGCAGCTTCCTGCAGCCCAAGATGCTTATCTTTCCTCCTGCTCCTGTTCCACACTTCTCCCCTCATTCCCCCATTTAAAAATGGTTCATAGAACCATTTGTAGATCTAAGGAACTGACTGTGAAATACCACTGTGATTACAGTTTATACATTTAATTATAAGCTGGGAATTAAGCTACCAAACACCACAAAATGAAAGCTTGACATTCTCCCAATGAAACCCCAGCTTTCCATGAATGTGGGCTGACTCATCCATCTGTTTTCTACTCTCCCCCACCCACCACCCCCTCACCACTGGCCTTCTCCCAGCCCTTGTCTTTCATGCTGAAGTCATCTACTTTCTTCACCTGGATTTGGAAAACTGCTGAGGTCTTGTTCAGCCTCATTCCAAAGTTGCCCATCACATCTTGGGACATGGAAAGTAACTGCTGTTGCAGGGAAAACAAGAGAAAGTCACACCTGTCGAGTATGGGAGCCTCACAAAGACTGTTAATATCTCATTTCTACAAATGAGAACAGACTGAAAATGCACAATTACACATGGAGCAGAAGGGGCATCTTGCTCTTGTGATTTTATTTTAAATGTTGTATCTATAAGACTGGGTGAAATATGTGACTTATTTTCTTCTATGAGTTGAAATAAAGTGGTTCTTATTTTCTTGCGTTTTCAGCTTTAGAGCCCTCTGAAAGAATATTTCTTCTCTTGCTTTTGGTGGGAATTAGATATTGTTGATTTAGTGTAAGTTTAAAATATTTTGGCTTTGGAAAACTGCACGGAAAGCCTTTTCCCTCTAATCAAAATTAATGTCATCTTTCGCTAGCTCTTACAGCATGAGGCTCTAATATAGCACTTCTTATATTCTACTTTATTCTACAGTGACTTTTATTTCTGTTTGTCTCCTATGTCAGATCTAAAATTCTACATGGGAAAGAACTATGACTTATATACATCTTGGTATTTACCCGAGTATAGACTAATATAGTATGTATGGTAGGTACCCAATACATGTTAAATTAAATTGAATTCTGAAAGACCATACAGAGAGAGGGCACTCTGAGTAGTAGCAACAGCCATCTTTGTAGCAGGTACCTCAGGTTCAACAGTAGACAGCTGCTGTACAAATGGACAATCTCTTGCTTCTCTCTTCCTGGGGGCTCCTCTGATCTTAGAAGGGCACACGTTAGGCTGTAAATGCCTGGGAGTTATTTCCAGAGGCAAAACCTTTGGCCGAGGTGACACAGGTCTGGCTGTATAAATTACCCAAGTTCCTTGCCCTTATTCTGAGGAATGAATGTTCTACACAGTCTCTTAGAGCAGCGTTCCCAACCTTTTTGGTGCCAGGGACCTTTGCTCCTATGAGAATCTAATGCCTCATGATCTCAGGTGAGCTGAGGCAGTGATGCTAGTGCTGGGGAATGGCTGCAAATACAGATGAAGCTTCGCTCACTTGCCTGCTGCTCATTTCCTGCTGAATGTCCCAGTTCCTAACAGGCCACAGACCAGTACTGGTTCGCAGCCCAGAGGTTTTCCTACATCAGGAAGCCCTATTGCATACAGATTCTTAACACACTCCATTTGCTTTCCTCCCTTTACTGTTTTACACCTAAGATAACAAGGTGAAGAAACTCATTGGGGATTAGAACCAGCCAGTGTTTCAGATAGACTAAACAATTAGAAGAGAAATATGATGTTGTAGAAGAAAGAACTTCCAAACTCAGCCAGAGAAATATTCAGGAGAGGGCTGAGCAAGAGGCGTCGATTATCTGGCACAGGAGGGTTTAGAGCCTGCATTGGCTGGGGTCCATTGGGTCATATCTAGGCAAGGTCCAAGGAAGTGGGAGGCAGAGAGTAGTAGGAAAGGAACTGGAGCTCCATGCCAAGGCAGCACAGTATTAGGTTCGAGTTTCAAGCCTAGCAATCTAGAACTTATCTGCTCTTAGCTCCTTTATATACATTTCTTAGTAAAAGTGTGTGTGTGTGTGTGTGTGTGTGTGTGTGTGTGTGTGTGTGTGTGTGTGCTATGTGTCTCAACTGAAGCATAAGGCAAAACACTAGGCAAAACTAGTGTTCTTCTACATGTCTATCAACATAGACAAAGTTTTAGCCTATGCTTAGTCTTGTGACTTGGCATGACAGTCTCACAGATCCAGAGAGCCTGTGATAAAGAGAAAGGAGAAGGCCAGCAGGTGATGGAAGGGGTCTGCTATGTGCACATGTGTCTCTTTCTGAATGGGCTTTATTTGGCTAGAGATCCATTCCTGGGGTCGATTTAAGGGTATTCTGTGATGTGTGCTGTGACGCAAGCACTGTTCTGAAAACATAGATTTGAAAAATAATCGCAAATTTCTCCCTGGATTTGACACTTGGCAACTGACTGGTGAAGAGGTCGCTTTTGAAATGAAGCCGGTTTTTCACAAGACAAAAAATAAAGTAAAATTGTTATCCAATGATTTTTGCCTGCAGGAGTAAGTGGAAAGTATTGGAAGATCTCAGCTCTAACTCGCCAGCTCTGGAACTTTGTGCAAGTTACTTCACCATCCGCCTGTTCCTCACCTGTAAAACAAGGGGACTGCCAAGCCATCCTGAATAGTTCCTGGAATTCTGTGATCCAAGGTGAGATAGTTAGGCCTGGAGAGGCTGGATTTCAGAGGCTGGCCAGGAGGGGCCTGCTTATGTGGTCGGGTTCCATAAGGCAGAGCTTGGATTAAACACATGATGAATTGGGCCTCTGTAGAGATGAGGATGTGAGAAACTTTCTGAAAATCCTTTTAATTGAAACTATTTGGAGTCTGACCTAAGATACATTATGTGCTTCCTTTTCCTTCTACTATGCTGTTTCTATTTCTGTATCTTCCCAAACACCTTTGTTCAAGTTTAAACAAAAATCTTTGGTTTCAAGATAATTTTCCCTTTTTAAGGTGATTTTCTAACACTCTGTCCTGTGGAAAGTGGCAGAAAGTGGCTTGAGCAAGGAGAGTGAGGGACCTGTGTGGATCGAGCATTTTGCCTGACCTACGCCCATGTCCCAGCTTTCCACACTTTGAGAGTTTTGTTCAGACGCTGTCATAAATTTTAGTGCTGAAGGGCAGGGCAGAGAGCAAGGGGTTCATGGTCGATCTTCTCACATATCTAACTCCTCTGCAGGCCGTAAGAGGGTGGGCAGACTTATAAGGATCACTTGGTCAGTTCTGAGCTCAATTTCCTAAGTAGAGGTATATATTTCACAGTTACATACAGGGAACTTCATTCTGGGCCAATTTCCTGCTACCTCCTCAAGCAGATTCTTGAATCATTTCTCTAGGTCAACCTTCTTCCTGGTCAATTTCAGTATTGGCCTAAATGAACAAATATGATCTTTTTTCTACCCATTCCCCTTTTTATGACCTCTAGGATGTTTGCTTTTGTTATACTTGTGGTATATTAAGAAAGGTGGTGCATATATTTTACAGAGTTGGAAAGGTAGATGAAAGAATTTAGGATATTTGTCCAAAGGTCAAACACGGAACCATGTTTTAACTACAACACATTCATCATCCTCTTCTTACAAAAAAAATCAATGCCCCATATATTGACATGCACGTTGGGTCTTTGTGCTAGGTCCTACAAAATCTAGACTCTGACACTAAATTCTTTTCCAGCTCAAACTTTATACTTTTGAAGTTGGCTTCCAATTATCAAAGAATCCATGGTTTCATAGTGTCCTCAAACACTTCCTACAGGCTACTTACTATGATTTTATAGTCTAGGTGAAACTTGAGCAATGAGTAAGGCTCCTAGCAAGAAGTCTTGTTATGGTGGTGAGAGAGGAAGAGAGGAACTTCTTATGGTTGGTCTATGATAGACAATTTCAAATTTACTATTACTACTGACGTATTTGCATGATTACATAAGAAGAGAAGTTGATTAATTGTGGCCATTAAGATGTCTGGTTCTGAGCCCAGTTTTCCCACCACCAGCAGCCAGAGTCGTCCCTTTAGTGCCCTTTTTCTCTATTCCAACTGTGCAGCCGCATAACAATTCTATTTATTCAACATCTATTGTGCTCTCGTCACTAGGGCCACACAAATGTTTATAATATACCCTGGACTTTGAAGGGAAGCAGGTTTGTGTTCTCATGGGCTGATTTTTAGGGGATCTAGAAAAATGAGAGTTGCTGAATAGGGTTATTATTTATGTAGGAAGTGCTATTGTTTTTAGGAATCTAATAACTCACTGTGACCTATAGTTACAATAATGCTCATATTTGCATAGTGCTTTGTAATTTAGAGATTTTTGCATATTTAATTCCATTTGGTCTTTACCGCAATCCTGTGAGCTAGGTTGCTGGAGTATCGTTATCCTGAATTTACACAGAAAGAAACAGAGGCACAGAAAGGTCAGTGACATGCCAAGGTCAATAGCTAGTAAGTAGTGAAGTCTCAAACTCTGATCATGTGATGCTGCCAATTCAGAAGTCTCTTTACTATTCTGCCTCATTCAGAAATGAATGAAGAGTTGTACTGCAAACCAGTTGAGGGCAGGGAGTTTGTCTTGGACACCTCAAGCTCTTCTCTGCTCTCTCAGCTGCTAGCACAACGTCTGGTGCACATCAAGTAATAATGCAGATTTATTGGTTGAAATTAAAGTGCTTTGATGGGAGAGAATAAAGAGATGGCCACCTCTCCATTTTTATATTGCCAGACTTTAAGGATTCTAATGATAACTCATTTTACTTTTCTTGCTCACCACCGTGCATAGAATTGCTCATCGATATTTGTTTGCATGGAACATTTTATTTCCCAGCAGTCTGGGCATTCCTGGATAGACAGCAGCCTGAAATATGACCCAATTGAATTTGCAGAACTCTTCATTCACATTATGGCCTATCTTATCTTTAGTCCTATGACAACTTTGAGGACTCCCTTAGAGAATCTGGACTTTGTGACTGCTCCAGAGACCAGCCAAGTAAACAATTTTAATAACCTCTCTGTGTACATTATAAAGGCAAGAAGGGAATAGGGGTTGTTAGCACTGTATTTTCACAACTACCACCTCAGAGATAAGTCAGGTTCTTGTCTCAAAGTTCAGGACTCCAGAAAGCACTCCTTTTGTCCTCATCTTCTGGAATCATCCTCAACAGAGGAAATTTTATTTTAGACTAAATTAAGTACATATACCAGTCCAAAACCACAATTGCTCAACTTTAAAAAATCTGGATAACCTCAAGCAGGTGACATTGATGATTTCCCCTTTTGTATAAGATGAATTTTAATTTTTCTCTAAGGTCAACAGGCATGACACTGAAATCCTTCAGTGGGTGCCCATTGACCTGAGCTATCCAACTTGTATTCAGCAAGTACAAAATCTATTTCAGATGAGTCTCTGTTCCCATTCTGCCCCGTCAGCAAGGAAGAAAGGGGACAATTATTTGGTGGTAATTACTCTGACGGCAGTAATCTCTGGCAGCTGCTAGAGAAGAGGCATAATTGCCTCCTACCACCCCCTAACCTTTTAGAATAGAGCTCTGAAAGCTTGATAAGAGGGGCTGAAGATGTGTGAACAACCTCAAAATAACTTTCCATCTACTTCTATCACTCAGGCTTTAATTAAACACAATTCATACCTCTTCAGAAGCTTGAGCTGACACATGTTTATTAAAGAACTTTATAAAGAGAAGAGTCAGACAAATGTTATACATTACTATACATCGTTCAGTTCCTCTTACCCAAGTCAGGATCCTTTCAGGGCTGCTGCCCGAGGGGGCTCCTTTTTCTTCCTAAGGGGATGGGGCAGAATAGGAGAAATAATTTTCTTCTGGAAATTTTAGGAGAGGATTTTAAAGTAGAAGACAGGTGAGTACATATGGAAAATAAAATTTGGATAAGTACCATTGAGTGGCAATCTTAAACATTAAAGTCCTTTTTCCCATGGGAAGACACTTTGAAAAGTAAGAAACCACATTGGCCTTTCTAAAAGGGAATTTTCAGTCCTTTTCAAGTTTTCCGTGGAATTTAGCTAACTTTTTCACTATAGAAATCAGAAGTTGAAAGATGCTAAAATCAGTTGACTATTATAATTTTTCTCGCTGTTCCTGGAGAGCAGAGCAAAATGGGGGCAAAGAAACACAGATGGAGGTGGGCTGCTGGTGACATGAATCGAGCTGGTCCGCTTTCATATTATAAATGAATATGCCCATTTTGATATGTTGCATATAAACTTTGGGTGTATTTTTAAAAATATGATAAAAATGTTTTGGTATGGACATTCTTCTGCTCATTTTAAGCCATTTTATCAAACACTCTAATCATAAATTGTCAGAAATTTTCAGAAAGTCAGAGGGCCTTCAGAACACATTTGAATTTATTCAATAAAAAGCCAGAGACCACTTTTTGTTGTTAACCCCTCTCTACTTTTTCTCATCCCTACCTCAAGCTTGAAAGTCCACACGTTGTATTGGTCATGATTTATGTAGAATTGTAAAATGCTACTTCTACTTCCTCTTCTTTCGGCTCATGCTTCCTTTTCACTGATTTGCACAATCTGTTATCATTGGGTTTTCCAGCACATCCGTGTTGTGATATCTGCTGGTTGAAGGTTAATTAGTGTGGCCATGAAGAACAAGACAAGCTTACTTCATAGGCCTTGTGAGTCCTCGTACAGGTTTGTAGGGTTCTTGTAGGGGTCATGTGGATCCATGGTGCACTGGCATGTGAAATGATGTTCACTGCTGAGTTGAGACCATTGATTTATTCAAGTAGGATGGTTTTAGAGGGTCTCTGCATAAAGGTTCTGATCTCCTGCCACAATGAATAGTGACATAAAAAAAGACTGTCCCATTATACTTGTTTCATGTCTGTGACAGAATGAATCTACCTTTCCCTGAATACCCGCAGAGGGTAACCTATGTAATATCCCCTTTAATTTCTGATGTTCTGAAACAGCACTTCTCAAACTATAATGGGTGCCTGGAGTCCCTGCCTATCTTGTTAAAATGCAGATTCTGATTCTATGGCATGAGGTGAGACCTGAGACTGCATTTCTAACAAGATTCCACTGATGTCACCCTTTCTGATCCATGGGTCACACTTTGAGTAGCTCTATGAGATGCAGCTATGGGTGGGTATCCACCCTGTCTGGGATCTACATTAAATCCTTGGATGACATCCTGGGCCTCCTTCAAGTACTTCAAGAAACTGAGAACTGTTGCTAAATTTAAAAAATCATTTCATTGACTACTTAAAATGCAGTTATTTGTAAAAAATATTTCATAAAAAACCTTATTGTACAATTTTCCTAGTTAACGCATCGAAGCATATGACTTGCTATTTGGTAACACCAACCATCTTCACCTTGCTAGTATTGTTAATGTGTGTGCTGTCAGTCCACAGAACACATGATCTTATCTGGGAACCACTCATGTCTGGGATGATGAACAAAAATGTTCTTTCAGTGCTGACAATGAGGCCACAAGAGATCTGCAACAAACATCAGTTGGTGGCCTGTGGTCTTTTCCTGCCTCAGTCCCCATGTCACTTGGAGTCTGGTTATCTAATAGTCATATGTCTGGCTCTTCCCTGTGAGGGATGAGTGACTTACAGATAATGTTCCTTTTCTCCTCCAAAATTATTCCAATTTCCAATGTGTGAGTGTGGGGAGGGTGTGGGGTTCCCACACCATCAAACAATTCTGGGACACCAGTAAGGTGTCCAACAATCCAACTCAATTCTAATTCCTTGAGGTTATCAGATCCCACTGGTTAAGGGCTCAGTCCTACAAAACTGCCCCACCCAGTTCCCTCATCCCCCAGTACTTCAGCCACCAATCTCAAGCCCAGATATTACCTCTGCTTCTAACCGACCAACCAACTATAGATTGGAGGTTCAAATGACCTCACCTTGCATTTGAGTTATTTGCTCAAGCAGCTCACAGAACTCAGAGAAATAGACAGAAGAGAGAGAGATACAGAGGGCAAGGAATGTAAGAAGGATGTGGGGCTTCCTTGCTCTCTGAGCATGTCCTTCTCTTTGAACTTCTACCAGTTCACCAACATGAAATCTCTGTGAACTCTATCCTTTTGGGTGTTTATGGATGCTCCATTACATAAGCATGATTGACTTAAGTCATTGGCCAGTGATAATTGAACTTAGGCTCCCCAAAGGTCACCTGGTGGGCTCTCCTAGCAACCAGTCCCCTCCTTAGGTGAGATCCAAAATCTACTTCATTAACATACAAAATACACTTTCATAGCTCTCATCACTTAGGAAATTTCAAGGGTTTTAGGAGCCCCCTGCCAGAAGAAAGGACAAAGACCAAATATATATTTATTCTAAATTTCAACATCACCCCTCCCCAAAGATTGGGTCTGTATTTATGTGTAGGAATTGGTCAGTAGAATCAACTTCTACCAGCTCCAAGTTTAAATAGAAGAAAGCAGGTTTGTTATTTACCTTATTCCCATGGCTTAAAAGTAAAGCATGGCGAATTTTCCTTTTCCTTTTTTCTCAGAAGCAAAGGGGGTAGATCTCAGGTTGTTGGTCGGTGGAGGAAGGACTCCCAGCTCTTCCTCTTCTATTTCCTCCCAATTTCCTTTCCTTTTCCTCTTTCCCCAAGGCTTTTGCAGGTTCAGTGAGGCCTAGCAGCCCTGCTAGGGAGGTGGAGAAAGGAATTTGCTATATCTCTAGACAGCCTGTGGAGCTTGTGGTCTGCGGTAAGTGGCAGGGTAAAGGCAAGGTGGTAGGAGGGTGAGGGAGGATCCAGATTGTTATTTCCACAGCTCACAGGGCTAAAGGGTGGCCTCCTCAGACTGGAAGCCTGCAAGCAGGGAAGTCCTGAGTTGACATTCTGTGACTGGGGTTGGAGAGAGGACATGTGAGGGTCTAATGTGGTTGGAGCCTCTGTGCTGGTGCTCCTCATGCTTAACTGATGGAGTCCTCATTACAACAGTCCTCCTAGCTCTGTTTTGCATAGAGAAATCCACAGCTAAGAGAGGTAAAGCCGAGTGGTTGCTGCCACTAAACTAGTAAGTAGCTAGGCCCGTACCTGAACCTAGTTCTGCTCACTCCAGATCCCTTGAAATCCTACCCTGTAAGGCAAGGCATTATGGGAGCTAGTAAGACTTTTTGTAACCTGAGGCAGGTGAATGGTGGCAGGTAGACTGAGGTCTAGATGTCAAAATTAGTTTTATTTGCAGTTTACATTTTTTAAAAAATCCACCAGATATTTTTGGTTGAGAGACTCTAGTTTTTGCAGAAAACTAATTAAGTGTTTTTTTAGAATTCCTTTTGTACTCTACAGAATTGGATTTCTAAACGCTACCTGGTCTACAGATAGTTACAATAGTACTTCTTGGGCATGGGGGGAGACAATGGTGTGGACAGCACATCTGTTGGCATCAGGGGCCAGGGGCTCCCAGAGGATGTTTTAAAGAAGATTATAGAAATCAGCTCAGCTTCTCTGTGGCCAAACCACAAAATGCTAAGGTTTCCTTAAAGTCCCAGAATCCCAAAGGGTGTAGGCCCTCTCTGTGAAAGAATGCTGAGCTCTGTAAAATCCTAAAGGTAGGAACCAAATCTCTTGGGGGTAGAGACACTTTTAATAAAGGAATTTGGGAGTGAGTTGAATCCCTAAATGTTTATTACCTGGAATTGGAGTTTGTAGGTGTAGAAGCTATTTATGCCTGTATGGATAAAACTATAGTGTGCATAGGAATCACCTGGGGATCTTGTTAAAATACAGATTCTGGTATCTTGGGTCTGGAGTAGGGCTAGAGAGCCTCCATTTTTCAAGTTCCCATATGAGGCTTATACTGCTGGTATATGGACCACACTTTAAGTAGGAAGGATCTAGTGTTCTGCCTCTCTCCGTCATCCTTGTTTTCCTTCTCTAAGCCCAGTCAAGATTCATTCATTTGGGATAATTTAGGGAGGCAGGACAGACAAGAAGAAGATATCATGAGGAATATTCTGAGTAGACTTCAAGGAATCTCTGTTTCAGTGTGTTTTCAGTGTGAAATGCTATTATGAGGATAAGAATAAAAATGTGGTGGTGGTTTATACTCAAATAAGCTTCAGAAGTATTGGAATGAAAAATCGTTAAACCTGTTAAGGTTTCATCATGACTTTTCAGAGCATTCAATTGGCTAATGTGTATTGTGACACTCATAGGGGAACTTTCTCAAATTTATTTGCCCAAAGAATACTTTTTAGAGCATAACATTCACTGAGATTGGCTGTTTAGACATTGATGCTGGTGGCCACATGAGAAAAGGAACTGTCCCTAAAATACTAAGTAAATGTTAAATTGCTTCCATTCTCCATAGGATGAGTAATTCTAGATAAATTGAACTTTAGAAATAAAAATCAGTTGAGCTGTGGGATGGATTGACTGTGTGTTCAATGCATGCAGAATGCCAGGCAAAAGAAGTGATATAAATGAAGGAGGGAGAAGTTAAGGAAATAGAAATATTTGAGATCAACAAGAATATGGGGTAGGAAGGAGTCACCTAGAAAATGCTCACATGTGGGAAGCAGTTAGAAGGCTTAATCCATGAGGCTAGCAAGGGGTGGTATGGAGAAACTCCATATCAACAGGAGCTGGGTAAATTTTATGCAATTGTCATTCCTTTTAGATGCCCAGCGACTGAATCCCTCCTCTTTGGGGGAATTTCCAACCCGATGAGGCAGAGTCTTCTCTCATAGAGAAGCTGAACATGGCAGACTCATGTTTTCTCAGCCTACTTGACAGCTAGGTTTTGGGCGTGTTGACTTGGGCTCCACCAATAAGAAGTGTCTTTCCTAGACTTCAACTTGGACCCTATTCTGATGAGATGGGACATCAGTGACGCTACATTTAATTTTTAGAGGTAATAGGGACCATGGTTCCATAGCCAGCATGCAGTGCTGGCTCTGCAGCTAGTTCCAGTTGCAGAGTCTGTGCCCAGTAGCAATGGCTGCAGTGGGTCAACCCTGTGGCTCAATTTGGGGCATTGTTCTTGGTAGAGAGCCTCTGAACTGGCTCTACATCATCCTAGGAACTCTGTACTTCCTATTTGCTTTCTTTAACTTCCTTTTCTGCTTAAATGAACAAGAGTTGATTTCTGTTGCTTGAAGCTCAGAATCCTCAAGGGCACAGAGGATGACTATAACCTCTTGACTCAGCTTCTGATAGCCCCAGAGCATGTTCAATCTTGAGTTCTAGGGTAGACTTCTGGGATGGATTTATGAAGGAAGAGGTCTGCGTGGCCTGCGGGTCAAAGTCAAAGGCACCCTGAGAGTCATGGTGAGCCCGTTCAGGTGACAAGAGAAGTGGAAAAATTATTTTACTGAGTGAGCACTCACAAAGTGCCAGCTAGATCCTCTTATCTATATATTTCCATAATAATCTTATGAAATAGTTTTTGGTATCCTCATTTTGCAGAAGCGGAAGCTGATAGGAAGTGTAATTAATTGGTTTTGTGGTTTAAATGGTCATCTGCTCTATTAAAGACAGCTACAGGAGAATAATAAAAGAAAAAGTGTCAGAGTTTCAAAGTTATTGTAGAAGATGGAAGAAACACCTTTTTCTTGGGGGGAAATGGTCCAGGAACCACCCGTCTGCACAACGCCTGTCCTGATTTTTGAATGGAGAATGAGAAACAGGAATGAACACAGCTCCCCACAACAGTGCCAAGCTTTTTGCTGGCTGCTGCAGGCAGTGAGGGAAGAAAGGGTGGCATGATGTATGAGAAGCCTGTCAGCCATTTTTGCATTGGCTTAGGCTAGAGAGGCTGATAACCAGGCTGCTGGGTTCTATTTTCTGGATACTGCCCTTTTTCTCACCTGGTTTCCTTGGAGATGTTCTTTATCAAGGAACGTGTAGCAGAATGCTATTATAAATTTATTCTTATTTTTATTTATATAAAATTTGGAGGGGGGAGTTAAAAATTTAAATATAAGATCCAAATTAGTATTTTTTTTTAAAGCCAAAATCTTCAATTTCTGTCTATTAAAATTTCATGCAACAGTTAAGGCCCAGCTTCAAAGTCAGTCATTCAGGAAGCCTTCCATGATTATGCGAAACAGAAGTGATGTCTCACCCCTTGGACCTCCCAGTCTCCTGCATGGCACTATTTTCAAGGCTTAGACTATATCTGCTTTATATGGTACTTATTTGGGTCCATGTCTCATCTTCCCAGCCCCATTGAAAGTTTGGTGAGGAGAGGAACTCTGTATCATATGGCATTGTAATGACCGAAGTGTTTTATACATAAAAAATGCTCTCTGAAAAAATTTGCAAGCAGAATGGAAACTGAAAGTCAATTTTCAGTAAAAATTCTTATTTTGTCACCCATTAAGTGCTCATTAAAATCCAGAGCACATTATAGAAAGAGCAGAAGAAAGAAAGACAGAAAGAAAGAAAGAAAGAAAGAAAGAAAGAAAGAGAGAGAGAGAGAGAGAGAGAAGGAAGGAAGGAAGGAAGGAGGAAGGAAGGAAGGAAGAAGGAAGAAAGAAAGAAAAAAGAAAGAAAGAAAGAAAGAAAGAAAGAAAGAAAGAAAGAAAGAAAGAAAGAAAGAAAAGAAAGAAAGAAAGAAAGAAGAAAGAAAGAAAGAAAGAGAAAGAAAGAAAGAAAGAAAGAAACTGAGAAGGTAGAGCTTGGTATATGTGCTTTGGTTTATTGTGTGGAATAATCAAGGAACAAAGCTCCTTATTTTAGCCTTTCAATAAGCCACTGGACTATAATGTAAAATAGGAAAGCCAAATTTAAGTCCTGGTCCTGCTGCTTGCTTGCTATGTGATCTCTGGCAAGTCACTTAACCTCTCTGAACTTTGATTTTCTCATTTGTGATATTTGGAAAATGTTATATCTAACTTTTAGGATTTCAGAGAGGATTAAAGATATAGCATACAGGTACCCTCCTCCCTCATTCTCAAGGCTAATTCCCAGGTGGCTCCTAACAGAATAGAGGGAAGGACCCTGGTGCCCTGACTCCTCTTGTTGCAGCATGAGGTCCTGTTGTTGCAGCTTTACCAGCAGCCTGAGAGAGGAAATGTGAGTGAGCCAAATGCCTTGCATACTACACTTTCGAGGCTGGGGCTGTATGCTTTGCTTCAGAGCAAGTGTGTCTCTGACTCATAATTTCCTTTTGTGAATTAGTGGGCAGGACAAGTTGTCTGTTTCCATGCAATCAGTTAGTGTCCTAACTTACCATAAATCATTTGTTCTTTCAAAGTGGGACCTTCCTTTCATGGGATGAACCTACAGCCCAGAGACTCTCATAAGATGGGACTGTTAACAAGGGCATTAGCCAGATCCACCTGTTTTGGAGCACGACCCTGGGGTCAGCCGCCGGGGCCAGACCTTGGGAAACTGCCCACTTTACTTGAATTTGGAGTAAAGTATCCAGTGCACTGGTTCTGAGGAGGCGCCTCCAAGGCTCTCTCCCCCAGATGGACGTGCTGCTCCAAGCCTGAATCCAGAGGCTTCCCACCCTCTCCCTGGAGAGCTGGCGTTCAGAGAAACCTAGGCATGCCAGGAAGAGCTCAGCAAATCAGGCTTTGAAAACAATTTCAGCTCAGTGGTGGATTGGGCAAGTTCTTGGTTTCAGAGCAGTTACTTTTATGTGGGTGGGGGAAAACGGAAGAGACCAAGATGCAAAGTCTGGCTTCCATTGGTAAGGGTCAGCCTGGGCTGTGGTGTGAAGGGGGTTTCTGTAGTCACTGTTGTTTTCGTTACTCTGGCAACCAGAGGAGAAATACACTAGTCCCAGCGCAGGTGCACTTGGGTTGAGTGGGCCTATTTCCTCTAAGCAGCCCTGGCTGGCCCACAGACAGTGACCTCAGGGCTTCTCCCAAGATGGCTAGCTGAAAATTTTGGGGTGTGGAGATTGAAATGTGGCAGCTCTGAATTCAGAGGGCTTTGATGATAGGGGCTGTGGGCGGTGCCCAGGTGCTGTCCTCCCTGTGTTGTAAGAAAGCTGGGTCGGGGGCTGGGATGGGTCACTGCGATCGCCTGCTGTCCCGTTTGTCTTTCCTTCCATTGGCAGCTGCAACCCCAGCAGTTGCATCCTGGGTCTTGTTGAGGAAGCTGGGTGCTGGGCCAGGCCTGGGACTTGTACCTCTGCCCTAGAGCTCTGATGAGAAGCTGTGGCAGCCAGGAGGGTGTCAGGGCTCCCTCATTCTGGTACCTGCCCTAGCTGAGCTCATGGAACCTCACAGAACCACCCTGCTAAGCACATTTCCAGGGGCTGTCTCTCCATAAGGGGCTCAGGGTCACGGGCTCAGGGCTCTGGGGTCTGGCAGTCACAGGTTCAGATTTCTATCCCTTTCCTTACCCATGAAGTAGAAATAGTCAAACCAACTACAAAGGCTTGTGAGGAGAAACTTTCTGTGAAAAGTACGTAAGGCTACACCTGGCACATAGTAGGTATTCAGTTAATGGGGCTTTTGCTAAGACCTTGCCTAAAGACCAGAGTCCAGCAGCCTTCATTTCTGATACGTTTATACCTCTCTGAACCTACCGCTGGGTCCCCTCCTTTCAGAAGTTTCAAGACCAATAGTATCCAGTCACCCCAATTCACCAAAATCCTGCAGCCCTCTCTTCTCAGTGTATTCAGAAACTTTCCTCTTCTTCCACTTCTGCTGTTACTATCTTGTTCCAACACCATCACCTCTTGCCTGGGTTACTGCAGTTGCCTCAGCACTGGGCTCCCTGTTTCTGTCCCTGACTGCTCAATCTCTTTCCACCAAGCAGCCAGTATGATCTTTCTACACCGTTTAGTCAGATGGCATCTCTCCTCTGGTAGGAACTTGTCAGAGTCTGCCAACCCCATTCTGAGCCTACCCTATCAGGCCCACTTCTTCTATGACCATGCTTCCTATCCCTTCCTCCTTGCTCCTTCTACTCCAACCACATTGGCTCTTGATGCTCCTTGGATGTACCACGCATGCTGCTACCCCAGGACATTTGAACTTGTTTCCTCTCTGCCTAGGGTGTTCTACCCTCAGGTATCTTTATGGCTCATGCCTTGCTTCCCTCGGCTGTCTACTCAGCTGTCATCTCAGTTAGTGTTTTCCTGACTGCCTGTCTAAACCATCATTCCCAATTTCTATGGCTTTCTATCTTCCCACTCACTTTTTCTTTGAATCCCTTATTATAACCTGAAATATACATTTATGTGTTTGTTTTTTTGTCTCACCCTACCAGAATGTCAGCTCTACAGGACAGGGAATTTGTTTCCTTCCTCATTGAATCTCTAATACCTAGAATGCATTTGGCATATAGTGTGTCTAAATGGATATAAGTTAAGCAAATGAATGAGTGAATGAATGGATGAGATGGAGGAAACAATATACATACATTATTGAAATACTATGCATTCAGTTAAATTTTTTATGTATTTAATCATCTTTTAAAAAATTTACGTAGGGATATTTTCTTTGAAGAGGTTTGTTTGTGTGCGTGTGTGTGTGTGTGCATGTGCGCGTCTGTGTGTCTGTGTGTTTGCCAAGACCAATGTGGGAGCGTCTTCTGCCAGTCTAGTCCTGCTATGTCTGAGGTACCTGTCCTGGCCCTATGCTCAGATAATGATGAGAACGCTCTCGGGGTAGTGGCCTGGGTACAGGGGTTGTGGGTGCATGCAGACTTTCTGAGGGACCTGTCTTTTAGATGTAAGGCCCCTACCGAGAGTTATATTTTTATTTGTTGATGATGTGTGACTGAGGCAGGATTGTGGAAAATAGGGATAAGGACACAGAGTATATTGGAATAGGCAGAAAGGTGGAAGGCAAGTATTTAAAATAATTTCTTCCACAAGTCCTCCATAGAGAAGTAAATTAGAGGCAGCCACAGGAGGAAGGGAAATGTCGCCAGTTAGGACACAGTCACATGGTTTGGCAGCTTCCAGGTAGATGCTAATTGCTCCTGGTGACCCTCTGGGTCTTTTCTCTACTCCCTTATATTTTTCCTTAAGACTTGGTATGGAGATAAGGGTAAAATTCACTTAAAGTAATGTGAGAAAACTGTGAATAAGGTGAAAACCTGCCATGGCAAAAGTTGCAAACTTTAATCTTCCCAAACCAAATAGATTCAGAGTTGCATCTGGAAATGTGTGTGCTTGGCAAACCTAAGGTGGAACCCCTCTGAAAAACATCTGACAGGAATCGCCTCTCCATGAAATTTGAAAAAAGCTCCCACCCAATTATTAAGAGGCTGCATAAGAGGAAAGGAAAAGTTTGTGCAGCTAACACAACACTGGGCTTGCCAAAATCATCCTGCCCTAATTCTCTTGTCGGCAGAGCCGCTTTTCTGAAGAGCAAGTAACTCGTGATTTGGTTGCTTGATTCCGCCTGTCACTCCTGCTGTACACCCTGCACCCTACCCAGGACCTCCTGCCCAGAGCTCACCCTCTCTTCATGTTTTCACTGGCGGGGTGCTCTTCAGAGCTTGAAACCTCAGAAATTCTGTTGAAAGCACAATGATCTACACTCAGGATGTGAATGGCCACAAATGTCATATTGCTTATCTTTCTCTGTGCAACACCCAGCAGCTGCTGGAGTTTAATGAGGAGGCGGCACAGGGCTCTGAGAATCGTCCTGTGTGTGCTTTGTTCTTGCATTTTGCAGCTGATTTAAGAGCAAGAAAGGAACAAAACCGATCAGATGTCTTTACTCCAGAGATCATCCACATCCTTCCTAGGGCAGGAAGAGCAGGTGACTGGGACACTGGACATTTGGCAAGCTGGTGGCTTTCCTGTATTGGCGTGCTTTGCTGGGGTTTTCATGAAAAGACAATGACCTTCACAGAAAACAATGACCTTTTGCATAGATCTTCTAAACCCTGGCAACTCAGCAGTGAGCTCAGTTCCAAAAGCATTCTTCTTGCCTTTCCCAACAGAGTTGAACAACTGGAAAGAAAGAAAGGAACTTTTTTTAAAAATCACCAAAGTTTTTTGGCAAACCTTAGGTGCTCTTTTCCCCACCCTGTAATTAAGGCAGAAGTAAACAGTAAGAGAATATCAAATTGCAGCTTGCTTCAGTAATAGGTGCCCAGGTGGAGCTGCTGCTTGTACAAACTTGTGCCTAGAGACAGAAGGGCAGCCTCTCTGGGGAGTTCTCCAATGGGTCCCCAGATATGACACATCAAGATTAAGACCTGAGGATTTGGAGCTGAGTGACAGGAAAGGGTGAGTCATCTGGGGCATTACCAAAAAAGGGCAAAGTTTCTTCCTTCTTCAAAGTCACCCTCTCCCTAGCAACGCAGAACCCCTTCTCAGTTTTGGAGGTTATCTTCTGGAAGGTGCTGCCTCATCTTATAGAAGCTGATGGGTGCAAGGAGCCCAAGTACTTTTTGCTGAACAAAGTGCATGTGAGGACTGTCTCTGCCACTTAACAGCTGAGTGCCCCCGGGCAAACTGCTTATCTTCTCGAAGGTTCAGTTTTCTCAGCTGTAAAAGGTGTCTGTGAAGCTAAAATGAAACAATATAAATGCCTGGCCCATAAGAACCACTCAGTCCTTATTATTGGATGTATCAATAGTTCATTTCTTTTTATTTATTCTTAAGTATTATTCCATGTAGATAGGCTGCAATCTGTTCATCCATTCACCTGTTGATGGACATTTGGGTTGCTCTCAGTTTTCAGCTATTACAAATAAAGCTGCTGCTATTTGTGTGTGTCTTGTAGGGACATAATTTTCCTTTTCTTTTGGGTAAATACTTAGAGTTGACATTCAATATTATTTTATATTAGTATATTATTTATATTAGTATATTAGTTTCAGGTATACAGTATAGTGGTTAGACATTTACGTAATTTACAGAGTGGTCCCCCAATTAGTCTTCTACTCATCTGGCACTATAATAGTTATTACAATATTATCAAGTATTGTACATATACACTTTTACAAATCTGTCAAATTATTTTCTGAAGTGGTTACACCACTTTACATTCCCACTAACTGTGTGAGAGTTCCTTTTCCTCCACATCTTTGCCAGCACTTTGGTATGGTCAGTCTTTCTAACATCCATCTGAAAGGTGTGCAGTGGTAGGTAATTCACATTTACTTTGGGTTACAGTGAAGATATTTAGGTGAACATTCTGAGAAGCTATACCATTCATTCATTGCATTGTGCAGAAGCTTCAAAGCTTGAATATTATTTGAAGACAAACAATTGTAAAGTTTAATCCTTGGTGCACAGTTGGTTGCATCTGACTCAGAAGATTAAGTGAATTTCAAGCAGCAGCAGCCTAATGATCTCTTAATTTTCTTCCCAAGTCTGGCAATTTCATTACTTCACCTATAAAGCCAATATTGATCCCTGGTCCACATCACTGTTAGGTCTTATTACTGCTAATAAAAAGAATCATAAAATTAGAAACCCTATTAAGTTCCTGGGTTAATAATAATGAGATTAGTAAAAATGTTCACTCCTTTTTAGGATCAAAGAGAAAATACTTATAGGAGAAATTTAACTCCAATTTTAGTTATAGAAATAGCTTGTTTCTCTTGAACAAATGGTTTGTTTTCACCTGATGGACCCTGAGAATTGTGGTGTTTCTTTCTTCAGACTGGTAACCAAGAACATAAAGCCATATTTGCTTCTACTCCATAACAAGTTATCAGATCTATCCGAGATATTTTGCAAAGTAACCCATTTCTGGCTCCAGCTTACTTTCCTATTTGATTTTCTATTTGCTTTACTTTCCTTATTAGTTAAAAGATTTTACATTTAAATGACTTTATTTTTTAAAGGTATATGTTTATGTTCAAAATTTAAAACACATAAGTCTTCTCTCACTCCTGCCCTAAAACTACCTGGTTCCCTTTCCCCACAGGCGATTGCTGTTACTCACTTTGCTGCGTGTCTTTCCAGAGTTAATCCATGTGAATATAAGCATATTTGTGGGGTGTGTAGTACATATATGTAAGAGGTTTGCTGAACAAGTTGGAGTTAGTAGGTGTAAACAGAAAATAACTTCATACCTGCTCATCGATGACTCTTGAAATTTGCTGTTTCCTTGCTTGCCCATGGACAAATTCTCTAGCAAATTTCTGTTTTCCAGTCACTTTCAAGGATTAATAGATAGTGTCACTTTCATTTTCAAAGTCTGTACTCATATAAAGTCAAAACATCAGTCTCTCTTCGCAGTGCAAACATCTCCCCATTGCTAACTGGGGCCTGACTAGGCCCAGATGTGCATGGGGGCACAGGCTACCCTGCACCGTATCCCAGCCTTGCCTTCTGCTGCTCCGCTATACTCACAGCGTTATCTCTCGTCCTTCTAGGGTTGGCAGGCTGGGGTGCCTTGCACCTGCAGTTTTTTTTTAGAGGAGCACCCTTGGGCTGCTGCAGACTCTCGACTATAGGTGTAGATATCTGGGTGTGCCTGGGAGTCTGGGAGTTTATGTCTCCCACTTTCCCTTGCAGCCAGTGAATGACTGACTGGAAC
The DNA here is from genome assembly GCA_003508835.1 of Eonycteris spelaea. Lineage (NCBI taxonomy): Eukaryota > Metazoa > Chordata > Mammalia > Chiroptera > Pteropodidae > Eonycteris > Eonycteris spelaea. The sequence continues at coordinate 6,209,226 of PUFA01000011.1, read as the reverse complement.
AGGAGATCAAAAGCCTAGCTCCCTTACTGCAAAATGGGACAAACTCTGAGGTGTAAGTTATGCTCCAGTGTTCCCTGGGGGATCATGCAGAGGCTGGGACAGTGCCAGAAATCTCATCCTCCCCGGCTTGTCCTCCTTCCCTGTCCTGTTTCTCTCACCCTCTTACCAGATTCTCTGAGCACACTTAATAAATCACTTACTTGCACTGGAACTCTCATTTCAGTGTCTGCTTCTCAGGAACTCAACCTAGGACAGCACATGTCCAAATACTGACACTCTCATGGGACACTGTTGAAAGTTGTGCAGAGTTCCCTCACTAAGGACCTCCAGTCATAGTTCTCTTATCATGGCTGAGGCCTGTTGGGAAAGAGCTACTTACAACTCTCCCCTTAGGTCCTGGCTTCCAGGGTCCACCCCTTGGACTCTTCATTGGAGATTTTAACTCTGGCTATAAAAGAGAAAAACCCAGTGTACTTAAGTCATCACACACCCTCCCTTCTCCTTCACATTGCAAATGTTATTAATTATTATATATAAACATATATTATATATAATATAGCATATTATATATATTATATTATAATAATATATAATATATATATATAATATATGTTACATATATTATATATGCTATTATATATTATATATATGCTCAGGATTTGTAACATTTACTTTCTGTTGTGTAAATAAAAAACCTACATCTGTTCTAACTCTCTCAATTAATTGGATGGAATGCGCAAAATAACCGGTAGTTCTTTCCATGAGTCCTTTCTATTCTTTTGGTTGGATAATATTGGTTTCTAATAGCTTCCTCAAATGAAAAACTATAGTTATTGAGCTCCTGCATTTTCAGAAATGCTTACCTATCATTTTTACACTTCTATTCCTGGCATGGATAGTAAAATTCTTGGGTTATAATTTCCTTCCTTTGGGACTTCGTGTAGCTTTATTTTTTCTAGCACTGATTTTTTTTTTTTTGTACCCTCTATAAGTGACTAGATATTTTTTTTTCAGGATACTAAAGAAATTCTTTTTATATCTCTGCAGTTGAATAGTTGTTCTATGATATTTTTTCCTGGGGACAAGCTGTATCTTTCAAAAAAAGAGCTTTCTTTTCTTCTTCTTTCTTCTTCTTTTTTTTGTACTGAAAAATATGTAGCTTTTATGCCCAGAGAATCAATTTTATTGTCCAAAACATTACACAGAAAAGCTTGATCTAATCAACTTTCCGTAGAAGAGCAGAGCTGTCCTGCAAGGACAGCCTTATCCGGGGGACTGCCACCTGAGAGAGCAAGAGTATGTCTTGAAATATTTTACTGTTCCATTGCTTGGATGCTCTTTTTTAGGGATGCTAATTTTGCTCATATTTTCTCACTTAGTCTCTTCCATATTTATCTTTTTTCTACCTTTAAAAAAAACCATGTATTTATTTCCATTTTGTTTTACTCACTTTTGTCACTGCATCCTTCGTGTCAAATCTTTTACTACATTTGCACCAGGGTCTAGTCTCCTTCGTGTTATTTTTACTGTGAACTTCATTTTTGTGATGTTATACTTTTTGTCCTCTACTTCTTTTCCAAATTTTTTCAGTTCTTGTTTCATCTACTCTGTCTTTGCATATTTCCCCTCAGTGCTTGTATCTCTGCTCTGTGTTCTTGGTTCACAGGGGCAACCCCAGATATTTTCTCTTTGCCAAGATTCACATCACTATATCATCTCTGCCCTCTACCAGTTCCCAGAAACACCCATAATAATTGAACTTCCCAAGGATATTGGATTTAAGTTCTACTCAGAAAGCAACAAGGACCAATGGGCTTGGGAGTTGGACATATTTTTGATCAAATCTTGACTCTGCTACTTAAAAGTTGGGTTATCTTGCGGAGTTTCTTAGAGCCTCAGAAACCTCGTTTATAAAACAGATATTTTTCTTCATAGTGTTGTTGTGAGGTTTAGATAAAATAAATAATGCAATGGGTCTAGCTCAGAGTCTGGTTTAATGAATATTCCCTTTCTGCTTTGTTTTCCTTAATTAAACTGATAGATATATGTAATCAATTATACCTTAACAAGAAGAGACTTTGTCTTAAATGCTATTTAATTTAACCATTACTCTAAAGCAGCCATCTCAATAATATTAGAAAATATTTATTGAGGGCTTACTATATCCTAGGATATTTTGCTAAGTTTATTACATATATTACTATTTAATTGTTGGACATTTCTATGAGGTATGTCATATATACCCATTTTACAGTTGAGGAAATTGAGTCTCGAGTAACTTCTTATTCAAGGTTGTGAGTGGCAGATCCACAACTTGGTCCAAACTCTAATTTCAGTGGCCAGGTCTTAATCACTGCAAAATATCATTTATCCAATGTGATCCTACCCTGTGCTAAGAGCTATCACAGAAGCCAAAAAATGTGAAGTGTCATGCCTGGCCTTGCAAAACTCATGACACACCTGTATATACACTTTGCTTGAACAGTTTCATAAAAACTCAATTATGTTTATATGCCTAGTACTTGAAGTAAGGGCTCTCCTCAGTTAGATAGGATGAGATTTGAGATAGTACTTAGAGAATTCTTTTTTCCCTAGGGATTAGAGCTTCAAACTAGAATTTTGAACTAGAATTTCTCATCCTTGTCCCTCTATTTTTAGGTGACCTAGTAAAAGTAACTGAATTCTAAAGCACTTAGATTATTGGGTATTCACAGAATATGTGTTAAAAATCTACTTGGGATTTGTTCTGATCAGGTATAGTAAGACAAAGACACAGAAATGATTGTCATGAAGGAAGAATTTCGTGCTCCCAGATCCTTAGAAACAGGAGGCACAGCGCACCAGTTTACACAGGACCATATAAGGAAAGCTATAAGATTAACTAGGAGGCAAAGAAAGGAAGGGCAGAGCATGGCTCAGAGCCTTTCCTGGGGTTTTCTGAGAAGGAATGGGTGAGGCAGGATAGGTGGCTGGGTAAGTTTAGGATTGGATAACTTGAATAATTTTGGCAGCCCTGGGCAATAGGGAAGATCCTTAGTTGTCTGGTATCTGGCCCTGGGGTGATTTAGGGCTGGGAGAATATCAGTGTGGTGTTTGAGTTTGATAAGGGAGAAGATTGGGGGTGTGGAATTTGGAATGGCTGGTTCGTATATCAAAGACATGCTTCCAGGGGAGTCATTTGCTATTTCAAGAAATTAGCTAGTCTTGGGAGGGGCAGTCTCTCCAGGATCAAAGCTCCAAATGCCAGAGCATCAAGAATATAGAAAATAAGAAAATATATCAATATTGCAGGTATCCATGTGTGAGTATGTGTGGGTGTGTGCACATGCATGAATTCTGTAAAGAAATGATTGGTGTTTAATGCCCTTTTTGGGAAGAGGGAGAAGAGGAAGGTCAGTGGAGGAAAAGTTAGGCAGGTAATGAAGCCTCCATCAAAGGGAATAGGCCTCTCTGTGCTGTTTATCAAAATATTTTTTCATTCAGAAAATGGGAGCAAGTTGTTAAGGAAATTTCAACAAGTACCCAGAGACTTAATGTGTTCGAAAGGAACAACATGAAAGCAACACACTATTTTAATTCATTGTTTAGCATAACCAGATTTTAAATTGCTCTAGAAATGAGTTTTGTACTTTGACAATTTTTTTGGTGCACATAGCATACAAAAAGCCAAAAAGAAAAAGTATAGAATCTTTAGAAATGTATCATTTGGGTTTCTTCAGACTAAACAAAGTGTACCAAGTATGGCCAGATAAAAAGAATTTTCTGACCTTCCTATCCTTCACTTCACCTTTCTATTGGAAGACCAAATGTGTGGTACAGGGCAAGAGTGTTGCTTCAAGAGACTTGAACTGTTTCTATTCATAGTATGTCTCTTGGATTTGGGCAGAGAGCAAGAACTCAACCATACCATGAAAGAAGTTTAGTGAAATTCAGACAATTAGTGTTACCTCTAGATTACAATAGATTCTTTCCATAAAATACATTTTTCTAGGCAAGTAGTTTTATAATTATTAGCTTTAAGGACCTACAAAGTCAAATGGATAAAAACTTCAGTTTAGAGAAAAGAAATAGGAGCTTTTAGAAGATGCAGACCATAGCCTTTTGGGAAACTGTCATTTGCCATAATTGCGGGGAATCTGCTATCTGTGCAGTATGAACGTCCTGTGTACCAGAACCATTCTGCCCTGTCTTTGCCCCCTCACATCCTTACCTCCTGAAATCCAGTGCACCAGTGTGAATGGATAATCAGAAACACATAGTTATCTGGCTGCTACCAAGTTTTCTGTGCCTTCAATATCGGGCCAACTGAGCTCCCAAGAACTATTTTACTGCTTTCTCTTTATGTAGCCTGAAGAACCACTGAAGATATTGTCATTTCAGAAGCCTTGACTTTATTGAAGTTACCATTGTTTTCTTGTGTAAATCTAGAAAAACAGTGTATTCTTTGAATGGGAGCAGGCCTTCTCTTGTCTGCTCTAAGGCTGGTTTCCTGGAGCTAGCTTTGAGTTCTCCCAGCAGTAGATTCTGCTGGACATGCATTCAAATGTGCTTTATATTCAGGCTTCTTGTCACCAAATTTCTAAGTTTATAACAAATATATTGGACAGAGGGTCTTTGTGGAACTATTACAGCTTTGGCGGGTTTCCTCCTGCCTACCTTTCTTGCTCCTACTCCATTGCTTCTGTTTTCTCTTTCTCTACTTCTACTTTCTTCTCCTTTTTCTTCTACTTTATTTCTCCTCCAGATATCAATTAAGCACCTGCTGGGTGCTAAGAAAGACCTAAAGATAAAACAAAGTTTCTGCCATTGAGATGCTCAATAAAGGACACCTTCAAACAAATAAATAACCATAATACAGTATGTTGTCAAAATATGGGCACCATATGAAAATATAGTATACATCCAAAATATGGGGACCATTATATAGGTCCCTGTGTCTCATCCCCTGCATCCTGTCAGACTTTAGGATTTCTCAGATCTCCATCTTGCTCTTTTTCTCCTCTTACTCTACATTGTTCTCCCTGAGAGACATGATTCAGACCTATTATTTCAGCCTTGACTATATGCCAATATTTTCCACGTTTGTCTCTCCAACACAGACTCGCCCCTACTCTGCTCTGGCTTCACAAAGTCAGCACCCAGCTCAGCGATTGAGGCACAGGGGCGCAGCATCAGGCTGGCCAAAGGAATACAGGAAGATAGTAAAAAGGAAATGCCCTTTCAGTTGGTTCTATATGTATTTCTAGTAATATAATTGGAGGAATTCAGGCTCACAAGTCCAATGATTAGTGAATAAACTTAGGTTTAAACTTTAGGACTCTAAAAAGGACTTGTCAATAATTAATTCTTACTTACCTCAGCATTCACAGGTAAACTTCAGGGCCCTTGAGAAGACTGGAACCTTTTTTTTTTCCCCCCCTGGAGCCCTGATACTGTCAGGATTACTTGGATTTGGCCATGACCATGGCTAGTGGAGAAAAGATTGCAGTGGCTTCCAATCTATAGTTCAGAAGAGAAAGCTAATACTTGCACCTCCTGTTTTGTTTTACTCAGACCAACTTGCCTGGAAAGACAAAGAAACCTTGGCTTGCTCCATTCTGTGGAACAAAGCTTTCTGAGCTGGGAAAGGTACTACTTCTCAGATGCTAAGAATCCTCAATGCTGATAGTACTTATATGTTTGGCATTGATGACTTATACACAGAATGCTGTGATTTGATTTCCTTCCACCTCCTACCTTGTATTCAGTTTCTATAAGATAAATACAAACTTTCCTGAGTGTTATTCCTCAACCACCTGGGCCATCTCAGCTTTATCCAAATCCTAAGATAATGTATAAAACTCACCTTTAAAATAATTATGCTCTTGTGGTGGGATTATCCTTTCTTCTTTATATGCACGTGTGCTTTCTGAACTCTTTAATTAATTTCTACTAAGTTATTAACATGAACATTTTTAAAATTATTTTTTAAAAAGTAAAAAGGGCTCATTCGAAGAGTAATGATATACATGGTATAAATGTGTGTATGTATTCAACTGAAGGAGGAATGGTAACAATATAATAAAATTAGGTGGCTTTCTTTCTCTTTAAAATTTCACAGTAAGGTCTTATTATAAAAATGACTATTGTCTGCTTTAAAGCATTGCTTGGGAGGCATGTGACATATTCCTGTAGAGCTGCCATTGCTTATCATACTTTAAAAAATCACACTTTTAAATTGAGGATTTTAAAAATTGCTTTAGTTATAGCATTCCATTCTTCTAAGGGTAGTTTTGATTTTGATTGTAAGCTGGGCCAACATATTTCTTAATTAAACAAAGTCATAATTATGAAATAATAAGTTTAATTTTAGCTATCACTGTGATATGCCAATCACAAACTAGCTCTAGGAACAATTTCAAAGAGTTTTTAAAGGAATAAGTATTTTCTTAGGTCTTATTTTAAAGGAATCAATATTTTAAAATTTGATATGTGTTTAAGTTAACCTCTTTTTTTTTTCTTCAAACTCTGGGGTATTCTGTATTATGTGCATTCTTTCAAGGGTTTGTACTATAAGCTGATCAGAACAATTATATGTGTGTATGTGTATGTGTGTGTTTGCTCCTAAAAGTCTTAAACACAAGGTGCGTAATTATAAAAAGGTCACAAATACATAATATTTTAAATGTTGTTGGTATATTTTATTGTAAGATTATAAATGTTTAAGGTAAGAGAAGATAACAGCATCCTTAGAAGTTGAGGGCAATGAGACAGTGGATAAGGAATGATAAAATGGGATTCACTCAAGTTTTAAACATAACTACTTCTCTGCATTGAAACCTGGAATTCCTAAAAAAAAAAACCAAAAAATAAAAAAATAAAAAAAAAAGGAACTTTGGTTGTTGGCTCATTTAGAAACAATGATTACAATTCTTGGTGAATACCAATGACATGCTGACTGTGCCTTTAGTACCAGAGCCTATATCCAATTGTTTCACAGAATAGGAAACTTGGAAAATATTTAGGAGAATATTCCTGAGGACTATGGTAACAAATACCCTCAGCCAGTGCAGACCCTGAGAATACACAGAGCTGCCTCCATACCCCACATAACCTTGTGCCTCCATACCCCACATAACCTTGTGCTTACTGGCCTCCTTCTTTTTATCTGCAACATTGATTTGACCCCCACTTTCCACTAGTCAACCCTGAATGCTATAGGTTCCTTGGTACTCCACAGAGAAGAAATGATTCCTATTGAATTATCGCAACTCCTTTGAAGGTAGCTTGGCAACCTTTTGTTTGCCAAGATGAGTCCCCTACCTTCAACCCCCACTGCCTGCTCTGTCAAGCAAGCTCATGAAGAAAAGGGCAAGAGCTTAAATGAAGGTGAAGAGCTCTCATCTTCCTACTCACTCTTCTGTCTGTATGTGATGTGCCTGCCCCTGAATTTCTGGTTAAACCAGAAGTTTGCATACATAACTGGGAGTTGGCTCTTCTCCTATGTTCCACTCAGGAGCTCAGACTCCATCGCTGAGCCAATTATGGGGCAAATGCACTCTAGGGATAATGTGGTTGGTCCCCCATCTGTGGATCCACAAATCCAATTCTTCTCTTTGGAAAGTATAGTGAACGCTCCATAAATAGCAGTTGAATACATGTATTACTTAGTAATTTTCAACAGAGAAAGATGCAAGTATATAGTTCTCCAAACAGCACATGACAGAGTGTTAAAGTTTTCCTGGGGGTTCCTTGGAAGTGGAGTAGGAGTTTCTAATTTTAAAAAGGCATTTTCAATATTATTTTAATTTTTTTATTGTTTATTGAGGTAGAATTTCCATTTTCTAAATGCAGGTATCTTAAGTATATCAAAGACTCTTTATATATTTATATACCCATGTGGCCATCACCTAGATCAAGATCTAAAACATTTCTATCACCCCATGCCCCTCTCCACTCAATAGCACTCAACCTCCCCAGCCTAGGGTAGCAATTATTCTTATTTCTATCTTAATGGACTAGTTTTTCCTATTCTTGAAAATCATATAGCATCTGAAAGTTGTACTCTTTAGTGGCTACCTTCTATCATTCGACATAATTTCTTTGAAAATTTATCCATGTCATTGCAAGCCAATGAGTTTATTTCTTTTTACTGCCCTGTAGTATTCCACATATGGAAGGTGGTTGCATTGTATATACTACAATTTCTTTTTACATTCTCTTCTTGATAGACATTTGTGTTATTTTTAATTTTTTTATGGTTATGAATAAAACTTCCATGAGCATTCTTATACAAGTCTTTTGTAAGCACATGTACTTATTTGTCATTGGTATAAACCTAACAGTAGAACTGCTAAGTCATGGGGTAGGTGATGATTATCTTGTTTAAAAATCACCAAGCATTTTCTAAGGTAGTTATAACATTTTCATTTCCATCATCCTTGACAATACTTGATATTGTCAGTCTTTTCCCCCCAACCATTCTGATGAGCATATTCTGGTATATCATTTTGGTTTTAATTTGTTTTTCACTGACTAATGATTTTTCATTTTTTCATATGCTTATTTACCATTTAGATACTGTCTTTTGTGAAGTGTTTGTTATGTATTTTGCCCAATTTAAGTTGGGCTGTCTTTTTATTATAGATTTTTTACACAGTTCAGATATGATTCCCTCATTAGATGTCATGTTATACATATTTTCTAAGGCTATGGCTTATATTTCCACTTAACACTGTCTTTTAAAGGTAGAGGTAATTAATTTGTATGAAGTACTATTTATCAATTTCTTTAATGATTAATGCTTGTAGTGACTAAGAACCTTTTGCCTATTTCAAGTTAGTGAGTATATTTTCATGTTTTCTTTTAGACCCTTTAGCATTTATCATTTTCAGCTATCATGTTAAGGTTCATCTCATATTAATTTTTGGTATAGTGTGCAGTAGAGGTCAAGGTTAATAGTTTTTCATTTGATAAACAGTTGTTCCCACTACCATTCATAAAACCTTTCTTTTCCTCATTGACCTTCATTGGTGCATTTGTTGAACATCAAGCATCTGTATAGATGTGCTTCTATTTCTGGTTTCTCTATTCTCTTCCACAAATCTCTTAGTCTGTCTTAGAGACAACACCTCACTATCTTAATTGCTATGGATTAGTTTACAGTAAATCCTGAAATCTGGTGGTATAAGTTCTCCAACATTCTGTTTCTTCTCTAAAGATTACCTTGACTGTTCTAGTTTTTGTATTTATTTATATATTACAATCATCTTTTCAGTTTCTCCTTTAAAAGTGCTTGATGGGGTTTTTACTGGCATTGAATTAAGTCTAATAAATCAATTGAGAGAGATGTTAACTTTTCCTAATCCATGAATGTGATATGTAGTTAATCTTCATTTATTTAGGACACTGTAAAAGAAAGAATAATATTTAATATTAAAATATAATTCATGTCATGAGAAAGAATATCACAATTTTAAAAACTGACTGCCTTATTCAGAGCATAGAATTCCTTTCAGGAAGAGAATTGCTTTTGGGGGGCGGGGGCGGTAGTATAAGGCATGATCTGAAAAGAGAATTGAAAGACCCAAAGAGATCAAATTATTCTCTAAAATCAAGTAACAGAATGGTTTTCTGGTGTTTTGAGGAGTGAAGAAAATGGAGGTATTCACAACCTGGAGTAAATTGGGAAGTTAAAACAACAGCCCAGGACAGTTAGGAATCAGAAGACAGTAAGAGGCAGGCTGTGACTTAGATGGATTTTTTTTTTTTTTTTGCTCTAACAAGAAGGTGATCCTGATTGCTGAGGTGGTGTCTAATGTCTTTAAGAGTTACGGAATATCTTAGAGGGCAGAGAGTCAGATTATATTTGGAAAACAGAAAAAAACCTATTGTCTTTCTAATATAAAAGCCAGAGAACACTCATGCTTTCTCTTATGGTGGAAGCTCTCTGTAAACAACCCCATCATCATGTTTACATAGATAATAATTCAGACAGAATGACACATTGGCTCCAACTGGACACTTTGCACTTTGTCTAGGTTTACAAAAGTCTACAAATGCCACACAGTATAGTTCTTAAAAATTAGTATTTTCTTGAAAAAGCTTGGATAATGATGTGGTAGGCGATTTCTAAAATGGCTCCCCCCATGATCCCTAACTCCTTGTGTACGCCTCCTTGTGGAATTCCTTCCCCTGTGTGTAGGCTGGGTCTAGTGACCTATTTCTACAGGAAAAAATATGGTGATAGAGAAAGACTATCATATCCAAGATTGGATTATCAAAGATTGTGATTTCTTTCCTGCTAGCACTCTCCCTCATGAGGGCACACCCTCTTGTCCTCTTGCTTGCTCACTCTAATGAAGCAAGCTGCCATGTTCTGAGCTGCCCTACTAAGAGGCCCTACTAAGGCAAAGAACTGAGGGCCATTTCACTGAGAAACAGGCCCTCGGTCCAACAGCCCATGAGGAACTAAACCTTGACAATTCAGTAATTTGCCTAAGCTTGGGAATGGATACTTCCCCGCCTTTCCCATGAGAGGACTGCAGTCCCAGCTGACGCTTTGAGTGTAGCCTTGAGAGAGATCCAGAGGACCAAGCTAAGCCACCTCCAGATTCCTGACCTGTAGAAACTGGAATAATTATACAACAACAGATGATAGACTGATGGTAATATTAATGACTAGCATTCTTGAGTGTTAACTATGCTAAGTGTTTTACATGTAATTTTTTTTTCTTCACAACAATCTATGAAGATATTAATATGGTTGTTTTATACATGGAGGAAAACCAAGGCTTAGAGTTATTTGCCAAAGTTACAGAGCTGGTAAGTAAGATTGGAATATAAATTTGTGCAGTCTTGCTCCAGAATGCAAGTGCTTAAACATTGTGCTCTATATTTTCTCTGCGACATCAACTAATCTCTGTCATACTGAATACATTTTTTTTTTTCTAAACTGACAATTTTTCAAATGGAATTACATTTGCTCTTGAATGTAATGAATGAAGTAACTCCAGGTCTGGGTCCTTGTTCACCTCAGAGATAGGCAAAAGCCAGAGAAGTGACCAGCAGCCTTGTGTGAAAAGCATATTCTCTGCTTGAATTCTTCAACGTGAAGCTGAGATTTGTCCTGGCAGTAGAAAAGTAGGTAGGAAGCAAAAATTTCTAGGAAGGGTGGTGGTGAGAAAGGATGATTCATTATTTCAGTTTTTATGGTAGCATATCAGACAGAATTAAAACAAATTGGGCTCTCCCAGAGAAAATAGTGTGTTGGACTAATCTGAGCTATGTTTCAATTGGGACTACCAAGAAAAGAAAAAGTCATACTTAAAATGTGATGAAAAACAATTACTGTGAGAATAGCAATATTTAAAAGAAACATTTTGGAAATAGCTTTATCTCTTTTAATGTGAAAGTAGTTATTACATGTGTGATATAATAACATGGATAGAACAATTGAGAAAATTATACAAAGTAGGTATTAACCCTAATCCTACCAGTGGCAATAACCAGATTGATAGCTTTTACTGTTTAGTAATGTGTTTCATCTCTTAATTATAGATATTTTTCATGTCAATAACTAAGTCATCATTATTGTTTTTAATGTTCCATTATTTATTCAAAATAACCCCCTGGATATTTTTCATTATTTATTCAAAATAAGCTCCTGGATATTTAAGTTGCTTTCAGTTTTCTGTAATAAACAATTCATAAGAAATAACTTTGTACAGACATCATGTACATTTGTCTCATGATTTCTTTAGCATAAATCTCTAGATGTGGAACAGTAGGGTTAAAGAGGTTGCATATTTTAGATTTGTGTACTTCTTGCCAAATTGCCCTCTAGAAAGGTTGTACCAAAATTAATTCCCACCAACAGTTAATAAGTGCCCACTTCCTACACCCTTGCCAGGAATGAGTATTAGCATTCTTTTAAAGCTTTGCCCATCTGATAAGTGAAAAATAGCATCTTGTTGTTTTAGTTTGTACTCCTTTAATTACTAAGGAAATTTGGCATTTTTTCTTATTGGTCATTTGTGTTTCTTCTCTTATGAATTACCTTTGTATGCCATTAGACCATTTCTCCATTGTATTATTTATAATATTTTTACTATAAATTTTATAAATGCAGGAATTTAACATTTTACCCCAGTTCGTAATCTGTCCTTCAACTGTGCTTTAATTTATTTGTTTGGTTTCTAGCTCTGTTGACATCTAGAATTTTTATGTCATCAACTCTATCCAACTTTATATTTATGGTTTTTGACCTTATGTGCCTAGAAAGGACTTTCATTCTGGCCAGATGATTTTACAAAGTCTGGATTGCCACAGGAACCAATGTGTTAAGGCAGATTTGGAAAGCAAAATGTGAAAGACAATAAATTATAAAAATACTCTTCACTCACATAGCCTTCACATTTACCCCCAGAGACTTCTTCCTTTTCCTTAACTCTGATTAATGACATTAAAGAAAACACGTCAAGGTTTTTCCATTATGTTGATTAGAATACACATACCTCCATAAAGTTCAATATTTCTCCTTGGCTACAGTCTTCAGTAATAACAATAAATAAGTTGTAAACATATTGCATTACTGAATTATATTTCTAATAACAAAAATGTATTACAAGATAACTTATATTTATATCATATTTAACACATCACAAAGTTATTTCACATACATCATTTTATTTAATCTTCACGGAAACACTGCAAGTTAACTATTATTATTTTCCTTTTACAGGTGAGGATACTGAGATTCCAAGTGGTCAAATGACTTGCCTAATGTCACACACTCAAATGATGGCAGAATCAGGACTCAAACTCATATCTTTTAAATAAAAATCTAGGACTCTTCCCAGTTATCAAAATAGTAATTAGGATCTTTTCAGCTACCGAATGGAGTCAATGGGAAGTTCAAAATTTAGTTGCTATTTTTGAAATTTCAGCAACTTTGACCTTAGACCAGGAGCTTCTTAGGGTTTAACCTCAATTTTGTCATGAGAAGCCATGATTACTGTTTGTTAGGTTATGGTTGTTATCTTCTTCCTGAATGAAGATTGTCCGCAATGCAGGGCAGCTCTTTTATTTAGCATATCTCATTCTTTAGTGGATGACTATCCATGGAGAAACTGGAGCTGTTTCTGTAGTGGTAATACAGGTTGACAACTGTTTCCTTTATTAATAATGTAGAAAGACCTAACCTGGAAATATCAAAGTTGGTTTATCATTTTAAAGGTGAAGCACCTGCCTTTATAAACTCAAGAAAGTATTGGAAAGCACGTGGACTGTTTGGTCTGTACACATGCCTTCCCATGTGGCTGACTCTGCTCGTCTTCCTACACCCCCACTCCCTATCCTTTTTTTCTTCCTCATTCATCCAGTCATCTGTTTGTTCACTGAACATCTATTGAGCACCTACTACATGCCAAACACCGTAATTTTTGCAGGAGAAAAGAAGTGGATAGCATGCCCTCTCTGTTCTGGAAGAATGAGGCGGAGAAGCCAAAACTTTCAAAACCATGAGACCAGACTTGCAGATGTTGGGTGCTGCTGATGTTACAACAGTGGCCCAACACTGAACAGCCCTTAAGCTTCATTTGTCCATTAGAGTGGGAAGTTCAGCCTTCCCAGGGTTTCCTCCCTCTGAGGTGCCCAATAATCTCTAAGGTATTTATTTGTATCAAAAGGGTTAGATAGTATTGTATGCTCCCATGTCTTTCTAATAAATCTAGACCTTTTTTTCCTTTGTTTTTCCTACCCATAAGAAATTTGTGGATGTTGGATTAGGTACCACATACTCAAGAAACAAAAAACTGTCTGTGCTGTTTTGTTGCTGTTGCCACAAACAAACAAAACCACACACACACACAAATCCCTGAAAAAGGCAGCCATCCACGTTTGCTTTCTCTGTGCCTGGCCTACTGACAGAGCAGCCCTCCCTGCAATTCTTACCTCAGGGGAGTAGAAACTTTGCTCCTTTCCCAATTCACTCTAAGAAGGCAGAACTGGCACAGAAAGCCAGATACATATTTGCTTCCTGGGCCAGCTCGCTGCCTAACCACTATGGCCAGAGGCAGCTTGGACCCACCTAGTGGAGCCAGTTCAGACCCCTCCAAGCTTGAGTGTCTAGTCCAATTTCCACAGCCCTTAAGAAATCCTTTCCTCTTCTGGTTTGCCTCTTTCTAGCCCGGAAGTTACCTATTCCATGATGAAAGACAGTAGGAGTGTATATTCCCTTCAAAGTGGTGGCCTCTTCCACTATAGAAATGTGATTTCTCCCCGACTCCAATGAACAAGAACAACATCTTTTGAAACTGGTATATTCATCCACTCTCCAAGTGTGATCCATGTTAACAGAAACACAGTATATTCTTCACAGAGGAGATATTATTTAAGCTGACTCTCACAGGATGAGTGGGTGTTTACTCAGGCATTCAAGGCAGAGAATGTCACTTGTGGCAGAATAATGGGCACATTCCAGGCATAGAGTAAAAACACAGTTAAGGAGTTTGTGTAATTCACTGTGACAGGAGCCTTGGGTGCATGTGGGAATAGCAGGCAATGGAAGCAGCAAGTGGGCATGGGGCGGATGTGCATGTCATGGAGGGACCTGTAGCCAGTTGGGGTACAGATATGATGAACCCAGAATCTCTCCATAGCCCAACAACAGCACTGGGCCCTTCTAAAGAGAGAGGGCAGAGGATGGGAAATTGCACCAAAGAATCCTCCTGGTCTTGTTGTCACATCTGAGCTTTGATCCATTGGAATTACTGTGGTTATTATGTCATTTCCTACTCCTCGCTGGCTGTTTATTCTCCAGCTGGAACTTTAGTTCTCAGTCTTACTCTGTGATTTAGTGGGGCTGCTGAGAGTCTCAAAGTTTAGCAATCAAGGTCATATCTGAGCCTTGATCAAATGGCTTCCCATCCTCCTAGAATGAAATGCAAATTCCTTATCAGAGTTTTACATGATTAGGTGCTTGCCTACTTCTCTGATATCATCTTTTATTTTCTTCCTTGCTTTTTATATTTTAGGTACACTAGTCTCCTTGCTGTTCCTCCTCCGTGCCAAGCATGTTCCCATTTTCTAGCTTTTGCACTTTCTAGTCCTACTACCATTCTATTCCTGGACTGTTTCTCTCCTAGGTGCCCACATGGCTTGCTTATATTAGTAAGTCTTGGCTCAAATGCCATCTTCTGAGAGGGATTTTCTCTGATCACACTATCTATAATAGCTCCCCATCCTTTTCCCTTGCTTTATTCTTCTGCATGCCAATTATCACTACCTGATATTAAATGATGCATTTACTTACTTACTTGTCTTTAGTCTTTCTCCTTCATTTGAATGTAAACTTCATGAAAGAATTGACTTTGTCTGTCTCATGGGTTGCAGTATCCTCAGGAACTAGAACAGTGCCCAACATACAGTAGGTGCTCAATAAATATTTGCTGAGTGGATGAGTGAATGAATTGAAGAGTCTAGCCTCTAACCTCTTGAAGGAAAGATCAGGGTGCAGGGCAGTAAGATCCTGGAAGAGAAGACCAAGAGGACATTTCTTTACATGCCGTTCCTTAGCTATAGAGGCAGAAATAATGATTTTCTGTCTCTGGGAACTTCCCAAACAGTATCACAAGGGCTCCAGGGAGCAGGTAATTTCACAGACCTTTGCTTTCTACAAAGTAGCCTTGAAAGTGGTCCACATAGTCTAAAAATGAAGCATCAGGTCTTATACTATGGTTTGTTAAAAGCACGAGACACGAGTGGGAAGATTGCCAAGTCTCATTGTATTCAAGCCAAGGCCGATGCAAGGACAGATTGGGAGCAATGGATTTAGATGTCCAAACACTTTCTGTTTGGAAGTGTGGCATTTCTTTTGCTCAGACTTTTCATCGAAAAGTCTGAGCCATGCAGAGTTTCTTGGTTAAGCCTGGCTGCTTCTTATTGGCACCACAAAACTCCTGGGAGTCTGCCTGTTTGCTCATTTACAGGAAAGAACCTGGGGCCACTCTTTCAGTTCATTGCACACTAGCTGCCCTCTCTGGACTTGGGTTTCCTAGCAAGCCCTTTGAATAGCCCCAATCAGCTTTTGGAAGTCCTGTTTACTGCTTATTCCCATTCACTGTTTACAATAAATAGACTGGGGCCCTCAGGGCCAGTCATGCGCCATTAGCTCTGAGGATTTGACGCAAGGATGGGTGAGACTGGTTGGATAGCATGCAGTTGGGTAACAGGAGATAATGCACCCCTTCTCCTCCCCTGAGATGCAATTTCAGTTGTTCCCACAGTGTGTTTTCATTGTACAGTAGATGCAAGAGCTCTAGCTAGTGTGAGAACCAAGCTTGGATAAGAAAAACACAGTTATGGCACAGTTCCTGCAGGGCTCTCATGCTATTTTCTCAGCATTAACAAAACCCAACAATGTCTAAACAGCTGAACTTGTGGTGTGTTGGTAGGTTTGCACAATTCCCTAGAGTGATATTAGCATATGCATTTCATGAGAGGGAGATCAAGCCGACTTTGGAAAAAGCAAGACTTGGGTGCCTTTAAGACTCAACTTACATCTACAATCTCCCTGAGCCAGAGGAGAGCAGTTTCTGAAGTATCTATCCCCAGGTACACTTAGATATGCCTGGTCACAGTGATAGAAACAGTTTAACTCTCAGTAGCACATGAAAGCTGTTGTTATTTTGATTTGCTGTCATTTGTCCCTTTGCTTGTGTATATCCCAGAAAATGTTTGTTGGAAATACCCCTGGACTCTTCACTGTCTTGCATAAGTCTCTTTCTTGCTCTGGAAATTATTAGTGAGTGTTGCTCAGTTGCTCCTTTGGTAGAGAGCAATCATTCCCCATTGGCTGGGGTGAAGTTCCCTGGTGGCCTTTTTTTTCTTCTGTCTACACAATATTCCCACATCTCCCATCTCATGTTGTAATCTCTCTTGTTACATTAAGCCTTCAGACTTTTCTTAAGTTATTGCTTATAAAGACAGTATTTAGAAATTGTTTATAAAGTTATTTTTAGTGAGAAACTATGCAATGAGCTCCAATTGTCACCTTTCCAAAATTCCAGGAGGCTTGAAGGGAATTCTGTTAAATTCTAAGGACTAAAGCCAAGGCATCCTTTCTCTGGGGTGTTAGCACTATAATCAGCACTGCCACTGAGTCTATTGGCTACCACCGAAGTCACTGAGTAAGCTTCCTCTACTCTAAGCTGGACCAAGGACTAAATGCTATATGAGGCAGGAACTTTGTCTGTTTTGATCAATGTTGAACACCAAGTGTTTATCACAGTGCTTGCCATATAGTAGGTGCTCAATAAATGCATATTTAGTAAATGAGTAGCTTTTCTATCAATCAATTGCCTATTTTAGCATTGATAAATTTGAGATCACCAGATTACTATTGCTCTTGCTGTATGTGTATTCCCGCCCACCCCCTCCCCCCCCCCCGCCCCCCTGGTTACAAGGATGTGATCTTCTAATACTGTCATCAGTGATAAACAACATCATGGTTAAAGTACAAAGCCTGATAATCTATGGTATTAGAAATTAGTATAGTGGATGTTCTTAGTAGCAGTAGGGTAAATGGGGCGCTGATGCTAGTAATGTTCTGGAAATGATCTGGGTGTGTTCACTTTGTGAATGTTCATAAGTGTAGACTTGTGATTTGAGCATTGTTCTGTGTGTGTGTGGTGTGTTATTCTTCACTAAGAATTTTGTTTTCCTTTTTATAAAGATAGACTCTAGCTAATCGCCTAGGTTCATATCCTGGCTTATCCATTCATTTTCTAGCTGGATAGCCTGGGACAAGTTACTTCCTTCATTTGTAAGTCAATAATAATAATAATAATAATAAATAATAATAATATATATATATCATGAGGTCATTGTGAATTAAACTAGTTAAACTATAGTAAGTACTCAACAAATGTTCATTATTATTGGCTATTGTTTTTCAGAAGGTGCAATATTTCAAACCTGACACAATTAAAAATTTGGACAATATCATAGGAGGAGGATTAGAGTATTCTTTTCCCTCCAAGCAGAATTTCTCTTACTTTCTCAAGATCTATGTCCTTCTAAAAGTCTCTTTTTATATATTTGCTTTGAATCATCTTCCAAAGTATACAGACCCAAGAGACTGAATAAGCTTTCAGATTTACTAGAGTAATGCTTGTTTTCTACATTATTTTGCCTAGAGAATCCCTATGAATCACAGAATGCTAGAACCAGGAAAGGTCTTAGAAAGTATTCTACCTGTGCTATCCATTACAGTAGTAACTAGCCATATGTGGCCATGTAAAATTAAATCTAAATTAATTAGAAATAAATAATAAAAATTTTAAATGTTCCTTCCCAGTTTCACTCAGTACACTGTAAGTACTCAGTAGCCACCTGTGGCTAGTGGCCATCACATCTGACAATGCAGATGTAGAACATTTCCATTGCAGCAGAGTGTTCTATTGGATAACACTGCTTGATCAGTCTTCAGATTATATATATGAAAACATTGAAATACATTGGGCCACAAAGACACCTGTAGATCCATAGGGCCTCCCCTTATTATTTCTAGAGACATAATTTGATTGCTTCAGATTATCCACACTCTCTGATACCATGTCCCTAATTTGGCAAAAAAAAAAAAAACAAAAAAAACAAAAAAAACAAAAAAACAAAAAAACAAAAAAACCCCAAAACCCCACTATGTCTCCATTTTACTAATTGAGAACTACTTTTATTCTAGAGTCTTTTCTTCTAGGAATCAGTGAGTCATGAGGTCATTCACACATAGAGGGTAACAAGTTATAGGCAGTAATAATTGCCAGTATTTACTGAACATTTACCATATACCAATCACTACTTCTAAGTGTTTACATTCAACTGAGAAATGTGAGACACAGAAAGTTTATTTTGGTATGCCCGAGGTCACAGATAGCAAGTGATAGGCTTGGTATTTGAACCCCAGGCAATCTGGCCTAGGGTTCTTACCCACCATACTATACTGAGCAGCTTCCTGGTATAGAGTATTATGTAAAATCTTGGTGAAGGCTGAATGTGGTGGCAAAGAATGAGAAGGCAATGTTCTTGTTCTCAAGAAATCAATAATCCAGTTATGACCTGGAAGTAGAGGAAAAGAGTAGCCTAACTAGGCATATTATTTATATATACTTCTAAGTATTTATAATCACAAGGATATTTAAGGATTTGGATTTATGTATCTCTAAACTCACTCCCTTTCTTTAATTTCTTTTTGTGAAAGAAACAAGTCCCCCAAAGTGAAACTCTTCAATGATAAATGCCCTTCCAACAGTTCATGATTGTTCCCAGTTAGTCTACCTTTACATAATTCTCCTCTCAGGGCCTCAGATTCATCTGGATGTTCTCTTGAGAATCCATGTTGTTGACTTGCCAGGCTGAAGGAGAATGAAGGAGAAGGAGCAGAGAGATCTGTCAATACTTTAATTATAGTTCTAAGCTCCCCACCAGGGGTTTCTCACTAAGGTCCTTGGGTTAAGTGTATTTGTGACAAGAAGGATTCTTGCACAGATTCACTAAATATGAAGTAATTTTTAAAGAGTTGATAGATTTAGCAGTTGATTTCATGGTTTGGCAGCAATCATTTTCAGTTTTTTAAAAATATCCTTGCCCACACTTGCTAGTGAAACTTCATTGGCAACAGCAGTGTTTAAACATGCTGTGGCTGGCACCATTGAAACAACAGAAAGGGCTTAGACTCTCAAAGCCTCCTGACTCTACTGTGCAGGGTCTCTTCCAAGACTTCAAGTAGATGAGCGAATAATGTACTAAGTTGCAATTACCACTGTGAATTGGTTCAATTGTTGGATGCCATTATTGAGTTACTAGTAGAGTATGATTTCATGTTCAATCTACTTTGAAGTTTGAATTTGAATTGCTTGTACTCAACATCTTCTGCATTTGGCAAAAAGCCTCAGCCAAGTTTACTGATAATTTTCAGAAAGTGTTCTGGGTCACGGGTGAGTGGAACGGAGCTTCTAAAGAAGTCATTTCCCAAGACCTGAGGCTCCAGAGAGTGTCATAAGATTAAATTGATTGTTTAACATAAATTATATTATATTAGACTAGAAGGTAAATCTTGCTGGGTATTATGAAGAAATTGAAGATTAGAGTAGAGGCTTTATCAATTAACCTCCACTTAACTAACTCACCAGCTTCACTGACACTCACCACTCCCTCTGTACAAGATGCTAGCTCCCACTTTCTAGCAGCTATAAGCCTGCTCAGTACTGTTCCCACTGAGTTTTAGTTAACTGACAAATTACCTGATTCTGACTGTGCTAAATACGAGAGCCCCAACTATTCTTTTATAAATTCATAATCTTTTATTTTCTTACTCCAAGTTTCATTTGCTAGGTTAGAGAGAAATCTATTGGGTCTAGAATGAGAGAAACAGGCCTGGAGAAGAAATAGACATGCTTCCCTTGCCCAGATGGAGGGTGTGATGAGGAAGGACTGTGGAGATCAAGTGAACAAAGAAGGCACTGAATGGGATCCTGGGCTGGACGTGAAACTCAGAAATAAAACAGTTGCAGAGATTGATGCTGATGCTGGTGCCTTGGGAAAACGGGACAATCCTTGGCCTTCTCTAATCTGGAGTGGTGCTTAAGACAGGGGTGTCTGTTTTTGTAGGTACAGTACAGGCTTAATGCTTGCTCATTAGGTTCTCTGTTCTTTCAGCCTACTTCCAAAATGCTGTGTTAGCTTCTGGGCTGATCAGGTAGCAAAGCTTTGGTGGATGAAGCTCCGCCCAAAGTTTTAAGGGTGGAGGGAATGGGTTTTAGCTCCTTGGCTTGATAACTTTCTGAGAATTGCAGCTTCATCAAATATTCCACTAATTTCTTCTGAGTCTTTCACATGACCTTTACAAGGGCATGATTTTAGCCAAACATGAGACTAATGCTAATTGGACTGTTTTAAAGCAATTACTCTGCAGTATCACTAAGGTTTATCTGGCAATTATGTCGTTCATCCAACATGGCTGGTGAGCAACTGCTCAGAGCCCTGAGAAGTAGAAGGACTGTGTCTATACTGAGGCCACTTTATGAGCTCAGACCACCCAGATACTCAAGCACACAGAAAATTTAAATATTTAGGGCAGATTTTGACATAGTGAACCATGTTCAACATCACAATCTTACTTGTGTTTATACTGACCAAAGACCTCCTTTTAACTCCATTTTCCTCCTATTTCCTAAAATGCGTCATTAAAATGACAGAACTTGGCTTAACTTGAAACTAAGGCTAGACCTTTAGAATCTTTGATTTTGACTCAAAATTGAATAAGATGTTTTTAACTTCTACTTAATATAAACTTGATGTTTTGCCTCTGCTGCAACCCAGATCTCTCCTTTTCAAATCCTTTACGTACTAACTCTCACTAGCCCTATCTGTAAATAGCGAACCCGTGAACACATGCAGAACACTGTGTCCTATTGTGCTTATGAATACAGGTTTACAAGCTTCATTAAAGGAACTGAAATTTGTCTTATTATAATGTCAGCTTCTTAAGGCACTAGTGTCTCTGATTTGTGTCTACACCTAAAGTTTTCTTAATGAGAAAGGAGGAGAAAGTAAAAAAAGGCTTTTCAGTGTGATGCTCCAGGTTTTTGACACTTTTATTGCTCTTCTTTCGCTTCCCAGACAGATAATGATCAGCCTTCCCAAGATCCCTCTCCTTCCACACTTTCCAAGACTGGAGACTGTCTGGGAACAGAGGGAGTCAGAATTTCAAGAGAGGGGATTGATTAGAATAACCTTCTTGTTCCTTCTCACTGACCCCAATCCTGCCTTTATTCTTTTTAAAATTATGACTCAAAAGTTGCTGTATAGATTTTGTAGCCTACTTGCTTCAGCAGAAAAGTTCCTTGAATAAAAAGTGTTTACACAAACCTGGGCTCCTGATCCTGGCTCAGAGACTGCTGTTGTCTCCACCCTCCAGACAGACATACAGCCATGAGAAAAAAGACTCAAGGGAAATCTTGATCTTAGTCCTTTTCTCTTTGTCCCTCACTTGGTGGTGACAGGATAAGTTCTCATCCTTATTAAAAGAAATCTATTGAGAATATATGTGAGTGCTTCAATAAAATAAGTCTTTTTAAAACCTAGAACAGTATTACAAAAATATTACAGAACACTGTAAAAGCAAAATATTGTCATGGCTGCAGAATATATTACAGTTTCCATGGATAGGACAAAAATATTGGACAAAGCACTGCCATTTAAGAGTATCTGAATTATTTCTTCTCTATATTCCTACATCATTTTCGCAGTTACCTCCACCAGAACCTTTGGTACACCTATGTTGAGTTACAGTTACCTATGTAGGTTTGTCTCACCTATATAATATTGAGGGCTGAAATTATGTCTATTCCTGTAGTCTCAGTAGAAGCTAGTCCAGTGCAATTTATACATAGTAGATGCTTGTCAAAGTTTACTGCACTGAAGCAATAACTTCTTGGCTAATTCTGTGGCTTGTTAGTTCAGGTGGACAGCATAGTCTGCTCCCAATGCTGGACAATCAGATTTGCTATTCCAGGCATGTTGATAATTGTCATCATTGTATATGAAAGACACCCATTCATTGACATCTTCTATAATCCCCTGGGGATAGCATCAAGTGGATTCTGAAAATAAAGCACAGATATCTCTTTGCTCATATTTATTAATCAATTCAATAAAATAAGCATGGAATTAAGAAGAAGCAATAGCTGTGACTCACCGTGACATTCTCTTATTATTCACTTGAGTTTAACTTTTTTGATTTTTGAAATTAAATTTTTTGCTTATAAAAGTATCATACTCTAATGGTAGAATATTTAGAAAACATAGAAATGGATAAAAAATAAAGATTAACGGAATTTTACCAAAAATAAATATAAATATTGTTTACAGTTTATTATATTCAAGTCTCTTTATATGCACATGTAATGTTTAGAATAAATGTATATATACACATATAAATATATACACATATATATCACCCTGCTTTTTAGTTAATGTTTTATCGTAAACATGTTTACATGTCATTAAAAATCTTATAAATATCACATTATTGATGATCATTGAGTGCTTATACCATAACTTACTGGCACTCTCCTATTGGTGGACATTAAGATTGTTGCTAATTTTTCACTATTATTAATCATGTTGTTATGAAAAACTTTGTGCTTAAAAATTTGTTTATATTTTGCTTAATGTCCTGATGATGGATTCTCAGAGTAGAATTGCTAAATCAAGTTGCATGAATATTTTTAGGGCTCTTGATACACATTTTCAAATTGCTTTCCAAAATGTTTATACCAATGTATACTGCTGCTAACCAGAATGTATTCTACCATTATACTTAGAGGTTTAAAACAATCACACTTAGAAATCCAAACAAACAAACAAACAAACAAACTCAGTCTTGGATTGTAGAGTGTAATTTCATATGCAGGGACTCTGTTCTGAGTCCTTCCAATAAGGGTCTGATCTAGGAGACCATTAGTTAGCTATTTAGTTAATTAATTTATCTACTTTTTTCATCCATTGTATTGAATTTAAAAGGGGAGATTTTCTATGTTGATTGATATGTTTGACGAATGCTTGAGTTTATAAGAAAAAGAACTTTTTTGGTGAAGCTGTTTGGTCTACCGTACAGTGCTAGGCACATTGCAGGTGTATTTGTTTCTTTTCCTCCAATCATTGTAGAGATGCTGTTAGCTCAGAAATTAAAAGGCTAAAAAAGAAAAAAAAAATCTCCCCTAATAATATTCTGCTGTGAGGTCCTTGGAAGAACAATCCATCCATACAAATAATGGTTATCATTTCTTTTTGTTATAATCCAATGAAGATTTGAACTTATCCCTTGGGGCATGGAAAGAGGCCTAGAATTTTATTCATCTCTACATCTTTGCCAAGGTAGTTAAGTCTCTCAAAGATGAATAGCCCTGTCCGAGCACTCTCACTGGAGATTTTATTCAAGGTCCTTTCAGGAAGATTTCAGTGTCCTCACCTATAGGATGAGGTTGATGGACCACATGAATGTTTAGATTCCTCCCAACTATAATAATGTTCTAGGTCTTTGATCATTTTTCAGAAGGGAATGTTTTTGGAAGTTGCAGATTTGAGATTTAGACATATGATATTTGAGAAAGGACACTGCAACCCAATCCGGAAAATATTTGATTTCACTAGCATCTTTACTGTCAAGAACAATGGCATCTGGACTCTGAATATGAACCAAGTATTCAAAGAGGTAAAAAAGGAAGAAGAAAAAAGAAAGACTGGACTATTTTTCTGAAGCTGAGAAGATTGGTTTATTTTCCTAATCTAGTCAGAGGTATGAAGGACGTCCATGCAAAAGATAAATGACAGTACAAGGCATCACATGGTCACCAGCAGTTTGAATAGGACTGCAAATCTTGTATGTTTATGCACGGTAAAGGGCCAGGTAAGGGTGCATGCATGGAGGAGCTGAGTGGTAATGATATCACCAGGGTATTGAATAAAAATCAGCTTTTGATACCTAAAATGTTAAGTTGGAGGAGAGCATGCTCTGGAATATCTGGTGAATGGATGTCTGTAACATCCAATGGATTCAAATAGTGTCTACATTGACAACTTCACCAAAGCCCTCTTTTGAAGCTTGAGAGAAAATAGACTTTGGACAATTTAAAGATAGTGATGCTTTATCTGCAAACCCCACTGTTGTTGAGGTGTTATAGAGCAAAATTACTAGATTCAAAATAGAATGATAAAAGCATAGGGTACTCTAAAGGGAAATGAAGACACTGTGATTTTACAGCTTTTTTTCCTGGGAATGGTACCTCCAAGGTCATTCTTGTACCACCTCCCTTTCCTCAGCCCTGCCCTCTCCCATCCATGTTCTTTTTCCATTTGGTGGTACCATTAGAGACACAGCACTTGCTTAGAAAGACCAAGAGTCTGATTCTAAAAGATAAACGTTTGTTTTTAAAACTCTAAGCAAAAGGCCTCACGCATAGTAAGTACCTAATATTTATGTGATCTGGGGAATGAAAACAT
Organism: Eonycteris spelaea; assembly: GCA_003508835.1. Classification (NCBI taxonomy): domain Eukaryota; kingdom Metazoa; phylum Chordata; class Mammalia; order Chiroptera; family Pteropodidae; genus Eonycteris; species Eonycteris spelaea. The sequence continues at coordinate 6,184,185 of PUFA01000011.1, read as the reverse complement.
AAGGAGGGTCATTTATCAAGGCTTAAGTTGAAAACACAAAAAAACCTGCCTCTCAGAAATGAGCATAAGCCGAAACATCTAAAAGGACTTAAAGTCTGCTATTAAAGACTTTAAATAGTTTGGTCTTTAAAAAGTTTGGTCTCAGATCTGACACAATATGCCTCCTCTTGAGGTTTTGAAAATCCCATTGGCATGAAGGACCAGCTCTCCGCATTCCAGAGGTGGCTCGCTCATATCTGTCAAAAAACACCAATGTGAATATGATTTGAGAGAAAGTCTCTACCTTTCCACTGCAGTAGAAATGGTCTGAGTGGGCTTGTAGCCCCACGTAAGGTCTTTGTCATCACCACTGCATACGCTGATTCTTCACTAGATGTCTCTGAAAAGACCCTAAAAGGATTTGATTTCAGTGAGTGTGCTATCCCTGGATGCCAAGGCATGAAGTTCACATGTGAGGGATTGGTTCAGGGGTCAATGCCAACTTTACAGGGTGTGTTATATATCTCACAACATGAATGGATTCATGCTGCAAAGTTTGACAGCTGTGGCGCCAGAAGATAAACAAAATTACAAGATCATTTATGAAACCTGGTCTTGCTGGAAAAACAGGGGAAAATGTAGCTGGCCAAGATCATTCAAGATCAGGCAGGTACTGACAATGGCTTCATCTTGGATGTTCGTGTCCCTCCAAAACAGCAGCAGATCAGACCAGCCAGGTCAGGCCAAAGGCTTGGTTTTCAGGTGCCTTTAAGTCTAGCTTATCTGAAGGCTGATGGCTCATCGGCAAAGCAACACATCCATAATAAACAGATACCAGTGTAAGGGTGAGGACCTACTCTCTGTCCACTCCTCTCGAGAGGCAATGAACTAGCAAGAGAAATGTTAGCTAGTAAAAAAATCTGTTAAAGTAAGACTCATCCAAGATTGGCATGGGTTACCAAGAAAGGCTATTCTGGGACAACCTGAGAAAGATTTCAACTGGACAGAATTGCATATGGAAAAGATTTAAGTATTTGAAGCCTAAGGAAAGAAATCTTTTTTTTTTTTCTGGATAACCTATGCTGCTATTACTTTTTCAGGTTTGTGAAGCTATGGATTTCACATATATACATGAGTAATTTGGTCCTCTTTTTTTTTTTGCTTGCTATCAGACTATAAAGAAGACTAATTATATGTGTGTGTTAGCATCAAAAATGTCTTTTTCTAGCAAGTTGAAAAGGCCAGAATTTGAAAATCATTATTTTCTCTCTAGATTTGATTATATGGAAATAGGAGGGCTTCAATTTCTGAACACTTGGATTCTTAAGTTTTCTCGACCATGGTTGGTCAAGATCACATGATCAAAACTACCCCTTCTTAAAATCCCAGTGACCAGTTGAATGGCCCTTAACCTAACCTTGTGAGTACAGGGGAAATCATGGCCCTGGGGGTGGGTTGGGGGAGGACAGACTGAACTAACTTGTGGAACATCTTAGGCAGTCTTACGTTTGGCTTCCTCATCCACACTGTTGTCACCACCCCACTTGTAGGTAGCCTCTTGACTTTTCCTAGCCAGTCTGTAAGCTGTTCCTTTACTCACTTTGTAAATAGGCAGCCTAGGGAGGCTAAAAGAGCAGAGGATTGCGAGCCAGGAGCCAGGGCCCAATTTCTAGCCTCAGCACTAGTTGATTGTATGATTTGATTCTTGCCTTGGAGTCTTCTCTTGTCTGTGAAACTGAGAGGCTTGACTATCTAAGGAGCCTCAAGTGTAAATTTTCTTTGAGCCAAAGCTTCCAAGTTTATGTTCATGGACTGTAGCCTGCTTCCTCTTTCTGCTCCTCTTTCTATTGTAGACCTGTCTTTACCTCAAATATGGGATTTCAGAGGCAGCAAAAGAGAAGGTGGGGGGTGGGCTGTGAGGTAACTGGACATTTAGACATGTTATATTAAAATTTCCACCACCACTACGGCTCAGAGGCAGGGAGCTCTGCCCTTTTACATTCATGCCTCACGCTGCCATTTGTGACTTCTTTTCCCCTTCTTGTCTGCCCTGATGCTCATTCTAATTTGACTCCACATGCATAAAAATGTTAAAAGAAAGCTACTTTTATAACAGGAATTTAGCCAACTCTTGAACTTTTCACAGATGACACATATTTTTGCTTAGGCTTGTGGGATAATATAAGATGTATTATGCATAATTCTTTTTTCAAGGGATTACAGTCAAGTTGGGGAGATAAGACTGACATACATGTATTAATTTTACCTTTATGTTTTAAGTAAAATTATGAATCACTAAGTTTAGTTTTTTCTAGTTGGTTAAAAAAAATCCATAGCAATTTTGGGGAGACCCCTGGCTGTTCCCTAGGTAGATTTACACCTGACTGTAGCTCAGAAAAAAATCAGTAAGAGCTGGTAGAGATTATAAGGATGATATAGATGTGACTTTCAGTTCATTCATTTTTCTTCTTGAAAAACCAACTTCTTAATTCACGAAACATTATGGCATACTATATGCCAGGGACTCTTTAGTCCTGAGACATAAGATCTTTGGAGCCAGACATAGACCTGGGTTCAAATTTAGCCATTATCATGATTTATGTGAACCTGGGCACATTATTTATCTTCCCAAGCCTCAGGTTTCTCCTCTTCACAGTGAGGGGTCAGTGGTCTCCTCAAATGTTGTGACTATTAAATGAGATAAATTATAAATATGCTTAGGACTTGGAAAACATTCTATAAGTGGTAGCTATTGTTAAAAAGATAAAATGTCCAGTTCCCAGGGATTCTGAGCATAGAGGTGGAGACTGGCATACAAAGTTAGAATCTCATGGAAATACTGGCCTGTTGGTGTTGGCACCTCACTGGTCATGCCTGGTACCAGATAAACAAACATTGTCCTTGATTTTCTGTATCTTTCATGTCAGGGGTCAACATCATGTTTATTTGCTGCCTGTGGATATTTGTGACAGGTTGGCTAATGCCCATAGCAGGGCATAGATCTCTTTCATTATCTTCCTCTATGTTTAGAAGTAGGGAGAAGAAATGAAGAAGCATTTTTTTTTTTTTTTTTTTTTTTTTTTTTGCCTCAGTGTGGAATCCTTTCTAATGGATTCATTTTAGGTAGCTATTTCAGGACACTTGCTTTCTTCCAGGAATTCGCAAGCTCGGTTGATGGGTAAGATAAGAGAAAGTGGCCAGTGAATTTTCCCAGAACTTTGCTGGTTCTTTTTGCCAGTGCAAACCTCACTCTGCAGGGGAATGCAGTAACAATCCCATATAGGGAGGATAGACCTGGCGTGACCTATTGTGTTTTGTCCTAAGTCCTTTACATGTATCATTTAATCTATTATACTATTGTAATTCTCATTTCACAGACAAGGAAATTGAGAAAATAATTGTCCATGGGTCACACAGTTTAAAAGCTGGGCAGCCAGAATTTAACTCTGGGCTGAACTCAGAAAGGTCTAACCCCTGCACTCTTAGAGAAGCTTAGCAAACTCATATATATATATATATATATATATATATATATATATATATATATATAATACCTACCTACTTATATAGGCCTGGACTGCAGTCCCAGAGATTCTGATTTAATTGGGAGCCTGGGGTAGGGTCCTAGTGTCAACATTTAAACAAAGCTCTCTTATGATTCTGAAGTGCTGTTGGGATGAGAAGCTTTGGCTTAATTCCAATGTCACTATACCACATTTCTACCCAGATAACAGATTTTCCCCCATTTAAAATATGAGAAAGTGTTTTTCAAATCACATTTTGGAAACAGGAAATTTCTGAACAGGTTTGAACTTTGGGGAAATTTTTAGTCACTTCTCTTACTCCTGTCAAGCATTTCTAGGCTCCCGTGGCCCATAGAGCTTAGAAACATGATTGTTATTACAAATTCCAAGGGAAGGAAGAGATCTATGAAGATCTTCCTGGATGGTCACTTTTTAAAATCTCATTCGTTGGTCAGAAATACTCCCTGACTGCCCATCATTTCCAGAGGAAATTTTGGCTGACGCTCAATTGGCTTCCTCTTCTTTCCTCCCTGCTTGGTGACTTGCCTTGTGTCACCTTAGGTTTGGTTGAATTTCTATGACCTGCTTGGTTACCACAGGGAACAGAGTATGATCCTTAGAGGGCAAGAGCTGCAGCCTGTGTCCCGATGGTCATTCATGAAACACTTAGGGTGGCATGTCATTGGAAACAGACCCAGTCATTGCCACAATCCCATATAGTAACTGCCACTCTGCTTCCACAGATACTGTAAAACTTAGTTCCAGCACAAATCCCCTGCCAAGACGGTCAGGTCCTGGCTCTCTTAGCTACTGGCCCTTAATGTGCACATTATGCTGTCTATGCTGGTTATTTATGTCCTTTGACATTTCTAAGAATTTTTTTCTGCATTTAAAAGGAGGATTTTGAAAAACCAAATGTATTTAACTAGAAGGCAGTATTTCCAAATATTTGAAAGGTTATTAAAGGAAACACACTCTTGGCAATTAGAGGTAATTTCCAACTTCGTTGGCAAGTTTCTAGGGGCATCAAAGTATCTATTGGGAAATTTCTTGGAACTGAAAAAAATACGTACGGTGTTTTATTTTTGTTTTTTTAAAAATTGAAATAAGGATACGTATGATTAAGATTTTATCACTAGAGAATAGAATGAAGAAGTGTGGGAGATATTTATTTTCACTTTATGTTCTCCTACAATAATAACTGCAATAATATGAACAGCTAATATTTATTACTTTTGTTGTTCAATTATATACTATTTCCCTTACTACACTTATCATTTACTATGCACAATACCCTTATACGATGAGTACTACAATTCTAGTTTGGGTGTGTTTAGCTATAGATAACATAAGACTGGCTCAAACAACAAAAGAAGTTTATCACTTTACATTATAAGAAATTCCATAGTAGAGTGGGCCCAGGAGTGATAAATTCAGAGACATAAGGATCTGCTATCTCTGTCTTTTTTGCTCTGCCATCGTCAGCGTGGCAGGTATCCTTAAGCAGGCTTCCACCATGGACCTGAGATTGCTGCTGCATTACATTCACATGTGGCTTCCCCAGTCTCTTCCCCAATGTGCCTCTTGCTAGAAACCTTTTCCAGAAACCCCCCACTCTTCAAGATAGTACACAAAATTGTTTCACATGCCGATGCCTAAACCAGCCATCTTTTGCAAGGAGAAAGGGACTACCATGGACGGCTTCCAGGCCAGTAAAGCTTTATTGCGTCTCTGAAGCATATGGAGAAAGAAGATAGAGAACTGAAAAAAAGTCAGATTTTTTTTTGTTAGAGCTAGAGGAAAAAGGTTTTCGAGCTTCTTCTTTATATTATCAGTCGTACGTGTTATGACCAGCTGAACTTCAGGTGATTCTCCATGTTGATGATTTTATAATTTGGTTGTAATTTCAACACGAACCTGAGAGGAGGCGAACACTGCTTTTACCTAGTCTGCCATCTTCCCTTAGATATGTCATTTTCAAGCTTATTCCCAGACAGGGCTATCAACCAAAAATATTTATAAGAAATTTGCATTGACATGCATGCATCGAAATTGCTCCAGGCCCTCTTAAGAACCACAGGTAGGAATTTGTCTCCTCACCCTTGTCACCAGGATCAGAGTTCCATTACAAATAAGGAAGGGATGGGTTACATTACTGCCTGCTATGTTATTATTGTCCAAATGTTTACAGAGGAGCAAAGTGAGGGTAAGATAGGCCTGGTATAAATTCCCCAAGGACACATGCTTAGTACAGAGTAGAGCTGAACCTCGAAATTAGATATGCTTACCCCAAAGCCTATTTATGCTTTTAACTACTGGTAAAAAAAAAAAAAACAAAATTCAACTGAGTAAATTTTAAAGAGCTTATTGGCCTTATCCAATGATTCGTGAATTGGGCAGCATCCAATCTAGCAGGTACAAAGGAGCTTCAAGGATCTATAGAAAATAAAAGATTTTTATCGGTAGAAGGGAGCAGGAGTGAGGAAGTTATACTAGCCAAAAAAGGAGATTGGTTAAGATTACTTTCCTTTAGGAGATGGCAGAGGTCTATTAGGTAGATTACCTAACTGGTGCTGATGAGGTACTTCCTAATTCATTGGGTTTAAGATTCCATTTCTGGGAGAATGGAAACTGTGAGTTAAGTCTCAGTTTGGTGACTTAGCATGAGCATAAGCAACTTAGCATAAGTGACACCATTTTGGGCCTGTGTGGATCACCTCTATTGTATGCTATCAAATACTGCCTCTTTCTCTCAACATGCATTACTTTACTAATAATTAAAGTAATGTTTAGTTTTGTTTAAAGAATTAAAATGCTTTCAGGGTCCAGTTAATTCTAACCATGTCCCTTCTAGTCTTGGAACTTGGGAAAACCACTTAACCTTTTTGGACTTAGTTTTTATTATTGTCAAAAGGTGAAGGTCCAGCTAGATGAGAGCCAGGATCCTTTCTAGTTCTAAATTCCTTAAGTCTGTGTTCTCATGTGAAAAATCATTCAGAGTAAAAAAAAGAAAAAATCTTCAGTCATACAAATAATATCGCCTATGAAAAATCAGGTAGAAATTTTTAGGAACAAATGTTACTCTTTCTATAAAATGCACCTGTTTATTTGCCACCAGTGCAGGTGGTGGTGTGTAACCCTTCACCATTTGTGGTTTGACCTTGATATCTTAGAGAGGTTTTTTGCCTCTCTTCTCTCTATCATGGTACTATCTCTTCCAATTACTGAGCTCACTAGGCACGAATATGCCAGGAAGCCCATCTGCTCATGGCTGTGAGCTGACAGCTGCTCCACAATACCCACCAGAACCATGGGTTTCCATACTGCGTGAGGAAGGACAACCCAAGGGAGCAGAAGTAGTTGTGTCTAGGAAACCTGCACTCCAGAGCAAATTCCCACTGCTTGCCTCCCTGTGACCCTTCTGTGGACTTGGAGTAAAATAAGAATAAAGACAACTTGCCCACCCAGCATTAATGAGTAGGGAAAAGGCATAGGTGGTAGAGGAGATGAAGGGAAGAGGGGTGCAATATGCAGATGTGTGCTGTATTTTTTTTTCTCATTTCTGGAAAATAAGGAGAAATATTTATGTAGGAGGTCAGAAAGTTTTAACTATTTGATTCAGACCAATATGAGAATTTTAAATTGAAATGCTAAGCAGCAGCAAGGCAATATTAACATTTGTTGAGGAACTTTTGATGTTAAAATATCTACAAACTTTACTATTAGACAAATATAATGTTGTCCAAATTTCTCATGTTCTGGAGAAGCTGAAACATGTTAATTGATAGCAAAGATGTTCTCAAAATCATCATTTATCCTTGAGCTAATTTATTGCCTCTATGCTAAAAGTAGTCATACTATTAAATAGTTAATAGTGGATAACAAGCAAGACTTTATTGAATTTATTTGCATCCCTCATGCTGGAGCCAATGGGAGTCACGCACATATCCTAAGAATTAAAAGAGAAAATTATCCATTGTTCATTTTGGCAGCTATTGTGGATGAGGAGAACTTGTGCATGGAGAGAAAATTCAAAAAAAACAAACAAACATATAAACAGTACCATCCCACAATAAAATCAACATTTAACATACAATTTAAAGAGATGATTCTCTTTGGTTCTCTTACTCTCTGTCTCTGACAGAGAAAGGGTTGGAGGGATCCTTCCTTCACTCTGAGTACCTGGGAAGGTTATGGATGAGAGTTGTAGATAGCCTTCTAAACTGGTATCCTGAGCCAAGCAGATCATCCATGAGATTAATTTCACAGTAACAGATAACACTTGCATATGAAATGATTCGTGACTAGTCATTCCAGGAGACTAAAGCAAGTATGTGCTTTTGGATTAAATTATCCAGGTTATTGCTTTGATTTCCATTTTTATTCCTCACATGAATTAAAGATTAATTTTTTTAGGTGATGGAAGAAATAAAATGTGTATCACATTGTCACCAAATCCTAAGATTTGTCCACATTTTCATGGATCAATCCAGCCGAGGCTTTGGATTCAGGCCCTCCTTGAAAGTCATGCCCCACGATGTATGCAAAGTCCTCCTTCATTCAAACCAGGATGGTCCTTCAAAAACACTGAGCAGGCAGCTGCCACCCAGAAGACCTTTTCGGACTGCAGAATTCCAGGCACTCACCCCTCTTAACACAGCACCAAAGACAGCTTGGCTGCCTCACAGCCTTCGATGTGCTGGTACAGCTGTGAAGGAGCTAACTTTGGCAGCCATAGATCATGGACGCTTTGTCTCAGCTTCTCTCAGAATAGCTTTTCCTCAGGAGACTCTTAACATCTCTCAAAAAAATTCAGAAAAGAGGGGAGCAAACATAAATAGGTACTTTAAGAAAAGATATTATTTTTGAATCTTTGGGTTTTGATATATGGCTATAGTATATGGAATTAATAATCATTTCTAGTTTATGAACAGCTCCATGTGGTAGAAAGAGCAGTGGATTTGGAGTTGGAGCAATTTGGATTCTAGGCCGGCCTTGTCCACAGCTCACGGGTAGCTTAGTTTAGCTTCTTTGACCTTGGTTTCCTCATCTGTAAATTGAGAGGGTTCAGCCTGTTGATCTTTGACCTAATGATTCTATGAAAACTGAATGTTGGAAGCACATGTTCACCTTCCTTAGTTACCAGCTGTGAGTATGTGACTGGACCAAATGGCACTAACTGTCGAAATGTTTTAGGCTGAAGGGGAAGCATTCTGAAATGGGACCAAGGGCTCCTCATGTTGAAACCTGGAGCTAGTCAACTCTCCAAGGCCTGGGCCAAATTTGCTTCTGCCTCCTATCCCCACTTGCTTTAGCTGGACAAGGAGGGACCCACCTAAGTATAAGAAAACCTGAATCAATATGTTTCAGTAGGTAGCTTTATGTACAGTTATAAACCAGATACTCACCAAAAAATTTTTATTTTGTTTCCTGTAACTGATTTAAAATTGCTGTCTAGCTCATGTCTCACAGATAACCAGTCTCTTCCAGTTTATAACTGTCTCCTTGGGTAAATACTGGGTTATATTAAAGTTTGAACTCCCTATCAATACCATATCTCTCTTAGGGAAATCCCCTCTTAACTTCTCTTCTCCAAATGGCTTCTGGTAGGGGGAAGCTTACTCTCCTAGAACATGGGAGTTGGAAGAGGGGTCCTTGCTCTGAGCTTTTCTCTGGATCTTTTCTGACATCTGCTGAGATGTGTTTTGTTCTAGTTGGTCACTGGATAACCTGTATGGGTTTCCACCAGATGTGGTTGATTCTACCTGGACTTTTGGGACCTCATGTTAATATCTGGCACTTTGCCATTAATTCTGGATTTGAGGTCCTGACACTTTATGAATTTATTTATTTGAATTCTAGGCCTTATTTGGTATACTAGTCTTTCAGTATATGTTCTCAAGCTTGGGCACATATACTCTATAATCCTCTATATGCTATTCAAGACTTTGGGTAATCAGTGACATTATATTGGATTCTCACTCTCTGCCAAATTCTTCCATGTTTTAAAATTTCTTGTCCACTTCAGCCTCTCTCACCCAATCTCACTTTAGAGCAGGGCACTTGGTGAGGTTGTCTCCTTCTAGACTTCTAAATAGGAAGACTGACCCAAGGCCCCTGCTACCCTGGTTCATTGTGGAAGAGTGAGATGATTGATTAGGGTAACTGGCACAGATGGGGAAAATAGAAGTGGTTGCCCTCATACTCCATATTTGCCATCATAACTTCTGCCTTCACAACAAAGTAGCTCTTGTCTTTGCATTGACACTATTTTCTAAGCGAGGCTGGTAAACATATACAGAACAGGACCTGAATAGTGGTTCTCAAACATTAGCATGAAAATAATTACCTGGAAGCCTTGTTAAAACTGCTTGCTGGGCCCCACCCTTGGTTTCTGATTCTGTAAGTCTAGGGTGCAATCTAAGAATTTGTGTTTCTAATAAGTTCTCAGGTGATACTGATGCTGCTAGTCCTAGACCACACTCATCTGAATCTTCAGGTGCTGGTGCTGTATACAGATTGTAGTAAAAGCAATGAAATTCTGTGTACACTTTTGTGCTAGGAAATTTGAAAATGTAAAATTTTACAATCTGAGAGCTATTATAGAAGTTTGAATGAAGAATAAATATTAAAAATTAATGCTGAGTCATCTATTTTATATATTTATGAGTCATCTATTTTATATCTATATTATATATAATATATGTGTAATATATATATAAATATTTCTATCTCTCCCTTTGATGCATTTCCAGATTACTAACCTGACTGACTCTGTAGTGAAGGTAGCTGTAACAAGGTATAATTTGGGGGTCACTAAATGGGCTTTCTCTAGCTATGTACATGTCTAAAATAGTGAAGTTAGCTCTCAGCTGAGATCCAAACCCCTCCAGGCTCACTACTTTCAGGATAAAGAAGCAAGAGGTTATCTATGGCCCAGGCTTATGATATTAGTTTTTTTTCTTGTATTTCCTGTTATCTCCTATGTTTCAAAGATAAAGTTCTTATAAACCTTTTTTTTTATTAACAGGTTTATTTACATACCATAAAATTTACTTATTTTCATTCATAATTTGATTATTTTTACTCTGTTTATAAAGTTGTACAGCCATCACCACAGCCTAAGTTTAGAACATTTTTATCTCCTCATAGAAGACCTTATGTACATGTACAGTCTCTTCTGTTCTACCCTCTATCCTAGGCAACCTCTACTCTCCTTCTGTGTTTACACATTTGCTTTCACTGGATAATTCATATACATACTATAATTCATATAGTATGTGTTCTTTTTTGTCTGAATTCTTTCACTGAGCACCTTTTGGAGGTTTATCTGTGTTGTGGCAATTATCATACTTCATCAAACACTAACTTCCATTGAATCTTCCTTTGATACGTGCACCTCTTTCTCTCCATTTTTACTGTGACTGTTTTAATCTCAGTTGTTAATTCAAAGAGTAGTCCCTGACCAGTTGTATCAGTGCCATCTTGGAGATTCTGATATAGACACCTTGTCAGAATCTGCATTTTAACAAGATCCCCAGGGGTTTGAAAGCATGTTATAGTTTTGAGAAGTCTTGCCCTAGAGAAGTGCTTCACCTCTGTCAGAAGACATTTGAGAGCAGCCTCCTGCTACCCACTAGCCTCCATTCTCCCTGACAGAGCACCCAGCTCACACACTGCTGATTAGTCTTGAGATTAATCATCAAGAGCCGATTCCACTTGCCATGCTCTATTTCTCATACAATGTAAATGGGTTCCCATTAACTGCTTGAGTGCTAAGTCCCTGTCACTCAAGTGTGATACTCAAAGCTTTCTAAAATAGCTTCTCCTTTACCTACGAAGCTTCTTAACTGCAACACTCTAACAAAAATGTTCAGTTTCTGACATGCCAAACCTCTCACTTGCCCCAATCACACTATGGTCAAACTCAACTTTAAGTATCTTATGAGCTGTTCTTCTCTCTGTCCACCTTATTCTGCCCATCCTTCCAACGAGTGATTCAGGCACCATTCCTGCCAGACCAACCTACACAGGACCTTTTCCAACCCACAGGTTCACATAGAACTTTACCTTTTCTTAGCTCTAAGAATACTTATTAAACACTAATCCTGTGGTTACTCTATGGTTGCTCAGAGTATTAACAATGATAACAATAATTATTATGATGATGATGATACTGAAGATTACTATAGCAATTTATGGTTTATTAAGGACTTTAACTTATCCCATTTTTCTTATATAATCTGCATATCTTTTTAATATAAAAATATAGCTCCCAAAGAATAAGCGTTATTTCTTGAGATCCTTGACACTGGTTTCTAGGAGAGCCCTGGCCACATTGTAGGCACTCCATAAATTCTGCAGGAATGAGTGTGTACCAGGCCAGGGGCGAGATAATAAGTTTCCACAAAAGAGAAAAAATGATTCTAATAGAGCTTACATATGGAAACTGCTAAAGAACAGATGATAATAAAAATATAACTAGTACTACTATATTGATATTTATTGAATGGTGTATGAGATCTTTTATATATGTTATCTTGTGAAATTTTCAACAGAACTCTAAGTAAGCACTACAGCGAGGTACTCTTGTTCATCTCTGTGGATGAGGAAACTGAGGCTCAAAGAAGCTGTGTAACTTCTCCAAGACATACAGTGCAGAGCTCAGATTGAAACCCAAGTTTTTGACTTTAAATATGTTTTCTGCCTCTCCATATTGGAATAGGAATTCTACCAAGGAAGCATTGGGACATGATGGGGATAATGAGGTCATAGAGGTCATAACTGTTCTTCTGAGTCAGGAAGTGTTTCCACAGGCAGTGTTCTGTTTTCATTGGGACACTGGTGAGATTTACAGTCACTCATGTATTTCCTCCTTTCCATCATGGAACATTCAAAGGGAAAAACCCAACGGATGCAGATGGACTCTACTGGCTTCCTAGGCCACGTTCTTTTTCATTCTTTACTTATTGTGAATGGCCTAGGTGAGCTGACTACTCTCTCTGAATAGAATACTCTCACTGTAATTTCATCATGGGGTGACAGGAAACTCATTCTCAGAGTGGAGCTTTAGATAGAAGGTGAACTACTTCATCTGGTCAGCTGCCTGCCGAGGTGTGATATGTAACTTCCTTCTTGTATCAATAAGTTTTCAACATCATAAGACTACCCAAACCCCCCAAAATATTTATTTTCCTGCTCCTTGTTTACTCAATTATTGCTTAGCAATTCCCACTTTTTCATAATGGTTGCCAGGTCACTAGACCAAAAAAACATGAAGACTTCCTGTAACTTACACCTTCAAATATGATTTCTATAAAGCTGTTCTCAGAATAAAGTAGAATGGGGTACTCAAGAGAGATAGTAAGCACAATTTAGTTTAGAGGTCTTCAAAGGGCTCCTCAGAGGATAGCATTCTATGGAGGTCCTTGCCAGCCACCATAGGATGAGGAATATTAGTATTAGTGCTAATTAGTATTAATACTAATACTAATATTAGTATTCTGATGCTGTATAACAAATTACTATAGACTCAGCAGCTTAAAACAATATCCACTTAATAGCTCACAGTTCTGTAGGTCAGAAGTCTAGCATGGCACAGCTGAGTTTTCTCCTTGGAATATCACAAGGCTGAAATCAGGGTCTTGGCTAGGCTGAGTTCTTGTCTGGAGGCTCTGGGGAAAATTCTACGTCCAACCTCATTCCTGTCACAGTCATAGGACTGAGGTCTCTGTTTCGTTGCTGGCTGTCAGAGGGCCTGCTCTCAGCTCCTAGGGACCACTTACATTCTTCGCCATGTGGTCAACTCCACCTTCAAGCCATTGATAATGTATTAAACCCTTCCTGTGCTTCAATTCTCCATCTTCCTCTTTGGCCATCAGCCAGAACAAACTTGCTCTTAGAGTGCTCATGTGATTAGGTCAGGTCAGGCCAACCAAGACAATTTCCCTATCTTAGGTTCAATGGATTTGAAATCTTAAATACATCTCCAAATTCCTTCACAGGAGTACTCAGAGAAATGCAAGATTAAATAACTAGAAGAAAGTGTGTGTACACTGGGGCTGGGAATCTTGGGGGCTATCTTAGAATTCTGCATATCATAAAGGAATATATGTGGCATTGGACTCTCCCAGTTTTCTTCAGTCAGAGTTACCTCATTTCAATGGTTTCCTATTTTGTGACTTCTTGTAAATTTTTCAATGAACAGTTATTTGATTTAAATAATGATTAGCAACACTTTCTCCCCCTTCCTCCTGATGACCAATACCAGATTCTTTCATTTGACAGATGAGGAAGCTGAAGGCCAGAGAGCTTGTTACATTTCAAGGAGCCCCAGCTGGTTAGTAGTGGTGCTGGGACTGTATGTCAGGCCTTCTGACTCCTGGACAATTGCTCTTTCAACAACGCCAGTTGCTTTACCCTGAAAAGGCTGCCTTCATCAGTTTTCATCTTCAAAATACTCTGAATTTCATATTAACATATTAATCCATCCCCTTTTTGACCCCTGAAAAGTGGGTATTATTATTATTCCCTTAGGCTCTGTTTAATGCAAGCCAACATGAGTACTTATCTCTGAGTTCGAGTACTGTGCACAATAATTATTAGCATTACCAGGAGAGGTAATTAATTTCCTGCAAGGGGATGGGTAATCATAGGATGCTTGCGTGCTTCTTAGCTCTCATACAAAGTTCCTTTTTCTGCTCTGAGTCTTTCCTTGAGCACAGTGACTGCTCCCACACAGCTCAGGAAATTCCAGATGCTGAGTTAAAGATATGGTTTGCAGGACAAGAAATGTAAGAGAACACTGTGTTCTTTGATCTTTCTTTGAAGTCCAACTTGTGCCATACACATGGGCAGTAGCAATTCCAGCAAGCAACATGGGGATATTGACATCTCCCTACTGATCTTAACTCCCCAACCATCAATCACTTTATGTTTCCACTGGTTAAAATGCACAGTTAACTCCCTGGAGAAGAAATGAGGTATCCTAGGCAGGGAGCTTGAGAACATGAGTCTCCTTTAAACTTGGGTTCTCATATTCATACTCAGTGTTGCTGTTTCCTTCTATCAAAACACACAACCCGAAAAAGCCATGAAAGAGGACAAACAGTAACTACTGCTCTATGAATATCGAGAAAAGGCTATGCCCATACCAAAAAGTATCTCTCAAAGTTTTTGGATTACAACCCACTGTAGGAATTACATGGCATTAAATTCAGTATGCTATACTCACGTGTATACATAAACACTCACAAATAAATATCTATAAATAAATGGAAAAGAAGCAAAAGTTTAATGAAATTATATCCTTACAGTGGTATTTTCTATTCAAAATGTTTTTTAAAATACTGTTTGAGACCTATTAATGGTTGTAACCTGATCAGGAATAGGGCTTCTGGATCCTCTTGAAGACTTAGTGATCATTACTACTAATTCACATTACGCTTGCAAGGAGCATTATACACAGGTCCTGAGGATTAAAGTTATCCCTGAGAAGAGAAAGGAGAATGCCAGGCATAGTTTCTCAATTAACTCAATGATAACTTTAGTTTATTGAGAAACTACTCAATTAATTATCTTATCTAATTATCTTAACTAATCCTTTTTATGATTCCAACTGTATAGATGAGAAAACTAAGGCTCAGGAAGTTTCTGACTTGCCCAAAATGGTGTGGGTGTTAGAGCTGGTCAGTCAGGGAGCAGAGCCCATGCTCCCCATTATGTCTGGATGTTGGAAACAAGTAAACACACAAACAAAACATTTGGTTTCTGGCTAGAGTTTAATAGTTTACATTCTGGCAGTTCTGCAGGAAGACCCACCCTATTGAAAACTCTGAAAGAAGAGCTTCTATTCTTGCCCTCCAGCTTCTGGCATTCCAAGAACTAGCTGGGCAATGTTAATTACCTGCAGAAGGTCTATGAGATATGTTTGTGGCACAGAGAGGAGATGGTTTCTGGCATCCCTCTTCCCTTCCCATTGTCCTGTTGTCCCAGCTGCAGCCTTCTGATCTTTGGGTCAGAGTGTGGAGTCCGAGGGAGAAGCAGGTAATTTGCCAGGAAAGGCATGAGGGGTGTAGACCACATATGGGCAGAATGTAGTAGGTCAAGTGGGCTGGGGCTCCTCTGTAAGTTCTTACTCTCTGATTTTTATCTCCCTCAGCCAAGCTGAACCTCACAGTGATGTATTTTTTGAATTGTGTTCAATTAGCATACAATTAACAGCAGCCAATTTGCGCTGCTTATCATTCTACAAGCCTTTCTTACTTTACAAGGCGCCTTATCAATTTGTGGGGTGGGGGGGAGGGTAGTGTACTCTTAGTCAGAAAGACTGGGTTCTATCTTCAGACTGTCTTCTCCTCTTACCTCTCCTGACCCCTGGGATCTCTGCAGACCTGCTTCCCATCCAAGGGGGAAAGAAAAGGGCTAAGTGAGGTAAAGGAGGAAACCCAAACATACCTCCAACAAGTATTTCTAGTTCTCAAAGTAAATGAAAAATTCTCAGCTGTAGGCTGAATAAATGCCCCCTGCCCCACAAAGACCTACCTTCCCTGATCCCTGGAACCTGTGAATATGTTCTCTCATCTGGAAAAAGACTTTGGGGATATAATTTAAGACCTTGCAGTGGGGATATTATTCTGGATCATCTGCATGACCCTTAGATGTAAGCAAAAGCATCTTTATAAGAGGGAGACAAGAAGGTCAAAGGAGGAAGTAGGAGATGTTGAGGACTGAAGTAAGAGGTTGGTGTGATATGAGGAAGGAATGCAAGTATCCTCTAGATGCTAGAAAAAGCAAGGATATGGATTTTCCCTTGGAACTTCCAGAATAAACCAGCTCTGTCGATGCCTTGACTTTAACCCAGTGAAACTGATTTCAGATTTCTGGCTTCCAAAACTCTAAAGGAATAAATTTATGTTGTTTTATGCATTTAGGTTTGTGTTATTGTTACAGCAGCCGTAGGAAACTAATACATTCATTCTTTTTCATGGACTTTTCCTCAAACTTCTCAACGGCTGGGCCTTAAACTTGTTATCCTTAGGAGGGCTCCAGTCTTTTAGGAGCCAGAGCATGTGTATTGAAACCTCCCAGAACTGGTTCTAATCCCAGCTCGGCTGCTTGTCTGTTTGGGTAGCCTTGGGTCAGTCATTGACCTTTATTCTCTTCATTTGAAAAGAAAGGAAGATAATAATACCTACCTGGCAGGGCAGTTGTAAGGCTTAGAGACAATGTGGTAAGGGGCATAATGTGGCTCTAACACACACCTGGCCCTGGACATAACATGGCTGTAACACACATAGTTTTGGGAAACTCCGGGATTAGGCAGGCAGAGTTAACAGTCTTTATTGCCAGGAGTTGGAGTATCAACTTCAGTTGAGATAGGATGGTATTCTCTGGTGGGGAGCGCACAGGCAGAAGGCCAGGTCTGTGGTCTGTGAGCAGAGTGAACTGCCCACACTATACAGGGCTGTGCTCACCCCGACCTTCCTACCAGGATGCAACTATCTCATTAGTGTCCTTGCCCAGCCAGATGGACATGCAGCAGCTCATGTGCCATGACAAGAGGGAGAAGGTCGGAAGCACACGTGTGAGGCACTGTATTCACACAGCGCTAGTGCAGGTGCAATGCAAAGCCACTGGCTGCAGTGGGGCTTTAGCTGTCTGCATCCCACCCTTACAAAGCCCTCTTAGAGAACATGAAACAATTTATAAAAGGGGCAGGGGACTTATGACTCTATCTTTGGTCCCTGAATCGGAGTAATTTCTGTGGGACTAATTGCTGCGGCAACTGGACATGTCCAGAAAGAAACTTCCCAGTGGAAAAGCTGTTACCCTTGAGAAAATATTTTGTGAAAAAAACAAAACAAACATTCTCTGAATGTCATCTGAAGAACTGACTTAAAATAAGCTTCCTGTCCAGGAACCTATCACCTGTCAGAAAAACAAGTGCCATATAAGGAATTCCATTAACCAGACATAGCAGGCAGACACCTGACACACCTTTACTGCTGCTTGACTCATCACCAGGCGGAAACTCAGTCAGAAACAAGAGCAGATTGTTTTGTTCTACCTGGACCGAGCCTTCAGGAAGGGGAGTGCCCCTCTTCCACAAGACCCTGCCCATCTCACCAGACAATCTAGCTAATCCCTCCAAAGGCCAGTGCAAACTCTTCCTTCTACCTTCAAGAGCAATTTCCCCACAGGCCTGTTGTTGGTTTGGAACACTTAATGCTACAATCTAGAATCGGAGTTGAGGATGTCCATGGAGTCCATAGACTTACATAATGTTACAGACGAG
Source organism: Eonycteris spelaea (assembly GCA_003508835.1). Lineage (NCBI taxonomy): Eukaryota > Metazoa > Chordata > Mammalia > Chiroptera > Pteropodidae > Eonycteris > Eonycteris spelaea. The sequence goes on along the minus strand of PUFA01000011.1, from coordinate 6,166,386 downwards.
TAAATTGTGCCCCATTAGATGACTTGCCCCAGGTTACATAGCCAGGCAGTGACAGGTCAAGGACTAGCTCCAAGCTCTGCTAAACCCTGCCTTGTGCTCTTGCCTGCGGCATGCTGAGACCTGACTTTGTGCCCTTTAGGCATCAATGCGAACAGTCAGCGGTATCTGGTTGATCAGATTAGTCAACTGTCCCCAAAAAGCAGAATATAGTTTTTGAAGCAGGGGAAGGGTTTGGGAGGGGGATAAAGCTATAGGAGTGAGGGGGCAGATACGGCTTTAGTGCAACCAGAACCTGCAGGGAACTGTGCCGAAGACAACTTCTCTTTCCCCAAGTTTTGCCCTGAGCTTGTGGAGTGGTAAACTTTCTTTGTCCTTATGCTCAGGCCATTTTCTATTGTAATCACTAGTAAACCAGTCATGTTGCAGAGCTTTGAATGGAATAGGCATAGATACTAGCCTTTCAAAATGTTCAAAAGAGGAAAGAACCTTAGATGCCCTTTAGTCCAACTGACTTGCTGTTCACAAATGAGCAAATTAAAGCTCCAAAGAGGTCAAATGACTTGCCTATGGTAGTGTTGTCTAACAGAACTTTCAGCTACATTGTGAACATCCTATTTCTGTGCTGTCCAATATGGAAACCACTACCCTTATGTGGCTATTGAGCATCAAAATATGGCTAAAGCTACTGAGGAACTAATTTTTATTTTTATCTAATTTTAATTAATTTAGACTTAAATAGACACATGAGGTCGATAGCTGCTGTATTAGATAACATAGGTCTGACTTCACAGAGCTGGGATGCAAACACTGGGCCTCTTTGGTTTTAAATCCTTTTATTTTCCCCTACCCCCATGCAGAACTTTAAGTTGAGGTGGACTTGTTCTGTGGAGCAGGAGACGTTTGATGCCAGGTGCCTGGACAAAGCTTTCGAGTGGGCAGTAATGGTTGGAGGTATCCTGTGAGATGTCACTAGTGGAAAATAAGATAACTCCCTAGTATTAAAATATATACGCTTCCCCAGCTGGAAGGGAAATACAGAAGTTTATTCATTCATTCTTTCTTTAAGGAAATATTGAGTGTCTACTATGTGTCAGAGGAGTGCTAACCCCTGGAGACTACAGTAGTTATATGATATGTTCCCTGATTAAGTTTCCTAAAGATGAATGGTAAAATGTGCCAGTGGGATAAGAGAACAATTTCTTGCTGGTCAAAGTCCCCAGCTTCTTCTGGCAACCACTCCACATCATGCTGCAGAAACATCTGCCTGTTCCACCCTACTGGGTCAGTATTGATGGATTCCAATGCTCACTCAAGCTCTGCATCCAGCCTCTTGGGCAAACAGCCTGGTGTTTTTAGACAGATTCAGCCCAGGAGGATGTAGTAAAATCATGGCTGGAAGTATGATCATGTTGGCTGTTTAATTTAGTTTAGGATCAGAGATCCAAGCTCTATAGAGAATACAGACTTTTAGCATGGCTCCATGTATGTGTGTGCACACACTTAATGATGGTTAAGACATAGTTCTGTTTTTTTTTTTTTTAATCCTTGTAGAACATAAATATAGTCTAAAATAGACACAGGTATACAAATAATTAAAAATTTTAAAAAAGTGACATAAAATGTATGCATGCCAATCAAGATGAGAAAGCAGTTATTTTTGCTGAACAGAATCAGGAAAAAAATTACTGACAAAGTAGCCTCGCAAGTGGCTCTTGTAATAGTTTGTTAGATGTAGATGGAGGAGGGTATTTTGGATGAAGAAAATGGCAGAAGCAAAGAGTCAGAAGTGGAAATCTCAGAGAGGGAACAAGGAATAGGAAACTATACTATCTGATTAAAACATGAAAACTGAAGATAGAGCAGTAATAGAGAGCCAACAAGAAAGGTAACCTGGGGCCTGAATCTGGACTTTACTATGTAGTCACTAGGGAGCTATTGAAGGTGTTTGAGCCCTGGCGTGGTATGATGAAGCTGAGTTAATGCTGATTAGTCTAGTGACAGACAGATAAATAATGGTGGAGATAGCTGATGCTGGGAATCAGTTAAATGGTGATTTCTGCAGTCCAAGGAAGAGGTGATATTGGTCTGAATGAGAGCAATGGCAGAGACAAATAGGTAGCTATTGTGTAGCTCCTTCGCTCATTGAGTTATGGGAAAGGATCAGAGTCAAAAACGATGCTGAGATTCCAAGCTTAAATGACCAAAGAGATGAGTAAAAGAAAGTTGGGAGAAAAGGCTGGTTTATGAGAAAAGCTGCCATCCTGATGGAAATGTCCTGTACAACAAAACGAAGACATCGAGAACTAAGGAGCAGTGGGATGGAGGTGTAGCTCTCAGAGCTGAATGGGAGGTTGTTCGTAACTAAGTTCTTGAGAAGAGATGGGGCCAAGAACACATTTTAAGAAGTGGTGGAGGAGACAGATGAAGGGAAGTAGGTTCAGGGGAAGACTCAAAGAACAAAACACCTCAGAACGAGGGAGGAAAAATGATGTACGGTGGACTAGTCAATGAGTCTCTATGTTCAGCTCCTGTTGTTGGAGACTGATTGATGAATAAGGCAGATATGGTCCGGACCCTCATGGAAGTCTCATCCACTAGAAAAAAAGATGAAGAAATTAAACAAAGAAACTAATCAATAATTACAAATAATAAAAGCAATAAAAGAAATAAGCTGGATGCTGTGATAGAGGATATGAAGAGTGGGCAGCACGTCCGTTTAGAAGGGTGGTTAAGGAAGACCTCTTTCAGCAGCTATCATTTCAGCTGAGATGAAAGCAGGTAAGAAGAACATTGCTGTGAGAGAAGTGGGGTGAGCTTCCTGGCAAGGAAAGAATGTGGAATAGATCCTGAGACAGGAAAGAGCTTGGCAGGGTGGAAGTACTGGCAGATGGCTAGAGTGACTGGAGCCTAGAGAGTGAAGAAGAAAGATACTTGAGATAAAACCAAAAGGGGTCAGATGATGTAGGCCCTGAGAATGAAATTTGAACTTCATTGTAAGAGCAAAGGTCAATGAAACTGAAAACAGAGCTTAAAGAGAATGAGGACTGAGAGAAGACCATGGGATTCGGCTACAGGGTGGATGGGTGATCTTCGAGGGACCAGAGGAGAGATATAGTGGCTGAAGTTAGTTTGCAATTTGAGGGGTTTTGAAGCATCTGGAGACCCTTTCTTGGAGAAGTTTGCTGATACAAGGAGCAAGGAGATAGAATATTCTCGAGAATGCTAGCCAAAACTACTCATCTCAGACACTCAGGCAGTCATGCTGAGAGTCACAAACTAAGGCTTATTTGTACGACTGTTGCTGAAGGCATAAAGGAAAAATGGAATACCTGGCTCCTGTTCAAAGCCATTCCTGAATTCCCCCAGGAAGATGCCGTAGAAAGCTAGCATTCCTATCAGATATGAAGACAAGAGCAGAGGTCACTAGCAGGGCTGGTCCACTTTGGGGTTGAATGGCTGCCCTTTGCAAATTGTAGCCAATGGCAAGGCCCTCAGGTTTCAGAGATGGGTTAGGAAAGCCCCAGGTCTGGTTAGCCAGCTAGGGAACAGACTGTCACTTCACACACTGTGCTTGACTCATGGGTGTTGACAATTTCAGTGTAATTTTAATTATACTATGCAGTGTTTCATAATACCTCTGTCAACCAATAGTTTGTAAAAGGCCACGAAGTTTTAATAGTTGGCTGCTACAAGAGAGCTCTTAGCTTTTAAACTTTAGCTGAGGGAGGTGAGTGAGATCTGTTATAATTATAAGGGCTGAGAAGTGGCTGGGAGTATTATAAAATGCCAAATTAAAAAGAAACTCACCAATATCTAAGGCCTGCTCAGGGAGAAGTGCTGAGTCAACCCTATGCTTTCTGCTCTGGGTCTTTGAACTTACTGGACAAAGGGCAAGAACCAGGTCTCTAGTTGCAAAGGCCTTTTGAGGAGGCGGAATGACCAAAATTTGTTTTCCTTGCCTCTCCTTCAAGGCCCAGGTTTATGTACCAGAGTCTTTGAGTAGAAATCCAGGAAGAAATCAGTAGAAAGGGAGGTGGGAGACCGAGCATCAGTCAGCCTTGGTCGACCTGGAGCAGCACTTCTCAAGCCTCCCTTCCATCTCTATCAACCCCAGTGCTTTGAATAATGCCTTTGTTTCCTGGCCCTGGCCATAGACAAACACACCTGAACCTTCCTTTACTATGGAACCCAGGTTTCAGAATCTTTTAATTCTCTGTAGTAGGCTGAATAATGGCCCTCAACCCCTAAAGATGTCCACGTACTAATCCCTGGAACTTGTGAATGTTATTTTATTTATTTATTTTTTTAAACTCCTACAGCACCTGGTATTCCTAGGTGGTCTCCCATCCATGTACTAACCAGGCCTGACCCTGCTTGCTTCCAGGATCAGACAAGATAAGAGGCATTCAGGGTGGCATGGACGTAGACTATGAATGTTATTTTATATCACAAAAGGGACTCTGCAGATACGATTAAACTAAAGATTTTGAGATGAGATTATCCTGGATTATCTGATGTAATCACAAAATTTCTTATAGGAAAAAGGGTTAGAGGCAGAGAATAGGCCAGGTGACATTGAGAAGAAAGATTGGAGTGATAACACTTCGAAAATGGAGAAAGGGACCCACACTGAAGAACACAGGCAGCCTCTAGAAGCTGGAAATGAAATTTCCCCTAGATCCTCCCTCCAGGATGAACACAGCCCTGCAGACAATTTCATTTTTGACCCAGTGAAATTGACTTTTGGCTTCTGACCTTAGAACTGTAAAGACAATAAATTTGTGTTGTTTTAAGCCAGAAAGATTATGGTAATTTGTTACAACAGCCACAGGAAATTTATACAATCTCCATAGGTAACTCTAATGATTAGCCAAAGTGAAGAATCAATGATGAAGAAACCTGCTGTTCAATGTGTGTTCAAGGACCAACAGCATCTGCATCACCAGGGAGTTTGCTAAAAATGCAGAGTCTCAGGCCTCACCCCAGACCTACTGCAGCAAAATTGGCATTTTAACAGGATTCCCAGATGGTTTGAATGGGTACTTAAAGTTTGAATGCTAGAGCAATGGTTTTCCATCCTAGCTTTAGTTTAGAATCTCTTGAGGAACTTAAAAAATGTGGCTCCCAGGCCAGGGCTTGTGGTTTTTAGAAGCTTCTCAGATGATTTTAAGGAAATCCTTGATGAAAGTGGTTGTGTTCTCTGCATCTTTGTATTTCCAGTGCCTAGCATAAGATTAGGCACTGGGAAGCAAATAAATATCTCATTGAAACAAACAAAGTTCTCTAGATCCTTGGTACTCCAATTGTGGTCATGGATCAGGAGTCTGGACATCAAGTGGGAGCAGTCAGAGTGCGGAATCTCAGGCCCCGTCCAGAGATTCAGAAATGCTGAACAGAAATCAGCATTTCATTAAGATCCCTGGGTGATTCTGTGCACTCTGCCAGGCCATTGTCAGTTTGCGGGGGGCTCTGCTATTAGGGATGAATGAGATTAAGGCAAAGAAAGTTGAGATGATTGTCTCCAATTTATAGTTGTTCAGCAGTGAACTCAAAATTGAAATCATTGCCTCAAAAGTATTGTTTCTGAGATCGAAATGGGACAGTGTGCTTTGAGGGATAAAATTCAGTTGGGTCAATAATATTGATGGTTTTTGGATGGTAGAGCCTAAACTTGGTTTGGCAGGAGGGCTGTTGCATTCTCTGAGAAAAATTCTACAAGTGAAGACCTATGTCCAGAAAGAATCTTTTGCAGACTGTTCTCCATTCTAGCTTGGGCTCTCAAGCTTTCATTCAAGAGGAGGGTCTGGCTCAGTTTCTGTTGACTCCAAGCCCAAAGGAGCTGAAAGCTCAGTTTATTCCTTCGTGGGATCATGGTGTTTAATCACACAATTTAAATCTCTATCTGTCACATTCAGGGCTTAAATTGTCAGTGATATTTGTCCAATATTCTTAACGAGAGAGCCAAATTTGAAGAAAGACAAACAGAAACTTTTGGGAGAGTCTCAGATACAAAAAATCTTTATGAGGAGAGGAAGTTGTTGCCTAGCTGAAATGCAGGGTACCTTGCAGATAAGAATCTAAGGATATTCAAAACAAGGATATTAAAAAAAAATTTGCAAAGAAGTTTAACTTCAATTTCCTATCAAAGAGTAATGATTCTCATTTTTGTCTGAGCCATGCTTCAGTTGTTCCTGATAAATTCAGAAGTCTAACTGTAAAAGAGTGACAATTTTATTTACTCTCTCAACAAAGAGATTAAACAATTCAGCAAGTGGATAGAATCAACATAGTCTCATAGCTGGAAGAAGCCCTCTGGATCGTCAGGGGTCTGCAATCCACATACTTTCAGGAGCCCAGCAAGTGAAGCAAATGTGAGAAGGCAGTCAGCTGGACAATATTAGGAGTGGTTAAGACTGTGGGAACTGGAAAGTGGATGCTTAGCAAAATCATTCATATTTATAAAACAGTGTTGGCCAAATAAAACACATCTGTGAGCCTAAGTTTGTCTACTTATTTATATTTCAGAAACTTGAGATCTAAAAAGCTAAATTTTCTGCCTAAGATCACATAACTACAACTTAAGCATTGAAAAAAATACTCCAACTGTGATAGTTCTACATGTTTACACACCAAGGGGACCTTTAGATTATATTTGTATGTAGAACTCTGTGTGTGTGCGTGGCGTGCGTGTGTGTGTGTGTGTGTGTGTGTGTTGAACCAAAGAGGTTCAATTCTAATAACTGGTTAGACGATACCCAGTTGCTAACAATAGAAGAAAGTAACAGGTCTAAATCACACGAGGTACCATAGTGAGAGAGAAAAACCAATGAAACCAGCAGCCGTTTCTATTCATCCAGCACACATTTTTACAAGGCTATAAATAATTGTATTTACAGATCTTAGATATATTTGAAGCAGTAATAAAAAAACTATGTTTTAAGGAAAAAAAATTCTGGGTTTGAAGTTTAATTGGCCAATTACTTAGAAAAAGACCGTATGTTCTGAAGAGGTGACAATTAGTAGCTGGAGCCATTATCTTGGTCAGCTTGCTTGGCTAGACAAAGTCAGAGTACACCTCCAGACCATCCTCAAACTTGAGATTCTAATGCACAGGGATCACTGTAGTTTCCTGGTCAGTTATGTCTAGAAGCTCTCCTGTGCCAGCTTTATTTAAGAAATGCCAGTCATGAGCACTGCTCTTCTGTAAGAAGGTGAAGAAAGAAGCAAGCAACAAAGTCAATCAGAGCCCTGTGGAGTCACCTCACACAGTGGACACAAGAGTCCTCTGTTTAGCATTGTTCTGCATGTAGACAATATGGTTTTATTACTTTCCCTGTGCCAGGTACTTTCCATGTACTTTTTCATTTAATTCTCACAAATCAAATATTAGTACAGTTGACATCCCTGTCTTACAGATGAGGAAACTGAAGTTTAGAAAGTTTAAGTAACTTGCTTTTGTGGTTGATTTGGGATTCAAACCCAGACATGACTCTCTCCATAGCTCAAGCTTTTAGGCACTATCCTCTCTACTCTGATTCAAGCACCCGAAGGCAAACTTGACTGACACCATCATTGTTTGCTTGCCTCTACCTTTCTATCAACCTGGCTCTTATCTGTGGATAAATCAGAATAACAGTCTTCAGGCAGGGCTTTGAGTTCCAAATGTGAAGGGTGCCAACCTTGATACCATTTATGGGAAGAGAGGTTAAGTGTGTTATTTACTAAGAACCCAAGTGTTTAAAAAAATCAGTTTTAGGAGCTCCCCTGGTAAGCCAGTAGAAAAAGGTGTTTTGCAGCACTAATGTCTAAAAAGCAAATTTTCAAAAAGCAAATCACATTGTTCTACTGATTTCAGTTATAAAATCAGAGGCATATTCCCACAGTCTGGAATGGAAAAAGCCAGTTCTCGATTCACTGGGTTGAAAACATTTGGCAAGAACCGACCTGGCCTGGCCCAGAGAGGGCATACACAGTCCTCTCTTGACCCTGAAATCTCCATTCCAAGGTGAGCCTCTCCCTTCTCTTCCCCGTTCCCTGTCTTTCATCACACTTGGAAGGGTCTCTGACTATAGCAGTTCTTAACTGCTTTCTATCGTTTCACCTATTCTATTTATAAAGCTGACTATGAGAGGAAGGGAGGGCTGTAATATCACACTTTACTGGGTATAATCATCTAAGGCAGGTGTGTTCTATCAGAAAAGCCACAGATTCAGGACTTAATGCCTTATTTTATGAATTCTGTAGTTTCAAACATCTATATGCCAAAGTAGCCTAAAATATGTCTTTGAAGCAAATGGTGAATTTTTAATGATGAATTAGAATTTTTCATTCTATTACTTTCATCATGAGTCCATCTTCCTGAATGCAAGGTTTTGAGAGTAACTCTAAGCACGTTTTGGGGTCCCGGTAAATTAAATAATAATCTAAATAAAATAATGAAAATCCAGAGATTTTGGTTGTCTTTTACTCAGTCTATTACATCTCTCTATAATTCCATTCGAACACTTCTACTTTCTCCCCTGTCCCTTATTCCAGGACAAACACGTGTGCTTTTTTTTTTTTTTTTTTTTTTTTAAGAGAAGGGGTAAAGATTTTGTTCTTGCCTCTTCTTCCTGGAATGACTGTCATTATAGGAGAGGCACTGTATCCCTCTGTTGTGCCAGAGGTCTATGGCATAAAATTGGGAGGAATATTGTAAGAGTACATGGAATGGGCTTCAAAGCTGAGACCTAGTTCTGAGTCCTGACTGTCACTCACCACTTCCTTGTCTCTGGTTCTTTGTGTCCATGTCTATAAATTCAGGGGTAATAGTACCCGCTCATAGGCTGACTATGTGTGTTAGAAACTGCTGACACACAGCAGCTGCTTAGTGATCACGATTTTTTTTTTTTTTTGAGGAGAAGTTAAATAATATGGATAATTCTCAATCTTGAAGTAGAGGAAAAACACAGGGAGACACATTAATGGGTCTATCGGAGCTCCTCAGTGCACATTTTGTCCCCCTCCTCTCTGATCTTTGTCATGCTTATAGGGCAAAGTGGGCCTGGTTCCTTTTTTCTCTTTCACCCTACTCATGGGAGATTCATGTGGTGGGCTGGCTCAAGGCCATACATGGTGGTGAAATAAAAGGGCTGAAGGGAATTTCCTTTAAATGGCGAGGCATTATCAAATACCAGGAGAAATTTGTTCACACTCTCTAGTGCACACTCTCAGACTCACACAGCAAAGCACAGTGATGAAGGATCGTTTTAGCATTCGATTAGATGTGAAAAGCAGAAGGAAGTTTTTATCCCAATTGTTAGTCTCTGGAGAGTCAGCATTCTGACAGCTGAAACCCCCCTCTTAAGTGCTTGATTCTGAGGGCCACAGGAAGCTGTGGGTCTGACCAGATGCAAGAGAAAGCCCTTCAGCACCAGAGCAGGAGTCAGCCAGAGCTGCTGGGCTTGGCCTTGCCTCATCTCAGAGTTGGCATGACCTCTTGCAGGGAGGGCAAACACTGGTTACCAAGACAGAGTGGGTGGGGTATTATATGCCCCAAGAGTTTCTAAATGCCAAGAGTTTCTAAAACCAAAATAATTGTCAAATAAGAATGACAAGTCCCACCAAATGCAGCTGTCTCACCTCCCGCCCACATCCCGCATTGGTACCATGTCACAGCGGAACTTCCTGATAGAGCAGCTAGGAGCCGCTCCTTGCCTTGGGCATTCCAGCCAGCAGAAAACTGTTCTTCTTTCTCTCTTTCAGTGATCAGATGCTTCTCTGGGTGGACCATAAGCATAGATCAAACTGACTAAAACAAACTAAAATTAAGATAGAAATCTCTACAGCTGAATGCAGCATAGCCATAGCCCATGGAGGAGGCAAAGGGATGAATAAGGACATTTCTTTCTTGGTTTCACTGTTGCATCTCCAAAAGAAATGACCAGTGTTACTTAGGTTATATATTGGTGACCACACACCCAGTTAACTCCTACTGTGCCCTTTCAGTCTCAAAAACATAATGATTTGGGATGATACATTTTACCATAGTTATGTCATAAACCATGGAGTTTATACTCATTTGCTCTTTAGTGGGGAAATGAAAACAAGGTATAAATAGGCAGAATTTGGAATTAAGAGCTAAGACAACTTCTTAGGTAAATAGCAACCAGACCAAAATTATTTCCATCCAAAGGATGCAATAGGCTCCTTTACATTGGTGTTAGCATCAGTCTCCAAGCAGGGGCTGCTGTGATGGTAGAGAAGGACAATAGCAGGATCCAGCTAGCCAGTGGGCAAATGCTAGCAATGTGATTTCAAGGAATCACCTGGGTTTGAAACAGGACATTAGCCAATGGCTGGAGTTTGGGGGAACAGGATCTACTTTGTAATGAAGAATATTGAAAGGAACCGAGCTGGGGTCAGAGCAAAGAACCAAGGCACAGTCCAGGTATACAAACTGAGCAAGCACACCTGCAATTAGCTATGGGGAAAAGCTGTAGCTCAGGATGTGTGGTCCAGAGGGCTTACCCCAAGAAGAGCCTGCTGTGTTCATGCCAGGCACTCATCTGTGTTACTGCATGTAATGTTCACAATAGCCTCAGAAAGCAGGTGTTATATCCCTAAAGGAAGTGAGGCAGCGAAGTCTCAGAGAGTTTAAGTGACCTGCCCATTATTACAGAGCCAGGAAGTGGCAGACCCAAGTATAACCCTGATTGATCTTGATGTAAAGTCTGCACTCTTTTCATTATACCATGCTGCTTGAATGATAAGCATTCGTTCAGGCTGACAAGTTGGGGATGAACATAGGTACAGAGTAATCAGAGAGCCTGCTGCCTGCTGGATGGGGCCAGTCATTGAGTACATCTGTGATGTGTGATTAGATTGGGAAGACAGGCAGGGGCAGGACATATTAGCCTTGGAAACTGTGCTGAAAAGTTTGGATTTTAACCTGTATGCAATGAGAAGAAGCAGAAGAGTGACAAAATCTGATCTGAATTTTAGAAGGATCATTTTGGCAGCAGGGTGGTACCTGAATTCTCAAGGAGCGGTGGTAGTAGGGGAGAACAGGAGACCCCTTAAGAGGCTAGTCTAGAGAAGATGTCTTTCAAATATGTGAGTGAGACCATATTGGTTTCCTGCTTTAAATTCTTTTATTTCCCATTGTCTTCTGGGTAAAGCAGAAGCTCCTTGAGAAAGTATAAGATCTTTCATGGCAGTCCTTACTATTTTTCTAGCCACCTCCCCCCATGCTTGCAGCTCACTCAGTATCCATGCTTCCTTGATTACTTGCTGTTTTCTTTGCTTACAGTGGTTTCCTCAAGCATGACAAACTTATTCTCAAGCTTCAAACTTCATTTCAAATATGATCTCCTATGGGAAGTCTTCCCATATTACCTGGCAGGGCTTGACTCTCCCTCCTCATCCAACTCTTTAAGCATGCCTTTATTAAAATGGCCTTCCTCTGTTTTATAATGTTCCCATTCTTATTTGTTTCTGTGCTTCTTGAGGGCATGATTACATCTGGTTCATCTTAGATTCCCATCATTTAGCTTCATACTTAGCATGTAAAAGATGCTTCTTAACCAGGGCTGTCCTCCTAACATTCGTGGGGCTGAGGGAAAGAGTACAATTAGAGGCCTCAGGCCCTTAGCTCCCCTCTATTGTCTTTTAGTTTGACACCCCAGCCCTACCTAGAACCACAAGGAGTTTTGCACACATGTATATGTAGACAAGCCAGTCCCTGCATCCAACCTCCATCCACACCCCTTCCCCACTGTAAATAGCCACCTTTTGGCTACCTTCGAGCAGACACGTATACTCCGGTGATGCAGTATATTCTCGGAAGTGTGGAGAGTCCTTCATAGGCAGAAGTGGACCATTTGAACAGGGACTCTGCAGTCCTGGGTGCAGAAACATGGCCTAGACTCTTTGACATGTGGTTCAGGGTGTGACCAGAGAAAGGACAGAGCAGAGCCATGTAAAGTATGGAGCCCAGTTCATTCAGCTTCGAAGGATGGAATGTTCATCTCTCTATAAAATGTGTAAGTAGTGAAGATTTGAATTAAAATGATAAGATGGAAGAAGTAAGGTACTTCTGAGAAGCCAATATTTAAAAGGAAGAAAGCACCAGCCCTGATGAATAGTCGGCTCTGTGGAAGAGGAGTAAAGGATCATCGCAGGCTCTGTTGGTAGGAAGAATGGTATTGTGCTGTTAACTCAGAAAGGAGGAACACGTGTGGAAAGGAGTTCCATGTCAGATAGGCAGCATATTCAGGGGAAAATGTTCAATAGTTGGAAATAATATGAGGTGTAGAGCCTAAGATATAGGTGGAGTTTGAAAATATAGATTTGAGAGTCATTAGCACATAGGCGATAATGAAACTACGGATACGATCAAATTGCACAAGGAGAGAGTATAGACTGAGAAGAGGCTTCGGGAGAAGAGACAATGGGAGTCCACAAAGAAGACGAAAAGGAGTAGCCAGAGAGGTGCATGGAAACCCAGGGCAGGGGGAGCCACAAAGGCTCTTGGAGTCAGGCAACAGTTTCAAAAAGGATGGGAAGGTCACATGGCCAACCGCCACATTGAGTATGGGGAGGCTGAGGAGTGCCCACAGGGTTTTAATAAATAAGTCCTGGTGACCTCAGCGAAACCAATTTCAGAAGAGGGATGATGGCTGAAGGCACACGGAGTTGTGTTGCGAAGGCAAAGCAGAGACAGCATCCACTTAGTTCTTCAAGACGTTCAGATGTAGGGGAAAAAACAGGTCTAACTTGGAGATGACACAGACTTTAGGAATAGTTGTTATGTTTTGTTGGTTGTGCTTCTTTTATACATGTGAGAGCTTAGGATATTTATTTGTGCTGAGGGGAAAGAGATGAATGAGAAGGGATGGTCAAAGATATAGGAAATAGAGGGGAACTGAATGAAGAAGTTCCCCGTGCAGCGGGGTTCTGTGGCAAGAAGACAAGGATTTACAGACAGGAGGTTTATTAGGTATTGTTCTTAAAATAAATGCCTATGTAAGGAAAGAAGGAAGGAGGCTGGGGTGGAAGGAGAAATTGGGCCGTGTTACAAGTGCAATGAAGGCCTCAGCCAAGCTTATGGGGACCTTTGAAGTTGGGAAAGGCCCTCAGAGTTATCCAGAGTTAGAACAAGGGGGCTGGACCTTTATATCGCCACATCAATCTATCACTGGGTGTAAGGTTCCCTGGGAAAGGAGACTCTTTTCAGCCAAAGCAATCCCTGAGGACGGCTGATAGCTGAGGGCTTCTGCCAGCAGCGCTCCCAGTAGCTGAAGCCACAAATCTTTCAGTCTTAAAGGGGATCCAGTCTGCATAACTGTGTCAGTCAGAGTTCAGCTAGAGAGGCGGAATGACTAAGAGATATATATTAAAAGATTTATTGCAGGGAATTCGCTTATACGATTATAGGGACTGGCTAGGCAAGTCTGAAATCCAAAGGGAAGGTCGTTAGAAAGGACAGTCTGGAACTCCAAGGTCTGGGCTGAGGCTGCTACTCACAGGCTTTGCTTCTTCTTCAGAGAAGCCGCTCAGTTCTCCTCCTGAGGCCTTTCCACCTATTGGATAAGGACCGCCCAGATTATCTAGAATTAACTCCCTTACAGTCAATTGATTCTATATTTTAATCACATCTACAGAATACCTCCACAGTGACACAGATATTAGTGTTTGATTGAATAACCGGGGATGATAGACTAGTCAAGTTGACACATGAAAAGATCATTATACCATCAGGGTATGCACTATAGTTCCCAAAAAGCAGAAATGAGTAAATATAATTTAATTTCTCTTAAACACATAACTGTAGTTCAGCAGGACTCACTGATTAGTTTTTCTGTTTCTGTAGAAAAGTTTTTCCTATATGTAAGCATTGACTTTCAAATATGTGATATGACCACTTATACATGGAATGGCCAAAATATTAATAACATATTCTGATTTTTATAACGGAAGTATATAGTGCTGAAATCAATCCCATACCAACCACCTGGGGAGCCAGCTCTTCTGAATCCTCATTCTTACATAGTCAGTTCACCCAAGGGGGTGAGAGTGTGTTATGAACAAGGCAATTTGTTCTTGGGTTCAAGACCCTTCGCACACACACAGGGTGTCCTTAAGCTGAGCACTTTCTCTGATATCTGCTGGCCGATAAGGAAAAATCTAAAGTTATGTTTCTCAAACTTTTGATGCTAAGACTGCCTGGCAATTTTAGGAATTTTTGTTTGTTTGTTTCATTGAATATTTAAAATCTTCTCTTGGTATCAATAGGAGGGGTGACATGATCTGCAGTCTTTCACTATAGGGTCTGTATTTAGCATCATGATATTTGGAGCCATAGATCAAACTCTGTTTCTGGACTGGCCTTGTCTTCTCAGCAGCAATGTCACTCCCCAAACCCAGATATGCAACATCTGTCTGCCCTCAAGGAGCAATATCTATTGCTTCCTCTTCTGAGTTCTCTCCTCAGAGCAGAGAAAACATTTGGTTGTCTTCACAGTATCTCCTCTCAGTCTTCCTGTCTTCCCTGTACATCTGTCCTGGCTCCCTGGGCTTCCGTGCCTCACTCTCATCACCTGCTAGGACCCTCCAGAGAACAAAGTGGCCTATTGCCCTACTGGGGCTGCTGTTCTAGAATCCAGGCACGTTTCCCTCTGCCCTCAGCCCACTCGCAGAGCCTGAGTGGAGGTGAGAGAGGCCCGAGCTGCAGGCCAACCTCCACCCACCCAGAGGCTGAGCAGCTGAGTGGAGTGAGAATCCAGCTTTAACTGCAGCCCTGTGATGAGCAATGTTCGCTGTTACCTCTGGGGCAACTGTGATTAAGGACCTATTGAATTTCTGTTTCAGACTTTATTTTAAGAGGTTTAAAATTTGTCAAACGTGATCTGCCGTGAGCTGAGATTTGGAGTAAAAATAAGGTCACCGCATAATGAAATTTGTGCTGTTGTTCAATCACAGATTCTGAGATCCTTCCTTTTTGCTGAGTTTAGATCAGGAGGTAGGCTTCTGGTACCGCCTAATTAAGAGAAAAAGGGTATCCCCACCCTCAAAATAATTAAAATGACAAGCAAGCCAGATTGTGGATGCCTTGGTTACTTTGGGCAGTTTTCCAAAATCAAAAGTAAAACTGCTGAGATGCCAAACTCTATATGTCATCATCTTTATAAGAACTTCCCATACAGGTGATTATTCTGCCTGTAGGAGCAAGTTCATATCATACGTGCTGTTACCAGCGTGAACTTCTTTTTGGCAGCTTCATGAAACGCATTTCCTTCTCCTTCACTGTGACCCATCTCCTGACTGTTCCTCCAAGAGAAACCCACACCAAGCCCCAGATTACACGAAAACAGGATCATGTAAAATTAGCTCTAATAAACTAGGAATCAAGTTTTGGGAGGCAAAGAGTGAAGCCTAACCTTAATAATCTGTGACTTTTTCTTAGTTTTATTTAATTTATTTAATTAATTTATTTTTTTAGGCAAGGCAACCCTTAGTTGACCTCACAGATTACAATGACCTTGTCGGTTTACTTATTATTTATTTATTTACGTATTTATTTATTTATTTATTTATTTGCTTATTATTTTATGCATACAGCACCTGGTCTTCCTAGGTGATCTCCCATCCAAGTACTAACCAGACCTGACCCTGCTTAGCTTCCAAAATCAGATAGGATAGGGCTTGTTCAGGGTGGCATGGCTGTAGATCTGTTCTTAATTTTAAAACCATGTTTTCTTAGGGATCCAAGTTCCTCAGTGTGGTTAAGGAGCTGAATTTTCCTCTCTACCTTAGATTTTCCTAGAGTCACATGTTAGCGGACTTTAAAGCCCTTCTTTTAACAGCTGAATTATAAGATATATAATGTGAGATGAACCAGCATAATGGAACAAGTCAAGAATCTGGAAAAGTTATGTGAACAGAAAACAAATATAATAGATAATGCCATTTTGGATCGCCTCATTTTTTGAACATGTATTCTTGTCCACAAGTATTTTTCCCTTGAAGGAATCTTGACTTTTTCCAATGAAAGTATAAACTTGGCTACCATTTTTCTCCATCTTTCTCCCCAACACTCTTCTTTCCCTATTTCTCTGTAGATTAGTTCATCTGGGGCAGATAAGATATAAGATAAAGTAGAAGCAGAGAAAAGAACTGTTCCCTGTTTAACCTGCCAATTTAGCTGGACTTTAACATGTCTTACCATATCGAGGGCATGAACACAATGAGCAGCTTCTCCAAGGCTGCCGCCTGTGAAGGAGTGGCATGTGGGGACAGAGTCTCTGAAGCAGAAGCCCTAGAGGCTGGAGGAAGTGGCAAAAGGATCCATCTCATTGAGTAAACCACTCTGAGTAACACTTCCAGAAAAGGGATGATCTCCTGGTATCTTAACATGTTGCTAGAGCCAAGAACAAGTGGGCCAGAGGGCCTAGCCCTGCCCTGAGCAGTTTCAATAATTACTTAATTATACCCCTGCCTACACTGCTCTGCCTCTGAATCTGGGCTGCTTCCATGGACCAGAATGGAGGTGACTGGTGCTGAGCTGGTTGGAACACTGCTCTGGTCACAAACAGGGGTGAAGGGGAATCAGGGGACATGAGACATCCTTGCCTCTGCTCTGTCAAACTAGCTGTGTGACCTGTAGTAGGTTATGGCCACTCTGGGCCTCATTTTCTTCCCTCATTTTCCAGGCTGTTATGAAGTAAAAAAGAAATAACACCTAATTAAAATGACATTTGAGAACGTACCAAGCTCAATGTTGTACTTTTTCAGACCCTGTCATGCTCACCTCCACAATGACTGTGGGTTTTGACAAGCCAGAAACACAAGAATGTTCCAGGCACCACAGAAGAGGACACCACTGTGGAAAGACAGACCCCAAAGCTTCCTTGAAATTATGCTAAGATAGTCTTACTCTATATTCTTGCATATATAAGAAGTTACAGTCGAACCGTTAAAAACTGTTAAAAAGCTTGTCAGAACCCAAGTAACCAAATGAGAGCTGGGAAATGCAGTTTTCCTGTGATCTTGAAGTTTTCAAAAACTTTTTTTTGTGTGAAATTTAGAACTCTTGGGGGAACATTGTTTCCAGAGCCAGTTTACTAGCCAGCTAAGGACATTAATCACACCTGTTTTCTAGCACAAAATCCAGTTGGGTTATTCACCCTTACAATAAATGACTTTTGAAAATTTCTGATAACCTATTTTCAGAAGAAGTTTTTCCAGTGCTGAGGAAATTCTAAACAAGGTGATCGAGCTCCGAAGGAGAAAATTCCTGAAGAGGAATTTAGAACATTTGCAGTGGGCAGGAAGAGCATGGCATTGTGGGGATTCTGGGGCCAGAAGGACCTGGGTTTGAAACCCAACTCCCGGCTTCTTGCTCTCTTGGACATGTTACTTATCCTGTCTGACCATCAGTCAGAGGAATAATACTGAGTTTATTATTATAATATAGGTAAGGAGTCAAGAAAACTATATTTCTTTAGCATCCAGCACACATGTGCACAGTAACTTTTTCTTTTTTTACTGATCCTTTGAATACAACTATATTCATTTATGCGTATGGAAATAATAGTAATAGTAATAATAATATCAATGTTGTGAGTAACACTATGAGTGGGGGCCTATAAGTGTTTTATGTGTATTAATTTGTTTAATCTTCACAACAGCCCTATATGGTAGGTACCATTGTTATCCTATTTTTTAGATGTAACAGAGGCACTGAAAAATTAAGCAATTTGTCTAAGGTCATAGAACAAGTGAATTGCAGAATTAGAATTTACAAACCTAAGAATCTAGGTCCAGTCTATTCTTGGCATAACATTATATGCACTTGTTAGAACATTAGTCATTACTTAATTATCACATTTTATGTACTTCTTAGGTGTGTGTGCATGCGTGTGTGTGCATATGTGTGTGTGTGTGTGTGTGTGTGTGTGTGTGTGTGTGTGTGTGTGTGTGATAGAAAGAAGCAAATCTGAGCAGGAGGGTAGATACCCAGGCTGCATGAGAGCTCCTCTTGCTGCCCAAGCTCTGGCTGCACCCACCAGTCTGAATACAGAAGAGTTTTTTTCCCCTAAGGACCATCATGGTTTCAAACAAAACCAGACACAGAGCAGAAGGCCACCAACTCTCTATCACCATCAGCTTGAGCCGCCATCGCTCCTAACTGTCACTTAGAACTAAAGAACAGAAATAGTTTCTGAACTAACCTAGTTGCTGGTGGAGGGATAGCTATTTATTCCTTATAGCTGTTGTTATTTCTTACTACTTGTCTCTCATAATCACATTTTGCTGATAATGATACGGAGGAAGAACAACTTGCCAAGGTTACCTAGCTAGTAACTAGAGAAAGCTATTGCTTCAGCCTTACATCTTAGAGGAGTGAAGCTTTCACCTAATTCCTTCTCTCCATTTTTATTTTCATTTCCATCCTCTTTCTGGAAGCCAAATTGACTCCTAGAAAGATGAAGAGTGTGAAGCAGACTGCCGCATGGCATCAAAAGAAAGGTGGAATAATAATGGAAAGGCCGGGGGCGGGGTGGCTGCTACGGGTGGAGGCCCTGGCTGCTGACCTTCGATATAAGCAGCCAAGTGACCCATTTTTTTCCAGCTCTACCCGCATGGTTTCCATTGTTAATCGTGAGTGGCCATTGGCTGACTACAGAAGCAGAGCTCCAAATGCTCGGTGCAGCAATAAGCTTGACACTGAATAGGAAAAGCACCCCACTCTTCGCTCTGCACAGTGGCTTTTCCCCAGTTCAGTTAGCACTGCCCTCCCCAGGGAAGGGAGTAAACACACAATGCAGAAGAGTGCTGTTGGATTTCGCCTGTTCTCTACGAAGCTGACTCCAAGCCACAACAACCCTATTTAAATATAGAACTTACATCGACTCCCCAGTTCATGCCATTGTTTTCCGATTCTTCAGCTCTAAGGCCTACCTATCTGCCCAGGGGAGGGAAAGAGAGCTGGTATTCTACTTAACAAAATACATGTATTTACAGTTGGCTCAATCCTGGGCACTATGCATCTTGTTAGGTGACCAGGAGCTTGTCTTTGTGTAAAAAGCTTGGAATATGGAGCTGGGGATAAGTGTGAAAATATTCCAGGTGAAACAGAGCTGTTTACATAAATTTTACTCTGGAAGAAAAATCTGTTGGGAAAGTGATGGTTTGGAGCTATAATGTATAAATTGTAAAGTATAAAGTATAAATACACCAACCATATTGATTAAGCTGAACATTATATCTTTAAATTAAGCAATTTATTATGTTATTATAAATTATCTTATTTTCTAATCATCTGTTTTGTCTACTTAGGTAAACTATTTTAGAAGTATGGAAAAGAATCTTTTTCTTGTTTCTCAATAATTCATCACATAACTGTAACAGACAATTGTCATCTTTTTGACCCCTCATTATCTGAAATTCCTTTCTATCTTTGGGGAATCCCCCATCTATGAAGCAGAGCCCAGTCCTCCTACTGAAGCTGAAAATCCCAGACTGTCTTTCCTGGTCTCCCTTGTTGTTAAGACCCAGATGTATGATCAAGGTTCTACCCATCAGGTGGTCCTCAAATCTACTAGTGGCATGAAGAAGGGAACATGCAGAACCCACTCTAGCGCTGAGCGCTGCAGACAGTGGCAGCTACTCAACTGTCCAGAGGCAGCAGGGTCAGCGTTCTAACAGCACCCAAGGACCAGTGCTGCTGGGCTGGCAGAGCAAGCTGTAATGTGCAGGCACAGGGTGGCAGCTGTACTATCTTCTCAGGATGATTTCTGCAGTGGGATTTACAGTAGCGTTCCTGGCTGCACAGTCTTCAAGCTTTATTCTCTGGACACCCTAGGAATTCTTTGAGTTACCCAATGTCTTTTCAATGAATTCTTCTTCTTAAATTAGCTCCAACCTATTTCTGTTGCTTGCAACAAAGCATCCTGAGAGAAACAGTGTTAAAGCAAACACTCAATACTATTTGTAACATGACTAATTAAGAACTTCTGACATTTCCCCCAATCCTAATGAAATTCAAGACTCTCTTAAAGAATATGTACACAAATAGGGAGGCAAAAATGAACACAGACTATTTAGGAAACAAAGAATAGGAGACCTTTGTTAGGGCAGAAATTCATGTAGAAGAGTAATGAGAAATGAGAATGCAAAACTAGGTTGGGGAAATATTGTGGAGTACCTTAAAAAGCCAGGCTAAGGACTTTGGAATTAGTCTTCAGGTTTGCGGCTATGTATGCAAAACTAGAAAGTTTGGAGTATGTGTACCAGTTATTCTAGAGTTCCTTTAGCACAATATTCTCAAATCATTATGTGTTGAACCTACATATAGAGAATATTAACAGGGAATCAGGACTCTATAGTCATATGTGTTTGGAAGCTAGAAGATCATTTGAAATTCAAAAGAATTCTTCCTATCCTAGCAGGATGAATTTCTAAGAGGGAGCATTCCATAAGTAGCACTTCTCAAACTTATTGGATATAAATCTCATCCACCTAAAAATGATGGTGGTAAAGAGCCCCACCCAGGGGAATTATCCTGGTTTCCGTTATCAACCAAGTTGCTTATTTGAATGAAATTTCAGTAAATCTAAATGAAGAACATTTAAGCTGAATTGATAAAATCGTAAGACCTGCATCTGGCCTCATGCTGGCCTCATGCTGAGTCCCTCTTTAGCTTTTATGTAACTGTTCCCAAGCACTTTATAACCATAAAATTGACACCCTATCATAGTGACTGTCTCAGGGGCAAACAGTGGTTACCTAATGGCTTTAATAAAGGAAGAAGTTTGGCAAGGCCCTGAGCATTATTATACATTTTTAAAAGACTTTATTGCGCTAGGACAGTTTTATGTTCACAGCAAAATTGAGCAGAAGGCACAGAGATGTTCCATATACCTGCTGTCCCTGTACCTATAATAGCTTCCTCCATTATTAATACCCCCACTTCCATAGTGGTACATCTGATGAGCATCCATAATCACCCAGGTTCATAGTTTATATTACAGTTCACTCTTGTTGTTACATATTCTATGGGTTAGGATAAATGTATAATGACATGTATCTACCACTATAGTATCATACAGAGTTACTTTCACTGTGCTAAAAATCCTTTGTCCTCTGTCTATTTATCTTTCCTCCCACCTACAACCCTTGGAAACCACTAATCTTTAAACTATCTCCAAAATTTTGCCTTTTCCAGAATGTCATATGGTTGGAATCACATGGTATATATGGCTTTTTCAGATGGACTTCTTCAACTTAGTAATATGCGTTTTAAGTTTCCTCCATGTCTTTTCGTGGTCTGATACCTTATTTCTTTTTAGTGTTGAATAATATTCCGTTGCCTGGATATACCACAGTTTGTTTATCCATTTTTTATGGAAGGGCGTCTTGGTTGCTTCCTGTTTTGCAATTATGAATCATGCTATAGACATCTTTGTGTGAACATAAGTTTTTAACTGGTAAGGAGCCCGATGGCTGAATTATATGGTAAGAATAGGTTTAGTTTTGCTAGAAATTGCCAAAATGTCTTCCAAAGTGACTGTCCATTTTTTTCATTTCCACCAGCAATGAATGAGAGTTCCTATTGTTTCACATCCTTATCAGTATTTGGAGTATCAGGGTTCTGGATTTGGCCATTCTAATAGGTTTGTAGTGGTATCTCATTGTTTTATTTTAATTTGCCTTTCCTCAATAGCACGTGATGTGGAACACCTTTTCATATGCTTATTTGCCATCTATATATCTTCTTTGGTGAGCTGTCTGTCAAAAGTCTCTGGCCCATTTTTTAATCAGATTGTTTGTTTTCTTTTTTTGAGTGTAAGAGTTCTTCGTATATTTTGAATAAAAGTCTTATATCAGAAGTGTGTTTTGCAAATATTTTCTCCCAGCTTGCTTCTCATCTTCTTAGCATTGTCTTTTGCAGGACAGATGTTTTTACCTTTAATGGAGTCTAGCTTATCAATTATTTCTTTCACAGATGAGGACTTTGGTACTATATCTACAAAGGCATCACCATACTCAGGGTCACCTAGGTTTTCTCTTTTGTTAACATCTAGGATTTTTATAGTTTTGCATTTGACATTTAGGTCTATGATCCATCTTGAGTTACTTTTTGTGAAGGACATAAGGTCTGTGTCTAGCCTTATTTCTTTTTCTTTCTTTCTTTCTTTCTTTCTTTCTTTCTTTCTTCTTTCTTTCTTTCTTTCTTTCTTTCTTTCTTTCTTTGCTTGTGGATGTTTCATTGTTTCAGCACCATTTGTT
This sequence comes from Eonycteris spelaea, assembly GCA_003508835.1. Lineage (NCBI taxonomy): Eukaryota > Metazoa > Chordata > Mammalia > Chiroptera > Pteropodidae > Eonycteris > Eonycteris spelaea. The sequence goes on along the minus strand of PUFA01000011.1, from coordinate 6,144,114 downwards.
AAAGAGACAATCTTTGCTCCATTGTGTTGCCTTTTTTCCTTTGTTAAAGATCACCTGACTTTATATTTATGTGGGTCCATTTCTGGGCTCTCTATTCTGTTCCATTGATCTATTTGTCTAGTCCTTTTGCCAGTACCACGCTGTCTTGATTACTATAGTTTTATAGTAGTAAGTCTTGAAGGCAAGTAGTCTCAATATTCCGTTTGTTCTTTTTTAGTATTGTGTTGGCTATTCTGGGCCTTTCGCTTCTTCATATAAACTCTTGAATGAGTTTGTCGATATTCACAAAATAATTTGCTAAGATTTTGATTGAGACTGCACTTAATTTATAGATCAAAAACTAAGAGACAGAGAGGTTGAGGTCATAAGTGATTTTCCAAAGGTCATACATTTTGTTTCAGTAGTGAAGTTTGGACTAAAGCTGATTGTAGTGGCTAGTCCTCTGAAGTATACTGGCTAGTCACTAAAAAGGGATTTATCTGCGAGTTTTCTCTAAGTTTCAGGAATTAAATCTGTAGTCTGAAATGAAGCTAGGCTAATAAAAGGGTCAGGCTTTATCTTAAAATAGGAGGTCTCCGGAGCTGTGCAAAAATGACATTGGTCATCACACCTGGCTTAGAGTGTAATGCCATGGACTCTTAGAAACATAGAAGAGTGCTTTCAGATAAAAATTTGGAAGGAATGACACATAAAGTATTAGAAGATTCCTTAGTATTTGACTTATGTGGATTTCATCCCCAACGATGTGGCACCCGTCATTAAGTCTCTTCCCCATCAGTAAATGGTAACCTCAGAGGGATGGCATTTTTCACTTCTGCTGCTAGGAACAGCTAAGGTCACATTCCAGAAAAGGATGCTTGCTTTGCAAAGCATACCATTGTTTGGGAGAAAAAGAGAGAGTTAATGTTTGAAGACATTGTCAATTTCATCAACAACTAACAAGCTTACCTATCTTTTACTGTTACTATAACTTTGCTCCCTTTCCCAGAAAGTGATAAACAGTGGCTAGTCCACTCGGACAACTAAAGAACAGTGGTTTCATAGAATTTAGTCTTTTCAAGACTACTGTTTGTATTTAGGTCTGTGTGGTTTTTATATGCCATCTATTGAGTGTCATTTTTAAAATGCAGTATAATTTATTCAAATCCTGGACATTCTTTCTTCTTGACAATGCTAAAGGTTAAGGGAGATAGCAAAAAAGAAAGGTTCCGGAAGAATGTCACTGCCAGCGCCCTCTCTTTTGCTGGAACTGCTTAAGAGAAGGAATCTTTGAGTTTTAGAGCCAGATGGGAAGTTGAGATGATCTAATCCATCCCACCTCTCCTTTTATCTGACTCAGAAATTCATTGTATAACTCTAACAGGTAGTTCTATAACTGCTTGGATGTCTCCAGCAATAGGGTACTCAATATTGCAGTTGGCCATTAAGCCATTATTAGAATAATTTAATTGGTTTTTAAAGTTATTTTCTTATATTGACCCAATTTGATTCTGTGATTCTGTAACACGTCCTTCCCCCGCCCCCCGCCCCCCGCCCCTCCACTCGACCCCCCCCCCCAGAGTAATGATGATCATGGCTTTGGATCCAAATGGCCTTGGATTCAAATCCAAGTTCCTTCCCATCCTCACTGAGTACCTGTGCCTCAGTGTCCTCATCTGAAAAATGTGAATTCTATTAATGCCTGCTTTATAGGGTGGTTCCAAGAAGAAAAATACAGGTTTATACAGGAAAGAATTTAGAGCAATGTCTGGTACTTGGTAGGCATTCAATGAACATTAGCTACTGACAATGTTAATTTTATTCTTTCATCTTATATATCATTTTTTCCCTCAGAAAATAGTGCTGTTTGCAGCACTCTGAGTGTATTCTAAGGCTTTGTTTTGTGAGTGTCCTGATAAGTAATGTCTGTAAAGGATAGAAGAAGGGGAAATGATGTCACATATACTAGATATTTGTAATTTGTGATCCAATATTGCTTTCTCATTAATAGTCTTTCAAATATCTAATTATACAGACATTTTCCTTTATCAGTCTCCTCTCTTCCAGGCTAAAGTTCAATAGCTAAATATTTAAGTCTGTTAATCCTGTGAGTTTCCAAAAGATGGGCCCTCAAGACATCCTTGAAACAGGCTTAAAATCAGAATAAGGGAGGATATTTTATCTTTTCATTGATTACCTTTTTATTAAATGCTTCTGAATACCAAAGATTGTCATAATACTTAAAGTCTTGCCAAAAACATTGATACTCCATTTTTTACAACTTAATAATGAAATTATTTCCTTCTCTCCATACGCACACACTGGCCTTGCTGTTGGCATACAGCATATTCTTACAAAGGGAACTTTCGACTGGAAGTGAGGATGTTTTATGTCCTCCACCCCTGCCCCCACAATTCATAAGTTGAAGTCCTAACCTCCAATATGGCTGTATTTGGAGATAGGGCCTTTAAAGATGTGATTAGGTTAAATGAAGTCATAGGTAGGGCCCTGATCCAATAGGACTCTGATCCCCAAGAGAATACAAATTGCTAAGACAATTTAATATTTTTAAATGGGGAAAAAGAAACAGAAGTGAGGACAGGTACCTCTTTCCTAAAGACGCTGGACCTTACCTTGTTTAAAGTTTCTTTAAGAGTATCCTGGAACCATGAGAGATTTTTGCTTAAAAAGAGCCTCAGAACATAAAAATGGCCAACAAATACATGAAAAGATGCTCAACATCACTAGTAGAGAAATGCAAATCAAAACCACAATGCGATATCATCTCACACCTGTCAGAATAGCTATAATCAACAGCACAAGTAATAACAAATGTTGGAGAGGATGTGGAAAAATAGGAACCCTCATACACTGCTGGTGGGACTGCAAATTGGTATAACACTATGGAAAACAGTATAGAGGTTCCTCAAAAAACTAAGAATTGATCTTCCATATGATCCAGCAATCCTTGTACTGGGTATTTACCCCAAAGATTTGAAAACCCATATCCGAAAAGATATTTTCACACTGATGTTCATAGCAGCATTATTCACAGTGGCCAGGACATGGAAGCAACTAAAATGTCCTATGATAGATGATTGGCTAAAGAAGCTGTGGCACATATACAATGCAATATTACTCAGCCATAAGAAGAGATGAAATACTGCCATTTGCAACAACATGGATGGACCTTGAGATAATCATGCTAAGCGAAATAAGCCAGACAGAAAATCACATGATATCACTTATATGTGGGATATAAACCTAAAAGCAACAAATGAGCAGGACAAACAAACAGAGACTCATGGACATGGACTATAGACTAGTGGTTACTCGTGGGATGGGGGAGGAATGAGGAAGTAGACAGGGTTAAGGGGTTAAAATATAGAATTTAGGGGGAGGACGAAGTGAGTAAAGGGGATCAAATATATGGTAGCTGAAGGAAACTGGACTTTGGATGGTAAACACACAATAGAATATACAGATGTCAAATGATAATGTATACCTGAAAATTATATAATCGTATTAGCCAATGAACCAATGTTACCCTAATAAACTTAATTTAAAAAAATAAAAGAACCTCAGAGGTGGCCTGGTCCATCCATTCAATTCAAAGTCCCTAACACTTATTGGAACTCTACCGATAATAATCATCATAATGATTTACACTTATTGGGGATTCAGAAAGGATTTAGGTTGTCTATAATCACAATTGCAGTAGCTCTCAATTATCACTCTATTATTTAATTCTTATCTACAACTTCTCAGCCACATGGTTTTATAGTCCAAACAAACACCTCTATAATTAAATGTCCTTCCATCGGTGCACCTCTCTTTAGAATCAAATCCTTAAGGCTGGAAGGGTCTTTCCAAAATCATCTAGTCCATCAGTACTAGTCTGAAAGTGAGGAAACTAAAGTCTAGAACAATGCCGTGGTTGTCTCAGGTCGTCACTGCTAGTTTGTATCTAAACTCCCGTTCCTTGATACTTGCCCAAGAACCCTGTCTGGGCCTCTACTCTGTAGGGTCAACCAGTCCCTGATAACCTCTGAGTCACAACCACAAATTATCATCTTACTGTGTCAGGTCTTGTCTCTGTTGATCACTCCATATTGGACAGCAGAAACCACCAGCCAGTTTCCTCAGAATCACCCAAGACACATGGTGGGAAGTGGGTCTGGTTCATAGTCCTGGACTCTGTTCTTAATAGAGGAAATTTTTTTATTCCCTTTTCCATGATTTTGCCCCCAGTCTCCTAGAGAGGCCCTTCATCTTGCAGTCTTTGTGATCAATAAGACTTGGCCATACACATATATATTAGCTCAAGCTAACATACAGGACAAGTCAGTATCACGAAAGGAAAGGAGACACCTTCCATACCCAATGGTCAAGTTCTGAGTGACCTTAAGTCCGGGATTTAGATCTTCTGTTTCTTTCGATTTAATACACTCTCCACCTGTGTGTTCTCAAAAGCTACCAAATACTTCAAATTTTAGGATTATTCAGACAATTGAGTTGACTACTTTACAAAACAATTATTACAAAGGAAAATTACCAGAATGATTTTCTTCCAAAATAAAAACAGACCTTAATTAGGAGTCAGCCATCATCCCAGACACTATTAATGTCAAGTAATGCCTCTGGCTTTGGAACCTGGCTATTTCCTTGATTCTCTGACACCCTCCCTCCACCTTGCTCCTACCCCCACTGGACACTCCCAGTGGTTCTCTCTGCTGATAGTGTCTTTAAAAGAATCAACTACAGTATTATTATCAGTCCCTAGTTACAGGTCTTTGTATCTATATTTAGATTGGAGGAAAACATTTCTTTCCATTGTCTAGGAAAAAGCTACTGTTTTTAAGTAAGTTAATAAAATTCTTACTGGGGAATTCCAAATGTAGTTGATGTCTCGTTGCTATGAAGAAATACATAGTAAAGCTTACAAAATGTGGAAGTTGCTTGCTGGTGGAGTGACCATGACCTTGAGAGTCAGATCACAGATGTATCACCACTTATATTTTCTCCATATGTATTGGGCCAGGCTGTAGAGGTAGGGCAGAGGAAAGGGCTTGGGTGCATGTATGTGGGAGCAAGCACCCTGTTGTGTGTTCTAATAAGAACACAGGTCCATTTTACTCAGGAAGAGTGTTAATAAACAGTTCTAAAGAGCAGGTATCAAAGGATTTCTATTTTAAATAACAATCAAAGTCTGATATCAGCTTTAGAAAAAATTCATGAAAAAAATCACAGGTTCTAATGGATATCTAACCCAAACATACGATTTTCATATCTTCCCTTGCTGGCTTTGAGAAGCTCATTTATTTCCTTCTTTATACCATTTTCACTAAACAATACCTCCAAGATTCTTTGCACTCTCAATCATTGCCATGTGGAAGGAAGAGGGCATCCTTTTGTCTAATCTTACAAACGGGAAAATCCATGTAATGATTCAGAGTAGAACAAATTAGAATATGTGATGGGGAGGAAGGATCCGAAGATGTTTTCCAGGCCAGTCTTTATCCAACAGGAATTGAATTCTTTAGCCAAATAAGGGAATTTGCCCTTCCCTTTTCCTTCTGCCCCCAAGAAAGGTCTGCATGCTTTTAATTCACCTGATGGCTGTCCAAGGCTCTATCCTGAGAATCTCATTCACCCTCCTCTTCTGCCTCCGGTGCACCACAGTGAGACCTGGGGACTCTGGAAAAGACTCTCTGTCCCAGCCTCCAAAATCTGTCCCCCTGTCAATATTGGTAATACATAAAATCAATTCTTTGGGGAAGATTCCTTTCAATTGGGCTACCTCTCACTGGTACACAAATTCGTTGAAGTCCAGGGCATGATGACATAAGCAGTTACTTCTTCTTGAGGAGGAGAAGTAGAAAAAACTAATGAGGACTTTCTTAAAGTTCAGATGTATTAGTCCTTGCTTTGAACTGTGGGTACGGCTTACTGGTTCCTTGACTTGACTCGCCTTTCAGATATTTTGCCTACATTAGTCTCTAATGCAGCCTGATCCTCAGAGGTAAAAAAAAACTTATGCTTATGGCCCCTCAGTGGCTGAAGCCCCTTCCAAGGCCTTGGGAGGAGCCCTAGTAATGCATTGACGTGTTTGTGTGTCTTTGCAAAATTTGCAGATGTAAGATATTTCTATTTAAATTGGCTGATATGGCTGTCTGTTTCCACTCTAAAATCCCCTCCTTTATAATTGTCCTCCTGTAGGGATTGATGGGGGTAAGGATGGGGAATTCTAAATAAATATTCACTTACAGTTGGATTCACATCTACGTTATAACTTACTTTGCCACCTAACTATATAATTGCAAATTAAAATATTTTTCTTATTGAGAGCCCTCTTATTTTTCAAGCTTCATAATACCTGATGTCAAGTGTCTCTGGATTCTAGGCCTCTTGCAATTAACTCACATGTAACTCTTACTCTCATTTCTTATTTCCCTTCTATCTTGATATTCAGTAATTTCTAAATTTCACACAATGCCTGGTTTTCCTGGTCCCCCCTCATAGCCTGACACAACTCTAAGAGGAATAGGAGATGGGAAAAATGCAAATACAGTGAGTTGAGTAAAGAGAAAAAGTAAAGAGAATTGAGAATGTAGATAAATTGACAAGTCTTCTCACATATCCTAGTCTTGGTCCTTATGCCTGAAGGATACAAGGAGGAGATTCCTAAACTTTTGTTTGTTTTAATGGCTGAAATAAAATATAGCCATGCTGGTCGAGGAGCTAAGATATTCCAGCTTGAGATGAATGTGGGGGTATAGTAAAGGGAGGTGGCAGGATGGGCAGTTGAAATGAATTAAGGAAAACACATGGTCTTCCGAAAAGGAAATGGAGTTATGAAAAGAGATGGGAAAACCAGTTCTTCCAGGATAATGCCTTTTGTTGGGCCCCAACAGGAAGCTCAGCTGAGACATGAGGAAGCTAGAAGGATACGATAGATGCCCCGGTTACCTGACAAGAGGAAAGAGGACTCAAGGGAAAGAGAACTGTGGGGGAGAAGGACAAGGGGTCACGTTTTTCTTGGCATTGAACTATTTTCAAATGAGTTATTTTTCAAAAGTTTCCAAGGAGGATCCTTTACCAGTTTCCAGACTCCAGTTGGGATTTGAAACCTACGGGAAACAAAGCCCCTTCCCATGACCTCTTTCTTCCTCTCTAAATTAAATTTGGATGCTGAGAGCTGGTTAAGCAGAGGCTGGAGCCTTTTGCTGTGCCTGGAAGTGTGGCCTCTCCCTGCTGCAGTCTCAGAGGTTGATTCTGCTCCCAATTAAGTGTTGTTCTGGCAAATTTGAGGAAGTTTTTTGGTTTTTGGCAAGTTGCGTAAATATCTGGCTTTCAAGTTCTTCCATCTGTAAAACAAAGAGTTTGGACTAGAATCATTGGTTCTGAACTTTGGTGGCGGTGGTGGGGTGTGAGGGCTGGTGGTCAAAGGTTATTTTCAGAATAGGCTGAAAGCTGCAGTACTACGCTCCAGAAGCAGACACCTGCGCCTTTTTGCATAAAAGTTTGCAGACGTTCAAGAGGTCGTGTATCCTGCAGTAAACACCTCTCCCGTGTAGTTTTCCTCCTCACAGAAGTATTACCCTTCTTCACCTGGCTGAGCTCGGGCATCTGCCAATGGAATGTGAGCAGAAGTTCTGGGTGACAGTTCTGGGTTGAAGAATTAAGGACAGTGCTTTCTTTCCCTTCTGTGCTGAGGCCAGCAGTGTTCCTGATGGTAGCTTCTCCATCGGGCCCAGGAATGAGGACGACAACAGTGCAGAAGTACAGTCCCCAGCAACCTTAGATTATCGTGTGGCATGAGGAAGAAATGAGGCTTTGTTGCTTTCAGCCTCTGAGAGTTTCGCAGTTGGTTGTTACACAGAATAATTTATCCTATCCTGACTGAAACAACTGAGTCTATCCTTGGACACGGGAGGTTTCTACAGATTCCAGGTTATCAATCCCGAGTCTAAACAACATCTACAATCTATCTACTTCTGAAAGTCTATGAATCTGTGAGACAAACTTAAAAATGCAATTTCGGATTCTAGAATGATCTAACCTTTGACACTGGTTCATAGGGAATGTCCATTTGGTCAAATGCAGTGTCTTGCTTTGGAGTCAAGTTATCAAATCTGTGATGTGGGTTCATTGGCCCAGCTTCAAAAGGTAGTGAAGAGTTGACCTAGGTCTCACAAGAGATATGCCTGCAGCAGGGAAGTGAGCCTTGCAAAGGGCAGAGTTCGTGTCTTCCTACAGCTAAGTATTAAAGAGGCAGCAGAGAGATGCAGCCCCAACCTACTGTCTCTCCAAGCCCTTGGGCAGCCCTCACCCCACTGGCCTACCTGGATCAGAAAGGTGTTTTATGGCTGCTCCCTGGCTACCATCTCACATGCAAAAGAAGAGAGAAATCAAGAAAATCAATAATACCTATTCTGAAAGCTTCGAATGACAAAAGAAATCAAGTCAAGAGCCAGGATGTCTGCACTTTGTTTCTATTTATGGAACACAAAGTTTAAACAGAGCACTCCATTCAGAATTCATCTGGCTATTAAAATTGTCTTACAAGTTATTATCTGAGAGGAAACGAGAGTACTTAAATCTTGCTTTTAATGAGTTTGCATGGAGATGTTTTGCATGTGTTTAATTCACTGATCGATTTTACCTTGTCAAAACAGAGAACGGTGTGTCAAAAACAGGATAAGCTTATTAATGAGATGCAGGAGATAGCACAATGGAGGGGAGAATAAACAGAGTTCCCCAAATAAGGAAACAAAAGCCTATTCAGGAAGCAAGGATAGCAGAAAATATATGTAGTCATAGCAGATGAAAAGCTAGTGGAATAGCTATGTAGTACCACTACTTAGTAAGTGATACTGAGGAGGAAAAAAGGGGGGCGGTACTACAGGGCAGGGGTTCCTAACCCTCAGGCCATGAACTGGTACCGGTCTGCAGCCTGTCAGGAACCAAGCCACATAACAGGAGGGGAGCAGCAGGCAAGCAAGCTTCATCTGTATTTGCAGCTAGCATCACCACCTCAGCTCCACCTCAGATCATCCGGCATTAGGTTCTCACAGGAGCACCGGTCTCTGTGCCAAAAGGTTTGGGACCACTGGTTTAGGGAGACAGATTTATAGCCTGGAGAAGCAGGGGGAGATTTAACAATAGTAGAAACACTTACCTATTAATTGATAGGTAAGAAACACTCTAGTATAGTTGTAAGAGTGTGCTGGACTAGGTGGAAAACAGAAAGCACAGGGTCTGGACTTGGGTCTGCTCTGGCCTTCTGTTCTGACCTCACTTTGCTTGCCTATCAAATGAATGATATGGATTAAGATGACTGGTCGGCTCTTAGCCAGTTCTAGAATTGAGATAGTTTTAGGAAAATATTGTTCAATGACTCTCCATCTTCACAATCCAAAAATTTCTATACATGAAGAACTTCTTCGATTAACATAAGGATAAATAATTATTTACTTGAAGAAACTTACAGAAGAATTTATGAAATTTTAGAAACTGCATCCTTGGAGGTCTTTAAAGTTCAGATGGAGCTGATCTCTCTGAGGGTTAAGACATAGACCAGGAAACACGTTTGAGGTTTCTTCTAGTGATTAAACAATGTAGAAATATTTTATTGTACTCTATTAAGGGAAATTTTCCCAATGACAAGCCTCTAATAAGAAAGAAACAAAATTCAAATCCAAAACTGTTGATTTGTTGTTCCTGAAACAAAAGGGAGATGGTACTGTCAGCCTAAATAGAGAGGTAAACTGAGGCAAGCTCAAATAAGGTCATTGCTGCTTAACAATTGGAATATATTCTGTGAAATGTGCCATTAGGCAATTTTGTTGCTGTGCAAACATCACAGAGTGCACTTACACAAACCTAGATGGTATAGCCTACTATACACCTAGGACATATGATATAGCCTATTGCTCCTAGGCTACAAGTCTGTATAGTATGTTACTGTACAAAACAGCAAGCGAGTAGGTCCAGTGCAAGAGAAAATGATGCAATCAAGAGTCATGGCAAACACAAGATGCATGAGGCTACGGCCGGCATAACACAGCATACTGTTTTACAACAATTTTCTAATATAAGTAGAAAGCATTCACTCAAAAATAATGATAAAAAGTATACTATATACGTAAACAGTATAACAGTCATTTATTATCCGAAATGATATACTCTACATAATTGTACGTGCTATACTTTAAACGACTGGCAGAGAAGTAGGTATTTTACATCAGCATCACCACATACGTGTGAGTAATGCATTGCCTTATGACATCATGACTGACAGCTGTCATGTTACTAGGAGATAGGAACTTTTCAGCCCCGTTATAATCCTATGAGACCACCACTGCGTATATGGTCCCTCACTGACTGAAATGTCATTTTGTAGTACATGACTGTGCCAGAAAATGCGTTTATTCAGGAACAGCAGAACTGCAATTCAGAAAATGCATACTGAGCAAGCAACAGGCAAATCCACTAAGGATTTAGGGAGTGGGCTGCATATATGGGCAAGGAGCCAGAGTCCTACAGTAAGTTCATTGGCTTGCAGGGGGGAGAGATTTTGGTGGATGTTCATTGGTCGGGAGGGATGTCCCCGTCTTCCATAAATCAGGTGTTTACAGGAAACCAGTCTCAGTTTTAAGTTCTGTTCTGAGGGCGCGTGTCTGAGAGTCTCCATTTCATATCCTCTATTTCCATTTTAGATCAGAATTTTTTCACAGTGCAGAGAAATCCAGCAAAAACAAGACTCTATGTTTCAGCAGTGCTGTTTTACTTTGTAAGGCAAGGTCACGTCTTACTCCTAAGAACGTTGTTTAGGGTAGAACAGGATCTGTGGAGACCCTGCCTCACAGCTGAGCCTCAGTGTCAGGAGGCCAGCCAAGTGAGGAGGCACCTCAGCTGGCCTGTAGTGCAGCCAGCACGAGTAGTGACCCCCAAACACCAGAAGTTTGAATTTGTCCCAGGTAAGAGTCCCTTTTCCTCTCCTGGAAGATGCTGTATGCTCTATTCTACATACTGGACACGAGCGATTTCTAGGTATGCTATTCTGCAACCATTACTTTTTTAAAAAGCAGCAGGAGAAGAAATCCCTTTTTGCTGCTCTGTTTCAACATGAGCAAACTTCCCAGCATGAACCTCCATCAGCCACCAATTAGAAGAAAAGGTGGGTTTGGGTTGGTGGGAGTTTTTTTTTAAATGCCTCTGCAGGGTTAAGTCTAAACTGAGAGAAAAGGAATTCCTCAAAACCCTCATGGCCCTAAAATGGTTCCTTCAGTACTATTTTTGGAAGTGGCTCTCTTACAGCTGGCCATTAGCCAAACTGGGACACGTGGGGTCCCCTCTTCATCTATCTTTCTGGTAGCCCCCTCTCTCACCCTCCCTTGTTTGTTTAGCATTTCTCTAGGTGTACCTCCCTTCCTGGGAACTCACAAGCCATATATGGTATTTCCTGATTTTTTGAAAATGGTGATACATTCTTAATGTGAAAAGCATGTCAGTGATTTCCATCTGATGGCAGTTCATGGTCTGGGCATAAGTGCGTAGTCAGCAAAGCAGATTAACTGATTTTCTCCATTATAGATGACATGCAGTTTTCCCATTTGAACATTTCTGAAGTCAGATTGTGTCTTATAATAAATGACATGTAGAACTAATTAGTAGAATTTTCCCTCATCCCAAGGAGACGTTATTGATTTCATAAATTAAACACATTGTATAATGAACATAAGTTCAAGAAACTACATAGCACCTAAAGCCAGAAGCTCTCTTTATACTTTCTTCCAGTTCTTGTAGTTTTTGCTTTTAACTTATTGTAAGTGAAAGCATCATCTTTTAAAAAGCATGTCTTTTTCTTCTGAAATAGTTTTAAATTGGCTTAACAGAAGTTAAGCATAGTTTCACATGTTTCAGAGCCATTAACATTTCTTTTTCTCTGAACTGTATGTTCATATCTTCTGCCCATTTTTAGATTAAACTGTTGGTGTTTTTCTCCTTGATTAGTGATAGAGAAATTTCAGTCCATAGTAGAAAATACCTGAGCGCTATGCTGGAATTTACCAAGTGTGGTTGACCCCTGAGAGTGAATATTCAGCATTTGGAAGCTAGAAAATCAGCAAGGATAAAGCAGCTCAGTAACGGTTGTAATCAGCCTGATCAGCTTCAAGCCTGGAGCAGGGCCTTAGTAGCCCACAGCCTCTTTCTTTTTTAACTTGCAAACTTGGACCTCTCCACCCTTCTCTCCAAAAAAAAAAAAAAAAAAAAAAAAAAAGCCTGGAGCAAGTGGGTTCTTCTGTCTTGATTTGCTCAAGCAGCAAGCAAATGTTTTTGAGATCACCATTTGAAAAAGGAACCTGATCAAGGAGAAGACCTGTTAAACAAGAATATCTGAGCAGATTCTCAGGAAACCTTTGGAAAGAAGCCTCATCCAGGAGGGGACTGCCTGCTCTCCTCCATGACCAGCTGAGAAGCCTGTTTCCAGAGCCCTTGTCCTGCTCAACTTGGTCACAGCAAATGAAAGCATCACTTTGTCTTTGCTTGGAAGCTGGTTCAGAAAGAGCCTCCCGGGGTGTATATACACAAGAGGGGAGTTTCCCTTAAAACAAAAGCAAGTAGGAGTTTTCCAGTAGTTTTTTTTATCCTCTTCTCCCCGTCTGACTGGACAGTAACCTTGCACCACATGCCTTCCAGAAAACACTCATCACCCAATAAATCATGTGACCCCTTTTGTTTACTTAGAGGTACTTGCCCAGCTGGGGCCTCTAATCCAGACCCTGGTCTGCAACCAGCTTCACTGGAAAGAACTTCTAAGGACTAGATAAGGCAACATATTCATTTGCATAGAGGTGCTCTCCTGGGTAACTCCCTGGGTGCTGGGAGAGGCAGTGAAACATAAGACAGAGTAAATGAAGCTGCCAAAAAGTGTGTTCTGGAGAACACAAGCCCCATTTAGTTCCTTCACAATGTGGAGTAGCTAAAGAACCGTCTCCTCTCAAAGGTAACATTGGGTTCCTTTTAGAACCTTCCCCTAACATGTTTGGATTCTGAAATCAACAAACTGTAAATTCAGACATTTTTGCTGAATGCTTTGGCAAAAATTCTAACTGGGCTATTTTTAGTCTTTTTTTTTTTTTTTTTTTTTTTTTAAGGCTACTTATAATAAGAAAGTGAAGGCTACTTCTGGTGAGATGAAACGCCTGAGTCCAACTCCAGGGCAGTTCATCTTGGAGCGGACCCCATGAACTCCCCACATCAGGATATCTCGAATTTAGCACAAAGGAAGTTTCCTGGCCCCACCCCCAGGCCTGAGAAATTAGAATTGCAAGAAATTGGACTCCAGAAACATACTAAAAAACAAACAAACAAGACAAAACAAAAAATACACCAGGAAAAAAACTCTTCAGGTTAATGTTATGCTCGTTGTATGTGACAACACTGCTTCTAAAAACACCATGTTGAAGAACTAGAAATGCCTTTGTTGGTGTTACTGTTTGGGGGCAATTTAAACTCCATTGTGGCCTTAGGAACATGGGAGGGTTAACCATGCAGAAGTGCAGTTAGCATTTTTCCTCAGTTCTTCCCAACTGACGCAGCAAAGAATTACAGGTCAGTGAGATTTAGGAAAAGATTTATTGAAGGCACAGTTTGAGGTAGAAAACGATCACACTTAAACTGGCTAACCATGTGAAAAAAGAGGATATGCACCCAATGGGGAGCAGGTTACAGCAGGGAAAGAGGGGGCTGTAACCCCGCAGAGGTGGGAGGTCTGTATTATATTGGGGCCATGATGGGTGGTTACAAAGCATTCCTAGGTGATTGGCATGCAAGGTCATTTTGATTGACACTTGGCTGCTGTATAACCCTCTGCTTAGTGCACATGTGCTTACTCAGAATTCTAGTACCAATGGGGTGTTCTTTGGGCAGTCTCTGGGCTGGACCTCCATTCTGTTGTCCCCTGTTCCTCAAGTCTGACTAGCTGCCTAACATTAGGACATGGACAACAAAGCTGTAAAAAAAACCGATGGAGGGGACAGAATCTTCACCCTGTGATCCATCTTTCCAAGTCTTTGACCTCCCTTCAGTTTACTCCCTGGCTAGTTTTTTAAGGTAACTATGCATGTTGATTCAATTTTTAAAAAGTCTTTGGTCACTGGAAGACTCCGTGGGGCACAGATGTCTTGTGCTAGGATGAGGGAACATAGAAAATGCATCAGTATAACAAATTTGTGATGGTGCAGATTCTGAAAAAGGTAGGGTGGTACAGGAACTATACAGGGTGAATTAAGTCTTGCAGGAAGTTAGTCAATCAAAACATTACTTCAAATTTCCAGGTGTCATTTTAAAACCTGTCCTGTCTACTTTCTCACCTCTGAATGAATGAGTTCAGAACAGAATCTAGTTGCGAGTCAGTGCTGCCTATTCCTAAAAACCTTAAGAATATTGGAAACAAGGTCACTACAGCATTATTGCTACTCAGGAGTTTCTACAGCTTCTAGAGGAAGCCCCAAACAGTGACAGGGCTGTGGCTGTGTGGCGCCCCAGGGACAATGAACATTAGGCTTTGGGGAGGCAATCTTCAGCAGTGTTCCCTCACACTCCCCATCTTGTTGTTTACATCTGGTGCTAAGGCAGTGAACCTATCCTGGTACAGGGAACCATGGAGGCGCAGATAATATCAGTGGTGACCAGCATGGATGGAAGACTAGAGGGTTCTCCCCAGCGTTCTGGACTTCAGGGACTGTATAATGTAGGATAAATTCAGCTGGTGAGTGGTAGTACCCAAATGTTATCACACATGTTGAGAGATTTCAGGGCACAGTCATGTCAGGGGATCCTGTCATAAGAGCAAGATAGCAAGATCCCAGCATCGTGTTTTACATGGACATGTTCAAAGGCAGAAAGGAGCCTTGCTTCACATGCCTTTTTTTTCAATTGGTGGAGACTGTTCCCTCAAAGATTGTGGAATCCAACATCACCTGCCCATATCATAATATAGATGGGGCAGAAGGATAGGTTTGCTGAAATAGACTAATCATGTTCCATTTGCCTGGGCTTGGGGAAGGGTCCACCTTCCCTGTGTATATGGCTATCTCACACTTGAATAAAATTAGCATTCTATCAGCCCAGAAGAAGAGTGGAGAAGCTACTGAACAGGCTGTGGAAAGTAGACACGATCCCTGCCAAAAGGATCATGTGTTATCTTTGGTAAGAGGTTCCTTTCTAATGGCCAAGAATAAATGCCCTGCCTTGGAGAAAAGGAGTTCATTTGATTTTAGAAAATAAAAAAAGTAACATTTCTCATCTGAGAGTTTTGTTCCATTTTCTGCTAGTAAAATGCATGCCTCCCTCTCTTAAAGGTAGAAGTTTACCTTTTAGAACTTGACATTTCATGAACTCCAGGGTTGCCAGAAAGATCCTTCCTGCAGAAGTTTCCAAAGGTCCTCCCTGCTCACTTTTTTCCATCTGCCCCTCTGCTGCAAAAAGTTATGTTTGGCTCAAGCACACGCATTGGCATTTTTCACCAAGGAGTTTCTAGTCATTTCTAAGTGAGTTCCTGAAACCTGCAAGACAGACTTCTTTTCTTTTTTCTTTTTTTTCTGAAGTTAATAAAGCCTGAGCAGTGAGGCATCTTCAAATAATCATGTGTACTCAGCAACTCTGGTGTGTTAGTTTGTCTTCCAAACTTACTCAGAGTGCTTATCTCTTAGAAAGGGAGATTATTACCACACAAACTGGGCTCAAAACTGCTTTGCTGACAGTTTTAAGAGTCTTAACAAAATAAACAGCAGGAAAGGCAAAAACCATGCAAAATGGCAGGCCTCATTCTCCCTGCATGGGTCAGTCAGCTGGGCAGGGAATAAAACAAAGCAGAGATATGTCTTTTGTGAGTATCTTCTCCCATTCAGTAGGTCACCTTTTTGTTTTGTTGATGGTTTCCTTCACTGTGCAAAAGCTTTTAAGTTTGGTGCAATTCCATTTGTTTATTTTTGCTTTTGTTGTCCTTGCCTGGGGAAACATATCCAAAAAAATATTTCTTAGGCCAATATCAAAGATCTTACTGCCTGTTTTCTTCTAGGGGTTTTATGGTTTCTGAAGTCTTTAATCCATTTTGACTTTATTTTTGTATATAGTGTAAGAAAGTGGTTGATATCAAAAAAGCATATAAAGATTCACACAATTCAACATTTAAAAAAGTACAATCCAATTAAAAAACGGGCGGAGGACCTGAATAGACATTTTTCCAAAGAAGAAATACAGATGGACAACAGACATGTGAAAAGATGCTCAGCATCATTAATCATCAGGAAAATGCAAATCGAAACCACAGTGAGATATCACCTCTTACCTTTCACATCGGCTATTATCAAGTAATAAGTTGGCGAGGATGTGGAGAAAAGGAAACTGCACTGTTGTTGGAATTGCAACTGTTTTCCATAATGGTGCATATGGAGATGCCTCGAAAAACTAAAAATAGAACCAACATAGGATCTAGCAATTCTACTTCTGGGCATCTATCCAAAGAAAATGGAAACGTGAATTCAAAAAAGTATATGTATCCTTATGATCAATGTAGCATTTTGCATAATAGCCAAGATATGGAAGCAATCTTGGTGTCTATTAGTAGACAAATGGATAAAGAAGATGTGGTAAATAATATACAATGGAATATTACTCAGCCATAAAGAGATTGATATCTTACCATTTGCAACAATATAGATGGACCTAGCGGGTATTATGCTAAGGGAAATAAGTCGTACAGAGTAGGACAAAGACTGTATGATTTCACTTATATGTGAAAACTAAAAAACAAAAATGAACAAACAAAACAGAAACAGATTCATAGAGAGCAAACTGATGGTTGCCAGAAGGGAGGGAGTAGGAGAATGGACAAAAAAGATGAAGGGGAATAAGAGGTACAAACTTCCAGTCCTGAAATAAGTAAGTCATTGGTATGTAATGTGCTACATAGGGAATGTAGTCAATAGTATCATAATAACTTTGTGTGGTGATAGATGGTACTAGATTTATTGTAGTGATCACTTCATAAGCTATAAAAACGTTGAATAACTGTTATATACCTGAAACTCATATAATGTTGTATGTCAACTATAATTAAACAAATAAGAAAACAAAAACAAACAGAGCTCTGAAAACTTCTCCTCTATGCTGAGAGAGGTTGGGTGGGGGCTAGAACTGATATTTCCTTCTGACCAGCCAGTCGTCTCTGTACATAAAGACAACTGCTGAACTGACAAGCCCTTCACCATACCTACTGATCTGGTTTATGGCTCCTGCCCTAAAAGAATCCTAAAGTCATGGTAATTACTATTCTTGTCTTAATACCCGGAAAGCTATACAAAAAAATAGAATCATGTCATTAAGTCTCTCCTGACCTTACAATCTGAACCCAATCAGAGTCTTTTCCTTGGATTTGGCAGAATCTGAACAATGGCCAGTACATACAAATTTGCAAACAACCTGAGGATAGGAGAGTGTCACTTAGTTTTCTTTTTTCCTTCCCAGCACCTCCTGGCACAGTACTAGGGAAATACTACATGTTCCATAAAGGTTTGTCATATGGTTGAATGGGTATAGGGATGGATAAATTTGCTGTCTTATTTTAACAGTACTCTGGAGTATGGGGAGGTAAAAGTGCTTTCACATATAAATTTATTCTTGTTTCTAATTCTGATAACAATATGTTAAGCTAAGTCAGAGCAAAGGAACAAATTAGAATGCTTAACACTTTACTCAGGATATATTAAGATAAAGGAGAGTTATTTTGGTGAGCCTGCTTATCATTTAAGA
Organism: Eonycteris spelaea; assembly: GCA_003508835.1. Taxonomy (NCBI): domain Eukaryota; kingdom Metazoa; phylum Chordata; class Mammalia; order Chiroptera; family Pteropodidae; genus Eonycteris; species Eonycteris spelaea. The sequence goes on along the minus strand of PUFA01000011.1, from coordinate 6,126,312 downwards.
GCATTCCAGTCCAATTGTAACAGTTGTCAGTAATTGAAGTCTTAATTCTTCCACACTCAAAAGAGTTTGGGAGATTCAGGTAGAACCTGTCCTCTGCACCGGAGTTCAAGAATTCAGGGTAGCATTTGAGTGGCATCTGGAGATAAGGGATAGACAACTTCATCTTCTTTTGGAAAAACTAGAGTCTGGCTTGTTCCTTTTGACTTCAGTGAGAGACACCTCTCACCCCTAGCCTCTGTAGTGCTCAGACCCTTTGAACATTGTACAGAGGCCATGTGACCTCTTGTTAGGCCTTTAGGATAGGAGTTAAGCAGGAATTTGAATCCTTTGAATCCTGGTTCTATGTTTTACTATGTGATCTTGGACTACAGACTCTGCTTTTTGCAATCTAACTTCCTCAACTATAAAATGCAGACTATAAAAGACAGTTGTGAGGATTAAATGAGATGATATATTTAAAGCACTTAGCACACTGTCTGGCACTTCGTAAGCTCTTATAAATGATCATCACCACCAGTTCTTCATATCAGAACATTGTAGAACAAAGAGGTTTGTATAAAGATCATTTTGAGCCTCTCTTTTTCTGAGAGGGTGGGTCCTGAATTTATGAAAATGTATTTGCTTGATCATGAACCTCAGTCCACTTAGTTACTGTAGACGTGGGCTGAGGTTAGGTCAGTCCAGGATAAACTCACCAGAAGTGGGTGTGCAGCCCAGCATGGTCACTCTGGCTTCAGCAGCTCTGGTAAATGACGATGTTTTTCTCCCTTAATTTTGTTTTCCAAGGGGCTTGTTAGGCAACATTTTATCATAATCACACTGTTTACTTTTCACTACCAATTCCACCCCTCCCCCACTGCCACCAAAGATTAAAATGAAAAGTAATAGAAGATATTATATTGAAAGATGGCTTTTGCTTGAAACCATCAACCAGTGTCAGGGAAGCAGCTGAGCCAGAGGAGAGATAGATTCAGATCTCGTAGCATGACTGACATAGATTCAGACATCACTTTGGCCCTTTCTGGTTGTGTGACCTGGTGCAATTCGCTTGACCTTCTGGAGCCTAGTTGTCTCCTTTGTAAAATGAAGATAATCATGTTTATCTAACAAAGTTTCTGTAAGGTTTAGAAAGAGTATATATACAGCACACCTAGTAGTGATTAGGCACTCAACAAAAATGGTAGCTGGTTCTAGGATTTGGGTTATTATTCAGCCTACCCAAGAAAGAGGAAATGGCTCTTTAAAGCTAACACTCACATATGCTAGTGTGCCAAGTAATCCTCTATGCCCTTCATGTATATTAACTAAACATCCTGTGAGGCAGATGAAACTACTCTCCCACTTCACAGATGAGGTAAAATAAGGCGTAGAAAGGCTAAGTGTCTTGTGCAAAACTCCACAGCCAATAAATGAGAGCACGTATTCAAAGCAATGCCAGAGTTCCTATTCTTGGCCACTCTACCAGGGTTCCTCTTTTGGATGACTCACCTAGTAAAGGGGAAATGGATAATTCTTTCATCTTCTCCTCCACATGGTCTGCTGAGTGGCCTAGGGACATACATGTTGCCCCAGGATGTCTTAAATAAGTTTGGAGAAAGAGTCATGCTTTCTCTCCCATTGAGGTTTCCCACTGGTCTTATTGGGAGTAAGTCTAGCAAAAATGGATACTATACCAATGACAATTTTAAAATTCCCTTTGAAATTGAGGAAGTTTAAGATTCTGAGAGAAGAGCCCCCAGGCTCATTTTGGAGAGGCTTTGTGACTTAGTGGAAAGCCTTTAACCTTAGAGTCAAACAAACTCTATGGATATATGATATTTTTGGCTGTGTGACCATTCTGAGCCTTAGTTTACTCATCTGTGAAAAGAGATTAATAAAATTTGCATCTTAGCATTGTCTGGGATTAAATGAGATGACACACAGGATGTTCTCTGTACAGTGCCAGGACTACTGTGGGTTCTCAGTGAAGAAACATCATACTCCGCACCATCTTGTATGACTTCCAGACTTATTGTTTTCTTAAGAAACAGTCTAGAATTTTGGACCACCTGTCTCTGAAATGGGTGACTCATTGGCTCGAAGACCAGGCACTTGGCTCTATTATCCTTGCCTTGAACCCTGTCCCTGCCCTTCTGGCTTCTATCATCTTTAATACTTGCTGTCAGCTGAACCTCTGCCAGGCAGGCCAGGCATCCACAGACTCCTTAGCAGTGCTCTCCTGCCTTCAGGGACAGCTTGGGGACAGAGGCCACATGGAGGTGAAGAAATTTGAATATGGGACTAGAAAGTTGGCCAGGTCTTAAGTCCGCATATACCAGGGGCTAAGAGTGTGGCCATCTTTTTTTCATTTGCGGCTCAAGTCCCTCATCTGTAGAATGGGGAGGGGAAGGTATTAAAGTAGATATCACTAAAGCTGTATCCAGCTCCTCCTCAGACTAGTGCCTCTTTCCTCAGCTAGGTCTCTCTCCAGCACCCTAAATTCACTTCGTGGCTTTGTGGTACAGCATTACTGGGTTTTCAGGGAAGTGAAGAAAAAAGGAAGAGAAAAGCAAAATAATGCGCCAAGATGAGTCTTCCAGGCCTCTGTGAACTTACTAGTAAAACAAAATCATGAATCAGTCTCCTTTACCCACTCCCCAAGAAAAAATACAACTCTCTTTTGGACTTCCTGCTATGGTAAAGAAGAGCCTTTAATTTCAGAGCCAAAGCTAATTTGTATACTGTCTCAATGTCCTTTCATGGAGAGAGCTCATCACACAACAATAGCAAAGGCAAATAGAAGACAAGCTATTGTTTTGTTGTATTTATATCACTATTGTAGGAAACAGCATGAAAATGTTGTTAGGGAAACTCTGTAAATCTTTGCTGCAGGGTATGTATGTAGATAGTTTTGGTGCCAAAGCCAGCAGGGCCAGATGTTGGAGGACTTGATCCCCTTGAAAGAACAAAAGAGAAACCCATTGCAAACCACAAGGGTGGGGAGAGCAAGGAGTAGTCAGTCAGGTGCTCCTACAGCAAACTTGTGTAGTGGCAGTGTAGCGAGTAGACTTCTCTTTGAGTGTCAATCCAGACACCATTGCCTGACAGCTGTGGGACATTGAACACAATTGTCAGCTCTCTGTTCCTCAGTTCCTTCATCTATGAAATGGGGATCATAATAGTGCCTACTAGCTCACAGGGCAGTGGGACTAATAACTTAATATGTGTAAATGACATAGAACTGTGTCTGGTATGTACTAAATACTTACTGTTAGCTGCTATTCTTCTAATATGTAGGTCCAGGGAGAAGGTCTTCTAATGATCCCAATTATAATCATATAATATCCACTGATATTTTAGGGAGATTGTATAGTACAGTTGAACTACTATTAATTCTGCTCTTGGGCAAACAAGGATACAGATCCTGGTTCCATCACTTATCAGCTGTGACTCTGGGCAAGGGTACAGAAACAGTGAGGTAATAGTGGCTTAAGGGGTAGGATTGCTGAGAAATCTCAGGTAATCCGTGGATGCTATATTGTCCTGACCTGTTAGACCCCTTTTAAGCCTCTTTCCTTCATCATAATCATCATCATCATCATCATTACCATCACCATCACCATCATCATCATCATCATCATCATCTTTGTTTTATAAATCATCATCATCATCACTGTGATGGGCTAGTTAGAAATAAAGTGGACATTTGTCATTTTCATCTTCCTAACTCTTTCCATCCAGTCTTCTATTACCCAAAGAATAAGCATTAGGGTTGAAATTAACATCCTTCAAAGGTATAGGAGGATTTTTTTAAATTGAGCTGAAATTCACATAACATAAAATTAAGCATTTGAAAGTGATCAATTCAGTGGTATTTAGTATATTGACATATTATGCAACCATCCTCTATATAGTTCCAAAACATTTTCATCACCCCCAAATGAGACCCCAGACCCATTTAGCAGTCACTTCCCATTCTTCCCTCTTACTCAGCCCCTGGCAACCATTAATCTGCTTTCTGTCTCTATGCATTTACCTATTCCGGATATTCCATGTAAATGGAATCATACATTATCTGGCCTTTTGTGTCTTCTTTCACTCAGCATAAAATTTTGAAGGTTTTCCATATTGTAGTGCATACTTAACTCTTTTTTATTAATGGATGAATAGTATTTAATTTTATACACACACACACACATACCACATTTTGTTTACCCAGTCATCTGTTGATAGACATTGGGTTGCTTTCACCTTTTAGCTACTGTGAATAGCACTGCTAATCAACATCGGTGTACAAGTATTTGTTTGAATACCTGTTTTTAATTCTTTTGGATACCTAATAGTTAAATGGCTGGGTCATGTGGTAACCCTACATTTAAATTTTTGAGAAACTGCCAAATTGTTTTCTATAACTGCTGTAGTACTTTATGTGCAGTAGGAGAACTTCAATGTTGAAAAATAGTCCCTGCAGTTGGAATTTCACTTTTCTGATCTAGGTTGCCCCATGGGTTGTAGAGACACTAGGTTGAGGCCTGTATCTCTCTGCTGCCTCTTTAATCTTTAGTTGTAGGAAGACACGAACTCTGCCCTTTGCAAAGCTGATCCAGGTTAGCCAGTGGGGAAGTAGGAGGGAGAAAATGAGAGGAGTGTATGGAAGACTCTGAACATGACTGAGTCCGAACAAGATTATGTGTAGATGGTTTTGAATCCTAAGCAATTTCTTGACAGAGAACTGTGGTACTGTTGCACACTTATTCATGGTAGTGATTGACCATAATAATCCTGAGGTCTCTTAGGTATTTGCTGTCTGATGTGTTGTAGTGTAAGGGAGATTGCATGTTACAGTAGGGGGCAGCTTGTGTCAGAATCCCTTCTTGTTGGGCAGGAGTATATCAAGCCTTCCAGGATCACCTGGCATAGAAGCCAATGTACCCCATTAGCAAGGAAGTTACTGGAGTAGCAAGAAGAGAAGGACTTGTGGACAAGTATGGAGGGTCAGGGCCAGGGAAGTTCCATGTCTATTATTAAATCTGAGGGGTAAGAACAGAATGGGAGCAGGATACAGAACAAGACTTCAGGGGTCAGAGACCAGGTATGAAATCCAATATGGCAGAGACAAAGCATTCTAGATGAGGCATTTGCTATAGATGGGGATGGGATGATCAGAGCTCATTCTTCTTACGGATTGTCCCTAAGAAGCTTATTAAAGTTTTCAGGTATTCAATGTTACCCAGATATCTTTGCAAAAATGCCAGTATCAAGAATAGATGATAAAACTTGTGACCTGGTAATTGCAGTCTCCTTCCTTTGAAAATGGTGACTACAGTTCAAGTTCTTTTCTACGTTGTCCAAAACCACAATATGAATAACTGGATCTCAAACCGAGTCATCAGTTTATTCCTAAGAAGGAGCTAGTTCCCCTTTTCCTAAAGTACTGTAGCAAACAATGGCCCATAGTGAGTAGGTGGATATAAAACGCAGGACGTTCATTGCAGGCCACAGGTGACTATTGCTTACTGCCTTCACAACTTTCTCTGCTGCAAACTCCACCAAACCCCCAGAAGTGAGAAGTCTTATGAGGGTGTAGAAGGGTCCCAAGATCTGACTGGGGATCTTCAGGCTGACTGAAGGGTAATTCCTGGTAGGTCATGAAAGCCTTATTTAGGAGGGCTGAAGAACTTAGGTCTCCAAACAACCACAGAAAATCAGGGGTCTTTTCTGCAACTTCTTCATTCCTCTAGGTCATGAGGTAACTCTATTCTTTGGAATACAGCAATGTTTACAGAAGAGTCAGCTCGGAGACCTTGTGTCCTTAGGCATGAAACCTCATTTAGCTCTCCAAAGCACTTTTCTGCAGACACTAGATTAGATGAAATTCCTTCTGGAGCTCACACCCAGAGAGCTGACTAGGTTGTTAATGGCAGTATATTGAATAAGAGAAGTTTTGGAGATGGGAATGCAAGGTCCAGGGTTCGGCCTGGAGGAAGGCTGTAGACTCTTTGGAGCTCTCTGGAATAGGGGTCAGTGAACTGACCGCAGATGGTATAGCGCCTCCTGCGGCAGGACAAACAGATTCTTTCCCCCCCCCCCCGCCCCCTTTTGGGAGTTGTGTACAGCTTGGAAGCAGATCAAGGACCTCCTGGCTCCCAGCTGATGGCCCCACCTGTGGCCTGGAGGCCTGGAGACCACCCCACCAAGTCATAGGCGGAGATCCCTGAGTTCACAGAGCTAGGTTCTTTCCCCCTAGGTTTCTGCTCTCCTGTGGACTGGCCTTTCCAGACCTTTTCCTCATTGGGCAGCTCTTTCTTTCCAAGGCTCTCTCAAGACTCCAGTCTAAGTTGTTTGGGAAGTGAAAAAGCAAAAGCACACATCTTAGAGCAGCAGGGACCAGCTGCTGGGTCGACTCTCCAAAAAACAGAGCTTCCTGGGGAGTGCCTGGAGCATCTCAGAATCTGGGACCTGACCTCCTGCCAAATTTTCTCATTGTCTTTTTTAAATGATAACATGAAAATAGACATTTTCACTTTAAAAAGGGGGAAGTAGGGAGGGGGTAGAGGTAGAGATAGAGACAGAGAGATAGGATGAATGGGAAAAGGGAGGAAGAGGAGAGGGAGGGAGGGAGGGGAAGAGGGGGAGAGAGAGACAGACAGAGACAGAGACAGACAGAGACTGAGGGACAGACACAGAAACAGAGAGACAGAGACAGAGACAGAAGAAATTATATTAAAGTTTCCTGAAGTGGGAGATTTGGGGAACCACCGCCTGCTTTTTATTGTATTTACCCGGCCACTCTGCCAAAGGAAGGATGAGAAGTTTCTGCCTGATGCAGGATTCAAAGCCCTGTGTGCTTAATAGGGTGACACAAATGTCTGTGTTTTTTTCCTGCTTTTGACCAAAGGCCTTAGGGAGGAGCCACCCCAAGGGACTGCCTGGGAGGGCTGTGCCAGTAGTTCTGTCCCCCCACCAAACACCTTCCCAGCCCAGGGCCAAGGCACCCGCAGCCGGTGGCAGAGGGGTTGGGAAGGGGGTTGGGGTGGCACGGAGGCCAGTCTCCCCAAATCCCCCGGCGTGGAGAGATTCCGAAGCCCCAGCTTTGCTTGACTGCCTGAGTGGACTCTGCCTGAATCACACCAGTGTGATGCTTTTGCCAAAGGAAACTTGGAGAAGGGGGGTCGGTGATTCCCTGCCTCCCGCACCCCACCCCTCCCTCTCCTCCCTCCCCTCCCTCGCCCTCCTTCCACCTATCGCCCTCCCCGCCGGGAACAGCACACAGCCGAGGTTAGCTGGCTGCCTTTGTGGCTGCTTCCCAGGAAGGAAGAAGCGTTGTCTGCAGATCAGTTTATCAGCTGGCTTTCCTGTGCCGGAGCGTCGCCGTTTTCCGGGGACGGCTGCCACCCCCGTGATTCCCAGCCAGGGCTGCCGGGGGTGCGTGAGAGCTGAATAAATAGGCCATTGTGAGGCCGCTCAGAATCCAGGTTTCTTATCAAATTATCCACCAACGAGAAAGAAATTCCGCTCCTGCTGTCGGTCATCTCAGCTTCTCTTTTCTTTCACTGCAATTACAGCCATTTGAGTGGGATGTGTGTGTGTGTTGTGTGTGTGTGTGTGTGTGTGTGTGTGTTTCAGTTTTGAAGGGAATATTCAGAAAGCAATTAACTTGTGCAGCGTACTGTGTGAGGCGAAGACTTGGGGGCGTGTCTCCTGTTTTCACTAGAGTTTTGGTTTGCAACCCTGAGTTCAGTTTCTGTGGCTTTCGTGTGTGTTTCTACTTGCTCACTCCCTAGACAGGCACATCATGCAGCACCAACTGCAAGCATTAGGAAGGCGATTCTGTAGGACTGTACATCTAGCGGGGGTTATGTTTGTTTGGTTTTGGTTCTTTTTAGATAGCCTTAAACTGCTTTATGGACACTGAAGACTTGAAATGGGAAAAACAGTCGTGGAAACTGGTCATCTGATGGAGGTTATGAGGAAGTGTGGTGTTTTGGGGGAGAGCTGATGCTGAGGCATTGATAGTGCCTATTTTTTTTTTTTTTGTTTTTCTGCTGCAGCTGCTGGCCTGACTATAGATGGGGGTAGATTCCTGGTACTTGTCTTATTAAATAATCATTAACAGGTAGGGCTGGTTTTAGGGCCCATCACCTGTGCAGTTGCCCAGGGTCCCAAACTCAGAAGGGCTCATGCTTGGTGGAATGTTCTGCTGTTACCATCTTGAAATGCTTAATAATTTTTGAATAAAACTCTACCTTTTCATTTTGCAATGAGACTTGAAAATCATGTATAGCCTGTGAGTAGGAGCTCAGGTTCATTTGACTAAGCTTGGAAAATGGTTTGAATAAGTTTCTGTTTGAGATAAACTGCTGAAGGTGATTCTCTTAATTTTCAAAATATTTACTGTAACTGTCCTGATGAATTAGAGAATGTTCTACAAACTAAACTGCCCCTCATACCCCTCCCCCCACCTCCCCCCCCCCCGCCCCCAGCATTGTGGCATCTGCAGCAAGTTGTACCTGCCCACTGCCAGAACAAGAAAATGCATCCTGGCAAGACTTGCATCATTCTGCCTGCTCACAGCTCTTACTTTAAAAAGCTTAGAATGTGCACACCTCAAAGATTTAGTGATTTCCATAATGAGATGCTCATTTGTGCAGTAATCACTTCTCTTTCCTTTCATCCAGTCTGAAATTCCTGGCTTCTACATCTGGAGGTCAGAGCAGGGGTGAAGATCAACTCAACCTATTAAAAATCTCCCACAGTTTTGGAGACTGTGTTTAACACTTTCAGCACCTAAAAAAACGGTTAGAAAATTCCTCTGAATCTGAGGCTTTGCATCCCTGAGAGACAGGAGAGGGGAAGTGGGGGGGGGGGGAATTCATAATAAATAAGTAAAATGCAATTTTTCTAAAAACAGGTAGTATAAGAAACAATTGTTTTGGCTTAATGAGACAAATATTCCTTCGAGAGAGTATTTGTTCATTTGCTTACTCTTTTGCTCATTAATTTGACTTTGCATTTTATTCACGCAATAAAGAAACTATAAGACAAGTACTAGAGGACATATTGTGATACAATAAAAGACAGAGGGTCCAGAATGTGGGGATATAAAAAATTAAACAAAGAGAACAATAACATGTTACAGGTGCTAAACCAGAAGGCAGGCCGGTTGACACTTGAATAATATGAGATCTACTTATAGGTTGATTTTTTTCAATAAGTATTTATTGGCCTCCATAGCTTTGGTTTTGCATCACAGATTCAACTAACACAACCATGAATTGAAAACATTATTTTCAATCCACAGTTGAGAATCTGTGGATCAGACAGCTGACTGTATGCATCGCTCTTTGCCTTTTTATTTAAGGGACTTGATCCCTTTATATAAAGCTAATTTTGGTATTCCTGAGTGTCCTGAAATGAATCCCCCATGGATACCAAAAGATGACTGTAGCTAAGTTTTGGGGAGTCAAAAGTTTTTCTAGGATTTTCAACTGCACCCCTAAATCCCGCATTGTTCAAGAGTCAATTGTATCTATCAGGAGTTAGGGTAGGGCCATAGAGGGGTTAATAGAGTCAAATTTCATTTACTCATCATTCATGAGTTCCCTGAATATAATATTTTTCTTCATGAGCCTTAGTATTATAGTTATTGTTAATAGATAATATTCTCAAAGTAATTGATGTGTACAGACACTGTGTAAGCATTATACGAGCTTTTTTCAGTTTTCTCAAAATACGATAATTTGGTCCATTTAGAAACCTATTGTATAAAGAAAACAAGCTAGAACATGAAGTAAATTGCTCAAAGTAACATAGTTCCTAAGAAGTAGAGTCAGGCTTTGATCCAGCTCTTCTCCAAAGCATTCCTTCTCCAGGAAGGCTGCCCTACCTCCCAAAACACAGCTGCAGCACCGAGTGTAATCATGGCTTCAACAAAGTATCAAGAAAATGTCATCTACTATTTCACATGATCACCTTCCTTTTCACAAAATACACTGGGACTAGTACCTCCCAAAGGTAGTGGTTTGTTCTCCCCTTACCAGTAAGATTACAGTTTTTTTCTTTTCTTTTTCTTTTTCTTTTGCTTCAAACAATTTATAGATGCCAGTGCTACTAATGGCTCCCATGAGAGGGGAGTAAATTCCTAAAACAAGGGCTGTATGCAGAGTGGTTTGCCATGGCTTCCTGGAGGAGAAGATTTTGTGGGCATTCAGATGCCTCACCATAATCTATAAATTCTGTCTCCTTGGAAGATCATGAATCCTCATGTCTACTTCTTAGTGATCAATTTTAGACTTTTCATGTCAGAAGTGCAGGGAGACAGCCTTTGAGGCTCATTCCCAGAAATCCATTTAGGCTGATTGGCTCCTTGTTTTAAAGACCTGTTGGGTTTGAGACTTTGGAGTATCTTCCTGAGTCTTACACATATCTCTGCAAAGAGGGGATGGCGGGGAGTAGTGGTTTGGAACCAGAATAGGGATGGAGGGGGACAAAGCTGAAGAAGTGGGCAGGATAAGGTCACAGAGAGTCAGAGTGAGTGCTAAAAATAGAATTCAGGTCTAGCACTGTTCCCTCTGCAGGGAGCTGCCTCTTTGTTACCTGAAACAGGGTTAGCTTGGGGCAAAGCAAAGGAATAATGGCATTTTCCTAAGGGAGATTTTTTTCTTTTCTTTCCTTTTTTCTTTTTTCTCTATTTTTCTGGTAGAATCTAGACTTCTTGGCTAGGTGCTAAATGTTTTCATTGGGGAGAGGCCCTGTGTGGCTAAATTCAGTTCCTCCCACCCTGAGATAGTCCCTTGCTCTGACCTTGACCTGAATGTTTAACAAAGCTGTGAAATGGAAGGCAAGACTAGAAAAGACCAACAAAAGAGGAAGAAAAGAATCATTCATTGCTACATTGTGAAGAGCTCAGTATCTGATTACCAGGCTTGCCATTGCTGCTTGGTCCCCAGTACAGAGAAGAAGCAATCTGGTTGGTTGGACTTTCAAAAAAGATGATGGAGGAGGAGGAGGAGGAGGAGGAGGAAGCAGCATAAAAATCATTTCGGTGGAACTTGATGTTTTTATCCTATAGGGCAGGTAAATATTAACCTCTAGTTATTGAGTGAAAAGTGTCAGATTTAGAGAAATCAGAAACAAGGTAAATTGTATAAATAAAATACCTAGTGTACAACATTTTTGAAAACAATATGGCAACTTTTCACTACCTGTCTGGGAATGGCAAAGTTACCAAAGAAACTGGGTAGATAAGTATCTTCGTTCGTTCATTCATTCATTATCTGCCAGTGAATAGCTGTGGTACTCTATGCTGTGAACAAATAAGACACAAGCTAATCTGTCTTTAGAAAAAGGAAATGTACATGAACTTGAGACTCAGACATGAGGGGCCTGCATGAACGATTGATAGGGGTGGAAGCATAGGCAACTATCTCCTTGAGCTGCTTTGCTTTAAGAGAAAAGAGCCAGCAAGGGTGAGGTTTGTGCTTAGCACTCAGAGGAGCCTGGAGAGTGAGGGATGGATAAAGAGGTTAAGCCAGGGACTGTTCTCCATGCTCACCCCACAGTTGATGATACGTCCTATGGGGGAGTGGCTTGCCAGCTTCCAGGAAATATGGAAGGGAGCCTTTCTCTGCAGTTCTGCCCCCATCACGGCAGGTTTTGATCCATGGCAACAGCTGCTCCTACATCACCAGCGGTCACAGCCTGGAGGGCATTTCCTAGGTGATAGTCTCCAGGGCGTTGCTCTCAGTCTTGCCCATGGGAGCAGGTATCAGGTATCAGCAGTGGGGACAGATGTGGGAGGCTCCAGAAGCCCACCTGAAGGAGGTGTAGAACTGGAGAACAGTGAGCCATGTGACACACTGTTTGCTGGCTCCCCTCTGGGTGAAACTTAAAGGTGACCTAAAACAGGAGGAAGTGCTGGTAAATTCTGATTATTATGTTATTTATATTTTACTGCAATTAAAAAGAAAGGTAAAAAAGAGGCTTTACAGGCTGAGAAGTTTCCCAACTATAGAGTCATAGAAAGAAAGTCACTCTGTATGAGTACTCTGTATTGTTATTATATATATTTTAAAAGCCAAGCATACATCTTCATCCCTGCCCTTTATTACATGAAAATCATATTCACAGTTTCTATATTTTTCATGGATGTTTAGAAAGGTAGAAAGGTACATCGTTATCCTTCACCACTGTGTTGGATGCTGCTGGTGCTCACTGATATCCAAAGTCCCTTCTTATTCTTGGTTTCTTAATCAATGGCATGTCTCAAACCCTGTGCACCCAGGTGGGCCAAGAGACTAGTTCTCATCAGAGTAAATGTGCCTCATTTAATAGCAGTAACACATTTACCATGTGTTCTCTTTGCTTCTCTGCTGGCCAAATGGAGAGTATTCCAAGGACTTAGAAGAAGGTGGAACTATAAGGAGAAATGAGCCTGGATCCTTAAATGACTGCACGGAACAGAACCTTACTGCAGTCTTGCATGGGACTATGACAGGAATAAGAATCAACTTTTATTGCGTTAAGCCAGTGGAATTTTGTACTTGTTAAGCAGTTAGCCTACTCTGACTAACACAACCATAAAAGGTGCTACAGAGACAGGGTGTATACTGATGTACCTGTAAACTAAGAAAAGGTCAGGTAGGCAATGGAAATGGAAATTACATGTATAATGACTCCCAGGTGTAAGCATTTCATTGTTGCTCATTAATCATGTGGCAAATATGTTTAAATAAACGGAGACAGGTACTTCCTGTTCAACAAATATCTCAAGGGAAAGGGGTTTCGTTGAAGGTTGGACCATAAGGGTTCATGCCTCCTTTGGGCCCAGCATAACAGTTACAGCAAACATTAAAGAGAAAGACTTCCCAGGGAAGATGAAAATGCAGCTCAAGGGGCATCAGGAGCCCCCAGTAGAAAAGTTCCTTTCAGAATTCTTGCTCTACCAAGTCTTGGAGATTTGAGACTTTTTTCTAAAACAATGATCAATGCTGACACCAAACAAAGCATATCAAGCATGCCCTGACTCTTGAGAGTTCCCCAAACAGGAGCCATTCAGTCCTGCTCCTGGTACCATTTTAGCCTCAGTTCTAAGTTGTTCTCATGGACAATGTGTTGGAGACTAGATTCCTGCCTCTTTAGCCCAACTGTGCAACCCAGGACAAACCATCTGTCCTGCCCTGACTTGGAGAGAAGCCCTCACTCTTGGCCCTAGTATGGACATTTGGTCAGTACTGTCAACCAGTTTGTCCTTTATGCTGTAGAAGCACCTCTTGTGTCATGCCTTTGGTTCTTGGAGATAAGTAGGGTACATTTTTATGGCCCTTGAATGAGTTCATATGCACTTAAAATAAAATCCTTATCATGCTCTCAAAGGCTCTGCACGATCTTGCTTCTGTCCCTCTTACTTTAATATTCTAAGCTGCCTTGCCTTTACTTACCACAGCTACCCTGATTTTTCAGTTCTTGAAAGATGCAAGAGCTTTTCAACATGATGTTTCCTGTGCCTGGAAATGCTCTTCTCCCAGTTCTAGCTATTCTTAGCTCTTTCTCTTCTTTGGATCTAAGCCTAGAAACCACCTCCTCAGAGAAGATTTCTCTGACCCACCCACCTAAGAAGATCATTTCTTGTGCCTGCCTCAGATTCTCTCAGCCCACTTCTTACTCCAACCATCATAATGGCAACCGCCTTGTCCAGGTGTCACCTGACAGCACCTTGCCTCAGCTGTACCCGGCTTCTTTTGGTTTGTGCTCCAGGGTTTCTCTGATGCTGCAGTGGGAGCTTTGCATGCACAGCCTGGGAAAGGGAGGGAATTGACAAACTCACAACCAGTGGGAGCTAGTGGGCCATCGCTTCTCTCTCCCATCCCTTGAGTGGGCAGTTTTGAGGTGTATTCTACATGGTTCCTTAGTGTTATAGCAGGATCTTCCCTCTGGGCCGCAGCAGTGACTACCTTGAGACTATACCCTAGTTTTGGCTTTTCTTCTTTATTTTTCCCCTAGTTCCCACTTCCCTTCCCTGGGGTCACTTTCCAAAATAAACTACCCGCATGCAATCTCTTGCCAAGCTTTCCATGGAGAACTTAGGTGAAGAGAGCCGTCTCCCTTATTTAATATCTTAGGATCTTCAATTTTCTTATAGCAGGTATTACAGTTTAATTTTATTTACTTATATGATTACTTTTTGGTCTATATAATTCTAATCTATACAATAAGGATGTAAACTCCAGAGGGCAGGAAGCTAGTCAGTTTCAATAGTCTGATTCTTCAGGTCCTAATGTGAAGTGCCTAGCACAGATACAACATCATTAAATATAGATTAAATGAATGAACACATCTCAAAAATTTTGTATTTTATTTTAAAAATGACACTTGTATTCTAGGCATTGGGAAGCAATCTAGCATACTGTTAAGAGCATGTTGTCTGCAGTCAGATTTTCTTGAATGAATTGACTGTCACTTAAGTAGCTCAGTAGCCTTAAGCAAGTTACTAAACCATGCTGGACACCAATTTCCTCACCTGTAAAATAGAATTAATAATAATACCTAGAGCATGGGGTTGTAATGAGTTATATATAAAGCACTCAGGATGATGCCTGACACATAATAATCATCAAATAAACTTTATTTCCTTAATCGTCCCCTTTTCCTCCCTTTTTATAGTCATTTAAAGAAATTCAGACTTGCATAGATGTATTATCCATTTTAGATCTTCCATATATGTCAGTCCTTTTGCTACAGTTTCCTAAGTATGCCTAGGATGAATAATTGCCTAATGACCCATAACTGAGAATCGGAGGAATTAAGGGTGTGGTACTTTGAACATTTTAAAGTTGTAAGCTAAACCCACTACCAAATGTAATCATGATTATAAGCTTCTAAGTGGTTTTTTTTGCGGGGGGGGGGTGTCTGGGGGATTGTAGTAACTGTTTATGCAATGATAAATATTACATTAAGAAATACTGCTGGGTTAAGTGTTGGGAATGAATGCTGTTACTGATATGACAGCATACCAAGGGCCATCCATATTCTTGCCCTGTCCCCTACTGCCAATGAGGAGCAAGGCCCATCTTTTCCATGGATAAGGAACCCACGCACCATCACTACTGGCTTTTTGTGGATCCCTCTGGTAAGAGACTTTGTGCCTACCTAGGGGCTGGAGGATGTTAGTGCCTTGGTTCTAATAAGCCTGTTTTTTGCAGAGTCACTCCAGCGAAAGAGGAAACCCCAGGCAGCACTCTTCTGCCTTGGGTTGCAAGCCTCCCTTCTGTGACTTTTAGAAACACTTCTTAAATCCATTTAACTCTTGGGAGAAAAAAAAACATAGCCAGTGAGGTTAGTGCTCAGAGGTTCAATCCAAGACAAAGCGACTATGTGTCAGCACGTGGGAGGTGGGGGCAGAGACGTGGATGCCTGGATGTTGTTCTTGGGCCGCAGAAGGGAGGCCGTGCTGGAATTCTGCCCTCATTACTCCAGCTTCTCCTCTCACAAAGAGGAGCACACCCCACTTCCCTTTTAACTTTCCCTTCTGACTAATCCCTACCTGCACAAAGGACCAAGACAGGTGGCCAGGCCTGTGGGTCAGAGTGGGGTAAGCCAGGTGGCAGGATAGCATGACTCTAGGAAATAAAAGGGTGGTGGACAGCGAGGGATTCTAAGCCTCAAGAATTTCCCCTCTAATGTGGTGTTGTAGTGTGCCACCGTGAAGTCAGAGTACTAAAACGGAGAGACCACAGAGTGCTGTGGAGCATTGAAGAGAGGAGATCTGAGCCCTGATTTTGCCACTGACTGTGATCTTTTGCCACAGCGCTGTGATCTTTCAGCCTTTGTTTCTTGGAGATTAGACAAGTGGTTTCCTAAGGTCTCACCCAACTTAGGCAGTTGACCATTCTACGTGAGCCGATTTTAACTCTTCACTCTGTAGAGTCTGGTTCTGCCCACATCTCACTATCAGATGATCCCTGACGTGACAGAAGTCAGCAAGAATGATCACGTGGTGGCTTTTGCAATAGGAGCCTGTTTGTACATGCTATTATTTTTCACGCATATTAATTTTAAGTCTACTATTTTTTAGTTGCCGTTTTAGCCTGCAAGGATATGCTGCAGAGTTGCATTTAGCCTGGGACATGGCCTGACCTCTGTGGTGTGAATGGTTGAGCTCCATAAAGATAATAAGATCTCTTGAAATTATATATATATATACACATTTACATATACGCGTGTGGGGGTAATATTGGGCTTAAAGAGCATACCACTTTTTCAAAAATTCTATTTCATATCATTTCCTTAGAATTTTGTTTGATTATGTTCAGTTTATCTCCATTAGTTTCCTGCTTCACTCCCATTCATGTCCATATTGCTGCTCAAAGCAGAATTGTAAGCATACCTCACGGGATTTTTAAATAAAGCCAGTAAACAGCGTTAGCCGACACCTCCAACGTGGCCGGGTGGCACACGCCCACACAAACAGGGAGTGGGAGGTTTGCTGACAGCTCTGGGCACTGAGACCTCAGGACTGGTTTGGGGAGGCAGACTCCAAATCAAGCAGTGACTCATGGAGAAGGCACAGAGGACTCAATCGTGTTGTGTCTTGTACCAGTTTCTTGCACAAGGAAAGGAAGTTATGGAAGAGGCTGGGCCCTCTTTCAGTCAAAGCAAGAGAAGAAGCATGCATGACAGGGGTGGGATGTCAGTACACCGACGCTAACTCAGCACCTCCTGTGTAAGGTCTCGGTGTTGGGGCAGGGCTGGGTCCCCATATCTCTTTTGCGTTTGGTGTTCAAGAGCTGTAACCAGAACTCCGATGTTATGTTGAGCATTAGTTAGGATACAGTCTGGGCTATGGAAATGAAAAGGTTCCTAAACACAGTAGCTTAAATAATTCTTATATATAAGTTCAGGTATCCTGTCCAGAGTTGAGTGGTAACTTATGCTATTAGAAACTCTGCTCATATAAAGTGCATTGCTCCACTAAATCATCTTCATCTGTCTTACTTAAAAATGAAGCTATTTCACAGCCATACAGCAAGCTTTGAAAATCTGAGTTTTGTCG
Source organism: Eonycteris spelaea (assembly GCA_003508835.1). Classification (NCBI taxonomy): domain Eukaryota; kingdom Metazoa; phylum Chordata; class Mammalia; order Chiroptera; family Pteropodidae; genus Eonycteris; species Eonycteris spelaea. Next base: position 6,109,283 of record PUFA01000011.1, on the reverse strand, counting down.
GGGGAGGGAGGATATGGAGAAGATCAAGCATATTTTACAGAGGATGTTGGCAAAGTGTAGAGATTACATGGAACCTTCCTATATGGTTTATAATATTTCCTCTGCCACTTGCTAGACTGTGAGCTTGGGCAACTTAATCTATCTGTGCCTAATGTTGTCGGCTTGCATATATCGATGAGTTAACATAGTTAAAGCGCTTAGAGCAGTTTGTAGACCGCAGTTATAATCCAGTAGCAGACACTGTTGATGCCTTTATTCATACCCATTAGTACTTACCATTCTGTAAACTCCACATGGCTTTTTACTGCAAGAATTTGGGACTCTGCCTCTAGGCTTCCTCTGGCCTCTGGGAATGTGCTCTGCTGCATGCGAGCGCTGAGAAGTTAAAAGATAGCAAGTAGCCCTCAACCAGGAGGTTGAGTGCTCCTCAGCAGTTTTCTTGTTCCTCGGGTGAGACGACTCTCAGCCATGTCCTACATCATCTCACAAAAGTCCCCAGGGCAGCTGAGCCCCAGAAGTTCACATTAGCTGCCTGCACATTGGCATATTCCATGTTGCTTCCTTGATTTCCATGCTTCATTTCTCCACTCTCCTGGTCTTCTTGACATCACCACCCAAATTACCTGCTTGTATTCAGGATCAGCCTCTGGGAAACCCCAGCTAAAATGCTCTCCCTTATTACTATACACTTTTATCTAGCCATGATGACTTCAGAATATATTCTGATGCTGGCAGCCCTAACCCTCCCCTTTCATATACCTCCACCTTCCAGGATCTTCTTCTCACTTTAACGATAATATCTACACCAGAATGAAAGAAATGCAGACTCTCGTGCCCCTCAAACCCACCTCCTCAACTGATATACGCAGAGTCCCACAAAAAAACCAAGTCACAAAGAAAATGAAATGTTGTGGCAAAAGTATTTAACGTCTTTGGGGTTTGTCACCCTGCCCGGCTTCCTTCAGGCTAGTTCTGATTTCTCTTGAGGCCTGCACAGATGGCATATTGCTTAAATTTGTGCCGGGGTTATGACTGCACATTATATCTGAGACAAGGGGGAGGACCCAGGTACACAGCTCTACATCCTGTTGTGATGCATAAGCATTCTCTTTTCATTTCCTCCCTGGGGCTGGGAGAGGATGGAAGTGTTTTTCATGAAGACAGGAAATATCTTCACTACTGCTTTGTGAACTAGATGGAATTATCCTAAAAGAGCAGTTCCATTGGGGTGAGGAGAGAAGGTATGTGGGCTGGATTCTCAACTGAATTATTAAACAATAGTGCTCTCTGTGGCCACACCCTGTTATTTTATACAACGGAAAAAAACAACTTGGCAAAATAAAGTCACTGTTGCCTTCTTTAAAATGTGCTATCATTTCAGTATTAGACAGTTTTACAAGAGCCAGTACCCAGAGGCTCAAAGGTAATACAGCTGTCCTCTTTTTGCAGGATTCCAATACGCATGAATTTCTATCACCACAGTTTAGTGAGTTTAATTAAATAAAACTAGTCCTGTCCAACAACACTGTTCAAATTTCAGTTATATGGGATATGAACAATGAATGTTTGCGTAAAGTACAGACTTTGCTGCTAGCTCTTCAATACACAATCACCTTTAATACGTGATCATGATCAGTTAGTTACCAAGCATGTCACTTATTTTAAAGTCTATTGGTGATTGTTTATTGTGCACCTTTCTCAGTTGTACACACGGATGGCTATGTTCAGTTATGTTGTCTCCTGACTTATAGTGATAACCCATGTGACATTTTACAAAAATGGATAGTCAATAGAGGAAACTGGGAACAAAAACAGAAGAGAAGAAAGGTATAAACAGTGATAATGGGTGAAGTGAAATTCGAATTGAATGTAAGTAGAGTTTAGAAAACATAGTTGAGCATGGAAATGTTGACACTGGAACCATTCTAGAGGCTCAAGACAAGACCAAAACAGCTAGCAAAGGGTGAACTTATTGCCGTAAAGGAGGAAAGTGACAAAAGGATGAAAATGCCCCAGAGAAAGTAATGCTGGCCAAAAAAAAAAAAAAAAAATTACATTAAATGCACTCTGAGATATTTCATGGCATTGGAAGTGCAAAGGACAAAATGGCAGCTAATCCAAGTTTAGAAATGCGACTGACGGTTTACCAAGGCATAGAAAAGTTACTTGCTCTGTATCAGATGATATGACAAGAAGGCAAGCTCTGCCCTAACCACTCATCCTATGTTGTTGCGAAGAAATGAAACACTATAATTCTCACTATTTCCCATCTGTTGTATTCCTGCATGCGAAATAAATATTGGTTTTTCTATTTTTTAATTTCTCTATACATTTATAATTGATAGCAGGAGAGTTTTTAATACTTCGACAAAATTTTCTAAAGCTATAGAAAGTCGTCTTTTCCCCCCGTGATTACGATCACTGTGCATATGGTTGGTTTTAGCCTTCGCTGTTATTTTCATAGTACTAAACTACTGCAGAAGGACCACCTGTGCTTGAGGGTTTTTCTTATTGATTAGGACAGTGAAAATATGTGGGCTTTGGAGCCTGTGTGCCTGGGTTTAAATCACGACTCTAACACTAAATTTCTTACTGTCTGCTGTTGGTCGAGTACACCAACCTATCTGGAGACTCGGTTTTCTTATTTAAAGAACAGAGAAATAATAATACTTACCACATAGAGTTCTTGAGGCGACAGGGGGAAATGCCTCTCGAAATACACCTGATACTCAAAAAGCATTCAATAAATAAGCTCCATAAAAGCGAAGACCCTGTCTCTTTTGTTCATTGTGGTATCCAGGCATTTAGAATAAAGTAGTATAGCAGTTGCTCAATACATATTTGGTATCTATACGATTGAATAGTCACATAAATATTCAGCATATGTTAGTAGACTGATTCTCTTCTTCTTTCTCACTTTTTGAATGCCGTATACCTTCAAAGAGTTAAACAAATCACGGGGCCCAGTTTTACCAAGACCCCAATAGATTCACCCATGACCCCTATAATGTTGTCCTTCCTTCACAGCCATTTCTGTCTTGTTTTTCCCTGCCCGCTTGATTTAGGTGTCAGGGTCACTCTTCAAGGTTAACATTCTTCACATAAATAATGAACTCATACAAATCTATAGAAAAAACACTAAGACTTCAAAAAGGAGAAAAAAACAATTTATTTGCAAATGAACCTAACAAATATTTGGTAAAATTCACCCTCACTAGCAGCCAAAGAAATGTAAATCAAAACCAGAGATTCTCTTTGTGATCACATTTGCACAGATATTTAGAGTGATGAAGTCAGATTAATGAGAACATGGTGAGAAGATCCTCATCTCAACTACTTTTGCTTGAGAATTGGTATAATCCTTTTAGAAAGCAATTTCAACACAAGAATCATGGGACTTTGACCCGGTAATTTACTTCTGGAAATTAACCCTGAACATTCAATGTGGATAAAGCTTCATGTGTAAAGATTCATCCCAGTGTTGTTTGTAAGAGTGAAGTCAGAAAACTGCCTAAATGTCCAACGATGGGGATTGTCTAAATGGAAGATGGTATATGTGCTTTCTATTAGGCAGTATGTATCTATAAAGAGACAAATGCTTGTGATAGAACATCGTATATAAGAAATATTTTTAATTAAGTAAAAACCCAACAACTGATGCCTTAATGCTATCCTGTAAGAAAATACTCCACAATGTGAATAAGTACCATTTATCATGGCTCTACCATATTTTAGGGCTTTGTATATTTTATGTCTAATTCTCACAACCCTGCATGGTAAATATTATTATTCCCATCTTATAGATGATAAAATGAGACTCAGAGGACCAGGAACTTTACTGAAGCACTAGCTCATTATGTACATCTAACAGTAAAATCTGCTTTTTCTTGTCAAATTGGGCTTTTTCTCATGTTTGGTTGAGTTTTTTCTTTTTTTAATTATGAGACAATAATTTTCTAAATTTTTCAGAGTTTCTGTATTTTAAAATATTTAGGAGCATAAACTACTTTTATAATGAACATAAACATGGTTGACAAGAAAATAATGTAACTTTAATAAGTTGTTTAATTACTCTGAGCTGCAGGTGCTATTGAATAAATAGTGCCTATATCTGCTCATTTTATAGGACTGTCTATCTAAGTTAAAGTGAGAGAGCAGATAACATGTGTCAAAACACTTCAGGTTATAAAATGAAAGGCACTCACATTTTAATAGTTCTTTTCCAAACTTTTTAAATCAAAAATTGTATTTCCTTCAGTTATTTAAGAGTTATTATTACTTTAAATATTACATGGGCTTATAAAACCTTCAATAACACAAGTGCTTTCTCAGTGCCAGATTTTAATATCTGTCCCAGTTAAAAAATGAAGGCAAGGGGAATTCATTGTTTTGCATGGTTGATGTGGAAAACCTAGCACACACTCAGCATTCTTTGGGAAAGGAAGTGGAAGGCTCCTGTATCAGATGTTTTGGAAAGAAGGTAACTGTGGAATAGGCTTCAAGTTCCAGACAGGAGCTTTTTATTGATTCTCACTGAATATTCATGGAGTTGAAACTTTCTGTCTCTGATTGTCCATTCTCTGAGTCTGGCACACTTCAATCAATGGTTTTTTGGTTGTTTTCCTAAGGGTTTGGCGGTGATGTTTTTGCCGCATTTGGCATAGTGTGTGTGGCCAGATTCTGGGCATTTATGGAGCATTGCCTTAAGGGTTGTTTACTCTGGACTCTCTCCAGGATGCCATCCTCATCCGATCCTCATCCGAGATGACTTCTCCTGGGAAGGTGGCGGGGGGGGGGGGGTGGAACAAAACAAGGCAAGGCTCATCCTCAAAGATTATTCAGATCACTATGCACCTCACCAATTTATTTGGGTTTTGCCCCAGGGAGACCTGTAAGCCCCCAGGTGACAGAAGATGTGGACACCTTGCTCTTTTTTCACCAAGAGAAAGACTCCTAAGTGGCTTCTAGGGAAGCAAGTAGAAATGTTTGGCAGTGGCAGTGGCAGCTTGACTTTACCACAAAGTGCAGAAGGTTATTTGGTCAGTGACTCTCCCTCCTGAAATCTGCTTTTGTGCAGCTACTATTCTAACTGCAGGACTGCCTGCCACCCAGATCATTTACAGGAAGATACCTTCAGAGCACAAGGCAGCACGGGGAACTTTCTGAAAAGGAGAGTCAAAGAATGTGGCGTAGAGTCAAAACACCTACTAAATATACAATTGGCTTCATTTCTAAGACAAACTTTGTGTCCTGCCTTGTGAACTGAAAAGTTATCTATCTCCCCAGTACAGGATGCTAACTGGGAAGTAAGGTGCCTCGGGCTTGCCTACTGGAAGCTCCATTCAGGGCCCTTTTTCTCTCAGCTGTAATAACATTCTCTGTGATGTAAGGTCCACCAATATTTTTCAGCCCAGGAGGAAGTTTAGTTTGGCTGATTTAAACTTAAAATAGGGAAGGAAACGCTTTTTTGTTGTTGTTTTCTTCTTCTAGATTAGGCTACAGGTTTGGTTTAGTTGCTGTAATTATCTGTATTTGTTTACATGTGGAAAATGCAGTCTCAGGCATTGACGTCAACCTTTGGCAGACTCCGATAAGGTCCCAGATGCGCGAGGAGATGACTGCAAATTGTTTCCATGCCTGTATCATTTATTTTATTACTGGACTCTTTCTCTATGTATAGGCTTCGGTGTTGTGTGCAGAAATATGGCTAAGTGACAGGTTTTAACACTTGCTTAAAGAAGACAATTTTTGGAGAAACTAGAAAATCAATATTTAGCAATAAAGAAATGGTTGTGTTCAAGAACGGCAAAAGTTTGCACATGTTTTTCTTATAGGGACAGATTGCATAATTTTAGGCTGTGGACCATTCGATCTCTCTCACAACTTTCAACTTTGCTGTTGTAGTGCAAAAGACTATAGACAGTAGTCTGAGAGTGGAGCTGTGTTACAAAAAAAAAAAAAATGTTATTTACAAAACCAGGCAGCTGTTCCATAGCTCCACGTTGTGCCAAGTCCTGAATTAAGATATAATTCATTTGGTGCATACATCTAGTATGTTGCTTTCACCTGAAAATAAGGGAAAATCCCGCTAAAGATAGCCTAAGAAACACGTTAATCTCATGTAAGAAGATTATCTCATGTAACAGATTTCATAATAGGAAAGTCCCAGGGTTGGTTAATTAAAGCAGTTCACTTATGTCATCCAAGACCCAAGTTCTTTCCATCTTTCTGCTCTCCCCACTTGGCTCATTGGTTTGTTCTCAGGCTGACATGCCTCATTGTCACAAGAAGGCAGCCTCAGTTCCAATGTTACATGTAGATGCAACATCTAGCAGAAGAAATAAGACTTTTTTCTACCCATGTATCGCTTTTTAAGAGCAAGAAAATCTTTCCAAGAAGAACTTCCATTTCACAGCTTCATTTCTTACTGACCAGAACTGGAATAGAACATTTAAAAAGCATTTGGACTAAGTATTTGATTAGTTGTCTGTGGCTGATATGTCATCACACTTGGTGATTTTAAACAATGAATATCTGTTCTGTCACAGTTCTGGAGGCTAGAAGTCCAAAAACAGTATCGTGGGACCAAAATTAAGTTGAATAGGGCTGTGCTCCCTCTGGGGGTTCTAGGGGAGAATCTATTCCTTGCCTCTCCCAACCTTCGGGTAGCTGCTGGCATTGCTTGGCTTGTGGCCTCATCACTCCAATCTTCAAATCTCTCTCTGCCTACTCTTCTGTGCATCTTTTTTTTAACTCTTTCTTTTTAAATTAGTTATGCTTTTTAAATATTTATTTTAGCATTCAATAGGCTTATTATAATTACGCGATAAATAAATAAACCATGTTTAAAACAACTCAACTTAATTTTGAATGTAGTGACTGCCAATAAGGCTAACCCACATAAACAAAAAACGTTGGTGTCTCCAATTATTTTTAAGAATAAAATGATGTCCTGAAACCCCTGTGTTTGAGAACTACTCTAGTGTATATACCTAACAGTGAATTTGCTGGTGGTAAGTATAATTATATCCAAACGTAATAGATCATGCCACACTATTTTTCTAAATGTTATACCCATTTATTCACACTCAAAAGTGCGTGACCATTCCTGTTGCATCACATCTTTGCCAGTACTTGGTAGTAGCAAACTAAAATTTTTGTATAATACATGTAAGATTGTATATGTTTTATTTTTAATTGAAATATATTTGATATAAAACATCGTATAAGTTTAAGATGTATAACATGTTGACTTGATACATTCATATATTGCAATATGATTACCATTTTGGCATTAGTTTGCACCTATTAATCACATAATTACTATTTCTTTTTTTGTGATGGGGCTAATGAAGATCTAGTCTCTTAGCAAGTTTGAAGCTTATAATACAATATTGTTGTCTATAGTCACTATACTGTGCATTACATCTCCAGAACTTATCTACTAGTTCTAAGTGTATGCCTTTTCTTGATTATTAATTAGATGAAACATTTGATGTATTTGCTGGACAGAATGTTTTGTCATCAGTGGAATGGCTCTTTTATATTTGCTTGTATATAAATGGAATATTCTTTTTTTATAAGGACGCTTGTGATGGCATATAGGGCCCACCCTGATATTCTAGGATAATCTACTCATCTCAAGATCCTTATCTTAATCTGCAAAGACCCTTCTTCCAAATAAGAGAATGTTTTACAGTTCCTAGGAGATAGGACCTTAAAACTTTGGGGCCATTATTCAACCTGCTACAGTATGGAGAACTCTGATTGTCAAAGTAAAAACAAAACAAAAAACCAAACCAAAAAAAAAAAAAGCTGACATTTTCTGAAGTAATAGAGAGCCATTAAATCAATTACTGGCAAGAGAGTGGGAACCACCGTGATTATTTATATTAATAAAGATTTACTTAAGTCAAATAAGTAAGGCATAGCCTAAAGACATTGGATTCAACAAGGAGGGGAAAAGCCAAGATATGACTCTTACTTAGGCAAATATCAGTGTGTGCTATATAAAACTACTGTATTTAACAAGAATTTATAATGATTTAAGAAAACAGTTTTTATAAAGTAAGGTAGGATAAGACTTTTATATATAGTGTGGTCGCTACACAGAGAGTAAAAACGTTTGTGCATAAAAAAGATGAAATAATACTCATAAAAATTACTAGCAGTTTTTTGGAAGTGGTAGAAATATGGGTGATTTTTCTTTCCTCTTTCTTTTTGTATTTTTCAAAATTTTAATTGAAATATATATTGCTTAAATTAAAAATATACTTTAATAATAAATCAATAACATTATATTGTTAGAGGATAATTCTGGTGTTTTTTAAAAAGATGATTTCAGTGTGCCTTATATAATTTCACTTAATTTCTATATATCACTTAGTTTATGGTATCGTGAAATTAAACAGAATAGCCACAGATTCCACCTAGACAAGTTCTTCTGCTTCCAAAGAGACCTAAACCCTCCACACTGTCACTAGAGTTAGCTTTCTGAAACATAGATTGAGGTCCATCCTGCTTTTCATCAAAAGCATTTTATGTCACTTTGGAAAATGTCTTCTTTTAAAGTCGGCGTTCAGAATTCTCCACGACCTTGTCCAAATCCTTTTCAAAGTCCCATACACAGGATACCGCATTCCATTCAGTCATGTACCTCTTGCTACCCCCTTCTCTGCCCAGGCCCTTTCCTGCTCTTCCCCAGGCTGATTTCTAACTCTGGGGTTCTCTCACTGTGCTCCCAGATGAAGGGGAAGCTTAGGCTTTACTAGAGAGCTTATTAGCAATGCAAATTCCCAGGCCCCACCCCAGACCTACTGAATCGGAAACTCTAGGGCTGAGCCTGTTGATGTAGGTCTTAACAAGCCCTCTAGGCAACTGTGATGCATGCTAGAGTTTGAGAGCCTTTGGGCTAGCTCTCTTTGCCCCACTTTCTTCATTGTTGCATTCTTCCCTCTACGGCAATCATCATTGCTAGAATAACTACAGTATTATGCTTCCTAGATAATTACTTTATAAATTAATTTTTACAAGCATATATTTATTATACCATCAATTGACCTTCCAAATAAATAACATTTCTGTATTCCTATGATTTCTTTGCCGTATCAGTCGTTCTTCCTTTAGGTAAATTTTTCTTGTCTTGTTTTTATATGTATTTTCTGCATACAAATCAATGAAGCAAGGCAAAAATGATCATTTTTTTTATGGTCTTCTGGATCACTTATAAAATCACCAAATGCCTGCTTTGAGTAAGCATTGGCTGTGATTCAAAGCCATTCTTTCAGCTGTGGTCCATTAAGCAGTCCTGCTACCATCCCTCTGTCTCTCTGTCCTTCTTCAGCTAAGCCAAACACATATGCAGAAGAATCATGGACGGTTTGTCTGAAGGCCCAAGATATCCCCTCACCAACTTCACTTTCCCAGAGTCTTGCATTAATGATTGGTTGAAGTAGAGATGATAAGAGTTTTTTCCTTTGCATAAGTGGACCCTCATGCACTGGCACTTATGAAATTCTACAGAGTTCTGTGCTGAAAGAGGGCTCAGGTCCTACTTTTTTCTCCACAGTCATCTGAAGGAAGTGTGTTTTGACCTCTGAATAGCACCTAATCCCATGCTTAGCACAAAGTAATTATTAATAAACAATTGTTGGATAAATGGAAGAAATAATGAAAAGACCAGTGAAGGATGAAAGGATAGGAAGGAAGGAAGGAAGGAAGGAAGGAAGGAAGAAGGAAGGAAGGAAGGAAGGAGGAGGGAGGGAGGGAGGAGGGAAGGAGAGGGAGGAAAGAGAGAGGGAGCTGTGGAAGGAGGGAATGTGTTGGCCAAGTGTAGCTCAGACAGCACCCAATATGAGGAAGTGCTTAAGGGACCAGGTAGAATTGGAACTCTAATACTTAACCAGTGCCATATATAGATATGCTCTAACACTTAATTAACTGTTCAGTTTGGTTCCCTCCTAGAAGATGTTTTTAGCTGTTCCTCCCAGGTGCAAAGGGGTGGAGGCCTCTCTGAGCATCTGAGAATAAGGCTTTGTGAGTTGTAAAGCAGAATGCAAATGGTGATTAACTAAGGCACCACAAGCTAGGGCAAGTATCCTGAGCCATCCCAGGAGATACTCTTTTGCCTCTTTTTCTCATTTCACTTCTCAAAATTGTTCCCAGCATAGACCAACTGAATCTCGAATGGTCAATGATTAAAATTTCCACTCTGAAAATCTGAGTAACTTAAGAATCATAGAAACTGGATCATCTGTAGATAATTTATAAATAACACCCGCCTTTCAAATCAGCTCTGTCTCCCCAAAGAGTCCTCTGTCCTGTCAGTGGGACCACGGCCAAGGCCCAAACTGCTAAATTGGGCCAGTGACACTGCAGTTGCTGGCAGGAGCTTCTTATCTCTAATTCTTCTAAGAACTTGGGACATTTCATTCAAACACCTGTTTTTCCTCATGTAAAATATAAGCTAAAAGTTATTGGTTATTTTTAGGTTGGGAAAGGCTTGTATAATTTTAATGCCTGTGATTCATTCAGGTTTTACTTTGTCTACTGCTAACATAGTTGAAACATATCAAATACTAAATAGAACACCAAATATCCCGGATATATGGTAAGCTTTGGGGGTATTAAAACTGACTAAGCCCTTTGATCTTTCTTCATTGAATCTTGTTGACATGAAAGGAAGCCGTTAATATCATCTTTTCCTCCATTTCTTTCAGGTCAATACTAGTCAGCACAGCCTTAGCCACTGTAGTGTGCCTCTGAAGAGCCAGTCCAGGTATCTTAAACTGGACAGTGGGGGTTTGCGAGGCCAAGGCGGACAAGACCATGTGGAGCTGCTGGCTGGGGTAATGATCCTTGTTACCATATGTTTGTAGGCTTGACATGTTGATATTCTTTCCCTGCCTCTGCTGAGTTGGAGTGATAGAAATCTCATGTCTGTCCACATCCTGGGATTATGACATGTCTCACTAGACCTCATTACTATCCAGGGAGAGGCAAGGATTAAAAATAATCAAGTTCACAGGAGAGCCCTGGAACCTGTCATCACTGTTTCCATAGCAGAATTCCACAAAGTCCCCAGTCCTTACACCCAAACTACACACATGCACAGCTCTTCTGTGCCCCTGGCTGGGGCTCTGGGTACATACACATGTCTGCCATTGGGCTGTCTGGACTGGAGGTCTTCACATTGCTTCTCAAGAATCTAATGGCAAATGACAAAATTGACCAGCTGGTGCAGGAGAGAGTTATATTGAACTCACTGTATGAGAAACATGATATGGATAAAGCAGGGCTTTTCTGGATGTTGGACATGAATTTTTTTTCATTTGGGAAGTACAATTGACCTTTGAACAACTGCATTTTGGGGGGATTGGGGAACCTAACCCTTGACATGGTGGAAAATCCATGTATAACTTTTGACTGCTTTTAGTCAAGTTTTACCAACTGTTGACCAGAAATCTTACCGACAACATAAATAGTCTTTAACACATTTTGTATGTCATAGTTTTATATAAAGTATCCTTACAAAAAGTAAGTTAGAGAAGAAAAGTTATTACAATAATCATAAGAAGAGAGAATACAATAAATACAGTATTTCTTGAAAAATCTGCATTTACATGGGTCCATGTAATTCAAACATTTGTTGTTGAAGTGTCAACTATATGGCATAACACATAAAGCTGTGCTATTTCAAACATAATGGGTATGGTGTACATGTTGAAACAGAACACATACCAATTTCTGAGAACATTATTTGGCCTAGAAAGCATCGGTAAAGGTAGTTTCATGATGGAAGTCTTCTCTCTTTCTCTCTGGGTCCCATAAAGTTCTTCTTCATGTGGCTTTCACCCTTCCTTTTTGTCCCCCTAACATTTTATAGCTTTGGTTTTCTAACAAGGGGAGAGAAAGTTCTCAGGAATGTGTATCAGCATTTCTAGACGAATATGATGTGTATACTTTTAAAAAATGCATTTCATATTATAATAGAATTTCATAATTTGGAAACTAATAAAGGGCCATTGCTGTCAAAATATAAACAAAGAGAGTAATATTTGACAAGTTCTCTTTGCTGGAGGGAATCTGCATCAGCAAGTCTTCAAATGGAGCAACTGGTGGGGGTGGGGTCTCATCTCCCTAGGTGGTCCAAGTCAAGATCTCATTTGGTGGTCCAGCATAACATCTTTGTTTATCAAATAGGAAAAGGTACAAAAACAATTATGGGCAAAGGTAATAACAGAAAATGCCTATATCTCTCCTGTAGGATGAGACTTCAGCTGACTGAGCTGAGGCAGGAGTTCTCTGGACAAAGTGGGAGCAGCATATTCAGGGTCCATGGTCCAGGACGCAAGAGATGAAGAAAGGTAAGTGTTACGTGTGAAGACAACCATGGCTTCAAGGGTTCAGGCTTTGCCTTCGTTGCATGAATGTGATCACTCTAGGAAAATGGAAAGAGAAAAGAATATTGAGGGCAGTGAGTCTGGCAAGGGGCCTCAGAATGGGGATCCCAGGACCTGCAGAGGTGACGGCCACAGGCTTGCAACAGCCTTCCTCCAGAAAACCGCGGTGAAGCATGTGCTGGAGCAGGGGGACAGAGGCTGCGTCGTAATCTCCACTGACGGTGCCCTAGGCGGGGGTGGGGGCAGAGCAGAGGCCCCACCTGAGCGAGCAAAAGGCAGGATTTATTCCTGGCCTTCTTTGCAGGGAGCCATCTCTCTGCAGGTGACTTTATGTGTGTTTCTGAACCTACATGTGGGGTCCCACATTAGTCCTACCTTCTTCAAAAGCAAATTGCTCTAGGAAACAAAAAAGAGTGAGTTGAATAAGTGGTGTCACAGGGCACTGTAGCAAACACATAGCAAGGCAGACGTAATAAATGAGTTTCAACAGTAAAAAGAAGAAAAAGCCCAACAAGTGGTATCAAATGGCCATGAGAAACACTAGTTCTGCAGCTGAAGATGGGGCACGTGAGGACAACTGGGGCATGATGCTTTGGGTAAGACTGGGGAGGGGGGGGGGGGGGCTGGGGAAGGACCCTATGTTGGTGAAAGGATGTGGGCTCCCTGTCATAGTAGGGAGGGGTAGCCAATGGCACTGAGGGAAACAAGCTGCAGAACAGAGGGATGGGGATCACTGGTATAGAGACCATTAAAGATCATGCTCCAGCCATCCTGAGGCCTTTGAAAGAGAGAAGGGATTTGGGGAATTGCAGTCCAGTGGATTATTATCTTGTGGGAATTCAGGACTTAAGACCCCTAGATTATGCTCTTTCAAGCTGATGGACAGGAGGCCTGGTGATGGGGATAAATCATGAAACGAGGGGCAGAAACCACACAGGTGTTGAGACACTGTGGAGGTAAAGTAAGGAAAGATGTCACCCATAAGAAGGAGGTCCAGTGAGAAGCAGTTTCTCTCCTGTATTTAGGAGGTTGCTAAAGTGGCACAGCGCAATCAGAACTCCCCATTTTAAAGAAGATTCAGCCATAAATAAGTAGAAATACAAATAAGTCTTTTGGGAACCTCCCCCCACATTCCTTGGATATTGATATTTAATGCAAAGATTGCCATGACCTCAGCTGGACTATCTACAAACCAAACCACCTTGCCTTGAAGCTCAGACTCAGTTACTTACCAACAGCCTGGTTTACATTACCTAAAATAGAAACCAGAGAGAAAGACCAGTGAAAATCCAGGCAGGGAGTACCTTATTCAACATTCTGAAATACAAGGTCGCAAGTGATAACAGCCCAGGGAGGTGCTATGACTGTGGGAGGAGCAGGAAGTTACAATAATCTCTGGCAGGACTTTAGTTAATATGCTAACCAGCATGGAAATGCAAAAGCTTAGGACAAATGAAGAAGGATATGGATCACAAATAGCATTTTCGTGAGAATCAATAATAGGCTTTTTTTTTTTCACTCGCACTAACTACCTTAGGACATTTAAGAAAAGTCATTTAATGTCCCTAAGACTTGGTTTCTTTTCATGTAGAACCTGAGAGTTGAAACAGGTGATCCCTCATCCTGACAATCTGTGAATTTGGGGTTCTGTGTAGTTCGTAGACTGGAACATTTCCTCCCAGATTTTCCAGAGCAGATACTATTTCTCTGATACGGCCTCAGCCAATCGTATGATCCTCCCCTTCCCAGGGAATGTCTCCAATTAGAAAAGGCAGGGGATGGATCTTTCTTTTAACTGGATAAGAGATCTCACTGGCCGTGTTAAGTTTCTCCATACTGTGTTTGCTGTGCTTTTGATTCTCAATGTAGTTCAAGCCTCTCCCATCCCATCCATTTTACCCACCAGGAAACACAATGGCATTCATCTGAACTGTGGCACTGTTGCCTAACCAGACAAATCAACCTATCATTAAGGAGACTGGAGTCCTGATGCTGAGCCCAGAATCTCAGGGGAAGACTAATGAAGAGCTTTCCCTGGGTTTTGAGTCTGTTGATCAGATAAAGTGTTCTTGGTTGACTTCAAACTATCACATGACCCATATAATTATAATGCTTTCACTTTGGAGCCCGAGGGAAAGGTCACAGGTCCTGGAATCTGAGTCCCTGGCCACCTGGGCCTCCCTCAGGTCATGCCTGGTCTCATATTCAAAAGGAGAGGCTGGATTGTTTTTACACCACCTAAAATAATGGATGCCATACCAGAAACTTAGGGAGCATTTGATCTCTTCAGTCTCTTCTGGAACACAATATGTGTTCCTTTATTGGCTTGCTGAGTACCTACTATGGTCATTTGCTATGCAGCAATAGAATGGTGATACAACAGCCATGCTCTCAGGAGCACGCCCATCGTGGCTTTCACTCTACACCAGCAGTGTGAAGTAGTTGCAGTGGAGACCTCATGGCCTGCAAAACTGAAAATATTTACTCTCTGGCCCTTTATAGGGCCTGGAGAAGATAAAATATGAAAACTATTGCTTTGTGATCAGAACTTGAATTCATACCACTGGTTCGTGACTTTTTCTCCCTTCATGATGTCTCTTCTACCTTTAGAGTGGGACAAGTCAAAATAATTCAATTTTTCTCTCATTAATGTTGGTTATCTAAGAGAGTAATTTTCAATCATTTTAGAGTTAAAATACCTTCTAACATACAATCTCTCTCTCTCTCTCTTCTCTCTCTTCTCTCTCTCTCTCTCTCTCTCACACACACACACACACACACACACACACACACACACACACACACACACATTAAAAGATTTAGCCTGGTAGTAATAGCTTTAAATGGAGTTAAAATGCATATATGCTGAGGATTCGAAGGAGCCAAAAAGAGTGTATTAGTGTCCTCATCCTGCCATAACAAATGACCACAAACAAGGTAGCTGAAGAAAGCACAAATTTATTCTCTCATCGTTTTAGAGGCCAGAAGCCTGAAATCAAGGTATTGGTAGAGTTAGTTCCTTCTGGAGGCTCTGAGAGAGAATCCGTTCCGTGCCTCTCTCCTAGGTTCTTGCAGTGCTTGATTATGGTTGAATAACTCCAGTGTCTGTCTCCATCGTCACATAGCCTTTCTCTCTGTTGTCTGTGTATGAAATCTCTCATTGCCTTCTCTTATAAGAACACCTGTCATTAGATTTAGGTCTGCTCCCAGTCCAGAATAATTTCATCCTGAGATCCTTAACTTAGTTGTACCTGCTAAGACCCATTTGCCAGGTAAGGTCACAGTCCCAGATACTGAAGGTTAGGACCTGGACGTATCTTTTTGGACACACCATTCTACCCACTCTAGAAGCTATTTAGCATGTTGCTGGAGCTGGTAGGAAAAACTCCTTCTCAATCTCCTGTGTAGTGATTGAAATGAACAAATTGAAATGAATAATCTGTTGTGTTGGGAATAGATTAAAATGGGAAAGATGGAAAAAGTCAAGACCTCTGATGGCATCAGTGAAGAACTAAGGCAGTTATCTGACCTATATTGTGGGAAGAGTTTTTTGTTTTTGTTTTGTTTTGTTTTTTACCCTCGTGAGGCTTTAAGGACACTCAGCTCTTCCATCTATGATCCTGTGATTATAGATTGGATGCTTCCTCAATGACGACACATGTGAGAGTCACAAACCCTTCACCACTATCCTATATGGATGCCCCCACCTTGTCATCCCCTTTTTATCCATCTCGACAAACTCCAAGGTAAGGCAACATTAGAAGATGTGTCAAAAGTCAGGGTAGTTATCCCCAAGCGTTAGATCCAGGATAGAACCCTTGGAGCCTTCCTGTAAGTGGAAGATTGTGTGTGCTCTCTAACAGAAGAGTATGGGTCTCTCTCTGGAAATGAGTCCATGCCACTTATTGTCCATTTGGCCTTGGGAAAATCTGAGTCTGTGATCTGGTTTCTCTGTCTGTAAAGAGGCATAACAATGCCTTGCTACCTTACCAGGGTGTTGTGTGAATTTGCTGACACCCATAAAGCTCCCTGAAAATGAAGAGGCTTACATAAATCCCTGGTATTATTCCACACAGCACACGTTTTCCCCTGAGAATAAAGTAATAAATGGTACCATTGTGCAGCTGGTGGAACGTGTTCAAAAGTTTCCGTTCACGACTAGTAGATCAAGTTGTGGGTGACTGTATGGACGTTCTGTCTTCATGCCAAGGTGCATCCAAGACAGCCGGCACAGTGGCTATCCTGGAATGAAAAGCAGTACTGTAAGAGACAGCCAGACCACGGCATCACATCACGTAGGACAGTCCTGTGTAGCCAGCAACTTCATGGGCACCTTTCCTTAAAGCAGAGGGAAACAATAGCAGAAACCGTGGCCACATGGATCTCTAATGTGGCAGAAATTGAGAAGCAACTATCTTATTCCATCACACTGACACATTTCCCAAGGCTAAGGATGCTCATGATTGTAGAGGGTTATAATGTTAGCTTTTCTTTCTTTCTGATTTCCTGGGCCAGCAAAAGCCAGGGTTCCAAATCAGATGGAGTGTTCAGGTAAAGGACCCATTCTCTTTAAATACAATTCATTTGAGTGGGAGTGTGTGGGAACAGTCTGTTCAGAATGCCACTGACTGGCATAGAAGATAGGAGAGGGTCTCCTTTCAACCATTACGAGCCCTGAAAAATGCTCCAGGACATGATACAGGGACAATTTTCTTCTCTTTTAGCAAAGTCAGGAACTCTCAGCCTTCACATGTCACATCTGAGATGACAGATATTTTAGTTCGATGAGAGGAAGAGTCGCCACTGAAAACACTACATTTATTTTTTTAAAGTAAGCACGTTCGATTCGAGATGTTTAGGGATGACACTAACAAGCTTCCTGGGATTGGTTACCTTCCTTACTGGTAGATATTTAAATATCCTCACATTAGAAAAGCTAAGGAAGAATCACAGACTCATGAAATTTTTGAGCTGTGAGTAACCTACCTCGATATTTGACAACTATTTAATAACTTTTCAAATCCCGTGGACAAGCTGACTGTTTTCCCTCTTTCTTTATAATGGCAACCATGGACAACAGAACTGGAAGTGAATGAGCTTCGGACAACAAAAGTAGAAGAGAAGCTCTGTCTAAGTATCTAAGTTTGAAGCTTGGTAAAATCGTTAGATGTTAATGTAAAGCTATGGAAAAGCTCTGTGCCACCCACAGGGTACCTAGGATGTCCTCAGGCCCCGCCTCCATACTCACGTCACATTCTGTTTTCAGGGTCTCTTTCATTTATTTGCTCAATGCCCATTTATTGAGCCCTTACCGTGTACTGAGCAGTGCGCTAATTACTAGCAGTACCAAAAGATGAAAAGCACTGCCACTGTCCTCATCGAGCCCCTCACCTCGTGAAGAACAAAGCGACAAATGTCATGATGGAATCTAAGTTAGACCTGGAATAACTCGAGGGAATTTCATCATGACATCTTACCTCAGGCCTCAGTATCAAGGTCCTGGCACCTTCTGCTGACTTGTCTTTTCTCCTTGGAATGCCTTCTGCTACATGTGTCATGAGAATCAGAGCTCGAGACAGCATCACAGCATTCCCCCCGAGTTCCAATGAGCTTCAGTCACTTCCTGGAGGCCTGCTGGGCAGAGGAGGTTCCAGATTCCACTCTCTTGTTTCTGGGGCGAACACACAGAGAGACTGAAGTTCAGAGGCTCTAAAGGAGCCATTTGCTTGAGCAAGGCCAAGCATGCTTGTGAGCTTCAGAGATACAATCTTTTGAACACTGTTACATGCTTGCTTTCCGGTAAACTTTGAGGAAGCAGACACTAATGTCTCTGATGAACTCCCCAAGCTTCAGACCACAGGCTTCCTTCTCCTTTTGTGTTACTCCAGGGGCCGGGGCCAGGCCATCTGGGAAAAGAAAGAATGAGATGTAGAGAGACAATTTGAAGAGAGGTTGGTGCAGTTCCATCTTTGTTCCTAAGGTTTGGGTTCTTTCTTAAGTAGTTTCACAGCAGACCCTGTGAGTTATTTATCCTGTGTCAAACCCTCTCATTTCCCCAATTATGTTCAGGGTAGCAATATACCCAGTTATCTACTTGCTTTTCTACCCTTTCTCACTGGCAGAAGCTTGTGACATAACCTGAGCCAGTGAGATGTAAGGTGATGTCAGCTTGGAACTTTGGGGAAAGATTTACTTTCCTGATAAAAAGGGACTCAAGTGTTTCGCACCAGCCTTTCCATCACCCACTGCTTTCTGCCTTGGACACAGACATAATGTCTGGAAGGCAGAAGCCATCATGTAGCTATGAGGCAACAAAGCCAAATTCTAAGAAAAGTAGAGCAGAAAGATCCATTTATTCGTTTATTCAATGAATATTATTGTCTACTAAGTGCTAGTCACTATTGTAGTTGCTAGAGATACAGAAGTGAACAAAACACGCAAAATTTCCTGCCTTTTTGAGGCTTACATTTTAGTGGTGAGAGGAAAGACAATATATATTATGTAATGAGTAAAAGATATATAGTATATCATGTGATAATAAGTGCCATGAAAGAAAAGCAAGCGTTTGCCCTAGGTCGATTCTTGAATGATCATGTGAGGACTTTGGCTCTTACTCTGACCAAATCTTTGGAGGGATGTGAGTAGAGGTGTGATGTGACCTGACTTATATTTTAACAAGAGCCATTGTGTTGAGAATAGATTAAAAGGGGGAAAGATGGAAAAAGTCAAGATCTCTGATGGCATCAGTGAAGAACTAAGCCAACATCAGCACCCATGTTGTTACTTGTTTGAGAATTCTTGTTATCTATGAAAAAGAACTTCCTATTTTTTCAAGTTGTTCTTTGTCAGCTATTCCATAACTTATAACCAAACTCATTTCTAACTGATAATTGACCATACCATAATTTATTGAGCACTTATTATGTGTCTGGTATTATGGTATTATAAATATAATACCTGATGTTATAAATATAAAAATACATGTAGTTCTTATTATCAAAGAACCTGTTGAGAGCAATCTGATCCAATTGTGAGAGACCAAAAGGCAAACCATAACACCATAACAAGGCAATTGCTTTAGCAAGGTTTTTCTGGAGGACAGGGTAAACACAAGGGAGGGGGCCCCTAAACCAAGTGAAGGGGCCAGAAAAGGCTTTATAAAAGCTGAGCAGGTGTTTCTCAGGTAAACAAGTTAGCAGAGGACATTCCAGCCAGAAGGAACTAACTGCATGTGCAATACAGAACACGAAATGTCCCAGGACATGTAAATAGATCATTGTTTTGGGATCAGTACTGTTTGACTGGAGGGTGGGAGTGGGGAGAAGATGACAAGAAGCAATGGGAGGTTAGGCAGGAGATGGATGAGATGGATGATAGAGGGTTTTATATGTGCTACAGAAGAGTATGACTTATACTTTCGACAATAGGGAAACAGTAGAATAATCACTCTGGCAGCAAGGTTAAAGACAACTTGTAAGGGAGTTAGACTAGAAAAGAAAGCTACTGCAAGAGTCCAGGAAACAGAGAATAACAGGCTCAGTGAAGGCAGGGTTGGGATGGAGAGGAAAGGATGCAGAATTGGTGGTCTGTGTGGGGTAGAGGACTAGGAGACATTCTAGGGTGATCCAACACACTGCAGGTACCTCTGCATGAATAGCCAGATAATATTTTTGGTATAGAGATCATGCCAGGAGAGACAATGAACATTTTTTTTTATCGACTATATTAAAGTTTGACTGGCTTTTATATAAGCCCCTGGAGACAGATTGTGTCTGGTTAGCTGACATCAGGCAATTCCATGCAGCCAGCTTTGTGGAAGCTAAAGTTCCTTACACCTGGTCCAAGCTATGCCTACATTCTATAATGTGGCTTTGTTTGCTACTTGAATACCGGTTATTCTAGAATGTCTTTTATATTCAATAACATCACTCTGCACAGTTAATCATATTAACAACTACAAATCTTAAGGAGATCACCATATGACAGACATGTTTTATATATTCTTTAATTTCATAATAAAACACTGCAAAGAAAATATTATTAACTCGAGGCCCAGAAATGTAAGGTGACTTCCCTAAGGGCACACAGCTAGTGAGGCAAAATGTGGTTTGTACCCTGGACCGCCAGACAAAGCCTATACTGTTCCACTATGCTGCAAAGTTATCCACCTCATTATAACCCATTGCTCTGCATTTTGGCCATAATCTCAAAGCCAATAAAAGTGTGGCCTTTACAAAATGCTTTGAGATACATCAAAGAGAAATTCTTCCAGGTGGGTTTTGCCTGATTTCCATGAGGGGATTTGGGCCTTTCAGGGTTCCAAAGTTTCCAGAGGACTAAAGAAAGCAAACATTGATAAAACAAGTTTTAGAAGCAAATTACTTATTCTGATAAACCACAGTTTACAGTGCAAAATAATCCAGTTGATTAATACAAATTATGTAACTCCTTCAGAGAGAATGGAATCAAGAGGCAATGGTTCAATATTTTAACCACAGGGAAGCATAGAGCTTCCTAGGAAATAAACATTCTAGAACTTAAATGTGAAGGAGACATGGGGATGATTATCTGAATAATGGATGGGTAAATTTGGATTTTGTCCGGCTTCATTCACCACCGCCTCATTCAGCAGTGTTGTCTCATCACTTGGTAATTAGTTTACTAAGTATCTGCTCTCTTTGGTTTGATTCTGGGAAGGTGAAAACGGAAGGAGACACAAGAAGAAACTGAAAGCCATGGTCCCTCTTGGGACTCTCAGGAGAAGTGAAAGACATGGTGATTAATGCCCTAAATGGTTAAAGCAACATCAGGTATCTCAAGGACACTATTCAAGACCACAGAGTTAATAGCTGGCCTCAGAGATCACCTTTTCTAACTATTACTGTTTATAGATAATAAAATTGAGCCCTAAATTGTTTGTGACTTGCCTAAGGTCACAAAAGTAACTGGTGTCATAGCTACCTTTGCTAAGAGTCTGTTTGTAATACTGTTACTTTTATTCAAGAGTGATTTTAAAACTATGTGGCACATTTATTTAAGGGGGAAAAACCCTTTGTTCAATGCAGAAATCAATAACAACAGAGCAAAGAAATCCCAGCCTGTCATTTGAAGAGGCATGTTTTCACACGTGTGCCAGCATCTGCATCGCAGCATTTTTTATAATAGTAAAATTTAAGAAAACAACCTGATTTCTGTCATCAGAGGACTATACAGGCAGTACTCTGAATATATCAGTATCTCCCACTTTTTGAAAGTTCACTGAATGCCACTTTGTTTTAATGAAAGATCTACATTAGTACCTGTTTTTGCTGACCAAAGGAAATCCAAAGAGGGGTTTTCGCTTTTACTAAAGAGGCGAAAATCCAAAATAGCATTCAGCATTTGTTTTGCAGCAAGCATTATGGAGGTAGAATGGGCCTTGAGCAGCAAGAGTGGCACTGCCAAGCTCCTTCTCCAGGAACTACACTCAGACTTCAGCATCGAGCCTCCATAGCTTTGAACTGTGTCTGTGAGCATCTGTACTTTATCTCTATTTATATCGTGTGTCTGTTAGCAAGATGTGTCCTAAGGTATCAGAAAAACCTAAGAGCTCATAAGCATGTTAAGTTTAATGTTTCAATCATTTTTGATCATTGTGAACAAAAATAAGGATATTGGGTATCCATTGAATTTTAGGTCTGGGAATGCTCAAAATTTCTTTCGCATAAATTAATGGTAATTGCTTCTTTACGTCATTTCAGCTTACAAAAAGTTTCACGGGAACACTCTACGTTCAGAGAGTGGAGGAAACCTGTATTAGGGTTTATCCACTCAATTAAATATTATACAACCATTTAACAAAATGAGGCAGATTTATGTGTAATTGATATAGATGTATCTATTTTAAGTGAGACAATCAAGATGTTGATCCATGTTATGCATGTCTACAACCAGTTTTTTATACGGTCTCAGCTCAATGTGAATTAACAAAATGTTTTTTTCAATAATAACTATAATAGATCATTTGTGTTGCCACAAATGTATCTTTTCCACATTTTAATACTTTCCCACAGTTTACATCCCAGTTTTCCAATGTAGAACAAAAAACAACTTTGCTTTACTATTTCCCATGCCCCAAGGAGAGGACATATCATTTAGTTTCCATAAATAAGATACACAAAAGATTTTTATTTAGAACTAACTTTCACATAAAAAGGCAGGTCACAGAGCATTCATTTGCTCCTCTCAGCAGAAGCAATGTCTTGAAGCAGAAGTTGTGGTAGCTTTCTGATTTGTTTTTGGTTTTATTTCTGTCTTTTTTGTTTGTTTGTTTGTTTGTTTGTTTATGTTTGTTTTTATTACGGCAAAGGCAGAAACTCTTTAGGTTCCTTGAAGCTCAGCCTGGAGTCTGTTTCACCAATTCTATCAATGTTTCTGTGAGCTTTCCATATCCCTAAATAAATCCCTTTCTGTTAAAATTAGGGTGGCTTTTATTAACTATTGACTGCAAAACACTGTCAAAATAAATACTTTCAACTATACTCTGTTAAATGCTCTTTTTCCATTATTTAATGACATCTTGGACAGATCTTATAGTTATAATTAAAAGTTCAGTCTAGTTTTACTTTAGACTTCCCATTCATGTCCTTTTTCAATATTATATCCAGTTGTCCACCCATGTGAGGCTGGCAGGCAAGCAGGCAGGGAGCGAGACCTAGTTTCACTTTTCTTGCCCACACTCTCAAACTCTATCACTGATTCCCAGGTGTCTACTACCTTTATTTGTTCATTAGGGAGTCCTGCCTGAATAAGGATGGGGCAAGAGTATGCAGTTGTTGGGTGGGGTCCAGAAATAGCCTCACAACATGAATACTGCATTCCTGATGACTCTGACCTCTTTCCTTTTGCCTCCCCAGTTGTCCTGCGTAGACTGGGAAGAGTGCGGCTAGGAGAATGACTAGAGTAGAAAATCCAGTGATTCCGTCTCTTGAAAATTCCTGAGAGAGGTGGGTGTCTAGAAATCTGTAAAATATAGGGTATCCTCCGTCAAGCACTGTTGTGGGATTTCAAATCGGTACAGCCACTATGGGAAATAGTGTGGAGGTTCCTCAAAAAATCAAAAAATAGAACCACCTATGACCCAGCAATTTCCCTTCTGGGTATTTATCTGAAGAAAACAAAACACGAATTTAATAAGTTATCTGCACCCCTATACTCACTGCAGCAGCATTTACAATAGCCAAGGTAAGGAATGCAGCTATAGACCCAATAATAGACAATTGAATAAAGTAGTCATGGTGCATATATATATATATAGAGTATTGCCTGTCCATAAAAAAACGAAATCTTAGACTGAGAAAAAATTGTGTAGATGATAGAGGCTCTGTTCATCCCTTGGTAACCAAATCAAAGGTGTGATGAAAAAAAAAAAGAGCAGCAGCAAGGAAAAATCACCTGGGACCTAGATAAACAAGCCATATAAAAAGGGAGAAATCCAAAAAAAAGCACCCTGCAATGGCAGAAGGTAGGACGGGCGAGGAGCGGGGCTGCCCAGTCTCCAGTGGCTGAGTGAGACGGAGGCTGTGGCAGCAGCAGAAGCCTCTTAACAGAGCCGCATCCGTGAGCAGATTTTGGGATGACGAACCTGCTCGCTCTGAGCACCAGTGCCGATTCAGCTGCGTGCAGGGGACCAGGGACTTACAGGGAGACAGGGGTGGAGCGAGGGCCGAGGTGAGACTTGCTCTATACAGAAGTGCTTACAGTATCCATTGTTCCCTGTTGAGCCCTCCCTTCCAGTGTGAACACAGCACCACCATTGATGTGATGTCATCAAACTGGCTAACAGAGGTCACTCAGCCCAGAGGATTCCCTGAAACTCTGCCTCCCCATCTCACAGTTCTACCCAAGCCACATGCAGTATATCCTCAGCAAGTCAGGAGCTCCTTGCTGAGACTCAGACTGGAAGCAGCCTCAGCTTCTGGTGTGGCCTTTTGAGGCAACTATAAGCACAGCATCTGTGGATTGCTTGCTGAATCTTAACAGGTGGCCCTGGAGGGGCAAGGCTTGGGCTAAGTTTGGCCTGCAGCTGAACCCCTCTCAGGACTGTGCCACTGGACACCTACTTCACAAATCCACACTAATAAGACCGGAGACTTAGGAGCTTTGCTTAGTACATAGAAACAGACATGGAAAGGCAGCCAAAATGGGAAGACAAAGAAGCAGAAACCATATGAGAGAACAGAACAGAGATCCAGATATAATGGAGTCAAGTAATCTAACAGATGCAGAGTTCAAAACACTGGTTATAAAGATGCTCAATGAACTTTTGGGAAGTGTAGATAATTCAGTGAGAACTTCAACAAAGAGATAAAAAACATAAAAATGGAAATGGAAATTAAAAGGGAACCAGTCTGAAATGGAGAGCACATTATCTGAGATGAGAAGTATATTAAATGGAATAAACAAAGAAATAAAGTGAATAAAGAAGAGGATCAAATGCCCTACGTAGGAACAGGAAAGCTAATCAAGACTCAATACTGTATACTCAATCAGAATGGCAAGAAAAAAATATGTCAAGATGATAAAAATAATTTAAGGACAGATGGGACACTATTAAGTCTCCAAATATTCGTCTGATTGGTGTAACTGAAGAAAATCAAGATGTTGAGCAGCTGTTTGAAGAAATAATAATGGAAAACTTCCCTAACCTGGTAAAGGAAATGGACATAAAACTCCAGGAAGCTCAGAGAATTCCAAAAATCAGGGATCCAAAGAGGCCCACACCAAGACACATCATAATTAAAATGCCAAAAGTTAAATACAAAGAAAGAATATTAAAAGCAGCAAGAGAAAAAAATAATTACCTATAAGGGAACACCCATAAGACTGGCAGCTGATTTCTCAAAAGAAACTATGCAGGACAAAAGGGCTTGGCAAAAAATATTCCAGGATGAAGACCCAGATATACAATCAAGAATTAATTTATCCAGCAAAGCTATCATTTAGAGTTAAAGGACAGATAGCTTCCCAACAAAAATAAGCTAAAGGTATTTATCACCACCAAGCCAATATTACAGGAAATGTTAGAGGGACTTCTTTAAGAAGAAAAACATGTATCAAAAACAGGAATAAAGAATGGTAACAACTACATTCCTATCAATAAGTTCCTTAAATGAAAAAGAATTAAGTGCTCCAACCAAAAGATAGAGTGACTGAAAGGATAAGAAAACAAGACCCCTACATGTGAAAAGAAAGGGGATGGAAAAAGATATTGTTTTTGATGGACCTAGAAGGTATTTCAGTCAGAGAAATATAAACACTATATAATTTCACTTATATGCAGAATCTAAGGAATAAAAAGAACAAACTAATCAAAAACACACTCACAGATATAGTGGACAATTTTGATGGGTTTAGGGGACTGAGAGAATGGGATGAAGGGCTAAAGAAGTACAAATTAGCTGATGGCTGGTCACGGGATGGGGAGCACAGCACAGGGAATGCAGCGAGCATTAATACTTTGGCTTGGTTGGAGAGTCAAGGGAGGGAGGGTGCAATTGGGGGATCATTCTGAACTATATAGAAGTCTAACCAATGCACTGTATACTTGAAACTAAATAATGCATACATACATACATATATACCAACAAAAAAATGAAATCTTACCCTTTGCAAAAACATGGATGATCTAGAGGATATTATGCTAAGTGAAATAAGTCAGACAGAAAAAGACAAATGCCATATTATCTTCCTTATATGTGAAATCTAAAGAACAAAATAAATGAACAAACAAAGCAGAAACAAACTCATAACAGAGAACAAACTGATGATGGTCAGATGGAAATGGGATTGAGGGACTGGGTGAAAAAAAGTGAAGTGTTTAAGAAATACAAGTTGGTAGTTGCAAAATAGTAATGTGGATGCGAAGTATAGCATAGGGAATATAGTCAATAATATTGTAATAATTATATATCGTGCCAAGTGGATAATAGACTAATCGGGGAATCATTTTGCAAATTATGTAAATGTCTAACCACTATGCTGTATACCTGAAACTAACATAAAATAATATTAAATGTCAACTCTAATTAAAAAAACAAAAGTAAAAAAAGAATATAGGGTACCCTATGTTCTCAGGTCTGGGTCTTTTTGACCAGATATATAGTGTCAGGAAAAAATTGCACTCAATATCTTACTAGTTTCTGGATCAATCCAAGTTTTTATGGGAGACATATCCTGTTTCCTGTCATAGAAACTGAACACTTAAGTCATTTACTTTCCCAACTGCTTTTGCAGCTAGGATAAAGGCATATGGTCTGAGCTTAGCCAATCAGATCCAGAAGCTCTAGAACACAAAGAGGAAGTTAAAAATAAGAGAAACTATTCTAGTTACAGATGGCAACAGCTGTAACTTATTGAATTAAAAATAATTCATTAAAAGCTAATTTCCAGAGCCAGTAAAGACTTCTAGACAGCCCATAGTGGTCAGTGGCCTACAACGAAGCAATGGTGCTCTCTTAGGACTAGTAGAAGGTGTGATACAGACTGTGGCCCAGCTACCGTCTCTGCCCTTGTTTTTGCCTTTTATGAATCTGTTTCTCCAGTCTTCCTTTCAATTCTGAGTTTCTCAATAACCTTTCTGATGTAAGCATTTAATGCTATACATTTTCTTCTAAGCACTGCTTTAGCTGCATCCTACAAATTTGGTCTATGGTGTTTTCAATTTTATTCAAGGTACTTTCCAATTTTACTTATGGCTTCTTTCACATTTGGGCTATTTATAACATTGTTTGATTTCCAAATGTTTGGAAATTTTAAAGATGTTTTCCTGTTATTGATTTCTTCTTTAGTTCTTTGAAGGTCAGAGAATGTATCTTAGGTGATTAAAATCTTTTAATATTTTTGAGGTACTGCTATTGTTGGATGAAGTGCTCTATAAATGCCAAATAGGTCAAGTTGGTTGATAGTGTTGTTCAGTTCTCTACAGCCTTACTAATTTCTTCTTTAGTTATTCTATTCATTACTGAGAAAGAAGTGCTAAAGACTCTAACTATGATTGTGGATTTATCTATTTCTCCCTTCAGTTCTGTCAATTTTTGCTTCATGTATTTTGAAGTTGTCTTGTGAGATGTATACACATTTAGGATTGTTATGTATTCTTTGTGAATCTACCCCTTTATCACAATGTAATATTCATTCAACATTGGCAACAATTTTTTGTTCTTCAGTCTACTTTATCTGATATTACTATAGGCACATTGGCTTTCCTTTTTTTAGTTTTTAATTAGTGTTTGTTTCTCCTCCTTTACTTTTAACCTATTTACATCTTTAGATTAAAATAGGTTTATTATAGATATCATATAGCTGAGTCTTGCTTTTTTTTTCTTTGAATTCAATCTGACAATCTCTGTTTTTTAATTGGTCTACTTAGACTATTGCATTTAGTGTGCTTATGGCTATGGCTTAATTAAAATACATTGTCTTTTTTTATACTTGCTTTAGGGTTTATAATTTTATTTGATCTCGACTTTGACATTCCTTAAATCACAAGTATTTATTGCCTAGATAGATAGATAGATACTTTTCATCATTGCTTTAAAGAAGCCATCATTACCCTTTAACCCAGAAATTTTACTTCTCAGTACCTGTGCTAGACAAAATATTGGCACATGTGCCCACAAAGATATGTATAAAGAAATTAATCATAGCATTATTTGTAATATAAAAAAATTTTAAATAATTCAAATTTCTATTTTGAGGGAAATAATCAAATAAACTACTATATATCAATTCTATGGAAGACTATGCTTCCATTAAAAATAGTGAGGCCAGTCAATAGGTACTAATACAAAAATATGTCCAACATATACTCTTACGTAGGAAATGTTAGTTGTACTAAAATATGCAGGGTATGGCACAATTTATGTATTAAACAAAATATAAGCTTTCTTATATACAAATATAGATGTGAATTTATATCCTTTCACAAATATAGTGTGAAAGGATACATGGTGAATGTATCATAAGGTTACACAATCAGAGAACAACGTTGTATTAGGGGAACAGGCAAAGAGAAATTTTATTTTATCTGTATATTTTAATTTTTATCAGTGAGAATCTTTCACTTACGTAATTCAAAATTAATTCATTATGTTGAATGGTGATTAGGATTATAGCTTAAAAGTAAAAAAAGAAAGAAATATGTACATGTCAGGATTTTTTTCTCTTTAAGAACATTTTCTTCATTTCATTGGGGGTAGAAGATTTGGAAGTGGGGAAGCAAAAGATTGACTACTGCCCTTTGACCTACAAAAGCAACAACAAAAAGCAGGTGAGTGTCCATGGAGTGCACACTATATCTGGGGTGTGTCCCAGCGTGTTTGGTTATGCTCATTCATGCTGAGACCTTGCCTTTTGCCCATAAAAGGAGGAATTACAACATCAGACCCAG
Organism: Eonycteris spelaea; assembly: GCA_003508835.1. Taxonomy (NCBI): domain Eukaryota; kingdom Metazoa; phylum Chordata; class Mammalia; order Chiroptera; family Pteropodidae; genus Eonycteris; species Eonycteris spelaea. The sequence continues at coordinate 6,080,453 of PUFA01000011.1, read as the reverse complement.
ATCATTCTCATTTCCAAACAGCCCCAAAATGTCAACACAAGACTATCAATCTCTTGTTCTCTTCCTCATTCACAAACACACCCTGGAAGCCAATAGTAGAAAAGAGAGGTAAGTAGGCACTGTTTTGACAACACTGGAAACGCCTGTGATTAGGAGTCAGGAGAGCGTAAAAATGATTTATGTGCTCCTAAAAAAAAACAGGGCGTGCACTTCCAGAAGCACTTATTGGATGGATGTCCGTGCTTATATACACTCTCCCATATCCAAACAAGGGCACTTATCCTCATACAGATTTCTCCTAAGTAACCTCTTGCTGAGTGTTTCCTGTAGCATTCTCATCACAGCAGGTGAGGTGGTAGGATCTTGGAGGATGGGGGAAAGGCTAGCGTAGCGGATGGCAAAAGAAATACAAAAGTACTCTTTAAGCAATCAAGTGGTTCTTGGTATGTTTTTCAAACCTACAGACCAAGGTTCTCTGAATTTAGCAGCAGTCATGGGATGTGGCAGTTGACGATACAGCTACTTGCTCTTAATATGTATAAAGGAATTCATTCTAGCGTTATTATACAAGACAGAAAACTTTTGTTTAGCTTATTGCACAAAAATTAAAGTAGCCCCTGAGTGATTTTTAATTACAGGTCAATTTTTTTAGCAAGTGATTGTCTTTTTCCTCTAAATATATTCTTAGTTGTGAATAGTCCAAACTCTAAGGGGCTATACCTCAGTGAAAAAAATGAACCAGGAAAAAAATCCCACTGCACAGGGAAGCTTGTCTGTCTCTGCCAGAACTCAATGCAAAGTTTCCCTGATAATTTGTACTCACAAGCCTTCATTTAATGAGTTTGAGGTTGACTATTTTTATATTTATATAGTATTAGAAATGCTGGATGAGGAATTATGTTAAAGATTGGTCTTGGGGCTGTGGTACACCAGGGGTGCCTGATAGAAGTAGAAGGAAAAACTTTTCAAGTCAGTCTACACAGACCCACAGGTAAAGCCCTGCTGAAGATGAACTCACAATCTAAAATTACAAATTGCTGAGGAGACAATAGGATTAGAATCTGAGAACTTCAGCTAACTTAATAATTTGATTAATAACTTGATTAAGATAAATAATTTTGACATAAAAAATATTAAAGACATAAAAAGAAAAAACTCAAACCACAAGAAAAGACACTGAAAAAAAGTGTGAGAGGATAGAAAAGATAAAATTAGCTCCCTACTTTACTCTGTATGCAAAATAAATTCCAGATATATGAGGATTTAAATATTAAAAATCAAATTTTAAAACTTTTAGAAGAAAACATATGAGAATATTATCCTGACATTGAACTGGGGGAAATTTTCTTGTACAAGACACAAAAATCATAAATCATAGAGGAAAAAATGTCTAAACTTGCATTTTATTAAAATGAAAAACTTCTTTAGAAAAAAAGATAGCATATACAAAAAAAAAGGAAAAAATAGTCTAGGAAAGATCCTATGTAAAAATAAATCCCATAACTAGAAAAAGATAGTCAATCTAATTGAAAAAGATATTAACATTTCATAGAAGAGGCTATATAAATCGTTAATAAACATATAAAAAGATGCTCCTGTTCACTAGTGATCAGGGAATTACATATAACAACAAAAGTTAACAAGGATGTGAAGAAATAAGAACACTTATGCATACAGGTGGAGCATGCGTTGGAACCACCATTGTGGAAAGAAATTTGGCAGCATCTGATAAAGCTGAAGATACACACCATCCTTCCCACTTGTCCATGAGGAGACAGGTATGTGATAAATGTTAAATGAATTAATCTGAGAAATAGAAAAAAAAAAAAGGTTTACGTTAATGTGCATGGAGAATACTGTTTTACTGAACAAATTTTTAAATAACTGCTATGCCTGCCAATAGGAAGAGAAAGGTGACTAATTAAAATTATGTATTCGAAACAAGTGGACATGATAAAAACTTCTTTGGAAGTGAAGGCATTGCTATGTAATCACTGGCATTTAACAACTAATAACAACAAAATTGAGAGGCACAAGGAGAGGATCCAAGTAGCGTATGAGATCCACATGGAAAAGGCAAAATAAACCAGCTCCGAAAATGTTTTACTCAGCAATCAAATCAATTCAAAGGTTCAATACTGACTGATGTCAGATTCTGCAGTGCAGGCTAAGAGAGTTTGGTCTTGAGAGTTTAGCTGTAAAATGAAACTCTGAAATGCTCGAAGTTGCAGCTATTGGGTTTCCTGATTTTTTTTTAAGTTCTGTTGCTGTTGTGTTGTGTGTATATATACATACAATATTATGTATCTTATTTTTCTTGTATTGACCCTTGTAGAAAAAGTTCGTTCACCCCTGCCCTAAATATAACTGTGCTCTAATAGGAACAAAGGCTCAAAGGGAGGGAATTAATCTAATTGAGCAATGTTGGAGACAATAGGGAAGTATTGTCTCAAGTAGTGTCCTTTTTGTTAACTCCCAAAAAGGTATCCCCAATATCCACCTATCACTATCTTGCAGGCTACCATAGATTTGTCTTTTTATAAGCCCAATCAATACAGGCATATAGAAAATGAAAACCTGCCCTAGTGGTTTTGAAAAATGACCAAAGGAAAATTATTTTTTTTCCACTGCTTCCAAACCTGAGTTCATGGATATGTTTGAATGAAGGTACATTTGGTCTGTGTGGCTGGCTGGAGATGCTTCTTTAGGTTTTATATACTCTGTGAACGATTGGCCCCAGGGAAAGGGCAACTGCTTTCTCTACCTCAAACAGTAAGACCTGATCCTGAGGCCTTCTTAGATCAGGTAAGAAGGTTAAAGGGGTTTAATAAGGAAATAATGAGTGAGGTGGGGCAGCTTGCCCAGGGTTTACAGTTTAATTCATCTACCTGCAGAGCTTCTTTAGCAATTAGGGTGGGATGGGGTGAGGTGGCGTGGGAATGGACTCCTTTTTTTACTCAGCCTGATGTCTGATGAAAATGATTGCCTTGTTCTAGTTTAAATTAAATGGGGTTGAGATCTTGGAATGACAGCAAGGTAACAGCTGCCCTTTCAGATTCTGGTTTTTGGTGTTTTCTTGGTTTTCAGAGAGGTCAAGGGAGATAATTAGAAGGGGATGCTTATTGTTAAAATAATGTCAGACCTGGGGAGAAGTAGGTAGAAGGTGTTCACAGGTTTTTGAAAAGAAAATGCTTGTCAAGTCAAGCTCGTGAGGCTGATAGGAAACAGAGTGCTATATAAGGTGACTTTTATGCCCACTTCACCAGAGGCAGCTGCTTTGGATACTGGATGTGCCCAGGTGGACCTCAGCACATGAAGGGCATCTAGTGGGCGTTCTAGGGGAGGTTAAGCCATCACCATCAAGTAATGCTTAACAAATCCTTTGTATCCTTATCAACTTCCACTGCCTGAAAATGCCTCTTCATCAGAAATGCCTTATGTTCTGAGCCCTGTGAGTATTCTCAAGATGGATAGTGCCTGTCTTGCCTCAACAATAGCTCTAGGATTTGCCTCAGGATCACAATATCAGAATATGTTAGAGTTGGAAGGAAACAGAATCCTTTGGTCTAAAGAAGAATTTTTCAAATGAGGAAATAAGACTCAGAGAGGCAGAGTGACTCGCTAAAGTAGTGCTGAAAGATCTGCCTTCGGAACTAGCTATCTAGACTCAGTCTTGTGCCCTTCAGCTCGAGAGTGTCCTGGGTCTGAAAGAATTCCTTCAGGAAGAGAAATGATTCCTTCCTCTCAAGTCTCCCTCATTCCCTCTGCCCCCACCTCCTTGCGATGCCCCAAGCCACTTTCGACCTATTAGAGAAGGTCCACTCATGTCAAATCCCACATAGCAAGAGACCTTGAAAATCCCGAGGCCACGAAGAAAATCCTGGGCAGGAACAAAACCAAGTGCCCATAGACCCAGCACGCCAGATGGTGGGGTTTCTTTGTGCAATTCAATTACAAAAATTCCATGTGACAGAAACATAGAAAGAGATTATTGCATTTTCGCGAGAGCCAGTAACCCTCCCTTCCTGCTGCCTCCCAGCCATTGTTAAGACATATCAGCTAATGAATACTTTCAGGCTAAGTATACCTCTAAGGAGGAAAATGCACTTGGACTTCGCAAACATTTCCACTGGGGACATCGGGGTCCAGGAACTCTTTGAAAGGCGGCTTAGCATTGGGTCGGAGTGGCATTTCTTGCTGAAAGTTCTGGTTCTCATCATGTTTTTCTCAGCATTCATTTATAAAACGTGAGAATTTTATGTGTTTTTTGGCTTTCAGAAAAATGCATTAACGGCTTTTAGGGGCCTTAGGCAGTGTTGTTTATGTTCCTTTAAAAGGCAGATCTCTGACGATAGGACTTGGCTAAGTAGAACCAGAGGCCAGGCTGGAGGGAGCTGCTGCAGGACTCCTTTCCTCCTCCTGGGAACCCCTACCCCTCATTCCCTCTGCCATCCCTAAGAGGAAGGAGTGGAAGTATGAGATGATCTACTTGCCTGGTGAAGACCTACCTGGTGTATGCGAATGAACTCATTGATGAATGCTGTTAGGCATTCATCACAAGTAAAAAGTAGATATTCTTATTTTAACAATCGGGACCTTATGGTTCACAAGCAGGCTGACCATTTGCCAGCTGAGAAGAGTCATATAACTTTTACAAGGACTTGAATTAAAAATATTTTTTATAGGTCGCATTTACACATGCCACATTATTTCCACTGCTCCCAATGCCGGGGTTCCCTTGTTCAGGCCTCTTCGCTGTTCCCCGCTGTGCTAACTAGTTCCTGTCTCTGCCTTCCCTTAGGCTTCTCCATATCTACCAGGAACGAACATACCATCCTCTCCCTCCCTTTGCCTCTGGCTCAGCCAACCCCACTTCTGCAGTCATTTTTCCCATTGGATGGATGTTCTTTCTTAGCTAACTCTCCCACACTAATAGTCTCAACCTCTCACTGCAATAGACAGCTACTGACTTTATTCATCTAATGTCTCTTTCCTTCTTCCTGATGATATCACCTCTTCCTCCTTTGGGGGAACTGTGTAGCACCCATTTTTGTGGGGTTTTCCTGATATACGTTCCAAGAATTCCCATTTCTAACACTTATACTTTTTCAGCGGTCTCCTCAATATAGGGAAAGCTGCTCAAGGCAGGAGGATGTGTCCACAGGGCTCACCACTGTGCCCTCCCTGCCCACCTTGCTTCCTGGCACATAGTAGGAGTCCAAGGAATGCTTGCCAAAGGAAAAAAATAACCAGTGGTCGGAGCTTCCCGATTGGCAAAGAAGGAAAATTCATTATTCAGATAATTCAGGCAAAACTTCACGTTTGCATAGATAGGTCATTGATGTCCTCATCCACACATGTTGAAATTTTCTTCTCTGTACTTCAGTTTGACTCCAATGATGAGATCAGAATGAGGCCTTTAAAGCTGATCTCTTTTCCTCCTCCTGGGAACCCCTACCCCTCCGGACTTTCTAGGAGAAACACCATGTAGACACGGGGTGGAGCTCCTCTGGGAAACAAAGGTAAATGCCAGAAAGTTAGGTCTGTAGACAAGGGGGGAGAGGACAGGGCAGAGGAAGTGGGAGGACAGGACAGGGTAGGTGGGAGGGCAGTCTTGCAGTGTTCTGCAAGCAGAGTCTTGAGATGATTAGAAGTGTCCAGCCTGAACCTTCAAGGCATGAGAAACCACTCCTGGCCTCCCTCTCAGTTGGCTACTTTTTTGTTTACATTTTTTGCATAATTATGCATTCCCAGTTTAGGGGCTGGAATGCAAAGGGCTTCTCTTCTCCAGATTATTTCCCTGGGTTTATTTGGAAGAGCTATGAATAGCAAGACAGGCTCTCTCCCTCCTGACCCTCCCCTACTTGAGTTCCGCAGTACAGTGGCCAATTAGATCTTTATCTGAACACTTCCACACTCTTTAGGACACTCTCAATTTTTCTGCCAAACTGTCCCCCCCCCCATTTTTTTAAAGCCAGGGCAAAGAAGGAATGGGCTGAAAAATCAGAGCTCACCTTCCCTTTTAGATATAATTTCAACAGGCTCAGAGCTAGTCCTGAACTAAAATGTGAATTACCTCAGAGTCACCAAACTCCTCATAGGTGCCCATGGCTCCTCCTTCCACTTCTACTCACCTTTAGTCAGATTCCCAGAAACTTCATGATGTCTCTAATTTTCCTTACCTTATAAACAACAACAATAACAACAACAACAACAACATACTGTCCTGCTTCTCAGGGATACTTGCAATTTAGCAAGGGACAAATCCTTAAGCCAAAGGAATAAGTCTCAAGGCGTGGCATTTAGGCACCAGAAGGGATTTCTCTGGGGTAAGAGCCTTTACTAGAGCTTCTGAAATCATGCCATGTATGTGCCTACCAACCAACCTATTCTTGAGACCAGCCTTCCTTATAAGATGTTCCTCTCTGTGATTTTATCATGTCTTAGTCAGATGGCTTCTCAAACGTCTTTCCCAACTCTACAACACTAAATCTAGCAATTGGGGCCAGAGTGGTTATATTTATCCAAGAAAATACAATATCCCTTGGAAGTTTCAGTCTTTTCTTTTAAATTTTACTAAACAGTTTTTCAGAGCAGTGACTATTTCTTTTTCATGTTCAAGTTCCCAGCTAAGTGTACATTGTAGGTACTCAGTAAATATTTAGTAAATTAAACTGAAGTGACTCTAACCACACCAGTTTAACTATTTCTAATGTTCAGTTTGGTATAGATGCTTATTTGCGGGGAATCTATGTAAGCAAAACAGATTAGGCTGGTGTTGGTTCTTTATTAGTTTGTTTACTCTTGAGCACAAACAACGGAATCCCTGCCTAAAAGTTACTTAAATAGAGGGGTTTTTTTTTTTCTCTTCACCTAACAAGAAGTCCAGAGGTAGGGTGTGCTCTGAAGCCTGGTGATGATAACGTCAAGGAGCCAGTTTTTCTTTATTACACTGCTTATTCCTCACTGGGTCAGAATTGCCTCCTCTCATGCTCGTAATATAGCTGCCATAACTCCAAGTATGAGCAGTTGCATTCAGGGAAGCAAGCAAGCATCAGGGTGATCCCTCCTACTTTCTCTCTATTCTGCATCAGGGAGGAAATTTTCCCCAGAAGGCTCAGTGCACTTTCCCTTACTCCTTAATTGCCCCAGCGTATATCACATGGTTCCTCTCTGTGATCATGATGAAGCAGAATGGAATCGCCCTCAGAGGCTTTCACAGTCTGAGCTTTCCCTGGCTTAGGGAAGCAGCTGCTCTTCTCTAACCACACTGACCTCAACACCTAAGCAGAGTTACAGAGGGGGACTGCTTGTCTGGCAAACAATCAAGAGTGTCGGCCCAGACTCTATCTCAATCACAGCACCAGTCCTCTAAGACTTTTTACCTCTGGATTTATATTCAGGTTGTCTGCATCCCAAGGAAGATAGCCAGTTGATGGAGCAGGAGGAGACTTTAAGAGACCCAGGAAGACTATGTTATTATTTTTAATCCATGCTTTTCAGAATTTATAGGGAGAGGCGAACTACTCTGCCACAAGTGACTTTTTTTTTTTTTAAGGAAATTGTCTTGAAATGTTTTTATGAAGTTAAAGATCCCACCCAAATTTATTATTCCTCTTAAAGAATAAATGACATGAACTTTACTCTAAACTATATTACAGTACTTGACATTTTGACTTATATAAGACTTTAATATTTGAACTTGTAGCTTTTACAATGCATTTTTTTGTTGTTCCATTATAAATCCAAAGGAAGGTGTGGATGAAGGAACTCTAACTGATGCCAATGTAAAATTTTCCAATATACTCTAAAATAGCAAAATAGTCTGTTTTAAAGATCATAGGCTATTTGAAAAGCAGTAATTTGTGGGGTATAGATGAAACAAAATTGTCCATGAGTTTATTTTGGTGGGTACATGGAGGTAATGGTATATGAAAATTCAGTGTATTATTCTATCTTTCATAATAAAAAGCAAAAAATGTAAATAAAAAGAAAGGTTTCTTGAAAGCAGTGATAATAATAAAAATTGAAGTAGAATTTCACGCAAAATTTCGATACTGGTAAATAAAGTTTTCAGTATAGGAAATGGCAGATTTAGAGTTTGAGGAAACACTGGAAAGTAAGATCAAATCCTTCAGATGTGCTAAGATATTTCCACAATTTCAATTTATTTTAGAGCTCTAGGATTATAAATGTTAGTTAGATCATTCATTAGGAATGGCAATAACTCAGGAATCTATGAAATGATTAAAATGTGATCATTCAGAGCACTGGGTTATGCAAAGACATACCATAAGGCAGAAGAATGAGGAAAATATCCACTTCCTTTTTAGTTATCTTGGGTTAGGAGAAAAGCACTGGAATCCAAGTCTCAAGATCTGGCTTAAAATTCAACTTAAGACCTATGGGGCCATCGAGGAAAATATACTCGCTGCTAGTTCTGTGTGTTGCTAAAAATGTAGAAGGAAAGGAACATGGTTCTGTGCAAGCATATAACGAAAGAATCTGAGCTAGCCTGGGAGACCAGGAAGGCTTCCTCCCAGAAGAGATACCTGAGGTGAGATCTAAAGGAAGAGTTAAGCAGGTAATAGGTGAGGTGAGGTGAGGTGAGTAGAAGGAGGGCATTGCAAGCAGAGTGAACGGCACATGCAAAAGTCCTGTGGTGGGTGGAGGCAGAGCGCTTCAGAAGGAACTACATAAGGTTGAGGTGGCTGCGGTCTTAGTATGAGATGGGAGTTATTTCCTCAAGGTAATGTCACCTGCAGTGCCTAATAACAGAGCTTTACTTATGGCTTGAGCAAGCCCAGCATATAGGAAATGATCTAAAATCAAGTTTAAGGCCAAGAACTACCCTGATGACCCCTGACAAAATACCATCATAGGATCCCCTTATTGGTTGTTATAGATTGAATTGTGCCCCGCCGCCAATTCATATGTTGAAGCGCTAACTCCAGATGTGACTATGTTTGGAGATAAGACATCTAAAGAAATAATTAAGGTTGAATGAAATCATAAGGGTGGGGCTCTAGTCTGATAGGACTAATGTCAGGTGGCATTACCTTGAGTGAGGCTAGAGCACATGGGAAGACAGCTGATGAAATGTCTGGGATGATGGAGGAGCCAGGGGCAGGAACTGGAACAATGTCAGATGATAATTAGAATCTCTTCCCTGATGTATCTGATATAACTGGGAGGTGCTCGGATGACAGTAGTCAATGCAGAAGGGGGGCCCGAGTTCATTCATTTGGTTATTATAAAAAGAGGTGACACAAGAAAGCTGGAGGATCAGACAACAGTTCAATGACTATGGTTTGATTCGGTAAACTTTTTGATATTTGCTGGAAAATATAGTTTATGAAAGGTATTTCCACTTGGCCATGATATGCATTTGCTATTTCTTCTCTTTTATATATAAGGTACATTTGTTAGATTCTCCACAGGATAAGAATTTCTGATGTAAAAAAAAAAAAGCAATATGACTATTGTGAAGTAATTATTCTGAGGCAGGGGAGGAGACTGATCAGCCTACTGAGAGTGACCTTTAGTTATGGGACTAACAGCCAGCCCAGTGTGCATATTAGTTATAAAATATCTCCAGAAGAGTCAATGATTGATGTCCCAGAGGGAAAAAACATGCAGAATCAGAGAATGTTGGTGCTGGGTGGTTAGGGCAGCTTCCTCCCCTGGCAGCTGAGGACAATAAACCTGAGAGAGATTTGTATTTGAGTTAAGGTCACAGCTAGTCAGTGGCAGAGCAGGGATAAGAGCCCTGGCCCCCTGGGTCCTAATCTCCAGCTTTTATTATTAAACTCTTTCCACTTGTATTAGGTAACTGTACAGGGTCTAGGAAATCCATACATACATAGACCTCCTTCTTTCAACAGCCTCTTAAATCATGGGGCTTCAGAAATTTTCATTTTCTCTCCTAAAAGGAAACTAAAATGTTGAACAACTTTGTTGAACAACCTAGAAAGAGAGAAACTACAAATGGAAGAAAAATCCAGGGTGAATTGAGATTGCTATAAACTAACTTGCACTTCAAATGAAATAAGACACAATTTTAATTTTTCCCTTGGCTTGTTTTGTTTTTCTCATTTTTTTTTTTTTGGTGTTTTTATTTTTGTTTGGTTAATTGCATTTTTGTAAGACATTCCAAATCTTTAATGAAACAAGTCTGAATGAGAAAATATGAAAAAGAAAAATATGTCTGTGGACAAGGAACAAGAAAAAATATAGAAGAGGCAAGTTCCTCTCTATATGGAAGCTAGGTATAGTCACCACAGATATCACCTTTGATGCCAAAAATAGATGCTGGGGCCCTGGTTTACATTTGATTTCTCTCTTTCTCTCTCTTTTTTTCCCATTTTTATGGCACATACAGTCACCTATCAAATCCCACATTTTCCAGTATAATTCAGCTAAATCAGAATTGAGGACAATGTTTCACTGTACATATGGACTGCTGTGTGTGTATGTGTGTGTAGACTCTATATACTCTCTAAAAATATGAAACTGGATTAAGAGTTCAAGACAAATAGACAAATGAAATGAAATGGAGATTTTAGAGAGAGAGAAAGACTATGAAACTATGTTAGGGAACTTGATCTATGAAAACTGTTGATCCAAATCAACAGGGAAAGGACAAATTGTATAGTAATGGTGTTAGGAAATTTGGGTTACTATATTAAAAAGGCAAAACAGGATCTATACTTTATACCAATACAAAGGAAGATTTCAACTCGATCGAAGGTCTAAATGTAAATAAAACCATACAGCTAATAGAATAAAATGTGGAAGAATATTTCATGGCTTAGAATGGAGAAAGGCATTCTAAAAAGACACAAAACCCTCAACCACAATGGATAGAAATGGATAACCGATTGGGGGAAGGATTCCACTATCAACAAAATATTTACAATAACTTAATTGACAAAGATTTTATATTGAGAATGTATAAGAATTTCTGCAAATCCTTAAGACAAAGAAAAAAATTTCAGTGCAAAAATGGGCAAGGTATAAACAGGCAAGTTACATAGGAGGCAATCCAAATGGCTAACATATATATGAAGACATGATAAAATGAATAGTAATCAAAGAAATGCATATTAAAACATCAGTAATATACTGCTTTATCCTCAGCAAATTCATAAAAAAAAATTTGATAATGTCAAGTATAGAGGAGAAGTAGATGATGAAACAAACTTTTGTGTACTGTTCTGGGACTATGACCTAGCACAGACATTCTGGAAAGCAATGTGGCAGTGCCTAGTCAAGTAATGTGCATGAATATTACTCTTTGAAGTAATACCACTCCTGAGAAATTCTTACACAGGTCCTCCAGAGTACAGGTATGCATGTATATCATGCATTGTTTTTTCTTGGCAGTGGAGAGTCGAGAGCAAATCAGGAATCTATTGGTAGGGAAATTGACAAGCAAAATGCGGTGAAATATGGAATACAATATGTAGTTAGAAGCAACAAATGAGATACACACACAAATGAATCTTAGAAACATAGTAATGAGTAAAAAAAAATAAGAACAAGAGCAAAGTTTTTATTAGCACAATTTCTGTAAAGTGAAAATATCTACTGTAAAAAATAGCAGACAATTTACAGGGTAACACACAATTGCAAAGATAAGTATCAAACATATTCAGGGTGTAGCCTAAAATGGGAATAGAGATGGCAGTGGTTATTAAGGACTACCTGGGATACATTTAAAAATGAAACAAGAACGGAGCATGATATTAGTGATGATAGTAATATGTCATGAAATGAGGTTGACGATTCGTTAACCCCCGGTATCTGGGGTCCAACACAAATATATAAAATAAAATAATGAAAAAATAACATAAAATAAAATAAGCCAATAAAGGATCTTAAATGTTCCTTTTAAATCTAAGGACTGAGGAAAAGTAAATATTTGATGACAGGTTTATTTAATTCTCCTTCTCTCTGGTTGTTTGCTTCCTTATTAGTAATCATTTGAAAAAAATCTGATTTGGTAGGCAGCAATATCTAGCTATCTTTCAGTACTTACTCTTTCTTCTATAGTAAAAGTATCTGTATTGTAGCTAGATATGTGGCTATTTGGAATAAAGATGACATTCTCCTTATGGGTAGATGTGGCCATGGGACTAAGTTCTGGTCCGTGAAGGGTAAATAAAAACACCGTGTCTCCCACTAGCAGTGCAGAGGGGGTTTTTTAATTTCCACATCCCTCTCCCTAGTATCTAGCATTATTCAGTTGCCTGACTTTTGCAAGTCCCAGGATGTATATTAGATACTGGTACGAACTAGTTCCTTAACTTTAACCAACTGTACCTTTGCATTTTCATAAATGGCACAAAAACACTTGACAACATCAAAAATACTACAAATGTGGCAAAATCAAAATTCACAGACTGATAAGAGGATGTCCTTGGGATGGGTTACCTCTGCAGAGGCTGAGAGCAGGAGTGGAAAAGATCCACAACAGATTTGTCCTAAGTGGCCAGAGGGTGAGACTCGGTACAAAGGCACCAAAGTTGTAATTCCAGTTTGGGCACTAATTCCCACTGGACCCTAAGCAGGTCAGTTCACTCCAGTCAGCAAAGTGGAGAGACTAATAAAGGCCTCTCCTTGGGGCAAGGAGAAGTAAATGTTGTAAAGCACTTTGAAAGGAATGCTGCTGTTGTAGTTTAGGAGGAGGACGCACTCAGAAACAGAGGCCTTGGGCTTAGCAGGGACAGAAAAGATCAGCGTATCCCAGCCCATGCCGTGATCTAATTAATCACTGGGCGGCCCTCCCACTGGCTAAATTCAGATGTCTGTCTCTCCATATAATGTCTGGAAAGGACAGATAAATCTGAAAGAGTCTAAGATTCCACTGAGAGGCTAAAATGCAGGACCCCTTTGAGTGTGTACGTGTGTGCACATGCACACATGAGTGTTGTCAGAGAGTTGTAATATGGGTCAGTGTGTATCTGTCACTTTAAGAATATCTTTTTCTTATACTTGAAACACACCAAGCATAGCAAGTAGCATTGTGTTTGACTATAAAAATAATAAGCACTAATAAAACATAACAATGATTGGAACTCTATGTATAACTCCCTGCCAGAGGCATCAGTCTCTTTAAATTTATATGAGAGTCTAATGCTTTCAGGAAAATGTACATTCATGTTTTTCTTATTATACAATTCCATAGCCTTGCCTTATTATTTCGTTTCCTCTGTTCCAGAAATTTTAATAGACTACTTGAGACTTCCTCTTTCCACTTTCATTTTTCTTTTGAATCTTAACTGTCACATTCTGTATTTTTTTTTTTTTTTTTTTTTTTTACCATTCCAGCATCTGCTCTTTGTAGAATAGACTTCTGGGGCTCCAGATAAAAACCATGTCTCCCTTTCACCTCTGCACATGGAGAGATTTGCCAAAGCTGTTCTCTGGAGAGAAGGAATTTAAGTCATGTGCAATTTAATCCAAAGGCCATATTCTATATCTTGCCAGTAGAATGAGTTGTCTTTTTTTTTTTTTTTTCCAGGAATAAAACTGAACCAAAGACATTCTGGCTTTATTCAAAGCATTCACAAAAGGGAGACATTTATTCTGGTTGCTCTTGTTCTGTACTATTGAGCAAAATGCTTTAATATTCATATACCTGTGGGTCTAGTCCTATGAGCTTCCATATTATCTGATCAAGGATAAAAATACTGATAATATGAAAGTGCTTTGTAACATTGGCTGTCTCAAAAGCAAAGTTACCTTTGCAAAATATGCAAATGATTATAGCTGTCCCATGGTTGTACCAGCAGTTACTGAGTCTTTGGAAGATAGTTAATTTGTGATAAACTGCATATTCTACAAATGTTTTTTCCTCTGTATTTTAAAATACCCTTATTGACAGTAATGAAAACGACTCATTCATTCAACAAAGAGTTTTTAAAAAAGTACTTTATGCCACGTGGGGAACTTGAGCATAGAAATAAAAGCTCTATGAAAGGATCAAGTGGAAATTATAGAGCTTGAAAATTGTAATATCAGAAATAAATCATTCTTTTAGTGCGTTTAACTATAAGACGAGACACAGAGGAAGAAAAGATCAAAGAATTTGAAGACAGGTCCAAACTAAACCCCAAAGAGAAAAAAAGAATAAAGAAAAACACTAAATAGAATGTTCTAGATATGTGAGAAACTATCAACAGGTCTCATATATATTTAACTGGTGTCACAGAAGGATAGGAGAGAGAGAATGGGGCAGAATACTTGTAGAGATAACAGCTAAGAATTGTTCAAAGTTGATGAAAGACAATGACTAACAAAGAAGTTCTCAAAATCCTTCAAGAGTTTCCTACTCCCCCTAGAATAAACCCCACGTTCATAGCATTAAAAAGTGTATATGATCTGGCTTTTACTTACCTCTCAATCTCATTTTCCTGCAGATTTTTCTCACCCAACTGCACTTTCAGTTTTTCTAGATTTTCCCTGGCTGGGACCTCTGGATATTCAGATTTCAGTGCAAATGTGAATTTCTCAGAGAAATATTGTCTGGCTGTTGCCCCATTCTCACCAGTCTATTACTCTCTATTTAGATATCTTGGATATTTTTCATAGCACAGGCAATTATTTGAATTTATCTTACTAATTTATTTTCTGACTTTACTATTCTATTTTTTCACACCATGGAATATAAGCATTATGAAAGCAGAAAGACTGTACTTCTCATTCAATAGTGTAACCTCAATGCTTTTGGCACATAGTGGCAAGTCAACATATATACACAGTGCACATACAGTGTGTGCACACATGCGTGTGTGTGTGTAACAGGCACCAAAGGTTTCATGAATTACTGGGCTCTGCCAAGATTCAGAGTAGCTCAGCTCGCATTTACTGATGCAACTTATTCTTTCAACTTGTCTTCACTTCCTCCTTCTGGTTCTCACGTTGGCAGGGTAAAAAGCACAATATTTTCACAATGTTTTTAGCACAGCAAACACTTAAGATTACCCCAGCCACACAGATGTCCATCAAAACTAAACAGAAAAAGGAACAGGAAGCTGGGATTGTGTGGTTAATTTGTTTTAGATTTGCTGCCTGTCTGACGACTAACTCAGTCTTCTCTTAGATCTGAAGTTCACTTTTTCATAACTGAGTTTTCCAATCTTTTCTTATTGACCACTTTTTCTCCTTGGAGCTGAGCTGGGGCCAAAAAAGAAAATTATGCTAATTAAATAAAATAGTATATATTTGAATTTTTTCAAATATTTAATCTCTACTAATTCTATTCCTACATCATTCATATGAAGAGATAAGGGGCCAATTAAAAAATATTTTATTAAAGTTAGAAAACTTAAGTTCAGACAAGGTAGGTGACTTTCCCAGGATCACACAGAAAACTATGTAAGTTCTAAAGTTATCTCCTAACATTTTCTGCTAATATTCATTCCATTGACAAAACATTTTCAACCTCTAAATCTTGGGTTATCTTTTAGTAATATTTTCATAGAAAGTAAGGGCAATTGAAAATCAGGCTATTTAAGATTTCTGAGGAAGAGAGATGGAAATAGCAAGAAAGTCTTACCACAAGGTCAGAACTAAGACCTTAACACTCTTGAAATCTATATCTGTCCCTTGCTTCTAATAATAAATCGTATGGGCTTGTTATCTTGCTTTCTTCCAGGGACCAAAATGCCAGACAGTTATTCCTGTCATTTCTTACGTCATGTTCATCAGATACCTTAATGTTTTAACCAGCAGCCCATGCAATTGGCATATATAATATAGGAGGAAATAATCCCTAAGTCCCCTATGAAAGGAGAGCTGAAGAAGGTATATTGATGAAGTACTTGCTTCAGATGCCAACTTACTGTTTCTGTTTAAATCTGTCTTAATATTTCTGAAAGCTTAATCATTGTTGCTATGAAACTACCACTACCAACATGAAATTTAGTTCTCTAATTTGCCACACCTAGCAACTTTGTGTTTTTACCAAACTTTTTATTTTATAAAGGATGATGTGAAACCTCCTCGGTTACGACTTCAAGGAGCACGATGTGCTAGATAACATGGCATTTTCCTAGTTGATGCTCTAAGTCTAGCCTGACATTTTTCCTGGCTCAGATTCAACCATGTACCTTGTCTGATGAGAACATGTGCATGTAAAAGGCACAGGAAAAGGAAATAGTAGGAACAGCCTCCAGTTACAAATGAGCAAAAGAAATAAGTTATCTACATGTAGTGTCAAGATATTCATTTAAAAATCAGTTACTGATTGTCAATTCCATATCCAGCCCTGGACAAGACCCTAGAGCTGGGAGCACTAATAAAACAGTCTCTGCCCTCACAGAGTTCATAATGCCTTCTCAAGCTATCCAAACCCTAGAAGTGGACCTCTTCTCCAGAATGTTTATGAAAGTCCTTTGAAAACTCTAAAACTGCTAGACGAATATTAAGGCACTTGAAATATTATAATGAATAGAAAACAACCATGAAACATTTTTTAAAAATCTCTTTATTAGCCAAGAACGTACTTTCTGGCCTTTTTTCCTTACTAAAAGAGATTTCAGATTCCTGGGATCCTATGAGGTTCTACCCAACGGAAAGATAGCCAGCTCTGGTGTTTAGAGTGAACCAGAGACTAGTCTATAGTTTCTGGAATATAATAAACATTCAACAATTTTTGTCAAATGAAAGGAAGGATTTGAGTAATAAACTAATGGGATGGAATACAGGAAGGCAGGATATAGCGGTGGAGTTTCATTAAGTATAAATATGCACAGCAGAGGTTTTCCTGTTTTCTTGGTGCTGTAATCTCATGAGAACAAGCTAAGCTCCTTACTGATTGCTCCAAATGTGTTACATATCAAGTAGAGACTTCATGGTACAGAGTGGGATCTTGCTAACCCATAAGCACTGGTAAAAGACAACTTTTCCATCTGATTTTCTTTTAGATGAAATACTTCTATTTTTTTTTTCTTTCTTCTATCCTTTAAAAAAAAATTGTGGAGTCTTAGATGCCTAGGGCAATGTACTTTCCTTTGTGTATGGTTATATAGCTACTCCAAGGGCAAGGAGATATTCAATGAGTTCAATAAATAAGTCTAGAGGAATATCATCTTATTTTGGCAAAAGAAGAAAGGTAAGAATGAAAATGAGACCCAGAGATTATGATGCTAATGGCTGGATTTAGCATATGATGACCATATCTGAGAAATTTAGTTGTAGTGACAGAGACACTTCTTTGAGTATAATTGTTGGAGCTTTCAGTAGAACAGTTGCAGTCAGTTCTGGGCATCAATCTCCTAAATTCTAGAATATACAGAAAGATTAGATAAATTCAAAAAAGAGCTACTAAAACAATGAAATCCAAGGAGAGCTAATAATTAAGTCTGAGAAAACATTTCTGGTACAAATTTATTTATTATTATTTTAATTTTATTTATTTATTTAATTGAAGAAATGATTTAAAAATCCCCCCCGTCTACCTCCCTCTCTAGTACACATTTAGTTAAGAAAAGGCAAAGAAAGAACAAAACCCTTTTAAAGATCTGAAAAGGTTAAATTCTCTGAAAAGAGAGTTAAGATATATCTTAAAATTTAAAAGGCCCTCAAAGCTGGTGGATAATAAAAGGAAGAGTGAATTGACAGTGACAATCAAGGCAAATTTCAGACTCAAATTACAACCTCTAGGTCCCAGGGAGAGGCCTGACAGAGACCCATCACTCTCTGTTTTAAAATGATGCAAACCATGGCTTGGAAAGAAGTTCCTGAGGAATAGATGATAACTGGCCGCCAGATGAAAGTGGGGCCCAAGGCCCAGGGCAGTGTTTCAGTTGTATAATCTACTTCTCTGTGAAACTTAATTGGGGATGGGAAGGTTAGAGGCAATGACTGGAAGAACTCTGTCTATGGAAAGGCAACCTGCTCAGACTCACATCAGAATGCCATGACCCGATTACTGCTCCCCTCTTTATTACTATGGGCAAGTTTCATCAGTCTCAGAGCCTTGCCTTTCTCCTTGGTAAATGGGGGTCAATGATTACATTTCTTATCTTGGTCTTGTTGGGTGGTTACACCCTATCTGCAACTTAAGATATAATGAGTGTGCAGTCAACAGTTAACTGATATTAACGCAGCTGTTGCCACAACTCACTAATATATCGGTAATCAACATTTCAGTATTACAGGTTTGGGGTGAGTCAGCTTTAATAACAGGAGAATAAATCAGAATAGCATGGTGACTAAAGAGCATCAAGGCTCTCCAATAGTACGGCTGACGAATGTCCAAAGTGAACTAGCCACAGGCAAAAGGCACTTGACCTTCATTACCGAAGAACTACTTCTGGTCAGAGAACCTAGTATAAGGGGTTATACTAGACTGCTTACTATGTACACTGTGCCAGTTATCTGTGAAGAGACTAGAGATGATGATTAAGCCCCATATTTTTTATAGTCAAAACATAAGCAGCAACTTTCTTGGGAAAAAAAAGTTGTAGGTCCCTTGTGCACAGAGCATTTTGGAGCAGGAAATCCTGTGGGCCAAAGGTGATTCTAAGTGAACAAAGAATCTATAGGGTTCTAAGACATGATTATTCCAAAATAGCCAATATAACCAAACATACTGAAATTTCTCAAAAAGATCCTTAAAGGATTTCAACATAGAATATAAACTTTTTCTCTGCTGGGAGCAGCAACCTATTATTCAAAGATGGGAAACAACCCCTCCGTTTCTTCGTCTACAGTCCTAGGTGCAAACTCTCTATGTGGTGTAAGGGATCATCACTACTTGAACCCACGGCACCTTTTCAAGCTGCTTTTCTACCACTTCTCATTATGCTGAAACGGGCTTCCCCATTCAGTCCTGCATTGTTACTTCTGTGCCTTGGCCCATGCTCTTCCTCTACCTACGAAGTCTCTCCGTTCACCACCATAAGACGACCTCTAACCCATCCTTCCATATTGAACTCACATGCCACCTTTCCCTGTAGTGTAGTCTGGCACACTAACTGGAAGGAACCTCCGCCTTCCCTGTGCCCTCCCAACATTTCATATATATCTCTTTTGTATAATCTTCTTTCCCCTTTGCAGTATAATTATTTGACAAAATATATGATGCAGCTTCCCTCCTAGATCATAAACCGAAGGCAAGATTTACTTCTGATATCTCTTAAAGTAATTCAGTGAATGTTTTTAAAAGACCTACTATGTACCAGGCACTCAGCTGGTACTCTGCCTCCTTCATAAGGCCTATTATTTCCTGGCATATGGTTATTAGATGAATGGAAAAATTAGATAATTGACCAATCTCAGCCTGTTCCTTTGGCCTTTTTTCAGTTTGTCTTTCAAATTCTCCCTATGAAAAATCAATTCTACCCTAGAACACACACACACACACACACACACACACACACACACACACATGGAGGCACTATTATGCCATGCCTCACCCTAGATATGAGAATTCATACCATAGTGTATCCAGCAATAGCCCAAAGATTATCAAGTTCTGCTAAATTAGAAACTAAATTCTAACCATATCAAAATATATCTTTATGTCCTTTTACAAATAAAGACTATTTGGCTATTTCCTCTACAATTAAATTGTAAGCTCCTTTCAGGTGGAGACTAACTTACACCTTTTTATCTAGTGTCATATACTGCAAACTCAATAATCTTTTTTTTTTGAATGCATATATTATGCAGTAATTTTACATCTTAAGAGATGTGTCATGTTCTATAAAGAAAAGATAATTAAAAAGTGGAAAAGTAATTAGGGTAGGCCCATTGGCTAATTAGTTTATTTCAGGTTAATTAAAGAAAAATTAATTCAGATGTTTCAGGAGTCCCACAAAATAAAATATCATATACCTTAAACACTGAAAGTTAACTAGACCTCACAAAAAGAAAATTATACTTGCCCCTGTATTTGATGCCTCTCCATAAGGTCTCAATTATCCTATTTTCTTTTTCTTATTATTTTTAAAGATGATGCCGTGAAAATACAAAGCAGCCGAAATGAATTATGAGTCCTTTTGGAGCAGGGGGAGGAAAAAAAATCTTTCCCTAGGGAAGCATTTTGTTAAAAGTTCCTTTTTGTTTGAAATCCTGTCTGATTTGACGGCTTGCAAGAATTCCATAATCACGTGGAAGTAGAGAAGACCAGTTCTGCAGAACAGTGGAAGAACTTTATTTGTAAATTAGAAAATTGTTTCTGTTGCTGACCCATTCAGGACTTTCTCAGTGGTTTACGAATGCCAGTTCCTCTAAGTATCTCCAGTGTTCCTGTAAACATATATGGGGTCCTTAATATTACCAGAGACACATTATAATCCATGTGTTTGTTAATCAGTAAATTAAATCTATAATACCAAGTCAGACTTCTAAGACTTGTCAGGTTATAATTTTACAAAAGTTAAAAACATATTGTTCATACAAATATAGAAATTTGAACAAAGAAATCACAGGATTCCAAGATGTGATTATTGAACAATAAACCAATATAACCAAACATACTGAGATTTCTTAAAGGATGTGTCAACGACTTATTAAACTCATAATGATAGAACCAGCGGCATGACAAAGCTGACAAAAAGGGATATGAGAACTGATGCATGAAAAGAAAAATTCTGGGATAAGATAGCAAACTTAGACACCAAACTGGTTATTTCTTACAGAGTGATAAAGCCATAACCATGGGTGTTACCTCTTTTTCTAGACAGAAATCATTGCAACGTATCAATTTTCTATAGGATTACATCTAACTTTACAGAATCTGGGCTTTATTTTCAAGATTTAGTTAATTTTTCTTAAAGAACCTTAGAGAAAGATGCAGGAAAGTCCAGAATTTTCTAATGGGAGTCCCCTCTTCCTGTTTTTATTAATCTGGTTTAGCTGGCATTAAATTTTCATGGTAGAGGCATAGTATGAAGACAACAAAAATAGGAAAACTTTATTGAGAGTTCCCTTGCTTCACAGTCCCTGCCTAAATACAGTTATTAATACTTAAAGTCAACCTGTCTAAAATTAAACAGGAAATTAAACCCAGCCACGTTCACAGCTGGGGTCTCTCTCAGGATCTTCTGCCAGTGACAGTGCTCACTAGTACTTAACGTCTGTATGTCCTGCCTCACCCAGCACAACCCCTCTCCAGGGCTTCTCCCGTTCATTGCAGCTCCCAGCACAGCACAAGCTCACAGTGGCCCCAGCACGTCCTCCAGGACCTGGTAGGCCACCTCTCTTGTATTTACCTAACTTACCCTCACTGATATTTCAGTCCTGTTTTTGTTATTTTCTTCTGATATTCTGGTTGTGTTATACTGTGTTGTAACTTTATTTGTATAAAACTCAGTCACATTTCTTTCATCTCTTTATTTCTCAGTTCACACAGGGACCTACCTTGCTTGTTACAGATACATTCATAGGACCTTAAATTCTTATAACCTGCTAGTCCTTTCACGGTCTGTCAAATGAGGCTGAGTACACTGATCCCTTCGAACTAGAGATCAAATATGAGCCTCTTCTCAAGGGGCTTAAAATAAAAAGGATGAAGAAAACAGAAAAGCCAGAGAGACATTCTAGTCCACCTTTGCTCTTTGAAGCCTGTGCTAAAGAACATGCATTCAAGTCACTGACAGGGAGAAGGTTCATGCCCAGGATGCACACACAGAGCTCCAAGTAATCAACAGCCGCTGGGGTGGACTTTCTTGGGCTGCATAGCTTTTCACCTCACTGGAAATATCTTTGTTCCCTTTTATAACCACCTGACTCTTACTCTGAAGACTTAAGTCTCCATTCCTTAAGAAACCTCCAGTGATTTCCATCCCACAAACTCCTGAAGCACTCATCACGTGCATCAGCCGACTGCTACTGTGCACATGTGATGTGCTGTCCAAATTCTCTGTCGTCAGCATGAATCATAGCTCCTGGTTGCTTCTTTTACTTCTTTCTATACAATAACCCTCGCAACTCTATGTTGGAGCTCCATACTAATAATTTATTTGAGACTAGGACTGGGCTATAACATGAAAAATAATGAAGCAAAAGCAAGAGGTAGAGTAAGTGGAAGAGATTGGAAGAGACTGCAGAGTGTTGAAGAAGGGACCCACTTAGAAGGAATGAGAATCAGCTGTAGTGGAGAAGGGTCGCTTCAGAAAGATTGTGTAAGCTTGGGAGAAATGCTAGACTTTATTTACTCTTAGAGTGCCCGCTACTGTGTTAATCAGCCCTTACTGGTATTTAATGAAGAATCAATAAGTGAGTGAATGAATGAATACAGTATTTTTTAAATCTAGACTTCTCTCAAACTCGCTATGATGTCCACCCTGAGACTTGATATTGTGTCTGTTCTATCATCTTCTCTCCTCCCCCAACCCCTCTATGGGTTTTAATTCAGTTTAGTCTTGCTTTAGACACTGTTATAATACTCTCTTCCAAAAACATCATGAGACTTTTTATGACTTGCTGCTAAACGGCTTAATAGACAAATTTCACCATATAAAATTGTGTAACCATGTGGTTTTAACTAACAAATTGATTGTTTTTCTTTTGGTCTAACATATAATGTGTGTACAAAGTCTTTAGAAAATACTCTGGGTTTCTCAGGCTATAAAGCTGGCTGCCCAGAATTTAGGGTGACCTAAAATGACAATCTGATTAATTATGTTGCTTTGGAGAAGACATGTGGCCGAAATATTGATTTATTCCAAAGATTAGTTTAAAATTAAAAAAAAAAAAGTCAGAAAATACTCCTATTTAATATAGGGAAAAGACTTTTCTAGATAAATCTGTAGTTTTTAAAAAATATATAGGAATGTGATGGATTTTTCCTTTTTCTAATTTTACTATAGAATTCACATTTCTGAACTTCTGGGGTAGGATCTATACATTCAGGGAAAATTCCAAAACCTTCCTAAGCAGGAATTAAACTACATACAAATTGGCAAGTGTGAAAATGCCCACATGCTTGTCTGAAAATGCAATTCAAAATTTGTGAACCATGGCATGGTGATTTTTAAAAATGGCACAGATGAAGCATATTATTTAATCAGTTAAGGATATTTAAGAAAAGCCTGCTCCATATCCTTTGAGCTCCTGTCTGTAAAGTTTACATTTAATTGGTCAAAGTCAGCCTTGTGCACACTTCCAGGCTACCTGACAGGTAAATTTTCTTTGATGAGACATATCCCTAGACACCTGGAACAATGCAGAGTATCTAGCAGGCCTTCAATAAAAATCATTGGAAAACGGAATAATTGTAATTCAAACATGGAGAAATAGTGGAAATAATATCTCCAGATAGTGCACGTGGAGTTGGGCAGGCAATTCCACACCCTTGCTATACTGATACCCTCTTTATGTATTCATGCTCTTCCATGAATTGATAGCAGTCTTTACGTGAGGGCAAACCATTTCTTACCCCCAGATTTCAGGATTCTTGAAGTCAGGGTTATGTTTCAGGCCTCCTCCCATTTCTGGCCATGCCAAACAAGCCTGGGAGGAGAGCTTGCACCCCTGGATGCCAGGTTTGGTTCTGCCCCCTGCTGAACATTGACTAGCCATCCCTTGAGTCTCTCTGTGGTCCTTTGATGGGGGCTAGAAGAAGTTGGGACGAATCCAGGATAAAAAAAAAAAAAAAAAAAAAAAAAAAAAAACAAGGGGAGAGTATGATATAAACCGAGAGGAAGCAAACAGGTCAGGAGGTCAGGATAGGAGATCCAACAGGGGAAGAAGTCACGTGGGCTATTAAAATATAGCAAAATGAAAGTAGAAATTCTTTATTTTTCTCAGCGGTTCAAAACACGTGTTTTGGGAGCAATTGTTCTCCCAGAGGTGAGAGGAGCGACACACTGGGAGAATCTGTCTTAGTAGGAGGAGTTCGTGTGTCCTTTTTAAACAAATTGGGCCAACGTGTATTAGTAATGTAACTTTGAAGCTAAAAAACAATAGCCACCCCTACAAACCCGCGTGAACTTCCCCAGCAACATGACATTTCCATTCATTCACCCATCCTCGTGTCCTCTTTGCATGCCAGAGCAACTAGCTGCCTGGAGGAGAGGACTGGGGGAGTGGGTAAGTTTCTTCCCTCATAGAGAGGACAGCACTGCATGGGAGTGGCAGGACAGGGGGCACTTGCTGTATTTTCAAGGTCTGCACTGCTCATCTGGTCCAGCTCTTTGGCAAAGAGAAGGACACCAAGCAGTCCCTCGACTCAGCACAAAGCTTCCTTAGATTAGTGCCCAAACTAATTTTTATGACATGTCATTCCAGTAAGGGCACTGCTGCATTTCACAGATGGGCTTCCCCCAGATAGCGACTGTTGATTGGCCGAGTTGGGATCTGGCTGGATTAGGGAAATTTAAGCTGACAGCTGGTCTTTTTGCATGAGAGCATAAAGCCCTTGTTGTTAGTGGAAGCGATGGGGGCTGGTCAGACCCCCTGGCCAAATAGGAGGGTTGCTCTTAGCTGTGACCAGCACTTCCCAAGCTAAAACGACTTTAAAAACAAGGACTGTGCAAATACAGTTACACTGTACATGCCCAAATGATTTCAGGCCCTGCCTAATAACCAAAGCAGACAAGAAAACAGCCCAGTGGAACATGGTGTGGGAACACACAAACAAGGTATAAAAAGCCCACTTCTAGATGGGAATCCCAGAATTCCTAAATTACAAGGAACCCAGAGCAATGGGTCACCTCTAAGTCTCCACTAGATTAGTTCACATCATCAGTGGGTATTATATGGGGATTTAAAAGATTTGTCTGCCTAAGAAAAGACCTAGAAGTATTTGGAAATAAAACTACTAATAAAAGCACGTGTGTGTGTGTATGCATGTGTATGTGCGTGCGTGTGAACCTGTGGCAGGCATGTGCTAAGTGCTTAACATGCATTAACCAATTCAATCCTCACAGCTGCCCTAGGAGATGGGTACCATTGTTATCCTTTTTATGGAGGAAGAAACTAAGGCTTAGAGAGACTAGGTATCCTGTGAGTTTTTCTGAGAGCCTGACCTATGTTAATAACTACAGGTTCTCCTGTAGTCTTTTTGAACTACAAAAACTACAAGTTTTTTTGAACTACAAAAATCAGAGTGCACTACATATAGTAAGAGTAAGAATTGCTTCATTATTCCTTCAATTCAGTTATATATCGCTACATGTTGTCGGTAGCAGCTTGATATCTAACACAATAGATTAGTTTTGCCTGTTTTTGAACTTAATGTAAATGAAATGATGTAGCATGTATTCTTTGGTGTCTGGCCTCCTTTACTCAACATTATTTTTGAGAGAACCATCAATATATTTGTGTTTGCTCATTCTTATATACATATACATATATGTATACACACACATATATACATATACTGTATATTGTATGACTACACATAAATTTTTAAACCAATTTTCTATGGATGCCATTTGAGTTTCGTCTTTTTTACCTTTACAGATAGTACTGCCATGAACTTTCTAGTATGTGTCTTTTGGTAGACATACATGCACACCCCTATTGAATATATATATATACCAAGGAGTGAAATTGCTGAGTCATTGGGTAGTTGGAAGTTCAGTGTTAGTAAATACCACCAAATAGTTTTTCAAAATATTTATACCTATTTAAATGTTTTTCTTACTGTGAATTATGATCAAAGAAGTTTCAAAAATGCCTATCTGTGATTCCTCTGGGAAAATGCTTTCTTCGGGGCACAAATAACAGAAATGTTTATGTGCACTACACCTGATCTTCTTTCCCTTCCTGTTCCCCCTCTCCATCTATAACCCTGAGCTAAACTGAGGAGGTAGGGGATAGGGGAGAGACTGCAGGTTCTGAAACCACTTTGGGGCAGAACAGAAGTATGTGCCTGCTGGATGTGAACCAGCTGACTGCCCAGTAACAGGTCCTGCTCTCTATGACTGGAAGGGACCTTCCTGACAACCTTGGCCACCCAGGACACTAGAAAGACCACCCTGGTCTCCTGGCCACTGTTCAGTCTCCTGTCCTCTGAAGCCCACCTGGTTCGTTAGAGGATTTGCTTCCCTGAATCTCTCTGTTTCCAGAGGCAAGACCTGAGATGGTAGAGATAACCACCTATAATCACCTGAAAGGTATACCAATAACTGAGTTTTTAATTATCAAAAGGGTGATGAAATGAAAGAGTTTGAGCCTGCAGTCCTAGAAAGGACTGTCTTTAGAAAGAGGGAGAGGTGGAGAACACACACATAATTCACACTGCCTGGAGAGCTGAGGACTATGGACTGCCTGCCTCTCTGCCTTTTATATCCTGGCAGCAATGAGCACATGGAACATCATTCTCTGTCCACAATAGTCTCCCACTGACATAGGACTACCCCATGACAGGTCTCCTGAAGGTCCTGTTCTCACTCCCCCCTGACAGAAACACTCATGTAACCTCATTGCACACACCTAACAACTACCTGTGCAGCTTCTCCATGTCCCCTGTCCTCCCAGCCTAGAATCTTTTCAGGGAACTCACAGAGAACTTGACATAGAGATGGAGGGCCATGGCGTGTAGGCGTGGATGGAGCTCATGGCCTGAGGGGACAAGTAGGGGCTGCTTCAGTCAACCCAAAGAGCCCAGCCATCCCAGAGCTAGCCTTATTCCAACACCCACAGAGGCTCCACATGGGTGAAAGGAGCCTGATTCTTCCAGTTCTCCTAAAGACTGCATGCCAGTCCTTTTCTCTACTATAGTGCTGCACTTAAGTTGCCTCCAACCAAAGAGAGCAGTAATACTGCAGGGCGAGGCACATCATTTATAGTGAAACGAGGATGTTTAGAAAGTCAATTCAAGACAGACAGACATCAAGCACTTGAGACATGGCTGATCCAAATTGGGATGTGCTATAAGTATATAATACACAGTGAATTATGAAGAATTAGTAAAAAATATAAAATATTAATAATTTTTATAGTTACTGTTGAAATGGTAATATTTGGGATATATTGAACTAAAGAAAATATATTATTAAAATTAATTTTATTTATTTTGGTTTATTTTTTTAATGTAGCTATAGATCATTTAAAAATACATATGTGCCTCACATTATATTCCTTTTGAATAATCCACATGGACTTGAACTCATTGCTTGCTCTTGGGATGAAGCTTAACTTCTTTGTGTCTCAGTTCCCTTCTCTTTAAAATAGATATATTCTTGATCTCCCTTGTCTTTAGGAATAAATATGTTCAAATATATGGTGTTGAAAACAGTGTGTCCAAGAAATAAAGATCCCTAAATGTTAGGTATTACTATTCTTAACATCATCCCTGGCCCTATGTGAGAAAAAAACTTGACAACTTCAGTGGTTCTTCTTCTACCCCTTTCTCCAGGAAAGCCCAGGGTAGCCAGTGTCAATCAACACAGATAGAATCAATCATTTGTATCCCTGAGATGTTTACAGGATTAATGATCATGTGTCTGTGAATGCCCGTCTTTTGATATAGTTACCATACACAGACAGAATTCATGCTGCCCTTTATGATGAACTAGGTCCTGACTCACACTCTTTTGATGAAATCAGTTTGAGTCTTATTATCCCCAAACCAGAGAATACTGAGAAGAATTTTCTCTATGTCCCCAGTTTCTAGTTTAAATGGTTACTACCAATATTTTTCATCGGAATGCTGAGGTCTTTAAGAAGAAGTAAGGATTAAATTTGGAAATAGATATACACATTAAAAAAGAAATTAGAATCCATCTGGAACCTAAGAATATTTAATCTAAATCTTGAATTTAAATGTATAGTCTGTCATAAATTTTCCCCCCAAATTGTATGTAAGACCTTTGCTTTGGATTACAATGGTGCCTGTTGTTCTCAACTCATTGAAAAACAAGTTCTGATCTTTTCCTTTTAAAGTATTCTGTTTCCAAATGCTTGTCTTGATGAGAGAAAAAGGGAGAGGGAGAGAGAGAGGGAAAGAGAGAGGGAGAGGGAGATGGAGGAGGGATGGTTGGGAGGGGAGAGAGAGAGAGAGAGAGAGAGAGAGAGAATAATCTGGTGCCATGAATTGAAGGCTGCATTTTTTCCCGGTTAATGGTACATTATTTACTTTCTAGATGAGTAAATGAGTAATGAGTCCCTCAGGGGAAAGATAGTATTGAAGAGAAAATAAATTCCATGGATGAAATCCACAGAATTTTCAAAATTGCTTATAAACTCATGCTTTCAGCTAATAATAGTAAGGGTTTTGTTAAAGGATAAGAACACTGAATCGAATTACACAACTGTAGAAAGAGAAATACATTTCCATAATTCACCCTGAATTACAGAGGTTTGATTTCTATGTTCTGTTCTGGTTTTGAAAAAAATCGAAATTATAAGAATGGTTTCATAGCGAGGTAAAGTTTTCTTTTCTATGAGATTCATAAACCCATGGTGTTGTCACAAATTGCTTCTGTGATCCTGCTAAAATATCTCCAGAGACTTATTAGCAACACGCATGGCTAATTAACACAGCCAGGGAATGTGGTACTTTCCCTGGGCTCCTGAGCCTTTTAATCTGGAGCAGGACCCACACTTGTGTGTGTGTGTGTGTGTGTGTGTGTGTGTGTCCCAAGGCCATGAAATACTTATCCGAGATCCAGTTACTTTAGATTTGGGCCAAAAGGCAAAGCCAAACAAGGAATATTGAATTGGACATTATTCTCGAAACTTTAAAATTAGAATGACTAAGACAACTTAGAAAATGATGTCATTTATGTCGAATTTTGAAGGATATAAACAAAGGAAGACCCAAGGAAAATGAAGACAGGCCTGCAGTATGACTTAATTGGAGGCAGAGGGATGATGAAATGACCTGTTCGGGTCATTTCAACGTTATAGCTATACCACGCTGGCATCGTGCCATTATCTCTACTGGTTCTTTGGTGTCACATAAATTTAACTTCATTGCCCTGGACTCAGACATTTTGTCTCTATGATAAATAATGAGTTAGTACACATAAGTTCTGGGTCATGTAATATTAAACTGCTACAGAAGCAATAGTCCTGCCTAGATGGTTTTTGAAAATCAGAATGTCATTATTTCAGTAAAGCTTAAAGAAATAATTTATGGTACCTCCACTGACGAAATAGAGAATGTGCCATGGTGAAATTTTGCAGCTAATGGAACAAGCGACCCACAAGGCCTGACGTAATTTTGAGGTGGTGCCTAGGGTGCAGTCCCCCATTCTGTGATTTCTCAACTCTGTCCTCCACAATTCGGAAGGTGAGCTTATCGACTACAAGCTGGCACAAAGCTGGGAAAAGGGGCAGTAACTAAGCCAGATAACAAAATCAAGTTTGTTTTTTAAGGGAAGGGTGAATTACAAAACCCCAAATTAAGAAATATAAATGCGAAGATATTTAGAAAGCTACCTTCACAAGTACCTGCTGTGAGCCATCTGCTTGGCACCACTGATGTGAAAAGAACCTGAGGGCTTCTGTGTTTTGGTTGAGGACAAGCCCAATATTCTTGAAAAGTATGATGCAGCCAAGTTAACATAAGAATAAGACTCTAGTAGGGTGGCCAGACTCCCATGTACTTTGTACTTGTTATGCCACATCTGGAATGTGGGTTTCCTTTTGGGGCACAAAACTTTATGAGACACAAATTTAGGAATGATCACAAGAAAGTGACCAGAATAACATTATATAAAGAACAGAAAGAAGCAGAAAAGAAAGGATTTTAGGTCAGCATGAGAGTTGTCTTCATGTATTCTGAAGGGCATCAAGCTGCAGAGACATTACTTGGACTAATTTAGAAATGAAGTGTGTTTTGTAAAAGCTAAGTATTAACACAGCAGGTTCGTAACACACATCCTTTGCATTTCTCTTACCGGTGCACTAGCTAGCATTCTAGGCAGCCATGTCTATTTACCCAGGATCATAAGCTTCTGAAAGGGAAAGGGCTCCTCTTTGACATCCCTGAACCTCGAATCTGCTCTCTCTGGGCTGCTTTGAAGCCTGCGGAGGCTTTTATCATATTAAGCCCTTTGATACCTATACATTTCACTTTTTAATTTTTGGAAAAAAAAATTGAAATTCCTTTTAAAACAAGAGAAACATGTTTTTAAAATTATTTGACTATGAAAAATTAATTTTGTTTACATGCAGAATATTTGGGAATCTTTGAAAAGTGAGAAAAATATACCTATTAAATTGGTTTTAAATGTAATAGGATTTTTAAGTGTCTGCAATTAGTTAAGTTGACATGTTGCTGGTTGATATTTAATCAACTATTTATTAATTTTGTGCTTCTAGGGTTGTAACATATGTATGTAATTACTGTATACATTATAAGATAAATATATTAGGTCTAGTATTTTTATACTACTTTTCAAAGGTCAGAGGTCCTGGGCACAGTACCCCTGATGACAAGTGGATAAAAGATCACTGCCTGCCTCAGTTACTGTTACATAATAAGTTGGTATTTGCTAAATCAGTTAAAATACATTGATTTATCAAATAGAAAACAAAAACGTCTAGTTTATTTATCTAAGAGCTTGAGAGGGGAGGGGATATAAACTGAAGAGTGGGGATGGGAGGGGAGGGCAGCAGCTGTCCTTGAATTTATGGCGGATTCCACTTGCCGAGAAAAGATACATCCTAATTTGATTGTTAATTGCAGGTGTGATTGTCCCCAATGTTGCGCCAGAGACATTGCATGTTAATAGCAGTAAGTGTACTGTGATGAGAGACGCAAGCTCCCATTTAGTTTAGGAGTTGAGTCACTGCTCTTCTAAAAAAGGAGATTCTAAGTATACTGGAGGAGGGAGCTAGTTGCTGGATATTGGGAAGGGTGTCTTTTTGCAGGTCTTTTGAGAAAAGGCAATAGATTAAGCAGTGGATCAAAATATAAGTGAAAGACATGCCCACCAAGTTAAAAAGCAAAAAAGAACTGAACTAAAATAAAAATAGCTCCAACCCAGAGATCAAGAGGTCTATTTTGTCCATGGAAAGAATAGAAGTGGTCCGCTTACACTCAGCCAAGCCACTAGCTTCAAGTGCATCTTTGTGCCCATAGCCCAGGATCTGAAAGGGTTCATTATTAAGAAGTTAATGCTTGACAGCAGTCGACTCCACCACAGTAAAATTGCCCGCCTTCGAAAGACGGCCTCCTATGAATCTTGGGTTAATTACTCAAATCTCTAAATTATCCTTCAGGGAACAAAATGAAGCATACAGAATCAAAAGCAGATCTGTAGCTGAGATTATGAAAAGGGAGTGGGTTCCTTTCCATTAAAAAAAAAATGATTATTTCTATTGTAAGAACCACAAGAAGGGAAAGGGGGAAAAAAAAAAACCTGCCCATGGCTCCAGCAGGGAATAAATGGCTGGCAGCTGTACAGCCCAAGGGGAAAACAAAATCTGTTCATATAAATACTCACATGGCAGTTTTCTCTAAATTTCCAAAACAAGTCACCCTAAATCAAATTGTTTGAGAAGAATGAGGTACACTGAAATAGAGAGACCCCAAGTCTTGTTACTGAAGAATATTTTTACTAGGCACCATTTTCTAAAATAGCTGAAGGTACTAGATCAAGCCACCTACTATCTACTAAAAAAAAAAAAAAAATGACTACTTAAAAATTATTTCTCCCTCCATAAGTTCATGTATTTATTTCCTTACTGTACTTGCTATTTTTAGGAAATAAATTTAGTTTAAAATAAATTTAGTTTAATTCACTTTGTTGAGAATCACCACCACTACCAAAACCTTTCATTTTTTTCCTGCATCCCCACACCCCTCACCACCAATCATGGCTGTCAGAGGCTCCCAAAACTCTGTAAGAGAAGTATTTCTCAAACAAAGGTAGGTTCCTATGCATATTCTTGAAGGGGTAGAGGATCCAACAATTATAAGAAAATTTTTTAATTTCTAATTTGATATTTTCATTATGACAATACCTATCAGTTAGGAAGACAAAACTTCTCTTCTGCATTTGGTTATTTACAACTGCATGGCAGTTTCGTGGAAAAGAAGACTTCAGTTGTTCAAGTCAATGTTTCTCAAAAAAGATCTATGGATTTATTCTCAGGGGTAGAAGAAAGTTTTATTCCTTTAAAAAGACCATTATGATTCAAAGTTTGAGAAATTGAGCTGCAATAATATCTGTTTTATAACTGGCTGACCTTCAGGCTCACCAACACATATCTGCTACTCCTGAAGAAAGTTAATCAGGTTAATTGCAAGAACTTCAGGTATAATGTTAGAATTCTTCTTAAACTCAAACCAATAGGTGTCTTTTGTTCAGTCCTGCGTTGAATAAACTATAGATAGTAGCATGGTGCCTGGCACAGAATATTAATGCTAATACCATATTTAGTTTTATTATTGGATCTCTTAGATCTCTTTATTTCCCAAACTTACCTTCTCCTCTCCAAAACAGACCTGGGTTCTCTAGATTCACAGTGGCTGAGAGAATCTGGGTGATGTACTGGGGAAGTATACAAGGTTTATCAGATGCTAAAACAGTATTGACCTCCTATCAATTTCTCTAAGCCAACTGGGGCCAACTACTACAGTCACTCACTCACAGTGTTTCTTTTTTTCTTAAAAAAAAATTGTGGTAAAATATATATATAATATAAAATTGCTCATTTAACCATTTTAAAGTCTACGGTTCAAATGGCATTAAGTACATTTGCATTGTTGTGCAACTATCACCACCATCTACTCAAGAACTTTTGTCATCTTCCAGACTAAAACTCCAACCTCATTAAACAGTAACTCCCCATTTCCCATTTCCCCCAGTCCCAGGCAGTCACCATTATACTTGCTGTCTCTATAAATCTGACAACTTTATCACAATCTTTTGAATAATGCTCTGATTTTTAAATCAAGGTGAACCAGGAAAACCATATAGTCCTTTCCTATTACCTTCTATGCACATGGGTATTGCCTAAACCTCATTTCTTGGGTGCAGTTCATTGACACATCTGAAATGTTTCACCACCATTTCCTCCTGAATTCCTATGTTGGCCCAACTAGAAAAACCGATCTGTTTGAAAGACTGTGCTGCCTCTGAATGACCCACAAAGGAAGTACACTGTACACCAGGACAAAAATAGAGCTGCTTTTCTTTAAACTTGTGGAGCAGCTATTTACAATTGTTCTGCTCTAGTAGCCCTCGTTATGTCAAGATGCAATTTAATATGGGTGAATTCAAGATCCCAGTTGCCATTTCTTGCATCTAGGTTTCAAAGGATTCCTCTCTGCCCATGCAAAGCTGAGCACTGATAAGAATGGCACTACCATGTTCTTTGTTTTAGAAATGGGCTGTTGGACGGAGTGATTTTTGTAAATGAACAGGCAGAGAGCATCAGTCTATAATGTTTACTGGTTCTTTGGTGTCAGTAGAGGAGCATTGGGGATGGAAGAATTTCACTTTTACTCTTTGTCATTGATTATTGAAGGTCACCTTGTTTTATGCTAAAATCTGACTTGACGAGACAGAATGACATAATGCCCCCATCATAGTTAAGATGCGCTAGATGCAAACCAAGAGGTAAAAAGCCATATTATAGTTCGTGAAAACAAAGGGACATAATTTTCTTATTCTTAATGGGCTTTCATTACTTTTGACACCACCTAGTTGAATGAATGCCCCTCAAAAGATGCTCTGCTTAATCTCCCCTAAGCCGACATTACTTCCTTCATTTGTGATTGAAAAGGGAAGTGATAACTAGACTTAATGTGAGGGAGGTAAATTGCATTAGAAAGACACTGACAGAGAAAGGAAACTATAACCAGAACCATGCATGTTTCATTTTTCTTTATGAATTTTATAACTAATATACCAACCCATAGGAGAAAAATAGTTAAATTTAACAAATAGAAATTAAAAATCTTAGATAAACAAAATGAGCCATTATAAGGAAAAACCTTGTAGACTAAGAAATAAAATCCATTTAGTTATATAAAACCTTGGATTAACCATCAAGTATACATGCGATATACTTAATCTCAACCTTGCTTCAAAAGCAATAGACCTGGTTTCTAAGCTAATCTTGGTCACTAACTTGCTTTATTATCTTGGCCAAGTCAAAAGCCTCTTTGAACTTCAGCTTTATTATGTGTATAAACAGAAAAAAATAACTGTCCTCTCTCTGCCTTGAATTAATATTATGCTACTTCACATATATGAATTTACGACAGTATACTTCCATTTATTCCTTCCCATTTTTTGTGATTGTGTCATATATTTTACTTCTACATATTTTGTAAACTTCCCAATATATTTAAAAATATTTTGCTTTCAAAAATAATCATTGTCTTTCAAATAATTAAGAAAAAAGAAAAATAACATTGTTTATATTTATTCACATAATCATCATTTCTCACACTTTTTGTTCCTTTCTGTAGATATGAATTTTCATCTGGTATTATTTTCCTTCAGCCTAACACCTGTCTTTTAGTATTTTTTTAATAGTTGGTATGCTGTGACAAATTATCTCAGATTCTTTCCAAAATATCTTCAATCTCATCCTCATGTTTGAACAATATATTCACTGGATATGAAATTCTGGGTTGACAGGTTTTATTTTTATTTTTTCCTTTTCGGCACTTTAAAGATATTTTATCATATTCTGAGTTACATTGTTTGAAGTGAGAAGTTAAAGGTCATTTACATTGATATTACTCTGTATTTAATGTGTCCTCTTTTTTTCTGAATGCTTTCTAAATTTTCTCCTTATCTTTGGTTTTCAGAAATTTGACTACAATATGGCTAGGTATGGTCTTTTTTGCATCATCCCATTAGAGAGTTGTTGAGTTTCTTAGTCTCTATTCTTATATCTGTGGGTTGATAATTTTCAAAATTTTTGAAATTTGCAGACATTATTTCATCAAACATTTATCCTGCTTATTTCTTTGTCTCCAGTCTTGTTGGGACTCCACTTGCACGGAGAGTAGATCTTTTGATGTTTTCCCATAGGTTATTGGCATTCTTTTTTCCCCTATAATTCTCTTTCATTTTTACTTTGAATCCTTTCTGTTAACCAGCTTCCAACTTTACTGATCCTTTCTTGGGCAGTTTCCTATTTAGCATTCATTTCATCCAGTGATTATAGTTTTTTGATTCTAGAATTCCATTTGGTTCTTCTTTAGAGATTTTATTCATCTCTTTACCCAATATAATCACCTTTTTCAGTAAATAATTTAATATATTTGTAATCATTGTTCTAAAGTACTTGTCTGTTATTTCCAATAATTGTATCATCTGCAAATCTGTTTTAATGGCTATTTTTTTCTTAAATATGGGTTATATATATATTTTTTGCTTTCTTGCCTGTAATATAATTTTTTAAATTGAATTTTGGACATTGTATGTGAATGAACAGTGAATACCAAAATATAACTTTGTTTTGTTTATTTTCAAAAGTGGAAGATTTTTCTCTCTTTGGTGTTTAGGAGGAGGAGTTGATAATTCAGATTTCTTCTTGTGTTGAATTGTGCTTGGGTTGGAGCTCAACTTTAACTATTAAATTCACCTGTGTTTAGCCCAACATCCCTCATCCTAAGCTGATGACTATTTGACTTTGTCAGTAGTTAAGCTAGATGAGGATTGGCTGAAGTTTCAGATATTTTTAGTTTCCCTTTGAATTAAACTATGGCAAGGCTTCAGAATGTGCAGTTGTACAATTTCTCTCTTCTTACCAGTTACTCACCCAACTGTTATTTTTCTCAACAAACCTCATGGTGAGCTATGGGGGGGGGGGATAATATCAGGAAAATTATTTGTGCAAATGTTCTGCACTTGCTCTGGGCCTCTTACAGACCCTAATGCTACTTGCCAGATCATGTTGTCTTACAAAGGTTGGGCAATTTCTCTCCATCCCTAAAAAAATCTCCATCTATACCCAGTTTCTATCTGTACTCAGACCAGATGCATGCCCTCTGTACAGAAGCTGTCACAGCTTCTTACTCACCTAAGAAAAGCTTACTTCTCTTGGAATTAAATTCATCATCAAGGTTTTATTACATACTTCTGTCTTCCCTTGCCCTATAGAAAAGTATAGTTTTTATTTTTGTCTGGGATTTTCATTTTTTTTTTTTTTTACCAAAGGGGTGACTATCTTTAGCATCCTTCTACATCCTGACCAGAAATAGAAGCCTCAGAGGAAGTAGATTGTTATTAAAACAGATTACTTTTTATTTGCGCATCACTGCGTGACCCAGGTGACTGAAAGACATACATTTGAGACAACTTTCTACTCTCAGCAGGGAGCCATTATCTGTACCGAGCAGAGTATTACTACAAGCTTTCTCCTGCCTGGTTTTCATCTCTGGCCAAAACTATTTTTGTATCTTTCCATATTTTTCCTTCATCTAGCCATTCTCTGATTTTTAAAACAAGATGATTTGTAATAAGTATGTAGGTTTATCTGACTATAAAAACCCATGGGAAATCTGCAGAGCTTTGTTTCTGTTCTATCAGAAACAGATGTTTATTGCTGTAGTAGAAAAACAGATTGAATGTTTGTTTCTCATAGATACTGTATTCTGGTTCTGGAGCTACCCTTACAGAACCTTCCTAACCCTTCTAGACCTCAGTTCCCTGGTTTCTAGTGTAGGGGTTTGCACTAAATGACCTCTAAATGTCTTCTAGTGCTAAACTTCAGATATATGTATGTAGCCCTCTTAAAGGAACTTCATATAACAAGTGAGTAAAATTGACCAAAGTAATTTATGTCAGTGCCCTTTAAGTCACCTTTAAGTTCTGATTTGGCTGGACCTATGGCTAGAATTGGCCTAGCCTGGTCTTAGACTGGTGAGTTATCCCACCCTACTGTAATCTTTTTTCTATTACCTCTAATTCTGCAGATACAGAGTAGGAAGCAGCCTCCAAGTTCTGGCAATAAAAGGCATTGCTAGACCACAGTCAAATCAGGAGGTATCAGTTACTCTCTTCTAATTTAAACCTCTTTATACCCGAAAACATCAACCTTAATATTCTATTATCCCTCAAAGATTTAATAATATTATTTTTCTTCAAATAAACAGGATAACTTTTTTAGAAAATTTTTACATGGGTTTATTCGAACCAAACTGACATGTGCCAGGGAGCAATTTCTCAAATGTGCCAGGGAGCAAGTTCTCCCCAAGCAGAATACTTTTTAAACATCATAGCAGTAACACTATAGTACCTCTGAGATATGATACAAAAACTTAGGTTAATTTTTAGGTGACAGATTCGTCAGGGACTCTTCAGGGAAGCCAGAGAATAAGAACTGCACCTTTACTATTTCAAAAATTTGTCTCTGTGGCCAACTACTGTGCTCTCCCACAGATTTCTCTTTCTCCCATGAATCTTCTCTCAATTCTGTTCGAACTTGATGAAACTCTGAATAATAAAATAACAATAACTCTTTCAAGGTTACTTTGTGCGCTTTAGATTTTAAAAAGCATATGTACACACCTTATCTCATAGACTGATGACAGATCCAAAGTGCTATATTGCTCATGAAATCCAACCAAGTCAGCAAAATCAAGGTTCTGATTTGTGCTGGGGTGAGTGTGAATGACTGAAAAAAGCTTTCAATTAAAATTTAACTGTGCCTTGATTCCTTGTAGAACATGATGCTTTAAGAGATATTCTGAATGAAGGAAAGTCTTTTAAGATCAAATATCTTTGGAAGACGATACTCTACTGTTAAAATCACAAAAGACCCATTATTTACCTTTTTGTTCAACACAATGGTTCCAAAATTATTTGATTATAATTTTTTTTCCTACTTTAAAAGCACTGAAATTCTCTGAGGTTAAGTTGACCTGACAAATCCTGAGCAAGAAATCATGTATGGAAGTGAGGCCATAGTGTTTCTAAAAGACCATATCCCACGTGTGAAGGTATTCTACATTCAAGCATGAGAGTAGACTTGGAACACCAGAGTGGCTCTGTCAAATGGAATATATGGCTAAGAGGTGCTATGGCCCCTAAAGCTGGCTTCCAACTCTTTCTTCCACAGTTAACCTTGGTGACATAAACTTGGGGCTGCATTTTTCTCAGATGTATGAATTGATAGAGCCAAAATAAACACAACTCCAAATGTAAACGAAAGAGCTCCTAAGTCAACTGCTTCTTGGTACCTAAAGCAAAAGTTTTATACTTAATCACTTCTTTAAGTAGCTAGTCATACCTGGGCTTTCCAAGGGAATATGAAACCATTTTGTTCTCTGCTGTACTCTATAATTCAGGAGATATAATTTATGAGTTGTTCCAGAGGCCAAGAACAGAAATGTCCCCAGCAGAAGATACAGTGCTTTAAGAACAATGACATGCCCTCTCTATAACAAAAGGAAAAAGCAGATGTTAACAGCCTTAGGATCTATTAACAAAATTCATCAAGTACACATGCACTGAGGTGATGGGTACTGCTAAAGTTGGTCTAAGTTGCCTATTGATGTTTTAATGTTTGGACTAGTTGGGTTTTTTCCCATGTCACTTTCCCACAGTTAACCTTGACTCTGTTGTTGACCTAACCTAAGCTTTGCATACTTTCTGCTTCATCAGGAAAAGGTTAGGAATTTATAAAGCAAAGTGAACAAGCCTCTGAGATTGGTTACTGAAATAGTTACTTTTCTGTTGAGAATTTTAAATCTAAAACAAAATGAGGAAATCAGGTTTGTATGTATCAGGTAGTTTATGCATCTATAGCACAAATTATATACAAGGCACCAAAAGAATACACTTCGTAGTATTCAGAGGATCAATCTGTTTCTAACACACACATTTCTGGACACATATATTGAAATGAATTAAACATATCTTGACAGACTATTAAGTTGCTTAGATATCAGCAATTTAGAGAAAAATGGATAATGTATCCATAAACACAGTTATAAAAAGTACAAATGATCTTTTTGATCTCCAGTAGGTAATGATTTAATGGAAATGTTAACGAGAATACAGCCTGACAATTATTGTAAAAGTATAGAACTTACATTAGCAGTCAGAAAGGACCTGTTAAGTCCCATGAATGCAGAATTGAGAAGGAAGAGTAAATTTGAAGACTGTTTTGTTGATGAAAAAACTAGAGCTCCAGTAATTGCATAACCAGAACCATCTACTGGGCCCAGAGCTAAAACAGCTTGCAGCTTTAAATGGAAACCAACATCATCAGAATCCAGAATCACACAGTTTCCCACCAGGGCTTTTGCTTCATGTCCAGGAAAGGGGCCTTTGTCTCTGAAAGCTGCAGGCTGGGGCATTCCAGTAAGAGTAAGAAAACGTTCAGCTAAGTAAATCTAACTGGCAAACAGTAAAGTACATCAAAGATTTTTGAAAATGGTTTTGTATTCTCATAATGCCCTGAATAACTTGGGATCACCTGGTTGAGTGTTATCCCTTTGATAGAGGACTTAAGGTATTTTAAAAATTGTGTCACCAGTCTATGGCCATGATGCCCTGAATAAACCCAATCCTGCCTGATCTTGGAAGTTAAGCAGGGTCAGGCCTGGTTGAGACCACCTAGGAAGACCAGGTGCTGTAGGTGTAAAAAAATAAAAAAAAGGGTTTGTGAAGTCCTTGCAATCTGTGAGGTCAACCAAGGGTTGCCTCACCTAAAAAAATAATAATAATAAAATAATAACAACAACAACAACAATAATAATAATAATAATAATAAATTGTGTCACGAGATGGCATTTTTTCACTTTATCTGTAAAATTAGATATATACATACCTATTTTTTCATTTTTCATGGAGAAAAGATATTTTAAATTTAACTAAAATGATTCAGGGAACTTTCCCAGCATGGATGATCTCTTAAACCGACGTTTGCATGCCATTTTTTTCAACTTCCATCAGATACATTGTAATCTCAACTGTAAATTGGTTCTATTTGTTATTCAGATGTCTTTATGCCAGAAGTGGACCAAAGTACCAGACTGATTTGGGGGAAAATAATTTTATCCCGATGCAGAACTTGAAACATTCTTCATGTCTTCTTCATAGTCTGAATCATTCATTTACCACAAATATATCAAGTACCTCACAATTGCTGCCAGGAAATTTAGATTTTTTTAACATGCAAAGATGACAATTAAATCATTAAGATTTAAACATGTTTTTCCTGCCTCAACAATCAACTCACCTGGTACTATTTTCAAGATGGCTGCCTAGAGGGCAGTTTGATTAGTCCATTCAACCACCAAACCCTTGACACAACCCATTGAGGTCTAGCCAAATGAATTTTCTTGGAAAAAAAACACAACCCTTTTATACAGTGCCTTTAACTTTGGTAAAGATTAAATTATGGAACCACTAGCTGCATCACCAAATTTAGTCAAAGCACTTGCAATGAACTTTCTCTGATTCAGCACTGAATTCTATTTTTTTCCCAATTAAAAGAAGAATGTTTCGACCATGACTAGAAAAAAGGAGAAAACGGGGAAATCAACCACTGAAACTTCCTAATGTCTGGACAAATCTGAAATAACTTTTCAGATTATAAGATATATGTATATACAGCTGGCTAGAGATGGCAGAAAAGAAAGCATTTGTTTCAAGGGTAGACAACAAGACCTTTTCTGCTTGGCTTGGTCTAGTTCCTGGCACTTCCCTCAACTGTGACAAATACCAATGGCACAGGCTTTCATTCTTCAGAGCTTTTATGTTTCTTTTGTTAGAAATCTGTTTCCCGTGCCCATAGTCCTTCACTCTAGTTCTAATTCCTATGTTGCAGCCTGACACTACAGCAGGAAGAATAAAAAGAGTTATATTTTTGAAGCTCTGTTGCCTAACTAAGCTTTGCAGAAACGGGGCTGGTAACATGCTCTCTGGACATCACCCATAACACAGGATTGTCTTGCCATGAATGGTCACTTGCAAAGATTGGGATTACCTACTACCATTAACCAAAAGGTCCATGGAGTTTCTATGTGACTTTGTTATCTTTTTATTTAGGTAAAATTCATATACATAACATCCATCATTATAACCATCTGAACATAGCTTTTCTTTTTAAACCATCATTTAATGGCTTTTAGTATGTTTACAACAACATCGTGTAACCGTCACCACTATCTAGTTCCAGAATATTTTCATCACTCCATGAGGAAGCCTCAAGCCCTTTAAGCAGTTACTTCCTATTTTCCCTTCACCTCAGCCCCTGGTGACCACTAATCTGCTTTCTGTGTCTAGGAACTACATATTTCACGTAAAGGGAATCATATAGTATGTAATCTTTGTGTCTGGCTTCTTTTACTTACCATAATGTTTTCAAGGTGCATTTATGTTGTAGCATGTATTCGTATATCATTCCTTTTTATAGCTGCATAATATTGCATTATATGGATATACCACATCTTTTTTACCCATTCTTCTGTTGATGGACATTTGGGCTGTTTAGATCTTTTTGCTGTTACAGCTATTCTTAATAGTGCTGCTGTGAACATTTGTGTACAAGGTTTTATTGAAACATCTGTTTTCAATTCTTTTGTGTATATACACAGGAATAGAATTGTTGTGCTATATAGTAATTCTGTATTTAACTTTCTGAGGAATCTACAAACTGTTTTCTATAGCAGCTGTACTGTTTTACATTCCCAACAGCAAAGCATGAGAATTCCAATTTCTGCAATTCTCGCCAACCCATTGTTAGTTTCCATTTTTTTATTATAGCCTAGTGTATGTAAAGTAGTATCTCATTATGCTTTAGACTTGCATTTCTCTGATGATTAGAAATGTTAAACATTCTTTATGTGTTTATTGGCCATTTGAATAGCTTCTTTTTTACAGCAATATCTATGTAAGTCTTTTGCTTATTGTTTTAATTGGGTTTTGTTCTTTTGTTGTTGAGTTGTGTTCTTTATATATGCTAAATACCAGACCGTTATTAGATATGTGATTTGCAGTTTTTTCCTCCCATTCTGTGGATTGTTTTTCATTTTATTTATTTATTTTTAATTAAATTTATTGGTGTAACATTGGTTAATAAAATTATGTAGGTTTCAAGTGTACAATTCAATAATACATCATCTGTATATTGCATTATGTGTTCACTACCCAAAGTCAAATCTCCTTGCATCACCATTAGTGTCCTTTGTTACTTCTATGTGGCTTCTACAAAGCTGGCCCTATGTGAAATTTGAAGTACTGTTTGTAGTCAGACCTCAGTTCCTTCAATTCTCTTATACTATACTCTGTAAAAATCAGAAAAATTTTTTTCTGATGAATTTATTCACGCTGGAGATTAAATGACTAATAAAGCCTAATGATGTACCCTCCTACTAAACTTACAAGCTTCTCAGTAGGTAAAAAGGAAGCAAAGGAATTAATGAAATTTCAGAAATTGATGAGCAGAGCGGGCTGGGAACACAGAATGCCTTTCTGTTGCTTATGAAATCACACTAAGTTAATACCTTCAATTCTATTTAAAGATTCTAGTCCTAGGTCTCATTTACAAAAGACAGTGATGCCAGTGGGCAAAAAAGGGGCCACATACTAAACCTGAAAAACTCAGGGGAGGTCAGCATATTGGTCCCTACAAACTCAGAAACAAAAAGTAACCACAGAGGATGGTCTGGGCATAAAAATTTCTAACTAAAAGCTGGTCATAGTGGGTATTCATGTCCTAGGCCTGTAGCTTCCTTGAAAAAGGTTCATCTTTACCTTAAGTGAGCCTGTCTATTGCCTTTTTGCATCTAAAATAACATACCTTTGAAATGTCAGAGTTATCTCCTTTTCTAGACTGCTTTGGGCACACCCACAACACCACAGCATGAGACCACAAAACCCCTTTTGTTATCTTATTCCCTGAATTCCATCTCCATGTGCTATAAATGTTCATTATTAACTATCCTGTACCCGCCAATGTAAAAAAAAAAAAAAATTGTGTCTCTTTGTTTTATTTTTTATCCAATCACAGATTTCTCTGCTTTGCTTTCTCCTGCCCCCTTAATCTAGCACCAATGGATTTCATATAACCCTCCTTATGTCTCCTCCTTTGATTCTACTGTATAAAACAAGCTGCAAAACTGCCATTCTCCAGAATATTTTCTTAGTCCATTGCAATTTTGCTTCCTGGCAATTGTTATCAGTTTGGCTCAAAAAACAAAAACAAAAACAAAAACAAAAACTCAAAAATTCTCTACAGGTTTGGACATTTTTTACATCAGCATGCCTCTGTGAAACCCTACTAAGCTTCTGGGGCCTTTGAGTAGATGCCAGGCCAAGCACATTAATAATTCAATCTTAACATGTTCTGTTTTCAAATAGTTGTGGTTCACAAGCTTTTGGAAAGTGGATCCTTTTCTAGAGGCTCTTCTCTAGGTCTTGAAACATCACCTCCGAGCTCTCCTCTGTATGTTAGCCATGTAAGCCTTCAGGACACCATAAACTCCACTGAACATGATTGCATTTTCTTTTTTTCAATGTGCCCAAATCAGGCTGTCCTGGGGTTGAATTGAATCCATGGTCTCTTAGCCTTCCATGCCTACATGGGCACCATTTGGGTCTTCTCTGCCATTCCCTGGACATGATTCTTCATTTTAACATCACAGATGCTGCTGACAGCTCTAATGATTATGCTTGAAGACAAAACCTAAATTACCCTAATCAGCCTACCCAGAGGCTGGCAGGTACGTGGTGCTGTCACAGCGAGTTGGCGATATACAATCTGCTATGAATAGAACTCTTTTCAGCTGCTCTGGCAGAGCCACCTGCCGTCTGTGCCCCACTTCCTGCCAGGAAACTCTGTGACCTTCGGCGGCCAAAGCCAAGTGATTAGAAAACTGGTAGAATTCGTGCCAGGAGCTCGGTCTCTGTGGGTTTTGTTTGCAACTACAGAGAATCAGGAAGCTGCAAAAAAGAACTGCAGAGAAGTGTTTTCCTTATCCAAAAATACAGGGAAAGGATTCTGCCTATACGAAGGTAGCGAATAGAAGCTCAGAGTGAATCTTTCCTATCCCAGACCTGCACAAGTAGAATTTAGCCAATAAGTTTTTCAAAATAAATACACACCTTTGAGCTACTCACGCATTTAGTAATGAGAAATGACAGAAACATCTAATAGCATAAATCTGAAAGTTAAAAAAAAGACAAGCTTAGCAATAAATAATTGGAAATTGAAATTTTTAAAAATATCTTTAAAGTATGAAATAATAGAGATAAATCTGACAAGAGAGAGGCAAGACCTACACAATAAAACTATAAAATATCGCTGAAAGATCAAAATAAATGGAAAGATATATAATGTTCACACATCAGATGATTCAATATTGGTCAGATGTCAATTCTCCCTAAAATGATACACGGATTCAGTGAAATCCTAATTAAAATCCAAATAGAAGTTTTTGTAGAAATTGACAAAATAATTCTAAAATTCATATGAAAGTGCACAGGATCTAGAATAAGCAACGTGATTTCGAGAAAAAAAAAAAAGTTGGAGCACTAATGTTACTTGATTTCAAGACTTTCCAAGCAACAGTATGAAAATATTGAGGTAATGCTATGAAGATGGATCAATAGAAGAGAACAGAGAGTTCAGAAATGGACCCACTCACATATGGACAGCTGATTTTTGACAAAGATAAAAAGACAATTCAGTGGAGAAAGGTATTTTTTTCAACAAAAAGTGTTGGAATAATTGGATATCCTTAGGCAAAAATATAACTTTGATCCACATTTTGCACAATTTACAAAAGTTAATTTCAATGAGTCATAGACTGAAAGATAAAACCTACAAATACAAAACTTCTAGAAGAAAACAAGAAAAAGTCTCCGTGACCCGACTTAAGCAAAGATGTCTTACAATATTATTGACTATATTCCTTAGGCTATACTTTACATCCCCATGACTTTTGTAACTACCAATTTATACCTCTTATTTCCTTTCCCTGCTTCATTCATCCCCTCCAACTTCACTCCC
Source organism: Eonycteris spelaea (assembly GCA_003508835.1). Classification (NCBI taxonomy): domain Eukaryota; kingdom Metazoa; phylum Chordata; class Mammalia; order Chiroptera; family Pteropodidae; genus Eonycteris; species Eonycteris spelaea. Next base: position 6,035,606 of record PUFA01000011.1, on the reverse strand, counting down.
ATCTGGCAACCATCAAAATGTTCTCTGTATCTATGAGTTTATTTATATTTTGTTTGTTTATTTTGTTTTTTAGATTCCACATATAAGTAAAATAATATGGTAATTGTCTTTCTCTGATTGACTTATTTCACTCAGCATAATACACTATAGGTCCATTCATGTCATTGCAGATAGCTGAGTAATATCCCATTGTGTATATGTACCACTTCTTCTTTATCTATTCATCTGGAGGGATACTTAGGTTGCTTCCATATCTTGGCTATTGTAAATAATGCTGCAATGAACATATGGATTCACATCTTTTCAAATTAGTGTTTTGGGTTTCTTTGCATAAATCCTGAGAAATAAATTACTAGGCACTTCTTTGTTGTTATAGACTTGTTTTAAATCTATTTGTCTTGTATAAATATTACTATCCCAGCTTTCCTTTGTTGTTGTTGTTGTTGTTGTTGTTGTTGCTATTTCCATTTACATGAAATATCTTTTTCCATCCCTTTAATTTCAGCCTGTGTGTCTTTCAATCTGAATGAGTCTCTTGAAGGCAGCATGTGTAAGGGTCTTGTTTTCTTATTCTATCTTGCCACCCTACCTTTTGATTAGAGCATTTAATCCATTGTCATTTAAGGTAATTGTTGATATATACGTGGTTATTGCCATTTTTTCTTTTTTTTCTTTTTTATTCTTCTTGTTGAAGTTCTCACTGAGATCGTTAAGCATCCTTATAATCAGCATTTTAGACTCTTCGTTTGGTATGGAAGCCTTTGACCTTACCTTGTCCATAAAGCCACAGTATCCTTACTCTCTGCTCTGTGTCTCTTTTCTTCTTTTTTTTTATTACACGCCTATTATCTGCTAAACACTCTTCCAGGGAATGTCAGATAATCCTTAGGTTCAAGAGTTTATATTCTGGAGCGGGGAGAGGGGACAGGTCATAAAAATAAATAAATAAAAGCACAAATAAATATATAGGGTAATTTCAAGTACTAAGTGCTTTGAAGAAAAAAAAATACAGATAAATATTAAAGAGAGCTGCTTTAGCCAGAATAGTCTATTCATTGGCATTAAGTTGGTAATAAGATCCAAAACAGTGCTTGACCAGAGGCTGGAGTAGCAGAGAGGCAAGCCCAAAGGGGAGAACTGAAGGACGCTGCAAGGACAAAAAATTATCCCTTGTGAAGCAAGTCTCCTCCGGGCCTCAGCTATGTTGGCTTCCAATCCCAGCCATGAGGCAATTATGCAGAAATAATTGTTGTTGACTGGAAATCACCAAAAATAGAAAATTCAAGGATGCTAGTGTACAAGGAGTGATGGTGAAGTCCAAAACATTTTTAAAATAAGGCCATTATAATAGTCAGTGTCAAGAAAGAACACCCCACACTCAGCCCCTTAGCACCATTGTCTAAAACAGCTGCAGCAGGAATAGTAACGACAAGCAGCTCCAAGTATGGGAGAGCTTCCACCCAATCCATGTTGCACTGAAAGGTCCTCAACCTTCCCAGCCTAGAACTGCACCATCACATACTCATCCTTGCTCTCAGCCTTAAGAAGGGAACTACAGCCCAGGACATAGCTGACAGCTTCCCTTGGGGCAGATTTACACAGAGCCCTCTGAAATATGGGGTCTTTGCTTGTCTTGAAATAGTTTGCCTGCCAGGCTTCTGTAGTCATACCATAATACCACCTGCTGGCCTTACATTCACCTTAGGGGGCGTATTGTCTTTATTCCAAACTAGTTAGCCCTGAGCAAAACTCAGAAGAATTTTAGTGCCAGTCCTGCTGCCCAGCTACTTCCACTTTTTGGAGCCTTTTTTTTCAGGGAAGAGGTTGACCTAAATCATTTGTGAAGTTCTTTGCACATCACATGTCCTATGACATTTGGAAAGTACCTAGCTTGGCGTCTAGTACCAACTACTGACTGGCTACTGCAACAGGCTTGATTTATACCCTGAGCTTCTGACCCGCCCCTACTTTCCCTTCAAAACTTATTCATTCTGCATCCCATTCCTTCAGTGTCTTAATCAAAGCATTCCAGTTACTTATTTTCTCCATCCTGTCAATGGATTATCTTGACAAGAAGCAAATCAGAATATAACAAATAGTATCGCATTTTTGAGAATTATTTTGAGAACTATGCACCTACATAATGATCACAGTGCTTCACTGAGTGAATAGCAATAATATAAAAATACTTAGAAAACTCCAGGTGGATTTACTTGGGTTTTTGTCATGGACTTTCAGAATACTGAATCCCAAATTTCAATTATGGCTTCTCAAGCAGAGATCTAACATGAACTAAGATGCCAGCCATATAAATATGCTGAAGACATAGAAAAGAGTTTAGAGTAGATTTGCCCCCAGTGAAATACAGTACTAGGTGCACTTCTAGTCCAAGAACTAGACCTGCAGCCCAAAAATGGAATGTGGTCCCTGGTCATGACATGTCCAAGAAGTATCAGGTTTAAGAAATAAGCAGCAAATGTAAGCTGAAAAGGGAAATGAAGGTAAGGGATGAGGGAAGGGAAGTATATATAATGCTCTATACCTCTCTATTTCTATGCAAGAAAGAACCTGTTGTTCTTCATTTCATTAATCTAGTTAAATATTTCTGAGAGCCTTCCAAATGCCAGACCCTGTTCTAAGTCCTGGGGATACAGCAGCAAAAAAAGCAAACAAAAATTCCTGTCCTCATTGATCAAAATTCTAACTGAAGTGGTAGAAGATAAACACAACATATCAACAAAATAAATCATGTGTAGAAGTCCTGTGGAAGAAATACAGCAGGGACAAGGGACAGGGAATGTTTGGGGCATTGCCATTTTAAGTAGAGTTGTCAGGGTAGGCCTGACAACTGGGTAGGCCTGAGTGAGAAGGTGATGGTTAAGTAAATACCAAAGGGAAATGAGGGAGTGAGTTGTGTGAACATTTGGATAAAGTATCCAGGCAGAAGAAACAGTGAGTGCAAAGGTCCTGAGGCAGGAGCATGACTACATTTGAGGATCAGCAAAGAGATCGGTTTAGCTAGGTCAATCAAGGGGGAGCCCAGTAGTAGATGAGGACAGAGAAGTAATGAAGAACCAGTTTATGCAGTCTTAAAAGCTTTTGATAGTGCTTGGCTTCTACTCTGCATGAAATAGGGGAACTCTGAGGGTTTTACGTAGAGTGATATCCAACTTACATTTTAACAGGATTACTCTGGCTGCAAGGTAGAGAATGACTGAAGGGGGTAGGAGCAGAAAGAGCAATAGTGAGGCTGTTGCAATACTATGGGTGAGAAATGATAGTGACTTAGAGTAAGGTAAGGGTGATGAAGGTGGCCAGAAGTGTTAGGATGTGGATCCATTTTGAAGGTGGAGCTGACAGCATTAACAGCTAGATTATAAAAGGGAAGAGAGAAACAGAGACAGAAGGAGAGAGAGAAGAGTTAAGAATGGCTCCAAGATCTCTAGTCTGAACAGATGAGGTGGGGAAACTTCTGGTGGGAGCAGATTTAGGGAGGAGGAGGACGACAAGCTCAGTTTTGGACTTTAAATCTGAAACATCTTTTAAACTTACAAGTGGAGAGATTCAATAGGCAGTTAGCTATATGTGCCAATGCCTGTGAAGGGTGAAAAAATTGTTTAAAATAGTCCTAATGACAGACCATATATGAGAATTAGAGGTTGAATGAGATAGAAAAAGTATTTATTTCTCAATTACTCTCTCAATCACTCATTCATTCTTTCTTTTATTCACTAAATATCCATGTAGCCCAATCTCTTTATGGAGTCACTTTCAAACAAGCACAGGTTAGCAAGTAAGACTAATCTAAAAAATGAACCAATCTTTATTTTTGATTGAAGAGGATCCAGAAGATTCATTCAGCACTCACCCCAACCCCCACCACCCCTCACCATAATTTTCCTGTCTGGCTCCTAGGGAGGGAACAAGTACCTGAAAAACAAGTTTTTCTCAAACATGCAGATTTCCTGGTGAACAAAATTTCCCACTTTATTGTAAGATACAGCGATAAAGAGACAGTGAACCGATATTTGTAAGAAGTTCAGAAATACCATGGAGATGTACAGGGAGTTTCGTTCTAAAACAGAGGTTCTCAGCACTGACTGCCCATTAACATCACCTGGGAGTATTTTAGAAAGTACCGATATCCATATCCATGCTAGGTACTGGATTTAATAGATCCAAGGTAGGTAGGCCTGGTTATCAGTAGTTTTTAGAACATACTCCAAGTGGTTCTAATGTATAGCTGGGTCTAATCAAACCTCTAACCTAAGGTGTTAGATCACTGAGATACAGTGATTTTAAATTGAGATTGACATAATAGTGAATTAGATGAACTGGGTAGTAGAAAGGTAGGGTGAGGGAGCATTCCAGGCAAGAGGAATAGCCATGAAATACATGCTAATACAAGACGTCCTGGCTTTAGAAAGCCAAGAGAGCAGTCTCTATAACCGTTTTAGCTATTCCTTAGGGTGGAGGAGTTGATTTTCCACAAAGCCATATGGGAAATGATCTAAAGAAAACTCACCATCAAACAGAGCAGGCACGGCTGTGGGATTAATAGAGTGTGTAGATAACGAAAGGACTAGGTCTCTTCACTTCCCTGGATAGAAACAGATTCAGTTTGCAGTTTTTGCACATGTAACTACTATGTTTAAGACTAAATTATCCATGTTTTAGGACCCCTGAGAAAAAGTGCTCATGAATATAATTCACCTTGATTTAATGGATTTTCAGAGACAAAGCTAAGATTCTCTAGGTACAGGATAGAGGAACTATCACATAAAAATATGTTCATCCGAATAGTTACCCTATTTGGTTAGAAAAGGGAAAATATTAACATAAAAAATGTAAGATTTGACTCTCATGTTACTAAAAACCTACAGGAAAGAATGATCTTTATTATACTCTCCTCATCGAAGGAGTGGGAGCCATATCTCAGTAATCATTTTAACTCTCACAGCTTCTGAACATGGCTTTGTTCATAATATAATCATGTCTGGGGACCAGTTTGATTGATGCTCACTTCTCCCTTCCGCTAGTTCTAAACATTATTTGTTTATCTTCAACTTTTGTCCTTGTCTCTCAATTGCTTATGGTGTGGGAGAATTAATGAAGCTGGGGATAAAAACATTTTGTTTCTAAGCATAAAGACTTTATGGTCTTTCCAAAGGATTTTTTTTCTATACTATATATTCCCTTTCTTTGCTGATGACAAAGATGATGTTTGCCAGGAAATATTTGTCTTCTTGTATGCCTGATGGTAGTCATGATGGAAATAGAAATTAGAATGATCCTTCCTTGTACCATATTGTGTCTTTATTTCAACTGCATTTGGTTTTGGGTGACAGAGGAGAGGCAGAGGAAACTTTTTCAAATAATGTGAACTTGGGGTAAACTTTCCAATGTAAAGATCTTTTGAATTTCATCTATACTCTGAAATGAATTATCTGAAGCAAATTACTCTCTTATAACAAATTTTTTGTTTGATCAGACCCAAAGAAGAGATTTCTTTTTAAATTGAGGCAGAAATTCAAGGCCCTAAACAAGCTTTAGACATGTTCATTGCTCTTCAGAACACTGCTGATGTGTCCTCTTTGAATTCATGGAGTCAATACAATATATTTATATTGACTCGCATAGTCAATATATTTTAAAGAAGGTCACTTTTTTAATGCACCCATATGCAAGCATTAACTTCTGATCAGTTGCCTTGAGATAGGAATGAAATGTTCATGGAGCTGCTTTCACTGGAAAGTACTTGCACAGTATCTTTGTTTTGGAAATAGTAAAAAGCGAAAATAATTTTCTTTTATTTTGTTAATATTTGGGTACATATTATGAAATGAATACAGTGCTATATGAAAAAATAATGAACAAAACATGACTCCTGCCATTAAATAGCTCTTATCTGAGCTGAGTCTTGGAGGATGGGTGGGAGCTAGCTAGCAAGGGGGGAAAAAGGTGTTTCAATGGGGGGGGACATCATTTTCAATGGCACAGAAATGTGAAAAACTCTAAAAGTTCCAGGAGTAAGAAGATCTTCAGAGTAACTGGAGCACTGGACTCATAGGAAAATATGGAAGTTGAGTCTAAGATGATGAATTGAGAAGTAGCAGAATGTATTGGTGGAGAGCAGAGAGTTTGCCCTGGGTTCAAACCCTGGCTCCTTGATTGACTAGCTGTTTAATCTCTGCACAATATTCTTCATCTGTAAAGTGGGGATGATGATAATAGCTCATGGGTGCTAAAAGCAATGCCTGATATGGTTTGCCAAGTTAAGGCAACAGTTCATCCTGAGATAATGAGGACCAGTGCTAAAACAGTGTCAGTGGTGAGGAGAGGAAACGCCAATTGCAAAAGATGTTTCTTATATTAGAAAGTCTAGTCAGCTGATTGGATTGGGGTAAGTGAGGAAGAGAACAGAAAGGAAGTGGTTCAAGGATAGCAATCATATTTATAGCTTGAGAAACCTGAGATGGTAGGGCCTATGATAAAGATAAGAATATAGGAGGTGGAAAAGGCTTATTGTGGTTGTGTTTAAAGTTCCCACAAATCAACCAGGTAGAGGTCTCTGTTAGACAATTAGTAATAAGAGTACAGAGTTTGGGAAATAATAAAAATAAAGGATTTGAGAGTTGTCAGTATAGAAATGGTAGTTGAATTCAAAGATCTTAAAGGTGAAAATATGTAAACCAGGTTTTCTCAACCTTGATTGCTATTGACATTTTGGGATGGATAATTCTTTGCGCTGATGATGGGAGGCTGCCATGTACATTCTAGGATGTGTAGCAGCTTCCCTGGCCTTTACCTACTAAATGACAATGGCACTTTCCCCTTTAACTGAGACAACTGTGGATGTCTCCAGATATTTCCTAGAGGTCCCCCACCCCACCCTACCTCCCTACCCCCGCAGGAAGGGGTCTGGAATAGAGAATGGCCAGTTATTGAGAACCACGAGGGTAGAGTAAGGATGGTAAAGAGCGAAACTTAGGCAAATTATATATATGCTGAGCCTCAGCTTCTGAATACATTAATTGTAAACAATTATAGCCATAGCATAGGTATTGTTCTGAGGAGTATGCTGAAGCAGTGAAATGCTGAACAAATGATACCTATCATAATTAGCCAAAGTTAAAAAATCAATATATGAAACAGGCCAAATGGTGATATTTTTGAGATCCTTCTCATTAGGGAAGTATTTTTGGTCATCACAAAAGATATTCAGTCACCTTCTCTAGTGTTAGCAGTCAGTCCTCACACCATAGGCAAATGTTGATTTCAGATGGCAAAGCAGAGGACCAGAATTCCAAAACTGTTTTTACACAAGATCCACTGGCTGTTTAGCTGGATGAAGTATTTCAAGTTCCACTTGTATTCTCAGTTTCTCTGCTCCTTCTGCTCCTCCTCTATCCCCATAAGGAAAAAAAACTGATGTTAATGTCAAACAACATATTCCTGGCTTTTCACGAATCTTGGCTGCCACAATTGTTGAATGTGAGATTTGTGGAAGTATATATTTTGGTGTTACTTGGAAACATTTTTAAAAAGGCAAACAAATATAAAGTCAGATGCTGGGTCCTGGTTTTCAACAGCAATAAATAATTCCCTGTATTCTCTTCTGCACTAGGCCCTTTTACCACATCAACTCAAGCTATATCTCAAAGGAGGTGACTGAGCACCAAATGGCTCCTATAAATCAAGTGAGCTTGCTGTAGAAAATGGTATAATCTTTATCTAGAAACTATTCCCCGCAGCCTTTTGCCTTGGGGAGTAAGTAATCCATTAGTAAAACTGAAACATGTCTCTACTTATTTTTATGTCTATTTCTCCTTTGGGATCTCTCTGAGAGTTGTTGGGTCCCTCCTCCCCCCACTCTCTCCAATGAAATAATCTTGAGAAGCAAAGATTTACTGCCTGAAACGAGAGTCACTGCTCACTCAGCCAACAAAATCTGATCTCCAGCTAAGGGTGAAGGCAACCGGCTGTTAAGTGCCTCAACCTGCTGAACCTGCAAAGCCCCCCACCTCCCACACCACCAGCCTTCAAATGGAAAATTCCTGGGCACAGAAGGGTCAGCCTACGGACAAGGAATTTGCCAGCCATGCTCTCCTGGGCACAAGGACCTTGGCGCCTTGCCAGCCACTGTTATTAAAAGTAGGGGCTTTTATGCTAGCTTTTTTTTAAGTTCACTTTTCGGGCAGCTCTTTATTATGATGTGATTATTTTTTTCTCCAAGGCCAGCCTCCACCCTCACATCTTTGGTGGAATGTGTTAATAATTTGCTTTAGGGAGATGAAAGCCTCTTTGATACAAGTAGAATAAACACATGGAACACTGCTCAAAGGTCTGATTTCTACAATAGGAGCCCAGTTTGGGGACTGCTGGTTGAATAGAGAGAACAGTCTCATTTCTGAGCCACTTTTCTCCTGCAGTGTCCCTCCTTTGCATCTGCAGCTCTTTCCTGACTTATCCAGCTGAGGACAGTGCCAACATCAACTCTAGGACTCTCCAGGCAGTTGGCAACCAACAAAGTCCAACCCTAACTGTTGTGGTAAATCTCTAAAATGTTGAAACGAAATATAAAGGCAATTTCCTTCTGAGTGAAGTTACTTTGTGTGGGCTGAGGATACTTCTAGGTGCTAAATTAAGACCTGCTTCATGACACCATAACATATTAGAGTGGGAGGAATATCCCTGAGTCCAACCTCTTCATTTTATAGATAAGAATATGGATGTTCAGGGAGGTTATATAATGTGTCTGAAGTCACAGGTCTTCCAAATGCCAGCCAAGCCTGTCCTGTTATAATCTCATGGTCCCCAAGGACTGACTGACAGAAGTAAGACAATGACAACAACAACCACAACAAACCACCCCTTTCCACAGTTTCTCTAACCCCTTCTTTCTGTACTTACCCCCATTCGGGGGTGCCTTTCCCCCACCAACTCTGACTACCACCACAGGAGCCCGTGGGCTGTCTAGAATCCCACTCAGTGGCTTGTCTCTGTGGTCTGGCATACTGGAGGTCTCACCCATAATTCTCCAAAGCTCATCCCACGCCCTCAAGGCCTTGCTTTCTGAAGCCAAATGAATGTACAGAAAGACCCAGCAGACAATGAGTGAATGTGCTACCCCTCTCAAACCTTTAGCAATTCATAGGAATCCCTTTCCATTCATAGGGATTCATTCGAACATCCCAAAGCCACCTGGACAAGACTTGAATATGGCTATAGATTGTATTTCTTGATTTCCTTTGCACATGAGGCCCTTTCAGGTTTCATTTTGATATGCATTCTTGGTAGGTCTGGATCCTTCAAAGGAGCTGGTCTAGGGGCAACTTATGATCTGGTAGAGAATCCCAATTAGGATGTCTAATGGCCAAAGTCTGAGAAATGCTGTCAACTAGGCTTGACATTACCCCAAACTATAAAATGGGGATCAAACCTGCTCTAAGCAATTTCTGAGGAGTGATAGGTACATAATTAAGCATAGGTATTAAAGTAGTTCTTTAAGTAAATGGATGAAAAAAGTCCTATATATTTATGGTAGCATATTTTTCATCTAATAATTTTATGACTTTGTAACCAATGGATAAATTTCTTACTCATAGTGGCTATTTTATTAATGGTCGACTCCTACTTTAAACTACTTTTCATGCAATATGAATTCACATGCTTTCTTTACAGTATTATGATAAATTTTATGAATAGAGATTTGCCATTCTTTTTTTTCTTCTTTGAGGTACCCAAATATTCACTTTCAGCCATGTGATCCAAAGGTCATTGCGTCATCTCTTTTCCAAAACTTGAAACATGACAGTAATCTTCTCTTCCTCCGAATTGGTGGCTTTGATCTTCATTATCTTAACACTCAAAAGATATAGTGGGGTTTTGTTTTTTTTTTTTCCATCATCAAAGTTATAAAATGTGTTTTGGCCCAGACACCTCTGGAGACTGAGTTCATTTCTTCAGTCCCTCTGTCAGATTCCTCCTTTGTAGCAATTTGTCTGAGTGTCCCAAGGACGCGTTCCTCAAAGATGTGTCCTCCTCCACTCCTCTCCCCCTTATCCCTCGCCCTCTACCACATACACGCAGTTCTTTCTAGAACACACAGTTCAAAGATTATTTGAGAAAAATCCCACTTAATGGCCGATTGTTTAATTCCTTGAGGCTTTATGTCATCTCAAAGACAGCATTTAATTTATGTGTCTAAACTGACACCCTTTCCAAAGTTGAAATGTCCTGAAGAGAATTAGCAGTGCTTTTACTCTGCTGGGAATTAGTGGCATCTTGCCCCTTACTACTTGGCAGTCGGAAAAGTTTGAAAGTTCTCCCACAAACTTCTTATTTAAATCAGCTCCTTGGCCATTTATGTTCAATAAAATGTTAATATTCTTGGATTCTGCATCTTTTTTGAGAGTAAGCTTCCTTCCTCAGTTACCCCTACTGAGAAATGACCCACAACGTGCTGCTCTTCTGAGAAGATACCATCAAAGTCTTGGAACCCTAGGGGGCTGAAGTGCTAATGGGAGCAGGAAGAACAAAAACAAATCATCAAAGGAACACAAAGAAGTGAGATGGGTGGCTTCCCTTAGCTCAACTGCAGTTTTCTTTCAAGCACTGGGGAAACTAGGCACTGTTGTAGTCTGGTACATCTATGTACAGCTGCTTCCCCAAGCTTCTGAGCAAAGTGGTGCCTGGTTCCAAATCCAGCCTGGTGAATATCAAATTAGCTTGTGATTAATTAGTGATCTTCCACAGAAACAGAGAAATCTCACTGACCTCCAAGGAGTCTGCGTAAATTCATTCTTGCTTTGTAGCTTGCTTAAAAAGGACAAAGCATTCTATCAAATGTTAACAAGGTTCAGAGTTAAGGATTTACAACTGTTTACCCAGCACGGTTGCTCCCACTGCTAGTATGCCTTGTCGCTTGCTCAAGTCTTGCCCGTGTCTCATCCTCCCGTGACCTGATACAATATGGGTATGTCAATGTGATGATTCTAATAATAGTTCTTTTGTGTTTATTTCATTGCTTTTCACTCAAGACCTTAAATGCACGAACTCCCAAAACCAGGAGCCCAGTGACATCTGTGTCAGCCAGTTGTGCCTTTAGAACATGGAACGCAGGCTTGTTAACTCATACGAGACTGACAACAGCATATAGTTTTGATATGTGGCATTGCAGGAGTTAAGTAATTAGTCTTAATTACTTAAGGGAAGAAACTGCGGCATAACTCAGCCTGTTTCACAACAGGCTCTGTGGAATTATCTCCAGAAATCAACCCCTGTTAAGTACAAGGTGAATTGTTGTTGATACTCACTATTAATTGATAACTAGCTGGGACTTTCCACTACCAGGAAATGGCAAAACAATAACATTCCTTTGAGCTGTTCTTTCTTGTGAATCAAATGAACTCTAGGGCCATCCCTTTGAGACAGTTCAAGTGCATTTTATCCATTCAGTTTGCATTTATTAAATGCCTGCTTAAGTATAGGAACTTATGTGTGGGAAAACAAAAGTAACTTCATGTAACAGGCAGTGTTACCGAAACGAGGAATGATCCATATGTGGAAGTAATAGGTCCAAGCACTCAGTACACGATTAAATGCCAAAAACAGTCACTCAGAAGGTGTTGTAAGGTTCCCAAAAGAGAGAAATGAATGGGAGCCAAAGAGGTCTTGGAAGATTCACAGAAGAGTAGACTAAAATTTAGGGTTTAAAGAATGTTTGAGACTTGCATAGTAAACCAGGGAGCAGATAGGTGTTCCAGCCAGGAAGCCCAACTGAACACACTATGTCTTTACAACAGGCTGAGCAAAATTTGGATAACTTAGGTTGAGAAAAGAAAAAGGACAAAAGCATCTAAAGCTGAGCATCTAAAGCTGAGATTCAAAAGCAAAATCCTTTGCCTTGGTAAGAGGAAAAGCTCTAAGCTGTCAGTGTTTGGCTGGAAGCACTTGGATTCACAAAAGTCAGCAGGCATTTTTCTGAATATGTTTTGGTACATTCCTGCTTTACCCTGTAGGAGAGATGTAGCCAGACCAGATGAAAGTTGCTGATATTTGCTGTCTCTTTGCTGCGTGAATATATTAGAAGTTGATTTTCAAATATGAACTTTGTAAAATATTCTCAGAGAGAAACTATTAAAATATTGCAAACTTTCGCTAATGAAGAGGTAGTGCCCAATGGCAGGCACTTTTTATCAGAGATAAATAAAAATAATACCTAGAGATGAATAAAAATAATACAGAGGTGTAGAGATGTGTTTCATGATATTATATAAGAAAATTCATTCAATACTTTGCCAAATGAAAGTAAGATGAACATGCCAGAAAATATTAAAATATGTCTTTTTTGATCTTGAAGCAGAGATGCTGAATTACAATAGGGCCAGCTGAAGAGCTGACAAGACCTGTGCTAAGTGGCTGCTTGGGTCTCCGGCAACAAAGTCTCTGCAGCCTCAGGCACCATGCTGGAAGTGTCAGGACGTAGGAAGTGTCTGAAAGAAAGCCTCAACTTTTATATTAATAGGTTAAATTAGATGAACTCTCAAGAAGGATAGAGAACTCCCTTTAGAACTATCTCTCAGGATCTCCTAGGTATTCATGGATGCCAAAAATTCCTTTTACAATATAATCACGGGGGGGGGGGGATGAAAAAGCACAAAATATGAGTATGTACATAAATGTGTGTGGTCTTTCAGTGTGTATAAGTTCCAGGCAAAGTATAAACAATCCCCACAAAACGTCTGGTGTTCTGACATTTATTCCTCTCCTAGGAAGGAGGTGTGGAGTGATGAGGACAAGAGGGTATATGAGTATATGAAAGGGAATAAGGGAGCCCCTTAAAAAAAGGCAAAAGCTTGTGGATAGAGGAGGTTGAGGAATAAAGATCCTTGTCAAAAACTATATAATTCTTCCTGGGGGTAGGTGGGGGTCGTGTTTGTCCTTACACGCAGGGAAGGACAAAAGCATGCCATCACACCAGGCAAAAGCAAGCAGTTCAGGCCCGCAGTAGGAAAGATCTGGCTTTGGTCTTGAGTAGGGTTAAACTTTTTAAAAGACCTTATCATCCCTGAGGGTTTGCTCTTGTAAGCATCACTTTTGAGTGACCAGGCATGATGTATAAATGCCTATATAAATGAACTATAAGTGATAGTATGAGAATGGTTAAATCTAAGAAGTGAACTTGGACAATGTTATATAAACTTGTACCTAATTTTTTGATCTATAAAATGGGAATAAGACTAGTTCATACTCAGATTTGTTGGGGTGAGTAAAAAAAGTAACACATACACTGGCTTAGCACAAGGTCTGGTATGTGGTAAATACTCACCAATGTTGGAGCTAATAAGCCACTTCACTTTCCCTCCAACAAGTACATTGAACACTCTGGTGTTTTCTTGGATTTTGACGAAATATCATGGAAAATGAAGTGAGCAAAGTTTCATCTGCATCCATTCCACTGGCTGTGAGTTGCATCAATGTGGAGCCCAGAGAATATAAAACCCAAAAGTTGAACTTCAGAGATACCGAAAAGATTTCTAAAAGTGTCATTTTCAAAAGAAGTGTGAAAATAGCACAGTATAGTGGGAAAAACATGCATGGACTTTGGCATTAATGCCACATGGTCTTAAGTCTTGGCTTAAATACTTAGTTTATCTAGGAGCCTCCATTCCTTTATCTTTAAAAGAGATGATATTAGCATTGTCTCATAGGGTTGCTGCAGAGATTGACTAGTAAATACATCATGTATTAGCATTTAACAGAGAATAGTAAAAACCTGGTACAGAGAAAGTGCTCAGCAGGTGCTGGCTGTGAGTACTAGTAATGGTGGTGGAGAGGTTTGCCTTTGCACCCTATCTGCAAATCTCACTTTGGGATGTGGGCTGCTATATTCAATAGAGCACAGGTCAGGGAGAGCTAGCTTGACTCTGCCATTAAGGATCCAATGAGAAATGGGATATTCAGTGCTGAAATGTCTGACATAATTGCACACACACACACACACACACATACACATACATATATGTATATATAACACATACATACATATATATACACACACATACATACATACATACACACACACATATATAAACATATATATATGTTTGTTTTAGACCTTCTACAGTGTTTTGTTTTAGATATTTCTTCTGTTTCCTGAAATTCCATTTTAACAGATGAATGTGTTGCAAGCATGTTCTCAGTGAAACTATACTTCAGTTCATTCCTTTCCCTGCCACACACAGACACAGACACACACACACACACACACACACACACACACACACACACCTATTCATAATACAGGAAGCAAATGAAGCAAAATTCGCACTCACATTGTATTCCAGAGCTACAGAGAGAATGTAAGGTGTCGCTCCTTTACTAATCTGACTTGATACCCTTCTTAGTGCTTAGTTAAGAAAATTTAACATTTACTCCTGTCTGATTTAAGACTTAGTTTTAACCTCTATCCTATCACCTTTACACCATTTAGTAGCAAATCCACGGCCTTACTATCCTGGAAAGGGAGTCTGTTCTACCTGGTGGGAAGAACCAATAGGGTCTCTGGTCTTGGTTTCTTAAAGGAGAGATTAAAATTTTTTTCTTGAAAATCCTCTCTTAAGACAACAGCCTTATTGGTCCTATTAAAAGTCCTATTTTGAACACCAGAAGCTAAATATCATCTGGGCTTTTGTAATTGGAAAACTCTATTTTTTTTGTGCAGCCCCTCTGATCTCCCCACTCCCCCATCACCCCAAATAAAGATACCATCACCATCTGAGCATGCCTATGGCCAAAGGGCAAAAGCAATGAAGATCAAAAGCAAGAAAGAAGCACATTCATGTTTTCCAAAATGTTAAATTACTCATGCAAGGAAAGTTAACAAGCTTTCTTAAATTAACTAATCCAGTTCCAATGAGATTTCAGAGATTATGTGGAAATTTGGGCTACATAGTCATCCAAAACACCTCAGTGTTTGTTTTCTGTAACATGAAAGCAACATAGGAAACTATGCAAACCATTTGGAAAGAACACGTTCCTTCTGCAGAATGGGCTCTTTCCTTTCCAAATGTAACTTTTACTTTTAGGCCCTTGTTTATGTTCCAAAATGCCTTCAGTTTTAGGAGCTCAATAGTCACCAAGACTTATTTTTAGAAAGAACACACCACCCTATATTCCAAGACCTCTTTTTGCTTTACCAAGAGATCTTATCTATTACATTTAATCTGTTCATAGGCTACACAAACCTCTGATTCATAGCCCTTTGGCAGTTGTTGGTCTAGAGATGACCACAATCCAAAGAAAATTTGAATGAATCATGAATGAATCTGTGAGATACATGGGCCCAGGATAGAATTCATTTCAAAGTAGCCAACTGCTATGGGCTGAATTGTGCCCACTTCATTCATATGCTGAAGCCCTAACACTAATTGTAAGTGTAAATGGAGATGGGGATTTGGGGAGGTGATTAAGGTTAAATGAGCTCATAAGGGTAGGGTACTGATCCAATAGAATTAATAAACTTTTAAGAAGAGGAAAAGAGAGAATCTCTTTCTCTCCTCCACACACCAAGGAAAAGCCATGTGAGGACACAGAGTAAAGGTGGCCATCTACAAGCCAGAAAGAGAGCTCTCACCAGAAACTAAACTCTAGCAGAACTTTGATCTTAAACTTTCTAGCCTCCAGTACTGTGAGAAAATAATTTCCGTTTTTTAAGCCACCCAATCTGTGGTATTAGATGGCAGCTGAACAGGCTAATACATCAGCCGAGATGAATAGTACCATTGCTGGCCCTGCCACTTTCTAATCCCATGGCCTTGGGCAAGTTCCTTAAATTCTCTGTACCTCGGTTTCCATTCCTATAAAGTAAGAACAATATTAGTACCTATATCTAAGGTCATACTGAAGATTACATGAGATAATATATGTAAAGTTCAAAGAACAATGTCTCATACAGAGTACAACCTCAGTCAATGGTAGACATGTTAGCATTATCATTACTATTATTTTTGTTATATTTAAGATTTTATAGATCTGAAAGCTAAAGCTCAGAGCAGTAGAAGATCCTGCCTAGTAAGGATCACATAGCTAGTAAGTGGCAGATCCAGAATCCAAAACTGGATCCATCTGATGTCAAAGTCCATGCTCTAAATTACCCACCATCTTATCCTATCTCCGGCCACCTAGACACAGGCACCACAAAGCTGAAGAATATTCAGTTGACTCGAACTCCTGACATTCAAGGAAGGAGTCCTTGCTTATTGGAAAAAAATAGAACCTTTTGCCCTTTTCTTTATCGGTGAGCAGCTTGAATCACTGCCCGGGAACAGCAGCACCAAGCCACCCTAATCTTTCTGTCTTGCTCACAGCCTCCATTCTCCTCACCCCACCTCCTAGATGTTGATAAATCAAAGAAATAGCAACATAATGAAAATGCTAAATAAACATTTTCTGTAAGGATCACACAAGAGGGGATTTTTCTTTTTCATTAGATATTTGATAACATCTTAGGCTTGTTGATGTTATTTTCCCTTATTTTGGACTGGATGAAAGTGTATGACTCATAGAAATGACCCAAGGAGGAAAAGCACATGAGTCACCTTGCCCAGCCCATATGGATCTTCCGGCCACTGTGCTCCTGGGAGCAGCATCCCCAATGGTCAGCCGGGCCAGTCCCACCTCCTGCAGTTGCTGGCTGCATAGGAAAACGGTTTCTTCAGGAGATATTGGCACTCCCAGAGGAGAATTAAGTCAGAAAAAGTGAGAAATATCATAACCTCAAGGAGTTACCTTGTAACTTTTCCAAAAAGCATTTTTTGCTGTCAGCTCAGAGGTTTCTTGTCCACATTTTATCACTTTGAACTCCCAGGTATACCCCTGCTACAGGCTAATCACTCTTAAAGTTCAAAGAGTTTCCTTCCATAGTACCCTCCTCCCCATTCCAGCAAGCTAGATGTACTTAGATTTGTGTATCTTTCCAACAGATAAATCTCTGTTCTCTTTATTGTTTTTATTGCTCTATTGGAATCTGTCCAGCATGTATCCTTCTGGTACCAAAGTGCCCTGGTTAAGCCCACGCTTTTGGATTCAGTCTCTAGGAGTTGGAGGGAAATTGCTACATCCTCAGCCCACTTTGCCGAGGGCTTTTGAAACTTTCCCCTTTTAGTCACCTAGTCAGCGAACCACATTTAAAACCTAAGCCCGCAGTCCATTTCCTTTCAACCTGGGTCTCTCTCAGTGTACCGTTTTTCTACATTCACTCCTTGTTTTTCTCAGCTCAGCTTCAGTGCCTGGGGACCTTGAACTTGAATTCTTCACCCCAATTATTTAGTTTGTGGATTTTGGTCAAGTTGATCAATCTCTCTGAGTCTCTTTCCTCATCTGGGACAAGGGAATAAGTCCCATTTCTTAGTATTGTGTAAGGATTTAGGGCTGGGTGAGCAATTCAGGAGCCGGTCTTCCTCAGCTGGCCTCTCTCAGCCTACATCAACCAATAACCTCTTTTTCTCCAGGGACAACCCTTCTGCTCTGCATTCAAGGTGATTTTAAACAAATTTTTAGTTATATTTACTCTCACTTGAGACCTTTTTTCCCTTTGTCTTCACCAAGATTGTTTCCTTATTTCCTGATGCCAAATCAATAATAAAAATAAATTAAGTCAGTTCTTCTGTAGGTCTTTTTTACAAATTCACTAAAAATTTCTCTCTAGAATTTATTCTTCTATATAAATCCAGACATATGAACTGAACAGTGGTAGAAAGGCTGGCGTTGTGTGCATAAGTAATTTTACCAGAAATATTAAATACCCTCAGGGATTAAAATAATACTTTAATTTCTCCTCAGTTAAGAAAAAAGTAAACAAAAAAGATAAAGCTCTTGATATAATGTCATATCTTCATTCTGTAAGTATTAATTGACACTAGTTGTGTTTATATTTTTTCACACCTGTCTAGAATGTTAAAAGATATTTTCTTTGCAAATAGTTTGTTCAGTTTTAAGTTTGATAATTTATTTTCTTCTTTGAAGAATGATGTGAAAACTTCTAACATTCAACTCAAATATTTTTAAAATTCTCCAAAAGAACAAAGCATTGTTTCTTTGCTCTGGACTATCATTTAAAATTCACCCACTACCATCACCACCACCTCCTTCAATATAACTTGATTTTTTACATTTTAATTGTGGGGCAATTTCAAGTTCAGTTACAACACACACACACACACACACACACACACACACACACTCAAGGGAACTATATTGGGATCTATGTTTTATTTAAGGTGGATTTTCTTATGGCTATACCAAATCTATCCAACCTTACCCCTCCCCCCAAATAGTGACTGGTCAACAACCATGAAGTAGATTATATTTCTGTAAACTGTTCTACTGTCAACCTAACGACAGTACTGTTGCTTGAGGCCTGCTTTTCTGTGAAGGGTCTTAATTCATTAAAAGGATCTTAAAATTATAAACCCAGCAAGCATTAATCCTAGGAGGAAATAGAAAAGTAAAGTTTTTACATTCAACAAACAGCGTTTCTGATAGATTACCATTTCTATTCAAAATATGAAGTATGACTAAACAAATGATTAGGCTAAAAGTAACATCTCAGTGAATTCATAATTGGACTGGACATTGCTTCTACAGAGAAAAGGTGTTTCAGATAGAGTTAGCTGGTAGTTTTCACCATGATCAAAAGCATAGTCTAACAACTGCAGACCCATATCAATCCATTGCAGTTAATTGTTATGATAAAAATTAATGACAAGATATAAAATATAAAAAAGACTAAATTGTCATGCAGACCAGAGACTGCAAGTGTAAGACCATTTGAGGATTAAGCAGATCAGAAAGTGGAGCAGGCTGGAGGGTGAATTGAGGAGCTGGCCCCTGACTATGTGGGTAGCTGCTACTTTGTTCCAGCCATTTAATGTCAAGTGGAAATGTAGGCCCAGAAGACCTGTTAAATTCTGACTTTTTTGAAGCCAAAATACTAGATTTTATTTTTTTAGTGTGAACTCTTTTCATATCGAAATTCCTATACTAGTTTGAATTTTTAAAGCATTTGCTGCAGGCCAAAAAGAACTACAACTGGGGGCAACATTCAGCTCTTTTAATTATATAATAGAGACTGGCTAGATGTTCACCAAACCTGTTTCCTCACAGTAGTTATATTTCCCAGTCTTTCTTGCAGTTAGCCCAAATGAATATGGATGGAAGCAATGAACATCACTGCCAGGCTCAATCTTCTACTCCCTCCCTCTCCTTCTCTGCCAGCCAGATGCAGAAATCCAGGAGGGCCCCAAGGTACTCACAGGTGGCAAAACCTCCAGACATAAGGAGCCCAAGTGACGGAGTAGAGGAGAGCCTCCCGCCATTCCCCAACCCTGACAGAGACTTACACTGGCCTGAGATGAGAGGGAGAAATAAGCCCCTTTTAAAAGCCCTGTGATATCGGGGTTACTTATCACAATTCTTAGACAACCTCAATTAACATAGGGTGCTAAAAATCCTTCCTTTTTTTTGTCAATAATGATGTTTGTTAGCCAATTTGATCTCCAAGCAGTGAAATCTAAAAAGCGATGGAATAATTGTTTATCATGCTGAAGTGGTAGAAAAGAAATAATACTAAGATTTTTTGTCCAGTTTTCAAATGATTTCTATTTAAAATCTTTTCCTCTTTTGGAAGCTTGAATAATTTCTAAATCAGTAAGCATGCATGCATAGCAACTAGGGAAAATACGCACAATGCAGTTTTATGGCCCCTCTGGTTCTTTCTCAGAATGAAGAATTTCATTTTCAGCAGAGGTTAAGTTTATTAGAAAATAGTAAAATAAAAGAACAAAGTAAACACCTTTTGTAATAATGGCAGATATTTTTCAAATGACTTAGTATACTGGTGGTGTACATATATATCTAAATAAAATTCTTGCAGAATCAGAAAATACAATTTGATACTCAGTAGTGATGTAGTCTTGTGGTTTGATTGGACACCAAGTGATATGTTACGAGTGTAGCATAGAGTAGTAATAGTCTTCTTATCACACTCACCATAGTCAGACCCTTGGTAGAATGTCATTTCCAGCTGTGGTCCATAGAGTTTAGAAGAATCACAAATTTGATTAAAGGGAATGATAACAGGACCTACCTAGAGAAAGAAACCTGTAAAGCAAGTAAGCCCAGCTTCCAAGTATATAAAGGGCTCTGCTTCTTTTCTTTGGGAAGGTGAGGTGGGGGAGGGGAGTGACTCAATTTCCACTCTTTGGAGAGGAGTTTAACAGGGCTGAAGAGTGCTGGGGGAATATTCTTGTAATTGTTCCTGCCCATATCTGAAGAGAATCTTTAGTAATCTGATCGTACGCTCTTTGCTCACCATGCTACCCACCCCCTAATTCAGATTCTCTACTTCTATAGATAAATATGCCCTTCTCCCTAGATAGTTGGGTATTATGGGAAGTGTTCACCTGTTCCGTGTTAACTCAGAGGTGGGCAGAACTGATAACCTAGGCCTGGAAAGAATTAATGATAATCAACACAGTGGCAAATATTTCGTGATTCCTAACTATATTTGTCTTATCATCCCAATGAACACTCAGCATGACCTTAAAAGGCAGGGCTTCAAGGCAAGCACCATTATCCTCTTTTACTGAGCATGGAGAGGTTAAGTAACTACCCTAAAGTTATAGAGCTAGCAAAGGTGGAGCTAGAAGTGAAAACCAGGCAGTGTGTTTTAAAATCATTTCATTTTAACTACTATGTGTATATTGACAATGCTACATAGTTATAGGGAATGGAAAGTGTCAACCAGCATTATACTTTAAGTCATTTGTGAACTAGGCTCTCTCTCCAAATAGACGTTGAATGGGAGACCACCCAGGAGATTGAGGAGGTTAAAGCGTGAAAAAGTTTGGTTTTTAAGGCATTGGTCTCCAGTCCTTTGACTGGGTGGAATATCAAGAAATGTTCAGGAAGATCTAGATAAGTTTCTAAATACTTGGAAATTCCCTGGGTGACATAGATCAGAGACAATGCATGGAACTAAACAGATATTGAGTATCTTATAAATAATTTTGGTACTATCAGATCAAAAAGCGGAGCTCTATAAGTTAGACAGTTGTGGCTTTCAGTATTTTCTTGTTTATTCTTCTTTTGGTTTTCATACCTTTAGAAGAAGCCTTTTGCTAATGGAAAATAAGAATTTTCTCAATTAAGTAACTTGTTTTGAAGCTACGGGTAGAGGATCCTAGATGATACAGGAGATAAAAGGAACAAGAAAAAGAAATTTTGGTTTTGTACACGCTTGAGCCCTCAAGGGAAAAGAGAAGCAGTAGTTTCAGTTTTTGTTGTAGCAGAAGAGGAGGATGTCCAAGTGGGAAAAACCTCAAGGTTGTGGGAGACTCTGAAGCCAGGCACTGCTTGACCCACAAATCAATCCATGAAAGACTTTCCCCCCAGAGTGGTGCCCATCTATACAAACTCGGGGGGCATCAAGTTTTAGTTTGGGAAGTTGTTCCTTTTTGCCTTCACCCACACTCAGCCTTTCACAAGAACTGAGCTATGTCACAGAAGCTATGTAATAAAGATCCATCTCTTTTCTATGTACAGACCGATACAGGAAATAGATCATCCCAAGCAAAGATTTCTCCTAGTGTCAGGATCAAGAAGGAAACTCAAAGTTTAGAAAAAATACCAACAGAATGTCAGAGCCCTAAACAATTAAGTTAACTTTAAAACCAGGTGGTACGAATTTCTAATGTTGTCATTTTCAACATTGTTAATTATTCTAGATCCTTTGCACTTCCATGCAAATTTTAGAATCCGCTTGAAATTTCTATATGTAGAAAAAATCTGATGGATTTTGATTGAGATGTGCTAAATCTATAGATCAAAAGCTGGTAAACATTTTCTCCATAGGGTCAGATAGTATTTTAGGTTTGGGGGGCAAAACCAGCCATACAATAGGTAAATGAATAGGCATAGTTGTGTCCCAATAAACATTATTTATAAAAGTAGGCCACAGGTTGAATTTGACCCATGAGCTATAGTTTTTTGACTCTGGAGGCAATGAAAAACTTTATCCTTCTACCCTCCTAGGTTCTGCATCTAGGCGCCTGAACTATAGACAGACGAGAGATTGATTAACAGGAGAAAAACAAACAAAAGATTATTAACACATACAGTGAATATGCATGTGGGAGAAACCCAGTGACGAATAACAGAGGTGGTTAGAATTTGGGGCTTAGATAGCATTTTAACAAAGACAATAAACTTGTAGAGAAGTTACAAGACAAAAGAAAAGAGGTTTAGTCTTTCAGGGGTGACAAACTGTGGGTGGTAGATAAATAGGGAAACTCATGGATGATAAGGGCTGTTTAGTAAGGTTTCTTTGTGTAGTACCATCTCACCTCCAGGGCAAAGGTTGTTCCCCCTCCCTGGTATGGATGTGTGTGCAGGGTGGGGGCACCTTCACAAGGGAAACTATGTTCTGCTTTCTGGTAAGTAGGGGAACAGCAGAGAGCTCATCCTATGTCCACTTTTTCTTAATTACCTTCAGCTCAAAATAATCCTTAGTGGCAATAATCCATAGTGGCACATTTTGGCGACACATGCTCTGAGCCTTTGTTATAAATAAATGGAATTGGACAATGTTGAGTTTTCCAATCCATAAATGTAGTCTATCTGGCCTACAGAATTTGGTTTTCTTTATTTTAATTCAGCAACGTTGTGTTGTTTTCAGTGTACAATATAGTACACTTTTGTTAAATACATGCATACTTTGTGAATTTTTTTGAATGGATTAAAATTGACTTCTATAAAAATAAAGTTTCTGTGGAATCTATTTCAGGGAGTATAGGAATTTATAACTTATTCCTTATTGTCAGGAGAATATTACTAATATTGTGGTTACTAAATGATGTTCAAATATAGAAATAGAATAAAACTAAAAATCAATCTGGACCAATCTACCCTTAAAATCACATTAATTTTTTTTCTCTTTGATTTAGTGCTTCTAAATAAAGACTTTTCAAAAAGCAAGTAAGGAACAGAAAATATAGAATTAAAATGACAAAGAATCAGCTCTCCACAAGATAGTCACATATATAGAGAGAGCAAAAACTGTCGCACATTTTAAACAGTGTACTTAAAAAAAAACATATTTACTATCATAATTATATTTTACTTAGAAAAACCTTAAGATGAATTTTGTAAGATATGTATATGCTTCTGGGTGGCCATGAAATTAGGTCTGACATCAAGATGTTGCCACAAAAACATTCCCAAAGTAAAAAGCCATAAACAGTGAAAAGCGCTTTGTGTTGTGCTGTGTCCATGTGTATGATGCAGTGGTAAAGAACATGGATTTGGAGTCAGAGAGTCCTGCTTTCAGGCCTGGCTCTGCTACTTCCACTCTCTGAGAACTTGGGCTGGCCATTTAAGCCTTCTAAGTTCCAGCTTCCTCATGTATAAAATGAAAACAATTTATTAATTAGTCCATAAAGTTGTGATGATTATTGAATGAGATAATGTGTGAAAAATTCTTCAGACAGTGTCAACAACATAGTAAATAATTACTAAGAGATTGAGACTATTACAATGCTCTTTTTATGAACATGATAAAATTTGACCAGTTTGTTCTGATTTTACCCCCAAAGACCTTAGTTCAATGATAAAAAATATCTGATAAATGTTTTTAAATTTCAGCAGTCAGTTGAAGAGGGGATGGATGGGAAGAGGTGGGAGAGATTGATGGTATGGAAGAAACAATAATTCTCCCTCACTTGACTTCAAACTGAGAAAGAAAGGAAAAAAAGCCCAGAAAAGAGCAATAAAGGCCATTCCTGAAACTCTTTCTATTCCACAATAATAGGAAGAAACATAATTTCTCTTAAGGTTCTTCACTTTTAGTCTTTTGGATCCCAAACCCAATATTCTGTTTTATGTCAAAACCCAAAATAAAGACTAAGAGTTTTCCCTAAAAATACAGTTCAGTGAGCTTCCCAGGAGTTAGGATTCTCCTACAGAGAAGTGGCTAAGACCAATAATAAGTCAATTGTTAATATACAGTATCCAACATACCAGTACTGGAGGTTAAATTTGAAAAAGTATAAGAAAGCCAATGCATTTTCAATAAAGTCTTTACAGGAAGAGCAGTGAACAAGATCATGTTTTATGTAGATAAATTTAGCCACTTTTAGTATGAAAAATGGCCGTCCATGCAACATAAACAATCTTTTGTACAACTACTTTTTAAAATACACCCATTTGTCTTTCACTGTATTTTATTACTGCTATATTTTGTTATAAACATTATGAGGAGTCATTTACAGAGGAAAAGAAAGTAGCACTTTACTCATGAGAGACAGTGATGAAATGTTAATATAAACGTGTGTGTGTGTGCGTGTGCACAAAAATTTTTACATATTTCTTTGTCTGCTCTTTGCATAAGGTAATGGATTTCCTTGTGCAGAATTTCTATTAGAGATGCTTGTCGCCTCTTCTGGACTCTCGGTTATTTCCTGATTAAGTTGTGTGTCAAGCACAGCGCCTAACACGCCAGACAAATTCATTTTAAACTTTTTCATTTTATTATATTGACTTGAGCATGTCTGTAGAAACCTGGGGAAAACATCCTTTCAATATCCAAATCATTTCATCTCACACATACTCAGGAGCAAGTCAACAAAAATTTTGATGATGACTACAAAATGCTAGCTTTTTCCGCCCCACCCCCAATGCAAACGTCTAGAAACCCTAAAAAAAAAAAAAAAAAATTGAT
Organism: Eonycteris spelaea; assembly: GCA_003508835.1. NCBI lineage: Eukaryota > Metazoa > Chordata > Mammalia > Chiroptera > Pteropodidae > Eonycteris > Eonycteris spelaea. The sequence goes on along the minus strand of PUFA01000011.1, from coordinate 6,010,825 downwards.
GGTAATCTTCAAACCCTTCCTAGTAGGAAAATTCCTTCAGGATTCAAAGATGGCGTCTCTGAGCATGCCATGCCAGTGGTCAGCTACCCAGTGCTGTTTCTTCTGATTCACAGACCTGCACCTTCCAGAGGTCTTTTACAATCCTCCAGAAACTTGGGGCTTTCCCAGAAGAATCCTGGGAGTTGGCTCCTCATCTATTCTTTACCGTCACCACCCACTACTGGCAGTTATTTACTGAATGCCAGCTATGTTGGAGGCATTATACTGAGCACCAAGGATATGATAAGACATATTCAGAAGTGGGGGAGGCACACATAAAATCAACAATGATAATAATGTGATGAGGTTTATTACAGAGGAGTGTGTGTCTAAATATCGCTGGAAAGGAGGAGGTTAAAGGAATGCGTCTCAGAGAAAGTGTGTTTGAGAGACAATGCTCTGAAAGACAGTTAAAATTTCGCCAGATGGAAAAGGAGGAAGAGGGAGGACATTGCAAGCCGGGGGGTCAGTCTGTGCAAAAGCCTGGAGGTATCAACCTGTGGGGCAGGTGTGAGGAACTGTAAATGACTCTGTATGATTGAACGAAGAGATTTAAGGTGGAAGGAGATGAGGATAACATGTAACTGGTGTGCTGACTGCATGACTTATGGGAGGTGAACAGGTCAACTTTCTTTTTCACTACCAGTGACCCTTCCACATTTATTTAGTGGGTTAATTTTCTCCTATTCATGAAGAACACAAGGTCTAAAATCATGATTTCATTGCCTGCTCATTCCTAGGCAAAGGATCATCCTAAAGTCACTTTAAATTGCCAATTATAGTTTTTTTTTTAAGAAATTAGGATGTTTAGTCCAACACAGTTCAAAGGCTTTAAAATTCATTGAAAGGTGGGACTTCCTCTCTCTGCTCACTATAATAAGGCCTGGAGAGTGTTCGCTTGCCTCTGGCAACATGGGCTTGATTGAATTCAGCTCTCTCTGCTAACCACCTTCTCCTCCATTTACTAGCTTCTATTTCTGGCCCAGCCAGGACTGAATAGGGTGTGAGAGAGAGAAGTAAAAGGAGAGGGCAATTCTTAGTCTGCTACATAGCGCTACATTTTTGAGCTCAGCAGATGATTAAAACTGACTTTTCTCCATGGGGCATTTTCACAGTTCCTTAGAGTTGACCTTCTTGGGATCCCTCCCTGGGTATCTTGATTCAGGCAGATGTATCTCTATTCCGGCTGATGGTCATTTGCAACTCCTTCCTGAACCCTTAGGAATTCAGCTTTCACCTTTAGCTTCTGGCCACCAGGCTCCCTCCAGCCTATAGGTGACCTTATTGGACAGAGTGTCAGGTGATACCGCTCCATTAGGAAATGAACTAAAGCCACTGAACAAGGGGCCAAAGTCTTTTAAAATAATAATAGGAAGACTCAGTGCTGTAATCCTGTAAATTTTCTCCAAATTAATCTGTAAATTAAATGCAATTCTGATAAAAGTAGTAACAGAACATATTATGAAACTAAACAATTCTAAAATTCATTTGTAAGTTTAAAGTTACAAGAAAAGACAAGACAATTTTGAAAAAGGAAAACAATAAGAAGGCATATTACAAATCTAAATAATTGACACAGTCTGGCACTGACATGTAGTTTGTTGGGAAATTAAATAGAGACCCAGAAACAACAGGTTATGGGATTTATATGTGATTGTGGTAGCATTACTAACCAGGGGGACATGGTGCAGTGACTTTTTTGTGGGAAAAAATAGTTATATTCTAACTTCTCATAAAATGAGTTCTAAATAAATGGAAGATCAAATATAGAAAATAGAACTTTAAGACAATTGTAAAAAAAAAAAAATGTGTAAAAGAGTCTTTGTGACCTGAAGGTAGGGAAAGATTTCTTAGGCAAGATATAAAAATTATGACTTATAAATAATGAGTTTAGTAATTTTTTAAAATTTGATCATCTTTAAAATTTAAAACTTCTTTCCCTCAAAATATGGTATTGTTAAAAAAAAAAAACAAAACCCAAAGACTTGTGGAAATATTTGAGCCATAGGTAATAGACTGAGGATTAGTATTCAGAAACGTAAAGAACTAAAATAATAAGGAAAATATAAATAACCCAATAAACATGTGTGAACAGGAATCTCACTAAGATGGAAATCCAAATGGTTAAGAATCATACAAAAATATTCTCACCCTTGCAAGCAATCAGGGAAATGCAAATAAAATAGCAATGTAATACTAATACTTTTGAACTGGCAAATATTTTAAAGTCCAAAAATATCATAATTGGCACGGATATGGAAAGTCAAAAACATTATACATTGCTGTGGGGAGTGTAAATTATAGCACTCTCAAAGTATTAAATAAAGTAGAATACGTACACACTCTGTGACTACTAAGCTTAAATCTTAGAAAATGATTATACAATGTAATAGGGGACTATATTCATTTTATTTTGCTGCCGTAACAAATTATCACAATCTTAGTGCTTTAAAGCAACAGAAATTCATTATCTCACAGTTCTGGAGGCCAGAAGTTGGAAATCAAGGTTAAGGCAGGGCTGTGTTCCCTCCAGAGGGCCTAGAAGAGAATCTGTTCCTTCCCTCTTCCGGGTTCTGGGCTATTGGCATTCCTTGGCTCAAGGCCACGCTTCTCCCTCTCTCAGCTCCATCATCACATTGCCTTCTTCTCTGTGTCTATCATGTTAAATCTCCCTCTGCCTCTTTCATACAAAGATACATATAATTGCATTTAGAGCACACCTGGATAAGCCAACATAAGGGTCTCCTCTCAAGATCTTTAACTTAATCACATCTTTTGTTATATAAGGTGATATTCACAGATTCAAGGGATTAGGGCATAGACATATATTTGTGGCCATGACTCATCCATTACAGTGACATGTACAATGATGTTTATTAAGAATTGCCCCTATTAATAGGAAAAATTGGAAACAATATAAATGCCCACCCATATGATAATGAATAAAATATAACTTGTTCATATGATGGATATTATATAGCAAAATAGTCAATTTTATCTTTATATCTATCAAAACACAAATCTCAAAGACATGTAATAAAGTATGTTGCAGATATAATTAAATTTTAAAACAAGAATACATATATTTAGTAAAATTATAAAAACATGAGCTGAATAGATACAACCAGGTATATGACAACGTTAGAAACAAAGAAGTATCAGTGGAGTGAAGATTGGGGAGAAGACCAGATACGACTTCTTTGTAAGATTTCTTTTTGAAAGATATACCGAGTGGAAATCCCAAACTGTGAACAGTTCTTAAATCTTGATGATAGACACATAGATGTTTGTAACTCCATCTACATTTTAAAACTATATTTAAATGTCTTATATATTTTTTAATATTAAAAAATAGGAAACATTTAATAGTTACTCTGACCACAGTATGGAGGATAAATTAGAACAGGCAGAAAACAGAGGTAAGGAGACCAGTCGGAGGCTACTATAAGTAATGTATAGATAAGATATTTGAAACTCTGACCTAAGAAAGGGGCCATCAGAATAGAGTGAAAAGAGTGATTATAAACAACTTTAAAAAGATAGAATCTATGGGACAAGGCAGCTAAGTCAGTGGGGCAGGGAGTGGGTGGGAGAGGCAAGGTTCAGGGGTGATGCCAGTTATCTGAGGAATCTGTTGAATGGTGATTGTGCAGTCACAGGCAACTGCTAATTTGCTTCCTGTCACTGTAGATTCCTTTTCATTTTCTAGAATTATATATAAATGGAATACAGTATGTACTCTTTTTTGTCTGGCTTCTTTCTATCAACACAATTATTCTGATATTCATCCTTATTGTTTAAATAAAAATAGTTCATTCTCTTTTATGGCTTTATAGAATGTTTTTATTGATCGCCAGTCATCCTGGTCTGCCCCCTCCTTGCTGAGCCTCTCCCTGGCATGTCACTACACGACACAAGATTTATTCCCTCTCACCTACCTGCTACCCTCCCACATCAAAATCTGCAGCTGTTTTCATTTTCTAAATCCTCTTGTCACCATTTGATGAGCAATGATAATGTTAGAGGGATTTCTTGGTGAATTGTTACATTAACAAAATATTGAATGAGCAATACTCTCAAGGGGGTTAGATGAGGTAAACTTCAAAGTCCATCCTCAAAACTTCTCTGATTTTCTGCCTTTATGCTTAGTTCACGGTTCTACAAATGAACCATTACTTCTAACATTGATTTGCTGAAAACATAAAGATAGACAATACTAGTGAGATAAGATTAAATGAACACTCCAGTACCAAATTCATCTTTTGGTTGGCCTGTGCAAATGATAAACAAACAAACAACAAATATCAATGGCCTCAGTTCCACATAACTAGCATTTTGCAATTCACAGAGCTCCCACATGGATCAAAGTCAATTGGTATCCCAAGAACTCCAGTGCTGCTTTAGAAAAATGATTAGTCTGGCATACCAACATCTGGGAAGTCTGCTGAAACCAGACTCCAGGAAATAAGCACTTTGACAGAGTTATAAGCATGGATGCCCAAGGGAGGGAGTCGCTCTGAGAGCTATTTTAAGTAGCTGTTTGATGATTGAGCACCATAAAATGCTTTCACTTGGCAGAGCAAAATATACTACCTCGAGATGTTTGGGTGACATTTAAAGTTGACAGACAGTAATAAGTGCTGGTGAGAGAGAGAGAGAGAGAGAGAGAGAGAGAGAGAGAGAGAGAGAGAGAGAGAGAGAGAAAGAGAGAGAGAGAGAGAGGTCTTTTAGTGCTTTAGCAATTGCTAGACCTTCTTACATACATCTTCATTCTATATTTATACCTGTATTATGAAAGGGGGGAAAACAAAGAAAAGACGAAAAAAGAAGGAAAGGAAGGAAGGAAGGAAGGAAGGAAGGAAGGAAGGGAGGAAGGAGGGAGGAGGGAGGAAGGAAGGAAGGGAGGGAGGAAGGAAGGGAGGAAAGAAGGAAGGGGAAGGGAAGGGAGGAAGGGAAAGAGGGAGGAAGAGGAAGAGGAAGGAAAGAAAGAGAAAGAGAAGAAAGAAAGAGAGAGAGAAAGAAAGAGAGAGAGAGAAAGAAAAGAAAGGAAGAAAGAAATAAAAGAAAAAAGAAAGAAAGAAAGAAAGAAAGAAAGAAAGAAAGAAAGAAAGAAAGAAAGAAAGAAAGAAAAAGAAAGAAAGAAGGAAAAAGGAAAGGAAAAAGAAAAGATATTTGTGGTAAGTGCTATTAAAGTGAACACATGGTAAAACTGGAGGGGTTGGGAGATCTGGAAGACTTTTCTGTGTGTTGTAAGAGCAGGAAGTGGGAGTTAGCCAGGCACATTGCAAGGGAAAGAGATTTCTAGTCAAAAGGAATATATCCTACTTGATTAGATATATATAAAACTTGGTTGTCTGTTTCCATTTACGTATGTGCAAATATATACATATATATGTATGTATATATACATAAACACACACATATATATACATATATATGTATATATATTCATATACGTATATATAAATGGCTAGCTTGAAGACCCCTAGCCAGAAAAGAGAGGTGAAAAAGTGAGTACAGAGCAATGGGGAGAGTAGCACCAGCTTAACTTGGGGAGGTCAGCAGCAGCCAGAGCATGTGGTAGGTCATGTTGAGGACTTTAAATTTTTAAATAAATCCAATAACAAGAGCAAGCCAATGAAGGGTTAGGCAGGGGAGTTACATATTCAGATCTGTCTTTTAAAAGATTGCTTGTGTTTAAGTGTGCAGAAGGTTCAATTAGGGCTAAGGATAAAGAGAAGAATGGTTAGAAGTTTATTGTAATAACCTGAGTGGAGCTTTCACTCCTTGATAATGCCACATTTTAGCAGAATTCTGGCTACCTGTGGAGGCTAAATAAAGAGCAGAGGAACTGAACAGGTGACAAGAAGTCTGACAGAATACAAGTGACATAACTCACGAAAAATCAGTGAATTGCTTTGTACCAAACTTAGATGGGTGCCTTTGACTTACTACATCCTGCTCTCTTCCACCTAGGTTTATTCTGTCCCCATAAAATCACACTGAGTTACCCTGTCCCCATTCCTATTCTCTCTCCCATTGTGTCTCTTCTTCCTCATTGTTTATGTCTCTATTCCAATGCTTAAGGTGGCATTCAACCATTTTCCACCCTTGCAAGTTCTCCCATTGTGTACTCTAGCATGGTTGGAGGAAGACACTAATTGAGCAGAGTTTGGCCAAGTATTAATTTTTTAGCTATTTGTCCCCTAGTTGAGTGGCTGGACCACTGGCCTCAGTACATTTCCTAATGGAGAGGTGTCAGCTTCACAAATGCATCACCTCAATTAGCACTAATTACTACTTTTCAGAGCCATCCTCACCCAAAGACTCAGGATTGAAAAGTCAGCAGGAAAATGAACTTCCACTTACACCTTCTGGGTGGTCCTTGGCTTCAGATCATGCAGAGAACAAGGGCCAGTGGGGAACAGACCTTTCTGCCTTTCTATTCTTAGGCCAGATGTTTCTTGAGAAGTCAGCCTTAGGGTGCCAATCCTCAGATTATGACATGACTGAACTCATGGCAGAGCTCAGTCTTGTTGTCATTCCCTGTACGAGTTTCCCAATGATCCTCTCTCTCCCTCCACTCTCAGCCTTCACTCTCAGTCTCCAGAGGGTTCTGAATGCAGACAGTGAAGCAGGTACAACAGTATGCTCATGCCACTCCTGGTGCATTTACGGTGCCTACATCCTCATCCGGCAATGATTTAGCTGTCACTCAAAGATAAGAAGTAAAAATAGCTCAGAGTCAGGCAACTTTTCAGTATAAAAAGTACATTCACGTGTTTTTCCCTTTGATCCTCATGACCCTTTTGAGGGAGAGACACAGAGGGAGAGGCACAGACCCTTGTGAGGTTATTAGCCACATTGTACAGATAAAGGCATAGAGCAGAAAGGCTGTTGACTCACACATTTCATGGTAGAGCTGGGTCCTCACACTAAACTCTTATGGGGTGTAGTAGTATGTGGATCAAATGAGATCATGTGTGTCAAAGCACTTTAAAAACTGGAAAGTACGATACCAATGTACAGTATTAGCTTTCTGAGGCTGCAGTCAGAAATTACCACAAAATGAGTGGCTTAAAATAACAAGCTTATTTCTTACAGTTTTGTAGGCCAGAAGTCTGAAATCCAGCAGGACCTCTCTCCTTCTGGGGAACTTTGGGGGGAAACCTGCTCTTTGCCTCTTTCCACTTCTGGTAGTTTTTACCATTTCCTTATGTGAGGCCATATCACGCTAATCTCTACCTTGGGGTCATGTTGCCTCTTACTCTTCTCTGCGTATTCTATTCTTCTATCTGTCTCCAATTTCCTTTTGCCTTTCAACTAGAAGGATACTTGTCATTGGATTTAGAGTCTACATGTCTAATCCAGGATGATCTCTTCATCTCAAAATCCTTAATTTTGTTACATCTGCAAAGACCCTTTTTCAAAACAGGGAATATTCAAAGTTCAGAGATTAGGACATGAACATATCTGTGCTATTTAAAGCTGCTGCTGGTGATGATGGTGATGGTGAGGCTGCTGCAGGTGTGGCAGAGCACATGTGACTCCCTTTCTTCTAGCTTTAGCAATCACGTTGGGGTAACATGGCCTAGTAGTTAAGAACGCAGACTCTAGAGCGGCCTGTCTAAGGTTCAAATTCCAATTTTGCCACATGATGACTATATGAAATTGAACAACATCCTTAACCTCTCTGGGTCTCCATTTCTTCCCCTATAATATGAAGGTAATAGAATCCTCTTCAAAAGGTTGTTGCAAGGATCAAATGATTTAATGATGTGTGATGCTCTTAGACCAGCATCTACACTACAGAAATGCTAAGTATAATTATTCCTTGGCTGGAACCATGACTAATGCTAAGTTTTCTCACCTTGCCTGTTTATTATTAAATAATGATTTGGGTAAATAACAAATGGACTTTCTCCTCTGGAGAAGCACTCCTGAATCGTTCACTAATTCTAAGCATTTCTGTATGTATTTTCTAAAAAGTAAATTCTAAGTTGTGTGTAGAAAAGAAAAAAACTAAATTCGTGAGAAAAGACCACTGTTTTAAAATCTTCCATTAGCTTCTCATTTGATCCTGAAGATTCTGAAGTCTTTTGAGCTCATTGTTCAATCTAAAACTTCAGTTTGTCTTACAAGTATTTGGAAGACTTATACAGGATGATAAGTACTTGAAATATTAGGTAGAGATATATTAATAAAATTCAGTAGTTTTCATAAGGACTAGGTATTTGAGCAAAATGTTACAAATCAAGATGAAGTCAGTTTGAATCACTTGTGTAGCTTCAACCCAAATGGATAATATTAGGTCGCCTGGGCTAGGGCTGAGTATTATGGTGTTTCTGTTGGGTTTTTCTTTATTTTTTTTTTTAACATAAAACTCTATGTTTTCCCTAGAATTTGTCTGATTTCAGCCAGAAGCACAAGGGCAGAAGAGAAAAATGTTGAGTTTTGTTCCTAAAGTTAGATTTATTAGGACAAACATAAGTTTAGCAATCTCATGAATATATCCAAAAGAAAATTATGAGAAAACATCAGGACTATTATCAAAAGAATTGTTGACAGAGAATAGACAAGCTTAAAGGAACTTTGGTCATTAAAGTATACAATTCCTGTAACTTTATTTTTTATAACTTTTTTATTGAGAGAGTAAAGTATATTCATCAAAGATTTTAGAATTATGGAGAAGTGCTCCTAAAGCTAAATAAAATTATTTATAGTAGTCTTACTATCCAGAGACAACCACTGCTAATAGTTCTATTTTTATCCAAAATAAAATAGTTTCCTTTCCACGGTGGGAACCATGCTGCTGAAATTAGAAATGCCTCCGCAGTCCAGCAAAATATTATTTTGATTCTTTCTTTTTATTAAAATAAGATAACTTTTATTATAAAAGGCAGAGATGGATCAAAAAGGTCCCCCTCTCCTTTGAGTCCTAGCTCATTATAAGGCTAAGCACCACTCAGCTATTATCCACACTAATTCTGTCTCTGCCCAAAGATGGGGCTTCTCAGCTGTCCTCCCAGAAATGGCAAAGCTCCCTCAAGTGGACGACACATGGCTTGTCTTCTACTTGCCGCTGAGCTGCGACATTAGAAAGCAATCACGGATACGCTTCTTTTTCTAGAACACTTGAGAACATTACCTAAAATAATCATTAAAATCCTTGAGGTCTACCTGTTCTAAACACTTTGAATCTAGTAACGCATTTAATCTTTACGATAATCCAATGAGGTGATTCGCCCTCAGTAAGTGGCCAGCCCTGTAGTCTGTACCTTTTGCCACCATTAAAGAACTGTAGCGATGCTGACAGTGCGACAGTGACACTGAACGTCCTAGTGATACAGAGAAACTGGAGGAGGTTCCAAACCCAAAATCTGAGAATTAGTAAAAAATTCAGGTTTTCCTCATACTGAGAGAAGAAAATGAGTAAATTAATTACATTGAGGAGTGCTTAGTTGTGTTTTAAAGTTTGTATCATCCATTGAAATGACATTATAATATTATGTAATACTTGGGTTTATCTTTTTCATATTTTTCAATAGATAAAAAGAATAATCAATAAGGCTGATTTTGCCTTGGCTAATTTCCCCAAGGGAAGACCATTTCCCAGGCCACAGGCCACGACCTATTAGGGAGAGGCAAGCAGTAGAAGGACCATAGACTTCAGATTCAAATTCCTGCTCCATCATGTGCTAGATAAGTGACTCACTAGGTGTATCTTGTTCATCCTTAATTTCCTATTTAGGAAAATAAAATAAAATCTCCTTTGCAGTGAGGATTAAATAAGACACTGTATATAAAGTGCCTGACAATGGTTCACTTAAGAAATGGTAACTTTTATTATCTGTGTCTCTTCACAATAGCTTACTGTGTTTAAAACGCAGTACTCAAAGAGGGAAAGAACCTCTTCATACATTGTAGCTTTGGCATTGCAGAAGCTACCATGGCGGATATGGTAAGAGCAGGCCGAACACACAGGTTAGAGAGAAGTTTAGTCTGTCTCCCTCCCTAACATGATGCCCCTACTTGCCTAGGCAGGAAGTAGCAGCTGGGCCAGGAGGCTGGGAACGGCTGGCCTGCTGAGGCCAATGGGATTTGATAAAAGGAGAGCAGAGAGGGGAAGGGAGTCTCTCCCTAATGCTATGCTAATCAGCTCCTTTGAAAGACTCTGAACCATTCCAGGCTCACTGTAAGTTTCCAGTCTATACTCCCTGGGTCCCTTGGGGATCGGATGAAGACAGACTTGTTAGAAACATGACTCGGAGGTCCGGTACAGAAAGGCCGCAGAGTGGTTGAGAATAAAATAATTACAACCGCCACAGGATCCTGCCTTTGACATCTCTCATTTGAAGAGTCCAAACAGCCTTGCCAATAATACTCATCCTTGTCCCCAACATCGCTAAGAAAAGGAAAAGGGACAAAAGAACAAGAGACAGTTCCAGGGTTCTAGTCTGTGAACACCAGTTACTGGGCTCTGAGGGTTACTAACAGCCGTGGAGGCACTCACAAACTTCAAGCCTCCAAGTTGCTTGTGGGGCCAACTTAATCTGAGAGCTAAGTGGCAGACGCAAAAGCTTACCCGGAGAATTGAGTTATGATCGTAATGGAGAGAGGTGAAGCCTGACTATTTTAAGACTCTTGAAAAGCACTGTTCGAACTTCTCTGAGAGTGGTGGGTGCAAACTTGCCTTAGCACCCGACGGAGCTTTGAGAAGAGAAGGCGCAGAAGCCCCAGTACCTCTGCCCTGAGAGTTAAAGTTATTGAAATCTGTCGAGGTGAACGCAGGGCCAGTGGGTGTCATGACCCAAGAACAGGGAAAGCAAGAAGGGAGGGCTGGGCCCTGCTCTGAGCGGCTGAATGAAAGAATAGCAGAGGAACCTGTCCTCTAGGTGGAGTCTGGAGTCTTGGGATGTGACTTGGCACAATGAAGACGGTATCATGCTAGTCAGCCCAAGGTGGATGTGGAACCCTCATGACTGAGAGTAGCACCAAAGAGTTGGGGAGAGATGAGGGATCATCTTCCTTTCCTCCTGAAGAACTGTTACAGCCCAAAAAGCTATGTGCATTGACTCATGACAGCCAAGATGCAGACCCCAGCCACCACCTCTCCAGGAAGCATGCACTCTGGGCTGTGCAAGAAGACAATTTCTGCAGACCCCTGGGCTTCAGCTACCCTTCCACAGAAGCACTGGTGCCTGGCTGTCAAAGATGTCCCTGCCTCAAGGGACTCCACTAAGAGAGAGATTTTGGCTGACTGACTGGGCTTGAGAGTTGTATTTTCTGAGTCTAACTGTGTGGTGGGCATTTCTATCCCCAAACTGCAAAGTAGTTTAAACGTTGAACTCATTAAAACCATTCAGCAAAGGAGGAGACAATGAGCGTTTAACTAGATCAGAGCTTGAGCTCTGTGGTCAGACATACCTGAATTAGAATTCTGTTTCTGTCACTTAGTAATAGCTGTGTGTCTTTGAGCAAATGGCTCAAACTTTTTCAGTTCATGTTCTCATGTTATCATCCTCAACTGGGAACAATAATGATATCTATATCACAGGATTGTTATGAGAATTAAATGAGCCAACATGTGTAAAGTGGTTGGCGCCTAGTAAGCCTCTATAAATATTAGATTAAACAAACAAATAAAACCCCAAATAGGTGCCAGGGTCATTTTTGGGAAGAGAACTGCATTTGGCCAAGTCCCTGGGATGGATACAGAATTGTGTGCAAGAATGGCAAGCTGCGTACCCTCATACACTGAGAGACCATGCTGAAAAAATGAGTAATTTGGCTTTTTTTTTTTTAAGTGAATTTTGGACAGGCCCGAACATTCAGAAGAAAGATTTGGGTGAAGAGTAGATTTGAACAAAAATCAAGGCTTCCTGATTCCAAAACAAGTGTGCCATTTGGAGTGAAATGTTTGACTCTCCCTAAAGAGATTGCCCATTTTTTACAAGGACACTCTTTATTTTAGTTTTCCCTTCACTCATTTTTCCCTTCCCCCAAATCTCTCCTGAGGATCCTATTTCCATTGCTCCACGTTTTGATTCAAATTCCCATTCGAAAATAATTGTGTGCACTCTTATCCTCTTGGTGCTGGGTCAGACATACACCACTTAAGCCATGAGAATGCACTCCTCTGAAACGTATCACAGAGGTGAAGAACGAGCAATGCCTCTCAGGACGGTGGTGGGAGAGACATAAAACTTCATGTGTCAGGAATCTTCTTGACAGGCCTTACTAGGCCTGAGTCCAAGATGAAGCTGAGAAAAATGAAAGGGGATTTGGCTGACAAAGCAGATGACAGGCAGGGAGAGCCAGTGAAAGGGAATTGGCCAATGGCAAGAGGGGAATTGGCAAAGCTTTGTGAAACCCCTTGCTGGAAAACCATAAACCTCGGCTTGTCCGTCTGGCGCATCAGTCCTCAGAGGCAAATCATTTTTGCCTGTGGAAGGTGCCTGCCAGGAAGCTGCACCTCAGGGGGCGCCTTTGGAAAAGTGGATCGTGTCTGGATGGGTGCCCAGCACTAAGTGGATGGAGATGAGAAGAAAGCACTCACAATGAGATCTCTAAGGACTGGGAGATGGGGAGCCGCTCCAGTGGCTGACACTTGTGAGTCAGAACCATGGGAAAAGAAGTTGAGAAACAGAAGAAGAGGACAGGACGCTGAGGACAGGACGCTGGGAAGAAGCTTTGTTTCTTCAGTGGGAGACTGTCAGGGCCTGTCTCCTTTGCGATGGGTTCCCACTTGGAATTACTCATCAACCATTTTGAAACCCAAGTCTGTCTTCTTCCAGGTGAATAATCCACATGTCTGGCTCTCACAAATGAGCACTTACACAGTGAAGAGTCTCAGAAATAAAATCCATTTGCATGTGTGATCTCGACACAGGCAGGCTGTCCTCATCAGTGGGGGAGAATGGCCCTGGGCCTCCCGATTCTTCTCAGAGCCATCCTTTCTCTCTCGTCTTAGTGTTGTACCCTCCAGCTCCTGCTATCCGGAATCCCACTTCTGGCCGTCTCCTATGGCCTCCCACTCTATTCTTTCCTTCCTGAGAAGGCTGGCTTATAACCATATTTTCATCATCTCCCCTATCAAGATGTGCTTGATATGTATTTCCTTTCCATAGAGAATTGGCAGGAAAAAAGTTCATCCGAAACATTGATGAAATGTATTAATAACCAGTAATAATTTGGTGTGATAACCTCTCTCAGAAAATGAGGCCCTAACCTCTTGCTCCTTAAGCTTTTTTTTATGTCTGGCACACAGAGAAAATGACAATAACTTTACCATACGCAGTGATAAATAGAGGCGAGAGACAATAAGCCACAAAGGGTGAGCCAGACCACAACTCCACCTGTCCCCCAATCTCTACCACTGAGGGCTGAAGGAGTCGAGACCTCACAACTTCTATAACCCTTTGTGCACATCAATTGGGAAGCTGTCTTAACTCAGTGGTTTTTCAAATGTGCCTCAACGAGCCTTATCAGTTTGCAGTTGTGCTTCAGAGGGAATAAGGGGTTGATTCAATGGATCACCTACTTCAGCTACAGCATCTCTGCTTTTATGCTTTATTTATTAGACCTCTGAATAAAATTTTATAAATAGAAGAGTGTTGCAGCTTAAATGAGTTGAAAAATCACTGTCTTAAATCTAATAAATAAAATCTTTAATGGTAGAAACTCAGGCAGCCATGACAGTGAAGAAGACATTCTGAAAACAGATGGATTTTCTGGTGCCCTCCACTATATCACTCAGGCAACGGACCTCCGCACAGGCCCTGTACATAATCTGTGCACATCCTGCCCCTCTAGCTGTAAGAGTTTTGTTTCTTAAAAAAAAAAAAAATTGATGCTTCAAAAAAATTATCTAATACCAAATAATTAATGCCAGGGTCTGCTAATGTCTTAGCTTAGTGAAACTAGAAACACAATCACTAGTCTTGCCTTTGCTACCTTTTGTATTGCACCTTGATTTATTTCTGCCATTTTCAGAAGCCATGCAACATAGGAAATCAATGTGCTGAAAGAAAGCCTAGCGAAATGAAGTTCTTGTAGGTTGGTGGAGCTATTTCATAAGATCAAGGCATCAATTTATTTACTTTTATATTATTATTATTATTATTATGTGTATTTCCATCCCATCTTGTTCCAAAAAAGGACTCAAAATAGGAAAGATTCATGGAATTTTGTTCTAGAGAAAAGATTTAATCTCAAAGTTTAGGTTACTTGGTGTTCAATAAAAGGCATCATTTCAGAACTATCAAGGTTTAATGTGAAATTATTTTAAGATTTTAATTGCCTAATTTTAACTTTAAACCTTGTATTAAAATGAAATAACAATGAGAATTACAATTTTATATGTATGTACACACACGTACATGTGTGTTTCATTTATATTCCACATTGTTCTGTAAAGGATTTGAGACATCTTACAAAAAATTTGAGTCAGCAAGAAGTATAATTTTATACTTTAGGGAGAATGTCTTTAAAAACTGGTAAACTGTTACCTTTTAGCCAAGATTTATCAGTAACATTTTTCTGTTAATCAATGGAATTTTTATAACACACTTGAAATATGCTTCTTTACCTTTAGATGTCACTATACTAGAGCTTTTGTTTGTTTTTGTTTGTTTTTTGTTGTTTTTCAACATCATTAAAGGAGAGTGGAGATGCAGAACTGGATAGAATTAACTCATTTCTGTGACACTTGCCTCAAATTCTCCTTCTAAAGTTCTGAAAGCCGTGGATACAGTTGTCTGATTTATTCTGGATACTTCTGGGTCAGTGAAATCGTAGTCTTCAAAATAAAAAGATTTAGAAAGTGTCCAATTAAGGTTTATTTCTTGCTAAATAAATCAAAGAGAGCTTGTTTTTACATGGAACTTAGCACCTACTGTTCTTGAAGACAATGCAGAAAGTTAGTGAATCAAGACTGTTTCTCTAACTTCCAACTCTAGCTTACTCACTGTTGCCTTTCCTCTGTTTCTATGTGTTATGTTGTCTGTGTGGCATTTTATTTTAAAATACTTCAATATGAACATTATGATGTAGTTGCATTAAAATACCCCATTCAGGGTATCTACCTTCCAGAGGTAGTTAACCAACAGGTGAAGTACCACTTGCAAGTATGGAGGGTTTATTTAGCTGAAGATATTTAGTTTAATGTTGTGTTTTTTCTTGAAAATTTGGGACTCTGATTGCATTCTGCAAATATCACTCAATTAATAAAACTGTTTGGTGGGCCTTACACATGTCCCTGAATACTGTGCGAGTGTGATGTCTAGAACCCCTTTAAATTCTGGGACCCTGAGAATTGACTACTTGAGCAGTAGCTGTTCTGTTCTATGGCACTTTCTTTAAAAATACTGAATTCTAAATGGGTAGCCGTAGAAATCCAGAGCCACTAAGGGAAGAGTGAAATTTGGGTAGAGTTCCTTCCTTCTGTACCGACTGTGACAAGCACGGCCTGCCTAGTAATCAGAGAGAGGCCCACTGAGGACCCCAGGCTTCATGCCTGCAGGATTTCTTTTGAGATTTCATGCCTATCAAGTTCATCTTCAAAGAACACAATGCCCTTCTGATTTTTTATTATTATTTGAATGAAAGTCAACCACTGACTAATTGTGTCTGAGATATGTCAGGCCAAAGCCTGCCTTAGGGCAAGAGGTTGGACTAGAAGAGTGGGAACTGAGCAAGAATTGAGAGACCCTCCTGTGTAAGCATCAGGATAGAAGGTAACGCAAAACTTGCCGTCACTGTTTTTTTCTTTTATCTTCCTCTCTAAAGTGTTTGGAACACTGGGAGCCTTGGTGGTACCAGTGGCCTAGAACACATAAGGCTTCTCCCCACTCAAGCACTGTTCTTGGTGAGACTCTCAGCTGCAGGCTCAGCAGGCGCTCAGGGGGCACCATCTCCTGCTTCTCACATAAAGATTAGAGCACATTCAAAGATAAGGAACACTTCCAAGCAGCAAAAGGTTTGAACACAAGAAAGTAGCAAACCAGAGGAGACCAGCAAGAAAAGCACAGACTGGTGTGTTTAAAAGAATCCAAGCCAGGTCTCTCACCAAGTCTTTACTGAGAACAAACTGGATGCTTATATGATAATCTTCATGTATAATAGTTGTTAACTGGATAATAATTGTGCTTAACATTTGATCTCCATTTCATATGTGGCTTCAGTATTCTGTGTCATTTTGTCATTTTTGTAAAATCTAGAGTTACATAACTAAACGTTCTCTGCTTATTACAGAAAATTATTTGAAATAGTTGGCTTCTCCCTGCTTATGAAAGTGACAATTCTGGAGCCACTAGCTGAATATGGCTTCAAGGCATTTATTGCTGGGTTTTCATTATGTCCCACATTCACCAATTTTAACTCTATTCAGAGAATGCCTCTTATGGTCTTAACCTGGCTGAGAAGGAAATGATCAGTCACTTGAATTTTCTTAAATAAGGAGAGAAATCTTTAGATTGCCTTTGGAAAAGTTTCTCTGATACATATTAGTTCTCCTCCCTGTAATACCTGGGAAGTATTCTAGAACCCAGCAATGTTTCAACCCTCACTTGAATTGTCTACGATTCAGATGTGAACTGGTACTCCCGCAATCTCAGATGTCTGGGCCAATTAACTGGTTCCACATCTGTGAAAATCCCAGGCCGCACCCTTGATTTCTGCTGATTCTCAGAGGAGCTTATACTTCCATGGCTTCTGGGTCCATGTGTAATACAACCCACATGTAATATTCAGCCTTTCGCCATTTTATACCGTCCTTCCCAATTTTTTTTCTCTAAACATTTCATGAACTGCAAAGATTTGGGACTCATTGGTAAGAGCGCATGGGTGGGTCATGTCCCATAACTCCAGGTCTCACAAGGTCTAGTGTTTCTATCTCCTGTTCCCTTCCCTCTCTTATTGTCCCTGGGAGCTCCATTATCATATCCCTGCGTTAAGCAAACTAACTTAGTTCCCCTTAGATCCTACTTCTAACCCTCCATCAAAGACCCCACAGAACAAAGTGTCCTCTGTTTAACAAGATCTATGCTCCTTAGAAGGTAGCTAGACATTAAATAACAACAAAAGTTCAGTTACATGTATTTATTAGTTGATTAAAATCAAGTCTGAGTCTCTGCCTCTATTGAAAAGCAGCATAATATTTTAGAAAGGGAACTGAACCCAGAGTTAGCCTACTGGGGTTTGAGAGTGAGCAGCACCCCTCACTAGCCATGTGAAAGAGCCAGGAATCCATTTGGAGCTTCAGATCATCACCTGAAGAGGTGACCAATATTTTAACTCATTATGCCGATTAAAGAAAATAACTTATGCAATGCACTCTGAAACATAAGAGCAAGTGTTCTTGGATATTTTAGCTTTACAATGACTGAGGAGTGCTCCTGGCACATAGGGGAGGAGCCAGAAATGCTAAGTGTCTTGCAATGTGGGAAAATTGTGCATAACGCTGAATTCCCAAATTACTAATAGCATCTCCCATAGAGAAACACAGCATTTGAGCAAAGTGTAACAAAAGGTATATGTTACTTGTGACCTTCTGACATTCACACAAAATGCAGATGAATTTATACATGGTGTAGATAATTCTTTAAAAAGATTTTCCTCATTCTGGATTATTTTAGCCCAATTTTTATTCCAAGGTGATAGTTTCTCTGGCATCGATAATGTTGCCAACACTTTAATTATAATCTTGAGCTTTCTCCTCTAAGGAGTGCTTCCATTTGTATCTTTGTTTAATCTTTCAGTTGAAACTGTGTTTTACTCCCAGAAGACCAAAAGAAGGACAAATTAGGATTAAAGGCTGGGGGGATCTTACTCATGGTGAAGGTAGGAGAAAACAGGTGTTGTATGCACCAAGCAGCCATTCAGGCCACAGTAGTTGTGTTCCCAAGGCCAGCATTGACTGGTATAAATAAAAACCTGTTGTGCTAAAGGCAGGTCAGGTTTCAAGCATCTTTCTCATCCCTCCCTCTCAGCTTGCAATAAGCAAGGTAGCTCTAAATAGGGTTTAGACCACAAAACTCCTAGGCTTCCAGACCCCCCAGGCCTTCAGAAGCAACACAGTTCTGATTCCCTGGCTCTGCATCTATTCACGAAGTTGTCGAGAGGCCCAATATCTGTAGAGGAGATATGCCTGATTTGTTGTCCTGGCCATGGTGAAGCATTGTGGTCAACCATCTACAGTCTCCCTTTATCCTCAGGTGTAGACTTGGGGCTATAACTTTTACCACAGAGGGGGACCGGGGACGATTGACATGTATTGTCCTTGGGCCAGGAGCTGGATGAACATTTACATCCATCTCACTGACTCTGCATCCTTGGGGTTCAATGAGCTGTTTTGAAACATGCTTGATGAAATGATATTTTCTCATAGATATGTTATCATTTATATGAGGGGGAAGAAAAAATCCTGCCTCTACAGGCCTAAAGGAAACGTGCTACAGATGAGGGTAAGAGGGCCTAGATGACTAGGAAGACATGAAACCTGTAAGCAAGTTGAAATTCTATCTCTAGTCAACAGGCTGATTTGTAAATTTTGTTCCTAGACCACATCTCTGATTACTTTAACAATGTCCCTTCTTCCTCTGAAACCTTCGATAACTCTATATACCAATAGAAACATTTCAATTTCCTTAACCTTTTCTATTCTAATCTATAATTTGAGTCCAACTTACTTTTCTAGTCTTCTCTCTTATAACTCCCTTCACAAATCCTATACCTCAGGCCCCTTAAAAAAAAAATTCTTGTCCTTCTCTAAAAACAGGTTCTTCAGCTGGTTCAACTGCTAATTAACAAGCAATATGATCCTGGTTAATTATTAACATCTCCAAGTCCTGGAAGCCTAGCTTATAAAATCCAGGAAGGAGACCCAGGCTGATGATTTTTTCACAAGTTACCCAGGTGGATCTAACACACATCAAAGTTTGTGAATGTTTGGACCTAAAACCCCTCCAACTCCAATTTTCCCACACATTATCCATACACTGCAATTCTCTGCCTCCATGTGTTTACTTAATAAAGTACCTTTTCCTAAAATGTTTTACCTCCCCTCTGGTTAACCCCCGCCACCTGTGTGTACATGTGTGTGATCTAATGCGCGCGCGCACGCGCGCGCGCGCACACACACACACACACACACACACACAACCAGTCAAGATTAGCTCTAACACCGCCTCCTCTAGAAAGTCATGTCTAAGGACTGAGCTTGCCTTTCTATGCTCCCTTTTTTCAAACACCATAGCACTTACCACAATCAGTCTCGGTCCTTCGTGGGTTTTGTTTAACCACCACTGGTAGACCATAAACTTCCTGAGCATAAATATTCCTTCTTGTTCATTTTTTTTAAATTCCATAGTGTTCCTCGGAGTAGCTTGCAAGAGTTGGTTGAACTGGGTTAAACTGACTTGATGTAAATTAATTGAGAGACATCTTAGTGAAGGCAACAAGTTGGAGGGTCTTGGGAAGATTGCTGATTAGAGCGGAGGGCTTGTGTCTTTCTGACCATCATGGAACCTTTACTGGTCACACTTCCTCTCTGTCTCTATCCACATGGCGATTGTAAACTCAATATCATAAGGAAAGCTCCAGCTGTTTTTTGTCCAAATCAAATTATTTTATATCTGTAATCTTGCAGCCAGAGTGGCTGAGCCGATATATTTAATGACTCACTCTAGACAGAGGAAAGTCTGTTCTTGAGAAATGAGGAAGGGGAATCATTAATCTTTTCTAAAATAAACAGAGTCGTAATGACTTTTTAATCTGAAGAGTAGAGATCCCGAGCTGGAACGCAGCACCCAAGGACACGCCAAATTCTCTGACAAGTGAAGAGTGCCTACATGATAATTGATTGTGGGATCATTTTCCCTGTGGTTTCTGAAAAACATTCACAGTATCACTAGTGTTTAGAGGGGCCTTATCAAAATAGCTGCCCAGCTCCATGAGGGAAAAAAAGTTTGTCATCATCTGAGGGCTTGAAGGGACTTGCCTCCAGAACTGTGAGAAATAAGTTTTTTTGTTTATAAGCCACCCAGTTTATGGTATTTTTGATATATCAGCCCGCATGAACTAAGACACTAAGTGAATGTACACAAACTTGTGAGTTCAGCGTTGAGTAAGCTTTGGTCCACCCTCTCAGATATTGAGATTCAGAGAGTGTAGTGCCTGCAAACGGTTGCCTACATAGCTAGCGGTACCCTGACTTCAAGGGTCAGTCCACCGTACTAGGGGTTTCCAGCCGTTTTCATGTTCTGACACACACAGAAGTTATTGTGGTTTTTAACATGCCGTTGTGGGGAGGGAACAGCCACTCAGAATCTGCCTGCATTCCCAAGGATTGGGGGGATGGGTTAATTTGGCACATTCCTGTGGAGGCATACAAGTTGGGGACCATGATACTGTACCCCCCACAGCACCTATTAATGACAATAAGTAGAACTGTGAATATACCTCATTGTCTATACTATACTAGTGTTTGAAGGCAACCATGAGATGCCTCCAAAGAACTGGGAACTGAGTGAAATGATGTTGACTTCTGCATTTTAAATGGTAAGATCAACACATATTAGACTGGAAGAAGGATGTACAACTCACTTGAAAAAGATAGCATGTTGCCCAGGAAACATTGTTGATTATAACTTAACTAAAATCATAGAAGATATAAAGAAATAACATAGAAGTTCAGAAAATGGTGGGATGAATATCAGCTGAAACCATTCAGGGATGAGGAACCTTTGCTATTAGCATTTATTAATACTGTCCTCATAGTGAGATGACTATGGCTGGCTATCTCAGCCTGGTGCTCTTAATACATATTTGTCCAAAGCTCCTTATCTTGATTCCTCATTATCTTGATTCCATGCACATAAAGCATCCTTCTCGTTTTGATTTTACCTCCCATGTAAGTCTGTCCTAGGGAGAAAATGTTCTAATTGTAGGGACTTTAAAGCATTCTGGTCCCTGGTATAGGGATGTCTCCTGATAAATCAGTATGACTTGGGATCCTATGAAGCTTCTTACCATGAGAAAATTCTCTGCACTAAGCCAAGAGGAGCTTTTCTGTCCAGGTGATGGCTATATATTTCATGTAAATTATTTTTGTTGTCTCATACAAACTAATGTTTATTTTTATTGTGTGGATAATTCTTACAGCCTAATTACCAGGCACTCCCTGCAATGAGATTCTGAGTCTTGAGAGAGCAACCTAATTGAGGGCCTATAATGTGACAACATGTTCAGCTCCAGTAGGCCCTTCTGAGACCAACACTATTTCCCATCTCTCTCTCCTCAATTTCTTTCACAACTTATGTCTCTTTTAGAAAATAAAGATATAAATATGTTTGATTGTGCTGGGTAGTTTTGGTCTCCATGTTTAAGATGTCTCTGAATTATGTTTCTTTATTCAACACATCTGATCTACCCCAAATCTCTACAACCAGATGAAAAGACTATGCAAGAGTTTTTTCTTATTGCTTTGTGCCTTGCCAACTCAACACCTGGTACTAGAAAATTGAGCTTATTTCTAATTTTAGCAATTCTGTGTCCTCTGGGGAAGTGCTTCTTAAACTTGAATGTACATGAGTCATTTGGCAGTTTTTATTAAAATGCAGGCTCTGATTCAGTAGATCTGGGCATGAAATTTTGCATTTTTAAAAGTCCTCAACTGCTGGTGGACTAAACTTTTAGTAGCAAGGCTCTGGGAACATGCATAGGTAAACCAGGTGGTCACTTATATGCTGGGCAGAAGGGGAAGAAATAAGGGTCTCAGTCCTCTGCAAAGTACCTGTCCCCCAACCTGTCATTCCGCCCTCATGGTTTTATGTCTTTGTCTCTAGGAAAGTTTTCTCATCACAGGAATCCTTTGTTAAAATGCAAATACTCTTTGATGAAATCATACCTTAAGTCTAGCTACTACTATAATCCCTAGAAATACCTAAGCAGGGATCCTTGCAGCCAGCTGGAAATAAAGATAGAAATTGGGCCACAAGGAAGGTTGTAGTATGTTCACTTCAGAAAGAGGTGCTGTTCAAAAGAAAAAATATCTGATAGGAATGCTTTTAGTTGCAAGTAACATAAAACCCAATTAAGAGTGACTTAAGCAATAAAGACATTTATGTGTCTCACCTAATAAGAAATTTAGCAGCTCAGGGCTCTATCATATCATCAAGAATCCAGGCTTTTTCTGTTTTCTGTCCCCCAGAGTCTCCATTTTTGATTATTGGCTTTTTATTCTTGTACTTATTGCCTCAGGGCCCCACAATAGCTCCCGCAGTTTCAGGCATCACTTCCACTTTGAAAATGGAAGGAAAAGGAAGAAGTTTTGAAAGCCACATCTGTACCTTTTACAAGGAAAATGAAATTTGTAGCAGGTTTCAGACTTTTTGCACCTGATTGTCAGAACTGGATAACTTGCCTCCCTTAAACAAATCACTGGCAAAATGGGAAGGGGTTACCCTTGGCTTAGAGCAATGATGACACACTCTCCTGAGGTTAGGGGAAGGGCCTACCTTTCCCAATAACACGGCAAACCCACCTATTACAAAATCGGGGAGTGAAATGCAGAGTGAATGGCATTGAGTAGGCCATAAACAGTGCCTGCCCCAGGTAAAAACCAGTTTATACTTGTATGAGAAGCAGCAGAATGCCAAAGCCCAGTTTCATCTATGCCTCAATTTGAGCCAGGTCCAGCCTTACCACCCACCTCCTGATATCTCCCCATGACTTCTTCGCTTTAGATAGGAACAGTGATTTGATGTTTACTTTGATTTCAGGAAGGCTATGTGGGGGTTAGAATGTACAGTGGGTGCTTGATCAATATTTGCTGATCAATCAAAAAGGAATGATGAAGAAGAAATTGGAGGTGTTGGGAGAGAGACATGGAGAAAGATGTTCAGAAGAAACGAGTCTAGTTCTTTGAATAAAACAAAGCTTCAAACAAACATTACCTGTTTAAACCTCAAAACAGTCCTATGAGGTAAGGATTATTTTCCACATTTTACAGATCAGAACTCCGAGAGACTAAGAATCTTGCCCAAACCCATATTGTTTGTAATGGGAAGATTAGGGATTCCAATGGCCCAATTCTAAAGCTCTGAACTGTCACACCAAAATGTATACATTCAGATGAGAGTCTTGCTCAGAGTGAGTTTTATACACTTGTTCAAGGGCTCAGCTTTGCTGGGAAAAAAAAGAAAAAAAAAAAAAAAAAACCTTTTACATGCCTTATTTTGGAAATGCCTTCAAATCACTTACTGTCCCCCTACCTCATAGCAGTCTTACTTTAAGGCAGTTACTTTTTAAAACCACAAAGTTCCAGATTTACATCATCAAACATACAGCTCTAATTTAGAACACATTTTACTTCTCCTCTTACGTACCTTCATCTCTGCTCCAACAGTCATCGTTATCATCCTCCTCTTACACACTTATTACAGGTTTACTGAGAGAAACACAGAACTTTGGACCAGAAACAAAAATTCACCCTAGGGCTATATTAAAATATTCACCATTGTTTGGCTTTCCTCAGTTTTCTAGTAATTTTCCTACACTGGATCCCTATTCACTCCAGATATAAAAAGCTTTCCACTATCTCATTGGGTATCTTGTCTGATGGGAATCCAACTCAGGCAATTATAGAATTCTAGTGCGGGGCATCTCATTTGGGCCAGCTTGTCTGCTGATTTGTTTCTGCCTCCATTGATTAAATTTCTTTTGAGTTGCCTCCAGCAATTAGGCATTCAGGATCACCACCGCAAACCCCAAGAGAAACAGATGTCTGGGAAACATCCTATTCTTTTAACTTCAGGCCCCTTGGTTCTGCCTGATGGGGAAATTATTTGGCTTCTGTTAGCACTTTTGGTCTTCTTTGGCCTGAGTATACCTGTGCATACCTGGCCTGGACTATGTGACCCCTTTTCTGAGCTGTAATAAGTGCTTAGATAGGATGAGACTGTTCCATTCCTTGGTACATTTCTCATAAACATTATCAAATGACAGTGCTAGATTTACACAGTCTTTTCAGGAGAAAGAAAAAAGCAGATAATGCTTTTGCTGCTGTGCTAGTATGAGCTATAACTAAAGGAAAAAGGGAAGGATGGGTATGAGGGAGATAAAGAGAGGAAGGAAATCAACCCTCACTGTGTGCTAGGAACAGGCCTAGGCATTTGGCATGTATTATGTTATTTCAATGTCACAACCTTGGAAAGGAGACATTATTTTTTACATTTTACAGATGAGAATATTGAGGCTCAGAGAAGCTGAGAATTTCGGCCAAGGTCACACAGCTTGTAAATCAAAAATCTTGGATTTCAATAATCTCTTTGAGTCCAGAATCTATTTCAAAAACAATGTGCTGTTTTGGCCATCTAGGACACTATTTTGGAAAAGGCATGGAAAATGGAGAGTCCATCCTGCTACTTCTGCTGTAGATTTTAAATTGCCTCAGTGTCTCCAGCAATAATGATCACTGCTGTAAAACCAGTGCCCCGATGTACTGTGGAAATCTAAGACATGGCATTTTCAGTCTTTTGACCCAAAGATGAGAACATAGGAATATAATTTCAGGGAAGGCACAGGCCTGAGATGAATGAAGATAGCCCTGGAGAGCATTTTCTTAGACCGAAATCCCTCTAAATGAACTTCCCAGGTTCCAAACTCTAAGAATCCCTTTCCCTTAGCAGTTGAGGGGTTCAGTCTCTGATCTGGCCAGAACTCTGACCCAGCTTCAGGCTCCCTCCTTCCATCCCGCAGGCCAAGAGCAGGAGCTGTGCTGAGCTGGGAGTCCCAAACCTGGGCACAGAGGCAGCCCTGGCCTTTCTTGCTGCCCATCTTATATTTGGGAGGCTCCTTCTCTCTTATATTACCTCCCTTTCAACTCCATCTTCTCACTCTGTGTGGTACACTCTCCATGCCACCAGCAGCTGAAATCATTCCGCAGACCTGACAGTAGAAATGACTTATTTGGGGAAAGCACTGATGCTAAAAACAATTATTACTGTGAGTCACCTTTCTCTACCCCCATCCTCATTAGTATGAGATATGTACCTGTAACACACACACACACACACACACACACACACACACACACAATCCAATTTCATATGAAGACATATATTTCCTTATATTTATATCTTTATCGACAGTCTGAGGCAAGAAAATGCTCTGTCCTCTGAAAAAGCCCTTTGGCTGTGAAGTTTCATTTGATATAATGGGGTTGGTGGTGGAAAGATCAGGTACAGAAATTATAGAAAATTCATTGTGACACTCCTCAAGTCAGCAGAACAAAGCCCCTCAAAGAAGCAGTGGGAGCGATGGTAGAGTAGTTTCTTTTCAGTTGAGGAAAAATAGGTCGCATCCTAGCCTGCTACTGCCCATCTGAATGGCCATGGACAGGCTCCTCTCTGAGCATTAGCACCTTCATCTTTTAAATGAGAACTCCAATCTCACCTTGTCACTGTGGTATGAGAATTTAATCGAATAACTATTGTACGGCAGCTACAATCATTATTGTAATGATGAATATTTCATGCCAGGTCACTAGGGGTAGCAGGCCACTATTGTCCTGCATCTGTTGTTCCTTTCCATGTCCCCTATAAAATTCTAAAAAGAATAAACAGTGAAGACTTGCCATTAGGTTCCATGGCAAGTGCCCCGTTTTCCTTTGGAGGAGAAAAGCCCTTCCCGCACAGTTGTCTGTCAGTATGGTATGGAATGATACTTGAGACAGAGTTGTTGGGAAGGTAGGGTCTCCTGGTGATTCAAAACCATTCACTGTTTATGCTGCCAGAGAGCGTTTTTTCCTATCCTGTCCCCTTCCTCCCATATTGTTCCTTTAAACGGCCTGGTAGGTGAGGTACAGTCTGTGGGCGACAAACAAGCTGACTGTAGGGTAACTGAGCTGGGTACCACCTGCACTCCCCAGCCCCAGTAGTCCCCTTGTGAGGATCTGACAAAATCCACACCCACGGTAAAGGGAGAAAAGAGGCTCCTGGCATAGCTGCAAAGATCCTTCGGGAGATGGCAGACCTCACCAAGGGTGCCCTGCTACCAACCTCCAACACTCTTTTAGGGGATCCTAATTCAATATCTGCTAAGCAGTTCTAGGACATCTGGGCAGAAAATACGTAATAAGTTTCTCCATGGTTCATCCACACAAGCCATATGTAGCTGCCAGTGACCAACACAAGCCAGTTCTCTTGGCTAGGGCAGGTTTACACCAGGGACCAGGGACACATGCAGACACAGACAGCACGGCTGTCTGGAAGTCCACACAAGACTGCTGTGCCTTCAGTTCTCACAGTGTGGAAAGTATGAGAAGCTCCAAATTTCCAGGTGAGAGAGGCTAGGCCGTGTTTCAAGGAGAGAAACATCTGGCACCCACCTCCTGTCTCTTCCGCACTGTGGTCAGGACACTTTTTCTACTGTTTTCTGAATTGAAACAAGGGAGACTCGCAAGCACAAGACCAAGAATAAATGCTTCAGATGCATCCTTAAGACCATGCAGAAGCCTCTGAAAATAAACTTGTCTTATTCCAGATAGGGACATAAAAAATACAAGGCACAAATGCCTCTCTGAGGGTAAACATTTCCAAAATCAAATAGTGAACAGAAAATGTAAAAGAGTAAGAGAAGGAAAAAATTCAGCCTCATCATGTGGAAAATTTCCTCTAAATTACAACGAAATATACTAGTATTAGTTTAGTTCGTTCTTTTAAGAACTAAAAATGGAAACAATCAGGCAATTCAAAATGAGAGTCATTCTGCCCAAAAACTGGCCTAGACACGAAAAAATGTCATGTCATGAATAAAATTGGCTGGTGAGTATTCTTGATTAAAAGAAACTAAAGAGACATGACAACCAAATGAAATGTTTGATCCTGTATTTACTCCCAGATTAAAAAAAACAAACACTACAAAGGACATTATTAGGATAATTGAGGAAATTTGAAAATAGAATGAATAATAGATAATAATATTGCATTAGTGTTAAATTTCCTCAATGTGATTTTTTGTATAATGTGACTTTGTCAGAGAATGACCTTGTTCTTAGGGGGAATGTGTTGAAATATTTAAGGGTAAAATAAATGTGAGGTCTGCAACTAACTCAAACAGTTTAGCAAAATAATACAATGTTGATGTTAATAAGATGAGAGAGAGAGAGAGAGAGAGAGAGAGAGAGAGAGAGAGAGAGAGAGAGAAACAGAAAACAGAGAGAAACAGAGACACAGAGACAGAGACAAAGATAGAATATTAAGCAAATATGTAAAACATGAAGGTAAATGGGTGTTCATTGCATTTGTCTTGCAACTTTTCTTTAAATGGTTCAAATGTTTCCAAATAAGGAAGGAAAGGAAAGGGTAATTGTTATAGATGAAAAGATACTTAAGAGACTTAAACACATGTAATGCCCTGGCCACATCTGAATCCTAATGAGAACAAACCAACTATAAAAAAGATATTTTTGAGACAATCTGGGAAAATTGAACATGGATTAGGTATTAGATAATGTTAAGGAATTTTTCGTTCTGTGGGTGTGATAATGGTATATTGTGGTTATTTGAAACAGAACCTGGATCTGTTAAAGAAAGTAAACCTATCATATTTTACAAGTAAAATACCATTGGAATTTACTCCAACAGTCCAGAAAAAATTTTAAAAAGATGAATGGGATGAACAACAATAGCAGAGTGTAGATAATTGTTGAAACTGAGTAATGGGTATTGAAGTTCTTTATACTATTAGCATTTCAGCTTTTTCTCCAAAAATCTTCATCATGAAAGTTGTTTTTAAAAATTAAAATGCACACAGAGGAGTGCTGGAGAATAAAATAATTCTTTCTAAAGAATAGGGATAAATCATTTATGTAGATTTGTACATTGTAGCCTTTATATCTCACCTTTAGGAGTTTGAGATTTGACACATCCACACCCAGAGATGATGCTATGATAAGTAGTCACTTCCCATTTGCCATTTGACTTTTTAGCAGGTCAACAACAGTCTTCCAAGTTTAATATTTTCTTAAATTCACTTTATGTTAGAATCTCTCTCTCCCTCATTCCCATGCCTTTTATCTCACCCAGTCCCAATAACAAAATAGATGACTATCACTCCCCATCATTTTCCAGCAAAGATACTTTTTTTTTTACTCCTGCTTGACTAAGGCAGGATTGTAACACAGGTAGTAAGTTATGGACAGGCTAACAGTCAGTTTGTGGTTGGGCGAGGACTAGGACTTTGGACCTTAGACTCCACTCTAACCATTATTCAACATGTCCTCTCTTGCCCATCCATAATGATGGTGGCTCTAGTCTCTATAGTAACCAATCTGCCTAAAATAGGAATTAAGTGAGGAACAAAACATTTAAAGCCAATTGGATCCATTCATATCCAAACAATGTCGATTTAAGGGCTGTTACCCAAGTCGTTGGCTTTTTGAATGATTTCCCACCATGGGCTCAAGGAAGGGACATGTGTGTATTGGGGGAGGGGGTGCTATACAGTCTATTCCATGCAGAATCTTGCATGCTGTTTTCCTCTTTCCCTTCTTCAAACATGTCTTTATGTCCTAGAGCCATAAGCTCTTAAAACAAACTTTTAGTCAAGGCAGTTTTATGACCACAAGACTGAGACAAAAGTGGAAGTCTGAGAATCCCTTATAGGCAAAGAAAGTTTCCCAAAGAAGAAATGGGACTGAGTCCAAATCCCTCACAGAAACCTGGCAACTTTACCATTATTTTCCATTTACAAGGTGAAGCTTTGAACAATCTCCATCAAGTCTGCTCCCCCAGGGTCTCCAAGAAGGAAGTAGAATAGTGTTTGGAAGTAGAGCTAACATGGCACAAAACTGGGGAGTGGAATTGTCCAGCCTCTTGCAATAAGCACCTGCCTCACAGGGGTTGTGAGGATTCACTGGGAACATCTTTAAAGTGTATTGATAAGGGTTCACTATAATTAAAATTATTTCATTCTCATTATTGTCACTTCTATATTAGACATAACTTTTGGCTTCCACACTAGAAAATACTCATCTACTCTGCCCGTATTTTTTCATCCCTCATTTTGGAACAGTTTTTGACTTCCAAAATATGACTAAGTACAGAGAGCATTATTACCCGTACCTATGGAGTAGCTCAAAGTTTTTACTTGTTGTTTAATTTTCCCAGGTGGAAAAAGACAAGCAATGACATTCATTTCTCTTTTGATTTTTCCCCCCTTGTCTTCTTCCTTCTATTTAAGAAACATTCAATAAGAGCTTGGTGCCAGGCCTGGAGTCTGGTTGCTCACTTGGATACAAGTGCCTTCAAGGAGCTCCAGGGTAGTGCAAGTGACAGACATGCAAACAGTTGAATTATAGTACTGCCAGGCTTGCTGGACTTAGAAAATAAAAATCAGGATGCTCAGTTAAGTTTGAAATTCAGATAAATAACAAATAATTGGTGTAACTATGTTTCAAATATTGCGTGGGACCTACATAAAACAAAAATTATTCATTATTTATCTGAAATTCAAATGTAACTGGGCACCCTGTATTGTATCTGATAATCCTAATTTACACAACACAACACAATAGCTATCTATGAATACAAAGGGCTGTGGGAGCACAAAAGCCCAGACAAACAGCACCTCTTCCCTGCACAAAGAAGGCAACCTAAAGGAGGCCTTAAAATAAGGAACAAGGTTTGCCAGGAAATGACACCAGGAAGGCCTTGCATCTAGCGATCTGAAGGATAAACCAGGTCAGAATGTTTAGGAAATTACGAAAAGTTTATGGAAGCTGGAGCACAGGTCCATATGGATAAATGGCTTAAGTTCAACTAATGAGGTTGGATATTATACAATAGGTCATGGGGGGTCCTAAAAAAGATTTTATCCTGGGGAGTGACAGGTTCAGACTTGTTTTTAGGGTGAGACCTCTGATAGGAAGAGAAGAAAGTTGAGATGAGCAGTTAGGAGGCTGTTACAGTCATTCAAGGAGAGTCTCTGATAAGGACTAAAACTAAGCCAATGGAGGCTTGTCAAAATCTATTGATAGGCAAGGCAGTTTGGCCGAGACAAGCGTGCCTCTGCAATGCCTAGCTTGGGAGTTCAGGAGAATAATGATGCTATATTTGGCTATAAACAGTAAGATGTGCGTATACAAGTTAACGCCAAGCCAGCAATTTAGCAGCAGTTAACATTCAAGGTATCCTAATTAGGAATCTACCCTTCGGGGGTAGTTCATTAGCTGTTGGGAATCCCAATCATGAACCAATACCTTTCAGAGGTCGTTACTGAGCGCCTTAACCAGTTTGTCTAAATCTACCTCCAGGGGTATGTTACTTAGTATAAGGGATAGGCGATGATTTCGGAGTAAGACTCTGGTGTGCCCAGCTTCAGCTCTTGAGTCCCACTGGTCCTACATCTTTTAACTTTATGAAGAACTTGACCTTCTTACAAGGCTGCCCCATTCTGCCTTTGAAATATCTTTGCATTTGTTTTTCATGCTTATAGCTAATTATTAACACATCTGCCAAAATTTGATCCAAGACACACTTTTATTTTAACATACCATACTCTCTGGTAGTGAGCTTGTTAATAAGGAATCCTACAGTGCTCTCCACACATTTATCACCACTGGATGCTATTATAGTATTAATGTGTATCAAAAGACTATTATATTTGCTGGGTGACCAAACTGGCTTAAGTTCATTCAAAACAGATGCCACTGGAAGCTGACTTTAGGTAAAACTGAGGAGTTTCCACTGAAAATCATGCAACTCAAATTGCACCTCCTTTTGTGGGTTTTAGATACTTCCTATTTGCTTCATGTCTCCTGTGGGAACTTGCATTATTCAGCCATCAGTGAGCCAGATTTAATCGATGCAGTTCAGCCAAAGAAACATGATCACACATGATGACTTTCTCAAAAGTCTGGAAAGACTTTCAAAATAAATAAAAATACACCCAAGCATCCCATTGCAAATGTGAGCTTCAAATAGAAGATTTTATGTAAACCTTCCAGACGTTCAGACTCCACTGTTATTTTTGAAAAGACATTCCAATAACAGATGCCCCTTCAATAGGGGAATGGTTTGATAGAAAGCAGCAGGCACTATTTAAAAGAAGAAAAAAATAGCTCTCTTGAGACACGTCAAAACAAATTAGCTGTGATGCTGAAATTATTTCCTGTTGGGTTTAATAAAGTTAACAAGATAAGTAAATATGAAAAACAGCATTAGGAAGCAGGAAATAATTTCCTCCAAAGCATGGAGCTCTTTCAGGCATTGATAACAATAAATACAGAATTTCATTTGTCTATTTTTATTATAATGCCCTCATTCCATTTCTACTTTTCAAGATTTCCTCGGAAATATTTCTTTTGAGATGAAGTTATATATGATATCTTGACTGTTTTGAAACTAAGTTAGAAATCTGCGACTCAAGCATTGTGTTGTTTTTCATGTTCTGTTTCCACATTGAATGTAGTACTTCCGATAAATTGATAAACAATAACTGAGGGACAGGTTGAAAATATTATTTAAATGGCATGTGGAGATTGTGCCTTTCACTTCACCAAATTTTCTTGGTCTCATTTAGCATGAATAATTAAGACTTCACAGCAAGTTAAGGAGACATGGTTCCTTTCCCCGTTAACAATCTAAAAATGAGCTTCTACATTGATAGTGTTCTTACTGTTTCCAGTTATTATTTTCTTAAGGCACATGAGTCTTAAGTCATCAGACTGGTTTCTAGTCCCAACTTTTTCACTATTACTTAATCATATCATCTCTCCTTAGTCTCTCCATCTGTAAAATCAAGGGGTAGACTCCTTGATAGTAGCTATCACTCATTAAGCATTTAATAAGTGCTAAGCCCTCTACTAAGAACTTTACACACATCATCTAATTGATGTGACAATAATCTTTTAAGGCATTATCTCTATCTTACAAATGTGGAACTGAGGCACAAAGAAGTTAAGTAGCTTTCCTAAAGTCACTCAGCAAGCAAGTGACTAAGCCAGCATTCGAATCCAGATCAACTCAAGTCCAAAGGCCACGTCTGCTCCTAGCCACAGTGCCTCCTAATGTGAGTACCACCTCCAGATCCCTTCAAGATCAAACATCCCAAGGTTCTAAGATTCTTTTATAGTAACTGTTACTTGCAAGAAAAATACCGCAAGTGACAGGGAGTATAACGGCCCAATGGACAGAAATATGGAACACAGTGGGAATAAAAGAAAATATTTTGCATCCTGTTTTGCACATGAATGAATTTAATATGTTGGAAAGATGTCTAAGAGGCAAATGAGAATTTAGACTAGAGCAAGGGACAAAAGTCAGAGCTGAAGATAAAGAACTAAATCCCCTGCAAGAAGGTAATGGCTGACACTATGCAACTGAAAGAGTGCTAAGGGAGAAAGTATGGAAAGAGAAGAGGAGAGAACAAAGAGCAGATCCTTGTGATCAACCACATGTGGGTGCAGGAGAAAAAAGAAGAACCAGAGAAAGACACGTAGAGGATGAGTCAGAGGAACTCCACGGTGTCGTTTCTAAAGGCAAAGCTGAGAAGAGGTCTGAAGAGGGATAGCCCACAGTGCCAAGTGCCATTCCTCCTAAAGGCGAGATTAAGAAACAATAAAAAGACACTGGATTGGACAGACCATTTGGTGATCCTCAAGAGACAGGTATGGCATGCTAGGGATGACAACCTGAACACAGAGGACTATGAAGTGGGACTGGGAAGAACAGATGTGGATGCCATAATTGCAGGTTTCTCTTTCTCGGAATCTGGTGTGTCAGACAAGAAGAGAAATAGAGGGATAGAAAGGAAGGAGAGATCAAGAAAAGGTAATTTTGCATGGGACAGACTTTGGCATTTTTGCAGACTACGTGAAAGGGGTAACAAGGTAGAGGGGATAATTGAGGAGATGAGGCCCTGAAGTGTGATGAGGAGGCCAGCATCAAAGGCAGCAAGTGGAGGCATAGTTGAAGAGCAACCACCCATAAACATCAGTTTGCAATCACCTTGAAACACGGCACCTCATGCTGGGATCCTGGGGCCTGTTGGCCCATCAGGTTCTATTTCTGGCCTCTATCTAGTATAACTTCTTTATTATTATTATTTTATTGTTTTCATAAAATTATATATTTAAAACATACATGATGATTTGATATACACAGTGAAATGATCCCTCCAATCAAGCTAATTAACATAGCATCTCTTCATTATAGTTACCTTTTTTGTGTGTGATGAGAACCCATGAAATTTACTCTCTTAGCAAATTTCCAGTATTCAGTACAGTATTATGACTATGATCATCATGCTGTTTGTGAGATCTCTAGACTTATTCACCCTACATAACTGCAACTTTGGACCCCTTGACCAGCATCTCCCCTTTCACACGTTGCTCTTGGTAACCACCATTCTACTCTCTGCTTCTATGTATTCAACATTTTTTTTAGATTCCACGTGTGAGGTCATGAAGTTTTTTTTCTTTCTGTGTCTAGCCTATTTTATTTAGTATATAGTCTCTAGGTCCATCCATGTTGTTGCGAATAACAAGATCTCTCTCTCTCTTTAAGGCTGAATAGTATTTCATATATATGTGCATGTCTTTCTCTAATTTCTTGAATCACAATTTTTTGGTCCATCCATCAATGGACACGTTTGTCCCTATATATCTTGATCATTATGCATAATGCTGAAATGAATGTGAGAGTGCAAATATTTCTTCGAGGTGCCGATTTTATTTCCTTTGGTACATATCCACAACAGAGTTTGCTGCTAATGTGATGTTTCTATTTTTAATTTGGAAGTGAGGGGACCTCCGTATTATTTTCCATAGAGGCTGCTCCAACTTACATTCCCGCCAACAGTGCACAAAGGTTCCCTTTTCTCCACATCCTCACCAACACTCATCTCTTATCTTTTTGACAACAGTCATCCTAACAGGTATCTCATTGTGGTTCTGATTTTTTTTTTTTCTTGCTGTTTAGTAACATCGAGCGCCTTTTCACGTATCTGTTGGCCATATGTATGCCTTCTTTGGAAAATTCTATTCAGGTCCAAGTACCACTTTTTTAGAGAATCATAAAAAATGCTATGATTTTCAGAACCTGAAGTAACTTTAGATATCAAAACCCACCCGATTTTGCAGTTAAGAGGGCTGGGGCCAACAGCAGTATTCCTGCCCGGCATCATAAGGCTAGTTAGGGACAGAGCCAGGACAAATCCTTGGATACATTAACTGAGCTCAGACTTCTTTTCTTTCATACCACACTTTGTCCATATATATAAAACTTTTCCCAACTTTCTTATAAATAATTAATCGATTACGCTTTGTGACACATATGGAGAAAGGGATGACTATCTTGTATTCTTTGGACTGTGAGATTAATATTCCTATTTTGTCATGTGCGTAATGCTTAACAAATCTCACTATATTTTACTTCATTGTCACCTAGCTAAGGCCTTCAGCCACAAATAAGAAGCTTATTCAAGAAACAGCTAGCTATGCTAATACAGGACTAGCTGGATCATTTGTCTTACAATACCTGGATCTCCTTAAGGCCAGGAACTCTACTAACCTTCGACTGTCCACCTGCACGTTCCTCTGCAACTCTGTTCACAATTGATCCATGCTAGTCTCATTTCATATGTGTTTCTGTTTAAAGACACCTCATTCAATATATCTTTCTAACAATAACGAATATATGCAGTATTTCTTTAGAATAAAACACTAGGTTGAGAAGAGTTTAAGGTTTTCCTGATCCCGTGTAGCAGATGCCCCCCCAGGTTACAGTCTCTGTTCATTAAAATCATTTCCTGAACTGTTCTCTCATTATGTCCCAGCATTTGGGACCAGTGGCCCCAGACTGATGCTTTTATTACATACACACAACACAAAACACACACAGACAGCATATTTCAACTCAAGTCAAATTACCAGAGCTTGTGTCTCATTATCATCCTACAGATCAACTTGACACATTTATTTCTGCTTCTCCAACTATAATTTATAGGATTCTGTGATTAAATTTGAAACTGACACATCAGATTTTCCTGAGAAGCAAGATGGAGTTGTATTAGCCGGAGGTGGATGGAGAAGATTACTGTGGACTCAGCGAGGGGCCAAAGTGTAGAAACGATGGTGAGCTCCAGAGTCAGCAGACCTGGCATAGCTTATCTCCATCCTTTGCTACCTGAGACCTCAGCTTACATACTTAACTTCTCTGAGCTTCACTTTGCTCCCTTCACATTACTCCCAAAAATGGAAGTAAAAATATCTCCAAAGAATTCTGTGAGGACAAAATACATAAATACATATTGCACGTAAATTCCCTGGCATGTACTTAGGGTCAACTGCTGCCACTTTCAACTTGTTCCGTTTTCAGGACCACTTCAGTGTCGCTCACCTGAGATGAGTCACTGGGCCCACTGGGGTGCAAAATGGTATTAAGAGCATCTTGCAGCACTGCATAGGAGGAAAATCTTTGCACTTAAACATTGAGTGAAAGACTTGAAAGTAGATGCAATGATCTTGGGAAAAGAAGAGAGGTGGAGAGGTACCACCAGACCACCTTTAGCATCTTAGAAAGGTGAAGAAGAGATGATGATAAGGCAGAGAGCTGGAGAAGAAAGGACTGAGGGCAAAATAAAGGAGCAAGCCTAGAGAGGCAACCAACCAAAGCAGAGAAAGCAAGTGGACTGTTCCACATGAGGCATGGTCCCTCCATGCCCAGGAGAAGCCTAGTGCCCCACTCAGACTCAGCTCGCAACAGGGTTAACATTGCAGAGAAAGTACCCAGGCAACCTTATCATGGATCCCTAGGCCCCAGGCTGAGAGCAAGAGCTGCTATGAGGTTCCTTCCCATGGCTGAGCTGCTGAAGCCTGAGTATGAAGAGATATAGGGGGGGGTAAAAAAGAGCCTCTAGAGAAATGAGAATTCCCACTATCAGGCCTGGCCGTAATGAGGGTCTAAATTCCAACCGATTTGAATATAAGGACTCAAATATAAGTCAAAAGAACATGCCTCCTTCATGAGAGCTTTTGAAAATAGTTGCATGGCGCACAAATACTGCTTAGTGCCAGGTAGATTCTGAGGGCACTTTTCAATGATGTCAGCACTCTGCAGGGATCCAGCCCATGGATTTGGATCCTCTGGTTCAGTGTAAGGTGCAACTCCAAGAGAGAGAAGGAAAACCCCATGCATCTATCTAGGCCCTCTCTTCTTCACAAAAGTTAAATTGAGGTTATCATGTTAACTCTTCTAAGGGGAAGGACCATCTCCTCCCTCTTCCTCTGTGCCCCAGAATGGCAGAATCTGACCTTTGCAATTATCTTCTTACTTCACTCAGTTTCATCTCATTCATTCCCCACTCCCCCTCCTTTTGCCAGATTCCTCTTTCTGATGAGTCAGGGATTAAAAATGCTTGGCATCCTTGCTAAGTAAATAGTATTCATCCACAGTGATACTAGTCAATGGCAAACTGCCTGTGCTCTGTGATAAGGAGGTGTCAGCACACAATTTGCAAGTTGAATGTTCAGGACTGACATGACCAGGACAAGGAGCAGGACTCTAGTTCTGCACAAGCATCAAACTCACGCTCTTGGCCTTGCTTATGCAACCAGCTGGGCTGGCTTGCACAGAAAGGAAGGAGAGAATGGAAGAAAGAAGAGAGGGAAGGGGAAAACAAAGGGGCTGGTTTCAAGAACCTTCTACCCATGATATTGGGATGATCATGCCCCTTTTACAGATCCAGAGAAATCAAGTCATTTGCCAAGTTTGCAAGTGTCAGAAAAGGTAGAATTTAAACTCTTATGTTCATACTAGGAGCCTGTTGTCCTTCCCACCGCATCAGGCCACTATTGGAAGTGAGAAGACAATTGACTAAAATTTATTCCGCCTGCCTCAGGGCCTTTAGGAGGTGGTCTGGCCCAGCATAATGGAAGTTGCAATGGGCATCAGACAGCATTTGCTTCTTCCCCCTCCGTCTGGAGTCCGGCTGCCTCAGACAGACAGGGATCTGTTGTGTTTCAGGCATTTGTTTTTAGGCTCGGTGGAAGAGGCATTTCCCCTGGAGTGGTGGATACAGCCTCCTGCTACCCCTGCAAATCCCCTGGGGTTGGAGGGGCAGCCTCGAAAGGACTTTTTCACTTTCTTTAGCAGGTTCTAACCATCTCAGGGGCTCATGTTAGCTCAGGAATCTGCAGTGTTCTCTCTGCCATGCAGGCTTTCCATATTTCTGTTCCTTGCCTTTTCATAATGTTAGGCACCTCTTCGAATGCTTTTTAAAACTTATGAGTCTTTACTCCCAAAGATTCCGTTTGTGTTTGAGACCAACACGTTACACACAGGGTGACCAAGATTCAGAGAAATAAGGAGACTTTTCCAGGTCACACAGCCAGTGAATGACCGATGAGGGCCAGAACCAAGGCACTTGACTATTACTTAGTCATTCATCAGCTATTCTTTGAGTGATGGCTACCCTGTAGGCACCATTCTGGGTGCTGGGTGCCCAAAGTTTTATTAGAAACATGCTGTGCTCTTTCTCTGGCACTTCCCTGCCCTTCTCTTCTGGATGTTTTCCATTCCCAGCCCCAGCGTCTAACCCCAAGTCAGCCAGGGCCACTCACCATGGCATTCCTGAAGACTTAAAGAAGTGCCTTTGTGTGCAGCCCTCTCCTCCAAGACCCTGGAATGCACGTTACAGGACTTGCTGATTTATAGCCACGTTGCCTTTCAAAGAATTCCCTCGTCTGCGTTAAGTCAACAGATACGAGAAAAGGCTTGTTAAAAGTTCTGTCACGGGAGCCAGTTGTTCCTTGTGTTAGCGGAATGCTTTCTTTAACCCCGGGCCACTCAGGCCTGCAACAGCACAGCCGGGTGCTACAGCAAACTGGGATCTGTGGGCAAGACTTGGAAACTTCCAGCAATATAAATTTATTCGATGCCATATCCAACCTTGCCATTCCCTCCAACAGCCTCATTCCTCTCTTTCCTATTTACTACTTTTTTTTAATGATGCTGAACTATCTTCAAGGTTTCTGTGATCACATTGGCCTGTTTTCTATTTTTACACTCTTGCCATTCTGCTTGTCAACTGAGAACTGTGGCCACATTCTGTCTGTGCATGCTTACCTTTTTGGAAAGGAATTCATTCATTCATTCATTCATTCATTCACCCAGTTCTGGGAGCCGGGATATAGCAAGAGACAAAGATCCTGCTCCAGTGGGTGCTGCCGGGGCACAGTGCCCAGATCTCCAGTTCAAGACCACTCTGCTAATTCCCCAGCTGCTAGGTGTGTTACTGGCTGATGACCCACTACTGAGTCCTCCCAGGAATTGGCTAAAGGGAGCTGTGTCATCCAAAGTAGTGCCCCTTCGCTCCTGCAGCCTGCAACCAGTGACTGGCTGCTGTGGGAGTACAATGTCTCTGCCCCCTTTGTCTCAGTTCAGGACATCCCTGAAGCACTAGCTCAGGTTTGGAACCCCCTTGAGATCTGTGGCACCCGAAGCTCCACTCTCTGCCCAGTCCTGCAGAGGACTGAATCCCTTATGGCTGCTGCCTCTGAGAGTAAACCCCTGCCCACCTCCACCCTCACTAGTAGGCATTCTCACACAAATCTCCCTCTCAGAGTTTTCCCCAGGGAACTCATCCTGTAACACCCATCATTATGAAGTTTATATACTGGAGGAGGGAAATAGAAGATAAACAGTAAATAGTAATACAGTCTGTGAAAAGTAGCATTGCTACAGGAAAAGAATAGAGTGGGATCAGGAGATCCACTATATGGAATGGAGAGAGAATTAATTTTCATTCTTAATAGAATAGGCCTCTCTAAGAATGTGATATTTGAGCAAAGACTTGAAATTATAAGTTAAATGTCCAAAAGTTTCTGAATCCAAAATTGCTACAGAATCAGTCAGGGTTCTCCAGAGAAACAGAACCAAGAGAATGTGTGTGCGTGTGTGCATCTGTGTGTGCGTGTTTGTGCATATATATACATACACATACACACATATACTAAGAGATTCGTTTCAAAAAATTGGCTCCATTTGGATTTGTTTGCCGCTTCCTCATGACTAGGTTCAGATGAGTCTATGCATTTGGGGCAGGAATATCGCAGATGTGATGCTGTGTCTTCTAATTCCATCCCACAGCATGACACGTGATCTCGGTTTATCCTATCGCTGGTGATGGAAACTTTGATCTCTTGAGTAATATGGTGTCTACCAGGGTTCTCTCCTATAAAGTTACTCCTTCTTTCCTTTGTGATTAATAAGTGTTTTGTGGAAAGGTATTGTGAGACTATGTAAGTATCCCAGTCTTCATCCAACTTTCATCCCTAGTTTTAGTATCTATTGATACTTTTTGCCTAAAATAATTATCGGTATGGGTCTCAAACTGTGCTTTTCTAATCCCATGATTCCTTCAACATTTATTAGCTAGCATTATAGTATAGGGAAGAGTATTCTCTTCTCATTATGTGTTCATTTATTTATTTATATCAGGATAGACTAATGGATGCCTATTTTACTCAGTGGGATATAATCTGATACTATAATTATTTCGATACTCAAATCAGCCCAGATTGGGCCAGCTGGTGCCCTTTGAGCTCTCTCCTGTGTCCTTCGGATATATCTCCATCATTCTTTGATTTCTTGCTTATCTTCTGGAATAACGACATATTCTAAACTTATCTTACATTTTTCCCATTCCAGTCCTAGAATCAATCTTTTCTCCAAAGAATGCTGTTTCTTTTACATAGAGAATGGTATTTAGAAATCAGTATCTGGACTTTAGGTAGGCTCATTGTTATGAGGGTTTCACTACCTCCAAGCTCACTCAGGGACAGAGCTAGGAAATATATGTATTTATGTATGGTGTGCATGGGTATGTATATGCATACTTATGAAGACATAGATGTGTTGTTCATACATACACAGAAATGCACATCAATATTTATGTCTTTATCTAACTCTACATATCAAAAACTCTAAGTTTATACCAAAGATTTCAATTCTAATCCTATACTACATGGTTCATTCTAGCTTTTTCTCTTTCTATATTCTTTACTCCCTTCTTTACATTGAGAAAACTGATTCTCATTATCCCATTACGTTGACTTACTTTCTCAGTCTTCCTTGTCCTCTGCTTATAATCTATCTCCCAGGCCCATTGAGATGTCATTTCCTTAAACGGCTGGAACCCCACCAGGCCAATAATCTATTTAAAACATTTAATTGCAATGATAAAAATATAGATTGTGAACCAATAGCCTGAACACATTTCTTTTGTAGAAAACGGTGCAAATATTATGGTACAACAGATACTTTTAAAGGTGTTTCTTCCAGCAGTTGTGATGGATTGGCTAGGGTAAAAGTTAGTCTGTGGCTGTGAAAGAGTATTTTTTTCTAGGAAAACTTAACTACTTTATGGATTTAAGTCTGTGAGTTTTCAAAATATATATAACATGAACCACTGTTTATGGCTCCTGGTACGACTCCAAAGAGAAAGGTAGACCTCGTTTCTTTCAGATTTTCACTTTGAAGAAACAATACAACTGATATTATGGGCTTTATATAGAGGCTCACATTTTCCCCTAGGCCCAAAGTTAGAAAGGGTGCATAGCTTCATGGGCCAGCTAACACTGCAATTCAACAGTTAAAAAATTACTTAAGAAAATGTTGTTTAATTTGTTGCTAGTCCTTGTTAGGCAAGACATCTTCATGGGACTTTCAACTATAATTTCTGAAATGGTTCATTCTGGAAGATCTTGGCCTATCAGATATTTTTCTCTTCTGGCCTGAGTAATGACGGTGGTAAATGATTTATTCTTAAAACTGCCCTGGAATCATTGCTGTGCTTATGTGTTTAACAAAGTCAGCTTTCTAAGAGAAAGAGCCCTGATTTGCAATATTTGCTCAATTATGTGATGCAAATATTCCCACCGTAGCCAGTGTCAAGCCACCAACAAGATATCACTTGCCTAGCTGGAAGAAAGAGATGTATACCATTGGCTTTTATGAACTTACACGAGCAACTCCAGGCGGGATCCCTATGTATACCCATAAAACGATCAGACCCACCCAACTACTTAAGCATTGTCTTCAACCTACCACCGTCTTAAAAAGATCAGTCTGCACTCTGTGGAGATAACGGTTGAGGAAACAGACTAGAGTCCTTGCTTAAGAGTGCTCACATGCTTCGAGATGACTGCCCTTGTATCCATGACCAATAGAGGGCTTTTTGCTGGAAGCAAGTGGGATGGGAAGAGAACAGGTGAAAGGAAATGCTGTTTTGTAAGCAAATTGTTTTGAAGTCAAAACCGACCTTTGTGGTAAAGCGTCTGAGATTGGCCACCTCCTCTGTCTTCACAATTCTCTTCTTCCTGGAGAGAAGCGCAAATTCCAAGGAAGTTCCAGCTGGGTTCTTGTTAGCCAGATTTGTAGGTCTAAGGATTGAAGGGGCCAAGCGGTGAACACAGCCTACACTAAGACATAGAGCACCTCTGCCCCCCATTGGCTGCTGGCATGTATTGCATCTCAGGAATGGCCAAGGGAGCATTACCTTTCCCTAACTGCACGTGAGTCCCCCTCAGAAGTTGACTGACCACTTTCTCTTTTGCTGTATTGTCAAAATTTTCTATCTGGTGCCATCTATAGCTCATCGACTTTCTTTAATTTTTTTAAATTCTCCATCTGTTTCTCTTCTGGAGTGGTAGATATTTCTACTGTCTCTATATTACACATAGATTTCATTTTCATTTGATCAGAAAATGGAGCCAGAAGAAGGCCTGAACTTGTTACACATGTGGTTGGTTTTGATTTCTCTTATTCCAGTCCTTTTGGTGACAAATACCAGAAATGCTTCTATGTTACTAAGAAGCCCTTCAGCTACCTATTGTAGGTTGACACCTGAAGCCCATCTATCTTGTGGTCCCTCTGGTACAGCCACAACCACAAAACAGGAACAGGCCAGGCCCTAAATCTCCACAGGGTGCCAAGGCAGTTGAAACCTCGGGCCAGTGGGCCACAAAGCGTAGTCTATAATCAGGATTCTCCACCTATTGAGTGCACTTGAGTGTCTGATTCCATCCAT
This sequence comes from Eonycteris spelaea, assembly GCA_003508835.1. Lineage (NCBI taxonomy): Eukaryota > Metazoa > Chordata > Mammalia > Chiroptera > Pteropodidae > Eonycteris > Eonycteris spelaea. The sequence goes on along the minus strand of PUFA01000011.1, from coordinate 5,968,693 downwards.
TCATTTTGATATTTCTGTGGTATCTCTCACCATGGAACCTTGGTAATCTGACTCATGAATCAGACAAGATTAAAGCAAGCTGGGAGAAATCAGAGTGCTTGTGGGTGAGGAGCATGCCTTCCAGTAGGTTTGCTTGAATGGATTTAGCAATCTATTTTCCAACCTTGTGCCGAAAATAAGACAACAGTTATACATTACAGGTATTCTCCAAAGGAGATTGTTTTCAGTGCTCTGTATTAAATTAAATTTGATTTTAGATCAAGACCTTAATCAAATTGTTGATGCACTTTACAAAGGAAGACATGTCACTGTTGCTAGCTTAGTCTTCCCTCACCATTTTATATCATATCTCAAGTACTACTACTGCTCTTTACTGAAATGTTTGACTCTCTCTGTATTACTTTCAAAGACAAAACTCAGGGTTTCTTAGCCTTTAAAAAAAAAAAAAAAAAACAGCTTTCTGCTCTTGTTTCTCACCGCCAGCAGAGGGACCCCAAGGTAAGGCTCACACAGAATGTGAGCCTAGGCTACTTTGTTGCAGTAAAAGACCCGAGAACCCTCTGGAGAAGTGACGTTTCACCCTCAGGGTTTCCCAGCACGCACACAAAAGGCTTGAGAAATAGAGCTAATATCTCCTGGGACCACAGGTACAATCATCTTTATTTGAGGCTGAGAAGAGCTTTGCAACCACATCCACCCCTGGCAGGGAAAGAGAAAGCAGTTTAGTGCTTCTTTTGAGAATCATTGAAAAGTAAAGGAGAAAAGCGGCAGAATCCTGGAGCTAAGCCATTATTCATCATTGACACCACGAAACCCTGGAGCTGAAGAGAGATACTCAGAGATCAGGGACCGACTCAAGTTCATTATGCCCTCTTGATTGATACATTTTATAGAAGTCCTATTCTTTATCAACATTATTTTGTTATTGCCACATTTTTCTCCTGTTTTGTTTCCTCTCTGTCCTATAGGTAATGTCCACATTGTGTAGAAAATAATCTCTCTGTCTTAATAAAATGAATATTACCATCATGCAAACACACCCTGAACTTTGAATGTCAGTGTCTAATGATCAGAAAAAACTACAAAGATTCTTGGCATGTGGCAATGGTATCCTCAATCAATGTCTATGTGGATTTGCTAAAAATTAACTTCAGTTTCACTTCTTAATATTAGCTAAGACTGGTCAAAAAATACAAAGTTGTGGTATGCTTATGTAAATGGAGTATACAAGGCAATGCAAGGGCCACAATCAAACATAAAATATGGTCCCCGAATACAAGCTGACTGCCTCCTTAACAATTGAGGAGAATCCAAAATAAGTAATAAAGAAGTATCAAGTAATCTGTTTAATGAGAATAATGGTAATGATAATAGCTAGTATATTGAGTACTTACTCTGTTCCAGGTACTTGGGCATTAAGTTCTCAAAACAACTTTATGAGGTAGGTGCTATTATTCTTCTCAAGGAGAGGAAACTAAGGCTCATGAAATAACTTCATTCCAGGCTGTCCCACACCAAAGACCATGTCCTTAAATAGCCAGCAATCTCTACTTGCTCATCAGAGCAGCAGCAGTTCAGTGTGGGCTGGCCTGGAGGAGGCCTTCTTGGAAGAGGGAACCTCGAGAGGGTGGATCAGGAAAAAGAGAAGGAGGAGAGGGAGTGAGAGCACACACAGGCAGAAAAGTGCAAATGTGCAAGAGCACTAGGTTCCAAAAGTAAACCTGCTGCAGATGCTTCGTGCACGGACACAAGTGGGTGGGAAACCGTGCTCAGGTGGGGAAAGCAGATTAAAGCCAGGCTGTGGAAGGACCTCCTTGAATCACACTTTTAGAAACTGAGATCGAAGAGGATAGAATTGGAGCCAGGACAGACAATTAGTAGGTCGCTTCAGCGATTCCCATGTGAGGTGGCCGTGTAAGTGCTTGAGCTGTGGGTTGGAGATACCAAGCAGACCGGAGATGTTTCCAGTGGGGTCTAGCTAAATTATGGCCTCAGGCACTTCTTATTCTAATTCCTATCAGAAAACATCAACAACAAATATAGTTTGCAACTTGGGCCCAGTCACCTAAAAATGATAACTATCTGTGACAGGTACTTTACCCAGTCTTTTTCAAATACCTTTCATTCTCACAACATATGAGTTTAGGAATTATCATCATCATCATGTTACTGATGAAGAAACTGAGGCTAAGGGAGCAAGTGACTTACTAAGTGCCTCTCAAATAAGAAATGACCATGACAAAGCTCAAACTCAGATCATCTTACCCACGCATTGACTGAGCATTCGCCACGTGTCAAGCACTGTGCTAGAGACTGCGTGCACAGAGATAAATAACTCATACCCCCTGCTTTAGGGTATGAATAAAACAACAGAATTGATGATAGGTGACAATAGATGTCTAAGTTTCCACATTCATATGAATGTGGTGTAAAATACACGAGAACTTTTAAAAGTAAAAAGGTTAACTTAAATGTACTTTACTTCATCTCTCATTTCATGCATAAGGGTAGCTGAAAAGGGTCAGCTGCCTTTCTAACAGAGTGGGGAAAAAATGATGAGTCTGGTTTTAAGTTTGCCACGAAAGTCACTCTCACCAGTTTAGTTGCTTCTTTTATGTAAAGGAGGCAAGCCCTGAATGTATAGCCTGCCACCTGTGGAGCTGAGCAGAACTAACCTGAAGTTCCGGGGAAGCATAACCACCAGTGTGAGCCATCAAACTAGACTCTGTTCTCCCCTTCAGACCTTAGAGCGTGAAACTGCTCCAGGCCACCCCTTTTAATAGGCTGAGCTTAGTGAAATGGAACACTGAGGAAGCTTTAAGAAAGAAAGTCATAAAGGATTTGCAAGCAGTGGAATCGGATAGACCAAAGCACATATCTAACTTGGCCATTTACTAGCTGTGTCACTTTGAATATGTTATTAACATCTCTAAATTTTAGTTTTATTGTCTTTAAAATAAGATTACTGGCAATCAAATATATGTTAACCGAACAAATAAGAGAATGCACATATAGTTTTGTCAGTTGGATTATTAAAAAAAATATATGTAAAACACCTATTGTAGCATACGATCCCAAGACAAAAGATAAATGGTAACTATGAGATATTATCAATAGAGTAGAAGTGATATAGAGGAAGAATGGCTCTCGGTTTGGCTATATACACTTTGGCAGGACTTGCTATTCGTTTGTGTGTGTCTACAAGACACACTCAGAGATTTTAAAATCAAACCTTGGAGGTATTTTTGGAGGAATAATCCTTGAATTGTTGCCTTTAATCCTTATAACACCCCTATAAACCAGATACTGTTATTCCCTCATTCTGCAGATGAAGAAAATAAGACTTGGTAAGTTTAGTGTAGCAGACTCCAGGGGTTGTAGCAGACTCCAGGGGTTGTAGCAGACTCCAGGGGTTGTCTCCCCAATTCCCACCTCCTTCCTTGTTGGCAGAATTCAATTTTACTCAGAGATCCACTTCTCCCCAGGTAGCTCTGCTTTGTATGCAGATTTGGGAGGCCAGTCACAGGAACCCCACTCTCCTTCCTGAAATTGGCTTAGGCAAGAACAAGTGACCAACTTATGTTGGATAATTCATAAGATGAGGTCTGCTGGGGAGCTTTTAGGAAATAATTATTAGCTAACAAAAAGGTATACATGGGAAGAAAAAGTTCTTTTTCTTTCATCAGATGTTATATATGGATGTGACAAAGGGAACAGAGAAAAAGAGCTAAGACAATACCAACACGTTGAAGATGGCAGAGTAGAAAGATGGAAGGAACCTGGGTTCTTCACAATGATGTTATTGAGCCATTACTTTAACTTTAAAGCCATGCCTTAGATTCTTAATATATGAGGTAATAAGTTATTTTCTTGTTTAAACCTTTGAAGTTCGGTTTCTTGTTACTTGCAATCAAAAGCTTTTTAAAGGATTCATTAAATAACGCGGTAAAGGTCACAATCCAGCAAACAGCAGATCCAGCTCTTAAACTCCTCATCCTCAGTCCAGCCCCCTAGCTAATGACAGGCCTGGGAGCACAGAGGTGGAACCCTGAGCAGCATGAGGACCTGGGGTGCCTCTGGAGAATCACTGAATAGAAAGGGAGGAGGCAGAGAAAACTGGCCTGGATCATCTGGGATGACTCTTGTAGCGGCTCATTCATTCCTTTTGTCAGCCTTGCCAGATCTGAGAAACCCACCTTCTTAGGAATTTCTTATTTTCTCTTCTCCTCTCTACTTCATCCTCCCTCATTGCTTATACAAACTTTCTTGCCATGCCTCTGAGTTTTTAACAGTTAATTCTTCTAAATTACCTTTATCCCACACCTCTAGAACAATTACGGTTACACAGGCTTTTCTTTTTGACAGACCACTATAGATCTGTCTGACTAAAGTCATGACAACCTATTTTTAAAAATAGTTTTTAACAGAAAGTTCTGGAGCCATATGTCATTACCTTTTTGCCTTTGAAAATGAATACAAAGCAGCTCGAGTTTGATTCATTAAGTTAATAGGGTTAATCCTTTAGGTATAATTTTTATAATGTTTTCAAATGCTAGAAAGTCATTTATGCATTGCCTCATCTCCGTCTTCCAGCTCAGTTCATCTCGAGTGAATAATAATTGATCTTATTACCCCTTCCATCCCACACCCACCTCAGATCTTAGATGACTTCATACTATCTGGAAAAGGAGTTTAGGGAAAGTTGTTTTTTTTTTTTTTTCCATAAAAATAGTTCTGCACTATACAGCCATAACGAAATAACTTGTATTATCCTAACACTGATTTCAAAAACAACTATAAATGTTGGACAAAGTACACAAAGCAATTGTGTAAAGGCATTGAAGACAACAAACACAGACAAGAAAAGGAAAGGAAAGCTCATGACACGAGTTCTACATGTGTCCCAGATATTTCCTTGAAGACATTTACAAATGGCAGAATGGAGCTATACAAAACAACACTCCCACTGGGCTAAAAAGTCAGAAGTCAAAGTTTGGAGTAGTTTGGAGTTTGCTACATGGGGAGCAAAATCCTAGAGAAGGGAGAACAATAGAGAAGGAGACTAAAATTCTGCATACACGGTCCCTAAGCTGAATTTTTGAGCTAAGTATGCACAGGGCTAAAAAAAGGAGCGGGAGGGGCAGAAGGCAGCTGGATAGCTAAAGAGGTAATCAGAAAGTCCAGTAGTACTAGGGCAGAAGTCATAATCACAGCCTTACTAAGGTGGCGTTAGCTTGGTAAATATCCCAGGCTTTGAACTGAAACGTAAGAAGGGTCATGCCTTAAGAGTAACAGCCGTGCTCTAGGAATAAGGACCAATCAATAAGAGCATGGGAAACTGAAATAGACTAGCCTAAAATAAAGCATAAAATAAAGTTTTCATACGATTTCAACTATCTGCCTGCCAGAAGGAAACTTAACCTTGGAACAAGAGAACATCGTCACTATAATTTTTCATATATGACATCTGGCATTTAACCAAAAATTACAATGCATGTAAAAAATATAATAAAAAAATAAAAAGACCCAATTACTAAAATCCAAGTGAAAAATATGTTTAATAGAAAAAGATTTATAGGTGATTCAGATATTTACTTTAACTGACAGAGTTTAAAATAACTGTAATTAATATGTTCAAAAAATGTAGAAAATTGTAGTCAAAATAGAACAAAAGTTGGAGAATTTCATCAGAGAAGTTAATCTATTTTTAAAAAGAAGCAAACTATTAGTAAATTTTAAAATCACCAAAAACATTACTTATGTAGAATAAATCTAATGAAAGATGTACAAGACTTCCACACTGAAAATTACAGAAAATCACTGAGAGAAATAAAAGAAGACCTAAATAAATGGAGGGATATACTATGAACATGGAATTGAAAGATGTCACACTTTTAAGATATCAATTCTCTCCAAACTTATCTATTGATTCAAAGCAATCCCAATAAAATTCCCAGCATCTTTTTTCACATACAAATATGTCTATTTATTTTATTTTCTGTTTATAATTCAACAGTAAGTCATATATATTTTGCACTGGATGCTCACTGCCCATAGTTAGATTTCTTTCTGTCACCACATATTTGACCTCTTTTACCCCATCTACCACCCCACTCCCCTCTCCCCTCTGGTAACCACCAGTCAATTGTTCATGTCCAAGAGTCTCTGTTTGTTTCTCATGTTTGTTGCTTTTAGGTTTATATCCCACACATAAATGATATCATATGGTTTTCAACTTTTTCTGTCTGGCTTATTTCACTTAGCATGGTTATCTCAAGGTCCATCCATGTCATCACAAATGGCAGTATTTCATCCCTTCTTATAGCTGAATAATATTCCACTGTATGTATGTACCACATCTTCTTTATCCAATCCTCTACTGTAGGACACTTCAGTTGCTTCCATGTCCTGGCCACCATGAATCATGCTGCTATGAACATCAGTGTGCAAATATCTTTTCAGATATATGTTTTTAAGTCTTTGGGGTAAATACCCAGTAGAGGGTCTGTCATGTATGGCCTCTATTATGTTAAGGTACTTTCCTTCTATACCAATTTTGTTAAGTGTTTTGATTGAAAATGGATGCTGTATCTTGTTGAAGGCTTTTTCTGCATCTATTGATGTGATCACATGGTTTTTTACTTTTTAATTTGTTTACATGGTATATCACATTAATTGATTTGCGTATGTTGAAACATTTCTGTGCCCCTGGAATGAAGCTCATTTGATAATGGTGTATAATCTTTTTAATATGTTGCTGTATCCGGTTCGTTAGTATCTTATTTAGGATTTTTGCATCTGTGTTTATAAGAGATATTGGTCTGTAGTTTCCTTTTTCGTGTGTTGTCTTTACCAGGTTTTGGTATCAGGGTAATATTGGCCTCACAAAATGAGTTAGGAAGTATTGCCTCCTCTCTGACTTTTTGGAAAAAATTGAGGAGAATAGGTATTAAATCTTCTTTGAATGTTTGGTAGAATTCACTGGTGAAGCCATCTGGTCCTGGACTTTTACTTTTTGGTAGGTTTTTTATGATAATTTCAATTTCCACACTCTTTTTTTACTGGTGGAAATTGACAAACTATGTAAAATTTATATGGCAATACAAAGGACCTAGAATAACTAAGGCAATCTTGGAGAAGAAAAACTAAATCAGATATCAGAGACAGAGCAATTAAAACAGTATGGAATTGTACAAGAATAGACAATACACCATGAAATAGAATAGAGTTTAGAAACAGAACCACACTATACAATCAATCACTCGATTTATGACAAAGATACAAAAATATTTCGATGAAAGAAAGATGGTCTTTTCAATAAGTGGTACTGGCTGAAATAAAAAAAAAAGAAAGAAACTTCGCCCTCACTTTACACCATACACACACAAAAAAATGCATATGGATCATTTGCCTGATGGTGAAAAGTAAAACAATAAAACTTCTAGAAGAAAGCACAGGAACTATCTTTAAGACCTCAGGGTCTTAAACAAGACACAAGGAAACACTGATAAATTTAGTTTAATTAAATCAAGAAATTTTATTCCGCAAATGACACTACTAAGAGAATGACAAAAGTAAACCTTAGAGTTGTATACACACACATACCCTAACAAAGGATTTATATCTAAATTTATATATGTATGTATTTCTATTAATTGATAAGAAAATGACAACACGATTTTTAAAATTGGACAAGAATTCTGAGCAGGCACATCATAAAAGAGAATACCAAAATGATCAATAAATAAATGAAAAAGTGCTCAGCATCATCACTCATGAAGAAATGCAAATTAAAACCACATCTTGATACCATATGTTACTTATAGTTCAGACATGCCAGTGTTTCTCCTTGAAAAAGCAATTGCAAAACCACAGCTCTGAATACCAGAAAGTGAATTAGAATAGGTGTCGATAATTATAAACAGCCTAGTTTAATTCAAAGAGTGAGGTTTCTGTTAAAGATTTTCATCTTGCAGTGAAATGGATTTCAATTCCCCATTGTATTTATGTAAGTTACTCTTGCCAGTCTAGTACCAAAAAAAAAAAAAAAAAAAAATGAAATGCTATAACAGAAACCTCGCTCTTGAAATGAAACATGACCGTTTACAGTTATTGAAATCTATCCAAATTCACTTCTTGGTATTCAAAACTGTGGTTTTACAATTGCTTTTTCATGAGGAAGCATCGGAGAAACAAGGTTACACAATCTTTCTAAATAATCTCTTCGAGATATGTGAGTTAGTCCCAATAGATGGTACAACATTGCAGGAAGGTGTCTACTTAGTGAGCAATGAGAAAATGTATTTAGTACTGAGCGATAACAAAATCTAGTACATGGAAATGTATAGCGCAGTAAAAACGCATACGGTGTGCCCTCTCTAGGAATAACACATTGGGCTGGGCGAGTTATAGATATGAGAAGTAGTTTGAGGCTCCATCCCCTTGGTCTCCCCCAGTTCTGGCCTCTCAGTACCTACTGCTTTTGTCCTCCATGTCACGGGTTGTCAAAACTGCACTCTTTATGAAGCCTCACGACCTGATTATTTTAAAAGGAGACTTTTTCTGTTACCATGTGGTTGAAGGCTGCATCCTAAGCCTATTAGTGTTGTATAAGGGAAGATTCAGGGAACTGAAAAACTGAAGAACCAGGGGGAGCATGAGTGAATGAGTTGTGCATCACTGAACAAGCCCTTCCTCTTTCTACCTAACTGTAAAATAGCTTATTAATATCTTCTCTCTCCTGTCACGTGCTACATAGAAGAATTTTGACAGCATCATGCTAAGTGAAATAAGCCTGTCACAAAAAGACAAATACTGCCTTAATCCACTTATATGAGGTATCAAAAGTAGTCAGATTCTCAGAAACAGAAAGCAGAATGGTGGCCGCCAAGGACTGAGGGGGAGGGGAAATGAGACCTAGTATTTAACAAGTATACCCTGGAAATCTGTTGCACAACAATATAAATATACTTAACACCCCTGAACTGTACACTTAAAAATGGTTAAGATTTTTATGTTTATGTATGTGTTTTTTTCTACAATTTTAAAAAAATGTGATAAAAAATAATAATAATATCTACTTCCTGGGGTCTCCAGACCACAAGTGAGGTTCTTAGCTTAAAGTTCACAGATCCCCTGAGATGTTTATGGATAAAATTCAGGTGATCCATAAAACTTGAGTGGTAAAAAAAGTACATCTTTATTTTCACTAACCTCTAACTGAGAGTAGCATTTTCCTTGGTCACAAATTACAATGACATTAGGTGTAATATAATTTGTCACCAACAGAAATCACAGACATTTTCACATCATATAATTCTTAGGTATATCTCCAAATCCTGTTTATGCTCAGACTACTTCAAAATTACTGTAGTTAGCAAAGCTACCACTAAGTCTTGCTATGTAAAGTGTTAATACCAAAGCTTATATAATATTACATAACATTTTGAAACATTTTTTACTATATTACTGCATAATTAGTTTCCTTTGCAATTTTATGCTTTTTATTTTATGCATTTATTCTGATAAAGAGTCCACAGGTTTTACCAGACTGTCAAAGAAGACTCCAACACACACACACACACACAAAAAGATTTTGACCCCCACCCTAGCCTATTACTGACTTATTATTTTATCATGTGCATCCTATAATATGCCATGTAAATAGCCAGACATTTCATTTAGGCTGGAAGCCCCAGTCCTCATAGAGCCTGGCTGAATGTTTTGCATATAGTTAATGCTCAAAGTGTTTTTGTTTTTATCTGATCCAGTGCTTAGGCCTGGTGTTAGACTGCCTCAGTTCAAAATCTAGCTCTTAGAATTTAGGTAAGTCACTTAACCTCTCCAAGTCTTAATTTCCTCATGTGTAAATGAAGCTGTTAACACCCCTATCTAATGAAGCTCTTGAGAGAATTAAATGAAAAAAAAAAAATACATAAAGTAACAGCGTTTCCCACATAGTAAACCCTTAATACAAATTATCTGTTAATTATGAACATATTATTATCCATGTGAGTTTTAAGTGAAATATTGAAGACAGGATAGCAGGTAGGAATCATGAAAATTAAAGAGAAGTGAAAGGATGGAGGAGAGACAAGGGGTTGAGTTGGCTCCTTCAGAGAATATTCTTAGGGAGTCAAATAGGGCAACAAAGCCCTTATAAGGCTGACTCACACGTAGTGGTAGAAAGATATGTGTGTTGAAAGTGTAATAAATGATTCTTGCCCCCTTATATTGCCCAGCTTTCAAAGTGATGGGTACTTGGCTTATATAGCATTCCTGGAAGGTACTTGTGATAATAAACCAATACTGATTTCCACTCACAGAGCAAGAGGCAGCATGGAGCAGGAGAGAAAGCTCTGGCCTGGGTCAGCACACCTCTGTGGGATTGCTTTTCTCCTTTGTAAATCATAGTGTTGGACTGACTATCTCTAAGTCCCTTTTACTCTTAACCTCTGAAATGCTCTCAAGGAATCTGATTGCTTGAGAGGATGCTTAGTATGTTGTATTCAGAGAGCCAGGTCTTAGAGTAGCTAACCACTGCCACTTGACTTACAGGCACTAACCTTGAAGGGCAAATACAACTGACCAAGGGACAGGAAAGGTTCTGAGTGCAGAGGACTTATTCTGAAGAGTGGTCCAGGGAGGTCATATAAGCCTCAAATAAGCCAGCAGAAAAGGAAAATGGGACATAAGGAGATGAAAGATGTACAGGGGGCGCTAGAGACAAATGTATACTCCATTTATACCTATTCCTGCACAGAAAATTGGATTTTTTAAAAAGAGAAAATACTTCTCTTTTCTGATTATTGGAGGCTTAGGAGTGCAGTAGGTCTAAGAATAGGCAGCTCAATTATGAAGCATGCTGGGATTGAGAATAATGACACCAGGCGTTGGGCAAAGCATTCAGTCAGAGTCCAATACATACTTCTTGATCAGTAGTCAATGAATGACCTTCTCTAATAGCCATTCTAACTCAGCTAGTTGGCTTTTCACTAAGAGAAAAATGTAAGAATTCTATTTTGGATCCCTATTTGTGCATAGTAAGTAAGTAAGCATAGACTTTAATACACAGGAGTCTCCCACACAAACAGAATCATATGATCATTTGTTTAAGCACTTACACAGACTGATTTCCTCCTTTAGAATCCAAAAGGGGATTCAGAAATCATCATAGCCACTTCTGTTCCCATCAAATATTATTAATAACCTGATAATGAAAATCATTTTTCTCATATCTCAGTTTATCAAACAAACAGCTGAAATCTTTTTCAATATGTTCTTTGTATGTCAAATTAAGACAAAGAGAATATTATAAAAAAATGACAACTATGTTCTTATACCCACAGAATTTCTGCTTGTTTGTTTAACTGGATGAAGGAAAGCTTTAGCCTATTGTCTAATTGGAGATTCAGAGGTTAATTCAGATTTAGCTTCTGAAAATTATTGTTTTGTCTCCCTAAACCTAGTCATGTCAAAATTTCATGCTGAAAATTGAGATCTCCCCCAAACTACTTCTCCATTTAAATTTCAATAAAATTTATTTTCCTGAGGGAAAGAGGGAGAAATGTCAGAATATAAGGTCTGGAAACTCAAATCCTGTAGATAGGTGAAATATTCCATCAAACTAAATGTGCCTAAAGGATGATATATCACTGCATGAGTAACTCCTATATCAAATTCCTCACAAATAGGACAAATTAAGCCAAAGAAGGATTCAGGCATTATTTCACTAAAAAACATATAGGTTGGGTCAATATGATACCAAAAAGATGGTCACATTCGGAACCCAAAGCCTATCAAACCAATTGCTTAGCATAATGTAGACCAAATAAAATACATGATGGTTTGACTAAATTTTTAATTTTTTGCTTTGTAAGCTTAATATAAATCTATTTGCTCCAACATAATTTTAAGGGAAGAAGAAAATAGACTTTTAAAAATTGTGTCTTATGAAAGGATTGTAAAATCGAAAACAAAAGATTGCTAGTATCACTCAGCATTCCAAAACTGTTATCTGGCACAACCACATGTGAAAACATCCTTTTGGACAGCCTGTAAAGGAAATCCCCAAATCCCTTGATGTCATTAACTTGTTCATAATGTCTTCATGCAATGGGAGTGCCGCCTGAACCAGCCAAACAATAATCCAAACTTCCGTATTTTTCTTCCTACAAATAAAAGACAATTATTTTCTCTGACGATTATTGGTTTAGTTAGCAACTCTCTGGGTCTGTTTGTAAAATGAGGGTGGTTAAGGTAGCTTTTTGCCCTAATATGGTTTTATGACTCTCTGAATGTGGGGACATTTTCTCAAGACATATGACAGGAAAAATTCAAAGGTTGAGATTTTCCTGAGAGGGAAAAGGAGATCAGTAACAGAACTAGAGAGAGAAGAGATAGATGATACCAGAGAAAAACCAGACTGGCTTCCAGCAGGAAAGATATATGGTCAAGTCCCACTTCTTTCTTTAAAACAGCGGTCCCCAACCTTTTTGGCACTAGGGACCACTGCTCCTATGAGAATCTAATGCCTGATAATATGAGGTGGAGCTGAGGTGATGATGCTAGCGCTGGGGAGTGGCTGCAAATATAGATGAGCCTTTGCTTGCTGGTCTGCAGCTCACCTCCCACCGTGCAGCCTGGTTCCTAACAGGCCACGGATCTGATCTGATTGGTATCACTCCATGGCCTAAGGGTTGGGATGCCCTGCTTTAAGAGGTCAGATCTGGATCCTGTGGCCAACTTCATTAACTCTTCATCTCCCTGCTTTGTCTTCCTTTGGGAGGACATCATTTCAGAGCTCCTGGACTTATTAACTCCTGCACATAGAAGCCTGGATTGTGAATCCAGATGCCCAAGCTTTGCTCAGGCTCTGTGGGAGGCAGACCCAACCTGGAAAATGGTACATTAGCATAAAATAAAAAGGCAAGAATTCTGAGTGATTTACTGGGCAAATAATTCATTTCCATTAAATAAGCATTCATTGAGCATCTACCATGTGTGGAGCAGAAGAAGAACATGAGCCCTGGTCTTATGACATAGACTCCACCTTTCTTTCCACTATACCACACTGCCTAGGCTAACCTGCCAAGGTCCTACTGTCGCCCCCCAAATAACACCACATGCTTAAGTGATAGAAGCCCTGAGATTTATGGAAAGTATTATTTAAGCCTGCATGTTTTTCATAGCAGGTGTTACCAACCAACTCCCTCAGCCATTAAATACAAAGTGCAGCCATAGGTAAAGTAGATCCTAACAGTTCATCAGAACCAGAACGGTGTGCATTAGATTATCTGCACAGCAGTGTTTGTGCTCAGTAGCCTTAGAGCTGAAATTACAATGGATCAAGGACAGATGGGGTGGTCAGGAAGAAAAGAGCAAAGGTAAACTTTTTTCCCCAAAAGTATGTCAGGAAAGGAAGAGTAGACCTATTTGAAGAAACATCACAGTTTTGTTTTGTTTTATTTTGTTTTGTTTGTTTTTTTTGCTTTGCTTTTTGTTTTGTTTTGTTTTTCAAGCTAAGGAAGAGGATCTTGAGGAGGGAAAGGATGAAGTTGCCAAAGAGATAGAATAAGTGTTGGAAATGATGATGATAAATATGCACAAGAATTATTATGTGTGAAGGATTGTTCTAAGAGCTTGACATATTTAAATCAATTTAATTCACTGAAAAATCCTATGAGGAAGCACTGAGATTATTCTGATTTTACAGAAAAGGAAAATAAGGCACAGCTTAAACAGTTAGTTTACAAGACGGTGATTTGAACCTAGCCAGTCAGGCTCCAGAGTCCATGCTCTTAATATTTGTACAAATCTGCTTCTCTAGGGAAAATTTTGTGTAGGATGAAGTGCACTATCATAGTCTCACATTCTCAAGGAGAAAAGACACTTTTTATTTTTCCAGCAGAAGGGAATAAGGAGAGTCTAAGGGATGAAATAGAAAAATTCAGAGCATAGGGGAGAAAAGTTGAGGGCATTCACACTGGATGGTTGGCTGATTCGTAAGGTCCCTTAAGTTCAGAACCATGTTGCCAGCACAAATACAAAGGGGGAAATTACCTCCCTACTTGCTATGGCAGGTACCATTTTCCAATTACTCTACCAGCTACAATTATTTAGATATATGTGGAAACTTGTGACTGGGCCACAGACATATTTTTATAGTACTCGCAAATATTTGTTCCTACCTGTTCTAATTTAGGCACCCTTATCATTGGACAAATTTTGTAGAGCCATTAATATTCTAGCATCTATCCTAAGGTTGTTCAGCTCAGACTCTGATATTTCCCGTGGAAGGAATCAAAGCTATTAGAGCAATGAATGTTAACAATTCTGAAATTATGCTCAGTGATTTCCTGGGAGAGGTGAAGGAGCATTGATCAGTCATGGAATATGGCAGAATATGGCTAGATCTTTGCATCCGCCAGTTTCAAGAGACCTAAGCTCTTGAGAAGAACCCAATTATAGAATTTCTTGAAAAGGAAGCTGGTATAGAATACCCAGTGCTAAGTCATATGTCTCAAACTACACTTGCAGGAAGAATTCAGAAAAAGTAATTAAGATAAGAGTAATTCAATTTCATTGAGCACTTTTAGACACCAGGCACTTTACATGAAGTGGTATGCTAGTAAATCAACACTCAAAAAACCCCCAAAAACCTCTGGTGCAAATTTCCGTGGTGCAAATACTCCCACCATTGCCAATTTCAAGCTAACAAACCACCTCATGAATTTCCTGAATACTTAACAATTAGCTTTAGAAAGCCAGTAGGTGCTGGCTCCAGCATACCACTTATTTGTTATCCCATTTCATCGCACAACAACCTTTTAAGATGGGTAATCGCTATTATATTCAGTATACATATTAGGAGAAATATCTAGAGTTTTAATAATTTGCCCAAATAATTTGCACAGCACTAGAATGGGGCAGAGCTCCAAGGAAAGCTTAGGCTATGCGACCCTAGTAACATCTAGCCATAGGCTCACTCCTTCTTTACCCTTAAAACAACCGTAGAGATTCAAGGCAGCAATGGTTGCCAGTCACTGACCAATCTCCACCTTGACTCACTTCTGTAACAGATACATTTTCTGAGGCCCCTTCAGGCTTAGTTTATATTTCTAGATTTTTATTGTTCAGGTGAAAACCTCTGTAAAAAAACCATAAATGTAAAATTTCATTTAGTATTTGAGAAATATTCTGACTCTTTGCTACATAAAGGATGGACCAACTACCATCATCTCTGAATTTGATAGAAATTTAGAATCTCTGACCATTTCCCAGATCTACTAAATCAGAATTTGTACTTTAAAATGATCCCTAAGTGATATATATACTCATTAAAACTTAATAGGCATTGCTTTAGTCTGTAACAATCATATTGGGGCTCTCATGTACCAAGAATGTCTCACATTATATATTCTTCTTGCAGTTGGCAGGGACTGGCACTGATACAATGACACACTCAATCTTCTCTTGTCACCTTTGTGGCTGTTAGGGGTACATTCTGTAGTCACAAAATAGAGCAACTCTACAGAGTGACACTTAACCTTATTAGCAACTATTCCAAGCAAATGTCCAAAGGCTCTCTGCCATTAATCTGTTTAGTAACCTCAAATTTTGTTTTTCTAATTGTACAAGAAAGTTTGGAGAGCCATATTCAACTAGATTCCTCACAAGAATTTCCTCTCAGAAAAATTAATGCAAAAAAAGTACTTTTTAATACTCTAGAGTCTGCCAGGAAGAGGAGTTGAGGAGGAGTGAGATTCCTGGAGCCAAACCTCTATGACACGCTAACTTAATTCAAACCACAAAACTTCATTTGAACTTGGCCAATAATTCATGAGTTGAAAATAGAAGGAAAGAATATGTAGCCAAAGTTATAATTTTGTAAAGACATTCGTGAGATGTTTAGCAAATTCACCATCCATGCAGACATTTAAAAGCATTGTGGAATGGGTTTGTGTTATATTTTATTCTCTGTATTTTCCCAGATCCACTGGGTTGCTGAGGAAGTGGCCAAATCCAGATGCAATTGAATGTCACTCCCTAAGTTTTCCACTTGAGATGGAAATCTAAAAATGAAATAAATGCAATTCAGAGAAAGAAAAAAATTCAAAAATATCAACTTGAGTAAAAAAAAGAAACCAAAATTATTCTAATGTGCGGACACCCAAGGTAATAGCAATCCCCACCAAGCAGTACAGTACTAGCCTAAACACACTTAATTAGGATGATAGAGTGAGAAAACCCTTTGCATTTTTCAACTGGCCAAGGTAGGCCAGCCAACCTTCCTGTTAGACAGAAGAACAGCATTTGTCAACAAGATAGAGGGATAAAAGGAAGAGCATTCTGTCTGCCGAGTTACGTATTCTTACAGAATACAGGGTATGATGACTAAGAATAGCATCCAAGGACTCTGAGATGCCAGGAGACCACAGAACATGGCCTCCTCAATTACCTCGAAACTGAAAGCTTGCAATGACTGGGGACCACATACTATTTTGGTCACTACCTTGTCTCTAGCACCAAGACATTTATTATTGACTGATATATAGTTAGTGCTCATTAAGTATTTATCATATGTGATAAGTGAAAAATCATTGCTCCAGATTAACCTGAAGGCTAAACTTCCTGACACCAACTTTCCATCATGACATGCATAAAAATAAAAGTTCATAATAGCCCGGATACTAAAAATTAAAGGTGAACATAGGGCAAAGTCAGAAATGGGGTGTCTACACTAGGAATGGCACTGTGTAGACTTGGAGGGGGATAAAGAGAGGAAAATCTACTGTGGAGTCAGAAGGCTTCTATCATCTACTTCACCATTCTGCTAAAAGTTGGGTTTGTCCATTTGGTTACTTAATGTTCAGCATTTAACAAACCAATATCTATTACTGGCTACTGACTATGTGCATAGCACTGTTTTAGCACTTTGAAAGACAGAAGACCTATCACTCATCTCATACCTTCTGGGAACTTAGAATTTAGTTGAGAATGTAAGATTAACATTTTTACATAACAAAAAAAACACAATGCAAAATATCAGCAGGCAAGGTGTCCAAGCATAAATTATGATTAAGTGCCGAATAGTGTAATGAATGTTGAAATTGTATATTATATAACATATACATATACTTTATATATAAAGGCATATATACCCATAGTATACAGCACATTTTCTAAGGTGAGAGTTCATTTTGTTGCTTCATGAATTGAGTGAGTATAATATAAATAAATACTTGGAAATTTGAGGTGATAGCATTAGTTTTCAATAGCGTTCTTCTAGGATTTTAGACAATAAAATAGTTAAGAAAAACAGTCAAACTCTTAAGTATATAGACTATACCCAGAACAGGTCCCAATTAGCTTATGCATAGATTTTAATGGAAAGGCCTTAAAAGTAGTTGAAAAACCTCTTAACTCCAAGGATAGCAGCAAGGACTCCTTTATCTTGTGGCCCATAGTTCTTTTCCACAGTCAGTAACACCTTTTTTACATTACTAAGGTCACATTGGTTAATACATTCAGACATTCAGTAATACTTTTGAGCAGCCACTGCTTCTTTATGCCCCAAATGTGTTTCTCATAGAAGTATCCAAACAAGATGGAGGGGATAAGGGTGAGAGAGGAGCTTCTGGGACCAGTGGGAAAGAACTAAGTAGCAACTCTAGTTCCAAAGGGACATAAGCTAAAGCAAACTGTAGATTGATACAAGAGGAAGGTAATGACTGAAGGGTGAATTGCCTCTTGGGTGATATAACAATGATGGTAATAATGCAAATGATGGTAATGATGATGATGAACTTCCAGCTTCTCTGGGCTCTTCAGAGTTCCATATTTTTCAGTGTAGCTGTATTTTCTTTCCTTCTCCTCTGCCCTTTCAAATTGTGATCCATCATTACCATTGGAAATAAAGAACATGACTGAACCAGTCACCTAAACAGCCTTTCCTTGAAATCACCCAAGATTCTATAAAACAACACTGTCCAACAGAAATAAAATGCAAGCAACGTTATTTTTTCTAGTAGGCAAGGCATATTCAAAAGTAAGTACAAAGAAAATCTTTTAACTTTAATGATATATTGAACTTAACCTAGTATGTCTAAAATATTATCATAATAATATATAATTAATTTAAAATTATTAGGGGGATATTTATATTATTTGTTTAACACTACGTCTTTAAAATCCAGTATGTATTTTACACTTCTAGTACATCTCAGTTTGGATTAGCCACATTTCAAGTTCTCAGTAGCCATGTGTATTCACTGGTAGCTACCATAGTGGTCAGTGCAGCCCTAGAAGCTCCAAAATGATCACTTATAAGGATCCAATTAAAGTCTCCAAAAAAAAAAAGTCTTTATAAGAGTATACATCTTATTTATGAGGACCCTACCCTTATACCCTAATCACCTCCCAAAGGCCCTCACTGGCAAACACCACATTGGGGTTTAGGTTTCAACATTTGAATTAGGGGGAGCCAGGCGGTGGAGGGCACACATTCAGTCTATAGCAAGCACTGTGGAAATGATTATTTTTTTTAAAAATCTGAATTATTTAAGTATGAATCTTAATGAAAAGTTTTAATAAAGTCATCGACCAAAGTACTTTGAGAATGTGAAGTGCTGGTTAGTTATTAGCCTTTAAGTGGATTTTAGAATGCGAAGGTTAGAAAAAAAAAAAAACATGTGCCAATTACCATAAAATTAACTTTAATCTACAATTATGTATCATCAAGTCTATTTAGTAAAGGGGAAAAAGAGAAATATTATAATATTGAAAGTTTTGTTTTAATAGATCCAAAAACTTTTGACTTTGTAAACTTTTATTTGATATAAGAATTTAAAGATTTGGGAAAGGTTCTGGTAGAAAACGGTATTTGTTCACTTGAAGTCATAACCATGTTTGTTCTAAGAGATTCCTTTTTCTCATGAGTCTTATGAATAATTAACCTACTAATTAATTTCTTTTGTCTACATTTAATTAACTCAACTAGGAAAAAAGACTATGTATATCCTTCTAAAATCAGAAACAAACCTAAAAGCATTTTTCGAGGAATAGATAACAGACTTCAACATATTTCTTTAAAACCAGTGCAAAATCTCAATTTTCCACAATAGCATTTTACATACATTATTGAATTTTAGATTGTAGTTGAAAAATTGGCTTATTCTCACAACAACCTTATAAGATAACTATTTTTATCCTCATTTATAATTGAGGTTAAGTAATCTGCTCAGTATCACAGAACTAGAATTGTGCTCGAGCTAAAAACTTAGGCCGTCTGACACCCAAGCCCCTAGCAACTGCCTACACTGTCACCATTATTGCTCTCACTTAAGAGCATTGTGGGGAAAACTCTGGTTTCACCAGAATAAAATGTAGAACTACCTAAAACCTTTCTGTGAGTTCACCCTTTGTTCATAGCACAATCAGGATATCATTGTGGCAACACATAGGAACACACCTAAAATTCTCAAAGATGGCTTATTATTTACATGGGAAAATTTCAAGGTCACTAGAAATTCTTCCCAGAAAGTTCTTAATATGAAATTACCCCAATGGTTAATTGGGTTCTATTTTTTATAACATGTCAATGAGAAAGTCATCAGCTTGGGCAAAGAAAGCCCTTCAATGACATCCTTCAGTCACTAAATATTTATTGAGCACCTACTTTGTACTAGACTGTGCTAGACTGCAGGGACGTGGAGTGGGCAAAGCAGACGACAGCCCTGCTCTTAGGAAGTTTACCCTCTAGTGGAGAAGGGTCTTAATGTAGGTTTCCCCTAAAGCAGACCCTGGGACAATGATTCCAATGCAAATAGCTTTAAGAAGTACAAGAAATACCAGTAAGAAAGAGGGGAAAGACACGCAGGGAGGGAGGAAACGGCAGCCAAAAAAAGTGTGTTATTATACCAGTTATCACAGATGGCAATGGAACTTATTTCTGAAAGGGAAACTTTGGGAAATTGCATAAAACAGCATGCAATTTACATCGAAGGGCAAGGCGGCTGGATTCTATAGACCAGCTCCCAAGAGTCACTGTGGGTTGGGAAGGAGGGATGATTAGTTCCCTGGCACTTCTGACCTGTCCCCAAAGCTGGCAAAGTAGCCTTCTGCATTTTGGATAAATGCCCTCGACCAAAATACAGGTACAGATATATGAAAGTCCTGAAGCACATTGAAAAGTCTAGGGATTGACAGTGCAGGCTACAGGGAGACAGATAATGAAGACATAATGAAGCACAAGTTAATTACAGATAATGACAATTATAAGAAGGGGAAAATGAGAACATTTTATTCGCTCTAATTGAGGTTGGGCAGGAAGGCAGCTGCGACTCTAGATGGAACATGGAGGTGGGAGAAGTCCTCTCTGAGCCGAGCCCTGGGTGGTAAGAAGCAGCCCAGCATGGGAAGACTCAAGGAACAGAGGTTGGACCAACACTAAGCAAAGTGTGGGCCACAGCTGGTGCCAGTTCAGGAACTGTTTGTCACCAGTTCCAGACAACATAAGTACAAAAATTAAGGTTACTATATTTTTCATCCAAGGTTAGGAATCAGTGCATTTAGACGGCCAACTTAAATAATCCATGAACCTTCTACTGCATGGTGAGTCGGTACCCTTAACCCCAGAGTTGTTCAAGAGTCAACTGTAATTCTAAATGTAACCACTCAGAAATGGTTATTATAGCTGTTTGACATTGCCGCAAACTCCAGGCCTGTGGTGAAGTACTGGTGTCATTAAACATGGTATAGACCAGTTTGGGTTTTATCAAACATGGAAAGTCATGCACGGTAGGATAGTGCTAACTATATGATATTTTAAGGCCAATTTGTCAACTACAATCTAAAAGTGTATAAAATTTCTCTCTTTTTTCCTTGATGAGTCTGGTTAAGGGTTTGTCCATTTTGTTTATCCTTTCAAAGAACCAGCTCTTGGTTTAATTAATCTTTTTTTTGTATTGTTTTTCTAAACCGTATTTCATTTATTTCTGCTCTGCTCTTTATTATTTTCTTCCTTCTACTCACTTTGGGCTTTGTTTGCTGTTCTTTTTCTAGTTCTTTTAAGTGTAAGGTTAGATTGTTTATTTGAGCTTTTTCTTGTAACTTGAGGTAGGCCTGTTTTGCTATGAATTTCCCTCGTAGGATTGCTTTCACTGTATCCATAGATTTTGAGTCGTTGTGTTTTCATTTGTCTCTAGGTACTTTCTGATTCCTTCCTTGATCTCATTGTTTACCCATTCATTGTTTAGAAGCATGTTATTTAGCCTCCATGTGTTTGTGTATTTTCCTATTTTTTTCATGTAGTTGATTTCTAGTTTCATAACATTGTGATTAGAGAAGATGGTTGATATGATTTTAATCTTCTTAAATTTATTGAGAGGCTTGTTTATTTTTCTATTACTAAGATTTGAGAATTATTGTGTATTCTGGATATAAGTCCTTTATTGATATGTTTACAAAATTTTCTCCCTGTTTCTGGTTTGTCTTTTCATTTTTTTACCAGCATCTCTCAAAGAAAAAATGTTTTAAAATATAATAAAATACAGTTATAATGCCTACTGTAATTGAGAAAATGAATTTTTAATTTTATTTAATTTTAATTAAAAATAGCTATCTGTGGCTAGTGGCTACCATATTAGACAGCATAGCCTACTAATGCTTAAATGTATTTTTAATGAACAATATGTACATTTTTATTATTCTTTTTTATTATATGTTTTGATTACATCTATTGACATATAACTTTATGTCTGCTGAATCTAACAAAAATTGGGGCTTGCATTCTTTAAAACATATTTTTCTTTTAATTTTTCTATTATTAACTTTTATTAGATTTTATTAATGGATTGGTCCCTGATGTTTTGGAAATTTAAAAACCTGGTTCTTTGCCATAGATAGTCTGAGAAGCACTGCGCTATCCAGATGTCATAACATGGACAAAGGTCCTCTCTCTCTGTCAGAGGATTCTCATTGTATGCTCATTCCCTTACCAGAGAGAAAACCTCTCTGAAGTGGTGGCATTTGAACTGGGGAGAGGCCATTTCAAATGGAAGGGCAGAACAGCAAAACTTTCAGAGATTGAGAAAGGGCATGGGATGTTCAAAGGAGACCAGTATGGCTGCTTGTGAGAATGGGGGAAGGGTGGTGAGAGATGAGCTGGAGAGGAAGCCAAGAGCTGCGTTTTGCAGTCACACAGACCTTCTACTCCTTTCCCCTCCTGCATTATAGATAAGAGTTAATGAACCACAGGCACCTGATATCATGAACAAGTGTGTGAATACGTATAGATTAAGGCCTTATTCAAAATGCTTTTGAAGAAACAACCTCTTGGCTTTGGTTGTATTAAAAAAAGTATCTTGTTTTCAGCCCAAGAAGTGGGCTGAACAACAAGAACTCTCACAAGAAGTCAAGGGGTAAGGCTCCCATGCCACAGATTAAGACTGAGTTTCAAAAAGGTATGTAACTTGCCAAATCACACAGCTAATAAAAAAAAAAAGTTAAAAAAAAAAAACTTAAGTTCATGTTCCTTACTCTGTTTGACTGCTTTTCTTCAAATGAGCCCAAAACACCCTTTTACACACATGAAATTGTCTGTATTTTAATTTGATGTTGGTAATGATGTAAATGGGCACAGAAATGTAACAATTATAGAGACTTTGCATTAATTTGAGAGTTTCTCCTCTAATTAGTTACTTGAGGCTGCTGTAACAAATTAGTACAAATTGGGTTGCTGAACACACGTGAATGTATTCTCTCACAGTTCTAGAGACCAGAATTTCAAAATCAAAGTGTCAGCAGGGCTGTACTCTCTCCTAAGGCTCTGGGCAACAAGTTGCTTCTTGCCTCTTTCAGCTTCTAGTGGCTCCATGTGTACCTTGGCTTGTGGCCGCACTACTCTAATCTCTAGTCACATGCCTGCCCTTCTTCTTGTATATCTCTTATAAGGACATTTGTCCTTGGATTTAGGATCCACTCAGATAATCCAGTTGATTTCAACTCAGGATCCTTAATTTATTTACATAGGTAAAGACCCCTTTTCCAAATAATGCCATATTCACAGGTTCTGAGGATTAGGATGTGGGCACATCTTTTTCAGGAACCACTGAACTCACTACACCCTCCCTGGGCTTCCACCTGGAAACTCTCCCCAGGTGCTCAGCTGGCCACTCAGCAGGCTCAGCTCATTTGTTTCTCTCCTCCCAGGGATCACTGACTACACTACACTGCCTGCTGTGTAAAAACCATTGCTTCTAATATTTTGCCCAATTTTCTAGCTGTTTAAGCAGAAGGATAAATCCAGTCCCTATGACTCCAGTATGGCCAGAAGCAGAAGTTCATCCAAGTTTTAGGTTCATTGAGTGTGGAGAACTTTTCATATCTTGCCCATAGCTGCACCACCAGTGCCTGTAGAAATGAATGGAGATTAATAATCCTTCCACAGCAATTGATGGATTAATGAACAAATGAGCGAAGAGTAAGTCAATCTAAATCCTTTTTTTTCTCTTATTTAGGGCCAAGTGACTAAAATTCCTTTACCCCTGTCAGTTGGATGAGTTTGAGCCACTTCTCCTTAGCTGCATCTCTGCTAGAAGTAAGTTATTTTCTTCCCCAATTCACTCTCAGCCTCCTCAGTTTGGCTTTCATGGTTAACGCAAAACACTGACACTGGGAAATTTAAGAGATTTACCTACGGAGTACATTTTAGGTAACAATTTATAAGAAGTAGGTTCTGCTGTGTTTTATATAAAAAGAACCTAGTACACATTGTGGGAAGGGGCCGATATGGGGAAGGTAAATGATTACATACTTGTCACAGGAAACTGAGGCTGGACAATGTGTTGATGGAAAAAAATGATGATGGAACATTGAGAAAATAGGAGAGGCAAGAAGCTTGTGTATCAAAGAACACAATTTATAAATTACATCAGTTCATATCAAAACAAATGTAGCCATATATGAAGAAAAACAGTTCCTGCTTTCATTTCCACATTCACACTAATTTAATTAATTAAGTTAAAAAAGGAAACAGTTATTACCATTATCAACAGCATTTATTAGACCATCTGTTATATGGCTGTTTGACTTACCCCAAAATCCGATTGTATCTTGAATGTAGAGCTTTGTTAGTTTGTTTTGAATTTATTAGATTTTAATTATAAAATAATAGACATTTGTTATAATAAGCCTAAAAATACAGAGGTGGAAAAGAAAACAAGTAAGAAATCTACTTTAATTGCAATCCTGAGGTAACCAATATTAACAGTTCGGTGTGTATCTTTCTATATCTTCCTTGGTGTTCCTATGAACATATATAAACATATTTACATATACATTAAGTGGTTGCTAGTTTTATAAAAATGTAATTTTTATATGTAAAAGTTGTTTTATATATAAACTTATTTTATATATTTTATGTATATAGAGCATAAATATAATTATATATAATTATCATTTTATATAAAATTTATTTTATATATAAAAGTAAACATATGTAATTTGTATTTTTTTATTTAACAATAAATTGGGGACATCTCACCAGACAAATATATACAGTTTTACGTTAGATTTTTTAATCTAGAGTACGAATTTGCTACCGTTTATCCGAGTGCTCCTAAATTGATGTACATTCCGGTGATTTTCAGGTTTTTGCTACCAAATATAATACTGCACTAAACACACTTGTGATTGCAGCCTGTTTTAATTTTATGCCATGGATATCTGAGACTTGAAATATAACCTTTCTAATGCCACTTCCTTTCGTCCCATTCTCCCTGTCATTTGGAGAATGGAACTGAAGGGAGACTGAAGATGATCTGTGAAAGCCAATAATTACTCCTTGCAGCACATGGCTAGCAGCCTCCTGCTACAATATTTACGTCCTAGTCCATTGAGGTGGCACTCTCTGCTCACATGACCCAAATGCAGTTCACGCTCCACCAAGAACACAGCTGAATCCTAACTGCATTGGCAGCTTTGCACATGCTCTGTCTGGCCCTTTGAATCCTCACTCACCCATTGAGATTTATTTTGATTTAAAGCAACAGCCCAGCTGCTGAAGCTCCGTGACCTCCAGAGTTTTCCTGGCCCAGATTTAAGGCAGGCAGCCCCCAAGAATACTGTTTTTCAGGGTTTGAATTTTTTTGTATATTTGGTCGGAGGTGGAGGGTATGTAATACACACAAACACAGCTGACGAATGAGGCTGTGAGAAGTAACTCTTTTCCTGGCAGGTATTGTAGGAAAAATATTTACCTATTTCTATCATTTGCCTCGACAACAAGCTGAAGCTCTAATGCACATTTAATTCCTAAACAGAGGTCTTGGCAAGTAATGCTGTATCTGACTGTTGTGTTGACCGTAACGTGTGAGATGGTGCTTTCTCCTCTCTAGAGACCTGGATGCTTTTTGCCATTCTGAGGATAAATGATGAGACAGGCAACCATGGATTTCAGCACTCCATCTGTGTTTGATCAGCAAAAAGGTAAAAATGCTGCTTTAACATATCCTTTGGCTATTTTGCATCTTTATTCCAACAGTAGTGATTTGCAGTTGGAAGGGGAGAGGAAGGGTGGGTGTGGTGGGTGTGTGGGTGTGTGTGTGTGTGTGTGTGTGTGTGTGTGTGGTGGAAAGAGGATTTCACATAGAAAACAAACCTGTTCTAAATAAGCTTGTGATTTGTCTTGTTAAAGTGCTCTTGCCTACAAATTTTAGAACATTAGGTTTCAAGCATACCAGCTATTTCAGATAGTATCATCTTTATTCTCATTTGTTTGTTTTCAAATCTCTGAAAAAATATATTAGAGTAAGTAAAATAAAAAGAACAAATTACGTATCTCTTTTCAATCTGTTAACCCAATATTTTATTGCTATAATTTCATAATATCTCTTGATTTCCTTCACAAATAGATGTTGCCCAGATTTGCACTCTAGTTGATATATTGTCTCATCTGAGGTTGTGTAATGACTTATCACTATTTATTATTTGCAATGACAGCATGTATCTCTTACTCATAATTTTCAGAGTAGAGGTAATTTTCCATATGAAAAGATTGTTGTGAAATTGACTCATAAAAATGTATTCAGCCATGCAGTCTATGTGTGTACATTCCGCATATAAAGTATGTGCAATTATGCATGTTTCTATGTATGTACAGGAAATTCTCATTCCATAAGTGTAATAAATATTTTAGCATATATTTTTAAATATCTAATATCTAAACCACTTTCTGCAATCTCTGAATATTCTTCAGGATATTCTAAGAATATTTCAAGGTCCTTTGGTCATTTACTTGTTTTGGCTAAAACATAAAAATGGTGGTTTATGAAAGCCTCATTCAGAAAAGTCACTGCTTCTTTCTTTTTCCTTTTTCTTGCTCTAGACCATAGCGTGTTTACTTCCCTTTAAGCTACGTCTGGTTTCATGAGTGAATTATTTTAGCTCAGTATTTTCTCAATTAATAGACTTTCATTTAGATTTCTGAGTAACTATATGTACGTGTGTGTATTACATATGGTTTGATCTCCAGGTCTTAACTCATTTTGAATAGTGTGTCTGTGTGTGTGTGTGTGTGTGTGTGTGTGTGTGTGTGTGTGTACCTTCAGAATGTACTGGTTCACACTGCGTTTGGGTACGGACACCATAGAGAATGTGATTGTTACAGCTGTGCCCACCATTATCCTCTCCCCTTTGTACATTGTGTATCACTCATGGCAATCAGCAAAAGTGAAAATATGCCTGGATCCAAAGGCCTCAGAGCAGCTTAAAACATGACATTATTGCACTATGCAATCCAAAGAGGAACACAATTGGTTTATTTTATAAGACTAATTTAAACGAGCTGGAACTGACTGCAGAGAACTAGCTTAATGAATTAAGCGGTTCTGTGTGTATCTCCTGACAAGACTGAGCCCAAACATAGTTAAAATGTTAATATACAATATTTATTTTCTTATAGTATCTCTAAGTGAGAAATTCACAGCAATTCTTCCACTCTAGGCTTGATTCTCCCAAGTAAGTTAACCCTTTGCCTGCCATCTCTGCCTCTATTTCTCAATCTTTTCTTTCAAAAAGCGGTGGCAATAGCATGAGCCATATAAGTTAGAATGGCAGATGAACTAACTCTTAGCTGTGTGACCCTTAGCAAGTTACCTAACCTCTCTGAGCTCTAATTTCCTCAGCAATATAATAAAAGAAATGATGTTTATCTAGCAAGGTTGTTGTGAGAATCTAAAATAATATTAAAAAGTACTTGTCACAGTGCCTGATGTGCAATGTACTTTCAAATTATGGCTGCTTATGTTATTATTGCTGTGATAAATATTACCACCCTGGATCATGAGTTCCTCAAGTACAAAAGACTATTCACCTCTCTTTCTCCAGCTTGAATTTAGTAGTCCTCAGGACAAATGAGGGCTTAGTTAATGCCAATTGACTAGATTATGTTAATATTTTTTGAATTCCAGGGTACCATTTAGAGCAACCCCTAGAATAATTAATTATTAACTAAATGTATCTGAATAGCTCTATTATCTCATTAATACTTCCATCTTCTTAAAAGTATGAAAGACCACGATAGGTTTAGACCATCATAAAGATTTAAAATACTATATTGTTGGTTAAACCATGTTGAAGTGGTTTTCTTTCGTAAAGTTGAGTGTGGGGCTTTTCTAGTGTGAATTCTGAATATCTGGGGAATCGAAACTTTAGAAGCCACTGGCTCTTCATGTAGATATTGACAAAAGACATTACATCTGGAAAGACATTAAAAGTCATGTAATCCACTGATTCTCAAACTTGGCCGCACATCAGAATCACCTGAACAGTTTCTGAATATGCAGATGCCTGAGTCTCAACCCTTGAGATTTCCATTTAATTGGTGTGGATAATGGGCTGACAAAAACTCCTCAGGAAATTCTAATGCACAGCAAAGACTGAGAACTACTCATCCAATCCATCCCCCTAACATCTCACATAGGAGAAGTAAAGCACAGATTGGTTAGAAGGTGGCCTTTTTAAAATAATAACACAGCTAATTAGTAAGAGAGGGGAGCTGAGACTCAGGAGTTCTCTATCTAGACAACAGAACTACAAGGTGCTTCCTTTTATGGGCAATCTCTGGCCCTAACAGCTACTCTGGGTTGGGCGTAGGATTCAGGCAGATTTGGCTCATGGTTGCCCAGAGAATGGTTAGTGTTGTGCACTTGAAAAATATGATACATAATGACCTTCAGGACTCAGACAAGGTGGATCCAATAAGCCTAAATCCCTCTGCAAATCCAATTGCATTTTTCTATATTTCTCTTTAGTAGCGATAACAAGACATCTCTATGCCAGGGGCTTGGGCATAGATGGCCATTTGCTCAAGTCCTTCCCATCGGTCCTCTTCCTAGTCGCATGAACTTGGACAAGCTGATTGATATCCTCATTTGTAAAATGTGGATAATATTATATAGTCACAGTGTTGCTGGGAGGCTTAAAGATTAGGTTTTTCTGACTGGCCAAGGGGAATAGGGCCCTGTCTCTGACTTGCCTTGTGAAATCGTGAGAGATTTCCACTCCTGCCTGGTGCTTTTTGCTTTCACCATGGCAACATCTCTTCTGGTCCCACGTGCTCTTCCTGGCTTTCTTCCCTCTCAAAGCCCACACACAGGAAAGAACCCGTAGTAAAACTGTTTACTACAGAACTCCGAGGTTCTTCCTGAAGCTGAGATATTATGCAACTGGAGATATGTGCACTTTAAGCTTTGTCTCCAGTTGTGGAAGGACAAGCTTTGCTGTGCCTGAGGAGGAACTCCAGGCCTCAGAGAGAAAATGGAAGTGAGAAGTGTGATCCCAAGGGCCTCGTTCACCCCTGGCCTGGCCCAGGTTCTGTGAGAATGTGCTCGCTGGACAGGGTATTTGCAGGTTCCTGTCGGGGCTGTGGCCCACTCTCACAGGTTTTTCTCTGGTAGAGTTGTTAAGAGAATAAGAGGAGGGGCTCAGCCCTCCAGCCCAGATTAACACAGGGCATTATGGTCCGAGGTGCTATAACAGATTACCACATCTGGTTGGCTTAAAACAACAGACATGTATTATCTCATAGGTCTGGAGGCCAGAAGTATGAAATCAAGATGTCAGCAGTGGGTGCACTGCTGCTGCAGGCTCTGGGGAAGAAGCCTTCCTTGCCTCTTCCAGCTGCTGGCTGCTTGTGGCCTCATCACCCCAGTCTTGTCTCTGTCTTCACATGGCCTTCTCTGTGTGCCTCTCCTCTCTCTCAAAATTCTCTCTGCTCTCTCTTAGAATGAAATATGTGATGACATTTAGGGCCCACTCAAACAATCCCAGATAAACTACTAGTCTCAAGATCCTTAATCACATCTTTTGACATATTAGGTGATATTTACTCTTTTGTTATATAAAGTAATATTCATAGGTTCTGGGGATTAGGGCATGGATATATCTTCAGGGCCACTGTTTAACCCACTACATGGCATGAAAAGAGGTCAAATCTCAAGTCCCTTCTCAGAAAATACGTATCCTCATGACTTGGTTTTGGTAAAAATCCATTCTCTTTTAAGCTGGAAGGAAATTCGGCATTTGGGACCTGGAGTGGAAATGGTATCTATTTGGTGCAGACTCTGTGCAGGCACTTGGCAAAGATTACATCATGATAAGACCTAATAATGTTTATTGAACACTAAGCAGAGCCAGGCTTGGTGCCAGGAACTGTACATAGACTAGCTCATTTAATCCTCACATCAGCCCCACTATTATTCCTCCCTTAGACCAATGAGGAAATTCAAAAAGTTTGTGACTACCAAAGGTTGCTGCAAGACAAAATGGCAAACCTGAGATTCAAGCCTAAACCTGCTTGACTTCAAAACCTGTATTCTTCCTACTACAGTACTCTTTCTTGATCAGCCATAAATTTTAGTGAAGAAATAAGACATCAATAAATATTCAAATTAATGAAGGATATATTTTCATTAGAAGGCTGTTACCCCATTGTGTTGTGGACTCAGCGGGGTTGATGTGTTGGTTTTAATTTCCAATGTTTCATCTAAAATAGGAATGCTAACCAAGTAGAAGGTAGAGTACACAGATTTGCACTTTGCTGAAAAAGTAAAATTCTGGTGTGCCAACCAGACACCTCCGAAGGAAAAATAAGCAGATTTTGAAAGGGGTTTGGGAAGAGAGCAGAGAAAAGGCAAGAAAAGGAAAAAGGAAAGAGGAGATGATTTGAGCTCAGGGAATTATTTTAGGTTCACAGACCTTCCTGGGAATAAAACCCAGGAACACTGAGGAGAATTCTGTGATTGATTTTCCGATCAGTGGTCCAGATAGAGGAAGATTAGCTGGCAAATGACCAGTCCACAAGTTTAGAAGCAGATTATCTGTTGCTTGAGGGAAAATGCTCAGCCTTCTCCCTCTCTTTGTCAAGAATGAGTAGCAGAAAGGCAAACAGAGATAGGAGAAGAATTCTTTTTCCAATGTTCTTGCCTACTCAAGGCTAAGCCTAGACAAACATGTTGCTGGATGCCTACCCCTCCCCTTTTTCTGTCTCCTTTGTTTTCCCTTTCCAGCACACAGCAATCTCCCTCCCATCAATCATCTCCTGGGAAAAGCTGTGACAGACCAGTCCAGTCCTGGCCCCTCTGGCGGGCCTAGTTAGAGTTAAGCCCCAGACTGATCTTATCCAGTCTTGCCCAAAGTATGCATCTTAAGAAGGAGGATCTGGGTGTGGTATCCAGAGGGAATAAGGGCCAGCCTGGTCAGCCAGATCTCCAGAATTAACCCAGAATTAACCCTGATGTCCTACAATGTAGCCAGATCAACTTCAGATGGCAAACCCTTACCTCAGCCCCTCGTCCAAAAGTCAGTTTTTCCTATCATCTCTGTTCATAAACTCCACATTTGTTTAACAATTATTAAGCAACTATGTTGGATAATTGACATCTATGGATTTTCTCTTTGATGCCATCTTTTTTGGATGCAAAGGTATTTTAAATAAAAGCCACTAAATTTTCAGCTGTTTTTATTACCAAGCAAGTATGAAACAAATATCTCACTCATCCCCAAATATGGGACAAAGTGAGAAGGTAAGGGTCGGGATGCACTGCAGTCCAAGGCTGGTATAAAAGATGGGCATGAGCTTGACACTGTCTTGCAGAAAGACCTCGCCAACCAGGAGTAACACGTTTAGTATGCTTGTAACTGTCAAGAAGCCTGTCGATCATTCAATCCAAAATGTTTGCTGATTCTGAGAATTCACTTGCATCATAAATATTCAAACAATACTAAAATGATTTCAGTATAGGAAGTGTTATGTATTCTCTGAACTAGCAAAAGGCTCTATTCCTCAGAGCCTCTTAGCCCCACCCAGCCTGTGCCTAGCCTCTCAGCCGCCAAGATGGACCCCATGGCAACTCACCTTCCACACCAGAGCTGGGGAGTAGCTTCCTAAAAGAAATAGAGTGTTCAAGCCAAGAATATTAACCAGCATCAATAATCAGAAGAGCAATAAGTCTGGTTTATTAAGCAGCCTATGTGCCAGACACTGTGCTAAACTCTTCATTTTCATTATCTCACTTGATCCCCAACACAGCCTATGAGATACATTTGATTTCCACTTCATCTGAGCTTATATGACTTGTTCAAGGCTATGCAGGTCAAGGGGCAAGGCTGCCATTTTAACTCTTGCTTCTGACCCCTGAGCCCTGCTCACATTCCCCTTCACCAACTTATACTTTCGGGATTCTGATAGCCTACCCCAATAACCCCATCATGACCCCTGGCACGAGAAGGAAAAGAAAAGCAAGGGTGGCTATATTTACTCAGGCTAGGCCAGCGCCCCTGGGCTGGGCTTTCATTCGCAATGAGCTCTGGCGGAGGGCTCAGCTCAGTGACAGCTGACCTCTGCTAGGGTCGGGGCAGATCCGATCTCCATGGCAGCCATTCTATGAGAAAAACAGCATCAGAATCCAAGGAGGAGGAGGAGGTTCAAAGGGCAGGATTATTGGAAAGTGACCTGTGGAATTGATGTGACGAGAACTGGAGATTTGCAAAGCCAGGGCTTGGGTTCCATCACAGAAACTTCTGCAGGCAGATGCTTTATCATTTTCCTGTTTTGTCCGTTTGTTCTGTGCAGCAACAGATTGATGTTTTTCCAAGAGACAGTTCAAAGAGCCCCGACCCTGTAAACAAGGTCACGCATAAATAGTAGCTGATAAAAAAGAAAAAGAATTAGTTTAACCTTGACATTCTTCGATCATGGGTAAACTTGAAATAATTTATTTGCTCTCTAACTCACCACAATAAATCAGAACACAGTCTGGCATTTTAAAAAAAAAATTTTATTTTTAGGAGCCTTGAGAGAGACACCTGAAATTCGTCTGAATGGACACTTTTATCCTCCTGGTGACTTAGTGCTATTCAAAAATAGTATCCTAGAGTTTTGGCCACAACCAGGCTGACTCAGCATGGGCCCCTGAACAGAGAGAGGAGTCAAAATGGGCTTGTATGAGCCTGGTTTCAGGTGTCATATCAGAAACCAATTTAAGGACCGATCCTAGAGGTGTTTTGCTTTAGAACAGTACTACTGGCAGAATTGGAAGAAACATCAGTGAATGTGTAATCCAGCTCTCTCACTTTTCATATGTGAAAACTGCAACACACAGGGATCAGTGGTAGTATGGTGCAGTGAACTGTCAATGGCCACTGGAGCCAAACTGCACAGTTGAAGTCCCAGTGCTGCCACTTATGTGTGACCCAGCTGTTAAACACCTTATACCTCACTTTCCTAGCTTATAAAATAAGATGCTGCCACTACAAAGATTGCTTGTAAAGACTGAATTCACGAATACATACAAAGCACCTGCAACCATGCCCAGCCCAGAGTAATCACTTAGCAAGGACTAGTGATACTTATAAATGACTTCCCTGAGGTCATATGGATGACCAGTCTTTCCAGGTCAAGAGACCATCCACCCCTCAAGCTGTCTCCCTCTCTGTAATGACTTCACAGCCTAGTACCCCTTTCTTTTTACTTAGAAATTTGAAGGGGCAGAATTTGCCTAAGCAGGAAAACCACATCAGAAGGAAAATAATTTTCCACAAAAACACATATGCCTTAGAGCACTTCTGCTCTCCTTTTCCACTGTTGGGTGTTTATCCTCTAAGACTTGCCTTCTTGTAAAACACTTCCCTTTCCTCGAAGTCAGCCTAACTGTTAGCTTCCACTCTCTGTGCTGGTGGTGCCAGGAAGGTTTCTAGACTCGCTGTGCTCTTCTATAAATCTCTAGTTTTGAGACAGAACCTCACTTTTTAAATTATTAGTTTCATCTTTTACTATTGGATTGAGTAAACCTCTCTATGTGTTTTTTTAAAAACGTTATCAGATATTCTTACCTATTTTTTTGGTCCCTCTTTTTGTTTGTTTTTTGATTTTGGAATGATGATACATTCAAACACTTCCAAGGTATAAAACAATGTACAATAAAAGATCTCCCCCTCTACCCCCCAACCCCTACAGCCATCCAATTCCCCCTTCTCTGTCGGCAAAAGACCATAAGTAGTTGCTCATGCTTCCTTCCACAGAGGTCGGTTCCAAGTATAGATAAACAAATATGTAAATATATTCTTTTTTCTTCTTTAAAGCATAAAGTTATCTACTCTTTTTACAACTGAAAGTATTTTTCTGAGCTCTACCCCCCAAAATTTTTGGAACTTTTATTGAAATGGCATTAAATTTACAAACGAATCTGTGTAATAATTGAACTTGGTTATACTATTTATCTAGTTGTCCTATCTGAGAACTTGACATGTATCTTTACAAATTCAACTCTTTTGTTATATTCCTCAGTAAATTTCTGTAGCTTTCCTCATCACAATTCCGAATATTTATTCTTGAGTATTTTATATTCTCACTGTAATGAGCTGTTTTCATTGTAAGGAGGAGTTATTTTCCTCCTTATATTATTTAATAAGAACTGTCTAGTTTTATATTTTAAACTGACTAACTTAATTAGATCTTCTTAATCCTAATTATTCTGTGGTTAATTCTCCAGTGTCATCCTGGTCAGATGGACTGGTTTCAAATCCTGCTCTGCTACTTAATAGATGTGTAACATTGGGAAAATGAGTTAACCTCTCTATACTTCCATTTCCTTATCTGTAAGTGGATAAGGAACCACTTACTCTATAAAATTGTTGAAACAAACAAACAGCCTAATTCAAATGAACCAGTCAGTGCATGGAACATGAGTCATCTGTACAAGTTAACTATTATTAAATTATAATAATTTTGCTCTTCCTTTATGATTGTTTCATTGCTTTGTGCTTCCTCTTATTTCATTAGATAAAGTTTATTCCTTTTTCTGTTGCTTCACTTTTAGCTGTGCTATTTGCAGTTGATTTGAAATAAATGTACTTAATTACATTAAAAATTTAATATTTTATTCATACATATTAAGCATATTTTGGTAACATATCAGATTTTATCAAATACCTTATTATTATTTACTCATGTAATCATATATTTCCCCTTTGCTCTACTGGTGTGATATATTAATAGATATCCTAGAATCAAAACATCTTTATAATCTGATCATATTTAATTTAAAACTTAGACTTTTGTGTTCACAAGTCGAACCTTTCTATAGGTCCCTCTGTGTGTGTCTTCACGGCTTATGCTAGCCTTAGAAAATAATTTAGAAAAATTTCACTCTTTTTTAATGCTTTTTGAAGGACATTTTTAAAGAATTCACTCGACATCACTTCAGAATCTTTATGCTATTACCATTAACTTTAATTCTCCCTAGTGTATATAACCAACTCTTCACAGATGGGTTTTAAATTTTGGATTAATATGCAAAGTTTATTTGTGCTACAAATGATTATAAACTCTAGCACAATGATGTATGTCAAGCAGAAGGCTGAGGCAAGAGAGGGGAGAGGGGAGCGGGGTATGGGCTGCTGTGAGGGTGAGAGAATGGAATGTGGAATGTCCACCCAGCACCCCGCAAGGGTCACGAGTTCAAAAGCTTCGCCCCTGAGTGAGCAGGTAGTTACAGACAGCAGCGCACATGCGTCAGAGGAGGGAATCGGAGGCCTGACAGCCTGCAGCCCTGAGTTTCACTGCTTACTAACTGTGTGACTTTGGGTAAGTCGCGTTTATGCCTTATGCATAAAATGGGAATAATTGTAGTACTTACCTCACAAAGTGAGAATTAAATGAGATAATTTAGAAAAAGGGCTTAGCAGAGTGCCTGATGCTTAGCAAGCACAATGTAAGTGTGGACCATCATGCGACTGTTATTCAGACAGTGACTCGGTGCTAAAGAAACCCCGCGAACAGTGCAATAATGCTTCCATAGCTGCGGGGAGACATCGTTGTGCTGTTGAAGTGACTGTGTGGCGATTTTTGCTAACTTTAGGGTTGTTCTGAGCTTTTACTTCCTTCTAATGTGCTACTAAAAATTCTAGACTTCAAAACTGTGCAGGAAACACACAAAAAGCTAACTAAGAACCTTGACTGTGGACTAATCACAAGATTCTGCGGATGTGACTGAGGCACACTTTGGCCACATCCCCAAGTTCATGTGTGTAGCATTGTAGAGAGGACAGCTTGGGTCCCTGCTGCCCACACCACAGCTTCTGTGAATGCGCAGTAGAAAGAGCCACCTCCAAAGCATTAACAATAAGTTAGTATATGCTGAGGCTGTCATTACCGCTTTGCAAGGAAAGGGACAAAATGCAACGATGGACTATTTCAAATAAAATTGTGTCATAAGTTTTAAAATTCTGTATTAATTACAGTTAAATGCTAACAAATAAATTTCCACAGAGATGACCTTTCTAACTATAAAAACAATGAAATACATTTTTTCAATGCAATATCCACAGATTTTGACTATGGAAACACTAAAAATGTATTTTTCAAAAAACCAATTAAAACAAACTTAAGTGGCAAACAGGGAAAAGTAACTATGGCATAGATAACAGATAAAGAGTTAGTGTACTTACTGTATATAAAGCTCTTTCAAATCAATTAGATAAAGACAAATGCCTTGACATAATGAGATATAAAGGACACCAATAAAAAATCAATAAATGGCCATAAACATATGAAAAAAGTTATTTCTTTGGAACAATGAAACAATTGGTCATTAGAAACAATATCTATTCTTCTTTCATATCAATATTACTTTTCAAAACTAATGTACAACGGCTCAAAGGATGGGGTGAAATTCGGGCTTTCAAGCACTGCGTGGAGAGAGTGTGTTACTTCAGCCTCTCTGGAGGGCAGTTTGACAGTCAAATCCATTGACTCCAAGTTCACTTCTAGGAATGTATCCAAAGAAAATAATCAAAGATACACAAAAGGACATATATGCAAGAATGTTATAATATTACTTAGCATAGCAACAAAATTCATAATTTCCAAAAAAAGAGAAACAATTTAAATGTCCAATAATATGATAATTGATTCAATTAGTTGTGCTAAAATCAGTGGATTTAATGCCACATTTTTATAAATAGTATTTTCAAATCTTATTTTATGACACGGAAAACATTTATGGTCTAATAATAAATGAAAAAGAGCAAAAATCAAAATTATATACACAACATGATCGTATTTTTAGAAAGGATGAATTACATATAACTCCAGCACAATGCTCAGAACTGTCATTGGCTATTACTTGTTAAAATATCTCAAGACCTTCAGATCAGTAAGAATTGCTCAGGGGTATATACGTATACTGCCCACAGTCCAGCAGCTAAAAATTATTGACCCCATTTCAGCTGTTAGGCCTGCTCTGTTCTGATTGGGGCTCTGACAAGCCAGTTGTTAGGTACGTTAATATCACTCTTGATGAGACTGTGAGAGGAGATTCAGGGTAGGCAGCAGGGGACAAAGATCCACTTGACAAATGAGCAACAAATGGACCTTGGTGTTAGCCAACCTCATATTGGATCTCCGGAAATCTTAGCCATTTTCTCGGATTTTATCCTTGTGTTCTAATCCATAGAAAGGTCAAAGTATGGGAGATCTGGAATTGGCATCACTAGCTTGGTCCTGCCCCAGCAGCAGCCACTACTCACAAGCTGTAGCCAGAGGCATTAGTCACTGTCCTAATCCCTGTGGTGCTACCCACCTCAGGCTATGGCGCCTTCCAGATTTTTCTCCTTCCTGTCCTTTGCCTCCTGGCCTCCAGGCTGTTTGGACCTTTTAAACTCTTTGTTTGTTCCTTGGAATGTGCTTTCTCTTTAATATGACCTGTGAGTTCGGTTACCACTCATTTTCAGCCATGTCCGTTCTGGCTGTAGGGTGGGGGCAGGAGACAGTTCGGCTTTTTGAGGGGGAAGGGCAAAGCCCCATGACTCCGCCTCTGAAGCAGCTCAGACTTTTCAAGCTTCCAGGCGTCCCTCCTGCCAGCGCGTCTCCCCATGCCTGCATTATGTTCCACCGGCAGGTGGAGGACAGAGGTGGATGGGAAGCAAGCCCACGTAAGTCAAGTACCTACAACACACCAGCTTCTTAATGCCGATTATCTTCGAGCATACATTTTCTTCTTATCTGTATTCTCATAATTTTTACAGTCCAAAAGGGTATCTCCAATAACATTTAAGATAACAGATCAATTAAATGAAAATATTTGGGGCTAGCACTTGATGTGTCAGCTTTCTTAAGCTCCCAAGGTGCTTCTAATGTACAACCAGTGTGGAGATCCAGGGATAGAGACAATCTCTCATTTCACAAAATAGCCAGCTGAACCCAGAGTGGTTCACAGTAACACACGTGGCCAACATGTTCATTGTTCAAAAAGAGAGTTCTTTATGAAAGTCAGATTTAAGTCAAATTTATTAATTACTGAGAAGTTATTTCTGTCCTCACTCTTTTAGACCTCTGATGATATGATTTAAACAGCCTTACTTAAACCATATATCCATAATATATGAGAGTTGAGGGAAGCTGTTCACTTACTTCGACTCTACTTAAAATGCTAGTGCTATGCCGTATAAAATTGTTCAAAGCAGCAGAAGACTCCTTCTTCCATCACTTTTTCTAACTCTCTTCCCAAGGATTATGAGGAATGAACTTCCATTTTGTATATCTACCCTCTTTAATTTGCCATTTAGAAAAAAAAAAATGCCTATTAAATCAGCAAACACACACTTATCAAGTATCTATCATATATCCAGTACTACTCAAACTTCTACTATCTAAAGAATTGTTTCTACAATAAAAGCAAAGCCATACTTCTAAAGTTCTAGTGCAGTCACATGAAGGGTGATAATTCACCAGGTTGGGTTTTATTCTCTGCCTTCATAAAGCAGCAATAAAATCAAGGCAGTCTAACAACTCCAGTGTTGTGAGAAATGGTTTTATTTTAATTGCCTTCAAGCATCTTTAGGAACCCAGGAGACAGCCATCCAGGAGCTACTGTCAATCCGTGACTGTGGATAGGAAGCATGTGTGGCTACTTTACAGGGTCAGTGCAATTTTAAGGAAAATTTAAAGAAAAAAGAGATCCTGTTCAATCTTGGAATGAATTATTGACAAAGAAGGAGAAAGCAGAGTCAAGACAGTGAGAAAGTCCATGGAAGGCCAGCTGACAGAATGTGGCTGCACCAGCTTCAGGAATGATGCAAAGCAAGGAGACTGCAGAGAGATATACTTGTTTAATCTGACACTTGGACCAGCTACCCAAATTGCATTTGTTTTCTGAAACTATTTTCAGGAGATCAAGGCACTAGGGGCAGTTTTACAAGTGGCCAGAGTAGAAGACCACCAGGAGGATGCCATTTAACAGACCCAAGGAAGACCTCCTTTTCCAAATCGCTCCCAGCCCAGGAGTCAGTGTTCATCAGTGATAGGTGACGCATTATTTGGTTCTCATATACGTGAGAAAGACACACAGAACATCAAGCACAAAAGGAAGCTTAAAGGTTAACCTTCTACTCAGTGCGAGTTATCTCTTCAAGAGTATCCTGAGATATGTTTGGTCACAACTTGCTGAAATAAGAATAGTGATGAGGAGCACTTTAGCTCACAAGGTAGTTTCTTCTAGTTCTGAACAGCTCTAGCCATTCAAAAGTTTTACTTACTCCAATTTCTATCCACCAGAACTGGTTCTGCCCTCAGACTGTAAGGAAAACAAATCTAAACTATCTTCCAACTTCTTTAGTATTTAAAAACAGCTGCCATGTCCAACTGAGTCTCCCCTTCTTCAAACTAAACAAATCCTGTTTCTTCACCTATTCATCACCTTCAGGACTCCTCAGTTAAAATGGCAAATACCTGGGGTAAACACCCACCATTTCTGGAAATAAAAAGAGATGGGAGGAGTTATACATTTGATCCAGAAGAGAGTAAGGGAGATCAGAGGAAAGGTGATCAAAATAACAGCAATGGACTTACTTTTCAATTTCCAAAGGCCAACCAGGCTCGCATAATCTTTCATAAAATTTATTTAAGATTTATACCTTCCTAATTACCAAGAACTTCTTGACATAATATATTAACATCAAGGAGATATCCACAAGACTCAAATGGTTGAGAAAACCCATTGAACATGCAAACTAAATCAATTCATCGATGTATTTATTTCATACATACTAAAGCCTCTATGCATTAAAGATTGAGATCTTTTTAAGATTAATATTATTAAAATAAAAGTTCATTCTATGGAAGGCATCTAGAGAGAGACATCATTACTGAAGTTCAACATAGACATGCTTCTTGAAACATCAAATTCCATTTCCCAGATCCCCTGTCCCCCACCCCCTCTATCTAGTAGAAATGCTAACTGTGGAATGGCATTCACAGGTCAGAAGAATCACCCTGAGGAACACAGCAATGCTGAGATTCAAAGAAATGCAACATGTGTTGCATCATAAATCTGGATATGAAGAAAGGTCTGATTCTGGCCAGATCTTTACTCTTGAGATAACAATGTTGCAAGACGTCTTCCCCACAGAATGAAATCCCTTCTTTTCTACTCCCACAGCATGAAGATTGCTTCCAGTATTTGTATTTTCACTGATACGTGTAGAAAGCCTGAAGCTATTTTTTTCTTTAAAATGTTAGAAAGAAACTTTTTTTCTGCTCCTATGTGACTGCACTTTGTGAAATACTGTTAAAGCTCAATCAATACATCCTGTAGAACTAGAGGAGAAATAGCAAAATGTTTTAGCTCACAAAATCTCTGCAGCCTGCTAAGCAAGGCAGAGGATCTCATTAAGGAGAAAGGAGAGGTTCCTATCTATGTCAGAGAAATAATCTTGATAACAGTAATTGACACAGTTTGAATATTTACTGTGTCAGGCATTGCTCTAAGCACTTTCCATGGATTAACTCATTTAGCTCTCACAATAGCCCTAGAGGTAAATACTGTTCTTATCTCATTTGACAAGTGGGAATAGAGAAGTTAAGCAACTTGCCCAAGGTCACACAGCAAGCAAGTAAGTGACAGTAGCAGGATTTGAACTCTGGAGTTTGAGTCTGTGCTATTTGCATTTTTCGAAATTGTCTCCATGTGTTATATATATAATGAGTCACAAGAAAGTCATTTTGTTTTAATGCCAGCCAACTGTATCAATGACCTTAAACTTCTTTCCGCATGGCCAGAGTGTTCCAGACTGGCTTTTAATTCTGCCCAGCAGAACTGGCACCATTCTGGTGCAGGGTCCAGATCAAGGCCCACAGAGATTCTTTATCACCAGTGGGTGGCAATATTGTCACATGGAGCCATCTGCATGCAGTCCTGGCATCCTCCCTGAAAGTGGAAAGGCCTCACAACTTACAGATCATTCCAGGCAGCCCTCAAAATGCACTTTTCCACTGTCCCCAAAGCACTCAGGATAATCCTTCCAGTGAAGAGATGGATCTAATTAGGAGAATGCTCAGGAAACTATTCCTTCGAGTTATTCTCCCTCTGTCCTGCAGTAATATCCCTGATATATCTCAATCATAAATTACACACTTGTCTTCCCACTAGGACATGTCTTTCTTAGGGACAGACTCTACAACCTTTGAACCTGCAGTTTCACTCATGTATGAGAAAGGTTGAGTAAATGGATGAATGATTACACTGCAGTTCTTCAGAAGTAATCGACTCCACTCCAAAGAACAACCTAAGAAAGATCTGCAGGCTCCTCTGTAGTTGACCAAAAATGAATCCAGACTCTACTAGTGACTCTAGGGTAAGTTCAGCCACCCAAGGATCCTCAGAATAGAATGAAACAAAGGAAGCGTCTCAAGACCATCCTGGCCTGGACTCTTGAAATTACAAAACTGAATCTGTCCTTACAGTGGTCTGGCTCTTCCACAAAACAGTCACAGCTTAAGGGGAACAAATGTCAAGCTGACCTCTGGATAATGTCAACTAAGTGAGCCCAATAATTGGTGCACTCAAGGGCTTCCCCAAGGAACTCCCCAATAACCCAAGGCAGAGCTCTAGGAAAGGGGCCCAAATTTGTGCAAATTCTGAGAATCTCTGAAGAAGATCATGTAATCAAAAACATTTCTAGCAACTTGTCATATATCTGAAATCCTAATGTTAAAGAGCCAACGTTAAAGGCCCTGAAGATAACTTAGATAATTTATGATACATTCTGAAACCTGTTAAGGTTTTTAACAACAAAAAATGAGGAAGATAACATCTATCCTTCCAATTTTTAGGTAAAAATTAATAAAAAATTAAAATCATAGCTGTTTGTTTTTTAATTATTTTTTTTATATTAGGGTGACATAGATTAACAAAATCTACTAAGGTATTTATAAAAGTCAGAATTGGAAAAATACATGCATTTTTTCTTTTCTATAACTTTGTCAAATATCAAGGACCTGTTTTCTGTTACAGACACACTAGGCTCTACCTGTCAGTGGCAGCACACTAATGTGAAGGTAATAGACACACCCTTTTTCAATATTTAAGAAAAACCTTGGTTTATTTCAATGATTATAAAAATATAAATTCATTATAGAGAACTTAGAACTTATAGAAAGTTCTAAAGGATATCCAAGAGATTATCTCTATTGACTTTTTTGATGCATTATTTTCAAGTCTTTACATATTTCACATATATACATACACATCGCTTTTTTAAAATAAAATATAATCTAAATCTGTTCACGTGTTTCTTTCTTCCTAATCTTTATGTCTCTTTTCCACTTTCTCTGCTTTTAGTTTCTCTTCTTCTGTGTGAACTCTGGAATTTCTTTTTATGTACCCATACACAAGTCTATCTGTTTAACTTTCATGCAGTTAGAGAGGCCAAAGCTATTCAAACCATGCTCCTTCTCTAAGCTGAATGGAAAGAAAGATAATACAAATAGATAATAGATGATACTAGTTAGACAGGTAGATGAGATAGATAGATAGGTAGGTAGGTAGGTAGATAGACAGACAGACAGACAGACAGACAGACAATAGATAAGGAGAGAAGGAAGGATTTACATATCATTTGTTGATGTAGATCTCCTGCATGTCTTAAATGGTTTTGTGACCATTGATAAAAAATCTTTCTTGTCTTTGTGTTAGATTCCATGAGGACCATAGGTCATTCTTCTCCTTGTACCTGTTATATCACCCTTACTCATTTCTACACAAATTCTTTGGACTATCTAAAATTTTGACCTAGTTATTTGCACTGACTGCAATTTAAATTTACTGTTTCTACAAAACCTCTCCGGAAGCCCCTTCATTTCCTATTTCCTAATGGCTCTGTGGTTTTTATGATATCTCAGGGCTAGAAGGAGCTCTGAAATACATTGTTTTGCCTCACACATCTTCCTTTCCCCCTACCCTGTGCTTTACTCTGTGTCTGAATTCCTTCTGCAATATATTTCATTGGTGGCCATCTAGCCAAGATCGGCCATCTACAATGACAGCAAGCTCAGCCTCTTGAAGTGACCCATAAGAATCTATGAAACAGTAGTGAGAGTCTAGAAATAATCACATGCATCTCTGGTCAACTGATTTTCAAGACCATTCAGTGGGGAAGAACTGTCTTTCAGCAAATAGTTCTAGAACAACTGGATAGCTACATGCAAAACAGTGAAGTCGGACCCTTGCCTTAACACTATATGCAAAAAAAAACCCTCAAAATGGATCAAAGATCTAAACATAAGACCTAAACGTATAAAACTTTTAGAAGAAAACATAAGGAGAAAACTTTATAACATTTATTTGGCAATGATTTCTTGAATATGATGACAAAAGCATAAACAACAAAAAAAAAATAGACAAATTGAACTATATCAAAGTTAAAGCATTATATATCAAAAGACACTATCAACAAAGTGACAAGGCAACCAACAGAATGGGAGAAAATATGTGCAAATTATATATCTAATAAGAGATAAATAATATTCAGAATATATAAAGAATTCTTACAACTTAAAAACAACAACAAAAAACAATCAAGTCAAAACATGGGCAAAGTACTTAGATATTTCTCCAAAGAAAATGTACAAATGGCCCAAAAAAAGCACATGAAAAGATGCTCAACATCACTAATTATAAGGAAATACAAATTAAAACCATAAAATATCACTTCGTATCTATTAATCTATTATTGAAATAAGCAAACACAAGAAACAAAAACAAGAAATAACAAATGTTGGTAAAGACATGGGAAATTGGAACCCTCGTGTACTGTTTGTGGGAATATAAAATGGCACAGCCTCTATAGAAAACAGTATAGCAGTTTCTTAAAAAATAAAAATAGAATCATCATATGATCCAGTGATTTCACTTCTAAGTATATACCCAAAAGAATTGAAAGCAGAGTCTGGAAGAGATATTTGTATACCCACATTGGTGGCAGCATTGTTCATAATAGTCCAAAAGTGGAAAGAACCCAAGTGTCTTATCAATGGATGAATAGAAATATGATATCTACATACAATGAGGTATTATTCAACCTTTAAAAAGAAGGAAATTCTGGCACATGCTATAATGTGGATGCCATCGAGGACATTATGCTACGTGACATAAGCCAGTCACCAAAGCATAAATACTGTTGATTCTGCTAATATGAAGTACCCAGAGTCATCAAATTCACAGAAACAGAAAGTGAAATGTTGCTTCTCAGGGGTCGAAGGGGAAGGAAGAATGGGGAGTTTTTGACTAATGGATATAGAGTTTGAGTTTTGGAAGATGAAAAGAGTTCTGGAGATGGGCATGGCATTAACGGTGACACAACAATAGAAATGTACATTATGCCACTAAACTGTACATTAAAAATAGTTATAATGGCAAATTTTATGTATATTTATCACAATTATTCTAAAAATCTAAAAAATTTTTTAAAACAAAGCTCTTCAGATATCTGAAGATTATATTATCACAACCCCACAGAATACTCTGTGGAATAAACACATCTGTTTGCATCCACTGTTCATCATGTGACACGAAGTCCGTTCATGCTCCATTCCGGTCACTCACCCCTGAATGTCCGCTTATAACCCATTTAGTCTATGGGCCATAGACTTCAACTAGTAAAGAATGGAAAAGTGCTGTTACTTCCCTCAATCTGGTTACTAGATTACTATTAATGCAGTTTACTGTTTTATTGTCACAGTTTATTCTTAGGGAACTAACTGTCCAGTTAGAACTTTATGCTCTTTTCTAATGTGTCACCACTAAAATCTTTTATTGGTTAGAACTCTTTTAGTTATTAAAACAAGAACACATAAAATCTATGCAAACTGACTTAAACAAACAAAAAAACTTATTGGCAAATGTAAATGCTCCAGAGATGGTGCCGGCATAAGGTGTGGCTTGATTCAGGAGTTGAAATTCTATCACCAGGTCTCATTTATT
This sequence comes from Eonycteris spelaea, assembly GCA_003508835.1. Classification (NCBI taxonomy): domain Eukaryota; kingdom Metazoa; phylum Chordata; class Mammalia; order Chiroptera; family Pteropodidae; genus Eonycteris; species Eonycteris spelaea. The sequence goes on along the minus strand of PUFA01000011.1, from coordinate 5,923,874 downwards.
TCCTTCTCATAGCCCACCTCTACTCTTATATTGTCTTTATTCTTAGGCTCTCCACCCATAATACACCCCTTATAGCTCTCGGTTTCCTGGATAGTGAAACAAAGTGAAAATATTATTCCCAGAAATCACAAAATATCACTGCCTTTCCTGGGTATTGCTGAGGCACACCCTGAACCACTCTCTGTGGCTAGGATAACACTTATGACAAATGGCTTAGTGCTAGATCACATCTGCTCCTGAGCAGAGATGTCATCAACTCCACTAAATCAGTCCATGTATTGAAAGTGTACAGGGGTTAGTCCCTGGGGAGAAATCAGGTTAAGGTCACCAATAGGGTGAGTGGATGCTGAGCAACAAAAACTATAGGTCCAACCATTCTTCAGTTAGTTCAATTGGTACATTATGAACTAAGATACATTACCCTGCATTTATTTCTAGTAAATATAATCTTATTAGAATCCTTCTGACAAGTTATTTTGGGCTCCTAATTCTATCAGGCAATGCTGTCCTTGTTTCTCCGAGTTGTGTGTGCTCAACAGTGTGAAGAATGTGCCTTACAGATTTCATTGTAGTCAGCAATGAACACATTGTAAACGTGTTTTTATACGTTATGTAAACACATAATGTAAGATATAAATAAACAGGCTATAAACACAGAGCTCCTCAGCTCACCACCAGGATCTTCTTTTCAAGGTCACACCACCAGCTTCTTTGGATGTGGTCATACAACCAGATACCAGGCCTATCTTTGTCCTCAAGTCTCAGCCCTATTGCGTGTGAGCAGAACTTGCTTCCCAGGCCTTTCAGTGCTCCCCTAGGGTCACTCGACCCGCAGTTCTCTTGTCACCACCTTTGGCAGTCCTATTGGTTCAATTGTGCACAAAGGTATAACACAGGTGGCTATCAAATTCAAAGGAATTGCATATAGCTCTGTTCCTTCTGAAAGCACCATATCATAAACCCCAGAAGGTTCAAATGGGGGAGCTTTTATGAGGGGACTACATACAGAGATGATGCAGAGCTGAAAGCAATGTTTATTCCCAAAGGGAATTCAAGGCAAGCTGGTTCTGGAGAGGAGAAATCTTCTGATGGGAGGAGAGCCGCTCCTATTAGACACTGCTCTAAGGGAAGGCAGGAGGAAATGTCCAATCTCTCTCTCTTCTCATCAGTCTCCTGCCAGGGCCTCCATGGGCAAACCAGAGCAGGAGAGGGCCTGGGTGATAAAATCAGCAAAGGTTGGCTTTCAGGGTACAGAGCAAGGCAAGAAAAGGGTGGAGAATACATCTAGAGGACAAAGAATAAGGTGTACAATGTCTCTTTCAAAGGTGGGTAAACTGAATCATTGATAAGAAAAGTAACGCATTTCAGATAAAAAAGGGAAACCTGAAGTGAAGATGAGGGCCTCACTTCCCTATCTGGTCTGACTGATTTTGAGCAGCCTAACGCCTGGAAGGAATTAGAAAATCTCAGGGGACATCTAATCCTTCAGGCTCCTCCCAAATATGTGGTATTTTTACAACATAGCCCACATTGATCCACCTTTCTTCAGAAGTGGTGAGGGTGCATGTGATCAGGGTGACTCAGCCTTCTGCCTGGATTCACCAGAGAGGTTTTCATGAATCACTTGTGTGGGTGACGCTTTTGGTATTATTCTTTCAGTGAATTTGCTCCACACCTAAGTGTGTCTCTGTTTGGTTCATGAAGGTGATTCATCTGAGGAAGTTGACCTGACCATGGTTTATCAGGCAGCATCTAATGGAGATGTCAATGCTTTGACTGCAGTAATTCGGGAAGACCCCTCCATCCTAGAATGCTGTGATAGTGAAGGTAAGCAATTTACACATTTTGAATCCTGCAGAATGTTCTGCTCTTTGCTTTTAGAGAGGGCCTTTAGAGGTGAGCAATGTTAATAAAATTATATCTAACAGGCCACTTTGATACTAGAGGGACAGGAGTAGCCAAGGCTGTGTGCAGGTCCCTCGATATTCCTTTAAATGAGTGTTTTGGACACAAAGTTTCAAATTACTGTACATCATCTCTTATAATGAAGCCAGTTAGCTTGAGTTTGTTTTCAACGTCTATGTGTGAATGACTGAAGTATTTAGGCCAAGAAAAGCGGTAGAGCAAGAAGAGGTGCTTTGGGTAGCAATGGACGTTGGAAGAGTGTGACTGTTGAAGGCAGAGAAAAAGGACTTCTGTCTCTGGGAAAATGGAGTAGATGTACTTTTTCCTCTCTCTTTCTACTAAATATAACTAAAAACTCCAGACATCATATATAATATAAATATAAGGATACTCTGGAAGGTGGAGATAAAATGACAGACTGGCTAGAACATTAGCAGCCAAGGAATGATACGGTGATGAGTTTCTTGGGTTTCCCATCACCTTTTATATCCTACACTTGGAACTAAAGAAGCCAGCAACCCAGAAATGCAACAGGCATAGACCAAGAAAACCCTAACAGAAGACTTCTTTCTCTAGCCAAAGAACCAGGAAAGGAACAGCTTGGCAAGACAAAACTTCTAGACAACAATGACTCTACTACAGTCACACACACACACACACACACACACACACACACACACACACACACACAATCCTATGGCCCCAGCCCCACCCATTCCAGCAAAGACCCAAGTGGGGATCCTGGACTTCTACCTCTACCTGGTGATAATGAGGTCCCCATCCCCCTATCTATTGTGTTGCTGTTGAAGAGGCCATCTCGAAAATTAGTACTTTCCCCATCACTCAGCAGTAATGAAGAGTCTTCTCCCTCAGATGTCAATGAAGGCTAAGTAGGAAACCTGGCCTTCTAATTCCATCTGGCAATAATAAGGTGGCCCCCCTACTTCCCCTTTGGGTTAGTATCAGAGGAAGCCAAATAAAATAGAGAGTTTGAATAAGATTAGGCAACTCATGACACAATATCCCAAATGTCCAAATTTCAGTAGAAAGCCACTTGTCATGTACTAAGGAAGATCTCAAGTGAATGAAAAAAGACAATCAATATATGTCAATACTGAGCCAAGATGACAGATGTTAGAATTATCTGACAAACATTTTCAAGTAGCCATGAAAAAAAAAATGCTTCCATAAGGAATCACAAACATGCTTGAAAAATGAAAAATTAAAAAGCTTCAGCAAACAAATAATAAATATGAAAGAACCAAATGGAAATTTTTGGAACTGAAAAAGACAATAATCACAATTTAAAACTCAATGGATGAGCTCAGCAGCAGAAATGAGCCAATCTGAACAGCTAAAAGAAAATAGGCTTAAAAAAAAAAAAAAAAAAAGAACAGAGCCTAGGGACCTATAGGATTATAACAAAAGATCTGTCATTGGCTTATCTATCCCAGTATTTCTGGGAAGTCATTAATGGTTTTTATCCAGTTAACCTGTCCCAAAAGAAGCTTTGGATTCCCTTATCATGACATCAAAGTGTTTTATAAAATAGAGTGATTGTTTCCTAATGTATGCATGGTAGTGTTTGTTAGCTTGTTTGTTTTTAAAGCAGATTGACTTGTACATCTGCTTTGAGGCTAGAAGTAGAAATGAGGAAAGTCAGAGGTTAAACACCCTGGTGTGATAAGGGCAAGAGCCAGACTGCCTGAATTCAATCCTGACTTGTAGTGACCGACTATGAATGGAAAAGAAGATACAACATATCAAAATTTGTGAGGCATGGCCAAAGCAGTGCTAAGAGGAAAATTTATAGCACAAAACACATTCATTGGAAAAGAAGAAAAGTGTCAGTCAGTAATCTAAGTTCTCACTTCACATGTCCAGAAAATGAAGAGCAAAATAAACCCAAAGCAAACAAAAGAAAAGAGATAATAAAAGGTAGAAGCCAATGAAATTGAAAACAGAAAAACAATAGAAAAATCAATGAAACAAGGGACTGATAATTTAAAAAGATCAATAAAATTGACAAACTTCTAGCAATAGTACTGACAAGGAGAAAATAAGACGCAAATTACCATTATTATAAATGAAACCAAAGATATCACTACAGACACTGCAGACACCTAAAGCAGAATAAAGAAATACAACAAGCAACTCTACAAATGTAAATTTGACTGTTTAGATGAAATGGATTAATTCCTCAAAAAAGATAAACTGCCACAATTCATTCAATAGGAAATATGTAATTTGAATAGCCCTATATGATTAAGGAAATTAAATTCCTTTTTAAAAAATTTTCAGACAAAGAAGTCATCAAGCCTAGATGGTTTCATTAAAGACTTCTACAAACTTTTAAATAATAATTAGTACCAATTATATATAATTTATTCTAGAAAAGATAAGAGGAGGAAACTTTTCTCAGTTATGTTTATGAAGCTAATATTATCCTGATATCAAAACTAGAAAAAGATAATATAAAAAATAAACCTACAGCCCAATACTCCTCTGAAATATAGATACAGACATCCTTGGCAAAATATTAGCAAATAGAATTCAGTAATATGTATAAAAAGAATTATACAGCATGACCATGTCTGTTTTCTTCCTAAGGATATATGTCTGGTTCAATATTTGAAAATCAATCAATGTAATCCATCATATTAACTGGCTAAAGAAAAAAAATCACATGATCATATCAATTGATGCAGAGAGAGGATTTGACAAAATTGAACACACATTCACTAAAAACTCTTAGAAAAATAGGAATATAGGAGAACTTCCTCAATTTGATGAAGCTTATCTACCAAAACCCTTAGAGCTAACATTTTACTTAATAGTGAAAGACTTAATGCTTTGCTCCTAAGATCAGAACCAAAGCAAAGATGTTCACTCTCATTCGTATTTAGCATAGTGCTGGAAGTTTTAGCAAGTGCATAAAGGCAAGAAACAGAAATAAAAAGCATACATATCGAAAAGGAAAAAATAAAACTGTTCCTTTTCGTATGGCTCAATTGTCTAAATAGAAAATTCTAAGGAACCTACCAGGAAAGTCCAACTGAGTGAGTTTGGCAAGGTCACAGGATATAAGGTCAATACCCCAAAACAAATTATATTTATATATGCTAGAAATGAACACATGGACACTAACATTAAAACCACAATACCATTTAAAATCACTCAATAAAAAATACTTGGGTGTGAGTTTAACGAAATACGTGTAGGACTTGTATACTGAAAACTATAAAATGCTGATGAAAAAAATCAGAAAAGATCTCAATAAATAGACATATTATGCTCAAAGATTAGAAGTCTCAATATAGTAAATATGAAAACCTCCCCCAATTCATATACAAGTTTAATGTAATTTCTATCAAACCCCAGCAAGACTTTTTGTATAGATATAGACAAGTTTATCTGAAATGAATATAGAAAGGCAAAGGAACTAGAATAAACAATTCTAAAAAAGAAGAATGAAGTGGGGGGATCAGTCTACCCAATTTCTTATTATATAGCTATAGAAATCTCTGGTATTGCTGAGGGATAGACACATAGATCAATGGAAAAGAAAAGAACTCAGAAAGACTCACAAATATACGCTACTGATCTTTGACAAAGGTGCAAATGTAATTCAGTGGAAGAAAGCCTCTTCAACAAATGGTACTTGAGCAATTTGACACCCATAAGCAAAAAGGACAAAAAGAGAGAAAGAAAGGAGGAGGAGGAAGAGGAGGGGGTAGGGGAAGGTAAGGAGAAGTAAAGAGGGAGGAGCAGTGCCACTATTTAAGACAGCAGCTCACTGCTGCTTTTACCCAGTGCAGATGCCTGAAAGTATTAGAAAGATTTGGTAAGAACTGGATTGCTGGCTGTAATTTTTACAGATAAAATGTATACATTTATCAATTTTTATTCAGGAATAAGACACATGAAAAACTAAATGTCTTGACCTATATTAATTCCAAATACAGAGAAGTATTTCAGTAAAAGTAGCCCCTTTTAGCAAGAATTTGTGCAACCCAAGGCTAGGCTACCATCACTGCCCTTTAACACACACTACCTTCAACAAAAGCGTGCAGGACCTGTCTGCCTGGCTGGAGTCGCTTTCCAAAGCACTTCCAGATTCTGCGCTGTTTAAGCCAAGCCAGAACAAACCTACCCGTTACTTCCCAAATTATGCTTATTCCCACGATAGTAATAAGCAACTTTTATAATCTACACAATATGTTTTAATCAATGAATTACTGCAAAATTACAGAAAATTGAATAGGGCCAGAAATACACATAGTTTATGTAAATGTAATGACAATCACCCTCATTTCTCTTCAGTCCTATACAGTTCAGCAGCTGGGTTTGTGTTGAGGGCAATTCATTTACTGGCAAAGAACATAATAAATGAACAGGCAAATAGTCTCCTCATAAATTTCACAAGTCAAACATTTTTTTAAAGGCTGTTGAAATGTCTCATTTCAGGGTGTACACCCTTGATGCATGCGGTTTCTGGACGTCAAGTGGACACAGTGAAGCTGCTATTGAAGATGGGGGCCAATATTAACACCCAGGACGCCTATGGCCGCACAAGTCTATGCCTGGCAACCTACCTGGTACTGACTGTGTCTGTTACAGGCACTAAGGAGTTGGGGTGGGGGGCTAAATGTGTCATTATGGGGTCCTACTTTCAGAAGAGTATTCTTGGATTTATGCAACTGGACAGTAGAAGTAGAATTTGAAGCTTTGCTCTGATCATCTCTGACACTTGTATCACCACTTAGAGTTGGTTTCATGGATTTAAATCATTTTGGATCTTCCTAACAATCCTCTAAGATAAAGATGACATCACCATTAAAGTAATAATTCTCTTTTCCAAGTTAACTGAATCAGAATTTCCCTTGGGGCATTTCTGGACACATTTGATACTCCTAAGAACTCCCTCCATTAATACTTGAAATAGCACTCAAAGCTGCTGGTAGTATCTATGGGCAGGAATAGTTGAATGGAAGGTTGAGGGTGAGGAATGTGGGAAACTGGGAAGAGTAGGGGGTAGGGAATAAGGGAGAAATACCAGGCTCTTAAGGGGCAACACCAAGCATAGAACTCAACCCACAGTCGGTGTTCAAGTTAAAAATTATGTAGAGCCAGTCCTTATTGTAAGAGATTTTGGTTCAGCATTTCTCAACATTAGAGCAAGTTTGGTAGGCCTTAGTGAAGATCTTCAGACCCCTCTCCTCTCAAATCTTCTCCAAACTCCCTCTGGAAGACTCCAGTCCGTGTCAAACAAGTCCTTAGTGTCACATGAGGGTCATCATTCTCCTTCCCCTCCAACGAGACTCCTGGAAACCGACCATAACTAGCCTGCTGTCAAAGCAGCTCCTTGCCCTGGCTGTTGCTGCTGCCCATTGCTGGCGGTGGATTCGCCATGTGCCAGCCCCATGATGTCCCGAAGCTGCCTTACTGAAGTAGAACACTTCCCTTCCGAACACCACCGCTCCCTGCCCCACTCTAGCATGGACTGCAATGAGCCATTACCCAGTTCTCACAGAGATTCTCTTTAGACAATACTTCTTCATTTTCTATTTGCATGCTTTTTTCCTCAAGGCCTCATATACGAATCTAGGAAGAACTTTTCAAAGTGTTGGAGTGATTGTTTCATAAGCAGTTTCCAGGAGTACACTCTAGACATCCTGAGTCAGATGCTGGGGAGCAAATAGGGGTAATGGGGAAGGTGAGGGGTGATGCCTGTTAAACCTCCCTGGGCAAGTTTGAAACCTCAAGTTTGAAAACCACTAGTCTATGAGTACTTGGTGAAGTTCAGTATCAAAGGATACTGTCCTGGACTGCCCTTCCAGGCCCCTTTCCTTTTAACACATGCCCTAATAACTCTTCTTGCTATGGAGTTTTTGTTTGTTCATTTGTTTGTTCATTTGTTTTGGTTTTGGTGTCTTTGAACTGAGGAAAAGAGAAAATTTGGATTGGGAGACCAAGGAAAGGCGTAGAGATGGTTTCTAAAGTTGACTGCTAGTAGCATTCAGAACAGAATAAAACCAAGCTACTCTTCTTCCCAAATTCTAAAATTCAGATTTTCTAATGTCTTAGGTTATACAGCTGCTTAAGAGTCTGGGAAGAAGTACTCCTCTAGATTGCAGTGGACAGTGAGCCTAGGGAGATGCCACCTTTGCAGACAACTCTTTATAGGAACTAATTCTAAGAGCTATGGGAGGGAAGTATATCTGCATAACAGCACGTGCATCACATTCTTAACGATGCCCCCACTTTGTGTGAGGACCCAAGGCAGGACCCCCCATCCTGCTCTCTGAGACTCCCTGGGAAGGGTTTAGGGGTGGAAGAATCAGGAGTCCTGAGGATTGCACTATGAAGCCCACCACTCCCTTCTGGCATTGTTTGAATTCAAGTATTAAAGCGAAACTTGGCAAAGGGAGCATTTAGAAATTAAGTCCCAGTCACAGCTCCAAACTTAGTATATAAACTTCCATAGATATGTGACCTTAGACAAGTCACTTCATCTCTTTGTGCCTTTTTCCTCATTTGTCAAATGTAGTAAAAAATAATACCCTAAGTTTATCATAATCGAAATAGAAATACATACAAAATCACCCAGCACATAGTAGGTATAAAATATATTTGCGGGTTCTGAATAGTGACCATGGGTTTCAGATGTATTCAATAGTTTTCTGAAGAAAAAAAGAAAGCCAAATATACACATATTTCCAGGAAATGTTGCAAAATGATAAAAATTTTCCAGACCCTCCTCCATGAGATTTGTTTTTCAAAAACTGTAAAATTTTGGCAACTCTAAAATTTGGCAAGTCTGAATTTTCTCTAGTGTGCCTTTCTTTTGGGTCTCTTGGTCATGTTTTTCCCTCTTAATGAAAGAACTTGATGACTTTGACATTTGCAACTAAAACCAGATTTACTACATTAGTAAACTATGAGTCAGTCAAGGCTGAAAAATATTTGCTTCTACTTACAATTTAGATATTATTGGTTAACTCTACAAAACCATATTCAATATTATAACCTATGAATTTTACTGTGTTTTTGTTGGAAAAATTTTTCAGATGTTTCAGAACCAAAAAATTCTTTCATCATTATCTTTCTTTTTCTCCATGCATTTAAGAACATTTTGATTTTTATTGCTTCTAATATTTTGAAGGGAACCCTTCAGTCATCTTTCTCATCTCACTAAGTGATTTGGAGGCTTAACTATACATGAATGGAGGAAAGCCGAAGAGAATGTTATCATATTAGTCTTCTACTAATGAATAATAGTCATCTACGTATAAATCCCTCTCTTTTTTTTTTGAGTAACCCAAGTGGTTATGAATGAATGTAGAAGACATTCTTCTTGGCAGATGAGCCAAACTTGATTATCAGGAGGACCGGGTCAGTTACTTAAAGAACTATCTAACAGAAAGTAAGACCAGCCTACAATTATATCTGCTCTTCGAAATGAGAGAGACAGTGGGGAAATGGCCCAGCTATAAGTGCTAACCAAGGAGAGGACAAGCATGAAATGTGTCAATATCAGTCTCAATCTGGAGAATTAGTAGACAGCAAGGAGTTCACATGAAGTTTCTTGGAGAATTCATAAGTGGGTAAAACAAAGCAATGGTGAACCCTTAGAAGATGCTGGTGATATTCCCATATTCAGCATCAGAAAAATCAATCAACAAGGTGGCAGGGTCTCAGTCATTGAAGTAGGACTCAGGTTAGGATTCTAAGCATTAGAAGAAGGACTGACTAGAATGAGTAAGATACTGTCCTTATGGTTACTAGAAAGAGAATGTGGAAAGGAAAACCAAGGCCTGTTTATCAGATATATGTAAACTGAGGCATAGAGTGGAGGCTGGGCTCAAGAATGATACACGAGCCCAAATTTTGGAATTAGAGCATAGCATCCAGGTCAGACCATTGACAAGCATGATTCGAAGCTAAGCACATGGAATGAGAGACTAGAACTGATTAATCACCCCCTATCACATGCCCTAGGAACCGAGAATACCAATGAGTAGCCCTAGAAGTGGGGAGGAGAGACAGAAGAGAGAGTTGAGGAATTCTACATCTGACTGGGTAAAATTCCTCCAGAAAACTTGGGAATCCACCCCTCAAGAACTTCAGCCCTCTGTCTAAATTAGAATTGTGCTTTAATCACTTAAGTCAAATAAAATATGTTTTTAGCCAAACCAAAGAAGAAAGCGGGAGAAAAAAAAAGACTAGAGAAAGTTTGTTGGACATTGTGATGCGAGATCGTGTTATATAACGATGCGGTTGTTCTCATATTTCAGGGTTGGCTGGAAGGCTGTGTGAGTCTGCTCAGAAATGGCGCCAAAGCACAACATCCCAGATAAGAATGGCCGTCTGCCACTGCACGCTGCCACTGCTGAACCCGATGTGAGGCAAGTAGCCAGGTATACCGGACACTCAGGCTGGGAAGGACCCCACTTGGATTAGAAGGTCATCTAATCCAACCTTCTGGGGCAAGTAAAAACAAAATTCCTCCTTTTTTTTTTTTTAATTGGAGCAGACAGGACTACTTCTTAATAAATCAAAATATAAAATATCCTGGAATAATCCTAAATTCTAATGGATCAAACCCTTTTCTCCTAGTCTGATTTAAGAAAAGGCTATTTGTCATCATCTGAATTCATATATTCATTCAATTAATTATTGACTCAATAACTACTTAGTGGATGCTTATCATAGGCAAAGCACTGTTCTAGGCCCAAGTAACTCCACAGTAAGCAGGACAGCGACTCTGACCTCAGGGACCTGATGCTCTAGCGGAGTTAAGTGGCACACTCCTAAACAAATAAGTAGGAAAATTTCAAATAGTGATGAGTGTTACAAAGAAAATCAAACAAGGAAAAAGAGTACTGACCGGGCAGAAAGTTTAATGTCTAAACTCAGAGAGTCACGCCAGCATTTATGGGTTGAAACAAGGCAAAGAACCAGCAGAGAGACTGAGACAGGAGACCAGCGGGTTAGAAGGAAACCCAGGAGTGTGTGCTGCTGGGAACCATGTGAAGAAACATACTCAACTAAATGGGAGGATTGAGAAGATCACATTTTTTTTTAAGGCAGTTGAGCAACAGAGGAAAAAATGTTACACGGACCAAGCGCAGCTTCCCCAATCCGGTGTGTTTAAATGGCTCGGCCTCTCATCTCTTGAAAGCCCCTCCAAGCAGCTGGAAACAGCACTTCCAGCTGTAGAATCAACAACATCCTGGGTGCTTCCCCAGCTTCAGCTGCACAGAACATGACTCTGACAGGAACTGAAGCATTCTTCATTAGAGCTTAGCCACAGTCCAACACCACAGGGCGCACATACTGGGTGCCTCGTCCTCTATGCCCTGCGTCCAGAACTAAAACTAACTCTCTGTGGGAGTTGAGACCAAGGCCTCTTCCAGGTTGAGAGATAACAGGATTTTTTCATTTCAATATGTTTTACACTAAAATAAAAGGGCTTGGAAAATTCCAAGACTATTCCTAACCAAGCCTTGCCTCTTGTTATCATTGGATCAAATCCAGGAATAACAGAAAACTAGGATTTACTCAAAGCCCAACAAAACAAGGAAGTTTAGAAAAGAAATAGCAATCTCAGAGCTCACAATCAATACACATCATAAAGGGATGCGCTCTTTTGATGAATTAGGGGGAAAAAAGAATGACAGCTCTAGACAACCCACAAAAATATTTAGTCATAAAATCATACTGGTTTTCAAAGAGTAATCTTTAGAAAATGTTTAAAGTGTATCTTTTAAGACTATTCTGCCTTGATTTACAATACTTTATAGCTCTTTCCTGCCTCGCTCAAAGTGGTCTTTTCAAAATCTACGTGACTTGGAAGATAAGTGCCTACTTTAATGGTAATTATAACTGTTATATTAAATAAAACCCAAGGCTTCATTGTTTTAACACAATACAAATTTACTCAATGTAGTTGTTTCTGGATAGAAGGGTGGCTCTCCTCCACGTGGTGATTCCGGGACCCAAGCTTCTTCCATCTCTGGCTCTCTCATCCCCTAGGATCACAGAACCCTCTTTGCTGAGCCTGCAAATAGAGAAAAGGAGAATAGAGAAGCCTCACTTATTTCTTTGAAACCTCAGCAAGCAAATGACACAATTCACTTCGGCTCATGTTCCATTAGTAAAGTACTAGTCATTTACCAAGAATCCACCTACCAACAATGACTCCAATACAGTAAAGAGGGACATAAATTTTGGTGAAAAGCTGTCTCTGCCATCAAGCCATTGCACCTCAAGGATGAACTAAGCCTTGCCAGTCAAAATCAGACTCAAAGTCGATTTGGTCTGTAGATTAACCTCGTTATCTGAAATCACTGCAATAATAAATTCAAAACCAATCCAACTATACTTCTTATGTGAACCTGTTAATCTATGTCTTTCTCTGCCCAACAATGACACTAGACTCTCTAGGATCTACATTAAATTACTGTAACTGAGATAACACAGAGTTATGGCTTCCCCTTCTCTAGAAATTATACCTAATGACTCAGCCACCAACTTCAGAAGAGCTGAAGTCAGAAAAATTAACATCCTTCTGTGTGCTGATAATGTAGTTTTGTTGTTCTAAATGGACACTTAACTGATCCTGGAAGATCAAATCCTGTTTTAGCTATGGTAATGCCAGCTATGATAACTAACAAAATCCAAAGTTTAAGATTATCTACTCCAAAAACAAAATCCTCATTTCTGGTCAGTGTTCTCCAAAAATGAATTGGGTTAGACCTCAGTTACCCGCATAGCAAATCAACTGGCTTTATTTCCTAGAGAATATTCTAAACTAGCTTGCCTTGAAGAAGTCCCTATGGAATTACATTGCTGAAAATTAGATATTTTATCATCATTTTACTGAGAAATTTTATGGCCACACAGAGCTTGATAACATCTATAATAAATGCTTCAAGCAGAAACTCACCATGTCGTGCTCCATAGCAGAGAAGTTGGGCTTCACACACCCATTTGGGTGTCAGCATGAACTCCGGGTTGCTTTCTGAGGGGGAAAAAAAATCTGGCTTGTGAGTATTTCCTAATCCTACTATCATAATGCAGAAAGGAGTGACCATCCATTAGGCCATGCGAGACCTGTTTGACTGCTTAACTTTCCAAAGTGAACGTAACTTCAGGCCATCTTGGCCGACCCCTAACGCATATAGGTCTGCACTTAGAACAGTGATGATGAGGAAACAGCACTGACTATTTACCATGTCCTGGGTGCTTTCCATGTACTGTCTCATCTAATCCATACCATACATCTATCTATGCGGTGGGTTATATCTGTATCCTCGTTTTATAGATGAGGAAACTGAGGCATCAAGAAAATAATTCATTCCATAGTGCATGTATGGAGATAAGCAATTTGCCAGTGTGTCTGCTGTGCTCCCAGGATTCACTGTTGTAGACTCTATAGAACTTACTTTAATGGCCGCATTTTGTCGTTAACCCTCAGCCTACGTTGAGAGGCCCTATAAGCAACAGCCTTACAAAACTTCTTATCATCTCATTGTCAGGAAATATTTTGTTCATTATAGCATCCGAAAATCCTTTATGAGAATTCACAAGAAAAAAAATTCACTAGAAAAGGAATCGCTGTGCTTCTTCCAATCATTTATTTTTTATTTATACTGTGTGGATACTGTGACAGATGATCATGTTTTTCTCTTTGTTGTGTGGAAATCTCAAAGTCTTCAAAGTCCAATTGTGTCCCGCCTCTGGCATACACGTAGAACCATGATTACATTGTCTTTGCCATGCCCTTCTTTTTTCTTTGCCTAGTTTCATTACTTGTAATCTTGTTTTACTATATGTGTCTGAAAACCACCTAAAATCCTTTTGAGATTGAGGAAGGAAATGGCCAGAAGTGCCAGCTAAGGAGTCAGACTCACTGAGTTTGAATCCAGCTCCATCTCTTACCGACCACATTATCCAGGGCAAGTTAACATGCCAAGGCTCAGCTCGCTTTCTTTTCTGAAAAACAGGGATAACACAGTACTTGCCTCATAGGCAAGTAGGCAGGGAAAAAAATGAGAAAATGTGAAGAATACACTGAACACTGTCAATTATTAGTGTTCAGTAAGTGGTGGTGATGATGAGGGTGATATCAATGACAATGACCATACTCATGATGATGGAAGATAGATGGAAATAAAGAAATACTATGTATCTAGTGCTAAAGAACAAATTCCCGCTACTGCCACCCCACCAGCTTATACCCTCAACATGTTCACCTTAGCCCATACAGGTGCACACACACAGGTGCACGCACGTGCAGTCTGCACCCACTGACATGTGCACATTGACTATAAATGCATCAGGGTATGAGCTGTGCTCCCATTCGTATCCACTCTAGGACGTAGATGGTTGCTAGACTTTAGAACCAGTGAACATCAAGCTCAACTGTTCAGCTCCCCTGAAACTCATTTCCCTACCTTTATTAGTGTATTTTTCCCCCTAATCATAAGCATGCATGGGTCACATTGTGGCCATGTATTCAGGTATTCATACTCGTTTTAAAATCCACTATCTGTTAGGAAGCATGCTCCTTCCACTCAGAGTTTGCTGGAGGTTGTTTAGAACAAAGCCTCAAACTGAAGCTGCTTATAAACAAGCCTGGGGGCTTCAATTAGCCTTTTGCCTCCAGAGGGGTTTGGTTTTCTGATGGAGACAGTTCACTATCAAACCAGTCAGTTCTCATAGCCTTAGCTAAGCTACAACTCAGTGGAGATCTAAACCGATGCAAGGATAAGTGATTTATAATTGAGCAGGAAGGCGAGTTGGATGGCCAAAAGCAAAGGGGCGCAGGGTTTATCTCACGATGCCCCTTCCCGCTCTGAACCTTCAGCTTCTCAGCAGGTCCAGGGTTTCTCCCTTTCAGCTCCCCATGGCTTTTGTTGCTTCCTTGGCTGGGACACTCAGAGGGCACCTCTGTGAAAGAGGGGGCATGATCATTAAGACAAAGCTCCAAAGAGAACAGGGTTGTATTTGTACAATGCTGCACATGCTAGAGTTGGAAGGCAAGCAGTGATCTCCTCTGAAAAGCAGCCACAGGCTCCCTGAAGGTCTTTTTCATGGTCTCCATGGTTACCAGCAGATTTCCGCGCCCTCCCCCCCTGCCAGAGAGAGTACCAGCAGCTCTGCCTCTTTTCATCGCTTTTGATTACAGCCACAGGCAGGAAGGAAATCATTTCTTTGGGGTCCTGTTCTCTGCTTACCAGGTGATGTGTTCTAATCTGTGGGCAGATGTTTCACTACAGTATGCTCTCATTTCCAGGCAGCTTTGGGAATAGGAGGACAGGTGGCTAGCTGCCTTGGGGACCCTTTTCCCCACCCTTCGCTGGGCTGGCCAGTTCCAGGGCTTTTCCAGCCCACCAATCACTTAATGGCAACCAGGGTCCCCAAAATATAAAGGGTAGGAGCTTTTAACAAATTAATCGTTATATAATAAAACTTATTATGCCATGTAAATATCATTCTAAGTGCTTTATATGCATCGTCTCATTTAATGTCACAACAAGTCTTTGAGAAGTAGGTGTAATTATGATCTGTGTCTTATAGATAAGAAAATGTAGGCACTGATAGCTTCTAGCTTACCCAAGGTCACTAGTTGGTCGGTAAGGGAGCAGGGATTCTAACTGAGGCAGTCTGGCCCCAGCATCTGCTGTCTTATAACGCACCATGCTGCCTGTCTGGAAATGCTCCTGGTGAGGCTCTGTGCCTGCTACCTGGGATGAAATGGGCCTTGTATTGCTGCCTAGAGATTTGAGAGCAAGGCAGAGTGCTAATAGGTGATTGGGCTGGGGGGTTGTGGGAGAAATACTCCTGGACTACCTTAGCACAAAACAGGAGTTCTGAAAGAACAACAGTAATAAAAGAGGTCTGTAAGTCCTCAGGTAATTAAGATAGATACGGGGCAGGTATCTAGTGGATTACCTCTGTTCACAAAATGGTGAGGACGCCAAGTGGAAATTAGACACCTGGTTTCTAGATGAGGCTGGGTCACCAAGGCAATATGTGATGGCCTTGGCGGGCAGTGTGTTCTGAAGAGAGAGAGAGAGAGAGAGAGAGAGAGAGAGAGAGAGAGAGAGAGAGAGAGAGAGGGGAGGGAGAGGGGAGGGAGGGGAGAGAGAGAGAGAACTTAACTGTAAATTTGTGTCCAGCATTGAAGATCAATGAGTTTTAGACACTTAGGAACCAAATGGAATCAAGTAATATAAAATGGCATATATCAATCAGGGTCATGACAAGGAAGACATGGAATGTTAAAAGAGGTAACTGAAGAAAGCTTAATGAAAGATTGTTTAAAATTAACCAGGATATGGTGACATAATCCCCACTCCCATCCCTCCCAAAAAGCAGGGAAATATTCCACCCCTAGACCAAAAGGCACAAGGAAGGGAGCTGTTACTGGAACCTGCTGAGGGCTGTGGCAGTAGATGTAGTTGTGGCTGTAGGAGAGGGGGCCACACGGCAGGCGCCAAGGCCTTTGATACAGGGGGAAAAGTCATTATCAGGAAGGGAAAGTGGCTCCCTGATTCCTACTGCCAATCCTTCCGCTGAGTTTGGCCAGTGGGAAGTCAGAAGGCAAGGGAGCCTGGATGATGAATTCATTGGAGGTCAGCCTCGGAGGAGGACATTGCAGGGCAGGAAATGGATTTGAGAGGCAAATAGAGAAATAGCCAGGTACAGAGTTTATCCCATGGTCTTTGGATGCCCACCCAGGATGTGACAGGAGGTCTTTTTGTCCCCACCCCCTTCGCAGAGCTCTACTTCCCTCACTGTGGTCACTTTGCTCCGGAGTCACTTCTGTTTTGCTACAGATATAGATGATCTCAGTCTTCTCAGGGTTAGCTGAGGATAACCAGATTGGCCCACAGCTGACTTCTTGCTTTTCCCTCCCACTATCCCCCAGACCAAATGAGCCTCAGAGATTAAACAATGGCCAGTTTTGGAAGAGGGAGGGAGGGAGAGAGGCAGAGAGAGAGAGAGAGAGAGAGAGACAGAGACAGTCACTGGTTACCCCACCACCACCTTAAAGCAGCTATAAGGGAAAATATATTCAGCAGGGAATATAATCACAAATATAAAATCAGTGTTACCCCAAATGCAATTATATTTATGGCATCTTCACACCTCTCAGAGGAATTCTAGAATTCAGAAATTAAAAAAGCGATGTGCCACTTGCAGGTATAGCTACCGTTCCTTTGAAGACTATGTATTAGGAGCTTTAGGCCTGTTACGTTATTCAATCCTCACCACCACCACTGCTATTATATCTATTACGTAAGTGAGGATACTGAAGCTCAGAGAGGTCATGCAGTGGTGAGGCCAGAATTAAATACCAAAAAACAGTGATAAGACTGGATTTAAACCTTAGGATGCCTGGTTATGTGCTGTGGATTTCACTTCCACAGCAAATAACCGGAAGTCCATCCCTATTTAAGCTCTCCTTATATTTATCACTAATGTAATATGATTAGTCCCTCTTTATTTTCTTCTATCATAGGCAGCAATTTAATACTTAGAACTTTAGATGTCATCTTAGCTGAAAGACAATAATAATCTGATTTGGAAGGAGGAAAACCATTTCATTTTTCAAATAATTTTTCCAAAAATGATTCCTGAATTTCCTTCAATGTCTCCCTACAGACAGTCCTTTATCATCTTGATTGGTTTGTTAGTTAGCTAGGGCTACTGTAACAAAATATCACAGACAGAGTGACTTAACCGACAGAAATTTATCTTCTCACAGTTCTGGATGCTGGGATTCCATGATCAAGATACGAGAAGGGTTGATTGCCTCTGAGCTCTCTCTCCTTGGCTTGCAGATGGTCACCCTCTTGCCGCCTCTTCACATGGTCTTTCCTCTGTGAGCACTGCCTCTGATGTCTCTCTGCATGTCCTAATCTCCTCTTCTTATGAGAACACCATCCCATTGGATGAGGGCCACCCTAATGGCTTTGTTTTAACTTGATTACCTCTTTAAAGGCTCTGTCTCCAAATACAGTTGCATTCTGAGGCTCTGGGGATTAGAATTTCAATTTATGAATTTTCAGGAGACAAAATTCAGTCCATAACAATGAGTATCCATTGGTTAAGTCATTCAAGACTTTTCTCAGAGGTTTCTAAGCCTGACGGTTTAACAGAATTTCCTGAACAGCTTTTTAAAAACTAATTAGTTAATTAATTTTATGCTGACATTGGTTAACAAAATCCAATAAGCTTCAGCTACATTTTAGCAGTAAGGCATATATATATATACTGCGTGTTCACTTCCCATAATTAGATTTCTTTCTGTCGCCACATATTTGACCCCCTTTACCCCAACCATCTACCTCCCCCTTCCCCCTCCTCCCTACCCTCTGGTAACTACTAGTCCATTGTCCATGTCCATGAGTCTGTTTGTCCTATTCATTTGTTGTTTTTAGGTTTATATCTCACATATAAATGATATCATGTAATTGTCAACTTTTTCCATCTGGCTTATTTCACTTAGCATGATTATCTCAAGGTCCATTCATGTTGTCACAAATGGCAGTATTTCATCTCTTCCATTGTATATATGTACCATAGCATCTTTAGCCAATCATCTATCATAGGACACTTCGGTTACTCCCATGTCCTGGCCATTGTGAATAATGCTGCTATGAACATCGGTGTGCAAATATCTTTTTATATATGAGTTTTCAAGTCTTTGGGGTAAATACCCAGTAGAGGGATTTCTGGATTATATGGTAGATCAATTCTTAGTTTCTTTTTAGGAAACTCCATACTGTTTTCCATAGTGGCTGTACCAATTTGCAGTCCCACCAGCAGTGTACAAGGGTTCCTTTGTCTCCGCATCCTCTCCAACATTTGTTATTACTTGTCCTGTTGATGTAGCTATTCTAACAGGTGTGAGATGCTATCTCATGGTGGTTTTGATTTGCATTTCCCTAAAAGCTAGCGATGTTGAGCATCTTTTCATATATTTGTTGGCTGTTTGTATGTCCTCTTGGGAGAAGTGTCTACTGAACACCTTTTTTAAAAACTGTAAAAGCTGAGCTTCTCTCTAGACCTACTGAGTCAGAAATGCTAAATATAGAATCCAGGTATTTGTGGGTTTAAAAAATCATCCCAGAGGATTCTGAGATTAGGGCCAGAGTTAAACTTCTAGGGTTAAGTGTCTGGAAATAATACTTACTATGTTCCAGCATACCTTAAATGCTGTATGCATATTAACTCATAGGGTAGGCACTTTTTATTACACTCATTTTGCAGATGAGGATGCTTAGGCATAAAGAGGTTAAGTTACATGCCTGCAGTCACAAAGCTGGTCAGTGTCAGGGCTGGGATGTGATCCCAGGCAGTCTGGCTCTAGAGTCTGGGCCCCTAACCACTACACTCAAGTGCCTCTCTCCCATAGTGAGTTTTGACCTCTGTCAACCAAGTGCGGGACCCAAGTGGATAAAAATTTGAACTTAAGAATCATTGGTAATTGTTTCACATTGTTTAGTGTCACTTCTTGCTTAGATGTCTGTAATGTTTTACAAGTAATAAGCAAAGTTGTAAATGCTGACTGTCTCCTAGTACGATCTATGCATTTAAAAGACATGACACGTGTACCTAGTAATGAAACGGTTTGAAAGGGCCCTATGTGTTAATGTAAAACCAATAAAAAATATTCTCTAGAGGACTTTGGTTCTTAGAGTACACAGATAGGGGCACAGGCCTGGTGAATAAGATGAGCCCAAGATTTACTTTCTCCATTCCCTTTGGCCCCTCTAGAAGCACTAAGATACAGAGGAGAGGGAAGAAGAAGAGACAGAGATATTCTACTCTTCCCAGGTGCCTTCTTCCTTGTCATGCAAGTTTCTTTTCCGTGGATCTTTTTCCTAACTGCGGAAAAGGGCCTGTCTTCATTCAGAGGCCTTCTAATGTTGTGTTCTCATGCAAATTCTGTCTCTTCTGTTTTTCTTTACAGGCTCTTAACAGTCCTGGTGCAGCAGTCAAATCTCAGCGAGATTAATCACCAGGACAATGAGGTGAGCCTGCCCTCTTAAAAAACAGTTTCCCAGTGTGCACATCAGGGCGAGAGGAGGGCCTTTTCTGAACCACTGAGCCTCCTCTCATAAATGTGCCAGAAGCAGATGGAGCACATCTTTGTGTTCCTACCCTGAGAGGAAAGCCTGTGTCTCTACTATTCGCCCTCAGGAAAAATTTATCCCTACTGTGGATATGGGCAACTTCAGCTAGAGAAGGTTTATTGCATTAAATACTTAAGCATTTATCATACCACTGAACTTTTGTAATTTCCTTCTGGACATTTCCTGTGTTCTCGAGTCCCAGAAACCGGTGGCAAGTTATGACTGTTGACACTTTCTCAGTGAAAAATGTCAGATAGATAATAATTACAGGCTTCCTGTTCCAGAGGCCGCATTACTAATGCCAATGATCACAATTACCGTTTCCTTTATGTTGCAAAGGCAATCCTGTCCAAGGCTGCCCTCCGAGAGGACAGTGCAGCGCTCTTGAGCACAGTTCCTGAGGGAGGGTGCATCAGACACTAGGCGGAGCCGTCGCGGGTAGCTTGGGGTCTTGTTGTACCTACTTAACTCTTTTAGAAAGTAAAACCGACTTTCAATAGCCAGCCTGATTTCTTCAACTAGCTTCTTAAACCCAATTTAAATACCTAGTTTTTAATGGAAGATTTTTAGAAATATATGCTTGTTTTGGCTGCACTTCACTAAGAATGTCTACTAACTTTAAGAAAGTCTGATAGCAATGAAAATGCCTATGCCTCAAATGCCAAATTATACTTTGCCAAGGAAGCCAGCTGGCGATAGACAATGGGGTGGAGGGGGCCCCCAAACGGCCCCCACCCCCAGCCTTTCTCAAGTCTTCTAATTCGAGGCCTCCTCCCAGCTGGGCGTTAAGAACCACACCAAAAAAGCCCCTGCTTCACAGCCTGGGTTTGAGGTTGGCTGCCTCCCAACTCAGTGGTCACCACTGCTTTCACTCCCCATGTCCTCAGTGGTTTAAAGCAAAACACCAGAAGAGAGAGGATGACACTGTTTTAAACTTCTGCTTTAAAAACAAGAACCAGAGATGAGAAAGCATACTCCGATCACTCACGCCCCCCGTGCTGTGAAAGGCAGCTTGAGTGGTTGCAGTTTATGCCCGCTGATCAATGAACTTCTAGACTTTGGGCAAGTTGCCAACTGCTTCCTTCACCTCCAACTCCTACCCTCAGCCCCCAAACAAATCTAGGGCAAATTTATTGGAAAGGGGGGCAAATTGAATCATTCATACCCTCAAGCTAAATTCCCCTTATAGACTTCCAACTCTGTCTACACCTCAGCTGAACAAACATTACCCAGCAAAGCAACAGTTCTCGATTTTTTTCCCATCTTGGAAGGCCCCTGGCTGGTGCAGACAATGAAAGTAGATACAGATCTTGCTAACAACAGTAATAGTAACACATTTTGGATAATATGTGGTAAATACTGGAAAGTCTCTAGTTTTTTCTCATGCAAAGTGACCTCTCAGAGGACCTTCCTTCTGCTGATAAACTAATTTTCTGACCCTTGACTTTTAAATGCAGAGAGCAGGGGCCTCGTGCTTGTAACTAATAATAAAATAAATTTTTTTTAAAAAAAAAGAAAAAGAACACTTCCTACCCACTGTTGCAGCTTCCTCTTCGGGCTGTATCACAGCATGTCTGCATATCTGAAACCAATCTGAAGCCAACTGTAATGCTTGTCTGTGTTTTCAATTTTAGATAGATATTTGTCATTGTTAGTGTACGCCAATTCTTATAAATATGCAAGAGCTAGAAGCTCTCTGCCACTGAGAAATAAGGACAATTCTGAAATGGAAAGAACAGAGCCCAGGCTTTCTTTTTTATTCATTACCTTAGTAGAGTTCCTGCCTTTGGCTTCTGAACGAGCAATCACCTACTCTTCCTGTCACTCAGTATGAGCTCCAAGCACAATGTAGTCTCCATTACATATGAGGGAGTAACAATTAAAGCATAGGCACAGACAGCACCCTATATCTGCTTTAAAAAAGAAAAAAACCAAGAAGCAAAAAACAGCAAAGGCAAAAGAAATGAGAGAAAAGGTAAGTCAGTGCTGGTGAAGCATTACAGTTTTCCTAATTACGAGGGGAAAGAGTAAGTAAGGTATATCCCTACTCTGAATGCAACTAGTTTGAATGAAATTATTTTTGAAGAATAACTGAAGGATTTCCAAGCTGGTCACAATAATAGATAATAGATAAAGATTAAAGTTAGTACAAATCAAAGTCATTATGAGATATATTAAACTATAAACTAAAAATGAAAGGATGGAAAGAGATTGGGGATAAAAAAAATATGTTTCTGAATCCATTTTATAATGGCTCAAAACAAAACATGCTATTACTTTATATCAGGGAGGCGAATATGAATATATATTTAGAAGCTATGCTTATCTGAGCTCAGTGACTTAAAGTGATTTTTTGTATTATTAGTTTTTATTTATAAAATACATGAAACCATTTGCTTTTTAAACATTTAAATATTACAAGTAATAGTAGGAAATCCTTGACTACTTCCATCTTGCCACGTTAGCCCCAGGTAATCAGTTTTCTGTCTCTTTCCTTATCTTTCATATGTGTTCATAGATGCTCTGGAGTATAACATAAAAAGTGTCATACTCTATATATTGTTCTGCAACTTTGTTTTTTCACTCAAGAATATGTCAGAGAGCTCTATTCATGTTGATATATATAGACCTGGTTCATTCTTTTTAATGGCTATATAATGTTTCATACTATAGTACCTCCCTTATCAGTAGTTTCACTTTTTAAGGTTTCAATTACCTGCAGTCAACTGAGGCCCCAAAATATTAAATAGAAAATTCCCCAAATGAACAATTAATCAGTTTTAAATTATGTGCTGTTCTGAGTAGTGTGATGAAATCTCACACTGTTCTGCATCGGGATGTGAATCACCCTGTCCAGCGTACCTACGCTGTGCATGCTACCCACCTATTAGTCATTTAGTAGCTGTCTCGGTTATCAGATTGACCGCCTCTGCATTGCAGAGCTTGTGTTCAAGAAACCCTTGTTTTAATAACGCCACATTCACATAAATTTTATTACAGTATATTGACATAATTGTTCTACATTATTAGTCATTACTGTTAATCTCTTACTGTGCCTAATATATAAACTAAACCATATCATATATATGTATGTACAGGAAAAAAAAGGATATATAGGTTTTGGTATAATCCTTGGTTTCAGGCATCCACTGGGGGTCTTGGAGCATATCCCCTGTGGATAAGGAGGGACTACTATACTATGAAAAGACCTCTGCTTGGTTTACTATTCCCCTGTGAATAAATATTTATGTTGTCTCCAATTTCTCACAACAAACATCACTCTAAAGAGTATTCTCGTATAAGCCTCCTTGAGTGTTATATACAAACATTTCTCTCAAAGAAGAATTGTTGGGCAGTAGAAAGTGTGCATTTTTATTTTTAATACCCATGCATGGCTATTCTCCAATATGGCTGTATCAGTTTATAGCTCCAGCCACAGGTAAAAGGGTGCTTGTTGTTTTCCTGTGGTTGAATTTTCTTGTTATTGGTTTAATTTGCATTTCCCTGATAACTAATGAGATTGAGCATAATTTCATAAGTATAATGTTCATTTAAATATTTTCTTTTGTGACATGCCTGTTTAGATCTTTTGTCCATTCATCTGTTTGGGTTACTTGTCATTTTCTTATGGATTCACAGGTATTTATTTTATATTTCAAACATTAATTTTTTTGTCTGCTGTTGAGTTGCAAATATTTTTTCAATTTGTTCCTTATTTTAGAATCGTTCATAATGTCTTTACAGAAATTTAAAAATATAATATGATCAAAATTATTCACTACGGTTTTTGCTTTAGGCATCTTTTTTAAGGCCTTCCCTGTCCCCAGGGACATGACTACACTATGCTTTTAGTTTGTTACAAGATTTCTTTTTTAAACATGCGGTTCCATTTCTGAACTCTTTGTTCTATTCCAATGATCTGATTTTTTTTTCTCTTGCACAAACCACACTGCTAATAAAGTGTCTTATTTAGAAACAACTCATGCTGCAGAGTTTAACGCTGTGGGAAAAAAGAAATAAGTCAGATTGTCCTTCATGCCTTTGTTCTTCTGGACCTCAGAGGAAATCACTGACATAGAGAGAGGCCTTTGCATTGTAGCAACAGGAAGTTATCAAGTTACTAAACTCCTGAAATCTAACCTCTCTCTTGCTCTCATTTTAGCTTTGACAGGAAGAGCACCCTATCAGGAGGGGCTAAGAGCTATTGGCATTTGGGTTGAAGTTTTACATTTATCCAGAGAAGTGCTATTATGTATGGTTTTTAGGATATATTATTGATCCTATATTAAATGAATGTTCTGATTTAAATAGAGTTTTGTGACTGGCTTGACAATCCAAACTTCCATTATAATAACAGTTGAGAAAATAAATTCAGGTTGCAAAAAACAGATGTGAACCTTTGGGTGTAATTCTTAGTACCAAATCCACTTACAACATTCCTAAAATATAATCACAAGCAGAGATTGTACAATACAAAGGAAAAAAAACCAAAACAAAACAAAAAACAGTCCCTGACTCTAGAAATCATTTTACTTTACATTTAGCAAAAGGTAAAATAAAAGAACCTTTTTTTAATGTGCTAGAATTTTTATCCTAAACATGAGCACTTCAGAAAAATGGAGAAGTCACTCCCCAGGAACCCTCATTTCTCTCTCTCCTCCACCCCCCACTCCCCCATAAAACTCTAGAGGCAGACCATGTCTTTTTCATCTTTGTATCTCTAGAACTTAGTTCAGTAAGTTGCATATACTAGAGCCCCCCAAATATATATATTTAATAGATAGGTGGTAGACAGACAGATCAAGAATCAAATGATTAAACTCCAGAAAAAGTCACACATTTCTCTCTGTGCCTTTCAGTACCTACCAGAGCCTGTCTGAAAGCGCCATTCTGAAACACTGAAAACTGCTAACCACATAATCAGAATTCTGGTTCAGAAAACACAAAAGTTATAGTGCTTTTGCAAAAAAAAAAAGAAAAAAAAGTTGTGAGACGCTGATAGGACTTATAAGCCCTCAACTGAAATTTTGGTGGCACAGTCTCAAGATACAGAATCACTCATATGCATCAGAGTGCTGTTCCAAAGCAACCCTGCTACGCACCCAACAATTACAGCATACCTTTAGTCCTATCGGCAATCTCAGGATGGATTCTAAGTCAACTAAAACAATGTTTTCTTCACAACATTCTGGAGAGTTGTTTTCTTAATTGAATGTGAGTTACTCTTCATTCTTTACTAATAATTTTTTGTTTTTCAAAAAAAAGTGGATTTTTACTGTCACAAGAACCATCTGGGTGTGTGTTGCAATGACTCTGCCACTGACTCCTAGGATTTCAGCCCTTAGATGCTTTGACAGCCCAACTGAGTCCTCAATGAAGTCCTCAAGTAGCTGGTAACAAGGATACACACAGTTTGGATATAAGCCAGACTCTGGTATTTTATATTCCCTGTAAGCTCAAGGGAGCCTTGATAACCTGCACTTCACTAACTCATTCTTCCTGTAAACATTTCTTGAACACTTACTGTGTTCTCAGCGTAGTGGGCATCCCACATTGAATAAGCCCTAGCTTCTACCTTTAAGTGCATCACAGCTTAGTCACAATCTCTGTCACGGCTCAGGGTACATGCTGATGGCCAAGCCTGAAGTCTGGGCCTTAAATGGCCACCGGAGTCTTAACATAACAGAACGAAGACGCTGCCAGCTCAGCAGAAGCTGAAGGAAGTCGAGAAGGAGGCAGTTGTAGGAAACAGTTCCTAAACAAAGCGTTGTGCACTTGAGCTGTTTTTGAAAGTTTTGGTTTTCATATTACTGACTCTAAGGAGACTTATTTTTATTTCTCATCAGCCCAATCAAAAAAAATAAGAACAGGAAATTTCCCTTGACTTGACTGAATGTATGCAACCTGTTTATATTGCAATATAAATATACAATGTGTGTGAATGTGTGTGTGTGTGTGTATATATATATATATATAAAATATGTATTATGTATATTATATATTATTGTTTAGAGAAGTAATGGAATAATTCATATCTCAATTTGAAGCCATTTAGAGGATCAACAGTTGCTTCTAACAGTGATCCCAAATTCCCAGGTTAGGGATCAAGTGGGGAGAGAATACATATATTTCAATACCTTAAAAAAAAAATATTTGCCAGCTGCAATTTTAGGAGGGGCCTAGAGGTAATGACAAATGACATAAATAAAAATATAGAGTGGCAACCCTTACACCAATGAGAACCACCATTCTATAGAGTGAGAAGATTCTAAATTCAGATAAAATCACAATAAAAAGAATTTTCAGGCATCTGAGCTCATTTCCAAAATGAAAGTCTACCAGCATGATGTGTGGAAAAAAATATGTTTCCCCACAGTTGGAAAGACTTGGATTTGAATCCCAACTCTGCCATGTCAGTGGTCTTAGGCAAATTACTTAACCTGTCTATGTTTCAGTTTCCTTACCTGTAATAAAAAGATTCAGTGAGGTAACGTATAGAAAGCTCTTGGTACCAAGTAGATATATGAAAACTGGCAGTGCTTCTCCTCCTCACTCCACTCCTTTCCAAAGCGTGTAGGAGTTGCATGCTTTTTTTTTTTTTTTAATGGAGGGTGTTGTTTTGAAAGAATAACTCTTGAAGCCTGACTACTGTGTTTAGAAAATAAGGGTTAACAGTGCATAATCACAGCTTAATTTACATCCACATTTTTACACTGAATTCTCACATCACCAATCATGTCTCCTGACATAGTGATTGTCCTCTACCTCACTTGGAGCACTCATTAAAAATTCCAACAGGTTTCCATTCATGATTTAGCAACAGTGATCATATCAGACAAGTTCATTTTCTGTAAAGAAGTCATGTTCTGCCTTCCTTGTGTGTATGATTTTAAAACCTGAAGCCAAATTTTACAAAAACAAAACTTCAATCAAGAATAGTGAGAAGTCACCCGTTCCTTTAATAGGTATTTATTTGGCATGTACAATGTGCTTGGCACTGCTCTAGGCTCCAGGGAGTCTGACAGCCAGACAAGGAGCTGCCCTTCTGAAGCTTGTACTCCAGGGACTTCTAAATTGTTTCTGGTGTCTTTCACCCTGGATACTGGCAGCACTTCAAGGTGAAGCCAACAACTGAAGCAATTCTCTTTGCTTAAGATTTCTAGCCCTAGTGGGCCAAATTAAAAACAAAGAGGACTCACTGAAATGCAATGAGTTATTCTGAACCATGAGTAAATATTCAGCTGGAAGAAGGAAAAAAAAAAAGTTTCACTGCTTTTACACAAGCATTCTCTTCCATATGGAACCAATTTCTTAAAATATCCTCAAGAGTATCTTTGGAGGCTCAGTGTTATATGACTGAAATTTGAAACTTGAAAACCAACCATAATTTAATTATTTAGAATATGGAACTGGTCAAGAGGATTTAACATTTAATCCCAGTGCCCCACAAACCTCAAACCCTAGATTCAGTTTCATGCTCACTCACGGGCGTGGGGACTTCTCTAGTGCTCAGCTTCCTCTTCCATAACCT
Source organism: Eonycteris spelaea (assembly GCA_003508835.1). Lineage (NCBI taxonomy): Eukaryota > Metazoa > Chordata > Mammalia > Chiroptera > Pteropodidae > Eonycteris > Eonycteris spelaea. Next base: position 5,896,283 of record PUFA01000011.1, on the reverse strand, counting down.
GAGGAGAATGGAACCTGTCAAAGCTGGCTAACTGCTATAGCAAACAACTCAAAATCTCAGGGGCCTGACGCAGTATAAGCTTATTTCCTGCTTGCATCAAGTCCAATGCTGGTTGACGAGGTGGCTATATTCTACTTGGTCAGTCAGGGCCCCAGACATTTTAATCACATGATTCCAGCACCTTCTCAAGCCTTGTCCTCCTCTGCATTCAGTTGTCAGATGAGAAAATGCATTTAAAATTACATCGGTTTTATTTTCTAGGCAGGCTGAGAAGGGGCTTCCATTCTTTCCATCCCTTTTGTCCATGTTGCAGTGGTCAGGACTCAGCCTCATGGCCACACTGGGAGGCCAGGGAATGTAGACTGTGTGCCCTGGAGGAAGAGGAAGACAGACAATAAATGCACACAAACGAACCAAAGGATTTTCCAGATTGCTGAATGCCATGAAGAATGCACATGGAGTGCTGTGGCAAAGTAACTCTATTTGTTTGGTGAACATGTAGCCGACATCAGCGTAATGCTTAACCCAGAACAATGTGTGGAGGATTAAGTGAGATAATGCATACGAGAACTCACAAAGGTCTCTGGATCAATAAAAATTAACTCTGGGATATTAGCCCTGTACTCCTAACTAGGCCGAGGCCCATCTCTTCCACTCAGCTCATCGTGGATAAAGAAGGCCAAGGTAGTGATTCCTGTCTTTATGTTATCTGCAGAAATTAATATTAAAAGAGAAGCTTTAAAGCTGCCCACACTTTTTGCTCCTTTGCTATGATCTAGAGTCATTTGAGATATATTTTTTGTAATTAAGTATATTTTGCATTAAGAAGAGTTCATCATAAGTTCATTTTATTATTAAATGATGCCTAAAGCATCACCTTAAGCTCTGAAAGAAACTGGGATTCACCAGATTGACTCATCCAGATTGTTACTGTTACAAGCTGCCACAGAGTGATTTCTGCTCAATAGTGTATCAATTTCTGCTTAAAACCCTTCACTGTCTCTCCCTTAACTTTTGAATAAAATCCAAATGCCTTATACAGGACCAGTATCTCTCATTCCATACTCCCAGGATCAGCCCCTGCCTCCTCCTCCAACCTCACCTGAAATGGCTCTCTTCCTCTCACTCATTCATTCATTCATTCATTCATTCATTCAATGGCTATTTCTGTAGTCTCTGTTATGGTCACTGGGGATACTTCAGTAAAACAGACAGTGTTCCTGCCCTCATGGTGGGAGATGGCCTCTTAGCATGCCTCCAGTCACAGGTGCCTGCCTCCATGACTTGCTGCTTGCTCGTCTCTTCCCCTAGCCCGGCTTACAGAGGCTCATGTCAAACGTTCCTGCCTCCACAGTTACTCTGTCACAGCACTTCGTGTGTATTCCTCATGGCATTCAGCAATCTGGAAAATCCTTTGGCTTGTGTGCATTTATTGTCTGTCTTCTTCTACTTCAGTGCAATTCGCATGAAGGCGAGGATCTTATCTTATTCACTATGGTATCCTCAACACCTATTTGCCTGGCACAAAGCAGAAGCTCAATAAATATGAGTTGAATGAATGATTTAAGGAACGAATGAACTGACAGGCAGCAACCAACATTTCAGACGATGGCTCCCTGGCCTGGGGAGAAAGTATGAGCTCCATTTTCCTCCCTGGTAACCTGTGTTCGTCTTTGCACCCTCTGATTTTGGTTTTGTAGGGAATGACACCACTCCACTGGGCAGCTTTCCACAACCAGCCTCAACACACCCAAATGCTGCTGAAGAAGGGGGCAGACCCCACCCTTGTGGATAAAGACTTTAAAACGGCTCTCCACTGGGCAGTCCAGGTGAGGACTTGTTTCAAGTTTGAATCGTATAAAGCAGTGTTACCAATTCTCTGAGCGTGTCCGACCTAAAAGATGGAACTATCAAAGGGTACAGCCTGAGCATTGATACAGACTTGATATGTATGACAGAGTAAGGAAGATGCATGCTGCTCTTCTTCCTGCCATTCATATCCAGAGGGGCAAGAGCAAAACTGTCACTTTGGAGGATTTGGGTGCATCTGTTGTTGAGAAGAAACCATACCAAGATACAGAGGTGGAGGAGTTGTAGAATATCAGGCAGAATCTGCCTTGGCTGGTTTACACACACACACACACACACACACACACACACCACACACACACACACGATGCACACACCTCCTTTGCTCTCTTTCTTTCTTTATCTCAGTGCTGTCACTGGTTCATAGTACACCAGAATAAGCTTTCAAAGACTTACTAGTAAAATCCATTCAATCTTTATAGACTGACTCTCTTCTTTCCAAATTCTCCAAAGCACAGTAATCCCGGTGACCCTGAATTCTACGCTGAAGCATGAAAACCATGGCTCATGATCCTACCTCACTACTCAAAAGGGAGCCTATATCAGAAAACACCACCAAAGAAATCAGAATAGGCCCCAGAAGTCTACCAGCCAAAGAGGGGGAAAACTTAGAACAAAGTGAAAGAATGACCCTAACTAAATTTCAAGGAGACCGATGAACTATTCCGTCCTTCAGAGGAGAGCAGTGCTGTGCATCCTTTAAACAAGGCTGCCAGCTCTTCTGTCCTTCCATGCCTCACATTGACATCCCCACTGTTCCTTTCCATCAGCCCTATAAGGGTACCCTAGCTGGACTGCTGCCAGGATCCTTGTGAGGGAAGTTTCTGCCTGCCCTGATGGTGGTTTCTCTCAGGTGTTTTCATGGGGACGCATGGCAGAGATGGGCACCTGGCACTTTCAGGGTTGACATGTGTGCCTGAGGTCAGGGGAAAATAGAAGTGATTTGGAAACTGCTCTGTCTTTTGTCCCTGTAAGCTTGCCTGCATTTACTCTGTACCAGGGACAGCCCTGGGCAAAACTGTGAAGTGAGCCAGGCTTATTTTTGTCATCCCCACCTGCCCTTAGTACCGTCCTACGTACTTTCAGTATATAATTGCCTTCCCTGCCCCCTCATGCCAGTCCCTGCCCAGGGCCCAGTCCTCTGGCTGGTCAGAGGTCACCATCATAGCAGCATCCCCAGTGACTGAGCATCCAAAAAGTGTCCCATGCATGCTGGTTCTCAGTTGAGGTGAGAGTGGTTTTAGAATCAAGCATTTTCTGTATATTCACTCTCTGATACCAGCCTTGCCTTCTGCTTCCATAGATCTGGGATGGGGCTCATATATGTGCTCTTTGAAAAACCTCAGGTAATTCTGACTGGCATGCCTCCTCTCCTGCCCCTTCCTCCACCCCACCCCCAATTTAGAGCTGCTGCTCTAAACCTGGCCATGCCATGGAACAATCATCTGTGTTTATAAAAGGACAGATGTCCGGACCCCACTCCAGGCCTCCTGAGTTGGGCTTTTGGGAAATGGAAATTCCTGTGTGGCTTAACTATCAGTGTATCTTTGGGGTATGGATGATACTGTGCATATGACAGCTGTATGTAATGATCTGTGCGATTGGAAAAGATGACCATTTTTATTATAATTCCTGGTTTCCGCCATAACAGCGTGCTTATCACATCCACAGCTTCATAGTTTTTCTCTCTACTAAATTATATAGCATTTAACCAGCTACATTGATTTCTTGTCTGCACATTGGAATCAACTGAAGAGCTTTTAAGCAATACAGATACCCAGGCCCCACACCCTTCGATTTTCAGTCAATTGTTCTGGGGTGGAGCCCAGGCATCAATATTTTTCAAAGCTTCCCCTCCCCACCCCCCAGGAGATGTAATATAAGATAGGGTTGAAAACCACTATGATAAATGAATTCATTAGTAGATACTAAAACCTTATCTAGTCCTATCCAGAATATTTGCATTTTGATCATGATTTTGCATAAGCATAATGCGGTACTCATTTATTTACTCAATCATGTAATAAATATTTCTTGAGCACCTACTGTGTATCTCGCATTAAGGGTAAAAAGGTTAATAAGACGAGTCCCTTCTAGAATCCCTACAACTGTATATAATATTGTCTGTGTGGGTATGTAAATGCATCACATACATTTTTCTGAAGAAAGAGTTCACAGCTCTCTTCAATTCCTCAATGAGGATCGGTGATTACCCTGAAAGGTTAAGAATCCTAACTCTGGAAGAACCAAGCACCCTCTCTCTCCCTATGATTAGCAGTAAAATTCAGAAGTAGTGTGTTCTGACCTTTACACTGCAAGGAAGTCTAAGGGTAATTCCAAATGTCAGCTGAAATCAAGATTACACTTGCCTCCTTTAGCCTTCTTGTTCATTTATAACACAGGCCCAGCATTGTGCTCCTTTTAAAGTTTTTCTACATGAATGAGTCTATTTCCTGTTGTCATTTATTCCTTTCACTGAACTTCCTGCTTTCCTCTTGGACCATAAGAAACCACATTTAAAGCTATAGCACTTTGAAATAAAGCTTCTGTGTTTGACCCCGATAACTAAAGCAATAAAGAGTTGAAACAAATTAAGCAAAATTCAACTTCTGCCCCCACTTCGCAGATCCCTTCGTAGCTGGTGGTGCCCTCCAGTAGGCCTATTGCCCTCACCCACCTCACCCATCTGCCTAGGAAACCCCACTGCTAGACTATCTGGGCTACCACTGAGCAGAGCCCTGTCCCTATCAGTCTCCCTCAGTGGCATCTCGGTCCTTTAGAGCATGTTCTTGCCTGTCTATGACAATACTAGCTTCTCAGGAGCTAGGACTGTCTAATGAGAGGAATTCTAATGATAGGAATTCTAGGATACGTATGAAAGCAGATTAGTGAGAGGGTAAGTATCTACTGCCTCTCACTACTAGCTCCTTCCTCCACTTACTAGAAAATGTGTTTGTTTGGAATCTTTCTCAGCAGTACTTTTTTTTTAGTACATTTTTCCAGGGAGTGTAGGACGAAAAGAACTGTGCTAGTATAAACAGCTATTTCATGTTTCTTTATTCAGCATGTGGTTATGTGGTTAAGGAAATTAAACACACACACGCACACGCACACGCACACACACACACACACACACACACCCTCAGAGCTCTTGAATATAACCTTCAAGCCCTTAGTGCTTGAGACTGGTTTGGTTCAGCATAGAATCCTTTTCCTTCCGGTGGTGGTGATTATCTGTAGGCAACTGTTTGAATTGTGTCAAAATCTTATGAGTATACTTTAACCATAAATGTATTCAGAATGCCAAAAGATAATTATAAATGTTATATACCAGTGGATTCAGTTCATAGCAGGGAAAAACCTTAGAGCTGAAAGGGACCATATTAAATCATTTAGTCTAACCCCTCAGTTCAGAGGTGGAGGAACTAGTGTACAGGGAGGTTGTCACTTGCCCAAGTACACCTAACACCCACTCAGGTACCTAGCACTCACGCAGGCACCCAGGCCACATGACTCCCAGTGCTTGATAAGAAGACTACAAAGCCACATAAGCCCAAAGTAAACAGAGAAAAAGTCAGGTTTACAAAATCCATTACCCTGGGAGCAAAGACTGACCTGTTTAGGAAACTGTAGTCCTGAAGGGTAACCTAAGTTCAAGTGGCATGAATGTGTCAGCTCCCCAGTGTAGGGTCAGAGAGAAAGGGAGTGGGGTGGAAGGAGAAAAAAAGAGACTAGGAGTAAATATGGGTAAAGAAGTGAAAAAATAGTAAAAGGAAGGAGGTGAGGAGGAAAAGAGAAAGAGGCTAAAAGGATGAATAAAATTCTATTCTGATTGGCTTTGACTATAGTTCCTAAAGTGTGTTATACTCATTTACTTATTCATTTCTCAGCAAACATTTATTGAGAGTTACCATTTGCTAGGCTCCATCTCAGTAGAAACATTCTCAGTCATAGACTTGACAAGGACAATTCAGAGATATCCTGGAGACTTTCATCTTGCCAGACAGCTAGAAGCAGAAGCTAGACCCTTTCTACACACTACCACAGCCAAAATATTTTTTTCCATGGTAAGCATTAGAACACCTGTGAAATGAAGTAGTTCAACAGCTGAAGGTCACCATACCTCACACCACCACACCCCATTTTTATCTCCTACTTGTTCTCCAAGGGGAGTCAGCTCAAGCTTTTGAGGTATGGCGGCCTCTAGAGTCAGACCAAGCAGACAGCTTGTATCCAAAGGGGCAACCCTGAAGATGGTCCAGGCTTTAAGCCAGTGTATTGGGCACTTTCTCCTCTGGTTAGCATCCCCAGACCCTCAAATCTCAGATGTTCATGCTGCATAGACTAGTAGATCTTTCCCTCCAGCTCCATCCCCACCTACTGCATCTGGCCCCAGCTGAACTGATGGGTCAGTGTGCTTCTCACGTCGCAAAACTACCTAGCCCTTTAAGAGGTTTGTGTGACCTAGAATTCTAGTCTCTGCTTTATATAGTCAGCATCATAGGACATGTGATGCAAATAGGCCCCTAATTCCAAGAGAAGAAAGGAGATTGGAGCTCCCTCCAAGAAGAAGCCACTATAAACTAATTTCCCAGACATATCGACAAATAACCACTAGTCCTAAATCTCCCATTTAGACTCCTTAGAAGTTCACCTAGAATGAAAAAGATCCACAGTCAGGATATTAGAATCTTGTTTTTTTACCAGTCTACCTGTAACAAAATTGTTATAAATTAATTCAACTTTTTTTTATGGCAAGGCTCCTTGTAAATTCCCCTGAATCATTGGTATAGAAAGAAAATGAGTAGGACTCAGTAGTTCCCAGCAGCTTTCAGAGTACATGAAGGCAATGTATAGATTACTCATGTATTAAAACAAAGCAAATATATACAATACAATACAATACAATACAATACAATACAATACAATACAATACAATACAATGAAATAAACAAACAAATCCACATTCCTCATCTAACCATCCAATGTGGAATTCTAGAGCTGCATGGTAATAGAATCTGTACAATACTGTTACTTCTCTGTTGAATGACATTTCTACCAAAAAGAACGCACACTCCATTCTTCTTAAGGGGCCTTCTGGGCACCATCTCATTTCTTCTCTCCTAGTGCTTTTAAGAGAGAAAGCACTAGGAGACCGTTCCTGGCCTCCCAGGCCTGGAGCCTACCTTTGGCTGACACTCCGTCCAGCTTGCCAAGAAGAGAATGCTGTTACCAGGAGACCACTGAACCAGGGCCTCAGCTCGCAAACCAGAGCTCTCCAGGGCTCTCTCAAATTCTTGTGAGGGAATACCACGGCAACCGTCCTAGGAGAGGCTTTTAAAGCACCTAATGTTTACTTCTTAAAAAGGTCTCAGTTGGTGAGGCACACATCATTTCTACTAATGTAGCCGGTCTAAACAGAAGTTTTCACTTTCATTCCACCAGGATGAACATGCAGAATCAAATAAAGAGACCGTTCCTTTTATAGGAGGCAGAGTGGTATAGTGGTGAAGTGCAAGGGCTCTGCAGACAGACTGTCAGTCCTGGCTCTGCCACTTCTTGGCTGTGACCTTGGACAAGTTACTTACTCTCTCTGTGCCTCCATTTTCTCCTCTACAGCGTGGGTATGATAAGAGTCCCTACGTCGTGTGTTGTCCAAATTAAATAAGTTAACGTATGGAAATGCTTCGAACAAACAGTGCCAGGCACAGGACATTCACTCAGTAAGTGTCACTATCACCATTATTCCTGGGAGAATCTTTTTATAAAGGAAAAGAAAATACAATAACAGTGTGAGGGCCAGGTATAGAAACAAAGGGATTTTCTGGAAAATTCAAGATGAAAGGCATTTCAGAGGAAAAAGGTGACAGGGAACTGCTGACTGGGGCCGGCTGTTTAGGATCCTGGAGGAGGCAGACTCAGGGGTTCTGGGCAAGCAGCTCCCACAAGTTCATTTTGCCACTTCCAAAATGGCTCCTCTGAGGATTAGGTAAGGAGGGAGGAAGAGAGAATGCGATGAGTAGAGTTTTGTTTTCCCATCTGTGCTCGATGCTCCCTCCCTCTTCCACACAGAGGGAGAACCCTTACAGAGCATTTTCCCCCTTTGAATCGCCTTGGCAACCTGAATTCCTTTGCTCTTCCACAAAATTGTAAACAAAATTAATTCATTGAGATGATACTCTTTTTGCTTGCGATTTCCTTCCCTAATGGCTAGTACTCTTTTTAAAAGGGGTGAGGAATCTTTTGATTATTTTAAATGTCTTTTAGACCCCTTCAAAGTATGTTATTTCAAAGTAACAGTAATATCAGATGGAAGAATCTTGGAAAAGTTAAAGCACACGTGAAAGCTTAGATGTATTCATGTAGTTGACTTCTGATGACAAGCATGCCTTAGGGCTTAACCAATTGAACCAAATTATTTAAAAGTAAATATTAAATGAAGGAAGGGTGGAGGAGAAAGAGGATATAAGAGGAAAGGTAAGAGGAAGAAAAGGAAAAATGTTGGCAGGGACTGCTTTATGGTCATGTGACTAGTACAGTCATAGAGGGTCCCACACTCATAAGAGAGTCCTGTGCTTAATAATTATATTTTTGAATTTGTGTTTTGTAAGTGAAGTCTGGACAGTGGAGCCACAGCTCACAGTCTCGTTTCCCTGACTCCCTGGCACAGACTCAGGGAGAGTCAGGTTCAAGCGTGTGCATGGTTGCAAGATGGGACCCCAGGCACCTCTGAGGGTTTGCACTTGTCACAATAATCTCCAGCCCAAGGGAGCACAACACTCGATAGCCAGTAAAAATCACCGTGACATGTTGAGAGAGACACCATAGAAGTAAGAAATAAGTTTCTTCTCTACCAGGTGAACAGGGGGCTCCACATTTTCACTGTGCTCTGGACCCCACAAATTATGAGCTAGCCCTGGGCTGGGACTCTAAGTTGAGAGCTTGAGTGCCCCTGGCCCTTGGTCCCACAAGAGGATTCAGAACTGTGTCAGCTGCTGTCCCCTGACACAGTGGAAGCACACTCAGGGCTCAGTACATAATGGTTCACTGTGACGCCAGTGTCAAGCTGAGTAACAGGATATCCGGAGAGCCATAGCAGAGAGAGGTGGGGAAAGGAAGAGGAAAAGCGAAAATGAACAGGTACTGTTCCATAGAATTGTGAAAACTGACTCAAAGGTTCTAAAACACAACCTTGGGGTCAAATAAACAGAGATAATACAATGGGAAGAATACAACAGGAAATTTTATATGGAAAAATTTATTCTGAGGTAGCTTTTGAACAACATTTGGAGTATAACAGAATAGCACCTTTTTGAAATTTTAACTCTTCTTGCCCTGAGCCCGGCCCTCCTGGCTCCCTGAACTATAAGGTCTCCCCCATTCCCTTAACCTGCTTGTCATGCCTCCTAGGAACCTCCAGGCTACCCATAAGACGTTGTGCATGGACTTATAGAATCTTCCTAGGGATTCATTGAGAAAATGAAAATGCTAATGAATTAGGTGGATTGTTTTTATAATCTTTCCACAGATATCAGGAGAAATCTGAAAGACAAGATTTTCTTTTGTGTAATATAAAACTAGAATTTCTTTTATTGATATTGAAGATTCATTATCTTAAATTACAAATGCTTATGCCGTGTTTTTTTTGACTTTTTAGTCCAACGAATGGTATTCAACAGCAGTAATATACATAGCATTTACTTATTCATTCAAACTGAGGAGATGTAGGACACTTTCAAGGAAAAGCTGGTGGCTTTTAAAGCTGGGACAGGTTACTAAAAAGAGTGTAGAATAGCCTCCCTTTAAATATAAGATAAGAAGCTTACTATAGACCTATACAGAAAGATGGACCCAGTTTAGATGGTTGCCTGAAGTGCTTTCCTTTCCATACTTGGTTATTTTTTTATTTATTAGTTACTTAATTATGACCCACTTCCTTTCACAAAAGAGTTTGGGTGATTAAATTTCATCCAGTTTATAGCAATGTGACCAATACTGAATTATTTTGGTCATCATTATGCCACTATTCAGTACTCATAGTCATTTCATTAACATTGAAATTAACTCTGCCAGTTCCTCAGGGGACAACCTCTAGACAAGCTGGGAAACAAAGCAAATAGATTTAATGAGCAAGTTGTTGTCTAGGTGGTCCGAACATCCTGCTAGCTCTGAATGTCAGTCAATTATACTTAATTATATTTCATTTAAGTCCTATTTGGTTCGCTAATTATGGAAGACAATTTAGCTCTTATGAGAGACAAAACTCTGCAGTGACTTGCGACCGTGGAAATTTGTTGGAGAATTTGATAGAATGTATTTTCTTTTTTTTTCCCTTTGCCTTTTCTTTTTTTCTTTTTGGGATTTTTTTACTTTGTATTTTTATCTTTACATGCATAGACAAAGAAGAGTACTGGATTATACATAATGAGCTTTCTTTGACTCTACTTTCCAGAGTGGAAATAGAATTCTGTGTTCCATCATTCTGAGCCATCACCAGGGTCCGACCATAATCAACTATGATGATGAGAGTGGAAAGACGTGTGCGCACATCGCCGCAGCAGCAGGTTTCAGTGACATTATCACAGAACTGGCAAGAGTCCCTGAGTGCAACCTGCAGGCTCTGGATGTGGACGACAGGTATCCATAGCAACTCAGAAAGTGTTGGGAGCTACTCATCTCCAAATGTGCATCGCAACATAAAGAACATGTTAAAGGAGTTGTCCCATATGACTATATCTTTATTGCCAGTAATATTTATACATGTGCTTGTGACAATAAAAGCTGCTCTATTTTAGTCAGGGCAGGAAAAATCATTGTTATGAAGAGAAACACTGTGACTCTACAGTATTGTCAGATTTTCCACTTTTTGCTAAACGTCCTGAGTATTCTCAGAAAGCTTTCTGTATATCAGCTTCCTGCTATATGCACTTTTTGTTCTGAACAGTAAGTCTTATTTTTTTTCTTCATTCCTGAACTGTGTCATAAAGTCAACAGGTTTTGTTAGCCAGACAGGAGGATAATAGAGGCTCTGTATTTGGAGCTAGTTGTGACTTTATTAGGATTTTTTTTCCCAAACATTCAGATATTAAAGAGGTATTGGCATAGAAAAGGAAGCTGGATCCAGAAAGTGAAGAGGTTAATGAAGAATTGTATCCTTGTCTCCCCAAAATAGAGCTTTTCACCATATAGTACCCATAATCCATAATCAGCTATTAGAGATTTTCAGTTTCAATGTTCATCTAACCTTTGTTTTGGTTAGACATTGAGTCTAATGGAAATAGAATAATATAACAACAAACAAGGCTATTGAAAATAAGTATAAAGTTTATATATTATATATGGTTTTTTACCTTTTTATTGATGAGCAAAATGAGCCACTTACTAATCCTAATTTTAGATACCACAAGAAACATCCCTACTCCCTGATAATCTGGGAAAAAAAATTCTTTAGTTCCATATAAATCTCAGAAGGTGGAGATGGTTGACATGATGACTTTAATTCAAAGTGAACTATAAATCATTGAAAGCAGGCATTTTCCTAAGAGCAGGTGTTGATCCTGAGCAGGTAAGAAAGTGCAAGGGCTTCAGTTACATGAGGGTGTAGGGGGTGGGAGGGGGCAGGGTGAATGATCCAAAAAGAGAAGAAAGGAACACATTTAAAGAGAGCTGGAGAAAAGTTTGCCTACTTTGAATTACTTTTAGAGCTAACTGAATAGAATATTTTCCATTTTGTATTATCACACACTGAGCAAGAAACTCCAGTTCCCCAGGCTTCAGGGAAGGAATAAAATCAAGGAGAGAAAAAAAGTGCAAAAGATAAGATTCTGTGAGAGTTCAAAACTAAGTAAAATCTCAAGGTGAATCTAGTTCCTGCTCCAAAGCTTAATTTGCGTGCTTGGAGCACTGATCATATCCTGCTCTGTTTTGTTTCACATTTTCTGCATTGTGCAGCTCTGTCTTCACGTTGAACCTGTAAGCTTGTGTTAGTAGTAGAATTTTTCCAAATAGTTTTAGGTTTTAGAGCTTTAAGCATTGGCAGTATTCGTAACTACCCTTTCCTTCTTTTCTTTACTAGTAGAGAGAAAGTTTTTGAGGAAAGAGAGGAAAAATAAGGCAATGATTAAAAAAAGAGGATGAGAGAAAATAGATATTAAAATACATCATAAATCTATAATATTTAAAACATGGTGGTATTAGTCTAAGATTGATGGCACAGAACACATAAATAACCCAGAAGTAGCTTATTTAGCTTAAACGGCCTACATTTCATCAGTCTCTGAGGTCACACTTTCCTTTAATACCCAACTCATTTATCTTTAGGAAGGACAGTCTTTTATCAAGTTCTCCTCCCTATGTATTTCTGGGAATTCTCTAGGGAATGTTTATATGTTCCATAAATCATTCCTTGGCTACTGATACCTCAACCAGTACTACAGTCTTGTACTCATCATCTCCTGCCATTCAGAGGCCACCTCATCAGCCCACTGCTCATCTCTGATGAATTTCTTCTGAATCATGAGCCTTGACTTTCTATTCCTCACTTTGATAGCTGAAACCAGGCTATGTTTACTGGACTATCCTGAAACTTAGAGGTAAGAAAGGAACTATAGCTTAGCTAACCTGAAATTGAACACTACAGATTGCTCACAAAGACTCTATGTATATTAGTTAAATGTTTTCTATATGCTCTCCTTGCTTCTCTGCAGACTAATTTAAGTCCCCCCCCACCCCCACTGCGCCTCCACTCTTCTGGACCTCTTCTTTCATGTTGGTGGTTGGAAGAATTAAAGCAGTCCATCATTGTCATAAAGGAGTATTTCACAATGCTCCAAAGTAAGCTGTCACATGTTAGTAAGCTTGACTAGATTGATGTCCAACCCTCTATCTACTGAGTTTACTGGCAACATAGTCTCTAAACAGAAGGGTGTAATCTGGCTGATGCCTCATCTAGTTTCATAATAAATACTGTCTAGAGACCTCGCTCGTGTATTATAGAATAAATCATGCTTGCCACATATTCAAAGAAGCAAGGTGATTAATCACTATATTGAAAAAAAGACATAGTCCTATTAAGGGTTCTCAAATTGCTGCTCATAGTATAACAGGAGCAGGAGGATGTTTGATTGACAGAGGACACAATCCCTACATGAAAACTCTGCACATTCTGTGGACATGGCTACTCTCTAAATACTAAAGCCCAAGCTCCTTCACAGATAGCCCCGACTGAGCCCTACTCTATCCAGCTCCCAGGTGGCCTCCATGTGTGAGAGACCACTTGGTTCTCCCAAGAGCACCCTTCTACCCAAGGTTCAGGCCCTAACATAAGACCAAGGAGAAGTCTTCTATGCCCTTTTTTCCTTCCTGAGATTGGTCCCTTCCCAGAGTGACCGACAGGAAGAATAACCATTCTCTTAAATGGAAATCCCAATTATAGTTATGTTATCTTGACCTGTACCTCTCCTTAACCTCCTATGATCCCATTGCCTAGAGACCCCTGCTTCCTACTTCCCTGCAGCTATGCTAAGAAAGCAGGGTTCTGGTCCCCTTTGTTCTTGGGTCTAGTGGTCCTTTATTCACTTATCAGCCTCTTGTCACATCTACCTTGACAACTAAGGAGAGCTCTTTTCACTATTGGGGAACAGCTTTGCTCCAAATCTTCTCTTAGTTCTGGGCTTGGTTTAGGAAATAGAAAGACACTAATTCCATCCTGCTATATTCTTCCCCTTTTGTAATCAAACCCTCTCCCATCTCTAAGCTCTGGAAACTGACTTATTCTGTTCTCTGTGGTTTTGCCTTTCTAGACTGCCATGTAAATGGAAATATGTAATCTGTAATTTTTTGAGATTAATTTATTTCACTTAGCAGACTGCATTTGAGATTCATCTATGTTGTTCTACGTAGGAGTAGGCTGTTCTTTTTTATTGCTGAGAAGTATTCCGTTGTATAGATGAACCACAGTTTGTTTATCCATTCACCTGTCAAAGGACATTAGGTTTTTTCCAGTTTGAGGCAATTATGAATAATGGAGCTATAAACATTCATGTACACGTTTTTGTGTTAACATAAGTTTTCATTTCTCTAACTGAATATCTAAAAGTGAGATTGCTTGCTCATACAGTAAGTATATGTTTAACTATAGAAGCAACTGACAAATTGTTTTCTAGAGAGGCTGTTCCATTTTGCATTCCCACCAGTAATGTATCAAAGTTCTAGTTGCTCCATATCTTCAGCAGTGCTTGGTTTTGCCAGTTTTTTGTTTTTGTTTTTTTTCTTTTCTTTTTTCTTCCTTATTTTTTTAACCAATAATTTTTTAAATATTTTTTATTTTTCAATTACAGTTGGCATACAATATTAGTTTCAGCTGTACAACATAGTGATTAGACATTTAGATAACTTATGAAGTGATCATTCCAATAAATTTGGTACTCATCTGACACCATACATAGTTGTTACAATATTAATGACTATATTCCTTATGTTATACTTTACATCCCCATGACTATTTTGTAACTACCAAATTGTACTTCTGAATCCAGTCCCATTTTTCACCCACCCCTTAACCCTCTTCCCATCTGGCAAGCATCAAAATGTCTTCTGTATCTACGAGTTTGTTTCTGTTTTGTTTGTTTCTTTATTTTGTTCTTTAGATTCCACATGTAAGTGAAATCATATAGCATTTGTTTTTCTCTGTCTGGCCTACTCTACTCAGCATAATACCCTCTAGTTCTATCCAGGTTGTTGCAAATGGCAATTTTCTTTGTCTTCTTTTTTAATTTTAGCCATTTTAATAATTATGTAGTGGTATCTCACTGTGGTTTTAATTTGCATTTCCCTAGTGACAGATATTGTTGAGCACCTTTTCTAGTGCTTATTTATTATTTATACATCTTCTTTGATAATGTGTCTGTTCTGACCTTTCACTAATTTTTAAAATTTGCCTTGTGTATTTTCTTGTTCAGTTTGGAAAGATTTTATATAGCCTGAATATATACCCTTTGTCAGATATGTGATTTGCAAATATTTTCTCCAGTCTCTTGCCTTTTAAAAAAAATTTCTTAAGATAATACTGGTTTTACAATTTAACAAAGATTTAAATACTGATGAATATTTACTTACCTTTTGGCTGATGAAGAACTTTCCAAGTATAGAATCAAAAAATAAAGAGGCAATTAAATGTGAGTATTTTTAAAAATTTTTAATAGAAAATCACTAAAAACTTAAAAGTCAAGTAACAAATTACAGAAAATGTTTGCATGAGTATAATCCATAAAAGACTGATACATTTAATATGTAAAAAACCCATATGAATTGGTAGAAAAACTAATAATCTAATTAAAAAAAACTTGGCAAAGGGCTTGGAGCTATTTCAATGAAGAAACGTAAATGTCAAAAAAACATTTTTTAAGATGCCGACAATTTCAATATTAGGAAAAGAGTCAGGACACAGCTGGTAGGAGAATAAGCTGAGTTAATCTTCTCAGAAGGCAATTTGGCACTACGTATAAAGAGCCTTAAAACTGTCCATCCTCTGACCCACTACCTCCTCTTCTAGGAAATTCTCAGAAAGCCAGAGCAGGCAGAAGGCCAGGGCATACTTGGAGCTGAAAGAGAGGTTCCTGCCTTGTACACCATCATCCCGAATCCCAATTTCATACATACTATTTCTACATTTAAAAAGCAACGATTTTTTTCCTGCCGCCATCCGAGTTTAAGCTGGAGCTGTTGCCAGCGAAGCCACCTACACCATTCACACTTGCGTTGTTCCCATGTGGTCCCCCAGGACACCTTTGCACTGGGCTGCAGCTGCAGGGAAGACAGAATGTGTGCAGTACTGCTAGAGCTGGGGATGGACAGCAACCTCCGAGACATCAACGAGAGCACGCCCCTGGCCTACGCCCTGTACTGCGGCCACGTGGCCTGTGTGAAACTCCTCTCCCAAGAGAGCAGGTGAGCGCAGCAGGAGGCACTCGTTTTTATTTCCTCTCAAAGATTTAAAAAATTGGATGAAATGTTTTGATGGCCAATGTGCAAAACCGGCAATAATTTAATAATGACATTCGTCATTATCTAAATATAGCAACATGTTTTTGACTCTGTGGAGCAAAATGATAGCAGTAAGCCTGAATCTGTCAGCCTAACATTCACTGAACTTTAATCTCTTCTTTCCTTTTTTTCCCTTTCCTCTTCCCTTTATGCCATGTTCTTTTAATCTTTTTGCCTAAATCAGCAGTTCTTAAACTACTTGTTTTCATGATACTTTTATACTCTCAAAAATTATGGAGGACCCGAAAGAGCTTTTGTTTATGTGTTACATTTGTCGATGTGTGTGGCTTTAGAAACTAAAACAAATTTTTAATAAAATATTTATTTAGTTATTCAATTTAAAGTAATAATAAACCCTTTATGTTTTCATATCAACATAAATACATTTTTAGTTGACATAACCTATTCTTACAAAAAAAAATTGTAATGAGAAGTACATCATTGTTCTACATTGTTTTGCAAATCTCTTTGGTATCAACGGAAGTTTATAGGATACAGCTGGATTCACACTTCTGCTTCTACATTAGAATACATTGGTTTAAGTGTATCAAAACAATCTGGCCTCACATAAATGTGTAGTTGGACAATTAGATATTTCAATAACCTTTTTAGATAATTATGGACACTTTTCCTTTGATATTATACTAAAACTTAACAAGCAGTAGTTTCCTAAAGGTTAATTGCAATGTGGAGCCTGTCACCATATTAGTGAACTTTTTCTGCTCTGTTACATTAAAATCCATTAGTCTATCCTGCACTGTAAATGAGTATTATACCATAAATTATTATATAACATCTTGCTTTGGTCCTTTGGAAAATATTGCTTCACTTAGTTATGAATATCTTTCAAATGACACATTTAATTATACAGTATCGAAAACTCACATTTGTTAATATCACTGATCTTGTCTTAAAAGCCTTTATGTATCAGGAAGCTGTCAAGCTTACAACGTGGATTCAAGTTTTCCAAAATTCTAATTTTTGCTTGAAATCTAGACTCTTAACATTGGCAACAATTACTGTCATGTACCTTAAAAGGACAGACTCACTTTATTCATTTTTGAGAAAATTTCTGCAAATATCTCACTCTGAATAGCCATCATTTGTCTATAAGTCATAAAAACTATGTTCCATACAAAAAAAGTGTTTAGTTTAGTCGGCAACTCAATTCTACAAGTGCTTTACCTCAAGACAGTTACCATACTTTAGTGTATAGTAGAATTGTTTATGAGTACTTCCTTTTTTGTCAAAAAATGTATATCCAAGGATCCATATTTAATAATAGTAATAACTTTTATTAAGTTAAATGTCAATTTTTGTGATGCACAAATGCTTCTTTCGTGCCAAGTAGCCCATAGTTTCGCCCATCTTTCTCTATTGCACCCTTGGCACAAAAAACAGCACATTGAAAAAGACAAATAATATCTTGATATTATTATGAATATAGTTTTACCCTTATAAAGACTGTCAGGAACCCCTTCCCCAAGGTTCAGTGGACCATACTTTGAGACTCACTGGCCTAAAGCACAACCTGTTACAAGAGAAGGCGATAAGATATAGAAGATGCTGAAACAGCATTAATTAGCACAGGGGCATTTTCTATATAAGGAAACTTGAAAAAAAAATGTTAGAAATCTCCTGGGGTTCTTTCTGTTAGTGTTAGGAGTCCAGAAGTAGTGCTCAACATTTCAAAAAGCCTATTGGAAGGTTAAAAAAAAGGAAGAAAAAAAAAACATTCATAGGAATAAAGATTCAATTATGCACTGTGTCACTTGTAGAAAAAAAAAAAAAACCACACTCATTCTATGCAGCCAAAATAAGTGGTGATGTTTTTCAAATTATAGATTACGATTTCTCTCTATAAAGAGTAATGTTGCAGTCTGGCTTTTAGGGTCTGCACATGAGTCAGGTTTCATCGTTAACTCATACCGCAGAAAGCATTAAGTCCATTATGGCCTCAAAAGAGAAAAAATACACAATTTTCCAAGGAGTAAAAACAGAATAGTGCCGTGGGGGGAAACTCTCCACCTAAGAAGAGCCAGCCGCACACTGCTGACCTGTTTTGCTTTAGAATTTGCCTGCCCATTCGGTGCTGCTCGCTTTGCTGCTGCTGCCACACCCAGCCTCTGGCATACACACTTCCTCTTACGCAGTCGAAGCCCAGACAAAAGCTTCTTTCCTTGGTTTCCTTTAGTAACTTTTTTAAAATAAGTATTTTTCAATAGGGAAACAAAAAACACACAAACAGCATAAAATGAGCGGGCTTCCTGAGGTGGGAAATGTCAGAGCGCTGCCGGGATCTCCTGGGATCCCTTTCAGAGAACCTCTGAAACCATATTCCCCTCAACTTCTGCAACCTCTTCCCTGCTTCTACTAGTTAAAGCTTCATCTCAACCCTTGGCCTTCATCTCTTTGACTTAAAACTTACACTCCTACTGCCTCTCTCGAAGCAGACTATCTAGGGTTAAATTTTGGAAGGATAGCCCGAGGGAGCAAGAAGAATCTAAGACATGTTACAACTGGGCAGAGAACTGACCATGGCAAGGACCACTTCTAGAAAGGGGTTGTGAGTTCTTGCACTTTGCCTTTGGCTTGAAAGGGCTATGAGATATCTTTGAAGGATCAAAGACATTCTGCTCAAGCATATGGAATAGAGGGAGGCATTTTGGCTAGTGGTGGTATCTGCACTTTCTATCCTCATATGCTATTCTTGTTATTTCATATTCTCATAGAATGGAGCCTACGCAACCCCTTCCTTCCCAGAACAGTAGACCCCCAAAGAAGGAGGGGCGTTTTGGCACACTCAATCAAATCTTCTGCAAAAACAGGAAAGAAGAACAGAGGCCTATCAGAAGCATCACAGCAGGGACGCACACAGCGGGGGAACAGCTCGGAAGTTGATGACATCATCACTACCTTTGACGGCACTGTGGATACCAACTGCCAAGAACAGCCTAGTGATCAGGTGGCTATGGTTGACTTAAAAAGAGGACCTCAGAGAATTCAAAATACCTCTTGCCAGAAAAGAAGCCTCTGGCATATAAGGGGCTTCCACCAATCAGAACGCAGAGTCTCCCACCCATCACCCTGGGCAATAACTTCCTAACGGCCTCCCATGGGCTATTTCCCATGCTGGCCTGAGCTCTGGTACTCATCATATGGCCCAGCCATCTCAGAAAAGCCGGAGTGAGCAGGATTTATTGACTAACAGAACTGGCAGCCAGCCATTGCTAGATAACCCCTGGAGAGGTGATTCTAGCCAGGTCCTCTGCAAAGCTTGGACTGTGTCTTCTGATAAGCTGCTAGACAGGTTGCTCACCAGCAGATCCAGTCACCCGGAAGTCTCTGTGCCTCCACATCTTCCTCATCTATGTAATCCTTCATCAGGTAAAGTCCTGGCTTCCTCCTTCTTCATTCTTGGCAGGCTCTATAAAGAAATGTCTCATATAGTTCTGGGTTAGGAACTAGAGTGATAGTAGCCTAGAGGGCAGGGCAGGGCAAATTGGGTGATTAGGGACACCCTTTTTCCTTGAATTCACTAGATTCAAGACTTCCAGGCAATCGTAAGTAAAAGCATTTACCCGCTCGTCTTCCCACCAAATATGTGTGGTGACTGGCATATTAGAACAGGAATATTAATATTTCCACTAGCTAGGATTCTTAATCAGGGGTGTTTGGCAAAATTACCTGTGAGAAGTTGATTTGTTTGTTTGCGTGATTGTTTGTAAATCAGGTATTCCATTCCCATTCCAGACCTGCTGAACCAAAATCTTAGTGAGGGAGGACGGAAGGTGGTAATGCCTTGCATGTATACACGTAGAAAAGAAATGCATTCACACTTTTATGGTTCAAGGCTCCACACATACCAAAAGGTCACACGGCAATTCTCCCTCTGGCTTCTAACCTCGGTTACTTCGCACCCCTTATCACCCCCAAAGATACTAGTTAATTTTGTTAATTTTTTGTTTATTCTTCCAGAGATATTTTATGCACACATATATATTTATATACATTAAGTATGTATGTATCACCCTTCTAAATAAATGTATCACACTAAAGAATTTAAACACATACAAGCAAATATATATACATGTATATTTCCCCTTTCTGAATAAATATACCATGCTAAAAATTTTATTTTTATATTTTTTAAATGATTCTTATGCACACTGGAGACTGGGAACCATTGCTCTAAAGCAGAGTCTACAAAAAGCTTCCAAAATCATTTTATTACCACCATATCTAGTTCTATTTTCAAGTGAATTAATTGCTAATATTTAAAAATCATTATATTTTACATAAAAATCAAAAATTCTGGCTTCTCTTGAGAAATTGAAAAATCTGGCAAGACTGAACCAAATTCTCACTTAGGAATAATTGGCTGGATCTGAATAACCCCTCTTCCCTTGGGTACCAAGGGAACTGGCCCCAGTTCAACCCATCCTACACTACTTTCTAGTATGTCTCTATGAAGTGTCAGTTCTTTTTCAATGTGTTTCTGTTGTTGTCTTTCTTATAGTAAGGTTAAGGGGGAAATGATACATTTCTTGAACCCATGTTTCTGTCAAAAGTAGAAGAATGAAAGACCAAGAAGGCTGTGTGCTGATTTTCTTTGGGAATGAGGACTATAACTTCCTATTAAATACGCAACATGAGTCTGGCTTTCCTCACATCTGCCTGGTGTCTAAAGCCTGTGGAGCAGAGTATGGCTCCCCTCATACATGTTTATATGTATTTAAGCACAGGGTAAATATGGGTAAGTACATGAAGGCTTTCTCCTGGTATTCGAGAAAAACTGCACTCAAGATTTTATTTCCTCCACAAAGCACTGAGGCGTTTGGCTCGTGACATGGTTAATGTTTTTGCTTTTGTTCTAGAAAGTCTGCCATCTTTTGACTCTTAGTCGCCTCCTGGGCTTCGACCCAGCCTGCTCTCTGAAGTTGGTCACGTCCTAGCTAATATTGTCTCTTTTGAAATTCTTTCTAAACGGCCATATTAGTTTTTATTGAGTTCAGCTACGTGTAACGGAGACCCAAAGTAACAGTGGCTTAAACAACATTGAAGTTTATTGCCCTCATAAGAAAGATGTCTAAAGTAGGTAGTTCCCAGGTGTTCAATGGCTCCTTGATCACCAGAGACCCAGGCTCCTTCCATCTCTGTGCTCCATAGCTCATCACATGGTTTCCATCCTTCAGATAATTTCACAGTCCACAGCTGACGGAGCAGAAGGAAGGAAGTAAAGAGAGGGGAAAATGGATGTGCCCCCAGCTGAATCAGCTCCCATTGAGAGGTCATCTTCCCTTAAGTCCCATATATCTGCTTACATCTCATTAGTCAGATCTTTACTCACATGATCACACCTATCTGCAAGGGAGACTGGAAATTACAGTCTTGTAGCTGGGCACATGGCTATCCCTCCAAAATTGGATTTTTGTTTCTAAAAGAGAAGTGAGGATAGGTATTAGATAGAGAACTAATAGATTCTGTCACATGTGCCATCTAAAACTTTCAATATTATTTGAAATAAGAAGAAATTCAATAAACTTGGTTTGAGGATTTGCTTCACTTTTCCAGTGAAGTAACTTGAAAAGTCCTGGGGTGGCAAAATAGCAGAAAATAGAAGCGAAATTTTCCAAGAGAATCTAAAATTACTAGCTACGCCTATATCAAAGCATTTATTTTTTCACCAATGTTTTTGAGTGCTGATAATAATTAGAAACATCCTAGGCAACTGAGTCATGATTAAGATAAATTTCCAAAGAATCTGCAGCCTATAAATAAGCTTTAAGGGATATGGATTTGCTAAAATGATTGTGTAACTGACTTTAAACTGATTTTCTTCTCATGTTTAGATACAAAATCATAGGGTTTTTTAATGAAAGAAACTCATTCACTTATTCATTAAATGGTTATTAAGGGTCTATCATCCTAGTTTATCAAAAAGCAGTATACTCCAGTGATTAAGAGAGGAGTTCTAAAGCCACACTGTCTGGGTTCAAATTCTGGCTCTGCAACTTGTTGTTACTTAATTTCTCTAAGCCTTTGTTTCCTCATCGGAAAAAGAAAGAAAGAAAGAAAGAAAATACCTAACTCACAGGGTTGTGAGTTGCTGTTAACATTAAATTAGTTGATACATGTAAAATACTTAAGAGCAGTGACTTGAACATATTACCGTATTACACACACATTTAGTATTTTTTAACTATGCGCCTGGCCCTATGTTAAGCAATATGTCTTATAGGCTGACTAGACATGACCTTTATTTCAAAGATGATGAAATTTAAGTAAGTGTGCTAGTTAACTGCCTATTGGCTCTCAAATCTAGTCTTCTCCCTCCTGCTCTACTCTGTATCTCAGGGAATGACACTTCCCAGGCTCCCTTGCCAGCTGATTCCAGGTACTTTTGGCCAAGTACTGGGAGGCAATGGTGGAACAGTAAGAGCAAGAGAAAGAGGAAAACCATGTAGTTCTACTCAATGTCTCTCTGATTCCTGTGGAATCTCCTACAGTGGCTCTATCTCCTGCCAGTTCCCTCTCCATAGCCCCTCACTCTGTGGTTCTGGCTCCCACTAGTTTCTGGGCCTCAGTAATACCATCTCTTTGCCTTATCCCTCCAGCCTGGAGGCAGGTATATCTTCCTGCTGTGGCTGGTCTCTGGAATGTCCTTTTGCCCTGTGCTATTTGGTGTCTCAACTTTCCCATCACCAGCATAACCAACTTTTTGTATGAAATTCCCTCTGTTTCAAAGATCTAGAGAGGTCTCTATTTTCCTGAATGACCCTGATCAATAAAGCAAGACAAGTCATCTCTCTGGGCCACAGTTTCCTTACCCTCCAGATCAAAGGCTGGGGCCATTTTGGTTCAATAGGCCCTTTCCAGTTGCAATTCACATGGCTTAGAAGACGTAAAACAATTTGCTCAAAGTCTTACAACTAATTAGTGACATATTCAGAATTTGAACCCAGATATCCTAAATAGGAATGTATCCCCTTGGCAAAATATTTCTTTAAATCTCAAGTCCAGTTTGTTAATATGCTTACCAATTACCTACAATGTGATTGTCTTAGAAATTATATTGTCCTTCCCTAAATTAAAAAAAAAAAAAATTGTGCCCGTACATTTTATTTTTGTGGACATTTCTAACCCAATTGCAATGTTGTTTTTACAACTACTGAGGCTCCTGGACTACAGTTGGGAGGGTTCACTTAAGTGGTTTAAGTTATTAGTCTACGCAGGTCGAAACTCAGTGGATTTCTACATTGAGCTCCCATATTTGATGTGAAAGCCTAGCGTGGTAAAGCAGTTCGATACTATAAATCATACCACTGCTCCACTGCCTTGAACTTGGATATAACTCTGGATTTTCTCTTTTCCCGCCCTGGGTTTAGCAGAATTAATATGGGCTAGCAGTTGCTGCTATTTGAATTCCTGGAAGCCAATATCCTATGCTTACCTCAGCAACCCTGAACATTTAGCTGTAATGATTATTGCTTAACATTTATTGAGACCTGTCAGTGGGCTAGATGGAGACAGATGGGGGAGGAGGCACTTATCCTAATGAGGGAATTTAGAGCACATCAGCTTAATTCATTGCGAGCAGCTTTTAGAGAAAATGGAACAGAAATCTCTACGGTGTTTGCTACCAGCCTGGTTATTTACAAGCCATCACAAGGAAAGTAAGAATGTGCTCCTTTCCTTTCTCCCTCAAGAGAGAACTTCCTCCTCCAGAATTTTCTAGACTACCCCAGCAACAATGCACTCTCCCTCCTGTTGTATGCCTGATCCTGCGGCTCCTCTCTTTAAACCCATCAAAGATTTTACATGTCTCCAGGACAGAGGCAGTTTCTTTAGCTAGCATGTGTAATCCTCCCAGCATAGTGTGGCCTCCTCACCTCTCATTCTCAGCTTCAGCACCTCTCATCTCTAATCCTTTTTCCATATCCCTTTGAACAGTTCCTAGAAGATCTCTGTTTCTTAACAACCCCCTATGGCTTTTCACTCTAGGATATCTTTGCTTATGTTATTTTTACCTTCTACTGGCTGTGTGCTTGACAGACTGCTACAATCTTTTAAGAACCAGCTCAAAACTCACCTTCTACATGGAAGTCACCCTGACCTCAGTAGGAGTTGTGACCCTTGCTTATTATTCATCATAAAACTCCACCTGTTGAGCCTCCTGTGGGGTAGTGAACTTCATACTTCCCCTTTAACAACAAAGCAGGGTAGGAGTTTTTAATCCCCATTCTAGAGGTGAAGACATTGAGACATGGAGAGGTTAGCCACCTGACTAAGGTCACAGAGCTAGCACTAGCTGGAAAGTGGCAGAGCTGACATTCAAGTGAGGTCTATGAGATTTAAGAAACCTTGACCTCCCTGGACCCTCCTTTCCTCTGTGATGCCCTCATAGGACTCATGGGCTTTAAAAATACAAGTTTACTTATCTTTCTTCAAACATACACAGTAAGCCCCTCCTGGGCACCTTGTCTTCTCTTTGTACTCTAGACTCAGGAATACAGTGAGCATGCAATAGATGAGTGCTGAATTGATTTGCTTATTTTAATTATTATTAACCCTTCATTCACTTCTGGTTCCTTCATTTAACTGTGGAAACATTTTCTGCCTTTTTGTTCTAGCACAGTGTTCCTTGACCCTGTGTCCACAGACTGAACACTCCCCTAAGGTGCCTGTAGCACAGAGAAGAGAGCTTTAGGCTGTGCACACGTCCATCCTGTCCTTCAAAATGGAGCCAAATGCCAATGTACAAGGAAGTTTAACTCTCCTTCCACCTCCCAAATCACTGCCATAGCCCTTCTCTGTCCACTTCACTCATCCTATCAATACTGATTTGGCTCCTAGAAAAACAGGATAACATGAATTTTAGGGTCAGAGACCTAAGGTAGAGCCCAGGCTCTGTCACTTCTTTTAAGTGACCTTGAGCACTTCTGAGAACTCCTCCCAGCTATGGTGCCCTGATTTGTAAAAGAAGGATGATAATAATATCTATCTCACAAGGGAAGGTGACTGTTAGGATTACATGAGATTATGCTTATAGCTTAGTCCCTAACAATAGTAAGTGCCTAATAAACATTATCTGTAACTGTCTTTATCTTGTTACTTAGTTTTACAAATTTCTGCTCAAATGTTCATGGGTAAATAATGTATGAGCTGATACAGGTTTTACTGTAATTCTACCCAGGAAAGTTTTCTTTTTAAATAATGACTTATAAAGTTATTTGACCTTAAGAGTACAAAGGAATAAAAATATAATGAGAGACTGGAAATTTTGTTCCATCTTCATCAAATGACACTGCTTAGGTGGCTGGCATATATTTACATCTACTTTTAGACTCACCTGAACATGAATGGTGGATCATGGCTAATGTTCTTTTCTTCGCCCTTATTCTAAGGACCACTTTGCCTAAACAGAAAACTCAAACCTTGTGAGCATTGCTGATGTGACTCTGGTTCCTACTAGGAAAAAGATCAAATGATCATGTTAAACACTCCCACTGCCCAGGAGATCAACTTAAACACTTCATAGACTAAAACTGTAGTAATTGCTAATGCTTATTGAGTGTTAACCCTGTAAGCTAAATGCTTTACACTTGTTCCCCTATTTAATCTTTGTGTCAACTAAAAAAGACAGATACAACTATTTTCACCATTTTATTTGAGGAAATTGCGGTTTAAGTTGCACAAGCTGGGAATTGAGCCTGATTCTGTCTGATCCCAGAGTCCCAATTCCTATTCATTATACTGCTTGGTCAACCTTTTTAATGGACTTAAATAACTTGTGTATTCCTTTCTATTTCATATGTTTGGAACATCTATCTCTTGTAATTAGTAGTGTATTGATACCTGTTTTGGACAACCTGGCCCTCCTGAAGAAAAAAAAAAAAACCCGTGTTTGCTGGTTTCTCTGATATAAATACTTTCACCATGGCCGATGTCAAGCTACCAGATAGATGTCAACCAGCTCACAAAATTCCTGAAAATTTAACCGTTGGCTCCCAAGAACTGTTACTCTAGCACAGCACTGCTTATAGTCTAAATTAGATAATAATTATCTTCCAAGGCTATCACCCAGTTTCCATCTTCTAGGTCAGTGATTCTCAGGCATAAGCTGCACATTAAAATTACCTGAGAGCTGATAAAAATCACATGCATATTCCTGCCTCAGAGATTCTCATTTAATTGATCCAGGGTTTGGCTAAGGCAGTAGTATATTTTTTTAACTCCTCGGAGAATTCCTTTGTACAGCCAGGATTGAGAAACACTGCTCTAGAAGAATATATTGTACTCATCACCTGCTCATTTATTACAGATTGGATGAATATGTGATGTTATATCCAATTTTATTTTTCAAACTTTCAAGTTTTATAAAGTGGGTGGCCAACTGTGCTTGTTTATAAAATTTTAAACTAGTTCATTCAAGAAGTGATTTTTGATATCTTTTTCTTTCATTTAAACAGTGACTGGCATATCATAGAAATTCAATAAAGTATAACTATTATTATTTTGTTACTGTTAATATCTTAAATTTAGCAATCTCTAACAACTTTTATGATTTTCTTATCCAGTAGATTTTATAATTTGTACTTGGCTGAGTCTTAAATGATTGATACAAGTATGTTTTTCCACAGGACAAAATTTTCAGCATCTCTCCCCAAATAGACCCAAAATCAGGGATCTTCCTTTTACCCGGAACAACCTAGCTCCCCTACCAGACCAAAAATGTAAGTATTATGAATCTCCCTCAGCTTCCTTTGTAAGTGTTAACATGTCCAAACACATCTAAATATTATTTCAGTTTACTTTCATTTTCCAAGTGAAAATCAGATACCAAAACTTCTAAGTTATAGGAAAATAGAATAGACACAGTCTTTAAAGATACATTCAACTTGTTAATGCTTGTTTAAAACAATAACACTCCTTCCCTTAAGGAATTTTTGTGTTTAGACTATAAAAACTATAACAGAGCTTATTTTGCTATGTGCTATTTGATGGGTTTAAGAAGGTACTTTAAAAATTCTCTTAAGACTGGTCTCTCTACATCGGTTTCCTTACTATCATAGACACATAGAAATATCTGTCACCTTTTTATTCACGGGCTATGCATTCCTAAGTAGAATGGAATAATCAAGTAGATGCTGTTCATCAGTATTACTTTTGGCATTATTGATTTCTTTGTTAACATTTTATAGAATAATTTCTCCACAAGGTAAAATATATTCTATTCAGCCAATGATCTTAAGTTTTGAGTGTTTCAAAGTATTACCTGGGGCATTTGTTGTGAAGTAGATTCCAGGCCCCACACCCAGAAATTCTGAGTTTGTATAACCTCATATCTGTACTCTGAGGCAGGTTCCATTACTATTCCCTTTGTGCAGATGAGAAAACTGACTTTAGAGGAGTTACATGACCCGCTCAACATTGCTTAGTAAATAACAGAGCCAGGAAAAAAACTACAGGTTACTGAGTCTGCTGCCTCATGAAACAAGCAATATTTCCTGGATTCTAAGGCACTTCCTTCCTTTTCTCCCTGTCCTAGACTGGCTCTAACCCTGGCTATGATATGCACAAGCACACATGCACATACACTCACACACACATACATACCCTCCACATCTTCCTAATTGCAGGGGTTAAATGATTTAGGAGTTGCCCTCACTATTTCAGACAAATTCCTTAACCTTTCTGTACTTCGGTTTCCTCACTTAACCCTAACAGCCTTGCCAATCTGATACTATTATAGGATTAAATGAGTTAAGGTATGTAAAACACCTGACAACTGTTTGCACAGAGTAAAGACCCAATATATCTTTTCTGCACCAGGCTATAGTTGGGAGGAGACCAGTCAAAAGTTTTGAAACTCTTTAGATAAAAACAATGAGTGGGGGTGAGGGGTAAGTCTTAAAACAATCCTATCTTTTTACAGTTAAGGAAAGGAAGAGGTGGAGAGCTATGTCCTAGTTATACGAAGAGTTAGTAGCAGAAACGATGGTCTCTTCCTTAGCATAGCAATTCCTCTGTCCTTACTGATTTATGTAAAATGAGAGTTTGGGATGGTATGAATTCAATTATTGAATGAAATTTAAGCCTGACCTTGTCTTTTAGCAGAAACCTAGTCTAAGATGTTTAAACAAAGACATCTAATTAAGAAAAGAGTTGTTCAGCCTTTAAATTCTGGTGAGGCTTGAAGAAGCCTAACAGAAGAAATTTTCTTTGGTAGAGCCCAGGAGCTTTGCTTTTTACAATTAAATTTAAGGAGAAAAGGGAAGATAAACATCTTTGATCAACTTTAGTTCTCTGAAAGAGAGATGGAAAGGTACACAGTGCTCTTCCTAAAAGAAATGCGAGAACCTTTTGAGGTTTGCTTAAAAGCACAGCAACAAATATGTCTTGGGGTTTGTTTAGAGCCTTGTGCTGACTTGGCCATCAACAGCTACTCCACCCAAGGAACAGAAAGCTCTGCCAGGCACGCACAGCTTGATCATGCTTTGATCAAACTTGGCACTGGCTGGTATTTGTGCGTATTTGATATCTCTGACTACATATGGTAAGTCTGAATATATATGTATATGAATATGTATATGAATACACACACACACACACACACACACACACAGCTTTCGCCTGCAGTCTAGCTCTCTCCATGACAAGCTTCTTAGAAACGCCTTCACTCCTAAAGAAATCACACAGTTCTCCTACCACCATGCCTCATGAGACTCTGAGAAAAGCGAATCTTGAAAGTCTCTCATTCTTTCACCCAGTTCTATCTGGAGAACCTCTACGAACAAACCGAGTGCTTCCTGCTATTCCAAGCCAACGGGGACACAACATACCTGCTGAAGAGAGTGAAAACTCTGCTAATTCTACCAATGATCAAAATTAACTGTGGGTCACTGGCTAAAAATATAGATTATATATATTTATATATATAATCAGCTGTCAAAGGATGAAATTACTCTAGTTTGTAAGAACAGAGACTAATTTAGTAAATTGCATTCTATAAGCCATTCACAGTTTCATAACTCAAAATTCTATACTCCAAATAAAGACATTCCCCAAATAAGCACTTAGAATCTTTGATTGTGCATATGTTGTAACACTGTGAGTTTCTGTGACCTCTACATGCCAAAAGAGAAGTCAAAATATGTTATCAACAGGGAAATAGCTATGTTTGGTTTGCTTTGTGGCATGTGTGATGATTATTTTTTCTGAATGAATTTGTTTTTTTTGTTTTTTTTTAAAGTATGCTTTGGTAAATAAAAACAAAGAAAAAAACATTCCATACTTTTCTTCACATTTATTATAATTTTACCTTGGACTGATGAAACTTAATTAAAATTAAAGTAGTAAATTCTTTAGTCACAGTGTATGGCTTTTAAATGTACAGTCTTCTGCATAGTATTTTCTAACATTATTAGTTCCTGGCTATAGCCCAAATCACTGGACAGTGTTTCTGTATCTTCCTTGTTATTTGATTATTTCCCCATATTGTCATTTTCAGATATGATTGATTGTTCCAATAGTGAGAAGATCATGTAAGTTGGAAAGGTCTACATCCTGTCCCAGCAGAGTGGAACAGGCATTTCTCACACATTCCTCAAATTCCTACGTATTTAATCATTCTTTTTCTGTTTCAAAATAATGGTCTCAGCCCACTAAAGACATTCCCAGACTTATGACTTAGCACAGTTTGAAAGACAACTACTAACTGCAGATCTCCTTTAAAAAGATGTTCGTGTGCTGTTTGGGTTGATTTCACGTTCAAGGCTCAGCCAGAAAAGATCATAGTCACTCCACATTATTTTTTAGCCTGAATGTCATTCTGTAAATACCTCATATATAATATTTACCATTTTGTATTAGTATTGTTTGTTCAAAGAGGTTAGACTGTGCCATTTACTCAGTAGAAGCTCCTCTAAGGCCAAATCACAGTCTTTTGGCTTTATACTTCTAGAAATTTGTACAGTGCCTAGCATATTGTAGGCAGTCAATCATTTAATATTTTTTTAGAAAAAAAGGAAGAGAAGGAAGTAGGGAGGTAGAAAGTTAGCAAGGCCGAGAGATGTAGGAGGTGATAATAAAAGACGGTACTAGTGTACAATCTCATTTGGACAATGATAGTTGTCTGAATCAGGGATTATGAAAGAGAGAGTCTATGGATCAGCTTCCCAAGCTAGACAGTAGCTAGTGAGATGGCAAACCCTGGTGCAAATGAAAGAACTCTCAGGATAGATTCTGAAGGATTTTCTATTCTGTTTTGTTTTGTTTGTGGGCTGTTTTTTATCTTTGTAGAATTATTCTTTGTAAGTATCAGTTAGGCTGTTCAGTAAGTATTAGTTAGGCTACTAAATCCATGTCCACCCATGAGTAGGTTGCTCTACACTGCTTGGATTAGTAAGGATAGGCTAACCTCTGCTTCAATAATAAAAAATCCCTAATATCTCATGAGCTAATACATTTTTTTTTCTCATTCACAACACATGTCTCATACCAAGTGGCAGAGTTGGCTGATGTAGTTTCTACCTTGACATGCACTTCCTTGGTGACCAAAACACAGGAAATGGAAAGTGAGTCTCATTGCTCCCTCTCACATTTCATTTGCCAAATCAAGTAATATAGTCATGCCTAACTTCAAAGGGTGTAGAGAAATTAAATCCTTCTATATATCAGGAAGGAGCATTGGACTATATATGACTTATCCAGAAGATTACCATACTAACCAAAGTTCAGGCCCTAAGTGATCATTTAAGTATACTGGCATACCCCTACCAAGTGAATAGCAAAGAGGTCAAAGCAGTTAAAGAAAGAAAGAAAGAAGAAGAAAGAAAGAAAGAAAGAAAGAAAGAAAGAAAGAAAGAAAGAAAAAGAAAGAAAGAAAGAAGAAAGAAGAAAGAAAGAAAGAAAGAAAGAAACATCTGTATACAGCTATAAAACAAGCCACCATCTCCCAACACTTGAACACACACACACACACACACACACACACACACACACACACACACACACAGAATCTAATGTTGGGCCTTTCTACCCAAGTTGATTTAAGAATCTTTTGTTAGCTATGAAGAAGTAATATGCTGCCCACTTCTTTAAATGGAGCAGCTGTCCTTTTTCCAATGGGTAAAATTACTTGTTTGGGGTAGATTTCCTTCTCAGCTAATATTTCACTGACCAAATCAGATTTTTTTTTTTTTTAGATATTTACAAATTAGTGCCTAAATTAAAAATGTTTTTTCTTCTAAAATGATTTTTTTCTTGTTTTACCACTTATGTTTCCTTTCATTGCTAAGGAAAGTTTATTTATACTCATAAAAATTATAACTTTGCATGTATTATTTCATTTGGATCATTACATCAACCTATGTGCCCTAAGTATATATAAGGAATCCAAGACAAAGAGAGAAGTTAAGTAATATGGCCAAAGTCACACAGCTAAAAAATGGCAGAGCAAGAGTTAGCAATGAAGTCTCTCTAGTCCCATACCAATGGTCCCCAACCTTTTTGGCACCGGGGACCAGTGCTCCTATGAGCCTGATGATCTGATGATCTAAGGTGGAGCTGAGGTGGTGATGCTAGTACTGGGGAGTGGCTGCAAATACAGATGAAGCTTCACTGGCTCGCTGCTCACCTCCTGCTGTGAGGCCTTTTCCCTAACAGACCACAGACCTATACCAGTCTACGGACTAGAGTTTGGAAACCCCTGTTATAGTCCACATACATAATCCCTAATCATAATTTTCCTGTTCCGGAAATTTCATAGATGTGGTATATCTTTAGCAAAGCCTCTTTTCTCACTTTATTTATTTAGTCTATATACAGACAAAGTAGAGCTACTGTTAATATTTGTGGAAAGAACCCACCAATCCAGTAATCTGTGCTAAATCAGTTAAGAGTTGCTTGAAATTAGTCCCCTTCCCCCATTGTTCTTAGTTCCCTTCAGTCAGCACCTGGTTTAACACAGGTGTTATTTCTATCAGTAAACACTTAGCTCCAATGCTCTTGTCTTCCTTGAAATAAGCCAATATAAATGGATTTCTGTGACTCCAGCTTATTGTCCCTTCCAATTCTATTAGAGCACGAATTGATACATAATATGATTTTAGAAAACCCTACCAAGTAGCTGAACGACAAACATAACCATTGGTTTTGCTTTTGCCCCTACTCATTGAAACACACTGATGCATATCTCTAAGCAAGTGCATCCTGGCATTTTAAAGGTGGTCTTTTGAAAACAACCTTCTGAAATTCACTATAGGCTTAAATTAGGTAATCAAGATTAAACATGTTTGACCTTAGCATGAAATGTAACACTAAAGCCCAAAACTAAATTAAAGAACATGATAGTGGCTCTTTTTTTTTTTTTTAGACACTCTTATTGCTTTTTTTTTTTTTTTTTTTTTTTTTTTTTTGGAGGAAAGGTGGGGAAGACATTTTAAAATCTGGAAATTTTTTCAGAACCACATATTTCCTAGACATTGACATAGAAATGTTAATATTAGTTGATGAAGACTCTCAACAAACTGTAGGCTCTATCAGAACTGTTTTTTAAAGCAAATGCCTTCCCATTCTGACTTCTGTTTTAACCCAACCTTTGTCTTTGGGCAGCTGAATGAGTTCCAAAATCCTCAGAGGCCAAATCTGGGAAGTCAATGAATAAATTATATGAAAAGCTGAAGAGTTTCCAGTCTTTGTGTTATACTAGCACAGTTGTCACAAGAAAGACAAAGGTAGTTTTCACACAATATGTGCAAAACAGGAAAGAACTTGTTAATTATTAAATCCCTAGTAAAAATTTTATTAGTGATGAATAGTAAATTACCTTGCATTTGCTAAATGGTCCACAGACTAGAAAAACTGAGAGCGAAAAATGACTGCCAGTTCCATTAGGAGGATAAGGTAGACTCTAATTTGTTGACTTTCACAATAAGAAGCTGACATTTTAGAGATGTGGAGATGTGTATCAGCTGTACGATGAGAAGGTGAGGTGGACTGTGGAAGAAAATGTAGTTGGTTCCACATGGGCAGTGAATCCAAGAACTGAGCCAAGATACAGTTGAACACCAACAGTATCTTTGGTGCGCTGAAGGCAAAACTCTACCAGTGCCATGAAGTGAGTGACATTAAGGAATGAATGAAGGAAATTATCTCTACCTTTTATACTCAAGCGACATATAAAAGTACTCCCAAAAAGCTTCTAAAGAGAAACTAATTATATTTACTGGTTATTTAGACACTGATAGTAAAAACAAACAAACAAACAAACGAAAAAAAAACAGGTTATGAGGAAGCAAGACCACTTCTTAGAGCTCAAAGAATTATTCTGCAATGAACAAACCAAGGCCTGGCCTCATTCTCAAAAGATGAACACCATTTCCCTTGACGAACACTTAAGACACTGTTCACAGATGTCCTAGGAGATACCAACAATAACCTCTTCACCTCACCAGGGCTCAAGAGTTCTATTTAATTGAATCCTATGTATCAATGAGACAGAGAGCTACAAGCATTATGCTCCTTCCAAAATGGGCTTAAAAATGGATTTCAGATACATTGCTATTGAGCCAAATACTAACTGTATTTAAAAGTATAATTTACTCAAGATGCTGAGCTAGAGGAGAAGAGCAAAGTTTCTGAAAGTATGTAAGAGAATAACAATAAACAGAAAGTGAAGCCAATCGGCATTATGATATATAGCTAGAAGGAGTTTTCTCAGACCTATATGACAAAGTCAAGCAAGCCTTTAAATTTGAGAAAATCTGAAAACCGAGGCAATGTTCTCACGTGTCTAACTAGCTCCCTCTAAGATAACTATCCCAGTGTTCTTTGAACAAGTGACTTCAGTGGGGGCAGGGGAATGAATATAAATACAAAGGAAAAATGAATTGAAAAGAGCTAAGGAATCTCAGTTCCTGAGATCTTGCACATTAAATCTCCTAGTAGTGAGTTTAGCGAGCATGTCTCTTTTACAGCACCACCTCCTCTTTGCCACATTCTATCAGCACAGGACAAAGAGTTAAACTTCCATAAGCCCTTTGTGTTATTCTAGTAAAAGCTTATAAAGTAAATAAGATTTTTCTTCCATAGATGTGCTGGAGCCGCCTCTTACCAGCTCACAAGAGTTGACTGTTAAATACAATACTCAGAAATTTTGTGAACTGGTTGTTCAACCACTTGCAACTTAAAAATGGCCGTGGGGTGAATATTTACACCATTGAAACTGGCAAACACTGCCAATCAAGGTTTTCTCTTATTTGAGATCTGGTTTACCAGCATAATGTTGGATGGGACTTCTTTTGGAAATCATGCAAAATTAAGAGCATCTTAAATAATATTTTTAAAGCTATCCCTTTGACAACACCAATGCTGGAGAACAGGACTCATGCCTGTCTCCAAAGCAATCATGACATGCCTAGATTTTACTGTATTAAATTATATTTCATGGAATATAATTTAATCCAAAGGCAATCAAACCCATATAATAGATGCATGCATGATTCACCACTGTACCCAGAATGAGATTTCCCCCTCAAAGCTTATCATGAGCCAAATCATACTTTAATGAGTATTTATGGGTGAACATTTTTTTCTCCCCATAACCTTGGGAACCTATTAGTAGCTCACAACTCAATTTAGTCAGTTTTTCTGTTTAAGGTAGATAGCCTGGTCTTAACGTAAGCAGCACTCTCTGTGACTTCACATCTAATCTTGTTACAGCTCCCGCACCCTGTAACTCTCAGAAAATGCACGTGTTCCCCCTTAACTGTCCTCAGAGCTAAGAAATAAACACCAACCCATGGTAAAGGGTAAAAGTCACACAATGAATGTGCCAGTTCCTTTCCTTAGGCCATTTTTCCCAAAATCAAGGAGATAAACAAGAGTTCTACTTATATTTACAAGCCACATTCTATTTATAGTAGATCTACTAGGTAAAGTATGGATTGTGTGTGTGTGCAGGAATAGGTATATATGGGTTTGAATTACTCAGTTGCATAAGCAATCACTATTTGTTGAGAAAAAGAACAGTTAGTTTAAACCATGTGACCCAAGAACTCAGACATAACTCATATAGGCAGGAAGGGCTCTTAGGTATTCAGTTCTAATGTCAAGATCTGGCACTTGCTCTCTGTCCTTGCCTGAGTTTATACTGGATCAGCAGCAGACAATAGAAATGCATTTACACATTCATTTACAATTTCAACATTTACTGATTGCTTGCACTGTTGTATGTGCTATAGGAAAAAGAACATATATATATAAAGGAAATTTATATGAAGTTAAATGATAAGGATTTTCCTATATTTATTAGAAAAAAGTCATTATTTAAACCATGTACCCTTTGTTTTGTTTCTTTGTTTTTTTTTGTGATTTGAAGCCAAAAAGTTATTTCTTAATAAACCAAATATTAAGTCTCAAAATTGTTTCTTTTATTCTTCCATTCTAAGTTACAGAGTCTCAGAGCCTAAAAATAAAAATAAAAATAAATTTAAAAGACTTCAGACATGAATGAATTTGAGTAAAAATTGAAGCAATAATCCAGAATATTAATATTGTACCTTTTCAAGATCCTGAAGCACAAAGCCAGTCTTTTTGTAGCTGATACAGGTCAGAGTATGAGGAAAACTGGACTGGTTAAATAAAGTGGTAACTTTACCAGTTAAGCAAAAAAAGATGAAAGACAGAAAGAAAGAAAGAAGGAAGGAAGGAAGGAAGGAAGGAAGGAAGGAAGGAAGGAAGGAAGGAAGGAAGGAAGGAAGGAAGGAAGGAAGAAAATAAATCATAACATTTGCTAAAGCTGCCCTGGTTTCAAAAGTATTCTAATCACTATTTCTTTCTCAAAATGATACTTCATGCCAATTAGACCTCATTTCTTCAACAGTAGATCTATTCAAGAAAGAGAGCCAACTTCCGAGACTTTGGAAAGTGGGAAAGATAATTGGGAGAATCTTGAGGCTAATCCTTTAACCATCCAGTCCCACACTTCGTCAGGGCCATTCTCAGCCCAATCCAGGAGCAAAATTAGAATTCTTCAGGGTGGAGGAACAGGAGGAGCATGATCCAGCAATTTTCCTTTATGGTAATTAACCCCAGCAAAAAGTAGAGAGGCATTTATTTACTCCTGAGGCACAGCGTTTTCATGGATTATTGATTACTTTCTTTTTACTCAAAGCTGTTAACATAACTGCTTCTAGAAGCAAAACAAGCCAATTTCCATGTTCTCATTTTGCTTAACCACTTACCATCCTGTGGGAGTGTTGATGAACTCTGGAAGAAGAAAGGAAAGAGGCCTGGAAGACCTGTCGACTTCCAAAACAGCCCCCCAAAGATTGAGAAATGACTTCATTCAGCACAGACCCAGACACTAAGTATAAGGTAAAAATAATCAGTCTCTTGCTGAGGTTCACTTTATGGCTGGTTCTTATAAGAAAAGAACTTAGAACAAAACGTAAAGATGTTTCTCAAATGCATTTTATCTTCAACATTCGAAAGTTAATTTCACAAATCATTTAAAAATCAGGATTCATTTAATAGAATGTAATGCTTTGCTCTGATTTTTTATTGTTGTTACTTTAAAATTTCACCAACAGGTGAGTAATTGCCTTTTTTCAACTGAATTGATTCTGGTGAAAGTCTTGACAATTTTTAATAGAAAATGAAAATGTGATGAAGAAAAATGACCATATAATTCCTAAAACACATGTCTTTTTAAGATATGTGAGCCCTTCCAACACTGCTAGTGTTCTTTTAATGCAAAGAAAAATACTGGTTAATGATGACTATAATATTTTAATTAAAAATTCTGTAAAGTGAGTGGTAAAAAATATCAGAAGACTATAGCCTTTAATAAATGTTTCCTTGTTCTCATTTACCTATTTCCTTCTTCTGCAAACTTTCCCTTCTCCAGATAAAAGTTTATTATTTAAGCAAAAAAAAAGTTATAAACACCCATTATGTACATAGGAGAGGGAACTATGGTTATTAATAAAAGAAGATGCCTACTCTGGTAAAACTCATTGTCTAAGAGGATGCCAACCAAAATTCTCCAGATTGCTTTTATACAGGCAATGCAATTATAAATTATCTCAGGGTCTCTTCTCTGATTTTATCCCATCAGTATTTCAGAAACTATAAAATCTGATTCTCCATTACTGGTATTGCTGCAGCTAAGAGCCCTGATTCCTCTGAGTTTTATTTCCTGTGAGAATTTATACAATATGAGAGAAAAGGGAGAAAACCAGAGGGGACCATTCCATTTAATTTAGAGAGATTCTTTAAATGGCCAATAACTACAAGGTTTCATTAAGAGGAAGTTTTCAGGAGACTTTTGCTGGTGGGGAGGGAACCAGAGGACACAGGGTGGGGCATACACAAAGGAGACTTTTACAGTTGGAGGGTGTGTGATGGGGAATTTAAAAAAAATCAGGAACGGAAACTGCCATTCAAAGTTACTGCCATGAAGAGAACAGTATAGAAAAGGAGAAGCAGATGGAGGTCAGCAGAAGACCTTGAACACTAGAAAATAACATTTTAGTTATTAAATAAGAGAAAGGAGAAATAACAGCAGCAAATGTTCTCTTGCATCCTCTTGTTAGACCTGGTCTAAGTGCTTCCCATTTATTATAAACAATTAATATTTCTTAGGCGTTTCCTATGTTCGGCGACTGTTCTACTTCAGTACTTAGAGGTGTCATCTTGTTTAATCCTCACAACAATCCCATGAGGTAAGTACCATTATTATGCTCCTTTGACAAAGAAGTTCACACAGCTACAAGTGGCAGGGCCAGGATTCTAGCCCAGGCAGTCTGTGTCCAATAGTTTGTTTAAAAAAAAAAAAAAAAAAAAAAAGTCCAATAGTTTGTGTCCTCATAGTTTGTTTAAAAAAAAAAATCAACAATAAATTTGAAGATCTAATTCTAATTGGCTTTATTGAATGATTCATGAGTTGGGCAGCATCCTAACTAGCAACTAGAAGGGTGCTCCCAGGGATTGTACACAATTGTGTTTGTAGGCAGAAGGGTAGGGCATGGGAGCTGCTAATAAAGGAAAATAAAGGATTATTTTTAGCCTGGAACATCTTTTGGGGGTAGAAGAGAGAATGGTTTTTATCATGCAGATTGTCTCTTGAAGGTGGGTGGTGGGGAATGGAGAGGGCCATGTGACAGATTACCTAATTGTTAATGTGACTGGTTGATTAAGATTGTTTCTGGGAGAGGATGAAACAGCAATTAGGTCAGGTATTAAATCTAGGTTGGTATTATGGACCAAAAGAGGGGCCACTTAATAACCTGACAAGCTCAGGGAGGCCAGCATGGTTGCCCCTACAAACTAAGAGACCATAAGTATATAATCCTATATAAGTAACCATATAGGATGGTCTGCATATAAAAATTCCAAACAAAAAGCAGGTTGTGGAGCATAGTCAGTCCTAGGCCTGTAGCCTCCCTGAAAAAGGTCAATCTTTACCTTACTCGAGCCTGTCTATTGTCTTTTTGCATTAAGTTAACATACCTTTGAAGTATCAGCGTGATCTCCTTTTCCAGACCCCTCAGGCCACACAATACATTGCACCAGGACTGAGACCCTCATTGTTATTTTGTTCCCGGAATACCATCTCTATGCTGTAAATGTTAATTATTTACTATCCAGTACCTAGCAATGTAAAAGAAGTTTGCCTCTCCATTTTACTTTTTATCCAATCCCAGGGATTTCCCTGCTTTACTTTCTTCCACCCTTTTTATCTACCACCAATGGATTTTATTTAACCCTCCTTACATCTCCTGCTTTGATTTTAATGTATAAAATAAGTGGAAAAACTGCCATACTCCAGACCATTTTCTCAATTCATTGAGATTTTACTTCTCAGAGATTGTTGTCAGTTTGACCCAGATGAACTCATAAAAATTCTCTACAGGTTTGGATGTTTCTGTGTCAACCATATCATGGGCTTTAGCCCAGGTAATGCCATTTGGGGCCTGTAGTTTTCGCCAGCAAGTCCCTGTACACAATGCTTCCCCCCAGAGTGACCAAGCTGCCATGCTCACCAATACTAGGGTCTCCTCTTCTTCCTGGGCACATGGCGAAGCTACATCTTCCAGGCCCTTGCAGTGGGGGCAACATGGGCTGATTCGAAATGTTAAATGTCTGACCTCCTCAAACCTCTCCCAAGGTCATTCATGCTTTTCATTCCCTCACCAGGAGTGAGATACACAGAACTCAGAGAACTCTGAGGCCCTAAAAGATGATGAAACTGCTAGTTGGAAGTGGTCTGGATCCAATTGCCAAAAACCCAATTGCTCTTTAATGGTTTCAAGAAATAACCTTTCCAGTGTTATATCACTGAGATTTGGAGGTTGTTTATTGCAGAAGTAACTTTTTGCTGTTAAGACCTCTTCTTTTTTTCTGGAAAAACTCCTTGTGGTCTGTAAGTATATAAGAAAATCTCCGCAAAACAACAGAATGGTTATTGGCTTTGCTTGTAGAACTAACACTCCTTCAGAATTCTTGGTGACCAGCAACCTGGACAAATGGGAATCTGTACAGTCTTGGAGGCCAAGGAGGCTTGTTAGCCCAGTCATGTCTCCTAATAGAGTCAACCTGAAATTGTGCTGGGAGCTCCCTGAGGCTGAAACAGAGATCTCTGAGTTCAGTTCAGGCTTCCTTCTTCTTTAGTCTCCTAGATTGTTGAGAAACTGGGCTCCTGGTTCTATCTGTGCATATCACCCAAGGGATTTCTCTGGGAAATTTGCACACACTCCTCACTGCTCTCAGTATTTACCTGAATATCCAAGGCCTTGATACACTCCCAGCTCCAGACAATTGACTCTTTACTCTGATATTCAACCACTCAATCACTGCTGCTACCTCTAGACCACTGGGGGCCTAAGAAGAAAAGGGAAGTGGGATGGGGTTTTTGGTCCTCTATCAACCATGGAATGCTTTCTAAGCTGTAATAGAAGATACCCGTCTCTTCCCACCTCCCATAATATACATGATAAGTGATGCGCAATGGTTAGAGAGAGACAATTTGGTGGTGTTAAATGGAGAACTTAGAAAGAAATGAGATTAATGGAGTGTGGTCATTGTCTACTCTTTTGTTTTCCTGTCTAAACATATTTGAAAGATTCTTTTGGATTTTCCTCTGCTATTGAGGTGGGGAGAAAATATCAAGAATGCAAAGCCTTGGTTCTGTGGAAAGACTGATATCTTGGAAGCCTCCAAGCCTAAATCTCAGACAGCATAAGGCCCAAATGTTCTCCAAAGGTGAGTAGAAATGATCCTGTCTTTAAAAAGGGTAATCTTTGGACTCTGTGTCTTTGGCCTCCCAGGTTTGGCTCTTGGTCAAGTACTGTCGTTATTTAGGCTGGCAGATCCCCAGTCTAATTAAAAAAAAAAAAAAAAAAAAGCAATTATTCTTGTGTCCTGCAGAAGCAATGAGCCAACTGGTATCCTGAGTACCTTCCCAATACCGGAAGTTACTTCACTCTGTTTTAAGGTAGTCTAACGCATAGCCTCAAGAGTGATTTATTTAAATATCCTTTATGAATACCTGTCAATACCGTAAAATCATAGAACTTTGGAATTGAAAGTGTTCTTATTGGAACTTAATTTTCCTGTGAAATGAGTATGTTGGACTAGAACATCTTTAAATCTACTTCCAAATATAAAATGTTTATGATTCTGTATATATGATATGTATTTTGTATATATGATATGTACATACACATATACATGTGAAAAGAAGCCATAAAGTATCAAGATGAATTATTTATATCAAATATTCCAAAATGTATATGTGACCCAATTTCTGAAGAAGTAAGTCTTAGCAGAGTGTGAACATGAAAGCAATTTTAATCTTGCCCACCACTTCATAGTAAACATAGACCATTTTTCCAGGCCCTAGATAAAATCTCAAGCAGGTCCCATAGCTTTTTCAGGCCCAAGGACAGTCTGTCATTTTAAAAGTTCAGAACAGTTTACTATCAAAACTTCAACCTGATTGACATCTAAATGTCTACCTTAAGTTGGCTTTAGAAACTTATGGTAGAGAACTGGATGTGGATGGCTTATCTGCTCCTTTATCTACTTTTTCTCCAACCCCCAGCAAATGTTTTAGACCCCTCAAGGCTAGACCATGGAGAAAGGGGAGAAGGGAGCAAAGATGAAGTCTTACAAAGCTGATAGAGTTGTGCTCAGGCCTCTGGGTACTAGCTGTAGCAGAGCTGCCTCTTTCTCCAGTGGGACTCCTTGAAGTTTATCTCGCCTTATCTCCCTTGCTGGGAGCAGCTTAAGTCTCCACCAGCCTTGAGATTCTGACTGCCCACTTTCTGCTGGGGCTCCTCCTCTACTCTAGGAAGTTCTCTTGGGCAAGATCCGTTTGTCTTAGTCCTTTTGGGCCACTATAACAAAATACCACAGACTAAATAGCTTACAAACAAGAGAAAATTATTTCTCACAGTTCTGGAGGCTGGAAGTCTGAGATCAGGGTGCCAGCATGGGCAAGTGAGGGCCCTCTTTTGGGTTGCAGACTGCAGACCTCTCACTGTGTCTTCACATGGTGGAAGGAGCTGGGCAGCTCTGTGGAATCTCTTATAAGAGCACTAACCCATTCCTGAGGGTTTCATTCTCCTGACCTAACCACCAACACCTCCCAAAGGCCCTTCCCACTAATACTGTCACCTTTGATTAGGTCACAGGGGTGGAGCCCTTACGGACGGAATTAGTGCCCTTCTAAGAGACTCTACAGAGCTCCCTTGCTCCATCCATCACATGAGGACAAAGGGAGGAGACAGCATTCTATGTTCTAAAAAGCAGGCCCTCACCAGGCACCAAAACTGCCAACACGTTGATCTTGAACTTCCTAGCCTTCAGAACTGTGAGAAATTAATTTCTGCTGTTATAAGCCACCCACTGTATCGCACTTGTTATAGAAGCCAGAATGAACTAAGACAACACCTTTTTCTTACCAGTCTGAATGAAGGCTTAAGGAAACATGAAATGGTGCAATATCTTCTCTATGAAGATGAAATGGAATAACTTAATCTAGGGAAGCCTGGCTTTTCCTGTTAGGTCTTTGCAAACTGTTCTGTGGAAAAACATGCATGAAGACTCTTGAGATGGCAAGTGCAAAAGTCGGGTATGTAAGGTTTGTTGTTATTCACAGCCTCTGCCAGATATGCTCAAAATCTCAGGCATATAAATATCTGTTTGCTCCAGGAACCATCAAAACTGCTACTAACTCATAAATAATGACTTTGTTATGCCTCACAATGACTTCCTTTTTCCAGTACATATTAGCGATTGCATTCCTACAAGCAAACAGAAAGGCTTATTAGTTTATTATTTACTTAATTATGAGGGATGGGAAACTTATGGTCCAGCTGAACAAGTTCAAAAACAGTCCCTAAACAAGTACATTTTTAAGTGATGACGATTTGGCACAAACATTTCCAGGCATCTAACAAATGATTGAATGCATATGGTCAAAATATATCCCAGACAACCAAGAAACCTGTCACTCTGAGGTCAGCATTGCTTTAAGTCAGTGAATAGTCCTTGGTAATTTTTATACACCAATCCCTACATGAATGATCTCAGTTTTAATCACTTCTAAAATTAAAAAAAAAAATGAAAGTGACTTTATTCCATCGGTGGAAGAAATAAGGAAGTGGTTTGGCATCTTTCTCTACCCCGGGAAAATAGCATGACACACAGTAAGTGCTCAGCGAATGTTATTCTTGATGACGAAAGGAGCATGAGGACAATAACCGTAGTGTCCTCAGGAGAGGCTATGTCCATGAGCCACTCTTACCCACAAGCACTGGTTGGATTCACCGTTATTTATTCAGCAACTATTTGTGCCAGCACTGTGCAAGGTGTTGGGAAGGGTACAGTCACCCAAACTTGGTCCTGCCCTCAAGGCGCTTAACAAGTATTTGGGAAGCAAGGAGATAAGCCCTGAAAATAGAGTATGGTAAGACTTCTGAAGGAGGTACTCTGTTGGTTCTGGGAGCACCTAAAAATCAGAAAAGCCTTCAAGGGGGGATTCATATCTCAACCCGGGATCTAAGAAATGCACCTGAGTTATCTGGGAAGAGGAAAAGGAAAGAGAATCCCAGTGATATCACAGACAGAGGCTAAGAGATGAGAAAAGGTGTTCAGGATATGGCGAACAGTTCAGTGTGTTGAGGTAGGGTAGCAATGGTGAGAAAAAAAGACCAGAAAGATGAAGGTCCTTAGAAGCCGTGTAGAGAAATCGGAACTTTGTCCGAAGGGTAATGAGTCACCATTAAAGGGGTAGAAAGTGGGGATGCGGGTTTGCATGTTTCGATGCGAATCTGTAGAAAGAGCACTGGCTGTAAGGTGAAGAATGGAAGGAAAGGGGCAAAAAAATGGAGTCAAGGAGACTAGGGGAAACTGTTGCATTAACCAGGTGAGAGATTTAGTAATTCCAACTAACATAGGGGCAGATGTATAGAGAGACATAAATGGATTTGAAATATTAAAGAGGTAGAATTGATGGGTCTTGGTGACTGACTGAACATGCGGCATGTGGGAGAGGGAGAAGCCAAGGATGACATCAGGATTCTGACAAGGACACTAGTTATTCACTGAGAAAGCAAACACAGTCAAATGCTGCATCATGACATTTTGGTCAACGATGGACCACATATATGAGAATGGTCCCATAAGATTATAATGGAGCTGAATTTCCTATGAGAAATAGAAGCCTATGTGGTTCTGAAGAAAATGTTTTTCTTTGGCAGGAACAATATCTGTGGGGCCTGGCAATAGGGTACCTCTCATTCAATAGCATCTCAATTTTGAGTGCACAGATTATATTCCAATCAGCCACCACTGATCTGTTTCAGCACAGAGGAGCCTGTCCTGCCAGCACTACACGTTTGGAGGGCACTACAGCCCTCCCAGTTCTAGCTTCATGGTCTTCAGAGTACACGGCTGTAGATTCCTTGCTGAGGACCTAAGATCCTGAACAAAGACATAGGTCCACAGGAGCTACCTTAACAAGTAAAAAGTACCAATGTCACTTTAGTAAAAGCTTTCTGAATGGTGTAGAGCCAGGCAGTCCATGTACTTTGGTAATATTTTCAGGTTGTAAAGATATAAAAATTAAATGTTTTATTTCTTCCATCAGTTCAATGCCAGAGAGAGCCCTTTGTGCCAGATAGGCTCAGTGGAACCAAAAACAGACTTCAAAGTCAAAATATTAAATTCTCAGTTCTATGTCCTCTCCACGTTAAACATCTTCTTTTTCTTAACGAATACCACAAAGTTCCTTAATCTAACCACTGCTCCAACATGCAGTAGCCAAAACATTGCCATAACAACCTTCTATGTTTCTCTCTCTCTCCATCTTGATTTCTTACTGATCCTCAGGCCACTTTTCACTCCCTCCTGACAGTCACTATTATGGCGATCTCAGCCTGACGCAGCCAGTTTCTCCTCAATATTTCCAATCAGTCCAGCCACATTCCTGTTCATGGAGCAGCATCAACAGGTTTGATGTTCTATTTCTGACCCTATCAGAAGGAAGCAGGAGGACAGCTTGTGGGACAGTATCTGTAAAGTCTACCA
Organism: Eonycteris spelaea; assembly: GCA_003508835.1. NCBI lineage: Eukaryota > Metazoa > Chordata > Mammalia > Chiroptera > Pteropodidae > Eonycteris > Eonycteris spelaea. The sequence continues at coordinate 5,851,769 of PUFA01000011.1, read as the reverse complement.
TAGCGTACAGTAATGTCCTAGGCCTTCACATTCACCCCTCTTTCACGGACTCACCCAGAGCAACTTCCAGTCCTGCAAGCTCCATCATGGTAACTGCCCTATACAGGCGTATCATTTTTATCTTTCATATTATATTTCTACTATACCCTTTCTATGTTTAGAAAAAATTACCATTGTGTTACAGTTGCCATAGTATTCAGTATAGTAATGTGCTATACAGATTTGTAGCCTAGGAGCAATATGCTGTACCATATAGCCTAGGGGTATAGTAGGCTATACCATCTAGGTGTCTGTAAGTACTCTCTATGAGGGTCACACAACCACAAAATCACCTAACTATGCATTCCTCAGAACACATCCCTGTCATTAAGCAACGCATGACTGTACAGTGGGAAAATGGGCTTGGGGGTGGAGATGACAAGCTCAATTTAGGATGTTTCCATTCTAAAATGCTAGTGGGGTATCCATGTGAGAATGACAAGTACACTATTGAATTTTTATGAATTCTACAATGAACAGATACACAGAAATGGAACCCACAAAGGATTCTAGGAAGTTGTGGTGAAAAAGATAGAGATCATCACTAAAGCCAAGGGAGGACAGTTTCAAGAAGACAGTGGTCTTCTTAGAACTCAAATGCTACTTAGTTGCTACTTAGAACTCAAATCAGAACATGGCAGAAAAGCAGTCTTTCAATTTAGCAACAAGGTTACTACTGATCTTGGCAGGAGTGGTATCAGGAGTATTGGGACAGAAGCCAGAATTCAAGGCAAATTTCAGAGCGGAGGTTAAGGAGGTGGTAATGTTGAGTATAGACACCTATTTCAATACATTTGACTGAAGCCAAAAGGAACCAGATAAGGAAGTGGGTGGATGTTTTAAAATGTAGGTTTCATTATAATTCCAGTGATGTGAGGCCAAAAGATCAGGAGAACACTGCCATTAAAAAAAAAGTTTGTTATAGTTCCCAAAAGGAAGGGGCACACCAGGCCACACGAAGCCCGGTTGGGAAGCACCAAGGTCCATCAGCAGGTGTGGCTGGGGTGGGGGACAACATGGGAGGAGACTTTGTTGCAGTTTTCACAGGGAAGCAAGTTAAGGCAGGGTAAGCAGGTTTAGGATTGGCTAGTTAAAATAATTTCAGCAGGCTCTGGAACATAGGGGCTGTCTCTAATTGTGTGGTATCTGACTCTGGGGTGATTAGGGCAAGAGAAAAGGGGCCAAGTATAAGAGCCCTGTGAGAGTCCCCACAGGGAAGTGGTTAGGGATAGGGTCTCTAAATTGTTTAGTCTGCATAAGAAAGATACACTCTCAGGTGAGTTGTTTTATATCTCTAGGAATTAGCTAACCCTGGGAAGGGCATTCCCTTCCTGACCAACAAGGCCTTAAATGCCAGAGCATCAAGAATACAGAATTATGAAAATATAGTTAATGCATTAGAAAAGAATGGGAAAACAAGTGAGGGTATTATTTTTAGGGTGGGAGAAACTTGGACTTGTTTAAATGCTGCAGAAAGGAATCAGTAACAAGTGAGATAGCAGGAGAGAAAAGAGACCTACAATAGAGCAAAGTCTATCAGACTACAAGAAACATAGAGAGCCTTTGAACTGACTTGGCAATGAGCAATCTCTTCAACTACAATGGTGGGAAAGGAAGGATGGGCATCTCTGCAGGGAAGTGTGTGGGAGGAATTTGGGGGCATTTTTCTCCGTGGCTTTTTTTTAAAAAAAAAAATAGAAGAAAAGGTCCCCAACGGAAGACTGATTAAGACTGAATTTTTTCTTCTATTTTATAAGAGAAAAAATCTATTCATAGGTAGGTAGATGATAGGTAGATAGATAGACAGATAGATGCCAACTTTAATGGCTACAATTTTTTTCTCTGATGGTGGTTTCACTTATAAAGCAGAAAACAAAACAAAACTTATTTATCATTCACTTTCCTTCCTTTAATAGGTAGAGCTTAACTCCCAGCCACCAACTCTAGGCCCAAGAGATCCTTAGCCAAGCTCCAGTGAGCAGTGTGGGAACCACCACAGCGATTGATGAGTCCTGGGTGCCATCTCAGATCATAGGTGTGATTGCTGTCTGCCCAGTGAGCCTTCAATCACTGAGACATTGGGGAAGGACAGAGAAGGGAGGGTTTTCTGAAGCCAAAGAGGATCTGGTGGCCCTAGGAAAAGCTTATTGAAGAAGTAGGGGCTGACCTCAGAGAAGCAGAAGTTACGGAGAAGGAGAAAATTAACTTAAAGGTCGATGTACAGAAAGGGCCAGTGTAATCCACTCTTAGACTAACTAATACAATCAACTCCCTGAAACCCACCCTGCAGATTTTCCAGAACTTGAAGAGGCGAACTTCTCTCCTCTCCCTTTCTCCCTCAAGGTTTTATGACTCTTTAGACCAACCAGTTTCTGTATTCGCTGGCCTCAAAGCCCGAGTGATTATTCCCTGTTACTTAGCTACCTGGCTTCATAATATACCTCCAGAAAGCTGAAGCTGTTTCAGATTCCCAGGCCCCACTTCCCACTGGGGAAATACACAGAAAGAGGAATGCTGCCCCCGCTCCACCCTCCCCCGCCACACACACACAGCTGACACCAAGAGGCTGCGGAGGGGGGGGGCCTCACTTAAAGGAAATTTTCAAGGTCTGGCTTTCCTTGCTATTCTAGCAATCTGCTTTCCAGATCAACCACATAAAGCAGTGGCCAAGTTATTTGCCGAAGTGGCCAGGCCTCTCACTGGATATTGAGAATGGAACAGAAAAGCCTCTCCCACTCCCCACCCGCTGCCTCCACTCTGAGGATTGGGTTTCTGTGTACCACAAAGAGGGGAGTCCTTGAGAGGCCACTGCTTCTGCCACCAGCACCCCTCCCCCCTACACACACACACACACTCTCTCTCTCTCTCTCTCTCTCTCTCTCTCCCCCCCCCCGCCCCGCCCCCCCCCAAGCTATTGCAAAAAAGAAAGGCTCAGACCTGCTTTAGTAAAACCTCTGGAAAAAAGATTTCGTAAACTTCTGCAGTGACTATTTCAAAATCAAATAAGGTTCTGATTTTGCCAGCCACTGAAATGAAAGGCTGGGGAGGGGCGGGGAGGTGGGGGACTATGGATGCAGGCAGGGAGGGGAACATCACGGAAAAAAAAAATTAGGAGGAAGAGCCAGAAAATGAAAAAGTTTTAACTGACTCCTTACATTGAGAATTTGTGTAAAAGTATAAAGTCCTCTCTTTTCTCCCCATCGTTACCTATCAAGCATTTACCATGCTCAGGAAGAATAAAATGGGACTACTCCACCACTAGAAATGTAGCTGTTAGAGAGTTTTCTTCATTAAAAAGAATAATAAGAAACACAAATAGAAATCCAATGAGCCAAAGTAAGTCAGCAGCTAGATTTCCATATCAGGCTGCACGAATCCGTCCCTCAGGATTTCTAGCTGCCCACACCCCCACTGCTATAACTTCACTCCTCCACTTGTCTCTTGACCTGAGAGGAATTAACACGTTTAGGAACCCTCTCTGAGCCTGGAATTTTCAAATTCTCTGACTGTGGCTGTCCCAGGGCCTCTGATCTGAACACACAGCTGTTCAAAACCTCCCTTCCAAGTTCACTCTCTCCCAGCCCAAGCCGCCCACTCCTTCCCTCCCTCTTAAATGAAAAGCAGTTCCTGCTCTTCCTGGCCGATTTGCTGGAGCATCTCTACCAATTCCCTATTGACATCATGGCAGAGACCATGGCCTAAAGCCCACACATTTCTTAGTCAAATCAATGGAAACGTCCCCTGCTCCTCTGCCAGCAGGAGCAGCAAATGAGAACGATTTTCTGCCCGGAGCTAGACCATGAGTCTGGGGCAAGATGGTGGGGGCGAGGAGGGAAGCAGGTGCTGCTGAACCTTATATCACTTAGAAAACAGGTTGTGTTTCTGGGGTGAATTTAAGAGGTTTATTGAATTCATGGGAAGTAGGAGGAGAGAGTTTTCACATGGTTCCAAAATGGTGGCCGCTGGCTGCTGCTACCCATAATGAAAACTTAGAACCCCAAGTTCAAAGGCTCCCTCTCCAGCCAGGGCTCCATGTTGGTGGTGGTGGCTGAGGTCCCTGCTTCACTGGAAGGCTCACAGCAGCGGACTACAAAGGCAGGAAAGGGGCATCCAAGCGGATGTGAGAGAGCACCGGAAGTCCCGAGCGTTAGCTCCCTGAGGGCTGTACTTGGATGATGGCAGCAAAGAAGAGGACAGGAGTGGAGGGTCCCTGGCATGAAGGAGACCCCTGCAGGGGTGGCTGTGAGTCTTCCTTAGGTAAGCCCCGCCTCAGAAATCTGGTGAAGTTGAGCAGCACCATAAAAAGGGGACTTTGAACAGAATTGGCCAGATTTCTCCAACAAGTCAATAATGTGGAAAGGCAAGGTGGGAAGGGACCGACCAATATGCAGTCCCTGAAGGAATTCTAATTTGAATAAACCAGTTGTAAAAAGCCTTCAGTGGACAATGGAGATATTTGGGAACTATTGTTTATTTTATTAGATAGGATGATACGAATATGTGTATGATAATGGCATCATGGTATGTGGTATTACGGCTTTGTCAGAAGATGTCCTTATTTTTAGAGATGGATGCATGAATATTTAGGAGTGAAGTGTTATTATGTCTGATAGTAGATATACTTGAGTGAAAAGAACAGGTGAAATAAATATGGCGAGGGATAATCAATTAGTAAATCTAGGGAAACCTGTGTAAATGAGCACTCATTACGTACTATTCCATTTTTCTCTTTACAAGTGTACCTCATTTTATTGCACTTAACTTTATTGTGCTTCACAGATGTTATGTATTTTACAAATTGAAGGCAAGGCCCTCCACCAGCAAAAACATTACTACTCACTTTATTGACATACTTGCTTATTACGGTGGTCTGGAACAGAACCCGCAATATCTCCTAGGTATGCCTGTATATAATTTGAAAAGGTTAAAAACATAAAAAGTCTAGGAAGGTGGGAAAAGAAAATTCCCCATGCAGGTCAATTATTCCCCACATCACTGTTTGTGTTGACTATGGGCGAGGATGAGTAAAATACAGTTATTGAGGTAACAGCTCAGTTGCATGCAAGTACTCAGACCATGTCCCAAACAGAGCGATGTATCAGGTGCTGTGGAACAAGGGAAGAGTGGTCCTAAGTGGGATGTGAATTGGGGGCTGATATTGAAAGTTAGGATGAGGGGGGTTGCTTCCTGAAGGATATGATACCTGGGCTGAGGCTTGAGAGAAGGCTTATCAGGCAGAGAAATTATAGGATTGGCTTTTCTTCTCCAGTAAGGAAGCACTCTCAGGTTTTGGGGGAAGGGCTGAGAGAGTGGGTGGGCAGGAGGGTTGGGGGGGAAATGATTGTCAGAGGAGATGACTTTGTAAGCGTATTCGTGGCGACCTAGCTTAATATGCCACTGAGAAGGGAAAAGAATGTTTTTAACTGAGGGTCTCTGGGCAGGGGTTCACAGGCCAAGAAAGTCATTTCTCAGAAAAGCCAAAAACGGGTCACAACAAGGCAAAATCAGCTTTAAGGAGGCACAAAGACTATTAGGCAGCCCCAGATGTGGAGGCAGGGGTTAGGAGCTTTCCCTAGCAAATCCTCATCACCCAGCCTGGTGTACAGCTGCCTTCACCTAGAGGCCCTGTGCCTGAGCTCCAGGTATCTGTTCTGCTTTCAGAGAGGACTGCAAAATAAGCCTTTACTCCTGCTTGGGGTTCCAGGGTTCAAATACTTTCAGTTAACTTAATCCTCATTAAGTTTAACTAATCTACTCCTTATGATACATTGACCTAACGAGAGGCAGACATGAGCAGTAAGTAACTGGGGCCACTCCAGAGTCAGCAGGTTAGATATGTCCGCTCAGGGCCAGGCAGTGGTCCCCATAACCCAATGCAAGGGCCTGCAGTGTCATCAATGATCCAGCAGCCTGTTGTTTCCAAACGGAATAGAAGAGTCTGCCTCTGGACAGCAGCCAAAGTAAGGAAAGCAGAGGCCGCAAGTTATTCAGAAGACCTTTTTTTTTTTTTTACAACAGACTTAGGGCTGTTGGAATACTATCATGGAATGTGAGGTTTGGGAGGAAATTTGGAGAACTTCTAACCCAATTTTCTGCCCAGCGAGAGTCCCTTTTAATTCAAAGTTTATGACCCATCAGAGAGTGTGTTGCCTCTTTCTCTTAAACAGGAGCCGCAACTGTGATTAGGGACTTGCAAGTTGAGATAATATTTCTGGAGAGAGGAAAACTGAAACTTCATTTCACTCAGACATTTTTTTTCACCAAGTTTATTGCTCGATGTCAGAGTGTGAACCAAAAGGCTCCGAAGTCTTTCAGGATCATCCTTTACCCTTAGATACATTACAGTCAATTCTTAGGCTGGGGTTACACTCCAAAAGTTTGCACTCGAGTTAAAATCCCTTTAATTTCCCTAAAAGTAGGGCATATAGTCAAATTTTCTTCCAGTATTTGAACCCTGTTACAATAGTTGATTTGTATTTAGAAGTTGCATTGTATTTAAAAAAAAAGAAAGAAAGAAAAAAGAAAAAGAAAAGCAACACATTAAAGTGGTAGAGCCACTTTCAAAGGGAAGGTACATCACACTCTAAGTTCTTGGAATAGAGACCAACCCAGGGACGGCAGGTCCCAGCCTCCCCTGGTGCATTGCCGCCCACACAGAGGCAGGAACTGGGAGAGCAATAGCAGACAGAATCACTGCACTATCTAAATTGCCCTTTTTGCTGTCTTACTTTTTTCAGTGCACATGTATTTGATTTTTCGAAAGTTCAATATGGTGACTTCATAAGTTTAAAGAGTTCAGTTTTCATGAATCCATTTTCTTGTTCTATTTGTAAGGTCTCATTAATATTTCTACAACTGCTCACCTGGAGCTAAAATGTTTTTTATAATAAATAAACCAATTTGTTATTGAACGCTTACTGTTGGCCAGACACTTGCTAAGCATTATGACTGAGGTTTAAAAATAGTCTTTGCTGTCCAGGAGCGGACAGCAAAGTTGAAAGAGAAGAATCTAGAATGCTGAATTGCCAGAGAATAATACAGGACAATGTGCAAGCAGATATCCAACTTGGTTTGTGATGAGAAGTGTTAAGGCTCTCTTGAGAGGAGTGAAATCATTGTAAGTTGGAGTGGGTGGGTCTGGGCTCGGAGACAAGGATATCAGACCAACCTGTCTGAGTTTTGGCTCTACCACTCACTAGCTGTGTGACTTTCTAAGTCTGAGTTTCACTTCTGTTAAATGAGGATAATAATAGCACATATTTCATAGTGCCTGGAACATAGTAAGCACTCAATAAATGCTATTATTACTATTATTCTGAGCAGGATCCTGAAGGATGGATAGGATTTAGACAAGCAGAGGAGGGAAAGAGAGAGAGTAGCATACAGTCTTTGAATTCATCTGGACTGAAAATAACGGGAAAGTATAGCAGTGATGAAATAGATGTGAGTGAGTTCCGATCCTGGTTCTCCTACTTTCTTATGATTTGGGACAAGTATCCTTTGTGCTACAGTTTCCTTATCTATTAATAAAGGTGACAATAGTAGTTACTACATAGGGTTGTAGTAAGTATTACGAAAGGGTTCAGAATAGGCCTCCCTAAAATGTGCTGCTGTAGCACATGAATTATTTTGAGCTGAAGGCAATCAAGACCCTATGGGCTCATGAGGAACTTCTACCTCTCCCTTAAAGAATATAAATTAAGGGCCTTGCTCATAATAAGAGTTTTTACCAGAGGTAACGTTCTATGACTTATCTATAGGGCAGGACAAACATCTAATTATTGAACATATGCTCTTATCATCCTGCTAATGACCTTTCTCCCCTCGGAAGCCCCATTGTGTCTTACCTTGTCTTCATCTCATTTTAATATTCTGTCTTTGAACCTCTCATATATGTGGGGTTTCCAAATATATATATATTTATATGCATATAAATATATATATTTATATACATATAAATATATATATATTTATATGCATATAAATATATATATTTATATACATATAAATATATATATATTATATATATAATTTAATTTTGAAATTTCCTCTTGTTAATCTCTCTCATGTCAATTTGATTACTAGACCAGCTGGTAGAACCTAGAAGGGTAGAGGAAAGTTTCTTCCTCCCCCATACCACATATGGTTGTACTGAGAATAAGATGAGATAATATACTTTAAATCCTCACCACAGTGTCTCGGAAGGCAAGCATAAGAGACTGGTGAGCTGTAGTGGATTCTTGGGGGAAAATATGAGGAAGTAAGAATGGAGAAAAAAACTTTATGTACATCTCACTCTAAGTCTTTTAATTTTTTTTAAATCTTTTTAGTGGGTATAGATTGTCAACTCAAAAAAAAAAATGTAATCTCAGGAAGCGTATGCAAAAAGAGATCAGTACAGAGCCTGTTACATAGCAAATACAAAATAAATGGGAACCATTGTTATATTTATGATTGCTACAATAGACTAATATATTCTACATGAAGCAAGGCCACATTTTTTCTCGCCCTGCTATAAAGAGTTCAGAATAATTTCAAGAAAAGTCAAAATGGTCAAAGCAAAATTTTAAAAAATAAGATTTGTAAAACAAATGACAAAATCATGTTTAACTTTCTGAAGGAGGCAAACTATTTTTAAGTACTTAAAGTAATTTTAACGGTATCTGTTATAAAACAATTAATTGACCCAATCACAATTTTCTTCCCTTTAGGTATTTAAACAATCCCAAGAGGATTTCTACTTATTTCATCAGCTATTTAACTGTTAAGGGGTATACCTTAAAATAATAAATTTATGTTTACTTTAAAAATTAACATACAGTTTAAGTTTTTAATCCAGATCAGACCTCTTCTACACTATTTTAAGTTACTATGTTCATTGTAGTTGATAGCTTCAAAACAGTCTGTCAGTGTTTCTTCTCCATAGTTTGGGTTTGAACTTATATTTGCTTTCTTTTCCTTCTTTTTTTTTTTTTGTCCTTTTTATTCATCATTTTCCATTTTTTTCCTACACATAGTTTCCTATAAAACATATTTGTGGATCAGCTCAATATGTTCTCATTGGCAGCTCTACAGCCTCCAAAGCAAGGATGTCAATTCTAAAAGGCTTCCCTAATTTCTCCAGAGACCCATGGGCCAGGAGGTTAAATAATCAGCCCTGAGAATCCCAGGCTTTGCTTTCTAGCCTCGGCTTAGAGCCCTGCTTTCCCCTGGGTACTCACACTCTTCCTAGTTTCCCAACACACATGCCACCTCCCAGGGACCTGGAGGGAATCAGTTCCATGAAGCAGCTGCCAGGAGCTCAGGTACCCCAAGACATCATGGCATGCAAGGGGATTTTCCTATTTTAAATCAATTGTTGACTTTTTAAAAAATCTGACCACTTTACATTTTGTGTTAGTAGTCAGAGGGCCTTGCCTTTCCTCAGATAGATTCAACCTTATGACTCTTTCCTCTCATTACGGGAAATCTATTGTGTGGCAAATATGCTAACACTGCTTAAATTCCAGAATAAAATTCTCAGAAGCAAAGTGGAAACACTCAGCAAAACCTGTGTGCTTTAGGTTTCATTTTTAAATAATTCTAATTTTTCTCTGAGTCATATGCAACATTTTTCTAAAAGTAAATTTTACTGTTTACTTTTCAGATTGGAGATTGTTTTCTTCCTTCTGGCTTTTCTACTTTCAAATTTATTAGTTACAACATTTAAGTTAAAATTCTCATAGCTTATTGGTGGCAACCTGATTACAGTTCTTCATCCACCAAAATAAAAGTAAAATTAATTTTAATACAGGACAAAATGTACAGAAAATACATTCAGAAATATCTTACTTTCCCAATTTCCTGCTGTTTGCCTCACAGAGCAGAACAGACCTCACATTTCTCTTATTGGCTCCAAAATGCTTCTCTGGAAATCCTCTTATGAACAGCCAGGGACACCCATATTTAGAACCCCACCCATAAGTGAGGGAAAATTATCTCTTCAAAAAGAACAATACTGGGAGCTATTATTTCTTCCAGATGGATATGACTTTTTTTCCAAAGAAATAAAGGCACTGACTTCTTTGGGGTCTTGTCAAGAACAGTTCAAAATTTACATTATCAGAGGAAGGGAAAACTTCATCTTCTAGGAGAAGATGATGGACTTATGGATGGGAACTGAGATTTTCTACAAAGCTGTGACTTACTGAAGGTACCACTGCAGGGCCTCTCACTTGCACAGGCTCCTGTGAGAGCTCATGGTTAGTAACTGATAGGAAAGGAAGGCAGATTGCTATAGGAAGCTTTTCTATACAAGCACTTCTGGTAAATAGTCTTACTTCAGAAGAAAATGACTCAAACCTCTGTGGCTCCAGTAATTTGTTGTGATTTATTTTCTCTTTCCATGTATTTATTTTCATATAATTTTGATAGTCATAATTTTATATTATTTTCCTTTAAAAGAGTGACTGTGAGGGAGGAAGACACTTTTTTTTACCCTCCTAGGTTATTTTGGCAAGTCTAATAAGTAAATCTACATGAGACAGATTAACAAGAGAAAATAACCAAATTTAATTATATACCTAGACATGGGACTCCACATACATGAGAGATTCGGGAACAGAAAGTTAAAATGAGGTATAGAGGCACTCTGAGTGAAGGATGAGGTAAGGTGCCTTGGGGCTTCAAAAGGTCATTGCAAGACCATATAAATAAATATTCAGTAATTAGTAGTCTGCCCTGCCATATAGATAGGTCCAAAAAAAGTTATTTCTGATAAATCTTATCATGGGCAAGGCCCCTAATTAAATTAGTCTAGGTAATTACGAGAGGCATAAGTTTCTCTTGAGTCCACAGGGTCTCGATTGCCTTTAGCTCAAAACTATGTGCATAAAACAGAGGCACATCTTAGAGTGACTAGTTCTGAACACTTACAGCCCCAAATTGTGTAAGCATCAGGACCGCACAATCTGGCTCTATTATTGTGTAAGAGTGAATCATTTTTCATTATAATTTATTACCTAGTTTTCTTTTGGTTGCTTCTTTTTAATTTTAAAAATAATTATATAGTATAAACTTCCCTTCATTCAGCCAAACCATGGACTGAGAATTTAGAGAAGTGTGTGTATGCATGTGTGTGTGTGTGTGTGTGTGTGTGTGTGTGTGTGTGTGTGTGTGTGGCCAAAGGGACAATGATATTAGGGCTGTGAAGGCAGGACTTTATCCTTCTAGAAAACAGACTATTCTGTTGTGTTTTCTTTTTGTTTTTCCTCACTAAAACATTGAACTGTTCTAAACTAGAAATATGTTTGTGGCTCTTCAAAGTAATGGGAACATACTGATATTTCAAAGAAACCACCACCACCGCCCACCCTTTCCCTGAGTAGCATTTGCTGTACTGATGCTATTAGAAAGAACTTATCATTGCATTTCATGTAAAGATAATGGTTGAGCACATTGTTTGGCATTTCACACTGTCCTATTCCAGGAGACTCTCTAAAGAGTTTTTCTGGTCTTAGTACAAAGAATGATTTACTTATTTTGAGCCACTGGCCTTTTTATCTTATCAACTATATGAACTCTACAACTATCTGTACTCTACATTTTGGGTTGCTTGCTGGTAAGCCTAAAATTAAACTTGCAACTGGGTCATGCCTAGTAATTATGGCGAGCTTTCGAAGTCACCTTCCTGGCTCTGTTTTACGTTGTATTTCTTCCTTTATTTCAAATTAGCATTCATATTATACTGTTACATTTTATATATCCTTTCTCAAGAGAACGGGAATATTAATTAATTAAATATTCTTTCCAAAGCATTCAGGTTACAGTCCTAGCAGAAGTATATGGATGTGTTGAAGGAAGAGTATTGACATATAAAGCATCTTTCTCGTTCCTTCACACTTCCTCCTTTGCACTCTTCTGCTTGCTCATCAAGAGTATTAAGTGTGCCTTTCACATCATCCCAGCATTTGTCACTTAACCTGAGGGAACACTAGTGGTGGCACCTACTATTAACCCATCTTTGTCATACTCATAAGTTATCCTACCGCTTATTTCTCCCCACTGCCATTCCTATAAGGCTCTGAGAGTATTCACCAAGATCTAGATTGTACACAGGTTATTAACGAAATGCACTCAGAAAAAGTTCTCAGGAGTCTGAAAAAGAATGTGAAGGCACACTGGCCCTAGAAATGGCATCACAAATAATTCATAGGAAGAAGATCTGGCCATAGAAGAGGGGTCCCAACCTCCTCAGACCCTCTTCAAGACTTGAGCTATCACTTGGGGGACACTGGGCCTCCTGTCAGAAGCAGGCAGAGACTGATGTGCCGGGGTGGCTTGCAGGTGGGGAAAGCTTCTGCTTAGTGGGGATGTGGGTTACTCTGCTAGAGCTAACTCTGGTCAGGACAGTTTCTCTGTGGACTGGTCTGAATTGAACAGCCCCCATCTCGAACTTCTAGTCATTTAGGATTTCAGATTCAGGTCAGAGGAGAACAGAATCTAAAGAGGAGACACTCACCATTAACCCGAATTTCTAGTTCTAATGTCCCTATGATGTATGTTTTCAGCCCCCAGACTTCCCCCCTATAGTTCCCCCACCTCTCTAACTTCACTCTCCTGGGAGCCCTCTCATGGGTATCACTGATCTTTTTTCACTATTTCAATCAGAGACACCTTTCTCAGACCTTTTCTCCTATTCCTGAAAAGAACAGGCGGGTTGGTGGGTAAATTTGAGATTCTGTATGAACCACATTGATCTAAGTGTTTTATTTCCACCCACAAAGTGAGATGACTACTACTGAGTTATGTCACCTAAGTTAGTCACCTAAGAAAGGAAAGTTAACTTTCAAAAATACCCAGATGGAAGGAGATATTGAATGAAGTCCCAGTCAGTTCAGGCTGTCATAATAAAGTCTCGTAGACTGGGTAGTTATAAACAACAAATTTGTTTCTCATGGTTGTGTGGCCTGGGAACTCCAAGATCAAAGCATTGACAGATTCAGTGCCTGGTGAGAGCCTACTTCCTGGCACATACATTCCACAGCTGAGGTTGCAGATGTCCAAATTGTAACCATGGCAGGCACTACTTTTTGCCTTCCAACATTCATTCCTCCACATTCTTATTTGCTAACAAAATCTCAGTTTTGCTAAAGTGTTTTAGAAACATTGGACTCTTTCCTATTGCAGTAATGTACTGGATTAGGCTGATCATGATAGTATTCTATTCTTTTTACCAAGGCTCACATAGGCGTATGAAGCAATTTAGGAAGAGAATCTTCTAGGGCAGGGGTCCTCAATCCCCAGGCTGTGGACCAGTACCAGTACCAGTCTGTGGCCTGTTAGGACCTGGCCACACAGCAGGAGGTGAGCAGCAGGCAAGGGAGGGAAGCTTTATCTGTATTTGTAGCCACTCCACAGCACGAGCATCACTGCCTGAGCTCCACCTCAGATCATCAGGCATTAGATTCTCATAGGAGCACTGGTCTCTGGTGCCAAAAGAATTAGGGACCACTGTGCTAAGGGGCTTAGGGAGAGTCTTCATCATTCTTACAATGAAACACGAGGAAAGGATATACCTCTTCCCCTCCTCCAACCTCAGGACAAGATGAAATATGGCAGCCAAGGACATGGGGAGGTGAGACTGTGAACAATCTGAGGATGGCAGAGAATAAAAATAGAAAGAATCCGTGCCCTTGATTACATCTTTGAGCTGTTGAATTATTCAACTCTGGATCCCTTTCTAAAATTTGAATGAGAGGTAATAAAATTTCCTTACTATTTAAACTATATTTAGTTGTGTTTTCTGTCACTTGCATCAAAATATATCCATTAGTTCAATGACTAAATGTACAAAAACTAAAAAAGCAATACTCAATACTCACCCTGGTGAAAAGAGCTAAGAGCATGTATTTTGGGAAAATTAAGATTCCCAGCAAGGCCAAGTAGCACCAAATTAAGTTTTAAGTTTTATAAATACTACCTTTGACAATTTACCATTTTTATTATGATTCATTTGCCTAAAGTTATGCATATTATACAGTAGTTTCCCTTAAGTTATTTTATACTCACTACTTTTTTTCTAAGGTGGGGGGCAGCTGATTGTACTCTAGAACAGGAGTCAGTAAACTTTTTGTAAAGGACCAATAGTAAATATTTTATGCTTCGTAGGCCATGTGTCTCTATCACAACTTCTAATCTTGCCACTATAGCACAAAAATAGATACAGATATTACATAAGTGAATGTGTGACAATGTTCCAATCAAATTTATTTATGTATGCTCAAATTTAAACTTTATCTAATTTTCATGTGTCGCGAATATTATTTTTTGATTGTTTCCATTTATTTAAAAATGTGAAACCAGCCTATGGCTATGCCATTCTGAACAAGCCCGATCTCATCTGATCTCAGAAAATAAGCAGGGTCGGGCCTGGTTAGTACTTGATGAAAGACTAGGTGCTGTAGATGTGAAAAATAAGAAAATAAAAATAAGAGATTGTAAACTGACAAAGTCCTTGCAATCTGTGAGGTCAACCAAGGGTTGCCTCGCCTAAAAAGAAAAATGTAAAAACCACACAAAATGAGTACGTGTAAAACTGGGGCAATCTGAACAAGATCAGTGGATTATATCAATGTCAATGTCAATTTCCTGGTTGTATATTGTTTTGTCAGATGTGACTATTGGGAGAAACTGAAGAGTACATGGGATCTCTCTGTATTCCTCTTTTTAATTGAGGTAAAACATACATAATATAAAATTTATCATTTTAACTATTTTTTTAAGTTTACAATTTAGTAGCATTAAGTACATTGCAATGTTGTACAACAGTCACCACTATCCATCTACAGAACTTCTTCATCATTCCAAAATGAAACTCTCTGTTCATTGTAAAATACCTCCTCATTCCCCCTTTCCAGTATCTGTGAATCGTAGGTACTCTTGTGATAAACCCTTTGATTTTGGGAACAAAAAAAGATGGAACCGTGTGCATACATATATCTTTTCAGTATCTATGAATTTTGCTATTTTAAGAACCGCATAAGTGGAATCATACAATATTTGTCCTTTCATGTCTGATTTACTTCACTTAGCATAATGTGGTTCATCCATGATGTAGCATATATCAGAATTCCATTCCTTTTTAAGGCTGAATAATATTTCATTTATGTATATACCACATTTGTTTATCTTTTCATCCATTGATGGACATTTGCATTGTTTTCACTACTGTGAATAATGCTGCTATGAACCCAAGTGTGCAAATATATGTCCAAGTCCCTGCTTTCAATTCTTCTGGATATATGACTAGAAGTGAAATTGATGGATCATATGGTAATTCTATTTTTAATCTTTTAAAGAACCACCATAATACTTTCCACAGCAACTGCACTATTCTACATTCCCATGAGTAGTGTATAAGGGTTCTAATTCCTCCACATAATTGACAACACTTGTTATTTTCAGATTTTTAAAATTTTTCCTTATTTTTAATAGCCATCCTAATGGGTGTGAAGAGGTATTGATTTGCATTTGTCTAAGGATTATTGATGTTGAGCATCTTTTCAAATGCTTATTGACCATTTTTTAAATATCTTCTTTGGGGAAATATCTATTCAGGTCCTTTGCCCCATTTTTAAATAGTGTCATTTGTTATTGTTGTTGTTGAGTTGTAGGAATTTTTTACATATTCTGGATATTAACCCTTATCATATATATGATTTGCAAATATTTTTCCAATTCTGTGGGTTGCCTTTTCATTCTCTTGTTAGAGTGCCTTGATACACAAAAGTTTTTAATTTTAATGAATTCAGTTTATCTTTCTTTTCCTGTATTATAACCACATGTGAATCTACTGTTTTCTCAGGTTCAATCAATCAGACAAAATGTAAAAACCATTCTTAGCTCATGGGTCATACAAAAATAAGCAGCATCTGGCCCACAAGCAGCAGTCTGTCAAAGCTTGCTGCAGAATAGAAAGTGGAGTTGTTGTAACTGTTCCATTGTATTCAAAAATTATTTCTAATCTTTCATCCTACTTCTAACCACTACTTTTGGAGCTCAAGAACTTAAAAATACTCCAGCCACATATAATGTGGTATATATCTATACAATATATATGTATGCACATGGTTGCATCTTTTTTTGTTCCAAAAATCAAAGGGCTTATCACTAGAGTACCTACAAGTTCACATTTAACTTTAAGAAACTAACACTCCAGGTTTTTAAATGCCCATTTAAAGCTTCACTCTTAACAAATAGGTATCCGCCACTTTTCAGAAGTTTGCTTTACAACAAACACATTGGCTTACGAAAGGCTCCATGGGGACTCTCTGCTTTCAGATAGCAGGAGAAATCTTGTTTATTCTCTTTTTTTACAGAAAATTGTGACAGAAAATTTTAGGATTGGCACCTTTGCAGTCATTTACCCAATCTTCTTCCCCTTGTGGGAATCCTTCTCCTACACTCTTACAGACTGCAACTGGGCCTCTCATGGCCTCCTGAGGCAGCCTCTTCTATTGTTTAAAGATCTAAATGTTAGCAAGTTCTGATATCACTGCATTCTAAGGAGAGTTTTCAGTCCCTTTTTAAAATTGAGCAGAGTCTTTTTTAAAGAAGGTTTTCATAATGGCAATGTTATAGTTCTGAAATAAGGAGATGACTTTGCATATATTTTATTCTCTAATTTACCTTAATGTTACATAACGTTTTTTTTATATGTTGAGTATTTTATAATAAATTTTAAAAGAAACAATTTCTCATTCTTGTTTCTTTTATAAATATTGTTATATAGAAGACATCAGTGCAAACCATCTCAGGTATTTTGGGGGAATAAAAGAGAACAACTCTAAGGCCACAATCCCAACCCAAGGCTCGTTGTGAATTCTCCCAGACAATTCAACAGCATCCCCAAAGTTATACTGCCTCCTTCTAATTGTCAGATATATCTTTTCAAAAGATATATATAATTATGTCACCCTCTTGCTTAACATGTTTTAATAATCTCTCATCAGTTTTAGGATGAAGATCACAATGGCCACTATGGCCCACAAGGCCCACCACTGGCTGTCTCCAGCCTCATTTTGTTGTACTCCCCTCAGTACTCCAGTCTCTATACCCTCAGTTCCTCCACCTTGTCATGCTCTCAGAGGTGCTGTTTTCTCTGACTGAATGCTCTGTTCCCACCACATGCCACACTCCCTGCCAGTATGTATTCATTTCTCTTGAGTAAATTCCTGGGAGTGAGATTGTTGTGTTATATGCTCAGTGTAGATGTAACTTGATAAGAAACTGCCAAATTGTTTTCCAAAGTAGTTGTCCCATTTTGCAATATAGGAGAGCTCCTGTTGCTTTGAATCCTTGCTAGCACTTGGCTTTGGTAGTGTTTGTGATAGGCAAAGCATAGAATAATATATGATTATGAGGTTCCACCAAAGTGCATAGAAGATGAGTAAATCCTTTGAACTCATTTCAGTGAAAGCGCTCCAGTCTAACTTATCTGCACTCACCCTTAAACCTTCATAGTAATAAAATTTAGCCAAGCTGCTGTGAAAACACAGGAGGATTTAAAATGCTTAACCACAGAGATTGTTTTTCAGACTGAGTTGATAAAAATATAATGGCTTCAAAGTCTTACATTAACATATCTACAAAGCTCAGACTCACTCCTGACCACGACATCTCTGCTGGATCAAAGTGGTGAGTGTGAAGGTCACATGTGTGGAAATGTCACAAAGAGTTTATTCACAGAGGGCGCATGACTTCCGGGAACGGAAATACATTTGAAGGTTGGTTGACATATTTTCCAGATCAACTGCTGTTTTAATTTTTCAAAAGATTACCATTGAATTCTGTTTTTCCTTAATACAAAATCTAAATGTTGGTAAGTACTGGGAGGTGCAGGTACCTTTGACAATTGTAGTTTCCAATACTGAGTGTAAGTATGTTCAATATTACACCAGTTAAAAGGCTGACATACAAATTGCTAGCAGTGTTTTCTAGAAGTTTGCTTTTTATTTCATCAGGATACTGCACTGAGAATGTTTTTGACTAAAAGGTAATAGAAGGCTAGCTCTGGAGCTAGCCTTTGCTAAGGTAACATGTTAATGAGTCATCAGAAGCTATAAATAGAACTTGGCATGCACTTTTGTCCACAATTACACCACTATCCCACAAGGAGAGCTGCTTCTAATCATAGAACATGGCCTGCTAGCCGCTTTACAACCAAGGGGATTACAGATTAGGGGACCACAGCCTTGTGGGAAATGAGCCCTGAGATAAGATTTGCCAAGATATCATTTTGTGCTTTCTTGGTCTCTCTTATAGCCTGTGAAGCAGGTCTTGTTTTCCTTAGAAATCATCATTGTGTATAACAGCCAAGATTTTTAAAATCCTCTCTTAGATGATAAATCCCAGACAATAACTGCCTTTAGACAGTTATCTTCTTTATCTTTTCTCTTCCCCTCTTCTTCCCAGTATACAGTACAGTATATCACATAGCAATAAGCACATACATAGGAGGGTTCCATAATTATCTTTTGGATTGATGGATACATTGATGAGCATGTTAATTCTGTTTTTCCATATAATACTCTGGAATTTTGACCTTTCATATACCCAAGTCAATACATTTAAGTTAATTTCCTGTGTAATCTGTATCTAAATGTTCTGCCCATCAAAAAATATTTCCACCAACAGTCCTACCATGTTTCCTCATTCTCCTGCCCTTCACATTTCTTCAGGTAATAGTGAAGGGAGAATAAAATGTCACCTGGAAGCAGAGAGAGGGTAAACGTGTTAGGACCCCACTATTTACTACATCGTAAGTCCAATTGCACACTAGCTCTCAAGGGAGCATAGGATATAGGAAAAGTAACATTGAAGAAAGAGAAGTGGTCAGAAATGGTCTTGTACATAAAGCCTTGCTGGGGTAGACAGCCATGGAACAGTCCACCCTGAGAGTCTATAAAAGCACCAAGTTCTGGGGGAAGAAATCCAGAAAGGGAGACAAAAAGGTAGCCAAAAAATGACCTTCTCTGTAAGTTTGCCTGTTTGTCCCTTATCCCATGGTCACATCTGTAGTAAGCCTGAGAAAGCAGGAGAAGGAAGGTAAGAAATGCAAGATGTATATGGTAGGGCTGTAACTTCCTCTTTTTGTTTGTGTTCAGATGCAGTCTACGATGGACAGCGTGAACTTCAATCAGTGATCTCGTCTTCACTGTTTCCGGTCAAAACTGTAACCTCCTTGTGATCTCACCAAGGTTCCCTCACCTCTCCTTTTCCTTCCCCACATAATACACAGTACCCTTCCTCTGAGGCCATTTCTCCATCTCCATTTCATTTTAAATGCACTCCTGTCTGCTTTTCTTCTCTTTCACCATTCAATTCATGAAACCTAACGGGGAAATGACAAAGGTAGTCATGTAAGTGGAGAAGACAAATATCAAAATTAATATGGAGACTAATCTATCTGAAGAGGCTTCCATTCCTGGGGGCAAGGAAAAGGAAAAGAATAGATTCCCTTGGGACACTAGAGTAGGGGCCTCCAGAGCTGGCAATAAGTTCAAACTATGTCTTTTTTAAATTCCAAGACTCAGTCCTCCATGAGATGCTCAGGGCTTGGAATGATACCTGCCTTTCTTAAGGACTTCCCACAGCCCACTATGGCGGCTTATGAAAATCCAGAGGTACACAGCTCAACTCTGAGCTCCAACTCCCAATTCTTTTCTTGGGCTATTCCCTCATCCTCAAAGTTGCTAGGCACATAAGAATCCCAGAATAAGAAAGTGTTCACGTAGATAGATCCTCTGGCGTAAGAGGTGACTAAAAGTTCAAATGATACAGAAAAGACAAAAACAGGAAGTATAACAATGTAGGGGTATCTAGGGAACCAGCTTTAAAGAAAGATTTGAATGGGGAATGGATGATCATAGAGACCCGGGGAGTGCTTTCAATCTCTCTTATCTCTCTTCTATCTATGACTCTGCTTGTCTTTAAAGATGAAGATTAGTCCAGCACTAAAGTCTCTCATATCATTGTCCCATGTTCTTTTTAACCTCACAACCCTGTCTGGCTAGTTTTTCTTATATCTGTAGGCCTAGCCATACTCTGGCATAGTCAAGGTTATGAATTTAAGGTCTTCTATGGCATATCATGTACCACTGCAAGTTTGATCTATTCAAATATTACAATAAGCAATTGTATCTCTACTGGTGAAAAGTAAAAAACCCAGGGGCTAGGAATTGATAGTCAGCCCCTCCCAAGCCTTTGAAATGATTCTGAGGACTGTCACAACAGACTCCAAGGCTGCACTGTCCTTGGTAATCCTCCAGTGAGAAGGATCTTAGCCACACTTCTATACCTAGCTTCGTGCTAATTGCTTAGAGCTCTGCTTAGACCAGAGCAGCATTCTCATAATCTCAGATTTCTGGGTCCATCGAAACCAGGAGCAATCTCCAAGTAGACACAGAAGCGGCAGGCTTATCTTCCAACCACAAAAAGTTGTTAAGATTCCCCAAACTTTTAAAGAAAAATTTCATTTGTTGCAGATTTATAAGTTGAAGATTGGGCCCAAGACCCAGTCCATTCTCCTGAGACCAGCTGCTAACAAGTACAAACATCTCGAACATGAAACCCACCTGTAAATATTCTCCCCAAATCCGGGCTTCCAAACATCAGAACCATCTGAGGAGCATTTTAAGTTCAGTTTTTTTTTTAATTGAGGTAAAATTCATATAACATAAAATTAACCATTAACCATTTATTTATTTATTTATTTTGATTATTTAATTTTTATGGTGACATTGGTTAATAAAATCCAG
The DNA here is from genome assembly GCA_003508835.1 of Eonycteris spelaea. Lineage (NCBI taxonomy): Eukaryota > Metazoa > Chordata > Mammalia > Chiroptera > Pteropodidae > Eonycteris > Eonycteris spelaea. The sequence goes on along the minus strand of PUFA01000011.1, from coordinate 5,830,932 downwards.
TAAGTTTCAGCTGTACATTTTAACAGTAAGTCATATATGACACTGTATGTTCAACTCTCATAGTTAGATTTCTTTCTGTCACCATGTGTTTGATCCCCCTTACCTCATTTACCTCCTCCCCCACCACCCTCTGGTAACCACTAGTCTATTGTCCATGTCCATGAGTCTCTGTTTGTTTGTCCTGTTCATTTGTTGCTTTAAGGTTTATATCCCACATATTAATGATATCATGTGATTTTCAACTTTTTCAGTCTGGCTTATTTCGCTTAGCATGATTATCTCAAGGTCCATCCATGTTGTCTCAAATTGCAGTATTTCATTTCTTCTTATAGCTAATATTCCATTGTATATATATATACCAGTTTCTTTAGCCAATCATCTATCATAGGACAATTTAGTTGCTTCCATGTCCTGGCCATTGTGAATAATGCTGCTATGAACATCGGTGTGCAAATATCTTTTCAGTTATGAGTTTTCAAGACTTTGGGGTAAATACCCAGTAGAGGGATTGCTAAATCATATGGCAGATCAATTCTAAGTTTTCTTGAGGAACTTCCATACTGTTTTCCACGGTAGCTGTACCAATTTGCAGTCCCACCAGCAGTGTATGAGGGTTCTTTTTTCTCTGCATCCTCTCCAACGTTTGTTATTACTTGTCCTCTTGGTTATAGCTATTCTAACAGGTGTGAGATGGCATCTCATTGTGGTTTTGATTTGCATTTCCCTAAAAGCTAGCAATGTTGAGCATCTTTTCATATATTTGCTGGCCATTTGTATGTCCTCTAGGGAGAACTGTCTATTCAGGTCCTGTTCCCATTTTTTGATTGGATTGTTTGTTTTTTGTTGTTATTGAGTTGTATGAGTTATTTGTATATTTTTTTATATTAGGTCCTCCATTAATCATTTTAAAGTGTACAGTTCAATAGCATTTAGTACATTCACAATGCTATACAACCATCACCTGTATTCATTTGTAAGACATTTCATCACCCTAAAAGACACTCTTTACCCATTAAGAAGTCACAACTGCAGAGTATTTTAAAAGTACATACTTGAAGGCCCCACACTCAAGAGACCAAAATTCAGTGGAGCTTGGAATATTTTCAAAACTTTCCAGGTATCTCACTCCTAGGTATTTACCCAAGAAAAATGAAAATGTACATCCACACAAAGAGCTATATATGAATGGTTCATTCAATCATTGAAATTCCTAATCATTGAAATTTGGGAATACCTAAATGTCTCTCAATTGGAGATATATAAACAAACTGTAATATACCCTTATATGAAATGAAATTACTCAACAATCAAAGGAACAAATTTTTGATACACACAAAAACAAGAATGACTCTCCAGTACATTATACAAAAGGAAAAATACACTTTCTATACGGTATTCCATTTATATGACATTCTGGAAAATGACATTCTGGAGAACTATAGTGACAGAGAACAGATTAGTGGCTTCCAGCATTTAAGAGTGGGAGTGGGTGCAGGTTTTGTGTTCAAAGAGATTGCACAAGAGAATTTTTGGAGAGATGAAACAGTTTTGTATCTTCATTGTGGCGGGGATAAACAAGCATTTATCAAAACTCATAGAACTTGATACCAAAAAGTGAATTTTACCATACCTAAAATTTTATTGTATTTAAAAATAAATTGGAAAACATTTTAAACCTCTCTGGATGCTTATGCTGTACAGCCTCTTTGGGGAACCAATGCATAGATAGTACTGGACAGCCTAATTATTCTATAACCCAGTCAAGTTGCACTTTGGACACCTGGGACCTGCCAACTTACCATTATTATTCCTCTGGTATCATTACAGCATTGAACATTTCCATGGACTAGAAAACTGAGACACCCAAATTCCTGATTCACAGAACTGAGGTACATTAGACACTCCTACACACTAGAAGTATGAAAGTAAGCTGTCATGCCCTGGAGTATAGTATGTTTATAAGCTAGGCAGTGGTTTTGTTCCAGTATTTGTCAAAATGAAATCACTGCACTAAATGTGGTGAAATTAGAACCTTGTTTAAGAATGTGAGTTATACTTTATCTCTTAATCGGTTCATTTTAATCAGATTAAAATGGAAATCATTTCTATTGCTGGAGATTAGAAAACAACATATGAACTTACCACAAAACATCCTATTTAACAACTGAGGTGTTATATTAACAAAACATCACATTTAAAAATTTATTTTAAAAATCAACCCCAAATCAAAAACCAAAAACCATTAGTTTTTATGTGATAAATCCAATGACCCTAACCAACTCCAGTGTTAGTTAGTCATTTTGGTTATTTTCATAGAATGTGATAACTATTTTACAAAAAGAAACACAAAAACTTCAAATTTAATGTTACATCCACTTGTTTACTTACTTGGCCAAGATTCAAAATGAGATAATGATATTTGACAATAGATGCCTCAGAGTCTTGGATCCCTTTATTTGTGAAAATGTACAGCTATGGAAGATAAATGAAAATTGTGGGCAGATGTTTATGTGGGTAACCAGCCTCATTAATTATGGGGCTAAGCTTGTGCTCAATCTCACTTGAAAAAAAAAAAAACCCATATCCTGCTGTGGCTGATCATCTACTCAGAGGAGGCAGCTGAATTCAAACAGAAACTTCTAAGTGTAAGAAGAAAAGAAGTTGGCAATGTTTCGATTAGAAGATAATGCTAATTTCAACTGTGGGATAAAGGGAAAGAACAAGACAAAACATCTCCCTGTGCAGTGAGGTAGATCCTATCTGGTTTCTATCCTACTGGATAAATTTTCTAATTTGCAATTCTCTTTACTCACCCCAGTCTCAAACTATTTCTGTAAACACTATTGCTTTGCTTCCTCATCACTTTGCAAACGATAGCTACAACTGTCTCTGAAGCATTCTGTTCACTTTGCTGCTTTTTTTAGAGCTGCTTGTGCCTGAGAGGAAATGGAGCTACAAGTGTTTCCTTTCCATTCAAAACTGTCTGTGAGGTCTGGGGTGATGGTAAGACTTGGGGTGCTCTCCAATCACTGAACATACAAATGTATCATTTTTTCAGTGGGGGTGGGGGAGGTAGCTGAGGACTTACAGTTTGCTCCCAACAGCTTGAGATAGATAGCTTGAGTTTTCCTATAAGCTTCTCCTGAAGTCCTTGTGTTTAAATTATTTAGTATAAATTTATCACAGCCTCCAGGAAGCAAGCTGGGCAAATTATCATGGTGCCAGATGGCTCAGCAGACTTTTCAAATGTTGCTACTCTATTCTTATATTGCTCCACACCCCCAAAATACATCCAACTAGAAAGTACATTAAAGAGCATATTATTTCATGGTCCCCAGGCAAAAGTTCCTCTATGGAGTAGTAATTTGACCTGGCCTCAGCACTTCTTTATGAGAGTATGTATAGCCCTGGACCTAGGGTATAGACAGGCAATATTCAATAATCTAATATTCAATAGATAATTTAATATCTGTTCAATAATATATATGCATAGTTTAAAATAAAAATAATTTCGAGGCATTGCATAAATTTGATAGTAAAAAATGACTTCAGGTATATTGCCATGTTTATCGTATAAATAGGAATTCTCTTGGTTATAAGCGATAGACCATATTTGAACTAGCTCAAAGATAATAACCATAAAGGACAAGGCAAAGAGTGGTTCAGGCTTGAGACTGCCAGTACCCTTTTCCTCTCTGCCCCTTGCTTCTGCCTTTCCCTGCAAGTGGAGGACATGGCAGGACTTGGGGGACCCATATTTGAGTTTCATCATAAAATGGGTGAAACACACGTGTGTGCACACCCAACCAATCACATTTAGAAGATTCAGACAGCATATTAAAGCAATTGGGGTGCAAAGGAACAATTCCCCCAAAAGGAGGGGGACAGCACAGATGTGGCCCTGGGGGAATTGTTCTGAGCCAGAAACAGATTATTTTTATTTTGAGGTTTCATGTATCTTCAGGCATAGGGCCTCATATTCCCAAGAATATATTTACATCAGTTTGAGAAGCACAGATATATGTTATCTGTTTTCTCAAAGGACCTCAAATTCGTCGTCGTGGGAAGAATTCTCTAGTGAACTTGTTCTTGAGTCTTTGTGCTCTGATAAGACATTAGAGGAATGGATAGAGTCCCGCATACTGTGGGAAACAAGGCAACTAGACTTAAAAAGGCTTTTTTAGAAAAAAATTAACAAGAATGTTGAGTAACGAACGGAAAGAGAGAAAAGGATGGAAGGAGTAAAGTGGAGAGAGAAGAAAGAGTTAGCATGAGCCTGGGCATTCATTACATTAAAAATCCCTGGTAATGAGAAGGCCAAGAAATTCCTAAAAAGGAGAGGTAACATTAAATTCGAAGTTCTTTGTGTTGTTACAGTGTAAATTCTATGACAGAGACTAAGTAAGTATTCTACAAAATCCATTTTCTTTTCTTTCTGGCCTCAAAACTAGATTTTATTTCCCAGCCTCCCTTATATAGGTCTACCTTATAGGTATACTTATAGCTATGCAACTAGTTATTGTCAATGGACTATGGGCAGAAGCAATGTGTGCCACCCCCAGGCCTGCCTAATGTAACTCCCACATCATCCTCTACACTCTTCCATCTCCTATGGGCTGGGTGCAGAGGATCAGGCAGAGGACTCCACGGCCTCAGAAGATGCTGGAGCAACGAGATGAGAGGATCCTTAGTCTGCGAAGAACTGTATGGATCAGGCCACTTTCTACCTCCATTAGACTGTGATATGAGTAAGAAATCATTATCTTTTTATTGTTGTTATTAAATTATTGCAATAGGGACTATTTGTTATGGCAGTTGACTTATCCTGACTCACAAACTTTTTCATCCTATCCCTTCTCAAATCTTTAAAAAATTTGGCTATGCATACACATGTTAGTGGAACTCTGTGGCAATCATAAAGGAGGCTGAGTTTCACATCTGGGTTTACATAGCATGGAGCAGAAACCACATTTATAGAAAAGCAATATGTTTCATAATCTAAATCCATTGGCAAAAGCAGGAGTTCAGGGCCAGAGGTGATCATAAGACCATAAATTCCTAAAGAATTTGCTGAAGTACTAGAACTGGCTTTGACTTGTACAGAGTATGGAATGAGAGAGGTTTCAGGAAACTTTATCTAGATCTAAAGGGAATGACATTTGAATTACATTGTTATTTTTCTGTGGTTCAAGGTGCTATGACTGAAAAAAAGTTTTGACTCACATGTCAAGGATGGAGATTTAATAGCTTTTATGACCATGAATTCTGAAATAATACTTATCTCACTTGGATGCTTACAGTTATTTTCTCTGAGAAATCCCTAATAGACAGTTGAATGGGGTGTGTTTAACTGGCAGTAAAAAGAGCCACTAGGATAAGACTCTCCCTGGCTGCCCAACCTAAATTAGATTCTACCCATGTTTGTCTCTTATTGCATATTGTTGTTTTCCTTTACGGCAGAGGTCCCCAATCCCCCCACCCTCCCCCTCCTGCCCCCACCTCAGTCAGTGGCCTGTTAGGAACCTAGTAACCAGGCCACACAGCAGGAGGTGAGCAGCAGGTGAGTGAGTAAAGCTTCATCTGTATTTGCAGCCACTCCTCAGCTCCACCTCAGATCATCCGGCATTAGATTCTCAGAGGAGCTCTGGTCCATGGTGCTAAACAGGTTGAGGACTGCTGCTTAAGGATCGATGAGGTATTGATAATGGCATTCATTTTGTAAGTGTGTTTTCCCCATTAGCCTCTATTCTCAATTAGGACAAGGGTTGTATCTGTTTCATCCTCCAGTAGATAACTGGCCCCTAGCACAGTGCCTGGCACACACTTCATGAATTTTTGCTGGAATAAAGTAAAACCTGTCGGGGTGGGAGCCTCAGATAGTCACCTGTTGGCCTAAAGAATTTACCTTCTAATTTTGTTTTGACGTATCAAATATTTTTTATCTGATAATTTGAAAATGCATTATTACCTTTCTGTATGTAAGGAACAAATGGCATTTATCATATATGAATATGATATGAGTTCTCGTACATGAATTTTATAACAGCAACAGCTATATAGGGTTATTATTATTATTGTACATTATTGAGGGTATCTGTTTCTAGAAAACACAGAAATCCCTTTTCAACGTGCCATAGCTGAGGCTAAGTTTGAAACTGAGTGTCTTTCCCTTCAATCAGGCAGCAGCAATGTTAAGTAAATATCCTTCCTGGCTGAACCTCAGCTGACCTGCCTACTGGAACCTTTCTTATCAGAGTTCCAGGAATGATTACATTTGTTTTTTAAGAACAAGGTATTGAAAGAGCATTGTGGTATCCTTTTTTTCTGAATGCTTTTTGCAAGTCTGGCAGTTCTTCCTCAAACAGTACAGCTTAGACTAATAATTATGCTTTTCCTCACCCACCCACTGGAATCCAGAAGTCTAAATTTGCACCTTAATACCTTCTTAGCAGACTTTATTCTATAACAAGAAAACACCAGCCCCAATCCAGAGTAATCAATGGGCGTGAGTAGACAATTCACAAACACACACAAATTGGCCAATAAGCATAAAAAATATTTATCATCACTGGTAATCAAAGGATACTTTGATTTAATGCAACAATGAGATCATTTTTCACATATCACCTTAAAAAAGAATTTATTAACGATAGTAGACCAGAATTTATTAAGTTCTTATATGTTATAGGTACTCTTCTACTCTTGTAATATATAATTTAAACTTCATAATAACTTTATGCAGTAGGCAGTGTTGCTATGCCCACTTAATAGAAATCAAGGCACAGAACAGCTAAGCAAATTTTCCCCATCCACACCGCTAGGAAGTGATTGAGTTGAGCTTCTATCATAGACAGTTTGATTTGGAAGCCTGAACCATTAGGCAAGATCAGTGTGGGGAGGACGTAGTGAAACAAATACTCCTCTGTGCTGCTAGTGGTGGGATAAATTGGCAATGCTTCTTTGAAAAACAATTTGTCTCTAAGTAGCAAGGATCTTAAAACAGATCCTTTGTAGTTGTTGATCCAATAACTTCACTACCAAGATTCAATTCTAAGGATCTTAAAGATAGAGAATCATGTTAAGAATACTTACTATATAATTACTTATAAAACTGGAAAATTAGGCACAAACCTGTGTTCAATAAAAGAAAAGCATTTAAATGAATGACAGTGTACTCATAAAATAAATGTACATATTTAAAAAATATTTAATGACATGGGATAATTATATAATGCTAAATGAGAGAAAGCAAGGCATAAAATACTATGTTTATAACATGGTCTAAGTATTCTAAAGACAGAACAAAAAGGCTTGCAGAAACATATCAAATGTTCACAATGGTTAGCTTGGAAAAGTGGAATTACAGGTGTATCCAATTTCTTCCTTATATTTTCCTGCACCTTCTAAGTTTTTCACAGAAGAAATCAATAAAAAAAATTTATAATCAGGAAAATCCAATGAACATTAAATTATGTTTTAATGGAATTATCTGGAACATTATTTTAAAAGAGTGAATTTTACTCTTTTCAGGTGAAAAACTAGGTATGGTTAGAGATACCCCCAATCTTATTCACTCAACCCTAAGAGTAGTGGCTGTGGCCCTTGTTCATTTCTGTCAAAGGCAAAGCTCAGAGCTCAGGGAAAAGGGCCACATCTCTGTCCTCCTGGAAACAGAAGAGAGAAGTCCGGGAACTACCTGGACTACCCAGGCTGTGAGCAAAGGATATCCACAAACTTAGAGCCCTATTTGGAGAAAAGAAAATATATCAGCTTTCTGTCTTAAAATAATTTCATTTGCTTGATAAGCACAGCCACAGTCTGAATAAGCTATGTTCCATGTTTTATTTTTACAGCATACTACAGTGGAATTAAAGCCAGATGACATGAACTCAACTCTGAATTTAATAGCTGTATGACTTGGGCCAATCCTTTAATTAATCTCTCTGAATCTTAATAGTGTCACTTGTCAAATACAAGTAATAAAAGTACATAGCCAATCAACTTGAATGTGTTCAAATGTGTAGGAGTTATTTGAAAATGAAAATAACCCTAGATAAATGAAAATTATTATTATAATTAGACCTTTCTTCCTGCTTGAAAGGACTGTCATTGTCATTGGAATAGGTTGCCTATTGTCAAAGGAAGGACAGAAACTGCGTAAACTATAGTTGTGCTGGATGCTAACCCTATTTCTTTAGAATTTCTTTAGAATCTTCTGAAGTCTGAATTGTCTCCTCTCCCAATCCCTTAGGTCCTTAGGAATGTGAGAAGATATAAGCTCCATTACTGAGCTACAGCTTGACGACCCCTGCCCAATTTCAAAAGTGCTTCTTTCATGTGACCTGAACAGACTTTTAAAGTAAGTAAACATTGCCTTTGAACCTCAAAGGACTATATTTGCTGTTAGTCATATGTTTGTCTCATTGGGGTGAGTAACAGTGTGTAAATATCAAAGCTTTGCTCCAAAAATTTTATGATACACTGTTTCTTTAGTTAATAAGTATAAAGAGAAACACAAATAATTGCATGGTAGCTATGTATGTTTTCAACCAAATGTTTTGTTTCATCAACTCTTGAGTCAAGCAGACATGAGCAGCTCTGGCTTGCAGTGAGGCAAGAATTCTAAAGCATTCTCCAAAGTTCTCCTAGCAAATTCAGCAGGCCTCTGAAACACTGGGAAACTTAACCTAACAAATGAAAGGGTATAGAAACACAAGATCTCAGCAAGTTTCTATGCAACCTATGGAAAGTCTGTAGACTTCAGTTTCTCCAACAGTAAAATGCAGGCTAGATAGCTCTTAAGGTAATTTCTAGCTAAATCGTCTATGACCATAACTGTCAAGGTCCTCTTAGTTCTTGGCCTAAATTTTTGTACTGAGTCTCTCTGCCTAGATGAAGTACAAATGGAATTCAAAGTTTCTCTACTTCTCCCTGAGTTTTTGGGGAGAGGTACCGTCCTTGGGGCTTAATGGGATCCTTGCCCTGAGGCCCACTCTTAAGAATGCAGTCCTCTGAATTCCAGCTCTTCTCTGGTTGACTTTCCTCCGCACAGATCAGGGGGTCTGCAGCGCCAAGTGGAGTGCCCACCAGGAGCTCACCCCACACCCTGTATTAGTCAACTCAGCTATCATAACACAATACCACAGACTGGGGGGCTCAAGCAACAGAAATTTATTTTCTCAAGATTCTGGAGGCCAGAGTGTGAGATCACCATGAGAGCATAGACCGTTTCTGGTAAGAAGGTTTTTCTGGCTTGCAGGTGGCTATCTTCTCTCTATGTCTTTACATGACCTTTCCTTGGTGGGTGCACATTAAGAGAGAGAGAAAACAAGCTCTCTGGTATCTCTTCTCATAAGGATGCTAATCCTATCTGAACAGGGCCCCACCTTTATGACCTCATGTAATCTTGATTACCTTCTTAGAGGCGCTATCTACAAATACAACAATGCTAGGGGTTGAAACTTCAACATATGAGTTCTGGGAGGGCACAAACATTCAGTCCATAACATTCCCGCTCCAGAATGAGTTCCTGATACCCAAGACTCTAGAGTTTTCTGCCCAAAGAGCTCAGGCCACCTTGTAGAACATCTCCCTGGGACTTCCCTGGAGATTTCCAGATGGTGCGTTGCCACCAGTGGGAGGTACATGGTGCAGGGCTGGGGAGTATACCTTAGACACTGAGGTTAGGTGCAGGAAGAAGCTGGACAAAGAATGAGGCTGGAGGCCAGGGGCAAGGCACTTGCTCTCTGTATACATCCATTTCTGGCATGGAACTCTGAGAAGTCTACATTCTAACCCGAACTTCCAGGTTGTTATGAAGGTTTTTTGTCAACATTGGAGGATAGAAAATGTTTTATTTAACAGTTTTTTTAGCTCCATCTATAACTTTTATTTAAAATATGAAAGTGAGCTTCATTTATACCCTCTCCTGGTGCCCAACAAATGTGAGAGCAAACCTGATGGCGTGTTGTCCCAGTTCTCTCGGGACTCCTTTTTCAAATCCAACTCTGACGAATTTGCCAGTGTCAATCACGTAATAAAGTTAAGGAGAGTAATATTAGTTTGAGTTGATCTGAGATCAGGTTCTTAACCCATTACTACTCTATCCTGACAGAATTTCTGTCATGATTCTTGTATCATAGTACTAAATAATATTTAATCCCGGCTTACTATATGGCAATTACCATTCCAGCACTTGACATGTATTAACTCATTTGATCCTTCCAGCAACCTGTGATATAATATTATTACTATCCTCATTTTATAATTAAGGAAATATAAACACAGAAAGATTAGGAAACTTGTCCAAGGTCACCCAGCTAATAAGTGGCAGAGTTAGAATTTGAACTAGATAGTTTGACCTTAAGATCCTGCTCTTACCCTTTCTGCTCTAGCTCCCTCAAATAAGAGCTAATATTTATACTCTCAATATAACACACCCCATGCTATTGCTAATACTATGAGATCATTACTAGTATTTCCCCCACTTTACAGGTGGGGAAACTGTACTTTAGGAAGATTAAGAAATCTATCCAAAGGTGTACCCCTAATAAGCCATGTTCGTAGATTTCAACAGGGTAATCCGATTCCAAGCACATGCTCTTAACTAGACAGTTCTGCTTGCTTGACCACCTTTCCTTGAAGGAGAACACACAGGTGGGGAGGAAAGCCTGACCATGTCATTGGATCAGATTATGACAGTTACCACACAGGAAATTCATCTATGCTCAATGAAGAAATAGGCTGTTTTGAGTAATATAGCAATTTGAGGAAGTTAAATGGATTAAGATTACAGGTTGTGTTTCACATTGGGAAATATACTTGCATTTTTAGTTCCTGTGGCTTGATATGAAATCTCAGAGTGAATCATTACCATCACATTCTGACTTCTTTGGTCCCAGTAAGATGAATGTATTCCTCAGGAATTTATAAGCTATTTGAAACAGGTAAGCTCTGAAGAGAGCTTGAATCTGTTTCAATCTAATCTGACATGATCTGAGATGTCCAGTAATGTAATAAATTCCCCTATAAGAAAGAAGTTTGATTCTGCATGAAAGTTTGTCATCTAGGAGGCTTTTCCTATGATTTCACAGTTCTCTTGCTTTAGGACATTGTTCAAATCCTCATCAGTATGATTGAAAATGGATAGAAAACTTCATTCTCTGCCTCAACTCTGATTACCACAGTAGTCTGGCACCACAACGATGTTATTGTTGCATTGGAGAACCCAGTGAATATTCACAGAGACATCTTGGCTCAGGGTGGCTTTGAATGTTTTTCAATTCCTTTGTCTAGTGCAGGGTTTTGTTTGCTGATTTTCCCTGCCTTTGAAAATCCTGTTTGATTATGGGGAAGAACCTAACTAGAGTAGGTTAAAATGTAAACTCATAGTCGATGTGAAAACAGCTTTAAAAACAGACTCACAGATACAGAAAACAAACTAGTGATTGCTAGATGAGAGCGAGGGTCAGGAGACTGGGTTAAAAGGTGAAGGGATTAAAAAGTACAAATCTGTAGTTACAAAATAGTCATGGGGAGGTAAAGTACAGCATGGGGAATATAGTAAATAATGTTGTAATAACTGTAGGTAGTGCCAGGTAAACTAATTGGGGAATCACTTCAAAAATTATATGCCTAACCACTATCCTGAAAACCTGAAACTAATATAAAATGATATTTGAAAATTAACTCTAATTGAAAAATAAAGATGAATATGGAGAGCTTTAGCTCAAGAGAAGATGGCTGCCCAAGTGGTGTGATTTCCCAGAAAAGATCCTGCATCTCAAAAAAAAACCAACCAACCAAACAAAAACACATATACAATCTCTGTCCATACCCTCAGAAGAATGTCTGACATATCTATTATCACACTTTAATTTCTTTATCTAAACAAAACCCTATTATGCTTTTGTTTATAACTAGAATATTCTCTTTATCAGAAAAGACAAGTATCTGACTCAATTATATTTAAATTACAAGTTCAGAATACTATAGGTTAGGTTGGGACAGTGAATCTCAAGTTTTATTACGCATCAGAATCACCTAAAGGGCTTTTTAAAATAGATTCCTCGCCTGCACCCTGAGAGTTTCTGATTTAGTAAGTCTGGTGTTAGGTCTGAGAATTTGCATTTCTAAGTTTTCAGGTGATGCTGATGCTGCTGGCATGTGAACTATACTTTGAGAATCACTGAATTGATGGTTCTCAAGCTTTCTTCTCCACAGTCACACACCTACAGGTAGGACACTGGGGATAGGACACTCTCCTGTCAGTAATAAGGTATCACCAGTATAGTGATCCTGACAGCACGATAAAAGCACATGGGGCTTTAAAAATATATCAGTCATGAATGTACCTTAGACCAAAGGACTCAAAATGCCTGGAGGAGGGCCCCAGCCTTGGGTATTTTTTTTTAATTTCCCAGGTAATTTTAGTGTGTAGCCAGGGTTGAGAACCTTGGCTAGCATGAGATCCTCTGGGGTGGGGAGAGCGGGGAGGCACAGATTCATATTTTAACACCCTTTTCCCAGGAATTTTTAATACCTCCCCACAGAGTAATACTTCTGCCCATTTTGTAACCAGGTTGAAAATCAAAACTTCCAAAAAGCTAAGGCCTCACCTGACTTTCCCAAAAGCTTAATGGTCAGGGTCACGTGTCTAGAATTCTTTTGTGGTTATCATTTTCCTTTATTTCTATGATTGTGATGCAAGACAGGGCCAATTTCCTTGAGTGAGGGGAGACCCAGCCCTGCACTGAGGGGAGAAGAGGGTCCCTTGACGGAGAGTGTGGAACGAATTCAACACACACACCAAAGTTAGAATCAAAAGGAAAGTTTATTAGAAAAGGGGTGACACTCCACAGACAGAGTGTGGTCTCCTCTCAGAGGAAGAGAATGAAAGGGACAGTGAGAGATACAGACTAAAGGCACTGAGAGGGACTCCAAGTGTGGAGGAAATTCAGTTTATATGTCATTCTTTAGTTCCCATTTCCTTTGATATGGACATATCAAAGGAGAAAGAGGAAGAATATGTATGTTAAAAGGTAAGACGATGTAGAATGAAAAGCCTGCTGGCAGTTCCCATCTTTAATCCACAGGTTCCCTTTAGTTTTAGTGGTAGGGAATGACCCGTGGTTCCTGTTTTCCCCTTTCCAAGTGTGGAGAATGAGTCATCAGTAATCCAGTTGAAATCTTCCTTTGTTCTGAAGGTGTCCTCCTGGCCTGGCTGCAGGGCTAATCAACATATTGCAGTCTCAGTTTGTGGCTTTATTAACATTTTAATTCTCTTGCCTCCTCCTTACATTAATTAAATAAGAAAAGGGTAATTAGCAAGTTGAGGACAAGCAGTATCATAAAGGAGCTGGAATAAACAGGTTTGGTTCCTTTTTTAGCCTTTGCTCCTGCTCCCTCTTTTACCCCTACATCCTACTTCTGCAATTGCTGAAACCTAAATCAGAGGGTAGGACTGAACTTCACTGAGGGCTGAGGCAGATGACCTCTAGCACCCTGAGAACTTTTCATACCTGAGTGCTTTTGTCACCAAGGATGTGGATGCCAGAAACAGGAGAGGTCTGGGTGGTCATTATAGGGAAGGTCCCCTGGATCCTAGAGAGACTGGAGACAAAGCCGTATGACCTCTTATACTAATCTGCTCAAGATCAGATATTGTTAGACAATGACCCTAAAACCTAAGGTTTCCATTCCAATATTAACATTACCCAAGTGACTAAGGGTAAGACACCGATCTTCCTAGAATCTCATGTTTCCTTACACAATGGGCAAATTATGCTTATCTATCTAGAGAGGAATTGTGAGACCAAATAACATTTTCTTATATAATCATAAAAGGTGGTGGTGGGGGAGCTCATACCACAGCTGTATTCTTAGGTTAGAAAATACTGCCATTTTTAGCTTAATAATATTTCTAGGCATCTAATTCTACCTTTATGAATACTCAGAAATTCTAGAGTTCAGAATTCTGTTACTATAACTTTAATATATGCACATATAATTCAACCTTCTGCATAACAAGTAGTCCATAAATGTTTGTTGACTAAGTGATGAATAATTAATCAATTGATTAAATGAAGGTATTTCAAAAATCAGTTATACCACTGACATATAAAATCACAAGCTGTTATTTTAAATGAATAACTCAGTGACTATTTCCTTAGGTAAATTAATTACCATAGTCTGTTATAACCCTGCATTAGAGATAGTAAATATGTGAAATATGTAATAAATTTCTAAATTAATCAATTTATTCATGGCTTGATTTGAGGTAACAGAAGCAGAAAAAGTGACAATCACATTAGTGAGATCCAAGGTTTTTTGCTATGCTGTGACCAGAAGAATGTCATCGGAAAACACATACCCTGCTCTACTTTTTCTTGTTTCCTTAGCATTTAGCACCTTATTATTATGTAAGCCAACTGGCTCTTGGAGTTCATATCTGTATGGTAAAATATATATATTTTCTTTAAACATCTACATTTTCCCATATGGTCTCATACTTGGTAATCCAAAAGCCTAGTTAATTACAGGGCCCAGGATGAAGCTCATTGGAAAAATATGCAGATTTTAGGTGACCTCAAGTTTACGTTCGTATAATGTGTTTTCTGAAAAAATCAAAACCAACATTATGTTATATATGACCCATGACAACATACAGAATCTAGCTTATAGAAATAATTTCTTAATGTATTTTGCATTGATCAGAATGCACTTATACAGTATTATGTTCAGTTCTAGACAACATTGTTTTGGTGAGACAAACACAAGCTAGAAGGATCTCAAAATGGGCAATCACTCTGGACAGCAATCTGAAAATTGTATCAGATAAAGAACATGGAACTCATTGTGAAATTTCATTTTAAAGGATATAAGTATTAGGATGGGCATGATAGCTAAGAGTTCTGGTATCCCAAAGGCAGTACATATAATCTACCTTAGCTTAGGCTACTATAACAAAATATCATAGACTGAGTAGCTTAAATAGCAGAAATTCGTTTCTCACAGTTCTAGAAGCTAAAAGTCCAAGATCACGGTGCCAGCCTATTCAGTTTCCGGTGAGAGCTCTCTTCCTGGCTTGCATATGGGCATCTTCTCATGTGTCCTCACATGGCCTTTCCTCCATGCATGCAGTGGAGTGGAGAGCAAGACTTTTTTCTCTTCCTCTTCTTATAAGGCCACGAATCTATCAGATTAAAACTCCACCTTTATAACTTCATTTAATCTTTATTACCTCCTAAAATCCCTGTCTCCAAATGTAGTCACATTAGGGGGTAGGGTTTGAACATATGAATTTTTGGAGGATGTAGTTTAGTCTATAGCATGGTCTACAGTCCTCTAAAATAAACATATTGGAAGACAGGTTGTAATTCACTGTAAAAGTGAGCTAAAGTTGTTCAACAGTGAAACCAATTGCCTACTTTTTGAGGCCGTCCTTCCTATCACTGGAAGTAGTAATTCGGTTTAAAAAACCATTTCTCTGCAGTATTGGGGAAGGGATTCCTACAATGAATGGAAGTTTAGAACAGAAGACTGCTAGGATCTCTCCAATTCAAAAGTCTACCAAACTTTTAAAATGTTGCTCATCTACTAGATTCACCCCAAATTATCCTTCTCTCATAGGATTGAAACCATATGTGGTTATTTTGGCATAAGAAGAAAAGTCTAATAAAAGGCTTAAAACAACAAAAATCAAACAATTTGGATTAAGTAAAATTTCACAATTCTTGATTTTGCAAAGAGCAAAGAGATGCCTGTGATTCTCATAGGAACTTTGCTTAGGTTTATGATTTTCTGTGGGGTTGAGAGGAAGTGGTTTAAGTGAACTCTAAACTGCCTCTCACACACTGCTTGTTATCGATTTTTAAAGAAAGTTAAAGAGGTTAAATCTGATTCCATGAATAAGACTGAAGGTGTCTCATATGTAAGATCATTTCAAACCTAGTCTTTGGTCACCTTAGGTAGAAAGAGCCAAGAAAAAGAAACTAGATTAAGAAAGAAAAACAGGAATATTCTTTCACTACTTTTCTTCCAAAAATTACATGGCCTCCTACAATGACTGCCAGATGTAGTAAATTTTCAATAAAAACTTTTAGTTCTGGGTGAACCAGAAATACTTGGCAACTAATACTATTAATTAATTCCTAACTCTGTTTAACTGTGAGCTTCATTATGGTCAGTTTTTAAAATATGACAGTTCAGCTTAATATAAAATGTTTCACGTTTTCATAAAAATGTAAGTCAATAAACATAAGGCATGAAATAAGATAGTTGCAAGTGATGCTTTACCATTTAGTAAAATGAGTTATTAAAGAATGTTAAACAAAAAAGTTATCAAAACTATGTTTATGAAGAGTAGTGAATAGTTTCCATATAAATTAAGAACAATGCTCCTAACACACAGCAGTCAGGAGTCAACAGTAAAACATAATTATTACTGATGGCTCTTTTCCTCTCTCTCTTTTAGATCCTTGAATATAGGACAAAGGAGAGCTCTCCCAATTAGAACATACATTTTATTGATGAATCCTAGTTCACTGGCCTCTGCACACTTGTAGAAAGATTGTTGACTTGAACTCAAAGTAAGGTGACCTTTTAATTTATATGTGAAAATGACCAAGGCACTTTGAGAGTGAAGAGGGACATAAATACACTGGCTTAACTGGTATGAACAGGAAGTGTGCCAGGAAAACCGGGACGTTTGGTGGCCATACCCACGGGAGACATTGTGGTTGATGCCCCCAACCACCATTCCATTTCAAGTAATTATTCTAAGATAGTGGTCCTCAAAGTATGGTCCCCCACCAGAAGTACTACATCATGTGGCAACTTGTTAGAAGTGTAGACTGCTATAAAGCCCTAGACCTACTGAATCAAAACTCTGAGGTTGGATAGAGTAGCAATACATGTTTTACACGCCCTCCAGTTTGCACCAATGCAGGCTAAAGTTTGAGAGCCACTGGTATAAGCCAATCACAATATTTCATTTCCTTCATCAGTGATGGGTTTAGGAACAGGCAAGCATAAAGCCAGTTTGAACCAATGAAATACAAAGAGAGACTAGTTTGGGATTTCTGGGAAAGATACATCATTTTCTCTTGTAGGATGGGAACAAGGAGCATATTGCCTGACTGTTGAAAATGACCTTGTGAACTATAGAGCAGAGACATAAAAAAAAGAAAGAAAGAAAGCCTGGAACTGTTTGGCTGCTGGATCAAGCAATCCAGAAGCCTACCCAACCTCCGGATTACGTGAAAAAATTAATTTGTGAGAAGCATTTTTGTTTGAACTAGCTGAAAACATCCTCACACACCCATGCTCATTCCCACTTATCTTGAAACTACCTTTGCACTATACCTTTCTTCCACAATGCCATCCTCTCTCACATTTCTCTCTTCAATCTGCACTACTTTTCACTGTCAAATTCCACCCCTCCTTCAAAGTCCAATTGACTCCTTCCTTCATAAAGTTCACCCTGACCGTTCCATCACAAATTGTCTCCTTCTCTTCAGAATTCAATTTCACTTTCTTCTGAGCCATTGATCTGTTTTCATTATATACAGGCTTCCACTGCTTTCTTGCATGCCTTATCATATATAAGTACCTGCCACCTGGTATTGAGTGTGGCAAAATTAGATGCTCAGGATGCTCAGGAAATATTTGCTATAGATGGTGATTCCACTGGTCTATGGATGAGGTATTTGGTTAGCAACTGCCCCCTAACCCCAGGTCACAGACATTCCTTGGGTAGGACCCTGACTTAATTATGGCTCTGATCCTACTGTGGCCTAAAGCTAGACTTGAAAACTTTATGACATCTATTAGCCTGAATCTTCAAGAGAAAAAGATACAGGTTACCAGATAAATGCTTGGCCACCTGCACAGAACAGGACATTACTGTACTGAGGGGTGTAGAATGGTCTATGTGGTGATAGGAAACGGACTTACCAGACCATCATTAGCACCCAACCTTCTTCTCTACATCTGCTCTCTTCAGAAACTGGATACCACCAATGTGGTTGTATTTGATGTCAGGAAGCTGACAGTGCACATGAGCCAGAGGTTACACTGGCTTCTAAGAAGACAGTATATAGCTTAGTGTTTGAGGATTTGGGTTTTAGAATCAAATCACTGGGATTTGACTCTTCATGGAGACTGCTGTCTACTTATAATTTTGGGCAAGTTATTTGACTTCTCTAATTCTGTTTCCCCATCTGTAAATGGGGTGAAAGTCATATTTACTTCAATTTCTGACATTAGAAATAAATAGTGTCTCGTATGTAAAAACTTAGCATCATTCCTGGCACATAGTAAGCACTCAATAAATAGTAGTTATTATTAGTGATCCAATCTCTCTGTCACTCAGCGCTGGCTTCCCTCCTCCCTGCGGTTGTGAGAGGTGAAGCGCCTTATGTTTCCCTGTTCATAGGCAGGGCAGTAAATGAATAGTTAAGAGAGTAAACTGGAGTCTCAAAGGCAGTTAGAGAGAGTAGGCTTTGCCCTGGCTTTCTGCCTGCCTAGCAGCTGTGGTGTAGCATCTGAATGTAAAAACTGACAGTATCCTTAGCACAACACTCCTCACACCACCTCCCCAATGCAACATCCTATCACAGTTACACTCAGCTAAAAAGTTCTGTGGTTGATATTAACAAGTTATGTTTGCCAATGCTTTATAATTTAGAAAGCCCTTTCTCATCTGTTCTCTCATTTGGCCCTCATACCATCCTTGTGCAGTAGCCAAGGACAGCCTTTGTTTATCCCATTTTATCCATTAGGAAAGTGAAATTCAGAGTGATTATGTGACTTGCCAAAGGCTGTATAGTCAGGAAGTTACAGAGCCAGGACTCAGAGATGTTGTGACTCCAACTTAGTCATCTGTCCACCCACTTCATGGCTGATGCACCTTGCACGTAGAATGAGGTTTTACAAAGAAAATCATAATGTGTATGTTTTACATGTAAGATTATTTCAGCCAAATGTAAGATAATGAAAAGGATCCTTCTCTAGGATCCTTTGCTTAATGTTTAAGTATGTATATGGTTCTCAAGAAAAAGAGGGACAGGTCTGTCTTTTAGTTAGTTATCCAAAAAGTGTTTTTTGGCATGCCTTAACTCTAAACAATAAACAAATCCTATTTAACTTGAGTGTTTGCCCAAATCTCAAACTTCTTATGTTTCTTCAAATCAAAGTTTCCTTATGTGACTTGTCAAATGAACTCAAAAAGGGTCTGGAGGCTTCTCCTTGAAATAAATGAAAAAGGTTTATCCAAAGATCTTAGAGTTTACAAACTGGGAGTATGGCTAGACAAAAACACAGAAAAGTTCCAAAGAAGAAGGAAAAGTTAAAAGTTCTTATTATAAAAATACCTTCTTGAGAATTATCATTACTGAATTCTTAGGATTGTGTTTTCAGTAGGCACTGCCATCTTCCCTTGAGGAGACAGACACACATTTGCCTAAGCCATTATTTAATACAATTAGTACTGTATCTTTATCCAAATCCTAGGCAAGAGGCCATACAAGCCCACAAGATGTTTATAAAATAATTCATGTTGGTACTTTCTCACTTATCTGGTTTTAGTATAAGTATCAGACTTGGAGCCAAAGAATCTGCTTTGTAACTGAAAAGTATTCTTTCAAATGAGCAAAGCTCTTGCTTCTTTACTAGTTGTGTCAGAGTTAACAAAAGCAAAGTAAGTTCAGACTCCTTGGGATGGTATTCTGGAGCTAGTCTGGGTCATTCCAAAGCTACAGTCCCAATACTTGATTTTCTTATCCTATGTATGTGTCTCAGAACAGGTCACACTTGACTGCTGGTTGCACTTCTACACTAGTCTTTCCATCTCCAAAGCCAAGCTTCCTGTGAAGAAGGGAATGCAAGGTCACCAGGCCAAGGTCATTTGACAGGGTTTCCCTGAGGTCTTGAGAAATGAGAAGTTAGACTCTCTCCACTTCAGTTTGCATCTGTGTCTAACCTTTATACAGAGCAACTTATTTCATTTTGAACTCTTTGCTCTCCTATAATTATTCTTTAAAATGAAATAAGATAAGCAAATACTAATAACACTAAGAAATTTCTCTAAATTCTCAATTTTAAAATGATAGCCATAAAACTCTGATGTTAGAAGTCAGAATAGTGGTCACCAGAAGCCTTCCAATAGAGTGAAGCAGGAGGGGCCTCTTGGGGTTCTGGTCATATTCTGTTTCTAGTTCTGGATGCCAATTACATAGCTGTATTCAGTTTGTGAAATTTTTCCAAGTTGTACTCTTATTTTTGCTCAACTTTTCTGAACATATTAATTCTTTTTTGGTGAAAGTGGAGTCATAATATTGCTTAGTTTTGTTGCTATGAAATGACTTTTTCCTGTTTTCTAGCTTGGAAATTTAGGTACAACTTGATTTAAGTTCATATTTCATCTCAAACTTATTTTCCTAAGTGGATTACAGTGTGACTTAAACTGCTTTGAGATGCATATTGAATTAATATATTTTTTAAATTCTCTTGGGTGACTTAGATGCTATTAGGTTACAAAGATTTTAACACAGACAGAAAAACTATCCATTGAGTTGATAATTTTAAATTTTTTTCTAAGGTATTTTATGGTAATAAAAAATATAAAACCAGAGGACTGAACTTGGTAGAAGTAGGACCAAGAACATAGGAGGAAACCTTTTATGGGAATAAGGGTTGTTCTTCCTCTTAGGCAGTAGGGGGACGGGGGTGGAAGTGGGTAAATAGTTGCCTGCTAACATAGAGAAAAGTGAAGGATGCTCACAAATGATGGTCTTGGTTTTAAAAATATGGCTGAGGGTCAAGGGAATTGAAGGTAGTAGCACAAGTACAGTTAAAATGGTTACGAGTTTTCACAGTTTAGGAAGATAAGAGAAATTAAGAAATAACTGATAAACTATGAGAACAAAGACTGGAAGTCACTGAGGACAAACTGCAGACTCAATGGGAGTAAGGTAGAAAGGTAGATGGCTGTGGGTAGAGAGTAACTTACAAGCCAAAACTTTGCAGGTGGCATAAACTCATATGATGACTGGATTCAAGGTGTGGCTACATCTGTGAGTTTCTGTTATAGAGTGAAAACAAAGATCATTGGAAAAGAGAAGGTTGAGAAATTGTGAGGTCAGGGTGCTAACTGAGTCAATATTATGGATGCTAAAACCATTAGGTTGTTGCAGGATATGGGGATAGTTCCAACGCTGACACAGAGTTTCAGAAACACAATTAGGCACAGTCAAGAGGAAAATGGTATCCAAGTCAGAGCGAGATTTAAGCAAATAGCAAGGCAGGCAAAGTTTGTCTTCGACATTTATCACCTTTGGTCTGTAGCATTTCTTCCTAGCTTTGTTCGCTTACTCTCAAATAACCTGCGTCTTCATGTAGCCCACTCCCTAGGTTAGATATAGGATGACAGCAGGAAGAGCTGAACCCAGAGGAGCTCTGTCTCTCCTGCAGCACCATCCTCAAGCTTGCCTGGGACTCCTTTAGTACTAGACACACAGCAAATCCACTTTTCTGTGTCTTTTAAAAATCATATGATCGCAACTAAGAGGTCCTAATGTGTTGTCCTCTATTCGAATCCTTAATATAATGAAGAATTTTATAATTGTGCTACTATATGGGTATAATTTGTTCAAGTCCTTTAAACCACTATTGCCCCCCTATAGTTTGCCATTCTTCCACTAAAGGCTCTGACCTTGGGTGTGTTTTACACACACACACACACACACACACACACACACACACACACACACACACGGTTTATCTTTTAATTTTCTCATTTTGCTTTGGGGGGGGCATCAACATAAGCCTGAAGGTCCATTTACCAGGTTTGGGCGTGGGGTGTGTGTCTGTCTGTCTGTAATGGAATTGGTTTTTACTCAGTATTTTTATCACAGATTGAGAGGTACAAACCACAAAGAAAAACTAGTTTCTTGGCGTGTCACCAGCTCTGGGGTTTACTGATCAATCACGCTCAAACTCATTTACTAGCTTAAAATATATATATCGCGGCCAGGTTCATTTACATAAGACTTGGACCGAAGCCACCGCGGACATCATCTGCGGTAATCTCGTGTGGAGTTGCGGTCACCGAGTCCTTCACTTTCCCTTAGGAGTTCCCACGCCTCTCCCGTCCCCAAGGGAGGCCGGCGGTTCCTCGCGACTCTGATTCCCCCCGGGAAAGACACGAGAGGAGGCCAAAGGAGCCCCAACGAGAAGGGAGGGCGGCAGACGCAGGCTGCACCCGGGCTTCAGTTCACGACCCCGTTTTTCCACAGAAAAATGGAACATTCCGCTCCTTCCGCCCGCAGAAGGGAGGTGGGGGAACCCTTCGATCTCGTCTAGTAGAAGCGACGCGGGCGCAAGCACCGGAATCCGGGACGCCGGGAGCCGCGTTACGGGAATCGCAGCCGCCTGAGTTCCGCCCCCTCGCCGTCGGGTCGCTGGCCAATGCCTGGGCGCGCCGGTTCTCTCGGGGGCCAATCAGCGTACAGGCCCCAAGTTCGGGGGCGGGGCGCTGCGGGGCGGAGTCGAGGGGGCGCCTTGCCCCGCAGCGGGAGGAGGGCCGCGTGCCGCGTCTGCGGGAAAGAGTCGGGAGCGAGCCGGAGCCAAGCTGAGGAGGCCGGAGGCCGGGGGAGCCAGGCGGGGGACGCCCCGGCTCAGCTGAGCGGTCGGTCGCGGTTGACCAGCCGACCGGCTCGGTAAGACCTGGCGCCAAGGGAGAAGTGAGCTGTGGAGACGCGGAGGAGCGAGGCGCTGCGGCCTGAGGTGAGGAGGGACCGTGGCCGAGAAAAGGCCGCGTTGCGGGAGGGTGAGGCTTGGTCAGGGCGGGCGTGCCGTGGGACCTGGCACTCGTGGGGGCCGCCCTTCTCCGTGAGAGGGGCGTCCTGACTTGTCAGCCCCAGCCTGGAAATCCCCACATTCCTTCTCTCTAGTCCCACACCTCCGAATTTGATTTCCTCAACTTTGTCACCTAGATTTCTCAACGCTGAGCACAAACCCTACCCTCAGCACACCACACGCACACGCACTCTCCTTCCCTCAATCTTCCTTCTGAAGCCCCCGCCCCCAAACTGCCTTCTGGATTCTACCCCAGTTTTGGTTACCGAATCCTCACTTTTTTCTTCCCAATCCCCTTTCCATTTCCCCTTAAACGACACTAACTGGGTACTTAACTCTTCATTTTCTACCCAGAGGTTAATTTCTCTTCCCCTAAAACTGTCTTTTCATTCTTAAATTTTAACGTTCCGTACTGCTGAAAGTTCACCATACTTATAGAAACATTCTTAATGTCTCTTCTTTTTTTTCCTGTCTTATATGCATCCGTCCTAATGAATCCACATGCCGCTGTATCCTAAAGGCACCAAAGTCCAAGTTTTTAAAATTTAACCCCCTCCTCTAATATTAAAGGTTTTTCCAAGCAGCAAGGTTCTGTTTTGCAGAGATGAACAGCATTTTATTCATAAACCTAATCTGAAAACATATCACAGATTAAAAATTAGACTTGCTACTTTTGTTCTTTCTTTTTTCCTTCAGAAGGAAACTCATTTCGGTTTAATGCTTTAAGGTAATTATTAGAATGGCAAGATGAATATTCTAAAAGATTGGCGTATTTGGTTTAGTCAGTGCTGTAAACCCTTTAAACTGACTGCCAGCTTTGAGTTGGAACTACTCTTAATTTGAAATTACTGACTCAGATCATCATCTGGGCTGTTCGCCATTATTCTGATTTCTTAAATTTATGTTAATTCCTATTTGGAAGTGTTTTGGAACTATAAGATGGGATACTATGTTTATAAAACCAACTTGGATATTTAAATTGTGCTTTCCAGGTGTTTCTTTTCGGGGATAATTTTGAACACTTGTTTTTAATCACAAGTGGAAGAAAATTACAGGTTAGAGAAAGTGTAAGAAAAGTAGGATAAAGTTCATAATGGACTTTTCCCTTCAAGTCTACATTGATAGTAATATACTTGTTTAATTTTCTCACAGGTAATTTAGAATATTATAAATACTGCTGCTAGCTACTTTAATGCAATTTCTTATGCAATGAAAAGTGTGTTTGGTCTTCTCATTTTTTTTCTTTTTTATAAATTGCAGTGTTTTCAATTTATTTAAAAAATTTTCTCAAGGGCATTTGCTGTTCAGTTAAATATTAAGGTGAATGTCAGTTATTACATACTGTAAAGTAGGGTTAAGATACCTATGATAGAGAAGAAAACTGAGGCTCATTGTCTCTGCGAAACCTAGATCTGTGTAATTCTAAATACTGTACTCAGATATTTTGTCATGCTGACACATTTCTTCTCATCCACTACTACAGTTTGGTTTGGGAGCTGGTGGTCTCTTTGTAACTCCTCTGCAGGGAGAATTTTTTCCCCTAAAAGCTGTTTCAGAGTCTCATTTAAATGGGAGTCAGAATTCCGTGGCTCTAATGCATTTGCAGCTTGGCTACTAGAAAAGCATGGAATATTTTCACAGCCTTCTCCATTTCTTTGATTGCAAAGGCAGTTTGATCAGAGTTGAAATTTTTACTGACCATTATTTTACACAACAAATAATAAGCACTTACTGCTGGTTATAGAAATTCACAAAGATGCATGAGATGTCATCAGGACCTTCAAAAGAGTTTTAAGGAAAATTGGCTTGACAAATGTGAAAATTACAAAGAAAAAAGGCAGTTTTAATTGCTGCAGAGTGATGCAGAAGATACTATAGATTTTTAAATTAGGGAGTGATCATTTAATCTTTGGAATAATCAAAAGATTTACCAGAGGTCTGCCTTGAAAACCTGGGTAAGATTTGGATGAAGGGAGCCATTCCAAATAGAAGTCTATAGGAATAGGGCTAGAAATAACCACAGTATATTAATTATAATAGCTGAAATGTATGTAATGCTTGTTTTGTGCCAGTCACTATACTGAGTACTTTGCCTGTATTAATTCATTTAATCTTCATAACTTTATGGGGTAGATGTTGTTATCCTCCTTTTACAAAGAGAGAAACCAAGGCACAGATAGGTTAACTTGCCAGTGCCACACTAATGGTAGATCCAAAATTCATACCTAGGTAGCCTGGCTTCAGACTCAGTTCTTAA
This sequence comes from Eonycteris spelaea, assembly GCA_003508835.1. Classification (NCBI taxonomy): domain Eukaryota; kingdom Metazoa; phylum Chordata; class Mammalia; order Chiroptera; family Pteropodidae; genus Eonycteris; species Eonycteris spelaea. The sequence continues at coordinate 5,805,818 of PUFA01000011.1, read as the reverse complement.
CCATGATACATAATATACTGCCTCTTCATTTAGTATTCTTGAGTGACAGTGACTAGAATAATATTGCCATACCAGAAGGTCTTATAAAACCCACTCTTAACTGTCCATAATGTACCTCGAAATATGTTAGAGTCTGAGGATATCAAGACATATAAACAAGTAATTACAGTACAGCTTTATGAATCCTATTAGGGTACTATGTACATTGGGAGCAAAGATGTTTGTGATAGTGAGAGGAAATTCCACAAAGATGATGTTTCGTATGAGTTACAAACAATGCAAAGCAGAGTCCAGGAAAAGATTCTAGAGGCAGGGAATAGCAGTTTGTAGAATCATAAATTCTGAAATAACAAAGTGTGTTAGAGAAAGTGTAGTAGTTTGCTGTGGCTTGAGCTTAGACTCAGTAAGGGTGGCTAGTAGGGAATGATCAAAGGTAATATCAAATCATGAATGGCATGGTGAGATCAAATAAAATGAAGAGCTTAAATATTCGCTTTGCATTTAGAAAACACAAAAATAATTTCCACATGATTGTAGTAGAAACCAGATTGCTTGCTATTTTCTCTAGAAGTATAGCAGTGGGGCAGCTTGAGGGAAAAGTCTGAGCAGAGGTTTGTTGTTTGTTTTAGAAGAAACTTTAATTGGAGTAGAGGAATTGGACAGGCACACTGAAGCCAATTTTTTAGGATCTTAAATAGCTAAAATATTCGGCATTATTATTCACCCTTTAAAAAGCTTTAGGGGAAAAAAGTGAAAAGTTTAAAGTAGTGTTTTAGAGATTTACTCACCAATAATTATTTGGAGGGAGAAAAGACTAGAAACAGGAAGGCAGTTTTAAAATTGAAGTGATCAGTGCCTGAATTAGATTGGTCATAATAGAGGGTAGAAAAGAAGAGACAAAGGGGAAAGATATAATTATGAAAGAGACTGGGTGACATTTGTAACTGAGACAAGCTAGACTGTAATAGATAGGTAAAAGACAACATAGACCCTACTGATTTAGACAATTCCAAGAAGAATGAATGTGTTTAAATAGAGGTGAAAAGTACTGTGATTTTTAAAAGTGCATTTTTATGTATATGCATGTCCTTAAGCATGTGTATACATGTGTATTTTTAGACCTCTTAAATTTTTGTCAGAGGCAGAATATTCAAGACAATGATACATCACTGGAATTATAAGAAAGATCTCTGCCAGAATTCTTGAAATTATTTTGTTTGAAGGTAATAGCTGAAGTCTTAATGTCTTCACAGAAGTTGGTATTTTAAAATAATGGTAGATGCCAAATACTTTTGGGTTTGTTTATAGCCAGGAAATAAAACCTAGCAGAGAATTCAGTAAAGGAGACAGTAAAGTAGATAAAGGAAAGAATTCTATCACATAGTATGGTCACATAGAAACTAGAAGATCTCAGAAGTTCAAGAAGCAGAGATGGTCAACAATGGGAAATGCTTCAGAAACAACAATGGGAAATGATATTGTCACAATGGCTATGATTTCTGTGACATTATCACAGGTGTTTCTGTATATCTAGTACATCTTAGATTTAATGAGAATTAAGTTAGCTAATTGATTGTGAATAAGAGTTACATCTGTTGAAATGTTATAGATTATTGCTATTAGGTAGATTGTTTTAATCATTACTTCTAAATAGTTTATTTCATATTGGTCTTCTACACAACTTGCTTTTGTTTGCATGTCTGTTGTATGTATTCCCCAGCCCCTAACCCAAAGTAAACTCAGCTGTGTTGCAGTTAGCACGGCTCTCGTTTGTACACTAACATGCTATGCTCTGGGATTTTGCCATTAGTAATCTTCACTTGACAGAGTCAAAGATGATGTGTAGCTCATGTGTATGCTGTTTTCTCTGTCTAGAAAACCTTTACTCATATTCCATGACTGGGCTTTCCTAGACCTTGTCTAAATTGGGTATTCTCTATGTTCCAGTAACACTCTGCATATTCTTCCTCTCTAAACTTTGAACTGAAGGGCAAGAACTATAGTATTTGTAATGGTTATTTCTTAAGCTATGATGAGAAGATGGATAGCCATCAGATTACTCTTTAAACCTTTTTAAATGTCTAAAACAGTCAATGATAATTTGCAAAAGGCCTTCTTTTAGCTCTTAGGTCATAAGTATACTATGTATTTTCTTTTAATACTCTTACGATTTTGCTTTTGCATTTAGATCCTTAATTAGTCAGGAGTGTACTTTATCTGTGATAAAGTAGGGCTCTTTATTTTTTTGCTCATGAAGTCAGTTGTACTAATACTATTTGCTGAATAATACTTTATTTTCCCAGTAATATCAGATCCATTTTTAAAAATCAAATAATAAATTCTTATATATACTTGGATCTGTGTTGGGGAGGAAGAAACTTTTCACTACCCGCAAGGTTCTTTGAGCTGGTCTGATAGTCAAATCTGTATTAGACAGATTAACAAGAGAAAAGAACTTAATTACATATGTACACATAAGAACGTACATACAGTAGTCAAAAATCCCACATAAATGACAGTTTCAAAGACAGAAAGGGAAAATGAGATATATATGACATTCTGAGCTAGGATCATCTCGGGGCTTCAGAGAGGAGGAAGGTCATTGCAGGACTGTAAGAAGCGCAGATGGTCATCAATTAGAAGTTCGTCCTGCCCTGTAGATAGGTCATAAAAGTTATTTTTGGTGATAACTCTTAATATGGGCAAGGCCCCAAGCTTACATGTTGTAAGGGAGAGGTTAAAGTTTATCACGACACCATAGGGTATTGGTTGCGTTCAGCTCAAAATAATTCACATGCCACAGTGGCACTTTTTTAGGGAGGCCTGTTCTGAACCCCTACATCTGTTTCTGGACTTTTTGTTTTATACTGTTGATTTGTTTGATGTCAATGCCATATTTGAATTACCATAACTTTATAATATGTCTTAATAGTACGGCAAGTGTTTTATTTTTTTTAATTGGTTTTTGGCTATTCTGTTATTTTATATAAAATTTTAAGTTGGTGTGAAATTCTATAATAAACCACTTTGCAATTTGGATTAAAGTTGTATTGCATTAATACATTAACTTGTGAAGAACTGACGTGTCTGCTATATATAGGTAGGTAGGTAGATATTCATTCCATGACATTTAGGTCTTACAAATGAGCCTTTTAGTAAGGTTTTATAGTTTTCTTCATAAACTTCTTGCATAGTTTTGATTAGATTTTTCTCTAGATATATTATAGTTTTTGATGCTACTGTGAATAGGATTTTTCCTCTTATACTTTACTGGTTATCACTGACGTATGGGAGAGCTGTATTTTTTGATCTTCTGTTCAACTATTATGTTAAACTCTCAGTTATCCTAATAGTTTGACATTTAATTATCATTCTTTTTCTTGGTCAATGATCATATCATCTATGATTTTTTGTTTTTTTTTTCCATTATATCTTGTATTTTCAGTTAAGCACCTAGAACTGTATCAAATAAGTGATAATTCCTAGCATCTCTTTTGAATCCTGCCTTCAATAGGAATGCTTCTAATTTTTATCTTTAAGTACGATGTTTGTAATAAAGTGCTGTGGCAGCAACAACTGCACTAATAACAGCTATTACTATTTATTGGGTATGTACTATGAGCCAGATAGATTCTAAATACTTGGTGTTGACTTATTTAATTTTCACAAAAGTCCTAGATAGTATGTGGGTAGGTGTTGGTGTTATCCTCATTTTTACACATAAGGAGATTGAAAGTTAGAGATATTAAAAATTACCTAAGATCTTTTACAGAAAATAGAGAAGCTGGGATTTGAACACAGGCAGTCTGATTTCAGAGTCCATCCTTTTCTTTCTTAGACTTCATCAAGATAGGGATGGCCTCTTTCAGTCTTAGTTTTCAGACACTTTGTTGTTTTTTTTAGATTTTAAGTGAACAATTGTTGAATATTACCAGATGCTGTTCAAGCACCTATTGGAATGATTGTGTGTGTAATGTTCTTTATTAATAAATGAGTAGGAAATGTTACTATCTTTTCTCATGTCAAACCATACTTGTATTTTCAGGCTAAATTCTTGTTAGTATTTATGGGTTGGTTTTGTTTTGTTTTCAAATACATTGCTAGAATAGATTTGCAAATACTTTAGTTAGGCTTTTTCAACCAGTATTTATAATAGCTTGACGATAGTTTTATTGTGTAATACTTCTTTGATTTGGTGTACAACTGACTCTGCAATTTGTACTTCTGGCCAAAATGATGTGACAGGGATAAGATTAACCCTCCTACCCAAAACAACCATAAAACAGAAAAAAATACATGAAACAGTGATAGCTAAGATACTGTACACTAGATGGTGAAAGGCAATGATCTTGAGAGATGGGAAGCAAGGTGAACCTTACAATCGCACTAGCCTACTACCTTTAGAGAGTTTCCAGACCATAGCACAGATAGAGGAATCCAGGCTAAGCCCATTGGACACTCTTGAGTTGAAGAGATGATCAGGAACACCAAAGTGTCTAGAATTCACAGAACAGAATTACAGGTATCCCCTGCTTTTCAAAAGTCTGCTTTATGCCACTTTGCTCTTATGGAAGACCTGCATTAGTACCTATTTTCCCTAGCTGAAGGAAATCCAAGTAGGATTTTTGCTTTTTGAAAAAAGGTAAAAGCGAAAATAGTGTTCAGGGTTTGTTTTGCAATGAGCCATCAGAGAGGCAACACACACCCTGGGCAGCAAGAATGGCACTGCAATGCTCCTTCTTCTGGAACTGTACTCAGCATCAGGCACCACAGCTTTGAATTGTGTCTCTGTGTATATCACTTTATCTCTGTTTTGTGTACCCGTTAACAAGATGTGTCCTCTGGTAATTGCTTTTTTACTTTATGCCATTTGGGCTTACGAAAGATTTCATAGGAATGCTTTACTTTCAAATAGTGGGGGAAACCTGTAATGGAGAATTTTTGAAAGTTTCAGAGGTCCCTTTAATTATGCAGTTGACCAGTGCATGCATGTGAAGAAACTACTGAAGGCCTGGGAAAGAACATCCTGAAGGATTAGAGGTATCAGTGCTTTTGGTGCCTCCACAGGGTCAGGAATGGTACCTGTTCTCACCAGCCACACTGGGAATCATGTTGATTCATGAGACATTGGGCAGAGTTCACAGAAGAGTCTTAGTAAGAGGGAATGATTTGCCCTAGAATAAGCACTGCTTCAGTCCCACCCAGTGTATCTTAAAAGCAAGATCCAAAAGGATCAAACTGTTTGCAAATAACTTTAACTGTGTCTTAGAACAAAGTTCAAGAGTATTTGTGGGAATACAAAAATATCTGACACCCAACAAATTAAAATCCAGTGTTTGACATCCAATCAAAAATGACCAGGCATGCAAAGAGAATGAAGTTACAATGTATAAGGAGAAAAAGCAATCAAAACTAACCCAGAGCTGACACAGATGTTAGAATTCCCAGACAAAGACATTAAAACAGTTCTTATAGCTTTGTCCTGTATGGTCAAAAAGTTAAATAGAGTTATAAGAGTTACGAAAAAGACCCAAACTGAACTTCTAAGAGATGAGAAATATGTGAGATGACAAATACACTAGTTAGGATTAATGGCAGAGGAAAAGATTAGTAAACTTAAAGATATAGCAGTAGAAATTCTAAATAAAACAGGGGGGAAAAATGAACCAAGTATTAGTGACCTCTGGGACCACTTGAAGCATCCTGATATACATGATTTTAGAAATAAGGAGGGGCAGAGACAGAAAGGTATTTAAAGAAATAATGGCCAGAATTTTTTCAGATTTGATAAACACTATAAACCAATAGATCCAGGTAGCTCAACAAACTCGAAGCCTAAGAAACATGAAAATTATACCAAGGTACATCACAAAAATAGGATGCATGGTAGATTTAATCTGTGGATTATAGTTTGCCAGCCTCTGTTCAAAAATACTATTTAATTTACTTATGTTGCTTTATTGTCTGTTATGTTTTGAATTGTGTCTCTCAAAGGAAATGCTGAGGTTATAACCCCCCAGTACTTCAGAATGTTACCCTAAATTGAAATAAGGCTTTTGCAGATGTAATTAAGATGTCTTGAGATGTAATTAAGATGTTTAGTTCCTTTCTGTATTCCTAGTATCTAAAATCATACCCAGCATTTAACATATTTGTTGAATTAATAAATCCAACAACTAGTAAGCAGATGCATAATATATTAGTGAATAATATACTGTAATTTAACCAGTCCCAGCTTTTTGCATGGACATAAGCTTTCGTTTCTCTTAGGAAAATACTTAGGAGTGGAATAGCTAAGTATATAGTATGTTTAACTGTATTCTTCTATGGTGATGTATCTTTTCAAATATTTTGCTCACTTTTTAATTGGGTTTGTTTTCTTGTGTTTTGAAAGTTTAAAAAATACATTTTGGATATAAAATCTGTATTAGAAAGTTAAATTTTAAGTATTTTTTCCCAGTCTGTGGCTTGTCTTTTTACTCTCACCAATGGTTTTTAAAGAGCAGAACCTTTCATTTTAATGAAGTTTATCAATTGGTGTTGTATCTAAGAAATCTTTGCCTAATCCAGATTCTCAAAGGTTTTCTCCTATGTTTTCTAGGTAGAAGTTTTAGGTTTTACGTTTAGGTCTGTGACCTATTTCAAATGAATTCTTGTAAATAAAGTTTTATTGGAACTCAGCCATGCACATTTCTTTACTTATCGTTTATGGCTGCTTTAGCACTCCAATAACAGAATTGACTGGTTGCAAAAGACTTTAAGGCCCACAAAGTCTAAATTATTTATTATCTGGCCCTTTACAAGAAGTGTTTGCCAACCCATTTTAGAAGATACTAAATGCTATTGAGAAAAAAAACAGGAAAGGGAGGACAAAGCAGTACAGGGTGGTCAGGGAAGACCTATATGAGATTAAGTAAAGGCTACAAGGAATTAATCTTTAAGTATTGACTTTACAGTTTGAAGTTATTTTGTTACATTTCAAAGAGGAGCCACCACTATTTATGCTGGAAGTTAACCTATTGAGCAAATTTTAAAATGAATTTTTACACCTATGTGCATAAAATAGTTTGGCAGTTGAATTAGTAAGCTTACCTTACTGTTAGTGGAAGACAAAAGGTATGGTTTCCTTAAGAGGTTTGCTTTAACTGCTTTTGTCAAATTCAACAAAATGTTCTTTCACATTTCTGTGGTATTACATGGACATCAAGGAAATTCAGATTAGGCATGGAGGAGCAGATATGTACTAAAACAACAATAGGATGTTTGAATACTCTTATACAAATGTTTATGGGATTGTTTTCTACTGAAGCTCAGAATATATCTAAAATAGGGTTCTTTCTGAAGACCTGAAAGCCTAAAAGCAGGCAGGGACTCAAGAAGTACACATACAATAAGTATTATCAAAGCCAGCTTTCTAAACAAAGCTCTCCTCTTTACAGTGAGACCCAATGAAAAGAGTGTGACATTTGGAGACAGAAGACTTGGTTTCAAATTCCTGCTCCTTCGCTTAATAATTTTGTGATTTGGGTAAGTAAGGTATCCTATTTGAATTTTTGTTTTTCTTTTGTAATTAATTCCTGCCATTCCAAACCCATAGAATGTACCATATCAAGAGTGAACCCTAAGGTTAACTACAGATTTTGGGTGATTATAGTGTCAATGTAGGTTCATCCTTGGTAAAATGTGTCATTCTAGGGAGTGATGTTGTTAATGGGGGAGGCTATGCATGTGCATGGGCAAGGATATGAGGGAAATCTCTACCTTCCTCAATTTTATAAGCCTAAAATTGCTCTAAAAAAAACCTTTAAAATAATAAAATAATCCTCCCTCCCCCGCTTCTCTAGGATATTAGGAGAATCAAGTGAAATAATTTATATGAAAGCATTTTGTGGAATGTAAAATAGTACAAGTGAATTCATAATTAGTACGAATGGAATAGAGCAGAATTGCATAATTTTAAAAAACAGTATGTAGGCACAACTGACTTTATGCAAATTTATTCATAGTAACATTACTGTGTATGACATGATGTAAAAGATACTATATTAAAAATTTCCCCACCCTGATCAGCTTATTAAGTAAACATTATTTTGCCTTCTACTTGGCAATTGTAGTTCATCTACTGTTCTACAGTTGTTGTAGTAATATAACTATAGTAAAAAGTTTATACTGACATTCTTACTCACGTGCAATATAAATCTGAATGCATTATTTGTGCTTTTTCATTCTGTCCTTGAGTCAAATTAAAAAATAAACTCAAAAATCACAATCCATAGGTAAGGAAAATATTTATAAAGGGCAAAACTATTAAATATTTATCGATTATAACTCCACTGCTTTTTTCTCATTTGAGAAAATCTATGGGAATGAAAATGAGAATGAACAATGATAGATTTAATCTTGAATTTATTCTAATTTTTAAGTAAATCATTCACAAACTTCATTACTTTAACATTAATAGTAGTGAATTACTTATGATGCATCTTATAACTTTTCTCAATACATTGCTGAGACAGTCTAGACAGTTCATTATCAAGTAACTTTGTTACAGCATTACATATGGTTAGGGAGTACAAAAAGTCAAGTTAATATTTATTTATATTTAATAAAAGAATACTATGTTCCAAATGTAGTTCTATGTAGCCCTCATCAGGAAGTTAGTAGTTTTTATTTGAGAGAGAAAGTTTACACATTATTTTTAAATTTAAATTATTTTTTGACTAAGCACTAAGGTCACATGGTAAAACATTGGAAAGGTACAAAGAATGTACACTAGAGAGTCTCCCTGGTGTCTCAAACACCCAATGGGATCCAGTATTTGAACTTTTATCGTTCTAGAGATCTTTTATGCAAATATAAGAAATTAGCTTGGGTTTTGTTATCTTTTTTATTGTTGATTTTGCCCAGAAATGGTGAATATACTGTTCTGTACTGTAATAATGTATTTTAGATATCATTACGTATCTGTACATACAGAGCTTCCTTTTTTTTATGGCTACATGTCTTCTGTGTTTGGATATGCCATAATTTAATTAGTCCCCTATTCATGAACATTTAAGTTGTTTCAACCTTTTACTATTAAAAATTGCTGTATTGAACAATCTTGTACATGTGTTTTGCTCGTATCAATAATAAACTAGCAATAGCATTAGAATCAAATGTATGTATATTTCAATTTTGATCGATAGTGTTAAACGGGCCATACACATTGGGTAGGTTTTTATAATTGAGGTCTAATTTACAAACCATAAAATTCATAGTTTTAATTGTACAACTTGTTGGGAACATTATGCCAGTTTACACTATAACGTGCAGTGTATGATAATGCCTTTAAGTCATAGCCTCCCAGCCTGTGTTAATAACTTTAGTTTTTATGTTTTTGCTAATACTAGAGGTGATAATGATATCAGGATAGTTTTTGTTTCTTTCTTTACTATTTTTTACTAAGAACTTACGTACAAGTCATAAGTGTACATACAGTTCAGTGAATTTTTACCATCATCCAGGTCAAGATCTAGAACTTGTGCATAATCCCAGAATGTTCCCTTTGTCCTCTCCCCCTGCTCACCACCCCAAAAAAGATAATCACTATTTTGACCTCTCTAACCACAGATTGTTTGCCTAATTTTTGAACTTCATGTAAAGAGGGAGTCTTGTAGAGTTTACTTTTTGTGTGTCTGGTTTCTTCTGTATTACATGTAAGATTCAATGATGTTGTTGTGTGTGCCTATAATTATTTTTCATTTCTGCGATTCAATTGAATATACCAAAATTTATCTGTTCTGTTTATGAATTTTTGGTTGCTTATACTTTTCAATGATTATGAATATAATTTTTTTGAACATTCTAGTACATGTCCTTTGGAGGAGTTAAGCTCTCATGTCTTTTAGCTATATACCTTGTCTGGGTAGTTTTGAATTTTTAATATCTAATTTATAAACAATAAAATTTACTAATTTTTAGCATACAATTTGTTACAGTTCCCTATAGGTCCCCTGCATTTCTGTGTCTTATGAGCAAAAGCCCAATTACCTTTTTTCTAGACAATCTTTTCAAGGATGTTGGAAGATAGATATGGTGTCTCTCCATAGAGCAAAGGGCAGGTTTGCTTACAGCCTTGGAAATTAGAGATAATGTCTCCCTCCAGAGTAAAGGGTAGGCGTATGTACTGCCATTTGAAAATAATTGTGTTTCTTCCACTTCAGTAATGCAGCCCACTGTGGGTACAGGTGTTACCTGACTCTCTTTACAACACTGTGAGAATTCGGGTTCAGGCACCTGACACAAAATGCTGATACTACTCTGACTATTGTTCCTGATATGAGTAATAAAGTCCTTTGTCTCTGACTCAGGAGTCTCATGTCTTCTGCCAGTATCCGTGAAACTGGCAACTTAACTAACTTGTTTCTTGCTAATAGGGTAAACTCTCAGAGCCAACGCAGTTCTTGCCATAATTCAGTGAATTTTGATAAATATAGAGACTTCTTGTCACCACTGCAGTCAGACCATAGAATATTTCAATCACCCCCAAAAGTTCCTTTTTGACCCTTCACCTTTATTATCCTTCCCCACCTCTGCCAACCCCTGTTTTTCTTTATCACCATAGTTTTGCCATTCGTTGAATTTCCTATAAACAGAATTATACAGTGTATATCCTCTTGTGTCTGGTTCCTTTCATTCAGCATATGCTTTTGAGATTTATTCATGCTATTGTATCTATCACTGGGTTATTCCCTTTTGTTGATGAGTGGTGCTCAGTTGTTTGGGTAATTGTTTATCCATTCACCAGTTGATGGACATTTGGGTTGTTTTCAGTTTGGGACTATTATGAATAAAGCAGGTGTGAACATTTGATTATAAGTTTTTATGTGGATGCATATTTTTACTTCTCTAGGGTACATTCTTAGGAACGGAAATGCTGAGTCTTATGAGGTGCTTTTAACTTCATAAAGAACTGCAAAATTATTTTCCATAGTGTCTGTATCACTTTGTATTCCTATCTGGGTAGTTTTAATTTGCATCTTTTGTTATGAGTGAGATTGAAAGTATTTCATATGTTTGAATTACTTGTATTTCATTTTCTATAAGTTGCCTATTCAACTCATCTTACCTGTTTTTCTACTAGGTGTTGGAAGTTTTTAGTTATTTGTAGGTATTCCTCATATATCGGGATATTTTTGTTCATACTATGAATTACAGACTCCCCCCCTCCCCTTTTGTCAGGTAACATATGAGGTTGTTTATGGTGGGTTTTGCCATGCAGAAATTTGTCTCTCTGAAGTTCTCAGTCTCAGAATATTTACTAACAGTGTAAGACTTCACATAAAAACTTTTAATTCACCTTAAAGTAGAAATTGTTTTCCAACAACATTTTATGTAGTCATAACTTCAGTGGGAATAAAGAGAAATATTCTAAAGACTTAAATTTCTTTTCTACATTCTCATAAGAATTTTACCACTTTTTAGAAAACAGCTATACAATGGAAACAAAAGAGCTTTAGGAATTGTCTTAACTTATGTGTAATAAGAGAAAATTTTTAAAATAATATTACATGTGTCTTTTACAGAAATATATATGCAAGATGTTGACATTGCAAACTTGGACAGTGCAAGCCTTGTTAATTTTTCTCACCACTGAATCTTTAGGTAAGGTTCATGAGATACCCTACTTCCCAACTCCACACATTAGGTTTATTGTATCGATATAATTATATAATTAAACTTATGCTTAATCATTATGTAATTATGATCATATATTCATCATAGCATCATTATTAAGGGAATACTGTCTTAAAATGATTTTAAGAAGTAAAAATACTCTTGATAAATTATAATTTGTGTAATTTGAGTTAAAGGATCACTCAGTAATCCTACATGTTCTTTAGCTATACTAACAATAATTTTAAGGTTGGGAAGGAGAAAAAATATATTTTTAATAAAGAAACAGAAAATCTTTTAACTTTTAGCATTTCACTCCTTAATGGCCAAAGGCAGTGTGATTGTGATACCAGAATAAAGAGGTCACCTAGAGTTGGTACTGCTCAAGCTAGTGCACAGCCTGAGGCCTGTCTGAAGACTGATTATTACTGGTCCACTATGAGATGAGTGTAGAAATTAAGAATAAATATTTAGCAAGTTTTATAACAATTTGACATAGTCGTCATGTTCAAACATGTAATCAGTGGACTTGTCTCATGGAACGTATTATAAAACAAAGGTAAGTCTGTGAAAATTTGTGAAAAACAAACCGATCCTTTACCACAGACAGTTTGAGAAGCACTGCTCTGAATCAAGCCCTCTCCCAATCAAGAAATGCAGCAGCTTTTTGAACACTTTAAGGGACACAAAGTTTATGTTGAAAATCTTTCTCATTTAGAAAGTATTTTCTCCCTTCCCTTCCCTCCCCTCTTTTCCCCTCCTCTTCATTTATGCCTAAAGCACCTTGTCTTCCTAGATGGTCTCCCATCCCCTGCTTAGCTTCCGAGATCAGACATTGGGCTTGTTCAGGGTGCCATGGCCCTGGACCTTGGACAGTGGCTCCACCAGGGTGTGACCCCAGGACCTTCTGCATGTAAAGTAGATGTGATAACCACTACACTTTTGAACCACGTCCTCTTTCCTTTTCTTGAACCCAGATTTTCCTCATAAATTTTTTCTATTAATCCTAGTCTAGAGTAGACCCACTTTTTCTTCCTACGGTTAAATTCTTCAAGTATTGAAGGACTACTTTCATATGTTTCTAAGCCCTCTCTTCCCTAAACTAAACTTACCTGGTTGTGCTAATCATTCTTTATAGCACTTGGCTTCCAGCCCTCTGCAACTTCCAGCCCTGAGCATGCTGATTACCTCCTGATTCTCCTCTTGGTTGCCCATATCACATTTAAAATATAGTATTTTACCACCTCTCCCACTTACCAGCTGTAAGACTTTGGCCAGTCACTTAGTATTTACTTCAGTTTCCTGATCTATAAAATGGTGATAGTAATGGTCCCTATTTCCTAGGGTTGTTAATGAGGATTAAATGAGTTGATATAAGGCATTTGAATAGTTCCTGGCCCACAGTAAACATAAAGAGGATCGTAATTATATATTGTAATTGGAATAAAACTCACTTAAAAAAAATAAATATAATGCCAGAACTGGACATGATCTAAGTATAGCGATATTTTTATTTTGATCTGAACATCATTTTTATTAAAGCAACATAGTTTTTTGTCAGCTAAGATATACTGTAGTTTCATGTTAAGCTACTGGTCAGTGAAAATTCTCAAGTTGTTTTCACATGATTACTTTTAAGCCATTTCTCCTTCACTCTACATTTATTTCTTATCAACCTAAATAGGAGATATTACCTTCTTTTCCAAAGTTCATTTTATTAATTTTAGCCTATTGGTATAATCTTTCAATATAGTTTTGAATCCTAACATCATCCTAAGTGTTGGCAGTCCTTCATAGTCTTGTCCTTTGCTAATTTGATGAGTGTATGTCTCTTTATTTTTTCCCAAGTTGTTGATTACAATGTTGAAAATAACAGGACTACCTTATCTATTGCTATCACGAATTACTCCAAAACTCCATGGCTTAAAATGACAATAATTATTGTTTCTCATGGTTTATGTGGGTCAGGAATATAGATAGTCACAACCAGATTGGTTCATCTTTGATCTATGATTTCTGGGGCTCAGCTGGAATAGTCAAAGATTGAGGGCCGGAATCATCTAAAGGCTCATTCACTTATACTTCTGGTGTTGGTACTGGCTGTAGACTGAGGGCTTTGCCAGGGCCATTGGCCAGAATACCACACATGGTCTCCATGTGGCCTCTTGGCTTCCTTACAACATGTGGCTGAGTTTCAAGAGCATATGTCCCAAGAGAAAAATAGTCAGAGATTTTTAGCCATTTTAATCATTTTAATGATTTAGCCTTAGAAGTCATATAGTACACTTCACTGGCTGAGGCAGACAGAAGTAGCCACACAGATCTGAGGGCGGGAAGAGAATATAGACCCCATTTCTTTGTGAAAGGTATCACATTATAAGAAGAGCACGTGGGATGAGATAAACAGATGTGACCATCTTTGGAAAATACAGTCTACCCAAAGGACTGAGGACAGGCACATACACAAGACCTCCCACTTTTTTTTTTTTGCAGTCAGTATTTTACTTACTTATATATATCTCATCAATTAAAAATTTATTAGTTCAAACCTATGTCTGTTTTTATAGATCAAAAACAGCCAGATATCAGTGTGGCTAGATTACTTATCTCTGGAGAGTAGTAATAATGATAGGCTACCATTTACTGCAGGCCTATTGACTACCAGACATCATAGTAGGTGCTTTACATAAGTAATTTCTAATCTCAAAAACACTCGTTAAGATAGCTATTGTTAACTTTATTTTCCAAGTGAGGAAAAACTCAGATAAGGCAGGTAACCACCCAAGAACCCATTAGTAAGTGGGATTCACTAGGAAGAGCTGCCTTAAAATTCTGGACAGTGAGGCTAGAGAAAATAGAGTTACACTAACTAGTTGAGAATTTAACTTGATGGGAATAGGTAGCCATTAAGTAATTTAAAATAGGGAACTGGCATTATCATTTGTGAAGAGTAGTAACTCTAGCAATAATATGTAGAATAAACTGGAAGGAGATCATACTGTGGTATAATGTGGTTGCTTAAGCTTTAGCAGTCAAAATAGGGTTGGTAAGAAGAGGCTGACACACACATTAAGAGTATAGAACCAAGAAGACTCAGTGCAGTATTGTTAAGTTGGAGGTCAGAGGAGGCTAATTAGAGATATTGGGGGGGGGGGGCTGCTGTGATGCATATAATTTTAGACATGTTTGTTTTAAAGTACCTCAGAATATCTCACAGAATATGTCTTGTAAGCTATTGAAAACAGAAAATTAGAGCTAAGAATAGAGGTTTAGATATCAACATAGAGTAGGTGATATTTAAAGCATATAGTTTTATTTTTTATGCAATCTGATTTTTCTTTTTAATATGAGATTTGATCTTATACACATATAATTAAAATTAATATATTTGGCTGTCTTATTCTTTTCTGTTTTTTAATTGCCTCCTTGCTGTTGCCTTTGTTTTCTGAATTTTGATAGATGAACAATGTATGTTTTTCCTTTATGCCCCCAATTGCACCCTCAGCTGCACTCAGGACTAGAGCGGAGCAGAGACTACCACTGCCTCTTTTCTGGAGGGTTTAATTTACACCCTTCAGAATGGAGGAATAGGATTGGTGGTGGAGCAAGTATGGATCATGCTGCAGGCATTCTGTGTTTCCTAAAGCAAAGTTTGAATATTATAGAAAGGGGTGAAGCTTGCCTAGGTTTTTTAAAAAAAATCCAACTCCATCTTCCTCATAATTTGTATAATTTCTTTACAAATTTTGACATTAAATTCTGACTATATTAATTTTCACTGTTTCTTCTTTTTCCGTGTCTTTAGAGATATTTTAGTGAAGATTGAAGAATTGCATAGATTCAAAATATTTCGTACCAGAAAAATTCAGTCCATTTTTATATTTTCTATTACTGTTCCTTTTCAGGTGAACTTCTAAATCAGTGTGGTCGTATTATCCCTGAATCTCCAGTTGTACAACTTGGTTCTAATTTCACTGCAGTTTGTGTGGTAAAGGAAAATGTATGGATGATTTTCATGTAAATGCTGATGACATTTTCTGGAAAACAAACCATGCCACTGTTCCTCATGAACAATATACTGTCATAAACAGAACAACATCTAGTGTCACTTTTACAGATATACCTTTATTAAATATTCGACTCTCATGCAATATTCGTGCATTTGGACAGATTGATTGGACTGTTTATGGAATCGGAATAATTTCAGGCTGTAAGTTTTTTTGTGTCTTATTTCAGACTCTGTGATGACTGTTGAATTACATTTTTAATGTGTTGGTCTTTATGAAATGAACTAATTTGTCAACTCTGACTTTTGGACATATTTATTTTTAAAAAATAAGTTTAGGAGTGGAACTACAGTTTCATTACTAATATGCAGAAAAAGAGTAACACAACTTTTATATCTTTCCTGAAATCCAAGCATCTGTCAGTTTTCTGGGAAAATCCTTTGACATGAGGCCCCAAATAAAGTATTGTTGAATTGAAGTCAGTGAATTTATTTGTAGTAACTTTTAACACTCCTTAATTGCTGCGAAAATGCTCATTAAGAAGGTGAATAAATAAATATTAGAGAAAGTCTCTCTTCTATGTCAAAGCAAATAAGTAAATAGTATGATCCATGAGTGGGTCATCAAATATGTGGATCAGCCAAAACTAATTTCACCGTTTGCTTTTCCAGCAGTTTGAGAAGACAATAGGAAGAGAAAAACAAATGAATCATTTTTGCTTCTATTTAGTTGCCTCTTACTAACATGCAAATATTACTACTGTTTAAAATATTCTTAATGGAGAAATCAGTGATATTGTTATTCAATTATAAATGAAAGTTCATTTTATGCAGAAAATTAATTTGAAACATACTAGTTAATGACAATTATGATAGAAAATATATTACTGTCTGAAAAGAAGTTCATATTTAACTTAAAAAAAATTACTTAGGTACCAGTCTTTCATTACGTTCATAGTTTTTACTTGGGTTTCTTTTTTCTGTTTAGATTTTAAATGTCTTGTGTGGTATATAGATTGTATATTAATTACTTGTGGTTTTGAAGCTTTTTGAAAATTGCTAAATTTTCCCTTTTAGTGCCTCCAGAAAAACCTAAAAATTTGAGTTGCATTGTGAACGAAGGAAAGAGAATGATGTGTCAGTGGGATCCTGGAAGGGAAACATACCTGGAAACAAACTTCACTTTAAAATCTGAATGGCAAGTTATTTTAACTTTGTTTTATGTTGAATTTACTAAGTTAGTCATTTATGCTGGAATTTTTATTTTGTCAAGTAGTAATCTTAAGTGCAAATTTTAAATATTTAACATTTTATTTTAGAACATCTGAAACATAAAAGTAGAAAGAATAGTATAATAAATCCCTATCATCCAGCTTCAATAATGATCAGCACATGATCAGTCTTATTATATATATATATATACCCCATTCCAGATTGTCTGAAAATAAATCTCAGATATATCTCATCCATAAATATTTGAATACATATCTCTAAAAGATTAGGACACTTTTTAAAAAGACATAAGTACATACTTATTAAACCCAATATAATTGAAAATACTTTAACATTATCATATTTTCAGTTAGTATTCAGATTTCTCCAGTTGTCCCAGAAATATATGTATTTTTACATTTATTCAAATCAAGATCTAAGTAATCTCCATATATTGCAAATTGATATGTCTTGTCTCTCTTAACCATAGGTTCCTCCATCTGCTTCTTTTTTTGCAATTCAGGTGTTCAAATAATAGTTATTCATTGTTTAACATTCCTCTGTCCTTTTATTTTCTAAAAATTGGTATTAGATCTAGACACTTGATCAAATTCGGCTTTATTTTTCCAAAAATAATAAAAATGATGTGTACTTCCATCAGGGACCACCACATAATGTTTTATTGTTTCCGTATCTTTGATACTAAGATTGAGCAATGGTTTCAGGTTTCATCAGCCTGATCCATTCACTATAAAAGTCCCCATTACTTTTTTCAAACATAAAAATTGAAAGAATTTTACAATGAAAGCTTATACATACCCATCAACTAGTTCTACAATTAGTATTTTATTATATTTGCTTTATCACATATCTATTTATCTATGCATCCTTCTCTCCATCTATTACTCCATCTCTTTTATGCACTGTAAAGTGGGTTGCAGACATTAGTATACTTTACTCTTAAATACTTCAGTATATATGTATATACACATCATTAATTAGATATAATTAACTAGATGTTATAGGCATTTTTTTAGGTTAAATTTACGTACATCTTAAAATATACTTAAATATCTTAAATGTATCATTTAGTGAGGCTTGACTAGTGCATACACTTGTGTAACTCAAACTCTTGTCAAAATATAGAACATTACTAACACCCCAGAAAGTTTACTGCATGCCCCTTTCTAGTTAATCCTAGCCACCACCCTGTCCTACCAGACAATTACTTTTCGGATTTTCTTTCCTGTAGTTTTTTGCACGTTTCAGAATGTCATATAAATCAGCTGTTTCCAACCTTTTTAGCACCAGGGACCAGTGCTCCTATGAGAATCTAATGCCTGACAATCTGAGGTGGAGCTGAGGTGGTGATGCTAGTGCTGGGCATAGGCTGCAACTACAGATGAAGCTATGCTCCCTTGCCCGCCACTCACTTCCTGCTGTGCAGCCTGGTTCCTAACAGGCTGCGGACTGGACCAGTTCCAGTCCACACCAGTCCGCACCCGAAATTGGGGACCTCTGATATAAATAAATCAGGCAGTATGTACTGTTTTGTGAAAAGTTTTTATGATTCAGCAGAATGTTTAGAGATTTAACCCTGTTAAATCTCTTTCAAATAGTTTTTGACTTAAAGGTTTGAACAGTCGTCAGTGATTATTTTTTGAGGTATAAAATAGTAGTAATCCGTCTTTTTGCTTTTAACCTGAAATTTTCCCTCATCAACACAACAGTTGAGTGCCCTGAAGTACAATTCATATAAGAGAAGCATAATGGTCTTATTTCCTTTTATTAACCAATTTTATAATGAATTTGAATTGGTTTCCTAGTATCTTCCAAAGGTAGATAATGAGGGGTTTTCCCCTCGTGAATTCATATTTAAAAGTATTTGATGTGTTTCAATCCATTTTGGTAATTATTCCTGGTACTTAAATTGTACGATCTTTGGTTAGTGGGAACTTATTCAGATTGGCTCATCCTTTTAATATAGCTTCATTAGTCTTTGATAATCATCTTCCTTCATTTCTGCTATGACATGATTTTCTGGTTCATCTTAATATATTTCTTGCCCCAGACCTAAAATCAATTACTACTCTATAGTAGCTATGGTTTTATTCAGTATGAAATGCTATTTAGAGACTACAGTTTGGGTGATAGGGCAACTTGTTGCTACTGGGTTGTCACTGTTTTTAGGTCTTTTCAGTGGAATACTAAATAATTTTTAGATTGTTCGTCTTTCACTAAGAATATAGTTAAATTACTGTATTAAAGATACTTGAAATAGTTCCTTTCCTTGTATATACCACCAATTCATTACAAGAGTTCCTATGTTTCATTTTGTTCTACTTTTCAGAATTTTCCTAAAAATGTAAACTAGTTAATTCAAAAAGTCAGATTTATAAAACAAGATATATTCACAGAAGTTTCAGTTCCTTGTCTCCTATACCTTATTTCCTCCCTCCTCCTAAAGGTTACTTGTTTTGGTTTGATTTGGTTTTGATTTATCCTTATTTTAAAAAATGTGTGTGTGTATATTCTTAATTACGCATAATTTAATTTATAATGTGTGTATATACATAATTTATGCATAATATATAAGTAAATATAGTAATAACACTTAAAACTATCTATAGTGATAGAAATCAGAAAATGGTTGCCTGGATTTGACTGAAAAGAGGCTGAAGGAATTTTGTGGGCTGATAGAAATTCTTATTGCTATCCTCCTATCTCCTCCGAGCATATTGTGCTTAGAAAAAGCATACTGTGCTTAAAGAAAGACATTGCTAGTACATTAAGGAATCTGTTTCAGAAAAGTAAACAAATGGTAATAGATCAAAAAACAGGCCACAGGAAATAGATAATTTTTGGAGACATGCCAATGGGATAGAGCATAATATTCTAAATGTAATATTTTTGGAATAAAATTAGAAAATTTTTGTTTGAAGATATAGGTCAAACTCATTTTTAAAGAAAAGTGGGTTCATTTTTAAGAAATTTGTTTCTAGTATTCAACAATTTATTTCAAAACTTATTGGAATTAACTTTATTTTAAAGTAATAATCTGGGTCTCATCAAACTCTTTTCAAGTAATATTTTCACTCTAATTTATTCAAATCTATTTTTATTAACTAATTTCTTCCATTTTTGTATTTAGGGCAACAGACAAGTTGCTGATTGTAAAACAAAAACGCGACACCCCTTCCTCATCACTGTTGATTATCCTACTGTTATTTTTCAACATTGAAGTCTGGGTAGAAGCAGAGAATGCCCTTGGAAGTTACATCAGATCATATCAATTTTGATCCTATAGATAAAGGTAGTTATAAACCTAAATTTGAAATTTATTAAAATGCGCAGTAGTTTATAAAGTATTTAGATTTTAATTAATGTAGAAACAAGCATTATTATCTTGGTGATTTTTACAAATTCATCTTATCAACATTAAAAATAATTTAGAAAAAGAAAAATATCCATAATATAACTACACAGTTATTTCACTTTGAATGTATCTTCTCGTATTTGTCCAGTATCGTTTTACAGATTATGATCATAGTATACATGTTCCATTTTATTCTTTTTTAAATACTGAAATATTGTAACTATTTGTTTTGATATCTGACCAGAAAAGGTTAACAAATGTAATAAACTAACAAGGAAAACAAAAGGTTTTTAAGAATCTTTTTCTTTCCGTTATAAGAGTATGGCATAGCATTGTTTCAGAGAAATTATCATTTAGTGAAAATAAATGATATTGTGAAATTAAGAAAATAAAGAATATTTGAGTTTGTATAAGAAGTTGATAAACGTTAGAATTATTTTATTCTTCAGTGAAGCCCAATCCACCACGTAATTTATCAGTCAGCAACTCAGAGGAACTGTCTAGTATCTTAAAATTGACATGGATCAATGCAAGTCTTATGGGTTTTATAAACCTGAAATACAATATTCAGTATAGGACCAAAGATGCTTCAACTTGGAATCAGGTAAATCGAAAGTTACTGTTTATTCAAATAGTCTTTCTTGTAACCTTCTAACCTAAAAGTACAATTTTCTGAATGTTTTAAGTGAAATATTTGCTTGATACCTCTTCTAGATCTGTATTTTAAGCAAGGGCAAACAGGAAGACATCCAGATAAAAATACAGTTTTGCTAAATATAGCAGCTTTTAAATAAAACGTGGAAGTGATGGGAGGTGAAAAGAACACAAATAATAAAAAGCAAATCAAGTGAAGGAGTTAAAGAGATTGTATGGATAAGGTAGAGCAGGAGTTGACAAGCCGTCTGTGGGCCCAATTCAGCTAGCCATCTGTTTTTATAATGTTTTATTGAAACTCAGCCACAAACAGTTGTTTACATGATATTTCTAGCTACTTTTGTGCTACAGTGGAAGAGCTGAGTTGGTGCAACAGAGATCATCCAATCCACAGCCTAAAATATTTACTATCTAGGCCTTTATAGAAAGTTTGCCGATACCTGAGGTAAAAGGACGGATTGGTGGAGAACTTGTGAGACTGAAAAGGAAAAAGACAGTGTACTCACATGATGCTGTCAGCAAAAATACTTGAAGATTTTTAAAAGTCCCATCACCATAGCTTTGAGCTCCACATACTATTCTTCCTTATAATCCACTTATCACTAACAGTGTGCTTTTGTTTTGTTTCTTGGCTTGCAGTAATGCGCTCATAAGAGAATTGAGCCCGTGACCTTACTACTGTCTTCCATTCCACATATCTAAAGGGCTCAGAATACGATTAGAAAAAGCAATAAACCAAAAGGAATTAATGCTTCATGTTGTATACAGAAGATAATACCTGTAATTCTTCAAAGTATTTTTTAATATCATAGAATCTTAATTCATTGGTATAAAAAGACTGACACCTCTTTTGTATATTGAAATCTCAGAATAGTAGAAAGAACCAGTTATTTACCTATGTGCAGTCTGCTCTTTTTTCCTAAAACAAGGTTTGTCTACAATGATAGCTTTTTTGTTTTCTTGATTGGACTAGATATATCTTCCTTTTGCCTATCCAGATCCATGTCCACCATCCTTTTTATCTTGGTATGCCTACCTGTGTGGATTCCATTTGTGGGTCCCATTTCTTCAAGTTACCTACTGAGTTTGGTTAATGGCAGGAGAGAAGAAGTGAGATCAGCATATTTATTTTTCCTGCTTTCTACCTTGAGCTTCCAGTGTCTCTAAAGCTCAGGTCACTGCTCCTCTCAGGTTAACTCTATCTAACCCTCTTCTTCCAGGTTCTGGTACCTCCCCCTCATCCCTTTGGGCCCCAAGGTGGTAACAGCTACAAGCCCTAGAGTACTGACTGTACCTAAGGTTTCCCTATACTCTGTCTGTATTCCCTTTAGTAAACCCTCCTTGATTTTAATTCTAATTGGAACATGCCATTTTATTTCTGTTGAGACTCAGTGTTATAGGCCATATGGAAGAAAGAAATATAAATAAAAGAAAGGAAGACAGGATTAATAGTAGATGTTTCCATACTTCCCAAATCTATTTTCTTTACTCACTTTGACTGCTTTTTGACTTGCATTTATTTCTCTTCAGAGCTCGAGTTTGTTAGTTTTTTCATTAAATTCATTTCTGTAGTTTTATGCAATTTAGAAGACCTGTAATCAATACCATTGGGTTTTCTTTTGGTTGATTTTTGCTGTTTTCAGATTCCTCTTGAAGATACAGCATCTCCCCGATCTTCATTCACTGTTCAGGATCTTAAACCTTTTACAGAATATGTGTTTAGGATTCGTTGTATGAAGGAAGATGGTAAAGGATTCTGGAGTGACTGGAGTGCAGAAGCAGATGGGATTACATATGAAGATAGTAAGTAAATAAAGATATGAAGAAATGAAGCTATTGGAATTTGGGCTGCTTTTAATAATATAGACCTCGTTGCTTATTATGTGATCATTTTATTCAAACTGCTATTTGATACTTTAATTTTTAAGGACATTAAGATACAAAAGTTAGTGAATTATTGATAGTATAAATATTTGATACCTAATTAAATAAAATTATCATTGAATAGTGTCTTAGATCCCATGAGAAAACCATTGACTTAACAACTCATAAGTCTAGAACATTTTATTGAAGGAGAGTAGTCCAAAGATATCCCTAACTAGAGAATCATATCCTGAATCATTAAAATCACACTATCTAGCAAAATATACCTTAGACCCTTCCTATCATAGAGATATTTGTACTATATATTCATTTTTACCAGCACTTGATAAACCCCTGGAAAAGAGTCCTGATGTTTTGATTAGTTGATTTATTTTCATTTCCCCTTTTTTCCCCATGATAATACAGTATAAAGCTGTCTACATAAAATGGTGTATAGTCCCGAGTAAGAATCTCTCTCTAAAGCAGCTAATATTACTTCTGTAGTACCTAGAAATAGTCCTATGGCATAAATATGTTTCTTTTCTCATTCTTTATGAGTTAATGGCAGCAATCCTAGCTTTAAAATCTCCTCTACCATCTGTATCTCTTCACTTCCAGCTATGCTAGAGGTTTAGATAGTGAATTGAAATTATCAAAAGCAAAAAGTGCCCTTCTCCACTAAGAATTTTTTCTCATTCTCATAAATGCCAGGAGAGAAAGCAGTCCTGCTATTATTGCAGGTTTGGGAGTCCTCAACCAGATTCCTTTGTCTTAGCTAGGACTTAAACTGAATTCTTGGGACCTTTAAAAGTACTCGGGCCAATTTGGATGAGTTCCTGAACTACTTTGAAATATAGACAAAATATGCTGGTTAGTGCCTGCGTACCATTTCTGGGGAAATGGTACATAACCTTTGTCAAATCAAAGAGATTGCCAAAACCCCCAGATTATGAACCGTTAACTTAGTGAATGAAACCACTAGGTTCACTCTATTGGGAAATACTTCTAGCCCATAAAATTTATAATTTCCTGTTCTTTACTCATGTATTTTTGTGCTTATGAATTTATCTATTTGAACCCCTGTACAGGCAGCCTTTCCCCCAGCTTTTGCTTTTTACTGTTTTATAAACTGTAATAACCTTTTCAGGATCAACATATCACTTAGATTTAATTTATATACTTTAAAAATTCTGTTAAATACCACATTTTGCAATTATAATTTTTTTAAAAAAATCAGTTGATCCTCTAGGAATTTTTAAGACCTAATTACTAGCACTGGAAACTTGTTTTATAAAGTACTTTTTTTCACGTGGATGGTGATTATCGCAACAATCTTGTGAATTCATTTGTTATATTCTGTTACACTCAATCTTCCCAGCATAAGGTAATAAACTTACACTATATTTTACTGCACTTACTTTGTTTTATAGTCTCACATTTATATATTGGATTTTTAAGCATATGTTTAAGTATGACTTTTCAGTTTTATTTTTAGCAATAAAAATTAGTGATACATCTTTGGTTATTGCTTAGGATATATTTGTAGCTTTATAATTTTAAGATTACAAAAGAATTACAATATAATCTAAATCATCAAGCTATCACCCTGACTAAAGGAAAACCAGGCATATCATGCTGGGTTGGAAAAATGCTCGTATAAAGCAAGAGAGACACCATTTAAATGAAGGGCAAGAATATTAAGAACAAAGTAAGAGAATAATCTCCAGAGTTGTATTTTATGTTTATAATAAAAATTTTTATTTTAAAAAGTTTTTGTCATTTCTTTAGGACCATCCAAGGCACCAAGTTTCTGGTATAAAATGGAGCCATCCCATACTCATGGCTATAGATCTGTACAGCTTGTGTGGAAGGAAAAAAAAAAATGCATATTTATATTCTTTTATCATGTAAATACATTTTATATTGTGTTATGAGTGGAGGCTTTTTTACTTAAATTTTTATTCATCTTAATATCACAAAGCATTTGATAACTATTTTTAACAAATAGAAACATAAAACTTTATATATACAACCTAAAGTCAGGTTCATTAACTGCAGGTAATGCCTCATAGATACTTCACAGTTTTACTTAAGTTCTATAAGAAGACGGGACCTTGTCTTCTGTTGAACTTTCCTGAGTGCCTCCGAAAATAATGAAGGTTTGGGGTAATCAAAATGTATACCAATATAGGAAATATAAAATTGTTGTGCACTCCATAAATGCATATGACAGGATCATTCTGAAAACAAGTAGAGAGAAAATACTCTGGTGTAAAATGTTGTAAAATGATTTAGGCCCACATAGCCACAGAGCAGAATTATATATGGAACTAAAAGCTAACAGAATGATGCTACTTTCTCTTTTAGCCTAAGTCATGCTTTTACTCTTAATTCAATATGTAGTTTTACTTTAGTAGTAAGTTCAAAATATATTACCAGTCCCTTTAAATATTTAGAGATTTGACCTAATAGCAGAATTTGTGAACACGAAGAAAAAATGATTAACTTTATTCAAGATTTAGAAATATAATTTTAAAATATTTTTATTACAGACATTGCCTCCTTTTGAAGCCAATGGAAAAATCTTGGATTATGAAGTGACTCTCAGAAGATGGAAGTCACGTTTACAAACTTACTCAGTTAATGACACAAAACTGACAGTAAATCTCACAAATGATCAGTATATAGCAACTCTGACAGCAAGAAATCTGGTTGGCAAATCAGATGTATCTGTTTTAACTATCCCTGCCTATGACTTTCAAGGTTTGTATCTGTGATATGGGGCCTGATTTATGAATGGGAAAAGATGGTTAGGTATGGATAGAGATCCTGTAAAAAACATTAATGTTCTAAGACCATCTCCTCAGTATCAGCAATGATCATAGTTTTAGAAATCAGTCTGCAGGCAAATTTGTTCCATCATTGCATGTCTCACACTTTGCTGTAAGCTCCTTAATAAGCATTTTCTGATTATGTATTTATCTGGTTTTTTAAATATTAGGATTTTGGGAACTTTAGGTGCATATGACTTAAATATATTATGTGTAGCTTTCAAAGAAGAAAAATGCAATATGCATATAAACATCTGGAAGAATTTGTTGGGAAGGAAAGAAGTTTCAAATTATATTGACCGTAAATTATAATAAAGTGCTTTTATTTTGTGGAAATACATGTTAAATAGATTACATGGTTATAAAAATGAGTGTAAAATATCACAATTTCAAATTTTTAAATGTTTATTAAACTTTGTTTTAAAGCTACTCGTCCTGTAATGGATCTTAAAGCATTTCCTAAAGATAACATGCTCTGGGTAGAATGGACTGCTCCAAATGAATCTGTAAACAAATATGTACTTGAATGGTGTATATTATCAGATAAATCGCCCTGTATCCCAGACTGGCAACAAGAAGATGGTAATGTACACCGCACCTATTTAAGAGGTATACCTAACTTAACACATTTAAATTGATACACTTTTTCTTACTCTTTAGATAGATTTTTCTTTTACATATTTTCTTCTGCTTTATAGGCATTGTGGTCAATCTGAAGGGACTTCTAGTTTATCACAGAAACTAGTTATGTCTAGTTTACTAGTTGTGTGACTCTCAGCAAATCACTTAACCTCTCTGAATTGCAGGGTCTGTTTATGGACAAAGTGGGGTAATACTGTCTTCTTTTTGTTTTGATCATCAAATGAATGTTCACAAAACTGTAAAGGAAGAGAAGTATAAAATAATCCAATCTCTCCTGCTAACCCATTGTATGGTCTCTATCTGATTTAACTCCCTCATCCTTCAGTGAGAAAATATTTCTGTAGAGCATCCGATGACTTGCTAACTTCTCACAGCTGTTGAATAGGGCAAACAGACCTAGAACTCAGATCTGCTTATGTATTTTAACTGGAAGTACAGTGAAAGACAGAAAGTAATGATATTATAGAGCTCCAAAATGGATTGTTCTGTTATTAAGTGGTCTAAAGTGGCATAACAACTTTAAAGAGAAAACAAAACCACTTAGCTTATTATTTTTTCAGTAAAGAATAACCATTAGAATCAGCCATGAATAATATGATTGATTTATCAGAGAAAAGCTCTAAACAGAGACATAGATGCCATACAACAACAAAATAAAGTTTGTAAGCTTTATTCATAAAATAGGCTGTTTAGCCCTCATTAACCTATTGCTTAATATTTAATTTTAATAAACTTGATCATCTAGTTTATCAACCTTATTTAAAGCATGGCAGAACTAAAGAGGAGACAGATTGGTAATAACTAGTCAATAGAAACTTTTTAATAAAGCATAGCACAGGCTTTGGAGACCTTCAAGTTGTGCAGTTAGCCCTGTATAGCTCAGTAGCCCTGATAAAATCACTGTATTACAGCAGAATATAAGAAATTATCTTCT
The DNA here is from genome assembly GCA_003508835.1 of Eonycteris spelaea. Taxonomy (NCBI): domain Eukaryota; kingdom Metazoa; phylum Chordata; class Mammalia; order Chiroptera; family Pteropodidae; genus Eonycteris; species Eonycteris spelaea. The sequence goes on along the minus strand of PUFA01000011.1, from coordinate 5,778,642 downwards.
TGATAATGTTAATTATCAAGAAAAGGTAAAATTACTCTAAGAAGGCAAAGGAGCATATATGAATAAGAGTTAAGGAACTATAAGTTATGGTTGAAGGTATAAACTTCAATATAACAAACACCTTATTTTCTGAAATGGACAGATAAAATGGTGTGTAAAGAAAAATTTTATTACTGCATGCTAAAGGAATAGATAGATTACTTTGTTAATTGGAGAGATTACAAATAAAATATTCAAGATAATTTTTTCATTTAAAATTGTGCTACTTTCTAGGGGAAGTAACATAATTCTTTTTTTCCAAGTCACCTCTCATACCAGGGCCATTAGTGCTTTCTCTAGATCTTATTAGTGAGTGGCATCTTGCTCATTAGGCAGTTCTCAGAGAATTAGGTAAACTAGACAAAAATTTTCAAACTATTAGTAAGACGAGATAATTTGAGATCACAGTTTTATAAATCATAGGTATAAATGCAATTATTATTTTTATTGAAAATATATTTTTTTATCCACTGTATTGGCAATAGTAACCTTTTACTTTTCCCAGTTTTATTCTTTTAAGCTTAAATCCACTATACAAAAGGCAATGCTTAAAAGCTACAGTCCTAAAGGAAAGTTCAATAGTCATGAAATTATAATGTAAAAATAATAGTGGAATTGGGTTTTCTCAGTATAGAAAAAACAATGTTTAATCTACTGTTTTTACTTTAGGGAACCTAGCAGAGAGCAAATGTTACCTGATAACAGTTACTCCAGTATATGCTGATGGACCAGGAAGCCCCAAATCTATAAAGGCATACCTTAAACAAGCTCGTAAGTTTAAACTGACTTTCTTTGAAAAATGTTGAGCTTTGTGTTAACGGACATTTTATCCTTTTAAATAAGGGTGTTTCATTATGTTCAAATAACTGTATGATAATGATTTTACTGAATCCTGTTGATTTGCAGTTAGCAAATGCCTTTATTCTGTTTCAGCACCTTCCAAAGGACCTACTGTTCGGACAAAAAAAGTGGGGAAAAATGAAGCTGTCTTAGAATGGGAGCAGCTTCCTGTTGATGTTCAGAATGGATTTATCAGAAATTATACAATATTTTATAAAACCAATATTGGAAATGAAACCGGTAATAAAACTATATCAGTTATTAAGAATTGGATTATTTTTCTTAAGGTTTTAAAAAAAATTTTATCTTATTAATTTCAAGTAAAAAGTGCATTGGTTAGACATTTATTAGTTTACGAAATGCTCTTTATCGCCTGATTGCTCTTTCTCGCCCCTGGCTCTACACCTACTAATTTTAAGTCTTGCTGTCTTATACATTTTAGTATAGCATATTATCCTCAGAAAAGAGACACCTGAGAATATGCCTTAGGTTGCTTTCATGGTCCTATTAAAGAAATATCATGTTGTGCTTACAGGAGAATATTATGCCAGAGTTATTAAAGTTGTTTTCTAGCAAAATATATTTTTATTCCTTTTTAATACTTTCACAATATCACATATAAGCCAAATGAAATAAAAAGATTGAATGGGTGAATAAAGCACACTTATTGATTTCTTCCAGCTGTGAATGTGGATTCTTCCCACACAGAATATACACTGTCCTCTCTGACAAGTGACACCTTATACATGGTACGAATGGCAGCGTACACTGACGAAGGTGGAAAGGATGGTCCAGAATTCACATTTACTACTCCAAAGTTTGGTAAGAAATAATGACATTTGGTCTTTTGCTTTTTAAAGTTTAATCAGACTAAAAATGGACTTAGTTTATATGCTAAATTTTGGTAAAAGTGCATCTTTGGATTCATAGAATTGAAGTGTGCAGAAATTATGACATTTATGTTGTTTATCTGGTTTTAGTTATTTCTTTAAGCTGTAGAAAATATTTTTCTTCACCTTTTTTGTTGTTTCATTAACTGTTTCTGACTGATTTCATCTATACCCTAATAAATCCCAAAAGAGTGTGTGTATTTATAAATGGGTTCATTTTTTTCACTAGCAAAACTTGGGTGTGGTCTCTTCTCATTTCCATTTATGGGTGGGGCTGGAAAACTAGTCTACTCTTGTCATTTCCACTTCCGTACCTCCAGCTCATTCTTCAGCTTGCTGAAACCACTTTTACCACTCCACTCCACTGAAACTACTCTGGTGTCACTCATAGAAGACCTTAGTTGTCATATCCAGTGCATGCTTTTTACTCTTCGTATTTTTTTCCTGAACTTCTTTGCATTTATCTCTGTTGGCTTCTCCATCCTTAGAACTCCCTCTTACCTTAGTTCTTCTAATATTTTTTCAAATAGCTCTCTCCTGAGGCTCCTCCTCTCTGCTACTTCCTTCTTGGTCTCCTTTTCTGCTTGGCTTTTAATTGTTTGTATTCTCTAGAGCTTTGTTCTTGGCCCTGTTTTCTTATCCGTCTATTCATTCTGCCTACTCCCTGTCCATGACTTCAGCCATCTTCTCTTTCTTTCCCAAATACTCTTTCTTTATTCTATGCCACCACTGTGCAACTCTTTGCCAAAGCCAGACATCTGAATGCAGTTATATGAAATTGTTTTTCGTCTGTGTAAGCCAAGTAAATATCAGGTCCTATTGATCATGCCTCTAATTACTGCTTGTGCAATCCCTTTCATAATCTCTTTCATTGATGCTAAGCTTCTCACCATTTTTCTACCTTTTACTGTCTTTCCCAGTGCCTTGCCCTATGTTAGGTCCTCACTTTCTCTTGTTTTGGCTGTTATTTTAGCCTCCCTAAAGTAGTCTTAAGCTGTATTCTTTCTTGTTCTTACTACATTTTGAGTCATCATAGAAATTATTTTATTATTGTATTATATTTGCAAATTCCATGTTCCTAGTTTGTTGAATTATTGCCGAATGAGAGAATGAGTGAGCTACTACAGTCAGTACTAGTGAGTGGCAGGCAAGTAGCAAAGCTTCATCTGTATTTGTAGCTGCTCCCCAGCACTAGCATCACGTCCTCAGCGCCACCTCAGATCATCAGGTGTTAGATTCTCGTAGCATCAGTGCCTGGTGCCTTTTGCTGAAATAGACAGTAAAAGATCCAGAGCTTTGCTGTCATGGCCAATGAACATAGTTTCTGGGAATTTAGACTATGCAGTAAATAAAATACAAAGAAGAAAAATCACTCCTAAATCCAAATTATCTCTTAACATATTTGTATATCCTAGTCTTTTATGCATACATTTTTTTTTTCAGAAATTAGATCATACTTATTAGTATTATTTCATTATCTTTTTTTACTTACCTCTATTGTTTTGTCAATCTTTTGTGGCTTCCTCACATGGCATTGGCCTTGCTTGTAAGGACCTTATGCTTAGGTGAAGAAATATGGTAAAAGTAACACACAAAAAAATGGAGAATCATTTGGGTCATGTAGACAGTAAATAGATTCGAATTTAGAGATATCAGTAAGACGGAGTTTCATCTTCAAAGATTTTATGGAGACAATACTTGAGTCTTGAGGTTAGGATGTGAACAGATAACAAGAAGCTATCTTAGAGAAGCACGCACAAAGGCCCCCAAGGCATGAAACTTAATAAGCAGGAATAAAGGAAAGGTTCTGCCTGAATTTGATTTATAATATATGTGAGAACATTAGCATTCAAGAGTTACTGTTTGCCAACCTATAGTTTATTCCCTAGCATTGATACAATTTCTTGATTTCTGTTAAGATTTGTAAGATGTAAAGTTACTTACAAAGGATATGTATGGTGGAAAGATAGGACTAAATAAGTTAAAGTGATTATATTACCTTCATATGTTTTTCCTGTAAACAAATTAAAAGGAAACTGGAGGTGTTAACCACAAGCAACCATAAGGCAAATCATTAAAAAATATCTCTAATATAACTTATCCCAATTAATGATTCATTTGATTAATAAGATCTCCTTTAAATGTAAATGGGGATTCCTGTGGTAGAAATCTTAGGCTTATTGCTTTTTTTAGTTGATAATATTCCTACTTCTGTCACTCTTGTGCCTATTAAGGTTCTCCTAAAATTCTTAGCCCTGTAGCAGATATATTATCTTTTTTGAAAATAGTAAATAACTATTAAAATTTTGTCTGAAGGTTAAGTTTTTATTTCTTGTAGAGGGTTCCATTTGTAGTTTATTATGATTATTTTGCAGCTTTTCCAATTCTACCCAGTACTCATGGAACTCAAAGATAAAAGATTGTGCTGAGTGCAGATCATAAGTATAATAAATGGTTAAGTTTGAAAGCTCTAATTTATCAGGTAGATTATCCAATAAACTGAACTAATCTTATTTCCCCAACCAACATATATAATGCTTACTATGTGGCCAGGTTACTGTGGGCATAAGTGGCTGAGATACAATTTACCAGGGAAAGAGGGGAAAAAAGCAACCTTTAAGTTTGAAAAGGCTGTAAAAAAAAAATCATGATAGTATTTCATCTTTTTTAATAGTACAGGCATACCTTGGCGACATTGTGGGTTCAGTTCCAGACCACCACAATAAAGTGAAGGTCACAATAAAGCAAGTCCTATGAATTTTTTAGTTTCCCAGTACATATAAATTATGTTCGTACTGTAGTCTATTAAGTACGCAGTAGCATTATGTCTAAAATGCTAGCAGTTATCTGAGCCTTCAGTGAGTCGTAATCTTTTTGCTAGTGGAGGGTCTTCAATTTGTCTTTTAAAAAAGGCAATATTTGCAAAGAGCAGTAAAGTTAAGTGCAATAAAACAAGGTATACCTATAATCTGGTTGAGGAGCTTCATTATTTCTCTTTAGCTTATGTGTCAATAATTATTTTCCTTTTTACTCATGTCTTGTTTTTTAGCTCAAGGAGAAATTGAAGCCATAGTTGTGCCTGTTTGCTTAGCATTTCTGTTGATAACCCTTTTGGGAGTATTGTTCTGCTTTAATAAGCGAGACCTGTAAGTACTTTTATTCATATTTTTACATTTTTCTCCAGCTCTGTTGAACTATAATTTACATGCAGTAAAATTCATATATTTTAAGTGTACACTTTGACAAAGTTTGTAACTATACAAATGTATTACTACCATCACAGTCAAGATAGAGAAGATTTTTATCCTTAAAAATTTCCTCATTTCTGTTTTTTAACTTATCCCCTCTCTCAACACCTGGCCCCAGGCAATCACTGACCTGCTTTCTGTGATTGTAGAATTGTGTATGACATCTTTTTTCACTTTCCATATTTTTGAGATCCGTACACTAATGTTTTCCTTTTTATGTTGAATAGTGTTCTCTAATACATGATATATCAAAATGTGTTTATTCATATATCTGTTATGGAAATTCAAGTTTATTCTTTCATTTTGGCTAAAATGAATGTTGCTTTGAACATTTGCCTATAAATCTTTGTGTGTTCATATTTTACCATTTATCTTGAGTAAATACCTGGGTTCCTGGGTCATATGGTAAGTGCATATTTAACTTTATAAGAAACAGTCAAACCATTTTTTAAAGTGGCTATACTATCTTATATTCCCACAAGTAATGTGAGAGTTCCAATTGTTCCATATTGTCACCAGCCATTAGCATTGTCTTATGGCTGTGTATTGCTATCTCATTGTGGTTTTAATTTCCATTCCCTCATAACTAGTAATGGATCTTTACATGTGCCACTTATATCTCTTCTTTTGTGATATGTCTTTTGAAGTCTTCTAGCCATTTTTAAATCGGGCTGTTTGTCTTGTTAATATTGAGCTATAGGTGTTCTTTATATATTCTGTACAAATTTTTGTCAAATGTATATTTTGCAAATTCTAGTCTGGCTTACCTTCTTGTTTTCTTAACTGTGACTTTAGAAAAGCAAAAGTTTTTAATTTTGATGAAGTCCATTTTATTAGCATCTTTTTTTTAGTGGTTCTTGTGTTTTATATTCTGTTTAAGAGATCTTTGCTTAACACAGTGTCAAAAGTATGTTCTATGTTTTCCTCCAGAAGTTTAATCCTTTTAGCTCTATGTCTGTGATCTCTTTAGAATTAATTTTTGTGCATGATGTGAGATCAGGGTCAAAGTTCATTTTCTCTCATAGATATCTAGTCATTCAAGCATTATTTCTTAAAAAGATTATCTTTTCTTTTTCATCAAATTGCCTTGATACTTTTGCCAAAATCAATTGTCCATATATCTTGGATCTATTTATGGACTCTCAGTTCTGTTCCATTGATCTGTATGTATTTTCATGCCAATACTATATTGTCTTGATTATTATACCTCTGTGTAGTAAGTTTTGAGAGCAGGTAGTGAAATTCCTCCAGTGTGTTCTTTTTCAAAATAATTTTGGCTAGGTTCTTTGCCTTTTTATGTAAATTTTAATATCTTACCAATTTCATTTAAAAAAAAAAAACCCTGCTAGAATTTTGATTGGGATTTTATTGAGTCTGTAGATCAATTTAGGGGAAAATGCCATCTGAACATTACTTTACATGTTTGAGTCTTTGAGCTCATGAACAGAGTATATCTCTTTACTAATCTGGGTTTTAATTTCCTTTTGTAATGTGTTGTATGTAGTTTTAAGTGGAGAGGCCTGTATATCTTATGTTAAATCTATCCTGAGTATTTATATTATTGTAAATGGACTTAGTTTTATTTTCTAATTTTCATTGCTGGCATACAGAAATGCCATTGACCTTTTTTTTTTTTTTTCTTAATGATTCTGTTTACTGAGACCTTGATAAATTCATTTACTCTAGTAGTTTTTTAGATTCCTTAGGATTTTTTACATACACAGTCATTCTGCCTGCAGGCAAAGATGGTCGTTCCAATCTTTATGCTTTTAGTTTTTTCTCATGGTGCTGGCTAAGACAGCCAGTACAATGTTGAACAGAAGTGGTAAGAGCCAACATCTTTTTTTTTAATTCTTGATTTTAGGGGAGAAAGCATTCAGTCTTTCTGAAGAAGCAGTATTTCCTCTTTAAATGTTGATAGAATTTACAGATGAAGCCATCTGGGCATGAGATTTTCTTCATGGGAAGATTTTTAATTAAAAACTTAATTTCTCTATCAATATAGAGCTATTGAAGTTTTTTTTTTTTTTTAATCTGTTTGGTAATGAGTATTTTTCAAGGAATCATCCATTGTTTAGTTGGTCTCTTAATTTAGCTTGTTAATTTTATTGCTTTTTATGTCCAGATTTTATAGTTGTTCCCATAGGAGAGTCAGTCTGGTAGGATCTTGCTAATTTTTATTTTTATTTTTGAACTTATTCTCAAGATGACTTACTTCCTATATACTTACATACACTACTGGATCTCTAGCATTGGGCTATGAAATATAGTCAGGTGAACAAACAAGTAGGTTTTTTATGATGGAGATGTCCTGAATTGGGTATTTTTAATATTGTTGGTATTTTTGAAAAACCAAATTTGTCATATTTTATCTGGTATCTATGTGAAATTTTGTTCTCTTGATTCTTTTAGTTGGAAATTGAACATTTTTGCTTTTTTTGTTTTGGGGAAGGGATGTGCCACAATATTTTGTGACCTGGCTAGTTTTTAAGTGGTTTTTATTACAGAATTTGATTTCAGAGATTTTTCTAATCAAATATTGATTACTAGCTTTAGTCTTGTTAACAGTTTTTCATTATGACTAGGATTAAGATCCCTATGCATTTTAAATAATATTTTTCTATTGATTACAAGGAAAATAGTTTTTTGTTGGTTTGAGACACAGTAGGTATTGTTTACTTACTTGGTTTAGTTCTTGAGATTCTTAGATGAACATGTTTAGAAATAGGGACTCTTCATTGTTTATTACATGTGGTTCTACTTATGCCTTCTTTCTTTCCTCTTCAGAATTAAAAAACACATCTGGCCTAATGTTCCAGATCCTTCAAAGAGTCATATTGCCCAGTGGTCACCTCACACACCTCCTAGGGTAAGATAAAATGTTTCTGACTGTAATACATAGGCATATTAGGATACATTTGTAGAGTTCAGTCAAAAGATAATCAGACTGAATTGAAATGAAAACAAAATAGTGCATAAATGAGAATTTTAATCAAAATTTTAAAATACCTACACATTCTAGGTGTTTAATTTTTATTCTGATATTCTTAATATCAGATTAATATCCTGATATTACAAATTGAAAACTTAGAGTGTTAATACCGATATGTGACAACAATGTAAGGAAAACATTTGGTCGGATATTAAAATCAAATTTAACAGTCTTCCACATTTCAACACTGATGAAATGATTTTTGGAAATGTATACTAAATTCTTTGAACTTCCCTAAAGGGGAAATAATTTATATATATTTTCTTACCCTTGAAATTTGACAGATTAAAATGTGTATTTTATATTCTATGAAACTTCAGTCATTTGAGTTTGGTTTTTCTTAATGTTTTCTGGTTTTTCTATCCAGTTACTTCTAGGCTACTCAGTCTAGGCATGAAATATGAAATACTGTTTGTAGACCATTAGCTTATCAAAATGTAACACCAACAATATGGAGGAAATACAGCCTGATTACTACTACTTAGAATCATTTCACAATATCTGCAATTCAGGTAGTTGACAGTGCTTTGATGATGTAGAGGATCTCTGCACCATTAAAAGTTATCGAGAGGTTTCAGAGATGCTTTAGCTCTGTGGCTTTAATATTTGCCATATATATTTTGGAGTTTCTAAACATATGCCATAGGTACTAACCCATTTTCTCTCTTTCTTAGCATAATTTTAATCCAAAAGATCAAATATATTCAGATGGCAATTTCACTGATGTAAGTGTTGTGGAAATAGAAGCTAATGACAAAAAGCCTTTTCCAGAAGATCTGAAATCATTGGACCTATTCAAGAAGGAAAAAATTAGTACTGAAGGACACAGCAGTGGTATTGGAGGGTCTTCGTGCATGTCATCTTCTAGACCAAGCATTTCTAGCAGTGATGAAAATGAATCTGCACAAAATACTTCAAGCACTGTCCAGTATTCCACTGTGGTACACAGTGGCTACAGACACCAAGTTCCATCAGTCCAAGTCTTCTCCAGATCTGAGTCCACCCAGCCCTTGTTAGATTCTGAAGAGCGGCCAGAAGAGCTACAGTTGGTAGATAATATAGATGGCAATGATGGCATTTTGCCAAGACAACAGTATTTCAAACAAAACTGCAGTCAACATGAAACCAGTCCAGATATTTCACAATTTGAAAGGTCAAAGAACGTTTCATCAGTCAATGAAGAAGATTTTGTTAGACTTAAACAGCAGCAGATTTCAGATATTTCACAGTCCTATGGATCTGGGCAAATGAAAATGTTTCAGGAAGTTTCTGCAGCAGATGCTTTTGGTCCAGGTACTGAGGGACAAGTGGAGAGATTTGAAGCATTTGGGATGGAGGATGTGATTGATGAAGGAATGCCAAAAAGTTACTTACCGCAGCAGACTGTAAGACGAGGTGGATACATGCCTCAGTGATTCTTGTTACAATTTCAGCAGTACCTGCAAAAGCTAAAAATATTTTATCTGTGATTTCAGATGAAAGTAATCTTCACTCACTGAAGATGACCATTTGCCCTTAAGGACAAGAATGTACTGTCCTCCCACACGGACTATTTCCATTCCAGAAAATCTGGGATTCTACTTTAAGCACTACATAAACTGACTTCATCCCCTGAATAGCTGAATGACTTTGTGCTGTTTCAGGATGTTTGCACTGAAGTAAAACAGAAAGTTTCTCTGAAATCTGTAAAGTAAAACTGTATTACCTAGAAAACAGGATATTTAAATAAGCATTGGTAAAACTTTAGCTTGGCTATACTGGTTTAAATGTGAATAGCCATCAAATAGAGTGACTTAGGAAGAGATAGAGGAACCAAGGTCCAGATCCTCCATCATCTTAAAACAATTTTAAAAGAGGTCCGGGTTGCCTAACTATATAGGAGCTCAACTTTTGCTGTCTGACAAAAAAATTGGGGGCTCATTTATAATTATACCAATAGATCATATATTAGTTCTCTTCCATTGGTAATGATGCTGCCACTTACTAAGAAAAGGAATTCTCGAGTTTTAACTTGGCAAATTAATATTAATTTTTGCATATAATCAATCCAACTAAATTTCCCAAAACTTGATGATATGTCTTTGAAAGCCCATTTCACAAATTCAATAGAGTACCCAACTAAGAGCTTGGAATGAATGCCGGTCTTAAGCATTTAAAAAACTCTTTGCCATTTATAAAGACTTAAATTGTTAACTTTTTTCTTCATAAACATATTTCAGAGAATTTGGTTGATGAAGCACTTTATACAATGTCTTCAGCTTAAAATGTGCTTTAACTTAATCTGCTTTGTTTTTATTTTTAAGTAGGCCAAGATTGAATTTTTCTCCTACTAGGTGTTTAGGTTAGAGGACTTGGGCAGAATCCACCAAAGCAAAACACACCCCAGAATGTACATATTGATCTTAGTGAATATCAGTTACTATTTTAATGTCTACCAGTTCTGAGGTAGGTGGAACTTAGTTTTGCATTGTGATTTAGGAATATTTTAAACCTCTTCCCACATGTTCTATTCTGTTCTTCAAGAGATAAGTGAGCCAGGCCTCCAGAGTTTAGTGCTAAACCAACTTTCTCATTTATGCCATCTCTCAGGCACAGCATTTGATGAGGCAGGGGCTAAAGACAGAAGCTAATAAGTAAGAAGTTAGAAATCATTAGTGGTTAAGCACAGCTATCGAGTAAGTTTGAAGAAAATAGGCTTTGTTTTTCTGTCATTTACAGAAATCAGGTCAAGTTAGAATTAGTTTGTAGAGGTTATTGAAGAATAAAAGGCTAAGAAAAATTAGCATGCATTTACTGTTGAACTATAATTCTACTCATTCTTCTCTCAGAATTCTGTTCACATTATACATCTTATTATCTTTTCCTTTGTATTCTTGCCTAATACTTTTCAGAGTTCTTTCACATATATGGTCTTTGTGAAGAGAGCAGATGCTTTATTCTTATATATCCAGTTCTATTTTAGGTAAAACCAACATGAGATTGGTAGAATGACAGAATTGGAAGTATATGAGGAAAATTAGGCACAGAGAGACCTCAAACTCACACTACAAAGTAATGGCATCACCACCATTTAAGTTGGTCATCAAAGGCTGGTCCAAAGCAGCATTAGATTTATCTTGTTAAATGTCTGTCAAAAAATTTATATAACATTTTTGTTTCCTCAAGTAGTCATGTTGTTGTAATTGTTTAGTTGTAACCTTCCTCATAACAAATAGCAGTATTAGAAGATAGAATATTCTAGTGTGAAATTTGTACATGGGGAGGAGGTAGTTAGAAAATGTGATAGGAATACAAACATGAAGAGTCATTAAGAAATGATATCATATAAGCAGATTTCTCTGTTGAAACTTGTACAGAATATGGTGCAGTGAGTAAAAGCCTCCCAGCTGCAAAAACACTTTAGATGAATGGATATGTAGTTACTGTGCAAAAATCCATTTAGGAAATTAACATTTGCCTCATTGTGGACAAAACTAATTCACTGCTTCTGATACAGTTGTCCTCTTGAAGGACTAAAAAAAATTATAGCCAAGCATATATATCATGTATTGCTATTATAATTTACTATTAGTTACTGGTATCTTTGGTATCCTACTCTCATCCCTCATAAAGGCATGATTCTGAGTAACTATTGGAAAACTAACTACAACCCATTAAAAATCTAAAAATTAGTTTGAAACATGGATCAATCAGCACTCTGGGACATACCCAACATATAAGTAGAAGCAGGAGGAAAAACAAAATCATTTACATGTTCTGTGTTCATATCTGTTTTTACCTAGTTCATTTAATTTCAACCTTATTCCGTGGTAAGAGATTTTACATATGAAGTCATTCAATGACCCTAGCTTATTGTGAATTTAAGGGCCAATTAATTTGAAAAACTCTTTAAATGTTTGTTTATGAAAGCTCATATTTAAAATGGAACATCTAAAATAGCTTTTTAAATAGAAATCAAACAAATTCTAAAAGATGTCTTTTTTTCTGCCCAGAGTTAACCAGTTATTATCATGACATAAATGTAGAGGTAGAATTATATAGTGGAATTCCCTAAAATATTTCTGTAACTGGTTTATATTGACCAAGTGTAAAACAAGTAGGAGAGCTCTACCATTCTGTTGCACAGGCATACCTCAAAGATACTGCAGGTTCCAGACAACCGCAGTAAAACAAATATCGCAATAAAGCAGTTAGGAATTTTTGGATTTCCCAGTGCAAATAAAAGTTATGTTTATACTGTAGTCAATTGTGCAATAGCGTTATGTCTAAAAAAAGTACATACCTTTTAAAAATGCTAACCATCACCTGAGCCTTCAGTGAGTTGTAATCTTTTTGCTGGTGGAGGGTCTTGCCTGGATCTTGATGAAAATGCAGTATCTCTGAGATGCAGTAAAGGGAAGTGAAATAAAATGAAATATTTCCATATTCCTTGTCATTCTCCTGTTTAAAAAACAAATTTCGGAATCATATAGTTGTTTATGTAATGTTGAAATCGCTAAAATGTCCAAATAAGCTACTTAAAACTTAAAAAGTTCAGTTAAAAATCATTGGGGTAGCTTTCTGTTATAGGTCATGTTAAATTCTCTTGCCCAGGTAAGATTACTTTAAAAGCTTTTTTGCACTTTTCTGTAAATTAAGAGAATGTGGAGCCATAAAATGGCAGGGTATTTATATTTAGCCTAATGTTGGGGATTTTCATAGATTTCAAAGAAGGTATAAACTGCAAACCTACAGCCTAATTTCTTTGGGCTGGTCCTTGGCAGCAGTTCCTTTTTAGACTGTTTATAAACAATTCAGATGTAGGTCGAAATGAAATTTTTCAAAAGCAAATGTAGTATCTTTGGACTAATATATTTTTTCATCATATGCTACTAGTATGTGCATTAGTATGATAGTCTGGTATGCACTGCATTAAAAGCAAAAAAGAGGTAGCTCCAGATGAGCTCTTCTGTTATCCACTTGTTCCAACATTTTTAAGAGCTTTTTATAGTCATTAGGTCCTTCAAACTGGTTGTTTTAACTTCATTACCCAGTTCCTTAATACAGACAATAGATCAAGATTAAAATGCGTTTAAGGCCGTGGTGATAAGATGTTCCATACCTTTTATCCCTTAAACACAAGCTTTGGATGATAACTACATGTTTCAAATGCTGTTACATGAATACCAAAATGTGATGTATTAGAAATAAAGGAATATTTTAAAAGGTAGGTATTTGAAAATTCTTTAGTCTTGATGTATATGTGTGTTGAATGATATACTCTAAAAATAAGTGTGCAATTTGCTAGTACTACAATACAGTGATTAGCATTAGGTATGTCTCCTCTTCATATCCTAGCTGTGTCCCATTTACCTGTAAGTGCAGTCCATTAACGTTCACTTGCTGTTTTATCCCCACCTAATCTCTTCTTATGGAAGGCTTGTCTAGAGAGTTTTGTATGTATTTTTACCTTTGTAGCGCATTGCATGTGCTAATTGTAATCGCAGCTATTGTTTTAATGTTGACATAACTCTAAATGTTACCGTAAATGTTCTCATATATCAGCTTTAATCCTTTAGGTAAATTTAAGAAATAAATACGTGTTCAAATTTTTCATGTGTAGTCACTACCATTTGATGTCATTACAAATAATGGCTGAGGTAACAATATTTTATCACTACTAGTGTTGGGTCTTCATATAAACTAAACTAGATGCTTTACGAGGGATCTGTGGCTTTTTAAATGTTCATCTAGCACTATAGAAAATGATTTAGAAGAAAATCAATACACTATCTCTGCCTTAACATATAGAACGGATTGGAGATGGCAATTCATTTACCAGTTTTCCAGATTTACTAAAAAAAGTTCTAGAAACCTACCTCTCAGTGGATTTTTTTCCCTATAAATTGACAAGGGATCAACTAAGTACAGAGGTGCTGCACCATCTTGTGGCTTGTCTGTGCCCACACTCTCGTCTCCTCTTTGTCACAGTGAGGCATAAAGCCCATTGATACACAGCACCTCAATGCTGCCCTGAGGTGGTTGAGTAATAGTATGTGTTACTAACTTAGTCAATTCACCCGGAAGAAAATCAGAACTTTTAGATATGCTCGTCTTAACATTGTGATTTATATCTAAATTATTCAGAATCAAAATCCATAAACCAAAAACCAAACTAACCTTCCCATTTTACACACACACACACACACACACACACACACACTCTGAAGGATATAGAAATACATCTTGCCTTGGGGCTGTGTTCTTTTGTTTAAAATCTATTTGGCTATGGCTCTTAGAGGCTCAGCCTGACAGCCGTACCTCTTACCCAAATTTATATTATGGTTCCAGTCCATCCTGTTTCCAAAAAGATTACAGAGCTTCCTCAAAGCATTGTTTCCCTAGCCTAGAGGCAGAAAAACAATGTTAACTTTCTTTTTAAAGTAATATAAAATATTCCTTCCACGCTTTCAAAATATAAAAATTAGTACAACAAACTGTGTGCTCTTACATACACATGTTTAAAGTGTATCAACTGGACTTAAACTAGTTAGTGCCAACAAAAGAAAGTAGGAGAAAAGAGAGAACTGGGGTATAGAAAGCAGATAAACAGGGAAGCACAGGCCACGGAATCAAGGTAATAGCTCCTGTCCCTGTCGCCCCCGCTCACTTAGGTCAGCTCTTGGCTGACCTAGAAAGTCCTTAGGCTACTTGGTTTCTCAACAGCCTAAAACAGTTTATCTCCATTGAGGGAAAAAAATCTAACTTTAAATTAAAAGTTCAACATTTATTTTTAAATTATTATATTTTTTCTCCCAACTGCCAAAGATTCTTAAAAGATGGGAAGGCATAGCTTAGTTTTAGAAATCTGGAAATTCAAAACCTGATTTTTTTACATTTATTCCTTCTGACTATGGTTATGTCATTTCACATGTCAAGAAAGTATAAGTAGAATTATCATTCTTGAACATTTTCTAGTGAGAATTACCCCTACTTACATGGTTTTTACTTATGCATTTTATGAAATTGGAATCTTAACTGAGATAACATGGTGAGATATTATAGTGGGAATTCTCACACAAAATTATAAGGTGGTGGGGCGGGCAGGGAACCCAGCTCAGATCGAATGTTTCTCCAACTGCTTTATTAGCCAGGGCTGTGGATGGTCCTTTAGAGCCAGAGCAGCCAGAGTAACAAGTGATCAGAATTAGTTTATCTCCTAGAACACTTGTTCAAACAGTGAATGAAACCCACCTTTTGAATCAGTCTAGGCTGCCTTTGCTAGGATAATCTTCACGATGGGTCTGAGATAAAACATAAGTTTACATCTGGATCCTGTCCCTATAATAGGGAAGTTGTTTTCCCTTCAGGTTAGACTAGAATCAGAAAAAGCCTGTTGACTAGTGATAGCTTTTAAATGAATTATTATAAATTTCTCTGGAATTGGTTCTATACATTTCTAGCAAAGGGATCATGCTTTTAAATGAATGACCTAAAAGAATATTTAAGTGAAAAGATACTCAAAGGCAGTGACGACAGAAAACATAATTCTGTTTAAGCATTCAGAGAATGAAAAGGTAGCCCTATAGGTCAAAGTTGATGTGGATTTTGCCTGTTGTTCAAACATAAACACTTGGGGTACCCAGTTTGCATCAGAACCTGGGAAAGGACCTATGAGAAAGATAAGCTAAGGTCTATGTTTAGAATTGACTAGAAATACTCATATTGCCAGAGTGAAAGGCTGTTGTTCCTTGCATATCCAAGACATTCTTGGTCACCTGCTGGGGGCCACACGCTGGTGCAGGGTGCACAAAGATAAATATCATCTACGAAATGCTTACTTTAATTCATTAAATTCTTCAAAACTCTTAAGACACAAACCTCAGAACCATTTAGACTCGGATCAGCCTATGACAACCTGGTCAAAATAGTTGACAAATAGAATGGAGTTCCAGCTCTAACCTGACTCCAGAGCCCATCTGTACCAACACTGTGTACCAACTGTACCCAACTGCTTTTAACAAAAACCTTGATTGGCATGCCCGAGACCAGTTTATATAGTAATGCACGTCCTTTTTCCGGACCTTGCTAACTTTTCTTCCCAAGTTTCTTTCCCCTTCCTTGTCCCTGCCTCCACACTACCATCTAGTGGCCTCAAGCTTCCCTTTTTCAACTGCCTCCTTCAAAGTACCCTGAGCCTTGAGCCAGAGCAGTGTTTCTTAATTTGGATCCCTACTTATGCTCTCATCTGAGTTACCACTGAAGGCTTCTCGCCCTACAACATGTGCATTAGCTCTAATCACACATGGCAACACTTAAAAGGGAGGTAAACGTGTCCTTTCCGGAGCAGAATGCATTTTAACACAACTCCAGGCTCATTCTTTGGCCAAAGAAAAGAACCTCTAATGGTGGGATTGGGCCCACTGCAGCCAGTAACAAAAGGATCTAATGGACAGGGTACCTTTCTTGAGTGCTCACATTGCACTCCTCCTTTGCTGAGTGCACATACCCATCCCAGCCTGTTAGACAACCTCTGGGTCTTCTTCAATGTGGCTTCCAGCTGCTCCTTCCCATCTCCTGCCCATATCCTAGGGGGCAGCGTAAAGGTCTGCTGCCGTCCAGCTACTTTGACTATACTGCCTACATTTCCTTTTCTGATCCCATCATCTTTCCTGGTCCTGCTGTGCCTCTTTTTCCAGCTTCATATAGATTCCTCTCCAGGTACACATGCTTTAGTTCCCAGAACATACTATGCTGCTGCTCATCTCCCAGCCTATAACAGTTTCCTCTCCTAAAATGTTCTGGCCAAAATCCCTTGTTTAGCTGAAAAATTCTAACCTACTAAGAACAGACTCAGATCCTCCTGGGTGAGACCTTCCACTGTCCTCCTCTCCCCTTCCCTTGTCCCTGGCACCTTTCATAGCACTTGGTGTATATATAGGTGCCTGGTAAATCTTGCTTATAGGAAGAAATGGATGAATAGATAGAACAAATTTTTTAATTTTTGATAAATTATTTTTAGCACGTATCTCAGGTTTCATTTGACCAAGAGTTGCATAGTGCCGTGAGCAGATATAAATTTCCTCTCTTCTATACCTCCAACTTGAAAGTATTTGATGATTCTCATCCCTAACCACTCCCAATAATGGTGAAAGCTTTTTTTAGTGCAACATATACACTCAGTGAGTCAAAATAATAATAATTCCAAAAAAAATTAAAGCCAGGATGGATCCTTACAGATTATCTTATTCAATCTCCTCATCCCTCAGACAAGGAAAATGGAAGACAGACCAGTGAACTTTCCAACACCACAGGAGGAAAAAATTCAACTGGGAGGGCAGGTGACAAAAGAAAAAGAAGACAGCCCTGCCCTCAAAAGTTATTGTCTGGAAAGGGAGATGAAATAGACACTTAGAATCTGGCTCAGCTTTTAAAAAGTACACATCACAAGTAAATACAGGCCACACAAACCAGGCTCTGAGTTACTTCTGGGCTTAAATATAAGGCAGCCCCAAATACAGTGATAACCTAATTTCTCATGAAGATCCTAAAGACAAATTTTTGGACAACTTGAATGTCAATTTTGGAGATGTTGATTAAATTGTCAGATGTCTATCTGTAGTACATATGTTAAGTCAGACTATGTAGAATACAGGAACATAAAATATTTTTTCACTGATACCTCATAAAATAATTCTATCCAAATCTTCACATGCCCTTGGACAACAGGGTCTCTCCTTGTCATCACCAGATCCCCATTTTGAATCAGCACAGTTTTCCACAGCTCATCTCTGTCACTTCCATCTAGCTGTTTGAGACTCCGCATGATAAAGCTGTCGTTGGGACCAGGATTCCAAGCCCTAAGCATCTGCGTGTCACTTGTATGCAGTGAAATCCAATATATTTAATAATGAGATCATACCATGGGTATAATTAGTAAATCTTTGGTTTTTGCCTTTGGCTCTCCTATTTTGTCTCTTCTTCTGGTGATCTCCACATGCCTCCCAAACTAGTATGAATGAGGTCATTTTGGTGAATAGGTTCTTTCCTAAACAGAACTCTTATTTTCAAACTAAGTAAGGAAGAACATGTAATATGAGAAACTGTGAGGATTACTATTACAGGACTTTTTAGGGAAATGATTTTGGGGAAAACACTCTTTATATTTGGGCAAAAAGCTGTTTTCATCAGGCATGTCTTCCTGGAAGAAAATAATTTTCTGTGGAATTTTGAAATGATGGGTTTGGCCTGGTGAAAAGAAGAGGAACCAGTCAGCATGTGCTAACTGTTCTCAAATTAATATTGCCTCAGTTTTCTGGATCAGACTAAACTATAATTATTTTTTTATTTGTCACATGAGATTTAAATTTCAGAATCGGGCAAAAAGATTTTTGTTGACCTCTCTGAGCAAGGCCCAGACTTTACCTGCCCTGCTTCCCCTCTTGCCCCAATGTGTGATTCCCTCAAGCAATCAAAGACCCTACCTCCCCACCCCATGGTCCTAGCTCCATCACTCTCGGCATAATCACAGTCAGATTGATCTTCCATCTAGTCAAGTGCTAGGGGGAGGTAGTCTTGCATGTTTTTCTACTTTCAGGACAGAAATAGCAACTCCTGAGGTGACATCTAATCATAGACGTCTGACCTCACCTAAGGAAGGTTCAGTAGAGATATCACAACCTTTTCACTGCATTTGAGGTACATGGAGCAGGGTTTCTCTCCTCCAATAGAATCATGAAAAGCAAGCCAGGCGCATTTCAAAACGAGGAAGCTTTGTGCAAATAATTCTGCAGGTATCAGAGTCTCTCCTGATCCCATGATAAATGCACTGTCATGATTTGATAATGTCAGAGGGCCTGCCCAGGGCCTCCCATAGTACAATATGAAGTGGGTGGAACAGATGAGCTTGGTAACAAGGCTGGGGCTAAAATGAGACCAGCAAGGCACCCAGAGCACACAACTGAAGGAGGCACTCAGTGGGCATGCACAACCCGAGGGGTGAGCAGGTGCCTCCCAAGTCCCCACCCTGCTCGGTGATGGTGTGGCCAAAGGTGGGAGAGGGAGGACTTTCTGTCATCACTTGAGACTAGGAGTATTGCCATTTCTCCAACTGGGCAAGTGGGATGACTTTGAGAAAATTATTCTAGCACTTCGGTGAACAATAAACGAGAGGGTAAAGGCTGGGATAGAAAACTGATAAGGAGAATTTCTCTGATGCTGATGAAGACAGGAGGTTTAGACCAAGAGAAAATAGGAAGGCAAAAACAGTTCACGAGACATTTCAGAAACCACGTTGCCAATCAGGAAAGAGAGAAAAGAGGTATAGCTGGGTAAATAAGTCAGAGAAGCAAAGGAGAGTTTACCCTACTTTTGATGCTGTGGACAATATGTCCAAGGAGAGATTCTCCAGACAAGGAAGCCTGGCCTATGACACCAGGTCCCTGTCCACGCCCCGCCCCCACCACCCCAAACTGGAAAGTTTCTGTTTTCTGGAAGCCAATTTATTGATTTCTGGGACTCATGCCCATGCCATGTTTTTGCCCATGTCCAAGTGCTAGGAAGGGTAGAACTACAGCAAGGGAGGGTTTCCAGAGTGTGACTAGATGAGGAACCTCACGAGGTGTCTCCAGGCAACTGTTCATGGGAAGAGCTGAGGAATACCTCATCTCCTCTTTTAAGACAATCGTTCGGTGCCCCTGCCTGGTCAACATATGCCTTCATCCCTCCTTCCTGTATTCTAGCATCGACTGCTTAGCCTCCCCAAAACACTGCCCCATGACTGCAGGCCTGATCTCAGGCTCCATTTGGGCACTGATAGGGGCTAGGAAAATGTGGAACTCCTGACCCAGACCTCCCCAGCTTTTCAGTAACAGCCAAGTTCACACCCCACCCAAGTTCAGTCTTCCCCAATTATACGGATAGACCTACACAGAAATGAATAGGTTACCATTAGAAAAAGCATGGACTTTGGAGGCAGACAAACCCGACACAACTTCTCTCTCATTCCCCTCATCTATCATAACAAGAATAAGCATACATCAACAAATTGGGCAACCTGGAAGAAATTAGTAAATTCCAAGAAACAACCCACCAAGACTAAATCATAAGAAAATAGAAAATCTGAGCAGACCTATTCCTAGTATAGAGACTGAATCAGTAATCAAACACCTCACAACAAACAAAAGTCCAGAACCAGAGAGCTTCACTAGTGAATTCTACCAAACGTACAAAGAAGTATTAATATAATTCTTCTCAAACTCTTCCAAAAGACGGAAGAGGAGAAAATATGTCCAAAATTCATCTTATGAGGCCAGCATTCCCCTGATACCAAAACCAGACAAGGACACTACAAGAAAATTACGGGCCAATATTCCTGAAGATGCAAAGATTTTCAACAAAATATTAGCAAACGGAATTCAATGATACATTAAAAGAGTCACACACCATGATCAAGTGAGATGTATTCCAGGGATGCAAGGATGATTCAGCATATAAAAATCATGGTAACAAAATGAAAGATACAAATCCTATGACCATCTCAATAGATGCCAAAAAAGTATTTGACAGAATGCAACATCCGTTTATGATAAAAGCTCTCAAAGTGGGTATAGAGGGAACATACCTCAATATAAAAAAGGCCATCTATGAGAAGCCCACAGCAAACATCATACTTGATGGTGAAAGCTGAAAGCGTTTGCTCCAAGAGCAGAGACAAGGAGGCCCATTTTTGCTACTTTTATTCAACATAGCACTGGAAGTTTTAGCCAGAGCAACGGAGAAGAAGAAATAAAAGGCATTCGAATCAGGAAAGAAGTGAAACTGTCACTATTTGCAGAGGACATAATATAGAGAGAACCCTAAAGACTCCACCAAAAAAAAAAAAAACACAAACAAAACCCTCTAAAAAAACTGTTAACAAAGCATTAACAAAATCAATAACAATCAATAACAAAAACCTGTAGTGTTCTATACACTAATAACAAACTATTTACAATTGCATCAAAAAGAATAAAATACCTAGGAATAAAATTAACTAAGAAGGTGCGAGACCTATACATGGAAAACTAAGACATCAATGAAACAAATTAAAGATACAAATAAATGAAAGATATTTCATGCTCATGGATTCACAATATTGTTAAAATGTCCATACTACCCAAAGCAATCTAAAGACTCAATGCAATCCCTATAAAGTTCTAGTGGCTTTTCATAGAAATAGAACAATTCTGAAATCTTCAGAAAGCAGAACAAAGCTAGAGGCATAATACTCCCTGATTTCAAACTATATTACAAAGATACAATAAATAAAACAGTATGTTATTGGCATAAATCCAGAGACATAGATCAATGGAACAGAATAGAGAGGCCAGAAATAAACCTAGGCCTATATGGCCAATTAATTTGTGACAAAGGAACCAAGAATATACAATGGGGGAATGAACAGTCTCTACAATAAGTGATTTTGGGAAAACTGGACGGCATATGTAAAATAATGAAACTGGGCCACTATCATACACCATACACAAAAATTAACTCAAAATGGATTAAAGTCTGAACATAAGACCTAAAACGATAAAACTTGTAAACTAAATTCATGTAAGCTCCCAATCACTCTGCAAAACACTGAAATTAACTGTGAAGGTAGAGGCATTAAGTGCATTAAGAACACAGCTTTCTTAGACCTGAAATTTCCTGAACCCTGCCTAGTTCCATCATTTTCAAGTGTTATGACCTTGGGCAATATCATCTCATAGCTATTTCTTTTTAAATGAGAATAATAATACTCGAACCTACCTCACAGAGTTGTTGTGAAGCTTAAATGAAATAAGATGCATAAAACTTTTAGCACAATGACTATGCGTCACTATGCTAAAGTGGTCCATACTAAGTGCTCAATGAATGACATTTAAACTTAGTAAAATTATATGGGACGTAGGAAGAACGAACGCAGAACCTGGATTTCTAACTTTTCTTCCCTAACATACCTCAGTAAGACTGAACATCAGTTAAAGAACGCACAGCGGATGGGAGTTTTGATTAATTGGGAGGTAGGAAAGATCCCAGCACTGTTGCACCAAATGCTATCTTAAAAGGAGTACAATGGGCAGAGGAGGAAAAGGAGGTACCTCTGCCTGCACACCAACTCCCGGCTTGCCCCAAGAGTGGAAAACAGTCTGGTACAGCCAAGGCAGTGGGGGCCATGGCAGGAGCTTGGGTTAGAGAGACTAACAAAAAAGTCTACTAAGCAAGAATTGAACTTACACAGTTAAAAGGCTGCTTTGTCTTCAGTGGGGAGAAATGCTTGGCTGTGAGGTAGGATGTAAAACTCAAGGCGAAGAGAGCAGTGGGGAGGCTGGTGCTGTAAAGCAGGAAGGGACAGAGAAGGCTGGAACTCTGTCAACAGGGCCAGGAAGGCAGAGGAAGGGAAGGGTGGTAATGAGGTAGGATCACCAGTATGTGATTAACCAATTAGAAATTGTAAGTAAGGGAGAGCGGCTACTCCAGCTGCTTTATGGAATGGAAGTCAAAGGGGGAAGAGACCTGAGTTAGGGGCGTTCATTCGGCTTCAGAAATGAGTGCAGAGTGTGTGAAAAGACGACTCTGGGCCCAAAGCTATAGCTGGACTAGAGGCAAAACCTTGGGAATCACAAGCAAAGGCGGTACAGTTGTTTAAATTTTCTTACAAAGACGATATCAGTAATCGTTTCCTAAGATCTGAAGAATACCAAGAGGAAAAACCATAAAATATGCTAAGGCAGGCCCTCAGGCCTGAAGCGGAACAACTCATGCCCCTCTGGGTTCCCTGACCTCAAAATCTCCAGAGAACTTCCTGTACTCAACATCCCCTCAGGCACACAGTCCTTGGTCACACCCTGAATTTGACTTTACCACACTCTAGCATCTTTTAAGTCAGAATTCCTAGATCTCACCAACCATGTCCCC
Source organism: Eonycteris spelaea (assembly GCA_003508835.1). Classification (NCBI taxonomy): domain Eukaryota; kingdom Metazoa; phylum Chordata; class Mammalia; order Chiroptera; family Pteropodidae; genus Eonycteris; species Eonycteris spelaea. The sequence continues at coordinate 5,755,711 of PUFA01000011.1, read as the reverse complement.
CTTCAACTCACTCTGGCTCGCTCACAGGAAAACCTTGCCCTCTTTAGGCTCCGTTTCAATAACCAACACCTCCTTCTCAGTTTTGCCTGCCTTCAACCCTCACCAAAACTCTACAAGTACCTGTCTTTCCGTCACACTCGTCTTCAAGTCCATACCCTGGGCAAACCGAATTGCCTGCCTCTCCTCCACACCACATGTTTTTGGGCAGACCAGCACCATGGCTGAGCAATCTCAATGTAAAACTATTTTTTCACCACTGCAAGAACTAATTTTTACATTTCCTTCACAGCTCAATCCTTCACCATTTACTCTCCTGATGGATGAGCCTGCCTCACAGTCAAAATACTATAAAAATTTTTTAAAACAAGACAACAATAAGCAAATCTGTTATTCACTGGCTGCTTACTCTGTGCCAAGCACAGTGTTCAAATCAGAACAATCATTACTTGTAATTAATTTCCCCTTAAGCATATGCAGTGATATTGCTATTTCCTCCCATTTCATAACGAAGAATCTGAAGCTTAGGGAGGCTGAGGAGCTCATGCAGAGCCACAGGTGAGCAGGCGGCAAAGCTGGTGCTGGAAACAGCCCCACTGCCATGCTCCAGGTCCGCACGAAAAATCCGAGGTTGCCCCTCCCAGGGCCAGCAGGAGCACATTAAATGACATAACCTTTGACAAACACACACAGCATAATACCTGGTACATGTTCAATAAACATGCGCCCTGCATTTTCAGTTGCTAAATCTGGCAGCCCTCCCAGGGCACTTCCCCATCCCTCTGGCATCTGGGGCTTTGTTTCCCACCACCTGTGAGTGGCTCCTCGCTGGTGGCCAGCGTCCTGGCCTCCACACACAGAATCAAAAGTGCCTGGAAGTTACACACCCGGGAGGGAAGCGCTTAGCAATGACTGAGGGTGAGGGGAGTGAAAGCCCAGGCTCTCGAGTTGGCTGGGACGCACTCTGGGGTGCCAGTCACTTACCTTCAGTGCCCCCTGCCGCATCAGGCTGGACTACCTTCCGAGACGGTCTGAAATCCCATCTGATTTAGCTTCTTTGGCTTCCCCATCAGGCTTCCCTACACCTTAACCAGTTTCTCTCCAGAACACACCCTAATAAATTAGTTACATCTGAATTTGTGTCTCAGGTTTTGCTTCTGGGGAATTAACCTCAGACACCATCACCAACCACACCTGCACAGAGGCAGGCTTCTCTACTTGGAACTTGAGGGCCCAGCCTTCACCTGGGGTGTGAGTGGGAGACCTGCAAGGAAGGGCCCAGGTGATGTCAGAGGCAAAGGCAAAGGGGAAGACTGGCCCCCATTTATCAAACTCAGAAGAGCCCATGGGGATTCCGTTTCTGCATCCCCTGTAACGGCCAGGCTCCGGTGGAATGTGGACGTGGGCACCCACAGCTGGACCCTGTTCACCTTGCAGGTACTGCCCTGCTGCTCTGCCACAGCACAAGCCCTCCACCTGGAATCGCCCTGCCTCTGAGGAGGCAGCTTCTCCTTGTTTTGTTCCACGTTTCATTTGAAAGATATTGGCCTCTACAACGATTCCCACTTAGAATGCCAGTGGGGGATTTGAGCTATGACATTCAACTAGAGATATTCTATACTCTGGCATAAGAGGTGCAGTTTTCAAGGCCAATGAGTTTTTCGGGGACCCAAGAGGGCGGAGAGACTCAAAGGATTCTATATGAACAGCAGGAACCTTTTGTTGTGTTGGGGTTGCTCTTTTTAGAAGTTTCTGTTTGTTTGGTTTTTTTTTTTTTTTTTTTTTTTTTTGTTTTTTTTGGCACGGGGAGGTATATAGCGAGGGGACTCGGATCTGAGGAAGAGAGAAAGTGTGAACTATGATGAAAAATATTTATTTGGGTTCAAGAGACACTGCCTTTGGATGGAGCATTCTCCCTTTGGTTAAAATATAAACTGTTCTTGGAAACCAACCCGTAAGATGTCATGGAATTGTCAGCTTCGCAGGCTGTTCTCTTACCATCAGGAAATTAACATCCAGCAAGCTTGCCATTTTTCCTGGAACTAATGGTTTTTTTTCCTGCGGAACAACATAGGCTGGCCGCTAAATCATATCTTGGGAGGGGCTGGACTTACATGCAGACTCTCAAAGAAAAAACATTCAGCTTGTGTCTAAGTAAATATTTATCATTTGGAAAGGCAACTGGAAGTTTTTTTCCATACTTTGGGTGGTTTCTTATGAAAAAAGATTTGGAGCAAAGAAGCTCAAGTGTGTACGTGTCAAGTCACGGTTCTGACCAGCCAGCACCCTGGCTGTCCACTAAGTGGGGTGTTCTATAGAATGCTGAGCCCTGCACTGGCCTGGATGTCATGTTAACGCTTTGGAACTATGAACTGAGACCGAAGTTCATTTGAACTTGGCCTCACGGCTTTTCAAAGGACCTTGCTCCTTTCCCAGGGTTTTGCTTTTGTGGTTCTGATGCGCCAAGACCCCCATAGGCAGTCAGCCGATGGCAGCCCCCAGGTCTGCTCTGAGGCTTCTGTCTGGGAACCAGCCCATCTAGGGGACGATGTACCCTGGTCAGCTCTCTGCCCCGCAGGAGACAGGGCTTGTTCCTGCAGAGCAAAGCCTGTGGGAATCCAGCTGGGCCTAGGACCTGGTGTGTCAATTCCAGGTGGCCATAAGCAAGCCCACTGGGCCACACACAGGGTCAAGTCCTCGAGGCAGCTGTTGGCAATAAGATGACATCTTGATATCTGTCTGGGCTTAGTTCCTATCTGGCTCCCACTGGACTCTGGTCTCAGACAAGGCTAGTCCGCAGGCCAGAAACACAGAGCAGATGAACACCAGCATCTCAAGGGAAAATGAATAGATGGGGAGCAAGGCTTTGGCTGGGGCCTTGCTGATGTGCTTCAGGCTGAGCCTAGCCCCAATGAGCAGAGGGAGATATATCTGGGTACTTGAAAGTCTAGTCTGGTGTCCAAAAATCATCTGTTCTGAAGAGCTTGCTTTCTATACCTCTAGAAAGTGCTATAAATGAAATTCTCTCACTACCAAAAAAATAGAAGTAAAAAAAGGAAAAGTTCAGCTACCTGGAGAAGCTGCTACACAGATGTGGCTCACTCAGCCCCTAAACCGCAGGCTGGTCTGTGGAGAGAGTTGGCAGGCAGCCAGAGAGAGATGAAATTCAAGGAACGCCCTTTGTTCTTTCTTTGAAGATGGAAGTGACCTGGGCATGTTGAGAAGCTGAGGAGAAGGAATCGCTCAAGAAGGAAAAGCGGAAAGAACAGGAGACGCAGAGGGAAGGTGGACAAAGCAGGGCCATGGCCTCCTCTGAGACCTCCCAGGAGTCTGGCCAGAAGAGAGACCAGCTGGCGGCACGTCTTCCAAGAAACGGGGACCATGGCATCTGCTGAGCAGTGTGGGGAGACTCGAAGGGAACTGGAGGAGCTGGAAGGAATTTGGAAATTCTGCCCTGAGGGATGAAATAGGAAGACAGTGAGAGCTCAGGCGTGCGGCCCAGTGGGGTCTGCGGTGGGAGGTCAGACCCCCTACATCTGATTCCTGGACCCCTGCAGCTGTTCTGGGTTTTCCACAGCACGAGACACCCCAAACTCTAAAGTTGGATGTTTATACTTTGAAGTCTCATTTTTGACACCTGAGCAGGTAAAACTTTAAAATGGAAGGATAGCATTACAAAAAAATGGTACTACGGCTTTATTATTTGAAAGGTCGAAATACAAATGCCTTCCCATTACAATAACCATTATTTCCATAAACTACTTAAGAGTACATAACTTTCATGCATATGCGTTACATATTGCAGTACGTGTATAACAATATGTGGAAAAGTCAACATGCACGGCCTACAAAGAGATGGTTCTCTTGGTTCTCTTCCTTACTGTGACAATCATTCAGAATATCCTGCATGTCCATTCTGGAGTGCACGGTTTGATTTCTATTTCAAAGTCCAGGCCTCAGGGTACCTTCTCGACATTTTACCCCGCACAAATAGCGAAGCTGGGCGGGCAGGACGGGGAATTCCATTCCTAAAAATGAAGCAGAACATGCATCTAGATTCCCTTGAGCCACCGTCTGACACTTGCTGACTGGGAGCTCTGTGCCCTCACCCGCTCCCACACCCCTGTCCCCTGACAGGCAGGGCTGACAAAGGGCCCGGCCTGGAGCTCAGGGGTGAGAGCAACCGTGGCCTCGAGGCTTTTGCAAACATAGATAGAGGCTGTTTGTGCTTCTGAGAAAACTGTCTCCCTGCTGACCCCAGTGTCCAGTAAAAGCTGCAGAGGGAACAAGGACTGCTAATGACTTCCGCCATCCTCTGTTCTTTTGGCCTGGCCCCTTGTACGAGACACAGAATGCCACAGACTTTGATTACAAATAGGCTTTGTCACTAATTAAGATTTACATAAAACAATTAAAATACATCAGTGTAAAATTCCTCTTTTAAAATACCCTGCAAAACCCACACAGTTTAAACAGTCAACCACATGACTTAAGTCCACTGATTGTTCTAAAGGCCTGCTAAGTGCCTCTACTGTCAGGCAGCTCAGCTGCTCCCTCCATGAGAGGTAGAAGATTCTGTAATGTCAACAGGCAGACATACAGATAGTAAACCACAGATGGGAAAAGTTTAGCCTCACAATGATTTCAGCAACACAGGTTTCACTACTTCCAATAAATTGACAAAATCCTGCTACAGCAGTAAGCAGTTGATTATCAGGAAAAGGACAAAGGACGTCCCAGACATCTCTGGTGATACCGCAAACCAGCGGAGCCTTTTGGGATGCACAGTTACACAATAAGTGATAGTCATAAAACTTTGAACTAGAAACTCCACCTTTGGAAACAGCCCCAAGGAATTAAGACAAAAGAGGATAAAGAAAATTTTGTACAAAAATGTTTCTGGAAGTTGCTCTCTATACGAAGAGATTTGAACCAATCCTATGTACTAAGGGTACCTCAGCAAACCACAATAGGCAGGCACCCCATGGAGCTCTGAGTGGCCATTCAAAATGCTACCACTATGAATTATGTTCATTCATGAGATTTTATACATGAAATAAGTGACACACAATAGAATTTGTAATTACATGAAAATGTATATAGGTACACACGATCATATTGGGAATGAATTAAGAATAGCATAAGTAATTGCTATTTAGAAGGTTTTGGTGTTGCAAAGTTGAGTCCAAAATAAATTTTAAATTTACCCCCCCCCCCAGAGAGACAGAGAGAGAGAGAGAGAGAGAGAGAGAGAGAGAGAGAGAGAGAGAGAGAGGGGGCACCTAGAGTTATCCACTGATGGTTGCTGAGTCACACCCATGGCATGTGTTGTGGATCCAGGACAGAGGTTAGCTCAGCTGGGATTTCTCAACCTCAGCACTATTAACATTTTGGGCCAGATAATTCTTTGTTTTGGGGGCTGTTCTGCACATTGTAGGCTGATTACCAGTACTGCTGGCTTCTACCCACTAGATGCCCACCTCACCCTCACAGAATAGCTCTGGGCATTGTCAAATGCCTGAGGGCTGGAGATTGGGGGGCAAATCACTGGACAAGAACCACCAGTGTAAATGTGAAGAGCCACCAACTCTCCACCTCAGCTATGGCAGGGGACAGGAAATTGTGAAGGCTGGGGGAGCTAGAATGTGTGTCCTTCTAAAGGGGGAAATCTCTATTCGGTTAGAAATCCAGAATGGCATAGCCTGATTTTTAAAAAAATTAGCAGCTAAGTCAAAGTTAAAACACTTTGTGAACCAGTACAGTGCAAGAAGAGCCTCATGTCTGTGGGCTACAGGGGTCAGCAAACTTTTTTTGTCAAGGGCCAGATGGCAAAACTTTTAGGCTTTGTGGGAGAAACTGTCATACCACTCAGTTCTGCCTTTGTGGGGGACAGCAACCACAGATGGTGTGTAAATGATGGGCTATGTTCCAATTAAGCCTCAGTTATGGACACTGACATTATAATTCCACAAATTTTCACGTGTCTTTAAACACTGTTCTTTTGATTTTGTTTTCTAGCCTTTAAAAAGTCAGCATTGTTTTTGGCTCATGGGCTCTGCAAAACTAGGGTTCAGATGTGGCTTGAGGGCCAATTCGCCAAACCCTGGACTGGAGCCTGCCTGCAGCGGAGCAGCACCTAGGGACATGCTGGAAAGGGGGGCGGAATCCCCTTGGGCGGCAGACCGGCACAGGGGGAGCAGCAGTGGGGGTCTCCGGGGTCCCTGCTGGAGCCTGTTTTGCTTGCCTCTCCCGAATTCCTGAGCCTCCTTCAAAAGGCCCTTGCAGTGTTTTTAGTGTTTTACTATCTCCTGAGAAAACAGAATGAGGGTATCACTTTTTTTTTTTTTTTGAAAAAACTACAGACTGGATTTTCTGCCATCTGTTCAATTTTTCTGGTGTTATTGTCAAAGAAAGCCCATTATTGAGGCACCAATGTAGCTGTTTGCATGGTTCCCAGGCCAGAAAGCAATTAGCGGAATTTCATCAGTCTTCCATGACCTTGCTAAAACACAAGTTTTCCTGTTTGTGTCCCCTCAACGCCTCTTTGAGAGTAACAGAGAATACGCAGATGGCCCTCTCCAGCGACCCGGGATGCTGGGAACGGGGACAGTTTGTGACTGTAGGAGAGGAAGGTCACCAGTGGCGTCTGAGCTTTTAGGCCTGTATCCTGTGAATCTGCTCTACACAGCAGTATGTGGCCGCTGAATGACTTTCTGGGGTTCCCGGGAAAACTGCTCCTTTTACTGGCAGGAAATGCTGACTCCTATGAAGCTACCTCTGGTCATCCGTCTAGAACAAAACGGAGCCCTAACTTCCTAGCCCTCAAAGGGAGCATAGTAGATATGGAAAATGATCAAAGGAGGCTGAAAGGAAGGAGAAAAACATAAATGAAAAGAAAGGAAGAGTTAAAAAGATGAGAAGTTGCTGGGTGTGGTAGGAAAAAAGCAGAAGACAGGAGGCAAGAAGGAAAGTGAGAAAGGGGAAGGAGAAATGAAACAGGAAGCGCCAGGAGAGTGGCATTCGCAAACCATCCATCAGAAGATGCACTGGCTTTAGTGAAAAATTAAGGGAAGGAGGGCAAGGCGTAACAGCTTCATCTCCGAAAGCCACTCACGGGAGCTCTCTGGGACCCCTGCTCTCTACCCAGCCATCAAATGCTTGGATTTTAGCTTCAAAAGCCTACCCAAGTGTGAGACAGACAAGACTGGGAGGACTCGTTCCAAGGCGCCCTCCTCCCCACCCACCTTGTATAGAATTTGAGAGGACCCCTCAGCTCTGTAGAAAGGCAAAGGGTCACAGAAAAGAAAGAACAGAGTGGGCACAAGGCTAGAGCCTCCCTATTTCACAAATCCAAAGGTGGGAGTGGAAAGTACCCACTTGGACCTCTGGGGACAAGGGGCTCGTAGAGGTGCCCAACTCACAACAGTAGGGGTAAGTATCAGGGCAGAGAGCCCACCACAGCCAGGAACCAGTGTATACTTTCTGTTTGGTCCCTTTCTGTTCCCAGGGCAAAGGGGCAGCTCCCCAGTGTCCTGCCCCAGGCCTCCTGATTTATCAGTAGTCACTGTTGCATAAACTAGGAGTGAAGAATTCAGAGGCAGAGGTGCAGCAGACCCTTGTGATTTAATGAGAGAGCTTTCGGAGATCAGCCCCACCTGCCTGTGCCCATGGTCAGGATGCAGCAAACGGCTGAGGAAAGTGGCCAGTGGCCCAACAGGTACGGGGGTGGGGGGGACACAGGCACATCCAGAGACCAGTGCTGGGCAGACAGCAAATGAAGGACAAAACCCTGCTGCTCCACGAACATTGTCTGTCGCTCAGAATCAGTCCCGGAGCACACGGGGGCGGGGGGAGGGTCAAAGTCCCAAATGTGACTGAGTTACAAACCTAAAGCGACACAGGAACCACCAGATTGGGTTGCAGTTATGTTTTTGCACAGCTGAGCTGGTGGCCTATGCAGTTTATGCCTGCTACCCAAGTACTGACTTCTCAAACTCTCCTAGGAAAAAATACCATCAGCCTCTCTGGCTGGCAAACACCTAATTCAATGCACCTCAGCGGATCGCTCAGTACCTGGCCTCTCCCCATCTCCCCAGGCTCTCAGCGACCTCCCCTAACGGCCAGATGAGTCACAACCACACGTTAGGAAGTCATCAGACAGCACTGTGGTCAGGGTACCAGCCCAGAGCCAGTCATAAGTTCCTGGGTCTCAGCAAATGAAACCCTTCCATCAGCACTCAACTTCGCTAAAGGCTCCACCGACTGTCTCAGCCGCCCTGGCTTGGCTGTGGCAAAGGCAGAGGAATCCTGGTGTTGGAGCAGCAAAGTTGCTAAACGTTGCATGTTCTCAGGCACTGCTCATCTGCTTCTGGGCAGAGCCTTTGAAGGGTGTGTTCAGTAAGCATTACTGGGCTCTGAGTCAGCACGAGGTACAAGTACAAAAGCCACTGCTACATTTGATGCCTTTTTACTCCCAGGCTTGGGTGCAAGACGGAGGGGCAGACAGGACCTCCGGGAACTACTCCAGGGCTGGCTGGAGAGTGGGGCAGACCTGCGGGCCCAGTTTACAGCCCGTTCCCCGGCGCCCTGCTGAGGCTGCCCGCAGTCCCGATCGACCGACCAGCAGTCAATGTGCTGTGGACTCGGGGCAAGAGTCCCGGGTTGCGGTGTGGCCGCAGACACCTGAGATTTAATGACGGCAATGAAGAGCCTCAGGAACACTAACGATCTTAAAAGTAAGATTTCAGGGCTAACTCAGAGGGGGAGCCCAGAGCCCAGGGGAGGCCAGGGTGAAGAGAGAGAGGCTCTCCCCTCCCGTGAGACCACCCAAGTGCCACCTAAACAACTGTCCTCTGGCAATGGGAAAAGTGTCTCCTGGAACCCTGAGGAGCAGCCCCAGCAAAGGTTGTGACCATGAGCCAATTCATAGGGAAGGTCAGATACTCCCACTTCAGGGGTCCCCTGTCCCTCCGAGTCCATCTGTCAGAGGCCTTGGAGAGCTTATTATCTGAACGAAACACTTTGTGTTTCCTATGTAAAGCACTCAGGCTTATCTTCACAGCTAAGTTACATGTCTGTGCTAACCTAGCTCAACCAGCCGTTCGGGGCAGGCGTGACTTTCTCTAATGCAAGCAGGATGGGGAGATGACAAAGGAAGCTCTTCTGCCAAGCTGTACTGTCATGCTCCCTGCAGGAGTCACCCACACCGAGACGCAGAGGATGCAAGCCATGGTGGCATCTAGACTTCTCACTTGGTTTGGTCTGGAAGTTGTTCAGACATGAGAAATTCTCTGGTTGCCAGTGAATTTTTCAGATAAGGGTTTGGTGTGCCGTCCTCACAGAGGTGGTCGGGCCCCAAGCTTTGAGTAGAAGAGAGAGGTTGCTCTCCAGCTTCTGAGCAGACCCCCTTTGGCATTCCAGAGCACAGGTACTGGGGTTTTCTGGGGAGAGCCTCGGCTGAAATGGGTGGCTCTGCGAGAGTCTTCCCGAGGGAACAATAAGGCCTGTAGGGGGAAGTCACGTACTCATTCTTTTCCCCTCCCAGAAGGCTTTCCTGACCCTTTCCAGATTCCTCTGTGGAAACCTCTTCCAGAAAATTCTCAAAGTTCACCACCAACTTGTCAATAAGGTCTCTGGGGGCAGAACAGAGTTTTAGAGTCCTGTCTCCTTCCATGTTCAGAGAGCCATCACTTCCATTCAGATTTAGCTTATCCTGGAAGAGAGAAAGGGAAACCCCCAACGGTCATTTGGGGGCTACATATGATGCAACCAAAAGCTCACTGGGCTTGGGACACCCAATGCCCCACCTGCTGATAAGTCTCCCACATTCCTCCCAGAGACCAGAAAAGGTGGCCATTCACCTCTACATGCCCTTCTATAGAAGCTTGGCAAGGGTGGCGGGTTTTTTGAGAAAGAAACAATTTCAGATAATTTCTTCTTCTAGAGTGCTCAAGGCTATTTTTTTATACAATCGTATGCTCCCATAACCCCAGTTGAGATGGAAGCATCCAAATGCGAACTCTCACAGATGGAAAACCATACCGATAAATGACTTGCCCAACATCACCAGAAAATCAAAGGCTGCCCTCGGCAGAGGCAGTGTCTGTCATCTGTCCTCTTTACATCGTCAGAGCCCAGCTCAGTGCCCGACATACAGTGTGAATGATTAATAAGTGCTTGCTGTAGAGGGCATACCTACAGATTATTCAAAAAGCATTTCAGACATCAGATAATACTGCCTGTGAATTCATTTATTCTCTTAATAACTTTTAATGAAGTAGGAAAGTAAATAGGGTAATACAAGACTAATAAAGAAGAGAAGAAAATAGAAATCAAAATCACAAAAGAAAAATTAAAATAAATAAAAATAATAAAAATATCTATGTTAAAAAGAGACTTCTGAGTTAAAATAGGGGTTATATTAAAAATTCCTGCATCAAGAAATATTGGAAACAGTCTTTCAGTAATAAGGATTTCAAGGATATATTTGACTGGGGTTATTTCCTCTTAAGCGATAAATTAAACCTTAAAATTTTCAGAAGTTTTCAATTTAAAAACTTATGAAAAAGGAGGATTTCTACTTATGATTGGTTCACTAGAAGACCCCATTGCTAGTCAGCTTTGATTATAATGTCCCCAATCAGAAACAAACAATTTGAGGCAGCCTTCCCCAGCCTTCGGACACCCACTCACATCAGTGTCCCTCCCCTCCAGGTATCCAAGTGGTCTCTAGATTAACTGGCTCTTGGCTGTTTTTAAATTGCTGCAAATCTTACGGTTGGGCTCTCTAATCAGACAGTCAGGTCCTTAAGGGGTAGGACCAGTGTCTTTCTTCCATACCATCCTTTATAGGACCAGTTCCATGCCCAGAACACACTGGGTCTTTGTGAACCTGGTGAAGCCCTTTCTTCTTGTCAAAAGAATGAGGTCAAAGTCATTCGAGGAAGGCTGATTCCATCACCCAGCCATTTCCGGGAGTTTTTACTGCCAAGTTCTCTATATGTGAACCCTGTACAAAGCTCGGCCCAGCACTGCTCCCACAACTGGCCTGCTCAACGATTTCCTTTACGAAAACAGGAGTGTTTACCTTGAAATCATCTCCATGCCATGTGGCTATACTGCTTTCAGCAGGGTTGGGGACATCAGGCCAACATAGGTGCTTCAATTTGCTAAGAGATAATATTTTAAAACAGGAATGAGTCCAAGAAGCATTTCAGTTGGACAATATGGTCGAGCCGAAAGAGTAAGGCTTTTCTTAAGAGAATTGTATGGCTTCCTACTAAATAAGGGCAAGCTCCCAGCCTCCTGACTGAAACTGAGAAAGTAAAGTATTTTGGGGATGAAATTGCAAGTCAGGGATGGGACATGATAGGAAGAGACCTCAATCAACACAAAGCTAGTCCTACCCTTCCCACTCTCCCAGCCGTGCATCTCCACACCTGGTCCTGACACCAGAAATCATACCATCACAGAGCCATTTCTTTGAGATTTATTCCCTGGGAAGACTAGTACTCTAAACCTTATAAGCTACCCACACTTTAGCTTATAAAGTGTGGTCACAACCAGCAGCATCAGTACCACTAGGAGCTTGTTAGACATGCAAAATGTACACAAATCTGCGTTGGTGACTTGGTTACAACCTGCATTTGGGAACTTGCTTTTGACATTAGCTTGACCATAACTAAGCACAGCTGCTTGGCAGAGGTGACCCACAACTGCAATTCTGGAGAGAGAGGTCTACCAGGGAAAGAGCCCCTGACTATCAGGGTGGCACAAGGCTCTTTGAAGATACGCTTCCTTCCCCAAAGCAACCAGGCAAGCAGAACAAACACCCCTGCAACCAGCCTTCCAACACCGTACCATAAGCAAAGAACAAGTCTGCGCTGGGCATATGACTGGCTAGCACTCTCAGTCCATGGGGACACAGATCCCTGCTCTGCCTGAGAGAGATGTTAGTGGCCTTGAGGTCTCCTGCTACTGCCAGAGACCCTCTCTAGGCACTGAGGGAACAGACCTTCTCCCCGACCCTAGTCTCAGATACTGAACACAGCAGATGAATCTTATGGAGCAGCTGGCACTCCTCTGGCCTCAAAAAGGCCAACGCCTGCACAGGGGGCTATGGCAAGTGAAAGTCCTGTTTGGCAGAATTCTGATGATCCACAGGGTATGGCACATAATAAACTCAATCAATATGTACCAAATAATAAGTAAGCGAACACCTCCTTAGTGGCAGAATACCCTCTCCCGCCCATGATGTCTTCCACTCATTCCATCCTTGATTTAAGGGCACATGCTGTCGGCTGTAAACTCACTTGGGTTTTTTGAGACCATATGCCATCGTCAGAATGATAAGGATAAGGAGGCCTCCTCCAATCAGAGAAGTTATAAAGCCGATCTCAAAGACACCTTTGGGAAAAGGAGAACAAAAATCAGCAGCAGGTTCAGCTCTTTACTTTCTTGATAAAAATCAAAGATTAATTTTTTCTTCCAGTAGCTTCAGAAAGACATTCCTTAGTACTTTCCTTTCAATTCATTCAAATTCATTCACTTTAAAAAATAAAAATAAAAAACTTGGTGTTTGTGGCTCCCCATCCAGTTCTCTTCTCCTTGAATAATACTGACAGACATTGTGTTCATTGTCTATTCTCCAAGTTCATTCATTTAGTGAGTATTTACCGAGCGCTTACAATTTGCCAAACACTATTCTGAGTAATAAAACAAACAGCAATACACAAGAACTATAAGATCCTTTATCTCATGGAGCTTCTGTTCTAGTAAAACAATTCAGACAATAAATAAGATTATTTCAGATAAAACAGGGTGATAGAAAGTAAATGAGTAAGGTAGGAGAAAGGGTGGTGAAGGCAGATCTCTTTGAGAAGTGAAAACTGAGCTTATATTAATAATGGGAAGGAACCACCGTGCAAAAATATGGGGAAAGCATTCCAGGCAAGAAACAGCAGATGCAGAAGCCTTGACATGGGAACAAGGAATAAAAATAGAAGCAGAAAGTGGTAGGAGATGAGGTTAGCAAGGGACAGATGGTGAAGGATTCTGAAAGCTATAGGAAGGAGTTTGGATTTTATTTTAAATACAACAGAAGCCACTGGTGGGTTGTAAGCAGGGGGTCTAGGGTTTTAAACTCCAGCTGCTAAGTGGAGAATACATTGTAGAGGATCAAAGGTAGAAGCAGAGAGATCTATAATCTGTAGACCAAGGGTAAGAAACTTCTAGGCTCCAAGGAGGACTGTTCCCTACAATTTGACCCCTGGAGAAAATTTCATCATATAATGCAATTTGTACCTAGTGTTGTAAAAATACAACATGATTTTAAAGAGCAATGTCAAAAAGAACTCCAAAAAGGCAATATCCGTCCTTAAAAATAGAACATATATATATATTTTTTTACGTAAAAACATGTTATACTCACATTTTCCGGAATAATCAAGCTATTTCTATTCTTTTGAAAATGTGATGAGCAAGAGGCTTTCAAGACTACTTAAAGACTATTTTTAGCTGTTACTGCAAAATTTAGAAATGTTCCTTTACTTTTAATATAAAAGGTCATTCACTTCTTTTTATCCCCCCACTTTAATTTCCCCCCACACCCCACTTCCACCCCTGACCTATGGATGTCGTCGTTTGCCTTAAGAACTGGATCTCTGAAGGCGAGATGTCTCCTCCCACAAGCCCACGGCTTGCACCTGGGGCCTGGTGCCTCCTGGGGAATGGCACCCCTAGCGCACCCAGGGCCTGGCGCACCCGGGGCCACCTCATGACGATATAGCATATATTGTCCCTCCACCTCAGGATGATATAGGGCCACCCACGAGGAAGGAGCAAAATGACCAGGCTTTCCAAAAGCAGCTTTGCTTTCTCTACCTACTCTCTCCTCACCCATATGCTTTCCAGGAAAGTCTGTGAGCCAGAGAGCAGATGGCCCTTCTTCCTCTGGCTTCCCCACCCCGCCTTCGGCAAACAGCATTTCTGACTGGTCTAAGGGAGAAGGCAAGGAGACGCACGCAGGGCTTGAAGGGAATACTCACTAATTGACAATGTCTTGAAGTTTATTTGGGTGCTGTTGGTTCCCCCAGCACTGGTGCTGGCCATGACCTGAACAGTGTAAGAGGTCTTTCGTGTCAGGGACTCCAGATGATACTGCAGGATGCTGGAGTTGACTGTCTCAGCTAAAGGAAAAATGAAGAAGTCAAACGCCGCCGCCCAGCCCAACTGGAGTTGTGCTTTCATAGCACTGGAATAAGCGCATCGGACGCTGTGCGCCCAAGTTCGGCCGTCTCACACCACAACCCCTCTGTGCTGACAATCAGCCTATCAAGATGGATCAAAGACCTACATGTAGAAGTTAAACTATAAAACTCTTAGAAGTCAACACGGTAAACCTACGTGGCTTTGAATTTGGCAACGGTTTCTTAGACACGACACAAAACGTATAAGCAACAACAACAACAACAAAACAGGTTAAACTGGACTTAATCAAAATGAAAAGCTTTTGTATATCAAAAGACTATCAAGAGAGTAAAAATGACAACCTACAGAATGGGGGAAAATATTTGCAAATCATGTATTTGATAAAGAACTTACATCCAGAATTTGTAAAAAAACTCTAAGAACACAACTAAAAGACAAACAACACAATTTAAAAACAAGAGACTGAAAAGGTTTTTTCCAAAGAAGATATACAAATGGCCAATAGACACATGCAAAGATGCCCAGCATAATTAGTTATTAGGGAAATGCAAATCAACATCACACTGAAATAGCACTGAGCACCCACTGGGATAGCCATAATTTTTTTTTTAAACAGAAATAACAAGTGTTGGTAAAGGATGTGGAGAAATTCAAACTTTCATACACTGCTGGTGGAAATGTAAAATGGTGTAGCCATGGTGGAAAACAGTTTGGTGGTTCTACAATAATTTAAACTAGAACTACCATATGACCCAGCAATTCCTCTCCTATGTATATACCCCAAAGAATTAAAGCAGGGACTCAAACAGATATTTGTACACCAATATTCACAGCAGCATTAATCACAGTAGCCAAAAGATAGAAAAAACCCAAATATCCATCAACAGATAAATGGATAAATAAAGTATGTACTGTCCATACAATAGAATATATTATTCGACCATGAAAAGAAATGAGGTACTAATACATGCTCCAACATGGATAAACTTCAGAAACACTATGCTAAATGAATGAAACAAACACAAAAGGCCACATATAATATGATTCCAGTTATATGAAATATCCAGAATAGGTAAATCCACAGAGACAGAAAGCAGTTCTGTGATTACCAGGAATAGTGGGAAAAGAGCAACGGAAGTAACTGACCGATGGGCGCAGGGTTTCTTTTTAGGGTAGAAATAGGTAATGGTGATGGTTATACAACATCATGGATGTACTTAATGCTACCAGATCATATACCTTCAAATATTTAAAGTAGTAAATTTTATATTATATGTATTTTTCCATAACAAGAAATTTAGTCTAAACAAGAATCCACACCTAGCCCAGAAATTAGGATGTCAGGAGAGACTGTAGGTTTAAAAAAGAAAGTATGACTTTGCAGTGGGCAGTAGGAGTCATGATAAAGGGTCCCACACTGAGGTAGGTGCCACCAGACAGGGTCTGTCCCCACTGCACTCTCTGATTACGGCATAACAGTCGGGAAGCTCCCAAGAGGCAACTTGTTTACAGCCTAACCAGGGAAAATGATATCCACTCCTTCTGTTCACACAGGACTTTCAGGTACTGTCACTCACTCTCATTTGGTGCTCTTGGCCCCATTTTCAGAGAGGCTCAAAGAAGCTAAGTGACTCATGCAAGGCTGCAGGCACCAACGACAGGAGCCTCCCCATGGTAGGCTAGCCCAGCATATTTGGGGTTCTAGAGTCTTTTCAACTAAGCTATAAAGCACACTTACAGAATTTTTTTCCATCCTCGGCTTCGTAAAATATTGTGTAGTTGCTGATGAAACCATTTCTCTGACTTTTGGGAATCTCTTTCCATGTGATTGTGACTGTCTTCACACCAATGTTCTCCGCTTTGGTCATAGGACCTGATGACGGAACTTAACGAGAAAGGGAGATAAATAATAAACATTGTATCACCCCCAGCAGATCCTGCTCTCCACAGGGCTCTGTCCATTACTCAGACTCAAATTAGTGTTGGAGGTCAGAGGTGGGGCAGAGTAGGAAATTGATAAATCAACTGTTTGGGGAAAAAATGTTCTCTGGGGTCATTAACCAAGAAGAGAAGCAGTGTCAAATATCAGAGAAAAAGGACTTTCTTCTAGACTTCTCACTCTAATTTGGCACCCAGCTCTTTCCCTCACATCTGTAATAGTGATTATCAAATAGCTGAAGAGTATGCTTCCATGGGTTTTCTTTGAGTGACAAGATACATTTTTTGTTGTTGAATCTGGAAGATATTAACTTCCAAAAAGAAGTAATAAAGTCTGAGAAGTTCACCAGTAAAACCCTTGCTATTCCTACACAGTTAAAATAATTTTTTGGTATCTCCAACTTAAATCAGTAGCTCCCTAACTTGGTTTTAACTAAACGTTATTTCTGCTTATATTGCCGTCTGTACTCAGTTTCTTTGTGAATTTGGGCAAGTTATTTTACCTCTCTGATCTCAATTTTCCATTCGTGAAATAAGGGGCTTGGACTCGATGATCTCTACTGTCTACCCTAGATTTGAAATTCATTGAATCAATAATCTGACCACAATGTGTCAAACACACATAGCTTACTACAAGCTGAAGGTGCGGCATGGATGAGCACCAAGGCTACAGGCATTCGCGGCCCTACTTGAATGTTGGACAGGCCCTCATGTTTCCTCCCCGCTACAGGACCTTGTCCATACATACTGCCTTCTTTGACATAAGTCTGGATGGAATATGGCTCGCCGACTTTGTCTTGCCATATTGGATACACAGAGATGTTATAGCACCAGAAAGGTTGTAATTTATCTGTAAAAGAGAGAGGGGGGAGAGGGAGGGAGGGAGGGACAAGCATTAAGCATGGCATGTAGAAGGAATGCTAAACTTAGAGTTATGGCCTTAGACTTATGGAAGGTATTCTATTTCTCTACATTTTCACATCTGGAAAATAAGGAACTTAGGTTGGATGGTCTCTAATGTCCATTTCAGTTCTAACATTTTAAAATAATTCTTAGAACTAAATCTGCTTCACTCTGACAAAATGATAGAGCCACTGAGGAAGGAAGACATAAGAGATCCAATCCTTTCTTTATCACAATAAACTTAATCCTTCTGTCAACAGCATATCACCCTAAATAACTCAGATAGCATGAATTCTAGTTCTTCTACATGCCTGCATCTCTGCATGAGTATAATTCTTCATATGAATGCTGTTAAGTATTAAGAAAAGGTTGGACTGATGGGAATGGGAGGATAAAGCCTCACTTATGTGTCTTACAAGGATCAGAGACTTCCTTGAAAGAAGGCTATTCGCTTTACCAATCACCTAGAGAATGGGCCTAGCTCTGAAACAGACGACCAGAACTGAAGGGGGTAAGAAAGATGAGATACAAAATGCTGGTGTTATCCACATGACCAAGATATCTGAGAAGGACTGTCTGGTGGTGGGTTCAGATGGCGTTTTCCATCTGGAAACAAGCCACCTAGAAACATGCCAGATGCCTGGTCTGATACCCATGGTTTCCTGTCCCAGCATTGCTGGGAAATGCCAAAAAAAAAAATGTGTCACTTCACCAAGCTTGCAGTAGCTTGTCAAATGCTATTAATCACATTTTCAGCTTTTTATGCCAAAGTTCTCAAGATTTAAAAACTGATAAAAAAAAAATGGAATCCTACCTAGAAGGAACTTGTGGGATCCACGTTGCTACCTTGCTGGATTGTCCAGTTCCTGGCCTGAGGCACAGATTCCCAGTAAAAGGTGGATGGCTCTGAGTCCAAATCCGGGAACCACTCAACCATCCATGTATCCACCTCCAGACTGGAGCTTTGCCACTCCACCACCAGCTGGTCCTGAGTGAGGCAGGTCTGCATGGCCTCAATGCACTGAAATGCTGAAAGGAGAGGAGGACACTGCTTCACAGTTACCCGACTCATCCTCCAAAGGCCCAACCACACTGACATCTATTCGTTGCCCAAATCGTAAAGCAGGTCAAAAGGCAGGGCCTTCCCTGCAGCCTCTCCTTATGGTGCTATTTTCATCTGTTTTATGGTTTCTCTTTTCTTTACCCTCCCCCTTTGATGATTAAAAGCCTTCCTAATCTTTCCTTATCTCCTCAACATTTATCTGTTCCTAGAAAAGCATCTCGCTAGAGTTGATGACTGAAAAAACTAATCTTCCCCAGGTGTCTCTGCAAGTCTACAGGAAAGCAAGCCTGAGAACAAGAATGAATCTTTAAAGGCTGAATTTCAAGCACCAGGAATTCTGTGGCTGGGAAGCTGGTAGATGGTAACCTGAAAATCATACCAGAGAGATGACTTCAAATTTCAACCATCTAGGCTGGCCCAGCACAACCCGGCTATGGATTCCTATCCTCAAGGCAGTAAAAGCCGTGTCTGGACCAGAAAGACACACACCCATCCAAAGCACCTACGTATGGACCAATATGTAATGACAACATTTTCTGCCTGCCTCGCAGAAAAACTCATGTCTAGAAACAGGTCAGAAGGATTCCTTTAATATAAAAGTTGAACATGTGGCTTCAAATCCAGTATCTGGGAGTTATTCGGAATCAGAGATCTATCTTATTGAAAATGTTCTGAACTGCAGAAAGGAGAACCGTACGGAGGTGCGGTAGGTGGAGAAGGGCACAAAGCAGTGGCGCTCAGAAGATCGGAGGACCGGCTCTCCCCTCATCTACTCCTCAACACCCGCAATGCACTGGAGCCTTTGAAATGGGAATCCACAAAGAGTATGTTTAAATGAATTTCAAAGACAGCCCTGGATGGGGCAGAAGAGGAGACGGCATCCCTTAAAAAAAAAAAAAAAAAACCCAAAAGCCTTCTGAAGCTGGATGCCTTGGCCAAGTGATGGGATTTTGTGTGGGGACCGAAGGTGTTGAACCTGCCATGTCCAGGCAACAAGCCCCAGCAGGCTGTGTGTATACACAGGAGCCTCTGTTCTGGAAGGCCACAGTTTATGGACCCTCTTCCCATGACTGGAATGGAAACTGAGGCATGAAGGAAATTTGAAGTTAGACTAGAGGCGGGGGCCAGGGCCAGGAAAGCAACCCACCTAGTCCCTACGGCTCCTAGTTTCTCCTCCCAGCGTGCCCTTGCTAACAGCCTCTAAGCATCCTCAGTTTCCATTCCAGTCAGGCTGAGGACTGGAGCACTGGGGACTCTACCCAGCCTCTTGTAGCAGATAATGTTAGTGTTCCCTGATCTGCTCAGATTCCTTCCTACTGTTTTTGTGTTTTGCTTGGTTGGGATAACTTTGAGATGTAACTTATACTCCAGAGTCCCCATGCAAGGTCAGGCTGGAACCACCCTCCTCAGGACTTTTATCACAGATCGCACCTTTCATGGGTTGAATTGCGTCCCCCAAAAGACAACCTCAATACCACAGAATGTGACTTTATTTGGCAATCAGGTTGTTGCAGATATACATACTTAAGATGGTGGCCCTTAACTCAATATGATTGGTATCCTTATAGGAAAAGTGGAATTTGGACACAGAGACAGAGACACGCAGGAAGCTATCTATGAGAAGACTGAGGCAAGAGATTGGAGTCATGGAACACCTGGCGCTTCCAGAAGAGAGGAAGTACGGAAGGATCCTCCCCTAAAGGCTTTTGAGGGATCATGGCCCTGCCGACATCTTGATTTCCGACTTCTAACCTCTGGAATGATGAGACAATACCTTTCTGAATTTGGAGCCACCCAGTCTGTGGTACTGTGTTGAGCAGCCCTGGGAGAATCGAACAGCACCTTTGGCTTGGCCTCATCCCCTTCCCTGGCCTTGTTTCTTCTGTTTACTTGTCTGGTCTCCCTGGAGGCACTTTCTTAATAAATTATTTGCACACAAATCCTGTCCTGAAGATGGGAGTCTGTGTGGGTTCCTAAGCCCATACTCCTTCCCTTTATCAACACTGGTGCTCTGCGGAGCAGGATTCTAGTCTAAAGGGCCAAATATGCTCAGGGACTGAGGAAACAAGCCCAGGCTCTGGACCAGGAGACTGTTAAAACGGTTCAATTAAACCACGAGTCAACCTTGAAAGATGAAAGGGCCTGGGCAGCATTAAAGTGTGCTGAAAGAGAAGTTTCCAAATCAACATTCCACTTAATTTAAACTAATTGCTAGATCCCTCCATCATTGGACAAGAACTTTTTGAGCAGTTTCGCCAAATACAACATACCCCCAGGGTGGCAGGAAACACAGAGCTTCCTGGGAAGAGGGGCTTTGACTATGAACAAATCTAATTTCTTGCATGAAGGCAGTCACTTTGGACTTATCAAGTAGAGCTCTGAGATAGTGCCTCACCTTTGCCAGCTGTCCTAGGCCAATCTCAACTCTACCTCAGCTCAGGCTCAACGTCCTCCTCAGCCCCTCACCACACAACTGACTTTGCTGTTCTAGGCCCCGCCTCAGACCATTTCATAGATGCCTGCCGCCTACGGTCTCCTAGAACTCGGAGGCTATTCAGCCAAGAAAATACCTGAAGGTGTGTCTATTCCATTCCCTAATTTTAAAGGTGGAAAAATGGAGGCCAACAGAGGTAAATAACAGTTCAGCATCACTCAGTATCTGTGACCAGAATTCTAAGTCACTTTATTAACACCAAGTCCAAGATTCTGGAAAAATTATACTGCACACATTTGGAGTCAGGGAGGCCTGAGATTGAATTCCACCTGAGAGACTTTGGGCAAATTACTAAGCTTTCCTGAATCTTAGCTTCATCATCTATAAATTAGATCTAAGAGCATCTACTTCATAGGTTATTTCAAGGCCAACATCAGATTAACCTATGTCATCTTAGCATAATGTGTGACATATAATATTGGACAACATGATTATTATACTTACTTAATGATTGTTATACTTACAACTATTCTTATAACTATTCTCCAGTTGACTCTATTTAAAAAAATTCTACAAAACATTGTTTTCTTATATATGTCTAGAATAGAGGTCTGTAAACTTTCTCTGTAAAGAGTCAAATAGTAATTATTTTAGGTTTTGTAGGCCAAACGGTCTCTGTCACTACTACTCAACTCTGCCATCGTTGCACAGAAGGAGACATCGGCAGTATGTAAACAAATGAGTGTGACTGTGTAACAATAAAAATTTATTTATAAAAACAGGTGTCAGGCCAGGTTTGGCCCATGAGCTGTAGTTTGCCTACACCTGGTCTAGGGCCATCATAACTGATGATCGTACTGACGCTTCTGACACGAAGCAAGTACCATCAGAATTGGGAAAAACAAACAAACAAAACCCTTTCTGAATTTAGCATAATTTTAGTTATAGTATTTTTAAAGTTGATAATCCATGTCTAATAGAAATTTAATCAGACATTTTATTAAGAATGACAATAATTAGTGCTAGACAAAACATTTCACATACATAATCTTATTTCCTTTTCACATGACTCTATCAAGTAGGTATTATTATAGAACAGCCCCATTTTACAAGTAGCTAAATTTTAGAGAGGGTAGATAACTTGCCCAAGGTTTATGTATCTGGTGAAAGAGCAAAGACTTGAATCCAGGGCTGTTGGACTCCAAAGCCCATGTTTTAATCCCCTATTCTTCACTGCATCCCACTCTGGGGCGACACCGGGAAATTAAGATTATTAAACAGCAGTACCTCAATTAAGAAAGAATGAAGAAAGAACGACACATGCATTTGTCAGGAACTTCATCATTAGGAGCACTGGATAGGCAGGAACTAGGAGGGCAGGAGCTAAGGACCGTGGGGAATAATATTAAATAATATTAACTAAAATAATACCAAGTGTAGCTCAAAACACATCATATGTACATCTAAGAGTTCGAAAATGAGGCAAGGGAAGAAAGGGGTTAAGTTTAAGAAAAAGAAAAAGGAACCAGTGTCAGCAGACGAGCCTAGAGCTGGTAGTGTAAATACCTGAAGCGGTGCAGGAATCGGCAAATAGAGAAAGACGGCAAATGTGAGCGTGCATTCCCTAACCACGGTGTATTTCAACAAATAGTTACTGGGCGCCTTGTCTATGCCAGCTGCTCTGTACTTGTTCTAGGTGTTGGTAATAAATGAGCAGGAAGAAGGGTAGGAAGAGGAGAAAAAGGAGGAAAAGAGAAAAACAAACAAAAACCTCTGCCCTCATGGAACTTGCATCGTGTTGAGGGAGAGATCATAAATGAGAACGCTGACAGAATGAGGGGTGGTAAGATTTATAGAGAAAAACAAAGTAGGGGAGAGGACATCTATTGCCTGCAGTTCCTTGAATAAGAATCAAAGGTGGTATTTTATCCCAGAACAGAGTATAAAGTATGAGTTTGCCTGGGAGTTGTAGAATGTTAAAATCTACTGAATCAAAAGGATAATGAGCAATTTATTGGCAAGTAGAAACATCAGAACTCTTCCTAACTTGGTAGTCAAATAGAAGGGGGAGCACAGAAAAAGGGAGAGCAAGCAAACACACAGGCATGGGCATGGTCAATGCAGTGAGGGAAAGATTTCAAAAGAGAGGTTTCAGTCACTGAGGACAGATGTGGCAGATCGGACAGTGTGACAGGGCTCAACCTAGCTTACATTCACTCAGACGAAAACAAATACAAGCCACACACAGAACTTCCAGGCTTATGACTTTGTATCATATGATTTATGAAGTTCGATTTTCAAAACAGGCTCTGTTCCAAAGAAACTTTATTTCAAGGGGCTCACTGATTACCAGAAGATTTTGCTCTTCCCACCAGAACCTAAAAAATCTCTACTTCCCTTGAGAAAAGAGGAACTACTCCTTGGCTGGCTGGATGAGGTCAGGCATCTAAGTGAGAAGTTTACACTGTACTCACACTTTTCATCAATAGCCGGAATCCTCAGGACAGCCACTGGAGACTCTCCAAGAGAATTATAAGAAATCACAGACACCCAATAGGCCTCATCTCCCAGGTACAGTTCCAGTTGCTGGTTAGTGGTGTTCGTTGTCTCTGTGAGGTTAGTGTTGTTTTCTGGAAAGTACCATATGTTGTAGCCAAGTTTTTTCCAGGACTGGGGCTCCTTTTGCCTTCTGAACACAAAAGAAACAAAATTTACTGCCAGAAACAACAACAACAACAAAAAAGGCACTGAGACTATGAGACTGTGCTAAGTGGTGGGGATGGGAGTGGGGGCAATGTACTACTAGGCGCTGAACTACAAGCAGGCGATTGCCCTCCTGGGATGAGTAACACACCTCGTGCTGCGGCATCACACCTTCAAGAGCTAGAAGAGGGGAGCTGCTATCCTTGGTATTAACCCTTAACGTAAGTCTAATTCCATGAGGCTAAACTAGGAGAATGCCTGAGCCAATGTAAGCAAGCCACCTCTGTTTCCTTTTGGCTGTATCTTTCTCTTTATCCCTCGGGGGCAGAATGGAAGCTGAAAAGTTGAGACATTCTCTCCAACAATCTCAAATCTGTTCTGGCTCTGGGTCATCTCTTGCCTGGAAGGCCCCAAGAGTTGGAGAGTGCCTGCGCCCTTGCCTTTTATCCCCACACCTCCCCTTCTGAGAAGAGAGCTCGTGTCCCTGGACCAGGCACCCCAAGCATCCCAGTTAAGAGGACTAAAACATTCAGGGCTGCCCTACCAGTCCTAAATCCTTGCTCAGAAACCCAAGGTGACCCCAGGGGCTCCAAGCCAAAGTCTTCTTTTCAGCTTTGAACTTGAGACCACTAACCAGATGTTTTACCTAGGGATCAGTATGTTGAGCATTTCCTGGGAATTAGAGGACTTTCCAGTTGTTCACTTTCTGTTACTGATAACACCCATAGATGGAGCAAAATGACTGAATGCAAGGCCAGACAGGACTTTAGAAGTTACACTGTCCTCCCAATTTTAGAATTTCCTTTACAGTTCCCATGAAATAAAAGGTCAGTCAGAAGAACCTCTTCTTTCTCAAGACGCTCATTGTCTTTTTTTAAATAACAGCTTTATAAAGATGTACTTCACATACCAAAAATTCAGTTTTAAAGTGTACAATTCAGTGGCTTTTAGTATATTCACAGAGCTGTACAATCACCACCACTATCTAACCTTAGTTCATTCTTTTTCAATCAACTAATTCTTAGAAAAGTCTTCTTTTGAGGCAAAAAGAAGACCCGTCCCCAGGCTAGGAGGAAAAGGAGGAGGGTACTGACGTCCATCGCATCTACTTCACAGGTGGTCTACCTGACCCACTGCTATGTGGCTGACTGCACAGGGTATGTGCCATTGTTTGCTTTCTTTCCCCTAAAATATGTTGACACCAGTAACTGTGCTTTCCTTGTCTGCTGCCTCTGCGACCAGAGGGTGTCCCATAGCTCTGGAGAGAGGGGTGAAAGGAGAGGAAAAAGGTATATGGATGGTCCAACCCTCAAGTAACTGAAATTGAAATGTCACTTGGCAAAGCAGGGTGAATTCTCCATTTAAAAAAGGACTTAAACTTGCTGGACTTCAGCAAGTATGATGTAACACAATAAGTATTTTATAAGAATTTTAGAAACACACTAAAGAGTTTTGGCATCTTACTGCTCTCCTTCCCATTCCTCCTGTCAGCTCCATCTTTTTTTTTCCCCATTAAATTTTATTAGTTTCAAGTACACAGTACATTGGTTAGACATTTACATAGTTTATATAACTATCCCCCGAATTGCTCTTTCTTTCCTCTGGCTCTCCACCTAGCCATTACATTAATGCTAACTGTATTCCCTATGCCATGCTCCTCATCCTTGTGACCACCTATCAACTACTAATTTGTACTTCTTTAATCCTTCACCCCCTTTTCCTAGCTCCCAAACTCCCCTCCCTTCTGGCCATCACCAGATTGTCCTCTATATTTGTGAGTCTGTTTTTGATTAGTTCTTTTTGTTCCTTAGATTCCACACATAAGTGAAATCATATGGTATTTATCTTTCTCTGTTTGACTAATTTCACTCAGTATAATAACCTCTAGTTCCATCCATGTCATTCAAATGGTAAGGATTTCATTTTTTGTAATGGCTAAGTAATATTTCATTGTATATATGAACCATAACTTCTTTACCCATTGTCTCTTGATGGGCATCTTGGTTGCTTCCATATTTTGGCTATTGTAAACTGTGCTGCCATGAACATAGGGTGCATCGACCTTTATGAATTATTGTTTTAGTTTTCGTTGATAAATATCCAGAAGTGCAATTGCTGGGTCAAAAGGTATATACATTTTTAATTTTTTGAGAAACCTCCAGACTGTTTTCCATAGCAGCTGTACCAACTTGCAATCCCACCAACAGTGTATGAGAGTTCTCTTTCCTCCACATCTTCACCAGTACTTGTTGTTCTTTGATTTACTGATGATAAATCTGACAAGTGTGAGGTGATATCTCTTGTGGTTTTAATTTGTGTCTCTCTGATGATTAGTGACCTTTTCATATGAACATCTTTTCATATGTCTATTGGACATTTTTATTTCCTCTTTGGAGAAATGTCTCCAAAAGGTCTTCTGCTCATTTTTATCAACTCCCTCATCTTTTCTCTCCTGTTTCTGGGCTGTTTTTCTCTACTGGCACTTTTCCTTTCCTATTTTTCCCTCTTTCCCCTCTTTTTCTGTTCTTTTCCCTATCTTCTTCTCTCATCTCCTGCTCTTTTCTCCTCTCCTCTGCATTACCCACCTGACCTCCTTTGTTCCTCACTCCCAGAACTCTATCCTAGAAAGGACCACTTGGAGTAAGATCCAGGGTTTTAAACAAATAACTCAGAGTGAGGTTACCTTCCACAACAGTTTCACTGTCCTTCTTCCATCCACCTTGGCTGGTCTCAAAACTCTCCACAGATCCAGGCCAAGTGGAGCTGTGAGGAACAAGAGTAAGGTACTCAACTCAGGAGGGAGTTGCAACAGGAGATTGAAGAATATAGCTTGGCTGCCTTCTTAGAAAACGCAGTTAGGAAAGATTTGTTTGAGGGAGACAGCAGGAGTAAGGTGGAGAGCAGAGGGATGGCAGCATTGCAATGATCAATAATGTCTTCATTTTGTGGCTGGAAGGTTGGACTCAACGAAAGGTAAAAAAATAAAACTGCTCTTGGATCTGATGACTTTGTAAGGTGAAAAAAAAATGCAATAGACCCCACTGTAATATAATTTATCACTCAAATCTGGATTGAAATGTGGCATCTCATGTCCTCTAGGATATAATATCTACATACATTAAAGCTAGGAATGACACAGATAACTAAAAAGAAATATATATAATTTATACCATATCTATTCCCCAAAAGGATGAAACTGCACACTTATGTTATAAAACATAGAAATGAATTTCTATGAAAAAAATTCATAGAAAAGAAAAGAAGAAAGGAGCAGAGAAATAATTTTTACTATGGCATATTCTGGGCTCTAAACTTAATACTGATCTCCCTGGTGGGAAAAGTGAAAAAGAATACTATTGAGTTGCATATTTCTCATGGCCTGATAAAAATGAAACACAGAAATTTATGTGAAGGCAAGTATTTTGTGGCTATGGGCACTGAATTCATAAATGGCATTTATTATGTGGATTCCCTTAAAAAAGACACAGGGCACTAAAGACCAATGTGTGTAATCACAGCTAAGCAAAAGTACAGAAATATAGCATGTGGGCATTTAAAATGCAAAGAGATAATGTTAAACCTGATTGGTGCATTTCTCTATTGAACAACCTAATCTAAGACAACGTAGTTCAAGTGTGTTAGTTTCTGATGATCTAACCATACAGAGATAAAACTTACAAAAATAAGAGGAATTTATATTTCGCTTGATCTCTGGACTTTTATCTCATCTCAAGAAAGTTTGGCAGGGAGCAGATTACTGGCAATGTATAGTTGAGTGCTCAGACATGCTTCGAAAACTTCAAAATGCTGACCTTTTCATTAAAAAATGGTTCACACACTTTGGCCATGAGAAGAAGGCAGAGAGTTCTAAAAAACTGTCCAGAAGTCTGTTGGCCTATAATCTGAAGAAGTAAAGAAATGTCTCTAACTGAAACTGCAGTTGATTCACTCTGAATCTTTTCTCGACAAAATCACATGGCTGATGAAAATGTAATTAGGTCTGCAAAGAATAGGCTCTGCACTTGGGCCAGGATTTAAACTATTTTAGTACTGAGAGATTGTGTTCAGGGATCTTTTTAACTTATGGTGATAGAATGTCTTAAAGTGAAATTACTGAACTCCAACTAAAGATAACTTCATCATGTAAAAAAAATGTGCCAATTAATCAATAATAACCTGTCTTGTCATCAGTGGAGAGTCCCATTTCTACAGCTACTCTTGCAGAAAACAAAGTGTGAGTAACACAGTCTAACTGTGTGGTTCTGAGTCTCCCAATAAGATCTATTGTGATTCCATGTAAGTAAATGGGAATTGTTTAGACTTTATATCTGACTTCATCTGCATTCCATTGAGATGTTGTCTTACGAGCTCTGCCTGGAGTTTTCTGATTTCTTGAAGGTCTTTATTTAATCAGAAGAAAGGACAGTCTGTACTCAACAGGGAGACAGGGAGTAACAGGCTGGTTTCAGCCTGTCTACAAGCTAATATCTTCTCTCAGAAGATATTAGCACGAGGCTATAAAGTCACTAGACCCTCAAAACTGACTCACAAAACTGGAAGAACTCTGATTCTGTCTCTTACTTGCAGAGTCTCTGTTCCAGCTATACTGAAGTGAGACTCAGGAATCGTAACACTGAGAGTAAGAAAAAAATCTAAAGGCAGCGAGTTCATTACAATCAAGTCCCAAATATTCATATGAAGGATATACAGGGACACATATAAACTGATTATTAAATAATCAAGCATTCCAGTCACTTGCTTAGAAATATGAGCGAAATTCTCCTTAGATTTATCCTACTGGTAGCTATTTAGCTTTAGTAGTGATGATGAATGAATTTAATTAGGTATTGTCTTTTTGCACTGAGGCCACTATTTCATACAGATGTGGTTCAAAGGGAAATAGTTTTCCCAATATAGACATCCCACAGATGCAGCTTTTAGTAAAACCACTGCTTACCTAGCATGTAAATCCTCTATAATTATTATAGCCAATTTCTCATTAACCATGAGTTAATAATGGATTTGCAGTTTAATCAAAGGGGAAAAAGTAATAATTCTGTATTTGTGAAAAAAAAACAAAATTAAATTGTTTCAAATTTGCCAAAAAACACACACACAACTATGTATTCAAAGGTATCAATTATTTCGATCAATATAGTAACAATATGATGCTATGTTGTTTCTATTACAACCTGGGAATCCCCACAACAGCCACCAATTAGACAGCTCAGACATACTAGGGGCCCTTGCTGAAGACCAATAATAGCTAGCTTTTAGAAAGTATCACTGTACTAATTATTTTACCTGAATTATCTCATTTAATCTCCACAGCTCTATAATGAAGAACACCATTAGTATTAACTCCATTTCTGAAGTAGAGAACTGAAGTAACAGTCCAATATCATAAGTGTTTAAGTAATAAAGTCAAGATTGACTGATATATTATTCTGCATCATGCTTAAATGTGAGTAAATAAACCTAACAATAGGTTGAAATCCAAAGGAAAATAGTGCTCCACGTCCAACTTAGAATAGAAGCTTTTCAACAATTAAAAAAGTTTGAGGTGGTATGTATTAAACAACTGGAATTTCATTGTGAAATAGGGAAACTAATAGCTTGTGTAATAGAAAAGGGGAAATTAGGAATTCTTGGAGGTGGAGGACTACATGCTCATTAATTTCCTCTGGGATCCTGACAAAATGAAGAAAAACAAAAGCAAAAGTTCTCCAGGAGTGACTTTGACAAATGAGCATTGATTTTATTTAATTAGCAAAGGGCACAGAGAACACCGGCTTCTAGTGTTTTGCTAATTAATTCTAGCCAAGCTGGCTAATATAACAAACCAGCTGAAATAATAAGTCTTGTTTCTGGCACCAAAACAAGTGGATTAAACTGACATTAGAGAGTGGCTGGACAGTTTTGAGCTAACTGAAGACACTGAGCCATAATGGCATCAGTAGGTCACTGGGGAGAAGAGTGACAGCCACAGGGAGAGGAGCTGTGCTAAACAAGATCACTGCCGAGACAGAGCTTAATCTCCCAGATGCCTGCTAAAAGGTATAGCAAAGGGAGAGGACAATTTGCTCAATGATACTACATGTGTTTCATTCTAATATTTTAAAAGGGAGGGCTCAGCTAAGAGATAGGCAACAATAATTAACTACTCCAATAATTTATAACCATTGGACCATTTTTCTCCCGTGCAATTTATGTGCTGTTTGATCTTTGTAAACTATTACATTTGTATTCATTGAACACTTTGAGATGATGTCTGTAGAATGTAAATGTGTTCCCAAATATCGTTATGTAATTTTAATCAAAAATTTACATTAGATCCACAGCTTAACTAGCTTTGTTTCAACCACACATGTATTTTTATTTATTTAAAATTTATATAGCCCTTACCATTTGTAAGGCACTGTTATAAGCAGTTAAACAAGAAATGACTTGGAAATTTGTGGCTTTCCTGTACTGCTACGGCCTGCCACAGAAGACCGGATGCCTGATTGGCACAGAAGAACAGAATTTTAGGATGAGAAGGGTCATCAGAGGCACAAGTCCCATGTGCCGCATGAATCCAAGGGGTAGTGCAGACTAAGCACGAACATCTCCAGTGGAGAATACAAAATTCAGAAGGTATCAGATTGTTTCTAGACATCTGACCCTTTGGGCAAATGGGTCGAACATCTATTAACGCCATCTTGGATTTGTGGGGAACTCTACCAGGATCCAGAAGAACAGACTGTCGTCCTATGGACCAGGGAGCACAGAAATTGACCCCCCGATGTTATCTCAGACCAGTGTGAGACTTGGCTATAAGACTGAATAATATGGGCCTGAAATTGCAGCCAGGGATGGGGTCTGGGGAAATTCATGTCTAAAAACCACATGTCTTACACACGAATAAGGTTTAAACCTGAGAAGGTTAAAAGGGTCAGCATTTTTGCATTTCTTTTCCATGTCTAAAAAGAAAATGTGTAATATATCACCAAGTATTCATCTAATTAGTCATTCATTCAATCTATTCATTCAATGTGTTAGGCAGAAAAATGGATCCCAAAGATCTAAGTCCTAATCCCTGGAAACTGTGAATATTCCCTCATATGGCCAAAGGGACTTTGCAGGTTTGATTAAATTAGAATCTTGAAATGGGGAGATTTATTTTGGATTATCCAGATGGCCCCTAATGGACCCTAAACGACAAAAGTCTTATACTAGGGAGGCAGAAAGATTTAACAGAAAAGGTAATATGATGATAAAAGCAGAAATTAGACTGATATGTTTTGTAGATGCAGAAAGGGACCACAAACCAAGAAATATAGGCAGCCACTAGAATCTGGAAAAGCAAGAAAAATACATTTTCCCCTCAAGGTCTCCAAAAGGAAACAACTCTGCTGACACCTGACTTTAGCCCAGTAAAACTCATTTTGGACTTCTGATTTCCAGAAGTAAAAGAAAATACTTGTGTGCTGTACAGCCACTAAATTCGTGGTAATTTATAACAGTGGCTATAGAAAACTCATACATTCCATACAACATGTATTGGCATCTACAGGGGTCAGGCACTGGGCAAGACTCTTGGTTTACAGAGAATGGCAACACATGCTGAGTGATCCTGTGCAATTTACTATCATCTCTAAAACTCAGCTCCCTCATCTCCAAATGGGGATGATTCTACATATTTAATAGGGCTGTTAGGAGGATTTAAAATAATAGGAAATCTAGGATTTATTAAATGTTAACTATGGGTTAAACATATTCCTTCATAATCTTTAAATGAACACTAAAAAATACTATTCACTCAATTCTACAAGTTATATTCCATTATGAGAAAGGGAAATACATAGTGAGAAAACTGAGGCTTAAAGATTAGGGATCTTTTCCAAAGTCACTCCAGAGCCAGGCTGGGATTTAAACCAAGCCCACAGATTCAAAGTGCTGTTCCTAATTACCATACCACACCTCAAACTGTTTCTAATTACCATACGTCTATCAATGTGTGGTCTCTTTCTCTTTCCTTCCTTTGCTATTACTAATGGTGAGAACTATTTGTTTCTCATTAGTTACATCTTTATTTTTTTAGTGGTAGCTCCAGAGTTTACACTATATATATCTCTTTAGCATAGGATATCTTTAAATATTATACCACTTCACATATATAGCATAAGATGTTTATGAATATTAAACACGTGATCTTTTGCTTGAAGGGCAAAAAGCTGCTACTTTAATTAACACCATCAGAGGAGGGCCAGCTTATCCTGTGGGCTAAGGTGAGTACAGTGAGTGCCCTGCAGAGAGGAAATGTACAGACACTCCAGGCTCTGGGATTGTGAGATTCCATGATTCCCAGTTACCGCAACTGAAAAAAACCATCAAAGCTACGCCAGGCTGCCCTAAACCAGAGCAGGCAAAAAAAGGAATTACAAGAGACCAGCTTGCCTTCTTCCTCAGTTGTTCCCATTTTTTCTTGGCTCCAGCCACTCCAGAACCTTGAGTCCTCAGCTGCACATTGCAGAACTACGACATACTCTGTAAAAGCCTGAAGCCCTGTGAGGTTGTATGTTTCGTCTCTGTCCATATCTTTGGTGAAGTTGACTTCCATCTAGAAGACAGAGATAACTTTGAGCTGGATAGGAGATCACATGTTATCTTTCCAATTTTCTTCTCTAACCTTCTCTTACCTTTTCAGAACTAGTAGCATTATATCTCAAATTTTAAAAAATATATTTTTCATAAATAAAACTCCAAGCATGCCCGGGACTATTTGTACCTAAAGACGTGAGTCACTGCATAAATCACCACCCTCCCTACTTCCTGCCCCTAAGCTGGTGAGGCAGAGATTCCTGCCTCTGGGCTGGATGTGAGTGAGCAGAGTCTTGTTTTTCTGGAAGATGCAGGGTCCTAGGACTCAGGGCGACCTGTGCTCCACTTTAAACTTCGGCGGTGACTACAACACCTAGAAATAAGGCCTCATGAAACAGTAAATAACTGAGACCTTAGTGGCATTAAGGTCACCCTTATGTCATTAACAAGACCTAGAAAACTTAAGGTGCCATGAACGACCTCAGCATTTGTTATCAGCAGAACTAGAATCAGAACACAGATTTCCCCTCTCCTAGACTCTTTCCCTTACTCAAATCTTCCATTTCAAATTATTGGTCTTTGATGGACCAGTCAAGCTGCTAAAGATGTTGGCAGCTTGGATGCATAAATTCATTTTGACACACTCTTGGGTAGGGGGGAGAGGTAAATAAAGCACTTTTTTTTCCTAGACCTCAGTTTCCTTATTAGTAAAATGAACGTGCTGCTTTAAATAATCTCCAAAGTTCCTCTGGACCCAATTCTCCAAGAAGACAAACTTAAAAACTCTTTCTGAGTATGGTCATTGTTCCTGCAATATGAACTTTTAGCTGTTGGTTTATATGAATTTATACTGAATTGGTTAATAAAAATAAACTGCACTAATAGGCATGCCCATTTTGTGAGCATGCACACTAGTCTCATAAAACCCAGCAAGAGAAGGAAGTCCTGCTATTTCCTGCGTGTATATCACTATAGGTCCTGGGCCTATAATAGGGCAAAATGAGAACATGTACAGGTTGCAACGAGCTGAGCACCCCAGCCCCAGATGGATACTTCTGAACTCCCAGGCTAGTGAGATGGCCTTGGAGCAAGAAATAAGATCCACAACTGAGGGCAGTTGTGCTGCTATATCCCAGGTTCCCTGAGTGCTTTCCACCTACAGCCCTGGAGATGCTGCAATGGCAGAACCGGGCTTTGGGGAACATAACTTGGGACAATCCATCATTTTGGGGAAGTAGCATCCCCAAATTACTGTAGTTATGGGGCCCAGTCTGAACCAGATTATGACCTTTAGGAGAAGGCCAACCACCTGTAAATCAAAATTAAAATAATATTAACCATAAAATACATGCAAGGAAGTTTAATAAAGTTCTATTTTACTTTTCGTGCTTTTTAAAATATATCATATTCTTTTTAAAAATCTTAAATTTTTCCTCCTGCTTTGCCAGTACACTGAGCCGAAGCTTGGCCTGCTTGCTGGGTTTCCTCGTGTTCACACTCAGAAAGCTCTGCCTAATGCAGCAGTGCAAGCCTGTTCTTCTCAGCCCAGCCTCGAAGGAAACAAAAGCTGTTCAGTCTTTCACACAGTGTGCCTCTAAGGCTTCTTTTACTTTGGCTTTTTGTGCAGGCTAGGTGCCTTTGGCCCTCACACAGAGTCCAGGATCAACTGATCTTCCATACACAGGCTTACATCTAAAACTTTCCCAACTCAACACAGGCAATGGACGCCAACCAAAACATTAATTAGTTTCATCAGGTTCGTTTCTAACAATCTATACTTTATGCCAAATCCTGGCTCATCCAAAGTGTTTATGTTTTAAGAGATGAGTCAGAAGTTTTGGTGCAAAGCCTATATCAAACTCTTAAGACAGTCTTGAGACCTTTTGTAGAGTGTTCATATGGTTCCATTTTATAAAGTTGGAATCCATTTAGACTAAGGTCACAGGAATATGGTTTAGAGATTGCCAAAGTATGGTCAAATGAATGACTAAACTTGGAATCAGAAAACTTGGGCTCAGGTCTGCAATTTACAAATTCTGCGATCTTGAGAAGTGATTTAAGCTCTCTATGTTGCAATTTCCTAATCTCTAAAAAAAAATTTTTTTTAAAGTGGTTCCTTGCTCATAGGATATTTACAAGGATTAAACAATTTGGAGTATAAGAAAGTATTCTGTAACCCATATAGCATCATACACATAGCATCTTGGAATATGGACATATTGGGATTTTAGAATTAGTTTTTATATGGTTTACTTTTAGTTAAACAAATACTTATTGAGCATATGTGCCAAGCAATAGGAAAATAATATGAAAACCAAGGTTTCTGTGTCTGAGGAATCTATAGCCTAATCTGTAGACAGCTTTAAATGACTGCACTGAGTGTTAAATGCAATGACAGAGGAGGAGTACCTAGCTCAGGCTCTCAGGAGGAAATATGTTAGACCGGAGTTCTGAGAGATGAATAGGTTTAGCAAGGTATGACCAGGAGTGGAATACAAAAGCAGATGGTATTCTAGGCAGAGGCATAGAATAGTGAAGTGATATGATAAAGAAAACTAGGAATTCAGAATTAATATAGAAGCCAAGGCAAGATGAAAGATGAGGTTGGAGTAATCAACAGGGGTCAGGTCTTAGAGGTTTAAGGATCTGGCTCTTTATCCACAGGTAATGAGAACCATCCATAGAAAGCTGGGTTGGTTTAGTTGGGTTTAGAAGTGTGTAGACGTGTGTGTGAAAGCTGAAAGGAGAGAGATACTGATTGCACATTCCATTTTCCTTCCCTCTTTCTCCCAGGAACTGGAAGCTGGGAGGAAGGAAGCAAAGATGAGGACAGATATAGGTGAGTTTGTCAGAGGGGAGGTACAGGATGCTGGAAGTTAGGGTAGCTTACACTTGCTGCCCTCACTTAGTATTGTACATGGTTTAGTAGTTTCCCAGAGGGACATAGATCTTGGTTTATTTTTCTTGTTGAATCCTATCCCAGCAGCCACAGGACTCTGAGCCCAGACAAACAGAAAAAATCAAGGGTCTCTAGACAGAAATTCCTTAGCTTCACTGAGACTATGACATGTGGTGTGAAGGAAGATGCCTCTGCTCAGGGGTTCCCTTCTGGTTTCCAGAAACTACTAATCAGTGAGTCTTATGTTACATGTAGTCAGGTTTTAGGAGAATGGTTCCAGAGCTGGCATAGAAAGGAAGCTAACGGGAGAAGCAGATGTCATAATTTCTCTTGTCTTGAACATAAGAGAAGATAACCAATTTTCTGAAAGAGTTCTAGACTAGGAGAGGATACAGTAAACATAGTGTCTATGGGTTTTAGCATAGTATCTATGGGTTTTAGTGATAGCCTCATGAGAAAAGTAGGTTAATTGTAGTACTAATTAAAGAGATCTACATAAAGGCCATACTCAAGGGAGGAGAGGCTGATGTCTCTGGATGTTCTCCCTAGTTTACTGCATGGCTCCAACGTAGTCACTATTTTCATTAGTGATTAAATAAAGTTTTAAAAGTAAGTGTTATCAAATGTGAAGATATTGAAAGTTAGAAAGTAGAAAGTTAACTATAAGTTTTGAGCATTAGAATAAAGATTCTAAATAGGCTGAAATGATAAGACCAACATGAAGAAATTCAGTAGGAGTAAATAAAACACCTGCCCTTAGGTTAAAAGTCAACAAGCTATAAGATACTGAAGATATGTTTTACTAGCAAATCTTATGCAGGAAAAAGGTTTTAAAAATTTAACTGATTCAAGTGGCTAGGAGTTAAGAGTCTATAAAGTAAGGTGGTTACAAAAACAGTTGGTACAATTTCAGGCTGCACTGATAGAAATACAAGAATATCATCTGAATTTTGAGGTAAGGAAAGATTTCTTAAGATACAAAAGGCATTAAGCATAAAAGAAAAGACTGATAAAATTTGACAGTATTAAAACTAAAAAATTATGTTCATCCAAAGTAATGATAGAGGGTGAAAAGTCAGGCCAAGTGAGAGATGTTTGCAACATACATAACAAATAAAAGATTTATAAGTAGAATATATAAGGAACTCCTACAAGCCAATTAAAAAATCAGACATATAGAAAAAAATGAAAAGTATAAACTCCAGTATTTATACGTGAATGAATCTTAAAAGGACAATATTGAAAGAGCCAAACAAAAAATGTATAGATTCCATTTATACAATGTCTCAAACTATGTTGATCAAGATGCAGGCTTAAATGTTAAAATCATAATAAAAAGCAAAGAAGTAATTACCAAGAAAGTTAAGATAACGTTTAGCTCCAAGGAGAAGAGATTGTCATCAGGGTAGACAGAGGGCTCTGGTATGCTCTTTTTGACCCGGTTGTTTTTACATGAGTGCTGACTTAATAACTTGTTCAATGCAATATTTATGTTTTGTTTGTTTTTCTAAATGTGTGTTACAGCACAATTTCATAAAAGTTTGGAAAACTGAAAAAGGCAATGGCCGAGCTATAGACTCTCTAGCTGCCAACATAGCTGAACACAAACCAGGGTGGAATGCAAAAGTAAATTTCTCACTCTTCAATATGTCCATATGCTCAAAATGCAAGATGACTATAGTAAAACACTTTTCCGATCTAAAAGGCTCAAATGAGAAACTGGGAAGAAAAGTGCTCACTATTCTTTAACTTCTATTTTCAATGTAGAAAGGAAAAAAATGATTCCAGATCAATAAAGTTGTAATTCTCCTCTTTGGGCCATCTAATAGAAATATTGTAATGGTCCAACTTACCCAGTTGGTACTATCTACTGTTCTGAATCGAAGCATGTATTTTAAAATGGATGAAACAGGTGCCAACACAGGCCTTTTCCATTTTATTTGAATCATTCTTTTGATGCCCCAAACTGGTTCCACACTGCAAATGTTAGGTGGTTCGATTTTTACTGAAAATAAAAATCATACAGTCCTCATTTTTGCAAAAATATCAGACAGTGCTAATAACATCCAGCCAAAATTGGGGGGGGGGGAAGAGCCTAGAAAATAAATGATAGTGCATATTTTGTCATCTGACGTATGTGAATGCATTAGGAAGGCTGTGCAAAGAAATGCTGCCACCACCACCACCCCACCCCTCAAAGCAAAATGTTCAATGAGGAAAGGATACATTCCTATGAATTTTCTACAAATCTGTCTTTTACTGTTTGGTTCAGATACATGGAGCAGAATGGAGGTAAGGAAAAAAAAAAAAAGACACTAACTACATGACCAGCATAGGTTTATTTCTGGCTTCACTGTTCTGTTCCATTTGTCTATGTGCCTGGTTTTATGCCAGTATGATACTGTTTTGATTACTATAGCTTTATAGTATATTTTGAAGTCAAGTAGTGTGGTGCCTCCAGATTTGTTATTCTTATTCAAAATTGCTCTAGCTATTTGTGATCTTCTGTGGTTCCATATAAATTTTGTTGTTTTCTTTAAAATTTCTGTGGAAAGTATCAATGGCATTTTGATAAGGATTGCATTTAATCTACAGATTGCTCTGCATGGCATGGTTGTTTTAACAGTATTAATAGTATTAACTCTTCTGATGATGTTTGTCAACATATGAAAAGGATTATACACCACAACCAGGTAAGATTTGTCCCAAGAATTAAAGATTTGTTTAACCCATGAAAGTCAGTCAATGTAATACACCATTTTAATAGAATAAAGGACAAAACTACATGGTTATCTCAATATATACAGAATAGGTATTTGACAAAAACCAACATCTAGTCATGATAAAAAGATTCAATAAACTATGATTAGAAGAGAATTTCCTCAACCTTATAAGGTCATCTACAAAATTCCACACCTAACATCATACTCAATAGTGAAAGATTAAATGCTTTCCCTCTAAGATCAGGAATAAGAAAAGGATGTCTGCTCTTACCACTTCTATTTGACATTATATTGGCGGTTCTAAATAGGGCAACCAGGCAAGAAAGATAAATAAAAGGTGCCCAGATTGGAAAGGAAGATGTAAAACTGTATTTTCAGATGACACAATCTTGGATATAAAATTCCTAAATTAGTCACACAAAAAAAATTAGACCCCAGAATACAAATTCAACAAGGTTGCAAATTCCAAGATAAATACACAAAAATCAATTGTATTTGTACATTCTAACAATGGACTATCTGAAAATGAAATTAAGAAAGCATTTCCATTTACAGTAACATCAAAAATAATAAAACACTTAAGAATAAATTTAACCAAAGAAGTGCAAGATTCATACCCTGAAAACCATAAAATATTATTGAAAGAAATTTTAAAAGACCTGAATAGGTGAAGAGACACCCTATGTTTGTGGATTGGAAGATTTTATTGATAGCAATATCCCTATCAAAATTCACCAGGCTTCTTTGCTGCAATTGACAAGTTGATCATAAAATTTGTATGGAAAAGCAAGGGACCCAATACCCAAAACAATCTTGAAAGAGAACAAAACTAGAGGACCCATTTACCCAATTTTGAAACTTATTGTAAAGCTACAGTAATCAAGATAGTGTAATCCTGGCATAAAGATAGAAATATATATCAATGGAATAGAACTGTGAGCCAAGGGAGAAAAATCTTACATTTATGATGAATTCATTTTGACAAGAATTCCAGGACAATTCAATTGGGAAAAGAATCATCTTTTCAACAAATGGTACTGGGACAACTGGATATTCCCGTGAAAAACACTGAAGTTTGACTCCTGCCTCATACCATATACAAAAATTAATTCAAACAGGATCAAAGAATAAATATAAGAGCCAAAACTATAAAGCTCTTAGAAGAAAATATAGCAGTAAATCTGTGTGATCTCAGGGTAGACCATTTTTTTTTTTAGATCTGACACAAAGCAAAAACAATAAAAGGATAGATAAGTCAGGCTTCATCAAAATTAAATATTTGTCTTTTTCAAGAATTAAAAAGACAACCCACAGAAAAGGTGAAAATATTTGTAAATCATATATTTGATAAGGAACTTGTACCCAGAATATATAAAGAACTCTTAACACTCAATAATCAAAAGATGAAACAATTAAAAATTGTCAATGGATTTGAATAAACATTTCTCCAAAGAAGATATACAAATGGCCTATCAGCACATAAAAAAATGTTCAATATCATTAATCATTAGGTAAATGCAAATCAGCACTACAATGAGATGCCACTTCATACCCACTAGGATGGCTATAATCATAAAGACAGACAATAACTAGTACTGGGGAAGAAATGGAGAAGTTAGAGTCTTTATAAGTTGCCAGTGGGAATGTAAAATGGTGCAACCACTTTGGTAAAGTTCGACAGTTCTTCAAAAAGTTGAAGATAGAGTTATCATATGACCCAGTAATTGCACTAAATAGCTAAGAGAATTGAAACATATGTCCACACAAAATCTGTACACAAATATTCATAACAACAGTATTTATAATAACCAAAAAGTAGAAACCACTCAAATTTCTATCAACTGATGCATGGATAAACAAAATGTGGTGTATCTTTTTATGTTCAGCTATAAAAAGGAATAAAGTACGGATAAGTGCTACAATATATGGATGAACCTTGAAAACATGCTACATGAAGGGAACCAGGTTCAAAGGCCATTTAGTGTTTATATATAAAATGTCAAAAACAGGCAAATTCACAAAGACAGAAAATAGATTAGTAGTTGCCAGAGGTTGAGCAAAAGCGGAAAGGAGGGAGAAGGGATTGGGGACTGACTGTAGATGGGTATGAAGTTCCTTTTGACAGTGATGAAATGTTCTGGAATTAGATACTGGTGACATTTGCACATAATGTAAATATGTAAATGATAGAAAACTGATTTGTAAAAGGTAAACTTTAAGGCATGTGAATTATA
Organism: Eonycteris spelaea; assembly: GCA_003508835.1. NCBI lineage: Eukaryota > Metazoa > Chordata > Mammalia > Chiroptera > Pteropodidae > Eonycteris > Eonycteris spelaea. The sequence goes on along the minus strand of PUFA01000011.1, from coordinate 5,716,026 downwards.
TATCAATGAAACTTATTAAAAAATATGGTGAAAACGACTTTTTGAAAAGGAATTGAAAACATAAAAAAATGAGATATTTTTTAAAATAAGAGTTTTATTCTATTCTACATAAGCAATGTTTTTTGAAGGGAAAACTGCTTCTTTGAGTATAATTTATGATACAAACTACAAGAGGACATCAGGGACAAGCAAAATGTCTTTTCTCATTCCTTTTTTTTTCGCTTATTTTTATTTGTAAATTAAGCTTATTGGGGTAACATTGGTTAATACAATTACATAATTTTCAGGAGTACATTATATTTGACAGCTATATATCCTATTGTGTGATTACCACCCAAAATCCAGTTTCCTTTCTTTTTATAATTTGGTCAATTCCTTTCTTCTTCCCTCCTTCCATCCTACCTTTCCTTCTTCCCTCCTTTCCTTCATCAAGAAGAAGACAAATTTTTATATTTATCTGTAATACCCATCTACTATATTCATGAGCGCGGAGTCTACTTTTGAGTCCACAGATATCTCTTTAAAAAGGGGGTATCTTTTTAATAAAAGAATATAAAGCATATAATATAATACTTACTTATGTTATCTAAGCGCCAGTGTGTTATATCCGATTCAATTATACCATCTGAATTTTGGGCTTCCACTTGTATGGTGTAATTATCTGGGTTTGTTATACTTGGAAGAAAAAAAGAGCACGAAGTCCCATTTTCACTTGTAGAACTACAAATATCATTTTTCTGTCCATAAGAGCTTTAAGAAAAAAATGAATCGACATGAGTTTAGTTTGAAAACACAGCCATACTTAATGTACTAAGAAAGTATTTGTTAGTTACATTCTGGTTTTCTCTTGAATACTGTACAGTCCAGAATTTGGTACCCCTTTCTCTAAATTCCTTCCTCACCCTCCATGTAGAGATAGAAGTTAACCACTTCTTTCCTGCCTGAGATGCTAGAAACCATGCAGACCTCCTTGGAACCTTATAAATCCATTAAAAGCTACCTGTAATTCATTTCTTATTGGTAACAAATAATGAATAGGACTCTAAAAATCCCAGATTCTAGCATTGAGAACTTATTTTTAAAAGAAAAAAAAAATCAAACAGTATTTGTTAAATAATGATAGATACATAAAGAGAACTTAAAATGATAGTTTTTAATACATCTACATTTATTGATATGGAAATATGCCCGTACTCTATTGTTGATGGAAAAGAGGATACATATTATATACAGAATAATCACATTTATATAGACATATATTTAGAGATATCTGGAAAGGTCCTCATCAAAATGCTAAAGTTATTACCTTTGGTGGTGAAATTTGGGGTGATTTTTTTACATTCTTGTTTCTCAGATTGAATTACTTTTTTTTTTTTACCATTGGTAAATAGTTTTCAGAAGATTCATTATTTTCCTAGATAAATGACTTAAACGTATCACTTAATGAGAACAAGTACACATATTGGTAGGAATCACATGGTATGTACAGCTATAGTCCACACGGCTCTGGGGATTATGCAGAAGATAGACTAGGCTGAGAACAGAAAAGGAGGCCCATGCCTAGCAGGTCTGAAGCCATCAAGAAGGGCTGTACATAGGCCTGAGGAAACCAGGGGGTTCCTAACTCTGCATGAGCAGCTGGTGAGAATAATAGCCATCCATAGGGAGCCATGGAAGGGGAGTGGAAGGGATGACTCTTTAAAACAGAAAAATAGGAGTAACTCTATTGAGGTTTCCAGTTTTGCACTGTACTGACACTTTCTGTTCAACCCTGGGCCTAGAACTAACAAGTATGGAAGAAGATAAGTCATGTGGACCATTAGCTAAGATGTCCCCAGCCACTGGATGCATACAGTGGTCACATAGAAGTGACTTGACTCATGAGGGAATCAGGAGCCTCTGCCTCACCCCCTTATGCCCACTAGCAGCACACAAGCTCCCATACTTACTAAATTCTTTTAACTTTTGTACCATGTGAAATTGGCTTCTTTTTCTGGACTCCATGTGCAAGTAAAATTTTTCTTATAGTAGAAGACACAAGAAATGTTCTCAGGCTTAGCTGGCAGAACTAAGAAACAAAACAAATGTATACATACTCAAACACAATAACTTCAATATGTAATAAATATTCCCAGCATTGAACATTTTGATGAAAACAGGCTAATCAAATGCTGGATTGGTAGGTTAGTTCTAGGTATAACAAGTTCTCCTAATCAAGTCAATGGAAAAGTCTAACTCCATCTCTTCAATTATTCCCTTTGAAGAACTAGATTTCTAGTTTTTGAAAAATACTTTTTATATTCTTACTCAAAAGCAACATTTTAGAAGCAAAAATCATATTAAAATACCAGGCAAAGTAAAGCATCAAACGATAGAACCACTCTGGATAACTGGGCAATAGATGATGTAGGGATAAGGGAAAAATACAAAACATTGAACTATACCACACTTCAACCTTATGCATTACTAATTTTTCCCCAGAAGAATGGCATAATAGAGAAAATGTCTGAAATATCTTTTATTTTATTTTACTTCCTTTTCATTCTTACTCTGCCTTGCACTGGCTGAATCCAAAGCTAGCCACAAAAACCAAGGTAGGGATAGATCTTCCTGGATCCAAATACACCCCCATCAAACTTCAGTGCCTTTACTTTCCTGTTCTTCTTTAATACCTCTCCTTAGCTCCTTCAGAAGCTTTGATTAACATATAAAATGCTGTAAGCCAGAAAGGGAGTCAAACATCATAACATCACCAGGTATCAGGAGAAGAGAAAGTGTTTCTAAAAATGATTTTCCGTTCCACCTGAGCTCTCTTATGGGGATACATTTGTCTTGCCCTTACAGTTGGCATACGTCAAGAAAGCAATATTCTCACAGGAGGTAACTTGATATTGGTATACAGGAGGGAAAAAATCCTGTTCCTTCTACCCTCCTAGGTTCTCCAGCTGGGGCCTTATAAAATTAAGACAAAAAAAAAACACAGATTATCAAGAGAAAACAGTTTGTTAATACATGCAGTGCACATTGCACAGGAGAAGCCTCAATAAAGAGTAACTGAAAGAGGTGGTTAGAACATGAATTTAATAAGCACCCTTTAAAAAATACAATAATTTGTAGAAAAGTGACTAGACAGGAAAAGGAATTTAGGCTTTCAAAGGTGGCAAACTATGGAAGGTAAATATACGTGGGAAACTAAGAGAGTAAGGTTTGTGTGTGCAGGTCCATCTTGGCACCAACTTTCTGCCTTCTTCATGGCTATAAAACTTTCTCAGGAGAGGAGATTTATGGCAGTCCTCATTTTTCATAAGTATCAGCTTTTAGTCAGATAAAGGAAGCTCCAAGAAGACTTTATTTCTGCCTTATTGATTCTTCATTTGCCTCCAGATCAAAATAATACTTTTGTCACAGAGGCATACTCTGATGCCGTACCCTGGCATTACAGAGAGATTTGTGATAAATAAAATGAATGTTCAGAAATATGGATATTAAAAATGGATAACTAAAGGCTAGATTTACCACTTGCATACATCTATCCTTCCCTCACATCTTCAAAAAAAAAAAACCCATAACTATCTTCCTACATTTCTAGAAATAACTATTTCCCCTATTTCTGGAAATAAGGAGAAATAGTCACTAACTTTTCTCTAAGAAAGACTGAGAGACTATTCTAGCTTATCAGAGAATTTCACACTTGGAAGAGTAATATTTTTTTCAAAATGAAAAGAGGTTCTCAATGTTCATCTTGCTTTGGTGCTGCTGCAAAGTTAGAGTCTTGGAAAATGTCTTGAAATACAAGGAGGACAGGCTGAGCAGAGGCCACAGAAAGGATATTTTAGAAGGGAAGCTGGGTGAAACCGGAGCCAGTTATATAGAAGATGGTAAAAGTAAAAGGTGGTAAGAAAAGAAAATAGGGATAGAAGAAAGAAAAAGACAAGTTGAGGGAAAGAGTGCATTGATAGGAGCCAGGATGTTCATAATTAGAACTTTAAATTGGATAACTAAGGGTAACTGTTGATTTCTGAGCTGCCCAGGAGAGGCTAAGTGAGTCAGGGAGACGCAGGCCCACCTGCCTGTATTGTCTATAAAGTTTGTGAGTGCCATAAGTATAACCCCAGAGGGATACAAGGCAGGTCATGCCAGGACAGAGGTCTGGCAGGCATTCTCATTATCTGTGGGTCACAACTGCCCTCTTGTTCACCCCTGATTACTACATGTTATGGACTGAATTGTGTACCCCAACTGTGTACATTGAAGCCCTAACCCTGGGTACTTCAGAAAGCAAATGCCTTTGGAAATAGGGCCTTTCAGGCAGTATTAGTTAAAACGAAGCTGTTAGGATGGGCACTAATCTAATCTAATTGGTGTCCTTAAAAGAAGAATAGGACACACAAAGAAATGACTATACGAAGAGGCAGCAAAAAGGAAGTCATCTATGATCTAAGGAGAGAGGCGTCAGAGGAAATCAACCCTACAATCACCTTGATCTTGGACTTCTAGTCTCCGGAACTATGAGAAAATAAATTTCTATTGTTTAAGTCACTCAGTTTGTGGTATTTTGTTATGGCAGCCGTAGTAAATTATATGATTCCTCTCTACCTTCCCAGTGCCCAAGTCCCACTTTTTCCCCTCTGCTCTTTTTTTTTTTTTTTCCACATAAGATGTGTTCGAATTAATGAATCTTAGATCTACAAGGTACTGTATGGATTTCGGGCCCATAGTCTTAAGTTAAACCACTGCAGAAATATGTTGTTTAATCATTTCCCTTTACATCCTTGAAATTTATGACAAATGTGTGAAAAAATATATATTTTTGTTTTTATGTGTGTGTTTTACATGGAACCATTACACAGCACAAAAACCACTGAAATAAGCACTTACCATTATTCTAAGACAGTGGATCTTGACCTTTTGGGTGGCCATATCTCCCTTTGACAATATAATAGGCCAGCTTGCCAAATCTGCACATGCGTAAATATACATCAACATGCACACACCACCCACACAAATTCAGGAAGTTCTCAAATCCCCTGCAGCCCATCTACATGTGCCCGTGGTCCAGGTGCCCCTTAGCTCTCAAGTTAACAGTTCTTGTCCAAAGAAGGCAACAACAACCACGTAATCCATAAAATGGCACAAGCCAACCTACCTGCCAGGCCAAATCTGCAAAGTAGAGGGAGCACCCACAGTGCCCAGGCCCACATCATCCTTGAGTTCATACAGACAGGCTGGGGAGAAGGCTGAAAATGTCATCATCAGTCAAGAGTTAGTTTCCTGTCTCTTTTCAACAACTTGATTTCCAATGACAGATTCTAGGGATTTTGAGAGTACTTTTTTTTTTTTAATTCTTGAATTTAATTTTATTTTATATTTTGGCTCTCATCACATAGATCCCTTTATGATTACTCCACCAAACCCAGTCAAAATTTTATTTTTTCCACAATTCATTCCACAATCTAATATGGAAACTACACCAGCCACCAAGAATACACTCCAGAAAAAAAGTACTGTGAGTTGTGTGGATCTGAGACCATCCTCTGGCCTCTGCCTCAGTTCCAAAGCACTCCAGCCAAATGCAACAACTCATAATTTCCCAAATGCATCATTTCACATCTCCATGCTTTATGTGATTCCTTCTGCCTAGAATGTCCTTTCTGCCTCATTCGTGGTAAATTAATCCATCTTTCCAGAGTAATCTCGAGGATATCCATCTCTAAATACCCTCACCGAACTCCCAGATGGAGTTGGCCAGCTAGTCCCTCCCTGTGTCCCACCTCTTTCCCTGCCATCTATACTATAGCATGTGTCACACAGAATGGCTTTTCCAGTGCACCTGCTGGATTCTCTTCACAGAGGGAGCTTCCGAAGAGCAGAGCTTCTCTTATTCCTCTTTGAAACCTTAGTGTTTCGAGTAGTGCCTGATACATGGTAGACATTCAGTATTGTTTGTGGAATTAATTAGAACAAAAAGACTGCTGGCTCCTCTTCTCATCCCAGATGGGATGGAGGGATAATCTAAGAATAAAGCAAACGTAAAGGCAACGCCTCATTTCAGGAAGAAATAAATGATGCTACATGTTCATCTGAAAGATAGTTATACGAGGAAAAAAAAAGAAGAGTGCTCAATAAAATTAATCATTTGAGAAATATGCATGTGCAATATTTCTGGAGAAGACCACAAGGTTCAAATCTCATGTACAAACCAAGTGACATGCCTAACTAATTGAAAATGCCTAAAGCAATAAAGCAGAATGAGGACTTGGAATTTATAATATTATCATCATGAAAACAGTAAAAGATGGATTACATAACAGGAACAGTGAACGCCTGTTACTCAGTAGCAGGTAGTTACCCTTTCAAGAAAAAAAAGTTTGATGCAAATGAGTACAAAACTTAAAGAAAAAAATGTTAATTTTTCAATGTAGAATAAATGTGTTCTTTAAAAATTAATTGAAACACTAATAGAACTTTTAAAAGTCTAATTATTCAGAACTGTCTTAATTTTCTCTGTCTCTTAGCCAAAAGACAGGCTTTTACAAGTTCTGAAAGCATTCTGGAAAGGGAGGGAGGCCTAACCATGGAGACTATAAAAGCTATAATGCTGACAGTCTTAATGGAATAAATGAATAATTTAGGTGCTAAAGCTAAAACTGTTATTCTGATATGAGGTCTTGCATTTTAAAAATCTTATCAACAGTAAATGGTAAATAAAATTAATTGTAAAATATTTTTAAGAAATGGTAATTATTGCTTGACTCCTTTGCAATGATCATTACTTGTGAAATTAAAACAAAAAAAAATCAACAGTACTAAATTATACCCAGAGACAAAGCGAAAAAAAGTTGCAGTAGATGAAGAGTGTGGCATTCTAGAAGGTGTCACTGCCTGAGTGCTTGCCCTGGCACTCTCACAAATTAGCTGGTGACCTCAGGCATTCTTATTCATTTAGCACTGTTCCATCCAGACTAGGTACTTGGAATAAAAGAAGAGCCTGTCCCTGACTTCATTCTAGGTCAGTGGTTTTTAACATGGAAATGGGAGTCAGAGGGTAAAGAGAACGGCAAATTCCAGAGTGAGCTACTGTTACTGATGGTTCTGTGTCATATTCCTCAAATGGGTTTGAGAAGAAAAAAGGGTTGAGAACCATTATTACTTTCGGAGACAGAACGATGAATAGTAACTGCAAATATCACATGGCAAATCCTGTGATTATGACAGTGCAAGAAGAGCACGGAGTATCTAAGATGAGAATGAGTTACTGACTGAGGAACGCCAAGCGTTGCTCGTATGATGATGCCCCTCATTCTAAGCTCGCCTGTCCCCCAGTGTCTTTTCCACTTACTCTCACACACCAGAGAACCAACACCAAATGATTGCTCCTTGGCAGTAAATGCTGAGGAACAAATGTGAGGTGCTTCTCAGGAACTTAGAAATAAGTTCAACTGAGAGTTTATCTAGCAAAATCTGTGCACAAAAACAATTCTAGTTATCTGTGAGAATAAATCAAGAATATGGGGGTAAATATGCAACCGAAGAGCTTGAGTTTACTCTGAACTCCAGCCAAGGAAACCTGGGTATAATCTCAGACAGTTGTCATTTAGTTGTAGGAACCTATTCAACTAACTGTATCCTAAATGGGAGCCTTAGAGAACAGAAAGGAGGGGTCATCTCAGAACATAAAATATTGATGGTTAAGAAAGATAGAAATTGGCAGTATTTATAAAGTACTATCTATAGGAGGAAATGGTGAAATTTTCTGTTACTGGAGCAATATACTCTAAAACAGGGCAACCATGAGATATCATCATCAAGGCCTTGATGAAAGATATCTTGAAACCAAAAATCTGCTTGCTCTGCTTCTATAAAGCTTTCTCTCTGATTACTAAGGTTTAGCAGAAGGGGAGTCCGTTCTGAATTCATCAAAAAGACTGTCCTCTCTTTGTTTAAACATATTAGTCTCTTGAAGTCTTTTTATTTATTTATTTATTTTAGGTGAGGCAGCCCTTGGTTGACCTCACGGGTTGCAAGGACCTTGTCAGCTTACAATCTCTTTTTTATTTTTTATGTCTACAGCACCTGGTCTTCCTAGGTGGTCCCCCATCCATGTACTAACCAGGTCTGACCCTGCTTAGCTTCCGAGATCAGACGGGATCGGGCTTGTTCAGGGTGGCATGACCAAATAGTCTTGAAATCTTAAATAAGGTGAATCAGTCTTCCCTGAGTAGTTCTAGGTACAGCAAGATGCTGGGTCATAAGAAAGTCACAGAGATTATGCTGTGCTCTTGAGGAAAATCACCAAACCTTTGCCTGCTTTCTCTGAGTTATCAGCCCTAACTTTTAAAATTGCAGGAGCTTTGAAAAACTGGTCTTCAATAAGAGGTCACTTCCTAGAACTATACAGTTTCTCATTAGTGGGACCACATTTGTATACAGCATTTAATGGAGGCTTAGAATTCTCAAACAACACCATGCTGGACAAAAGGACTCTTACAATAAACAGTGATACTCTTACAATAAACAGTAACTTGTGGTATATTATCTTTAAAGGTATGAACCTAGTAGTAGCAGTTACTGTTAGGAATACAATGACTAGAAACAAATCCAAACAATTATTGCTGGCTGTTGGCAGTGGCTAGGGACAAGGAAAGAGGGAAAGAAAACAAAGGAGATACTGTCTCTGCCGGTTGATGCTAAAAATTTTAATATGTTAAATAAATGTTAAATAAATAATATGTTAAATAATCTTAGGTTCATGTGACCTAAGAGAAAAAGAGTGTTGCTTTTCAACTTTCTGGTAAATACACACACACACACACACACACACACACACTCTCACTCACACACTCCCCTGCCCTGTCCCCCTTGTCCCTAGGCTGTCCTTTGGTTATTCAAAAGTTCCTATTAAGGCTGAATCCTGGATACTAAGTTTCATCTGATTTCACTTGTACAAAAATGTACCATTATGTGGTTTTCCTACTTTCATTCATTCATTCATTATTCATTCATACATTCACTCAACTAATGTATATGATACCCATTCTGTGCCAGGAACTGTTCATGGTATGAGATTGGATTTTAAAGAATGGGCAAAGGAGGAGGAGTCAATTCTAGGGACAGCACTCTGTTTCTAAAGTTCTAGAACCTGTAAACTCTAATGCTGTGAGGAAGCAAGCAGCAAGCTGTCCAGCTACATTCAGTCCTTCTAAATTCCTTACAGACCAGCAGAATTTGGTTTATAGTTTTATTCCTTCTGATCAAGTTGAAGTGTCCACTGTTTTCATTCTTGTTTACATACAGATTTGGATCCTGCAGTAATAACAACAGTAATAATAGCTTTATATTTATAAAGCACTTTCACACATAGTATCTCATTTGATCCTTGCACCTTTGAAATAAATGAAGCATATATTTGTAGGTTGACTCATGAAATTGCTATTTTCATAGAAAATCAAATACTGGCAATTTCAGCCTAAAAAAAATTAATAATATCTCTTTAGAGGAGCAAATTTATTTCGTACCTTACTCGAGATTAAGAGCTATCAGCACAGTGACTATATTGTATAGCTGAAAATTGCTAAGAGGACAGATCTAAAAACTCTCAGCACAAGCAAAAAATTTTTATAAGTATGTATGGTGACAGATGCCAATTAGACTTAGTGTGGTGAAAATTTAAAAAAAAATACAAATATTGAATTATTATGTTGTACACCTAAAACTAATACAATATTATATATCAATTATATGTTTTTTTCCTTTAAAAAAAAAGAGCTGTCAGATAACTACATTCAGTTTCAAAGTCTAAAACCCATTTGAAGTGCAGGCTGCCTTCATACAAAGAACATTTTGAAATGGCCACAGCAATATTGGCAAAAACACAATGATGATGTGACAGAGTGTGTCTACAAATGCTAGATTTGTCTACAATTGCACAAATTATATCTTGTCCTTATAAAAATCCCTGTAGAGTTGGTATTATTATCTGCACTTTAAAGATATGGAAGTTGAGGCTCAGCAATACTATGAAACCAGTCCAAAAATCATATAGTTTATAAGTGGCATAGCTGGGATTCAAACCCATGACTGTCATTCCAAAGCCTAGACTCTCTCCACCAAAATTAAGCAGTGGCTATTAGTGACTTACTCCCCCTCAGTCCTCCTGCCCCAAACACCAATACACACAAGGATTACCCTCTGAATCTCTTAGGTCTATTTTTTCTCTAGCCTAGAAATTCCAGAAATAAATTTATTATGTTCATATATTTCCCCTATCCCAACCTCTGAGCCCCATGATTTCCCCACCTCCAGCATTTTAAAATATTAACTACCAAAAGATTAGGTGCCTGTAACTATTAACAACCAGTTTAACAAGGAATACATCATATGGTTGGTTCTGATTCATAGTTTCACCAAATAAAGCAGAAAAACACCATTATGTAATAGTAAAAAAGCCCGATTTGCAAAGGCTTACATTATCAGATTCTTCTAAATAATTGTGGTACTCACCTCCCTCATCAGGTAGTGTCCTGTAGATGTTCTACAGGTTCAAAGAATCTGCATCAAAGGTGCTCTGTCTGTTATAGTACAAGTCAGGGCTTGGGGGTGACTTGGAATTTATGTACGTGGAGATGTGTGACTATTTCCTCTCTGGCCTTTTGGGGATTTTCCTTTCCTTTAAACCAAGCCCATGCCAGGGTGGCACTTAACCCACTTATGCAAGGAATTGAAATGCATTATTTTAAGTACAAAAAAAATGCTTCTGTGAGACTGCTCAACTTTGAAAGTGCCATAAACACTTAAAAGGAATGCCTAACTTTAAACTTTTCTATTTACTATATCCTTATAAATGTGGTAAGGGATGAAATGCTGAGAGCACATATCTTTACCTTGGAAAAAGAAATATGTAATTATCTGTAAAAAAAGGAAATGAATAAAATAATAGTAACAAAAAAAAAAAAAAAAAAAAAGGAAGGGGGAGGCTCCGCCCAGGAAAAGAACTGCCAAGAGAAGGAAAGCACACTGAATCAAGAGCAGGTGCCCAGCTAAGCCACTGATTTAGCAGCTTATCATAATAATTCATGGTAATAATATGTGGCACTCTTATCATGTGTCAGGCGCAGTACTAAGAACTTTAACATTTAATCTTCAAAACAGTCCTATGACATCAGTAGTATTTTTATTGGCATTTTACAGGTGAGGAAACTGATGCCAGAACAATTGAAAAACTTGTCCAAAGTGATGAATCCAGGAACAAGATCAAGGCAGCCTGACCTTCAGTTCCCTATAAATCAAAAGGTTAAATTAGATGATTTCCGGGATCCCTTTGACACAACAATTTTACATCTTTTTGTTACTGACAAAATCATTAAAAAAGAAAACAGATTAAGGAAGAGATTATGACGTAAAAGGAAAGAAATTCAACCAAGGCTTTAAAACAAGATACGCCTTTCTAGCTTCGTATGTTTTTTATTTTTTTATTCAGTTTCAAGTACATAGTACATTGGTTAGACATCTACATAGTTCATAAAACGGTCCCTCAATTGCACCCTCCCTCCCCTGACCCTCCACCTAGCCAACATATTAATGCTAACTGCATTCCCTATGCCATGCTCCCATCCCTGTGACCATCCATCAGCTGCTAATTGGAACTTCTTTAGCCCTTCACTCCAATCTCCCAGCCCCACAAACCCCCCCTACCCTCTGTCTGACACCAAATTACCCACTCTATTTGTGAGTCTGTTCTTGATTATTTTGTTCTTTTTATTCCTTAGATTCCACACAGAAGTGAAATCATATAGTGTTTATATTTCTCTGTCTGACTTAAATACCTTCTAGGTCATCAAAGCAATATCTTTTTCCATCCTCTTCCTTTTCATATGTAGGGGTCTTGTTTTCTTATCCTTTCAGCCACTCATCTTTTGGTTGGAGCACTTAATTCTTTTCCATTTAAGGTACTTATTGATAGGAATGTAGTTGTTATCATTCTTTCTTCATGTTTTTGATACATGTTTTTTGTTCTTAAAGAAGTCCCTCAATATTTCCTGTAATACTGGCTTGGTGGTGATAAATTCCTCTTAGCTTATTTGTCTGGAAGCTCTTATCTGTCCTTCAACTCTAAATGATAGCTTTGCTGGATAAATTATTCTTGGTATATATCCTGGGTCTTCATCTATTCAATATTTTTTGCCAAGCCCTTCTGTCCTGCATAGTTTCTTTTGAGAAATCAGCTGCCAGTCTTATGGGTTTCCTTATAGTAATTGTTTTTCTCTTGCTGCTTAATATTCTTCTCTTTGTATTTAACCTTTGGCATTTTAATTATGATGTGTCTTGGTGTGGCCTCTTTGGATCCCTGATTTTTGGAATTCTCTGAGCTTCCTGGTTTTATGTCCATTTCCTTCAGGTTAGGGAAGTTTTCCATCATTATTTCTTCAAACAGCTGTCAACATCTTGATTTTCTTCAGTTACACCAATCAGATGAATATTTGGACCCTTAATAGTGTCCCATATCCTCTTAAATTATTTTTATAGTCTTGGCATCTTTTTTCTTGCCATTCTGATTGAGTGTCCTGATTGGCTTTCCTGTCCTCTAGATAGGGCATTTGATCCTCTTCTTTATTCACTTTGTTTATTCCTTTGTTTATTCCATTTAATATACTTCTCATCTCAGATAATGTGTTCCATTTCAGACTGGTTCCCTTTTATAATTTCCATTTCATTTTTATGTTTTTTATCTCTTTGTTGAAGTTCTCACTGAATTTATCTCACTTCCCAAAAGTTCATTGAGCATCTTTATAACCAGTGTTTTGAACTCTGCATCTGTTAGATTACTTGACTCCATTATATCTGGATCTCTGTTCTGTTCTCTCATATGGTTTCTGCTTCTTTGTCTTCCCATTTTGGCTGCCTTTCATGTTTCTATGTACTAAGCAAAGCTCCTAAGTTCCTGGTCTTATTAGTGTGGATTTGTGAAGTAGGTGTCCAGTGGCACAGTCCTGAGAGGGTTCAGCTAAGGCCAAACTTAGCCCAAGCCTCTACCCTCCTGGGCCACCTGTTAAGATTCAGCAAGCAATCCACAGATGCTGTGCTTATAGTTGCCTCAAAAGGCCACACCAGAAACTGAGGCCAGCTGCCTCCAGAGTGAGTCTAGGCGCTGCTCAGCAAGGAGCACCTGACTCACTGAGGAAACACCTGGATGTGGCTTGGGTGGGGCCTGAGTTGGGGAGGCAAAGTTTCAGGGAATCCTCTGGGCAGAGTGACCTCTGTTATGCAGTTTGATGACATCACGGCTATTGCAGCGCTGTGTCCACACACTGGGAGCGGGGGAGGGCTCAACAGAGAACAGTGGATACCAGCGGCACTTCTGTACAATGTGTGTCTCACCTCGGCCCTCACTCCGACACTGTCTCCCTGTAAGTCCCTGGTGCCCCCTGCGTGCAGCCAAATCGGCACTGGTGCTCAGAGTGAGCAAGTCCATCACTGCGACAATCTGCTTTCGGACGCGGCCCCTTTTAGAAGCTTCTACCGCTGCTGCAGCCTCCATCTTACTCAGCCGCTTGGGACAGGGCCGCCCCGCATCCTCACCCTGTCCTACCTTCTGCTGTTGCAGGGTGATTTCCTGGATTGCTCCTTAGTTGTATGGCTTGTTCCTCTAGATCACAGGTGATTTTTCCTTGCTGCTACTCCTTGTTTCTGTCACAACTTTGATTTGGTCGCTAGAGAGATGAACAGAGCCTCTATCATCTATGCCATTATTTTTTCTCCCCCTCTAGCTTCATACATTTTATGAACAAAGTGACAGAAGCCATTAAAGGATCTGCTTCAATGAAGGCAAGGAAGCTAACAAAAACTTGAGAAAGGCCTATATCAGACCAGGGGAAACTTCTAAGGACCAGGATTAAATACAAGACACAGAAGTGTATTCCTCTGAGGGCCATGACAATCACGGCCAAAGCAAACAGTTTGTATGTGACAATGAAGGAAAAAGCTGGACTCAACTATGATATCAGTGTACTGCTAGCTCTGGGTGGTTTAAATGATTCAAGAATCATTATCCATTGCATAATGTGAAAGTAAACAGTGAGTCTGCAAAAGCTGATGTGAAGACAATTGAAGAATTTTTAGAAACTCTAGATAAGTTGATTGTGGAGGAAAATTACTTGTCAGAGCAAATATTCGATATGGATAAAACCTTCCTATTCTGGGAACAAATGCCTGAAATGACTTTCATCCATAAGGAGGCCAAGTCGATGACAAATTTCAAGGCTTTTTAAAGACAGAATAACAGTCTTGCTTGGGGCAATGGTCCAGGCTACAAATTGAAACCCTTGTGACCGGGCACAGTGAGACTCCCTCCAAACACAACCTCTTTGATCCAATTAATGGATCAAGGAGTTATAGCAGCTTTAAGGACCATTACCTTTGCCCAGGCTATGGCTGTAGTTGAGAAAGACTCTGAGAAGACATGAGTACAATTCTGGAAGGACTGCTACATCTATGACTAAATCAAGAATCTTCACTGGGGTTGGAGTGATGTCACCAAAGAGTGTATGAATGGCATCCGGAATAAGACCTTCAAGAGGTCTGTCCATGACTTCAAAGGATTTACCAAGGAGGAGGAAATTGCAAAAACCAACAAGGCTGTGGCTGACATGGCAAACAACTTTAACCTGTGTGTGTGGATGAAGATGACATTGAGGCGCTCCTAGAGGTGGTTCCTGAGGAACTGACTAATGAGGAGTTGTTGGACCTGGAACAGGAAGACATAGCTGAAGAAGAAGCCAGAGAAAAAGAAACTGCAGGAGAGGAAAAAGAACCCCAAGAAAGTTCACAGTGAAGGGTTTATCAGAAGCTTTATGGCCTCAACAAACTCCTTAAAAAGTTTGAAAACAGATTCCATCAAAGATTTTCATTAACAGAGAGGAATGTTCATGGTGCATTATTTGCTTACAAGAAAAAAATGAACCAAGCAAACCACCTGGACATACTTCTGAAAAGAGTGGCCCCTCTTCAAAAAGAGATTTAGGCAGGTCTTTCAGGAGGTATTCCAGAAGAAGGCGTTGTTACCATAGGAGATGACTGCTCCGTGCGAGTTATTGCTCCTAAAGACCTTTCAGTGGGACAAAATCTGAAGGAAGAAGACAGTGATACTGATGATCCTGACCCTGGTAGGCCTAGGCTGATGTGGGTGAGTGTCTTAGTTTTTAACAACAAAAAAAGGTTTAAAAAGTAAAAAAATAATAATTTTAAAATAGAAAAAACTTATAGAATAATAATATAAAGGAAGAAAATATTTTTTGTACAGCTGTTAAATGTGTTTGTGTTTTAAGCTGTTTTTACATAAGTCGAAAAAGTTAAATAATTTTAACATTTATAAAGTAAAAAGGTTACAGAAAGCATAGGTTAATTTTATTGAAGAAAAATATTTTTATAACTTTAGTATAGCCTAAATGTACAGTGTTTGTAAAGTCTACACAGTGTACAGTAATGTCCTAAGTATCACATTCACTCACCACTCACTGACTCAACCACAGCAATTTCTTGTCCTGCAAGCTCCACTGATTTTAAGTGCCCTATATAGGTGCACCATTTTTAATCTTTTATACTGTTTTTACTGCATATTTTCTATGTTTAGATAAATTTAGATATACAAATACTTATTGCTATAATTGACTACAGTATTCAGTACAGTAATATGCCACATAGGTTTGTAGCTTAGGAGCAATAGGCTGCACCATACAGCCGAGATGTGTGGTAGGCTAAACCATCTAGGTTTGTGTAAGTGCACTCTATGATGTTTGCACAATGATGAAACTAACAATGCATTTCTCAGAACATACCCCCATCCTTAACGGACACATGACTGTAACTTGACCAAAGTAACACTGAGGCTGAAGGAGAAGAGACTCAACCCATGTACCCCGGGCTTCAGCTCAATTCCACAAACATAACCCAATGTCAGGTCCTGTGCTTGGCACTGTGGAAACAGAGTAGAGGAAGCAGAAGCCCACCCAGGAAAGGCTCAACAACTTAAGTGGGAAAACAGGCATGTTGACAAGGTGCTATAAACCCAAGTGGCAAATGCGTCAAAAGAGGTGTGTATAAAGTGCTACAGGAAATGGGAAAGGAAAGCCAGTAATTCTGCCCTAGGGGCAGAAGTGGATCCCAGGGACATTTTAGCATAACATGTTATTTGGAAAAAAATGTACAAATTGCAGTATAAAGTAAAAACATTCCTGGCAGAGATGCATAAGAGATGCATTTACTGCACTTGGGATGGGCCTAGAAGCAATGCTGGTAGGACCCTGTCTGCACGTCCTGTGGTGAGTCAAAGAATGGACCTCCAGAACCTCAGAATGTGACCTTATTTTGGAAAAAGGGTCTTTTGCAGATATAAGTTAGATAAGGATTTCTGATAGGACCATCTGGATTAGGCTGGGCCGCGAAAGCCAATGACCAGTGTCCTTATAGCAGACAGAAAAAGAGAGACAAACACAGAGAGACACAAGGGAAAAGTGACATGACCACAGAGGCAGAAATTAGACTGATGTGTCTACAAGTCAAGGACTGCCAGAGCCACCAAAAGCCAGGAGAGAGGCATGGTATAGAAGGAAGGACCACCCTGCTGATAGCTTGCTTTTGGACTTTTGGCCTCCAGAACTGAGAATAACTGTCTTTTGTTATTAGCCACCACGTTTTGTGGTAACTTGTTACAGTAGCCCCAGAAAACCAATATACGCCCCCATCCCAGGTTACATGTGATTCATAGGCCAGGCTGATCCATTAGATTCACCCAGGAATATGGAACTGAGTCATCTAAATGGTGGTGGACAATGGGACTATCAGGTCATGGGTGCTGGAAGCCATGTGTTAGCAAAAAAAAAAAGCCTCTTGCAATAAAAGCAGACAAGTTTTTTTGTTTTTTTTGTTTTTTGTTTTTTTTTTTTAACAACAGAGCATGTTGCTTGTTTCAGGCCCCAGTCTAGATATCCAACCAGGGGAGAGGATGAAAAAGGAAGAGAGTATGAAATGATCTAGAGACCAAATAAGCATAGTTCCACTAACCACCATTTACATCCCTCCACACAGGTAGCTTGTGGTTCCTCTGCTTAAATCAGGTCTCAGTATCTTATTATGCTAGATTGATTACTTGATTCATTCAGTCTCTAAACATCTATTAGTATCTACTATGTGCCAAGGATTGTGGTAAGCCCTGTGCTACAAAGATGAAGATCTCAGTCATTAACAGTCTCTGGGCTCACCATAGGGTAGATATAGAAATGGGCAATCACTACACCAACGAGAAAACTACAGGAGTGAGGAAAACATAGGAGTATTCAGGGCAAACATTCACTTTGCCTGGGAAGTTCAGAGAAGGCTGCACAAAGGAGCAAACATTTGAGCTAAATCCTGAAAAATGAGTAGACAGACATACACCAGCAGAATAAAGCAGCAAAAGGCACAAAATCGGGAAGGCAGAGAGAATGACACTTCCAAGAGCATCAAGTCCTTCCACATGCCCTCCCTTCTTCCTGCCCTCACCTGAGGGCCCACACATCTGCAGGAGTCATTTGTTTGGGGCTCCCACAACAGTGAGACACTCCCACACAACATCTGTGCTGATGCAGTGGGCCATTCCACAGGAAGAAGTGGGACAAGGAGGGGGGCAGTCTTTCTCTGATTCAGACTCTATACAGTCTTTAGTAAGTGATTAAAGGCTTGACTGTCACTCATTTTGGCTTGCTGTTGAATCCAGTACTCCCAACATCTGGTAGCTCAGCTCTCTCTGCAAGCTCAGCTGAGTTTCTGCCACTACTCAGCCAAGCAGAATGCAGTAAACCAATTTGAACACAAAAATGTGGGAATGGTCAGAGGTTCTTAAGAAGTCTATCAGCCAGAATTTCCATATTGTTCTTGTTTAAGCCAAATGTTGAGCAATTGATACTTATTAAACACGGAATTGGATGTCCTAGATATATTAAAACTCAAATATCAAATGGGAAACAATTCACAACACTGAAGATATATATTTGGATGAAAAAATATGTGGTTCTTATGAGAAAGAAATTCAGGGAAGGGAGGAAGCATCATGAACTACAGTAATTAAAGAAAGCTTTGTGAAAGAAGTGTGACTTAGATGGAACACTGAACTAGTAAAATGTGGGTAATTAGTGGAATAAAATTCTCAAAGAATACAAAGAATACAAAATTCCCAAAGAATACAAAGAGTCCTTTTTTCACACTGAGAAACATTTTGCAGGTTATATTTTATATTTTTTGTAAATTAGATATGTAAGCCCCTATAACAACAAAAAGTTTCCTCTGCAGAATGATATGTAGTAGGATGTATGATGTTTTTCAGACATTCAACTTTAATTGTTCTGACTACATTCACTTTCTTTGAGTTTATATTCCTCGATATCAAAAACATTGGATTTACAGAAATGGCAGCTTCAATATTTTCTCCATGGTTGTTTACCTAATCCACTATGGTGGCAATTGATGATGGAATTTTCAGACTTGCCAGCCACTGTACTGATGAAAGAGGCATCTGGCTCCAAAAAGGTGTAATAATTTGGTCTGAAATAGCTTCACACTGAATATTTATTAGAAATAATTAAATTTTGAAAACAAAAGTTTACTTCTAGAAGACTGTCTTCCTGCCAGCCTCTTCAATTACGTTAGCGTATTTATTAACATCACTTTCAACTCTACGTACTTTAAAATAGGTTTGATAATATTTTCAAACCACAAATATTTCTTGAGTACTTTCTCAGTGCCAGGCAGAAAGCCCCTGCCCTTCCTAGAGCTTACAAACCTAAACTCAGTACAGATTCTACAGTCACTGTCAATACAGCCACTAGCCACATGTGACTCAGTTTAATAAGAAATCCAATGACTGCTCCCAAGAACACCCCATTTCATCAGTATTGAGCACTTGAAACTTGGGGAGTGCAACTGAGAAACAAAATTTTCAGTTTTTAAAAAATTTTATTATCTAAATTTAAATTTAAAAACAGAGTTGATTCAGCTATTGGAAAACAAAAAAGTGTGTTTAGAATATCTTGGGTTTGTGATTCTATATTGGTATGTGAGTCATAATTTATTATATTATGTATATTTTATAAACCAAAATACTGATCAAGTATTCCAGTGACAACAGCATACAAATTGAGATGTGAGGTAATGGCAAAATATGCACTAGATTCCAAAGAGTTAGTACAAAAAAATGCAAATATCCCAATAATTCTTACATTGATTACATGTTGAAATGATAGTTGCGATATACTGATCACATATGTGGCTCACCTTGTATTTCTACTGGACAGCACTGCTCTGGAGCAATGATTTGCCCGAGGAACGCTTGAGCACAGAGCTACTTAGGAATTTATACTATACTTCAAATCATGCTCTTCTTTCTGTTCCCTTTATCTCATTGTTTCCCTTGCTTTCCTCTCCCTTTCCTCCCTCTAATAGTGTGATGTGTATGGAACTCTTAAGAGGTAGAAAGATTAATGACCCAGAATTTAAATGATTCAAGGCGATCTAACTCTTATTGTTTGAGGATTTTAATTACCAAAAAACCCCACAGTGGAATGACTTAGCAACTCTAATATTACAAGTAGCTTAGTAACCCAAGGGAAAGGTGTCAAAGAAATAGCTTTGCATTTCCCCATGGACAAGCTTAGAAGTAGTTTTTTAAAAAGTCACTAAAAACTTCTTAGACATATTTTTGAAAGTTTTAAAATCACCAAGTCCTGAAATATTAATGAAAGATAAATTAATTTTATTATTTTATTTTAAATTACATTTATTTTATAAATATCAGATATTAGATAAATAAAATTATAATGGAAAAGAGCTTTCATAAAAGCATTTTAAGCCATCATAAAATGGATTTATTATTATTATTTGTACTTCTATGGTCACTCTTCATAGCACGGTCAGGTAGCAGAAAACAGGAAGGTGTCTTAAGATCCTCTTAGCAGTTTACACAGATTCCTTGCTATTTGAAACAGATCAGGAAATTAGTCTTTGTCTTGACTCAATTTAATAAGGAATCCAATGACTGTTCCCAAAAACGTCCCATTTCATCAGTATTGGCAAAGAGAGCTAATTGATTCCCGGACTGAAGGCTATATTTTCCAGTCTCCCTTAAAATTAGGTATGACTAAGTTCACAACAGTGCAATGTTAAAAGAGATGTATATGCTACTTCCTTGCCTGACTCAAGAAAATGTTTCATACATATCCACCTCCTCTCTCTCCTGCTCATACTCTTTTCCTTTCCTTGGCTTGTCAAAGAGAAACAGAGCGACCTTGGCAAGCCATGTAGCAAAGATTGCAGAACCACATGATGGAAGAAGCCTAGAGTCCTAAATAACTATTTGAGAGGCCACCTACCTAGTAGGGCACCCTTTAAGCAGGTGAGCAAAAATCATACATCTATCTTGCTAAGTCACTAAAGTTTTAGGGGTTGTAACAGCAGCTAGTGCCACCCTAATAGATATAATCAGTGACTCAAAGGACTGTAATTTAGCCTAAGAATAAATCATTTTCACAACTCTTGGTGTCACCATTGAGCAGCAAGATAGCACCACAGCCCTTGATTCCATCTTTCCTCCACCCTTTACCACTCCCAGGTCTTCCATTTGCAAGAGTGTGACTGAGTAGACCTATAAACATGCTTAGAAAGAAAGAAATGGCCAATAGACATATGAAAAGGGGCTCAACATCAGTAATCACTAGGCAAATATAAATTCAAACCACAGTAAGTGGCTAGACTAAAAACACCAGCAATACCAAGCAATGGTGAGGATGTAGTGCAAATAGAACACTCTCAACATGCTGGTGGCTATGTTAAATGGTACAACGATTTTGGGGAAACTCTTTGGCTATTTCTAATAAAGTTAAACATATACCTACACCATGGTCCAGCAATTCCACTCCTAGTTACCTATCTAAGATAACTGAGTGGTTATGTTCACCAAAAGACTTGTAGAAGAATATTCATAGGAAATGTATTCATAATATTAAAATACTGGAAATTCAAATGCCTATCAACAAGAAACTGGAAAAACAATTTGTAGTATATTCACATGACAATACTGTACAATAAAATAGAACAAACTGCTGATATACACAACATGAACGAATCTCACAGATATTATGTTGATCAAAAGCCAAGAACAAAAGAAAGCATAGTCTATGATTCCATCTATATGAAGTTCAAGAACAGGCAAATCTAATTTATGGAGATACAATCAGAACAGTGATTACCTCTGGGCAAGGGAGTTGACTAGAAAGATGTAAGAGGGTGTGAAATTATTACATATCTTGATTTGGATGATGGTTATAAGTAATATACACATAGGTAAAAATTTAAGCCATCCCATTAAGATTTGTGCATTCTGTAACAGGTAAATTTTACTTAAAAAAATTTTTTTAATTAACTTTTAAATTAACCTTCTTAGTAAGAAGTTGAGCTGGGGTTCAAACTTAGGTCAGTTTGGGTCTTTTTACTACAGGAGGGTTCATTTTCCTACCAAATTATATACACAGATGAGAAAACTATAAGAAATCTGTTACTATTTAAATACATGATTTAAATCACTCTCTACATATTTTATTCATAACCTCCACATTACCATAAACTGCAATTATTTTGGCACTGAAACAGTCTGTATTCTACTTCAACTGCTGGTATTAACTTTGTGGCACTATATCAACAGTAATTCTGTTTATGGAATTGAAATAAATTATTGGAACCAAACTTTCCACCATTCCAGATGACTAGTAACCCAATAAGATAACTCAGCTGAAGAATAAACATGTTAAGATGAAACTGTCAGAACTTGCACTGCATTTAACTAGGAAGAACACTTAGCCAATAGGCATGTGTGGATTATCATGAATAAATCTCCAGTGGTGGAACATCCTAAGATCGATGAAACAATTGATAGATGAGGAATATAGCAAGATGCCAAAATGATCAATTAATAAGTATCACTTAATCTTTTGTGATATTTATAATAGAAATTCAACCACTACAGTTGCAAATGTGATTTCTGACTTGTTTCTCAACTATCTAACATTGAAATACTACAATAAGACTTGAACATTAAAATCCAAGTGTACCAGCATTCAGCTATGATACTCTGCATTCTTATATAAGGATGCTGCTCTTAAAAAATATTTTATTGTAACTGCACGAACTCTGTGACTTCATTGGATGAAGATGAACATAGAAAAAGAACATTATTGTCTTCCTTTTATATATAAGCAAACCAGACCTAAAGCAGGTCACTGATAGTGTTGGCACCACGCAAATCAAGAAATAAAGCCAATGTTAAGGCTACTCCAATGATCTATTTATTATTGAGTCATGCCCACCTTGTTATACAGGAGCTTCAACTCATGCACATAAGTTTTTGAATATTTTAAATGTTTTGATGTGTTAAAACTTTTAACCCCCCCCCCACACAGTATTTACCCTCCCAAAACTAAGAGGGAAATCAAATTTAAAAATATATATCCAAGACTTTGGGATAATTAATAAGTTCATAGATTCAGAAGGGGAGGAAGTTTTTTTGTTCCTGAATGGTGAAAAAGAATATCACAAACACATGAGAATCTGAATCCAGAAAACACTGACAGAGACAAATCTTTCGAGGAATTCCCACAAAATCCCCCACAGAATAAATTCCAGTGCCCTGCTTTGACGATCTGAAAATCATCCCCTAAATTATAGCAAAACAGTGAATCACTTATGGAAAGAATTAACGAATTTACCTGAATCGCCAGCTCCCAAACTAGTAGACAGACCTCATTCGCTTGCTTCAGTTTCCAGCTCCGCCGTGTCCCGGCACACTAACCCTGTTGTTGCTGCCTGTCCTCTCTCGACTTGAAATTCCTCATGGCACCACCAAATCTGCTTCTAGAGCTGGAGTTCCCCGGCCCTTTGGGTGGGTCTATGAATGGATTTAGAGATGTTGATAAATCTCTCCGATTTAATATAAAACTCGAGTCTATAACTTAAACGATCCAAAATGATTAGAACTGAAAGACTAAAGGGAGAGCCCCAAAAATGCCCGCACGGTGCCAGCCCGCCACAGGCGTACCCCATACCATTCACCTGTGTGCCACCAGCAGGAGCTCCCGTGGGCAGGGACGCCCTCGCAGCTGCTCGGCCCAGTCCACGGGTCTCAGCAAACAGAACTCTTGCTCCGCCCCGGGGGAAGTCTTCCGCTGCTCCACGCCCTCAGTAGCTGTCATTCTGGCTACCGTGAGAACGCTGTCAAGTCGGGAGGAGCGCAAGGACCACCAGGTCAGGGGCACCCCTGGGAGCCGCCTCCTCGAGCCAATACGCAAGCGGAAGCCGCTGCCCAGTACTGGCAGCTTCACGGTGGCCACAGCTGCATGCAGCTGCCGCACTGCCGAGTCTCGGCTCTCTCCTGGTCACATCGTAAAAGACAGAGTTCCTTTCCTCACCAACAGGGCCCCAGGACATAAGGCAAGTCCATCCTGCACTTTCACAATGGAGGCACTAGGTACTGGATTTGCGATGGGGGGAAATCTCCAACCGACAGTGAGCAAAAGCAGTTTCTGCCAACCACAACATCCTGCACACTGGCAAGTGGCTGAACTTCTGATAGTCTTAGAAATATGCTTTAATTACTAGACAGGTACCCCATTTTCAATATGTTTAATACTCTGTGAAAAGCACGCAAACCATACAAAATGAAAAGATATCTTCTCTCAAATTAGGGAGACCAAAGAGATAACTATGCAAAGATGTGTCAGTGTAAAGCTATGGGAAACGTAAACATCTGACCAATGCTGCTGCCTTATATAAAAGTGTTACCAATGCTGAACAATGAATCAGAAAAACCATTACTACTCTACCCCAAGCCTCTAGGGACACACAGAGTAGGTAGGTTGTTTACCCTGTGTGAAATCAGGACCACTCCTCACCTTCATTCACTACATCACCATTATTCCCAAACCCTCACATGTATAGCTGATACCTGATACTCACATTTGAACTTCCTATTTTAGCTTAGGCCAGAGCCTGACTCATTAAAATGCAAAGGGCTGAAGAGAAGTAAAGCTAGGCTTCATTACCTATATCTCAACCTATGACTTTTTTTTGAGATCAGGCTTTGATGAACTGAGAGAGGAAGTAAACAGCACTAGACTCTAGACTCCAGAAGCTGCAGGGAAATGTACAAAAATGTGACAGAGGACAGATGGCTAGATTTGACAAAAGCTAGCTATATATACAAAATATAATTGAAAGCTTAATATTTCTGATGCCAAACAGCAGGAAAACAAACACTCAATGTAAAAAATGATTCTTAGGTTAAATTCCAGGGATTAAAATGTATTAGTGAAGCAGAAAATGCACTATTGAACAATATCTGGAAAAAGAAAATAAACTAGTTTCTGGAAATAAAAAATATAATTGCTAAAAAAAATTAAGAGTTGATAGTAACAGTTCTATGAGAATCTACTAAGTAAAAATAAATGATATAGAAATTAATTCTACAGTTCTAGCATATCTAATAGAAGTTCCATAAAGAAAGAACTGATAAAACTTATAACAAATTAGCAAAGAATAATACAAAATACTTTCTAGAAAAGGATGATCTATCTGCAAAGCACACCAAGTACTAGCTGGAATTAAAAGGCCCACTCGTTATAAAATTTAAGACCACCATCTTTTGGGATCAAGTTTCCAGAGAACACTAACTGAACCTGGGATGTAATAATATGGTGAAAAGGGCATTTTTTTCCCCCAGCAAGAAAGACAAACTACAGGGTAAACAAATTGCTCAAAAGGAGTATGGCCCAAGTTTAAAGCAAACTGGTAGGTGGAATGGTTCTGATCAATTTCTCTTTGATCCTGACAAAATAATTCTCCCTAGAAACATAGCAGAGGTCATAAAATTAGAAAAATGGTAAAAGAAGGTAGACTGTGTTAATTGGACCATTCAGAGAACAATATTTATATAATATAAACCCTGCCTATAGCTTTCCAATTTTAGAATCAAACTATAGATTGAACAAAGGCACTTTATGGTTATATAAAATAATGCAAACATTAACTTTGGAAATGTAAATGTACAGTTTACAGACGTTGCAATGTAAAAAGGGAAAAAGAGGGAAGGAAAATGTTGCTTTATCATCATCTCACAATGAAGTATGTCTAACTATATTATTTAAAGTTACCAAGTTTCGTTGTTTTTTGCTTTCTCCTTTGTATCTACATGAGATGACAGGTGCTCACTAAACTTATTGCAGTAATCATTACACAATATGTGTAAGTCAAACCATCATGCTGTACATTTTAAACATGTACAGTGACGTATATCAAAATTATCTCAATAAAACTGGAAAAAATATAGTTACCAAGGGAGGAAGAGTGAGGTGAGTTAAATCTTTACTTATCATACATAAAGTCAACATACGTCTAAACTTGGTGAGACAAAAATAAAATATATGCTGGCAACCACCGGAAACAGTTAAAGACAGGGGAATGTGGGATATGGAATAGCAATTTATAAAGAGAGAGGCAAGAGAATATTGCTTCCTAATTTAAACCCTCCTATAGCATTTTATTTTCTAATCATACACATCTGTTACTTTGATATTTTTGAAAAAAGTCATTCAAATATATGCCGAGAAATGAGAAAAGTAATTGAACACAGGGACATTTACAGTTGTTTATAACGATGGTGGGATTACGTATGATTTTCTTTCCCTTTTTACATTGGATTCAGTAATGTGATTATGGTAATTTGACACATCAAGAACCTCCAAAAAAACTTTTAAAGCAATCAAGTTATGACCAAGTAACTCTCTGAGGAAATGAGGCAAAAAATGTAAATTGGCCTAAAATGGTTACTGTAAACAAAACTAGAAAGTTCAGACACAGATATTATAACAACGCAAAACATCTTCAGCCTTTTCCAAAAATGAGATTTTAAAGTTAAATATTTCCCATATTTTTATTAATTGAACTTCCTGTTATGCTTGTCCTTTGCACATTTGTCTATGAGTATTCTATATATCCACATATAAAGAACTACATGTTGATAAACCACTATAATCACATTCATATTTTTCCTTGCCTGCTGTTTACTTTTTATATCAGTAAATAATTTGTGATCAATTTGTTCATTGAGCCCTTCATTTTTCCTTTGAGCTTGTAGTCAATTCATCCTCAGTACATAAATTTAAGACAACTATAGTTTTTGTAGTTTTAACTTTTTATAATTCACTTGGTATTTATTTAAAATATGGTATGTGGTAGGCATCTGACTAGCTAACCTAACACCTGTTGAATAGTCTTCTTTTCATAAGTTTAAGATACAAATGGTAAATGAAATAAAGGTTCTTTTCCTCATTAATCTTAATATATCAAAAAAGAGTGAGTAACATTGTTTTTTGTTGATATAGTTTGAGTTCAATGAGGGATTTTCATCATTACATCTGTGTATTAATGCATCTTATACATTAATATTTATGTGACTGTTCACTGATTTCATAAGACTCAAAACAACATTTCAAATACAGAAGTTGAGAACTATGATATGTCACAAAGAAAAATTAAAAGTGCTATCGGAAGACTTAGGGGGGAAAGAGTTTCATCCTTTATTTTCAAGGAAAGTCTGTATATTATAAAAACAAACATTTGTTATGTCATTGAGTACAGAGCTCACATTGCAAACATTCAACCATATTTATCACATATCTGATGATCTAAAATCAAAATCACCTTTAGAGGCTTATGTCTTTCACTGTTTGCTTCATGAAAATCATATTCTAACATTTCAGTGACACACTATTACTTTAAAGCCTCCTTTTAAGTAAAAATGAGACCCAATAATTCTTAACTGTAAGTATACCCTATATCCTATTGCTTGTTATAGGATCAATAAACGCTATACTAAGACTTAGCATTTAGACATGAAACATGTCTAAAACCCCTGAAGAATACACTAGAAATAAGCAAGACATTTAGAATGCTTTAATCTTTCCAGTTAACACCATTTGTATCAGTAACTGCAACATGGTAACTTTTAGCATTTCACATAACTAGCCAGTAAGTATTTTTTTAAGGGTAGGAGTAAGAACAGAAGGACAGGAGATAGATGAGTGTCGGGTTTCACACTTGCAATAAAAACTCAAAAATCAAAACTGTTTTCTTCTCTGCATCAAACTGTACCACCAACTTGAAGGTTGTTTTATTTAATCCCATGACTCATCATCTACTGGACTGGGAGCTTGTGAAGAAGAAAACCCTGCTGTGCTCAAAGTGCTCTTGCCCTGGTAATTCTTTAAAAAAAAGAAAGAAAAAGAAATATTTAATTATATGACAGCTTTAAAGTTACACTGCTCGGACTGAGAGCAGGGACTCAAGCTTCCACCATGTCTTCCCCAAACATATGAAGAACTTCATTCTCACTAAACCCAATCCATTTGAAAAAAGGCCCATATCAATCTGGGCAGTCTAAATTACATAAAATATTTCAAGAAAAAAAAACTTTTTAAGCCAAAAGTTTTGGCAAGTGGAAAAACTTAAAGCTCTACACGTCAATGAATAAGCATAAATATTTAATGATAAATATGGTTCATGGTTTCTGCATAAAGCTGGTGTTGCCTATAAACTGACACATCAGAAAAGACATACAACTCACCTCTAGTATTTTATCTTAATAAATAATGTGGTCAGAATTCCAAAAATAAAAAATTCCTACATTTATATAAGAAGTGATCCCTGATTAGTAATCACCTGGTACTATACGTAATTATTACAATATTACTGACTATATTCTCTAGGCTGTACTTTATATCCCTGGGACTATTTTGTAATTATCAATTTGTACTTCTTAAACCCTTCACCTTTTTCATCCATCCCCCCAATCCCACTCCCATCTGGCAACCAATTTGTTCTCTTTACCTATGAGTCTGTTTGTTTTGCTTGTTTTGTTCTTTAAATTCCACATGTGAGACCATATGATACTTGTCTTTATCTAACTTATTTCACTTAGCATATCACTATGCTGTACACCTGAAACTAATATAACATATTGAATGTCAACCATAATTGAAAAAAAAAAAAACACAAAGGCTGTTTTTTTAAAAAAGTGGATTGGTGGTTGCCAGGGACTGTGGGGAAGGGGCAATAGGGATTAACTGCTAAATGGGTTGGAGTTTTATTTTAGGGTGATGGAAATGTTTTGGAATTAAAGAGAGGAAGTGGTTACACAACATTGTAAATGTACTAACTGTTGAATTGTTCATTCTAAAATGTTAATTTTGTTATGCAAATTTCACCTCAATAAAAAAAAATTCCTATAGAAAGTTCAAAAGATCACAAATCAAAATATGCCAGCAAATTTGAGAAAGGAGGATGTTTGAGCAATAAATTTCGAAGTTAATTCTTCATCCTTTAAGACCAAAAATATATATGTACTTCAATTTTAGAGAAATATTCAAGTAATCCTAGGTAGAAAAAACAATGGTTTAGATAAATATTGAATGTTATAGTTACTTTGTAATATTAGGCACAACATTTACAAAGAGTAACTAAAAACCAGGTTCTGAATTTTTCCCCTCAACTAACCTTTCTAGTATCAACTGATGCAAACACATTTCCTCTTGTACTACCACTGAAGTCAGGAACATATGTGCTAAAGGCAATTTCTTCCAACCACGCAGGAACATCCTGTTGAGCCTTTAAAAAAAATTAACTTCATGTACAACATGCATAAATAGAGTCTTAAAGATTCGAACAATTTATTTTTCCTTAACATACATATGTATAAAATGTCTACTTTCAATGATGAAGTAAGAACACTCTCCATTCATTTTTAAAAATTTAATACTTACATCTGACAGTACTTTCACTAAAGGCTGTGCTAAATGGCTGTCTGATTCAGGATCAAAAAAGGAAATAGCTCTGCCAATATTTCCACAACGACCAGTACGCCCAATTCGATGAACATATTCATCAATGGTGGAAGAAAGGTCAAAATTGATAACATGTTGAACATTTTCAATATCCAGCCCTCTGGCAGCTACTGAAGTAGCAACAAGCACTGGGCACTTTCCACAGCGAAAATCTCCAAGAGCTTGTTCTCTCTCTCTCTGCTCTCGATCACTTGAAAGAAAAGAAAGCATGTATTTTAAGATAACTCTTAAGAAAATTATAAGGAGAACCATTAAAGTTCAACATATAAATTTTTTTAATAATAAAATAGCAACATTGAACATTAATGTCTACTTCTTACACACCATGTATTACACTAATCCTTTTCAAGCCATTATTTTATTTTAATTCTCACAATACTTTGAGGTAGAACAATTATCCCAATTTGCAGATGAGGTAACAGCTAACACATATAGTCAAAATATAAACTAAGTATGACAAATGTCAAATCTCACCTAGTAATAATCACCTTTTACTAATCTCTATTACTAATCTTTCTAGGTTTGAAAAAAATATACAACTACTTAATTAGAATGCTTTCTCAAAAATATAGATTTTTTAAAAACTATAACTTCAGAATTCTACATATTCACTGGTTAATATTTTAAAACTACTAGTAAAGCATCAAAAAAGTTGTGTTAATATGTTTTTAAGCACTCCAATAAAAAAATGTCAAGCATCAAAAAGATTAGATTCGGCAGAGGAAAAACTCAGATCTATGGACCAGAGAACCTTAAGTGAGATCTTTTGAGAAGTTACCACTCCTCATGAGGAGTCTTAAGACAGATCTTTCACTCACTCATCCCTGCCACTCAGTTCTTATAAAAACTTAAAATGAAGATTAAGAGTTTAGATTTTGAGAATTCTGAATCCTATTCCTTGAATTACATATTAGTTATATATACTGATGTTTCTTAACAAATGACACACAGAAGTTACCTCCATACTAGGAAATCATATAAATCTACTTACCCATGAATACTTGTTGTTGATATTTTTTCTTGACAAAGAAAAGTAGCAATAAAATCTGCTTTTTTCTTAGTTTCAACAAAGACCATAGTTCTTTCATCACCTACAAGACAATGAAACAATGATTAACACTCAAACTAAAAAATTAGGAAAAGGAAAGAAGGATGAGGGGTGAGTAAGAAACTGTCTCATCTACCACTTTATTCCCGGCACCTAGATCTGGACCTGGTAGGTATTAGGGACTCAAATATTTCCTGAATAATGAATGGCAACGATAAAGAGACATAAACTTTTTCTTTTTTAACATTAGGGACTAAAAATATTAATTTGCCCCTTGCCCTTCCCAAGTCAAGAGCAGGATGTAGGGACTTAGATAAAGATAAGTGATAACTATCTGCCAACTCTTAGCAATCCCAAATTTGTCTCAGGTCCCTCACTTCCCTCTCTATATAAATAAATGCCTTTGCTCTTCCATGATAATCCAACCTTTCATTATGCATTAATTGCCCAAAGTATCTGTAATAATGGCATCCAACCCAGGGCTGACAAACTCTAGAAGAACAGTCTCTGATCTTTTTGGCACCAGAGACCGGTGCTCCTATGAGACTCTAATGCCTGATGACCTGAGGTGAAGGTGAGGCAGTGATGCTAGCGCTGGGGAATGGCTGCAAATACAGATGAAGCTTCGGCAGCTTACCAGCCACTTGCATCATGTTGTGCAGCCTGGTTCCTAACAGGCTACAGCCCTGTACTGGTCTGTGGCCCAGGGGTTGGGGACTCGCACTCTAGAATATTTCACGTCACAACTTTCTCTCTTAATCTAAACCTCTTTACCCCCAAAGTATCTTATACATAAAGAAAATTAAGTGATGACTTTTCCACAGGATCTTAATGCATCAAAGATTATTTACTTGCAAGTTTAATGGGTAGAAATTCAAGCATGAACCAGATTTTTTTTCACATAAGGAATTTCTCTATGTTAGAAAGATGATAGCTATAGTCTTAATGAAAGAATGTATTACTGTTCATAATCCCTCTCCCCCATCTCCCTATCATCTGGCTTCATTTATTCAACAAATATTTAGTGCCCAGAAGATATTCTAGGTGTTGGAAATACAGCAATGAAACAAAGCCACTGCTTTCATTGTGGGGATGCAAATAATAAACAAATATATGCATGAACTCCTAAAAATAAAAAATTCAACAAGATAAATGGTTCCAAGAAGGTTACTTTAGATGTACCCTCTTCTAGATGACATCTGAGGAGCTATGAATAAAATAAGATAGTGAACTACTCAGATACCTGAGGAAAAAGCATTACAAGACAGAGTGAATAACATATAAAAAGGCTCTGAAGCATGGGTGCTTTTGATGTGCTTAAGAAACAAAACAAAACCCCAAAAATGGGCCCCCACGTGGCCCGTACACTCTGGGAAGAGGAAACAGCAAATACAAAGGTCATGAGGCAGCAGTGCACGAGGTATGTGTGAGAAATAGTAATGAGCAAAGTGTGGTTGGAGTAGGGTAAGCAAGGGAGAGCAGTAGCAATGAAGACAGAGAGGTGACAGAGACCATTTAATGTAGGGCCTTGAAGGCCACTGAAAGAACCTTTTTACTTTGAGAAGGGAAGCCACTGGGCTTTCAGCAAAGAAGTGATAAGATCTGATTTTTAACTGAGCAGCTAATGAATTCTGTATGTATTTTGAAGGTAGAACCAAAAAGATTTTACTAACAGATCAGATGTGTAAGAAGACTCCAAGATTTTGTGTCTGAGAAACTGGAAAATGCAACATTTACGATAGGAGGACTACGAAAAAGGTTTATGTCTCCATTTTAGACAACCAAGTAGAGAAACCAAAAAGGCAATTTGTTCTTGCAATAAATGAGTTAAATCTTTGAGACATAGTCATTTTACGTATGAGAGTAATGATTTTATGTTTTATGATTTTTTTTGAGGATATTAAGAACATCCATGTCTCAGAGCTTTTGTATGTTCTTCCCTCTGCCTTGCCATTGGACAGTTTCAGAGCTCATCTAACAAGATGCCCAATAACAAAATTGACTCATCTGATAGAGTCAGGTATAGAAACTACTGAGTAACTTTAGCCTTGATCTCATCTTTTGGTTCCTGGTGTGAATATTGAGTGGCAATAAAAAATTTAATTCTGCTGACTCTTTTACAATATAAAAGGTTATTCATTCTTTTCATTGTCATCAGCACATAGCAGAGATATGTTGATTTTATTACATATTTATTTAAAAAAAAAAAAGGGCTCTTATTTATGAAAGAGCTATCATTCTTTACAATCATATTATTTGCTGTTTTTTTTTTTAATGCTTTGTCACTTCAACTAAATTAGTAACCAATGTTAATACATTGTTTCTCAGACCCCAATAACTCTAATCAAATATTCAATTCTCCTCTTGCAACTCTTGATTTTGCTTTTTTAAGAACAGATCATAAATTTATAAAAATAAATCCACCTAAACCACCTAAGAGATTTGCCAGAGAACCCCAGGAAAAATACAAAGTCTTGTTATTTTACCTTAAAAAATAAAAGAGAGGCTAAAAATAATTAGGCTTGTTTGATGTGTTACTATTTTTAAGAGTTGCATAGTAAAAGCTGTCAAATTAGAAGAGACATTAAACTGTCCCAAGGTAAAATGCATAAGTAAAATATTAATACATTTCAAAAAATGTATACTTCATGGGAAGTCTCTGGAGATGTGTAAATTCCTTGTTCATATGAATGTTTTTACTTTCAGGAGAACACTGATCAAACACTTATCAAAATAACTCTACATAGTTTTTCTATATTTATCAAAGGCCCGAAGGTACATTTCTGATACAACAGTATAGTGTTGCCAGTCATAATCTCACTTTTTTATGTAAAATTTTATTTGGTTACAACCTTACTTCTTTTTAAATTTGAATCTAGAATCTTCTAGGCCAGTGGTTTTCAACTGGGGATGTACATCAGACACACATGGCGTTTTGTAAAAATACAGATGACCATCTCCTGTTCTACTCTTACTGAATATATGTACTTGATATTCTTGGTATGAAAAACTACGTCTATCCATTTTCAGAAGTCAGAAGTAACATTCATAAGCCATGAAAACAGGCTTAATCATCATCATTTGAGACATTCTGTCTATACTTTGTTGGAAATGGCTTTATTGCTTTTATTTTGCATGCCATAGAAACAATCGAATTTCCTTATTAGTATTCTTATTAAAACCTCATCAGATCTTCTATATTTAACAGTAACAAATTAACCATAATCACTAAGTCTTTGTCAAAAATAGTTTTTGATGCTTGCCCAAAGGCTGTGCTATAAGCCAGAGTTTTTATCTTCAACAAAGGACAGACTCCAAGCCTTGTGGGAAAGGACTGTACCAGGCACTTCAAACTACTGATACTTCAAAGAATAGAGTCTTGGGAGAAGGTTCTAAGTCAACATTGCTTTGACAACTTTCAGATCATATCACTGGACTTAGCAGGATTTTTAGGACCAGTCCAAAAGCAGAGGGAATCATGAAAGTATACTGCTAACATCCAATGAAACAAAAATTATATAAAAAATCTGGGGGACCTTTATAAGAGAGAATTTCACTCAAATTTCTAGGAATTGCAAATGAAATATGGTAGAGAGAGTTTCTTAGACTTAGTAACAAATAATGAAGCCTTTAAAAGTTCAATCTCAGATTTACAATGCAAACTTCCAGACAAAAGTTAAAACTTTAGTAGTTGTTCAATACTAGATTTGCAAAACAAACTCAGGAAGGCCTATATTGTTAATGAAGAGTCTTACTGCATCTATGCAAATAAGCCAAACTTAATGAAACTAGTCTTTCTTGTGATCAAGAACAATCTGAGATTACTGTGCTCACAGAAAGATATAGGCTGTCAGGAAAAACTGTGAAACACTTTGAAATGAGCAAAATGTTTGGCATAGCCCTCAGGGTTATCTGTGCCTTTTATTCTCTTTTTTTCCTTTTGTGCTTCTATTGCAACTGATAGCAATGCAAATTATTATTTTCAATAAAAAACAAATATTCCCCTCAAATGGAATTGATTATTGCTTTGTGGATATAAACCAGTTTTGCATCTATTTATAAATTCGTTTTAGCCTTCCTGATAGCCTACATATATATGTGTTTTTGAATTCTCCTACGAACTAGCCATAACATCTTATTAATTCCCTTGGTAATGAATAAACTCAATAAAATCTTTGACACCCATTCATTTAAAATTAAAATTATTAAAAGGGTTGGTTATACTAGTATGAAATCATGAAAACTATAAAATTTAAAGGCAGAAGGGGAAAAGCTGGTAGATTAAAGAGTAAAGAGATAAATTATATGAAAAATACGTAAAATTTGAAGATTCTTATCTCTCTTTATTTCCATGTCCTCCATCCTTAAAGAAGAGATAAGAAAACCTACCTCAGAAGGTTGTTTTAAGAATTAAATGAGTTAATACATGTAAAACAATGAGAATAGTATGTGGCCCACCACAGCTATTATTTTTATTTTACAAGCCACAGTATAGTTGAAACATTTATGAATCATATATCTCATATTTAATAAATTCCTCAAACTCAAAATATTTGGTTTTAAAAGATTTTTTAAATAAAACTCAGCAAAAACTAAAGACTAGATGCCTTTTAAAAGTATTTTTTATATCAACATTTTTATTTTGTTCATTTTTAGAAATAGATGATTTCTTGCCTTCTCATTCCCCCTTCCCAACACTGATACTCAAACTGAAAGAGATATACTAAAATGGAAGACAGGGGGGGGAGTGTGGGGAATGTGCAGACTATAAGTACACCTAGCCTGTAAGGTAAAAAGAAAGTATTACAATGGACATATTAGAAATTTTTATTTCCAGGTACAAACAAAAGCTATGTCTAACAGTGAAATATATGACTTTCTATAAAAATTGTTTGGGGTGGGGGGAAGGGAAAGGATAGCTTTCTTATGGGTATTGTGAAGGAATAGAATTAGATCTTTAAAGTCGCCTCTGGCTCTAAAATTCTTTGAATCTATAACATCTTAGGAAAGAAAAAGAAAATTCTTTGAATCTATAAAGTCTTAGAAAGAAAACTGGGAATTAAAATTTTCATTTTAGGTGGAATAGAGTTTCATGTAAAGATATGTTACTAAACCTATTTTCTAATAATAATAATATATATATATATATTTCTGTTGAAACAGTTTTTAGTCAAATCTTATTAAGCAAGTCTCAAGTCCTTCCTATTTTTAAGCTTTATGGAAGAGAAAGGATTATACTGCTATATAATTTACACTGAAAGTTGAATCATAAAAGCTTTAATAAAAGGAGCTTTAGAAACAGAGAAAATAATGAAAACAAACAACACTCATGCCAAACAATTCTCAGAATAATTATTAAAAGTTAGCCTTTTAAAAAAAAATCAAGATCATGACCAAAAATAATTATATCAATGGAAGATACCTATATTTCGTAGAATTTCGACAAGTTTTTCTCTTTTTGAGTATTGGCCAACTTGGAGAATGGTCTGCTGAACATCTCTACATGCTCCACCCACTTGTCCAACAGCAACAAACAAATAATTAGACTTTAAAAAATCCCCGGCCAACCTTCAAAGACAAAAGATTATTTCTTAATTTATCTTCTTCCATTAATATTCACTGAATTCCTGCAAGTGTTACTTATAACAGCTATAAGGTAGATACTTATATCATCCAAGTACTATTTTCAAAGGTCAGTATAAAATGTTAAAATTTTGCAAAACACATAACTACTAGTGAAAAAGTTTGTGTCAAATAATGGACACAGTAATTTCAACTGGATGTACTGATCATGCAAAACTATATAAAATGTGACAGTAACTCTAAGTCAAAGATTTGCTGCTTGAGGGAATCAAGCAACAGGGGTTCATGTACCATCCAAGTGACCCACATAGAAAATCTGTACTCTCCATCCCCCTACAGGGTCTGCAGGTGCAGAAGTCTTAGTTCCCAAAGAGAATAGTTCTTCTAGAGAAAACAGCAAGAGTCTCACTGAATTAAAAGTTAAAACTGCTATTTCAACACTTCAGGCTCCCTGCAGCCAAGAGACCAATAGGCAGGAAGAATTTCCATTCTAGCAGGGCTGTGTCACCCTAATCTCAGAATTCACCAGAGAACATGGTATATAGTACGATACCCAAATACTTGTCAACAATAGGTATGTAAATTTTCTGCCAAATGCTTTATAATTTTAGTTTGAAGAAAAGGCACCATTATAAAAATAATTTCATTTAGTAAGCACTTATTAAATCCTAGCTAAGATGCTGTGCTATAACACACACATTCACATTTTAATAAAATGTGGTGCTAATGCAAAACCAGGAATAAGGGTAAGAAACAATGAAAAATATGGTAAATTTTCTAGGAATACATAGACTTTTTAAGCTTTCTATGTTAAAATCTTAAATTAAAAAAATCGAATGTCTCAGAAATAGGATATTCATATTACTTCTGCTTTCATAAAAGCATTTTATGTACATTACAATTATTTTTAAGGAGAAAAAGATTACCTTTGAATTTCTTCTGGAAATGTTGCACTAAACATAAGGGTTTGGCGCTGTTCCTTTGATGGCATTCCTGGGCAAGAAATTAACTTCTTCATTTCTGGTCCAAAACCCATATCCAGCATGCGATCAGCTTCATCCAAAACTAAATATTTGACTTGCCTGAGACCAATCTTTAAGGACATTTTCAAAGGTTAGAGCAGAAGAATGTATACTAGTTAATATATTAAACTGAAATAGTCTCCATAATTCTAGCTATTAATAAATGCTTAAAAACGAAGATTAGAAATCAATGCATAAACTGATAAGAACTGTTAGGTAATATACTATTGCTGTTTTTCAATTCTCAATTTTCTCTACTATTGTAAAACATAAGACTAAAAGAAACTAAAACATCTAGATCAACAGACCTTAATTACTTAAAACTTCTCTATCTTCATTGTCTAATATGTTAGCTACTAGTCACATGTAACTAGCAATAAAGCACTTGAAATGCGGCTAGTGTGCCTGAAGAATTGAATTTTTAATTTTTAAAGAGCCACATGTGGCTAGTGATTACTGTATTGTACAGCACAGATCTAGATTGTGTTATCTGATAAAGTCAGACTTTTTAATGTAAGAAATAAAATTTCCTAACAGGATGACATATACAAATGTCTTATAAATGGCAATTTCTAACTTCTTTAATAAATTTTCCATTCTCTAAGCATTCAGGAAAAACTAGAAAATTCTCTTACCTCTGCATGAACTTATTGCTAAAAAGAGGCACACATTTACAAAAAGAAAACAAGTGACTTTGGTGCCACCATGGAAAAATCAAGGTGGATTTCTCTGGATAATCTTAATAAATATTCTAAGAAAAGTGCCTTAATGCAGAAATAACATGTTTCGAGTAACCCCTTTAAAGAAGAGCTATAAGCAAATGAGGTTCATGAAAGTATTGGTTTAGAGATGTAATAATGTGGTATGTGTATACTGAAAATAAGTACATAGCACTAAAATCTTTTTTTAAAAAATTAGAAAATTAACAATCCTAGTAAATATCACTCCCACACTCAAAAAGGAGATAAAATTACTGATGCCACAAAGGCTTTCTTCCAGGAAAAAAAATTAAAAAAGGATTTCATGAAGGTATATATATGAAGCTCGATAAAAGCATTTATTGCATTTTCTTCCAGTATTGTTGAGTACAGAATATGGATTCTGAAATCAGATCGAAATTCTAACCCTAGCCCTATCACTTACTAGAGCTAACTGAGGGGTTTAAAACAAATTACACAATCACACTGAGATTGTTTTACCCAAGTATGAAATGGAAAATACTATTTATCTTATGTTGGGATTAAGAATTATACAAGAACCCATTCGAACAATGTAATGGGGGCCTTATATATAAATGGTGCTCTAATAAATGTATATCTCTTTACACCGTTTTCTCCCTTTCACATATGAAAAAATTATTAATCAATTCCAAAATCTGTTATTCCTCTAGGGCTTACCTTTTCTTTACCTATGATATCCATCAGCCTCCCAGGAGTAGCACATAATACATTACAGCCTTGTACTATTTGACGAATTGAATGTCCCAACTGGGTTCCCCCATATATAACAACGGCTCTTACACAAGTCCTATTGACAAGAAAAATAAATGTAATTTTCTACTTATTTGAAAATTAAACATTTATTCCTAACAAGATGTAAAACAATAATAAATAATAATAATAATAAATAATAATAATGAAAAAAAACTAATACATTCTACTTAACAAAAATTAAATTCTTCCCAGGAAGAAACTGAAAAACAAATGAAAAACCATGGGAAAACACTCACTGCTTTAACTGGATCCTTTGTTTTCCACTATTGTGAGGACTAAATGAGTTATATATACAAGACACTTATAACTTAGCATATGCTAAGTATTGAATAACTTAGTGTTATTCTAAACGTACCATAATTTAACTAGTCCTCATTTGATAGACATTTAGGTGTGCAACCCTTGTAGTCAGAGTTTCAAGCTTAGAAGAACCCTGAGCTTGATTTAATGCTTTGCTATTGGCTGTCTTAAAATTCTTAAGTTTTGAACAAAGAATCTGTATTTTCATTTTGTACTAGTTCCAGAAAATTATGTAGCCAGTCCTGAGTATGGACCAGACTTAGTGACTTGTTTAGTGATGAAAAGAATGTGGCAAATGTGACTGCGGCTATTTTATAAAAGCCACTGCAATCTCCCCCTTGCTCTTTTGCACTGATCAATCTAAGCATAGCCATTTGCCATTTCCTAAGGACAATCAAGCATCCTTCTGGAGAGGTACAGTCAAGTCTTAAGATGACTGCAATCCTGGTTGACATCTTGTCTGCAATCTTATAAGACACCTCAAACTAGAAGCACCCAGCTAAACTGTTCCCCAACTCCTAACTCCCAGGAACTGTAAGATGATATTTATTGTTTTGAGCAATTAGGTTTTAGGGTAATTTGTTAAGCAACAATAGATAATAACTATTACAATACCAAATATTGACAAAGTGTATAGTGAAATGGGCATTCTCATATACCACTGGTAGAAATGTACATTGGTGCAAGTTTTAAAATAGGTTCATACCCTTTAACATTAGATTTATAAAAATCTACAGAAATACTTAAAACATAAAAATAGAAAAAGTTTATAGCAGCTACATTATAGTTTTATTTATAGTATCCCCAAATTAGAAGCAACCTAAATGCCCCAAAATAGGGAAGTATATACACATGGTCAATCTTAAAGTCATTAAAAATTAGGTCTAATTACGAAATAAGAAAATTATTAGGGGCACCCTAAATTCATTTCTTTAATATTCATTAAAAACTACCAGAAAATATACCAATATTTTCACTATTACCACTCTACTTCTATTATCACCTAATTTTTACTAAGCACGTTCCTTTTTTTAAATAAAAATAAGCAGGGATTCCATAAACAAGATTATGAAAAAGTACATTTCAATTGAGTAACACTAATTACATGAGTGCATTATTACTGAGTTCTTCCTGAAATAAGTGAGAAAAATCTCTAGAGACTTATTTGTGAATGGCATTCCAGATGTACTTACCCAAAAGAAAATTTTCTGGCTTCCAAATAGATCTGATTGATCAATTCTCGAGTTGGTGCTACAATAATACACTCTGGTTCCTGCAGTTCTTTAAAACGACTGGCAGTTATTCCATCACGCATCATATGAGCCAAAATTGGCAAGAGAAAAGCTGCCTAGAAGTTAAATTGCACAATTTACAAGTGTATAATTCATCATCCTTCTCCCTGTGGAAACCCATTTCTCATGCCCTTATAACCATTAGTCTTCTTCCACCTTGCTGGTGAATTTAAAGTAAAAAAGGAAAACAATTTTTATTTCAATGAGTTTTTAATAATAGGTATTTATGCTCAACTTACATAATTAAAATATTTGATAAAGTTAATCTACCGTATTAAAACATTTTTTAGTTCTTTTAAAAAAAAAGTATACCCATGACTCGAAATATATCAAGCAACATTAACTTGTTTATAGAGGGGAACACAGATATAACTTGATGGAAATTACTACATCTTGTTATTATTCTAAATGAGTCCTTCTAGGATAGTAATAAAATTATTTAGAATGCATGACAAAAAGTGGTCCACAAGTAGAGCAAAAAATGGGAAATCACTCATTTGGATTACTAAACACATCACCCTTACTGAAATTATATCGGGTAAAACAAATTTTTTTGCTATGTTTTTCTCATTAAGCAAATTAGACACTAAAATCTGCCTCTAAACCCATTTAATTCATACATCAGCTGACAATGTAGACTAAGACTAAATTAGTATGAACCAAGATTCTATGATTGCAGAAATAAGTCTTTAAGACTCATCTCATGAAACCCTATTTAAAAGACAAATCCCACAGATTAGTCCTAAAACCAACCTGGTCTTCTTAGAATTCTTTTAGAATTAGCATAACTTGAGATCACTTTATAGCTAGGACCAGGCACAATGTATGTAGCTATTTATCATTATTTTGACTCCAAAACTCTATCAGTTACATTACACGAATTATTTTTCTTCCTTTCTCTGTGTTTTACAGCCTCTGGTGCTTTGACCCTCAATTATTTTGTCTCAGATACTACCATGTTACAGAAGGAGTTGAGCACATTTAGAAACAGATTAAATTACCTATTAACTGCAAAACTACTCTAGAAAAATTCAAAATTCTCTCTTCTGAAATACATAAACCCAATAAAACTAGAAATCAGAAACAAAAACATGAATATTTACTACACCTCATTCAAATTATCTACAAACTTTCAATCCAACAAAAGAGATTCGAGGTACTTGAGAAGAACCAAAGTTCAAAAAACTTTAACAACTTGAATATGAAGAATACATGTGGGAAAGTGGCTTACAGTTTTTCCAGATCCTGTCTGAGCACAAGCCATCAAATCCCGTCCTGCTAGTATAATAGGAATACTGTATTTTTGCACAGGAGTAAGTTTGGTATAACCGGCTTTCGCAATGTTGCTATTCAGTGTCTGACAGAGATTAGCTTCTTCAAAAGTCTGAAAAAAAGAGCAGTTATTAAATTTCATATATCATATGAAGATCGTTCCATAAACATATTCCATTTGAATTAGTTTAAACTTTTTGTTAATTCCACTTTATATACTACTTCATGAATATGCCCCCAAAGTAATATCCAGAAATTGCATGTTATTACTTTATAGAATTAAGGAGTATTCCCTGTAGACAGTGGTTCTAAAAACAGTTTTTTGCCCCCTATAACCTGTGAGATACAAATAAGTCTGATCAGTAAAAATGGCTCATTATTAACAGGGCTCCCTGACTCCTTAGAAAATCACTCCCTTAAGATACTCTCACATACTCAAGAAGCAGAAATCTTGAATCTCTAGAAAAGGTATTCTTTTTAGTAAATTTAAATAGAATTCTCATCCTGGTTTGGAGAGGTGGGGATGAAATACAGTACCTTCTCTTTCAAAATAACAATTAATTCTACTGTAGATGGTAGGCATGGTTCTAAATTTATAATCTAAGTCATTAGATACTAAAGATGAAATTTTTGTATTCTTTAATATCATCTTAAAGAAATGTCTCATGTATTTTAAAAACTAAGCTTGCTATAGTCAATATAGAAATAATTATTACACTGACCAAAATTGCTGGTGGTGCATCATGTCCAGATACTTCTACAAGAATAGTATCATATTTGTCAAAGTTTATGCCTGTCTGATAATGTGCAAAGATGGAATCCTCATCCTCAGGTGGAGGAGGTGGTATATAGGTCACTTTCGGTCCTTACAATTTAAATAAAAAACAGAATCTACATTACAAGGGCTAGAAGGAAAATTAGAGGGAAAACAAAGATTGACAAAATCAAATTTTAAATACTATATACCTTCCCAATATTTACCATAAAAGTTTTCCCTTAAAATTTTAAAAAGTTAACTCTGCTTTTAAGTATTTTGCATTTTTATTAAAATGCAATATACATTCTTGTGGATCACACAAACATTAATATACCTTGAGTGTCACCACTTTCTCCTCCTTCAGCTTCTGACTTCCAAGAATCTTAAAGGGAACCAAACCCAAAAAGAGATAAAAATTTTTAAAAATTGAGGGGTAAAAGGACACTCATTATAAAAATCAAATACCTATCTAAAGTAAAACTTACTCTTTCCAGAGCTTGTTATTATTTCTTCATTTAAACCTTTATAACCACCTATTAAAGAAATCCATAGTGACAATTAGTCAAGATACAAGGCTGTGCACATCTTTTTTTCATTGCTTATCTTCAAAGAGAACAAATTCTAAACATGGACAGACATCCTTAAAGTCCCTTTGTACAAACAAAACTTGAGACAATTAAGATAAACAGAATCCTGAACATTGTCAGTTTCTTTAGCATTCAAAATGCTGTTTTTATGCAGATGACACTGTTATATATTACCATTTTTTGTTTAAGCTATTATGTCACTTAATTCCTATATTCCTCAGCAAAGGAATATATTTTCTAAAAGGAACTAAAAATTCATCTATTTGGGGGTGTCTCCACTACCACCTCCAGGTTCTGTGATTTCCTAGGACTCAGAATACAGCTGTACCCATGGCTATGACTTATTACAGTGAAAGCATAAGGAGCAAAATAAGCAAAGGCAAAGGTGTATGCGGCAAAGTCCAAAGAAAACCACGCTCAAGATTCCCAGAGTCCTCTCCCACTGGTTTCACACAGGACACACTTAATTCCCCCAGCATGGAGCTGTGAAAACACAGTGGAAATGTTTTCTACCACAGAAGATCACTAGAGACTAAGTACCCGGGCTTTTTATGATGGGCTAACAAAGTAGGTACCTTCTGGCCAGCATGCACCGAAATTCTAGACTCCAGAAAAGAGGTGTTCAGCAGAAACCATACTGTTGTACAAACAGTATAAGCACAGCAAACCACTCCTACCAGTTAGGGTGGTAAGACCCCTCCAGAAATCCAACTTACCAGATGCCAGGCAAAGGCCAACCTTGTAAGCAGCACTTAATGAATAGCAATCAGGCTTGTTAACTCTTTTCTACACATTACCTTCTGATTTTTTAGCCAACTAGTTATCTATTGTACGTACCACTTCCGCGTAGTATCACAAAAGAGACTAAAGACTGCATTAGAGTTGAAAAGCTAACTAGATGTAACATTTGTACATGAGAGCCCTCTAATTTTCTTATGCACAAAAGATCTTGAAATCCTTTTTCAAACAACATGTGCGTGAGCATTTGTAGACTACATGGTTTAATTAGCCATTAAGAATCTCTTTCTATAATGAAGAATGCAAGAATCAGAGGGATAATAAATAAGCAGTTCAAAGTAGTTGTCACTTTGAATGCTCTCAGACTAATAATGATCACAGAATTTTTCAGAGATATCAAACAAGTTTATTGTTTCACCAGTCAGGAA
The DNA here is from genome assembly GCA_003508835.1 of Eonycteris spelaea. Lineage (NCBI taxonomy): Eukaryota > Metazoa > Chordata > Mammalia > Chiroptera > Pteropodidae > Eonycteris > Eonycteris spelaea. Next base: position 5,672,539 of record PUFA01000011.1, on the reverse strand, counting down.
ATCATTTTAACTTTTATATGACATTTATGTATTATAACTCTGAAAAATATTTTTATAAGACCAAATCATATATATACTGAACTTTCATTATCCCTTATACCAAATCAAATAATGATCTCATGATAAAAAACATAGTTTTAATATGATTTGTACACATAGATATATCTCAGTTTTAACATTTGTATGGTATCCCATTTTATGGTTATATTATTTATTAAAGTTATTTATTGATTTGTAGGTGATTTTCAGTTTTTACTTATAATAAAAGAAGCTTCAGTGAACTACCTTGTACGTATATATTGAGCAAATACATCTATGATGTATAAATACTATCATGGAATTGCTGGATTGAAGATTATTAAATAACTCTCCGAAACGGGCTGTGCAAATGTATACTTCTCAAAGTATTTATAAAAGCAGTAACGGTTACTTTAACTTCAAAAATGAAACTTGGATTATAATAAGTTTAATCATTTACAGGTAAGACAAATAAAAACTTACCTCGTCTACTTCCATTGCCACTTCTGCTTTGATAAATGTCACCATTACCTATAAGGCATTGTTTCAGAATATTTAGAGAAAATACAGCTTCTTTTCATGCACATAATCCATACAGCTATTTCTATTCAAACACTGAATAATACTCAGCAGTCCTAGTTCCTTAATCCATCCATCTCTTAATTCTACATTTAGTTTAAAACTGTTCCTCATCTTGTTTGTTTAAAGATTTATTTAGGTTCACAGCAAAATTGAGGGGAAGATACAGAGAGTTCTTCCTGTCCACACACCTGCATACCTTTCCCCATTAACAACATTCCCCACCAGTTGGTACATTTGTTAAATAGATGAACTTACACTGACACATCATGATCACTCAAGAGTCCGGAGTTTACATTACAGTTCACTCATGGTGTTATACATTCTAAGAATTTAGACAAATTCACTATTATAGTATCATACAACATGTTTTCACTGCTCTAAAAATCCTCTATGCTGTGCCTATTCATCTCTCTCTGCTAACTCCTGGAAACTACTGATCTTTTTACTCTTTTTCATAATTTTTCTTTTTCAACAATGTCATATAGTATCTAACCTTTTCAGATTGACTTCTTTCACTTAGTAACATGTCTTTCAGGTTCCACCATATTTTTCCATAGCTCAGCAGCTCATTGCATTTGCACTGCATTGCATGGATGTGTACCACAGTATATTTACCCACAACTGAACGTTTTTTGAAAACTGTTATTTTTTTTTCATTTTCTCCTCAAATCTCCTTAGAATCCTTTCTTTGAAACCAATGCAAACTTCATTTTCCTTCCTCCAATTAATAAAGTATAATTTACACATCCGATTAACTGGTAGATAAGAAAGAAGAAATAATTCACAGTGCACAAATTTTATAAGGGAGGCAAACTTGTCCATGTATTTTTACTACAGATTTAAAAAAGCAGGAAAAAAACATGAGCTGAGACATATATGTTACTGAGACACATATGTTAGGTTTACTAATCCTAGAGCTAAAAGCATATATGAATGATTAATGTTCAGTAATAAATTCTATTTCCCACCTGTGCTGCTTAATGCAGGTCTTCTAGATCCAAAAAGGCCACTGCTGCGCTGTGTCCCCTCATCTTGTTCAAATTCGCTATCTAGATTTGTAGATTATAAAATTAGATTGTTACTTTTAAGAAGTTTTTAAATTATGCAGTAAAAAAAAAAAAATCAAGCTAGAGCACCAAAAGTTAAAAGATGTGGGGTAAAATCACTGTTTTAATAGAAATCACAATGAATATTTTTCTAAGTATTGGACAAAGGATTTCTCCATAATTTCTTGCTATTACAAATTACTTCCTCAAAATTTTATTAAAATTATTTTATAAAAGGATTTAAAGCTATAGCTACACCAAAATATAAGCAAAAGTTATATCACCTCCAAAAATAGCACTGTTACTGCTCCAGAAACTTCACATGCATCATCTCACTGCTTATTCTCCAGAATAGTAAGGACCCTTTGCTCCCACTGTTGCCAACTGAAACCTTACCAGTCCTGTACAGTAACCCTCCAGATCCCTGTACTTTTTTAAAAAGTGACAACTAACTAATCTGCTACACATCTAGTAAACCATTATTACAAATGTATGTTTTTTGCTTCCAAAACCACTAATCGGTCCTCCGCTGTTAAGAGAGACATGTAATCCAACAGTGACTTTTGAAGACTATACCTTAGCCAAGGAGTGATGGCTGGGGAAATTTAAAGTAGGAAACCACATTGGTGAAAGAAGGTATATCAAAAGATAGAGCCACAGAAAAGGCCACCTATCTATAAGGTGAGCCACATTACCAAGTCTGTAAAATACTTAATAGCATGTAATATTAAAAACTGAGTCACAGAAGATTCATATACCCCAATTTAACCATTTAATCATTTCCTCCTTAATGAAGCACACCATTTGCAATCCACTACTAACTTGGACTTCCTAGACCAAATCCTCCACGGCAACCTCGGAAGCTACCTCTTCCACCTCTTCTGGATGACCCTGAAGCTTCTGAATCATTTCCATCTTGATAGCCTAAAAAATATTAAAACACACACAAGAATTAACAATAAAGAAATCTTGGGTACACAATGGCCAGATTGAATTTAAGCTTTATATAATTCAATGACTTTAAATAAATATTTTAAGGCATTAACAAGTACTAAAATGAAACACCATATTTGACTTATAAATGTTCAACTTTACTAATGTAAGTAGAAATGGCTACAATTAAAAAAAAACACTGCTTGCTTTGGGAATCAAAAATAAAAATGATTAAAAGGAACATGCGGAAAGTTGCCACAATCGCACCATTAACTGAAATTGCACAACCCAAAGGAGGATTAAATAAAGAAATGCTTATATTTGCTCCCTATGGAAAATAAACACCATATTCAAAACACGGATATGTAGTTACATACAAAGTCTGATCTCCTGTTATAAACAATACATTTTTAATTCAATTGAATATCACAAAAATCAGTAAAACAGTTCAGGTAAAATGTGATCCCACCTATGACAGAATGAGATCAATTCAAAACCAAAATGCCAACTGGGTAGGAAGTTTTAAAAACTTAGATTGTTTATGAACCTGCAACTATTTATGCTGAGTAAAGGTAAAATTTCTACAATATTTCTTGTACTAGATTACATATATTTTTAAAGCCTATTTATAAAATGGGGCAGAACTAATTCAAAGTAGATTCATAATTATGCATCTATTACCTTAACCTTGCAAAGCACTCTTCAATCTAGTAATATTTTTATCAATACTTACACCCACTATTTTATTCTAAATTATTTATTTGTGCCTCTTTATCTTTTAAACCTTGTCAGAATTTCTCTTTAAGAAAGTTTATCTTTTCCATCTGCTTTTCTTTTTTTTAGTTTTTTCTTGTGTGTGTGTATAAAGAACACAAAAAAAACCCATGTAAGTTTAAAATATAATGAAAACCTATAGGCCTACCACCCAGTTTAAGAAGAAACTGTTCCCAATACCTTTACTGCCCACGCATGTTTTCTGCCCTATATTGTTTCCCCTATTCCTCCGAGAACTTTCCCCAGCCAAACCAATGTCTGAATTGTTTTTCATTGCCTTGGTCTTATTTTAACGTTACCAACTATGTGCCTATCTTTATCTACATATTTACATTGCATCTATTTCATATATGTCTGTTATCTTTTTTACTTCCTGAGTTTTATTCCTTCTTTTTAAAATTAAGTTCAACACTAAGCACTAATTTCTATCCTAAATATATGCATTTAAGACTATAAAATTTCCTTTAAAAGCTAGCTGCTTTAGCTATACCCCATAAGTTTTACTATGTTGTTTTTACTGTCACAGAATTTTAAATATTTCATTAATTCCATCTAAAACATTATTCACAAACTGAGAAATTCAGTTTCCAGCCCACAAGGGTTAGGCTTTTTGTTACTGATTTCTACTTCTATTGTACTTTAACAAGGAGATGTGGTCATAATATAAATTCTATTGGTATATTTTGTGACTTCCTTTTGGCCTTAATAGATGGTCAAATTGTATGCATTTTCCATATGTTGGAAAAGAATATGTAATTTATAATTTGGGGGTATATTATTTCAAATAGAAATATTAAATCAAGCTTAGCAACTGGTATTCAAATCTTCTAGTCTTCTTCATTTCTGTTCTGCTTAGTCTATCAGTTTCCAAGAGAAAACAGTTTAAATCTAGGATTAAGAGTTTAACTAGGATTTGCAAATTTTTCTGATAATTACTTCTACTCTTGCTTTATACATGTTAGAGTCAAACCGTGCTCAGAACTGTAATGCCTTTCCGTGAGCATGTCTTTTAAGTAATTATCATGAATTTATGTACTTAGAGTCTATTTTATTTTGTATTTCTATACCAGCTTCTTTTGGTTAATATTGGACTTTTTTCCTTTCAGTCTGCACTGACATATATTTACATATATGATTACTGATATACAGATTTTTATTTCTGCTATCTTATGTTTTGTTACTATTTTCAATGCTTTTTATTCTTTCTTTCCTATTAGATTTCCCCAAATGCTATGTTTTATTTTATGCTTTTATTAATATCCTTTAATTTCACCATGAATATTTAAGAACTATTTAAATTATTTTTATCCTAGACTCTTTCCTACAAAGCCCTGTCCTTCTATGGGATTTCTTCCACTCATACATTTTATTTTACCCTTTTTTTGATTACCATTCTATTTCACCATATTTAAGAAATTTTAAATTAGTTTCGATTTATTCTCTTTCCTATTGAGCTGGCAAAAATCTTGTCTTTTCTTTGCTAGTATTTTAGTTCTTTCATGTTTCTAAAACTCCTAAATTAATCATCATTATTGCTAGCTTATAAAGTCAACACTTATTTAGGTTTATCAATACATTTAACAATTTTAGAATTTTATTTAGTTATTTTCACTCATCATTGCTTTCTACTCCTTTCTTTCTATTCAGTTTCTTTCTTATTTATAGATGGTGTAGTAGTTCTTTCTTTAGTGGCCTAAAAGTACTAAGCATCATTTTTATCTGAATGGTTATTATTTCTCTTTGACATCTAAATTATATGAATATATCGATTTGGATTTAGAATTATTCTCCCTCAGCATTCTGAATTCTACTATATTCTGATCTCTACCTTTACAGAATAAAAAAGTTCTGTTATCAATCTCTTGTTCTTTTATAGGTGGATCTGGCTTTTTTTCTCTAGTAGTTTTAAAGATGTCTTTATCTTCTGTAATATTGTAGTTTCAACACATGCATAAAGGTATGAATTGTTTTTAATTTTCTCAGAATTCTTGTACCTCTTTAACTCTGGAAAAATCTCATCTTTTTTTTTAAATAGTCTCCTTTATCCTCTTTCCCCTCCTCCAATTTTTCTGTTCTTTCCTCAGGAGATATTTAGTCACATGCTAGGATAACAGGACTTCTTAGTCTATCTTCCATATCTGTTAACAGCTTTCATGTGTTCCATTTCCAAATTTTGAGAATTTCCTCAGATCTGTCTTTGGAGTCATTTATACCATTCATCTGCGATTGATCTGTTTAATCCACCCAGCATGTTTTAATCACTATTCTTTTTTTAAATTCAACTTGGTTCTTTTTCAAATCTATATTCTCAAAAAAAAAAAAAAAAGAAAGAAAGAAAAAGAAAATCTACGTTCTCCGCTAAGCTATATGCCTCAGTATCTCTGCTATCTATAGCTTAATGACTCCATTCTCAGCAGAAACTCAAACATTTAAATGAACATGCTCTTTTTTCTTCCACAATTGGTGTCAATTCCAAGTTACATAAGGAGCTTAATAACTAGAGGAAAAAGAACACAGATGTCATGTAGAACTGAAAAGTCTACACAGTCTTCTTGTCTGAATGTAGGACAGAAACTCCACATATCCTACATCATCTTAAAAATAATGATCTTTGTTAAAATAAATGTGTTAAAAGGTAAAACACTGTAGCAGTTAAAATGTATGAACTAGATATATACTTTCAATATATAAATCTTAAAAAATGTTAAAGTCATAAAAAGGTATAATATTAAACTTTTATTTAAAAAAATGAGTAGAAAGTATACACGCCAATGTCAAAATAAGTTACCTCTTGGAAGGGGAAGATATAAAATATAAAGGGAGGATGGGTCATCTAACAATTCTGTAATTTTTTTCTATATATAAAATAAATATCACAAAGGTTCCTGTTAAATGTAGGTACTAATATAAAAGTGTTTGTAATAGAATATTCAGAACTTTTTCTGAGTTATTGAACTATTTCAAAATTTACCCTTTAAATGTCACTTTTCATAAAATAACATTTTTAAATGGTGACATGAGTCTTATGATGAGGTATAGTCTGCATTTCAGAAGAGAAAGCTGACAATTCTTTGCACTCTTAAAGATGTGGGTAACAATCTTCAGGGGAAAAAAATGAGTTTATAAATCATTTAAACTCAGTATAAAGAAATTTAAATATCTTTTTTATTTAAAAAGTACTTACCATAGATTTAGCAAGGTCACTGAACCTTCAATATACGAAAGTCAATTATACTTCTATATACTAGCAAACGAATGAAAACTTTTATAATATAGATCACTGACATCAGCAAATATGGCAAAGTAAGGAACTCAAAAATCTGCTACTCCAAAAAAGAAAAAAATGGTGCTATATTAAGACATACTTCAATATAAACTTATTTTGCAAACATACTGAGATTTACTGAGTGACCACCATGTGCAAATTTCCTACTCTCAAATGTATATATCTACAATGAAAGCAATCAGGCAAACCCTTAAAAATGACTATGACCCTGCTAGTCATCCACACTAGTCAATAAGAGAGAATCAAGCACATAGGACAGCAACTGACTTTTGACTTCCTCACTCAAATATGAACTAAACTGATTTTAATAAAATGTAATAGTAAGGAAGATATTCACTGTTCTGCAGCAAACAACCAAAAATTTAATAAAAGCAATGTTTTACATAATCAAGTGTCAAAAACTGTTTGTTACAGGAGAGAGAATAGGAATGCTAATAGTCATCTGTTTTTTTTCCTTAGATTAATTTTCTCCCCATCATTATACAGCCCCCTGCAATTAAAAAGATTCAATTTATGAGACAAATAGCCACATCTTGTTCACCACCAAATCTGACCCACCTTACATCCCTAACAAGGCTATACTAAAATCAACAGCAAGTTTTACTTTCACAAGGGAGTCTGTTATTTGATGAACTAACCATCTAATGAGCAAGGGGAAAAAATGTCAAGTTGCAGCAAAAATACATCTCTGTAGCAATTTTAAGGTAAGTTCACTACAGTTTTTTAGGCTTTTTGTTGTTGCTATTTTAACATTTCTGCCTCTAAAGAATCAAAATTAAGCATGACAATTTTTATGCCATCTCACACCAACTTCATTAGAGGCGAGATTAGCTCAGTACTGTAGAGTGGTGCTAGACCTGAACAATAAATAATCTTCAATTTCTTCCCTCCCCCACATCTCCAGTGATATTCTGTTCAGAGACAAAGACATCCCAAACCACCTATACTGTGACTGACCAAGATTCACAGTCTCGCTTCTGTACTTCATAGCACATTCTAGAGAGCTTGGGTAGGGAAAAAAAAAAAGTGATAGCAGAAAGTGAAAAGTTAGAACATTTACTGAATTCATCCAAGTACTAACAACATAAAACATATGCCAAAGTGTTTTTCTTCAAGGTTTTTGCCACCAGAATTTTTCTTTCTTTCATCTCTTCTGAGATCAGTTTTGTCAGTTTAGTATCTGTATCACAAGAACAAATTGTTCCAAAAGGTGGTCCTTACCTCCTCTCTTGGAAAACCCTCTGTTCCGTGTTTGATTATCTTCACAGTCATTATTAGTCTCTTAAATAAAAATTTAACATGTGAATAGCATCTAAATAATTAACTTTAAAAATGTAATATCTAAAAAATTACACTACATCACTGTTGTATATGTGAAACTAAGTCAACTGCAATTAAAAATAGATTTAAAAATTATTTTTAAAATAAAAATCAGTCACAAGATTGAATTAGTAAGAAAAACATATTTTCATAAGAAAATATAAACAATTCTTGAAATAATTTTAACAGAAATATAAAGTCAGTCAATTATTCCCTATACAAATCACCTAATATAGCTAAATATTAAATAAGTGTATAATGAAGAACCAACTATTTACCAAGTGCTAGGCACAAAAATAAGAATTTCATAAATGTTGATTTGATTAAAAATGGTTTCAGAAATAGCTAAACTATTAAACTAGGCAAGTGGTTCTCAAATGTGGTCCATAGACCACTAGAAACACATAACCATTCTTTTTATGTCATTATTATTTCTGTAATTTGCCTCTTTAATAAACCCAAGACATTCATGTTTTTCCTAAATATATGCAAACTTTTCCCCATTCATGATAATAAAAAAATTGGGGGATATCCTAGCTTTTCTGTTTTACATTATCGAGTAACATTACCAGGGTTTCTAACAGGTCTGAAGATTATTACACTGAAGGCTGCCTAAGAAGTATCTGGTAAGTTGATTAAAAATAAATTCCCAAGATTCACCCCCAGAGATGTTTATTTTGAAAGTGTAAAGTGATAGCAAGGAATAATTTTTCAAAATTAAAAAATTATGTTATGTATATAGGTTTTAGTAATAACTTTAAGCTTTCTAGACTATTCCAACAAAGCCACATTTGGGAAATACACAGATGGTTTCAAGGGATCTTTGTTTATGTCATTAATGTTCAATATATGAAAACTTTAAATCACAGTGATGACATCATATAGCTAAACATCTCAGAAGCTATCAGTTAAGTCTCTGTGCAAAAGTACTAATCTACTTAACAATTAATATTATTTACAATGAACCACCCAGAGCTCTTGTTGCAGGTACCTATTTGAGCAGAAGTCAACTGACAAACATTCCTATAGAACCATCTATTTATCAAGACAATTTTCTATGAAGTAGGATTTAATACTACAAGGGCTGAACAGAAAGAATGAATTTTGGAAAAAAGGTTAACCTGGAATAATGATAATGATAGCTAAAATTTATTGTTTTATAGAAGAAAAACCTATGAATTAATTGGGAACCTGGCTAGAAGAGGTCTCACATTATCTTTAGCCAATTATCCCCCTAAAACAAAATCCCTGAAATTTATTTTGACTACACTACAGATTGACATAAATTAATGACATTAGGAGAAGTTGGATGAAGGGTATAATTACATTAGAAGAAGGGTAAAGGAAACCCTCTGTACTGATTTTGCAACTTCATTTGTCTTAAACTATTTCAAAATAAAAATTTATATATAAATAAAAAGAATCTCTGTAAAGTTAGATAATAAAGCCAAGCATAACAAAAATGAGATAATGATCCCAAGACTAGTTATAACTATTAAGGGTGGAAAATTTTCAAGTGAGCTAACTTCTGCTTCTGTAATTTGCTTTCTTGTTTAATGTTAACCAGGGTGTGGTTCTAGGAGATGTATTGTGCAAAGATATGCTAAGGCCAACTTCCGCTTGCTTGTGATGTAGTTCTAGGCTTTATAAGCTGCCTCTTTTGGGAGCTCGGGACTGATTCTCTGACCCTGGGTGGTGGAGAGTCAGTCGCTGACTGGCTAATAAAGGCTCATAATTCATCTCAATTGGCTCAGTGGGTCTTAGAATTGATCGCGCCACAATAACCAACTAATTATGTAGAAAGGATAGTAACATAACTTAGTGTCTGACAGTGTTCTAAATGAATTATATGTATCAGCTTTTTAAATCCTCACAAAAACCTTGTGAGGTGGGTAATATCCTCATTTTACAAATGGAGAAAATTAAATACAGAGAAGTTTAATATGTTTTTCAAAAATATATAACCGACAGGAGGAGGAGGATCTGGGTCTCAAACCTAGTCCAACTCCAAAATCTGAACTCCTTATCAGGCACTATACTAGCCAGGGGAAAGCAGACTGGAGGGAAAACAGCAACCGCAAAACACGCCATGCATTTGTGTGTGGAGTAAAAGCTTTTGTCATTATATCAAAACCTACTCCTAGGCTCACCAACAATTGTAGAATGAAAGAATTCAATCTATTTTTTTTTTTAATTTTAGGGAGACAATGAGAATAGAAGAAAGTAGACCAAAGGAAAGAAAGCAGAGCATTTTGGAGGAAAAGTGAATTTGTGCTCAAAAGCACTCTGGCACTGAAAGAAGTCAGTTGAGGAGGAAGGTCTTTAAGTGGAAATGATCTTGAATATTAATTGATTAAAAACTAGAAATTAGGTCAAGTAAAAATAGAAAAGGATTAAAATGGTGATGTTTTTCTTCACTGAAATATTAGCTCTATGTTAAATATGTTTTCATTTGAATGACACAGGAGAACAAGCAGGGAGAAGCTGGGAGACTGAGGTTGACAACAGTTTGGGCGGAACAGTCTTATTTGATATGTTAAAACTCTACCTTATTCCAAAAGGGTTTAAGGAGTTCAGGTCTGTTTGGTTTTGAATTTAAGAATCACTATTAAGAGTATAGGATCAACTCCAAATACTTATTGAAAATAGATGGCATTTATTGTTTACCATAATTGTGCCTGGTACTAAACTTCCTGCTTTTACATGCATCATCATTCTTATTTAGTCTGCCTCCATTCTACAGAATAGGAACACCTGTGGCTCTGAGATATTAAGCAACTTGCTCCAAGTTATTCAGGTACCAGAGAAGAAACATGAAACAAAGTCTGGTACTCCAAAGTGCATTATGTTATAAAGATTCCACATATCAGGGGTTATCAAACCAAAAAGATATCAGAATCACCAGGAATGCTTTTTTAAAACAGGCTCCAAGGTCTCACCCAAATTACTCAATCATGCTCTCCTGAGAAAGTTAACGATTGTACTCTATCTACTGGTAATATTATTCTCATCATTCTCTGTATTCCTCCAAACCAATGTCAGTACCTTTGACAGAAATATCTTTGACTTCATTCTATATTCTCATGACCCTTTTTCTACTGTCGACTTATTTGAATCTGAAAAGGGCCTGCCTACATGTTCCAAACTATATTTATATTTGGAAGCGTAATTTTGATTCTTGACTTGCTCTTTCTACTATCACCTTTTTTTCGTACAGTAGCACAGCATTCAAAAGTTGCACCTTATAGATTGGCTAAGGCTCTAGCTATAGCTGCTTTATAAAACTGGGTTCACTAAATTAGAATTGGAACAGACTAATTGGAACAGACCTAATCCTAGTTTCTCTTTAGCATGTATTGTAGATATTAAATTACTAAAGTCACTAAAAAAAGCACTGACTCACCTCTCCAGAAACCAGAGCTATCACCTTCTTCAAACTTGTTATTTGAAAAACCTATAAAAATATAAAATTAAACTTGCAAATTTCTGAAAACAATAATTACCTGTACCTCTGTAGTGTTAAAAAGCCAAAAACCTTACAAAGATTACTAGTTATGATGCCTCTTTAAAATAGGATAAACCACATATAACTGTATATATAAATACTGAATAAGAACTAATATAGGCTGTATTACAATTTATGCACATATCGATTAATTAAGGTTAAATGTCAATGAATCTTGTATTACCTCTTATATCATATATCCCTCTATCCATACATGAGCAAAACGGGGTATATGTCAATATAATCATTAATACTTCCTATTCGAAGTATGAAAAACTTTTAAATTTCATAAATTAACTCAATTTCTTCATCTGCCAAAGGACAGTACAACTAAATAATAATCCAATATTCAGTCATTTTTCCCTTCTCAGTAAAAAAATACTACCATTTTGTTTATAAAAAAATTTTAATATTTCATCAAATCTGCTTTCAAATTTCTCATTTAATAAAAATCTGTGTCTAGATTTATGCATCAGAGTATACAGATTTGCCTCTCAAATTAAGTTTAAAAGCACCCATCAGTAATATTTCATAAAATTTTTAAATGTTGAGTCTCAATCAAATGATCTTTAGTGCAAAGATATTCAAGGAATAATATACCTTAAAATTCATTTTCAGTATAGGATGCCTGTCAATCAGTATTGAACCTAAATTATAAAATATTAAATTATGGTTTCTGTAAAAGATTAAGCTATTACTATTTGACAGATGTTACATTTACATGAAAAATATACATATCAAATCACTTAACATCTCAGGTTTAACCAAAATCTAACACCCCTTCCAGCATAAAACTCCATGAAAATTTAATATACAATTACCATATAAAAGTAAGTACCCTATGGCCTTGATATATGATTAAATGACAAAAAAGTTTTTCCTTGAGAAGATATATAATTTCAAAATTTCTACAGAAAGAGTGTATTATCACAAAACCTAAAGTATAAGTTATTTATTCATTTAAATATTGGCAATCTTTGAAGTTGATTCCAAAAAGGATTATATTCTACTGCCCTCTACAATTGCTCCTTTCCCTCCATACTCCCCTATCTAAAAGGGTCAAGTGCTGGGTTTCCAAAATGCTTGGGAAAGTCTTCCATCTATACACTGTTGGTCTTGAACTTAAACTCTACTTTTGATCTACAACTTTAAAGTTTTTAAGGAAAAAAATCTGATCTACAGTTTTTAAAAAAAAAATTAATTTCAAAGCATCTACTGGTTCTTTGCTCAACTAAAGATGGACACCCAAATTCACCTTTGGAAGTATAAGATGGATTTCTTGTTTGGGGAGGGGAAGGGAGTCTTGAGTACAGAAGAACTGGGGTTCACCTGTGGGGTAAATCAATTTGAAGAGATCCAACAGCAACTGGCATGGCCATTTAAAAAAAAAAAAAAGCTACATGGAGAAGCTGATACACTCAAAGCAGTATAAAATACTGCTCAAAACTATAACTGGGGAAATGAAAGCATTCCCTTGTGATCCTCAGAAATTCTTGGGAAAGGCACGTACTTTCCATGATATTAAAGGGAAAAATGAACTCAAAAACTGGAAAAGTCATGGTTACTCAAGGTTTGATTTTAAGATATAAGTAGTTTACCTCTGTTTCCAAAACACTTTCCTACTCCAAAACCACCCATTGTGGAAGTATTCTCTCTTTTATTAGACTCGCCAGCATCTGAAAAAGTTCAGATAGAGTTAAAACTGCTTAACATAAAAATTTAAACATGTCATCAAAACTAGAAATTAAAAAATCTTTGGGATAAGGAGACTTTCAAGGATAGGGAGCGAGTAGTGCAGAAACTTTTAAAGATATAATACATCTCAATTTCTTTTTTAAAAACTCTTAAATTATGATATCAAAGTAAAAACAAATATACTACTGGTGAAAGACAGCTTTTTATTAGTTGTTCTTTTACTAGTGATCTTTAATCAGAAAATTCAACTCTGATATTCTGTATATTAAGCCTCACCCTGATAGTGCCAGCTACTTAAACTATGCCCCTGTGTGAAAGTCACTGTTACTGAAAATTTTATATTCTGTTCCTGTTTACAGTTATTCAATTTATTATGTATTCATTTTCCTAGTACTTAAATCATTCTCAATCTTTATACTTTTAATATTCAAATTAGAAAAAGACTACATAATAAAGGGAAAATAAAGCTATGCATACCACTCCTCCTCCCCTCCCCTCCTCTCTCCAGTATCTCTGCATATTAGCCTTCTTAGCTTTACCTCCTACTACACAACTCTTAACACCCAACTTTAATTCACACCGATTTCCCATATACCACACTGTGGACTTCTAGTATTTTGTACCTTCCTACATGTTGTTCCTTCAGCATGGCATCCCCTACTTTCCTATTTTCCCTATCAAAATGATTTTCATTCTTCAAAAGCCAAGGTCAAAGCCTATCTCTTCTGTACAGTCTTCCTTTAGTCCTCCAGTCATAATCCATCCTTACTCCACATTCCTACAGCACACTATCTCTATCTCTTTTGAGTAATATTTCATGTGTTTCTCTACCACTATATCAAGAATTTTTCAGAGTAGAGTTGCTATGGCAAGGAGCATGGTTATTTAAAACAAAAAAAATTTCACAACAGACATCCAAAATGGCATAAACTGCCACTTTAAATGATCACTGGGAAAAACTAAAGCATTATCTGTGATCCTCATAAATTGTCTTATTTCTGTAATATCCTACTACAAAGGAGTTTAAGGATCTACAAAACTCCAAAGCCACATGCAAAATTGTGTATGAGTAACCATCAGTATTTTCATAGGATTCTAAACATGTACGTAGTTCAAGAAGTTAAGGCTATTTAGGCCATAGTCCATAATCAATATTAATTTTAAGCAATTAAGAGTCAATTTCAAAAAAAAAACCCACATTATTAGCTACACAAGTTCTGAGGAAAAATACCATAGAGACTGAAATTAAAATGTTAGATGAATCACAAAGAGTAGTTATACTTATAAGTCTGTGAATTTCCAGGATTACATGTAGAATAAAGATAACTTTTTATGTACCAACATTCATCAAAGAGTTTTGATCAGAATTTTAATGTGGATTTCAACCTAAAACATATGGAATTAACCTGTTATGGTTTTTTCATTAAAAAAAAAAAAGCTTTATTCAACAATGTCTAGAAGTCTGCATCAAAGACTATCGCATAATCTATCCTAAATTAGGATTTTAAAATATATTTAAATACTAAATATTCCCTTGAGTGTAATAAATATATTTATTTCTAACGTTAGTAACAGCAAAAATATATATATATGTATATTTAAAGAATAAATTATTTCCATTAGTAACACGAATATGTCAAAATATAAAATTCACATTTGTTAACTATATCTAAACAAGAAATTAAGTTTTTCAAATATCAAATGAAATACCACACACCAACCTTTAGTCTCCAATAAATAAAAATATCTAGAAATAGCAAAGTTTTTCGAAGAATAGTATCTAATAAATTCAATAAGTGTTATGTATATTTAAAACTGCCAATTAGTCCTAGCTTATGGTGTCCCATAAAAGAAACAGTCATAGGATTTTTAAATAAATTTGAGATTCTACTATTTTATTGCACTATAATAACACATAGTGCAGAATATTTTCAGCATTTTACTATCAAATCTAATGATGTACTGTAGGAAGGTATTTTACTGTGTCATTGTCAGATCAAGTATCGGTTATTGTTCTAAAAGTAACAAAAAATTCCAAGCTTAGAAAAATAACCTCTTAATACTAATGAGATAACAGAAATGCAAATATAAAACTTAAAAGGTCCTTTTCACCCTAATCTCTGAAGCTCTTACAAGCATTCTTCCCAAGCCAATTGCTGGAAATCAATAATCATAAACATATTACAAAGTAGCTCTATAAAGAAACTAATTTTAACCAATTTATCTGACTAATCCATCTAATCAATTAAACAATTTCCTACTATCTCAAAAAAGTAAAACAGCAGAAAAGAATTTGAAAAAATGATGAACTCATTACCTCAACAAAGTCTAGTATACACTGAGCTATCTGATTTAGCTTTGCACTAAACAGCCATAAAAAGCCTCTATTCAATCCACTATTCAACTGTTAAAAAGATTAAGGAAAGACAAAACTACTTACCTCTGTTTCCCAAACTCCTCCCAGAGGCAAATCCGCTTCTCATGAAATGATCTCTTCGAGAAGAGCCATCATCTATTTCTAAAGCAAATAATATTATGAAGCAAGTAAAAATAATAAGAATTTGGGTGGTATGCAAACATTACACCTTTCGATGTGCCACTCACGTCGCAAAGGAGGAATTTTAGGTAACAATAAGAAAAATGAATAGCCTACTAGAAAAACGGGCTATAAATAAGTATAGGTAGTTCTCCAAAGAAAAACAAATGGTGACTAATCTCTCATAATCAAAGAAACTAGAAATCAAGAGGAGATACCTTTTTCCAACCACATGATTGACTGGAAAACAGTTTTCAGTTTGCTAATACTGAAAATAGTCAAGGACATAGGGAAATAGCACAAATCATAAACTATATTGAAGCTACACACTGGATCAATCTTGGTCCTAATTTTTTTTTAATGTATTTTTTGAAAGTATACTAGTATGAATTTTCCTCTGGGTATACTCACATGGTAACAGTTACATAAAGATGTTTTTATAAGCATTTTCTGCAATCGCATGAAAAACTGATCAAAGAATAGGTAAACCATATCACCGACAGAATACTGTACACTTTCAGAGAACTATAACCCAACATGAAAGAATTGACATTTTTCAACAATAGACAGAATGTGTATAAAAACTGATCACAAAGGAGGCCACAATGCAAATTTAAGTAACGAATTTCAAAAATCTATATCACATACACAAAATTCTCTAAACATAATGCAATCAAATGAGAAGTCATTAAATATATATAAAAAAAACTTGTTTAAAATCCTTATATTTGGATATATTAAAAACACTATAGCTCACATCTCAAAGGAAAATACAATGGAACTTTAAAACTATTTAAATTGTAAGATAAAAATGTTACTTATCAGTACCTAAATTTTTAAACTAGAAAATAAGAACTCAAAATTAATGAGCTAAACAGCCATATCAGTTAGTAAGAATGTTAGGGAAAAAAAGAATAAAATCACCCAAATGAAGGAAAAAGAGTAGTAATTAATAGAAAACAAATAATAGAGGGGCTCAGCAAAGCTAAAACCAAGTCCTTTAAAGAACACAATAAAAACATGCCTGAGTAATAAATCATTAGAAGACAGTGCTTTTGTTCAAGCACTTATTTTACTTAATAATGGCCCAAAGGACAAGAGTAGTGATACTGGCAATTTGGATATGGCAAAGACAAGCCATAAAGTACTTCCTTTAAATGGAAGGGTGAAGGAGAAAGATTTTAAAAATCCGCAATACTTCCCTCTCACAAATAGCCTAGGAAGAATTCAAATCATTCAAAAATGGGTAATAAAAAGAATCAGCAAAGGCATCATGGAATCTGTACAATACAATGAGGAAAGAGAGGGAGGGAAGGACTGATAAAATACGAAAACAAAATAGAAAGCATAGTTTATAAAACATATCCTCCAGACAACGAACGACCAGCAGATTTCTCTCTAGGGAAACTGCTCTCCCCGACAAAATAGCCTGGTCCTTGGCCAATCACTTGATAGTAGAGCCCATCAGTCAAGTCATGTCCATGCACACAGAGTTTCCAATCAGCATTTTAATGTTCCACTCTTAAATAACAAAAGAGGAGGCAAGGATCTTCAGACTTTTGAAAAAAGACACCTATATAAAAGACACAGATTAAAACAGAGGGAAAAATGTCTAAGAAACAATAAAGGGAATAGAAATAACCTTCAAATTAAGTTATATTAATCCTTAGAAAAAAATTAAGAAAATTTCTTAGAAGAACATGAATTTCAGATTTAACAAATCCACCAAGTGTCTTGTACAAATAAAAAGACCCACACATCAAGGAACATAAATAATTATAAAATTTTCAGAATACTGAAGACAAAACAAAATCTTAAAAACTTTAGAAGTTATAATAAAAAGTCATATAAAGGACCAGGACTCAGATTAATTACCCAACTTCTCAAAAGCATCACTAGAATTTCATGTACAATGAAGAAATATGAAGCTTGGGAGGAAAATTGTTTCCAACCTAAAATTTTACTCTTAAACTATTAATCAAGCATGAAGGTAAAGACATTTCCAATATTTCAAATTTATTTCCCATGCTTCCTTTCTCAAGAAGCTTCAGGAAAATAGGCTCTACCAAAGTGGCAAGTAGAATGTGACACAATCACATTCCATCTTGGGACGAGAGCCTAAAGGGCAGCAAATCTATACTGAAGCAGATGAATAGAGGAATCAAAGAGGATTTTAAAAAATGAAAGTGATAGATCACTCTGTGTTAGAAACTAACTGAACAAATGAACCCTCTGGCAGAGGGAGTGAATGAGCAAATGAAACACAGAAGAGCAAGTAAACAAAACAAGGCAATAACTCTAGTAAAAACAAAACAAAGCTGAATAATAAAGGAGATATAGCCATAACAGATTGCAAGGCTCAAATGTGAATGATATGCACAGCCACGATGATACAAAAACTGAAAACGAACTTTTAAGCAAAAAAGTGTGATAACTATTAGGTGAGTGGAAAGGGAAGAAGTGCGAGTGGGGTATGCAGGGAGAAGAGGAGGAGCTAAATACTCATGTTGCATAATAAGAAGTCAAATGAGGAATGAGAATAGCAACTAAACGTTTTCAACTATAAGCTGTGAAGTTACTATTTGACATTTTGAAACCAGATGATTTTTTTTAACTGTAAAGAATTAATTATGCTAGTCAATTTAAAAGGGTTTCCATGATTAAGTAAAAGCAAGAGGCAATATAACAAGATTCCATTTTTGTGAAACAGACAATGAAAAGAAACATGGCTAAATAAAAATTTAAGATCATGAAAAGCTATGAAAAATAAGGGTATGCTGTGAGAGGTAAGCAAAGGAAAAGTGAGACAGGTATTATGATAAAAAAGAACATTTATATGTCAATGGAATATAATTTTCTATGTGGGAATATATGCAAAGATCTAAAAAGTGAGACTGTCAATGCTGGTGAAATCTGGGAGTCAATATTCCAGATCATTTTATTTCTTTTTACCTCTGCAGGTAAGTTTTCCCTTTTTGTTTTTGTGGGAGGTTCTGCAATAAGGATATTTAGAAAATCATTTACTATATATCCATTGGCCTGCTATGTATTTCTGTAAAAAGAACACTTATTTTCATGAAAAAAAAATTTTAATTAAAAAGAACTACAAAAGTACTAGTTATCCAGAAGTAAGCAAGCAATCTATATTTCTCATTAACTGATTTCATTTCATTAGCCTAAACATTCAGAGATATAATGCTAAGAAAAGTCCTTCTAGTTGCTATTTCTTTCAATCTAGTTTCATTAAGATTTCACCACAAAACAAGGTTATGCTTCAATATACAACAGACCCAAACTTTCATCTCTTTATAAAAACTGGCTTCTGGCACCTCAAAGAATGAGGTTTCTCCCAATTATACAATGATTTGTGCAAACAGGTGAGTTAAAAAATATAGATTACCTTTATTCATCTTTTTTGAATATTTCAGGTACACACATATGCATGCAGTTCACAGTGAAAGCAAAGTTAGCCTTTTGCTGGGGTTTCATCTGGCAGCAGTCTCATGAACTTTTATGAATCTGACTATTCTATATTAAACCACTGCATCTAAATGTTTATGAAAGATAAACGTATCTTGACAATAACAAAAGCATCTCTTCTAAATTTAACTTCTTTTTATCAGGAGAATTACTCTAAACTTAAGGTGAACATGGAAATTAAATTTGCTTTAATCCGATGAACTCTGACTCTCAAACTCCCCATGTTAGGTACTTCTCCGAAGCTTTTTTCACTTTAGGGCAGGCTTTAGTGAGCCAGTAGCTCCCTTGACTACAAAACGTTTCACCTCATCTATTAAATTTTGATGACAGAAATGATGTGGCTACTTGGTGCCATCACTTTCCACCAGACCCTCTCCCATGCACTACAGTAAAACTTAAAAGTAGTAGACACTCAATTCATAGAAACTCATAGTATTTTCATAGTAACTCAAATTCATAGACAGTAGAGTGGTAGCTGCCAGGAGCTGGGGGGAAGAAGGAATGGGGAATTATTATTTAATGGATATGAAGTTTCAGTTTGGGAAGATGAAAAAGTTCTAGAGGTAGATGATGATGCTAGTAGCACAGCAATGTGAATGTATGAATTTTCGATCCATAGTTGGGAATCTGAAGATGTAGAGGGCCAATTGCATGCATTGTTTTTGCCATTTTAGATAAGGGACTTGATTAACCAAAGACTTTTGACCATGCAGGGGATCAGTGTCCGTAACTCCCGCCTGTTCAAGGGTCAACTGTACTTAATGCCAGTAAACTATATACTTAAAAGTTAAAATAATAAATTTTATGTGTTTTACCACTATAAAAAAAAATTTTAAGACAGTAGAAGTAGTATTTTAGCCTGCTTTAGATGTCAATGAAATGAAAGACAACAGCCATGAGTTTAACTCCCCAGCTCAAGTCCTATCTTTTCTACCCATGTTTATATCTACGACTTTATAAAATATTTAAGCAACCAGCTAGAAACAAGTGATGGAGGGAAAAGAGCAGCTCCCTTAGACTGTTCATTTTATTCTCCTAGGACCTTTCCTATACTAGCTTTTGGATATCAAAGAAACTCATGGTATCGTGATGGTATGGCAGGTTTCATTTAAATAGCTATTATCCTGACAAGTCATCATTATTACAATCTGCTTCAACTTTATAGTCAATCACCTACTCCCTGATAATTCCCTAGCAGCCTGAATGCCAAAAATGCAACATCCAAGTTGGGTAAAGGTTTTATGGCAAACCCATTAAGTCAAAATAATACAGTCAACAGAACTATACTCTCTCCTCTCTCCCTTCTTTTAACTAGAAGGAGTGGCCTCCATCCCAAAATATCCAAATAAGAATGAATTCTCAGTAGGAATATATTTTTTTAGGCGAGGCAAACCTTGGTTGACCTCACAGATTGCAAGGACTTTGTCTGCTTACAATCACTTATTGTTTATTTTTTCCGCCTAAGCACCTGGTCTTCCTAGTGGTCTCCCATCCAAGTACTAACCAGGCCCAGCCCTGCTTAGCTTCCGAGATCAAACAGGATTGGACTTGTTCAGGGTACCATGGCCATAGACTCAGTAGGAAATTTTAAAAACACCTCTACAAGATGCCTACTAGTCTGCTTCTTATTCACTAGATGAACCCCTTAACCTAAAAAAGGTTCCTTAACACCTACCTGATGAAGCTGGAGTCCTGTTAAAAGTGTCTCCATTTGCCCCAGAAGAATACCTATCCTGTAAGAATGAAGAAAAGACCAGTTTTCCACTTTGAATAATAAGTATGTATAATCTATTTCACAAATACTAGAAACTTAACAACTAGGCTTTGTTCAAAAAAAAAGATAAACTGTAAGATTTCCTGGGTCACTGAGTGTTCCTTTATAAATTATTCCAAAATCTTCACTTTAACACTGTATGTATAGCATATTAATACATCACTTAAAAGAGTGGTCAGAAAACTACAGCTATCAGCCAAATCTGTGAGACACCAGTTTTCATAAACAAAGTTTCATGGGAACACCACTACCCTCATTCATCTAGGTATGTCTATGGCTGCTTTCACACTATAATAGCAAAGCTGCAACTGAGACCATAAGACTGCAAAATCTAAAATATTTACCATCATGCCTTTTTATGGAAAGAGTTTGCTGACACCTGACTTGAAAGTCTTGCCACCCGTATATCCGAAAAATATAATCAAATTATATTATTATATAAATGCAATCTAACCAAAGTAATACATGAATAAATCAATGCCTGCCAATATAAATGTAGTTTACAGAGTTCAGTATTTTACAGTATATTCAATACTATATAGAACATAGACAGAGAGTAGGGGATAACAGTTTCTACATTAAATTACCAAAGAAATTTATTTTTTAAACTTCAATTGTGTTTACGTAAAGAGAAATAAATTAATTTTTTAAAGGAATTCACTCTAACTTAAAGAATACCTCACTTATGTACTAAAAAAAAAATGTACCTATATACGTATCTTGCAAGTGCACTACATATACAAATAAAGCGGTACACATCAGCTATAGGATCAGGATATTCATGGTTAATTTCAATCAAACTTGTCAGCAATAATTGAAGACTGCTTCTGATGCTCCTTTAGTCTCAAAAAAAAAAAAACCAAAACCATTCGCTGTTGATGCATATGCATTACATTTGCAGTGGTATAATGACTACTGCACTCAGAAAATTCAACTTTTGTTATATAACCAATAGCTAAATGTCAAGTTAATTTTGGGACCTTCGAACATTTCTCAGGACATCTCAGAGTTCAGGACAACTTGAACAACTTTTTTCTCACTTCCAGTTCCTATGGTGTCCTTATCTTCAATCCATTCCTTTAGTTCCTCTCATATAAGCTTCCTCTACTTACAAAACTTTCAGAATAGACATCTGAAATCTTACACATGAAAATCGCAATTCAGTAATTTAAAAATGAAAGGTGACCTAAAACTTATAGATACCTTAATTAACTGCATTAGAACAACCACAACATTCATTCAAATAAGTTATTTTAAACAAACCCAAAGGTAGAAGGAATGCACCAAAGTAGGTATCTTCAGGTAATACTTATTTGCTAAAAATACTTTCACAAAAGACACTAAGTGACTTTAAAAACTACTTTTACGAAGCTTGAGAGTCTTCCAATTATCTTCTGAGTTATTAAGAGCCGAAAGACAATAGCATCCTTGAAATGTCTTGAGCTTTTCAAGGCATTAAAAGTTCCCATTTATGATTACCATAGACATTAAAAAAAATACGAGTGATTCAGTTTTCCCTATTTAAAAATTCAGATTCCCTTCCAGCTATTGCACTTCTCTGATCCTCTTAAAACAAAAAGTCTTGTCTATAGTTACTGCCCACACTTTCTCGTATCCTATCTTTTTCCTTCAAGCCACTCGTCTAGCCTCCATCCTTACATCTGCACTGAAAATGCTTTTAATAAGGTAATCATGTAATAAAATTACTTTTTTATTTTTCATCCTGCCAGAGCCCTAACAGCATTTGAAATGACATACTATTTCCTTCTTCTTTACAACATTCTTCTCTTGGCTTAAGGAACACACACTCCCCTGGTTTATTTCTTGCCATATTAGCCATACCCACACCTCAATCTCATTTGCCAGCTCCTCCTCTACTGGACCTTTAAAGTTGGACTGCCCCAGAGTTCATGGCAGAGCCCTCTAAATTTTACTCTATTGAACTTTACCAACCTCATACCTTTAAATCTCATTAATATACAGATAATTTCCAAATTTATCTTATAGTCCTGATTCCTCTCATAAGCAATAAATTCATATAATGTACTGATTGGCATCCTTACTAATAGGTTTTCAGTCATCTCAAATTGAACACAACAAAATACAGAATTCTTAGATTATTTTTCCCTCCCAAATTTGTTCATCTTCCATAGATTCTCCATCTCAGTAAAAGACACCATCATTCATTCACCTAGTTGCTTAAATTTAAAAATCTAGCCATCACCCTTGATTCCTCTTTCACTCCCCATATCTGGTCTATCCAGTCTAATCAACCCTGTGTCCACAACTGCCTCTGGGATGTGTCTGCCCCGGCCCCACCCTTGTCTGTCTCTGTCTCCTTCCCTCCCTCCCTCTCATTTTCCCTTTCCTTCTCTAACTTCATTTTCTACCACTCCTGCCTTATCTCACTGTGCTTTAACCATACTAGCTATAGTAGGTTGAATAATGGCCACCCGAAGATATCAATTCCTAATCCCTGAAACTTGTGAATGTTATTTTGAAAAAGAGTTCTTGCAGATATAATTAAAAATTTTGAAAGGAGATTACTATGGATTACCTGGGTGAGCCCTAAATGTTATCACAAATGTTCTTATGAGAGAAAGGCAAAGGGAGTTAACACAGACACACAGGAGGCCATTTGAAGACAGTGCAGAGAGAGATGGAGCCACAAAAGCCAAGAAATGACTATTGCCACCAGAAGCTAGAAGAGACATGGATTCCCTCCTAGAGCCTACAGAAGGACAGCTCTGCTGACATCTTGATTTCTTTCTTCTGGCCTCCACTGTGAGAGAATAAATGTCGTTGCTTTAAACCCCTTAGCGACTTGTTACAGCAACCATAGGAAACCAATATACTGTACTTCCTAACTCTCTGATACCCCAAGTTTGTTCCCTCCGCAGGACCCTTGCACCTGATGTTCTGTTGGGACTCTTTCATGTCTCAGGCTCACTGGTCATTGTCCAGGGCAGCTTCTCCTCTCCATCTAATCTACCCTATGTACCCCTGTCTGCCTCCTGCCGTCTGCCTCCTGCCTCCTGCCTCCTGCCTCCTGCCTCCTGCCTCCTGCCTCCTGCCTCCTGCCTCCTGCCTCCTGCCCTCTGCCCCTCTCTCTCTCTCTCTCTCTCTCTCTCTCTCTCTCTCTCTCTCTCTCTCTCTCTCTCTCTCTGTCTCTCTCTCTCTCACACACACACACACACACACACACACACACAATTTTCCTTCATTTTTTTTCATAACACTTTTCATTATTTATAATTATTTGGTTCTCAAATGTGCTTATTTTTGTCTTCCCCTGTAAAACAGAATGTCCATGACAGAAAGCACTTTATCATGTTCACCACCATCTCCAGCACCCAGTAGGGCTCAATAAAAATTTATTACATAAACTCATCATTAGCTTGCTTTTAGACACTTAGCTGCAAACCATTTACAACCTTTTGAGCCATCCAAACAAACCAATTTAGGAATTCCAAAATGTTTACACATAAGGGCAAATGCAGCTACAAATATTTCTCATATGTAGCTGCAAATAATCCGTATTATCATGAACACATTTCTTTTCACCTTATACGTACTCATTATTTTCAATTCTGGAATATCATACTTATTAAAATTCCTTTATCTTTTCCAAGCAAATGAATACTTCCATTAACAAGGTAAGTTGTTTTTCTTTCTAAATGTGGACCTCAAATCCTTTTCAGGTCTGCTACTCAAATAGACTTATAGCTGGACAACTTATGAACCCTGAAGATGCCTCTTCCCTTTCCAGATTAGGGTACAATGCAGACAGCTCCACATTTTCCTTCCTCAGCCCCTAAGACCTTTGCAAATATTTCTCTTTCATTTTATGTCCAGAATCCCCTGAAACACACCAGAGATTTACATCAATTTGTACCGAATAATAAGACCTCATCTGCTATTCTAGGTTCCATGTCAAATAGAGCTGAGTAATGTCATTCAAAGAAACTGACCAGACAGGTTACATCAGATAATACGCCACATAAATTTAAATTAGAACAAAATACATCTCTCCTCCTTTAGTCTCCAACAGAAATTAAAGTCCCCAAAAATAGACAACACCATTCTCCATGTCAATCCTAATCATATCAGCCCCATTCACAACCCCAACTGAAGTCTGGTCCCTTCCTCAGACTCTTCAGCAACTGCTGTGTGGAGTTATCTTCTAGAAGCCTCTCTTTCAGCGCTATCAGAGCTGGAGAATTCGAACTCTGAGTCTCATGTGTCACTTATTGACCCAAAGTTCCAGGGAGCTATCAGGTCACACAAGAAAGAGCAAAGCACCTTGAAATTCAGAAATAACAACCAGAGCCCAGGAAGAAATGTGATTGCTGCAGGAGTTTACAATCTATGTCTTAATTTCTGTATCTGAGAGCATTTTCCAAATAAATGTCCCCAAACAAAATATTAACAATCAAAACTCACACTGAGGTCATCAAACAGACTATAGCAAAAACCTAGTGTAAGTAAGGACAGTATGACAGAGAAATAAAGAAAGAAAAAAGACTCTGGTTTTAGCTTCTCCCAGGTATTAGCCAATCTCCATCAATTGACTGAAATACATTGTCTAGTCAATAAGATTCACTTTCTCTATCCTCCAGACTAGCTCAACCAAAATCTCTGCCATGTTTGCAATCTCCTTAGTCTTCTAGGCCTTCTCACACCTTTTTGTCACTCTGTCCTTGACTCTATCATTTACGTTTTGGAGATGAGTCAGAGTGCTTTCCTCCAAAGGCCACCATCTGAGTTTTTATTGGGATGAGTGTGTTGTCCATCTCCACAGCTTGCTCCTATTAAGCATATAGGATCTTCCATGTTCTAAATTAAGAGACACAAAATCCTCCCACATCTCGTTGATAACTAGAAGCAGAAATTGCTAGATTGTTCTTCAGGCTCCAGGCTTCCAGGATCCTTAGCTCTGCCAACTCAATGGTGTGCAAGGGCCCCATTTTTTTCTGCTACTTCAGAACCCCAGTATGGGATGTGAACAGAGACAATGCAAACTTATTTTCTTATCTAAATAATTATTACAAATTTTGCTGCTTCTGTTTAATAATACATCTGTGGATAAACTAATTATCTCAAGGTGTTTCCACTTTAATTACAGAGTATTTGCCTCTGCCACACACACAAAAGTCATACAAATCAGAAGTGATCACTGTGTAAACACACTCTTGTGGTCAACTAACAAGAAGCATTCCAGCTAGTAAGTAAACCCAATATCCTGTTAAAATCACCCTAGTCATTCATTCCAACACTCATCCTAAAAAGCTTGCCTGCAATGTACAAATGTCCAAGCATTGAGATTTCTGGACCATACTAAATTTCACACACCCTATTACAATAAATGCACAATGTGCTACAGCGTAGTATACTATTTGAAGAACACTTAATGAAGGCAAAATCTCAGACTAAGAATAAAAATTACAAAGGTGGCTATTAAAGTCCAATGGAAGAAAGTCTATAACTGTAAATTAAACTTACATTAAAACAAATCTATTGAGAACTAGGGGTTGGGGGGATAAGGAAAGAACCATAAAATATCCTTTGACCAAGTAATTCCATTTTTGAAAATACTCCCAAATCAAAAAAAATAAAAACAAACTTTAGATACTCATGACAATATTACAGTTAACATCATCTTAAATTCACACTAACAAAAAAATCAATTCCATTATAGTAGATCCTTTCCATAAAATATTATGTAACCATAAAAAAATATTTTTAGGAAATTAGTAAAATGCAATGGTTAGTGAAGAGTGAAAAGCCAGAATCAAAATTAAAATTGTAATTGTACTATCATTACAACCTATATAAAAACATGTTTGGGGAAAACAGGAAAATTTACTAAAATTTAACAGGAGTACTTGTGTTAGTGAGCAAGGCTGTTAGGTGATTTTTCTCTTTCCCAATGTTGTTAAAATATTTTTATGATGAGAAGACTATAAAAAGATAACACACACAAGATGTTATTTCTAAATTAAAGGCCCAAAACAAGAAACATGATAAATTCAGATTAATATCTGGGGTATTTTAATATAAATTTTACATAGCGATCAAATCTAATGAAAACAAAGGAGTGCATATTTTACATTTTTGTGTGAAATAAGAACTTCCACTAAGACATCACTTGAAATCAGAAAGTGTCAGAATTGACTATTATTAACTCAAAATGCTGGAAATTCTAAAAGAAAGAAAATCTACTTTTGGAAAAACTTTCTAGATACATTTTTGCAAAAGCAATCTGTTAAAACATATCATCTTCTAAAGTAACATCTGTTAATCCTAATTTATTTAAGTCAATTTTCAAGTCAGAACTGGAACCCAAAAAACTATTCCAGGGTCCCTTTTTCTGAATTACTGTGTAACTCCTTAAATGCCATTAAGGAAAAAGATCTGATAATTTGTACATTTGAAGATCAAACTGCTGAAATCATCTGAATCTATTTATCTTGATAAATAACATATTTATCTTGAGATCCCTCCTTGTATAAAACCAATTTTCTGAATTCAAAATGCCACCTATAATCAAATTACATTTTTCAATTTTCTATACAAGTATCTCTCGGTGACATTCAACCACATCTGTGCAAGCTTGCTTTCACCCACAATAAGCCCTAAATCAATGAGATTGAAATTAAGTTATTAATATTATTACATATATTTTAGATTTTAATTAGCAAACTGCCTCAGACTATTTTATTCTATTGAGACTTAGCGTGTTTCTTCATTCCCCGTAACAACAATCACATGGAGATAAGCACGGCATACTTAAACAGACAATGTACTTTAACATTTTCCCACCACAGTGATTTTCAACTTTGACAAAATCTATAGCATTTAATAACTGCAAACTTTAAATTTTACTACCTTCTCAAATACAGGAACGTAGGAAGACACATGAGGTTTAATTATTTCAGCTTCCCAATCTTCATCTCCCATGGTGGGTTCCCGTCTATTTTTATAAAAATGCAAACACACATTTGTCCTCAATCAGATCAGATATGTATCTTTAAAAACATAAACTATCATCATTTTCCATAGATTTCCTGAAAATACTCAACTAGATGCTGATTTTCCCACAAAAGTTTTCTTAAAATAGGGAATTAAGTTTTGCTTTTTATGTAGAGGTAGCATTTACATTCACCTTTTTATCAACATTAGTTGAATCACTAGCAATCACCATGTCCCCGCCAATGCGTAGGCTTTTCCCTAAAATCTGTTCATGGAATTTACCTTTTTCGAAGGGTTCCTAGATGGCTTACTGGATATTTAGGGGAGGAGAAATTTTCAGATACTACTCAAGGTTTCTGCCTCCTAAGGTACGTAAAGAAGTTTGGGTTTTCTGATAGTTTCTTAGGGAAAGAGGGCTAGGGACCCAGACTTTGAAGTTCGGCGGTGAAGGCAGACCAAATCCCTCCAACAAAAATCAACTAGTTTCGCCAAGGAGCATTTGTACACAAATAGTAGGACAGTCTTCCTTGTACGGAGAAAAAGCTGCGCAGGGGCTAGGCCAAATGGCTCCCTCGCCTCCTCTGCAGGCCCTGAACCCAGGCTTCGGGCGCCCACGGGGCTTTAGGACCTTCAGGCAGGAAGCGGAAAGGCCCCCAAAGACGGCTTCAATCCCCTGCCCGCCCCATTAGTTCTTCGTTTGGCCCCAAGTCCGGCTACTGGGGCGCCCAGAGGGTCAGGTCGAGACTTTTGCCGGAGGAAAGCTGCCGGCCGACTCACCTTCCTGCTGCCTTCTCTCCCGGGTCCTCGCAGGAGCCGACGCTGCTTAAACGGCTGCACGTGCAGGACGCCGCTCCAACAACAAATAGCACTAGGCGACGAGAGGCATCAGCCAATCAGCGCTCAGAAGGCCAGCGTCGTCCCACCTCCATCTCCAGCCGCGCGTTCCCTACTTGCTCCCTACTCGAAGCCGCAGTGGCGGGGCCCACAGGTCTTTTCGCAGAGTGGCCCGTTGGGCCTGTAAGTACAAGGATGGCTGTGGGCCCCTTGTCTCTAGATTCCTGGGTGGGATCTTCAATCTAGTGAAGCTCTAGATTTTCCCTGTGCAAACGTTGCAAGCTGGAGATGACTGCCTCTATTTTTCTAATACCAAAAATCAAAGGGACGAGGGGTAATGCTTTCCACCTTACACCTATAGCTTTCTCTGCCCTTTTTCCTACTGCGGCCCCTGGCAATTGACCCTTCTGGTTATTTCTCAGGCGCTTGCTTCACATCCGGGGATTCCCGGTGCCTGAATGAATGTGCGGTTAAGGCCGGCCTGGTGGTGCGTTTTCTTTTCTTCCTAGTGAGGGCCAGGATGAGACTCTGCTGGCTGCTACCTCAGGGAGTTGGGAAAAAAGTTAGCCTGTTGTATAGAGTTCAAGGTCCAGCTCTAGAAAGGAGACGTCGTCTGACCCACAAGGAAATTGTACTAGCGTAGGTCGTTCATCAGGGCTTGGATCTGTGATCCACCAGCACAAGGGGTACTGGTCAAACCTAAGAATGACCGAGGGTCTTTTTCATATTTCGGCTCTCATCAATCAGATATTTTTATTCTGCTCCACAAAAAGTAGATGTAATCACATAGTATTTTCCCATCTCTCCAATGCTTACAAAGTGTAGTTTTTATTTTCGGTTTTATTTCCATTATTTTTAATTCTCTAAATCTTTGAAGAAATTCCTGAATATTTCATTTAGAAATATAAATCCCGACATAGTCTGACACTCAGGCACAGAGGATGAGGCACTTAGCAGGTTCAGCTTACTTTGTACTTTCCAGCCCGAGAACCACCATGATTGATTCTGTCTCTTCCGCCAAGAATATGTCACGATTTATCTAGTTTATTGCTGAATTTTCTAAAACTATTTTCAAGGTGAACTGTTTTTTAAAGATTATGTTTAACAAAGGTCAAACCAGAATATACTTTAACATAACTGTCATTTTTAATTTGTTTTTTTTTTAACCAAATTTTCACATCATCCTTGAGGTGACCAGTACCTCAAATCACTGTACATGTGTGGAGGAGAGCCATTAATATTCCTGCTGCCCTTAAGTTGTATGCAGGATCCTCTGAGGTATTTTAACTCACTTTGAATTGAATGTTATCTCTCAAAATGTTTAATGTAATGGGAAAATAATAAGTGAAGAGAGCAACATATGAAATTGTATAGATAGAATGATAACCAACTAGGTTTTTTTTAAGTATAGAAAATTTGGGGATATTTTCTAAAATGAACATTTTTTTTTAACACTTAGCAAACATTCTCTGCTATTCACTCTTGGGTAGAACAGATTTTTGTTGCTTTCAGGAATTACAATGAAATGGTTCTTGATGAAACAATCGCTAACTTTGGGGAGCTAGCTTTGGTGAAGAAAAAAATGAATTCTGATGAGAACTGAAATTCAGTACTGAGCAAATGAAAAGTAAGCAATGGAGGAAAATAATATAATTCAAAAACTGAAAAAAAAACACAAATTGCAGGTTGGGGCCATGTATATCAATATTAAATAGAGAGGGAGGGATTTATAATGTCTCCAAGATACCACGGCGCTAGTGACCAGAGAGGGGTTTTTAGTATACTCAGCAGGTTTCAGAGAGACAAAAATCTCTATATTTTTTCAGTAAAGCTAAGGCAATATTTACCAAAGTGGTGTACACACACCACTGATTTTAGGCAATTCATGGACAACTTTCGTTTTGATAGTTATTTTAGTATTTATATTTATTTTAATGTCTATTAGAAAACTATATCTCATCAAACCTATGATTTAAGAAATGTAATTGCTTAGGATGAGTCTAAAGTATATATTTGTTTTTAAAAATTTACTCGATTAAATAAAAACTATTAAGAGTATGCAGGAGTCTACAGCCATGCTACCCTGAACAAGCCTGATCCTGTCTGATCTCATAAGCTAAGTAGGGTTGGGCCTGGTTAGTACTTGGATGCAAGACCACCGAAAAGACCAGGTGCTATAAGCATAAAAATAAAAAAAATAAGGGATTGAAGCTGACAAGGTCCTTGCAATCTGTGAGGTCAACCAAAGGTTGCCTCACCTGCATACACACACACACACACACACACACACACACATATACACACACACGTATGTGTGTATTATACATACACACACACACACACACACACACACACACACGAATAGCCAAAGTCACGTAGGTGGTATTTAAATGAATGAAGTATGGGAAACATTGGTGCAAATGAAAGTGACTCAGGATCTGGGGACAGGTCACTAGAGAGGTTTTCTCCATTGTGAAGTGAAACTATTTCATCAGCACCTATTCTGATTCCATGCTCGCTTAGCAATTTCCTGATTATTCATTCTCAATTCCCCCAAGTATTTTGATACTGAGAAAGGAGGTGCAGTGGATAAGACTCACTTGTTCCCCATTATGAATTAATACTGGTTTAGAAATCAGTCTTGTTTGAGTTTAGTGTTGCTGAGAGATCCTGCTTGTAATCAACCAGACATCCTAGATGACATAACACATTCAGTGGTCCCTATGTGTATTTACAAGGGTAGTAATGACAGTCTAAATTATGTAAAGGGTAAAAAGTTACATATTGTGTCAGGGTACATTGGATAATCCTTCCTAAGACAGTGTTTTATCAGTGAATTGTGAATTTGCTGAACAGTCACTAGGAAGAAATATACATCAGAGTCTAGCCTTTTTCATTTATTCCCACTAGATATTAGCTATATCTTTTCTGTACTCCAAATGGCAAAGGAAAAGTGATTGTGAGTGTCATCACTGTCAGTCATCCTAGGTATGAAAGAGGAAGTATTACACCTCAAGAAGAGAAGTAGTAACAGGATCCTGTCAATGACCAGGGATAAATCTTTTTTTGTCTTCCTCCTAAGACTGAAGAGTTGAAGCTTTCAGTTAGGGAGGAAGAAATCATTAGCAATTGGCAGAGAAGTCTGCACTGGTAATCTCGGTCCATTTATTAAGCATGTGACCCTGGGCAAGTTATTTAATTTCTGTGTAAAATGGGGATAACTAGGGCCACAAGATACAGTTCTGGAGGTTGGTCCCTGTAC
Source organism: Eonycteris spelaea (assembly GCA_003508835.1). Lineage (NCBI taxonomy): Eukaryota > Metazoa > Chordata > Mammalia > Chiroptera > Pteropodidae > Eonycteris > Eonycteris spelaea. The sequence continues at coordinate 5,640,522 of PUFA01000011.1, read as the reverse complement.
TAAGGCACCAAGCCAAAAGGAAAGAAGGAGCTAAACTTAGCCAACACTCCACCTACCAAGCCTTATACCTGCACAGCCACGCCTACCCATATGAAGTACCATTTTCTAATTCTCAAAAAGGTTGAATTCCTTCTATTTTAAATATTTACAATGGTTTCTATTTCCCTGGCTTGTCCCTAACTGATATGGGGATTTTACTGAAAATTTTTTTTGCCTGAAATCTGTCTTAAAATTCTAAATCTTTTATTTAATAGAAAGACTATAAATTTAGGACCTCACAAGGAGTTATCCATACTCGCTCTTCTCACTTTCCCAACTTCTTTCATTCCTGAACTCATTGTAGTCTGGGTTCTGCCACATTGCTCCATTTGAAACTGCTATTGGCAAGGTCAAATAGCAATGCTGACCTCCCTGTTTCTAAACCAAATTGGCAGTTTTTAATTCTTAACCTCACAAATCTTTTAGCAGTCCTTAACACTGCCAACTACTTCTTTGCACAAACACTGTATATAACCGAATAGCCATTTGGAAAACAATCAAGTTCTTCACACCATATAGCAGCATACAAAGTTCAAATGTAAAAACAAAACCATGCAAATACTAGAAGAAAACATTCCTCTATACTTAGAAAAGTGTTCCTATTTCTAATTCAAAATCCAGAAGCAATAACTTTATATACTATAATTACATAAAGATTAAAATAAAACTTTCATGACAAAAATAATAACAAAGCTGAAGGATAAATGACAAACTGGGAAAAAAATGTTTCCAACACAATCCAGAAAAAGGGTTACTATCTCTAATAAAGTGAGGACATCTAAAAGTGAAAAAATCTAAAAACCAGCAAGAGATAAAACAGGTCACAGAAAAATAAAACAGCCCTAAATACATAAAGAGATGTTCGATTTCATTCCTTTTAAGAGCAATACAAATTAAAACCACTAAGATACAATTTTTCTCCTATTAAAATGGCAAATGTTTGATAACATATTCTGTTAGAGGCTGCAAGGTAATAGGCAGCCTCGTACATTCCTGTTGGGGATGCGCCATGGCCTAATTCTGAGGGAAGGGAATTTGACAATTTCTAGCAATACATGTACATTTACCCTTTGATCCAGTAATCCTACTTCTGGAATTTATCTCAAAGATACACAGGCAAAAAATATAAAAGAATATATATATAAAGTTATTAATTACAGAACCAAAAGCTAAAGACTGGAAACAACTCAAAAGTCACTGAATAGCAGCCTGAAACACCTACCCATGGAATTGCAAGGGTAGAAAAACTTTCCTTCTTTCTAAGGTTTTTAACTGGTCTAATAATTAAATTGATGTAAGACAAATTAAAAGGACAGAAATAAATTTGGTTTTGTACGTACAGGATTCCCATAAAAATAGAAACTCAAAAAGTGACTAAAGCAGGAAGCTTTTATATCTTTTAGATAAATAATAAATTTGTGAATAATTGACAAGACAAAGGGGTTTGGTCTTGGTAAACTGGTGAAGAAGAAACAAGGTTTGTTGATATAGCCTTCTGGGTCCTAAATTCCCTATATCTGGTGATAAAGATGCCTTCTACCTTCCAAGTGGTGGAGCGGGGGGTACCTCTCACAAGGGAAGTTTATCTCCTGCTTTCAAGGAGACAAAAGAGGGTCAGAGTGTCCTTGCAGTGGCTGTTATTCAATACATTTAATTCAAAATCATCAATATGCCAAAGTGGCTTATTTTAGGATGGCATATTCTGCTCCCCTTCAGAGTACTCTACAGTTGTAAAAAGGAAAGAGGATTATCTCTTTATATTGCTGTGGAGTGATCACTAGGAAATATTATTGGGAAAAGGCCAGGTGCAGACTAGCATGTCAAGTATGTTAGCTTACATCTAAAAAGGAATACATTTGCTTATATTTTTAAAAAATGGAAGGACAAACCAAAAATTTATAAAATGATTATCTATGAAAAGCAAAGAGGGAAAAGGTGGAGAAGGATAAAAATGTGTTCTAGACTTCTCTGAGTGACTTGACTGTGGAACTATGATTATTATGCAAAATTATAAAACAAAATTACATCAAAATCTAAAAAGCAATCTTAAATTTAAGGAAACAAAAATACACATAAATACATATTGAGTTAATGGCTTAACCACAAAAAGAAGAGTTACTTCAAATGATTTAAAATATAATAATTTGACCATAGGTACCTACCTAATGGGATATAAGACAAAAAAACCTGCAAAAAAATAAACTAATTCTGTAATCACATTGTTAGTGATAATATGTCATATTATTAAGTTGTTTTTAAGAACTAAGATTTTCAGTGTGAAGGAAAGACATGGAAATATAAAAATGAAGAGGTTAAGAAATAATCTTATACTACTAAATTTGAATTGGAAATATCAGTATGAACTCATGATATATCCCCTTTAAAAAAAAAAAAGAATTTTCTAACGCTGTCCACTGAAGAAAGCCTAGACTGTAGTTATCAAATACCATTTCCCACTGTAAGAAACCAACATCCTTGGGGGAAGGAAATGATAGCAGGTCTGGGGCAGGAAATATATTAGACCAGCCTGAAACATCGACTCACTAAAAAGCAAGAAAACTTTCAAAAACTACCAAAGTACTATGGAGCCTACTGAAATGGGCTCCCTCTGACCAAATCTGAGACAATTTGAGCATCAAAGTAAACAATGATAGTAACAGAATATAACCCATTGAATAAAATAAGAACCCATATATATATACTGGTAATAAGATATGAACAAGAAAGCAAACCTTTTTCTTATGGTAAAATACATGTTGAAGAACTGAATAAAAATTTTTTAATCCACATTTTGCAACCATTACAGTAACATTTGATTCTGCTTACTAAAACTAGAAGCTGCAAGTTTGATGAAGAAAAAGACATTAATAAGGTCTCCAAATGTCTTCCCACAAATTATTTATCAATTTTAAAGGAAAAAAAAATAACCTGACAGATACTATCTTAACCAAAGGACCAAAGTTAAAATCACTGTTCTGGTTATCTGTTGTTGTATAACAAAATCCTCCAAAATTTGATGACTTAAAACAATTTTTATTATTTTTCATGGTTCTCTGGATTTAGTGGGCTCAGCTGGGATCACTCATAGGTTACAGTCAGATGTCTGGAACTTATTTCATCTGGAGGGTCAATATCAATTTGGTTTAATATTCATGATGGCTTCTTTACTCAGAGATCTGGTGGCTGGGATGGCTGGAACAGTTGAGTGTTGGACAAACATCTCTCTTTCTCCAAATGGCTAACTTGAGCTTCTTGGGGGTTCAAGTGAACAAACTTTTCCAAAGACACCATTTCCATAGACCGAGTCATAAGCTGCAAGACTTCCACATTCTATTGGTTACAAAAATCAAAGGGCCAATGGAGACTCACAGAGAGGGGACTATACAAAGCAGTGAAAACTGGAGACATAGTTCACTGAAGTTCTTAAAGACTAACTTTCAGTGATGACCAATACACATTTGTGATATTGTGCGTACTGTAATAAAATTTTTATTTATAACAAAAAAAATATATCTGAACCTCAACCCCATTCCTAGCACAGAGCTCCTAAAACCCTTGGCATTTCCTGTGATGAGAGCTACAAAGGTTTACTTTATGAGATGACTTTTAGACCACACCCAGGATGGGAGTTTTTTGCCAGTGGAGCCAACCATGTGATTAGAGGGTTGGAACTTTCCATCCTGCCCTCCCCCACCTCCAGGGATAGGAGAGGTGAGTACTGGAGGTTGAGTTCAATCACCACTGGCCAATGATTTACAAATCATGCCTATGTAATGAAGCCTGCTTAAAACCTAAAAGGACAGAATTCATAGAGATTCAATGCTAATGAACATATGGAGAGTGGCATGCTGGGAGATGTTATGGAAGCTCCATGCCCTTTCCCCACACCTCACCCTATGAATCTCTTTCGTCTGGCTGTTCCTGAGTTATATCCTTTTATCATAAACCAACAATTTAGTAAGGAAAATATTTCTCTGAGTCCTGTAAGTCACTCTGGCAAGGTAATACAATCCAAGGAGGGGGGCATGGCAACCTCAGATCTACAGTTGGTTGGTCAGGAGCACAGGTAACATTTGGACTTTCAATCAACACCTGAAGTAGGGGATGGGGATAGGAAGAATTTTTGTAGGACTGAACCCTTAACCTGTGGATCTGATACTATCTTCAGGTAGATAGTGTCATAATTGAGTTAAATTGTAGGATATCCAGCTGATGTCCAAGAATTGCTTGGTGGTATAGAAACACCATCTCTCCCACCTTCATGCTGGAATTGGTACCAAAACCTTTAGCATCAGTCAACATCATGTGCCTCTTGATGTGAAGCAGTGAGAATGACACTACAATACTCCTATATTATTCTTGCAAAAAAATGCATAATTTGAATCTGATTTTGAGGAAACATCGGATAAATTCAAATTGAGGGACATTCTACTAAATGACCTATACTCTTCAAAAACATCAATGTCACGAAAGAGAAAGAAAGCCTTAAGGAATCATTCTAAATTTAAGGAGCCTAAAGAGACACAAAAGACTAAATACAATGCATGATCAATCCTATACTGGGTTCTGAGTGAGAAAAGAAAATTTCTATAAAGGATGTATTTGTAAGATTTTTGTAAGATCTGTAGATTGAATAAAAGCATTGTATACATTTTTAAAACTTCATCGTATTATGAAAATCCTTGTTCTTAGGAAATATATACTGAAAAATTTAGGAGAAAAGTCATATTGTTTACAACTTAATCTCAAATGGTTTAGGAAAATGTGTGTGAGTGTGAGTGTGTGTGTGTGTGCGTGAATGTGTGTGTGCATGCGTGTAGAGATGGATGAGGGAGAGAGGAGATGTATAGGAGAGAGAAAGGGAGAAATGATAAAACAAATATGGCAAAATATTAACAATACAGTAAAGATATATGGGAGTTCTTTGCACTACTTTTGCAACTTTTTTTGTAAACCTGAAATTATTTCAAATTTAAATATATGCATCTTCAAAGGATTGAAACATATCAAATATGTTTTTAAACTCTGTGAGTTCATAATGATACAGAAAAAACTCTAAAACAAAACAAAACAAAACACCCATTGGTCACTTTAGCAAGATGCAAGGTTACCAACCCATTCTGAAAACTGGTAAAAAGAAAACACGAGTGTTTAAATTGAGCTTTGGGGTAACAAATTTGTTGTAGGAAGAGAAGAGTTCCAGCTAATAAATAAAAATATTCACTCTGGGCCAAGCATCAGGACACTATGGTTCTAGGGACAAATCCAGCCCAATATGTTTCTATAAATAAATTGGAATACAGCCACCTCATTTGTTTGCATGTTGTCTCTGTTGGTTGCATTTATAACATAAAGGCAGAATGGAGTAATTGTTTAGAGAGACCATATGGCCACAAGGCCTAAAATATTTATAGGAAAAATTTACCAATTTTTGCTCTAGGCCAGAAAAATCATGGCTAGTGACATGCACCTCTCAAACTATAAGACTACTATAGGAAACTCACAGTGACAAACGAGTATTTTAAGTTTTTGAGGAAAATACAGCAACATCAGTCAGGTGCCATGTGAAATATTGGCTTGTTTCAACATTAAATCAAGTTAACTATTTTGGATAATATCATACTTTTGCAAAGTTGAATTTTAACAGTTGCTATGATCTCAAGCAAGTGCTGTACGAAATCCAATGTGGAACAAGAAAAGAGGATATGGCATCCCATCTGAGTCAAAGGTTTGAGAAATTATGCAGTGACCAATAGGTGTACCACAACCCATTAGTAAATTAAGAATCAAATAAAATATTTTTTTCAATTTGTGTATATATTTTTAAATGGCTACTAAGATATTAGGACAAATATACATTAATTTGTTTGGACCTAATTACTTAGTAAATAGAAACTAAGGTCACTGAGAAAAAAATCACTCAGATACTAGAGGTGACATGAACCTCTAATCTAGCTGATCAATGGCTGTTGATCATCAACAGTTAGTGAAAAGTTGAAGAGGAATTTTTAAGCGATGATATTTGAGGCCCCTGAAAAGTTTAATATCAAAAATGAAAGCCTTGTCTATGGCCATGCCACCTGAATGTGCCCGATCTTGTCTGATCTCAAAAGCTAAGCTGGGTTGAGCCTGGCTGGGAGACAACCTAGGAATACCAGGTGCTGTAGTCATTAAAAAAAAAAAAAAAAAAAAAAAAAAAGACCTCATGTGCTTCCTGATTTGATGGGAAATATAAAACACCACCTATAAAAGCTTGATTTAATAAACCAAGTTTGAATATGATCAAGGTTCTTAACTATCAGTCTACAAATTCTAAAAGTCTATATATTTTGTTGTGTGGCCACTGAAGTCTGTGTTCCATTAGCTTAGTGATCAGCTAGTGATTTAACAGAGATGTCTTTATTAAATGCCAGAAAACAAAAAATAAAAACGAAAAATAGTCAAAATGCAAAAATAATTCTCCCAGTCTTGCCAATCAGCTGTTTTGTGGTACTCCTTCAATGCTTAGCCAGTGTATAACTCTGCCTTGGCCTTCACTTCCTGTTTGCACAGAGCCTGAAGGTCAGCCAGATGTGAAAGCTTAGAGTCTTCTCAGGTGTTTGCTGAGCATGTGTTCAGACCTGGGCATGCATGTAGCCTTCTAGATTCCTCAGAAAAGAGAGAGCTTTTCAAAATACTTATTCTCCCAAGTATTTGCTTCCTCAGCCTCTTCCTTCCTAAGCTTTGTCTTCAAGGCTACTTCCAAGCTGGAGAGTAAAAGGTGATCACAGAGCTCTCTTACCAAAATTCAACAGTCTTTTCTTAAGTGTTCCCTGGTTGTTCTAAGTTTTTTATTTGACTCTGTTTGTTTGTTTTCAAAAATAAAAATAAAAAAGTTGATTCTAGCAGTTTTGCCAGTTTATTTGTTGCTTTTACAAAGGGATAGTTTTCAAGTTCCCTACTCTGCCATTTTCGCTATCACTCCATACTATTTACCTTTGTGCTTCTCAGCCTTGCTTAAAGCTATTTTCTCAGCCTGAAATGCAAAGAAAGAAGGAAAATATTCTGTCCAGTATCATAAGAGAGTATTGTACCACATATCATGAGAGTACCGTATCACAGATGACTAACCTGGGGAAAGATCAAAATTCAAAGTGTGGTGTCCACTGAATTTCCTTTGTTTAAAAAAAAAAAAAAAGGCACTGGCTTCCTATGTAAGACAGACTTAGGTGTTGCCATACGCATATTAGAGGACTTACCTTGAGCTGCCTTTTTTTTTTTTTTATAACAAGCACACTAATTTTACTTACATTGTATGTTTATTTGGGATGGCTTTGGGAGAAATGGCTAGGGATGGGAAGAGGGTGTTAACCCCGCCCCGAAAGCCCCTCTTTTAGTCTACAGATTGTCAACACATTTGAAGGGGGGGGGGAACACTAAGTGTCTAGACAAGGGAGGAAGAGTGCCAACCCGACAATTTTTTTCAAACCAGCTTCCCTTGGTGTCCACAGGGTTCAAGCACGTGACAGAGTACAGAACACCAGCCAGGAAAGCCTGAGAGGAGAGACAGATAATGAGAGGGCAACCCTAGATGAAGATTCCACATCAGTCCTTTATCATATGGCCTCCAGGGCTGTTAGGCTTATAGGCGACAGGGTCCCTCCTTCTAGACGTCTTAGAGCCTTAGGCAGGACCCTGGCCTGAAATCAGGCGACAGCTTGGAAATGACTTGCTCACCTGGGCTGACCCTCTTCTTAAGGCGGAGGGCTGGGCTGTGCGGCGAGAGGCGTGTTGTCTGTCGCAAAGATCTCTGGGCCTTGTAGTCCGCCGCGGCAGGAGGTTTGACAGCAGTGGCTGGTTTAGCGCTCTTAGAACTCCAATCCCCGCCGGCCCCCGCGGTCTAGGCCGTTGCCTCTTCCTGCTCTGGAGACTTGAAAACTGGCTGCATCAAGTTCAGAGGATTTGGTAAGGGGTTTCGACCTTCTTGGAGAGTTCTCGGAGACTGAGGTCTTGGCCTGCTCAGGGAGAGCACGTTCCCTGGTCTCGCGACTCGCCATTCCAAAGCGAGTGGAGGGGATCAGAGGGGAAGTGGCGAAAGAGCTGAGCTTGCGATGGAGTGGGCTGTCATTCGGGAAGTTCTCTGATGAAACGCGTCAGAACAGTGTCCTCTTGGGAAAGCGGTGAGCCAAAGCTGAGGTCCCCGGAGATCGCTCCTCACAGAGCTGGGTGTGAGAAACCAGGGACTCCCTTGGGGGCTGAGAGAATTCGAGGGACTGTGGGAGTGGGTGTCTGCTGGATCCTCAAGAAAAAGGCAGGGTTACCATAGATGAACATCTGAAATGAGAGAAGGAGGAAGCAAGTCATTTGCCAGAATAGGAGCGTCTTTATAAGGAGGAAACCCCTTTGTGAGCTAGGACCACAGATGGGTTGAGAGCCAAGACAGGTAACACCTCCCCTCTTTTGCCCAACTCAGTTGTGAGAGTGAGGGCCTTGATAGGTAAGTGGCTTGATATCTTAGCTCTCTTAGAATACAAGTATACCTAAGAGATATTGTGGGTTCGAGTTAAGACCACTGCAGTAAAGCAAGCCTCACGAATTTTTTGGTTTTCCAGTGCATATGTTGTTGCACTATAAGGTAGTCCATTAAATATGCAATAGCATTGTCTAAAAAAAAAAAAAAAAAACCAAAAACCAAAACCAAACAATGTATATACCTTAATTTAAAATACCTTATTGCTAACAAATACTAACCATCATCTGAGTCTTTTGGCCTCAATGTTGATGGCTGCCAACTTATCAGGGTGGCGGTTGCTAAAGGTTGAGGTGACAGTTTCTTAAACGACAATGAAGTTTGCCACATTGATTGACCCTTCATTTCACAAACGATTTCTTGGTAGCATGTAATGTTTTAGAGCATTTTACCCACCGTAGAACTTTCAAAATTGGAATCAATCTTCTCATATCTTGCCACAGCTTTATCAACTAAGTTTATATAATATTTCTAAATCGTTTGTGGGCATTGCAATGGTCTTCATAGCATCTTCACCAGGAGGACATCCCATCCCAAGAAACCACTTTCTTTGTTCATCCATAAGAAGCCACTCCTAATCCATTAAAGTTTTGTCATGAGATTGCTGCAATTCAATCACACCTTCAGTCTCCACTTATACTTCTAGTCCTTTTGCTATTTCCTCCACATCTGCAGTTCTTCCTCCACAGAGGAATTGAACCCCTTAAAGTCATTCATGAGGGCTGAATTAACTTCTTACAAACTCCTGTTAATGTTGATATTTTGAACTCGTGAATCACTTATAGATTTGCAAGTCAAAATCAATCCTTGACCTGTGGGCTGCAGAATGGATGTTGTGTTAGCAGGCAGGAAAACAACATTAATCTTGTCATACATCTCCATCAGAGCTGTTGGGTGACCACGTGCATTGTCAATGAGCAGCAATATTTTGAAAAGAACCTTTTTTCCTGAGCAGTAGGTTTCAATAGTGGGTTTAAAATATTCTTATTGTAAACAGATGTGCTATTAGAGCACAGAGTAGATTTAGCGTAATTCTTAAGGTCCTTTGGATTTTCAGAATGGTGAATGAGCATTGGCTTCAACTTAAAGTCACCATCTGCATTGGCCCCTAACAAGAGAATCAGCCTGTCCTTTAAAGCTCTGAAGCCAAACATTGCTTTCTCCTCTCTAGCTATGAAAGTCCTAGATGGCATCTTCCTATAGGAGGCTGTTTTGTCTACTTTGAAAATCTGTTGTTTAGTGTAGCCACCTTCATTACTTATCTTAGCTAGGTCTTTTGGATACCTTGCTGCAGCTTCTATATAAACACTTACTGCTTCGCTTTCCTTAAACCTTATGAACTCACCTCTGCTGCTTTCAGACTTTTGTTCTGAGGCTTCCTTTTGTTCTGCTCTCAGAATTGAAGAGAATTAGGGCCTTGTTCTGGATTAGGTTTTGGCTTAAGGGAGTGTTGTGACTTGTTTGATCTTTTATCCAGACCATTTAAACATTCTCCATATCAGTAAATATGGTAAATAAAGAAGAGGACCAAGACTGAACTTTGGGACTCTGCAATTTTAAGAAGTCTGGGAGACAAGGAGCAAACAGGGAAGGAGACAGAGGAGGAGGGGCCAGAGAAGTACAGAAAAACCTGGAGCCCTAGTGAATCTTGTTTATTAAGGAGAGTGATAGCCTTGTGACAAATATTTCTGACAGGGCAAGTAAGTTAAAGCTTGAGAAAGGACACTTGGGTTTACCCATCTGGAGGTCATCAGTGATCTAACAAGAGCAGTTTTTGTGTAGTGATGAGGAAGATAGTCTGATTAGCATGGGTTTAAGAAAGAATGAGAGGATCTTATCTATTTTATGCTTTATATTTTATATCCTACCTTTGTTTTATTTTTTTCTTTTTTGCCTTTTTTAGGTCAATTAATTTTTATCATTCTCTATTCCCTCTCTACTAGATTTTAAGTTATACACTGTACTCATTATGTTAGTAGCTACCTTTAAAATTAGAACATGCGTCATATCAAAGTATAATGTTGATCTGGACGATACAAGGACCTTCAAACACTTTAATTCCAAGACCTTCCCTTGACTTTTTCCCCCTTTGGTCTAGAATTTTAATTCTTTTTTCCCCAACCCTATAATATATTATTTAATTCTGCTTGGATTCATTAAACTTTTTGAATCTGTAGATTGTTCTTTTATGAATTCTAGAAATTTCTCAGCCATTATCTCTTCAAATATTACCTTTGCCATCTCATCTCTTTCTGGTTCTCCACCTACATGCATTTTAGACCTTGTTCTGTCTCCCATGTCTCTTATCTCTTTTTCACATTTTCTGTCTTTTCCCTCTCTCTGCCACATTCTAGATAGTTTCTTCTGATTTAATCTCCTAGTTCATTAATTTTATCTTTAACTTTTAAGCACATTCATTGAGTTTAAATTTTGGGATATTTTATTATATTATTATTTTTTTTAATTTTGGCCTAAAAATTAACTCTGGTCCTTCTCAAACATTCTGGACATTTTGGAAATAGCCCTCTTTTCCTTTATTTATTTAAACATATGAAGCATAATCATTTTATAATTTTCTGATAATCACTATAGTCAAAGTCCTTGTGGATCTATTTCTGCTGTCGCTTCTTCTGGTTCTTATTACTTTATTTCTTTACATGCTAGGTTAATTTTGACTGTGTACTATTTATTATCCTTGAAAGATTGTCAGCAAGTCTGCTTTGAGGCCTAGGATGAAGGTATGTCCTCACAGAGAAGATTTACATTTACTTCTGCCAGTTACCTAGAAGCCCTACCAAGCAAGTTAACCTTAAATTATATTTACAGCTTTAAGAGTTCTTTGACCACCTTGCAAATCCACATGAGGTGCAGTTCGTAATATGTACCATTTCCTCCACCACGTATGTACACGGGCACACAGACACACGTACACACACACGCTATGGTCAGTGTCAAGAAAACTTGTTTGTAGTGCCTTTGTGAGGTAAGGAGGCACTTTCACTTCTTGTAACCTCTAATCTGATGATAAAGCTCTATGTAGTCCCAGCCATATTATGGGAAATAGGGGAGGAGATAATTTCTTATTGTAATCATTCTTTACTTTGAGTGAATCTGGTTTTGTCTTCTATTTCCCTAATACATCATAAAACCTTGAAACCCTCAGCTCAATTTCTCCTGGTACATCAAATACTCTCAGAGCAAAAGCAACTTCCATGAGCTATTTACCTCTCTAGGTTCCTTAATTTTACCTGCAGATGGCCTGATAGTTCTCACTACTTTTGAAGCTTTTCAAAAGATGTTTTTTATATTTTAACCAGTATTTTTAGTTTCCTGCAGAAAAATGGGTCCAAACAGCCTAATCTGTTTTATTACTAGAAATTGATTATTTTTTTATTAAGCTAAAAAATAAGCAGTAACTCCAATTTTACTTAGCAAGTTTCTAATAAATGTTTTAGGCATATGCCACAGTAAGATATATTCCCATATTTTTCCAATTACTTATGCATGCAAATGTATTATTAATAGTAAAACGATTATTTAATTAAACTTTAAATTTATCCTTTCTGATTTGTATAGGACTGACTACCTCAGTGCTTAGAATCTGAGAAAAATCAAATATGGATAATGATTCTAGGCATCTTCTCATCTCTGGAGTAGATCATGAAATAAATCCTGGACCTATGAATATCCAGTTTGATTCATCAGATCTAAGATATAAAAGGTAAATGTTTAAACTAAAATGCTTATTTCATAATTAAGGTTTTTAATTATTAAAATGGAACTAATTATAACCAAACATATATAACTTTGGCTATAAAATATCCAGTTTTGTACAGGGTCTGTATGTTTGTAGTGAGAGGAACTAAATATGAACACTATTTCCTCATTTATGTTTGACTTTTGATTAAACGCAACATCTTGGGGTGGGGGAGGTGTAAATTTTATGAAGTAAGATGCATTTATATAATTCATTTAACAACTATATTTTGATTATCTGCTTTGTGAAAGTTCATATGTTAGGTGCTGGGGATAGAAAGTGAAAGTAATATACAATCCTTACCATCACTGAGTTTAAATTCCAACAGATAGTTTAAGATTTGAGTTTAAAATTTATTTCATTGCATACCTTGAAAACCCAAGAGAATCCAGTGAAAATTGTTATAAATAGTAGGAGAGTTCAGTAAGGTGGCTGTTTACAAAATAGGGAAAAATAAATAACATTCTGATGAGAAAATATAGTAAAGGAAAAGATAAAATGTATAGGAATATCCTTAAGAATGCAAAATCCATATGAGAAAAACTTTGAAATATTGAGGGACCTAAAATAAGATTTAGAGTATTTCTTCAAATCTGAGATACTGATTAGATAAGTTGCACTATTTGTTTTTTTAATATACGCAAAGAAAAACTGCTGCCAATACCTCTGATGCAATATTCTCTTAGGAGTTTGTTGTTGTTGTTGTTGTTTATTTGCTGAAAGAACTTGTTAGTTTATTTGATATTGTATCATATATATCTCTTATGCAACTATGAAAATGAAAATATAAACAGTATGTCAGTTAAGGTAGTCCTAATCTGATTCTTTACATTTGGAATCCAATTCTTCTGAATCACTTTTTGACTTGAAGTCATCAAAATCAGTGTTTTCCCCCCAATACAAATTGTCCTTTGTGCCATTAAGAGCACTGATAATGTAGCATTTCTTGAAAGAATTTTCTTCCAAATCACTGACACTTTCTTTTAGTTTCGGTGCTTGCACTTTCCTGATCTTACCAGAAGGTGTCACAGAAGGTTTTCTAACAACACCATGGCTCAGATTTCTTCTTCAAATGGTCCTTGACTATTGTGATGACAGAAATGACTAGGGATGATAGTTATCTGTCATGCCACCAAAAATAATTACTGGTTGACACTGATTAAAAGATGTCCTGGATTATGTGATGTATCTATACTTTAGAAATGTAAATGTGCTTCCTAGAATTAGTAAAATATGACGTGTAACAAAAAGGCATAGTTTGCTCTCAAGGGTTAGACTCTAAAATAAAATGCCCTGCTCTTTAAATTTCAATCCACAAATTTAATGTGATCCCTCCCCACAAAAAAATGCCAGCAGCCAATTCCAAAGTTTATATGGCCCAGAAATTTCACTTCTAAGCATTAATTCGCAGTGTCAAATATATGTACAAGGTTGTTTAATGCAGTATTTTTTTAATAGCAAAAGATTGAAAACTACCAGAATATCTTTTCTTACAAGACTGGATAAATAAATTATGGCATATTAATACAATGGAATATTTTTTACCCATTAAAAAGAAGGAAGTGCCTTTATTACATATTAAAAACGGAACAAGTCTTCAAGTTATTTTATTAAGTGAAAAAAGCAAGTGCAAAACATAGTATATAGTATAGTATACTACCATTTGGGTAAAAAGAAATCAATAAATTATATATAATCACACACACACACACAATATGTCTCAATGACTCTGGGGAATAAATAGAAAACTGTAAGGGTAGTTGCCTCCTTAGAGAGGAACAGAGTGCTTGAGGTGGAGGTGTGGTGAATACTGTTAGGTAAATACCTGTGAAATATTCAATAACCCATCTATTCCTTGCCAACAGAATCCTAATTTTGTTAAGGGTCACAGTAGGTTCCAATCCAGGAGCTGAAGGACAATTGGTTTAAGCTAGTCTTGATGATACTGTTTCTGTTTTCCAGATACAGTCATGGGTCACTTAATAGCAAGGATGCCTTCTTAGAAATGTGTTCTTAGGTGATTTCATTGTGTGAACATCATAGAGTGCATTTACGCAAACCTAGTTGGTATAGCCTACTGCACACCTAGGCTGTGTGGCACAGCCTATTGCTCCTATGCTACAATGTGACTGTGCTGAATATAGTAGGCAATTATAATGTGTTGTGCTATGACGTCACTAGACGATAAAAATTATTCAGCTCCATTATAATCTTTTGGACCGTCATTGTATATGCAGTCCATTCCTGACCAAAACGTCGTTATGCAGCACATGACTGTACTTCATTTTTTAGTCTTTCTTGCAGCTAGAGATGGCAATGTGAAATTTATCATAAGAGAAATTTAACATCGTCATTTAAAATGGCCATCAGAGATGATAATGAATCTCATAATATTTACTTGTATATTTCAACATCAGTGAATACAAGAACTAATGAGTTCTGATTGAATACTCAGGATTTTTTTTGAAACCTCTATATTTTATGGTAAATAATTGACCATTGTGACAATAGAACATAGGTCATTACAGTACATTCCATTGCAATAAGTTGGCAGGAGTCCAGACAGTTCTCTGAGAACTTGTTTAACTGTGTAAATTAAATGGAAATACATTTTCTATAATGAAACTTGTCAAAATGAAAGGGAATCAACTATTTACAATCATGGGGTAACCACCTAGGTAAGCATATTTTAAAGAAGGCAAATATTTATATGGACTTAGCAGTATGAATGTTACATTTGCCTGTGAAACAGTATCTGTTGAAAACAAAGTATTTGATGAGGAAAAAAGTGGGAGTACCTTAAAACATTGTAATTTCTCTTAAAATATGAGTTACTTCACTTTATATATGTAAATAAAACTCAGACACACTGAGGGGAATTTATCTTCTATAAATGAACAATCTTAGACAACTATTTTTAAACCGTTAGCCACTGCAGAGTCACCATATGACTTTGATGATATCTCATTATCACCTATATATTATGATTTAATGTATTTTTTTATTTAACTTTTTAAAATTAGGGTTATGTTATCCTCATCTTCACATACTTATGAAATGATGTATTTAAATTATTTTTATACTTTTTTCTAATATGCATTGCAGTAAATACCAAGTAGTTAAAATAGCATGCATCCATGTGCTATCTAAAATCATCTTATCTATAACCACACTTTGGGAAACTGTCTTCAGCCATCAGAGTTGTTAAAAAAAAAAAATCCAGCTAAGTAAATTTGAAGATCTAATTGGCTTTATTCAATGATTCATGAATCAGGCAGCATCCCATCTAGCCTATAGAAAGGAACTGTGAGGAGCTTTGTGAAATGGAAGGTTTTTATAGGCAGAAGGGGGCAAGATGAAATTATTATCAAAGAGTGAATTATTTCAGGCAAGCAAGGTCACCTTTCTTTAGTGGAAAGCAGGTGTCTTGTCTGGCAGATTACCTCACCAGTGTTGACCAGATAATTCCAGATTGACTGGTTAAAGGTTACTTTCCTGGGGGAGGCTAAAACTGCAGTTATGAGTGTTAAGTCTTGGTATGCTGAGTGGGACTTAGGAGAAGTGACCCCGTTTGGGGCCTGTTAATTTTTATTTGATTTTATTTTTTTAACAGAATACAAAAAACAGTATTTGATCCTTTTTAAATATCTTACCTTCAGTTTAGCTTGTGGTTAATTCTATATCGTCCAGTAGGTGGCAATCAAAACCACATGTTAGTTCAAATGTAAGCCATTTAAGAACTTTGAACTGAAAGAGAGTGCAGGATCCACTTACCATATTGGTGGAACTGAATTCTAAGTAGACTTAGGTGGAAGCAGGTACTTGTTACTGTAGAGGAAGGATAATGTCATAAACATTTGGATCATTTGGGGAACTTTTATACACTACACAAGTCTACTTTCCCCTCTGCATGCCTTTCCTCCCTTCCCCATCCGTTTTTCACTTGCTTTGGGGTTGAAGTGAGGAATGTGGGTGAAGGAACAGAAGGTTTAGAAACCTTCTGTGGTGTATTTGATATATTCAATTGGTAATCAGTGGTTTTAGAGATTGTTTTCCTGCTTTTCTCAGACTTTCTGGTAACCAAAGATAGAGCTGGTATTCAGGATTGCTTCACACTCTGCTGCTGCTCTGGATTATCCCCTTTGGGAGCTGACCTCCCAGCCAGTTGTGAGTGCTTTATTTGTGTTTGAGCTTCCTTTTTTCAGTTTTTCTGTTTTTCTTCCATTTTTCCCAGAGGAGGGGGCTTTCATGCTCCTCTGTGTATGTCCAACTTTCCCCAGGGCAAGGATTCACTCAGGAATTACTGTTGCAATGCTTTATAAACCATACTTTTCTTTTGCCCCTTATTCACCAGTCCTATTCTTTCTGTCCTATTCTTGTGGGGGCTTTGTTGTCTGTTTAGTGTTATAATGGCAAATAATGATGTGTCAGAGACCTAGTCTGTTACTTTTTCATGGCTATTTACATTTTAATGTGGAGAACCCTAGAAATAGAAAAGTTTAATCTAAAAGTTAGATTTTTCTAATCGATAACATTTTAAGTGCTCTGATAAGCCACTGGGGTAAAGTTAGATATTTAAGATAGGCAGCATTCCTGGTGCCCTTCAAACACACTACATACGCTATAACCTCTGTTTTTTAGAATGGCTACTGGTCAGTGCATCTGTAAAATGGTCTCTTTCACTTTCATTTGTCAATAATACTACCACTGAATAGCAGCATAAATTGACTCTTTTTGGTACTTGTAGTTCTAGGAGAGAGAGGGAATAGCAAAGCAAAGTGAGGAGTTTATCTATTACTATGTTAAGGATAGATCCTAGTCCAATAACTGATTAGAAGTTGATTACTGAAGCTTTGTAATTTCATAGTTGGGTATTATACAGATCTACAACAAAAGATAGCAAAGTAGTTTTTCCAGGAGGGTTGGTTTTTAGAGCTACATAAATTGCATTTTTGAGGAACTTTCATCCTTGTTAAGTAGGTAGGATAAAGGCCTTGAGCAGTTATTAGTGCTGTGGAGCTGATAGCCAACTTGCTGATTGTGTTACTACATCTGTACCCTTGCTCTTCTCTTTCCTTTTCCTCCTACACTCTTATCCTCTTCTCTTTCATCTCCTTTAGTTCACTTTTCTCACCTCTCTTCTCTCCACTTTTTACTGTTATTTTTTCCCCAGTGTACTCTTTTTGCTGTAAATGCTTAAAGAGAACAATCCTGGCCACGGAATTAGAGATGCTTTAAATATAGATATGGACTTTGTCAGAATAAGGTATTACTTTTACTTCTTCTAATTCATAGGTTCATATATATGTTTTCCTTCTTACTTTCCAGATGTCTTTGGTTACTTAACTGTCCTCTTACACACATATCTGCTTGCCTGAGTTGCTTCCATTTCTTTACCTAGCTCCATGTGTTCTGATTTTGCTATTTTTTTTTCTATTTTGCCTATAAATTAGTTGTGCTTTATTTTCTTCCTTCCTTTCTCCCTTATTATTATTTGGAGAAGCCTGAAGACAGAGGGAGCCTGGTTGAGTTTGACTGGTGCTCACTAGGACCAAGTTAAAATGTGTTTTGTTGGGATATAAAGGATATAAAGAGTTGAATGTGGGAGGAGGAAGAAACTTTACCATTCTAGGTTCTTCTGGCTGGTCTAATAATTCGATCTACATGAGACAGATTAATAAGAGAAAATAGCCACATATGTAAGAGTCAGAGAGCCCAGAAACATGAAAGGTTCAGAGACAGAAAGATAAAATGAAGTATATTTTAGCATTCTGAGCTAAGGAGGAAATAACATGTCTTAGGGCTTCAGAAGGGAGGGAGGCCATTTACAGGATGATAAGAAGAGCAGATGTTCAGTAATTAGATGTTTGCTCTGCAATAAAAAGTTATCTCTAGTTTTAACTTATTATGGGCAAGTACTCTAATTTAAATTCTTCTAGGTAGCTAAGAGGTTGGAGTGGGAGTGGGGAGCAAGGGAGGCCTATTCTGAACCCTTTCAGAGACATGGGAGAACTAAGAAGACAATGAATAATAATGATATCTAGATCAAAAAGAAGAGGGAAACCCAGAAAGGAGAGTCCAGCAAGTCCTCAAGGATATCTGCCAATTCTGGTTCATTAGCCAAGAAGCTGATAAACTGAGCAGAGTTTTTGAAGGCTTTACAAGGCTAAAGGGAGAAAAATTGGAATTCGAGGCTCACTAAGAGTAGGCCTCATACAAACTTTGGGTTGGAAACCCTAAGCTCTATAAGCCTAGAAACATGAGTGAACTTGAAATAGAATGGCCTTCTTGCAGGGACTGTAGATCAACTTTTAACCCATGTCAATCCCCAAAATTGGATGAAGGTACTCTAGGATTGCCAAGTGTCTCAAATTGGCTCCCAAAAGCAAATGTAAATCCTTTCTAATGAAAATAATATTATTCTACACTTCAAATTATTTATAACTGTTTCCATATACTGGAATTGCATAAGTACAATGTCAAATGTCAGGTGCCTAATCAAAAATAATTAGGCATAAGAGGAGACAAGACAACATGATTAGAAAGAGACTTAATACACAATAAAGACTGACAGATGATCCAGATAATGGAATTATCAGAAATAGGCTTTTAAAGCACTACATTTAATATGTTCAAAGAAATTCAAATAAGGTTGAGAATTTTGGCACTGCCTAGAAATATAAAAAAGAACCAAATTCATGGAAAATGTTTGTTGAATTAAAAAGAACCAAATGGAAATTCTGGATCGAAAAAATCACAGTAACCAAAGGTAAGAAATCAATCGATGACAATAATGAATGTTAGTTGTTAGTTAAATAGTTAGTTGATGGGACCCAGTTGGCAGGGCAGGTTTCATGCTGGACTCTTGCCTTTATCAATCTATTCTGTTATTCATGGGTTGATCTGATGAGTACCATGCCATACAACCAACATTGGATTCTGGTCAGGCTACTACAATATTTGCCATCTGGTTGTAATATAGCCTTCATCGCCTGAAAGACCACTTTGTGTAGACTATTAGTTGCTGTGTCTTTCCAGTAGCAAAGCAGAAGTTCTTTTAGCTCATCCACCTTCATTGAGAGCCATGATGAAGATTTCTAAAGCTTGATGTATAGTATCCCTTTCTTAAGTTATGGGAGAAAAATAAAAAAGAGGCTCTTTTTCTTTGGTGATCTGTTTAAAGTGTAGATGAGTTTTGTTTTTTGTGTTTTCAATTTCTAGATAACTGAATTAAAAAGAAAACAATTTTAATATGTGTTTGAAGAATCACATGTATATATTTTTTAAAAAGAGTTATCTTAATATATATACTTACTGAATTCTTTACCTTTTTTACCACTTTTTCAGTTTTTAAGAAAGGGAAATTTTAGTTAAAATACTGGCTTGGCATTTTTCTTCTTTCCTGCTGTTTTTTTAAATGGGGAATGGTTCGGTTACGAAACTAGAAATTTTATTTTTTTCCGGAAATTCTTTTGATAGATTTGTGTAAGAAGGAGAGTGATAATTAGCATGACATTGCAAGCTGAACCCTATCCTTTATTTATAATTAAGACAAGCTCCTTATTTCAAAATATTAAGTTAATACTCTTAATTTATTACACTTAAGTTAATTGGGACAATTTGTGATTTATTTTGGCATTCTCATAAAGTAGATGAAAAGAAAAGCTGCTTGGATAACTGTACCCTCTTTGGAATTTTCCCACATTTCTAATCTTTCTTCGTTGAATATCACTCACCATTTGGGACTGCTTTTTCTAGATAGAAGATAGTCTGGTGGTGGTGGTAGTGTTACTGTTTTATATCAATCTAGAGAAAAACTGAAGAATTGTTATGTTGGTATCTACTTGTAGGTGCTCCTAGTATCTTAACTTGATTGAAACGTTTCTGATGTTTATATAATTCTTTTACTTCATTCTATGCTGATAGTGAAAACAAAACAAAACAAAAACGCTTGCATTTCTGTTAGTAGCCTGATCATAAAAAAGGGATTATTTGTTTCCACAACAGTAGAATTAAAACAATTTCTAGACTTCTTTTTTAAACCAAAATTTGAAAGCATGAATTACATTTTAAAAAATTTGAAATTCATTCTTGGTAAAAATCTGTATTTAATTAAGATACATGGGACTGAGAATTAATATTCCATCAAGTTTTTTGTCCATATGTTAATGAAGATGTTTACTTGCAACTTAGTAACAGTTTAGCATTCTAAAGTTAGGAACCCATAATCTTAAATCAGGTGTTTATTAAGTTATTTTTTTCATCATACCACTCTTTTCAGTTAAGAAATAAGAACAATCTAAAAAAATTGGGACTTGGTTGTGTGCGTAAATGCATTTGCAAATTATATATATGTACTTCTGTACTTATATTATTTACATTATAAATATGAAAATTGAAATTTTAAAATTATAAGATGTAATAATCAATCTTGATAAAATTAACTTTAAATTTAACAATACATTAAAACTTTTGCTTTCACTTTATATTATCAATAACAATTGAATATGCTTTATTTATTTTTGAAAATTGTATACTCTGCCATACAGTAATTCAAACTGATTTGAAGTTCATTTTAGTCTCATTCAACAATTATGTCCAAGTTTTTTTGAAATTTGCCTAGTAAATTTTCATCCTCCCTGATAGCACTGAATTCTTACATTTAGTGATTACAGTGCTTGTTTGTATATTCTAGTATCCCATGCTATTTTGAAAGTCCAAAATACTAATGTTTTTGTTTGTTAATACTGTTAGTTTAGAAACAACTAATAGCTTTGTTCATGTTTCTTGGTTCTTTCCAGTTTATGCCCCAACTCTCCTCTCCTTCATTCCTGATATTCTCCTGAATCTACTTTACCACTCAGTTCCAGCAATTACACACACACACACACACACACACACACCACACCAGAAAAAGGTAAAAAGGAAAAAAGCATTGATTTAGAGATAGAATTATCCTTCTCAGGTTAACTGGGAGAGAAATCAAAACTGCTACAATCCAGTAGCATCTGGCCAAAGAGGAAGAGCTGCCTAGCTGGTTGGAAAGCTCCACTGGATGGATGTTGAATACTTCAAGAAGGTCCTGAAGTATTTTTTGGACCAATTATTTCAGAGGAGTCAGTTTGTAAGGTACCCTGGGAAGAAAGATGCAAAAGGAAAAAAACATTAGCTACAGTCATATTTAATAATTTACATTAGATTATAAGTTTTTAATATTTATATTTTTGTAAATGTTTTATTTGATTCTTTAATGTTTACAAATTTTCATATTTGAAATATGTTAATGTTTAATTTCACTGATTTTTTAAACATTTTATACTCTAAACATTTTTTAGAGAAAATACTTGTGTTAATACCTGTATTACGTGGAATAAATACTGTCATTTGCTTCATTATTACAATTGTTACCTTGACTTTTTTTTATGTTTAATAATAGGTTCAAAGACCATTATTTATATTCTCTTTTTTTTTTTTTGGAAATTTTTAAATGTTGGAAAACTTTTAATCCATCATATAAGATTTCAGGTAAGTTTTTTAGCAGCTACACATCATTTTCAGCAATAAACTCATGTAACAGTGGAAACATTTCTAAACATCCATTATCAGAATATTTTCTGTATAATGTAAGTTTTTGGAAAATGAATTATTTTCTCAGTCTTTGTTAAAATATTTTTTCCTTGAAGGAAGATAGATTAAGAATGTAGGGGCTTTTTAATACCTACTGTGTACCTGTGTAGCATTGACAGCCACATGTCAGCCATCACAGAAAGGTCAACAAATTTGAAATAGTTGTCTTTCTATGCAAAAAAGTAGGTAACTTATATTTAAGTTTGACAAATCTTTATGTTTTCTTTTGTTTTGTTTTTTTGCCACAAGACAATGAGCAAATTTTTGTATAGTACAAAAGGTTTTTTTGTTCCTCTTGATCTCATTACTAAATTGAAAGAATATGTTAATTTAAGATCTGTTTTTAAAGTTTTTCACATGATATATATACAGAAGAGTGCATAATACATATATACAATTTTTAAAGAATTATAAAGGCAACACCCATCCAACTAACACCAAGGTCTAGAAATAGCAACACCCCAGAAGTTCCCCCATGTATTCTTCACCAAACACATGCCCCTTCCTCCCTACGGGTAACCATGCTCCTAACATTTATGTGATCGTTTCCCTACCTTTTACAATAATTTATTGTCTGTGTGTCCCTGGATACTGAATTCAGCTTTACCTGTTTTTGCTGTAAATGCAATTATACCGTATGTATTATTTTGTGATTTTTGTTCACCATAGTAATTTTCATCCACGTTGTGTGTAACTGTAGTTCTTTCAGTTCCAGTGGTTTTTAGCGTTTTATTCCATGAGCATCTGCACGTCATTTATCCATTTAGTAACACTGGACTTTTGTCATGTTTCCAGTATGGAGATTTTACAAATAATGCTCCTATAAACATTATTGTATGTGTCTCCTGGGGTGCATGTGCAAGAACCTTTTCTGGATATATGCCTGGGAGTGGAATTGCTTGGTGGTAGTGTATGTGTATATTCTACTTAACCAGATAATGCCAAACTATCTTCCACAGGGGTTATACCAACTTACATTCTCACTACAGTATTCAAGAGTTTCCATTTGCTCTATTTATTACTTGTTGCTTTTTGCAAGAGAATGAGGTTGGCAAAATGTTACTAATGATTTTGGTTGTGGGATTATAGGTGATTTTTTTATTTTTAATGCTTACCCCTTCAGCTACTACTGCATTTCTTCATTCATTCATACAGAAAACTCCTTGCAAGGATTATTTATACTTACCATATTTAATTTTTTTCTCTTGATCACAATTCAGACAGGCACTCCACTTAGCATCCACTAAAACTGCTCACATTCCGATCACCCACGGTCATTTCATTGATCAGTCCTCATCTCATTTGGCTTAGCAGTAGCACTTGGCACAATGAATTATTCTCTACTCCTGAAAACAGTCTTCAGTTGGCTTGAGGAAAACACACTAAATAGATTTTCTTATAGGTTGCTTCTTCTCATTTTGTATAGCATTAGATACTTTGATTACTCTCTCATCATTTTCCCCCAGTACTTATTTAAAAAATATTAAACCTACAGAAAAGTTGAAAGTTTATCCCCATAATTTTTCATGAACTTCCTGATTGTAAAAGTAATACAAGTTTGATGCTCATACACTATGATTATGGAAATGTCGTTGTTGGGGGAATGTGAGTAAAGTATATAAGGGAATCTCTATACTATTTTTTCAACTTATCTGTGAGTCTAAAGTTTTTTCAAAATAAACTGTTTTCTTAAAGTAATATACTGTATTATTCACCATATTTTATTAATTCACCATATTTTCTTGTGCTCCTATGATATGCCAGGAACTATTCTAGGCCCTGGAAATATAGTAGTGACCAAATTAACAAAAATCCCTGCTCTCATGGAGCTTATCAATAATAAGTAAATAAGAGGTATATCTTATATAGTATAAATACTGAGGAGAAGATGTAAAGCCGAAAAGCAGAGAAGTGTATAGGAGATGAGAAAGGTGGAGAAGAGGGGTTGAAATTTAAATATAGTGACAAGAATAGCCAAATGCCTCTTTGAGAAAAGGGCTATCGAAGGAAGACTTGAAAGAAGTAAAGAAGCAAGCTATGCAAATATTTAGAGAAAATATTTCCAGAGCCTTTTTTTTTTTTTTTACCTTAAATTAATAACAAAGGTCCTGAAGTAGATGCCTGCTTGTTTCAGGAATGGTGAGGAAGCTAGCATGGTTAGTGTGGTGGACGTTGAAGTCCAGGAGATGGGGTGGGGCAGGGTGGCAGGGAGCAGTTTAATATATGAATCAGGAATTCAGGGTGGAGATAATCGTTTGAGTGCCATCAGCATATACAGTACGTTATATTTAAAGTTACATGACTAGATGAATCCACCAAGAGATTGAGTGTAGATAGAGAAGAGAAAGTGTCTATGGATTAAATGCTGGATTTCTCTGACCTTTAGGATTGGGGGATTGAAAAGGAATCAGCAAAGGAGACTGAGACTAAGGGTTCTTCCCTTTAGGATTATGTCCTTTGTTGGTACGTGAAGTCTTCCATGTACTGGCCCAGGTTTACCTCATCTCTTACCACTTCTCTTCTGGCTACTTACAGTTTTAAAAAATATATCATGCTCTCCTGGTTTGTTCTACATGCTTTTCCATTTTTCAAAACAGTTTCTTTCCTTCCACCCCCCCATCTATGACTAACCTGTTATATCTTTTAGGATTCATTTTAAGTATAACTTCCTCAGTGGTTGGCCAGACATTATTTAGCTTCCCCTTCCATGTACCTTACACATACCCCGCATCACACATCCCTCTCTACTCTTTATTTCATTGTCGTTGAGAAACACTCTTTCTTTCTAGTTTTCTCTCTCGATTGGAATTGCTTACTTACCTACCTCCTCCAGCAGGTTATGATCCTTGAGGTTCTATGTCCTGCTCATCATTTACTGTTTAGTACAATGCTTAATACTTAGTTGGAATTCAGATAGGATTTAATAAATTTGAGAACCAAGGTAACCCAATTAGCCATAATAGGAAGAAAAGAGCCTTATATAGGCTCAGCCTCTGGACAGTGAGTAAATTTGGAGTGTAGAGCAGAATTTTTGTGAAAGAGGATATTGTATAGACATCAGAGGAAGCGAGAAACATGTCAGCAAGCCAGAGGTTACCAATAATTTTCTTGTAGCAGCAAGGAATTTCTAGTTAAATGGCTTGATTAACTTTTGTCTGTCATCTGTACTGAAAGCTGCCTGACAGACATACAGTGTTTTACCAACCGGTAGAAATAAGTACAGTGGGTTCATTATGTTTGAATGTTTATTTGCATGATATTTTTTGAATATTTGATTCCCTTTTCATTTTTTAACAAATTGCCCAAATCTGGCAGGTGTTTGAAATCTTCAACTTTCAGGTACGTGAATAAAGGAAGAGTTTTAAGTCAAGGGTCTTCATATGAGTCATGGAATTGTTATGAAACGTCAGAGGAGCAAAGCTGGCCAGTGGAAGGCTGGAGACAGATTTAAAAGCCAAAAATTTTTAAGGAATTTAAGCAGTGGAACCTAGAAAGGCATTAGGTAGAAATAAGGTTTCTTTGTCTACAAGTGTATTAAATGAAAATATAGAGTTTTGAGTCACATTTTAAAGCATTTTTCAAATTTTGCTAAATGTTAAAAGCATTTTTTCTAGAGCATGACCATAAATATTTATAATGGGAGGCAAATATAACTTCTACATGAACTGTTATAATTTCAGTGTGAAACGATTGAACTACATTTCAAATGGCAAATAACATTGATAGGGAGCAGTCATGTGAAACTATGTTCAAAAGAAAAAGCCCATGTTTCAAGTCTTTTATTCTGAATATTGTTCTCTATATAGGAGTGTTAATTTTAAAATTGTTTTCAGATCCAACTAAAGTTCAATTTAGAAATATAATTCATATATTTGCTCTCTTGGATGAAGCTTTAAGCACATTTCTTAATAATTCATTTAAAATATGTTGAATTGTATGTTTTTAAAGACAATCTGTTTTTGAAAGATTCCACAATATTTGTTTGAACAGGCACATAGCATCTTGATGAAAACTGTTGGAAAGGAAAAACTTTCAGAGTCATTCTGCTCTGTGGTACCAAGCCAACCAAACTGGTGCAGTTAACACTTTTGTAAGAGGCCAGGAGCCAAGAAACGAAGTACTTCCTGGACTGCCTTTGGCTGGCCTTCAAGCCAACTTAGTGGTTGATATTAATACCACTGAATTTTCAGAGTAATAAGCTACATATAGAGTACCTATATCTCTCTTATAAATCATACTTAGTCTCATTAGTAATCGATTAGTTTCTATCTTTGCTTCATGTTGGCATTAAAGCTCTAATTCTTGAATTTTGTGGGGCATCATTCTTGCAAAACAAGAAGGGAATGTCCTGTAGTGTGTGACCCTAGATATGATTAAATTATCTCCTGGACATAAATATTTTTATATTGCTTTTTAGTACTACTGAGTGTCATAGCAGAGATATAAATTGTATAGAACACCATAATGCTTTGGGAAGTTTGGTAGTTACCCCAAGCTACCAAATTTATAAGTAGAGATATTTATTCTGTCTCTGCCCTTTCATTTTTATGTCATCCACTTGAAATTTATTGGCACCATTTAATTCATTTAGCAATTATATGCTTATAGTATAGTCATGTTAATCTCTATATCCACATACTTTCTCTAACAAATGTTCTATTTAGATATTTGTTGGATTAAACTAGAAAATGCCCTCCATATTTATGGTGGAGAGTAAATAATAAAAGAAAGATTCAAAGATTCACTATGCTAACTAGAGAGACAAGACTAAATTTAACATCTATACTACCATTTCTCTAATAACAGAATTAGTTGGAAAAATAACAGAAACTAAAATTTCAATCACTCAGTTTTTCAAGTGCTTCCCACAAGATTAGATTAACATTGTCTCTAGAAAAGATTTATCATACTTTAATACATTTTAAGCTTCTTTCAGAACTGTGTACAGGAGTAATATGGAACCAATGATAAATTCCCTGGCCTTTTTTCCCTTCATTATTTGGACGTATATAATCCAAAATAGCAAATTATATACATTTTGAGGAACAGAATCATTTCTGACAAGGGATCTGAGAATGAGCAGGAGAATGTAGTCCTTTCATGCAACTCTGCCTGGTCTTTCTGTTTTGGATAGTGTGTTACTGGAAGCTTAGAAAGCAAATGGAGGGAGTTTCAGTTAGGAACGGAAGGGGTTAATAACTGAAAATGATGATTGAAAACCAGAATCTGCAGTTGATTGGGACACAGTTATGAGAAGGAAGCATAATATATATAGCAGAATAGGGAGTATCACTGGAATCCAAGAAAAGTACAATAAGGTTAAAATATCTCTAGTGTTTTGATGTTCCATTTGATAGTACTTTGGATAAACTGCACAAGGGACATGGTTGAGATCACTGATCCTTAGTACATGAACCAAGAAATAGGAATTCTATTTATCATAGGAAGTATTTTTGACCCATGAAGAAGAAATAGACACTCGTTAGTAGAGGAACATTTTTGTCTATGTTTTCTCTGATTTAGTGCCAAAATCTTTTTGAGAGAATATTCAAAGTTGTGTCTTAAGTTTTATTGTTGAAAATTGACAGCTGCTATATTTCTTTTAAATAATTGATTGAAGCTCTTTCTGTTCTGTCTCCTTTATTGCTAAATTCCTTAAGTTTAAAAAAGTGTGTTTAAAATAATAATATTGTAGGATAAAAGCTTTATTCTGTGGCTTGAATAATACTTCTTTTGTGACATTTTCTTTTCTCACTAAAAGTGAGAAGTGAATGCCTTGCCTTGGTACATCCCATTTCTAATGGAGGACAAGAAGTATTTTCTTCAATGGCTGACTTCCAGAATGTTTGGCTGAATATTCTTTGTCATGTGTATATTCCCTTCCCTAGGCCATTCTATATAGAGCCCACAAACATCGTCAGTGTGAATGAAGTCATTCAGAGGGTTAGCGACCATGCCTCTGCCATGAACAAGAGGATTCATTACTACAGCCGGCTCACCGCTCCTGCAGACAAGGCACTGGTAAGAGGCAAAGCATTACTAATTGTCTAAGGTTAAGGTGAAATGAGCAGTGAACAGCGTGAGCCAGGGTAACTCCCAGTAGTTGAACTATTTGCTGGCCATGTTCCAAGGATGATGGCATCGTGGAAAGTCAAAGACAGTAATACATGTCCTACTTCTCAGGTTAGTCATTCTTACCTAGGCTGGCATAGAGAGATTTGAAATAATCTCTTATGTTGAAAACAAATCTAGAGATTGGTTGGATTAAATTCTGCTTATCCCAATCCTAAAAGCTTTGAGGAAGATAAACTACTTTTGAAGTAGTTTAGATCATTGATTAATATAAATAATAATAGGTTCTGGTTAGTCTGTTCAATTTTTAAGTTTGAAACTACAAGGGAAAAATGAATTTTTCTTCAGGAGTAGGTAACTAAGATATACATGTGTGTATGCATGTGTGTGTGTGTGTATGTGTGTGTGTATATATATGTATATATACATATATATATATACACACATAATATTTTCCTATTTAGCAATGTCCTTTTGTATATCAAAAACAAGAGACAAAGGGTAGATGCTAAACATTTAGGCTTTGTGGGCCACAGACTGTCATATTTATTCTTATTTTTGTTTTATACATTAAAATTATAAAAGTCATTCTTAGCAAAGGGACTTTAAAAAATCAGGTTGGAGGCCAGATTTGGCCCACAGGCAATAGTTGGTTGACTCTTGATCTTCTAAAATCTGTGTTATTATTTTAGGATCAAAAATATTAAAAGTAATTTGGTTGCTTATAAAATTATCACATATGAGATATTCAGAAACTCAAAAGCATAAAGACAATGGAAACATTCTGGGAGAAAAGATAACGACTTTCTTATAGGTAATAATAAAAAGGGAAGCAGGAACCAACATTCTTTAGATATTTACTAAGGGGGCAAGGATTGCACTAGTCCCTTGAACATAGATATCTCATTTTAAGCAACATGAAGTATTAAGATCTTCTTTCATATAGCCCAAGAAGGGACTTTTAAAATATTCTGGTGGGATAATTATTTCACCAGTTTTTTTCACTTTTTCCTCCCTTAGGCCTTTACATTGGTAGTGGTAGTTAAGTCTTAGTTTCATAACAATTATCTAAGCCCTCTGGGAGTTAGAAGTAAACTAGTATCTTCAGACCCAGTTTAGACCTAGAGGCTCTGCTTGTGGAAGGAAACTTCAGAGATACCAGCTGGGCCAGTCTAGGCCTGACTGCCTGTTGTTTGCCTGACATATAAGTCAACTTTGTACCCCAAGCTCAACCCCTTTTTGTTTGAATCCTTTTTGTTAATTGACTGTGAGATGACACTAGTCTATCAAAGCATACAAAAAGCATATAAAATCTAAAATTAACAATGTGATATGAATATGCTTATACATCCACATCATTTTCTAAGAGTCCCAAAATTATTATTTAAAAAAAAAAAGATTTTTGAGGGAAGAACAAATGAAACCACTGATCTCAGGTCTTTACAGAGTAATACCTTTTTACTTCTAAAAATTTCCCTATTTACCTTAATATTTTTATTCTAAAATGAGAAAGGGAAGAAAATTATTTGGCTGCCAATGTCTCATAGATCTTTGCCACTAAAAGTGTGTCCTGCATAGCCCACAGTATCAGCATCACTGAGAGCTTGTTAAAAATGCAGAATCTCAGTTCTTTCTTCGTACCTACTGAATCAAAATCTGTACTTTAACAAGATCCATGTGTAATTCACAGGAAACTTCAAGTCTGAAAAACACTACTTTAGACCACTGTCAGAATGTGGGATTCAATCCTCCAATTTTTCTGTATCTCTTTAGAATTTGCCACTTCTTATCCTCCAGCTTCTAGTCCTGCCTCTTATAACTTTTGATTTTCACTTTTTCTGAACTTGCTTTGGAAGCTATCATGGTTTATCATGGCATAACATTTGAGACATCTTTTACCCACAAGACACCACCAATTGTATGCATAAAGAGAGAAGGACTTAACATAGAATTAGAAAGAAATGTATAGAGAGGAGATGGAAGCTATATATACAAGAAACATGTATCTGTTTAGTCATTCTCTCTCTCTGTATGTCCTCAGCCTCTATTGGCTCCTTCTCTTTTGTTTACATCTTCCATCTTTAATAATCCTTCTTTGCCTTCTCCTTCAGCCACTTTAGCTCACCTTTTGCTTCTACCAAAGCATTTTAAAAAGAATAGTCTACATTTATTATTCCTTCCTTTACCTCATATTGACTCCTTACTTCTCTATTGTTTGAGTTCCCTGCCTGCCTCTACTAAAACCACCATCGCTTAGGAGTTCAGTGACCACTTGGTTCTTGAAATTCCCCAAGTCTCCTCCGTCTAGAATTCCTTAATCTCAGTCTTGGCTGGCTCTTCTTCCTCCTTTCTCATAAAAATGAAGAGAAAAATATTTTGATAGTTGCATATTTTAGGAATTCATTCTCATTTCAGATGAACAGTTCATTGTTTATAGTCCTTAAATCCTTGCTCCTTTAGGTCTTCTACTACATTTAAAAAACAATTTTAATATTTATTAATCAGGGATGCATACTGTTATTTCTTCATGATATTTAGAAATATGTCTAGAGTCAGGTACTCAGATATATAGAATAAAATATATCCTATTTTGCATGTTTACAGGTTCTAAAATTTTTCTATGTTTCTTTTTTCTTTCTTTTCCTTTTTTTTTTTTTTTTACCAGATTGCCCCAGATCATGTAGTTCCAGCTCCAGAAGAGTGCTATGTATATAGTCCATTGGGTTCTGCTTACAAACTTCAAGGTTATGCTGAAGGATATGGTAAAAATACCAGTTTAGTAACCATGTGAGTAAAACTACTTTTGGGAGCATAACTTAAACTGTATGTAAATGAATATTACTGATTATTTTCATTGTTGTCTTAATTAAAATGTTTAAAGAGTCAAATGTTATGTTTTTACTGCTATTGCTCTGTGTTTTCAGTTTTATGATTTGGAATACCATGATGGGAACATCTATACTAAGTATTCCTTGGGGCATAAAACAGGTAATATAATTTTTCAGCATATTTTTCCCTGAATTTTTTTTTATGTTGTGAGTCCTATAAGACATTTTAATAAATCTACATAAAATTCATTAAAGAAAACAGATGATTATATTTATATTAGTTGTCGGGTTTTATCATAATCGTTTAAGGTAGCATAATATGATACATGTGAGTTTATTCTAACATGATGATATGTGTTGTTCTATATTTTTATTTTTAAACAGGCTGGATTTACTACTGGAATGTGTATCATCATGCTGATGGGCCTTTTAACACTTTATTGCTGCTACAGAGTAGTAAAATCACGAGCAATGATATGTAAGAATTTGTTACAGTGGAAGTGAATGAGTATTAATAAGTATTTTCTATTGAGGTAGAGCACTAATGTGTACATTCCTCGTGTGTGTTAACTATCTATTTTGTACCTAAAGATTTACTTCGCTATTTCATAGCATTAGGCTAAACTGATAATGACCGCCTTTGAAGTTCAGAGAGGCTGGGAGTTCTTTGCAGAATGCACTCACTTTGTTGTTAATTTTCTCATAAGAATAATTTTTAAAAGTTATTTTTAAATTAAGGCCTTTGCCAGAACTAAATCGAGAATTTATGATTCTTATCGGTTAATGGTGGCTTGTTTTAACCTATCCTTACTCAAAGGCCTAAATGTTGGAATCTTCTAAAAGTAGAAATTGTAACTAGAAAAATATGAAAATGTGTACTGAATTCTCAAAATTGTGCCAACATATTTCCCTCACTCATCTCTATAAATTCTGGATCAGGGAATACCTTTTTAGATTGTTTTAAAATAGTGTAGGACCTAAAGAGACATACATTATTTAATTGAATCCTAGCAAGTGTAAATCAACAGTCCAGGCTTAGCCTCCAGTTTTCTTCTGTCTCTACTAAGCAATGGTATATTTTCTCTTAATCATATTATTTATTTATTTCCTTTTCCTTTTATTCACAAGTCCCTTGGTGCTCTTATAGACCTGCTAATTTCTTTAGATGATGTAGGCATTAACTCTTTATCTGTCATTTCTTGTCATTTTCTTTCCCATTCAATATTTGAATGGCTTTTGTATTATATGAGTTTGTTTATATTTGTCTACCTTTTCCACTGTAGTTCAGTTGATAGAAAAAAAATAACCTTTTAGGTTCCAATCTTACACTGTCTTCTAACTTTTCTGTTACTTAATTTTTAAATTCTTAATTCAATTGTCTAAAATTTAAATTGGCACATGGTATAAAGTATGACTCAAGAAAACTTATCTCCATATCGTTATTAAAATATGCCAAATATTATTTGGTAATGTCTTCTGTCCCTTACTGATGGTTGTGTCTAGCCTTGGTTCATCACTTTATCAATTAATTATAAAATTTTATGATACTATAATCTGTTTCTTATATTATCTGTACCATTTAATGACCTATATTTCTTTTTATGTATTTGTTTTCATTTCTGTTGTTTCATAATGTGGTCTAATATTTGGTGGTGGAATACCCGTAATCTTTTACTAAATATTTTGAGTTAATTTGAGGAAAATAAATTATGAATATAGAATATGTGATTAACATCTAATTTTATTATTTTTCTTTTATTTTTATCTAGCGTCAGTGGACATCACTACCTGGGAATATCCAGATGTCTGCAGATACTATTTTGGCTCCTTTGGGCAGTGGTCAAGCCTCCTTTTCTCCTTGGTGTCTCTCATTGGAGCAATGATAGTTTATTGGGTGCTTATGTCTAATTTTCTTTTTAATACTGGAAAGTTTATTTTTAGTAAGTATCCGTATCATATGCTTCCACACAGTTGTTTTCAGATACAATAACTACTGGAATGCTTTAATTTCAGCCTTAAATTCTAGACTTAGGATAAATCAAGTAAAAAGTAGTATTTGTAATTTTGGAAAATATACTAAATTCAGTTTGTTTTCTGTGGTTATGATCTCAAATATAATATTTATGCTCATTTCCAAAAGCTAATTTTTGAGTAAGTAATATTTTTTCTAATTCTCTAATATAAAATACTAAGTTCCAGCAGATATTTTAGGCATTGTTTCAATCTTTACCACAAAATTTTAGTATAACAGAGTTTATGAAGTTCATTGGTATTTGTTACCAAAGAGTTTGATGTGCAGAATCTCAGGGAAACAAATTTCAGTCACTTATTTTTAAAATAGTAGGATTTAAAATTAAAAAACAGGAGAGTAATGGAACTTATGTGGTAAGTATGTTATATACATACCACAGACTTCGTAGCAGGGTAATGGTTGTACACTTTAGTAATTTAAAGATATTCCTGCCTGTTATTTTCTTAAGTGTTTTTATTCATGTATACTAGATTTTATCAAATACTTAATCAATTTCTCTTGAAATGGTCATAAGCTTTTCTCCTTCAAATTGTTAATATGGTGAATTAAATGAATACCTCTGCAATAGTTAAATTATTCTTATATTCCAGGAAAACTTAAAATATCTTATTAGTTATGCTATATATTTTTTAAATTTTTTACCGCATTCAGTTTAATTTTGGGAGGAGCAGAGCTAATATTTTATTTAAAACCTTTGTATCTTTTCATAAAAGATGTCGACTTACAGTTTTTCTTTCTTATACTATCTTATCTTTTTTGAGCCTTGGTGTATTACGACTTCTGTAACAAATTGCCATAACTGTTTGGCTTAAAACAAGAAAAACTTAATTCTTTCACAGTCCTGGAGACTAGAAGTCCAAAATCAAAGAGTCAGTAGAGCTCTGTTCCCTCTGAAACTTTTAGGGAAGTATCCTTCCTTGCCTCTTCCTAGCTTCTATGATTGATCGTTGGCAGTTCCTGGCATTCCTTGGCTGGTAGCTATCTCACTCCAATTTCTGCCTCTGTCTTCACATGCCCATCTTCCCTCAATGTGTCTACCAATCCTTGAACATTGGGCCTACCCGAATCCAGAATGACCTCATCTTAACTTGATTATATCTGCAAAGCCATATTTCCAACGAAGGTCACATTCGAAAGTTTCTGGGGGACACAATAGTGGGGAAACACTATTCAACCTAGCATATTTGGTATCTAGGCTTTACTAGCCTTATGTAAGTCTTGGCATCAGGAATTACATGAAGATTTATAACTTCTAATTGTAAGTCACTAATAACCTTTGGAGATACTATAAAAACCTAGAGCACTAAACTACTTCTTTTATTCTATTTTGAGAAGCATACAGTGAAGGTGAATAATTCACATATTTTAACTTATTTTACGACTTTAAAATCTAATCTAACATTTTTCCCATCTCATTTGAGTTTTAATCAGACACTTTTATGAATGCTTATTAAGGTTATAAAAGGTTAACACTATACCAGTAAAGTAAATTCTCTTAAGCTAGCAAGAAAATACATCCTTTACCCATTCTCTCATTCACTGTAGAATGGTATGAATACTCCAAGTATCTGCATACGCTTTTTACCTTGCTGCTTCTTTAGTGTAACTTAGTGGTACTTGTGAGCAATAATTACTATGTAGCCTTTGGTCTATAAAAGCAAGTACTATACTTTATAAAAACTTTAAATGAATTTCCAGATAAATTTGGCCATTATAATGGTTTTACAGACTTTAGAAGTTTATGTAAGATGTTAAGTATACTTCTATAAATTAGTGAAAGTATAGGGGGAAAAATTGTACACATTATCTT
This sequence comes from Eonycteris spelaea, assembly GCA_003508835.1. Classification (NCBI taxonomy): domain Eukaryota; kingdom Metazoa; phylum Chordata; class Mammalia; order Chiroptera; family Pteropodidae; genus Eonycteris; species Eonycteris spelaea. The sequence continues at coordinate 5,605,848 of PUFA01000011.1, read as the reverse complement.
TATTTCAGGGATTTTAACTAAATTCAGCCTATGGGTAGATTTTTAAAAATTCCTTAATCATGTAAAATTTTTCCACAAAGGGTCTGTGAAGCTAATGACATTATTCCTGTGAGCAGAGAAAGCAAAAGAAGGTGAAGCCATGTTAGCAATGGCAGTGTATTAACTACTGCTGCCACACAGTAGATCTTAAAAGATTTGTATAGCTAAGTCTTTAGAGGGTGATCAATTTAGTATGTTTCTTTCCTCATTAAACTGTATTTTTCCTTAATTTTTAGATTTTATTCATCACATTAATGACACAGATGCTGTACTGAGTACCAATGACAGCAACCCTGGTAAGTTGTAAGGAATTTAAAGTTTAACTTGTGTTTTATTCCCCACCTTGCTTCAAATGTTTTAAGGTAGGATCTGTGACTTTATTTTAGGTAAATGATTAGTGCAAAATCATTATCATTATGTTAATTGGGCCACTATTGAAATGTTAGCAATCAGTGTATTAAAAAAAAAAAAAAACAATTCCACAAAAAGTTGTGTTAATGCGAGCTAAATAATATTTAGGTCATATTATACAATTCACAATTGTAGCTCACATTTATAGTATCCATATTTGCCTATTAATAATACATACATATTTTCAAGAACCTAGATCACTACCCTTTGTTTTGATATAGAAGCATAGCTCTCAGTTGGTTAACTTAGTTTTAGACATTTATTGCTTTAGTTACTAATATTTAAGATACACAAATATGTATCCTTTAGAATAATAATTTTCTAGGAATGAACAGAGATTAGTAAATACAAAAAAATAAATTGAAGTTTTGGGCAAAAAAAAAATCTGCATTTTCTAAAGTATATAATGAACAGACAAAAGTTTCTCCTCATGAAACATTCATTCCAGTGTTTGCTATTTATTGTCTTACTTTGTCCCTTAATTTAGCTATTAACCTCTTTGTTAACACTAGAAAATGAGTAAGCAAAGTATCACCTTTTATTTTCTGTGGACACACACACAACACACACACACACACACACGCACCTAGTTTGAATAATTAATTATACTAAAACATTTTAGTACAGTTTAAAAATATATCTTTTTCATCCTATCGCTTACTTCAGAATTTTCAAAGGACCAAATAACATCCTGCCTTAAAGAGAAATTCATTACTATAGCTATTCTGTTATCAATTGATGAAATTGGTTTATTAATATCTAATAAGATTTCTTCAGCAGGAAGTCAGTTCATTATTGAGATCATACATAACACAATTGCACTGAAGATTTGTAGAGCACAACAGCAAAGTTAGTTCACTTTGCAAAGTGATATCTTATGTTGATACTAGCCCTTTTTGATTCTACTTCTGTTTATTTTTACCAATGTGTTATATAGCAAGAGTATGAAACAATCCTTCAGTTAATATAAAAAATTATAGCTGACATAAACTGGATACTTTCTGTGTGCAAACATTATTCTAAATGTTTTATAGCAATTCTGCAAGGTAGATACTGTTATCTTTCTAGATGTAGAAACCAAACCACAGATAAGTTAGTGACCTGCCCAAGGTTGTTTAACTATTAGGTGACAGAGTTGAGATTCATTTTGCAGCAAATTTACTTCCATAGCCTATGCTTTTTACCACTGTTATTAGCATGAGAAAAATTCAAGTTAATTTTCTTCGGTCCAGAGCATAGAAGAAAAAACTATATGTTAAAATGCTGACCAAGAAAGAAGAAGAAAGAAATTAAGCGTTTGGCTTTGTGGCATGCCAAATAATGAAGACAGAATAAAATTAAAAACAGAACCTACAATCAATCTATCACTTTCACTTTGACTAGCGATGAGTATGATTGTTGCTCAGTGTGTTTTCACCAGCATTAAGAGTTCTTTACAAAGAGCTAACTATTTCTATTATGAAATTAGAAACACAGTAAGAACAATTTGTATTCTATCTCCTTATAGAAGAAATTGCCACTTATAGGTCAATGTTAGGAAAATACATTTTACTCACTTCCCAGTTCTCTGGATATCATCTGGGCTGTTAGGTTGCTGTACAGTGTGATTAACTTCCAGGATAATTACTCTGGATTGCTGGAGTTCAAGATTCTTAAACTATAAGTAATGATTAGGTTTTGGCAATACCATGACAGTTGTTTCAGTGATATCCACTTTTTATTCCAAACACATAGCTTTTGTTTATTGTTAGAGGGAACCTGTTCCTTTGTATGGGTTACTAGCATACATACATTACCCCGAATGATATTTCTTACATTATTGTATATATAAGATTAAACACCAACCAGCCCAATATTTTCTCTCTGGCAATGGAACCAAAGGATTTTTGGTGGGATACTTTTATAGTTTCAAGTAGAAATTAAGGATATACCTCAAAACTTCCTAACATTCTTCATTCTTTAATTATTTATAGGTAAAAGATTTCTAATAGATCTAACTATAACCCTCAATTTTTTCCATAAAGGAGAAACAGTATTCATGATAAAAGTTTAGGTTGGTAGAGCAAGTGTCAGTCTCTGGAGGTCATCATTTTCTGTTCTTTGTGGTTTTCTCTAATCTGATGCTTTCCTATTGCAGTGATTTGTCCAAGTGCTGGGAATGGCGGCCATCCTGACAATGGCTCTATGATTTTCTACGCCAATGACACAGGACTCCAACAGTTTGAAAAGTGGTGGAATAAGTCAAAGACAGTGCCCCTTTATCTCATAGGGCTCCTCCTGCCACTGCTCAATTTCAAATCCCCTTCATTTTTTTCAAAGTTTAATATACTAGGTAAGCTGAGGCACTGATTTATGGAGACTCTGTGTAGTAGAATACCTGCTGGATTCTGTGGGAATATGTTCTGGCTGGAGAGAGAGTTCCTCCAGGCCTGTTCACCTATGTGTAATTTGTTCACTAGTATGTTTTCTTTATAGAATTTGGCACAGAAAAAAGTATAGGTGACCATTCCAAGTCCAAGTTCCTTTTAAGACAGGTCGTTGAGTTTCCCATTGTATTCTTACTGAATAATTCTTCCTTATTTCCTCTGAGGGTAAAGTAGAGAAATAGACTAAAATTTCAGGAGGGGAGATCCAAAATGGATATTATAGGAATTCTAAATTCTAATGGTTGGAAACATTAGAACTTAGAATGGGAAGTTTTGAAATATTTTTTCCTACAGTTTCTATTTAAGAGCATAGCACAGAATTATCACCTGACTTTCAACCTAGATGTCATTTTCTAGATCAAACTCCTAAAGTTTGTTCTGCTTTTGCTCTCCTCCTCAATGCTTCTTCTTCCTTAGACCATATTTTTGTGAACCATATTTTTCAGAAATTTCTGAAATCATCTGAAATCACTAAAAAAATTTCAGAAATTTCTGAATCACTGAAGAAATTGACCATATCTTAAGATGGCAAAAGGAATCCCCAATGAAAGCTCAGATCTGGTTAACTAAAGGCAAGGATATCATTCATAAAGAATTGATAAAAGCAAATAGAGCATGGGATTTCATCTTCTCCCTATAGATCTAGGCAACCTAGAATGTAAAATAATTAGATTACTCATCACATTAAGGAGGTTTCCAGGAGACCGAAGGAGATGAGATTATTTCTCTATACCTTTTGCTTCATGACAGGATTCACTGTAAGACTGCCACAGACACACAGAAAATGAAGAGTTGTGGTTATATAAGCTTTGGTTTCTTGTTTTCATTCTTTCCGAATCAGCTAATCTCCAAGCCCACAGCAGAGTTTATGTGGCTCATTTGTGGTTTCCTGATTTGCTTGCCGACTTTCCTATGGAAAGTTAGCATATAAACTTACAGAAGAATTTGCTCAATTGGGCAAAACAATCAATCACAGGACTTCTAAAAAGGTTAATTCTTCTCTACTTCCTTAAGGATATTCTACTTTTGCCCTTTTTATTTGTACTTTCCCTTTCTTTTAAATCTATAGCTTCTTTAGAGAAATTAGCATCTAGTTCCTCTAGAAATCTTCTTAGACTCCACTCCATAATGATTGGACTTAGAATAATCCTGTAACTTCTAGACTACTAAAAAATTCTGAATGCCCACTTTACCCTGTGTGTAATACCTGTGAGTGGAATCTGGAATCTCTATTTCGCAAGTAGTACTACCGAGTCAGAACTTCATCTAGATATTAGATCAGATTGTTCATGAATTTTTTGGCTCCTCACCTTTCTCAAATAGGTTTATAATCCTCCACATTCACTCTTTACCTTCTTATCATTGTACACTAAGTCTTGTGACAGACTTTTCCATCTTATTAACCATTTCTAATAGTTCCGATAGAATAAAAGCCAACTAGTTTCATGTTGTCTTTTTTTCTCCTTTGTAAACTGTTTTGTAATGGACTCTACATGTATCCTCTACTAAATTCAGCTCATTTGTAAATTAGGCAGTTTTGCATGCAGCAACATATGAACTACATTCATCTGGTTCTTCTTAGGCCTACTACATCGTTTTTCGCTCTGTTTTCTGGTAACTCAAATAGCTTGTTTCTGTTCTTTAGATCCCACCGGGGTTTTAGTTGGCATAATAAATGAAGTTAGTAATATGTCAGTCTTTGCTGAGAAAAGTAGAACCAAAGCTTGATTTTAAAATAGTCTGTAAAAATGCAAAAATTATGAATAGTTTCTGAATTTTTTTTCACAGGCACAGTGTCCGTTGTCTATTTGATTTTCCTTGTCACCTTGAAGGCTATTCGCTTGGGATTTCACTTGGAATTTCACTGGTTTATGCCAACAGAATTTTTTGTACCAGGTGAGCTTTTGGGGACAAAGAATTAATAACAATAATATGATCTTTAAGTTAACTATTTTAAACTATTGCTATTCTAATGCAAATAATGTTATTTTTTTATGATGAGCATTTCTATTAATGCTGTTAAGCTAAATTACATGTGAAATTACTCTGGTTTTCTTGCAGTGAGGGGTAACTAGGGCCCTTTTATAACCAGCATCATTTCTACATGGGAGATAAAGTTCATTGAAGTTACAGTGCAATTGAAAAAGAATACATTCTCTAGACTTTTCTGAGAAAACATACCCCTAGAATTTCAGAGACTTAATGCCGGGTCAGTGGTTAATATTCTTGTTTTTCAGGCTACTTAAGATGGTGATATTAAGTTTACTCTCCCTCTTTTTTTTTCTCATGGTTATACCGTGGCAATTTCTTACATTTCACCTGAATTTAGAGGATTTAGGACACGATAAAATCACCATAAAACAAGGAATGGATAATGCTAAATGAGGAGACAGCTTGGAAAATGAAAGTGACTGTTCCACTAGTATCTTGAAAACTCTTAAGGAGAAAGTAGTACAAAATTCTGCTGTTGATTTAGTAATACTGCTTTCTTTTCATTCTTCAACTGTTGATTCACACAGTCTAAAATTTCAAGTCTATATTCAGTATCTGATGTTACTCTCTAAAGTCTGAAATTATAGTTGTCTATGACTCCTTTTGTTTCTTTTATTACTACATTTCTGAGTTTTCCAAGTGTACTAAGTTGGTGGTCACTGGAAGCTGTTGTTTAAGTTACCATAGTTATGTGTTTTCATATCATCTGGTTGCATTAGCTTTGAGTTTTAATTTCTATTAGAAGTCTACAAAGACTAAAAGGAAGTACTGGAACTTAAAAGCATCCTCTCTCCCAGCTTGAATTTAAAATTGGGCACTAATGAAAATGGCAACCTTAAGCTAGTTTTTCCATTGATTGATAAAAATAGTCTAGGATATTATTTCCTAAAATTACATCTGTATTGATTTATTTTAAGGTTCTTAGTGATAAAAGTTTCTGCTAATGATAAAACATGAGAGATAATTATGAGAAAAAAAGAGTAAAAACAGTTGTTTAGAAGATGAAAAAAAGAACATATTTAAATAGTTAATATTTCACTTTATTTATAAATAACATGAAGGGAGAATCATGAGGACTAAAAGAGACTTGTGTTAATGTTTACAATCCTGAAATAAATTGCTTTCTTGTGATAAGAATTTCTCAGGAATGAAAATATGTCATAATTCTTTTTCAGTAAAGGCTAAGAATGAAAATAAAACAGAAAAGGAAAAAAGAAAAAGGAACTTGAAAGGGAAAGAAAGTGAGAGGAAACAAAAGAAAACCTCCAAAAAGTTATATCCTCCAAGTGACGAAAGACAGTGACAGCCGCATGAAACAATATTTGGGTGTTGGAAGGAAAGAAGGAGGGAGTTTGGTCCTGGAAATCAAAAATATAATAGAATTAAGAATTGAATGAAAATTTGGAAGCTAAAGCTAACTTCCCAAAAAATAGACTAGAAATTATGGATGGTTGTATGGATAGAAGGAAAGAGTGAAGAGAAGGAGAGAGGGAGGAAGGAAAGAAGGAAAGAAAGGAGAATAAAGATAAGAAAATTATAGCATTAATTCAGGTGACCCAATATCTAACTAAAACTAGTTCCAGAGAGAAGAAAGAAAATGAAGGGGATAAAATTTTCAAAGAACTAATGTAAGCAATTTCTCCAAAACTGAAGAACATGAGTTTCCAGATGTAAAAGGGCTCAAGTGCCCAGCACTGTGAATGAGACCCACTCCAAGTCATATCATCATAAAATTTCAGAAGACCAAGGATGAAGAGAAGGCCCTAAAAGAACAGGTCTCTAGAAAAGGTCTGGATAAAATAGTATCAGGCTTCTTAATAACTCTGAAAGCTAGAAGACAATGGAAGTGTCATCAAAGTCTCAGAATAAGTTAATTTAACCTAAAATTCTAAAATCCCACTATATTCTCATTCAGGTGTTAGAGAACAATAAAGATATTTTCAGAAAGTAAAGCCTCACAAAATTTTACCCTCCATGCACTCTTTTTGAGGGGGGGAAAAAAACTGCAAAATGTGCTCCACCAAAAGAAGTAAATCAAGAAATTTCCCGAATGATGGTGAAGGGAGGAGATCCTAGGAAACAGCTGTGCGACAAGCCTAGAAAGCCCAGATTATAGCAGGTAGACAGATAGCCCCATATTTTCCAACAAAAATGTAAAATGGAAAAGATTATTTGATGTGTTATATAGAAAGAGTAGAGTTTTACCGTTCTTTTGGAGAGTTTGGAGAAGAATTAGCATTCACTAGAAAATTTAGCAACCAAAGAGGAAAAAGTCAATGATTCCTCTGAAAAAACAGGTCAACAAAAGTATTTTTATATAAAAAAGAAAATATAATAATAATACATTCCATATTTTAACTATGAATAATATGTAATTATCATAAAAATTAAAACATTGAATATTGATTTTGTAAAATTAAAATTATGATTATATGGGGGAATAGGAGATGGAAAAGTGTAAGTGGTGGTAGTAATATAAAAGCACTAAAGCCTTATGGTGGAAATTCAATGGATTATGTCTAAAATTTAAAAACAAAGGAAAAAATATGTGTATTTCTTAAAAGTAAGCTAGATTGTAAATTTAAAATATGCTAAATAGAAGAGTTAGAATTAGTTGCCTCTGGGAAACAGGATTCAGGATGGGAGTTATGAAGCAAGAGATTCCTGGTTTTTATTAGAATTCTTTTAATAAAATTTAACTTTCACCAATTAGTATATTACAATAATCAAGATATGGAGGCAACCTGAGTGTCCATAGATAGATGAATAGATAAAGAAGAGTTGGTACATATATTCGATAGAATATTACTCAGCCATAAAAAAGAATAAGATCTTGCCATCTGCAACAACATGAATGGACCTAGAGAGTATTGTGCTGAGTAGAATAAGATAGAGAAAACAAATGCCATATGATTTCACTTATATGTGAAATCTTAAGAACAAAATAAAGAAACAAGCTCATAGATACACAGAACATTTTGATAGTTGCCAGATGGGAGGGAGTTGGGGAAGAGTGAAAAAGAAGGGATTAAGAAGTACAAATTGGTAGTTATAAAATAGTCATGGGGATGTAAAAGATAGCACAGAGAATATAGTCAATGATATTGTAATAACTATATATGGTTGTCAGATGTTTACTAGATTTATTGGGGTGATCACTTCATAAGTTATATAAATGCCTAATCACTATGTTGTACACCTGAAACTAATACAATAAATTGTATGTCATCCGAAATTGAAAAATTAAAATATTAGAATTAAAAAGAAAGAAAACACTGTTTAGTGCAAAATTTCACAATGTTTAGAATAAGACATTTAAGAGAAAAAATTACTACACATTTAAGACTGCAATTAAGATTATATTTTTAAAATGAAAAACTGTTAAATGTTTTGAAACTGACTTCAAAGAGACTTCAGACACTGATTTTAAAGAATTATGGGGTGATTTGCCATTTGAGTGCAGCATTATGTTCATTTGCAACCAGAAAAAATAATTTTCTAACCACATATGCTTTAAATAGTTTTATTATTCACTTTCCATTAGGAGCAGACTACTTTTTACCACTCACTCATTGATATTTAATGCCTCCAAATATAATGGAATTTCTCTTTTCTTATTTTTATGTGTTTGTCCCACCTTTTTTTTTTTGATTTTGAACTTTTTATTGAAGTGTAACATATATATATACACAAATGCACAGTTCAGAAGTGTGCAGCTTGATTAATATTCATAATCTGAACATACCAGATATCTAACACCCAGATCAAGAACAGAAATTACTAGCACTCCAGAAGCCCCTCTCATTCTCCCTACCAATCATTATCTACCTACAAAGATAACCACTGTTCTAACTTCTAACCCCAAAGGTTAGTTTTGCTAGCTTTTTTTTTTTTAACTTAATATGAATGGAATATATGGTACATATTATTTTCTGTCTGGCTTCTTTTAATCAGCATTGTATTGTGATAATAATCCGTTCATTGTGTGTATTTGTAGTTCATTCATTCTCATTGGCATTTCATTGTGTAACTATACCACAATTTGTTTACCTTTTACTGTTAAGGTACATTTTAATAGTCTCCAGTTTTTATTATTATGTTTATTGTAGCACTTTACATTCTCATACATATCTTTTAGTGAGCTTTCTCTTATGTATAAATCTAGGCGTGGAATTGCTAGGTCAAAGGATATGAATGTATCTGCTTTAGCAGATATTGCCAAACAGCTTCCCAAAATGGTTGTACCAATTTACATTTCTACTTGCAGCTGATTTTACTAGTTGCCCACATCTTCACCAACACTTGTATTTTCTATCTTTTTAATTTAGCCTTTCTGGTGGGTGTGTAGTGGTATTGTGGTTTTAATTTGCATTTCCTTGATGGCTATGAAATTAGCACCTTTTTATGTGTTCATTGACTGTTTGGATTACCTCCTTTGTCAAGTGCCTCTTCAAGTCTTTTGTCTATTTTTCTACTTTTTATTGATTTATAAGCATTCTTTATTCATTCTAGATACACATCCTTAGTCAGATAAATGTATTACAATTATCGCCTCCCCCTCTACTTACTTCCTTTCTTAATAGGCCTTCTCAAAGGAGTAAAATAGGCAGCTTGAAAATTATCAGAAATTTGGTGCTTCTTTAAAACTACTTTGTCAAGGAATCTGTCTTCTTTAATTTACTATGCAGTGATCATTGTGTAAATGTCTGGGTTCTTTATTATTTTCCATAAAAAAAATTTACATGTGTGTTCACAGCAGCATTATTTGTTTATAATAGCCAAAAAAGTGGAAACAACCCAAATGTCCATCACTGATGAATGCATGAATAAATATGGTATATCCATAGAAAATTAATATTATTTTATAATAGAAAGGAATAAAGTACTGTGATAGCGGTTGCACAACTCTGAATATACTAAAAATTATTTGTATACTTTAAATGGGTGAGATGTAAGTGAATTATATCTCAAAAAAAGCTATAAAAAAGAATCTCATGTTTTCAAGAAACTTACTCAAAAGGATAGTTTTTGTTAATTGTGAAAATGTTGGATATTTACTCACTCTAATTTGATAAGTTAAAAACAAAAATCGTATCACCTGCCTTAGTTAGAAAATGATCCACTAACAAGTTGCTTCATTAGGCATTTACAATAATAGAGGCTGATTTCTCTAAGAGACAGGAAAGATCAGCTAGATTGACGAGTGCTTATAGAAAAATAATAGATCTTGGCAAAAAGCATTATTGTTCTGAAGAACATTTTAAAGTAGAATTTTACCACTTCCATGGTTGAGAGTCCTTTATTCTGAAAATAAATGAATGCCTCAGATTATAGGCCATACATTGTAAAAAGAAGACATGGCTCACTGCCCTCCAGGAATTTACAGCTGCACAGTAAGACCAATTCATGAGTTAATGATCATAATACAAAGGTACACAAGAGCCATAGTACTATAGAGGAGTTGCATGTAAGAATTTGGAATCAGAGATAAGTTCAAAATAGAAAATGTTTTAAGGGCCAAAAGCAATTCTTTAAATGAAGAATTATCGGAAGGGGTGTATGCCAGGTCAAGGGAATAACATGGTTGAACAACAGTGAAGGCCTAAGATAACATGACCCGGTTAGGAAATTACAAGAATTAAATAGCTAGAGTGAAAGAATACTTGCTAGGGAAGTGATAGGAGATAGGGATAGAGGCAAAGGCCATATCATGAAGACGTTTCTATTTTAAGCTAAAAATAACTGTCTATGAGACTCTCCTTCCCCCTTTTTGGGGGTTGGCTGATCTAGGAGATAGACATCTATGCCTCCAAAAGGTCAGTAGATTTGCATTTCTCTGATGGTTAGTGATGTCGAGCACCTTTACATGTGCCTGTTGGCCATTTGTATGTCTTCAGAAAAGTATCTATTTAGTACCTCTGCCCAGTTTTTAATCAAATTGTTTATTGTTTCGCTCTTGAGTTGTATGAATTATTTATATATTTTGGATATTAACCCCTTATCAAATATATGATTTGTGAACATTTTCTCCCCTTCTATAGGTTGCCTTTTTGTTTCATTAATGGTTTCCTTTGCTATGAAGAAGGCTTTTAGTCTGATGTAGTGCCATTTATTTATTTTTGATTTTGTTACCTTTGCTTTTGGTGTCAATTTAAAAAACAATCACTGCTGAGACTAATTCCAAGGAGCTTACCTGTTTGTTATACTTTCTTCTAGGACTATTATGGTTTCAGGTCTTAGAGCCAATTCTTAATTTACTTTGAGTAGATTTTTATATAAATAAAAATTTGTAAGTTAGGGGTGCAGTTTTTTTTTCTTTTCTTTTTCTTTCTTTCTTTCTTTTTTTTTTTCTTTTTTTTTTTTTTTTTTTGCATGTTGCTATCCAGTTTTCCCAGTGCCAACTGTCATTTCCCCATGTATATTCTTGGCTCATTTGTCATAAATTAATTGACCATATGTGCCATATATGAGTTTATATCTGGGAACTCTGTTGTGTTCCTCTGATCTATAGGTGTATGTGTTTGTGTGTGTGTGTGTGTGTGTGTGTATGTGTTGCCAGTACCATACTGTTTTGATTACTATAGCTTTCTAATATAGTTTTAAATCAGAAAGTGCTAGATCTCCAGCTTTGTTCATCTTTCTCAACATTGCGTTGACTATTACGTTCTTTTGTGATTTCATACACATTTTAGGATTGTTTGTTCTATTTCTATGAAAAATACCATTGGAATTTTTATAGAGATTTCATTGAATCTTTAGATTGTTTCGGGTAATATGGACATTTTATCAATTAATTATGGATTAATTCTTTTAATCCATAATCATGGAATATCTTTCCATGTATTTGTGTCTTCTTTAATTCCTTTGATCATTGTCTTATAGTTTTCAGTGTACAGGTCTTTCACCTGCTTGGTTAAATCTGTTCCTAAGTTTTCTTTTCAATGCTATCACAAATAAAATTTTCTTGATTTCTCTTTCTGAGTAGTTCATTGTTGCTGTATGGAAATGGGACAGATTTTTTTGTATATTGATTTTGCATCCTAACGTTACTGAATTTATTTACTAGTTCTAACAATTTTTGATGGAGTCTTTAGTCTTTCTTATATATAATATTATGTCATCTGCAAAGAGAGGCAGTTGTACTTCTTCTTTTCCTATTTGGATACCTTTTATTTCTTTGGCTTGTCAAATTGCTTTAGATAGGACTGTTGAATAAAACTGGTGAGAATGGACATCCTTGTCTCTTCCTGATTTAGAGAAAAAGATTTCAGCTTTTCACTGTTGAGTATATTGTTTGCTGTGGGTTTGTCATATATGGCCTTTATTATGTTAATGTATGTTCCCTCCATACCCAGTTTGTTGAGAGTTTTTATCATAAGTATGTGTTGAAATTCATAAAATTCTTTTTCTGCATCTATTTAGATGATCATATGATTTTAATCCTTCATTTTGTTAATGTGGTATTTCACGTTGATTGATTTGCACATGTTGAACCATCCTTGCATCCCTGGAATAAATCCCATTTGATCATGATATATGATCCTTTTAGTATATTGTTGAATTCAATTTGCTAATATTTTGTTGAGTTTTTTTTTTTTTACATCTATGTTCATCAGGGATATTGGCCTATATTTTCTTTTCTTGCAATGTCCTTGACTGAATTTGGTATCACAGTAATACTGGCCTCATAAAATAATTTTGGAATTGTTTCCTCCTCTTCTATTTTTCAGAGAGTTTGAGCAGGATTAATATTAATCCTTCTTTAAATGTTTGGTAGAATTCACCACAGGACCTCTCTGGTCCTGCCTGGATTTTTCTTTATTGAGAGATTTTTATTACTGATTCAGTCTCCTTAATAATTGGTCTAGTAACTGGTCTGTCCAGATTTCCTATTTCTTCATGATTCAGTCTTGGTAGATTATATGTTTCTAGGTATTTATCCATGTCTTCCAGGTTGTCCAATTTGTTGATAGATAATTGTTCACAATAGTCTTTTACAATCCTTTGTATTTCTGTGGTATTGGGATGTCTCTTATAATTTCACTTAATTGAGTCCTCTCTTTTTTGTTCTTGGTTAATTGAGCTAAAGGTTTGTCAATTTTATCTTTTCAAAGAACTAGCTCTTAGTTTCATTGATCTTTTTTTATTGTCTTTTTTTGTCTCAATTTCATTTCGTTTCACTCTGATCTTTGTTATTTCCTTCCTTTTACTACTTTGGGCTTGGTTTGCTTTTTTTTTTTTTCTAGTTTCTTTGTTTTCATTTGAGGTTGTTCTTAACGTAGGCATTTATTGCTATAAACTTCCTTTATAGAACTATTTTTGCTGCATCCCTTAAGTTTTGCTATGTTGTGTTTCCATTTTCATTTGTCTCGAGATATTTATTGATTTCTCCTTTAACTCATGGGTTGGTTAGTAGCATGTTGTTTAATTTCTATATATTTGTGAATTTTCTAGTTTTCTTGTAATCGATTTCTAGTTTTGTACCATTGTGGTTAGAAAAGATGTTGTATATGATTTCAGTATTCTTAAATTAAGACTTGTCTCGTGACCTAACATATGTTCTATCCTGGAGAATGTTTCATGTATACTTTAGAAGAATGTGTATTCTGGTGCTGTTGGATGGACTATTCTGTCAACATCCAATGTTTCTTTACTGATTTTCTGTCTGGATAATTTATCAACTCTTACAAGTGTGGTGTTGAGGTCCCCTACTATTATTGTATTGATATCGATTTCTCCCTTTAGATCTGTTAATATTTGCTTTATATTTGTATTCCCATATTGAAAGCATAAGTTTTTACGAATGTTATATCCTCTTGATGAATTGATCCCTTTATCATTATATAATGACCTTCTTTGTCTCTTGTTACAGTCTTGGGCTTAAAGTCTATTTTGTCTAAGTACATACAGCCCTACTTTGTTTTTTTTTGGCTTCCATTTGCATGGAATATCTTTTCCATGTCTTCAGTTTTCTTAAAGCTGAATTAAGTTTCTTATAGGCAGCATCTAGTTGGATCTTGTAATTTTTTCCAGTCAGCCACTCTGTATCTTTTGATTGGAGAATTTAGTCCATTTACAGTTGAAGTGATTATTGATAGGTATGCATTGACCATTGCCATTTTGTTAATTGATTCCTGGTTGTTTTGTAATTCCTTTCTTGTGTTCTTCCTTTGTGATTTGATGACTTCAAATTCTCACTAAAAAGTTTTCCAGTTGTTTTTTTGCAAAGAATATCTACAAATAATGTCATATGTAAATAATAATGTTATCATCTTTCCAAAATTGGTGCCTCTATTATAATTATGTAATTATAATGCTGACTGTGGATCTAAAGTAATCAGTCTTTTTCTTGTTAAGAAAATATCCTTCTATTCTCAATTGATTAAGAGGTTTTCATAAAAAATAAAAACAGAAGTGGGACTTGCCCCACATTTTATTTTATTGCTGAGATGTATAAATGTAAAATATTATAGACAGAAAAGAGGAGACTTTTCCTAAGAAAGATAACACTTTGAATTGCTTCACAGATAAAAATCCAGATAAAAGCTAACAGACAAACAAAAAACTTGATGGAAAACAAAAGCATATCATTTTTTGATCTTCTGATTTCTTTTAGAGCTAGTGCTCGATTCTTAGTTGTTCTCATTTCTTTTCCTAAAATATTATGACAAAAAGTCAGTGGGCTTCATTTTCTCATTTCTGCTTTTTATACTAAGGAATCCTCTGGGATGGGTTGTTCTCTACTTTATCACCTATTTCACCTAGATCCAGCATCGTTTTCAAGTAAATCATGGTTTTAGTCTACATAAAAGCATTTTTTAAATTTTTATATTAGCAGACCTCAAGACATAAATTGGCAGTGCTTATAAGTATATATTACTTCTTATTGCAAAGTAATTTTATGTTTATTGCAGAAAATTTAGAGAATATAGGTAAGCGGTTGATTTAAAATAAATTCCAGTGTTTAGCCAGAGATAACCAATGAACACTTTTGGATATTCCTTCAGTTTTTTTCTATGCATACACATACATACTTTAAAAAATAAAAATAAAACCATACTATACATAATATATGAATCATGAACATTTGCAAGAGCATAAAATCTTTCTCTAGAGCATAATTCTTACATAACTTACTATATACCACTGAGCAACTGTATCGTAGTTTAGCCATTCCCTTCTATATAGACATTTAAGTTATTTACAGTATTTTTAAGCAATGCTTTTTAGCATTGCCATTTAAAAATGTTAAATTACTAATTCTCCTTTCCCTAATTCCTTTTTTAAAGGTATTTTTTTCTGGCAAATTCTAGTATTAGAAGACAAGAAACTTTAGAGTCAGACAGACCCTGCATTTGAATCCTGCTCTGCCACATACTAGTAAAGTGGCCTCAAACAGGAATAACTGCTACTCTCACTCATTTCTTGATTCCTTTTCTTTCTCTTTTCAAGTACTGTGCTCTAGTATAATGCTAGCCTTGAGGAACTTTGTAAAGACATTTTAATATTCTTCCCTGGACCAAACAGAGGCAACAGGTTTTTAGTCATCAGCTTTTGGCTACTAATATTCATTGTCAATTTTAATGGGTTTTTTTTCCCCTTCTCTTTTTCTCCTAGAAATAAGATTTCAGTTTCCACAGCTGACTGGAGTGCTTACCCTTGCTTTCTTTATTCATAATTGTATTATCACACTCTTAAAGAACAACAAGAACCAAGAAAACAATGTGAGTAATTATCTCAAGGAACTGATTTTCCTTACCAGACCTTCGTTTTTAAATTTAAATCATAGAGCAGTGGCCATCAAACTTTTTCTGTAAAGATTCCGATGGTAAATATTTTAGGTCTTGCAAGCCACATGGTCTTTGTTACAACTACCCAACTCTGCTGTTATGGCAAAAGGTAGCCATAGACGATATGTAAACAAATGATGGTGGCTGTTTTTTAAGAAAACTTTATCAAAACAAACAGTTGGTCAGATTTCACCTAAAGGCCATAGTTTGCCAACCCCTGCTGTAGAGCAATCACTAAAAAAATAAAGAGTCATGGCCAATAGTGGTGATAAAATCTTTAAAAATACCCAAGTGAGCTAAAAAGACAGGCAAAAAAAAAAAAAAAAAAAACAAAGAATAGATGGGAAATAGAAAACAAATACCAAGATAATAGATTTAAACTCAGTATAATTGATAACTACTTAAATTAAAAAATGGTCTAAATAATGCAATTAAAAGATAGGGATTGTCAGACTGGTTAGTAAAAAAAAAACCTAACCATATACTATCTACAGGAAACTTACTTTCAATATAAAGATAATACCATAAAGGCACTAAACAAAAGAAAGGTAGAGTGGCTATTTTAATATCATACTAAACTTCAGAATGAGGAGTATCGCCGAGATAAAGGGGAACATTACATAATGACTTTTAGGGATCAATTCATCAAGAAGGCATAATAATTCTAAATATGTGTGCACCCAAATGACAGAGGTTCTAAATAAACAAAGCAGCAGCTGTCAAAACTGAAAAGAGAAGTAAATAAATCCACAATTATAATTGAAGATTTCATGACCTCTCCCTTAATAATATAGAAACAAGTAGTAAATAAGTAAGGATATATAAAACATGAAAACTATAACCTACTTGATCTAATTGGCATTAATAAAAGTCTTCTCTCAAACAGCAGAATGCATATTCTTTTCAAATGCACATGGAACATTTACTGAGATAGACCATTTGCAGAGTCACTGAACAAGTCTCAATAAATTTAAGAGGATTGAAATCATACCAAATGTTTCTTTGGCCACAGTGAAGTTAGAAATCAATAATGAAAGAGATTTGGAAAATTGACAAACATGTGGAAATTAAACAACTTATTCCTAAATAACCAATTTCTTGTAAGAAATTACAAGAAAAAATAGAAAATACTGAGATTACTGAAAATGAAGACAACATAACAAAACTTATAGGATGCAGCTAAAGCAGTGCTTGGAGGGAAATTATAGCTGTAAACACCTACATTAAACAAGAAGAAAGATCTTAAATCAATAATCTAATCTTCCACCTTAACATACTAGAAAAAGAAGAGCAAACTAAACCCAAAGCAAGCAGAAGTTAACCAGTTACTTGTACCTTGTGTGCAGATTTTTGAACTCAATTTGATAGTGTCTAAGCATGTAACCAAAAATTATGATGAAGTTCTAATAGAGGTCTATACAATTGTTACTGAAATACCAAAAAAGGAAGAGTTTGCTGTGCCTGGGGATTCTGAGAAGACTTGAAGTAATGTTTGGCAGAGTCATTAAGAAGGCAAAAATCTTTCTAAGTGGAAGAAAGTTAGCTCTCAAATTAGGGCAAGAATATAGGTCAGGCTCTTTTATTTTCATCTTTTCTGTTACCTTCATTCATGTGGCATATTACCTGTGAATGAAGTTGGAATCAAGTAAATCTGCATTTGCCAAATATCCTAACGTGGTGACCTTCAAATTTTATTTTCTTTCTATGAAATAGTAGTAGTATTTGACACTGACCCCTCAGGGTTTTAATCATAATTAAATATTACAAAGTAAGAAAAGTGTTTAACATGATCTCACATATAGTAGAGGCTGGACTTTCTTAGTTTTATCTACTCCTATTATTACCCTTTCTCTCCTGACACTTAGACTGTGGATCTTTCTGTAAACAGGAGAGACTATCTTCCCCTTCAGATTCTTTCTGGTGCCTTTAAACTTATTACAATGAGAACATATTAACTCTTCTCCAAAATTTCTTCCTATGATGTTAATAAGTTAGTTAGATTCCCAGGAAAATCCATAATTGAACCACCTCAATTCTTCCTCTATCTTCTCTCATCACTGCACTATATTTTCATGTTTAAACTAGCTTCTCATGGTAATATAAGAAAGCCAAGTGTAGAATTTTGTTTCATTGTTTTATAAGATCTATAATTGGGGTATTCTTTGTTAAAGTGCTCACCATACTTTATAGAAAGGCTATAGAGAAATATTTTCTCTGTGTTCAAGTCTAAGGAAAAGTTTCTTTTAATGAATTTATTCTTAGTATTTGATAATAAGGATTATATAACTCTTCTTGTTTCTTTCTGCCATGACATTTGGAAAATTTAAGGATTGAGTTCTCTTATCATTTGCTACACTTTTTCTGAGGCAAAATGCGTTTTTAGAGTTTGTATTTTCCCTCCCACTTTAGATTTGGTTTTTATCTTGGAAATGTTTAGTCTTTTTTTCTTTTAATTTAAATTAGTTTCCAGGATATAGTACATTGGTTAGAAATCTACATAGTTCATAAAAAATCCGCCCATTTGCTCCCTCCCTCCCTTGCTGTCCCCCACCTAGCCATCATCTTTATGCTGACTGCATTCGCTCTGCCATGCTCCCCATCCCCGTGCCCAGCTATCAACTACGAATTTGTACTTCTTTAACCCTTCACTCCATTCTCCCACCCCCCAAACCTCCCTTCCCTCTTTCTGTCACCAAATTGTCTACTACAGGAAATGTTTAGTCTTATTGTACTTATATTTTTGTCATCAACAGTTTTAAATCTTTTGAGAAAATAGGAAGAAAATTTCATTTATCCTAGATAAACATTTGGAACTTTAGTCTATAAATGGAAACTGAGATATACTTACTATCCTTTATTTTTAAATCCTTCTCTCCTCCTTTACAAATTCTCTGACTCATTGCCAGTTGAACTAAGCTGTCTACTTCAAGTTTGAGGAAGTTTAGAGAGATATATGAAAAATACCTATTTCATCTTCACAGGGATAGTATATGTCATTAATAGTGTATACCTTGGTGTCAACTAAGTAACCTGTTTATCCTAATCAACTGCTCTCATATGCCAACTTAGACCAAGTACCCCAGAAACCCATTTTATGAAGTAGGATTCTCATGCAGTGGATCATTCTATCCATGAGGCTGTGCTTCTCAAACTTTACCATCAAAGTCTCTTTAACAGCAGAGGAGAACGCCTTGTATACCTGGGAATCTGGGAGTGAACAACACAATTTTAATGAAGTTTCATATTTTATCTTAAACACTCATGTATATTTTTACTGGACTCATAATTAGTTTGTCTTACTAGAAATAGTCTTAAAATGATGAGTTAAATTACAGGCAGTCCTCATTTTGAACAGCTCCTATATGCATGAATTTTAGTTACTATGGTTTAGTTAAATTACATCAGTTCCCCCTAACAACATGGTTCAAATTTCAGTTATGACAGGATTGGAACTATGAGTATTTGCATTAAGTAGTAGCTACCAGCCCTTCAGTTCAAAAATCACTACATAAATAACAGATGCACATCCCTATTAGTTAGTAATCATGTCACTTCCTTCAAAGTCTTTCAGTGATTGGTCACTATGCATCTGTTATTTACTTTACCCTCAGACTGAAAAGTGGATGGTTGAGTTGCTTCCTTCTCTCCTAGTGGTAAACCCAAGTGTTATTTATAAAAATGGAGAAATGAAAGAGGGAATTGACAAAGGTGAAAGTGTTACAATAAAATAAAGAGTGATAACACTGGAAATGAAACTTTAATCAAACATACATGAAATCATAAAAGAAATATCTGATTGTGGAAATGTTGACCCTGCTGCCATTCAAGAGACTAGATATACAACCAGAAGAACTTAAGGAAGGTGAAGTTATCAACATGAATAAGGAAGGTGATTGTGATGAAAACAATGAAGATGTTTCAGAGGAAGTGACACTGAAGCTTCCCACTAAAGTTCCCATTGAGAGAATTCTCAGAGATACTTCACAAAATTGAAAGCACAAAGGATGAAATGTTGGAAGCTGATGTAGCCTTAAAAGAAATGAAATATTACAGTTTTACCAAGGCATGAAAAGGATGCTTGCTCTAAATTATGATTATGCCATGATGGGGGAAACACAGTCCAAACTACTCTGTAAGTTTTTACGAAGAAATAAAACAGTTTACTGCTCAATGTTTCTGGTGTTTTATATTAGTATACTAAAGAAATATCAAGTTTACTGTTTGTTTTAATTTTCTTACACATTTGTAAATGACAGTTTTTAATGTTTTCACAAATATTGGTAGAGATCACAGAACAATCACAATTTTTCCCATTGATTATTATGATTGTGTTGCAGTCATTTTTTTAACACTTGATAATCAGTTTAATAAAATAGTTTATATAAGCATCTGCAATGGTGACTTCAACCACTTAATAGTGGTGGAAGTGATCTGCTTAATCTCTGAAGAACAGTGCATGTCATTGAGTGGCTTGTGGATCTTCATCTGGAACTGACTTTGGAAAATTTTAGTGTCTTCGAACTTTCGCTACAAGGAGTTTTCTTGTAGTGGCTCTCAGAGTCTTGGTAGACATTGGTACTGGTCCTTTCACTTTGGGTGACAAGTCGAGATTTATTTCCTTCGTGTCTGATCAAATCAGCACACCCCTTCTCCAGGGAATTTTACCTTGTGGCTGTTGAGGGTGATCTTATTTGGTGAATGGGCACCTCTGGTTTTATGGGTGTCTTTCCAGTATCCATAAGCCATGGCTGCGGTGCAAACAGCCCTGAGGCAGGAGCGGAGCAGGGGCGGGAGAGCTGCAGCTGCGACCACATCTTCCTCAAAGAGATGTCCAAGCACTTTTACAGTCTCATACTCTCATGCAAAGAGAGGACTGTCTGTGTTTAAGTTTTGCTCCCTAAAATTCTTAAATAGAAATGCTTTTCTGGCAGGAGAGAGAGTTGATCTGATTCACGCATTGAAATGCTTTATATCTTAATTTGTTGTTTGCTTTTTGCTTCTTCATATGAATCTGTGTAGTTAGTTTACTTAGCTACACATCAGCAGAAGTTTTATGTAAATGTTTGGAGTAGGTCTGTGTGGTCAGTTTCTGTCATTTTTGTTAGTTAATGCTCCACTGGGTAGTATTTTCACTACGAATGGTACGCGGAACAAATTATAAACCATATTTGAGAATAGAACATGCTCCCAGACCCACTTGTGCCCATTGTAAACCCAATCCTCATTCCGTTGGCATTGTTCCTGTCATCAGTTCGCAGCTACCAGCCCTGCCAGCCATTGCTTATTCATGAGGCAGAGTTGGTTACCTTATTAATGTATAGGATTCTTGACACATTACCAGTTCATATTGTCACTTGTGCCTCTTTTTAAATATATATTTTTTACGTTGAGCCTCATTTTGTAAAAGATAGCTTTTTCTAACATTTTTCCATTAAACGAGCTTGTAAGGGGCTCTTTGCCCTGGCTTAGTACAGTGATGGCTTCTGTTCAAGCTAGAGAATAGCAAAACCCACATGTGTGCATGCTATTCATAGGTGGCATATTTCCCAGGATCGTGCTAAACCTCAGCTGCTTTTGTATTAAAACAGCATTTCTGTTCGTTAGAGTATTTTCAGACAAAAACAGATATGCAATTCTTGCCCTATTTCTACTGAATGTACATTTGGACTACTATGAAGTAGAACTTTTCTTATTTTAGTATTTCTCTTGCATCTATATGTGTACTTGATTGTATCCTTTGTTATTTATAACTTGTTACCTCTCCTTTATTGTTTTTCTTGATTGTTGTCTATTAACTGACATAAACGAATTAGAGACTGGTCAGTTCTTCATCATGGTAGCTAAGGGCATGGAATGTGGAGCCAGAAAGACTTTGGTTTGAATATTGACTTCACCAGCTACTCCCTTTGTAACCATGAACAAGTCTTGTAACTCGTTGCACTAGTTCACTCATCTATAAAATGAAGAAAAAACTTGCACCTACATTAAATGAGATAATCCATGTACTATATTTAGCAAGCAGCCTAGCACTTAAAAGCACCTACTAACTGTAGCCAATGTAGTTATTATTTTTTATCTACATTTACTGAATTCCTACTGTGTGCCAGGAATTGCCTAAGTATTGGGATATAAAGATTAAAAAAGACACAGCCAGTGTCTTCAGAGATCACATAGTCTAGTGGTATAGACCAATGTAAACATAGAATAATGAAAATACCAATATGATAAAGAAATATTAACCATGGCTACTTTATGAGTGTCAAGGGACTTTTCTTTCCACTTGAGATTTTTTGTATCATGAATATGGATCACTTTTATAATAAAAATTAATGACAGTTGTCATGCTGTATTTGAGGTAAGTATACAGGAAGCCCTGTTATATTGTGAAGCCCTTGCATCTTAGACTGATCATCTTCATCAGATTTTTCCCCAAAGTTTGCCTGACCAAAATAATACGGTGATCACATAGTATACAATTTAAAGACTGTCCATAAAATGGTAGTTTTCCCTTTTTATATATAACTCTCTCTGACACAAATGTTTTAGCCTCCAAAATTTTGTATTTTACAAGATTACCTTGTTCTTGAGTGGCATTGAGAAGGTTGGAGGGAGAAGGACTTTGAAACATAATTGGAGATTACTACCCTTTGTTATGAAAATTAGAGTTGCCTGGTTCATTTCTGTTCATCCTACACAAGACAATGGGCAACCGTAGGGGTGACTGAAGTCTTGTCTCAGATGGGCCCTAGAGCTTCCTGAATTAAAGAGGAAAACTTTGAAACCCCCATGGGTTTCAAACCCCTCAGCCCTAAATAATTAAAAGCTCTTCAAGAAGGCTGGAACAAATATGCATAATTCAGGTTCCTATAGCCACGTAGGTCTATCCATCATTAGTTAAGGAATCCCTGGTTTGTTTTCAGGCTAATTGTCAACTTAGACGTGATTTTAGGATTTCTCATAGCTTGTTACTTGCTTTTTAAATGAATTTATCAACACTCAAGTTTATAATTCTCTGCTATTGCTTTAGCCCATTTAAGGAAGAAAGTTGTCCAAAAAATCAGAAATGGCCCCTAATGCCAAATGTCCAGTTTTCTTATTGTGTTATTAAACTAAAGTAAAATTATATATAATTTTTTCTTATATGTTTTCTTAGCTTTCAAATAATTTGTGTTTAAAGTGAAAAATGAATTGGCTTATTGCCATAATTTAGTTGTGCTGAATTGTTTGGCTGTAACTTTAATGGTGATGGAGACCAGATTTGTGAGCTGTGGGATCTGTTCTATTTGGATCTGACAGCTGGCTGCATTAAATATCTTGGAGCTTTTTACTTTGCATGGTAATGGTAGGTTCAGAGGGAGGGAACAGCAGTGGAAGAAAGCAATCCACTCTAATGTTCTGCATTTGTTTACTGATTCCAATAATAACATTGCACAGCTGTTTCAACAGCTGCCTTTTAATTTCCTTTTGTTTACTGTTTAGGTTTATGAACCTTGTCTTTAATGCCTACTTACTGTCTGTTCTTTAACTAGCTTTCCTTCTTTATTTAATATATTTTATTATGTACCAGTCTCTTTTGGTGGAGGCATGCTTTGATGATTTAAGTTAATTTACTACAAGAAAAAATTTTTTAATTATGTAGGTCATACAGAAGGTGGCTTATTCTTTCTTGTTGTCCCTTGGCTTTATTGTCTTAGTTAAATATTTTATAAATTTGGTAAATAAATTGCTTTTTGAAATTAAGTTAGAGTTTCAATCATGTTAAACCACCATTTATGTTAATTTCCTAAGTCTACAATAGGTAGCTTAGTCTACATACTCCAGAATAGTCTAAAAAAAAAACAAGTCAGACTAATTGTAAAGTGTGTGAATTTTCTGTGAAAAAATGGGATACCTAGAAGCTACATGCACACACAGAGCAAAAAGGTAAATCTTGTATTGTCAGTCTTCTTATTTAGCCTATTCAGGCAGACTTACTGTAAATTTATTCAGTATTGTGAGAATTTTATTCCTTATTTACAGGTGAGGGACTTGTCCATTGCTTACATGTTGGTGACATTAACTTATCTCTATATCGGTATCCTGGTTTTTGCTTCATTTCCTTCACCACCGTTACCCAAGGACTGTATAGAACAGGTAAGGCACATGTACCCTCTCTGTGTCATTGTCTCCATCTTCATATTGGCAGAGCAGGCATGGAGATACCGGAGCAAGATATAATAGCAGACAGGACCAGATTTGAATACCTTCTCTACTTTTTATTCTACATATGGGAATTTAGGCACGTTCCGCATGCTTTCTGAACTTCAGTTTCCTCCTCTATTTAGTAGAATAGATTTTTAGATGGACTCTCTGAGAAAACCTACCTCATGCTATCACCTTGGAATATTCAAATGAATGATTCCTATTATATATATAGTATTTCTTTTTGTGTGGATTTGTGTTCCTTTGTGTTCATTTTCACTAATTGTAGTCATGAAATTATAAAAACCTCCACAGATAATACATTCAACTCCCTTATTTTTCAAAGCCTAGATCTATAAATGTCCTAAATAAACTAGCATCTCAGTCAACAGTTCCTGATGACAGGTCTAACATCCACTTTGGTACTGCATGGCAGATAGCAAAACAAAGATAGACTGTTCCGCTGTTAAAAAAGACAAAGGGAGAGACAGAATAAAAGAAACTTTTTTCTTTTACTAAAAGCTTGCTATAAGTAATATTTTCTTTGATTTGACCCATCATAAACTTAGGTAGGGTACAGTCTGTAGTTTAATGTGACTGTAGAATTTTTCACAAAAAAATAATAGCATTTCACAGGTTTCTTTCCTTCTGGTCAGAAAGAAATTTCTGTAATAGAGTAGAGTAGAATATACAATGTGATTTATTACAGGTGAATTATAAATATTATTTCAGCATAATACCTTTAATAATGTTCTCGTCTTTGTAAGAGAAGTGGGTTTGGTTTCTGCTGTTATGATAGCTTGAAATGTTCTTCTCTTGATGTCCTTGATTCCAGAACTATTTTGGCAACCAAACGTTTGCTGAAAATTTCCCTGATATGAACTATCCCATATAAAGCCACTCCCTTGGGAATAGGAGTATCTGTGGTATTCATACTTGAAAGGGAGGTGGGGTGGGGAATGGGTGATTATTGTTGTAGATGCCAAACTAAAATGGAGAAAAGAATCATGAAAAAAAATAGAGATAAACCCTTTTCTATTTAGTGATAGACTGTAAATAATGTAAATAAAACTGATACTAGATGACAGATATACTCTCACTTCATTCTGTAATTTTGACTCTGAAAGTGCTGCAGTGCTTCAGTGGAGAGAAAGCAAGAGAGCTATTGAGGATGAAATAGCATTGAGCTAAATCAGCCATTTAAATATATTGAAACAAATTTATGCTCGAACCTTACAGAGTGGTGCTTCTTAAACTAGCCATGGTGAAGGACAAAGTGTTCTTCGTCATTGTTTTAAAGCAAATCAATTATAGGTTGATACTTCTGTAAACTAGAAAAGTTTAGAAAACTATAAAAGTTTCTAAACACTTACTTTCAATTTCTATACTTGGCTCATTGAACAATAATAGTTAACAGTTCGTGGACAGGCAGCAGACCACGAAGGCACTTATATTATAAATCTGTATATATTAGATTCAATTTTTAACATACTTCATTTTCTTTCTTGGATTAGAATTTTTTAGACAACTTTCCGAGCAGTGACATCCTGTCCTTCATTGCAAGAATATTCCTGCTGTTCCAGATGATGACTGTCTACCCACTCCTAGGCTACTTGGCTCGTGTCCAGCTATTGGGCCACATCTTCGGTGACGTTTATCCTAGGTAAGGGCTCTTCTCTTGACCAGCAAGATGTGCCAAGCAACAAATGACTGTGCAAACAGGTCAGTTTAAAATGTGACTGATCCTTTTGCTATAAAAATTTGCCTAATGTAATGGTTGCTAAGGATAGAACTTTAGTGTTCTTTTCCCTGAAGAGCTTTAAAAATAGAAGACACCGCCTTGTCCAGAATGATTTAAAGTCAGTTCCTTCCAGTATAGTTGCAGTAGGTCTAATATCAGTTATATTTATCTTATGATTTATTTGTTATTAATCTACATATTGCCAAAAAGTTAATAATATATATGTTAACAATGTATGGCTAATGAGAATAAACTCTTTTATTTTAATTATTAGTTTTTGATATTTACTTCTATATTAATATTCATGCATTTTTACATAAATGATAGTTGTTTATAATTGAAGGTAAGATACATAACAAGTTTAATTTTTTATTTATTTCTGTAACTACTGCTGTAATTTTTAACCTCTAATTGATGATGGAGGAGCTATAAGTCCTTTTGAAAATCTATTCTAAATTAGTCGCCTTCATCCAAGAGAAATTTCTGTAAGCTGCTTCAGTGTTTTTCTGAAACTTACTTGTGGACCCCTGATTAACTCCTACTCTTCCATTCAGTTTTATTTTAGATTCATCCTAATAAAAAATACCTAGTCCTTACCTATTTTATTGGGAACAAATGATCTTAAATGAAGAAAACTTTTGGATACAATTTGAAAAAACTTACATTTTCAGTAACCAACAAACAAGTGTTCTTAATCACTTCTGGTTTGAAGTGAACAGATGCAGTCTATCCCCATTAAATAAATAATTAGTTATCAACATGTTGGTTTAAAAGCCATAAACTTTTAAAAACGTAAGTCAATAGTTGGCAGGTTTTTAGCACTGACTGTAGCAGGAGCTACAGCATTGCTCATCTGGAAGATCGGATTTCAGTAATATAAGATGCCTGTCATGTTTATACCCTGTGCTGTAGTTACGTTCACCAAAATAAAATGGATACAGTGAAGTCATAGATGAAAAAATATTCTAGGTAAATGCATTATTTCAGTTTTCTGCCATTATTTTGCATAATGTTGGCTGTTATAATGTTTTTTCCACTCGGAAAGAGTCTGGAATTTCCCTTGTGTTCACATTACATTTCTTCCCCTACCACTAAGAACACTCTATCATTTATCTACAGTTACAAGTATTCCACAGACTGCGTTCTTTGGAGCATATTTTTTGGCTTCAGGACCATTGCTCTGTCTTACACTTTGGATTTTTTACCATGCTTGATTTTGTAACATCATGTGTAGTCATTTGTAATATACTGGTTCACTGAGTTCTGCAGATCTTCCAAATGTCGACACACTTCATTATATGGTATCAGAGCACGAATTGTTATATCACCACCAACTTTATTAATAAAAGTCTCTAAATATTGGAAAACTGTCAAACTCAGGGTGGCAAATACAAGCTCTCCAAAGTTCTAATTTTCAGTAGAAAGCTCAAGTTTTATCATTGACAACATATACTACTAGTTGTTTTCCTTGAGATGACAAGTTCAAACCATTCATTTTCAAGAAAATGTCAAATACCCAAGTCTGAAGGATCGTATAATTTGTCTGCCCTTCAAGTAAAAACAGTGTTCTTTGGGACAAAGGGCTAGGTTGCCTTCCCACTCAGTACAAGTGCTTTCCCTCAAGACAACCTTCGCACTTCAGTATGCAGCAGATGTACTTTATTACGTAATCCTATTTAATCACACAGAACATTCAAAAGAAATGTGTTCCAAGCATGAGATTCAATATAACTAGTAATTTTTACTTCTTTGTCAAGAACAATTTTAATAAAACTTTTTTAGAGTGTTTGGCACGAAAGAATACAGTCTAGAGAATACAGATAGGTGCTACTACCTCTGTCCATGCTAAGGGGCCAGAAGTTTTGCCCACCATTGCATTTGCAAAGCAAGTAATGTCTCGTATGATTATTAAAATAATTTCTACCTCAGGAACTTCCTGAAAGAGTATTGAGGACTTTTCTAGGGTTTGTGGTTACACTTTAAGAACCACTACTTTGGAAAATACACAAAGTTGTTTTCTTTTACGATACAAAAACAACAAAAGCCCAACTAATGTTTCAAAGCTCTGATGCAATTTTAAGGTTGGAGTTTCTGGATAAATGTAAGATCTGGAAGCTGAATATCTTTGTAATTCATCAAAATGTGAATGACTAAACACTTATTTGTGTAAAATATTTTTCTTATTTTTAATTCTCTTTGTAATCCTTATCTGGGATTGATTAACCTCTAATAGCTTGGACTCAAAAGTTGCTTCCATGTGTCAATTTAAGAATCATGCTTTCGGGAAATGGAATTATTTCTTAAGCATCAGAGTTCATTACATTACTTTTTGTGTTTCTAAATTGATTCCCAGACCTTGAATTGTTAACATCTAGTTCAAGTATTTAGTAAATATTCTATTCATGGTAAATAGTGAATAGCTTTAAGTGGCTGAATCTGAAAAATAAAAAGTTGCCCATTTTTCCTGTTCCTTAATATAATTTATTTTCCTAATTATAAAGGCAAAATAAACACTTTCTAAAAATATTATAAAATGTAGAAAATTTGTTAAATATAGAAAAGAAGAAAAATTACCCAAAATCCCAAATCTTAACACAATCACTACTGCCTTTTTTGTCTATTTCCTTCTGATATATATTCAATGTTTCCAGATTTAGTGTAGTAAAAATCTAACTAGCTTTTTTCCAACTTGCCTCAGTGGATTTTACCATCAAGGTAACAATGATAAGTATTTTTAATAATTTTTAATATATTCCATCAATTATTACCTTGCTATAGATCTAGGATACTTCTGTTCTTCTATAAATATTTATATGGTAATAGATTTTTTTATTTGATTATTTTCTTAAGATGTTCTATGTGAAATTATGGCTCAAAAAGTATGAACTCTGATACACATTACAAAATTTGCTCCTCTAAAACTTAACCTATTTATATAATTGCACAAAATGGCAAGTGTCCCATCACCAGCATTGACTACTATTGTCACCTTTTATTTTTGCTGCGATTTTATTTTTAAGTGTAAGATTCTCATTTTAAAGATGTTAATAATGAATTTTATTCTCATGTTCGTGGCTATAATTTCTCTGTTTTTATTTATTTTTTTCTTTCCTCCAATCTGTCTCCTCAACTTGTAGCATTTTCCATGTGTTGATTCTTAATCTAATTATTGTGGGAGCTGGAGTGATCATGGCCTGTTTCTACCCAAACATAGGAGGAATCATAAGGTACTGTCTGTAAGGGAACTGTGTTCCTACATATAGTCACTTCATGCTTTTCCGGCTGCTGCTGCTGCTTCTGCTGCTGCTGTTGTTGTTGTTTTAATGTAATTGTATGAAATTTCAGTGTTTAAAACCAGTAACATTCAAATGCAGTTCCCTGGTATCAGTTAAGGTGCTCATTATCTTTTATTTCTGCTATTTCTCACTCTAGAAACTCGATGATCCCTTAGGTTCAGGCACCTGTCTTTTTTTTTCTCATTATTTTCTAATGTATTCCTTTCTTCTTATCCAAAATAAAAAGTAATTTTTAATATCTAATATATATCTTCTTGGGTATCTGGGAGGTCTTTTTTATGTCAAAGCTATGTCCTAACTTTCTAATCCATTTCTACTCAAGAATATATTTCAGTATCAATTGTAGTCAGAAAGTAAAAGTTTAGGTAAGATTTTTTATCCCAGATAGCTCTTTCCTTGATATCCTTTTTTCAAAAACATTGGGATAGGTTGAGTAGATTGGAAATAAAGTGACTTCAGGTTCTCATGGAACACTGGGGTTTAAAATGATCTCATTTTTCATATTTAACCTATAGAAAGCAGGACTGAGTCACTTTTTTGAAGAGTCTTACCTAAGCAAGAAATAAAAGTGGAGATTATTAAGCCCAATGCTTATTGAATGTGATGGATTTGCAAGTTAAGTCCACTATTAAGCCATTCCTTAAGAAAACTGAGGATAGAGAAAAGGAAGAGAAAGTGCAGGTTCCTCTGCGAGTCCCAAGTTTAGGTATTTTTCTTATTATCTTTTGTACTGTCCTTAATGCCGGGAAGGCGCTCATCTGTTCTCATTCTTAAGCAGATGCTAGAAGCCCTTCAGATACCCAGAATGCATAATTAGTTTATAAAAGATCAAAGATAGAAAGCCTATCTCCAGATGTTTCTGAGGAAGTAGCCGCAATCACGAGACTCAGGAAATATGCAGATTTGAGAGATGAATAAAAATCTCTTTGTCAAGAGCATTTGAGATCTTGCTTCCTGGCAAAGTCATCAATTTGACTTAAATAAAATCTTATAAAAATTCAAAAAAAAAATCTTCTGTTAAGCAGATGCCATAAAAATGAACAGGAAATAATATTTTATGTTAAATGACCAAGTAAAATGTTTTAAATTCAAATGCTTTAAGTCAACAACGAATGAATCAAAAATAATTTCATTATATCAAACTGAAGCAGATTTAAATTGTACTGTATTTACCTTAATTGTAAAGCAAGCTGCAAGATAAATATTATCCCCAAAACTTTTTATTTTGCAGATATTCAGGAGCAGCATGTGGCCTGGCCTTTGTATTCATATATCCATCTCTCACCTATATAATTTACCTCCACCAAGAAGAGCGTCTGACATGGCCCAAATTAATCTTTCACGTTTTCATCATCACTCTGGGCCTGGCTAACCTGATCAGTCAGTTTTTTATGTGAAATACTCAACTATCTTCTCAAGATCTTTCATGGTATTTTGAACTTTGACAACAGTTCCACATAAATTCACTTGTAAATATTGTTGATGTTATAATTCTAAATTTTTTCCTAAGGTAATTTGATAACAAGGGAAATAGTAATCCAATTTATAAATAAGTAATTTTGATTAGCATGGGGAAAGGGACAGAAGAATGATCTTCGTCTCTACCTTTTTAATATTCACTCACCTATTTATTCTCCTTGTCTTTTCTGAGTAGAAATGTATGCTGTGTTTGGGTTTTAGATATATAAGGTGGGTGGGTTTATTTTGGCTACAATAGATTCTCAGGGTGCCACACAGCAATGTATATTGCTAGATCCTATTTCTGTTTTTTATATCACTGTATTCGCTTTCATTTTATTACTTGCTAGACCATTTTTGCAGTTTGCCCAAACCTTTACTGTTTGGGACAGTAAACCAAATATCTCATTTTTAAAAAGAAATTTCTATGACATCAGTGTTAGTAGAGTTAATTTTTTAACTATGTCCTCAATCTCTATTCAAAGAGAAAGAGAGAGAGGTTGGAAGGGTGGGGGGAGTGAGGAAGAAAGAAAGGAACCTTGTCAGCACAGGCCCCAAGGTCATGAAATTTATGCAAAATAAATGAACCAGGAGAGTTTTTGTTGCTGTCTGACTTCTCTTTTGTTTCTAATCCATTACCAGTGACTTAGGTCAAAATTCTAGTTCCCCCAGCCAGATTCTGCACAGGGACAGGTATGATATTCCCCATAGATGAATATAGGGCCATAGGGAAGCGGGGAGTCTTTTGCTTTCTGGATCCTTGAGCATTGCTTAGGATTCCATGTCAGGATCAGTGGGGAAGAATGTAGGAAGCATGGCAGAGAAGGATACATGAGGCAGGGAGAAGGGAGTGGAGAAGGGGCCAGGAAGAGTGAGGGGTAAAAGTGGTTTTATTCCTACAGGAAAGGATTAATTCTGTCTGAGGTATGACCTCCAGGAGGATATCAACTCCCCTACCTCTCCCACTCTCCACTCCACTCCCCACCCGCTTCTGTAACTGGCAGGATAGAGGTTTAAATCCACCACACCCCCCCCCCACACACACACACAAAATTTCTTGGATCTAAGGAAAGGATTAGGAAATTCTGAATTATTGGAATTTACAGTCTTCCTCTTTTTCATTCAAACTAAAAGCTAAACCAGAGTGAAAATTCCATGTCTTCCATATAATACAGCCTCAGTGTCTGCTGAAAAAGTTAGATTCTCTATTTTTAGGCTAAACACTAAAAGTATGTTGCGTTAATGCACATTCTCATATCCCGGGATGGTGTATAGATTCGTGTTATTTCTGTCCTTTGAGAAAGATGGGTGCAATAGCCTTTTTTAAACCTAGTCAAGATCTCCAGATTCTAGACCAGCCGTAATTTCTTTCAGCAAAGCATTCAATCCAGTCCATAGATACATGTCTATATTGATGAACTATATTTCCGAAACTTCTTTCTTTTGAAGTGTCATGAAAATTTTCAAGCATACACAAAAATAGAAAAAAATAATATGCTAACCCCCTCCCCATATAACCCATTCCCTAGATTTAGTAATTATAAAACTACATTTGCTTTACCTATTCTCTTTTTCTTTTCTTTTTCACTGAAATGTTTAAAGCCAATCTCAGATCTTATGTCATTTTATCTCTAGAAACCTTAATATGCACTAAAATTGCCTTTCGAACTTAGCTACATTGGTTGACAGAGACAGCCTCGAAAGTGTTTGTTAGCAAAAACAGTTGACAGAAGTTGGGTTAATGAGAAAATTCTGCATTAGGTGTTTGGATCTTTGTGTTACCCTTTCTTAGAACAGGGGTGTGAAGCATGGAGATAGCGTGTCTCTCTGTGCTTGGATGTCCCTGCATCTTTTTGACTTCAGAGTCTTGTTCAGTGGGTGACATAGGAATCAAAAGCTAGGTAGCTCCTTGAGGGATCCTCTAGGCTTAACCCTTGTTTGAGTTTTCATTGCCTCTTTTCAATATACTTGAATATTTTGACATGTGGAAAAATGATTTGGTATATTTTTGCCCATTTAATATTCAAAGTGACTATGACAATGAATGCATTACTTACCAAACTAAAAACCGATGTGTGTGTGTGTGTTCATATTTTGTTTTCTTTAAAAGGCTTGATAATTTAGAACTTCTAAAATCCTGCCTTGGACTTATGCTGACTGACTTTGCCTTCTTTCGTTTCTTTTCATGAAACTGACTCCTCTGGCCTGTTATTTCGCTTGGTCAGAAACTTCTTGTGTGGGTGTGTCTGTCCTGGCTCACACATTAGTATGATGAGATATGAACTCATTCAGATCCCATTATAATTAATTTTAGACTTGCTCTACTGTCATCTCTTAGAATTTTCTAATTAAATTTCTTTTACTTTTTGC
Organism: Eonycteris spelaea; assembly: GCA_003508835.1. Lineage (NCBI taxonomy): Eukaryota > Metazoa > Chordata > Mammalia > Chiroptera > Pteropodidae > Eonycteris > Eonycteris spelaea. Next base: position 5,573,144 of record PUFA01000011.1, on the reverse strand, counting down.
TCTGATGTGGTTAACTTTAGTTTCTTTAAATTTATGTTACTTAACACACAACTAAGAATATTATAAAATTAAAAACAAGCTTTTTAGAGAAGTCTTCCTTAGAAAAGCTCGGGATGAATATGTGATATGTTAATACTAAACCTGAAAAGACAAAGAAATGTCCTTTGAGATTTGACACCTATGGATGATCATCCAAAATCAGTTTTATCATCATATCCAAAAATATATTGAAGAATAAATTTACACACAAAAAGGGGCTATATCAAAGGGAAATATTCATTTTATTTACATTAAATATATTTTGCAAACACAATACAGCTACCACTATATGTAGAGGTAAAAGAATTTTTTTTTTTCTACTTGGAATTCATTAGGAAAAATTTTTTCAGTATTTTGACTTAATTAATTTCCATAAGAAATTGACTGAACTATCTGTGTTTGGTGCTTTGGAGGATGCAAAAATGTATAAGACATCATTCATATCGTATCATAATCTAGTAACGGAACTATATATAGTTAACTATAATGCAAGGGACTCTTAGAGAAAGACAAACAGATCCCTTCCAGTTGGGATCCTCAGGGAGAGCTGGTGAAAGAAGCAAGCAAAGTGGTAAAGCAGGGGAGGCTATTTTCATGCTTCTGATAACTGTCCAGAATATTAGATATTTGATACATTCACCATCATATGGGACCTTGTAAAGTGTAATTACTTGTATTTTGGCAAATTTCCTCTAAGTTTTATGAGGAGTGTTTAATTGCTTCTGTATACTATTTATTATCCTCTTTGCCTTTTTAACACTGCATTGCTCACATCTGTGAATCTCGGACAGGAAAGCACAATTAATAAGGGAAATAATTAGGAGCACATTGTGCAGTACAAACAGAAAGATTCTATGAAATTTTCTCTCCAAAGTCTTGACTTATGTAAGTATCAGTATTCAAAATGTCAAATGTTTGCGCTCCTTGATAAGAGCAGAAAATATTGATGCTACGTGTTTTCCTTGCAAAGCACTGACCTATCGCTTTTCAGAATCTGGTAGTGGTGGGTTGTTTCCTCATCCCAGTTCGAATGTTTAAAACAAAATCCCAATCTGGTTGACAACTAAACACGGGAACACTGCATCAGTTTGTGATCCAAAGTGAAATGTGCACAAGGCCGCCCGGCTGGCCCAGCTTCACAGTGGACTGCTCCGCCGACTTCACTTCAGATCATGTAAACATGTGTTGCAAAACAGCTCTAACGGGAACCTCAAAACCTAAACAATATTCTCCGAAATGTTATTTGTTGGGTTTTTTTTAATATAAAAAGAAATTAAATCAAATTATTTTGAAGAAAAACAACTCTGGGATTTTGTTTAATTGAATTTTGCCAAGAAATGCTATTGCCTAGCAGTACTGACCCCAGGGCAGAAAGAAGCTGAAATTCATCTTTTGCAGGGTCAAAGTGACTTTGCATATGTCACTCAAGTCACTCAAATGACTGCTGCATCTGTCACATCAGGACTGGAGGAGTCCTCCCTAGTGTTCTGATCCTAGAGAAAGGTATATGCTATTTTATGTTAACCAAAACCTAAAATGACCATCCCTTTCCAGCAATAAACTGTTGTGACCTCTCCCTCTAAGAACATTTCAGAATGAATGTGACACTTCAGACAAATATAGTCCAGTTTCTGGCAGAGCTTGGTGCCTTAATCTTCTAGAGCCATTTAAGGCAATAAAGAGCTCTTAATTTTCTGCCTTTTTTAAAGTAAAGTGTCTTTTTTCTCCAATGTAATTTTCCCCTATTTCACAACTCTTCTGCAAAGATAAAATAGGCTGTCTTTTAAAAGATTAAAATTTTTTCCCTTGTCCTTGCTTATCTCAGGCCATAAAGTATGGGTATGGGACTGGGACAGGAATTGGAAAGAGCACACTCTAGATTTTTCCTCCTTTGGCCCTTTCTTAATCTCAAGTGATTCAATATGTTTGGTCATAGCACATAGCAGGTACTTAATATACACTTGATTAGTTAATCAACTAATTAATGAGGCAGGATTCTACTTTAATGGAAAACAATAAGATAATTGCTATCTACTAAGATTTTGTTCCATTTCTCAAAAAAAAAAAATATATTGGTTCAGTCAGGTTCAGGATTAGTCCTTCAGTCGATACGTAAGTACTTACTGAATACCAGGCCCTGTGTGAAGCACAGAGCATATAGTGGTGAACAAATTAGATGCAGCCCTGCCAGTTTAGCATCCTTTGTCCACCCTTCTGCAGACGCGAGCGGGTCATTTCCCTAAGTACCACGAAAGTGCCTGGCTTTAACCCTACTGCCTTGTCTGTTGAATGCTGTGATGAAGCCACATCATACATGTTTGAACATGCAACTTTGTGAAGTGGGCCATGGTGCGATACATGAAACTTTGTAAAGTGAGCCATGTTTAGCAAGATGAAACTTTATTTCATCACAGGCTGTTTATTATCAAATAAAATTATGTAGACATGTGGACAGAAATTAGAAGGGGCCACAGAATAAAGAATATGGGTGACCTTTTGAGGTGATGAGATTCTAGATTAAACATTTATGTTACTACCTTGTTTTTTGCATGATGAGTCTCCTAAAAAGATATCTGGGGTAAATCATGAAAAAGAAGGCTTGCAGAAATAAATCTACACTCAACCCATGAAGTAAAGACCAACGTATAAGGAACCTTTGGGATGGGTGACAAAGATTGTTGATTATAGGGGCAGATCCAGGTTTGAGGGGGCCTGAAGTTTATATAATTTGGAGTTCCCTCTTAATGAAAAACATACAAAATTAGGAAAGTGCCCATACAAGTGAAGAGTCCTAACTCTAGCTTCTTTAGCTTTAAGGTAACTCATTCAACCCATTCTATAGGCAGGGGATTTAGAAAGAGACCAAAGGAAGTGAAATAAAAATTAGGGATGCTCTGCTATGTCAAGCTTTGAGTTTCTCTCCTACCTTTAAGAACTGCAACATTCACCAGATTGAGCTTTTATTTCTGGACGAGTCAAATTGAATTTAGCAAAATAGCATGGAGTACAAATTTAGTAATCGTTAATTTGGGATCGAAATAGGACATTTTTTTTTTTTTAAATTAGAGTTTTTACTTGGGGATGGATCTTGAAGGTTTTTTTTTTTTCTTTTAATCTTTACAGAGCTAATAAAGGATTCAAAGAATACTGTTTAATTGCCAAATAGTTATTTGATGAATCAGGGATGATGAACTTTTTAAAGGCTCAAATTTTGATGCAGAAAACAAGCTAGCAAGAACAACATTAAAGTAAGGTCATTTTTATTATTATTATTTATACTCTACTATGTTCCAGAAAGAATCTGTTTCTTGAAGGATTAACTTAATTTTTTTAGAGAACAAATAAGAAATTCATGACAGTTAAGAAAACTAAAATCATTCAAATAATTACCCCTCAGCACTGTATTATCATCCTTTACTATATGTGATAAAGCTTAATCCAATGCGGTAAACTTTGACTGATTGTCCTAGATTTGGAAATGTAAATAAAGAGTTATTCTTCCCAGTGCTATCAAGATTATCTTTATTTAATATGACACTGACTGTGTCCCTCCTCTGTAAAATGCTTCAGTGCCCCAGTAGAAAAATGGACAAAAGCCTTTATAACAGGTAGCTCTCAGAGGAAAAACTGTGGATAAACATGATGAGAAAAAATAAATTCAGGGTTGAACTACTGATACATGCTAATGGATAACTTAAAAACATTAAGTGAAAGAAGGCAGACCAAAAAACTACATATTGTATGGCTCCATTTATATGAAATGTCTAGAAAGGGCAAATTTATTGAACAGAAAACAAATTTCCTAGGAGCAGGGATTCATGTAAATCGGTATGAGGGAACTTTCTAGGGTGATAGAAATGTTCTCAAGTGGAGTGTGGTAATGGTTACACAACTATATAATTACTAAAATCATTGAGTTGTACACAAGCACTGATTGAATTTTATGATATTTAAATGAAACTTCAAAGCCGTTTTTAAAAAGTTCACCCTCACTAACAGAAAAGGAAACAGTTTAAAATGCTTTCTACGTGTCATATACTAAGATGATAATGATAATACCCTGACAGAGGTGTGGGAAATGGATACTCACACAAGCAGTAGTTGTAAAAGTAGGTGCAGACTTTCTGAAGGTGATTTCGCAATATGCATCAAAGCCTCAAAGCGAGACTTTGACTCACTTCCAGAGGTATATCCTAATGAAATAGTTAGACAAGTGTCGACACATACACACAGCTGTTCATCTCTTTACTATTTATAATGGAAAAATTAGAAACAATCTAAATATCCAACAGTAGATATATTATGAAATATCCATCTGTAGAATACCATGTAGCTATTTAAAATGATGATGCAGATGTACATATGTAATGTCAAAAAGATATTCATAAATATACGTGAACAGAGATAAACATGTAAAAATTTAAAACATTTGTTTATACAGTCATGTGCCTCTTAACGATGGGGATATGTGTTAAGAAATGTGTCATTAGGTGGTTTTGTCTTTGTGTGAACCTCACAGAGTGCACTTACACAAACCTACTACACACCTAGGCTGCATTGTTCATCCTTTTGCGCCTAGACTACAAACCTGTACAGCACGTTACCATACAAAACAACATGAGAATAAGTCAAGCACAAGCACAAGAGAAAACAATGCAATCAAGAGTCGCTAAAAACACAAACATTTAAGGCTACTGTGGTATAATACAATGTACTGTTTCAGAACAAACTTTTTTTAATAAGTAGAAAGAGTCACTTTAACAAAAGTATAGTATAGTAAATACATAAACCAGTAACAGTCATTTATTAACAAGTACTATATACTGTACATAATTGTATGTGCTATACTTTTATATGACTGGCGGTGAAGTAGGTTTGTTTATACCAGCATCACCACAAACACGTGAGTAATGTGTTGCCCTACGACGTCATGACAGCTATCACTTCACTAGGCAATAGGCATTTTAAGTGCCATTATAATCTTATGAGAGCACCATTGCATATGCGGTCCCTCGTTGACTGAAACGTCATTTTGCAGCACATGACTGTACCAGAAATTGAGTTTATTCTGGAATGGCAGAACGGCAATTCAGGAAACGCATGTTGAGCAAGCTACAGGCAAGTACTTTAAGCATTTGGGGAGGGCCGCCTTTATGGGCGAGGAGTAAAGAGGGGGAAGACCCGCTAGAGTCTAACAGTAAGTTCATTAGCTTGCAGCTGGGGAGAGATTCTTGGATGTTTAAATGTTCATTGGTTAGGAGGTAAGTCTCAGTCTTCCAAAATCAGGCCTTTACTGGAAATCAGTCTCGGTTCTTAAGTTCCGTTCTAAGGGCACATGTGTGAGCTTTTCCATGTCACAACCTTCCGTTCCCCTTCAGACTGAAGTTTTTTCGGAGTATAAAGAGAAACCCAGCAAAACAAAGCTCTGCATTTGAGCAGTGCTGTGATTTTACTTTGCAAGGTGTAGTCACATCTTACAAGAACACTGTTAAGGGTAGGGCTGGTCACCAGTGATGCAGTGCACTGTGACCTTTTGAGGGGTAGAGTGCCCTGAGGGATAGGAAGGCTTTGGCTCCATTGTAATCTTAAGGAACCACCATTGTGTGTGTGGCCTATCTTTGACCCACACGTTGTTATATGGTGCATGACTATACATATGTAAAGGGCTGCAAGTTTATATAATATGAACATTAGGTATCTCTGGGTGCTAGGAGTATTGGTATTTCTTCTTTATGATCTCTTACTTATCTGTATTTTCTGAACTTTTAAAACAAAATGTATCAGGTTTTATGAGAAAAAGCAATATAAGTTTTTCCTTAAAAAATTATCTTTCAGTGACATCTCATCACTTTATGTTTGCTTTTTGATAGTAATAAAAATCCTGTGGACCCTCACACAATAGTACTTTTATTGTTTATGTTTAATAAAAAATAAAGATAAAAATGACAAAAACCTACTATAACTTCTATACCACTTATATATAGCTTTTAATATATTATTATAGTATCTACAGGCATCTAAACAAGTACACGCACATCTTTCGTGCTTATTTATTCAGTCTACATTACAAAACTCTTGTAAATAATTCTAGTCTGCAGGTTGGAAGGGACCAACCTAGAGAATAAAGTTTGAATACTATAGCTTGGCATCCAAGGCCCTTTTTATTACAATCTTCTACCTTTCCAACTTCACACCAGTTCACACAAAACTACTTGTTATTCTCTGACTGTCCATACTTTTTTATTCCATCTGCTTTTGTATATGCTATACTCTGAGCCTGGAATGTCCTTTTTCCTTTGTGCATTTGACAAGCTTTTATCTTTCAAGACATTGCTTAAAAATCACCTGTTTTATTGGGTGCTCCCTTTTCTATGCTCTCCAGCACTTCATACATGCTTTTATTGTAGCACTTATCCACATTGTATTATAGTTACTGGCTTGCATATAGTTCCCCAGCAGGATGAGGAATTTTATATTTGCACATTGCAACAGAAGTGCTTGCAATAAATCTCAGTTGGATGAGTGCACAAAGACCCCGTCCTTGCCCTTAGGCACTCAGAGTCTAGTGAGGGAAACAGATAATGTCTAATATATTAGTCCTATAATAAGAGATGACAATGAGTGCACAAAGGAGATGTGATTGATTTTGACTGGGTGATCAGGGATGGCTTCCCGGAATAGGGTTCATTTGAATTTGACTTATTTTGATAAGTAGAGAAGAATAAAAGTCTGAGTCCCCCTCTAGCTTTAGAAATTCATTTCACAAAAAGTGCAGGTCACTCACCAATTACTCCCTGAACCTCCAACTCTCCAGCTATCCTCCATACTAGTTGGCCCTGTTTCCCACTGCCCGAACTTCCTTTTTTCTTATCTCCTTGTCAAAAATCACTAACAATAAATGTCCTTGTGAGGATGCTGAGTTGGCACTCTAATCTGGCAGAGTTTGCTTACCTGGCCAGACATATGTTTGAGTGGTAAGAAAAATGCTAGGTGAGGCACAGAAGAACTGGTTTCCAATTCCGGCTTTGCCATAGCCTCACTTCAGAGACTCGCTGTATGACACACACCATACTTCTTGACCCTCAGTTTTTTCTTTTGCAAGACAGGGGTGGTTATGATAATACCTCTGTTAGCTAACTGTAGAATTTAGAACACTGTGAAAACACTTTATCAATCTGTGACACACTGTGTAAATTCTCCGTTTTAGGATTATATTATTACATTCCTGAAAACACTTCAGGGAGTTAGCCAGCCCCTTCCACGGACAGGCTTTACAGCTTACGAAGAGAAGCAGGCAATGGATTGGGGGGGGGGGAACCTTGTCTCCCTTGTACAATCAGATCAGTGATTTTCAAGTGACTGTGGGTGGGAAAACATCTGGAAAGCATAGAAACAAAATATTGGTGTATTTAATTATGTCACAGAAGACTAGTTTGATTGAATTTTATCAGCAGAACTGATTGTATTACACAAGCAAGTAAGAAGTAACGGAGATGCCCTACTCTCCAGTTATTGCCTCAGTGTAAGCCCAAGGTGCTTGAGCTCTTTGCTCACTATTGTAGTCAGAGTTCTCCAGAGAAACAGAACCAATATGAGCGAGAGAGAAGGGGGAGAAAGAGAGAGAGAGACAGAGAGACAGAGAGACAGAGACAGGCAGAGATTGATTTTAAGAAATTGATTTATGATTTCCAGAGGCTGGCAAGTCCCAAATCTACCGGGCAGGCTGGAAGCCCAGGAAAGAGTTAATATTTCAGCTTGAGTCTACAGGCAGTCTGCCTCAAGGGATGTCAGTCTTTTTCAGAAGGCCTTGTTCCAATGATCAATGGGGCTCACTTTGTTGATTTAAGTGTTAATCTCACCTTAAAAAAAATATCGTCAGGGCGACATTCAGAGGTATTTAACCAAATATCTGGATCCCATGGCCTAACCAAACTGACACAAGTAACCATCACAGCCACCAATTTACAGACCACAATGGCGAAGTGGAGACAGTTTCCCCTCCCTTTCTTGTCAGTTTTCAGGAATTTCCTAAGGCTATGAATGTTCAAGGGGGCGTGCTGGGTGTGCCACGGTAAGGAAACAGCAGTCATGTGATGGCAAGTCCAGTAGATGGCATCTCTGAAGCACTGAGATAGGGTCTGTACCTTCAGGCCTTAGACTGACCCCCAAAAGGTAGCCTCAGGTCAAGTTTAGGCGACAGCCCTCTCATGGAATGCTCGGGACCTCTCTTTAGGTACAAATGAGATTGTTCTTTTTTCTTCACATTTACTGGTCATTTTGAGGTTCCTTAATATTAAAGTATTATTCTACCACAAGCAGGTAGCAATCAAATATATTTTATTAAGCTGAGCAGTTTGATCTACATGTGGTCCACCAACATTTTATCTCAGTCACCCACACCTTCAATAAAGAATTATCAGTGACTATAGAAAATTATGGAATTAGTTGATTAATATTACTGATACTGCTCTTTATTGGGTACTGTTTTCCCAAAGGTCCAGAGCGAATGATAAAATGAAGCATCAATTTTGTCATGAAGCATCAATTTTGTCATGTTCAGTTATGTAATATGAATAAAATTTTCTTCTTTCAAAATCTTTTCTATAAAAAAACTATCAGTTTATTCTCTCTGAGTAAATTTTAATAAACATTTTTATCATTAATACAGGCTTCAAAATTACAAATCATGTCAGTGTCAGAATCTTTTTGTCCTGGTTTGGTTTTTGCTTGCTAATCACAAACCACAATGTGAATTTCTGCAACAGTGGAATGCCATGTCACATAAGATCAATCTGGCTTCAGAGTCTTCTTATTTTCCCTGCATGGAGGACAGATGTTTTTTGTTGTTGCTGTTGAATTGAAACCATAATTTGCATCTGGTGAGACAAATGGCCATATTCTCTTCTGTCCACACACAGAGATACATTGACAATAGAAAGAGGTGCTCAGTTATAGAGGCAAAATTTGACTCAGTCGGTGCAAAATTAAGCCTGATTTTAAAATGTAAATGGTGTAGTTAATATCTAGTAGGAACAACCCAGCTAGTAGATTTGGAAATTTTCTTTAAAGTTTCTTGAAATTTTCCTTTGAAATTTTCTGCCCAGTCTAAGAAGTAATTCCAGACTCTACAGAGTTTCAGAGACCTCTCTGGCTTAAATAAGAACCAAAATGATTGTCTATATTGGATCCAGAACTTTATTAGGCTGTGGATCATTTTTTGTTAAGCTCTATGTCCTGGTTTTCCCTCGGTGATTAATGTGTCCCCTTCGGTGTTCAGAAAGCTTTTCTAATATTAATCTAATTTTCAAAAGTGACCCTGAAATATGAGTCAAAAATTCCATACCTGCTTTCCATATGGGGAAGCTAGGGCAACAAGGGACTCTGGGTTCTCGAGTGGTTATGGAAATCTAGCCTACATGGAAATGAAACTTCTGCTTCCTTCGGTGATCTTTCCTGTTTGTTTAAAATGAGATTCTTTCCATTTCATCCGTTCCTAGGACATTTTGTGACACATGTAAATTTGGAATCCTCTCTGATTAGAACCAGTTTTCTCCAGGACACCCAGTCACAGATTATGAGGAGCCTCTGCTTAGGCCTCTGCTCCCGATACAAACACTGGCTGAAAATCATTATTGATAGAGTTCACCAATAATATTATAAAGAGAATTTAGAGAGTAATTTGTTTAATTGCCAGACTGGAGTATGTTGTCTCTGAAATCTACACATTTGGGGGTTTTTTTGTTTTTTTTGGTTTTTTTGTGTGTTTTTTTCCCTTAGAAAAGCTATTTGAAAGATAGTAGACAACCTTGAGAAAAGAGAAAAAGTAGAAAGGGGGCTATTGGTTTTGTGAAATTTAGATTTTCCAAAGGAAGAAGATGAAAAAGGGATGATTCTATTCTTAGAGCACAAAATTCTTGAGTTATAGGATATACTTCCCTTTTAAAACAAAGTTAGAAGGAAACAGATTATTTTAGTCCAGCTGCCCACCTTACAAATGAAGAAATTGAATTCAAATAAGTTGTTACATGTTGTAAAGCCGTTTTCATGTCAGTATGTATGAATTTACCTTATTCTTTTAAAAGCCATAAGTACATTTATAAAGATGTACTTTATTAGTCATTTTTCTTTGAGGAATATTTTGGTTATTTCCAATTTTTCACTGTTATAACCAATGTTACAATGAATAACCTTGTATAGGTATATTAATTCAGTATGTATTTTTACAGGATAACCAGAAATGAAGTCAAAATTTTAGCAAAAATGGTCATCCTATGATATTGTACCCATGACTGCACATCCTTATCTATCCTGGATATTATCAAACTTTTAAGTTTTTAAAATAATTATATTTTTTACATTTATCTCATTAATCTATCTGAAATTTACTCTTATGTATTATGTGAGATAGGGGCCTAATTTATTTATTTTATCAATATTTAATATGAAAGGAGGAGCAGAGTATTAGGGGTAGAAATGCAGTGGGAGGCAACCACCAGGTTACACGATCCACTTAGCAAAATTAAAGCCCTATAGCATACCGGATCCACCTCCTGTGGCCATCTGAGAAGGCTAGTTAGGGACCTTGTATTGTTATGGTAAAGTTGCATCATATGTACATTTTGGGATTTAACTACACAACCTTTTAAGCTTCTGAGCACCCAGATACTAGCAACTTCAGGACATTTTAAGAGACTTCTAAATATTGTCTTCAGTGATTTTTACCATCCATGTCAACAATGAACCTAGACTGTTCTCCCACCCCTACCCACCCACAACAGATATGCCTAAGATATGGTAGAGTGTGCTGCCTTTTGAAGGTTTCATTGTGTCCCTCACCCACAACCTCTAAGGAGCTTATAAAAAATACTCCTTCAATCACATAGCACATAGAGTGTGTTCCTGAAAGGATCTTGAAAAAAGGGTTTTCCACCTTATTATGTTTTGAGTTTTTAAGTTTTCCAGTGAATTTTTTTTTTTTGAACCCCTTATGGATTGATACCTAGCTGCCCTAATCCATAATCGAACCACTTTTTCTCCCCAAGCTTCAGAATCTTCTCAACACAGTGCTCTGGGCATCTACTACCAGTTGATCCGAGTTGGTGCACAGGTAGAAATCAGTTTGCCAACTCTAGGTTATTTTTACTAAGTGTTCCGTGTAGGGGTAGGAAATTTTTGTGTTGATGTGTTCATGTTATCACCATGATGTGTGTCAATGGTCTCACCCACGGGTGTGAGACGAGGATTATTGGATGTGGTCTGGCCACCCATGGAAAAGTAGGATGTGGCTCTTTGGGGGAAGAAAGCCCTTCCTTTTTCCTTTAAGGGCTGATGTGAGTCATATAGTTCCTTCTACTTTCTATGTTGAAGGGCAAAGTCTGGGGTATGTCATATCAGGAGTTCAGAGGTTGCAGAAAAATGGCTAGCAGATGCCTCTGATGCCCCACACACATTCTCTAACACTCCCTGTTATAAAAGCAGGTGGCTCCTGTGACTCTGCCTGAGGACTTGCTCAGGCAGAGTCACAGGTGAAAGTGCTGGGCAATCCATGCCCTCAGGTACAGAACTCAACCAGGAACAGGTGAGAATTGGGGTACACCACTCCAAGGGGTACTGTTTGCAGTTTCCCAGGGGTCTCCCAGCTGCCCCAGTGGTAACAAGCTTATTAATGCTTCCTCTCTATGGGCTACCTTTTCTTCCCTGTCTCATGCCCCTATTTCCCTACCAAGAACCCCTTCCAAACAACCTACTTGTGTGCCAATCCTTTTCTCAGAATCTGCTTCAGGGAAAACCTAGTCTAAGGCAGAAGGAGACGTCACCTTTGTAAAGGGAGGGTGACATATCCTTTTGAGAATTGATACTAGCAGACAAAACATTTTAAGGAGCTACCTGTAAGCAATAACAAATTTCATTCTTTACCATGTACAGAGATGCAGAAACTCTTCTGCGGCAAGAAGGCTATCTGTTTTTGTAGAAACAAGGGAGCTACAAAAGGGAGTTGGGGACTCTCAGGGCAGGGAATCCCGGTCTTACCGGCCCCCTTCCAGCTGAAGCAGTGAGGGAACTGGGGCTGCTAAGAGAACGCCTCATCTCTTGTGGGACCCCAGGGACAGGGTCCGGGCTCCAGCACCAGGGACTGTACCAGAGGCAGCAGTGATAAATAAACTATTACATTGTGATTTTTTTATTTGAAAACATTATGTGTATTCTTTAAATATTTTATATATATATATATATATATAACTTCACGATTGCCAAATATATTTGATGGACGGATTGTTATTGTTCTTCGGTTTTGTCTTTTTAATTTAATAATATTGTAATATTCATATGTTTATGAAATGATGTTGATAGAAGATACTATTTGTAAAATAGTATCCTTATTGGGCAGAATTAAAAGCTGCCAACTATTTGTCAGCGTCCCTCTTATATGGGGGGACACTTATCAAACACACATAGAAACCCCCTTTCTGTGATGCAGGGGTTTATACAAACTAGCCACGTCGAAAGCCAATGTAGTGGCCGGCCCTGGCAGCATAGGCCAGCCTCTGCAGTGGTTCCAGAGGCAAAGTTTCTCACGGAATGTTATTCTGAGGGTGAACTGGCTAATCCTTATCCCCTCAGCCCAGTGCCTGTTCTTGGGCTCTTTACCTGTCCATCAGGATTTCCCTGGGATGGCCTTAAGCTTTCCAAGCTAGTCCAAATGCTTTACTATACCTACCCCTTCCTCAGCACCTGTATGTGAGGGAGAATAGAGCCTTCTCAGGTTCTCGGTCAATCCCCGCATCTCCCAATACCCCTTCAGAGGACCTCACTTTAGAAAAGAGCCTCCCTTAATAGTAGGCTGTGTTTGTTGTTGTTGTTGTTGTAACTCCTTTGAAGTCAGAACTTCACTCTACTGTGAAAAGTTACTGCAAATTATGCATTTCAGTCCGTTCCTCAAACATGTTCTTCCAACAATAAAGTACCAAGGTTTATCTGCATAAAGATGAAGCCCATTTACAATTTTAAACTGCTAGAAACTAAAGGTCCATTAATAACAAATAAGGAACACAATTTTGGACATAAGAGAAAATGATAGTGGTTAAGCTGAGAATGCTTTCACAAAAGAAAGGCCAAGTAATTTGTTAAAGAGATTGAGACAAGCACTAAAAAATGAGGTCAATCACAAAAAAAGAGAATGCCTGTTTTCTGGGATTTGAGGAGATAAATTAATTAAATGGAGACAACTTTTAAAACTGAATAAGATGGGGTTAGGTGGGGAGCATCTTTCTGCCCCTATCACACACACAGATTTCAGCATAAAAGGTCAGAGACATTGTTCTTCAAATTCTTAGGCAAAATGTCCCTCTTGAAAAGTACTTGTCTTCCAATAAATAACTTCATGGTATATCTCTAGTCTAGGGGCCACTGTGGCCAGGGGAGCATTGGGCAGAGGAGTCAGGAGACCCAACTGGCTTGGCCATTATAGAACTGAGATTCCAGGTGTAAGAGTTTGCTAGTGCTGCTGTCACCGAGTGGCACAAACATGCGTTTGCTCACAGTTCTGGAGGCTAGCAGTCTGAAGTCAAAGGACTGGCAGGGCTGATCCTTCTGAGGGCTGTGAGGAAGGACCTATTCCCTGCCTCTCTCCTAACCTTGTAGATGGCTATCTTCCTGTTCACATAGCATTCTCCCTATATACTTGTCTCTGTGTCCAAATTTCTCCTTGTAAGACGTCAGTCATATTGGATTAGGACCCACCCCAATGACCTCACTTTAATTTATACCTCTGTAAAGACCCTAGTTCCAAATAAGGCTACATTCTGAGACCCTGGGTGTTAGAATTTCAATAAATGAATTTGGGGGAGACACATTCAACCCGTAACACCAGGCAACCTCTCTGGTTTATTTCTCTTCTTTAGAGGAGAATGTGGGCCTTCGTGCTCCTTAAGGGCTCTTTCAATCTCAGCTCTCCAAGATTCTTTCAGCCCTTTTAACGCTGCCAAGCCTGGCCCCCCTATTCACAGAACTATAAATATAAGAATTTTCCTGATCCAGGCCTGCCAGCCCGTCCTGGAAGGCGGGAAATGAGTGGGGAAATGCTGGAAGGGTGGAGTTTTTCTTTAACCTTTGGTCATTTTCATGAGTTCTGTAATCAGACAAACATTTAGAATGTGGTGAACTGGGGTCCCTGACATCCTAAGGCAAACAGGCGAGCTCGATGGCATTTGTTCTTTTCCAAATCCTGAGGTTTTATGTGTTCCGACGATAGATGACAAAATAGTTCCAGGGGAGCTGCAGTGTTTTGTTCCCCCTGCCAATTCATTAGCAACAGAACGGTTGCCGGGCTGCACTCCAGCTAGGCTGACATCAGTTCCCCAGTAAAAGGAGGACAGAACTGGAGCTGGGTCTGTGCCGCCAGCAGGGATCAGGAGGGCTCAGCTGTACTGACACGTTGGCAAAAAAAAAGGGGGGGGGAGGGTTGGGTAGGGGGAGAAGAGGGAAGAGAGTTGGAAAAGTTTGTGGAGATGAAGAGGTCACCCAGCTTCTTCAAGAGACTCAGGAAAGTAGGCAGGCAGTGGGGAGCTAGGCATGGTGAGAACACATATTGGGGTCTGGCCAGCATTGTCTTCAGTGCGTATTTAGAAAAATTGGGGTTTGCTTAACCTATAAATAAAAACCATCAGTTTTAGAAACGTAAGCTAAGAACATGTGTGCGAAAAGAAACCTATATAAGGAAGCCGGGCTGGGCTGTAGTTACGGAACAGCCCACTTCCTTTCTTTGTGCCTTTTTTATTCATTTCTAAATGAGGGGATGGTAATACAATTGCACTCTTCTCAACTTAAAAATACTTTTCTTCTGAATCACCTGACAAGTCTTTTTTCCCCTTCTGCACAGTGCTTATATCCGTTAAGAGATCTTCCAGAGCCGCCTTGTCGGTTTGGCAGCTCTCTCTGGAAGCGTCCAGCACTCCAGACGTTGAACGCGGTCACTGACCCCCGCTCCACCCCCCCCCCAACTCTCCTTCTTGTCCTTAGTAAAGTGCCAAACCTTTACGTTTGAGGTATGTTTTACTAGGAGCGCCCTGGGCTTTCTTTCCATAGCACTTCTCCATTCTCACTTCTGGACTTTCCTCCCAGCTTTTTACGATATTAGAGAGCTTTGGATGCCACTTCATGGCGTTTGAAAAGCCTGGGTATTATATGAGTGTGTCTACACCTTACCTTCTTTTCTGCCACATGCAGCAGGGAAGGGGAGAAAGAAAATCATTCTTGTAGCCCCACTCCAGCTGATGGGCAGGCACATTCCTGGCTACAAAGTGGCTGAACAAAGAAAGGGTCTCTGCACACAGAAAACCAGGACAACAATGAGTTCATCACAAAAGAAAAATCCAGAGTTAGGTGAATTGAGGATGAATTATAATACATTAAACAACTTACTGTGGTTCAACTCCATTTCCTGACTGGGTTTTCTTTGATTTATGTATCTCAAAATGATCCATTTTGCCATCTTTCCACTTCTGTATCCTCAGATACTGACTCTTAGATCCTCCCAATGAAATTGGACTCTCAGATACTAAACCTGGTCTTCCTTCTTTAGATATCATCCACTTATTTATTCATCCATTCATTCATTCACCAGCAAGGACTGAGTGTCTCTCCCATCCACTAAACACAGTGCCTGGGGATGCACAGAATAATAGGAAACGCTTCCTGTCCCAGAGGAACTTCTAGTCCAAGGTCTCCTCCAACCCATGAGGGCTCTGGATTTGGGTTTTGACTTTGACTTTGACTCTTTGAACTTATAGTACCCTTGCTTCCTTTCCAAAGAGGAAGTTGGCTTCCTTGCTAAAGCAGAGCATGGATATCTGCCAAATTCCTGTCCTCAACCAGACAACCAGTCCCAACTTCTCCTGCTCCTTCCTGTCTCTATTCAAAGCTCAGCATGACAGTTCTTTTACCTGGAGTTTCCACTCAAATTCAGAAGCTCTGTCCATAGACTGCAGGTTATAAAGTAGAGCCTTTGGGCCAACAGAGCCTCTTAGATGTTGCTTCTGGGGAGTCTCAACCTTCTTTTTTCCTCTTGGATCCACCCTTAGCCTGACAACCACTGGACTATGACAGAATTCTAAGAGTCCATCTGAGAGCTCATCTGTAACAAAATAAAGTCAAGTCAAAGGGGAATGTCTAGGTATTTCCCTTCTGAACCAATCCAGTCTAACCAAGTTATCAGAGTGGTATCCGGTGGCAGTAACTCTACCAGGCCCCTGAGAGCCCAGGTCTGCTGGGAACAAGCTTCTCAGCCACCTCCGCTGCTTTGTCTTCTGGTAGGGCTGCGGGGGAGATGGTTACGCAGTAGTGATGTGCAGAGAAGTCAAGTGGGCACTGGGCACAGCCTATACCTGCTGAAAATACTCACCCTGAATCCAATCATGAGGAGAAAATCAGACATCCAGTTCATGGACATTCTACAAAACAATTGTCCTTAAACTCTTCAAAAAGGTCGGTGCCAAAAAAGATTGCGTAAAAAGCAAGGGAGTTGCTCTAGATCAAAGAAAACTAAAGAACGTGATCCTTGTTCAGGTCCGAATTGAAAAAAATATAGCCATACAGGACATTATTGGGACCAGTATGGCTGTGTGTGTGTGTGTGTGTGTGTTTGTGTGTGTGTGTGTGTCGAAAGAGAAAGAAAGAAAGAAAGAAAGAAAGAAAGAAAGAAAGAAAGAAAGAAAGAAAGAAAGAAAGAAAGAAAGAAAGAAAAAAAAATAGGGCAAAATGCTAGCAATTTGTGAATCTAAGTGAAGGATATATGGCTATTCATTGTACTGTTTCTTCAACTTTGCTGTTGGGTTGAAATTTTTCAAAATAGCAAATTTAGAATTCCAGCATAGTTCAGGTTAACTGACAGTGAGACGGAGAGATGGCATGAGGAGACTGGCAGGAGCCAGGAGGGCATGGTATCCCAGGCCAAGTTCTAGGAAGGCACACTGGCCACAAACACAAAGAACCTGCAGCTTAGTGTACACCTGGCTGCCTCAGGTCAGCTTCATCATCTGGAGAACAGATGTAGGAGCAAGAGGCAAATGCAGATCCACTAACAAGCAAAGAACTTCCAATAATGCCACGTGTGGACTCTGGAGGCTCAGGACGGGGAAATATTGAATAATCAAGTGCTTGGCCATTATTCCAGAGGCCAGACAGACTGAAGCCAGCAGGAACTAACACGTCTGCTTGATGCCCAAGGAACTCAAACGGTGGGGGTAGGGGCTCATTAGGAGGCATTGACCTAATTGGATTTTATTTGCTCTCAACTGGTTAAATTTAGCATTGCCAGATTAAGTTACTGATTACTCCCACAGATGTGACCCTAATTTCTCCTTTCTTCCATCTTTTTTGTCTTTTATTCTCTATTTGTAATTCTTTCTGGCGGTCCCTGTTCCTCTCCTGGTTTTATGCCATTGTGATGTGTGGAAAATATTAGAAGCCCTCTCTAAAGTGTCTTAAAATGCCTGAGTACAAAGATGCAAAACAAAACAAAGCAACAAAAAACCCAAAACAACAACTCTCAAAGCTGGTTTCAAACTCAATAGTGTGACACTTCGTTTCCAAAGGTCAGGTTGCTGAGTGCTAAAGTGGCCCAACCTCCACACCCTCTGGCTTTGTCATCTTTTGGCATTTCCATAACTTCTCTGGCCCTTATAGGAATTTCTGAGATCTCCTTCCTGACTATCTTTTAATCTCAGCTCTCCTGAGCAGAGCTTTTCAAATTCTAGACAGGACCAGCAAGCAGTTCAGCCTTCTCCTCTCCGGGGTCTTCCCTTGTACGTGGAGATGGACAGGGAGGGAGGTCAGCCAGGGGTGGTCCAGCCAAGGGCTCTGCTCAGTTTCCACCACGCGCCTCAGTAACAAAGCAGCCGTGACAAGCATTGCCAGGAGCATGTGCCGGGAGCCAGGAGTAGATGAATTCCCGGTGTGAGTTAGGAAAACAGCAACCGGGTTTGCTACAGCTGTGATTAACATGTAGGATTCAACCCGGAGAAGTCTCCTCCTGAGAAACCATAACATTTGCAGAAGTGGATTCAAGCAAATCCCAGTGATTTTCAACTTCAATCTCTTTCTTTTGCACGTTCTCTCCCTCTCTCGGGCTCTCTCTCTTCCCTTTCATCGAGCAACAAATCCTTATGTTTGAATATAAATTTTAGAAAAGAACCAATTTACAAAAGAGATCGAAACTCAGCCTATTTGATTTTTGAGGGCACTGTGAACCTACGTGGCCCCTCCCCAGTCATCCCAGGATACTTTCAGGGTGTTGTCAGAACCCCACCAAATCTAGGGTATGAGAACCATGGCTTGTTCTGTCTTCCCCACACACAGAGGGAATATGGGGTCCTCTCTGGTCAGGCTTTCTCAGATTCTCCTCAAACAGCACCTCCCCATCGCTCCCCAAGCTGTTTTTATGCTTCAACACATACCAAGAACTTTATCGGGTAAGATCGGTTCTGTTTCTTTCTTGAAAGTCTGGAAAGTGTCTTTTGATGGAAAATGAATCTAATCATAATGGGTGCTATCTTCAAAAAAGATCACTGGCCTGAACTTAATGTATTTCATCCTACTAGAAAAATAAGGTGTGATCACAAGCCTTCGGTTCCATGAGGTTGAAAAGGTCCTGCTCACAGATTTTTCCTTCGCCTCCCTCATGGGATGGGAGAGCCCTAGGGTGTGACTCATCTCCCAGGTTCTGTCACGTTGACTTTTTGTTAATTCAACATCTTGGACCCAATTGAACTTGCTGCATCTTGTTATTATTATTATTACACACTGTGTCAGCCGCTTACTTTTCCTGCTGTTGACCGCTAGTTACATTTTCATCCATAACCTCAAACGTCATACAGGATGGAAAACTGTGGGAAAGGTCACCTCTGAAACCATGGAAAGTTCCCAAATGTGAGAACAACATGGCAACCTATGGTGGGAAAGGCCACTAAACAACTTTATTACATCAGCTATCGCAATAGCAAAGACTCTTGGGGTGGAAAATTTATTTTATAGGACTACCAGTCATCCTAAAAGAACGTGTTTTCAGTCATTCATTTCAAATTTGTTTGGCTCGTTCCTCAGCTACCTAGTTATTTTTCATTTCATTTCATTAGAGGTTAGATTGTATTTCCCTAGGCCATACCAGCCAGAATGCTGTACACTCTTAATAAACAAATAGTGATGATTCGTGTGTCCCCTGCTCAATCCTCACCTCTAGTCCCCATCAGTATCCCTTCTGGGAGTTTCCAAAGAGCATCTCACCTGGGTTCATCAAAAAGTTCAGGACCACCACGAGCTGCCACCCCTGTCTTCTTCCGCCTCTCCCTCTTCAGTGATGTCACCTGCCCTGGCCTTCACTACTTATGCAGCTGGGTGAAGATGTCTCAAGGCTTCCTCCAGTGTTCCCAGTCAACCACCCCCTACAAGTCCATTGCCACTGTCACCACCCTGATACACAGGGACCTTCAGTGTACCAATGTAGAGATGAATATTCTGGAGGTTATAAAGTTTGGTGGCAAAATGGGAGAAAGTCTCTTTTGTGTAATATATCTATGTGAGCAGATTACTGAAGCAGAACTACCTTTTATCCAGCCTCTTAGGGTTTTTAATGAGAATAATTGTTTCTCATTGGGGGTGCTATAACATAAATTCCATGAATTAGGTTGCTTATTAACAACAGAAATTTATATGTCACAGATCTGAAGGCTGAAGTCCAAGGTCAGGGTGCCAGCATGTTTCTGGGGAAGACCCTCCTCTGGACTTCAGGCTGTTGATTTCTTGCTGTGTACTCACAGGGAAGAAGGGTCTAGGGAAATTTTTAGGGTCTCTTTTATAATTGCATTAATCCCATTCATGGGGGCTCGATTCTTATGACCTAATTCACTCCCAAAGGCCCCAGGTTCTAATACCATCACATTAGCCATTACGATTTTAACGTATGAATTTCAGCAGGACACAAACATTCAAACCATTGAAATCATGCTTTCAGATTTTCTGCATAAGCCTTTCTCTTCTGGGACTCATTCCTGAGTACATGGAAGTAAGACTAGGATTTGGGAAGTCCTGTACATTTCAGAATTATGCCTTCTACCAGAAGCTTTAACAAGCTTTTCTGTTTCGGTCTCTCTTCCCTTAAATGAGTTTTCTCTCCTAAGGTCATTCTCCCTCTTAAAAATCAGTTTCTGGCAGCTCAGCCCACCAAACAGGCCCAGACATGTATGAACTCCAGCAGGGGATGGCTTAGGCTTAAGCTAAGGCCAGTGCTACATAGCTTTCTAGTTTAAATTTACTTCAGGCTCTTTACCCAATATGCATGCCTTTATTTCAACAGATAACTTTGGTTACATCAATCATTCATTTCTAAGTTAGTCATTTTCTTTTCTTTGGCCTTGTCCTTATGAGCTCTTCGATGTCAAATGGCAGATTGGTGAGGTTATTATTGATTGTTTGATTCATGCACATTAATCATTTGAGTATGAAGGGTATCATTCCTATTTCTCCATGTCAGCATTCTGTTTGTATAAATTAATCAAATGGATCTTTACTTGGATGTGGAGTAATTGAAACCCTCGTATGTTGCTAATGGGAATGTAAAATGGTGCAGCCACTTCTGAAAGTAGTTTGGCAATACCCGAAAAAAGTTAAATGTAGAATTACCATATGACCTAGCAATTCCCCTCCCAGGTATATACCTTATGAGAACTGAAAACATATGTTCATATAAAAATTGTACACTGGTACTCATAATAGCATTATTCATCAGAGAGAGCCCCAAAGTTGAAACAACCAAACTTCCATCAACTGATGAATGGATAAACAAAATGTGACGTATGCATGCAATGGAATATTATCCGGTCATAGAAAGGAATGATGTACTGACACATACTACGATTGGGATGAACCTTGCAAATATTATGCTAGGTACAATAAGCCAAACCAAAAAAAAAAAATCACATATTGTATGATTTCATATACATGAAATATTTGGAATGGGCCAGTTTATAGAGACAGAAAACAGATTAGTGATTGCCAAGGACTGGGAAAGGGAATGGGGAGTGAATATTAATGGATATGGGGTTCTTTTTGAGGTGATGGAAATCTTCTGGAGTGAGATAATGGCAATGGTTGCACAACATTGTGAATATACTGAAAACCACTGAATTTCTATACATTAAAAGGGTGAATTTTATAGAGTGTGTGAATTATATCAACTTTCTAAAATAGATCTTTACTGCATATTAAGCATTCAGCACAAAAGGAGTCTGCTTTTTTTCTCTTACTAACTAAAGTCCAGTCTTTATTCAGATTCCCTTAGTTTTACCTACATATTTTTTTGTTCCAAAAGCCTGCTTTATAAAGAAAAAAATTAAATAGTCACCTACTGATTTTTGTTTATAACAAATTGCAGTTTTCTCGTAAAATGCAAAATCTTTTTAAAGCCCAAGTAGACAGAATAAATGCCTTTTTTATTCATTCACCCAGCAAATGTTGAGTACATGGCACAGCAAAATGCAGAGTGTTGCAGAGATAATGGTGTTAATGCAGATACAGCCCTTCCTTTGCAGGGAGATACAGGGCAATTCAATACAGTTTGAAAAGGGCTGTGCCAAGGCAAGCCCATGGCTCGTGGGAGTACCTGGGAGGAACACTCACTTGGACTTGAGGGGCCCAGGGAGATCTTTCTGGAGCCCTCAACTCCTACTGGATACCTGAAGTTAGCCCAAGTCAGGAGATCAAAGAGCAGAGGGAGGGATGTTCCAGAAAGAAGGAACAGCAGTGCAAGGACCCTGAGCTGGGAAAGAACATGGCATATTCTCAGATCTGAAAACAGTTCAGAACAGCTCTTGAAAAAAGGCCCAGTCTAAACATTTGGTATGAGCCAAGTCCAGACAGTTAAGTTGAGGAATTCAATACTTCTGTCAGGATTCTAGCTTGTTCAAACTTTACTTTGTGTCAGGATGTTTTCAGCTGCAAGTAACAGAGATTCTGGTTCCCACAGGCTTGCTGATTAAAGACATTTATTATTTCATACAATGGGAAGACTACAAGGAGAGTGGACTTCAGGACTGGTGGAGTCAGAGGCTTAACAATGTCCATAGGGGTCCAGCTTCTGAGTCTCCCTCTGCTATTCATCCATTCAGCTTCTTTCAAAGGCAAGTTCCCCTCCAGGCCATATGATCTGGGACTTGCTTCCCTGTCCTCTTTGAGCAGAAGAGACACTTCTTTCTCTTTTCTAAAAGCCTCAGCAAGACTTCCCTGGCATCTGTCTCACTGTTACAAATTTCTGATGGATCCCAGGCAAGGAGATAGTTACGGTGAGTGGTTTGGATTAATTTTCTACCCTGGGGACCCTAAACATGGTCGGGTGCCTTGGGCTAGCACTGCATTCACCTGCACCTGCCTTGGGGCTCGTCTCCCACTTTTGTATCCAAAAGTATGTCTAAGTCCAACTTCAATGCATGACAAGTGATGTGGTTTTTATTGCCACAAGTGTTGTGAGAACTTGGCTATTATACTGCAAAACTTCCTAAAAATTATCTTCGAGTCACTCTTTCCCAAATTTCCACCCCTTACCACAGCCACCACATCTCTTTCTCTCTCCTGCTACTCCACCTTCCTCCCCAGACCTCTTACAGTCAAACTAGTTGTTATCCTTTTTTCCCCCAATCTGTTTCTTTAAATCCCTCAGCTTACATTTTCCACCCAGCAGAAACCACCCTTCCCCAACAACAAGGAAGAGAATTTCAGGTCACCTACTGTTTTTCCTGCATGCTCCTGAGGACCTCTACTTGCCTGCTAGGAATTAATAATTATTAAAAGTTCTGAGAGTCTCACGGAAATTGTTCTGTAGGGTGCTGAATTAACTCAAAGAGTCAGACAGCTTTGGCTAAAAAATAAAATGACTAAGATTTATTCAAGGGTCTTAGGGCTTGCAAAGTGGAAACACTAGTAGGCAATACCCAAGAGAAAAAAAGAGTCTAAGAGTTTCGTGGTAAAAAGTACATTCTTGAGAAGAATTGGTTCTGCATTCTTAGCCCCCGGATTGGTACAGGATGGTGATCATCAGATGTCTGGTAGTCATTCAGATGGTTAACTAAAGGTCTGAGGTATGCCCAGGTATTAATGTACAACAACACACTGATGTGCATACAGGTATTGACACAGGACTGGAAAGTTCAAAAGTTTAAGTTCTCAGGCTAGTTAAAACAAGAATAATCGTTTCCTTATGCCGTGACCCACTCGAAGTTAATAATTTAGCAGCTTGACCACAGCGACTCCATTTTATTTCTTCATCTATTCCTCCGTGGGGAAAAACATAACTTTAATATGGTTTAAAAATACCACAAACTATGTCTAAAGACAAACAAAAAATTGAGAAATATTTATAAAACACATGACAATTCCTTTAATGTACACAATTACTTTTACAAATCACTAAGAAAAAGATGAACATTCCAAGGTAAAAGATATGAGCTGTTAGTTTACAAGAAAGAGAGAGATAACATTTATTTTATTTTAGTTTTTTCCAATCAGATTGGCAAAGATTAAAAACATTACTAATACTTGAATATGGAGCAGTAAGTGCTGTTGATGGGAATGTCAATTAGAGCAACTTTCCTGAAAGTCAATGTGCATTTGTGCCAATATTTAAAATATATCTACGTTTGATCAAGTAATTAATACTTCTAGAAATTTATTCTAAGGAATTATGCATGTAAGGGCACAAACATGTATGTACAAGCTATTCATCATAACTCTTTGTAATAACAAAATGGAACAACTTCATTGTCCAGCTGTAGGGGATTAATTCAATGAATTGTGGAAAATTTGTGTTCTCAAAGACTTGCTTACCTATGATTGCATCTCCAAAATCTAGCTCAGCGACATCCATATATGAATATTTTTTGAATAAATGAATAATAAATATAGTAGATGTTCTTTACCCATTAAAAATGATGATGCACATTTATATTTATTAAATCATAAGGCTGTCATCTGTTGAAAGAAAAAGCATGTTCCAATACTACATGAATAGAATGATCTCACTCATATTAAAAAAAGCACGTGTGTTTGTATCCATAGAAAAAAATTTAGAAGGCTATAGACCAAAGTATAAGTTGTGGCTCTCTCTACATGGTAACAAATATTGCTCTCTCTAAATACGTGTGCTACTAAAACACATATACCTGAAAGTAAGCATTAACTACTTTGCAGTTTTATATATTTTGCTGGGACAACCTGAAAATGACAAGGTCCTTGTAGAAGCTTGCCACCACGAAAACTCAGCAGTTTATAAAATTTTTCTCAAAGAAAATACAAAAAGAAAAGTCCCAGGGAGGTCTTCAGCAATACGTTGTGTGATGATGTACTAAGTGGACAAGAAGGTGGACAATACAGCTTTAGGCCTGGTCAGGAGGGGCCTTTCCTGAGCCACATGCTGTAGATGGCCCAGCTGTGGTTCTCTTCTGTCCACCATCCTCCCCACAGGAATCCAAGGAGCCAAGTTCACCCACTTCTAGATCATGCTCCAAATACCTGGGAACTGGAATAGTCCCTGTGTGTGCTTTCTGCAGAGACCTCTTCCCCAAGTGTGACCTCCAGAGGGTCAAGTGTGCTGGTAGTGTCACTTTCAAAGCCCAAGAGGAGGCCAAGGGGCACTAATCCATGGAGGTATGGGAGACTGGGGTACCCGCATCTGTGTGTGCAAGAATCCCAGGAGTGGGCCCTGGCTTGTTCCAGGGCTGAGAATGAAATGAGGAGTAGGCCAGAAGCTGGTTTTCCCGCATTCCAGCCTGGAACTCTGGGGACTCTGATAATGCTGAATTTGAAACTGACCTTCCAGGTCATTATGAAGGAATACTTATGGAAGTAGGAGAATAAAATATGATATTTACAGTATGTTGGCTTGATTTACAGCTTTGACTATTTAGACACATGGTATGTGGACTTTCATTTATATTCTTGCCCTGGGTTCCGCAGGGACCAGCCTGGAGGCACAGAGCAAAATCAAGTAGACCAGTTTGTTGCCTGAGGAACACAAAATGTCATGTGAATAGGTCTACTGAAGAGCATACCTGGTGCTCTCCAGTCTCGTGGACAACATAGACCTAGATCTGTCTTAAATGACAGCCATGGCTTCTCAGTGGGTCCACTGGTACCATCTGGACTCTGGTGAATATGTCAAGCAATGGACCAATGACAAAAGGCATAGAATATACTTGAAAGCAATGCTTATTAAAGAACAGTTGATAGGCCAAGCATTTGCTAAGAATGGACTATAGGATTCCCAGGTATTCTGGGCCTCGAGCTGTAGGTACACCCGGGACTTATTTGGAAAAGAAAAACTGACTTCCCATTTAGCTTTCTAGAAAAATCACTACTTTCTGGGAGCCCTGGCTTGGGACCACTCTTGAGTTCAAGACAGAGTTAAAAATAAGAACAAAGGACAATTCGCAGAAAAGAAAAGGCAATTATGTTTTAAACATATGAAATATTTTAAATCTCACAATAGGAAAAAAATAAAGTGCACTTTTCGCCGTGTATTATCCAATATCAAATGATTTGACAACATGCAGCCCTAGGTTAAATGTAAGACAATTTAACCAATTCCTTTTTGGTGGAAGTGTAAAGTAGTAGATCCTATTCGAAATTATGTTTTGGCAACATCCATCAAAAAGCAAAATTTACATAATCTTTGACACAACTATTTCACTTTGAGAAATTTATCAAATAGATATACACACCTCAGTATATGTGCACAAAGAAATTTGCACATTGGATAGTATGTGTATTAGTGGAAGATTGGAAACAACTTGAAAGTTCATCAACATGATACTGGTTAAGTAAATTATGCCTCATTTATTCAGTGGAATACGAAATTATTGTTAAAAAAGAAATAGGCTGCTTTACAAAATGCTTAGAATATGCTTCAAGGTATGTAAAGAAAAAAAAACTGCCACAAAGGATAGCATTGAGACAACTGGAAAAAATTGTATTTGGACTATGTATTAGATAGTAGTTATTGTGTCAGTGTTACATTTCCTGAAGCTGATCATTGTATCATGGTTAGGTAAGACACTGTCCATGTTCTTAGGAGATAAGCAAGTATTTAGGTGTGAAGATGTCTGCAATTCACTCCAAAAGGGTTCAGCAATAATAATAGTAACAATAACAATACTAATAAAATGATATATATAAAGAGAGAGAAGGAAATTGTGGCAAAATATTAACTGATGAACGTAGGTACAAAGCATTCAAGAGTTCGTTTTACTACTCTTATAACTGTCCTGAAGGCTCGAATTTTTTTTTAAAAAAAAAGTTTAAAATGAAAGAAACAGAGGTGCAGATCTGTCTATAATATACTCCCTTTTGGAAGAAATGCATGCACCACTTCTAGAAGGAAACAAAGGAAACTGATACCAGTGGCCGCTTCTAGGAAGGGCAACTGCCCTGAGGGGTGGGGTAGGAAGGAGATTTGCTATATTGTGTACCTAACTATCTATGCTGCACTATTGAAATTAAAAGATATATATTTTTTTTACTTGGTGCCCATATCCTCTGTACAAAACGAGAGAGAAGAGAGAGAGAGAGAGAGAGAGAGAGAGAGAGAGAGAGAGAACAAGTTATTTTAAAAGTAGCTAAAGGTACTAACCAATAAACACAACTTCACCTCTGTTGCACAATGTTAGAGAAGCTATCACTTTTCCTAATCCATTTTAGGCATTCCCATGTACACCAATCAGAATCAGTCAGGATAATGCTAAAAAAATGAAGGGTGGGACAAAAATGGCCAGAGACAAGCACAGTTAGTATTTTCCTGTTTCCTTGTAACCTTTTCCCCACATTTTTAAAACAAGGTTGAGATCATACTTATATAATTTTATGGTCGACCTCTTTTTTTTGTTTTTTGTTTTGTTTTGTTTTTGGCTTAATATAATGCCAAACATCTCATTTCCTTAAAAACTCTTTTTAGACAAAAATTTCAATAGCCACATAATATACTATGCTTTCTTGCAATCTATTTAACCAATCTCTATTGTCGGACATTCAGCTTGTTTGCAGTTTTATTTTATTAAAGTAAATCTGCAATGAAGATAATTACTTAAAATTCTTCATCTGCAATTCAATTATTTCCTTAAACTAGATTCCTAGTAGAGAAACTACTGGATTATGTGGTATTAACACATTCAAACACTCTTGAGTCATATTTTCAAATTCCTTTCTGCAGAGATTTTTTTTTCGGCTGCTTTTTGCAATGCCAAGGGCCTTCTAGGACCTGAGGTAATGGGAGCCTTACTCATTGTGGACTGGACTAGAAGTCAGGGCAGCTGGGTTATGATCTCTGCTCTGCCACAAACCAGTTGTGTAATTCTGAGAAAAGCAATAAAAAATTTTTTTAAAAAAATATGCCTAGAACTTACATGATTTTTAAATCACTTTCATATTTTTTTCCCAAACCTCACAATCACTCCATGAAAAACATGGAGATGTTATTCCCATTTGAAAGGTCAGAAAGCAAAGCCCAAAATGGTTAGGTGATTTTTCCAGGGTCACAACTGGTAAATAACATGAAATGCACAACTTCTGGTTCCGATTTCAGAATAATTTCTAAATAATAATCGTTCCTCTTTCTTTTCACTATTTCGGCAATCATTATGGATCTCAAGGTAGGGATTGCCCTCATGCTTCTCAGACTTTACTGTGCACACAAATCCCCTATGGACACTTACAAAATGCAGATTCTAATCAATAGGTCAGGATAGTGCCCAAGATCTTACATTTCTAACAAGCTCCCAAGTGAAACAATGCTGCTGGTCCGTGGACCTCACTTTGAATAGCAAAGTACAACACAGCCTTTTCAACTCCTTTGGGCACCAATATCCATATTTCAGTATTTTGCACCTAAAATCAAATCGTATCATATATAGATGTCATTTATCATATAGAATCAGCCAGGTTCCAGAACGTCTAGATCGGTAGATGGGGATCAGCAACTGATGACAGCACAGATTCCATAATTTTCTGCCACAATGTCAAATAATGAGGAGTTTAAAAGAATTTAAATCTAATAAAGAAACTCGTCAGAACCAAGAACACAGACTGCGGGACCAGCCCTGTACTGAGTGTGACATTTAGCCGGAGAGGCAAGAGTTGTGCACACGAGAAGTTCGCTAAGAGCTCCAGGGTGCATGACTAAATATTAGCCAGGCAGGGCGTCCCAGGCAGGGACCACAGCCTTGGAAGGCAAAGGCAATAGGAATGAGTCACATGTTTCAGGGGCAGCAAATAGACTCATTTGGGAGGAATGTACAATTCATGCAGGAAGATAAGATTGGAAGTGCAACTCCGGGCCAGATTTTTATAGCTTGTGGATGCTTGGTTTAATTTAGGCCTTTACTTAATAATCCAGAGGTATTTGCCATTGAGAGCTTTTGAGCAAAGGAGTGGCATGAAATGGAGTTAGAAAGATGAATTCCCAGAGGGGAGTGACTGTAATGTTGAAAGGCCAAATCCATATTTAGGTGTGAGAGAATGGCAGTGAGAATAAACACGAACAGATACGGACATGGGAGATACTGTGCGGAAAGTAATAGGTTGACTGGGGTGGTTTATAGCATGTGGCAAGAGAGGGGAGTGTTTAAGTTAGTTTTTGAGATCTCAGGGCTAGATGATCAGTAAGTGATGGCAACATAGCAAAAATAGGGACATGAAGAAATGTATTGACCAGATAAACCACAGCTGCCCCACCCACTTGATATCCTGGCATGGCCCGGAATTCTATGATCACAATGGCAGAAGAAAAATTAATTTGAGATAATCTTGCCTCCTTTCTATCCAACCTAGTAACTGTCATTGGTAACAGTTTACAAGGAGTAGAGAGAAATTTTCATGCTCGGATCAGGGCCAAACGAACTGGTCTCTGTGGGGTTCAGATTCAGAAGGGGTGACATTGTGAATTCCTGCTGTCTGCCACTCTCAGCACATACAGCTTTATAAAGGCATTAATGTAATTTTAATTTCACCCTGATTTAGCATAGTCCACTGGAAACTTCTTTTCTGCAATCTGAAATTCTTTACAATTGAGGTCAGCTCACAAATGCACTGGCTTCTTTGCCTTATAGAGGCCTTGATGCCCTCAGAATAGCATAGTTATTTGCAGCAAAGGGCAAACCTTTGTACTCCATTGGCAGCCTCATCTCTGTGGAGCTCGTGGGAGCTGGAGAGGAAGAAGCCCAGACACGCATGCAATTTCCTTCCCTGTTCATCAATTCGCTCCATTGTCTTTTTTCATGGTTGGACTTTATGCCGCAATTGTAAGGTATCTGGAGGAAATTCTGAGATACAATGCCTAGCTCTTGCTGTAGAGACAGATTTTTAATTAAAATGAAAGCAATAATAGAAACATTTTCAGAGAAGAGGGTTGGTTTTTGTTTAAGCCACATGTCTTCATAGTCTGGGATAGTTCCATGTGTGGATATTTTTCTCCTTACTTCTTATCACAGACAATTAAGAATTTCTGGAGAACACCCACTCTGTTCAGAGCACAATAATAGTATGCTATTGTTTAGAGTTCAAAACAAGTTGCTAATTCACTAAGCCCAATAAAAGAGCTTGTTTTTTCTCTTTGTAACAGGCATTGTTATCTGAGCAATTGACTATATCTCAATAGTAGAATTATGAGGCATCATATAGCATATGTCATAAATTCGCAGTTTACTACAAGATGAGATGGTACTGTGATGAAGCCACCAAGAAAAGGGCTTATCTCATTCCCTCCCCTCTTCTCAATTCTGACAGTTTTAGTGGTGGGAGAGATGTTTCCAGCCTAAGGAAAAGACAGGTGCAGCATCAGCATCTGGGCACAAAGCAAGGATGAGTAATGAGGTCTCAGGATAGTTCTGTTTTTGCTTGGCTGTTAAAATCCTGCCCTGTGTTCTTAATACTCTCTCAATCACTTCTTACGCCAGTAATACAGGCAAAGAAGTTAGTTCAGATATGTTTTCAATCACAGGAAGTCCTTAGAGAACAGGCAACTGATTCAGAATGACTGATTATTTCAACCACAGTCACACAGTAGGAAGGTACCCCAAACTAAATCAGTGCCCCCACAACTTGCATAAGAACACAGCCAAGGAAAGAGAAGATAAAACTGTAGAAAGCCAGCTAGGTTTTATCTGTTACATCAGCTGTTTGGCAAGGTCTGTTCGACATACACTTTTTAAAGGCTTCTTTTAGTTGTTTATTTTCAATTATAGTTGACATTCAATGTTATGTTAGTTTCAGGTGTACAGCATAGTGGTTAGACTTTTTTTTTTTAAGTTTCTTATCTATGGAATCAGCTGAGTTCTTTGAAACGATACTTCATTTTACATTCAAAATGATGATTAAAACTTAGCTTACGGCTATGTCCAAACAGAAACTGAAAGGAAGAATTTGGGTAAAATCTCTTGATGATTTGGGCTAAAAAAAACACTTCTGGTAACCTGGAGCCCGTTTCAGTTATGTTTCACTATCCGTAATGGGGTAACATGGACCCAGACTAAACAATTTGTGTTGCTTTGAGCTTTGCATTTATGTTTTGGGATATTGTCCAAAATCTTTCAAAATATCCAATTTATTAAGTTTTATAGACTCAAAATCTTATTCGAAGGTAATATAGCTTTTACCTATGTCTGTAAAGTTAATTCCATTGGCATCAAAACCTGAAACACTTCATTTTATGGCCCTAGAAACGTGGCTTAAAATGTTCAGTAAGATATGAATATAACCTCAGTTGATATTTTCCTCATCTTACAGTTAATGTAAGGGCATCATCGAAAGTAGTTTCAGCATCAATGAAAAACTGTATATTATATTTTAATTGAAATTTTAATTGAAATAATGGTAGATCTACATGCACTTGTAAGAAATAATTCAGCGAGATCCCTTGTAAACTTTGCCCAGTTTCAATGGTAACTGCTCATCGGTAACATAGTCTAGAAGTATAGCCCAATAACATGACCAAGACATTGACATTGATACAATCCAGTGATCTTATTCTTATTTCCCCAGTTTAACTTTTGTTTGTGGGTACACATGTATTTATTTATGCAATGTTATCATCTATGTAGTTCTGTGTATCTACCACACCGTCAAGATAGCCAGTTCTATTACCACAAGGATTCCTTATGTTGTCTTTTCATGACCACACCCCCTTTCCTCCTAGCCCCAAACCATATTATTTTTTGACTTATCAGTTAGTTCTCTGTGTAGATTGAAAAGCTGGTATATATAGTGATTAAGAGTGACTCCGAAGTCCCACTGCCAAGGGTTGAAGATTCCTGGCTCTGCCACCATACTAGGTAATTTATATGCATGATCTTATTTGGTGCTCACAAAAGCTGTGTGAGACAGGTATTCTTGGTTCCTGTTTTAAGATAAGGATTCTGAGCCTAGCAAATTAAATATAATACAATATTTGCCCAGAGTAACACACTAGTAGCCATTTGAAATAAGATTCAAAACCAGATCTGTCTGACCCCAAAACCCATGCTTTTCTATAACAGCAAACATATTAATTACAAGTGTTCCAGTTAGAGTAGTGTGCTGGTTGTTAAGCTATTGATTCAGCCTCAAACTCGCCCTTCTATTCACTGCTTTGTGATGCAAACCACAATTCTCCTTTGCCAGCTTGCTCCTCAATGGGTTCTATCAATAAGAGGCACTAGGGGAACAAGTTACTGTGCTCCTTCCCATTGTCTTCTGTTCCTATCACTGTCACCCTGGAAACAGCTCTTCACCCTAGCATTGGCAGTTCCTTCCAGTAGCAGGACTCGATTCCAAGCTCCAGGTTTTCCACATTCCCAGAACCAGCCTCATTGCACCCCTCAGTGATACCCTACCACCCAAACATACACACTCCTCAGAGATCTGGCTCCCAGCTCCTCAGGGTCCCTCCTCTGAGTTCCTGAAACTTCAGGCAAACAGCATCTTAGATCTTCAGGCCCTAACCCCAAGGCTCTACATTTTAATAACCCAGGCTCTACACTTTGTTCCTTCAGTTCTAAGGGTGGCAATCACTTCCTGATGTTACTACCTCTGTGATATCTTCATGTTCTCTTTTTGTCTTTCCAGTTCTAACACTTGGTTAAACAGTTCCTTATATTAAATTCTCTCTGTTAAAATAATTGGTATGGTTTTTGACTCCTGATCGTATCTTAACTGATACAAGTAGCTAGCTCATAATTTGGAAATTTGTTTGTAAAACTGACAAAAATTTTGGCAAAATTATTTACTCTAGCAAATAGGACTTGTTCCAACTTTAAGAAAAAATATTTAAAACTTAAAAAGAAGGCACAAAGGATGGCTGTATGCCTGTCCTTTCAGGGTCATACTGGCACTGTCTAACAGGTCTACCCACATACTATATAATTCTCTAGCGAAATGCCTTTCCAGCCTGGCTTCCTTCACTAACTAATATGCATTTAAGGTTCCTCCATGTCCTTTGGTGTCATTTCTTTTTGTTGCTAAATTATAACCATTGTATAAATTCCTCACGATTTATCCATTCTCCATTTGATATGTGCTTGCTTAATGATTCACCTTAAGGGTCATGTCTTTTACTTTCTAAAAATACACTTTGATGATAACAGCCAATCATATTTCCCACATGAAAGATGATCCTACTGATCCACCATAGGAAGAAAACTCTTTTGTCATTTAAGTCATGGTAATGAGCTTCACAATTACACTCAGATTTTCTAAGCGTCAACTCACATGTGAAATGGTCCAAACAACCCTATTAAAAGCTAATGTTTTATGAGTGCAAAAGAGTACCTCGTGAACATTCCAACAAATCAATCCATTGGTTTGTTAAAAAAAAAAAAAATATATATATATATATATATATATATATATATATATATATAGTGACCTGAGAACCAATTACTAGATAAAAGCTAAGTCACCCTGTTATAAATCTGATTAAAATGAATTTTCCAAGCTATATACAGTCTCCTTTTTCCTACATATTTTAAATTTACTGGCCTCTGTTAAAGGAGAGAATTGCAATCAACCCTTTACAACTGGGTCTTAGGCTTATCTCCAAGAAATAGAATCCTCGCAGGGTTTTGAGGCCTACAGGCTGAATTCTGACACTGCACAGAGCTTCCACAGGCAGGGTAGAGAGTTGAATTACATGTCTGGTAGTCAGGGAGGCTAGGGTGCGTGGTTTGAATGTCAAGGGCATTCTTGGGCTTGCTGCAAACCTCATTCTGATTCGTTCATTTTCAGACTGTTGCGCTGAAGTCTTTTTCTCTTCAGTCTTAAGTCATTCCAGACCATGGATTGAACAGTCCACTCTCCCCACTCTCCTCAGATGTGGAGCCCCGGGCAATGGCTGGCACGGTTCACATATAACTTGCACACATCCACACACCTCCTCAACTAATGTAAAGGTCCCAACATAAACACTAGTTCTCACCAATGTTCCAAGGATTTTAAAGGCTTTGGTGCTGTAAAAAAATATTTAGTCAGCTTGTGACAGCTACAATCCTGCTCCTGTTTCAGCTTTAAAAAAAAAAAGAAAAAAAGGGGAAAAAAAGGAAACCATACTCATTTCTTCCTTCCACAGCTCAGTGAAGTTCCAAAAAGTAGAAAGAATCCCTTAGCTTGCCTCATTGGTAGAAATGCCTGGTTGGGACATTCCTTTGGCCACTTTAGCTGAAGTTTTCATACCTCTGGGACAAAGCATCCTTGCTCTAGTCTCCTGTCTCAGAACTGACTGAGAGCTGTCTACAAAGATAGGAGAGCTCTGTGCAAAACGCCCCAGAAAAATAACACAAAACCACACCTGACCTCAGATGGAGGTTGCATTTCCAGAGAGAAAACACAGCCACTGAGATAGTAGCATCCCTCAGAGTCTCTTTTTATTTTGACTGCCGAGCAGGTAACCACCCTCTTAGGAATTTTGGTCTGTTTCTATCATATCTGCAGAAATGTAGGAAACTCTTTTAACCAACGAAATGAGCCAGTAGTTAGTATGACACATTGCGGTAACCTCGAAGGGGTCATACTTGCAAGTGAAGAAACCCTCCCTATAGGAAACGGAAAAGCTGACAGGGCCTTTTTATCTAGGATACTCATGCTCCTGGCTGTTTTCCTGTAGCTTGTACTTAATTTCTTGTTTTATTTGGCAAAGAGCAAACAAGGAAAACAAGGGTATTAATAATGATAATCGACATTTGAGCTTCCTGGGTACACCGTGTCTTGTACCTAAGTGCTGAATAGAATTTTTTTAAGATTATTGCGTGTGTGCAAATGAGACTAAAATTTGCCACAAAAGTAAATCATTCATTTCCCTTTGTCCTAGAAAAACACATTTTTGTCTCTGTGGCATTTGAACCAATTCTTCTTTCCTATCCTAATTTTGGCATTTTGATGTCATGAAACAACTTTATTTATGTATTCTGTAACTCATGCCACAAAGCCTTGGAGCATGCCAATTAAAAACACAACAGCAAAGAAGTGAAGTAACTCAATTTTTCATCGATGAAATGGTTTCCATCAGCAAGCTCCTTGCAAAATAATATTTGGTGACTCGAATGCCATAAATCTGGTTGTCTCTCTGGTTTTGTGGTAAAACTCACCCGCTGTGGGCTTGGTTGGTGACTTTCAAATTTCAGTCTGGCTGCCATTTATTGAACTCTGTCCCCCATCCATCCTTTGTTAGAAAGGTGGAAAATCAACAGGGCCCTGGGAAAACAGGAGTCTTGGTAGGAGTCTCCTAAGGGTGATACCATTTACAGATTGTGATTTATGGAATTCAAGTCCTGAAGCATCTGAAGTCTGCTGCTGCAGTTTTCTTGGCATGTTAAAATCTGCCCACAAGAGAGTTTACCAGAAAAGGAACTCCTGGGGTGAGGAGCTAGTGTCTACATCTTTGCCTCAGATGGTCAACATTTCTCAGGAAAATCTCAGCTGGAGCTCTGCTGAGAAATAAGCTGACATCATTGGGTTAAAGGACTTATTACCTCAAGACTCTAATGTTCTAGAAACGTGTGAAAGCCACTATTTGTTTTAAATTGAGTAGCTTGGAGTTGCACGCATTGAGGCCTCCTTACAAAAAAATGGAAAAGTTGTACTCAGGAGCAAGTGTCCTTTGCTGTGAGACCCCAGAATCAGCAATCTGTATGATTAACACAGCGGTAAGAACACATTTGGTGAAAACCCGCAGCAAAAGCTACGAATATATCTATTTCTGATGCCTCACCCCCACCTCCCCCAATTTGGCCTTCTTAAAAAGCCTGATCCAGCTAATTGCACTTTTGGTGTTCTGAAAATGCAGTGACTAAAGAGAGTAAAGAGTAAATTGAAACTGGGAGATGTTTAGGTATTTTCCATGATATAATCCAATCCTAACAACTCCATCCCTGACTTCCTACCTTCTTCTTCTTCCTTTCTTTTAATTACAAAAGTGCTGCATATACATGTGGAATAAAACTTATTAGAGTGCAAATAGTTAAAAAAAATCTTTTATGCTTCCATCAACTGGGAACAATTATTGTAATCATGTTAGTGTATTTTCTTCTGGTCATATTTCTGTGCTGAAGTTTTATCAATTTTTTGTATTAAAAATTGTATGTATTATAATGTATTATAAATCTACATGCTTTCTATAAACAATTCACATACAGAAATAAAGGATAAATTATTTCCTATAACCCCAACCCAGAATAGTTAGAGAGATAACTATTGTGAAAAAT
Source organism: Eonycteris spelaea (assembly GCA_003508835.1). Taxonomy (NCBI): domain Eukaryota; kingdom Metazoa; phylum Chordata; class Mammalia; order Chiroptera; family Pteropodidae; genus Eonycteris; species Eonycteris spelaea. The sequence continues at coordinate 5,537,346 of PUFA01000011.1, read as the reverse complement.
TTGATAGTAATATTATCAAATATATAGAGATCGATTCTATATTATTACATAATAACACATAATCTAGGTATATATATATCTTATATCTATTACATATTATTTATTATATATACTGACTTGATATTTTTACCAAATGGCTTATACCATATATTTGGTTCTGTAATTTGCTTTTTTTCACATAACAATACATCTAGACATCTTTTGAAGTCCAGATATGGGTATCTACTCCATTTTAAAAATGACCATATAGTATTCTATTGCATGGATGTACCATATTTTATTTACCTAATTCCTACTGATGAAGATGTGTTGTTTTTAATTTTTTGCTATTACGAACAATGCAGTGAACATCCTTGGTCTTTGCATACCTATTTGGTAAGTGGAATTGTTGGATCAAAGGATATTGTGCATATATTTTAAAATACGATGACAATTGCATCATATAGAATTTCGTCCTTCACTTCCACTAGAGATTGTGTCATTTCATGATATCACATTAAGTTAGTAAGTATAATTTTAATGGCTATCTAATATCACCAAATGAATAGTACTTCTGAGCCACATGAATACTGTGTACGTGAGACACCTACCCCTCACTGTTTTTAGCTACTAACACTAGTGGCTGCCTTTAACCACATCCTGAATGAGAAGACTCAATGTTGCTATAAGATGTGTCTTGCTGGAGGCAAAAAAAAAACCCCAAAACAAAACATAATTTATTTTTTAAAATCGATTTATATCTGTAAAGGTTGGAAAAAGATGCAAAAGAGTCACTTTCCATATTTTACTAGGGAATAAGCCAATATTTCAAAGATGAAAAATTATTTCTTGATAGCAAATCCAAGCCATCTGAGATTTCAGTGAAAACTCTCTTTTAAAAATACTCATGTCAAAGCAAGAGGAGGTTTCTAGCTAAAATAGTACATTAGCAATTAATCTAGGAAAACACAGTGTTTCCTGATCATAATGTTTGAATTTTCAGCCCCTGGTTTATGCATATATTGTTCCTGGCTGACAGCTGTCAGATAGTTTCTTACCATCATCATCAATAAAATCTTATAGTTAAAATGCAGACTAATAAGCCTGTTTAAACTTAAACCTCCAAGCTTCATTAAGTCACACCTCTATCAAGAGCCTGCTTCCCAGAAATATCAAACATATTGGATCCTGCAATTCTGGAAATTTTTATTAATTGCCCTGTGTAAAGCATTGTCTAGGATCCAGGATTTTCAAAAAATGAGTAAGTGGAACCATTTTTTTCAAATAAAATTTTATATAGAAATCTAATATGTAAAACATTAAAGAAAAATCTGCTCGAGTCCAAGCTAGATCCAGGCTCAGAGCCTCACTCTCTCCTTTCCCCAGTACTGTGGTCCTACAGGCGTCTCCTCAGACTGCAGTTGGGTCAACAATAAATTGACAAGAAGTAATACATGAAACAAAATAATAGATGAGATATTGGTAAGGAGAAGGACCAAATCTGCAGAAAACAAATTCTCTTTTATAGTTACATGCTTCTGACATTTAGTGCCTTTTAAACTATGTAAACTGCATAATTATGGCCAAAGTAAAAAAAATGGTCAGTCTCAAAATTAATCAAGATCAGATCACAGAGAAAGTTTTCTGTTTTAATGCCATGCTTAATTCAATTTAAACCAGAAAAACAGTATATTCACAAATATTACCAGACATTATCCAGTTAAGAAGAATGATATTGAGAGTAATCCACCATTTGGATTTTAGCAAGAAAGTATTAAGTTCAATCTATTAAAAACAATTTATTAAATCTTGTGTTTGGAGACTACCTTCAGTCCACAGTCCAGCTCAGCATGATAGGCTTCGGTCTAGTAGGATGCAAGAAAACCTGGAGGGTCCAGAAATTTGGAACTAGAGTATCCTCATCTTTAAATATCGCTTTAAAAAAAAAAGTCCAAAGACTACCTACATTAGAATTGTCTTGAGATATTAAAATATAGATATTTCTATTTGACCTCCAAAAATCCTTATTCGGTATCTAGGGAAAAGCCCGGGAATTTGCTTACTTTTTCAAATGGTCTCCAGGTAATTCCAATGTCCACTCAGGCAAGAAGTTAGCAATAGGGAGTTTAGCAAGTGATAACAGGGCATTCTGGTAGGCTGGTTTGCAGAGCTCAGTTGCAGGTAAACTATAAAATAGGTAAATAGCTGGCATCCAAGAAGTCCCATATCATTCCTGTGCCAGTCCTGAGTGACTGGCACTCAGATATATTTTTCAACTCTTTCTCTACTCTGCTCAGTATAGCAGGTGCCTGATACCTGCAGGCTGTTTCCTAGGTTCCCATAGACTGACTTCTAGTTGAGATCAAAAAATGAGAGGTACTGGTTTATGTTTGGAAGACAGAAGTGAGAAGCCAGCACACTTCTCCCTCTTTTCTGTTTTAACCTCCTTCTCTGGCTGCAATTGTGTCTTCTTCATAGTTTTGGCTTCTATCAGACAGGACCACCGTGGCTTGTGCTTCCACTAGCTGACTCCAGCTCCTGAGCTCTAATCATCATTTTCTCCCTCTTTCCCTGCAGACTAGAAGTGAAAGTGCCTTCCTGCTGACACTAATGTCTGGGATGCTTTAATCCCAGGATTCTCAGTTGCTCCACCACCCATATAACCAATTCCCTCCATTAAATTATATTTTAACTACTCACAATAGTGTCTGTTTTCCTTATTGGATCGTAGCTGGTACAGGCCTGGCTACAGGGCTAGCTAGCATTTAGAACCAGGTCACCAATAACTCCAGAGGCAGGTGGAACTGAATAAGTCCTGGGGCAGGTGGGCAAGAATAAGGCAGGGAGGACCCTGACATTGGGTGCGGCCCTGGAGTATATGCCTTAAGATTCCCCAAATGTGTGATGAGGCTTGGTGCCTCCCTTTAGGATGTGGTCTTCAAAAAAGGTCACAGGGTATAAAGTCTTCTGAAAGCCAGCCCACTGGAATGTCCAACACATAGTAGCTGCTTAATAAATGTATTAAATCTAGTATTATTGAATGTGCATAATTTGTAAGAGAAACTATCTGATCAGATTTAGAAGGAAAAATTTGAAGATTTTCCCCCCTCCTCATCCAATGAATATTTCCCATCTGAAAAGAAGATGAAGTTATTTTTCTAGAGCTATTTATTTTTATTTTTAAACACCAGAATTTCTTTTCTTTTTCTTTTTCTTTTTTTTTTTTTTTTTTTTTGGACTGAACAATATCTTCTAGGGATTAAGCCAAGGTTTGTTATTTTTTTTTATGAAGAAAACCAGGCCTATAAACTAAGAATTTATTTTTATCTACTTGGCAGTGAGCAGTAGCCAGTATTTTACTTTTACAAAAAAAATCCATGTTAATGAGATAATCAATGTCAGATGCTTGTTACATTAAATTTGTACCACAGTTTTGTAGTAAAGTGTTAACATTCCTAGGACAGTGAAAGTCTAGCACTATTGGGAAAACAATTGAGACTCATGAGAAAACAAAATGTATGGAGATCATGGGTTAATGTTTCAATGTAGGTTGGTACATTTAATATTTTTATTTATTAAAGTTTCACAAACTCACATTTCTATGTAATTAGTCTCATTCAATAACTAGAACAATTTTTAAAGTCAAAGACAAGGTTTACAAAATATTAATTATCTTTGTTTGTAGGATTACATTGTAATTGATTCTTTTCCTTTTTCTTTTTTATTACCCGTGTATTTATTTCTAAAATGAACATTCATCCTTTTTTAAATTGAAAAAGAAAATAAGTTAAAATTATAAGACAAATTTATTTTTTTTTTTAGAAAAGACAGCAAAAATCCTAACCTTAAAAAAATGACAAGTTGGTTTGGTCTAGATTAAAATTAAGAACTGCTCGTCAAAAGACAATAAACTGATATATCTGACAAGGAGATTGTTTCTTGATATACAAAACCTCCTAAAAATCTGTAAGAAAAAGCAATCAAACAAAAAATAATTCACAAAAGAGGTGAATAGACAAAACAAAAAGGAGGATATAAGTATCTAATAAATGCATAAAAAGGTTTTCAACTTCATTAGTCATTAAGGAAATGCAAATCACAGCCATAATGAAATAACTCTACAAATCCATCAGAAGGTCCATAAAGAAAAAGATAGGTTGTAAAGAAAAAGTATTGGTGAGGATGTAGAATAACTGGAATTCTCACACATTGCTGGTAGAAATGGTAAAAACATTTTGGAAAACTGTTCGGCAATATTCGCTAAAGCTGAAAACATTCCTTATGGCTCAGCAACCCTACAACCAGTTGTAACCTAATAGAAATGCACTCATATGTTCACCAAAAGACATGGACAACATGTTTATAGCAGCCCAAGTCATAATAGCCCCACACTTGGAAACTATCCAGCACCTACAACGATAGAAAGGACAAAAAAAATTGTGGTTTATTCACAAAACCACCCTACAGCAATGGAAATGAATTAGTTACAGCTACATGCAACAAAATGAACAGATCTCACAAGAACAATGTTGCATGAAAGAAGTACAGGTTAGACAATTCCACTGAGATTAAGATAGTCCATTGATACTGAGAATACACACTATATAACTCCATTGGTATCAAGTTGAAATAATCAGAAAATTAATTTATGGCACCCGAAGTTAGAGCAGCAATTACTCTTGCTGTGAGTGATGTCAAGAGGATACCGGGGGGATTTGTGCGGTGCTGTCAATATTCTGTATCTTCATTTGGGTACGGGTTACGATGATGTGTTAATTTATAAAAATCTAATGCATCTGTACTTGGTGATGTGTGTATTTTTACATATGTAGATTATACTTCACTAAAATGTTCTAAATGGAATGAAATGCTCTGATAGGCCTTGCACAACAGTTTGTTTATGTGGCTTATATATTTATAGCACATGCAGCCCAATAACATAGCATTTGTCCCATAGTTCCTTCTTTAAACAAATCTTAAGCGATAGGCAGAATAATACCCCCGCCCCCAAAGGTATCCACATCTTACTTATTGGAACCTATAGATATGCTACTTTATAAAGCAAAAGGGACTTGCAATGTGATTAATTAAGGGCTTTAAGAAGGGGATATCTAGTGAGCCCAACCTAAAATCACATCTGCCCTTAAAACTGGATCACTTCTTTCAGATGTGATCATGAAAACATATGACTGTGGGAGAATGGTCAGAGTTGCAACATTGCTGGCTTTAAAAATGGAAGAGAGAGGTCATTAGCCAAGGGATGTTGGCAGCCTTTAGAAGCTGAAGAAGGCAAAGAAATGAATTCTTTCCTAGATTCCCCAGAAAGGAGCACAGGCCTGGCAATGCCTTGATTTTAGCCCTGTGAGGCAAAGGTTGGACTTTTGGTCTATATGATTATAAGATAATAAAGTTGTGTTAAGCCACTAAGTTTGCAGTAATTTGTTATAGCAGCAATAAAAACATATATCTTCCTTTCCCTTTGTTGGAAATGCATTTTTTTAAATAGAAAACTAATATATTTTCCTTCTCCTGATTGTTGGAAAAGCAAATTTTTGTAATTGCATGCTTTTATCCCTTACGGGCTACCACTGTCAGCAGCAGCAACAATGTTCCTGAAATGTTGAAAGTTTGGCAAGACTGAGAGTTATGAACTATATTGAATCAAAACAAATATGCAAGAAGTAAAGGGCAGAAAGAGCTTACCTGCAGTTTATCCTGTTCACTGTTCTTGGAAGCTCTATCAAGAAGTGCTGTTTCTGCAAGGTACAGAGGCCAAGACAATGTTCTTGGTATAATAAGAAAATTGGTTTATAAATAAGGAAATCATTCAGCAAATACATGGCATGCCAATGAACTTAAAACCCTGTTCATGCATCTGAAAACTGGGTATACCTCCCTGACCTGGGGTATGATCTCTGTCCCCAACAGCAAGAGAATAATATAACCAAGTAGAGAAGCTTCATTATTAGCAAGTCTGCAGAGTAATAACTTGAGAGTGTGTCAATCAATGGTGACCTATTCTCTCCATCCACATTCTCTGATAGGGTCCTTTAATTCCCTGCCCCATCCCCAATCATTTTTAAAGTGTTATGTAAATAGTTTCAAGACAAGTTTCATAAATCCTCCCACATGGAATTCTGGAATCACCACTAGAGCTAATATTTACATGAATTGTCATATCATCGTTTCTGGATACTTGCCAATTTGTGTTGACAATAGTTTGGTCTTAATTTGTAAAGCTGAACATAAAAATACCTGTGTTAGTTCCTTGGGCTGCTGTAGCAAATCACCACAAACTTGATGGCTTAAAACAACAGAGGTTTATTTTCTAACAGAAGTTCAAAATCAATTTCACTGGATTGAAATGAAGGTGTTGACAGGGTACCATGCTTCTGCTCTGGAGTCAAATCTCTTCTGCCTCCTACTTGTATAAGGACACCTGTGGTTTGTATTTAGGGCCTGGATAATCCAGGATAATCTCCCCATGAAGATCCTTAATTTAATGTATATGCAAAGAGTCTTTTCACATAAGGTAACAGTCACAGGTTTGGGGATTAAAATGTGGACATATCTTTGAAGGACATTGTCAGCCTACCACCAATACCCTGGCAATTCTACTCCTAATAAATGCCCCATATATCTCTGCCTAAATGCACCAGGAAACAGATACAAGAATGTTCATAAGTACAGTTTCATATGCATTTTGAAAGTCCAAAGGAAACCACCAAGATGTCTAGTGATAGTGAATATATAAATAGTGGCATATTCACACAAACAGAAGTGTATTCATCAGTAAAAATGACTCGTGTAGCAACAGAAAACAATATGAATAAGCATTAGAAATAATGGTGAGTGAAAAACCAAATCCTCACTACTGTACATGATATGCTACTGTTTTTGTAAATCTCAAAACATATGAAATATTGGCTAGGGACAAATATGTGGTAAAACCACAATTTTATTTTAAATAAAGCAACGATAAAGAGAAAATTTAGAATGTGGTCTCCTCCAGGTTAGTGGAGGTGAAAAATGGAGCAAGAGTATGAAATTGGAAAGGAACACCCAAGTCACAATATTGAAGAGGTTTTAGTTTTTATGTTGGGTGGTGAGTCTTCAGCTGTTGATTTTGATATGCTTTACAATTCAAACATATTACATACATTCTTGCACTTAAAAAATACCAAGGTAATTAGTGGCGATTTGTTAGGCATTGTATACAGGCTCAAGCTTGCTAGAGAAACAAAGTGATTTATCCCAAGAATTCATATGGATAGCAACTGAAAAGCATCTGGGATTTGAAGCAACTAAGGACCAACTTCTCTCTCTTCTCCCTTATATGCAAAGGAGAAAGAGGCTGCTGCTAGGAAGTCTCATTCAGCTATGAACAGATTATCTGACAAATATTCACATGCTTGGCTGGCTGCTTCATCTCTGAGAGCAGTGTTTCCTCCCTAAATGAGAATAACCCAGAATAATTTAAAAAAATGACCAGGTTTCATGAACCAAAATTTCAAAGACACTAGATGTCTGCCTATTTAATAAGCATACCAGGTGATTCTCATTAACAGGGAAATTTGGGAAATTTCTGGAGCAGTGTTTCTTAAATGTTAATGCACAAGAATCACTTGGGATCTTGTTGAACTCAGACTTTAATTAAATCTTGGGTGGAGTCTGAGTCAGCCTTTCTAAGGAGACTCAGGTGATGCAGACATTGCTAGTCGAGTATACTATTTGAGCAGCAAGATTCTAGAGCTCAACATAGTGTCACAGGCCTCCTTTGAGAAGAGCTATCTATATATCCATTACACAGCAAAATGCATAAACATAGGATTTAACAAACAACTGCAAAAGGTTTGGAGGGGCCCTGAACAGTATCCTTAGGCCAAGGTTAGCAGGACACACCATCAACCTGGTTCTGATGAGGAAGTGACAGGAATCTTCAAATAATAATAATATCCAACATTTATTGAGCACGTACTATGTGCTTTGGCACTATACTAAGTATTTAAGACATATCATCTAATTAAATCCTCATGACAAACCTGTGTGGAAGATACTATTGTTATCATTCTCATCTGACAAATAAGGAAACTGGTGCATAGAAAGTTTTAAATAATTTGCTCAAGGGTATTCGGTGACCGATTCCTGAGCCCAGGAGTTTAGTTCCTATGTTGTACTGCACTCTCAATGTGTAGCAATCACTTTGAAGAAAGTGATTATATTTTATTAAATTTTGTCTGGAGAGTGAAAATGGGAGCTGACTAGAACTGAAGTTTTCAAATTTTTATGGGCATCAGAATCTCCTGGGGTAACTGTTTAACTTGATAACAAAACAATGTTTGGGTTCCATCCTAGACCTTCATTATAGACTCAAAATCTCTGGGGATGAAATCAGAAACTTGTATATTGAACTAACAGTCCAGATGATTCTGGTGTGCAAAGTATGAGTATTATTGCCATAGAGTTTACAAAAGCAGGATTTTAAAAGTCCAAAGGAAAATTAAATGAAATTTGTGATGTGAGAAACTGAAATGAAAGGTGGCTCTGACCTTAATGAGGAAGAAGAGCAGGGAGGACCTGTAAGTTTGTAGTCTTTTGCAGTCCAATCAGGAGTAGTCCATAACATAGTCACTTAGAAGGGAATGGATCCACTTTTTAAAGTAGTTCACATTATCGAGGACGCACACAAGTTACAAAGTGGTGTCATGAACCTATAAGAATAATGGCAGGAAATTTAACCCTACTCCCCACCTCCACCCAGGACAAGCTTAAATTTAGGGGGTGGGAGAGCTAGAAGAACAGTAACAAAAGGGTGGGGACACAGCTCCTAAACTTTTGTTTACTTTTCCTTTTCTCATTCATTAGTTTATTCACAACTCCAGGGGGCTGGGAATACAATGCAGAAGCGGCCTACTCCTTTGCTGAAGGAGATCAGTTAACCAGTCATATCAGTACAGGATGAGGTTTAAGAGAGGGACAAGTACAATGTGAGAGGAGCACAATTGGGGCTTAAACAAAAAGAGAATCAGAGGATGAGAGAAGGGTAGGTTTTATTATGATTCCAATTACAGACCTGTAACTGGATGACAATCTTACCCAGTAATTTTTAATAGAAAGATATGTGATATCTTTAAGACTATAGCTACTTCATAGGTAATTAAATTCTGTATCCTTGGTGATATATTTTTAAAGAGATTATTAAAGAAATAATTTGTGAGCATTCTTGAGGAAGTGGTGCTTACCAGGGCTGGTGTGGATTTACTAAGAACAAATCATATCAGACCAGCTCCATTTCTTTGGTAGATTAGGGAACCGTGGTAGATATAGGGTTGAGTGGGTGGTAGGGAAGTAGATGTAGATTCACAGATCAGACATTTGCTAAGCAATTGCATCTACATATTTATATTTAGCCATCACAATAAGACTATTAAGAAAATATTGTCTTCCTAAAAAACAACATGAAACCAGGCCCTCCTAAAGGAAAGCCTTGGTGGAAGGAGAACATCCTGGTGGGGCTGGATTGCCCATTCATGAGGTCCCCAGCTCTGATCAGAGATTCACTTCCTTTTGATGGTTTTTTTTTGTTTGTTTTTTGTTTTTGTTTTTTTTACTAACTCTTGCAAAGTAGTCATATTTGTAGATTGAGGTAAAGAAGACTTTTCCCTTAATACTCTGCATCAAAGATGAAAAAGGGCTGGAAGCCATAAATAAGATTTTAGGAAGATAGAAGATAACAAAATGAAAATACACATAGAAAAGGACTTAAAACTAAATAACGTGGTTTACAAAATAAGGTTTACTTATCTTTACTTTAGAACCCACTGCAGGGATTATGACTTCTCTCTACTAGATTCTTCTCAGTACTTGTTTTAAATGGCTGTCTCCGGCAAGTCACTCTGTATTTTCAGCCATTTTTCTTTGCTTCCAGACACACTTTTTAGCTATAAACCGATCTTCTAGAACCTTATCTTTCACTAATCCTCAATGTGAGTTCTTTATTTCACAGCTTTTCCTAATCAAGGACTTCAGAATATGTCATTTTTTATCTCTAGGTGCAAACTATTCTTTAATCTTCAAAATCTATTCTCTCTCGGCACTCTTTTTTACCTACTCAAATTGTGGCTTTGTGGTTTCTAGGACCAGAAATTCACTTAAGTTAGCTCAAGTAAAAAATTTTCCTAGAATAATATGACTTGTGATTTCTCAGTAATAGGAATCAAAATACTCTTGAGCCTTGTACCAGTTGCGAATAGTGGAGGCTTAAGCCATTTTTTCCCTCACATACAAAGAAATCTGGAGGTAGCAAGTACTAGTTGTTTTAGTAGCTCAACATCATAAACACCAGTGACATGATTTTTCTAGTCCTTTCTCTCATGATCACAAGATGGCTGTTGCAGCTCTAAATATCATGTCCATTTTTAAGGAAGGTAGAAAAGAAAGGAAAGGAAGCCAGTTTTTTCCTTTGGTCAGGAAAGCAAAAACTTTCACAGAAACCTGTCAGTAGACTTCTGCTTATATTACATTTACAATAATTCTGCCACATAGCTGCTTATAAAGGAAGTGAAATCACAAGCCATATATTGAGAGAAAAAATTTACAACACAAAGAATTACCATTGAGAATATATAAAGAATATAAAAATTTACTGCACTTTGATAAAAATAAGATAAATGACCCAATAGAAAAATAGGCAAAAGATATGAATAGGTAAGAGACAGAAGAGGAAACATTTTTGGCAAAAAAAAATTCAGGAAAAGATGTCCAGCCACATTAGTGATCAGGGAAATACAAATTAAGACTACATTGAAATATATATTATACCCATTAAATTAGAAAAAATTAAGAAATCTCAAAAATTAGTGGTTTTATTATTTTTATGCCTACAGCATCTGGTCTTCCTAAGTAGTCTCCCATCCAAGTACTAACCAGGCTTGACACTGCTTAGCTTCTGAGATCAGACATCAGGCTTGTTCAGAGTGGCATGGCCATAGACCATGGACCCTGGTTCCACTGGGGCACAAACCCAGGACCTTCTGCATATAAAGCAGACATGCTAACTACCACGCTATATTATTACGTACTCAAAAATAAGCGTTGATGAAAATGGGTGAAAATGGGGAGTCTTATCCACTACTGGTGTGAGTGGGGTAAAATGGTATAATCCTTTAGGAATACAATCTGGGATAATCTAGTGAAGTTGGATGTGGGCACATCCTACTGTGCAGCAATTCCATAGCTAGCCATTGCACACAAGAGACATGCACACTCAATATTCACAGAGGCGTTTTTTTTAACAGCAAAAATGGAAACGAACTAGATGTTCATTGTCAGAAGAATGAATAAAATGATAGTCATATGATAGACCTACAATTATTGCAGCAACATGAATGTAAGAAATATAATTCTTGGTGAGAAAAAGCAAAAGCAGATGACTATGTATATGGCACGTTTTGAAAGCTAAAAAACATGAAGGCCAAACAATATATATTTTTAGAGATACGTACACATGTGGTTATGTTTCTCCAAAAAGAAATAACAAATCAAGGAAAAGGTAAAAACAAAATTCAGGGTAGTGGTCATCTCTCCTGAAGCAGAGAACAAGAAAAGGCTAGAACATACAGATAGATTGAATGATACTGAAATGCTTTTTGTATTACATTGAGTATTGAATTAATAGTTGCTGATTTTATTATGCTTCATAACTTATTTATATATATTTCTGTATGAATATTACATAAGAACTTCAATAAAATAAGTAGCTTTGGCAATGAGTGTTAAAAGAATTATAACATACCACAGTGTGAAATTTTTTGGGGGGGGGCAGGTGTAAAATACACTTTTTAGTGTTTTACATTTTTTAGTGTTTTAGTTTTACAATACTATTTGAGTATGATAAAAACTATATTTGTTTCAGTCCAGGTGGGAGAAAGGAGACAAGCACATATGAATATAAATACCCTAAGGGAATTTATTCTTAATCTTTGCAGATACTTTTTGAAATAAATAAGTTGGGACAAGCACCATTAGAACAAGGAGAGGAAGACGAGCCAATATTATGTTAAAGAACAGAGCAAAAAGAGGAGTGGGAACAGAAGTGCGAATACAGAAGTATTTTAAGAGAAAGTAAAAATGGAGGATGTAGATTATAGTCTTCTTTTCAAACTGCTTAGTAACGAGGGAAGAAAGTTTCTCTCTTCTGCAGGGAGTCTTCAGGACTATTCTTCCCAAGTCTGCTCTGCTTTTGTTTGATGCCTATATAAGAGAAAAAAATAATGAGCCCAAGGACAAACTCTGTTAAGCATTTAAGAAAGTCTCTGAGGTTTCATGTTCAGTCTAGGGACACAGTAGTAGTATCTTACCCCCACAAGGGTGTTAGTGGTGTCACCACTAATCAATCAGTTTCCTTTTTATTATTTTCACCATCTTTTTAAGGTTATTTAACCCATTCTCACTTCCAATGATCACACCAGAATCCAGCCATGACAACAGACCAAAACACCACCTCCAAAAACTAACAAAAACTTCCACCCCCAAAACAAAATAACATTTCTTAGTCATTCTCATTTCAACTGAAGACTTAATTGTTTATAATCTGCACAAATCAGAGATCCTATTTTAAATTACAGGAAGGACAATACATTTTAATGGACTTTGCTTTGTTAATCTATTTTAAAAGCTATTATCTGCAACTCCTCCAAAAGGTCAAAAAATCTGTTAATATATCAACTGTTTTCTTTACTCTCTTCTTACCTAAGAAAATGTCCATTGGTACGGGAGGGGGTTAGGAAAGAAGAATGTATGTATCACGTCCCTATTGAGTGCTTCCAGTGCTCCCCAGGAAACCCCCTCTATGTCCCTGCTGAATACCAACATACTTTTATCACAATATTCATTTAATTACATGCCAGTTTTCTTGACTGGGCAGCAGACTCCTAGAGAGCAGAGATCTTTTGCTCATCTTAGTCTCTCCACAGTTGTGCACTTGGGGCTCATCTATATTGGGGGATCAATAAATGAATGAATAAACGAGTGAATAAACAATGAACAACAGCATTAAACTAAGGTTTTTTGAATGCTTACTTTTGATAAAGCATTTTTAAATGTTTATTTCAAAAGCTGTTTAAAACACTGTCCCTAGACTATGCCTGGTACACAGTCCCAATAAATGTTTTTGAATGAATATCTAATACTTACATATCACACGTAATTTCGATTTCTTGCAGCCTTGCAATCTGGGGTCCTTTTAACTCCGGAAATAAGGGAAGCCATAGAACCATGGCAAATCTTTCTCAGGTACACATCATTCAAAACATTTTAAAGATAATCAAACAAAATGTGAAATCCAAAATTCACATTCCTTTTAAAGAAAAAACATAACAGGTTTCTTAAAATACCTTTTTTTTCTTTTTTGCTTGAGGGGGATCACTTGGTACTATAGACTGTGAGCGTAATATTATTTCTCTGTTTGTTTTAGGAGTATTTCACAAGAAAAACCTTAGAAGTAGTAGGTACAGTTTTTAATCTGCATCTTACATATTTGTATCAGAACATATAAGGAGGAAAGATACTAATCGTTGACATCTGTAGAGTATATGACCTTTTAGAAAACACATGTTATTTTTTCCAGGTTTCACCACTTTTTGACTGTAACAGAGAGCAGGGATTATTAGGAAACAGAAATTTACTAAACTTTTGCGAGGGTCCTCTCAGAATCGGGGATATTCTTCAACTGCTGTTAATGAAAATTATTGACACTTGTTAAAATGGTGAGAATACTTTATTCAAGACTATTGCAATAGTAGAAATTGTGCTTGACTTTGAAGATAGCAAAGATCGCTGCGAATTTACGGCCAACAAACAAGTTGAGTGATGGGGTCAATGGATAGAAAGTTACTAAGAGGAAACATGAACGGTAATGGGCTTCTTACTAAAGGCAGGACATGGACTTAAATCAAAGGTGGGAGATAAGAAGTTTCATCACATATCAAAGGTACCAAGGGTGGGGGATGATTAGCAGATTTCACACTAACACTGGGTTAGACTTGAAGGCCTAGGTAAGCAGACGGCTTAGAGAAGCCTAAAGTTTGCCTACCCCGCACCACTTACCCAATCCCTATGGAGGAGTGGAGCTGACTGGAGCTCTGGGGACGTGGGACGGGTGCCTAGTTCTCCCTCGCAGGCAGCAAAGACCGGCGGCGAGTGCTACCCAGGCCGCATTCAGTTACCATAAGATGAATGCGGGTCGGAGCAACAATCCCGGTACGGCACTGGAGGAGCCCCCCCGTTCTATTCCGCCCGCCAGCGTCCTACATCAGGGGGCGGGCCCCACAGGTCGGCCGGGGCGGAGCCTGGGGCGCCTGATTGGCTAGAGCGCCCGGACGGGCGGGGTGTCCCAGTCCCGGCCCCGCCCCCGTCGCCACTTACTGGCCGCCCCGCCCCTACCGCACTCCCTCAGCTCACAAGGCCTGGAGCTGGCGGGTCCCGCGCTGCCCCGCGGGAGGGGCCGAGCCCGTGTTCCTCCTCCCTACCGGTCCGCATCCTTAAAGCACGAGTCCAGACGCCCCGCCTGTCGGAGAGGGCGCCGGGATCCGGCCAGCGAACAGTGGAGGCAAGCCAGGGCCGACCGAGGAGGGCCTGAGGCCGCAGAGCTGCCGCGGCTGGTACGCGAGTGTTTCGGCCTCGACCGGGAGGTTGCGGGACCTGCGAGGGCAGGGTTCCCGGGCGCCATTGCCGGCCGTCAGAGCGCCGCCCGGCCCCTGTTCGCCCTTGGCTGCCCTTCCCTGGCTGGGAGGAGCTGCAGCTCGGGGCCATCGCTAGCCCCTGGCCGGGACTCGTGAAACGGGTGCCTTGTCTGCCGCCCGCGCAGGGCCGCCCGGGCCGAGACCATGTTTGACAAGACGCGGCTGCCGTACGTGGCCCTCGATGTGTTCTGCGTGATCCTGGGTACGTCTGTGCCGCCGGGCCGGGGGCGTGTGTGCGCGCGAGCCGGGGTCTGGTGCTCCGGTGGGTGCGGGCGTGTATCCTCTGGGAGGGGACTCACGGAGAGCGGCAGACTGGCGTTGCGGGGTGGGGGGGGGTGTGCGCCCGATGCGCGCGCCTCTCTGCGGGCGAGACACTGGGGCGGCTGCCGCAGCCCGAGGACCGCGCTTTGCAGTGTGCACCCCGGCTCCCGCGCGGCCGCTGCTGTCTGTCTGTTGCCCACCCGTGCGCTGAACTCATTCTGCTTGGACGCTGTTCACGCCTCTGCATCAGTGCCTTGCTTCTGTCCTCTCTTTCCCGTTCCACTCCCAGCAGAGCAGAGTGGGCTCCTCCTGCTGTAGGGAAACCTGGTCGCTGGCTTATCAGGTTCAGTAGCGAAACCTGAGGTTTGATCACCGGGGGTTCTCAGTAACAGGCGCCAGCGCCTGGTTTATCTTACTTGTGGGAAGCAGTTTAATTTTTCGTCTATAAAAGGCTAGAACGTTCCTAATTAGAAGGTGTTACTAGGCTGTAAATTGTCAGGTTGAAGTGGGTGTGAGGATGCCAAGTTTCTACCTATAGGTCTGAAGAAACTTGATATTTGGGGGGGGGGCGCCCCAGACCTGCCGTTCCCTTCTCCGCACAGACCTTTCCGTGGTGTAGCTTTCCATCTTCTGTGACAGCTCCCAAGGAGCGCTAGACATTCTTAACTGCAGCAATTTGGCGTTGTCTCCCTGATGGAAGAGTTCAGTTCTGGGGTTTCTGGTTGCCAGTAACTCCTTTCTTTTGACGAGGAAGAATTGAAGTCATCTAGATACGGGGTAGGCGTTGGAATGAATAACTTTCACCTTTTAAAATATGTATTGTGTAAGGCAGTACGTTATGGAAAACACGCACAAACAAGAAGGCCTCGAGGTTTGGGTAGTCCAACGCATGTGCAAGTAGCGAAGTAATAGTATTATCAGCAGGTTCTTAGGGTTAGAGATCTGTGACTTTAGCAGTATTCTAGATGGCAAGTCTGCATGACGGCTTTTCTGTGATGGGAAATTCCTCTGGTTTTAATCTATTTTTCCATTTTCCTGCCTCAAACCAGTCCATTTAGGTGCTTGCATTCTTGCTGAATTCTTATAAATTGTTACCTATTTTTTTTTGAGGAAAAATACCTTTTTGTTAATAATGAAACATTTTTATTGTTTATCAAGACGCTACCTGTATTGCTCCACAGTGAATTGTAGGAATGAAGTTTAGGAAAAGGAAATGCAATTTTGGAACACTTTTCATAGAAACACAAGTGATCCTTTTAGATGTCAGGATATATTAATAGTTACATTAAAATATATTCAAATTTATTTATTTACAACAAAAAGTTCCCCTTTGGTAAAGATGTTAAAATTTAAATTCACTTCATGGATTGTATAAATGTCTAACTTTTTAAAATTTAAAATAAAAGAAAAAAATGTTAAAATTTGAAGTGTACTTTAACTTGTACTCAGTGTCAGTGGAGCTTTGTTAAACTTCATTTTTATTTTCATGGAGAGGAAAATTTGGTCAAAAGTAATTTGGATAATTAGAATATATTGGATAGTATTCTGTCATTGCCACATGTTTTATACTGTCAGAATTATATATCAACTTTCCCTTTCCTACCTTATGAGATTTACTGATTTATAAAACAAATATTATGTTTTATCTTTGAGCCAGTACTCTACTACTTGACAAAGGAAACAATAATGCTTCGAAGTAGCTGAAGCTAATGTTATTAAACATAGAGCCATATAGTATATCTACGTTTTGTTTGTTTTTTAAATTTATGTATAATGGAGGAACCCTATTGCAGTATGGTTTTAGAAATTTTAAGTTCTTGTAGTTTATATTTCAACACGATGCAAACATTACACAATTGTTCTATAGAGGTAATTTATTGTTGTATTGGCCTAACAGTTAAGGATTTATGATGGCTCTCAAAAAGGTAAAATTGTGCTTACAATTTTAAATGTCTTTGGTGGTTTTGGAAAAAACTTGCTTTGGGGGATTTGTGCATTAAGTATGTTTTAGGAAAAGATACCCGATCTCTTTGAAACACATTTTATCTGTCTTTGTATTCATAGAATTTCTTTTATAGTAACTCAGTGTGTTGTCAAGATGAGCCCAGAATTTTCTTTTTCTAAATAGCAAATGAAGTACTGATTTATTTCAATTTGGTATATATGATAACATTAGATTTAAGAATATCAGTTCTTTAGAACAATGAGCAATGAAGGAGAATTGTGGGGCAAGAGATAAAACTTCCTTCTGAGTTTTGGAAGACAATATATTTTTATAGCAAACTCACCTTTCTGGTGGAGTCTAAGGGTCATTTTAAATTTGGCTTTTATTCATCTTACTGGCAGCAGGAGATTGGCAGCCTAAAGTAATGGTGGCTTGAAGAAGATTATCAATTTGACATTAACTCTTTTCTTTTTCTGTGGAGAATCTACAGGTCAGAGTTGACTATACCAACAAAAAGATGATTAAGCACTTTGTAAGTACAGGGTTATGTGAAAATGGTTCTTAATTATAATGTGAATATGTTCCATGTTCTGTTAATGACCACCCCAACATCATATAGTAGATCCGTTTTAATAGGACAGTGTTATATGATTGTGTTACATGGCTACATTATAATTTTACAGAGGGTAATGTCTGTTGAAATGATCATTAAACATATCTTCTGTGCGCAAGCATTTCTACCCCTGTCAACATAATCATCACTGTGAAACATGAACTCCTCCATATAATGTATATATATACTCCAATTATTAATTCTTTCAGTAGACAGGCTGCTCTACAGAGGATGATAGTGGGCTGGTCTGAAAGGAGCTGTGTATTTTGTCCAATGTGTGTAACTGTGTCCTGAATAAAACTTATTGGTGTTTAATTGCTGAGGGTCGTTCTAGATTTTATCCACAATGGCTTTAGGTTGCCACTGTTAATAGACAGTGAGTCCAGTGCACGCTGATTGAAAGCTAACTCTCTGCCAGTTCCGTGTTTAGGTTCCAGGGATATAAAGATGAATAAAACAGTCCCTGCCCTAAAGGAGATCAAAGTCTAATGAGGGAGAAACAAACAAGAGGTTATAGTACATCATGATAAAAATAATAATGGAGGTTTGAATAGGTGTCTTTGAGTGTAGGGAAGGAAGTTGTCACAATAGATAAATAGGTTGCCTCTACTCTTAGAGATGCAGAAATGACAAAAGTTATGAGATTATTTTCATAATTTTTTTTTTCCAAATTGATATAAGGTAGTAGGAACTCAAGTACCTATGTTTATGAGTTTTCTGCAGGCAGTCTCATGGTGTCTAGAAGATTTAGGTGAAACTGGCAAACGTTTTATGTGCCTATGTTTTTCTGGGTGGCGGTCATTTAGAATACCTTTCTATGCTTTATATTCTACTTTTACCCCACCTAATCTTTTCCCCAGCCTGCTCTGTGCTTTGAGAAGTGACTTCTGTGGACTGTATTAACTGAGCATTTGCTTTTTGGTTTCTGGTTGGCTTTGGCCAGTGGGGCATCAACAGGAGGCTTGGAAGAGCCAGTTCCCTCTTGCTAGATGTGTGTTGTCAGAGCACAGACTGTTTTGTGAGTAGGTCATAGCTTCTGTTTAGTGGCCCTCTCTGCCAGCCAGCTACAGTTACAGATCTTTCTTGGTTTTGGTAACTCTTTACTTGCCCTGTTAGGCCTAGAGGTGATAGTGGCTTCCTGTATTGCTAGCCTGGGAGTATTTCACCTCCCTTGCTGCTTTCTCTAAACCCTGCCTATACTTTTAAAGATGGTTTCTTCATTAAATTCTCTTGAATACCTTATTTGAGTGTGCTTTTTTTTTTTGCCTGGACACTACTCATAATACTCACGTATTATCAGATCTGATAAAACCTCTCTTTCTGCACTTGTAGCCAATCACAGCTGCCCATGATAGCAGATGCAAATAGGAGTTCATGGACCCAACATTGGCTTTCTTGGAATGGCAGGGGTCATGGTTTCCTCAGAAACTCCGAATGCTCTATCACCATTATGCCAAATCAAAGTTAGTAGATTTAAAGTAAAATGTGGCAGTGAAGAACTTTGGTAGCCAATACTGGGTGGTTGTGGAAACTTGTTACATATTCTACCCCAGTGATTATCATTGTAATGCTGACATTATTCTGTCCTTTAAGTAGTATCCCTAAGAAATGGTCCTTTTCCTTACCCTCAATCTGGGCCCTTTTCTTATGGAAAAAAAACCCCAAGTATTTACTGATTTTCATCTGCTAAATAGTCTGCAGCATTTTGTGCCTTCCCTTTTCTCCTAACGTTTACTTGTTAATTCACTCATATTGAATATGTATTTGTTTAATATCTAGTAAGCGCTGGGCGTTGAGTTAAGTACCAAAGATAAAAATAAGTAAATAAGTAAGTATAGACGGTCTTCTACTTAGGATGGTCTGACCTGCGACTTTTTTTGTCTTTACACTGGCATGAAGCTATGCGCATTCAGTAGAAATCATACTTCAGATTTGAATATTTATCCTTTCCCAGCTTATTGGTAATGCGTCATGATGCTCTCATGATGCTGGACAGCGGCAGCCTCATGATTTCGTAAGTGAACAGTGGGTACTCTTCAGTGTACTGTGTTGCCAGCGGTTTTTGGATTTTTGTTTTTGCATCAAATCATGTCTACAAAATGCCCATTTGTGTCTACTGCTTCTGGGAAGGAGGAGGAGAGGAAGGCAGTTACTCAAGATAAAATTCAAGTAATTGGCCAACTGTAGGCTAATGCAAGTGTTCTGAGCACATTTAAGGTAAGCTAGGCTAAGCTATGGTGTTTAGTAGGTTAGATGTATTAAATGCATTTTGACTTAAGATATTTTAAATTTGCAGTGGGTTTATGGGGACTTAATTGTAAATCGAGGAGTATCTGTAAATAGATAAACAGGACTTAGTGTTTATCCTGATCACTTCCATTTCAACTTTTATTAACTTCTATTAAGCAAACTTTTTCTACTTCCAATGAAGATTGACTGAGTTTGTTTCTTTGTTTTATATAACTTTTCCCTTTCTTTCCAACCATAGAGAAAGGGAAAGAATCTCAAAAAATGAACAAAAATTTGTCCATCTGGCATATTTCTGGGTCAGACTGGAGTCCTGTTGCAAGGTTTTTTCTACTTTTAAATGGCCAGTTTGGAACAAAAGCAGAAGCCTGGAGGAAATTGCTACTATTAGCTCTAGTTGATTTTATGCAGTTGAGTTTTAACTTAAAATTTACTTTGCTTAGAATAGAGATGGAAATGTTCAGAGATTGTTCCCCTCTATAGATTTTATGAAATGTAAATTTTTGTTTATATTCTCTTTGAATTACATCCTTTTGGAAACTCATGAGCATTCTATGACTATTAATCTCGTTTTTGCTTAGTCATTTTTGACTGAGCTCTATCAAAGTTTCCGATGCGTTACTCAGCTTGGAGAATTATTCTGATTCTTTTATATAAGAAATTCAAGTTAAAATTGTTACTGTTTACCCTACTAAAATAGACGGAAATTGATAGAAAGTCACTAAATTCCAAGATTTTAAGTGAATTAGTTAACATGCAGTTTCAGTTTTATGGAAAGCAATTTGTAGTGTTACTTGTCTGCTTTCTCTTAATTTTGGTGGCTTACTTCAGCATTTGGGATAGAAATACCCAGTCCTGGTAATAGGCTAGTTAGGGATTATATAGGCATTGTCTTGTCTCTCTTTTTTTATTTCCTTTTCAAAACATTCATCATTCAGATATTCTGAACAGTAATTACTACTTTCCTTCTGTCTCTTTTCTATTTACCTTATCTTTCATTGTCATTACTCCCTTCCCCACTTCTCGGCCTCCTGCTTGCTTTCTTCCCTTCAACCTTCTTGATATCTAGGTTTAAAGCCCAGATGGCTGAGTTGTTTTCACTTAACAGAAACTAGTTTAACATTGGGAATGACTCGTTCATTTATAAATTTTTTTTAAAGCATTAGCGAGACATAGTTCACTGATGAACTCTGGATCCAGACTGTGTAGGTTCACATTCCAGCCCTTCCATTTACTGTGTGACCTTTGGCAAGTTTTCTCTTTGTGCCTCAGTTTCCTCAGCTATGTAATGATGTAATTACCAACCTCATTTGACTGTTGTGAGGCATAGATAGGTTAATATGTAAAGTGCTTAGAGCAGTTCCTTGCACTTAATATGCATGATATGCTTGTCAAACAAAATTAATCCTCTGTAATTTTACTAACTATAAAATGATAATTATTTTAGTTGAAATAACATCAACCACTTTTGTATTAGGAGACAAAATTACAAACTTTTAAAAAATACCCATGAGTACTCATGGAATGTTTTTGAAGTTTACAGAGGATCTTGAAATAGTAGTGTTTTACCAGTCATGTGTAAAAACCACATAGATGATCTCTAAGTAGTGGTAATCCCAGCTATGGTGGAAATCGACCTGTGTAGGTCTGTGGTAGAGTGTAATTAAACAAATGGAAAACTGTTATACAGTGGTCATTCCTGAATTTCAACTTAAGAAAATGGAGTTAATGGCACTCTTGTCACCTTCATTATTGGAAATGGTCCCTCCTCTTGTAAAAAGTAGACCTAATAGTCCTAAAATTTTTGAATGACCTTAATTATACATCCTCATTTGTGTAAATTCTATTATTTTAATTCCTCTCTGCAATTAAGGCAGCAAAGAAAAAAAACCTGTGTAATACCTTTTCATACCTCTCTTCCTCTTACCCTCATTGTTTCAGATACTTATTTTGATGTATGCTAACCTGAAATTGTTTTTTGTTATGGAGCACAGTGTTGTTTTAAAATATTTCACTTTGCTTCATCTTTCACTTATTTATTGAGCACCCATTATGTGCTTAGTACAATGCTAGGAACTAGAAATATCACTGTGAAAAAGATAAGGTTTCTATACTAATATATAAGGAAATTACAGATGTTTGTAAATGTCGTGAAAGAAAGCAAGGTTAGAAGAGAGTGAGACATCGTGGGCCAGAAACCTCAAGGAAAGCTTCTCAGAGGAGGGGGTATTTGAATTGAGATTTAAGGATGAAAAGAAGTTGGCCATGAGGAGCTGGAAGAATGCTAGCATATGGAAGAGCTGGCATTGAGGGCCAGAGGGGCAAAGGGCATTTTGCAACAGAAAAGAAGCCAGTGTGTCAGGAATACAGAATGCATCCATGGTGAATTGTGTAATTCTTACTAGTGAATTTTGTAATTCACTTCTAAATGTCGGAGTGGATAATATTAATAACTGACATTTATTGAGTGCTCACTAGGCCTTCTGTGGCCTGTGAGGTCTCTAGTCAACTTGCTCAGGGAGAGTAGCTTGGTCATATCTATTTTGTAGATGATGGAACTGAGGCCTAGAGTAGGTGGGTAACTCTCTCAATGACACCCGAGTAAGAAGTTGTGTGGTCAGGAATTGGGAAATGCATTTTTGAGGATTATAACCTTTGAATGTAGATTGGTCCACATTCTGGAAAGGTGATAGTAAATGGAGAGGGTGAGGAAGGGGAGATTAGGGGAATTAATTGGCTGCAAAAGCAGTGATTGTTTTAGGTGGCCTAAATGTGTTATGATTATCTTTCATTCTGTATGATGTAGCTTCAGAGTCAGTTTCTGCTTACTGTACTTTGAGCATGTGTCTGCTGTCTAAAGGAGGCACTTTAATTTTTTATAGCTCAATCTGCTAATAACTACTAAGAGTTTGCCAGGAGGGTATACCATACTAGAAAATGTAACTGATTTGCCCTATTCAGAATTTTTCTTCAAATACCATTGTCATTGTAGGCATTCCTACACAGAAAAGGAAGACCTTCGTCCTTTGCTTTATTTCATATGAGTCTCGTGTGTAGAGTTCAGAGTTACCTTTAGTAACTCATTCCAGCAGATATAGTTAGAACCTCTTGGTTTAGTTCTCAGTTGTCACTGCTTGGAATGTTTCCTGAGTCTTTTTCAGGGTGGAGTTCCCAGGAAAATGACATATAGGAAATGTGTAGCGGATGAGCTCTTGAGTTAATTGGCAGCTTGTTAAGCCAGGTTGTGCCTTGCCTTTTGGTTTCTTTACGTCAGCAGCAAGAAAGATGGGTTGGCTGCTGGGTGCTTGAGTGGTAAATGAAAAGAGAAGAAAACCATTATTTATTAAGTGTCTAATGAGCCTTTGAGAAATGTCTGACATAAATTCATGTAATCATCACAAAACTCTGTGAGGTATTGGCCTCATTTTATCCAATGCTATACAAAAATGAGTGGAAAAATTAAATAAAACCCATGCATATCAAATAGCTTTTTGCTTGATGTGGAAGACAGAATCATAAGAAACAATGACAATACTATGTGTGATAAATTGGGTGCCTGATATATCATTGCACTGAGGTTACTGAGAGTAAGTGAGAAAGGCTCTCCATTCTCAAGAGATACACAGAGCCTTGTAAAGGGAGATAGGCAGGTATTTTAATAATGCCTACCTATATTTTAAAACAATTTCTCCTGAGACTGTTCCTTTTACTTTCCAGCAGAGATAAGGGAAACCTTTGGGAACATTACTTTTGGCTAGTGCTAAATTCTGGAAAAAATTGCTGAGATAGTTCAGAATCCATCTGCATTACTGGATGAAAACACTATAATGAGGATGCCTAGAAAATGGGTAGCAAATGGTAGTCATTCAAATATTTGTCACACGAATGAAAACGCAGTATCCTTGAGTCATCCGTTCTTCTGGGGTTTGAGTTCTAGCTCCATCTATTACTAATCACTGAATGACATTGGGCAGGTACTTCAGCGCTCTCTGAGTTTCCTCATCTAATGAGGAAAAAGATGATGCTAACAGTGCCTTCTTTATAGTGCTGTGAAATTAGATAATGTGTAAGGCAATGTATGTGAAATGTTTGGCACAGTCCTAGCCTGTAATGCTATTATCATTGTCATTCTTAAGCTAATAAACCAATTTGGTACCGCTGACCCAATCTGTTATTTAAATTTGATATATGCTGGTTACTTTTCTTTTGAAACATTATTTATGTATAGTTTTAGCTTTAGTTTAAACAGCACTGAAATTGGAACCTAGTTCATATTTCAGTTTTTAGTGCACAAATCACTGTAAGAAATATTTTGGTTACTTCTAACCTTTTTCTTTCTGGAATCAGATACCACAGTCAGGCTATTCTGATTTTACTTGTAAGTGAGCAGTATTCCCACAGCCCCCAGGCAGGGTACCCAAATGAACGTTCATGGTTGGAGAAAGAATAGCAAACTAGAATAGGAATAAACAAAGATGTGTGAGGTGGTAATGGCATGGTTTGGGTAGTCATAACCTCTCTTAGTACTCAGCTCCTAAAACAAAGATATTATTTCTTGAATATAAACTAGTCAAGAGCTGAGTTGCGTATAGGTTGAATGAGCTAAACATAGCCAGTTCTCATCATAACTCCTTTTGATGGATAAGAATTTGTCTTTTCTTCTTTCCATAGAGTTTAGGAAAAAGATGTATAGAGGGATACACTTATTTGCAGTGTTCTGGGATAGTCCTAATTTTAGGTAATATTCTTCATAGAGGTTGTTTGTTAAATACATGACTAAATGTATTTAAAATTTATATTTTCATAATATTTTTCTTTAAAAAACGTTTTAAAGAACATTTTTTCAAATGAAATTCCATTTTGATTTGGAAAATATACTTAGTGTAGTTGTGCAGTGTAGTAGAAGTGACATTTATTGTATTTTGCTTTTTTCCAAACAGCATGGATAAAAGAAAGAAATTTTAAATGTGCTCTTTTCTAGTTATTGTCTCTGTCTGACCCAATGGCCCAGTTGGAGAAAAGCGTTCTTAAATTGTGATGTTATCAAAACTTGTTAGGCAGGTTATAGGTAACACTCGACTTTATAGCTAGTGTTGGATATCTACATTAATGTTAACTTTATGTTCCACAATATGAGTGAGGATCTAAGTGGTGCCACTGAATATAATCAATCTAGTAACAAGTAAGTTACCTTTTCTGAAGATAAGTTTTTGCATAGTGTTCCCCCTTGCTTAGGATTTGATGTTGTGGATGACTTTTCATGAGTGGCAATGTGTTTTTAACATTATTTAAAGAGGTCAGATGTGATCTAGTAGTGAAAGCAGTTGGCTTGGAAGCCAAATTCTGATCTTGCTTGTGCTACTCTCAGTGATCACATTGTGACATTGAATGTAGGGAGTCAAAGAGAGAGAAATATGAAGGATAATTCTGAAAGTTCTGACTTATATAATTGGGTAGATGATGGTTTCTGCGAGTTACTGAGCTGGGGAGCACTATGAGAAAAACTGATTTGAAAGGAAGGGGATTGGAGAGGACATAGTTTGGTTTTGAGCATGTTATGTTTAAGATGCCTTTGAAATTTCTAAGAGGAAGTATCAAATTTTCCTCTCGTTAAAAGGGTCTAGAGCTGAGAGGAGTGATCTGACCTTTGATAGTCATTGGCATATTTGTGGTAACTAAAGTCATGAGAATTGAAAAAATCCTCAGGAAAAGTTATGAAAGTGAGAAGGAGAAAAGATTCAGGACTGAACTTTGAGAAACACCAACATCTCAGCTGGTTGAGGAAAAGGAAGAACACCAAGACTGGGAGGGAACACTTTAAAAACCAGGAGAATGTTTCTGGAAAGCCAGCTGAAAACATTGACTGGAGGGGAGAGTAGCAATGTGTACATTCTCCTGAGAGGTCAAGTAAGACAATGCCTGGAAAGTGTTCACTGGGTTTAGTTACACAAGGTCATTGATAACTTTATGTAAGCCATTCTCAGATTACAGTGGGCTGAGAAGTGGGTCGGTGGTGCAGAAATGGAAACTGTGGGTGTTGGTAATTACTTTTAAAAGTTGGGCTGAGAAAGGAGAATGTAGAAGCTTAAGGGGTAATATTGGCTGAATGAATAAATGCACCTCATAGGCCTTCTTGAGAAGATTCCAAGAATAGGCCAGCAGGATCATTTCTGAGAATAGGAGGAAGATCACTTAGGGGTATCAGCTTAAACACTGATATTCTGAGATAAGATATGTCATGGTTTCCTGTGGTGTGCTGGATGGGGGAAGAATATCTTGAAAGATAGAGAAATACCAGTTTTAGATCAATGGTAAAGGAATAGTTGAACTCCTCCTACAGAATCCTCTTTACTGAGAACAATGGATTAGTTGATATTGTTGTTTTCCAAAGTAACTGTTACCAAGTATGAGGGAGTCTAGGATTTGAAGCTATAGACAGGATTTCAGAATCCTGCTTTGCTACATGTTCTTGCTTCAGGTCACACAGGTGATTGTCTTACTAAGCTTCAGTTTCTTCACTTGTATAAAGTGGAGCGAATACTGTCTACTTCACCGATTTGTTAGGAATAAATGAGAATCTACGTAAATAAAGCACCTGGCACTTCATAGGCACTCAGTGGACATAATGTGTGCCTGTCTTTTTTTCTTGTTTTCCATGGTGGCTGCAGTTTATTGTGTAGTTTCAGCATTGTATGTTTGCCTTGCTATTTAGCCTTAAAGGAATAATTTGTGGGAGTTCTTCCTTCTTCAGCTTATCTTCTGTATAAAATAACTTGAGTTATACAAACACATTTTTGGGAAAATGGATATATGGTTTGCTACTACAGTAATCATAGCCATTAAAAAAAGAAATTTACTGAACTTTTTTGGCCTTATGTGCCTTTTTTTAAAGTGTGTATGTGTTTTAAACAAAGCTTACTAATTTAGATATGCCACTTTGGTGACTTCCTGCCAGAGTAAGTTTTTATGTTTTTCTTCTGAGACACACCTTAGTGTAACTTTATTTTAGTTTCTGGACCCTTGCCATTTGGCATGATTTTAGACTAGACATGATAGATCTACATAAATACTTATAAGACTTAAAATACATAATATATTTTTTTATTGGGGGGGCGTGTAAACTGATAAGAGCAGTTGCGAACTCAGATTTAGGTTTTATTTGGTAGCTTATTTTTATTTGTAGTTTTGATTATTGAATTATTTCCTATGTATATTTTGAGCACCGAGATAACTAATTTTGTACCAGAATGGTGAAATCAAGTCAGTATGATTTCTTTTTTTTACAAGTTCAGTTGCTAAAGCAATCTCTTTGAAGGTTTTAAAATCTGTCCCCAGCCACCATACACAATTTCTTAAAAAGGCATTTATGTATTTACTTTTCTAGAAGGTGACTGCCCTAAAAATTTTATAAGGGGATTTAGAGTTTGCCAGCTTTATTCAAGAATCAATATAATGGTAAACACACACTTTGGAATATAGGTCTCACTACTGAGTGGGAGAAATTATCTCCTGCCCAGCTATTAATAAGAGAGACTTTACTGGTTAAGGGAACTTTATAGATGACATTGCTGAGACTGGAAGTCTAATTGTTGGTTCAGAGAGAGAAGTAACTTAACCAGGTGTTCTTACCTGAATACAGGTTAAATAATAGTTAAAACCGTACAGGTCATAATTTCTTTAAAGACTGAATAATCTCTGTAGAAAACTATACTTCAAAGAGGAACCTTTGATCAGCTATCCTATATCATCTTCTGAAGTTTGTTAGCTATCAACAAGACTTTAAAGAAAAATTATTAAAATACATGTAGGTAATATTTGGTGAAATGTTCCTGTGTATCTGTTTATAGATTTTCTAAGTTAAAAATTACTTTTTTCACTAGAGGAGCTTCTCATTTATTATTTCATAATTTGTAAAATATTTTACTTTTTTGACTTTGGAAATACATGCTATTTCATTGTATGAATTTAGCATAATGTACTTAACCTCCATTTCTGGACATTTGAGTCTTGGATATGGAATACCATAATTAGTAAGTTCTAGATTAGCTTTTTTTCTTTAAAAATAATTATTCTGTGATTTCCAAATTTTCTAAAATTACCATGTAACAAATTGGTAAACTCTAAAAAGCCTAGAGAAAATAAATGTCACTACTAACCTAACCATCACCCAGAGAGGAGCCCTTTTAACATTTTGGTTATATACCCTTCCAATGCTTCTTTTCATGTCTATGAAGTCACACTTGAAAAAAAAGGGGAACAAACCCCATACTTTTAAAAAACCAAATTGGGATATTGCTGCATATACGCTTAAATTTTTCCCTTATTTTTCTTTTTTTGGTCTTCTTTCTTTTGTTTTTATTGTTTTTTTCTTATCTTGCACTTTTTTCTATATTCTTTAAATTTTAATGTAGTCTTCTACAAAATTACTTTTAATGGTTATATGGCATTCTGTCTTTACTTGGCGTAAACCACTTTATTTTCACTTTTTTATATTTAGGTTATTTCCAGTTTTTGTGCTATTATTTTGTATACGACATCCTTGTAGAAACTGGAAAACCTTGGGTTGTCCATCCAGACTATCTCAGTGTGTTCTGGCCTTTCTACCTTTTTCTCTCTACCAACACTTCCTTCTTTAAAAATAAGACCAGATCAGGTGGACAAACTTTTTAAAGCAACTTATTGACTATCGGGCAATGAACATGCTGATCTCTGTGAATTCAGGGATCAAAGAGACACGTAGACACATTCTATTGCTGGAAATAATTTTGTTGGTGATAGAATTATGTATGTAACAGCTTTAGGGGAGTCAGAGCAGTAGTTGTGAAGGCAGTAGGCAGAGGAGAAGGATCAGGGAATAAGGATTTATTAGGCTCTTTTAATGTGCCAGGTGCTATGTCACATGCTTTACTAGGCTCTTAGTTTGCAGCAGTTTTGGGAAGTATGTAAAGTAGTATTTATTCACCCATGTACACTCAAGTAGTCACTGGGAGACTGCCAGAAGTAAACCCAGCTAGATGTGTATGACTACAAAGCCCTAGGTCTATCCAGGACCCACCCTGCCACACCAAAGGAAAGATTCCAGGAGTAGCTGAATAGAAGCTAGAATGGCAGGTAGACATTAGTTAGGTGGGGGTGGGGGCAGGGTCATTGTGTAGAGCGTGGCAAGAAATTTGAAACAGGTGAGGGGAGTGGAGAGCAGTGATATGAGACTTAAGCCATCATTGAAAAAGAATTGACATATAGTAAAATTCACTCTTTTGGAATACAGTTTTATGAATTTAGAAATTTAGAATTTAGAGTCATGTAACCATGCCACAATCAAGACACAGAACTGGTCTCTCCCTTCAACCCTCCCACCCTCCCAAATTCTCTCGTGCTGCTCTTTTGTAGTCCTTCACCTATGGCAACCTCTGATCTGTTCTCCATCTTATAATATCATATAAATGGAATGCCATATATTGTCATATAAATGGAATTATATAGTATGTACCCTTTTGAATCTGGCCTCTTCACTTAGCATAATGCATTTCTAATTAAGCAACCATTAATGATGTACTAATTGTTACCATACAATATTGCTATAATTTTTGCCTCTGTCAAAATGTGCTTATATCATTTCCAACTCTAGTTTCAGGTAAGCAGAATGTTTTTTGGCTGAGAAATGGTTGTGGTTATAGCTTCAAATACCAAAGAAGACCAAAATAGATTCCTGATAAATGCCCAGGAGAAAGTAAAATAAGAATAGAAAAAAAAAAAAAAAAGCTGTGTCTCCTCACACCCTATTACATCAGCCGTCTCCTTATCTTTTGCATATAGCAAACCCACCAGCTTGGAAAGTTTGCTGCCGTTTGTGACCTGTGCTGGCTTGAAAAGGAAAGAGAACAGCTGAGGGGGTGGAAAGTATTAATGTTCTTCCTGGCCAGTTGGCACTGTGTGCCTTTCTGGGGAGGGAACAACAGGTGACCAATTTCTTGCTTTTTATTTTTGGAGTATATAAATAGTCTAACTTGTTCTTTTGTACAGAAATCTCAGAGTCCATAGTTAGAGAACCTGCCCTTATCGTCATTCTGAATTTTTTAAAAAGCTCTTTAAATATCTACACATTATTTTCAGTGTCTTAATAACCCTTAGACTCCAAGGTTGAGGACACTATAAGTAATTATTGACAGAAAGCTACAAAAAGTAAATACCTTCTTTGGTAAATGTCACTTATATTCAAACTGCCTTTTTCCCCCTTTTGTCCCAACTTAAACACAAAACAAAAACCAAGAGGACTATGTACTTTTTATAGTAAAACCAAGTCAGCCACAGATAGGTGGTGACTACAAGCCAGTGACCAGAATGTAGGTGTCTCTAGAAGCTGAGGGTGCACTGTTCTTTGAACTTTTGCCCCTGAATACTTGGCCTACCATTTCTGTGAATCACACTCAAATACGACAGCCCCCACCTTATTCATGGAGGAATACGTTCCAAGACCCCCAGTAGATGCTTGCAACCGTAGATAGTACTGAACCCTATACACTGCATTTTTTCTTATTCTTATACACCTTTCATTTAATTTATCAATTAGGCACAGTAAGAGATTAACGATAGTAACTAATAAGATAATTATAATAATATACCATAATAAGTTATGTGAATATGGTGTCTCTCAAAATATCTCATTGTATTGTACTTAGTCTTCTTCTTGTGATGATGTGAGGTGATACAATGCCTACAGAATGAGGTGAAATGAGGTGGAGTTTTTCCATTTAATATTTTTGGGCCGAGGTTGACCACAGGTAACTGAAACCTCATGAAGTGAAACTGCGCTAAGGTGGGGAGGGAACCACTGTATATTTCACTCTCTACCACTGACCCCTCCCACCTGGCTCCAGGCTCTTCCCCATCCCCACTCTGCCTTGTACAAGCTCACCTTCTGAAGTGTAGCTTTCACCAGCTCCTTCTTGCTCAAGAACCAGTGTTGATTTTTCATTTCTTTTTGAAACATCCAAGTTATTTAGAATCAAAAATCCTCATACTGTAGTTTTGCTGTCCATTCATATTTTTCTTATTCCTTGTTTCTCTTTACCCTACCTTAGTTGGATCATCCTGGTTTTGTTTTGTTGTTGTTGTTGTTTTGTTTTGTTTTGTTTTGATTTGGCAACATACTGAGCTCAGTTATCAATCTTTAATTCATTTCTAATTCCATTTCCTATTGTAGTTGTTTGGAATGTTTTTTTTTTCTGCTCTATTAAACCTCCAGTTATCCCCTGTTTTCCTCATTTTTTTTTAGCAAATGGGACTATTTCCCATTTCATTTAGAAGGATTTAAAGTCAGATAAGTACATGATTGAATCCTGGGTGTAACACTAATTGTCAAGGCTGATAGCCAATATAGATCTCAGTTTTCCCTTCCCCACCCACAACCTTCCAGTGTCATGGTCCTTCCTATGGACCTCCCCGAGATCCCACAACTAAAGGTTGAAGTAGAGCCCAGCTCTTCCATCAGTAGGTAGCATCTGTTCTGAGTGGCCAGTGCTGGTGCATCATTAGTTGTTAAATATTTTTAATTTCACCCTTATTATATGTATGGCTTTAATTAAGTTACTTACCCTCTCTGAGTCATCCTCTCATCTTTAAAGTGGAGATAATACCTGTTTTACAAGATGACTCTTTGTTCATTCATCAGATATTTGTTGAGGGCTTGTCTTGTTCTAAGCACTGACCTAGGTGTTTGGGCTACATCAGTGAACAAAACAAAAATATCTGTGCCTTCTTGGAGCTTGTGTCTAGTATTCTGAATAGTAAATAAAAATTAATGCTACATGGTCAGTGTGGTGCCAGACATATAGAGGTGCTCACCATGTTTTGACCCTCTTTCTTTCCCTTTGCCATACTGTTTCCATCAGGGCCAAAGGGCCAAGGGGAGTGTGTGACAGGCGATAGGGTGGAGCCAGTATTAATAACTGGACATCGGCTCATCAAAGAGGACTCAGGGCCTGATTACATTGCATGGCAATACAAGTGAAATAGGAAGCTTTTATTTTTGGGGGGGTGGTAAAAATACTAGTTGACCCTTCCCTTGGTGGTATTGGTTGCTCACCTCTTGGATCTAGCTCTGTCCATTTGCGTTTATCCTCAAGTCTTCCTCCTCCCCATCCCTATTCCATCACCTTAGCTCCCTATCGTATCTTTTGCACTATAGACAAAAACAAAATTACCATTCTTCTGCTCTGTCCTTCAAGGTGTGTGGACCAAGTTCTCCCTTTCCTTCCTTTTTATCAGAAGACATTTTAAAGTTGTCTCCCCACTCATTCATTCACTCCTTAATTCTTTTCAGTCTTCCTCCTCTCATTCTAAGTGCTATGGTCCTTCTATCAGGGTTCATCAGTAACCTCTTTTTTATTTTTCTACTCAGCTTTTTTCGGTCCTCCGTTATTGTTAAGACCATGTGAAGTCAGTGCGCTCATGGCCTCATATCCTGGGTTCATATCCCAATTCTGCAACCGAAGTGGTTTTGGACATGTTTCTTCATCTCCAAAATGTTGAAATAATATTTACCACTTAAAGTTATTGAAGGATTAGGAAGCTACAACACCTAGCACACTGTCAGGATGGATGGTGGGAATTAAATAAGAAGTACCTACTGTTATTGACGTTTTTAAAAAGTGGCCCTTCATTTTTCCTGAGACTATCTATTCTTGCACGTCCTCCATTCTACTTTCTTGATAATTCATTCCTTATTAGTTGGCTTAGACATGAAACATTTTTCAGATAATTAGGAATAATAATCAGGAAGTAGTGTTTACATTTGATCTGCAAGGAAACAATCTATGTTACCTGTAAAAATTTTTAGCGTCACTTAAGTTGGTAAAATTTTAATTGACTTTCTTTACTTTTGGACATCTAATGACCCTTTTTGAAGAGCGGAAAGAAACCTTTTCTGTTCAGAAATAACACATAACTCCTGTCAGTTAGCAGGAAGATTTTTAATGTGATTTTGGAAAGAATTTGTAACACCTGTTTCCAAAGAGAGCAAGAAAAAATATTACATTTTTCCCCAAAATGTATTTTGTTCAAACTGAATTAGACACCAAATAAAGAACATTCCTTAAGTTTGGAATGAATAGAACTTTCTAAAAACTGCTCAGGTAACACTAAGCAGTAAAGATCCAAAAAATTTTATTTACTTTTAACCTTAGACTGCTAAAAGGAGAAAATGAAAGGGTTTGTAGAAGAAAATTTCACTAAAGTAACTAGACTTGTTAGACCCAAAAATACATGTAGAAAAATGCACAAACATGGTTAAGTTTACATATGCTAGATTTTTTTTTTTTGAAAGGGAGACTTATTTCCTATATATGGATTTTATCCATTACCTTTTTGGTAAAACATCAGCTCCTAGAAGCAGTTCCTTCACTGTTTATTTTTCTTGTAAGTTTTGCTGAGGTTTTGTACGTCTCTTCCCTAGCTGTAGCAAAGTGTGGATAGATATTAGGATAGCTCAGTCAGCCCAAGTGCAGTAGATTATGATGTATCCTAGGTCACACACAGCAATTTCACCTTCCCCCCCCCCCCCACCGTGGTCTAACCAGAAGAAGGAAATCAATTGAGTATAGACCGGTTTAGGCTCATAGGAATCCAAGAAATGATGTCATTCTTCTTTCTCATTTGTAAATAAAGATAGTGATACCCTGGTGGTTAGACTCCTTTCCTAAAAGAGAGGCGGTATGATTGGTGAAAAAGAAACTTTTTGTTAAAATCTTGGCTTCCTGCTTACCAACTGTGTAATACCAGTTATCTGCCCTAGTATACACCCAAGAGCTGTGTACTGTTGGGTAAGTTACTTAGTGTCTCTGAGTTTTTGACAAAAGTTAGCCCAGATATATAGTTAGTACCCTTTAAAATTTTTAATAATTTCTTGTATTTGCGTGTTTGTGTTGTTGTTATTTTCTTAAGCCTTTAACTAGACTGATCATTTCATTAACTGGTAAAAACTCGTTTGGTTTTTTGTTGATCTGATTTTTCCTCTGTTTTCTATTTCATTAATTTCTGTTCTATATATTCCTTTTACTTTCTTGAGCTTTTAAATTATAGTTATTGAATGTTTCACTAATTTCTAATGTATAAATTTATGGCTGTACATTTTCATGTGTCTTGTTTCAGCTGTATACTTTGTTTTGCTTTGTATTTTCATTGTTCATTTCAAACTTTTGTATTTACATTTTGACTTTTCTTAGACCAATGACTTAGTGATTTTTAAGTTTTCAAATGTACACATTTTGGGGGACTTTCTTTCTCCCTCATACACTAGTTAGAATTAAAGATAGTATATAGGCAAATACCTGGCAAATAGTAGGTATTCAACGAATGCTTTCGTTTAAAGAAATGAACCTAGAATAGGAAATATAAAATTACAATAAACCTAAATAATACTAAATGACTTTAGTTCCATAATATAACCACATAAGAAGATGAAGTATAGAGAGCAAAGAGGGATGATAGGTAAAGGATAAAATCAGGATGAAGGAAGGAAGCAGAATTAAGGGAGGATGTAGGAATATCAAGTTTAATTAATTATAGTCTTCTTTGAGGTCATATTCTACTGATCACTTTGGTCTGTGGGCTTTAGGACTTTATTTTGTGTTGTTATATTTCTTACACCTTTGTAATAGAGGTGACCATAAAGGATCTTTTTTGGGGGCGGGGGAGAAGGGGGTGCATGTGCATGTTGTGAAACTGTGTGGCAAAAGTTCTTATGTTTTTGAGGAGAGGGTCTGTAGTTTCATTAGAACCTTAAAGTGGTACATGAAACCCAAGAAGTTAAGAGCTGCTATTTTAGAGACTTGATGATATGGAATAACTTGAAAAGCTTTCCAGGACAGAATTCTGTTTTCTCCTGCTCCAGTAAGACTACTACCCACTTGAGAGAGATTGAGTGTTCTTTATGATTCCTCAGGTTAGAAGCAGATGACCAGGCATTATACTAAGAAAAGAATTTAGCTTTTACTAAAGTGAAACGTAAAACTACTTAGTATTTTACGAGCATAAATATTGTGATATGTGGTATCAATTACAAAATCTTAACTCTTTGATTGCTATTATTTTTATACAACCAAACCAAGTGTTCTTGGCCTCTATTGAGGGTAGGAATAATCCAGGGAGTAAGAGGAAGCAGTTGGTAGCTGCTGTGGAGATGGGGTACTGTATAAAGGCAAGCTTTGGGCAGCCATAGACAAGAAGGCACTCTACTGGGTTAGAGATGAAGAGGCCTACCCCAGTACAGAAGAGTAGGGAAGATCTGAGGTCAGTGATACTTGACCAGCCCCTCTTGTTTCCCCTTATAGGAAACCTAGTTGCCTGGAGAGAGAAACAAGTTCAGATTTTAAAAATTGAGGGGTGCAGTAGGAATAGGTTCTTTAAAGGAAGCGAGCCAAAAGTATGCATGTAGAGGAATGTTATTCTGAGCACTGGCTCACAATGAAACCTATGTTTCCTCAAGTACTTCATAATTATTTCCTCTTTAAGTTTCTGGAATTAAAATTAGTTTTGCTGTATTAAGTATTAATACAATTTAGAAATTTGATGGCTCTCAACTTGTTAGTTTGTTTTTAACTACCTAAATCTGCACTATGTACTATGAGAGCCTCTAGCCATATGTAGCTATTTAAGGTGAGATTAATTCAAATTATGTAAAATTTAAAAATCAGTCCTTCATTCTCACTAGCCACATATCAAGTGCTAATTAGCCATGTGTGGCTATTGGCTACTGCATTAGATAGCATATTGTATTGGATACTTTTGTCATCACAGAAAATTTTTGGATAACACTGCCCTAATGAAATTATTTTCTTTACTCTCTGCTCCATCAGACTAATGTTGATTTATATTAATATGTAATCAATTTAAATCAACATTAGTCTGATGGAGCAGAGACTTGTTAGAGTAATATCCTTGTTACATAATTAAAAAGACAATGCCACTCTTTTAGAATGATCTGTCCGAGTGCCATTATTTTATCAGGATTTTCAAGCAGTGGTGACTTAAAATTTAAGTGTATTCATTATGGCTTATATTCGGCTGCCTCTGCTAAACTGATGACCCTCAAGATTATTTTTACTCTCTCTATATTAAGCATGTTCTGAAAAAGCCTGGAACCCTAGAATAATTATTTCACTCTAGGCCTACTTATCTGAGATCCTATCAATGAGGTATAAAAGCTAAAGGATAATTTCTGTTGTTCTATATTTTGTTTCAAACAGTACAAAAAAATAGGCCTTTTCCTTTTCTTTGGTTTCAGACAATCTCTGTACCACAGGTAGGACTCTTTCAGGTAATTTGCACATATAGCATGATTTCAGGAAACACAACAAAAAAACTTTTACATTAAGATAAAGCATTTTTTAAAATTCAAAGCTAATCTTGATTTTTTTGTTTTATTATAAAATATTCAAACATGGAAATATATACAGTAAGAAATGACTTTTCTACCTGATTTGTATTAATACCATCCCTGGAGATAACTACTTAAAAGTTAGCTGTATATTCTTCTAGGCTTTCTGATGTATATTTAGACATAAACATAAATAATTTATATAAGTGAAATTATACTAAATATGTTTTTACGGATTATTTTACTTAATATATTGAACATATTTCTATGTATATGTTGATTATTTTCATACTAATACTATTGATTAGGTTTTTAAAATTTTCCCCAGATTTCATGGTAGGAAGTATAAAGTATAAATATGTTTTTATATGAAGATGATATAGTTGAAATGTATGTGCAGCTGCCTTAGTATCATGGTGACCTGTATGAGATGCTCAATACATGTTAGTTTCCGTTCTTCTAGGACACATAGGAGAAGGGCCATAGAAGAGGAGCAACTTTCTTTTGAGTAGTAAAACTCTGAAGACTCACAAGTAAATGTCCACAAATAACCAGGGTATTAATCTTTCTCTTAAGCATGTTTGTGTTTTGTGATTCAGGTTTATAAATTGCTACAGGTCTAGCAGGATTGCTATTTAAGAGTCTTGTAAGCTAGGCTGCCCTGATTATTTTAGGTGCTTTTGGTAAGAGCAAATATTTTTTAATGGTGAATAAGAGACCACATTATGATTTATGTTTTATACTGAGTGCGAAGTATAATGTGTACCATAAAATTGTACAGTATGTGAGAATGTTGCACATGGGAGTCTTGGAATGGATGCTGAAGTTGGAAATTAATAGTTCTGTCATGGAGCAGGATGTGTAAATGTGTGCTTTACAATCTAAGATCTGATTTTTTTTAACTAACAAAATTCACATATTATTTACATTGAAATAAGCTATACAAAATTGATTTTCTCCACCAAAAATAACAGCAATATTTTCTGTATTATTCCTAGATAAACCACAAAACACAATTTTGTAGGTTTTCTAGGTTTTGCTTATAAATCAAAACAAGGCACAATAGATATAGTTATGGAAAAAGGAAGAATAAAACAGACAAATTAATTGCCAGTATTCGTGGTCTCTTATCCTGTTTTGACCATGAAACTAAAGTGTTCAACATACAACTGCTAAAAAGCTTATGAAGATATAGGCTCAACAAAGGAATGCAAATAGCAACAACCAGATATTAAACAACAATAACAGGTTCTTTCATTCAAATGTTAACGGTAATTTTTTCCTTTAAGATCACTGAAAAAAGAAAATCTACACTGAAATGCTTGTTTGGCAAGCTCACATGTTTCTTTCACAGTCTGGAAATTCCCTTAACTA
Organism: Eonycteris spelaea; assembly: GCA_003508835.1. Classification (NCBI taxonomy): domain Eukaryota; kingdom Metazoa; phylum Chordata; class Mammalia; order Chiroptera; family Pteropodidae; genus Eonycteris; species Eonycteris spelaea. Next base: position 5,499,811 of record PUFA01000011.1, on the reverse strand, counting down.
TCCAATACAGATTTTTAACAACATACTTAAAACTCCTGCTATTCAAAGATTAGTTGTGAGCTTTATTATAATATTTCATGAATTCCTTCTTCCCATACCTCCTCAAAATGTGTTTCTTCAAAGAACTAATAACTCAATCCCTGACAACTGGGTCCATAGTGATGATAAATATTATATCTAAACTGATTTAACTAAAACAATTCCAAAGTGCCATTAGTAGAGATCTTGTAGAAGTGCAAATGGCACTTTTCAAAGCTATCTTCTGGAAGAACAGTTAAGTCTCCAAAGCATGGGAGTTCAAACAGGGGCCATTTAAAAAGACATTATCAGTGGCTAATGTACTCACTGGGAGGCCTATAGGTCAGATATTCAGTGGCTAACTTAAACCTTATAGCTTTCGGATCTGATTGTCTCTAGTGGTTCTAGAGAAGAAGCTAGGAAAAGATGGATCTGGAAGCTGATAATTATTTGTAAATTCCAATTTTGAAGTATTAGTGCTTTATACTCATCATCATCTCATTTGGAAATCTGGTCCATCTACATTCCTGCAGGGAAGCATGGACCTCTCTCTGTTCTGGGTAGATCAGTGAAGAGGATTGAATTGGGTGGGGCTCCAGCTTCTTTTCCCAAATGAGAAAAGAGTGAAGGGTGCTGTTGAGAGAAGTGCTTCCATAGCCATTCTGAAGTTTTGCTTGGAGGTAACGCTGGCCTGTCCAAAAATTGCCTTCAAGATTCCAGGAGTTTGTGAATTATAAACTTGTTTTAGCAGTTAACATGGGTATCTCAGTATGTTTATCTTTACTTGTTAGCACTTTGTGTTCCCAGTGGAAAACAAGCTTGAGCAATAAGGGCTTCCCTGCCATATTCTTGGATTTTAGATTGTTAACCAGTTTTTTGTTTTTGTTTTTTCATCTTTTCTTGATTTATTTGTTTTAACTTGAGTCTTTTGGAGAGAAAAATCACTTAAAACTTTTCACGTATCTAAGTTTATGGTTCTGCAATATTATTTTTGTGCCTCAGAGGCTTTTGCTCTCTTGTTTATTCATTTATTCATTCAACAAGTATTTCTTGAAGTGTTTTTATTATAAGCAGGATTGTGGAGGAAATGCTATCAGATATTAATCTGCTCAGGGTGAAGGAAAAATGGAAAATGTATTCTGCAGATATACCAAAGGTTGGGGGTTGTGTGTGTGTGTGTGTGTGTGTGTGTGTGTGTGTGTGTGTTTTGAGAGAGACAGAAACATCCATATATATATGTACATATACAGAGATATGGTCCATAGTTATATAGGAACAGTTTAAATTTTTTAGACTCTGTCTCTTCTTCCTATTCCCACTGTTATTTCTTATTTCAGGTTTTCAGCATCTCTCATATGCACCAGTATTTCCCTCTATTCTAATTTCACACTGCTTTTTTCCTTTATATAACTCTTCTCATAGTTTTTTCCCCAACTAAAGCACAGATTGGATTGTATGTCTCCTGTTACCCACGGAATAAAGTCCAAACTTCTTCATATATACAGTCTTAATATAGATTCTGCAAATAGTCCTTTTAAACTCTCCTGAATTATCCCTTTTAGTTACTGTCTGTTCCATGCCGAGACACTGAGCCGTCTCACCGTCTGCCTCCAGGCTCTGTATAGGTCCTATTTTCTTATGCAGACCTCTCATCATTATCTACCTGCCCTCAGTGTCAGGAGGCTGACCTTGCCCTTTGGCTTCTAGAGGGGTTTGGACGGTGGGAAGCACTGGCAGGAGGAGAGTGGGCTTCCTGTGTTTATTTTCCCAGCTTCCTCCAGCCAAATCATATCATGTTGGCTCTCTCAGAGTCCAGTCCTATAAGGCGGCTCTCTTTGTACTTTTAGTCTTAGGGGTGGTAGCCGCTTCAGGAGGTTGCAGTATCTCTTGACTCTGTCTGCACCTTTCATACCTGGTAATAGTCCTTTATTATGTCCTTAATTACACAGTTTGGCAGTTTCCTGCTAAAATCTTGACTGCTCCATTGTTGATATTCCTTAAGCTTCAACCCTGCTTGCTTACAGTTGTGTTATTTTCCTGTGGCACTTATCTCTCTTTCATTAAAATTTTTTTAGTGAGTTCTTTTTCATTTCTTCCCTCTTTTAGTCTGTTTTCCTTTTTTTTCCTTACCTGGCTGCCATATAGGAATTGAAATATCTGAATGAATAAGGAGTGGAGATTTTCAAGAGGAGGGACATTTGAATTTTGTGGCATAGAATAATATTTATTTAGATATCTCAAATGAGAAAATGAGGAAGGTAGTGGGTACTGAAGTCAGTATAGTCACTTTGGTAATATCTAGATTTGTACTTCTTTCTTTTCAAAAGGTAAACTTAGCACTTGTTTTTCTTTACCTTTGCTGCTACATATTGGAAGTTAACATTGGTTTACTTCACTTTTTCTGTCTTTAAAATGCATTTAGATTTATACTATTGAAGTTTTTTGTAACAGCATATCCTTGAAGAAGTATGTACTATATATAAAGTGGGAGAGATTTTCATGATCACTTAATTGGAGGAGAATATAGGAAACGTGTGTGTGTCTGTAGGTATTCATATGCTCTTCCTCAATATATCTTAGAAAGGATGCACTAAGCACAGACACACAGTAGCTAACAAATGTGTTTAGTAAGATTGAACTATAAAAGTGAATTCTTAAAAACAAAAAAGTCAATTCTCTAAAGGAATTTTAATTGAGAAAATATTCTAGAATTATGATTAGAGTCAAAAATAGTTTCTATGTCCTGTGTATATTAAGGAAAGCATACAGCTATCTTCTTATGAAGGGGTTTATTTGGAGAAGGATCTTCTATAACAGTAACGTCGACACAGAACTCTTCCATTACTACCCTAAAAAATACCATCAAAAATTCTATAGCAGATGGAGAATATTTTGTTGCTTTTTAGAGTAAAGATATCTGTCTCCATTGGGGGGTATGCTCTCTCTCTCTCTCTCTCTCTCTCTCTCTTCTCTCTCTCTCTCTTCACTCTATGGGCACTGTATAACAAATATCATAGACTGGATGGCTTAAACAACAAATTTTATTTTCTCTCACTATCGGAGCTGGAATCTTGAGATCCAGGATGTGGTCAATATTGGTTGGGTTCTGGGAGAACTGTCTTTCCTCACTTGAGACAGCTGCCTGCTGGTCTGTGCTGTCCTTCACATGAGTGCGTGAAGCATGTGGAGAGAGACGTCTTTTTCTCTTCTTTTGAAGGAACACCAAGGCCTATTGGGTCGTTTAGAACACTAAGTTTCATGACCTCATTTAACATTAATTACCATCAAAACATCCTATCTTCAATGCAATAAAATTGAGGATTAGGGCTCCAACTAAGATGTGGGGGGACCACAATTCAGTCCTTAGGATTGTGCGTGCCGTGTGTTGTGTGTGTGTGTGTGTGTGTGTGTGTGTATAACATGAGCAGTAGAGGAAATCTAAGCGTGAAAGAAATTCATACTAAGACTATGATAACCCAATATTGAAGCTTATTATTGACATTTCATAAAGGTATTGTGTCAGTAGAGATGGTGTAATATACTTTCTCACAGGTTACTGATTATACCCTCTTCCCTAAGATTTTGTAGTCTACTAAGTTTTCACTTTCCTTAATGTCTTAACATTTGACATCCTACATTTATCTACATATAGATTTAATACTTTCATTGGCTTTTGTATCACAACACCGTCCTGTTGCTTCTCTATTGCTTACTCTTTTGTTCACAGAATGGCCAGTGTGTGCTGCCAAATGAGACACACACACAGCCCCTGCCCTCTAGAGCATGTAATCATCCTTTCTTCCTCTTTCTCCTATAATCTCTTTTCCAGATTTCACTATGGGGATTAGTTCTTAGCTGATTGTTTGATCTGTTTGTCTTGACTTTAGGCTGTCTCTGAGAACTGTTTGATTCTCTTGGCTTAAGTTACCCATTCTAATGCCATCAATTTGCATGTATCTCTCTACTTCTGATCTTTATCCTGAATTTTATTCATTTAGCCATTCAGCAAATTTTTATTCGGAGCCAACTGTGTGCCTGGTGCAGAGGATACAGGAATGATATAGTCTTTACCATCAAGTTGCTGACAGAATGTAAAAGGTAGTTTAAAATATAGTGTGATAGATGTGTATATAACATGCCATTGGACAGATAAGTAGGGAGTGCCTCACTTGGACTTAAAGGGGAAATGAGAGGGCAAATATCTCTAGTAGAAAGCTGAACATATTTGAAGGCACCTAAGATTTTGAAAACAGTACGTTCAGGCAACAGCAAATGGTTCCTTGTGTTTGGAGCTTGGGCTGCATGGGGAAGAGTGAAAAATGAGGCTGAGCATTTAAGAAGGTGCCAGAGTACTCCAAAGGCAATACACTCAATACTAAACTAATTTTTTCCATATAAACCAGCTCCCCATCCCAACTTAAGATTTCTGTCAATGGGACTATCATTTTCTCTACTTCCAAAACCGTGACGTGTTGTCTCCAGGCCTGTCTCAGCAATTTGATCAGTCATCAGGTCAGTCATTTCTATATTCAAAACACTCTTTCTCGCATTCCTTTCTGTTTTCACTATCAACATACCACATAAGTTTTCCCCCTTCTGCTGCTTATTTAAAAAAATTCTAAAAGCACTTATTTCATCCAGTTGCTGGCCCCAAACAAAAGGGGACAGTGATATTTTATTTCCTATAACTTCTTTCTTAGTAATGCAAATACATAATTCTTTTTAGTAAACTCAAAATTCCCAAGCCTACTTCCTCCCATTAAAAAAACAAAATTGCAGATTTAAGAGTAATCTGTAGCAAAGATTTTGTTCCATTACTTTAGGTTTTTATTATGAACATAACATGTGTTTTATACCAAACAAGCTTTCCAAAAGGATGAACACCCCTTCACCACCACCCCACCCCCCCGCCCCCTGTGCAATTATATGTTCCTTGGCAGATTTCTAACTTGTTAATTTAGCTGGATCAGTTGCCATCATGGGAGGCCCTGTATACACTGACTACAGAAACAGATAACCTGTGTTGGAATCCTGGTTCCACTTACTGGTTTCAGTGAAGTTCTATAATTCTTAAAGCCTCATAATAAGTTTATGTGAAAAATGGGGAAGTGATAGTACCTACTTCACAGGGTTGAGGTAAAGATTGAGTTAATTTCTGTAGCCTGCACTTGGCATGTGTGAGCATGTAGTACCTGTTGGCTGTGAAGTATTATGTACCCTGAAAACTCCTTGCTCATTCCCTCTGTGATCTTGTTGATGTGCTCTCGCTGACCTTGCATCCATCTACCACTAAATGCTCTCCTTGAACCCTTTTCCATTGCCTATGATTTACCTGCTGTTTCAAGTTCAACTCAGTTGCCTTTGTCTTTTCTGACTATTCTAGTTCAAGTTGACCTCTGAATTTCTTTTATAGGACCTTTTATGCCATTTTAGAAATTAGTCATGTTTTCTGTCTTCTATAATATTTTTTCTAAAATTTACAGGTAATAAAATTTACTTTTTTTGGATGCACAGTTCTGTAAGTTTTGACAAAGGCATAGAGTTGTAGAATTACTATCACAATCAAGATATAGAAAATTTCATCACCTCTCCCCCAATTCTGTCTTGGTGTTACTTTTTAAACAGTTTCCTGAGTATACATTCTCTTTCTACATGTACAATTTAGGCTCTTTAACCTAGTATCTGTTTTACACTAATTTGTTTCCTTTATAAATGGCCTCGCCTAATATTAAGTATATAGTAAGTAATGCTTGAACATTTAAATTTTATAGAACAAAGCCTAAAAACATGGTAAATTTGAACATATTAAGAAGCTACTAATTAAAGTTATTTGGGTAAAAAATTGGGAATGAAATTACTCTGTATAAATTCTTAAAGTGATTTTGGAGTCTTGCCAGGCCTAATAAAAACCATTTTTAATTTGTCTTTGGAATAGAATGGGCTTGTTTCTTTCTGTTTCTGTTGTCAAATATACTTGTGGTTTCTATTGTTCTCTAACTCTCTTAATTTAAATTTTAATGTAAAACAAATTTTATATCTTTTCCCTCAACTATATTTGGCTGTTAAGACATGATTATTAAATGTATTTACTGAGTTTTCCCCTTTTTCTTAAACATATTTAAGTTATCAAGCAATTCAATTAAAACTAATCGTTACAAAATGTAAAACCTTGCTGTTTTCTCAGATTAATTTTTCTGTGGGCCATTTTGCTCTCTCTTCCCTCATTTTTATTTAACTGATTGTCTCTAAGATCGGAGGTCAACACAAGTAAGAGAATTTATACTTGATAAAGGTGAGACTGATATAGACATGCTAATGCTGCATGGTTTCTTCAGCCTTCATTCTTGGATATTATGGAATGTTTGTTTTTCAGAAAGGGTACAGCATGTTTTAAGATTTGCACCCCATTCAGTAGACTTTACTTCCTAACGAAGTGAATTGAATTTAACCATGTGTGTCTTTTTTTCCCTTCCCCAACAGCTTCCATGCCTATGGCTGTTCTAAATTTGGGCCAAATATATCCATTTCAGAGAGGCTTTTTCTGTAAAGACAACAGCATCCAGTATCCGTACCATGACAGTACCGTCTCAAGCTTTGTCCTCAGCACAGTGGGGCTTGGTTTACCCATTTCCTCTGTAAGTAAATTAATAAATAGGTAGCAATGGGCATGTTGTGCTGAAGGTTGGATGAAGTGATGGAGTTGGGGCGGGGATAAATCCAAAGCACTATCCTCACCAGTGTTTATGTAGTGAATGATTGCTTAAGGAATATACCCACTGTTTTAATCCAGGGGCAGCCTCTCCAGTTAAAAGCGGATGCTACCCAAAACAACTTAATGTTATCATGAAGAATTATAGAATGATTATTTTAGAATGGAAGGGTTCATTTAAGTCATTTGGACCAACTCCTTTTAGTATAGAAGTGAAGAAACTTATGCCCAGACACTTGCTAAAGCCCTGTAAGCTATTCTATGGCAGAGCTAAAACTAAGATTATGCTTATTTTATCATATTATTAGATAGAAATTGAGGCCATAATAAAGGATAGATTTTAAATTTGAGAAAATAACTCCGCAGAAAGGCTATAAATATATATGCAAAAAAAAAAAAATCCTCAGAATACATCAGAATTGTATCACTGTTTTTTAAGTTGTACTGACTTTTATATAGTTCATCAGTTTGTAGGATAATATTGGGTTTCATTATTTTAGATAACTGTGAAATTTCCTTCTAGGTTAAGTTTCACTAACTGGTTATGATTGGCACTTAAGATGTGCTTGCTTCCTTTATCCTTGACTCTAATTCCTGAACCTTGCTTTATGTCTCTGTGGGACTTGGAAATAGAAGAAGCTGAGTAGAGACTTACCTCCTAGAGTGTCTTGGAAGTCAGCAGGTCACGCCATACTTCTCTGACCACCTATCTCTTATCACTAGTCTTCCCAGAGAGTTTACTTAAAAATTTTTGTCTTAAGCAAATCAGTAGTCACATTTCCACAATAGGACGGGCTGACTTTTCTTTCCCTATTTTGCCCCTTAACTGGCTAAGAATAATAACCTAATTCTTTGGTTTTCTAGTTTATATCTGAGTTCATTTTGTCTAGCAGGTTTTTTTTGTTTTGTTTTTTTTTTTGGTCATCTTTAGCACAGTATTCTCTGAAGGTGAAGGGGGCTTGAATTTTGTTATGTTCCAAGATATATTAAATATTTCTATGTGTAGTATACACATTCTAATTTGATTATAACTACTTTTATAGGAGTAAAGGAGAGAGAAAAATCTTGAATTTAGTTTAAGGAGATATTTACATTTTTCCTAAAACGTAAATTCCACCATAACTGGTAAGTTCTGTGTTAGCCATCAGGCTTATGAAATAGTGTGCAGGAAAGCATCTGCTACTGCCACTTAGATGATAACAGACAATGTTACTATATTTGTATGAAGTTCAAGGTATTTGTTGTAGCCATTATTTTGAGCACCTATTGACTGATAAAAGTTTTTTAAAAACTACACTTGTACTTGAAAGTAATTGTTTGAGAATTTGGAGGTTACTTTTTAGTTATTTAACTTGATACATTTAATCTTTTTCTAAAAAAAGTTTAATTATAAAAATAATATATATTTCTTAATGAATTTAAAATAAAAAAAAATTACCCTTCATTCACTACCTAAAGATAACTACTGTTAACATTTTGATATTATTTCCTTCAGCTGGACAGTTTTTAGATCATATGAGCAGTGTGCAAATATAATTTTGTGCCTTGTTTTTAATTTATTTTTATAACAAATATTTTTGAGTTATTATAAATATCAAACAGCTTAAATTAAGAGCAGTAAAGCTAAATTTAAAAAAAGTAGTAGAAAAAGACTTGGTGTGAATTCTTGACTTCTTGGCTATGAATTCCTGTGAGGTTGCTATTATAGAGACGTGATCTGGAAAGACATTTTAGTGCAAATTTATTTATATTAAAAGAAGTAGTAGTATTTGGCCACTTTCTGGACCTTAAATGCTATGGTTTGTGTATTAATGTGAAGGGATTTTAGCATATTTCTAGGGTAGATTTGTTTGTTATAGTAGTTTATATGTAAAACATTTAACGGATAATAGAACATTTTAAATCAGTGACTTAAATTTTATAATATGAAGTCAATAATTAAAAAAAAAAATCCATCCTGTTCTGTTTCTTCATCAGCTAATGAAAAAGATGTAACAGTCAGAAAACTATAGATTTTCATATTTTTTGGCATAAAGGTTCTTTTCGGTTATAAGGATTCACTTTTTATTTAACACTACATTTTTCCCCCTCCCATTTTGCTTTACATAGGTTTACCGTCTCCTTCTGCATTTATTTCCTTACACACTTACTTTTATAAATTTACATTTCTAGAAAAATGATAAAAGCTTGAATTTGTATGCAGATTTTCAGATTAATGATAGTAACCATAAAGTTAAATCCCAAATCCCTATGTTGCAATGAATAAGTATACTTTTTCTAGCATTTAAAATGTATATAGTTTGGGAATAGAAAACTTTCTTTTAGTATTTAATAGGTTATTTTATATTGACGAGTATGTGAGTAGTTGCTTTTCTTAGCTCTTGATTGTTCTGTGGTTTAATCTTTGAGTAAACATTTAACCTAAAATAATATAGCCAATGTTTTTTGGTGTGTGCTTGACTAATTTACAAAACTCCTAAAGAGACATTGTATATTTACAATGACCTAAATCGTCCTCGACCAGCCTAGGAATGTATGTGGATATAATGTGAAAGGCTTATTAATCCCTTTTTACATATAAATACTGTTTTAAATTAGTGAGAAACAGATGAATGCCCCAGAGCAAAGTGGGCAACAGGCATGAACAAAAAGGAGTCAGTGGAAGAAAAAAGTTGTCAAAAAATGTTAAAAATAGACATTCCTAAGAAATCGAATACGTTCATTTTAAAACAACACTGAGAACATGATAATTTGCCTGTTAAACTGGCGAAGGTAAGAGCTTTCCCAGTTTGTCAAGTGTAGAAAACGAGTACTCTCATACACAAAACTGGCAGGGGGTAAATCGATATTATAAAGGAGGTATCATTGGACCTAGAAATTATACTTGTAACAATTTATACTATAGAAATAATAATTTCATGAAAAGAATTAGTTATAAGATTATTCATTACAGCATTATTTTTAATAGCAGAAATTTGGAAATAAATTCAGCTGTTAGGGGACTGCTTATGAATGACCTCAGTGATGAAATATTTTGATACCCATTTAATAATATTTGATGATGTATGTTGATCTGGAAAGATCGTTTGTAATATGTTAAATGGGGGTAGGAGGGAGAAGCGTGGTAATGGTATTATTTTCATTTTATCTCCTGCATTTTCTTCCCCTCTTCCTTTTTTCAAAGTGTTTTTCAAATAAGGAAGGCTGTTTTAAGTTTTTAAAACATCATAGAAATTATCCCATTTTCATTTTGATAAATGTGAATTCTGTCTTAACTGTGTACTCATTTCACATAGTTGTTCCAGAAGCTTAACTGTTCTGTGTGTGTTCAGTTTTTTTCTGTCTCCAGAAATGTGTCAAAATAAAAGATTTCAATGGCGATATTTTTAAAAAGCACACTAAGTCAAAATCAAAACTTCACCGTTTTCTCTAGGGCTCAGCATCCTATGTCTCTTTTAGGAGTAATGGGTTGTCTGTACTTGAGTGGACCTACAGATAAACATAATAACTTCTTGAAGGCAGAAAGTTTGTCTTACATGTTGCAGTGTATTGTAATCTAATTCTGATGCTAGCCACCAGAGTTAATGTCAAACTCCACAGGTTTAAGGTCACAGTCTGCAACAAGATTGTCCTCACTTTAGTTGTCAGCTACAAATTTGATAGTCCCCAGGTCACCCACAATTCTGACCTACTGGTATAAATCCAAGGGATTTCCATGACCCCCTTTCCCCAAAAGACCTCACTTCAGATGCAAGCTGCAAGTTTGGGGGATTCTTGCTAAGACTGGGCCATGCAGGCAGAGCAAGGACAGGATGGATACAGAAGGATAAGTTCAAAGCCTAACTGAGAAGAGGGCTCAGAGGAGCTTAACTAAAGTTTCATCAAAGAGAGTTTCTTGGTCACTATTTATTATCATTAATGATGAACTTCACCCTAAGTGTATATTGTATGTTCTCAATAGCTCATGTGAATATATCTTAATGTGCAAAAAACCTTCACCTAAATTGTTTTAAGGAAAGCATTATTCGAAATTCTATTATGTCTTTATTGTTTGAAGTGTTTGCCTGTTAAAATTCCCGTACTTTAGAATGTGCATTGTTCCAGTTTCTGTTTCCCCGTTGACATAGTTGCTGTGCTACCTTTTCAAAGTTTTACCCCAGTATGCACAAAGTAATAAATTTTACTACGGTAAACTTTACTAAAATGCCAGTCTGTTTTGCTCACCATTTTACCCTTACACCAACCACAGTGCTTGGTATGTAATAGGTGTTTAATAAATATAGGTAGAAAATTTAACAAAAAACTACCAAATGTGAAATGGAATATGATTGTCACTTATGTTTAATAATAATTACTACCATGAAAATTTGGCTTATTTATATACCATATTTATATACCATTTATAAATTCAGCTTATTTATAAATATACCATGTTTCCAAGCCATCTCATAATGTTGGATACCTCATTATAATATCTTTTTAGGAAAATAATGAGAGACTATTATATTGAATATATGTCCTGATTAGAGATATCTTAAAATATGGGGGAAATTAGAATTAAAGAAATTTAGTATTAAGGAGATTGGTTTCTTAAGTTGGAAAAAGGGTTTTTTCTCTTGTTTACTTATTCCCCTTTGGAGCTACATTTCTTGTGCTCTTGAAAACTTACACAAAAATCAGCACATGGATGTTTCTAACAGCTTTATTCATAATTGCCCAAACTTGGAAACAACTGAGATGTCCTTCAGTAGGTGAATGGATAAACTGTGGTATATTCATAAAATGGAATATTACTCAGTGCCAAAAAGAATTGCGCTATCCAGCCATAAAAAGACATGGAAGAACCTTAAATGCATGTATATTGTTAAATGAAAGAAGACAGTGTGAAAAGGCTTCATACTGTGTGATTCCAACTATATGACATTCTGGAAAAGGCACAACTGTGGAGACAATAAAAAGATCAGTGTTTTCTAGAGGTTGCGGGGAGGACAGAGGAGGGATGAGTAGTTGGATTACAGAGGATTTTTAGGGTAGTGAAACTATTCTGTATGATACTGTAATGATGGATACATGATATTATGTATTGTCAAAAATCATAGAATTGTACAACACAGAGAATGAACCCTAATGGAGTTTAGATAATATATCATTATTGGTTCGTTAGTTATGTCAAGTATACTACATTAATGAAAGATGTTTATAAGAGGGGAAATTAAGAGTGAAAGTTGTAGAGTAACAGTATATCTTTTACTTTCTGTTCAGTTTTTTTTTATAAATGTAAAACTGCTTTAAAAAATAAGATGTATTATTAAAAATCTAAAAAGAAAAAAATTGCTCATAAAATCTGATGAAATATTAATGCTCTTTGGTTAATTAAGTAAGATTGCTACAAATAATTATCCTCATAGTGAATATTTGTACATTCATTGCTAGGGATTGGATTACTTGATAAGATATAAAAAGTAAAGTTTCTGGGCTATGATTTATATAACTTATCTATTTGTGAACTCGATTTATAAGAGTATTGTTTTTGACTTGAGATTTGTGGGTTTTAGCAAAGGAAAGGAGTGCAAAATTGGTTGACAGTTTAATAAATAGAATAAACTTGATTTAATCTAATGAAGACTTAAATTTGGGAAACACAGTAGTACTTAACGAATTCAGTGCCAGTTTTCAATTTTTTATGGTGAAAAACGACAAGGAATTGAAATCTTGTGGCCTTTACAGTCTTATAATTTAAGAAAATGTATGTGTAGGATATATTTAGTGCATTTTATTTTAAGGGACCATTACTGTTTAACACTTGAATACATCAAAAATTTTGTATTGGCTCTTTGAAAAATAATAGATTGAATTTAGAAGCATCTTTTAATAGTGAAGATTTTATCTAAGTACAAGTTCACAGTCCATTATCCAAAACTATTGGAGCCAGAAATTTTTAAATTTTTGAAATGTTATATGATTCATATACCTTATGTAATGCCTTCAGCAGAGTTGAGGAGAGTATCTCATAATCAAGATATTAATATTTATATGGTGAAATATGACTTGTTAAAGTGGAGTAAATAACGTCTAGCATTGTTCATTTGTTCAGGTTAAGTCTTGCCATTAGATAAGTTCAGGTTGGGTTTTGAGGATTTTAGACCTTTGAATGGAAGCTAATTTAAAATTATTTAATTTCTTAGTCATATTATGTGGTTACTTTAAACAAATATTTGAAAATTCAAAATTTAGTTTTTTATTGAGGAGCAGGACCAATGGTTAGAAGCGTGTAAGCTTAGAACTGCTTATGTGAGACACTTATTTGTGATTGAGTGCAGGGTTGGTGACGTAAGCCATAAAAAATAAACAATGCATAAAGTAATTTTTGAATACTGTCTTATTCAATAATTGTGAAGTGTGAGCAAAAATAGTGTCCTGGAAAGAAGCCACTCATGAAACATTTTGGCGTTTCCTTGTAGCTACAAACAACTTATGTTGCATATCTGGCTTGCTGGAAAATCACTTCATATTCTGTCGTAGCCAAAATTTCCTTTGGGCTCCATCTTTAAATAAAAATTTTAAAAAATTGTCTACCATTTCTGTCAATTATCTTTAAGCTTTCATATTTAGAATGAGAATGAGGGTTTTTAAAAAGGCAATTTACTGCTTTGATCATGAACCTGTGTTTCTAGCATGACAAGAAATGAAATGCTATATTACTTATAGAAAGAAAACTTTTCGTGTTTTTGCATCTGTTTTTGTACTATGAATAGTCAACACTAGTTCAGAGCTGGTATTAGAGCACCCTACTTTCAGAAGGCGGTTCCTAATTGCTGCCTTTCTGGCATCAGGGTACGTAGCAGCAATGAGGAATCTTTTTAATCTAAGATGACTTTCTACCAGCTATCTTGGCTTGGAGGGCTGGTTGAGGGTGGGGGAAGATCCCTTGGGTATCTTGTTTTATCCAGGGGAAATATAAGCAGGGGTGACTGGCAGGGCAGTAAAAGTGGGGAGAATAGTTTAGTAATTGATTTTCTCATCAGAATACTTGGGAGTTTGGAGCACAACACACCAATCATGTGTTCAGTTAAATATGCATATGTGTCAAATCAGATATATTCTTATACTTTGGTGTTAATCTTCTGATGTACCTAAAAGCACCTTTTTAGAAGTTATACAAATTTGAAAGAAAATAAGATTTCTGTCGAATTAATTTCTCTGTAACTTGGAGAATATACCCCTTTTTAATTTTAACAGCAGATTATGTGTTTCTAGCATGGTGAGTCACTGTTCTGTGGGACCCAGTAAGAAAATCACTGGGCAAGGAGATGGAAGGAGCAACTGTGAAAGACATTTATTTTGTTTACTATAGAATTACCAGGCCTATTCTCTTTGAAAATATTATAAATTGGCTATTCATTGTTTGGTTTTGAATTTTTGCATATGTGGCAAATGAAAGGCTTCGTTTGTCCTGTCATTTATTATCTATTGTGTATGAAGTACAACTGTGTTATAGAGTCTTTTTCTCTTCACGACAACCCTCTGAAGTTGATAGGTATTTCTCTTTTATAGCTACCAAGAGGCTGAGTTGGGATTTTGACCCCATCAAGTCTGCCTTACCCCATTGTTCACATTCTTTTGTTAGTCCCTCACTGTCTTCAGGGTGGAGTGGGGTGGGTCTCTTTTGATGGAAATGGGTAAGTCCTGTAAACTCTTTGGTTTTGGTTTTCTTTTATCAGTTGGAAGTTATAAATGTGTGTCTAGATGGGGAAGATTAGATTAGGCAAGCTTGGTAGGAAATGGGTTAGTGTGGTAGCAGTCACCAAAGTATACCATGGGGCTTGTCTGTCTAGGTTGACTTTATCTGCTGGAAGAATTTTTGAGTCTAGACAATTTAAAATAAAAAATTAAATGTGAATCTACTTCTTAGTTCCAATCTTGAAATTCAACATAACCTTGTATAAGTGACGTAAGCTGTTTAGATATATTTCTCTACCTATAAAAAGGATGTTTTCGGTTTGTCAGCAAGCCTGAGAAGAGCATTTGTTTCATTGATGCATGCACAACACCTATCTTAAAGTCTGTCCTTGTTCTTAAGAATAGAAAAGGTAGACTAAATAAATACACACCTCACATATCTATTTAGCCTAGGAGTCTAGTCAGGTGGCAAAAAAACAATAATAGACCCATGATTCTACAGGTTAGCGTATACCTTTGGATTCTTTAGGTTTCCAGTCTCCACCTACATTCCTCCCTTTTTGTTCAGGCATTAGGAGAGAAGTGTGATCCCTGAGATAATTCACAAGTGGATATCATCCTCTTTGTTCAGTGGAGCCTTTTGGTCTGCAGGTGGGGGTCTTTTCATCTACCAGGCCATTGAGGTATAATACCTAACCTCTCAGCAAATCTCAAGGAACCTGACAGCTTTGTTTCAGAATTTGTCTCTTGCCTACTGCTCTTAACCTTGAATTAGTGTGTTCCCTTAATGATTTGCTACTGTGGACTCTGAAGTGGCACATCCGTCTCTCCTGGGCATCTGAAATGTTTTTATACCTGTGTGATGGAATGCTATACTGCAATAAATAGATGGATATCCATCTATGCCACACCATTGGTGAACCTAGTAACATTATTAATGTTATTTTGTGGAGGTATGTAGTTTTTTTTTCACTATTAGAGGAGTTCCCTTCACACGTGAAAAACAGTATGTCAGTTTGCTGGATACCCTACCACCCGTATTTCTAACTGAGACACTTGTTAGTATTTATATTATGGTATCAAGATGCTGGGTATTTGTGCAAGATGTTGTGTGACTACATTCTTTGTCTTTTCCTATATCTGGTGAAGAATATAAAGTGTTCATATGGCATTTAATTTGTGAAAGCGATGAGCTACCATATCACATGCTCTCTTTTGATTTATTACATTCATTGGTAGAAAGTATAAAGCTATATTTATTTGTGGGTATGAGTTTACTGTGGAAAACAGTTTGACAATGTCTTAAAAAGTTGAACATATGACCCTGCGATTCCATTCCTATGTATCTACTTATTAGAAATGAAAATATATATTCACACAAAGACTTATACATGACTATTTTTAGTCGCATTAGCCATAATAGACAAAAACTGGAAACAACCTAAATGTCCATCACTGGTGAATGTATAAACCCAATGTATTATCTTTATATATACACAACAGGATTCAGCAACAAAAATGCATACTACAACATGGTTGAACCTCAAAAACATATGCTCAATGATAAAAGCCACTTACAAAATCACCACTTATTTAATGATTCCATTTATATGAAATGTTCACAAAGGGCAAATCTATATAGAGACAAAACAGATGAGTGGTCGCCTGGGGTTAGTGATGGGAGCAGTGATTAAGTGCAAATGGCTCATAAGAATTTGGAAGATATTGAAAATATTCTAAAACTGGATTGTGGTGATGGTTGTACAATTATACACTTACCAAAATAATTAAGTTATACAATGGTTAATTTTATGGTCTAAATCATACCTCAATAAAGCTGTTTTTTAAAAAAAGAATAAAAATGAATTTTATCAGCTGAATTTTGAGAGAAACATTGTTTAACAAATGTTGAAAAGGGATTGGTTTAGAGATATACTCTTCAGGTAAAAGGAAAAGGGTGTTTGATTTGAATTGATGAAAGAGCAAGTGGAACCCTTTAACTTTGCTCTAAAATCTATAGTGCATGCCAAAGCTATAGTATATGCCAGATATCTTTGTTTAAAATTTTGTATTTCTACATGCTTTTGTACACTGTGGCTGGTAGAATAAATTGATGACATAAAGTAACCTTTCTCAAGCAGTTTGTCAAGGACCTCAATATTTATATTCTTTGGCCTATAATTCCGCAAAAAAAAAATATATATATATATATATACCAAGGAAATAATTAGATATGCAAACAAGGATTGGTATTTGGAAATGTTCACTGTAGTGTTATATAGGGTAATAAAACAATAGTAACCTACATGCTCTCAAAGTAGGGGGAATGCTTATCATTGTTTTAGTTATGGCTCTCTTGGTCGCAAGTAGAATCCTTTTCTAACTAGCTTAAGTAAAATTGGATTTTATTGAAAGGATACCAGGCACTGTACCAACCCCAAACAGCATGATCAGAGAGGCCTTTTGGCAATGGGGAACCAAAGCCGCTTTCTCCATTTTTTGCATTCAGGGGTCCGGCTCGTCTCTTCTGTTCTCTCAGCAGACCTGCGTCGTCCTCAGCCTCTTCTTCAGCCAGTCTTTCTTGTGCGTGGCCCAGTGTTATATGCCAACTCTGAGTCAGTCTTTGTTCCAGTTTTAAAATGTCCAGAACAGGAATCTGTACCAGCTCATCTTTTTGAGCCTTATGTGGGTCAGTGAACAACCAGTGATTTGGTCTTCCTCCCCATTCTGCTTTTGGGAGGTAACTTTTAGGTTTAGTTAATTCGTGAAAATGAAAAGGCATTGGGTAGTGACTTCGATGTAATACATCTCATGGGCTTATAAGAGAGATTGGGAAGATTAGCTACTTAAAAATATTTTTAAGGCCTTCTGTGGTACAATCTCTACTCAAAAAAATAGTGTGCATTTGTGGTAGATTCATGCTAATTATTTGTATCATGTCTCACTGACACCTCTATGATCTGGCTGTCAGCTCTTCTTCCTTATTAAAACCACTCTTACTGAGTTGAACACCCATTGGACATGGTGGACCAATCACCACCTCCTGAAACGCTCTGGACTTTGCCTCAAGGACATTACTCTCTTCCGGCCTTCCGTCAGCCCACCAAGTCTGCTCAGTGGATCTTCCTCCTCTGCCCCATCCCTTCAGTGTTGCTATTGCCACGTCCAACATCCTCCACTTCTTTTCACTTCATAGCTGTTCCGCACCATTTCTTTTTCCTCTGTGGCTTCAGAGGTTCTTTATGTCCTCGAATCACTCTGTCTACCAGACCCCTGCTGCTGAGATTCTGAGTTTGATAACCACCAGCTTTTGTATATCACCACTTTAGAACCTCACCAGCTCTCCTCTTTTGAACCCTCATAGCTCTTTGTACTTCTGTGTAGTCTGTTGTAATTATGCACTGTGCGTTATTCAACTTTGTATTCCTGATAGCACCTAGCAAAACTTTTTACACAATGGTTCACTCAGTATTTGCCCACTTGAATATTTCTATTTTAAGAAAATGGACTAATTACATTTGTATGTGATTTTTATTTTGTTTCCCTCCTATTCTAAAAAATGCCCACAAACATTTTTTTCTAAATCTAAGAATAATTTCTAACATAGTTTTTGTGGTCAAAGGAAAAAAATCAACTTAGTAGATATGCCTGTTAAAAACATTTTCAATATATTTGGGCCTATTTAGTATGAATTTTTTTCTGAGAATAAGGACATAAAACTACCGAGTTTTAGACACTAATCATACATGGATTTAATTTCTGTACTAGATATCTTTTTCTTACTCCAAAAGAAAGAAATGTTCTGAAAAATTAAAGCAGTTCAGAAATAAGCAATGTAGACACTGAAAGTGTCCAATATTATGTATAGAGTTCTTACAAGTAAATGAATTATAGAAGTGGTTGTTCTTGGTAAAAAAAAAAAAAAGGATAAATTTGCTTATTGAGTTCGAGTACAGTTATTGGTTGAAGGCTAATTATTTAGTTATTGTATCGAGCAGGCAACAACTAAAACTACAGCCCTAAGTATTCACCTCCATGGGGTGTGCTAAGTGCGAAAGGCTTTTGCTGCAGCCACAGTATTTGTATTGTAGGTTTGGACACATCGCTCCATTTCTCTGAATGCAAAGAATTCACTGAATCAGAAGAGAGTCTTAATTCAGACATGAGAGGTGGTAGAGGGGTCAGTTAGAAAAGTCAGCTCTAATTGAATTTTTTTTTTTTTTAATGCAGCATTTACTAGAAGTATGGCTTTAGGGAACCTTGTGAGCCTCTTAAAGACTTCTGATGAATTTACCACTATTGGTAAATTGGCTTACACAAAGAAATAAACTTTGACTCATGTCTTCAGGGTCTAAATACAAACCAGGAAGTTAAATAAAAGAACTAGGAATGCACTTCTTTTTATTTGGCCCTTGGAGCTTGAACAGATTTGATGTTTGTAGTAAATACACTTAGGCAGGGTGGCAGAGTCTCGTTTGTCATTCAGCCTTTCAGACTTTGTGGAGTAAATGAGAACTGTAAGCGCTCGACAAGTCTTGGTGCTTCACGGAAAGAATACTTGAACATAAAGCACGTTAGCTTAGTGGTTATGGTATTACTGCTGGTAGAATGAGTCACTTAGTGAGAGCTTTCTGTACCTGAGTAAATCTTGAAGCACACCTCAGGTTGAGGGTTTCTGCTCACCTGTGTCTCTGTTACAAAGTAGTACTCGTTAGTATGCTGCAGTATTAATCAGTTTGCCAAGTTCAGTGAAGTAAAGAAGAACTGAATCCTTAAAATTCACATTTAGGTAAAAGTGGGACATTTTAGGAGGTGAGTGTGAGACATGATCTTTAGGGAAAACATTGCTGATGAAAACAGACAGCTGTCTTTCATGTGCTTTTGTGCTTGAGTCCACTGTTCATCTTTACTAAGAAACTTGGTTTAAGTTCAGACTCCTTTTCACAGTACCTCTAAGCTTGCTATAGACAGCACAGAAACGATTGGCTAAAGCTCTGTTTAGATACTCTGATAATTTAGCCAGTCATCAGGACTGTCTAAAGGTGGTAGTACTATAGAGACAAAATGGGGAATGACAAAATGCTGTTTTCCTTTTGAAAGCAAAATCTGTGACAAGTTGGTTTAGTGTTGAAAACCCTGTGATGGAATGAGAAACAAGAGCATGAGATGGGATTTTTTTCCTTCTAAAATGCATTTAGTGCATTTGGGAAGAAACAAAGGGGAAAAGATGCTCTTGGTTAAATTGGTTAAGAGAGGACTTGGAAGTGTTTCCTGCAGAAAAAAAATCTTTGCCCTAAACTGTAATCTTTCTAACTTCTGTTGCATGCATTGCTGCATTTCCTTTTTACATGTGCTCTTATTTATTTTCATGGCAAATGTATTTTTAAACACAGCCTCTGGGATAATTACTGCCATTAATCAGTTTTGATATTTCCTTTTTAATGATATTTTCATTTATTCCTTTTGCTAGCTGGATTGCCTTTTGCAATTCTTACTTCAAGGCATGCCCCCTTCCAACGAGGATTATTCTGTAATGATGAGTCCATCCAGTACCCTTACAAAGAAGACACCATACCTTATGCGTTATTAGGTGGAATAATCATTCCATTCAGTATTATCGTTGTAAGTTAAATCCACTTTTTCCAAATTTATCACTTTTGAGCAGTTGGCTTAATTTTTGTGTTAATCTGTTAATGATTGAATGCATAACCCTCTAAAACAATGTGTGTGTTTTAATTGAAGGTGTTATTTGATCAAGAAAATTTCAGCTATTTCAGGTGGGGCCAAAAGAATAACAATGTATAATTAAAAGAACCTTACTGAATATGTATAGGTTTTATGCTGATCTTTTCAAGTCACTGTGAGTTTTAGACCCCTAAATTACTATGGTTTCAGTAATCATGCAATAGATGAACGTTCCTGTCAATGTTTCTAGCATACTTTATACCTAGGATGTTATTTTATAATTTATTGAATCTATGTATAGGTACCTATTTTCTAGTTACTGAGTTCTGGAAAAGAACAATTGCTAACTAATGTTAAGACTTCATTTAATCCATGTTTACTCCAAAGAATTTTTAGATAATGCTAAAAATGAGAGAGACCACCCAAAGTTCTATATATAAATAGCAGTGAACGAAAGAATTTTTACTGGTACTGAAACATAATATTTACTATTATTCTCTAGGATTTCAGGTGGGAATGCTTGGAGAATTTGCTCTAGGGAAGACATCAAGCGATTGACCCACAGATTCTATGAGTTAGATTAGTTTTATACACCATAACTTGTAACTTTAGAAACAAGATTTATCTTAGTTAAAAGCAGAAAATGTGGTCTAGGAGATAGGTCAACAAGATAAGGGCATATATGTCTTGTCGGTTTTGAAGTTTATTAAAGGAAAAAAAAGACACTTCTTAATTTCGAAATCTAATGTCTTATTTAAAAATGATCACAGCTCCTTATTAGCACTGAAAGTTAATCAGCTCATAAGTTGTGGTACATAATTAGTAAAAGAAAACCTCTGATATACAAATGTTTGTTCACGAGACTATGAGCTCCTTGAAGGAAGGGATGGTGCCTTGTTCATCTTGGTATCCTTGCTGCCTTCCATGGAGCCTGGCAAGTCCTAGGTGCAAGGATGAAACTGGAGTAGTGATGCATTAATGTTGGTGACTCTCCTACAGTATGGTGAAGTTTTAAGAAATCAGTGGATGCCTTTAATTTGAACAAATCTTTACATCGAATTTTTACTAGTAAAAGAAAGAGAGGCAAGCCTGTAATTCTTCCATAGTAAGAGTAAGGTCTTTTTTTTTTTTTTTTAAGTATGTATGTTTCTGAGAAATTACTATTTAAATATCATTTTTAAAGTAGGACTCTATGTTGCAGATTGTAGCTGATTTCAGACAGGATTCAAGTACTCAAACACTGCTGCAGATGTACTTGTCTTTCAATTCTAATTTTCTTTGTGTCTCAGTAAAAAGGATGCTATACAAGCAAAACGACAGAAATTCACTGCAGACGAGAGGCCCGCAACAGGACAGAGGGCCGACTGCCAGGCACCATGCAGCCTGCATGGCAAGCGCAGGGTCCGACTGGCCACTCAGTCAGCAAAAACTCGCTGTTTCTATTTTGTTGACTTGGAACTTTTTACTATTCCAGCCTCACCTGTGTGAAAGTTAACTTTATATTTAGTTAAACAGCAAGTAAGTTGAGTGTAGGTTTCTTAAAAAAGAACAGACTATTTAAAAGTGCTATAAAGTACTATTTTCATATTAACCATATCAACAAAGACAACCCTGCTTATGGCAGTGGTTTTATGTAGTAATTTAAAATAATTTTAGTTTATTCGGTAACTCAGCTTCTTTTAGGCAGGACTTGGTTAGATTTGTATATGTTTAATTTTATTTACTAGAAAGTAAATCATTTCTTTAAAAAACTTTTTAGTTATGATTCAGACTTCATACCAAGTCTTTGATGTAAGTTGCAAATGAGCCACAAATACGTGAGTGAAGGAGCCTAGTAGAGAACCAGAATTAAGGTTGTTTCTCAGAAGCCAAGGGAGAATTTCAATGAGGAATAGTCAGCACTGTCAAAGACTACAAATGTTAAGGTAAATGAGGGTTGATAAAAATCTGTTCAATCTTATGAGACTGTTTGGACTTTTGAGAGAGATTCAGTAGAATATAGGGAATAAAGGTAGGTAGAGATATTTAGGAAGGAGGGGAAGTATGTCAGTGAGTTTAGACTATTCTTTTAGGAAGGTAGCCTTGAATGGAAGACTCATAACTATAGGGACGGTGTAGAGATGTATAAAATCATCTTGGTTGGTGGAGACATAAAGGAGATGGAGAGAAAATACTGTGGTGCATAGGTTTTAAATGGTTTAATCACACTGATTTAGATAATTATTAGCTTCGAGCTTCACAAGTATTATATTTTACCCCCTCAAACATTATCTTTAGTTCTTTAATAATTTCTCCTGTCTTTAGAATCTGAGTAAGCAACGCATGACAGGTCATCTCAGCTCTAAGATTAGGCTACAGTCAGCTTAAGTGCTGACTTCATCAAAGACTAAGGATTGGCATAAATGGCTCA
The DNA here is from genome assembly GCA_003508835.1 of Eonycteris spelaea. NCBI lineage: Eukaryota > Metazoa > Chordata > Mammalia > Chiroptera > Pteropodidae > Eonycteris > Eonycteris spelaea. Next base: position 5,477,309 of record PUFA01000011.1, on the reverse strand, counting down.
AAGGGATAAAATATGAAAATGAAACAAAAATATGGCTGCCATGTGTAGGTGAAATGCACAGACACATCCCAACATTTAATTGAGAAGAATTGATTTAGAACTTCTCTTGTTTATTTCTCTCAATAAAGATAGAACATATAATACAAAATGATGTAAGTTGACCTAGCATTTGTCAGCTTTAGAGTCCCCCTACCCTTCTCGGTATTAAGGGTTAAGTTTCAGCTTCCTCTACTTCTGTAGATCAGCTTTTAATCTGTGCCCAGGGCTCTGATTGCTCCTAGTGAGCTGATTTTTTCTGTCAAGAACCAGGGTTTGACTGATCCTATACAACCATCACTGTGACTAGGGAGACTCAAAAAAAATCAATACCTGCTTTTGGAAAATAGTTGCATGTTTACGCAAGAACAGTTGACAACTGAGATGTGGAAGATTCAACTGCTCCAATGTGGTTGATTAATACACTTGCTATCGATTTTAAATGATCAAAGATCAGTTTCGTAATGGAGCATTAGAGAAATTCTTTTTTGCTGCTGATCTATCAAGGCAGTTTCTGGAATACAGCAGCCTGAGGAGATAGTGTATACTTTAATGCAAAGCCACGGGAGGCAGTCTGGGAGAACCCTACCCATAGTTGCACAGGTATGGCATCCCCAGAAGTGCGTGTGGTTTTCTTCTCCTGTGAGACCTGTTCTCAGGAATACATCTGATTCAGTTATTTGCATTAAGGACCATAATGAGGAATATATTTCTCTAAAATCTAATGGTGCTTGTTTTTGCTCAAGAGGCAGCATCTTCAATTAAAATTTATTGACCACCTATTCTGTTTTAGGTCACTGTAGTGGTGCTAGCTTTCTAGTCAACAACCAAAAATTCATTCTTGCTTTTGTAGACATCATGGTCTAGTTGTCAAAGTTATAACATTCTAATTATGGAATTTTAGGAGCTATCTAGCCAGGTGAGGAAAGAATTTATGTTATCAGGTTCTTGAAATCCTTTTCAGGAGGTAACCATTTATTCACCTACTATAAGGCACACCCTAAAGACAGTTAATCCTCACTAAATGGAAATATCTGAATGCTTTGTAAAATTGTCTGTGTAAATTGAACAATTTTTATGTAAAATGAAGCAGCAAAACTAGTATGTATCTTAAGCGAAACTCTGTGACACATCCACCCTCAACATAAATTAGCAAGCAGACTTCTTTAAGTGTTTATTTTGGTCTCAGGTAGCTAGAATGTACCTTATTTTATTAGCAAACATAGTTTTGTTTTTTTTTTTAAATAATGTTGTCATTCAGTATTGTTTTAATTTCTCAGGTTATTGGTCTGTGAAGTCCTAAAGTATTTGGAAACCTTTTTATGCCTTTAAACTCAGTACACTGTTGTGTGCTCATACACACATTGTTCCTGAATCTGAGAAGGCTTTAACTTCAATTTTACAGAAGTCAGTGAAAAAATAGAGAGGAAAGAGTCACTTGAAATGTTTTCTTAGAGAAGAAGAATATCAAGTTTGTATTTGATCTTTTATTGAGACTTCTTAAGGAAGCTGGGCCTAAAGGTCTGGAGAGGCAGGATGGGAGTGGGGGGCTACCAGCTACTCTCTGCCCTCTGTACCCACTGGCCTCAGTGTTAAAGCCCTGCATTTATATTAGAGTCCCACTTTTACATTTTTTACTCCTTTAAACTGTCTTAACTATCTTACCCTTTTTAATATGATAGATGTCTTTGATTCAAAGGAATGTTTGATAAAAATGAAGACCATTAGAAGTACTTGTATAAGGGATATTCTAATTGGGGAGGTTTGTGTTCTTCAAATAAACCATAGTTTTTGTCCATAACACACTGTCTACTTATTAAACTCAGTTTTTAAAATACAACAAAGGAAATAAGGCCATATTGTTTTCAGTAGACTTTGAAATTATTCTGGCTTAGCCATTGCTTTGTAAGCAGTATCCACAATTAATTCTGACTATCTTTTTCTTTGTGGTTTAGAATGAGATATCCTAAATTGACTCTCCATTTGTAAGGAAAAAACGGGGCGGTGGTATTTAAAATAAAGATTTTATTGTGATTTACCATTTTATTTTGTTTTAAAGTGTCTGGTTGCTGCTTTAACATTTATTTTTCTTTTCTTTTTCAGATGGTTATTGGAGAAACCCTGTCTGTTTACTCTAACCTCTTGCACTCGAATTCCTTTATCAGGAATAACTACATAGCCACTATTTACAAAGCCATTGGAACATTTTATTTGGTGCAGCTGCTAGTCAGTCCCTGACTGACATTGCCAAGTATTCAATAGGCAGATTGCGCCTCACTTCTTGGATGTTTGTGACCCAGATTGGTCAAAAATCAACTGCAGTGTTGGTTACATTGAAAACTTACATATGTCAAGGGAATGCACAAAAAGTGAAGGAGGGCAGGTGCGTGTTAAATGTTTAATGCTTGTTTTATCTTGTGTTTCTTGGAAATGAATGTTTCAGTGACTGGAAGATGAGTTTAGGGAGATAAGCTAATATAATCACTGGGAGGTGAGTTTGTTCATGTGTTTGACCTATTCACTCCACTTATTCTTTTCCCCCGTTTTATCCCTATCCTCTATTTAAGTGCATTTTAATGCAAGGCTTTCATCTCCAGTGTATTATAATGTAAAATGAACCTTGTAGATCATAATAGTCCAGGGTCAGCAAACCTTTTCTTAAGGCGGGGAAGAGTAAATATTTTAGGCTTTGTGGGCCACATGGTCCTTAGGCAACTATCCAACTCTATTGTTGCAGCATGTGGATGGGTTGGGGGAAGTTAGCAGCCAGAGACAATCTTTGAATGGATGGGTGTGGCTATGTTCCAGTAAAACTTTATTTACATGAATAGTAGCTACTTCAGAGATTCTAGTTTGCTGACTTCTGACCTAATCCAATCATATGTGAAGCTCTGCTAGATCTCTTAATATTCATAGAGTCCATTTTTTTTGTAAGGTAACTTCATTCATATCTTGACAGCTCTAGGTCTTCAGGTTGCCTTCTTATAACACCCTTGCTGGGCTACATTCTACATCTAGAGCACTGTCAGGCATGAATGAAATAGAATGTTTGGAACTCAGAGTCCAACTTCTTTAGTTTATAGATGAGCAAACCAAAGCTCAGTAACATTAAATAAATCCACTAATTAGTAGCAAAGCCATTTCCTCATCTCAAGTTTCAGAATTGTTAGCTATACCTTTTTTTATATGATTGACCTTATGTTTTAAGGTAGTGATTTTCCTTAGTTATTTATCATTCAACAAATAGTTTCTCTGGGTAAAACATCCTTTGATTGTTCTTTATATTTAATTCTTAGATACTTTACTGTCTTTATTGTTAATTTTTGCATTTAGTGGGGATGAAAAAACACCTATTTAACTACAAGTATACGTTATATTATGTGCTTAGGATTCAGCAGTGAACAAGATAGCTCTGGTTCCTATCTTCATGTAACTTAGTCTAGCAAGGAAGACTTACATTAAACAAATGATGACAATGGAAGAGAACCCCCCTGTTGTGATGAAGCCAAAGATTAGAGGGGCTGTTGAATGGTGAGCTCTGAGGTGATGATATGAGGACTGATGTGGGTGTAAAGTCTTAATAAATGAAGGAGGGAAAAGTGACTAAAGCAGTAGGTGGTTGAGAAATAGATAGTGGAAGGTGGTATTGTTGAGTCAAGCTTAGGTGACGAGCACGTTTTTTAACGGGAGTGGGAATAGTTCAGAAATGGCTTTGAGGACTGATGAAGATACCAACACTGGACTCTTAAGGTGTGGGATGTGGAGATCTCATTCTCTGCTTTGATAGCATTACAGGCCAAGTGGTATACTTGGGAAGGCTCTTTAATTTAATGAGTAGGGGATGCAGTTAACCTTCAGTGAAGAGTTTAAAGACATAGAAGAATATAGAGGACTTTAACAATAGAACTGGCGTTCCAGAGTGAACAGTAGAGGAGTTGGGATGGAGGGGATGGACATATGGTTTGGTTGGAGAAAAGGAAGCTTATTTTGCTAGAGATTGCTTCTAGTCTGTGGATCAATTTGTGGAGATTCCATCTTGATATTGATTCCTCCAGTCCATGAATACGGTGTCTCTTCATTTGTTTAGGTTTTCTTTAGTTTCTCTTAGCCGTGTTTTTTAATTTTCAGTATTCACGTCTTGCTCACATTTTGTTTAATATGTCACTAAGTTTTTAGTGCTTCTTATGCTGTTGTGGATTTCCAATTGTTTAGAAATACATTTTTTTTCTACAATAGGTTTTTATATTGGTCTTGTATCCTGCAATCTTGCTAATTTATTAGTTGGAGTAACTTTTTATAGATTCCTCGAGATTTTCTCTGTACCCATTCATATTGTCTGTGAATAAAGAGTTATGCTTTTCATTTTCCCATCTCTCTAGCCTTTTATTTCTTTTCTTTGCCCTACCCTATTGGCTACGATCTCTAATACAATGTCGAAAGAAGTGGTGAGACGTGATTGTCTTCTTCCTGCCCTTAAGTAGCAAGCACTCAGTCGTTCATCATTAAGTATGTTGCCTGTGTGTTTTTGTAGATGCCCTTTGTTAGATTTTTATCATGAATGTGTGTTGGATTTGTCAGTTGCTATCTCTATGGTCTATTATTTTTCTTTTTTATTCTTTTAATACAGTATATCCCATTAATTTTGGAATAGTAAAGCAGCTTTTAATTTCTGGTATAAACTCCATGTTATATTAACTGATTTGATTTGCTAATATTTTGTTAAGGAATTTTGTTTCTATGTTCACTAGTGTTGTCTATAGTTTTCTCGTACGGTTTTTTTCTAGCTTTGGTATCAGATGTTTGTTATTAAATGTTTGGTAGACTTCACCAGTGAATCCACTTAGACTTGTAGTTTTCTTAGTGGAAATATTTTAAACTATGATTTTATTTTTTAAAATAGATGTAGGACTATTTAGATTATCTATTTCTTGTAAGAGCTTTGGTCATTTGTCTTTCAAGAGATTTGTCCATTTGATCTAAATTACCAAATTTATTGGCATCAAATTTCATAGTGTCTCCTTATTATCCTTTCACTGTTTGTAGGAACTATAGAGCTCACCCCTCCTACATTTCCGCCATTGATAATTTGTGCCTTATCCTTTTTCTTGAGTGGTCTGGCTAGAACTTTATTGATTTTATTAATCTGTTTATTAGTTTCTTTTAGGTTCATTGATTTTTTTTCTATTGTTTTTCTGTATTCATTTATTTCTGCTCTTTATTTACTAATGCTTGCTTTCAGTTTGATCTGGTGTTTTTGTTTTTTGGGTTTTTTTGGTAGTCTCATTAGGCAAAACTTAGGTCACTAGCTATGTTACAAATTTTGATATCCTCTATCCTCATTTTCATTTAACCAAAAGTATTTTATTTTTTCCTTTCTGTTTTTCACTTTGATCTCTGAGTTATCTTTCTGTCATTGATTTCTAGTTTAATTACATTGTGGTCAGAGAACATACTTTGTATGTTTAGAATTCTTTTTAATTTATTGAGGTTTGTTCCATTGCCTGCATATGGTCTGTCCTCAAGAATGTACCATGTGAAGAGAATGTATATTCTATTGTTTTTGAGGTGGAGTGTTCTGTAGATGTCAGTTCAGTCAAGATTGATATTGTTATTCAAATTTTCTGTATCTTCATGAATTTTCTATACAGATGTTTTGTTAATTCTTTAGGAGTTTGAAATCTCTATAATTGTTGAGTTATCTTTGTTCTTTCATTTCTGTCACCTATTTTTCATTTATTTTGTGATTCTGCTATTCAGTGTATAACGTGTACAAATGTTCTCTTTTTTTTCTGCTGTAGGTGCCCTTTTCTGTATGAAAGGGGTCTCTTTGTTTCTAGAAATAGTCTTTTCCGTAAGTCTATTTCGTCTGGTGTTAGTATGTTGCCACTTTTCTTCTTTTATGTTTATTGTTTGGATAGTATATATTTTCCATAAGTAAAACTTTTAGTTTCTTTGAATCCTTGAATTTCAAATGTTTGTTGGATATTTATACAGTTGGAACTTGTTTATTCTTTTTAATCCAGCCCAAAAAATCCCTTTTTGATTAGAGTGTTCAATTAATTTATACTTAATATAATTACCCATATGGATTTAGGTCTGCTATTTTGCTGTGGGTTTTGTTTCATTTCTTTTTTTTTTTAAATTGAGGTATAATTGACATATAACATGATATTAGTTTTAGATTTAACTTCTTTAATTCTTTCTGTTCCTATGCTTTTTTCTTTTGTATTACACAAATGTTTTTTAATATAACATTCTAAGTATTCTACTGACATTTTATCTAAATGTTTTGCTTAATTTTCTCTAGGAATTACAGTATATATCTTTTAATCATAATTTACATCACATTAATGACAATTAGCCTTTTGCACTTAGTATAGCTCTGTGCCCCCAACCTCCACACACACTTTGTGCTATTACTGTCATATGTACTACATCCACATACATTATTAACCCAGCAAAATAGTGCTGTGATTTTTGCTTTACACAGTTGTGTTTAAAGAAATTAATAAAGACATTAAGCAGTTTTCTTTAATAATTAGGATGTAGCAACTCTTCAATGAAGAGTAGTTTAAGGATAGCGGAAAATATAGGTTTTGTATATATAGAACTGGAGTTCCAGGGTGCACAGTGGAGAACTTGGGGTTCAAGTTACCATCTGGTGTTATTTCTCTCAGCCTGAAGAAATTTCTTTGGTATTTTTGTGGGGCTCCACATGTTAAATATGTCATTGCATAGTCTTTTGGTCTCCACTGGAGAGATGGCTGAGAGATCTGATGAGAGATCATCTCTTAATTTTATTCTTGCTCCCCTTAATGCAATGTATTATTTTCTCTCGTACTACTTTCATCAGCTTTACTGTGATGTGTCTAGGTATAGTTCTGTATTTGTATTTGTACTACTCAAAATTTGTTGAGCTTCCTAATGTTTTTCACAGTTTGAGTCTGAGCTTAGTACTTTTCTACCAAGTATCATACCTGTGTCTCCTATAATAGACTTATCACCAAACAGGAAATAGATAGGAAAACTCTAATATTTTCTCTCAGGCAAGGAATTTAAGAAAGTCACTGTGGTGATAAAGGTTTACCTAAGGTGCAGGTAGATAAGTTTTAGCTCAGAATTTTCTTACGGCAGTGTATCTTATTGATACATTTTTTTCTTACACTAACCATTATGCAAAATATGAGATAATATAATTTATTTAAAATGGCACAAAAAGAATTACATTTTCCAGTCCAATGTATCATACCCTCTCCTCTCTCTGTTTCTAGTGTATCTAAATTAACATTGTATATATACTCTGATTGTACTTTTGACTTAAGGACACTTAGATGTTTTTACTTATCACCCTTTAAAATTTCTATTCCAACACCCATGCAATAGTTCACTTAAAGTCCTATGGAAGGGTCAGGAAAACAACCTCTTCAAAAGGAGTATGAGTATCTGGATAACTCAAGTCGTAGAGCTATATACCTTAAAAATAATTACAGTTTTCAATGACAAGATCTGTTAATAAGCTTTGAGGTGCTGAAGCAAGGAGAAAGGAAAGTCATAGAAATGAAAATTTAAGAAGACTTTGTATCTCCTGAGAAACAATGTGATTTTCATCAGTGTTTCCATGACTTGGTTGTTGCCAGTTTTAGAGCTGTATAAATGTTCATACATAACTGTGGCTTTGCATTGCTATTTTGTTGTGGATTGTATTTGGTTGGATAACAGACTTTTCTAATTCTTTTTTTTGAATTTTAAAAGTTAGGATGCAAAGAATGCAGAAACATTTCAGTCTAGACATTATCTATAGTTATTAGAATTATGGTGTAATCTGCTTTTTAAATTTATCTCCATAGCCTGTTCCCTATGTTTTTAATTATGAAATTATAATGCTTGACATTGGACAGAAAGAAACATAAGCACCCGAAATGAATCATTTTTGTTGACTACAAATGAGTCAGTTACATCTTAGGGTGAACGAACCCTCCTACAATTTTGGTTTTTGGTCTTGATTTTTTCCCGTTTATTCTCTTATTTCCTTTTTCTTTTCCTCCCTCTTTCCTCCCTGCACATGTGCATGCTCTTGTGCTCTGCCTGATATCACGGATGTCACAGGACTTTTACGGGGCTTCATTTGTGGTAGCCATTGAGTCCTAAACATAGGAGTGAGAATTTAATGGACTGTAATAGAATACATATTACTTGTAATATCCCGAGAGCTCCTATTCGTTGTTTAAAATTAATGCCTGAGAATTTACTATAAATTAAAAGGGGCTGTATTTGTAACAGTAGGGCATCCAACTGCCATTGTGTATATCAATGAGCAGCATTACTTTCAGTTTTTGAAAAATATTACCAATGAGCCCCGGTAGTTCAGACCAATAGTTCTCTTCCCAGGTCAAGTTTCTCTTTAGAGAAGTTTTAGACCAATGGCGCTTAAATGCCAGTGGTTCATTAGAATCACCTGGAGGCGCTATTAAAACACAGATTTTGGGCTTCGTCTCCAGGTGTTGGATTCAGAAGATTTGGGGTGGGGCCTGAGAATTTATATGTCTAACAAGTTCCCAGATGCTGCTGCTGCTGCTATTGACTTCAGGACTGCCTTTTGAGAACACTTGCTTTATATTACCCGGATCATGGGAACATGACCTTGCGTAACATTTGCTATCTCGGGATGTGGGAGCTGATATTGACCCTGTTAAATGGGGCCTATTTAAGATTTCGCACAGCTAGCTGGTCTTTTTGTACTAGTACAGTATAGAAACTTTGGTTCCTTTAAGGATTCACTTTTTTCTTTTTTCTGGCGTTTATTTAAATTATATTTGTTTAGGTATAAACTCAGTGTTCCTCATTAATTACAAGATAGTCAACACAGTTATTTCTGTTTGAATTATGGCAGCTTTGCATTGTTTAGATGTTTAACTGCAATATGTTCTCTTGAATATAAAAAATAATCTCTTTTAAAATTAATTGTTGGCTTATTCTTCCTGTGGTTTAAAATTTTTTCATTAAAGTATAGTTGCCCTTTTTTTTAATGCAACCCACATGCAGGTAAATAAACCTGAAGTTTGAGGGAATGCCTCTATAATAGTGAAAACCCATTAGAACTAGACTGACTGGCTGTGGTACTAAGTACTTGGTAAAACCTGCTTTTATACTTTGAGAGACTGTCTTCTTTTATATGGCCTAATAGTAGACATTATTGGATAAACCTTTATGCCTCCAAAAAGATTAATTTGTCCAGGCTTATCTGTGTTTCTCATACGTGTATATATCAGTAAACTAGACAAACTTTCTAGTCTTATCAATGCATATAGAATGGAAGGGGATGATTTTAAAAGATCCTTCACTCTATGAAAGGACATTAGTTATCTGTGTATTTAAAAGGACTGTGACTTGAAGCTGGCACCTCTTTCTGCCTCTATTCTGAATATCAGTACTTGACACTTTCGGTCGTAGCTGTGACTGCTTCCTCACCCCGACACCACCCTGACTCTTGGCCCCACTGTTTCTCACACTCTAGTTTCACTGGAATCACGTGGAGAATTTGTTTAAAATACAGATTGCTGGACCTCAGAGTTCCAGGAACCCCAGAGTTCCTGATTCAGTGGATCCAGGGTGGGGCATTTCTAAAACGATCCCCGATTGTGCTATGGCTGCTGATCGGAGAACCACAGCTCAGTCTATTCCATGAAGTTACTAAGTTCAACCAAAACCCAGTGCTCTTAAGCCCTAGTCAGCGTGGGAGCTACCAGACTATGCATGTGGCTGTTGTGGAGCTCACTGCCGAGGAGCTGAGACATGGACTGTATGGGTGATAAGTAGCACATGCTTAAAAGGTGTAAAGATAAAATACTTCATGAAATCAAAGGATGCTAATACTGCTAGTAGAGGCATTTTAGAGGATGAGTACAGCCTGAATGTAGAATCGGGATGGAACATGTCTCTGAAAATGTGAAAGTTTTTCTTAACTCCCATTTGATATCTTTCTTCAGAGCCACTGTTAACAGTTTGTACATCGTTTTAGTCGTTTTTGGTATGTTTTTACATTAAATGAGAAATTGTATAGTTTTATGTAGTTTAAATAACAGACATATTTTTAAGTATGTCCTAGAGATTTTTTTTTCTTTTTGTCATTTCGCATAGTTACTCATTTGAGCTAACTTAGAGCATTCGGAAAGAATAGAGACAGCACCATCTTCTTGGGTCCTTGAGTTGCCAGCCGTGCTACAGCAGACATCTTTGTGCTTGTGTGTTTCTCTAGGACAGATGCCTTGAAGTGGAATTGCCGGGTTAAAATATATGCTCGTTTTACATAGAGACAGATATATTGCCCAACCACCCTCTGAAAAGTGTGTGCTTATACCAGTGCATATGAATGTACCCATTTTTCCCATTCATCCTATGTGATTCTTCAAGAATCTTAGACGTGAGACTTTTTTAGATAATAACCTGATATCTCATTGCTTAAGCATTTAGCACATTATTGGTTGTGAAAATCCTTTTATAATAAAGTAGGACTGATACTTGGGAAATTGTTCAATAAGGGTTGTTGCTCCCATGTGCCTTTGTATGGGACATGTTTTAACCTTTGAAAAGGATCAGTCCATGTTTAAATGTTATCACAGAAGAGTAATTTATTATGTCCTTCAAGTTAATTTGCTGTTATATAAAATTTATAAATCAGGAAATATTTGGAGAAAATGCCTCATGTTGCAATTTGACTTCCTTTTATTTGAACTTTAGAGTATAGAAAGGACAAATAAGTACTCTCTTAAAATGGTTATTTACACATTGCATTTGTTTTTTCACAGATTGTCTAAGTTCTTGTTCATAAATTTGCTTCCCACGCGTTGCCATGTGTAAGCAGTGCTTCCGGTGGCTGTGCCTCACCCTGAGGTGGCGGGATGGCGATGCTGCTGGGTTTGCCTGCCATTCACAGGAGTGGGATCATGGCCCAGGGGGAAAGAGCTGGGAAGACTCAGATTTGAGCAAGTTCCTGAACCTCCATGAGGTTCAGTTTCTCTATATGTAAAATGAGGTTGACAGCCCCCTGCCCTGGGGACTTTCGTAAGGAGTGGAAATGCTGTGCGTTAAGTACCAGCACAGAGAAGGTACTCAGTAGCTTGTAACCATTAACAGTTGTCTGACAACCTTTCTGTCTTAGAATGCTTTAGGAATCAATTTTGGGATGATTTGTAGGGAGAAAAGGAAGTTCTGATTTGTAGCAAAGCCAACTTTGGTAGACCCAGAGAACTGGTGCAATAGTAATAATTGGAAACATTTGTGAGCACTGACCACTTTATAATTAAAACCAGTTTTTACCAAACTCTAGTCTCCTAGTAAAGCAATTGATATTAGGTGACATTTTATTAGTCCTAGCCTTGTTTTAAAAAAGGCTACATCTGTTTTTGGCAATATGGAGGGTTAGAAATGCTCACTAATACAGTCCAACTAAACATGTTTGTATGTATACATTGAAAATATATATATATAAATCTTAAAACATACACATCTTTTTAATAAATAGCTGAGCTGGTAAGAGAGTAAAGAACTCCTGAGGCTGGGGTCAGTTAATGCTGTACATCTGATGCATGTCCTGAAAGTATGTGCCAATTCCTTGTAGCCTGGAGCTTGGATTTTGAAAGGCTCTGGACGTGGGGCACAGGAAATAAAGGCTGAGGCCAGAGCAGAGTAGAAAGACAGATGGAAGGCCCACGAGTAATGTAGGGACTCTCACGGGGCAGCATCCTCCCAGGGGGAGCTATCAAAAATGTTTCTTAACTACAAGACCACAGTTACACCGCTCTGGGGCCAGAATTCATACTCTCAATGTGAGTTTTTAAAAAAGAGCTTGAAGTTTAAAGTAGACTGGTAGTTAACCCAGCAGGAGAGAACATATCTTCTCTGGAAGTCTTTTTAAACGGAGGCCTCTAAAATTCACCACAGATGGAGTCCCAAGGACATGAGCTCATATTCTAATGTAAATGGACATACATAGAAACAAACTACCCTAGTGAGAGTCAGCAGACACAGCAACCTACCTAAACTCTCCAAGATTGCAGATATTAGAATGACCATATAGACTATAAAATCAATATGCCTACTGTGTAGAATAAGAGATTGAGATATGATGTAGGATGAAGAGAATCAAAGTTGACCAGATAGAATTGAAAAAGAACCAAAGAGCTCTTCTATTAATTATATATATGTATAGTAATTTAATTTTTAAAAAATTAATAGACTTATTAAGCAGATTAGACACAGTGAAAGGGAGGACTCAAATGAATGATAGACCTGATGAGAACAAGATTAAAAACACGAAAAAAGATTAAGAGCTCTGGAAGGGATAAAATGAAAGTGTCTAACATGGTGAGTCAGAATCTCAGAAAAAGATAATAGGGTGGAGGATACATAATCAAAGATATCATGGCTGAGACTTATCCAAAATTTGTGAAATATACAAATCCTTAGACATATGAAGCCAATGAGTTTTAAACCAGATAAATAAAAATAAATTCCACCTAGGTACATGATAGTGAAACTGCAGAACATGGAAGATCTTGGTGGGGGAGAAGAGGAGAAATTATAGAGGAAAGACAAGTAACTCAGAAAATAATGGCCAATGGAAGGCTTATATTTTAACAGCAAAAGAAGCCAGAAGATAGTATAATGATATCTTCAAAGTGATGAGAAAAAAATCAGCAACTTAGAATTTTATACTCAGGAAAACCATCATTCAAGAATGGATGCAAAATATTGATTTTCAAGCTAAAAAATAGCTAAAGGTGTAACTGTTTATGCCTTTTAACTCTAGGGAGTAGAGAGGAAGTAAGGAAAAAAGTTGGGTGGTAAAGAAAAAGTGAGATGGTTAGGTTATCTGTGATTTAACCTCTTCATGAGGTCCCAAGTACTTAGTAAATTCCATTTTAAACTTAAGAAATGCTTTATGTGAGTTGTTTGCTTCTGATAAATGATAAAGGCTAGGTTTGGTTGTTTTTGCAGTTTATAAGGCTGAACATTGATGTGAGTGTTGCATAATTTGTAACTGGGAAATCAAAGACATTTGTGGCGGGGGTGGATGGCTGTGAACACTTTTAAGACTGACATTGGGGTTCAGGCCAAGTTTAATGAGCTCTCCCAGGAAAAGCGATGCCCTGGCTGATAAATGTAAAGGGGGTGAGGATAACCTTAAAATTGCGATTAGGAATGAAATCCCATTCACAGTAAGTTACAGTCATGACCAGTCTGCTTGCTCATTGTTAATATCCCATAGCCCAATGTTCGTGAAAACAGCTGCATTTTAGAATATAATTTTATGTCTAAATTTCTTTGTGAAAAGACTTTCCTAAGCATTGATAGTAAACTGGCCTAAATTATTATCTACCTTTATTAGAGGGACTATATGAAAATGAGATGGTAGTCTAAGATTGGTTAAAATATAATAAGAGGTTAGTGTTCTTAGGCCACAGGCAAAATTTTAAACATTTCAGTTGAGGTCACTATGATGCAGAAAACAATCTGCATTTCGACTAGTCTTTAGGTTTTTATTAAATTACCCACTGCAATTTTTTGTTCATTTGTGAATTATGGACATAATAAGATGCTCTTAAGAGCTATGTTGCCTAGAGACTCCAGGAAAGAGTTAGTTTTGTAGGAAATACGAAAATAATTTGAATTGTTATTTTGGTGGTTTTTTTCTGTTAATTTTCTTTTTAATGAAAATAAAAGTCCATAACCATGATCTCTTTAATAACTTACTTTGAGTGAAGACTTAGAGACTGAGGTTGGACAGAGTTCTCCCTTTAGGTTTTATAATCTTGTCAAGGTCAGAGCCAGACTTCTTTGGCTGATTCTATACTGAATCAAATGTTTAGATATTCAGAATAAAATCCTGAAACCATTTTGTTTGTAACTAATCAGTTCATCCTGTGACTGAATCAGAGCTGTTCAAACCTATCACGAGTTTGGAATTTATGATTTTGTGGCATACTGTATAGTGAATACTCTGAACATGAAGTCTTAGTGAAACTTTTAACTTGCTTGCCTTTGAGAATATTTTGGTGATATGGTCATGATGGCTTACTGGGATTTGACAGTCCTTGAAATTGGCTTTTATTTAACTCATAGACTCTTCAACATAACTCACTGAAACTAAACATAAAATGAACAAAACTCTTCTCTAATTATCTCATTTAAAATAAGGATCTGTATTGATCTTTTTCTATAGCCAAACAGTTGGCAAGGGTAAAAGTAATTTTTGTTTTATGTAGGTTAAAACCAATATAAGTATCTGTTTAATTAGTAATTCCTAATTGGCACAGGAAGTTAGAATATTCTTTCTTAGCAATGTATCTGATTCTAAAAAAGACTATCATAATTTTTGGTAGAATTTTCATCACTAAATATTTAAGAACTTTCCACTCTCTCACCTACTCTCAAGTTGCTAAATTTAAACACATGATTTTCTTATGTGTGTTCTAGCAGCCTTTTTTTCCTCTCTGAATCCAGGGGACCAAATTGAACCAAGCAGGGCATAAGTAAAATACTTAAGAGCCTGACCCTTTTTGTCTTGTTTTTATTCATATGTAGGAAAAGCAGTCAGAAGCATGCTAATTATTTGCATGATGCATCTTTCACAGGGAGTACTTCTACTGTATCAAATGCACTTGCCTTTTCTGCATCAGTAGATAACAGTATGTAAGAACTTTCGATTATGAACGTTATTTTTTTCCTTTTTTCCAAAGTGCAATAAAGTTTTGTAAGCATTCCCTCATTTTTAGGTGGGAAGATGATACTCAGATGTTTACAGACTATAATATTGAAAGAGAAGATTCATGTGGTATAGAAATGTCAGTGTACAATTTAAAAATAAATGTTAAACAAAAGCATGTAATCTGGTGGGAAATATAAGGCAAGATGTGTGTCCATTTAAAATGCTAAAATATAGGTCCTGAAATTTTTTTACTTATTTTGTAAAAAGTAAACTTTTGAATGTTCCAAGGAGGTGTTACTGTTACTAAGGGGCAAACTCTGCAGGTGGAAAATAAACTTTAAGTCATGGTCACATAAGTTTACATGTAATAAAGTCAGGCCATTTATGCCAGTTAGGGCTTGTCAAGCATTACTTTAGAAATGCCTAGCAAGTTTGCACTCAGACGCATTACTCATCCTGAAAGTTTAAATAAAATGACACTGTATTAAGAAATTGGACCTCAGACTGCCCACACTCCCCCTGCAAATACGGTTTAATGTTCCTGTCCTAACTGTACTGCTACAGCACCTTCCTAATTTCTAAAGGGGAGGGGAGGGAGCTGTGTTTCCTGTAGGAGAGAAAATTAATGTTTCTCTTTTTTCTCTTTTAGATTATCCTTTTACTCAGGCCACTCGTCATTCTCCATGTACTGCATGCTGTTCGTAGCAGTAAGTACTCTGTGTATATTGCTGGGGGGTATGTACTGTGTGCAGGTCGTGTGTTCAGCCCTCGTTCTCCTGTGCGGCCACCTCCGACACGCTCATCTTAACATCCCAGTTAGCTGGACTCCGTTGCTGGCTACAGCTAAGTTCACAAGGGAACGTGTGCCTGTGCTTCTGCCCAAGGCCAGTTACAATTGTTTGAAAGTACTTTTATCCTTCATTTAGCAGTAGCACACGGGCACATTGTCTAGCAAGGTGCAAATTGGGGACCTTCATGGTAATAGGGAGCCTTTTCTTTGGAAGTAGGTTTTTTTTCTGACAGTGGTAGGAACCTACACAGATAATTAATTACCAAGTCTGCTCTCCTGGTGCTAAGAATGAATTGATGTGTGCCCTTATTCTGGGATGTATTTTCTGAAAGTTTTCTGGAACGCAGAAACAGCTTCTGTAGTCAGTCACAGCAGGTCGCTATCTGAAATAGCAGGCCAGGGTGACCGCTGCTGCAATAACCTCACCCTGACTGGGGGCCCTAGCCTCGTCTGTTCAGTGTGGGCTTTGCTTCTTCATCCTGGGGGCTGCTGGGGTGAGGAGCTGTTTTCATTATTGGAAGTCAAGGAAACTTCTGGGCGAGCTAGATACTGCTCAAAGAGCTTGTCACCTATACAATGTCTAGGTCCAGTTCTACTTGCTCACCCGTAGTGCATGGCAGTTTGTATTTCCATTATACAAAGTTGACAGTCAAGAGTTAGAAATGATTTGCACCCAAAATTTGCACATCAAATTAAGAGACGAATGTGTTTAAAGTGTAACTAATAGAAGACTAGGCTTTAGGGCTCATACAAGGTCTTTAAAGATCAACTTAACTGACTTTTTAAATAAAGTCCTTTCTTTCTGTGGGTATCCCTCTCTGTATAAAATTATCAAAATTGGGTGTTATTCATGCTCACTGACTTTTTGATTGATTACTTGATCGGAACAGTTATTTTGAAGGTCAGGTGATTCCGATGTCTGAAAGTTAAATGGTAGCTGACACATAACTTTTACCCATTGTTTTTAAAAGAATATTTTCAGTTGTATCATATACCATGTAATTTTCTGCTCATCTTTGACTCTTCTCAAAACATCTGTATGGTCAAATGGAAACTTTTACTGAGGGCCGTTTTGTGAAATATGAAATTAATGTATGGAGGACAGAATTAATGTATAGAGGGCCTCAATGACAGGCCTGTCTTTGGGCACTTGGGAGCACAGGAGGCAAGTTAGGATATAAGCATAGGGAAAATTACCTCAACTCTGGTTTGAAAATTGGGTCCGTATGAGCCATTTAGATGTAAACTTATAATGAAAATAAAAGTTCAGATAAATAGGTTTGTCATAGACCAAGGCCCTTGTGGGGAAGCAGGCCAGAACTGTGCACTGCATTTCATGACTTTAAGCAATGGAAGTATTTACTTGATGTATGTCTAGGCCCCAGCTTTTATTCAGCCCCTACACACACTGATGTCTCCTTGCTTTCCAGCTTTCACATTTATATATACAACACTTCACCTCCACCCCCAAATTCCTTAGGCCATGACTCATCTTGTTTCTCTAGGCATCTTGGCATCATGGTCAGTCCCAGATTTGGGTGGAGATGTACAGTCATTTGAATTCTTAGGACAAGTGTTTGATAGCCAAAACTTCCCTGTCGAGAATTCCTGACACCCAGAAATTAACTTCTAGTTAAAAATGTCTCATAAAGAAAATACCATGATCATTGTTCTCCTCTAGCAGGCAGCCCAGCCCTGCACCTTTTACAATGCTAATAGTCAACATCCGTGAAAACCACATAGGCTGGTGGGAGCACAGGGCAGGGCTTCCTTGCACATGGCCAATTTATGTGCTTAGTGAGGCCCCTTGAACTTGGCTGAATGCCAAAGATTTCAAATTTATTTGATCAGGAAAAGAGTCATGGTGTGAGACTATCCTTTTTTCAATACATTGAAGAACATACCAAAACATTTTTCCTAGCACCGTCCTATTGAGGCTGAAACCTCAGATTGTTTATATCACTGCCTGGTATGAAATTCATGTTCATTACTGCAGTGGGGATCCAGGTACCTCTGTCTGTGCCTCGGCTTCACTCCCCTCCCCGCCACAAAATGCCTTGAGTCTGGGCCTTGCCGCCTTCCTCTGCATTGAATGGGATGGTGCTGCCCACCTATCTGAATCTTACTCAGACTCTTTGACACCACCTGTTTTCGGCAAGATTTGTATAATCTCTCATCTGGTATTACCATATAATACCTAGCACTCTTTATTTCGTGAAAGTGTTTCCAAAAGTGTGGATTAATGCTGAACATAGGGCAAATGAACAACTCATGGCCCATAAACTACATGAGTCTAGCCTAATTTTAAGGTGGGATTTGAGATCTAAATTTAGGAGCTGTGAATCCTACGGATGGTGAGATTAAAGCCTAGAGAAGACTAAGCTAAGGCCAGCCTTACAGTGCTCTCCTGGCCAGATCCGTTATCAAATATAGGTGAACACCACATCAGTTCCCCAGCTTGGTCTCAGCACCAGTGTTTCTTAACAAATAGACCAAGGTGTATTTCTGTGTGTTGGGCATGCCGCTGTTAGTCTAGTTCAAGGGTTGGCAAATTTTTCAGTAAAAGCTCAGATGATATTTAGGCTTTGTTAAGACACATGTAATCTTAGTCACATATTCTTCTTTAAAAAAAATAACCCTTTTAAAATGTTAAAACTGTTTTAGCTTACTAGCTGACTCCCTGAATCTGGTTTAAATGGAAAAAAAAAAATCTCTTAAGAATGGAGTATTATGATATCTGTGAGACCCTAACATTTTGCAGTTGTGTTACAAGGTCAGTCAAGGAAAGGCAAAATAAAAACAAATCAGCTTCAAACAATACCTTGTTAACAAAAAATCAGTTTTAAAGTTGAGACAATATAGTTAGATCTTTTAATGTTAAATGTTTTTCAGAAATTCTAGGTAAAAATGGCTATACTCTCCCTTTGGTGACAGTAAAATAATGAAAGAATGCTTAAGTAGTGTCATAGGCAATGAATTCCTCATTTTAAAAAAAAAATTACTTTTTACACAAAAGGAAAAATGTGTTCACCTTCTAATTTTTTTTCCAATGTGGCCCTGTGCAATGAAGTCCTGTTTATTTTGACCAAGTATTCTTTGGGCTCCCCATAAAACTATCATGAGGCTCTTCATAAAGAGATCCAAAGTGTCAGAATCTCTTTGGATTATGAAGAATGCCTCTCTGCACTTGTCAGAGAAGTATTTGCTGCCCGCATGGTGGAGCTTGTTTCTACCACCTCTCTGGTCTTGAATATCTGGTTATTTTGAGCAAATTGACTCCTGTCCTCATGGCCCTAAGAAATAAGAAATTGCCTTTATGAAGTCCTAGTAATAGCCTAGCTAAGCAGCTTTTCTTTCTTTATAAAGCGTTCTCTATATTCTACTTAGTAGTTTCCATTCCATTTCTCTCTTTGCTAAGAGACTGGACACTTGATTCTACACTGAGCAGCAAGACTTTCCTGCCCAGAAGCCCTCCCTGGGAGAGCAGCTCAGGAGACTCATCCTTGCTCAGTTTGTTCTTCCTGGAGGCAAAAACTATAGCTGGAACCTTTCTTTTCATGAGGGCCAGTAGTGATGCCTGGTTTCAATGAGGGAGGTCGAGGGGAGATATTCCTCGAGTATATCTATGGATTCCTAGGGGTAATTCTTCTCAAACTAGTTTCTGCTTCCTAAAACTGAGCTATGCCCAATCAGTGGTTGTGTGTGATTTGCTCTTAGTTCTTCCTTTGACACTGGCTGGTTAGGTTCAAAGACAATTCTCCTTCTCAAGAGACAGCGAGGAATAGACAGGCCTCACTGTGGTTTCCTTCTGAGGCTCTGAGGTTGACTCCTTCCCCTTATCATGTCCTGTGGTATTTGTCTGTCCTGCACCTCTTAATAGATGAAAATGGTGAGGAGTTGTGTAAAGAAAGGTTCATGAAATATATGATGTATGTTTTTCCTATTAACTCTTCTTCGACCTCACTTTGTGTTTCCTGGAAACCCACACGCCTCTTGCCTTTTCCTGTTTTAGCAGGGATGACACTAGTAGCAGGCTCAGGCATCCCTTTTATAAACATAACTATTCTCTTAAATATTTCAGGACAGTGTTCAGATTTGTGTGCAGGGATAGGCAGAGGAGGTAGGTAGTCTTTTCTAAGCAATCAGAGCTCTTCTGGTCTGGGCAGCTAACGGGATTCACCCTCATCCATTCCATCTATGCTAGACTAACCCTTGTGTTAATTCCCTTTGCCTCCCCTCTTAAAAAGAGTTACCACTGCAACTCCCCCTCGGCATGTCTCTGGATTAGGCCCTTTACCTCAGTCTTCTGTGGCTGACTTTTGTGGATTGCCCTAGTTATAAAACCCTTTGCCATGACTGGAGTCCTGCCAGCTGCACGTTTTTATCTCCGTTCCCTTTGCTGTCCTGCAACTGGGTTTCATGAAGCCTGTAGCATCACAGCGTGATGGATTTTGCTCTGGGACCACCTCAGTGAAGAGTTGCATGTTACTTACTGCTTCTGTTCTCCCTATTCTATCTGCTTATTTCAAGTTGTGAATTTTCTACTTTGGAGCTCCCTTCACCAGAAAGTTGGATGTTAAGATTGTGATGGATCCAGAGACTAGAATCTCTCATCAAGCAGCAACCCCCACCCCGACCCCACCCCCCATGGTGACTGAATTTACCCATTGTACAAATCAATTAGCTAGGCCAAACTATAGCAAGTTCAGAGAAGAAATCTTAAGATGAGCTTGAGGCAAGAGATGGATCTTTGGCTTGGGGGGCTCATGTCTTTGTATTCTTTGTAGAAAAAAATGATAGAAGTAAAGCCCATGCCCAAGGCCACTGTTCTCTTATAATGGTGCCTTCAGTGGAAATTCAGTATATTTACTCTGTAAGGGGATTTTATTTTTCTAAGTTTTGCTCAGTTGGAACCCAGGTGTTTTCCTTTTCAATCAAAACTTACCATTTTCAAGTAAAACTGCATCATTTGGGTCACAGAAATCCAAATTAAAAACAAAACAAAATGGAATTTTGGTTAAACACAGAGAAGGGTGTTAACAAAACCCCTAGATAAGATGGTTTATAGTAAAGAGACACACTGGTTAGAACTAGCACACACTAGGAACTGAACTTAGATGCTCTACATGTCTCATTGGGCACCTGTGTTTTCACTATGGCTGCCACTCTGCTCCACTTTTTCTCTCTACTAAATGGCTTGCTCTCCGTGCCGAGCCAGAGTTTTTGCCACCTCTTTTGTTTGCAAGTAGCCTATCGTGTATTCATTAGGTGCCCTTTCTACCACTTCTGAAAATAGAGAATTTCTTCATACTTTAAGTATAATTCCAGAATCCAGCCCAGCAGATCTCTGGGTCAGGTCTGTCATAAGTCATTCAGTCAGTGCCATCCCAGAAGAGAAGGCAGGGCTGTGTGGTCCAAATAGGGCTATGCCTCCAATTTTGTCTGGGGGTGGGCAGTTTCCTCCAAAAGGGAAATTTGTGTCGGTACTTTCATTGAGCCTGTTTGGAACTATACACAATATTAGATATGGAGTTCTTTAAGTTCTTAAGACATAAGCAACCAATTGCCTTATTTCGATGGAGTTTAGTGCATGTATGATTAGCATGTGCATGTTTGGAGAAGAGGGAAGAGTGGCGTTTAAAAAGGCAGTGACCTATAAAGCCTTTTTGTTATCAGCTCAGACATTAAAGCATGAGCTCTGTCCCTGTATCTGGTTCTAACAGAACAGTGTTGCAAGGATTTAGACAATTTTTCTGAGGCAATTAGGGAATATACTCTCCTCAACAGACTTTTTGAAAGGAACATACACTTTCCTTTCCCCTCTCAAAGGACAAGGAATTGAATTTAAAAAGTTATAAATCCACTAAAATCAAAGAATGGAAAGAGACAACAGGTGAAAGGTAAGGTTTTGGAAAGCAGTTAAATGAACCATAGAAGAAGCCAAAGCTCTAGTGCCTCCAGAGTGTGGGAGCTTGAAAGACAGATTTGCACTGCAGAACCTGAGAAGGGCTTAGAAGTGGAACCACTAGAAACAATGTTGTGTATAATTCACTGAAGCTGCTTTTTTAGGAAAGACTTTGAGGTGGCAGTATGGGAGGGGAGCTGCAGGGCTGTTGGTGGTACCTGACCTCTGCAGTGCTACACTGAGTACCCTGCAGCCAGGGAGACAGAGCAGACAAATAGGAAGCACATTCGATTAGCCAGCCTCATCCAGGACTGAGAATTGTTCTGTGACAACAGCCTGCACACAAGCCATGACCATCAGTCATGAGACAACCAGAGCCTGGAGCGAGGGTAAGGTTAGGTTATAACTGCTACTGGAGAATCCTAGAACCCTCTCAGGGTGAAATAATCTCTGGGTCCATGCAAATAGGGGAACATCTATGCTTGGGTAGATGTGTAAGGAGAAACTAGCTACTTAGAGGGGTACAGGTTTCACCTAAAGTCTGTTGGAGCTCATTCGATTGCTGTTCCATAAGGAAATGTTAATTCTCTTCACTGGAATGCTGAAAAAAATTTGGGCAAAATAGTATTTAACATAGAGTCAAAGTCAGGGTTCTTTGGAAGGAAAATATGGTCAGAGGGATTTTAGAATCCTAAGTGAGGAAGGACATTGAAAATCTCTGAGTCTCCTTTAGGTTGAAAGTACAAAATAGCACTGACTAGCTTAAGCCCATTTTAGGTGTTTTTTGTTGTTGTTGTTTTGTTGTTGCTGTCTAGCAGAGATGGGTACAGTTCTCCCTAAGACGACTGCATTTATATAAGTATTTGTAATTACTAGGTATATATTTTTATAGTCTGAAAAACCCATGCCTTTAACTATTGTATCAAAAGGCAGCTTAAATAACCAGAATAGGGACAGCTCCACTTTTTGACAGAATACTAAAACTTGGCTTTAGCCCCAAAGAACTGTCCTTAAAATAAAATGTTTCCAACTGAGGTCAAACTAATGAGGTGATCTTACTGGCATGGTCATGTTACCTAATTGGCTTTAGTTGCCAGATGCCAACTTTGCTTCAACTAGAATCAACTTATCTTCCCAACTCCAGAATCTTGAGACATGCTTTTTTTATTGTTTACTTTTTTATAGCTTCAACAAACAAAAAGGGAGGAAGGGGCTCTGCAAAAAGCCGGGAGCACTTAAACCAGCTAGAATCCAACTCAGTTAAAAATGGTATGCTCTTTTAGAAGTAGATATTTATGTTATAAAGTATTTGATAAAATTAGACAACCTCTGGGTCTTTTCTGGCTGCTGAGAACTGAACACTCACAGCAGTACTCAAAGAACTGGAAATGGATTTGTGTATCTAAATAGGCAGTGTCAATGGGTACAGCCACATAAATTGTTTTCTGAGGACTGCATTAAGTACAAGTCATAAATTATTGAACAGAATTTTTAAAATGAACATGAAAAAGTATATTCTTATTGGAAGAATTTTGGCAAAAAAAGAAATACATTTTTAAATGAGACCAGATTTACTAAAAGGAGTTCCTAGGAACTATCCAAATTCCTTCTACATCATAACCTTTAGGGATGTACCCAAAGTCAAGGCAGGCTGACATGGAAAAAGGCAATTCTCAGGTCTGATTAGTATAAAAGTTATAGAATTTAGAAATGTACAAGTGCTATTGAAAGAATAGAGCAGGATAAAGACTAAACCTTTATTTTACTTATAATTAGTCTTAGTTGCCCCGTTAAATATTTGAGACTAGCAGGGCTCTAACACATGTAAATTGTTTGAGTGCATTAATTAGTTCTTGGATAGGCTGGGCAGAAAACAAAGTAGCCTGGCTCAAGGTAAGTAAGGGCAGCCTGCTCAAATGCTAGCAATTTATCCCAAGACTGGGAACTAATGACACTTGCCTTTGAGAATTGTAACACAGATTACAAGGGGAGGAGCTGTCCATGAAATCCTAAAGGAGCTAAACCTTGCCTTGTTTAAAATTTGAAAGGTGGTTTAGTTGGATAGGTAAATTCTCCTAAACAGAAGTCACTGGGGCAATAGTTTTGTTTTGCTTAAAAGGATTAACTTTTAGGTACTTGAGTACAAGAATGCTTGCCTAAAGCCCTATTCCACATATAATAAATACTGATTTTTTTCTTCTCTTCTCTATAAGCTTTATCTTCAAGCCAGAATGAAGGGTGACTGGGCAAGACTTTTACGTCCCACACTGCAGTTTGGTCTTGTTGCTGTATCTATCTACGTGGGCCTTTCTAGAGTTTCTGATTACAAACATCATTGGAGTGATGTGTTGACTGGACTCATTCAAGGAGCTCTGGTTGCAGTACTAGTTGTAAGTATACAGGGCTGCAGCCTACATCTTGATACTGATAAACACTTGGATAACTGTCCTAGTGATAAAAATGTCCTAGTGATAAAACTGCAAAGGCAGATAATGTGGTACAATAACCCAGTACTATGTAAGAACTCCAGTGTTGTTAAAAGTCATGTAAGATAGACAACAGCTAAAAACTAGGTTGTTCTTTATAAAAGTTATAAAATCTTACTATGTATTTTTATTGTAAAAGGTTCTAACTATAAACAGTTTTCTTTTTGGTAACAAATCAAAACTAATATACATGAAGAATAATTCTTTAAGTGCTGGCAGAGTGAAGCTATTTGCCAAGACATGATACAGGAACTATCAATTTGGAAAAAATTCCTGTTAGCCACTAATTTTTTGTACCCTTAAGCTGTAATTTGTACCCTGTAATATATATCCTTTTGTTTATATTTTTGCAAACTGCTTATTGCAACTTTGTATGTGGTTTTTAAACTTATAACCTGTTCTATACAGGCTGTGTATGTATCAGATTTCTTCAAGGAGAAAAATTCTTTTAAAGAAAGAAAAGAGGAGGATTCTCATACAACTCTGCATGAAACACCAACAACAGGGAATCACTATCGGAACAATCATCAACCTTGAAAGTGACAGAACACCCAGATGAAGCTGGCCTGCTTTCTAAAGGAAAATGATTGCAACCTGAAGGCATGAGTCTTTTGTTCTTGCCGGTGTGCAAGCCTTTAAGGGACTGCTGCTGCTATACCTTGGATGCCCACTTTACACGTGTTATATAGTTACATTTAACACAACACTTATATAATAGCTCTAAATTCATAAAAAAAATTCAAGCCTTTCACTAAAACAATGCCCCACCTGTACATTTTTTATTAAAAAAAATGTAATGCTTATGTACAAATGTGTATGTAATGCTTTCTTGGAATGCGTGATTTAAATATAATACATATTAAAATGTTTGAGGACAATTGTGAGATGGGAGAACCAAATCAGTACTATAAGCATTTGTAGTCAACTGCAACCAGACAGGTGGTGAACAATTTAAAATCTCACTTTCCTTTGGCTGACTATAAGTAAAGGCTGGCAGCAAACACAATATCTCTCTTGATTTTGGTGATTCCTAAGAGAAAAGAAAATATGGTTTAAACTTTCAAGACCACAAAGAATGTAATTCCTCTCTGCTGGGGGCTGTAAAGACAACATAACAATCCTGATTAAACTAGTGAGACAACAACCTGGAAAATACAAAACACCTTGCTGGTCTGAAAGATCTACCTAGAAGAGGTCACAACCATCTCTGAGAAGGTGGAAAACTTAGAAACTAGAACCCTGTTCTTATGACTTGACTCTAAAGTACTTTGGTGTGTGTGTGAGGGAGCGGTATTTAAAACTACTCAAAAAAAACTTATCTGGGGAAGGCCAAAGCTGTCAAAAGAAGCTGACTGACCAAAAGCATGAATTTTCAACCTGAAAACACATTTCAGTTACCATGTGAAATTTTTTCTGAACTAATTTTTTCTGAGCAGCCGTAAATTTTTATTTAAAAAGTTTATGTAATTAGACTTATACCCTGAGTGATTAAACAGCCCAGCTTCTATCAATAACAGAAACATAAGCCAGTTTTTGCAAATTTTTCTTTAGGACACTCAGCAGAAATCACTAGGGTTGACTGAGCAACCAATAAAAGCAACAATGTGGTTGCTGCTAATCTCATTTTTTAACTCAGCCCTTTACGTAAGCCAACATTCAGATGGTGTAAAACTATATACAAGCATTTATTACCCCTGACCCTGACCCCTACCACTTTGGTCTAGCTATCCTTTCTTGATCTCGTCTTCCTGCTTCCATCTTGCAACTCTACAGACTTGCTTATAATGCCAAAGCAAAAACTGCCTTGTAAAACCCAAGTTACAGCACACCACTCCTGTGATCAAAGCCTT
This sequence comes from Eonycteris spelaea, assembly GCA_003508835.1. Classification (NCBI taxonomy): domain Eukaryota; kingdom Metazoa; phylum Chordata; class Mammalia; order Chiroptera; family Pteropodidae; genus Eonycteris; species Eonycteris spelaea. Next base: position 5,451,535 of record PUFA01000011.1, on the reverse strand, counting down.
CAGTCATTTCAGAGGAAAAAACTGAGGGCTGGGGGCTACATGATTATTTTTCTCTCTCCAACCCCACTATTCTACTCATTGGTCACTCTGCTCCAGCACAATGGCCTCTTGCTATTGCTCAAATATATCAAGCCTAAGTAAAGGGCCTAAATGCCACCTTCTGAGGGGGAACTCCTAGACCATTCCATCCCCCCCAATTCCCATTATCTTTTTTTCTGAAGACTTATTACCACCTCTTTTTGTCCACTGCTGTACCCCCTAGTGCTTAAAACAATACCTGGCACATAGTACACATAATGCACAATAAATATCTGTAAATATATATAAAAATCTCGAAACTTTTTCCCCAGTCTAAAATTTTATTTAAACATTAGTAGATGGCCCTCCATGGCAATCCAGTAAAGAACATCTGAAAACATCCTCCTAGGTTGTGGTCAAGAGCTCAAGTCTCAGAAGATTTGCCTAAATTATTAAAACAACTGAATGGGTACTTACCTTCTGCAAATTTATTTTCCAGCTCAGTGTTTCCAATAGCTTTTGCTGCTTGACACATTTGTCGAAGCAGTTCTTCTAGGCGCCTCATACATCGAATTATGCTACCTGGACAGAAAAGGAAATAAAATCACTTGTAAAATGGAAATAATCAGGAATAGAACTTTTGTTAAAAGGCAAGGCAGGAGAATATGGGATGATTAATTAATAGTACTCTCAGGGACTTCCCAAGTAGCAAATCAGTTGGCAAACTTGACTGGCTGCCTGCTAGGCACTAGGAAGAATGCAAAGATGAGAAGTTAATTCCCATTCTTAACTAATGGTAGAGAGAGTTATGGCTTTATTATGCTGTGTTGGCACTTGCTCTCTTACAGAGGTAAATAAACAAAATGCTTAGAACAGAGGAGAGAGCAAATTTGGGTGAGGGATGGCAATATAACCTGGGTCTGTAAGAATGAGAAGGCCTGTCAAAGACAAAGGAAGATCACTGAGGCAAAGCAGAAAAGCCTGACAAAATTATAGCTCATATGCAAGGACCCGTAGGAGTCTGGCCTACTAAGGCCCTGGACACCATCCTGTGAAGAGAATGCAACGAGATTTTTAAGCAGGGGAGTAACAGATCAGATTTGTCATTTGAAAGGTGCAATTATTCATTCTTTTTGACTTTAGTAGACTCTTTCATCAGTACTTTCTTCACAGTGTATGTCCTCAAGGAAGCACAAAGGAGATAAGCCTCTTCACATTGGACTTGAATCCCCTTGTGAGACAAATGTTTGTATCAAAGCTGAAGATGGAAACATAGTTTCACTTCTGTCAGACTTGAGCAAGAAGGGGCCTGGGATCCTTTAACTGCTACCTGCTTAAGTTTAAAACTTTAAAAAAGGACTTTATTTTTAACATTGAAATACATTAGGAATATCGGTTCTGATAAGGCAAGTTGTGAACTTACACTTTAACTAGGTCCTTATTAACTCCTTGCAACACTGGAATAATACTTTAACATTTATCAAATTCTTTTTCAATTACAGTTGACAATCTTATTTTACATTAGTTTCAGGTGTATAGCACAGTGGTTAAACAATTATATAACATATGAAGTCATCACCCCAGTAAGTCTAGCATCCACTTGGCACTAACGGTTATTACAATATTACTGACCATGCTCCCTATGCTGTACTTTACATCCCCAAAACTATTTTGTAACTTCCAATTTGTACTTCTTAATCCTGTCACCTTTTTCATCCAGCCCCCCCCCACCCCTTTCCCATCAGTAACCATCAGTTTGTTTTCTGTATGAGTTTGTTTCTATTTTTTTTGTTATTTCTTTAGATTCCAGATATAAGTGAGATCATATAGTATTTGTTGCTCTCTGACTTATTGCACTTAGTATGATACCCTCTAGGGTCATCTATGTTGTTGCAAATGGTTTTCTTTTTTTTTTTTTTGATGGCTGCGTAAAATACTGCATTGTATCTATGCATCACATCTTCTTTATCCGATCGTCTATTGATGGGAATCTAGGTTGCTTCCTTATGTTGGCTATTATTGTAAGCAGTGCTGCAGTGAACATAGGAATGCATATCTTTTCGAATTAGTGTTTCAGATTTCTTCGGATAAATACCCAGAAGTGGATATCAAGTTCTTGTAATACACTCAATGCACAGTATTGACAGTTCCTTTTTACTCTTTAGTGCTCCCCACACTGTTTCAATGTGCTCAAAGGGGAAAATCAGCAGAGGCGCACACTCATAAAGCAGAATGGAATTTGAGCTTAGACAAAGACAAACACTCAAGCCACTTACCTAACAGAGTCAGCACAATACAGCAGGAAGTGCCCAGGCACAAGAGTACCTTCTCTCCCTGTAGGACAATTGTAGGAGCCCAAGAAAATACTGCAAAAGGGCCTGGACCAGTAAGGACTACTTGCCTGGTTTCTGAACCCACCTATGGGCCAGAGCAATGAGAATACAAAGATGCTATTTTGGATACCGGGATATTTATGGAATGAGACTGGTCATACAGAAGAACGCTGCCAGAACTAGGTCACCTTACTGGACAAATGGGTATTAACACCCCTTTCAGAAGGACAATACCAATACATGTCTACATACTACATATTCACCTACTTTAGACTTGGAGCTAAGGCACCAGTAGTTAGAGAAAAGGAGACTAGATGGAGATCTGAGCTCTACTCCACATTCTGTCACAGCTAAGTGATTAGCTCTGCAGTTACGCCCTTATTTACTCCACTCTTATTTCCTTTTCTGGTTTGTAAGATAAATAATAAATGCAATTTAAACAGAGGGCTTGCTCTACCTAACTCTGATCTCACTTGAGTTAAGAGATGCACAAATAGCAAAGTTGTAAAGAAATTTAAGGTCATAATATAGCCCTTGAGCCAAAATATCCAAAGTCCATAGCTTCTTTTGTCCTTCCTCTTCTCCTTCCATGAAAAGGTTCATGGAGTTCTTAGAGAAAAACTCCAGTCCTCAGTTACAGAATATTTCCACTACACAATTATACCAGTTATTTAGCTCCTAGCAGAAAAGTTTCTTAGATGACAATCAGTAGCAATAATGGCAGAACAGAGAGATGAATTACAATCCAATCAAACATTAGGGTCAAGAGTGATACTTCACTCTTACAAATACGCACGTCTTACTATAACTTTGAGGGCATTCTTGTATTATAGACGAGTGAAGTAACATGTTTATAATGACATCTAAGCATCATGAAAAGGTGAAATTAGGCTGAATAAAAAGGGCCAACGTTTCCTGAGCACTTATTTTGTGGCTGGTCTGTAATCTTTATTTTATGTAAATTCTCTCATTTGATTCTTACTACTCCATGAGACAAGTATTGTTGTTATCCTTATTTTACAAAGAGGAAAAAGGAAAATCTCAGAAAGTTACTTACATAACTTGACCAAGGGTAGAGACAGGAGTAAATGGAGTCAGGATTTGAATCCAGACAGTAATATCTATAGCCCAAGATTTAACTATATTATAGTGCCTCACAGGAATTATGTATATTTTCTAAATTTTCTATACTATGTGTATTATTTCAATTTATAATTAAATTCAGTTAATATATTTAAAATAATTAAGAAAAAAGTGTTATTATGGGTTTTTTTGGCCTTGCTCTAAGCTCTTCACTGCTGTAATGCCAAAGAAGTTACATTAATGGGTTTCAAGAAGTAGGAAGCAATAAAAACTGGCAAGCAAGATCCAATCAGATAAAGGGTCTGTTTTCTGAATTTGGCAATCAGATAGTCACTGGCGACTTGTGGTAATGTCACTGAAAGAAGCAACCAGATTACTGTGGATGAAGGAAATGGGAGGTAAGGAACTGAAGATGGTCTACTCTTAACTACTCTTTCTGACCCTGGCTATAAAAGGAATGAGGGATTTGGGTGATGATGAGAACAAAGTAACTTACTTAAAAAAAATGACTGTAGCAGCTAACGTTCATTGAATGCTATGTGCTTGGCACTGTACTAATGCATTGTTCTCCTCACAATAGGAGGCAGAGGATAGGGATTAGGAATGGAGGAGGTAATTAACATCATTTTACCTATGCAACCAGATATTAAATGTATATTTTGCAAATGCTTTTATTCAAAGAGAATTAAATTAGGTAGTAGCTAAAAATGTAAATATATAGCACTTTAAAAAGAAATAGAACAGATTCTCATAGGTTGTTCAAAATTGAAATGAAATCCTTTACAATGTCTTCAGCTACCCTGGGCATTAGAGAGTGAGGTACCCTCTCTCACAAACTTTGTTTTGACTGGCTTCAAATGTGTACCATGCAATATAGATAACTGATACTGTTTTGGGTATTTTTACAAACTGAGTAACTCATGTTAATGATCGGAATCTGCAAAAGTTATCAGAGGCCAAATCATATGCAGTAAGTCGCTAAGATAAGGTATAAACTAAAGGAAGTAAACACACATTGAACCAGGGAGCACTGCCATGTCACACTTTGTTAACACTCCAATTCAACTTCTGGAAAATTTAGTTCTGACAGTTTCAGATGCATGAGAATAATTAAGAAAATGAGTCCAAGAGGTACAGGGCTGCACATATAATGGCTCTGGCTGTTGGCTACAGAATCTCACCAACAAATCACTGTGTGTGCGCTCCCATGTGTGCAAATATTGTCCACAGCTGAAGCATAAAGGCTTTTCCCCACTAGAATTCATAATTACAACTGTGAACTAGTGAATTACCAGCATATTTCATATCTACCACAGTTCCCTGCAACCAGGGTTCTCCTTACTCTGAGCTTTGGAAATCATTCTGCCTCATCAACAAGGACCAGCTAGAATAAGTGCCACACAAAAGCTACGAAGCCATGACCCCAAGCTACCTGAACCTCTCAAGAAACAAACACACTAACCTAATGATTTGTTATCTTTTTTTTTTCTGTTCTTGCCATTGTAGAAAGTGAAATTCAATTCTTACTAATCAGTCTTTTTAAAAAATTGTCTTTTAAAGGCTTTTAGTATATTCAGAGTTGTCTATCCATAATCACTGTATAATAGGTGGCTTTTGTGTCTGCCTTCCTTCGCTTAGACCCTTAATGTGTTCCAAAATTCATATACATTTTAGCATTATCAGTACTTCATTCCTTTTGCTAGTGGAATGCTGTTCCATTGAATGGATATACCACAATTCACCCATTACGGACATTTGGATGCACAGGCTTATTTAAGGGCAATTTTGCAAACATTATAGGCTCATCTGGTTCTTGAACAAAACAGTATCACTCTCAATGAAGACAGAAAGCAACACATTTCTCTGAATGGTGTTTCTACCTCTAGCTTTCCAGCATTCCCCAAAGGGGTTCCGCATAGTTCATGTCCTGCATCTGATTTAATACTTCTATGTACCTGATTTTAATGGGTTTGGCCTAAGGTTAGGATCACAAATATATTTTCCTGCAACTATTTACCACTGGATACCAGTGCAGGTTGAACCCTTTCTGGAGGGCAGAGACTCTGATGCTCACACTGCACCCAGCACAGTATCTGATCCCTCCTAGGGGCTCTGTAATTATTCATAAATAAGTATTAAGGAACTCATTCATAAGTCATTTAGTACTACAATTCACACACAAATGATACATAATAAAATATTACTCTATTATTTTTAGCAAAACTATTTCTATAAACAAATCCACTGGAAAATCCCTAATAACAATGATGTACCCTGTCCTAGGGAAGGGTCAAACTATGCTGGTTGAAAAGTCATTTGAGAAGTTATATGGTTGGGGCAGATTGTGGGAACGTACTACACAGAATTGCTCAAAAAACCTATGGCAGGCATAAGTACAGGAGAAGGTTTCAAGTAATAATTCGTCACAGGTGCTTTCCTGATGACCTCTGCTAAGTGGAGAGCAAGTCCTTTATGTGCAGTGGAGAGTACAATGTTGCTTCTGTATAGAAAGAAACAGTAATGGCCGCTGTCTAGCTTACAATGCATCTACATGGATTAGTAGACTGAAACCATAGGCTTTAGCCCATACAAATACTTTTAAAATTGCTATTCAAATTTAGTTTGATAGAAATAAGAAACAACTACATGCTATCATTTTTACCCCAGGGTGATAACAGATGAAATAATTATTTATATGACATCATCAAATTCCTCAACTGAATCCCAGTATAAACTCTTCTCCTGCATCAAACATCCCCCAAACACAAGGTGTTAATCACAACGATGTTAACGGGCCATTAATGTCTGAAAAATACTTAAACTTCTAGGGTTCATGACATAAAATGATCAGACCCTTTTATTTTCACGTTAAAAAGAAAATTAAGAATCTAGGAACAAATATGGTTTGAGCACAGCACATTAAAGAGTTCCATGTAGTCATTTTCTGCCTATAAAAATAAAGAAATGCTGTACTATGGGCTAGCACTTTGATTACAGTATTTTTCCAATTACATAAAGCCATGTACAGCTACAAAATGAGGAGAAAATGGCTATTTTGGGAAAGAATAACCAAATAACATGGTAAAAAAAAAATGGGGGTGAGAGGACACAGTATGTTGGAAAAAGGAAACACTATCCCAAGTAAATCAAGGTTCTGTTACTTTTTTTCTGTTTAGTTACATGTTTTACTTTTAAAAGTTAATATAGTCTATACGAAATTTAGAAAAACCTTAGTTAATATAATAGCATCCAGACCAGAAAAAAACATGAAAATTGTGTTGATGTTACACCAAATTTCAAGTTATAGTTGTAAACTGAATTCCTCAAATTTTGAAACTTAGATTTCTCAAGAAAACTGTGATGTAAAAATAGTTCCAAGGAATTGAAAAGGGGGAAAAAATTTCAGGAATGCTAGTATGTTGTGGAACAGGTCAAAAGGTGGCAGAACAACAGTCTTCAGTTTTAGCAGTTTAAGATTTATCTTCCATATTGTGATAACTTTTCCATTTAAGTACAAAGAACAGAAAAGTGAAACATAAAACAATTTTATAGCGTTACCGAGACTTCCAGGTCTGCTGCTCCCTGGTTTTTCTTAAAACAAAAAATAAAAACTTCTCTCCCCTATGAACCAGTATTGTTTTATGTATTGTAGCAGAAGGTATTATATAAACATGACCTATTATATTAACAAGTTTTTGAACTATTTAGGCACAGAACAGTTATCAGTTTCCCTTATGTTTCAAAAAGATTATGAACTGAAGAGTAGTGGTATTGTATTTGATTGCCTTTGTGCCTCTGAAACACACAAGATGCCATACATCTACCTGAGTTTCTACGTGTTAAGCAATTTTCACAAGTGAGATGAGTATGTCATGCTTCCCTCTTCTTACATATTCAAATGTTGCTACCCACCACAGACTATACTGCAGACCTTCTTACCATTCCTACAAGCATGACTTTTCAGTGGATATACATGACACAATCTAGGTTAGGACTGAAGTCTTTAGGTGATCCAAAATTCAAGAATAAGGTATTATAGCGCTTAGATGAAGTTATCAACTAGCACATGACTTGTAGTCACAGAGGCCAGGATTCAAATCATAGTGCCATCATGTACTATACCTCGATGACATTGACCTAATTATTTACTTTGCTTATTAGCACAATGCCTGGCACACAGTAGTTACTTAATAAATACTGACACCTTACTAGTAAGAGAATACAGTATTCATAGAAAGATTTTGGGACCATATTGCTAAATGATCATTTAATGGAGGCTAAAAAATAAACTTTAAAAAAAAGACTAAAACATCTTATCATAATAAAAAAATATACGGTAAACTATAACACTTAAAAAGTGTTAATTTCAATGTTAATGTAGTAAAGGCCTTTAGTTGAAAATATTAATATTCTGTTGCAAAGATGTTTACCTATAAATCGTAAAAATCACTGATTAATAAACTTAGCAATCTATTAGTCTTTAATAATACCAGTTAAGTATATAATATTGGTGTGTTAAAAATATTTTTTGCTCAAAATAGATATTTCTCAAAATAAACAATAGTATGTTTTATATTCTTATAATCTCTATGAAGTCCAAGCTCATTTATTTTCATTTATAAGAAAGTTCAATGTAAATATCTAATTTTGTAAATACAATTCAGCACTATAAATACCTACTTAAGCCAATCTTTTTGCAATGAATACAATATTTCTCAATATGGTCTTTACTGTGCTTATTTTTTGCTTCCTGTAATTCATTTATAATTACTTCCTTTACCTTTTTTTCATTTAAAATTTTCTTTGAATAACAGTTATTTTTCAGACTCTTAAAATTTTGCTTATTAATCTGATCCATGCTGAAGACTGAGGCAATATTTGCTATTTGAAATGCAACGATTGTCAACATTTTCACTCTGCTGTTTTTCAGTGAAATTATACAGTAAGCCATTAAGTTATCACCAAGAGAATAGAACAAAAAGTAAAAATACCTACGCAAATATGATTTACTAGGATCATCTTGTCTGTGACGGCAGAGACTCTGGCACAGGATTACAAACTGTTAAAATGGTTTCTTAAGAAATTTACAATAAGCAGACTATGATTAAATAACAAAGGATTTGTGGAGAATATTTTTGATCTACATAAGCAGAAGAGTCTTTTATTACCAAAAATTAAAATACACCACTGTGTTTAATTAAAACAATACCATCCTAAGTATATATATATCTTGTATCAGAAGGAAATGTATTTATACAAAATTTAACCATACCTTCAAAGACATCGGTCATTTTGCAGATATGGGCAAATGTAGCTCCAGTTGCCCAGGTATATACTACATCCATTAAGTGAGGTTTGAATGAGCTTAGGTAAGTTTCCTCATCAATTTCCAATTTTGCTTCTGCTGAAACTTTTGCAATTCGTTTAGCACATTCCTTTGAAGATAAAATATACACTTAAAATTTCTTACTTATGATCTCCCATATCACTTTTTTCTTTAGGTTTCCAAAGCCAGTATTCCACAAGGTCCCATTTCCTTTCCTAGGTAATATGCGTGCAATTTGGATATTCAGCTCCTAAGTAGCCAGAATGCCTTTTCCATTGCTAAGGGAACAAACAGCAAAGTTTTCCCATTACACTGAAGTAATTAACTAAGAAAAATATATCAAGATCATGGTTTTCACCCAGTTATACCTTTTCTACAAAAAACAAACTCTTCGTTAAAATTATTCAAGAGTAGCACTTAAATTAGATTCATTCTTTTCTCCTTGGTAATCCAAAAGGTCAAAAACACCTATGCCTACAGATTTCTGTGGTTCTGAAAGTTTAAAGTTCTCAGTTATAATGAGGGATGCTAATTGTTCCACTGAAGGGGCCTTTTCCTATGATTCACTTTTCATTCCTTTCTAGCAATGTCTTAAAGTTCATCTTTCCCTATTTTTCTGCATAATGTTAAAAGGCAGACAAAATCAGTTCATCTTAAGAAAACAATAAAAGACACAAATTCATCACTATAAGCTACTGTGGCTTTGAGAACCAGACATAAACAATTTCTTAGAATAAAACAGACTTTAAAACTTCGTTGTAAACCAGAATGGAAAGAAAAACGAACAAAAAATTAAAGGGACCTAAATCCTAGTCCATTAAGATGTCATTCTTAATCCCAAGGACAACAATGCAGGCCCTGAATTGTTGGTATAGCCTATCTACAGTATGCACTCACAGCAACTCTACACAGTTTATTACACTGGTAAGGGAAAATGTTTAATTATTAAAATAAAAATCACAAATTATGTTACGATATAAATAGCATTATATGACATGAATACACTAAGTAACAGCTTTAATTCTGAAGTAAGCATCTCTGTTGAATGATAAATATAATTAGACAGTCAAAAATGTTTATTTTACAATATACTATTCATAAAATATGTAGTTCGAAAAAAATCTTACCTGCATTTGACGAAGTGGTCCTGCTAACTGCTCTGTTAATTTGGGCATCTCACTAGACTATATTAAAAAAAGGAAAATTAGATGTAAAACCCCACGTTTAAAATGTTGTATATACTACCTGTGCTTTAACAAAACAAAGCTTTTATGATATCCATTAATATCAAATTATAAACCTTAGTCATTAGCAGCATTTAGTTTCTAATCAACTCTCGGTATGTAAAAATACCACTCCTTGAAACTTAATTACAATAACCTATTATATTTCAGAGGATATTATACTGCAAAATTTGCAAAGTGTAATAAACTAGTTATTTTCTGTGACCACAAATGGAAGTGAGGAAGAATGAATATTATAAACATGCATAGTAGTTTAGTTACATTAAAATTACAATGAATGGTTCTATTATTGTTTGATCTTCAAACAGTTTTGGCTTCCAGGCAACTCAATCTGTAGAAACTGATAAAGAACATTAGAAATATGTCCTCAATTTTTATTTAACCCAGATATTTCTAGATCTCTACAAAGTATAAAATAGTTAAAATTTTAATGAGTTTGTGTTCTTAATATTGCCTTCCCATAAGTGAAAAGTTTGTCAATTTCTCAATTAAAATAATAGGAGTTTCAAGTCTATTACTAACTGGCCAAAGGAACTTGGAACGAGCTGCTTGAATTGTGTTGGTTCTTACCCTGTCAAAGAGAAATAAAAGGTCAAATCCTGAAAACCTATAGGCTTGTGATAAGAATAAAGACATTATTTGTGAATAAATTGCCACAAAGACTTACTATAGAAAAAAAAAATTACAAGAATGGTATGTATGTATGTGTGGGAGAGGATTTAAATTATAAATTTTTTAAAAAGCAATTATAGGTTAATTGCAACAGATATGCCTTTATTTTAAACATAAGTATTTACAGAGAATTTGGTTTTGATTTGCATCATGCAGAAATATGTATATTATGTAATAAATCATGAACCAAGTTCTAAATTCTATAATATTTCTGTTAAAAAAAAAAAAAAAGCAAAATGGCCAGAATGAACTGAAAAGTGAAAAGAATGCAAGACTGCTAAATGTCTTTGATATCGTGTTCATTTGTGGTCAACGATAACTGTTTCTTCCGATTTTACCAGTGCTCTCCCACCAGGTATGTGCAGTTTCTTCCTTCATCCATCCTTTAAACCTCAATTCAAATTATCAGTGAGGCTTTCTCCAATCACTTTATTTAAAATAGCCACACTATTCCCCCAGAAATTTCTACCCGTCTCCTCTACTTAGCTTTTCTCTATAATTCTCACCACCATTTGATATAATCTGTATGTATTTTATTTCTTTATTGTTATCTTCATCCACTAGCATATAAGTATCATGAAAGGAAAAATTTCTACTCTAGCTCTAGAGCCTAGATCTGTAAATATTTCTAGTTATTTGATACTTACAAAGATTGTATGTTATCTTTATTTTTAATGATATGAAACATGGAAGGCAGTTTTAGAATACATTTTAAAACAGAAGTTAATATATCAAGCAGATTATGATGTATTTATAATAAGCATCTTACTATATTTACCTTTCTGGCTAGAAAACATTCTTTCTAAATTATCAACAAAATTCCATGTGACTTTTAGTACAATTTCTCTTCTTGACGTTGAAAGGCACCTCCGCAGGAATGATGACACTACAGTGTGATTTCACTGAAAATCTTAACACATAGTTAACACCTTGCCCCAATATTTAAGAGTTGTGATTTGGCTAAGTCCAACTCTTTCAAAGAGGCAACACACTTGACCTCTCCGAAGACAAGCTTTTTTTAGTGCCACATTAAGCGGGGGGGGGGGTGGGGGGGGGGGGGCAGGGACCACAATATAAGAATTAGCCACAAGACAAAGTCTGACAGAGGCAGAAGACCACCAATGCCCAGTCTCTAAACCTTAAATCTGTTCAAAAAAAATTTGACAAGCATTCTTAATAATTATCTTGGAAATTAATGAAATAAAAATTTGAACCTAAGAAAAACAAACAGACAATATTTTGAGCCTAATGCATTTTTCATGTACAAATTCCTTCATAGGTATATAGCAGGCATTCTCAGAAGAGCATAAAATAGTTTCTGGATTACTGTCCTATTTGTTTTCATTGCCACTACAGCTGTAATTCTAATCAGTAATCAGGGAGCTAAGAGAAAAGTATCTACCTACTTGAAGTAATGTATTTAATTTGACTAATGAATAAGGAAATAGCTAATTAAACAGATCAATGGCAGACTAAAAGAAAAAAATTGTATTAATTTACTTAAAGTTAAACAAAGAGTACACAGTAAAAGGTCCTCTAAAAATTTAGATAACAGTATTAAAATTATTTTTAGAAGGCAAATGTCCTTGTTTTATTCTATCCATTTCATCCACAATGAATAAATGTGAAAAATGCATTTTACCTTTCTAAAACAAATCATATTGGTCTTTGGAATAAAGTACAAAGATGATAAATGTTCTTGTAGTAGTCCATCTAGCACTTCCTTTTTGTGATTTCTTAAGAGACACTGAAAGTGAAGTATCTACTCACATGGAAAATTTATTGCTAAACCAGCAATGAGAATCTATGGCTACTACTGTAAACCCTGCCAATTAAAATTAAGATTTTGGTCTCTTATTAGATCAGCTGCTTTCTAGTTATTCTCCAGTATTAGGACCAGAGGGATATTCAACCTCATCATCCTCTTCCATTTTTATTAATTTTGCCTGATTTTACATTCCACTCATCTTTTTCTTTCTGAGACTGTTACTAGGCCAGACCTCCAAACAATACAGAAGGTTATAGAACACACTTAAAAAACTCAGAATCTCATTAATGATGACTGTCCAAAAATAAAATCCATTTCACTCTCCTTTCTGATAATATATGCATTTCATTATGAAATTTTTACCATGTAAGTGTTAAAATCGTACTGATTTCTATTTAACATTACCCATATTATGTAAATATAAAGTACCATTTTTATAATTAGAAACACCCACAATAGTATTAAAGTTAAATAATAGAATATGTAAATTATTAAGATGTGCTAAATCTATTAACTCACATTCTCTTGAAACACAAAGCAGCTTAGTAGTGCCGTTGCCTGTTCTGCAGATAGGTCATTGAAAAGGCCATTAAACATCATCTCAGTTAGAAGGAGCTCATCAGCACTATATGCCACAAAAAAAAGAATGAATTTCAAATTTCAGAATATAAAAACACATACATATATATATACTCATACTTAAAATGCAATTTTTAACAAAATGTATTATTTGACCATAAGGAATAATCAATGAGGAATAAGAGAGATTTATTTCAGGAAATGGCAGGTCTTTATATTTATCAATATACAAATAATAAATTTAAAATGTGTATTTCATGTAAAGATCCCATCTAGCAGATATTAAAATGCATATATTCACTGAAATAAAAGTCATCACCATCCATTTATCTGGGTCCAAATATCCTTTTAATTATGTTATTTTACAAATAATTTATTTTATAAAGGGATAATGAAACACAACTTTATTAGAAATCTTAATTAGAATGTACCCATAGCAGACACACATCTTTTTTGCAGTTTCTTAGTGCAGAGAATACATGATAACCACAATGTACGATGGCCTCTAAATGCAACAAACTATTACTTATCAATTGTCATTGAAGAATCTGAACTATATCCATGTAGTAAATATGATTCCAGATTTCAAATACATGTCTAATAAGTACTACATCATTACTACTTGCACTGGCAAAACATATTAACTGACTTCAGATTTTAGGTATATCTCTAGGATCTACCTTATTATTTTTGGTTCCTTTTTAGTATCATCAAAATAAAGTATTTTAAAGGACTCTGACAAGTCATAATTTTGATGAAGAGAGGAAGGCCAACCTTCTTTGTTCCATAATTATACATTTTCACATTCAGATTTAAATTATAAATATTAGGATGATCAATCCAACAAATTTCTTCATGATGTTTATCAGTTTACTTGTATTTACAACTGTCTTCAGTATTTCACCTCTTAAGAACCATTTCAAGGAAAATTTAGTGCTCAACTCATAAAAGATGAAGACTATTATCACAAGTCCTTGTAACAAAATGGGATGATCCAAGATCTTATCACAAAACATAACTATAACTAAGCCCTTTCTATTTAACAGAGAGTAAATTAAATAAGTATTTTATAAGCTTTTGTTTTCAGAAATTTATTTCTCACTGATTCTTGTGTTTAAGAATTTACCTAGGGTCTGAGATTTTGCTTACATGATTAATTTCACCATCATCACTCTGTCTAGGGTGTTTTGAGCCTCTGTTAATCTTCTGATTTGTGTAATAATTGCAAAATACCTTTCATGGTTATTTTTCTCTTTGTCATTATGGGTTGAAAATGGAAAATTCTGAATTCTCAACTGTGTCGACAAAAGCTAAAAAAGACTACAAAGACGGTATCTCTAGAATTCTACAGTCAAATTCCTATAAGGTATCTCACATTTATTAAAGGATTTAATGACTCATCCAGTAACTATAAGAATGTTACTCTTTTAAAAAAAAGCAAACTTCTTGTTCTTTGGAAGACTTCTAAAAAAGAATAAAGTCATGAACTAGCAATCTTTACAAACAGTTTAACTATTCAAAAACAAAGTTAAAAAACTAAATTTGGGTTCCCAATGGTAAACTGGAAGTTAAGTCAAGAAAGAGGACAATACAAATACGGCAAGATTATTTCAAGGAACTACAGTCTAATGAGTGAGACGGATAAGACAGATAATAATCACAGGGCAGTGATTTAACAGGTTTATATAGGTAATTATATTTAAAATGTTGAGGAGCCTAAACCAGATTAGAGAAAAAAAAAAATATGCAGCAGGAATCTTGGGATATGCAGGAATTAGCAGGTGGGAGTGAGAGAAAGGTCATGCTAAGCACAAGAAATATCAACAAGTGGGATGTGGTAAAAGACAAGCTAGAGAGTAGGGAAGAACACACCAAACTGTGGAATTTATTCTAAAAGCAACAGAGAATCACCAAGAGTCTTTAACCAAAAGGATGACACAAAAAGGCTGGTGCCTTGGAAAGAACATTATAAAGCAGCATAAAGGATGAGCTGTACAGATTGAAAACGGGAGGCAATAAACAGGAGGGTTACTGCAGTACTCTGAAGGATGCACATTAGTCAGTGGGAATAGTTAAAAGGGCATGGAAGTAGGAGAAATTACTCAGTTAAGATGCTGAGGAGAGAGAAGGAAAGGAGTCTAGAATGACTCCCTAATTTTTTGCCTTTAATGGCTGGATCTTATTCAACAGAGACCAGAGAAGCAAATTTTGGGGAAAGGTAATGTACTTTGACGTGATATTGTTACCTCTAGTTAAATAAATAATATACTCTAGAAGAAAAGTCAATACCATTCTTCCAAGACTAAATTGAGCTACAGATACCTGAGAATTCATTTCTATATTAATTATTAAATAGAAAGAATTCCAATAACATTAATTTTAGCAGATAAGTAAGTAGACCAGTGCTATGGTGTAGATTTAATCCTGGATAAATTATTAACCTATGGTGCTTAGGTTTCTTCAATTATAAAGTAAGAAAACTGAACTTTGAAGAAATGTTTTCTTTGGCTCACACAGTGACTAAAAAATTGATTCTGAATTAGTTTGTGGACATTTAAAAATCAGAGATTTCACCCAAAATTCTAGATTGTTGGCTTTCCTACACTGGAAAATGTGATATTATATTATTCTGTAATAACAACTAATTGGAGCTGGGTATTTGCTGTCCTTTTGGTGGCCAAGAATTGTCCTGTTTACCCGTCTCTGCCTGTCCCCTACAGACATGTGAATTCCTAACATCTGAACTAGATGATCAAGAACAATGAGAATAAGTCTTTACCAGCAATGTCTGAAACCGTACACAAGGCCTGTAATTCTCTCACCTCATCCATTAGGGCCATGAAAAAAATGTTTTAAAAGTGTCCTTTAAGGACTCATTGAGCATAATGGTCACGACAATGAACAAAACAAGATATATCTTCAAGATGATGGCAATTATGTGGGACCATAAGCCAGGCCCAACCAATGGGCCTTTACTGTGTTTCTGATCCACAGAAATACCAGAGAAAATGAAATGACTGTGTTTCAAGTCATTTAGTTTTAAGGTCATTTGTAATGTGGCAAAATGTTACCAAAACAGAAAAATAGCTTATATCCAATTTTAAGCTGTGGTCTATAATATGCTATGCTGTAAAACCTACTGTAGCCCGAGACTTTAATAAATCTCCTATATGTATAAAAAGATAATGATTATCAGACTAAATTTCAAGATGGAAAAATGTACATAATGTGAAAAAAAAAATACAACATTGTGTATAAACTAAAATTACAAGCATGTAAAAATCTAATCAACGGAATTACATTAAAATGCTAATGGTGTTTACGTTAATTAATGGGATCTAAGGAATTTTTCATAATTTTCCTTTTCTAGTTTCTCAATTTCAGGATCAAAATCTGCATTTAATATGGAAGGTATTGTAGTTACTTTATTTTAAAACAGCTCTTTTTCTAAAAGATTAGTAGCCCTCTTTTAAAAACAGACTCCCATTTTAAAATCAGTTTTCTAGAACCAGGTTTTACCTGCTTATCTCACAAGCCACACGTCCTTTCATCTCTATGACATCAGAAGAAGTGGCAAATCCCAATCTCCTTAAAACACGTTTGCGACATTTGAGCTCATCCATTTGTAGGACTGTTCTTGCTTTCTTTAGTTCTCGCTTTGCAGATTTAATATCTATTGCAATCTAAGGTATATGAAAGTATAAAGGAAATTCAATAATAAAGGAATATTACACAAGAGAAATAATCTACCAAAAGTTATTAAATACTAGTAAAAATGTTAAATATATGGAAAATATAAAGATACCCATTTGCAAAATTTGAGGCAGAGTAAAGAGATTTAGGAGTTGTTAAAAGCTTAAGAAGTCAGGGAATAGAGCATAGCTCTTGCTTAAATGAGGAGGGGTATGAAGGAAGGTCTAGAAGGAGGGGAATGAGCTGAACAGCCATCAACTAGATGGGATAACCATCAGGAGGTAGAAAAAGTCAGTGGTGAATGAAGACAGGCTTTTCCAACTACAGGATTCATTTGACGATCATGCTCCTAAAGTAGCTATACCATTAGCTTCAGCTTTTCATCTCTACGGAACAAAGGAATAGCTTAGAAAACAGGGAAAGATGAGAATATATGAATCTTATCTCTTGATTAGCTATATTTCCACCATGATACCTTGCAAAATGTTCCTTCTTTTTGCCCGTCAAACTATATAAGAAATCTGCCTAAGCTGGAAATGGCTTTAGCAAAGAGAATAGGTCTTTATAGAAAGAGACGAGAGCTTAAAAGAAAAATGTATTTGGAGGCCATCCTTTAAAGTAGATGAGTTTTAAATTCAGTTAATCACTAAATATTACATACTTTTCAACTATGACAACAGTATGATAGTACAAGAGCAAGAAAACACTGGGACACTGAAATGGAGGCTTGAAGTTCAAAAAACACTGACAAAAAGGAAAGGTTTAGGAATTGAGAAGTTGAAATCAAAGACTCTGAAATTTTGCATATGACATATTAAGCTTCAATTGAGGGGTAGAAATTATAAAGGCAATGATGGTGGTTAGTCACTAACATATACTGACAGCTAACTATGTACCCTGTTTATAGTGCTTAATATTATTTCCTATAGCAACCATTTATGGTAGGTAACTACTATTAAATCTGGATTTTACAAAATTGAAAAAACCAAAGCAGAGAGAGATTACTAAGCAGCTGGTCAAGATCACAGAGCTAGTCATAAAGACAAAGTTCACTTTAGAACCCAAACACTTAGTGATTATTGATATTGCTATGAACAGGTGTGTTGTCATACTGCTATGAGGATAAGAAGTAATATTTTCTATGCTAGGCAAATCTATGCTACCTAACATGACTTACCAGGCCTATCGGAAAAAAAATTTCTAAAGTTTAAGGATGCTCAGAGAAGCAGAACAGAAGACCGCACTAATTTCTCAGAGGCCTATAAAGCTTGCCAGTTAGTAGAAGAGAGCCACTAAAGACTTTTTCTCAATAATTTTTACTGAAATGTATTTTGGAAATATTGAGTTAAACAAAAATATTATTAAAATTAATTTCGCCTGTTTTTCACTTTTGGCCACTAAAGAATTTAAATTTACTTATGTGGCTCACATTTTATTTCTATTGGACAATGCTGTTCTATATCTTTTTTTACATACTTTAAAAAAACAGACATCCATTTCTGTAAATGCATGGATACATAGACATATGGGCTTTTCCTCCATAAAAGTGAAATCAGCTTCCTTTTCCACTGAATATGTTAGGACTTCTAAAGACTACATATAAACCTATCTCATTCTTTTTGATGGTCATGTGGATTTGTGTCATTCATCTAATTTTCTACTTATGAAACACTAAGGTTGTTTATATTAATTTGCTTTTTCAAACAATGCTACAAGAACATGCTTGTACTGCCTCACTTTGTAATTTCAATTTTTAGAGGTGGCAAAGCTGGGTCAGAGGGTGTGAGCACTTAAAATGTTGACAGTTGAGAGGTCGGATTTTGAAGGCTTCTTAGGCAGGGCTAAGGGATGTAAAAGTTATCCTGCACTCACTAGGAGGTTATCAAAAGACTTGTTTTTTCCATAAATTGTTAACTCTTTCTAATTTTCTTTGATTAAAAGTTGAATATATAAGCACATTACAGACAACTGGTGGTGGGGGGGGGGGGCTCTATTATAACTTCACTGTCCCAAAACGACCACTTAAGGTTTCTCTTTTAGCCTTTTTGGTGTATGTATGTTCTCATTTTTGCTAAATTGTCCGCATCCATTTTAGACCCTACTTTTTCATTTAATGCTCTTGCATAAGCATTTTTCCAGGTATTTCAGGAATCTTCATTACAAGTTTATTTATCCAGTTCTTCGGCCAGACATTAGGGCCTCCTTCAATTATATCTGAGTAGCTAAGACAATTCTTCTTTTGTGGCTTCAAACTGTCTGCTTCGTGGATGCTTTCCAATTGCCATTAAATCAAGCTCAAGTATTTCTGTTCTCATGTTGTGGAACTGTTTGTGTAAAGTGGGAAGTAACAACTGGAAGCGAGGAGGGAGCTGCTGCTGAGAAATGAGTAAGCCACGATCATAACTGAGTATACTTGTGGAAGTTACTAAAGCTTTCTGTGTCTCCGTTTCCTCATCTTAATTAGTACCTTCATGGTGGACCAGAGCATGGTGAACATGTTCACTGAGGACACAGCTGCTATGCCCCATGTGGTACGGGATCACATCATCATGTCAGGTCACAAAGAGTTAGAAAGGGAGAGTAAAACTTGAACTAACACACAATTCTATTATGCCAGGAAGTGTCTATTCATATATTTATTCGATAAACATTAGACATCTACTTTTTAAAAGCAGATTATGGGAGATATAGGGGAGTACAAACATCTGATCCTAAGAAGCTTAAAATCTAGTCTCTGAGACAGGAAGACAAATGACATAAAAGTGGCATGTGATAAAAGTTGAAAAAGCTTAATAGCAAGAGTGATAAACTTCAAGGAGGAAGTGACAGTTGTATAGTAGAAAAGATACTACTTAAAGTGGATAGTGGAAGGAATGTGTTTACTTTAAAAAGCTTTTTCTAAATTCATTATTCAGAATGGCTATAATACTTTTCCTGGTTAGAGATTACAGCTAATTACCCTAAAAAGTTGAACTACTACAAATTCAAACCATTGAGATGGCTACAACAAAAAACACAAGACAATAACAAGTGTTGGTGAAGATGTAGAGAAATCGGAACTTTCATAAAATACTGGTAAGAATATAAAGTGGAGTGGCTACTTTAGAAAACAGTTTGGCAGTTTCTCAAAAATTTAAACATAGAGTTACTATATGATCCAGCAATTCCACCCAACTCCACCCAAGAGAAATGAAAACATACCCACACAAAAACATAAAACACAAATATTCACAGTAGTATTATTCATAATAGCCAAAAAGTGGAAAAACCCCAAATGTCTATCTACTGATGTAAGGTTAAACAAAATGTGGTATATCATACAATGGAATATTTTTCAGCCATAAAAAGAAGTACTAATTCATGCTGCAACATAAATGAACCTTGAAGACATTACGCTAAGTGGAAGAAGACCAACACAGAAGGCCACGAATTGCATGATATTATTTATATGAAATCTTCAGAATAGGCAAATCCATAGAGGCAGAAAATAGATTTGTAGTTACCAGGGACTGGAGGATGGGGAGAAATGAGGACTGACTGCTAACTGATATAAGGTTTCTTTGTGGGGTGATGAAAATGTACTGGAATTAGATGGTGGTTGTGGTAGCAGATAGCTGCGAATATATTAAAAACCACTGAATTGTACACTTTAAAAGGGTGAATATAATGCTATGTGAATTATATCTCATGAAAAAATACTATTAAAAGAACCTATCAAATTCTATAGTAAAATGATTTTCATCTTGTCTTGCTAAGAGTTGATAGTTTACTTGAAAAAATAGTTTCTTGTTTAGCTGATGAAACCAAGTGGAAAAGAAAATGAAAAATGCATACTCATTATTCACTGAAATACCTAGAATTCTATGATAAAAATAAGTTTCTGCCATACCTGTGCTTTTTTTTCACAAAGCGTATACACAGTTTCCAAATTTGGATCATTGTGAAGTGGATGAGAATACATTCGATGCTCAAATGCCTCTACTTTCTGGATGACTTTTTTCAGCCCCTGATCCTGAATGCCCATATCGTCAACAGGATCTAATAAAGGAACACCATCAGGAAAACGTTTCTGAACTTCCTGAAATAAAATATTTAAAAATAATTTTTCATCTTACAGATAAAATTAAGACAAAACTAAATCAGTATTTTATTTTTTTATGCACACAGACATAAAAATAAAAAGGCTACTACATATATATCATTTTTTCTTTCCCCCTTAAATTTGACTGTTTTCTATTGCAATTGTTTTTGAAAACTTTTGAATTATTATACTGTTTACTGATTTGAGAATGTATTATAATTTACTAATAATTCTAGTATTTAGAGTTCAATAGTTCTGGAGGTGGGACAACTTACTGATAAATCCATTTTCATACATTTGAGTTTTTAAAATTTTTTGTCATAAATAATCCTGTACTGAACATCAATTTTCTGATTATTTCCTTGGTGCTGATTCCCAGGAGGGCACGACTGAGTAGAAAGAAAAAAACTTTTTAAAGGGTCTAGGTCTGTGCCCCTAATTTTTTCCCCTACAAGATTTAACTGTTAAATATAATGAGCATGTGAGTTCAGGGAAAGGAAAATTTACATTAGGCTGGCATCCCCCTGGGAGACTGTCAGGGTCTTGGACAGGTTTTAAAGGTAAGATAGGATTTGGCCAGTTAGGAACAAATAGATTAGATTATATTAGATTAATAAAAAAAATTTTTTTCAGGTTATCCACATAAATATTTTATAAAACTGTCACGAGAATTATTCATTTCAGGAAGCTCACCTATGGACCACAACTTAAAACTCTGTACTCTACTCTGAAAGCATCCTGTTTTTCTTTGTTTTCTCAGATTCCAGTTAGAGCCTCCAATGCATAGTACATGCTAATTCAAGTGTTTATTGACTAAATAACAAAGTTCCTTTTTCTCCCTACTAGAAAATAAAATTTTCTAGAAAGTCCTATTTTACTGAAAATAAAACTCTTTCATCCATTTATTAACTATATTAAAAAATGCTTAAAAGCTGACATGATTTTACACATAAAATTTTTAATAAAGTCTATAGTTATTTTCACTGACAAAAAAAAGTAAAACATATTTAACATGTAATAGTTATCATGTTTTCCACTAGTGAGCCCTCCTTGAATAATTCACTTTACTGGTAGATTCAAAGAAAAGATAATCTATACAAAAATCTGCTACCACCATTTTTACCAAAAAGGATTTTGCTACTATTGATAGTGTTTAGTTTTTCTGAAAGTAATATATTTAAAAGCATTTTAGCTGCTTTATTATAAACTCTATTTGTAAAGTTTATAATTTATAAAATTAACATGTATACCTGTATCGATTTTAAAACACTCTGTCTATTGTCCACAGGTCGAAGGTCTTTAGGAATGTAAAGTCTAACACTGCTGATAGCAGATAGGAGATGCACCAAAACAGGAACAACCTATACCAACAAAAAGTTATATAATATTACAATTAAAATTACACACTTGAAATTCTACCATTTCCTAAATTTTGTGTGAATCCTTAGAAGGAAGCTGCATTTACAATATGTGACAGGTATAATAAGCAGAAAATAATCACTGTGAAAGCTATATCTTAGTAGATAAAGCTTTACCTTTATATTTTAAAAGTAAAAAAAAAATTCAAACCTCTTAATAACAGCTAAATAAATGATACATAAAAATAAGTGATCCCCTCAATATAGAATTCATACCTTATTCATTTTTGTCTTCTCAGTATCTGGCACTTTCTAAACACTTGAAAAGACAGATTCCTCTTTAGGTTTATAAAGATTTATTTAGATAAACAATCCTTTGGGTACAATGAATACAATGATTGCCTGCTTAACTGTAAATGAGACTAAAACTCATTTACAGTTAAGCAGGCAATCGGCAAAATAATCATTAGGGAAAAAAATCACACAAATTTCATTGGTGGCAGAATTTTGGAGAATAAAAAATTATAAGATTGAGGAATAAAGACAAAGGCTACCTGATATTCAGAATAATAATCATACATTTAAATCACTATTTTAAAATGTTTAATAATACAGTCTTCTTAATTACTGTCCACTCTGAATCTCATAGTTATTTAATTGATCCAAAGGAGCAACCTAGTAATGTGGCAGTGGCAGATTTTACTTACTATAAACCAAAACTAATTGTAACAAATATCATTACAATGATATTCCCTAAAAGATCTAGCTAATATGCCATGAATTTAAAATAATGGTTAAAAATACAAAATTTCAGTGTGATAGTAGCTTTCAAATTGGAATCTCTACAATGAGGTTTTGCCTCCAATATTTTATTTTAATTACTAGAAAATAAAATAATAAACAAAACAAAATGAAATAGATGTTCAAGAAATATGGGATCTCATGTGGCAAACTGAATGTTTTTCATTTAATTAAAAGCACATGGAAATTAAGACTTTAACTAAGGAAACCTAGGTAGAAAATTGTCTTTATTAAAACTGCTTCAATCTTTTTCACAGGAATGTAATAAACAGTATGGATGGGTCACACACACACACACACACACACACACACAAAAAGTACCTTTATAACCCAGGTAAAATCCAGCTTCATGTGAAAACTTAAATTATTAAATGCTTTTTATCTTTCACTTTGTCAATAACCTTGCCATAATTTGATAAAAGAAAAAGAGCTTAAATTTCATTAATCATTCTACTGGTATTTTAGATGGCCTTAACATATCTTAAAGTGCCTTGAAAACTTCTAATTTAGAAATCATGACAATATGTTCATTATAATTACATTAGAAAATCTAGTGATTATAAATAATTTGCAAAATATCTGAAATATGAAGATGAAAAATGAAGTACAAACTTGCATCTCTCCTTTCTCATCAGGTTTAGCTGGCTTTGCAGCCTCAGTAGCTGAATTTTTTAAGCTTTCTCTGCTACAGCGCAGAAGTACTTCTACTACATATAAAGGATCCAGTTCACCAGAATTAGGCTATGAAAAAAAAAGATAAAAGAAGTTTATTAATTTTTAAAAACTGGCCCACAAATTTAAGTTACATGTGTATAGGGACTATGATCTCAGCATTCAGCATTATGATCGGCACATACTGTGCAGAAAACCTTTATTTCATGAAATGAAGACTGTTTTCATCCTTCAACATGCTCCACTGGATAAAGAAAAATCACTTGGTACTTAGGAATTCAAATAGTAGGACGATAAACTGTAAACTGGGTCATAAAATGCCATTTTAAGTTTCTAATGATTAGTTTATAATTCCATTTTAAACAAGAATTAGGAAAAAAAAACTAAAAGAAATGATCAGTATCAAACAATGACTCTGTATTTTCAAACTGCCCTAATTAAACAACATAAAAATATACTGAAAGGAGATTGTTTTATTGCTTAATACACTGCACATCTATAATGTCATTTCATATTTTATTAAATATGAAATAGTATTAAGACACTTTTTTTCTTTAATGAAGAATTATTCTACTTTTTAGTTCAATATTTGAATTATCTCTTTTGCATAAAACTGAAAAATGTCGCTTTGATTGAGAAGGCACATGGCAAAGCAGTGACTGCTTGGTCCTCCCCCTAACCCCGCACACAGTTCCTATTCAAAAATAAAAGACTGTCAAGATGTGACAGTGAATCCATACTTAAAATCTATTTCTGCAATAAACTAACAAGTGCTTCACACCAGTAAAATAAATTCCCAATACAAACCAAAACTACAATCATAATTATCTTATGAGGCCAAATTTCCTCAAAGAAAGCATAGCCTCCATTTTCCAATCCAAAAAAAACCAGTTTTTTTATCATACTTTTTTTCAAAATATGGTTATTTTTAAGAAGTTTCAAAGTTCCTCAGCTTGGTATATACACAAAGCAAAGCTGGATAGTATTTTCACTTAGGTCTGTATCTGCAAAAATTATGTGTATGTATAGCTTAGTCAATATAAAATGAATTTTACAAACCATGAGCAAAGTAAATAGTTATTACCAATTGTCAACTCTTCCAAGAGCCAATGACTATAAAAATAATCAGTGACTATCTTATTTAGTTTTCCAGGGGAAGGGGACCTTTAAGATGCATTCCATAATTCGAAGTGTTAGATGACATATATTTGGACGAAGATAACCTAAGATTTATAAACAATCTTTAATGTATCTAGATAATATAGAACTCTTGCTGGGTTTGGTTCTAATTCTGTAGATTTTATGTGTAAACTTAATATTCTCCCTCTGTAAGATACGACGGTCAGAGAAATAATTATTAGAACTCAACCTTATCATGTAATCATCTGTCTTTGTAGAGCTACCAAAACCAATTACAAGTTTGGAGAAACATGGTGGAGTGAGAGACGTCGCCAGCTATCTCTTCTTGAAACAAAAATAAGCTGGACATCTAAACTCAACAAAAAACACCCAAACTGCACACCAGCACGTCTGAGCATGCGATCTGTGCATAAGAGCTACCACAGGTCAGAACACAGTGTCAGGCCATGGACTGGGCGGTAGACTGGGAGAAATAAAGAAGCTGCCTCTTGCAGCCACCAGTGCTCCCTGTAGAAAGAGGAGGGGAGAAGGTGCGGCAAGTTCCCTGAATAGCTCCATCTGGGAGAGTTGTGAGTTTCACGCAGCCAGTGGCAGGACCCAGTCATTGGGGCAGAAAGCAGAGAAGTGGGATGGCAAAAAAAAAAAAAAAAGTTGATTTTTACCAGCTGCGGTTGCAAAACCAAGGCTGAATCCAGTCCCCAACTCCCAACCCAGGGGGCCCCTCCTCCCATACCCTCCAAGATGGAACACCACTGAGCCCCAGGGGAATCTGAACAAACGCTACTGAAACTGTTGCTAACACTGACAGGGACTGAAAATGAGGGTAGCGAGCATAATTAAAAACCTATGAGAAAATAAAAAGGCATTATTAAGCTTTTATATAAAGCAGGGACTGCAGGGGCTTAGACACCACCTACTAGAAACAAAAAGAAAAGCACCTTCTTTGCAGCAGGCTAAAGGAGACCTTTACGTAATAAATCTTTCTGGGAAAAAAGCAGAATATACTTCCATTAATGTCCAGGCAAAAAAAATAGTCCATTAAACACCATGAACAACCAAGGTGACAAGACATCTCAGAAAGAAAGAGAAAAATCTCCAGAAAACAAGCTTACAGACATAGAAATATGCAACTTAAATGACAGAAAATTAAGGATGGCACTTCTGTAAAAACTCAGTGAGTTCTGAAATAAGTCATATCAACAATTTCAAGAATTGAAAAAAACAACTAGATGAGCAGAGCAAAAAGGTTAAACCCTCAAAAAGGACGAAATATAACTTCTGGAGATAAAGAAAACACTGCAAGAGTTGAAAAATGAAATAGCAATCTTGGGAAAGAGAATCGGCCAAATGGAGGAAGAATCAGTGATATTGAAGACAGAAATCTGGAAATAAATCAGAAGGAAGAAGAGAGAAACGGAAGAATAAAAAATAATGAAAGAGAAATTCAAGAACTAGCTGATACCATCAGGGGAGGAAACATAAGAATAACATAAGAAGAAAAGGAGCAGGGACTAGAAAGCACTTTCAGACAAATAGTTGACGAGAATTTCCTAAGATTATAAAAATTTTCATCAGCAAATTTCTCATTCTGTACTCTAGCAAAGACAGGTCAACAACACCATCCTTCACATAAGTTACTACACATTCTATTTGGCTTTCCATAATTAGCATATTCTTTAAGTTTTTGCTCAAATGTCCTAATTTTTAACTTCTTAATCATATAATTTCATTTTCCTAACATCTCCTCCTTCCTTTTAAAATGTGGCTAATTCCTTACTACAAGTGAAAATTTCCAGATTAAAATATACTTTTGATAATCCCAAACCTGCAGAATGTAAAGAAACAAACAATATTAAATAAATACTGACGATTACATTTTTTTCTCTCTAAAATGCTTCAAACTAAAAAACTAAAATGCTTCAAACTATTTTCTTCATTGGTGTGTATTTTTCCTCTCTCTAGCAAACCCCATTGGCTACAATAATCTTTGAATCAATATTGTTCTAAATTGTAAAATCATTAAAAAATGTACTTCTGCAGGGTATGTCCTGGTAAACACACAGAGACCCTTGTCAAAACCAATGTCATCCCAGGGCAACTGTGGTCAAATCCCAAGCTGCATGCAGGAAGCAACATAAAAGTCAGCACTATAGGGTGGGGGGAGCAAAAATCTTCGACAACATAACAGCAAACTGAATCCAGCAACATATAAAAATAATAATACAATATGAAAAAGTGGGATTTCTTCCAGGAATCAAATGTTGGTTAACATCTAAAAATCAGCTATTGTAATATACCATGTCGGAAAATATACAAAACAGAATAACAACTACATCATTTAAATAGGCACATAAGAAAGCATTTGACAAAATATAACACTGTTTCATGACAAAAACAGTCAACAAACTAGGAAAAGAAGGAAACTTCCAAAATTTGATAAAGGACGCTTACAAAAAACCCAGACCTAACATTATGCTTAATGGTGAAAGACTGAACAGTGTCCCCTTAAGATTAGGAAAACGACAAGGATATTTGCTTTCATCACTTCCATCAATATCGTACTGGAGGTTCTAACCAGGGTAAATAGGCAAAAAGAAGATAACATCCAGATTGGAGAGAAGTAAAATCATCTCTATTTGCAGAGAACATGACCTTGTATATAGAAAATCCTAAGAAATCTACTAAGACTATTAGAATAAACAAATTCAGTAAAGTGCACAATACAAGATCAATATATGTCAACTGTATTTAATATACTTGCTATAAAAAAAGTGAAATTAAAAGAACAATCTCATTTACAATAGCCTCAAATAGTTAAAATACTTAGGAATAAATTTAACAAAAGAAATACAAACTTTATACTTGAAAAACAAATTATTGTTATAAGAAATGAAGGGAGATCTAAATAAATGGGAAAATATCCCGTGTTCGTGACTGAAAGACTCAATAATGTTAAGATAGCATACTCTCCAAACTGATCTACAGATTCAATACAATCTCTATCAGAACCTCCTCTGATTTCTTTGTAGAAATTGATAAGGAAATAATAAAATTCATATGGAATTGTAAGGACCCCGGAATAACCAAAACAACCTTGGGGAAAAAAACAAAGTTGGAAGACTGAAAAGTCTATTTTTTCTAAACTTAACTACAAAGATTTGGTAATCAAGAGAATATAATATTGGCATGAGCATTGACATATGGATTAATGGAATAGAATTAAGGGTCCAGAAATAAACCAATGTTTCTATGCTCATTTGAGTTTTGAGAAGGGTAATATGACTATTTAATACGGTAAGAATTTTCCAACAATTGGTCCTAGAACAAGAGTGAAAGTTGGACCCTTACCTTACTCCACACACAAAAATTAACTGAAAATGGAATAGAGACATAGGGATAAATCTTCATGACTCTGAGGTTAGCAATGTTTCTTATATACAGCACTAAAAGCATGACTGGATTACATCAAAATGAGAAACTTTTGTGCTTCAAAGGACACTATCAAGAAAGTGAAGACAACCCACAGAAGTGGGAGATGGTATGTGGAAATCACATATTTGATAAGAGATTGTATCTAGACTATAATGAAGAACTCACAACAAAATGAAAACAATATGAAAATGGGTAAAAGATATGAATAGACATTTCTCCAAAGAATATATAAATGATCATAAGCACATTAAAAAGATCCTTGGAATTATCAGTCATTAGGGAAATACAAATCAAGACCAAATTGAGGTACCACTTAACACCATGTAGAATCAAAAAGTCATATAGTAAGGGTTGATAACAATGCGAAGAAATCAAAACCCCCATACGTTGGTGAGAATGTCAATGGTACAGCCACTTTAGAAAGCAATCTGGTAGTTCCTCAAGTGGTTATACAGAATTTCCACAGGATCTAGCAGTTCCATGTCCGAAAGAAATAAAAACATGTCCACACAAAAACTTGGAAACAAATTTTTAATGGGACATTATTCATAGTATCTCAAAGGTACAAACAATACATATACAATGTCCATCAACTGATGAACAGACAGACCACATTTTATGATTCAATTTTTTTAAATTTAAATTTAAATTTTCAGAATAAGTCAATCTACAGAAAGTAGATTAGTGGTTTTTTAGGGCTAGGGAGTCTGGGAGGACAGATTTGCCTGAATGAGAGGTTTCCTTTTGAGGTGACAAAAATATTCTAAAATTGACTGTGGTGATAGTTGCACATACCTGTGAATATACTAAAACTCACTGAATTAAACTTTAAATGGGTAAACTGTATTGTAAGTGAAAATGGCTCAATAAAACTTTTAAAAAGAAAAAATGTAAAACCTACAGTGAAAAAAATCTATAGCACTACAGTACATTGCAAGGAAAAATATTCTCCCTTGCAAAATTATCTTAAATATAGACAAGTTTCAGAATGAGTAAACTGACAAAGACAGTATCTTTTCCATCATGGTTTATAAGTGTGGATGGAACCATGACATTTAGCATTTACTGCCACACTTTCCACAGTACACAAAAAATAGAATTTAATAGCTGTCAGAGAGGTTTAAATAAAGACTGCTATCAAGTTACCTTGCCTCCTATAGGAAGATCATACCTACTAATAGTTATTCCTAAAAAAAATAATGAGTATGTGTGGGGAGTTAGGGAGAGAGGCAGGTAAACAGTTGATAGTTTTCTCATGGCTGAAGGTAGTGCAATAGAAAATATAAAAGGCTGTAAGTCAGACCTGAGTTGTTCTAGTCATCACTCAAATGAATTATATCCATATATTCTTTGTCAAGGTTAAAGATTCCAAGGTTAATTTCATTGTATATTTTAAAAAATGGGGGCAGGGGGAATGGAATGGGAGAGACATTTTATCCAGCATTCTTTTACTGGACTTCAAGTATAACAGTATTTGCTTATACATATTCAATGTAAACCTTATCATATTAACACTGCCCTCACAAGTACTGTCTATTCTAGCTCCTCAATTACCTTCATCTGAACTCTCTCCTCTTCTATTATCATTTTCCTTGTGATTCTCACTCAAAAAAGAATAAGTCTCCTTAACTGACCAACTTTTCTCTACTATACTATTTCTTCTAATATGCTTCAAACATTGTTAGTAGGGTAACTTCTGATCATACCAATCTCACTCAAAAACCTAAACAGATTAAAAAACCCAACCAAATAAAAATAAACCCAAGCAAACCAAATAACCTTCAACAGGTTAATATTGCTTTCAAATGTTTAGAACTAGAACATACTCAAATCCATATTTTAACCACTTTTCAGGATAAACTTCAGTATCTTTGTTATTTTACTCCTTTCTATCACCTGAAATGTTCTCAGCCTTATGCATATCACTGATTCTCTACCACTGAATATCCATTAAATGAAATTCTACTTTCTCCAAAATTCTGTTTGAAATTAAAAATTTTTCTTCTGTCATTTCTAATAACTCAGACATTTTTCCCCCTCTGTGCTCCAAAGGCACTTTACTTTCATCTTTACTAAAGCATTTATCATATACTGCCTGCTTGCCACTAATCACCAAATATGTGAGCACAGGGACTTTGTGTCTGTGGTCAATGAATGCTTGTTAAATTGGGATCGAATGAGGTAATACTTTTAAAAATCATGTAAATTAATAATTACTAATCAAGGCGATAATTTACTGAAATAGTAACAGATTAAACATGCTTAAGAAGTTCTTCGGTGGGATTAATCATCAATCATTTATCAAAACACCTATCACAAACCTATGAACTTAATTATATTTCTCAGCTTCGGTATCTCAAAGTTCATTTACATATTTCAGGACAAACTTTCAATCCCAAAGCTTAATTTTTAATTGCCTCTACACATAGATGGGACAAAAAAGTAAAGATAAAATCATGAAATGGTCAACCTTAAAAGAGCACAGATGTCACCTTGTGCAAAGCCTTCATTTTAAAGATAAGAAAAACTATGCATGGAGATGTATAATGTCTTGCTTGAGGTCACATATTTGCAGATAACAGGCTGAAGCCTGCTGTAGATAAAGAAAATATAATAGACAAGATGGTTGATTTAATTTCAAGATAAACTCTAACTAATTTACAAAATATCCTTATTTTATATATAAGTAATTTTTTCAACATATTTATATAAATGACCAAAATCAACTTTATTATTGCCTTCATTTAGAGAGAATAAGTAAAATTGGCAAGTTCTCCAAATTTCTTTTCTTCAAGCCTCTCATATGTACATAAATCAAAATTCTAATTTTCAGTGTCAGAAGTAATTTTTTCTAATATTTAATTTAAAGAGTAAAATTATAAAAAGGGCTGATGAACGAAGAGAAGAAATATAAGCTGTCATGAAAATAAAATTTGTTGTTCTTTTTAGGAAAATAACTAAATCCTTTAAGGGCAAATTTTAAGATTATCCAAAAAATTAATTCCTTATGGCAAAATTTATTTCAGCTTTTCTAAAAGTGATATATTATTTCTACTTTGATCAATTTCGTGAGTCTGAAAAAACATTTCACTAACAAGTTAAATAAAATTCTACTTTAAGGACAATGGTTTACCTTAACATTTGACTTTTTTGAGAAATTCACCACTACTCCCCAGCCAAAATCATCTCCTTCATTCTTTACCTGAAAGGAAGCACATAAAGAAGAACATTTATGTCTAAAAGGCAATTTCAGACTTCCATTCCCACATTAAAGGCAACAAAACTTTTTGCGTTTTCCTGATAAAGTATTTTTTGAAAGATCACTCCTAAACTTTGGGAAAAATATATTAAGCCTACAAGAAAAAAAAAAATCACTGCCAAATTTCTTAGGTCCTAGAACAACCATATCTAGCAAATAAATGTTAAAAATGATATTATGTCTTTGTTCTTAGAACATCTAAGTCTTTCATATTTTATAGCTAATGAATTCATCCTGGACTTAAAACTACCTTATTTTAAAGTAAAACTGCCTGTATTTTTAGATTTTATAACTAGAAATAATTTATATCTTAATTCCCAAATTGTCTACTTCCCCCCCCCTTATCTCCCAAATGAAAAATCGGTGGAGATTAAAAGGCCTTCACATGACACCTCCTTATTAATCAGTGCCAAGGAAAACTGGTAAAATAATGTCATTAATACAGATTAACTACTGTGGCACTAAACATTGTACCAAGAAAAGAAAAATTCTCCAAAAATTAAATATTAAAATACTCAAACATTTTATGGAAAAAATAACATACCTTTACCAAACGACCTGGTTGTAGAAATGGTAAGCAATATTTTGGTTTGTGAATATATTCTTCAATTTCTTTACCCAGTTTGGCAAGCTGCTGTCTAATCTTATAATAGATGACTACACTTTCTTCATTTGGTATTACTATTTTATTATACTGTTCTTCTGAGTTCTTTACCTCTGTAAATAAAATACATGTATGAACAACATCAAAAAAATTATACACCTTATGTAAATAATACTTGAAGATCCACCTTTTTCCCACTACAATTGTAAAGAGCAAAGTCAGTTTGCACAGATTAGAAGTTTTGAGGAAAAGCTTCAGAAATGACCATAAGGCATGTTGTTTAGTTTCACCTTTTTCCATTATGGTTCACCTTCTTTATTTCTTCCTGCAGTTCTCCAACTAAGTAATTGTAAATCCTCAACATGAGTCTCAATTGGCAGTGGTTATACCTGGAAAATTAATTCTCTCATATGGACAGGGGTGAGGGGATTATCTCTGGAAATTCTAGACCTACACTGTTCAACATAGCACTGGTCCTATAAACTTTATGTGATACAAGTGTTCTATGTCAGCTCTTAAGCCAGTAGACTCTAGCCATATGTGGTTATTTAAATTAAAATTAAATATTTACTTAAACTACACTAGCACCGTTTCAAATGTTCAACAGCCACTGATTTTTATACTTGAATGCAGACACAGAACACATCCACTACTGCAGAAAGTTTGACTGGACAGCACTATTTTGGACCTACGTAACATGCTACTATAACTCTCAGCAAAGAATCCAGTTTGCTAAAGACATCGGCTTCCACCACCACTGGGATTGGGTCTCTAAAACTGAGGAGAGGCAATTCAACTACTTATCTCTACACTCAGCAGCCAAAACAGTAGTCTCTTTCAGCAACTGTCCCCTTACTTAATCTAGTCACCTATGATGACATTCCCTGCTCCAATTCTTTTATCTATTGCTGACCTCCCTTCCTCACTCATTCTATTATGCATCTATCCCACTATGAATAAACACTATTTTTACTGGGGTGGAATATATATAAAATTCACCAATAATGACATCTAGTACATTTACAGTGTAAGCAATCACTACCACCATCCAGTTCTAGAATATTTCACTACTCCAAAAGGATATTCCATACCCGTTAAGCAAATACTCCTCATCCCCTTCTCCCCCAGTCCCTTGGCAACTTTTCTATCTGCTTTCTATCTATATAGATCTACCTATTCTAGATATTTCATACACATGAAATCATACAACATGTAGACTTAAATGTTTGGCTTACCTCGTTTAGCATGTTTTCAAAGTTCATCCATGTTGTAGAATGTATCAGAACGTCACTCCTTTTTATGACTGAATAATATACCACTATATGGGTATACCATTTTATTTATGTTTCTAGTTGACATTTAGACTAGTTCCACTTTTTGGCCACTGTGAATAGTGCTGCTATGAATATTCACATACAAGTTTTTTCGAACATATTTTCAATTCTTTTGATTATATACTCAAATTTTTTTGAAACTGTTGGGTTTTATGGTAATTCTATATTTAATTGGCTGAGGATATGCCAAACTATTCCTCACATGACCGCACCATTTTAATAACATTTAAAAAAAAAATATCCATCCTAATGAGTGTGAAGTGGTATCTCAGTGTGGTTATGATGTGCAATTTCCTAATAACTAATGATGTTGAACATCTTTTCATATGCTTGTTCGCAAACTGCTTATCTTCTTTGGAGAAATGTCTATTCAATCATTTGCCCATTTAAATCGGATTGTCTTTTCGTTGTTGAGTTGTAAGAGTTCCTTATATATTCTGGATACTAGATCCTTATCAGATATGTGATTTGCAAATATCTTCTTCCATTCTGTGGGTTTTCTTCTCACTTTATTGTTGGTGTCTACTGAAGGGCACAAGTTTTTATTTTTGACAAAATCGTATTTATTTTCTTTTATTGCTTGTGCTTTTGGTGTCTTATCTAGGGAACAACTGCCAAAGCCAAGGTTATGAAGATTTACACCTATGTTTTCTTCTGTCTTATGGTTTCAGTTCTTATATTTAGGACTTTCATCCAATTTCTGCTAATTTTTGTATATGGTGTGAGATAAGGCTCCATCATAATTCTTTTGCATATATATGACTATGCTGTTGTCCCAGTAGCATTTGTTGAAAATCAACTGACCATAGATGTATGGGTTTATTTCTGGACTCTCAATTCTATTCCATTGAGCAAACTCCTCTATTTAACCCATGTGGTTCAGTTTCTTTATCCACAAAATAAGGATAATAGTACCCACACTCCACAAGGCTATAGTTAGAAACTGACAAGAAATATGGAAAGTACAAAGCTAACAGTATAGTACATTATACATATTCAGGAAGGATATTACTATTGTATTATTATTTTTATTATCATCTTCAACCTTCTCACAGACTGCTCCCTCATATTTCTTGTTTTTTTGCACTCTGTTAGGCATACTGCATAATCCTGGTTATTTTTAAATGAATGCATGACTTCTTACAGGAACTGTATCCAACTAGAAGGCTTTTATTGACAGCAATATTATGTTAATAAACATTATTAGAAAAAGAAACAATTAAAAAATGATAAAAATGTTTGACAGACTAAAGTCAATATGAAGTTATATGAGAAGGAAAACTATACACAGAAATGCTAACCTTGCTGTCCCAGTTAAAGGTACAAAGTAACACTGTGTGCAGAAATCAGTGGAACAATTACCATGCACTCTCACAAGTTGTTTATGGAGAGATGACAGACATCCACCTGGATGCTTAAATACTAACCTGATCCTCCATACTCCAAATCACTTCTGTGCTCAGACCACTCACCTAATAAATCAAAAGTCTGAGAAGCCATATTGTGTTTATGACTCTAATTATAGCTATGTACTACTCCAGAAATTCAGGTGCTGCCTCCTTTTTCTCCAAATTAAGGATTTCTCTTGCTCCCCAAGCAAAGAGTAGAGGAACCTCAGCATAAAAAGTTCATTTCAAAGCAAAAAACAAAAACAAAAACAAAAAACAATTCATTTCACTCCACTGCCCCACCATTGGAAAGCCTCGGTATCTTAGAAAATAGGATGTGAGATATTTCCATAAACTTTTAAAGACAGTTTGCAACCAACTTCCTCCTTTTGAGAGAGAAGAGAAGCAATGGTTCCAAAGCTATATTCATATCAAATAATATGTAAAATATATGGGCCTGTGAGAGATGGCAAAAAGGATTGCTACTCCTAGTACTGAGCAAATTTTAAAGCAGGTTAAAATTTAAATGGCTTTACTTATCTATGACAATACTACCAATAATTTAAATAAGTACTTACTGAGCATTTAATATAAAC
This sequence comes from Eonycteris spelaea, assembly GCA_003508835.1. Taxonomy (NCBI): domain Eukaryota; kingdom Metazoa; phylum Chordata; class Mammalia; order Chiroptera; family Pteropodidae; genus Eonycteris; species Eonycteris spelaea. Next base: position 5,416,154 of record PUFA01000011.1, on the reverse strand, counting down.
TATCTCATTTAATTTTCATGAATTGGATGAACTAGATATATCTCAATTGCACAGAAGAGCAAACTATGGCTCAGGCAGTTTTGATGCCAATGAATGCCTACATACACAGCTTTGCTATTAACCATAGCATTATACTTATTAATAAAACTAAACAAAAAGATTAAGTCTGAAATTCTCTTTTCAGTAAAGGAACAATGAAATCCTGCAAGTTTTACTCTTATGGCTGGGAAATCTACTGTGGATTCAGTAAATCAAAATAGAAACATCTCATATATGCCAGACATTTAACTTTATTATTTAACCCCCCCCCAAAAATCATATTTGTAAAATAAATTACATACTTCCAAAGATAATAGTCTACATTTTAATTCTGGCATATTTAAGGTGGTGAATAAAATACCAGGGCTCTTGGAAAGGTCTAGCAGTATCAACAGCAAAGGAATTATACCCTTCGTGGTAATAAATAAAAATGGAAATAAACTGCATTTGAGATGTACTCTGCACTTAAACACAGAGGATAGCTCCGATTACCTCTGTCTCCTCTTACACTGTATGCTCCTTCATCACACCACTTAGCCCTGCAAACTCTACTAAAGGTGCTGCAATTCCCTCATCAATTATACCTTTCATCACTTAAATTCCTTCCTCTTCCATTAAGTCTATTATATTTTTGATATATAGTCTTGTTTACTGATTTTTAAAAATTAGAATATCAGAACTTGCTTCTTTAAAAACAGAGGTAGGGAAATGCAGGGATAATTCAATTGCAAGAAGATCTAAGTGTATAGTAGCAACTTCAGGGGTCAAAGATTATCTTACTCACAAACTTTTTAAAAGATAAGTCAATCAGAACTACCCTGAAAAAATAATAGCAGCTGGGGCTTGAGGAGATAGGACAGGGGATGGAGAAATGGTAGTAATGTTTAATTAAGTTCACAGAGTGGGTAGCTGACTCTTGGTCAATTAAACAATCTGAGCCTAGCTAGTCATAAAAGGGCTTTAAATAAACGGGAAAACACTTGGAGTTCTCAATCTATCCTCCACTGTATCTGGGATATTTTCTATGAATTACAAAAGAATAATATGAAGTGAAGTTGAAAAAGTAATTGGCTGATGTTGCGAATATATTATTTTTACAAAGCAAAGGTAGGTACCCCAATTTGCAGCCTCTTTCTCTTGGTTATTATTCAGTCTCTACATGGCTAGCTATGCGTGTATGTGTAATTATCCTAGTCATGTATGATCTACTGCCAATTGCTGAGGAGGAATATTTTAAAGTTTAATTATTTTTTATTTAAAGTATTAAGCTGACTTGTAATCTTATATTTGTTTCAATGACACTATCTGAAATTTCTATGGGTAAAAATTAATGGATATCCTTTTTCAGTACTAATTTGATTTCAATAGTTCCTTAATTCAAACCCAAATTCACGATGTACTAAAATCTTGTTGATACTGTTTTTATTCTATTATTATATACACTTTTTTTGTAAGAAGGGAGATTTTTAGCTCTTTAAAAATTAGAATTATACTTTTCTTTCTCTTTGCTAAGGCCATAGTTTATCACCACGATAAATGGCATTAAATAAAATTTTAAAAAGTAGTATGATCTAAAAATATACATTTGCCATTAATTTTATAAGGTGTGTATTAAAAATTCAATAGTTTTGCTTGTAGAAATTAAGTAAAGGTAGCCTTAAAACCAGCCAGCTTGTTTTTTTAAATTACTTTTTTCATCCTTGTTTTTTTCAGTGAGAGAAGTTACATCTATTCTCACCCTATTAAAAAAAGATGGCCTATGCCTTAATAAAAACAGCATGGCTGAGGAGCAGGAGCCAAAGATGCTAATCTCAATTCCACCATTAATCAAATGTGTAACCCTAGATAATGACTTCTCTAGGACTTTTTTTAAAAAAATCTGTAAAATGATGCCAAAGCTCCTTTCAGATCTATAGTTTGTAATGAAGAAGCTCTCTTAGTTAAAACCGGAGTAATTAAGGAAAGAGGAAATAACTTATCTATTATCCAGGTCAAAAAAAAAAAAAAAGATTTTAACTCACTCAAATGTTTTAAACCTTTTTTCCTTAAGCTACGTTACTCTCTCTCCTTTACTTGCAGGTACATAAAAATTGATTGAAAGTGTTCTATCTACACTTATTAGAAAGGTATCTCAAATTTGTCTTTACCGTTTATCAAAGTACATTTATAAAATGGAAATATTATGCAATCATTAAAAGTCAAACTTTTGAAGGATACTTGAAATTAAGTTTTAAAAGCCAGAGCTAGTGAGCTAGTGAATGTAATGCATTTAACACAAGGCTAGGCATAGGGGAAATATTTAACAAATGATAGCAATTATAAGTATCACCATTACTATAACAGAAACTGCATATTTGATCATGTCTTTAAAATAAGCAGTCGCATGGGAAACCAAAAAGATGGAGGAACTACAAGTTAACAGTTGTATGGCTATCTCTATGTGAGATTACAAATGATTTTAATGTTCCTCTGATCTTTGCTGAATTTTCTGGTGTTTTTTTCTTTTATAATGACTGCATTTTTATAAGATTTACCCAAACCAATATTTTCAATTTTTGCCTCGATTTTAGATTTAATCAGCTCTATATAAAGATTACCCACAATATCCTCTAAGATAAGAATCAACATACAATTCTACTTAAATGTAGTTATCACAGAACACTTTTTCTGGTCTTTAGAAAATATTATTTTAATATTAGAAGCTAGAAATTCTAATAAAAGAACTGAACTCAAATCCAAGTTAAAGTATTATATTTCCTTAATCATTCATAAACTTATTCTATGGCATTCTTTTACAATGAGAAAGAGTGAAAAGGGCAAGACCAATATATCCATGCTTCTTTGAAGTCAAATTTTAATATACCAGAAAAAGTAAACAAATGGGCCTACATCGAACTATAAAGCTTTTGCCCAGCATTGACAAAAAGAAAAGACAATTTATGGAATGGGAGCAGATATTAGCCTATAATACATCTAATAAGGAGTTAACATCCAAAATTTATAAAGCACACAACTATACAACAAGCTAATAATCTAATCAGCAAATGAGCAGATTTGAATAGGCATTTCTCCAAAGAGGAAATACAGGGGCCAACAGACATATGAAAGGATGCTCCAGATCACTAATCATCAGAGAAACGCAAATTAAAACCACAATGAGCTGTCATCTCACACCTGTCAGAATGGTAATCATCAATAAATCAAAAAACAGCAAGTGTTGGCAAGAATGCAGAGAAAAGTACAAATTAGTAGTTAAAAAAGTCACAAAAATGTAGACTAAAGCACTGGGAATGTATGTAGTCATTAGTATTTTAACGGCTGTGTATGGAGTCAGATGGGTAAGAGTAATTGGAGGGATTATTTCATAAACTATATAAATGTGTAACCAATGTACTGTATACCTGAAACTAATAAAAATGTTTTAATATGCCACGCCTTTTATTATGTCATTATTCATGAAGATTAGTTATCATGCTATGTCTTTAACAATAAAATATACTAAATTTGAATCGACTATTAGAAAGGTGTCCTGAAAGGGTTTTCTTACTTTCACTTGAAAATGTTCTAACTGGTTACAATGACCAGACTGCAGTTCTTACTTTATATAAGGACCAAGATTTAGCTTATGAGAAAGCAAAACAAACAAAAACAATAGCCAAAACAGAATAATGCTATAATTTTGCTATTTAGTCTCCTAGATAAATGAGGCTCTGTTATGGTAATTTTATACTTACTCTCTACTACTCCGGGAATTGCTCTATAATGCTGAAACTGGTAGAAGGATTTTTCCAACATGTATTCAGGATTGATTTCTTCTACACGTAGTAAGTTCAAAACCATGTTGTAGGTCAAATGAAAAGCACTATTTAGAGGATCAGCTGAGCCCTAAGACAAAAAAAAAGTCAATGTTTTAGGTTATTCGAATAAATATACACAAATATTTTTAACCTGTTAAATTGCTTTATAATTTAACTCTATGTTAAGGAATACTATAGAAATGTTATTAAGTTCTTTCCTTTAAAATGATAAAATAGTTATCTTTGGGAAAGTGAAGGGAAAAAACAAAACTACTAAGTAGGACGGTAACAGTTAAAATACCCTTTATCAGTATGTAGCTCTGTGTGCCTTCTATGCATTTGACAGGATTACATTTTCTGGCCCCCATGCCTATGTGGAGGACAAACCAAGAGCCACTCACCCTAAGGGGATAGTAAATCCTCAAAACCTTGATTTTTACCTACTTTCCTTTAAATAGGGCCAAAGGGAGATACATTAGTATGAAAACCACATTCTTGGGGAAGAAAGAAATTGAAGACAACTTCAGCCACTTCATTACTACACAAAAGACCCAACCTTTACTTTTCTGTTATCTGTTATTTTTCTCTTCTATTATTACCTCCTCTAAGAAATTTGGAGCTTCAGTATTACAAATGTTTATTTCTAACCTCAAGCTCTGCTTCTATATTCTCAACTAACTTCTACAGAATATACCGATCTGAATTCTCGGTCACCTAAAACTCTACATGGCATTCTGACATCGTATCCAGGTGAGCCCAGGATAGTCCCAATTTATATCTGTGGTTCTGATATAATTATTAAAAGCACTCTCTTTCATTCTTACAACAGTATCCTGATATGGGTGCTAAATAATATGGTTATACTAAAATGACATTTCTCTCTTGTTCTTTCCCATTCCTGACTTGAGCTTCCTTCTTACACATATTAATGGCTTGTGAGATTACTCATTTGATTAACGGTTAATAAGATTACTCATTTAAGCTCCAATTTAGGAGTTTTGTTTCTTTTGCTTTGTCTTTTAATCATGTAATATATTTTTTCCTCAATATATCTTAAGTTTAGTTCTTTTGTTTATCACTGACATCATTTGAGAGTTTCATCAATCTTATCTAGATTATTAACTATCCTCCTAACTATTCTGGTTTCAATTTCCCCTCCAATTTATTTGGCATGCTGCTGCCAGAGATACCAAAACATAATTCCACTGTGATATAACACATTATTCGGCAGTAATAAATGACTACTTAGGTACTGAAATTTAGGTCATACCAAATTTTATTTTCTCCCCATGAAATAAATGGAAAATAATGTAATAAGTTCCCCATCCCTCACCTCCTCCCTCCCTCTCTCTCCTGTCTCTCTCTCTCTTCCTCTCCCTCTCCCTTTCTCTCTCTCTCTCACACACACACACACATAGTAAATACATGAGGTGATGGCAGTGTAAGTGAAAGGTACACTTCATACTCACTAGAATGGTTATAAATTAAAAGGACAGAAAAGTTATAAATTAAAATAGCAAGTGTTGGCTAGAATGTAGAGAAATCAGAATACTCATTCATTGCTGGTGAGAATGTAAAATGGTACTGCTGCTGAGAAAAAAACAGACTGGCAGGTCCTCAAAAGGTTAAATATAGAATTACGATATGACCCAGCAATTTCACTCTTAGGTGTATAGCCAAGAGAAATAAAATCATACTCATACAAAAATTTGTAGACAACTGTTCACAACATTGTTATTCACAATAGCCAAAGAAAGAAAATAACCCAAACGCCCACTTAGTGATGAATGTATAAATAAAATGTGATAGCCATACAATGGAGTATTATTCATCAAAAAAGAATGAAGTACTTATATATGTTAAAATGTGGATGAATCTTGAAAACATTATCCTAACTGAAAGAAGCCAGATACAAAAGGTCACATTATTGTATGTTTCCATTTATATGAAATATCCATAAGAAGCAAATCTTCAAAGACAAAGTAGATTAGTGGTTTGCCTAGGGCTTCCGGGAAAGGGAAGAGCTTAGGAGGAAATAGGGAGTGATTGTTAATGGATACAGGGTTAAGGTTGATGAAACTATCCTCAAATTGTGGTAATGGTGAAAAAACTGTAAACATTTAAACCATAAAAATGGGTAAATTGTATGATATGTGAACTATACTTTGATAAAGCTGTCTTAAAAAGTTACTTTTAAAAATGGAGAAATGAGAACCCTTGTAACATTTGATCTAGCAATCCCACTTCTGGATATTTACTCAAAAGAACTAAAATCAAGATATTGAATAGTTCAGTACAGTACTACTCACAACAACCAAAATATGGAAATGACCTAAATATCTATTGATAGATGAATAAAGAAAATGTGGTACATACATACAATGGACTACTACTGATCCTTTAAAAAGAAAGAAATTCTGCAATATGCCACGTGGATGAACTCTGAGGACCTTATGCTAAGTGAACTAATAAGCCAATCACAGAAAGATAAATACTGCATGATTCCACTTATATGGGGAGTCTAAAACAGTCAAAAGACATGGAAACAAAGAATGGAATGGTTGCCAGAAACTAAGGGGAGAGGTAAACAGGGAATTACTAATCAAAAAGCAATGTGGTTTTGGTCAAGGAAGACAAATAAGCTCTGGAGATCTGTTGTACAACACTGTATCTATAGACAAGAATGACATAATTTACAACTTAAAAATTTGTTAAGAGGATAAATTTCATGTGTTCTTTGCACAATAAAATTTTTTAATGATTTTTAATGAAATGAAAGACAGAAATTTACACTTATATAGTAACAAATCCAAGGAAATAAATGGAATGAAAAATTTATACTAATGGAACCAGATGCTGTCATTAAATTATTACCTGCTACAACTTGACAACCTGATTCAATTTTTTCTATAAGAGGAAAAGGAAAGAAAAAGTGTTTATCTCATACAATTTTTAAAAAGAATAAAAATGTAAAATTTCAGTCTTGTGTTATTTACCTTACATGAAGCACTAAAGTTACATAGATGTTTAAAGTAGGTTTCTAAATGTTAATCTTTAAAAATAAGACGTATGATCACTATGAATATGTTCAGACAAGCTTCATCTTCACTCATATGAAAACATATAAAACATATAAAATACCTTTACCTATGTTTGCTTCAGCATACCAGGCTTCCCTGAAACCTGTATCTCAAATTCTCCATGTGATTCTGAGCACAGTCTACTTCAAAGAGATACTGACCTACGTATGTCTTAATGTGTTTTGAAGCTTTAATTTAAAATAGCTAATAGCTGGCAGCTAATTTTATATTTTTAATTAATGGTAAGTTTCCTATCTTAACAGTTTTCTGTAGGGATTTTTCTTATTACCTTCTTACTATGGGGAGAGGACTAGAAAAACAAGTTGAACTTTCTTGAGAAGCTCTTTAAAAGAAAATAAAAATCTTAGATAATCCAAAACACATATACTAAGCAAGAAAAATGAACAGGCTAATTGAAATAATGCTTAAAAAATAAATTTAATAGATAGAATGAAATAGAATGATACATCATGAAATTAATCATTTATTAAGCTACCTGGTAGAGGAAGGTAACTACCCAAAATACTGATATCATGCTCCTTACTTCCTGTTCTGGTAGGTGAAGAGTAATTAGAGGGAATAGATATAAACATTATCTTAAATTTGAAGGACAAAGTAAATATTTCCACCCTCTCTGGGTATCTTCACATGACATAAGTTGCTCCTCACCTATGATAACAGAAAGCAGAGTACAAAATACCAGCACTTTGAGTAGTTAACCTTTTCTACCTTCTCAAGTCCAGATAGTATTGTACTTAGGCATCTAAACTAACAACTAATTTCAAAGTGGCTCCTGAAGTATCTTTCTCAAATTCCTGGTGAAGACACAAAATCTTAACCCAGTTACCTTAAGTAGTTGTTTTCCCAATTGTTGGGCTCATCTTTTCATCTACCATAAGAATTACAATTCCTCTATCATCCATTCCTCTTCTTCCAGCACGACCAGACATTTGAATATATTCACCAGAGGAAATCTGAATGAACATAATTAAAAATTCTGCATTTAGAAAAAAAACTGGTAAAAACATTCGTAAATTTTTTTTCATCATAAAACATACAAGCACATGTTCTATATTCTGAAAAAGGAGACATGATTAAAAACATGAACTTTTAGGAGAGTGTAAGTGAAAACTCAAAAATGAAAGACATTTAAGACAAAATTTTAGGTCCAAAATGATCAAACCCACCATCGCTACAGGGAAATACCAGCTAATTCATTGTCATAAAAAATATCTTTAAGCTAGATATTCTAGAAAACAGCAAAGTCTAAAAAAGCAAACTCTATTATATACTAATTCTAATTTGATAATAAATTTTCTTAATTTATAGAATGAGATTACTATAAAATTAACATTTTTTAAAATAAAAAAGCAAAATTCTTTCCTATTTTCACAGTATATGTTCTTAGAGTTTGGTAGAGTCCATTCATCACTAAGAAAAACCTAGTGGAGAAAGGTTAATAAGGCCTCTATATATATGTTTTCGAGGTGAAAATAAACCACCTGAACACTGGGCAAAGTTTCATCTGTAAGTACGTGTATACTATTCTCCTGTGGAAAGGATCCACAGTTTCCAGCTTCTCAAAAAAACGTGACTTAAGAAGTGTTATGAACAACTATGCTACAAGAACACATATAACTGATACATCAAAAACAAATCTAACATCCTAGGAACAAGAACAAGGCAGGCACCAGAAAAAATGACAAAAAAAAAATCCTAAAAAAATCAGAAAAGAATATTTCAAAATTGCGGTCTGATAAAATCTCAACAAGCCCAAAGACATCATTACATCATGACACATTATCATTTTTATATTTCATAATTATGACCCTGAGTCTTCAAGAATAGGTTGTTTTCTTATTTATCCACTATACTCTGTATCCTTACCCTGTGGTCCATGAGATGCCAAGAGCATGTAAAGTCACAAAAGGCTTATTTATTTGTTTTTTTGTAGCATTAATTTTATTCAGAGAATAATTTTAAACTGATAGATTATGAAGCACTTTAAATTTTATACTAATTTAAAATATAAAACATGGAAAAATTTTACCTGCTTTGCAATTAAAAATCACTTTGAATTAATTTTTTGAAAGGTCAATTTTAAAAAGTTATGTTACAGGAAATTTTTGAAGTAATGTAAAAATTTCTAAAGAGAAATGGCACTATCTCCCTATACTTACATTTCTCTTTTGTATAGCATTCAATACATTTTAAAATAAAAATAAAAATCTTCCTTTACAATTCTACCATGGGCACTTTCAATCATTTGATGAGTAACTACTGGCAGAAACTTCTTTAAGCAGAAAAGAATCACTATTTTCAAAGATAAAATGTTAAGGAATAGTTGATTACTCACAATTTTCTCCAAATGCCAGATGATGTGAGACTTTGGCTTGCACTGGATACTCAAACTAGACATCTCTCTCCTTCTACCTGCTTTTCACCCCTGTGATATTTCAATGTCTGCCTAGTAAATACCCATCTGCTATTATTGCTCATTTAAAGGACTGCCTTCACTATGAAGTCTTCTCTGACCCTTCTTATACTTTATTCTTCCTATATATACTTCTTAGAGTCCACAATAAAACAGTTTCACTTATGATCCCAACTTTCTTTCCTTCTCTCTTAGAAAAGACATATGTGCAAACCTATTAAAACCGCTATTTTAAACCTGAAGTGTACAATAGTGAGCTGCAACTCCGCCTAATAGTAGAGGTGCTTTAAATACCCTAAGCTTTAAGAAATGAAAATTCTATGTATATTTTAAGCCTTTACTAATCATTTGCACACTTAATCCCTCCCTTAAGACAAAATTCTTTGACTTAAAAGAGTCTATTTTTGCTGAATTTTTTTTTTTTTTTTTGGCTAAAGGATAAACATGTAAAATATCTGAAGTTTAACCTTGATAACCTGTATTAGCTCAGGTAAAAGTTCTTGAGTATTTAGAAATGAAAATCTCAAAAGATTTACATGTGTCACAATCACCTTACGTAAAACAATTAAAAAGTCATTTCAATATCTGAATTATTTTACTTACCCATCGGAAATCTTTCCCATCAAATTTTCGTGCATTTGTAAATAAAACAGTTCTAGCTGGCATGTTAATTCCCATAGCAAAAGTCTCTGTAGCAAATAAGGCCTAAATAAATAATAAATAAATCATATATTTTAAGATGAAAATCTAGTTTTTAATAACTAATCATTAATTTTTAAAATTAACTGTTAATGAGACTATACTAAAATTATGACAACATGCTATTCTAGATATATTTTAGAGTTCTACATATAAAATTATTAAGTATTATTTAATATCTTTGGGTCCCAGAAAATTTTAATTCAAGAAAAATACTTTCTTAAATTCCAGTGGTGGTAACCTGGAGAGAATACTACCTCTAATGGATAAATCATTAGGCTCTAGAACATTTCTCTAAACAGAGTCATATTTCCTGGTTTCCTTACTCATGATGCAGCAGTTAAAAACACCTTTAGGATCCCTGAGGGTAGATCAGAATCAGTGGCTCTTTAAGTTCACTTCTAAGACTTCACCAACAAAACTTTATTACATGAAAAAATTATGTGTGATTTAAACACACAAAGGCATATATACAAGTAAAGTCATTTAAGCTCTATTAAATAATTAAATTTTCATCAAGTGGGAAGATAAATATACTGTATTTCATCAACTTAATAGAATGCTATTCACTGGTTTAAAAGGATAAAAAGCTACGCATATGACAAAACTGAATAACAACATAGGTAGTATAATCAATTTTTTTGTTTAAAAAAAGAATGTATTATTTGAATGTATATTAGTGGAAATTTCTGGGACATAAAGTGAATGATGATACTTTATGTATAATTGTTCTATTTGAATTTTACAATCAATAAGTTCACATATTTTTTTCAAAAGATTGTTTAAAATGGGCTTTAACAAAATATACAATCTAGAGAACACCAACAGGGCCTTACCAGGATCCAGGTATAACTAGTAAACAATTGTTTATCTAAAATGCCTCAAGTATGTTCTTTAGAATGAATGTCTTTCTTTTAAATATTCCACTTCTTACTAAGGTTCACATGATAAATCTGTAATCTAATTTTTTGAATGCTAATCTGATTTTTAAACATAAAATAATTTATAAGTCAATATAAACTTATGGCCACATTTTGAAGTTGTATCCAATTTTTAATATCCTATTTCTGGGCACAGACATCAAAATAATTTTTCAAATTAAATCAGACCGGCTTTGGTTTAAAATCAGAATACCCTTAAAACGGCCTCTTGTAAATCTATCAGCAATTCTTAGCTCTCTAAACTAATCCTTTTAATTTGTATGTAAAAAAAAAGAATCCACTTACAGAATTAACTTCACTTCTGATAATAGCACCTTTTATAAAATTCCATAATGTATTCAATCTTGTTACCATTTCTTACTTTAAATATAAGGAAACAAATGATTATCTTATCTACAGCCCCAAATTTATGAAGTACAGGTACCCCTGCTTTTCAAGAGTGTTAAACCACTTTGCTTTTACGAAAGACCTTTATTAGTACCTGTTTTGGCTAACTGAAAGAAACCCAGTGAGGATTTTTCCTATTATGAAAAAAGATGAAAGGCAAAAACACCATTCAACATGTTTTGCAGTGAACAATTACAGAGGCTGCGGGCACCCTAGCAGTGAGAGTGGCACAGCCGAGCTCCATTCAGGAACTATACTCAGCAAAAGTACCAGAGCTCTGAGCTGTGTCTATGAGCATATGTGTTTTATATTGGTTTATTTTACGCATCTGTTAGCAAGATGTGCCCAAATGAAACAGAAAAGCCTAAGAGAACTGGTAAGGGTGTTACCCTTAGCACAAAACTGATTGTAATTAAGTGGTTCCCCCACCCCCCCCCAGCTTTATTGAAACATAACAATTAGTTGCTCAAATTTACACTGTACAATGAGTTTTTCTTCAATTATAGTTGGCATACAATAATGTATGTTTTAGTTGCACAGCATAGTGATTAGAGAGCTATAGAACTCACAAAGTAGATCAACTTACTAAATCTAGTATCCCTTTCTCCTTACATATTTGTTACATTAACTATATTCCTTATGCTATACTTTATATATCTCCATGTCTATTTTGTATCTATCCATTTGTACTTCTTAATCCCTTTGTCTTTTTTCTATCATCTCCCCAACCCCTTCCATCTAGTAGCCCTCAAAATATACTCTGTATCTATGAGTTTATTTCAGCTTTTATTGTTATTTTGTTCTTTACATTCCACATATACATGAAATAAAGCAATATTTGTCTTTCTCTATCTGACCCATTTCATTCAGTGCGATACCCTGTAAATCCATCAAGGCAATATCTTTTTCCATCCCCTTCCTTTTAGTCTGTGTGTGTCTTTTAATCTGAAGTGTGTCTCTTGTAGGTAGCATAAGTAGGGGTCTTGTTTTTATCCATTATTTCTTAGCCATTCAGCAACTCTATCTTTTGGCTAGAGCACTTAATTCTTTTCCATTTGAGGTACTTATTGATAGGAATGTAGTTATTACCATTCTTTATTCCTATTTTTGATACATGTCTTTTCTTCTTAAAGAAGTTCCTCCAACACTTCCTGTAATAGTGGCTCGGTGTTGATAAATACCTTTAGTTTTTGTCTGGGAGGCTCTTTATCTGTCCTTCGACTCTAAAGGACAGCTTTGCTGGATAAAGTATTCTTGGTTGTAGGTCCTGGATTTTCATCACATTTAATATTTTGTACGAGCTCTTCTGTTCTGCATAGTTTCTTTTGAGAAATCAGCTGCCAGTATTATGGCTGCTTCCTTGTAGATAACTGCTTTTCTCTTGCTGCTTTTAAATATTCTTTGTATTTAACCTTTGGTATTTTAATTATAATGTCTTGGTGTGAGCCTCTTTGTATTCATCTTTTTTAGGACTCTCTGAGCTTCCTGGGGTTGTATGCCTATTTCCTTTACCAGGTGAGGGAAGTTTTCCATCATTTCTTCAAATAGCTCCTCAACTTCTTGTTTCCTTCAGGTACCCCTATGACATGGATATTTTTACATTCATTGTGTCCCATAGACTCCTTAAATTATAGTCTTGGCTCTTTTTTCTTGCCATTCTGATTGAGTGTCCTTGGCTTCCCATCCTTTGTATCAGTGGTTTAATCCTCTTCTTTATCCAGTTTATTCCCTCTAATATACTCATCTGTGTTCTTCATTTCCGGCTGGTTCCCTTTTAAAATTTCCATTTCCATTTTTATGTTTTTTATCTCTTTGTTAAAGTTTTCATGGAATTCACCTATACTTCCCCTAAGTTCATTGCTCATGTTTATAACCAGTGTTTTGGACTCTGCATCTGTTAGATTGCTTGACTCCATTATTCCTGGATCTCTCATATGGTTTCTGCTTTCTGCCTTCCAATATTGGTTGCCATTCTGTGTCTTTCTATATCCTAAGCAAAGCTCCTCAGTCTTCCGGTCTTACTAGTGTGGCTTTGTGTAGTAGGTGTCCAGTGGCACAGTTCTGAGAGGGGTTCAGCTGCAGGCCAAGTTTGTGCCCCTCCAGGGCTACCTGTTAAGATTCGGCAAGCAATCCACAGATGCTGTGCTTAGAGTTGTCTCAAGAAACCACACCAGAAACCGAGGCCAGCTGCCATCAGTATGAGACTTGGCACTGCTCAACAAGAAGCACCAGATCAGCTGAGGATACAACTGGATATGGCTTGGGTGGGGCCGTGAATTGGGGGAGGCGGAGTTTCAGGGAATCCTCTGGGTGGAGAGACCTTGGTTATCCTATTTATGAAGTCTCAGCTATAGTGGCACTGCGTCCGCACACTGGAAGGTGGGGAGGCCTCAACAGAAGAACAATAGATACCGCTGGCATTTCTGCTGGGGAGAAAGCCTTGCCTCCAGCCCTCACTCGGACAACTCAATGTTCTCCTTTAAGTCCCTGGTGCCCCCCATGCCACCAACTAGCCACTCGTTCTCAGGTGAGCAGGTTCATCACTGCAAAAGTCCGCTCACAGACATGGACCCTTTAAGAAATGTTTGCACTTGAAAATACATATCTGAAAAGATATTTGCACACCGATGTTCATAGCAGCATTATTCACAGAGGCCAGGACATAGAAGCAACCAAAGTGTCCTACGATAGATGATTGGCTAAAGAAGTTGTGATACATATATACAATGGGATATTACTTAGCCATAAGAAGAGATGAAATACTGCCATTTGTGACAACTTGGATGGACTTGGAGATAATCATGCTAAGCAAAATAAGTCAAACAGAAAAAGTTGAAAACCACATGATATCACTTACATGTGGGAAATAAACATAAAAGCAACAAACGAACAGGACAAACAAACAGATACTCATGGACCTGGACAATGTACTAGTGCTTACCAGAGGGGAGCGGGTAGGAAGGAAGTAGACGGGGTAAAGGGGGTAAAATATGTGGTGACAGAAAGAAATCTAACTATGAAAGAAGAACACACAATGTAAATAAATAAATATATATATGCGCCTCACTGTTAAAGTATACAGCTGAAACTTATTGGATTTTGTTAACCGTCACCATAAAAAAATAAACAATAAATAATAAAAAATAATAAAAAAAAAAAAAAGAAGTGTCTGCAGCTGCTGCTGCCGTGGCCTCTGTCCTGCTCAGCTGCTGAAGACCTGGCAGCCTCATGTCTTTACCCTCTACCTTCTACTGTTGCAGGTTGATTAATTATTTCTCTCCCTAGTTGTAGTGCTCTGTTCACCTAGATCCCAGGTGACTTTACTTGCTGTCTGCTCCGTGTTTCTGTCATAACTTTGATATAGTCGCAAGAGAAATGAAGAAAGCCTCTACCGTCTATGCCATTTCCCCCTCCTCCTAATTAAGCATTCTGATGGTAGTGAACAAAATAAAGACATTGTCTGTGTGTTGAATACTGGGTCTGGAAAAACTCAAAAAATTTTCCATATAAATTAATGGTAATTACTTCTTTGATTTATGCTATTTTAGTTTACAATAGCTTCATAGCAACTCTCTAGCTTGGGACGGAGGAGGAAACCTGTGTAACACTACATGTAAAAATCAAGTTCATTAACTCAGTCATTCCATATTATCTGGTTTACAAATTAAAAAAAAAAAAACAATATAAACCTGTCTATAAATGTGTTCTAAATAATTTTCAAGTTGTTCACACAACACAATTTGAGGGCATAATAAATAAAAATAAAATCGTACCTTTATCAATCCTTCAGAAAAAAGAATTTCTATAGTTTCTTTCAAAATAGGAAGTAAACCACCATGGTGAATACCAATCCCCGCTTCAAAAGAGGAAGTACATGTTCAACCTGCGATTAGAAAGTTTATTTTACAATGAGATGGGGAAAGAGGAAATTAAAAATGTTAAACCAACCAAATTAAGAAAAATGGATAATCAAGAAAAAATTCTATTTAAAAAAACTTTATATAATCTTTTCAGAATAAAAGCGAAAACCAAACCCATATCCCACAGGTTATTAAACTCAAAATAATACATTTGTTTTAGCTTCCTTTATGAAAATATGAAATGTATGTTTAATAAACTTTATAAATGTTTTGCTGCCTCAAATTTTCCAGCATCCCTTCATGTCCTCCAAAAATTAAAAGCTATGAGGGCAAAGTTGTATCTGCACAAAATAAACTTAAATACTGGCCAACTCAAACCAAAAAAAACAAAACAAAAACCAAAAACACTATAAAGCATATTTAATATAAATATGTACTCCATTTACAAACAATTATTGAAGAGTTCATTCTCTTTAACACTATATCAAATGCCATTAAATACCTTCTATTAGAAGTATGGTAGGATAACAAAGATGTATAAAGACATGGCTCAGTCCTTAGATATAATAATTCAACTGGGAAGAAAAATTACAAAAATGTTGTATATTAAATACTATTTTAAATACCAGGAACATGTTATTGCAGTCTTAGCATAAAGCACTTATAATCAAAGCGATCATTTGTAAGCAGACTTATGACCTCCCAACTTTACACAAAATAAAACTTTCATATATTACGTTGGCCTAAAGCAGTAGTTCTCAGAGTTGGATGGAAATTAGAAACCCCTGGAGAGCTTCTGAAAGATTCTAATAACTGGAATAAGAATAAACATCATATAATATGTTTCAAATAATAATAAAACATCAGACCAATTAAGTCAGAATCTATGGCAGTGACACCCAGACATTAGAGTATTTCAGAACTCCACGGGCAATTCTAATGGTCAAAGGAAAAGGCCACTAGATTAAAGCAAAGTAGATATGTTCCTCACTAAATATACATGACTTTCATTAGGTGTGTGCTCTTGTTTTGTTTGGTAGCCTTAAGGAATTTAATGACTTATAACTAGCATTAGTAATTTTACAGTATTAGGAACAGAAGCAGTAATTTCTAGACCATAGCTTTCAGAGAAGAGTTTCCTCAGGCAGCAAATCTTTCTTCTTCTCACCTTTTCAGAAATTTAAAAAATAAAGGCATTATTTCGGTGCTGATGCAACGTTTACTACAGTGTGCGAACAGTGCAATATAGTAATAAAACCAAGAAATATATGCAAAGTGAATATATGCTATCTATTAATATCCACTACCTTACTTAGTGACATTAAACACAAACCTGAGGGAGCTTTTTATCTTCATCCGACAAGCAGTCAATTGCATTACTGAATACTTCTTCGACCATCTTCTTTTCTTCATCTAAGAAACGGACATAAATATCTAAATAAGTCAGTAATATCAAACACTGAAAATAATAATAATAAAATAAAGGGTAAAGGAAAATTCAGTATTTGAGATAGTAGAAAAGTAGATTAAAATGGTTAAGTAATTATTTAATAAAATTCAATACCTTTCAAAGCAAATATAGCAGACTAAATCCATGAATAAAAGTACTACCTTATAAAAATAGTAACAATACACTAAGTGCTCTATATGTAATATTTAACAGTCACAGATTATTACTATCCACTATTCAGTGAGGCTTAGAGCAAATAATGGGCGCAGCTAGTAACTGTTAGAACGATTCCAAAGCCTATGCTCTTACCCATTCCACTGCCTTCTTGAACAGTGTCTATTAAATAATAGAAAGCCAATAAATATCTGTTGAACTAATCAATTTATCACCCTGCAACATTAAGCAGATTCAGCACTAGTGGTGTTAAGAAAACATTAAGCAAAGCAATTCACACAATCAAAAAACAAAACACAGTTAAGTTCTCACTTAACATAGTTGATAGGTTCTGTGGCTTTAAGTGAAATGAAATGATGTGTAACAAAACCAATTTTACCACAAGCTAACTGATACAAACAAAAGTTAAGTTCCTACAGCATCTCATCAAGGTGACGTTGAACAAACTGTTATTCAAGATCTGCTATATTATCGGCCTTACGATGTTATCATTTGTTGCTGCTACCCATGGATAAGTAAAAATTAGCTTTAAAATGGGTATAATTCTGTTCTTGATAAAGAAAACGATACGACTGAAATTTGATTTTAGATGACTGAAGATATTTCCTTCTCAGTATACAGGATTACATATGCAAAAGGCTAAAATGAATACAAGTTGGATTGTAGTCAGCATCTCATAATTTTTGGCTAAGCTGTGCTACTATGTACCTGTGTTACTTCAATGAGTTACATTTATAGTAATATATGAGAATAATTTAGTAATTTGCTAGAAGTTCTTTTACTTTATTCAAGAATTAGGTTAGGTAAAGGGCAGGAATTCCCAGTTTGGATTTCTAGAAAATGAAGTGGAGTACTTTCTACACACAAGGACGAGTGATGAAGAGAATGCCCCCTAAGGAGTCAGAGAATCACGATAACTAAGGAGTTCATGGTGACAAAGTATAAGATTATGATTCTAGTATTACTCAGTAGGGTTCTTTGGATTTTACACATAGAATATACTTATACCTCTGAATAAAAGAGAAGGCAAGGAAAGAAATGACGAATCAAAGATCTCTAAAAGATTTTACAAATGCGATGAGTAACTACTACTGCAACTATAAGGTCAATTGCATATCCTATCAGTTGATAACTGATAATGCCTTATCAGATATATATTTACATTTTCCAAGAACATTAAAACTATACTAAAATTATAAAGTACCTGTGTTGAAATCTAATTTGGTCATTTGAAGTGCATAGGCTTCACAATCTTTCTTACTAAAACTGAAAATAATTACAGGTTGAAAATTTCTTTCCATAATCATCTTCACAATCTTGAACACATTTGATGGTCCTGCAAAGAGTATATAACAACATGCCCAAAAAATTAATTCAAGATGGATCATAGACCTAAACACAAAATCTAAAACTACAAAACTCTTTTAAAATATATAGTAAATCTTCATGATTTGGGGTTACAGAAAGCATTCTTGGATATGACATCAAAAGCACAAGCAATAACAACAAAAAGTAACAGATAAATTAGATTTCATCAAAATCAAAAATTTTTTTAATTCAATAAACATCAACAATAAAGTGAAAAGACAACCCTTACCCACAACATGAGAGAAAATATTTGCAAATGACGTATTTTATAAGGGTCTAGTATCCAGAACATATAAAGATTTCTTACAACTCAACGAAAAGACAATGTAATTTCTAAATAGGTAAAGAATTTGAGTAAATATTTCTCCAAAGAAGATACACAAATGGACATTAAGCACATGAATACATACTCAACATCATTAGCTACAATGGAAATGTAAATCAAAACCACATTGAGATATCACTTCATACTACTAGGATGATGAGAATCACATAGACAGATACAGTACTGTCAAGAATGTGGAGGAAATGGAAACCTCATAACCTTCTGATGGAACGTAAATAGTGCAACCACTTTGGAAAATAATCTGACAGTTATTCAAACAGTTAAACATAGAATCTCCATATGATTCAACAATTCCACTCCTAAGTGGTGGGGGGAAGTGTATTCAGAAGAAAACATATATTCTTGAATAACACAAATGTTTACAGCAGCATTATTTATAACAATCGAAAACTGGAAACAACCTGAAAAACCATCAACTAATGAATGGATAAATAAAATATAGTACATTCATACAATGGAATGTTATTTGAACATAAAAAGGAATGAAGTACCAACACATGCTATAACATGGATGAACCCTAAAAACATGCTAAGTGTAAGAAGCCAGATGCAAAAATCAGACATATTATGATTCCATTTACATGTAATGTCCAAAAATAAAGTGATTAGCAAAGGCTAAAGCTGAGGAACAGAGATTTGGGAAAAGAAGAAATGACTACTAATGGGTATGGGGTTTCTTTTTGAGTTGATGGAAATATTCTAGAAGTAGAGAGCAGCATAACTTTGTGATTATATTGAAATCCATGGAACTATATGCTTAAAAATGGTGACAATTATGGTACATAAATTATATATCAATAAAAAATGACTGTAGTGATGGTTGCATAATTCTGTGAATATACTAATAACCAATGAATTATACACTTTAATGGGTGAACTGTATAGTATGTGAATTATATCTCAACAAATGTCAGGCGTGAAAAAGAAATCAACCTTTATTCATTCTATTTGATTGTACACTATCTAGGTCTTTATATAACTTCCTGAGGATAAAGCAAAGAAAAAAATGTCATTTGAAAATACAATTTACATGTAAAATTCCCTCAAAAGAAGTTCCAAATTACCTTTTGTTCCTCCTTTCCGCCCCTTCTGATCTCCTTTTGCTAAATCACCAGCGTCTCGAAGAACTTGCATTGCAGTATTAAAATTATCTTCTCTGAAGTCACCCTGAAATTAGAGATATTTTTCTACGTAACTTCACTAACATTTAATCCTAATCCAAACATTTTTCACACATCAAAATGAAGTTTCCTCAAATAAAAAAATAATTTAATAATAATTATAACAAAGGTCACTAAAATAGTTCAAAAATTATGTGTGGTAAGAGGTAATAAAAAGTGATAAAGAGGTATTAGAACTGGAAAAAGCAAAACCTAACATACTTGAAACATGTCTAGAGTCCCTACTCTCCAAGCATTTAAAAAATATAGGGAAAGGAGGGAAATCTAATCATGCATAAGAGAAACATATAAGTCTTAAATAATTTTTTGAAATAAAAATATACATAACACAAAACCGACAACTCTGGATCACAAAACAATTTAAGGAAAAAAATGATTCTGTACTATTCTTCTCTAGTTTAAGGAAAAACAGGTATAAACAACAAAAGTATGACATTACAGATAATAAGAGTGATAATTACTCTCTTACATTTTCATCAACTACAAGGTGCAGGCCATCCCCCCCAGCTGGAAAAATGTAGTGCTGCAATGGAGTAGGCCGATAATCTGTGTAAATTACATGACAAGGCTGTAAAAAGAAAAAAATATAATTAAACATGTAGTATTTTATTTCTCCAAAAATAATACCGTGTATCTGACCTACCTAAAAGACCTTGAAAAAAGAAAAACTTTATAAAAATCACTTTAAAACCAGGCAAGAGAAAAAGGTGGAAAAATCAGGTCTATCAAATTATACACCATCTGTTTAATTTTACCAATTCCCTAATCAGAGCCAAATACAAGATTTAAGCTTCAATAATAATCTTAGATTCACATCCTAGACCTGTGATGCTGTAAAAAAAAAAGAAGGAAAAAAAGATGCCTGTTTCTACAGAGCAGTAGTATGCTGAAAGAGAATGTTCCCTAAGGTAAAATGGGACTTTTCGGCCCCACTGAGGTTTCTCAAAGCCTTAGTAAAGCAGCAGGTTGACCTAGTTCATCCAAAAGATCCACTTGGTTTCTAACCTACAGGAGTAAACATGGGTGTCACCAAACACCATTAAATAGCTTACAGGTAAGTCTGTGAGGACTCTGCTGTAAAGGAAAACTAAGGGCAAGAAGAAATTTATTACACATGAACAAATACTTGTTATAAGGTCCTATACCACTGCTAAAGTGGACAGAAAGGCAAAAATAGTAAAAATTTTTACTGTGTTCCATGAGAAAAATCAAATCACGTGCTTAGGACATGTCCAGCTATTTCCTGTTACCAAGGTCTTACAGGAAATTCTGTGTTCTCATGGTTCACTGTGGACTAAATGTAGTAATCTCCAAATCTGCTGGATTTGTAAGATCAGCTTGGGAGCTTTTAAAAGTTGGAACTTCCAAGACCCTACTCCAAGAGATTCTGATATACTGGGTTTGATATGGGACTCAGAAGTCTGCACTTATAAAATAGCTTAGCTAGTCACTCCATTTAGACAAACTTGTTTAATTTGGGAAGTAGTTTCAGAGTACAATGTCTTCTTTTTTCTAGGCAACATTAGGCACAGACATAGTAAGCCAGGTTGTACAGTTTAAATATTGAAGACATCAAAAAAGACAAAAAAAAAAAAATACCTGTTTATGTAAATGGCAAATCCATTCAGCAAACTGTCGGGCATTTGGAATAGTAGCCGAAAGAAAGACATAGTGAACATTGTCTGGAAGCAAAATAATAGTTTCTTCCCATACCACACCACGCTCTGAAAAAAACAAATATACCTTGGAATCCAATGTCACTTTATTGACAAGTAATCTAAAATTATCTTCTCTCAAGCTCAATAATGAGAAATGCAGACCACTTTACCCACGGATATTTTTTGCGACAGATTCTTAATCAAACTACTTTAGTTTGTACCATGAATTTATCCATAGAAAGTTAGTAGACTAAACCACTTATAAACACAATGAACTCTGAAATGACGCACTGCAAAGAGCAGCTTCAGACTGAATCATTTTCAAACAGGGTAACAGGAGTCCAACAGCAATGGAAATATCTACATTTCACTTTGAGAAGCAGAAATAAATGGCTTGTGGAAAGTTACAGCAACAAATTTCAAAGAAACACCATTATAATACTATATATCTTTCATCCAAATTAGCCTCATGAACTCTAGAGATGAAAGATCTGATGAACAGCAAAAAACTGTCAGTTTTTATCAAAACTGGGGGGAAAATCAGTTTCAGAATTTCTCCTTAAACTAAACAAATCAATACAAGATTCATGACTTTAAAACCAAAACAACTCTGCTCAGAACTTAATTTTATGACTCTTAAAGGGTTAAATGTTTAAAGGGTGCATGATTTCTTAAACTGTATTACTTTCGCTATAAATATAGGTTAACTTAGTGCTTTAATTTAAATAACAACTAAGTTATATTTTAGATGTGTAATATTAAACATTAAACTTTAAATGTGTTTGTTAGTATCAGCGCTTCCAGTTTCATCCAAAATTCTAAGTTTACTTACTTTTCCATTGTGTAATAGTTCGAATAAAGTAATATTTATAATTTTTGATCTTTATTTCATAAACCCTTTTAACCATAAACATGCATTTCTTAGTTTTTTAAAAAACTAAAATAACAATAAATCAAGGAAACTAATTTTGCAGGCTAGAAATTTTAGAAATTCTTTAACATTAGTTAGAGAGCTCTCTATAAAAAGCAAACTAGTTTTAATTCCATTTGTTTTATTTGAATTTGCATTTTCTCACCTAGAAAAAATTAACTACTTAAGAATGAGATCCTACTGGAAATACTGTATTATGTTGTATTATGTAGTTTTAGTTTACTAAAAATTCTAGCCGTGAAACATCAAAGCAAATTTAACAACTATTATTCTAAATTCCAATGACGTTCTTAAGGAAAATACATGGCAGACATCTCAACGACACAGAAGAACATACCTGAATCTCTCATGTAATGAATTTCATCAAATATAACCCAAGCAACTTCTCGCATAACTTCAGAACCTCTGTAAAGCATACTTCTCAAAATCTAAAGAAAAAAATAGAAGATTTAGCAGAATTTTGACATAATAAAAGCTCTTCTAAAAAATTTTGGAAATTCTTTTTCAATGGAAACAAAATAATTTGGGGGGTTACACATTTAAAATATATTTCATAAATTATATAACATTGCTTTTCTCATAAAATAAAAATAAATTAATTCTCAACGGCTGGCAATCAGATATGATCCATAAAGAGAATTATTACCACCTCTATCTCCACATGTCAAATATGAAGTCACTTCCTTATATGTACAATATTATCGGAAGATCTATACTTCCTAGAATATGAGAGCAACTTAAAAACTATCTCTTATCCAACACACTAGATCTCATAATGTTTACTCATTTTTTCTGCCTCATCTCACAATATATTTTCTGGCAACTATTATCCTGATTTTTGAGTTGAGATGGCAGAAAGTTTAGAGAATAAAAATAAAACTTACTTTGGGCATCAAAATGAAAAGTAAGCAATGCTTCTGGATGACTCTGCAGACAGAAGCTAAGTTATGCTCTATTATACCATGTCCTTGTAAAAGGCAAAGATAAAAAGTACTGAGATGGTTAACTGTCCCAAATATGTTACGAGTAAATGCAAAGCTTAACTGTGGTTATGAGAAAAGCTAAACATAATTTGGCATCTTTTTAAAAGTCATTTATTTACTATTTGTATCAACACTCAATGCAGAAGAAAAATATTACATGGAAGGAAGAGCCACTACTTACAGGAAGCTATGTACTCAAATCCTTGAAAGTACATAAACAAAACTATAAGAGTATTTTCATGTCACTGACAATAAGTCTTTAAAAATACTTGGTCAAGAAAAAGTTAAATCAATGTTATATGACAAATAACAAAAATAATTGGTAATTTATAACTGAATTTATATAATTACTAGAACATTTTAAGATGAACTCTATCCCTTTCAAGTAAAT
This sequence comes from Eonycteris spelaea, assembly GCA_003508835.1. NCBI lineage: Eukaryota > Metazoa > Chordata > Mammalia > Chiroptera > Pteropodidae > Eonycteris > Eonycteris spelaea. The sequence goes on along the minus strand of PUFA01000011.1, from coordinate 5,392,435 downwards.
TTATTCAGAAAGTACTATATTTTATCTATATAGAACAAGTGATAAAACATTAGATGTTGTAAATTAAAAAGGAAAAATTCCATGAGGCACCATATAAATTACCTCTGTGGTCATAACAAGACAAGATGCTGTAGGATTAATAGTAACATCTCCCGTCATCAGACCAACGTCTTGAAATTCTTCATACATTTCACGGTATTTCTGGTTACTCAAAGCCTTAATTGGGCTAGTAAATATTACACGCTGTTTTTCCCTTAAGGCCAATGCAATGGCATACCTAAAAATGTGAAAGCACACAAAAATAAAGTACTTATAAAATCTTTCCTTTAAAAATTTTAAAACTTGTTATATAAATTATGCCTGAATTTTCCCTAATTACTTATCTCAAACGAACTATCAGCAAATTCTGCTACCGCAAACTATTACAGTAATAACTATTATGATAAATCTGAAGTGCTGTGGTCTAAATGAACTAGAAAATTTTAATTTTAACTCTGGTCTCTTGGAGTTAATGTAACTTAATTACCAAAACTAATGGATTACTAATGGTTACGCTATTTCTTGTAAGCAAAATACCTTCAGTCCTATAAATGAGGCTCCAAAAGTTTAGAGCCTGTGCCTGTCAGTTTATACATATACAGAGTATAAACAATTAGGAAACACTGGAAAATGAAGTTTTTCCTTTTGAGTTTCAAAAATAAATTAATTTTAGCACATGTGATAGTGACCAAATCAGTCTTTGATTGGAAATTATGGTGAGTTCCAATTACAAAAAGCTCTTCTATAGCTGTTAATAGAATGTAAGAATTTTGTTTCTTAAAAAGAAATTCAATTGAATTTAAGTATTTAAATTTAGACCATGAAATCAGAACTAAGCACTGTGGTTGATCCTCCTTGTTACAGTTCCCTCTCCCAACAGACTTATTACCTATTTGGGGAAATAAAAATAATATTAATCTCAACCATCCCCCAAATAATGAAATAAACAATTAAAAAATTAAAAACTGTCCAAGCATAATCAAATGTAAACTGTTAAGAAAAAAGAATATAGAAATGCTATATTATCTAAAATATCAGCTTTTCAGCAAAAGATATAAAAAGAAACAGGAAAGTGTGATCTACACTTAGGCAAAAAAGAAATCATGAGAAATGGATTCCAAGTGGGCCCAGATGTTGGGCTTAGCAAAGAAAGACCCCAAAGTGGCTACTAAAAACATGTCCAAAAAAATGTAAGGAAACCATATTCTCAAAATTAAAGGAAAAAGGACAATGATTCAACAAATAGGCAATCTCGACAGAGAAACCAAAACTGTAATATAACCTAATAAAAACTCTATAGATGAAAAGTATAATAAATGAAAAATTAACTAGATGGGCTCAAGAGCAAATTTGAGATGACAGAAAAAAGTACGAGTAAATATGAAGATAGATAAATACAAATGATGAGCCCTAAAGAAAGAAACAGAAAAAAAGACACTCAGAGATCTGTGGGACAACCTCAAGCATCTCAATGAAATTGCAAAAAAAAGTCCAGAATAAAATATGAGTAAACTGGCAACATATACAAATGGTCATCTGCCATAAACAACCAGATTGTTTATATTCCAGAAACATAAGGTTAGTTTAACATCAGAAAATACACCATATTAATAAAAGCAAATACCACATCATTGCCTCAATAGATGGAAGAAGCATTTGACAAAATACAATGCTTCTTTTTATCCTTGAAATGTATTTATTTCTTTCTAGCTTTATTGATATAATTGCATACAACACTGTAAGTTTAAGGGTTATAATGTGACAATTTGATACATGTACATACATATATTGTAAAATGATTACCATTACTCATTAACACCTCCATTACTTTCCATAATTATCATAATTACCGAGTAGTTGCTGGAGTATGTTTCCAATTCTTTGTGGAATGTACCTAGGAGTAGAATTGCTGAGTTCTATGTTAAGTCTATGTTAACTTTTTGAATAACAGTAAGACTGTTTTCCATAGCAGCCCTCACCAGATTTTCAAAAGTATAACTCTAATGAATTTCTTAAATTTCTCTTTATGGTTTCCTATTCCAGAGTTTGACAGCAGGTTTCAGCACACATGCAATTTTCCTCCACTGAAAACTTCTCTCCTCTTGTAGAAAAAATAAAAGCAAGGTTACACTAATGTCCGGAATTCTAAGAATTATATATGTTGGCTTTAAATGGATAATGCATCAAACATATTGTATCCTTCTCTAAGTGAGATAAAATAATTGAATTAAAAGTAGTTAAACCTCTTCTTCAGTCTACAGCCATGCTACCCTGCACAGGCTGGACTCCATCTGATCTCGGAAGCTAAGACGGGTCAGGCCTGGTTAGTACTTGGATGGGAGACCACCTAGGAAGACCAGGTGCTGTAGGCATAAAAAAATAAAACATAAGGGATTGTAAGCTGACAAGGTCCTTGCAATCTGTGAGGTCAACCAAGGGCTGCCTCACCTAAAAATAAATTAAAAAATAAATTTTTAAATAAATAAAATAAATAAAATAAACCAAACCTCCCTCTTCTTCTATATCTTAGAGGAAAGTAGAGGGGAACCGGTAAGAAAAAGGTCCTACTTTACTGGATAGAACTGGGATAGTATGAGACCATAATGTATTTGAGGCTGGGAAACAGATCAAGAATATTCTACAATTGGCTGATACCATTGGATGACACTGAAGGCCCAAGCTTCATTCCTCTAACTCTCTCTGTAAAGAGAAAAATTGTGAGTTATACTTAAGCCACTGTCTGGAAGGCACTAATATACAGTGACCAGATAAGCCCAGAATTTGGCAAAGGAAAAAATATTCCAGAACTCATGAAGTATTTCCACCATCATGCCAAGTTTAAAAGGAATGATGAACAGGGTGATTGGTGCCATTTTTATCTGTTTCTTTCTCTATGGTCTTCACTCTTATGCTCACTATTAAAGAATACTTAATTCAGCTGCCCAATAGAAAAGCTGAAATTTTTTCATAATGGAGAAATAAAATATATAATAAATTATTAAGTTAACCTGCCAACCCAAATTGATTTCTGAAAAGTGTGCCAAGACTGTGGGGGTAAAGTCTTTCAACAAACGGTGCTGAGACATCTGGATGCTCACATGAAAAGAATGAAGACAGCCCTTTACCCTACAAATTATATAAAAATTAACTCAAAAAGAATCAAAGACCTAACATAAAAGCTAAAACTACAAGGCTCTTAGAATTGGTACAGTCACTATGGAAAACAGTATGGATGTTCCTCAAAAAGCTAAGAATTGATCCAGCATTCTCTCTACTGGTTATTTATTTACCCCGAAGACTCAAAAATCCACATCCAAAAAGATATTCGCAAAACGATGTACATAGCGGCATTATTCACACTGGCCAGGACATGGAAGCAACTGAAGTGTCCTATGATAGATGACTGAATAAAGAAGCTATGGCACATATATACAATGGAATATTACTCAGTCATAAGAAATGAAATAATGCCATTTGCATCAACATGGATAATCAGGCCAAGCAAAATAAGCCAGACAAAAAAAGTTGAAAATCACATGACAACATTTTTATGTGGTATATAAACCTAGAAACAACAAATGAACACGATAAACAGAGACTCATGGATGTGGGCAACAGACTACTGGTTACCAGAGGGTAGAGGGTGGTGGAGGAGAGGAAAGGTAGACGGGGTAAAGGGGGTCAAATATAGGGGAGTAAGGGGAGAGTGAAGTGGGTAAAGGAATCAAATATATGGTAGCTGAATGAAAATGGACTTTGGGTGGTAAACACACAATAGATTATACAGATGTCGAATTATAACGTACACCTGAAATTATGTAATTGTATTAACCAATGTTACCCCAATAAACTTAATTTTAAAAAAAATAAATAAATAAATTAGAATGAAATATAGACTCGCTACAGATATAAGGACACAGAGACTAAAAATGAAGGGATGGAAAAAGATAGTTCATGCAAATGGAAATAAACAAACAAAAAGCTGGGGTAGTTACAGTTATATCAGACAAATGAGACTTTAAACAAAGACTGTGATAAGAGACAAAGAAGGATACTACATAATGAAAAAGGGGTCAATCCAACAAGAGGATATAACATTTGTAAAATATTTAAAATATAGCCAACATAGGAGCACCTAAATATATAAAGCAAATATTAACAGACCTAAAATTTCAGTTAAGAAGAAAGCTACTTACTCAGCGCATACAGTTTTTCCTGCTGATGTATGTGCAGATACTAAAACAGACTGGTTATTATCAACACATTGAATGGCTTCTCTTTGAAAAGCATCAAGAATGAATGGGTATTCCTATAAAAAATTAATATCCATATGAAAATTCTAACCACATCAGAGCACATTTAAAAGAGGTGTTAATCCCAGAAGCATTCTGGTAACATTTCTTTATGATTCTATTCAGGAAATATGCATTCACAAGAGAAAATTAGGAAGAGTAAAAAAGAGTCAGCACAGAAGCTAATTTTGCTGTCTAATGTTTCAATTATTATTCTTATATATACTAGACAGCACAGAAGCTAATTTTGCTGTCTAATGTTTCAATTATTATTCTTATATATACATTATATTATAATACAACAATCACTATTTACCAAGAACATTCTTTGTGGTAAGCACTTTGCAACACATTTTCGATGTATTATTATTAATCTTCACAACAACCCTTCAAGCAGGTATTATTTTCTTTCACAGATGGGAACTCTGGTTCTGAAAAGTGAGTCCCTCACTTAAGTTCCTCAGCAGAGGCAGAATAATACATCTATTAGACTTCGAGTTAATGCTTACTCTAACATACTGCCTTCTTTAGAGAAAATGACTTGGAAAACTTATATTGATCATTTAAGGTCTATTGGGACTTCAAAATCCATCTAATACAAGCATTAGAGTTTAGGTGTCATTAGAAGCTTGTTAGACTATAGAAAAATTTATTGTACACATGTATTTTTTCCTTAAGAAAGTTTGATAATTTTCGTTAGATTCTTTTAAAGGTTGAGAAATCACTTTAATTTTCAAAAATCTTATCAACATGTTGCTTGTTTTTCAGCATGGCTGTTTTATTTGGTTCTCACTATATCTGACTTCAGGTGGCTTTTCTTGGCATACATACACTGGGAAGTATAAAAATCTCATTTGAAAGAATTTATCTCTAAGACGTTTAGGAAAACGAGCCTCATAAAACTGTTAAAACTGTATTGCCTGAAATACAGACCTTTGCAGCTTTTCCAACTCGAGGTTTAAGTGGTAAATAATCTTCATCTGCAGGAAGTGCAACCTGATGTTAAAAAAAAAATGCAATTTACTATTCAAAAATTGATGCATTTAACACTCCATAATTAATCGTGGTTTGAAAAATAAGTGTTTGATAGTCCCAGGCATTGAAAAATAAAATAAATTCCTTTAAGAACAAGTCAAAATGCTAAAACTACAATACTCAAAAACCTCTACTAGTGTTTAATCTAATGATAATGTAATTAAAACCTTTTAAGACTATCTCCCTGAAGAAATGGCATTTACTCAGATCTAGGACCTCTGTTAACTATCTTCGTATTTTCCACATAATGTATCGTCTGACATTAATGAATGTTCAAAAAAGTTGAATGGACATAAAAAGAATGTCACTACATGAAAGAAAACTATGTGGAATAAAATGATACTCTCTATTTTCTGGAACAGGAAAGTCATTTTCCTCTAGTGAACATTAAGATCTGGAAAGCAATTCACAATATAGCTAAAATTCCCAAGACTTAAACCTGTTAGTGTATAAATAATCCATGGGGGGCAAAGTAAGACCACAAAGAAATTAGAAATACTTTCTAAGAACAAAATATCACTAAACAAGTATTACAAACGAGATTAGTTATCTTAGACATAGTTTGGTAGTTTACTTAGTACACATTAGGAAAGAGTTAATTTATGAGTTGTTTTTAATCAGTGAATGAACACTTCCGGAAAACAGGAATAGCTTTCAACAGTCTTTCATGTAAGACCATATATTCCTCATTATTATGATTCCAAGAAACTTCTAAGTAGTTTCTGACTCTCAACTAGTTTGACAGTGAGAGGATTACTTACCCCTTAGATTAAGCAAACGACATTCTTTTGTATACCTTCATCTCTTATGAATACGATGAAAGTGAGTGTATCCTAGAAAGCACAACCCCTGGTGCACTGACAAAATCAAATTTCTGTATCTAAAAATCTTAAGACTAGACCCTAAAATATGATCCCTATCAAGGTATGATCAACCTGTGGGGCCATATCTAATCTGGTTAGTTGGTTGACCTCCTTCACATCTCTCCTGATACTTTCTATGATATGAACAAAGAACATTAGCACAAAGCAATTCAGATTTTAGCATCTCTGAGATTTAACAGCAGCAACAACAACAACAAAAATTATGTTTTCATATGTATAAGAATCAAAAACTTTTTTTTTATTCTGAGAACAGTCTGGGTAACACTAACATAACGACAGGTAGTCAAGAAGCCTGTGACAACTACAGTCAAAAAAACAGAAAATCAGCAGAATAATCAAAAGTCAAATAGACCTGGCATTTATTTACTGGTAAGAAATGAGAAGAGAAAAAATCTAATTATAGTAGATTAAAAGATGAATAAAAGGTTAAGAAGCCTAGCAGGAATTTTCCAAGCAGAACACTCAATAGCAGCTCTGGAAAGGGACTTATCTCTTTTCTAACTCTATACTCAATGAATAAAATGTACCTGACACTCAAAAGGTATGTACTAAATGGATGACCACAGAGAGAAAAAGAAAACACAGTGGCTGAAAGGCAACCTAGAACAAAAAAAAGCTTTTGTATATTTACATACTGGTAGGAAAGGGCAAATAGAAAAAAGGAGACTCTAGAACCAGTCAAGGGAAAATGGAACGACCCAACTCTTTGTGCAGACAGGATAAGATACAACCAAGAACACTGAGAGAGCAAGAGGCAGTGCCTTTTACTTTGAGCAGATGACAGGTGCAGAAAGGGTTGATAAAGGAGGCTGTAATCAGAGGGCACTTCAACTTGATATCCCCAAGCCTCTAAATGAAGTAAAAGGTAAAGTTACCTGTAAAAAAGTGAGAGGAGGTGGCAGAATATAGAGCTTGAGCATAATCTCCTAAAGGAGGGCAGAAAGAGCTTTTGACCTTTTGAGAGCAAAATTTGTTTGTTTGTTTTCCATCTTTTTAAGACCACAGCATCGAATAGGATCTAACTTAAGTACTGAATGATCAAATGGGTATTACGCCTGCCAAACTAAGTGCTATTGTAAAGGAACATAGGAATTTTTAGTAGGAAAAAAAACAGGTATTTAAAAAAATAAGGTTCTAAATCTATATCAAAAGCCATTTTTGTTAATTTGAAATTACTGTTTTCTCAATGAAGACTTTTAATAAGAGTCCCACTTACTTGTTGTGGAGGAAAGAATATTCCAATGAGGAATATTCTGCCAGATTCGCCAATTAAATCTTGGCTAGAACAGAGATTGCTTCCCTAAAATCCCCTTAGAGACTGTCTGATCAACCCCTCCCCTAAGCCCCACCGCATGCTGGCTTTTGCCAGTTCCTAGAACAGGCCATTGCCTGCCCACGGGCAAGCCTATAAAGTGTTGTTCCCCTTATCTGGGCAGATCTTGCCCCAGTGCCCCTTTCCACCCTGTCCTATCCTATATATAACCCCTTAGCACCTGTCATGCAGTACAGAGGATAGCTATGTCCTCTCACCGTGCCCAAGACACACCTTGAAATTTCCCTTAATAAACTCATAATGTAATACTGGAGTTGTCAGCCCTTTTCTTATTCTCTCAGCCCCTAAGAAATTTTATGTAACACCTATAATAATTACTTGTAAGGTTATACTGTAAAGACAGAAGACGTAATAGAAAGAACGTTACAGTTCCCTTATATCCATTACATTTAAAAACTCTCACTTCTAAAGGGTTACTACAACCTATCAGAGACCACCATCTTGTGGCAGAAAAATGAAACTAAAATACATGAGTTATCAAAGCATGGCATGAAAAAGCATGTGAACTGCCAAGTGGCACTGTTATTTGACTATAAGAGTATGGGAAGGAACATGTACTAAACACTTACTCTGTATTGGGTCCCTTACCTAATTATCTTATATAATCTTCACAATCACCCCATGAGAAAAATTTAATTATTCCAAATTTATAAATTAAAAAACCAATGTCAAAGAGGTTAAGAAATTTATTTAAGACTGTAGTTAGAAAATGTGCTGTGTCAGGATCTGGACTCAGGTTTGGATACAGAGCCCCAGCCCCTTCCACTAGACTATGTACACCACAAGCCCTTAAACCCAACCATTTGCTAATCATCATACTAGACAGTCAAAAGAAAAATCTCATTTATCAAACCAACCTACTGTATTCTGTTTGTGCTTACCTCATGTGTACACCCTTCAACAGTTTCAACTGATTGCACCTTGACTCTGGGCATCAAGTCTGCCAAACTTAAGAAAAAAATTGTTAGTTACATTAAAATAAATTATTTTTCTATAATTTGATAATAAGCCAGTCTCCAATCTCACTGTTAAGAAAAATGGTATTGTTCAATTATCAGTATTTCAAATTGGGAAAAGTCTGGTCTTTAAAAATACTGTTTTCAACATTACTCAAACACATGCTGAGAATTCAAAATAATCTGTTAACATCTTTAATTACAAGTGGATTATGTGAAGAATTATGTCTTAGTTCCAGTAACTATTTTAAATAAAAAGTACCCCTCCAAAGCAATGTCATTACTTCAAAACAGGAAGCTTGTTATAAAAACCATGACATGATACAAAGTACAAAATAAACTAGTCTAATACAAACGTTGCCGTAATTTATAGAAGTGTTCCCTATTCTCTTCGAAATCCTATTCTCATTGAAATTCTGTTATATACTCATCTAAGTTCTATTTCAACTGTGAAAAAAAATAGATGTATTTCTGTTCTAGATTCATTCTTCTCTTACTTATTGTACTTTTGGTTTTTACTTTAAATCAATAATCATGCTTTGGATAAAACTCAAGCTTTAAAGCTTTACTTCAATATGCAACAATAATTTTAAATAGCTAATATTATTTTGTAATCTATCCCATTAGCTTGAGCAAATGATGTATCCTAAATATTTCAGTGACACATCTACTACCATATATAGTAGCTACTTTTGCTAGCTACATTAACTACCAACTGGTTAAAAAAAAATCAGAGTAAATTCCTCATGGCATTGCCAAGCTGAAATATGGCATTTAAGAAGAAAGAAGCAAAACCATTACAGTTCCACCACAAGAAAACAGGTGAAATTGCTACTTAAGAAATTAGCATTTACTTATAGAAAGTTCCAATTTTCAGAATCAGAGAAATACCAGCTTTTTCTGCCAAAGATATCCATGGGTCTCCCTCATCAATAGTAGTCTTGAGAGTCACAGCCACTCTACTGCTATGAACAACAGAGAAAATCGAATTCCTCCTAATGTTCCTTCTCACTTATTCCATCCATTGGGTCAGTTTTATTCTTTCTTTTTTATTCCACTCTTCCAGTGATCCTCTTCTTAGGACATTAATGAATAAAGGAAATGTGTCATTTCTTTTTTCTTTTTTGTTTTAAAATCAGGCTTCAACATTCTCAAAACTGGATTCAAAGTATGAAAACATCTCTTCTATACCGTCTTCTATTTCCTCAAATTTAAATAAATGTTCTTGTTTATATGCTTCTACGAATATATTTCAAAAATCTTCATTCCTCTAACTCAGCAAGTACTTTCAAAAAGTAACAACATATAAACAACTTTAAAAACTTTATGCAATTACCTAATTTGAGTTATTAACATTTATGATAATGGAATTATACCTTAAGTCTTCAGTTATTGACTCTTCTACCCTGGGCTTCTTTCCAAAAATGGGTTCATCAGTGCCCTCGAAATCTGCATCTCTCTTGGTTTTTGCAATATTGGTTGACTCTGATTGTAATTTACCATCAAGACGTTTCCTGAGAATAAACAGTTTAGAATTAATTATGCAGTATCAGTTCTTACTTTAAGAATGACTCTATAAAATATTATTTCATATATAATATACAGCATTAACAGAAATATTCATGTGAATAGATGTTACAAATTAAAACTGACTAAAGCTCAGAACACCGTAACCTAAATTAATAAACCTTAACACTACTACTTTTGCATTTTGTATTTTCTTGAAGTTGTTTTTAAAATATTTTGCAACTCACATTAACAATTTTCACAATGTTTTTTTAAAATTATAAATTAAAACCATTATTTACATGATCACCTTCAATAAATATTAATGCTTTCTGCAATGATATACTACCACTTAGGAGATTTTTTGTTTTTGTTTTTTTTGTGGTTGGATTCACTGGTCAAAAGTAGTGACAATAAATAGTGCTTGGTGGACTGAATGATCCGCACAGAAATTCAATCTGACTCCCACCCTCCTTATGCACAAAAATCAATTTCATGTGGATTTTATTTATTCTTATTTTTAATTTTTTTTATGCCTACAGCACCTGGTCTTCCTAGGTGGTGTCTCATCCAAGTGCTAACCAGGCCCGACCCTGCTTAGCTTCCAAGATCAGTCATGTGGATTTTAGATCTAATTGTGAAAGGCAAAAACAAGAAAGCCTCTAGAAGATAAAATAAGAAAATAATCTTCTTTTTTTTTTTTATTAAACAGGACATAAAATTATTAACCAAAAAGTTTGACAAACTGGACTGCATTAAATTAAGAATTTCTGTTAATCAAAAGGCACTATTAAGAAAGTAAAGGAGCAAGACAAAGAGTGGGAGAAGATATCTGAAACACATTAACTGACAAAAGGCATATATCTAAAAAACTAGAAGTGGGGACTACAAATTAAAAATAAAAAAGACATCCTAATTTAAAAAAATGAGCAAAAGGCACAACAGGCACTTTACAAAAGAGGATACCCAAATGGCCAATAAGCTTATGAAAAGATCAAAATCGTTAACAGGAAAATGTAAATTAAAATAGACTATACTACATCACTGGCTCTCAAGTTTTTGGTCTCCAAATCCTTTCCAGTCTTAAAACTTATTGAAATTCCAAAGAATTTTGTTTATGTAGTTATATCTACCGATATTTACCATATTAAATATTAAAACTGAAAAAAACATATTTACTTATCAATTCATTTTAAAATAGCAGTAACAAAATCATCATTAAATGTTAACATAAATAATTCTTCTAAAAAAAGTATTTCCCCCTCAAAATTTTATATAAGTCCCATTGTTTTCTATTATTGCACATTTATCCCACCTTTCCCTTATGAACTGTATTTCAAGGAAACAGCTAATGAGTAACGTTCTTTCTGTATAGGTGGATTCCAAGTAATAAATGCAGGGAAAAAATGATAAAAATAGAAAAATCACCATTTTGCAACTACTACTGAAATCATGGAATTAGGCAATCATCATAGAAGCTAAAGCCATTATGTGAAAGGTTGATGAGGGATCAGGCTAACACTCTTTAACTCACTGATCAATCTTAGAAGCATGGAACAACATCATGTGTATCTTGTGATATAATACAACAGGAAGTAAACAGCACCACTATGAAGCATTATCTAAAACAATTAAACCTGAATGTAAGTCTCTACATCAATGCTGTCCAATACAGACATACATAATACAAGCTACACATGTAATTTTAAATTTCTATTAACTATTAAGAGTTAAATAAATTTAATGTATTTCACTTAACCAAATAAATACAAAATATTATTTCAGTATATAATAAAGATAAAAATTAATGAGGTATTTTACATCTTTTTAAGTCTTTAAAATCTGGTGTGTATGTTACAATCATTGCACATCTCAATTCTGACTAGCTACGTTTAAGGGCTCAACTGCTACAGGGGTATGATAATGATAATGGATAGAGCAACTTTATATAAGGATAGTATACACTCGAAGATAGAGTAGCTAGTTAATAGTTAAATAACAGCGTAAGAAAGCAAATTCAGATGTGAGAAACCACAGAGGACAAATGACCTGGTCTCTCCTCTCACCAACCCCTCCAAAAGGCATAAAGGAAAAAAGAGAGATCTGTAGAATAAAAGATTTAAGGGATATAACAACCAAAACAGTGTATGCACTTTGTCTGGTTCCTAATTCAAATAAATCAACTACGAAAAAAACATCTTTGAGACAACAGGGGAAATTGCACTCTGGATTCAAGGATATTAAGGAATTAAGGAATTATTATAAATTTCGTTGGATGTAATAATGGCTTTATGATTATGCTGAAAAAGTCATTACCAATAAGACGCATACTGAAATATTTAGGGAGAACTAATATGATGAGTAGCATTCAATTTACCAAAAAAAAAAAAAAAAAAATGAGAACTAGATTGACAGATTAACAGGGACTTAATCTGCTGAAGTATTACTAATTTGTGGGTATATGGAGTTTTTCATACTATTATCTATCTCTCTAGACAATTCTCATAAAAAAGCTTTCTAAAAAGCACCCATTTGGTTTAGTGTATTACATAAATAAGTTTCCTTAAAGTTCCTGGATTTGTCCTCCTGTATTACACAAATCAGATGGAAATCATGCTATACATATTGTTTATAGTAATTATGACAGTACATAATTGGAATCAAGAAAATTGCATTTTTTACTAAAACCACCTATAAAACTAGGCCTATTAAGGTCTCTTATATTACTAATGTTCTATATTGTCTTACATATTTCCCTTCTCTGATGTTCTCATTTATCCTAAAAAGATAAAAATGTAAATTAGATCACTTTAATATCCTACAAATTTTCACCTTGAAGGTTGGGAAACAGCTACAAACTGAATTAACTTTAACCTAGTAATTTTGAAGCAAAGTATTGACTAAAGGGGGAAATTATATACGTATTGTCTTCATAATACCAGAGTTGCCCATTAAATTACAGCAATTATTAATTATTCCTGTTTGGAAAAAAATAAAGAATCTGTCCTTTCTTCTCATTTTCCCTGAAAAGTTCCCCCAAAATCTCCAGCTCCAACTCAATGAGAGGAATACTATTTTTCTACTTTCTGTCACTCCTAGATCACTCTTATTACATCCAACTTCACTCATTGTTCTGCTAGCGCTCTCTAATCTGTTAAGTATCATTATACTTTCCCACAGGGAACTCCACTTCAAGCAGACCAACTCAAATAACCTCCGGATATATACTTACCTTCAGTTCTGGTGTTCCACAAACTTTGATTTAAAACTGCCAAATGCACAATCTTTATCTAATTCACGTATTAGCTTTTCCTTGTTTTACTACAATTATGCACACTTTCTGGTGGTCAAACGCATCAGTCGCTATATGTTTACGGACCAATAATTTTTAAATTTTTTCTTAATAAATTTGATAGCCAGCTTTTGAAATTTTATTATGTACTAAGCACTGTTAGGCGCTTTGCACATTATCTCATTTAATCCTCAGAATAATCCTAGCAGTACGCACCATCATCTTTTTACGTGCAAAAGGACAGCTTGGAGATTGAATTTCTCTCCCTTCTGATGTTATTTGCCCTTTCCCTTCCAACTCAAGCCAAGTCACCTTTTCTATGCTTCTTAACCCTTTATTCAACTGGCCATTCGTTTCTTTTATTAAAAAACGACCTGCCAGGTATTGCTCCGGTGCTAAACCTTGCGCTCACGACCCCACCGTGGCGCAGACAGAGGTACTGAGACAGCAACGTAGGCCTAAGGGAAGTGCAGCGGCAGGAGTCTACGCTGCCTGCGGACACCGGGGTACGCCAAGACCCCGCTTCTCCAAACTAGCATTCTTCTCCTTCTTCAACATTTTTCTCAAACCCCTTCACTTCCCGACACCACTCGGTATACACTCCACTTTCTCGTGCTCCGGAATGTCCTATTTTCTTCCCTTGGCACTGAGAAAGTAAAAACACATACCCGGCCTTTTCTGCAGACCCTGGCGGCCCCTTCCATTTCCCCTTCTCCTTCTCCTTGTCTTTTTTGGTTCCGGGCGCAGTGGTCGAGTCGTCCTCGAACACGCTGAAGAGCTCATCCCCGAAAGCGTCCGCCATCTTTCGGAGCTGCGAGACCAAATCTCCCTCCTACCCACAATGCTCCGCAGCCGCATCGACAGTGACGCCGAATGAAGCTTCAACAGTGGCCCGTGGGAGTCAAAAGTAGTAGAGTCACATAGCTGCCAAGAATTCCTTCTTGGCTTCTTTTTTCATTCCGACCTTCCTTTCCGAGGTTTTCTTCCTTTCCGACCACTAACGGGTGGGCAGCTCCCTAAAGACGGAGCTCAACGAGCGCACTGGCGAGGGTGCCAGGTACCTAACAGGTACCTGCCGGGCGGCGGGAGAGCGGTAAGGAGGCGGGACCTTGAGGAATCGGACCAATTGCGAGGCAGTGATCGCCGAGGCCCGAGAAGCCCGGATGGAGGACGCTAGGTGGCAACGCTGGCCCCCGGGAATGTAAAGAACTACTGGAAGCTGTGTTGAAGTGGTTCCGGGGCCTGCTGGGAGAAGTCTCTTCTACAGCTGCAACATGGGCGGCAAGAACAAGAAACACAAGGCGCCGGGAGCCGCGGCGGTCCGGGCCGCCGTGTCTGCTTCTAGAGCCAAATCTGCCGAGGCCGGAGCTGCGGGCGAGGCCCAAAACAAAAAGCCTGTGGCCAGGCCGCCTCCCACCGCCGCCGCCAGCGCCAGGGAATCTCGAGTCAAGCAAGGTACGAGCTGTCGTCCAGACCCGGGCTTTCAGCCCCTAGACGCTGCTGCTTTGTCGCGAGGGAGAAGCCTTTGCACCTGGGCGGACCCTCGGTCTCGGATCTTGTATCTATCTCCCACACCCGGAGCTGCTAGCTCCCTTATCGGATCGCTTTGCTGTAGATCAGTTTAAGGTGTTTGGGCTTGTAAAGTTCCAACAGTAGCACTGTTGCAGCCTGATGTCTCGTACCTAACCCCCACATTTTCTCCTTCAGAGAGTAAATAAAAATTGCCTTAGCTCGCGTTTCAGCAGGAATCAGCCCTGAGCCATCGTCTAAACTAACTAGCCTAATGCGTAGTAGTATAGTGTGGAGTTCTTAACCTCCTGGAGCCAGACCCGTTTTCTACCTGGTCTTATATAATTTTCAGTCACGATGTAGTGTTTTCATGTGTTATGGAAATCAGTACTTAATAAGATTATCAGTACTTACACACCGAGTACACACCGAATATGGGTATAGTATACTATAAAATTACCTGCGATCTTTACTGCAGCTAGGCGTTTTTGCTTACCTTGCGATTTGGTTTGATGATTCAACTTGGAGACTGCCGATTCCCGAGATCAGCAGGACACTATTACAGCCTATTTTAAAAGATAAACAATTATACACTGTTTTGTTGTGCTTAGTTTGTTTGCTTGTAGTTCTTATTGAAATAGTCATACAACAAATTTTTATTGAACACATACTGTGTTTCTGGCATGATGTTAAGGATGGAATGAGCAAAACAGGTACATCACCTCATGGACCTTGCCAGTCTAGTGGCAGAGACAGGCATTAAATAATCACACAAACACTGATAATTGATGAGTGCCATAAAAAGCTAAGAAATAGAATTTAACATGGTAATCTATAATTTTTACTGGGAGAGGGAGTCATGGATGGTCTTTTGAAAGTGACAGTTAAGCTGATATCAGGAGGATGAATAGTGTTAGTATGTAAAGAATGGCAGAAATAGTATTCCTGGAAGAGGTAAGGAATACCATGTGGAAGGATCTTGAGTCTGGAAAGAACTCAGGCCTTTAAGATACTCATAGCATGTAAGCTTTGCCCAGGAAGGAGAGATTGAAGAAGTAGACAGGTACCAAATCTTCACCTAGAAGGTGGAAAATGATTCTTGGCCCTGCAATTTATTGTAACATTTTAACTACAAAGTTATGCCTGTAATTACAAATACATAGGATTATCCTTGACTGTTCTGTGGCACTTGTACTCTGTTAATTGACCCCTTTCTCTTCTTAATCATTTGCTGATATTCTTCTGAATTCTTTGAACTTTCTAATAGTCATTTGTTGTATTCTTTGGTTCCCCATGCCCCCCATCTCCTTACTGAAGGCGTCAGTCTGTGGCAGTATAGTTTCTTCTCTACAGCCCTTCTAGGAGAGTTCATCTACTTATATTACTTCTTTTTGCATGTAGATGACTTCTCGATCAACATATTCAATCCTGGTCTCAATTCCAAGCCCAAGTCAGCCATTTCTACATTTACTTTTGGCCCTATTTTGCAAGCATCTCAAATTTAACTTGGCTAATACTAAGCTACACTTCTCTTCCCCAAACTAGCTTTTCACTCTGACTTCCATATTCTTCCATATTCTTTCTATTCTTCCATATTCCTTTTTATCCAACATCACTAGTTATTTTGATACCTTTCTTCTTCACATCCAGTCATTTGCATAGTCCTCATCTATTATCTTTCATGTATACCCTTTCACTTTTCATTTGTATTGTTCACAGCTCATTATAGGTGCTCATGAATTCCTGGGGGTACCAGCAAAGGCTTCTAATGAGTTGTGTTTTTTTGTTTTTTTTTTTAGCTCAGCTCTTTTTTCCTCCTCCAGTCCTGTATACAGGCATCAGATTGATCTTTGAGAAACACTGCCTTTGACCGTAGCACTTCCCAGTTTCTTCCACAGCATGCTCAGTGACTTTGTGATAAAGTCCAAAACATTCAGCTAGCATCCAAGACCCCCTTTCCAGCATTTTTATGATTTCTATAGTCAGCTATAGCCAGTCTGGTATATTTTCACTGCTCTAATTGCAGCTGTTGGCTTTCTGCCTCCTGATGTTTATTCTTGCCATTTTCTCCTAATGGAATGCCATCTATACCTTACATTATTTACCAAAATCCTGTACTGCCCACCCAAGATGTCAACTCATTTTTGAATTCTTCCTGTATCCACAGCTCATGTATCATTATTATTTGAATCTTTTTTTTTTTCAATGTTTAGATCTTGTCTATGGTATGTGAGGAGTTACACACTTTATCTGTTCTACAAAATTTTAGGTGGTAAACTGTTTCATGGACTTACATTAACATTCATTAGTGTCTACTCCAATGCTGTGCATATTAGTCATTCAAAAAATTTGTAAATGACAAGGAAAGATTCAGTGGAATTATTAAGGCCAAGAAATTGAGAGAGAAAATGAGAGGTTATCTACTAAATTTGTAGCTAAATTTGTAGGGAATTTTTATAACTCTAATATATAGTAACAATAAAATGTTGCCACACAGATTGCCACATAGGGTTTTTTGTTTTGGTTTGGTTTGGGGGTGTGTGCGCGCGCGCGCTTTTTTTTTTTTTTTTTTTTTTTTGCTTTTTTAATGTTATATTGTTTAGGTATTTTTTATAGCATATAATAGGACTACTTTTGAGAAAAAAGTGGAAAAATACACCAAAGAAACATTACCTCTGAATTCTTAGTAGTTCCTAATGTAAATGTAATTGTTCTACTCTACTTCCATTTCTATCTTTCCAAACAATTTGAAGGATTGCATATAGTATACTGAAAATTTCTAAAGGTAGAAAATCACTGGTGCCATGAAATGGCTCTTGGCACAATTTTGGATATTATGCCACTCCTGTTTTTTTATTTTATTTGTTCTTCAAATAATTTTTTAAGAGCTGCTATGTGCCAGGCAAGATTTTAGGCACTGGAGATACCACATGAACAAAATAGACTGAGATCTGCTTTCAAGGGGCTTACATTATCTGGAGTGGGGAAAGGTAGCTTACAACCATAAGGCTTGTGTCTGTGAAAAATCTTTAAACCTAGTTGAAACTTAAAATCTTAAGAGGAAAATAAGACTGGGGAACTGTTATCATAAGTAAACTTAGAGAAGCTATTATAAATATTTTTTAGGGTTACAATAGAAAAAGTGCTATAAAGGTCAGAAAACAGTGACTTGGTAAAGAATAAAGAGTGATGGGTCTGTTTTGGCTTAGTACAGAGATACCTTCCCTGAGGACACATTTAAACATGATTTAAAGCAACCAGCTTTTGGAAGGTATGGAGACAGAATGTTTGAGGCCAAAGGAACAAGGACAAAGGCCCTAAGTCTGTCATGCTGAAGGAAGACAAAAAGAAATTCTGTGGATAGAATCAGAGAGGGGGGACTGCAGTTGGTATTAAATGGGATAAGAGACCTTAGCTGGTTTACATTTTTAAAAGATTAATCAGGTGGTTCTGGCAGTATGGACTTCCTCAGAGACCCAGACTACTTAGGTTATATCAGTTCATTATCATTTGTTCTTTAGCTACCCTGTACTTTCCCTTCATTGCTTATTTGGATAATTAGTTGCTTAATTACTCCACCAGTAATCTGAGCTCCGTGAGGACAAGGACTGGGCTTAGTTACTGCCACTGGGTCTTATTTATCCCTGTTCAGATCCCTTTTTAGATGTATACTATTGCTTAGAAGAGAGCCAGAGTACCTTACTACACCTATCAGCAGCAACTCATGTCTTAGTGGTAGCGGGTCATTACAATCACTGAATGATATAAAATGTAATACAGTTTAAAAGGAATATGTTGTAAAAGAAAGTATGGGCAACAAAAATATTGATTCTGGCTGATACTTTTTTATTAACTGAGTCATCTCAAGGAAATCACTTAGTTTTTCTGTGCTTCAACTTTAATATTTTTGAGAACCAATTATATATGTTATATTGTTCCATAGACTTTCACATACAGATTTGAAACCTATAATACTTTTGCCTTGGAGATGCTGTATACGAACATCCTTACTTCCAGTCAGATTTTCAATAACTCCCTCCATCTGAAACAAAACCATACTTACAGAGAAAGGTCTCATACCTGCAAGGAAAGTAACTTTCAGAAATCTTAGGCACTTGGCAAAAGAATGGAAACTATCTTTATGCCATGGCATATTGACTTAGAATTGCATTTGAAAATAGGGTTACTAATTTAAAAGTTTGAATATCTGTTTTCCTCTGGTGCCTTCACTTTTTCCTAAGTAACAGATTAGAAGCTGGGGATGGGAAGCTGTTAGGTTGACATTCTGAAAATTGGCAGCTGACAGAAAAGGAGACCAAAGAATCACCAAGTAGAAAATTAGAGCAGTCTCAGGAAATTGAGTAAGTTCAGCCTTTTCAGTAGCCTCTGTCAGCTTGTCAGTACAGTAATACATATTCGTAATAGGAAATTTATCATAAAAAGCTTTGCATTTTGCTTATGTGCTATATAGTTTGGCAGGAAGTATAAATACATTTTAGAAGGATTTCTGTTAAAAATTGTTAAAATAATGTATTTCAAATTCTGGAATTTTCATTCACACCAGTTAAAAATCTTAATGAACATATTTTAGGAAGAATTTGAAAATGAGAAGGCCTTAGGGGTTTACTTGATTTAATTGGTGATATCTCTGTGGCAAGATCTCATTATTGCTTCAGTTCCTCAGAATATTGATTAAAATGAAAACACACCACTTTTGGAGACCCTGATTGACACCTACTGAATGTGCAACAGTATTTGTGAACATCCCCCTCCTGATTTTCCTAGGACTTGGGTCTTTATTTGCCTTCTTGAATTTTTCAGTATAAGCTGACCTCCAGGAGGTGATACGGTTGGATGTCTTAAGTAGAATGGTAAAAGGAAACAAATGAAAGCTTACTACTGCAATCTTCAAGTCACTAATTTAAAAAAAAAAAGTTTTAAAGAAATTTACAATTTCACCTCTGTCAATAACATATCAGCCTTGAGCTCTTTTTCAGTAGTCTTGATAATGAACTTCTCATCTGTACCTTTCAATAAAGGGTTAAAACTGGGACTTCTAAATAAGATGAGTGTAGAGACCTCTCTAAAATTCTGATTAGTATGCTAAATTTGTGAATGAGTTTACTGCAACTGGTAAGACCCCAGAAATGGTACAGATTACTTATACTCTCCTTTATGATCACTGACTTGAATTTATGAGCAAGGTTACTAGAACTAAGGTAAAGTCTGAGACAAGAAGATACCACAATTATTGTTATCTTTTGACATATTCAGGTAGCTTTGGGTACCTTCTAGATAAGTGCAACACAGATGTAATTGAGAGAGCCACAGATGTCACCAATTCAGTTTGCTCAAATGTAAATAGTTACTCTCAAAATATTTTTTCTTTTAAAATGCAAAATGCCTAATTATAATAGTATCTTAAAATGAAGAACCTAATGCAAGGCAACAGAGACTAAAGTCCTTGACTTTTAAAATCATATAAGCAACACTTTAATGTTTAGTTTTCTCTCAAAGTGAAAAAAAAAGTCCTTATTTTGAGGTATATAAAGCAGAAGGACTGGGTTTTATAAAATTTTAGAATTATTCTTATATAGCAGTGGTTCTCAAAGTGTACTCAATAGGAATTCTTGAGTCCTTTATGGCAGGCTCCATGAGATCAAAACTATTTTCATAGTAATTCTAAAATGTTATTTGCCATTTTTATGCTCATTTTCTCATGACTGTATAGTGGCATTTTCCCGTGGCTATGTGATTTGTAATATTACAGCAGATTGAATGAAGTAGCCAGACATTAAGAGATGTGTAAAAATGGAAAACAAATTTATTTTTGTTTTGGGAAATGTAGTTATTTTTCATAAAAAGTTATTTATATTAACATGTAGTAGGTTTATTATTTTTTCCTCTGTTTAGTTTTTTTTTTTAATTTTATTATTAGTTTCAAGTATACAGTACATTGGTTAGACATTTACATAGATTATAAATGATACCCCAGATTGCTCTTTCTCTTCTCTGGCTCTACACCTAGCCATTATATTAATGCTAACTGCGTTCCCTATGCCGTGCTCCCCATCCCTGTGACCATCTATCAACTACTTTCTATTGCCCTTTTCTCCCAGCCCCTCAGTTCCCCTCCCCTCTGGCTATCACCAGATTGTCCTCTATATTTATGAGTCTGTTTTTGCTTAGTTTGCTCTTTTTGTTCCTTAGATTCTGCATAATTGAAATCATATAGTATTTATTTTTCTCTGTCTGACTTAATGTCACTCAACATAATAATCTCCAGGTCCATCCATGCGAATTAGTATAGCCACTATGGAAAACAGCCTGGAGGTTTCTCAAAAAATTAAAAATGTATATACCTTTTGACCCAGCAATTGCACTTCTGGGTATTTATCCAAAGAAAACTAAAACAATAATTTGTAAAGATCTATGCATCCCTGTGTTCATGGCAGCACAGTTTACAACAGCCAAGATATGGAAGCAACCTAAATGCCCATCAACAGATAATTGGATAAAGAAGTTATGGTTCATAGATACAATGGAATATTACTCAGCCATTTAAAAAAATGAAATCCTACCATTCGCAAAGTCATAGGTTTATTATTTTAAATGAATTAATGACTTAAAAAATTTTTCCCTTTTGATTTATTATTGGTAAATATCAATCTTATAACCCACATAAACAGAAACTATTTGAGATCTTCAATAATTTTTAAGAGAGTAAGGAGATCATGAGACCAAAATAATGTTGAGGATAGTATTTATTCTTTCCTGGTCATTCATTTTTAGAAGACTGATAATATATAGTGTTTCTGTTGATTTGGCAAATGTTGTGAGTTGAGTAGTGTCCCCCCCAAAATTCATGTCCATCTAGAACCTCACAGTGTGAATTTACTTGTAAATGAGGTCTTAGCAGATATAATTAGTTATGGATCTTGAGATGAAATCATCCTGAATTTAGAATGGGCCCTAAATCCAATGACTGGTGTTCAGAGAAAGGAGAGGCAGGTTTGGACACAGAGAGACACAGGGAATAGTCCATGTGAAGACCCATATGAAGAAGGAGGCCGACAAGCCAAATAACATCTGCAGTCACCGTTAGCCAGAAGAGGCAAGGAAGGATTCTTGTCTGGAGCCTTCAGGGGGAGCATAGGCCTATTCATACCTTGATTTTGAACTTCTGGCCTCAAGAATTGTGAGGAAGTATTTGTTATGTTCAACCACCAAGTTTATGGAAACTAATACAGCAACCTTGGACTTAATAGGTGATAGGAACTCTCACTTCCTTTTACCTTTTTAGAGAAGTGCTTTCTCTTTAAAATCACCTGTCTTCTCTGCCAGGAATTTAATATCCTCTGAAAAAAATCTTACTTCAGCTAAGTACCAGGCAGAAAAACATCTAATTTTTTAAAATAGGAAATTGAAGATAAATTTAATCTAAAAGGTACATGGGCATTTGCATTTTATAGGATACTGGTTAACCTAGAGAATGCTAATTGGTAAAAAGATTTTGAAAACTTGCTGACTTTTAGATTAAGTTATTTGGTGAAGTGGGGGGGAAGAGCTTAAATCAAATATTACTTATCACCCTTTAGAGGAAAATTAAAATAGTGTAATAGGTATTAATCATTAAATTGCCTTGACTATTCTGTTACAGGTCCAAAAATCTATAGTTTTAGTTCTGCAAATGATTTTGGTGGCCCTGCAAATCTGGATAAATCTATTTTGAAAGTAAGTATCAAGGCTTTGAGTCATTTCAAGAAACGTTATCTTTTTTAAGAAAATATATATATTTTAAATATAAGAAAATGATGGGGTATTTAAAATTTGTGTAAGTAGTACACTAATTGCTAATCTATAAAATAAAGTAAATCAATCATACACATAAGTTGAGAGCTGGTAAAAAATTAAGGAAGATTGGAGTAGGTCCAGACTTCTAAGCATAGCATACACATCCTTTCAAACCTGACTCAGTATACCTTTTCAGCCCCTCTCCACTTAAAATTTTAGTTCACATCTCATTGTTCCTCCTAATCTCATATGATTTTATGACTCTAGGTTTTTGCCCATGGGCTCTCTCTCTAGAATGCCCTACTTCCCTTTTGCAATTTGTCACCTCTGTGACCTTAATGAAGTCCTTTATTACATACCAGGTTTTTTTGTGACTTAATCAGCACTTCATATATCTTTTTAAATAATTGCCATGCTGGGTCATAGTTTATCTTTTTATGTATGTTTGCTAGACTGAATTCCTAAAGTATATTTTTGTGCTTGACTCATAGTAGGCATTCAGTAAAGATGTAATGAAGGGAAAGTATTTTTGTAGGTAGATCCTTGTGTATTTTTAGGTTATAAACATGGAAACAACAAAAGATGAAATGGAAAAAATAGAACTCAAACTCCCGAAGCCAAAAGAATTTACGTAACCTAATTACTCTTTGTACAGATTGTATTTTTTACTTGATATGCCCCCATTTTACTGTAGCATCCATCCTTTCAGGCTGTGTGCTTGGACTGATTTGCATTAAGGCATATTTCTGGGCTCCATTCCCAAGAATTTTTATTCAGCATGTTCAAGATAGGTCTTAGGAATCTGTTTTCGGGGTAACAATCCAAGGGAGGTCCAAGGACATTGTCTTGAAACATATGGCTTCAAGAGACTTTACATGAGGAATTTTTTCTTGCTATATGTTGTTGCTTTTTCCATATTAAATGTATGATAGGAATGTGGTTAATGAATAGTAGTCCAAAATATTATAATTACTATACCTGATTTTAGCTGGAATTCTGAGCTTGGTTGGCATGGATATAAAATGTATGATTTCCTTCTAATTATTTAATTACTAAATATGATTTAATAATTTAGATTCTAATATGGCCTTTTTGACCTCAACAGGTGGTAATTAATAACAAACTAGAGCAAAAAATTATTGGAGTGATCAATGAGCATAAAAAGCAAAATAATGATAAGGGTGTGATTTCTGGAAGACTTACTGCCAAAAAATTACAGGTATTTTGCAGACTTTTTAAAAGTTATTTATATTTAATGGTGCATTTTTAAGACAGTATCACATGTGAGATAAAATGACTTTTTCAGCTTCCATTGAGATTTCATAATGATCATTTCCATCTGCAAGAGTAGGGAAGAAATTGTGCAAATACAAATGCACACATTAAAATGGTGATATGAACAATAAATTACATTCCCCAAATTGTTATTGTACTCTGTGGGTACTATGCTTACATTTTCTCTGACACAACAGTCCCAGAAGATATTTTGCCCCATTTTTCAAATGAAGGAATTGAGGCTTACAAAGATGATGTAAGTTCGTCTGATGTTATTAATCAGTAAGTAGCAGAGTAAACAGAGTCTGGATTTGAACCCAGTTCTGCCTAACTCTAAGTATTATGCTTTAGGAAGTACATTAAAATCCTCAAACATGTTTAAGCACTGCTTATAATAAATGAGAATGTTCTAAGTGGTCAGCAGTAGGAAAATGAATGATTATATTAACAGTTTTTAAAAGTAGTGAAGAATTTCTAATAACTGGGAAGATGCTCATGTTATAATGTTAAGTGAAATTTGTTTTTAAAATCATAAAAACATGACTGAAAGGAAACATACTACATTGCTAAAAGTATCTTTGGATAGTGAGAATATGAGCACTTTCTCCTGACTCTTTAAAATTGTCTGTAGTTCTCAAATTCTCAGTACAATGAGCACATTTAACTCTTCTAACTGAAAAAAAAAAGGAAAATGTATTTTTTTAATTATAACTTGTGTCAAAGATCTTGGTTTAAGATGAATGGGAGAATATAGTAATGAAAGAAGAGAAAATTGAGTAAATGAGGTTTTTACATTTCTCTTTCATAGGATTTATATATGGCTTTACAAGAATTTTCATTTAAGACTAAGGACATTGAAGATGCCATGACAAACACACTCTTACATGGAGGTGACCTTCATTCTGCCTTGGACTGGCTCTGTTTAAACCTTTCAGATGGTAAGCAGATTGTCAAAATTCTTTGTTTCTAAAATCTTTTGAACTAATTTCAGTATATATGATATCTGTATCAAGCTTTTGACATGTGCTTAAATTTTTTCATCTCTAAGGTTGTTGTCTGTGCAATAAGAATTTTTTTTGTGTGCTGTTTTCAGTTGTTAATAATCATTTTACAATGCACTTAAGACAATAAAATCTCTAAGTTTGCCTCTCATTAACCTATTAGGCTGTGTCTCCTGGTTTTTCTTTAGAAATTAGAACCATTTGGCTTTGGATAAATAGTGTGTCAAGATTATAAATCTTTGCAAGAGCCTGGAGTACAAATTGCTTGTATGACTGGTTAAAGATACTACCATATGCTTTAACAAGAAGCCAAAGACTGGAAATGGTTAAGATCTTTTTATGAAAATTTAGTAGTATACCACATACCACAGTGAGGATAGAATGAATGGCCAGATAGAGGCGAGCTAGCTATAATCCAATGAGTGTTACCTCTTCTAGTTTGACAGTAAAACCAAGTTCACCATAGGACTTCTTTTCTTAGGAGATGAGGGATGCAAGAAAACTAGGTGCTCTTTGTCTAGAAAGCATTTGTTTATATGTTTTATAAATATTTATGTGTTTTATTATCATATGCCTGTTTATTCTCATTCCAATTCCTTTTAAGATGCACTCCCCGAAGGATTTAGTCAGGAATTTGAAGAGCGACAACCTAAAAGTAGGCCAAAATTTCAGTCTCCTCAAATACAAGCCACTATTTCATCTCCATTGCAACTTAAAACCAGAAAACAGGAAGAAGACCCTAAGATTAAGGTAATTTAAGAATTAAACATTTAAAGTTATATAAAATCAGAATGAAGCATATATAGCAGTTCATAGGAGTATAAATATTAGGTTGCTATAACATTTCTACTTATTGAACATAACCTACCTGTTTGCCAAACTTTCCTTTCATTGTCTATTTTAGTTATCTATTCCTCATAAAAAGCCACCTCAAAGTATAGTGGCTAAACCAACAATTTATTATTTCTTAGGATTTTGAGTCTGGGCTGGGCTTACTTGGATAGTTCTTCTGTTCCACGCAGTATCTCTTGAGGCTGGAACATCCAAAATTGTTTCTTACTCACATGACTAGTGCTTCAGGTGAGAGCTAGCCAGGCATCCCTCTCTCTATGTGACTAGATTGGGTTTCCTTGCATATGTTGATTCTTATATGACATTTGGCTTCCAAGAGTAAATATTTCAAGATGGTAAGTCTTAATATACAAATTTAATCAGGTCCTTGCTTATATCACTCTTGTTAACATCCCATTCGTTGAAGCAAGTCACTTGACAGATTCCAAAATCTTGTCGAAGGGTATTACAGGAAACATGAATACTGGAAGGTATAGTTCCTTAGTACACTGCACTTAAATACTCTGAATATTGTTAAACACCTGTGAACGTGAATGAACCTAGAGAACAGTACACTTTGTGAAGTAAGCCAGTCCCAGAAAGACAAATACTGTATGATTTCACTTATATGAGGTATCTAAAATAGTTAAATTCATAGAAACAGAGAATAGAATAGTGTTTACCAGGGGCCAGGAGGAAAGGAAAATAGGGAGCTGTTGCTTAAAGGTTATAAGTTTCAGTTATGCAAGATGAAAAAGTGCTAGAGATCTGCTGTGCAACACTGTGCATTAATGACAATACAGTATTGTATACTTTAAAAAATGGTAAGAGCATGGGTCTCGTGTTAAATGTTTATACCACACACACCACCACCCCATTCCAAACACACACCAAAAGGGAAGGAAAGTTTTGGAAGTGATAAATATTTATAGTACCTTGATTGTAGGGGTTATATCATGTGTATGCATATGTCCAAATTTATCAAAATAATGACTTTATATATGTATTATATTTACATTATAATATATTAAATAACTGCTATATAATGTATATAGTATGTTAATATACATGAAATATGTGCAGTTTTTTATATATCAGTTATACCTCAGTAAAGCTTAAAAACAAACAAAACAAAGACCTATGGAAGCATCATCCTCATAAAACCAGTTTTTAAGGAATAACACTAGTTTTTTAATTTTTAACAGTTCACCTTTCATTTTTTTTTGTTTGTTTTTGCCCCTCATGTAAACATGTTATTTGGATTATGCAAGTTTAGATTTTTCTTAATATTGAGTTCATTTGTCCTTCATGAACATTAAAAAATACGATTTTTGAGGCTGTGTGTCTACTGTTGAGTATAAAGGAATCATAAAAGTAGTGACGCTTGATGAGTTTTGATACCTTTTTCTAACTTTGGTTTATCAGATATTTGTTTTTTCTTTCTAGCCAAAAAAGGAAGAAAAAAATATGGAAGTAAATATGAAAGAATGGATTTTGCGGTATGCTGAACAACAAAATGAAGAAGAAAAAAGTGAGAATTCTAAAAGTTTAGAAGAAGAGGAAAAATTTGACCCTGTGAGTAGAAATTTGTATTAGGCTTTTAAGCTGGACATTCCTTGGAAAAAATGTTTAACTTTTCTGAGCCTTAGTTTCCTCATTTGTAAATTAGAGAAATACTTTCCTTTAGGGATTGATACCAAGATTAAACAAAATTATACTTAGGAAAAAACGTGACTCAAAATAACAGCTCAGTAGATATTAATTATAATTTTCCCATGCTCAAGGAGATAATCAAATATTTTTAAATGGTTGTTATGTATGGGGAATATACTAAATTCTTTGGGTAATAAAAAAAGAAAGGCACATTCCTTTACAGAGGAAACCCATAATCTGGAGAGAGAAAACCCAGAAATAAACTGAAAATATAAATCTAAGTGAAACAAGCAAGTTGTAGGAAGAAAATATTGTAATACATAATATCTGACAAAGGACTTATATCTAGAATTTCTGAAGAAGTTTTGAAATGGTGACAGATACTTCACAAAAGTAGATATATAGATATCCAATAAACATGAAAAGTATGTGTTCAGCATCACTAGTTATCAAAGAAATGAAAATGGAACACTCATACATTGATTGTGAGAGTAAAAAATGGTATAACCACTTTGGAAAACTGGCATTTTCTTAAGGAAGTTATACATATACTTATCATATGACCCAACAATTTCATTCCTAGGTATTTATTTACTCAAGAAAACTGAAAACATATGTCCACAAAAAAAAGACTTGTACTCAAATGGAATGTTCACAGCAACTTTATTCATAATAGCCAAACACTGCAAGCAACTCTCAAAAGCATTGTACAAGAATGAGAGAAGCCAGACAGAAATGAGTATGTTCTAAATAATTTCATTATATTAAATCCAGAAAAGTCATCTGTGCAAAATCTATAGTGACAGAAAGCAGATCAGCTGTTGCCTGAGTCTGGGGGAAATTGACTATAACGCATCATAAGAAACTTTTGGTGATAATGGAACTATTTTATATCTTAGTTGTGATGGTGGTTACACAGGTGTATATATTTGTCAAATTCTTTCACATGTATACTTTAAAATGGGTACATATTATTGTAAATAAATCATACCTTAATAAAGTTGGTTTAAAAAAGGAAAAAAAGTTGCACAACAGCACGTCATGATGAACCCACTTGTGTGAAACAAAAAATAATATTTGCATTCTTATGTATGCAAAGAAAACATTTAGAAAGATACACAAGAAACTTACTAGTGATTAGGACTTGGGATGGTAGGGTGAGAAGACTTCTTTTTTCTTATACTCTTCTGTTTTTAACCATGTGCCTGTATTAAACTAAACAATAATTTAGGACAGTACAAGTCTACTTTGAGATTCAGAGAGGCCTCTTCTGATTGGAGCATTTGGTAGACTTCAAAGAGGTGGGACTTGAAGAGTGCATAGAATGTATATAGGCAATAAAAGATTGGAAGAGGATCTAGATGGGTGAAATAGTGTGAACAGGGTACAGACATAGAATTGTGCTGGGAGCCTTTGAATATTAAAAAATGGATAAACATGTATAGAGGATAATGTGTGGTTACATACCGGCAGATAAGAATAAACAGATGAGCTCATCTGAGACTAGAAGATTTTTGATGCCCCCAAAAATGAATTTGACAACTTCTATTGATTGTGAGGAGCCAGTAGAGATTTAGGGGCAGGTGGCAAGAAGAATTTGACATTTTAGGTCAAATTTAGTAGTGTTTAAGGTGGTTTGTAGTATTTAGTAATATTCAAGGTGATTTGGAAAGGTTATGAGGGCCATTTTGCTGGCTCTTGTACTTGCTCAGGTGTGAAATAATAAGATCTCAAAATGGAAATTGGAAAGGAAGAGAAACATTTAAAGCAAGAATCAATAAGAACTGGTGATTTACTGAATAAAAGGTTAAGGAGCCAAAGGTTACAAGAGATTCATTGGCGGACAGATAGTGAAATCAATGCTTTAGATAGGAAAGATGGAAAGAATGAGTGATTTGGGTGAATTTGAGGAGCTAGTTAACCCTACAGTCAGTTATACTATATCGATGTTTGCTTCTACACAAAATCTGAGAATTCAGCGGGTATGCTGTTTCCTTTGTTTTCTCTTTTCCTTTCATCTTAGCAGTTGTGTTTCATAGCAGCAACTACACTTGTTCTCGTCTCTACCTTATGCTTTGATGCTTCTCATCTGCTGTTCCTTAGTAACCTAACCTAAGAAAAAAAACAATAATTTGAGCTTAAATTTAAGCTCTGTCTAGTTTTTGCACAGCAGAGTTAAGTTTTAAAATACCGATTTTCCCCAGGGCCATCTTTTTTCAATGTCCCTATAAGATAGAGGTTATGGGAAGGTGACTTTCAGATGAGTATTACTGTATTATTACATATACAATCGTTTGTGTATATTTATAAAATGTGTAAAAATTGATTTTTATACATAAATGAGCTCATACATACTTTCTCTTCTATGGTTTGCTTTATTTTATTTAACATGTCAACGAAATTTTTCCATGTGGATCACCCTCATTCTTTTACTACCTTATTTTTTTTCTGATGGCTAACTAGTTTTCTCTGTAGATATTCAGCATTTGGTTTCCAGTTTTTCCTTTTCAGTCAGTACCACAGTAAACATCTGTGTACCTGCAAATTTGCGCATTTGTATTTCTCTGTGAAAAATTCTTGAAAGGTTTGCTAGATCAAAGAATATCGAAAGGTCACAGGTTTTGATATAACACATTGTCCATAGATAAATTAATCTTGTTCTTCTTTTTATTTCCTTATCTTATTTGGAACAGAATGAAAGGTACTTGCATCTTGCGGCAAAACTTTTGGATACAAAGGAACAAGCAGCTACCTTTAAACTAGAAAAAAACAAGCAAGGGCAAAAAGAGGCTCAAGAAAAAATAAGGAAATTTCAAAGAGGTAAAAACATTTTTAAATTCTTAGGTGAATAATATCTGTCTTAATTGGCCTTCTTAGCATCAGGGTTGCCTCTTATCAATATGTCTGCTTTTTCCTAACAATTTATATGAGATTAGCTAATGTTTTTTGTAACAAGTCAAATAGTAAATATTTTAAGTTTTGCAGGCCATACATACTGTCACAATTATACTCAACTCTGCTATCACAACATAAAAGCAGATATAGACAATACATGGCTGTGTTCTCATAAAACTTTATATATGGATACTGAAACAAATTTCATACAATTTTCCCATGTCACTAAATATTTCTTTTTATCTTTTCAACAAGTTAAAAATATTAAAATTATTCTTAATTCTGAGGCCATACAGAAATTGGCAGAGGAAAATAAATTGCCTCTGACTTCTAGCACAAATTCCTAATAGGAGGTGTTGAACAATTAGCTACAAGGAAAAAGAAGGAATACTGGGGGGTTTTTCCATCAGAAAGGCACAAAAAACAAATACATAAAACTAAGCATCATGTTTTTTCTTGGTAGAAATGGAAACTTTAGAAGACCATCCAATATTCAATCCAGCCATAAAGATTTCACATCAACAAAATGAAAAGAAAAAGCCTCCCATAGCCACAGAAGGGGAAAGTGCTTTGAACTTCAATTTATTTGAAAAATCTACAGCTGCTACTGAAGAACAAAAAGGTAAATGAAGGGAAAGTGTTCCAGGTATAATTCGTAAATAGTAAAATGTCAAAGAATGTATAATTGAGAAAATATGTTACTTTGAATGCTAGCAAACTACATAAGATGATAGTTTGCTTGCACAAGCTGTATTCGAAAAGTAATAATTATGGTAATTTACTTGTATTGCATTTTGCAATTACAAATATCTTGCTTCAGCCTCATCCCTCTCCAGTCCATCCTCTAAACTCCTGCCAGAATTATTTTTCCACAACAGATCTACATGTGAGTTTCCTCTTAAAAGCCTTTAATTAGTAACAAGTCCAAAAGCTTTATCATGGCATTGAATATCCTTTGCAGTCTGCCACAATCTACCTTTCCACTTCATTCTTCCAGCTATGTACTGTAGCCACGTCATTCTTTAAACCATATGTTGTTTCATGGTTCCATGACTTTGCTCATCCTATTACCCACTACATGACCAATCTTTCCCTCACTTCAAGGCTCACCTCAAACGTCATCTCTTCTTTAAACCTTTCCTGATTCTGGCCATGCCACCAGACATGTGTAATCATGTACTTCTTTGTGGTAAGTAAATTATTGATATAGCTAGTATAATATTTAGCAGTCTGTAACACAGTTAAGTTCCACACTAAATTCTCATTTTTTAATTATATATCCTTTCCACAAATATTTATTTATTCCTTATTGTTCACAACATCAAATGCTACCTGCACAGTTATTAACAAAAGAACTTGGTTCTCCCTTCTTTAAGTGTATAGTCTAGTAGGGAAGGTAAGCTTTAAATATACACAAATATGTAATTATAAATTGTGATGTGTGCTATCAAAGAAATAATAGAGATAACAAGAGGGCTTAATTTGGATTGAGGAAACCTTGCTGATGACTTGCTCTGGAGTCTGACAGATGATTAGGTGTTAGCCTGGTAATGAGCTGGTGAAAGAGCCTTCTAAGGAGGGAGACAGTACAGAGAGAAATTGACTGACAGTGTGGCTACAGCATAGTGAGGTGATAGAAGAGTGACAACAGGTAGGCAGACCATGGAAGGCTTTTGGGAAGTAGTGAAGAATTTGGACTTTATTTTATATATTATGTGAAACTTTTGAAGGAAGTGGTGGTGTTGTCATCTGTTAAGGAAATAACATCTGATTTATACTTTTTCAAAAGATTACCCTTCCTGTGTGGTAGCGTACCACTGTAATCGAGAGTATCCTAAGTAATAAATCACATGGATAGTATCATTGATATTTTACAAAAAATACATAAGTTACTCAAGATAGTTACTTTAAAGATTCAGATTTTCAGTGGTTCTATCAATCAAGATTTCCTTACATCACTTATAAAGAGCAAGGCTTTCTTTCTGTCCTTTTTTCACCTATTTTCTTCTAAAAGTCTGTTCCCAAAAGTGAGAGGACTTTGATCACTCATGAGATTGTATATTAGCACATGACCATTTTTAAAAAATGAATTTTTGTCTGTCATTTTAGAGAAAAAGAAAGAACCTCATGATGTAAGAAATTTTGACTATACTGCTCGAAGCTGGACTGGAAAATCTCCCAAACAATTTCTGATTGATTGGGTCAGGAAGAATCTTCCTAAGAGTCCAAATCCTTCCTTTGAAAAAGTTCCAGTAGGTAGATACTGGAAATGCAGGTATGTTTTTCTGGTTAACTGAAGGAACTTTTTTAAAAATCTAAGATGAAAATCTTTTTGTTTCTTATGATTTAAGTAAAACATTTAGGAAGCTCTCTAATGCCAACATCTCAGGTTGGTAGTGCTTATAAATCATCAGTTACAATGTTTTACATGAGAATGTTTTATGTAAACTTCAGTTCAATGCTAATGGAATTCTGACTTTTTTACTTCAATTTTATTTAAAATTTCTTTTGGCTTCTTTGTAGGGTAAGGGTAATCAAGTCTGAAGATGACGTACTGGTAGTATGCCCTACAATCTTAACAGAGGATGGCATGCAGGCTCAGCATCTGGGAGCTACATTAGCACTTTATCGTTTAGTGAAAGGGCAGGTGAGACTTTTTAGACATGGGTGTTTTAAAAATCATTTGTGGAGTAATGTTATATTATATTTTGTCTACATAAAACTATCTGCATGTGGAAGTTAGTACATATTTAATTATGGCCTTCTGTGCCAATTTTCTCTTTACTGTTTCTTCTGATGTATCATTATTTCTGCTTATTTATAGTTTTGACTTCCTCTCACCCTTGAACATGGCTCAGTCTTTCTCTCCTAAGACCAGAGGCTCTGAGACATTTGATTGGTTCAAATTTTCAGGCCATACTAATTTACAGAATAAAAATAACTGTGCTAGTGTAGTTGAATTAAGGAGAGGGTTTTTTTTAATTTGTTTTCCTTTAATGTTATATTATCTCTCAACTTTTAAAAAACTGTAAACATTGGTTCCAATCTTCAATTTAAGTTACATCCAGATTAAAGAACAATTACAGTACTAAAGGAAGCAATTTTAAAAGAACACAGTGCTCTGTGGGGATTGAGGAGATTGTCATTATTTCTCTTTTATAATAAATGTGTATATCTTCATGGGAAATTAGAACCACTGAAAAGTTCAGGCACTGATTAAGTGGAACCCCAAAATGTATTTCTTTTCCAGTTTCTGTCAGTAAAAGTTCTTAATTTCTTTATTTCCCTTATTTTGCAAAATAAGGCATCATAAGGTAAGCGTGGTTGATAGAAATGACTATCAATGTAATAGAGATAATTGTGGCCTCTCTTACAGTACAAAATTAGGATTACTTATATTCCATCCAAGTGTAGTTCATTTAAAATACTTTGACCTATAATAGTATACATTTGCCAGAATCACAGAGGGAGCTTTGTTTTAGAAATGTTCTGTGATTCATCGACATATTTATATAGCACCATTGCAAAGAATAAATAATAAACATTTATTCAGTAGTTAATTATTAAATTCCAGGAATAAGCGCTTTTCATGTATTCACTTGAAATTCACCTCAGAGCATGCCTATAAAGGAGATAGTTATTAGCCCCATTTTACAAATGTAGAAACTGAGACAGAGAGAGGTTATTTGCCCAGGGTCACCTCGCTAGTAAGTTTAGAAGCCTGACTATGATATGCTGTTTATAAATTTCTATTAAAGTAGTAACTTTTACTAGTTTAAGAGACAAATACATTTTCAGAGGAAAATAGCTATTCTGAGTTCTAACCTGTTGAATTTTGACACCTATAGTTAGTAAAAATAACATACTGCTGTTTATTTCTTTATAGTCAGTTCATCAGTTACTTCCTCCAACTTACCGAGATGTTTGGCTGGAGTGGAGTGATGCAGAAAAGAAAAAGGAAGAATTAAATAAAATGGAGACCAATAAACCACGTGATCTTTTTATTGCCAAACTTCTGAATAAATTGAAACAGCAGCAGCAACAGCAACAACAGCATTCTGAAAATAAAAGAGAAAACTCTGAAGATCCTGAGGAATCTTGGGAAAATTTAGTTTCTGATGAGGATTTTTCTGCACTATCTTTGGAATCAGAAAATGCGGAAGACTTGGAACCTGTTAGAAACCTCTTTATCAAGTTACAAAGCACACCAAAGTACCAGAGACTCCTAAAGAAAGACAACAATTACCTGTGTTCAAACACAGGAATTCAATTGTTGAAACTCTTAAAAGGCACCGGGTAGTGGTTGTGGCAGGTGAAACAGGGAGTGGTAAAAGTACCCAAGTACCACATTTTCTTTTGGAAGATTTGCTTCTAAATGAGTGGGGGACAAGCAAATGTAACATTGTCTGTACCCAACCCCGAAGAATCTCAGCAGTAAGTTTAGCCACAAGAGTGTGTGATGAATTAGGCTGTGAAAATGGACCTGGAGGAAGGGTAAGATGTTCAACTCAACCTTAGTGAATGGTGACATTAATCACCTTTGCTCTTGAGACCAATTGGAATCTATACCAACTATGAGTTTTGAGTGTTACTGGTTGTTCAGTAGCACATCTCAGGCACTTTTCATTTTTTCTTTGATGTGATATTATGCCACTCTCCTTCATATGAAAAAGATTATTAATAGTTCTTTCATTAAAGTTCTCATAAAAGAAAAAATATATTCAGTTTAAAAACTGAATATTCAAGTATGTTATATACTACATTGAACATTCAGATTACAGACAAATATAAATTTGAGTCTAATATCTTATATCTCAAGTTTTTGCAAATCTTTTCTGTGGAATGTATTCCTGAATGGTTTTCATTAATTCTTGTCAGTGAGCAGAAGGTAAAAACAATGTAGAAGAAAATTCTAGACTATTTTTAAACCCTGTATTTAAAAAAATTTAAGAAGGTACTTATCTATTGTCATGCATTTGCCATGCCAGTATACACAAAACTCGCCAAACTTTAACTAAAGTAACTGCTAAGTTTAGGAATTAATGAAGTTGGGTAGAACCAACTATGAAGAATTCCAAGTTCATATAACTCAGCTTAGTTATACTTTGAATTGTTATTTCTAGAAATGGTACTTAACATTTTTGTTTCTATTTTTAGGATAGGTACCCCTTCGTTAAAAAAAAAAGTTATATAGCAAATTGTTTGGGTTTCTCTCATGGAATATAAGAAAAAAAAAAAAGGCCCAGTTTCTGTTTTTTAAGTAACTTACATTAAGGGAATGATAGACAGGTACAAAATAAGATAAAGGAATGTCTGAAGAAGTAAGAAAGCATGATGGGAATAGAAATGACTTCAAGATTCCCATCAGGCACCACTGGTATGATAGCAGCTGTTTTTTAATAGTGGCAGCTTTTATGAAATCTGGAGAGATGAGAAGACCAAATTGTAGGAGCTGCTCTAAATTTCTGTTCCTGAGTGCCTCAGTATTTTTCTGTAAGATAATTTAATAAGAAATTAATTAAACATCTGTTAATGTTTTTATAATTATATTAATATTTGAAGCAGGTAAACAGCTTTTTGTGGCAACACTTTGAAAAAAACAAAGGTTTTTCTTGTTGAAAATTACTACAACAAATTTTATAGTTTTATATGATTGAAGACCATAGGAAAATAATTCGGATAATAAATTGCACTAAATTTACTTAGACTACTCCACATAGTAGCAGGATCAGCACCAGTGGTTCACTCTTTAAAGTTTTAATTAATAGACTAGAAAGAGCAGGCCTAAAGATCATTCGTGAGAATCTAATCTCAGCCTGTATTTTTTCTTCAGAATTCTTTGTGTGGGTATCAGATCCGGATGGAATCTCGAGCTAGTGAATCTACCAGGTTACTCTATTGTACAACTGGGGTTTTGCTAAGGAAACTTCAAGAAGATGGTCTCCTAACTAATGTGTCTCATGTTATTGTAGATGAGGTGAGTAGATTCTATAGTCACGTTCAGATAAATTCTAAACATTTTTGTATTAAAAAGATGCTACTTTAATACTCTCCAATGTTTTCTTTGTGCTTAATAAATGCCACGCAGTTTATATACAATTATTTAATTCTCTAGAACAAATGTGTCTCATGTTCTATAAAATTGACTTATTTAGTAAATACTGTATATAACACTTGCTACATGCTAGATGTTGTTCTAAGGATTTTATATACATAAATTCATTTAACCCTCCAGCCATCCAGTGAAGTAGATATTGTTATCTCTATTTTACCATTGAGGAAGTTGAGGTGCAGAGTTTAAATAGCTTGTGCAAGTTCACGCAGCCAGTAAGTCCTGCAACCAGGGGGTTCAAATCCAGGTAGTCAGGCTGTTGTCTGTATTCTTACCAGTATACTTCCTCTCAACTACATTTAAAGGATTTCTCAGATTCTTAGAAAAAACAAGGACTGGTCATCAATGTTATTTTCTCTATAGATACACTCCTACTTGAAGCAGATTTGAATGAACACAAATTGAATTATGCCATAAGTTTTACATTAGAATTATTGTAAATGATATTCTAGCCCAGTATGTGTAAACTGATTTGCTGTATACATATTTTTTCAAGAAGAAATAAGATGTATGGCATTTTTATTATTCAAAATATATTTTAAAAATTTTCCCTGATACGTTTTTTTGAATGTCTATTAATTCACT
This sequence comes from Eonycteris spelaea, assembly GCA_003508835.1. Taxonomy (NCBI): domain Eukaryota; kingdom Metazoa; phylum Chordata; class Mammalia; order Chiroptera; family Pteropodidae; genus Eonycteris; species Eonycteris spelaea. The sequence continues at coordinate 5,355,443 of PUFA01000011.1, read as the reverse complement.
AAGTTCAGAAGGCAGTAGTTGAAGATGTCATTCATTGATTTTTAATTAATAGACTACATATTGATTATTGGGCTATTTTCTTCCTTTTGGTTAGAAATTATCTATAATCTCATGACCCAGAAAAAAAATATTGATGTTTAATTTGCATATTTATATATGTGTATATGTAGTGTTATATATATTTATTATATAATTCTTTTACATCATTAGTCTACAAAAAGATTTTTTAGTAGCTTTATAGTATATTATTTGGATGTACCATCATTTAACCATTATCCTGTTGTTGACAAGTTTAGGTTAAGCTGTTTTTAAATAATATAATATTTTCATAAGACGTCATAAGAATTCGTTTTATCTAAGGAACCTTTCTTCTTTAATGGGAGAGAAATTGTAGCACTATCACGAAGATGTCAAAAAGAAAGAGGACCCATGGTCGCTTGAGCAGGCCCATAGGTGACTGCTCTTGGTAGTAGTGGGCTGGGGTGGGAGGAGTGATAGAGTGTCATGATCATACCTTTGCATAACCAAGACCTAGATTTTATCAGTAGCGTCAAGAATCAATGTAAGTTGAAATGTTAATTTATCTATAATGAGAAATTTTTACTGCTAGATAGGTTGAAATATTTGTATTAGCTACTTATACAATGGAGTAGAAATAAGTCAAATTACAGAAAGTTGGAAGATAGACTGGTACATTCAGCAGATATTAAGTTCTGACAATGTACCATGGCTATTAGGCTCTATAGCAGGTTTACAGCGCTCTTCACTAACATGCGTGTATTGGTAGGGCATTACAAAAAAAACTTTTTCTTGGACGGTTGATAAAGACCCTGTCAGATTTCTACTAATCAATTTACCTTTTTCTACATAGTCAATAGATTATCTCTCTTGTGGTGATGGTGACAGTATAGTTTTATATTAGTGGCAGAACTTTAGGAGTCACCCTGGCTACTAAGTGAAACTTGGGAGCTACCCTAATCTTACCAGTCAGAAACTTGCAAGCCATTTGCTAAGGAGGAGTCCTCCTGACATAGCTAATTTTGTTCATTATATGCTGATTTTTACTGGCTTCTATTTTTAGAGGGTGACTTTATTTTCGGTTCTGAAGATCTGCCTTACCTGAAACATACAGCTTCTCTTTCCCTCCCTGTTTACTGACTATTTAAATATTAACTTTTAGTAGATGTGAATGTGTGATTATTTTAGCCTCTTACTCGACCTTATATACACTTAATTTTTTATTTCCTATATACTAGGTTCATGAAAGAAGTGTCCAGTCAGACTTCTTACTAATTATCTTGAAGGAAATTTTACAGAAACGCTCTGACCTACACTTGATTCTAATGAGTGCCACTGTAGACAGTGAAAAGTTTTCCACATATTTCACACACTGCCCTATTCTCAGAATTTCAGGAAGAAGCTACCCTGTTGAGGTAAGTTTTCTTTACAGCACATATATGAACAGAAACCACATGCCCACCAGGAAGTTTTCCCAGGAGATAGGCCCTTGTAGTCTGAGCCCAGACCTATTTCCAGGGCGCTGCAAGCAGAGAGGACCTGGAGATGGCCTTGGGAATCAGATGGCTGGTGCTGCTTTGACTGAGGATGGTTGGGCTAGAAGGGAGGATTCTGCTTGAAGACATAACTGACAAGTACAGAACATAAAACATTTCCATATCAAAATCATTATATCCAGATTGAGGATGGCTGCTTGGCAATAAGGAACTCCTTTTTTACCCACCTCTCAAATATAGGGTTGGCTTTGAAGCTTCCTTTCTTAATATTTGCTCTTTTGGTTCAACTTATAAAGACTGCTGTATTTTTTTATTGGTTTTCACTTATGAAAAATATACATCATAATGTAATTTGTCTTCAGACTTATAGGGACAGACTCATCTACATCAGTGAAATTCTTCATTCCCAAATAATGCAAAAAATCTTTTTTTACAATAATTCTTAATTAGCATTTGATGACATTCAGATGGTAACAGTCCCCTTATTCTTTTTAAAATGATATTTACTGAAATGAATTTGAGTTCACCATTTATATGTGTTGCCTTAATCTATGCAGGTTTTTCATCTTGAAGATATAATAGAAGAAACAGGCTTTGTACTGGAGAAAGACTCAGAATATTGTCAGAAATTTCTGGAAGAGGAAGAAGAAATAACCATTAATGTTACAAGCAAAGCAGGGGGAATAAAAAAGTATCAGGTAAAAAGAAGACATTTTAAAAGACATCTAAGAATGCTATCCAAGATGTAACCTGCCATGAGAGTTTTGAGATCTTATGCTGGCATAGTGAATTTGAATATAATTTGGTAGAAGAGGAACAAATATGATTAAGAACAGATTTTAAAGGTCATTTCTTTAATCTGTGTTTCATATAATCTAGTTGTTGGTATATAATATTTTGTCTTCTTACACTATTCTGGGCCTTATTAGTGCACATAAGTCAGAACTGTATAAATATGATGTAACTTTTATTGTTTCATAGCAATGATCAATCATTGAGAAATAAATTTGTAATTATTTTCTCTACTTTATCTGAACACTTTAGGTGGTCAGGTTGGGCAGGCCCAAATCTAGATCCTTGCCAGCAGTTTTCTTAGCATCTATCCTGGTGTGACCCATCCTTAGAAGCTGTCCGGGGCGTAAGCACAGTTCTTCGTAGATAGTTTTAATGACATGTTTTTAGAAATATCACAAAGGATATGTTATCCTGCATTTTAGCCAGTGGTACTATACTCAGTATTTTCATCGTATCCACAATATATCATGCATATATCTAATCTGATGTAAACACAAAGTTATTTAACTTTTAATTAAGCAGGTGATAAACCAAGAACTCAGAAAACTAAAATCTTCCCTAAAACGCTAGAGATAGAAATTAGAAACTAAAGAAGGACTTTAGAAAATTAAAAGTATTTCAAAAGAGATGACTGGAGCTCAGCAACCAAAGTAAAATCTAGAAGAAATGAGGCAGGTATAAACTATTTAATAAAGTTATTATGACCTCTTGGCCTAGTCGCTTTTCAGCTGCCACAGGACAATGTATAGTGTTCTGTTTTTCTTTAATTCTTCATTAATTTAGCATGTACATGCCAAGAAAAGATGTTTTGTTATACATACGGAGGTTGGATAAAATTAAATTCTAAGACGGAAACGAAATCTTTTTTCACTTAAAAATAGTACTCTTGCTATATTTTAACAAAATGTTACAAAAAAAATACAGATTTGAATGAATGACATACTTCCTTTTTCTCTTTTTGTCTTATAAAAATACTTAATATTTTTGTTCATCTTTTTACAATTGTGTTTCTTTTAGGAATACATCCCAGTTCAGACTGGAGGAGGTGCTGATTTAAATCCATTTTACCAAAAGTACAGCAACCGCACTCAGCATGCTATTGTCTATATGAATCATCATAAAATCAACCTGGATCTCATTTTGGAACTTCTTACATATTTAGGTGTATATCTATTTCTAATGATTCTTCATTTGTTTTGATAAAACTTTTAGCTGGAAGTGTTTTATTAATATCTTCTATGTTGTTTCTCCTTATTTTGAATATTGTGTCTTTTTAAATATTTCAGACAAAAGTCCCCAGTTCAGAAATATTGAAGGAGCAGTACTGATCTTTTTACCAGGTCTGGCTCATATTCAACAGTTGTATGATCTCCTGTCAAGTGACAGAAGATTTTTTTCTGAACGGTAACTACAAATCTTTATTAATATTCCTGGTAGTTTTTAAAGAGAAAATATTTCATAAATTAAAACTCTTGATCAGAGTTTTCAAAGTCTTTTTACCTTCAGTTAAAATTATCCCATGTTTGTAAAGCAAGTTTGTTTTTGTTTTAACATTTCTATTACAGTATTTTATCTACTAAAAATTTTAGGTACTATTTCTGCATTTGTTCTATTAATATGCTTAAGCAGAGGGTTAGATGGCGATTTCCCTCCCTAACCCACTGGATGGTTCAAAACCCCAGCAGGGTTTCAGTTTACCATTCATACTTACTGAACTGGCTGTTTACCTTTTTTGTTACAGTTGACTACTGCTGTCATGGTTTTCACTTAAACATCAGAACATTTTAAAAATTCTTTAAACCCTATACATATAATTCATTCATATTAAATTTTTTTATCTTTGATGAGTATATATGGGATTTCACTGTACCATTATCAGAACTTTTGTGTTTAAAATTTTTCATAATTAAAATTTTTAAAGTTGCTTCCTATTTGCAAATAAATTTTGTTATTCTTTGCAGTGTCTTCTAAAGAGAAACTCTTGCTAAGAACTATGATTTTAACTTTCAGATATAAAGTGATAGCTCTGCATTCTATTCTTTCAACTCAAGATCAAGCTGCAGCATTCACACTTCCTCCACCAGGAGTCAGGAAGGTAAAATTCAGTACAGCAAATTTATATGTGATCCATCTAAGCTGCTTTCATGAAAGTGTTATCATCAAAGACAATTAGTATTATATACCTTGTAGTGTATGGCAGACCTCAGATCTTCTGCAGCTTAACATACTCAAAAGTGAACTCAATATTAAAAGTAAAGTATTTGGATATTTACACTATGCGTTATTAAAGGGACAAGAATTTTTAGAGGAGTGGTAGTTGAAAAATATGGCATGGATGTTGCTCACGAAAAGAAGAATGACACTTTTCCCCAAAAAAGGCATTATGAAGGATGTTGGTTGGCAGGAGCTATTTGAATCCGAGGAAGATTCTTTGTTGTTTTCTAGGCTATTTATCCCAGATTATTTTTGTAATACATAGACCATTAGGTTGAGGGGGAAAAAAATCTCAGTATTTTCATTGTGTCCTCTGTTCAAGACTCTGCATAAAGAGATATTTGGCAAAGAGAGTTTCTGAGATTTTGAACCCTTTCTCAGAATGGAGAAAAAGAGCACAATATAGGAACTATGGGGAACACAAAGCTCCCGGAAAGAGTATGGACAATAATGCAGGAGGCCTGGATCCTCATCCCTAAACTGCTACCATGTTTGTGGCCTTTGGCAACCCACTCAGCCTAACTTTCTCATCTTTAAAAGGAGCACAGCCTTAGGATTAGAACCCCTGGTTCTTAGAGCACAGTTAGAAAAACATCAGTTTAATTGAATTCCTTTGACCCAGTTTCCCATTCTATTTAGTCATCTTTAAGATGACTGACCAATTAGGGGAATGGTATTTTTGTTGGAATAAAAAATTGTATCTTTAATTAGCAAGCTTAGGTAATGAAACTAAGTAGAGCAAATTAAAATTGCACAGTAATAACAAATTATGAATTTTTGTAAATAAAATTGAAATTCACTTCTTAAACTCATCAGCTCAAACTGTCTAAAGTAGGACATTGCTGAAAGTTGTTAACTAAATGTTTTGGCTTTTTGTTTATTTTCAGATTGTTTTAGCAACAAATATTGCAGAGACAGGTATCACTATTCCAGATGTTGTATTTGTAATTGATACTGGAAGAACAAAAGAAAATAAGTAAGTTTCAGTTTCCCAAATCTAAATATTTTTAACCTAAAAAGAGTTTGGGGCTCTTGAATTCTTAAGAGAAATCCCAGAATCATGTAGAGAAAATTCCAAATGTCCTTATTCTGCCCAAAGCAAAAAGCCTTTGAGAAACCATAGGAAACTTTAAAATGTCTGAGAGTAAATGTCAGATTTCAGTATCATAAGTTTTCCCATAAGAACTGCTAGTGTACTGCTACTTTTAGAAAAGTGCTCTCAGAAAAGTTTCAGAACATGAATTTTTGTAAATTTGTTTGTAAAATAAATTGTTTTATAAAAGCATTATTTGTGGGACTATAAAAAAGAGCATGGATTTTGGAGTCAGAGTTGGATTTAAATCTCTAATCTGTAATCTTGAGCAAGTAATAGAACTGTCAGTTATAATCATCAACTTCCTCATGTGAATGGGGAAATGAAAATTTCATAATTGAAAGTGCTTAGTACAGTAGTTGGCACATAATAGGTAACCTTAACTTGAATCTTCAACAAAAAGATTTCTAATTTATAAATGTTTTAACGTTTATATAGCATAAATTGATGATACCACCTTAGTATTCTATTATAATTTATATACACTATCCCTAGTATTAGGAAACTTTAGCAATATTTGGAAGTGAGTACAACTGTCCAGTATAAAGTAAACCCTTGATTTTTAAAATTGAAACTTTAGAGGAAGCGTTTTCATGGTTTAACTGTATATTGCGAAAAGTACTTTGAATTATAATGTTCACAGTGGCATTTCTCAGACTTTCAAATAATTCTTATTGTGTAGGTAATAGGCATTCTCCTAAAATAAAAAAGGTCCCGTGGTCAGATTAATTTGGGAAAGGGTAACAGTTGTTTTTCTTGTGCCAGAGCTTTTAATTTGGTAGTATGAGATTTAGTATGCAATGTTAAATTATTATTTTTTTTTATTATTTTTTAGGCGAGGCAACCCTTGGTTGACCTCACAGATTGCAAGGACCTTGTCAGCTTACAATCCCTTCTTTTTTATTTTTTACACCCAGCACCTGATCTTCCTAGGTGGTCTCCCATCCAGGTGCTAACCAGGCCCAACCCTGCTTAGCTGCCAAGATCAGATGGGATTGGGCTTGTTCAGGGTAGCATAGCTGTAGACATTTGCTTAATTATTTAAACATGAAACATGATTTGGAAAATATTGGTTCACAATAATGGACTTTTTAAAGCCTATTTTCAACTTAATTTTAAGAGTCAAATATTTTCGGCTTTTTTAGATTTTGATTTAAGTCAATTATCCACATGTACTATTCTCCAACATTTCTTTAGGTACCATGAAAGCAGTCAGATGAGTTCTTTGGTTGAGACGTTTGTCAGTAAAGCAAGTGCTTTGCAGCGCCAGGGGAGAGCTGGGCGGGTCAGAGATGGCTTCTGCTTCCGAATGTACACAAGAGAAAGGTATGGCATTAGCATTGGAAATAAAACACACAAATCAGTACAGTGTGCATTTCTGATAATATCTAAACTATTTGGTGTTATTTTATTTTTCAGATTTGAAGGCTTTATGGACTATTCTGACCCTGAAATCTTGCGTGTGCCTTTGGAGGAATTATGTCTTCATATTATGGTAATCTCTAAGGAAATCAGATTTTTATATTCTTCACCTCTTTCTAGGGGAGAAAAAATGAAGACCTAAACTTTCTAACCTTAGTTCCTCTAGATGTTCAAGTATTTTATTTACTTTTCTTAAATAAATGACCCCTTCCCCATCTTTTTTTAAGTAAACCCTCTGTGCTTTAATTCTGCCACAGTTACTCATACTTTATAGGTTAAAATACAGTCTCATGACCTAAACCAGTAGTTCTCAACTCTGCAGGTATTACTTACCAAGGACAGTTGGCAGTGTCGAGACAGTTTTAGTTGTCAGACCTGGTGATAGAGGTAGGCCATGCTGTGGGCATAAAGTGAGTAAAAGTCAGGGATGCTTTTAAACATTTCACAGTACACAGCACAAGCCCCTAAAACAAAAAAAAAAATCTTGCCCAAAATAGCAGTAGTGCTGAGACTGAGAAACCCTGACCTAAAACCAAGGGCTTCCTAGTCTGAAAGACCTATAATATCCTTCAATTCTAATATTTTGACTGTAAAAATCAAGAACGACAAAACTAAAAATATGGACTGAACTCATCCTTTCATGCCTACCCCCTTAACACACACATACACTCCCAATTTTATTTTTAAAGGAATACAATAGCCTTACTCAGACATTGATCCTCTTTGCTCAAAATTTTACTTAACTCAAATTGAGTTCCAATTTCACCATCTCTTTGAGTAGTGTTAATTCTCTTTGATCACATACCAATTTATCACTTTTTCAATTTGCAGAAATGCAATCTTGGTTCTCCTGAAGATTTCCTCTCCAAAGCCTTAGATCCTCCTCAGCTTCAAGTAATCAGCAATGCAATGAATTTACTCCGAAAAATTGGAGCTTGTGAACTAAATGAGCCTAAACTGACTCCGCTGGGCCAGCACCTTGCAGCTTTGCCTGTGAATGTCAAGATTGGCAAGATGCTTATTTTTGGTGCCATATTTGGGTGCCTTGACTCAGTGGTAAGATAAATGATGCTGCTGTTTCTTCACTTGGAATATTATTTTGGCTGATAAATTATTAAATTTGGAAATAACTTTTAATTTTTTACCTAAATAGAGTGTACTAACATTAAAACATAGGAGGTCTGAACACTTGATGAGACTTTCTGAATATTTAACTTTATATACAATAAAATACATTTATCCATTTACTTAAGTATATCATAGGTACTGTTTTATAAGTGGGTTTAGCCCATCTAGACTTTTGCTGTCAAATATCCTACTAGAAATATCTATTTAATTGAATAGACAATTCTTAGAAAGCTCTGAACCCCACAGACTTTCATAAGTAAAATCAAAAACTTCCTTCCCTTTTTCTAGGTTCTCTCTCTGAGCCAGCAACTACCAGCAGCCCTATTTTCTCAGATTATCTCAGAATCAGCAAATTTTATGCCTCTGTCTGAATCTCTAGGCTCACTCATCTGCATTCCAACTGTTCAAATTTATTAAGCTGTGGCCTTTTCTGGGACTACAAATCAAGGCTATTTAAAAACAACCGTGAGAACATGGCTACTTTAGTCTCTTTTCCTCTAGTGTTACAAATAGATACTCACCAGAATTGTGTTAAGTCCAAAGGATGACCACTGCCGTGATAATTCATCTGAAAAGCTGCAGCAACGGATGGGTCATCATATAGTCCAAATTATTGAAAAAGTATTTAAACAGCATTGCAGACAATGCAAATTCAGCAGGCTGGGAATCAAGATATCTGAGTGATGATGCTGGGATTGCTTCTAACTGTTTGACAGACTACAAATCACTCACATAGACATTCAGTTTTTTTCTGATTCTGGTGCTGTCATCTCCTATCTCACAAACATTGTATAAAAACAAAGTGGTATATTTTTTAAATTACATAAAGTAAAACTAAAAGTAACAAATGAAAATGTTAGCTGTTGTAGAGCATGATAAATGTATTGAAAGAAGAAACATGCATCTTGAAAGTGATTGTGTTGATTTGCTTTCTTTTACAAATGAGCTTATAATGTTTAGATCCAAATGATTATTTATTTATTCATTCATTCATTTATTTATTTTTATTTATTTGTTTGTTTGTTTGTTTTTATGGATAGGCAACACTGGCTGCAGTTATGACAGAGAAGTCTCCTTTTACCACACCAATTGGTCGAAAAGATGAAGCAGATCTTGCAAAATCAGCTTTGGCTATGGCAGATTCAGACCACCTGACGATCTACAATGCATACCTAGGGTAAAGAAATAGTCTGGGTGTTGTTAGTAAGCCTGAGGTTATTTACTTTTTAAAAGTTGTATCTTTGACTTTCAGTAAAAAGATTTATCTAAGATTTAAATTTATTTTTAGTTACTTCATTTGTCATAGTCTCTAAAATAATTACTTATAGATACATATTTTTGTAATCTTTCCTAAAATTTAAGAATACTTTGTGTGTATTATCATATGTATATTACCTCAAATTTGAAGTTAATAATTCACTGTTAATACATAAAGAAAAAATATCGGTATTGTGGTTGAAATTTCATATACAACTGATAACTCCTACAACAAGCAAGACTCCTCCTGTTCTTAAATGATTATAATTTAATTAAAGCTTATTTTGGTTATTGCCTCTGAAAAAGTTTGAAAAGAAAACGTGTTGAACTTTGGTCATTTTATTTACGTAGATGGAAGAAAGCACGGCAAGAAGGAGGCTACCGTTCTGAAATAGCATATTGCCGGAGGAACTTTCTGAATAGAACCTCACTGTTAACACTAGAGGTACGTCTTAGTACAACTAAGTCAGGGTTGTATGGTTGAATAATAGGTTTCTTTTGGAAAAAGAAATGCCTAAGATAGTGCTTGATAGTGTTTAATAAACATTTGCTGAATTAATTTATAATTTTTGTTCTGTTATTTCTCACAACAGGTAACCTATATGCATTACACAGTGATTTAAAATAGTATTGAATGATCATAATGTATTTGAGAAGTGATTTTTTTAAAAAAGAGGCAACATGATTTCATAGAAATAACAACAGCTTGGGAATGAGGATAGTTGTCTATTAAGTAGCTCAGTTTAGGAAAACTAATTCTCAGTGCCTCATTTAAAAAAAAAAAAAGAATTCAATGAGGATAATACACAGTTCTTTTCAACTCTGAAAATCACTTTTTTTTATTAATTATTATGGAAAATTTCAAACATACAAAAAAGCAGGCAGATTAGTATAGTGCACTCCCATGTCCCCATTTCTTATTTCCAATCTCGAGCAATCATGTTTTATTTTCATTCCCATTATTCCATTATCTGCCCTTTAGATTATTTTGAAGCAAATTCCAGGCCTAGGATTATTATGGATCCCTGAAGGATAGGACTCTTTTTTTCTTAAATATTATCACGCCTTAAAAAATAAATAATTCCCTGATATCATCAAATATATATTCAGTGTTTAAATATCACCAATTTTCTCATGAAGGTTTTTTACAGCTAGTTCAAATCACAATCTAAACAGGGTCCACACATTGAGTTTACTTGATATGTCTCTTAAGTCTCTTAATCTAGAGTTATCCTTCTTTTACTTTCTTTTTCTTATTTGTTTTTTTTTTTTTTTTTTTTTTTTTTTTTTTTTTTTTTTTTTTGAAGAAACCAGGTAACTTGTCCTGTAGAGTTTCCTACATTCTGGATATGTCCAACTGTATCCCTATGGTATTGTTTAGCATCGTCTTCTGTGCCGTGTATTTCCCATAGAGGCTTAACCTCATTCTGGTGGTTATTTTTTTCCTTCTTTTTTGGAGTTTTCTCCCTTTTTGTAATGTTAAGATTTGTCAGTGGTGTCAGCCAGATTCACCCACTGTAAAATTCTTCATTGTAATTATTATCTTTCATGTAATTATTTTAGCAGCCATTAATAACAGTGAGATCCACTGTTTCATGGTGGTTGCAAATGGTAATATTCTAATTCTACTTGTTAGCTAAAATTCTTTCATAAAGAAGTTTTTCCTCATCAGTATTTGGTATATTTTACATAAGGAATATAGTTTACATTCCTGAGGTATAGTTTACATAAGGAAATTAAGATAAATATTTGATTGTTTTCTTTGACCTAGCAGTTTTCATAATGAGTTGATACCCCAGAATTTCTACAGGTAATGAATATTGTTTTTAATAAAAATCATTATGAACTTAGTGAGTTAAATGTATTCGATGTGTTTCAGTCCTCTGTGGATATTACTTTTTTTGATACTCAAATTGTCCCTTTGGACAGTGAGAGCCTCTTGAGGTTTTCCCTGAGCCCTTTTCGTAGAATCTAAGCAGTCTTTGATAGCTTCCTTGCTTGGTGTATGACAGTATGTCCAGGATTGTCTTATGCATTTCATGCTCCAGGCTTGGAATCTGTCATTTTTCCTAAGAGCCTTGATTCCTTTGAATTAAATTCTTTTATTTTTCCTAAATATTAGCCAGCTACTTATTTGCAGTATGGGATGATAGTTTTGAAAAGACATCCAGGGCATCGTACCTTGTGGCTGATTATGACCAGATTTATAAATCTGCTCTTAGGAAGGGAAACCTGATGACTTTGTCCATCATCCAGATCTTGGCTGCTGTTCAAGACCATGGTTATTTGTGTGAGGAGAGTAGAAATGTAGTTAAAATGAAAAGACAAGTGGTTATGAAAAGCAGAGTTCTTCCACAAACACTTTTCATTTTGTTCTTAGTGTTTAGTCCAGACTTGCTATAAAAGTATTCAGAAAATAAACTTTGTGCATATCTCACATAATTCCTCTATTCTGTGCTCTTATTTTAAAAGATTAAAATTTAATTCCCATGTAATTTGACCCATTCTATTTTTGTGATTTGAAATAATTGCTAGGATGATAGCTGGGACTTCTCTAAGTAAAATGAACTTTGTCCTTCTCTAAACAGATAAAAGGATAAATTGAAGAAATAGCCACCTCTGGGCCAGCTTGACTAGGATTCAAGATGTAAATTGCTAATCAACACTCCTTTGTCTCCATTCCATTCCTCCCAACCTCCACATCGCCTTTCACCCCCTTCCTTCTATGAGCCTTTTCTTCACCTCCCCTGTGATGTTATGGCAGCTGTCTGTTTGGTCTTTCCTCCCCTGGAATCTAGTCCCTGAAGTCCCCAGACCAGAAACTTAAAAGGAAATCCTAAATGTAAATGTCACCTTTTAATCACTTGTATCCTGTTTGCTTTGAAAAATGTTCATCCTTCCTGTAGTATTTTAGCTGATAAAGGCAAAAAAAGATTTTAGGCAATAATAATTATAGATTAAATGAAATTGCCATTAATAAACTTTGTCAAAGTCCCCTAGGAAATTAAGGTGAGATTCCCAGAGACAAATGAAGAAGGTACTTGCAGTCTCAGATCAAGATTCCTTTCTAATTCTTCTTCAAAATTGTTCTCTATGTGACTGTCCTCATTAAGTTAAAAACATCAAAAGGAAAGCTACAATTGAAGTAAATATACTGAATGAAAAAGTAGTTAGGCACATTTTTATTGTTGTCACATTTTAGACATGTTTTTTATGACATCTAAAATCTTGGGGTGGTAGAAACAGGTGACTGTATTTTTTTCTCCCTAATTTAATTTGGGGTATAGTTAAATAAGTAATAGTTTGGCATTTTCCAATTCTGATTGGACACAGTAATATAAATTACAATATTTGGAAATTTCTCTGTTTTAATCAATTATGATCTTATATCTTTTTAACATAAACCAATCTAGGATGTAAAGCAGGAGTTAATAAAGTTGGTTAAGGCAGCAGGATTTTCATCATCTACAACTTCTAATGGCCATGAAGGAAACAAAGCCTCACAGACCCTTTCCTTCCAAGAAATTGCCCTTCTTAAAGCTGTACTGGCTGCTGGACTATATGACAACGTGGGGAAGATAATCTATACAAAATCAGTTGATGTTACAGAAAAATTGGCTTGCATTGTAGAGACGGCCCAAGGCAAAGCACAAGTACATCCATCTTCAGTAAATAGAGATTTGCAAACTTATGGATGGCTTTTATACCAAGAGAAGGTAAAGTGCTCATTCTTAAATTCCGATATTTAGGGTGTTACTCTAGAAGTCAGTCATAACGAGCTAGGTTGCAGCAACAAGTGTTATATTTGGTTCTCAAACTGAGCTGTTCATTTCTGTTCAATTTGAAATTAAGATGTATAGAGCTTCTCAATGAAATATATAAGAGAGAGAGAGAGAGAGAGAGATCTTTTATTTAATGAAAGAAAAGTATTAAATGTTCTATAGTGACCATCATTTTTTTGTACTTGAAATAAGGATTATAGCAAAGAGATATTCTTTAATAATGTATCAGTTCTGAGATTTCACTAAAAGGTACTGTCTCAAAAGGGAAAAAAGACATATCTGTATTTCCAAAGATATGGCAACAGTTTGAATCACAATGTAACCTAAGATAATTTAATACCAGATGTTTACAGATTACAGCTAAAATAGTCAACCTTTTGAATCATAGCTTGTTAAAGTAACAAGGATCCATAATTTCAAGCACTGGCCTGAATAACTCCCAGCATATCATCAAACTGAACAGAAAAACGTGAGAAATCACTGATGGCTATAGCTGAACATTAGTCTAGAAACCAGATACTTTTAAACTTAATCATAATTTTATTTCTGCATTAATTATTTAACAACATTAGCATTATAAAATTGCTTGTTGGTAGTTTCATTTATGTCCAGGATATATAATTAAGCCTTACAATTAATATTTTATATGCCTTTTTATAGTATAAATATACAGGTGGTGACTGTAATTACTATACAATTGGCAAATTATGCACATAAGAGAATGTAAACATGTAGCTTCACAAAGCGTATGACTTAAAATATATATAGCAAATTACAGAAAAATGCTCACATGAATCAGATAAATTGATTTCTTACACTATTAGGCTGTAAAGTTATTTGTTCTCTTTCTTCCTACGCAGATAAGGTACGCCAGAGTATATTTGAGGGAAACTACTCTAATAACCCCTTTTCCAGTTTTACTTTTTGGTGGTGATATAGAAGTTCAGCACCGGGAACGTCTTCTTTCTATTGATGGCTGGATCTATTTTCAGGTACATGCCACATCTGATCTTATTGATTACATTTGAACTTCTACTGCTAGTGCCATTGACATAGATTTTTAAAAATTTTATTAGCATTTGCATAATTTCTTCCTATAATTTGACTTAAAGTGGAACTCTTCTTTATCTTGCCTTAAATCTGTTAATTTTGAAAATCAAATGATATTGCTATTACAGATTGCATTTATCATCAGTAACAATTATAACGTACCATGTGTTGAGTACTTCAATAGTTAACTTTACATGGATTATCCCAAATATAATACCCCAACAAAATTTGTTAGGTTCCTTTGTATATAGGCCCTTGAGCTCAGTTAAATAACTTTCCTAGATAACATGATTGTTATTGGTAGAACAAGATTTAAACCTAGAACTATCTGATCCTCAAACTCATGCTCCTTCCACTACATTGTGTCACCTATAAAAAGACTCAGATTCATAGCTTTTAATGCATGTTGTCAAATTCTATGGAAAAATTAAACCAACCAGTGCGACCAGCAGTAAGATTATTTCTCTGTACCCCAGTTTAAACTAAGCAGATCACTGACCAGTTTAAACTAAGCAAATCTAATACATTCTCCTGTGGTAAACCATGATAGCTGTTTGTCTAGGACTAGAGAGGTAAATTTTAAATACTACTTAAAAAGTATATGCAGCTTTTGTAAAGAGGCCAAGGTGGTAGAAATGTTCTATAACTGGATTATGGTGATGGTTGCACAGCTATATAAATTTACTTAAAATCATTGAATTGTACTCTTAACAATGAGTAAATTTTTATGGTTTTTAAATTATACCTTAATAAAGCTATTTTAAAATTTTATCAAATTCTTGGACAGTTAATAAATTGAAGTTTTTATAGCTTAGCTACAGGAAATAATTTGCCTATTTTTCCCATCATGTTTTACATTAAGGTCAAGATGTCGTAAGACAGATTGTAAAGTATATATGCTTACCTTGATTTGTTTAAGCATACTCACACTCTTAAGGATTAACTCTGTTTAATTTGTCACCTTCTCTCAACAGGCCCCTGTAAAGATAGCTGTCATTTTTAAGCAGCTAAGAGTTCTCATTGATTCTGTTTTAAGAAAAAAGCTCGAAAATCCTAAGATGTCCCTTGAAAGTAAGTGTTTGATTATAATGTAGGTAGAAAACAGTATACTTTTAAACATTGGAGTAAAGTATATAGCACGTTGAAGTCTTAAATTCCAAGTGATTTCAAATGTTCTAATAAAATTTATTTAATGCTGAATTCCATACTCATAGACAGTTCTTCTTTATTTACAACCTAATTATTCTCTTAAGATTCTTTTACCTCTTCCTATTCTAATCTTCCCTTCTAAACTTATGATCATTTCACAGAAAAAGGGATGGTAAAACTGAGCATTGTGAACTTTGCTACTTGTTAGCTTACTGGTAAACTGGTAATGTGGTTTTTTTAAAAAAATAAGAATAAGGGACTTTCTGAGGTTCCCAGCATGTTTTCACTACCATTCTCACAAATGCAGAGCTATTAGTCTGTATAAAATAAATACATTATCCTTCAACAGAAACCTGCAGTGAACACTTAGTCTGGTACAGTGTTTCCCAAACTTGCCAAATCATCAGAATCATCTTGGCAGTTGTTACAAATACAAAGTCCAACGACCTACCCCAGACATATTGAATCTTCTTTATGAGAGAGGCCTGTGGCTGTGTTATTTTTTAATCTCTTTTCATCTATAACACTTCCCCTCTACTACCATCCTTTTTTTTAAATGCAATTTTTAATAAGTAGCTTTTCTGGTAGAATTTTCCACATTCAGGATGTGATTGGTTGCATATTTGTGTTTTGATTTAATGTGTTTCTCTATTCCCTATATTTTCTGTAAACTGGTATATCTAAAGGCTTGATTTGAATCAGGTTTTCAGAAAAAGAATATTTTCTAGTTGGCACGATAGTCCTACCTTTGCATCACATCAGGAAGCACTTAAATTTGGGTTTTTCTGTTTTTAATGTTAAGAATTGTTCAGTTTGTTCAGTGTGCTTGTATTTAACAAGTATCCCAGTTATTTCTCATTGTCAGGCAAGCTGAGGAGCTACTGATTTGTGCTACTACCTTGAAGCCTCACATTGTATTTATTTGTATAACCAAATGTGAATACATAAACATTAAACTGTGTTTTCTAATACTAAAGGAGTTTAGATAAGGTCTTGACATATTAAGAGATGTGGGCTCTTAGGGAGCTTTGAGAATTACAACTCAGCCATAGAAAGAATTACATTATATAAAGAATAGGTTGAACCTCAACTTTTAAGAAAAATGGATTTTAAAGTGGTTTCAGTGTTTCCCTGTACCACAAAAAGGAAAGCAGAACTCAGATGAAGCATATATTTTTGACTTGGGAAGGAAGACAAAGTGCATGTATGTTCTCGCTTTTTGCACTTCATAGTAAGAAAAGTTGGGATATTAAGCTTTGAAAAAGCAGTAACTAAAGTTGCTCTTGTGCTTTCCGTTACTCTGCTCTTGCTCAGATAAAACTCATGGTTCTTTTTAGACCTGTAATTATCCCCCTTGCAGTAAGTAGCCTTTTTTTTTTTTTTAATGCCACCGTATCCCCCAAGAAGCTATAAAGCCAGGGGTCCAGTTATCAGAATTCCCCACTGCAGCCATTGAAACCCAGAACATTCTCTTACTGAAGTGTCTAATATAAATATAGAATTTCAGTCTTACAGTCCTGATAATTACAACTATCTAAAGAGTGGTTATGATGTTCTTAGGAAGTCACAGTATCAGAGCACCTATTTAGAAGTAGAAGCAACTGTTAACAAAACCTCCTTAGCAAATAATGTAGCCTCTGTTGTCTGTTTGTCTAGTTAATTGGTGTTTGATTACTTTGTTGTGTAGAGAGGTCTGTCACTTCCTTAATGACACCTCTCCAAGAGCACTTCCTTGTTAAAATTTTTTGTTTTCTTTGGACTAAACATGGAGAAACTGATAACAGTTCTTCCTTCCTTGTCCATACTGGGAAATTCTGATACAGAAGAAATAATTGCTTATAAAGGGCTAACAGTTAGATCCTATCGTCTCTTTGGGTCTTAGCCTACTTTTTGTCAACATAGGTATATAACTATAACAATAATTAAAACAATGTTCATAAGGCAATAAATTATTTAAGCATTTGTAGCTTTATAGTAAATATTGCTGGTGTTTTGTATTTTAATTTAAAAGAATCTTTTAATGATATATACTTGTTGTTTACATGTATATACAGTAGAAAATTAGCTGGTGATGAATTTGTTCATGGGGTTTTTTTTCTTCCCTTAAGATGACAAGATTCTACAGATCATTACGGAATTGATAAAAACAGAGAATAATAATTGAAACTGAAATTCATAGTCAACTGCTTTACAAATTAAGATGAAGATACAGTCATGAATTGTGTGAAAATGGACCATCCCATTAAGTATTTCAGTACTTAAAATGTTGGTATTAGCCATAACATAAAGGTGGCAGAAAAAAAGCACATACTTTAAATGTGTAATTTTCTAGTTCATTTTTAATGATGATTGTTCTCATGTATTTGCCACTACATTTACAATAAATTCTTTCTTTGGTATCATCCATGTTTTATATATTATTATTATGTGTCTTATGGGCAAGGCCTATGTCTGTAGTATCTGTGACTTAGTGTTGTGATTCGCTGTGTACCCACCTCATTTTCTATTAGTTGTTGATGTCTGAAGAGTTTAGACCTTGTTCAGAAGAGAAAATGAGCTCCAAAACCAGATGTAATTAAATTTTCATGAAAAGGAACAACTTCAAAAGTCAGTTATTTAATATTTGATACTCAAAGTCAAATAAGTACACACTATTAATAGATGCCACCTATTTCAGTAACATTCATTAAGCATAAAGATGTAGTGATGGAGATACGCAGAAATGGCTAATGCTACTGTGGGATGGATAGCTTGCACCATTTCTCATTCCTAAGCCTTGACATCATTGTCCTTGAACGCTTTTTGTATCCATAATTAAATTGGTAAGGTAGTAAAAGCATGCTTAGATGTGTTTCAGTTGTTTTGTTTCACTTAACTGAGGATCTTTTGAAACTCCATTTTGATTATAAAGATGAATTTTCCCTTCGCTTTCTATCAAGATTGTTGAGAAACTTCGAATATTATCCCATGTAGAACAGATGGCAGAAATTGTGCCTGAAGGGCAAATTATTAGAATAGGAACCTAGTCCAGTTGTTCCAGTCTCATCGTAAGTACTCAATTAATATTGGCGGATTAATGAATAAAAGAAGCCGTAGCTTTCACTCTGTGTGCAGATAGGAATAAAAGTAATACTTAGCAGCCATCTAATTTTGTCTCTACTTGGAGTGCGATAGGGAATTGAGAACAGGGAGTCAAATCGGACTGCCCTTTGAAATGTCTAGCTAGAGCCATTAATAGAAATGGAAGTGTCAAGTGGAAGAAATAGATTGAATACTAGAGGCAGTTGAACTTGTACCAGAGACAGAGAAATTATGGAGCTCTGCAGGTGGAATTAATGTTGACCAGTCACTGTGTGTGTGCAAGCTAGTGCCAAATATTTTTTGTATTAACTTATTTAGTCCTTACAGTAACCCTATGAGGTAGGTAGGGCATTATCCCTATTTTTCAGATGAGAAAACTGAGGCAGAGAAGTGAATCAACTTGTCCAAGATCACACTGACAGTGGCCAGAGGCATTATGGCTCCCAAACCATTTAAATGTTTGAAATGTAACCATTATTCCTTTGAAAATGTGAAATAATGGCTCTCATCAGGATTAGGGTCATAGAGTTAGACTCTTTCACACTAACCCTATGAAGTGATATATGACAGTTACTTAGAGGTGATAATTAAAGATGTGGGAGTGGAGATAATCATCAAAGAAGAGAAAAGATAGAAAATAAGTCAGGTTAAAATCTTACAGAACATGTGTCAAAGTCCATTCCATTTATGGCTTTCCATCTCCTCAGCCACCACTCAGACCCAGGTAATCATCTTTCACCTACATCACTGTAGTAATCTCCAAAGTAAGCTCTCCTTCCTATCCCTCTCTAATTCATTCTTGCTACAACTCTTAAGAATGATCTGTTTAACAGATTCTGTCACTTGGCCGATTAAACCTTTTACTGGCCTCCCATGCCTTTAAAATAAAATATAAAGTTCTAAACATTACCTACATAGCTCTAAGTGACCTGGACCTTGCTACCCTCTAACCTCCTCTGCCGCTTCTCATAAGTGCTCCAGCCATATAAGGTTACTTTTGAAACCTAGAAGATGCTAAGTGGTTTTTCAAACAGTGCACATGCTGTTCTCTGCTGTAATACACTGTTTCTGGTTCTTTATCAGACTTTATCTTGTTTTGATGTTATGTCCACTGACCACTGTTCTGAAGTACATCTCCTATTTTAATCACTCTTACAACACAGTACTTTTCTCAGCATATACCATCTGCTTTTAGTCTTCTCCCACTAGACCATATGCTGCACTATGACTTTCACTAATGAATACTGAGTACAATGTCTGGCACATACAGGCATTCAATAAATGTCTGCTGAATGAATGGATGAGGTATGAGGAGAGACAGGGTAGAGTATTCTTATGGAAGTCAAAGAAGGGAAGTTTCTGGAAGCAAGAGTTTTGTCAACAGATGCTATGGACTAAGAGATGACTACTAGATTTAATGAATGGATCAACTTTTTGAGAGCAATTTGAATTAAGAGCGGCAAAGAAGGATACTGTCAGACCACAGCCACCCATACATTGCTTCAATCATTTGCTGGAAGGACTCACAGAACTCAGAGGTCATAGTTTATTATAAAGACATACACAACAGGATCAACAAGGGGAAAAGACATCCCATGGAATCTGGAGGAACCTATGTAGAGGCTTCCTACATGTTATTTGGTGTTCCTGCCCAGGAAAGCCCACTTGAGACTCAAGACTCAAAGAAAGGATTTTATTTGGGGCTGGTCATGCAGGCACCAAGACCAAAAACGTAACTATTAAAATTCTAAACTCACAGAAGGAAGCAGGCATTTAGTACCACCAAAAAGCAAAAGTGTTATTGAAAAGCATGGAGCGTTTCAAAAGCCAAGTTCCCAGGCTCCAGCCAAGAGCCAACCCTGCAATCAGGCCCTTCTAAAATAGCAACCTGAGGCCTGCTATGTTAACTCTTTCCTGAATAGTCCCAAAGCATAATTTTTAGGGAATGAATAAAAACTAAAAATGGGGCACCAAATAAAGAGTACTATTTACAGATGTGATGAAGAAACAAAACATAAGAGGTTGAAGAAAGATATTTTAGGATGGGAAAATACTGATTTGCAGAAAAACAAGATAATATAAGCATCAGAGGGAAGCAAACAAAGGACTAAAAAAAATAGGAAACAACAACTTGGAAAGGCTCTCTGGCACTGCTTAGTGGCTTGGAGAATTGAGCAGATAAATTTGATCGTGGGTATCTTTTGCATTCAAGTGACCATTGGCTCTCAGAATGAAAGAGATTGTCTCATTGAAATGGTTGACCAGAAATGCTTACATAGAGGCAATGGGACCAGAACAGAGGCCATGGACCAGGAAAACAGGGAGAGGCTAAGGGATTAGAGGTCTGGATCCAATCCTCAATTCACGTATGTTAGAGTATTTGTACCCTACATGTTGTTTTACGTTCTTTGCTTCTGCTCTCCCACCACTGTCTCTTTGTGATTCAGTTTGGATAGTTTCTATTGATCTGTCTTGGGGTTTACTAATCCTGTCTTCTCTTATATCCAGACTGCTGTTAAAGCCATCCACTGAGTGCCAATTTCAGATACTCTATTTTTCTTTTAATTATTTTTGACAGATTTTAAAGTCCTTGTTTACGAACTCCAATAACTGATTCATCTTTGGATAAATCTGTTCCTACTGTCTGTCAGAAGTGTTTTACTAAAGTAAAACTATATGATTAGATATTGGGAAGGGGTCACTCCTCTGGGAGAATCAAAGTGATAAATAAATATGGCAGGAAAGATGTGATTATTCACTGGGCTCTGGGGTGAGAAAATTGGAGGTGTTTCTTGAACAAGAAACTGGACCCTGATGAGAAGTGTCCTAGGGAGGACACAATTTGAAACATAAACGAAGTATTTTCTGCTGACTCACACAATAGGTAGGTCTGAGGAAAACAGCACTGTCAAACATGCCATTTGTATACTCAGGGAACAATCTTAATATCAGGTTAGAGTCATAGGTAAAGAAGACAATTTCACCAAAGTACCAGCCTTAAGATGTATGCTTTAGTTTAGACAAACCAAACAAGACCAAGAAAAATAAGTCCAGGATAAGGACAGGGCTTATGGGAAGGCAGCCACAAAGAACTTCCAGAAGAGATGAAGAAGGAGGTCTTAAAGTCAAGGCTGGGCAACCTAAAGCTCAGATTATGGATCTCTGAGACCATACAGAAAGTGAATTGCTCTGTAATTGTCACAGGCAGCTGCCTAACAATTAAATTCAGTCTCGCATAGAGATCTCACATACCTGGAGAACACTGACCAGGACATAGGATCTGGGAGCAACGAGAAATTCCACTAGAGTAAACAATGGCACCAAACTAAAATTCTCTCCAGCCAGGAGTCCAAACAATTAGATCAGGACAAAGTCACGCAACTAGTTAGTACCAGAGCTTTAGACTAAAATTTGTAGACTAGATAATCGGTGCTCACTAAATGCATCTGTTCCTAGTTTTCAAATATCAGTTCTTTAAATATACTTTTCCCTCAGTTTCCCAGTCAAGACGCTTGATAAATCCAAAAGCTGTAGTGATTTGGGCTTAGAATTAGTTATTTTGAGATAAAGTATTCTAAAACAAATTACCTATACTCCTCCAAAAGGCCACAGGGGAGCTATTTTTATTGCCTACTTAATTTCTATATAGTAGATGGAATTTGGAGACTGCTGGACACACACACACACATTTTACATTTAATCGTACACAGAATTATTTGCCTCAAATCACAGTCTGCTGAACACTATTACTAAGTCCTATTCAACTTGGTTGTGTGCCCATTCTTTTCTTCACACCAACCAAAGTCCCTTATGGGCACAAAAGTAAGGGGAGTGGTAACATCAGCAGGCAAGCTCAGCACCTCTGGAGGGGAAAGGGTTGAGAAAGGGCCAGGGAGAGAGCTGAAACGTAGAGCAAAAAGGGGAAAACAGCAGTGTAAACCTAAGATGAGTTGGTTTCAAGGGTGGGGGCAGAATCTGCCTAGGGAAAAAAAAAGGAAATAAAGTGTGTGAATGAAAAGGAACGATAGTAGGGGGAAATGAGAGGGCGCAGGGAAACACTCTATAGAAAAGATGGGTGCCAGGGGACATACGTAGCAGCTTTGAGGCTCTTTTTGTGGTTTGGAACTGTAAAAGTCTGTCCTAAGGCGGAGAATTTTTTCCTTTGCAGCTTTAACACTAGCATCCTAACATTTCTAGATAAATGCCAACAAACTAAATGTCCGAAACCTAAGTTCATTGGTTTCAGGAAATCACTTCAGAGAGAGGAATGTATGTTGTTATACACAAAACTTCCTGGAATGCTTAAGTAAAGAATGGTGTATACATTTGGTGGGAAATTCTGTAGCTATTAAAAATGATTTTGAAGAATATTTAATGATTTGGGGAAAATGCCATAATACAATGTAAAGTGAAATAAGGCAGATGAGACAAAGGCAATGCAATGCACTGGCCATAATTTCCTCTTTCTGGGCATACGAGGAGACTATATTTCCAAGGGTAGGTCAGGATCGTGTGATTGGATTTCTCATCAATGGGAATTTGAGCAAAAATGATGTGTCACATGCTAGTCTTAGGCAGTAAAGAACCATTGCAAGTTTGCCCAGCTGACTCTCCTTAAACATGGTCAGAAGCACTGAACTTAAAACATGATTTGCGGACTAGAAGCAGCTCTGATCTCTAACTCTGTTGGAGGAAAACTGACCAGGAGAACCGCCTGATCTGCAAGGACTGTGCTAAAAACAATAAACCTTCGTTGTGTTAAGCCATTAAGATTAGGTTTAGTAGTCAGGATGATGAATATACTAGGATACAAAACTACATATATGAAGAGCCTAAGTATGTACCAAAACATATGTATGTATGCATTGTATTTATGTGCTTAGATATACACACAGGTAACTGAAAGAGTACATACCAAAATGTCGGTGTTTTCTATTATAAAGCTAAAATTAAAATTCTCTATTCATTATGAAATTTTTTCTAATTTTATTACAACAACCAAGCATTACTTTGCTAATCAGGAATATACAAGAAATATTAATAAAAAAGTGCTGGGCAGACACTGAATAAACACTGGTACATGAACTAAAATGGAGCAAGGGTGCGTGCTGCTGTCTCTGGCCTTCTTGGAATGCCTAGATATTTTAGAGTAATTTTATATCCCCAAAATAAATCAGGCACGTTCTCCAAATGTTATTTTGGTGAATATAATTTTCAGAGTTCTATGTTAAACTTGTGCATAGCAACAAAAAATACAATCTCCAATTGGTCTTTGAATTATAAGCTGGGTGTTACGATGTAGAATACAGAAATGCTCAATATCTGGAACAAAACAAATGCTCCATAAATGGGTCACGCCTGTATTCCTCCGAGCCCATACAGAAACAACAGATAAAATAAAAATACAGAAATGCGGTTTATAGTTGAGGGAAACTGAAAATTTGTCATTCTCTGCAAAAGTACTAGGAAATGTTCCTGAGGGATACAACCTTTACATCCAGACTTGCCACATGGGGAGAAAATCCAGCCACTCCATCCATTCACTTCAAATTCACATAGTGGAACACACTTAGAAACTGGATCCTGCCTCTCAACAGGTCAGCCTAACCTGCTACACGCTGAGTGCTTTTGTTAACTGCAGGCCCCTGGAGCCTCTTCTCATAAATTCTAAGAAACATATGACTAGGCGGCCCTCAACAGCTGCTCTGTTTTCATCTGCACCCTGTGATTTGACATCTAAGCAGGCGCATTACATATTGTACCCTTCAGCCTTCCCCTTTGTTGCCTTTCAATAGAACCAGCTTTGCTTTACATTTGGGACAGGGGGTTATTTTACCATGGTCTGAAGATACAATTGCTGCCTCTTTGCTTTTGTGTGTAGAGAAAGAAAAGACATGAGATCTGCCCCTTCTGACAGAGAAGCCTGAGGTTATGTTAACATAGGATGCCCCACTGGGCATAAGAAGAAGTTTACGCACCATTTACAACAACAACATCATAAAGCAGAGATGTTTTAGCTTTATCTTGCATTTTGTTGGGAAATCCACTGTATACAGTGAGCTACTTCACATTCTCACTAGTTTGCAGATCATCTCCAGATAACTACTCTAGGAGAATTTAACTAAACGTTTGTAGGACCACTCCCCACCAGAAAACATTGCTCTGCAAACAATGACAAATTGATCTAAGCGATGTTATGAGAAATCTCACTTAGAGAATGGATTTGCACAACATTTAAAGAAAAAGACGGATATTTTGACTTGTGAACAGTAGTAACACATGAGAAATTTCTTCGAAGAGGCATTCCTGACCATGCAATTTAAAGTAGCCATACATTCACACTCTAGGCCAGCATAATTTAAATGTCTGCATAGGCCTTACTATGGTCTGACATCACTTATGTTTATGTTTTTCTTTCAGCCTCCGCTCCTGCTATATGCAAACAGGGGCCTTATGCATCTTATCCACTGCTGGAAATCTAGAGCAACACCCAGCACTTAGTAGGTGCTTGTTAAATAATGGTTGTGGAAGAGCAGAGACAGACAACTACAGAGTATTCAAGTACAGTTATATTCTAGTAACATTAATTTTGTAAAATCTTCGATCTGCTACTTCGTGTGAAATATATATCTGCGCCAAGAATAGGAGGTAGAAAGAAAAAAAGCCACAGTTTTCAATAGGCTATTTAATCATGACTAAGGAGCAACCTCCTTAGGCCAGCCTGCTTCCTGAGACCTCTCACTCCCAGCAAGGTTGCTAGATATCAGATCTCGCACTCTCCAGACATTTTTAACTTGTCTATTCAGCATCAGCGCCCTCCTCTGAGAAACTCAGAAAACTGTTACTTACTCATGTGATCACCTCCTAAGCGGTGGCGATTCATAGAAATTAGACACAGTCTGTGCTTATCACACTCCATATGGCTTCATACTGTCTTTGGCTTTGAGGTCTTGCTTCCTTTTCCCCCTCCCAGTTCTAGCTCAGCTTGTACCTCCTGGCACATACTGGGCAAGGCAATTCTCTCTGCCTTGCTAAACCATACCAGAGCCCCTCCAAGGTTTATTACAAGAAGTGCAACCAGCTCCACCGCTGTGGGATCCTTCTTCTTCTGGGGCTCTAACACCTCAGCTTTTCTTCCCTTTCAAAGCAGGGCCCAAGGGTGGACTCAGAGCCTTCCGTTAGTTCTCTCTTAGCGTTTAATAAATACAGAATAGCATAGGGATGATGTCCAGACTGGAATCACAGACTTGGTTTTCAGTCCTGGTATTCTGCTTACTAGCTGTATATCTTCAAGAGAGCTCTTTAACTTCCCTAAAGATTCTCGCATCTCTAACATAGGGACAATAATTGTACCTATCTAACATGGCCGAGGTGACGATTAAGTGCTACAGTAAATAAAAGTGCAACCTGAGAAAGCATTAGGAATTCGCGAATGCTAACAACAACAAAGTCACACATGATCTGGCCCATGACCTTTGTGATCTCATCTGCTACTCCTTACTCCTAACTCCAGCTACCCTGGCCTCCTTTCTGTTGCCCCACACACCACGCCTGTTCATGCTTCAGAGCCTTTGCCCTGGCTGTTTTCTCTGGCTAGGATGCTTTCCTTAAAGTGTCTGCACGGCCAACTCCCCACTTCCTAGAGCTTTCTGCTCAAATCTTCTCAATGAGCGTTTTCTGACCAAATTACTCAATACCACAACCTGCCTGCTGGCTCTCCCCAGCCCCAGTATTGTTTGTCTCTCCATGCACCGCCACTCTATAAGCTCGCTCTAGTCACTGATATAATCCAAGTTCCAAAACAAAAGTCTCACAGGAGAAGTACAGAACTTCACTCCCAGAGTATCTGGACACCTTTACTCTTTCAGATGTCCACAAATAATAGTTATCACCACTTTTCAGTCCTTGCCTGGGTTCCCTGCTTTCTAACTTTCGCCCATCTGCAAATGAAATATGCCATTTTAAAAATAGACAACACAATATGCATAGTTCAAAAGTCAAAAGGTAAGTGAAGATATACAGGTAAAAGTCCTTCTTCCTCCTGTTTCTATCTCCCAACCTCCCAAAGGCAACCAGTGTTACCTGTATCTCCTGTATCTTTCCACATATGCATAGGGAGATTCTATGCATACATAAGGATATATGTATACACTCTTTTACACAAGTGACGGCATATTTGACATATTGTTTTGCACCTTGCTTTATTTTATTTAATACTGTATTTTGGAAATCCTTCTATATCAATTCATAAACATTTTCCTTATTCTTTTTAATGGCTGTATAATACTCTGATTTTTATATATTCTTTATTGAAGACAATCGATGTTTTGATTTAACAAGGATATTACAATAAATCTTTTTACAAAGTCATTTTGAATCAAAATGGAATAATTATCCCAAAGTAGAATTGCTGAGTTAAGGACTATGTGAATTTAAAATGTTTACAGATCTTGCCAAACTGTCTCTAAAATGGTTGTGTCAATTTACACTCTCACCAACAACATACTGGGGTCCTCTTTCCCTACATCCTCTTTTCAAACATTCAGACTTTCATCAATCAGATTAACTGCAAAATAATATCTCATGATAGTTTTAATTTGCATTTTTCTTATTATGAGTGAATTTGAGCATCTTTTCATATAAGAAACATTTTTTCCTGTGAACTAGCTATCCAAATATTTGCTCATTTTTCTATTAGATTCTCTTTTTTCTTGATGATTTGTAGCTCTTTATATTTTAAGAAAATTAGGCTTTTGTCTGTGATGTAAGTTATAAGCATTTTTCCAGTTTCGATGGAAAATACATTTTTTTCCAATAAATACTTTGTTTTCACTTTTACATGATCAAATGTATCATTTTTTCTTTTATAATCTCTTAGTTTTGTATCATGATTCCCTATTCTGAGAATATCACAAAACGTGAGTCATACCACCTTAACACCCACCATTAATGAGCAAATCTTCCTTGGACACCTCAGTACCCAGAAGGACAAGTACAAGAAAGACATTTCCAGCTTGCAGATTACCCAAGGCTTTTTCCCTTTATTCTGGTTTCTTTTGGGGAAGGCACATCTTTACTCAAGCAAAGAACCTCAAAAATGACCTTGTTCTTCAGGTAAGACTGCTCTCTGTACACTGGTAGTAGCTTAATAAAGCTACATTATAAATACCAATGAACAAGTCTGATAGCATAAAACCATCCTGATTGTATCATAAGTGAATGTTAACACCCTAAATGTTAGCACAGTACTCAGAGGCCTGATCCCTCTGACACCTCTGAGTCTACATGGGCAATCCCACTATCTAAAGAGAAAACAATAGAGTGAGCACCAGGCTACGATCACAGTTCAAGAAAATACTTTCAAGGCCCACTAAAATGAGTCACTGAGTCTTTCATATTTTGAGAGATCTGGGGCCTGGGCTGGCTTCAAGCATAATTATGCTACTGTGCTTACTACTCTTTTAGTTCTTCTCAATGTCCACTTCAAATCTGGACCCTGGAAAAAGAGGTTGCTCCCAGAGACTTCTCATCCCAATATTATATCTTCCTTCCAATAGTTGGAATTCAGCATCTAGAATGTAGCAAAGAGACATACACTTCACAGAAGGAAAACTTCTTAAATGTTACCCCAGGTAATGGCTACTTGAAGGGCTACATCCTAGTTCAACACTTCAAAGGCCAGCTTCAGATGTCAAATGACGTTCAGTAGAACTGTAATATGAATAGCAGCCTTCATGCTCCTTACAACTATAAACATATATCAACATATGTCAGATATATATGATATAATATAAATTGTACATATCAACGAACTGAATAACACGTATTATTTTCCCCAGCTACCCTGGATGGCAAAAAGACACATACCTATATAATTATAGTAGCAGCTAACTCATATTGAGCACACTATGTGCCTTATCTAACCCTCAGAACAATTTTCTAGGATATTCTTACTACCTCATTTTGTTTAATAGCTAGGAAAATGAGGAATAAAGAGGTTGAGTAATTTGCCCAAGTTTACAGAGCTTCTGTGATCCATAGCTGGGATTCGAACCCAAGGAGTTTGACTCCAAGGCTGAGGCTCTTAACTATTACACAGTACCCACCCGCCTGGGCTGGGCAGATTGCCACTAGTGGGTGTGAGTTGGGAGAAAAAGCACAGTATATATGAAAAGAAGCAATGCACTCCAGTATATGTACTGAATATTTGATGAACTGGTAATTGGCAAAGCAGTAGGAAAGCTGGTAACAAAGAGATGGCCGTTGTGGATACCAGTGAACATTTAGACATTGAAGTCAAATGTCTGACTTTTAAAAATTTGCTGAAATCCCTGCTCTTTGTTTAATAAATGCCAGCAAAACTTGTCTGACTTCAAGTACCTTAAATAATTCCTCAATTTAGGCGCTTAAATATGTTAATAGAAAACATCTTAAGTAAATATAATTTCTAATGAGATCAAAACTGCTTAAGGATCATTTTAGGCACTAACAAAGTTGTCCACATCTAGGTAGCAACCCACTTGCTTTGATTGCTAAAATAAAGAGACCGTCAGTAAACACATTTCTTCCTATTTCAGTCCCAGTTCTAGAGCTAGGGCAAGTGTGGGTGGGGGCTTTTAACTAAAGCTGAAATGCCAAACGGGGGGCCGGGGGGGAGACAACTTTGATTCCATTATATTAATATTTCCTTGCAAATTTCATAACCAATACCTGAAAATAAGCAGGACTAAAAGCTAAGCAGCTTTCATTATAAAAGCTTGGGTTTAATTAGGTTTGACATTTTTAGAGTATTTTAGGTTTACCAAGCACTTTAAGTGCACTGGGCCCAGGCCCCAGAGATATTAGAAAACAGAAATTAAGTCGAAAGACCTTTCACAGGAAAAATAAAAAGCCCTTAACTTGGACCATATCATTCATACCACAAATACTGCACCTAAATGGCCTCCAGGCTTGCCCCCTCCAATTCATTTTCCACACATTAGCCACAGTAATCGTTAAAACAAAAGACAGATCACCTTTCTCCCTTGGCCAGACTTCTTCAATGGCTTCAGGTAAAGTCTAAACTTTTAATGTAGTCTGCATGATCTTGTTGTTGAAGGAGTATAGCATGGTGATTATGGAGCAAGGCACCAGGCTGCCTACGTTTGCATCTTAGTTCTGCCATTTACTATTTGCGTGACATTGGGTAAATTACTTTTCCTCTCTGTACCTCAGTTTCCTTATCTGTAAAATGGGAACAAAAATCAAATCTATCTCAGAGTGTTGTTTGAAGGTTAAATGAGTATAATATACATAAAAAGCATAACACAGTATCTTGTACACAATAAAGTTTATACAAGTATTAGCTATTATCTCCCCTAATCTTGTCCCTTCCCCTCAATTCTGTATTCCAGCCATTGTCTATCAGGTAGGCCCTAGAATGTCCCAGGAATGATTCCAGGCCCTCCCACATCCTGTTTCTCAACCTGGAATGCTCTTGCCCAATGCCCCTCTTTCTTCTTCCCACCCACATCATTTTATCTTAGCTTAACCACCACTTGCTTGGGAGCCTTCTAGTCCAGGCCAGCTGCTTCTATTATGACTCCCACAGCACCCAGGTAGGGCTGCCAGATTTAGGAGGCCCAGTTAAATCTGAATGTCAGATAAACAACAAATAATCTTTCAATATAAATATGCCCCATGCAATATTTATATTTCAAATAATTTTTAGTATAAATATGTCTCACGCAATATTTGAGACATACAGTAAAAATTTGTTGTCAATATGTGAATTTAACTGAATGTCCTGTATTTTGTCTGCCAATCCTACACCCAGGAGATGCTCTATCATGATCCTTACCACACTTTAATAATTTAAAAATGTGACAAATGGTTCTGTTTCCCCCTCTAGAGTGTCAGCTTAGTGAAGGCAGGGGCCCGTGCAGTCTTGTTCACTATTTTAGACCTGGCATGGCAGCATATACCTCAGAGGTATTGCAGGTTGGGTTCCACATCACTGAAATAAAGCGAGTATTGCAACAAAGAGAGTTGTAACCTTTTTGCTGGTTAAAGGTCTTGCCCTCAACTTGTAAAAATGAAACATCTGTGAAGCACAATAAAGCAAAGTGCAATAAAACTAGATATGCCTGTGCTGAGGATCTCCAGCAGGCTGAAGCTCAGGCACCCCCTGCTGGGAGTTAACTCTAACCACAGGCAAACTCTCTGGGATAGCGAAGCATTTTCAACAAGGTACCACTAGCCTCAGGTCCACAAATGGATAAAAATGATGGTACTGCTTTTCAGGATACCTCCAGTGGGATATTATCATTGATTTCCCAATGAGAGCTTTAAGGTTATCCCACTATTTTATATTCAAAAAAACTTCTGGTGTTCATATCTTTTTCACTTGACCCTCAAGGCAAGTATTAATATCTACATTTAATAGATATGGAAACGGAGGCCCAGAGAAGGTTAGCAGCTTGCCCAAGATGACCAATAAATGGGAGCAACAATTTTGACCCTAGGAATTGATTTTGTGCTCCTTCCACTGTATCGGATGGCCATCTGGGTTGCTTTGAAAATCTGAATTCCTGGGTTCTTCCTCCTCATCTAGACAGCTTCTTAAGGAAGAAGTCTAATATCTGGCCCCTCTGCACAAATTTAATTGCTCTGCCACACTGATTCCACAAACGATACCTAGCCTGAGAGGAAACAGGGAAGCTGTTAGATAATCTCTCATGTTACAGATGACACTATTTAGGTCTAGAAATTAAAGATTTGCTCAGAGTTACAGAACTCGATATTGGTCCTTTTTCTTTTACCTGCATCCCTAGAAAGACAGCACTCCAAATCCCCCTAAATTTCTGGGGAACAAAGATTTACACTTTGACTACATACATTTGGTAGCTTTCTTCTGGAATGAGGGGAGAATGGCTGAATCTGCTCTTGGTATAATAGCATCTAGTAATTTCACCACTTGGAGAGCCTCTGGAAAGTTTGTCAGGTCGAGGGTATGTGGACTTTCTGCCACTGGGAATGCATATAAGGCTATTTGTGCCCCCAGTGCCCTTTCTCCTAAAGGGTCTGAGACCCTCAGAAAGATAGCTCAGGTGGGAGGAAGACTCCAGCTCTACCAGGTCAGGAGGCTAGGAACTAAACCAGCAATGGAGAGGAAACTGTCATGCTCAGTACAGTCTTTCCTTCCTGGACATCCCACCGCCACCTTCCACCTCTGCAGCTTTACTTCTGTGAGCTTCTACAGGAAGCGAAACTTCCTCTAGGAAACTTCCACTCTCAGGAGCGGAAACTGGAAGCAGGGAATAACCAAGAAAGGCTGGGCCGCAGGGGACAAAAGGTCAGTGGCTAATAACCTAAAACAGAACTGGCTGTGAGCAATTCGATAAAGCGAGAAATGCAACCCTCCAACAATGATAGGTTCTTAAACGGCGCCAGCTTACTTGGTTTGGGGTAGCGAGCATGGAGTTTTGCAGGACCGTGGTTTGAGGCTCCTTTGGCAGCATTCTGTTTTGTTTTGATGTTTTGAGCACGAATGTCTGCCTGCCTGGGTAGCCTAGCTGCTAGATACACAGCAGCGCAAAGTAACCTGCGGGGACTTTGCTCTCAGACACCAGCGGAAGGAAGGACACCAGCTACTGGGGTCCTTCCTAAAACAAAAAAATCACAAACGCAATTAAATTAAGATTATTGCTTGTATGAGTCACTGAAGTAAATTTCTCCTGTGCTGACCGAATTCTAGCTGGAGCTTTCGTTTGGAGCTTGGAAATGACCGACTTGGATCAGAGCCAACATGGAGGGTGGTCGCATGCCTGGCCCAGGACCAGGAGAGCCCCCCCCCCCGGGCGAATCTTTTTCTCGGGAGCGTTGGAGCCCCGCAGCCGGATCCTGGGCTCACCTGGCCTCGCCGTCGCCGCCCAACCTCCACTCCCACTCCCACCCTACCTCAGTGGGAGCTCGCAGCAGCCGCAGCAACGCCGGCTCGGTTGCCCGGGTAACACGGGACGCGCACGGGGCTGGCTGAACGCGGCGGCGCGCGGCGGCCTCTGTAGCTCTTCCTCCTCCCCTCCGCCTCCCCGCCCCCGCCCTTGCAGACAGCGGAGCCGAAGAGCAGTCCGCAGCTCGCTCCGGAGCGGTTGTTTAGCCGGGAAAGCGCGGCTCTCGTGCCGCTCCAGACTCAGCCAGTGAGAGGCCGGGGGTGTGGTAGAGGGACGGCGCAGGCCAGTACTTAGGGCCTCGCCACCCAGCAGGTTTGGCCTCCTTCGCACTCTCGCACGCGCGTCCAGCCCACTGCAGCCGGGATTAGTGGGGCGGCCACCCGGCCGCATCATGGTGACTCCCTGCCCCACCAGCCCGGTGAGCCCCGCCGCCCAGGCTGGAAGGCGGGACAACGACCAGAACCTTCGCGCCCCGGTAAAGAAGAGCAGGCGTCCACGCCTCCGGAGGAAGCAGCCACTGCAGCCGCTGAACCCGTGCCCGCTCCCGGGAGACTCCGGTGTTTGCGACCTGTTCGAGTCCCCCAGCTCCAGCTCCGACGGTGCAGACAGTCCCGCGGCGTCCGCGGTGCGAGGCTGCAGCCCCTTACCCGGCCCTGCCCAGCAGCAGTCCGTGCAGCTAGATCTACAGACCTTCCGCGATTACGGTCAGAGCTGCTACGCCTTCCGCAAGGAGCGGGAGAGCCACTTCCACCCGCAGGAGTCGCTGGCGCGGCAGCCACAAGTGAGGCGCTGATCGAGCCACCTCCCGCCGCCGCTCCTCTTCCTCTCCCCGGCTCTCTCCTTTTCTGCTTTGTCTGCCCGCCGCGGCGCCCCGGCCCGCGCCAGCCCAGTTCCTGCCCCCGGTCCAAGAGGGAAGGGCCTTTGGAGGACCGGGCTAACGGCCTCAGTTTACAGAGGAAGGAAAGTGGGGCCTCGACGGCTTCAGTGACCTATCTAAAGTCTCTAAACTGGTTAGTGGGAACACGGTAGAACGCGGAGGAGTTAAGACAGTTTCTAGGTTGGAGGGCGGATCCCCACCAATCCTGAGCAAGGTATTTAACAATCCTGAGCTTGTTTCTTCATCTGCAAAGTGGGGACCCTCCTACACACTGAATTGCTGAGACGATTACACGAGGTAATGTGGATACGCGCTCCGCACAGCGCCAGGCACGAAACCAGGCGTCCTGGCGCCCAGCCTGGCCGGTGCTCCGCAGCAGCGTTGCCCGCGTGTTTCCCAGTTTACAGAGCATTTAGCCTTTTCCTCTTCTTCCTGTCTCCCTCCGGGGAAGCTCCCGGGGACTTCTTGGCTCGTCCCTGCCGCAGCCCCTCTCCACTCTATGCTCAGCCGGCCGCCTCCCTCCTCCTTCCCGGCAGGTAACGGCGGAATCCCGCTGTAAGCTGCTCAGCTGGTTGATACCCGTGCACCACCAGTTTGGCCTCTCCTTTGAGTCGCTGTGCCTGACGGTGAACATTCTGGACCGCTTCCTAAGCACCACGCCTGTGGCTGCGACTGTTTCAGCTGCTTGGGGTCACGTCCCTGCTCATCCGCTTGCAAACAGGTACCTCTCCCCCAACCTCCCACGCCCACCCGGGGGCCTGGGGGCGAGCCACACTCCTGCCACTCTAGCCACCTGGCTCTCCAGTGAACACGATTTTTAGTGTCGAGTTCCCTGAACTCATTTTGGCAGACATTTACAAATACACCCCACAGCCTTTAACTTCACACACTCCGACCCCGCCACCACCACCGCAAACTAACAATCCTTTATTCAGTCCCCAAAGAAATAGGTTGGGTAGTCCCGAAAGTCAATCTCTGTAGCACTGCTATTCTAGTCTGGGATGGGGGATTTCTGGAAACTTCTTTTTTTTCTTTTTGGCCGGACAGTAAGATAGAGCCTGCGCTGAAGTACACCCTAGGTGATTTAGGTGGAAGTAATAGAGCAGAGAAGCCCCAACCACCTCGCTGGATAGGTTGGGGAAGTCCCGGTTTTCTCCTGGGTTTTGAGACTGGGATGGGCCTTTGCCCTGGATACCGCGCAGCGCGGGCTGAGCGCCCCTCTGTTACAGGTGGAGGTGCACCCGCCGCGTGTGAAGCAGCTCCTGACCCTGTGCTGCGGCGCCTTCTCCCGGCAGCAGCTCTGCAACCTCGAGTGCATTGTGCTGCACAAACTGCACTTCAGCTTGGGCGCTCCAACCATCAGCTTCTTCTTGGAACATTTCACGCACGCGCGCGTGGAGGTCGGGCAGGCCGAAGTCTCCCAAGCCCTGGAGGCCCAAGCGCTGGCGCGAGGGGTGGCGGAGCTGAGCCTGGCCGACTACGCCTTCACCAGCTATCCCCCTCCCTGCTGGCCATCTGTTGCCTGGCGCTGGCTGACCGTCTGTTGCAGCTCCCGCATCCCGTGGACTTGCGCCTGGGCGGGCACACCGAGGCAGTGCTGCAGGACTGCCTGGGCAAGCTGCAGCTACTAGTGGCCATAAACGGAACCTCCCTGACTCACATGCTACCGCACCAGATCTGTGAGAAGTGCAGCCTCTCCCAGAGCTTGAAATAAAGGAGACCCTTGGTCTCCTTCCATCTCCTGGCCCAGGGCCGAACCTCTCTCATTGCTTTGAGAGAGTGCAATACTAACCCACAAAGAGGGTTTCAGGGCTCCCACTAGGCACCAGGTCATTTTGTGGATTGTAAATAGTGTACAATAGTAGTAGCGTCTAGTCATTTATTTATTTTTCTGAGAGCACCGAGATGGCAGAGTCTTTCCCCAATAACAGGCTGTTTGTTGTGGTTTGTCTGAGTGCTTTATTTTTTTTTTTTTTTTTTTTGGGTCTGTGGGGAAGGATGGTGAAGGCAGGCCAGGAAATCCAGGTCAGCAAACAATCGATGGATCCTCCTCCTCCTGGTCTCCTCTGTACTTGGCATTTGTGGTGAATTTACGCCAGATCAGGCAACAGGCGGAGAGTGGCCTCTGTCCAGTTACAAGGCGATCAGGGTCGCTTGTAGGCCTATATGTGACCCACCTGTCAGGAGTCTGAGGACTGCACACTCTGAGAGGTCCAAAGGGTGTGATGGGGTATGAGGCCAAATAGAACTCACAGCAGTCTATGCAGTCTAGAGGGGTCAAGGTGCACACCCTAATGCTAGTGATGTGTGGCCAGGAGGATTTGGGCTACCCTCAACAACTATCTGATGCTGGAAATTAAGACTTCACAGACAGTTATGGCCATTACAAACTGAGCCCATTTACCCTGCAATTTCATGGTTCAATATATACCTGTTGCATGTGAGTCCAAGGTAACTATGACAGAATAGTAGTCATGATTATCGAGTGCTTAGTGTACCAGGCACTATGCTCAAAATTCCTATTTCAATCTAAAAATTTTATGAGGCAGTGTCTATTATTCACTTTTCAAAGGACACTGGGTCACAGAGAGGTGAAAGGACAGTGGAGCAGCCAGGATTTGAAGCCAGGTGATCTGAGTCCAGTTCTACCTTTAGCCACAGTGCTCAAATTTCCCCACTTGACATGTTTCTGGAAAATGCTCAAAAACCCTCTCCTGGAGATTGGTGTGGCTGTACCCATCCCTGACACAGGGCTGTTGTGAAGCCTAAATGAGATTGTTGTGAGGTAGTATAAAGGAGTGGCACTGGAGTCAATTTGCTAGGTGATATTAAGCAAGTCTCATGTCTATGTCTAAGTCTCTTTTGTAAAAATGGGAATAACAGTAGCACTTATCTGGTGAGCTTGAGGTATGGATTTATAAGATCTTTCATGCAAATCCCCCAGCACAGGGCCTGGCACATAGCAAGTCTTCAAGAAGGCTGGTGGCAGTCTGCACAAGGAAGGGGAGTGATGGGGGGCGGGGTTATGTGAAAAAACTTGGAGAAAGAAATAGAAAGCAAACATAGGAAAATGTTAATAAGTGGAAGTAAAATTACTGTTGTTTGTACTGCATTTTTTTTTCAGATTTTCTGTATGGTTGAAAAAAACATTGTTTTGAGGGAAAAAGTTATGTTCTATTGCATTTAGAATAAATCTAAATGTATGACAAATATGCATAAATAAAAAGCAAACAAACTGAAAACAAATTTGGAGAATCTTCCTTGCACTTCTGTTCATGTGCATCCTCCAAGTACTCTCCAAAGCCAGAAATGCCTTACTCTTCAGGCCACTTCTCTCCTGATATGTTGCTATGACAGGCTCTCTAGGAACCTTCACCTTCTTGGCTCAGGAAGAGGATTTTGGTGATTCCCAAGCTGTCTGAGGAAAAGCTGGTCTGTGATGGTGAAAAGGAGAAGAAGAAAAATCATTCATCTGTCCCAAATTCCAAAAGATCTGGAGCCTTCAGCCTGGCTGTGGGAATCTGTGTGTGTGTGTGTGTGTGTGTGTTGTGGTGTGTGGTGTGTGTGTGTGTGTGTGGTGGGGGGAGGAGAAGTGGAGGGGGAATGGCCTTTTTGCCAAAGAGTGACTTTGGGACAAACTGTCTTCACCAGCATTTACTCCATCACCATGCCAAGATTGATATGAGTGATTTGGTTCCAGAATCACCCAGACCAGGAGTCATATAACCATGCTATCCAGACACATAATCTATTACACATTTTTATGTATATGCCCATATTTTTCTACCCCCATTTGTAACTCATTGATGAGAAATGTGCCTGTTCTGGAAAAATCGGTGATAGTCTCCAAGTGTAGAGATCTCTCCAAATTTTAGCTAAGCGTGCCCCTACTCAGTTTACAGACTGGAACGTCAGTAAGGATAGCGGTGGAGGATGGACTGGCTAGTGGCTAGGCTACTCAGAGAGCAGGAGACAGAGCCAGGCAGTGGGAGGCCGGAGATGCAGCTTAAAAGGCTTAAGACAACAACAACATTAATTTGTCCACACCAACCACCAGTCACATAATCTGTCTTCACAGCAATGCCTGATAGGCATTGACCTGAAAGCCAGAGCTCCTCACTGTCAGCAATATCACACCAACTCTAGCTGACTGGCCTTATGCAGCTGGGTTCCCACATCTACAGATGGATCGGAGTCTCTAACTAGCTCTGCCACTGAGTTGCTCTCCATCACTTTTAAGGGTATCTTGTTTATTAATCTAGATAACAGGTACAAATAAAAGAGGATAATGACATTTTAAAAGAGGATCTTTCTTTACTACTACTAGGTTTAAGGCACAAACAAGGTGCCCAATAGGAGGTAACAAAGATTCCAATTTCAGACTGCTTGAATTGGACGGATATGAGTGGTTCTGAGAGAGGCCCCCTTACCTCAAGGATTTGAGATGCCCTTCCTGGGAGAAGCTTTGGGCTTGGGAAGGGCAGCCAAGATTGCTGCAGAGAAAGCGAGGTCTGGAGGAAGGGGGTGGGGAGAACAAAGACCGGGGCTATAGGGGATTTGGGACTGTCCACTGTGACATTTTCAGAAACTAGAGGACAGTATGTAGATGTCACTTTTTCTTAATCGACCCTCTTTTAAAAGCTGTGCTCCGTCGCTGCTGCCAGGGGTACAGGGCGGGGCTCTAGGCCAAGAGAGACCAATTGAAGTCAATTAGTTAAGATCAGGGTGCTTCCCCTTGGAGCCTTGCGGGATGAGGCTTCTGTGATCTGAGGGCTGTTCTGGCGAGTTCCCGCTGGAGTTCTACATCTCCACCAAATCCTACAGGGCTGGGCAAATGCTGGAGTCTGACTGGCGAGTGTCACTCCGCGTTCATTCCGTGCGTTGTGGCTGGGATGGGAAGAAAATGAAATAAGATGCCTTAACGTTGCAATCCCCGCTGTCCATA
This sequence comes from Eonycteris spelaea, assembly GCA_003508835.1. Taxonomy (NCBI): domain Eukaryota; kingdom Metazoa; phylum Chordata; class Mammalia; order Chiroptera; family Pteropodidae; genus Eonycteris; species Eonycteris spelaea. The sequence goes on along the minus strand of PUFA01000011.1, from coordinate 5,317,205 downwards.
AACAAGAAGGGGGTATCCAGTGTTAGGGACCGGTAGGGTAGTCCGCCCCTCCTTTTCTTCCCTTACTTTGGCGCGGCCGGGAGGCGGCGGCGCCAACGCTCACCGAAAGGGCGCTCGCGGGCCCGGAACCCGCGCTCGCGGCAGCGGCAGGTTGGATTTAACGCCTCCGCCTGCGCGCAGATTGTTCGGGGCTGAAGGCGCCACCTCTGGCGCTCAGGCGCGAGCCGCCCCTCCCACGTCGCGGTCCTCCCTCTCCACTCGGCCCTCCCCCGCACCTCCACAGTCGCCCTTGTACTCCACCAGCCACGCGCCTTCTTGGACCTTGGGACAGATTCTGAGCCTGCAGGCGTCCGGTGGAGCGCAGGGTGTGGGTCGCCATCCCAGCTCCGGCCACCGCCTCCGAGCAGTCCACGCGGAGGCAGGATGCAGGCGTGCGGGGGCGCCGCGGCAGGACGCCGGGCATTCGACAGCATCTGCCCCAACAGGATGGTGGAGCTGCGGGCTCGGCCCTTCGGGAAGCCCGGGAAGCTGGAGAGGAAGGTGGGACCGCGGGCCGGGGCCGGGAGGGGTCCGCAACCTCTGCGCCCCCAGGGCTGACCCGCACTCACCGTTTCTGTGCCCGGCTAGTTCGGCCCTCCGCGGAAGTTCTTTTCCGGTTGCAGCGGCGCAGCAGGGTGTCGGTGTACGAGGATCCCCAGGACGCGGAGCCTGCTACGCTGCCTGGTGAGCACGGTGGCCCCCGCACGGCCCTTCTGGTTTCCTGCTCTGGGTGGGTGGGGCGCGCGCGCGGCTTGGAAAGGCTGCTTTTCCCCGGGTTCCTACGTCCTGGCGGAGATGGCAGCGGCGAGCCCTTGCGAGAGGCTCAGGGTCCGCCCGGTGCGTGTCTCCGGTTCTCCCCGCGCAGCCCTCACCACCATAGACCTGCAGGACCTCGCAGACTGCTCGTTATTCGGGTCCGACGCGCCGCCTAGTGGTGACTCTGTCGCCTCGCAGGTACCTCCCATTCCTCTTGGAGCCTCTCGGCCTCTGACAACACAAACTCCGACTCCGGAGTCATGGGTTCCTTTCCGCAAAGGCTTGTCTCAGGCGGGGAGCGCAGGCACCTCTGGCTAGATGGTGGATTAGTCCGCGCCAGAATCAGCCTAGAGGATCAGAGCTTCCTCCTCCCTAGTATGTTACGACGGCCGCATTCTCGGAGCTGTTCTGACCAACTTGGGACAGGGGGGCTCAACTGGAGGTCTCCCTGCCATACCAGCCTCCCGTTCTTCTCATCATTCTTCCCTGGAGCAAAGCAATGTGGAGATTACTCACTGAGGGACCAGGCGGGTAGGTGGGAGCAAAGTTGCGCGTTGGGCATTTGATATGTCCTGTCTGTTCCCCTAACGTCCCGTTCCCAGACAGTCATTAACTATTTTCATTCCCTGGGTGTCTAAGGAGTGTGGAGATCGGAGGATAACTTCTGGATCAAGACTGGAAAAGAAGAGAGTTTACATTTGGAGGAAGCAGAAAAAGAGAAAGACTCTGGAAGAAAACGGACAGAAAACAGTCCTCTTGGAAGAGATGGCCCTTAAGCAGTTGGGCACCTTAAAAAAGTTTTTCTCCCCCCCAAATGCTCCCATTGCTTACCCTTATGAGGCAAAGAAGCATTTGATTTTTTTCTTCCCCCCACCTTATCTTCTTAATTCCCCCTTTCACCACTAGCCAGAGCTGATATTCCCCAGGCAGATGATGGAGCTTCCCAGCACCTGTGTGTGGGAGCCAGAATATGAAGTGCCCAGAAGGACACTTCCTAGGTAGATACAACCTGCAGGAAGAGTGCCAGTTCCAGCTTCCTGACAGCAGGTGCTGGGGGATAGGAGATCCATGCGGATAGGCCCAGCAAAGAACTCTCTAGAAGATCTGACCACCTCCCATAACTGAGCTTGGGTGGAGCAAAGCTTCCCAGGGCCTCTTCTCAGTGCCTCTTAGAATTGGTATAGAGCCCAGGGGGACTCAGGGTAGGTGACCACTGAGAGCAGAGATTGTTCAGATAAGAGGTGATAATCATTGCACTAAAGGGGCCCATCTATTGTTCTTTTAAAATCTGGATGCTCAAATAATGAAAGACATGTCTGAACACCTATCAATGGACCCCAGGGGGCCTAAATCACTCTCTTACTCCAACATGTTTATTTTGCAAGTAACAAAAACCAAGCAGTGTCTTGATGAATTTTTGCTTAAGTATATAGAACTTAAATTTGACATCATTTTGTTAGTCATTTTTTGGAGGGGGAGAAATAGTTATAGCTGGAGAAATGCCAGGTTTTTAATCTAATTGGGAAGGTAGGATTCAAAATTTCGAGAACAGAGCTCGTGCCAGATGGCCCAAGAGGTCCAGGACTTTTCCTAGGAAAGACAGAGCTGATGCAGAGGGAGCAAAACCTCTAGGGAAAATCCTCTGGGGACACCCTGGCCTGTCCACACTCTGGTCATATTTCCCAGCCCCCTCCTGCTGGGGAAGGTAAACAGAGAGGAAGTGCTCTAGAAGTGTTCAAGGTCCAGAATGGGCCAAGACCTGGGTAGCATAAGAGAAAGCATTTCCCGGGTCCCAGTTCCTAAGTTAGCTGCCAGTCTCCTCATGGTAAGAACTTTTCTACAATCTCTCTGAGAGGGAGACCTTTCAGTCCCTGGAAAATGAGTCCCATTTCTGACTCCTTCAACTAGGGCAGAACTTGTGCTTCAAGATTTGTCCGGGCCCTCAGTCCTTCCTTTCTCAACTCCTTCCTCCACTCCCCCCCTACAGCTTCAGTTCCCAACTGGTGTTAGAGGCCTCCCTGATCGAAGCTCTCCACCCTGAGAAAGACTGGTGCTTGTACATTCTTTGAAGTCAGAGTCAGAATAAGTTCCTCTTCCCAGGAATATTTAAATAGTAAAGAAGGGCTTTTGGGATAAGAGTATAATTAACACAAAGGAATCAATCAATCAGTCAATCATAGTGGAATCAGAACAAATATTTCTGGTGGGCACATTGGATGCATCCCCCACACCTTAAGAGACTCCTTTCCCTTTCCCAGTTTGTCTGCATCATTGGAAGCCAGACTTTCCTAAAAGACAGATGAAGCTAGAGGCAATGAGACATAGAGGAAAGGGGATTGAAATGGGCACCAGCATTCTGCCACTATTTCAGAGTTGGGTGACTTTGGGCAATTCAATTTCTCTGAGCTTCAGATTCTCCATCAGAGGAGCCGGAATCACTTTTTGGGCCCTGCCTACTTCCTACATTGGTGTGAGAATTAACAGAGAGACTCTATATGAAAGAGTTTTTATAAGCTCTAAACATCCACGAATTAAGGGATAAGAAGGTTCTTGCACCTGCCAGCATTTTATCATCTTCTGCCTCAGGCACCCAGACATATGGCAGGAATCCAGGAGAGTGTCCAGTTCAAAATGTTGGAGGTACGTCATACTGTATGGGGAACGTCAACTCCACCTTTTTGAGAAACAGAAGAGCAATAGGGTCCATACCTGCTGTCTCATAAGTCCATTGCTCTGTACGGAAGCACTTTGCATAACATCTCTGGCCCCCATGTCATAGTCTACCTTTTCCCTTTTTATGGGGATGGGATGGTTTAGCTGTGAGTGAGCCTCAGCAAGACATATAGCCTCAGGTTACTGCTTTGGATGACCCTGAACACTGTCTGGTCTTGGAAGGAAAGATGGATAGTTCTCACACCACACTCCCTGATCTTAGAGCAGTGGCTCCTTGGCTAGTCCAAGGTAAGTCAGAGCTGAGGTTCAGCAGGCGCACGGGGAACGTGCCAGAGGCAGCTAGCTGGTTGGCTCGTGGCCGGCCATTAAGGCGGCATGCGGGCTATGCAGGCTGCCAGAGGACAGGCTCGGCGCCTGGGTGATGAGCATGGAAGCACCGGGCCCCTGTTTCACGCGTCCTGCCCTCCACCAGGGCGGTGCAGGCCTTCTGGGTTCCGTGTCTCTTTGACCCGGCTTTGATTTTCAGGGATGAGGCTTGCCTGCAAATGCAAGTGCATGCATACCTGCTGCTGAGCCCAGGGAAGTGCTCCAGACCTGCTGACTGGACACTAAATAGTTTATACCTCTGGTTTATTTCAGAACCATTCCCTGCAAACGGCAGTGGACTTTGATCTGCAGGATTTCAGAGACACGGTGGATGATCTCATTGCAGGCAAGTGGAGTCTCCCTGAAGTTAAGTAACTGCTGGAGTGCCCCCACCCCCCAAATCTGACTAGTTTAGATTTCGTGGTCGTCAAAGTGGTAAACTCTCACCTGTCAATGGCTCGCCAGCAACTCATCAAATGTTCGAGATCTTCTTCGGTATATAGCCCTTCCACCCCCGCCCCTTCCTAGTGGAGATGAATCACTGGATTTGTAGAGCTTTCTCAGTTTGCCCATGTGAGTTCTGGGAGAGGGAGCCCTACTCTATGATGTAGTGGAGAGACGTTGAGGGATAGAAGTGTACAGACCAATGGACTTATGTGACTTCAGGCAGGTTTGCCGTAACTGCGGTGGAAATTCAGTACAGATCAACTCAAGAGGCATATATGGAGCACCTGCTGTGTCTGTACAGGATATCAGGAAGGGCCTGGGAATCTTAGAGATTACAGTTTGGGGTGCTTTACTTAAAAAAAAAAATAACATAAACCCTACTATATCCGGCATGGCATTTTGTCTCTGTAGCTAGTTGGGCATGAGTCTGAGGCTGCAAACCCTGCTCCCTCTCTCCCCCAGACTCATCCTCTTTGATGTCGCCTGCCCTGTCTGCCGGAGACTTCCCTTATTGTCCTTGCGACGTATTGCAGTTCGAGCCCTGTCCCTCCGGGCAGCTGAACCCACCGGCCGTACAGTCACCGCCTCTGCGCCCTCCCGACGTGCCTCCGTTGGAGCAGTACTGGAAGGAGGTGGCCGACCAGAATCAGAGGGCGTTGGGGGACGCGCTCGTTGAGAATAACCAAGTAGGGACACTGGGCTGGCGGCCAGGGATCCTGGAGCAGGGACAGGGTCTGTAGCTCCGGGTGGAAGTGGGGCGGGGGGGGGGGGGTGGTGGCTGCAGGAGCAAGAAAGTGCCGCGGTGGACGTCTGAACCAGTAAACCCGCGAGCGGCTCACATAGGTGCTATTGCTCCAGGGGCTCTAACTCAGTTTCCAACTTCACTAAGTAGGAATAATCCTACCAGATTTTTAACAGGGCCACCGATATTTATTGAAGGCTTTCTATATGCTGTTATTGTCCTTATCCATTTACGTTCTCCTATCATTTATATAACCATTGAGCTAGATACTCTTACTAGCCTCATTTTACAAATAAGGAAACTGAGGTATAGGAAGATTGAACTTCGGAGGCAGAACGTAGATATATGCCTGTCACCGGAATCAATACTCTTCACCGCCACGCCGCTACAGCGAAGATTAATTGAGACACATTTTGTCTCGGTGCTTTGTGAAAAATATAAGTCAAATAAAGAAAATGGATTATTGTTCTCACCAGTGTAAATGACCTTGGGTCCCCAGTTCCTGGTTAGACGTTAGGATCGGGGTTTAATTCATGCAGAGTATACTGACGAGACAGAGCACGGTGGCCTACCTCTGAACCTTTGGGGCTCCTCCTGCAGCTACACGTGACGCTGACCCAGAAACAGGAGGAGATCGCTTCGCTCAAGGAGCGGAACGTGCAACTGAAGGAACTTGCCAGTCGAACCCGGCACCTGGCCTCGGTGCTGGATGTAAGTGGGGACCAGGCGGATGGGACACTGCGGGAAGTCGGAAATGTTCCTGTTCAACCCAGACCCTGTACCTAGAGTTGAGGACCTGGCAGGGGTGGGGAAAGGAGAGGACCGCCGCTGTAAGCTCGCTAAGTCACTAGATGGGGACACCTAAGTCCGCAGAGTCATGCGCTGGAAGCGCGCCTAGATCTCCTTTGCGCGCCCCGCGCGAGGCGAGTCTGGCTCGCCCCAGAGCGGCGTTTCCATCCCTGTCTTTTGTAGAAGCTGATGATCACGCAGTCTCGGGATTGCGGGGCGGCAGTGGAGCCCTTCCTGCTCAAGGCGACTGCCAAAAGGAGCCTGGAGGAGTTGTTCAGCGCTGCGGGGCAGGACTGCGCGGAAGTGGACGCTATCCTGAGGGAGATTTCCCAGCGCTGCGATGAAGCGCTGCAGAGCCGCGACCCCAAGAGGCTCCGGCTGCAGTCAGAGACGGTCAGTGTGGACCGAAGGCCTGGCAACTTGCACGGCGCCTTCCGGGGACTGCGCACAGACTGCAGCCAGAGCTCGCTGAACCTGAGCCAGAGTGAACTGGAGGAGGGAGGCTCCTTCAGCACCCCCATCCGCAGCCACAGCACCATTCGCACCCTCGCTTTCCCCCAGGGCAATGCCTTCACCATTCGTACAGCCAACGGGGGTTACAAATTTCGCTGGGTTCCCAGTTGAGCTGGGATGTGGTTTCCAAAACATTGCCTTGTATCCGGACTGAAGCACCTGCAGACTGAACGGGAGTAGCTGAACTATTTCCTGAACCTGACTTCTCAGAACTCCCCTGTAGGGCGAATGCCACCTTGAAACATTATTATCATTTTTTTTTTTTTTCAGGGACAAACCTCGATACTGGTGCACCGTAAATTTCTGGTACAAAATACTGTATAGCCTCTCCCCTTTCACAGCGAAACTGAGTGTGTGCGTGTGTGTGTGTATGTGTGTGTGTGTGTATGTATAAACACACACATATCACAGTTAATTTTAAATGTATTTTCAGCAGCTTTAAATGATGTACTTTTAGATCTGGAAGGGACTTGGAAACCACTCAGCTATTATATAATTATATAAGGCCCTAGCTTTATAAGAAGGAAAAGGAGGCTCAAAGAGGTTCAGTCATATTCTATGAGAATAAGCACTGGGAACTTCCAGGCACTCTGACTAGTCATTGAGGGAGTGTAGGCCCAGAAACCAGGTTCCTGGGTGAACATGTCAATACATCACTCAACTTTCCCCAGTCCTGGAAGACACTTAATTTTGTTACTATTGAAAACTTTTATTCTAGCTGCCAGAATAAAAAATTAGAAGTAGCCTGAACACTTGCTTTAGTAGAGAAAAATGCAAATTCTCCAAGACAGTGAGCTATCAACAAAATAGGTGCTAAACACATTCGTTTGTAATGAGCATTCATATAATTTTGTATGATTTATGGTAAATGTTTATATTAATTATTTATATAGTTCTGTCTAAACTGAATAACCACAAAAAGCAAATTCTGTTAATAAGAAACATGAATTGTTTTAAGAAAATGGCATATCCCACATAAAAAAAGTCTTTACAGTTTTGGCCAGAAACCAAGTATGCAAATCTTGGTAGAAGTAAAACAATCTTTTGAATCCCATGGCCAATACCCAGGTGCGCATTCATGTTCCATATTTCTTGGCTTGATCTTCTAAGAAAAACTTAGACGTTATATAGTGCCTTCACTTTGACTTTTCTTTTATTCCCTTTTATGTGGAGTTCCTTTTTCTCCTCTGTGAGCAGCATTGGTCGTCACTGTGAGTGATTTACCCCAGCTTCCACAGTTCTTAACATGAAGGCTCCTTGCATTTGGGGGCTCAGCTGGGGTAAATTTCCAACTCTGTCGCACCACTTTGCTGGTTCTGCCATCTAAGTGGAGATATCAGGTAACAGGTGAGCTGGGCCAGGTGGCAAAACCTGCTCCTCCACTTCCCCCTGCATACTGTTATCTGTATTAAATAGCCTTTGAGAAAGAAAGGGGAAAAGGTGATAAAATAGACCACATTTCCTCATATTTTGTCTAACACATGAACTGAAAAAATACACTGGACAGCTCGGAATTTTTTTTTATCAGCTCAAATATAAACTTAACATGTTCAAGACTAGAAAAAAAAGCTCAAAAGCAAAACAAAAAGACAACACTTCACTTGTTTCATGAAACAACCAGCTTGTTAAATTTCCTCTCTACTCCTCAACTAGCTATAATGCATTAGCTTCAACAACTGAAAAGTTTTTAATAAATTATATGTATTTTTTCTATTTGTCTATGCCTGGATTTTTTTTTTTTTAAATTACAATTCCTACTGACATTCAGATTATAGACCTGTAATTGTTATGTCAGCATTGGCAACTCTAACTGCTTAAGTATCTTCCATTTCTAGGGGGCAGGGAGATGTGTGGAGAAACTCTCCTGTGAACTAATGGCACAAATGACTACTTTGCATTACTTAGCAGTAACTGAGCTAAAAAATTAGATTCATTCATTCAACAGATATTTATTAAATGTTACTGAGCTTCTCAGTAATACAGATACTAGGCAAACAGCAAAAACACAAAACACAAAGACCTTGCCATCATAGATGTCTCTCCTCGGAAGAAATAAATACTAAACAAATATGTAAGTGCTATGAAAAAAATGAAGAAGAGTAAAGGTAGTAAAGGTAGCTTGGGCTGCTATAACAAAGTACCATAGAATGGTGGTTTAAACAACAGGCATTTCTCATGGTTCTGGATGCTGGGAAGTCCAAGTTCAGGGTGCCAGCATGGTCAGGTTGTGATGAGTGCCCTCTTCCTGATTTGCCCTCTACCTTCTTACTGTATCGTCACCTGGCAGGGAGAGAAGGGGCTCTGTTTCTCTTCATAAGGTCACTACTAATTCCATTGTAGAGGCCTCTCTCTCATCTAAACTGCTCAAAGACCCCATCTCCAAATGCCATTACATTGAGGGCTAGGGCTTCCACATATGAATTTGCAGGGGACACAAACATTCAATCCATAGCAGATAGAGAATGATGGGAGCAGGTGGTCTGTTCTGCGAAACCCCCTCTGATAAAGAGACATTTGAGAAGAGAGCTGAGGAAGCCAAGGAATAAGCTTTATGGTTGTCTGAGGGGAGAACATTTGAGGAAGAGGAAACAAGAAGTGCAAAGTGTGTGTGTGTGTGTGTGTGTGTGGTGTGTGTGTGTGTGTGTGGGCGTTCCTGACTGAGAATAGCAAGGAGGCTAAAGTGGTTAGAGCTGAGTGAATGAGGGGAAAATGAGGACAATGAGTAGGAAAGATAGTTCCTCTAGACCTTGCAGAGGGCTTTGGCTTTATTCTGAGTGAGACGGGAACCCGTCGGAGGTTTTCAGCTGAAGGGTCACATAATCATACTTAAATTTTAAATGGAATATTCTGGGTTTTTTTTGGGGGGGGGAGAAGTGGGGTTGGCATGGACAAGCAAGGGTAGAAGCAGAGAAGCCCATTTGAAGATTATTGAAATAAGCTAGGTGAGGGATAATTATAATTTGTACCAAGGTGGCTGTGGTAGGCAGAATAATGGCCCCAAAAGGTGTCTATGTTCCAGTTTCTGGATTTTTGAGTCTGTAGTTCAGGGGAAAAGTTGAGTGGGAGATATTAGTTTATGTATGGCATTTAAGGCTACGCAAGAGAACTAGATCACCTAGGGAGTGACAGTAGATGGAGAAGTCTGGGGATGAGCCCTGGGCACTCCAATGGTGATAAAAACTTCCTGTTAAGAAAAATTGGTGGATATGTGAAATGTTTATCAGCAAGTATCATCTTCATCTAAAGCGGGTACAGGTTATAGAAATTGTCCTTCAAGTCAGATTAACCCAATGAAACATATAATTGCTATTTGAAGGAGGATGTAGAATGGAATTTGAAAACTGACAGGGACCTTAGAGATCATTTAGTTCAAGCATCTAAAGAAAGCTAAAGAACCCTACACAAGTGCAGTTTTGGGTTCTGCTTTCAGTCCTCCTGTTTATAAAAAGGGGATGAGATTCTTTCTCGTCTTAAGATGTCTAAGAATTTACTGAATAAAATGAGTGGCCTCTTATACAGATGTTCTTTCTATTTTTAGACACTTGTCTTGGTTTGGATCATTTTATGGAATCTCAGACAAAAATCAAAAGTCAAGGGAAAATTTTCAAAATGTTTTCTGGAAATCAAATCCAAAACAACTTCATAAGTGAAGATAGTATATAGGTTAATCCTAGAAATTCCAAGTACATAAAAACAGATTTCTCTGTGAGAAAACAATTGATGTACAGAAAACAAACAGGGAAATAATTAGTGTGCACAATAAAAATAATATATCAAAAGCATAATAACTAGTATAATTAACAATGATAATTTTGCAGAATATGTATTTTGTTTGTTATCAAACCCAGGAGATGAAGAATGGAGAGTAGATGACAGTGTGCATTTGGGGAATTTCCCCAAATTACTGTGATGATCTCATCTGAGAAAAGAGAATGTGAGAGTTAGGTTCAATATGTTTTGCTTTTTCTTATACTGTTTCGAGAAAATGAATTAGAAAAGAAACTTTGTTATGATCAACATGATCTGGCCACAAAAACATTTGATTCCTGGTATTAGTTAAATTTTCTCCCTAAACAAGGCCTGATATAATAATTAGATGCCCAATTTTCAAAGAGAGTCGTGGGAGAACATATGCCAATGACACAGAGCTCCAGCTTGTGATGTATAGGGAAGGCAGAGTAGTGTGGGCAGGTCTGGTTTTGATAGAAGGGGGCAGGGTACCCAAGCATGGAGGTATACTGACTCGAGCCTCTGACTTCCTGATAGAACAAGCATCTGCTTGTGGAGGTTCAGCAATTGAGGATTCTCTGATATAACATTCATCTTCAGTCACATGTATCCTGAGGGCCAAAGCCTATGAAAGGATCTTCCCCCTGGGACAAGGATGAGAGGATAGAGCAGGGAGTAATTTGGGGAAACCTGTTTGTGGGTGTTTTCCACATATAGGTGCCTTCACATCCCTGATTTTGCGATGTCCCATAAAAACCTATGCTGAAGCTGAGACATAATGCTTATCAGTTGTGACACTGATTTCAGCCTATAGCATCTTCTTCAAGGCAGACACAATAAGATTAACAGGTTAGATTCAATCATAAGACTTACAGGATCAACCAGCCAATGATTCTTATTACATTTTGCTCCAAATAATGTTTAATTCTTTAAATATCATTGTAGTGCCTTAGCTCTCCTTTGAGTTTTAAAACAAGGTTTTATTTCCAACACATAATAGTAAGTTGAGCTGGGAGTCACTGACATTTAGTTTAGCTGTTCATGATGCCATCAGTGAACCAGATTTTATCTCTCTGCTTTATCCCCCACCAACTTGCTAGCCCTTTGTCCCCATGCTAAGTGTTTCATGATTGTAAGATTGCCGCTGTAGTTCCAGATATCATGTCTGCATTCAAAATAGTAAGAAAGAAAGGGATGGGGCTTCACAGACTATTTCTGTCGCTTTGATTAGGGAAGCAGCAAAGCTCTCCCCGAGCTGGCTTCCCCTCAAGTCTCATAGTCAGACCTGAGTCACATAGTTACCCACCTGCAAGGTAGTCTGGGAATCCAGTTTCTCACTCTTTTGCCATTATAGTGGGGCGTGGGCAAGAGAGAAGGGAGTTGGGAAAAGCTCTTGCACGATCCAGGCAACAATGTCTGCCACGGAGGTCTCAGTTACATAAGGGAGTGTAAAGGGAAACGGAGAAATGTGTCCCTTGGACGCTAACATCAGAGCTGGTCCTCCTTAGCAGGGTGAGGTGGGCTTCCCTCCTCGTGGGGGCCCAGGGTAGTTAGGGGCCTTTCTCTTTCAGGCCTGGGGGACTGAAAGAGAAAGAAGCACATAACACGGTGTTGCTGTTGGAGCCAGAGGCCTGGCAATAAGGTGAAGGAAATGGTTGGTACCCTAGTTCAATTCTCCTTAAAAAGTGTTCATCTTCATCTTTTAACAAAAAAGAAAAGAAAAATTTCATGCAAATAATTCATGCTCATTGTAAAATAATTCATGCTAACAGAAAAGCACTGCAGAGTAACACTAGTGGTAATCTTAGCATCCAAAGATACTACTATGAACATTTTGGTGTATTTTCTTTCAGAAAATATTTTAAGTACTTATAAACACATGGAGTACACAATTATGTTTGTGGGTCTGGGTCTGTTTAAAACTTGTATCCTCTACACATATTATTGAATGGTAACAATTGACCATTTACAGAAATGGTCAAGGGTTCAGGAGTCACATGAGATGAATGGGCCCTGCTGTGATGGACCAGCTGGGCAACTTGGATCTGTGAGTGGGCCTCATTCCTCAACTTTGAAATGGGATAATAGAAGTTGTGAGAATTGAATGAGGTAATGCTCCTCAATTGCTTGATGTAGTGCCTGTTACCTGGTAAATGCTCAATATATGTTATCTCTTTGTATTAATTTTCTTTTGCTCTATAGCAAATTACCATGAACTTAGTGGCTTAAAACAAGGCAAATTCATTATCTCACAGTTCTGCAGGTCAGAAATCTGGATGAGCTCAGCTGGGTTCTCCACTTTGGGATTCTTGGACACCAAGGTGTTACCTGGACTCTTATGAAGAGGCTCCAGAAAGACCCCAAGTGCAGTCAGGTTGTTGGTAGAATACAATTCCTTGGGGTTGTGGGACTGGGATCCCCAGTTGCTGGCTTGCTGCAAATCAAGGACTTGTCTTTTGCTCCCAGAGATGTTGATCTGTTCCTTGTACTTGGGCCCCTACATTTCAAAGCCAGCAAGGTCTGTCAAATTCTCATGCTGGAATCTTGCTGATTTTCCCTTCTGCCCTGTGTGTCTCTTGCCTCCAACTAGAAAAACTTGACTAAGAAGTAGAAATATAGGCACGAATTAGAGGTCGAAAGTGTGGGCATAAGTTATCTGGAGAGCAAAAATGGTGTCCTTGCTCACAGCTGTGTTCTGGAGCCTGTATGTCAATGGAGGAAATCCAGAGAGCAGCTTTATTAATAAGCTGGAGGACATTCAAAACAGTTCCTGAACACTTCTAGGCAATTGTGGGAAGGAAATCCAGAAACAGGGAAGTAAATCCAGTCCTTGCTTCTCAGTGAAATTTTCTGCCTCAAGGTACCTCAAATTGGATTATAAAAAGACAGCTGCCACTGTTCTGGAGGCATCTTGGTCATGAAGTGTAAAAATTTCCCCTTGGAAAAAGATGCACTGAGTCGTGAAGGAAAATTTCATGCATATCAAAACGTTTTGGAACTCTGACCCAGCCTAAAAATGCATTCTTATGTCACCACTGGCCTATTAAAATTTTTATTTAAAAGTTCTGCATTTTTTCTAACTCATTGGGTTAACAGAGTTTTTATTACCATTTTAACTACCTAACAGATCTTGCTCTGAAAAATTCCATTCTCATATTAAGGAATATCTTCTTCATCCCATACCCTTCTCTGTCTGGAGTGAACTTTGATTCACTCATTTATTTATTGAAGGTTTTTTTTCATCTAGTTGTTTATATTTTATTGTCACTAACATCCAAAATTAATTTGAGACCAGTTGTAATGAAAACTTATATAAAACAGGATAGTTCAAATTAACACCATTAAATATAAGGAAATCAGCATAGTTAGGGTAGTAATTTACTTTGATTCAACTATTTCTACACTTAAAGACCTATAGCCTTCCTTTAGGCAAACACCTGTTTGAACTTGCATAACTAACAACTATTTTCAATATTTACTTTTAGCTGCTTGACAAAATACTAGGTAAATCAGTCATGACAATTATTTATATTTATTCATATTGTACTATTGTTAGGGAAAGGAAACTCCACAGATTTACTTAGGATTTATATGGGTAGCTAAGTAATAATTAGAAATTACATTTGATATAGGATGTAGAAAATTCTATTAATTCATTCCACAGTTAAAGCAAACAGAGACAAATACCATGTTCTGTGAGTGATAATAGTAGCTTTGAGTACTTGCATAAGATCATGCCGAGGATTTAAGACTTGTCTTTTATTTGTTTCTTTAAAATGGAAATTCCTAATGTAGAAGATACCTCTTGGGGTTGCTTCCAAACTCACTGTGATTGCCCCTTTTCCAGGAAGAGGCTTAAGTACACAGGGTTGGATCTGTTTAGTTTGGACTGTTACCACACTCTTGCCCTCATCATCTATATCACCACCAAGAGCTGATTGAATAAGGAGATCTTTTTTAAAAGCAGATTTATTGAGATGTAATTCATGTACTCTGTAATTCATTTAAAATGTACAACTCAATGTTTTTTAGTATATTCACAGAGTTTTTGCAACCATCCCCACAACCTAGTTTTAAAATATTTTTGTCCCCTCTATAAGAAATCCTGTACCCATTAGTTGTTAATTCTCATTCTTCTCCTCTATCCTCTAGGCCTAGGCAACCACTAATTTATTTTCTGTCTCTATAGATTTGACTATATTAGACATTCCACTAAATGAGATCATATAATGTGTGTGTGTGTGTGTGTGTGTGTGTGCGCGCGCGCGCGTGTGTGTATTTGTTTTGTGACTGGGTTCTTTCACTTACCATAGTGTTTTCAAAGTTCATCCATCAGTCCTTCATTCCTTTTTATTATATAAACTTTTGGGTTATTCCCACTTTTTGGCTATTGTGAAAAATGCTGCTATAGACATTTGTGTACAAGTTTTCTTATAGACACACATTTTCATTTCTCTTGGTATATACCTATGAGTGGAATTGCTGGCTATAAGATAACTCTATGTTTAACATTCTGAGTAACTGCCAAACTGTTTTCTAAAACTGCTGCACCGTTTTACCAGCAGCGTATGAGGGTTGCAGTTTCTCCACATCTTTGCCAACACTTGTTATCGTTTGTCTTTTTTGATTATAGCCATGCTAGTGGGTATGAAAGATTATCCTGTTGTGGTTTTGATTTCTATTTTTCTAATGACTAATGTTGAACATCTTTTCTGTGTGTTATTGGCCATGTGCATATCTTTGGAGAAAAAGTCTTTTTCAAATTCTTTGCCCATTTTTACATTAGGTTATTTGTCTTTTCATTATTGAATGATAAGAGTTCTTTATACATTCTGGATATAAGGCCTTTATTAGATATATGACTTGCAATACTTTCTCCCCTTCAGTGACTTCACTTTTACTTTCTTGGTAATATTTCTTGCAGCAAAAACGTTCTTATTTTGATGTAGTTCAATTTATTTATTTTTTTGTTTTGTCACTTATGCTTTGACGTTAACTAAGAAGCCACTGCCTAACTCAAAATCACAAAGATTTCTTCTGAGTTCAATAGTTTTATCTGTTAATTGAGGCCTCTGATACAATTTGAATTAATTTTGAATATATAGTGAGGGGTTAAACTTCATTCTTTTTGTGGTGGATATCCAGACAGGCCAGCACTATTTGCTGAAAAGACTTCTTTCCCCATTAGATTGTCTTGATACCCTTGTCAAAGATCAATAGGATCTAAATGTAAGGGGTTCTTTTGAACTCACGGTTCTGTTCCACTGATCTGTATGCCTATCCCTAAAGCAGTACCATGCTGTCTTAATTACTGTAACTTCGTAGTAAGTTTTGAAATGGGGAAGTGCGAGTTCTAACTTTGTTCTTACTAAAGGTGGATTTAGCAATTCTGAGGCCTTTGCATTTCCAAATGAGTTTTAGAATCATCATATTATTTTCTACAAAAAAGACAGCTAGCTGTGGTTTTGATGGGAGTTTGTCTTGCATGTGTTGATCAATTTGGGAGTATTGCCCTCTTAATAACGTTAAACCTTCTGATACACGAATGTTTTCTTTTTGATTAGATCTTTTTAAACTTCTTTTAATAATGTTTTGTAGTTTTCAGTGTATGTCTTATACTTCTTTTGTTAAACTTATATCTAAGCATTTAACTTTCAGCTATTGAAAATGGAATTGTTTAGGGTCATTTTAAAATTGTCTCATTGCTAATGTGCAGAAATGTCTATTTTGTATATGAATCTCGTCTCTTATAACATCGTTAAATTAATTCTAATAGTTTAAAAAAATGGATTCCTTAGGATTTTCTGTAAACATGATCACATCATCTGCAAATAAAGATTGTTTACTTTTTCAATCTGATTATCTTTTATGTATTTTTCATGCCTAATTGCCCTCACTAATACCTCTAGTACAATGCGGAATGGAAGTGGGGTAAGCAGAAATTTTTGTTTCTTTCCTGATTTTACAGAAAACATTCAATCTGTTGCCATTAAGTATGATTACTCATTTTTCATAGATGCCCTTTATCAGAGTAAGAGAGTGCCCCTTTTTTTTCTAGTGTATTGAACATTTTTTTAACAAAAGGATGTTGGATTTTGGTAATTGCTTTTTTTTTTTGGTGTTTATTGAAATATTTCTGTGGTTTTTGTCCTTTATGCAATTAAAATATTATATTACATTGATTTTTAGATCCAAGAGATCCTTGATTTAAAATAAGTCAATAAGAATGTCAATAAGAATTTAAAAATTTTTTGGTTCATTTTTAAATTAATAATTAATTATTAATTGAAGAAATGATTAAAAATCCCCCCCATCTACCTTCTCCCTCTCCCCTCCTCCCCACCCTCTGGCAACCACTAGTACATTGTCCAGGTCCATGAGTATCTGTTTGTTTGTCCTGTTCATTTGTTGCTTTTAGGTTTATATCCCATATGTAAGTGATATCATGTGATTTTCAACTTATTCTGTCTGGCTTATTTTGCTTAGCATGATTATTTCAAGGTCCACCCATGTTGTCACAAATGGCAGTATTTCGTCTCTTCTTATGGCTGAGTAATATTCCATTGTATATATGTACCATGTACCATAGCTTCTTTATCCAAACCTCTATCGTAGGACACTTCGGTTGCTTCCATGTCCTGGCCACTGTGAATAATGCTGCTATGAATATCGGTGTGCAAATATCTTTTTGGATATGAGTTTTCAAGTCTTTGGGGTAAATACCCAGTAGAGAGATTGCTGGATCATATGGTAGATCAATTCTTAGTTTTTTTAAGGAACCTCCACATGTCTGTTTTTCCATAGTGGCTTAAATTTGCAGTCCTACAGCAGTGTGTAAGGGCACCTATTTCTCCACATCCTCTCCAGCATTTTTTATTACTTATCCTGTTGATTATAGCTTTTTCTAACACGTGTGAGATGGTATCTCATCGTGGTTTTAATTTGCATTTCCCTAATGTTAAGCATCTTTTCATATATTTGTAGGGAGAAGAGTCTGTTCAGGTCCTCTGCCCATTTTGTTTTGTTTTGTTTGTTGTTGTTATTGAGTTGTATGAGTTCTTTGTATATTTTGGATATTAGGCCCTTATTGGAAGTGTTGCTTGCAAATATATTTTCCCATTCGGATGGTTATCTCTTTACTTGGTTGATAGTTTCTTTTGCTGAGCAGAATCTTTTTAGTTTGATGTAGTCCCATTCATTTATCTTAGCTTTTACTGTCCCTTGCCTTTGAGGTCAAATTCATAAAATCCTCTTTTAATTCCAAGGTCCTTGAGTTTAGTTCCTATGTTTTCTTCTATGCATTTTATCGTTTCAGGTCTTATATTCACATCCTTAATCCATTTCAAGTTAGTTTTGATGTGTGGCGAAAAATCTTAAATTTAAAACTGAAGTTTGGAAACTTCTAGTCATTTTAATGGCAAAATGCCGGGAGAAGACCCCAAACTTGTTAACATCAAAAACTTTGGGTATAGACACTATTCAGGGAAGAGGACTGTAGTGGAGCATTCCAAGTGGTGACTATCAGTGAAGTGAGCACTTTGGGGCCAGGCAAGGGTGGTAGGGCATAAAGACGCTGATGACTAAAGAGCAAACAGCTCCTCTCCTTTTTTCCAGTATAAAGAGGAGAGAGACGAGTGTCAAGGGGTTGGCGCCTGTGTGAAACAGTTCTTCCTTGGTGATCTCAAAGCTTTGGGGGAAACTAATAGTAGTCCCTGTTCACATCGAAAGTTAGAAATTCCTGCAGTATAAAATCCTTAAAAAAAAAACAAAACACGAGTCAGAGACCTTATGATATTAACTACATTGTTTCTATAGCTTTGAAAAAATTCCTTTTTGCTTTTATTTTCTTGGAGTTGTTTGTTTTTTGAGAAAATGATAAACTACCATTGCTTTAATTGCTGTGGATCTTTGTGAATATTATCCTTATACAATAGAATCTCCTCAGCCCATTGTAAATCTTAGATTTAATTTAATTTTAAAGGAAATAATGTATTACTTAACTTCTAAAACACAAAACAGAAAATGTGGCTTTCATTGACAAATGAATATGCTATTTGGTTTGACACACAGTGTGGATGGTGAACCTGCTTGCTCTCGTCACCCTGGAGGAACTTTGTATACTTGCTGCAAAACAAAATCCGGCCCGTTGTGTTCTTTAATGCCTTTACTCATAATTTGGTATAAAAAAAGGACATTTATAAAGCTATGACAAAAATTAAGGCATTCTCCCCTTGTGAATATGAACAACATTTGAAGAAATAGAATAATCCAAAGACTTACTATTGACTGGGTTTCACCATATACTGTATTTGCAGGGGAAATAGGAGGAAAGAAAATATCTTCCAAAGGTCACTAGGTCAAAACAGCTGTCATCTTCCCCAAGAACTTTGGTCCTTTTAGTGTCACTAGAGATTATGTACATAGAGTAGAAAAGAGAAATGAATAGGAAGAATTTTTTTTTGTATAAACCCCAAATTAATCTTCCCTGAAAGTAGAAAAATACAAAGCATCTACTATTTGAAAGCAACACGTTTCTTCTAAATATGAAGGTTTAATCTAAATGTCTTCACCTTCTCAACAAATCTTTAGATTTTATGAAAATGTTTATGCATAAGAAACTATAAGAGCATAAGATCTCGGAAAACAAGAAGCCTGATATAATTAATGTAAAATGAGACTTAAAAATTACACTGTTTTTCTCTTTTGTTCATTAATTGAGTGAACTAGGAAAGGAATTTAAACAAGCATGAATGTGGGTACCAATTTCATCCTGATTTATGCACTTATTTAAACATACATTATTTTTATTTTATAACAATAATACATCTTTATTGTAGAAAAGAAAAATAAATTTAGCCATTTAATAATTTATAAATGTAACTAACATATATACTGAATACCTACTATGTGATAGGTATTGTGTATATATTTGGTAAGTAAAAACAGGTATGAGTCTGACCATGTGGAGCTTAGAAGCTAGGAAATAAGACAGACAATAAACAGTAATCATAAATATGTAATTTAAAATTGGAATAGGTGCCTTGATGAAGAAAGAGACAAGATAGAGAATACGAGTAGAGGATATACTTACATAAGGAAGTTTAGGAACTGTATGTCTGAGGAAGAAATTTTAAGTGTTAAGTTTGAAATCATATTAAAACAACATACACACATGGTTAAAAAGTCAAATAAAGAAGAAGAATTTGTTATGAACAATAGTTATCTTCCTCTCCTCATATTTCACCCCACCCTCCTCACCAGATGCAGCCATTTATCGCTTTTGTTAGTTGCTGTCTTATATCTAAATTACTGGTTTTCAACACTGGTTCTCATTAGAATCACCTGGAAAGTGTGAAAAAAATACCAAATGTGTGGACCTCTCTTGCAAAGATTCTACTTTAACTAGTTGTAATGGCATCACCATTTAATTTTCCTTTGGTTAGAGAACATAGTTTACAAGATTTTGATCTTTTGAATTCTGAGTTTGTTTAATGCTTGACTTATAGGCATGAATTGGTGAATGTATCATTGCATTGAAAAGAATGTGTATTCTGAAGTTATTGAGTGTAGACAATTAGATTAAGGTGGTTGATATTAATGTTCAGATCATCTATAGCCTTACTAATTTTTGCTTTTTTGTCTTATAAATGCTATTAAAATACTCAATTATACTGGTGAGTTGTCTATTTTTTCTTTTGTTCTGTGAAAATTTTACTTCATGTATTGTGAACACCAATATTAGATGTGTATTTATAATTATTATATATATTTTAAGGTATTGGCCCTTTCTACCATTTTGGAGTGTCTATTTTTTTGTAGTCATATCCTTGTCTTGAAGCCTATCTTGCTTAATATTTTGACACAATTTAGTTCAATTTGACATATATAATGTTTATATATTTTTAAATGGATCTTTTTAGAGCAGTTTTAGAGTTACAGAAAAAATTGAGATGTACTGAAAGTTTCCATGCAGCTCCCATACACAGTTTCCCGTATTAACACCTTATGTTAGTATAGTACACTGGTTAAAATTAATGACAAATATGAACTAATATTAATACAGCTTCATTACCCAAAACCCATGCTTTATTCATAGTGCCTCAGTTTTAACCAAACATCCTTTTTCTGTTCTGGCATCCACCCAAGATACCACGTTACATTTAGTTATCTTATCTCCTTATACACATCTTAGTTGTGACAGTTTCTAACACTTTTTCTTGTTTTTGATGTTCTTGACAGTTTTGAGGAGTACTGGTCAGGTATATTTTAGTATGCCCTTCTACTGAAACTTATCTAGTTGTTTTTCTCATGATTAGAGTGGGTTGTGTGTTTTTTGGAAGAAATAAAGCGTCATTTGCATCATATCTTATCAAGGGTACATTCTTCAACATGATTTATGTCTGTTGATGTTGACTTTGATTGCATGGTTAATGAAGTGTTTGTCAGGTTTCTCCACTATAAAGTTCCTCTTTCTTCACCAGCCCCTATGAAAGTTCACTGTTTGTAGCCCACACGTAAGAAATGTAGAATCATGCTTCCCCTCCTTTCAGATGGAGTAGCTATATAAGTTATAAGTTATTTGGAGTTCTTCTGTGTAAGAAATTTGTCTCTTTTCACCCATAACATTCTCTCTCCCTCTCTCTCTCTCCTCTCTCTCTCTCTCTCTCTCCCCCCCCCTTTTTCTTCTCTCTCTCTCCATCCATCCTATCGTTTATCAGCTTTCTTTTTCAAGTTAAACAAAGAAATTAGTAAAAAGTATCTTGCTCTAAAAGACTCAGTATTATTTCTAAACCTCAACTGACATGTCTTTTCTTCATTTATACCAAAACTTAACTGAGCAGAATAATGTTTATTATGTGTGCTTTCATTTTGGCTAATATTTGGCTTTTACCTAAAACTTTACAATAGGATTCTTTATACCTCTTTATTATTTGCAATACTGCAGTCTGTATGCTAATACCATTAACCTCATTTTACCAATGAAGGAACAAAATGGTTAAATGTCATTTTTAAGTTCTCACAGAAAATTAATAAATGAGCTGCCTCTGTAATGGATTCCTAGCTTTGCTCCCACTTCACTGGTTGGTTATCTCTTAGTAAATTTTAAGACTTTTAAGAAAAAAATCCCTATTTGTTTCTTGCTTTTGTCCTCTAGTTTAAACTTCCCTTTGTGTCTGAGTAATAAACTTTAAAGATACCTTAGAGTAGAAGGGAGAAATTTAAGTTAGGTTTTTCTGCAATGCTTAGGAAACCAATTACCAAAAACTAAAAAATAAAATAAAATGCTATTTGGACGGCAAGATGAACACTAGTATTGCACAAAGTGTAAAGCTGCAAATTCAACAACAAATAAAGAACTTACAGGTGTTACTACTTAGAGAAACTTTAGCTTTAGTTTCTTTTGTTTCTGGATTGAAAGCAAGACATGTTTGCATTTAAATTTGGAAAGTTTTGCTGATACCTATTTTTAAAAGTAAACACTCCACAGTAAGTGGCTTAATCATATTGTATGTATACCAGGAAAGGAGAGATCGGCTACATGGAAGAAAGCTTGGCGTGAAGAGGAAAGTTGAGGACATGGAGCTCTGTGTTAAACTTACTTTTATGGGAATTTTAAAATATATTCGAAGTTGTTAAGTGAATAATGAAAACAGCTATATTATAGAAAAATCTTCATATAGTTGCAGTATCCAGAAATTTGAACAACTATGGCCACATTTATAATAGGAGAATAGCATTTGCGTCTGAGTTTACTGTTGAAAACGATTTACTTAAGAAGTATTTTATATTCGGAACCAAGTACTTAAAACATCCGAAATCAAGCTATATGATGGCGCAAAAATATTTAATAGATTTATCCTGGAGGGAAAAATTTTATAGCTAATTGAAAACCTATCAACTAAATGGAACTACTAGATCCAATCAGAATTACAAAACTAAAAGTGTCGAAATGTAAAAATATAAATGAGTTTTTGTTATGTAAACAATAATGTTCTTATTCTATTAGTTACATTATATTTACTGGTAACACATTTTTATCAGACCAGCTGTGGAATCTATAGTATGTAATATTGACAAGTGATTTTCAGTCAATCAGCTAAATAGTGGTTTATTAAGAAAAAAAAAGTCCCTTAAAATACAATGTCTTAGCCTCGGTTTGTCTTTTGTTTTTGTAGGTACAGTTACAGTGAAAAGATTTTGGTTGAGCATAACCCTGCCCAAGATGGTGTCTACACATATATGTTGGCTCTACTCATTTAAAGTGCTTCTCCTTACACTCTGTGAAGAAATTCTTTTACCTTGAGAAGCTATAAAGAAAACTGATTTAAGAGAATCCACAGTCTATCAGATAAATCACACATAATTTGCTAATAAGCATGTGCATGTCTATAGCAGATGACAAAAGTCCCATTGTCACAGAGTGTGCTTATAGTTAACAACTAGTCATTTCCCAATAAGGTAATGACAAACTCTGGGCCAGGCTGCTTCATATAACCTGTTCTTGATCTATATTCTTCTTTTAAAAAATCTTCCTTTTTGCTATCATTCCTTGGCCCATTTCTATATTCCTGACCATGACACTGGTCCCTGTGAAACTGATTAGTTCTTTGTACCTGATTTCATATACTAATTGCAAAATTTCAGGTGCTCCAAAGTTCAGTGATTTGAAACACTGAACTTCTACTTTAATCAAGGAGACGCCATTAATTTTACCCAGTTTCTGTTCTCATTTCCTATTATGCAAATTGATGTGATGTAGGAAATTTAGATTGTGTGATGCGCTTTTAATTATATTTATCTGGAAAAGCTTATTTATACTTGTGCATGACTTTTGTGAAATTCTTGTGTATTATCACTTGCTGCATGAGAAGAAGTTTAATAAATTGCTTTGGCTTTAGAAGAGAAAGAAAAAATCTTCCAGGCTCAAACACTTACTAGAAATATTTTTTTTTCTATTATTTAGGAGAGCACATATTTGGGTAAACTCCTTCTTTTGGTTTGTTTTCTCATTGAAAAGATGAAAAGAGTTTGACCCCTTATAGCCGTAAATCTTTTATAATCATAGATAAATTCATAGAAAATCCTTATAAATTTCAAAGAGGATAGGGTTATTGGGAAGCAGAAAATATTTTCTTTTTCCTTTAAGTCAAACTAAAGATCACTGTAAATAAGTTGAAAGACATTTATAAAAATACTTGGTTATCTTGGTTTTACCTTAAAACAATTTATTTTTACCAATGTAAATATTGGGAACATTTTATTTTTGTGTGTTAGGACAACAGATAGAAACAAAGATCTAAGTCAAAGAAAAATCTGAGAAGGTATATTTTGGATTTAAGATAACTTTTGTGTCAAGACAAGTATATTGTGCTGAATGAAGTTTATATGGTCAACAAATGAAGAAATTGTGGATGCCTATATTATTGATAAGTTCACTTAGATAGATGTCATCAATACAAAAGAGTTTAAATGTAAAGTTGGACAAAGTAAGTTTATTTCTATACATGGAAAGTGAAACTGAGAATTGAAGCAATTGATTTTCTGGATGTATTCAGAAAAAGCAATTTTTGACTTGCAGAATTTCGGTGATCTTATTCTCTATACAAAGAAAACATCTAAGGTATTTTGTAAGAATTTTAATTTATTTACTCTACTTTTATCTTTTAAATAGAAACGTTACTGTAGTCCAGGGAATCTTTTCCTAATAAAATGTTTTATGAGTGGAAACAGGTGAGAATTTTAGGGAACACTTTCAGATTCAGAAATGAAGTTGAGGAAATAACTATAGAGCAGGGTTCATTAGGAGAGGTGACGCCAAGCTAAGGAAGCTCTCTGTTATGCTCAAATATTTCTTCTCCCAAATCTTTTCATTTGCATGGATGCATGGTCTGACTTTCCTCTGATTAAAGGCTAATTTGGGTTAATAAGTAGTCTTATTAAAAATATGATTTTCCCCATTATAACAATAGTATGTGTTTATTGATACAGTTTTAGAAAATAGGAAACATAATAAGAAATCACCTTTAGTTTCACCTTTTAAATATAATCGTTGTTCACATTTTGGTGAATTTCATTCCAGTTTTTTATAGCCATTTTTTTTTCTTCAGAGTTGTGATCATCCAGTCCATAATATTTTGACTCTTTTCTTCCATGTATTTATCATAAGCTCTCTGCCCATCCCAGCCCCATGAATAAGCAGCTTCTTTAATTTTCTCTGGGAGAAATATGGGACTGTTTGGCATTCATGATTTAGTGTGATTTTGTTAGGCTGGGTTGTTTTCCCCACCGCCTTCCTACCCAAGGTCATAAGTATTTATTTATTTGACAGACATACTGAAAGTTTTCTATGTGCCTAAAGACAAGGAAGGTAGATTCCCTATTAATTGAGGGTTTTGAAGTCAGAGCAGTGGTTACCTAGGGTGAGAGGGATTGACTGGGGAAAGAATGAGGCAAACTTCTGGAGTGGTGGAAATGTCTTTATCTGAATGATGGTTTCACAGGTGTATCCATACGAAAAAAGTCATCAAGCTACACCCTTAAGATTAGTGCACCTTGTGTGTTATGTGTCATTAGAAAAGTGAAAGTTTTTCCCCATAGGCCTGGCCCTCTGCCAAAGGTAGGAGAGGTGTAGGAAAGTTCTGCTTGTTCCTTTCTCTGCTGTACTGCGTTGCTCTGTTAAGGAACCCAGGACTCAGACTTGTACTATTAATATCATGGTTCTGCTGCATTATAGGTTAAAAAGGCTTTTGTGGATTAATTCAGAAATAAATCCTATTTAAAATTAGTTCCGTAGGGAAATGCAATTGACTTACAAAAGAACATCAGAAGTGCAATTCAGTAAACATTTATGGAACACTTCTGCTGTGTAAAGGATGGTACGTTGTGCTGAGACAGGCTCCAAGATGAATGAGACTGGGATCCTATTGCCAGGAGCTTGGTCTTCCCCGGATTGGAGTCTTTCCCATGTTACTATTGATTCAAGTCTTTGATTTTCTAAGTTTAGAAAGAATCAAAATATGATATCTTACAAAAAT
Source organism: Eonycteris spelaea (assembly GCA_003508835.1). Classification (NCBI taxonomy): domain Eukaryota; kingdom Metazoa; phylum Chordata; class Mammalia; order Chiroptera; family Pteropodidae; genus Eonycteris; species Eonycteris spelaea. Next base: position 5,292,116 of record PUFA01000011.1, on the reverse strand, counting down.
ATACTCAACATCTTAGGCGTCAGAGAAATATAAATCAAAACCACAAAAGGATACTACTTCACATCACTAGGGTGGTTATAATAAAAAAAGAGATTAAAAAGTGTTGTCAAGGATATGGAGAAACTGGAATCCCCTTATATCCCTGGTGGGAATATAAAATGGTGCAGCCACTTCAGAAAACAGTTTGGCAGTTTCTTAAAGGCTAAATGTAGAGGTACTATATGACCCACAATCCCACTCTTTGACATCTACCCAAGAGAAATGAAAAGATGTTCACACAAAACTTTTGTGTTATTCGTAATAGTCAAAAGGTAGAAATATCCCCAAATATCTATCATCTCATAGATTTAAAAATGTAGTATGTCCATGCAATAGAATATTGTTTAATAATAAAAAGAAATATGTACTGAGGTATGCTACAGTGTGGATAAACTTTGAAAACATTATGCCACATGAAAGAAGCCAATCACAAAAGACTGCATATTGAGTGATTCTATTTATATAAAATGTCCAGAACTGGCAAATCCATAGAGACAGAAAATAGATTAGTGGCTGCCAAGGGCTGGGAAAAGAAGGGAATGTGGAGTGACTGCTAAAGGGTAAGGATTTCTTTTGGGGATGATCAAAATGTACTAAAAGTGGTGGTGGTGATGATGGCACAATTCAGTGAATATACTTTTAAAAATCATTAAATTGTACACTTTAAAAAGGTAAATGTATGCTATGTGAATTATATCTCAATTTAGCTGTTAAAACCACCTTCCTCCCCCGCCCGCCCCCAAAAAAGCAACAAGAAAACCTTAACATAAACATTTAAGAAAAAAAGTGAGTGGTTAAGAGCTATTCTGGAGAAGGTTACTTGGGTTTTAATGCTAGATCAACCATTTATTAGCTGTAGGATCAGGCATATTATTTAACCTCTCCATGCCTCAGTTCCCTGTCTAGAGAATGGCATGGCCTACTTCACTCATAAGTGAATGTCCATAGATTTTTTGCATGAACTGAATACAATAACTGGGTCAAGTATAGTGCTCATGTTAGAGCTCAATATATGTTAGCTATTATTTGTAGAGAGCTCTAACATTTTAAAAGTACTCATATACATTTTCTCATTTGATAGCACAAGTACTGGGGAAATTTATATTCCTTTGGCTTCAGTAAAATTTTGAGCAGTTTGGTTTTGGCTCTGAAACTCCCCTGATGTCTGTTGCTCTCTCTGACTCTTGACAGTGCCCAAGGTTTATCCCTATTTGATTCTTGCTCTTAACCTAACTTCTGCTAACATGTCAATAAATAGCACTTAACAACATGACCCAGCCAAGGAAATTTCCATGTTAAAAGAGAAATCAAAAGCCAAAAGAGCTCGTAGAATTCAAAGGAATGGGAGGCAGCTCTCCAATCATATCATTATGTACAATTACATAACTTTATGGAGGCAGCCTGATGTGCCCACTCCACAGCTGGGTTCTAATTTTTATTACTCTATGGCATGTATAATTTGCCTTTTCTAAACTTAGATTAAGAGTCCTAAAGATATAAGAATCTTCTCATATATACACTTTATATTTTTTTTCTTCAGGTTCATTAGGCCTTGTAGGCTAATAAACCAATTCTAAAATTTACTTTAATTGTGAGAATTTTATTACAAAATGACACATTTTTTTTCTTGTTACAAAATCAATGACTATAAGCAAACATAAAAAAATCATATTCTTCCCACTTTGATAGGAACTTCTATTTTTGAGTGTCTATATATACAACTATATACTTAAAAGAATAGAAATCATACCCCATTGTGCACTCATTTTTTCTCCTTAACAGTATTTATGATTCTTTTATGATTTTTATTTCTTAAATGTTTTATTGACTTCATTTCATTATATAGTTGTAGAATAATTTGTTTAACCGATACCCTGGATATTTAACAAATCTTTGCAGGATCATAAACATTTCTATAATTATTTCAGAAGTGAACAAAGTGCTAGGAAATTAAGGGACATAAGACATTTTCTCCCAAATCCAGCCTTTTGGGCCTTTAAAAGGTGGTATAGTTTTGAGATCTATAATCTAAGATAAATATTGAAACCTGAGGATTCAGAGGACAGTAAACAAAGTATTGAGAAATAGGAATTGAAATTATTTAACCTTAAGAAAACTTACAGATGGCTATATATATTTACACAGAAAAAAATGTTTTATAACACCTTGTATTTTTATTGTGTCACTCTCACAGTCCGTCAGCCATTAGAAGCCATTAGAATTATTATTGTGTATATCTCCTTTTCACTTCTAGTTTGAGAGCTCTCGGAGGGCAGAAACGATCTCATGTCTCTCTCCAGTGACCCTATAGTGTGTGCTGTATGAGAGTAAATATCCATTGAACAGGATTTGAACATAATTACGACATCTCAAAGGAAGATAAATCAATGAGAATTTAGTCCTGCCTGCAGTCACTGTGCTAATTATCATAAACTTCTAGAGGAATATTCAGCCATACGACTTTAAGTATTGCTAGCTTGCTGTTGTGTTTCCTATTCTGTGAAGAAGGGTTTAAGAGCTTTTCCTCACAGCCTTACTCTAGTAAATCAGGTCCTTGCGTATAATATTACTGAAATGTAAACATAATTGTGTTGAAATTATGACCCACTTGCTCACTTGAACTGTATGAAATGTTAACTAAAGGCTTCTGTATTTACACAGGTATGTTTGCTCACTGGATAAGCATGGTTGGAAGTGTTTCATTTGAGTGTGATGATCTGACAGTCTTGAGGCAAATTTTCCCTGACAGAGATATGATGCAAGTTGTCTGGGCATTTTTTGGACTAAATATCTAGGCCATACAGCTGTGAAATCTCTAAAGAAAAATTAAAAATGGTAGCACCTGTGGAACACAGCAAATGCATATGTTCAAATTATGCTGTCTCAAACTTTGATTGTTGTAAAATTTTACTACCTTCATTAGCTGTAAGGTAACTGTAAACTTTTAGGTTGTTTGAATCACAACTTCCTACTTTTGAGGACAAAATAATGTAAATGGTTCGTGCCTTGCTAAATTAGATATGATTCTGGTGGGAGTTATTTGGTGTTTGTTAACAGGAAAATGTCTTTGATGTGAAATCTTCGTTTTTACTTCGTAGCAAGTAACAAAAGAAAGGATCTTTTTTAGTCAGGTCTCCAGTTAAAAGCGAACATCACCTCTTGTCTGCTTACATGTTATTTCTGAAAAAAATAAAGGAGAGAAACAAGTTTTTGAATTCTTAATTACCCTAGGAAAATCAAATAAGTTGGACTTGTGGGAGTTAAATATTTTTGAAAATAGCTCCTTTATTCCACAGCTGATGTTAATGTAAAAGTGCTGTAACACATTTAAAGTGCTCAGTACAGTGGCTGCACATCATTAATATTCAATACATTTTGTTATTGGTTTCTTTAAGAAAACCATATCAATATAAAAACTCACTGAAAAAGTTAATGGGTGTAGTTACAATAGGCAATACATTTGATCTCAAAAAAGAAGAAGAACCAAAATGAAAATAGCAGTATCATCAGGGGAACTGACATACATATTATGTTGCCTTTTTTTTAACCTAATAATGTAGTCCTGTAGCGCTTGAATAAGTTAGTGAACACAGCTAATCACGTTTCCTTGTTCACAGTGCCACCTTCAGATGGAAGCTAGGTCAAGTACCAACCAGTCATAACAAAGACAATGTTTGTTTTAGTTCAAACTTCATGAGAATGTCTACTCTCATTCTTGCCTGGCTATGTGCAGTGCAGAAGACCATTGTCTAATATGCTAATTGTTAACCACATGTGCCTGTTGAGTGCTATAATGCAGATAGTACGAATTGAGATGTCTTCTAATTGTAGAATACACACAGGATTTTGAAGACAATACAAAAAATTGTAAAATATCTCAGTAATATTTTTAATGGGTTATATGTAGAAATGATATTTTTATATATTAGCTTAAATAAAATATATTTAAATTAATTTCACCTGTTTATTTTTACATTTCCTCATATGGCTACTAGAAAGTTTACAATTATATATGTGGCTTGTATTATATTTCTATTGGGCATCGCTGCTCTAGGGCATACAAATTATAGTGACAGTAGCACCCATGATAATGATGTATTTACTGAGCACATACTATGCTCACTGTACTAAGTGCTGATAAGAAAACTTTAAGGTAAATTCCATGATCACTCACATTTTTACCTAGAAATTGAAGCTGAGAGATTGAATACTTGCCCAAGATATCACAGCTAGTAATATAAGGGAGTATTTGAACTAACTCTGACTTCAGAGCCCACTTTGTTAATATCTACACTCTACTACCTCCACGAATAACCTTTACTCGAAGTCACAGAAATCAGAGCAATGTAGAGAAGGTAGATAATGTAATTCAAACTTTCAGTTCTATAATTGGGAAAAATGAGGCCGAGAGAAGATGAGTGAGTCCAAGATCTCCTGTAGTCATGTTGCATGTGGTTTACCACCTTACTTGGGGAGGGGAAAATCATGATAAGTCCTAAGCAGGAAAAGAAGAGGGTGCCATGAGAGCAAATAATTGGGAGCTGGGATATGGCCTTAAAAGTCAAAAAAAAGTAGTAATATTTTAATCGCGGTCTAAATAAGGGCAGAAATTAACTAAGTCAAAGAAGGGTGGCAATAAGAGGAATACAATAGACATAGATTCCCAAGGCAAAAGGAGGGTGGCTTCTTCAAGGAAAGGAATGGTCACTGTAAATAGAATGCAAGGATGCATGTGGATCCAGGTAAGGCTGAAGAGAAAGGCAGGGGCCAGATCAATCACATAGGGAATGTTAGGCCTTGTGAAGATTTTGGTCAATGACTTGGCCAAATTCACATAGCAAGTAAATGAAGAAGCTAAGATTCCAAATCCAGAGCTTCTGGCTCCAAAGCCTGTGGTCCTTTCACAACTCTATATTATAAAGGAGCAAAAGGGCAAGAAGGCACATATTTGGTGTCATTCTGAGTTTTAAAAAAGATGATAAAATTCAATAAAAAATAAAATTTGTTAGGAACAGAAACTCTAACATTTATCTTGGAAGACATTCCTCTATGGGTCTCTCATGTTCCTGCACGTATTCCTGAATACACTAAGGGTGCAAGATCTGGCTGACTCTATATAGACTATTTCTCAGAATTGACTTGCAGTAAGCAGTCTATATGTTTGAGGTAACCTCTCCGTGCATGACAAAGAGCAGTCTGTCTACTGCTTACTATAAAAGCAGCGAATTCACCGAACTAAGAATTCCTCTCCTCTAATGAAACCTGCTGTGGGGGCAGGCATCTGTTTGGGCCCTCCACTGCACCTCTGTGGGATTTGAGGGCAAGATGAATTGATGTAAACCTGATGCTCGTACTGCTTGCTGTGTTATGAATAATAAAGCCCTTTGTCTCTGACCCATGTCAGCATCCATGAAACAGTAATAGGCTAACTTATTAAATTAAATTATAAATAGCATAAAATAAAATCTCTGATCAAAAGTTTATATCTAAATTGTCAGCAGCCCATGGAAAACTTGGAAAAAAGAAGATACTGCAGCAAGCAATCATAAAATAACTGAGAAGAGATAAACATGGATTTTTAAATTAGTTACACATTTAAAGTGTATTCTTTAGAGACATAACCATAAAACTAGAGCAGAGCCACATGGATCTCTCTGGTTTTAGTGTACTTTTAGTTAGAGAACTGATTTGGAAGTTAGTATTCATTTATTCTTATAATGTTTATTGACCACCTACTGTGTGTAGGCTTTGCACCTGAGGATACTGTCCTCTGGATGGAGCTTCAGAGAATCTTATTAAAAATTAGCCGTACAGTTACCATTACTTCACCCCAAAAGAAAGGATTTATACTTTTAGTGATTTTATATTATCCTCTTGATTCTCATCATAAATCTGCACAGTAGATAGTAATTATCACATTTTACAGATTAGGAACCTGAGATTTAAAGGGGTGAAATAATATGTTTCAAGTTACACAAATAGCAGGCCTAGGAAAACCCAGATCTACCTTACTCCTATGTAATGGAAAGCACCTATGCTTTCCATTACACCTATTAACTTACAATTTCCTTAAAATTGGATTTATCACATTTGGGGCATAGTCATATTAAGGACTTTCTTTTGTAACTCTATAATCTCAGTTCCATGATTTGGGAAAGGTCCCAATCTCATCTACAAATCAATTCAAGCAGATGTTTACTGAATACCCGTGATATACCAAGCTTACTATGTGCAAAGCACTGAGCCATTCTTTGAAGAGAACGCAAAAATGAAAAAGACAAGATCCATATATTCTTGGAGTTTACAATACGCTTACACACATATAAAATCTGGAATTAAGCAGACTAGAGTTACAAACAAAATGTTATGGGAACACAGAGAAGAGAGAAAAATTCCAACTAGGGAGATTTGAGAAGGCTTTTTGGAAAAGGGAACTAAAATTTCAAGAGTAAGATTGCTGGAAGATAGGGAAAAAGAACTCAGAAGCGAGGCAGCCTCAGCAAAGTCCTAAAGGCAGGAGAATGCTGGGCATCAACTACATCATAGGAGACAGGAGATACTGGTGGTGGTGTGTGAGATGATGTAAGAAAGGTAGATGTTAAATTTTAGAGGGCTTGTATATGAGCTAAAGAATTTGAAACTTAATTCATTTTGTAAGGAAGATCCCTCCAGGGATGTGGGGCATGTGAGAAATATTATCAGCTCAATAACAGCAATAATAATGTGTATTGCCTTTTATAGCCTTATCACTATATCTCCACCGCTTTACATGGTGCCTGGTATTTGTTGTGTGCAAATAAACATGTAAAATAAATAGATTGGAGGAGAATAGATTAGAGGTTGAATTATCAGTTAGATTATTGTAATCATTCAAGAAGAGGGTAGATATAACCAACACTGTAGAGGTAAAAATGACTGTCTCTGAGAGCTGGGTTTGGGCATATGGGAAGGGTTAAAGATGGTGACTTTGACTCTGTGCCAGCAGGAAGATGGTGATATTGGGAACAGGGTGCATACAGGAAAAAGAGTTGGTTTGGGGAATGGGAATAAGGAAAAATTCTCAATTCTGTTTTAGATTTTGTTGTGTCTGAAGTGCTGGTAGTATATCTAGTAAAAAGTTTTACAAGTCTAGAGCATTCACGAGCTCTCTTTTCTTTGATGGTGTACCATTTTCATATGCCTGACTTCATCTATTATTTTATACGGATTTGTATTAATTTCAGTTTGATGTTTTTCTTACATTCCCTAAAATTGTGGGGAAGTATCTTATTAGTACCCTGCACAAGAACTACCCTCAGGAGAAAGAGATGGGAAAAAATGCATCAAAGAAAAGTGATTGGGGATGAAGTGATCTGATTTTCATGCTTTAAGCTGGGCAAACGTTACCATCCATCTTCATTAACTGTGGGTATGGATCGAGAAATACACTTTAAAGGACTCTCTACTTAGAAATCAAGCAGTAACAAAAATATATGTGTATATTTAAACTGTACTTGAAAATAAGCCTTGTAGTCATAGGTGACGTGGTGCTTTATTGATTACCCTCCTGATTTAGGTTTTTCATTGCTAGAATCTTTACAAAGTATGTTTGGATAGTCCCATTGATAGTCTGAATTATATGTATTCTAGGAGGCAGACACGGTCAGAGAATTTATTAGACCAGGACACGATGGTTCCTTTCCTTTCCTTTTCCCTTCACCACAGTGTATATACATCCTGAACTCTTTCCTTCATCCAGTCTTCCCCTGAGCCCAACCTAGGCTGTATTAATCTCCCCTGGCGTGGTGCTTTCCTCCAACCTCCCACCTGGCAGGGGCACGTGCCCCAGGGGCGGTTGAAAACACCAACGGTCCCTTTTGTCCGGTAGGCGCGCGCAGGGCGGCTTGGGTTGTCGCGCCAGTCCTGAGGGCGCGAGCCTGGGCGGGCTGGCGCTGAAGTGGCGCGGCGCGGGCCAGGGCAGCGGGCGCGGGACCAGCCTGGGGTCCAGCGAGAGCAGCCGCGGCCGGAGGGGCGCGCTAACCGACCATTGGAATTGGGGATGGGGAGCTCTCCGCTTTTCATTTCTGGAAAAGTAATTGACTACAGCGGTAGAAAAAGCAAGTTGCAAAACGATAAGTATTGTAAGATGCCATTTATGTAGAATGATTCACAGCGCCAAACATAGTTTACAAATACATTGGAAAAGGGCTGACGAAGCTCTGGGGAAAGGAGTAGGTAGGGAGAGCGGATGGAGAGGGCTTACTTTGTACACCATATGTTTCTGAGATATTTAACATTATTATTACTTAGAACGTAATAATGTAATTGAAAAAATCTGCATTTGGGAAGTTTGGGTATCCTCTTCTCATCGTTAGGGACCTAAGACTCTCAGAGCATCATCTACAAGAGACAAGTAAAACTTTTTCACATTTGCCCTTCTCCCTCCCTCACAGCTTCACCTCTGCTCTCCCTCACTTTCTTACTCAAAATCCTTTAAAATGACCTTTGTAGAGGAGTCTCCGTCACAGTCCTTATTATATTACAAACCTATCTGCAAAATCCACTTTCAAATAGAAAAATTTGAAGGAAGGTAAACTATTCGCAGGCACCTAAATATTTGAATTCGACATTTTTCCTAAACGGCATTTGATAAAAATTAAGATAAAATATTTACTATATGTTTCTATTTTGTCCTAAACAGTTATACCATAGTGTTTCTTTTATCTGACCATTTATGTTAAATATTCATTTTCATTTTTAAGTTTTCATTTTGAAATAGTTTGACTTAGAAAAGAGTTGCAAAAATGTTATGAAGAATTGTATTATATACTTCACCCAGCTTCCCCCAGTGTTAACATTTTACTATAACACAGTACAATGATCATAACTAGGAAATAAGCATCACTTACTACCCTATTTACTAATCCACAGATATTATTTCAAATTTCTTCTATTATCCAACAAATGTCCTTTATTTATTTAATTTTTTGGTTGAGGATTCACCTCAGGATATCACAATGCATTTAATTGTCATGTGTACTTAATTTCTTCTGATCTCTGACAGTTTCCCAGTCTTTCTTTTTTCCTGACTGACACTTGTAAAGAGTTCTGACCAGTTACTTTTTGAATGTCCTTAAATTTGGGTTTGTTTAGTATTTTCTCAATATTCAGGTTATGTATTTTTGACAAAAATACCACAAAAATGATGTTGTACCATTTTCAGTGCATAATATCAGGGGGCACATGATGTCAATGTGTCATTCATGGTAATGATTATTTGATTACTTGATTAAGGTGTCTGCCAGTTTTGTCCAATGAATATTGCAATTTTCTTTTTGTATTTAAAGGAGGCAAATATCCTCATCATATGCACACTAATTTTAGCATTCATGATTTTGACTGCAACAGGTAAGTATCAAATGGTGATTTTTCTGTTTCCATCACTTTGATATTAAATTTCAATCTGAATATTTAAATACATGACATTTTAAGATATTTGACTAATTCTTTTCTACTTTACATTAGGGAAAAAAGGCATTTGGAGGTTGTGTGATATATGCTGTGTAATTAGTGGCTAAAATGGAACTTATAGATGTATTACAGATAATTGAATTCTAAATCAGTAATTTATTATTCTTAGCACTTGTAAAATTGGGTTTTAAAATCTCATTTTACATGGATTTGTGAACTCATTAATTGAATTGGTTTTTATAACTCCCATATTTGTACACATTCTTGTAAATGGGAAAATGTAAAATGGTATTTAAAAATAGAACAAAGAAAAAAAGTCTTTAATATTATTCCAATGTATTGCTATTTTTAGTTGGCATTTGCAAGACTGATCCTTTAAATTAACAATACATCTGACTTTCATCCAATGATATTTCACTTTATTTAGCCTCCATGTTTGCTGAAAGGATTTACTGGAAGTTGGAATGAGTACTCTTTGAATGCATTGCAAGGAAGTAGAATTCTTGTGGGTGAAACTTAGAGATCTTTTAATACAAATTTTGATAAATCTCATTTGAAGATTAAGTCACCCTGTGTAGCATTTCCCCTAACTTCTATCATTGTAGAAGGAAAACTGGTCTAAGATTGGGTCTTAACCTTGATGTCAATTTTCCTTGCTTTCAGTACGAAGGCAGAGAAAGTTTAGATTTTTTAAAAAACCGCTGAGTCAAGTATCTGATGTCTATGAACCCTTTCCCTAGAAAAATGCACAAACTCATGTATTAGAGTAGAAGCAATACAAAGTCAGATGGAGGGGAGAGGGAAGGAAGTGATGAGGAGGGAAAAGCCGGCCGTCAGACTGCCAGAGGTTTCCCAGACAGTTCCCCTTCCTGCCATATGGCACTCCTCGTCTCTCTTGGCAGCTCAGATGGGGCAGCTAAAGCTGCACAGCCCATCTGGCTCCTTGTCATCTCCCTCCAAACCCCTCCCTCAACACTCAGTAGCATCATCTCTTTTATCACTTAGCCCCCAGTCTGTTTAGCTTTCTTGCTGGCTCTTCAGTCCTTATGAGGCCCTCTCTGTCACTGGCTCTTTCACCGACGCGTTGATCTCTTTCTCCAACCTATTGTTTGGGAAGATAGCTCAAAAGCTCAAGTGGGAGAACCTGACTACTTCCAAATGGCTAGAGCAGAAAAGAATTTATTGAATACGCTAATGCTCCCCCTTCTCGGCAGCACAGAAAAATCTTGCTTCGTTTTCCTGCCCGTTTGAAGATGAAGAGCTGATGAACATTTTGAGGGAACACGTCTAAAATCCATAGCTTACACAAACGGTGATCATTACCTATGGAGAGAAGGCGGAAGAGTTACTGCACTTCTCTGACCCCTCAAAGGCAGGATGGGGTTGGACAAAGAGAAGGGGGACCCAAGGAAAAGGGCTCTGGATCCGTTAAACGAAACGTTTTTGTCTTTGAACATGTACAGAATATGAACTTCCAGAACCCGCGTCATCACCCGCCAACGCCTTCGTCCCCAGCGGCTGTGACAGAACCTCGGCGCCTGGCCCAGCTCTGGCCCGCCAGCGCTCGCGGCAAAGCTTGGCGCTCCAGCGCGCGCCTCGGCCGACAAAGGGCAGGCGGCGGCCGGGCGCGGCCGCCAGCTGGGAGGCGGGTCGAGGCGCGCGCTGGGGGAATCCCTGCCGGGCTCTGACGTCACCGCAGCGCTGGCCAATGAGGAGCCGGACAGAGGGATTCCCGCTCTGGCTGCCGCTTCGCCGGCTTTTTAAATGGTACCCTGGGGAATGCACTCTGTGGGCAGTGGGAGGAGTAGGGGGAAATGGAGGTTGGGGGTGAAATATGATGGTCCTGGGGGACGAGACTTTACGGTTGGGCGTCAAGACTGGCTTAGGCCTGCGGGTTGACCCAGACGCGGTCGAGGAGCGCCAAATTCCAGGTAGGGCAAAGTCCTCCGAGATGGAGTGGAAACTGGAGCGCACTGCCCCTCGGAAGGTACGGACTGAAGAAGAGATGATGTGGGTGAGTAAGGCCCTTTTGATTATTAGTCCCAACTTCTTACAGGGGCTTCTTATCGAAGGCACCGTTTGTAATACCTGTTTAGGACCGAAAGGTAGCACAAAGCTCTAAATCCCGATCTTAATTTTGGGTTGTGTAATTTATTTATATTCTGAAGGTTATTAAAAATGAATGTGGTTTGACGAGCTGAGGATCTAGAAACATTCCACACCTAACACGATTTTCCTAAATAGTTTCTCTCTCCATATGTTATCTATATTTTCAAAGGAGAATGTCATGCGGGTGCTTTCCAAAGGAATGAAGCAGAAGAGAAGTCAAAGTTCGCCCAAGGTGAGTGTCCAGTGCTTGCTCTGGTCTCTGTCTTAAATATAACCTTGAACAAATTGATTCTTGCTAAAGAAGATATTTGTTGGCAGTATAGGCTGGTATGAAATTATGAAAAATTTAAAAATCAATCTTATTTTCACTAATTATATACCTAAAATAATTCTGTAAGAAACTGAAGATCCCTAACAAATAATGGTAATCATTTGTACCTGAATAGTATTTTCTAGTGTTTGCCTCAATAGCAAAGAACAAAACTTGGATATGTCAGGTAGGCAGTACATTGCTAGCTGGCTGTTATAATTTCAACAGTGGCTAGTTGCGCTTCGCTCTGCTGCAGTCATAAAATTGTCTCCCAAAAGAAATGGGAATAGTGCCATCTTGTGGACAATGAGAAGTGACATAATCCACGGCCTTTATTTTGGTTAGTAGAGTAGTAATCTAAAAGTTGATCCAATGTATACTTTTTCTCTTTGAAAGTCAGAACACAAAGGTTTTAGCCTCTTTTGTAATCAGTGTAAGATAAAACAAATCCAGGTGATTTTTTTTTCTTATTTGTTTCCCACAAAAACAATCCTTAAATGCTTTAAATCTCTCATCATCGTTCATTTCTTTCTTCTTTCTGGCTAATAGTTCACATTCCTTTAATCTTTACTCACAGATTCTAATTTCAAACCTATCATTTTTTAAATAGATTTTTCTATTCCTTAAATTTTTCTATATTTCTATCTTTTAAGTAGTAACACAATTGATTGAACACATAACTGCACTTTCAGAATGCAGTAACTAATAAAATCTCCTTAATAGTGGGCGTAAACATAACATTTAAGTCCTTAAAATCTCCAAATACTTCAATATTTATTTTTCCTTTCATATATAGCTGAAGATTTGTTTTATGTATAATCATGACTCCTAGGTATTTACTGCCTAAAACAGACAACTGGTCTTTTGGTCAGTTAATAAGAGTATAACTTTGTTAATTTACTTGTACTGCAATAACCTATTTTCATATCTAAGCTTTAAATTTGGAAAACCTAAATGTAAGTATTCTGAAAGCATTTATTTTTAAGTTTTTGACCAAAGAAAAAAATAATTTTATTTCTTATAACAGTTTTATAGAAACAAGTTTTGTTTATGTTTTCTTTAACGTGATTATTAAGATTAAAGTTCTGCCATTGTGTTTCATGTTACAAATTTAGCCTCAGTGACTTCAGCTGACATGAGGAGCAGCAGTGACCTGAATCAAGTAGGCAGTGTATTGTTAGCTGGCTGCTTTGGGTCAATTCAGCAGCCACAACTACCCTGCCACTTGCTTCTGGATAAATTCTTCTTGTTAATGAAGTGCATTGGTTACCTGTATGTGATGGGTTGGCAGTGTATTGTTAGCTGGTTGAGTATGTGAATGGCATCAGCTAACATGCAACTGCTATCTTATTGCATATACAATGAACATCAGAGTATAATTCAATCTGTAAGTAAAATATTTGTGTTTGTGTGTACTTTTAGCTATGAACCAGGGTACTCTTTATTATAATACTTATTATTGCTACTGTTTTCTAATGGTCAAAAACTACTAGAATTATTTAAACAATTTCCAGGCAATATTTTAGAGTCTCAAATGCTTGCAGACAATATTAAAGTATTTGTGAAATTATACATTTATTTTTTAACATAAAATTTAGGATATAATGATGATCTGAACAAAAGCCTAAAACTTTTCCTCAAATTTTCAACTGAGTTATTAGTTTTCTTTCTGGGTGGTTTCTTAATATGACATTAGAGTAGGTTTCTATAATGATGTGTGTGTGCCTGCTGAAGGGAGAATTGAGGTAACTTTGCAGAGGAGTCAGCTGACTAAGACATTTTCACTTGAACTATCAAAATTATTTTGGGTGGGAATGAGGTTGAATTTTTTGGAGGTTTTACCTTAAGTTTTACTTCGTTTTCTGTAAAGTCACAGACTTATAAAGTATTTGAAAGAGAGCATGAGATTTAGCTTGTGAAGTAGGAAGAGCTGATCATACAATATGATTTTAAATGTTTTCTCATTCCCTTGGAGGCCAGTTTGACCCACGGAACAGTGTTAGGTATGTGCTGGGTCCCAGATGTATAGTGTGAACATTTGCAACAAGTTCATAGAACTGACTTTGGTGGTTTGGTTAATTAGTTACACCCTAAATGAGAAGTGAGAAATATATCACTCTCTACTGTATTGGATTATAAATTGTTGATAAAATAATTTTATTCTTACCTTATTTTAATTTAAACATTTCTAGAACCATGGGTTAGATACCTATAATTTGATTCTTATGCATTTTGCTATTCTAAAGTTTCATCCTCTTTTTGTTGTTATGCAATATCATTCTGTTTGCAGGATATTTGTGTTTAAGTATTCCTTTCATGTACATATTTTTTCATCTTTATTTTTAAAGGTTAAGTTTCAACATGTTATTTTCTGTAGAAAGTCACTGACCAGTTGATAAAAATAAAACCTACTCAATTTAGAAGGCTTGGATTTTGTGTTTTAATATTTTTACTTTTTAATTAAGTTTACTGGAGGAACATTGGTTAATACAATTATATAATTTTCAGTTGTACATTATCATTTGACATCTGTATATTCTATTGCATTTACCATGTTTTAATTTTTATAAAGAGCAAAATATAAAATGCCAACATTTATACTCAATAAACAGCACATTTAAAGCTGCCCTTCAGTTCCATATTATTGAATGGAATGAAATAAAGATAAATTCAGGAGATCAATGGGGTAAGGAGAAAAATGAATATATAAATTTTAAAAAGTTTTCATAGGTGTGAGACAACTTCAAAGGAAAAGAAGAGGGAAAGGGGGTTGAAGAGGAGGAGGAGGGAGGTCCTGCTGGTTGGGAAGTATTTTCTCTCACATGTTTTCTCTTGGGCCAACTATTGTGCTGTCCTCTGATGCTAGGGATGTAACTGCTTCTCATCACTGCCCTCTGGAGGGCTTCCTAATTCCTTTCTGCTCTTCCTCCCCCGACTCCGCCTCCACTGCCCAACCAAAAGAATGCTTTTCCAGGTAAGGTATGGCCTTAGCAGCTCAGCCTGTGAGAGAAGGGAAAGAGAAGAGTGAGGAATGTGATGTGTTAGTTTCTAGGTGTAACTGTTATTAGAATTTTATTATTCCATTGGAAAGATGAAATCAAGCTGAGGGATAAATATCAACAGTGTCCCCACATTAGCTCCATCCAAACATGTCAATTTTCTTTCAAAGGAACACTGTGAAGGAATGTGATATTTTGTACAGGGACCACTTGACATGTTTTAGCTCATGCAAGGTAATCTTTTGAAACACAATATGCTTAAAGAAAACAAACATAGAGAAGTATAGTTTTTTTTCTTCTTAGGCTTTGTTTACATTTTGTTTTCTTTTATTGTAGTGTTTTTCTACTTATTACCTGCATTTAATCCAGTTAGGTCAGTAGTTACAGTACACTATTAGCAGCTTTGCAGAATTCAGTAGCTGAATAAACTTCCACATTTTTTTGTAATCTGTCAAAATAGTACATTTATAATAAAAATAGAGTATATATATGATATGTTTTTACTCTAGATTTATCTCTTTGGAGAGCTCTACGATACCCTGATCAAATATGATTTTAAAGGATTTGGGTGTGCTGGAGCCAGCTTGTACTGGTTTATGAGAACTGATAGTTAAATTTTCAGAAATTTTGCAAGCCCGTTATTAAGCCATTGTCAGATTGAAATTGGCCATGTACAAGCATTTATACCATAGAAATTGACAAATGCTGCAAATTAGGGCTTCTCCAGAGAGCTGGTTGTTAAACTTTTATCAGCTTCCACTTTAAATATGCTATCTATGCAACAATTAAAAATTATATATGTGAACATATACACATACTACAGATACACTATAATAGTTAAGGATTTTCAAGGATGAAGTATGCTTTTCAGGGCATATTTCAGGCCAACATATTTATTCCAGTCTCCAAAGCTGTTGTTACATATGCCACGAGATAATCAGGAGTTAGTATAAAGTACTCTTCTACCTCCCAAAGTAAACAAACCAAAACAAACTTCAAGTCAATGAGTTATTGACAATTAAATGTGTTGGATTTTGTTCCTTTGTCATGAAGACAACAGCCGAATACCCTTTTATGTGATGTCTGCTATTTTTCTGTTATACTCCTCAGTTTAGGCAGTCTGTAGCACTCTGTCCCAGGCTTTTTGATGCTGAGAAAGGGTATACATTTTTATATATTATGCACAATTCAAGAAAGATGCATTTCTCCCCTCCCCCCAATTTACCTGGAGCTATTCATGTAAGACATTTGAATCCTAGGGAGCAGTGCATCAGCAAATGGCTCCACCTCTTTCAGTACACAGAGCCTTATTGTTACAGAACTCTGAATGGACACCTAGACAGCACACTGTCAAATCCCCACTTGCCTTCCCTGCATACCCAAAGGGCAAGGGGAGAGAATAAGCACCTGCCTATGGTAGAGACTGTAAGTTGAACAAAGTAACTAGGATTGATAGTATATAAGTGAAAAAACCACTTTATCTGGCTTTGGAGAGAACTAGTGATTTTAGGTGGGATGGACATCTGAATTAACCTATAAGGAATCAAGTGAAACGATCATATATGTATGGCTTTATTCTTACGCTTGGGATTTTCACTCAGAAATACAGACTCAACTGTTAATATTATATTTATAAAATTTGAGTTGCTTTTGGAAAATAATGTAGAAATATTAAAAATGATGAAGGCTTTTTCAAATGTTGTATAATGTCATTTATAAATGATTATTTGGCCAGATGTAGTAAAACATATGAATCTCTACTTAAAACAAAGTCCTATATGTGAAACAAAAAATATAAAATTTGAATCTCTCTATATTTTACATTTTTAATGTTTACTTTGTATTTTATTACATAAAAATAGCCATTTACAGTTAGTTACTCCAAAAATTTCAGTCAACACAATGTTTTGAAATCAAACAGTGGTCTAGTGTGATGTCATTTCATCAAGTATGATCCTAGAAAATTTCAAGTTGAACAATAGGATATTGAAGCACAACAGCAAGTAACTGTGTTTTCTAAATTATTTAGTGTGGTCAAATGAAGTATTTAATACATTTCATTGTGATTCTTGGGTATTCTTTATTTTTACTTTGGGTAACTTCTCTGTTGTAGGGACATTCATTACCACTAGCAAGATAACATAAAAAATCATCCACATTTAATTGTCGGAGTATTTAAAATAAGACCAAAACTTCATGCAGACATTTCCATATTCTGACTATTGCATTAGAATGGCTCAATGGCATTTTCATAGATCCTCTCTTTTTTTAATGATCATTTGTCTGTCTCTAGATCTGCAATCTCAGGCCTGATGACCTCAATGGATTCCTCTGGCCTCCAGGACTTCAAAACTTGACCCTCAGGGTTGACCAGATACTTCCAAAAATTCCACCTTGGTTCCTTCTTTGAAGAATCTAAAATAGAATATATTCTTATGAGCATAATTTAATTCTTTGTCAAGATTTTCAATTCTGTTAGCATCTACATAAGTGACAACGTTAGAATCAAGGATTGTCATAATGTTAAAAACAAACAAAAAGCAAAACACCCAAACGTTAGAATCTAGGATTGTCATAATGTTAAAAACAAACAAAAAGCAAAACACCCAAACAAAGCAAAACTCAAGGTTTGAGTAGCCAGATTTCTATGTACTTGGTGACATCACTGATGATTCTACTGATTTAGAATAATCATGAAATAAGGTGGTTTATTATAGATTTGCTGATCTAAACAATCTACCTTGTCATTAGCTTAAAATTTTCAGTTTCTTAACATTTTTTTATAGGTAAAATGATGTTCTAAAGGTCCTTGTAATGGGTTTCATGGATTACTTTTCATATTTAATACATGTTTTAATATTGTTGTATATTACATAGCTGAAAATGGTAAGGAATTCTATATAGTCATATTGTTTTGAGAAATTATGGCATCCTTTGACACATCTTAATTTATATAAGAAATGTAGATTTCCCCCCCTATTTATATCATCCTGGGTCTATGTGCATTATTATTGACAAACATGAGAAAAAATGACTAAAATTTATCAAGTGCCTACAATGTGCCTAGTAATACATACTCAGGGCTTTAAATGCACCCTGTCATGTAATCTTTACAGCAACCCTGTGAGGTGGGTATTATTACCTCCATTTTGCAGATGAGAAGAATGGGTCCTAGATTCAAGGTCATGTGGCTGGTGAGTGGTTAAGCCTGGACTGGCATGTAGATCTTCCTATCTCAGAGTTTATGCTCTTAATCTCTGGCTCTATTACAGGGGACATAGCAAAGCAAGCCAGTTTTAGGTGGAAGATGACAAATTACTTTTCTGTACATGAGGGGATTCGGGTGTATGTGGGACACCCAATCAGAGGAGACAGCTGGATATATGGCTTTGGACCTTAGGAGAGAGAGCTCACTCAGGGAAAGGCGATAGATTAGGAAGAGCCCAAGTGGATTTTTAGCAGAATCTTGAGGATCAGTAGAGTTAGGGGTGAATGGAAAAGAGGAACCCGAAGAGGAGAAAGAGAAGGGGCTAGAGTGGAAGTCACTGGTACTATGACTCGCCAGGTTCAGAAGAGTCATGGAGAGAAGCCAGATGCAGTGATTTAAGGAGGAAATGGAGACAGGGAAGCAGAGAAAACATGTGTTAACTATTCTTTCAAAAACAGTGATAAAGTAGGTAGAATGAATACACTGTCTGGAGTTTTTAAAGGTGGGGAATACTTTGCTTTATGCTGGGAGAACAACCAATGAGGGAGCATAGGTTAAAAATAATAAAATGTAGCCTAATGTTTACTAATACATGTTCCCTTAGTGTACTGTGCCAGGCATTTAAATTCGTTATTGTTAGGAGTATTGCCGATTAATCAACCATCAATGACTCATTATGAGCATATTATTACATGAAAACCTTCTTAAAATCATTTTGAAAAATAGCCATTTTCTATAATGGATAAAATGTGTTTCTAAAGATACAGCGGGCATGGCTCTCTCTAGCTGATATAACATCTTTTTTTTGAATTAGAATAAGATACCCTTCCAGGTGGGTACAGTCCTTCAGCATATGCCTTGCCTCTTGGCTGGGTTTCAGATGCCCCGAGCAACCTGCACACCTGTACAGAGCAGTTCATTTGCAACCACATGATCAGTTAATGTCCCTTTTGGCTAGTTTTAAAAGGTCTAATTTTAATTTGGCCATCATCTCAGTCCTTGTCTTTCACCTTTTGATTACACAGGGTAAGTTTCAGAACTTTTTTTTTGTGATAAAGGGAAGAACCAAGGAGCTATTGTGCCCAACTGTTTGGTTGCTATAATTAAGGAATGATTGGGGCATGTATTCTGGCTTTTCTTTCCTCAGTGTACCCTAGAACATCATTAGCTGGTTGGCTGGATCTGAAGCTTGATTGCCTAACTGCATTCATAGCTTTATCAAAACTCAAATAATCTACAGTGAAAATAGGACTGAAGATATCATCTGAATAAGCCATATGAGAGGACATTAGCTGAATGTCCTTTAGAATAGTGTCTGGCACAGTGTAAGAAGTGTATAAGTACTTTACTCTTATTGTTAACACAATTTTCCAAACAACCTTAGGAGGTAGATACTCTTGATACCATTTTACAAATGAGGAAGCAGGCACAGAAAAGTTAAGTTATATGCCAGAAGCCACATGGCAAAAACAACCGAGTAGGGGTTTGAAGCCAAAGTCCGTGCTCTTAGTCACTAAACTTCACTATCTTTATGCTAATTACCCCTGGCAAATCTTTAAATAGATTTCTGTAGCTAGCCTAATTGTAGAAATAGCCTAACACTACTTTGCTCAAAAAAATTATTATATTCTGTTTTGAATTTTAACAAAAACTCGGTAAACTGAGCATTATAAGTAAGGCAAAATAAAATTAACCACAAAGATATGTTTAACTAAGAATGCTCAGCAATATTCATTAGAGACGCAGAGCTTTAGTAATTTCCCCAAATGCCAGTTAAATAAGAGAAGAAAGGAGATATTTTTTGAAAATAAAAATGACCACACTTTAATCTTCAAATATGATCGTAAGGAATAAAATACAGTGGAGTAGATTCATTTTGCCATCCAATAAGTTAAAATATTGATTTCTGGGCAGCATTAACTTCTATACATTTCAAAAGGATAAAATTTTGGCTTTTTGATAGACTTATAAAACTTTCCCTCTAAAACATTTCAAATGAAATTGGAAAGTATGGTCCTGATATATTTGTTTTAAAAATGAAAAGCAATTAACATTAAATTGGTGAGGCAAGATATTTACCAACAAGAAATCTAAATGCAGGTTCTGCTTCAGGTCCTAGAATCTTAATCTTGTGGAAGATGGGAAATGTTACTCCGTAGTTATTTCTTGCAAAAGACACTACTTCCTTGCTTGGGCGGGGCTCCGATTCTCCAAACTGATTGCATGGAAAAGCCAAGACGCTGAAGTGGAATGGTCCAAACTCTTTGTGCAGTTCCTGCAGTGCTAAGTAATTTCTGTCTGTGAGTTGGCAGTCACTAGCCACGTTTACAACTAGTGTAACCTCCCGGAAAAAGAAAAAAAAAATCCAACCGGAAAGTGAAGAAAATAAAAGATTAAAAAAATTCTTTTAAGTAGTTAAAATCCTAAGCCATTTTGAGGGAAATACAACCTTTGATAGATAGTTTTTTCATATTTTTAGACATACCCAATTTTATTGAAAAATCATAACCTGGATGCATGAGTTAAGACTCTGAAAGATCACTACCATTAAAAAAGCATCAGATTCTCATGACAATTTATTTTAAAATAAAAGATAATACTGATAGAGTGCTTTTTATGTTATTAGATCGTGGACTTAGTACTTTTGTTAACATCTCCATAATCATATTACTAAGCATAAGAATTTCCTAAACAACTTAAAGTATGAATTCAGCACATAAATGAAAACATTTTAAACAGTTAATCAGTTTAGCAATTAGAACTATATAAACTATGAGAACTCTGATGGCTAAAGGGATATGCTAATAACATTGCTTTATTATAAATTATAACTTACGACTATTTAATAGTAAAAATTGATTCTATTAAGAGAATAAACAGAGAATGTGCACAAACAAAAAAGAAAAAATAAGATGGAACTTACTTTGCCTTTAAACTTTTCCAGAGAAATTGGTCTTCCTTTTGCGTCTTTCACTTCAAAGGTATAAAAGCTGTTGATTTTAGGTTTTAAGAATTTTAGCTGTAGAAGAAATAGCATTACTGTGCATAGAACCATAGACAGCAAAACTGCAAATACCTTTGTTTTGGGCCCTGAACATCTTAAAGGGTAAGCTGTAAGAGGCTCCATTTTGGATGATTCTAGAGGGAAGTCTCAACGCTGGAATTCAAGGAGGAGCTGAAACTTGAAACCGACTCATTTTAACGGAAAACCAAGAAGGACAGACTAGTTTCTTTCCCTACTAAGGAATAGAAAGACCGGTCTCATATGGGGAATGGAAACTTTGAACACAGTAGAACACTAAAGAATTTCAACGTATTTGTGTTGTCAATTGCAATTTTTGCTAGAAAAATGAGATTTTTGCTAACGCTTTAACATCCTCCCAACAAAGAAATTATTTCACCAGAAGATGGTGCCCTTGTAACTTGAAAGCTGTGAAGTACCTAGCAATTCGTTAGATGTAGAGGAACAGTTCAGATTAAATGTGGTCTGTTAATATGATGTATGACCTGAAAGACTTGAATATTATATGTATGGATTTTAAACATGCTATATGAGTTCAAGAAATTTATATTGGAAAGGGCAGTGAAGTATTGCAAAAGGCTACTTACCCTCACTTCATCCCTCATCTAACTAAGGCAATGCCAGGTGAACATAGTGAAAATAAATAGATTAAAACAACGATGGCATAAACAAAACAAAACAAAACAAAACAAAACAAAACCCTCCTTTATCTTAAAGGAAACTATAGTCCAATGTTTTTTAAATTTTTGATTATGACCCACAGTAAGAAATGAACTTTACAAACTACTGACATATAACTGAGAAGTTTCATTACACAATACTTCCCCTTTGAACTGCAATGTACCTTGGTCAACAGCATTTTTAGAACACCTGATTCTGACCCATGAAAATGATTTCATGATTCATAAATGGACTACAACCTGTAAATGGAAAAATACTGAATTCTGAATAAAGCAGGAATTTAACAAATAAGATTATCCTACCAAAAAGGCAAAACAACGCCCCATTTCCACCTGAACTCACCTCTATTTGGGTGCTTTATTTTTTATATTTATTTTTGATCTTTATTTTTCCTCTGGCTGTTGCCTCTTATAGGAGGCCTAACTTCAGTGTTGAAAGTTTTAGGAGTAGTTATGGAGATAGAATTGCATAACCTGAAGTCCATGGTTCCTTTAGTCACCTTAGAATCTGTCCTATTTAAGATACAAAGAAGTATAATCACTATGCTGTATATACTTGAAACTAATATAAAATATTTAATGTCAACTCATTGAAAAAAAAAGCATTTCCAAATTCAAAGAAATCCTTTATTTCCACACCAATTTAAAAAGTAGATGACACTGCCTACCCTTGTTAAGAATGTATTTTGCTTTTTTATTCCCACTGATTATCCAAAATTTTGGTTAATAAATGTCTTAAATAGATAAAAAGAAAAAAGACACTGCACGTTTTGAATTAAGGTGCTTTGTTCCATTTGGGCTTGGCTGTTGGTGTCACGGGGTGTTTCCAGGTAGTGCTAAGGAAGTACATGGAATTATGTGAGAAATTCGTGGGAGTGCCCTTCCTCTCACTTTAGATCTTTGGATCTTTGGAGGATGTGCTAAGGAGGCTGCCAGCTCTGCCCCTGGTCCCTCCTTCTGTGGTTTGCATGTTTGGGTATAGTTGAGCAAAGCCCACAGCTTAGGCACGGAAAACCTGTCAGAGACCAGAAACTATTTTACTCATGCTCTCATGGCCTGATAAGAATAGACACATAGAAAAGTATTCTCTTGTAAACTAATTTCCAGCAAAGAACAAAAATGTACAGGAAATGGTTGTATCACTTCTTAACTGATACTTTTACTTTGGTGTTCTCTGGCTGAGTTATTGAAACAAAGTCCCTGTGTTTATATGACATCCGAGCACTGCTGTGCAACTTTCCTCAGCTCTTGCTACTCCGGGTGTGGTCCTTAGCTTTACAGCACTGCTATCACCTGGGCGCTGGTGAGAAACGCAGCATTTCATGGCCCACCTCAGGCTTCCTGAATCAGATTCTGCATTATTACAAGATTCCGTTATGACAAGTGCACATTTAAGTTTGAACAACTTTACACCTCAATCTTTTTTCTGTTTCCAGAGCAACAAGCCTCTGTGGTTTCCCTTTTTCATAGTAGATGTGTTTCAGGTCTCTCTGTCTATACTAGATATTTTAAGTAGCTCTTCAGTCCATTTGAGCACATGGCTCAGGCACTTGAGTTTTTAAGTTAATATATAGAACACTTACTGTAATTCGAACCATGTAAACCAACCTCATTATAACTGTGCTTTGAGGGAGGGGACAGAGGGGTTATCTTTGGGAGAGAGTTGACTGACCATCCCTCAGGGCAGGCCCCATAGGGTGTTACTATTTTGATACAATTATTATGATAGTTTCCAGTCCATTGTTTTGTAAATACAGAAACTTCCATCAAGTGATCTAGAGGTTGGCTGTATAAATTTGCAAGAAAGTGCTGTATAGGCCAGCATGTCTGTTTTTACAACCAGAAATAAAACAATTGTATGGGCCTGATGTTTCATGTTGGTTTGACCAGAAAATTCACTCTATATAAAGACTACTTTGAAAGCTTAAGTAAACCTCTTGTCAAGCCACTTTGTTAATTTTATGATTCCTAAGGCTAAAAAACAGGATCTATAAATACATATATTTATGATACAAAAATATCCATATAGGCCCATTAACCAAACAGTCAAGAAACAATTTGGGGATCCCTACCCTGCACACTGTTAACACAAAAATATTTTGGCTCTTAGACATTTCTTCCTTCATTTGGCAGAGTCTTTCTCTGTATATATTTTAATATCTCTCAGTTTTCTGGGGGATTTGTCATCATTGCTTCCATGTTCGATGTATACAAAAGCATTCTCAGATTATAAATATATCAACATTGCAAATTTATCTGATAAGAGATAGTATGCTGGAAAAACCACCAGCATTCTTTCAGAAGATCAAGGAAGGCTTCCTAAAGGAGGAGAAGAGATTGATGATGTTGAAGGTCAAGGTTAAGGGAAACTACTGGGTCAAGAATGTAAAGCTGTTGACTCAGTTAATCAACCAACTCAGGCACTATAGAGAGTACAAATAAAGTGTAATTGATAGAGCCATCTTCGCATAAGTTTGAAATCAATTTTGGAGACAAAAAAATACATATAAAACAATTAGGGAACAATTGCTAAGGACACAAATAACTGAGTGCTAAATGACCTATGTTTGCAGAGAGCATTATATACATAAAACATAAATACATGACATGTTTGTAGAGAGCTTTATGCTATACATGATTTATTTATATATTAAATAAATATACATGTATATTAAAATGCTCACATGTAGTATAAAGCTCTCTACAGATATAATGCAATAATTCTTTGAAATAGGAAGAAATTAATAACTCACCCAAGATCGCAGAACTAGAAAGTGAAACAACCAAGACTGGAGTTTAGGAGTTTGAACTTGATAACCAAAATTATTTCAACTATGTTAAACCATTTCTGTAACAGATGAAATATGTTTCCTTAGAAGAAAACTCATAGGCGATATTACTGTGTTATATAATAAGGGGGTTTTATTCATTAGGAGACATTTAGTTTTATAGGAAATCACCGAAAGTGTCAGAAGGGTAGAGGAGTGAAGAGCAACAAAAAAGCTAGGCCATGTGGACCAAAGTTATCTGGAAGAGCAACAGGTCAAGCTGAGAGATGATAGTGTCCTCATGAAGGCAGCCTTGGTCAAGGCCATACAAGGGAATAGGTAGATGCTAAAGACTCTCTGGAGCCCCAGCGGCAGGCATTGGCAATGCAGAAGAAAATCTGAAACGTGCTTGTCACCAGGATGTCATTCCTGGAATGTCCAGGTTTTTCCTACCCACTGGATTATTTGTGTGTCAGATTATTTACCACTAGATATGTGTTTCTATTTTCCCAGTTGTTTCATTTTGTTACTTCCTGACCTTATTTTTAACCTCTCTAGGTTCTTATTTATTTTTTTGGCTCTGGTGCTCTGAATGCCTCCTGATTTAGTGTCAATATAATGTGAACTCTCAAGGTAAACAAGCCTAACTGATGTGCTTGGAGTAGCAAGTCATTCATCCTTTTTCCCTTCTTTGTCTTATTTTTCTTATCTTCCTCTTCCTCTCTGTTAATAAATACTTGAGTCATTTAAAACTATGCGACAGGCATTTCCTCAGCAGGAGATAGATCCTTAAACAAAAGTTTAAAAACACTGAAGATGAAATAGCACAATCTATATAGCAGTGTTTCCTGTGCTGCTATAATTTGCATACAGCCTCTGTGATTTTTGCCATATCTGCATACCATTTGTTATTTACTTAAACATTTTTTTTTCCAAATTGGCTAATTTTTTTACTCAAGTTACTTTTTATAAGGGAAAACTTTATATCAACATGTAAAATTTTAAAACATTTAAAAATGCACAATAAAATACATATTATTTAAAAAAGGTTCATCTGTACCACTACCAACAATATGTCCCTAGCAGAGGGACTAACTGAGAAGTTTACTTTATACACAAAAATGTTATGAAAAATTGTACTCAAACTCTTTGAGAGTTCTCTGTGCTGAATAAAAGTTTACTTCCTTTCATTCGTTGGTTAGTTTTGCCATAGAGAATACAAAGTAGGTTTTCTCTTTTTTTCATAAATTGCCTTCCTTTAAATATTTGAAGACGGTTCTTTTGGTGTTTTCTTTCCTCTAGATTATGTACCTCAGGTGCCCACACTCCATTCAAGTGTTGCTCCATTACTGTGTTTTCCTGACCTTCTGTCATAGCAGACCCTTTTCTCTAAATAAACTCAGGTTTGAATCCTGGCCTGTCCATCTACTTTTGAAGAACAATTATGAGGCTGGACACAGTTCTCCAGGGGGGTTTTTACCAGTGCAGAGATTAGCTTGGGTTTCACTTGCCCTCGTTCTAGACGCTGTTAAACCCTTAATGGTACCTAAAATTGTACTGCATTCTAAAAGTAATTGCATTACACTGCTGACTTCCATTCTGGTGGTGGTTGTCCAATACTGCCAGTCCTTTTCACTTTGTGTCAGCTCTCTCCCATGTTGCACCTATGCAATGAAAAAGCATCTCAATGAGAAGATGCCTCATGTATCCTTACTGAATTTAATTTTGCTGATTTGGGGCCTTGCCCCCGACTTTATTCTGAATTCTATTTCTTTCTTTTAATATTTTAACTATCTTCCTCAACTTTGGATAAACAGTTTTGATAAATAAATCTCCGTTCCAGGCACTGATAACAAATTGAACAGCATAAGGCCAGAGACAAAAACCTTTCAGCATGTTATAGGGGGACTCACGCAGGCTGACATGCATCCAGTGAGACCTGTGCCATCTGGGGCACTGGCAACAAACTGCTTATTTCTAAGTTTGTCTAAACTTAGGAAGCATTTTTATAATCTGTCATTTTTTTTTTAAATAGATAACTAATAAGTACTGGTTCTGAGAGCGCTTTGAGTATTCTGAGGTTTCATTTATCTGGCCCTAGAGACTTGAACTTATTTAAAACACCCAGACGAATGCTTATTGCTTAATTTATCTCACTCTCCAGTTTCTGCAGAAATTTCTGTTATACGCTGTCCAATTTGAAAATCATTCTTCTTAATGGAGAAGAAAGAAAATAGTTTATTTCCTTGACTCTAGATTCTTTCTTAAAAATCCTTTGTGCCTTTTTAGCACTAATTGCTTCTAGGGGAAGAGATTCATTTATTTATTATGGAGTATCTAGATACCAATAAATGTCCTTACTCTGAGGATAGCGATACAAAAGACAGAGTCTCTGATCTTCAGGAATTTATAATATAGTGCAGGAAATAAAAAAAATCAGAAAAGTCGAATATGAGCTGTCTTAGTCTGTTTGAGTTACTATAACAAAATACTATAGTCTGGGTAGGTAAATAGAAACATATTTCTCACAGTTCTGGAGGCTAGAAGTCTGAGTTCAAGTCTCAGCATGGTTGGGTGAGGACTATGTTCTGGTTGCAGACTTCTCATTGTATCTTCACATGTGAAAGGGGCTAGGGAGCTCTGCAGGTCCTCTTTTATAAGGACACTAATCTCATTCATGAGGATCTACCTTCTTGACCTAATCACTCTCCAAAAGCCCCATCTAATAAAACTGTCACAGTCAGGGTTGAGATTTCAATATGATTTCTTTCTTTTCTTTCTTTCTTTCTTTCTTTCTTTCTTTCTTTCTTTCTTTCTTTCTTTCTTTCTTCTTTCTTTCTTTCTTTCTTCCTTCCTTCCTTCCTTCCTTCCTTCCTTCCCTTCCTTCCTTCCTTCCTTCCTTCCTTCCTTCTTTCTTTCTTTCTTTCTTTCTTTCTTTCTTTCTTTCTTTCTTTTCTTTTTCCTCTCTCTTTTTCTTTTTGTGGGGTAGGGGAACACAGGCATTCAGACTAAAAGCACAGGACTGGATCGATTTATTAGCTACACCTTGGCAGGACTGCTTCCTATTGGTTTTGAGGTTATACACTGCATGCTCCAGGGGATGCCACTTATAAAGACAATGATTTGTATGACTGTATGCAGTGGTCTAAATCCTGGATCTGCTACTTATTAGCTCTATATCTTTGCTGAAGCCCATTAACCTTCATTTTTCAGCTCTGTAGAATGAGGGAAATAATAGTACCTACTTCACAGGGTTGTGAAGAAGTTTAAATAAATAATCCCCTAATGCATTTATCCCAGTGCTTGGCACATGTTGAGTACTTGATAAATGTCATAATCACTAATAAAATGTAATAGAGCTTTATTGGAAACACAAAAATGAGCTATGGAAGCATAAGAAGGGCTATGGATTAATTCTCAATGGCTGATGTAATAAATTACTACAAACTCTGTGGCTTAAGACAACACACATTTATTCTCTTACAGTTACGGAGGCCAGAAGTTTGAAATCAGGTTCACTGGAAGAAACCAAGGAGTCAGCGGGGCTATGCTTCCTCCTCAGGCTTTAGGGGAGAATTCATTCCTCACCTCTTCCAGTTTCCGGTGACAGCCATCACTTCTTGGCTTGTGCATCACTTTAATCTCTGCCCTGTTGTCACGTTGCCTTCCTCTCTTCTGTGTGGAGTCAGATCTCCTTCTGCCTCCGTCTAGAAGGACACATGATGGCATTTAGGACCTATGCAAAACATCCAGGATAATCTCCCCATCTCAAGATCCTTAATTATACCTGCAAAGCCCTTGAGCCATTTAGGGTAACATTTACAGGCTCCAGGAATTACGATCTGTGTATCTTAGGGAGCCATTATTGTATGAGGATTCTCTCGAGGAACAGAACCAACAGAGATACATATATGAGGCTCAAGAGGTTATGGAGGATGAGGAATCCCACCGTCTGCTGTCTGCAAGCGGGAGAACCAGAAACAGGGTGAGGGCTGCAGACGTAGCTGGCCACCTGACTGTGGCCTATCGGCATGCTCTACTTAGTCCTACAATGTTCAGCAAAATCAGTTAAAAACTATAAAAAGTGGGGAACTTGATATGAAAAGTCTAAATTTTAACTTCTGTTAAAA
This sequence comes from Eonycteris spelaea, assembly GCA_003508835.1. Lineage (NCBI taxonomy): Eukaryota > Metazoa > Chordata > Mammalia > Chiroptera > Pteropodidae > Eonycteris > Eonycteris spelaea. The sequence continues at coordinate 5,263,401 of PUFA01000011.1, read as the reverse complement.
TATGGGACATGTCCCTCTGTCTTCTTATTAAGGCTGAAACATGAGCCTCCAATTCTAGAGAGGTCCCCACTGCCCACTCTTCTTTTGTCTGGGGCCTAGTCCTCCTAGCTATGGACTGGCACTGTGGTTTTCCACGGATGAGAGAAACCAAAAAATGGGAGGATACAAGTCTGCGGTGGGCCACGTTTCTCACTCCAGGCCTGCTTCTCTCAGCGCCTTTCCTACCATTCCCTTGTCTAGGCTTCTGAGTTGGAGGTGCCCGATTTGTATTTCCAGGACTCTTATCTTTCCCTCTTTACAGCTTTCCCCTTTCTACTTAAAAATTAAGACAAGGTTAGAACACTTAAAAGAAAAAACAACAAAGACCCCAAACGACACGTTTACAATAGCTGAGGCCCCAGGATCCCGGCCGCTCTTTGTCTGGGGAAGGTGTCATCTTTGGCAGTTTCTGGAGAAAAACACGCAACCGCAGTGATGAGAGCTAGCCTCTCCGGACGAAGTGGCTGCGGGAGGGTGGGTGATCATATTCACACACTTAGATAAAACAAACAAACAAAACCAGTATTACTGTCTCAACACACGAAGATACTTCCTCCCTCTCTTCCCTTTATAGATAGGAAATGGGACCATGTTGCCACTCTCCATTATATTTTCCACTTGGCAATATTTTGTGAGCATTTTCATGTTTTGTTGACTGTTATCTCATGTTCTCATTTCTTTTTTAGATTTTTGTTATTGAGGCAAAATTCACATAACATCAAATTAACAGTTTTAAAGGGAACATTTAAATCTGTTCACAATGTTGTACAAGTACCACTTGTACAACGTCTTTACCCATTGAGCAGTTGCTTCCCATTTCCTCCTTTCCTCAACCCCTGGCAACCACCGATCTGTGTTCTATCTATGGATCTACCTGTTCTGGATATTTCATATAAATGGAATCGTAAAATATGGATCTTTCGAGTCTGGCTTCTTTCACTTAGCATAATGTCTTCGAGGTTTACTCACATTGTAGCATATTATCAGTACTCCATTCTTTCCTGTAGCTGAGAAATATTCCATTATATAATACGTAGTGTGGAAATATACATAATATGTTAATATATAATAAAATAGTGTATGTACACCATTAAATGAAGGGAATATATACCATTCCACACACATATTCCCCATGATTTATTTATCCATTTATCTGTTGATGGACATTTGGGTTATTTCTACCTTCTGGCTGTTGTGAGTAGTGCTACTATGGACATCTGTGTACCTTTATTTGTTTGAGTCTGAGAAACTGTTTTCCTTTATCTTGAATATACCAAGGAGGGCAATTGCTCAATCATACGGTAATTCTAGGGTTAACGTTTTAAGGAATTGCTAGAAGGTGTCCCACAGCAGCTGCACCATTTTACATTCCCTTTACCATGAATGCAGGTTCCACTTCCTCCGTATTCTCACCAACGCTTATTATTTATTAATAAATAAGATAAAAGCTATCTTAGTGGATGTGAAGTAGTACTTCACTGTGGTTTTGATTTGATTCATTTTCCTAATGAATGTAAACATTTCTAATGGTTGCAGAGTGTTCCTTCTATAGATATCGCATAATTTACCTAGTCAGTTCCCCATCTTTTTGCCCCTGTGAACATATACACTGCAGTAACACCTCGTGTTCTCAGTTGAGGGCATAGACTGTACAGTCAGACAGGTGATGTCAGGGTATATCATCTCCACTTACCGTGTGGTCTTAGGCAATTAATTTCCTTAAGCTCTAAATCTCAGTTTTTTCTTTGATAAAATGGGAATATGTAACAGACATGCTTCACGAGGTGTTTCCAAGAATTAAATATGAATACGTGTAAACCCTTATGGGCTTGAATGTGGTAAGCACTCAATAGATGCTACATGGTTTTGCGCATCTTCGCTCCCGTCTTTGAATCCTCCCTTATATTCTTAGAGGTGACATTGCTGGGTCAGTAGAGGTTATGCACATATTTCAAAGTGTATGACACACATTGCCAAATTGTCCTTTCCAGATACTAATTTATGCTCCACCAGCAGTGTATGCCAGTGTTTGTTTTCAGAACCTTCAACACTGGAGATTGTTGTTTTAAAAAATCATTGCTAACATCTCATCATTATTTTAAATTTGCATTTCTTTAATTGTCAGTACGATTGATTAATTTGGGGGCATTTATAAACCTTTTTTGTGAATTGCCTTTTTTATGTACTATACCCATTTTTCTCTTGGGTTGCTAAACTTGTCTAAATTTCTCTAAGAGCTCTCTATATTAACCAACATGCCTGCCATTTTGTTAAAAAAAATTTATTTCCAGTTTGTCACCTGCATTTTAATTTCACATAGCTCACCAGTACAGGATTCGTAAATAACTCCTGGTGTTTCTCGGAGGGGATAGACAGATGTTGAGAAAGTTAGGCCTCAGTTTCATACAACTGTGAAATGAAAGGTTTGGACTAGAAAATTGCTATTTATTTCTAGATTTGAAATTTTATGATTTTATATAATCATTTTGAGTGTTCAATACATGATATAGTTTCAACTTCATATTTTATATTAATATGCAATAGGAATAACTATAAACATAATTACTCCCTAAGCTCTAAGTGTGTATGTGTGTGTGTGTGTGTGTGTGTGTGTGTGTGTGTGTGTATATATATATATATATATATATATATATATAGTAACATTCCCCCAGGTCACAAAAATTAAAAATCTCATACATATATTTTATTTGTACTATAATAGATGAGTCACTTATAAGTCTCTTAAATTTTTTTTTACTTCTGTATCATTGAGGTATTTATATGTGACAGTTTGTTTTTGTTTTTGTTTTTTTTTTGCGTGGTTAAATAGGTACTTGATGCAGTTAATATTACATATTCTAACTTTAAGAGTGACTTTGTGAAGAGGCTGTCGGCTGAAGTTCCTGTTGCCAGTAGCCCAATTACCACAAGATGGCGGCAAAGCCAAGCCCAGGATTTGGCACCCCATTCCTTTGGAGAAGAGCATTCAACCACTGACCTAGAGGTTTCTAGGTCCGTGCTGAAGATAACACCAGAGAAAGAGACCTTGATTCTAGGTGAGGTAATAGAAATGCCACTGGCCAGTTTTGAACATAATGTATTCCTGAGAGAATCTTTGCCTTTTAGAAACATTACATGTCACATTTAGTCAATTGCTTTTCTGTTTTTCTTCCTTCGAATTAGAAACTTTCAAGGTGTGTGTGGCGGGGGGGGGGGGAATGAAACAAAAACAAAAGAAAATACATTGTATTTTAAATGTTTCTAAGATTTGCATTAGTAGATGACCACTTTTCTAAAGATTGTAATTATGCGTGAATATGTGTATGTATATGGATGAGTGGTCATGTTTTGCAAAGCATAGAGTTTTAATGACTGTTTAGATTTCTGGTCTGTGGCAGTCAGGAAAAAGACATATTAGTAATGCAATAATCAGGTATGAAATAGGAGAAGAAAAAGATGAAAAGAGAGGATGAGAGGGAAAGAAAGGAAGAGGAGAGGTGGGGTGAGAGGATAGAGAGAGAGAAGAAAAGGGAGAATGAGAATGAGGCTGTCTGGTGGACAGGGAACTAGGATTAACCTGTAGAACCCTGAAACACAAGCTCTCTTTCTAAACTAGGTAAGTCTAATTTAGGCCTATCCTTCAGAAGCAAAACTTGCCACCTGTCATATAGTGATTTAATTTCTCTTCTTCCTTTAAAAATCCTAGACAACATAATTCATTGTTTTCTCAACATGTTTAAGACAAATCCCTGCATATTGAAAGGGAGCCCAAATCACTTTTAAACCAATGAACTTTCCAAGTAATGGTGAGTATCAATACTGAAAGTAGCTGGTTGAAGCAATAGGAGATACACAGTTGTAAGAAAGATTATTGTTATGGCTGTCTTCTGAAAATCTTTTGTATCCCTTTATAATTGAGAGGTGGTTTTTATGCTGATTGCTTTAGAGAAATTTCTGGCTAAAATTAGGGGTCCCTTTTCCCTTTCTAGGCCCTGAATTAATTTTTATTTTTTTTAAATAAGGCAATGCATGAGAAATTCAGAATTCTAAGAGACAAATTATCAATCAAAAGATTTTATAAGAAAGTCTATTTAATTTTCTACTTAAGCTAATATACTGCATATTAAGCAGATCCATTGGTTTCTCAGTGCTTTGCTGGTAGCGTTTCTTTCTTTTTGTTTTCACAGAGTGAACATTGAAGATCTCTGCATCATAAAACTGACATTTGCAGAGTTTCATTTGCAGTCATGCTCTGCGGACAAAACCTGAGAGGTTCCGGCTCCCTTAGTCTGGTGGACCTGACCTCTCTTTTGATAATTGGGATGATTATCAATTTTAGTATCTTATTGCAAGTTTTTCTCTCTTATTTGAACTTCTGAGAGCTGCCTTCTCCTCTACACTCATCTACAAATAGCAAGTCAAAAACAAGCATGCATAATTTCTTAGGACAAAGACCAAGATCTAAAACTTTGCAGGACATTTCATGTTTTCATTCCCCCTTTCCCTGTGATGTAACCTGTATTTCTTAGATTTTGGGTTTCCCAGGACTCAGAAGCTGGGTTCTAGGAATATTAGTGACAGTTTGTCATGCCCATGTTTATGCAAATGAAGAAGGAACTGCCATGTGGCAAAAGGCCAAAATTTTCTAATGGTCCCTGTGCCCCTTAGATGAAAAATGATATGGCAGATAATTAGTTTTAGAGGATGACTCACCACGGTTTTCAGTGCAGTTAAAAGTCTGATATAGAGCTTTCTCTATCCTGAAAGACAACAGGTATGAATAATAATGTTACAAATAACATTCACTCTTCTATTTCACTTAGAAAATATTTCCCTGATGTCATTTCTGCAACAGGAAGAGGGAGAGGCAAAGTGATTTGCTCATGATCGTGTAGTGAATGTCAATGATTGGCCAAACAAGATCCCATAGTGATTTCCTGGCAGAATGATCATAGCCTGGACAAACCAGATACCCTTTGCTTCATCATTTAAAACTATTGATCTGTTTGCATCACTCTTCAAATGTGTAAATATGTTCTCTCCATGCACAGCTCAGTATTTGTGTTGCAGCTGCAGTTGGGGTCAAGCCCTTACTCTTGGCATATCCTCCTGGCCCTAGAGGCCACTGAGGCAGTGTTCACTTGTGAACCAGTACTCTGGGTAAGGTCCTGTGTCGTCCCTCCTTCATTCTCCCTCCCCCAACCCAGGATTTTGGAGAGACCAGGGCCTGTGTCTTCAGATTCTGTTCTACTGTGAAAGATGTCATGGGCTGACCTCTAACCAAAATGATAGTCTTGTAAAAACCACATTCAACACTGTTTTTCTTTCAGGATCCTACAATGAATCACTGATGACTCCCGTCAAAGGAAATTTTGAAACAAATAACTCTACTCTTCGTTTCTGCAAGACACCTCAGGCACTGGACGGAAGCTGGAAGGAAAATATTGCCTTAAAAGGCCAGGTCAGTAAGGAGAAAAAATGAAGATCCCCCATTTTGACAAGCTCAGACAACTGAGTCCCATATGTGAGGAAAGAGGTGGCTTAGGTGCTCTTACTAATCAATAAGAAAAAGAGTTCCTGAGAGAAAAAATGAGCTTGTGAAGCATGTGAATGGAGACACTTTATAAATAAACATTTAACAAATATATGAGAGAGTATTTAATTAGTATCAATATGAAAGTGAAAATGAGAATAACCATTTAAAAGGTAAAGGTTAAAATATAATAAAATTATACATATTATGATATGCTTCCTCTCAGCCAAAAAGATCTCTTGTGCGATCATTTCCAGCTAGTTGGTGACTTGGTTGGCCCTTTGGGGTTTCCAAGGAGAAGTTCCATTCTTCCTCTATAAGATGGTCTTGTAAATATTTCCCCTAAGTCTTTGTTATTGTTGTTGTTGTTTTGTTTCCTGACTAAGTTAATTTAGATTTTTTAAGTATCTTATTTATTATAGTTTTAAAATCTTCCTTGGGGCACATTGTTAGGAGCAGGTTTTTAAGTTTCTCAAATGCGATGAAGAGCCTCTGAAGGAATCAATGTTTCATTTAGAAAGCTTTGTACAAGGAAACTCATAAATTCTCGATTTAAGCAAAATTACTCATTTAGTGTGTGCCTCTTTGCTTGGCATATTTATCTTGCTAGAGGAACAATAAAATATTATGAGTATAAAATTTAATTATTTGAATTCATATGCAATTGAAAATAAATATATTAAAGCAGGTCTTTTGCTGGATGCTTTATTGTTGAGTAAGGGTTTAGGGGTGCCGATGGCCAGGGAGTTCTCCTGAGGTCGTTAGGGGCGCTGTTGGCCTCACACCCAAGCCAGGTTATTAGCACCACTGTCTTTTCCACTGCTGATTGGAGTTTTTATTTCCTTAACCTTTAGGACTTTCCTTTTCCTTTCCTTGATGCCGTCTGCTAACTGCTGGCAGCAAAGTTGGTGGCTCTGTCTGTGGGGTCACAATGGCGTCAGCCAGTTACCGTTGGTAGAGGAATTGCTACCCAGCCAGAGCATCATCCCAGCATCATTAGAGAACCTGGGCAGGGGGTTGTGAAAATGACTTTAGCACTTTATGTGGAACATTAGTTGTCATGACCAGTTAGAAGTCATTGGAAGGTGTTTCCGCAATAAGGGCCTGCAGAGATGCGGAGAGGGTCAGAATTCTCATATCCAGTCAGTTCTAGGCCAAGTTACTTACTAAAGTAATAAGTAGATCTCACCTAGGGAAGAGTACCCCTGGGTAAATCAAGCCAAGCACTGTGCTGATAACTCCTTGGTCAGCTTTGGGGTAACTATGGGATTCTGATGAAGTACATCTGTGAAGAGTTACATTGAGCTACCTACCAGCAGGCCATTTTAGGAACGTTATTTTATACCAGTGGTTCTTAGCAGGAGTGATTTTGCTTCCCAGGGGACATTTGACAATTTCTGAAAACAATTTTGATTATCATAACCCAGAGGGAGAGCATCTAGTAGACAGAGGCTAGGGATGCTGAACATCCTGTAATGCACAAAACAGCCCCGCAATAATTAATTATCAGCTGCTAAATGCCAGTAGTGCTGAGATTGGGAAACCCTGCTTTATTCTTAATTTTACTTTGAATACCTAAAAACCCATGATTCATTGACTGCAATGCCTGTATGTGACATGATATCTGAGAAGAAAACCAAAATATGAAAATGATGCCTGCCAGAGAAACTTGTCTGAATTAGGGTGATCCAGTGATTATTATACATGTAAAATTCAATATGTTGTTGTGAAGGAGAAAAAAAGAATTCTTTAACTATTCACTATTATGTTTTTAGTAAATTCTGATAAGTACTTTTCTTTACCCTTATTACTAGTTTTCCTATCTATTTTTGATTAAAGTTGGATGTAAGAATGTCAGAAGTGCTCTTTATATCATGCTCTGAAGAGACAGCAATCAGATTTTTGTACTCATGGAAATTCAGGCAAGTTACTTAAGATCTCTGTGACTTGATGTTCCCATTTCTAATGGGAAAGGTGATAATGGAAAAAGACCTTTAAGATGATTAGTTCAACCCCAAATTATTGTAGATAAGGAAACTTGAGACCTAGAGAAAATCTCAGTAACGGTAGGAGAACATCTCTGGGCATACTATGAAAAAATCTTTCTTGTGAAAAGTAGACTTACTAATGCTCAACTTTAATGTTTTGGGGAGGCCTTTTAATTTCATAAAGTACTAGAAATATTATGGGTTTCAGTTCTTCCAGACTTTGATGATATCACTGGCCTATGGTTGGTTTGTGTGCTACAAGGATTTTTAGGTTAGAAGAATAAAAGGGAATTTTTATTCTTTTTTGTAATATCTGCCCTATGGAGTTGGAGATTAGAAATAATTTTTGTAAAATGCTCAATAGTGTGTTCATTACACAGTGGTTGGTTAACAATAGCAATTATTGTGTTTTGATTTTGATAATGTAGAATCTTTGAACTTCTAGTGAATTATCAGTTTTAACTCTTTTCATGCATTGCCTCTGAGATGTACATATATATTTCTAAAGAAGTCTTCTCTTTATGTGTTTGTTTTCAGAAATGCCTAAATCAACTATTTGCGACCCAGAAGGTGGCTCAGCAGGTTAATGGGAAAATGCAGCTCTGCAAGCAATCCCAATGTGTTTGGGAAGGTATGGGCCAAAGATTCTCTGTCTTTCTTTCCTACCCTCTTCTTTCCCTGCCTCCTTCATTTTTTGCTTATTTTAAAATTTTTATTTTTATATTTATCAGACTAAATAACACAATTATAAAATTTAGGTAATTTCTATAATCCTCTGCCTTAACCATCACCACCTCCTAGTCCCGTTTCCTAGAGGCACCCCCATTTAGCTTGTCCAGCTATTGTCTCCAAGTTTTGGCAATCATGAATAAAGGTACTATAAACATCTGTGTGCAGGCTTTTGTGTGGACAAAGTTTTCAACTCATTAGGGTAAATATCAAGAAGTGTGATTGCAGGATTGTATAATAAAAGCATATTTAATTTTGTATGAAACCACCAAACCATCTTCTATCGTGGCCAAACCATTTTGCATTCCCATCAGCAATGAATAAGAATTCTGGTTGTCCCACATCTTTGCCAGTAGTGGTGTTGTCAGTGTTTTTGATTTTGGCCATTCTGATAGATGTGTGGTGATGTCTCGTTGCTTATTTGCCATCTGTATATCTTCTTTGGCGAAATGTCTAACTCTTTTGTTAATTTTTTAAACAGGCTGTTTGTTCTCTCATTGTTCAGTTTTAAGAGTTTCTTCGTATATTTTAGACAACAGTTCTTTACATATGCCTTCTGTAAACATTTTTTTCCCAGTCTGTGGCTTATCTTCTCATTCTTTTGACATTGTCTTTGCAAAGAAGAGGTTTCTAATTTTAATAAAGTCTAGCATATCAATGATTTCTTTCATAGATTGTGCCTTTAGTGTTATATCTAAAAAGTTATTGTCAAACCCAAGGTCATCTAGATTTTCTCCTATGTTTTTTTCTAGGAGTTTTACAGTTTTGTGTTTTACTTTTAGGTCTATGGTCCATTTTGAGATAATTTTTGAGAAGGATGTAAGGCCTGTGCCTAGATTTGTTTTCTTTGTTTGTTTGTTTTGTTTTGTTTTTGCATGTGGATGTCCAGTTGTTTTAGCACCATTTGTTGAAAAGACTAACTTTTCCTATTGCATTGCCTTTGCCCCTTTGTCCAAGATCAGAATGGTTCTTTATTCTATTCCATTGATCTACGTGTCTATTCTTTTGCCAATATCACACTGTCCTGATTACTATAGTTTTCAGTAAGTTTTAAAATCAAATAGTGTTAGTCTTTCAACTTGGATTTTCTTCTTCAATTTTGTATTGACTATTCTGGGATTTTTCCTCCTCTATATACACTCAATTTGTTGCTATCCATAAAATTACTTACTGGGATTGCATTGCATCTGTAAATCAAGTTGGGAAGAACTGATAGCTTAATAATATTGAATCTTATCTATGCACATGAAATCTCTCTCAATTTATTTAGATTTTCTTCGATGATTTTTTTTGATTAAGTTTTATAGTTTCCCTCATATAGATATTGTACATGTTTTATTAGTTTTATACCTAAGTATTTGATTTTGGAAGGTTTTTAATGAGAACTATTAAGAGCACACTCTTACAACTTTCAAATATATAATATAATATTATTAATTCTGGTTGCCATGCTGTATATTATATTTCTATGACTTTTTATTTTATAACTAGAAGTTTGTATTTGATTTTTAAAAAACCTTTATTGGCAGTGCTTGATACTTCCAGTAACCGTGCAGCTCTGCCCACAGGTGGATTTTCATAGCTAACACTGAGGCTGTGAACAACAATCTGGCTTCTTGGTATAGTATTGTGAAGCCTCATGCTTTTATCAGAAGCTATGTGGTCTTAGAGGCCTCAAGTCACCTAGGTGGGTTCAGTTCCTGTAAATCATGTCATTCTCAGTTTGATCATAGTCCAAGTGGTTGAAGAAAAGATAGTGGTCTGTGGTTTAAACTTATGGGGTCTTTGATGAGAATTAAAATTGAGCACAAGATATAATGCAGACCTCAGATAGTCATGGGTAAAACTAGCTAAAAGTAACTCTGTGTGGTCTGGTACAGAAACAGTAAGAAAAAAAGCCAAAGTCAATGACTCATCATATATTTATTAACAAAGACTCAGAGTAAGGCTTAGGTCTATCAGATAATTGTTGATGTGAAATACATATAGATATGCAAAATTCTCTTTGGTTTTAATGTCTGAAGTGACAGAAATATTCAAAGTAAGATGTAATGTCCTCTGTGTGCTCCCCACAAGATCTGTCATTACATTTAGGTCTAGCATGTATGTTTTTTATTAGACAATGCCATCAAATATTTAAAAAAATGTTTATGTTAGTATTGAAGTCTTTTTTGTTTCCTTTTCTCCCCCTGGAACTTGTAATTCAGTTTTATCATGATGACCATTTTCTTTTTCACTTCATCGTTTCTTCTTACCCTCAAGGATAAATATTATGTTTCCAGGATCATAGAGATATATAGAGCTGTTTATTTATTGTAGGCTGCAGAGATGGATTCAGAGATGAATCATTCTATTTTAAAAGTTTCAGTGATGTAAGCTATTCCATACTCCGATCAGAGGTGAAGATTCATCTTAGTGGTCTTCGAAATGACTACTGTAAGTTATTGTTTATATCATGAATTGAAAAGTCGCAATGACAAAATATATCCTGTGCTCAGGCATAAACTTGAAATTTAGTTCTGGAAGAACCAGATAGGCCTTTTGCCTCATGTCCAAATGTCCAATCTAAATATAATTAATATAGTTGGCTTTTTCTTGTACAGTTTTCATGTTCAGGAATGGCTATTGTTGGTATTGGTGGGGAACAAGAAATGTGCATTTTGTTTTACTGTGTTAGAATGAATTGTACAAATGATGGCCTATTCTTATGCATGTATTTTAAACATGGATAAATTGAATCTGTCAAACAACCATGTTAGGTCTTCTTGCTATGTGTCTAGCTTGTAATCTAGTTGGGAAGACAGGAGTAATCCACATGAAACTGCTACCAACATGCCAATGTAGAGTATTGTGGGGTATGAGTAGTTACAAGGATTGTAAGTAGTTCAGTGATTTGGAGTTGTCCAGAAAGACTTTTTTCATTTTTGAGCTTCTAATGATATGCTTGGATCCACTGTTCTGTTTTCCAACTAACCATGGGGAAAGGTATTAATCTTTCTCCTCTACTATAAATAAAGTTGTTTATTTGAAAATACTTTTATTTGGCTATATAATTACCCTAATTTGAAATGCATTTTTTATAGATCTGAATGTCCTAGACTGGAATTTTCAAAATCTTGTTGCTGTAGCCCTTGGGTCCTCTGCATACATCTGGAATGGGGAAACTCACAATGGGATTGACAGTGTAGACTTAGGTCTCACTTGTAACTATGTATCTTCTGTGTCCTGGATAAAAGAGGGAACCTGCCTGGCCGTTGGCACCAGCGAGGGAGAAGTGCAAGTACTGGACGGTTTTTCCTCTCTCATAATATGCTCTGTGTAATTGCGAGATAACTGAAATGGACTTTTAATAACAGGTTAATATAAAATAGAGAAACTATATTAGTTGTGGTACTCGAAGCTATGGGGAATAAGAGGATATACCATTCTAATAGTTTTCTGAATGACATTTAATGACTTAGGGATACTCTGCTCAATTTTTCCACACAATTTTTCTTTCACTAATTCCCCTATCCTTAAGTCTTTTCTCTCAGACTAAAGTTGGGCCTGTAGAATCCCCATTTTTAGGACTTTGGTGAGAAGATAACCTCTGCGTTCTCCTTTCTTATCTCAAGCCGTGATCAAGAGTAGAGTTACCTCAAAGGAGTGAATTTTTTGCTGATAGGCTCTCTAAATTACCAAGTTTTTTTTTAAATCAATCTGTCTAATTTATCATGCATCATCATTATTATTATTTATTAGCAATAGTGGGAACAGTATTGCTTACTTGTTTGATGACTTAGGGAGGGCACAGATGGCTCTCACCAGTTACTCATCTCTGCAGTGATATTGGGTACTATGAAGGTCATGTCATGATTTCTTCTTATGCTAAAATTCTCATTCTTCATGTGAGTCAGAATATCATTTGTAGCTAGCGGAAAGGAGTCTGTTGGCAAACAATGGAACTCCTGTGTCTAGGAAGTGTCTGGTAATTGTAGGTGCATTTTCAGGTTTGGATTTCCCACAAATTAGAAGGAGCTAGAAATGTGATAGTGAGTCACAACCCTTGGCTGCTCATTGAATTCACCTGGGTAATTTTAAATTAAATGCCATATGCCCAGGCTCTACACCCACATTAAATCAGAATCACTAGCATCCATAGCATGCTCCTCAGGTGATCCTAATATGGAGACAACACTGAGAACTGCTGAGTAGGATTAAGGTGTTTAGCTTTTACTTAGTACGAGGACTGACTATATCAACATTAATTGACTATCAGGCCTCTGAGAGAAGTCAGTGGATGGTGAAAATGTCAGTGCTATATAACTCTCCTTCTCCATTTTTTCAGTTATGGGATGTGGTAACTAAAAAGCGGCTGAGAAATATGCTTGGCCATTTGTCAGTAGTTGGGGCCTTGAGCTGGAATCACAGTATACTCAGCAGGTAAGGAGCATCTTATTGTAATCAATTATATTTGCACCATATATGGAGGCTGAGTGAGCAGAACTATCAGATTTGAAACCCAAACCAAAATGAAACAAAACAGAACACTGGTTAGTATTAGATACACTCCTACCTTCTCAGGTGTTTAGATCTTCTGATATACGTGGTCCAGTGGTCATGCTTACTATGGTGGCTGTGTGCCTATAGCAAGTGCTAGTACTGGGATGTGAGGCTCAGGATTCACTATACTGGTCAGATAAAATGCAAAACGGTTTAAGCGAAAAGTTTCTCTCTACCAGGTAGTACCTACTAGAGTAATGTTTTGTTGAAATTAAGTCTTTAGTATTATTAGTGTCAGTAATTTGGAATATATTGCTTTCTGGGGCATATTTTCAATTCACAGACTCCCAGGGATTTGAGCTGGAAGGGACCTTGTAGATCAACCAGGTGAGTGATCCTCAAACTTGAGCAGGCATCAGAATCACCTTGAGGGCTCCTTAAAACACGGATTGCTGCCCTCCTTTCAGGAATTTCTGATTCATTTGTTCTGAAGTTACGCTGATCACTTGAATTTCTAATTTCCCAAATGATGCTGATGCCTCATCGCTTTTAAGAACTACTGATTGAGTGTTTCTTTTTAACCAGAAAAGTTAAATGACTTGTCCCTATGATCCTACATTACTGATTTAAAATATATTGCTTTTAATACTAGTTATTCATCTTCATACTGTATCTCTTAAGGTAGATTTAAATTAAATAAATCTCAAAGCCCTTTACAATTTCTTTAAGTAGCTCAGGTATAAATTTGCAGTTTTAGTATCTTGTGATTATAGACTAAACTAAAAGCCATTTAAGCAAAACACCCTATAAAGGCCTAAATATTTACCCTGAGCAGTTGTTGTAGTCAGATCAATTATATACTTGTTATTTTTTACAATCTGCATTGTTTAAGTTTAGTTTTATTATCCATGAGGAATACAAACGAATCTTTCTTATAATAATAGCAGCTAACATTTTTGGAGTACTCGGTGCCAGGCACGGTGCTATGCTCTTTACGTTCATAATTGTGTTTCAGTTTCTGCAATAAGACAGTAAAGTGGTTTCTTATCCACACTCCCCACCCTCCCTGCCACACCCATTTTTGGTGAATAAACTGAGATACTAGCTTGAGGTTACATGGGTAGTATAAGAGGAAGAATCAGGCTTTGAACCCAAGTGGTCTGACTGCAGAGCCCATATTGTTCATCAGAAAGTTATTCAATGTTGTTCCTGAATAGTTTTTAAAAATATGACAGTGGACTTTGAGATAATTCAGAAAAAAAAATGTAGGTAGTTTTAAGGCAATTTTTTTGCTCCTTGGAAAAAAACAAATTAGTCCTGAAAAAGTTTATCATCTTTGATAGTGTGATACAATCTTTATCATTAGGATTGAGGTCACTAAGAGTGAGTAGAGACATTATCCACTGATTTGTAATCATATTGCAGTTGGCTGTGGCATTCAGTTTTATACTTTTTAATTATTAGTAGTATTAGCACAATTAATAGTGGATCTATAAATTAATGGAAAAACAAAATAAATTTCTAGGTCTAACATTTTACTATAATGCTTACATACTATTTTATTATACTATATATGAATATAATACATTAATAACAATAAATATACAAAAATATATAATGTACTAAAATACGCATATACTAAAACCATTTCAAAATAATATGAAATATTCTGAATTCCAGAAAAGTAATCTTTCCTAAGTCCAGTTTGTAAACCTGGGAAAATCTAGTAATCTTATAAACCTATCTTTTCCATGGTTGCCTGCATCATCTTAAATCCATTAGAGAAATCTATCAAAGGGTATCTTCCCGTTATTCAGATTTGAAACTCTGCCAGTCAAATTTATTTCATTTGTGAAAAGAATCACCCAGTTAGAATGCTCCGTCCTTATTAACTAGAGGAATGTCTACCTGGTTTTGAATCTATCCTAAGAGGTCTTTCAACAGTTTGAACAATGTTTTCCTTTATGTTTTCAAATGCTTACGTAGTGTAGGGTTCAAGCTTTCTACCATAACCGCCCCCCGCCCCCTTTGCTTCTGTGCAGTGGGTCAAGACTGGGCCGTGTTTATCACCATGATGTTCGGGTAGCCCAGCATCATGTAGGAACACTTCACCATAAGCAAGCTGTGTGTGCTCTGAAGTGGTCACCGGATGGCAGGCTGCTTTCCAGTGGCTGTAGTGATGGACTGCTGACTATATGGCCTCATGATCCAGGCGCGACTGCACAAAGTCAACCAATAAAAGTCATACCCCACCCTACAGCAGTCAAGGTAAGAAATCCAGTAGTTTTATAGGTTTTCCTTAACTCAGAGACCACTGATCATTCTTCACACATGAACACAAAGTCATCAAGCCAATACTTTATTTTCTTCCCCTAGAATTTGTTTTGGATTTTGCCATCACTTTCCTGAGAGACAACTATTTTTTTTTTTTACTACCCATGTGTCATTATTTTGGTTGTAAGTGACTGAAATCAAAGTCAAGCTTGAATGCAAGCAAAAATAAATATAGATTCTCGTGTAACTGGCAAATCCTGGGTACATACAGCTATTTCAAATATTTCTGAATCGAGGGCCTTAAATAATGCCGTTAGAGTCCTGTCCCCTTGTCTCTTGGCTCTGCTTTTCTCTGTTTAGTTTCATTCTTCATTCAGACTCCATTTACAGGGCAAGATAGCTCTTGGCAGTTTTAGATTCAGGTGCTCCCAGCTGGGAGCTAGAGAGGAAACCATCATTCTTTATAACTTTGGCAGAAAAGTCCCAGGACTCTGGTCCAACTTTGGTCACATGCTTATCTCTGAATTGATAGCTCCTGCCAGAGATGGGCACACTGACTGACCAGGTCTGAGTCATGAGCTTACACCAAGGGAAGGAGACCTTTTGACAGACAAAGAAGGAGGGGTGCTACAGGGTAAACTGATACACTGCCATGTTCTGCACAATAATTTTTTATTTCTCTGCATTAAAAATTCTTATTTCTAGTAATAAAACAAAACACATTTTTTTTTTTCTTTTTGGTGTCACAGATGTTCTCTCACAGCCCAGATTCAGAGGGAGGAATGAGATTCCACCAATCAACACAGGGAAGTGGGCAAAGTTTTAGAAGGGCATATAGCATGGGAGATTTAAATTTCAGCTCAGGATGAAAATTAGTGTGCTCATTTGTGGTGGGTGTTGTAATACATAACTATCTGGAAAATTTCTGAAGCTTGGAATTTACCTGAAAATAATTTATTAGAAACAGAAGACATATGCCAGAATATATTTATATAGGATTCTTTATAAGAGCAAACAACAAAAACAAAACATACAAAGAACAAACAAATGAAATGTTCTTTTTTCCAAAAAACTCAACCCAACACAATGCAAACCAAGCCAAATATTTTTTAAAAACCTACCTGAGTTCAGCATTAGAACAAAAAATTAATTAGGTATAATAACATAATGGAATATTGTGGTATTATTAAAAATAATTATAAACAAATATGTTAAACATGGAAAATGTTTATATAATAAAATGAAAAAGAGCAGAAAAATAAACCAGTATATACATTATATTTGATATTTTATAAAATACTTTTACATATAGAAGATAACATGCAAAAATGAGAATAATTAACAGGATAAAGATATACAGATAAATATAACTAAAATATTTGTTAAAATGTTATTTAAAATTGTTGTTACTAGTCATTTCAATTATCAATGTAAATGTGCCATACTAAAATCCATTTTTCAGAATTAACTATAATAATTTATAAATAAAGCAAAGGCAATTTTATTTTCTGAAATGTATTAGGAGTTGTAAGGCATGAGATCTTTTCTGAGCAATCATACATAACTCCCTTTTGTCTTCTAGTCTCTTCTCTGAGCTAGAACCTAAATTCACAGGTAGACAAACCAGAGAAAGGCTGCATTTCATAACCAGATTCTAGAGCACACGCCAACCATTCTAGCGGCAGATTTTTGACCCATAGGATATGTTGAATGTAGTTTTTCCAAACATATTATTGCATCATTTTTCTATGTTTAAAATGTTTGCAATTATTATTAAAATCTGAGGATGACAACTAATAGGTGACTTCCAGTCCCCGAGAAGTAATCTCGAGAGTGCAGTGGCTCCTGCCTTTGTGTCAGAGTCCAGGGGAGCTGCAGTGAGTGCAGACCTCTGACACTTCTGCTTCCCTGAGTGCATCACACCCACGAGTTCACCTTCTCCAAGGCTGACCTGCCTGTGTGATTATTTGGAACTTTAAAGGCCGTAGATTGGTGTCCCTGGCAGCCTGCTATCCTTGCTGTTGGAGGAGGAATAGAGGATGGATGCTTACACATCTTGGACATAAATACTGAGCAAAGCATCCAGAGCCCAAGCACAAACTCACAGGTAAGTGTTTTCTTTGGAGTTCGCCTTCATGCTGGTCTTCTAGAATCCAGTGAAAATAATTTATGATAAAACACAGGGCCCAGACACAGCTCACCGTACATGCTGAGTCCGTAGGGATTTCGGTTGTTGAGAGTTTCTTTTTATAAAACCTTCATTTGTGAGTAGAAAGCTAAATTAACATGTGCATTTTTTTTTTTAAGCATTTCCCTTTTTTCTCAGCATTGCTTTGACTGTGAAACTTGAGAACAGCCTGACTATTCTGGGACAATGCTCATCTTCACTTAAATTCATAGATTCATTGCAGCTAAGCTTATCTGTATATTTAGTCCGTCGTTGCCTCGGGATGAACTGTCATAGAACTAATGTAATCATCTAACACCCTACCCCTAGTTATGGACTGAAGGACATATGTGGACAGAATATTCTGCCTAGAATCAACTTAAAGTATATTCATAATAAATCAGAATTGCCATAATTCTGTAGTTTTTGGTCATTATTACAGATTTGTTCCCTAATCTGGCTACCTAAAACAAAGGAGATTGCAACCGGCCAGGGTACTCCTAAGAATGATGTGACCGTGTGGGCCTCGTTCTGCTCTGGCCAGGTCAGGTGGATTTTTTGGTAAGTAAATGGTGAGTAAAATACCCTGTACCTATAGCCAAGTGAGCTGTCCATGGGTAGGAAAAGCTCAGAAAGAAAGATTTTCTCCTGGTTCTTTGAAGTATGTATTTCATCAGAGAAAAGAGGCCTATACCCACCACACCTCAGGGAGTATGTAGATGATTGTTTTTAAATTTGACTAAGATTGTTCATCACCTGTAATTGTCCTGTCTCCTCCTCCCGGCCTATGTGTATGGATGATGCAATGATGACCATGAACTGTTTTTGAACTCTGGAGTGAGCACCATGATTTACCTTATTTTGAAGAACCAGCAGTGCTGGAATGTGTGGGAGATAAAGAAATATGAAAGGCTGAGATGTTTGTTCTACGTGGGGAGGCTACTGAACAGCACAGGGTTCTGGCGAGCCTCTGCCCTTTCAAAGTGAACCGCTGTTATTTCGCAATGCAGTTCTACAAACTTTTATTGGGTACTTTTTGAGAGCAAGACCCTATAATGGGGAATGAGACTCAAGTCTTGTCTTCAAGGGTCTTAAATCATCTTGGGTATAATTTAGAATGTTAAAGGGGTGGCGTGGCTACCCGGCCCTGGGAAAAAGGAAGACAGAAATGCTGGTTGATGAAGGAACAGAGCACAGGCATCCAGTCTCTTGTACACGCCTGATTATATACCCTATCTTCTTTCCACTCAACCTTGTCTCCTGGTCAATCACTGGAATTTATTTAGTAAGCATCTGTTATGTGCCAGGCACTTATTAGAGTGCCAGGAATACACAGACGAATAAGACAGACAATATCCTGGCCCTCACAGAGCCTCCACTTTTGTGGGAGGAGACAGACAGAAACCAAATATATTCAATAGGTAGTGATAACACCACATTTCTCATGGGGGTTTCTGAGAATATTTAGCAACAACACAACACCCTTCACAGAAAGACTTCCTGCTTCTGCTGGTCAGCCTGGCTGGACCTCTGGTTAGCCTTGGAATGACCTTTCTACACTTCAGCTGTTTATACTGTGCTATTTGGTAAATAAAAAATACAGGCGACTCTTGATAGAGCCACTTCAGCCACCAAGCATAAGTGTAGAAAGAGCGTGAGTTGATCCTTTCCATATTTTGATGGTAAGAAATGCAATTCACTGGGCCTTTTCAGTTTAGAGAAATATTTTAAATCAAGCCTCAAAAGCTAGTTCTTAAAATTATAATTCAGCTAGGTGGTGGCTTCTGATAGATACTCTTTTCAACTTGCTGATGTTGGGAATAAAGAATGAACTTACCAGATATATTTCCTTGTTTCTCTGGTCTTAACAAGCTGTAATTTTTTTAGTTTTAATTCCTTATGAATTTTTTTCATTGATATTAGAATTCCAAAGAAGACATTTCACCTTTTCTTCTCTTAAAATGTTTATAGTTGGAGAAGATGTAGTTACTTTTGAATTTTTAGACACTAATTTTCATCTTTAACACAGTTTCTTCTATATACAAAATATCCCAAAAGTGTTTAGCAGGGTAGTTGTTATACAAACACTTGTCATGTGGTCAGATACATTTGGAAATTATGTTACACAAGAACAGTTTTTCTTTCCTAAGGATATCTCAAAACCTTTGCTTTATTATGTGTATTATGAATCTCCAAGAGGAGGTTATAGCATTGAGTGTTTCCCAAACACATTTGGAAAATCTTTTGTATGGAATCATTTTTTTTTTTAAATACCTACAGCACCTAGCTGAATTGTAATTTTTCCTAGGTGGTCTCCCATCCAAGTACTAACCAGGCTCAACCCTGCTTAGCTTCCGAGATCAGACAAGATCAGGCACATTCAGGGTGGCATGGCTGTAGACTGTATGGGAGCATCTTGAGGTACTTGTTCCATGAACACACGTCAGGGAGCTGCCATATTGCATGGAACTACTAAAATATTTAACTTCCATGTGTTTTCACTGTGAGTTAATATTTCCATTGAGGGCTAAGGACAGCTATCCTGACATACACTGTGGAACTGAGATCTAGATCAGGGTCTTTCAAACTGGGAGGCTGTGACCCATTGGATCATAGATATAATGAGCCAAGATTCGCATTAAAAAAACAAAATAGAATAATGTAGTGTGGGAAAAAATGACAAAGTAGGTATTCTACGAAATTTTTGTTTTAGTTATCTAGACATACGTGCCTATAAATGACACCACCACATGAAATGTAGTTTTGACTGTGGGTTGTGGTCAGAAAGTTTGCAAAAAAATGATATTCTAAATTATAGTCACATCTTTACTGGGTCTCACCCTGTTAACCACACTCATGATGCTCTTGAGGAGAATTTCAGTTAAAGAAGTCTCACCTACCTGACTGCAGAACAAAGATAACTTATGATTGTCCCCCACCCTCCAGAATAGTAAGAGTTGTAATTTCTAAACTTTGAAACAAGAGTAGTTAACTCGCCAACCTAAAAGTGACATCTGGCCTTGGACTTGGTTTCATCAGTCCATAGCACATGTATCAATATGTGGTCTCACTTATAATTATAGCTGCACAAAGAAACAAAACTTTCAGTGTTTTCAGTGACAGTTTTGGAGGTTGGAACTTGGTAATATGAACCCTAAAATAGGAACTTTGAGCATAAGATGACATTTCCCACTATCTAGTAAGTTAAGGTTGTCACTAATACAAGAGAATTTTAAGAATGTCTTTGCTTCCGATTCAAAAGCCATTTTCTTAACAATTTCTGGAAGTAGTTATCTATTCATTTTGTAAGTCAAAATCTTTTACAAAGCCTGCCTTGGAAAAGATTTAGGATTTTTTCATTATTATTCGCTTTTCTACTTTCTTCCTTCCTCTTCATTTTAACACATTGTAATAAGGAATGAAAACATGTTTATCAACTATCACATTCATTGAACAGACTTTTCTTTCTTAGGTTTCATTTAAAAACATTAAATATCTATATCCTAACTAAATTATTTTTCATTTATATTGCTTTAATTTTTAAATTTTTAATTTTTAAAAATAATGGACAGTGGCCTTCAATAGAAAAAGAGATTCTCCTTTGCTCTGGAGTGTGGTCCAAATGATTAAAGCATCATAGAAAATTGGATTCTGCCATTAACTAGCTGTGTGACCTTGAACAAGGCTTTTGACATTCTTAAATTTTCTTCATTTGTAAAATAAGAGGGCTGTGTTGTATCTATGGATCTAAATGTTTTTATACACTGATGTGCGCAGGGCCAATTCTGTGTCCCTTTGGGAACGCATGCGTGTGCGTGTGTGTGTGTGTGTGTGTGTGTGTGCATAAAGAGAGCATTGGGACTGATATGTGAAGATGGAAAAAGCCCCAGTATCTAAGACACATCTCCTTCAGGAGTGGAATAGTGTATATGCACTCCTGGCTGCTGCGAATCTTGTATCAGAGTACAAAATTATTTCTGAAATTTCAGCCCTTAATTGAATTGTAAGCAGTGCTGGTCCTAGGAGGAGGTGACCACCTACCTATTTTAATTTTAGTCATGTCCCCAACTACCTATTCACTCTTATCCAACCTCCTTCTCTGACCTCATCCTCCCAGCCCTAGCCTTATCTATTTTGGTCTGAAGTTTCGATCATTAGAGTCACTATTGGGTTGGGATAAGTTTTGCAAAGTATTTTTCAAACAACACTAGTGACTTGAGATGCTCAAGTCAAAAGGATTCTGGTCCAGTAAGTTTCAGAAATGCTGCCTATTATAGTCTCTCTCAAATATTTATAGTACATATGATCATCTTGAAATAAGGAATCCTGTTTAATTTTCTTGACTCGGAGCTCCCAAGTTAAGAAAACACTCTTTTTATTTTTAATCCCTATTAACCTCACAAAGAACATTCCACAGAATGTTCTTGAGCAACGATCAATTAGATAACAGAAAGAGGGGTGCTGTCTCCAGAAGTCTGTAAATAAGACTCGTACATTCTTTGTGGGTGAGACTTCGGGTTCTTTCCATTAAGCTGCATCAGTTTGTTTGATTAGTTTCTTAAAACCTAGGTAACAAGGGGATGACTCTTGGGGGAGGATAAGAAGAGGGATGCGGTGGGTGGCAGGAGCACAGCGATTCCTGGGTGTGGATGGGTTAGAGAAGATGGAACTGATAACAGTACATCAGGTGGTGGTCTAAAGATGCTCCCCCAAAACATCCATGTCAAATCCCTGGAACCTGTGAATGTGACCTTATTTGGAAAAAGAGTCTTTGCAGTTAAGGATCTTGAGAGGAGATCCTCCTAGATTATCCTAGATGACAAGTGCCCTTATAAGAGACACATGGAAGAGAACAGACACACAGAAGAGGAGGCGATGTGACCACAGAGGCAAAGACTTAGTGATGTGGCCCAAAATTAAGGATGGCTAACAGCTGCCAGAAGCTAAAAGAGGATGTTCCAGGAATGGAACATCCCCTGGAACCTCCAGAAGGAGCAGCCCTGCTGGCTCCTTGATTTCAGACTTCTGGTCTCCAGAACTATGAGAGAATAAATTTCTGTTGTCTGAAGCCACGCAGTTTGTGGTAATTTGTTATGGCAGCCACAGGAAACTAATATAAGGGGGACGCACCCTGGAGGGGAAACTAAAGCAAAACCTTAGCCACAATGGATGTTGCCCAGAGTCCGCCCTGACTGGTGTTTACACAGCAAAGGCTCAGTGGGAGTGCCAGCTCTGAACATGGTGGGTTTGGGAGCAGCGCTTTATCCTGGGAAGGGATTCGTGCGTCCACCTCAGGTTGCTTCTGAGTCCTGGGCACCGGCCCTTGTAATGTGGGACATGACTTGTCTTTCCTTCTTCCCACAGGCCACAGAGGCAGAGTGCTGCACTTGGCTTTGAGTCCGGACCAGACCCAAGTGTTTTCTGCTGCAGCTGATGGCACAGCCTGTGTGTGGAATTGCTGTTAGCCACTTAGCCCCTCTAAGCTTCAGTTTCCTTATTTTATTTTTAAGGGAGAATAATGATGTTGGCTTTGTCTTCTACACGGGGTTGTTATGAGGATCAAACAAGATGAAATGCTTTTCCCGAGATGAATGCCTGTTCTCCTGACCTTCTTTCTCAGGTTACTTTGTTTGCTCTGCTTCTTCCCATTGCATTTCCCAGACATTATCTTTGACCCTTCATTCTTCTCTCTCCGTTTTTCCCCCTCTTTTTTCTCCTTTTTCCCCTCCTCCTCCTGCTACTCATTTTTCTTTTCTCTCTGTCTCTTTGTTAGAGACTCATTTTCACTACTATACTCAGAATAATATATATAGCAAAGATTTCTACACACTTCTTTCCCACTTGACTTCTCTCCCGAGCTCCAGCTTCATACTTCCTGTCTGCCTATGGATATTTCATCGCTGAGATCCTTTCCTGTCTTTAGCTCACACTTGATACATTAAAAACACAACTTATTCACTTGAAAGATATTGATAGAAATCCTACTGTATGCTAGGCAGTTGAGCATGCACATTATTTTCTCTCCAAATGAGCTGCTCTGTAGGACTCCCTTTACCCTCTTCATGGTCTTATCCTTATCCTGGTCATTTCCTCACTCAGGGAGTCTCCTGGTTGTCTGGTTATTGTGCTCTATACTCACTTAGTTTGCCCCTTGTTCTCTTTTCTTTTGTTTCACCCTAGTCATGTTCTGAATGCCTGATATCTAGTCTGCCGTAATTGCCTTCTGTTTTTCCTGTTTTTATTCTTCATGGATCTCCATGCTAGAGTTAGTTTAACTTTCTAAAAAGCACTGTGCCGATCCTGTCAGGCCTCCGCTCATACACTCTCAGTGACTCCCCGGTTACCTAAACCCCTTGTCCTCAGCCTTGGAGTCCTGAGCCCAGAACCTGAAGTTAAGGGACCTGTTCTCTGCCGTAAGGGCCTTGGGTATGTCACAACATTCATAAAAATAGGAATTTGGATTTGATGGTTGGTAAGCTTTCTTCCAGCTTGATCAGTCCACTGTTCTTTTTTCACATTGATCCCCATTCATCTTCTATATTAACCCTGAGCTAAATTTGGATTTCCTGCCTTGGTACATTTGTTGGAGCTTTCTTCTAGTCTGGAATTTCTCCTCCTCTCTTCATTTCTTTGCACATCTGCATAAATTCTGACCTCTTTAGGAAACGTTTTGAAAAGACGTTACCTGGGTTTGAACACTTGGCGTTAGTCAGTTATCGCCTGTTTGGTATTAATATACTTTTATAGTTGTTTAAAAATTCTTTTATTACTGTTGAATGTACTTATTGTAGTTTTAACATGCTTATTTCTTTCCTGGATGATTACATTGAAGAGTTGAGGGAGCACATATACTTTTTAATGCCTCTTAGAATATTTTGCAGGTGTCAGATAACAGATATTGATTGATTTGTTTGCTTTGTCATAAAATGTTTTTACCAACACCTACCCACGCCATTCCCCTTTTCCCTCTAAAGTGCCCCATAAAAAACAAACAAAATCTTGATAATTGAAAAGTAGAATAGTATATACAAGGGGAGTGAAAGCTTGCCTGCCGAATTAGTGTTAATTTGTCAATATGTAATTTTCTTTTTCCTGTTTTTTAACTAAAAAAATCTACTGGGTAGTGCTAGTAATTTCTTAGAAAATTTTAGGTCACCAAAACTGCAAATGTGATACTTTTCTGCAATATACACTCTTCTTCTTTAAGCTAATAGTTTTCATTTCATCTTCTTAATTAGCCAGGTGTAAATTATAAGAAGATGTGTATCAGGGAAATGAACAAAATTATTAAGCTGTTTCTAGTGTCTCCCACCATTCTATCTGAGTGCTTTTGTCTTAACAGTCTTATGAAACTATGTCATGACCAAAGACCACATCTCTCAGCTAATACTAATGTGTGAACACGGGCTTTCATTTAAGGAAAATGGCAGTATATTTACCTGGTATTAGTTTTGGTGGGAAGTCTCGGATATGGTTTTAGTAAAGAAAAAAGTGAACTTATAGATAATACATAAAACAGAAGCCTTTGCTACAACTGATCTAAAAATTTTGTAATTTAAAATTTTACTAATTCATGCATAGTAAAGTACTAAGCCTTAAAGTGTATAGCTTTGATGAGTTTTTAATTTATAAATCGATAACTGTGTGACCACCATCTAGATTATGATATGAACATTTTCTATACCCTAAAAGACTTCCTGTGCCCACTCCCAGTCAACACCTTTTTATTATTATGACCTGTATCACCATGGATTAGTTTTGCCTTATGTCACACATCAGATAAATGGAATCATACGGTAAATATTCTTTTTGGTCTGGCTTCTTTCACTCAACGTTAAGTTTGTAAGATTAATTGATGTTGTCGCATGTAACTGCAGTTTGTTCCTTTTCATTGCTGTGCACTATAAGCCCTTCTGTCATATAAACGTCCATTGCCTATCCATGTTTTTGTTGATGGATATTTGAGTGAGTTATTTTCAATTTTGACTTTTAAGAATAAAGCTCCTATGCACGTTCTTGAACACATCTCTTGTGAAGAAAAAAGCAATTGTTTCTGTTCAGTATATACCCAGGCGTGGAATTGTTAGGTCATAGGATATGTATAACATTTAGTTTTCATAGACCCTGCCAATTTTCCTAAGAAGCTGTATCAATTTACATTTCTATCAGCAATGAACAAAGGTTCCAAACTGCTTTATAAGTAGAATTAAAAATCTGTAATAAATGTTGGTAGTATGGAATAGTCCATCCTCTTATTGCTGTTAAAATCCTTACTAGGAATTAGGGTTAGAGCAGGTGTATAAAATATCATCCTAGTGACTCTCTTAGAGCTTCTCTTTTAGATGTTAGCACCAGGCCTCGCTTTCTAATATAGGGGTCCTTATCCCTAGCAGCATATAGGATCATTGGGCAGCTTTTATATACAGAATACTATGATCTGGGTCACATTGAATACAAATTAAATAAAAATTTCTAGAGGTAGGGTGTGGGCATTGGTAATTTTAAAGAGCCTGGTGAGTCTAATGGGCAGCCATAGTTGAAAACCAATGTACTAGTTTTAGTCAGTTCTTCAGTTATGGTTCTTTTTTGGGGTCTTTTAAGAGGTTGTCTCTGGTGTTGCTGTATGTCCTTGGTTCAGATACACATTTTTTGTTTGTTTGTTTACTTGATGTAATTTACATAACTTCCAATTTTACATATTTGACACCTTTTACCCCATCTACCTCCCCACTCCCCCGGTATACATTTTATGTGTGTATGTATATACGTGTATACACACACATAAAATTTATATTCCTAAAGGAATTGATGGAAATCAAAAGGATCTGTTCACATAATTGCATCTTGAAGCCACTACTGGGCTGGTGACTATCCACTAATTTCTATATGCTGAATACACTTTATAGGGCTTTTTCAAAGGAAAGTTTCTGGCTACAATTCAATACTTACTCCCCACTATGGCATGGTAGCCTCTGTAACTACCGTGTTGATTGAACCTATCTAGCCTTAGGGACAAGGAAAACCAAGAAATCACCTAAATAATCCAAGGCTTAAATGCAAACTACTGAGTAAGAAGTTCGACTTTCTGTTTTATACTTTTCTTGGCTGGCAAAGTGCTTCACTTAGATCCCTTAGAATTTTAATTCCTATTTCTCACCTGCCTTTGGAAAATGCTATAAGGCATTTCCTGTTTCTGTTTCTATTTCACCCATAAACTCAGTTTTTTTTTTCCAACCAAATCTGAATAGCATGTGTCTATGTGGAACAATGGCCTTGGAAGGGCAAACTCATTTCCTTTTAACCCAAATGCTCAGACTGGCTGTTCCTGTTTCCTGCAGAATTGCTGAGCCCTTCACTGTACTTGTTACTAGATGGACTTCAGTGCCACTCTTGCTGTGTCCCATTGAGACACTGGAGTGAATAATTCAAGCAAAATTTGCCTATCACTTTAC
This sequence comes from Eonycteris spelaea, assembly GCA_003508835.1. NCBI lineage: Eukaryota > Metazoa > Chordata > Mammalia > Chiroptera > Pteropodidae > Eonycteris > Eonycteris spelaea. The sequence continues at coordinate 5,236,737 of PUFA01000011.1, read as the reverse complement.
ACATGGATGACACTGGTGACATTGGTCCCCTAATCTCTCCCTTGCATTATCCATGAGGCCATTATATTATTCTGCCTCTCTTTGCTGGTGGAGATCTGCCCACTAAAGATATAAGAGAGAAATGGGTATAGTCATCTAAATTGATTTTATTTAGGACAGGATTAAAAAGTGACAGCCAATCAGATGAAATACAATGATCTAAACTTCCCCGTTCATAGTCTTAATTATCCAGTGGAGGTGTTTGTTTGAGAGAAAAGTATAGATGCCAGGTCCTCGAGGATCGCCACATTTTCCTGGCATGCCAAAGGAAGTGATGCCTCTGAAAGTCCCCTGACATATCAGAGGGCTTCCAGAATCTCCCTGGGGGAAAACAAGAGAGGTGGTGAGAATTAGCATTGAACATGACCGTAGATGAACAGAAGAAATATAATTTAATGTGGAGTTAAGACCAACCTTCACTTAATTAAAAATTTGTACTTAAAAAAACAAAATATTGAGAATATTTTGATATTTTTAAATTGGCTTCATAGATTTACTTATGAACCAGTGAAAATTGAAATGAAGCTTGTGTCATTGTGCATGTTATCAACTAATTTTAAGACTGATTCTCTGCTTCAGAAAAGAAACCCTCCTATTTGTCATTTTCTCAAAATGTTTAATAACACAAGGGGTAAAATCGTCAAATGCAGATGAAACTTTGAGTCAAAGAATAAAAACTATGTTTCCTAGTTCCTCCAGCAGATAATCTTCCAAAAAAACAAAAACCAAAGCAACCTTCTTCCCTTTCGCCCTCTCAATAGACAAAAACTTCTTCCCAAGTCTCCTTTGAGCATCTGATGCTAGACAGAAGCTCCCCAAAATCAGTGATTACACTTCAGAGCTAACTGACTCCATGGCAGAGAGGCTTTAGTTAGTTGTAAGTCACTGTTTAATTTTTTCTGACTGTGCCACCCAATGTGTGACCTTGTAGTGTCTCATGCAATTCTAAAATCAGCATAGTTTAACATATTCCAGGTCTAGTGACTGGATTGGCTATTTCATTGCTTTGGCTTTAGGAAAGACTTGTGGTTCTAGATGGAGGGCCATAGAGGCTTGTACATAGAACTCCACAATTGCAGGGCTCTGAGGGCCCAACTCCATTCCAGCAATGTGAAGGTACTGGTGACCTTTTCTTTCTAGGCAAAAATTGACCTTATCAGTGTATAAAGTAAGGAACCATGTGAAAAGCTGGGGCCCTCCCTGGACAGGTATATATCTACTGCCTAATGTAGTGCCTAAAATTTTCAGAATGAGTCCTTTAGGTTTAATTCATCAACAGTCTTTGAGAGAACTGGAAAAGGATTGCTAAGCTTTAATAATAGAGGCTGGTGGGAGTAAGACAGGCATCTTGGGATGCTGTCATGGCCTCAGGATGTTGCATGTGGGTTCCAAAAGCATTGCGGGTTCTGGGTTTCTGGATGCTCAGAGTGTGAACACAGAGAATGGTAGGGTGAGGAGGGCAAAGGAGAAAAAAAGAGGGTGCTGAAGATAGATGCCATCTTTTCTGAGATTTGCCTAGCCTTGATCTTGGAGGCAAGCCATTCAGAATCTGCTGGTGTTCAGATAAGCACCTGGGAAGGGCAGAGACCTCTGGATCTCTCAGGGTCTGATAATTCTCAAACCATGCACATGGCACACTCCTCTTAGATGAGGCTCTATAGGGTCTTTGGAAAAGATAAGAAACGAGGAGCCAGCACTTAGAGATTAAAAATATGTGACATGTTTTTTCTACTTCTATCCTCAATCAGGGTCCTGTCCCATCCCTTCTCTGGGACTCTGATTTGGAGGCTTACACATTCTCTGGTGTGGGTCATACTTGGAAGTTGTTTCCTACCACTACCAAGTGGCTTTTGCTTCTGTCTCTGGACTACTGAGATCTTTGTTTTCCAGTAATCTGCTGCTTAATTCTCTATCACAGATAAAGGAGGTTTGGGGTGAGGGATAAAGCACTAAAAGCCCAACAGAGACCCCAAACTTAGCTTAGCTTGGCTTAGAAGCCCTGGGATCTAGCCTGGGATCTTTAGTCAGGCTTGGGAATGACAGTCTTGCTTAGTTAAATGGCAGAGGAATTTCGGGGAAGTGCTGAGACTGGGGAAAAGAACACTGAAGACCCCAGAGGAACCCAGACTTCAGCTCGCCTGTGTGTTACATGTTTTTAAATTTATATCTACATATATTAATATGGAGAATGAGAAAAAATTGCTTCTCAATGGTTTTTGATAGGAAATCAAGAAGATGTAATAGGTTAACCCATGCAATGGCAGTAAACGTGTTATTTTTGGTGAATAACCGACGTGAGCTGAGACTCTTAATTTATTTGACTGGGGTTTTATCACACTTTTTCCCAAAAGCCCTAGGACTCTGTAGAAGCCAAAGCCGTGAGAGGACGAAGCATGACATGGTGTTTTCCATATCTACATGACTTAACGCAACAGCTAAAATGTGGGCTCTTGTCTTACTTACATTGCATGAATCTTTTCCCCCTTTGAGGTTTCCAGCACAAAGCATATTCAGTCCAATCACAGGGTTATATATAGTGGTTTCGATCATTGCAGACTTTTCTGTCGATGATGGTGATATTGACTTCTCTCAGAGTCTCAGAATAAGTTGATTTCCTTGTGAATTGTCAGCCCCCATCCTGCAACGTGACACATGGTTCCAGGTTTTACGTCATCCCCTTTTTAGGGAGATTAAGGATAGCCACATTTTTATTAATTTTTGCTTTTTTATCCAGCTGTTGGAAGACAAGCATAAAGAGTTAACAGAATGAGATAATTAAAATATTCGCAGTTTTCCTTAAATTCTAGTCCAACCCTCAGAGACTCCCTTATGTAGCTACAGTCTACAGCTATAGAGGTACCAAAGAAAAGCTGCCATGTAATTAGCCAGATTGTAGGAGGTTCTATAACTTTTAAGCCAAAGGTATAATCAAAAGGTAATACCTGTAGAAGTTTAAGATCACCCTCACGTGTGCTCTCGTCGTAGCATGGATAGGGAAACTCTTTCTTAACAGACATTATCTGTTTTTCTGGCTCAGGCTTGGACACAGAGTGAGCCCCAAGAATAACCTGGGACTTTCTGATCCTGAAAACAGACACAGCATGGTTTTCACTCTTTTAATTAGGAGCTGAGTATATAATGTGCTGGTCAGTTCCATTGCCCCATTTGTAAATATGCTTGCCATTAACATACTTGTTTGTGGCTCAGAAAAATATGTATACTTTAAAGAATAAAAAATAAAAAATAAGATGTTTATGAATTTATCATCATCATCACCATCATCATTATTGCCACTATCATCATCAGCTTATTTATAACAAGCTAAGCTAGGTTCATTGGAAACAAATAATAAGAATTTCATGGCAGCTAAGCTAAGTTTGGGATCTCTGTTGGGGTTTTAGTGCTTTATCCCTCACCCAAACCTCCTTTATCTGTGATAGAGAATTAGGCAGCAGATTACTGGAAAACAAAAGTCTCAGTAGTCCAGAGACAAGAAGCAAAAGCCACTTGGTAGTTGTAGAGAAACTCCCTGAAGGGATCTCTGTAAGATAACAATAAACTTCTCTGAAATGGAAAAACTTTCAGAAATAGATAGTCCAGTGGAGAAGCCAGTTTACATGACACTGAGTATGTGCATGTTGGGGAGATGGCGGCGTGAAGGAGGGGCACAGGATTCTTCTCTTACTCTATGCTAAAGGTTCATTTTGATTAATAAAATAAAGACACTATCTGATGTATTGATGATGAAGGCTATTATCATTCACAAATTAGTGTAAAATACACCAACCAGATAGTCACATTGCTATTTTTTCCATTACACCAGCTGATATTAGTCTCACTTAAGCCTATAACAGTGCTTTCAGAAGAGCATAGTTTGATGACGGAATGTTTTATAAATCTGCACTTTCCAATATGGTAGCCATTAGCCACATATGGCTTCTAAGCATGTGAAATATGGCTAGAAAATAAATTTCTAATTTTATTTAAATTTAACTAATTTCAATTTATATAGCCACATAGTCAGTATGATAGTGGCAATCATATTGGATAACTCAGGTTTAGAGGCTTGGTTTAGGGAGTAGAGAAAAGACTAGGCCTGGAAGAGTTTTTTTGTTTTTGTTTTGTTTTGTTTTTGTTTTCTTTTTCTTAGAACGAGCTTCCTCTACTTGACATTTGTGGTTAGGCCCCTGAGGAGACTGGGCACTTGGCTCATACTACCCAGTCGTGAAATCAAGACCAGAAGCAAAGCCTTTCAGCATTTGGACCAGGTGATTCTAGAGGGGACCTACAGGAAGAACTTGTGGATGCTGCTTCTTCATTGGTTTGATTCTCTGGGACCGAGTCTGGGCTTAACTTCTGGTTGGGGTAAAGCAAATTTCCAGAGACGTAAGTAATATGAGTCTTCCATGGGTTTAGTGGGGTTTACTTTTTTAAAATTAATATTCACTCAAATTAAAAAAAACATTTTTTTAAACCCAAGCACTTACACTTTACAATGAGCTGCTGTCAACACCCAGTTTTCTGCAATCAATGCCCCACCACAGATACTTCCTCCTTTAAGTAGCACCATGTAGGGTTTTGAATGAGGGGTTACTTCATTTCCTCCAATAATTTCTACACAGAAATCTGTTAAAGAGAAAAAGGCAAATCATATCAGTGCCCACTCTATAGAGCTCTACCGAAAACTATGTGTCTAAGACCAGACATGCTTTTCCCACTTGAAGAGGAAGCACAGATGAGAGCATCCTTCTTCCTCCCCTCTCCCACCAATGTAGGTGTTCAGATATCCGGATGTATATCCTATTCCTGTTGGACTCTCTGAGAAGGTCCTACTCTTTCCCACAAAGAAGCTGTGCCATTGGCAGTTCCAGGGATTGTCAGTCACAACCATTGACCTCAAGCCTCAGGGCTTGCAAAGAGCAGGCAGCTGTGCATAGGTCTACACTGGTGACAGTTGCTACAGGAGTTGCTAGTGATGATGACCACCTTGAGTGCCTTCCCATCCCTCTCCCTTTCAGGCTGAGTACTAATTTGGAGAAGAAGAGAGGTTTTTAGAAGTCTGAGAACTGCTCTTTTCACCCCAAGTCCTTGTCAAAACATACAGTTTATAGACTGATATTAGCATCTTTTAGCTGTGACCTTGCTCATGAGTACTCTGGTCTTTGTGAGACTTCTGTTTATTGAAATTTGCACTCTTCTCATTCATGAGTTGGGAGAATACTACCTATTGCACCCGAGGCTCCCCTTCAATCTCCAGACTGAACCATGTGGTTTAATTTTCCAGTGAAATAGGGGAAGGGAGGAAAGAAGATGCTATAAGGAGAGATTTCTGCTTTATTCAAATTTCCTTGAGGACAGACCAGGTGTATAGATTCATTATTAGAGAAGAAGGAGACCTAAATGCAAAGCAAATCATCTATGTTGGCTGAGAAGATCTCGTGCCTTTGTAATATACTCTCAGCTCTCCACCTTTCTACACATGATATTCTTGTATCCCCCTAAAATATTTGTTTTGACCATTGGCTCAGACTCATTGTTCCTTAAATAGTACCTGTTACTGCATTATTAAAGCTAAGTCATTGCCAAATTCACAATTAGGTACAAATAATGAGAGTATGGGGAAGGAAAAGAGAGTGACCGAAAGGCTCTAATTTTCGGAAAGGGGTTAGGAAGGGGGTAGTTCTAGGCTCCAGAAAAAAAGGATAAGAACTTAAACCAAAAAAACTTCACTCACATCTCAATTTTTCCCAGGGCATATTATGTATAGGTAGATTCCAAAGGTGCATCTTTGGATCTTCTGGGCTGCAGAAATCATAAACTCAATAGAATACTCTCTTTTGCAGGGTCCTGTGGTTGGTGAGCACCTATAATCTCAGAAAAAAAGCCTACCTCTCCCAAACCAACAATTCCTAGAAGGGCCAGGGGATAGGGTTTAGTGCAGGTGAGAAAGCTTTGAAAAACTAGCACTATTCTTGGTCCTCGTCCAGAATCAAGATAAGTTGGAATTGCTGGAGCTGAGGATGGGATGTCAATATTATTTAAAAGCCCTCCGTAGTCATCTAATGCATTGGAGGACTGAGTCCAGCTCAGCAAGTCTGGTTTCGCTGTGTCTCTTCCCTTTCCAGGTCCACATTGCTCTCTCTGACCACAGGAAACAAAGTGGAGCAGAGTGAGTTGGTTTCATTGTTCCTTTTGAAGAAAAGCTATGATTAAAATTTTAATCTGCCCTCTTTCACTGTTGTGGAGAATTTAACATACTTGAACATAATCATAGGCCATGAAGATACCATGCCTACCCTTTTGTCCCAAATGTTCTGCAACCTTGTACTTTTTAAATTTTTCCCTCATTTTTAGGCTTAAGATGAACCAGAGATAAAAATTTGAATCATTCCTGATTTGTTATCGGTGTCTAGGTCAAATTTGTATTAGTTGTCATTAAAACTATCCATTCATTTTCTGCTGCAAGAAAAGCTGAAGTGCGAGTCTTTCTTACAGAAAGGCACTGTTTATTTTCCTAATTCAAGAAATTTGGTTTGTTTGTTTATTTTTACATTGTCATTTTTGGCAATTTCAAGCTACAAGTTGGGAGCAATAAACACTGGAGGTTCTATGATATTTTGGTGAAGAAATTGTAAAGAAGAAAGAAGATATAAAGTAAAGACATATTTAGAATCCAAAAAAGAATGTTAGGACTCGGGGGGCGGGTGAAATCTCCTCTAAGTACACTTAGCTAATATTGCCCAAACTCATTGAAAGTCTGCTCCATTTCGCTGAATGGTTATAATGAAAATGACAAGAATCAGTCTTACCTTCAGGAATTAGCAGGAGAAAAATGACAATTGAGAGAGAGGGTGCCAGAAATGTACCGGAGTTCCTCATTGTGGCTGATGTCCCCACATCAATCAATGTGAAAATCTGTTCTCAGTTCTTGACTCACTCTATTTATATATCGAGAGTACAAAGGATGTGGTTTCCTTTCCTTCCTTCCTTCTTTCTTTCTTTTTTCTTTCTTTCTTTCTTTTCTTTCTTTCTTTCTTTCTTTCTTTTTCTTTCTTTCTTTCTTTCTTCTCTTCTCTCTCTCTCTCTCTCTCTCTCTCTCTCTCTCTCTCTCTCTCTCTCTCTCTCTTTCTTTTGAGTTTCAATTGAGCATTAGGAAATAAAGCACAGGTGAGAACAGCTCATTACCAGTGGGCATGCTTTCCTTGGTGAAGACTGCTGACAGAGAGGGTTATAATTCTACAGTGCTGGTGGAGACAAGGGGACTTTGTTGCCCTCAGAACATAGTACTAAAAAGAGACTTTCAAATGTCTCAGCAGAGGGTGAAGATTCTAGTTTTCAGCATCTTCCATATCCATGAATAGAAACTCTGTTAAGACTTAGAGCTTTATAAAATGTCCTAAAAAGTTGTCACCAATCACACTTTTTTTCTTTGGGTTACGTAAGGATCAATAGGTCAAGGGCAAGGGGAGATGCATGAGGGAGACTTATTTATTCATAAACTCCTGCCTGGATTTTCCTTCCTCACTTTGTGAAGGATAATTTTTTTTGGCTCCTGTCTGGAGTCTGTGGCAGGAGTGGGGTTTAGATACATAAAAGTATTTCTGAGTTACCCTTTCCTCCCTTTCTTTCTCCCTCCCATCCTCCCTCTTTTCCTCCTTTTTCTTCCTCTCTCTGCCTCTCTCTTCCTCCCTTCCTTTCCTCCTTTCTTCCTTCATACTGGATTTAACTAAAGAAGGAAAATGGGAGTCAGACATGGCTATTTTCCTCCAATATTGGGGGACATTTCACTCAAAGGTGGATCAACCTCAGTCCTTGAAGGGACAGTATTCAGTATGCTTTCTATTAGAAATGTCTTTTGCTTTTTTTCTGAGCAAGGATGTAGTCTTTATTATAATACATAGTGTCCTGTGTTCTGTCTGGATGTTTGGTGTTAAACTAACTATCCCCAGAGTTAACACCCTGATGACCTCAGACCCAGCAATTACTTTGTCAGAAATCATGTGACCTTAGAAGGGGGCCCTACTGAGGCCACTGTGTTTCCTTTTCCCAGACATTACCAGTGCATCAGAGGTTAGTCATTTTCAATAGTAGAATGCGGTACCCACCTTCTGGTTTAGATGAGTAATTTTAGTGCAGGCTTCTAAAAAAAATCAAATATTGATTGAGTATAATAATTGAAAATGGTAAAGGAAACATCAGCGAATCTGTTTTTGTGTGAATGTGGTTGCTATTCTCTTACTCAAGTTGACATTTAACAGCTGTACAAGATATAATTTAAGTATCAAAAAGTTCACTTATTTAAAGCGTATAAGTCAATGATTTTTAAGATATTTACTGAGTTATATCTATAAGTAATTCTAGGCAAGACTATTTCATCATTCCCTAAAAAGCCCTGTACCCATTAGCAGTCACTCTGTATGAACCTCCTTCCCCTGGTCCCCTGCTCTGGATAACCAGTAATCCACTTTCTGTCCCCTTAGATTTGCCTATCCTGGACATTTCACATAAATGGGATTGTATAATATGTGGTCTTTTTTTAAAAAAATTAAGCTTATTGGGGTCACATTTGTTAATACAATTATATATATTTTCAAGTGTACATTATAATTTAACATCTGTATATTCTGTTGTGTGTTTACCACCCAAAGTCCAGTTTCCTTTAGCTACCATATATTTGATCCCCTTTACTGTATTTGACCTCCTTTACCCTGTCTATCTCCCCCTTCCTCCCCCACCCCTTCCCTCAGGTAACCACTAGTCTATAGTCCATGTTCATGAGTCTCTGTTTGTTTGTCCTGTTCCTTTGTTGCTTTTAGGTTTATATCCCACATGTAAGTGATATCATGTGATTTCCAACTTTTTCTATCTGGCTTATTTCACTCAGCATGATTATCTTGAGGTCCATTCATGTTGTTGCAAATGGCAGTATTTCATCTCTTCTTATGGCTGAGTAATATTCCATTGTATATATGTATCACAGCTTCTTTAGCCAATAATCTATCATAGGACATTACAGTTATTTCCATGTCCTGGCCACTGTGAATAATGCTGCTATGAACATCGATGTGCAAATATCTTTTTGGATATGGGTTTTCAAGTCTTTGGGGTAAATACCTAGTAGAGAGATTGCTGGATCATATGGTAGATCAATTCTTAGTTTTTTGAGGAACCTCCATACTGTTTTCCATAGTGGCTGTACCAATTTGCAGTCCCACCAGCAGTATATGAGGGCCCTTATTTCTCCACATCCTCTCCAGCATTTGTTATTACTTGTACTGTTGGTTACAGCCATTCTAACAGATGTGAGATGGTATCTCATGGTGGTTTTGATTTGCATTTCCCTAATAGCTAGGGATGTTGAGCATCTTTTCATATTTGTTGGCCATTTGTATGTCCTCTGGGGAGAAGTGTATGTTCAGATCCTTTGCCCATTTTTTGGACTGGATTGTTTGTTTGTTTTTGTTCTTATTGAGTAGTGTGAGGGTTTTTTTTGTATATTTTAAGTATTAGGCCATTATTGGAGGCATTGCTTACAAATATATTCTCCCGTTTTGATGGTTGTCTCTTTAATATGTGGTCTTTTTTGATTGACTTCTTTCATTTAGCATAGTGCTTTTGAAGTTCATCCATATTGTAACATGTATCAGTATTTTATTCCTTTTTATTGCCAAATAAATTTCTATCATATAAATATACCACATTTTATTTATCCATTCATGGAGTTGGTGAACATCTGAGTTATTTCTACTTTTTATTTATGATGAGTAATGCTGCTTTAACATTTATGTACAAATTTTTGTGTAGATATACAGTTTCATTTTGGGGGGCATATACTGAGGAGTAAGATTACTGGGTCATACGGTAACTCTATGTTTAACATTTTGAGGAACTTCTAAACTATTTTCCAAAGTGGCTGCACCATTTTACATTCTCATAAAAAGTGTATGAAGGTCCTAATGTTTCCACATCACTACCAATATTTTTTATTTATTACTTTTTAAAGTAATTGCTATTGTAGTGGGTGTGAAGTAGTCTCTTATTGTGGTTTTTATTTGTATTTCCTTAATGACTAATGGTGTTGAGGTTCTTTTCATGTGTTTATTAGCCATTCATATTTCTTCTTTAGAAAAATGTCTATTCAAATATATTGCCTATTTTTTAATTGGATTTTCTTTTTATTATTGAGTTGTAAGTGTTCTTTATATATTTGTGTATGAGCCCTTTATAAAGAATATAATTTGCAAAAATTTTCTTCTAGTCTGTGTGTTATCTTTTTTGTTCTTGATGCTGTCTGTGTTTTATTTATTTGTTTGTTTATTTATTTATTTATTTATTTATTAAATTAAATGTGTTGTGGTGGGGTGACTTTGGTTAATAAAGTTATATAGGTTTCAAGTGTAAAATTCTATAATATATTGTCTGTGTACTGTATTGTCTGTTCACCACCCAAAGTCAAATCTCCTTTCATCATTTTGATATCTCCTTTGAAACGTGAAAATTTTAAATTTCGATGAAGTCCGACTTACCAATCTTTTTTTTTTTTTTTTATCACTTGTGCTTCTGGTGTCACATCTAAGATAATCACTGACTAACTCAAGTTCACAAAGTTACTCTTGCATTTTTTTTAAAGATTGCTTTGGTTTTAGTTCTTACATTTAGGTCTATGTTTTAATTATTATTATTTCTTTGGTATAGTTGAAGTTAACTTTTGTGTTGGTTTGAGATGGGGGGTCCAACTTCATTCTCTTGAGGGTGGCCATTCAGCTGGCCCACCAGTATTTATTGAAAAGACTATTCTTTTCTCATGGAGTTGCTTGATCTTTTTGTCAAAAATCAATTTTCCATAAATGTTAGCATTTATTTCTGGACTCTCAATCCTATAACATTGTCTATCCTTATGCCGGCGCCACACTATCTTGATTACTGTGGCTTTGTAGAAAGTTTTCAAATTGAAAAATGTGTGTTTGCTCATTTTCCCACTAACTTTGTTCTGTTCTAACAATCTTTTCAACATTGTTTTGACCATGAAATATAAAATTAAAAAATTGCTTATGCAGGCTATTTCTTTATGTTCTCAAGAAAAATTTTAATTTTTTCCAACTGTGAATAAGCCATCACAATATTGTTAGCCAGTAGTTCTCAAAGTGTGGTTTGTGGACTCCTGGGGGTTTCTGAGACTTCTTTTTGGGGTCTGCAAAGTCAGAACTATTTTCATAGTAATACTAAGATGTTGCTTGTCTTTTGACCCGTGTGTTGACGTTTTCATTTGACAGCACAACAGCAGTAATGGGTAAAACTGCTGGTACCTTTGCACAAATCAATGTAGTAGCAACAAACTGTACTAGTAGTCACAATTATTTATTGTCAGGCACTCTTGGATAAAGAAAGGAAAAAGTCAGTTTCACTTAAAGAGCGTAAGAGATGAAACAGTAGCAACATTAAATTACAAAAAATTTTAACATATCTTTATCCTGTTATAAATGTTGTTTTAATATTTTATGTGACGTGGGAAGAAGGCAAAGTATGAAAAAAGCGTTTCGGCTGCACACTAAAGCACAACGGTTGCCTTGAGGAAAAGCACTAGCGCAACAGTTTGAGTTGTAAACTGATCTAGCGCTTTCACGGAATAGTATTTTTTACTTGAAAGAATGCTGACAGACAAAACACGATTATGAGAGTTGGCTATTTGGCAGACATTTTCTCAAATATGAATGAAGTGAGCCTGTCACTTTAAAGAAAACAGCCAGCCATGTTTGCTGCTTAGCATAAAATTAGCGCTTTCAAGTGAACATTAATTAGCCGTTTTGGAACACTTGTGTCTGCTGTCATGAGCTTAACCTCTTCCCAACACTTAAGAACTTTTCTGATGGGATGGTAATGATATGAACAAATGTGATTTAAAAATATTGCATAACGACATATGTCAGAATTTGGAAGATCTATGTAAATCAGTGAATTGATATTTTCCAAAAAAAAGCAATATGTGCTGTTACATGAATTTGTATTTGAATTTTCTGTGCTCTTTCTATGGCAGTAGAGGAGTTATTTGCTACTGGGGATTATGCATGAAATCCTATTAATTAATTAATTACACAAATTTTTATTGAATGTCTATTAGATGCCAGACACAATGTTGAATGCTGGGGATAAAAAGCAAAGGTGAATAAAACAGATTTAATCCTTGCCATTTGTTAGTCCACACAGACCCAGGAAAAGATCCTGGGACTGAAAATCTGCCTCTGTAAGTGAAAGACAAGGAGAGACTAAAGAAAAAGGCTGACCACTCTAGTATGGTAATTAGTTGATTAAGGGGAACTGATGTACAGGAAGGTCTTGGTTGACTGCAAGACAAAATGGACCTCTGAGTCACTTAACAGGTGCCAGAGAATGATGTAGGATAAAAGAAGGGTATAGTCACAGGTACACGAATGCTACCAGGTATAGGACATTACTTTACATGCTTGACCAGTTCTGAACAACAGCCTGTTCCAGGAGCCAGCACATTGCAGAAAGGCAGAAGAGGGGTGCTGGTTTGTGTTAGAATGAACATGATTGTAATCAGGTAGTCTTCAAGGACATTCGTGGTAAGCAATCTCCATTCTGGCCCAGGTCCAGCTCAGGTAGCAGTCAGTCACATCATGGAACGGTCTCTCTTCCACACTCCACACCTCATGACCAGCTCTTACAATCTCACGTACCACCCCTCTTCTGCAAGGTGACCTGAGTGGTCAGCAAGGGGGTTCGATATCAGGCAGATAGCAAGAACTTTACTGCAGTGCCCGAGCTGTGGATTTTCTGCAAATTCATTGGCCATCCTTTCTTCCGTAAGTGTTCCAGTCAGATGTGTAGGGTTTTCTGCAGGATAGGCAAATTTTCACATGTTAACATTATGTCACTAACGTAATGGGCCCATTTTTCTGGAAAGAAAGCAGTGACCAACGCCAGGCCATTATTCCATAGCAAATGATGCGGCTATGTAAATAACCTTGAGGGAGCACTTGGAAAGTCCATTTTTGCCCTTTCCAAGGAAGTTGATCTTGGGATGCCATAGCCAGAGGTATGCCAAAAAAGGCATTGGCCAGGTGCAGCACAACATGATACATTTCTAGGACAGCAGCTGAAGTGTCTAATATGGTGGCAACATCAGGCGCAGCTGCATGAAGAGGAGGCACTGTTTTATTTAGCTCGCTATAGTCTACTGTCATCCTCCAGGAGCTATCTGGCTTCTTTACTGGACACATGGGGCTATTAAAGCCACCTTGTGCAGAGTACACAATGCCCACACGGTGGAGCTCTTGGATGTGTCTTCCCAGTAGTAGGTATTGTCTGCTCTTCACCTCCTTCCATGGTGGTGGTGGTGGGGAACCAACTGGTTCCCAGTTGGCATTGCTTCTCAGAACCGATTTGATGGCATGTGCTCAAAGGCAGATTTCTCCAACAGAGGTTTGTGACGTCTGGCCTTGTTAGATGTCAATATCCAGTATGTTCTCCAGAATTGGGGAAAGAAAAACCTCATATTGAGAGTGCCCAATTTACAGAATATGAGGAATTCTCCCAACCATGACAGTCTGGCTTCCATGTCCAAGAGAAGACCAGAGACTTCCTGAGGAGTAGCATGTATTATGGTACATGCAGCACCAGTGTCAACCAAAGCGGTTACTCTTTTTATTTCTTGTGGACCAACAAATTGTTAAGTTCCACATGAGGCCTCAGATGCCCACCTGTGGCCCTCTCCTGAGGATGATCTTGGCCTTCATCCTATACGGGAGGGTGGGAAGCACACAACCAGAGTAGGAAGAAATCCAGGAGGGCTCCCCTGAACCTGTTGGGGTGTTCTCTGGGAGAGCAGAAAATATTGGGTAGAACTGTTGTTCTGATTTTAAAGCTTTCCATAACCTCACGAGCACTACATCAGGCCCGTGATTAATCTTTTCTCTTGGAGTTCCCTGCAGCAACCAAATCATGCCACATTTGCTTTTCAGTTATCCTCACTGACCTTTTCTTTCCCGTTGCATTTATTTCTCCCTTTTCCTTTCCTCTGTCTGAGTTCTGAGTCTTTCTACAGCTTGGGTGCATTCTCAAGACAAGTCAGTTTCTCTAGATCCATGATAGATTGTCAGACGTCATAAATGTTCTGCCTCACTGTGGAGCTTATCATCCCCTAGCATATACTTGGGGCTGCTTGCAAAATCTTTGCTTTCGTTCCTGCTGTAAAAGTAGCCTGGTCAGGTCCTTTGAACACTGGGGCATAGATTGCTTGGCACATACCCAGCTCCTTAAGTAGCTGCCCTACTTCTCCCTCTAATTTCCTAACCTTGGCTTCCACCTCTGGCTGGGTTTCAGTGGCCAAATAGCCCATAAGAGTGGCCAGCACACAGCTGCGGCCCTGCGCTTTCTTTCCTTGCCTCAATGTGTTATGTGTAGTTCTTCAGAGAAGTACATGAGGCCAGCCAGTGCTGTCTAGGCTTCCCCATACTCACGTGGTGGTCCACACACATTTAATATAAAGGCCACCCCTCCCCACATGGAAATAGATGGCCAACCTGGGATTTTCTCCACAGATGTCTCTTTCCCAAGGCCCATTTCTTTGGTCTCCTGCTGGCTAGCCAATTCTTAGTACACATAGACCCAGGGAAAAGACCCGAGACTGAAAATCTATGTCCATAAGCAGAGGGCAGGGAAAAACCAAAGAAAGAAGCTGGACAGTTCAATATGATAATTAGTAGAGTTTGTGTAAGGGAGACTTACATACAGGTGTGTCTTGAGCAGCTGCAAGATGGAATGGATCCCTGTGATGCTTAATAGGAGCCAGAGAATTATACAGGGTAAAGATGGGGATGGTCACCAGTGGTAGTATATGAATGCTACCAGGTATTGGACATTATTTTACACGCTTGACCAGATTAGGACAGTAGCCTGTTCCAGGAATCAACATGAAGCAGAAGGCAGGGAGGGGCACTGGCTCATGTCAGAATGAACATCGATTATGATCAGTCTCTGAGGGGGTTTGTGGTAAGCAGTCTCCATTCTGGCCTGGGTCCTTCTGGCAGGTCAGACAGCAGTCCCATCACAGAAAAGTCTCCTCTCCACACCTTGGAGTGGGTACTGAAATCGAGAATTCTAGGGAGGGTCTGTTTTAGAGAGGGTGGTCAAAAAAGGCTTCTCTTAGCAGCTGTTATTTATTTATTTATTTATTTATTTATTTATTTATTATTTGTTATTTTATTTTATTTTTTTATTTTATTTAATTTTTTTAGGGGAAGGAGAATTTAATGCTGGCAGAGCATGTGGACTTAATAGCACCAAGCACGAGCTCCCCTTGGTTAGATTTCTTACAGCTTATGTACCTCTGCAGTATCTATGCAAAAGGCACATGATTCCTTTGTCTGAGGTTCTACGTGAGCAGCTATTATTTAAATCGAGACCTGCCGGATGAAAAGGAGCCGACCGAGAAAACCTGGTTTGTGGGTGAGTGTGTGTGTGTGTGTGTGTGTGTGAGAGAGAGAGAGAGAGAGAGAGAGAGAGAGAGAGAGTGTGTGTGAGTGTGTGTGTGAATGTGAATGCCTGTGGGGTGGGTGTATGTGTGTGAGGGAAGGTGGATTAGGACAGGTGTGTGTGCGAGGGCAGGTGGGTGGGGCCCGGTGTGTGTGTGTGAGGAGCTGAGGGACAAGGTCTGTGCAGTCAGAGTGGAGTGAATGAGACAGGCCTGCTCATGTAGGGCCTTATGGTAAGAAGTTCAGAGTTGTTCTAAATGTCTGTGGAAAATCCTCTGTTTTCTTTTATTTACACACTGGAAGATATTCTTGTCTACTTTGCTCGCTGACAGGTTGTGGAAACTGAGGTGCAGAGAGATTGACCGGTCACCTCAAAGTCCTTTGGTGAGTCAGAGGCGGAGTGAAAGCCAGGACCTCTGGCCCGGCTCCTCTGCTCTTCTTACTGTACTAACCAGGGCTCCAGACACATCACTTCTGCAGCCAGGGTTCCGCTTAGAGAAAGCACAGCTCACTTTCATATAAGTCCTCTTAGCGTTCTTAGCAGGGAGATTGCTTAGGGCTGAGTGCCTTGTGTGTAATAGGCATTCAATATTTGAAATGGTCTCATTAGACACACAGAAATGTCTCTTTCCACATGTTTGAAAGAAGATGGAATTTAGACTTAAAAAGGAAAGGAGAAAGAAAATTGACATTTAGTAAGTCTCTTCCAAGGAACTTTCACACGCATAGACTCAGAACCCTGGGGAGAAGCCGTTATGACCATCTTACCGTTCTAGCTTTTCAGAATAAGGCAAAGCCCTAAGTGGGTCCAGGCCTGGTGAGTTTGAGAAAGAGCAGGAGAGCCAGTATGGTTTAGAAAGGAGTAAGTGAAATACAGAAGGAAATGAAGTCAGCTAAGTACTGGGAGATAAAATCATGAAGGCCTTGTTGGGCCCTGTATGGACTTGGCTGTTTACCCTGAGTGAAATAAGGAGCGTGGCAGGGCTTTGAGCAGAGAGGAGTGACATGATCTGATGTGTCCGAACAGTGTCACTTTGGCTGCTGTGCGGGGAGCAGACTGACTGGGGCAAGGTGGAATAGGATGGTGAGGAGGAGTTGCAGTGATTCAGGCCCGAGAGGGTGGTGGACTGGAACCAGGTGGTAGCAACAGAGGTCATGAGAGGTGGTTGGATTCTGGATGTATTTTAAAGGTAGTGTGGGTAGAATCTCCTTGCAGATTGGATATACAGTATAAGAGAAAGAGAGGAGTCAAAAATACTCCAGAATTTTTGGTGTGAGCTACTGGGAGGATGGAGTTGCCATGAAATAAAATGGGGAAGTCTAGAGCTGAGGCTGGTGCGGAGGGAAAGATCAGAGGTCTGCTGTGGACAAGCTGTGTTTGCGATGCTGATGAGGCATCCAAGCGGAGCCATAGGGTACGGAGGCTGGCTACTGCAGTCCAAAGCTAGGAGACGTCTGAGCTAAAGACAGATTTGGGAATTATCAGCACATGGATAGCATACTGTCTAGATACCACTGGAAAGGGAATGACTGAGGATGGAGAAGCGAGAAGTTCCCAGGATTTAGTGCTGGGTCGTTATCCCAGCACAAAGGTGGAGAAGAGGAGTGACCAGCAATAGGGACTGAGGAAGAAGGACCCATGAAGTAGCAGAGTGCCAGGAGAGCATGGCGAGCTCAAACCAAGAGAAGTGAATGCGAGGAGAGTAGGAAGAGCTGAGTGGTGTCAAATACTGCTGAGAAGGCAAGGAAAAGGTGACTGAAGACTGACCACTGGGTTTAACAAGGCGAAGCCCTTGACAACAGCCATTTCTGTAGAGCGTGGGGCAAAAGCCACATTGGAGTTTAAGAGAGAATGGAATGAAATCGGAATATAGACATGCATTTGAGGAGCTTTGATGTAAAGCAAAGCAGAGAAATAGGGAGATGCCTGAAGAAGGAGTTTCTTCCTCCCCCTCCCCAACATGGGAAGGGTAAAAGCATATTTATATTTTTACAGGAATTGAAAAAATTGCTGAAGTGATGTGGGTGCGGACGGATGCAGAATTGCTGGATGTGGTATCTCTGAGAAAGTGAGAAGGACTTCGGAAACTTGGTGTTGTGGTGTGCTCTTTGCTGAAGCTCTGGGGCCTAAATCATGAACCCAAACTCAGAAGAGATTGATGACTAACACAAAAAGCAGATTTATTACCTATTATCTGACAGAATAAGTGGCATTTTTTATTTGCTCAGGGCAATGCTCTTATCTCCTTAGACACGTCAGCTTAAAGGTAGAAGATTACCTGGTTAGACGGGAATATGTAACTCCCTTCACTCACACCCAAATCTGAAGTCATATTTCCTTTCAGTGAGACTTTTCTTGCTGGTATTGCCATAGAAGCCCATGTCACAAGTGGAAGTCACCCAACTGGTATGTCCACAATGGTGAAAAGAGTGAAAACAATTGGTTTACATGATAGGCTGGATTTAAACATAAAGAGATAGACACGGAAATGGATCCAAGCTGAACAGTCTCAGCAAAAAAAAAAAAAAAAAAAAAAAAAAAAAAAAAAGGCCTATTATACAGAAAACATTTAACATTTAATATGTTTTAGTAGTAAAATGTCAATAAAATAAAAACTAAAAGCATATAACAATTATTAATACATAATGTGAAACTTTTTTAAGTTCCATGTTAAATTGAGTTTTAAAATAAAATAAATAAAAAAAGACTTTCCTCTTGTTAATCTATTGATGCCAAAAGAGCTGACATAGGTCTCCAGAACTGGCACAATCTTTGCAACAATGCATACTGACAAATTCATTATCCCTCTTTTTCCAGAAACTGGTCTGTCCCTCCAGCAAAGTCCTCTTTCCACAGGCATATTAGTGATAACAGAAGATGAGATCACAGCAAAGCTTTCTTCAGTTATTTCCCTGTCTCTAGGATGTCTCTTAGACATGCTGTGTGACCAGCTTCAGCAGCACCTTCACGACTCCTCCCTTTGGGTGGGGTGCTTTGATAGGGGCCACAAACCCATTTAAAGTTGGTGCTTCTAGATTGTTTCAGAGGATAGACAACTAACTCTTTTTTTTTTTTAAATTGAGATATAATTCACGTACCATAAAATTCACCATTTTTAAAGTGTACAATTCAGTGGTTTGTAATATATTGGCAATGTTGTGCGCCTACAACCACTATCAAATTCTCAAAGATTTTTGTTACTCCAAAAAAGAAACCCCCTATCCATTAGAAGTCACTCCCCTTTCCCCACTTTCCTCTACCACTTGGTAACCGCTCATCTACTTTCTGTCTATGGATCTGGCTAGGCTGGACATTTCTTATAAATAAAATGTGTAGCCTTTTCTGTCTGGCTTCTTTCACTTAGTAGAGTGTTTTCAAGGTTCCTCCATGCACAGGCTATCCATGAGAGCGTGTTTCAGTACCTCATTTATTTTCATAGCTGAATGATATCCCATTGTATGGGCATACCATATTTATTTTTATTCTCATTGTGAGTAAACATTGTGAGGATATGTTTTCCTTTCTCTTGGGTATGTACCCAGGAGCGGAATTGCTAGGCGTATGTTAACACTATGTCTAACCTTTGGAGGAGCTGCCAAACTGTTTTCCAGTTTGTGTCATTTCACATTTCCATCACCATCATGTGAGGGTTCTAGTTTTTCCACATCCTCACCAACACTTGTTATTGTCTGCTTTATTAATTTTTTTTTTTTTGATGATAGCCATTTTAAGGGGTGTGAACTAGGAGAGATAACTCTGAACTTCAAATTCTGGGGTACCTCTTTTTTAGATCCTTTTATATTATAAATGTGATATCCAGTTTACAGTTGTAAAAATGGAGGCATAGGCTAATTTTTCTGCTCAAGTTATTACACTTTCTAGTGATGAAGCTAGTGTCTGACTTGCAGGCCAGTGATCTTTCCTCTAAGCTGTCATAATGTCTGTGTCATTCAGTCAGGACTCAAAAATTTGTATTGGCCTGAGGAAGACTCTTTGGGCTAATTGTGATGGCTTCTGGGAGTATAAGATACTATTTATCTTTCTCCCCATCGCCTTCTTAACACAGTAGACGGTCTTGTCATATATTCTGTAAAATCCAAAGATGATGTTCTCTCATTATGGATTTCTTTTGTCTTCTACTTTAAGGGCAGTGATCATGTCTCAGTATTTATACTGTTGGAAATAATGTCTGGCATATGGCGAGCCCTCAAGAAGTGTTTAAAGAGTTAAAATAGATACATCAGTCAGGATGATGAGAGGATGAGCTTATAACAAATCAGTTCTTTGGAGAAACGGCATAACAAAAAAATGAAATGAAATGTGAAAAAAGAAAGCCATTTTCCTTATTATGTATCACACTGTATTAAGAATAACATAGTATTAAGCTCAGTGCTTACACATATCAATTGACTAAGGCAAAATACATATCAAGATACTGGCTGCACAGAAACCTATTGGTATATGAAGCTTTAGTCTACTTGTAATTAATAATGCAATGATCTGGCCTATTTCTAACCTCAAATTCTAAATTTCCCAAATATCTAAAATATACACTGAATCTTTCTCACTATCTTTACAACTTAAAATTTTGTAAAAAAAATGAAAATATACAGGAGTATATAGTAAGAAGTGAAATCTCCTTCCGTCTCTCTCATTCTCACATTGGATAGAATATCAGGCTCTAAATTAAAGGCCAAAGATATTTCGAAGGTTCATTTGGAAGAGTGAAGAACAGTCTCGCTGACTTTCTTTTAAAGACAAACACAGAAATGACAATCCTCAAATTCTGAATAAAGCAACGAGTCACTGAACTGGGGCACTTTTCTCAAGGGCCATCTCTTTCCACGGACAGAGCACATTGGTGCTGCAGTCTTAGCTAATCATGGAAGAGTAAAAGCAGGAAGTCAGTGTTTTCATTGCTAATTTTATTTCAGACAGGCTGTCATTTGTACAGGAGGTTAAAAGGGTTGTGAGGTGTTTCTTTAGAAGGGTCAAGTTAAAACCCTCTTTGCTTGACATCTCTGGACGGTTGCCTCAGTTCTCTTCTTTGAAAAAAAGCATGTCATATGGCTCCTGAAATGGCTTTTTTTTTTTTTAATCCAGTCAAGGTATTTTTTTTTTTTTTTTTTTGGTAAGGAGAATGTAGATGCTAGGTTTCTGGGGTTACCATACTTCACAAAGGAAGCGACACCTTTGAAAATGTTATCATATATCAGAGGACTTTCAGTATCCCTGTGGAATAGAAAGTCATATGTTTTAAATAGGAATGTTTTCCAAAGATATTCGTTCATCTTTTTATTTATTTGTTTATTCACTCACACATTCTTTTTCTCTTTCCTTAATCAAAGGCCCATCTAACATCTCTTTATTAATTGTCTGCCCTCAGTATCAATTAACATAGATTTAAAAAATCTTTTCTAATCACTTTCCTTTTGAAAAAGGCAGTTCTGGAGAAGATGTGCAAACTCATTTGCATCAGTAGAACAAAGAAAGGATAGTAAAAGAAGCCTTTAACAGTGAAAAATAATTGTCTCTTTCAGCCTACCTGTGTCTCTGTTCTTGGTCAATAGATATTAGGGAAAGAAATTGAATGTTGGGGGGCTATAGAAGGCTTGAGATGGGATTTCAATTACTGCCTGCTTTGAAGGAGCTCAGCCATCTCAGACCAAGGAGTACTTGTGATATTTTGAACAATTTTTATTATTATTTTCCAGGATTCATCAGCCTCCATTTCATATTCTCTCTGACTTTGCAAACCACTTATGCATCATAAATTCCAAATAGGGTCAAGCCTTGTCTAGCCTGTTCTTGACATATTAAGAGGTAGAACAAGCATGAGTTGGGAGTTAGGTGAGACCTTGGTCCTGATCCAGTTTCACACCACTGTTAGCCAAGTTATTTAACTTGGGGGAAGTTAAGTAAGTTTCTATGCCTTCATTTCCTCATCTGTAAAATAGAGTTGATAATAATTGTGCCTACCTCATGGACTTATTTGAGGAGTAAGTGGTAGAGTATAGGACTTGGTATAATTCCTGGCACCTAATAAATGTCACGGTCCTTTTTGAGAGGGCTGGAGAGCATCCAGAGGTAGCAGTTAAATAGTATCCTCAAATGATCATTAGTAAGGAGGGAATACTCCCCAAGCAGATTTTACCTGGGGCAAAGGAGTACATTACACCAGTGTCAAACAGTAGCCATTGCAGGTTTTCTATGTAAAAGATAGTGACCATTATCCACCCTGATTTTCCTAGGCACTCTATTTTACTTTATTTCCTATAGCCAAAAATGGTTTAAATTTGTAATTTAGTTGCTTTGCATGAATCATCTTCACTTATTCTACCATGAATACAGATCATACTGTGTTCAATAACTGGCTTAAAATTATAGTGCTCTCTGCATCATTGTATATTTTTTGGTCTATCGCAGTGACATTGACTTTTCTCAAGGTCTTTGAAATTTCGTATGAGTCTCTTTTGGTGCTTTCCCATCCTGCCACATGACACTTGGTGTAGGATTTGATGCCTTCTCCTGTTTTCGAAAGCTGAAATAGTCCTACAGCTTTGGTTACAGTTGCTTTACTTTCTAGCTAGAAAAGAGGCAGGAGATACAGTTTTAGGGAAGGACAACAGTAACAGAACCAGAAAACAGCTCTGATTGGGATATGTATCTTGCTTGTTTGGCATGTTCTTATGAAGGACCTGGTGACAACATGTTTCAACCTAATTGGCAGTCAGTAATTGATTTTTTAAAGGTCGCAGCACATTTTTTCAGCATTGTTGTGCTAGCCTAGGTCAACTTCAGTTCAGTCAACCTGTGGGTGGTTTCTGACAGTTTTGTGGTGGAAAAGCTGTAGTGGAGAACTCGAT
Source organism: Eonycteris spelaea (assembly GCA_003508835.1). Classification (NCBI taxonomy): domain Eukaryota; kingdom Metazoa; phylum Chordata; class Mammalia; order Chiroptera; family Pteropodidae; genus Eonycteris; species Eonycteris spelaea. Next base: position 5,214,337 of record PUFA01000011.1, on the reverse strand, counting down.
CATTATTTGATTCAGGTGGTCTTAGGTTTGTGAAGTGACTGATATTAAAACCAATGGAAAGAAACCCTGGCTCCTGGTGCAGTGGGGCAGGGTGGGAAAGGGGTCAGTGTCCTCATTTTTCAGTCTAGTGGAAATGTGGCTTCCCCACTTCTGAGCAGGTGCAAACCAGCCCGACGGCCTCTGAGCGCTCACCCACACACTACTGTTCTCTTTCATTCACCAAGCCCTCTTCTTGACTTACTACCTTGCTCTGTCTCTTTTCAAAAAAGTCAAGGCAAGGAGAGTAGGGGGTGTGATCAAGGTGGGATAGACAGTAGAGGGAAACAACTCTAGTTCTTTCTTGTCTTCTTATCTCAAGCTCAGTTTGAACTGAAGAGGGTATTGTGGACCTTCTAAAAACACAGGATGACAACAGCCATGGCCACCATCACATTCCTACCATTGCATGGCTTTCAGCCCCCACCTCCTGACACTTGATTGTCCCCTCACCTCAATACCCCCTCCAAGTTGCTAACATCTAGAAGGTGAAATGGCCACAGATGAAAGTCTTTCCATAGAACATGACTTCAAGTGCCCATGTTCAACTTCTCTCCTTCTCTCCCACTCATTCTTTCTCACACCCTTCATTTTTATTATCTGGTCGGCCTGACGAACAAGAAGGAAAACGTGCACAGGGACGTCGGGTCTTAGTGAATGGGTCGACACTGGAGTATGGGAACCGTGTTCGTAAGGAGCGCTCCTCTCAAGCTCTCAGATTTCTGCTGTAGACACATGGGGCACATTTTCATCTTTAAAATTCAATAAGCCTTTTTTTTTTTTTTTTTTTTTTAGCCGAGACAAATGGTCACATCAGAAACCACTGGAACTTGAAGTTATGGTTTCTTTTTCCTTTGTATACAGTGTTAAACTTAAATTAGTATAGAATTGTTTCCTCATCAGCAAAACTGAAAAGCATGTGAAAATAAGTCTTACCTCCAGAAATTAGGAGACACATGGTAGTAGAGAAAGAAGAAGGAATGGGGATTTTTATGGCTTCCGTTACTCACATATGGAGACCATTAAGTTTCAGGCATCAACGTTAGTGATATGTAATGAAACACAAAGGATGTGGGTTATCTCTCCCTCTTTTTCTCTTTCTCTGCTGTGCTGCTAAAGATTTTGGTGTTTTATTACTGGAAAACCATTTTAGCCATGGTATGGTTACGTATTTGTTTCACAGGTGAGGTCATTTCCTTTGGGGTTAGACCACTCCTACCTTATAGTGTGAATGTAAAGCCATGGAGACTGTGATAAATTAAGAGCATTAAATAGGAAATTGCTTTTATTTTGACAACTTTGTCACTTTCAAATATGAGTTAATTTTTAAAAGCTGAGAATTCAAGTCTATATTAGAAATTATTTTGAAATATCATCTTTAACTTATTCTAGTGGGGAAAAAAGAGATATTTGATATATTCATTGTTGAGACTGCTAGGTAATCATCAGGGAAAAATCAAAGTTAGATTCTTAACTCACACCTTTCAACTATAAAAACACTAAATGAAGGTACAGATGAATATATGCATGTAGGAAGGAAAAAGGAACTTTGAAATATGACATCATAGGCAAAAATCATAAGAGAAAATATTGAGAGTCAATTATGAAAAAGTTAAAGCTTCTATATCTTAAAATGTCAAATATAAAGTCAAATTGCAAATAGTTTCAATGCATGTGACTCAAATGGATATTTTTACAAAGCAATAAGAAAAGATGAAAACCTGAAAAGAAAAATAATCAGAGAACTTAAACAAGTAAGTTACAGGAGAAAAAATGAAAATAACCTCTATGTTCCCAATCTATGGAGGAAAGCAGTAGCACATAGCACAAGTTATCGATAGTAAATAAAAATGCAATGTAACATATTTAGGTACTATTTTTACCTGTCAAATTGCTAAAAATTAAAATGAAAAGGATACTCTCTGTCGTTGGAAGTTCTCATGCGTTGATGATATTTCAAACTGCTCTTATCTTTCTGGAGGGCAATATGCTTAAAAGGTTATGAAATTATGCATGATCTGTGACCCAACAAATCATGTTTATGAATTTTAAAAATTGTGGTGATGCATAAAAATTTATGCATAAGGAGTTCCACTGTATTATTGTTCATAATGAGAGAAAATTGAAAATAATCTAAATGTCCCCAAATAAATAATTAACTAGGTGGAATTAGGTAGTTTCTCATAGCTGCTGTAACAAATTATCACAGACTTAAAACAATACAAATTTATTATTTTACAGATCTGTAGACCAGAAATTTGATGTGGGCCTCACTGGGCTAACATCAAGGTGTTGGGAGGGCGGCATCCCTTTTTGAAGGCTCTAGGGGAGAATTCGTTCATTTCCTCCTGCCTCTAGTTTCCAGAGGCCACCTGTGTTCCTGGGCTTGTGGCTCCCTTTCAGCTTCAAAGCAACCAATGGTCTTTTCCTGCCTCTCCTTCTGTTCCCTCAGGCTTCCCTTCGGAGAATCTCTACTTAAAAAAATAGTGGCACCAGGACCTGTGCCTTAGGCTCTGCTTTTCTGAGCCAATTGCTAAATGAAAAAGCGGTCGCACAATGTCCTCATTTTGTTAAAACAAGTTATACACACACAAATATACGTGTAAACACAAAGTAAGTAAAATACAAGAACACATTTTCATACCAAATGCTAACAAGCATTATCTCTGGGTGTGATTATCAGCGATTTTTCAGTTTCTTTCTTTTTTTTTAAATTATAGCTATAACGTCTTCAATAATGAAAATACATTAAGGGACAAAAATTATTAATAAAAATAATAAAAGTTGTTTTAAGAAATGATTTTGTAGTTATTTTTTTCTCTCTATATATATACTCTGTAATGTCATTTATTTTGCCAATCTTTCTTTTGGAATGTAGGTACCCCAAAAGATAGATGACATTCACAGTAACATTTACATGTCATTTTAATTGCTGGGAATCCTTTTAATGACTGCGACTTTTTTTTTTTTCCTAATCAGTAGAATTTTCTATGTACTACACTTTTAATATCTGAGACTTATTATTTTTTTCTGCTTGGATTTTCACATAAGATGTTGATCTCAACTATGCATCTAATGTTAAGCTAAGGTTTCTCATGGAAATACTATTTATATAATTCATGTAATTACACATTCATTAGTACTCCACATAGCCATTAAAAAATTTCTGTGTTAGACTGTGTTCTGAGCTCCAAAACTACAAAGATGAATTAAGACATGTTCTCTACGTTCAAGAACTTCACTTGAGAAAGGGACATCTACTAATGTCATTTATCTTCTTTTTTAGTTCCTTCAGTTTCTTCCATTGTCCACCCATCACCCATTCATTTACCCACTCAGTAATTAATGAGGAGTTGCTGTGTTTCAGGAACTTTAATAAGCATGAAAAGTAGATGTTGCCTCATCGGCATGGTAGGAGAAATATGCCACTTCCTGGACACTAAAAGTTGATATGTAATCATTTTTCTACATGTGGAATTGATGTAGAAAATGATTTCAATAAGTACATTTACTTAATACATATTTAATTAAGTCCTTCGTATATGCTGGGTACTGTGCTAAATGAATAGATAAATCCTGGCCTTCAAGATCTGTTTTATTTAGGGAACATTAACTGGGAACCTAAGTGTGAATAGCAGTGAGAGATGAGAGTAGAGAGGTAGGGACATTATGGAGAACTTTTATTACCATGATAAATAAGGTATGTGGACTGTCATGGAGACAATAGGGAGCCAGCGAAAGGTTTAAAGCAGGAGGGGCCCAGGATTCTGTCCTCTTTAGAAAGAAGCCACTTTGTAACCAACAGAGGCAGTGGCAGCCCTGGAATGTCAGGCTAGCAAAAAAGGATTAAGAGGCAGCGATCTCTTGGAAGGTAGGGATTTAGAGATTGTCTTGGGAGTGCTGTTTGCATAGCATAACACAATTTTTACTTAAAACGAATACTTATTAAGGAGGGGAGAGCTTAATGGGAAAAGAGTGGCAGAAACTCGTGTTTGGGAAAGTGAGGCTGAATGTTTCCTGCAGTGGGCGAGGGAGTGAGGCTAGAGGCAGGGTGACTAGTTAGAAAATTATTGTCTAGGTCTAAATTAATTGCAGCTCTGGTGATGGGATGGAAGGGGCAGGTAAAAGGGGTGTAAATTAGTTTACGAAATGATTATGAGTTTTCCACAAATAGGGGCAGGGGAGAGTGGGTTGGATTAGAGAGCAGAGGTGGTAACAGGCTCCTGCTTCTAACATGTGGTACAGTTTCAGGGCAGCCTGGTCACCTGCTTCCTGGTGACAAAGGACACATGTGGGAACAGGAGTTCCCTGAAGTGAGTCCATGGAAGAGGAGTCATGGTAATTCTTTGACATTTTGAACTTTAGACTTAGAATGAATTTTCTCACAAGAAAAGACTTTTGTGAGGTTCCTACCAAACCTTTCTGGTTGTAATTTGGTTGTTTAGATGTGGTTTAGGACCAGAGGATTCTGTGTGGTGGGTTTTCTAGGTAGTAAAGCTGCCAGACCATCCTCCTCCTCCTGTCCCCCAGCCTGAAGCTTCGCATCTCGTGACACCCCACTAGCCCAGTCACTGCTCCACTGTTGCTCTGCCCACTGCGGCTGCTAGGACAATCCCCCTCATTTCACCTCCTTTTAACACTACTTTATTGGGATATAATTTACATGTCACACAGTTTGCCCATTTAAAATATCCAACTCGATGGTGTTGGACATATCACCGTTATTAATTTCTAAAAACTAGTAAAATATTTGTAGCATAAAATTTGCCATTTTAACCATTTGAGGTGTACGATTCAGTGGCATTAATTACATTCACAGTGTTGTGCAACCATCACCAATCTCTGTTTTCAAAACCTTTAGTCACCTCGAACAGAAACGCTGTAATCATAAAGTAATAATTCCCCATTCTCTTCTCCTCCCAGCCCTCAGTAGCCTATAATTTACTTTCTGTTTCTATGAATCTGCCTATTCTCGATACTTCACATAAGTAAAATTCTGCAATATTTGTCTTTTTGTTTGGTTTATTCTACTTAGCATAATATCTTTGAGGTTCTTTCAGTTGTAGCATGTACCAGAACTTCACTCCTTCTTATGGATGAATAGTAGTTTTTCATTGTATGTATATATATCTTGTTTATCTGTTCATTGGTTGATGGACATTTGGATTGTTTCCTTTTGGCAGTTATGAATATGCTGCAATGAACATTGGTGTACAAGTATCTGTTCAAGTCTCCACTTTTTGGCACGAGATTTCGGGGTCTTATGGTAATTGTATGTTTAGTTTTTGAGGAACCCCATCACTTGACAATTTTAGATCCTATCTTAATGTCACATTCTCTACCTCTACTTCTGTCTTAATTCTTGGGGATTTCAACGTACAGGTAGTTGATCTTTGCAAAATCGTGGCTGCAGACTTCTGGTTTTTGCTTAAGATGTAGAAAGTTCAAAATAGTATTAACTCTACTTTTGTAACATAGAAAATCTGGATATTCTACAAAATCATATTTTTCTTGAACTTCTCAGAGTTGAAGCTGCAGATCAACCGAGAGGCTGAAATCTTAGGTTCCTCTAGAAGAGATGATCTGGCTTACCTAAAGAGAAGTGTGATAGGAAGAGAGACTGGACATCACAGCAGCTGACCATAAAAATTCAGGTAAATTTTAAAATAAATTGCTAAGGGCTGAGCGTGGGTTAATCTGAGGATATAGTGTCCCTGGGAGCTGCAGACACAAGGGGAGTTCACACTGCTTGCAGGCTTTTGTCCATAGACCACACCATGAGAAAGATGGGGGCAAAGTAGGAGATTGGAGGAAGCCTCCCCTGAGGTGCAGGGGAGAAGAGCAGCCACCACTGCAGGGAGGGCACGAAGCGTTGCCAGGATGCTTGACCCCTACCTTTAATAGAGCAACAGCCCTAGGCTGCTCGGAAATGGGCAGCAAGTACCCACACCTCAGGGCACAGGTGTCAAGACACATTGTAGCTGGGGAAAAGAAAGAGAAAAGGACCAACCACCCTCTGTTTCTGGGGGAGAGGCAGGAAAAGGTCCTCTGCCACTAGGGGAGGGGTAAGATCATTGAGATGACCCCACACCTGAGACCAAGGTACAGAGTGCCTGCCTAAGACTGAGACTAAATATGAACAACAGAAAATGTCGCCCCACTTTTCACTCCCAGGACAGGAAGAACTGAGTAGCAGATAGCAGCAGTCTACTTGCTGGGGGAGGGGCCAAAGCGAGAGAGAGTATCTCTTTGAGGCACAGGCTCATGGGCAAAAAAATAAGGCTAAAGTGGAACAGAACTTTGAGGAAAACTCTCTGGTAACCCAACCCCAGCCATAGTACAAGGTAATGCCAGAGGAATTGAAAGCCTGAGGGTAACTATAGCAACAATAATTCAAACCCAGATTAACTCCTGACTAGATTGACTCAATTCTTTTTAGTGGAGAATTGTAAGAGTTATTCACATATCCAGGCATGAACCTATTTATCTCAGTGTCTACTGTGTTGCAAGTTATGAGACACACAAAGAAACAAAGAAAGCACAAAGAAGCGCATAGTCAGGAGAAAAAGCAATCAATAGAATCAGACTCAGGACTCAGATGTTAGAATTATCAGAGAATTTAACTAATTATGATGAATATGTTAAAGTCTCTAGTGGAAAAGGTGGATAACATGCCTGACCATATGAAGGATATCAGCAGAAACATGGAAACTAGAAGAAAGGACCAAATAAAAATGCTAGAAATGAAAACCATGGTGAAAGACTAGTAGCTCTGGTGGGCTGAACTGAGGAAATAGAGAACTTAAAGCTAGAAATTGTCCAAACTAAAGCACAAAGAGAAAAAAGAGTGAGGCGACAAACAAACCAACCCAGAACAGACCATCTAAGAGCTGTGGAACAATATCAAACTAACAGTCATGTAATTGGAATTCCATAAGAAAAGAGAGGCGAGGTGGCAGAAGAAATAATTAAAGAGACAGTTAACAGGGTGAGCCTTTATCTCTAGTGAGGCATGAAAGACTTTACAAAAGACTTTACACTTTTCTTTGCTTGAGCCTGCATTTGTGGTCTGATTCTTTGTTTCACTAATCTGTACTACTAGGACAAACCTACTTCTCTAATTCAATTTCTAGACCGTGATATATTTATTCAATTTAAGGCATTTATAGTGCATACTATAGGCTAGATCTGGGAGTTACTGCCCAAATAGATCTTATGGTCTAAATGGAGACAAGAGACACCTGCGTCCAGCGCTGTGATCAGTGAAAAGAGGCAGGCTTTGGGAACAAGATAGCCCTGGCTCTGCATCTGGCCTTGCTATTTAGCATCCACATCATACCTGAGCAAACTAGTACCTAGCTTATGGACTGTTGAGAGGATTGCTGTAAAGTGTCGGTTCTGACCCTGGAAAGCTTGGTTTGGCATGATCCCAAGCATTTCTCCTCTAGTTTTCCTGGTGATTATAAAGCTGTAGTCAGAGTAGAGAAGTGCTGGTGTTGCCTGGTGCAGAGTCAGCACTCAGCAAATGTTTGTGCATCAGCCGTACTCCAACTCAATCTGGAATCACTCCAGATCACAGTATTTGCCAGATATAGCCCAAGGGTAAAGCCGGTTTCTTCTTTATTGTCACTGGGGTGGGAAATGGTGAGAGTCAGGAGGAAAGGTCTTCTCTGAGTGACTCAGAGCCTGGATGGGCTGTGGCTGCCTGAAGCTTGTTTCCCAGGATCGAAGAGAGTTAAAACTTTATTATAATCCCTCTGCCCCCCCCCCCCCACCTTCTGCACCAGGAGGCCAGGGACTTTAGCCCAAGGCAACACACTGCTGCAGTCTTCACTCAGCCAGAACACAGGTAGTGAGTGCCCTCTCATTTCTCTGAGACTGAATTCAGTCTTTCCTCGGCCCCCTAACAAGCAGGTGTCTGTTTTATTTACTATTTGTGTGAAAGCATATATTTTAGGTGATGGTATTAGATGTTTCTACATCTACCTTTCAAAAGTCCTTGAATTAGCAAAATTTGATAGTTAAGTGGTAGATGGGGGTTGGATAATAGATATCATACTCTCTACGCTTTTGGACATTAAAAAATAGAGTCTTTGATGGCTTTCCTGTGTTGTCTATATTAACTGCACCTTTGACCGAAAAATGACCTTGTAATATATTCTTGCTGTTTTTAGAGAGGCATCGTAAAACTTGGCTAGTTCACCAAATATTCCACATCAACATTGCAAATGACTTTGGCCAGTTACAATGAATCATAATGGAAAAAAAATCCTTAAAGTTCATTTTAGTATATTTTAAATGCTTAGTCTGAATTTAGTTGGAATTTTTGTAAGGGATTTTATCAATAGTTTGTGAGATAGCTAATTTATTTTTGGTTTTGGTGAATTTGAAGAAATATAAAGGTATATGTGACTTTTTATAGCATTGACAGAGACCACCAGAGACAGCATTTTGTGGTCATGTACTGAACCACTTGAAAGCATAGCTATTGGCCAGGGTGTGGTAGCTTCCTAGTTGTCTGAGTTAGACACACCACATCTTAACTAGAGTAAATGTTCAGAGGCTGAAAACCACCTCTTAGGTCGTGGGAGAATAGAGCTAATTATGGGGAGGCTCCAATGGGCACTAAGCAATTTGGGTTAAAATGTTTGCTTTGTCCGTCAGACCACTTTAGTAGATTTAATTACCTCTCAAATAGGTTTTTGAGGGTAAAGGGACAATGAAATCTCTTTATCTTCTTAATTGACATCTGGAAAGGGACATAGTGGGGTCCCTGGGTGCCAGGGGCAATGGCATGTAGGGTGAGCTGTGTGGGATGAAAGAGTGTGTGTGTGTGTGTATGTGTAGGTGTGTGCTCTAAGCTGACCGACTGTGAAATCGAAGGCATTATTAAGATGTCTTTAGTTAAAATTTTAAAATTTCAATTAAGCCTAGCAAGTAATGAATGAAGTAGTTGTACCTAGATGTTAAATAGGAACTTCTCTAGAGTGGCACTGTTTTTGAAAGGTAAGATGCAACAGCAGTTATTATATAGCTGTGCTGTGAGAAGGAACTTCTCTTTTTAAATAATAGCCAATATCCATGCCGAACCTGCCACCGTGATGATCTCTTGCAGTTTTCTCAACTGTCCACTTCATACCTGGGGAATCCGATGATTAGGGCAGGTAAATAACTTAATGCAGCTAGTGAAGTGTGCATCTGGGATGCAACCAGGCTGACACCAGAGTTCATGCGCTTCAACACTGTGCAACAGTGAGTCTGTGCAAGGCACTGTCTGTGCAAAAGTGTCTGTGCAACAGTGGTGTTTGAAATAATCTCCCTAAAATGAGGGAGCTTGTCAACCCAAGTCAGCCTGTTTACAATGGGTGGAGAGCTGTAGATAATCCGGATTCCAGCCCTGACTTCCACGGTGCCCTATGGATTGTCCTCACTCTAATTCAGTTATTTTTTTCTTTGCAGCTATTGTTTCTGTCTTTTAGGTAGGAGGAGAGTTAGGTATGAAGTACTTGAACTTTCCCAGAGGCTGGGGAAGACCTTGTAAATTAATTTGCAGAATTTCGTCTTGGGAAAATGTATACTAATATATACTTTCTTTGTGATTTTGTCCTGGCCAAAGTGTGGGAATCTCTGAGGAAGTGTGGAAGGGACCCTGGGACTGGGGAGAACCACTTGATATGACTGGCCGGACAACTACCTGGGGGCATGTAAGTAGACTGACTTTCTGCCTCTTGGGGACATGGTCCAGTAGCCTGGCATTTAGGGGCGCTTCCTGTACAGTGTGACCTGTTTCCTGGGCCTAGTTACAGTGGCAACTCACTGGCTAGGCCAAGGTCTGCTTTAATCAATCACTGGAGTATCTGAGGAAACTTCAACAGTGGCTGTCTCAGGGTAATGGAGACACCTACTGTTTGTTTTGAGGAAGACAACTAACTTTAGACCTAATTCAAAAGTTTTTCTGGTGTGCGTGTGTGTGCGTGCGTGTGTGTGTGTGTGTGTGTGTGCGCGCGCGCGTGCGCGCACACGTGCGTGTGTGCTGGGGATTATGAGAGGGATTTGTTGCAATGGCCTGGTAGCGGGAGGAGGAAGGTGGAGGCAGGGTTCCTTAGAGAGTTCTAGAATGCCAGAGCTAGACAGGTTCTTAGAGATCACACTGCAGAGCTGTGCTGTCTGGTACGGTAGCCATGAACTACACGCAGCTATTTCAATTTAAGTTAAATTAATTAACCATACTGGGCATACGAACAGAGCATGTTTTTATCCTCTCAGCAAGTTCTGTTAAACAGCACAGTTCTAGAGTCTTCTAGACCCATCCTTTTGCTTAGAAAATGGGGAAAGTGAAGTGCAGAGAGGGGACTTGCCCAACTGCTTCATACTAGAGCTGGGACTAAGACCCAGGTTCTTGGCAGTTCTTGCCTGGTGCCACCCCCCACCATTCTGCCGGGGGTCGGGGGCGGTGATGCGATTCTGACCTCTGGCTCCCCTGGAGAGCATAGTCCTTTTCCTTTTGTGCTGAGAGTCTCACTTTGTAAAATTTCAGGCAATCTCACCCAATCGAATTTATGCCCTTCTAATGGGCAATATTTTTAGTTTTTGTCTGATAAACCATGCTTTGAATTTTCTATTTTCATATGTTACTTATATGAATGTCAAGAAGGATGATGGTTTAAAGAGCCCTGGAAATGTTACTTCTTGTTATGTGAGAACACGATTTGCCATATTATGTACACTCTATGTCTTAAGCGAGGATCTACGTGGAACATAAAAAGTTTGTGGGCAAGGAGTTATTTTCAGTTTTCTTGGTGCTATTGGCAGTTCAAATGTTTTCCAATAGATTCATTAAAAAATTTTAAACAGGTAAAATTTATGGCCAGGAGCTCAAGGAAGGAGATCCTGTCCAGGATAAAAAGACAGATTCTGAGGAGGTAACTTTTAGCAGGAAAATGAAATTTTCCTTAAAGTGTTGGGGCCAGATCAGGGCTGGATTTAGTTGGTGAGCAACAATCCTATAAACCAACCTGAAGATTTTCTCACAGAAATTAAACCCATCATAAATGAGGCTATTATCAGTTTAAGGATGAACTGACTTTGGTGTGGTTGTTTATTCAGTTGTTACAAAACAGGTGGTAGTAAATTGATTTTTAAAAATGATTCATGGAGGTTTGGAGGTGAGGTGTGCAATTTATAAACTCTGTGAAGCCTTCCAATAGTACAAATATTCCTAAGGAGTGTTTCCTCAGAACTCCAGACAGGTGGAGCAGGGGACTGAATTTTTCCGTAGTGTAGATTCATTTTGCTTAGCAATTCCTTCTTCAGATAAGCCTTTCTGCATTTGAGGGCACTGAGCTTGCTTCTGAAGGACGGGAGGACAAAGGTCAATGAGCGAGCACCAGAGACCACGGTGCATCTGCTGAGTACTGTGTTGGGCACTGCAGACACGCTCATGAACAGCAGTCCTCACAAGCTGAGATTACTCACATCTTTGACCTTTAATTGCTTCAGTGCATCCCGCTGACTTCCACATGTGTCCATCTGCCTTTTTGGTCTTTGCGAGCATTTAATTTAATCGAGTTTATAGTGAGCGAAACGATGCAAAACCACCAGTTTGTCTTCTTCATCTTCACCCTTCCCCTATCCACCCTCTATCTCCCATTCATGTTATTTTTGAAAGAGATAAAATTATAAAGTTAGTACCTGTCATATTTTATTGTAATGGAAACATGTGGAAGGCTAGGTCAGGCCTGATTTAGTCTGTGAGGGGTTTGGCAGACCAGAGAAGTCCCAATTCTACGAATCATTTACATTAAGTAAACAATGCAGCAGATTTTGGTAAAAATTGCAAACCTACTCTGACATAATGTAAGTAAAAAAAAAAAACACCTTTGGGATTGCTTTCGAGCTACTTTTCTTTGTGTTATCTCCTTGCATGATTGTGCCTTTGGAAAAGCCTATTCTTATACTAGTTTACCTTTCAGTCAATACTTATTCATAAAATAAAACACTGGCTCAGTGGTGTTCTGGTTCTGGTTATACCAGCTCACAAGAGCCCACTGTTAAATTTTCAGGAATTTTGTAAGCTAGGTGTTAAACACAGTCAATATTAAGCATTAAATTAGATAAACTTACATTAAATAAATTACCTAAAAACAAAGTTAATTAATATTCAAAATATACTACTTCTTAATTACTTTACTATATTCCATTAATATCTACGCTCTTAAGGTTATTTATTTCAATCATATCTGTAATACACTTCTGCCTCCTCCTAACCCTTCACTCTCCAGCAGCAGGCTTTTGGTATGTTCTCCTTAGGTAGCATGGTATCCAGTTTCCAGAGGTTTCTCCTATACCATTCATAGAGTCTGACTAAATCTTTTTAGACCTCCACACGTTTTCCCAGAATTCCTCCCCCATTTTAGTAAGTACAGTTTAAATTTTGAGGTCACTCTAACACGGTACAAATACCAGCTCTTTTATTTACTGCCCATTATTACTGACTATTATTACTATTGTCACCTCTGAGCTTAAGTTTACTTATCTATGTAATAATTGATGTGAACCAGATAACCCTTAGGCCTCATTCATTTGAGTGTGTCAAGGAGATTACGTTAAACTCGCTGTGTGAATGCTCCCTGTAAGTGAGAGCAGGACTCCCACTTGCTCTTTTCAAGGGTTTCTCCCAAATCTCCACCCTCCCCCAACCAGTTGTTCTGGGGAATTGTCTGGCAAGTGTTGCCTCATTGGGCCCCCACTGCATCTGTGCCTTGCAGTCACTTGGATGCAGACTGCCTTTCTGCTTAGCCACAGGCCACTGGACCTGTGGTTCTGGATACCCCCCTCATCTCCTTCCCCCCACTTCACCTCCCCCGCCCCCACTATCACTGCCTTTTTTATTTCTCTGGCTCAAATGTGGACATAGCCTTTCTCTTAATTCCCCATAAAACTGCTCAGACAGGTATCTTTTAACAAGATTTTATGAAGGACTCAGGGTAAGAAAAGGGAGTTACAATACAAAGAGTGATTATCAGCTGCCTACTGGGCGTGGCTGCCCTTGGGGTTCACAGGCTCAGGATCTTCTGCCTTGGTCTCCACTCTGATTTCAGTTGCTGCCCTGGAGAAGAGGCCACGGGTCTCCTCCCAACACCTGGGGGCTCCATCAAGCTTATTTCTACTCCCCAGAATCAGGTTCTCAGCAACCCTTGCTACCTACTCAACCTTGACAGAGAGAGGAGTTCTCTGTTGTTAACTGCCTTTTATTTACTTTAAAATTAATCACTAAATATTAGTGTTCATAACAATAACAACAGAGTTTACTATGTACCAGGTTCTGTTCTAAGCATTTTGCATATGCTAACTCATTTTATCTTTATAACAATCCTGCAAGGTGGTTCTATTATCATCTTCATTTAACAGAAGATGAAACAGACACAGAGAGGGTAAATAACTGATCTCAGGTCAAACATCAGCTAAGGGGTGTATTCAGATTCAAAAGCAAGCTCTAGAGGCTGTATGATGATGAGTGTGTGTGTTTATGTGTATTTGTGAGTGTGCATGTGTTTGTGGGCGTGCATGCACGTACATGTGTGCTTGGATGTATGTGCGTGACTATTTATGTGTCTGCGTGAATGTGTATTTATGTGTATGTGCGTGTGTGTATCAACATTAATCCGTATCCTGGGTGGAGAGAGCCACACTCAAGGGGAAGTTAGCATTTGAAGGACGAATCAGGAGTCCTACTGAGAGGTGGCTGCAATGAGTGCTTCAAATATTATTTTCTAAATTTGTACTGCAGTACCGGGTGAGTAGCATAAGGGATGATAGAAATACGTTTTCATTGATGAAATGAGTCATGGTAAGATATATGATTGCTGAGACAGATTTTACAGGTACCTCAAGGCCTGCGTAAGTGGAATATAAAAATCAGGGGAGTCTATTACCTTTAGGGCAGAACTCTGGGACCAACACTGTTGGTACTATGTTGAACATTCACAGCAGGAGTTTATCCTAATACTGCTGGCAAAATATTGTCGTATTTGCCTAAGAAGGAATCTTTCATGTGATGTGCTTGTTCGAGATAGCTAGGAATTTCCTGAGCTTCCAGAATACATTGTTTGAATATTTTTGTTCCTGTTTGCTAAAAAAATTTGTACCAGTGGCAGAAATATATCTGTGTTGCTTTCAGCGTAACACAGCCTGGTAGGAGGCTGTGAGGAAGAAGACAGGCAGCTCCTGCTTGCCTCTAAACTAGAGGCTGCAACACTTTACCAGTTAGAACCTGATGTGTGTGGAGTGGACAACGTGGCTTAGGTCACTTTGCAACTCTTTCTCGTCTCCCGTCTAGGCCTCATCCTCTAACTTCTCATTTCTTTTTCAGGTGTCTTCCAGGTTGATAGTAGGAATGCCCCTTCCTTTCAGGGAAAACCTGACTCCTACCTATTGGGGGTGGTTTTACCTTTAGGTCCCAAAAGAGCACTTCTATTAGATAAGATTCCCTCATCGGTTCATCTTTCCAAGGCTGGGTTATTTATTGTTAAATAACACTGCTCTTAAGACAACAGTGCTGTCCAGGCTGAGTTTTCTCCAGACTGCTGGCCCAGTACCAATTCCAGCTATTAATGAGGATTCACATCTTGACTCCTGGTTTCCTGTGAGCAACTCACATAAAGACATATTCTCTCTCCAAAACAAAAAAAAATGAATTTCAGGCAGTAAATTCTATCTTAAAAAAAAAAACATTTAAGAAAGCACAGGGTGTCAACTGGCTGCACATAGACCATATTCTGATCACTGTCATATTTAGTTTGGTCTTCAGGGCATGGACCAAGACATCGTTTTAAACAATATAAATTCATTTTTATCACTTTGTTATTTTATTTTATTTTTTTGAGATGAGACAACCCTTGGTTGACCTCACAGATTGCAAGGACCTTGTCAGCTTGCAATCCCTTACCTTGTCAGCTTGCAATCCCTTATTTTTCATTTTTTACACCTACAGCACCTGGTCTTCCTCGGTGGTCTCCCATCCAAGTACTAACCAGGCTCGACCCTGCTTAGCTTCTGAGATCAGATGGGATTGGGCGTATTCAGGGTGGGATGGCTGTAGATTGTTTATATCACTTTAAAATAGAGAAATTACATATGAAAATCTGGATGTCTGACTTATTCTCAAAAAATCAGAATATTTGGCAACACGAGGTCTGCAGTCTCATTCATCAGCAATCAGTAAGAGCCACTGCCATCTTTAGGTGGCGCAATCTCTCCTCAGTTTACCACAGTCACCATCACTCCTTTTTGTGCTCCAACAATGATATCAGGTGTTAATTATTGTTTATGACTGTGTTTTTGCTGTTACTTTTCATACAGTAGAATTAAAAGGATCATAAACTGTATGCTGCGCTACCGTCTCTGTTAGAACTTAGAACTAAATAAAATCTGGAGTTCACCTATACTCAAAATGTCTAGGTTTCAGTCCAAAACCACACATTATACCGAAAATAAGGATGATCTCAAACTGAATGAAAAAAGGCAGAAGTGCCAACACTGGGATGACAGAGATGTTCGAATTACCTGACAAAAAATTTAAAGCAGTCATCATAACATTCTTCGATAAGCAATTACAAATATGCTTACAACAAATAATAAATAAAAAAATGACAAGAAAAAATAGAAGATATAAAGGCGACCCAAGTGGAAATTTTAGAACTGAAAAAGACAATAAGAAAAAAAAATCTCAAAGGATGGACTGAATATTAAAATAAAGGGAACAGAGGAAGAATGAGTGAACTGAAATATAGAACAATAAAAATTGCCAAATTTAAACAGCAGAGAGAAAACAGACTGGAAATAAAAAGGAAAAGAACAGAGCCTGTGGAACGATAACAGAAGATACAGCATCATGTCATCGGGGTTCTGCAATAAAAGGAGAATCAAAGTGGGCCTGAAAAAGTACTCAAAGGAATAGTGTCTGAATACTCCCCAAATTTGGCAAGAGACATGAATGTAAAGCTGAGTATATTCCAAACAGGTTAAATCCAAAGAAATCCACACCAAGGCACATATCATAGTCAAAAGTCTAAAACTAAAGACGAAGCAAAAATCTTGAAAACTGTGTGAGAGAAGGAATACCTTTCTTTTAGGGGAAAAACAATTCAAATGACAAATGATTTTTCATTGGAAACCATGAGACCAGAAGGAAGTGGCAGATTTTGAAAGTGCTGAAAGAAAAATAAAACCTGTCAAACCGGAATCCAGTGAAAATATCTTTCAGGAATGAAGAAAAACTAAGAGAGTTTTTTTTGTCAGCTCACCTACCCTAAAAAAAAATGGCTAATGAAATTTTTCTAAGAAAAAAAAATGATAAAAAGAAGAAATCTTGTAATATCAGGAAAGAAGAAAAAACATAAACATATGGATAAATATTATATACTTTCCTTCTCTTGAGTCTTCTAAATAATGAACGTGGACACTCATCTGCCAGTATTTTATGTCTATTGATGTAAATGAGAAGGATAGCCTGAAGCTCTGGGAAAACTTCTGTAGGTCCCTTTGTTTTGTTTTGTTTTGTGTTGTTTTCCCCCTCAAGGCATGGGCAGTAAACTTGATCTAACAGGAGTAAATTTTGTGGTCCTGACTCAGGGTCAAATAGTCATCAGACAGCCCACAGTAGGGGACAGCCCGTCCAGAAATGTCCCCAACAGCAACACTGGTTGGCATGAGGGGACCAAGTCTTCCCCCTCGATTATAGCTGCTGCTTCTGTGGCCTGTCAGATGAACATGCTGTTCCAGCCAGAGCCCATCAGTTTCGGGCCTATGTCCTTTACATGTGTGCCTCCCACTTAAGAAAGATTAAGTTGGGAGCCTTCATTTAAGGTCTTCCTTCCAGCTGTGTTATCTTTAGTTTCTTACTTTCTTGCTGTTTTGTTTTATCATTTTCATGTCTAGGACAGTAGTGACATAAATAAAATTCATGGGGAATTGTTTCTGCGGCTTTCCATTGCTAGCAGACACGTATGGACCACTAATTGGCTGAGAGAAAGGCAGCAGTCTTTTCTCTTTGGGACGTGATTGTAGCACTGCTGGAGGAGCCTGGAATTAACAAACTGTTGACTGATATGTACTTTGGCTGGATAAAAGGAGTAATTCATGACAACCACATATAGGAAGAGACTCAATTCTGCTCTCTGAAAAGGAAGCGTGCACTGTTTTGCCATTCATGTCGTGTAACCTGCATGAGTTTTGTTTAAGGAAAACTGTGGCTCTGGACTTTTGTGACAAAGGCCTACTCGCCTACTCCTCCCCACCTTTCGCCTGCCCCTACTCCTCCCACATGGAGCTATTTGCTCTTCCTCCTTTTTCATGCCTCTGCGCCTTTGTTCATGTTGTTCTTTTTGCCTATTACCTCTTATCCGCTTGGAAAACACCTATTCAGTCTTTCATCCAGTTTAACAGCTTCTTTCTCTGTGGACCCTCTCTTAAATCTAATCTACCCTTACCTCTACCCCACTCCAATGAGTTGCTTTTTCTTTGGTCTCCTACATCACTTTATACAGATCTCTATTAAAGTCTGTATCATTTTGTATGTCTCCTGTACTACACTGTGAAAATGAGATCTTGTGCATCTTTGTACCTTCAGGAGCTTATTGTACCTGGGCATGTGTTAAGAGCTTAATAAATTCTCATTGAATTAAAAAAAGTGGATGAGGATACATTCAGTGTCATAATGATAAAACATTGCCCAGCACATAAATGTTAGAAAAGAGAAAATAATAAAATACAATGCGAAGTTTCTACTTCTGGGAAGATGTAGTAGATAGACTTTCCCCTATTCCTTCTCTGGATATTCTATTTTAAAAATAAACATAAGACTCTTAAAAGTTAGAGAGAAGAAGGCAAACTATTTGGGACCTGGGACCTATGGAATTCAGTAGTAAATTCTTAGGCGTTTCTTTCTGCCTTTCATATCCTAGACGTACAGCTGAGGAAGCTGGCAACCTGGAAATGCCAATATGCCCAGGCAAAAATCAGTCTCAGCAAAAGCCCACTGCCTCTGGCAATGCCAGAGAAAGCTCAGTAAGGAGCTGGGACTTCATCCCCACTGAGTGGTAGTGAACCACCATGCCCACGTGATGTCAGTGGAGGACATATGGAGAGCCACATGTCTCCCTTAACTCTCCCAGTCAGACATGTACCAGTGGAGGTGTAGTGGGGAGCGAGGATGCCCTCTTCTGCCCACTAATAATGAAAGACTCCTCTCCTCATGTATCAGTGAACACCAAGTGGTAAACTTGGACTTTCTACCTCTGCCTGTCAGTAATGAGGTGGCGTCCCCCCTTTCATTATTGGAGCCAATTAAAAACCAAAGGTTAAGATCAGATTTGCTACCCTGTAACATTTTGGTTTACACTGGAGAGAGGTGTTTCCTATTAAAACCCTGGATTCATTAATTTATTCAGCAAACGTTAATTGAATATCCTACATACTCAGCGTGGGGCCTTAAGGATAGGACTAAGAACTCAACAGACATAGGTATGGTTCTGCCCATGAAGAATTTGCAATCCAGTAGGGAACACAGATCTCACAGAAACAAATAAATCATAGCATGATAAAGTAACTAAAGTCCAATAAGTAGGAAGGACACAATAAGAGAGCCATGTCATTATTAACTTTTTGATGGTTACCATGTGCATATAAATAAACACATACCTAGATGCCAAACTCTTCTCTCCGCACTGGTTACCACCATTTTCAAGTCTTTGGTCAGTAACTGCCCCAGAAAGGAAACCCAAGATTCTATGAATGTATGAATCACTGAGAATATCTCTTAAAAAATAATCCTAATAATGTATTAGCTATGAGAAGTTTTTAGATTCACAGTGCCTTAATAGATAAATGAGTCTTTGAGCACATAAAATAGTTCCCAACCCTATAGGATTTGCACTAGCCTCACCGATATTCCCTGATTTTCATGCATGGAATTAACTGGTATATTTTTGGGTTTTCCACAAGATGATTGAGCTCTTACCTAGCAAACATTTACTGAGCATCTACTATGTGTCAGACTGTACCAGGCCTTCGGAACACAAAGGTGAGGAAGATACAAAGGTTGAGATTAGGGGCAGGGAGAATTTTTCCATCAACTCTCTATGTGTGAACCTTATCAAAACAAACAAACAAACAACAGAAAAATGAGATATCCTATTTATTGCAGCATTAGTTGGAATTCATAAAGACTGGAAATAATCCAGAAGTCCCTCATTAGAGGACTGATTGAATATATTATTGGAACATGTATACAGTGGTGTTCCATGCAGGCATAAAAAGAAATGAGGAACATCTCTGTACATTGCTATGGAGTTATCTTTAGAATAGAATGTTTAAAAAAGTAAGGTGGATAAAAGTATATTTTATTTTATAAGAGAAATGGAAGGATAAGCTTTAAAACAGAGTTAATATTTTAAGAAATGGAAGGATAATTTTTTCTTTTTAAATGCCTACAGCACCTGGTCTTCCTAGGTGGTCTCCCATCTAAGTACTAACCAGGCCTGACCCTGCTTAGCTTCTGAGATCAGGCATTAGGCTTATTCAGGGTGGCATGGCCATAGACCATGGACTATCGCTCCACTGGGGTGTGAATCCAGGACCTTCTGGTATAAAGTGGACATGCTAACTGCTACACTATGTAACCACATCCAGAAAGATAAATTTTAATAAAGCATAGTTACCTGTTGGAAAGGGAAGGAATAATACTATGATCAAAGCTGCACTTCTCCAAATATTTTTTGTGTTATAGGTATGACTTTGAAACCACATAAATGTTTCATTTAACTATAAAACAAAATTCAATTAAAAAACCTAATCTCTAAAAATTAGAAGCAATAAGAAACAAACAAACCTTTGTATCAAGTTGGTTGCAAAACCACACAAACAACAACTCCTTTAAGTGACTATGAAACACAGCTGTTTTTCTCTAAATTCTTAGTGGGATATATCCAAAAGGAAAAAAAAAATCCCTGCGAAACACACAAACTTTCTGGTAGTGTTGGTATCATCATTATGAGGCCATAATGTGTGTATTTCTTGAAAAAGAAAATAAGTAATTATGGTTTTTCTCATTGAAGATTGGAATTCCAACACGAGAAAAGGAGATATGAATGCAAGAATGAGATTAAGTAAATACCCTGTGGATGTAAATGGGAAGTGCCCATGTGAACTGGCTATGTGCTTTTTAAACAAACAAACAAACTCTCTTAACTGCGTCCACAGAAAAAGCCTAGAAGAAATGGCTAATACAGTAGCAAGAAGCACTTGAGTGAATTAATAGATCTAGGCAATGACCAATAGCTGCTAACATCACAACAAAAGAGAGACAGATATATATGTTCCTAATAGACATACAAACCACACATTGCTCTAAAATTGAACCTCAATCTGATCAGATCTCTAAATTTCACTATCAACTCACAGAAAATAGAATGGGTAGAGAAACATGTTAAACTGCATGATGAAGATTCAGTATTCAAAACCTACTCTGGGAAACTACAGGAAAAATGACCCAGTTTCTTCAACAACTAAATTATAAGAAAAAAAAATGATAAAAAAAACTTAGACTTATTAACCAATTTCAATATGGAGACCTATTTGGGTAAGTTACTTGTTTAAACTAGACAGTTGGAGAAATTGACCATTGTCTGGATATTGTTTGAAATTAAAGAATTAATGTTAATTGAAAACATACTAATTAAAAAGATTTTAAAAACCACAATATGGTTATGCTTTTAAAAGAACCCTTCTCTTTTAGAGATATGTATTGAAATATTTATAAGTGACGTGATATGATGGTTGAGGATTTGCTTCACAATAATTCAGATTTGAGGGCACTGGAAGAGATGAAACTAGATTAACCGTGAATTGAAAATTGTCGAATCTGGATGACAGGTTCATGGGGACTCTATTTTTGCATAGGTTTGAAAATTTTCATAGTAAAAGGTTAATTCCAAAAAGAGGAAGCCTATTAAATATAAGGTTTACTCTCTGAGTTCATTTGTGCTTGGTCTGACCATGTTTAGGACCTGTCATCTTGTTCCGTTTCCTTAGATACCAACAAATATTATTACAAAAAAAAAATGACTTTGCTGAGATACTGTTTCCGTATGCTCCCCTAATGTAAGAAAAATCGGGGGCTGCCAAACCTGTGTAACTAAAACTGGGGTGAGGAGGCTCGTGTGGCTGCTGACTTGCTCTTTAGGGTTCTGCTTCTTCCATTTGATCTCTGATACTGATACCTAACAGCCATCTGTGGCTGCGGCTTGGAAATGATGTAACTTCTGAAAAGCAAGGACCTCCAACAGCAGGACTATGTCAACTGCTCAAAAATGAGGAACATAAAGTATTACCTCCATCTAGCAGTATAATAATTGAAAAACATTTTTGAATGCAGACTCATGGGTTTTTAGGGCTAGTAAGAACCTTATAGCTTGTGTAGTTCAAACCGTTAGTGGCAGAAGGGGAAATGGAAGCCCGGAGAGATGAAGTGGCTTGGTCAAGGTTGCACAGGCCATGGAAGAATTGGGATCAAAGCCCAGATTTCACCAATTTCCAGAGTTCAGGGCTCTTTCCTCCACACAGTGTCTGGGGTGGGTAGGACCTTGACTTGTTTCTTTGGTTTTAGTCTGAACTCCCTATAATTTATACCACTAATTCTTTGGAGCAACATGCTATGACAAAGGGGAATTTTCAGTCCTTCCAGTATATGGGGAAGGGGCTAGTGATGTGTGTGTTAGTGGGGGGAGTGGCATGACTTTAGAATAGTTGGCAAAATAAGCTGAAGGACACTTCCCAAGGTGAGTTGTGATTTGTGCTTGGAAGTGAAGATGGCTGCATATCAAAGCATGAGTGTGTGCCTGCTGGACCCCAGGAAGGGGTTTAAAGGACAGGCAGGCTCTGGATAGATTATGTGAGTTTAAATCCATGCTCTGTCACTTACTAGCTGTATGACCTTGGCCAAGTTACCAATCTCTGTACCTCATCTATAAAATGGTGTTGTTGAAGACTGCGTGAGTTAACACAAGTAAAACCCTTAGACTAATGCCTGGCAGCATCCAAATGTTGGCTGTGACCTAAGAAGGGAAACTGGATGCAAGCAGCAGTCACTGGGCATAACCAATAAGACCGTTAGGTATCTTGGTAATTTCAAATAGGGCCTTCTTGCTATAATTTTAGGGTGTCAAAAGTCTCCTTTAATCCAGAGCTGAGACATACAGTGCCTGGATGTCTCAGCCCTGGATTATGACCTTAAAGACTATGCTACCAAATGTGTTATCTAGAAGTAGCAAGTATGATCAAGTAAGTCACTGACACTCCATTACCAATTCATTTATCATCTGAGAGAACTAGTCATTTGGCCAAGTCTTTAAGTAGGAAGCACAGTCAAGGACAGCATTGAGAGTGTCTGGTAAATACTTTCCAAGCGTTGTAGCAGACACTATTGGGTTCCTCATCCTCTTGGCATTCACCTCTACACACTGAAGGCTGCTTACTCAGAAACATATAGCTCCGTCTGAGAGTACATTTTTTTTTTTCCCGGCTGTGGGAGTACATTTGGCCCATGAGCAGGGCAAGCTAGAATTGCAGGAAAGTTAATGACCCTGGAATGGCCCACCAACAACAATGGTGGAGTAGTTAGTGGTTAATATTTCAGCCCCTTCCTTGGAATAACTGAGGTGTTGTACACTGTTGCCCAGAGTTCTCCATGAGACTGAGCCCCCTTTGCCTGTAGTGGTAACCAGCATAAAAATGCACCCTTTATTGGCTTTTTATTCTCTACCTTCTTACTCCTCTGCTCTCTTATTTGATTCCTGGTGTGACTTTACAATAGTTGGAAAAATTGGCTGAAGGATACATCTAATAATTAGACCACTTGTACACTAAAATTCTGATACCATTGCAACATATGTGTGTGTGTGGGGGGTCTCCCCCACACCACCACACAACAACGCTCCAACACCAGCGGGGTGCCCTACAATTCAACTCAGTTCTGACACTGTCCACCTGCATATAGCATCAGTTTCTAGAGGTTAAGAGCTCAAGCCCATAACTAACTCCACTTCAGATGCCAATCCGAAAGTCCAGGTTGTTACCTGTGCTTTTGCCTGACTGGTTATAAACCAGAGAGTCCCACAACCCCCAAGATTAATTTTTTCGAGTGGTTCACAGAACTCAGGAAATCTGTTTGCTCACTATATTACTGATTTATTACCAAGAATATTAAAGAATATGAATCAACAGTGAGATGAAGAGATACATAGGGCAGGGTCCCAAATAAAGAAGCTTCTGTTTCTGTGGGGTTTGGGCCCAGCATGGTGTCACATGGAAATGTTCTGGTTTACCAACCTGGAAGCTCTCTGAACCCCATCCTTTTGAGTTTTGTGGAAGCTTCCTTATATAAGCACGATTGATTACATCATTGGCCATTGGTAACTGATTCAACCTCCGGCCCCTTCCCCCTCCCTGAATGTCAAGAGGTGGGATTGAAAGTTCCAATTCTCTATTTTTGGTTGACTCCACTGGGAATTAGCCCTGATCCTTAGGTGCATCCAAAAGTCATCAGCATACACTCAGCAGTGGTATAAAGTAGCTCATAATGATTAACAAGACACCCACTTTACCTTTGTGGCTCTGAGGAACTAAGGACAAGGGACCAAATATTATAATTAAAGATGTTCTCATTGCTCTTATTGCTTAGGAAATTCCAAGGGTTTTGGGAGCTGTGAGCCAGGAACCATGGGCAAAGACCAAATATATACAAGAAATACATATTTGATCACCTGAATGAACAAATATATTTCTTATAAATCATGATATCACACACTCAAATCTATGTCTCAGGATCTGCTTTTGGGAGCCCAAACCAAGATATTATCCTTCAAGTGTTTGGTTGGTTTCTGCCATCCTTCTTGTTCTTTTTGCCTCTCTATTCTCCATATCAACATCAGCAAGTCCAATCTCTAATTTAGAGGCTATTGTTCTGACATAGCTAATCTGCAGTGTGGGATGGATGCCCTCCCAGCCTCAAATATCTCTGTGGCAATCTCCCTGGAGTAAGTAAGTAGAGTATTCAGAATTAATTAGTGTCACAGAACTCTCTTGAGACAGGCAAGCCACATAGAATGACATTTGGGAAGTAGAAAAATCATCAAAATACCATCTCTTAACAGAACTCGAGACCTCGAATCCCATTGACAACCAATTCCTAAATAAAATAAGGAAGCTCAAGTTTGGGCTTGAGGCAAGCTATCTGATAACTCTTGCACCCATACCACTATCAACAAGATTTGCAGGTTATATCTGTCCTCAGACTTACTGACCCAGATAGCATTATAATAACACATAAAGTTTATCAGTCTCCTTTGAAATGAGAACTTCATACAGAATTGAAAAATATTAAAATTTCTAAATCTTTTAAGTATATAATGAATTAAGCAGAATAAACATCTTATTAAACTAATGAAATGATTTACAGTTTAAAGTTCAGTGTCGCTGAAAGCTGACTGAACTACTCTATATTCAGACAATGATGACAAGGTTAAAACAAATAAGTAAAAGTAATCTCTTTCAGATCAGGAATACTAATTGTATTCAAACCTTTTTAAAATATATAATTCTGGGACTCTTTCTAAGTCACTTACTTTAAGCCCCAAACCATCCTACCCCTTGCCTTTATGAAGAATTTTAAAAGGTAATTTTAAGCATTTAATTATTATATTATTCAATGATTCCAGAAGTAGAGATGTATTATTAATTCATCATTTATTCACTCATTCACTCATTCATCCTCTCACTTAGCCATCTACTTACAAATGTTTATTAAGCAGCCCTGCATGCGAAGTCCTATGCCAAGTTCTGGCTGTACGCTAGTGACCAAAACACATGTGGGTCCCAGCTCTCGTGGAGGTAACGGTATAGTGAATTCTACAGTGTGAATTCTAGTAAGATTTCTGTGAGTATACCATTTCTATATTTGAAATATTATTTTCCTCATTAAGACTCAGAGAGTTAAATTGAAGTATAATATTTTTAACTACAGAAATGTAAAGGTAAGAACACTTGGAAAGAGAATGGAGGCCCTGTGTAAATATAGCTGAACACAACAAACCCGAACCTGTGGTCTGTGCAAGCAAGTGATTAGATCACACATTGTGAGTTGGGAAAGCAGGGCAGTGGCCCATGAGAACCGATGCACTGGCCTGTGTCTGTTTTAATATTGTTTTGTTGAGTTGCTTTTTCTTTCTTTCTTTCTTTCTTTTCTTTCTTTTCTTTTTTTTTTTACAACTAGGAAAACAAAAGCAGGCTAGACAAAGTTTGGGATAGGTATATCCTTGAATTCCCACATTACATTGGAGTTCGCAAATTCTTCTTCTGTTCCCTGTCCCCAAAACTTCTAAAAGAGAAGATGAATAATCATTCCTGGTTCATGGAATGAGCTGAATCATCTCTTGTTGAGAGAAATGGAACATTTCCTCTTGAGAAAGATGGTACCGATCATATTGCTTAGTCTTGGATTCTCTGTGGTGGGGTTATGTTGTGGAGAGAGCTGAGTCCTTATAAGGAGTAACTTATAACCATTATATGATGTGGTTTTACTACAGCAATCGTTGTAGCTCTTGTTCTCTTTTATCTGGTCAGATGTAGGTAGTCAGATCTGGTGATCTAGACCTTTCCCTTTATTTGCTTGGGAAATTGTTGATAAACTACAGTGAATCGGGCCTCATCTGTATAGGCCCAGAGTAAATTGTTTCTTGCCGAGATTCTCAATGACTTGTGCTCAAATCATCTTTCTGTTCTTATGTTAGTATTGCCATTATAACAATTTTTGGATCACAGTATAATTATTTTGTACATGTCTCCATTATGATTATTCGATACATGTCACCTTTATAACAATTTTCGAGCACAGTATATTTGTTTTTGCATGTCCATGTTTGCTTGCTGGACTGTGAGTTACTGTAGGGCAGGAATTGTGTCTTTTCTTCTTTGTATCTTCAGTGACTAGCACAGTGCTGGATAAACAGAGGTTCCCAGTAAGTATTTGTTGACTGAATGAACGAATGAAGGATGGAGGGAATCTCTCTGGGTACTCAACAAGAAGGCTTCAGAAGTCTATCTGGATTGGTTGTTAACCCAGTCACTCTTTGCACTTGGCTGGCCTGACCACATGTGGGCCTGCTTTGCTAATATTCAGGGTATTACTATGTCCAACTATCTTCAAATGGAGTTGCTTTTGTAGTTTGAATGGGAAAACTGCTATATTATTTCAAATGATTGTGAAATAATAAAACAAATAATAACCTCAAATGCCAGAAAACATTATTTTCATGGAACTTTTTAAAAAACAGTTCTGCAATATCTACTTACAAAATATACACAAAAGGAGAAAACTGTTACAAACTACTGAGTGCCATGGATTATTTTCATAACAGGAACAAGAATGTTTGCCACGCAGCAGTATGTGGTTAGGATAAAAATATCTTCTCAAGCAAGGCAGGGCATTTTCTCCATGTTAAGCCACAGTATGGAACAGTGATAGGGAAATTATTTATTGATTATAACATTTAAAAATTTCTTTTCTAAATCAATTCTTGTTTAAATAGGGTAAAGTGAAAGCTATAGCTATTTGGAACTTTGGAGGCCCTGGGCAGAAGGACGTGAAGACATCTGCTTGTCATTGTTTGGAGCATACGTCGGAGACAGAAAGTGTAGGTTTCTGATTTTATCTGTTAAGATTGGGTGGGAATGTATAAAACAACAACAACAAAAAACCCTGCAAATAATGGTGGATTAAACATGTTTTTCTTTTCTTTCATGTAAAAGAAGTCTCCGGGTAAAGAGTACAGGATTGGCATAGAGTCTCCTTCTTTCTGCTTCACTTTCACTAACTCTTGGCTTTTATTCAAGTTTGCCTCACGGTTTTGGCATTATTACTGGAGATCTAGCCATCACATCTGCAATCCAGGCAGTAGAAAGGAGGAATGGGAAAGGGCACTCCTTCCTGCTGAATCAGTTCTCTTTAAAGGAACTTCCTGGAAACTCCCAGCCAATGATTTTCACTTACATCTCCTACTGAGTTTTGTTACCAGGGAAGAGAGAAGATAGCTATTTGGGTAGCAAAACAGCAGTCTTTGATACCGAGTCGGTCAGATAGTACAGTTTAAAAACCATAATACTTCTCAGAGTTATTGAATAATCAGAGTACTAATGGGAATATGTATGTATAGATGCTCCAAATATGAACTCACTTCCAAGCTTGCCAGAGCGAGGATGCCAAGAGTACTCTCTATGGGAAAGGCAGGCTATAAATCTGTTGAAACTGTATCATGGGATAGTTAATATTCATTATGTTGGTAAATTTACCAAGGTTCAGGGTTTGACCTTCATTAATGCAGGGATAAAAACTTGATTAAAAAAAACAACAAGCTTTATTATTTTCAGCACACCAAATGTGGATTTGAGTGTCAATGAGAAATTATATTACCCAACTTAGCGGTAGAAAATCATAGATGTGGAAAAGCTAAATGTTTATTAATTTGCAGCAAGAACTGTTACAGGGAACAACATGCTCACAGAAGTTTGCTTGATGAGCATGGAATTAGAAAAAGATCAGATAAGTAGTTGAATGCTTGTGAAATTAGACTAAAGTGAAGATGGGCTTGCCATGGGACCAGAAGGCTATTAACTCATGGGGCTCAACTTCCTTCCTCCCCTGTGAGTTCTTGTGGGTCCATCACCTGTGTTGCCTCCTTTTCCTGTATCCTCAGCTATCCTCCTCCCCCACTTCTAAATGTGACACTCAGAATTATTTACTCTCAAGCAGATTACAGCCAATCTTGTAGGCTTGGGAACCTCACTGTCTCTTCAGAGTGAATTTGGGTATATCTGCTCTGACCCAATATGTATGGAATTTAAATGTTAACTCTCAGAAGGCAATTTAATTCTACTTATTTTAAGTTTTCAGGAGGAGCCTCAATTGTAAACCCCATATGCTGCCTCTAATGGGCGGTTACACAGACATTTAAAAATGAACGTGATCCTTTCATGGTAGAGGATAAAAAGTGATGAGGGAAGATTGTCAATTAGAGTTGACTGATATGACTCAGAAAAATGACTGAAGAAGTTACAGTTTGTAAACAGGAAGTCAATGTGCGAAAGCTTAAAAGCAGGGCTCAATCATTTAAGAATCAAGGAACCCAGTGTTCAGCCAGTATGCACTTGATACTCAAATAACCCATTTGAGTAGCTTTACAGGTGTGCCTCAGTAATTTTGTGAAACAGTAAGTTTTTTGAGTATATTGAGTATATTGCCCTCTTCTGAAAAAAACCAAGATCTGAGGCACTACTCTTCTATCATTTCAGGGTGAGCTGAGATTTATTATGTGCAAAAACTATGAGAGTTGGAAGGTAGGACTAATTCTGCTACCTGGTTCTAGCAGAATTATTTTTTCTTATTGTTTTCAGTGCTGTCACTTTCTATTAAAACCAGCTAGTTGTAAAATAAAGCATGAAGCCTTTTTCTATGTCTGTGTCGAAGGCAAATGTGCTCTGTCCAGAGTCATGAAGAAAGGAGAAAGTGGGATAATTCAGAAGAACAACAGCCAACCATGTTCTCCTAAAACCTTTGAGCAGTTTTAAAATTTCGATATTTGCCCCA
Organism: Eonycteris spelaea; assembly: GCA_003508835.1. Taxonomy (NCBI): domain Eukaryota; kingdom Metazoa; phylum Chordata; class Mammalia; order Chiroptera; family Pteropodidae; genus Eonycteris; species Eonycteris spelaea. The sequence goes on along the minus strand of PUFA01000011.1, from coordinate 5,185,605 downwards.
TTTATTCTCAACGTATACTTGAGGCCATAGGTGGAATCAAATCATCTCTCAAAGTCAGAACTCCCCAAACTACAAGTTATCTATGTTCTTTTAGGCTATGTTGGGAAGATTTTTAAATGTTTAATAAAATACTACTTTCCTGAAAGAATGAGGTATTCTTTTCAATTGTGGGCCTCATCATTAACTGCTGTCAAAATAAACTGTTTACCTTCCAATTTAACAGTCACAGATCTGCCATAGCTTTTGAAAGACTTTCCTCTTTGGCAATCTCATCTGGTTTGACTATTGGATATGAATAGCATAGAGTTTGAAAACACAGTTCTCAGGTGTTAATGACAATTTTTCAGGATACTGACCAACTGCAATCAATAATCCTTTTGTTAGATTAAAGAGTCCTCCCCACCCCACGCCCCCCTGCCCCGTGCCCCGGGTGTTTTACTCAATTTAAAATTTATTTATTTATTTATTTAAATTAGTTTCCAGTATATAGTACATTGATTAGACATCTATATAGTTCATAAAATGATCCCCCCAATTGTTCCCTTCCTTCCCAGATCCTCCACTTAGCCAACATATTAATGCTAACTGCATTCCCTGCATTCCCTCCGCCTTGCTCCCCATCCCTGTGACTATCCATCAGCTACTAATTTGTACTTCTTTAACCCTTCACCCCATTCTCCCAGCCCCGCAAACTTTCTTCCTCACTGTCCATCACCAAATTGTTCACTATATTTGTGAGTCTGTTTTCTATTTGTTTATTCTTTTTATTCCTTAGATTCCGCATGTAAGTGAAATCATATAGTGTTTATCTTTCTCTGATTTAAATACCTTCTAGGTCCATCAAAGCAATATGTTTTTCCATCCTTTCCTTTTAGTATCTGTCTTTTAATTTGAAGTGTCTTGTAGGGGTCTTGTTTCCTTTCCATTTATCCATTCCTTTAGTTGGAGCATTTAATTCTTTTCCATTTGAGGTACTTATTGATAGGAATGTAGTTGTTACCATTCTTTATTCCTGTTTTTGATACATGTTTTTTTTCTTCTTAGAGAAGTCCCTCCAACATTTCCTATAATAGGGCTTGGTGATAAATTCCTTCAGCTTATTTTTCTGGAAAGCTCTTTAACTGTCCTTCAACTCTAAATGATAGCTTTGCTGGGTAAATTATTCTTGGTTGTAGATCCTGGGTCTTCATCTGTTGAATATTTTTTACCAAGCCCTTCTGTCCTGCATAGTTTCTTTAGAGGAATCAGCTGTCAGTCTTATGGGTTTTCTTTTATAAGTAACTCTGTTTTTCTCTTGCTGCTTCTAATATTTAAAGAGTCTTTTTTGTTAGATTTGTTTCATGGATTTAAACTTCAGATGGAATAATAGATAATTAGTTTTAATGGTGAGTCCAGAGTCCTTGTAATTTCCCTCTTTTCTTATGAAATAGTTTGGAATTTCTGGGTCATAATCAGTATGTTTTTACTGAATCAAAAATGACGTAAAATGGAATATTTAGAGCCTTTTGTTTTACTACTTCATTCTCAAAGCAGTTCTATAGTTTAATTAGGTTATGTTTTAACCCAGTGCTTCTATTTGCCAAGTATTCATAGTAGAGTAATGCTATCTACAAACCATGACAAGCAAATAAGCGAATTAAAGCATCCATTCTGTAGGAATGTAGGAAAACTCAATGGTGCCACCTTGAAATGAAAACCATCCTCTGAAACCCAAATTAAATATAAAAGCTGAGATTAACCCTTTGGTTTCTGACTATTGAAAGAAAAGCCTGAATGACTCTCCTGTCCTCCGCTACCACACACCCAAATCAGAAATTGTTGCCATTCTAATCACTGCACAACCACATCGTGGACTGCTCAGACCTTCAAGCGCACTTACTGAATACACTTTGGTCTTTCAGTCATCAGTTCACACTGAACCATTTATAAAATAAACAATTTCGTGACACTTATTGTTCATTTTTTGTAAGATATTATTAAGAATGTTCATTATCGGTAACTTTCAAATTTGCCCATTTATCAGAATCAACTGAACTGCTTTTAAACAATGCAGATTTCCAGGCTTGCTTCGAGTCTATTCAATTCGAATTTCTGGGCAAGGAGGCAGGGTCATCTGTATTACAAACAATCTTCTCAGATGCTCCTGAGGCAGTTGGTAGGACATTGGAATCATGGCATAGTGGCCTTCTTAAAAGGTTCATGGAAGAAATTTTCTCTCATTTCAGTTCTGGCACCAGTGATCCTGGGCAAATAGTTTGTTTTTATCTTTGGATACTGTAATTCATATAAACTGATTGTGTTGATCTTTTTGCATTGACTTATGTGAGACACACAGCCAAAAATGGCTCTTTCTAGCAAAAGTATAGAAAGAAAATGATAGCACTTTGGGTGTTAACAACACTCCTGTCTTCATCTCTTTCTTACTCTCATTTTAGGCTTGCCTCAATTTCTTCACCAAGTTATTATTTTTTTAAAATTAAGTAATTAAAAAATTTTAAAAACCATTTGACCCCCACCTGGCAGCCACTAATCTATTTTCTGTATCTATGAGCTTTTTTTTTTTTTTAAGAGAGATTATACAGTATTGGTCTTTCTCTGTCTGACTTATTTCACTTAGCTAATGCCCTCGAGGTCCATTCATGTTCCTGCAAATGGCGAGATTTCATTGTTTTTTTCATCTTTGAATAATACTCCATTGTGTGTGTGTGTGTGTACACACACATACAATTTCATTCATCAACGGACACTGAAGTGTCTTCCAAATCTTGGCTATTGCAAACAGTGTTGCAGTGAACATGGGGATGCACACATTTTTTCAAGTTAATGTTTTTGTTTTGTTCAGCCAGATAAATACCCAGAAGTAGAATTGCTGGATCATACAGTATTTCTATTTTTAATTTTTTGAGAAAAAAATTATTTTTAATTTCATATTTCTTATTGCAGGTATTTTTGGTGCATTTCTTTAAATTCTGTATGGAACAAGTGTGACATAAATAAATGGTAAGTACTATCCTAAATATTTGTACAAACCTTTATGAGTCTTTCTTAACTTGAGTTGAGGGGCTTGAATTTACTGTTTCTTATTTTGAAAACACAGCTTAGGATAATCCAGCAGAGATCACAACAAAACCTAGTTGAAGGTGGTGCCATAACTCTCTAGCTGAATCAACTTTTGCCCTTTTGGAGACTGTAAGTAGAGTAGGGGGATATGTCATTTGCTGTACTAATTCCCATAAAAGACGAATAGTCTCCTAAATTTTATTCAGAATGAAATCAGCATAACAGAAATACATCAGGAAGACATGTGAGAGAGAACTAGCATTCGTAACAAAGTCAATCATAAGGGGCAGGAGTGGACTCTATGCTCTTTAACTCCATCCAGTTATATCTGAAGATAAAGTTAGCCTATAGAACACATTATGGGGAAAACAACAAACAAACACAAACAAACATTCCCCCCCCCCGCCAAAATAAAACCAGGCAACTGGCAGATCCAAAAAAATCACATGTAGCCTTAGTCTGCATGAGGTTGGTCAAGCTTGCTTTTGATCCAAGCCAGGTATTTCTTGGTAAATAGGGTGTAGATTCCAGGTTTCTTGGCTTTACCACATTTACGACCTCCAGAGACTAGGGCATAGAAGTCACCTTTGCAGACCAAGGGACCACCTGAATCACCCTGGAAAGAAGAAAATGGGAAGATACTTGGTAAGAGGTTGTTGAACTTTTTCTACCATCACCTGTTGATTACTCAAAGATTATTATCTGGGTCCTTGGTTTTTTGTGTCTTGAATAGTGCCCAATGTAGCTCCTTATTGGTGTAGGGTTTCTGTGTCTCTGTCTCTGTCTAGGACCACGTTCCTGTTTGTCTGTCTGTCTCTGTCTAGGACCATATATATACATTTTTGGTAATCAGTGACTATTGAACTTGATTCATTAAGGAATGAACAGGTAGACATAAAGTTTAAAATAACTCACTGAGATAAAAGGAAATTTTTAAATCATGAATTTCATTTTGGTGTTTATGGATCTGAAATCAAGTTGCTATTTAGACTGGCAGAAAGACTATTGCAGTAATGTCCTGGTGTCAGGAGCTCTATCTCCTGTATAGCTTCTCCCTGTTTTGCATCCTCATAGAGATGAACACAGTGCTTTGCACATACACAACACTTAGTAAATACTTGCTCAATAACTGGTTCTTGAGGACTCACTCTGATAACAAAACATGTAGCTAACATTCTGTCAAGGAAAGTGACAGGGCATTAGAGGGGCAGCCTGGCCTTTCAGATTAAGAGCTGGCTTTCAAAACCAAAAAGCAGCCTTTGCCTCTACTGCCACTCCCATCAAAAACTGCAATCCCTCATGCTCCAGTTGGCCTTGAAAGTAGAGGTTTGGGAGATGAGAATCCTGGAACACTGCAAATGTACATGATCTTTGAAATCATCATAACTTCTACCTGATAATCACATGTATAGTGTGATGCAAATATTGTGTTCTAATTTTTAAAAATATTGATAATCTATGTGCTACTATTTGTCATCTGTAATCATGTACACCTATTTTTTTTTACTACCCCAGAAGACAAGATTTTGAAAAATATGACTGCTGTTTCTTTGAGTCAGTCAGTTGACATGATTCAAGAAACACACACTATATACTTGAGCTTTTTAAAGTTAGGTCTTATAAGACCTGTCCATTAATTTAAAATGTGGTTCTTTTCTTGGAGAAGTTATCTTCTAATTGCCACTACTGACCTCAGAGTCGGTAGGCTTTCAAGGATGGTAATACCCCTCAGAGGAAGCCTGCACAAGTCATCAGATACAGTCTATTATCCTGAATAGAAAACATTCAATGAGTATTTCTTATGTTGTTGGGAACATTCTAATGATTCATTCAAACTGGAGGATGAAAGATAACACTGTTCAGGAATGGAAAGTACTTTTAGGAAGTGTGATTTTGTGTTTTCCATGCCTCTCCTCTGTGCTAACAAGCAAATGGAAACTTGACTATAGAACAGCTCTTTGAGATGCCTTTTTGAGTGATAGGCTCTTACCTGGCAGGAATCCTTCTGGCCTTTGGCATCTCCTGCACATACCATGTCTTTAGTTATAATTGGATTGTGGTTGTAATAACTTCGGGTGTTGCAAAGTTTTCGACTTATGACAGTAACAGTGACTTCTCGCAGGGTATCAGAAGGGCTGAAAAGTTTTGGATTGGTAGTGCCCCAGCCAGTAACATGGCACTTTGTTCCAGCTCTGATATCGTTTTTGGTGCTTGGGTAGAGCGGCTGGACATGCATATCAAGTTTTGCGGCCACTTGAAGCTGACAGATTGAAAAGAGAATAAATTATTATTCATCCCCAATAATATTCTGCTATTAGCCTGAGTGATCTATGTGTGGTCTTCTGTTCTAGGAGGGCGTCCCTCTTCTTGAATCTTCTTTGGTGGTAGCTCGCAGCTGAATTTGTGGTTGTTGCTTTTTGGAACATGCTCTTCATTCCCCACGGAGCTCAGTGATGTTTGGAGAGGGAACTTATGCAGAGCAGGAATTTTTTTCAGTCTCAAGTAAACTGGCCTTTGCTCTGCATTGGATGGTTTTCTGTGGAATAACATCCACAGGTCATGACTTTGAGGGTTGGGCTATTTCCTGCTGGATAGGACCCTTGAGTATGGTCTAGACTAAGTTTGGACTAGACTAAGTATGGTCTAGACTAAGTTGTAACTCACTTCTGTGTCCCTGAAGTCACTTGGTTGGCTCTGTTATATAAATGACTTGTATTTTTCATTTGCTAATGATAAAAGCATTTGGAGAAAAAGCTTTTGATCTGGATCCTTAGGCCTGTTAGGATGTTCCTTCCCACATATGTGAGCATCAGAGTTGCTTTTTCTTATGTAAACACAGGCTGATACATTTGTAATAAATTCTTGTTTCTTTCAAGGCAGTATATGGAGTTAAAATGAGCCCTTATATAGTATGTCACAGTCACCTCAACCATGGAGAGAGTGCTAACAAAGTGTTTTTGTATAGATGATTTAACAGCTGAACTATATTGTATAAGAATGTTGGAGAAACTAAAGGAAGACAATGCTACATACCTTAAGCAGCATAATATCGTTTGATTCAGGATCTGATGTAAATCTTGAGAATGGTATGAATTTTATAATTTCAATTGTCTGTTTGGAGGCCTCATTCTTTGAGAGAGAGTGTGCTCCTAAAACCACTTTGGGAGACTGGCCTCTAGCAAACCTAAAAAAAGCAAAGAGAATAGAAGAACAAAATGATTCCCAAATCCCCCATTGGATGAGAAATGGTGGAAAAGGTCATATACATACAGGAATAAGGACTTTTTACAAGGTAACCTATCTAGGATAACAGAGGTCTCAGAGGACTCAAGCATGAATGAATAATACCAAGGAACAATTGCTCCACCTCACATTCCCCAGCACTGTGAAAGAATATCAGAACTTGTACCCTACTGTGGGAAAAGGAGTGAAATCCTAATTGACTAAAATCAAGTTTACAACAAGATTGTGTTAATTTATGTAAAATTAAAGGAAATTCTACTTCTCAAGTTTTGGGGTTGAGATTTATACCTACCATTGTTTTCTCTCTTTTTTTTTTTATTGATTGAGGTACAATATACATAACATAAAATTTACAATTGTAAGCATTGTTAAATATATAGTTCTATGTATTAAATGCATTTAATTGTTCATCCATCACCACCATCAATCTCTAAAACTTTGTTATCTTCTCAGTGTTAAATGTAGTACTAACTAAAGGTAAAGACTCAGCTATACACTTGTTAACCAGTATGTCTAGATGTTATCTCAGGGCAATCTGAGAAGCAAGGTCCATTACATGGCTGTCATATGTGCTCAGATGTTGTTTCCCCTCAATTAGAAAGATGATCTGAACAAGAAAGGAGAACTTTCCTTAAGGTCAAAAATAACTGCTAATTTAAACTGAAGACACTCTAGAGTTAGTAGCCATTGATAATTCCATTGTGGAGATTTAGAAGATATAAACAGTTTTTTTTAATCACCAGTCATATACAGTTCTAGTACCAGTATTTCAATAGTGCCACAACTGATCTGATTTACTGTACATTAACTAAAAGTACATTTACATGTAGTTATGAAAATAGAAATGACTTTTCTAAGTTCTTGGCAACACCTGGGAGCCATTTGCATGTTACAAAAATATCCTATTTTAATGTGTGTTTTTTAGGAAGTCACTTCAAATCCTCTTTCGGAACAAGGAAGGTTACCAAAGAATTATATTGGTTTACGTATACCTATTTAGTTATCATTTGAAAAAGGGATCAAGGCAGATTATTAAAAAACCACACAACCCATACATACAGATTAATAAAGATTAATGAAAGTTAAAAAGGGCACAGATATACAGAAAAGTAAAGGAAAGTTGTTTCAGGTTTGGAGAATGAGTTCATATCTACTATGGGGCAAGTTGTGTATGGCAGGGCTGTGACTGCCAGGAATGACCACTTTTTGGTTTCTACTAAAAGAGTTTATTTTGGTTTATTTTGGGAATTCCAGTTCTATTTGTTGAAAAGTTTACCTATTGCAAAATCAGGATGGGGATAAAATTTCTCAAAGGATGTGGACTGGATTTCCTAAGATTGATTCAAACTCAAATTCAACATACTCTCTAAACCCAAAGCTTTGGAAGGGAAGAATGAAAGAAAATCCCCAAGATCTCAGGTCTAACAGAAACGATGGGTACACATGTAAACAACGAGCCCAAGGAAGGCTGTGAGGTACAACACAGAGAGTGGAAGATGAAGTCTGACTACAGGGAGGGTGCTGAGAACATTTCTGGTTTCCCTTTATCTTTCACCAATTTCTTCGATTAGTTAACTCCTTTGAAACATTTTGGTTATCTTCGTCTCCACACATGTTAATACTAAAAACCGCCCAAGCAGATTATAAATGCTCTCTAAACTTTCCATTTCTGTACACTTCAACCATAATCTGTACTACAAAGGTCAGTTTTTCTCGCTTACATGATACCTGAGTTCTAGGATCCCACCTCTTATAAATCCAGGTCTAAATTCACACAGAAACATAATAATAGCAATGTCTTTCATTTGTACATTTGTATAGCACAGTGTTTCTCCATGGGTGGTCCACCTGCTTCAGAATGAACCACCTGCTTCAGAATCATCTGGAGGTATTGGTTTATAATGCAGCTTTCTGAGATCCACCCTGGATTTACCTGGATCAAAACTACATATAAAGCAGAGCCAATGCATTGCTTCCAGTATGTCTTTACTTCATCTGCTAAAGACATTCAGAAACATTGTCTCTATTGAGCCTAACAATAACCATTCTCAGTGTTGTTAAAGCCAACAGGCTATGTAGTTCTTATTGGTGAATGAGTCCTTTGACTAGCCAAAAGTGATACATATTGTAAGTAGGGGAATCAGGCAGGACCCAAACCCAATTTTTGTGACTTTAAGTCCAGTGATTTTTTCCATGACGACACCTTTTAAAGCCCTGTGTCAAGAACTTTCATGTCTCTTATTCTTCTGCCCACCTGCCTTGACACTGAGCAGTGCATCTGCTTAGACACAGGCCTTCACTCTGACAGAGAAGGCAGGGTCCCTATTTCTTGGAGGTCTCTTTTGCCTAAGACAGGAGAGAATGACCTAGCTGTCCTATCCCATCAATGCAACTGGATCATCAGATTTGTTCCTCAGTGACTACCATGGAAGGTACAGATAATGATATAACAACATTAGATAACATTTACTAAGTTATAGTGGTATGTCAGGTTTTGGCCAAGCATTTCACATATTTTCCCCCCTTATTTAACCTTACAACAGTCCTGTATGGGAGGTATTATGATTATGCCCAATTGTACATGAGGAAATTGAGACTCATGTAAATTAACAAACCTGAGAAAGTTCCATAGATATTAAGAATACAAATGCAGGCAGGATGGAAAGCTCGGTTATGTTGAATCCAGGGCCTAGATTTTTAACTGTTCTACTCTGGGAGCCTTGAGTGATTTTGATGAAGTGAAGGCATGTGGTTGGGGTTTGGGGGCTTCCATTTAATCACTGGCAGGTGGTAGGAGGGGAGAGTGCTCAGTAAGGGAAGACATTGGGGAGACTCAGGAAGACAATGGACAAGATGGCTGCTCATAAGTTAAAATGTTGAAAATAAGATTATGCAAGAAGCCTTTTTACCAGTTTCCTTTTAAAATTGGCATGGCAACTAATAAAGGGCAAGAGACTGCGTGAGGAAACACGTGGATGGGTAGTGAGAGGGTGCCCCCAGATTTGGCCTCCTCCACCATTTCGCTGAGAGAGGGGCCAGGGTTAGTAAGCTATTCCTGCAGGATACTTGAAGCACATTTGTGGGAAGCCACCATTGAACTATTTCATAAGTATTTTGGATTTCACAAAGCTTAATATTTTTCTAAGCACTAATCCATCCACATTTTTACACCTAAGTGTCCTGTAGAGGAAATTTGAACTCCACATATTTTGAAGTTCTTTTAAACTCCAGCCATTTAAAATGATAGTCAGCAGTAGTTTTTTTTCTTTTTTCTTTTCTTTTTTTTAAACTCCAAGACCTCTTTTCCCTGCTTTCTCAATTTGAGAATCCACCCCGACTGAGTCAAATTCACTTGACAAAATTTAAAATTCAACTTAATAATACTATTTACCTTTGGGTAACACTTTATGGCTTGTGAAGGGTTTCACATACTTTGTTTTCAGCTTAGCAAATAAAAAAAAAAACCCTCAAATTTCTTTCTTTCTTCTTTCCTTTCGTTTCTTCGTTCGTTTCTTTCTTTCTGTCTGTCTGTCTGTCTGTCTGTCTGTCTGTCTGTCTTTCTTTCCTTCTTTCTTTCTTTTCTTTCTTTGGTTCTATCCAACTTTTATAAGAAGTCAAGCTCCATGTCTGGGGAAATTAGAGTCCATCCGAATGTCTACCATAAACATATCTGAAGATGTACATATTTTGAATTGAATGAACATCTACTGATAGTCACCTCTGCCTAGCTGGTCCACAGGGAGCAAGTGCCCTGGAAAGAATAGAAGTGATGGGGACACAAGGGTGATTCCTATGACAGCAAGAACCCATTTAAGTAAATTAGCCACGTTAAATTAGAAATTAGCGGCCTGCTATTTGGAAATCAAACAGAAATTCTCACTGTTTCCAGGTTTCAAAATTTCTATTTTGTGTTCAAAAGTCTCATTAATGGCGCAATCATACGACTACCCCCTTCCCTCCACCACCAAACCTGGAGAAGCAAGTCAATTCAGCTGTTCCATTTAGGTACAGCTGATGCCCAGAGAACACAACATTATGGCTAAGAGTTTCTTAAGTGAAATGCTATAATGCTTATAAGGAAAGGAGAAGGAGGCCCTATCTCTTCACAGCTTATTCATGCAAGAATCATAAGGAAGAAAACATACAAACAAAAACAACCCCCCAAATCCCAACAAACAAAACAAACACTAAATTTTCTATTGCTTTTCCTTTTGATGGTCGCAGAATCCCAAGAAGAGTTTTAGACTCTGAAGCTGAAGTAAGAGAATCACAGGCTGAAATGGACTTTGAGAGGTTATATAGTCTGTCTTCAGAAAAGCTTTTATTCTAAGTATCTCCGAAAAGGAACTCTGTGTGTGTGTGTGTGTGTGTGTGTGTGTGTGTGTGTGTGTGTGTGTGTGTGTAAATTATCTATAACTTTTTTTTCTCACCTGGGTAGGTTGTTGTCCCCTACAGTTGTGCTTCCCCACTGTGGGCCTCACCTCTAGGCTGGGGCAGAAGAGTTAATGTAAGGAATCTAAAAATCCATGAGCAAAGCAAATTCCTCTTACTATTACTACTACTACGGCTAGCTGTAACTTATTCGTACTTACTATGAGCTAAGCATATTCAAATATTTATAAAGATGGCATTTATTCATTAAAATCTCATGGAGCAGGTACTACTATTATTACTGCCCATGTGTAAAATGGGGAAGTGGAGGTGCAAACTCAGGTTGTCTGATTTCCTCATGAGAGGTATGGCCTAATAAAGTCAGGAATACTGCTGCTTCCATTATTACTGTTGATGCATCACACAGTGGGCTTGCATTTGTCTAATGGCTTTATGGGAAAGGTAGCCCAGCTCTCCCTTTCTGAAAAGGAAAGTTCAGGGCAGAAAAAGTGGATATGTGAATTGCACCAGCTGGTTGGTTATCACAGAAGCTATTAGTAGATCAAATTCTTTCCTGGGAGAGGTGAACTTCTCTTCTCATCAACCTGAGGAAGAACATAGAAAAAAAAACCAGACAATGCAAGGACTCACCGATCATAGCAGTGGGCTGCTGTCAGCACCCACTGAGGATGGATCAGGACTCCTCCGCAAATGTGATTGCCGTCATACTGGAGAGAAGCCATAAATGGCCTGGAATGAGGTGACACTTCTTTCCCTCCAATTATCTCCATGTTGAAACCTAGAAAAGAAAATTGAAAGGTTTAACATAAGAGATCTAAGCAGATAATTTCATGTAACTCTTATTTCAACAATCATGATATCATTTTCAAAGATTTAAAAAGAAAGCTACAGTCACCTAATAGTTATAATTTTACTGATGAACAATTGTAAAACACATTACAGGTTAGAGGAATAGACATGGTTATGCAAAATTATTTTCATTTATACTGTAACAATACAATCATTAGAAATTCATTTATAGTTCACATACAGTAGGCACAGAAGATACTTACACTCTGGAGTCATATAAGCCCAAACTATTAGGAAAAAGAGAGAAAAAGAAGAGAACTTCGTCATTTTAACGGCTTAGATTTAAGAAACACAGATGAAATACTCTGATTGTATCGGTAAAGGAAGAAGATTCTAAAGGAAGAAGATTCTAAGTTTTGATCTAGCAAGTTTTAACTTGTTCACCGCAAATGTTCTAGAGGTAAGGGTTTTCACACTGAAGTCTAAAGGGGTGTATCAGTTTGGGGAGTTTCAGGTCTGTGCTTTTAGCACTTCTGGGGGAGTTACATGTGCAATAAAGAATTCATTCCTAGAGTTAATCACCTTCAATATCTGTATGAATACTCATGTTATAAATGATGCAAGAAAAAAAATATTCAAGCTGCAGAAATAAATTAAGTTGCAGACAAAGTTCAAAGATGTTCATTGCTTTAAAGCAATACTTACAATTTTTCCTAGCAGAAATGGTGCCTATCACATTTAGTTTCTTTTTGTCATTTGGACATAGATTTATTAAGTAGAAAGACACAGAACCTTGCACAAGTAATGTTCATGTTACAATAAGGCTTCACTAAAGTCTGAATGTCTTCCAGAGAAACCCATATGCTTCATAATTTTGAGTTTCTCTTTTACTCATTTTTTAATTACAAATGACCATGTGTTTATCCAGGGCTTTAATAATAATGTACTTAAAAATCAAGGACTACATTTCATTATTCTCCCCAGGAACAGATGATAATGCATTGCTAGACTTTCTATAGTACTTTCTCCTTCACTACAAGAGGTATTAGACTTACAAATCTATGAGATTCTATTTTTGCTAAGTGTTGATTAATGGTGCAAACATTATACAATATAAAGTACAAATAGAAAAATCAGGCACCAGAAACTCAGTTACTTTCCAGAAACACTGACCAAATTACCTTGAATTAACAGTTCTTACTTTCTTTATTCTAAGATCTATATGTTCTATCTTCTATTTTTTTAATAAAGAATAATTGAAATCCAGGGCTATTACTCTTGGCAGACTGCAAAAGACTCCTACCAAATTGTTGTTTTTCTAGCATAAGACAGTAGGATTAATAATAAATAATATTGTAATTATATATTATACATTGTAATTTGATAAGTGCCTTTAATTATTTCCAAAATTATTTCTTTTTACATGATCACTTATATTTTTTCATGTCATGTCTGTGAGGAAGGCAGGGCACCTATTATGCTACAAATGAAGCAATAGGCTCAGGAAGGCTAAGTAATTTGCCTAATGTTACAGCATACAACCTGGACCAAATCATTTGCCTGACCGGAAATTACTTGTGTGTTAATAAATATACTACCAGAGCACAGAATTTGAAAAATATTCTGTTTTCACTTAGCAGGGATGTGGCAACAGTAAAGCTTTCCTGCATAGTAAGTAAGCAGAATTAACAAAACCAATGCAGAGTAGTGACTTCCTGTCACAGAGAACTGTGAGTGAGAGGAGGAGCCGGATTAAGAAAAGCCACAAACTCAGTCAAATGCCCCTGTGAATTTTCAAGTCATCTTTGTCACTGTTGATGTACTTCAGGTGGATCCCTGTGTGCCAGTTTTCCAAGCTGTAAAGATGACAGGAAGATGCCAGTTCCCTGCTATATCCCAGTGATGCTGGGAACACAAGGAAGATGATGTGTGACATGTGGAAGTGATTTGAACTATGAGGAAGAAATGAACTGTGTCGATGACAAAGCTTCATTTCTGCTGGGTGGAGGGGAGATATCGTTAAAAATATCACTCTCTGCTTTTTTCTGTGTGGCAACATCCACATAGCTTTTTACAAATTGCTAAGCATTTTCAACTGGATCTCCACAGAGGTGGCTGTCACTAGTCTTGTGTTGTGGATAGTCTTGCTGGAGATGACTGAGCAAGCAGGTGGCAGAGTGAGTTTTTAAGCCCTTAAGTGCGGCTCCAGGCTTCATGTTGCTTTCAACCTGACTACGTACCTGCCACATTCTGAAAAGTCTCTGGGGGCTTAGATGCTCTAAAGAGACAAGCTGGCTGTGACCAGGGGAAAAGGATTTAGTCATATGCACTGCAATTAGACATGGGTGAGATTTAGTTCACTTGGAAGGACAGTCTCATAACTCTTTCTTGTAGCTGACCTGGAAAATTCTGAGAATCATGTTGGTTTATAGTAATGAGTTCCTTGGTTTTGGCTTTAGTCCAATGCACTGGTTAATAGTATCATTTGTTATTATACTTAGGATCCTGGATTTGAGAACAGTGGGCTGTGTAACACAATGAGCTCCACATCTAATTTATTTCTGGGTGTTGGATTTTGTTCTGTTGAGTCTGCTGTGGGGAGAGCCTGTTTGCTTTGGATGGCTTTTGTAGCAGCTGTGCTGGGCTGAGCAAGTGTGAGGCTGCGGTGCTCAGTGCGAGACTAGCTTCACTCGTCGGGAGGCCTTGCTGTTGTGTGTTATGTTCAGCTGTCCTTATTAGCTGCTCATAGAGATGCTGCTTTTGAGCACAAGTTTTTGGTTTCCCTCCATCTCTCCTCTCTCTCTTGACCCCCTATGTTTTGGAAGACCGTGTGTGCTTCTCTCCAGTGGGCTGCCTTTCCTTACCAGCCCAGACACCTGCTTCATCACATTCATTAGCCACACCCTCTTATAGTTGTGTCACTGAAACCATGGCCTACAGACCTGTGCCAGTCTGTGACCTGTGTTTTACTCACTTGGGGCAAAGACAGACAGAGATTGAGAGTCAGAGCTTAGAAGCTCAATCCTAATTTATTTTATTTAATGAAATATAATTTAGTGTCTGTTCAATCTAATCATTAAATAGGACATGTATTTTGTATGCTTTTGTTTTTAATTTAACGTTTCTATTCGTGTTGTATTATATCAAGTACCTGTTCACAATGGTCTGAAACTAAAACCAAGCAAATTAACAAACAAACCCCCAAAACACCTCATCTTCCTCACGGGTAGTTTGAGCATAGCTCTGCAGACACTACAAAGCAGAGCTCTTTCGAGCTCTGTCTCTTCTCTTTTAGCCTCCTGGAAAAAGTTTCCCAGTTCCAAGGTTTCCAGGACTCTTATGGCTGTCCAGGCCTCCCTAGCCCCAGACACTTGAGATCAGGATTTGGCAGAATCCCCCTGGTTCCCTCCGATATGGCCCACCATCTTCTGGGCCATGATTTCTGTCCAATGAGAGTTAAGCTAATTGGATAAATGAATCTGCTAACAATTACGGTAGCCTTGAAAATTGGAGTGAGGTGGGCTATTGGGTGCTGTGTGATGACATTACATCTGGAGGGCCCAAGACACTATAAATCCTACTTCAGATTACAGATATCCCTCCCATAAAATTCCTTAAAATTGGTGCGCTTGAGAGCAATTGCAAAGGAAAGCAAAGTACACCTTAACTTGGACTAGGGGTTTGTCCTTAACATCAATGCAGAGAAACTTTGCGCTGATGGATGGTAAGCTGTGTTAGGATATGTGGTGCACTACCTTGTCCTTAGCTCCTTAAATTTAAGTACTCCCGAGAGTGCTCTATGACTTCTTTTTAGTGGAGTGATGGTGGTGATGAGAGTGGGCTGGCAGGAAATTTGTTTTCTCTGCTGCCTTAACTTTTAACCGGAACATATTTTGCATATGAATTATCTTCCTTGATGAGCTGCGAATATGTATCTCCCTTGATTAAACATAAAGACGTCCATCATCATTGAGTTACATGGCGCAGTAGTCTTTTAACGTCATTCTCCTTCATTCCTCTCCAAATCAACTATGAAATGACGGCAGTGAGTGAGAAGTGCAGTGAGTGAAATACGGGACCTTGGCATAAGCAGCAACATAGGAAAACACCTGAGAATTGGCAGTACTCCTGCAGCTGGCTGCCTGCTCACCTCATCTCAACCTTCTCTCTCGAGCTGCCCTATTATGATACCTCTTTTTTCCCTTTTCTTCTTCAGGGTGGCTTTCAGTGTTCATTTTCACTGAGATGAAATACGACGGGAGGAACCGGAAAAGTCCCATGTGGGATGGTCCCTGTGATGTCTCTGGACCCGAGGCAGATCACTCACACTGTCTACAATTTTTGTACTAAAGATTTACACACGTGAGAATCTTTCCAGCAGGAACGACTGCCAAAGGAAGGTTTGCAGCCTTGATGTCTCTCCCAGGCAACAACTTGTGGGGACACTGGCCTCGAACAGAGGAATTGAGGACTTGGAGAAGCCTAGTGGGTTTTAGGGAGGTGACTAGGGTCAATATGTAGGTCAAGTCAAGAGAAATATGTCAGTGAAAAGAACCAGAAGAAAGGTGGAAGTAGGAAGGAAAGGAGAGGGAAGTAAATCATATTGTAAAGGAAAGAAGAAAACAATCAATTGAGAATGGAAGGCCTTATGGGTAAAATAGTAGATATTTCAAAGGGAATGATCGGACTCTTTAATGAGAAAACGCAGTAAATGCTATGGCCAAACTGGAGCTCAATTGAGTCAATATGCCTTAATTTTTCATTCACAATGAATTCAAGTTGAAATTGTCACACAATTTCAAGTATGATAGAAATACTTTTCCCAAAGGCTAGTGATTGGCCAAACAACACACACATGCACGCATGCACACACACACATATGCACACACACATATTTGCACTTGCACACCAACCCAACACCTACTGATTCCTGAATCTCTACCTTAGTCTTTACCATGAATAAATTCCAGGTGGATTAAAAATTTTTATGAAAAAAAGAAATCATTATAAGCACTAAATAAATGGTAAATTAAAAATATTGTTTGAGAGATGAGGGCATAAAGGAAATCACCAATAAATTAGCATATATAAAGCTTTGACCTTTGTAAGGTAAAAAACACCATAGGCAATATCCAAAGACATATGACAAAATGTTTGTCATTTGTATTGAAAAGCATTTCTACCCAAAGATAATATCTTTAATATATGAAAACTCTCAAAGATCAATCTAAAAAGGTAAGAGTAATAATAAATGAACTTGATGATGAACAAATCTAAATAAAAATAAAACAATACTTTTGTTAGGGACCTACTATATAATTAATACTTTTTAAAAAATGTTGGTGATTACAAGATAAAAAACAAAGCACATTTCACATTTCTGCAAGTCTTAGTAAGTATAAGTTTGATACACCAATAGCACAACTATAGGAAATACTGATAAAAAGACCACCAAGTTGAGAAAAGATAAATCAGCAAAAATATAATCTAAATTCTCATTGTTGGTTGATGAGTCAGTTGATGGGTTTTAGCAACGATGTAATTATCATTCTATTTCTTTTAGATCTTGAACTTTGTAAATCCTCTTTTCTTCTACAACTTTCTCAATTCATCTCTTGTTTCCAAAGTCCAAAATACAAACTTTCTGTTCTCACCAGAATTTCAAATCACTGTCCTTTTTGCAATGTAGCCATGTCCACTAGCTCTCTTCTGGGACATCTGACTTCTTTTCAGTCTGAACAAGATAGTTATGTTAACAAGGCCCACATATCCACTCCAGGTTTCCCTACCCCTCAACCTTCTACTATGGAACTTTCCAACTCTACATCACCCTTATCATTTGCTTTCTCAGGTTCTAGCTTAAAAAATACTGCTACACAGGACCCTAGTGGACTAGCCCACCAGCTCAAGAGTTAGATGTACTCTTACTAAGTTGTACTTACTAAGGTGTTCACTGTATTATAGAAATTCTTTCATTCATTTCTTGTTCACTCTCTAAATCAATGGCCACAGTAGCCTTTCCAGACTTTCTTCATCTTTCCCAGCCCCATTTCCCACTTCTAGACCCAACACTTCACCTTCTACTTCAGAAGACGAAGGTGAACTCTGTCTCTTAATCTAATTGCTCATCCTTTCTACCTGGTCAGGTGGATACACCTTCCTAAAGGAGCAGCTTTGTTCTTTCCTCATCTGCTGGGGACTTAATCTTTTGATTGTTTCTTTTATAGCAACTTAAATTTATATACCTTCATTAGCTCATTCCTTCAATCTTTATCCACCCATCTATCCATCCATCCTGCATTGGTTTTGTTTACAAGCTTACATAGACCTATCTATTCATGAAAGATATTTATTTGGATGTGGTTGTTCCTCAATTTATCATTCCTTTTCTTTCTTTCATAATCAGAGTTCTTTATTTCATAATCGATTTCTTGCTCTCTCTTGTCATCCTCACAAATTGTTTTCATTTCTCACTGAACTGGTGAAAATGTTATAAATGAATCTTGTGGGTTTTCCTCAGTCCTCATTCTCTTTGATATCTTTGCATCCCTTCACTCTGCTTTTTCTTGAAGCATTCTCTGCTCCTGTCTGCCATCTCACACTCTGTATTGATATTTTTCACCCCATAACCACTCTTTTTACTGCTACTTCCACTTCCTCTTCCTGTTCTCCAAATTATGAGGATGAATGTTTTTAGGTGAATATTTACAGTTACTAATTCTATATTTGAAATATTAAAGCCCTCCCTTATACTCTTTATACCAGTAATATCAGGAACCAAGAATATAATAGAGCCATTTTGAGTAAATGTTTCCAAGGGAATTCACAATGATAAAATCAAAATAACATAAAATAGATTCTAAATTAAGATTTTCATTGTTTTCATCAACAAAATTATAATGTTGGGAAGCTTCTTTTTTCTTTTCCCTCATATTCAAGATAGTAACCATATTTCATTGTAAGTGATTTGATGCCAATAGTTGAATCAGTCTGTATTTTAATTTAGTATTTCCTCCAGACATTCTTTGAACGTGTGTCAACAGGAAAGAACATGTTTCAAAATCCACTTCTGCCCATTTCTCCCTTAATAAACAAAATTAAGTTTAATATGTCTTTTAATTCTCCCTATGCTTTCTGAAATATGCCAAAAAAACCTGAATTATCAGAATTGTTCAAGACCATATTCTAAAGCAGGTGAAATTAACCATGGGGGACCCTTCATCTCCACGCTCAGTGTTCCCATTTCTCTTAACAGTCCTCATGTGCAAGGATTTATTGTCAGTAAATACCTACCAACGCCTCATAGCTCGAGAATATTTTAAGGTGTTGCCACTTAACCGTGTATTCTCATTTTATTTAATGTATTTTAAATAACAAAAAAAAACCCTAAAATTCAGAGGTAGCATCTCTAATGATGAGCTGTCAGGTATGGTGACAGGAATGGAGATAGTTGGGGTAGATAACATTCCTTATATCGATTAACTCATCCCATAAGGCATCACCTCCTCTGGGTATAGAAGAGGCTGGCTCTAGAAATGTTTCGTTTTTGCATATTGTTGTGTAATTAACAAGCCAGAAGTCACTGAATTGCTGCTGCCAGGGGGATGTTTAAAACTGTCACACTGGAAGTGCTAACGTACATGTATTTCTACCTAATGTGTGTGTGGGAAATATTTTAAAGTTTGGATTCTAATCAGAGAGTACTCTTCTCACTAGAATGAGTTTTAAATGCTTCTCTGAAGAAACAGAGAACACAGAGTGAGTGCCCCAGGAGCTTATGGGCTTCCAGTTCACAGACTGCTCTGATGCACACACACATAGAAGCCATTTCCGGGTAATATGTACTAAGAATAATTGGAAGCTATGCAGTACAGTAGCATGATGTTAGGGAAGATGTTCCTTCTCTGAGTGACACTTCCCTTGTGTTACTAACTGCCAGACACACGCTGTAAGAACAATCTCTCATTCAGTCAGAAGTCTTAGAAAAATATCCTTGTGATGGGATCTAAGCCAGCAGGCTGCAGTAGCAGGTAACAGTATGCAAAGAGACCAACCCAAACCAAAGCCAAGGACTCTTGTCATGTGAGCTAAATCAAAGTGCTCAGAGTATTCTGTAAGATGAGGAGGTTTTTGATAACTCATAGTTTAAGGAAGAAGGAAACTCTCCTAGAAGACCAGTCAGCCTTCCATCTGAGACATCGTGCACACCCTTAATTGTTTGTTCTTCAAAATTTTATCCCCAGAATGTTGTTTTGTGAAAGTGTCAGAGTAAACCCAGAGAAACAAGAGACTGATGAGAAAGGTTATGTGCATCGAAATGACCAATCTTCTTGGAGGAAAGGGTCAGGAAAATTGATGTAAAATCTCTGAATCAAAAACCAACATATGGTAAATCTATATTTTATTTAAAAAATAATTTTCTGGGGGAAATTTCTTTATTTTTAAGTTTTAAAGTAGTAATACTAACCATTGGCAACAACTGTTATCTCAAACTGTATTTTTAACTTATTAAATAAAAATCACTCTCTTCCAATGGGAAAACAAGGGATAAAAGAAGTAGGCAGCCAGAATTTTGCCAAATGTATCAGAGGGAAGCCAAGACTCCATAGTAACTTTGCAATGAAGTCTGAGTCCCTGCTGAAATTTATTTTATAGACAGAGAATCAAGTATTGGACACAGAACAAGATCAACATGAAACACACATAGAAGGGTGATCAGAATGTAGACAATGCAAGTAAGAGACAAGAGACAATCCAGACGAGTCTACAACAGGGATTATTCTATTTTCTCCAGTTCATCAGGGAACACAAAGTTTATATCTGAACCCTCACCAGTAACATTATTTTAGTATTTATATATGTTTTTATATATGTGTTTTTCCAGGTAACTGTTTAGTAAACCTGATATAATTGGATTCGGTCATTATCAACAGACCTTTAATAGGCAAAAGTCTTGGGTTAAAGATGTATCCCATGTAGGATTACTTATATACAGAGCAGAAAAAAACCCGCCTGAATTGCAAGTCATAATTCTGTTACCTGTAATGCAATTTTTTCAGGATGTTGTTTCAACAAAGAACATATATGTTTGTTTGGACCACAAGTGTTAAAATCACAGGATGTTATTGCTGAAAGATACGTGTTTCAGTCAAATACTGTCAGGAAATAGAATCTGACTCGGTGATTCAAATAAAGAGACTTTCACGAAGGGGGACTACTCATAGGGGTGTGGGTTTGGTAAAGGGACTCGAGGAACTCAGGGACATGCAACAGCCATTGCTGCCCCTGATAGCACAAGAGCTGAGAGTTACCCAAGGGGAGCCATAAGCACTGGCGCAGCCCCTGCCATAAATGCAGGCCAAAGCAGGGAAGGAGTAGGGAGGAAATACCATGGCCCCATCACTCTCTCCTCCTCTGATCTTCCGAAGGTGATTTCCGTAGGCCAAACCCACAAGAAACTGCAGGGCAAGGGATCCTGGGTGATGCAGTCCATAAAGGGTTCAGAGCAGAGCAGGAAAGAGCAGAGAAAAAATTTGGGATGAATGGAGCAAGTGGTGAAAAACCACACAGTACCTTAAAATCTATCTTTTGTGCTCCGATGGAAAGCTCCAAATTCTTTCTTTGTCTGGCATAGACAAGCCTCAGGTAGGCAGTGTGGGTAGAAGGTATGTGACTGTCTGAAGCAGCTTACATCTGGTAGAGGTAAGAGTTTGCTTGTTAAAGGTGAGCAGGCTGGCCCCTCTAGAAAAGATCTGGCCTCTCCATGGGAACCTAGATGTCCCAGTGCCTATGGCAATGAGTCCTGGTCTGTCTATGATCACGCCAGGTGAGAGGCTGGTGCTTCTCCAACAACACATGCTTATAGGAGGATTCTACAGCTAGCTGGTGGCATCCCTGAGCTACAAGATTCAGTTCTCAGCTCCCATCATGCCAGGAAAGACCAGTCTCTCCCCAAGCATGAGGGCTGAGCTGCTGAGATAGGGCGGAGTTGAGGTACTGACCTGTCATGTTATGCTTGTATCTAGTCTCTGATCATACCAGGTAAGGAGCAGTGTTTCCTCCTTACATACGCAGTCCACACTCTAGCTCTGTTTGACCTTTAGTGCACTGCTCTAGGATGGACCATGAGGAAACCGATTCTCTCTCTCCAGTGATTTCCGCTGTCAGATATGGTCTGTGTGTACTGCTTTGCCAGTTGTCTTTGCTTACAAGAAACTCAGGCTGGAACTGACAGGGTATTGTGGGTGGCAGCAAGGCTCCCACAGCAGGCATTGAGAGTTTCTTGTTCCCCAGCCTTCCAGCCAGCATCTCCTTTAGTCAACTGCATACTAACTCACAAGTCCAAGGTGACTGTCAGTACTCACCTACATAGCTCTGCAAAGTGAGATGATCAATGAGATGAATATTGAATGTTATGACTCAGCGTGTGACATCAGTGTGACACCTCAACTGTAGCTGGTGAGTAGACATCATAATGGGCCGAAGAATGAAACAGGAAAAGCAAAATAAACGTGTTCATTAAAAAAAGAAAAACAGTTACATAAGTGCCCTTGAATAAATTAGTAATATTTATTTGTGGTGCACTGCAAGTCGCTCAGTGACATCCATATTTATTTTTTATTGCTTTGCAAGTTGCTCAGTTATGTCTTTAAGGATTTTATCATAAGTAAGGTTTCGACTCCCATTCATTTTGTTTGGAGGAGGGTATTGTGGAAAATGTGGCTTTTTATTATTCCATTGAAGTCCACTTTGTCAGGGATCCAAATGGCTATAGCAACTAAATCTCTTGTTGACTCTTCCTCTAGACTCAATCCCTGAAAATTAGTTGGAACAGATTAGAGTGAGCCCTGTGAAATTCGCTTTTTGGTTTCAGAGGAGCAGTGAACTGAAAGGCTCATCCGTTCTTTGATCCTCTATGACTTCTCTGATCCTGTGAGTTGGGTGTGACTCATACAAGGTCTTGTTATTTCACTCCCTTGGAAACTGTCTGACTGTTATAAATGAGGCCCACTCCTGGCTGCCTTGACCTTCAGCCTCACAGCTGGATTCTGTAGACCCCAGAGCCCTCAGAACCCTGGGCTAATGTTGAGGGTTCTTTTCACATGTGCAAGGCCACATCTATAAAATAAACCACTTTAGCAGTTTGAGGTTAAATTGATTTTTTATTGTGTGAATTAAGCTTTATCCACACCCACCCCCTTCCCATAAGTAAATAGAATCAAAGGGTATAGTGGCTGGAGACATAGTTTGAGCTTCTGTCACTTCTTGGGGACCTTATGTACTCCTTTTTTTTTCCCCTCCATATACTTGGGTGCTCTAAGGAGACCAAGAATCACAGGGTCATGGAGAGCCCGGACAGGAGGGGAAGTCTGGTGGAGGACCAACCCAAAACTATGTTGTTATCCGAATATTTTGAGCACTCACTATTTGCCAGGCACTGGGCTAAGTGCATCAGTTCAACCCTATGAAGTGGGAATTCTTATGTGTTTTTGCATCTGGGATAATCAAAGCTTAGAGCTTCAAATGTTGTGCCCAATTTTTACTCTTAATAAGTTGTATGCTCAGAATTCAAACTCAAATGGTCTAACCCAAGTGATCTTACATTCTTAGCCACTGCTGCATATGGTGAAATAAATCTGCAGCTTCCACCTGCCTTTACTTCCCAGTAGAGGAGCTCAGGTCAGAGCACTGGGGGGCCTGGTGCCAGAGAGGGCTGTAGAGGTAGAAGGCACAGGGCAGAAAGAAAAGTGATCTGATAAACTCTCCCACTAATGTGCTAGTGATATAACGCTAGAGCTGCTTCTTGTGATTTAATTTTAGAAGAGGGTGAGGTGAGAGAACTCACCTTCCACCACAGCCCCTTGAGATTCTGGGCAGGGTGGGAGGACTCCGAGGGCTAGGGAGGGCCATCCTGCTTGCTATCCTTGGAGGGCTAGGGTTTGTGAGGACATCTCTGAAATTTGTTTATTTCTTCTGTGCGGCAATGCCATCTCTGGAGCCCCTCAGATGTGCAAGGCCTGAGCCAAGCATTGAGCAGACCACCACAATGACCATGAAATGGTCCCTGCTCACCAGAACTAGAGGGTCTCCTGCACGTAAAGAACAGAGCTAGGAGTGCAGAAATGCCCAGTCAGCCGAAGGATAAATTCCAGCCTGGGAAGAGGCTGGGAAGAGCCTCGTGCAGAGCCTGGGAAGAGGCTGGGAAGAGCCTCGTGCAGAGCCTGGGAAGAGGCTGGGAAGAGCCTCGTGCAAGGGTGAAGTGATCTGATGAATGGACAAAAGGGGTCAAGCAGATGGATAGAGGAGCAGACCCAGGCCAAGGCCACATTTGTCATCAATTGTGGACACATATGCCTATGATCTGGTCCTTTTTTGTTTTCTATGAAGAGAAATATTTAGTAACATACTAAACTGTAAATACTAACGTGTTATATATAACCACTATAAGGTAAAGTAAAAAAAATAATATTTAGTTTAAAAATAAATTACAAAATTCTAGATTATCGAACATTTCATAACTCTGGTTTCTTTGGCAGTTGAATAAACAAGTTACCCGGAACAAGTTACTCTGAAGTCAGACTTTTTCTAGCTCTAAACTCACAGCTCTGGTGTGTTTACCTCTTGAGAGGCTTTCTGGGGCCACATTTATTGCTTCAACCCATTTCTCCTCTTTTCAGTTACTAAAGGTCTTTGATTATCTGCTTACAGTGGGACTGTATGTGGAGAAAAGCATTTCTATGTGTTTTGAAGTCTTGTACTCTCCTAATAGAATGGGAAGTGCTCTGGTGACGTACCCTGCCCCTCAAAGGAGAGGCATGTCTTCCTGCAACAAGTCTGTGTGGCATTCCAACTGCAGTGGACAGTTTTGAAGGCTCACCATGTAGGACTGTGTGACAGAGTGAATCCCACACAGTTTTTGGAAGAGGTTATCTTGGCAAGCATGCCACACACATTACCCCTTTTCAAACAGCTTTATTCAGTGGTTTTCTTCTCAGATCCCTCAAAAGTACCCATCATGTATTCTCTGGTAGGATCAAATGACCTACGTTTTCTTGTTTTCAGTGTAGGCTTTTGTTTAGATGTAGGGTGCTTGAAGGGCTATCATTCATGGCCCTATTTGACTTCCATTATTTTAAGTTAGTAAAATGAAGGCATAAATACTTTAAAACAGCCTGGATCAGTGATCATCAAATTATCTACTTGTATTAACTGTTGATCCCTCATAGACTAGCTTCCTAGACTAGATCACATAAAATTTTAAGTTTTGATTTGCCATGTTGAGGACACTTTGAATTCAGAAAGCCAAAGTACATTGGATTCCTTTCATTCTTGGAGACATTGTTTGGTGTTTTATTCAGTGAGTACTTCCTAAATATATTTATAAAGGAGACAGGCTCAGCATGTTGTCTGGAAGTGGCAGTGTATACACAAACTCATGATCCACTATTAGAAATGTAAGCTGGAGGTACGTGTGCATGTACGTGTGTGTGTGTGTGTGTGTGTGTGTGTGTGTGTGTGTGCGCGCCGCGCGCGCACACACACACTTGGGAACTGAGAGCAGGATATTAAGCTCAGGTTTTACAGAACATATATCTCACTCTAAAATACCCTTAGTCACATCAAATTAGGATATTTATTAGGCAGCTTGTAAGATTAAAGTATTTGATTTCATCATTTAAAATTCTAGTAGAAGATTAAAGATTGGTAAACAATTTATTCTACTGCTAGGCAAATTGTTGATGATGAGTCAACAAAAATAAACATAGGTCTATTTATTTAGAAAACCACTATATTTCATTGAATCTAAGATGTTTTCAGTATAATTTGTGCCATTACTTTCTGTATCAAGAAAAAAAAATAATTCTTCCAATTAAACTGACATAAAGCTTCCATATTCCTAAATTTTTTTCTTATGCTTATTGAAAGCACCCTTTTAGGCTTATTTGGGTATATATTTCTATAATTTAGAACTTTTGTACATTCATAGGAAGGAAAATAAAAATTTAATAAATTGGATAAAACATTTCTAAATGACTCCACATTCATACCTGGCCCTTCTGAATCACATGTCAGTGTCGTGTCTTTTTTCACAGAGTATAGGCACTTGCACCATCAAAATTATGAGTAATGCGAATCTTAATAGCCAACTCTACTACCGCCTTTGAGATTCCATTCCAAGTAATTAACATTCCTCATGCAAGGTTTGATGTGCACATGCAGGCGGTGACAATTACATCATGATGACCATCTCCCAGCTTCACTGATATTAACATGTGGATGTATGTCTTAGAATCAGTGGATTATGCTAACAAAATTTGAAGCGCATAATATAGTTAATAATCGTGTCGGCCGTCCCTCAAAGATAGGCTTTTCAGGTCAGAAATCTCCAGAGTAAAGATTGAGTAGTAACTCTGTAACATGAAGAGATGTGACTGGGAAAAACCATTAGTCTAGAGGTTTCTCAAATTTTTGAGTTTGTCAAAATCAAGTGGCTTACTCGTGAAATGTGTTGATTTCTAGTCCCACTCCAGACCCATTGCATTGGAATGATGGGGTGCAGCATTTTGGGGAGCTTCCCAGGACACTAGGTTACTCAGATGCAGGTGGTCTGGGGAACCCTGTTCGAGGCACCCGTAGCATATAGACAGTAAGCTGTCAAATCACAGGCATGGAGACTTCATGAGGAACATGGCAGCCGAAAGAAAGCAAGACACTTCTTTTTTTTGAAAAAAAGGTCACAATGTGGCCCTTCACTGAGAACATCTCAGGAAGAAAGGAGCCAAGACATTTTAACACAAGATTAAAGAGTAAATCTGAAACTGCCAGTTTCTTAAAAAGTCCTAAATAAGGGGCTTGAAAATTATGCTTCTTACTTCTCTTATTCTAGTGCTTACCGTTAACTTAAAACAAAAATAAAAACAAAACATTCGATTCAACCCACATATCATGTCAAGGCTAAAGCAAACGGGCTGGACAAACTGATGAGTCTGAGGGTGGTCCTGATTAATATTTTATTACATTCTAAAAAGGGTCAGTTTAAGGTTAGGATAAGGAAGTGCCACGTTATTAAAAAAAGTAAAGTAGCAGAATCATTTCCTATAATTTCTTGTATTAATCAAAAATCCCAGTCTTTCCAAAATTCCTAGTGAAAATTCCAAATGTCTTAGCAATAACTTCTATCATGACTTTTTAAACTTATGTTCTCTTATGCCAGAGAGTCCTAATATCTAAATGACTTTCAATGTGTAAACTAAGTTTTTAGTCATGTAGGAAACTAGTGATTTTTTGGAAAACTCTTTTGGCCTATAAAAGCAGTTTGAGAGCTGTTTAGTCATCTTGCACCGGGATGGGGTGAGGCAGGCTGCAGGGAGGAGGGTTGGGGTCTTTCTAAGCAAGAATGTTAATGCTCAGCCATCATTCTGTGAAACAAGTGAATGAAAAACTATGCCATTTGCAGAAGGTGAGGGGGATGGAGGAACAGGTGAGCCTGACATAAATAGCCACAGGCTCATTTATGTGTGTATGTGGTATAATTTATCTTACAGAATAAGAAATAATGTTTTACAGACGTATGGTAATTTAGTTGATAACATGTTTTCATATCTATATTCTGCTTTGTTTTGTACATTTCTTTGAAAAAAGAATGGTGTTTCTATCTCTTACATTGAGCTGGAAAAAAATGACTTTGTGTTAATCAGGAAGTCTGGTTGGTGTCTTCTACCAGGACTGATGGTGGAGCTGGAACTCAAACTCAGGTCTTCTGGTGCCCAGTTCAGGACTACATACATTTGAATACTCACCCTGCTTCTCATCTTCTATCGGGGCAGTGCCTGGTGCTTCTTGGTGTGGCTTCCTATTTGAAGGCAGAAGGACACTGAAATTTGACTGGAATTTCTTGCAGATGGGATTATAGCCTCAGAACCCTGATTTGAGAAAGAGCTATCTGTTAAGAACATTTGCCTAACTCCTCACATTAGAAACTGCCGGAATTGGAGGCAAAGAGGAGGAATAGGCAGCTAGGTAGTGAGAGCTCCTCACATGTTCCCAAGTCTAGACTTTCTCACTCTAAAAGATTTCCTAGCAGTGTGAACCCAAAGTGGAAGTGTCTAGGTTTGGCTAAAGTTAAAAACACCCTGATTCTGGGTAGTTTCCCTGGTGGACTCTGTTGGCACCAAAGCTCAGTATATAGTGACAAATTTCTCTGAGGGTGCCCAGAAACTTGGGATTGACATTTGTAGTAGATCCTATCTTTTCAAACTCCCCCTCACTCATGATTCTTGCAGGGATGTTTGCTGTAAGCAATTGTGATTGCTGCCGCCCCAGCACCCAACCCCCAACATGCACACAATCAGAAAGCCCCATTAAGGCAAAAAGCTTAATTAAAGCAGGTGCACTTCACCTTGTTCTTCTGAGCAGAGGTGGTTTTCGGTAATTCCTGGACCATCAAATCCCCTTTACTATTAAATTTGTCTTTATTAAGAATTAAAACTTAGAGAACTGGAGAGATATTTCTTTTGGGAAAATATTTCCTCTGAGACATCAGATCATTTTTAAGGAATGAAGCAAATTTTAGAAATTGAGACTCTTGATAATAATAGTCATGATGTTCCTTTTGGTCCTCTTGACTCATTATTGAGGTAGAGAGGAGACATTGTGGGGGAGGTCTAAGGTACGTGTCATGTGACATGCCTAAAATCACGTAGCCTGGTATTGGCAGAGCTGTTTTTAGAACTCCTACAAGCTGTTCCCAGGTCAGGAGGCTCTGGGAGGAGTCCCTGTGACTGCTCTGAAATGCAGTCAGTTTGGCAGACAGGTTTCATCAGGGCCTATCAACCATAAGGAAGTTTCATGAACTTCTCAGAGTAGATGTGGTGCTGTCAGACCCAAGGCTGAAAGGTCAAGAGGACAAAGTTGGTTAGCTGCGCAGTTGCTGACATGATGGGGCTAAAGTCTCTGCTCAGACGTCAGTCTACCCTCAGCTACTTCTGCTGCCTTAGGAAACCTCCTGCTCACGCCTGCAAAGAAGCTGCATGGGCTGCAGCTCAATCCAAGCTGCCCAGGAACCTGGCCTCACTTTCTTCCTCTGGTGGAGAGCGGAGAGAGAGGGAGCACACTGGTGCCCATTTTAACTTATTTTTCTCTGAAAATGATTCTGGGAAACAGTTGGTTACATTTACATGTTTATTCAATATTAAGCCCTTATTAGGTGCTAGATTTTGTGCTAAGTACATGCATAATATCGCCATTAGCTGAGTGTCAAAGCAGGAAGATTTTCAAATGGTACCAAACAAAAACAAAAACTAAACTACAAAGTCTTCTACACCTAAATTTCTCCATTTGCTTCTTGGACATTTTCACCTTCAAGGCTGTTTTTGTGATTTAATTTAAACCAAACCTGTCTGATAAAGAGGTTTGTGAGGCAAACAAATACCCCAACAACAAATAAACAAGCAAAACCATCAAAACAAATTTAAACGAAAACTTGGTATTTGGTTATAAGCAATTATATTGTGCAAAATAAAGTACAAAATACTAGTGCACATTACCTAATCTTATTCTCCTGCTTGGCGCAATGCCAAGTTTAAGGGAAAAAATTATGATGGTATTTTAAATGAAAAGGTGTACTTCATTGAATGGTTATTTATTTGGCTTCATCATTTCTCTGGTCCCCATTGCAGAAGGTTGCATGCTATCTTTTGGGCTCCAAGATGATATGGTTTGACCCACCATAGCTTAAACTTGTGTTTTCAGAGTTACGAAAAGCTCATATGATTCCCCTTGGCCTTTCTCACTCTGATTTGATAATTGATGCATAGGCAGAGTAAAGTTAGAGATCTCCAGCCCCAGCACAAAGCAAGTCAATCATGGTGGACCTCATGCCCTCATCAATAGCTTTGTTTTCACCTTATTTTATTTTATTTTTTTACGCAGGTTAAAGTCAGCTCCTTGCTTACTCTCCTATTTCCCAACTCTCTGTGGGCATTGCTAACTTTCTTCATAAGACTGATTATTCTGGGCTCAAGGTTGGGTAAGACAGTGATGCAATTAGATAAAATCCCATAGGGACTGTGCTGGGACAAACCATTTTTGCTGGGTCGTGGAAGGAATCAAAGGTTTCCCCTCAAATGAGTTGCTAGGTTTGTGAACCCTGTTGAGCATATTTTCTTCACTCTTCTGTGTATTGTGTTTTGGTTTACTATTATTGTGGAGTTAGTACCCTCAACTGACATTGTCTTTCTGTTTAGTTGTCATTTACCAAAGGTAGAATCAATTTTTGAAGATAGTTGTTCACAAGCTTCTCTTCACCTTCTTCCCTTCAAAGGACTTTATTGTTTCTTCCTTAAATTCCTATAGAAGCTCAAAAAAGCTCTTACCCTTTTATTACTTTTCTTCATTTACTGCTAACTCTATGATGATTATATTTTAAAAATTAAAAAAGCTATTACTCATTGAATGCATGATAGATACTTCCATCCCTTATTTTATCAATCCTAACAATAATCCTTATCAATCCTAACAATCAATCCTAACAATAATGAAGAAGGTACTATTAGCCTCATTGTACATCATAAGGAAATGGAGCTTTAGGGACATCAAAATAAGTTCCCAAGCCCCTTAGGTAGTAAGTGGCAGAACAGAGATTCAGGTCCAGCATTGTCAGAATCCAAATTTATAGTAAAACCAAACTAGTGTGCAGGCTGGATCCAATCCAAAAGAAATGAAGGCACATATAATGTTTTCTAATTTGAATGAAATACTGGCCAACATTTAAAAAATAAGGTATTACATTTAAAAGTCTTGATTCCAGCTTCTCTTTTAAAAAATTAGGAGATTGGGCTCAGCGGGCTCATATTCTCACACAGCAGCAGCCAGGCAGCCCTAAGGAAGTTCTGCTTCCCTTAGTGGAGGCATATGCTCCCAAGGCAGGCAAAATCCACTCTTTTCCCACTGCATTACACCTAGTATAGCTTACTACCTCACCCACCTGAGTCATCTGTTTGGCACCTGGATGTGTTTGATTTTGCAATTCTTATTCGAGTCTCTAGAGACAGTCTGTCTCAGGGGTAGAGTCTTGACTTTATTATTTGCTAACTGTGTGACCTTGGACAAGTTCACTCCGTAAAGCCTCAGTTTTCTCATCTCTATGATGGGACTAAAAATAGTGCTTAGATCATGTGGTTGTTTTGAATGTTAAATGTAGTACTCTGTATAAAGTGGTTAGCATGGTATCTGGCACACAATAGGATTTCTATAATGGTTAGGTGTTGCTATTAACCAAGATTCAAATTATCCACTCTCTCCTCTGAAAGTGGCATTCAGAAAAGTTGGAGCAAAAAACCTTATCCAGGATCAGCTTAAATTGTGAACAAGGCCATCATCAGAACTATTGGCCATGGAAGTGTGATGTAATAGGCAATAGAGTGTGTGGCTTTGGCATTAGACTGGCATGGTTCGACTCAATTTCTGACATTACGAGGACCTTGGGAAAATTATTTAACCTCTTTCTGACTCAGTTTTCTCATTCATAAAATTATTTCATAAGATTGTGGTGAGGGGCAAGTGAGTTAATATATGTAAATTGTTTCAGAATGATGTGTGGCATGTATTACATATTCAGTGAATGTTACCCACTATTTAAAACAATGAATCACAGTGTGCCATTTGCTAAATATGTGTTTGCTTCTGGGGAGGTGAAGAGAGAATATTTCAAATTGGATTGCCCTGGAAAATCTGAGAAATTTGAAAGCTAAAACTCTTGTCTTTATTTCCCAGGTGAAGGAACTCAATTCCCTATAGTCCAGATTCTATTTCCCCATTGTCCTAAAATTGCACTTTCAAAGGCTAACCTAACCATTAAGAAATCCATTGGTCTCTGCCTCACCTTCTAGAGGGGGCAAGAATTTTAGAGATCAGCTAGCCTTAACATTGTCAACTCCCAAAAGAGGGCGGAAGCTGAGAGAAGTCCTGTGGCTTGCCCAGAGCAAATTTGTGACAGGCTAGGAATTATCAGCTTGATTGGGTGGGTATTTACTAAGTGACAGCGGTTTTACCGTTCTTTTGGCAAGTTGGGGGGAGGGGGCTCTTGGCATCTAACATGGGGCTGGGAAAGGACTCCCCTTGCTCTTCTTCCACTTTACTCTTTCTGCCCTACAAACCTCGCTTACCAAGGCCCTGGTCCAGTTCATATTTTAAGAGAGCTTCTCTGTCTTCCATGGTGGACCTAGGCCCTGTGGCCCTCCACAGCATGAAGACCTTGATCCTTGATGGGTAATGTTTTCCCTTCCCTGTGATGTGCCTCTCTGGGCCACGTTCCGATTTCCCTGCTGTCTCATTTGTTTCCCTGGGCTGGCTGCCGTGTTTAGTGGTTTTTAGTGAGGAATCGGATGGATGCCAGGAGGTGAGGAGAAGGGCTCTGAATGGGCTCAGTCA
Source organism: Eonycteris spelaea (assembly GCA_003508835.1). Lineage (NCBI taxonomy): Eukaryota > Metazoa > Chordata > Mammalia > Chiroptera > Pteropodidae > Eonycteris > Eonycteris spelaea. The sequence goes on along the minus strand of PUFA01000011.1, from coordinate 5,153,691 downwards.
CTGGACAAGTAGACTCGGTGATGGATGAGCACTATCCCCAGGGAGTTTGGGGCCAGGAGAAGTCAAACTGATAAGTTTCTCCAGAACTGAGTAACTGAGGAACAGTGACAGCAGCATCTTACCTCTTTCGTGGTTTTTGTACTGGTTTTAAAGGAAATTCATTGGTGCAGTTCCACGTCTGACGAGAAATACAGCTACCTTCATGACAAACTTAGATATAGGCGATATGAATTGTTTTAGAAACAACATTTGAGAAGAGGGGTGGGAGGAAGGAACGGAGGGTCTTAAAAAAAACCCAACTCTTTCAAAATATTTTCTTTTTTCTAAGCATTGAAAAGGGACAGTAGAACCTTCTTTTTCCCCAAGTACTCGCATAGCTATGTATTGAGGGGAAATACCAAATGTTTATTTATTTTTTTAAAGGAGCTTCTTCTGCCCTGATGATTCATGTAGATATCATTTTCCTCCTGACTGCGGAGGCTCTGAGACAAAGCTACACCCTAAGTGATATGCTGGTGTCAGAACAATTCCTGTCCTGAAGGAGGTATGCAACCTTCTTTATTCCCCCTGCGCAGACGTCCTTGAGCTGCTGAGACGGATGTGAGCGAGTTTCTCAGTCCTCATGCAAAACAACCGTCTAAACATAACAGATGACATCAGCTTGGGCTTTTCAATTCCTGGATGGCAGCAGCGTGTTAATCCAGCCTTCATCCTGGATTTCATAAACTAAAACAAGCGAGCCTGGCAGGGGGACAGCGCTGCTGCTGGGTTGAGGAAATTGATGACGGGAAGGCATGCGGGCAACGCAGTGTATAAAACTCAGAAACGTGTAGGCAGAGGCTCAGCTACCACTTTGGACGGCTGCTTCCCACCAGCAAGGACCACGCGGAAGGAAGCTGAGCCCCGGTGCACAGGGAAACATGAAGAGCGTCTTGCTGCTGGCCACGCTCCTTGTCCCTGCGCACTTGGCGATCGCCTGGAGCACCAAGTATGCGGTGGATTGCCCTGAACGTTGTGACAGCAACGAGTGCAAAAGCAGCCTGCGCTGTAAGAGGGCAGTGCTGGACGACTGCGGCTGCTGCCGAGTGTGCGCGGCGGGGCCGGGAGAGACTTGTTACCGCACAGTCTCAGGCGTGGATGGAGTGAAGTGTGGCCCGGGGCTGAGGTGTCAGTTTTACAGTGAGGAGGATGATTTTGGTGACGAGTTTGGTATCTGCAAAGGTAAAGAGTGACCCCTTGCTCCTTCCTGCCCAGGGCACACTGAAGGCTTTTAGCTCTTGTGGGAGGTGAGGAGACTTTTCTCCGATGATAAAGAGGGAAAATGCAGGTGAATGAGGGACAAGGCCCACACAGATGTTGTCACAGGGAGAGGGACAGGAACTATGTAAATAGCAACGGAACTCACTGTGCAAGAAAGCACTGAAAGAAATACAGCATTTCGCAAATTATGTTTGGGAGATTTAAGAAAAAAAAGTTGCAATGGAAGATTGTGTTGCCTCGTTTTCTGGAAAACTTTAGAAACTTGACAGGTAATCTGTTATGGATGGTTTGGTGCTCTCTCTTCTGCAGGCAGGGATCACAGAGGTCAGCACTAGATAACCTGTCTAGCTCTGGGGTTTAGCGATTCTTTGATGTTGAAAGGGTCCACAGGATGGAGGGCATCTCTCAAGATGAAAGATTTCTGTTGAACACTAAATGCACTTTGTGAAATAGGGTGGACTTAAGTCATCTAACGAAATGACTCACATTCTTGGAAAAGGGTACCCTGAAGTATAAAACAAACCTCACTGCACTTTATTAATGCTTTTGGTCATCTATTAAAAAATAGTAGATGGTGGAAGACAAGCAAAAATCACAGTAAATAAAAATAAGAATTGGCAATCTGTAAAGAATAAGGTTGGCAGTTACAGACTTAAAGAAAAACTTCATTAGGTTGAAACTGTAGCTAATCAATGTAGTTAGGCATTTGTAGAATTGATTTTAAACTTAGTAACTGTAGTTTAAAATGTTTAACATGTTTAAAATGTTGAGAATCTAAAGAATGGTGATGTTAAAACTCTGTATGGATACTTCATGATCTCATATTAAGAGCTATTGTTAAGATGTAACAGCTATAGCCCCATTTGTTAGTTTTATAATACAAGAAGCTTTCAAAATTATTAAGGGGACTGGGAATTTTCTAAATAATTCTTATATTTTATGTATTTAATACAATTGTATGCTTTTATGAATGATAACCATCCAGTAAGAGCTAACTTATTAATTCTCCTACCTTTTAGACAATATTTTTATAAATGTTAATCACCTTTTAATCCTCAAAACACTAAAGGTTAGGAAATCAATACTTGAACTATTAAGAGAATTTTTTTTTTTTTGCTTAGTTTATTTTTGTTTATGACCAACAAAAGATAGAATATCAAGGAAACATTTTCTTGCTAAACATTCACAAACATTTCTTTCAGCTGAATAGAATCTGAATTTTCTGTAAATTATAGGGCTTATCAGCCAAGAAAACAGGACTTACATAAGGAAGTTAGGGAGGAAGTGGTTAACACAATCATACTTAGGATACAGCAAGTATATGCAGTGGATTGCTTTTTCTTTTGGCATAAAAATTGCCTCTGTAAATGTGACTGTAAATGTGCAATCACATATGGGTAAAGAAACGAGCTGTAAGGAAGGCATCAGTAGTCTTTAGTGCTTTAGTATTCACTAAATGATTGAGGTAGCTGTTAATGAGCTATACTTTTAGAAAATATTTAAGATTGCTCTTTTTGGCATCCTTCAGATTACAAGCCAGTCTAGTTTGGAACATTTTCCTCTCTGCTTGAAATAGTGAGCCTGTGTGAACCTCAGCAACTCTGGAGAGAAAGATTTTATTTTGCTCTAAGCTAACTCCCACCTTCAGCTTTTTTACAGACCGTTCCTATGAAAACTGTATGCCTCAGCTGCATATCTAATATTTTCTAAATATTCAGGTGTTTGACATTGTGTTGCCCAGAACAATCAGCCAGCCAACACATATTTATTGCACACCTACTATATCTGCCTTGAGGATGCTTGAAACCAGTTTCCTCTGCAATCTGAGGGGTGCTTAAAAGAGCAATCCTTTATCTCTTTTTTAAAAAAATATATTTTAATTATATCTCTCTTGATAATTCTGTGGGATATGAGATTATTAAAGACTCAAATGCTTCACAACTTGTTTCTCTACCCATATGTGATTTGCACATTTACAAAGATATTCTCATGCCAAGAGAATAAATATTCTACATCTATTATGCTTGGCTGTTAAAGATTGGCTAGTCTATTGAGATGCTGTCTGCTTACCTCATAAAAACCGTGCAGTTTAATACATGAGTTTGTCCTCTTTTTATCAATCTTTTTTTTTTTTATGTTTTAGTCTAAATATGAAATCATTGAAGCTCTAAAAGCTTCCAGATTTTGGTAGGTATGTAAATAAATTCTCAGCTTTCTTGCTCATTTAACATATTGCATCTTAGCTTTGCAGAGGGTTTTACTAGTGAATCCTCTTGACATCTAGGGGAGTTAGGTAAATTGTACTGTCATTTTGACAGACAATAAACTTGTTGGAGAAGATTGAGGATCTGATCCCTTCATGGAGAGCTGGGATGTCAGCCTTCTTTGGCCCTGGTTAGTTTGAAGCTCTGTGCTATAAAGTAGTAAATTGTCTGTGAATACAGTGGATTCAAAGACAGCATCACATTTTTGTAAACTATTGAGGCGCTGATGCATACGTCTGTTTAACTGCCCACTTTTACGGAGCTGTCACAGAGATAACCTATGGACATCTGTTTATTGGTATCTAAGAGGAAAACATATAGAATTACGACTGGTTCAAGGGTATTCGTTACGCGTAGCCATCTTAACTAAGCCTCACAGAAGTACACAGCTGAGGGGCATCTTTAGTGCTTTCACATTTGTGACTTAAAGTTTTAATTTTCAGAGGCTTTTTTTTTTTTTTTTTGAGAGTTGAGTTTTATCTTACAGACAAGAGTCATGAAGTTTGTTCGAATCCTGAGTCTGTGCACACAGGGGCTGTCAGGGTGGAGGCTTCTGCACAACAAGCAGCTCCTTCTCTAAACTTTCCCTTTGCCCTCAGACTGCCCCTATGGTACCTTCGGGATGGAATGCAAAGAAACCTGCAACTGTCAGTTAGGCATATGTGACAGGGTGACCGGCAAATGTCTGAAATTTCCCTTCTTCCAATATTCGGTAGCCAAGTCTTCCACCAGGAGATTTGTTTCTCACACAGGTAAGAACTGATTCTAGGATAAACATTGAAACAATAGTCTCATTTTCAATTTGGAATACTTACAAAATATCACTGAGTAGAATAAGATGTTGATTTGAATGATTTTGTTTCCTTTGTTTTACTAAGGGGAAAAGCAAGTGGTGTTGAGTTTGTTTGTTGTTGCTCTTTCTTAAAAAGATCTCAATAATTTTAAAGATTCTATAATTTCTCATAAAATTTACCCAATTTATATGATTGGTTGCCAAAAAACCTGTAATAAAAAAAAACCAACTAAGACATACAAAGTTTGTAAATTCTTTAGTAATGTTTAATATATGTACTAGACAAAGCTACTTCTCTCCCAACTTTACATTGAAAAAGTACTCAGGAATTTATTGGATAAATTTAAGAGCCAAGATAGAAAATATAGAACATTTCGCTCTCTCCTTTTAACCAAATGGAAGCATTTAAATGGAATAATTCCAAGCATGTGTTTTTTTATGGATTTTGGAAGAGATAAGAGATAGTGTCTAGATTGAAAGTGTCTACTGTTGAATGAAATTGTAGTAATACTCTCATGCTGCTCGTTCGTGCGAATTTCTTACACAGGTTGCTAGAATGTAAGAAACACACGGCCTACGTGATGGCTCTGTGCACGTATTTGGTTCTCTTGTTAAATAAATGGCCAGTAGAGTAAAGCTTCATTAACTTGAAAGTAGCTCATTTAAAGTGGTAGCCACTGCAACTGCTAGTGTCGATAAATGACACATTTTCCCCCTTCTTATATAAATATTTGACTAAATTCATTTATTTAGTATTTTTTCTGATCCTTTGCAGTTTAAAATAAGATTTGAAATATTGGGCAAATGTCCTTATTTCTCAGCTTTACCTCCTTCTAACATATTGGTACAATAAGTACATTAAGCTAAAGGGAACATACTGGGCTTTTAAGGGAATTATTATTAAGTAGCTATGCCCTTAAACATTAATTTAAAATAAACACGCCTTTTTGAAACCTATTGAATAGCTGAATATTGGATCTGGAAATTGAGATTATTATTAATATTTTAAAAACTTAGGACTTGTCCCTATAGTTCTTGAAAAGCAAAATGGAAGAAGATTGAGTTTTAAGATCTCAGTTTTTTTTTAAAATTGAGATAATATTTACATAACATAAAATTAACCATTGTAAAGCGAACAGTTCAGTGGCATTTAGTAAATTCACAATGTCGAGTAGCCACTACCTCTAAATGGTTCCAGAACATTTTCATCACACTAAATAAAACCCCAAGACCCCTTAAACGGTTACCCACATTCCCACATCCCTCCAGGCCATGGCAACCACCGATCTACTTTCTGAGACCTAGAATTTTTTGAATGACGTGACTGCTTTTAGAGCAGGTTTGAAACCTATTGTGTCAGTACAGCTAACTGCCTCAAACGCTTGCAGTTTCTTTTATCTCATCTTGCTTTCTTAAGACTGAAGGCTGAAAAGACCTTTGAAGAAACAACTTTCACATCCCTTTTTACTCACTTAAGGTGTCACTAAACTTTTCGCACCAGAAAAGACTTGAGTCCCTTGTGCATCATTGTTGGGGTTTGGGATGCATTTCTGGGAGGACAGGAGAGCTCCTTCGGAATAATCCTCAGTGACAACACGCTTCGTGGTGTCTCACCTACACTCCTGCTGCTGCACACACGGCAGCACATCCCTTCCTCCACAAGACTATTGCGCAGTCTCTTGCCCTCAGAGCTGACACCCTCTCTCATTTGCTTGCAGGTTCTGCAAATATCTTAATTACTATATAGCTGCCTGAGAAACCAATATTTTGCTGGGTGGAAGTAACATTATAGGTTACACAAAAAATATTTCTATCCCCAAATTAGATATCAAGAGTCTTATCAGAAATTAATGAAAAAAAAAAAGCATTTTCTGACCAAAGATGTTTTCTTTCATTAGCTAAAGGAGTAATAAGAGATGATTATTAGTGTAACCTTAGTATATTGCCGTTAGGTTCAGGATGGAGAACAGAATATCCTAAGGATCTTGTGGAGAAGCCTGCGGAGTCCTGCTTCACTTGTGCATTATCTACATGGGACTTTCTGGGGGTTCATGTGCTGCAGTTTATAGTAGCAGCTTGGGGCCTCAGTCCTGCCTTGGGCTTTACATCGCCTCTGCACAAGCCTGTTTGGGCCTAGCCTTTATAAATGGCTCCAAGGTTCCTCACCATAGTGACTTCCGGAGGTCCCTTCCACATCCTGATTACACAGGACTGTCTTTTCTAACTTTCTACCTGTTGGCTACAATACTCTTGGCAAGTGGGCTTCCGAACTTCTTCTCTATTTGTTCTCTCTCTCTCTCTCTCTCTCTCTCTCTCTCTCTCTCTCTCTCTCTCTCTCTCTGTATTTTGGTAGTGAGCTTTCCAACTTTCCAAGACTGGGAATTCACAAGCAACTTTTTGGAGGGGCTGTGAGATCTGGAATGCTTTCCGAATTTACACACGTTCGTCTGGCGGGCTGCACAGATCTTACAGCATTCCATTCAGGATGTGCACTGCTGAAGCAAACACACCTCACTACTCTTGGAAACAGTAAAATTTCATTTTAGAAAATTCTAAATATTACAAACTTCTGTGGAAAGCAAGAACTATATTTATAAAAGTTCTGCCCTTTGTTCTGCTTTCTGCCCTCTGGAGCTATACCAAGAAACTAATCCCTCTTCATACTACATTGTATAAAAGTCTTAGAGATCTATTCTTACAGCATTTGCTCATTCCGTAAGTGTTTATCAGGTGCTTACTCTATTCCAGACACTACTGTAGCAGTAAGCAAAACACAAAGTCTTTGCCTTCATGCATCTGATATTCTAGTGGTAGAGTGAGATAACAACAACAACAATAAAACAACAACAACAACAAAAAGACAAATGCATGTATGAGTTAATGTCAGGTGATGGTAAGTATATGAAGATAAATAATTAAAGGAGATGTTATGTCAAATGGAAGGTGCTAATTGATATAGAGTGGGTGAATACAGTCAGCATAGACTCTGAATCTGATACATATTTCATTATAAATCCACTGTAATACAAAAACAAGACAAAACTGTATTTGATCTTGGAGTTTTAAACATTTGGACATGATTTGTATTCCTTCTAATTTCAGAGCATGACATGGCATCTGGAGATGGCAATGCAGTGAGAGAACTTGTGAAAGAGAATGCTGCCCGGTCTCCTGTAATGAAATGGTTAAATCCGCGCTGATCCTGGGTGGGATTTCTAACAGAAGACTATTTGAATAATACACAGCCAGCATTTTAGGAACTGTTTAGATTATAGCAGGACATGTGATTTTTGGAGATCAAGTGTGATTCAGGGTGGGTCCAGAAAAAAAGTAGGCTACTAACAACAATCCATAAAATGCATATGACTGAACACTTAAATATTTGTTAAACATTTGAATGCATATAGATTTGTTAAATAACTGTTTATAGTAATACTGAAGAACTAAAAATGCAGTTTAGATAATCTTAACGTAGAGGCAGGTCAGCCAAAGAGAAAGCCAGCCAAAGCTGAAGACCACAGTGAGTCTCTGGTTTTTTGACTCAGATGTACATTCATGTTGGGATACGGAATAGGGAAAGAGTTAGGAGCAAGAGAAGGTGGGGGTGGGATGGGGAGTGTGATATTTAGAACTTCCTGATTGTAGCTTCAATAGAATTTTATTGTACTTTTTTTTTTTTTTTTTACTTTGGAAAAATCAAAACAAAATAATCCCTAAAGGAAGTGGGATGTTTGAAACTTGTAGGAGTTTGAGTAGCAGCCTTGAACTGAGGCAGGTTTCAAAGGGCTGCTAATAGAGTTCCCAGGTTACTGTATCTGAAGGATGATTCTGAGCAGAGGGCAAATGTATATTTCCATAAATGTCTTTCAAGAGTGCCACCTCAGATCGACAGGGCTAGGAAGTATCTTGCCCACTTGGGGGAGGTATGAAGGTAAATATTTATATATTTTTATAAGCAATTATGTTAGTACGAGTCATCCTCCATGCCCATATTTATCATCCCCTTGAGAATATGAACATAATTTGTTTAAAATGGTTAGAATAAAGGGGTAATACTATAAAGTTTTCAAAGATCCAAGGCATGGAAAATTTATTATTAATAATTATAGTAATTATTAACAGTAAAAAGCATAAGAGAAACCTAGAAAAATTTAGCCACTGGATTTATAAAATGTCAAAAAATGATCAACAGAGTAAATTTATTTAAAGGAAAGTGCAGTGATTTAGATGAGTTTAAATTTAAAATAGAAAATGCTTTTAGAGAGGTTTGGGAAGAGTTTTCAGCTGGAAATGTCAACTTTAAAATATAATTCATTTTCATATTTTTCCCCTTAAACTTAGTTGTAAGTGGAATTATGAGTACACTTGGGAGGATCTTAGCACAAGCAGCACTGTTGTACTAGATTTTGTTAGGAAATATTTGCAGAAATATTTTATTTGGAGTAAAGACTTATTTAAGAATTGTTTCACTATTTGCCTATATTTTATTCTCCAAGTTTGCCAACAAAGTTGTGAATGTATGTGTAGAAGGGTCTTTGAATGTAAACTGAATAAGCTGTTAAGACTTGTTTTAAAAGGACAAGTTTATGATTGTTCAATAAAAAAAAAAAGAAAAGAGAAAAAGACAACCATTGAGTCCATTCATTAAATCCATTAAATTGTTAAAAGTTATTTAAATGATTCATTCAATGAATAAGAACTTTTTAAATGCATATTAAAGACCAGGATCCTCAACTGAGTTTTCTGCTACAGATAAACATCTTCTCTCAAAATATGAGACTAGAATATTTATTTCTTTGCCTCAAACTTTTGGTCTACTTGTGCCTTAGAATTCCCTAGAAATTATGTCCCAATGTATTAACCCATTCTACAACGGAAAAAAAAAAAGATGAACACTTCTGTTGGTGTTTGAAAGCAGTTACACTTTAGAAAAGCAAACTTTTGGGATAGTGTGGACAGGGGAACAAGAGCTAGACTAGCCCAGGACTTATCTATGCTAATGGCTCTGCAGCAACAACCACCTGTGTGACTGTGGGCACTAGAATCAAACCAAGGTGGGTTCATCTGTTCTCAGTAGCAGGCATGTTTCCTAGCTGCCCAGCTTCATGCATTGGGTACTGGTGTGCTCTTCACTCCCAGTGCTAGTACCTGTCTATCCCGAACTGCTCTGTAATTTTCGAACTCTATTCTTCATAGCAGTGGTCTCCAAAATCCTTGAATTTTTCACACTTTTTGATGGCAATATTTTTGAACATGCAATTTAACCTATTTTAAACTACCATTCTATTAATACGCTATGTTCATTATAAAATGTGCACTCAAACCAGAAATTTTTTAAGGGATAAGAAGCAAATATAAATAGAAGTTCTGAGATTTTCTTTCTGCACCTCAATGAACTATCTGGGAAACACTAGATAAGCAAAAGAAAATGCCACAGGTCTGTGGTCTCATATGAGGCAGAGGGTAGCAGTGTAACCTGCCGCCGTCAGGAGTTGGTCAGGTACTGTGGCTACGGGTGCAATGTATATGATATCTTTGCTTAAATCACAGTTAAGGTGTGAACTCAGATTTTTGCGACTCCCTTCTCCCCAGTTTCAGAGTTGCTGTTTTTTGTTTTGTTTTGTTTTGTTTTTTAATGTGACACATTTTCAGATTTCCCTCAAACATTCATCTTAGTGGTCATACAAATGACAATATTCTTTTTTGCACTGCTAGCTTATTGATTAAGTTACAGTGATAACTGGTGCAGACAGGTTTGGGAAGAAATACGGCAGATTCTTGTTATGTTTTTATTCCAACTGGTGGAAGTGCAAGCGTGTACGTGCATCCCAGAGGAAGGCCTGCCTCCTTGCATCCCTCACTGGTCACCATGCATATCACTAGTCATATGTTATCACTGGGATGATTAGGTAGAGATTGTTTAAGAGGGTTTTTACTGTATTTTAAGTGAAAAAAAAAAACATGCTAGAATGTCATATGAATAATCTTATTTTTGTGAAACATATGTAAATAAATATAAATTGAGATATAAATAGTGATGCTTATCTTATTTTTATATTTTTAGCTATTTTTTGAAAATTTTTCAGTTAGTTTTATAGTTGGGAGAAAGAATACAGCTCTCTCCATTTTTTAAAATTTAAATTGCAGCTAATTTAAACAAATGAAAACACATTAGTGGTTTACTACATAAATAATAACTAAGGAACATAATATTACAAATCAGTACTGTGAGATGTACTTTGCCATCTTGGTACTTTGTTAGATATGGAAATAGGATTTCAAACCAAATAAATATGGAAAATTGTAGTTTTCCTATAAATATTAGAAAGCTACAAAGCACATTAGCATATGTTGTACCTCTCTTCTGGAACAAATCATTGCTTCAATGGAAGCAAAGCCAGTGAATCCTTAGAAAGGATAGATAAAGGTCTCTGGACTCTAAATTATAATACACCTTCTACACCTATGAACAGAAATGCCCGTCAGGCTACCAGCGTTTCTAAAGTATTTCCTGACACCTGTGAAGTTGGTAAATATTTCCTGTTTTTGTTGTGTCTGGAGAAAACAGGAATTAACATCTTGGAAGTGATTATTAAACAAGCATCATGAATGACCTCTACCTAGGCAGTTCCCAGTAGGAGGTCCATTTTCTTAAAATCTATCATATTTCTTTTAAGGCAAAAAAGTAATTATCATAGTAATCTGACAACCAATTGAATGGTGCAAGATAAACTTTATACCCAGGAGAATGACACCTAAACTATTCCTGGGATGTGGACCATTCATCTTCTGAATATTAATGTAGATCCAATTGTAAGTCTCCAAAAGTAAGTAAAGCTGAGGAAGTGAGCAATAAATATCCTATCAATGACTCTATGCTAATTAGACTAGTTAGCCTATTGAAAAATATTTTGGATTATCTTAAGTGCAATGGAAGGAGTACCCTAGAGTTTTTGAGTCAGAGAGAGCGGATATTAACCCACTGCGATACTAGTTGTTGACTTCAGGTGTGTTATTTAATCATGCTGCCTCTTAGTGTCCTCTGTGTAAAGAGCAGGTACTGACTTATGTGCAAAGTTGTAAGGACCTTTGCACATGTTCTGTGTATGCCATGTTATCCTATTACTGTATCTGGCATATACTAAGCTTTCCAGTAAATGGCATATAATTTAAGTGTTATCATATAAGCCAATCTCAATCTCATTTTTTTTGGGGGGTGGTGTATTTCAAATGTTCATTAATTGCAGCAAGACTGAAATATTTAAAATATTTTACATGTTATATCAAAGAGTAATAAATAGAGATTGAAGCAAATTGACCAACTCCTTAACAAACCTGAAGATGTCCGTAAAAGGTAAATAGCAGTGGGTGAAATTCAGTTAATATCATTTGAAATGCTCTCACAATTCTACAAAAGAAGTGACTATTTTTAAAGAACAAATAATAGTGTTCTATTTAAATCTCCAAACAATAATTAGCATGCTCCTGAAAAAAAAAAAAAAAGCACAATGCTTTAGGAGAATGCAAGGGAGTCCTACAGATGTGGCACACTTCCCTGGGTGTTATTTTTAGTTGTCTATTCCTGCCTTTTATTTTGGGATTTGGCTGGCTTCCTTTTGTAGTTTCCCCTTAAACTTGTTCATACCTTTCTTTCTTATATAATGCATTTCAAGCTGCCTTTTTTTTTTTTTTTTCACCTTTCAAAGGAAATTCAAGGAATGTTGGCTAGTCCAGGAACTCCTGCTAGTCTTGGCACCAGACAAGTTCTTGGTTTGAAAACAACCTAAGCCATCCAGGATCATGGCTGACTTTCTAGTTATTTAATGAATCAGCTTCGAAGGGATCTGAGACTACAGACCAGTAGATTTTGAATATCACTTTCATGAAATTGTTCATGGCTTGTAGGAGAAACTGGAGGAGTTTTAAAATGAACTCTGGTTTTGATAGATTTATACAAAATCAAAATTCAGTTTTAAAAAAAAATAAGTAGAAAGTCTAGTTTAGGGCTATTTCACCTTTTCTCTACAAGCAGTTAGGTAGTCTGGCCAGAGGAGCATTCGTTCTACACAATGTCAACAGAAGTAGAGTGAGGATATGCAAAGTTATGGTCCCTGTCTTTAAAGAGCCGTATGGAGAAACTGTGGCGATGGGACAAACCAGACTGAAACACATAGGTGCACGATGTACTCATGTGTGGTGGTTTATGGATCTTTGGTTGCGAGTAAAAGCAATGAAAAAACTGAATTTGGCCAACTTCCACAAAATGGGAAAAGAAAAACCTGCTGAATCAATTGGTTTAGAAGTGGCAGGGCAGCTGGGGAGTGAGATGACAGGAGCAAGCAGACATTCTTTCTGGAGTGCTGCTGCTGAGACAAAGAGCTACAATTGTTTTGCTCATATTTCAGTGCGGCTCCATTGTTCCACGCCTCTCCGAAACTACTTTTTGGGGGTATTCCTCTCAGACCTAGTGACTCATTTTAGTGAATAGCTCAGTTGTGACAAACCTTCTTCCTTTGTTGGGGGATTTCATTTTTGGATGTAGTCAAAGATATTCGGAGTCCAGTCTGGCTAATGAGAGATTGATCAATTTGGGCAGTACTGTTTTGGTGAAAACCAAGTTGTATAACATAACAAGATAACAAACAGGGGTAAAATTTGGACAGGAAGGAGTGCTTTGGGGAGCCAAGAAACTCACCCCGCAGTCTTGGTGAGTTAGGAAGTTGGGGCCCACCCCAGGTCATGTAAGTTTTTGGTGCTTTTGAGAGAAACATCAGATATGTTACTCAAGTGTCATTGTGAGTGGGTGAAGCTTCTCGGTGAATGGAACAGAGATATAGCCAGGCTCTGTTGGGATCAGCATGGGACCAAGAGCTGTAGCAGTGCTAATAGGCAGCTGTCACACTTTGATTGCCTCCTTTACCTATCTCATCATCTTACCGTTGATTTCTTTTTTTTTCCTTAAATGACTTTAGTTGATATCAAAGGCAAAAACAATTATTATCCATAACTGCTTTAAGGCAAAATTATTATCCATAACTGCTTTAAGGTCTTTGGAAAAAAAATACAGTTATTTAACATCAATTAAATAACTGGTTATTTTGTGCTTCATCTTTAAAGTAGATTTCTTCAAAAACTTCTTCATTTCTATCCTACCTAAATGGCTGCAACTTAACCTCAAACAGGAAAAACAGATGATATGTATACATATTGAGAGAGAGAATATAAAGTAAATAATAAAATATTAACATTTTGGGAATCTGGATGAAAGGCATAGGAAAAATTTTTTCTATTTTTGAAACTTTCCTGTAAGTCTGAAATTAGTTCAAAGTAAATGTTTAAAAGGTGATCATTGATATTTTGATCAGCCTTTCCAT